>CM055320.2:20267610-30267610 GCA_029255685.2 Silene conica
CATGTTTGTAAACTCAAATTTGTTTTTCTTTGTGAAAAACAAAAATACCTAATCAAATGTTAATAAGTGTCATGTTAATAAAGTATTATTAACTTTTAATTAGGTTTTTTATTGTCTTGGTGATCGATTTAAAAAGCATCATAATTAAAATTTTACACCCAACTCCAATGTAACCGTTCACACTTCTCTCCTACCTGATTTGTTAACTAAACAAAAAATTGCATGTCTTTGTGTTACCCCGTCAAGCACTTCTCACTCAAACAATGTCGATTTTGAAGGTAAAAGTTAAGTTTCTGATAGATGGATGAACTTTTCAAAGGAAGAGCTAACTTTGAGAGATAAGTCAGGGTGTTTCGTGAAGGAGGGGTGACTTGAATATTTTAGGTGTGTATTGGAAACTAGGAGAAGGGTGTCGATGATGAATTAGATGGTTGTTTGAGGTATGAATAAAGATGACTCTGTCGCATTTGGTGGTTAATTTCATGATAGGTTAATTAGTAGGCGTGACTTGGGATTGTGGACTGTTTCACGTGTAGTGTGAAGGGTAATAGTAGTGGTTTAAAGGGTTCTTTCGTGTGGTACTGAAGATGATTACGACGAGTTGTGTGGTTATTAGATGTATCTGTGATTTAATACGATGGACGAATGTATAGATGTATGGATAATGATAACATTAATGACATAAATGAATATAAACGAGGTAATTTTATTAACAAAATATCACATTTATAGAACAAACTAATACTATTTTTATATCAAGAAAAAAAAAGTATTATGATTTATTTTTTATTACATGGTGACGCATTTTATAAATATCACAAACAATTTAGTATCCGTGCATCGCACGGGCAAAAATACTAGTAAGTATGATTGACGGGGTACAACCAGTAGACATAAAAGTTGGATGGTGGTAGAATTCAAAAGTGAGATTCAAATAGAAAAATAATTTCAAGCTAAATATCTTCCACTTGAACTTGATCGATATAGTCCCTTTGATTCATTGAGAGTAATGGGACAGAACAATCCTAATGATTAATTTAACTTTATCTAAAACTCTGAGAGAATAATAAAATACTATTAGGAGAGCGAGTAATATTAATAACGTGGTGTTAAATTACATACGAATTTTACTCATTATGGATGTAAATGACCATAATACCTTTTTATTTTAATGATTTTATTTTAATACGTTTATTACAGTTTTTATTTCTCTCTTCTTCATTAATTCTTTTCTCACTCTAACCACCATCATCCAATCACCATTCACCACCCGACATTCATCATCTACCACCCTCACCGCCGCCTACCTTGCTCCTCAAACCGACCATCAAACGATCTCACAAATTCGTTTCTCAACGATGATCTTAATCAAGTCTACTTTTATTCACTTGTTTATTCGGTTCGGTTCGATTCGAGTCGATTCAAATCCAATTGTTATCCAAAAAAGTAATATCAACACTATTCACAAGATTAGTAAACATGGAGATTCTTGTGGTTAATTGAAGATTACTGAATTAGGTTTGAATTCTGCCTAACTCGGCTTGAATTCGAATCGACGATCTTTATTCAGTTAATTTGTTCAATTGAAGATTACTGAATTAGGTATGTAAGATTACTGAATACAATTATTGTATTCAATTCACTTGTTTACTGAATTAGGGCTATTTTTTGTCACTTGCTAATTTATTCTTAGTCTCATTTTTATGAATCCTATTTATTTGTCAGAACCTTAAATCCTATCACCATTTTTTTGTTTTCGATTGTTATTTGGTTTAAGCTATTATAATTCTGGAGCAATGGTGAAGATAATCAACCATCCAATTTGCTCCACTTTGCTGATTAAAAGCATCCTAGAAGCTCTCAATTTTTTTTGTTGGTTCCTACGTCTAAGCATTTCAAACTTTCCTTAAAACTCTTACTTGGACAGAGAAAAATGTGCAATCTTATTCTGAACTTTTTATAATTGCGGGAATAGCCGTGGAACACTGCTCACCTTGAGCATGGACAAACTGAACTGAGTTTGCCTAATCCGCTAATTTAGAAGGTGACGACAGAAAGCATGATTTCTCTTTATGTCCTTTGTCGATACACTTTCAATATGTTCAAGTATTGAGTAAATGATTTTACTCATTGTCAAAGACTTTCAGGTGGGCTCAAATTGCATACATTGTTCAGGGGAATAGATTTGACGATGAGAAACATAGCGACGTATTAGTCACGGAAAGGAATAGTTTAAGCCTGATATTGAGGCTAGCACAGAGTACATGTCATGAAAGGGAGTCGTAATCAAGTCAAATGTCAACGTCGAGACCTTTTTAACATATGGCATAATACAATTAATATAAACAGTTGATAAGTAAAATCGTATTAGAGCATATGTCCCATCAACTCGTCGCATGATTGCTCGCCTGTGATAGGCAGGATTATAAAGACTAATTTTGTTAGCAACTTGGCTACTATCGTGTTCAATGCCTCAACAAGAATGGTAAAGGCTCGGTAACAGGGAGTCATTTCGAAGACACACCTATAAAAAAAGAAATACATTATTAGGCGAACGCTCTTAATCATATAATATATCAAAATAGTATTAAAAATTAATTAATTGTAACTTACTCATACAAAATGTTTACCTAAAGTTATCAAAACTATTGTTACGCTTTTCTTTGGACGTTTTGTAGTGCGTCCAAGACTTTGAGTGATAAAAATGTACAACAATAAGTTGAGAAAGTCACAAAAATCACTTCATAACGGTTTGATACAAGAAGTCCAAGCCCAACTTCAAACCAATAATTTTCGGAGAGTGCAAAAGGCTCCCAAAACGATATTATCGTTATAAATTTGGCAATCTCCCGTTCACCCCCACATACATCTACATAATACTGTTTATTAACATTTAGTTCATCCAACAAATCACGTAGAACTTTCGCAAATTCATTTACATTTCCATAGATCTCATGAGCAATCACTCGATACCCGCAGTGGCCATCATCTTTGACATTTACACAATCCGTTATGTAACGTAAAAAGTAATCAACAATTGTATTTGGATATGAGAAATGTGTGCATGACTTATCGTCCTATATTTTCATAAAAATATTATTAATCAAAAACATATAGTATGTTTAAATACAAATTCATATTAAAAAATAAAATTGTATTAACCTATGAAAACGAAATAAAAATTGTAGGTGTGTTGACTGGCGCCGTAGAAGAAATAGGAGTGTTGACGGAATGACGGGTGTTATTGAACTAATAGGAGTGTCAAATGTTGTCGTAGTATTTGCTTTCTTAAGGCTTGTCTTTAGAAACATCTTCTCTACATATTCCCAATTTAATATATTCGGAGGGTGCAACAAATTTTCAGCAAACTCAGAAACCATTCGCATCATTTCTACATTGTCGGATGATAAGACATCATCTGCAAGTCTATGTATTTTGTTTTTCTCCTGAAGTTCTCTAGTATAGTTGTCCTTCCCGTTGTTTTTATCCTCCGTGACAATGCAAAAAGTCTTTCAAAATTGGTGAATAGAATCTAGTTTAATAAACTTATCTATCCAATTTACAAATATGTTTGAATATTAATATCTCTAACAACAACAATTAGTAATTTTACTTGTATTGACTAAATCAATAATCTTGCATGCACAAGGTAGACCATTAGTTTTCTTTAATGCACAATTGTTACAGTTTACTTCTTTCAGTGCATCATCAATAATTTTAATCGCATTGTGAGTCACATTATGTGTTAGTTTTTGATAAACATGCATAACTTAAGTAAGATGAAGACGAATAGTCTTTGAACGTGCAAACACCTTTTTTTTCATGATATTGAAGGTTCACAGAATGATGAAATGTTTCAAATACAGTGTCAAGTCTACCAACAGAAGTTGTAACAAGCATTTAAGTGATGCATGTGCGGCCTCAACCCTTTGACTATCAACAATATAAATAAGGTACCAATAATCACGAAAACCGAATAAATATACGATACGGTTTTATAATACGGATACGATACGACATACGGTTTGAATTATACGGTTTCTGTATATACGATACGGTTTTTACAAAACCGTACCGTATCCAAGTTGGGCAAAATTGAAACCGTATATACGATTTTTACACGGTGTGAAATTTTTGTAAAAAAAAATTAAAGAAAAGCAAAGTTCAGCTTTCAACTTTCACTTTTTATGTTTTTTTATGACTTATTTTACTAATTTATCTCAATAAATAAAAAATTAGTCCTTCATTAGATGTAGGCGTGTTGGATGTTATTATTAGCACATGAATAACTATAATATTTAATTGGACATTTCTCGCCAAACCGTATCCGTATCTACGGATTCCGGATACACGGTTTTTCCGGGTACCCGAAAACCGTATATACGGTTAAACCGTATCAGATCCGTATAGTGATTTGTGCAATTTTTAAAACTGTATACCCGATACGGTTTTCAAAACCGTACCGGGTATACGGTTTTGCTCACCCTTACCTGATTGTAGTAACATTGCCAAAGTGCAACACTTTGTCGGTCCAAGTTGACACAAAATACTCTTTATGTTTATTAATCCATATGTCTTTGCAATATTGTTTCAGACCCAGGACAAATTTGTATACCTTGTACATCTCCTTCTCATTTTCGAAAAATTATTTCTTACTTTTAGATCTTACAGTTCGTGTCCATCTCCCTTTTGCAAATGTCTCACCGATTGAACCTGGATTTTGTATCCTGGTTTTTTTAATCCAAGTCTCGATATACTTCTCTATGTGACGTCTGCATAATAATAAGTGCTTAGTATCTGAAAAGTTCTTCTTAATCACTTTAATTAAAGATATCTCATAGTTGGTCAAAAAAACCGTATCCTAATCTAATCCTATTACTTCCCTCATACATTTTAGAGTCTAACTATATGATGAGCCCTATTTTAGTCAAGATTTTCTTTATCTTTTCTTCATTTTTGGTCCCGTTTCGACCTCGTTTGCGTGTCTTTGCTCGATTTCATGCCCATTGCCTCGACTATTCCTATCTGGTTCCCATTTTGTAGGTATTGAGGTGGGAACGAAGAAACGGGAGCAAACGATACGGATTTTTAAGCAAAAAGTGAAGAATTGATGAAGATTAGGCCCCAGGCCCTCTCAACCGGTCCCAGACCGGCAGCCGGTTGGCCGACTGGGAGGCTTGACTTGACTTTTGAAGAAAACACGAAGGAAAATTCAGAAACTCCCTTTCAGTGCTCTCAGCCGGTCACCAACCGGCGGCCGGTAGGCCGGCGGGTGACCAATTCCCATACTTAGCTTTTTTTCAAATTGTGTCAAAATTCAGAATACTCAATCATGACTGCCAGCCGGTGGCCAACCGGCAGCCGGTCCACCAGCTGGTGATACCTGTGCATGTGAGAAAAGAGAAGAAAAATCGGAGGTGGGAATTCGTATCCTAAGCCGGTGCCATACCGGAAGCCGGTTGGCCGGCTCGTAGGCTTTTGCAAGTGAAGAAAAAAAGAAGAAAAGTTCAGAAGTTCGTATTTTGACTCTTAGCCGGTCCAAGACCGGCAGCCGGTTGACCGGCTGAGAGTCATTCTTCAGATTTTCGCACATTATATAAACCCGCAGTTAGTCTATTTTCATTTATGCACTTTTTAGAGAATTTTCACGCATCCCTAGGGTTTTCTCTTGTTTGATAGTTCTTCATTTTAGACTCAAAAACACACATTAATATCATAATCTTTCTTTAGTTTACATAATCTTTTAGTTTATCTCATAGTTTATCATCCTTAGCTCGTTCTTTTCACTTTCATTAGTTTACTTAGAAGATTTTGGTTGTAATGTGGAGGGTTTGAGAAGATCCTTCTTTTGTAATCAAAGTTCCCTACTTTACTCAAGTTAATGGTATAATCTTCCTTTCCTTTACTTAGTAATTTCATTTGTTTACATTTACTTTAAGTTTTCTTTATTCAATTGTTTACCCTTACTTATTTCATTATGTTTAGCACTTGTTCATCAATTGTTCATCGATTGTTCACATGTCTCTCTTAGCCATGAGTGAGTAGTTCATTTCTAGGGCTAGGGGTGTGCTTAGGTAGTTGGTAACTATGAAGCTTGTTTAGGATTAGTCTTGGGTACTCTCATTAGTTGGGTTTTCACTTTATGCATGTTATGTGTTCGATGAATTGCCTCAACGATGGTTGGGCATGAGTCCTCTCTTTGTTTGTCTTTGACGATAGTCTAGGACTCTCATGGGCATGCGTATGTGTTAGGTTTACCTTGTTTGTAGCGAAAGCTAGAATAGAACTCGACCTTAGGTTAGTCAAATCGAAACACGAGACGACCCTAGACCTACCATAGGAGCGACTCTAGACCACTTTTACACGTTTAGTTACCGATTTACCTAGGTAGCCCCGACACCCTAGTTTCTTTTACCTATCGACTTAGACTTTAAATCTTGTTTTTTACTTCTTACTTAGTTATTAATCACTTCACAAAAAACTCTATTACCCGGACTTGGACTTAAACTAGAACGTAACTAAACAATTATTCCCATCGTCCTTTGGGTTCGACCCTAAATTATACTACTTAATTTGGGAGTTAACAAATTGTTTTTGGTGCCGGAATTGACGACAAAAACCGGCCATCAAAATGGTGCCGTTGCCGGGGATGGTGCTATAAATCGTTTAGTTCAGTTTTGGTTTTAAGCCTTAGTTAGTTGTGTTTTGTTTGTTTTGTTCAAGCTTTGTTTGTTTATTTGTAGCGTGGTTGTTATTTTTACTCTCCCTAGTGCCTAAAAAAACACTAGGACGACTAACTATTGTGCCAAGTTTTATTCCAAGGGGTGATTCATCTTTTCTACTTTCAAGTTTCGAACCGGAAAGACTTTTTCGAGCCTTCATGAACCGGACTCTAGCAAGAGTAAGAATTGCTTCCCAAGCTTCTACTAGCCAAAACAACCCCCCTACTTCACCCGAACTACATAGCCCAAACCAAGACAATCCAAGCCCAACATCCGAAAACTTCGACAACCCATTCTATACAATAGAGACCGAAGGAGAATCACCACCTGTAACACCCCCATTTATTTAGAGGCCTGAACTAGAACTCCCCAAATAACCAAGGGTGTTACCATCTCGGTTACCCGAGGTAGTAGATAGCAAAGGAAGAAATACAGTACTTTATTAAGTATTTAAACGTTAAACAAATGTCTCAGGATGTTACAACTGTTTATAAAACCAAAACTAAAAGTTCAGACGCGGTGAAAGACTAAGTGAATGATCTAGCACTAGGCAGGTCTGGTCCATGTCCTCTCCACCCTTCCAGCATCCATAGGTCTAAACCTGTCATTCTGCTCCCCAATAAATTGGATCAACACAGACACAATCAAACAAACAGGGTCAACACGAGGTTGAGTAGGTAATATAAACAAGACATGAAATAATACGATATACATTTCCTCCATCTCCTCCACATTCATTTCTCCACTTCACCTCCATCACACCACACCTCCCATGGCCATATCACAAGTCCCTTATCACAAGACCCACATCACAAGACCCACTTCACAAACCTGGTTCTCCACAATAATCAACAATAATCAATCAATCGCAATCTCCACAGATAATATATATCAATCAGATAGTGAGTATCCTCATGTCAGATCAGAATCACAAATATAAATATTCCCCTACCTTGAAACTGCGGAAGATAACGGCAAGTGAGCAACTGCTACTAAAAATGTTCCACGCGGAAACTGCCACCTAAACATGTATCGTATAATTAATAAAACTCCCTAGATCCCGTAACATAAGTACGCATTCTATTTATAGCAATATCCTAATAAGGAAAGTTTCCTTTAAAAGACATTACCTAAAATAGTAACTTTCTAAGTATAGTAACTACCTTAAATAATTAAACATACCCATTAGATATATATACTCAAAATAAATAACCAAGACACAATTGATAAAATAATACTATTAAAATTACTAACAATAATAATCATAATCATAATAATAATAATAATAATAATAATAATAATAATAATAACTAAACCGCAACAAAGACACCAACAACCCCCTTCCCGAACTCAACCCGCGACCAAAACAGCCCTTACACCCACCTTGTTACGCCACTGCTACCACCAATAACCACCCTGACTTGTACCCCGTACCACCTGGTGCCACCATTACCACCACCAACCTCCTCGACACCCACATACGTGATGAACCAGGGCCCCAAACCAGGCCTGGTTCACCACTTAACCTCCTGACCTGACTCGAAACACAACCCATCGACGCCCATTCCGACAACCCCCGACTCGACCACCAGGACCTTCCCCAGACTCCAGACTCGTAAGACACGGTGGTAACACCGTGTTGACCTCCCCCGAGTCGACGATGTTACCCTTCCCAAACACCCATGTACACACGCAAACAAAACAGGACAGAACAATGATGAATACGACCTTCCGACCACCCCTATCAAACACTCCTGTACCACCATAACCAGCCACCACCGAACCTCGAGACTACCACCACGAGCAACCCCTAACTACCACCTGCCTTAAAACACAAAGACCCATAATAATAAACATACAGACTCATCTAAAAACTGATTACAAAAACGCATCTGAAAACACCTGTTGAACGTATTACTACACCCCTTTTCTGACACCAAATTCACCACCTTCGAAAATATGCAAAAACAACCATCGACACTTAATCTATAGCCTACATATATTCATTATACGTCTTAGTATATTAGTATATAAAAACAACAAGAATTAAACGTGTTTATACTCCTCTAAGCAGGTGACGAAAACCAAACAGTAAACAGAAATTAGCATAAACGTGTTGAGCATACCAGATCTTTGGCCAAATCGAGACAACTTAGGTCAGCCTACAACCACCGTGAGCAGGTTCCTCTTCTTCTCTAAAGTGGCGGCTAGGGTTTAGTGAAGTCGTAAATGTGTTTGAGTAGGGTTTAGGGTATGGAAACCTATTCTATATATGACGGCAGAGCAAGGTGTCTTGTTCACTGTTTCTGAACAACGAATGGGCTGTTCTTATTGTCACGCTTTACGAGGCCCAATGCGAGACACAACAGGTCACAGGTTCGAGCCTCACTAGCACCATATAACTATTATTATTATTTGATAGCTTAGGTCCCCAAATCGAATCTAACAAGGCCTATTATGTATACCATAATTCGAATGCTCGTATATTTATCTAACGAGTGACCCGTAACCATTATATAAATTAAATAGTAAAACGGGTTATTACAATCTTCCCCCCTTAAAATGAACTTCGTCCCGAAGTTCACCCACTCATATCGTAATCAACTTACCCACGACACTACTTATTCATGTTAAAAACATGGAATGTTACATTCTACCCCACTAAAAAAAGAGTTACGTCCTCGTAACTTACCTCAAACAAACAATTGCGGGTAACGCTCCTTCATGGACGCCTCCGACTCCCAAGTAGCTTACTCCGTGTTATGATTGGTCCATAAGACCTTCACTAACACTGTCTCTCCCTTCCGAGTCTTCCGAATCTTCCTATCCAAAATCTCCTTTGGGATCTCAGCATAGGCACGTTGCTCATCTACCTCAATTACTTCATGGTTCAACACATGCGCGGGGTCACTCACATACTTCCTTAGCTGAGAAACATGGAACACATTATGGACCTTGGATAGGGTTGGAGGCAAAGCTAATCGGTATGCCACCTCTCCAACTCTGTCCAAAATCTCAAATGGTCCAATAAACTTCTGACTTAGCTTGCCACGCTTTCCGAACCTCATCACTCCCTTCATTGGAGATACTTTCAGTGGTACCTTCTCCCCTGACTCAAATGAAATGTCACTCCTCTTGAGATCTGCGTAACTCTTCTGTCTTTCCTGGGCAGCCCTCATTTTCTGTCTGATTATCTGGACTTGCTCAATCATTTCCTGCATCATCTCTGGACCTAGAACCACAACATCAGCGCGATCATCCCAACATACAGGGCTCCGACACTTCCTCCCATACAACGCCTCAAAAGGAGTCATTCCAATGCTAGCATGGTAGCTATTATTATACGAGAACTCTATCAGCCCCAACCGTTCTTCCCATGACCCCCCGAACTCCAGCACACATGCTCTCAACTTATCTTCCAAAGTCTGGATGGTCCTTTTCGTCTGACCATCTGTAGCTGGATGAAAAGCGGTACTCATCTTTAATTGCGTGCCCAACGCGGTCTGCAGCTCTTGCCAAAATCTAGAAATAAATCTCGAGTCACGATTGGAAACAATATCCTTGGGAATGCCATGCAACTTGACTACATTCAGTACATATGACTTTGCCAACTCAGCCTTACTCCAGGTATCTTTCATTGGAATAAAGTGAGCAGACTTAGTCAATCTATCCACGATTACCCAGATCATGTTGTTGCCCCTCTGAGTTCGAGGCAACCCCACGATGAAATCCATAGAAATATTCTCCCATTTCCATTCAGGTACATCCAGTGGCTGGATCTTTCCTTGAGGCCTCTTGTGCTCACCTTTTACCCTCTGCCACGTCAAACACCGCGACACGAACTCGGCAATCTCCTTCTTTATATTGGGCCACCAAAAGGTCTTCTTGAGGTCTTTGTATAATTTGTCACCCCCTGGGTGAACAGAGTATGGCGTAGCATGAGCTTCAGTTAAGATTTTCTTTTTCAATTCGTCATTATCCGGAATACACCATCTCCCACTGAATCTCAAGCTGCCATCAGAATGGACACTGAATTTGGACTCGGTCTCATTTTCACTTCCCTCAATCATTCCTCGCCACTTCTGGATCCTCAAGTCTTCTTTTTGCATTTCCCTGATTTCTCCATACAATTTTGGCTCTATTGTCAGATCACTCAGAGTATCCCCTTTCCGAATCATGTAAATTCCCATTTCTCCCAACTCACTGTGCAGTCTTACCCTTGATCTGGCAGTGCTCAAAGCAGCAACCACATTAGCCTTGCCCTCATGATAGACAATCTGCATATCGTAGTCACCAATCAACTATATCCACCTCCTTTGCCTCATATTCAATTCCCGCTGGGTGTAGATGTACTTCAAGCTTTTGTGGTCGGAAAACACCTTAAATGTGGCCCCGTAAAGATAATGGCGCCACAGTTTTAGTGCAAAAACCACAGCTCCCAACTCCAAGTCATGGGTAGAATAATTCTCTTCATAGGTCTTCAATTGCCGGGAAGCATAAGATATTACTCTCCCATTATGCATTAATACACATCCTAGCCCATGCTTCGAAGCGTCGGTATAAACTTCAAAGTTATCACTTCCATCTGGCAAGGCAAGGATATGAGCTGTTGTCAGACGTTCCTTTAGGGTTAAGAACGCCTTCTCACAACTCTCATCCCAAATGAAACGATACTCCTTTCTCATTAACGATGTCAATGGCTTGGCTAACTTTGAGAAATCTTTGACAAACCTCCTGTAATACCCTGCCAACCCTAGGAAACTTTGGATCTCTCCCACATTCTTTGGGCTTTGCCATCTGGTCACTGCTTCAATCTTACTAGGGTCCACAGACACCCCCTCTTTGGAAATGACATGACCCAAGAAGGCCACCTTCTCCAACCAGAACTCGCACTTACTCAGCTATGCATACAACCCATTCTCCTCTAGCGTCTTCAACACTGTTCTCAGGTGTTCTTCGTCCTCTTCCTTATTCTTGAAATACACTAAGATGTCGTCGATAAACACAACCACGAACTTATCTAGGTATGGACTGAATACCCGGTTCATCAAATCCATGAACACTGCTGGTGCATTAGTCAACCCGAATGGCATAACCACAAATTCGTAGTGGCCATACCTTGTTCTAAAAGCGGTCTTGGGAATATCCTCATCTTTAATCCTCAATTGGTGATAACCCGACCTCAGATCAATTTTTGAGAAAACTCCGGCTCCACTCAACTGGTCGAACAGATCGTCAATTCTAGGCAAGGGGTAACGGTTCTTAATAGTCACATTGTTCAGCTCTCGGTAGTCAACGCAAAGTCTCAGACTCCCGTCCTTCTTCTTCACAAAAAGTACTGGTGCTCCCCAGGGTGACACACTAGGCCGGATGAATCCCTTCTCAGCCAATTCATCCAGTTGCTTTTTCAATTCTTCCATCTCTTTTGGTCCCATACGGTAAGGTGATTTTGAGATTGGTCCTGCACCTAGTTTGAGATCGATAGAGAAGTAGACCTCCTTCCTAGGTGGTAATCCTGACACATCGTCCCGGAACACTCCCTCAAACTCCCTCACTACAGGTATCTCGCTAACACCCGGAGTCTCCGCCTCACAATTCCACATTTGACACAAGATTAAACCATCCCCCTTCCGCAGGCTCGACTTAAGTGTATTAACTGATATGAACTTGACCTTAGGTTTAACCACGAATCCCCTATAGGTCACTCTCACTCCCTTAGGTCCTTTCAGAGAAATCTTCTTTTGATAACAGTCAATTAAAGCTCGATATTTCCCCAGCCAATCCATTCCCAGGATTACTTCAAAGTCCCCCAATGGAAACTCGATAAGGTCGCAATGGAAAACCACTTCCCCAATCTTGATGGGCACACTCCTAAAGACTCTATTACATGACACTGATTCCCCAAATGGTATTGTTACAGAATCCTCAACCCAATCATAGATATCAAGCTCTAACACCGTAGCATGTTCTCTAGACACAAAAGAATGGGTAGCGCCGGAATCAAAGAGTACAAAAGTAGGTTTAAGGTTCACAAGAAAGGTACCAGTCACGACATGGGCGTCATCCTTGGCAGCCTGCTTCTCCATGGCAAAGAGTTTGCCACTGGTCTTCACTCCACTCTAGCTAGTAGTGGCTGCTCGTGACTGCTGATTGCCTTCAGCTGCGGTCTTCTGGTTACTACCACTCTCGTTGTACTGATTATGGTGGGAACGGTTTTGATAATTGTTATAGCTCCTCTGGTAGTTGTTGCTAGTACCAGACCTCGAATTTCCCCCATAGCCTAACATAGGAGTGCGATAACCTCCACTCCCTGAAGTATTCATGCGGGACCCACTGTACCCCGAAGTTGGAGTACGGTAACCCCCAGATTGATATCCGCCTGAGGATTGACACACAACTTGCTTATGTCCCGTCTTTCCGCACCCATAACACACAATACCCACGGAACTGGTTCCCGAGCCCCCGCTCTTGTAGTTACCACCACTCTGATTCTTTGCACTTGCTGAGGAATTGTGGTTAAAATAACCATTGTATCTGTTGGAATTCTGCTTCTTCGACCCTGAATTTTCACTCAAGGCCTCCGTCTTCCTCTTATCACTCCTGGATTTCTTTTCCTCCTTTATCATATCTGCAAGCCTCTCAGCTGCCCCAGCCCGCAAATAGATGTCACGGACTGTGGTGGGTGGTGCTGCAATAAGCCTCTTCTTGACAGCGATGGTTAACCCCCTTTCGAATTTCATGGCAAGCATTGCCTCATCCATCCCCATTTCTCCCACATGGCTCAGCAGCTGAAGAAACTTCCTGTAGTATACCTCCACCGACATCTCATCAGTCATACGGAAAAGCTCAAATTCTTCTCTTAGCTTGCTCTTTTGAAACTCAGGTAGGAAGACTTCGAATAAGATCCTCTTAAATGCGACCCATTCCACGTGGTTGATTCCATCTTCGACAGCAGCTTCTCGAATTTCTCCCTTATTCCCAGTCCACCAATCACCAGCCATTCCCCTCAAGTAATGAGCAACTTGGTCAACTCTCAGTTCTTCTGGACAGTCTATCAACTCGAACAAGTTGCTGAACTCCCGACACCATTCTCCAAGTAGGCGAGGTTCCCCTTCTCCGGTGAAGTGAGTAGGGTTATGCCTTGCGATTATGGTGCTCATCTTAGCAGAATCCATGCGTCTGGCCTTTAAGGCCTCATTCTCAGCTATAAGCAGGTCCAACTCTTCTTGTGTGATATTAGTTGCGTTATTCCTTCTTGGAGGCATTCTAAGACATACAAGAAAAGAGGTGAGTCCCGGTTTACTCAAGGGTACTCACTTAGGTTAGGGTTATATCCCCTAAGCATCAGAATTCATATGCAGTCTAACCTGCCTTAACAATACTTATTTACAACATGGCTCAGGGATCACATAACCGCATATCATTAGGCATGGCATAACTATTAATATAATACCGATTATCGCATATATCCATATTATCATGTACTCTATGTAAAACAACCATATAATCCTTATATGCATACACTTTCTTTCATATCCATGCCATTCTCATAACGGAAGGATTCGTATAACCCCTTATCATGCTTTACCACAAATTCCCATCACTTCCTATTCTACCCTTTTCGCTCGTATTCACTCAAGGTACCCGGGTAAAACTGAGAGGGCCTATGGTTTAGTGTGAGGGGGCCCCAGACTCATACTTCTCCTTTAGTGTGGTCCTAACAGTTCTATCCCGGGGTTCATTTTATTTAGACTCTTCTTACGTTCATTGGGTTCATTAGGTTAGGCCTGAGGATCGTTCGCTCTGATACCACTTTGTAACACCCTCATTTATTTAGAGGCCTGAACTAGGACTCCCCAAATAACTAAGGGTGTTACCATCTCGGTTACCCGAGGTAGTAGATAGCAAAGGAAGAAATACAGTACTTTATTAAGTAGTTAAACGTTAAACAAATGTCTCAGGATGTTACAACTGTTTATAAAACCAAAACTAAAAGTTCAGACGCGGTGAAAGACTAAGTGAATGATCTAGCACTAGGCAGGTCTGGTCCATGTCCTCTCCACCCTTCCAGCATCCATAGGTCTAAACCTGTCATTCTGCTCCCCAATAAATTGGATCAACACAGACACAATCAAACAAACAGGGTCAACACGAGGTTGAGTAGGTAATATAAACAAGACATGAAATAATACGATATACATTTCCTCCATCTCCTCCATCTCCTCCACATTCATTTCTCCACTTCACCTCCATCACACCACACCTCCCATGGCCATATCACAAGTCCCTTATCACAAGACCCACATCACAAGACCCACTTCACAAACCCCGTTCTCCACAATAATCAATCAATCGCAATGTCCACAAATAATATATATCAATCAGATAGTGAGTATCCTCATGTCAGATCAGAATCACAAATATAAATATTCCCTACCTTGAAACTGCGGAAGATAACGGCAAGTGAGCAACTGCTACTAAAAATGTTCCACGCGGAAACTGCCACCTAAACATGTATCGTATAATTGATAAAACTCCCTAGATCCCGTAACATAAGTACACATTCTATTTATAGCAATATCCTAATAAGGAAAGTTTCCTTTAAAAGACATTACCTAAAATAGTAACTTTCTAAGTCTAGTAACTACCTTAAATAATTAAACATACCCATTAGATATATATACTCAAAATAAATAACTAAGACACAATTGATAAAATAATACTATTAAAATTACTAACAATAGTAATCATAATAATAATATTAATAACAATAATAATAATAACTAAATCGCAACAAAGACACGAACAACCCCCTTCCCGAACTCAACCCGCGACCAAAACAGCCCTTACACCCACCTTGTTACGCCACTGCTACCACCAATAACCACCCTGACTTGTACCCCGTACCACCTGGTACCACCATGACCACCACCAACCTCCTCGACACCCACATACGTGATAAACCAGGGCCCCAAACCAGGCCTGGTTCACCACTAAACCTCCTGACCTGACTCGAAACACAACCCATTGACGCCCATACCACCACCGACAACCCCCGACTCGACCACCATGACCTTCCCCAGACTCCAGACTCGTAAGACACGATGGTAACACCGTGTTGACCTCCCCCGAGTCGACGATGTTACCCTTCCCAAACACCCCTGTACACATGCAAACAAAACAGGACAGAACAATGATGAACATGACCTTCCGACCACCCCTATCAAACACTCTTGTACCACCATAACCAGCCACCACCGAACCTCGAGACTACCACCACGAGCAACCCCCAACTACCACCTGCCTTAAAACACAAAGACCCATAATAATAAACATACAGACTCATCTAAAAACTGATTACAAAAACGCATCTGAAAACACCTGTTGAACGTATTACTACACCCCTTTTCTGACACCAAATTCACCACCTTCGAAAATATGCAAAAACAACCATCGACACTTAATCTATAACCTACATATATTCATTATACGTCCTAGTATATTAGTATGTAAAAACAACAAGAATTAAACGTGTTTATACTCCTCTAAGCAGGTGACGAAAACCAAACAGTAAACAGAAATTAGCATAAACGTGGTGAGCATACCAGATCTTTGGCCACATCGAGACACCCTAGGTCAGCCTACAACCACCGTGAGCAGGTTCCTCTTCTTCTCTAAAGTGGCGTCTAGGGTTTAGTGAAGTCGTATATGTGTTTGAGTAGGGTTTAGGGTATGGAAACCTATTCTATATATGACGGCAGAGCAAGGTGTCTTGTTCACTGTTTCTGAACAACGAATGGGCTGTTCTTATTGTCACGCTTTACGAGGCCCAATGCGAGACACAACAGGTCACAGGTTCGAGCCTCACTAGCACCATATAACTATTATTATTATTTGATAGTTTAGGTCCCCAAATCAAATCTTACAAGGCCTATTATATATACCATAATTCGAATGCTCGTATATTTATCTAACGAGTGACCCGTAACCATTATATAAATTAAATAGTAAAACGGGTTATTACACCACCACTCACACCTCACCTTCAAAATCCACCACAACTCCACATCATGGCCGCTTTAAGAGACCACAACCGCCCTAACCATAATGACACCACAAATCCCATAAACTTTGGCAACCTTGTGCCACAAAATTTTGAAATTCACCCGTCCCAAATGAGTTTTATCGAAAAGCATGCCTTTGGTGGGGCCTCTCACGAGGATGCCCACGGACACTTGAGGAAATTCAAAGGCAAGGTTGCTATGATCAAAAAGACCGGAGTTCCGGAGGAGACATTAAGATTTATGTTTTTCCCATATTCACTCACGGAGAAGGCGGACCGTTGGCTAAACATTCATCCTCCCAATACCTTCACCACATGGGATGATCAAGCCAAGGCCTTCCTTGCAAAATACTATCCATCCTCAAAAACCTCTATGGTTCGCAATGAGATAACCCAATTCCAACAAGATGAGGGGGATAGTCTAGGAGAAGCATGGGATAGATATCAAGACCTTCTAGCTAGGGGTCCTCATCATAGGATTCCTACATCGTATACTACCCAAACATTCTTCCAAACACTTCTCCCTTGCACCAAGGAAATGGTCAATGCATCGGCGGGAGGGAGTTTTTATCACCTCCCGGATGAGGAGCGTACGAAGCTAATCAAGAAGATCGTGGACTCCGAGAAAAACTACGGGATAAGGGGAAATGTGTTGAGGAGGAGTAGCAAGTACCCCAATGAAAGCCTCTCCAATTCTAAGGCTAATGAAGAAACTAATGCAAAGACCGATTTTTTAACAAAGAAGTTGGAGGAGTTAAAAAAAAGGGGCAACAAGCAAAGCTAGTGGGGGTCACACCCCCGGAATGTATCAAGTCAACAATGTTGTGTCGTGTGACTTGTGCGGAGGTAATGGACACACGTTTGAGGTGTGTGCCAACAATTCCTTTGAGGGAAGTGGAAGTGAAGAGGAGTTGTATGCCTTTCAAGCCTTCAACAATTCAAGGAACCAAAACACTTTCAACCCAAATTCAAATTACTACCATCCGGGCATAAGAGGGAGCCCCCACCTAAGCTACAAAAGTTCCAATGTTTTGAACCCACACTAACTCACACAACCCCAACCCTAAAATCCCCCCGGATTCCAACCAATAGGTGGAAACTTCAACCCAAGGAACAACTTCCAAAACCAAAGCTTCTATCAAGGAAATCAATCTAATCAAGCCAACCAAGGCTTCTCTCAAAACTTCAATGATCCCAATTTCAACAATCCCAATTTCAATCCCAATTTCAATAATCAAAACCAACAAAATCTCAACCCGCCAAACCAAAACCTCAACCAACCTTCATTCCAAAACAACTTTAACAACCCCAATCAAAATCAAAACAACTACAACCCCAACCCACAACAAAATTTCGATAACAATCAAAATTTCAACAACCCGAACTTCAATCTAAACTTTCCATCAAACACCCAAAACCCCAATTTCAATAACCAAGCCCAAAGGGGAAACTCCCAAGGTGGGGGTGCAAGGAACGACTATGGGTTCCCTTTGCCCCTCACTAATGCTCATCATCAAGATCTAACAAGTGATTCCCAAGTGAGAGAGTTGCTAAAGCTTGTAAAGAGCATGCAAGCAACCCACGCCCAAGAAATGGCGAATTTGAAGAAGGCCTATCAAAAGGAAATACGGGAAATGGAGGCTCGAGTTGCCTCTCAAGCTCTAGCAAACCCACAAAGGCCACCGGGCGGTTTCCTTGCCCAAGGCCAAAGTTCTAAGGATGCCTCTAACAACCACCAAGCCCATGCGGTGATCTTAAGGAGTGGGACGGAGCTAGAGGACACGTACAAGGATTATGACATGGGTGAAGAGGAGCCCATTTTGGAGCTTGTGAAAGAAAATGAGAGGGTAGTTGATGCAAGGACTTCCAAGGGAAATGAGCATTATGTGGAAGACCTTCCTTATGAGGAGAAAGAGGAAGAAGATGACTTGGAAGAAGTGGATGTTCAACAAGAAAAGTTGGTTGCACAACCAACTACAAAGGTAACAAGCAAGTCAACACCCACCAAGGTACTCTCCAACCCTCAACCTCTTAGCTTACCACATCCTTCTAGAGCTTTGAAAGGAAGAGAAAACTTCAAGTTCACCAACTTTTGTAAAATGCTTGAACAACTTAAAGTGACTCTCCCTTTCACGGAAGTGACTTTGAATATGTCAACTTACTCCAAATTTTTGAAAGAAATCTTGTCGGGAAAGAGGACCCTAGGTAGCCAAGAAGTCATGGCAATGAAGGAGGAGTGTAGTTCACTCCTCCTCCAAAATACGCCTAAGAAACTTGGCGATTCGGGGAGCTTCTCATTCCCTTGCATTGTTGGTGGTATTCCGATCTCCCGTGCTCTTTGTGATTTGGGAGCTAGTGTTAGTGTGCTTCCTTTGAAACTAGCTAGAAAAATTGGTATGAATGATTTGGTTCCAACGAACATTACCCTCCAATTGGCGGATAGATCCGTCAAGCGCCATTTAGGGGCGCTTGAGGATGTACCCGTCAAGGTGGGTAAGCATTTAATTCCCGCCGATTGTGTTGCGCTTGACATTCCGGAGGATAGCCACACCCCCATTATCTTCGGTAGGCCATTCTTGGCTACCGGAGGCGTCTTGATAGACGTAAGGAATCGGCGGCTAACCTTTAGAGTTAGGGATGACAAAGTCGAGTTTAACCTTCCTACCATGATGAAAGGTCCTAAGCACGACGAAGCATTCACATTGGACATTGTTGAGCAAGTTGTTAGAGAATGAAATGGAGGAAGTGGAAGTAGAGAAAGAGAGCCACATGGAGCAATTATGTGGTATTTCAACAAGTGATGACAAGGAGATGGAAGAAAGCTTAGAGCTTGATGATGATGAGGTAGAGAAAGTGGAGGGAATGCTCCCTCCAAAGGTACTAATCAAACCCCTTCCTCCCTCCCTCAAGTATGCCTTTCTTGGGGAAGGAGAGGCATACCCGGTGATTATCAACGCTAACCTCAATGAGCACCAAGAGTCCAAGCTCATTTCAACATTGAAGGACCATAGGGGCTCGTTGGGGTATAGTCTTGACGACATCAAGGGCCGAAGCCCAAGTCGTTGCATGCATCGGATCATATTAGAGGAAGGGAGTAGACCTAAAGTGGAGGGTCAAAGGAGGTTGAACCCTAAGATGGCGGAGGTAGTGAAAGGTGAAGTTCTAAAGTTGTTTGAGGCCGGCATCATCTACGAAATCACGGATAGTCGGTGGGTGAGCCCCGTTCATGTTGTCCCCAAGAAAGGGGGGTGTAACATTGGTTACACAAGAGGATGGGAATCTCTTACCGACTCGTCTGGTGACGGGGTGGAGGATGTGCATAGATTATCGTAAATTGAATGCGGCCACTCTCAAAGACCATTTCCCAATCCCCTTCATTGACCAAATTCTTGAGAGACTAGCGGGACATTCGTATTATTGTTTTCTTGACGGTTATTCCGGGTTTTTTCAAATCCCTATTCACCCGGAAGACCAAGAGAAAACAATTTTTACATGTCTTCTAGGAGTCTATGCTTATCTGCGGATGTCAATTGGGTTGTGTAATGCACCCGATACCTTTCAAAGGTGCATGATGGCCATCTTTGCCAACTTTCTTGAGAAAAGTATGAAGGTGTTTTTGGATGAATTTAGTGTGCATGGTGACTCTTTTGATCTTGGTCTTGCTAATCTTGAGAAAGTTCTAAAAAAATGTGAGGAGCACAATCTTGTCCTCAATTGGGAAAAATGCCATTTTATGGTAGAGGAAGGGATTGTGCTTGGTCACATTGTATCCAAGAGAGGGATAGAAGTTGATGGTGCTAAAGTGGCGGCAATAGAGAATTTGTCACCCCCCACCAATGTGAAAGGGGTGAGGAGTTTTCTTGGACATGCCGGTTTTTACCGGCGTTTCATTAAAGACTTTTCAAAAATTGCCAAGCCATTGACATCTCTTATTCTCAAGGATGCACCCTTTTTGTTTACTAATGATTGCCTTGAAGCTTTTACTAGGATCAAAGAAGCGCTTGTCACGGCTCCCATCATCCGAGCACCGGATTGGGAATTGCCTTTTGAGATTATGTGTGATGCGTCGAATTTTGCGGTTGGAGCGGTCCTTGGTCAAGTTGTGGATAAGAAACACCATGTGATATACTATTCAAGCAAGACCCTTGACCAAACTCAAGCGAATTATTCTACGAATGAGAAGGAGATGTTGGCTATTGTTCATGCCATAGAGAAGTTTCGACAATACCTAGTGGGATCTAGAGTGGTGGTGTACACCGACCACACCGCTCTAAGGCAATTTATGGTAAAGAAAGATGCTAAGCCTAGACTCTTGGGGTGGGTTCTCTTGCTTCAAGAGTTTGACCTTGAAATTAGAGACAAGTCGGGGTCCGAGAATGTGGTAGCGGACCACTTGTCAAGGTTGATTATTGAAGACCATTGCATACAAGATAAGGAGGGGCCAATTAACGAGTGGTTGCGCGAAGATAGTTTGATGGCTATGGCAATAAGTTGCCTTGGTTTGCGGATCTAGCCAACTACCTCGTGAATGGCTTTATCCCCGAAGAATTGGATGCAAGAGACCGGAGAAAGTTGAAAGTAGATGCTAAGAGGTACTTTGGGATGACCCATACTTGTTCAAGAAGTGTGGGGATGGGCTTTTGAGGATATGTGTGTCAAGAGAGGAGGGACTTAAGATAGTAGATAGGCTTCATAATTCCGCCTATGGAGGACGCCTAGCGGCCTCTAGAACCATAGCCAAGGTGCTCCAAGGGGGATTCTTTTGGCCATCTATGTTCAAGGACATCCATGATGTGGTCAAATCTTGTGATGCATGTCAAAGATCGGGGAACATTGACAAGAGAAATGAAATGCCCCTCAAAACTATTTTGGAAATTGAGCTTTTCGATTGTTGGGGGATAGATTTTATGGGACCCTTCCCAAATTCTTGTGGAAATGAATATATCTTGGTGGCGGTTGATTACGTCTCCAAGTGGATAGAAGCGGTTGCCTCCCCCACCAACGATTCCAAAGTGGTTGTGAAACTCTTCAAAACCATAATATTTCCCCGTTTTGGAGTACCACGAATTGTGATTAGCGACGGAGGCTCCCACTTTCGGAAGCACACGTTCAAGACTCTCCTAGCCTCATACGGAGTGACCCACAAAGTCGCACTTGCCTACCACCCTCAAACAAGTGGGCAAAATGGAAGTCTCAAATTGACAAATTAAGGCTATCTTGGAGAAGGTGGTGCACAAAAACAGAAAAGATTGGTCTCAAAAGTTATTTGATGTGTTATGGGCCTTGCGAACAGCCTACAAGACACCTATTGGAATGACCCCCCACAAGCTTGTGTACGGGAAAGCATGCCACCTCCCGGTGGAGCTTGAGCACAAGGCTTGGTGGGCTTTGAAATAAATGAATTTTGACTTGGATTTGGCCGGTGAGAAGAGGTTTCTACAAATGAGTGAGCCTGAGGAGCTAAGGTTTGAGGCCTATGAGAGTTCCAAGCTCTACAAGGAACAAACAAGGAAGTGGCATGATGCCAAATTGGTGAAGAAAAATGTAAGCATGGGAGACCTTGTGCTCCTTTTCAACTCAAGAGTGAAAATTTCCCGGGCAAACTTCGATCAAGGTGGTACGGTCCTTTCAAAGTGACGGACATTTCACCACATGGAGCCTATGAACTTTAGAGTGAGGGCGGTGGCACCTTCAAAGTAAATGAACATCAGATCAAGTGCTACTACCAAGGAGATGCCAAGGGAACGGTGGAAGTTATTGACCTTGAGGACCCGCTTCCCGAGGAGGATTAAGTCTCACAATGATGTCTTGAAGGTTTGGTGGAGTCACTAAATAACCATCGTTTGTAAGTATTCGATTTTTGGTTTGCATGTAGTTTGCATTTTTAGTTTATATTTGAGGTATTTCGATTTGGTTAGTTGCTTGTTTTGGATTGAATCGTGAGTTTAGTCGGAGGACGATGGTTGAAATCGTTAGTGGCAAACTCATTTTTGATGCTTAAGTTAAATCTTTTTTCGAAATTGTGCACAGGTACTCTTAGCCGGTCAACAGGCTGACGGTCCCCAACCGGCTAAGAGGGCCTGGGCACATTTCTGTTTTTGACGATTTATTTGGCAGATTTCAGGAATATGATTCTTAGCCGACGGGTGACCGGCAGCCGGTCAGCCGGCTAAGAGTCGTGCCTAAGTTCAAAAGGCGGAAAAATAAAGGAACCTTGATTCTAAGCCGGTAGGCCGGTAGCCGGCCAATCGGCTAAGAATCATGAGAGGTGTGCTAGAATTGAAGAAAAAATAAGAGAATTGCATCCCAGCCGGTCGGCCGGCAGCTGGTCTACCGGCTGGGAACGTTTTTGTATGAAGACCAAGAAGAAGAAGGAAAGGAAGAAAGACTCTACGCCGGTCGGCCGACAGCCGGTCCGCCGGCTCAGAGTCACGATACATTCAAAATTCAAAAATTTTCGCAATTCCCAAATTTTAAGTCGGCTGACTGGCAGCCGGTGCCCCAACCGGCTTAAAGTCCCTGTTCCGAAAATAAATAACTCGTGAAACCCATTCTTTTCCTCATTTCTTCTTCATTTCTTCATATTTCCCCCTTCTCTCTACGAATCCCCTCCCACAAAAACTCCCACATTCAACCACAATCAAACCCCTTCACCCTTCCCATTCAAGAAGCTATGTCCGGAAGCCGAGCGGAGAGACGATCCAAGTCAAGGCATGATCCTTCTGTGGAACAAGAGGTGCACAACGTCCGGGATAGCAGCTACATCGGTCCCGATCCGGACTTTCCCGGACTCCAATTTGCCTCTATAAATCAGAAAGGTAACTTTATATACTTCAAGAATCGTCCCCTTCACCCAACCCGGTTCATAGATAGAGTTTCAATGCGGGAATTAGGTTTGGATAAGATTACGGAGGAGTTATTTGAGAGGGTAGGAATGAAAGCCCTTTACGAAACTAGACCGGCTCTTACCTCTCCCCGATTGACTTGGAGTTTTTGAGTTCCCTTGTTTTGACTAAAAATGGGAATTTGGGAAAGGTAGTTTTCTTGGAATTTCGCCTTATGAATAAGGAGCACCGGTTGACCCTAGAAGAGTTTGCTTTAATATTTGGGCTAGATGGAAAATTACCCATTCATCCTCCGGAGGGTTTTGATACGGAGGTCGTATGGACGGCAATTACCGGTTTGACTAGTGACCGGACAAAGAAGAAACCGGCCAATAGGGTGCACTTGGCACCTATTAGGATTTGGCACCGATTCATGGGGTGGACCGTCTTGTCTCGAGACGAGCCACATAATTTTAGGACGGAGAAGCTTGAAATCTTGGGCTCTTACTTGACTAATTCGCCAAAGCTTAATGGTGCCCATCATATGGCTCTCCAATTGAGCCGGTTGGCTAGCCAACCTCGCCTCACCACGCCGATTTGTGTGGGAGGCATGGTTACTTTGATGGTCGTCTACCTTTGTCACCGGAACTTCAACGTTGGGTATATCGAAGGAGAAAACATCTTGTCTCGCCGGTACATGCAAGATAGCTTGGGGTGGATAAAATGGAACCCCAATGATCGTTAGGAGTATTGGCAGATTCGGGTTGATAATAAATACAAAAATTCCTTACCTTTGCCTAACACCCAAAGGATGAAGGTTGTGCCCGGCAAGAACTCCTACCTCCTTGAGATTGAGGCGAGCCCTGATGAGATCCCCGCCGATCAGCTCCCCCTAGAGTCTATGCCCGTGATAGGGTCGGTACCACCGCCTCCGACCTCCAGTTTCAGCAACCCCCTGTTACTATGCCTCATTTTGTGGGTGGCCCTCATTTTTTCCAGGGCTCCAGTTCCAATTCTGTTCCTCCTCCTCAGCTTATACCATTGCATCAGGACCTTATTGATTTCATGGCTCGAGTTGACCTAAACCAAAAGAAGGCTGAAAAGTTAGCAAATGAGCGCTAAAAGATAGCTGATGATCGTCAAGCATTGGCAGATCTTCGTCATCTGAACATTTGTACTAGGCTTGATTATTTGTACCACGATCAAGCCTATGGGTCCTTCCCGAGTTATGATCAGTTCGTTTGTCAGGGCTATCGACATCCTGCCGCTGGTCACCCTTCCTATTACATGCCCCCTGAGGCTGGATATATGCCTCTCGAGGGACGCTACTACGGGGAGATACATGTTTCACCGGGGTTACTACAATAACCCGATTTTTTCCCCAGAGATGCAGAGGGATGGGGACTCAGGCCACCCAGGGGCTAGCGGCTGTCATGGTATGATGGGTGATCCCGGAGCTAGCGGCTCCCACCTTTCGCCTTTCCGTGATGTCTTGAACAACCCCGACGACTACATGCAAGTGGATGGCAATGGAGAGGGTGATGGTGATGGTGATGGAGACGGCGATGGAGACGGAGATGGAGATGGAGATGGTGATAAGGATGATGAGTGAGCCGCCCGTAGAGGTGGTAGTTGATGTCTTTGCCCCTGTATCAAAATCCAAAAGCAACTACTCCCTTAATCCAAATTTCTCATTAGTTTTGCATTTTTCATTTCCGCATTCATTTAGTGTAGTTTAGTTAGTTTTAGCTTTATTTTCCTCATTTCACATCTTTAGTGTACTAGCATATAGTTGCATCCATGTATATGCATTAGTTTCCTTTTTTGTAACATATTGTCACTTATAGTTTGCATTCATGTAGTTTAGAGCACTTAGGATTGCATCTTAGTTTAGTTTTTTTGTTTTTCATTTGTTTTGTTTATTTTTGTTTTTATTGTTTTCAAAAAATCAAAAATCCAAAAAAATTGAAAAACCAAAAAACACCAAAAACATGTTCTTTTCTTTCCGGTTTTCCTCCTCACGTCATGCACATAGATAAGTGTGGGGAGGAAGAACCGTTTATTTCAAAAAAACCCAAAAACAAGTTTTTCATTTCTTAAAAATTTCAAAAAACCCAAAAACATGTTTGTTTTCGTTCTTTTTCTCTATTTCCCCCTTGCACTTTGTTCCATTGAGGACAATGTAAATATTAAGTGTGGGGAGGTAAAATATCCACCTTGTGAATATTTCTTTGTTTTTGTAAAGATGAAAACTTCAAAAAATGCCTAAAAATCGAAAAATTTCAAAAAATTTCAAAAAAAATGTTTTTTCCTTTGTTTATGTCCTTAGTTGCATTGTATATATATGTTTGTTGGACTAACAAGTGGCAGAAGCAACAACAATCCGAGGCATTAGGAGAATGAAGACGCTTGGTATACTCTTTCCTACTTCTTTCTCCGATCCCCTACCCTCTTTCTTTTTATGTTGATAGCATGAAGGAGAACGGGATTTTTGTGCTTTGGATGTTCCTTTGGGGAACTTGTGGTTGTTGTGGATGATGTGCTGCTAGATTAGTCGATGTGTGTTGCATGCTTGTTGTTAGTTTAGTATAGTTTCACATGCTTTCCTTTTTCATAGTTTTGTGAATATGTGTTAGTCGGTTTTTCTCTTTTGCATTTGTTTGTAAATATGCATAGGAGGTTGAATAGTGGAGGATATATGCCGTCAATGATGATAATTGTCTTGCATGTGTCTTATCCCTCCTAATAGTTTGCACCTCTTGATGTCACCTTGTTAGGGTTCTTGCTTGCAAGGACCCGGAAGTCTAGGCTTAATGACCGAGTATCGACCACCATGTGAGACCGTGTTAGACCTTAGACTTGACCTAGAACCGACATTAGCTACTCAAATGTGAGGATAGAGCCTCCTTTATGGTCGGCCCATCAAACCGACTTAGATTAGGATCGTGAGTAGTCCTCCTTACGTGGTATGTTATGTCAAAACGCATAAGTATGGCGCTTATTCCTTGATTCCGTGGTTATGTTCATGTGCATGTAAGACAACTTTTGTTCAAAATAAATCAACTTCACATTTGCCAAATTAGCCTTGTTTTGACCCTTACATCTTATCCCGTCTTTTTTATTAACCACTTTGAGCTTTAGCCTATTCATTTGGCCTTAACCACTAAATGAGCTACATCCCAAAAACACCCTTCCTTGATCAAGAATGGTTGTATTTGTGGTACTTTGTTTGTGGTAGAGTCAGGGTTTATATGTCGGTTGGTGGCCTCTTCCATTGTGGTTTTGATGTTGCTTTCTTGGTGAAATGAATTTTTGAGAAAAATAAAGAAAAGAAAAGAAAAATGAAAAAGAAAGAAAATAGAAAATCAAAGAAAATCCAAAGAAGAGAAGTTGTATATATGTGTGTAGAAAAGAAAAAGGCTAGCAACAACTCCCTTCCATCAAGGGGAGATAGAAAAAACCATTGCTAGAATACTATGGTCTTTTGATGTTTTTCTAATCGGGTCGGGTTTACACAATTTTTGCATTTGATTTGGATTTCAAGTCTTTTGTTAGGGTGTAGACGTTGTTCGTTGTGTTTAAATAATGACCATTTTGTTAAAATTTGTGATGGGTATGTTTTTCCAAAGTAAGTTGGGGTTTATGCAATTTTTGCTTGGTTTTGTCAAAACCAAAGTTAGGGCATAGACGTTGCTTAGTTGTTGCAATAAGGTGTTGAGTTGATCTTGGCAATCATTCTTGGTTTTTGAGCCTCAAATACTAGAACGGTGCTTGCACCAAACCATTTTCACCCAACCCAAGCCCCGTTACATCCTTGTTGTTCTCATCATGTGCATTTACATTTTCTCATGGATTTTTGGATGGAGTACCATACTAGATTGCGGGCATGCTTCGCAAGTTGAGGTAGGTGAGTGATTTTGGTTACTTCTTGTCACAAAAATCACCCCCCTTTCTTTCCTTGTATGTAAAGTGTCACCCGTGAGAGTCGGTGCTTAGGGTTTTCTTATCGGTTAAGGTCTAGCATGGAGTCGAATCATGTGTGCGTCGTGTCAATCTCGGAAGTATAGCTTAGTGCTTCCGCTTACCCGGCTTGAATTAGTTTCTTGGTCTTTGGTGATATCATTGTCGGTTTCTTGAGCTTGATTTAGGGGTTTGATATCGTGGTTAGACTTTGAGTTGGCATCCTCCGCTATTGACCTCCTTTGTTTAGTTTTTCATAACCCCGCTTAGATGAGGCAAGCGGTTGGCCTTTTTCCCGATGCATGTTGTTTGTTTATATGTGTTTTGTTTTGACTTGTTTGCATCAAAAAATTTGTAGTAAGACCAAACTTGCCTTGCAATAGGGCATTCTACCTCATGGATGTCAAATTGTGAGTTGAAAAGGCTACGGGTGTAGCTAAACCCGATTTGGCTTCTAGCTAGCTTAGTTAGTTGGTTTATTGTTTTCGAATAAGGGTTATATAGCTTCTTGATTACTTACTCGAGGACGAGTAAAGTTGAAGTATGGGGAATTCTGATGAGCCCTATTTTAGTCAAGATTTTCTTTATCTTTTCTTCATTTTTGGTCCCGTTTCGACCTCGTTTTGCGTGCCTTTGCTCGATTTCATGCACATTGCCTCGACTATTCCTATTTGGTTCCAATTTTGTAGGTATTGAGGCGGGGAACAAAGAAACGGGAGCAAACGAAACGCATTTCTGAGCAAAAAGTGAAGAATTGATGAAGATTAGGCCCCAGGCCCTCTCAGTCGGTCCCAGACCGGCAGCCGGTTGGCCGGCTGGGAGGCTTGACTTGACTTTTGAAGAAAACACGAAGAAAAATTCAGAAACTCCCTTCAGTGCTCTCAGCCGGTCACCAACCGGCGGCCGTTAGGCCGGTTGGTGACCAATTCCCATATTCAGCTTTTTTCAAATTGTGTCAAAATTCAGAATACTCAATCATGACTGCCAGCCGGTGGCCAACCGGCAGCCGGCCCACCGGTTGGTGATACATCTGCATGTGAGAAAAGAGAAGAAAAATCAGAAGTGGGAATTCGTATCCTAAGTCGGTGCCATACCGGCAGCCGGCTGGCCGGCTCGTAGGCTTTTGCAAGTGAAGAAAAAAAGAATAAAAGTTCAGAAGTTCGTATTTTGACACTTAGCCGGTCCCAGACCGGCAGCCGGTTAACCAGCTGAGAGTCATTCTTCAAATTTTCGCACACTATAAAAACCCGCACTTAGTCTATTTTCATTTTCGCACTTTTTAGAGAATTCTCACGCATCCCTAGGGTTTTCTCCTGTTTGATAGTTCTTCATTTTAGACTCAAAAACACACATTAAAATCATAATCTTTCTTTAGTTTACATAATCTTTTAGTTTATCTCATAGTTTATCATCCATAGCTTGTTCTTATCACTTTCATTAGTTTACTTAAAAGATTTTTGTGACACCCCGCGATATTACATAAAAATAAACAAGCATCTTGCAGCGGAAATACGGTATTTTAAAAACTTTCGACATATATAAATAAACTTAATAGCGGAATATCAAAAACAACATGCGGAAGATTTAAAACTAAAGAAAAAGTATAACTTATACAAGATAAATGAAAGTTTACAAGGGATAAGGTATCCCTCGATAGCAACAGAATTAAAACTAAGCTATACGTAAATAGGTAATTTTTCGACTAATCAACAATGCTCGCTAGCCACACGTCTTCCCCAAACAACACGAACCTACATACATGAAACATGTACGCCACAGTCAGTGGGGAGTAACTCGAGGTTCTCCCAGCCACTTTTTGTCAGAAAACACGTAAACGGTAATACAACACAACATATACATATGAACATGCATATACCAAGATAAATACTCAAATATGACATATTCAAATATGACAAACATGATCAAGCATGAACCAGCATGTGAACTACAAACAAGGTCATCATGTGAACTATATCAAACGGATAATCAACCGAGTGAATGACTCAACGGCCAACACTTGATGGCATGTTCATTCACACACACAACAAGCAAGTAATTAACTCAGAGGCTAACACTAGTTGGCATGACCAATCACAGAACATACAAGAATAGAATGAACGCCGTCAGGTAACATAACCGTTACCACTAACCGCTAAATCGCATAACCACGACACTAGTTATCGGGACGCATAACCACGACACCGACTCTATGTATAGCGCATAACCGACAACTATGTGCCTAAGACCTGGACAGACCTCTCGATGTAATAACCTACACTGAACGACACACGGGGACCGGGCCGCATAACCACGGACACCGACCAATCCCGAACATAGATAAAACCCATAACCGGGTGGCATTAGTTCATTACAATGATACACAAATCGTACCACCGCTATCTATTCACAAACAAGGTGACATAACCGTCACCAACACAACTTGGAATGACATAACCGTCATCCAAACACATGCAAGGTACCATAACCGTTACCCGACTCAACTTGAGATAACATAACCGTTATCAAAATATAAGTAAGACAACATAACCGTTGACATTACTACTCGAGCTAACATAACCGTTAACTAACCCATTTAGAACATGTGAGCTTCAAATCAATCAAGACAACACTTAAGCTAGTTTTCAGAAGCTAACTTGAAGCGGGAGCCGGTTGCCCTTCCGGTTGCCCGGCCGGGGGGTCTTCCTCCTCAATTTAGCTACTAAAACGGCTTAAGCATTCAACCATGCACAAGTTTACCCACATGAGTAATACAATAAAGAGAATTCATGTGACGAGTCTCATGCACAAGTTTACATTTCATTCGGGAAATAAAAAAACTAGCATTTGATGACAAGTTCATGTCGTAAGTATGTGAATTAACATGAAGAATATACGTAATTCGAGTCATGAATCATAAATGATAATTGTATACACTCTAATAGAAGTTTTATAATGATTTAACATACTCAACAAATGTCCGAATGAGCAACAACACGATGAGTAGCTTTTTATTACTAAGCATATGGTCGATTAACATAAGGCTAACGGAAGTATAATTTACGAAACTCATATAATATATTCATATACCATAAACTAGGTATTTTTATCATGTAACAACACACGACAAACGTTAAAACAATCGAGCAAAAACAATCCAAAACAGCCCGCGCAAAACAGCCCCGAAGAGCCCCTCGAAGCAGCCCCGAAACAGCCCCTCGAAACAACCCCGAAACAGCCCCGAAACAGCCCCGAATCAACCTTCAAAACAAGCCTTAAAACAGCCCTTAAAACTGCCCGAAAACAGCCCCGAACACCCCCCGAAACAGCCTCAAAACAGCCCAACCAAAACGCGCAAACCCAGTGAAAAGCGCAGGCTGCCGTGTATGCCGCAGGCTGCGCTTTGGCCTGGCCGCAGGCCTGTGCTTGGGGCCGCAGGCTGCGCCAAACACGGGTGGTCAGCTCTTCGTGCAAGAGTTTCGTACAATGCTCCATTCGTTCCAATACTTATGCAACAATTTAAGACGGGTTTATACATGATTCAAGCGGCATTATCAACATGTAATCTTATACATTCATGGGCATATCATTATTCATGTGTAAACAGTTAATAAGGAGCACAATTATCGCACTCGACATGGATTAAATCGATCCAAAAACGCATTATTGCTATGAACACAAGGGCATGAGACGGATATCAATTTATCCCCTAAACACAACCAAAATTCATCCTTCATTACTATTAATCAACTAGAAACTCATATCATTCAATTGAACAACAAAATAATCAACACAATACTTCACAAATTTCAGAAATTAAATCAACAACCACCACACATAATCGATTTTGAACTCAAAGTCGAGTAACCTCTCAAAGTTACCTTTAAAGCTCTTCAAATCTTCAAAGGACTCTTCAATAATGTCCAAACATCCATTCTCAACAACAAACAATAAGAAAAACGAATTAAAAACATAACCCTAGAAAGACGGGTTTTCAGAAAACTCAACAAAACTAGAAATTGTTTGTATCAAAAGAAGGAGGAGAAAAAGAGGAGAACATACCTATAAAGAACTCGGAATTTGAGCAAGAAACGGAGGAGATATGATCGGATTTGTGCTCATGGAGAAACACCAACAATGGCATTTGGGGGTTTTGTGTTTATGAAGATAATGAAGGAAATGAATTGGGTTTGAGGATGAAACATAACATACGGTTATAAGGGGTTTTGAGTCGGAAATGACTCGGAATTCACTAACTAAGACGGAAATAACTTCTTAAGACCAAAATTACTCGAGATAGAACCCATTATGCAAATAACCCGCAACTCATGAAATTATCCTACATACTTGCCATTTTTGAAAATTAAAACCGAAACTTAAATTTATAAAACTCGAAATGTTATTTGAAATTAAGAAGCTTTAAAATGAAATACTCATATTACTAAAATATATTTACGAAATATAATAAAATATAAATTATTCTTGAATTTGAATTAAATCTTTAAATTTATGACATGGGAAATATCGGGGTGTTACAATTTTGGTTGTAATGTGGAGGGTTTGAGAAGATCCTTCTTTTGTAATCAAAGTTCCCTACTTTACTCAAGTTAATGGTATAATCTTCCTTTCCTTTACTTAGTAATTTCATTTGTTTACATTTACTTTAGGTTTTCTTTATTCAATTGTTTACCCTTACTTATTTCATTATGTTTAGCACTTGTTCATCAATTGTTCACATGTCTCTCTTAGCCATGAGTGAGTAGTTCATTTCTAGGGCTAGGGGTGTGCTTGGGTAGTTGATAACTATGAAGCTTGTTTAGGATTAGTCTTGGGTACTCTCATTGGTTGGGTTTTCACTTTATGTATGTTATGTGTTCGATGAATTGCCTCAACGATGGTTGGGCATGAGTCCTCTCTTTGTTTGTCTTTGACGATAGTCTAGGACTCTCATGGGCATGTGTATGTGTTAGGTTTACCTTATTTGTAGCGAAAGTTAGAATAGGACTCGACCTTAGGTTAGTCAAATCGAAAGACGAGACGACCCTAGACCTACCATAGGAGCGACCCTAGACCACTTTTACACGTTTAGTTACCGACTTACCTAGGTAGCCCCGATACCCTAGTTTCTTTTACCTATCGACTTAGACTTTACATCTTGTTTTTTACTTCTTACTTAGTTATTAATCACTTCACAAAAAACCCTATTACCCCGACTTGGACTTAAACTATAACGTAGCTAAGCGATTTTCCCCACCGTCCTTTGGGTTCGACCCTAAATTATACTACTTAATTTGGGAGTTTACAAATTGTTTTTGGTGCCGGAATTGACGACAAAAACCGGCCATCACTATACGACATTTCTTTCTCATTTTCCAAGAGTGCAAAGAACATAGAGAAGTTTCTATCAATTCGTGTAACACTTATAACTCTAGTAATAGCATCTTATACATGTTAATGTTGTAGTTAATATCAGCAACAAGTACAAATGATTAAGGTTTCAAAAGATTAAATAAATCAGGATGTATAAATAGAAAATCTTATCTTTTTGTTTCCTAGGTTTTGTGTCATGAAAAGTTCGATATCCACGATCAGTAAGGGAGTGCGGGGGCGCGGAGTGCACACTCATATAATCGGATTATCAAGTTCATGGGTTAAATGGATAAGGTTGTGATAAATGTTATTTATCATATTTTAAGACCGTTTAATAAGTGTTTACGTTGTATATTATGTACCCTTTCGGGTTAGACCCTTTGGGTTCGAGAATTGAAACACTTAGTATATTCCTTGTGTTTGGTGGTTACTTATGTGGGTTTTTGTTTGAAACCTAACAACCAAACATGCTTATCCATATAACAATCTAGTATAACATATATATTATGCATATATAAGGAAGAGTTAGAATAATTCATTCTAACATATGAAAAATTCAGATTTGGTAAATATAAAGCAAAATAAAAATTCCATTAAGTAATCTCCTTATCTTTGCCGAGATGAGGAGGGTCTCAACTGTCTTATCCTACAAGGGATTTCGTGTAACCCGAGGCATGAAATAGGGTCGAAGTACTCTTAAGGAAAGCGTGCTCTTCGTGATTCGGTTGATATCCAAGTTTACAATCATTGTCATGGTTACCCTATACCAATTTATCCAACAATGAATGGACGAGAGGCAATCAGAGGAGACATCCAAATATCTAATGCCCTTACAGACAACCCACAAAATAACATGTTTAAGTCCCAGAGACTCAGCTTGAATGGGGGATTCTGCCAAGAACTTAACAGCAAAAGTACCAAAGCGAGTACCATCAGGATGGTAAACAATAAAAATAACTGAGTAAATAATAAAAAGGTAACCGATTACGTCGACTTAACTGTTTAATTGATATTAAATGTTGTGATTAACAATTCAGACACAAAAATAAGATTGAACTAAACAAATAATTTAGAATGAATTAAAATCATGGCTCCCCTAAATCCTAACACAAAAGATCTTGCTAGTACTCAATGGAAAATAAACGACAATAATATAAATTAAAGTAAACATGATGTAAACATGAAGGTAATAAATTACGAGGGTAAAACTAAAGTAAATATAATTAAACAAGAATTTAAGACAAGCATTGAAAGAAAAGAATTTAAAGACAAGAACTGAAAGAAAAGAATTTAAAGACAAGAACTGAAAGATTAACTATTAAAATAAAAAAAAATGAAAGAAAGATTACAAGATTTGCTATCCGGAACTAAGAACGTAAACTAACGCTGAAAATAACAATTGCCTTAATGCGTCTCTAAAACTGATGCTGAAATTCGATATCTAAACCTACCTAATTAACTCTCCTTATACCTGAGAGATAATCTTTATTATACGGAAATAAGAACTCTAATAAAACACAAATGTTAAACGTAATCTAATTTCTGTCCGGCGGAATCCTCTTGATCGAGTAACTTTAGAGTACTAATCGAGTAATTCTTGGCATAATCTTCTCGATCGACTAAAACATCTACTCGACCAAGAGCTTCCTCCTCGATCGAGCACTTCTGCAATCTACAATCTCCTCGATTGACTACTTTAGCTCCCAAAATTCTCTCGATCGAGTACTTTGTACTCGATTGACAATTTCTACAATGCTCAGCTACTCTAAACATGACATTAGCTTCGGAAACGGCGACAGGCTTCCCGAGGTGACAACATTTCTGCTCCAAACTCTTCTATGTCCTATATGCATGCTCAAAGGACGGTTTTGGGGCTGGTTTTCACCACTTCTGAGTCGTTCCTGCACAATTAACAAGACAACCCCAAGATAGCCTATTCGGGATAAAATATAGCTAAAAACTACGATCTTTGCATAGAATTTGCGCGTCAAAGATATAACAAAAGTGTATATAAAAGACATGCATCGTATTTCATGCAAAACTCAAAGTTTGTTAACTTCTTCTATCAATTCATCGTCATTCCTGAATTTTTTCCGAGATTGAAAATGTGTCTGATATCTATCATTTTTGCAGGAAATTCCTCATACTCGTCCGACTCTAAGTCCAAGCCTGAAATAAAAATAAAGAAAATAAAAAAATTACTAAAATAAACAAAAACATTAAGAAAATGAAAAAAAATGAAAAGATGAAACATGCAAAAGCATGAACAAACAAAGCAGATTCGGATTGTAAGTAACTCGTTATTACCCCCAAACTACTCTATATTAAAACAATAAGTCTTCCTTGTGAATCTGTCACAAGCTTACGACGGGTAGGATAGCTCCCACTTATGTAGATAGGACAAGTCTAGAGAATCACAAAGTGTTTGTCTTTTCTTTCTTACATGGATAATATTTGACCCGTCACAAATGAGAATTTGTGATATTAAAAAGACTCTTATACTTTTCTTCCCTAAACAGACCCTTATTGTATCAAGTCGGTTTAGTTGGGTCTAAACTGACCATTCTCGTTCATCATCTTCCTTCTCTTAAGGACGATTAAAACACTGCAAAAGTTGAGCAGCATGCAAACGGAACACTTGAACATTATCAGACCCTTTGTAAGATGTGTGTAACAACCACAAGAGCCAAAGATTTGCAAATTTTGCAGCAATAAGATATACTTCCTCATTTCGTATCCACGCTACACTTATTCCTTTTCGGTCCGTTCGAATCCACACTACACCTTTCTTTATTTGGACATATAAATGTCCACTCTATCCTAATTGAATCTACTTATTTACAACAAATGTCATTGAGACCCCACCTTAACCCAACATCAAAATCTACCCTAAACAATATTACAACCCATCATTAAGACACTAACCCAACCCAATCCCGTAACCTTTCCCTCCAAAATTAACAACCCAACCCACATAAAATCAAACTACCCAAAATTAACAGATTTTATTTTACCAAACTCATCTTCATTCCCTCAACTATCCATATTTACTCCCCATACCCACATCCATATTTACTCCCCTACCCACATTCATACCCACCCAAATTCCAGAACCTTCTTTCTAGGGTTCCTTAACCGTGTGGTTTGTAAAACAATTGTGTTCATTTGCATTCCGCCGCTCTCTCTACCTCTCTGTATTTCTCTCTTCCTCTCTCTAAATATTCTAAAAAAATCACCTTGAAACCCTAGATCTTTTCATCGCCAATCTCTCTTCACTTTCTCTTCATCCTCTTTACAATAATTCCATTTTTTCATCTACATATTTAACCTATGAGTTATTCTTCTGATGTTTCTGAAGAACATGATGTTTTATGCGGTTTCTCCTATCCGAATACGATAGTTCCTGACTCTCTTGACCCGGAAGATTTCGGATTTGAGGTTCCAGAGACCCAATTTGAATGCGACGTTCAAGTTGACGATGATGATGGAGGCAGTGATGTTGACGTTGGTGGTGATTCTGGTCAACATAGGATTAATGATGATGGTGAGAAACCCAGATCTGGTGTTGCTCTGGCTGTTGAATCACATTTTCCTTTTAAACCAGGTAGTTTGAGAAGTTCAAAGTGTTTGAACAACGAATTTTAGAGAGGGATGCGAAAAAATCTAGGCTTAATGAATTAATGACATTGGCTTTACTCAATGGTAAAAGATCAGGTCCAGAACATGGAAGTCAAAGTGATATAAACATGAAAAATTATGAGGCTAGAATTCTTGCAAAACGCGAAAAATCAAATGAAAATAAGTGAGTGTTGATAAAAGGTTGGTATTTTCGATTTTTTATACCTATTTTTTGTCATTGCTGGGATTGTGATGCTGTTAGGATCATTGCATGTTAGATCTATAATGATTTTGTTGTTGTTTGGTCATTTTAATATGTACTTCGATTTTTTATTTCAATTTTTAGTCACTGCTGGGATTCGTGATGTTGTTAGGATCATTGCATGTTAAATCTATTATGATTTTGTTGTTGTTTGGTCATTTTAATATGTAGTTTGATTTTTTAAACCTATTTTTTGTCAATGCTGGGATTGTGATGCTGTTAGGATAATCGTATGTTAGCTAGATCTATAATGATTTTGTTGTTGTTTGGTCATTTTAATATGTACTTCGATATTTTATTTCGATTTTTAGTCACTGTTGGGATTTGTGATGCTGTTAGGATCATTGCATGGTAAACTATAATGATTTTGTTATTGTTTGGTCATTTTAATATGTAGTTCGATTTTTTATTCCTATTTTTTGTCACTGCTGGGATTGTGATGCTATTAGGATAATCGTATGTTAGAGATCTATAATGATTTTGTTGTTGTTTGGTCATTTTAATATGTAGTTCGATTTTTTATTCCTATTTTTTGCCATTGTTGGGATTGTGATGCTGTTAGGACGATAATCGCATGTTAGATCTATAATGATTTTTTTGTTGTTTGGTCATTTTAATATGTAGTTCGATTTTTAATACCTATTTTTTGGCGCTGATGGGATTTGTGATGCTGTTAGGATAATCGCATGTTAGATCTCTAATGATTTTGTTGTTTGTTGATACCTCAGTGATGGTCCAGTTTTGGACTGAGAGGTTGGCTCAATGATGATAAACCCTTCATGGTTTGAGAGTTGTTTATTATTGGTGGGATTTGTGATGCTGTTATGATCATTGCATGGTAGTTTCTGCAGGTTTTAATGTTGTTTGTTAATACCTCAGTGATGGTCCAGTTATGAACTGAGAGGTTGGCTCAGTGATGACAAATCCTTAATGGTTTTAGAGCCATTCAGTTCAGTAATACATCCACCACATGGTCTACCAACCTTTGGTGTGTGTGCTAAGTCATTTAGCATAGTCTACCATAGTTGTTGTATATGTAGGAGGCTTTACTACTTATACAACTCGGTGATGATAAAACCTTAGTGGTTTGAGAGTTGATGCAAGACAGCTCAGTGATGATAAATCCTTAATGGTTTGAGAGTTGTTCATATTGTCAGATTTTGCACTTATATTAGCCAATTAGTTACTGTATTAAGGCCACCACATGGTCTACCATATTTGGTGTGTGTGTAGGAGGCCTTCATACTTAACACAACTCAATGATGAGGCTATTTAGGCCTGGGCGTTGTAAAAACTGCATTCCAATAAAGAACAACTGAAAACATAGCATTCCATTAACATTCCAATAACATTCCATTAACATTCCATTAAACAAAATGTGGTTACAACTTAAACATTGTCGTAGTTCACAAAAATGTGTAAACTGTAATCAATTTTCTAAACTTTCATAGTTTAAACAATGTAGCCTAATTCAGTCATTAGATGTTCTATGCCTATAACATCACCCTTTTCCTACAAGTATTCAATACATTCTCTTACTAATGCTTCAGAAACTGTTAAATTTCTTGGTAACATTCCAATTGCTTCAAGATGCCCATTGCCCATATGTGGAATTGAGAAATTATTATGACCCTTTACCTTGCTAAGCTCCACCATAACACTTTGTAATGTTAAGAAAATATTACTTAATTTTGATGGGGTGTATTCAACAAAAACTTGTATAACTGAATTCATTAATTCATCTACTGTGTTGGCTCCTTGTGATGCTTGAATTGACTGTAGTGCCCTAAAATACCCGAGCGTTTGTGTTCAAATCAGGTGAATTAGGAGGCTGAAAAACTAGTTCAATGTTGAACCCGCCTGTGTTTGTCATTGCCCTAAACTGAGGATCATCATTGTTTATATGCGGTCTTGCATTGTCTTGCTTAATGACAATATTCTTACTTAGAAAATCTAGCCATTTACTCTTTATTGCGGGTATTACTTGCTCAAGAATGCATGCTCTTGTTACTTCTATGGTAATTGAGTTAATAGACTTTGTTTCCAATGTAGCCCTTGCTTTGTTTCTCCTTGACCTTGCAGCCAGTTGTTGTTTGGTGAATGGGAACATCCCTATTTTCCCATCAAACAGTAATTCCCCTTCAGGTGAGTAGACTGGCCTACTAACCGTACACATGAACATCACCTTCGTGATGAACCGCTTTGACTGACAACTTCTGTATGGGAGTTCTTCTCAACTGACTATGTAAAACTTGTGGTTTTTCATAGGTGATGAAAAACCACTTTTCATCGATATGGATTACATTACTCATCTCGTTGTATTTTATTTCAAAAATTGGTAAGGCATTCAAGTCTAAAGTCTCTTGTTGAACATGTTCTATAATTAAAGCTTATAGGGCATGTTTTAGCCTATGTATCTTGTTTGAATCATTTAGTTGGGGGTGGAAGGAACTTGAATGATGTTTCATAAGACCTTCTTTAACCCATGAATGAACTAGCCCAAGCGGGACCTTACACTGTTTATAAACCTTTCTCATTGTATCTCTAAGTGAAAAATCTAGACTTTTGATGAAATCTACATTGGATACAACCTTGGTTTTGTTTTTATTTCCAATTCTTTTACTATGAACATCAAATTTTTCACCTACTAACCTTTGTCTCTTTGCAAGTTTCCAGATTTCACCAACCGTTCTCTTACTAATTCCCCATTTTGCAACTACTTAACTCATTATGCCATGACGAACTTTGCCATTTTCTGATCGTTGAAGTAGATAGATGCCAACTTCATGCCTCCCTTCTTCCAACAGGCACTTCACACCCATTTTCAAGCCTGATTTTTGAACCCAAATTTTATTGTTTTTTTAGTGAATGTAATAGGGTTTCAGATTGTAATAGGGTTTATGTTTTGTTTATATAAAGGTTTGTGTTCCTGTCAATTGCATCTGTTTTGTGCAATTTGGTGGGAATAAAATATATAATTTGGTGGGAGATTTAAAACTTTGTAATTTTCAGAGGGGATCCTGATTTTGGAGGGAAGTATTAAGCACTAATCAATTCTTACTAAATCAAAATATCTTTCAACAAGTACAAAAATTAAGCACTATTTACTTTTTAATAAAGCAAAAGATCTTTCAACAAGTACAAAAATTAAGCACTATTTACTTTGGGTGTTGCTCTTTCATAGACGACCTTTACTCTTTGATGTACGAAAATGACCATTTTACCCATTTTGTTTTAACTTCTTATCTTCAATTTTCTCTCTCTATGTTTCATTTCCCCTTCAAATCTACCGCCTCCCTTACCTTATCCCACTCCTTCCACAACCTTGCCTACTTGTAATGCTGCACCAAAAACGTCTAATTCCAACAACCTGTTTGACGAAATTAGGGTTCATGAGCTCCCCCGAATTCGATTTAATTACAACTTGTTCGAGGAAATGAAGCAGTAGAAGCAGTAAGAAGCAGTGATTATGAACCCTCGCATGCCTCCATGATTTGTCAGTATCAAATAAACTATACCAAGTCCTTGCAAGAATTATTAGACAAGTGGTTTATCATAAATTACTAGTACTATTATTTTATATGTTCATCAGTTTTAATTTTGATATTCTTTAATCGGAAGAGTAACTCCGTCATTAATCATTGAACATCCTACAAATCTAATTCTATTATGACCGGATCTAATTCAAATAACAATCGAACAAAGAAGAAAAAAACAAAACAGAAGACGGTTTAAACAAACCCTAATTTAATTAGTCTAAATCAATCAATTCCTTAATTTCATATAATATAATTAATAAAGATAGAATTTAGAATTATTACTCTTGATTGATACGAGAACTAGCATTCATATATAGTTGTGTGACTTTAACCGTTGAATTTGATTAATTTTGCGAGGAAGAGAATTAGAGAGAGTTTTTGTTTTGTTTTTAGGCAAAGGTTATATGATTGAAAAATAATGAAAAAAAAGTTTATGAATGAGTAAAACTCGTACATGAATGAGCAATTATGTTTACTTTTTAATAAAGCAAAACAGGCTGTCCATGTTGTACTATCAATCAGCTTTTATTTCTTCTTAAAACATGTGCAGAAATCGTAAGTGTAGTGTGGGTACGAACGGAGGAAGTAGTAATTAACAATCAGTTAAATGTTTTGAGAAAATCTACAACGATAAGGGCATGTTAAATACAGTCATCATGCTCAAACAGTTTTCCTCTTGCTTGCTACCTACCTTAATAATAGGGGAAAGGTGATGCCATGGAGTGCCAGAAAGCTAGTCTTATAAAGTGTAGAGAGAGTCCGTTTTGGTCTAAAGAAGAAGTTACTCTTAAAAGCTAGCCAGAAAGTAGCGTATTTTTTAGTGTACAGAAGAAGTTGCTCTTAGTAGTAGGCAGTTAGATCTGTAGAGAGATTTCGTTTTTACCTTTTGTTGAGGTATAATCAAAAGCATGCCCTTAATGGGAAGGTAAAATAAGTATAATACTAGATGAGTAGAAGATGAATTTGCCGGTGATTTTTATGAGACAGATATTGCAATGACTGTAAAGGAGTGGAGCGAAGCCGACTGACACCTCTTTACTCGAGTTACAGTCGTCGAATTATAAGCTTCCACCTTAGAGGTAATTGTTCCACTTCCTTTTTGTGGGATAAAGAAGTCTGCATGCGCTTACAGACAACCTTTTTCATCTTTTTGAATAAGTATCGAGTTGAAAAAGGAAGAGGATCCATTCATCCAGAAAAGAAGGTTGGCCCCAAGCATTCAGTTCCATGAGAAAAGAGAAACAAATACAAGGTTGACAAGACTAGCTCCAGACCTTACACTCCTCATCTCATAGTCGGCCACCCTTCAGAGATTTACAAAATTACAGTATAACCACTGGTTGACTACTTGATCAACAAAATGAATAGGGTTTAAACAAATCCTAACTTAATTAAGTTAAATCAATTCTTTAACTTCACATAATATAATTAACAAAGTTACAAATTAAAATTATTAATTGATGATACAAAAATTAGCATAAAGTTTTTTCTATTTTAAGGCAAATGACAGAAAATAAAAAAAAATAATAAAAAATCCATAAATGAGGAAAACTCGTATATATCGAGCAACTGCGAGTTAAAATGGAAGTTGATGGATTAACAATTAAGAAGTAGGATGGATTAACAATTGAGAAGTAATGGAACAATTGTCCCAGTGTTCCTTGAGTAATCTGTTACGGAAAACTGTCCTTATTGCTTGGACTGCCAATATAAATTGTGGAAGCATAAGATCACCCCCATCCAAGGTCACCAACAAGGTCACCAAGGGGGTGGGTCTTCTTAATGATGTATTAAGGAGAGTAATTAAGGAGACTTTGGGTAAGGTAAGGTCACCCCATGACTCAAGGGGTTGCCTTGTGACCTTACACATGTCTTTATTCTATTTGTTAGACACAAACATCTAGGACTCTATTTATGTCAACTACCAACAACCCATCAACTTTGCTTTTCATCTGTGCAAGCTGCCAAATTAAACGCCCAAACATTAAGATTCTTTTTGCTTCTTTATTTTTCAACCTGTAAACATACAAGAATTAATATATGATAGTAAACATATTTAATGTAACATTAACATTTTAATTTATAATTATTTAAAAAACTGATAATAAAAATAAAGTTAAATTTTATTAATGGTCTATAAAAGGAACTCAAGAATAACATAAAATCACTTAATCTTACTTCAAATAATATCTTCACAATTCACGTTACTACTAAAAACACACAATGGATTTAAATAATATTGATTTTTCAAGTTACGATATAAACAATATTTCCTCCGAAGAAGATCCAATTTTCGATTTAAATAAAACTGCTAAAAATAATTATATTCCCAGTTTTACGGAATTATTATCGAGTACGGAAACTTCTCAAAAACTAGATATTTTTGGCAATCCAATGTCGTTATCTCAACTCCCGACACAAGAATTTGTTTAAAACACCCCCCTATATTGTGCTACTAAAACAAATAAATCATCCTCTTCAAAAAAAATCAATCCAACACATCAAAAATTGAAAAATGGAATGAGAAAGATGATGAAGCTCTTATGTCCGCTTGGTGTATATGTAGCGAAGATTCAATACTTGGAAATAATCAAACCAATATAATAAGATGGAATAATGTATTAGACTTGTACGAACAAGCTCGGCTAGAAAATAAAAGTCACTACGAATTTCGTCCAAGGAGTATTGAAGGCATGAAAAGTCGTTGGAAACGACTAAATTTAGTAGTCAACAAATGGATCGGTTGTTATAGCAAAGTAATTAATCGACCACCCGTATCCGGGACAAATATAGAAGACGACATTGAGGCGGCTCAAAAATTATATCGGCTTGAAACCGGTGGTAATGTTTTTGTTGATTTCAATGTTTATAATAATATTATGAGTAAGCATCCTAAATGGTCATTACCAAAAAAAGGTGTAACTAGTGAAGTAGGTGGATCAAGTTCTAAAAGAACGAGGTCGGATATGGATTCTAGCCCACTTAGTGTTAACATCCCGACTTCTTCTAGTGTTAATGTCAACAGTCCAACTAATATTGAAGACATTAACAATCGTTCCGAGGGAAGAGAAGCAGCGAAAAGGCGTAAGGGCAAAACAAAAACAACAACGACGACGACAACAGAGAGTACGTTCAACAAAGAAGATAAATCGCTTCTTAACGGAATTAGTAAGGATAACACAGCACAGATTCAGTTACGACAAAGACGAATAGAAGCAAATTTACAAATTGCAGAAATGACAAGGGGAAACATAAAGATGAAGTCGGATATGAAGATTTTAAACACATTGTTAGCAAAACAACATCTAATTCCAGACGATGAAGAGATGAAGAAGAAACTTATCAGAAAATATATGTCAGATCTTTAGTACATCTGGTTTAACTAATTAATTAAATTTTTAGCTAAAAAAAATATATCAATCTAAATATAAAAATTAATTAATCGAACGAGTAGCTTCAAATTATACTTATTGACTACCTTTCATTCTTACGGCAATCCTTAGATTGAATGGAGTTTAAACCTTGGATTGATCTAATTAATCAGCCTTCTTGCTTGACCACTTGTCTTTGTCATGAAAGCACTCGTGCTATGAATCTAATTTTCTTCTTATTATTACAAGCTTACTCTTTGATGATCTCCTTCTTCAATGATCCAAGGGAGCCTTAGAGAGATATTTGCACAAGTTGAAAATCTGGGTGATGAATAAATTGTTAAGATCTAATTGATGAATATTTTTTTGAGATTTTGTTGCATATGAATACTGAGTATAAGATAATATATACTTGTTCTAAATCTCTAATTATTTACAAGAAAAATACGATAAGATATAATAAGAAAAATAAGATAAGATATAATAAGTTATATACTGGGTATTAGAGATGACAGATGAGTATTTAAAAATGGAGTATTAGGTAATTGTTAAATAATTGCATATACGTAGGAGTGTTAAGACTAGTATTGAAGACAAGCATAATTAATACAATTCATTTGGCAAATCACTTGTAAACAATTGAACGTATGTGGCAAATGACTTGTATTTAATGACTTATAAGTAGTTGAATGATTCATTTGGCAAATTACTTGTATTTAATACGTACGATTCATTTCATGTATCGATTTTGGTGACGGTTAATATCCGTCATAAGTTTGTACCGAGTTAAATACATACACGGTATCGAAAATTAATTGTATTTATCTAATGAACTGAATTTATGAGACATGGAAATTAAGACGGAGTTAGCTAGACACAGATTATAGCCGTTAGATCGTAATATAGCCGTTACATTGGAATATAGCCGTTGGAACAATTATAGCCATTGGATTAAAATATAGCCGTTGGATTAAATATAGCCGTTGGATTGAATATAGCCGTTGGAGAAGATCATTATATATACCCATATAGTTTAGTAAGAAAAAATCACTCTCATATATATCTTCTTTCATACTATACAAAAAATATCACTCTCATATATTTCTTCTTTCATACTATACAAAAAAATCACTCTCATATATTTCTTCTTTAATATTTAATATTATAAAAACGAAAATATATTACAAGAGTTGATCATTGTTTACCCTCTCCTGTGTTTTTGGTTCAGAAAGTTTGTAATGAGGTCAAAATTAGATGGGCTCATAAGAATCAGAAGGGTCTTAGTGCTAAAGATAGAATATGGATAGATAGCATTACATAGGTCTGGTTAGTGTGGCTTTAGTTCTTCTTTTTTGTGTAGGACAGATCGTGTACAGGGTCTGTAGATTTTTTTTGAGATATATATATATATACCTTTAAACAAAATATATATATATATATATATATATATATATATATATATATATATATATGTATATATATTACAAAAAGAATAATGTCCAAGTCAAGTTGAACATCAAACTCTTCAAACGATAATATTATTTATCAACATATGCATTTCGATTATGAATGGGAAGCTGAAATGGATGAACAATCTGAGGTTGTACAAAACCTTGTAGCCCAACGTATTCGTGAACGTGTCAATAAAAATATACAACGAGCAATTCCTCCACCTAGACGTCGTAGGAGAAATATTGAGAGGAATCGTGAAGAGGGTCATAACCAATTATACAACGACTACTTTATGGATCCCGTCTATCCCGAGGATATTTTCCGTCGAAGATTTCGCATGCACAAGCATGTATTCATGCGCATAGTTAATGCTCTATCCGCTAATGATCACTTTTTCCAACAACGACCTGGGGGTAATAGAAGACTTAGTTTCTCAACATTGCAGAGATGCACAACGGCCTTAAGAGTTTTAGCATATGGTACGTCTACTGATTCAGTAGATGAATATTTGCGTATGAGCGATACATCCATAAGAGACTCTCTTAAATCGTTCGTTGAAGGTGTGATAGTAAACTTTGGGAACGAGTATCTACGTAAACCCAATCATCAAGATTTAGCAAAGTTACTTCATATGGGGGAGGTTCGTGGATTTCCCGACATGTTGGGTAGCATTGACTGCATGTACTGGGAGTGGAAAAACTGTCCAACAGGATGGGCAGGACAATATTCTGGGAGAAGCGGAAAGCCAACGGTCGTTTTGGAAGCCGTCGCATCATACGATTTATAGATATGGCATGCCTTCTTTGGTACACCAGGTTCGCTTAATGATATTAATGTTCTTAAACGTTCTCCACTATTTAATGGAGTTTTAGAAGAATCCGCCCCAACCGTTAATTACACGGTAAATGGCACGGAATATAACATGGGATATTATCTTGCTGATGACATATATCCAGCTTGGGCAACATTTGCTAAAACAATTAATACGCCTCAAATTCAAAAGCATAAGTTATTTGCAGCTCGACAAGAAAGTTGTCGAAAAAATGTTGAACGTGCTTTCGGCGTCTTATAAGCTCGATTTGCGTTTATCAAACGCCCTTGTCTTCTTTGGGATCGAACTATTATGGGGAAGGTTCTTATGGCTTGTATTATTATGCATAATATGATTGTGAAAGATGAACGGGAAACTTATCTGAACTATGAACATATAATAGCGGAGTTCATAGAAGATAATCCGACTTCGGCTACTGATGTCGATCATTATGAATATCATCGTCGTAGAAGGCCAGCTCAAGATAGATTCGTAGAAATTTATGGCCAAATTCGTGAACGTGCCACTCATATCGCTTTGAGAAGTGATCTCATTGACCATATTTGGCAAAACTTCCGTAACTAGTACTACTTTGGAATGTATTTTATTTTCATGTTCTTTTTTTTCGTATGTACGTAGATTTTTAGTATGTTCTATCATGTTTGCAATTAACTTTATTTATGCTCAATGAAATTATCTTACTTATTTTTATTTTAACCTGCGTTTTTTTTCGAGTATATTAAATATAACTAAAATACTTATAATATGGGAACAATTGATAAATTAATTAGCATTTTTAACAAAATACAAAATTAAGGTATTTAAAATTTGTTAGTAAAATAACAATAATAAAAATAAGGAGAAATGTTTTGGTAGGGTAGTGAATGTGAGAAATGATTGGAATGTGAAAAATGATTGAAAAATGTTGAAAAGTGGAAAATTATTGGATTGGTAACCTAAGTCGCAACTTTCTACTTGGGAGTGTAAAAGTGGGTCAAGATAAATAAGGTATGATTAAGAGATAAACTGAGTCGCGACCTAGTTAGTGAGACCTTGCTTGGGGTAGTCTAAAAGACTCTGAACGTAGAAGGGTAGATGTCGGAAACACCAATTTAAGCAAAACATAGACCGATGGCATAAGAATAGTACACTGAAATTACGTCCATAAAAAAGACATTTACTCCACGACAGTTTTTGTAGTAAATGTCAGACAACTGGAAAATATAAGAAAAATTCGAGCCACAATGTAGTTGACAACAGGGATTTAAAATAACCTAGAGACAAAATTCTCAATGTTTTCACTTCTTGTCTTCCTTCTCAGCCTCAGCAGCCCTCTTCAAGCGAGCACCTTGGTGACGTTTGTTAGTTCTCTCAAGACGAAGCTTGCTATAAGCGTTGAACTTCTTCATCTCCTCGGTCACCTTCACAAGTTCAATTGTTGGTTGCTCTCTCCTGATGGGTAGGATATCCCCATGTACTTGTGTGGCATTAGCAAGCTCCTCAGGAGTTGAATCACCAGACTGTATACAGAGTACCCGCATTATAAAATAATAATTACACCTGTTGGGTAATATTCCATTTCAACTTTGTTAAGAATAAGACAATATCTGACGCAGGCCTTATCTACGAGAAATAACCCTACAATTAAGTGATGAAAGCAGAAGGATTGGGGTTGTTCTCATTTGAGACTAAGATTCTCACATAAAAATAGTAACAAGATATGTTATTACTTTACTTGAGGCACACTTGCATTAACGGGAGAGACAATCTCATGCTAAACTTCATGTATCCGATAAAAGGAGATACATAAATAGACAAGACATTCTTACCTTAACCTTCTTTGCATTTCTTGGGAAGACAACAAGCTTGGCCTTGAAGGTCTTCAACCTCAGAACATTAGCTTGAAGGCCTTCAACTGAACGGTTTCTACGGCGATGGTCAACTGCAATACCAATAGTAGGTGCCTGTTTCTTGGGAATACCTGCAGCCTGCAAAGTTGACACAAACACATATAAGGGACGAACTAAAGTGAAGGACCAGCTCAACCAATCTTTCAGTACTGAAAACAGTATGACGAATACTGAAGGAAATGGAGTAAAAATGGTCTCAGAAATGAATATAGAAGTGGTGTCACACGTTACAGTAGTAACACACAATTGAGAGCTGAGACAGTGTCAAAAACTATAATTCACAAGGTACAGTAGTAAGGCACAATTGACAGTTGAGAGTGTCAAACACTTATTCAAAAAGAGGGGCAGTAACCGTCGTAAGCTAATGATGGATAGTGCCCCTCTTCAAAAGGAATTTGTGAAAACTATTATAAATTTTATTCAGTCATGAACAAAGGAGTATGGAAGCCTCCTGCTGGCTGTTAGTGACCCTATTGACCGTGATTACAAAGGTCACAACCATGATTGGCTAATAAAACATGGTCCCATCACAAAAGATGTTTAGGTGTGGTTATAAAACTAGGGAAGGTTTATTTATTTAGCACACCCTAAAATTCAAAGCACCGGCCGACATTAAGAAACAACTTGAAGAAAACTCATTTCATTGGTGACGTAAAAACATCAAGAAGTTTAGAGAAACTTAAATGGCCTAAGATCAAATTACAATAAAAGATCTGAATGAGGAAATATAATGCAATCTTTTAAAAAAGACAGAAAGATATCATACAGCAAGCTCTTCAAGAGAGAACCCTCTTCCAGCCCTGAGTTTCATGTTGTACTTCAAAGTCTGACCATGAACAACGGGACGAAGAGGTCCTGCTGTGGGCCTGGGGAAAATCTTGACAGCCTTCTTTTGCCTAGCTGAAATTGCATATAGCTTTTAGATGATAAACACAAGGACCCAACAACAACATATCAGTAGTAGATTGGAAACAAGTCACATACCAAGACGTCTCCTTGTCTTGCGAGCAGGCTGGTTAAACCATGTCCTCACATAGTTCTGCCAGTGCTTCTTGAAGTGAGCATTTGGAATAACATTGTTATGCCTCACCATGCTTACCTACCTGTAAAAAGGTCACACATTACATTCCATGTCTGTCAAATACTCTTATCATATAACTCAACAGTTTGTTCACATTTCAATATCAAAAATGTTCTATGCACAAAACTGCCCATCCCCATAAAAACATGTCAATTCTCACGTCATCCAATAGAAATTGCTTAAAAAGAAAATTAAATTAATTGGGACAGAACATTTGATATAGCTAATGTTAATTTGAATGCTAAAAGAGTTCTCATACGAGGCAACACAACTTCTGGGAGCATTTGGTAAACAGGGATTAAGCTAACTAAACCCCAAATTTATAACCAAATAAAGATGAACAAACCATTAAAATCTCAAATGCAAAACTCAGATAGTAGTAAATCTTCTACGGAAACAGTCTCTATGTTGCTATCACAAAAAGCAACGCTTCATAAATCCGACCGCTCTCTACCCAGCAAATCGCAGGAGTTATTGACGCACTGGATAATGTTGTAAAATATTAAATCTTTCAACTTGAAAATACATCTACTAATTATCCAGCTATAAACACCCTAAGATCAATGCAACACAAATAATTTCCAATACTCGAAAAAAATGGTAACTTTTTTACCACATATAATCCACCATTTATACTAATCAAATGTTTACATCAGAAATCATAAATATCCAATAAATTAATGCACATAATAGCCAACGATTTTAGCAAATTCCACAAAAAAAATCGAGAAATTAAGAACCCAGTTAAAAGCGGGGAAATTTACACTGTTAATTAACAATTCGAGTGATTAACAATGAAACGACAAAATTGCTAATGAAAATGAAGAAATGGAGAGAAAGTGCAAGTAGATTGTAGAGAGAGAATACCTGGAGGAAAGAGATTTAGGGTTTTCGGGAGTGAAGAGCCGGCGAAATGAGAGTTAGGGTTTTAAGAATTGACGCACTTTATAAATCATTCACGCCTTTCACTTCATTTCTGGGCTTATTTCATTCAGCCCAATTGGAATTTGATAAAACTGGATGATTTATGGATCTCGGATGTATATTGTAGAATGTAGACCCAATGACCTATGATTTAGGAGGAAAATCGATCGATCGGACCGGATTAAATAGGACCGAATCACCAACGAAAGACCGAAAATATAAATTTTCTGTTATAAAAATCAAACCTAACTATATATTAGTCAATATCCTACGTTTTAAAAATTTTATGGTTTATCCATGAACTTCTATATGTTAGTCAATATCATAACCCTATTCATTTTCCTTGCTAACTTAGTTTCTTAATTGACCTATTAAATTATCTATTTATCATCTATAAAATCTTATTAAAAGGGTAACTAAAAAAATGTGACATGGCAAATTTTATTGTGACTTGGCAAAATTTTAATGTGACTTGGCATATTTAAATATGACATAGCATATTTAAAATGTGACATGGCGTATTTATGTGATGAATTATCAATTATTATTGCATGACATTAATTTATTTCATTTATCTATAAATTAATTTAATTCACTTATCTATAATATTAAAGAATATTTCAACATTCTTAAATTAATTCTATATATTAAATATATTGTTTTCCTAAATTTATGTAACCCTTCAAAATTTAAATCAAAGATTTCGTCTTAAATTAATTTTGTATATTAAATATATTGGTTTCCAAAATTTATGTCCCTTCAAAATTTAAATCAAGATTTTGTAATTTAAAATTAATATTGACATTTTAATTGAAATTTATGTAATAAAATATGTTAATAAATTTTATAATTATAGTTACAATTTTTTTAAATAAAACATGTTAATAATTAATAAAAACTACTCATATTACTTAACACCCACCATTTTTATTAACATTCTTTCCTATTTATTTCATTTTTATATTTAAACATGGTAATAAATTCATTCAAACTCTTCATAATACCTAATCCCCACCAAATTAATTAAAAGTTTTTCTTATTTAATTAATTTTTGTAATATAACATGTTAATAAATTGATCAAAACTCTTTATATTAATTAACACCCGTAATTTGCACTAATATTTTTTCCCTATTTAATTCATTTCTTGAATTTTTCGGCAATCAATTATCTAATCTAATAATATCACAAAATAAATTAAGATTAAAATTAAAATATGGAAATATATGGTTGTCTGATGTCTATAAAAAACCATAATAGCTATAATAGTTTTTATTCACTCTATTTATTTAAAATATATTACCCATAAGTTTCTACTTGTGAATTATATTTCATGGTTTAATTTATTTATTTGACGATAATGAGTATATTGAGAATTATTGTTGAGTAGTGTTGTCGTTGTTGTTGTTGTTGTTGTTGTTGCTGCTGCTGCAATGGTGATGTTCAATAAAATATATTTTAATTTGCGATATAGTTTAAATCACTCTGCAATTTTCTCTTAAGTCTTATTATTATATATTTGCTCAATTTCGTTTAATTGGATATAATTTCATTAAATTAAATACATATATAAATCTATAAATTTAATATATAAATAAAAGGCAAGGCAAATAATGACTCAACAATTCTCATGCTCGCTAGATTTTGTAAAAAAGATAGATAAAAAAGGTAAAAAATAATTAAAGCAAACATTTTACATTAAATTTCTCTCTACTCCATATTTATGTCTATTAAATTTGCTAATAATGAAAAATGATGATTAAAAGTCACAAAACATTGCTACATATTTATGTATATATTAAATTTGATAATAATAATAATAATAATAATAATAATAATAATAATAAATATAAGTCGTCCAAAAGTCATAAAATGCATCATCAATTGGCTATAAATATTTGATGGAAGACAACATTTGTGAGACAAAATTCAAGCCAATATTTTGTTTACCTCATCACCGAGAGAATTGTATGTGTAAATAATCATTCATATCATTGTTTTTTTTAAAGTTCTATTGGTTATGAAGTACTATGACATTTTTGAAGTTCACATATATGTTGTTTTGTTGTTATTTAGGGGCCATCAAGATCTTTGGAGTTGTGCTCTTTAAAGGTAAATATACTTACATTTTTATTATTCAATGTCATATTTATATAATTATTCAATGTCTCTCTTGTGACGGTTATATCTGTCACAAGCTTGCGACGGGTCAAGTAGAGTCACTTGTTTATATAAGACAAAAATAAAAGTGCATAGAAAACCACAAAAGCTTCGTCTTTATCTCTTCAAATGGGTTTTACTTGGCCCGTCGCAAACTTGCGACGGATATTGCCGTCGCAAATGAGAATTTGTGTATAATTATAATGTAATATTAAATAAATCAAATTCAACCGTTTTGTTTGTTATTAATTGCTCAGTGGATTTTTTTTCGTAGGATGTTTCATTGGAGAAAGAGAACTATATGAAGAAGGGAATACTATAATTGTTTAAACAAATACTCCCATATATTTCCCTCAATTTTATATTATAAATTAACTACAAGATTGACAACATGAATGTTAATGATTAATTATTTTAAGTTTCATGAAAAAAATTAGTATTTCATAAACTTTAAAATGTATGTTTTATTTTTGTATGTGTTGTCTTTTTATTCATCATTGGAGTTACAAAGATCGCAATCGTATAAACAAGTTGGACAAAAAAAATCTTATTGATATGTATAATGGCTAAATGTACATTATTATTAATATTTATGCTTACAATATAGTTAAAAGGTTACTTAAAGCATTTAATTTAAATTTATGTCATTTTTATATTGGTTAATACATAATTCATCTATATTGATTACTAGATTCTTCATTTATTTATACAATATTGTAAAATATCAACTGAGTTATCTATTAATTTATACAATATTATAAAATAACAAGATTAAGTATCTTATTAATGCCACAAATCTCGATAGCCCTTAAATTTGAACAAAACAAATGCGTACGATGAAGTTTGAAAATATGATGAATATTTCGTAACCCAACAATTGAACTTACATAAAAAATAAAATAATTATATAGTTAATTTAAAACCTTAACCCACTTAACTTGATGTGAATAGATAGATAAGACATATTAGTGACACATACAATTCTATTGACTATATTGATAAGAAAAATGATTGTTTACAAATTTTGCCTCTATCAAAAAACTATAAACAATTGAGGATACGTTTTATGACTTTTGAGCATTTTTTTTCTATTATTATTATTATTATCAAATTTAAGATAGACATAAATATCAATCAAGGTTCATCACTTTTGAGCATCGATGTTAAAAAGACAATACTAAGTATCTTACTATGTCATGTGTTATTAAAAATAAAGTCATATTTAAAATCATGTGTCACATGCTTATAAATAAAAATTAAAAATTAAAAAACGTTAGTTGCGAACCCAAAAATAAATTTATACAAACTATTTATTTTCCTCTCCTAAATCTTGTTATTAACTACAGCCCTCTGATTTAATTAAAAAGTATGTTTTAAGCTTTTTACACTAGATAATTTATCATTCTAAAAAAAGAGTAATAAGCAAACATTACTAAAACATATAAACCCGTGAATGTCACGGGTCACAAAACTAGTTTCAGTTACTCAATAACCTAATCATTTAATCGTTAGTCCGTTGAATTATCAGTTAACTTACCAACTAGTTTACAGACCTAACTAAAAATTTATCGAATCTCTATTATCATGTCATAAACAATATAAGATGTTTTTAATATTAATCTGTGCTAATTAAAAGCGATTTGTGATACTTCTCGTATAGGTTAATGATACATCATTAATGATTCAGAATAAATATCAAAATACGATTGTTTGATAGTGATAAAGTTAATAAGAGTTAAACGAGGTCATGATGGAAATAAGTAAGAAGTTTAGGGGTATAATAAAGAATCTAAAATAAGGAGTGGTACAACATAGAAAAACGAAAAACTCAAAGGTACAACGTAAAATATCCCAATTTAATTATAGAAATTACAATCCTTGCCAAAATAACGAAATAGTACAATCTCACCGGAAGACTTTAATCTAGTTTGTCAAACTAACTCATAACTGATATATGCTTAATTTGTACTACTTCCCTTCCTTATTATCATGCATTTTTGAACCCATTTGACACGATTTTGCTTTCAATTGCTTGCATTTTTGCTCCTCGTTCAATGACATTCTTATTCTATGAATTTTCGTCTAATTTTATAGGGAATAGACCAAAGTTAAGGCGTGACGAAATAAGGAGCAAGCGAGAATCTAACTCGTGTTGGCGTGAGGAGAAGAGAAGGAAGAAATTATGTACATTAGTCCCCTGTCGGGTGGCCGACAACCGGCTCACCGGCTAGGGACTACTACATTACAACTCAAGGAGATTAAGTCCAAAAAGAAGAAATGCTCGGTGCCGGTGGGAGTGTTGGTAGTCGGCTACCTGCTAGAGAGACACAATGTGTAACACCCGTGTTTAAGACACAATTGCTAACCTTGGACCATAGACAAACCAGTGAAGAACCTCGTTAGGAAGTATAAAGGATTGATGTAGCCATGTAGGTATCTCACTTAGAGGGATACTCGGCCTAGTACAGTGAAGTACTCGACCGAGTACGGTCGTTTCCAGCGGGTTATTTCAGCGTCGGAATTTAATTAATGTCGATTTTTCTCAAACCTATTTCGTCGACGCTCTTAACCCTAGATCAACTCCTCTCCTTCTCTTTTCCCCTTCCACACCTAGTTGACCTGGATGCAAGTTGTTCGATGAGTTCGGGGTGTTCGGACCTGAGACCTTGACGTTACCGACGCCATAGTGCCTTCCGGTAAGTTACCTTTCCTTTAGTTTGACCTTACAAATGTCTTTAGGGTTAGTAATGGGTATAATTTTTATGGAGTAGTGTCCTCCACAATAATGCTTCTACATAATAAATCTCGTACAAGGAATATGAGGGATTTATATTTTATATGTTTGTCAGCTGGTCAACGTTAATCGGTAATGATTGACTGACTAGAGTTTGACATTACTGTCGTATGACGGCGGTGACCAGCTGGTCCCTTTAGGTCACACCTATAGGATGATGCCCAAATAGAAAAATTAATTATTTGTATAAGATACAAGTTAATTAATTCCTTGTTTAGGTTGACTTTTATTAGTCAAGTGAATTTAATGTTTGATGAAGAGTAATAAAGTACTCAGGCCATAGGATTTTATTATTCGGTTATATGATAATTGAATAATAAATGTAATACGATATTTAGTGCTCCCTCCATTCAAATTCACTCTACACATTTTATTTTACACACTTTTTACAAACAACCATTCAAATCCGATTTTCTCTCAATACGTAAATGAAATAATATTAATGTGGGATCTAGTTTTATTCGTCTTTACGAGTATATTATTAATATCTAATTTATATAATTTTTGAAAATACGTAGCTAACAATATTTACTACACAAAAGACGCGTTGTCAAACGTGAAAAAAGAAAGTGGTAGAGTGGATTTGAATGGAGGGAGTAATTAATAGTTAATTTACTAAATAAATACGTAGTTTGTATTATTTATGAGGTGGAGGTAATTAGCGAATTAATGTTACAAGAAGTTGTAAAATTAGCTAAACGGGTTTTATAAGACTTATTTTATGTTGAAAATGATAAAATGACACTTAAATGTTAAGTGTATTTTATTTACTACTTTGTATTATTTAAGTGTTAAATAATCAGATAAATATTTTTATTATACAAGATAGTAAAATATACGACTTACAAGCATTTGAAGGACAAATGTCGAAAGACGAAATAAGACCCGGAATATTATATGTAAACCGAGAATATGGAGATAATGTGACCATAATAGGTCTTTGTCTTCCACTCATGTTTATGAGTATTATAAGCTCATTTGTTTACATTTGATGGCCTATAAAGAGGCTACTATTCCACTTGTTCTAAGTGGAAAAATCTAGAGAATTAAAATCCTCAAAATACATACTTGTAGTTAAGTCATTTAAGAGGAAAAAGAGAAGACTTAAGATCTTCATCTTCAACCTCTAAAATTGATTAAAAGTTGATCAATCTTCATCAAAATAAGTTCAAAAAAATTAATATATTTCTTATATTATCAAAGTAATAATATTTGTAGTATAAAAAAACAAGGTTTACATACACTAAACTATATCTAGTTAATATACTTAGTGTTTTTGGGCTAGTCTTGGGTGCAACCAAAGGAGGTCACCTATTTTGGTGACTTGGGTTATGGAGGATCATCCTACACTATTTTAGCTCAAGAACTACAAAGGTGGGAGACATTTGTAGTGCCAAAAATGACATCTTACCAATGTAAGAAAATTTCTTCTTATTAATTTTTGCATGCATGTATTATTTACACCACCTTATGAAATTAGCTTGTAATTTTAATATCATTAGAGAGTCTAATGAGGTCTAAATTTCTAACAAGTGGTATCAGAGCATTCTTACATACATGCATGTTGTCTTAAGACGATTTTATGAGTTTATGAGATAAATTAGTAAAGTTGATATTTTGATGTTAAAATTAGTTTTATCAAAAAAATATGGTCTTGCATATATATAATCTGGTCATATTGTTATATGGGTCGAAAATTTAGTTTATGTAAAAATTTATGACTTATTTTTACTTAATATGGCATAAAATTGGAAGAACATGCATTAAAATTGATTAAGAGTTAATTTAATTAAGTTGCATGTTAATTTTATGTATGTTTATTTGGAAATAACCACATCCATTTTCTATTTGTGTTACATAGAAATTTTTAAGTTAATGTGATTAATTTAGATAGTTTATTGATTTTTATTCGATAAAAATTGGTAAATAATGGTTGTTTTAAAATAAATAAATATTTTATTTTTGGGGCACGAAAATTTTTTTTAAGCTCCTGGAAATATTATAAAATGTCCAAAATTTTCTTTTAAATTTATTTTAATTTTTATGATTTAATTTGGAATTAAATCGTAAAACTGCATTTTACCGACAAATATTGTGATATATGTTTGAATCAATTTCATAACCATTTTTTTCCACATGCATGGCATATTGGTACAATACCATAATTTATAAAATTTTGAAATTTTATTTTCCATTTTTTTTATTAATCTAATGGATTGTTTTCGTAATAATCATGAATTATTATGTTATTTTTATCATAAAATGTATTTTAAACCCATATAATGTCAAATTAATTAGTGTGACTAATCATTTTGAGGTTGGACCAGATTATAATGAGAGATCCATCTTAAAAAAAATTTAAGAATTGATTAGGAATTTTTAATGGTTAAAAATCCCGCTTAACAAGCTCGCATGATCGTTGTTGGTAAGTTGGACGATTTGGCATGTCATATTTATTACAATGCATTTTATTATTCATATGGATGAATGTATTTAAATTAATGTAATTTTACCTTATATGGCCATAGGTAGAAATTGGTATTATCCGCAATGTATGGGAATACCGGTTTAATTTGTAATTTATTGCGATTTCGTATCGCTAATTTGTAATTAATTAATAGTTTTATTTTAGTTACAATTTGTATAATAGGATATTGCCATGTAATTTTATTTCTAGTAGTATTATTGATTTTGTAAAAGACGGAGTTTCCTAAAAGACGGCGTTATTTTCGGAAAGGAGTTCCGAAATCCAAAAGAAGGAGGCCATTTCATTGAAGACCCTAGGGACCAAGGAGTTGGTTTCCGAAGTGTAATAGAATAGTTAATTAGATTACCTAGGTGGCCATATAAGGATTTTATGTAATACCCCGTATTTTATTTAAATAATTATTAATTTATGTTGACGTGTTGATAGTTAATCTTGAACGTTTATATCCGATAATTTATTTATCGAGTAAGTATGTTATATTTTTTTATATGTGTTTAATAAGGGGTCGAGCATGTGAATTAGTAATAAGACCGTGTTTAAATATGAGTTTGGGCCTCGTCTTTGCGTAAACAATTATTTCAGCCCATCTCGACAACAAAAACACAATACCTCACGTTTCACTCAGTCACGTTTACAAAACACCACCTAAAACCCTAATCCCCACTAGCAGCCACCATGGGATAAAGGAAGGATGAAAGATGGATTTAACCCGAACACCTGTCATCACCGTCAACCACCGTAGCCTTGTGGTAAGCGTTCGTTTTGGTCAGCAATAACAATATCTCATTCGTGTTATGTCCATGTCTTATTTGCTTATTCGAACGGTATTTTGTTTGAGTTTTGGGTACGAGTCCATGGGTGGTCGTGGTAGGGTGTTCATAGGTTAGTATGTTTGTGGTAGGGTGATGGATGGTGGCCGGAGCACCACCAGTATCATGGTTGTTTAGAGACGGCAAAACAGGGGATATGGACGTGTGGAGCAGGTCGTTGTGAGGAGACTTTGTGGTGGTACAGGGGGTGACGATGGTGGTGTCCAGGCAAGGTGTCGGGGCTAGTGGTTGGCGAAAGACCGTGAGAAAAAGAGGGTGTTCAGGTGTCGGTAACAGAAAAAAACAGAGTGACCGTGTTTGTAGTCGGGTTTGGGCAGTGCGTTAGGGCGTTTATGGTGGGTTCAGGTGGCAACGAGGGCGTGGTGTTTGTAGTAGGTGGTACCGGCTAGAGAGTGGGGTTGATAGAGGTGGCTAAGGATGGCCTGGATGGTAGTTGTGCGTCTTGGAAGTGGTGGTGTCGTGAGGTCTGTTTCGTTCTGGGCTGTTTACGGTTGCGTGTTGTGTTATTGTTATTGTTCATGTTTCATTATTGTTTAGTTACACGTGATTACGTGTTTGTTTCTTTATATTATTATTATTATTATTATTATTATTATTATTATTATTATTATTATTATTATTGTTTTTATGATGATTAGAGTAATTTAGTTTATTAAGATTATTAATAATTGTCATTAGTCGTATGTTATGATTATTGTATGAATAATGTTAACTAATATTATTATTATTTTAATATGGATTATTATTATATATTGTTTTATCATTATAATTATTAACATTAGGTTTGTTATTATTAGTTGTGTTGTTATTTTGTTATAGGTTATAATCGTATGATAATATATTATTTATGTTAATATTGTTATTAATCACATTATTGGTTATTAATATTGTTAAGTTTATTGTGATGACAACTAGTTATTTATATTGTTGTTGTTATGTTTTATAATAATTGAGTATTTGAATCGTATGTCATATACAGTAAGTCTATATATAGTAAGTAACATAATTAGTAAAGTTTTAATCGACTAGTGATGATTGGATGAGTTTATCATTTATGAACATGATCGGATATTTCAGTAGTATTTGGTGGTATGGTTAGATGTTGATATTGAATACTATTTATAGGATCCGAGTTCGAGGTGGAATAATTCTAGCAGCTGTTCGATTGTCCTTCCGCAATTGAGGTAGGGGAAAGAATTGAGATCTTGTTTATGATGTTGTGACATGATTATTAACTGTGGTGAGTTGTATACGTTTTATTGGATGAATAATATTATAATGTTATTGATTCTCGGTATATCCTCATGACACGGAAATGTGATAATGGGTCTTGTGATATGGAGCGGAGATAATGGGTCTTGTGATATGGTGTGGAGATAATGGGTCTTGTGATATGGTGCAGAGTTAATGGGTCTTGTGATATGGCGTGGAGATAATGGGTCTTGTGAGATGGTGTGGGGTGATATGGAGACGGGGTGGTGTTCTGATCTTTTATAATTTATGTCATACTAATGTTTTTCCTACTCAACCTCGTGGTTGACCCTGTGTATTCGTGTGACACCTGTGATGATTCGTGATGGGGAGCAGCTTTGACAGGAAAGATGGTGATGTGGGAGCATGAGATGGCGTGAGCACTTGGATGGACCGACTTAGAAGTAGATCACACACTTCGAAGTATCAGTTGTAGTTTAGTTTCCGCTGTGCAATATTTGTAATATAAAAGTTTAAATTTTATCAATTTTATATAAAGTACTGTGGTTGTTATACTTTGTTATTCACTACCTCGGTCATTCCGAGAGGGTAACAGTCCTATTTATTTGAGAATGTCTGGCTAAAGGCTCTTAAATAAAAGAGGGTGTTACATTTTATTTGTTGTTTATCTTCATGCCAAATCGTCATTACATGTTTTTTATTTATTTTTCCGTTGTTATCGATTCAATTGTCTACCATTCACCAATTTTGTTCACTTAAAAGTGATAGACAATTAAATTGATAAGATCTCTCACTTTTAAAATTGAGATAAAGCCTTTCCAAGTATTAGCACCTATGAATCCCTTCTTCATTAGAGGTAGGCTCGGCTCACCGGGGTACTCTCTTTTTACGTTGAGTAAGTAGGGTAATAAAAGTTACTACACGTGAAAATTGGTTGGACTCAACGGGATTAATGTGGGATGAATCGGCCTCACCGTGCCCATGATTAGTTCCGGGGCTAACAGATAGTTTAATTTTTTGAGAAAATCTGTCAACCAAGAGTTCTAGTGGTAGAATCAGTCAAATTGTTGACTCACCAAATTTAAATAAATAAGGGATGAATCGGCTCACCGTGCCCCTGTTTATATAAAGATGGGTCTTGGAATCGTTTATATAATTCAGTGGGAGATCATTATATAAATGCCTATTTATTGAAACTTGTTAAAGTTATTTTTCAAGTATTTATTTACGATGAATGTTAAATTTCCCACTTATTCCGTTTATTATTTTATATCGCGCAATGACTATATATTCAACTCGCTCCTCCATTTATAGAATCGATAATCCGTTATACATGAAAAATAGTTTTCTAAGAGTATACGATAACTTGTTTAATTGATTATTCATCTTTTCTCCGATTTACCACCATAGCTAATTAGAAAAATGCATTTACATTTGATCCTCATATTGTCTGTTGTAAAGATCTCTTATGAAGAGGATAAACTGAATTTTGCTTAAATCAAAAGTGTTTCGATTTTACAATATCATTTTATTTACAACAATATTACTACAATCTTATTGCTCGTGAGATAAATGGTTTTACATACTTAAATTGTTTAAGTACTTAAATTCGTTGGGAACTGATTGGTAATATGATTTGCAATCGAAATCATGATTAACCAATGACCACATTCACTTTATTAAGTTTCTTAGAAGTGAGTGGGAGCTCTAAGAGGGATGTATATATCTTAATAGTTAAGATTAAGACGAGGTTCAAAAGAGAATTTGGTTTAAGGCAAAGGTTAATAAGGATAAGCTATTGTGAATAGCAACACCAAACCATAGTGCAAGACCAATCCTAACCAAATTTGTTGATATTTTAATTGAAATATTAAATTAATAGAAAAATACCCCTAATTTTTGAATAAGAAAGTTAGGTTTGTGACACCTAAAAGGTTCGTTCTTTTCTAGATATCTATATGATTGACATTAGTTATACTTCTACCACTTCATCAATATTTGATATCGATAGTGGTTATAATAATTGTTATTGGTTCATGAGATGATAGTCGTGTGATGATTAGCTTTTAACTAATGTTAACTATCTCGTAGGAAATGGAACTAGAGTAGTTGTCATTCCATTATGAGGCTTATAAGTGTTATAAATATGTACTTAATCTAGTTTTTTGGTTTAGAATTGTGCTTTAATAAAAGTTTTATGTAAGACACATAGGGTTTTATTTATATGATATAAACAAATGTTGTACCCAAATTTGCCATGATTTGATCTATGGCTATGCCAATCAAAATATTGGTTATTTTTCACCAAAACTAGATAAATTTATATATATCATATAGCATATAAAAGGTTCATAATTTTTTTGGGTGACCCCGATCTAATCTTAGTTCTGCATTGAAATTGCATTCATGGACTAGTGTAAACTAAGTCTTCGTGAATCATTTGATTGTGAATCTTATGATATATGCGAATCTTGTATTCCAAGCAAGATAACTCGTACATTTTTGGTGAAAAGGAAATTTAGCATAAGAGTCGTTATTCATCCTAATCACATGTGGATGTGTATGATCGAATAACAAATTCAATCAGAGTAGATTACATTTACTTCTTTTCTTTCACCATCAGTTTAGAAAGATAGTGGCGTATCTACTAAACGAGATATAAAGAGAAACTCTTCATGAGATCAAAGAGTTTTTATTGTAAATATGATTACCTGTAAGACTATAAGATCAAAGTTTCACGATCCGATCGTGGAAAGTATAACTAAGTGATGATTTTTTTTGGTTACCAAAAGTAATGTGATACAGTATCACAAGTTAAAATCTTTCTGTAACACACATTATTCGATAAGGTGTGGTTGGAAAGAGATAATATAGAACTTATACGATATGGTTTTTTTTATCTTAGTCAAGTTTTATTGAGCCACTTCATTTTATAATTGGGGTCTTTCTATTTTGTCTACTAATTTCTTTTTCCTATTAAGTCAAAGTACCTTTTTAAACAACCATATTCACTCCGTAATAGATATGGAAAGGTATAGTACTTAATTTGTAAGTTGTCCGAATAAAAACATGTGGTCAATTATCCTACAAGTTCATGAGAATAAAGTGTTCGTGGCTCATGATGCTGTCTTTATAGAAAAGATGACTATTTCTAAATGAAAGAGTGGGAGAAAATATTGAAGAGCCACAAATGACACAAGAAAATTGTTTTCTTATTGTCAAATAAAGTGTATATTTGTTCGGAATATACGAGGTCAGGTTAAAATCCATCACTCTTTAGAGATGAGTATATAAGTGTTACTTTTTGAAAGTGATGAGAGGTGATAAATCGTTATTTAAAAAATTATGATACCTCTTACTTACAAAGAGGTTGTTTAAAAGGTTGTTTCTAGTTTCAACTCTATGCAATGGCTATAGAAGTCATCTTAATCCGAATTAGAATTCAAGTGTAATTATCAGGTAAATAACCTGGTATATTTACATGAAGAAGTTTGACCCCTTCAACGTAATTGACTTGAATAAAAAGATGTTTTCTAGGCTTAATTGGTGAAAAAGGGTTTTGCACCAGTTATAATGCTTCTATAAACTCGGATTATACTGGCAATTGTTGCATTTCATAATTGTCAATTTATTAGTAGGATATCAAAACCATCTTCCCGAATTTGATTCGTTCTAGAAGAAGAAATGTGTTTGACACATTTAGAGGGTTTTTTTGTAGATCCTTACAATCTTAAGATTGTAGCAAACTTATGAAGAAATCTTAAGAGAGCATCATGGAGTTGGAATGATTAGTTGATCGTATTATAAAACATTTCTCAAGATGTTGAGGAATTATGTTTACACATGAAGTTTAGTGGGAGTATAGCGGTCTTATGAGTCTTTATATAGTTTGTATATAAATCATTTGGAATGATGAAAGACTTAGGAGAATATTAATACATCTTAAAATATCCAGATTTATTAGATAAATCAAGGAGGGATATATGCACTTTATTAGGAGTCTTATGTAGGTGCGATTCTTGACTAGTTCAAACAAGTTGAACTCATTAGTATTGATTCTAATTGCTTCCGCTGTCGGATTAATTTTATACGCTATGATGTATTATTGTCTTAACAATTCATATACTTTGAGTATTGTGAGTTTTTATTAATCAAAGTTAAGTGAAGGTCATTTAATAGCAAAATTAGTTATTATTTAGTATTTGAGAAGAACTAAGTAAATAAAACTAAGTATTTTGAAATTTTTATATTTATAATTCATGTAAGGAGTTACATGAATGTTTGTTGTTGTTTATGTAAAAGATACATTAAACACCATCCTTTAAAACATATAGGGATTGTTTGAAATCTCGTATTGGCTATGAGGAGTTGATCTGCTGGAAGAGTTTCAGGCAGTCATACATTGCGGATTTTACAACGGAAATTAAGTACTTCATAACATTCGATGTTGCGATACGAAGTAGCTTGGATTTGACAATAATGCAAGGACTAGTAGTAGCTCATGCAGTCGCATATCCTATCATGATATACTGTGAAAACAGTGGGAGCTATCTTCGAGTTAAGGGTGCCATAGTCTAGAGTTAAGTCTAGACATGTACTTAATTAAGTTACATGTGATTTCAGTTATGTGAAACAGTGGGATATAGCAATTGTTGGTTTGATAAAATGAGGTGTCATTGATTTTAAACCAAGGTTTTGTTGAAGGCTAAACATGATAGTCATGTCGTTTCAATGTGATCGAAATAGGGCAATTGAATTGCTGCAGATTATATGATGTGTAATAATCTGATAGTGTATCAATTTTTACATATATGATAATATCATTTATCGTTTGAGATTTTTCAACTCTTATATATTCAGGGCTAACTGGATATTAGTTATACTTTGTTTTTATCCAAATAGGTTGTAGTGACAATGTCGAAACCTATTAAGTGAACTGGATTAACATTGTATAGTGTCCCTAGTTACTTAATGAGGTGACGTCTTTGAGTGACTAGATTGTAAGGCGATAGATGACGAGTTCGACTCTCATATGACCATAGAGATGGCTGGTCGATTACATAGGTAGAATGTAGAGACATTTGTCGGACAATGACCATTTATAGAGTCCTTTATGTTGCCTGGTCGTGGCGAGGATTTCAATTATTCCTTCGAGTCAATTCTTTAGACTTGCGACTATTTGTTTAAGTTGGTATGGTTTTCCGATGGCTTTGGTTTTTGTCCAAGGTCGCGCCGTAAAAGGAGGCTGATGGACATTTACTGGGTCATTGTGATCTGTATCGAACAAAGAAAATAGGTCAATAGGATTGTCCATCCATGTCATTATATATATCTCAAGGCCACTCGAGCAGAGGTGACTGGAAATGCGTGGCCACGCTCGGATGTGATCTATAGTAGATTATCCGGTCAGACAGTCATTCTCCAGATCGAGGAAACCACTTTATGATATGATCACGTGCAAGGACGACCTGAAAGACCTCTTGCATTGAGTGGGAGATAATATTGGACAAGAGAATTGGTAGCGCACACTTGTGTCAGACAAGTGGGAGATTGTTGGAGTAGTGTCCTCCACAATAATGCTTCTACATAATAAATCTCGTACAAGGAATATGAGGGATTTATATTTTATATGTTTGTCAGTTGGTCAACGTTAATCGGTAATGATTGGCTGACTAGAGTTTGACATTACTGTCGTATGACGGCGGTGACCAGCTGATCCCTTTAGGTCACACCTATAGGATGATGCCCAAATGGAAAAATTAATTATTTGTATAAGATACAAGTTAATTAATTCCTCGTTTAGGTTGACTTTTATTAGTCAAGTGAATTTAATGTTTGATGAAGAGTAAAGTACTCAGGCCATAGGATTTTATTATTCGGTTATATGATAATTGAATAATAAATGTAATACGATATTTAGTAATTAATAGTTAATTTACTAAATATATACGTAGTTTGTATTATTTATGAGGTGGAGGTAATTAGCGAATTAATGTTACAAGAAGTTGTAAAATTAGCTAAACGGGTTTTATAAGACTCATTTTATGTTGAAAATGATAAAATGACACTTAAATGTTAAGTGTAATTTATTTACTACTTTGTATTATTTAAGTGTTAAATAATCACATAAATATTTTTATTATATAAGATAATAAAATATACGACTTATAAGCATTTGAAGGACAAATGTCGAAAGACGAAATAAGACTCGGAATACTATATGTAAACCGAGAATATGGAGATAATGTGACCATAATAGGTCTTTGTCTTCCACTCATGTTTATGAGTATTATAAGCTCATTTGTTTACATTTGATGGCCTATAAATAGGCTACTATTCCACTTGTTCTAAGTGGAAAAATCTAGAGAATTAAAATCCTCAAAATACATACTTGTTGTTAAGCCATTTAAGAGGAAAAAAAGAAGACTTAAGATCTTCATCTTCAACCTCTAAAATTGATTAAAAGTTGATCAATCTTCATCAAAATAAGTTCACAAAAATTAATATATTTCTTATATTATCAAAGTAATAATATTTGTAGTATAAAAAAACAAGGTTTACACTAAACTATATCTAGTTAATATACTTAGTGTTTTTGGGCTAGTCTTGGGTGCAACCAAAGGAGGTCACCTATTTTGGTGACTTGGGTTATGGAGGATCATCTTACACTATTTTAGCTCAAGAACTACAAAGGTAGGAGACATTTGTAGTGCCAAAAATGCCATCTTACCAATGTAAGAAAATTTCTTCTTATTAATTTTTGCATGCATGTATTATTTACACCACCTTATGAAATTAGTTTGTAATTTTAATATCATTAGAGAATCTAATGAGGTCTAAATTTCTAACAAATTTGTCATAGGAGACCAAAGATGCCGATGTGAAGATGCTCTGTTTGGATGCGTGCGTAAGGTAGGTTATCCTATTTAGTCAAGTATTTGATCTTTGTATATGTATTTGGTATATGGGTTGTTGTGTGTGACAAGCTAGTCGTATACCTAATCAAAAGTAAACCAACTGGTCTAACTAATAAAGTTATTAGCGAAGTCGGGATCGTGTATCTACATGGAGACAAGCAAAAAGATGTATTTGTTTATTAAAGTTTGTCTTAAAGGTAACAATTTGAGGGTATTAATAATGATTTATCTATAATGATTTATCTAAACCAAGACAAATTAAATTAATAAAGGCAAGTAAAACAACTAAAGCAAGTAATAAATGTGATATAAATAATAAAGAGAAAGTACTAGGATTCTCGGTTTACCATGGTCAATTGACTCAATTCTACGGTCAAAGGTAAAGTCAAGAACTAACGAATATTCGGTCTGAAGGGTAACGAACAAGTCCTTCTGACCAACTATTCACCCTAAAATGCTACTAACTTAGCTCTCGCCCCAATTAGAATATTTTATTGTTCACAACAGGTCTTGCCCATCCTTCTCATACGATCTAGCTAGGTCGGAGTGTACCAGATTAAGAACGTATTAAAACTTCCGCAAAAAAAAAGAACGTATTAAAACCATGACTCCCCTAAATCATAGCATTAAATATCTAGCTACTCATGGGAAATTAACGAAATTAATATAACTGAAAGTAAACATGATTTAAGGTAAAAAATAATTAAGTAAGAATTAAAAGGCAAGAGTTAAAAGAAAATAAATTAAAACAACGAATTAAAAGATTACTTATAAATAAAAGGGAAAGAAATATTACAGACTTTGTTATTCGGAATCTAAGAACGTAACTATTCTTGAAAATAACCGTCTTAAAACTTGAATGCTAAAAACTAATCTAAGAGTTGTTATGCTATGAATTGATTTGCGAAAACTACCTAATTATCTCCCTATTTATAATAGAGATAATCTTTATTTGAGTTAAATAAGGAAACTAAAAGACAAATCCTAAAAAACACTAATTTCATACGAAAACAAATATTGTTGCGGAATGTGCTCGATCGAGCACGTTAGCTTCACTCGATCGACCATTCTTCAAATGGCAATAACTCGATCGAGTAAAATACTACTCGATCGAACACTTCGTAGCTCCAGTCAACTCGATCGAGTATTGTGAATCTTCGATCGAGCAATCTAACCTTCAAAAACCACTCGATCGGCCGCAACACTACTCAATTGATTGTTTCTTCACTATCTAGCTCCTATCAATGCCATATTAGCCTCTAAGACGCCTTCACGCTTCCCGGGGAGACGATTTATCTGCTGCTAACTCTCATATCTCCTAAATGCATGCTCACGGGATGGTTTAGCCTTGATTTATAGTTATTATGAGTCTTTCCTACACAAATAACAAGACAAACACAAAGTAGCCAATCCGGGCAAAATATAGCTAAAAGTTACGATAAATGCATAGAAATGTGTGTTAAATATATAACAAAAGTCATCTCGAATCCTAACCGTTGCGCACTCTAATCCTTATCAACCCTCAAACTATAGAGAGGTATCACACATCCTCAATGTGATTATCATCTCCACATATTCTACAACCTCAATAGACACGTTAAGCTCAAATTATCATATCCCAAAAATGATGTTAAACTAATTCCTTCCGAAAAAATATCTTTTATCTCAATACGATATAGTCATCGTAAAACCACAATGTTTTCACACATGCATCACCTTTAAGCATGTGGTTAACGCTCATAAGATCCATTATATCTCACATACTATAACATCAATGGTTGCCTAACTTTCACCATTAATACTCCTCAGAGTACCAACATTTCATCTCACGAACCATTAACTTATTGTCCTCATATACTAAACATTCCTCCACCATCATTAAACAACATCTATGACTTCTCATAAACTTATGACATTCACCACAAAATATGACATTGACCAAAGCCTCAAACAGGTAATCTCTAAGCCAGGAAAAATCTTTCGAATGAGAAAACTCTTATTTCACAAGTCCCATTAAAATTATTGCTACCATAATTTCCTTAAATTTGGCAGCGCTTACTTACATAGACAACTCTCGTCAAAAAGCTTAATATAAACTCTCGATAATTCTCATTATATGTCTAGTATCCAAAGTCATCAATCTCAAACCTTAATCTCACCACCTAAGCATCAGTCACACTCACAAGACCCAAATCATTCCCTTTGAACACTTATCATCAATAACGCATTTATTTCCATCAAAGCATAACAACATCACTATACAAATCTTATCACCCATGCTCACATAAAAACTAAGCTTATAATCTCAATTCGTAGTCATGGTTACTATCCATGAGTATCATCTCAACATTAAAAATCCATCAAAACACTACATAAATTTATGTCCTTCAATTAATAACATCCTCAAACTTTCAAACATCATATAAGACCTTTAATATTATTTCTCCAAAACTTTATATGGAATCCTAATTCATACACTCATTAAAAAATGTTACTATGATCTCAATCTCCAATAGCCAAAGATCAAACTCAAAGATCTAACATTACTCCTAAAAGGATTCAAGCTTCCACCACGAGATGATCACAAGTAGCTCTAAAGATATTTCAAACATTTCCAAGTTACCATCAAAGTGTAAATAACTTGCAAACCAAAACAAAATATGTTCGTGTAATACCACAAGGCAACAAAAACATAGTTTTAGAAAGTATAAGCTTAATGATAAATCAATGTAAAAAGGATAATTACAAAAGTTCAAAGAAGAAGGAACTGAAGTTGAAATAAAGAACAAATAGAGAGTGACGATAGACAAAATAGACATAGGACAAAGATAAATAGGAAACTTTTGGTCTAAAGGTTCAAATAGAAGAGGTATGGTTGTAGTTACCTTCTCACTTTTCTCAATAACAGTCTCCATAACTTGGGAATTGAGCTGTTTATTTGCAGTACACATTCATCATAAACAGTTAAACCCTCTAACGGGTCCCTGTTTAGGGAGTCTATCAAATGATCAGCCGTACATCCATCGATGATATGTATAACATAACATGTATCTTCAATCACGGGTCTAGCTAACATGTGGGTTAGGTTGAAGGTAACTTTTTCAACCCCCACCTCCAATGTCAAACGACCCTGTTTGACATTTATTATGGCCTCTACAGTATGTAAAAATGGTCGCCCTAGAATTATGGGAACCTGAGTATCCTCAGCCATGTTTAAAACAATAAAATCGGCATGTATAAAGAACTTGCCTATTTTTACTGGGACATCTTTTAAGACAATTAAAGGTTTCTTAACTGAACGATCGGCCATTTGAAAGGTGACATTAGTGACTTTAAAGTCGCCCATATTTAATATATTATAAACAAAATAGGGCTTACCACTGACGCTGACACCTAAATCGCATCAAGCTTTATCTATAAGTTGTGTGCCAATAGTCAAGGGATTGAAAAACTACCCGAGTCTTTTAATTTGGGAGGGGACTTGCTTTGTAAGAGTGTGTTACACTCTCCTGTAAAGTAATAGTCTACTTTTGATTAAAAGTCCTCTTACGCGTTAAGATATCTTTAAGAAATTTAGTAAAAGAAGGTACTTGCGTAATAAGCTCAATGAAGGGTACAATTAGCTAAAGATTTTTGACGACCTCCATGAATTTCCCAAACTGTGTGTCCAACTTTGTGTTTTTCAAGTGCCCTGGAAACGGTAGCTTTTGTAACAACAGGTGGAACAACAGTTTTATCTTTCCCGGTATCAGTTTTGGACTCTTTGGTAGTTTTTAAGGAGGATTTAGTAGTGTTGACTGTTGATTACGTTTCTCGTCGAAAACTCCTCTGGAATACTCGATCGAGCATTCCTAGTAGTTGATCAAACATTTTCCTTCTCCACGTAAGTCGATCGAGTACCTGCAGGGTTAGAATCACTTGATAGAATACCTATTCAACTTGATCGATTACTTTCTATGTCAGAAGAAATCGATCGACCAGAATACTTAATCGTTCGACCAAAATATACGTCCATGTTGCTCGATCGAGTACCATGACAACTCGATCGAGGACCGTCGTTGTTCAAAGCAGTCGATCGATTACAGAAATCACTTGATCGACTATTTTGAGCATGATCAGCCTCTAATTCAAAAGTATTTGTATTCAAATCCGATCCATACCTGTGATATTACCTGACTCGGATTGAGGCATTTCTGGTCCATCATAGGAAAGATCACTGCGAAGATGGACTGCATTCGCAGTATCATGAGGTTTGTCAAGTTGAGATGGCAAAGTACCCTATGGTTGACTGGAATTTTTACTCGAAAGTTAAACAATCCGATTATCTAACATCTTTTTGTGAGTCATGAGTTGGTTAATGAGTGCCTCTTGCATTTGGGAATTCGCTAGTTGTTGTTGTAGCAAGGCTTTGATATCGGTCATGTCTTTATTTGGAGATGGTTGGGAAAACGGTGGACCTCCTTGATTTGGCCTAGGATAGTTACCTGGCTGTGGGCCACGATTTTGTGGCATCACATAGGAGCTTACCGATGGTTATTGTGGCATGTGGGTAGGATTAAGGACATTCTGGCTTTGATAAGATAGACTTGGGTGCTGCATAGTCTTGTCATTATAAAACTTAGAATACGTGTACCTTGTTTAAAAGATTGAAACGCATGTACCTGTTCGATTCCACTCATATAATCCACGATAGATACTCTGAAATACCACAATGCTCACAGATGGGGTCTTGTCGAACCATGGCATGAATGGTTTACTAGCTTCCTAAAGACTGGGTTGTCTTTAGTTCGACAGTATGAGCAGTTAAGGCCTCTAGTTCAGCAGTGATAACTCCCTCTGTACCTGCACCTCGAGTAACTCTCCTGGCATTCCTATACTCAGCTTTGTAAGTGGCCATCTCCTCAACCATGTGCCAGCCATTTGCATCATCCATATTCTTTTGAAATTTTCCATTGGCTGAAGTGTCAAGAACAGCGCGATGGTCATCATATAACCCATTATAGAATTGGTTGCATAAAAACCACTGCTCAAATCCATGGTGAGGAACAGAATGAACGAGTCTCTTAAATCGAACCCACGCTTGATTAAGATCTTTGGTAGACGATTGTTTGAAACTGGTAATCTGTCCCCTTAAGGCATTGGTTCTTTGAGGAGGAAAATATCTTTTGTAGAAATCTAAGGCTAGAGACTTCTAATCGGTTATCCCAACAACTTCCTTATCTAAATCCCGATACCACTCATGAGCACCATCGATTAGCAAAAAATGAAAAAGGGTTTTGTCGTACCCGATCATGAGTCACTCCGGCGGGAAATGATATGGTGGAACAGTAATCAACAAATATCCCCTTGTGCTTTCGTGGATCTTCACCGGGTACTCCCCTGAACGTGTTTCTTTCCACCAAATTAATGTGAGAAGCTTTGACATCAATTAATGTTCCATTCTTAACTATAGGGAGCTTGAAACCCTTCGGGAGGGAATCGACTGTAGGCTCGTAATAAGTGCACAGTTTCGTCATCGTTGCCGAAGTTATAACTAGAGATTGGCGGCAGTCTTCGTAAACTTAGTCAAGCATATTCAAGTCTTGTGCTTGACTAAGGTCTTTCCAAAAGTGTCGGCGGGCATGAAAAGGCTTTTCTGGTTCGAGGTCAAAAGGTACGAGCTCGAATCTGTGAGACCTGAGCATACACAACACTAAATGAAAAGATAAGAACAATCTCAAGGAACTAAGGTTCCCTGAGACAAGACAAACTAAAAATAAAACAGATAAAATATGCTGCCCCCCCCGACAACGACGCCAAAATTTGGCAGGCTAGTCGTATACCTAATCAAAAGTAAACCAACTAGTCTAACTAATATAGTTAGGGAAATCGGGATCATATTCACATGAAGACAAGAAGATGTATTTATTTATTAAAGTCTGTCTTAAGGGTAACAATTTGGGGCTAATAATAATGATTTATCGAAACTAAGACAAATTAAATAAATAAAGGCAAATAAAACAATTAAGGCAAGTAATTAATAAATGTGCTATGAATAATAAAGCGAAAGTACTAGGATTGTCGGTTTACCATGGTCAATTCTACGGTCAAAGGTAAAGTTAATGACTAACGAATATTCGGTCTGAAGGGTAACGAACAGGTCCTTTTGGCCAACTATTCACCCTAAAATACTACTAACTTAGCTCTCGCCCTAATTAGAATACTTTATTGTTCAAAACAAGTCTTGCCCCCTCTTGTACGTGTACCAGATTAATTAACCAATTACGTCGACTTAACTGTTTAATTGATTTTATATATTGTGATTAACAATTCAGATACAAAAATAAGATAGAACTGAACAATTATTTAAGAACATATTAAAACCATGATTCTCCTAAATCATAGCATAAAATATCTAGTTGCTCATGAGAAAATTAACGAAATTAATATAATTGAAAGTAAACATGATTTAAGGTGAAGATAATTAAGTAAGAATTAAAAGGCAAGAGTTAAAAAACAAGAAATTAAAACAAAGAATTAAAATATTACTTATAAATAAAAGGGAAAGAAATATTACAGAACTTTGTTATCCGGAATCTAAGAATGTAACTATTCTTGAAAATAACCGTCTTAAAACTTGAATGCTAAAAACTAATGTAAGAGTTGTTATGTATGAATTGAATTGCTAAAACTACCTAATTACCTCTCTATTTATAGTAGAGAAAACTTTGTACCTCTCGATTGAGTGAAATACTACCCGATTGAACACTTCGTACCTCCAGTCTTCTCGATCGAGTATTGTGAATCCTCGATCAAACAATATAACCTTCAAAAACCACTCGATTAACCACAACAATACTTGATCGACTGTTTCTTCACTGGCCATCTCTTATCAATGCAATATTAGCCTCTAAGACGCCTTCACGCTTACCGGGGTGACGATATATTTGTTCCAAACTCTCTTATCTCCTAAATGCATGCTCACGGGACGGTGTTAAGCTTGATTTATACTTCTTATGAGTCTTTCCTGCACAACTAACAAGACAAACACAAAGTAGCCAATCCGGGCAAAATATAGCTAAAAGCTACGATAAATGCATAGAAATGGCGATGGTAAAATATAGCTAAAAGCTACGATAAAAGTCTATGTAAAAGACACGCATCAGTGTGCTTATGGATTGATATCGTTGTGGTGATTGTGACAATGGCGATGATGATGAGATATGGAATTCATGTTTGGGACCATCGCGGGAGATGACTCTCAATCCTACGATCGCCCTTCGTGGTTCCCGCCATGGAAGAGACGTGCACATTAAAGATCTGGGTCCCGCTTGTCGTGAGCAAGCAGAGTTAGTATGATTGTGATGGCAGTTTGGTTGGTGGTTGTTTCTATTGGTGCAGCGTATGACGGTTAGTTGATGGCAACTGATAGGTGTTGATTGGGTGTTGGTGTTATTCTTATGATTTCTTTGATTGCATGGGTTGAAGTCTTATGATTGTACTGACGCGATGTGTTTGTGTGTCTTATTTTCACTATTTGTACTTGCGGTGAATCATTTGACATTGTTGGCAAATGTTGAGGAGTTAGATAGTTTTCGAGTGTTTATACTTATCTGTATGCTTTGCCGCGGGGTGGGTCGAGACAAGTTAGAAGGATCGACGATGTAGTGTTTACATATTCACCAGTTAAAATATCTTGTATACACACATATATACTTTGGTAAACAGTTGTATATATCTTGTGATTCTCCTCCCCAGTTTAATGTAATAACCTTATAAATGTTCTACGATGATCTATTTAATATGTACTTTCCTCGGGCAATCGAGATGGTAGCACCCTCATTTGCCAAGGAAGATCTTGTTAAGGCTCCTTGGTGAGTTGGGGTGTTACACAATGTAGGTTAAAAATGAAAGCAAATGAGAAAAAGAAGGATTCTCCGCCGGTTGGTCTACTCGGTCTACCGACAAGGAAGTCATACACATTTAAACTCTTAACATTTTTTTTATCCATAATTAAAAGATCTCGTTGCCGGTGGACGTGTCGGTAGCCGACTGACCGGCCGGGAGCACCTTTACATGTAGGGCCTTTCTCTTGTTTTTGAGACCTAATCCATTGTGACACTATATATACCTCATTGTTAATCCCCTTGGACACACAACCCTAGAAAAAGAATTTTTAGCATAAACTTGTAATCTTACAAATCTAATCATTATCATTATTCATTATTATATATATTAAAGAATCTTGTAAAATTGCTGACGTGGTGCAATGTGGTTTTAGAAAACCTATTTTCAAGTCCTCTCATTTACTTTCACAAATTCAATTTTTCTCGACCAATTAAGACTAACATTACTGCCATGTCATCAGCCGTGATATTTAATTAATTAAATAATTGCTTCCATGATAATCACATAATCACGTGATATTATTAGTCATGCTAATTGCCAAACAAATACACTTGCTTAAGATATCAGTTTTCTCGATTGCCAATAATTGGCATCGTATTGTTTTTGTTTCGTAATTCATATCTTTTTATTCTACAAAATATTCTCGACTGCCAATTTCTCATACTATGTTTTATAATTAATATGAAAAATTAGAGTAGTTGAATAATATGTTTTATAACTAATATGGAAACATACGCACTAGCATGGCCTCCTCCTAACAATATTCTAACAATTTGATGCAACTAATATAACCACAATCTTGACTATAATATTTATTTTCTGTAGTATATAGAACTTAATTATCTTAATTTTGATTTTTTTATAATTTATATAACTTAAATGACTTAAATTTGTATGCTATAATTTCCCGTTTTAACTATTTCTTAATTGTTCATTTTAATCCTGTCTTACAATTGTGACTCCTATTAACATTATCATGTGTTAATTTACTAACTTACCTAACTTGAAGTTCTCAAATGTGAATGTTATAATTTCCGTATATATATTTTAATATATATGATATGATATTATTTATTTTTTATTTTTAAAAAGTACACATGTTCGAATAAATAGAATTGGTTATATAATAAGTAAAATTTGTAGTCATCTTTAGAAATCAGTGTACACAACCCCGTGATTTTTCACGGGTGTTACACTAGTTGAGTTTTAAAGTTTATATATAATTTTTTTTGAGCTTTTAAGTTTTTTTTTCTTATATTCTCATTTTTTAGGTGTTGAAATCAAAATAAGTTTACATCTCCTAGTTGGGTTGGAGAAAGCTAAATCAATGCGTATTTCGAAACTTCTAATCCGCATGGATAATCTGTCGTGCGTCAATATTATCAATAACGACCAATCAATCAGCTATAACTTGAAATTTATTGTTGAGTGGTGCTAGAACTTAATCAGGAACAACTCTTGGAGCATGAAATTAGAACATACTTATCGAGAGGCAAACAGAGCTGCAAACCCAATCGCAGAATTATTGCAAGCATAATCCCTACTTATATGAATCTCCATTTAGTGAGCTTAGGAGCATCTTTCGTGATGATATATTTGAGATTACTATCCCCCATGTAGTAGTTATTCCTTAGTTTAGGGGTTTTCCCTTTTTTGTACCAAAAAAAATATACAATTTAAATCTTGGGTTTTTCTACGCGGTACCCCTATATTTTTTCGAATTCTACGTGGTATCCCTGCATTTTTGAAAACATCACCGATACCCTTAAAGTTAGTAATATGTTCTTAAAATACCCAATCTACTAAAAATTACGTTTTTAATCAGTTAGGTTTTGTAATGAAAATATGTTTTCGATTGAGTAACTACATCTATGTTAATGACATGACAAATTATTGTCGAAAAATTAATAAAAAATGTATATACTAAACATTTAAAAGAGGCGAATTAGAGACGTTTGTATATTTTAGGATGTTTTCATTAAGTTTAGGGGTACCCCTGATTAGGGGTGTAACCGAGCCGATTTGAGTTCGAGCACGGGTGAGTTTGGAATAGGCTCAGAAGTTTGAACTTGAGCTCGGAATCGGCTCGGAATTATCCGAGCTTAAAAAATCAAAGCTCTGAATCAGCTCAGATTAGGCTCGAGCTCTATTCGAGCTCGGTTAAATATTTTTTTTTTTACTTTCTTGAACTTGTAAGTCAAAATAAAAATAAATATATTTTAATACAAATGCAAATATAAAATACTTATCATATATAAGATTATAAATATTAAAATGACCTTTTATTAGGAACAATAAAATTTACAAAATGACAAAATAACTAAAAATAATAGATAAAACGAGTCTAACCGAACTTCCGATTTCGAGCTCTACTAAGCTCGGAATTGCCTCGGATTTGGTCTACCTCGACTCGAAATCGGCTTGGAATTAGTTTTAACCGATTTCGAGCCGAGCTTTAACCGAGCTGATTCCGAGGGATCTACGAGCCGGCTCAGATCATTTACAACCCTACCCCTGATATTTTTAAAAAGCGAGAGGTACCCCATAGAATTCACAGTACAAGGATACCACATAGGAAAAACCCTTAAATCTTTCTCATAATTCTATGGTATAAACCTTATAAAGCTTGCTTATTGTTAGTAAAAGGTTTGTTATAAGAAGATTTGTGTTTTTGATGCTTTGATACTTTCTCTCTCTAAAATTTTAGAGAGCTGGGTTTTCTCCATGTTGAGAGCTTTTTTATAAAAACTTACAACCCTAAGCACAATTTTATTTAAAATCACACTTCTTAATCTAAAATCAAGATTCGTTTTTTGTTTTTTCTCTTATGATCTCAAAAACAAAATTAAACAGTTTTGGTTGCATGGATTATTAATTTCTCTTTTTCCTATTTTTCCTACGTCTTAGTTCTTCGCTTTCGTGAGTTCTGGGTTTTATTCTTATTTTCAAGGAGTTCTGATCATTACTTGGTTTTAGTTATACGTTAAGGTTTGATTGCTATTGGGTGGTGGTTATCTGCAAAAGGAATTAGTGGCAACGGTCTTTGCTTATTGGGTAGCTGCGTTTTCGAAGCGTCTATGTCAGAAGGGTACTTGATTAGGGTTTAGCTTTTTGGAACTCTTCATATCTGATAAATGCATGTTTTAGCTTTTAAACACGCATTAAATCATAATCATTATGGTATCCATTGCTGATTGGGTGTGCTTAGCGGTGTGTCTGCTGGCCAATTAGGGGTTTTGCTTTTTTAGGTTTTTGAGGCGATTTTCATTGGGGGTGACGGTTAGGGTTTCGGGTTTTCAGCTTATTTAAGGAGTTTTGTGGATTGTTGATGAGGCCACCTTCTCACAATCTTTCTTTTTTCTTTTTCAATCTTCTTCTTTCTTTTAATAGACTTTGAACATCAGTACGGTCGGTATATGGGAAGTTCTAGTGGAGCTGGTTTTCGAGGGGAGGGGGCTGCTCATTCTCCAAATACAAATCTTAATCATCATGATAACATCCCTCTTGCTGGTGATCAAAATGATTCTAATGAGGGTTTCAATCCAAGAAATCCGAGGCATGCAAATGCATGGAGGTTTCCTCGTACTGGAGGGGTTGTTAACATTGATCCCCGTACCTTGGGGAAGTCCAGAGAATTTTGGGGACGGTGCCTAATTGGTTTTCTGGTGGATTACCGAATTTTCGAAGCACCAAAGGTGGCTAGTATTATTAGAAGGAAGTGGGATACTAAGGGTAAGATTACGGTTTTTGTTATGGGGGAACTTTATGTATTGCACTGTGATGAACATGAAGATGTGGAGCCTTTATTGAGCAGAAGTACTGCAACTCTGGATGGAGCCCTTATGGTTTTCGCCAAATGGTATCCTGATACAGTGCCTCGTACTGTTAGATTTCCATTTGCGGAGCTGTGGGTGCGCGTTTGTGGTTTACCATTTGAATTCCTCTCAGTTCATGTTGGTCATGTGGTAGGAAATTTGATTAGTGAGCAGTTTAAGGTGGAGGAGTTTGATATGGTGCCTAATAATGACTACTTACGTATTAGGGCGTGTGTCAAGCTTAATGAACCACTGGTTCTTGGATTCTTTCTTGCTCTAAATGATGGGAATCTTCTTTGGATTCAGTTTCGTTATGAGGAAGTCTTCAAGTATTGTGTGAGGTGTGGCAAGATAGGACACCGTGCAACACAATGTAAGGATAGTATTGTGTCTGTGGTGGCTAATATTCAAACTATGTTAGAAAAGACTTCTGAAAGGGGCTTTGTTATCTTTCAAACTAAAACCAGCCATACGATGTTTAATTTGGATTTAAGAGCAACCCCATCAACTACTAAGTTTACTTCTACAAAAGTTAAGGTGGGTGATGCACGACGAAGAAGAAATAGGAGGCTTGAGGATGCGGAGGAGGAACTTTTGGTTGATTTTGAAATTGGAAATACTCCGGGGGGAAGAGTACACCCAGGGATGCGTTTTACGGTTACAGCTCAACCATTTGCTGGTGCCGTGATCTTCCAGACTGGGGAGGGTGATATTGCTGCGGTTAATAAGGATCCTAGTGGGGTTGGGATTGATGGGAGGCACCAGAGGTCTGCTGGTGAGCAGAGAAATTCTGTAGGAAATATGGAGGGAGTCAGGATTGGTCAGGGAGGCTGGATTGAGGAGGAACCAGGGAGTGATGATTTTATGTCAGCAAATGAGGAGTTTGGAGAACAGGTTCATAATAATAGTTCTTATGTGAGAAATATGGTGAGGGAGCAAGGACCTGGTATGGACCCGTTCATCAATTTTATGTCTGGGTCTGCTGGAGTGGATGTTTATGATAGGGATTTACAAATCCAAGGTAATATTGCTGGGCGTGTGGCACCTGATGGGCTTTACAACACCATATCTGTTGATAGTCGGGGTTATAATCAGGTCTTTGCACCACCAGAGGAAGGTCTGCCGGTCTTTTACTTCTATCTAGGGGGAGAGGAGCAACGTTTGGAGGAAGAAGAATTTTTGAGAGCGGAAGCGGAAGCTAGGCAGGCTGTTGCTAATGGAGTGGTTGATCCTGTTGATAGCTTTATTATTATTAGTGACGATTCCTCGTCCAGGAAGGAAAGTACCCCTTCGCCAATTAATCATGGCACTGGTACAGAATCTGTTACGCGAAATGATTCTGAGGAGGAATGTGGAATGGAGTGTGAATGTAGGGCTCCACGATTGGGAGAGGGAGTTGATCCAAGGGAGGAGGAGATGGAGGAGCCTGATGTGGGAATGGGAGTTCTGCCTGAAGTGGAGCAGAATGCTGATGAAGGAGGAATTATGGATCAGTACATGGCAGATCCTAATGTCCAGGCTGGTAATTCGGGTTTGGAAGAGACTTCTGCTTGTATTCTGAACAAAGAAGTGGAGTTGCAAGTGTCAGCTGAGAGGTTTGAAGCTATGGTGAGGGATGAGGGTGAGGGATCTGGGTTGGGTCAGAGGAAGGGGAAGGGCAAGTTGTTTGATACACAGCGTATGCAGGTTTTAGGGATAGATAAGGAGGGAAATATTGTCATGGTGAACTCAGTAAAGGAATCTGAAGAGGCAAAACAATGGGGTGGGGGGTTGCGTGAGTGTACTTCAGAGGGTTTGGGAGCGGTGAAAAGTTTGTTTTATAAAAAAAAGACAAACTTGATGATAAAAAATATGGAATTTGCTATGAAGAGAAAGTGTGCGAGTGAGGCTGAGGAGTACATGGTTCCAGCAGGGGTGCTTGATTCGCGTGCTCGTGCTCAAGGTTATCTAAGTCTCATGGGGAAGAGGAGATGCTTAGATAAGAGTGGTGATGGTTCTGATCAGAATGATTGGATGGCAGTGGAGGAGGAAGCAGCAGGGGTAGGCTTTCGTATTCGTGCACCAGATGGTAACTTGGACCTGTCAAGTGATTCTGATTCCGTTGGTGATGGTAAGGGAGTTGCGGAGGTTGGCCCATCCCAACCTCCTCTAGTGGAATGATTGGCTTGACATGGAACTGTAGGGGTTTGAATAACACGCTCGCCTCTATAGTTCCGAAAATTAGAGCGTTGACTAGTATGAAGATGTATGCTTTTCTTTTCTTAGTCGAGACTAAGTGTCAAATAAATAAAGTTAATGGAGTCTTTAGGTCGTTGGGTTTTACTAAGTCGGCGGCTATTGATGCGAGTGGTGCATCTGGTGGGCTTTGGGTTGGGTGGAAACCTGAGGCTAGTATGAGCTTGATCGTGGCTTGTACTCATTTTGTTATTTTGAAATGTGATAAATATAATGAACGATCTTTTTACTTGGTCTTGTTTTATGGTGCTCCTAAAGTGTGTAATCGGATGGAGGTGTTAGAGAATTTGGGTGATTGGATTCAAAGCTTTTGTCTACCGTACATAATTATTGGAGACTTTAATCAAGTAGCTTATGCGAATGATAAAGTGAGTCGAAATAAAAAACCGATTGACGGAGCTTTGGATTTTAATTTGTGGCGGATTGAACATGAGTTGGTGGACATTGAATTCAAGGGTCCACGTTTTACTTGGTGTAACAATCGAAAGGGTGTTAAACGTGTGTATGAACGTTTGGATATGGCCTTTGGATCGAAGGAATGGTTGAGGTTGTTTCCTAATACAGGGGTGCGACATTACCCGATTCAGATCTCGGATCATGCGCCTATTGAGCTTGACTTTCATCTGTTGGAGGATGGTCAAAGGAAACCTTATAAAGTTGACGCATGGGCTTTGGATTATTCTGAATGTTTGGATCTTATTCGGGATTGTTGGAAAGTTCATGTGGTTGGCAGTGCCACTTTTTGTGTTACTCGGAAGCTTTCGAAAGCACGAGGGGTGGTACGGAATTGGGCTAGGGCGAAGAAGAAGGAATGAAATAAACCTTGGGAAGATTTTGATAATCGATTAGAAGGGGCTTTGGATAACGTTATCAATTCAGGAGAGGAAGAAGATTATGAGAGGGTTCATGCAGAGGTGGTGGGTTATGCGGAGGCTTCGGCCATGTTTTGGAAACAACGGGCTAAAATCCGATGGACGGTTGATGGGGATACATGTACGAGATTCTTTTTTAATTGGGTCAAGGGTAGAGCGAATAGGAATTTTATTTATGGAATCCGAGATGTGGATGGTATGTGGGTTTATGATGTTGAGCAATTGAAAACTATCTTTCGAGACTCCTTTTTTCGATTGTTTAATCCTGAATGGCAGGATGAGTCTTTTGTTAGACATGATTTACTTGACATGGTTGTGGGGGATGTGAATAGTGTGGTTTCCGATTCTGACAAGGTAAGGTTGTCTCAACCTTTTAATGCTCAAGAAGTGAGGAAGGCAGTTTTTCAAATGGGAGCTCTTAAGTCTCTAGAACCTGATGGGATTCCAGGAATCTTTTTTCAAAAATGTTGGCACTTTATCAAGGAGGATGTCACGAGGGCGGTTTTATCTATTCTGAATTCTGGCACAGTCCTTAGGGAATTGAACAGGACTTTTATTGTCCTGATTCCAAAAAGTGATAATCCTGAGGTCGTGAGCGATTACCGACCGATAAGTCTTAGTAATGTTATCATGAGGATTGTTTCGAAATGCATTGCAAATATGATTCTTGGGATCATGCAGTATCTGATGGACGATTTTCAGAATGCTTTCATTGCAGGTAGACATATTAGTGATAATGTCCTACTTGCTAATGAGGTCATTCATAAGATCAATTCCCATAGATATGGTAGGCATGGGTTGTTTGCATACAAGGCAGATATGAGCAAGGCTTATGATAGGGTTCGATGGGATTTCTTAGAATGCGTTCTGGTTAAGTTTGGGTTTCCACCTTGCTTGGTAAGGTTGATCATGAGCATTGTTACGACTGTTTCCTATGAGTTGCTCTTTAATGGGGGGCCTTGTGAGCAGTTTGCACCTAAATGTGGTTTAAGGAAGGGGGATCCGTTATCTCCTTATTTATTTATTCTGTGCATGGAAGTGTTGTCTGCCAATGTTATTCAACTGGAAGGTCAGGGTCGGATACAGGGTGTTCAGGTTGGAAGGAATGCTCCTCCTTTGACGCATTTATTTTTTGCGGATGATTCAATTTTCGTTGCTAAAGATAAAGGCAGAAGTTGTGAGGAAATAAGAAATGTGATTAGGAAGTACTGTGTGGTTTCGGGGCAAAAGATAAATGAGCAGAAGTCTGGAATTCTTTTTAGTCCGTCGATGTCTTTGGCTGGAGCTCGACACTGCTTACGAGTTCTCAATATTCGGAATAATAAAGGAATTGAGAAATATCTGGGGATATCAACTGAATTGCAAGGTTCTAAACAGCACATTTACAATGGTCTTATTGAAGGGGTGGTTAAGCGTATTTCATCATGGAATGGGATTTTCTTATCTGCAGCTGGGAGACTAACTTTGATTTTGTCCGTCCTATCAAATATTTCTATTTACTTTCTATCGGCTTTCAAAATTCCGATAAGTGTTGCAACAAAGATTAATGCTTTGTTAATACATTTTTGGTGGGTTGGACATAGATCTCAGCGGGGTGTTCATTTCTGCAGTAAGAATTTCTTAGCATTGCCAAAATCTAGGGGCAGTTTAGGGACCCGAAATGTGGAGTGTATGAATCAAGCACTTCTGGCAAAGCATGCTTGGAGGATGTTTAAGGAGCCGGAGTCTTTGTTTAGTAGAATTTTCAGGAATTTGATTCTGGATAAGCCAAATTCTAATACGGAAATGAAGATTCGTGGTGCAAGAGGGTGGTCGTGGGGTTCACGTAGTATCATATATGGGTTAGACCTTTTGCGGGGAAACTTTGGATGGAAGCCAGGTATTCATTCTGATTTAAATGTGTGGACTGAGAAGTGGGTGGACGGTAAGGTTCCTGAGGCAAGGTCAAGTCTGGTTATGGTGGATAGGGATAGATAATCTACGGAATTTAAGGGTTGGGGATTTATTGATGCCGGATGGTTCTTGGAAAGAAACGAGGGTTCGAGAACTTTTCACAGATGATTTCGTTGTTAAAATTTTGGCCATTCCAATTAGTAGATTGCAAGCTACTGATGACATGTATTGGTTAGGGACGCCCACTGGGTTTTATTCGGTGAAAAGTGGATATGATACATGTTTTCAGGAGTTTTTTGCTAAAAAACAGTCTGAAAGGGATGGGTTACGTGTTCGTTCTGTACCGGGAAAGTTTTTTAAAAATCGATTATGGAAGCTACCGGGGCCTCAATGTTGGAAGAATCTTGTCTGGAAAATTGTTACAAGAACCTTGCCTGTTGGTGAGGAACTGATTAGAAGAAATTTGGATGTGACTGTGTCCTGTCGTCTTTGTGATAGAGGGGGGGATTTGATAGAATCTTTATGTCATCTTTTTAAGGATTGCCCTGTTGTTCGACGGATCTGGAAGGGATCCTTGATTGGGATTAATTGTGATAGTACGGAGGGCTTGGATGTCAGGCTTTGGATTATCAACTGGATTGATTTTTTGTGGAGTTCGGATAAAGAGCAGAGATCATTGACTTATTTTCTGGCGACTCTGTGGCAGATTTGGATTGTTAGGAATAATGTCGTGTTTGGCAGAGAGCCGTTCGTGCCAGCAGTTTTTTACAAGCAGGTTTGTGGAAATGTGTGTTCAGCATCAAAAGCTATTGAGATACGATTTGAGAGACAGAAGAATCTTGGTTGCGGGGAGGGTGGTTTATCGGTTGGGGCCATGAGGGTGGAGTGTCGGGATGTTAGGGATTCGGTGCCTTTCTTTCTGATTGGGAATTCACATCATGGCGGTGAGTCTAGGTTGAAGGTGGATGCGGCTTGGAAGGGTAAGGATGTAGCTTCTGTGGGATGGGTTTTCTATGATTTGGAGGGTCAGGTGTTTGCTGAAGGGTCAAAGTTTATTCTTGCGGAATCAGCTGCTCAAGCGGAAGCGAGGGGTATTTTGGAAGTGCTAAAGTGGGCCAAAAATCATTGTATGTTTCATCTGGGTATTTTTTCTGACTGCCTCCAGATTGTTCTTCAGGTTGCAGGTTTGGTTAGGGCGCATCATCTGGTGGGCAGTGTTCTTGCTGATATTTGGTCTATCGCGGCAGAGTTCCATTGTTTGAGTCTTAGTTTTATTCCACGTAGAATTAATAAGAGAGCCAATGACTTGGCTCGTCAGGTTATTATGTAGTGTTTGTTTGGTTTTACTACTGCCAACCAAAAAAAAAAAAAAAAAAAAAAAAAAAAAGGATATTTGACAAACTTGAAAAAGGGTTATTTATTGAGGATGTCCTTATATCCTACTAATTAATAACGTGTGTTGATGTATGAAAGTGCCGTGATCAACATTTATTACTTCAGTAAATCAGCTTTTGACGATCAACATTCAAGTTTGTGCTAAAAAAAACTAGACAGTGCTATATTACATCTCAGGTATCACGTATGTGAATGTGATGTGGTCCACAAATTACATTCTGGAACAAAAGCTAGATTCTATAGGGGGTACGACATCTACAGATCAACTGTCCTCGTCTCCTCGATACGTATTTCTCATAAAACCTAATATCCCGCTTCCTGCTCCAACCATCTTCTATGTCTATATTTATGATTTCTTGTATTTGCTAAGCTCAGCATGGGTATCCCTGTATCTTTGGCTTAGATATTCGCCACACCTCACAGCAGGAAACCTGCTAGGCAACACCGCCATAATTATCCAAATATCAAATATTTCTACACATCCCATATTTTTAACATATTTTTCTCCTGAGTTTTAACGCTACTGCATTCACCGAAATTGAGCTTGGAGGATTGGGAGGCTCGTGTTAAATTAGTTATGTCAACCTTTTACTAGTTGATTTAAGTGCACAGGGCCTCTCTGGGTAGATACATTGCCACATTGGTACAATAATACAGTGGGATGTTAGACTTACTTGGGCGGATTAGTTTCCGATTTGCATGTGGGTAAACATTCAACAACACATTCATGACTCGGCTCAACAAAGTATGGAATCTGCACCCAACAAAATGATGATACCAACATAAGCTATGGATAACTGTCTTAGAAGGCAAATTAAAAATAGACAGAAAGAAAATTAGAATCTCGTCTATAAATTTATTGTTCGAGAATAAAACATAGGAGTTGTAGATTTAGCAGGTGCATCCATGATAAGAGCTGTCGTTTCAATAAATAACAAAGGCCGAGGGATAGGAAGGAGAGGATGAAAAGTTCAGAAGAGTATTACCGAATATCTTTCTTGACCGTTCCCTAGAACCCTGTGCATAGTGGATCTGTAGGAGCCAACAAATGTCATAAAACATTTAATGTCTATGAAAATTAACTCCGTTGCTACGACAGATTACTAGAAAACAATTACGGTTCATGAAAAGTGGACAGCGAAAATTACAAGTCTCATACAAGCCTGTCTCACAAACGGTTATCATGAGATCGGCCTGTATACGAGGTACTCTGTTCAGCACTGATATGCATCAGTTTCCCACAAGCAAGTTATAAACAAAAGTTGATGGAGCAAATTGATAAGCGCCCCATGTAGATATTCACAGGAAACAATACATTAATTTATGTCAGGATGTGCCTTACTTGAAAACACCGTTGCTCCAACGCTCTAGCATGTCACCAAGATTCACGATAAATGCCCTGAAAAATATTAGGAATAGACAATTAGACATAGACATTCTTGCCTTAATGCCATTGTGCTAGCTAGAAGGACAAAAGACTCACCCTTTAACAGGTGGGACATTTTCCCATATCTGAGGTTTGACATCCCAATCCTTGCATATCTGCATTTCGTATACAAAGGTAAAGTCACCAACAATTTTTCATCACAAAAGATATGATGCTGATTATCTTAATTACAGGAATTTGGCACCATTCATACTTGCAGACCCGCTACATCATCTGTGGCCAACAGCGTAATCAGACCGTAATCGGAATGTGCACCGGCTCCAAAGATTCCTTTTGATGGCTCAGAAACTTGGCCTAAAAAAGAACCAGAAATTTTGTTTCATATGTATTATTCGATATAAATATTAAATTGATATATCGAATGGACAGTTGCATTACCACTTCCGTAGTGTAAGAGTCGTAATGTTGCAATAGGATTCCCAAGCATCTCCGGTTTATCAAAAAAATCTTCACTAAGGTCTAGAGCAAGGGCTATTATTCTTGCAACAGCCCTAGCTACTTCACTGATCGAGAACAGATCATATACATAGAGAATAAATAATACGTCTTCTGTTTTAGACAAATATTACAACGATAACAGAGAAATGAAAAATCACAAAAATAGGGCACTGAAAGTTTAAATAACAATATATATGCAAACAGTATAATATAGAATCTCCATGTTGTGAAGATTGTTTTGATGTAATTCTAAGAAATACAAAATAATGCTGCCACAAATAATATTTACAGTGGAAAGCTTATCGTCATATCACAGTGTAATCTCAGTGTTCCTCTAACTATTATGACCCCCAAGCTAGAAAACAGAAATCACCATATAAGTTTACATCTGAAGTCTAAACCACCCTCCTACCGTTGCTACCTCAATTTTATGAAATCTCATATTTCATACTTGTGTTCCCATTGTACCCATCTGGGAGATCTCAAATTCAGGACAAATAGATAGACAAGCCGAGCTCCCTATGTAAAGGGTCTAGAGGTATCGTATGAGGATAGAGTTTCTTTTTCTTAATCCCATTGTCTGTTTTCCTCTCCACTGGTTGGGCCGCTCCTTTACTCCTATTTCTCAAATTCGGCATTTATTCTGATTTTGGGGAGTCAATTCAAAGTTTAGAGGTGGCTGTTGAGCTTGGAGCTGCAACATGGAACAAGAGACAGCAGAGAGGGTGTTGGGGCTGTGATGTTAGAGACTGTAGAGGAATGATGGTGCAAAGAGTGGAGCCTGCCATCGGAGGAAGGGCATGACGGTGAGTGGTGAATGTGGTGGTTAAGGGAGGTTGAGAATGGCAGTAGACTGTGGTAGAACTTAACAAAGTTTCAGATAAAAGTCAAGTAATATTTGACCCAAAAAAATATATAAGCTGATTGATCGCAAAATTTGTAGAAGTTAGAAAGGAAAAAAGAATTGGGATTAGGACAAAGAACTTAGTGGCTTTAAACGTATTGGGAGTTTGGGACGAAGAGTGCAACACGTAGGGGATCAAGACTTTGCATCCACACCAGCATATGTTGTATAACAAACAAAATGGTCCAACGCTAGGAACAAATAAACATAAAGGAGGAAAGAAAAAAGTTGGTAATCTCTTCTCATTGATCAGAGACTTACAGTGCTTGACTATAATATTTCTCCATAGTCTCCCTCCAACCCGGCAATATATCTAGCATACAAAGAGAAACCAGAAAGAATGAATCACTGTCTGCTTTATTCGAAACCTCAAGAGTATACTGTTTAGTCGGGACTGACTTTGTCCTCGAGTTCTTAAAGCCTAAAGAGCTACTCAAGCAATAGTGTTGTATGAAGATGCACTTCGCAATACATCAAATACATTACCTGTGGCAGGCCAAACATTTGGCCCATAAAACGGCTTCTCAGCTTCAGGATCATCATCGGGTACCTCAACTCCTATGTAATACCCTTCTTTGTAATCTCCTACAGCTAGACAACCCACATTCATTTGACATACACAAAATAAAACAATGCAATGGAGAATCGTAACATTTTTAAATCTTACACATTAGTAACCTATAATTCATAAGACCAGAGCACAGCTTAATGTCTCAAAAAGACTAATGACATAAAATAGGCTCTTAGCCTCCTCTAACAACTCCAACACTTGAAATAAACTCGGAAGTCGGAAACACTACCCAAATTCATTAAAGGTATTAATTTCAATATCAACACAATGAAAGATACCGCCAATATGGGCCTGCAACAATGTTGACCTGTGGCACAAGTGCCTAGCAGGAAGTATCCCCCAAAAATGAAACATTTTCGTTATTTTTTTCTAGTTTAATCTACTGTATTAGTCATTCTCCCCCTTACTTCAAAGTTCAAATGCTGGACCCGACACTGATGGGGACTCAGAAAAGCTCACGCAACGTCAAGCGCGTAGAATCTTTTATACAATTGGCCCAATTTTATGCTATTAAAACATAGAAACATCAAACTTAGTATATCAATATGCTTAAATCGTGTAACACAAATTCTCATTGAAGGCAGTGGCGGACGCAGAAATTTTGTTCTAGGGGGCACAATTTTTTTTTGACGTGTTATCTATACACATCTAAGACAATATTTTTATATTTTAGAGTTTTTTTTCCCAAATTAGTCATGATATTAGTAAAAGAATGAAAACATATTGGTTATCGACTATAGACATATCTTTTTCAACTTTTTTTTTTTAAAATAATTTAAATTATGAGTATATGTAAAAATAATATCTAATTCGTAGAATATAATACTATACATTTTAGTACTCCGATTAACAGTAAATGAAAGTGGTTCAATGGTTTAGAATTTGGTAAGTTGCCCGAAGGTAATGGGTTGAAATCCCTTTTCAAGCAACTTTTTAATAAAAATAAAATAAAATACTTATATGTTACTAGGATTCGAACCATGTACCTCATGGATAAAACAAAACACTACTACCAACTGTAACATCATAATTAACTAGTTATAATAGATACTTATAAAAATTAATTTCGGAAATTTCATGGGGGCACCTGCCCCACCGGGACCCCTTGGATCCGCCCCTGATTGAAGGCCGGCACTATCCGTCACAAGCTGAAGACGGATACTGCCAAGTTGATCCATCCCCCACTTGCAGGTCCACTTGCATTTTTGTGAGAGTAATCGTCACAAAGTAAGACTCTTTTATCATGTAAAGGGACACTAGAGAACTTTATTTTGATAAAAAAAATAGAATCCTATTGAAGAAGCTGACCTTGCAGTTGGTGTTCAGGGTCTAAAAGTTCATCAAGAACAGGAGTATATCCTCTATGCTTCTCATTTCTCAAAAGCTTCATCTTTTCATTAATTGGTAAATCAAAGAATTTCTTGGTTGCAGCAAATACTTGATCCATAAATTCCTGGCTTATTCCATGGTTCACAACGTAGAAAAACCCACTATCTAAGCATGCCTGCATAATTCATCCATAACCATTAACCAGCATATTATTACTCCTCAAAATCTCAGAAATTTTAATCTTTTTGTGATATCATAAACAAACCACTTTGTCTTCTTCTTCACTATGCATTCTAACTTCCATCTTATTTTTCCCGATTGAACCGTCTTAAACTTAACACAAATATACCCCGTCTTAAATAAAATTTGCCCAAACCGAATTATTAGTCTCTTATACGAGGATGTGTTAAATTGATTTCACCAAGTAGAACTAGTACATTTAAGATTAACAAGTTTAAAAGGCAATACTTTTTCGTGTCACGCTCATTTTTTTTTATTTTTTTTTTTTATTATTGGAGCCGAGCGGGTGTTACAAATAAGATTGCCTCCAAGTCAGTAAAACCATCAAGAGAAGAGCAACTATAATCATGCGGAAATAATAATTTATGAATAAAAAAAAGAAGAATGAAAAATAAAGAAAACCTGTTTGAGAAGAGAAACAGACTTATTAATATCAGGTGACGAAAGATCAATGGAATTCAGATTAGTGATCTGTGTAAATGAAGTTGCTTCCATTGAATTATTAAAATTAATATGATTATTAATATTAACAATATTCTTGGTTTCCTTCATTATTATTTTGTTTTTTATTTTTATTTTTATTTTTTCAATTAAGGGGATGATGATATGAAAATTAAGAAATAAAATACAATTTGTTCTCTTTAATAGACAGATAAAGGTAGTAGGGAATAATTAGGATTTAGGAGAGATGAATTAATCAATTAAAAATTAAAAATTAAAAATTAAAAATCACAAATAACCAATATTTGGAATAGAATATTTGCAATTTGCGAACAAAAAAAAGTTGTGATGATCACCAAAAACGAATTTTATGCTAATTGTATTCCTATATAGAAATGGAGAATACAAATGCACTTGCTCTTACCTTTAGACACTCGATTGATCTAAAGTAATAAGACGAAAACTTGTATCATTATCGAGTTAAATGTTGTCACTATTGAAAAATAAGTTAACATAAATTGTAACGCGAACAATATTATTATAAGGAAAAATTATAAATTACCACCTAATATGTTAACTTCTTTACAAATTACCGCCTATTATATTTAACTTTACAAATAACCACTTAACTTTCTTATTTATCCACACCAATCTAATTTATTTTACCTACTTAGGACGGTTTTGCGTAATTATCGACTCGATTTCATTTTAACGACTTCCGATCATTTTTTTTTATGACCAGACTACCCTTACTAATTAATAGACTTAAACTTTAACTTCCTAATTCATCATTCCTTCTATCAAGTTCACCATTAACAAACATTTAATTCCTAATCCTAAAAATCAATTTAGGGATTGCTTAATTTTTTTTCTCTTTTAGCACCATTGCTTTACAATAGTTTACCTTTAATGGAGCTGAGTGATATGACTGATATCCTATTGCCGTGAGTCCGTGACTGCAGGATGTTCTTATTAAGGTCTTTTCTAAGCAAGATCAGTCTTGTAGATGTTATATATTCGTTCAGACAAGAGGTAGTTAGTTACTTATGCCTCAAATTTAATTGTTGTGCTTTCTCCGGATTAAGCACGTTTCAATAATTTTCTTTGTTGTCATCAATGTCATGTAATATTACTGGAGTGAAATTAAAAAAATCGGGTCTGTGGTAGCTTGCGGGGTGCTTTCATTCATTTCATGTAATATTTGTGTTTTAGGCAACTCATAGTTTAGTTTTTTCATTGAAAGGAAATTATTGTAGAGCAATGATGTTTAAAGAGGAAATTTTTTTAAAAATCCCTAAATTGATTTTTAGGGTTAGGAATTGAATGTTTGTTAAGGGTGAACTTGATAGAAGGAAGGGTGAATTAAGAAGTAAATGTGTACGTCTAATAATTAGTAAGGGTTAGGGATTGAATGTTTGTTAAGGGTGAACTTGATAGAAGGAATGGTGAATTAAGAAGTAAAGGTGTACGTCTAATAATTAGTAAGGGTAGTTTGGTCATAAAAAACGATCGGAAGTCATTAAAATGAGATTGAGTCGATAGGTACGCAAAACCGTCTTAAGTAAGTGAAATAAGTTAGACTGGTGTGGATAAATAAGAAAGTTAGGTGGTTATTTGTAAAGTTGATTATCATAAGTGGTAATTTGTAAAAAATGGAACATATTAGGTGGTAATTCATAATTTTTCCTTATTATAAATATATTAATCATAAAATGTTTTACCTGGTGTATGTTGTTTGCAGGCTACATATACCCGAAGGTTTAACCAGTGCGCACCAAAGATAGCGCCTTCCCTCGTTACAAAAAGAAATTGATCAAGTATTCCCGTCATCATAAAATGATCAAGTATGTCTGTTTGAAGTTTTAGACGAAAAGTGATCATCTAAAAGAAAATTTTGATATAGAAATGAATGGGCGGGGAAAGCTGAAGTTTGCTGAACGGCATGTTTACCTCATATGCCTTTAGCATATGCACTAGTCATTTATTCAATAAAAATGACCGGACTTGATTAAACATATCGAAGATTTAAATTGGATCTGAACCGAAATATGAGCGGTTAAGGCATCTGTGTTATTGAACTCCTCTATTACGGTACGATATTTATAGAGGATTGTGTTTATAAAAAGTTGTAATCAAAATATTGGCATCAAACATCATTATCATTATCATCATATATTTATCAAATGCAGAAGTCAATCCACTGACATGGCATCTTAGATTTCAACTTAAAGCTGAGGTGTCAGTCTATTACATCACTTGAAAAACAAAAATACTAAATGGCAGAATATGTTGTATGAAAGACGGAATATTCCTTTTCAACTAGAAGTTTGATAGGGTTATGCTAAAATTAGGGAGATTCGTTAAATTTGATAAGTGACATGCTAAAATCATTGAAATAATCTTTGCGTTATTTATAATTGTAAACTAAATATAAATATACGTTAGCCAATTCTAGATATACTCGGTAGAAATTAGGTCTTCGATTTTATATTTCGTAAAATAATTGACTCAAAAATGACATGAGTACTACGAATCAAACAATTAAAACGGGTTGTTTATTCTTGGAAGATATATGTCGGACTAAATTAATTTTGCTCGGTTTATACACTAATGTGTGCGCGATAATTTACTAGAGTACATTATCGTTATAAAGACCATTCTTCATGCTAAGGTGATTCATTTAAATAAGAAAACTATTTATTTAATGTATTAAATGAGTAATCGCTTAATAAAATTGGATTGTCTTAGTATAAGACAATCGCACACAACTAAACATCTTTAGTAAGTATATTCAAATTTACGTTTTTAACTCAATTATCCGTTTACTACTTACATCTGAACAAATTATTTACGTTTTGCCTTTATTGTACGATTTGTAATATACAACTTTATTGTATGACTATTTATTTTACATATTTTAAAAAAGGTGCAATGGGTAATTAGACGTGTACTAATTTTCTTAGAAGTCGATCATCTTAATGAACAAAATATATGATTATTCATGTATACCGATATATGTGATGAACAATTCAAAAATAATTTATCCGTAAATAATTAATTTGTTTATCTTTGATAATATTTACTATATTCATCTACAACTCTAAAAACATACATTTGTAAATAATTAATCTGTTTATCTTTAATATTATTAACTATATTCATTTAAAATTTCAAAAACAGACCCGTGAATTTTACGGGTTACAACCTAGTTATTAAAGAATTATGTAAAATGGCTGACGTGGCGCAATGTGGTTTCAGAAAATCATTTTTCAAGCCCTCATTCACTCTCACAATTTCAATTTTTCTCGACCAATTAAAACTAGCCATGTCAGCAACCGCGATATTCCTAGGATGACATTACATAATCACGTAATATTTAACATTTATTAATTTAATATTTATGGAATCTTCCATACACATCACATAATCACGTAATGTTCCTTTTTAATCAACGTAATCACGGAATCTTCGATCACGGAATGTTAAGAAATATACTATTAAATTGTGATCTAACTAAAATATACTTTAATAGTCATATACTTTAATCACGTACTTTAATAGCTTCAATATTACTTTATTAGCTGCAATATTACTTTAATACTTTAATAGTCTTCAATAACTATTAAAATTTAGAAATAGTTAACAGAATTTTGAGGAAATATTTTGAAAAATATTTAACAGACCGCTTATTATTTTGTATTGCTTGATGTATTGCTTGAGAATATTTAGAAATCAAATCTAGAAATATTTAACAGACTGCTTGTATATTTAACAGACCGATTATTATTTTGTATTGCTTAATGTATTGCTTGAGAATATTTAGAAATATTAACAAAAGTCAAGGGCAATCTCTATCTCGTGTTGGACTTTATCTTCCTAGACCAGTATTCACCCATGGTCAATTGTATGTTGCCTTATCTAGGGTTACAAGTAAGAAGGGTCTAAAAGTCTTTCTAGATGAAGACAGAGAAATGACTAATAAAACATCTAATGCTGTTTATAAGGAGATTTTTGATAAACTATAAATTTGTCTTAGATTTTCCTTATTTGATACTGTATTCTATTTTAATTTGTATTAGAACCTTTTTTAAGTTAATTTATCTTTTATTTTAATTTATTTGTTCTTTCATTCTCCTAACTATTCGTCTTATAAATCTAACAATTTGATGCAACTAATATAACCACAATCCTGACTATAATTTTCATTTTCTGTAGTATATAAAACTTAATTATCTTGATTTTGATTTTTTTTTATAATTTGTGTAACTTAAATTACTTAAATATGTATGTTATAATTTCCTTTTTAACCATGTCTTAATTGTTTCATTTTAATCATGTCTTACAATTGTGACTCCTATTAACATTATCACGTGTTAACTTATTAACTTACCTAACTTGAAGTTCTAAAATGTGAATGTTATAATTTTCGTGTATATAGGATCTCAATTCTATATATATATATATATATATATAGAATTGAGATCCTATGAGAACCACCAATATAATGAGAACCATGAGAACTCTACCTTACGGACTTTAAAAAAAAAATAATGACATATTTGGATTCGGCATGGAATTTTAAGACTAGAGAACATATTTCTTGGTCTAGAAAATATATACTAGTGACGGAAATCAAGGTGAGATACGTTTTATTAATTTTCATGCACCTACTACCGATTTTTACGCATCTATCATTTTTCATGCACCTAGAACTCGTTTTAATGCACGTACAACCTCTTATTTCATGCACCTAGTAATCATTTTCATGCATGTAAAAATTTCATGCACGTAGTGGTTGTTTTCGTGCATTTATAGCCGTTTTAGTACGCCTAATTGTATTTTCGTACACTAAGTATTTATTTTGTTAATTAAATCAAAATTTTTTGTTTATTGATACTAAAGTGTGTATTTGAATAAGTTAAACTAATGATAAATGATCCATCGAAACATTCGAAGCGAGATATGCTGGAGATTTAGTGAGGGTTCTCATGGTTCTCGTTATAAGGGTGGTTCTCATCGGATATATATATATATATATATATATATATATATGTAGGGTTGGGATCCGGTGAGAACCACCTTACAATGAAAACCGGTGAGAACTCTTCCTTACGGAGTTTTTGTTTTTAAAATTAATGACATAATTGGATTCGGCATGTAATTTTATGGCTAGAGAACATATTTTTTGGTCTAGAAAATAAATACTAGTTGCGGAAAAATGATAGATACGAAAAAATAGATAGTAGGTGCATGCAAATAAATAAAACGTATCTCACCTTGATTTCCGTCACTAGTATTTATTTTCTAGACATAAAAATATGTTCTCTAGCTATAAAATGCCATGCCGAATCCAATTATGTTATTAATTTTTTTTTAAAAAGTCCTTAAGGTAGAGTTCTCACAAGGTTCTCATTGTAAGGTGGTTCTCGCCGGATCCCAAGTCTATATATATATATATATATATATATATATATATATATATATATATAGAGCGAACGCCCGACCTCAGGATACAAAGACCATCACCTAAACCAATAGGCCACAAAGTTTTTGTTGATTAATACGATATTGTATAATATTTAAGACAAAAACATTTTCGAAGACATTTTTGTTCAAATTGTCATTTTCATATTTGTTCTTGCGTCTTCTTCTTTGGTTACCTTGTTAATGGCTTATTCTTGATTTTTTTTTTCGAATTTTTTTTATACGAATTTTTTTTTTTTTCATTTTTTTCGGAATATAGTTTTGAAGAACCCGTGATATTGTATTGAGTAACTTGTGCTATTGTAATGAAAAATATTTCGAGAAATAAAAAATTTCGAGAAAAAATTTGGTTTTTTCGAAAATTTTCTTTTTCATTTTTTTTTGCCGATAAAAAAACTTCGAGATGTGTACCTACAAATTGAAAGTTGTGTATCTACGCATTTAGAGATGTACATCTACGTATTTAGAGGTGTGTATCTACGCATTCAAACATGTGTATCTACGCATTTAGAGATGTGTATCTACGCATTTAGAAATATGTATCTATGCATTTAGAGTTTAGACATGTGTATCTACGCATTAAGAGATGTGTACCTACGCATTTAACCATGTATATCTACGTATTTAAAGGTGTGTATCTACGCATTTAGATATGTGTATCTACGCATTTAACCATGTGTATCTAAGCATTAAAGGTGTGTATCTACGCATTTAGACATGTGTATCTCCGCATTTACGATGTGTATCTACGCATTTAAAGGTGTGTATCTACGCATTTAGACATGTGTATCTATGCATTTAGAGATGTGTATCTACGCATTTAGCCATGTGTATCTACGCATTTAGAGATGTGTATCTACTCATATAGAGGTGTGTATCTACGCATTAGAGATGTGTATCTATTCATATAGAGGTGTGTATCTACGCATTCAAACATGTGTATCTACGCATTTAGAGATATGTATCTACGCATTTAGACATGTGTTTCTACGCATTAAGAGATGTGTATCTACGCATTTAGCCATGTGTATCAACGTATTTAAAGGTGTGTATCTACGCATTTAGACATGTGTATCTACGCATTAAGAGATGTGTATCTACGCATTTAAAGGTGTGTTTCTACGCATTTAGAGATGTGTATCTACGCATTTAGATATGTGTATCTACGCATTAAAAGATGTGTATCTACGCATTTAGCCATGTGTATCTACGTATTTAAAGGTGTGTATCTACTAGACGTGTGTATCTACGCATTTAGCCATGTGTATCTAAGCATTAAAGGTGTGTATATACGCATTTAGACATGTGTATCTCCACATTTAAAGGTGTGTATCTACGCATTTAAAGGTGTGTATCTACGCATTTAGACATGTGTATCTACGCATTTAGAGATGTGTATCTACGCATTTAGTCATGTGTATCTACGCATTTAGAGATGTGTATCTACTCATATAGAGGTGTGTATCTACGCATTTAGAGATGTGTATCTACTCATATAGAGGTGTGTATCTACTCATATAGAGGTGTGTATCTACGCATTCAAACATGTGTATCTACGCATTTAGAGATATGTATTTATGCATTTAGACATGTGTATCTACGCATTAAGAGATGTGTATCTACGCATTTAGCCATGTGTATCTACGTATTTAAAGGTATGTATCTACGCATTTAGACATGTGTATCTACGAATTAAGAGATGTGTATCCACGCATTTTTTTTTCTCCAATCTTTTCGAGAAAAAAAAAAATTGGAGAAAAAAAATCGAAAAAAAAATTTCGAGAAAAAATTCGGAAAAAGTTTCGAGAAATTTTTTTAAAAAAAAATTCCGATGAAAGAAATTTCGAAAAAAAAATCTCGAAAATATAATTCCGAGAAAAAATAATTCCGAAGGTTTCGGGTTCAATCCCAATTCGTAATTCGCAATTTCAGCAATTCTGCGTATGGCTCCGTCTCCAAACTCACTTCAACAATCACGTGTTAAATATGATACAATATTACATAAATAGATAAGGATGTTGGGGTATAGTTGGTAAAGTGCTGGTCTTCGTTGCTCGTGGTCGCGGGATTGACTCCCACTGTAGAAACTTTTGCGTTTTTGCTGAATTGTATTATCCACGTGGCATCATCTCATGGTTCTTTTTGTTGATCTAATGGTTCTTATAGTAGACCTCAATCCTCATTTAAGATCATAGACCTCACATGATGCAATCTCTCTCTCTCTCTCTCTCTCTCTCTCTCTCTCTATATATATATATATATATATATATATATATATATATATATATATATATATATATATATATATATATATATATATATATATATATATATATATATATATATATATACTAGATTTCATGCCCGGCCGTTGCCCGAGTAATATCTTGACATAATTTCAATATAATTATCGTAATAGTTAATCTTTTAAAAATACCTAGTATAATAGGTATATATATAGAGAATAATTCAGGTATGATTGTTTTGATGGCTAATAAAAATGAGATGTATCAGGCTCGTATTCTTTTCTTATTAGCCCGTATTCTTCTTACATTAGCTCGTATTTTTTATATTAGCCCGTATTCTTACATGCTCGTATTATTTGTAAGTTCGTGATCATCTTATACGCTCGTATTCTTATCTTAATAGCTCGTATTTTTTTACATTAGCTCGCGTTCTTGTGTGCTCGTATTTTTTAGTTCCCGATGATTCTCTTAATTTCTTACTCATTTTACATTAGCTCGTATTTCTTATATATTCGTAATTTTTAGCTCGTATTCTTTTGATTATACCTCGTAAACTTAAGTGCTTTTTATATCATGAAATTTGACGTCTTTCAAATGTGATTCTATTTTTTTAGTTCGAGAAGTGTTTCAGTTAGCTCATGTTTTCGTATTCTGTTTACATTAGCTCATATTCTCATCTTAATAGGCCGTATTCTTATGTGCTCGTATATTTAAGTTCGTGATCTTTTTAATCTCGTATTCGTATTCATTTGTGCTCATATTTGTTTTATCTTAATAGCTCGTATTGTTTTTTCATTAGCTTGTATTCATTTGTGCTCGTATTTTAAAGCTCATCATATCTTAATAGCTCATATTGTTTTTACATTAGCTCTTATTCTTGACTTAATGACTCGTTTTTTTATATTAGCTCGTATTCTTAGGTTAATAGCTCGCATTTTTCTGTGCTCGTATTTCTTAATCTTTGATTCCCTTAACTCTTATTCTTTTTATGCTTAATTTATTTAACCAAAGTAATAGCCAATGAAAATAACTCTAAAACAATAGCTTGTATTTTTTTAATTATATCTCATAAACTTCAGTGTTTAATATGTTCATCAATACATCTATTTATGCTTTTAAGGGAAACATCAAATTATACCATAACTTTATGGTGACCAAAATTCTTAGTTATCAATTATTTTATTAACTAATTCAATAATTATCCAACTGATATTTTATTACTATTTAATTTTTTTTATTTATATACTTAATTTATTTAATCAAAATAATAGCCAATGCAATCCCTCTAAAAACAATAATTATCAAACTGATATTTTATTACTCCCTCCGTCTCAGCAGATTCTTTACATTTACTTTTTGACACTATTCACAAGTCAAGAGAATATATAATATTCTCGACAATCTATAGGAGAACACAGGCATGTGAGATCTTGTTTGATTCGTTAATTTATTTAATCAAAATAATAGCCAATGCAATCCCTCTAAAAACAATAATTATCAAACTGATATTTTATTACTCCCTCCGTCTCAGCAGATTCTTTACATTTACTTTTTGACACTATTCACAAGTCAAGAGAATATATAATATTCTCGACAATATATAGGAGAACACAGACATGTGGGATCTTGTTTGATTCGTCTTTGTGAATAGCTTAAGAATATCAATTTTTTATAATTTTTATAAATGCAAAATGAAAGATATTGATGGTGTAATATGCACCCGACAAATGTGAAATAGTAAACGTAAAAAATCCGTTGAGACGAAGGAGTACTACTTAATTATTATTTTTTATCTTTTTTATTTATAGTATAATACTCTTGACCACTCGATGATAATATAATCGTCTGGTGTAAAATTCAAACACGAGACCTAAATCACACCAAATAGAAAAACCCGATAATGACCAAATCCAAACTAGATAAGTGAACACCGACCCAAACCAAATGAACATGTTAGATAATAAGAAAACGTAATTTATTTTCGCAGTACGATTTTTACTCGTTACAGTACATTTTGCACCCAATTTTCCATTCTTTTACCCTTGACTAAAAATCATCAAACCTAAATCTCTCCCCCTTCTCTCTACCTTCTCCTAATCTTGAAACCTCAGGTCTCTTCAATCTCCTTAAAATTCTTCAATTATGAACGATTATTCGAATGAAGATCAGGTATTTAATTTGTTAATTCCATATTTTATTGCCTCTTTCTTACAATTTTATGTTACTTTTAATTATGGTTTATACCTAATTAATTAAGGATTAATTAGTGTGGTATTATGGGTTTGGTGGTGGTGGTGCTATATGATCGTGTCGTCGGTGTGGTTCGACGATGAACCGCCGATAATGTGAGAGTTGCTATTGGTATGGTGGTAATTTTGCTTGTCGTACCGCAAGAATTAAGCAGTGGTACGGTGATAGGTGTGGGAGGAAGGGGAAGTTCAACAAGCAATGACGGTGTTAGTTCGGTTGGCCGACAATTGTTAAATTTGTTTTTCTATTCAATCATTCAATGTATGTGCAGCGATGTTTTTAATTGATTCAATTTTTTCTATCTTTTTACTAAATTTCTTTCTTTAATCATGAATACTTTACATAGTGTTTGTAATATTAATTTATGAACAAAGGATATAATTTATGAATGTCATTCATAGTTAATTGATTTTTATCAAATTAATTTATCAATGTAGTACAAGATTACCATATACAGTAAGCATTAGAGGACTATAATGAGAAGGGTATAATTGTCAACAGTGTACTACGATGAGTAAAATGTGTACTGCGAAAATCAAAAATAATCATGAGAGAAGACGACAATTCCACTCCCTAACGAACATAAACATATGGATTTGGCACATCTTAAAAATGAGTAGTACTACAATTAACAATGCTTAAAACTTAAATGTAAGCTAAAGTCGTATATTAACGGATATTGATGAATAATTAGTAGCATAGCTAAGCGGTTAAGCCGGTTATCGTTACTAATAGCCAATGTAATCGCTCTAAAAATAATAAATATCCAACTGATATTTTATTACTATTTAGTTATCTTTTTATTTATATACTTCATTTATTTAACCAAAGCAATAGCCAATGAAATTGCTCTAAACAATAGCCAATAAAATCAATTATTTTATTATCTAATTCAATAATTAAACAACTGATATTTTATTACTATTTAATTATATTTTTATTTATATACTTAATTTTTTTCATCAAAGTAATAACCAATGTAATCGCTCTAAAAACAATAATTATTCAACTGATATTTTATCACTATTTAATTATCTTTTTATTTAAATACTTAATTTATTTAACAAAAGTAATAGCCAATGAAATTGCTCTAAAACAATAGCCAATAAAATCGCTTGAAAAGTTCCTCTTTTAAGTATATATATTATATATTTTATATATATATATATATATATATATATATATATATATATATATATATATATATATATATATATATATATATATATATATATATATATATATAATCAAGATCAAATGAGTCCACCCCCTAGCGTAGAGTCCTTGAGTCCTAATACTAGCCCTTAGATTAAAAACAAATCAATGGATGAGATTAAAAGAGAAAACACCACTAAACATCATTTAATGCTTTGCCTACCCTATTTCATTTTCCCACTAATAAAAATTTTGATAGCACCCAAAAAAAAAAAAAAAAAAAAAAAAATTTTTTTTACCCACTCAGTTCTCTCTCATCCCCACATAATTATTTCATTCCATCCATCTCTCTAAAAACCTAATAAAAAACTCTAAAATTGACTCCCACCACAACCACATCCAAAACCGCCTCCTTCCGTCGCGACACGCTCTCTGCGCCGCCAAGCCACTGCCACCAACACGCTCCTGCCGCCACCCGACACCCCACGCGCGCCGCGCCCTTCTGCCGCCTCCTTCTTCTCTTTTCTTTTTTTTAGTATTAATTTTTGGTGTTTTTTTAGTTTTAATTTATAGTCTTTTTTTTAGTGTTAATTTTTACTGGTTTTTTAGTGTTAATTTTTACTGTTTTTTTTAGTTTTAAATTTTAGTCTTTTTTTTAGTGTTAATTTTTACTGTTTTTTTTTAGTTTTTCTCAGATCTGGAATTTTTTTCATATAAATTTTTAGTTTTTTTCAGATCTGGATTTTTTTTGGATGACGATGGCCGGTGGTGGTTGTCGTTGGTGGGTATTGGTGGTGGTTGTTGGTGGATTTGATTTTTTTCACTAATAGTACCATAGAGTTTCACTAATAGTACCATAGAGTTTCACTAAAATACCATAGAGTTTCATTAATAAAACATGAAGTTGTAGCAAAAGAACCATGGAGTTAGAGTTACACTAATAACAATAGAGTTACACCAAAATAACCATAGAGTTATACCAATATAACAATAGAGTTACACCAATAGAACATGGACTTTCAACAATGGAGTTACACGCCTTAAACAATAGAGTTACTCGCCTAAAACAATTGAGTTACACGCCTAAAACAATGGAGTTACACGCCTAAAACAATAGACTACTCGCCTAAAACAATGGAGTTACACACCTAAAACAATAGAGTTATACGCCTCAAATAATAGAGTTATATGCCTCAAATAATAGAGTTATACGCCTCAAACAATATAGTTAGACGCCTAAAATAATAGAGTTACACGCCTAAAACAATGGAGTTACACGCCTAAAACAATAGAGTTACACGCCCAAAATAATAGAGTTACACGCCTAAAATAACAGAGTTACACGCCTAAAACAATGGAGTTACACGCCTAAAACAATAGAGTTACACGCCCAAAACAATAGAGTTACACGCATAAAACAGTTGATTTATACTCATAAATTTTTATATAAAAAATCGCATTAAAAAAATCAAAGTTATATTAGTAGAATATTAGAGTTACACACATAAAACAATAGAGTTACACGCCTCAAACAATAGAGTTACAGGACTAAAATAAATAGAGTTACACGCCTAAAACAATAGAGTTACACGCCGAAAACAATGAAGTTACACTCGTAAAACATTAGAGTTACACTCATAAGTTTTTAAAACTCAAAAATAAATAATTACAAGATAAAGTTATGAGAGAGAAAAGTAATTAGCCAAATGGGGAATTGAAATTATGAGAGACAAAACATTAAATGCATGTTGGGGTGAGTGTTTTTTTTTGTTTTAATCTCAGCCATCCAATCTCCAATATCTAATGGCTAATATTAAGACTCAAGGACTCAACCAAGGAAGTGGACTCATTTGAACTTTACTGAACTTTACTGATATTTTATTACTATTTAATTATCTTTTTATTTATATACTTAATTTTTTTCATCAAAGTAATAACCAATGTAATCGCTCTAAAAACAATAATTATTCAACTGATATTTTATCACTATTTAATTATCTTTTTATTTAAATATATATATAGTAAAGTTCAAATGAGTCCACTTCCTTGGTTGAGTCCTTGAGTCTTAATATTAGCCATTAGATATTGGAGATTGGATGACTGAGATTAGATGGAAAATTAGGCTGTTATTAATGCAAAAAAAAGCAATTAATGACTTTATATTAAAAAAAGGAAAACGTGGGATTGATTACAGTTTAGGTTTCCAATACTGACACAACACAACACAATCATACGTTATTCCTCCCCATGCACTCCTTCGTCTTCTGCAATTCTCCTCCTTCCTGCTTCCTCCATTAACACAACTACAATCAGAACTAAAAAAAAATATTCACCATATCGATTACAAAACACAAGTATTCAACAACTTCCATTCAGGAATCCGAAACGATTTTCGTAACAACAAGTAGTAGTCATTCTACCCTATCATGGAGCATTGACAGATTGACCAGTTGATCGATGGTATTCCTTTGTGTTTATTTTTTTCATTGTTTAAACGTCTTTATATACGTAATACCTGTTGCATGGAGCATTCACAGAGAACTTCTCGGCGTGTTGGCTGTTTAACTTCAAAGCGCTTGAATTTATCAACCACAGCTTGTGTTACTCCATTCAACAACGCATGAAACTCTGGTGAAGTAGTTGTGTAACTCTATTGAACAACGTGTAACTCCACTGAATAAATTCGTGTAATTCCATTAAATAATATGTGTAACTCCATTGAATAATATGTGTAACTCTATTGCATAAGCCTTGTAACTCTATAACATAAACTGTGTAACTGTATTGCATAATATTTATAATTCTATTATTCTACATTCGTGTCACTCCATTCAACAACCTTTTGAAACTTTGGTGAAGTAGTTGCGTAACTCTATTGAACAACGCGTGTAACTCCACGGAACAATCACGTGTAACTCCATTGAATAATATGTGTAACTCTATTGCATAAGCCTTGAAACTTTATAACATAATCCGTGTAACTGTATTGCAAAATCTTTGTAACTCTATTGTTCTACGTACGTGTCACTCCATTCAACAACTTTGTGAAACTCTGGTGAAGTAGTTGGATAACTCAGTTGATCGAACAACGCATGTAACTCCATTGAATAAATTCGTGTAATTGTATTGAACATTCACGTGTAACTCCAATGAACAACCTATGCAACTCTACAACATAATCTCTGTAACTCTATTGCATAATCTTTTATTAGTGTACATACGTGTCACTCCATTCAACAACTTTGTGAAACTCTGGTGAAGTAGTTGGATAACTCTGTTGAACAACGCATGTAACTCCATTGACCAATTCGTGTAATTGTATTGAACAATTTGAGTAACTCTATAACATAATATGTGTAACTCTTTAGCATAAACTCTGTAACTCTATAGCGTAATTGTATTGAACATTGACGTAACTTCATTGAAGTAGTTGTGTAACTCTATTGAATGATCCTTGTAACTCTATTGCATAATCTGCGCAACTCTATTGCAGAATCTTGGTAACTTTAATAGTTACATACGTATAACTCCACTGAACATGTTGTGTAACTCTATGACTTAATGTGTGTAACTCTTTACTATTTCATAAACCTTATGTCAGAGACTTACCGTAAAATGTTCAACATGTGCAGGCAGTGGGTCTAACGACAACGAACTCGTTGTCGGTGAAGAGGAATTTGACGCTGTTTTCACAAATGTTGCAGCGGATGAGTACTATAGGGTAGTTGAAGATCAGTTTACACCATACCTGAACCAGGTGTTCAGTACCGTCGATGAAGCTACCAGATTCTATATGGTGTACGCGCTTGCATGCGGATTTGATGTGCGTAAGTACACTGCGAAGAAGTGGCGCGATGGTACGCTAAAAACAAAGCTTCTGGTGTGTAACAAACAAGGATGTACATACTATAAGAGGACAACGGGCAATAACGAGGACGAACAGTCCGCAGGCGAAGGAACCAGTTCTATTAAGCAGACTAGGAATAGGAAGACAATAAGGATCAGGTGCAAGGCTCGTATTAGACTTTTTATATTGAATGGTACGTTAGTTGTTGAACAGTTCCATGCCGGACACTGTCACGATCTTGTTGACATCAAAGATAGAGTGTTCCATAAGTTGTCGAGGAAATTACACGAGTACCACAAGGGGCTTATCCTATCGAATTCGAGGGTTAGTGAAGTACTCTTTATCCTTATTAACTTTTCATTAATTTTGGAACTTTTATCATTTATACTTATTAACTTTTCATTGGCGCATACAGTTGAAAATCGGAGCTACGCGGACATTTAAAATATGCAAGGAACTACATAGTGGTTACGGAAACATTGGCGCGACCCTTAACGACTTCAAGAACTTCTAGAGGGACGTTAAATGCTTCATCAATCAAAGGGACGGTCAATTATTCGTGGACCTTATGAAGGAGAAAGCGGCTACCAGCGATGGTTTTTTACTTCGAATACGTGGTTGATGTTGATAGCAGTTTGACGATGGTCTTCTGGGCGGACTCCATATCACGGAAGAACTACTCCGTATATGGGGACGCGGTGTCGTTCGACCCGACGTACGGGACGAACAAGTACAAGATGGTGTTCGCGCCCTTCACCGGAGTTGACAACCACAAGCACTCAGTAAATTTTGGTTGTGCCTTGGTTTTTAGGGAGCACCACTCCTATTTTGACTGGGTGTTCAAGCATTTTTTATTGGCGATGGGAGGCAACGAACCCCGGTATATCATAACCGACCAAGACCCCGGGATTATACAGTCCGTGAACAATGTTTTCAAGCAGGCCCGACACCGGATCTGTATGTGGCACATACTGAACAAGGTCCCCATCAAGTTCGGGACTGCTTCCAAAGATTATCCCGATTTCATAAAAAAGTTGAATGGCATAGTGTGGGACGATGAGATTGAACCGGATGTATTTGATACGCGGTGGGGTGAGATTATGCTAGAGCACGGGGTCAATAACGTAGCATGGTTTAAGGAGGTTTATCTAATAAGGAAGCAGTGGGTTTTGGCCCACTGTAGGGACCTCGAAATGGGTAGTGTTATGAGGACGACCCAGCGATCTGAAAGTGAAAATAGCTTCTTTAAGAGATTCGAGAACCTATACGGGACTTTGGTGGAGTTTTGGATGCGTTACACGAGTGCCATCGAACAACAGAGGTATAACCAAAAGAAATTTGACAACGATAATAAACATTCATCCGCAAAATTGAAAACTAACTCCCCTATCGAAAGACACGGCGAGAAGGTTTACACGTATGCTGTATTCGAGGAATTCCAGGTAGAGGTCATACAGTCCACGAATGGAATTAGTGCACAGGGGTTCACAGAGACCGATGGGATCGAGATTACAACCGTCCGAGATAGTGAAAGGGGCAAGATTTTCGAAGTTTAGTTCAATTCAAGTATTAAATCTCAAATGAAATTTGATATTTAGAGTTACACGTGTTATTGTAAAGAGTTACACGCATAGTCCTGTAGAATTACACATTTTATGCTACAGAGTTACACACCTAGAGATTTTCAATGACACATAAAAGTTACACAGCCTTAGGATATAGAATGACACGTCCAGTGACGTGGAGTTTCAAAAATGGAGGTACACATTATAGGAGTTGTACATGGTGTGTTATAGAGTTATATGTCTAGTAGCATGGAGTTACATGTCTAACGATATAGAGTTTTGATCTCTTGTTTTGATCAGGTTCATTTCAGACAGCTTGCACTTATAAAATGTTCGAGCGTTCTGGACTATTATGTAGGACATCATTTGGATTTACTCAAGCAACGGTATCAAGACAATTACGGATCAATATGTGTGTCAACGATGGACTAAGGAGGCAGTTCGTGTCAAACATGGTAAGATGGAAATAATTGATGCCAGCCAGATCGAGATGACAAAGTTGTGGTCAGAAGTGCATGTGACGGTTGAAATGCTTAGAGGCAGAGATAAGGCTGATATTGAAGCATTGACCAACTTAATCCGGGAATATAGAGAAAAAATTGGCCCATCGGAGGAGCTGATGACAAAGCAACAGGAAATTGAGCAGTTCCTTGGTTGCACGGCTAACATAGAAATAACGGTATTGCCTCCGAAACACGCGAAAAATAAGGGGAGTCGGACCCGACTTACGTCTGATCGTACTAAGGCTGTTGAGAAGAGTTCTAAACCTAAACGAATGTGCAACAATTGCAAGCGAATGACACACCATGACAAAAGAAACTGCCCAAACCCGTTTGCTGAACGTCCGCCTACGCGTCCCGGTACATCATCAGACGAGGAAGAATCACAGGAAGAGGAAGAAGATGAAGATGACTCTAACTAGGCTTATGTAATAGAGTTATTTCATGCTTTATGAAAAGGATTTTGTTAAGTATTAATCGAATAAAGTTACACAATTATGCAGTAGAGTTACACATCGTGTGCAATAGAGTTACACAAGTTATGCAATGGAGATACGCATGTTTATACAATTTATGTGACAGAGTTACTTATGCTGTGTAGTGGAGTTACATTTGATAATCAAAAGAGTTACAGCAGATGTGAAACTCTATTTGTTAAGAAATATGTTAAATATTAATCTCAAAGAGTGACACAGCTTATGTAACAGAGTTATAATTGGTGTTCAATGGAGTTATTTATTTCGTTTCATGCTTTATGTAAAGTATTTGGTTAAGTGTTAAACCAATAGAGTTACACAGCTTACATAGCAGAGTTACAAAACCGTGTGCAATAGAGTTACATAAGTTGTGTAGTGGAGTTACGCATGTTTATAAGTTATTATATGGAGTTTTAGTGATAGAGTTACTCAGGCAGTGTAATGGAGTTACACATGGTATGGAATAGAGTTACAACATATGTGAAACTCTATTTATTAACAATTTAATTAACTATTAATCCCATAGAGTGACACAGTTTACGTAGCAGAGTTACAAAACCGTGTGCAATAGAGTTACATAGGTTGTGTAGTGGAGTTACGCATGTTTATAAGTTATTATATGGAGTTTTAGTGATAGAGTTACTCAGGCAGTGTAGTGGAGTTACACATGATATGCAATAGAGTTACATCATATGTGAAACTCTATTTGTTAACAATTTAGTTAACTATTAATCCCAGAGAGTGACACAGTTTATGTAATAGAGTTACAATTGTTGTTCAATGGAGTTGTTTATTTCGTTTCATGCTTTATGTTAAGTATTAGTGGAGTTACACATGATAAATAATAGAGTTATAGCAACGTTAAACGATTTGAAAAATATTAAAACGAAATCAGATCTTCTATTATGACAACGGAACAGGCGTACAACATTCACATTCAATACCATACATTACTAAAATATGGGGGGACAACCCCGGTAATTTGTAAAAAAACCTTTTCAAACTTGAACCAATCATACAACTCTGGAAAATCACTAACGTATGGTTGATTCTCGTCATACATTCTAATAATGTTCGTAAGGTACCAAAGAACTCGCAATGCCTCATTGGGAGAAGGTTGGGAGTTGATGACTTAACATGGCCCTCGCTTCAGTCAAGCGGCGAGTTTGAGGCCGTCGACGGTGCGAACTTGACGATGATGATGCAGTTTGGTTCACTAGCCGGACTGCGTCACGTCTCTTGATCCAATAGCTGCGTTGATGTTCAAGCGATGCTTTCATCAACGGGTGTTCCGCTACAGGGCTTGAGAGATTAATCTCAGCCTCTGCAATCCGATCCGTAAGCCAAGCTTCGTCGTTGACAAAAAACGGGTTGGAAGCTATTAATCTTATAATTTTTTTTTAAATGTTTTTTGGAGGGGGGTAAGTTAATATGGTAACAATAACATTGATGAAGTGAAGGGTTTTTATACTGTAGCAAAGGGGTAAGTAAACCGTCAAGGTGGGTCCATTGTAATAAATTTTGGCGGGAAACATATTACTTTTACCGCCCCAAAACTGTGAAAAGATAATAAGTTACTTAGCACATTTTCAAGGCAGTAACTCTGAACTCTTAAGGATAGTGTGTGTAACTCTATTGATCAGTAGATGTAACTCCATTGGCCCAGTAAGTGTAACTCCATAGAATAACATGTGAAACTCCAATCCAATTAATTTCATCACTCCATTAGTAGCATGTAACTCTATACCACCTGACTTGTGTAACTCCATTAGCACATTATGAGTAACTCTATGTGATTAATAGTGTAACTCCATTCTGATAACTTGTGTAATTCAATTAAGTATTCAATTATAGAAGTAAGTAACTCTATACCACGACATGTGAAACTCCATTTGCCTAGAATGTGTAACTCCTTATAACAACTTGTGGAACTCCTTATAACAACTTGTGAAAAGATAATAAGTTAGCAGATTTTAAAGGCAGTTACTCTGAAACTCTTAAGGAAAGTACGTGTAACTCTATTGGTAAGTAGATGTAACTCCATTAACACAATAAATGTAACTCCATATAACAACATGAGAAACTCCAATCCAATTAATTTCATCACTCCATTATAGTAGCATGCAAGTCTATAACAACTGACTTGTGTAACTCCATTATCACATTATGAGTAACTCTATGGCATTAATAGTGTAACTCCATTCTGATAACTTGTGTAATTCAATTTAGTATTCAATTTTAGAAGCACGTAACTCTATCCCACGACATGTGTAACTCCTTTTGCCTAGAATGTGTAACTCCTTATAACAACTTGTGTAACTCCTTATAAAAACTTGAGGAAACTCTTAAAGCCTTGACTGTATAACTCAAAGGTACTAATGATATGGATGTGAAACTCTGTAGCACAAAATGTGGAACTCCATATTACTGTTCATGAAACTCTGTACAACAATATGAGGAACTCTACAATTATATACACTAAATAAAATACATTACAATTTTAAAAAAAATCACTTCTTAAGTCTTCTTAACCTTAATTCGAATTTTTTTACATCGGTTGGTAGCCTGCCTTCTCTGCAATTGCAACTCTGTAAAGTGTTTGTAATTATCTTTATTCCATTGGTCAATCCTTACCAAAACTGCATCCCTTTCTTCATTTATGTCCGCACGTACAAGGGAGGCTAACAACTGGACTAATATGTACCGCCGTTGTTTTTTGTTGTTGAGATCATGTTGCTTGAAAGGGCTCCCCTCGTACATTAACATGTGTACCATTGTGAAGAGTCCTGACTCTTCATCCCTTGGGGAAGGGTGCATCCAATCAAACGTGACCTGACGATGCTTGAACGTTGCCACCTGATATGCCCTTGGTACCCCCTTACAGTCCAGGTAATCAGACATACATCCAATCTGAAGATTCAAAAGAGTTGCACATGTAAAGCTATAGAGTTACATAGGTTGTTAATAAGGAATTACACAATTAATGCTATAGAGTTACACAACTAAGTCAGATGGTATAGAGTTACATGTTGCTATAATGGAATATTGACATTAATTGAATGGAATTAACCAACCAACCAAAAAAAGCTGTTTGGTCAAAATGACAACTGACAATAAATGCCATAAATAGTAGACTGCATTAAAAAAAAAAGGCTCCAACTAATGGTAGTGCATGCATCTAGGGGTGTGTGGTCAGAAAAAAAACGTGAAACTTTAAAGCAAGGTTAGACACATTACACCCTATAAATAACAGAAACCCTGTGACAATACCATTCATACAATCAAAACACAATCAAAATAAAATTAGTGACTATGTCTCCTTTATATGTTAAACCTTTTTGCTGCATAATGGAAAATATGCCAGGCCATTATGAAGGGGGTAAGTACGTAGCAAAGAGTTTTAGTGTTGTGAGGAATAGGCTATGTTAACGTGGATACATGGTATCCAAGGTGCAGTCCATATGGAACAGAGATCGTTAGTTCTTGGGGTTCGTGTTGGTGGAATTTGGGATGACGCAGGCCCACTATCTTTCGGCATTTAAGCTGCATCATATGTTCAGCCGGTCCGGCCGTGGCCGTGATAATGGCTGACCAGACCGGCTGGCGCCGTAGATGGAGGACCTTATCTCTAGGTTGCCACTAGGCAAGACAGGGAGCACTTTCGTCAGCCTTTTGACGTTACTGAAGTTCATGGTGATCTAATAGCTGAGGCACAAGCCGCTGCCGATGCCGACATCTACAACCCCTTCGACATGATTGTTGCAGCTATAAGTGACCACTGAACTAAAGTTATTAATCTATCCTTTAAGTCTAGCGTGCATGGCTTAATCGTGATCTATCTTATTTCTGTGTGTTTTTTTCCCCTTGCATTTATTTACAGTTCTATTATGTGTAATGTATCGGGTTAACAATGAAATAAGAATTATTAAACTTACGCATATCGTCCATTACAACAAAAACCAGACATAAACTAATCAATAGAAGAAGGCACATACCAGCTTCTCTGCCACCCTCCATGTGAAGGATTTGTCATTGAGTTTTTGGCAGTCAAGAATGTCAATAGATTGATTCTTGAAATTTATACACGCGCAACATATGTGGTGTTCAACCTTGATTGGGATGAATATTAGGTCATCCCCGAGTTGTAAAGTGATGCCACATATGTCTAGGAAACTATCCCAATGGCTATGAACACAACCTATCTTACTGTCGGACGGTGTAGCGTCGTACAACATGTCCACCAAATGCAAGAGGTCGTCCTGCGTACAAATGAATGAGTTACACTACAACTCTTTCAAATATAATATCATAGAGTTACACTGTAAATGGTATAGAGTTACACAAGTTTTTTAATAGAATTACACCATTTAAACTGTAGAGTTACATCCGAAAATGTATGGAGTTACACATGTATCATGTATAAAGTTACACAAATTAGCTTATGGAATTACTCAGATAATTGTATGGGTGTCATGTGGAGTAACAAAGGTAAATGCATAGAGTTACACTAGGAAAGGTATTTGAGTTACACTAGTTGTTCTAAGAAGTTACACAAATATATGACATAGAATGCAAAAGAGTTATAACAGTTCATACCATGTGACGTAACCCGAAGAACGCCATCCTAGCAGGTTCAGGCCCATCCGACTCTATCGTATTTAGCAACATTGACCAACACTCAATTACGGATGGCGTCGTATGTTTATCCGGTAGTGCACACCTATCTTATTGGGTTTGTGTTACGACGGTGGCGGGTCGGGTTGTTACAAATGGTATTAGAGCGACCCTGCGACCGTGTGGTGAGCCTGTGGTCGGGAGTACCCGGGTCACACACCTAGCGGGGGGAGGATTCTGGCCTTGGTTGTGGTCAAGGTTGAGGCACAACGAGGACATTGTGTTCTTTAAGTGGGGGAGTTTTTAACACCCCAAGAGTATGAGAGGAAAGTTGTCCCACATCGGTAGAATGTGTGGCTTGTGATATGTTTATAATAACTTCCACCCACCACTTAGTAACAAGGCCTTGTGCTTTTGGGCTTAAGTGAGGACAAATAATGGGCCCAAAAATGCACACCCATCTTATTGGGTTTGTGTTACGATGGTGGCGGGTCGGGTTGTTACAGGTAGCAACGATAAAAGGTCGTCCCTTTTGAGTTCTAGATCGGGGCTGTATCGAACAAGAACCTCGTTGCGTTAAACAGGTTGGTGTCAGTTTCCCGTCGTAGGATCTTCAAAAAAGAAAATGTCAAAATAAAAAAGGGATGTATACGTACACTGGCACCAAATCACCCTCATCAAACAAATAGTAGTCAACTGTTTGCTTCCGCAGGTCGCTTACAATGCTAAGAAGCGCCTGGTTGTTCTTAAGGAGGGTAGACACAACCAGACACCGGGTTCCGGACAGCTTACTGAAATTGAGGGAGGAACCCAGTCCGTCTCCCTTCCCCTGTCGGCGGCTGCTCAGCACTGATACCGACCTGCTTGCAGAAACAGGTGAACCCCGACGCTTGTATGTCATTTCAGGCCCCCCCTCTGCGCCAAGCTTCCTCTTCACACTGGTTTTTGGGGCCGGGGTTCTGAAAGAAGCCGGGGTACTCATCAACCGCTGCCTAAATGAAGCAACCCTTACCAACACCTCGTCCCTGCACTTGTTAATATCACTGAGCATCATGATAGCTACAATTTCTGTTGGGGCTGGTGTCCTTGACAATTAAGTACAATGACTTATTAAATCTCTTTAAGGATCACAAGGGCATACTTCTGTATTATTACTTGTTGATCCACGTTTATCAATAACGGTTGGCTTGCTAGATAAGTTTGACGTTATTGTCATACGGATGGCGGTGGTCAACTGGTCCCTATACGTCACACCTATAGGACACGTTTGAGAGATGTGAAGGTATGAAAATACAGTCACATTTATGCTGGATATGACTAAATAGTTAGTCAGAGGTATTGACTATTAAATTAGTCAATAAGATGTTGAGATTATTATTTAATACGGATTAAATAATTTTAGCTAATACGGATTACATGATTAATTCGTAAATTAAATATGAACGGTTATATTTAATTAAATATTGTATTCGCGTATTAATATAAACAGTTATATTAATTTGGGTAATTATACAATATCGTATTTTGTCAGACCATTATTAATATATCGACTGTATTAATATCTGATAACATGTTACGATTTATAATTAAAAAATACCGCGAACAACTTAAAGCTAAATGGATCGAATCACGAATTAGAATAAGGTAAGAGTGGAAAGCCCACTCCTACCCTATTAGAATTTTCGGCCAAAACAACTACATAAGGAGGAGGACTCTCCTTATGTCAGTGACTCTTGTTGCACTGATTAATATAATCTCAAGGTAAAATTAGGGTTTTGAGAGCTTTCTTCTCCCAAAACCTCAAATCTCACATCTAAAACCTAAATAGCTCTCCCAATATTGCAAGGCAGTTGGAGAGGATTTCTAGCACACGCGGTCACGTCTCATTCTAAGTTTTGGGTGCAAGTTATAGGAGGGAATTTGTGTTAATTCCTGTTCTTAGGCCTTTTGCGCAAGGACTAAAGGTTGTACTTCTTTTCTTATGCTTTTTAATCTTATGACGATATTCACGACTGTAATTTTCATTATAATCCTGCAATTAAAAGGTGAATACACGTATTATTCCCCACAATTTCAGCGCGGTACAACTCAATGTTACCCATGTCACCTAACCCACACTCAAATGGCGAACCGCTGTAAAACATCATGTGCAACATCAGGTATACCCCGCAGTCGTTCTTACTGAACCCTACGCCTTGCCATTTAAAATGCACGTTGACCAACTTAAACTGGCTGACCCTCGAGGCTCCCTCGATATTGTTGAGCTCGAGGTACTTGCCCATCAAATCAGCCTACCCGTCGCACAAAACACGAAGCTACGTAAGGTTACGTATAGATATACACAGTACTTAAAAGAATAAAAGAACGAGAAAAAGAATGCATACAACGAGCCGTGGGATTCCGCCATACGACAGCTTTTCAAAGTCTTCATCATATTTTCGGTTGTCCAGAAACTCCACCTGCTGCAAAATGAAGTTTATGCATGCACAACAATAGTGATCATTATTGCCTGTTAATACTGGAATAAAGACCTGCAAACCAAGCAAGCAAAATACGTCAGAATGACAAATTGTGAGTATTTTATGTGATATGTTGGCAAGATTGGACAGAGGAATACCATGTCACCTCCAAAATTAAAGGGGGAAGAACAGTGTTCAATCCATGAGTCGAATGTTGCGTACATCTCAGAAGTCAACTTTTCTCGTTCTCCATCGTCCTTGGCTTTCCATAGTGATAAGGCAGTGAGCTGACCATGGAGGTAAACTTACAAAAGTGTTAGCCCCAAAGGATTTTCAGAGTTAAATATTTAGGTAACTCCATACTCTGATATGTGTAACTCCATACTATGAAATGTGTAACTCCTTACTATTACATGTGTAATTCCATAACTACACTACAAATGTAACTCCATACTCTGATAAGTATAACACCTTACAAGCACATGGGTAACTCCATACCGATAAATGTGTAACTCCATAAGGGGACTCCACTATACTACATGTGGAACTCCAATACAGTACAAGTGCAACTCCATACTCTGATAGGTGTAACTCCTTACAAGCACATGGGTAATTCCATACTGATATATGTGTAACTTCAAAAGGGGACTCCACTACACTACATGTGGAACTCCAATACACTACTGGTGTAACTCCATACTCTGATAGGTGTAACTCCTTACAAGCACATGGGTAAAAACATGCTAATTTACGTCAGGTGTCACTCTATCCCAGTGATTGTGAAACTCTATCCTGGTATCAGACAATAGAGTTCCTCACATCATGGTATGGAGTCCCACAGTATCAACTACAGAATCAACATAATGTAACATATTTGGTATAAAGCTCTTACTGTGTGGGTGAGTGCGAAGAAGCATCGGCTGGGTCCAGCAACAGGTGCTGCAGAAGTTGAAGACATCAAGTGATCCAACAACAAAACCCAACACTCAATGACACTATTTTCAACCTGGGTCCCAGGCAACGGCGTCATCATGTCCTCTCGATTAACCATGTAGACGTCGTCATATTTCACCAATTCCTCCCTACAAAACGAAGCATGAACTAATAAAACTACCGCAGTAAATATACATTGCACATTATTTACAATTCCTCCCACTCTCTCATTTTTCCAATTTTTCAATTTGAACTTCCTTCTCTGTGAACCCCTTCGTCTTCCTCAAACTCTAAGAAAAAAAAGCTTTGCATTCCTCCATTGTTATTCATCTAAATTCCTGCCAATAACCGGGTCTTCATCTAAATTCCTGCCAAGACACCCTTATTGCTGCTGTCATTATCTACTTCAAGAGTCTCACCCATTTACAAGGTAAATGTTGTTCTTCTTATTATTTCTGCATTTGACTCATTTGATTTAGATTAGTTTTTATAATTGTAGCTTTATTTATGAACTTAATTTTCATTGTTATTTTATATGATTTTTGATGTTGTTGTTTAGTTTAGTTTTTTCACATTTTGGTCTCTATTGTGTCTAATTTGTTTCCAGATTTGTATGCTGGTTTACTGTTGTTTGCTTAAATGGGATTCTTTATGTTTATTATTAGCGTTCGGGAAATAGGATGTTGTTATGACCTGGGTAATTTCATTGAAGAGTATGTGCAACTTTATGTAACAAAGTTTGTAACTCTATAGAACAATCTGTGTAACTCTACTGTCATATATGTGTATTACACGTGCAAAGCTATTACAGTAATATGTGTAACTCTTTAAGATGTAACTTTATAAGATCAACGGTGTAACTCTGTTGTAGCATATGTATAACTCTATGAGAGTATATGTGTAACTCTACAAGATGTAACTTTATAAGATCAACGGTGTAACTCTATTGCAGCATATGTATAACTCTATGAGAGTATATGTGTAACTCTATTGATCCACCTGATAAGATAGCATGTGCAACTCTATGAAAAAAGTGTGTAACTTTATTGAACAACCTGTGTAACTCTTTTGGTATATATGTGTAACTCTATTGCAACATATGTGTTACTCTATTAGAGGATATGTGTAACTCTACTTATCAGCCTAAATAAATGGCAATTGTAAGTCCATGGAACAAAGTGTGTAACTTTATTGAACAAGCTTTGTAACTCTATTGGCATATATGTGTGATATGTGTAAAAATATGTGTAACTCTATAATATAAACTGTGTAACTCTATAGCTGAACATGTAAAACTCCATGGTAGGATTTGTGTAACTCTATTGCATCATGTCCTGTTTCATGTGTCATTGCATAACATGTAACTTTATAGAACAAGCCTCGTAACTTCATTGCATAACATGTAATTGGCACGTATGGCTCGTTGCAATTGTAATTTGACAATCCTTTTTTTTCCTTTTTGCTGCTGTAGATGTCTTCATCCCAAGAGTTGGTTATCACGGCGGTTAGAATAAGTGTCAAATGCCGGGCGAGGATGTTGTTTGAGCTAATTGGCATGTTAAATGATGCCCAAAGAGCGGCAGCTGCCAGAATAGGTTTTGGGGGGATGCTTAAGCTGAAGTTCGGGCAGTATCCCCTACGCAACGTGCTGGATTTTATGGAATGCGTCTCGGATGGGTCGTTCATGTTTAGAACACATGTCAGGACAAAAGAGTTTATGATCACGAAACATGACGTTCGAGACCGCTTCCTTCTCCCTGCCGGACCTGACCAGCTCGTCACCATACCAACGGGGAAGCAAAAAGGGTCAGACGCTCGTGAAATAGCGGCTTCGAAATCCCGGTGGAGGAATATGTTTGGCGTGAAGAACTCAAAAGACGGCATACCTCTCGGGAGGATAAAAAACGCAATATTGGCCGACCAAGAGGGAGGTGAACATTTCTGCCGCCTGTTCGTCTTGTTATGCATGTCGTCGTTCCTTGCCCCAACCATCAACAACTTGGTCGATCTCAAGCTTCTGATGGCGGTCGAGGATGTAGGCGTCATACACCGGCTTAACTGGTGTACATATATACTGAATGCTGTCATCGGGGCTGGAGTGGATGCGTCGTCAAGAAAATCTTTCCTAGTCGGGTGCATCCCATTTTTAATGATAACGTATTTCCAGCGTTTCGCTTTTCGGGGTGAGATTACATGCCACGATCTACCGCTAATCAAGCACTGGGACGAGGAAAGGCTGACGAAGAGAATTGAGGGTGAAATGGATGATGGAGGGTTGGGTCGCCAGGCGTGGTCCATTGTGAAGTACCCCCGAAGCTTGCGTGCGACCAACACCAACCAGCTTCTATTGACCGCGGGTGACAAGGTTCTCCGTTTACCTCAATTTGCAAGTAATGAACCTTTTAAAAAGGAAGCGCCAAACGGCGGGAAGAGGTTCCTTCAGATCGAGATTCCTGAAGGCGTTGAGGACGACGCACAGATAAAGGAGCGAGCGTTGGATGTAGGCACTGTTTGCACGTGTTCATTATTGTTTAATCTCATTTTTTTTTTCAATTGCACGCTAACGCCTAGTCGTTTGCTTCATTTCAGGAGGTCCACGAACTCTATCTGAAGATTCAAAGGAATGCAGCTGTTTTTCATTGTTGGTATGCCGAGGCTTTATCCATTTTAAAGGACGTGATGAAGGGTCGCTCCGCTCCAGACCGCTTTGTACCATCACAGTCAACTCAAGATTTTTGGCATTGTGAAGAGCTCCACAGATACTGTGATGAGGTGGAAGAGATTAACGACCGGATGAAGTTATCCGTTGATAAGGCTCCGGTGGCGATGAAGCAGCTGGTTGACAAGAGTGCTGCTGCTGCTGTAGTTCACGAGGACGAACAGCTCGCTGCGACCGTTAAGTTAGATGGGGTGCTGGCCGGTCTGAGAGAAAGCGGTGACTTGGTGGATGATACCGACGCTGCAACTACGGAACTTAGTCCGATTGGGCGAGGCACTGACGTTACATCGCCTGTTACGCCAACACAGCCGCTTGGGGATGACGTGCCAGTGTGCGCTGGCAACGAGGTGTTGCCAGCGTCGGACGAAGTTCCGCTATCGGGCGGGGAGGGCGTCAGCTTGGTGCCGTACGGAACGGCTGAAATGGTTCAAATAGTGGCAGAAAGGGCGACGAGGCATCATGCTTCGGAGGTAGCGGAACCAATCCCCCTCAGCACAAAGACCTTATTGGTGTCTGACCTGGAGGGCGCAGGATATACCTCGTTGGAGGCAGCACGCTGCATAGCTAACATGAAAAATGGGAAGGGGTCAACTGAATAAGGGAGGGGGATTACATTGGTCGATGAGACATCTGACCCTGACACTGATGTCATCAACCACCCCTTCTTACTCCAGTCGCCATGTGAGCTACCATGCATGGATGGCGTACCGAAAAATATTGGGTGCTCAATTGACTGCGGGCTACCTAACCCTAATCAGCGTGTTGCGTCAGAATTTATGATCAGTCACAAGGATAAACTCTCGACTGTATTAAGTCTGAGGAAGGTCGTATTGGATTACGCATTTAGCCCCACCGCTTCAGACGATAAGATGTAAGTGAACACCACTTTTGATATTCCTGTAAATAATGTGCAATGTATATTTACTGCGGTAGTTTTATTAGTTCATGCTTCGTTTTGTAGGGAGGAATTGGTGAAATATGACGATGTCTACATGGTTAATCGAGAGGACATGATGACGCCGTTGCCTGGGACCCAGGTTGAAAATAGTGTCATTGAGTGTTGGGTTTTGTTGTTGGATCACTTGATGTCTTCAACTTCTACAGCACCTGTTTTTGGACCCAGCCGATGCTTCTTCGGACTCACCCACACAGTAAGAGCTTTATACCAATTATGTTACATTATGTTGATTCTGTAGTTGATATTGTGGGACTCCATACCATGATGTGAGGAACTCTATTGTCTGATACCAGGATGGAGTTTCACAATCACTGGGATGGAGTGACACCTGACGTATATTAGCATGTTTTTACCCATGTGCTTGTAAGGAGTTACACCTATCAGAGTATGGAGTTACACCAGTAGTGTATATGAGTTCCACATGTAGTGTAGGGGAGTCCTCTTTTGGAGTTACACATATATCAGTATGGAGTTACCCATGTGCTTGTAAGGAGTTACACCTATCAGAGTATGGAGTTCCACCTGTAGTGTATTGGAGTTCCACATGTAGTATAGTGGAGTCCCCTTATGGAGTTACACATTTATCAGTATGGAGTTACCCATGTGCTTGTAAGGAGTTATATTTATCAGAGATGGAGTTACATCTGTAGTGTAGTTATGGAATTACACATGTGATTGTAAGGAGTTACACATTTCATAGTATGGAGTTACACTTATCAGAGTATGGAGTTACCTAAATATTTAACTGTGAAAATCCTTTGGGGCTAACACTTTTGTAAGTTTACCTCCATGGTCAGCTCACTGCCTTATCACTATGGAAAGCCAAGGACGATGGGGAACGAGAAAAGTTGACTTCTGAGATGTACGCAACATTCGACTCGTGGATTGAACACTGTTCTTCCCCCTTTAATTTTGGAGCTGACATGGTATTCCTCTGTCCAATCTTGCCAACATATCACATAAAATACTCACAATTTCTCATTTTGACGTATTTTGCTTGCTTGGTTTGCAGGTCTTTATTCCAGTATTAACGGGCAATAATGATCACTATTGTTGTGCATGCATAAACTTCATTTCGCAACAGGTGGAGTTTCTGGACAACCGAAAATATGACGAAGACTTTGAAAAGCTGCCGTATGGCGGAATCGAACGGCTCGTTGTATGCATTTTTTTCTCGTTCTTTTATTCTTTTAAGTACTGTGTATATCTATACGTAACCTTACGTAGCTTCGTGTTTTGTGCGACGGGTAGGCTGATTTGATGGGCAAGTACCTCGAGCTCAACAATATCGAGGGAGCCTCGAGGGTCAGCCAGTTTAAGTTGGTCAACGTGCCTTTTAAATGGCAAGGCGTAGGGTTCAGTAAGAACGACTGCGGGGTATACCTGATGCTGCACATGATGTTTTACAGCGGTTCGTCATTTGAGTGTGGGTTAGGTGACATGGGTAACATTAAGATGTACCGCGCTGAAATTGTAGCTATCCTTATGCTCAGTGATTTTAACAAGTGCAGGGACGAGGTGTTGGTAAGGGTTGCTTCATATAGGCAGCGGTTGATGAGTACCCCGACTTCTTTCAGAACTCCGACCCCGAAAACCGGTGTGAAGTGGAAGCTTGGCGCAGAGGGCGGGCCTGAAATGACATACAAGCGTCGGGGTTCACCTGTTTCTGCAAGCGGGTCGGTATCAGTGCTGAGCAGCCGCCGACGGGGGAAGGGAGACGGATTGGGTTCCTCCCTCAATTTCAGTAAGGTGTCCGGAACCCGGTGTCTGGTTGTGTCTACCCTCCTTAAGAACAACCAGGCGCTTCTTAGCATTGTAAGTGACCTGCGGAAGCAAACAGTTGACTACTATTTGTTTGATGAGGGTGATTTAGTGCCAGTGTAAGTATACATCCCTTTTTTATTTTGACATTTTCTTTTTGAAGATCCTACGACGGGAAACTGACACCAACTTGTTTAACGCAGCGAGGTTCTTGTTCGATACAGCCCCGATCTAGAACTCAAAAAGGACGACCTTTTATCGTTGCTACCGGATAAACATACGACACCATCCGTAATTGAGTGTTGGTCAATGTTGCTAAATACGATAGAGTCGGATGGGCCTGAACCTGCTAGGATGGCATTCTTCGGGTTACGTCACATGGTATGAACTGTTATAACTATTTTGCATTCTATGTCATATATTTGTGTAACTTCTTAGAACAACTAGTGTAACTCCAATACCTTTCCTAGTGTAACTCTATGCATTTACCTTTGTTACTCCACATGACACCCATACAATTATCTGAGTAATTCCATAAGCTAATTTGTGTAACTTTTTACATGATACATGTGTAACTCCATATATTTCGGATGTAACTCTACAGTTTAAATGGTGTAATTCCATTAAACAACTTGTGTAACTCTATACCATTTACAGTGTAACTCCATGATATTATATGTGAAAGTGTTGTAGTGTAACTCATTCATTTGTCCGCAGGACGACCTCTTGCATTTGGTGGACATGTCGTACGACGCTACACCGTCCGACAGTAAGATAAGTTGTGTTCATAGCCATTAGGATAGTTTCCTAGACATATGTGGCAACACTTTACAACTCGGGGATGACCTAATATTCATCCCAATCAAGGTTGAACACCACATATGCTGCGCGTGTATAAATTTCAAGGATCAATCTATTGACATTCTTGACTGCCAAAAACTCAATGACAAATCCTTCACATGGAGGGTGGCAGACTTAAAGGATAGATTAATAACTTTAGTTAAGTGGTCACTTATAGCTGCAACAATCATGTCGAAAGGGTTGTAGATATCGGCATCGGCAACGGCTTGTGCCTCAGCTATTAGATCACCATGAACTTCAGTAACATCAAAAGGCCGACGAAAGTGCTCCATGTCTTGCCTAGTGGCAACCCAGAGATAAGCTCCTCCATCTATGGCGCCAGCCGGTCTGGTCAGCCAATCATCACGGCCACGGCCGGACCGGCTGAACATATGCTGCAGCTTAAATGCCGAAAGACAGTGGGCCTGCGTCATCCCAAATTCCACCAACACGAACCCCGAGAACTGACGATCTCTGTTCCATATGGACTGCACCTTGGATACCATGTATCCACGTTCACATAGCCTATTCCTCACAACACTAAAACTCTTTGCTACGTACTTACCCCCTTCATAATGGCCTGGCATATTTGCCATCATGCAGCAAAAAGGTTTAACATATAAATGAGACATAGTCACTAATTTTATTTTGATTGTAGTATGAATGGTATTGTCACAGGGTTTCTGTTATTTATAGGGTGTAATGTGCCTAACCTTACTTTAAAGTTTCACGTTATTTTCCTGACCACACACCCCTGGATGCATGCACTACCATTAGTTGGAGCCTTTTTTTTAGTGTAGTCTACTATTTATGGCATTTATTGTCAGTTGTCATTTTGACCAAACAACTTTTTTTGGTTGGTTGTGAAATTCCATTCAATTAATGTCAATATTCCATTATAGCAACATGTAACTCTATACCATCTGACTTAGTTGTGTAACTCTATATCATTAATTGTGTAATTCCTTATTAACAACCTATGTAACTCTTTAGCTTTACATGTGCAACTCTTTTGAATCTTCAGATTGGACGTATGTCTGATTACCTGGACTGTAAGTGGGGTACCAAGGGCAGATCAGGTGGCAACGTTCAAGCATCGTCAGGTCACGTTTGATTGGATGCACCCTTCCCTAAGGGATGAAGAGTCAGGACTCTTCACAATGGTACACATGTTAATGTACGAGGGGAGCCCTTTCAAGCAACATGATCTCAACAACAAAAAACAACGGCGGTACATATTAGTCCAATTGTTAGCCTCCCTTGTACTTGCGGACATAAATGAAAAAAGGGATGCATTTTTGGTAAGGATTGACCGGTGAAATAAAGATAATTACAAACACTTTACAGAGTTGCAATTGCAGAGAAGGCAGACTACCAACCGATGTAAAAAAATTCGAATTAAGGTTAAGAAGACTTAAGAAGTGATTTTTTTACGGTAAGTCTCTGACATAAGGTGTCTGACCATTTTACGGTAAATCTCTCAACAACATGTTGAACATTTTACGGTAAGTCTCTTACATAAGGTTTATGAAATAGTAAAGAGTTACACACATTAAGTCATAGAGTTACACAACATGTTCAGTGGAGTTATACGTATGTAACTAATAAAGTTACCAGGATTCTGCAATAGAGTTGCGCAGATTATGCAATAGAGTTACAAGGGTCACTCAATAAAGTTACACAACTACTTCAATGAAGTTACCTCAATGTTCAAGACAATTACGCTATAGAGTAATAGAGTTTATGCTAAAGAGTTACACATATTATGTAATAGAGTTACTCAAATTGTTCAATACAATTACACGAATTGGTCAATGGAGTTACATGCGTTGTTCAACAGAGTTATCCAACTACTTCACCAGAGTTTCACAAAGTTGTTGAATGGAGTGACACATATGTACACTAATAGAGTTACAAAGATTATGCAATAGAGTTACAGAGATTATGCTATAGAGTTGCACAGGTTGTTCATTGGAGTTACACGTGAATGTTCAATACAATTACACAAATTTATTCAATGGAGTTACATGCGTTGTTCAACTGAGTTATCCAACTACTTCACCAGAGTTTCACAAAGTTGTTGAATGGAGTGACACGTGCGTAGAACAATAGAGTTACAAAGATTTTGCAATACAGTTACACGGATTATGTTATAAAGTTTCAAGGCTAATGCAATAGAGTTACACAAATTATTCAATGGAGTTACACGCGATTGTTCAGTGGAGTTACACGCGTTGTTCAATAGAGTTACGCAACTACTTCACCAGAGTTTCAAAAGGTTGTTGAATGGAGTGACACGAATGTAGAATAATAGAATTACAAATATTATGCAATATAGTTACACAGTTTATGTTATAGAGTTACAAGGCTTATGCAATAGAGTTACACATATTATTAAATGGAGTTACACATATTATTCAATGGAATTACACGAATTTATTCAGTGGAGTTACACGCGTTGTTCAATAGAGTTACACAACTACTTCACCAGAGTTTCATGCGTTGTTGAATGGAGTAACACAAGCTGTGGTTGATAAATTCAAGCGCTTTGAAGTTAAACAGCCAACACGCCGAGAAGTTCTCTGTGAATGCTCCATGCAACATGTATTACGTGTATAAAGACGTTTAAACAATGAAAAAAATAAACACAAAGGAATACCATCGATCAACTGTTCAATCTGTGAATGCTCCATGATAGGGTAGAATGACTATTGCTTGTTGTTACGAAAATCGTTTCGGATTCCTGAATGGAAGTTGTTGAATACTTGTGTTTTGTAATCGATATGGTGAATATTTTTTCTTTTTAGTTCTGATTGTAGTTGTGTTAATGGCGGAAGCAGGAAGTGTAATAACCCAAATTATTATTATTAAATTATGGTAATTCATGGGTGATTTATAGTTAAGCGACGAGTTAATTATCGAATATAGTGGTTTCGTAAGCTTGTGCACACACTCGTTTTGTTGGGTGTTTTTATACCGTTGTGGGATTCGAGTTGGGGACCTAAGCATCTAGTAATAATGTTTGTAGTATGGTGTTAGTGTGGGTCGAACTTGGGACCTGTTGTTACCCTTGCATTGGGCTTCGATTGGCGTGACAATAGGTCAGCCCACACGGAATTCAAAAACAGGGAACAACCCTGTGTCAGCCGCCTTATAAATACCATAGAATTCCGTGCCCTAGACACCACTAAGACACAAACCATATCTCACAACAACATAGCCGTCACTGTAGGGAAGGAGAAGGGCCTGCTCACGATGGTCATAGTCTAGCCTAGGGTGGTTCGAATTGGCCGGAGATCTGGTAACGATTTCCGGGTGGAACATTTTTAGCAGCCTGTGCAACTAACGACTTCACCCGACTGTTGAGGTAGGGAAATATTTATGTGGTAATTGTAATATGACATGAAGGTATTCATTGTCGGTTTGATAAGTTTTATGATGATATATTGTGATTGAATGTTTAATATCGAATAATGTGGAGAACGGAGGCGGTAATATGGGTCTTGTGATATGGGTCTTGTGTTGTGGGACTTGTGATATGGCCATGGGAGGTGAGGTGTGTTGAAGGTGTGTTGGAGGTGTGATGGAGGAATAGTTGTTGAGGAGATGGAGGAAATGTTTATTGTTTTATCTCATGTCTTGATTATATTACCTACTCAACCTCGTGTTGACCCTATTTGTTGTTTGTGACTGTGTTGATCCATTTTATTGGGGAGCAGATTGACAGGTTAGACTTGTGGATGCTGGAAGGGTGGAGAGGATATGGACCTGACCAGTCTAGTTATAGCTCAGTCATATAGATTCCGACATGTTGAACTTTCAGTTTTGATTTCATAAACAGTTGTAATCTTTTCGAGACATATGTTGACTTTAATTTACTTAATAAAGTACTGTGTTTCTTCCTTTGTTGACTACTACCTCGGGTAACCGAGATGGTAACATCCTTGATTATTTAGGGAGTCCTAGTTCAGGCCTCTGAGTAAATGGGGGTGTTACAAAGTGGTATCAGAGCGAACGATCCTCAGGCCTAACCAATTAACCAATGAAAGTAGGAAGAGTCTAAATAAAATGAACCTCGGGATAGAACTGTTAGGAGCAGACTAAAGGGGAAGTATGAGTCTGGGGCCCCCTTACACCGAACCATAGGCCCTCTCAGTTTTACCCGGATACCTTGAGTGAATACGAGCGAAAAGGGTAGAATAGGAAGTGATGGGAAGTTGTGGTCAAGCATGATAAGAGTTATATGAATCTTTCCGTTATGAGGCTGGCATGGATTATATGGATGTTATACACGGAGTACATGATGATGTGAGTATATGCGATAATCAGTGTTATATTCATAAGTTATGCATGCCTAATGATATGCGGTTAGGTGATCCCTAAGCCTCCATGATAGATACGATGTGATGAAAAGATTTAATACTGTAAGGCATGAGAATAATGGTATTTCCGGGATATCAATGTGAGTCTAAGTGAGCACCCTTACATTAATCAGGGCTCATTGTTTTCTTGTATATTATAGAATGCCTCCGAGAAGGAATAACGCAGTTGACATCACGCAAGAAGAACTAGATCGGATATTAGCAGAGAATGAGGCTCTTCGGGCCAAACGTTTGGATTCTGCCAAGATGAGTACCATCATTGCAAGGCACAACCCTACCCAATTCACTGGGGAAGGGGAACCTCACCTCCTTGGTGAATGGTGTCGGGAGTTCAGCAACCTGTTCGAGCTGATAGACTGTCCAGAAGAACTGAGAGTGGATCAAGCTGCCCACTACTTGAGGGGTATGGCTGGCGATTGGTGGACTGGAAACAAGGGGAAGATTCGAGAAGCTGCTGTCGGAGATGGAATCAATCATGTGGATTGGGTCGCATTCAAGAGAATCTTGTTTGAGGTTTTCCTACCTGAATTTCAAAAGACCAAACTGAGAGAGGAATTTGAGCTATTCAGAATGACTGATGAGATGACGGTGGAGGTGTACTACAGGAAGTTTCTTCAGCTGCTGGGTCATGTGGGAGAGATGGGGATGGATGAGCCAATGCTAGCCATGAAGTTTGAGAGGGGGCTCACCATTGCTGTCAAGAAGAGGCTCATTGCTGCACCACCCACCACAGTTCGTGACATCTATTTGCGGGCTGGGGCAGCTGAGAGACTGGCTGCTATGATCAAGGAGGAAAAGAAGACGAGGGGTGATAAGAGGAAGGTTGAGACCTTGAGTGACAACTCAGGGTCAAAAAAGCAAAATTCTAACAAGTACAACGGATATTTTAACAACAGTGCCTCGGCTGGTACCCGGAACCAGAGTGGAGGAAACTTTAGGAGTGGGAATTCGGGAACCAGTTCTGTGGGGATTGTGTGTTATGGGTGCGGAAAGACGGGACATAAGCAGGCTGTATGTCGATCTTCGGGCGGATACCAATCTGGGGGTTACCGTACCCCAACTTCGGGGTACAGTGGGTCCCGCATGAACACTTCGGGGAGTGGAGGTTACCGTACCCCTATGTCGAGCTATGGAGGGAATTCAAGATCTGGTGCTAACAATAACTACTAGAAGAGTTACAACAATTATCAAAACCGTTCCCAACATAGTCAGTACAACAGGGGTGGTAGTAACCAGAAGACCGCAGCTGAGCGCAATCAACAGACAGGAGCAGCCTCTACTAGCCAGAGTGGAGTGAAGACAAGTGGCAAGCTCTTTGCCATGGAGAAACAGGCTGCCCAGGATGACGCCCATGTTGTGACTGGTACATTTCTTGTGAATCTTAAACCTACCTTTGTACTTTTTGATTCTGGCGCAACCCATTCCTTTGTGTCTAAGGATCATGCTAGAGAGTTAGGACTTGTTATCTATGATTGGGTTGAGGATTTTGTAACAATACCATCCGGGGAGTCGGTGTCATGTAATCGAGTCTTTAGGAGTGTACCCATCAAGATTGGGGAAGTAGTTTTCCACTGCGACCTTATCGAGTTTCCATTTGGGGGTTTTGAAGTAATCCTGGGAATGGATTGGCTGGGGAAATACCGAGCTTTTATTGATTGTTACCAAAAGAAAATTTCCCTGAAAGGACCTAAGGGGGTGAGAGTGACCTATAGGGGATTCGTGGTTAAACCTAAAGTCAAGTTCATATCAGTTAATACTCTTAAGTCGAGCCTGCGGAAGGGGGAAAGTTTAATCTTGTGCCAGATGTGGAATTGTGAGACAGAAACTCCAAGTGTTAGTGAGATACCTGTGGTGAGGGAGTTTGAGGATGTGTTCCGGGACGATGTGTCAGGATTGCCACCTAGGAGGGAGGTCGACTTTTCTATCGACCTCAAGCATGGTGCAGGACCGATATCAAAGTCACCTTACCGAATGGGACCAAAGGAGATGGAAGAACTGAAAAAGCAACTGGATGAATTGGCCGAGAAGGGATTCATCCGGCCTAGTATGTCGCCTTGGGGAGCACCCGTACTTTTTGTAAAGAAGAAGGACGGGAGTCTGAGACTCTGCGTTGACTACCGAGATTTGAACAATGTGACTGTCAAGAACCGCCACCCTTTGCCAAGAATTGATGATTTATTCGATCAGTTGAGTGGAGCTGGGGTCTTTTTGAAAATTGACCTAAGATCGGGTTATCACCAACTGAGAATTAAAGACGAAGATATCCCCAAGACCGCCTTCAGGACAAGGTATGGCCACTACGAATTTGTGGTTATGCCGTTTGGGTTGACTAATGCACCAGCAGTGTTCATGGATTTGATGAACCGGGTATTCAGTCCGTACCTGGATAAGTTCGTGGTTGTGTTTATCGATGACATTTTGGTGTATTCCAAGAACAAAGAAGAGCATGAGGAACATCTGAGGACCGTGTTGAAGACTCTGGAGGTGAATGGGTTATATGCTAAGTTGAGCAAATGCGAATTCTGGTTGGAGAAAGTTGCTTTCTTGGGCCACGTAATTTCCAAAGAGGGGGTGTCTGTGGACCCCAGCAAGATCGAGGCTGTGACAAGATGGCAAAGTCCAAAGAATGTGGGAGAGATTCGGAGTTTCTTGGGGTTAGCTGGGTACTACAGGAGGTTTGTTAAAGATTTCTCAAAGTTAGCCAAGCCATTAACATCATTAATGTGGAAGGAGAATCGTTTTATTTGGGATGAGAGTTGTGAGAAGGCGTTCCTAACTCTTAAGGAACGTCTGACAACGGCTCCTATCCTTGCCTTGCCAGATGGGAGTGATAACTTTGAGGTGTATACCGACACTTCGAAGCATGGGTTAGGATGTGTGTTAATGCAGAATGGGAGAGTGATAGCTTATGCTTCTCGGCAGCTGAAGACCTATGAAGAGAATTATCCTACTCATGACCTGGAGTTAGGGGCGGTGGTCTTCGCACTGAAACTGTGCCGCCATTACCTGTACGGGGCCACATTTAAAGTGTTTTCCGACCACAAAAGCTTGAAGTACATCTACACCCAGCGGGAATTAAATATGCGACAAAGGAGGTGGATAGAGCTGATTGGCGACTACGATATGCAGATTGTCTATCATGATGGCAAGGCTAACGTGGTTGCTGACGCCTTGAGTAGGAAATCTGTTCATGCCTTGATTGGTGCCAGATCAAGGGTAAGACTGCTCAGTGAGTTGGGAGAAATGGGGATTTACATGATTCGAAAAGGGGATACTCTTAGCGATCTAACGGTGGAATCAGAATTGTATGGTGAAATCAGGGAGTTGCAGAAAGGAGATTTAAGGATCCAGAAGTGGCGAGGGATGATCGAAGGCAGTGATAGAGGGACCGAATCCAAATTCAGTGTCCATAATGATGGTAGCCTAAGATTCAGTGGGAGATGGTGTGTTCCAGACGATGACGAATTGAAAAAGAAAATCTTAACTGAAGCTCACGCTACGCCTTATTCTGTTCACCCAGGGGGCGATAAGCTGTACAAAGACCTCAAGAAGACTTTTTGGTGGCCCAATATGAAAAAAGAGGTTGCCGAGTTCGTATCGCGGTGTTTGACATGCCAGAGGGTAAAAGGCGAGCACAAGAGACCTCAAGGGAAGATCCAGTCACTTGATGTACCTGAATGGAAGTGGGAGAATATTTCTATGGATTTTATTGTGGGGTTGCCTCGCACTCAGAAGGGCAACAATATGATCTGGGTAATCGTGGATAGATTGACCAAGTCCGCTCATTTCATTCCAATGAAGGATACCTGGAGTAAGGCTGAGTTGGCAAAGTCCTATGTGCAGAACGTGGTCAAGTTGCATGGGGTTCCTAAGGATATTGTTTCTGATCGCGACTCGAGATTTATCTCCAGATTTTGGCAGGAGCTGCAAGCCGCGTTGGGCACACAGCTAAAGATGAGTACGGCTTTTCATCCAGCTACGGATGGTCAGACCGAGAGGACTATCCAAACCCTGGAAGATATGTTAAGGGCTTGCGTATTGGAATTCGGGGGATCATGGGAAGACCGACTGGGGTTGATAGAGTTCTCTTATAATAATAGCTACCACGCCAGTATTGGTATTGCTCCTTTTGAAGCATTGTACGGGAGGAAGTGCCGGAGTCCTGTGTGCTGGGATGATCGAGCTGACGCTGTGGTTTTGGGTCCGGAAATGATTCAGGAGATGGTTGAACAAGTCCAGGTAATTCAGGAGATGATTACTTAAGGTATCTCCTATGAAGGGTGTAATGAGGTTCGGAAAGCGAGGTAAACTGAGTCAAAAGTTTATTGGACCATTTGAGATTTTGGACAGGGTTGGGGAGGTGGCATATCGATTAGCTTTACCACCAGCTCTCTCCAGGGTCCATAATGTGTTCCATGTATCCCAGTTAAGGAAGTATTTGAGTGATCCCTCACATGTGTTGCGCCATGAGGTGATTGAGGTAGATGAGCAGCTTACTTATGTTGAGCTTCCGAAGGAGATTCTGGATAGGAAGGTTCGAAAGACGCGGAATGGCGAGACAGTGTTAGTAAAGGTCTTATGGACCAATCATAACACGGAGGAAGCTACTTGGGAGTCCGAGGCGTCCATGAAGGAGCGTTATCCACAGCTATTCGTTTGAGGTAAGTTACGAGGACGTAACTTTTCTTTTAGTGGGGTAGAATGTAACATTTCATATAGTTTAACATGTTTTAGCATGATGAGAGTTATGTGTCGATATTATGAGTGGGTGAACTTCGGGACGAAGTTCATTTTAAGGGGGGAAGACTGTAATAACCCAAATTATTATTATTAAATTATGGTAATTCATGGGTGATTTATAGTTAAGCGACGAGTTAATTATCGAATATAGTGGTTTCGTAAGCTTGTGCACACACTCGTTTTGTTGGGTGTTTTTATACCGTTGTGGGATTCGAGTTGGGGACCTAAGCATCTAGTAATAATGTTTGTAGTATGGTGTTAGTGTGGGTCGAACTTGGGACCTGTTGTTACCTTTGCATTGGGCTTCGATTGGCGTGACAATAGGTCAGCCCACACGGAATTCAGAAACAGGGAACAACCCTGTGTCAGCCGCCTTATAAATACCATAGAATTTCGTGCCCTAGACACCACTAAGACACAAACCAGATCTCACAACAACATAGCCGTCACTGTAGGGAAGGAGAAGGGCCTGCTCACGGTGGTCATAGTCTAGCCTAGGGTGGTTCGAATTGGCCGGAGATCTGGTAACGATTTCCGGGTGGAACATTTTTAGCAGCCTGTGCAACTAACGACTTCACCCGACTGTTGAGGTAGGGAAATATTTATGTGGTAATTGTAATATGACATGAAGGTATTCATTGTCGGTTTGATAAGTTTTATGATGATATATTGTGATTGAATGTTTAATATCGAATAATGTGGAGAACGGAGGCGGTGATATGGGTCTTGTGATATGGGTCTTGTGTTATGGGACTTGTGATATGGCCATGGGAGGTGAGGTGTGTTGAAGGTGTGTTGGAGGTGTGATGGAGGAACAGTTGTTGAGGAGATGGAGGAAATGTTTATTGTTTTATCTCATGTCTTGATTATATTACCTACTCAACCTCGTGTTGACCCTATTTGTTGTTTGTGACTGTGTTGATCCAATTTATTGGGGAGCAGATTGACAGGTTAGACTTGTGGATGCTGGAAGGGTGGAGAGGATATGGACCTGACCAGTCTAGTTATAGCTCACTCATATAGATTCCGACATGTTGAACTTTCAGTTTTGATTTCATAAACAGTTGTAATCTTTTCGAGACATATGTTGACTTTAATTTACTTAATAAAGTACTGTGTTTCTTCCTTTGTTGACTACTACCTCGGGTAACCGAGATGGTAACATCCTTGATTATTTGGGGAGTCCTAGTTCAGGCCTCTAAATAAATGGGGGTGTTACAGGAAGGAGGAGAATTGGAGAAGACGAAGGAGTGCATGGGGAGGAATAACGTATGATTGTGTTGTGTTGTGTCAGTATTGGAAACCAAAACTGTAATCAATCCCACGTTTTCCTTTTTTTTAATATAAAGTCATTAATTGCTTTTTTTTGCATTAATAACAGCCTAATTGTCCATCTAATCTCAGCCATCCATCCTCAAATATCTAATAATGGTTGTAATTAGGACTCAAGGACTCAACCAAGGAAGTGGACTCATTTGAACTTGACTCTATATAATGATATTATATTTTTTATTTTTTATTTTAAAAAAGTACACATGTTCAAATAAATAGAATTGGTTATATAATAAGTAAAATTTATAGTCATCTTTAAAAATAAGTGTACACAACCCCGTGATTTTTCACGGGTGTTACACTAGTATCTACTATTACAAAGTTTTGTATTAAGAGCAATTTTGAATCACCTATAAAAGTTGATTTGGAAATAAATATTTAGAAATTGATTTACAAAATTTAACAAATTACATCTCTATATTTCTTGATTTTTAAGATAATAATTTTTAGGACGTACTTTTTCACATACGGATTTTACTCTGTTACATGCGATTTTTACCACCCTACCCTAATCATTTTTTTTAACATTCACTCCATTAATTTTGATGTTCTCCCTTCCTTCATCAACTTAAACCAACTACTCTGTTCATCGTTCTTCCATCATCAACTTCGTTTACCGACGTCATATCACAACTCCGTCGTCGCCCATCCCCCTCATCCTGTCGCGCAACCGTCCCTCTCCCCCTGCCGCGCACCCCACTGTCACCGTCGTCTACTCCGTCGCCGCCCTTTCCCCCTCCTCCTGCTGTGCAACCCGTCTCTTCTTGCCGCCCATTCCCCCTCCTCTTGCCGCGCAACCCTCCCCGTCCCCCTGCCGCGCACCCCTCCGTCACCGCCATCATATCATAAATCTGTCTCCCCCCTTTCCCCTCCTCCTGCCGAGCAACCCTTCCCTCCCGCCGCCCCTTCCCCCTCCTTCTGCCGCGCAACGCAACCTTCCCCCTCCCTTATTATTCTGTATTTTAATTTTTCAATTGTTTTTCTGGTTTTTCAATTTTTCATTTATTTATTTTTAATTAATTAACTCCAATTAGTTTCCTCATGTTCTTGTTTTTTTAATTAATTTTTGCTACATTTTTCAATTGGTTAGTTTTTTTTAATTAATTAATTTCTTCTTTTTATAATTAGTTTGTTTTTGTTTTTAGTTTTGGGTTTTTTCTTTTTATTAGTAATTTTTTTTACTTTTTCATAATTAACTATGATAATTTAGTTTCTCGTTTATTCGAAATTGTAGAACGGTGACTATAATAATAATAATTACTATTATTATTGCAAAAAGTAGTAACAACTAAGTAAGAAACACAATGAAAGTAAAACAAAATTATATATTTCAACTATGAATATTAAAACGAAAATTGAAACAATAATAATAAATGAATGTCTAAATACATAAGAGATACTACTGAACTACATTATTCAAGTCGTCCAATACAATAGGTGTTCCCTTATTGCTTGATTTGGATGATACTCGTGGTGGATAAAGGGATACTCTATCTTGAATTTGGCTCAAATAAATAAATTTACCCATCGGATAAGGTATTGGTAATGGCGACCTGCTATCAAGACGCACCTGAAAATACCATTAATATAGTAATGTAAGACGATGTAATATAATTAAAAAGAACATTACAATATTCCAATATAACAATGTAAACTTACCGATACAAAGTGTTTCTCGGGTTCAAGGTGCATTATAGAAAATATTCTTTTTGCACCACTTTTTTCTACCCTTGCCGACTTTGTTGGCAAAAAAAGTTGCATTCTAAGCGTATGACAAGCATACAAAATTGCATCGTAATAATTGGCAGCAACAAATAGTAAGTATCTGTCAAACCACTTATTTCGAGGGGTAGGTCCACCCTCATACGAAACTCTATTGCAAAGATCATTGAATGATTTATCTTCGACAAACAAATCTATGTAAAATTCTTTGTTATCTTTCAACTCCCCCAACAAATCATGTCTTACCTTTAACCATTCATTTCCGTCGCCATAAATATCTAAAGCAATTCAGCGAAACCCACAATTCCCATCACCTATGACATTCAACCAGTCTATTATTACCCAAGGTACCATGATATCATGTAATTCTTGTTGCCACGGAAATTATGAGCTATTCCTTTAACCTCGTCCTCTTTTGTGACAGAATCATTACTTCTCCCTCTTTTATGAACCTCTTTCTCCTTACCCACCGGTTTTGTTGATCTTGTAGTTTTAAAAGTTTGAGTGGGAAATTATTTTTCAACATATTCCCTCTGTGATGGTGTTCTAGACACCGATGTCTTTTTTGGGCGCCCTTTTGTTTTTTAACTTCTGGGTCAACAATATTAGGAGGATGCAACATATTCTCAATGTGCTCGGAAACGTTTCTCATCGACTGTACACCACCTTTTATCACTTTATCAACTAGTTTGTGGAACCTCTGTTCTTCTTCCACCTCTTTTACGACAACACTTTCTTTAACACTTGTCTTGATCTCTAAAATTTTCCAAAATTGATGAACAAAATCGAGTTCAACATAACTATCTGCACATAAAAAGCAAAATTTATTATTTGGAATAACAAATATCGTCAAATAAATGTATGAATAATATTTAGAAATACCCGTGTCTAGCAGCCTAGTAAACTCTCATGAGCAAGGTAAACCATGTGTTGTCCTCATGACGCAACTATTACATTCTGGCTTTTGTAATGCGAGATCAAGAGTTCTTATCGCGTGGTGACTAACATTTAAATTCAATCTTTGATACACATTCAAAGCCACACCAAGATGATGACGAATAATTTTGGAGCGGACCAACTCTCTAACTATTTCTCGAATCTGAAGTTTTACAGAATTATTAATTGACTCAAAAACAGTGTCCAAACCACCAACGACTTTTTTTAACAATCTCTTAAGTGAAGCATGTGTACTCTCAATTCTGCAAAACAACACAATACAAGCTTAATAAATCTTAAAAAATTATCCGGAATTATTAACTACAATATATTGTCTACTTAGATGTTACCTATTTGTGGTAACATTCCCAAAATGTAGGATGTTATTAATCCATGCTAACACGAATCTCTCTTTGTACGGTACAAGCCATGTATTTTTCAAATATTTCTCCAACCCGGCAGAAAGCGATATTTTTCAAAAAGTATCCTCTCATTTTCTACATATTCTGCTTCAGTTTGAGAATTTACCAAATTTTTCCATCTGCCTTTTGCGAATGCTTCACCCATCGAACCTTTTCCCGATACTCTCTTCACCCAAACCTCCACGCCTTTTTCTATATGACGTCGACATAATTGAATAGCATTTGGAAAATATTTTTGAATGACATTAATTAACGTTGTTTCTCTACCAGTCACAAATACTATCTTCTCATCTGTATCTAATACTTCCCTAATACACTTAAACTCCCACTCATAAGCCGCAGTCTTCTCATTTTCCATGAATCGATAAAATACAGAAAAATTCTTATTTACTGGTGTAACACCAATAATTTCCAATAATGGCATCTTAAACTTGTTCGTCTGGTATGTACAATACGCAAGAAGGAAAAAAGGATAATGTTTCAGTAGAATTACTAAATCTGGATGAGCAAATAAGACATCAGTTAGCTCAGCTGTACCTTTTTTCTTTCCAGGAATCGTTTGACGAAAGTGTAGATACCCATGATCAGAAGCAAGTTTAAATAATTGTTCTGATGACGTGCGATTTTCTCTCGTCTTTGTCCTCTCTCTGGCTAGAACATTGTACACTTGTTTTTTCATAACTTTATAATTTTGATTAGCCAATTCAATCAATATATTAGCCACAGGAACTTGACTTGCAGTCATTCTCATAATAATTTCTTTGACTTTATCATTCAGAATTTCATCCTTTTCAACAAGCTTGTGATTATGAAACCCATTAGTAACAAATAACTTCCAAGTACTGTTTGATTCTCCAATACCTTTCAATCTAAATGGACATAAACATTTTTTTTGTCCCGGTTAAGTATTTACTAGATGGAGTGTTTATATCCGATCGGAACTGATATGGTCTAGATTGGTCACACCAAAGCCACTGCTCTTCAAAACCACGATCGTCGAAATATGTATGTAAACGAATATGAATATTATTTAAAATCTTATTCTTTTAGTTTATGATATCAAATATGCACGGCTCTGAAATGAATAATTAGTAAAAATATTTGAAGTGTCAACCAAGTCGTCGGCAAAATAGTCATTATCATGCAACATTAAAAAAAAATTTAAGTAATAATTAATTAATTAAATTAAATTTTTAAAAAAAAAATAGAAAAAGAAGAAATAAAACTAAAAAAATAATGAAAGAAAGGCTAAAAAAAGAAACAATTCAGGTATAGTCGATGGATCTCTATGACCTTGCTCAACAAAGAGGTACTAATATTACTGTACTTTTATCTGTGGTTTAATTTTTATGTTGTGTTTTTAAGTTGTGTGTGTAAAGCTAATTCTTTTGTATTACTTTGTCTAATCCCACGGAAAATGAACCGCAACCTGCTGCGCCTCTCATTCCCCCGCCTATTGTGCCTAACTACCTCATCCCAGATCCTATTTTACTTGATTAGGGAGTTCCCCTCCAAGAGCCTGACTAACCTATGTTGCATCCAGTTACCAAAGTGAAACTATATCCAGTTGTCTTTGAGGAAAATTTTGGTAAGCGAAAAGAGGTGCTGATATTTGGAAAGAATATCGTTTTTACAAAGATCTTCAAGATAACTTGTATGCTGTCTGTGCTCACTGTCGTGATGTTGCTTATAGGGCGGAATATCATTATGGCACTTCTAATGCCAAGAGACATGTTGATGTTTGTGTCAATTTTTTAAAAAAATGATGTTTCTTCTTCTGTTACTAAGAAAATAGAGTATGATCATAAGCTATTTTGTGAAGCTTTGGCTGAGGCGATAATGATGCATGGTTATCCATTTTCGATTGTTGAGCATGCATAAAGGCATGAGGAGAGTCTTTAAAGTCCTTAATGACAGTGTGCAAACCGTCTCTAGAAATACCATTAAAAAAGTGTGTATTTCAAAACACTTTGAGTTCAAAGAGGTGCTTAAAGATATGTTTTCTACATTACCTGGGAAAGTGAGTCTCACATGTGATATATGGACTGCTTGCACGTCACGTTCTTATCTTACTCTTACGGCACATTATGTCGATCTAGGTTGGACTTTGCGTTCTAAAGTGCTGAATTTTTTCCGTTTTGCACCTCCACACACGGGTCTTCAAATATATAATACTTTGTATGAGAAGACTAAGGAGTGGGGCTTGGCTGATAAAGTTTTAACAATGACTTGTGACAATGCATCTAACATGGATAACATGATAGGGCATTTGAAAACATCTTTGTTGCAGAATTTGCCATGTGAGAAGTTTTTTCATGTTCGTTGTGCTGCCCATATTCTGAATCTTGTTGTTAAGGAAGGTCTAAGTGTCATTGAATTATGTGTAAAGAAAGTTCGTGATACAGTGAGATATATCGATACTTCAGAAGGTAGGCTTATTAAATTTTATGCTTGTGCTTATCAATGTGGTCTTGCTTGCAATACCAAGTTATGGTTAGATGTTGCGACAAGATGGAACTCTACCTACTTGATGCTTAAGAAAGCCTTATATTATAGGAAAGGGCTGGATCTTTATGGTTCTCAAGAGACTGGTTTTCAACATTGTCTCTCAGCTCTTGAATGGTTGAAAGTGGAAAAAATTTGTGAGTTATTGGAGCCATTTTATGAAATTACTACCCTTTTTTCTGGTTCCGATTATCCTACTTCAAACTTGTATTTTTACAATGTTTGGGATATTGAGAGTATTCTTATCTCATCGAAAGTTGATGTTGATTCAGATATTTGTGAAATGGCAAGTAAAATGTATGAAAAGTTTGACAAGTATTTGCGTGAGTATTCTATGGTTATGTCTTTTGGTGTCATTCTTGACCCGCGATATAAGTATGATTTTGTGAGCTTTGCTTTGAAAAACTTGTACGGTGATGAAATAGGCATAAGGGCTGCCAATGAGGTTTATGTGAAATTTGTGGAGTTATTTAAGCATTATAAGAGTAAATTCCCTTCACATCAAAGTTTAGCGAGTACTTCCAGTTTTACTTCCAATTTTAGCGAGTCGTACCCTGCCTCTAGACCAAGACGCTCCACTTTAGAGATCTTTGATGCAAGCTATGGTGCTATGGGTAGGGATGATGAGACTGAATTTGAGTATTATTTTCGAGATTATAAAGTTCCCCGAAAAGCAAAGTTGGATATACTGGATTATTGGAAAAGAAAAGCAGAAATATTTCCCGTTCTTTCTTCTATGGCAAGGGACATATTAGTTGTACCCATCACTAGTGTCGCATTAGAGTCTAGTTTTAGTATGGGTGGGAGGATCTTAAATAAGTGGAGGAGTTCCCTCTTATCCAAAAATGTGGAAGCTCTCATGACTACTCGCAACTGGTTGTTTGGCTATGAAGGTAAATTTTTAACCTTTGTAATTGTTAATTTATTTATTTTATGTAATGTTTAGTCGCTTAACTTTATTACACTTTGTTTTTTTAATTGTTTATGCAGAATTGGACGAAGCTGGAGTTGATGTTGATGACACTAACTCAGATGACGAAGATTGATGGCATGAATTAAAGAAACATTGTACGTAAATGTCTTCAAACCAATCCTCCCATTTTTCACTTTTGGGTACTATCCATGTTGGTAATACTTGATTGCATATTGTCCACTTTTGCCTTTCTCAAATCACTCATAATTTGAAATGGCAGCATGGCAGCAGTTCCCTTAGTTTTTCTCTTTGGGGATGATTTATGTGAAAATTGCATCCTATTAGCCGACCTTTTCTTCCCGATATTCTGTCCTATTTTAATTCCTTAATTCGAATTTCGGTGATAGGAACTTCAGAGCTTGGGAATATGTTTGAAGATTGTTTTTGGAGCTGAGGGAATATGTTTGAAGACTGTTTTTGGAGCTGAAGCGCTATGTTTGGTCAAGTGATGCCTTTCATCAAGGATTATTAGTCAAATATGTATCCCTATGACTTATGATTGTTAGCTTAATATTAGCTTTGAAGTTGGACGTAGTTGCTTTATTTAGTATAAATACTTAACTCATGTAATCCGTTTAACTTATCAATATCAGAATGGTCGTTGGGATAAGTGCAAACTGTGTAGCAGCATCTCTCTTATTATAGACAGAAATCTTTCCCAGGGCTACTGGACCACGGGAATATCGTGCTTCTAAGAAAGTAGTACCTTTTAGCAGTCCAGGAAAAAGAAGAAAGTGCAGAGAAGCCTAGCTTTCGAAGAATTCATAAAATCTCCCCAAGTAGGATTCGAACCGTTTGCCGAATAATCGCGTATTTTGTTAGGAAGTTACTGTTGGAGGAAGTGTCCTCGACAATAGTGTGTTGACATAATTAAATCTCATTTGAATGAAACACAACTGGGAGTGTTACTCTTTTAAAGTCGACTGATCAACATTTACCGATAATGATTGGCTGTCTAGAGTTTGACATTATCGTCATATGATGGTGGTGATCAATTGATCCCTTAAGGTCATATCTTTAGGGAATTCCGTCTCAATGGAATAACAAATTAATATTGTATTGGATGCGAATTAATTAATAACTAGAAGTTTTGGAAATAATTTTATATGACGAATATTTTTATAATGGAATTATAATAATAAAAGTCAAAGTAATAAAATCGTTTTTATTACTCGGTTTTATTTATTCGTTTGGGAAACGATTAAATTGAGAATGAACACGGTTGATCATAAAATTACAAAGAGTTGTAATTAAATTATGATATTACATTTTTATACAATAATAATTTCGAATTATTAGTATAATTATTTAAATGTAATAAATTTGTAAATTATGGATTTTAATAGTTAAAATTGCATAATTAACAAATAGGGTCATGTGTTATGCAACATATGTGACATGTTACAAATTAACACAATTGACAAAAATAAAATGGGTCCATATTAAGACCCATTTTCAGCCGTGTAAACATGTAGTATGTGGGTTGTGTGTGTGCAAAGTGATTGTGTGTGTAAGTGGATGTGTAAGAGTGTAAGAATGTGTAAGGCATATTCTTGCCTTTGTGTAAGAAGATAGAGGCCATGCATAGGCTCTTCTTTGCTTCTTTGGCCGGCCATGATGCTTGCACAAGCAAGCTCATGTGCTTATATAAACACACTCACTTCACACTCATTTGAGTTAGTTTTTTGGCTAAGTGATTGTTGGTAGATGCTTCATCATTCTACTAACATATACATACTACAACCTCATTCTCATAATTCCTTAGCAAAAATAGTTTTTACTAAGAAAATAATTATTTCCTATATTAATAATATTAAGACTAATATTGTTAATATTTCTAGTATACTAATACTAATTTTCTAGTAACAAAATTGGTGTTAGTTTGAGATCGGGTCCTTGATACGTATCTTTTGGAGACGATTTTTGCTAGATCGTTATAAGGGTATTTCGGTTTGAAGACTCAAATAATAGGTGATTATTGAGTATAAACCTTCTAAAACCAATGTAAGGACTTTCACATCTTATGATATCATCATGCATGCATAAGATCTATTTAAGTTTTATGACTAAACTTAAAGAAACAAAAACTCACATTAGATATGAGTATAAAATCAGGAATTTCGATTCCCAATAAGTGGTATCAGAGCATTACGGTTGTTGCATGCATGATCGGATTCATGTCTTATGTTAAAAAACGGATTAACATACATATTTCGAATTTTTTCGAAAATTTTGTATTTATTATGATAAATCACAAAATAATTTTGCATGTTAAAGTTTCTGTTTCTAAAATGGTTTTGGGACATAAAAATAATTTTATGGATTTTTATTGTTCATTTTTATATTTATTTGTATATTTTGTAGTTTAAATCGGTTTTAAACAACAATTAATGGGAAAAATAGTAAAACATAACTTCTGGCCGAGATTTTTTGATATGTTCTCACATGCATATTTTATATATTTTATATGAATTTTCGTAACAAATGGAGTTATTATGCATGGATTATGAATTTTATGAGATAAATAGTCATAATATGAGTAAAAATGGGTATAGAAGGTTATATTTCGAATTTGACCGTAAAAATTTTATGAGAAGTCACATGCAATATATAAAGTACATGTATGAATTTTTGAAATTATTGGACTTATATTGCATGATTAATGATTTTTATAGTAAAAATCGTATTAATAGTGACTTAAATTCGACTTTAATAGTTATAGTTGGAATTTTGCCATAAAAACTTTACACAATGTCACATGCAATATTTACAGTATTTATATAAGTTTTGAGAATTTATTCTCAAGTGATGCATGATTTATGATTTTAATAGTTGAAATCGGATAAATAGTGACTTATTGTGTTAAAAACAGTTAATCTTAATCTTATGGCATAAAATTTTACCCATAGATGTCTTATAAAATAGGAACATCACATCTAAAAGATGAATATCAAAAAGTTTCTGTTTTTATGATTATTAATTTTTATGAGTTAAATAGTTAATAATCGTAATTTATGAGTCGGAAAATAAAATTTCGAGCATGGTCTGTAATTTTTGGTTATTTTCAGATTCATATATATATTTTAGGATGACTAAAAATTTATGGCAATTTATTTCAAGTTTTTACAATTTAAATCGAGTTTTTAACCTTAAAAACGATTTTTATACGATTTAATTAAGAAATAAACTATAAATATTTGCATGAGACCATTTCTTAATTTCTGAATTTTTAGAAAATTTCCAGAAATTTTAAAATTTTTGAATCTTAAATTTCGAATTTTATTGACTCATTTGGCCATGTTTTGTTTATTTTTCCCGAAAAATATAAGTAATTTATGAACAATAATGCAAAATCAAGTTAAATCATGATCAAACATTAGTAGAGACTAAACATTGATTCCTAAAGTAAGTTAGGATGATTAACTTGGACATAAATCAGATTTATGTAATTTTGGTGATTTTAATAGTTAAAGTCGCGCATATCCGTAAAAACCGTAAACAAATATGAGATATTTGCTCCCATAAGGCGATTTGGCATTAAAAATTGAGCATGTGCATACATATTTTATTATTGCATTTTATTTAATGTGAATGTCATATTTGAATGTTTTTATATAATTTGGAATTATGTAATTTTTCTTAGTATGGCCTTAGTTTTAATCAATATTACCCGTAATGTAAGGGAATATTGATTCGGTTGTAATTTATGTGATCTCGTATCACGGGTTTGTAATTTAATTTAATTTTAAGTTTTACAATAGAGTAGTTGTATTATTTTATTGTAATTCCGGAGATCCAAAAGACGGTGCCATACGGAAAGGAGTTCCGACAAGACGGTATTTTCTTGGATGGCGTGCCAATGAAGTTCAAGGGACCATGGAGCTGGTTTCCGAATTTGTAATAGTTAATTAGTTTTTACTATTACTAGGAAGGCCATACTAGGATTTTATTGCTTTATTGCTTTTATTTTTGCATTTTTAATATGTTTGCATGCATAGCCAAATCGCCATAAACATGCATATTAGTTTAGATCGTTAAAAACGACCGTGTCAATTATAATTATCGAGTTCACCAATTTAATTCACTTAAAGGAGATAGATAATAAATTGACAAGACCTCTATATTAAACAAAACAATTGAGAATTAGCCTTACCAAATAGTAGAACCCATGAGCTTCTATTTCGTGGGGTGGTGCTAGTCCAGTGGGCAGTACGAACCTCATTACGTAGGATAAGTGGGGCGATGAGGTGGATTCAGTCCAGTGGGCGGATCGCATCTCGATGCATTTGAAATTTGGTTTGTACTCAACGGAAGTGTAGAAGACCAGTGGTCAATGTGTTCCGGGCTAAGATGAATAAATAATGATTTTTCATCAACCAAGAGTTCTATGGTAGAACCGGTTAAAATTTTAACCCACCAAACCATATCATTGGGTCGGAGTTCCAGTGGTTCACGATTTCGGTGGTATGGGTTTGGGTCTTGGAATCATTTATAAAATTGGATAGAGGTCATTTTATAGATACTTTAACTTGTTGAAATATTTACAAGTTAAATCAAAATGATGAATGTTTGTTTTTTCCCTAATTTGTTGTTTTATAATTGTTCAACCCTCACTCCTATATTATCATTCGATTGTAACCTATATCTCCGCTAAACATCTTATGCTATATCGACAAATACAATCTCTTTCTCCTCACTTAAAACCGTGTCTTTGGTTATGGACAAGGTCCGTAGGAATTATTCTATTCCATAGAATTTGATAGGAAGGTCCTATGCAAACATAAGATTAACATCTTAAAATTCATATTAAACCATTATGATTTCTTATAAAGAAACTTAAATAGAAGTGATTTTAGTCAAAAAGTATTGATTAATCTTCTATTCATACATGGTTTTAAAGTCTTATTGCTCAATTTAATAACTTATCGTCTAAAACTTAAGGGTTAAGAACATGACGAAGTTAATATAAATTGGTAAATTGATTTGAGAAAATCATTTTAACCAATACCACCTCACTTCATAGATATTAACTCCTATAAGGAATTAATTTGGAATCAATTGAAGAAAAGGTCTTCTTCAAGTAATAATTCTTGAAGTGAGTGGGAGCTATGGGAAGACCAAATCTTTTTTAAGTAGTTAAGAAAAGAACGAGGTTGAGAGAAAATCGTGTAAGACACAAAGTTAGAAACTACTCCAAATTGTAAAGTCTAAGGATGTTGGAAGTATGACTCCAACACATTTCTTGGGTAATACTTATGACATTAAGTTTTCATTCTACATTGTTTGCATATGACTGCAAATTGGTGATTCACGTTAGAAATTCCATTTTCATATGATTAAACTATGGTAAAAGAATGACAAGACCTACTATTCTAAATGGGTATTTAGAGGAGGATGTGTTAATAACACGATCCGAGGGTTCTTGTAAATCCTATCGTCCTAACGTGAAGAAAATCATATGACGATTTGTCAAGAATGATAAACATAAATGGAACTAAGGGAGTTGCCACTTCATCCGTATGACATATACATGTTATATTATGCTTAACCAAGTTTTGGATTTAGAGTAATACATAAATAATAGTTATTATATACATCATCTCTAAATATAATTTGAGTTTTGCATAAAAGGTAAAAAGTTTTACCATTACACAATTAAAACAAATGTCGTACTCAATATTACCAGAATTGATTCATGGTTAGGCCATACGAATCAAGGTAATTATATTCCAAAACTAAGGTGGACATGTCATATGTACCCTAAAACTCGACTTGGTGCCCCAAATTTTTCCTCATTTCTCAATTGAAAGTCGCATTTGAGGTTAGGAATCTCATGGGTTATGCGAATCTTGCATTCAAGGCAAGTCATTTACCCTATAAACACCTTAAAATGTGTAGGTGAGTGAAATTTTAAATCAAGAAAGACATTTCAATTCATCTTTTTACCGAAGTAGAAATACTTTATCTAGAGGATCTATCCTCGAGTAGATGAGGTTCATCTTCGATTGAGGAAATCAACACACAAGAAATTCTCGACTGAGAATACATGTGCAATGGCTCAAGAAAATGTTCTTGGAATTAGATTGTAATCTAATTGAGCCTAGTAACTACACCAAATAGAGTGTGATAATGTATCACAAGTTTACTTTCATAAGCACAGAATGGGCGGGAAAGTAGTATTGAATCATATGAGATATGATTAAATCTTTACAATTGAGTGGGAGCTATTTTCTATTCCGATTTTGTCGAGCATTTATCTTTCCGCTATGTTATAAAGCATGGGCATACAAGTCATATGAGATATGAATAGGCAGGGTGCCTAAGTTGTAGCCTATTTCGAATGGCGAAATTTTTCCTATATGATCATAAGAACAAATGGTTTGTGGCTCATGATGATGTCTATAAAGAAAAGAGGTTTATTTCTTTTAGACAGAGTGGGAGAAATTATTGTAGAGCCACAACTTCAGTATGATGCAATAGGAAAATGTTCTTCCTAGTTGAAATCAGTGGAAAATTTCATTCGGAAATTAAGTTGACAAGTGTCATGTTGCCTTCTTAGTGCAACGAACTTGTAACTTGTATAAATGCTTTATTTAGTTTCGACTCTACCTGAATCCGAAATAGCTCAGTTGATTGGTGGAAAGGGTTTCGCACGCAACAACGGATCTATATTAAAATCGGATCAAATAATGTTGTTGGATTTTAAGATCATCTACGATGAGTTTTTAAAATCACAACTATCCTAAGAACGGATGACAAGAGTTGAATTTGATAAATTGGTGGCAAAGAGTTTTCCACAAAATAACATGGCTTCATTGAGTTCAAATATATTTTGACATGATTGGATTTTAAGTCATCAAGTATGAGCTTTGTAAAATCGCAACTATCTTATAAGGAAAATGTCAAAAGGTTGAATTCTTTGTTTTTGATCATGTGATGAACATTTTCTTGAAAGTCAAGAAGTTATGTTTATACATAAAGTTTAGTGGGAGTAAAGTTATGTCACTAGTCTTACATGAATGTGACATGTTGATCATTATGGATGATAAAGACTTGTGAAAGGAATAAATACATCACTACGATATCCTATTAATGGATATTAGCGTATAAGTAGATATTCTTATGTCGATAAGAATAAGGGTAAGTTCGAATGTTTTGAACTATGGAAATTGAATCCACATGCTTCCGCTGCAGGATCAATTCTTTACGCTAAGATGTATTACCATTATCAAACTTCGTATACTTGGAGTATGACGAAATGTTACAAATCGAATTTGGAGAGAAGTCTCTATGTGTAGCCATATAGCTCATCAAACACTACTGAATAAGTACTAAAAGGATGAAGCTAAAATGTTTGGATATTTCATTGGTTTAATGTACAAAGAGTTGCACAATACCATGTTCAAAACACATATGGATGGTTAGAGAACCATTTTGACTACAATCATAAAGGAAGAAATCTGTTGGAGATATTCTAGACAATGGAAGGTATTCAACAAATATGAGTACACTTATATCTATTAGATATAATAGAGGGAAGAGTCTCTCAGACACTGTGAAAACAGTGGGAGCTATTCTATTGTTAGAAAGCTTGTGTCTAGATATGGATCAAGACACGTACTCGTAAGGTTAGCATAATGAGATTATGCATAACCAAGGGAAATTATAGTAAGGTTATGTGAAGCACAAAAGTTATTAAGGCTTATTAACCAAAAGCCTTCTTATAGGCTTAACATGATAAATCATGTCATCTCAATTGAGTTGAGATGTAATACTATACAAGTATGAATTATAGATTATGTAGTAATTGATATGGTATCAATTTTACATATGTGATAATGCATTCATCATTTGAGTTATTTATAACTCACCCCAGGTCATGTCATATTCAAATGGGATGGTAAGACCATATTGAACCCCATTAAAGTGAATTGAATTATCATGACCTCGCCCCTAGTTGCTTAAGTGAGGTGACGACTCAATGCAACCAGATGTGTGATGTGATTGATGGCGAGTTCAATTGCCATAGAGTCATACGAGATGACTAATCGATCACCTAGGCATAGACATGTTAAGATACATTTGCCGGGCTAATGACCGCTGATAGAGCTCTGGCGTACTCTTATTAAAAGACTGCCTGGTCGTGGCGGGAGCATCTATCGTGTTTCACATGAGTCAGTTCTTGGACTAATGACTGTTCTCTGAGGTGGCATAGTTTTCAGATTAACTTTGATTTATGTCCTAACACCTTCGTAACTAGGGTTTATAAGGACATATTTTGGGTTATGATGGGCTGTGGCCAGCCGGAAGGAATAAGTCGATTAGGAATTGTCCACCCCTTGTCAGGGTTGAACAATATCTCTAGGCCACTCGAGGAGAATAATAACTAGAAATGCGTGGCCACGCTCGGAAGGTATCTATGGTAGATAATTCCGGTCAGTAGTTATAACTCCAGATCGAGATAAACCACTCTAGATTTTAATCAATTGTCGACACGACCTGAGAGGACGCCATGCATTGAGTGGGAGATAGTAATAGGGCAAGAGAATTGGTGATACACACTTGTCTCGGACAAGTGGGAGATTGTTGGAGGAAGTGTCCTCGACAATAGTGTGTTGACATAATTAAAACTCATTTGAATGAAACACAACTGGGAGTGTTACTCTTTTAAAGTCGACTGATCAACATTTACCGATAATGATTGGCTGTCTAGAGTTTGACATTATCGTCATATGATGGTGGTGATCAGTTGATCCCTTAAGGTCATATCTTTAGGGAATTCCGTCTCAATGGAATAATTAATTAATATTGTATTGGATGCGAATTAATTAATAACTAGAAGTTTTGGAAATAATTTTATATGACGAATATTTTTATAATGGAATTATAATAATAAAAGTCAAAGTAATAAAATCGTTTTTATTACTCGGTTTTATTTATTCGTTTGGGAAGCGATTAAATTGAGAATGAACACGGTTGATCATAAAATTACAAAGAGTTGTAATTAAATTATGATATTACATTTTTATACAATAATAATTTCGAATTATTAGTATAATTATTTAAATGTAATAAATTTGTAAATTATGGATTTTAATAGTTAAAATTGCATAATTAACAAATAGGGTCATGTGTTATGCAACATATGTGACATGTTACAAATTAACACAATTGACAAAAATAAAATGGGTCCATATTAAGACCCATTTTCAGCCGTGTAAACATGTAGTATGTGGGTTGTGTGTGTGCAAAGTGATTGTGTGTGTAAGTGGATGTGTAAGAGTGTAAGAATGTGTAAGGCATATTCTTGCCTTTGTGTAAGAAGATAGAGGCCATGCATAGGCTCTTCTTTGCTTCTTTGGCCGGCCATGATGCTTGCACAAGCAAGCTCATGTGCTTATATAAACACACTCACTTCACACTCATTTGAGTTAGTTTTTTGGCTAAGTGATTGTTGGTAGATGCTTCATCATTCTACTAACATATACATACTACAACCTCATTCTCATAATTCCTTAGCAAAAATAGTTTTTACTAAGAAAATAATTATTTCCTATATTAATAATATTAAGACTAATATTGTTAATATTTCTAGTATACTAATACTAATTTTCTAGTAACAAAATTGGTGTTAGTTTGAGATCGGGTCCTTGATACGTATCTTTTGGAGACGATTTTTGCTAGATCGTTATAAGGGTATTTCGGTTTGAAGACTCAAATAATAGGTGATTATTGAGTATAAACCTTCTAAAACCAATGTAAGGACTTTCACATCTTATGATATCATCATGCATGCATAAGATCTATTTAAGTTTTATGACTAAACTTAAAGAAACAAAAACTCACATTAGATATGAGTATAAAATCAGGAATTTCGATTCCCAACAGTTACGATAGGCTACATGAGATCATATACAAGTATACAACCTCATAAAAATCTTAGGCCAGAAAACAGTGTTATTGAATTAATTCTATGACACTTGTAATTGTATGATATTATTAGTAACAATGTTCAGTTTGATTAGTAGTGCTTTCATAAACAAAGAAACAAAATACTAGCATAATTCTATGATTAGACGATTAAATAGGAAATATAGAAAGTATATATACCCGTGGACTGTGGTGGCTGTGGAGTTGGAACAAACGGAAGTAAGGTGTGATTTAAACAATTGAAGTTGCAAAATAAAATCAGAATATTAATTAAATCAAATTGGGTCGGGTTAGATTCGAGCCAATTCGGGTTGAGTCGGTTCGGGTCATATCGGATTATAAATCATTCACAGGTCAGGTCGGGTTGGGTCATGTTGGGTCAAAACGGGTTGTACACTCATTCGGGTTACATGTCGCGTCAGTTTGGTCACAAGTCGGTTCGGTTCATTCAATTTCGGGTTATATCGGTTGACAGTTCACCCACGGGTCGGGCCAGGTCGGTTCGGTTCATTGTTTTAGCGGGTGTTATCGGGTCGGGTCAGCTTTTGCCAGCTCTACTTGCGAGGTACGACCTAGGATGACGCCTTGCATTGAGTGGGAGATTGTAATAGGATAAGATAATTGGTGACGCGTACACTTGTATCGGACAAGTGGGAGGTTGTTGGGAAAAGTGTCCTCGACAATAGTGCGATCACATGATTTTATTATTTATTATAAAATCGTAAAATCTCATATATATATATATATATATATAATATATATAAAATATATATATATATATATATATATATATATATATATATATATATATATATATATATATATATATATATATATATATATATATATATATATATATAAAGGCAAGATCCGATGAGAACGATCATTCGGTGCATACGGTGAGAACGACTCTCCTCCATTAGATGAGAGTTAATTAAAAGGCTGAGATTAAATTTTAAATTAAACCAATCAAGCTAAATACTAGTACATCCGTACATTAAAATTTCTTCCACTTTTTAAATGCATTCCATATCTTAACACATGTACCGCTCCGGCTTCCTCACTCTAGTGATCTTGTTGGGTTTGCTCGGACAGTCATTTACTCTCCTGGACAAGGACTATCGGGTTTGACGGGAAGATATGTGAAACATGTGTCATGTTGACTTGTTGCGCTGTTGTGCTGGCGTTTTAGCTACACTACAACACGCTCCAATACTCTTACACTACTTGTTTGTGTTAATGCGTCAAATTCATGGAAACAAAAACAACGAAATGCTTTGTAACTCGTGGTTCATAACTTCATATCAACCTATTCGAGGACTTCAATTTTGTAAACAAGTATATTACCCAAATAAAAAAAATCAATTTAATTATCATCATAATAATTCTATCGGAGAATTTTAAGGGGTCATCCGTTTATATTTGTAGGAATGAAAACAATTAAATATAATAATATGAGATTTTAGAACCATTCTTTTAAAAAAAAATGTATCTACTCCTTCAAAAAATGTATCTAGGTTTATGTAAAAAAAAGTAAAAAAAAAAATGTACATACTCCGTCAAAAAATGTATCTAGGTTTACGTAAAAAAGTAAAAAAAAATGTATCTACACCTTCAAAAAATGTATCTAGGTTTATGTAAAAAAAAAGTAAAAAAAATGTATCTACTCCAAAAAATGCATCTAGGTTTATGTAAAAAAAGTAAAAAAAAAATGTATCTACTTCGTAAAAAAATGTATCTAGGTCTACGTAAAAAAGTAAAAAAAATGTATCTACTACTTAAAAAAATGTATCTAGGTTTATGTCAAAAAAGTAAAAAAAAATGTATCTACTCCTTCAAAAAATATATTTAGGTTTATGTAAATAAAGTAAAAAAAAAGGTATCTACTCCGTAAAAAAATGTATCTAGGTTTACGTAAAAAAGTAAAAAAAATGTATCTACTCCGTCAAAAAAATGAATATAGGTTTACGTAAAACGGTAAAAAAAAAAAAAGTATTTGCTCCGTAAAAAAATGTATCTAAGTTTGTGTAAAAAGGTAAAAAAAAAATTATCTAGTCCGTCAAAAAATCTATCTAGAATGTGGGTTGTGGGTATTTCTTAACCGTTGATTGTGTTTTAATCCAACGGACGTGACTCGTTCTCACCGTATGCACCGTATAATCGTTCTCACCTGATCCTAAATATATGTATATATATATATATATATATATATATATATATATATATATATATATATATATATATATATATATATATATATATTTATATGTTGAATACGGAAGGGATGATATATTATTAAGTCGATTGATCGTCATTTACCGGTAATGATTGCCTTTAAATAGTTTGACATTACCGTCATATGATGGTGGTGATCAGTTGATCCCTTTAGGTCACACCTATAGGACAATACCCGAACTTTAAGTTAATAATTTGTATGGGATACGAGTTTATTAATTTCCTTATAATGGACGAATTAATGAGAGATTTTGATCTCGGTATAATACGATTATACGAGATTAAATTAGAATAAATGTTATTCTTAAATGGGAACGATAAAATTTATCGTATTAATAGTTGTTGGTCAAGTAGTACGATTATATTGACCTAATGCAAATGTCGGAAATCGATACTTAAATGTTAAGTATTGATTAATAATATTGTATGTAGATACAATTTTATTAGACATTGCATTTTAATGTGTGATATGTCACATTTGTGACATAGCACATTTTAAAAACTTAAATTGTAAAATGGATCACATGCAATGTACATGGGAACCGTGTGATAGGTTGACGTGGGTAGTCTTATTTGATGATTATTGTTCTAATTGAGAAATATTAGCATGATCATGTTTAAGACCCTCATGACTAGACCTATGATGCTAGTGTCTTTGAAAAGAGAAAAAGCTCATGGGCTCACTTCCCATGTGTGCCTTTTAAGGGCATAAGGAAGTAACCCACTTCCTCTCTTTTCTTTATAATAAGACATTTGCATGCACTTGTGATTAGTGTGTGTGTTGCTTCTCTCATATTCTTAGTGAGATAAAATTAGAGTTTCTCTCATCAAAAATTACTAAGTCCTAAATTAATACTAAGAGTAGTATTCTAATTATTGTAAGGATATTACTACATACATAATAAGATTATTGTAGTGAGTTGGGTATTGTTTTGGGTGCAATCAAAGGAGGATTCTACACTTGAGATCTCGGTTCATCCATCCCTAATAGCTCAAGATCGGTTTTTGGTAGGTAACCAAAACCGTGCCCATTGTACCATTTCCGCAATGTAAGGTTTCGAACTAAACTTGCATGCATAAGATCCGAGTTTTATTTTATGATTTAAATAAAACCTCACATATAAGATATGTAAATTATTTCTGGAAATTTGATTTCCTACACTTGATTGTATCTACGACTTTACTACCTTGGGAAACCGACATGGTAATGTCTTTGTTATCTTGGCCGGATACCCGGGTGTTACAAACACACACTTCATTACTCCCTCTCTCATACTTTCCAACTACACACTATAACGTGTAACCTTGCCAGGTTACCCTCGCCCTTAGTGGGAACCACAACCTTACCAACTAATTTTCGCTCGCTGTAACGAGCAACCCAGATCACTAATGTGCGCATCCCGCTTGTGACGGGAGTTACAAGAGTCGAACATGAGAATGAGACCATCTCCCATGATAGTCCCATCATAATCACAACCACATCACCATCAACTCATACAATCCGAGAATCATCACAATCACACAATGCATATACTCAAATCCAATCACAATACAAACAATCATACAACAACTGAGTAGGAAAACCTACCTTATTAGCAATCATAGAAAACAGCACGAGATAGTCTAGAAATGTTCCTCTACGAATTCTATGAAAAAACCCGAAAGTCTCACATGTGAGGGTTGTCCCACATTGATAGAAGAGGAGAACAATCTATAAAACCTTATTAAAAGGCTAAATTAAAACGCCAAGTAAAAGTCACGTTAGCAATACAAATTCAACGTCAACAATCATCCATGTCAACAATCAACAATTAGAATACAAATTCTTATAATTAGATTTAACAAGTGTATTCTTTCCCTCTCTAAACTCCACGGGAAGAACTACACCCCCAAATTCATTTCTCTTCTCACCATCAATCTATAAAATATTATTAAAAGGGTACCTAAAATAATGTGACATGACTAATTTTAAATGTGACGTGGCATATTTAAATGTGAAATTGACATATTTTTAATGTGACATGGCGAATTGATGTGGCATGGATTATCAATTTATTATTAAATGACCTTAATTTAAATTATTTATCTATAAATTAAATTAATTAACTTAATTAACTCACTCATTTATAATATTAAAGGATATTATTATTATTAAACCATTTAATTTAATTCCACATGTCTTAACATTTAATTTTATTCCATATGGCAATTCATACCCATTAATTTTAATTTATTTTAATTGATTATTTAATTTAATTATTTATACTATTCAAATAAAAGGTTAATTTATCCATTTTATCTCATATGACAATTTCACGCCTCATTAATTTATATTCATTTTTGTTGATTATTTAATTAAATTGAAAATAAAACATAAATGTAATAATAATTGACTCAATAACTATATAATTAAATATAATTTAAAAAACAAGTTAAATATTTACCATCATTCACATATCATATTTATAAATACTATTAAAAGGGTAAACCTTAAATGTCACATAGACAGTGCCACTTCAATGCCAACTTACATACTATTAATATGACATGGCAAATTAGTATGACATGGATTATAGATTATTAGATATAATTATTTTAAAATATATTTAATAATTGCTAAAAGTCCTTATAAAAATGTTATTGCAAATGCAAATAAAGAAAATTAAAGGATATCAATAATCTTAAATTAAATATTTATATATACATTAAATATTTGATGAGTTAAAAAACCCAAAAAAATGTAACTTACAAAAAATCACATCAACATTTAATAATTTAGAAAAAAAATTAAAAATAAAAGTGAAAATAAAAATCGCAACTTACAAAAAATCACATCAACATAACTGAAATTCGGAAATGAAAGAACATAAATAAGGTCTAGCTAACGTAATAAGGTAAAGTCATCGATGAAAGATCATCGCTCGCTAGCCTCTGTGAAATCCCCATGTAAGATCATCACCAACCTACACACATACAACATGTGCGCCACCGTCAGTGGGGAGTGACTAGAGATGCTCCTAGCCACCTATTGTCATACACACATAACATATATTCACATAATCAAACATGTATACTCCAACATAAATAACCTCATGTGAAGTACACAAATCATAATCCGTTAGCATAATATTCACTTACATCCAACAACATCATGCTTACTCATATATATACAACTCATACAAGCATACATGCATAATCACTAACTATGAAGGTTCAACGGTCAATTTAAGACATAACCTAAGCATAGCGCAAATTCAGCAGTATCTAACAATGTACCATAACGCAGGCAAGTTAGACACAACAATCATCACTACATGGAAGATGGCATATGACGACTCCATTATACAACAACAACAAGTCTACTTAGCCTCAGCGAATACAATCCCCTGGTAGGACGACAAGCCGATCTACGGTCCTAGTCTAAATCTGGCCAGACTCTCGAGGTATAAACCTTCCTCGATTCGACAAGTGATTAAAGATACCTCCAAGACACGAACTAGCTAGGAACGAGATACCCTCTAAGTCGGACGGACGGTCTGAAACCTAACCGGAACACCTATCAACAGTCATACCAAGACATAACACAGTTAAGGTGAGAACAAGAGTCATATAACAGCTCATAGAATAACCTCCACATGCATTACACAACACATCACCCCAAGATGTAGCACACATACGATTCACGATAAAACTATGACCTAAAGACTCGATCGACAGTTCTACTATTCCATTTCTAAGACTCTACTCAACCTTGAATTTTGGAAACTATTTGAGGTGAGAGCCGGTTTCCCTTCTGGTTGCCCGGCCGGGGGGTATTTCTCCTCTAACCAATTTCCGAACCCAGTGTAGAGTCGTCCAATTTCTTGAACTACAAACAACTCAAATGATAAATCGATATTCTTTTGATAAACATCAATTCAACACTTAGTCAATTTCGGAAACCATTTGAGGCGGGAGCCGGTTTCCCTTCCGGTTACCCGGCCGGGGGGTCTTTCTCCTCAAATCTCCGAACCTAACATAAGTGTCGTCCAAAGCTTTGGACAGCCAACACGCATACAAACCATACGGAAAAAGAATCAACGAAATCCGACTTGAGTAAACAAAGTTACGAAGCAATTTCAACTGACTAGGGCTCTCGACCGGTCGGCCGGCTGAGAGTCCCTAACTCTCATGCATAAACACAACAATCAAGCAAACTGAGAAGGGGCTCCCGGTCGGCCGGCTGCCGGTCCACCGGTCGGGGACCCTATCACCTAAATCATGCACAAAACGCAAACATGCCAAGACGGGCTCTCAACCGGTCGACTGGCTGTCGGCCGTCGACCGGCTGGGAACCCTTATTCCCGCGATAGAGTTTTTCTCGCATTTAAAAAACATCCTCATACTTCTATGATACTTCTAATACTTGATTTTAATCAGCACATCATTATTCTCAGCATGAATACATAACATATAGGCATATGAACATATCACAAATGATTCCACATGTGATCATATATCAAATTTCTCAATTCTACCCATCTCATGTATATAACCATTAAAGATTACCAATATCAAATTCATCATATAAATCACATGAGAAACAGTTTGTGAGCAACAACAAGGTTCCTAAGAATCATGAGCATTACTAACTTCATTAAAAACACCACAAAATCACATTGAATGCTAATATATGACATAGGCCGAGTTTCTCATTATTGTCACCATTACTTAGCGAAATCCTCAAGCTCCTCTTCAACAATCACCAAGCCTTCTTCCGTGTTGACACAAGCACCGCCTAAAACCACACAAACACCATAAACGACACGAAATTCGAGCTAGGACGGAACAGCCCAGAAATAAGTCTAACCTAAATACGAAATTGATTACCTTAAAACGACGGAGACGATCTCACGGATCTATAGGCGCAAGAATCGCTAAATTCCGATAAGAAATGAAGATTTTATGAGAGGATTTGTGAAATGGGGATTTTGTTTGAGATGATAAATGAGTTTACTGTTTTCCTTATTTCCTCACTTGAAGAACAAGAAAGAAGGTGATGAGGAAAGCGCCAGGAAGCTTCATTCCTCTATTTTCTTTAAGTACAAGTAAATTGAGACGGGTTTAAATATAATGTTCGGGAAAGCTTGATACGGAAAAGCTAAGGGAATTATATTTTATCTCAAGATATAAATAAATTTTACGAAGAAATTTACACGATATATATAAAATATAAGTTTACGAATTTAAATAAAATATTATTAAATTTCGAAAAATACTTTAATTAATTTAAAATAAGGTTTACGAAAATAAGGGATGTTACAATCACCCTATCTTTCAAAAAGTTCCGTCCTCGAAACTTGAAATCAAGGAGTAAGGGATACACCAGACGACAGTGCTAACAACTCATAATGTTTAACGGGATTTCGATAACTCAAAACTTAGATTCCTTTCAAGGATTTCAAAAAGTAATTTCCATAGCACCAGCCTCCATTAAGGAACGTTGGGGTTCTCGTTGCGCATTCAAGAACCTGACGCTCTAATCCAAAGGCAAGTCCAAGGTAAAAATCAATTAAAACCTTTAAATTTAGATCGATCCGGTGTCGATGAGCATAGTACAGGTTATCGGACGTCTCCAATAACGAGTTCAAATGGCAAATCAACGCTGAAATCCATCAAAGTTGTAACATTATCCACTTTCTTTAAACCAAACCTTCCAAAAATAAAATTCAATTTTCAAATTCTTTTGAAATGGAGACAGTTTGCAAAATAAACAGGTTTACTATCGACTATGAAGATAACTTCAAGATAAAATTACAGAAGTCTAAGGAGGAAGGATAATATCTTAACAGGTCTCTGTGTACACTAGGGTACATGTAAACCAATAAACACGTACGTACCAATAGTCGGATCAGGGTGAACTCCAGTCTCAGCTCGACTCTATACAGCTCCGGTCCCACTTGACTCGGTATCTAGGCCAGCGGCAACAGCTCTGTCGATGGCGACGCTCTTCTCAGGACATTGGAAGGAGCGATGTTCGGGCTTCTTGCAGATATGGCATACCCAAGGTTGGTCATGGCAATCAAATCCAGAGTGACGCAATTCGCCACATCGATGGCATGAGTACAACCACATTCTCAACCTTCTTCTTCTTCTGGGGGCACTAGTAGTAGAGATGACCTGGTTCCCTGCAACGGTAACATGTACGCGGTCTGCCATAGTAGTCTATGTCCGGTTTAGCTGCAGTAGGTTGCTCACTGGTCAGTAGACGCTTCCCCTTTCCAGAGTCAGAGGAGGAGGGAAGAGGACTGAGCGGTCTCTTGCCTCGCTGGTCATGCAGAAGAGGAAGGAGAAGAGGGGAAGGAGCTCCAAATCTCTCGTAGAAGATCTGGTAGGGATCTTCGGTCCGTAGAGCACTGAGGTAATTCTCTGTGATGTCATCGAGTTACGGCTCAACAAGCTTCGAGTCTCTGCATTGAGCTTGCTTGTAATACCCCGTATTTTATAGCTCGTAATAATAAACTATTGATATAATTATTGTGACTGTAAACACTTTGATATTTAATATGTACTATTTTATATATATGTGTTTATTTTGTATTTATTATTATTATTATTATTATTATTATTATTATTATTATTGTTATTATTATTATTAGGATAATTTGTGAGAAACTACCTTACATTTATGCCCATTTGTGAACAACTACCTTACTTTTTTTTTGGTTAAAAACTACCTTTCATTTTAAATTTTTGTTAACAATGTTAGGAATTTAGACCTAATTAGACTCTCTAATGATATTAAAATTACAAGCTAATTTCATAAGGTGGTCTAAATAATACATGCATGCAAAAATTAATAAGAAGAAATTTTCTTACATTGGTAAGATGGCATTTTTGGCACTACAAATGTCTCCTACCTTTGTAGTTCTTGAGCTAAAATAGTGTAGGATGATCCTCCATAACCCAAGTCACCAAAATAGGTGACCTCCTTTGGTTGCACCCAAGACTAGCCCAAAAACACTAAGTATATTAACTAGATATAGTTTAGTGTAAACCTTGTTTTTTTATACTATAAATATTATTACTTTGATAATATAAGAAGTATATTAATTTTTTGTGAATTTATTTTGATGAAGATTGATCAAATTTTGATCAATTTTAGAGGTTGAAGATGAAGATCTTAAGTCTTCTATTTTTCCTCTTAAATGGCTTAACAAGAAGTATGTATTTAGAGGATTTTAATTCTCTAGATTTTTCCACAAAGAATATGTGGAATAGTAGCCTATTTATAGGCCATCAAATGTAAACAAATGAGTTTATAATATTCATAAACATGAGTGGAAGACAAAGACCTATTATGGTCACCTTATCTCCATATTCTCGGTTTACATATGGTATTCCGGGTCTTATTTCGTCTTTTCAACATTTGTCCTTCAAATGCTTATAAGTCGAATATTTAATTATCTTATATAATAAAAATATTTATTTGATTATTTAACACTTAAATAATACAAAGTAGTAAATAAAATACACTTAACATTTAAGTGTCATTTTATCATTTTCAACATAAAATGAATCTTATAAAACCCGTTTAGCTAATTTTACAACTTCTTGTAACATTAATTCGCTAATTACCTCCACCTCATAAATAATACAAACTACGTATATATTAAGTAAATTAACTATTAATTACTAAATATTGTATTATATTTATTATTCAATTATTATATAACCGAATAATAAAATCTTATGGCCTGAGTACTTTACTTTTCATCAAACATTAAATTCACTTGACTAATAAAAGTCAACCTAAACAAGGAATTAATTAACTTGTATCTTATACAAATAATTAATTTTTCCATTTGGGCATCATCTTATAGGTGTGACCTAAAGGGATCAGCTGGTCACCGCCGTCATACGACAGTAATGTCAAACTCTAGTCAGCCAATCATTACCGATTAACGTTGACCAGCTGACAAACATATAAAATATAAATCCCTTATATTCCTTGTACGAGATTTATTATGTAGAAGCATTATTGTGGAGGACACTACTCCAACAATCTCCCACTTGTCCGACACAAGTGTGCGCTACCAATTCTCTTGTCCAATATTATCTCCCACTCAATGCAATAGGTCTTTCAGGTCGTTCTTGCACGTGATCATATCATAAAGTGGTTTTCTCAATCTGGAGAATGACTGTCTGACTGGATAATCTACTATAGATCACATCCGAGCGTGGCCACGCATTTCCAGTCACCTCTCCTCGAGTGGCCTTGAGATATATATAATGACATGGATGGACAATCCTATTGACCTATTTTCTTTGTTCGATACAGATCACAATGCCCAGTAAATGTCCATCAGCCTCCTTTTACGGCGCGACCTAGGACAAAAACCAAAGCCACCGGAAAACCATACCAACTTAGACAAATAGTCGCAAGTCTAAAGAATTGACTCGAAGGAATAATTGAAATCCTCGCCACGACCAGGCAACATAAAGGACTCTATAAATGGTCACTGTCCGACAAAATGTCCGTACATTCTGCCTATGTAATCGACCAGCCATCTCTATGGTCATATGATAGTCGAACTCGTCATCTATCGCCTTACAATCTAGTCACTCCGAGACGTCACCCCATTAAGTAACTAGGGACACTATACAATGTTAATCCAGTTCACTTAATAGGGTTCAACATTGTCACTACAACCTATTTGGATAAAAATAAAGTATAACTAATATCCAGTTAGCACTGAATATATAAGAGTTGAAAAAACTCAAACGATAAATGCTATTATCATATATGTAAAAATTAATACACTATCAGATTATTACACATCATATAATCTGCAGCAATTCAATTGCCCTATTTCGATCACATTGAAACGACATGACTATCATGTTTAGCCTTCAACAAAACCTTGGTTTAAAATCAATGACACCTCATTTTATCAAACCAACAATTGTTATTTCCCATTGTTTCACATAACTGAAATCACATGTAACTTAATTAAGTACATGTCTAGACTTAACTCTAGACTATGACACCCTTACCTCGAAGATAGCTCCCACTGTTTTCACAGTATATCATGATAGGATATGCGACTGCATGAGCTACTACTAGTCCTTGCATTATTGTCAAATTGAAGCTACTTCGTATCGCAACATCGAATGTTATGAAGTACTTAATATCCGTTGTAAAATCCGCAATGTATGACTGCCTAAAATTCTTCCAGCAGATCAACTCCTCATAGCCAATACGGGATTTCAAACAATCTCTATATGTTTTAAAGGATGGTGTTTAATGTATCTTTTACATAAACAACATCAAACATTCATGTAACTCCTTACATGAATTATAAATATCAAAATATCAAAACACTTAGTTTTATTTACTTAGTTCTTCTCAAGTACTAAATAATAACTAATTTGGCTATTAAATGACCTTCACTTAACTTTTATTAATAAAAACTCACAATACTCAAACTATATGAATTGTTAAGACAATAATACATCATAGCGTATAGAATTAATCTGACAGCGGAAGCAAGTAGAATCAATTCTAATGAGTTCAACTTGTTTGAACTTGTCAAGAATCTCACCTACATAAGACTCATAATAAAGCGCATATATCCCTCCTTGATTTATCTAATAAATCTGGATATATTAAGATGTATTAATATTCTCCTAAGTCTTCCATCATTCCAAATGATTTATATACAGACTATATAAAGACTCATAAGACCACCATACCCCCACTAAACTTCATGTGTAAACATAATTCCTCAACATCTTGAGAAACTAATCATTCCAACTCCATGATGCTCTCTTAAGATTTCTTCATAAGTTTGCTACAATCTTAAGATTGTAAGGATCTACAAAAAACCCTCTAAATGTGTCAAACACACTTCTTCTTCTAGAACGAGTCAAACTCGGGAAGATGGTTTTGATATCCTACTATTAAATTGACAATTATGAAATGCAACAATTGCCAGTATAATCCGAGTTTATAGAAGCATTGAAACTGGTGCAAAACCCTTTTTCACCAATTAAGCCTAGAAAACATCTTTTTATTCAAGTCAATTACATTGAATAGATCAAACTTCTTCATGTAAATATACCAGGTTATTTACCTGATAATTACACTTGAATTCTAATTCGGATTAAGATGACTTATATAGCCATTGCATAGAGTTGAAACTAGAAACAACCTTGAAACTAGAAACAACCTTTTAAACAACCTCTTTGTAAGTAAGAGGTATCATAATTTTTTAAATAACGATTTATCACCTCTCATCACTTTCAAAAAGTAACACTTATATACTCATCTCTAAAGAGTGATGGATTTTATCCCGACCTCGTATATTCCGAACAAATATACACTCTATTTGACAATAAGAAAACAATTTTCTTGTGTCATTTGTGGCTCTTCAATATTTTCTCCCACTCTGTCATTTAGAAATAGTCCTCTATTCTATAAAGACAGCATCATGAGCCACAAACACTTTATTCTCATGAACTTGTAGGATAATTGACCACATGTTTTTATTCGGACAACTTACAAATTAGGTACTATACCTTTCCATATCTAATACGGAGTGAATATGGTTGTTTAAAAAGGTACTTTGACTTAGTGGGAAAAAAAAATTAGTAGACAAAATATAAAGACCCCAATTAAAAAATCAAGTGGCTCAATAAAACTTGACTAAAATACAAAACCATATCGTATAAGTTCTATATTATCTCTTTCCAACCACGCCTTATCGAATAATGTGTGTTACGGAAAGATTTTAACTTGTGATACTGTATCACATTACTTTTGGCAACAAACAAAAATCATCACTTAGTTATACTTTCCACGATCGGATCGTGAAACTTTGATCTTATAGTCTTATTGGTAATCATATTTACGATAAAAACTCTTTGATCTCATGAAAAGTTTCTCTTTATATCTCGTTTAGTAGATACGCCATTATCTTTCTAAACTGATGGTAAAAGAAAAGAAGTAAATGTAATCTACTCTGATTGAATTTGTTATTCGATCATACACATCCACATGTGATTAGGATGAATAACGACTCTTATGCTAAATTTCCTTTTCACCAAAAAAGGTACGAGTTATCTTGCTTGGAAGACAAGATTCGCATATATCATAAGATTCACAATCAAATGATTCACGAAGACTTAGTTTACAATAGTCCATGAATGCAATTTCAATTCAGAACTAAGATTAGATCGGGGTCACAAAAAAAAATTATGAACCTTTTATATGCTATATATATATGATATATATAATTTTATCTAGTTTAGGTGAAGAATAACCAATATTTTGATTGGCATAACCATAGATCAAATCATGGCAAATTTAGGTACAACTTTTGTTTATATCACATGAGTGACCCTATGTGTCTTGCATAAAACTTTTATTAAAACACAATTCTAAACCAAAAAACTAGATTAAGTACATATTTATAACACTTATAAGCCTCATAATGGAATGACAACTACTCTAGTTCCATTTCCTACGAGATAGTTAACATTAGTTAAAAGCTAATCGTCACACGACTATCATCTCATGAACCAATAACAATTATTATAACCACTATCGATATCAAATATTGATGAAGTGGTAGAAGTATAACTAACGTAAATCATATAGATATCTAGAAAAGAACGAACCTTTTAGGTGTCATACACCTAACTTTCTTATTCAAAAATTAGGGGTATTTTTCTATTAATGTAATATTTCAATTAAAATATCAACATATTTGGTTAGGATTGGCCTTGCACTATGGTTTGGTGTTGCTATTCACAATAGCTTATCCTTATTAACCTTTGCCTTAAACCAAATACTTAAACCAAATTCTCTTTTGAACCTCGTCCTAATCTTAACTATTAAGATATATACATCCCTCTTAGAGCTCCCACTCACTTCTAAGAAACTTAATAAAGTGAATGTGGTCATTGGTTAATCATGATTTCGATTGCAAATCATATTACGAATCAGTTCCCAACGAATTTAATAAGTACTTAAACAATTTAAGTATGTATAACCATTTATCTCACGAGCAATAAGATTGTAGTAATATTGTTGTAAATAAAATGATATTGTAAAATCGAAACACTTTTGATTTAAGCAAAATTCAGTTTATCCTCTTCATAAGAGATCTTTACAACAGACAATATGAGGATCAAATGTAAATGCATTTTTCTAATTAGCTATGGTGGTAAATCGGAGAAAAGATGAATAATCGATTAAACAAGTTACCGTATACTCTTCGAAAACTATTTTTCATGTATAACGGATTATCGATTCTATAAATGGAGGAGCGAGTTGAATATATAGTCATTGCGCGATATAAAGTAATAAACGGAATAAGTGGAAAATTTAACATTCATCGTAAATAAATACTTGAAAAATAACTTTAACAAGTTTCAATAAATAGGCATTTATATAATGATCTCCCACTGAATTACATAAACGATTCCAAGACCCATCTTTATATGAACACGGGCACGGTGAGCCGATTCATCCCTTATTTATATAAATTTGGTGAGTCAACAATTTGACTGACTCTACCATTAGAACTCTTGGTTGACAGATTTTCTCAAAAAACTATCTGTTAGCCCCGGAACTAATCATGGGCACGGTGAGGCCGATTCATCCCACATTAATCCCGTTGAGTCCAACCAATTTCCACGTGTAATAGCTTTTATTACCCTACTTACCCAACGTAAAAAGAGAGTACCCCGGTGAGCCGAGCCTACCTCTAATGAAGAAGGGATTCATAGGTGCTAATATTTGGTAAGGCTTTATCTCAATTTTAAAAGTGAGAGATCTTATCAATTTAATTGTCTATCACTTTTAAGTGAACAAAATTGGTGAATGGTAGACAATTGAATCGATAACAACGGAAAAATAAATAAAAAAACATGTAATGACGATTTGGCATGAAGATAAGCAACAAATAAAATCCTTATATGGCCACCTAGGTAATCTAATTAACTATTCTATTACACTTCGGAAACCAACTCCTTGGTCCCTAGGGTCTTCAATGAAATGGCCTCCTTCTTTTGGATTTCGGAATTCCTTTCCGAAAATAACACCGTCTTTTAGGAAACTCCGTCTTTTACAAAATCAATAATACTACTAGAAATAAAATTACATGGCAATATCCTATTATACAAATTGTAACTAAAATAAAACTATTAATTAATTACAAATTAGCGATACGAAATCGCAATAAATTACAAATTAAACCGGTATTCCCATACATTGCGGATAATACCAATTTCTACCTATGGCCATATAAGGTAAAATTACATTAATTTAAATACATTCATCCATATGAATAATAAAATGCATTGTAATAAATATAACATGTCAAATCGTCCAACTTACCAACAACGATCATGCGAGCTTGTTAAGCGGGATTTTTAACCATTAAAAATTCCTAATCAATTCTTAAAACAATTTTAAGATGGATCTCTCATTATAATCTGGTCCAACCTCAAAATGATTAGTCACACTAATTAATTTGACATTATATGGGTTTAAAATACATTTTATGATAAAAATAACATAATAATTCATGATTATTATGAAAACAATCCATTAAATTAATAAAAATTATGGAAAATAAAATTTTAAAATTTTATACATTATGATATTGTACCAAAATGCCATGCATGTGGAAAAAAAAATGGTTATAAAATTGATTCAAACATATACCACAATATTTGTCGGTAAAATGCAATTTTACGATTTAATTCCAAATTAAATCATAAAAAATTAAAATAAATTTAAATGAAAATTTTGGACATTTTAGAATATTTGCAGGAGCTTAAAAAACAAAATTTTCGTGCCCCAAAAATAAAATATTTATTTATTTTAAAATAACCATTATTTACCAATTTTTATCGAATAAAAATCAATAAACTATCTAAATTAATCACATTCACTTAAAAATTTCTATTTATCACAAATAGAACATGCATGTGGTTATTTCTAAATAAACATACATAAAATTAACATGCAACTTAATTAAATTAACTCTTAATCAATTTTAATGCATGTTCTTCCAATTTTATGTCATATTAAGTAAAAATAAGTCATAAATTTTTACATAAACTAAATTTTCGACCCATATAACTATATGACCAAATTATATACATGCAAAACCATATTTTTTGATAAAACTAATTTTAACATAAAAATATCAACTTTACTAATTTATCTCATAAACTCATAAAATCGTCTTAAGACAACATGCATGTATGTAACAACGCTCTGATACCACTTGTTAGGAATTTAGACCTAATTAGACTCTCTAATGATATTAAATTTACAAGCTAATTTCATAAGGTGGTCTAAATAATACATGCATGCAAAAATTAATAAGAAGAAATTTTCTTACATTGGTAAGATGGCATTTTTGGCACTACAAATGTCTCCTACCTTTGTAGTTCTTGAGCTAAAATAGTGTAGGATGATCCTCCATAACCCAAGTCACCAAAATAGGTGACCTCCTTTGGTTGCACCCAAGACTAGCCCAAAAACACTAAGTATATTAACTAGATATAGTTTAGTGTAAACCTTGTTTTTTTATACTATAAATATTATTACTTTGATAATATAAGAAGTATATTAATTTTTTGTGAATTTATTTTGATGAAGATTGATCAAATTTTGATCAATTTTAGAGGTTGAAGATGAAGATCTTAAGTCTTCTATTTTTCCTCTTAAATGGCTTAACAAGAAGTATGTATTTAGAAGATTTTAATTCTCTAGATTTTTCCACAAAGAATATGTGGAATAGTAGCCTATTTATAGGCCATCAAATGTAAACAAATGAGTTTATAATACTCATAAACATGAGTGGAAGACAAAGACCTATTATGGTCACCTTATCTCCATATTCTCGGTTTACATATGGTATTCCGGGTCTTATTTCGTCTTTTCAACATTTGTCCTTCAAATGCTTATAAGTCGAATATTTAATTATCTTATATAATAAAAATATTTATTTGATTATTTAACACTTAAATAATACAAAGTAGTAAATAAAATACACTTAACATTTAAGTGTCATTTTATCATTTTCAACATAAAATGAATCTTATAAAACCCGTTTAGCTAATTTTACAACTTCTTGTAACATTAATTCGCTAATTACCTCCACCTCATAAATAATACAAACTACGTATATATTAAGTAAATTAACTATTAATTACTAAATATTGTATTATATTTATTATTCAATTATTATATAACCTAATAATAAAATCTTATGGCCTGAGTACTTTACTCTTCATCAAACATTAAATTCACTTGACTAATAAAAGTCAACCTAAACAAGGAATTAATTAACTTGTATCTTATACAAATAATTAATTTTTCCATTTGGGCATCATCTTATAGGTGTGACCTAAAGGGATCAGTTGGTCACCGCCGTCATACGACAGTAATGTCAAACTCTAGTCAGCCAATCATTACCGATTAACGTTGACCAGCTGACAAACATATAAAATATAAATCCCTTATATTCCTTGTACGAGATTTATTATGTAGAAGCATTATTGTGGAGGACACTACTCCAACAAACAACTACCTAAAAAAAGTTTTGAGGCCAATTTCTATTTATTATTGGTTTCACAAGTGTGAGTTCTCTAAATTTTCATTCTTATTTTGTCGTTAAACTTGATATCCAAGTTTATCCTTCTTATCTAAAGTTCTAAACGAAAGAGAATTCTTGCCATTAGCTTCAATTTCTTTCTGCTAAATCCTTTCACTAGCAAGTAGCACTTGGACATCCTACTTGAGCCCCCTAGGTAGTTTTTGACAAGAGAGGGAGTTACTATGGCTGCTGCAAATGAAGTATGAAGTATTGCGGCATCATACGGCAATGAGTAGAACAATATGTATCAGAAATGCATAAACCAATCAATACTAGTGCATTTTATCAAATAAATGCATGATTAACACCTATTCACTAATAGCATAGAGTTCATATCATTTAGCCCATGTTCATCATCCGGAGCAATTATTCCACGTGCTTAAAGAAAGAAATTGAAGCTAATGGCAAGAATTCCCTTTTGTTTAGAACTTTAGATAAGAAGGATAAGCTTGGATATCAAGTTTAACGACAAAATAAGAATGAAAATTTAGAGAACTCACACTTGTGAAACCAATAATAAATAGAAATTGGCCTCAAAACTTTTTTTAGGTAGTTGTTAACAAAAATTTAAAATGAAAGGTAGTTTTTAACCAAAAAAAAAAGTAAGGTAGTTGTTCACAAATGGGCATAAATGTAAGGTAGTTTCTCACAAATTATCCTTATTATTATTATCGTTTGAATATTATGGTTGCTTTTGTTATTATTTTTATTACCATTATTATCATTCTTATTATTATCATAGTACTAGTTGCAATTATTATTGTTAATTATTATTGTGTTACAACGTTTTATCGTTGTTATCATTTTTGTTAATACTTTTACTTGTTATTCTTATTATCTTCATGGCATATCCCTTAAGACCGCTATGTTACATTGAGAATTATGCATGTACCTTATCATCGTAAAATAGTGTTAATATATATATATATATATATATATATATATATATATATATATATATATATATACACACACACACACATGTAATGTGTTTAACCTTATGTGTTTAATTTAATTATTTGAATGTCGTTACATTACGTGAGAAAACACCGTAGGTATATGTTAATGTGATGGTTGAATACATGAGGATTTATGATAATTAACGTTTATATGAACCTCGTTATATGCACGTACCACTAACCATACAACATCTGTCGTAATCCGTACAATGTATCACATTCATATTTTGATATAGCCACTCCGTCATTGACTATGCAACTCTTGATATGCATCAAGAGTAAGTTCAACGTACCATCAAATTTACGCATATTAGTGCCTTACCACCTAAATTTGCGTCTCCTTACTTTCTTAAACCCTCGTCCCCTCTTCACTTCTTATTCTTTTTCCACCTATAATCCATACTCACAACACAGACACTAACCAAAAGCTTTCCTCACGCTGATTTGGGAACTCCGGTAGTCAAACGACATACTCATCATCAACCTTGGTAAGTCATGCTCTTTCTACTCTGTTTTAGGGGTTTATGAATCATGATTAGGGCTGGGTAATGTGTTGTAGAGGAATCTTAACTTTACTATATCTATGGTGAACCTCGATGGTGGTGGTACTTAGGAGCGGGTTTCGACCGTAGGGATGAAACGACGCAAAACAGAGGACCCGAAACTCCCTTCTTTGTTGTACCCTCGTCATATTTTATTTGACCTTGGGTTTGGGGACTGGTCCTGGATAGGGTCAGACCATTGTGATGGTCTGATGGTGGTTAAGGGTGGCGTTGGGGTGAGTATAGGTAGAAATCGACGGATACTGGGAAAGGCCGACGAGTAATTGACCCGTATTGCAGACCCGTTTTGGAGACCTGGGTTAACCTTTGAATAGTAGGTTTTGTCAGGGTGAACGGGTCGACATTTATGAGTCTCAGGTGGTGGTTGTTGGCGTTTGGTGTGGAGGCTGCCGGAATTCAAACATGGAGCTCGTTTTTGCGCAGTTGCGGGTAGGTAATGTAGAGCGATGGTTAGCGGTGGCTTTGAGAGTTTCTAGTGGTGGCCAAACCTTGATATGGGTTCTTGGTAGTGCAGTTACGAAGGTGGGACCCTCGTTGGTGGCAGTCGGTGGCCAGGCTAGTAGGGGCGACGCTACGAATATGGTGCACGGGTGAATGGTAGTATAGTTGTTGTCGTGGATTTGTGGTTGTCGTGGGTGTTGATGGGTAGTTATCACTAGTTTATTTGATTGTGTTAAGTTAGATTAGTTTCTTAGGTGGGTATTAGATTAGATTATAATGGTTTATACTCATTGGTTTAAGATTAATAAGTTTGTTTAATTAGTTAGTCGTTTATTCTCCTTGTGACGGTATTTTATTAATCTACTAATTAAATTATTTAATTCGTTACGAATTATATAGTTTTGTTATGCGTAATATATTAATTAATTAATTAATTTGATTAGTTCATATGTTCTAATTGTTTACGTAATTATATTAGTTAGTAATTACGTATATTATATTTGTTAGGTGACGATTTTGAGGTGGCATAATTTTGTTTACCTGTTGGCTAGCTATTGGATTATATTGCTATCCAGATAGGATACACTTATACTGTACTCTATGATGTGATACTAGTGAATGATGCATTGTATGTTATGGATGTAAGTATGATTATATAAGCATGATGGTTAATGGTTTGTTATTTTATTATTGCATTCATGAGCATAGCATATGCATTGGTTACTGGGAAAAGTTACAGAATGGTTATTGTTATGATATAAAGCCCAGGGTGGTCTGCAGGCCAGGCCTGGTGTCTTCAACTTTATAATGGAAATCGACGAAGGTCGATGATACTCTGCCGAGAGGTTCGGTGTGGGTTGGTGCAAGGGTTTGAGATTGAGAATGAGAATGAGCTCGAGCATATCATGGCATTTGCATATCATCATTTGTTGCATTATGATTTTTGTGTTCTCCTACTCAACCACGAGGTTGACAGTGTATTCGTGTGACACCTACGATAATCCGGAATGGGGAGGAAATTCAACAGGAAAGAGACAGATGAGCTAGGAGGTGGGGCAGGATTGTGAGATGCGGACTTGGACTTACCTGGCTTATAAATCACTCTAGTCTTTACTTTCAGACTTTATTTCAATTCTTGTAACTCAGTTTTGTGTTTGGTTTTAGAGACAAGTTGTAAGAGTTTTTAACTATCATTTAAAATATAAAATACTGTGGTTGTTTTACTTTGTTATTCACTACCTCGGTCTTTCCGAGATGGTAACAGTCCTATTTATTTGGGAAGGTCTTGCTAAAGGCTCCTTCATAAATGGGGGTGTTGCATTGCTCATGTAGATGTAGGCCTTATCTTTATCATCCTCGACGAACTGGGAGGCAAAAAGAGTTAACTCCACAAATCGATCAGTGAAAGCCTGCACGGATAGGGTCCCCTGGTGAAGGTCCATGAACTCTGTCATCTTCTGTTGACGCAGAAACTTGGGATAGAACCTCTTTCCTGCTAGGGTCTTGAAGCGGCTCCTGGTGAGCAAAAGGTCATCAGGTACTAATGTAGGGCTTGTGATTCTTCACCATCGGCTAGCCTCGCACACCAAGAACTGTGATGCCAACCTTACTTGATCCTTCGGGGCTACATCGTACACAGTGAAGTTCCTCTCCATGTCGAAGAACCATTCGGTAAGGGCCAAAGGACCAGCCTCACCGTCGTAGGTCTTAGCAGCGTTCCTCCACATATGGGCAGTCACCCCAAGCAAATCCTCCGGGTTGGAAATCTTCCTGTCTCACTTGGGAGGGAGGAGGCACGTTTGTCTGAGCTTGACAACTCGGTATAGTTTGCAGGAGAGTTTGTATCGGTACACTCTTAGAAGTACTCGATCCCATTATACTTCGAATTCACAAGAACAAATTGTTAGACGTATTCCTAACAAAGCACAAACAGACTACCACTTGTCCTTAAGTCTACCCAATCTCTCATTCATTATTTGGATTTTTGGTCAAGTTAAGTTTGGGGATTACATGAGTGCGTCAGGAGCAATAACGCTCTAATACCAACTGTAAAACCCCACCTTGCGACAGCAGAAAGTAAACACACAATATATTAAAAATGCAGCGGAATTTAAACTTTTTAAGTAAACATAACTAAACATACGAGGTGTAAATTCTACATAACTGAAATGCGGAAATGAAAGAACATAAAAAAGTATTTAAATCATACGTACAAAATTACAGCCCGGGATAGCATATCCCTACAGGCACAAACTGTATAAACCAAAACTAAGGTCTAGCTAACGTAATAAGGTAAAGTCATCGATCAAGGATCATCGCTCGCTAGCCTCTGTGAAATCCCTTTGTAAGATCATCACCAACCTACACACATATAACATGTGTGCCACCGTCAGTGGGGATTAACTAGAGATGCTCCTAGCCACCTATTGTCATACACACATAACATATATTCACATAATCAAACATGTATACTCCAACATAAATAACCTCGAGTGAAGTACACTAATCATAATCCGTTAGCATAGTATTCACTTACATCCAACAACATCATGTTTACTCATATATATATATATATATATATATATATATATATATATTATATATATCGACTTGGGATCCGGTGAGAACCACCTTACAATGAGAACCTTGTGAGAACTCTACCTTACAGACTTTTTTAAAAAAAAATAATAACATAATTGGATTCGGCATGACATTTTATAGTTAGAGAACATATTTTTGATCCAGAAAATAAATACTAGTGACGGAAATCAAGGTGAGATACGTTTTATTAATTTGCATGCACCTACTATATATATATACAACTCATACAAGCATACATGCATAATCACTAACTATGAAGGTTCAACGGTTAACTTAAGACATAGCCTAAGCATAGCACAAATTCAGCAGTATCTAACACTGTACCATCACGCAGGCAAGTTAGACACAACAATCATCACTACATGGAAGATGGCATATGACGACTCCATTATACAACAACAGCAAGTCTACTTAGTCTCAGCGAATACAATTCCCTGGTAGGACGACAAACCGATCTACGGTCCTAGTCTAAATCTGGCCACGCTCTCGTGGTATAAACCTTCCACGATTCGACAAGTGTCCAAAGACACCTCAAAGACTCGAACTAGCTAGGAACGAGAAACCCTCTAAGTCGGGCGGACAATCTGAAACCTAACCGGAACACCTATCAACAGTCATACCAAGACATAACACAGTCAAGGTGAGAACAAGAGTCATATAACAGCTCATAGTATAACCTCCACATGCATTACACAACACATTACCCCAAGGTGTAGCACACATACGATTCACGATAAAACTGTGACCTAAAGACTCGATCGACAGTTCTACTATTCCATTTCTAAGACTCTACTCAACCCTTAACCAATTTCGGAAGTTATTTGAGGTGAGAGTCGGTTGCACGGCCGGGGGGTCTTTCTTCTCTAACCAATTTCCGAACCCAGTGAGAGAGTCGTCCAATTTCTTGGACTACAAACAACTCAAATGATAAATCGATATTCTTTTGATAAACATTCATTCAACACTTAGTCAACTTCGAAAACCATTTGAAGCGGGAGCCGATTTCCCTTCCGGTTACCCGGCCGGAGGGTCTTTCTCCTCAAACCGATTTCCGAACCTAACATAAATGTCGTCCAAAGCTTTTGGACAACCAACACGCATACCAGCCATACGGAAAAGGAATCAACGAAATCCGACTTGAGTAAACAAAGTTACGAAGCAATTTCAACTGACTAGGGCTCTCCGCCGGTCGACCGGCTGAGAGTCCCTAACTCTCATGCACAAACACAACAATCAAACAAACTGAGAAGGGGCTCCCAGTCGGCCGGCTGCCTGTCCACTGGCTGGGGACCCTATCACCTAAATACTTCACAAAACGCAAACATGCCAAGACAGGCTCTCAGCCGACGGCCGGCGACTGGCTGGGAACCCCTTGTTCCCGCGCTAGAGTTTTTCTCGCATTTACAAAACATCCTCATACTTCTATGATACTTCTAATACTTGATTCTAATCAGCACATCATTATTCCCAGCATGAATACATAACAAATAGCCATATGAACATTTCACAAATCATTCCACATGTGATCATATCAAATTTCCCAATTCTACCCATCTCATGTATATAACCATTAAACATTACCCATATCAAATTCATCATATAAATCACATGAGAAACAGTTTGTGAGCAACAACAAGGTACCTAAGAATCATGAGCATTACTAACTTCATTAAAAACACCACAAAATCACATTGAATGCTAATATATGGCATAGGCCGAGTTTCTCATTATTGTCACCCAGGGGTGGCTATGACCAAGTGCGGGCTGAGCGCGCGAACTGGGCCTCCAAATTTTTGGACCTTGTAATCATATAAATTATGAAAAATTAGTGATATACCTAATAATCTCCATCTATATTAACAAAAAGGTGATAGCACATTGGTGAATACATGTTTTAATTGCCCAAGCCACCGAGTTCGAGCCTTTCCATAACCATTTTTATTTATTGAGGGCCTCCATTTTCATTTTGCACAGGGCCTCCGGATTATTCGAGACGCCCTTGTTGTCACCTTTACTTAGCGAAATCATCAAGCTCCTCTTCAACAATCACCAAGCCTTCTTCCGGGTTAACACAAGCTCCGCCTAAAACCACAAAAACACCATAAAAGACACGAAATTCGAGCTAGGGCAGAACAGCCCAGAAATCGGTCGAACCCAAATACGAAATTGATTACCTTAAACGACAGGGACGATCTCACGAATTTATAGGCGCAAGAATTGCTAAATTCCGATAAGAAATGAAGATTTTATGAGAGGATTTGTGAAATGGGGATTTTGTTTGAGATGTTAAATGAGTTTACTGTTTTCCTTATTTCCTTACTTGAAGAACAAGGAAGAAGGTGATGAGGAAAGGATTAAGAAGCTTTCTTCCTCTATTTTCTTTTAAGTACAAGTAAAATGAGACGGGTTTAAATAAAATGTTCGGGAAAGCTTGATACGGAAAAGCCAAGGGAAATATATTTCATCCCAAGATATAAATAAATCTTACGACAGAATTTACACAATATATCTAAAATATAAGTTTACGAATTTAAATAAAATATTATTAAATTCCGAAAAATACTTTAATTAATTTAAAATAAGGTTTAGAAAATAAGAGATGTTACATTAGAAATATGAAAGGTATTACTCAATAAATCTCAAAAGAAATTCTCATTTATTCTCAACTTAATTAACTCGAGTAGTAATTAAGTAACTAAATTAAATTATTTACTTAATTTCATACTACTTACTTTAGGAGTTACATGTCATTTTATTTTTACTCATATCATTGTTATCATTTAATTGCTCATCTAATCTCATATATATGAGAATTAAAATTTGATTCTCATCGGATTTGTTACTTTTTTCACTGAAATCCTTTTTTTCTTGTTATTTTTCAAGTTATCCGCGCCCAAAATTTGAAGATTGGAAAGAAGAATCTATTTTGTTATTTGTTCATCGTCCTCTATTGTTTAATTTTAATTTATTTTCCATATGTTTTTCTCCCTTTGTTTTTAATTTGGTTAATTTACTATTTTGATTTTTATTTGTAGCAATATCTTCTTCTTAAATTATGTTTCGTTATTTTAGTTCTTTGTCTTTACGGTTTTGATCAATCGACGTCCATAGAACAAAGCTAAATACAACCTTAAGGTATTAATTTGATAATAATTATTTTTAATTACATTTTTATATAGTGGTTTTTGTCATTTTCTATATTAAGCTAAACATTTACTCGTAGCTTGAATCTTTCAAATTGCGTTTACTTTAATTGTTCTTTTGATCTCCATTGTATATATTAGACGGAAAATATTTATTAGTTTTCAAGTGAATGAGATCTCATCATCCTTATCAATAAATCAATTTAGTAATTTTTATTAGAGTTTTTTTGTTTTTTACCACCTATTGAGTCTTATATTTTACAAATTACCACCTATTGAGTTCATTTTTGCTAATAACCACCTAATTCTTTGCGTTTTACCACCTAAATTGCAGTTGTTGTCGGGTTTTCTTATTTATCGTCTCGGGTACATTTAGCGACTTTCTATTATTAACAATGACCAAACTACCCTTTACGAAATATTATATAGCTAGCCTATATTCCCTGCCCATACATAATACGGCGTAAAGGAGGTTAAGTAACGGTAGGAATATGATAACTCAAAAAACTTGCTCTCTGAAAATAACTTATAGCAAGAATGACGAACATCTCCGTTAATGTCCATCGAAACTGCAAAATCTATTTCCAGAGTTTAGATCTAGGTAAAATCATAGAAAAAAAACAGAAGCAAAAACTTAACAGTACATCAGCACAGAGAGTAGACGGGTCCATAGGGATAGTATCTGACATCCTAAAATAAGATAGTTTCCTTAAAAAAAAACAGTTGTTAATTGCTCTCAACTATAGTATAATATTCATCCAAATAAGTTGTTAAGTTGTAGAGGAAGCAATTAGGGCAATGGGATGACGAGACTTTGAATTGCTCTCAATTAGGGCTTTTGATCAATTTTGGTATCAACCACACAATCACTAAAATTAGGGTTAAGAAATAAAATTGAGGAATATACTAATTTTATTCAAATTAGTTCAACATAACTATAGAATGCATTGCTGAATAAATTAACTGAAATTCAAATGACAATGGATGATGAGACTTTCTTTGATTGATTCAATAGGCTGAATATCGTCTACCAGAGATGATGGGTGCTATGATCACAAAATTACCTAGCTTAAATGTGAAAAAAATGCCCAATTTCTAGGGTTCTAGAATAAGATGGATTCAATTTGGAGAATAATTGAGTGAAATAATAATAAGGGTGAGTGTGTATAATATTTGGTAAAGGGTAGGTTGGTCATTGTTAATAGTAGAGAGTCAAAAAAAATGTACCCGAGACGATAAATAAGAAACCCGACAACAATTGCAAGTTAGGTAGTAAAACGCAAAAAAATAGGTGGTTATTAGCAAAAATGGATTCAATAGGTGGTAATTTGTAAAATTTAGGACTTAATAGGTGGTAAAAAACAAAAAACTCTTTTTATTATTCTGTTTTGTAAAAAAATCACACTATATAATATAGTTAAAAGCCTTCTTAAAACATCTAATTTTATTCCACATGTCATTTTTATATTGGTTAATATTAAGGGTACATCAAACTTATTTATTAAAATTCTCCTTAAGATTTACTAATATTTTTTTTGATAGAAACCATAATACCGATCATGATTTACATTATAAAAATAAATTAAGTTTTTACTCTCATCATTTAAATCGTACATTTTGTCCATCTAACTCTTCATTAACTGTAGAGATAGTAGTTAAAACTTAAAAGATCCAACATATAGTTAATAAAAAGTTTAATAATTTGAATTATAAAGCTACTAATAATATTTTTTAGTTGAAATTATATGATCATGTACTAAATTATAAGAATAAATTAAGAATTTACTTTCATCATTTAAATTGTAAAATCTATCCACATAATTCCTCATTGGCAACAAAGATAGTAGCTAAAAGGTCTTATACATGGTAAATGAAAAAATCCAATAATTTGGATTATAAACCTTCACAATTCCACATATTGGCACTTTTGATTTTTTTTCAAAGTCATCTTAAAATATTGTAATTAGCACACTTGCGAAAAAGTGAAAAACAAGGTGTATATGTCCATGTGATTAAAACGTTCATAGTCTTTTAAAAAGATACTCTATATTTCTATCTTTTTAGATTTTAAAATTTTAAAATTTTTAACATTTAGTAAGTTGTATAGTTAGTTTTGTAATTAAGATGATGCTTATTTTATTTTATTTATATTTAAATTTTAACTATTTCAATTTGCATATTATTGATTGTGAGGAGGCTATTAAAAAGAGAAAATTACTGATGAGTACTATTTTGGTACTGTTTTACCCCTCATTTATACCTTATTCTGACTCGATTTTGTATGCTTAATTGTCTAATAAGCTCATTTATATACTAATTTATAATAATTAGTCGTATTAATTTATATATAATATTTATTTGTATTTATGCGTATTAGTATTATTATTATTATTTTATTAATTTAATGCAAATGTGAGACCGAAAGTGAGACAGGAATGTGAGAAGGGAAAGTGAGGCGGACGTGCAAAACGGTATTATGAATTGAAATGGCCAAGTCTTGAAGAAACAAGCAAGTGTGGAATTTAGACGCAAAAATCAAGCTATCAGCCAAATATGCTACGGTCTTTGCTGAGTATCTGATATGACTTATGGCCACCGTAACAGCCACTGCTTACCACCATTGGCTACCCCATACTTCCACCTTCACAACCATATCACCCATGACCACCACCGACCATCAGGGCAGCCACCACAATCCCCTCAACCTTCCTTGTCCACAAACAAAATTTGCCAAGTATGAAAAATAAACTAAGTAAAGGAGCAGCTGTAACCTGCGACGGTCTTTGCTCAACATCTGATACCACCTACGGCCACCATGGCAGCCACCACTAACCACCATTGACCACCATATACTTCCACCTTCGCAACCCAACCTCTCATAACCACCAATGACCAACATGCCAGCCACCACGACCTCTCCTATACCCCCTGTCCACAAACATTCAAATCACAACCCTTTTCGCGCGACCAACTTTCAGCCACCATTACAGCCACCTACGGACACCATATCAGCGACCCATCACCTCCACCTGCATCCCCTCACATCCATATCCTCATAAATACCATATAATATCACCGACGACCACCAAGGTAGCAGCCACGGCTAAGTCTTCTAGCCCCGCGCGCTGCATTTCCCCTGTTTTTGCTCTGAGACAGGTACCCGGCTGCCGCTCTTGTCGCCGGCTCCCACTACCCTCAATTTAGTCCCTTTTGTTCCAGGAGATTGCCAGCCGGTGCTCCACCGACCGTCGGCGCGCCAACAGGGACATACCTACTGCTATTTTTGTCACTTGTTTTTATTATTATTATTTTTATTATTAGCTGTACTCCTAGTACGTAGTAGTATGTTTATTAGTATGATTAGTAATATTCTTATTATTATTCGTACTAGTATTATTAGTATCTATTTTATTACTTTTGTTATTATTCTAATTAGTCTAATTAGACTTGTAATTAGAGGGAACTATATATAAGGCTCTTCCCTCATTTGTAAAAAAGGGAGTATTCACAATTTAGTACTACCTTAGATTAGACTACCATTAGACTAGAAAATTAGCCTCTCAAATATGTAAGAACCCTAGTTCAAGTAATTTTCCTTCTTTCATTTCCTTCAATCTTTCTTTAATAATTAGTTTAATTAGTCTTTAGTTTATTCAAATTAGATAATTGTTTGTGTTGTAATTTTGGAAGACAAGAAGACATCCATCCTCGATTTTTCAATCCAAGTTTCCTCCTTTAATTTAAGTTGGTATATTTCTTACCTTAATTTCATCTTATTTCAATTGTTTACATGTTTTCTATTTCATCTTACAGTGTTTGTTCAATCTTGTTACTAACTATGTAAAACATAGTTAGTATTGTGTTATTTTTGTTTATCATGTGTGAGTAGATTAATCTAGGGTTAAGGGGAACCTTTTGTGGGATTAGTGGGTCGGATTTGAGTCGTGTTTTGAATGCTAATCATTATGGGTAATTCGTCTTTAATCTTTTGCACACAAGGTGCTTGTGGAAATGCCCAAGTGAGAGCTTGAGTAATTTCACTCTTATTATTAGCTATTCTTCGAAACGAGAGCTTAAGACTAGTTAGTAGAGTGCTTATGCTTTGCCTAGATAAAATACCCATGCTCATAGCTTAAGTTGTTTGCATATTTCGTTGGATGTTGGTCTCTTATCTTTTGCTTTGAACATGTTGCCGGATTGCTTGGACGAGAATTCGGCTCTCCTTGTGATTGGTTAGACTTGCTTGCGGCGAGGGTCGGGCTTAGTTGGACCGTACTAGATAAGTGGGTTGGGATTAGTTAGGACGACAGTTCAACTAGACTTGACCCAAGGACCGTTTCATATCGAGAGATAGGGACACGCCTAGCCTTCACCCTCCGTTATTCCTTCTATTCGACTTAGACTAGACCCCTCCTACTTGAGTGACCCCGAGACCCTAGCATTTTCTCTCATTGTGTTTACTTAGTTGTTCACTTAATTATTTATGTTGTTAGTTTAGAATTTAGAATACAAATCAATCTTGTTGACCGACTAAACTAGAACTAAAACGAGATTTATAGCCTAATCCACCATCCTTTGGGTTCGACCCTAAATTATACTACTTAATTTAGGAGTTTACAAATTGTTTTTGGTGCCGGAATTGACGATAAAAACCGGCCATCAATTACATATTTGGATTTAAATGTGAAAAACAAAAACATATTTTTACTCTTGTAGTCGGCTTACAAAGTATCTATTTAACTTTCTTAAAAAAGCTTATCAGATATGTAACCGCGATCTTGGAGTGCTTTGTTTATCGATTTAAAGACGTAGCCGTTTTTAGCTTAATTTATGATGTAACAAAATAACAAATTTGTAAAAAAAAACATCAACAAACATTTATAGTTCTAAAATTAGCCACGTTAAGTTATTGATTACAAAATATTCAAGAATAATATTAACATTTATTAAAACTAGTTGTTGTATGGCGCGCGAAGCGCGCCATACCCCAAGATAGTTATATCATCATAGTTTAATTTTTTAAGCGTAGCAAGCTCACGAAAGTCACTATAATAAACACGCTCAATTGAGCCCAAATTTTTCTTTGTGACTGCCTCTATAAGGGGTTTAACCGTAATCTCAGGTCAGAATCTTAACCAAAATTTCATTCAGGGCACTTTGTAGGTGAAAGATTGAATCCATATTCATTGAGGTTGTATCAATATAGAGCGGAGTTTCCTTTTTTCAAATGACTTTATCGGAGAAAAAGTCCAAGATTTTCTTCATGATTTGAAAAAACTAAAGTTTTGGCATTCAATATCAATACTCTTTGTTACATGTGCACATACCCTAATTCTAGTCCGACATCGAAAATTAAGTTTGAAATACATCAAAGATACCGCTAAAATTTTGTAAGAATGTTGGTAAAGTATGAAATTCATTACATGAGTTCTTGTAAACTACTTAAAATTGAAAAACTTTAGTAGAGTGTGCATTTTAGAAATGTCTTTTGTTCGACAGCATTGTAAAAATCTGGGTATACGGCACACGCGATACCCCTAGATATTTAAATCGGCGCAGTTTGTTTTCATATATATGCTTTAATGTGATGTGTATATTACATCTTTAGGTGTCTGCTGAGCTGAGCTTTACATTCAAAATATTTGTGCTTGCAATTGAGAAAATAAAAGGGTTAAATATTGGGATACATTTCCGTGCAACATTAAGTACAATCTAGATCTTTTTGAATTATCTGGATACCTTTTACAAGTTCCAACTTCTGAACAATCCTTTTAGTAAAATAAAATAGCAAATTCTAAGCACACTCGATCATTTCCATCTAATTTTTCTTTGACACAATCATGAAGTTTATCACAATTAAATGAAAATGTAAAAGAACCAACTATAACAGCCAACAACAATACACCCAATACAGTCTTCAAAATTAGTGCATCAAATTTGTGTGTATTCCATTCCTCCATTCCTCCGTTCCTCTTCTTTGACTCTCTCTTCCCTTTTCCTCAATCTTACTACAGTCTATTATGTGTGTTGTGTAGGCCTTCATGCAAACCGTATGAGCTGGGGTTCACTCCATTAATTCTACTATTTCTTCCTACTTCTGTATCTTTTTTCTTACTTACCCTTTACCTCTCTTAATCGTCTTAATTTAAGACGACTCCTATACCCGAATTGAATAAAGATGGAGATATCTTAATTAAAAACGGTTTTAAGCAAGACTTTCTGTTGTTTCACTGTTTTTACCTTGTTATATTATTATTCTTCTGCCGCTTAATCATCAATAATCAATCAATATTTTTTCTATATTTTTAACTGAATTTTCCATTTTTTTGCAGTCTTACCGTTTCTTAAACTCTATTTCTTTCAAAGTCATAAATTTGCATATAAAAATCCAAACTTTTTTATTGATGAACATTAAATGTTTACAGAGTGTCTCTTTTTTGTGGTTGTTCATGAATTGTTGAGAAAATCTTTCCTTTTAAGAATTTTAAAAGGTCCGAGTAAGAATGGCAAAATTATATGTCCATTTAAGAACTACAAGAGAAGCCTCTATGAGACCTAGCAAAAGTCAACCGACTTGAATAATCTTACCGATCCTCAATCAGACTCAATGAGAACAATAGGAGGTAAAACAGACTTAACATTTTACATGACTCAACTTGAAATGACCTGAATGAACTTTAGTGAAAAGAAGTTCCTGGATTAAGAAGTGTAAGTTTCGACATTTACCATCGCGTTCAGTTGACAGCTAATTCACAATATGTGCAACTGATGCATCCAATCCCTCTATGTCATTTGGACTATCTTCTTAAGTCTCTGCTATATCAAACCCTGTAATCAGCACATTTCGTCGCTGTCTCGGAAGAATACGACATATGAAATCAATTGCACAAAAGGCATAACTTAGCACACACGCGTTAGAAAAACTATAGTTAACTTAAATATGATGTTCATCATCTATATAAGGTTGTCAATTACGATTTCAGGTTTATTTCACCGACTTATTGTTAATGGGTGGGTTTTAATGATGAGACCGTCTCATACAACATCAAAACGAGCTAGTTAGATATTAAATGATGAGCACCTTGAACTAATTTCACCAAGTCCATGTAGCCAAATTATTGTGGCAATGTGCCTTCATTTAGGCCTAACAACACGTGTCCTCCCGAACTCAAATACTCTCCTATCTTGTCTCGAACCCGAATTGATAAAAAATAAACATAACTTTTAACTTCGATAATAATGTACATTTGTCAGATCCCACAAACAAAGTCAGCATATGTCGACATATATTCAGATAGATAGCAACAATATAGTGCTAGTGTGTTTTACTCTTCATTTAAGTTTGCTACTCACTTCTTCCTTTTGGGCCTTTTCACTCCTCACTTAACTACAAGTTTGTGCTTTGGGTATGTCAATCTTCATCCACCGTCTCTTCTTACAATCTTACCAGTCATTTATCTCATCCTTACTCTCTCTACGCTTTCTTCATCCACCGTCTCTTCTTATAAAAGGTAAAAAGTAAGAATACCTAATAACATAAACTAACCAAATAATCATAATTTGTAATTAAAATACCATAAAATATGACTCATAGAAAACAACGGAACCCCATAGCCCTAATGAAATTACCAGTAAGTAATGTAGAAATGTTTCAGAAGAGATAAAATAGCCAAAATGCCAGGAATGTCTCCCTCGAGGTCAAGCGTGATGGATGTAAAAACAAACCTAATTTATTAGAATCAAATCAAATATATAGAAAAGCCTTTTAATAAAGTAAAATCTAATTCAATCCTACATAATTACGATTCCGAATAATGCTGCTAAACAATTACTACATTGTACGCGAAAACGCTAATTGAACAAACCTAATACAATTTTCACAATTATTGTTCAATGTATACTCAAATCTAACGACAGAACAATAAATTACACCGTAACATCACTAATTACTCAGAAAACAACAGAACAAAACCCTAATTTAGTGTTACACATACAATATCCAATTAAATGAAGTATGAACAATTGAACAAGCATAAATTACATTCAAATCAAATAGAAATGAATCAACCGCAATAATCAAAACGAATTAACGAAATCATTAACGAGAAAAACAAAAACAGAATTACATACTCGAAAATCAGCAATTAATCGAATCGAACCAATTGAATTGAATCTGGAAATTCTAGGTTATGAATTTAATTGAGTGAATTACAAGAGTGCGATGGGATTAAATAAGTCGAGATGAGAGTTGGACGGAAGAGACGATATTGAGACAAGAGTTTATGACATGGAAGTAATTGAGATGAGAAGTAAACACACATAATTGAGGATAATGAAATGATGAGTTTTGAAGGTAAAAGGGAAAAAGTAATGTGTTTGGTTACTATTCATTGTGAATAGTTACTTGGCTTGCTCATATTTTAGTAAGGGAATAGATATATGACCATAAAATTCAAATTAAAACTTATATCTATATTACTTTGATCATGAAAAATAATGTAAAAGGAATAAAACATTTACAAATGTTTTGCTTATAGCTTATTCGCGATAAAAAATATATTATATTATATATAAGTTAACGATAGACGTCAACAAAAAATAAATACACGGGTCAAATAGAATAAATCCGCGAATTCGCGGGTAGAAAACTAATTATCACTTTATATGGCAAGGGGTTACTCCCTCTATTGCCAATTGGTTTTAGAGTGTAACCCTCTTGGGTTTATATTGTGGACTTTTTCTCCTCTGTTCGGGTGTGGCCTAGACCCGTTGTTGAACTTAATATGGTATCAGAGCTCATGGCTAAACACCTGGGATTCATGGGCCAGAGTTTACAGCCGGGCGAGCAAAGAAATTTGCTCAGTTGAATTTGTCCGGTCTGAGTTAATACTGGGCCAAGTTTACAGCTGGACAAGCAAGGTTGTTCAATTAAATTTATCCAAACTGTGTGTAAGTGGGCTCACATGTGAGGGGGAGTGTGAAGAAACCCGAAAGTCTCACGTGTGAGGGTTGTCCCACATTGATAGAAGAGGGGAAAAAATTATCACTGTATAAGGCAAGGGGTTACTCCCTCTATTGTCAATTGGTTTTAGAGTGGAACCCTTTTCGGTTTATATTTTGGACTATTTCTCCTCTGTTCAGGTGTGACCTAGACCCGTTGTTGAATTTAACAAATTCGTCACTTAATAACGCAATATAACAACAATCAATAACAACATCTCTCAAATTCCCCAATTAGGGTTTGACCAACTATAGCTGATGAATAAAAAGAGACATAAATTAAACTTACAGACTATCACAACGTAAGTGATACGACACTAACCGAAATCAAAACTAGCATTGGGAGAGATTAGATTAGGAGTCGAAGGGTATTGTGATTTTTGTGAAAACTGAACTGATTAAGTGTAAAATAAAAGTTTTTAATAACTTCTCTTTCTAATTTAATCAATCTGCAAAACAGCCCGTCAGACCGCCAACTCGGTCGAGCTCCCACTCAACATAACCCAAACTAAACATAACTAACAGCCAACTCGGTCGAGTTAGCCCTACTCGACCGAGTGACAAGGAGACAGAAACCTATGGTATTACAGTAACAAAATCATAGTAATTTATTAACATATTTATACAAATCGTAAAAATATTATACGTTTTAAAAATGGAATAGAGTTATTTATTCAATATAATGATAAAGTCTAATTATAGCATAATTCAATTAAACGAGATATTTTTACTAAGCTCTTGTTCTTTTAGTATAAGGGGATTATACCAACCTCATCCATTCAAACTCAACTTTACCAATTTTTATTTTGTACACTATTTATAAATGAGCATTTATTTCAATTTTCTTCCAATAAATAAGTACAAATATATTAATGTGTTATTTTGTTTGGTTCATCTTTACAAATATGTTAAAAATATCTCTTTTATATATTTTGCAAATACGTAGCTAACAATATTTAGCGCATAAAACTCACGTTGATAAACATGAAAAAATAAATTGGTAGACTGAAGTTGAATGAATGAAATATTTAATTAACTCGTTTCAAAATTAAAGGCCTATATGTGTTTTAGTAGTAATTCTTGTGTGAGGCGGTTTTACGCGTAATACGATCCCATTAATAAAAAGAAAACTCATTTATTAGTATTAAACGAGCAAATTATTATAAAAATAGACTATCTTACGGTGTTAGACCGCTTATTCTAGAATTTGTGGTGTTTTTAATACAACATTACTATATTCCGTCCCTACTTTACTCATTTCACCCCTAATTTCATTTCAAATGTTTCAAGATTGCCCTTGTCTTTGTAAAAAATATTTAACACATTAATATATTGGTTAATCGTATAAGTATAAATAGTTACGAATATGCATAGTTTAGTAATTTTGTTTACGGTAAGAACATTACGGGTTAATATAGTTACCCCAAATAACCTTAAGATGAAATTTAATTACCACACATCATCACTTTGTAACATTTTCTCCTTCTAACAAATTACTTAACAAATATATTTATCGATTAATGGGTGACGATAACCCTTTTTTTGATTATATTTTTGAATCGTACAATAATAATAGTTCTTACAACAATGTCAGAAATCGATTTAACAATGATTGGGATGCGGAACAACATTATCGATATTACGATGAGTATAGTAGTCACCAACACGGAGAAGGAAGCGGTTTTGTATACATTGAAAACAATACGGGTTTATATAATTATACCGAAGAAGCAGGAAATGAGGCATTAATCGATTTAATTAAATTCCATAATTTATTTTTATTGTTTCGTCACATTATTTAATATGTAAAATAACTATAAAATGAAATCCAGCTCTTCTCTCTAAAACCTCTCTCTCTTCTCTCTAAAAAACCCTAGCCTCCATCAATCAAATCTGGGGCTTCCGGCTATTGATCGATGGTAAGCCCCTACAAAACTTTATTTATCAATTTTTACTATGAAACCTTACGTATTAATTAATAAAAGTCCCCCCTTTTGGTGAGATTCGTTCGTTTGTCTCTATTTTCGGAGTTTTTTCAGTCCTAGTTATTCTAGGTTTTAGTTCTATTGGAAATATAGATCAAACCGTCTTGGTCGTTTCTTATATGGTGAAGATCGGTTTCGTACTAGATCGTTATATGCTTTTATATATGTTGTCGATTTGTTGGTTGCACTCAATTTGGTCAGATGATCGAAATCGTCTCTCGTCAAGGCTCAAGATCCTACGATCCTCTTGTGAAAAGCTGTTTGCGGCGATATGATAGAGGACGTGCTTTGAAGCAATTCAAGTTTCAGATGTTTCTTTGAACAAGATTTTATTTTATTTGATTCTAGTCGAATTGCATCCAGTCAAATTACAGATATGTTGTAGATGTCGTATGACTATTTATTAATGGATTGATCTTTCTTTAAAAAAAAATAACTATAAAATGGCTCGTTCATGTGAATTACATGAACAGGCACAGACATGTTTATGTGAATGACATGAACTCGCCCAGGCTTGTTCATGTAATTCACATGAACTCGCCAAGGCCTGTTCATGTAATCCACATGAACTCGCTCAGGCCTGCTCATGTGAATTACATGAACTCACCGAGGCTTGTTCATGTGAATTACATGAACTCGCCCAGGCCTGTTCATGTAATTTACATGAACCCGCCCAGGCGAGTTCATGCATGTAATTCAAATGAACTCGCCCAGGTATGTTCATGTGATTTGTGAATTACATAAATAAGCCATTTTTTTAAATTTTTTTTATTTATTAATACAGTTTGATTTGTGAGTTTTTGAAACGGTTATAAATATACGTAAATATGGAAACGAATTAATAAAAGTAATTTTTACTGAAAAAGTAACTACAGTATTAAAAAAGAAGGGGTAATTTAGTAATTATTCTCAAAAAAATTCTCGGTTACAAAATGTATGAATATACTCCCTCCATTCATATCCACTTTGCACCTTTGTTTTTTCACGTTTGCTAACGCACGTTTTACGTGCTAAATATCTTTAGCTACGTATTTGCAAAAATTATAAAAGTTAGATATTTTCAATGTACTCGTGAAGATGAATCAAACAAGATCCCGCATGAATATATTTTCTCTTACGTATTAGGAGAAAATTGATACCGAACGTTGATTTGTAAATAGTGTACAAAATGCAAAAGTATCATTTGGATTTAAATGGATGGAGTATTATGGAGTACAAACTAGGGAATATGACATGAGCTGAGTTTTTAGTTTATTGATTTGGAGTGATTGATTAAAAAGTGTACTTGGATTGGAGAAGATCACACAAGTGTTCCAACTATGTTGGTTTGGTTAAATAAAAAAAAAGAGACACGTGGCCAGACAAGCAAATTATGGCGAGTTAAAAATTGTGATAAAGTGTGCGACTTATTTCGCAATTCTCGACAAAATCCAATCAGCTCCCCCAATCAATCACTCTCCCTTCCTTTCTCACCCTTCCACGTGTTCTCTCTTCCTAGCTTCCCTCTTTTTCCTTTCTCTTCCTTTTTCTCAACCCAAATTCTAGAAAGAGACTAATCATTAAAAGTTTAAAACGGATATACCTTACAATATGTAAGTGATAAATCTAGGGAAAATTATATAAAACATTTCATTTTTCTTTTCACTTGTGATATTGTTGAATGAGCATTAATCGTTTTTAGTTTGGACGGATAATATTCGTCTTCAATGAGACAAGTTGTTTTCTCTAAGCTTCAATTATTCTTTTTATAGATCTTAATCTTTAGTATTTAACACATAACTATCCGTTTTAAATATAAGACAGGTCAAATAATATATTGTTATTTTGTAAATATTTTATTTCTATTTTATTTAAGGTTAACCCGATTTAACCTAAGTATCTGTCTTATAATAGTCTAATCGATACATACAAGACGTTCCTATAATATTGTAACATTTTTCTAATACTAATTTTGTTTATAAAAATGATTATAAACTTGTCCTGTTTCATAACCTTACAAAATAATCTTATCAGAATATTAATACTCAAGTATAAACTCATTTTACCATAATTAATGATAGTATATTTTATGAATCTTACCATATTCAGGTTATTAATGTGTGCTCTTATAACACACGTTAAAAAAAACTGTTTATCTCTATAACTGTGACAATCACGAGTATTTTTTTTTTAAATTAACGATTTTTTTGTGTCAAAATTGTATTTTTCATATCTTACAAATATATATTTAATTTTCATTATTTTGATTTTTGTAATTTAGAAAGCAAGCAAATGTGTTTTCTTTTTATTTTGTTGTTTAATATCACAAACAAAATAAAAATCTCAAATAGACTTGGCAAACAGATCGGGTCGTATCGAGTTCGTGGTCGTATCACATGTAATCGGGTCACAAAACCTCTAACCCAAACCTGACCCAATTAAATTTTGTGTCGTGTTCGTGTCGACCCACTTAGATAAATAGGTCATCAAGCCTCAACCCTAACCCGTTAATTTCATGTCGGATTCATGTCGTGTTTTCGTGTCATGTCCATATTTGGAAAGTTTAAGTATATTTATGTGATGAAAGATAAAAAAAATAGGATTAATTTAGTAAACAGGTCATTCGTGTCGGGTTCGTGTTTAAAGAGCTCAATGCAAACCCGACCCAATTAAATATCATGTCGTGTTCGTGTCGACCCACTTACATAAATGGGTCGTTAAACCTCAACCCAAACCCGCTAATTTCGTATCAGGTTCGTGTCGTGTTTTCATGTCGTGTCATTATTTGTCAGCTCTAATCTCATATGCACGTTGTATAAAAATAATTTGATACTATATATTTTTATCTCAATTGATAAATAATAATAATAAAGTAACAATATCAATATGTTATCATATGATGATATAACATACTAATACAAAGTAATATATGGACATTTCATGCTAAACTACAAATATATTTGAAGTTAAAACAATCTCTAATTTGAATAAAAAGTCTTTATAGTGAGCGCATTTTTATAGATAAAATATCTATACAAAAATATGAAAATGTGCTTATTCTTTTATTTAAGATGTTGGTTGTATACCATTCAGTTTAACTTGGATTTAAACTAGGTAGGACTACTAGAGCGGTAGTGCTTCCTTCATGATGAAAAAATATTGTGTTGTTACGGAGGCGTCCCGTTACATAAATAGTTAATTCATAAGGTGATAAGAACAAATAAGACACTTAGTTTAATTCGTCTTCGACACAAATTCAAGACATAAATTCACAACATATTGCATTGTCAAATTGTCGTTAATAATGTTAATAATTCAATTTTTCTCATAAATCTGAATGTGCAATGACATATTTACACTAAGTATACCTAAGAACCTTTTTATTTATTTATTTTTTTTTTTTTTTTTTGGTAACGAGGGAACCCGCAGCCGCTACTTTCGGTGCGCACTGGGTAAACCCGCGGGTATATGTAATAGCCCGCGGGTATATATAATAGCCTGCAAACCACATACACCAGGTAAAACACCCGAGGGTGACAGACTCAAAGTCTATTTAGGCATGGACTCGGGCCAAGAATGCTCCACAAGATTTTGCTCTTGGGGAGGCTTGAACCCGGGTCTCCTGGGAATTTCACCCAAGTTTGAACCACTAGACTCCACCCTTGCGGGCCCTAAGAACCTTTTTATAAGTATACAAGTTTTGTTTAAAACAGCAATAATATCCATTTAAATTTAAAACATACTCCCTTCCATTCAACTCCAATTGATACATTTACTTTTTCACGTTTGCCAACGCACGTTTTACGTGCTTAATATCTTTAGCTACATATCTGTAAAAATTATAAAAATTATATATTTTCAATATACTTGTAAAGACGAATTAAACAAGATCTCACATTAATATATTTTTTCTCATGTATTGAGAAAAAATTGAAGTTGAAGGATAACATGTGAATAGTGTACAAAAAGCAAATATATCAATTGGAAAAAAATGGAGGGAGATTAAGTATAATAGATGAAACAAAGTCACAAGACCAATAAGCCTATAGATAACAGATAAGCTTAGATTGAAACCTTATGTTTGTCCAATATAAACAAGTTATTTTGACACAAAGATTAAGGAGGGAGGAGGAGAACATTTGTTGGTATCATTTTTGAGTGACAATTGTACAATATGTTATGGGACAGAATCATTCACATTACAGAAAAGGAAACAAATAAGACGTTTTTTCTGCTAAAAAGAGTTGAATTGAACTAAATTTAGCTTAATAAAACTAAACTTAATTGAATTAAGTTGAACTAAATTGAACCGAAATCAACTTAAGAGCAACCACATTAAAAATGATGGCCCATCCTCTTAGCACCCCTCTTCTAAGAGGGCATTCTCTTTGAAAGAGGAAGAGAAAAAATCCTGTAATTTTAGGGAAAATATAATCTAAGCCCAAGTGTTCACTTATGAAATTATTGCAGAGGATTTTAGTTTATATAATTTTCATTAAATATCAATTATTACTTAAAAAAATAATTAAAATATGAACAGGAAGTAGAGACGATTATTTTTTATATGAGAACAAAAATAGAAGAAGAGTAATTATTGAATAACTAATAAAGTTAAAATGAACTTAAAAATGGAGGGAAATAATATAGGGCAAAGACGTGGAGATAGAAATGAGAAATATAATTTAAGTCTTTCACTGAGACCATCTCCAAGCAAGGTCGATTGGGAGGTCGATTTGGGGTCGAGTCAAGTTAATTGTAATTAAGACATCGATTAGAATTGACTCAAGTCGATTTGAGTCACAAATCGACCCAATTTGAGGTAAATTGACTCAACAATCGACCTCATACGTGGCAAATTTTAATTGGTTCCAACCATTTAAGAAAAAGAAAAGCTAAAAAAGTGGTTGTTTGGGAGGGTTTATTGACCTAGGTCGTGACTTTCTGCTTGGGAGAGTTTAAATGGTCAAGGTCAATAAGGAGAGATTAAGGCCTAATATGCAATTGACCCGATTAAATTGACTTTTTGCTTGAAAATGGTCTAAAAAGTACTCCATAATTGTTATTTATCTCCCTTTTCAAAGAATGCATGACCTCCATATGAAAGTACTAATTCATCTAAAAAAAAAGAAAGTACTAATTCATCTCTTAATTCTTCTTTCCTCCCTCCTTAACACAACCACTACAAAACACCCATCCTTATTTTAACTCTCATTACCTCTTTAATAATTAGTCTCATCCCAAACAAATACTCCCTCCATTCATGTCTACACTACCACCTAGGTAGCACCAAAACGGACACGGACACGGACACGACACAGACACGGGATACGGCATGCCATGAAATTTAGGACACGGGACACGACATTTAAATTTAATAAAATATACATTTTATAGTTACAAATTTTTGATTTTATTTTTGTAAAAGTATTTGATATTAATTTTAAATAAGTGAATGGAAAACTTGCCCTTGATAATAAATTTATTTTCATTCCTCATCCGAATCAATATTCTAATTGATCTCTTTCGATAACGCATTTCTCATCTCAAGAAACGCAAATGATAACCAAATATCGTGGACACGCGACGGACACGACTCAAATACCATGGACACGCGTCAGACATGTGCCCAAATAAATGTTGAAAGTTAGACAAGGCTGTTTAGGTGTTGGACACGTTTCGGCGTGTGTCCGTGGAGTGTCGGCGTCGGACACAGTACGGCTCATTAGGAGAAGTGTCCGTGCTACCTAGACTACCACTTTCTTTATTCACGTTCTTTTTTATCAAAACGTATTTTTTACGGTAAATATTGTTAGCTACGTATTTTCAAAAATTATGAAAGTTAGATATTAATAATATACTCTTAAAGACGAATTAAACAAGATGTCACATGAATATAATTTCATTTACGTATCGAGAGAAAATCGGATTTGAATGGTCGTTTGTGAATAGTGCGTAAAATAGATAGTGGTAGTGTAGACTTGAATGGACGGAGTATTAAGTAAGAGTTGATTTGTAAAAAGATAGTTTAAAAAGACCTAAATGAGACAACCAAAATATTCTCGTTCGCATCTTTTTTTTTTAAAATATACTCCCTCCATTTTTTTTATATCACCCCATTTCTTTATACACGTTTGCCAATACTCATTTTGTTTCGATTATATCTACAGCTACATACTACTAAAAATTATAAAATTTTGATATTCTTAATCCTCTTATCAAGACAAATTAAAAAAGATCTCACATGAATATATTTCCGTGAACGGATTGAGAGAAAATCGACGTTGAATACTCGACTGTGAATAGTGCCAAAAAGGGGAATGGGGTGATATAAAAAAAATGGAGGAGTACATAAAAAAGTATTTTATAGAACACAAATTCTCATTTGTGATGGCAATATCCGTCACAAGCATGTGATGAATATCGTCTGCTCTCGCAAAATACCCATGAGAGGTGAGTGAGAAATCACATAAATAGAGCCCAACCCTATCCTCTCTCGCTTTTTGTGAGAGGTGACAAGTTTGTGACGAATCCCGTCACAAGCAAGACTTGCGGTTTATTGAAATAGGGGGACGAGAATAATATTTCTAACAAATAGGGGGACGAGAATAATATTTCTAACAAAATAGAAACAATTTATATTTTTCTTAAATCATTTTCAGGAGTCACTTCTTTTATATACCCTCCCAACTCCACCACCATTCCTCTTCCCCTCGCTCCCTTCTTTCTCCTATCTCCAAATGGAATCCTCCGACAGCGACGACACTCCCCTATCACCACCGCCACCGCCTTCGCCGTCAACGTCAACCTCATCAACTGTCACCACTCTCTTTTCCACCACCTCTGGCGAAAGCTCCTCCTCCTCCGGCGAGATCAACCTCACCTCCGTCGACATCCCGCCACCGCCTACGGAGCCACTGAAGTCTCCGGCGTTGACGGCGTCACGGGAAAGATGCGTCGGACGGCAGGACAAGGTAAGCTGGGGGTTCACAACGGTGATAGGACGGCGATCGGAGATGGAGGACGCTGTCGCCGTCGTTCCGTCGTTTATTTCCCGCACATGTGAATTTTCCGGCGGGTGTACGGCAGAAGGTTCTAGAACTTCCGGTGATGTTTCTCCTGTGCATTTCTTTGCTGTTTATGACGGCCATGGCGGCTCCGAGGTATTCATTTCCTAATAATTACTTTTAATGATTGTTAATTGTACGTGGCGTAATTAGAATTTGTAATTACGGAGTAAGGTAAATTAGAAAAATCTACAATTTAAACTTAATATGTAGCTTTGCCAATGCTTTAGTGATAATTTTCGGTGAATTTGAATTGATTAGGTTTTGTTCAATTTCTGCAAATTATAGTGTGTGTGGCAGGCGCCGGAATAATGTGATGAATTTGCAATTAACTTTGTTTACCTAGATTTCCGATATTCGGAATATAATTGGAGCGTTACAGCGTTATAGGTGGTATTAACAAAGTTACAAATCACCGTAATTATGTTCGTCGATGATATTTAATTAATTGGTACTCCGTAATACGGGTAATTTTTTAAAATAATAGAGAGTACTCGGTATAGTATTTTATTGTACGTGAGTATGAATGAGTATGATATGAAGTAGGCCATACTTATTTTTGGTACCATTATTCGATGATGAGTCACTATGGTAGATCAATATGTCTTTCTACAAGTCGCTATTCTAGATCAATATATCTTTCTACTAATAATTATATGACACGGAGTCATTTAGTTGGTAAATGCTATGATTCGTGTCCATGTTATGATTGAAATTTCTAAAAGTTGGTTTTTATGATTATTTTATATAGTCTGCGGGTGATTCAAACATAGTTTTCAATTTTGTATTTATATTGACCAATATTTATAATTACCAATTATGAAGTCAGAAAAACAAGGAATGCGTCTATGTCAAATTAGAAGAGATGATGCTTGACTTCAACTATATTCATTTGTAATTCCGTAAACTGCAACCTTCATGGCCTTGTACTCCGAGTATAGTAAATCTCGTTTTTAAGCTTGATTCCAAACTTCAGGCTGATATTCATTGTTATAAATGTAGTGATGAATTGTTGCGCCCCTAATGTAATATCACGAGTATACATTCTACAAGCTTACCATTTGATGAATCGGTAGCGTTACTAGCTTACTCCTATCAAATGCAAATGCATGGTATGCCTTCTAAGTTCTAACGACCTTATTCTAACGACCTTATACTAACGACATTCTATGTGGCACAAATGCACAATGATCATAAGTTAGAGTTACAACCAAATGTACATTTGTAGTTGTTTTATCTTCCTTCCAAGTTTGACCGGCCTTCCTTTTACTCAAAAGTTGAACAATTAAAGTAATATTAATGTAAGAAAAATGTACAATGATTTGTCAATTAAGTAGCTAGACGTGTCCTAGATTTCTAGTCAAAAGTCTGCGGCTATTGGTTACTTGGATGTGCATCTTCTTGTTGCATATCTATAGTTTAGTATAGTACACAATTACACATGTTGTCATTGTCCCTTGCCAACCTTAGCTTCTCCGTTGCTGCGTATTATATATGCCGTTGGTGGAAGTAGAAGATGACTTTTTCCTATGTTTTCATGTTCAATATCTTATCTAAATATATCTAATTCATTAGGTTGCTACGTGCTTGTTTATGGTAGACTTTTGAGTTTAAAAAAATGACAAGGTTAGTACAAATGTTGGCAACCCATCTTCATTAATTTAGATATTTGGTAAGGCGACGTTTATGTTTAATGTAGATTATAGACTTGGTATTTCTGCCTATGCATGTTTTGATCTCTTCTTCTTAAAGTTGACTAGCTAGATTATATTATTTCCCCTTTTGGCTGGACGCTGATTAGGCATTAATGTTAAACTAATTATTGGAGCATGACTCAAGATTCCGAATTTAAGCTAATTGTAGATACGTGGCCAGTGATAGGGGGTCAACAATAATTAAGTACTTAGTTAATTATGAGATAGATAATAATATTCTTGATTCAGTCTGATCTAATTCTGCTCATATTGAGAGCTTTATTGATTTTGTATTAGTTTTTGACTGATTGACCGCTACGTGGTTATATTTGTTTTGGCCAATCACACACCACATTCCAGCTATCACAATAACTAAACACTAGGAGCTAGCTTTGATGTTCAGCTTTGTTTATTATCTTACCCAATTCAATTTTTAGTTCTCTTTCATTTAGTTACATTATGTTTTTCAATTTCGACCATTCAAACCATTTCATTACATTTTCAGTTTTGGGTGACAACCTCTCGAATATGGGAGTTCCATTGTCAATTGAATCACTTTTACTTTCCCCTCGTCCTTTTGACATGTATATCCTTCCACTTGCTCAACTAAAACATGCATGTACTTGTTGCAAGATTATGAAATCATCTTGTTTGTACGGCATCATTCTTATCGTTAACATTAAAGGTGGTACGTCTATTTTTATTTAGTGAAGCAATGAACGGAATTACAGAAGTGCAACTTAAATTCCTCTTTTCATTAACCTCAAGCATAAAGTTAGATGTCAACAGATTTATGGGGTGTGATAATATATAATACAATAAGATGGGGATCGGACTTAGTTACATGCTGCATTTCCTCACTTATTTCACATCACATAGGTCTAGTAATAATCTACTTGTTCCAAAATCTCCAACCACTCTTTTGTCTGTCCCTCACATAAACATTCATATGGAAGTATGGAACACACACACACACACACACACACACACACTACTATATCGGATGTGTCATAAACTACAAATTCTCCTGCCTGAACAGCACTCTACTAGTCTACTGTCTTGCGATGATGTTGGGACTTGGGAGGGAGGCGGCTCAGAAAGGGCTGTCAGCCCCCCAAAGCCATTTAAAATGCAATTTTTGTATTGTACTCCAGTACTATTTAATCTTCTTTTCACTGCCTCTAATTGCTTTAATTGTCCGCCCTCCAAAAATTTCAATATACTTTTCAGCCCTCAAAACTTCAATTCCTGGCTCCACTACTGCTAACAGGTTGCTGACTTTTGTGCAAAGAGGATGCATGATGTTGTAGCGGAGGAGTTGAATCGAGAAGGAAAGGATGGGAATGAGTGGCAAACGAAGTGGCAAGAAGCGTTCTGTAATGGCTTTAGGAGAGCTGATGACGAGGTCGTTATGGCAGCCGTGGCCTCAGATATGGTGGGTTCCACAGCTGTTGTAGCGGTTGTGTCAGGCTGTCAAATTATTCTTTCAAATTGTGGGGATTCAAGGGCAGTCCTTTGTAAGAGAAGGCAGACCATTCCTTTGACTGTTGACCATAAGGTTCTTCCAATTCTCTATCTCTTGCTGTTCTTCAATGTTTGCTTTGTACAAAAGGACGCCTCTCTCACAAATTTGACGACTCCTTTGTGAAAGAAGACCCATGCTAGCCAGTAGCAACACCTAGATTTTGATTGAACAAATTAGTGACGAGAAATGTCTCCAAGTTGAAGCTCTGCCATACCAAAGGAAATGCTACCTCGAAGTGCTAAAGAATTAATAGAACCATGATTATTACTTTTGTCTCATCCGTTTGTTTACGTTTGCTTTTAAATTGGTGCAAGCGCATGAAAATTGGGTAAGGCGTATTTATATTGGGTAGGATTTAGTTGTTTTCTTTACCGGTCACATGAGTACGACTTATCAGTGTATTTATAATAAGTATCAAATTCAACTGTTCCTTAAACAAGATGGCTAAACTGTGCAAATTTGTGTATACTTTTGCAGCCAGATAGAGCAGATGAGTTGTCGAGAATTGAAGGAGAGGGCGGTAGAGTTATAAACTGGTACGGTGCCAGGGTGTTAGGAGTCCTTGCCATGTCCAGAGCAATAGGTCTCTCTCTCTCTCAACCAGCTTTACCAATTTGTCACTCCCCCGCAGTCTTATTTTCCAATTAACTCGATTTGGTCCTTTTGCATTGCTGCGGATACTAGATACTAAATGGGCTTACCTGTGTTTGTCTGAAAACCCATCTCCTTAATGCAGGATTTTTTTTCCTATTCACATTATTCATTTCCTTTGAAGTAGTCATTGTAGGTTTTATGTTGATGTCTATTTAGATGGATTTCTACAGGTGAGAAAAATAACAACAGTTTTTCCCTAGGGCGAGTTATGTGTTCTTATGGAATTGAGGAGCTCTATGTACTGGTGTAATGGGTACTGGCGAATTCCTGTTATACTTCACTATAAGCTAGGCCGGTTTTATAACATTTGGTTGCAGTTATTGCATCACTTCAGTTCCAGTTGAGGTTATTTACCAGTCAATTGTTTCAGATCAGGTTAATCCAGGTTTGGGTCTACTTGGGGATTTTATTTTCGGTTTGGGTCGAAAAATATACTTGGTTATCTAATGCTGCATAATGTTCAACGGCCTTTTCCCTTTCGAATTTTCATGTATTTTAAAACATTGTTTCAGGTGATAGGTATATGAGTCCATATATAATACCAGTGCCAGAGGTAACTTTCACAACAAGAAGTGAAGAAGACGAGTGCTTGATATTGGCAAGTGACGGCCTTTGGGATGTAATGACGAACGAAAAGGTCGGGAATGTGGCTCGTCGCGTCTTTAGAAAAATTCAGAAGTCTGAGGAGTCTTTAGGTGATAAATGTCCTGCTCAAGTGGTTGCTGAAACTCTCACACAACTTGCCATTAGTTTAAACAGTTCCGACAACATTTCTGTCATCGTCGTTGACCTTAGATTGAGGAGAAGAAGACTTCAAGCAAATAATGAAAATGCAGGGTAATGGGGGGTTTAATCTATTTTTTTTACTTAATTTACATGGATAAGTCAAATTTAAGGTCTAGATAACGACATTTACAACAAGGAAAAGACCGTTGGTAGACATCATAGATAGTCTCAGCAGCCATTGTTATTTATCTGTACAAAGCTGATGGAATGATGCTTCTAACAATTACTCCTACAATTGTATTACTGCCAATTATTCGATTGATCCTTCATTGTAGTTGGTTTGATTGAAATTCTTGAACCCGGAAATGGGATATAAAACAGGAAAATTACTTGTATTGTCTTGCAGAATTCTCAGAATTCTCGTTCGTTGTTGCTTGTTGCAGTGGAAAGCCAATTGTGTAAAATTAAGCAAGCACTGCAGCTAGTGATTTTTATTTTGTTTTACACTCTTCTTTCTTTTTCTTTATTTTATGGGACATTTATCGTCTCACACGATGATCTAAATCATTTAGGGATAGATTATCTGCTGCTGTAATTGTTGTAATTGTGGAATCAAAGAAAAGAAAACTTTGGCACACAAGTTGAGAAGGGCATTGCTTGATGATTTTATGTAGATTGGACTAAATTTCTTTTAATCAATCTATTTATTCTGAAATCGACCCAAGTTTGATTCGATTTGATTCAGGCCAAATTTATTACAGTTGTGGCAGCATTGGCTTTATTGCGAATAACACCACCGCGTGCTGAATTTGATGGAATAAAATCAGACGATCGGGATAGATTTTAGAGTAAATTGCAGAGATACTTTGAGATTTTCTCAGAATTTTATGATTAGAATCTAAGAAAGGTCTGTGAATTAATGTAAGGTGGTTCAAATAAGCTGTTGATCCTTCTTCATGCCACAATATATAGAGCCCTCTGTGGTCCTGTTTGTTTAATCCACTATCCACCTCTCTGAGTCCTCCCTCTTTGTATCTCTCTTTTTTTACTCTTCCTAGATGTCACACTAAGAAATGGATCGAGCCGAGTTGCAAAGACAGATTTCCGAGAAGCGACAACTGATGTTCGATGAGGTCCTTTCTTCAGCCAAATTATAGTCATACTCTTTAGACATTTTGAATGTTTCATACAAGTACAAGATTCACTTAATGTTATTCTTTCTCAAGAGTCTACTGTATGAAATTTAAAACTGCAGGTTTTACCAGGAAAGCTATAATAAAATTGATGAGTTTATTAACTTGTAGGGCATTCTGAATGATGGATTTCATTTGCTTGAAGAATTGGAAGAACGCAGGCCTTATTTGGTCGAAGCTATAATGAACTACTACATACCTTCTACTAATGAATATATTCAGCAACTGGGAGATATTCTGTAAACATCTTATAATCCTCTTATTTATATACTGTATATAAATATATAGATACCCTTATCAAATACGGAGTAGACTAGTACTTGCTACTTTATAACATGCAAATGTTTCCAGATATTATGACTTTCTAATAATATACTTGATACAATTTTTAGAATATATTTATACAATTAAGATTGATATGATTTTATTTATTTACAGAGGGATTCAACCATTGAACATGGCTGAACTGGAGAATTTGATCCTGAATCTACAGAGAGCTAGCTCTAGGCAAGTCATAACTGTTACCAACTGCAAACACTTGGTTTCATGTAAGACTGGAGAAATCCGTGTGTCCTTCAGAAGGAACGTTAAGCCTTTATAATATCCTATTTGATGGATCATCTTTGGGGGGTAAGGAGGACAGTCTTTCGGATGGACACAAGAATTTTTCACATTGATGTCATTGACCTTGTAATATCTTACGCATGTCAATGATTGACAGAAATAAATGAGAGCATAAGTTATTATAAAACATCGTACAATTGTCTTATTTGAGATTTTGTGACAGCGAAAAATGGCAACCTAGGTGTTAACTTTTATTGACCTCATCAACTTTATTGATGTACAGCATTGGAACAGGAAAGCTTTCAATAGCAATTGATGAATTACTGCCTCTTTTCAAGAGCAATACAACTTTTACTTATAGGTGACTCCACAACTTATCCTTATTGCTGAGTAGTTGCATAAGATATACCTAGTCGTTAAATTATCTATGTTTTTTTCTCACGAAAGAACAATCTATTTAAGACATGTGAAATGTTTCATATCCCACTCGTTTATCCTATCACAGTTTCAAAATGTTTTATAGTCGACTAACATGAATTATCGCTCGAAAGGTGAATACTTAATTATGTCTATGTTGTCAGGTTGGGAGCTGCTCTTAACAAGGTGATCTCTGAGCATACTGTTTTGAAGGCTCACCTCATAGCTTATACGGAGGTCATCTTTACCTCTCTACTAAAACTCCACTTAGCTGTTTAAAATTACCCTAATTATTGATAATGGTGATTGCGAATTTTTAGGTTTTGTAAAAAACTATGAAATAAATTCAGTATTTTGGAGACCTCCAATTTATTTATTTGTTTCTTTTTTACCAAAATATGTTGTTTAATGTAGTCATCACAAGAGAAATAAAAGAAAAATTGAGACGTAAACCAGGGGCGTATTTAGGGGGTGCAGGGGTTCACCCGCACCCCCTTTGTTCCGAAATATTAAAAATTTAGTTTCAATAAATTTATCAAATATTTGGTGGTGTAGTGGTTAGATGTTGAAGTTTTATTAGTTTGGTTATGAGTTCGACCCCCATAACTAACATTTTTGCACTTTTATTTCATTTAGTAATAAATTTGGACTTTAATGCTTATTTAATGCTTATTTAATGTTCTAATATCATATTATCGGACTACAACTATTTCGATTATATTATAAAACGTAATTTTTTCACATTAAAGTTTTGTATATACTTACAAATTTATACTTCCTCCATTCCAATCAATTCTATACATTTGTTTTATTCACGTTTGTCAATACTCGTATTCTTTTGTTAACATCTTTAGTTACATATCGATAAAAAATATAAAAAATTGATATTCATAATGTACTCGGTAAGACAATTTAAACAAGATCTCACATGACTAGCTTTTATGTTATATATTAGAAATTGTGTCGAAGATTCAGTCGACTTATAAATAGTGTCCATAAAGTGAAATGAAATACAAAGTATTTTATTTATCCCTTCTTGAATTATTTAGAACCAAATTTTCTAATTTGTGTTTTACTTTAGCCGCACGATTTTTGTGTTTAAATTTTAGCTCACATCGCCAAAATAATTGTTAAATTTTTGCACCCCTGTGCTCTAGTCCTAGATACGCCACTGACGTAAACATACCCTTCAAAGTAGTCCGTATTTAGCATGAAAGTCATTGTGTTGTTCATCAAAGTATGCATGTAATTGTTTTTCATTTTGCAATTGTCGTTTGTAGATGCTAAAACAAATGAGGATTAATTATGGAGATGAAGACAGAGAGAGTGTTGGCAGCAACAATGATGAATGATTCAAGTCGTACTCAACAACAATCACAATCACAAATTCTCATTTGTGATGCATATTTTCTTTTACTAATGATTTTACAATTAGGGTTTCAGATAGTTGTCAAATACAAAGAATGTGTCTAATAATGTGTAAGGACTATATAATATCAATATCATGGTGCTCTAAACGTAATTTTTGTTATAACTTATTCGGAAATAGTCCCTTCAAAGTACATAACCGACCTCTTCGGTCTTTGCTACATGCCTACATGGCATACAAATTTGGAGGGACGGTTTGCTCGATTAGCACCAACTCAAGTAAAGAATTAGAGACGGTCTTAAACAAATTTTCTGGGTAATTCCATGTTTCAAGATATAACAGTTAGGCTTGTCGCGTACATTTTCATCTGAACCGTCTTCAAGCCTCTTAAAATACTTAATACAGTAATTGAGATATCTCTAAGACAGATACCAGATTAATTCACGCTCTCTATAATTCATTAAATTAGCACACGCAAAGCTAGATGCAAACCAAACTACTTAACGAGAGCAAAACCGATGGGTTTCGATTGGATGAAACCTTTCATCAGTCTCATACTCGCGTTCATACACGTGACCATGAAACTCATGTTTTCAATCAGTTGTCATTTATCAGATTTCAAGTTCATGATGCACAAAGGCAAAATTCATGTCCGGGTAAAATCCCTTTTCAAGACTCAACCCAGCAAGACCCCAGTTTGATGATGCATCCAAACCCAAGAAGAAAACCCCAATGTAGTCTGGAACCTGTAATTGCGAAACAACCTGGCTTGAAAATGACCGTTACGGCTTTGACAGGGCATCGAACAGGCTGTTAACCATCAACCTGAAATGACTCTCCAAAGAATGAAATGACTTGACAATATCGCAACCCAAGTGATCCTGACCTATCACTGCCCGAGTCTGATCCAAATGATCTGTTTGACAGGTTTACTAAAGAAGACATGAAACAAAGTTCAATGACCTTGGCTCCTTAGTCTTTGGCGTTTGGTTGTAGAATTACTAACCTTTCTTATGGATAGCACCGATGTGATAGAGGATTTTGCCAGAAAATTGATGCATCACTCAACAGAGAATCGGAACTTAGTTGTCATTCACTAGCTGCAATTGACGAATCTCCAACAGGAAAAACGGCTTCACAGTCTGAAGATATTCCGCCGTTAAGAAAACTAAAGACCTGCTTTAGATTCCCTCGGGATGGTCGGGCATTTGTGCAAAATTTGCATAAAAACACGAGCCGCTTTCGCATCTCCCATTTTGTGATACACGTCTCCCTGAAGAAGTTCCCATCGTCAAAGGCTCCTGTGATTTTAGCCGTCGAATTAGCCTCATACGATGAGATCAGGATGGCAAATCAAACAATAACATTGTACTCATGAGTCGTGGCCAATAAGTACTTGGTGTAATACTAGTTAACTTGTAAGTGATTTCTGTAGAAAAATGTACCTTCTTCATCGAAGAATGAGATCAAAATTGCTAAGCAAACACAAACACTAATGTCTTCTCCTGAAAAAGCCGAAACACATCAACATATCAACTTTGACGAACTTGTCGAATGAGTAATTAAAAATAGGAGGCAGAAGGTGAGAGCTGAAGTTGAAAACAAACACAAATCACCAGAAGTAATAAAGGCAAAAAAGAGATAAATGCAAGCAAAGCTTTGCAAAAGAAAATTTTAAATCATCAAATTTTAATAAATCAAGGAAAAGAACATGACCATTATGTGAACCAAATTCACTTACCGTCATGGCAACAAACTAATAGGGATTTTCCTTGTATCAGATTCGACCTCGCAAACTTCACTGCTGCGGGAAGATTATTATGCAATGAAAACCGATCGAACTTCGAACCCTGGATAGAGCGAAAAAAAATGACAAGGTTATTAAAGTTTTGAGGGGAAGAGTGACAATACAGGTACATCTCTCTGTGATACACATTTTAAGTTTCTGCCTACAAACAATGTCTGAAACCAAAAATATTGCTCATACTAGAGTAGAATAAAAAGACATAGCAAGACTCTTCACTTTTACTGCCATACACTCAAGGATTAGCTTTCCATAAGTGACACTTGCAATGCAGAGGGAGGAAGAGATCCATGTGAATCATATAGTACGATTTTTTACTGTTGTAAGACTTATGTCTCAAAAATATCTTCATATCACTAACTGCACTTCAAAACTCAATTTTGTTTTTTTAAACCACATCCATTTACCAATATACTCATTGATGGAAGAGTCCAAGTGTCTCAAAGTTTTTGAGTCATGATGAATCGGACACTTGGATATGTACTCATCTAACCCATGTCCCAACCATTATCTGATAAATATAAATAGTAATTCAGGACTCAACACGTACCACAGTTGAAAGATGAAAATATCGATATGAGGGGTCAACATTGAGCAACTCCTTATCACAATTTAGTATACAATCAACAGCTGGTGTATTTGCAGCTGCAGCAAGTATTAACAAAGAAGAAAGCAGGTCAGTGAATCATGAATTTATGGGAATCTGGGATCATAAACATAATGAGAACAGCTGAGTCGATTATAAATGCAAGGTGACATACTCAAAAATGACACAAGCTTTAATTACCGTGACTGCTGAGTGTGTAGACAACATCAACATTTTAAAATCTATATAAAAAAGGGCAGTCCGGTGCACGATGGCGTCCCTGCTAGGCGAGGGTCCGGGGAAGGGCCCCACCACAAGGGTGTAATGGGGGCAAGCCTTCCCTTGCCATTTTTGGCAAGAGGCCACTCCAAGGGCTTGAACCCATTTTAAAATCTATAAGAAAAAGAATATAAGTAATATACCCGCCTGAGTTGTGCTCACTGCAACATTTGTTGAACCAAGCCAACATATTGCAGAATTTCCTTTGGAAGAAGAGCATTCATCAATTTTCATCGCTTCGAGTTTGGAATGCAATGGCAACTTTTCATGTTCATTGCTTCCTGAAGACTTTTGAGACTTCACAGAAATTTGAGGAGCATCTAGTCCTCTTTGAGCCCTATAAACTCTGTCTGCCTCAACGAGTTCGGCAACTTTCTGGTTACACGAATTAGGTTCACAATTTATTAGATCATACACATGACTCCAAAAAAGAATAGGTGTTAGACCCCTAGCCCAACTTTCTTCATCATCTCCGGCCCCTGGAATATAGTTCCAGCTAAACTCAGTGCTTCCTCTGTGTTGAATAAAGCCATCTTGGGAGGATGCAGAAACTAGTATTATTGGTGTAAAATTCCATGAGTCATGATCAGGCACTTCGTTTAACCAAATAACAGACTTTTGCGAAATCCATAAAGGACGTAGAGGTTTTCTCAAGGACATTGCCAGGGATGAAATATCTGCTCCACTTTCTTCAAGTCTTACTGTAAACTCTTCGAGGCACCTTTCAATTGATGCTCTCTCTGTCTTAGAAATAAATAGAGGTAAATGCAAAGAGCAGTCCCAATCAACAGACACTTCTTCGGATGCTTCACAATCTACATTATGATCCTGCTAAAAAAAGTGCATAAGAAAAGGGGATAAACACACCCCCCCAGCTTCATGAAATAAATGTGGTCATGCTCACATATTTCATTGTGTGAGACGCTAAGCAATGTGAAGTTTGAGAGGGGGGCGGGGGGAGCTTAGTTCACAATAAAGGAGGGGGAGTTTGGTTCAACAAAGGGAAAGGGTATGAATAAAAGAAAGAGAAAGAAGGGGAAAAGAATGTGATGACCCCAAATATAGTTCCCTGTTTGGTTAGATAGGAAAGAAATGCCTTATTATTTGTTCACCACCTATATTTACTAAATCACTACCAATCACCACCACTGCAACTACACCATCGTCCACGTCTACCACATCACCATTCACCTGCACCACAAAGAGACGCCGACGTCATCCAGCTGCCGGTGCCACCTTCATGCATCCCATACCATCGTATGGTGTTTGTAGTGGTGGTGGTTGGAGTTTTACATGAGGAGGGATGAATTGGTAGGCGTATGGCGGGGCAACGGCTGGGATTTATGATGCTGGGGTGGGCTCCAGCGGCGAGGTTGCCAGGGGTGGTGTGACATAGTGGTGGTGATCATTGTTGGCGTTGGTGGTAGTGGGTGTGAGTGGTTGTTGAAAGTGATGTGGGGGATGGGGGAAAGGTTTTGGGATACCTTGGGGGGTGATGGGTAAGGATATAGAAGAGATTGGAGGTAAATGAGGGATTCCCATTCCCTTTCCCTTTCTTTCTTCAATAGGTCTCTCTTGTGACGGGTATATCCGTAACAAGCTTACGACGGGTCAAGTACACCCACTTGATTAGATAAGAAAAGAATGAAAGTGCATAGAGAATGACAAATAGTTTGTCTTTATCTCCCCAAATGGGTTTTATTTGACCCATCACAAGCTTACGACGGATAATGCCGTCACAAATGAGAATTTGTGTTCTTTTAAACCCCTAACCAAACAGCCAAAAGGATTAAGAAATGGGTTTAATTCTATGAACATCGCTCCTGATGTTATACTTCAACTTTCGAAGGGTAAGAAAATGAATTGAGGAGGATGTCAAGAAAACAAATTGATAAATGAAAAGGTAAGAAAATTTCAACAAAAGATCTTATGAAATAAAGCAAACAATAGAACAAGACATGAAAGTTTATTACAAACAAATCCGAATATTAGCTATAAGAAAGCGAGTTCCAACAAATTTTCCTATTCCTATTTCCAACACCAAATTACAATGTGGAGTAAACAGCTTCTATCTGAGTTTCTCACAGACCCGGTATCAACAAAAGCTCACATAGCTCCTAAAAAGAAAAACCATCATGATTTCTTAAAATAGAAGAGGCCTTGCTCTAAGACACCCATATATGTTCAAATGTTGCTTCAAATTGGCAAAATAAACAAACTGTTGGTAAAACTGTAAATCAATGGGTAAAGTGACAACAGCAAAACGAATAGAAATAGCAAATATCCCTCTCCCTTTACTCCTCCCCTCCAAGGCAAGAATCCAACAATTAACATGACTAGAATGAGCTTACCACATGCTTGACATTTTCATCTTTGTGGCTTATGTTGCGGTAACGCTGAATAGCGCGGTTTAATACACATGTCCAGATAGGTATTGTCTTTGACATGCTATCTGGAAATCGCTTTCCTTTCCGGGTAGAATCAACTATAATACACCCACCTTTCTGGCCTACACGATAAATAGTCGGAAAAATAAAAACCTGTCAAAACTTACCAGATAGTGATTAGAATAGCAACAAAATACATCCATAAACAGAATGATGAACAAACTCCACTAAAATACTCATAGATGTTGTAGAGTGCCTTCACAGTTTATGTCAAAGAACACCTATATAAAGCCTCTAAACAGACAACTTTTACTTCAATTAAGACAAAATGATACTTTCAAATGCTGATTCATGTCAGCCTAACCAAATCATTCTTGGACTAAGGCTTTGTAGTCGTTAAGATATAACCCATTTATCTCACTTTGACATGGAGTCTTTGTGGAGGCACTCGGTAATGAAAATGACAACAAGAGAGAATTTCATTAATGATCTAACAAGAACCGAAGCTGAGGAGAAGGATTCTCTCCCAGATAGCCGACAATGTGAGAATTATTGCACTACTCGATACTCCGTATATCAAAAGCCCTTTGTAAGCATAATACTCCAAATTCGTGACAATTACAATCGGAATAGTAAAGAACACCACCAAAACAGTGAAATATTAAAACAGTGAAAAAAACCTAAGCAGTCACTAAGACTCATAAAAGTGCTTCTGCATGCAAAATTCAGCCTCGTATATCCAAGAAGCTGAAGAATCACATTTAGGCAATCCGAGACAATAGTAACATGCAACTGTCGATGTGAAATAGCCCACTTAGTTGCTTTCAGCAGAGCTAAAGCTTCCGCATGCTCACTAGATTCAGCAATTCCAGATTCAGCAAAAACAGCAGCATCATCAGAGACAAAATCAGCAGAGCCACCCGAACAACCCACAGCCCATCCAAACCCTGCCTTTCTATCCTGAAACCAGGCAGCATCCACAAAAACCCGAATAGGAAGACAGTCAGAAGATCCGCAAATGAGAGGAAAAGCTTTACCACCTTTAAGTTCAAGAACAGACTCCTCAAACTCAGAGGTATTCCACGGTGAAACCTGTTGGAGTTTCGGGTTATCAATCAAGGACAGAAGACCGTTCCTCCTCTCATTATGATGAATAGCTAAAATAGAAGAAGGTGAAATATCTTCATGCTTGAAAATAACCTGGTTTCTAGCAATCCAAAAGGCATAAAGAAGTGAAACAAATGACACAACCAAAACATCCCCATCAGATTGTTTAGAGAAATACTTCACCCAATTCATCACCCACTGCTTAAGAGAAACATGACCCGAAAACTCAGTTTGCAAACCAAGATTCGACGCCTTCCAAATCCGCTTTGAAAACTCACAATCCCTAAACAAGTGTTCATTGGTTTCCACAATTAACGCGTCCTGACAAAAGGAGCATCCCCTACGTAAATTTTCAAATCTTTTAGAAAGCTCCACACCGACAGGTAAACAATCCGTAAAAATTTTCCACAAGAAAATCTTCCACTTCGGTGGTCCTTGCATTCTCCATAAAAATTTACGGAGAAAAGGTATTTGATCAAAATTTAGTCTCTGGTGATCCTTTGGAGATTTCGAGTTAGCAATGAGCTGATTTGAAAGTAAAAAAATATCCCTGTTTCACCCTGTAGTCCCCATCCTTTGCGGTTTTCCAATAGCAGAAATCAGTATCATGGATCGACGGCGGAGTACAAGTCATAATATCAGAAACAGAATCAGTTGAGAACAGAGAGTTCAGCAACTCATAATTCCAGTGGTCGTTCTGAAGTAAATGCCTAACTTGTAACCCCTCCACAGATGGTAACTGATTCATTAACCCTTCATGACGAACACGAGGTGACCTCCCATGTACCCAATTGGAAGTGAAAACATCAAGATGTGAATTGTAACCCGGTTTCCACCCAATATTACTACGCAACAACTCCCAACCCCAGAAGAGACCACGTCCACCCCACGACGCATTATTCGGTAACACACATTCAACCCATTTATTAGTTCCTTTTTTTGTCGCATACTTTGGTCCCATAATAGCCGAGAAAAGAGAGCTACCATTAGAAAGGAGTTTCCAGGCATTCTTAGCAAGGAGGGCCTGGTTTAAACACGATGTATTCCTAATCCCCAACCCGCCCATACCCTTAACCTGAGCTAAGAACTTTTTACTTGTCCAGTGGATTGTATGCCCATTTTTCTGCCCTGCCCACCAGAAATGTGTAATCACAGAATCAATCTTAGACGCCACGCTTACCGGAATTTTAAAAACCGATAGAAGGAAACAAGAAATAGCAGACAAGACCGAATTAATTAAACATAGTCTTCCCGCAGGCGACAAGAAACATCCTTGCCAAGCACAAAGTCTCGCCCGAACCTTCTCGATGAGAAAATTGAAGAAGCGCTTTTTGGATTTCCCAATGCATAATGATACTCCCAAATATCTCCCAATATCCTCTGTCAACTTAATACCCAGCTTCCTCTGAGCGTAAGAAGCAATTGCCAAGGTCGAATTATTACTCAAACAGAAAACAGACTTATCAGAATTAATCTTTTGGCCAGACGCCTCACAATAATCCGACAAAATCCGATGAAAATTATCAATCGTAACCATATTCGCCTTAAGAAAGAAAATAGAGTCGTCGGCAAACAGAAGATGAGTAATCTGGGGAGAATGCCTAGAAATCTTTATCCCAGCTATTAAATTCCGTTGCTCAGCTGCTTTAAGACTTGCAGATAACACCTCAGTACACAGAACAAAAAGATATGGTGACAAAGGATCACCTTGTCGTAATCCACAAGTCGGAACAATCTCCGAAGAAGGAACCCCATTTAACAATAGACGATACGTCACCGATGTAACACACTTCATGATAAGATTAACCATGAACATGGGAAAGTTCATCGCCCGGAGAGTTACCATAATAAAATTCCAATCAACCCGATCATATGCTTTGCTCATATCTGCTTTCAAAGCAAGTAAACCATCCTGCGCCTTATTCCCATGATCAATCTTCATCATTAATTCATGAGCAATGAGAATATTATCAGAAATACTACGACCAGGAATAAACGCATTCTGATACTCCCCCACCAACTTATTCATGAAAGGCCTTAACCGATTAGTAATACATCTAGTAATAATTTTCATCACCACATTACAAAGACTAATTGGACGATAGTGTTCCACCTTTTCAGGATTCTTAATCTTTGGAATCAACGTGATAAACGTTTGGTTGAGACGAGAAAACATATATCTGGAATTAAGAATTTCCAAAACCGCATTATAAACAGCATGCCTAACTGTACCCCAGCATTTTTGATAAAAAACAGCTGGAATACCGTCAGGACCAGGAGACTTAAGAGGTCCCATCTGAAAAATAGCTTTTCTTACCTCTTTAACCGAAAACGGTTTTTGAAGCAAATCAGCCTCGTCATCCGTTAACTTGTTTGATTCATTTAAGTCCTGAAAAAAGAACCCATGCTTATCCAAGAAAATATGCTCTTCCTCCCTACTATTTGAAACTTGATAGATATCACCATAGACCCGCAAAAATTCCATCTCAATCTGCTTAGAGTCATAAACCCAATCCTCATTAGAAGTTTTAACTCCTTTAATGAAATTCCTACCGGCCCTTCCTTTAACCCAGTTGAAAAAGAACTTAGAGCAAGTATCCCCTTCAAGAGTCCATTTAAGCTTAGCTCTTTGTTTCCAATACACAGCCTGTGAAGAAGCGAAACGCAGCACCGCCTCTTTTGCCATCTCATACTTATGTGTCGTACCCAAATCCACCACATCCTCCATTCCAGCGATCAAATCATTATCGAAATCAGACCATTTCAAGTTCCACTCCTTCTTCTTAGCATACGACCAATCTTTCATAGCCGCCCTTGTATGTGCAATCTTCTTGCATAAAACAAAACATTTTGTACCCGTAAAACGCTTGTTCCAAGCCAACTTAATGACCTCCATACAATCCGAGTAATCCAGATTCCACGCCTCAATCCTATAAGGTCTTCGCCCTCTATGTTTTAACAATCCAGTATTGAGAATAATAGGACCGTGGTCCGAAATCTGAATAGGTAAATTCAAAATACCAGTTTCCGGATAGATATCAAACCAGTCCTTTGAACCATACGCCTTATCCAATCATTCAAATAAAATGTCATCATCCCCTCTATTATTACACCAAGTGAAAGAGGGGCCTTTAAAGGGGATATCAAGGAGGCAGAGCTCAGACTTCCATTGGACGAAAACATTTAAACCCTTAATAGACTTTGAATCCATCCTACTCTTTTCCCATGAATACTCCACTTGATTCAAATCCCCAACTATGATAAAGGGATGATTTAACCGTTGTAACTGATCCTTAGCATCGTCCCATACTTTATGTCGTAAATGAGTAACAGATTCACCATAAAACAAGCAAAGATACCACAAACCGACTTCATCTTCATTGACTTGCAAAATTATGAAGTGCTGACACAAAAAGACTGCTTCAAACAACCCGTCAGTCTTAAACCCAACCCAAAGACCCCCTTTACTACCAACAGCATCTACACCAAAACTAAAACAAAAACCAAGGGATCTAAACAACATATCAACCGAACTAGTGTTCGTTTTAGTCTCCGATAAAAACATAAAATCTAAAACCATACTACTAGATATCGCTCTAATTTTCTGAACTATAGGGTTGAGCGAACTACTAAGCCCCCTACAGTTCCAAGCCATACCCTTCATCCTTCCTGAGGGGGTTGAGTAAGGTCAACCCCCGCAACACCTTCTTCTTCCTCTGAAGATCCAACCACCACATCCTTATCAGCAAAAGACATCCTAAAAGCTGGCTTGTGACAAATAGACTGTCCAGCCAAAAACCGTTCACCATTGAACCCATCACAACAAATTGCCAGGCCAGTCCCCGCAATGTTATGTGGAAACTGAGAAGACCTTTTACTGGCCGCAGTATCAATCAACTCTTCAGTCTTCAAACGTTTATACAGCTCACGACAAATGTCCAAAGCATCTTCCAAATTGTTGACATTCATCCCTTCCAATAGATCCATGCCCCCTTCAGAAAAAGCTTTCCTCTTCCTTGGCGAAATAACCACAGAATCAGCCCCAACACAAGACCTACTTGCTCCTTTTTTCTCCATCGCCAGATTAAAAGACTCCACCCCAAGCATAGAACAATCCACCCCCTTCATGCTCCCATCCTGAACAACCAAACTACTGCCACAACCTTGCTCCTGATCCCACGCCATTGAATCAAAACTCACATTAGGCTGAATTGCATGAGCCTGCAGCTGTAGATTCAGAATATCCAATTCCTGATGTAAAGCCTCCTGAATTTCCTGATCTTCCTGAGTTTCGTGAGCATCCACGTACGAAGAATCATCTGACGAGAATTGTTGGCTTAAGACACCCCCTGGAGTGTCCCTGGTAGATGAGTGAGGAGGAGTGAATTCCCCATTGTACCATCCCCCCTCAGGACTGTCATGAATCTCATTTGAAGGAGACCATGGTGCATGTTGCATGTAGGGCATCCCCTCCGGAATTAGAAAAGCTTGATTATACCCATAAAAATGGTCTTCGGCCCTTGCCACATTATAATCATCTTGAACACGATTATCAATGGATCTTCCAATCTCCTTATTCATGTCAAACAATGGCATGGCATCCCTGTCCCTCCAAACCAAACGAGGTCCATTATCCGGTCTATTAGGGAATTCATGCCCTGAAAACTGAAGGGCAGCTGCCCTTTGCATTGCTTCAACAATCATCTGAGTCTGCTGCACTTGTTCCGCATGATTACCCTGCAGGCCCACCCATCCAGGAACTCTATCAACATTATCATGATTATTACCATCATTACCACCCTCCAATATCTCATCCCTATGAGATCCCACATTATTACTTTCCACCTCTACATTCCTTTCCACCCCTTCCACGACAGCAGCTCCACCACCATTATGAGGATCATCCTGCATGTTATTATCAACATTCTCCTCCTGCATTTGTGACACAGGAGAGGAGGGAGGTGCTGGTGGACATGGAAAAACCACAGGCCCTGTAAAGGGTTGTTGCCCACGTCTAAACCTCATACCAGGAGTAACCCTCCCCCCACCTGTATCCCCCAGATCAAAATCCACCACTCGTTCTAAGTAATAATCTGCTGGAGCAATACGACCCCCTTGCTCTCCTAAAGTGACCCTTGAAGTGACATATTTAGTTGTATTTGGCAAGGCGGTTAAATCTAAATTAAACATCCCAAATTCTTCTGTGGTTTGATACACAGCAAAACCTTTATCAATCACCCCTTCAATGTATCCGTTCATTTGAGACACAATAGCCAGATTATTTGCAGTACACTTAGAAACCTTATGACCCACCTTCCCACATCTGACACAATATTTAAACACCTCCTCATATTTGAATTGGATCCAAACAAGATAGCCATCAGGAGTCATAAGAAAACAGCCAGGAACTAAAGGACGATTTAGATGAACACAAACCCTAATCCTTAAATAATCATTTGGAGGAATTGTATCAAACTCCTCCACCTGAAATTGTTCCGCAATCAAAGTACCCATAATCTCCGCCGTTTTCACCGAAATAAACTCAAAAGGCAGACCACAAATACGTACCCATAAACAAGCATAAGGAAATCTTACCGTTTTAGGGATACTATTTTCCTCCCAACGTGCTAAGACCATCATAGCCCCCTTAAAGTTCACCACACTCCTATCCAGCAAATCCTTATGATCCTCCGGATCCACACAATGAAATACGTAAAGATCCTCCATCTGGTAAACTGTAACTGGACCCCTAGTTAACCAATTAGTTCGAATATAAAAGTTCAGTTCATTAACCTTGAACAACCTATAATCCAACAAGTACCCTAACAGACATTGTCTCCATATCACAGAAGAATCAGCTACAACATCCGGTCTAACCGAAACAACTGGCCCAGTTCTAGGCATCCTCCAATGAGGATCATTCTCATCTGGCAACCAAAAAGGTTCCTCCGTACTCTGTCGAAAAAACCATTGATCCTCACCCCCTGCAGCTGAAGAACCCCTGACACTCTCCCTAGGTCCAGCACCCCCTGCATGTGACCCTTGAAAGCCATGCAACGACTCCATGCCAGCATGCATGTCATTACGAACTCCAGATGACCCTTCCTGATGATGACCTTGGCTCACTCCTCCATTTTCCCTTATCTCATCAACCCTTCCAGTTCCAGATCCATGAGATAAAGGTCGATCCATAAAGTAAGCTGGATTAATGTTCACATTAGGTGGAACACCACCATTAGGGTTTGAAGCAGCATTATTAAAAGAAGAAGCCATATTACAATTAATATTATTCTGATTGTAAAAGTTATTGAAGGAAGTACTATGTGAGGTACTACAAAAGGTACTATTTTTGCCTTTTTGAGAAACAGAAGAAGAATAGAAGTTACTCTTCTTCCTGATTTGGTTGCTTTTGAGATTATTTGTGAGATTGATGAAATGCATATTGACACACGGTTTATAAAGACTAAAAAAGAACAAAGCATTAACTCATGTAAGATCTTGGAAATCTTGAAAAACAGAAGCAATCTCAAGATATTGGTTGATTCAGACAAAAGTAGAAACGTTAAGCTTCCAAAGCACCACAGAAATGATTAGATTTCGACAAACAGTAAAAAAGATATCAGAAGACGAAGAGTTTAGAAATTAAAACCCTTGAAAACCGAAAACACACCAAGAAGCAGCAGCTAATTGGTGCACCACCACCACCATGCAAATGAAAACAAAAGATGAAATCCAAAAAGGATGTTTAAGTGCTTCCCAAGAAAAAACGTAAGGCTCAAGAAAAAAACTTTTTAGATCTTGTAAACGTTGAAAAACCCAACATGCAAAGATGGGTGTTTGGTTTATTTTTAAAGAAGCTTTATGAAAAAACCAGAAGTTAAAAAACTCCCGCAGGAGAGAAACTTCTCTCTACTTTTTAGAGAGAAGGTATAATGGAAATGGTGAAGACGATTATGATACCAGCAAAACAGTTGAAGTCTCCAATTACAGCATCACAAAATATTATCATCTCCCAGGTAAAATAACATATTTCTCAATAATCCATTAGCCAATTCCACCACAATACGGAAATGTTACAGCAGCAAGCCAGCAATCAAAATCCCATATCGAAAAACATACAAACTTATCAAAATCAATACACAATGACGGAATCAGTGACATGGCAAGGTTTCATGAAATCGTCTAAGAACAGTAAAATACTCTAATTACATCACATAACAAAATATTGTGATTCCCCAGGTAAAAGGTATATTTTTTTCTACATAATACATTAGCCAATTCCACCACAATCCAAAAAATTACAGCAACCGTTCAAATCTTTCATATAAGCTTATCAAAATCAGCAAAAGACTCCACTTTTTTAATACACCACAGAACAGTCAATTGACATGAAAAGTCTTCATGAAATGGCCAATTAAATTAGATATTTTACAAGTTACTCCTCCGTCTTGGTCATTTATTTACCTATTCCATCCATTTCAGGGTGTCATAGTCAATTGTTTACCATTTTATTATAATAATGCTTTTGATGAACAATTTGATCATCCGAACTCAATTTAGTCCACTTGTCGTCAAATCATTGGCCCTTTCCTCTTTACTTGGACTTTGTGCCAAAACCAAAGGTAAACAAATGAGCAAGATAAAGGAAATACAAACTAATATTCCAGAAGAATAACAAGAAGTGAAGAAGCATCAAAACCCCACTTCAAAACAAATGCAAAGATCCCCACTTCAGTACAACAACAGCAATAACACTACGCAGTGCCTCAAGGGTTCCTCCAAATTGCAGGGTAAGAGGGTATCGGAGGTACGCACCCTCACCCTCGGTGCTGGCAACATAATTACTTAAAAAGGCTATTTTTGAATGACCCAATATTAAAATTGGGTCGAGAACTGCATCAAATGAGTTAAACTATGACATTAGAAAACACGGGACACGTTTATATCCCTAATTTGTACTTAATTAATAAAAAAGAGGGTGAGAATTGAATTAAAAATGACCTGCAAGAAGGGCAACATGGAGATTAAGACGAGAAGTATTGAAAGACCAATTATTGTTGTGGCCATCAGTTGATTTGAAGTAACAAGTTTGATAGAAATTTGAAGAATACCATAAACCACATCGAAGATTAGCAAGTAATGGAAGTTGAGGCCATAACTGAGAGATTTCACCCACAAAAATAGAGTCTTGATAGATTGAACGTAAGGCATTGTATAAAGAATTGTGTTTCTTTTTAATGCTTCTTGTTGCTTTGTATATGCTCATTCTTTCATCACCTCCTTCCTTGTTTGCCATTGATGAATTACCTGGATTAATTGTCAAATGTTATGTTGTTGATTGTCCAATTCAGGCTACAATGCCGTACTCGAATAGGGGGTGTAAGCTCGTTTGATGCCTTATTTTGGTCGGTTTGATGTAATACGAGATGTCCAGAGTCCAGAGTCCAGAGTCCAGAGTCCAGAGTCTCCAGACTAGAGCTTTTTAGGGGCGGTAGTGTCCGAAAATTCGGCTCGTCCGGCTCAAATTTTTATCGAGTTTGAACATCATTTTTCTGTAAAAATGGGTCAAGGGCTAACCCGGTCCAGTCCATTTTAGCAAATGAATCGCGCACAGACAAGAGAAATGTAAAATGGGCTGACCCATCTGACCCGTTAAAGTAATATGAGCAATCAGTATATAATTAATTTTTGTATAGTTTTTACTCTTGTTTGGATTTTGAAACTTAATACTGAGATGACTAAGCTAATCGTTCTTCTATTTTGTGTACTGATGTTAAGAACGGGGAAGTGACAAATAAGCCTCATACTTTGTCACTACGTGCATATTAGCCCCAAACCTTTTTAATAGTACAAATTAACCCCACTACTTACGCTCAATGTGCAATTAAGCCCAATTGAATAATTTTTAGTTAATTTTTCGCCGGAAACGAAATGATGTGGCACCGAAAAGATGACCAGGCTTAGTCTAAATAACTAATTAAAAGAAAAAAAAGGAAAAACAAAAAACAAAAAAGTATAAGCAAGATATACTACTTCTTCCAGCTTCTTCTTCCATACTACTTCCACCACTTTCTATTCTCTCCTCCTCTCTCTCCAACCATTTTTTTACTACCAGTTACTCCCAACTTATCATAGAATCTCTCCCCATTTTTACTCCTGCAACAATCTCGTAATTAAAAAATCTACCCAAGTACCTACCATAAGCTGAAAAATTGAAAATTGGGGAAAATCAAATACCTATCAAAATCGAAAATCTAGCTTCAAATTATGTTGGATTATTGAAAGTGCACAAGATTTTGTTAATTGATGAAAATCCAGGTATGTTCATTTCAAACTAAACTACTAAAGTGTAAATTTTAATTTTGTGATGCATGTAGTTTATTTTCATTATTCTTATTCATTCAGTCGTGTAGTGCTTGTAGTTGATTTTCACTATTTTGTGATGACTATTTGTCCTCTGGTATATGAAAAGAGGCTTAACATGACAGAAGTAGATGACTATTTGTTTGCTCAATCGAAATAAATTCAGCACTTCTCCTAGCAAATACAGAAAATGATGCTAAACATGACAGAAGTAGATGAAAAAAGGCTTAATGAATACGATTTTGATAATTTCAGACCACAATACGCAACAATAATATGTATTACTACTCATTAAGTGACATTAAGTATTCTTAGATGGGCATGTTCTGCGGTTATGACCAATCTGCTGGCATGTTAAGCACACTTGTTTGCCACTATTAGAGACTCTGTACTTGAGTCGCTTTTGCCGAACATCACCATATGATCTATTTCTATTGTTCGGAGATCTCCCACACTTTATTCTAGGATTACTTGGTAAAATTGAGCCTTTTTCGACCGTCTCCCATAGTGCTTGTCCATTAAGTGGCTCCAAAGAAAATGAGTATGAAGCCTCGTAAGTCTCTTTAGTGTACCAAAATGCAATATAGCTTTCCGGATCTTGGTTAATAACACATATGACTGAAGTAGCATGCTCACATGGAACTCCATTCAAATCGCAATATTTACACCCACATACCTTTGATCAAGTCTGACTGTGTACGACAATGAACTATTATGGGTGTGTTGCACCTCATACACATTTGTACTAGCTTCTATTGGTACCCAATTTTTTGTAGCTTGCCTAAACTCATTCCACTTTGCTCGAGTTCTTGAAGTAGTTCTGTTACATTTAGCAGCTTGTGCTCTCTTTTCTACCACCCTTGACATCACTTGCCTTCTAATTTCTTCAAGCATAGATAAAATTGGCTTCTCTCTAGCTTCAAGAATCCACGAGTTGAATGTTTCAGCCATGTTATTGCAAGTAACGCCTGTACAAGCCCAAGTTTTGTAAAAACATCGGCAACATTTAGTCACGTCTCTAACACACATCTCAGTATAAGCACACTCACTTTGTTGCCTTAACTGCTGCATAACATCATTAAACTCTTTCTCTGTGTAAGCTTTCACTGCCTTCCAGTAAAGTGTATGTAACGGAACTCCTCTGATGACTTTAATCCAATTTGTAAATATATGTCTAGCACATAGTCTATGTTCTGCTTCTGGTAGCATTTTTGGTATTACGGCCATTAAACCCTACATAATAGTCAATCAAAGTGCTAAGTGTTGATCGAATAGTGCAACCATAACAATTCATGAAAATGTAGTAATTAAAAAAATGAACCGAACTTATACCTTTTTGTTGATCGGATGATAGAGTCCAGTCATTCCCATTTCCTATTTCCAAATCTTGAATTAGATGTCCAAGAAACCAAGACCAACTTTCCTTCGATTCCATTTCCACCACAGCCCATGCTACGGGAAACATTTGATTATTTGCATCTCTTGCTACTGCACATAAGATCTCGTCTTTACAATAGCCTTTCAGAAATGCGCCATCTAGGCCAAGAGCCCTCCTGCATCCATATAGGAAATTGTGTTTGATTGCGGCAAAGTTTATGTAAATCATATGAAATTCAGGTATACAACCTGAAATGTTGGATTTCAATGATAAGAACAGACTAGACCCCACATTCGACCTCTTTAGCTCAAACATGTAGGCTTTAAGTGAGTCATATTGTCTTCCTACTACCTTACCACATGTAGATAATGCATTTTTTTTAGCTCTCCCAGCTTACCACCTATCAATCCTTACACCATAAGTTTCTTCCACATCATGGACAAATAGTTTTAGCTTCCAAATTGGATATTTTAACAATTTTTCCTGGTATTCTTGAGCAAGGAAATCAGCACTTAATCTCTTGCTAATCTTAGTAGGTGTGCAAGAGTGAATATCCTTAAAAAATCGTATTTGTATGCATCAGTGGTCCCTTATGTATCTTGCATTAAGCTTCCAATGACAGTCGGGATAAAACTTGCATTTGACAAGAACTCTTCTCGGTTCATTATGACAATATCGGAAGCTGCGACGTGTTTGATAACTATAATAAATAAGTGTTCTCTTTAGCACCTTCATTTTCTCAAAAAGTTGTCCCAACTCTAGTTGAACACTTCCAAATGGAGTTGTTGGGTCATATAATGACAATTTAAATTTGTCAAGCACATCATGGTCTTCGTCTTCATCACCAACACTAAATTGACCTTCATCGTCTGAGCTTCTCTCCTTATATTAATGTTTTTCGTCAAGAACTAAGAGACTAGTATCCTCGCCTTCACCCCAATAACTATCTTTCTGTCCCCTTTCCGACGAAACATGTATGTTGTCTTCCCTGTCATAATCTCTCATTATTTGCTCGTTTCCAGAATAATTTTTCCTTGAAACCCAATCTTTTTTTTCTTTTGTACATGAATAAACTCATCGTCAGTACTTGCCTCGTCTTCATCTTCGATAACCTCTTCGAATTCACTTAGATAAGCCTCTTTTAATCCTATTAATGAGCCCTCCGTACTTTTTCATAGCCGATTCTTTTATGACTTCATTGCTTACATTAGTATTATGTAAGACAATCGGAGAATGTATTAGATATAACTCTACTTTCCCACATGTGACTCCATCAACACGAAGTTGCTCAATGGTCTCATCATCACATAATAATTGAATTTTCTTATCTTTTTGAAACTTGAAATACAATCAACATCGCCTACTTGCTAACCCAATCTTTGTATCAATATATCCACTTGCTTCAAATTTATTTGACATATATCTAAAGTTCCTTTGTTAATCAATCCACCAACATACTCAATATCGTCTTCTTTAAGCTCAAAATTCCCCCCATGAAAACATCGATAAATGACAGTATTAGCAGACTTTGAACCTAAATAATCAATAGAGGTAGTGTTAGCATCCGGTGATATACAAAGAATCAACTAGTCATGTATACGTACAACTAACAAAAAATAGCAAATTATTTCCTAATATTTATCAATTGTGAAAGCAAAGCAGTGAAATTGAGGTAGTGTGTTGGGTGTCCAGTTGAATGAGTTTAGGAAGAAGGTAATGTAATTTTGCAGATGTTAAATTTTACATTACCTCATCTCCACTGCTTTGCTAAATTGGCAATTGCACATACAAGATAACTTCTCCAGCCGTAAACTTGTTACACTTGAAACAAACATTGACAAAAGGAGACAAAGACCGTGCTTGACAGTTATTTCTAATTTTCCTTCAACCATCTCTGATATTTCTAATTAAAGTACAATGAATAAAGATTGATTGATTAAAAGACGCAACTGACTTACAAAACATTACATTAATGAAAAAAAAAATTACCTCTTGGCAAGTGGGTAAACATGGTCCCAACTCTAGAAGAACTCCGGAAAGAAGATAGTGATAGACTTGATAGGGAGATGAAGAAAATCTTCCGCGTGAGCTTGTAAAAGATCTACGTGAGGTTGGTGCCAATTGCTTTATTTTTACTTACCGCCTAACAATTCCATTATTGTATACAATTGTATTCTGCCTATTTTTCTTTTTCCTTTTTTTTTTAAAAATGATTTAACCTAATCCTAGTCATCTTTCCGGTGCCACATCATTTCGTTTCCGGCGAGAAATTAACCTAAAATTATTCAATTGGGCTTAATTGCACATTGAGAGTAAGTAGTGGGGTTACTTTGCACTATTAAAAAGGTTTGGGGCTAATATGCACGTAGTGACAAACGTATGGGGCTTATTTGCCACTTCCCCGTGTTAAGAACTAATATCTTTATTCAATATCGGCTTTGCAAGTTTATCGCATTGTTAATTACTTAATTAATTATTTCTCATGAATTAACAGAAAAATATGAGTTCGGCAGCCCACGGGTTGCCCGAATTTAGCCGTTGGGCGTGTAAAGGCAAGGAGAAGTGACCCTCTATTTTGGTCCAACCCGCCCGCTATAGTCTTATAAGGCATACTTTTCCCTTTCAGCATAGTCCATGTCCGACCCAAACCCGCATTTGGAATGCTCGAGTACTCCAGACGTGGTTAAGTTTGGCTTTGGTGTAAGCTAGACTCAGCTCACGAATAATGGGGTTATGGTTCAAACTTTAAAATTTGACCGTTTAAGGGATATTTGGTTCATTGAAAAAGTATGAAGTATGGGTTTAGAATTAGCTAAATCCTATATAAATGTAGGAATTTCATACTCATAGTTTAGATTCATGAAATAGGAGTTTCTCATATTTAGGAAGGGGGTGAGTATGAGATTGATATCCATGAGAATGAAATTAAAATAAATAAAAATGTGAAACATAAATTATTGCTTAATGTAAATCAAATATTCTTTATAATTATTTGATTAGATTTTTATTGTCATGATTTTATAATACAAGAATTTTCCATCTAAACTATTTTATTTTGCCAATTTTAAATTTTAATGGAACTCTACACTCATAGCACACAAAATTGAAACAGACACATGGTACGATGACTCAAGTCCCAAACTCATACCACTCAGGTATGATTCTTGATTCTAAACTCATACCTATATTTAAACCAAATACCCCCTAACAAAGATGAGATATATTTTATAAAGTATTTATACTTTATGTTAAAAGATTCTTTTTTTAAGTCAAACAATGCTTCGTTGATATGATTGAGGGTATAATTTTACTCAATTTTTTTTTGTTGTAGTTCACAATGAGTTAAAGTAAATTATCTTTAAAAATATCAAAATAGATAGTCGTAAAATTTAGAGTTGATAGAAAAAAATAGTCGGAGAGTTTATTCAAGAAATAGTCGAAGACAATATTACATATGATATGAGTGATAAGCATGACGTGAATGGTTAGATCCGTTTTTTTGTATGTGTGTTTCGAGTTGCATTCAAAATTTAGGGTGTGTTTGGATTGAGAGATTTGAAGAGAAAAGAAAGGGAGGGAGAGTAGGTTATTTAAAATCAATTGTTTGGATATCACGTGAGGGTAGAAGGAAATGGAGGGGGAGAGATTTGGAGGGATCCATTTTCGCTCCTCCAATCCTAATCAAAATCTCTCCACAATAGGCAAGATTTGAAAGAAAATTGTATCCAAACAACCATACTCCATTCCCCCTAACCTTCTCTTATCTTCGTAATCTGTGTGAATAGTGGTCTTAGCGACCAGAGAGACAAACCTCTTCTTCTGAGAAATAGCAGGTGCAGTAGATAGAACAAAAGGTCGCTTGCCCTGATAGGTAGATCTCTGGTGCGAAGAAGCACTAGCAGTAGTAGCACGAGTCTTAGCATCAATAACCCTAATCGAACTCTCGGCCCAGATGGCGTCGTCGTACACCTCAACAAAGGAAGTAGAATCTCTGCGAACCATACTCTCAATACGGGGTCCTAACTTCCCTCTGTAGAAGTACACCCTCTCCGACTCATCCCTCACGAACCTAGAAGCAAAGTGAGCTAGCTGGTTAAACTTGTCTGTTAACTCTTGCACCGTCATCTTTCCTTGCTTAAGATCCATAAACTTTTCTAGTCTTTGCGAACGAAGCTCCTTTGGATAGAAACGTGTCTCGATCTTGTCTTTGAACATGTCCCAATCAAACATCGGATCATGGAGAAAACTTGGACCAGTAAGAGTCCACCACCTATCAGCCTGAAGTGTCAGAAAGTGAGCGGCTAAACGCACCCTATCCTCCCAGACAACTGAGTACATGGAGAAGCTTTTCTCCATATCTCGGAACCACTCTGATAAGGCGACTGGATCCACTTCACCACCGTAGGTCCTAGCATGGCTCCTAGACATATGAGAGGCAATCCAGGAGAAGCCACCATGTCTATTAGGATCATTACCATGCGGAGGAGGAGGAGGAACAACTTCAGCTTGAGTCCATTGGTTCTCAAGAACCTGAAAAAGCGCTTGCATTATAGTATTCTCTGCGGCAGAAGTCCTCACCATCCTTCAAAAGAGAAACAATGTGTTAGCTTAACATTTAGCAGGCACAAACAGACTACAATATAAGTCCTTAAATATATCCCTTCTCTCATTCATTATTCAATTATATGGTCAAGTTAAGGTCAGGGGTTACATGAGTGCGTCGGGAGCGATAACGCTCTGATACCAACTGTAAAACCCCTCGTTGCAGCGGAAAGTAAAACATACAAACATGCCAAAATTTACGCGGAATTTAAACTTTAACATGCATGATAAGAACGAGGTGAATTAAAACAAACTATACAAACTGAAATGAACAAAATAGATAAATGTAAAATTCTAAGTACGAAAAACCATAAGTACAAAAACCAGCCTGGGATAGCATATCCCTATAGGCACTCAAATGTATATAAAAAACTAGGTCTAGCTAAAACGATAAACGGGTATGTCATCGATGATAGGATCATCGCTCGCTAGCCTCTGTAACCCTCCAGCAACCATCATGTACCTAGGTACATGAAAACATGTACGCCACAATCAGTGGGGAGTGACTAGAGTTCTCCTAGCCACCTATTGTTAGCAACACGTAACACATAAGAACATCCAACATACTCCAACATTTATAACATGCGAAGTATATAAATAATTATCAACCTTCAAATCAACATGTTTCACTTATGCAAAAGCTCTCAACTAACTTCGGAAACTGTTTGAAGCGATAGCCGGTCTCCCTTCCGGTTGCCCGGCCGGGGGGTCTTTCTCTTCAAACCATTTACGAACTCAGACTAAGAGTCGTCCAATGCCTTGGACGAACAACACTAAAAGATAACCATACTCTAGATAAACACAATTCAACAACATCTGACACTGTACCCCAACTCAGGCAAGCAGATGTAAACAGCAGTATCTAGAACTAACCCCAACTCAGGAAAGAACTAAACACAATCAGCAGTGCCCAAATCACACCCCAACTCAGGTAAACTTGGTACACAAGGTCAGCAAGCATACATCCGTGAACCCCAACTCAGGCACGAATGGATACCAATCAGCTAATAATGGTTCATGACGCAACTCAGCCAGAACCATTACCCTTCGTAGTGAATCAAATCCCAACTCAGATTCAATTCACCACGGTCAAACAAACTCACGGAAGGACAGAGGTCCCAACTCAGACATCTCCTACCGCATCATCTATACACGAGACGGTCTAGAGGTCCCAAATCAGACATGGCCATCACACCACAAACATTCACATGTCAAACTAGAGGTCCCAACTTAGACATACCTTGACATGCATCAGACATCAGTACATATCGTACTCTAGCGGTCCCAACTCAGATATATTCCGATATGTACTACAACCAAGTCTTTAGTCCTACTTTACTGACCTCTAGTCAACACTTATTTGACCCCAGGAACTAAGTTGAGGGAGAGCCGGTTTCCCTTTCGTTTGCCCGACCGGGGGTCTCTATTCTCACTCCATTCCCGAACCCAATAAAGTGTCGCCCGAACTCCGGGGACCTCAAACACACATACAAGGAACACGGAACGAGTCTCAAGCAAATCAGATGAACCGATCAAAAGTTAAACACGATTAAATGAGAACATGGGCTCTCAGCCGGTGCCAGACCGTCTGCCGGTCAGCCGGCTAGGAGTCCCTTCCCAATACGCAGCCAATCATTGAAAATCAACAGGAAATGATCCTCAACCGGTGGGCCGGCTGCCGGCAATCCGGCTGGGAATCCTCCCTCAGCCTACGATACACAATTTTCCAAAAGAAGGAGGGATCCTTAGCCGGTCTACCGGCTAGGAATCCCTTCCCTATCATTTTCTTAAAAATCTATCATCCATTAGGCCTCTCAGCCGGTGGACCGGCGGCCGGCCACCCGGCTGGGAGCCTATCATCAATTTCCTAACATACGAAAACTACCCAAGAACAACCTCTCAGCCGGTCGGCCTACCGGCTCAGAGTCCCTAAATACGAAAATCGCGAATTTCGACAATAAGAACATTCAAATCCTTCATCAAATCTTCCTAAGCATTATTCTAAACAACATCTCAAAAGTCCCAGCATGTTTATAGCATCAAACAACTATAAGAAACATATAAGAAACATCAAATTCATGCTTTCATATCAAAATCCCCAAAATTCAACCCATCTTCATGTTACTCCCAAAACCAATTCAAATGATGAATTCAACATAAATTATCAACAACAATATGAATAATAAGTATACTAAGGATGTTTGCAACCTATCTCATGCTTCTAAACATATAAACACATCAAACTTAACATAAAGCATGCTAATTTAACAAATAGGCCGAGTAAGCTCATTATCGTCACCTTTAAGCGTCTTGTGTAATACTTCGTATTTTATTGTATTTTATTTTAATATTTAATAATTATTTTGACGTATTGATAATTATTTGAACGTTTGTATTCGATAAATTAATTATCGAATAAGTGTTTATAGTTTATATGTTAAGGGGTCGAGTCTACAAATTAGTGGTAAAACCGTGTTTAAATGATAACTTTGGGCTTTGGAATGCGTGTAAACCCTATGGCCCATAATCAACACTTAACACAAAAGTAAACAAACACCTTCATGCCGTCATATCATATCCCAACGCCAACCCTATCCTAGACCTATCGACACCCCAACAACCTCACAACCCTACTGCCGCCACATCTGGGTACACAAAGGAGGTTTCACACGGTGGTCTAAGGGTCCTAGGGTCCGTCGTTTACACAGGAAAAAGGGTGAGTCCACCACTTTTCGTGTTTTCGCAGTTTGCACTTCCGTTTTGTTTCGAAAATTTTAATCGTGTATAACTGTTGTGGTTGTTATTCTTTGTATATTATTAATCTATGAAGTACATATAACGTATTTATCTTTTATAATCAACCATCGGACCACTGCAACCGTCACCATAATCACCCTAATGTTGACAGAAAACACGTTTTGATACTCTGTTCTGCGTGTTACATTATGCTCGTTATTGTTGTTGTTCGTCATGTTTTGGGTCTATTTCTTATCGTGGGTCGTGAGTAGGGGTAGTAGTGTTATAATAGGTGATGTTAGTGGTGGAGAGAAGGTGAGTGGTGGCCGGAGGTGGCTGATTTGAGAGGATGGTCAGAGTTGCAGAAACAGGGGTTGCGTGGTGATACAGTGGGTTTTGGGGGTGGTTTTCGAGAGAGTGAGTGGTGTCGAAAGTGGGTGCTTGACACCAGGGGGCTGTGGGTGACGTGAGGTGTCGTGGGTGGAGTTTCGTTGTGGCAACGGTGGTGTTAATAGGCGGTTAAAGTGACGGGTTGCAGAAGGGGGGGAAACACGGGTGCAAGAGCGGGTTGCCACTGTTTGTGACCAGTGCGTTTTGTACGGGTTTCGAGGGTTGCTGGGGTTGAGTCAAGGGTAGTGATGAGTGCCAGTGGGTGCACCATAATACGGTGATGGCAACCACCGTGTATTGGTGGCAATTCAGGTGGCTAGAAGGCGGTTGATAGGGCTGCGAAGTAGGCTGCCAAGGGTGTGGTGTCGTGAGTTGATGGCTGCTTAAGAGGCTGTTATACGTGATTTTAATTGTGATTGTTGTAGTTTGGCCATGATTGGTGTATCATTATTATCATTATTGTTGGTGTTGTTATTGTTGATGTTTTTTATTATTATTATTATTATTATTATTATTATTATTTTTTTTTTTTTTTTTTATTATTATCGGGAACTTTTATTAAAAATAAATGAAAAATTACATGTAATTTGTGGGCACCCGCGAAACTAGCTGGGCACCCACTCCCTTAGCAATAGCAAAACTAAGGCGAGTAAAAATAAAAGCAGCGCTCCGCGATCCGGCATCCTGGGACACAGAAAACTTCTGAATCCGCTTGAGCAAGGAAACAGCATCTTCCCCTAATTCCCCCAACGAAGAGAAGGAGAAAGGCAAGAAGCCATAACCATGCGTCGCACACAAGTCCCTGTACTTGGCGCACTTCCTTCGAGCAGCATCGACCACCACCCCTCCTGGCACAAAATCAGTCATGCCCGACTGAGTCAAAGGAGAGGACCCGACCAAATCCACACAAACATCGCGCCCCCGGTCCCAAGAATAGAGCAGCAAATCAGCAGGTCGCAAAGGCCCACCCGCCCCATCGAGCAAGCCAATATCCACCTCCCGACCAGTAGAAATCCCCGACCGGTAGCAAATATCCGAAAGAGTATCGCGAACCAGGTTATGCCGATGCTTGACACCAACAGCGCTAACGCAAGAGACAGCATGGTCCCCGTAGATATCCCCCTCAAAAACCCGGGAACAAGCAGAACAAGGAACGGACACGGAGAACAACGGAACACCCAGCCGATAACTGAGAACGCACCGGTAAGTCCTACTGTTCATAGTCTGCCCCAAGCCGGAAATAGGAACCACACGCAACCAGTCAGATGAGTGACCACCCACCTGAGACTTCCAAAGCGCAATCTGACGAGGAGTCAAAGAGAAAGCCGATCCCGCGGAAGCAACAACCCTCGTGAAATAAACATCTGCCAATTTTTTCATAAGTTTGGTGGCAGCGATTTCAGAGGGATTGCTCAGAAAATCAGATCCCGAAACGGCAGCAAAAGCACCCATAGCTGACTGAAAAGAAGATCCGGTATCGAGGACACCCAAAACCCGAAGAAGCTGATTCTGCAGATCCACAGACTGCAGCCGAGAAGCAATGAAAGCGTAGTGCAGGACGTCACTGGCAGCATACACACCCAGCCCACCAAAGGAAAAAGGTAGGGTGGCAAGTCGCCACTGCCAGTCACCAAAACCCGGGCCAGAAGCAGTGACGATACGCTCTAGATGAGAACGCAAAGCTGCGTCAAAAGTAGGCGCAGCGGTTCCGATTATTATTATTATTATTATTATGTTATTATTATTAGTATGAAGTTATGTTTTAAAGTTATTATTGTTATTGTTGATAATAAGATTATTGTTGGTATGATTATTATTATTATTATTAAGTTGTTAAGTAATTATCTTATGCAAGAATGTGACGACTATCAATAGTTCGGGTATATTTTCTATAGTCGTTTATTCAAATGGAATTGGTTATAAAAGTAATAAGAACGAGTCGTTTAAGTTAATTGAAGTAGTAATGTTTAATACGGTCTCGTTATGCGTAATATATTATTTAGATAATTAATTGAAATGATTGATATATTGTGTTGGTTGCGTAATTGTATTAGTTAGTAATTAAGTATATTATTGTATTAGGTGTTGAGTGTGTGATGGAGTGATGCTACTTATTGGATGTTAGCTGCATGATTGGATTATATTGCTATCCAGGTAGGATACACTGACCCTATACTACTGTTATATGTTATGAGTGGCTGCTGAGTGTATGATATGGACGACAAGCATGAATGATATGGTTATGATATATGTTATGAAGGATTAGTATTACTGTTGCATTCATAAGCATGATTATTATTATTGTTGCATTCATAAGCATGACTTATGCATTGGATACGGATTCGAGATGATGATATATTATTGGGCCCAGGCTAGTTCTGCAGGACTAGACCTGGTGACCTCAGTTGTTATGCTGGTGTTCGGCGACGGCCGATTATAGTCTGCCGGGAGGTTCGGTATGGCTGGGTGTTACGGGTTTGAGATTGAGATTTGTGATTGAGAATGAGATTGAGATTGAGCTCGAGCATATCATTGCATTTGCATATCATAATTGTTGCATTATAATTTTTGTGTTACCCTACTCAACCGCGAGGTTGACAGTGTATTCGTGTACACCTACGATGATCCGGAATGGGGAGTAGATTCTACAGGTCAGAGACAGATGAGCTAGGAGCTGGGGCAGGAATGTGAGATGCATACTTTGGCCGACTTAGAATTACGTCATATCTAGAGAAGTCATCAGTTGTATTTTCTTTTCCGTTATGTAATAATTGTAATAAGCAAGTTTTAAATTTTATCACTTTTATATAAAGTACTTTGGCTTGTTTTACTTTGTTATTCACTACCTCGGACATTCCGAGATGGTAACAACTCTATTTGTTTGAGAATGTCTGGCTAAAGGCTTTTAAATAAATGAGGGTGTTACATCTTGAGCTCCCAAATCTTCCTCCACCAAGTAAGAGTCAACCTCAGGGTCGTCCAAACCAACTCCTAGGAACACAAAAAGGGAAATTAGGAGCTTAAAAACGGGTTAGGGCAAAACAGCCCAAAAATGAAGGTTTGAGAAACGAAAATTAAAACTGATAGAAAGATCACAAATTTCGAGAGGATTCCGAATATATAATTTTTACCTTGATTCGAGTGAAGAAGACCTTGAGATGATCTTTTAAAGCTTTCTTAAAGGAGAGGAAATGGGGTTTTGATGTTTACAGTGAAAGGGTTTTGTTGAGGGAAATGAATGTCGTATGAATGAAATAAGGAGTTGTCCTTTTTATAAGAAGTCGGGTTCCTTTATTAAATGAAACAGAACCACAAGACAAGATTAAATAACCTTAAGACGGAACTTAACGGAAATTATAAATTAAAACTTACGAAATATTATTAAAATAATATTATATTCCGGAAAAATACTTTAAAATATTAAAATATTATTTTACGAAAATACGGGATGTTACAATAATCCTTTTATAATCCAGTTTCACAATGTAAGCTTCTAATTTCACAATTTAAGCATATAGTTTCACAGTTTAAGGTTCCTATAATCACAATAGTCATAAACTTCAATTAGGTTCTAGATTCACAAAATAAGCCCATAGTTTCAGCCTTTTTATAATGACAATACATAGTCCTAAACTTCAATTAGGTCTTATATTCGCAAAATAAGCTCCTACATTCACGAAATAAGGTCCTATATTCACAAAATTGAATAAAATCAGAAACTAATCCTTGTAAAAAAAAAGCGAGGTCCTATATTCACAAAATAAGATCCTATATTAACGAAATACAAAAGCGAGCCATATATTCAACAAAATCGAGCAGAAATTGAATCAGAAAACAATAATTTAAACGACAAAAAATGACATAGCTGATTCAATAGTAATATTATCATCAATCGTGGTGATATCTAGATTCTCCATAGCCAGAGCTGAAATTCGAACAACAACTGAAAAATCGCATGAAATTCGAACAACAACTGAAAATTCGAAGAAACAATTTACGAAATTACCTTAACAATCAATTGAATTGCTATTGTATGTTGATTTGATGGAATTTACGAACAATCGCACAAATCGATTTGCGTTGAATTTGAGGTTGTTGTATGTCGTTGTTATTCGAATAAAGAGTTTTCTAAATTTTAGAGAGAGAAACAAAGAGTATTTTGAGGTTATATATGTTTTTATTATTTTAGAGAGATAAACTGTTTTGGCCCAAATGAACAGATTTTGGTAAGACCCCAAATTTTCAGGCCAAACATTGAATAATGGTAAGTCAAGTCGGCCCAACAGCATGAGATTAAGTCAATTCGCCCCAACAGCTTGACATTTGGTGAGGTCTAGCGGTCTCACCGTAATTGACGGCCTCGCGTGATCCGGCCTCCATATATATATATATACATATATTGTAATACTCGTATTTTTCATAGTTCATGATAATGAGCTATTTTATATCATTGTCAAGACGAAGTATAAATATATTCAATTCGATACGTATTTTGCTAATTGCTATAATAATAATATTATTATTTTTATTATATACTCGTTAAGTGAAATCTTTAATTACGGTGTTATCTTAAATTAGTCGTAAAGATAATTTAAGCGGTTTTATTGGTTACGATGTGTACGTTACATTTGTCTTAGGGTTAGTTTTAAATAAGGGTATTAGTATTTGATGAGATATTAAATCTTTTGTGTTGCATGTCACCGTGGGGTTCGAACACGGGACTTCTAGGGTGGTGGTGTTGGGCTTGGATTCCTATGCATAAACTCACAGCCGTGAATATTGAAACCCTATCAAAAATTCACCAACACTCACCCTCATACAAACCCACCCCCATGCCGCCATATAAGAGCAGATTTCACTCTGTTTGTGACCTACCATCAACACATCCATACCCTAATTGTGCTGCCGCCACCACCCAGAAAAGAAAGAGTATTCTCATGATGAGGTCAGTCGTGCCTAGGACCCTTCGATTCGAACCAGAATCAGGTATGTGTGGTTGTGATTAAGCGTTAGTTTTCATCTGTTGTTTTAGTGGGTCGTTTGTCCTTAATTCGAAGGGTTGTAGGTTGTTACAGTCACCATAGGGTTGTCATCAGAGGTTGATGGTAGATGGGGGAACGTCAGGGAGGTGGCCACGGCGGGTATGGGTGGCCATGTAGGTGTCGAAGGGAACTTTCGTGGCTTCTGGTTGTCACAGTTGGGTTTTCGCGTGTCCAGAAAGGAAGTTGGGGGTGGTACCACCGTTGACTCGGGGGAGGTCGACACGGTGGTACCACTGTCGTTTATGGGTCATGTGTCAAGGGTTGTCGTAGTGGTGGTCTTGAGTGGTAGGCACGGTGGTAGTGTCGTAAGGGGAGGCTCTGCTCAGGCGAGTCAGGGGCCTGTTTCAGCGTCTGGGTAAGGGTCTGTTTGGAGTGGGTTTTGGTCGCTTCACCAGTGGCCGTCGGAGGGGTTGGTGGAGTCGGGATGGTAGCAGGCTGTCGGGGGTGTTGGGTGCTGGTACTCGTTGGTGGTCGAGGGGGCTGTGCACGGTGGAATGGGGGTCTGTTTTCACGGTTTTGGGTGTGTCGGGTAGGGGTTGTTTAGGGGTCCTTCGGTTTTGGGTTTTGGTATCAATATGGTTATTAATATTATTATTATTAATAATATTATAATTATCCTTATTGTTTTTATTATTATTTATTATGAGTATTATTATCTTTGTTAGTGTTAATATCGTTACAACCATGTTTATTGTTGGTATTCGTTAGTAAAGCGTGTCACCATCACTTTTGGTTACGGTTTTGTGTTAATCAAAGTTACGAGTCGGGAAAGCTAGTGAGTCATAATAATTTCTACTTTGGGAAAGTTTCTATTCTTGGAAACTTTCCATTTATAGTAAGTTCTATTTATGGTAAGTTTGGGTTATAAGGGGGTTCGGGAAGTTTATTAATTCGTTACGTATACTTGTTTAGGTAACGGTTTTCGCGTGGAACATTTCTAGCGAGCTTGTGTTTGACTGCACTTCTGCAATTCGAGGTAGGGGAATAACTGTGAATTCGTTTATGATATGAGATGTGATTATTAGCCGTTGTGAGTTTTATACTTCATATTGAATGATAATGTTATAATGTTATTACTTGTCTGTATACTCCTTATGATGCGGAAATGCGATAAAGGGTCTGTGATTGGTGCGGAGATAAAGGGTCTGTGATTGGTGCGGAGATAAAGGGTCTGTGATTGGTGCGGAGTAAAAGGGTCTGTGTTTGGTGTGGAGAATTATGGGTCTTGTGATTCGGAGTGGAGGAGTTCGACTTTCTATTTATAGTAATGTGGTTTGTTTACAGTTTTTCTCTACTCAACCTCGTGGTTGACCTTGTGTATTCGTGATCACCTGTGATGAACCAATTATTAGGGAGCAGATTGACAGGTGTTGAGACTATGGGAGCTAGGGGAGGAGAGAAGCTTGGATCCGGACCTGCTTAGAGTCTAGCACTAGTACAAAAATCCCCTATTGCGTCAAGGGGATTACGTCGGTTCTAATATAACTGATGCAAATAGTACTTAATTTGGGCGGGAGTTCTATTTTACACTATAGACAAGGTATTTGCATCAGTTCTTAAAAAGGAACTGACGTTTTTGAATGAGTATATTTGCGTCAGTTGTTCTTATAACTGATGCATTTGACTAAAAATTGTTTTTTGCTTCAGTTCAATTTAAGAACTGACGTATTTACCTATGAGCATTTTCTTCGGTTTCCTATTAAAACCGACGTATTAACTATAAATTAAAAAAAAACGTGTTAATAATAGGGCAAATAATACACTATTCTCTTCCATATTCAAAAGAAACCCTACCTTCGTTCAATTCCTCCGTTCGTCCGTTTGTCCATCTTCATCAGTTCGTGCTTCTTCAACTTCAATTTCAACTTCACATACCTTCTTCAATTAATCAGTTGCAAGAGTGTCGCTCAAAGCCTTGCTTTTTCGCCGATTAATGTAAGTTTTATTCGCTTATTTTGGCTTTAATTTCTCGTTTTAGTGACTAAATTGTTGTTGTTACTGGTAATTCATGTGCTGTAGAGTAAGTAATTAGCAATGAATTTGGCGAATAGAATTAGGTTTAGACAGTTGATTAGTCTTAATCAGTATTGTTGTCGAAAGACATTGTTGGTCTGATGAGTAAATGAAATTGTTGTTGTTACTGCTTTGCGTGTTGGTTGGATGCAGCATGAAGGAATACGAATTAGTTCGGTGGGATGTTCTTTGATCAGTGCAGGAGTAGTTTTAGTATCAGATTCTGAGGGCCTCAGCATGCTTAAGCTCCGCGTAGTTGGTAATCGACGATCATTTCTTATACTAAGCTCTGGGCCTTGTAAGTATTATTTCAGGATATATCTGTGTAGTCAATGGCCCTCAATGCTAATGATGCTCCCGCATCAGTTATCTTCTGTTTTGATGTTAATGAGCATGTCTTGTTTAATTGGTATGTAATTTTACTCTAAACAACACAGGTCTCACTCCCTTTCCAATTTGAATTCATGACTTCCTTCTCATCATTTTTTTGGACCGTTTCTTTCTTTAACCTTCTACCCCCTTCTTCTTCTTCTTCTTCTTCTTTTCAATTTGAAATTAACGCATAAAACCAACATTCACCAATCATCATATATACATACATACGGAGGGAGTAGGATATAGTGATCGTCATCATCATCGTCGTCATCATCATCATATATTCATTCATATGCATCACATTTTTAAAATCTTGTTTTGGTTGAAATGCTCATTTGTTTTCTGAGAATGAATCATAAGCTCAACTTTTGTTTGGTACTCTCTTCCACCTTCTCTTATTCCTTCTTTTATTATCTGGGTTTTACTTTATTTGTTTGGGCTTTCATCATTTTAGTATTACAATTACATATTTGAATTTCAGATCATATTATTTTCATTTTCTTGTTTTCAAATGTAATCAAGAAATCTCAATTTCTATCTAATCTTTCACTTCCAACATAATCAATCAATCAATTATATTGCTAATTAATTTCTCACTAAGGACTTCAAATTCTAGATGACTGGGTCGCTTCTTTTCATCCGCCATCTCAAATTTGAATGTTACTTTCATCTTTTTATTCACACTATCATTTACCTATCTATGTGTTGTAGCCAATCCTAATTGCCTTCTCTGTATTCTTCTTGTAGCCATTGCCTTTGTTTTCGCAAAAGGAACTGCTTCCCATTGTTTGCCAACACTGATAATGCCGTGGGGAACCTTCCCTCCACAAAATTGTCATCGAGTAGGAATTGGGGTACCAACTTTTTCATCTTTTTATTCACACTATCATTTTCTTGTTTTCAAATGCATTATGCTGTTAATTTCAAGTTAATCAGTAACAAATACCGTTTCAATACACTTATTTGCTTTTTTAAAGCTCCTGCCTTTTGTAATGTTTTGTTTCAAAAGATTCCTACGTTTCCTTAACATTTGCTCTAGCAAAAAAGCCATTATAGAGCGAATATCTCATGAATGTGTTTTTCTTCTGTATTCTTACCAGGGAGTTTTGATTTGGAAATCTCGGTTTTATCTCTATTCTCGAAACTTATTCTATTTAAGTTTGTACTCATGCAGATTTGGAAATCTCAGTTTTATCTCTTGCCTGCCACCCATGTTCAACGATCTTGCCTTTGCTTGTTGCCTCGGTGTAAGTTGTCAATTCTTTTCGGTTCATAAGCTTCATATCCGTTTCTCAAGAAATATCCTAATATTAGAATTCCTATAGGAGCTGGTAAATGTAGTGATACATAAGGTCTAAGCTATTACATTCATTCTCTCCTTCTCACTTCCCTTATCATATTCACATATTTGTTTCAGTCATTAGCTTCGTAATTTGCACAAAAAACAACCCGCAATATCGCTTGTCACTACCGATTTCGGTTTCGCGAAACTGTGGAACGAAATGATTTCTTCCTGCTGCAGCCTAAGATAATGTTCATTAGGATGCTCATATGATGTATGCTCCTTCATGTCACATACTAGTAGCAGTAATAATTCAGAGAGTAAATAACCAAGCTAATGACTGAGCATTTGAAGGTATATCGATGAGTGAATGTTCATAGGAGAAATATTCATGTTAGAATGCCTGTGAGTTCATTTGAAAAATATTCATGTGAGAATGCATATCATTGATATTTATATGTCTCATTTGTATATAATTCAGATTGATTAAATTTTCTCTTTTATCTTTAACTTATTATTGTCTTCCGTTTTTATGTTTGGTATTTAACTTTGTGCTATCTTTTGCAATTTGTGTTAATAAGATAACATCTTTGGGGAGGAAATTGCACGATACCCAGATTGTTGGTACGGTGACGGCCATCACCACCTCCATTTAGACGATGGAATTCACCAAAACTTTCTCTAGTGCACTATCACCACTGCCTGCTACTTCTTCGCACTTAGCAGCACTAGAGGTATAATTCACTTTTTTTCCTGCTCCAACATAGTTATTCTATTGTTACTTCCATTACAATGATTACTCAATTTGATTGTTGTTTTGTACTCTGATGTATGCTATTGTTTCAATTTGTGAGTGTATTTCCCTTAAGTAGAAATTACTAGTAACCGAAGTTGATACTTAACGCAAACAGGCCAGCCATTTATTGCAGTAGTAGTATTAGCCAACTGTGCACAGTTTCGCGAAACCGAAATCGCTAGTGACAAGCGATATTGCGGGTTGTTTTTTGTGCAAATTACGAAATTAATGACTGAAACAAATATGTGAATATGATAAGGGAAGTGAGAAAGAGAGAATGAATGTAATAGTTCGTAATTTGATGACCGGAGCAAAGAGAACGGAGGCCATGAATATAGCTTGTCGAGTGTCGTAACTTGCTAAGGAACGTGTCGCTGTCCTGGACAGCGACTAGTTCCATTTTCCAAACAAAAATTTTAAAAAATAGAAATGATGACTTGGAACCATTTTCGGTAATTAGTTTGAAACCGACACTACTTTGTTAAATAGTTTGCTTTTAAGCACCATTTATGCAAAAACTTCCGGGACACGGGCATGACACGGACACGGACACGGGACACGGCATTATGAGTGTATTAACTAATTAGTTGTTATATGTATTAACTAATACTTATTATATTGTTTTTTTAATTTTAGTGTCCGCAACAACCAGGGGATTATGAGTGTGGTTATTATGTCATGAAATGGATGTATGACATAACCTTCTATCATTGTAAATCTGCGGAGGTAGACTTTGAAGAGGTAATTCAATCATGCCTTAGCTTTTCATTGTCAATTATATATCATTCTTCATTACATTTATTATATATTACTAATATAATATTTATTTTGAAAATGCAGAAAATTGTTACTACATCGGTGTCAATGGTCGATCTCAATGTGGTTAGAGAAGTTTGGGCTAACAAATGTTTAGATAATCTACAATATTCAAAATAGATTAACTTGGTATCACTATGACTTTAGTTGGATTGTTACTTAGCTTAGATTGTATATGTTTTATTTGAACGTTGTGGAAACGTTTGTTGTTATGTTGGATTGGATTTGGAATGAATGTTGTTGGTTCGAAGGAAATGTAATGTCCTTTGGTTGGATATTTTAATGCAGGTGGCTTTTAAATTTCTGGTGTTTTGGATATCAACTTTATAGGAAGGTGCTGCCGAAATTTCGGTAGCGGATTTTTTTTTAAAAACATAAAAATAAAATACATCAGTTCTTACAAGAAATGACGCAAATAGTAATTAGTTATTGCATCGGTTTTGAAAATAAATGATGCAAAAAAATAGAGCAAAAGAGTCAGTTCCTATAATAACCGACGCATATACTATTCAATTTTGCGCGAAATTAAGGTACTAATTGCATCAGTTGTTGGGAAACTGATGCAAAAGCTAAGCGAAAAAGCATCCGTTACTGGAAAACTGATGCAAAAACTAAGCTATTTGCGTCGGTTCTTATAGCAAATGCATCAGTTCTTTACTAAGAACTGATGCAAATGATACATCAAATGCATCAGTTGTATACTAAGAACTGATGCAAATGTCTGTTTTTTGCGTCAGTTTTAGAACCGACGTTTCAATAAACGTCACCTCCAAAAACGTCAACCAAGAACCGACGCAATAAGTCTTATAGAACGGATGCAATAGGGTGTTTTTGTACTAGTGTAGATCACCATAGTAGTTACTTATGAGTTGTACTTTTGTTTTATCAAGACTGTTTGTTTTAATTCAGTTGTATAAACTTGTTCTTTGAGATAACTCATCAATTTAAAGTACTGTTTATCTTCCTTTGTATCTACTGCCTCGGGAACCGAGATGGTAACATCCTTATTTATCTGGAGAGTCCTAGTACAGGCCCTTAAATAAATGGGGGTGTTACATATATATATATATATATATATATATATATATATATATATATATATATATATATATATATATATATATATATATATATATATATGTGTATATATACACATATATATATACATATATGTATATATATATATATACATATAGATTCGGGATCATATGGGAACCACTAGTATAATGAGAACCATGAGAACCACTAATAATAATTTAAAAAAAAGAATACGTTTTACGCGCTAAAGAATTCAAGTTTTACGCGCTGAACTGTGAACCCCATCCCCAAACCCTTCAATCTCAATCATTTCCCCATTTTTGCTTTCTCACTCATCTCTTCTTCTCCCTCTACGATCATCATCATCTCCCTTGCCATTTCCGATCGTCTTCTCCGACCATCGTCTCTGATCATCACTCTGCTACCTTCATCGTCTCCGATCATCACTTTCCGATCATCTGCTTCTCAAGTTACGGTTCAATTCGTTTATGTCACCAACATTTTCGCGACATTTATCAAACTTATTCCTACAAATTAAGGTAATATCCTTCTCAATTTAATGGCGATTTCACTCTAATTTTATCATGCATGTATTTTATCCCCAACATTCATCAATTCCTATCCAGCTATAAACCCTAATTTGTTGTAATTTCCCTAAATCAGGTCAGTCATTGTTATTCTGTGACGAATTCTTAGGTTTAGGTTCTGCGGATTACAACTTTCGAGTTTCTTAACATGATAATCATTTAGAATTGATTTTAAATCAAATTTGTACATTTTTCAAGTCTTCCTGCGGCTACATCAAATTGTTCTTCTGGTGACGATTCTTAGTTTTAGTTCTTCGTTGCTTGATGATTTCAGATGTTAGTTATAGTTTTAGGTTTTGCGGATTACAACTTTCGAGTGTCTTAGCATGATAATCATATTGTGTCACCAATTCACATTAAATTCATTTTGAATCAAATTTGTACATGTTTCAAGTCTTCCTGCAGTAACATCAGATTGTGTCTGCATGAATCGAATAAGGTTCTGTCTGCACAAATGTTTTCATGCTCAGTGAAGACTATGCATTGAACTCATTTGCATCGAAATTCATAGTTTATATGTTGCTTACAGTTTAGTTAGTTCTGCATTTTTGTTCTGATTGCAAAACTCACACTCCTTAATTTGTATTTATCTACTTTCATCGTACACCTTAATTTGTCATGCTTATATTCAATCACTGTTTTCTTCTTTATTAGTTATACATATCAAAGAATGGTTATAGTCGATTGGTGCAAGGGGTGGGTAGTCAATGATGTTGCAGCAGATTTAGAGGATTACATTAACGCCAAAAAATAGAATATGAGTTTCCCGTTTCATCCATTAGCGAACGTCGATTTCACTAGCAACCGTAAGCAAGGACCATTAGATTTTGTTTTCAATGATCAAGACTTAGTTAATAACATATTTTAGCTACTTAACAATGACGATAAAGCAAACATGGCAATGATTTGCAAAAGATGGTGTCAATATTTTCTTTTTCATCCACGTGAGCCGCTCCTTCAAATGTCATATCGTCTTACCCTGCGCCAAAACGACATCAACGGTGTCCGTATTATTCGTAGGGGTGGCAAAATCATCTACAAAAGGTGCAAGTGTTTCGAGCGTTCATTCGATGGAGTTGAGACTCTCATGCATTTCCGTCAACGAGTAAAAAATTTGTTCCAACGAGAACACCTTCGTGACCTCACAGTTGATGAAATGACACAAGTTATTGAGTACCTAAGGTCTTTGAAAAAATAACCAGAATTGTATGGCCTAATCGATACCTTCGCATATTATATGCTATATCGGGTAACAACATCATCTCCTCCTGACTTTGCTAGATTGGAGTATTGAAGTTTGATGTGGTAACCTTTTGTGTGCTGGCAGCTAGCCTTGGATAAGCTTTGTAGAAGCTATTTAATCTTTAGGATTCGTTATGCCTTGTATAAACTATACAGCTGGCTGGCTGTTTAAAATTTTGGATTCGTTTTGGGTTGTAGAAATTATGTATGTAGCTGGTTGTGTTTAAACTCTTGTATTTGTTTTGTGTTGTACAAATTATGTAGCTAGTGTAACTTCCTGGATTATGTTATCCCTTTGTACAAATTAAGTATGATATGTTATCTTAATGTAGTTTATTTTCCTAATTTTGTGCAATAGACTACCTTCTGCTTGCGTCAAAAAAAATATGCATTCATGAAACAAGCTGCCTCCGTCACACTACTTAGACCAATACTCATACCAAACATAGCTGTACTTACTACCGCTGTAGAACCAGAATGTTTCTCTACTAAATTTCATTTTCCATTTTTTGTCAAACATTGAGCTTCCATTGTTTCATGTTCACATGTTCAATTGTTAACGTAGATGTTTTTTTATGTACAATAGACATCTAAATTCATTGTAATAGCCTTCTGCTTGCATCAAAAACCTATCTATGTGCATGAAATAACACTATATATGCATTAAACAAGCTGCCTCCCGAATACTCTTTACTTTCACAGGTAAATAACACTATAGATAAAAAAAAATGATGAAATTAGCAAAAAAAACACACGGTATACTTGTGTCTCTATTCATCTCCTCTGTACTTCATCAATCTCCTTCCCAAAATAAAAATTAGAATGAGAACTTTGAAATATGGTCAGTTTTAATTATAGCGGATCCGCCTAATCCAACCCTAAACCCTTTCCCGTCCCGTTTTAGGAATACCCGGCCCCATAGTTTTCACCCGTCCCCCAAAAAAGGGTTCACCCGTCCCCATCTAGGGTGTCTTTTTGTCGTTCTTATGTGAAGCAAGGGAAGGGTTTAGGGTTGGATTAGGCGGTTTCGCGGTAGCGGATCCGCCTAATCCAACCCTAAACCCTTTCCCGTCCCGTTTTAGGAATGCCCGACCCCATAGTTTTCACCCGTCCCCCAAAAAAGGGTTCCCCGTCCCCATCTAGGGTGTCTTTTTGTCTTACTGTCGTTCGTATGTGAAGCAAGGGAAGGGTTTAGGGTTGGATTAGGCGGATCCGCGAACCCTAAACCCTTTCCCGCCCGGTTTTAGGAATACCCGGCCCCATAGTTATAGTTTTCACCCGTCCCCCAAAAAAGGGTTCACCCGTCCCCATATAGGGTGTCTTTTTGTCTTACTGTCATTCGTATATGAAGCAAGGGAAGGGTTTAGGTTTGGATTAGGCGGTTCCGCGGTAGCGGATCCGCCTAATCCAACCTTAAACCCTTTCCCGTCCCGTTTTAGGAATAGCCGGCCCCATAGTTTTCATCCGTCCCCCAAAAAAGGGTTCACCCGTCCCCATCTAGGGTGTCTTTTTGTTTTACTGTCGTTCGTATGTGAATCAAGGGAAGGGTTTAGGGTTGGATTAGGCGGTTCCATCCGCGGTAGCGGATCCGCCTAATCCAACCCTAAACCCTTTCCCATCCCGTTAGCAAGGGAAGGGTTTAGGGTTGGATTAGGGGAATCCGCGGTAGTGGATCCGCCTAATCCAACCCTAAACCCGTTCCCGTCCCGTTTTAGGAATACCCGACCCCCTAGTTTTCACCCGTCCCCCAAAAAAGGGTTCACCCGTCCCCATCTAGGATGTCTTTTTGTCTTACTGTCGTTCGTATGTGAAGCAAGGGAAGGGTTTAGGGTTGGATTAGGGGGATCCGCGACTAAGCATTGACCACCATTCTCACGTAATATCCGATTATCACGGACAAGAGCTCCACCTTGAGTCGTGAAGAATTGGTGACGGTCACTCACCACGATCACTTCGTCTTTGACCTCTTTAAGGTCACGACATATTTGAGTGAGATGCCCTTCAACCTTTCGCATCCACTCACGCAATTCATCACTCATATCCGTCTTGCTCCCATTCTCGGCCTGAGGACCCTTCAACCCGGAAATCAAAGAAAAGAGCTTATCCACCTTACCCTCCAACCCATCCAAATTACCATTCACCTTGGCCTCCTCACCACTTTCTCGGCCAAATTGCAAATCACCATCCTTACCAAGAATTCCCATTAATTTCAATAACTTGTCATTCATGCGATCGCGGGGTACGACTCTGTAGCTACTATCATCAACAACTCCTGCATGAAAGAGCAATTCCGAGACCCACATCCCATAGGGTATATCCAAGGTGGTACAAAACCTTTCCTTGACCAAAGTTTTCGACATGAACAACTTTTGCGGAAAACAGAGGCGCCAAATTGACCTTAACACCGACTAACCAATTGTAAAGAACGATAGCCTCACAACAGCTCATCTTATCCCGACCTCCACGTCGAGGTAAGACTGAGTTCCAAAGAAAATTCACAAGAAACTTGAGTTTGGGATTAAAAGAGTTGGTTAGCAGTGGACTGACTTCCGTCGCATGTGTTAGGTTTGAAACCTTATTTTAGTCATACTATTAGATTATCTTATAACTCATATGAACTTATGCATGCTTAAGATAAATAAATCGAGATAAAGGAAGAAAACGATTTCACCCTTACATTGAACAACTCGGTTTTAGGACACAAGTGAAGACTCCTTCTTCACTTGTTCTTGAGCTAATAATATGGGAATGATCCTCCTCGAGCCTTCAAAGAGACGACCTCCAAAAGATGTGCACCAAGACACACTACTCTTAATATATTTGTGTTTATTTTGCAAGAATCAAACACAAAAGCCTAGTATAAATTAGTAATATTATTATTACACTTTAGTATAATATTATGAGAGAAAAAAATGGATCTCAAAAGAGGATGAAGGTGGCTCGGTTTTTAGGAGAGAAAAACACAAGACCTATTTTTCTCACTTAGCCAAAAACCCTAATTGAATAGCATGAATGAATTGAGAAGAGCTAAACCCCTTTTAACCTTCTCAAGTTGTGCCGTGAGGGTTGGGGTAGGGTGCCCAATAGATGGGCACCTCAATTCACACAATATTCCCCATGCAAACCATATGCATTAACTAGATGTCTCCACTTAACATCTTTTCATATAATATGTTAAGTTGATCAAAATGTGTTTGTGTGTTAGGGTGTCACACTACCTCACACGGTCCATTTCACATAAATGGACTTGTATACATTTCATATATATATATATATAGAGGCAAGATCCGGTGAGAACGATCATTCGGTGCATACGGTGAGAACGACTCCCCTCCATTAGATGAGACTTAATTGAAAGGTTGAGATTAAATTCTAATGATGTACTGTATAACTACTCCGTCAACCATCTTCTTTATTGAATATAAACGTTGGCTTTTTCAACCATTTCGTTCTTGGCTCTTCTTGGCCCGTTGCATCCTGCTCTACTACTTCAGTGCTCGGTCAACTAATATGCTCTTCATATTCATACCTATATAATAGCATCAACTTATACTTCAACGGTATCTTATCTACACGAAAATTTAAGTGACCAAAACACTTGTTTATGGAAAATACAGTGAAAGTTAAGCTAATCGATACACTGACATGTCGTGGTTGATGCAAATGAGTTTAAATCCGTAGTTCAACGTCTAACAGGGAAGAATTCTTCGGTTACATGGATTGAATTGAACTTTGCAGAGACTTTTCTATTTCGTTAAAAAATGTAACTAGGTTTATGTAAAAAAGTAAAAATAATGAATCTACTCCGTTAAAAAATGTAACTAGGTTTATGTAAAAAGTTAAAAAAAATGTGTCTACTCCGTCGAAAAATGTATCTAGATTTAAGTAAAAAAAAATGTATCTACTCCGTCAAAAAATGTATCTAGGTTTATGTAAAACAGTAAAAAAAAATGTATCTACTCTGTCGAAAAATGTATCTAGGTTTAAGTAAAAAAATGTATCTACTCCGTCAAAAAATGTAACTAGGTTTATGTAAAAAAGTAAATAAAAAAATGATCTACTCCGTCGAAAATGTATCTAGACTTAAGTAAAAAATGTATCTACTCCGTCAAAAAATGTATCTAGGTTTATGTAAAAAAAGTAAAAAAAAAATGTATCTACTTCGTCAAAAAATGTATCTAGGTTTACGTAAAAAAGTAAAAAAAAATGTATCTACTACTTCAAAAAATGTATCTAGGTTTATGGAAAAAAAGTAAAAAAAAAAGTATCTACTCCTTCAAAAAATGTATCTAGATTTATGTAAAAAAAAGTAAAGAAAAAAATTATCTACCCCGACAAAAAATGTATCTAGGTTTACGTAAAAAAGTAAAACAAATGTATCTACTCCGTCAAAAAAATGTATATAGGTTTACGTAAAAAGGTAAAAAAGAAAGGTATTTACTCCGTAAAAAAATGTATCTAAGTTTGTGTAAAAAGGTAAAAAAAAAATGTATCTACTCCCTCAAAAAATGTATCTAGGTTTATGTAAAAAAAGTAAAAAAAAAATATCTACTCCTTCAAAAAATGTATCTAGGTTTATGTAAAAAAAGTAAAAAAAAAAATGTATCTACTCCGTCAAAAAATGTATCTAGGTTTACGTAAAAAAGTAAAAAAATGTATCTACTCCGTCAAAAAAATGTATATAAGTTTATGTAAAAAGGTAAAAAAGAAAAGTATTTACTCCGTAAAAAAATGTATCTAAGTTTGTGTAAAAAGGTAAAAAAAAAAAAAATATCTGCTACGTCAAAAAATCTATCTAGAATGTTGGTTGTGGCCTTGTGGGTATTTCTTAACCATTGATTGTGTTTTAATCCAACGGACGTGACTCGTTCTCACCGTATGCACCGTATAATCGTTCTCACCCGATCCTAAATCTATATATATATATATGTATATATATATATATATATGTATATATATATATATATATATATATGTATATATATATATATATATATATATATATATATAGGGTTGGGATCCGGTGAGAACCACCTTACAATGAAAACCGGTGGGAACTCTTCCTTACGGAGTTTTTTTTTTAAATTAATGACACAATTGGATTCGGCATGGAATTTTATGGCCAGAGAACATATTTCTTGGTCTAGAAAATAAATACTAGTGGAGGAAAAATGATAGATACGAAAAAATAGATAGTAGGTGCATGCAAATAAATAAAACGTATCTCACCTTTATTTCCGTCACTAGTATATATTTCCTAGACCAAAAAATATGTTCTATAGCTATAAAATGCCATGCCGAATCCAATTATGTTATTAATTTTTTTTAAAATAGTCCGTAAGGTAGAGTTCTCACAAGGTCCTCATTGTAAGGTGGTTTTCACCGAATCCCAAGTCTATATATATATATATATATATATATATATATATATATATATATATATATATATATATATATATATATATATATATATATATATATATATATATATATATATATATATATATATATATATATATATATGATTTTATGAATATATTTAGTTTAATTAACTAATTGAAACATTTATTCACAAAATTTGTAGTAATTCTTAATTACTTAAATCTAGTTAACATTTTTCCATATTACAATATATGTAATATTAATTCATTCTTTAAATGTTTAATAAACATCTAAGTTTTAATAACGACATTTCGTTTAAAACTTTATTTATAATCTTATTATAAAACCTTCCTTATTCATTTAATAAACTAGGATTGAACTGACTCGTATCTATATACAGTCATTTCATTTAACATTAAGAGAGTTGTCCTATAGGTGTGACCTAAAGGAATCAACTGGTCACCACCGTCATTACGACAGTAATGTCAAACTCTAGCAAGCCAATCATTACCGATTAATGTTGACCAGTTGACTATGATGAAGAATCATCCCATGAATATTCTTATGTAGAGATTTGTCAATGATTTATATTAGTGACGTGATCACACTGTTGTGGAGGACACGCCCTAATCCATATTACGGTAACGCTCTTGTTTTCAGATTATTCATTATCGTTTCATAGGATTGCTAGTATTCGGTTTAGGTTAGAATCCCAAAGCCTATGTTGTTTATCGTATGCTTAGATTAATGTTCACCATGAATTCTGTTTTTATTATCGTTTTCGTTGTTATTTCCATATCCATGTATAGCTAATTGCATATGTTAGGATGTAGGGAGTAAATATGCGTAGATGGTGTAATACCCGATTCTGCCTGTAGCAGACTTTGGTCGGCCGACCAGCTTAACTGGTCGTTCGACTGAAGTGGTTGGTCGGTCGACCCGGGTAGCTGGTCGGTCGACCATCCTGCGTACGTTTTCAGTTCTGTTTTATTTCGTCGACTATAATAACCTACAATGAGACTGAAAGGAGACTTGTAGGATGTTAGTAATGACTTACCCAAGGTTGAAAGATACGGGAAGGGCATTGGTTAAGGTTTTAGGACAGCTAGGTTACTTAAGACTGAAAGGTATGTGACCTAGAAAATAGGAATCACCCTTATTGTTGACACCCAATAATTGTGAGACCTAGGAACTAATAGCATAGGCCGAAAGGAACTATTAGGTACCATAGACCAAAAGGATATGTTACACCCCTTACGCGACTGCAAAACATGTTGACTTAGGATTTACACCATCATAGCTATTTATTACCCGAACATCCTAGCATCCTTTTTACTATAGTTTTATCTCATTCTTATTTATTTGTTTTATTTTTATCTTTACTTCTAGACTTAGTGACAACCAATCTAAACCCCCAATTTGTTACCTTAAAACATTGACCTTAAACAATAAACATTCCCCACCTCCTTGTGGTTCGACCCTTGACTTACGCTATCTAGTCTTAGGCCGAGGTTTTATAAATCTTATCTTTGGCACCCCTCAACGACGGGTGTCATCACCCCTGGTTGTAAGTGTTAATCGCTATATATGTGTTAATCATCCTATTCGTGTGTTCAAGGGGGGAGTTTGGGGGTGGTACCACCGTTGACTCGGGGGAGGTCGACGCGGTGGTACCACTGTGGTGTTTAGGTTTTGTGCCATAGGTGAGACGGTGGTGGTTTCAGGGGTTGTCAGTGGCGTCTGGGGGTGTCGATAGCGGTTTGCGTTTACGGTCCAGGGAGTGCAGGTGATGGACCAGGGTGATTTCGTGGTCTGGTTCATTGCGCTAGTGCTTGTCGATGGTCTGGTGGTGTGTTGGCGGGGTAGCCGGTGGATGTGGGTGTCTGGGTTGGTGGTTGTCGGTGGTAGGGAAGTTGTTAAGTGGTTGTTAGGGGTCTGTTTAGTGGGTCTGCGGGTGTCGCGGTAGTAGGCTGTAGCCGTGGGGTACAATTATTGATTTTACTTATTATTATTATTATTATTATTATTATTATTATTACTTATTATTATTATTATTATTATTACTTATTATTATTATTACTTATTATTATTATTATTATCGTTATTATCATTATTAGTGTTGTTATTATTATAACCGTATCTGTTGTTTTTATTATTCGATAGTATTGCGTGTCACTATCACTTTTGGTTATGGTTTTGTGTTAGTTGAAGTTATGAGTCGGGAAATCTAATGAGTCATAATAGTTTCTACTTTGGGAAGTTTCTATTTTTGGAAACTTTCCATTTATAGAAGGTTCTATTTATAGTAAGGGCAAGATGATTTATGGGGGTTCGGGAAGTTTATTAATTCGTGACGTATACGTGTTTAGGTAACGGTTTTCGCGTGGAACATTTCTAGCGAGCTTGTGATTGACTGCGCTCCTGCAATTTGAGGTAGGGGAATACCGTGTACATGGTGATGAGTAATCTGTTCATTATTGGATGTTAACTATGTTCATTTTATTATCATAGGATTGGTATATTGTGTTTATTTGACTGCATAACTCTGTGACACGATATAGTGCGATGAATAATGGGTCTTGTGATATGGAGCGGAGTATATTGGGTCTTGTGGCTGGTGCGGAGTATATTGGGTCTTGTGATTGGTGTGGAGATAATGGGTCTTGTGATTGATGTGGAGAATAATGGGTCTTGTGATTGGTGCGGAGAATAATGGGTCTTGTGATTCGGAGTGGAGATGATTGACTTTCTATTTATAGTAATGTTTGATTGTTTATTTTTCCTCTACTCAACCTTGTGGTTGACCCTGTGTATTCGTGATCACCTGTGATGAACCAATTGATTGGGGAGCATATTGACAGGTACTTGAGTTTACGGGAGCTAATGGGAGTGGGCTTGGATCCGGACCAGACCAGACAGTGTCTAGATCACTAAAGTAGTCTATCATGAGTTGTAGAATTTCTTTTATCTTTTGAGACAGTTTTGGAAACAGATGTAGAACTTGTTTTGAGTTTAACAGTTAATAATAAAGTACTGTGTTCTTTCCTTTGTATCTACTGCCTCGGGAAACCGACATGGTAACACCCTTATTTATCTGGGGAGTCCTAGTACAGGCCCTTAAATAAATGGGGGTGTTACATTCCCAGCTGAGGTCATTAATACAAAACCTTCCTGATTCATTTCTGCCATTAAAATCCATTCCCAAAGAAATAAAATGAAGCACATGAATGTTCAAGTTGGTCAGTTGGAGATGCTAATTTTTCTATAGGTTTGATTCTAAATGCAAATTAGCTTACAAAGTTGCATTATGAAACGAATGTCGAAAAAAATTAATTATAGCCATAGATAATTCTAATAAATTAGTCATCCGAGAGTACGAGACCGCCAATCCACGCTCCGAACAAAATTGTGACAGCCCTCTCTGTCCAAAACAGCTACTGAAAATTCTAGCCGTGCATGCTCCAGTTCATTCTTTGACATCATAGTAGCTCATCAACTCCTGCAAGACTTTAAAAAAGAAACAACTAGTGAAAAAGCTGCTAAAATAAGGAATTAAAATGTAGTAAACAGAAAGATACCTGCCTACAATGTGAATAATAAGTCCTATTGCGTCTGCTCATCCTCGGTTGTCCTTCGGTCACAATTCCTGTTGTCATGGTTCGCCATCTCCCCACAAGCCCTGCATTTTCTTGGTCGTTTCTTCTTCACTTCCCCTGCTCGTTCTCTCTGTGAGATCAACCTTTTCCCTGAACCTTTATTTTTGCACTGTCTTGGAGGCAAAACAGTAATCTCAGTAGGCCTGCTTGTTCCTAAAAGCATCCCAATTTCAGCATTCTTGTCCTTTCCCTTTCCACTACCAGTATTGCTGCCACTTTCATCAGGGGCATTTTTTACCCTTTCCTTGAACTCACGCAAAATCCCAAGCAACTCATCACAATGCGCCGGACTCTGTTCAACAAGTGCCACGCAACCAAACAACTCTGACCATAACTCTCCTACTTTGTTTTTCTGTACATCCATTGATGTACAGTCAGCAAGAAACTGACCATTAGGGACGACGATTGACTTGCAGGTTGCTAGTTTGCTCCACCGACTAAGTATGAAGTCACTTGGAACTTTCTAATTCCCCGATCTTTAAGGACACACAGAGCATGTCGACAAAGTATTCCATGTCGTTCAAACTTCTTGGAAGTGCACATTGTTGCAGAATCATCCTGACCAAAACCAACCTTAAACGTTTTTATTTGTTTCGAACATGATCTATGATCTCTATGTATACAATTGGAAGGGTTGGATCTTTTTCTTTATCCCCAACACCACATGAAACGCAAGCTGCTTCGACTTCCTTTTGAAACTCCCCGAAGATTGTTGGAGTGTAGAATTCTGATGCATGCTTTTCTAGGGCTACTTTAGTCCACAAGTAGGGGAATGAGTTCTTTGATTGTGCAATAAGTTTCGATTGAGTCCATCTTTGTGCATCCATCGCACTCTCAAACCTCATCCAAAACTCAACTAGGGTTAAATTAGGATTAGTGAAGTTGCTGAAAAAGTGGTTTTCTGACTCGAACCTCGAGGTGGTTCTCATCAAACCTCCTAAAAATATGTCCCGGAAATAAGCTGGAATCCACCTATTCCTAATCCTAAACTTCGCCGTAAGCCACTCACTCATTATCCGACAACCCATGAGCCTCAACTACTTCTGTCCACCTTTCCTCAAATTCAGGCGGCTCCAAATCCAAATCTTCACTCCAGACACACCGGTTTATCTCTTTCAGAAACTCGGTATCTTTAAAACTAAAGGCCCTACTTTCTCAGGAAGTTTTTTTAAGATATGCCACATGCAATATCTATGTTGCACTTTTTCTCCCTACGCAATATTCATTCCTTCCTCTATCCCCAAATCTTCATCCGTAATCACACAAACGGGATGATGACCACCCATTATCGCCTCTACAAATCTATTAAAAAGCCATGCAAATGATTCCTTACTCTCATTACTAAGAAGTCCAGCCCCAAATGTCACACACCTCTTATAATTATCCACCCCCGTGAAAGGTGCAAAAATCATCCTATATTTATTTTTTCTAAAGGTGGTATCGAAAGAGGTCATGTCTCCAAAGATCAAATAGTTTTTAATGCTAATAGGGTCAGCCCAAAATACGTGTGACAATCGACCTAAATCATCAACCTCAAAATCAAAGTAAAATGAGGGACACATGTGTTTGATCTTCATAAAATGCTCAATAAGCATTTGAGCATCCCCCTCAGTCAAATAATTTTTGATATCTCTTGAAAAATTCTTAAAATCATCCAATGACGCACCCACATTCTTGTAACCCCTAACATACTCCTTAAATAACCTATAAGACTTAACTGGTCCAATGTTATTTTTAGAGTTATCAATTATCATTTTCTTGTGAAATATATTTAATTCTCTTGTTTGGGTCAAATGTACCATTGTTGTAGGTGTTTGTGGCATATGATTATGACCTTCATAAAAATCATAAATTTGGTATTTACCAATATAAGGACCTTCATTCATAATTCGCTTAAACTTAATACAAGAAGGACATTCTATCCTAGTCCTTTGCCTCCGGTGATTGTTCCCTTTGGGTTGACATACTTCAGCCTTATTACAAACGCATTTCTTATGGGTAATAAACCCATTTTTAGACTTTTGGGAGCTTAGCCTAGTAACAAATCCACATTCTTTGGCATATGTCTCATAAAACTCAACATCCAAGTCAAGCGTATCGAACAGCATACCAATAACAGGCTTAAGATGGATGACACACTCAAAAATCCGATTCGTGTTGCTTGAAGAACCTTTTGCTTCCTCCTCATCCCCTGTGTGTTCTACTGGCTGCTCTACTATCATACCTGCATATGTGGTGCAATTAAAGTAAGAAAGATGAAGGAGGGGTGCGAAAACATGAATTACACTCTCACAAAATAGTGTTAGTGTTGCTGGATAATCCAAGTACACCCCCCTGACCATAAACATTCTATTACATAACCACATGTGTAGAACATCACCATTCAAACCTCCAAAGCGAGAGTCTCTAAATACTTGTCTTATACATGCATGGAAAAGTGTCATATGTGCATGGAATAAACTTCTCCATGCATCAAATACGTAAAATCTTGTTCTCTAATAGACATCAAACAAAATATACACCACTGTACTACTGCACAATAAACATTGGCACCTTATTTGACGCAAACAGAACCTTATTTGATACACATTGAATCTTATTTCGTGCACACTGATCCTTATTTCGTGCATGTAAAGAGGACGGATATCCTCAAACCTAAGCTTAATTGCCTAAAAAAACCTGAAAACATCAAGCAAGCAACTACCAGTTGGACTATTATCTCAGGTCCGAGGTCCAAGCAATACAGATCATTAAAACCAAAAGATCATCAGACAACTAAGACAACCATGAAACTCAAAATTTAAGGATGAACAGAATTGTACCTTCAACAAATTCGAAAGTCACAACTTCAGGGTCATGTTCAACTGCTAGTGCAGATACTTCTGAACAACTTCAACAATCACTCCTTCTTTTGTAATGACATTTGAAGAAGAGCAGTTGTCATTATTGCTATTATTGCTGCAACACGAAACGTCAAAAATTAATTTGATACACAAAATCACAATTTGATGCGCCTCAACATGAACTTGATGCACATAATAGAAATTTGATGCACATAAACAGTCTCCAGTGTCCAAATTTCAAGAAATTTATTTGATTTCTCAATTTCTGCAGCCCTAATATCTCAATTAAGACAATATCATTCACAAAATCGTAATTTGATGCACATAAACATGTATTAGATGCACATAAACAGTGTCCAATTCCATGATTTCAACAAATTTAGGAAGTCACTTAAATTCCCTAACCCTAATTTCTAAGTGTCCCCAATTGAATTCACGAAACTCCCTAACCCTAATTTCTCAGTTTCCCCAATTGAATTCACGAAACCCTAATTTCAGAAGCATAATTCATCAAGCCATAAAGTTAATCGATGAATCAATACGATAATTCAGCCCTAAATTCAACTAATTTAATCAACTAATTCAACTAATTTCACAAAAAAATCATAAAAATCGAAACTTTACCTCGAATTAAAAGGCTCCATTGATTGAAGCAGCGTCGAAAGGTTGATTGTCGAATAATTTAGAGAGTAAATTTGATAGTCGAAGAATTAGAGTAATGGCGAAAGTTTTGATGGTCGAAGAATTAGGTTATAATGGCGGAGGGTTTACATAATCGAAGAGAGATAAAGTGGGAGGAGAGAGAAAAAGAATATGGTAAATGACGAGATTAGTCGTGTTTGAGGGTGGGGACGCACGTCAATTTTTTTGTTTTGAATTAGGCAGACTTAATCATATTTTTAGATCCAAGGGTTATTAATTGGTTCGCATGGTTCTCATCATATGGGCGGTTCGCACCTGATCTCGACCATATATGTATGTATGTATGTATGTATGTATGTATGTATATATATATATATATATATATATATATATATATATATATATATATATATATATATATATATATATATATATATATATATATATATATATATATATATAGAGGCCGGATCACGTGAGGCCGCCTCTTAGGATGAGGCCGCCGGACCTCACGCATCCCCAAGCTTCTAGTTTCACAGTTTCACAATATTTGCTTCCAGTTTCACAAGTTAAGCTTCTAGTTTCACAAGTTAAGCATCTAGTTTCACAGTTTCACAGTTTCACAATATTTGCTTACAGTTTCATATCTTAAGCATCTAGTTTCACAAGTTAAGCTTCTAGTTTCACAGAATAAGCTTCTAGTTTCACAAGTTAAGCATCTAGTTTCACAGTTTCACAGTTTCACAATATTTGCTTCCAGTTTCACAAGTTAAGCTTCTAGTTTCACAAGTTAAGCATCTAGTTTCACAGTTTCACAATATTTGCTTACAGTTTCACATCTTAAGCATCTAGTTTCACAAGTTAAGCTTCTAGTTTCACAGAATAAGCTTCTAGTTTCACAAGTTAAGCATCTAGTTTCACAGTTTCACAGTTTCACAATATTTGCTTCCAGTTTCACAAGTTAAGCATCTAGTTTCACAAATTAAGCTTCTAGTTTCACAGTTTCACAGTTTCACAGTATTTGCTTACAGTTTCACATCGTAAGCATCTAGTTTCACAAGTTAAGCTTCTAGTTTCACAGAATAAGCTTCTAGTTTCACAAGTTAAGCATCTAGTTTCACAAGTTAAGCATCTAGTTTCACAGTTTCACAGTTTCACAATATGTGCTTCCAGTTTCACATATTAAGCATCTAGTTTCACAAGTTAAGCTTCTAGTTTCACGGGAGTTGTGGAGCAATCAAATTAGAGCATTTATTAGAGTCAAATTAGTTTTAGCAAGATTTGCCAAAAAAAGGAGCTTGAATAAAAGTAGCAATCACTGAGCTCAACTTCAACGATCAACTTACTCTCTCCGCCATGGCTGCCGTTAGTCAATCTGTTAAATTCGCAGGAATTCCCGCCGTCAGCCGTCTAAATCAGCCGTATCTCCGGCGTTACGCCTTAGTAAACGAGCTTTCACTGGCGGATGTAACAACTCACAAAGAGAAATTAAAAAAGAGAAATTAAAAAAGACCTCAAATTCGTGACGACGACCAGCACCAGGAACATCAAGAGCTTCAACATCAAAAGAATCAACCCTAAGACCTGTACGAATCAATCGTTGTTCGACATTTTCATCATCTTCGGAATTTTCGGCGATTCTCGACGGCGATCCTTCATCATCATCATCGAAATCGGAAACGTCGTCGTCTTGGTAAACCCAGCGTGATTCCATAGAATCGGTCTTTACTAAGCTTCCCCTCTCTTCGCCGTCCTCCGACGCCATCGCCGCCGAAGGCTGATCGGAGAAGAGTGTTCTGAGATTGAAACCCTAGGAATTGGGGATCGGAAAGAGGATGGAGGTAAAGGTCGATCGATTGATTGATTGATTAAATTAGACAGGGGGAGGAAGCCATGGATGGAGTCACGGAGGTCGAGGTATGAACAGTTAGTTAGTGACCAAAAGGGGAAGTTGTTGTCGACGGTGAGGACGAGATAAATGAAGTGAGGAATGTCAGTTTTTTTTTTTAATGTTATATAGGACACGTGGCACAATCTTGTGCGTCCGTCATACTTAAATCTAACGGTTTAGAAGGGTCCGACAGCCTCACCCTAAGAGGGCGGCCTCACGTGATTCAATTTCTATATATATATATATATATATATATATATATATATGATCTCGACCCTTGCCTCTTGATTTAAATAATTTCAGGAAATTAAATCCTATATTGTAAAAGTGTCTCTTGAAGCGTATAAAGGTATTTCGGAGCTACCCTTATAGACAGCCGCTTATTAGTATATATAACATGTAATTGAATGCTATGATGATGCAGGAAGCCTTCGATATCCCCGAGTGCTATGATAAGTATCTATTACGTAAGACAGTGGAAGTGTGACCTTGCCAACAAGCACTTGTAGGTAGACAAGGAGACGGGGGAAATGGAGAAGAGCCCACCGATAAATAAGTACCCCATCATCACTTAGCAACAATGGGATAATTGCAAGGCCTTTCGAGCTAGTGACGAGTAAAAGGTTAAGGATCCTCGTCATATGTTTTTATTCTTCTGCAATTAGTCCCTTTGTTGTAATGAGTTTTCTATAATTTTTTAATTATCTGACATACTTGCGATTTTATATGATTTGAAGTCCGTTAGCGCAAGAAATCGTGCTAACATTTCAAACAGGAAGGGCGTGTTTTATGGTTCTCGAGGCGGTTACAATTTAATAGAAGACCAACTCGTAAGTATTAGCATCGTCATATTTCATTTCTTTAATCATACTTGGACTTGATGATACACATGTATACATATATATTAGTTTTGAGTTAATGTGTAGTTGGCAAAGGGAGTAACCGACTTGGATCGACATGTTACATATAAAGAAGGGCACACGCCTAAAGGCGACAAAACCTGTAAAAAATATGATCAGGACGTCTTGGCCAACATAGTAAGTTATGACGATATACATTGTGTTTATTGTTTATTAATTCTTACGCGTGTGTTTATTCTTTATTAATTCTGGTTTTAACATTGCATTCCATTCTGCTTTTGTTTCTCTGCCCCCAAATGTGTTATATTGCTGCATTGATCATCCCATTTATGACTGCTTTTAATATATTATAGGAGAATGTACTCAATGAGGTTGACGAAGGGAAATTCACCCGAGTGGTCGTGATGACATTCTTGCTAGAGCGATCAACCGAGACGAGCATCCAGGTCGATTGAGGAGCGTCCCATTACATGTCAGCGTCACGAAATATTATGGGATAACTACCCCGAAAAAGAAGCAGAAAAATAAGGGGAAGGCTGACATGGTACCATTTTATATTGTCATTTAAAATTCACATGTTATTTTTTAAACAAATTGCTTAGATAATACATTTTTTGCACGCAGGTTCAGTTGTTGGCATCCGTGCTACCAAAAATGAATTCTGGAGGCAAGCCTTCCGAAGAAGAATTAAAGATAATGGAGGATGTCATGAAAGAGGGTAAGGTGCAACAGAATGGGGAAGAAGTATCGATCAACGGGAGTCAGAAAGAGGTTGTGAGTGCTGCTGAAGTTATAATACCTAAAGCCAATAAGGTAATTGCAGCCTTACTCGGGATACACCATGGTTTCCAAACGCTCTTACTGATAGCGTTTGGTTAATTTTATTAGGTAAATGAGTCTGAAAAGGGGGTGAATGTTGAGAAGACGGAGGCCGAGAAGATGGCCGACGCAACGGATGAGGAGACGGCCGACATCACCTCCAATTGAGGTCAACCAAATAAAGGAATATATTCTAACCGACCCTTCATGCAAGGATGCTCGTATAGTTGGAACCGGTTTCTACATAGAGCCCAAATCAGCGGCAAAGATCCTCGTTCATGGCGAACCACTTTTGTCGGATCACAGAAAAATGGAGATAGCAACAGTCTCTAAAGGCTGTGGACACCTTCAACTGTCCGTCCCAGTTCGTGACGAACTTAAAGTTCTGTCAGAAGCGGTTCTCAGTTTTGTCCAATGGCCTATTCGTAACATGTTCGGGTCTCGTTGCCCGCCTCCGAATCAACCGAAAGTAGACAAGGTGAGAAAAATACATATATATATATATATATATTATATATATATATATATATATATATATATATATATATATATATATATATATATATATATATATATATATATATATATATATATATATATATATATATATAGAAAGAGAGAGAGAGAGAGGAGAGTTCAAATGAGTCCACTTGCTATGTTGAGTCCTAAAGTCCTAATCTAAACCATTTGATCTTACAAAATTAATGGCTGAGATTAAAAAAAAAACACTCACCAAACATGCAATTAATGCTTTGTCTCTCATAATTTCATTTCTCATTTATCTAATTAATTACTTTAGACCTCTACTTTTTAATGGGCGTAACTCCACTGTTTTATGAGTGTAACTCCATTGATTTATGAGTGTAAATCCGCTGTTTTATGAGTGTAACTCTATTTTACGAGTGTAACTCCATTGATTTATGAGTGTAAATCCACTGTTTTATGAGTGTAACTCTATTTTATGAGTATAACTCCATTGTTTTAAGGGTGGAATTCTATTGTTTTTAGGGTGGAACTTCACTGTCTTAAGGGTGGAACTCCATGTTCTATTAGTTATTAGTGAAAGTCCATGTTTTATTAGTCAAACTCCATTGTTTTAAGGGTGGGACTACACTGCTTTTAGGGTGGAACTCTATGTTCTATTAGTTATTAGTGAAAGTTCATGTTCTATTAGTCAAACTCCACTGTTTTTGGGGTGGAACTCTACTGTTTTTAGGGTGGAACTCTACTGTTTTTAGGGTGGAACTCCATTGTTTTTAGGGTGGAATTTACTGTTTTTAGGGTGGAACTTCACTGTTTTTAGGGTGGAACTCTACTGTTTTTAGGGTGGAACTCTACTATTTTTAGGGTAGAACTCCATGTTATATTAGATAGTTATTAATGAAAATATATGCTCTATGGATGAAACTCCATTGTTCTATTGGTGAAACTACATGGTTCTATTGGTGAAACTCCATAAAAACACAAAAAAAAGACCTCCACACCATCATAATAATTGTCCAAACTTGAAAAAAAAAACTCAAAATCAAAGAAACAAAAAAACAAAAAAACAAAAGCACGCAAGGTAAATCTGAAAAAAAGAAAAAAAAAATGATTTGAAATCAGAAAATTTAAAAAAACAAAAAAGCGACATCCACACCATCATAATAATTGTCCAAACTTTAGAAAAACTCAAAATCAAAGAAACAAAAAACAAAAGCACGAGGAGGAAGACGATGTTGGATTGGCGCGGTGGTTATGAGAGACGGAAAGTAGGAAGGACTACCAGATCTGGGTAAAAAAAATCAAAATCAGAAAAAAAACGAAAAAACAAAAAACAAAAAAAAACGAGAACCCGAAGAGGAAGACGAGGGTGGCGGCGACGGCATGAGGGTGGCGTGGCAGAAGGTGCCGGTGACGGCAAGAGGGTGGCGTGGCAGGGTGGATAAGGAGAGGAAGCACGCAGGTGTTGTAGGGAGAAGACTTATTTTTTAGGGTATTTGTTAATTAGAGAGGAGAGAGTTAGAGAGATTTGAGATTGAGGGAGGCAGTTGAATGAATTAGGGAGGGGATTAGGGTTTGAGTTTTGAAAGTATGGGAGACAACACATTAATTACATGTTGGGTGAGTGTTTTTGTTTTAATCTCAACCATTCATCCTCTTAGATCCAATGGCTTATAATAGGATTCTAAGACTCAACATAAAATGTGGACTTCTATAATCTGATTTATATATATATATATATATATATATATATATATATATATATATATATATATCCAGCCTTTTCTCTTTTTTAACATGTCCTAATTAGTGAAATTTATCTTTGTTTTGTAGGGAAAAAAATATACAGACGGGTCAACCTCGGTTGGAAGACATTCCTACTACTGCCTCATCTAAAGACAATAATCCTACAACTACCTCATTTAATGATCAAGTTGCTGAGGTATTTACTTATTAAGTACTTAATTTTTTTTAAATAGCTCCAACTGGGATATGTTTCGTTTGGATTAGTTTAGTTATTATATAAGTACTTAATTTTAGTTTTCCACGCATGTAGGATGTTGTGATGACAAGTAGCGGTAAAGAAAAACCTGTTAGGAGTATATCTAATACAAAGTATGTTGGGAACACTTACATGCAATATGTAAGAACGATGACGATGAATAATCTTTACATGTAGGCTGCATCTCGTATAAGGAGCGAAGAATTGATATTGATTCCGCTCGAGGCTGATATTTTAGGGGTGGAACGTACAACACTTATATCATGGGATTTTCTAGCCATTTGGGCTGGCCTTGAAGAGATTGATGTCGCACACCTACTTGTTTAGATGAAGTAAGTTTCTTAATAAATCATGCAATATTCTAATACTCTGACTAAGACAGTGTTTTAATACCGGAATTAAAACCGTAATGTAGGTACTTAAAATCGGTTGTGATCCACGAGAACAAGATTGCATCTGAGAATTACGGATTCATGTGCCCTAGTGTTTTATCTATGCATATCAAAATGATTTCGTACGAAGAGCGGATAGATTACATTGCTTAGGAATTGGCGAAAAACAAAAAGCTCATTCTTGCCCTTTATAATGAAAGAGGGTAATATATAATTAATATTACGATTCCAAACACAATTGCATTTTTATATTTAATATATGTGCGTGCTTAATAATGATGATGTCTCTCGATATATAGGAGTCATTGGGTGCTAGCAGCGATCATGCCGAACAAGGATAAAGTCTTTTGGTTGGACTCTATGCATGGACAACCAACCGAGACCTTTAAGAACTTGATTATTAAGTAAGTTTATAATACTCATTTGGCACATAATATTTATGTGAGTTTCTGCCTCTTTTTTAAAGTGTCGTTGGGAAGAAAAGAGCTAATAACGGTGATCAACCCAGGAAAGTTTCCGATGTTGGCATTAAATTTACTACAATAACAGGGGTATGTGCGCAAATACAATACCTTAATTAAGTGCATGACATCTGTCTTTTTTAATTACGCATTAAACTAATTGGTAATTGTCTTCTCGTCTATTCGTTTTTTATGTAATATCATAGATCCCTAGGCAGCCGGACAACATACAATGTGGATACTACGTTTGTCGTTTCATGTTTGAGATAATTAAGCGAAGATTTCTCATTATTCTAGTAAAGGTTAGTAATTTATTTGAGTTAAATATTTTTTTTCATTAGAGCTGCTGTCTTTGATGATGCTATATATTGCGATGTTCCTATGCTACTGCTATTGTTACTCTAGGTCAACGCATGTCTTGTATGTATTTGTTTTATCCGCAGTATCTATTCAACGAGCCAACTGTAATACTCCGTATTTTATTATATTATATTTTATTATTTAATAATTATTTTGGACGCGTTTATAATTATTTGAACGTTCATATTCGATAATTTATTTATCGAATACGGGTTTTTATATTTTATATGTCATTAGTGTCGTGGCGGGTTTGAGTATTAGTATTTACACCGAATCATGGGCACACTTTGGGCCTCGAATTGCGTGCAACAACTCAGTCCATTACGTATACCAAACACAAACACCTCATGTTCAGTCCTGCAGCCTGTTTTAACGACTCTCAAACCCTACCTCTAACCTAAAACGACATACCAACTTTCACACAACCCTACTGCCGCCATGTCTGGGTGTACAAGGTGGGTGTTCACACGGTGGTCTAAGGGTCCTAGGGTCTGTTGTTTACACCGGAAAGAGGGTAAGTCCACCACTGTTCGTGTTTTCACAGTTTGCACTTCCGTTTTGTTTCGCAAATTCTAATCGAGTATAACTGTTGTGGTTGTTATTCTTTGTATATTATTAATCTATGAAGTACATATAACGTATTTATCTTTTATAATCAACCATCGGGCCACTGTAACCGTCACCATAATCACCGTGAATGTCGGCAGAGACACGGTTTCATGCCCTGTTCGTGATAATTCGTGTTTGTTTTGTTTATTATTTGGGTCGTCTATGATCGTGAGTCCATGATGGGCGCTAGTGTGGTGTTTGTAGACCATGGTGGTGGTTGTAGGGGTGGCGTGTGGCGGTTGAAAAGGCGGAGTTAGAGAGAGAGATAGACGGGTCAGATTATGTACAGAAACATGGATTTACAGGTGGGTGTGCGCGAGGGTTTTGTAATGGATGTTGCGAAGGTTTGAGTGGTGTCGAAGGTGGGTGTTTGGCACCAGGGGTTAGTGTGTGGTGTGAGGTGTCGAGTTTAGTGGTTGGCTGGGATAGGTGCGGTGTTAGGGGGTGGTTAAGGGCGTGGTTATAGGTGGGGGTTGAACCACGAGAAACGGGAACAGGGGTTGTAGTCGTGACCAGGGGGTTTTGGGGCAGGATTCGAGGGCTGAGATGGTCATGTCGAGGGTGGTGGTTGGCGTCAGTTGGTGCACTGTGGGTCAAGGGTGGCAACCACCGTGTTTTGGTGGTGGGTCAGGTTGTGTAGGGTGGTCGAAAAGGGTGTGTTTGGGGGCTGTTAGGGAGCTGGTTGCATCGTATTGTTACGGGTCTTTCTGTTTAGCGTAGTGTTGCACATGTTGGTTTATTTTGTTAATTCTACTATTTTGTCCTATTATCATTATTATTATTATTATTTTATTATTATTATGTTTGTTGTATTGTTACAACTATTAGTATTAGTATGTTTGTCGTTTGTATGTCAGTAGTATTATTATTATTATTATTATTATTATTATTATTATTATTATTAGTATTACGACTACCATTATTATTGTTATTGTTATATTGTTACTATTATCATTATTACTAATGCTACTATTATTATTAGTATTAATATTAATTTTATTGTTCTTAATGTTGCTAATAATATTATTATTATTATTGGTAGTTTGGTCATGTGATTCATTTATAAAGTTGTTAAGTGAATTCCGTTATACAAGAATGTGACGGTTATCAATAGTTCGATTTTATTTTCTATGTTCGAATATTTAATTGGATTTAGTTATAAAAATAATAAGGTCGGGTTGGTTAAGTTAATCGAAGTAGTCATGTTTAATACGGTCTCGTTATGCGTAATATATTATTTAAATCGTTAATTTGAATAATTGATATATTATATTTGTTTACGTAGTTGTATAAGTTAGTGATTACGTGTATTATTTTATTAGGTGTTGAGTATGTGATGGAGTGATTCTACTGATTGGATGTTAGCTGCGTGATGGGATTAAATTGCTATCCAGGTAGGATACACTGACACTATACTATATGTTGTGTTATGAATGGTTGTGGTATTGTGCTATGGATGCTGAGTATGATTGATATGAGAATGATATTGGTTTGACTGAGTATTGATTATTATTATTGTTGGTATGTGCATTGCATTATTTAATAGCATGATTGATTTAGAGTACTGTTGCATTTACGAGCATGGCATGTGCATTGGATCCGGATTTGAGATGATGAGATATTATTGGGCCCAGGCTAGTTCTGCAGGACTAGACCTGGTGACCTCAGCTGTTATGCTGGTGTTCGGTGACGACCGATTATAGTCTGCCGGGAGGTTCGGTATGGCTTGGTGCACGGGTATGAGTTTGAGATTGAGAATGAGATTGAGCTCGAGCATATCATGGCATTTGCATATCATCTTTGTTGCTTTATTTATTATTGTGTTATCCTACTCAACCGCGAGGTTGACAGTGTATTCGTGTACACCTACGATGATCCGGAATGGGGAGTAGATTCTGCAGGACAGAGACAGATGAGCTAGGAGCTGGGGCAGGAATGTGAGATGCGTACTTTGGACCGACTTAGAATTATATCACATTTAGAGAAGTCATCAGTTGTATTTTATTTTTCTGTTATGTAGTAACTGTAATAATCAAGTTTAAATTTTATCAGTTTTTATAAAGTACATTGGTTGTTTTACTTTGTTATTCACTACCTCGGATATTCCGAGATGGTAACAGCTTCATTTATTTGAGAATGTCTTGCTAAAGGCTCTTAAATAAATGGGGGTGTTACACAACTATCCCTGTGTACCAAAAGAGCCATATAGATGAGGTAAGGGACTTGCGGGGCAAATACGCCCTTAAACACCTACCTTCAATTAAGAAGTGATTAGCTAGCTAGCTTAGGGAATGCACAAAATGTAAGTAGGAATTTTGGTTGTAGAACTGATGCACAAAATATAAGTAGGAATTTTGGTTGTAGAACTGATGCACAAAAAATGTATCTACTACTTCAAAAAATGTATCTAGGTTTATGTAAAAAAACTAAAAAAAATGTATCTAGTCTTTCAAAAAATGTATCTAGGTTTATGTAAAAAAAGAAAAAAAAAATGTATCTACTCCGTCAAAAAATGTATTTAGGTTTACGTAAAAAAATAAAAAAAATGTATCTACTCCTTCAAAAAATGTATCTAGGTTTACGTAAAAAAAAGTAAAAAAAATGTATCTACTCATTCAAAAAATGTATCTAGGTTTATGTAAAAAAAGTAAAAAAAAATTTATCTACTTCGTCAAAAAAATATATCTAGGTTTACGTAAAAAAGTAAAAAAAAATGTATCTACTACTTCAAAAATTGTATCTAGGTTTATGTAAAAAAAGTACAAAAAATGTATCTACTCCTTCAAAAAACGTATCTAGGTTTATGTAAAAAAAGAAAAAAAATGTATCTGCTCCGTCAAAAAATGTATCTAGGTTTACGTAAGAAAGTAAATAAAAATGTATCTACTCCGTCAAAAAAATGTATATAGGTTTACGTAAAAAGGTAAAAAAAAAAAAAAAAGTATTTACTCCGTAAAAAAATGTATCGAATTTTATGTAAAAAGTAAAAAAAAAAAAAAAAATTATCTACTCCGTCAAAAAATCTATCTAAAATATAGGTTGTGGGTATTTCTTAGCCGTTGATTGGGTGAGAACGATTATTCGGTGCATACGGTGAGAACGAGTCACGTCCGTTAGATTAAAACCCAATCAACGGTTAAGAAATACCCACAACCCACATTCTAGATAGATTTTTTGACGGAGTAGATAATTTTTTTTTTTTTTACTTTTTACATAAAATTCGATACATTTTTTTACGGAGTAAATACTTTTTTTTTTTTTTTTACCTTTTTACGTAAACCTATATACATTTTTTTGACGGAGTAAATACATTTTTATTTACTTTCTTACGTAAACCTAGATACATTTTTTGACGGAGTAGATACATTTTTTTTTTTACTTTTTTTACATAAACCTAGATACATTTTTTGAAGGAGTAGATACATTTTTTTTACTTTTTTTACATAAACCTAGATACATTTTTTGAAGTATTAGATACATTTTCTTTTACTTTTTTACGTAAACCTAGATACATTATTTTACGAAGTACATACATTTTTTTTTACTTTTTTACATAAATCTAGATACATTTTTTGAATGAGTAGATACATTTTTTTTTACATAAACCTAGATACATTTTTTTGAAGAAGTAGATACATTTTTTTTTTACTTTTTTACGTAAACCTAGATACATTTTTTGATGGAATGGATACACTTTTTTTACTTTTTTTTACATAAACTTAGATACATTTTTTTTTTACATTTTTTACATAAACTAGATACATTTTTTTTACTTAAACCTAGATACATTTTTTGACGTAGTAGATACATTTTTTTCCTTTTTATATAAACCTAGATACATTTCTTGAAGGAATAGATACATTTTTTTTTTTTACTTTTTTACATAAACCTAGTTACATTTTTTGACAGAGTAGATACATTTTTTGATGGGTAGATACATTTTTTTCTACTTTTTTTACATAAACTGTTACATTTTTTTACGGAGTAAATACATTTTTTTATTTAAAACTAGATACACTTTTTGACGGTGTAGATATATTTTTTTTTTAATTTTTAATAACATAAACCTAGTTACATTTTTTGACGGAGTAAATACATTTTTTTTACTTAACATTTTTTGACGGGGTAGATACATTATTTTTAATTTTTCTTTTACATAAACCTAGTTACATCTTTGGATGGAGTAGATATTTTTACTTAAACCTAGATACATCATTTTTTTACGGAGTAAATATATTTCTTTTTACTTTTTTTTATATAGATGATTTTTCTTCTCCAAAATAACCATTGTTAACTCCAAAATACCAACAACCAGTACAATACTCGCGCTACAATAATGCCACGAGACATACGTCTGGTTTTTCTTCTCCTTCTTTTGATTCTTCTTCCACCTACAAGGCCAATAAAGTCATATATGATAGCCAAACTCAATTTGAAGCAGGGAGTGATACAAGCCAACAAAAGCTTTTTGAGTATGACACTCTGACAAGTAAATTCACCCATGACCACCCAACCATCACTGATTGCCAAAGACCAACGAATCACAGCCGTGACATATGTCACACCCACAACTCCGGCGAAGAGCTGACCACCATTGTCGCACAATTATATATCGACACCACCATTACCACCACAAACGTCGGCGGTCACCATCACACAGACACCGGAGCCGACCACCTTCATCACTGTCACTGCCGACGCTCGACGCTGCAGAATTTAGGGTACTGATTGTCGAATCGGTTGGAGCGATGGTGGCGACGGGGTGGTGACGGCACAGTGCAAGCCTTTGGGCAGGACGGTGGTGCTTCTGGTGGCTGCCAGTGAAGGAGCTGGTCATGGGGCTGTCGGGCGAGAGGTGTAAATGGAGATCAGAGATGAGAGTGCAATTTGGGCTGGTAGTGTTGTGTTTGTTTATTATCAGCCGTACATACGCTTTAATCTAATGGTTGGTATTCGTTCTCACCGTAGGCACCGAATGATCGTTCTCACCGAGTGCAATATGAAAAAAAGGAAGTTAAATAAAGTAACATTTAAAAATTATGCAATTTTCTAAATCTTCGGTTAACATAAATTAATATTGAGAATAATTTTATTAATAGTTTAACAAGTTTGAACGACTACTTATTTAAACTAAAAATATCTCATTAGTATAAAAAAAACTTGAAAAAAAAAGAAAAATAAAGCACTAAAAAGACTTTAAATTACCTAAAAATAAGAATATTGCTTGGGAGGAAAAAAATCAAATCTACAAAATTAAAGAGTATAAGGAGAAAAATAATTTTAAAAGAGTGAAAATATACTAAAAATGGCAAAATAAATACAAACGATGACTAAAAAGTGAGTGGTTGCTATTTTTTGTTTTTGAATATTACCTTTTACAAAATTAGGTAGACAAAGCCATGAAAATACATAGTTATTTCGTATCATTAGCGGTAGATCAAGTATTATGGAGGTAGGGTTGCTGCGGGCAGGAGAGGATGTGAACGACTACGAGCTACACAAGGACATAGATAGGCAGGGTAAGGAAGTTCTCAAAGCAACTAGCTTCGTGAAGATTGGTTTCTGTATGCCCCGTTAGACTTCTGAAGAATTGGAGTTTCAGGGTGCTTTGTTCTATTTTGACCTCCGAGCTCCTTTGTCCCAGTTCTCTGGTCCTCTCCTTTCTATTTCAGGAGCTCCGGGTTGGGCTATCTTTTAGGGTCTGAGTTTGGCTTTTCTTTGGGCTTGCTTGTTCTGATGCCCTCTTTTTGTCAAATCAGTCCAAGAGGTGTTAATGAGTAGCTTTCTTCCTTGTCTCTTCATTTTAGTTTGGGCCCCTACCAAGCTCCTCTCATAATGTATCTGGTACTTTGTGTAAAACCCCTCGCGAAAGCGGAAATATAAACACATAAAAGTACCAAAAATGCAGCGGAATTAAAACTTTTTAGAAGATAAAACAACATGCGAGAAGTCTTACGCGAAAACGTGAACTGAAACTGAAACCAAAATAGGTAAGTAACGGTACTAAGTATCAAACTGAAACATAAAGTAAATACATCAGCCGGGGATGGAACATCCCTACCGGCACCAAAACAAAAGTAACAAACTACGAGTCCAGCTAAACGACGTAAGGTAAGTCATGATGAACGGATCATCGCTCGCTAGCTCTCGTGAACCCACCTCCAACCAGCATGTACCTACATACATGAAAACATGTACGCCACAATCAGTGGGGAGTGACTAGAGTTCTCCTAGCCACCTTTTGTGACAACACGTAACATATAAAACAATACAGAATACTCCAACATATATCAACATGTGAAGCATAAACAACTCATCATCTGATCTCTTACTATCATGCGATTACCATGCACGGCTCTCAACTAACTTCATAAACAGATAAGAAGGAGAGCCGGTTTCCCTACTGGTTACCCAGTCGGGGGGTCTTTCAATCTAATCATTTATGAAACCGAACTAAGAGTCATCCAATGCCTTGGATGATTTAACCACAAACCATATAACAACAACACATACCAAGCATATCTGACACTGTACCATCATCAAGGCAAGCAGATATAAAACAGCAAGTACAAAGGTTCAGAGGCGACATCTTAACGCATAACCTAGGTACTAAATTATTCAGCAAGTATAAAGGTTCAGAGGCGACATCTTAACGCATAACCTAAATACCAAGATCACATTATCAAGCAAGGACTCAGAGGCGAAAACTCAACGCATGGACCGGCTATCACTGAACATTAGACTCAGAGGCGAAAACTCAACGCATGGACTAACATTCAATTCACTATCACAAGTAAGGAACTCAGAGGCGAAAAATCACGCATGTTCCCCTACCACATTACAAGATACTAGACTCAGAGGCGAAAACTCAACGCATGTTCTAGCACCAAACACCTGCACTCCGGGTAAGGTATGACAACCTGACCGCCCCGTCGTGCAGTTGTTCTACTCGTCAGACTCAGAGGCCAGCTTAAGGCATGTCCTGACGCGATCACACAAACATGTCTGGACTCAGAGGCGAAAACTCAACGCATGTCCCAGACACGACAAACAGACATGTATGGAACTCAGAGGCGAAAACTCAACGCATGTTCCCATACACGACAAACAGCTCACGTATTAAGTTCAGAGGCCAGCTTAAGGCATAACTTAATACGCATCAAAACAATATCATTCAAGTCTATGAACTACTCTATAGATCTACCTTTAACCTCTAATCAACACTTAATTGATCCCGAGAACTAAGATGAGGGAGAGCCGGTTTCCCTTTCGGTTGCCCGACCGGGGGGTCTCTATCCTTACCCTATTCCCGAACCCAATATAATGTTGCCCATCCTCCGGGGACCTCAAATACATGTCAAAGGTACACAAAACAAGTTTCAAGTAAAACCGATTAACCATTTGAAAGTTACGATCAAATTACGAAAAACCTCAAAATAGCCTACAGGGGTCCCCAGCCGGTCGGCAGGCAGCCGGTCGGCCGGCTGGTGACCTCTCAGCCTTTCTTCTTTCTTTTCCAAAACGAGACAACACAAGGGACTCCCAGCCGGTCGGCAGGCAGCCGGTCGGCCGGCTGGGACTCCATTCCCTTAGCTTTTACAAACTCGTAACCAAACCCCAAAACACTCCCAGCCGGCTGGCAGGCGGCCGGTCTGCCGGCTGGGCTCCCATCCTATCTATATTTTCGCAGAACATACCCATTACACAATGACCACCAGCCGGTCGGCAGGCAGCCGGTCGGCCGGCTGGCAGTCCAAGGCCATTTTTCCAAAACTTACGAAAATCACACATATGCTCTCCCAGCCGGTCGACCGGCGGCCGGTCGGTCGACCGGCTCAGAGAGCCTGATCGTCAAAATCGTAAAAATCGCAATACAAGAAAACTTCATGACTCGACCTACAAACTTCAAATTGCTATACATGATGTTTACCCGACAATACCAATCATTAATTACTACTAATCTACCAGCATAAAATCCCCATAACAATCCTCAAACAATAGCATCAAGTATCCGTCTGAACTTTGAGAAAAACTGAAAATCACATATGAACACATAACAACATCTTTAGGTATGAATTCTCCACATATCAAACATCCTAAACATATTACTATGTCCTTTGATCAATGAACAACAATAAAATCAGAAACCAAACCAAAATCACAACAAGTATGCTAATATACACATAAAGGCCGAGTTTCTCATTATCGTCACCTTTAAGCTTATTCCGGCAGATGATCCTCCTCTACAATGTAAGAGTCCACGTCGGGATTGTCGAGACCAACTCCTACAACGAAGAAAACGGTTCAGAATCACTAAAAACGAATTAAAGGCAAAACAGCCTGTTTTTCGAAGTTGGCGAAATGAAAAAAGAAAGTGATGGATGATTAGGAAATCGAACAAGGATTCCGAAAATGTTCTTACTTTTGCGTTTTGATGAACGGATGATGAAGATCTTAGCAAAAGAAGGAGAGGTTTTAAGGAGGTTTTGTGAGATTGGTTTACTGTAAAATGAAAGTTGAAGGAGGTGAATTATGTCGACATATTACTTATAAGAGGACAAGTGAGTCGTCCTTTCCGAATAATTACAATGGAACGGATATTTAAAACGGTTATCGAACTGAATACTTGAGTCGGATATTTAAACTATGCCAAGTTGTATTCGTCTTAAGAACTGGAGGTTCTTAAGACGGATCTTATTTATTTCATAAAAATTTCCGAATTAAATTATTAAAATATTATTTTGTTACGTAAAATAATTTAAAACGCTTAAATTAGATTTTACGAAAATACGGGATGTTACAATCACCCCAACTTCAAAAAGTTTCGTACTCGAAACTCGAACGGATATAAATCTATATACTATACCTCAATCGAAAAGAAAAGGATGTGCGATACGCATCGATGCCTCGGTCTCCCAAGTCTGCTCCTCAACATCACCGCAACGCCAAAGGATCTTCACTAGAGGCACCACCTTGCTCCTAAGCTTCCTATCCTGACGGTCAAGGATCTTCACTGGACGCTCCTCGAAAGCAAGACTCGGCTCCAAGTTCTCGATCTCTCTAGGCAAAACATGACTCGGGTCACTAACATACTTACGGAGCTGGGAAACATGAAAAACGCTATGAACCTTGCCCAAACTAGGAGGCAAGTCCAATCGGTAAGCAGCAGCACCAATCCTCTTCACGATCTCAAAAGGGCCAATATACTTAGGGCTCAACTTGCCCTTAACTCCAAACCTTTTGACGCCTTTCATCGGAGAAACTCTCAAGAAAACTCGATCACCCACCTCAAACTCTAAGGGTCTACGGCGAACATCAGCATAGGATTTCTGCCGGTCCTGTGCGGCCTTCATCCTACCTCTGATAAGCTGAACCTGATCAATAGTAACAGCTAACTGGTCCGGTCCTAGGTCACGAACATCACTAGCCTGATCCCAACAAATCGGACTACGGCACTTCCTACCATAAAGAGCCTCGTACGGAGCCATGCCAATGGAAGCATGATAACTGTTGTTGTAAGAAAACTCTACCAACGGCAAACACTGCTCCCAAGAACTCTGAAAATAAAGGGCACAAGCACGGAGCAAATCCTCTAATGTCTGTATAGTCCTCTCGGACTGACCATCGGTCGCGGCATGAAAAGCAGTACTCATCAACAAACGGCTACCCATAGCCTCCTGCAAGGCCTTCCAGAACCTGGAACAAAACCTCGGATCACGATCTGAAACGATCTCCCTCGGGACACCGTGATATCGGACTATCTCAGCAATATAAGCCCTGGCTAAACGGTCCATATCCCATGTCTCTCTGATCGGCACGAATCTGGCACACTTAGTTAGACGATCAACAATAACCCAAATTGCATCCTTGCCTCCAACTGTCTTAGGCAATGCTGTAACGAAGTCCATAGATATGCACTCCCACTTCCACTGAGGAATGGGAAGCGGCTGTAACAAACCACCAGGTCTCCTATGCTCTATCTTGACTTGTTGACAAGTCAAGCACCTACTAACATAATCCAAGATCTCCTTCTTCATACCGGGCCACCAAAACATAAGCCTCAAATCCTTGTGCATCTTCTCTCCTCCTGGATGAACGGAATACGGTGACAAATGAGCCTCATCAAGAACCTTCTTCCTCAAATCTGGCACATCCGGAACATACATCCTACCACGGAACCTAAGGAAACCATCAGCATCAATCACCAACTCAGGTGCAACACCACTCGAAATCTTAGCCTCAAACTTCTTGAAATCGGCATCTGAAGGCAAACTCCGGCGAATCTCCCAATATAAAGACGGCTCGGCAGTCATAGCAGCTAACCAATCAAAACCACTGCCCACCATCCCTAACCTCAGCTTCCGGAACTCGGAACACAACTCATCGGGCAATACTCTCATGGCACTCATCGAGTGAGAAGTCTTGCGGCTAAGCGCATCAGCAACTACATTGGCTTTTCCCTCATGATATAACAACTCAATGTCGTAATCTTTCACCAACTCTAGCCAACGTCTCTGTCTCATGTTAAGGTCTTTCTGAGTAAAAATGTACTTAAGACTCTTGTGATCTGTGAAAATACGGCAATGGGATCCAATCAGGTAATGACGCCACATCTTCAAAGCATGAACAACTGCGGCCAACTCCAAGTCATGTGTCGGATAGTTCACCTCATGAACTCTCAACTGTCTAGATGAATAGGCTATCACCTTACCACTCTGCATCAGTACGCATCCAAGCCCTAACATCGAAGCATCACAATACACATCGAAGTCCACTCCGATCTCTGGCAAAGCTAACACGGGGGGCGGAAGTCAATCTGGTCTTCAACTCCTGGAAAGAACTCTCACACTTGTCGGTCCACACAAATTTGGCTTCCTTCTTCAGCAACTGAGTCATCGGGCGAGCTAATCTAGAGAAATCCTCAACGAATCTACGATAATAACCAGCCAAACCCAAAAAGCTACGGATCTCTCCAACATCCTTGGGACTCTCCCAATCAACCACAGCCTCTATCTTCGCGGGATCTACCATCACACCCTCGCTGGATATCACATGTCCTAAAAAGGCAACCTTCGAGAGCCAAAATTCACACTTCGAAAACTTTGCGAACCATTTCTGTCTGCGCAGAATCCCTAGAATCAATCGAAGATGCTCAGCGTGTTCCTCATCGGTCTTCGAATATATCAAGATGTCATCGATAAGCACCACAACACAAGTGTCAAGATACTCACTGAAGGTACGGTTCATCTGATCCATAAAAATTGCCGGTGCATTAGTCAACCCAAATGGCATAACTATGAACTCAAAATGTCCATATCTGGTACGAAATGCAGTCTTCGCAATATCAGCCTCTCTCACTGGAATCTGATGATAACCTGATCGAAGATCAATCTTAGAAAACCTCGAAGCACCTCTCAACTGATCAAACAAATCATCTATCCTAGGCAAAGGATATCGATTCTTCACGGTTACTCGGTTCAGCTCTCTGTAGTCGATACACAATCTCATGGAACCATCTTTCTTCTTAACGAACAAAACGGGAGCACCCCACGGAGAAGCACTCGGTCTAATGAAACCTTTCTCGATCATCTCTTCCAATTGCTGCTTCAACTCTGGCGGAGCCATACGGTAAGGAGCTTTAGAAATCGGTCCGGTACCTGGAACAAGCTCAATAGTAAACTCCACATCTCTCTCTGGCGGTATCCCTGGCAAGTCATCTGGGAACACATCTGGATACTCACGAACAATGGCTACATCTTCAAGCTTCGGTAGCGATGGTTTAGCAGCTGCAACAACACACAGGAAGGCTTGGCAACCCTTCCTAAGAAGATGAGAAGCTTTCATCGAAGAGATAACACGAACACCCTTTTGAGGGCGAGTTCCCCTATAGGAAACACGAACTCCTGAAGAACTCCTCAAGCAGATTTTCTGGTCGCGACACTCGAAGCGAGCATGGTATCGCGATAACCAATCCATACCGAGGATAATGTCAAACTCCTCGAGAGGAAATCTCAGTAAGTCCGCAGGAAATGTGGCTTGACCAATAACAATAGGAACATCCCTATGGGACGAAGAGCAGGAAAACACGTCTCCAGAAGGTAAGGAAATAGAAGTCTCCTCAACTAATGAAGACTCAAGAGCTAGACGATCGGCGAACTGAGTCGATATAAATGATAAAGAAGCTCCAGTATCGAATAAAATAAGGCACTCAGCGCCAAGAACAGAAAAGATACCAGCAACAATATCTGGATGAGCCTCTGCCTCAGCCCTAGTCATCACGAAGATCTTCCCCTTCGGCTTTCCTCCTCTGGTCGCTGCAGCAGCAGTGGCAGCCTTGCCAAGAACAGTATTCTTCTCAGGACAATCAAAGGATCTATGCCCAAATCCATTACAAGTATAACACTTATAGGCATTCTTGAAGCAATCAAACCCTGGATGAAGCGGTTTACCACAACGGCGGCAAACAGTAGAAGCAGTGTCGGTGTGAAATGTGGTCTTAGCAACCGGAGCAGAGAACCTCTCAAAACGCTTCTTCTGAGAAGAAGGCGAAGAAGTAGAAGGAACAAATGGTCTCTTCCCCTGGTACACGGATCTCTGGTGAGAAGTGAAGCTGGAAGTAGCGGCACGGGTCTCAGCATCAATGGCACGGATAGAACTCTCGGCCCAAATAGCATCGTCATACACCTCCACAAAAGAAGTAGAGTCACGACGAACCATACTCTCAATCCTCGGCCCTAGCTTCCCTCGGTAGAAATACACTCTCTCAGCCTCATCACGAACAAATCTCGATGCAAAGTGAGCTAACTGGTTGAACTTGTCAGTAAACTCCTGAACGGTCATCTTGCCTTGCTTCAAATCCATAAATTCTTTCAACCTCTGCGATCTCAACTCCTTGGGGTAGAACCTCGCCTCGAGCCTGTCTTTGAAAGCCTCCCAATCGAACATCGGGTCAAGAATAGCGGTAGGTCCAGTCAATGCCCACCAACGGTCAGCCTCCAATGTCAGGAAGTGAGCGGCTAAACGCACTCTATCCTCCCTAACGACTGAGTATAAGGTGAAGCTCTTTTCCATCTCTCTAAACCACTCTGTGAGGGCCACTGGGTCAGCCTCGCCTCCATAGGTCCTAACATGGCTTCTGGACATCTGAGAGGCAATCCAGGAAAAGCTACCCGGACGATTAGTCTCGCCACCCGGCGGTGGAGGAGGTGGAACATTCCCCGCTTGCTGTCTCTGAGTCTCAAGCAAATGCTGAATTGCTTGTAGCACAATGTTATCAGCAGCTCTGGGTCTCACCATTCTTTAAAAGAGAAAACAAGGATTAGCTTAACAATTAGCAATCACAATTAGACTACAAAATGAGTCCTTAGATCTACCCATCTCTCATTCATTATTTATTTACTTGGTCAAGTTAAGGTTGGGGGTCACATGAGTGCGTCGGGAGCAATAATGCTCTGATACCAACTGTAAAACCCCTCGCGAAAGCGGAAATATAAACACATAAAAGTACCAAAAATGCAGCGGAATTAAAACTTTTTAGAAGATAAAACAACATGCGAGAAGTCTTACGCGAAAACGTGAACTGAAACTGAAACCAAAATAGGTAAGTAACGGTACTAAGTATCAAACTGAAACATAAAGTAAATACATCAGCCGGGGATGGAACATCCCTACCGGCACCAAAACAAAAGTAACAAACTACGAGTCCAGCTAAACGACGTAAGGTAAGTCATGATGAACGGATCATCGCTCGCTAGCTCTCGTGAACCCACCTCCAACCAGCATGTACCTACATACATGAAAACATGTACGCCACAATCAGTGGGGAGTGACTAGAGTTCTCCTAGCCACCTTTTGTGACAACACGTAACATATAAAACAATACAGAATACTCCAACATATATCAACATGTGAAGCATAAACAACTCATCATCTGATCTCTTACTATCATGCGATTACCATGCACGGCTCTCAACTAACTTCATAAACAGATAAGAAGGAGAGCCGGTTTCCCTACTGGTTACCCAGTCGGGGGGTCTTTCAATCTAATCATTTATGAAACCGAACTAAGAGTCATCCAATGCCTTGGATGATTTAACCACAAACCATATAACAACAACACATACCAAGCATATCTGACACTGTACCATCATCAAGGCAAGCAGATATAAAACAGCAAGTACAAAGGTTCAGAGGCGACATCTTAACGCATAACCTAGGTACTAAATTATTCAGCAAGTATAAAGGTTCAGAGGCGACATCTTAACGCATAACCTAAATACCAAGATCACATTATCAAGCAAGGACTCAGAGGCGAAAACTCAACGCATGGACCGGCTATCACTGAACATTAGACTCAGAGGCGAAAACTCAACGCATGGACTAACATTCAATTCACTATCACAAGTAAGGAACTCAGAGGCGAAAAATCACGCATGTTCCCCTACCACATTACAAGATACTAGACTCAGAGGCGAAAACTCAACGCATGTTCTAGCACCAAACACCTGCACTCCGGGTAAGGTATGACAACCTGACCGCCCCGTCGTGCAGTTGTTCTACTCGTCAGACTCAGAGGCCAGCTTAAGGCATGTCCTGACGCGATCACACAAACATGTCTGGACTCAGAGGCGAAAACTCAACGCATGTCCCAGACACGACAAACAGACATGTATGGAACTCAGAGGCGAAAACTCAACGCATGTTCCCATACACGACAAACAGCTCACGTATTAAGTTCAGAGGCCAGCTTAAGGCATAACTTAATACGCATCAAAACAATATCATTCAAGTCTATGAACTACTCTATAGATCTACCTTTAACCTCTAATCAACACTTAATTGATCCCGAGAACTAAGATGAGGGAGAGCCGGTTTCCCTTTCGGTTGCCCGACCGGGGGGTCTCTATCCTTACCCTATTCCCGAACCCAATATAATGTTGCCCATCCTCCGGGGACCTCAAATACATGTCAAAGGTACACAAAACAAGTTTCAAGTAAAACCGATTAACCATTTGAAAGTTACGATCAAATTACGAAAAACCTCAAAATAGCCTACAGGGGTCCCCAGCCGGTCGGCAGGCAGCCGGTCGGCCGGCTGGTGACCTCTCAGCCTTTCTTCTTTCTTTTCCAAAACGAGACAACACAAGGGACTCCCAGCCGGTCGGCAGGCAGCCGGTCGGCCGGCTGGGACTCCATTCCCTTAGCTTTTACAAACTCGTAACCAAACCCCAAAACACTCCCAGCCGGCTGGCAGGCGGCCGGTCTGCCGGCTGGGCTCCCATCCTATCTATATTTTCGCAGAACATACCCATTACACAATGACCACCAGCCGGTCGGCAGGCAGCCGGTCGGCCGGCTGGCAGTCCAAGGCCATTTTTCCAAAACTTACGAAAATCACACATATGCTCTCCCAGCCGGTCGACCGGCGGCCGGTCGGTCGACCGGCTCAGAGAGCCTGATCGTCAAAATCGTAAAAATCGCAATACAAGAAAACTTCATGACTCGACCTACAAACTTCAAATTGCTATACATGATGTTTACCCGACAATACCAATCATTAATTACTACTAATCTACCAGCATAAAATCCCCATAACAATCCTCAAACAATAGCATCAAGTATCCGTCTGAACTTTGAGAAAAACTGAAAATCACATATGAACACATAACAACATCTTTAGGTATGAATTCTCCACATATCAAACATCCTAAACATATTACTATGTCCTTTGATCAATGAACAACAATAAAATCAGAAACCAAACCAAAATCACAACAAGTATGCTAATATACACATAAAGGCCGAGTTTCTCATTATCATCACCTTTAAGCTTATTCCGGCAGATGATCCTCCTCTACAATGTAAGAGTCCACGTCGGGATTGTCGAGACCAACTCCTACAACGAAGAAAACGGTTCAGAATCACTAAAAACGAATTAAAGGCAAAACAGCCTGTTTTTCGAAGTTGGCGAAATGAAAAAAGAAAGTGATGGATGATTAGGAAATCGAACAAGGATTCCGAAAATGTTCTTACTTTTGCGTTTTGATGAACGGATGATGAAGATCTTAGCAAAAGAAGGAGAGGTTTTAAGGAGGTTTTGTGAGATTGGTTTACTGTAAAATGAAAGTTGAAGGAGGTGAATTATGTCGACATATTACTTATAAGAGGACAAGTGAGTCGTCCTTTCCGAATAATTACAATGGAACGGATATTTAAAACGGTTATCGAACTGAATACTTGAGTCGGATATTTAAACTATGCCAAGTTGTATTCGTCTTAAGAACTGGAGGTTCTTAAGACGGATCTTATTTATTTCATAAAAATTTCCGAATTAAATTATTAAAATATTATTTTGTTACGTAAAATAATTTAAAACGCTTAAATTAGATTTTACGAAAATACGGGATGTTACAATCACCCCAACTTCAAAAAGTTTCGTACTCGAAACTCGAACGGATATAAATCTATATACTATACCTCAATCGAAAAGAAAAGGATGTGCGATACGCATCGATGCCTCGGTCTCCCAAGTCTGCTCCTCAACATCACCGCAACGCCAAAGGATCTTCACTAGAGGCACCACCTTGCTCCTAAGCTTCCTATCCTGACGGTCAAGGATCTTCACTGGACGCTCCTCGAAAGCAAGACTCGGCTCCAAGTTCTCGATCTCTCTAGGCAAAACATGACTCGGGTCACTAACATACTTACGGAGCTGGGAAACATGAAAAACGCTATGAACCTTGCCCAAACTAGGAGGCAAGTCCAATCGGTAAGCAGCAGCACCAATCCTCTTCACGATCTCAAAAGGGCCAATATACTTAGGGCTCAACTTGCCCTTAACTCCAAACCTTTTGACGCCTTTCATCGGAGAAACTCTCAAGAAAACTCGATCACCCACCTCAAACTCTAAGGGTCTACGGCGAACATCAGCATAGGATTTCTGCCGGTCCTGTGCGGCCTTCATCCTACCTCTGATAAGCTGAACCTGATCAATAGTAACAGCTAACTGGTCCGGTCCTAGGTCACGAACATCACTAGCCTGATCCCAACAAATCGGACTACGGCACTTCCTACCATAAAGAGCCTCGTACGGAGCCATGCCAATGGAAGCATGATAACTGTTGTTGTAAGAAAACTCTACCAACGGCAAACACTGCTCCCAAGAACTCTGAAAATAAAGGGCACAAGCACGGAGCAAATCCTCTAATGTCTGTATAGTCCTCTCGGACTGACCATCGGTCGCGGCATGAAAAGCAGTACTCATCAACAAACGGCTACCCATAGCCTCCTGCAAGGCCTTCCAGAACCTGGAACAAAACCTCGGATCACGATCTGAAACGATCTCCCTCGGGACACCGTGATATCGGACTATCTCAGCAATATAAGCCCTGGCTAAACGGTCCATATCCCATGTCTCTCTGATCGGCACGAATCTGGCACACTTAGTTAGACGATCAACAATAACCCAAATTGCATCCTTGCCTCCAACTGTCTTAGGCAATGCTGTAACGAAGTCCATAGATATGCACTCCCACTTCCACTGAGGAATGGGAAGCGGCTGTAACAAACCACCAGGTCTCCTATGCTCTATCTTGACTTGTTGACAAGTCAAGCACCTACTAACATAATCCAAGATCTCCTTCTTCATACCGGGCCACCAAAACATAAGCCTCAAATCCTTGTGCATCTTCTCTCCTCCTGGATGAACGGAATACGGTGACAAATGAGCCTCATCAAGAACCTTCTTCCTCAAATCTGGCACATCCGGAACATACATCCTACCACGGAACCTAAGGAAACCATCAGCATCAATCACCAACTCAGGTGCAACACCACTCGAAATCTTAGCCTCAAACTTCTTGAAATCGGCATCTGAAGGCAAACTCCGGCGAATCTCCCAATATAAAGACGGCTCGGCAGTCATAGCAGCTAACCAATCAAAACCACTGCCCACCATCCCTAACCTCAGCTTCCGGAACTCGGAACACAACTCATCGGGCAATACTCTCATGGCACTCATCGAGTGAGAAGTCTTGCGGCTAAGCGCATCAGCAACTACATTGGCTTTTCCCTCATGATATAACAACTCAATGTCGTAATCTTTCACCAACTCTAGCCAACGTCTCTGTCTCATGTTAAGGTCTTTCTGAGTAAAAATGTACTTAAGACTCTTGTGATCTGTGAAAATACGGCAATGGGATCCAATCAGGTAATGACGCCACATCTTCAAAGCATGAACAACTGCGGCCAACTCCAAGTCATGTGTCGGATAGTTCACCTCATGAACTCTCAACTGTCTAGATGAATAGGCTATCACCTTACCACTCTGCATCAGTACGCATCCAAGCCCTAACATCGAAGCATCACAATACACATCGAAGTCCACTCCGATCTCTGGCAAAGCTAACACGGGGGGCGGAAGTCAATCTGGTCTTCAACTCCTGGAAAGAACTCTCACACTTGTCGGTCCACACAAATTTGGCTTCCTTCTTCAGCAACTGAGTCATCGGGCGAGCTAATCTAGAGAAATCCTCAACGAATCTACGATAATAACCAGCCAAACCCAAAAAGCTACGGATCTCTCCAACATCCTTGGGACTCTCCCAATCAACCACAGCCTCTATCTTCGCGGGATCTACCATCACACCCTCGCTGGATATCACATGTCCTAAAAAGGCAACCTTCGAGAGCCAAAATTCACACTTCGAAAACTTTGCGAACCATTTCTGTCTGCGCAGAATCCCTAGAATCAATCGAAGATGCTCAGCGTGTTCCTCATCGGTCTTCGAATATATCAAGATGTCATCGATAAGCACCACAACACAAGTGTCAAGATACTCACTGAAGGTACGGTTCATCTGATCCATAAAAATTGCCGGTGCATTAGTCAACCCAAATGGCATAACTATGAACTCAAAATGTCCATATCTGGTACGAAATGCAGTCTTCGCAATATCAGCCTCTCTCACTGGAATCTGATGATAACCTGATCGAAGATCAATCTTAGAAAACCTCGAAGCACCTCTCAACTGATCAAACAAATCATCTATCCTAGGCAAAGGATATCGATTCTTCACGGTTACTCGGTTCAGCTCTCTGTAGTCGATACACAATCTCATGGAACCATCTTTCTTCTTAACGAACAAAACGGGAGCACCCCACGGAGAAGCACTCGGTCTAATGAAACCTTTCTCGATCATCTCTTCCAATTGCTGCTTCAACTCTGGCGGAGCCATACGGTAAGGAGCTTTAGAAATCGGTCCGGTACCTGGAACAAGCTCAATAGTAAACTCCACATCTCTCTCTGGCGGTATCCCTGGCAAGTCATCTGGGAACACATCTGGATACTCACGAACAATGGCTACATCTTCAAGCTTCGGTAGCGATGGTTTAGCAGCTGCAACAACACACAGGAAGGCTTGGCAACCCTTCCTAAGAAGATGAGAAGCTTTCATCGAAGAGATAACACGAACACCCTTTTGAGGGCGAGTTCCCCTATAGGAAACACGAACTCCTGAAGAACTCCTCAAGCAGATTTTCTGGTCGCGACACTCGAAGCGAGCATGGTATCGCGATAACCAATCCATACCGAGGATAATGTCAAACTCCTCGAGAGGAAATCTCAGTAAGTCCGCAGGAAATGTGGCTTGACCAATAACAATAGGAACATCCCTATGGGACGAAGAGCAGGAAAACACGTCTCCAGAAGGTAAGGAAATAGAAGTCTCCTCAACTAATGAAGACTCAAGAGCTAGACGATCGGCGAACTGAGTCGATATAAATGATAAAGAAGCTCCAGTATCGAATAAAATAAGGCACTCAGCGCCAAGAACAGAAAAGATACCAGCAACAATATCTGGATGAGCCTCTGCCTCAGCCCTAGTCATCACGAAGATCTTCCCCTTCGGCTTTCCTCCTCTGGTCGCTGCAGCAGCAGTGGCAGCCTTGCCAAGAACAGTATTCTTCTCAGGACAATCAAAGGATCTATGCCCAAATCCATTACAAGTATAACACTTATAGGCATTCTTGAAGCAATCAAACCCTGGATGAAGCGGTTTACCACAACGGCGGCAAACAGTAGAAGCAGTGTCGGTGTGAAATGTGGTCTTAGCAACCGGAGCAGAGAACCTCTCAAAACGCTTCTTCTGAGAAGAAGGCGAAGAAGTAGAAGGAACAAATGGTCTCTTCCCCTGGTACACGGATCTCTGGTGAGAAGTGAAGCTGGAAGTAGCGGCACGGGTCTCAGCATCAATGGCACGGATAGAACTCTCGGCCCAAATAGCATCGTCATACACCTCCACAAAAGAAGTAGAGTCACGACGAACCATACTCTCAATCCTCGGCCCTAGCTTCCCTCGGTAGAAATACACTCTCTCAGCCTCATCACGAACAAATCTCGATGCAAAGTGAGCTAACTGGTTGAACTTGTCAGTAAACTCCTGAACGGTCATCTTGCCTTGCTTCAAATCCATAAATTCTTTCAACCTCTGCGATCTCAACTCCTTGGGGTAGAACCTCGCCTCGAGCCTGTCTTTGAAAGCCTCCCAATCGAACATCGGGTCAAGAATAGCGGTAGGTCCAGTCAATGCCCACCAACGGTCAGCCTCCAATGTCAGGAAGTGAGCGGCTAAACGCACTCTATCCTCCCTAACGACTGAGTATAAGGTGAAGCTCTTTTCCATCTCTCTAAACCACTCTGTGAGGGCCACTGGGTCAGCCTCGCCTCCATAGGTCCTAACATGGCTTCTGGACATCTGAGAGGCAATCCAGGAAAAGCTACCCGGACGATTAGTCTCGCCACCCGGCGGTGGAGGAGGTGGAACATTCCCCGCTTGCTGTCTCTGAGTCTCAAGCAAATGCTGAATTGCTTGTAGCACAATGTTATCAGCAGCTCTGGGTCTCACCATTCTTTAAAAGAGAAAACAAGGATTAGCTTAACAATTAGCAATCACAATTAGACTACAAAATGAGTCCTTAGATCTACCCATCTCTCATTCATTATTTATTTACTTGGTCAAGTTAAGGTTGGGGGTCACATGAGTGCGTCGGGAGCAATAATGCTCTGATACCAACTGTAAAACCCCTCGCGAAAGCGGAAATATAAACACATAAAAGTACCAAAAATGCAGCGGAATTAAAACTTTTTAGAAGATAAAACAACATGCGAGAAGTCTTACGCGAAAACGTGAACTGAAACTGAAACCAAAATAGGTAAGTAACGGTACTAAGTATCAAACTGAAACATAAAGTAAATACATCAGCCGGGGATGGAACATCCCTACCGGCACCAAAACAAAAGTAACAAACTACGAGTCCAGCTAAACGACGTAAGGTAAGTCATGATGAACGGATCATCGCTCGCTAGCTCTCGTGAACCCACCTCCAACCAGCATGTACCTACATACATGAAAACATGTACGCCACAATCAGTGGGGAGTGACTAGAGTTCTCCTAGCCACCTTTTGTGACAACACGTAACATATAAAACAATACAGAATACTCCAACATATATCAACATGTGAAGCATAAACAACTCATCATCTGATCTCTTACTATCATGCGATTACCATGCACGGCTCTCAACTAACTTCATAAACAGATAAGAAGGAGAGCCGGTTTCCCTACTGGTTACCCAGTCGGGGGGTCTTTCAATCTAATCATTTATGAAACCGAACTAAGAGTCATCCAATGCCTTGGATGATTTAACCACAAACCATATAACAACAACACATACCAAGCATATCTGACACTGTACCATCATCAAGGCAAGCAGATATAAAACAGCAAGTACAAAGGTTCAGAGGCGACATCTTAACGCATAACCTAGGTACTAAATTATTCAGCAAGTATAAAGGTTCAGAGGCGACATCTTAACGCATAACCTAAATACCAAGATCACATTATCAAGCAAGGACTCAGAGGCGAAAACTCAACGCATGGACCGGCTATCACTGAACATTAGACTCAGAGGCGAAAACTCAACGCATGGACTAACATTCAATTCACTATCACAAGTAAGGAACTCAGAGGCGAAAAATCACGCATGTTCCCCTACCACATTACAAGATACTAGACTCAGAGGCGAAAACTCAACGCATGTTCTAGCACCAAACACCTGCACTCCGGGTAAGGTATGACAACCTGACCGCCCCGTCGTGCAGTTGTTCTACTCGTCAGACTCAGAGGCCAGCTTAAGGCATGTCCTGACGCGATCACACAAACATGTCTGGACTCAGAGGCGAAAACTCAACGCATGTCCCAGACACGACAAACAGACATGTATGGAACTCAGAGGCGAAAACTCAACGCATGTTCCCATACACGACAAACAGCTCACGTATTAAGTTCAGAGGCCAGCTTAAGGCATAACTTAATACGCATCAAAACAATATCATTCAAGTCTATGAACTACTCTATAGATCTACCTTTAACCTCTAATCAACACTTAATTGATCCCGAGAACTAAGATGAGGGAGAGCCGGTTTCCCTTTCGGTTGCCCGACCGGGGGGTCTCTATCCTTACCCTATTCCCGAACCCAATATAATGTTGCCCATCCTCCGGGGACCTCAAATACATGTCAAAGGTACACAAAACAAGTTTCAAGTAAAACCGATTAACCATTTGAAAGTTACGATCAAATTACGAAAAACCTCAAAATAGCCTACAGGGGTCCCCAGCCGGTCGGCAGGCAGCCGGTCGGCCGGCTGGTGACCTCTCAGCCTTTCTTCTTTCTTTTCCAAAACGAGACAACACAAGGGACTCCCAGCCGGTCGGCAGGCAGCCGGTCGGCCGGCTGGGACTCCATTCCCTTAGCTTTTACAAACTCGTAACCAAACCCCAAAACACTCCCAGCCGGCTGGCAGGCGGCCGGTCTGCCGGCTGGGCTCCCATCCTATCTATATTTTCGCAGAACATACCCATTACACAATGACCACCAGCCGGTCGGCAGGCAGCCGGTCGGCCGGCTGGCAGTCCAAGGCCATTTTTCCAAAACTTACGAAAATCACACATATGCTCTCCCAGCCGGTCGACCGGCGGCCGGTCGGTCGACCGGCTCAGAGAGCCTGATCGTCAAAATCGTAAAAATCGCAATACAAGAAAACTTCATGACTCGACCTACAAACTTCAAATTGCTATACATGATGTTTACCCGACAATACCAATCATTAATTACTACTAATCTACCAGCATAAAATCCCCATAACAATCCTCAAACAATAGCATCAAGTATCCGTCTGAACTTTGAGAAAAACTGAAAATCACATATGAACACATAACAACATCTTTAGGTATGAATTCTCCACATATCAAACATCCTAAACATATTACTATGTCCTTTGATCAATGAACAACAATAAAATCAGAAACCAAACCAAAATCACAACAAGTATGCTAATATACACATAAAGGCCGAGTTTCTCATTATCGTCACCTTTAAGCTTATTCCGGCAGATGATCCTCCTCTACAATGTAAGAGTCCACGTCGGGATTGTCGAGACCAACTCCTACAACGAAGAAAACGGTTCAGAATCACTAAAAACGAATTAAAGGCAAAACAGCCTGTTTTTCGAAGTTGGCGAAATGAAAAAAGAAAGTGATGGATGATTAGGAAATCGAACAAGGATTCCGAAAATGTTCTTACTTTTGCGTTTTGATGAACGGATGATGAAGATCTTAGCAAAAGAAGGAGAGGTTTTAAGGAGGTTTTGTGAGATTGGTTTACTGTAAAATGAAAGTTGAAGGAGGTGAATTATGTCGACATATTACTTATAAGAGGACAAGTGAGTCGTCCTTTCCGAATAATTACAATGGAACGGATATTTAAAACGGTTATCGAACTGAATACTTGAGTCGGATATTTAAACTATGCCAAGTTGTATTCGTCTTAAGAACTGGAGGTTCTTAAGACGGATCTTATTTATTTCATAAAAATTTCCGAATTAAATTATTAAAATATTATTTTGTTACGTAAAATAATTTAAAACGCTTAAATTAGATTTTACGAAAATACGGGATGTTACAATCACCCCAACTTCAAAAAGTTTCGTACTCGAAACTCGAACGGATATAAATCTATATACTATACCTCAATCGAAAAGAAAAGGATGTGCGATACGCATCGATGCCTCGGTCTCCCAAGTCTGCTCCTCAACATCACCGCAACGCCAAAGGATCTTCACTAGAGGCACCACCTTGCTCCTAAGCTTCATATAAACTCAATTCAAGAAAACTATATATAAAGTATTATTTTTAATGACCGATACAAAGCATTTCGCTTTAATTATTCAATACAAGTTATTTAAAAAAATCATTAATAATTGTATCATAATTCACTACCTCGTTAATACGGCGGTTCTTAGTTTCTTCCTACACGCTCACCATAACTCGGACATATGTATGATAAAAGAGTAGGTCTCTTGAAAGACCGCCTCTCAATAAGCTTATTGAGAGACTATTATACAAATTTAAGAAAAAATGGTACTAAAGGTAATAAAATAGGTACAAATCATGATTAAAGATAAAATGAGTACATTTATTATGTAAATAGGTACGAAATTACTATGTTCGATCAATGATAAAAGGGTTACGAAATACAAATAAAAGGGTACAAAAGAATGTTCTCAATAACTTATTGAAAGACTGTCTCTCTCAAGTTTTAGTGATGATAAAAAACGGAAGAAGGCCATGTATAAGTACGAAACAACATAGTCAAAAACATTTTGCGAGGTCATGAATTCGTTGTTGACAGTTAATTGATAGTGAAGATGAAGTTGATGAGGATTATGATAATATAGAAATAAATGGTTAAATAAAATTGTAATAAGTGAATTATTTTTTATCGTAATGTAATCGTAGTATATGGATGAACTATGAACAAACCAATATATATAAAACGGGAAAATATTTTATATTACATTGTGTTTTAGACTATTTTTTTATCATGTCATCCTTGAACAATAATAATAATAATAAATAAAAAAATAAAAATAAAGTAAAATAATAATAATAATAATAATAATTATTGCGAGTGCGCCGCTGACCCCGCTTGTTAAGCCGGGTGGTTGTATCCGCCTTATTGCCGTGGGTACGATTTGGAGGCGCCTTGTATCCAAGGTTAGTGCTTTTTTTATTGGGCCATCTTTGAGTGGTTATTTTGATGGGCTTCAGTTTGGGGTTGGTGTTCCTGGTGGGAGCGAGGCTATCCTGCATGCCTTGAACCGTTTGGTTGAGAGCCGGGGTGATGAGGTGGGTCTTTCTATGCTGTTGGTTGATTTTCAGAATGCTTTCAACATGGTAGATAGGGAGGTCATGTTGCAAGAGGTCTGTAGTCGTTGCCCCGCCATTTCTGGGTGGGTGGAGTTTTGCTATTCTCGCCCCGCACGTTTATATTATGGTGAGCATAGCTTGTGGTCGTGTCAGGGTGTTCAACAGGGTGATCCTTTGGGCCCTCTACTCTTCTCTTTGGTTTTACACCCTTTGGCTTGTAAGATCCGTGATTCATTCGGCTTGAGTTTTCAGGCTTGGTATCTAGATGATGGTACTATTGTCGGGGACACTGTTGTTGGGAAGGTTTTGGACTTGATTATGGAGGACGGGCCGCGTTTGGGTCTCCATCTTAATATTGGCAAGACCGAGGTTTTTTGGCCTTCTGACGACCTCAGGAGTCGGGATATGGGTGTTTTCCCCCCTGATATTGCTCGGCCGCAGCATGGTGTCACTGTCCTTGGTGGCCCGGTGAGTGTGTGCTCGGATTTTTGTAGTGAGGTTGTGATGGGTAGAGTGAATCGGACCATTGGGCTCATGGACTCCGTCTCTCTGATTGATGATCCGCAATGTGAGCTTCTCTTACTCCGGGCCTGCACAGGTATTTCGAAGCTTTACTTTGCTTTGCGTACTTGTTCCCCTGCTGCTTTTGCTGCCGCTGCGCCTATTTTTGACGCGGCTTTACGCTCTCATCTAGAGCGTATCGTCAATGCTTCTGGGCCGGGTTTTGGTGACTGGCAATGGCGGCTTGCCACTCTCCCCTTTTCCTTTGGTGGGCTTGGTGTGTACGCTGCGGGTGATGTCATTCACTATGCTTTTCTAGCTTCTCGGTTGCAGTCTGTGGCTTTACAGGATCGACTTCTTCAGGTTTCGGGTGTTCATGACCCCGGACCATCGTTTCAGTCTGCTATGGGTGCTTTTTCTGCGATTTCGGGTTCTGACTTTCTGCGCAACCCAAGTGAGATCACTGCCACCAAACTTATGAAGAAATTGGCAGATGTTTATTTCACGAGGGTTGTTGCTTCAGCGGAGTCGGTTTTCTCTTTGACCCCTCGTCAGGTTGTGCTTTGGAAGTCCCAGGTGGGAGGTTGCTCGTCTGATTGGCTTCGGGTTGTCCCTATTTCTGGGTTGGGGCAGACTATGAACAGTAGGACTTACCGGTGCGTGCTCAGCTATCGTTTAGGGGTTCCGCTATTTCCGGTGTCCTTACCTTGTTCGGCTTGCTCCCGGGTTTTTGATGGAGATATCTTCGGGGATCATGCTGTCTCTTGCGTTAGTGCTCTTGGTGTCAGACAACGGCATAACCTTGTTCGTGATACTCTTTTGGATATTTGCTACCGGTCGGGGATCACTACTGGTTTGGAGGTGGATATTGGGTTGCTCGATGGTGCCGGTGGACCTCTGCGACCTGCTGATTTGCTGCTCTATTCTTGGGACCGGGGGCGTGATGTTTGTGTGGATTTGGTTGGGTCCTCTCCTTTGACTCAGTCGGGCATGACTGATTTTGTGCTAGGAGGGGTGGTGGTTGATGCTGCTCGGAGGAAGTGCGCCAAGTACAGGGACTTGTGCGCGGCGCATGGTTATGGCTTCTTGCCTTTCTCCTTCTCTTCTTTGGGAGAATTAGGGGACGATGCTGTTTCCTTGCTCAAGCGGATTCAGAAGTTTGATGTGTCCCAGGATGCCGGATCGCGGAGTGATGCTTTTATTTTCTCTCGCCTTAGTTTTGCTATTGCTAAGGGAGTGGGTGCCCAGCTAGTCTCGCGGGTGCCCACAAATTTCATGTAATTTTCTATTATGTTTAATAAAAGTTTCTGGTTTTTATGATAATAATAATAATAATAATAATAATAATAATAATAATATTAAATAAAATAATAATAATAATAATAGTTAAGTTAAATTAAATTATGCTAATTAAGTTCGGATCCTATGAGTTTAATTTATTTCCTATAAATTCAGTTTAGTTCATATCTCATAAATCCAGTTCAATTTAGATCTTATAGTCCATTTCACTTCAGATTGTATAAGTTAAGTTTAGCTCTTATAAGCTCAGTTCAGTTCAGTTCCTATAAGTTTAGTTCAGTTCACTTTAGATCCTATAAGTTAAGTTAAATTCAATTCAGATCCTATAAGTTTAGTTCAGTTTAGTTCAGATCCTATAAGTTTAGTTCAAATCTTATAAGTTCAGAGTTCAGTTTAATTCAGTCTAGTTCCCTTTCAGTCCAAAAGAATAGGACATCCGTTTCAGTACAAAAGAACATGGCCTAAATGAGAAGTTTTTGCTTTATAGATAAGCAATTAACTTAATCTTGGGCCAATTGTTTACACTGGGCATTTAGTTTAGGATTAGGATATTTTTGAAAGTTTGGCTAGGATGTTTCAGTTCATTTAAGATATCGGATTGTTAAACAATGTCGATAAATTATTACACGCCTCAACATTTTTTCAACTTTGTTCATAATTTTAACAACTCACCTCGAGCTTGTGTCAAAGAGGTCACGGGCTCACGGGTCAAGATTTTTGAATCTCGAGCCGGGAAAAAATCGTTTCATTTCAGTCAGGGTCATATTTTGATAGATCTAGCAAAGAAGTATTGTACTTAACTAGCCAATTATTATCTAATTATTTATTAAAATGTGTTAGTGTTATCTATCAACCCATATAATACTATTATTTACGAGTTTTCACTATGCTTTTTTAAGATAATTATTTGTGTATAATGTAAATTAGATGAAGTGACTTACTTTATATTATGTTGATAACACTTATTTAGAGTAAGAGTTTGATGAGATAGCATAGTTATTGGGCTTCAATGTTTATACTACCAAAAGGAGTGATTCATAGAGTTGAAAGCATTTGCAGGAATTTTCTTTGGGAGGGTCATGCTGAATACAATAAGGTTCCTGCAATTGGCTGGCATAGGGTTTGTGTACCAAAGAAGGAAGGAGGTTTAGGGCTTAAACAAGGGCTTGTGTGGAATACTGCTCTTGTTGGTAAGCTGGTCTGGTGGATTTATGATCAACCAGATAGATTATGGGTTAAATGGGTTCACTCAGTCTATTTGAAGGAAAGGGATTGGCATGATTTTATACCTGCTCCTGAGTCTTCATGGTATTGGAGGAAGATTTGTGGGGTTAAGGATGAGATAAAAGCTGGTTTCGTTGATGAGGTGTGGAGTATTGGTTCTGGCAGGTACACTGTGAAGGGATGTTATGGGTGGCTAAGGGAGAAAAGGGACAGTGTTCTCTGGTACAAACCTATATGGCACTCTGGGGCTGTACCTAAGCATTGTTTCATATCCTGGTTAGTTATTCAAGAAGCTTTGATGTTAAAAGACAAATTGTTTCAGTTTCATGTTAGCTCTGATGATCAATGCTGTATATGTTGGGCTCAGACTGAATCCCACAAGCATCTGTTTGTGGAGTGTACCTTTAGTAGGAAATTGTTACAGATCTTGGGTGACTGGTTGGGAACGACTTTGACCAGTGCTGGGATTTTGGTTCTAATTGCCAGGAAAAGATGGGGCAGGTGCAGGAAGAACATAACAAATGCTACTGTTCTAGCTAGTTGGTATAGCATTTGGATGCAGAGGAATGAGGCTCGTATCCAGAAGGTGGTTCAAAGGCCAGAAATTGTGGCCCAGCAAGTGAAGGACATAATAGGCAGGAATTTTAAGAGTAGCACAAAGGGGAGATTATCCCAGGCAGATTGTGTATGGTTAGCTAAAATGCAACTCAATTAGGTTGCTAAGGCAAAATGTGTATGGTTGAGCCCACAATAGTTTGTAATAGCTCTTAATTTGATGAATGAAAATTCTTACCTTTAAGCAAAAAAAAAAAAGAGTTTGATGAGATAGCCCAACAATTCAAATGTAATAAGATTAATATTATTCATTTTTTATTTTTCATTTTCAAGTTAATCTTATCTATATTAATGTAAGATCATTTAGAGGGATCTGGTTGAGCCACGTCATCAGTCCTAACTTTTTTAAAAAAAAAATTCATAATGGTGGGACCCGCACTGCTGTATAATGAATTTAACTAGTTTTTTACCCGTGCAAAATTGCACGGGTATATTTTTGGGAAATTGTGGTGGATAATTAATATTTACCGAATAGAGACAATAATACGTGAATATTTTGCACTCAATTTTTGCTAGGTTACTAATACGTTTAAACGCAGGTTTAAATTAAGTTTTAGAGCATTAAACCGAGTACCCAAAAGTGTAAATATCACTATAAATCAAAATAATTATCAAAATGAATAAGGATTACACTATCTTTCAAAAAACCAGAAATATAAAATTAATATAAACAAACTAGTTTTATTCTAAAAACTGAAAAATTTCATGGTAAACTACATTAGTTGTTTTGTTGGATTTACGTTTATCACCATCACAAATAATCAAAAATTGCAAACCTTGTTTTTCTGTAACCCTGGAATATTATGAACTGTTTTGTAACTACTCTTTAAGAGTGGCTCTAGATTTGTGTGGGTTGGGGATTCTTGTTTGCCCATGATTGAATTTCGCAAATGTTGGCCCTTATTTTTATTTCGGAATTGTGGTCATTTGTGAATTAGTTAATCGATTGATATAAGAGTGGTTAGCAGATTTGAGTGGGTGGGGGACGGCCCATGATTGGAATTCGAAAATGTTGACCCTTGTTTTTATTTCGGAATTATGGTCATCTGTGAATTAGATAATCGATTGATATAAGAGTGGCTGACAGATTTTAGTGGGATGAGGATGCTGGTTGGCTCTCATGATTAAAATTCGAAAATGTTGACCCTGGTTTTTATTTCGGAATTGTGGTCATTTGTGAATTAGATAATCGATCGAAATGACGATATTGCCGATTGTAACCGACTTGTCATACCGGAATATTCTTGTTAGCCTATCATTGTCACCTTCCCGAAAGTGGAATGGCGGCTTGTAGTTTGTTAGTTGCTGGAATATTTTGTTCCAAGTTAATTCTCGGTGATGATTGACTATCTGACCAGATCTGAGAGGATTTTGGAAATTTTAATATTTCCCGAAAAGTCGAACAATAAGATATTTTCAATTACTTTTTGAGAATTTTATAGTTTTTTTATTTTAAATTTGTTTTTATTAGAATGATTTAATTAAATTTATTAACAATTGTCGTAAAAATTGTACTTATAAAATATCCCTTATCTATAAAAGGAAGCTTTTTTCTTGCATTTTCATTGGTTCCTTAATTTTAGGAAGTTAAAAAATATTATTTCTCACCATGTCCCACCACTTATATATAGAGGTTTATTTTTTCTTCATTTGCTTTTCTCTATTTAACCTTCTAAAGCTGCAAATAATTTTTATCTCCCTAATAAAAAACAACTTTACTCCAACTTCAAAAATAAAAAAAATCACTTAAATTCTACTCAGAAACATAAAATTCAATCATATTAAAAAAGTTGGACAATTAGAAGTAATTAACAAATATTTAAACAAAAAAATTAAAGTAGGCATATAGAGGTATAAAAACAAAAAAAATTATACAAAGAGTTAAAAAATAACAAAAAAACGTATATCTAAAAAAATGAAAAAAATACACGGGAGATAAAAATCAACAAAGAACTCAGATTAAAAAATGCAAGAAACGTAGATCAAAGATTTTTGAATAAGATCGAATAAACCCAACCTATAAAATTAACAAAAAATATAAATTACGATTTTCGAAAAAATATAACCACCTTAAAAATTAGTCAATTAAAACTAGGATATAACAATATTAACATTGAGTAAAAGATGGTCTTAATAACAATACATTATTATTTTAAAAGAATGTGATTGACTCCTCAAAATTAGCATCTAAATGACTTTTCTTATCCGTCCACCCCACTACAAAAAAACATTTCTATCATTTTACTTTCATTTAATAGTAAGTCTTGCTTGTGACGGGTCACCATTTGTGACGGATATTTTGTGAGATAAAATGGATATAAAATGAGTCAGTAGAGAAAGGGGATCACATGAATAGTGTTGGAGAGAGAGGGAAAAATTGGTATTTTGTGAGAAGAAACGGTATCCGTCACAAGTTTGCGCGGATAGTGCCGTTGCAAATAAGAATTTGTGTTCATTTAAATAGTAAATTATTTAAAGTGTAACTTATAGAAGTACAATACAATTTCTTTTTCTATTTTATATGGTTCAAATTTATTTCATAAAGTTTGATTATTTATTTCAATTTATAATAATCTTTAAAAAAAAATTAATTATACCAGTAAATCAATTATTTGGAGTCTAAATCATCCCCGAATTGATAATTTATATATTTCTCTTCATATTGAATTATATTTGCACTAATTAATCCTTATATTTACAAAATTTTTAGAAATAGACCCGTACATTTTTTGTACGGGCATAAAACTAGTATATATGTTATAATATAGTCTAGTTTTAAATAATAGCGGTGTTAATTTATCCACTATTTTATATTCTAGTTTTAAAAATATATGTTATTTTAAGGTCTAGTTTTGACCGTTTTGTTTCCGACTTGATTTTCGTAAAATATTTGAAATGACGATATTGATTTATCCACTATTCTTTATTGTTATTTTAAGTTATTTTTTTAATTTAGCATTGTCGTAACAATTGTATTTTTTTTTATTGCTGTAAATTGTTATTTACTATAGTTTATTGTAATTATGTATTGGACATAAATCGTTATTTAATAATTATGCACAGACCGACTTTTGGAATTATTATATTTTCGTATATAATATTTAAGTTCACGTTATACATATCGACGTTTACGAAGAAAATCATGTTTACGAAGTTAAATTAAAAGAAGTGGTCTCTTAAGAGACCGCCTCTCAATAAGCTTATTGAGAGACTATTGTACAAATTTAAGAAAAAAATAGTATTAAAGCTAATATAGTAGGTATAAATCATTACGTAATACTTTTGATATAAGTTCGTAAACATTTATTTTCTACATAAATTGTTAATACGTATAACATGAACTTAAATATTATATAAGAAAATATAATAATTTCGAATGTCTTCTGTCCAGAACTATTACATAACAATCTTTATGCTATTAAAACAAAATTATTTCTTGCATTAAGAACATTTTTTGTATTTTTGTGAAGTCCTGTCATTAATAAATGAAGTCATAATGACATCACCCACTATATACCACTAACTTTTTTTCAAAGACCTTTAATTAATTGCACAACTTTCTTACTCCCATATCACGTATGTAGTTAATTTTTAACGGAACTAAATTATAAAAAAAATTATTTCATATTTTTCTAAAACGTATTCTGAATTAAATTTAAAAAATTTAAATATTATTTTTTCAATTAGTATTTTTCATTATAGTTAGAATTTTTGATGATAAGGATTAAATGTTCGAAATTACATAACTAGCCAATTTAATTTGAAGTACAATTTAAACATATTACATATAATTGTTTTTAATCTATGTAGATTAAATGTTTAAAAAATAATCAAAGTTATATACAATAAATATAATTAACATTATTGACCTTTATTAATGTTAAATTTGGCTGATTTTAATTCCTAAATCAAAATTTAGTAAATATCATTAGTTAGGAATTAAATTAATAAAGTAAATATTAGTGAAAAACACAATTTTAACTAGATTATTACTACTCCATGCATTAGTAATTCAATAATTAAGCTTGATTGATTTAAATAATTAATTAAATAAATTAATTAATTAATATATTACATGTTATAAATTTCATGAAAGCGTAAGCTAAAAGATAAAAATAAAACTTTACATAGTATAAAAGATTGACTCTTCATTTTAGGGGTAAAAAATTCATTTTTAAATATGAAGCCTACTCATAATCTTAGAAAAAATTAATTAAAATTTCAACATTTCAAGAACTTTTATACTTGAAGTGTTGTTTTACTTTATCTAATTCGTTATTACTTCATTTCAATTTAATTCATTGTTAGTGGAATTTTCCAATTATATTTCAGTCCATATTTTTATTTAATTGTTGATAAAATGAACATTGTGTCCAATTATATCCATATAAGCTTAGTATATCATAGTGTTAAAATCGACCTGGTGCAATTTTTGCACGGGAGTAAAATTAGTAATGTTTAAATTATATACTCATGCAATTTACACGGGTTTAAGACTAGTTAAGAGATAAAACATTATTGCTAAGAAAGGGCGGTTAAAGAGTTGGTAGTTTATAATTGAGAGTATAATTGCGGGTTTTAACTTTTAAATATAACTAGTCTTAAACCCGTGCAAATTGCGTGGGTTTGTTATTTCAAATTTCGTTGTTATCGAGAAAACTAATGATTCTGTTTTGTATAAAATCCAATATATTATTTAAAATAATACATTCTTTAACATAAGCCTACTTGATGTTAAATCATGCTTCTAATCAAATTATTATTGACTAATTTTGTTGCACGATAATCTTGTTGCTTGATGTAATGTTGATTAACTTGATTTGTTTGGTCGAAAGCTACTTCTTAAAAAATCACATTATGCATTATGTACTTTAATATACATACTATACATGTAGCCAAATGATGAAAAATCTCCAAAATCCTAAAATATTGTTATTAATTACATGTAGTTATACTAATCAACGTTATACATATAGTCTTAATACTACAATGAGTTAAATATCTTTCTACTCGAGCAGATAAAACAATTTTTTTTCTATACATGTTGCTTTGTCTTATACATACTATTTAATCTGTCTTAAATTTAAGACGGATATATCTATTTTAAGCTTAAGACATACAAGTATATATTCGTCTTTAATAAGAACTAGTTTTACGCCCGTGCAAAAAATGCACGGGTTTAAACTGAAAAAATAAAAATAAAAAGGTGAATATATTTAATAAAAAATATAATTTTAGTATCGCAAGTATATCGATCAAAAAAATAAAAAGAATTTTTACGTTTAACTTAGACGTAAGTAAAAACAACGCATTTGCTTGACATTATAAAATTATACAAATTTTTATGTAGGGCAAGACTATCGGTTTAAGTTTAAGACGGATCAAATATACATGTGTAAATGACTTTTCTTTTTGTATATGTTGACCGTCTTATAGTATGAAAGTGTCTCACACAAGAATTCCTAGTTAGTTTTATTTGTCAAGATATTCAAGAGGTTAATTTTTCCGGAATTGTAATTTTTTTTGTTATTTATAAAATTTGTTGTCCTTTAATATATGAATTTCTATAAAGATTTCCGATTTTTTTTTGTATTTTTTTTATTGTAAGGTTGTATGTGATTAATTTTTTTTATCATAAGCTTTTTAACATCTGAACATATGAATGTACTTATGTAGAAAGTAATAAGAAATGAGGAGAGAGAGTAATTAATTACCTTAATGATAGTGGGGATTGGGGAGTGGGGCAATTAGTTTTTTCTTTCATGAACAAAATATCAGCCAATCAGATTTCTCTAAATGTCTTTCCTTTTATAGAAAGAGGATTTGTATTAGTAAACTTCCCTATAAATGCAATACAGTAAGTCTGTCTTGTTGACGGATATATCCGTCGCAAGGTTTTAGTGGGTCAAGTACTACCACTTGATTAGATAAGACAAAGAATAGGGAATCCCAAATAACATGTCTTTTCCTACTCAAATGGGTAATACTTGACCTGTCTCAAGTTTGCGACGAGTATTCCTGTCACAAATAAGAATTTGTGAATGCAATATTTAGACTTATTTAATTGATAACCTTTCAAATAACATTTTTTTATTTTGAGTGAATATTTCTTAAGACGAATGTACCCGTTTTAAGCTTAAGACAGATATAACCATCTTAAATAAAAATCGGTATTACTTTAACATAAATTCTACTCTATGACGGTCGCACGTGCGACCAATCAAAAAGTGACCATTTTTTGATGAATAATTACCATTTTTAATTTAAATAGTGACCACTGATTTATTTTTTTTAAAAAAAGCACGGGATGAGACCGTCGCACAGGATAACTGCTATTACTTTAAGACTTTCCTATAAATGCAAAGCTTCAAACTCGATCATTTAATGAACACAATTCTGATTTGTGACAGACATATCCGTCGCAAATGACACGTGAGTCGCAACCCTATTAAAAATAACCAACTGCCTTGACCTAACTAATGCAGCAAGGATGTCGGGATCGTATCCACAGTACATGGAGATAGATAATATGTTCTAATGGTTAATCTAAAGTCTGTCGAAGTAACCAAACCGGGGGTTTGTTTGTTTGTTTTGACTAAACTACAAGTAGTGAAGGAGAGAGATAGTAAATAGTGTAAAAGAGATGAGTATAAATATAGAGGGAGAGAAACTAGGACAGTTGGTTCACCAATAAAAGTATAACAATCAAAGTCTAGGTCGCAGATCGGTCGTCAATGAAAGTCTAAAGGGCAGTGAAAAAGCCTTCTTGGATGATTATTCGCCCTAAAATACTTCTAGTGGGGTCTCGCAACTTACTAGGGCATTATAATGTTTATGATAGGTCTACCCCTCACCAGGTTTTCGATCTTAGGTCGGGATTTACCAAACAATTAATTAGGTACATCGACTTACCAATTAAAAGCAATAAAATGTCATAATTAACAACAAAGGCAACCGATTAACAACCGATCTAACTTAATCAAGTATCGTCACAATTCATTGGATCCCCTATATCCTAGTCAAGGGAATTAGTTACGCATAACGGGAGTAATAATCGTAACAAAAGAAATAACTAAAGTAGAAATCATGATCATAAGAAAGGTAGAAATTAACTAAACGTAAAGATGAAGAAATGAGTAAACAAAAATAAGAATAAAGAACAAGGAGAATTACATTACCAATAATCCAAAAGTAGAAGTGAAGAATTCCGGAAAGCTAAATCTTAGAAGTTGAGAAAGAAGTAACGTTGAATGTAAACTAATGTATGCTAAAAGAGATTTAAAGTAAAATGAAGTGATAATACAAAGTTTGGTTGCCTACTCTTATATCATGAAAATCAGAAGGCCTCACGCTAACCTAATAGGCTTAAACTGAACGGGACTCGGAAATCTCAAATTGGTTGATCGACTAGTTTAACTAGTCGATCGAATTATCTGTTGAACCGATTTCCTACAATGCGCACTGAACTTCAAACGACCGCCATTTCTTCGTTACTCGTGAAAATCAATTGTTTTTGGTGGCGTTGGAAAGCTAACTGGATAATCTTTCATCTCCAATTTGAATCACTTGATTATCATTTGTAGAACTCAAGTTATGGCTCTTCAAAGTGGGCACTAGTAATTTGAATCTCTTGTTTTGTCCGCTAAACTCCGATCCCTTACTTCTATGCGCATCTAAAATGGTAGTTTCCAAGCTCCGACTCAACTCATCTCCTAAATACATGCATAAGGAGATGTTTTAAGCTTGATTTTGCTCCTTTTCCGTTCATACATGCAAATAATTTAAGAAAACCAAAGTAGACAAATCGAGTGACATTTGTAGCTAAGCACTACTAAATATGCATAGAAATGCGTGCAAATAAGGCCTAAAAAGACTATAAGAATGACACGCATCGGCAAACTTGTGACGGGTCAAATATTACCCACTTAGGTAGGAAAAGACAAGATATTCGGGATTTCAATGCTTTGTTTTATATAATTGAGTGGGAGAATTTGACCCGTTAGAAGCTTGCGACATATATATTCGTCGCAAGAGAGATTTATTGTTTAATGAATGCCCTTTCAAATAGCATTATAAATGTCATGTAGGTCTTATTAAAACGCATATCCGTTTTAAACTTAAGAAATATATACTCTTCGTAAATTAAACAGGTAATCCGTATTAGTTTAAAGCTTTCATATAAATATAATGCAATGTTTAGACTCATTTAATTGATGATCTTTCAAATAACATTCTAAATTGATGACCTTTCAAATAGCATTCTATATGTTGAGTAGGTCTTTTTAAGACGCATATACCTGTTTTAAACTTAAAACATATACATACATCCGTCTTAAATTGAACATGTATTAGTTTAAAGTTTCTCTATAGATGCAAAGTTTAGGCTCATTTAGTTGATGACATTTCAAATGATATTCAAGATTTTAAATATGTATTTCTTATGATGGATATATTTGTAAAAATAAATAAAACGGGTTAATAAGCACCCACTTACTTAGATGGGATAAACACATTTTGCTAATCTTAGTAACTTAATGTATTTTATTTACGTCTTATATGTAATACTTGACTCGTTTTTATATAACCCGTCTTATACGAAAACAAGTGTTACATTTCTATAAGTATTTACACATCGATGGAAGAATACGGCCGATAACGCAACCCATTTAAAGATATATTTTTACATTTTGTAATGTTCCTAATTTTCCGTCACTTAATTGTCGATGTATTTATTATTTAAAAATTAATTATTTAAAAATATTACTTGTATTTATACGCAGTGCTCCTTTTCCGTCAGATATTTCGATTATATATTAAATATTTTATATAATAAAGCCTTTTTACAGGTTATATTTTATTCAATTGTATAAAATTTTTTGTTTACTTTTTTTCATGCATTATCATTAGATGTATGATTGAAAAAGATAGAGGTTTATGTTTTGATACAGTTTTTACAGATGATATTTTATTAGTATAATATCGCAGATTTTTTTATCCGTACAGGTTAACAATAATTTGTAATTATAAACAATAGATTGTAAATATTTGTAATTTTTATAATTTGTAATTTATATAGTAGATTTGTAATTATGGTATTTTATTTTATCTCATCTTATGTAAATGTAAATGAACATGAACATTAAAAACTGTTTTTCTCGAGTCAATTTTTAAATCAGAACAATAAAATTACAATTAATTCTGCAATAGTTAGTGGGTCCTGAAATTATGCAAATCCAACCATCATTTGAAAAGTCAACATTGAACAAGAGAGCGCCACATAAGCTATGTGGTTGGTGTTTTAATAAATAGGACTAAAGAAATATATATTATGATTTGAATAGTTTAAAATGAATTTTATATTCCCATAGTCCAAGGGTTGTGACTTGGGAGTTAGGTAGCACAGACACTTCTCCTAATTAGTCGTCCGTGTCCGACACTCGGACACCCGACACTCGTTGAACGCATGACTAAACATATTATAGTTTAGACGGGAAATAAATTTATTAAATAGATCGATTAGAAAATGTGGTTGGGTGGAAACATGAGAATTAGTTATAGTAAAGGTCGAATTGTACCTTTACTGGTTTAGATTTAACTTCAAATAAATGATAAAAATAAAATTGTACGTTATTTATAACCATAAAATATTTATTTTATTATATTTAAATGACGTGTCCCGTGTCCTAAATTTTATGGGATGCCGTGTCCCGTGTCCGTGTCCGTTTTGGTGCTACCTAGCCTGTGAGTAGAGACAATCAATAGTGGTATAGTGTCTGGACCTAAAATAAGAGGTAGAGTGCATAAAAAAAGGAAGTGTGGTCTCCGAGTCAGGCCATTCACAAGTTCACAAGTAGAAGAAAGGCATCTTGAGGTAAATGCTAATGCGTATGTTATTTGGTAAATGATGATGCTAATGGTCCCAACTCCCAACTTAAATCTTTTTATTACTTGTATTTTTGATGATGGTGGTACACCTGTACCCCGTACCCGTATCCGGTGCCGGTTATCCTTTTTATCAACTGTACTAGTTTTATTCTCGTGCAAAAAAATGCACGAGTTTAATTTTATTAAATTGAAAAAGTCAATAAAAAATGCATATATTTAAAAGAAAAGTATGATTTGGTATTACAATTAAACCAATTTAAAATGTATGAATAATTTATACGCTTAATTTAATGTAGGTAAAAACAAAGCGTTAGTTCGATAATATAAAAATAAACAAATTCGTATTTAAGACTACTCAAATACATATGTAGGATGAATACAACCATATAATATAAACTCCGTCTCTAACTACCCTAAAATAACTCTGACCTTATATGACTATATGAGGTTGATTTTTTTACCTACAAAATGATTATTCATGATTTTTATTTCCGATAATTAATTTTAATTGACTTTTTTGTTCTTTTCATCGACATATTATAATTTGGATATCCGGGTTAAATTTGGTGTATAATTATATGAATTTGCTTTAATTTATTAGTTTGAAATTTATTAATTTCTAATCGTTGGAACATGTGAATTTTTGTACTTTTTAATTTTTTTCATGTTGTATTTTTTTTGTTTTGCATAAAAAATTTATATCATAAATTTAACATATGAAAATGAATATTTTGAAATCAAAAGTGTGTAAAATGAAAAACAAATAAAATTGGAGGAGAGAGATTAATTTAATTGAGGAAGATAATGGTGGGACCCATCTACCCCAAATCATGTAACCAATGAGAATCCTCTAAAAGCTATCGCTTCTATAGTAAAGGATGTTCCATACGTATTACTAATTCACCTTAAATTTACATACATAGCTTCATATTATAAAGTAATAACTCTTTTCTGTGACGGGTATATCCGTAACAATTTTGCGACGAGTCAAATACACTCACTGGTTTAGATAAGACAAAGATAAAAGTGCTAGAGATTAGAGAACCACAAATAATTTGTCTTTATCTCTCAAAATGGGTTTTATTCGATCCGTTACAAGCTTGGGACTGATATTACCGTCACACATGAAAATTTGTGATTATAAAGTGTAGTAAGTCTTGCTTGCGACGGGTCGTTCTTTGTGATGGATATTTTGTGAGATAAAATGGGTAGAAAATAAATTAGTGGAGAAAGGGGACCACATGAATAGTGTTGGAGAGAGAGAAAAAGTGGGTATTTTGTGAGAGGAAACGGTATTCGTCACAAGCTTGCGACGGATAGTGCCGTTGCAAATAAGAATTTGCGTATAAAGTGATATACAGTAGATTCATCTTTAACAAAATACAGAGTATAGTATTAGACTCAATTGGTTTTATAGGGATTTGAGGCTGGGAGTTCTGATAAACAAAACTAATCCATGTGGGCAAAAACCACATGTTTGTGTTGTACGTCTATCGAGTACTTCATATGACAAGCTAAGCAACGTGTATTTTTCATGTTAACGGTAACAACTACTCCTTAAGTCCGTAACAATGATCGTGAGCAGAGCAAGTAACCCATAATTAACCTTTCATGATTTATTAGCGTTATTCAAAATATTCTTGTACAAAATAGGAAGGATCATGCTCTAATAAAGTCTCATTAATACGGAGTAATACATAACAAGAGCATTATATTAGGAAGTTAGGTAGCACGGACACTTCTCGTAATGAGTCGTACCGTGTCCAACATCGACATTTTACGGACACACGCTGAAACGTGTCGGACGTCTAAACAGCCGTGTCTCACTTTCTACATTTATTTGACAAGTGTCTGACGCGTGTTCATGGTATTTGAGCCGTGTCCATCGCGTGTCCACGGTATTTGGTTATCATTTGCGGTGAATGATGTTCTTCAGACGAGAAATGCGCTATTAATTAGAATATTGATTCGGATGAGAAATGAAAATGAGTTTTTACCTTCACTTATTTAAATTGATATCAAATAGTTTTACAAAAATAAAATCAAACATTTATAATTATAAAATGTATATTTTATTAAATTTAAATAACATGTCTCGTGTCCTAAATTTCATGGCATGACGTGTCCCGTATCCGTGTCGTATCCGTGTCCATGTCCGTGTCCGTTTTGGTGCTACCTACTACCTAGTTAAGAAGTCAAGATCAATATCTATCATAACTTGACCGGCTAAACCAGTTGACATCTATGGTTGAAACAATTGTAACAAGTCCTACAAAATTTATCACAAAGTAGTAATAATTATCATCAACGGTTTTCATAATCTAATAGCACAAATTCTTATTTGCAACGGCACTATCCGTCACAAGCTAGTGACGGATACCGTTTCCTCTCACAAAATACCCACTTTTTCTCTCTCTCCAATACTATTCATGTGGCCCCCTTTCTCCACTAACTCATTTTCTATCCATTTTATCTCACAAAATATGCGTCACAAATGATAATTGATAACCCGTCGCAAGCAAGACTTACTAAATAACACAAATAGTGACTTTAGTAGCCGTGCGCATTGTCATAATAATGTAATTCATCAGCTGAATACCTTTAATTCACGTTTTTTTTCATCTTTTCCGTTTGCTCTCCATTATCGCCTGTTTACCAGATAATCTCACTTAGCGTGGTGAATAATGTTTTAGGGGTTGTTTGGTTCATGTGGGAATTAAGTTCATGTGGGAAGTAGTAAATCACATGAATTAAGTTCCCACATGTAATTCATGGGATTTACAAAAAAATTGTTTGGTTACCATGTAGGAATTGACACTTCCCATGAAGTAAATTCATGTATGTTGTTTGGTTGGATAACTCAATTCCCATGTTTTTTTTGTTTTAAATACTATTTTACCCTTACATACTGTAGGGGATTTAGAGTACGAAAGCGAATAAATTCAACCAAAGATTTAAGAGAAATAAAATAAAGACAATAAAATAACACCAAGAATTTTAGGTGGAAAAACCCTCTTTAAATAGAGGTTAAAAAACCACCGGCGAGAGAGCCAAGTATTTCACTATAATGATGTGGGAGTACAAGGATAATTTCCTCCGGACTATAAAATAGTCAAACTATTAAACTCTCAAAATGATTATGGAGAGTAGTAATACAAGAGGAAGAAGAGAAGATTAATATTTGTTGTTATAGTTTTTTTTTGTGTAATGTTTGTTGTGAGAATTACGCATGTATTTATAGTGAATTTAGAAGTAATTGTTGAAGTGCGTTAACATTGCATTTTCATCAGGTTGCATGCATTCTCTTTACTCCATCATCCGTTCATTGCACTTTGCATTCATTCACCATATGTTTCATGTTACTTCATTGCTCATACCATAAGTTAGAATAAGTTCTAACATCTTCTCATTAAGGAGAGGCATAACTCCAACAATCTCCACCTTGACTCGCCTTTTCCCATTTATATAATCTCTCTCGCCATGAAGCCTTGTTAAGTGTGAATAACACCAGCTAAGTCCAAGCAATGGTCAAACTTAGCTGTTGTGAGTGGTTTGGTTAACGTATCTGCAGGATTCTCAGTAGTATGAACCTTTTTAACAGTTAAATTTCCTGCATCAACAATATCTCGGATAAAATGGCGTTTGATATCAATGTGCTTGGTTTTTGAGTAATGCTTGTTATTTCTGGTCAAGTGCACTGCACTTTGACTGTCACAAAATACTACAAGAATATCTTGTTTTAGACCAAGCTCGCTCACCAATCCTCGGAGCCATATCGCCTATTTCATACCTTCAGTGGCAGCAATATACTCTGCTTCAGTTGTTGATAAAGCCGCAATGGCTTGTAATGAAGAATACCAACTAATAGCAGATCCACAAAGAGTAAATATATAGGATGAAAGTGACCTTCTCCGATCTAAATCGCCACCATAGTCAGCGTCAACGTAACCAACTACACCTCCGGGATCTACTCTTTGCTTATCAAATACCAAACCAATATCAGAAGAACCCTTTAGATAACGAAGAATCCATTTCACGGCTTCCCAATGTTCTTTGCCTGGATTGTGCATAAATCTGCTAGCCACACTAACAGCATAAGCCAAATCAGGCCAAGTGCACACCATGGCATACATAAGACTCCTAACGACATTTGAATATGGGACATGTGACATTCGTCTTTTGTCATGATCCGTCTGAGGACATTGTTCCGATGACAACTTAAAGTGAGCAGCAAGAGGAGTATTGACATGTTTGCTCTCTTGCATATTGAACCTGTCAAGCATTTTTAGAATGTATCTCTTCTGTGACAATATAAGTTTTCCCGCTCGACGATCCCTGTTAATCTCCATACCCAGAATTTTCTTCGTAAGACCTAAGTCCTTCATATCAAATTCACTGCTCAACTGGGCCTTTAACTTGCTAACAAGTGACTTATCTTTTGCAGCAATTAACATGTCGCCGACATAAAGCAATAAGTATATAAACGACCCATCAGATGCCTTATGAAAATAAACACAATTATCGTAACTACTTCTTGAGTAGTTATGTCCAACCATAAAAGAATCAAACCTTTTATACCATTGTCTCGGAGACTGTTTCAAACCATAAAGAGATCTTTTCAAACGACAAAGATAGTCCTCTTTGCCAGGAACTATAAAACCCTCTGGTTGATGGATATAAATTTCTTTTTCGAGATTACCGTGAAGAAATGCAGTTTTCACATCTAACTGCTCTAACTCCAAATCATGCAAAGCAACTAGAGCAAGTAATACACGAATTGAGGTGTGACGAACAACAGGAGAAAATACCTCATTGAAATCAATGCCTTCCTGTTAATGAAATCCTCGCACAACAAATCTTGCTTTATATCTTGCATTTTCAACACCAAGGATGCCGTCTTTTCTCTTAAATATCCATTTACAACTTATAGCTCTTTTACCCTCAGGCAACTTCACCAGATCCCAAGTTTCATTCTTATGAAGACTCTCAATTTCTTCTTGCATCGCTGCAAGCCATTTAGAAGAGTATGTATCGGAAATAGCCTCGGAATAATTTCTAGGCTCATTGCAGTCATTCATGTCTTCTGCAGCGGCCAATGCATAAGCAACATTAGCGCTTTGATCAGTATATTTTGGATTCAATTTTCTTGGTCTCTGTTCAGGAAGATTTTGAGCTATGGACCATGTATCTGGTAAACCTCGTCTTTGTGGTTGACGTGGTTGTTGTGGACTTCCTTGGTCAACGATCTCGGTATGTTCATTTGAATTTGGCGGAGTAGAGGAACTGGGGACTTCACCCTCTAACTTTGAGACTTTGACATCAAACTCCACCTTCTCTCTAGCATTTCTCTTGATCATCTATATCCGGATGAAAATAAACAACTTCTTTTCTAGAAGATAACATAGCATTTTCATTAAAAGTTACATTTCTACTATGAAAGGTTTTTCGAGTCTCATGGGCATATAAACGATAACCTTTAACCCCTAAGCCATAACCCAAGAAAATGCACTTTTTAGCACGAGGTTCCAATTTTCCCTCGTTCACATGAGAATATGCAGGGCACCCAAATATTCTGAGATTAGAATAATCAGAAGGGTTACCTGACCAAATTTCTTCTGGAATCTTGCAATCAAGAGATCTATTTGGAGAGCGGTTTATCAAGTAACATGTTGTAGACGCCGCTTCAGCCCAAAAGTCTTTTCCCATGCCAGAATGGGAGAGCATACAACGAACTCTCTCCATAATAGTTCTATTCATATGTTCTGCAACTCCATTTTGTTGTGGAGTTGCTGGAATGGTACGATGCTTGACAACACCTTCTTTCTTGCAGAAAACGTTAAATTCATTTAAAAAGAACTCAAGGCCATTATCAGTTCTTAATCTTTTTACTTTCTTTTCGGTCTGATTTTTCATCAAAGTTTTCCACTCTTTGAACGTGGAAAACGCCTCATTCTTATATTTGAGAAAATAAACCCAAAGTTTTCTAGAAAAGTCATCAATAATAGTCATCATGTAATGACAACCTCCTTTTGAAAGAACTCGTGAGGGATCCCAAAGATCAGAATGAATATAGTCTAATGTACCTTTGGTTTTATGGATACCCTTTGGAAAGCTAACTTTTTTCTGCTTACCAAAAATGCAATGTTCGCAGAAATCAACCTTATCGGTACAATGCCTTTCGAGTAGTAGTCCTTGCTTGTTGAGGACATGCATTCCTTTTTCACTCATGTGGCCCAATCTCATATGCCACAATTTGGTGTCATCGCTTGAAGAGACAACTGTTGCAGAACTTGTAACAGTAGAACCATGCATCACATACAAGCTACCAGATCGATTTGCCTTCATTAATACAAGAGCATCTTTGGACACTTTTAAAACTCCACCTTCAGCTGAATACTTGCACCAAAGTGATTCTAAGGTGCCTAAGGAAATGAGATTCCGCTTCAAGTCAGGGATATGTCTAACACTAGTCAAAGTTCTAACAACACCATCATGTGTTTTAATTTTTACCGAACCTTCCCCAACAACTTTGCATTGTGCATCGTTGCCCATCAAAACAAGACCACCATTAACTGATTTATAAGTAGTAAACCAGTCTTTATTAGGTGTTCGGGTTGTTTACCTTTACTGAACAAGACCATCAAAACAACTAAAACAAGACCATCAAAACAAGACCACCATTAACTGATTCTATATCAGCAGCAACTAAAACATCCCCATCAGACTCAGACTCGACAACACTAGCTTCAGCATGGTGTTCGGGTTGTTTACCTTTACTCTTATAATATTTTTCTTGCTTCTTTTTCAGATTAGTACACTCAGAGATTTCGTGTCCTTTCTTCTTGCAATATCGGCAAAATTTAGAGCTTTTACCTCTTGATTTCGACCTGCTCCTATTGTTACTACTACTACCTTTTTCAAAAGTTCTCCCCCTAACAATCAAACCTTCACCCGATTGTTCAGAATTAATTTCTGTATCAAATTTTTCTTTCGACAAAAGGTTAGACTTGACATCTTCAAAGGACAATGTAATGTTATTACCGTATAACATAATTTCTTTAAAGTGTTTAAATGAGGGTGGTAGTGAGACAATAAGTAGGACATATTTATCTTCATCATCGATTTTAACATCAAGGTTCTCAAAGTCTATTATGATAGAATTAAACTCATCTAAATGTGTTTTTACAGGAGTACCTTCTGACATGCGGAGAGTGAATAAACGCTCCTTAAGTCGAAGCTTATTTGCTAGACTCTTGGTCATGTATAGAGATTCTAATTTAGTCCATATGCTGGCAGCGGACGTCTCTTTAATGACCTCACGTAAAACTTCACGTGATAAACAAAGTTGAATCACGGACACAACGCCTTCTCATCTATCTCATCCCATTGTTCATCTGTCATAGTGGATGGTTTTTTCGACTCACCATCTAAAGCCTTCTTTAAACCATTTTGGAAAAGAACGGCTCGCATTTGAACTCTCCAAATAGCGAAACTAATTTTACCGTCTAATTTCTCTATGTCAAATTTTGTCGACATTATGAAGAATCTCAGTTGAAAATAATATGGCTCTGATGCCAATTTGTAGGGGATATAGAGTACGGAAGCGAATAAATTCAACCAAAGATTTAAGAGAAATAAAATAAAGACAATAAAATAACACCAAGAATTTTAGGTGGAAATAAAAACCCTCTTTAAATAGAGGTAAAAAACCACCGGCGAGAGAGCCAAGTATTTCACTATAATGATGTGGGAGTACAAGGATAATTTCCTCCGGACTATAAAATAGTCAAACTATTAAACTCTCAAAATGATTATGGAGAGTAGTAATAAAAGAGGAAGAAGAGAAAATTAATATTTGTTGTTATAGTTTTTTTGTGTGTAATGTTTGTTGTGAGAATTACGCATGTATTTAAAGTGAATTTAGAAGTAATTGTTGAAGTGCGTTAACATTGCATTTTCATCAGGTTGCATGCATTCTCTTTACTCCATCATCCGTTCATTGCACTTTGCATTCATTCACCATATGTTTCATGCTACTTCATTACTAATACCATAAGTTAGAATAAGTTCTAACATCTTCTCATTAAGGAGAGGCATAACTCCAACACATACAATATACAAGGTCGGCTAAATACACCATGATAGATAATAAATGTATATGTTGAACCTTGTTAGTGCATGTGTGTACTACATACTCTACTTGATATGGCTACGTGCCTACGTCCTTAGCAATCGGCACGGGTCTTCTTATAGACCGTCTCTCACCAAATTAACGAGAGATATATCATAAAAACATGACTATTTTCGAAATTATTATCATAAAATCTCATAACATAAATTAAAGTAGTTTAAACCAAGCCGCAAAAATTAAACGGTTAAAAAAACATGTTCCGAATTAGGAAGAAGTGTAATATAAAAAAGTGTGCTTTTTATCAAGGATAGAATAGTAATTAACAATTATAAAAAACACAGGAAGTTGGAATGACCTAGAGGGTTGGGTAAGCGACTTCCCACATCATGGAGGAATTCAAGTTCCTATGGAACTTTAGATTGCTCCATTTTTCTAAAAAATGGGTAACCAAACAAGACCCTCAAATATCAATTAATAGGATTTCGAAAATCCTGTGTTTTTATGGGGCAACCAAACGACCCCTTATTGTATACGGATGTCCCCTTAATTATCAACCTAAATAAAATTACTTATCTAATGAAAAATCCAAAGCCCTCCGTAATCATTGAAATTTTCTGGAAAAACAACTAAGGACTACATTCTTCACCTGTGAATCGGTCTGTGATTGCTATGAACCTTTCTTTGAAGCACCCGTGACCATTTGTCGCATTACAACATGCTACAAAACAAACTGACTTTTCACCTAAACCTTACTTTTAAAACATTTCTTTTATTTAAGAGGGGTATATCTTTTAACCTTAAAATTGACTCAACTATTATACATGACATGGATGTATGAAAATACTTAAAATATTTTTGTATTTATATATACTCCCTCCGAGTCATAGTAATGGTTCATTTATCTTTATTCACAAAAAATAAGGAAATGATTCTAAATCACACAAAACACCCTACCCCACACTGATTTTGGACCACAAAAAGTTACTAAAAATAGAAAGAGGAACCATCACTAAACTCGCACCAAAAAGGAAGTAAGAACCATTACTCCGACTCGGAGAGAGTATAAGATTATCTGGTTCATTTTATTATTAAGATGAATTTGTCCGTATTAAGAAAAACCTACTATACTTTTAAACGTGTATATATTTACCAACACTTGTAAACCAACCAGGCCACTACTTGAATAATATTCACTCACATTTTTTCAAATTTGTTACCTTGTTGGTATTTTTTTTTTCTTTCTTTAATTTGTTACTCAAATTACTAGTCGTATATAAGATGAGATTATTGTTACCATTTGTTGTCATAATTTTACTACATTGTTCAATCTACCAAATTGTTTGTCAAGGTAAAATTGAACATAAAAATTATGATGATGATCATAATAAGCATAAAAAATCAAAGCCTAAGCAATTAACAATAAATATGACAAAGACATGGGATAGAGAAGTGCAATGCATGAAGTGGGTAAATTTTGTTGGTAGTCTTAAACATACTCTTTTTAAAACAGCAAAGAATAAGGTGTTCCCTTCTTTTACTTATACTGTCAGTAAAAATCCTGCTCATGGAGATTTTACATCCATTCAAGATGCCATTGACTCTCTTCCCATCATTAACCTTGTAAGAGTTATTATCAAGGTTAAATCCGGCACTTACTCGTAAGTTTTCTTATATGTTTATTTTTCAGATTGCGTTAATTGTTTCTTTATGTCGAATGTAGTGTAGTGGTAGAGTGAGGAGACTAGCTAGCTTGTTGCCTCCCAAATACATTTTTTTTTTATAGAAACTTTTTACATTACATTTTTACTTGCAAAGTTCAAACTCTAACCACGTCTCTTCTTGTAAGTAAAAGGCTATACATTGCAATATTATCTAGTGACTCTAATAAGTTGTGACACATATATAATTACTATTATGCTAATATTTTGATTGAATGGAATGTAATGAAAGGTTTGATGATTAACAAATTAATTAATTTATTGAATTAATGTAGGGAAAAGGTGAATATACCCCGATTAAAATCGTTCATAACCATACTAGGAGAAGGAGCAGATAAAACGATTGTTGAATGGGGTGATACGGCTCAAACACACGGCCCAAATGGACGGCCTTTAGGGACCTATGGCTCGGCTACCTTTGCTGTTAATTCGCCTTATTTTGTCGCCAAGAACATCACCTTCAAGGTTGTTAATTGTTTATTTTCCGTTTTGTTTCGCGTATGTAGAGTTGAGTGAGTTGATTGATGGTGATGACTGATGATGCAGAACACGACACCAGCACCAGCAGCAGGAGCAGTCGGAAAGCAGGCAGTGGCGTTTCGAATATCAGCGGATACAGCAGCGTTTGTGGGGTGTAAATTTTTGGGAGCACAGGACACACTCTATGATCAATTTGGGAGGCATTATTACAAAGATTGCTATATTGAGGGCACGGTTGATTTCATTTTTGGCAATGGCCTTTCTCTTTTTGAGGTCATTTTGCTTTACTAATTCATAATTCACTGCTTATATATATATACACTTTCTAGCTAGTCCCAACCATTATTTGATACCAATAATAATTAATTAAACGGTTTTTCTAACGTAAACGTTAATAAATTGAATATGGAAAGATTCATAAGAGATTCCCAAAATAAATAATATTAGTAAAAACTTAGTTATACTAGTGAAAATATCTTATGAATCTTCACATATCCGATTTATTAATATGTGCTCTTAGGGCACACGTTAATTAAATAGTCCCTTTTAGTACAACAATAAAAAAAGTTAAAGAATTGATAATAATTGTAGAATGGTAAAATGAATGCAGGGGTGTCACGTACATGCAGTAGCAGAAAACTATGGGGCAGTAACAGCGCAAGGGAGGAAGAGCATGTTAGATGATACGGGGTTTTCATTTGTGAATTGTAAGGTTACGGGTTCAGGGGCACTATACCTTGGAAGGGCATGGGGACCCTTCTCAAGAGTTGTATTTGCCTACACTTATATGGACAACATTATCATTCCCAAAGGCTGGTATGACTGGGGTGATCCTACTCGAGAAATGTACGTTCCTCTCTTCTTTTTTCTTACATTATTATTGCATGCAAAATGCCTTACAAATTATAGAATTCCATCCTTTTATAATATCAAATATATTTGTTACTTTAATACTCGTTTTGGGCACATATTAACGGAATTTAAATGATTTTTTTTTTACAATAAATAGATATTGCATTGTAATCTCAAAAAAATGCTATGTTCTTTCAATTTTTCATGATATTTATCTTAAAAATAGACAACATATATTTTTTGTGACTCTTAATTATTTATTCGTTTTTTTAATGTGTATCCTGAGTACACGCATTAATAACTTAAATCTGAAAATATTTATAAGATATTCAAGTAGGATTAATTGATAAAAATACTCCAAACTATGAGTGAACTGCTCAAAATACTCTAAACTTTATTTTAACTACCAATATAACCAACTAATGCCCTCATTTGCTTTGAATAGAATTTGTTGTTTTTTTAACTTATTGTAGCATGTTTTATTGGTGTGATTAGATGAATAGATTAACAAAGAAATAAAAAGAGAAAGACAGGTTAAAGAAGAGTTAGAAATTTCCTCACTTATTTAGCAGGTACCAGGTCATATATTATAATAAAAGCGAATGAGAGCATTAGTTGATTATCTTGGTAGTTAAAATAGAGTTTGAACGAAGTATTTTGAGCCATACACCCATAATTTAGATTATTTTTATCAATTAATTCATTCAAGTATAAATTCATTTTTACCATAGTTAGTGAAAATATCTTGTAAATCTTATCACAATTAAATTATTTAGGAGTACACATTAGAAAAGCCGTTATTTATGTTTATTTTACAAACCGTTATTTATATTTATTTTGTAAAATAAATATAGGCAAAAATAAATAAATGAGCGGATAGAGTGAATAGCCATGTACAAAATTTGGGATAATTTAGCAAGAGTTAAAAGAATGTAGTAGCACGACCCCTCCATGTTGCATAGTTGCCTCCTTGAATTGGTCCTTAACTCCTAGGGATGGCAAATTGACGTGCCGTGTTCGACACCGTGTCCGATACTTGGACATCCGATATTGGTTGGACACATGGCTAAACATATTATAATTTAGACGAGTAAAAAATTTTAAAAAAGATCGATTAGAAGATGATTTTGGGTGGGAAAATGAGAATTAGTTATAGTAAAGGTCAAATTGTACGTTTACTCGTTCAGATTTAGTTTCAAATACATGATAACAATAAAATTATACGTTATTATAATCATAAAATATATTCACTCCTACCCAAGATAAGTATCCCGTTTGCCATTTTTCTTTATTCGTCAAAGTGTCCCGTTTCGTACTATTTGGACCGTTTTATTACCTTTTTACCCTTCACTATTTATATTTATTACCCACCCACTCACCTCTAACCCAATAGAATACATTCTCTCTCCAATCTAAATACTTCTACCCTACCCAAAATACACAAACCATAAATCCTTGACTCACTACCAAACGGGACATTTATCCTGGGTAGGAGGGAATATATTTTATTATATTTAAATGTCGCGTTCCGTGTCCTAAATTTCATGGGATGCCGTGTCCCGTGTCCGTGTCGTGTCCGTGTCCGTTTTGGTGCTACCTAGATTGGCAATGGGTGGGATATGAATGGGTTGGACCCGGCCATATATCCATTTAATTTGTGGTTATCCATATCCCACCCTTATCCGTTTAATATTTTTTCAACCATCCATATCCATATTCATCGCGTGAAGCGGGCACCCGTTGAATATTTTCATCCTCATAAATTTAAAGACGATATATAAAAACTATACACCTAAAACGATAAAATTTAATGCGTACATTATCAAACAATTTCGGATTACATAGTTTTTTTTAGAAAATTGAACATAAGTTTTAATCCTATTCACCGGACTTATAATTTTACAACTTACAAATGCGAAACTAATCCACACAAGCTTTACCCGCCTTTAAACAAAAAGTGCAACAAAAAAATAACGAGTAGTTTCTAACTTTATTTTAAAAATAATTTACAAATTTAAAGTATTTTTTTAATCTAAATATTTATTAATATTTTTTTTTAAAAAATAACGGTACTTATTAATTTATGATATTCACCGGGTGATTAAGCGGGTGATAGAACATGATCTATATCCCACCCTAAATTTACCCATATTCATATTCCACCTTAAATTATAAAAAAAATTATCATCCATATTCCACCCATTTAAATTTGGATGAATGGATATCCATCGGATCAGGATGAGAATGCCCCCTTACCTGAGTTACCTCCCACATGCAATGCATTGCTACGTAGAATGTGTATGCCACTTAAATTGTTTGTTGATAGCAATATAACATGCGCATGCATGGAGTTTGTGTACCACTTTTAACAATTTATTATTATTATTATTATTATTATTATTATACCAACTTGCTTGTTTATTCTGGTAAACTCACAAGGTCTCGTCTTTTTCCTTATCTACCATATTCCAGCTCTTTATTTAATGTCATATCCGTCACAAGTTAAAGACGGATCAAGTAATAATAAAGTTGGTAAATGTTATAATATGTGTAAAGTGTAAAGATTGATCTGATATTTCTCATTAAAACAATAAGCATATTTATACAATAAGCTATGGATTAGGGCCTAAACAATATGGACTACTAAGCCGGCCCTAATACCCCCCTCAAACTGGAGCATGGAGATCGAGAATGCCCAGTTTGCGGAGAAGAAACAAAAACTGAGAAGATACTAAAGACTTCGTAAAGATATCCGTCAATTGGTGCTGAGTCGAGACATGGATAGGCTTGATTAAACCAGCACAAATAGCGTCACGAATGAAATGACAGTCGATCTCAATATGCTTCGTGCGTTCATGAAAAACAGGATTCTGAGCCAGCTGGATGGCAGAGAGACTATCATAAAAAACATCAATAGGAGAAGAGAAGGAAATACCAAGGCTTGCTAACAGGCCCTTTACCCATTTGAGTTCACATAGGATGGTAGTCATAGCACGATATTCAGCTTCGGCTGAAGAGAGAGCGACCGTATGTTGTTGTTTCGTCTTCCATGATATAGGTGAATCCCCAAGAAAAACAACCCAGCCAGACACGGACTTGCGCGTAGTTAGACAGCCGCCCCAATCGGAGTCACACCAGCCACTAACCACGGGTTTACTATCAGCCCGCAACAAAATTCCTTGACCCGGACTGCCTTTTAAATAACGGACCACCCGGAGCGCAGCATCCATATGTTCCTTGCGCGGAGCGCTCAAGAATCGGGAGAGGACATGCACAACATAAGTTAGATCTGGGCGCGTAACATAGAGGTACACTAAACGACCAACAAGACGGCGATAAGCTTCAACATCACCCAAAAAATCCCCTGTAGCCGCCCCTAAGGTGTGATTCAGTTCAAGAGGAGTCGACACAGGCTTTGCACCCAACAAACCAGTCTCAGAAATTATATCAAGAGCGTACTTCCGTTGATTGAGGAAAATACCCTCCGAATTACGGGCAACCTCAATACCAAGAAAGTACTTTAACACTCCCAAGTCTTTCATGTGAAAACATTTCCCGAGATAATTTTTAAAGGCCGAAATGGAAGCTGAGTCATTGCCCGAGATAACAAGATCATCCACGTAAACCAAAACATGAATACACACAGAATCACGAATATAGCTAAAAAGAGAGTAATCTGAGTAAGACTGACTGAACCCATATTGCCGCAAGGCCGCCGCCAACTTGGCAAACCAACACCGGGGATCTTGCTTAAGCCCATAAAGAGATTTTTTGAGACGACATACCTTGCCTTCACGACCTTGTCCGAATCCCGGGGGAAGCTTCATATAAACTTCCTCGTCAAGATCACCATGCAAGAAGGCATTGTGTACGTCCATCTGGTGAAGCTCCCAATTTTTAATAGCTGCAACTGCTAATAGAGAGCGAACCGTAACCATTTTAATGACAGGTGCAAAAGTCTCACCATAATCTATGCCTGCAACCTGATGATTCCCAAAAACAACCAACCGGGCCTTATACCGTTCAATAGTACCAACAGAGTTGTATTTTACTTTGTACACCCACCGACTACCCAGAGCTTTCTTACCGGCTAGAAGATCAGAAAGCTCCCAGGTAGCATTATTTTCAAGCGCCTTAATTTCATCTCGCATGGCCTTACACCAATCCGGACTTGAAAGAGCAGCACGAAAATTAGGTGGTTCAACACCCGAAGTAATAGCTGCAAGGAAAACTTGGTGGCGCAAGGAGAATTTACGAGAGGATAAATAATTAGCCAAAGCATAGGGAGTACCTGAGGATCGAGGAGAGTCGGGAGAGGAGTCGGAATCGAAGAAGGACCCGAACCCGAGTAGAAGGATATTTGGCCCTCTTGCCACGGCCTATAGCTGCCGGATGCGAAACCGAAGAAGGACCCGAACCCGAAGCTGTCGCACTAGGAATGCCTGGACTAGTAGTGGCAACATCTAATGGGCCAATGTCAGGCCCAGGTGTATCACCCACATCAGAAATAGTATCTAAATGCTCCTCACCCAATCCCATGTCAATATTAAAAGAATTAGGAGGAACAGAAGCAGGGGTTTCTATATTAGGGTCTGTAAGTGTCGGGGAAGGAGTAGCATCCGGAAAATAAGGAAAACTATGTTCATAAAAATACACATCCCGACTCACAAAGATTTCACGAGTAGCTAAATCGAGCACCTTCCAACCTCTTTTGTTATGCGGATAGCCAAGAAATAAACATTTGCGACTCCGTTTAGCAAACTTATCCCCTTTGCTATGTAAATTATGAGCAAAACACAAACAACCGAACATCCGAATTTGTTGGTAATTCGGAGGTGACCCAAACAAAAGTTCGTAGGGAGTTTTATTTTTCAACAAGAGGGTAGGAGTTCGGTTAATTAAATAGGCCGCAGTGAGTATACATTCACCCCAAAAATCGATCGGAAGGTAGGCTTGAAACATCAAAGCACGCGCTACATTCAAAATATGTCGGTGTTTTCGTTCGACACGCCCATTTTGTTGGGGGGTGCCGACACAAGAAGTGCGAAACAAAATTCCATTATTCCGAAAAAAATCAGCCATGTTAAAAAATTCCGTTCCATTATCTGATTGAACATGCTTTACGACAGCCGAGAATTGGGTTTTAACCATAGCAAAGAAACTCAAAACATATCTGTGACTTCTTTCTTATCAAGGAGTAAATAAACCCAAACAGTTCGAGAATAGTCATCCACAATAGTCAGAAAATATTTGGCACCACATGAAGACGGAGACCTATAGGGGCCCCATAAATCACAGTGAATCAGTTCAAAAATTGTCGAAGCTTTATTATTACTGGGATCAAAACTACTACGACAATGTTTGGCCTCATGGCAAACTTCACAAGCAGCCTCAGAATTGGAACGAGAAACGTTAACAAAAGGTAAAAGTTTAACTATTTTATCAGACGGATGGCCAAGACGTCGATGCCATAACTCGAAAGAATCAGCGCTCACCCGGTTTATTGTTGGTTTAACCACCTCACGCAGCAAATAAAGTCCGTCCTGTTGTTCACCGACTCCAATCCTCGTCCTCAAAGACCGGTCCTGAATATGACAAGAAGAGTGAGTAAAGCTAATAACACAATCTGTGGCAGCTACCAATTGAGATACTGACAAAAGATTGCAAGTAAGACTGGGCACATATAAAACATTGCGCAAAATAAGAAATTCATTTAGACGAACCGTCCCAGCTATTTCAGTCGAGACACTATGTCCATTCGGAAGTGTAACCGGATAAGGAGGTATCGGATGGGGGTCTGCCAACCATGATTCGTCACCAGTTACGTGATGTAAAGCTCCTGTATCAATAATCCAATGAGGGGACATACCGCTAAGACGATCTTGTGTCGAAATAGAAGAGGAACTGCCCCCTAAGAAATTCACACGCCCCCCCGGGAACGAGTAGAGTTAGCCCGTTTAGCCTTCATTTCGTCAAGAGTACGGGGACGATCACCCCACCAATCTGGAAAGTTTTGAGTTTTGATGAAGCAATTACCCACTTCATGACCAGGAGAAGTACAAAAGGAGCATCGGAGTTTATTTCGCTCCTGCCGCTCCGCATCCCGCAACGCTCGCCAATCAAGAACAGAGGGTGTGCTATTCGTTGCAGCAGCGGTATTGCGAACAGCAAACGCCATTAGATCCGTCACCTCGGCCAGTACAACAGGCACAACCAGGAGACGTTCTTCTTGTAAAACAGCGTGGTACACGCGGCTTAGAGTAGGCAGAGGATCGAGAGCGAGTTGATGGTTTCGAATGGGTCCGTAAAGGGATTTGTCTAAACCCATTAGAAACTGATGAAGCCGTTCTGTATCCTGCCTTACTAGAGCTGCCTTGGTCACACCACAATTACAGCCGACGGTAGAGCAAGAAAAAGGGGGTTCAAGTGCACCAAGAGCATCCCATAATGTTTTTAAATTGCCATAATAGGAGGTAACAGACATACCTTTCGTCTGACGACATTCATGTAATTGAGTTTTTAAATTATGTATTTTGGCGCCATCAACAACGACGAATTGTTCCGAGAGCTCTGACCAGAGAAGTCGTGCGTCTTCTGTGTCCGATACACTGTCCCGAATTGTAGGATCGATCGAGTTTAGGATCCATTGAACGACGGTGCAGTGTACAACTTCCCATTGGCTAAGCATAAATTCGTCGGTGGGCTTGGCAATCGAACCATCACAAAAACTGTATTTGCGTCTTGATTTCAAAGATCGACGCATTGAACGACTCCATTCATCATAATTGTCGCTACGGAGTTTGACATGGGAAATCGATTGACCGGGACCTTCCTGATTTACGAGAGAGAAAGGAGAAAGGGGGTCGATTTTGGTAGATGGAGGGTCGACTTTATCACCCGTCATGGAGGTTGCCGAGATGATCTTCGTCGTGAGGTGTGGAGTTCTGCTCTTTTTTTTTGTTTTTTTTTTTTTTTTTTTTTAGGGTTTGGGAAAAACATAACCTAAGTCTGATACCATGTTATAATATGTGTAAAGTGTAAAGATTGATCTGATATTTCTCATTAAAACAATAAGCATATTTATACAATAAGCTATGGATTAGGGCCTAACCAATATGGACTACTAAGCCGGCCCTAATAGTAAATCAGATAAAAGCAAATTGTCAATGGAGTAGCTGCATTTATACTATCTACTCCCTCCATTCTTTTTATATCACCCCATTTCATTATTCACGTTTGCCGATGTTCATTTTGTTTTGATTATATCTTTAGCTACATACTACTAAAAATTATAAAATTTTGTTAATCCTCTTATCAAGACAATCCAAAAAAGATCTCACATGAATTTATTTCCGTGAACGGATTGAGAGAAAACCGACGTTGAATACTCTATTGTGAATAGTGTCAAAACAAAAGTTGGGTGATATAAAAAGAATGGAGGGAGTAACAATTTGGGTATTACCTTACCCATCTTCAACTTGTGACGGGTATGTCCGTAATTTGTGTTCATCCATATCGCCCCAATTTTCAATTTCACCCAAATTATCTATTTACAACCAAATGTGGTACTGTAATAATATGCTTATATTAATAACAAATTTCATTTATTCCTAAATTCTTATAGGGTTATGCACAAATTTTCATTGTAGACGGAGGGTATCCGTCACAAGGAGAAGACGGATACCATTTTGTCTCACAAAATGCCCATTTAGAGGAGAGAGGAAAGCACATGTCCCACCTTGTCCCTCTATTCGTTTTGTGAGTGTCATTATCCGTCTCTCCATCCGATCCGTCACAAGCAAGACCAACTGAGGGTTATGGCCCATATAGCCCACAGGCTAGCTCCGCCCATGAAACATAGTCTACCTCTCACCTAGACAAAAAGCTAACATAAAAAAGAATAAAGTATCTAAGAAAAAGGTGAAAAAGGTAAGGTTACAAAAGAAAAAAAAAAAGTTCATTAATTGGATTATATATCTGATGCTAATACCATTTTCATAGTTTTTAAGGATTATAATAAAAATTCTGAGTGTAGTTTTAAAAATGATTGTATGAGCTTTACTATAAATTTTTTGAGTTTATTTACTAAAACATTAAACTCAAAAATCATTACAATAAAACTAAAAAAATCACATACACACAAATTTAAGTATTGTAGGAGTTTTACTATGAAAATTTTGAGTTACCGAGAATGTCTTAGTCTAGTGGTTAAGACAGAGGTATTGTGGACAATAGGTCCCAGGATCGAATCCCCCTCCCCTTATTGTAATGCGACTAAGTGCGTGTTTCGTTGAAAAACAAAATTGAGTTTATTTACCTAAAACATTGAGCTCATAAGATTAAAATAAAACTAAAAATTTGAGTTTTCATAGGAAAAAATATTAAAATGTAACTTATAAACTTTAAGAAGTTAAGAAAATCTATCTCACAAACAAATAAATAAAGTTCAAAGTAATATTTTAAAGAAAAAAATACACATACACTCAAAAACAAGTAAAGTATAAGCATCCAACAGGGGCGTATTTAGGGGGGTGCAGGGGTTCACCCGCACCCCTTTGTTCCGAAATATTTAGAATTTAGTTTCAATAAATTTGTCAAATATTTGGTGGTGTAGTGGTTAGATGCTGAAGTTTTATTAGTTTGGTTATGAGTTCGACCCCCATAACTAACATTTTTGCACTTTTATTTTATTTAGTAATAAATTTTGACTTTAATGCTTATTTAATGTTCTAATATCATATTATCGGACTACAACTATTTCGATTATATTATAAAACGTAATTTTTTCACATTAAAGTTTTATATATACTTACAAATTTATATTTCATCCATTTCAATCAATTCTATACATTTGTTTTATTCACGTTTGTCAATACTCGTATTCTTTTGTTAATATATTTAGTTACATATCGATAAAAAATATAAAAATTTGATATTCATAATGTACTCGGTAAGACAATTTAAACAAGATCTCACATGACTAGCTTTTATGTTATATATTAGAAATTGTGTCGAAGATTCACTCGACTTATGAATAGTGTCCATAAAGTGAAATGAAATACAAAGTATTTTATTTATACCTTCTTGAATTATTTAGAACCAAATTTTCTAATTTTGTGTTTTACTTTAGCTGCACGATTTTTGTGTTTAAATTTTAGCTCACATCGCCAAAATAATTGTTAAATTTTTGCACCCCGTTGTCTAATCCTAGATACGCCCCCTGACATCCAATATACGTTTTTTTTCCCCAAAGGAAAAAAAAAAAAAATCACGTAAGGGTAGGTTGGTAGGGGCTTATAATGTTATTTTTTGTAAATATCAAATGACTGTAAGGATTACTTAATAATGTTATGAGCTTATTACCAAATAAAAAATATTACCTTTGTTTAAACAGTTAGTCTTGCTTGTGACGGGTCGGGTGGAGAGACGGATAATGACACTCACAAAACGAATAGGGGGACAAGGTGGGGCACCTCCATGTGCTTTCCTCTCTCCTCTAAATGGGTATTTTGTGAGACAAAATGGTATCCGTCTTCTCCTTGTGACGGATACCCTCCGTCTACAATGAGAATTTGGGTTGTTTAAATCATCCGTTAGTTAGTGTTGCATTTAATTGATACGGAGTAGCTTGCAATCCCGTAAGTTAAATTAAACATCCAACTATAGTTTGTTGGACGGCGGGTGGCGCCAAATTTCAACATCGTCAAAATTAAAGAAAAGAAAAAATTAATAAATTATAAATTACGTTTCAGTTTTGGGCGAAATATATGGCCTAAAAAGATAATTACAATTATTGATTAAATTTACTTGGATAAAGATCTTAATTTAACAAGAAAATAAAAATACCCATTTTATTAGTTTATCGTCTTCATAAAGAACTTTGAGATCAAAAAATGACAAATTAACTTTTCCCTATTGATAAAGAAAAAGCATTTATATTTGTGTATCTAAAGTGCACGCTACGATAAAAAAAACAATAGAGATTGACCAAATATATAGGTGGACTTAGGGTTATATTGGTCGATCAATATTAATGACGATGGTCTAATTGATTCTCGTTGTGTATACAAAATACTTTTTTTGAAAGGAACCGATCCAAATTCGACTTGAATAAATTGTTAGTCTATGTGTTACATGTCTAAGATTTTATGAACTTCACCAAAATGAAATATTAACTTATCAGATTTATGTTCAATTTTTAACTCTTTTGAAGCTTTTTTTTTTTTTAAAATCTCCCAAAATAATTTACGCCTTGTTGGCAAAACACCTATAATGGTGCCCAGTTGGTCTCAAAACGAATAGGGGACAAGGTGGGCCACCCCTCATGTGCTTCACTCTCTCCTCTAAATGGGTATTTTGAGACAAAATGGTATCCGTCACTCCGAAGTGACGGATATCTCCGTCTACAATGAGATTTTGGGAATGGTGCCAAAGAAAACGTTGGGGATGCAAAAGGAATTTGTTTTTTATCATTATATTAGTAATGATAAGATCTCAAGTTTCTAAACTATCCTTTGTCATTTAATCAGTTTGAAATTGAAATTTGAGAAACGAAAATGAAAATTCCTAATGAATTTACTATTATAGCTTCGGTGACGCCCAATTTAAGCATCACCTGGGGCGTCATCTCATTCTTCTAGAGTGTTAACCATATTTATATAATATTATTTATTACTTAAAATAATTCATTTCGATCAATTGTAATACACTTTTTCATTATTAATTTTATTATTAGTCTTTTATAAACGTTCACTTTTTAGTTATCGAAACTTTATAAAATGCAATTGGTGTGCGTATAGGACGGTATCTTATGGACAATACAAGTGCACAGGACCGGGTTCGAGTTATGCGGGTCGAGTTGCTTGGTCAAGAGAGCTTACAGACGAAGAAGCAAAGCCTTTTCTTTCACTTAGCTTCATTGATGGTTCTGAATGGATTGTTAGCCTGTAATTAGTTACCTTACAATTTTATGCAACATAACTAGACACCTTTTTTTGGCATACAGAAAATAAAGTTTTACGCGAATAAACTAACGTTTGTTTTGTCTCCTTATTATGAAAAGATTTACAGTATGAAAAGTAGGGTTCGTAACAAAAGAATATTTCAACAAAAAAACATGAATAACATCTTGTTATTTGGTCGAACAAACACTAGTTTTATTGCACGGGATGTTACTAATTTAATCATAATACTTTGGTTGGTAAAAACTAGTAGATAGGGTGAAAGAAATTGCATTAAATGATCTTCGTTTAATAAAAACTAGTTTTATTCCCGTGCAAAATGACACGGGATATTATTTAACTTGTTATAAAAAAATATATATAATATAAACAAGAAAAGTAAATACACCTTAGACCTATTTAAAAATTAAACATGACTTAACTAAAGTCCATTTATTTCGAGATCTCCGAAAATTTCACCCTGAATTGAACCAATAATATTGTTCTTTAAAAAAAGCATGGCCTTGCTTTTTTATATAAAATAATAAGGATAATTCTTTAGTGTAATTTTGCAATTGAAATTATAAACAATTTGTTGGGGTTTTGGTACAAATAATATAGGGATGCGAAGACATAATATTTGTTATGAAATTAGCCACAACCTAACTTGTATTATTATTCAAACACTAACAATAATACAATCAATCCTCCAACACTTAGCTACTAGCTAAGATTTTCAACTATGCTTAACTCGGGTTATTAAATACACACTCATACTTTCCAACAAGACTAATGACCCTTATATATAAGGTCATCAGGCCTAACTCCAACATTGTCACATTTAGAGTCTTAATGTCTACTAATCTAACTCCTAACATTTACACTTAGTAACATATGTTACTTCCCAATAAACCTCCCCTTAAACCCAACATTACTTTGGACTTGTCAATCATCGAGCGGAGCGACCCTACCTTCATTTGGAAGCATCTTCCCTTCACTTGAGAGTACCTCCCCTTCAACTAACCCATCTTCATCACATCGTCCACCAAATGTGAATAAGTTAGTTTTACCTCTTTTACCATTGAGAATCACCTTACCATTTTTAGTGACCTCCAAAACATCATTCTTATCATGAATGGTACAACCCTTAAAATCCAATCTACCTAATAAGATTAAATTTCTACTAATGTTTGGTATATCTAACATCATCAAACCTTCTTACTTGACCATCGTTAATTTTTACCTTAACCTCACCAACCCCTTCAATCTTTACCTTATCATCATTTGGCAAACTAACCATCTTTCTTTCACATTCTTTATAAGAAGAAAACCGTTCCCTTCTTCCACATATGTGATAGGAAGTTCCCGAATCTAACACCCAACTCTCCTTAGGTTCCTTTTCCCCATGACCATTGAAAGTTCGCCATCATCAGCTTCTGCCATAGCTGCAATCCCACCTCCACGAGTCTTTTTCAACTCCTTCAAATCTTCTTTTGCCTTAGAACACATAATTTTTATATGACCTAACTTACCGCAATATAAACAATTAATATTAAGATTGTGCTTTTTCCAACCGCCTTTTTTCTTGCCACGATATTCACCCACAAAAGCTCATCCATCATTTGAAGAGACACCGCATCCTTGCTTCATCAACTTTTCGGACTCAAGCAAAACCACAACGGTCTCATCTAAGACCAATGTTGTCTTCCCCACAAGTAAACTAGTGATAACTGTGTTATACGTTTTGGGAAGAGACACCAACAACATTATTGCCTTATCTTCTTCTTTGAATGTCTTATCGAAACTCGTCGATTGGGTGATCAAGCCATTGAACTCGTTTAAATGATCTCTTAAATCTCCGTCATCTACCATCTCGAGCTCGAAAAGATCGTTCTTCAAAAATAGTTTGTTAGCCAAGGACTTCGCACTTCATAACTTGGTCCACAACTCCTTTGGATTTGTCTCCTCTAACACAATATACTTGATTTCAGGTGCAAGGGCTGACCGGATTTTACTAACCGCGCGCAATTTCATGTCCTCTCATTTGAGAACTTGAACATCATCGGGCTTCTTGTCTTAAAGAGTCGCATACAACCTGTGTTGTATGAGAACATCCTTAATCATGCTTTGCCATAACGAGAAATTGTTCTTGCCATTGAACAACTCCATCTCAAACTTGGGACCAAAACTTTTCTTCATCGAGCCGTAGCTCTGATACCAATTTGTTGGGGTTTTTGGTACAAATAATATAAGGATGCAAAGACATAATATTTGTTATGACACTAACAATAATACAATCAATCCTCCAACACTTAGCTACTAGCTAAGATTTCCAACTATGCTTAACTCGCGTTATTAAATACACACTCATACTTTCCAACAAGACTAATGACCCTTATATATAAGGTCATCAGTCCTAACTCCAACATAGTCACATTAAGAGTCTTAATGTCTACTAATCTAACTCCTAACATTTACACTTAGTAACATATGTTACTTAAGAATAACGTTAGTAACCTATCTACAAGATAGTAACCACTAAAGACTCTAAATGCTATATTCAAAAGTTTGATTCTAACTTATGTCATAGATTAATGTTGCGGTTACTTCCCAACACAATCCTATGAAAAGAAAATATAAAATTCTATGTTATATAAAAGGAACTATAAACAATATATGAAACATAAATTACAAATTTAAGAATTGTAGAAAAAAAATCCACGTTTATCCATACTATGCATAAACAATTAGTTATCTTTGAAATGGCCCACCATTGCAAAATGTAAAATGATAAATTGATGAACTGATCGAGTTTCTAAAAATGCAAGAAATGATCTTGCTTCAATATAATAAAGATAAGATATGATGTCTATCATATATATTACTCCATTTGTGTCGTTCGGTTTTTACTTTTTGCAATCCTTCTGAGCAGTATTTTAATGAATGACAAACAATTTGTTAGGACAAGAAGAGAATTAATTGATTTGGAATTATTTACATATTTTGTAATTAGTAAACTAGCAAGTTTTAGTCATTCTTAGCTGCTTCTTCGTGAGATTAAATGAATTTATTATAGTCATGTTTCTTCTTGCTCTTGATCAAGTATTATTCTTATTTTGTGTCGAATTTGTGTGGTCTCGAGTGAAATACCAGATTCAGTTGAGTAAGTTTGCGAAATTATTTAGCTAATGTATATCATTTTATTACTACTACTATTATCATCATCATTATTATTATTGCACACTGCAATAATACCCTACATAATTACATTCATAAACTTTGCTTAAGGTATTATTACATGATATTTTTTTCCAAAATCTTATGGTATTAGGATGCCGTCACTGAAATTGACATTGATGGGGCATTGTCATGATTACTTTGAATAAGATTGTGATCAACATCCCCTGAATCAACCATGCATGATGTTGCTAATGCTGGTGGAGTAGGCCCAACACTTTGAGTCAACAATTGAGCCTTCTTCGCTTGGTCAGCCCACTTCGTAGTCCCCACCACGATAAATAACAGCCCAACACAACTAATTTGGGCAGTTAAAAGCCCAAACCAAAGCCCACGAAATCCAACTCCAAGAAAGAAAGTTAGCCCAACAGCCACCGGCATTCCCAACCCGTAAAAAGCCCCAAACACCACATTGGCGGCCGTGGTGGGTCGGGCTGTCCCCCGAATCACCCCAGCCGCTGCTGTTTGAGGGCAATTTCCGAGCTCACATAGGCCCAGTATTGGCAAAGCGGTCACGGTTAATGATAAAATGTTGCGATCATGAGTGAATATTTGGGCCCAAACATGCCTAGTCCCAAATGCAAATGCTAAAGCAACCAAGCCCATTATTAAAGCCCATATTATACCGAGTAAACTACAGAGTTTGGCCCTTTGAACTTGCCCTGCCCCAAGCTCATTTCCAACCCGGGTTGAGATGGCGTTACTTAAGGCGGCTGGAAAGTTGTATATCAACCCGGTCGTTTGCATTAGAATACCCATTGATGCTACTGTGGCTTTAGGGTCCACAAGAAGCCCACAAAGCACGATCATGATTTCATACCACCACCATTCTAAGCATACCGTGACACAACTGGGAAACGCAAATTTAACAAGCGGTTTCCAGCCAGTAAGGCATTCTTTGCTTGGTGGATCCCACGTCGCCACATGCAACCTCCCGAGCCAAATTTGTGCGACTAGCATGGCTAGTGATATAAGGTTGGATATCGAGGTGGCAACTGCTACCCCGACAATCCCTAGTTGGAGTGGACCCACTAATATCACCATGATGGGAACATGGATGACTACTCCAACTAAGGATGCCACCGTGACAGGGCGAGTAATCCCTTGAGCACGAAGGTAAATTGTAATCGGATGGTAAAAGGAGTAAGTAAAAAGATCCGGCAATGAAAAGAGGATATACGTATGGGCTAACTTGACGATTTCTGGGTCTTGGTGTAAATAATCCAAAATGTAAGACATGGAAAACCAAAGTACGGAAATGGGTAAAGTACACACAAGCAAAAATATGACACATCTTTGTAACGTCAGTGATAAAAGCTTTGGTCTATTCGCCCCAAATGCTTGAGAGCACAAGGGCTCCATACCCAAGGCCAGACCGGAAAAGACCGAATAACCGGTTATGTTAGCGAACGCAATGGCAAGCGAACCGGCGGCCAACGCATTAGCACCAATCCTGCCTAAGAAAACCATGGACAACATGGACCGAGAATATAGTATAAGATTGGTCAAAAGTATGGGAAATGCCAAGAAAAATAGTGAACCAGTTTCATTTACGACATCGGTAAATGATGGAAATGAAAATAACGATAATTCAGAAAATGAGTTGGAATCAGAATTATTGTTCTCGTCATCAGTTTTCTTGCATTTTTTTTCTTGAAAGTTACTGTTTAGTGATCCAAGATCACTGTGAATATTTGTCACTTCGGATTTGGGTTTGGATTGATGAGTTATTTCACTAGAGGTTGGATTACACATACTCAACGTAGTAAATTTAGAAGAATATATATGTATTGAGAGAATTGATGAGAAATGTTTGGTATTTAAAGGAGATACTCTTTTGAGAGAGTCCGCTAATTGTTTATGTTATGATGGTGACATATAGATGTTGATGGGGGTATTAATAGATTATGAGAGACTTGAGGTGGACTTGGTTTTTAAATGTCTATGGGTAATTTTTCTTCTCTGTTTTTTTATCAAGTAACCGTCGTTGCGGATTTTGGGAAAAAAAACAAACAATTTAAAGCTAGATATATTTTGCAGTTGGCTATCGATAATTAGGACAATCTTTTTAGGTTTATTGGTAGACAATTGAAGAGTCATTGGTTAGCACTAGGTTTTATGAGATACTTGCTCTTTGTTTATACATTTGGAGCATTTATTATAGATTAAATATTCATAATAATGTCTTTTCTAATGTATAAAAGGAAGAAAAACTATAAACTTTGGCATGTTTTATACAACTTATAAATTGACAAATCGTACATGAAACAAATTGTGTTAATAAAACAGATATCTTCGTTTATACGTTTAGAGCAATTAATACACATCGTAGTAACGTCTTTCCTAATATACCAGAAAACGATATAAATTTAAAACAGTGGCAGTTATGCTATAATTTATAGATTTACAGATCGTACAGGATACACATTGTGTTAATGCAACATATATTGGTTAGCAAGTGAGAACGTATGACTCAGTGGGATAGTGGATCCAACGTTGTGAGGATCGGGTTTCTACTTTGGATTGATTGATGGGGGTATTAATAGATCATGAGAGACTTGAGGTGGACTTGGTTTTTAAATGTCTATGGGTAATTTTTCTTCTCTTTTTTTTATCAAGTAACAGATAATCGTTGCGGATTTTAGGAAAAAAATATACAATTTAAAGCTAGATATATTTTACTGTTGGCTATGCGTATCCTCGGTCTATCGATACTTGGGGCAATCTTTTCAGGTTTGTGGGTAGACATTTGAAGGGTCATTGGTTAGCAAGTGAGTTTTATGAGATACTTGCTCTTTGTTTATACATTTGGAGCATTTATTATAGATTATAGAATCATAATAATGTCTTTCCTAATATATAAAAGGAAAAAAAACTATAAATTTTGGCATTTTTCATACAACTTATAAATTCAGAGATCGTACAGGATACAAATTGTGTTAATAAAACAGATATTGCACTACTACAGATATGGGCTTTAACAACGGTTAATAACCATTGTTATATAAAAAAGTGGACATTGTTAAAGCCTCCGTCGTTAAAGGTTTTAACAACGGTCCCTAATTATTACCATAACTGTTGTTGAAAGTATTAACAACGGCTAATCACCGTTGTTATTAGGTTCCTGCCGTTGTGGAAGGTGTCATTGATTTTTGGTGGGAAAGTTATCACAACGGCTATTTATCTCAAACCCGTTGCTATAGTTTTGCCGCGAAATTTATAACAACGGGTATGTTGGAAGGAACCGTTGTGAAAAGATTTTAACAACGGGCAAAAACCGTTATTATTAGGTTACAACCGTTGTGGAAGGTATCAATGATTTTTGGTGGGAAAGTTATCACAACGGCTATTTGTCTCAAGCCCGTTGTAAGTAGTTTTGCCGGGAAATTTATAAAAACGGGTAAGTTTAGGGTTTATGGTTTAGGGTTTAGAATTTTTGGTGGGAAAGTTATCACGACGGTTATGTGCTTGAAACCCGTTGTTAATAGTTTTGGTGGGAAAGATTTAACAACGGGTATGTGTAGTGAAACTGTTGTTAAAGGTATTAACAACGGTTAAAAGTCGTTGTTATTAATGTCTATGCGTTGTTGAAAGTGTTGTTGATTTATGGTTGGAAGGTTATGACAACAGTTATGTGTTTCAACCCCGTTATAATTAGTTTTGGTGGGAAAGTGTTTAACAACGGTTTGTGTATTATAACCGTTGTTATTTATTTTATAATTGATTTTTAAAAAACTGTATTTGTTCCCCTGCAGCCAGTGAAAATCCTGCATAAAACAGCAGCACCATAAACCAGCAGGAGCAGCAACAGCATGCAACACACAGAAAGCAGCAGTAGCAGCAACATTCAACCGAAATGATATATATATATATATATATAGGGTCGAGATCCGGTGAGAACCACCCTTATAATGAGAACCCTCACTAAATCTCCACCATATCTCGCTTCGAAAGTTTCGATGGATCATTTACCATTAGTTTAACTTATTCAAATACACACTTTAGTATCATTAAACAAATTTTTTTGATTTTATTAACAAAATATATACTTAGTGTACCAAAATACAATTAAGCATACTAAAACGGCTATAAATGCACGAAAACAACCACTACGTGCACGAAATTTTTTACATGCATGAAAATGATTACTAGGTGCATGAAATAAGAGGCTTTACGTGCATTAAAACGAGTTCTAGGTGCATGAAAAATGATAGATGCGTAAAAATCGGTAGTAGGTGCATGAAAATTAATAAAACGTATCTCACCTTGATTTCCGTCACTAGTATATATTTACTAGACCAAGAAATATGTTCTCTAGCCATAAAATTCCATGCCGAATCCAAATATGTCATTAATTTTTTTTTAAAAAGTCCGGAAAGTAGAGTTCTCATGGTTCTCATTATATTGGTGGTTCTCATAGGATCCCAATTCTATATATATATATATATATATATATATATATATATATATATATATATATATATATATATATATATATATATATATATATATATATATATATATATATATATATAGGGTTGGGATCCGGTGAGAACCACCTTACAACGAGAACCGGTGAGAACTCTTCCTTACGGAGTTTTTTTAAAAACATTAATGACATAATTGGATTCGGCATGGAATTTTATGGCCAGAGAACATATTTCTTGGTCTAGAAAATAAATACTAGTGGCGGAAAAAATGATAGATACGAAAAAATAGATAGTAGGTGCATGCAAATAACTAAAACGTATCTCACCTTAATTTCCGTCACTAGTATTTATTTTCTAGACCAAGAAATATGTTCACTAGCTATAAAATGCCATGCTGAATCCAATTATGTTATTAATTTTTTTTAAAAGAGTCCGTAAGATATAGTTCTCACAAGGTTCTCATTGTAAGGTGGTTCTCACCGGATCCCAACCCTATATATATATATATATATATATATATATATATATATATATATATATATATATATATATTTACTTGGGATCCGGTGAGAAGCACCTTACAATGAGAACCGGTGAGAACTCTTCCTTACGGAGTTTTTTTTAAAAAATTAATGACATAATTGGATTCGGCATTGAATTTTATGGCCAGGTAACATATTTCTTGGTCTAGAAAATAAATACTAGTGGCGGAAAAATGATAGATACGAAAAAATAGATAGTAGGTGCATGCAAATAAATAAAACGTATCTCACCTTGATTTCCGTCACTAGTATTTATTTTCTAGACCAAGAAATATGTTCTCTAGCTATAAAATGTCATGCCGAATCCAATTATGTCATTAATTTTTTTTAAAAAAGTCCGTAAGGTAGAGTTCTCACAAAGTTCTCATTGTAAGGTGGTTCTCACCGGATCTCAAGTCTATATATATATATATATATATATATATATATATATATATATATATATAGAGAGAGAGAGAGAGAGAGAGAGAGAGAGAGAGAGAGAGACTTGAATATATATATATAGGATCGGGTGAGAACGATTATTCGGTGCATACGGTGAGAACGAGTCACGTCCGTTGGATTAAAACCCAATCAACGGCTAAGAAATACCCACAACCTATATTCTAGATAGATTTTTTGACGGAGTAGATAATTTTTTTTTTTTTACTTTTTACATAAAATTCGATACATTTTTTTACGGAGTAAATACTTTTTTTTTTTTACCTTTTTACGTAAACCTATATACATTTTTTTGACGGAGTAGATACATTTTTATTTACTTTCTTACGTAAACCTAGATACATTTTTTGACGGAGTAGATACATTTTTTTTCTTTTTTTACATAAACCTAGATACGTTTTTTGAAGGAGTAGATACATTTTTTGTACTTTTTTTACATAAACCTAGATACAATTTTTGAAGTAGTAGATACATTTTTTTTACTTTTTTACGTAAACCTAGATATATTTTTTTGACGAAGTAGATAAATTTTCTTTTACTTTTTTTACATAAACCTAGATACATTTTTTGAATGAGTAGATACATTTTTTTTTACTTTTTTTACGTAAACCTAGATATATTTTTTGAAGGAGTAGATACATTTTTTTTATTTTTTTACGTAAACCTAAATACATTTTTTGACGGAGTAGATACATTTTTTTTTTGCTTTTTTTACTAAACCTAGATACATTTTTTGAAAGACTAGATACATTTTTTTTACTTTTTTTACATAAACCTAGATACATTTTTTGAAGTAGTAGATACATTTTTTTTTACTTTTTTACGTAAACCTAGATACATTTTTTGACGAAGTAGATACATTTTTTTTTACTTTTTTTACATAAATCTAGGTACATTTTTTGAATGAGTAGATACATTTTTTTTTACGTTTTTTACATAAACCTAGATACATTTTTTGAAGGAGTAAATACATTTTTTTTTTTACTTTTTTACGTAAACCTAGATACATTTCTTGACGGCGTAGATACATTTTTTACTTTTTTTTTACTTAAACCTAGATACATTTTTTGAAGTAGTAGATACATTTTTTTTTACTTTTTTTACTTAAACCTAGATACATTTTTTGACGGAATAGTTACATTTTTTTTTTTTTTGACATAACCCTAGATACATTTTTTGACGACGGAGTAGATACATTTTTTGACTTAAAACTAGATACATTTTTTGACGGAGTAAATACATTTTTTTATTTTTTACATAAACCTAGTTACATTTTTTGACGGAGTAGATACATTTTTTTTGCTTAAACATAAATACATTTTTTAACGGGTAGATACATTTTTTTTACTTTTTTTACATAAACCTAGGTACATTTTTTTTACATAAATATTTTTTTTGTTTTTGGAATTTGTTCCAAATACTCATTACGTATTTAGTGTTGGGAATGATCGGCTTGTGAAGTTTTGGGATGCTGATAAATTTGAGTTGCTTTTAACTCTTGATGGGCATCATGCTGAGGTATGGTGTCTTGCAATCAGCAGTCGTGGTGATTTTGTTGTCACAGGATCAAAGGACAAGTCCATACGTCGTTGGGATCAAAATCATCAAGCTGAATAACATGTCAGGCGCACACTATTCAAGTTTAATCGAAGAACCAAACTTCAACGTAATATCAGTGAAAACACAACAAAATATTAAAATTGACCAAAGTTAGGGAGAGTGTTGGCAATTAAAAGAAGCAACAGTAATTTCCGATAATAAGGCTATTTAAACACATACTTGGATATGAAAGTGGGGCATTCATAGATTTTATTTAATGAAAGTGGGCTTTTTACATTGTAACAATCCATGGTTGGGTTTGGTTTGATTGATCTCAGCCGTAGTTTGTCTTTTTAATCTAATGGTTATGACTCGTTCTCACCGTATGCACCGAATGATCGTTCTCACCGGATATATATATATATATATATATATATATATATATATATATATATATATATATATATATATATATATATATATATATATATATATGGGTCGAGATCCGGTGAGAACCACCCTTATAATGAGAACCATGAGAACCCTCACTAAATCTCCACCATATCTCGCTTCAAATGTTTCGTTGGATCATTTACCATTAGTTTAAGTTATTCAAATACACACTTTAGTATCAATAAACAAAAAAATTTGATTTAATTAACAAAATATATACTTAGTGTACGAAAATACAATTAGGCGTACTAAAACGGCTATAAATGCACGAAAACAACCACTACGTGCATGGAATTTTTTACATGCATGAAAATGATTACTAGGTGCATGAAATAAGAGGTTGTACGTGCATTAAAATGAGTTCTAGGTGCATGAAAAATGATAGATGCGTAAAAATCGGTAGTAGGTGCGTGAAAATTAATAAAACGTATCTCACCTTGATTTCGGTCACTAGTATATATTTTCTAGACCAAGAAATATGTTCTCTAGCCTTAAAATTTCATGCCGAATCCAAATATGTCATTAATTTTTTTTAAAAAAAGTTCGTAAGGTAGAGTTCTCACGGTTCTCATTTTATTGGTGGTTTTCATAGGATCCCAATTCTATATATATATATATATATATATATATATATATATATATATATATATATATATATATATATAGAGAGAGAGAGAGAGAGAGAGAGAGATTTGGATCCTATGAGAACCATGAAGATAATGAGAACCATGAGAACCTCTTATCAACCCTTAGGTGTAACGAAAGTTTGACGATTGAGATTGTTCGTAATAATGACTTCCTGAAAATTCAAAACCATCGGACACTAAACTTTCACTATTCTTTTTTCTCTCTCTTCCATATAATTTCCGTTCATCTTCTCGATCAAACAATCTCCGTTCATCCTCTCTGATTCTATCACTCTCCAATCACCATGTTTTCGACTCTTCTAAAACCGCTTCAGAAATTTGGGTTGAATTCATCGGTCACCACCATTTTTGCTCCTTCCACCGAGCACTTCTGCGGATTCAGGTAATGGCGATTAATACTCCATATTTCCCCTAATTGTTCTCGCTGATTTCAATTATAATTTCTCTGAGTAGATTACAATTTAGGTAATTTCTCAATTTCCACAATTTTTGTCATTTATTCCTAAATTTTACGATTTTAATGATATAAATTAGTTTGATTAGGGTTACATTTCCGGTTTGTTATAATTTATGTTGTTTCCGCTACTTTCAAATTTCGTTTGATTCTTACTTGCATTCCACTATAATTACTATTAATTACTTCAATTTATGTAGTTATTAATCATTTAAGTATTGCACGATCACTATAATCTCTTTTGTTCCTTACTGATTTCAATTTCCTTATTTAGAAACCTAGTTTTAATTTTGTGTTGCTTAATTATTATGACTGGATTTCTGTTGAATACTTTGTTATGTTGTTTGCAGTATAAAGCATGCTAAAATTTTACAGTAGAATTTAATGTAATAATTTAAAATTCTTAGTATCAGTATTGACATAAATAACCTGCTTTATTTTGTGTTTGTAACTTCCACACAATCAAATTAAAATTTCTAGCAATATATATTAGCAAACTGGTTTTATTGGTGATTGAGGAATCATTTTTACGATGATCTAATTTATTGTCCATTCTTTTGGAGATTCATTTCCAAGCTTCTGTTTGTGTCATTTATGTTATTAGATTATTTATTATTCAATGAGTGTTTAGTGTCAAATGCAAATGCAAATGCAAATGCTTACTATGCATAATCTTACGGTACCGCGGCTACCTTATTGATGAACTTGTTGTCTTTTCTTGAAATTTCTTATCTCTTGAGTACGTTGTTTCAAACACTGCCAAAGAATTTTTAAATCTATGCTGCATGACATTATCTATTTCGATATTGTATATGTTTGATGTCTCAATGTTGTTCATTGTATTTTAAATTTTAAATTGTGACTAATTCTTGTAGTGTACGGGAACCTTCTTTCTAAAGCTCAATTGGACAGAGCAGTTGTTCCTCGGGAAATATTGTTGAGTTTAAATATGTCTGTCTTTGCTTATTTGAAAAGCTTGTTGATGCTTTATGTTGTACAAATCTCGGTTATTGAATGAAAAGAAGGATACCGAGTGTATTTACTAAATACTGACTTCATTATGTTAATTTTATGTAGGATATCATACAGTCGATGCCTCATGATGCATACCCAATGTGTGTTCTTGTTAGTGCAATGAGCGCCCTTTCAATTTTTCATCTTGATGCTAATCCAACTCTCAGAGTAAGTATATGACACCCACTCTAGTATTTTTTGTTTTCCAATCCCTATATTTTGAAAGTATCTATATATGAGTGTAATATAAGAGATTAGTCTCGAGGTAGGAGGTTTGAAGAGAGCATTTAAAAAATTCAAGAGTTCTGGAAAAAATATGCACAACGTGGGCTTAAAAGTACTTAAAATAATGTATGTTTAGAAAATGGTATTGATTTACTCAGTATATATTTTACTCATTATAGTATAACTGTGACAATATAACTCCTCTCATTTCTGTCTCACAATGGTGTGTACTACACATGGGAAAAGAAAAAAGAATGCTAATGAAAATCAGCAACTTTCTAGAGAAAATCTGAAATAACTTAGAATTACCTTGTTGCCCACCTAGCCGAGGTGGGACTTCACCAATTATTATTAGTGTTCAAATCAAGCTAAACTAAGGTTCTACAATTACGCAGTTCTATCGGTATTTCACCAGTGGGCTAACAACATTGTACTAGGAGCTTTAATGTCAATGACAACCATTTGTATTTTACCCTTATATGTGAATGAAATAAGGTTCTATGTGCACGAAATAAGGTTCTATGTGAATGAAATAAAGTTCTATGTGCAAGAAATAAGGTTTTATGTGCATGAAATAAGTGTTAAATGGGCATGAAATAAGGTTCTATGTGTATTAAATGAGGATTTATGTGCATGGAATAAGGTTCTATGTGCATTAAAAAGTTCTTTAGTTGAAATGCTTGGTTATTTTACGATACTAATTATGATACTAATTACTTGATAAAGGACATTAATTTTAATTCAGTGTGCTTGAGATAAGCTTCTATGTGCATGGAAATTAAAGTTCAGTGTGCATGAAATAAGATCTTATGTGCATGAAATAAGTGTTAAATGAGCATGAAACAACATTCTATGTGCATGAAACAAAGTTTTATGTGCATAAAATAAGGTTCTATATGCATGAAATAAGGTTCTATATGCATTAAAAAGTTCTTCAGCTGCATAGTTGGTTATATTATGATACTAATCATTGTTGATAAAAGACATTAATCTAATTCAATGTGCATGAGATAAGGTTCTATGTGCATGAAATAAGTGTTAAATGGGCATGAAACAAGGTTCTATGTACATGAAACAAGGTTTTATGTACATGAAATAAGGTTCCATATGCATGAAATAAGGTTTTATGTGCATTAAAAAGCTCTTCAGCTGCATCAGTTGGTTATATTATTATACTAATTATTGTTGATAAAAGGAACATGAATTAAAGTTCAATGTGTGTGAAATAAGGTTCTATGTGCATGAAATAAATAAAAAAGACTATGAAGGAGATTTAATGTATTTACCACCCTTTCAAAGCATTTTAGTGTATCTATTACATATCTTACTCTAATATGTGAGAAACATTTCAGTGTACTTAATCTTACTCTAATATGTGAGAAACATTTCAGTGTACTTACGTCAGCTTAGGCAACCATAATCATATCATAGGCCCGTTATTCATACTCGCATTTGTTCAACGTATATTAAAGGCTATTAGCTCAATGGTAGAGCGACGTGCACATTTTGCACAAAGGTATGGGTTCAAATCCCATATAGCCAGGTAAATAAAAATCCCATGATTGCAATTTGTCGAGATGCAAGTAGTATAGTACAACTATAATTAAATAGTCCATAAGCATACCAGGGCAATGACGAGCATGCTATAATTAGACTCATAGGTGTAACAATAACGCCAAGGAGGCAGTGTAATAACTTTCTTGATAAAAATTTCAAAGAGTAGCGTATGCTATTATGCATAGAAACTATGAACATATATTCTGGTCTTTGGCAATCTCAATGTAAAAGAAACATTCTTACTTACTAGCCAATGTGGGAGTTGAACCCACATTTTGTGCATTGCACAATGCTCTACCATTTGAGCTAATTGGCTTACGAAATAAGTAAAATATAAGTAATTGTAATGTAAAAACAGTAATGATAATATCAAAGATTGTACAAATTGATATGTTAATGTTTCATTAAATCATTATTAATGAACATACGTGATCGATTAACATTGAATAGGGCCAATAGGTTCAAAGTAAATACTACCTATTGTCCAAGTGTCGTACATATGCTCTACTATTAGACATGGTAGGCAAAGCAACTAGAAGAGTCAAGGTAATATAGATCATAAGATTCGTAACTTAAGTTTTCAGAGGTTGGAGTTATAGGCATTCTATTATATATACATTGGAAATTAACACCTACAATCTACGAAATTTTAGTTGGGCTGTTTCGGCTCAGAAGACGCTAACAAGACTTAAAATGCTCATATAGGTTTGAGAACATACCGGATACTAGATGATAAGTCAGGAGGCCGTGGTTGAATGGAGTCCAATATTGCTTATCTTTTCAAAGTCCCTAGTTAGTGGGATAAGGTAAACATCCCACCTTTATTACCATTCACATGAGATTGTCTCTCTAGTTTCCTACGTATTTTTCATGAACAAATTCTAGCAAGCTTTATAACTACTTGCCTCAATAATCTCTTTCTCCATAATGTAGGTTCTTGTCTTCATTGCAGATCTAGGAGGCACAAAAATTGATCTCAGGTTTGCAAGCCCCAAATAAGGTTGTCTGTCAGTCATTGTTGCTCTTGTTCTGAGATTTTCTGATAGTGAGTTTTCTCGTTTTCATCCTATTATTGTTGCATTTGTCATTTCACAGTATCTCTGCACCTAAAAGCACCAATGGGAACTCAAATATTATATTCACACTGACTAATATCAAACTGGTTGGGGTTGGGTGTATGTAGCCTTACCTCTATTTTAAGAATAATGAGAAGCTATTACCGGGTGCTCCATAAATTATTTACTGAACATATTATAACTCAGGTTCACTATTACACCTCACATATACACTAAACTATAGCTCACATAAACGGTTTCACCTCATAAAAACAAAAAAGCTCAAATACATCAGTTCTTTTTACTAGTATCCCTTGCAGATACATCAGTTGTGTTCATATGTTGTATCGTAAAACCTACACTTGTAACTTAGCTTAATGTCTGATGTTTAATTAAACTAAGAAGATAAAGAAACAATACAACAACAATGTAAACTACAAGCCTAATCAAGTTGAAACAAAATTTAATTGGCACTTGAATATAGTTGAAACAATTACGGTGTTTTCAGCCTAATCAAGTTGAAACAATGACTTGAAGCTACCTTCAAAACAATAGTCCGTCTATAGTTTAATTAAACCCTAACCTTAATTTCTCAGTTCCCAAATTAATTCCCGGAACTCAAATTTCACAAGCACAATTTATCAATTCGGAATAAGAATAAAAAAATTAATCAAACCGTGACCCTAATTTCTCAAATCGAAAAATTAATCAAAACATATATTCAACTAATTTAATCGACGAATAAAGAAGTTACAAAGAGATCGAAATGTAAACCATAATTTCACCAAAAATAATTATAAATTCGAAACTTTACCTCGAATTAACATGATCCATTGATCGATTAATGTCTGAAAGTTTATTGTTAAGGAGTTTGATCGTCGGGCATGTCACGATCGATCGTCGTGAAAGAAGTTGAAAGAATGATGAGAGAGAAATAATTCTGTGAAAATGAATTAGGCGAGAGGGTTTGGGAAGAGGCAATGTGCAATATTTTGGTTGAATTAATCTCAGCCTTTCGGGTATCATTAGATCTAAGGGATGTGAGTGGTTCTCACAGTTCTCATTATACTAGTGGTTCTCACCGGATCTCGACCCTATATATATATATATATATATATATATATATATATATATAGACTTGTGATCCGGTGAGAACCACCTTACAATGAGAACCTTGTGAGAACTTTACCTTACGGACTTTTTTTAAAAAAATTAATAACATAATTGGATTCGGCATGACATTTTATAGCTAGAGAACATATTTTTTTGTCTAGAAAATAAATACTAGTGACGGAAATAAAGGTGAGATACGTTTTATTTATTTGCATGCACCTACTATCTATTTTTTCGTATCTATCATTTTTCCGCCACTAATATTTATTTTCTAGACCAAGAAATATGTTCTCTGGCCATAAAATTCCATGCCGAATCCAATTATGTCATTAATTTTTTTAAAAAAACTCCGTAAGGAAGAGTTCTCACCGGTTTTCATTGTAAGGTGGTTCTCACCGGATCCCAACCCGGTGAGAACATATTTCTCACCGGATCCCAACCCGGTGAGAACATATATATATATATATATATATATATATATATATATATATATATATATATATATATATATAGAAATCGAATCACGTGAGGCCGCCCTCTTAGGATGAGGCCGCTGGACCCTTTCTAAACCGTTAGATTTTAGTAGCATGGGCGCACGAGATCTTGACACGTGTCCTATATAATATCAAAAAAAAAAACTGACAATTCATCTGTCTTCATTTCTCTCTCTTTTTCTTCAACTCCAATCAATCACCTCCAATATTCTTCAACAATGGCGGAACAGCACGCGACAAATATTACCACGTCATCTTCTGCTTCACCCTCACGCTCCTTTTCTATCTCTTCGCCTCCTTCACGCGCCAGCTCTTCATCCGCCGTCACTCCACCGTCATCGCCGCCATTTTTTCTCTTCTCGCTGGTGCTGCCAAAGAATTCGCCGATCACTTCGGCTATTTTCAATCCTCCGGCGCCTCCTTCAAAGACGTTGTCGCCGATTTCGCCGGCGTTCTCATCGCTTGTTCATTACTTTCTCTCCCTAGATTCCTTCGCCGGAAACCTAAGTCCGATGATGATTTCACGGGAGTCGCGCTTGTTTGATCGCCGATTTTGAGAGGTTAATTATTGTTTTAAGAATCTGAATCTTCACTACTCGTTTCGCCTGAAACGACAGTGAAGAGGCGGCGGAGGTGGAGGCTTGATGAGGAAGTGGACACGTGTCGCCGCCGTGCGTTGGCGGAGGCTACTGTAGAGAGAGAAAATGGGATGGAGGCTTAACTTGTGAAACTAGATGCTTAATATGTGAAACTGGAAGCACAGATTGTGAAACTGTGAAACTGTGAAACTAGATGCTTAACTTGTGAAACTAGAAGCTTATTCTGTGAAACTAGAAGCTTAACTTGTGAAACTAGATGCTTAAGATGTGAACTGTAAGCAAATATTGTGAAACTGTGAAACTGTGAAACTGTGAAACTAAAAGCTTAATTTGTGAAATTAGATGCTTAACTTGTGAAACTGGAAGCAAATATTGTGAAACTGTGAAACTAGATGCTTAACTTGTGTAACTAGAAGCTTATTCTGTGAAACTAGAAGCTTAACTTGTGAAACTATATGCTTAAGATGTGAAACTGTAAACAAATATTGTGAAACTGTGAAACTGTGAAACTGTGAAACTAGAAGCTTAATTTGTGAAACTAGATGCTTAACTTGTGAAACTGGAAGCAAATATTGTGAAACTGTGAAACTGTGAAACTAGATGCTTAACTTGTGAAACTAGAAGCTTATTCTGTGAAACTAGAAGCTTAACTTGTGAAACTAGATGCTTAAGATATGAAACTGTAAGCAAATATTGTGAAACTGTGAAACTATGAAACTAGATGCTTAACTTGTGAAACTAGAAGCTTAACTTGTGAAACTGGAAGCAAATATTGTGAAACTGTGAAACTAGAAGCTTGGGGATGCGTGAGGTCCGGCGGCCTCATCCTAAGAGGCGGCCTCACGTGATCCGGCCTCTATATATATATATATATATATATATATATATATATATATATATATATATATATAGAGCGAGGATCCTGTGAGGTCTACTCGTTAAATGAGGATTGAGGTCTACTTGATTTAAGCAAAAATAAAAACTCTGCCACCACCAGAAATCGAGCCCGCAACCTCACATATTAGAGGCGAACAACTTAACCAACGGACCACTGAGTCCTTTGTTGATAAATGTAATACTGTAAAATATTTAACACGTGAAAACGTTCTAATAAGGAAAAATAAAAACCTGATGGTACTGGGGTTTGATCGCCCGACCTCGAGGTACAAAGACCATCACCTAAACCAATAGGCCACAAAGTTTTTGTTGATTAATACGATATTGTATAATATTTAAGACGAAATCATTTTCGAAGACATTTTTGTTCAAATTGCCAATTTCTTATTTGTTTTTGCGTTTTCTTCTTTGGTTACCTTGTTAATGGCTTATTCTTGATTTTTCTTTTCGTATTTTTTTTTTTCATTTTTTTTATACGAATTTTTTTTTTTTCATTTTTTTCGAATATAGTTTTGAAGAACCCGTGATATTGTATTGAGTAACTTGTGCTATTGTAATGAAAAATATTTCGAGAAATAAAAAATTTCGAGAAAAAAAATTGGTTTTTTCGAAAATTTTCTTTTTCATTTTTTTTTACCGATAAGAAAACTTCGAGATGTGTACCTACACATTGAAAGTTGTGTATCTACGCATTTAGAGATGTACATCTACGTATTTAGAGGTGTGTATCTACGCATTCAAACATGTGTATCTACGCATTTAGAGATGTGTATCTACGCATTTAGAGATATGTATCTATGCATTTAGAGTTTGGACATGTGTATCTACGCATTAAGAGATGTGTATCTACGCATTTAACCATGTATATCTACGTATTTAAAGGTATGTATCTACGCATTTAGATATGTGTATCTACGCATTTAACCATGTGTATCTAAGTATTAAAGGTATGTACCTACGCATTTAGACATGTGTATCTCCGCATTTAGAGATGTGTATCTACGCATTTAAAGGTGTGTATCTACGCATTTAGACATGTGTATCTACTCATTTAGCCATGTGTATCTACGCATTTAGAGATGTGTATCTACTCATATAGAGGTGTGTATCTACGCATTAGAGGTGTGTATCTACTCATATAGAGGTGTGTATCTACGCATTCAAACATGTGTATCTACGCATTTAGAGGTGTGTATCTACGCATTTAAACATGTGTATCTACGCATTAAGAGATGTGTATCTACGCATTTAGCCATGTGTATCTACGTATTTAAAGCTGTGTATCTACGCATTTAGACATGTGTATCTAAGCATTAAGAGATGTGTATCTACGCATTTAAAGGTGTGTTTCTACGCATTTAGAGATGTGTATCTACGCATTTAGATATGTGTATCTACGCATTTAGCCATGTGTATCTACGTATTTAAAGGTGTGTATCTACTAGACGTGTGTATCTACGCATTTAGCCATGTGTATCTAAGCATTAAAGGTGTGTATCTACGCATTTAGACATGTGTATCTACGCATTTAGAGATGTGTATCTACGCATTTAGACATGTGTATCTACGCATTTAGAGATGTGTATCTACTCATATAGAGGTGTGTATCTACGCATTTAGAGATGTGTATCTAATCATATAGAGGTGTGTATCTACTCATATAGAGGTGTGTATCTACGCATTCAAACATGTGTATCTACGCATTTAGAGATGTGTATCTACGCATTTAGAGATGTGTATCTACGCATTAAGAGATGTGTATCTACGCATTTAGCCATGTGTATCTACGTATTTAAAGGTGTGTATCTACGCATTTAGACATGTGTATCTACGAATTAAGAGATGTGTATCTACGCATTTTTTTTTCTCCAATCTTTTCGAGAAAAAAAAAAAATTGGAGAAAAAAAATCGAAAAAAAAATTTCGAGAAAAAATTCGGAAAAAGTTTTGAGAATTTTTTTTTAAAAAAAATTCCGATGAAAAATATTTCGAAAATATAATTCCGAGAAAAAATAATTCCGAAGGTTTCGGGTACAATCCCAATTCGCAATTCGCAATTTGAGCAATTTGAGCAATTTTGCGTATGGCTCCGTCTCCAAACTCATTTCAACAATCGCGTGTTAAATATGATACAATATTACATAAATAGATAAGGATGTTGGGGCAGAGTTGGTAAATGGCTAGTCTTCGTTGCTCGTGGTCGCGGGATCGACTCCCACTGTAGTAACTTTTGCACGTGGCATCATCTCATGGTTTTTTTGTTGATCTAATGGTTCTTATAGTAGACCTCAATCCTCATTTAAGATTATAGACCTCACATGATGCAATCTCTATATATATATATATATATATATATATATATATTCATCATTTCGAGGTTTCAACCATAATCAAAGTATTAAATAAATAATGTAGATTGTTTTCCCAAATAAATGGCTATAATAAGCAAAATACTTTTTTTCCTAGTAAATTTTGTTGTAGGATAAGAAAATTATTGTTTTTGTACTCAAATTCCTCAATATTATATTTATTTATTATGTTCATTTTTTTTCTTTTTTTTGCGTGTTTCTAAGATTTATAGTCAAACTCATACATCATTTTATCAAAATGTTTAATCGCAAGCCTGTTTGTATAAAATCAATTAATTCATTCAAGGTGGCACCTTAGCAAAACGATTGTTGCTTTAATAATTAGAATTCTCACATATTCTTGTTTCCAATAGTTTTAAACAAAAATAATTTACAATTTACAACAAGAGTTTATAAAACTAATTAAGAACCAAAACAAATAAGAATAATTTAAGACTAATATCAATACCGGAATCGTGACGGGCTATACATATATGCAAATATTTATCTTGAGCTACAATTAGAGTTACCACAACTCAAGTAACATTATGTACACAATTAAATCAAAGTAAATCGACCACCTGTTCGTTCACTTCCAAACCTTAATTGCACCATCTCTACTGCCTGACAGGAGCAGTCTCTGGTTTAATTTCACAGAAGCAAGTGCTAAGATTGAGTCGCGGTGGCAACCAGCCGGGTCGACAGCAGCCGCTGCTAGAACTGCCTTTGTCGTCGTTTTCGTGTGCAGAGGTCGCTTCCGTGCCTCCTAAGTAAAGTAAAGTAATAGGGGTTACTTTGGTGAGAACCAACACATTAACTGCAAATTATCACTTAGATATGATAAACCTAGAAGAGGCAAAACTAACCATAGCCCATCTTACTTAATTATTCCCACACCATGAAATGACCCAATAATAAGTCACATAAAACATATTTCACCCAAAAAAATAAACCTACTTGAACAAAATCCATTCATACAAAAAAGGAGCTGACTCCAATGAAACGCGTGCCCAATATCATACCCGAGTAAACATTAACTTCTAGACAAATCGTATCTCAGGCCAAGCTAGCATGCACGGGTCCAGTCTTCTAATCTCTAGAAGACAGAAAGGGGTTTTGTTGACATTATTCTGATTCCACACCGCCAAAATCCCCTTCCGCCGAAATATATATACAAAAATTTAAAAATAAATAAATAAAACTCACAGAAAAGGGCTGAAATGAAATTGGGATGTACAAACCAACCACACACTAGTACACAACTCCAAAGTCTCAGAAACAATTGTCATACAGGTTTGTCGGTTTTGTCAAACATGACTAATCAATGTTGGGGTCACAATAACATTACCAAGTGCCCCCTACAATGGCGAAAGCAAGGAGGGCCAATTGTTCGTAATCTTACCCTTCAACAAGGCAATTTTTCGATGACCCATAGCAAATTGTGTCGTGATTTGCATTGACCAACCACTACTTCACAATAGAAGAAGGCACATAAAGTTTAGTGAGTGAATTTTGCTTATTTCATCATACTCAAAACAAAAGAGCCAAATCAAATCCACGTCAAGTTAGCATATAAAAACAAGACGACAAGCATCAGTTTCACCATTGATAACATCGTTATAGAAGATCAGATGTTCATTATTAGTTTTGATACTTGGACATTTTAACAAAAAAGTTGCTCTATATTTTCACGACATGAGATCGTGAAAATTGAAAAGCGACAAATGAATTTCTCAGTTTAAGCCAGATAATTAGTGGATGTTAAATTCCATAGAAAAATCCAGACACCCATGACCCATATGCTTAAGATAAGCCCGGAACAAAATGACTAGGCAAACATTGCAATATTAAAGCGATTGCTTAAAAATCATTTATAATTTCTGACGTAGTAAAATATTTGACATTTTCACTTTACCTGCACAACCTGAGCACCAAAGCTAGATTTACTATCATAAGTATCGTCATTCCCAAGGCCCTTAATTGTCGGCCCACAAACGCAGTAACTCCTTTCAGGCCTGCATTTTGCAAGAGAAGTGAGGAAATCTGTTTTTTATGACGAGGAAAAAAAAAATGTACATGTATGGGAAAGAAGATAGCACCTGTCATGGTCCCACCGGCGTATTCTTAAATCAGTTCCACCAGTAAGCAAATCTCCCCCAGGAAGAGAAAGCAGCGTACGGAAACCAGAGAGACGGGGCGGAGGATCATTTAACTCATCTACTCGATATTTCGAGTTGACACTTCTTCTTGGGTCTGATTTAGGATTTGACTTGTTTGGAGGTCGAGCCAAAGCCCAAGGCAAGTCCCCCAACTCAGCATCACCGTCATTTCCTGGCACTCGAAATACCTGATTGAACAAAGCAAAGTAATCTAGGGCTCAGATGGAAGAATTATAACAGGAAAACACTGCCGATCAGCTGCAATTTTTCTGTACACGATGATAGATCTAGGTAAATCCGAACAAAGCATCTGAACTCAAAACATCTGAAGTAGATGCCGAATTGATGCGCAGGTGAAGCGACAAAAAATGATTTAAGTTGAAACAAAAACCTTAATAGCCATGTCAAAGAAGATCCAATTAAAGCAACCCTGTAACTACTAACTAGTGACAGAACCCGTATCCAAATGAAGCAACCAATATGACCCATTTGACGGAGATATCTAGGGACCGCATGAGCTCCTCCACAGAAAAAAAGGGGTGAGACTTCAGTTTTTACATTCCACCCATGACAGATAACTTTCCATATAGTTCGACTACCATTAAATGCAATGAAAAATTAGCAGCATAATGACTAGTACCTGATGGCAGTTTCCAGTTTCAGCATTCCATAGAGATACTTCATTACAACCTGCAGCAACGTAGACAAGAGCCCTTGTGGCAGAAAATGGTGCATTTGGCGGAGGAACATAGAGACACATACTCTCTATAGGACATGGACAAGGATATTCCCATGTGTTGACAGGTATAAGAAATCTAAGATCCCAGAGGGTCAACACACCCCTTGAAGATCCTGATATGAACCAGTTCCCCGATGGGTCAGTGACTAAATTAGAGACATAACCCTCCTCGGGAAATGATTTCAGAGTCCAAGAATCACTATTTGTTCTAGTATCCCAGAGATGAATTCCACAATTCTGAGTGCTGTACATGACCGAGTGACTCGCAGAGGCGTCAGCCGAGTAGTTGACTAGACTGAGGATGGCACCTTCTCCCACTTCCCTCTTTTTCACATTGGCAATCCCCGAATACTTCTCAATACCATTCCGAATTCCTCGGGATAAATAGTCCACCGAAAACATGTGTATCCTTCCATCACATGCACCAACAATAACCTGGGCCGAACCCCGAATCATTGTTGTGCATAGTGCCCGTGTTCCCTCCAAAGCATAAGTCAACCTTGACCTAAATGAGATATCCTTTTCTAATCTTCTTGAATCCCATACCTTCACCGTTGAATCATCAGATGCACTCACAAAAAAACTATTGTCAGTTGAAACGGCAATGGCATTAACAGCAGAACGATGTTCCGGAAGATGAGCAACCAATACACCACGTGGCTTCCACCCCAAATCGGGATGTGATGAAGTCCATGAGACAGGTGATGCTCCGGTTACATCGTTTGAGGATGAAGCATCCTCAATAGATGATGAAGAGCTCCCTTTTAAAGAGCCAGTCATTGCCAGTTCATGAAACTTAGAGCTCATATATGATGTTTGGTCATTTTCTCGGGGATCAGGTTCATGGACCACTCGATGGAACTGCTTAGACCCACTAGCTATACTGAATGAGCCTGAGACAAGCTTAGGTGCTGGAAGTGAACTAGTCATGCCAAATGGTTTGTTCATTGGATCCAACCAGTTTGAGGTAGATGGGTCTATTCCCGGTGGGTTTGGCTTCGATGAAGTGTCGGATTCTGCTTGAGAATTGCCAACTCTTTTGTCCAAGGAAAAGGAATACAGAGGTATATTTTCAGGCGATCTGTCATGAAGCAGGCTATTCATACTGTTAAGTTGAGGAGATATCAACCCAGAGAACTGCAGCTTTTCTGGAGAAAGATGATCCCTTATATCAACTGAAGTAGAAGCATTGTGAACAAAGCCCCCTACTGATCGAACCTTAACATCACCACTATCGCAGTCAATTGACTCGCTTTGGTGCTCAAATTTCGGGTCTTGGAGATCTTGATGAATCTCAGGCCACGCATCATTCTGTTTAGGCAAATCTACAGGGTCCCACTGTTTATGCGGTGTTGAAGAATTGTACCATATCTTTCTATGTCTCTCTAACATGTCCGAGCCACGAGCATCTTCTAGGATTTGGTAAAATCCCTGTCTAGACACTGGAGGCTTTAAACATGATAGAAGGGCCGTTTCAGACGCTAAAGAAGCTGGCTGACGGCGAAGGAAAGGACGAATTACGGGCGCGAGAAAAACAAATGAATCGACAGCTCCCAAACTCACACTACTTGCAGCAATGAAAGACACAACTGACCTCCTAACCCAATGACTAGGATAGCATAGCAGGGGAAAAGCATGTTGTATCATATCAAGTAGAACTCTTTTCCGTATAAAACCGCTATTACACAGTGAAGTTAAACAATCCAGTGTATTCACTATGACACCTTCTGTAGTATCACTCAACGCCTGCTCAATGTAAGGTACAAGATATTCCTCAACATTCCTTGGACCAATAAAGAAGCAAACATATACAATCTGCCCATAGAAAACTGTTCTCAGCTGCTCATCACGGTCGTTAAGAAAAGCGGGAAGAATGGGCAACAGAAAGTCAATGCTTTGCTTCTGCCCAAAAAAACAGCAGAGCCCAGCAACATCCTGCAAAAGAGCTCTCCTAATATTTGGAGTTTGCTTTGGCCCCATTACGAGTTCCTGCACCACCTCGGCTATGGACTTTCTAAGATGGGCTAGTTGAGCATTGCTATATACTTTCAGAGCCTGTTCATTATTCGTTGACGGTGACTGTGACTTTTGAGGCATGCTCAGTTCCTCTAACACTCCGGACTCACTCAACCTAATTGAGTGCACCAAAAACCCATAAGATGTTAATGCAAGCTTGCATATGTTGCTTGCATAACAAATTCGGACACTTTCCTCAGGGTCATCGGGAACCATAGAAAGCATGGGGAGAATATATTCAGGAAAAATTTTAGCATCACTTGGAGGAAATTCTCGAACTAATGGCAAAATATCACACACGGTCTCTAGGGCAGCACAACGGACTATCGCTGCAGAGTCATTTAGCATAGCAACTACATACGGAAGTACACGCTGTAGCCGATCTTCATTATCGATATAGATCGATGAATACTTTAACAAAAGTATACAACTACGTCGAAGCTGAGGAAACTTGACATTCCTTATACATGAACATAGAAGGGATGTAATAAGTACCATACCTTCACAGCTTATAACATCTGCGGGTAGCTGTAGAAAGGGCATGCGATAGGTGTCGGATTCACTGTCATACTCGGACATTAATGACTTCAAATCACTAATAGTAATCTTCTTCAAATAGGCATGTTCCTGCCTCTTAAATACGTCAGAGATACTTTGATGCAAATTACTAGGAGACTGAATGCTATACTCTTGCTCATTTGGCGATAAGTGACACTTAGATGTATCCTCGTGAGCTGACTTATCACTAGAAAAATGATTTGAGTGGTCCACATCCCGAAGTAAGGCACCTAAATCACCTAATAGCTCAAACCGTTCATGAGCTAATCCTCTTGTCCGAGGATCGTTCCTCGAATAGCTCTTGGGATAGTTGTGCACTTGTTTCAGAACCATTTGTTGGGATGTCTTATCAGCGGATTGGGATGGTAAACCAGGTCCACTAGTTATCTCATTACCAGATTTACTGCTTGCCATCTGCTTTACTATTTCATGGAAAGCACTTTGACACATGACAACCTACAATATGCATTACAAAACCAAGCATTACATACAAATAGAAAAAGAACCCAAAAGAACTGAGGATTGAAACAAGTATAACTTACCCTGGCATCAATGTCAAGAGAGTTAAGACATGAGTAGAAGTTATGCAGAAATGGTGAGAAAAAATTCGGGAAGACAACACCCGCATAACTCTTCAGATAGCCTTCAGCTGATAACCTTTCATCAGGATTCAGCTGAATCATGTGAAGAATCATTTTCCTTATTTCTGGGTCAGGTATCTGGAATGATGATATATGCATAAATTAGTACAAATACCAAGCTGACAGAAAGATAAACCCAGTTTACCATGGAAGTGAATTTAGAACATTGATGGTATGTGAAGAGCAGAGATGCACAAATGAGCTCTAACAGCAATACATAAAAATTAAAGAGCCAACCATTAAATTTGGGCAAAAGAACGGTGTCCTATGTTCCTACCTGCGCCAACTACAGGCACATCATTAGATACAAATATTAAAAATTGTCCTACCTATTCAAACGAAAATGCCCACGGCCACAACAGCGACGAATGTTGTTGCTATTGCCGTGTCGTAGTCGACATTTTCGTTTGAATAGGTAGGACGAAGACGACAACAATCACAAAAGGATTTAGGTCGGCTGACATGAATCATCACTTGAAAGTTGAAACCATCAATGATTGGATGCAAGAGGAATAGATAATTAGGGGTTAAGGAAATCTTTTAGGGACATTACTGGACTGTAAGCTTTCTTCAGATAGCAATCAAGTGTCGAAAAGATCAACGGTCTCTGCATGTATTTGAACCTAACGTGTATTAGAATGCGTCCCATACCTTCTCAAGATGCTGGCTAGGGTCATGTTGCCCTCTTCGATAAGCAAGGAGCTGCGAGAGTTCAAATAATGGTTGGCCCTCCAAGAAAAGTTCTGCTATAACACACCTGATAGCAAATGGACGATTCAAGGAAACCATTTCAGAAAATTAGAGCAACAAAGAACGATAAAATTTAGTTACATGGGTCTTAATGCACAATAATGTTTGAAAAGCATCAATAAATAAAGCAGTGGCTGAGCAAACAAGTAATATGAAACTCCACTACCCGTTAGGCCGTTACACGATAAGGTTGGGGAAAGAGGACAAAAGGAAACATTTTCCCTCTAGATGAAGTCCATTCATCAATATATCACCAGCTTTCAGCTCTTGTTATTTTGAACACCTTAAATCAGAAATTAGTTCATCCAGATAAGTAATCTGGTACTAAATCAGCTTCTCGAGATTTAGATCTAGTGGTAGCGAGAGTAGCAACAAAGCTGGTATATACATTGAAGCACTTCAGAAATAATTCCAAAGTCATTTAAGATCAAACATTATAAAAGAAGCTCACCCGGCTGCAAATATATCCATAGACGGCTTAAGAGTTGAATCAGGAGCGACAGGGAAATCACCACCATGTTCATAAAACCTCTGAAAAACCCATGTCAGATAGTATGAAAAGATGAGCGTCCATGAAAATATCTATTTTAAGTGGCCATTTCAAAGTAATAGCGCCATCAATGTTCAACAAAAGAATCAGAATCAGGCCACACTGCCATCAATTAGCGTATTCTGGAACTGTCGACAGGATTTTAGTCCTGCATAATCTAAAGTTTTGCGGACAAAAGACTCGCAACCTTATGTTTGGAGTTACAACATTAGTGGGTGAAGTTGACATATATGATATATCCTAGAAATAAACATCACACTTCTATCAGGTTTGGATTTTTAATTAGAAAGATGTAGTGAGTACAGGTTCAAAAATAATCTAGCCAAAACTACCTACTTATCTTTGAAGAAAATAATCTACTATGCATCGTGCTATAAACAAGAAAGAAAAAAGCATATTGACACCAATTTGAAAAGAGATGGAGGCAAACGAAAGAGGGGAGGCAGCAGAAACTTGATTTGTTCCTATCCATAATTTTCCAAACTTATTATAAAGGAAGGTGGATCCCTCACTCTCCCTAACCTTCCCTCTTCTTCCAGATAGCATGTAAGTGAAAGCATGATCATACATATATTCGTAGTACCAGAAAACGTTTGTGGAAGTGCACATATATAAAATATTTTAGGAGAAAAGGATTAGATATAGGAATTACAGAAACAAACAGAAACCTACCTCAGGTGCCAAATAACACAGCCTTCTCCCGCCAGTATCAAAGAAAAAAGAGAAATCTGATGGATCATCATCAGGAATATATGTAGGTTTAAATGATGCAAAGTCGGCAAGGTAAACCCAATTCCATGATGTTACCAGCACATTCTCACACTTAATATCACCTAAATAATGAGAAACATAATATTCAGATTATACACAAAACACAACTGTGATACCAATGACCAACCAATATAGCAGATGTGAGCAACTCACCGTGACAAATTCCAAGTTCATGACTTTGCTTAACCGCACATAACAGCTGAAATATAAATAAAAAGCTTCCATGTGATCACTCGTATCGTAATTACGCATAAACAGAAATAAGTGTCACAAAAGAACAAAACAAAACCTGAAAAGCAAGCCATTTTTTCTCCACAAGGCTAAGGAAAGGCCTTGTACTGAGCCGATCATGCAGGTTATTGAAGAAATATTGTCTGAGTAGATACGCTGCCTTGTCGGTCTCCAGCCAAAACTGACCATCACATAGTAATTCCCATCAATATAAAAGATCCACACTACATTGAAGATTCATCATGGTAATACCATAGTACCACTCACACAACTATGAGTACGGAGTAGCAAATACACATATGACATAACCCACATAAAAAATGAGCGATGGGATTAATTATGCAAAACCCGAATTGACCCTGAACTGACCCGCTCTAAACCCGACCTGATTGGTCTGTTTACAAGGTCTAGATGGCGGGAGTAAATTTTTTCCCTAAACTTCACTACTCATTAGAAGTAGCAAAATTGACCCGTCCAACATGCAAATTGCAAACTAGGGTCGAAATAGAGCTGGAACTCGAATTGAGTCAATCCCATATGAATGACCCAATAGTTTAATGCATGGTTCATTATCCCTAAACACAAATAACTTGGTATGAACCATGTACCTAATTTGCACGCAATTTCAGTTGATCAGTTCACCAGGTCACTCCTTACGTTTATAAGTTCGTTCATCCTTCTTATCCCTTTGTTTCTCTCTAGCACTTACTTTGGATTTACAAGCTACTGTAGTTTTTGTCTTCGATGGATTTTGGCCACATGAATTCCTCTACTGCACCGATAACAGAAACTAGCTTTCTTATTCATTTATTCATTCATGGGATTTATGTTGAGAATCAAACTAGTGTCTGAACATAATAAGAGTTAGGAAATTTAAAATACGGTTTAAAACTAGCCGTATTACTCCAGCTAAAATTGCATACATTACACATAGTTTTATTTTTCCTAGTGCAGTTTAACTAACTAGATAACATTCAATTTTCCAGGATTTATGGTGTGTACCCTGGTAACCTTTGGGCACATGAGCAATATAGTGTGTACCCTGATATAATGACCCTAGGCAAAACCTCTAGCCGGAGGAATATCAACTGAAGTCATGCTAGTTACACAGAGAGTTTTAGCAGCAATAAACCCTCTGCAATTACCATCATTGACAAAATTGCAAATCCAGTCTTCTTGTTCAGTTTGTCAAAGAAAGCCCAGTATTTTAAAGATTTACTAATAGAAGAAACATGGGGAAAATAAACTGGTGAAAGAAGTCCGAGGTAAGGAGGTTATCATTGGTAATTAGTATAGAGGTGGACGTACAAATGGGTCCCTTGGTAGATGCCTGCTGCAGTTCAGGGTTGCTTACATAAATTGCTGGTAAAGTAAACGTTGTAAGACTAGTTCCGCCCTTGATCAAATCTAAGCACGACTCAAAAAAATGGTGCTGAGATTATTATCAAGTGCATGTCAGCCTCGGAATGCAAGCAATTGAGTAGTGGTGTAGCCACAAATATCAGGTCCTAATTAAACCAATTAACAGCCAATTCGGAACTGCCTGAATCACACAGGACTCAAACTTTAAAATATCAAATATCAGCCAAGTTCAATCTCATCAACAGCAAAACAACCAACATTGAAAATCCCCAAAACAATTTCCATAAACATCAACCGTAAAATTAATAGTTCCCACAAAATTCCATCAAAACCAAAACTAACCCACAGCAATCAAACAGAAAAACATCAAAAATTAAGACAAACCCAGTTCATAAGAATCAAAATAAACCCTACCCAGAAAAAAAAAAAAAAAAAAAAAAGCGAGAAATTTGAAAGCTTTACACAAACCTGAAAAGGCCAAACATGAGGATGTTCAATATTGCGAAAAGTGTCACGAATTAGATAAAGACGCTTCTCATAGTCTCTGAGATCGATCTGATCACCTCGTTTGAAGTAAACTTTGACAATAACAAGACCTTCATCGTGTTTACATTGAATAGATTTGAAGAAACGACCACGACCAAGAACTTCTTTAAGAACTAAATTATATGAAGAAGGTAAGTCATGAAGGTAGTACTCTGTTGCTGATGCTTGTGTTGTTCTTGCAATCTTATTTCCCATTCTAGTCTATATTACCTTAAATCTAATCTAATGTTTTACCTTCTTCTATATATGTAATTATGTTTATGTATACTTTCACTTTGTTTGTTTGGGTCGTTAATGATGTGTGTTTTTGATTGCTTCTTATGTTTCGACGGAGATGTAGCAAACGTACGCAAGAATGAAAGATGCCCAATATCACACATTGGCTGTTTGGGTTAAGGCCGGGTTATTTCAGATTTAATTATTATTATTTTTTTTTTTTTTTATTAGGTAAGAAAATTAGATTGATTCTCTGGGGTAAGACCAATTTATCTCATGCTTTCGAATGAGTGAGGTAAGTTGAAGTCACCGACTTTCAAACCACCTCGAAAGGGTTGGACACGAATGTCCAATAGAAGCCATAAAATCAGCAACTTTGTTGGTTTCACGAAAACAATGTTTAATTAACACTTCATCGAAAAACTGAAGGTCTAATTTCACATCGTTGATAATACTAGAAATTTTCCAAGGAATTTGCCATGTACTACGAATTGAGTTAATGACACATAAATTATCACCTTCTATAATTAACTTTGAGATTCCTAAATATTTAGCTGGTAAAATGTCTTTTTTTAAAGCAAGAGCTTCCGCAACAAGAATACTATTAGATCCACACTTTTTTGCTCCCAGCATAACAATTTTGCCATTATGATCTCTTATAGAATATCCTAACGCAGCTTTATTACCATCTATTTTTGATCCATCAAAATTTAGATTTAGAAAACCGTTCTTAGGTTTCTCCCACCATATATCTTTCTTACTAGCAGTGTTTCTAGTTGGTTTGTATTGAGATCTTTATGTCTAGTCACATTCCAAACATTAATGCTATTATTACATAAAAGAACAAGTTTGTTGATATCTAAGTGAACATCATTAAAGATAATATCATTTCTATGAAACCATGCATTCCACCAAATAAAAATAATCTTTATGAAATCGCCTTTTGGAATAAGGTCTTTGAGATAATTTAGTTTCATTACAAAGCTTTGGCTTTCAATATTATCTTGTAGTACCAAAAACTTATTAAAACTAATAATATTCATATCATGCGTAACTGAAACAATCACCGGACATCTGAAAAAGAAATGATCGTTGTCTTTCAAAATGATGATTGCACAAAACACAATGATGTGGGACATTAATATGACATTTTAGTAGTCTACCTTTTGTAGGAAGGCCATCAACGCAAGATTTCCAAAGAAAAAATTTTAATTTCGGAGGAATATTTAGTTTCCAGATCCAGAAAAAATTACATTTGTCAAGATTTTGATCAACTTGTGCTAACGAGGTTGCTGTTTTGGTAGAGAAATCTCCATCAACAGACAACCCCCAAAAGAGGGTATCCGGAAAATCATTTTGCGGTAGAGGAATATCAATTATCCGACTAACAATATCGTTATTTACTAAACTAGTTAATTTACTTACATCCCATTGTTTATCAGGCGTTATGAAATCTTTAACTAGAAGGTTAAGATTACCGATGCTATTAGCATCAATAATGCTAGTAATAGGATATGAAAATACCCAATTATCAGACCAAAACTTAATATTGCTACCATTACCAACCTGCCATCTCAAACCTTTCCTAAACAGAGTGCGAAGACTCATAAGTTTACGCCATTGCCAAGAAGAAGCTGAATTAGGGTTATGATCAAAGAGTGAACAATTTCTCAAATATTTCTTTTTAACCACTTTAACCCATATACTTTCCTTATCCTTAAGAATTTTCCATAAAAGTTTCATTTGAAGAGCTTTATTAGCTGCTTCGGACGATTTAATGCCTAATCCGCCAAACGATTTCGGTAAGCAAACTTTATGTCAACCAACCAAATTAGGAGAACGCTATGAAGAATTCTTATTCCAAAGAAAGTCTCTATTAATTTTATCTAATCGTTTGTGGATCGATGAAGGAAGGAGGAAGTTTTGCATCTGAAAAGTTCCTTTTGCTTCTAAATTGGCGTTGATAAGAACTAGTCTACCTGCTTGTGATAAAGAATTGATGGCCGACTTTTGCCGTCACTACCGGTATCAAACACATTTATAAACCCGAAAGCAAGTAGTATGAAATTCGGGGTCGAACACGAAGATGGTGGGGATAATTGATTAGTTTAGTTCTAATTCAAGCCTAAGTCGAGGTAATAGGTTTGAGAGTGATAAGACTAACAACTAAAGACAAATTAAGGCAAACAAACTAAGATTAAATCGATGATAAAAACAACTAGGGTGTCGGGGGTTACTAGGGTAGGTCGATGTCAAACATGCAAAATGTAGGAGGTCTCTTCTAAGCTAGGTCTAGGTTTGTCGCGTCCTTCGATTAGACTCGCCTAAAGTCGAACCCTATCCTAGCTCTCGCTACAAACAAGGCCAAGAAATCATACATACATGCTCATGAGAACCCTAGACTATCGTCAAAGGCAAACAACAACAAGAATCATGCCCAACCGTCGTTGAGGCATTTCATCAAACATATAGCAAGCATATAATGAAAACCTAACAAAGATGAAGACCAAACCCTAACCCTAAGCAATAATCATCAACACCAACTACCCAAGTATACCCCTAACCCTAGAAATGGACTACTCACACATAACTAAGAAGGAAATATGAGCAAGTGAAGTATAAATGACAAACATGGTGGAAAATGATAAAGGCAAGCAATTGATTGAAGTTAACTTGAAGTAAATGTAAACAAAAGTAAATACCAAACAAGAGAAAGGAGATTATATCAATACTTGCATAAAAGTGAAGAACTTGGATACAAATGAAGAATCCTCTCAAATGCCTTCAAAAATACACCTAAGAACCCTAGAACAACTTCTAAGAACAATGATTATGAAGAACTACAAGATTAAAATAAAAACTAAGGAAAGATTGATGTTTTTAGGAGAGTTATATGTGTGAAAACCTAAGCAATGGAACAGTAAATAAAACCTAGAAATGCGTGAAAATATCTCAAAGTTGTGTAAATGAAAATAGACTAAGTGCGGGTATATATAGTGCGCGAATTTCTGAGAAATGACTCTCAGCCGGTCCACCGGCTGCCGGTCTGGAACCGGCTCAGAGTCAAAATATGAACTTCTAATTTTTTTTTTCTTCTTTTTTCTTCACTTGGCTTGATCCTCAGCCGACTGACCGGCTGCCGGTCGGTCACCAGCTTAGAGCACGACTTCAGACTTCAGACTTTTTCTTCAATTCTCCATAAGCACAGGTACCACCAGCCGGTTGGCAACTGGCTGGGAGACCTTTATCTTGAATCTGCGCAAACTTGATTTTATTACCTTCTCGAAAATTGGCTAAGTAAGGAACCTGTGTCCCAGCCGGCTGACCGGCTGCCGGTTGGTCACCGGCTGAGGACGCTGAAGTGGGTTTCTGAACTTCTTTTCTTGTTTTCTTCAAAATTCAAGGTCAAGCCTCCCAGCCGGTCTGGGACCGGCTGCCGGTCTGGGACCGGCTGCCGGTCTGGGACCGGCTGCCGGTCTGGGACCGGCTGAGAGGGCCTGGAGCCTAAATCTCTTCAATTCCTCACTTTTTGCTAGAAATCCGTCTCGTTTACTCCCGTTTCTTCGTTCCCGCCTCAATACCTACAAAATAGGAATCAAATAGGAATAGTCGAGGCAACGGGCATGAAATCGAGCAAAGGCACGCAAAACGAGGTCGAAAGGGGACCAAAAATTAAGAAAAGACAATGACAATTATGACCAAAATAGAGCTCATCAAGAATTCGCTTTCCATTTTGATAATTGAGTGCAACAAGATTGAATAATGCTCTCAAAAGTACTTTTAGTTACTCTACAATCAATAATAGGACATTCTAAGTACTTACCCAAATGAGCTTCCTCATTCATATGAAGAATGCCTCTAAATGATTCGCGGAGAGACCGATCAATATTTCTAGTACATTGAAAAGTGGATTTGTCAAAATTAACAAATTGTCCTGAAATCATGCAAAATTTATCTAAAATAGACTTAATGGTGTTACAACTCTGATTAGAGGCTTTTGCGAAAATAATAGTGTCATCCGCAAAAGGGAGAAAAGGAATTTTCTCCACCCCCGATCCAATTCTAATACCAATATTACTAGAGCTAAGGTCGCATTTTTTTTTAGAGATTTTGCTAAAATCTCTGCGCACATAATAAAAATATATGACGAAAGTGGGTCTCCCTGTTGAATACCTCGAGTGGGTTTAAACACCTCTCCTGGTGTTCCATTAACTAACACAGAGTAAGAAACAGTGGTTATACATTCCATAATCCATGAAACCCACGTAGCATTAAAACCCATTTGCTTAAAAGTTTCCTCGATAAATTTCCATTCTAGTCTGTCGTATGCTTTCTCCATATCAAGTTTAATTGCAATCCAACCTCCCTTGCCTTTTTTACACTTAAACGAGTTGAAAATCTCATGTGCTAAAAGGATATTATCCTGAATGAAACGGTTAGGTGTGAAAGCACCTTGACACGGGTATATGATCTTAGGCAAGACACTTCGAAGGCGATTAGCCAAAATTTTTGAAATAATTTTATAAATCGTTGAACAAAGGCTAATAGGGCGAAAGTGGTTTGCTGTTTGAGGATTATCAATTTTAGGAATCAATGCTTTTTTGTTAGTTGTTGAATCAAGGTTTTAGAGATAATAATCAATTTTTGATAATTGATATTTGGGTTGAGTTGGTAATTCGGTTTACTTTTGAGCAATGGGTATCTTTTTTATGGATTAGATTATTAGTAGTAACAAATGAGTTTTGTCGGAAAACTTTCCTAAATCTTGTTTCAAAACTATCAATAATTTTACCTAAGGACAAGATTATTGATAGAGTAAAATTATTGGTAATCTACAAAAGTTTTAAGTTGAGGCTTGGATTGAATTCATTTAAGACTTTTGGTGAATCTTGACCATACTTTTAATAGAAAACTCGTGATCAAGCCTCTGCGTTGCACGAGCTCCGTTTAACGATTTTTTTGATAGAACAATGTAACATTCGTAGATAGTATGAGACTATGAGTCGTATTTTCACTTCGTACCTATTGACTCATTTGTGGATATTTTCTTTTTTTTATCATATAGTTATAATAATTGGGGTGTGGGAATCACTCTCTCACTAAAAAGCTCCCACTTCTCTCTAAAAACACAAAAACAAAAAACCCTTAAGTTTTTGCCGGCACCGCCGCATCCCATCCACTCACTCCTTCCCGTTGCTCCTCCTTCCTCTCGCCGAAGATGGGTTCCCATTTTACCTGTCTCCGGCGATTATTCCATGCATGATCAGAGATGCGGCCGTCTTTTGATTTATCTCACCCCGCTCTTTTTGTTGGTTTTCTGACTCGTTCTGATCACGCGGTGGGCTGTCGGTCTATGAAAAGGATCTGAGGTCGTTCAGTTCCTCTGTTCCTCTGTCATGTCATTCAAAGTCGTGCATGCAACTCAGGGATGTTCTCTTCTCCCTCGCCCCTTCCCACATCTCTGGTAAGATTATTTACTTGTGAGGGTGACGGTCTGTTTGATGAGTATAACTCATCATATTTGTCTTTTTTTCTTATGTGGTTGTGGTTTGGGACGACTTGGAGGTTCCCCCGTCCCCTCGCCCTCTTCCCCCTCTGGTCGGGCCCAACACTTGACCCAAGGACCGTTTCATATCGAGAGATAGGGACACACCTAGCCTTCACCCTCCGTTATTCCTTCTATTCGACTTAGACTAGACCCCTCATACTTGAGTGACCCCGAGACCCTAGACTTTTCTCTCATTGTGTTTACTTAGTTGTTCATTTAATTTATTTTGTTAGTTTAGAATTTAGAATACAAATCAATCTTGTTGACCGACTAAACTAGAACTTAAGCGAGACTTATAGCCTAACCCCACCATCCTTTGGGTTCGACCCTAAATTATACTACTTAATTTGGGAGTTTACAAATTGTTTTTGGTGCCGGAATAGGCGACAAAAACCGGCCATCACATAGGAGGGTAAAGCATTTAGAGTTGATTGAATTAAGGTCGCCCTTCCTGCCATAGATAAGCCCCTCAATTTCCATCCTGTTAAACGCCTATCAACTCATTGAATAACAAACTCGAATGTTTCTTTTGTGATACGGCCATGAATGGTCGGCATTCCTAGATAGGTTCCCAGGTTGCCCGTGCTTTTAATACCAAGAATATCTGAAATAGCTCCATGAAATTCTTCATTTGTATTCGGAGAGAAATAAACTTTTGATTTCCCGCGCGAAACACGAAGCCCCGAAGCTGCACAAAAACGCTGTAATGCGTTATTTATCACGCCTGCTTGCTCGACACTAGCTTCTGAAAATAGAATGATATCATCCGTGAAGAACAAGTGAGTGAGGATAGGTCCACCGCGACAAGTCGGAAAGCCTTTTCAGTTGCCATTTATGTTTTCGTGAACAATAATTTGACTCAACTTTTCCATACACATCGTAAAGAGATAGGGTGAAAGCGGGCCCCCTTGTCTTATACCTCTCGCAGGGGCAAAAAATTCAGTCATTTATCCATTCCAAAGCACATTCAGAGTGACCGAGTAAATTAGCTTCATAATAACACGAACCATTTTTAGCGGTAATCCCATATCAATAAGGCAAAGATTCAAAAACGGCCATTCCAGCTTATCATAAGCTTTTTCGAGGTCGAGCTTAAGGACCATGAATCCCTTTCGCCCCTTCTTCTTCCGCATCGAGTGTAGTGCTTCCTGAACCAGTATGATATTATCAGTTATTTGTCTTTGGGGGACAAAGCTTGCCTGAACCGGAATAATGAGGATCGGAAGAATGGGCTTCAACCTGTTAACAATAATTTTGGTAATCAATTTGTACATAACATTGCATAACCCAATCGATCTAAATTGATTTACCAGCTGCGGATTGTCAACTTTCGGGATTAATGCCAAAAAAGCTTCCCCTAAGCGCTCCGGTATGAACTCGTCGTTTAGGGCTCCTAGGACTAATCGCTCAAGGCTTGGGCGAACGGTATCCCATTGAGTTTGGTAAAATAACGCTTGATAGTCATCGAGTCCGGGAGCTTTGAAGGCGGCATTTGCTTTAGAGCACTCTGCATTTCGGTGATCGAGAAGTCCCGAGCCAAAATTCTGTTTTCATTTGCAGAGAGGGTTGGAAAGAAGTTCGACAAAACTTCCTCTAGGCGGCACTCTACATTAGCTCCTACGAATAGGGATTTAAAATACGAGATAACCAAGCGCTTCACCTCCAATTCATCCAATATCCAATTGTCATTACCATCTTGTAACGCCACAATACGGTTATGTTGCCTCCTAACGATAGTGCTTAGGTGAAATAGGCGGGTATTTCGGTCTCCGTCACAAATATGCTCCATTCTCGATTTCTGAAACCACAGTAATTCTTCATCCCGTAGTACTTGGTCTAATTGTGCTTTCAATTTTGTCTCATATTTAAGCAAGTAGGGTTGGTTGGTACGGGCCAGCGATTTTTGCACTCCTTACAATTGTTTTTCCAAATTTGCCTTTCGTATGAAAATATTTTGATAGACCTCTCGATTCCACTTTTGTAATTTTGTTGTAAAAGAGTGTATGAACGGAATCAAAGGCTCATCACTATTCCATTTTTCGACCCCAAATTGCTCAAATTTTTCATGAGATAACCAAGAGGCATGGAAACGAAAGGGTCGAAGCATACCCGGTATAGGTGCGAACCCGTTAGGTTAAATAATGCAAAAACTCGAGTTTTTACAAAATTTGACAATTCGTAGTCCTCTCAAGTACTGAGTCTTAAACAGGACGGAAGTAACAAGCCAAACACTTTTGACGGGAAATTACGTCGTGTGAAACATTATTACTTAAAATTATTAGACACTCTCTTACATTACACCTTTCCATTTGACGACACACAACCGATACAAAGTTGCAAGTAAAAACACAAAAAAACTCAAACTATCGCAAGTACTAAGTATCATTTCATGTAAGTATCATTTCATGATATTTTCATCTTCGGTAAATGAAGTAATTACTCCGCGAAAATTGTAGAAGTATTCGACTAAGATTTCTCGGTACAATTGTGAGCGTACTTGCACTGAGTAGTGCAAAATTTAGAAGGCCGAGAGTAAGGCGATCAGTCAAGCGTAACACATTACATGACATATATGCAACCGCTAAATATTAGCAGAACCGAGTTTTGGGTTATCAAGTGCAATCGATACCTAAACAGAAGACCATAAGTGGCCGATTTCAGTAGTAGAGTCAGATGAACGGATTAAGAGCATGAGACATGTGCACCATCAACCTGCATCTCAAGTTGGAAGTGGGGCTGATAATCGGATTACATGGATTGAGTCACGTTGGTTCTAATTCACTAAATTTCTGAGACAGGGTTTTACTGGTTTAGGTCAGGTCATGGTTTGCTAGTTCCTTTTACCAATGGAGACGCAGTCGAAGAACGAGTTTCTTGGTCACAAGTACAGCGGAGCTATCAGTGCCTTCAACTTCAATGCCTTTCAAGGGATGCTTCCAACATGTAACCTTCTCCTCCAGTGCTTCAAGAAAATACTGCATAACCAACACCACAAAAGTAACGCAGATTAACTTTAGAGTAGCGTGATGCACCCCGCTTTACTCGTCTTGTTACTTGGGATATTGAAAGACGTCTCAGAGTTTGTAACATCATCTAGACCAAATAATTGATCATACCAAAAAAACAAACTGCACAAAACCGTCTCTGGCCTCATTTGCAAAAGCAGTTAAGAAAACATAGAAATGTTTATCCAAGAAAAATAAAGCTTAAAGTTTTCAGAAGAATCAGAACCCATAGTTATTACAGTCTACAGAGCGTAACCCTTACGAACCCAATCACATACTTGACAACAAGGTTCCTCAGTTTCCGTGTGGGTTAGTTTGCAAGTTACCATGCTGAGTGGATTCGGTGATCCAAATTAGACACCCACTTATACCCATTGTGTGTTGCGTTCTTTTTTGTACATTGCTCTAATCCTTTGTCTTCAGCGTTTAAAAATAGCGCTCGAGTTCTACTATACATGATCAGTGATAACACGGCAATTATTCACTCAGCAATCCGGAGTGAATAGGAATGTCAATGTTCATGTAATTAATCTTCCACAAACAGGTAAACCAAAGTAGAGTCGATTATCAACAGTTCAACACATACATGCAAGCCATGAGAAGAACTATGCGTCTAAACATCTATCTATGTTTCACAGGATGCTTAGAATACCAGTAGAAACTAACAGCATAAAAGCTCGATAAAATCAGCAGTATGATTTAAAATGAGAAACCAGCGATAAAACTCACCATACCTTTACATTCCTGCTGTTATGATAATCATAAGGAATCACCAATGACAGAATTTCAGGCCGGCAACTCCAAAAAAGACCATCTAGGAGAACAGCTACTTGAGAAGGAACGGAAGCAAACACATTCACCTTCAGCTCTGGGACATCAGGAGTCATTCCATCTTGAGTCTCGCTAACTTGGTCCCGGTCAAATATAACCTTCTCATCCAAATACAAGAAGTGATCAGTAATTGAAGACTCCAATAATAATATGCAAAATTTTGAATCGTTATAATTGATGTAACGGAATCACAATGACAGATTTGATTCCGATGTCTACCAAATTAAGGTAATGAATACACTTTGGTTCCGATGTATTCTAATGTATTCCGATGTATAACCGAACAACATGAATGCATAAAACAAAAGCACAGTTAATCATCAATAGTTATACCTGAGATGACAAACCCACGTTTACGAGCTCCAAAACCTTGCAGCGCTCTACTTTGCTGAGGAGTTTCCTTAATCTAACAAACTCTCGAGTATTAAGCCAAATCTCTAGATGAAGATAGGCATCACCGTGACTACAGATTACAGAAGATAGTTCAAGATCACCGGTAAGTCCGGTATAGCTAAAAGTTTTCAATTCCGGAGCATCAATCTCAACACTAATCAACTGAGCATGATCATCCAAAGCGAATTCCTTGAGTGTTTTACTCGAGACTTTAATCTTCTCCGGCAAGGTACAAAAAGACAACCACATTATCTCTATCGACACAAGTTCAACTACCAATTGCTCAAAAACATATTTCTCGATTTGAACACACCGAATTCTCAACTCCCTCAAGTTTCTCATTGAACCTAGCTTGAAAGCAAATGACCAAGTAGTTTTATCATCTCCGATACCTTCATAATCAATAACCCGAAGACTAGATGTATTCACCGTTATTGTCCCACCAACAGGCAAAGATTCATATACATCAAACAAGCCCAAATTACTGCATTGAGGTATTAACATGTTTTGAAAGCCATAGCACTCATGCATTTTCAGGTTTCTCAAAGGGCAAGACGTAAAAATATCTTGTAGCGTACGCTCATATACCTCAACCTTAGACAAATTCAAAGATTGTAGCGACATGAGCTGCAAACTACGACAATGTCTGATACTAACCCTACAAAACTCAACACTTAACAACGATTTCGCTGCAAAGAAAACATCAGGCAAAACATAAACAAAAGGAGCGTCATCAGTAGTAATTGAAAGCGACAACGTCTCAAGTCGGTTATGCACAGCAATTTCAAGCCATACATCAATCTTTTCATCCATCTCATCAACAATAGGATACTCTAGTGCAAACTTTCTTACACACAAGTTTTTCATCCAGTAACGTTGCATTGTCGCGTCAATGAACTCCTTAAATCTTTCAAGATCTTCAGTACAATTACCCACATCAAATTCCCTCTCAAACTCTCCAATTTTCTTGATACCAAAATTTTCAGTTTTAATATCAAGGATTAACCCCGTAGACCAAATACCAGTCCATCTTTTCGACAAAACGCACGTCCGACAAGCTTCTTTCGTATCAAGAAACGAAATTATATGATGAAGGATATCATCTGATAACTCCGATATCCTATCCACACTTAACTGTCCATGCCCATGTATTTTTTTCCTACCAAATCGCATCATTAAGGCATTTCGTCCAACACGTGGTGTGCAGTCCAAGGACTGATTTTCCACATCGGTAAACGGTGAATTCATTGCATAAAACCGTGGTATGAAAAGTTACTGCCTACAAATGTTGGTAAAAATCAAAGATCAGAGAAAAGTTACCGTGAAAGTTCAATCCTGGTTAGTTTTGCGACAAATTTGTGTTCGTGAAATGAGCAAGCCTAGTGAACTCGAATTGGACATGAAACCATGAAAGTTGGAAGAAGAACAGAGACCAATTGGTTCGGTCCGATCTCAAATCGATATTTTTCAGAACTAGTATTGGTGTCCGGCCCAGCTCGGAGTCTCGGACTACCTTTATTTAGGACTAAAAATTTATTTTCAATTAAATAAAAATATTTTAAAGTTGTGTAATTTATAAATTTATTACGTAATTTATTTACGCGGTACGTATTTTACTCAACGCAGTATATTTTATCATTTTATTCCATTTGATACCCCTAAGTAAAAAAACATTTCGAACACAATTCTCTCAATTATGAATCTCACAACATTTTTTCGATTCGTCAATTTAACTATAAACCATTCATTTAATTTGTAAATTCTGTAATTACGAACCAAATTAAGGCCTTTCTTTTATGGTATTTATATTTTCTTATTTAATTTAGGGTTTTGGTTTTCTATAAACTATTGTGGTATGACCTTGGTTGTTGAATGGTGGCGAGATGGCGGCGTGGGTGAAGAACGACAAAGGTAGGGTGGCGCAGGCTGGAGGACGGTGAGAGAGGGGGCAGGGCATGGTGTTCCGACGAAAAAGGGTATGTCATGGGTCAGAGAAAAGGGCGGGGAAGGTTTGATGGGTAGGGGGAAGGAGTTGTCGTCGGGGGGAGAAGGTGTCGCCGGCGAGGGGTAAGGGGGTCAGAGGCGGCAGGGGGAGAAGAAGGTGTCGCCGGCGAGGGGTAAGGGGGTCAGAGGCGGCAAAGGAGAGGTAAGGTGTGCGTGGGGTCGACATTGTTTTGGCCTTTCGGGTGCGGGATGGCGTTTGCTAGTGATGGCGAATGAATTGCATGATTGTTGGCAGATAAATGTGGTCCCACGGTGGTAAAAGCGTGAAGGAAGAACAGTGGCCGTCGTGAGACGGTAATCCACGATGGCGGTGGTGGCCGGTGGGTAGTGGTGGCGACAGTATACTATATTTGTTTTTTTAATCAATGCAGTATAATTACTTAGTAAATTAGAGAGATGTGTAATTGAGAGGAGAAATTATGAGAGGGTAGTATGGTCAAATGTGTACTGTAATAAGTAAAATATGTACTGCGTAAATCAACACCCATTTATTATTGGTATAGTTTCTATGACATATTTTAAAATCACGGTAAAATAAATTATGAAACAAATTTAGATTACGTGCTCGCGCGATGTTGTCATGATGGGTAACTAAATAGCGTTATTCTAAAAACTAGTTTATGCCCGTACAAAAAATTTACGGGCCTTTTTCTAAAAACTTCGGAAATATTAGTGCAAATATAATTCAATACGAATTTAAATGAGAAATATATAAATTATCGGTCCGACGATGATTTTGACTCCAAATAATTGATGTATTGGTATTGAATTAATTAATTTATTTTTTTAAAGATTATTATAAATTGAAATTAATTTTCAATTTTATTGTTATTAACGGAAATAATCAAACTTTATGAAATAAATCTGAACCATATAAGATAGATAATAAATTGCATTGTACTTGTATAAGTTACTCTTTAAACAACTTAACCTTTAAATGAAAGTAAAAATGATAGAAACTTTTTTTTAGCAGTGGGGTAGACGGATAAGAAAATTCTTTTCGATTGCTAATTTTAAGGAGTCCATCACAATCTCTTCAAATCTTTAGATTTGATAGTATAAAGATTTCGAGTTTATTTTATTAGTATTATTACTAATTATTAATATGCAACCCGATCCTTATTAATAAACGGAATATTATTAAATGTAACCTTCGGAATATGATTTGTTTTGTTTGAAATTTGAATTTTATTACGACAATGGCGAAATGTAAGCCGAATGCATTACAGAATATAAGACTTTTAATTGAATCATTTTGTTGTATATTGGACCGTTATTTATATTTTCAATTAACAATAATTTGATCATATATCGTATTTTATATGTAAATCATATAACAATATTACATAATATAAATAAGGAATAAGAAAATTAATTCGGAAATTAATTAATCATATAACATATTATATATTATATATAGATGATAAATAACAAAATAAGAAAATAATAAGAAAATCAATAATGAAATTATGGGATGAGGAATCACGAAAGGTGGAAAATTAATTCTAAATTTAGGTAATAGGTAAATTAATTCATTGTAAAAAAATGTCGGGTCCTTTGTTTCCTTAATTCAAGGAGCCAATCAGAATCATTTAAAAGCTATTACTTTTATAGAGATAGATTGGTTTCTTCCTAGCTTCAGCCTGTTTCTTCTTCCTAACTTCAACTTCTTGCTTCTCCCTAGACATGTCGTTGAGATTGGTGTGACCCTTATACTTCTCGAAATACAACAAAACGGCCCGAATCAACGATTGTATGTCTTCCTTTTCTTTCTTCATCACGATTCGCTTGAACCCACAACCTTTCTCAAGTTGTGTTTCCTTTGACAAGAAGTGAACTACCCACACGATGCCACGTCCTCGATTCGCTTCTCTTTAGATGAGCCAATGCCAGGTTGCCACATGTCTCTTATCAAAGTAGTATTTTTTGAGGCCTAACACTGTGCGAACTCACTTTTTACGTTAAATATATAAACGAGTCTGAAAATAAAAATAACGAGTTTTGGGTAGATTGTTAGTTTGATTAATTAACGATAAGAATGTCCATTATCCCTTAAACCGTTAAACGGGAAGTTTTGTTGTTAATGACTCGAGTTACGGACGGAGTGTCGGGTTTACAAGTGTATGTTAGGTTGTTTACGTAGCACTAAGATCAATTTTAATATTTCAGTAGCCCACTTGAGCAACTAAGAGCAAGTGCAATGGTGAGCTAATGTACTATTAGCTTGAGCTGCCACATCATATTTTTTAAGCTATATTATTTTGAGCTACAATTGCATACAATGGTTTCAAGCTAGTTTAAATGGACCCACATACAACAAAAATTCCAAGTTTTTTATTTAAATAATTAATTTTTATAAGAAACTTTAATTTGATAGGTTGAAATTTTGGGATGGGGCATTTGAGCTAGTAGCTTAATGGGGCTAGTAGCTTGATTAAAGCTAATACAAAAGTAGAGGTACAATGGTTTGGCTACTAGCTTACAACTTTTTATATTTGCAAGCAAGTCCCTTAGCTAAACCATTGCACTTGCCCTAACAAATACGAGAAGTTATATTGTCATCTACAAGGCTAGGTCGAGAGACCATCGGTATACTCTCGGGAACACAAATTTGCATTTGTAACAATCATTTGCATATTATAAGAGAGATACAATCCGTCTTTAATAAGAATTTATGTTAATAATATTGTCATAATTTATTGTTTTAATAAATGAAAAATAAAAAGGTGTCAACTACTATTTATGACTCGTATTTTAACATGTGAATCGACGATCCATGACCTTTAATGCAGATCAATACATGTATTTAACGCAACCTTGATTATGTCCTAAGTCTTATAACCTGAACCTAGGGTTGGTAAATGGTACCGGTCAGCCGGGTTTGGGCTGGTTCAAGGTGCGGGCCCGGTGGAGGATAGAGGACTCAGCTTGGGAACGGCCTGAAACATAGGGCGGGTCAGGCCAGTTCATGTAGAGGCGAACCGGTCGGGTGGGTAAATTGTGCGGGTCTGTGGCGGTTTGGCGGGTTGGGTCGGAGGGCGAGTCTGGCGGGTTAAGGGCTATCCAAATTATACCAAAAAAAACAAAAAAAATCATTAACTAATTGTGCAAGAGAGACAGGTTATGGGGTCTAGCAAGGAGGGTCTGGTGGTGGGTCCTAAGTCACAGTGGTTTCCAAAATTCTGACCCAGACCACGTTAGGGTTGTTATATGGGTGCCGGTTGCATACACGGGTCGTCACATACGGGGTTGAACCTAACTTAGTCGGTTGATTGTTGACAATTTTAATATTTTATCTTTGTTTTTTCCCATTTCTCCACTATAGGCTGAAAATAAGGTCAGATTTAGGAGATTTGTCTAGAGGTGACAAATGGATTAATCTAGCCGGGTATGAGTTCGCCTAGCTTGGATCGAGTCAATTTGGTGTGTCACGCAATTCAACTTGGCCGGGCCAATTTGAACGGGTTATTTTGGGTAGAGTCACATTTTGGTTTTTAATGACTTAAATACTTTAGTTAATAATATTTTAACTACAACTATCTTGCAACATTAATTATTTATTAGAGACGGTTGTAACCAACTGTTATTTTTATTCAGCTTGGACATGTGGATTTCACGTCCCAACCACCACTAGCCGGCCCATTCCACGTCCCAACCCCCACTGGCCGGCCTATTCCCACGTCCCTACCCCCACTGGCCGGCCCATTCCCACGTCCCAACCCACCCTAGACGTCCCTTTCCCACGTCCCCACCCCCACTAGCCGTGTAGTTCCCACGTCCCCACCCCCTTTAGCCGTGTAAACCACACGTACTACACCTACAAAATCGTGTTTTTCCTTTCGATTCATTCTAATCCTACACTTCTAACAGCAACAACAATACTAACAAGAACAATAACAATAACATGAATAACAAAATTTCACGTCCTAACCTACCTAGGACGGGAATTTTTCAAGTCTTATGCAAAAAAAAATTCTAATTTTCCCGAACAACGATAACAATAACAACCATACTAATTAAAATATCCCTAATTTTCTACTTTTCCCAAATTTTTTTTCATATTTTATCAGCCCAAAATCAAATCCCTAATTCTTTATAATATTTCGCCAAAAACAAATCCCTAATTCACCATTTCAATTTCAAATTTTTGTGCGATATTCTTTGTTTTTTTTTATTTTGTAATTTTAATTTTAGTTTCGATTTCGATTTTGTTTGTATTGAATTGAATATTGTTATTTGGATGTTTTGATTTCAGTTGTAATTCTCAATGTTTTCTGTTTAAAAAATCTCTAATATATTGGAATGTATGCAACAATATATATGATATATTTGGCGGCAGAGTTGGCGAATGTAGACTGGTTGCGTACACTGTGGTAGTGGATGTCCCTGGTGTGGATGTGGAGAAGTTGGATATAGAAGTTAAGGAAGATGAATTTGAAATTTGGTGTCTGAGCAGAGCGGATGATAGTCATATTTACTACCGTGGTAGGAGTTATGGGAGGTTCTGGCGTCGGTTTTGCTTTGCGGAGGATGCGATCATGGCTCATGAGTCATGTCCATACTCAACTTAAGAACGGTGTTTTGAGCTTAACTATCCCCAGGAGCCAGGAACCAATCTGTGTCGGCTTATATTCCTGCTCAACATATGTTTGATGCCATAACAAAGAATATCGCATTCATCCATTCCAAAAGCTTGTTTGAGCCCTTTTATTCTAATACTTTTGCTAAATTCAGTTTAGTTAATGTTAATGATGGCTCAATATGAAATAATACTCTTCAATTTGATTCCTCAAAGAGAATTATATAACAAATTCTGAGTTACATTGTTTATTTTGTTTGATACTTGAAGATTTGAATAACTAGGTAGCCTAGAGTTAGTGTTAACTGTTAAGTTTTAAATAACAGGGGAAAGGCAGGCTTCAGCGTCTTGAGCATCATTGAGTGGCGAAGATGAGATGCTAAGAAACATGTTATTTGCATCACTCGTATCATAAACAACCATATAACCCTTTATATGACGGCTTCCTAAGATGTTTTCGTGCCTAGTTGCTCTTGCGAATGCCAAGCAGTACACACCATTAAGCCTAATCCATAAGGACTCGGGGTCTGTGATGTTCATATAGGCCTCTCCAACTTGAATTGAAACCTCGAGTGGATAAGGTTCTGCATAGCATAACTCGAGTGTTGTAAATGGTGAAGGTGTAGGCTGCACATTCTACTTTTCTTCAACTACTCTCTGAATGGAGTAGAAAAGGTTGATCAATAGTGAGCTGTGCAGGTGTGTTAAGATTGTACCCGTGTCAACCACTATCATTTGGATGTCGTCACCCCAATTGATGTTGCCGAACCCTTGAACAAATATGTTACTAAGGTTCACCATGTAATACTCATTGTCTACATATAAACGCGCACTTTTATAGTCTCCTGGAAATTGAGCCACATCATCCATCAGAAAGGATCCATCCATAGAAGCATTAGGGGGCAGACAAAACCCCCATCTACTTTTTCCAAGCTGGTTCGGTATTGCTACTAAGCCAGCTCCAAACCCTGCCATGCCTTGGAAGCATGACGTTGGAGTTGGCAAACATTTATTGTCAATGCCAATTCCCAAAATGATTGTTTTCTTCATTGTTGAAACGCTCTCACGACAAAGAAGGCCTGTTGATTTGGTACCATCCGCATAAGATGTACTATAGGTGCAGATATTTTCGGCACCACAATTGTTACCAGGTATAAGGTCCCACAGAGCACAGTCTGATCGCACATTGCAACGATTATAGCGACGTGTCTTTGAGCTGTTATACTGACCCACTACAGGAGGCTGGGTTTCAAGGCAATTACGACATGATGAGTGTTGGACCCAAGTGAAGGCGGACCCAGTATCGAAAATCAAGTACACCAGGGTCACTGGATGTTCACCCAAGTGGAGGCCAACCACATACGTGTGGTCAACCTCATGTACAAGTCCTATCCCTCCGTAGTAGTCATCATTATCATTCAACTCCTTGATTCTGAATTGCTTGAGTTTAGGGTGATCGTGGTGGTGGATAAGCATCTTTTGAGCAAAAGACACTTGATTTATGGTACAAATTATTAGGATTGTAAGTAGTAGTTGAACCATTTTAAACAAAAAACACATTACACTGCCTCCATTTAGGTCAAGTTTCTGTGTGCAAATATTTATATAGCTGATGATCTTTATGCATGTGGGTAGAGGGTAGAGAATGTGAAAGTATGACATGAAGTATGAATTCCAACTTAAATACCAATTACTGTACTACTCCTACACCAGGAGCTAACTTGTATAGTTGATTGTTGTTACTTGTTAGTGTGTATGTAAGGTTGTAATCTTGTTGATAATTTGGTAAAATTCTAGCAATAGGAATTTGGTAACCTTGTCACGGATATTGCCGTCACAAATGAAAAGTTGTGAAATTCTAGATAGTATAACACTGTAACATCAAGCATATTGTATGTATCGACATATACAGAGAATCACTTTTTGTTACAACTTGAAGTTCGTCCTTAAAACTCTTACGTTTCCTCTCACAAGTTGTTATTCTGTACCTCCTCCATCCACTTCAAATTTCCTGCTTAGGACTTCTCACCCATATCTTTGTTTTACTTGCAATTTCTACCTCATTGCATCAAAAAATTTGAAACAAACTGTGTTGTAGTTTTTGTATTACAAGATTACAAACTAGTAGCTAATACAAAACAAATACACTAAAAACAAAAATGAAAACAATATAAGACGGTATATTACACCCAAGCGAATCAGGCTAAACACGCTATCGTCAGAGTATTTCGACTCTATAGCCTTTGGTTACACGAGATCTCGGTAAGATAAGACGATTCATAGATAATACATCTCCATTCCAATTAATTTTATACATTGGCTTTATTCACCCAATGGAATCGCGCTAAACGCGCGTTTGGACGTCTATACAACAACTCGGAAAAATAATATTTGGTTGCTTTTCATTCCTTCAGATTGTGGAGGATGCTTGTCGCAGTCTGTTACTCAGTGTAGTTTGTGAGTAGTTCGTTGTACAATCATCAAATACTTTCTGGACGTTCTATGCCAATTGTCAGGTGTATACATTTATAGAATCTTTTTATTTTTAATCACCAGAAACTCTGATTGCCTGACTATATTAGTTCGCTAACAGGCTTCTGACTTGCAGGTGAATGGTTCACAGCGGAAAGAAGGCGGCTCTGTGAAGCCACTACAGTGGTAATGTAAGAGTGTTTAGAACTACTTTGCATGACTCCTGTCGAGAAGCTGTGACCTTTAACTATGGCGATTCTTTGCGCATCTTTCCACGGTGTGACCATTTTTAGTAATGCGTTTTGAGTTTGTACACGAGAAAAACGGGTGCAGTTGAATAGAATATGTTGCTGTCTTGCCAAAAGTTATAAACATTTTCTTAGCTTGTTTCATACCAAACTCAGTCCCCGTTTAAAACTTGTGGCTAAATCAGCTGAGGAGTTGAGGACTGGTTCTATCTTGGTGATGAGCAGCGATTCAATGTTATTATTGATGAGATTTTTAGACAATATTGTTACTTCCTGAAAGTTGTAGTCTGTCGTACCAAGATATATTTTGGCAATGCACGAGGAGTAGTCTCACAACAGTTGAGCATTGGCATTAGACGGAACACAAATTCTCTTAGCATAGTGTGTTAGATGGAGGCACTCTAGACAAGATGTCAGATGTTTGAATTTTACAATCATTATTTCGTAATGTATTCATTCCTGTGGCTCATCTGATCTGATCTGATCAAAAATAAGCTTTATGTGAAAATGGCATTTGTAATTCTTACTCGCAAGATTCCCAACATACCAGAATCCCGTGCATCATATTATAATTTATATCTCCCTTGGTCTTTCTTAGTATCGGGTTTGGCTATGCCTCCTCCAAATATTATTCCTTGACATCCTTGCATTCCTCCCGTGGAGGTGGATTGGATTATGCAAGGGACTCTTATGTTGTGCCTATGGTAGTACTAGAATCTGCCTTGGGAGTATACACGCTACAGAATTTTTTCATTTACATATTCCATTTCATTACATATCCGTCAGAATTTACATTTTGAGTTTTAAAGTTTTTCAGAGTATTACAGATCCAACAGGCCACAGGCTGATGATAAATGAACAAGTAATCAACCTATTTTGTTTGCTACCAGAATGTTAAAGCCTACAAAATTTCCTGCTTCAACACGATCAACAAATACGACAGGCCAACCCCTAATTCTCGGAAGTCGGAGAGTTTTGAGGGTACTACTCTCATGTTATCCTACATCCTAACTAATACCAAGTACCTCTTCTCCGAAACAAAACAAATTAAAGTAATACAAAAACAGGACGGAAAGAGTAACGTATATGTTCAGAAATCCTTGTGTAGAGGAAGAGGAGGAAGCCTGCAAGTGGCCATAAAGTTGGTGCTACAATGTCTTCTGACACCAAATGAAGAGAAAGAAGGTCTGGATTTCTTAGAAATGGTGGGTTTTGGAGTTGTAAGTCTCTCAACATCTAATAACCCTCCACAATAACTCTTACAATATTTGATCCTCTTTTTGTAGGGATTCTCTCTCTTTGGAAGGTCTTCCAAGTTGTCTACACTTGCTACTGATGCAAATGATTGAGATTTCCCTTGATAATATTTTGACAGTCCTTTTCTGCATAATTCAAAAAAAAAATGCCAACTATGGTTAGATTAATCTATATTAACATAACATAATAAGAAGAGATTAAAACAAAGTAAAGTAGTTAATTACTTGATGGGGAGTTGATCCATAAGATTAGACAAGTGAAACAAAGGGCCATTAGAAGACGAAGAAGATGAAGAAGAAGCATCTTCCATGAAATCTGATGATGATAAGCTGCTACTACTATTAGATGAATTTGAATCTTCTTTTGACGAACAAGAATCAAATGATTTAAACTCGCTGATTTCTGCAATTTCATTCCAACAACTCATTTTTATGTAAATTTTGTGATAATTGTTAATATTACTTGGAAGGATTATGAACAAACATTCTACAAGCTATGTCTATATATATAGTAGCTCACATATTTTGATAGATATAAGATGAAAAAATAAATAATATTAAATGGATAGGTATAAACATCATGTCATAATTCTCATAAATTGCGGTAGGTCTTATGAGATACCGCCTCAAAGATAAAATGAGTACATTTATTAGGTAAATAAGTACGAAATTATTATACTACGATTAATAACAAAAGGGTCGCGAAATACAAATAAAATAGTACAAAAAAATGAATAATTTATTAAAAAGACCGTCTCTCCCAAATTTTAGTTCGGACAATACAATCTTTCTTTTCATAATGCTGACATGCTGCCATTTTTTAATAATATTTTTGTAATTTAATTGATTAATTAATTGTTATTGTTAATTTAAATTGTTTTTCTATGTTAGCCATGTCTTTATCACTTATCAAGTTCATATGGTTTGAAATTTGTGTGGTATTTCCCATGTTACAAGAAAATGGATAAGGTCAAAATATGGAGCTACTCACCAGCTGACTCATCCTTTCTTTTTCTTATGGGTGTGAATGACTGGAGGATTTACTTTACATATTTTTTGCCGAGTAAAGTGATAACAAATTACCCAATTTTCAGTATTGGGTAATGATCAAATTGGGCATTACTAAAATATCCCACCTTTTTCAAACAAAAGTGCACGCTAATTTGGAAATTTGATGTTACCACAAATGCTAAACATATTTGTTACAACTTCTATAAATGGAAGTGGATACCGCTCGGATAAAATAAATGGCACAGTTCAGACTAGGGGTTAACGAGCCGAGTCAAATCCGAGCTCGCCCTTATTCGGCTTGTGCTCGATTATCAAAACTCGAGCTCGAGTTCGAATCGATTTTACCCGAACTTAAAAAAAAATGTGCTCGTTACGAAACTTGTGAGCTTTAACACGAGGTCGGGCCAAATCGAGCCTATATAAAATTGTTTATTTTTCTTTATTTTTTTCTTCCGATATTTTTAATAACAACTTTCGAAAACTTTATGTAAAAATATTTACCAAATCAACAAGATATTTGATATATATGATACAACGATATAATAATGATAAATTTTTTTTATAAAATAAGATTAATATCTTATGTAATCTCAAATGTTCGAACCGCTCGCGGGCTTTTCAAGTCGAGTCATAAGCTCTCGAGCTGAGCCCGAGCTCGAGCCGAGCTTCGACCGAACTTTGACCAAGCCGATTTCGAGTTGCTCGCGAGCTGTCTCGTCTCATTAACAGCTCTAGTTCAGGCACACCAATTTGTGCCTACACCGTGCCACCCATTCCTCTATTTAAGTCTTATCTCTTAGTGTTTTTGGCGTGCCCAAGCTTGCTTATCGTGTATGGGCTATGCACAGTCCTTTTTCTCAAATTTCAACCCAGGCACGAGTGCACGACCCATAGTGTATCGTGCGGGATGGGTTATGTCAATCTCGTGCCGTGGGTGGTGCTGAGGCTTGACGGACCAACGATCCACGTACACACTTTCATATCTAACTACTTCTCATCCACTAACATTCCGTTCTTTTAAATTCCTTTTAAACTTAAATCTCATTTGACATTATTTATCTTGGTAGCTCCTCTGTTAGCAAAGAAAATGGAATAAAGCATAGGATCCATGGTCCTAAACTTGTCGCTCTCATCAAAAGAGAGTTGATGAAGACACATTGTACTAAAGTGTGTGCTAATCGCCAAACGGCCTTAATTACAAATTATTAATAGCGAACTTAATTTTCAAAAGAATTGATTATAAATAAATATAGGGTAAACCTCCACGTTGACAATCTCAAATATTAAGCTAAACCACACACACATAGCAAATCTTATCCATAAAAATAAGAACTTTTGAAAGTTATGTGATGTGTGTTTAATTCATCAATGTCTAACCAAAATGAGACTTGTCTCCTACCTAACTAATCTTATGGCATTGCATTTCCTCATCTTTTGTTGTTCTACTAATTGGTCCAAGTGTTACTAGATTGCATGGTCTATAGCAATGCACAAATTCTTAATTGCGACGTCAATATCCGTCACAAGCTTGTAACGGGATAATTAAAACCCATTTAGGAAAATAGTGATAAATTATTTGTGATTTTTTATGCACTTTTAATTTTGTCATATCTACTCGAGTGGATATACTTGACTCGGACGAAAATACCCGTCACGAGAGAGACTTATCGATTGCAATGTGTACTATGTCTTCTACATCATTTATGCATGACCCAAAACGTTTTAAATGCTCAAAATAATAAATAAAGCTTGGTTTGGTTATTTTTTTTTTAAAATTTCAACCAAAATATATTTGAAGTTGATAATCGATACTTCCTCCATTCAAATCCAAAATGTATATATACTCTTTGCACAAATATTAAGAAAGATGTTAAAAAAACTATTAAAAATACAATTGAAAATGTGTTAGATGTTTTTTTTATTAATTTAAATGTGATGGCTAATTAATGGTGTGTCATTGAATGACATTTTATGAAAATAAAAATTGTCTATAAGGATACTTTCGTCATTTTCTTTGCTTTATTAGGAAAGTGGTAGTTTGGATATAAATGGATAAAAAATGAATATATGTAGTTTGAATATGAATGGATGGAGTATGTGTTAATGTGTTGATCACTATTAAAATTTAAAATTGGCAGTTTTAAATTATAGAAAGATATAAGGTTGTAAGCATTATAAATACTCAAATAATATTTTTTTTTAAAAATAAAACTAACTAATATTAACGAGTCCCCAAACTAATAAAGTATTGTGGTTTTGGTATAAGCTAACATTTAATGACGAGGCTAAAATTATCGAAACAGACGAGTAAATGAGAATGTAAACTTTAGCTGGCATTGACCATAGATTATCTAATGTATGCCTATTAGAATAATAGTATAGGTTGATTTGGGTCATATTATGACATTAAAATTAGCTAATTACGCAATCATGAATGCTTTTACTGTAGTAGAAGGAAAAGGTCTTTCAGGCCTAAATGATACTCCGTACTCATATAGTCCTCATTCCTAAAGTTACTCGCCCTTAATTTCTATCATCCCAGTTCTATAATATTTGATGTGTCTAAAGTGTGACACCTGCAATCAGGCCGCTATAACAGATTCCAAGATTAAGGGTAAAACCAATTATGCCAATGGGTTATTCCCACAATCTCACTTTCAAAGGTGTAGAAACTAGTGTACAACAACATTTTACGGCAGTACCTGAAGAGCTTCTGCAAACTACGGGGTAAGGGGGGTCGTATGCAGGCAGCCTTACACTTGTGCTAGGAACACAAAGAGGCTAGTTCCGAATGACTCAAGACGAATATTGAGTCAAGAAATGCATTAACTGATCTTTCACAATAAAAAGCACAACCAGTGTAGTGAACCACTTTGCTTTATTCCAACCATAATCAAGAATCAAAGTGCAACGACTCTTTGATTCCAACAGAATTGGAATGAATCACTTGTAAAGGTGTACTGAGGGGAAAACAAAGCACTGTAATTTCAGAGTTCAGAGTGTAGAAACAGGCACTGTCCTCAGAATGATAACATTAAAAATCATCACTATGACTTAAAATTCTCACTTGCTCTTTAAATAACCTTACGAAATTACAAGTCCTGATGGCAGTACATTTTACAATGTTACATGTGGACTGAAAGGAAACTATCTTGGAAAATTTACCGGAGGTTCTAAGCAGCTTACCAAAATTCCCAGATCGATATCCTTGTCCTCGAATTTTTTGATGAATGGATGAGTCTGCAGCCAATAGAGTACTAGGTAAAGAATGATATTATCAATTTATAACGGAAACAAAAGCAATATCAACTTTTAATAAATATACAAACCAGGAGGTCTGAAGATGTACATCTCTCACTCGGATCCTTCTGTATGCTGCAGAAGAAACCATATGTTAAGCTAAAACAAGTAACTTCAATCTGCTATGTCTTTTGCTAATGTTAGGAAAACATATCACAGGTAACAGCATTCAGAAACAGTGAGGGATCTTAGAGCATAACTAGGAGGTCAAGATATGAACCATTGACCTCATGTTTTATAGTCAACGCTCAACAATTCAAACCCCAGGGGTTAAGTATGTACAACGAACTACGAGGTATATTAAGTTAAATAACTGGGAGTCCTAGCCTTCCTCATCCCCTGAAAAGATCCAACAATAGAGACATAATTGAAATGAACAGATGCATGTTTTGACGGAGCTATCGTTGTATGTTGATTATCAGAGGCACATATTCAAATATTTAGTAACTGTTACACAGTTGTTCTCTCATGCTACATGTCTTGACAGCATAATAAGCAACCACTTGCATAGCCACCGATCTAAAGGGGAGCTCAAACAAATCAAAATTTCCCAGAATGACTCCCAAGACTAATAAGAAAGCAGCTCAACTTGTAACAGAAATGTTAATAGAATAAAGACAATCATCATTATTTTTGTTTAACCCTGAATTGGACCAGAACACCAAAATACCCTTTTAAGCATGACTAAAAAGACCCATAATATAGAAAAGCCTACTGCATTGCTCACATTCTAAAGCTTTTCAGGAAATCCTAGTCTAAAATCTGTTTACAAGGTGTTCCATCGTGACAGTCTAACCCTTACATGGCTAAAATAAATAGTGGATGTTGTTGTGATGCCAAGGCCTGCTATCGTTGTTACTTTAGATGTTCATAGTGCCTTGCCTACCATAGACAATCTGTGCAGAAGAGGGGTTTTGTGTTGTAAGCAGGTGTGAACTGTGCAATAGTGCTATGGCCTCTATTCTTTGGAATCCCTTTTTTTTCTTTTCTAGTGGTCTGCTGCAGAACATTTAGTATTTACCCAGAAACTAATAAACTATCTCTCGGTTTGACGTATGAAGTATGAACACTACAAATCATCCAGATACAAGGGGAAGGGATGGAAGGTGTGCTGCTCAATTTCTGCTGTAGTCTACTGGGGAGAGGGGGGGGGGGGGGGGGGGGGGGGCGGAGAGAAAGAGGGCTAGAACTTTTATGAACAAAATGTGTAAGCTGGACCAAGTAATCTTTCTGGTTAAATACAATTTATTCATTAGATTATACCTGGTTTAAAGAGGGCGTAAATGAAGAGACAGTTGAAATTTTAGTAGGATATATTTGATGATGGCTATAGGGGACTTCTTTATAAGAACTTGTTTCCTCTTGTTTATAATGAGAATATAGATTTCTTACAGAATCCAGACCCAGAACATTGGCCCAACCCAACCTAGCACGCACATTTGGGCTGTTTTATGCCTTGGCTCAGCCCGAACCTGACCGTTAATTCTATTACAAATAAATAACATATGATCTCATCATTTGCATGGAGTTAGTATGCCTCAAAAAGTAGGTGATGGCTATAGGTTCTTACCAAGAAGATATAAAGGAACAGAACTCAGGAGAAAACTGATCTGATGGGGCAGTAGGAGCTGGACTTTCCACAATTGCGGCCAAAAGCTCAAAATAGCTTGGTCCACCTTGTTGATCTTCAGAATGTAGATAAGGAAACCGCCCAATTGCACACTCTAACATCACCAAACCCAAGCTCCATATATCACAGCTATAATCATATGAACTACCACTAATTCTCTCCGGCTGAAATGACAACAATAACTGTCAATTCAAGTTGGGGAGTTGAAATTTCATGGCAAGAAAATTGTTTCAAGCATTTATAATAGTTCATCCACCAAGAAATTGTTTAAACCAATCAAATAAATATTAACTGTTAACTTACCGACATGTAATTATAGGTTCCGACGAATGTATCACGTTGGCCCATAGAGCTAGCTAACACGGCACTAACTCCAAAATCTGTAATCTTCACCTCACCTTTATGATTTACCAAGAGATTTGAAGGCTTTAGGTCTCTGTGTATGACATGCCTCTCGTTATGCAGATATACAAGGCCTTGCAACACCTAAGTACCGAAAACAAAGTGAGAATGTCATCAAGAAACAGGAAAGCAAAAGGTCTAGAATTGGCATGTGTCAAAATGAAAGAAGGCGTAATTGTACCTGCTTGCATAGAACTGCAAGGTAAGGTTCAAGGATAGTCTTGACTTGTTTAATTATATCTACAAGAGATCCGCGATCCATGTACTCCAGAACAAGGGAAAACGCTCCATTATGATAAAACGAATGGTAGCATATCACAACATGAGGACATTGAGATGATTGGTTGATTTTCAACTCCTGTACAATTTGTTTACGAACCTCCTCCTGTATATTCATTTGGATAACCTAAAACATGTCAAACCAGTCCTTTAGAGATCCAAATGGCCTATATCCTGTACATAGATAAAATACAGAAGAAGCTACAAAAAATTTCAAAGACTGGGGTTACAGAAATGACAATTTGTTAACTCTTATTAACGAACACAACAAAGATGAACACACTATGGATAACATAGTGAAAATAACTAAAAAGATTCTCAACACACATGTATAAGGTAACTAGTCTAATCTCATTCAATGGAAATATGTTGTAGCAACATTTATTTTCAACTCTAATACCACCTCCTATTCACCATTTCTTCCCTATTTCCTTAAGCAGATTATTCGGGTTTTCTTCCCCTTTCATATTTTGGAAGCTTTTAGTCATATTTTATTCATCCCTCCCTCCTATCACCAAACCCCACCCAACTCTTTTACTCTTATTTCATTGTTTTCTTTAATGTGTGTGGCCCACAATTCCTTATTCAACTCCTAATTATTTATCTCTCACTCTTATCACCAAACCCCGCTGAATTCTTTCTCTTATTTTATTTTACCCATTTCCTTAAATATTATGCCCACAAATAAAAGGAAGAAAATGAAGAATAGGAGGGAGTAATATTTATAGCTGCACACACAATTACCTTTAAAGCAAACAACTTTCCGACCCACTTATGACGAACAAGTTGCACTACTCCGCCACTTCCTTTGCCAATGACCTTGACTGTCTCCAGGTCTTCCAATGAAACTTGAAAGTCAAGTTCCCTAGAATCTGAATGCTTTAAAAGAAGTTGAACAAAGCTTATTCAGAAATTATGAAGGGAAACATTCAAACAATTGCCTACAGTATTAATATTGAACTACATAAACACTAGCTGACTAAAATTGCTGACTTACACTGCCAAAAATAGGCAGAACAGATTCCGGTCATGAATAAGTTGAACACGTAATAAAGGCAAATCAGATTGACACATATTACATTAAATTGAATTTTAGATATTTAAAAACCTGATAATCGTCACAAATCTTCCAAGGCGGCTAAGAAAAATGTCATGAAAATACCACAAAGCTTTTCTATTTATAGTCACTAATACACAGTTTCTAACTTGGTCAAACACGAATAAACAAACTCCCGTTATCCATGCTTGAATTGAACTTAATTCACTTATCAAACAGCAAACTTGTAACCTTTGTCCCATCAAAACTATCGCAAATCAGTGACCTTTCTAATTCTTCTGACAGAATAGTTCTTCTATGTCCTTAACGCTCGGATAGAAAATAAGCCGATAAGAATCAAGATACACGGCAATGGTAGTTAAAATTGAAGTAACAACTTACTCCTACTTGGGTTTCTCTTACTCTATCACATAATTGCTATACACAGCAGAACACAATTTGGTTGGGAACTCGAAAAATTAACTTGTTAACTGATAAAATAATTAACTACAAATAAAATTGAAATTGAATACAGCAACACTTACAGAAGAATCATTATCTTGAGACATAAGCCGTGATCCTTTATGATTAAGCATCAAATCGCCATCTTGAAAAGTTCCGCTTGCAGTTCTAAATCAAAACTCAAAAAAGAGAGCACCGATTGAGTAACACATTATTGATTAAAACATGAAATTAGGGTTTGAAGAAAAAGAAGAGAGGAGCTTACAGGAAACTGGTGATTGAAGATTGTTGAGCAGGAACAGAAAGCTTGAGCTGCTTCAATGGCGATTTCATCTTCATGATTTGACTGATTTAGATTTTGAAATTGATCGAATTTGTTAGGGTTTGAAAGACGGGAATGTGAGAGTATAGGAGTAGGGAGAGTGAAGAGTGTTCAAATAAGGACGAGCGCCAAAAGGGATATACACTTCATTCTACACTTTCTTTATCAACGGCTCACCGTACTTACCGACTATTTTATACACTCCTTTCCACGATTCCTAGTACCATGTTTATCGGTGTTCCTGCATACCTGGTTGGACCTAATTCTGCATTAAAATATTAATATATATTTCTTGATCTACTTATTAGACCTTGTTTCTTATTTTGTTGTTTATCGGGCGTTCCTACATAACTACTTAGACCTAGATCCTGTTTCTTAACATCATGTAAAAATAGGTTTTACGTCATAAAATACGAATTCTATTTTTTAATAAAACTTCCAGAGAAAATGAAATAATTTTTTTTTCAAATTCAATTTATTAGTGAAAAAAGTCTTTTGGTCGAGAAATCATTAGTTGGACGAAATTTTTAATTTCAAAAATCTCTCTATTTTTATTTTATTTTACATCATATTTTTATTCTTATAATAAAAAAAATAAAAAAAACATTCAAGTTAAATCAGGTGGTATCCGTGGCAAGCATTACCAGCATCTCAACAAACATGTGTTCCTGGAACACGGTCAGAGACTCAGAGCATGGTTTACTTGATCCAAATTGAAACGCATGGAACTCTAGTAGTTCCCGAGTAATAATTTATTTTTTTTATTTATTTTTTTGTCCTTATTCAGGACCTAGATCTTGCTAGACCTACCGATAGTCGGCGTTTTTTAGTAAAAAAACGAAAATATCCATACACATAATATTGATATTTTCTCTCTATATAATTTTTCTCTAAAATTCGCCAAAAAACCAATTAATTCATGAAAAACCCAAAAATTTAAAACACGAAAATCATCTAAAATCACAAATTTTCATGACGGAATTCAATTCACCACATTTTTCGATAAGTTAACAATTTCAAGACATCGTTAATTAATCTATTTATGGTTAAGTTAGTGTTAGTTTTTGAAGAACAGGTGACAACAGGAAGAAGGAACTTATTGAATTGTGTATTATTGATAGTGAATGTACCATACAAAATACTGGATATAATATATATTTATGGGATATTCTACATGGTACCCCTCAATTTTTTGACTTTCTACATGGTACCCCTACACTTTTTAAAACATACATGGTACCCCTAATTGTGGTCATTATCACTACGTGTACCCCTAAACTTTATTTTCCGTCAATTAAACTCAATTTTGGGTGTTAAATGATTACCTATGCGCATAACCAAACTTGACATTTATCATCCCATGACATAAGGACTCTATTAGAATTAATATTCATTCTTTGGACGTGATAATTTGGCAAAGATCAATAATTTTTCCGTCAACATTTTTTTAGCCCATATATATCTATAAATATTAGGATCGAGATGGATATTGAGCCTAATAGAGTCCTTATGTCATGTGATAGTAACTGACAAGCTTGCTTGAGCGTTCAACTTATCACTTAAAGCTTAAAAATGAGTTTAATTGACAGAAAATAAAGTTTAGGGGTACACGTAGTGATAATAACAACAATTAGGGGTACCATGTATGTTTTAAAAAGTGTAGGGGTACCATGTAGAAAGTCAAAAAATTGAGGGGTACCATGTAGAATATCCCTATATTTATATTAATTACAACCACGAGAAAATTCACTTGCCTAATATTATCCTACAAAGGAAGCAACTAAATATTCGTATACAAGAATAGTCAAGATATGAATAGACTGTATAATACTACATAGAATCGTAAACATATCGATATTATCTTGTGATATCATTTAACACCCTCCCTCAAGTTGGAGCATTTGGCAAACTAATGCCCAATTTAGATCGAAGAAAACGAAAAACTTATCCTACAAAGTACGTTCCTTATTTTTTGCCATGTCCTAGTTATTTTCCTGCCACATCACAATAGTTTTATATTTCAAGTACCTTTTAAATTAAATTGTATAGATATAATTTAATCACTATAAATTTCGGTATATTTTCATTTTTAAGTTTTTAAATTAAGATTTTCAATAACATTTAATAAAGAATATATAAAAAGTCATAATAATATATATTTTTAAAATAATTGGTGAGTATGATGTTAAACTCATCCCCGCCCACCACCTATGGCGGGAGAAATTTTTGTACACTTATGTCACTTACCTGTCCCATCACCTGCGAAATCTCTACCTGTATCCGCTATAGCGGGTGCGGGACAGTACACGCTTATACCCGCACTACTCACATCCCTAATAATGAGTCTTTCAATTTCATGTTAAACGTGCCGTCGAGTCAAAATTTTCATATCTCAATTCTATGAAACGTGATCGGGTTAAAATTTAGCATAGGGTTGAGTAAGTTTAAGGCCGGGCTAAAACAATGGACGAGGCTTAACTAAACATTAATAAAGACTCAGGGACTAGTTCATTCGATTTAGTGAAATTAATTTTTAAGTATCTTATACTTAAAAAAAAGTAAAAAAAATCATAAAATTCGTTTCATTTCGGTGTAAGATCAAACCATAAAAGAAAGGTTTGGTTTAATTCAAGACAAAACTTTTTAGGTTCGATCTTCTGTTAACCAAAATATCTTCTTCGATTTTTCGTATTGTGTAATTTAATCTAGTCTATTAGGGGTTGTTTGGTTGGCTTTTAAAATCACGTGAATTGGAAAATCATGGGAAGTGGGGAAATTTATTCTTGTTTGGTTGCCCAATTCATAGGAATTATAACTTCCACAGGAAGTTCTAATTCCTACATTATGTAGGAAGTCAATTACCTAGCCCCCTCTAGGTAATTGGAAGTTCCCGCATGAATTGAAATTCCTACATTCAACCAAACAACATTTATCTAATTCACGTGATTTTTAAGTTCATACGAATTTTATCTTCCCGGGAATTTTATCTTCCCATGCCGAACCAAACGACCCCTTAGTCTAATGCAGTGCAATCTAGTCCAATCCGATTTGAACGACGCTCGGCGCAAAATTTTAACGGGTCTAAATTCGTGCTTAAAAAGAGACATACAAATACAATCATGGTTGAACAAATATTCGATACTTATAAATTATACTTTTTCATGCTTAAATTTATGACTATATAGTTTTTGTATTTTGTTCACAAAAAATAAAAGATGATGGGTTGGAGATTTAACCTCATCTATTCTGCTTTATGTTTCCTACCTGCTTTAAGTAAATCTTCTGTTTTAAGAACAATGGTGCTAGCAATCTAAAGCACTCAAAGCTTACGTGAATATCAACCACACCAAAGTAATGTACAACAAACAACTACATACTAACAACCATCAATCTTTGATTATTATGAACATATAAAAGCTTAATCTTTGACAATTAAAATAAAAAAAATCCATCAAGGTTACCTTCTTGCTTGAGTCCTAGTCCAAACTCTCGTCGATTTTGTACGAATCACCCTCCGGATCACCCGACTCAAAGCCTACAACCAAAGCAAGTATTAGAGTGGAAAAACTAAAGTTTGAATGCTCAAATAGGGTTTTCGAATTTTGGATGAAGGGGAGTGAAAAGTACATTTTATTACTTTAAAAGAAGGAGAAGGAGAAGAGGAGAAGAATGGCGCAAAAATGGCAAGAAACCGATTAAAAATGAGCAAGTTATGTTGATTTTAAGTTTGAAATTTTTTAGAGGAAAAATGGTGTCTTTGAGTGAGGCCAAATCTGAAATTATGAAATGAGAAGGAGGTGAAGGAGGGTTTTATGTGGGTTTGAATATAAACACAAGTTATTTGATCCGTTTTTGAACATAACCCATTTAACTAGCTTTTGAGACGGGATTTGCTAGAATCAAAGCCACTATACTTAGGACTTGAAATAAATATTTTCGGAATACTTATTACTCCTTAAAAAATCATAATTTATCAAAATAAGACTTAAGTTTGAAAAATAAATTATTTAAAATAAATTCCAAAGCGGGAATTTTGCGGGTGTTACACTTCTGGTTCGTTTTACGACGGTCTTTGCTGAGACAATTGAAGGGTTAAACGGTAACGGATTTTTGTGTTCTTCAGTGTTTTGGGAATTTGGAACTCTCAATTTTGTGAATATAATCATAGAGATGGTATAGGATAGTTGGAAGTGTTTCGAAAATGGTGAAACGTGATGCTGTGTTTTCCCAAAACAACGGCTTTCTCGTTTTGCGACGGTGTTTGTTGACACAATTTGACTTATCATAAGTTGTAATCGTTTATTTGCAATCTTTGTATATTCTATGCAATGCTCGGATACTTTAATTGTTAGCTCGAAATAGTTCGTACAATGCTCAAAAACTCGTGTCTTTTGTACTAAGCTCGAAAATTTAAATTGTTAGTTCGGAATATTTTATACTAAGCTCAAAAACTTAAATTTGTCAGCTCCGATTATATCGTAAAAAGCTCAATAAATTTACTTATAAGTTAATGTTGTATAATGCTAAAAAAATTATAAGAAAATAACTCTAAGTTGTAATTTAAGATTTGTCTTCAAAGAAAGGGGTGTTTTGTATCAGGTTTTAATAGAAGATTAGTAAATTATGCATTATGTGGCCTAAAATGTACCATGCTTCTGTACACCCAAATGTAGGATCCTATATGTGTGCCTTTCATGAATGTTTACTAATGAGTTAATAATTATACATGACATTTAAGAATGTTTGTAAATAAATAAACGGAGAAATAAAAGTTGGTTTTTGATATTCATGTAATGTGATAGTAAGTCTTGCTTGCGACGGGTCGTTATTTGTGACAGATATTTTGTGAGGTAAAATGGATATAAAATGAGTTAGTGGAGAAAGGGGACCACATGAATAATATTGTAGAGAGAGAAAAAGTGGGTATTTTGTGAGAGAAAACGGTATCCGTCGCAAGCTTGCGACGGATAGTGCCGTTGCAAATAAGAATTTGTGGTAATGTGAATATGTGATAGTTCTTCTTATTTGACATCTTTGTGTGTTACCTGACCTCTGACGAAGGGATAAAAAACGAGAATGGATCAAAGCTTCTCTTGGACGATTCAAATCGTTGATGTAAAAAACGGACGAGATCGGTAAGATTTTCTTCAATTTGACCGAATATGATATTATTGCCCAAGCGTCACACCCACCAACATGTAATCGCAAATTTCATGGACCACGTTGTTGAAAATGAAGGCATACCGTTACAGATATTGCCCCTTTCACAATAAGTGACACTATTTATAGGGTGCTCCATTTCCTCAACTTATTCTCTCACTTGCCTTATTGTGAAATAAACATTATCCGTTTTCAACTTGTGACGAACCCGTCACCAGCAAGACACTTTATCGTGTGTTTAGGTTGTGTCACGTACTCTTGTGACAATTATTTGTTTGCCATGTCATAGTTATTTTTCGGCCACATCACAATAGTTTTATATTTCAAGTACCTTTTAAATTAAATTGTATGGATATAATTTAATCACTATAAATTTGGGTATATTTTCATTTTTAAGTTTTTAAATTAAGATTTTCAATAAAATTTAATTAAGAATATATAAAAAGTCATAATAATATATATATTTAATAATTGGTGAGGATGACGTTAAACTCATCCCCGTCCACCACCCATGGCGGGAGAAATTTTTGTACACCTATCTGTCTCATCACCTGCGAAATCTCTACCTATATCCACTAGAGCGGGTGCGGGACAGTACACGCTTATACCCGCACTACTGACATCCCTAATAACGGGTCTTTCAATTTCATGTTAAACGGGCCGTTGAGTCAAAAATTTTGTATCTTAAGTCTGCGAAACATGATCGGGTTAAAATTTAGCATATGGTTGAACAAGTTTAAGGCCGGGCTAGAACAATGGGCTAGGCTGAACTAAACATTAATAAAGACTCAGAGACTAGTTCATTCAATTTAGTGAGATTAATTTTTAAATATCTTATACTTAAAAAATGAAAAATCATAAAATTCGTTTCAATCCGATCTAAGATCAAACCATATAAGAAAGGTTTGGTTTAGTTCAAGACCAAACTTTTTATTTCCGATCTTCTATCCACCAAATTTTTTTTTTTTTCGTTTTTTCGTACTGTGTAGTTTGATCTAGTCTAGTCTAATCTAGTTTAATGCGGTGTAGTCCAGTCCAATCCAGTCCAGTTCAATTGAATTTAAACGACGCTTAGCCCTAAGGCCCTGTTCTTTTGGACTGAAACTTAACTGAACTGAACTGAACTGAACTTATAGGATCTGAACTGAACTGAACTGAACTTATAGGAACTGAACTGAATTTATAGGAACTGAAGTTAACTGAACTTATAGGAACTGAACTGAACTGAACTTATAGGAACTGAACTGAACTTATAGGAACTGAACTGAACTGAACTGAACTTATAGGAACTGAACTGAACTTATAGGAACTGAATTGAACTTATAGGATCTGAACTTAACTTAACTTATAGCATCTTAACTTAACTTATAAAATCTGAACTTAATTAACTTTATTTTAATTTAAGTTAACTATTATTATTATTATTGTTGTTGTTGTTTTTGTTATTATTATTATTATTATTATTATTGTTGTTGTTGTTGTTATTGTTGTTGTTGTTAATAATTATTATTATTATTATTATTATTATTATTATTATTATTATTATCCAATAGTTGACATTCATAAAAAATTAGTCTAAAACACAAGGTAGTTTAAAATATTTTCAACTTTATATATAATGGTTTGTTCATAGTTCATACATTATACTACAATTACATTACGATAAAAATAATTCACTATTACAATTTTCTCTAGCCATTTATTTTCTCTAAGAATTGTGATGAAGAAACTGATTAATGGGAGAGTGACAATTGGTGAGGGTGAGGGCGTCGTAGGATGAGTTGTTCTTTTTTGGCATTAATGAGGATGATAGTTTGACATTAATTAGAGAGTAAAAGACGGGTAAATTATTAATGAGTTGTTTTTTTTATAGATGACGTGTATCGAATAATTAAAGCGAAATGTTTGTATCGGTTAGTGAAAATAATACTCCGTATATAACTTTTCTTAAATGAGTTTATAAGAACTAAACTTATAGGAATTCAATTGAACTGAACTTATAGGAACTGAACTGAACTGATAGAAACTGAACTGAACTTATAGGAACTGAACTGAACTTATAGGAACTGAACTGAACTTATAGGAACTGAACTGAACTGAACTTATAGGATCTGAACTGAACTGAACTTATAGGAACTGAACTGAACTTATAGGAACTGAACTGAACTTATAGGAACTGAACTGAACTGAACTGAACTTATAGGATCTGAAGTGAACTTAAGTTAAGTGACTTGAAGTCCAAAAGAACATGGCCTAAATATTAACGAGTCTAAATTCGTAGTTAAAAAGAGACACACAATCATGGTTGAACAAATATTCGATAATTTTTTATAAATTACTTTTTCATCAGAATCTACTCAGTACTCCCTGCCCTGTCTCACTCACTCAGTCGCTAACCCTGTCCTTCACTCTCTCTCACTCTCTCTCTCTCTCTCTCCTCCATTTATCCCCTCGAGCCTCGAGACATTTCTAGAGAGAATACACTACCCAGTCTCCAATATTAACGTTACCACTGTTAAATTTCAGTTCAAATTCCTCACCTCTTACAAAAGCTCACAAATTGAACTTAAATTTTGGAGTGTATAGTTGTTGCATTTTGTTCACAAAAAGTAAAAGATGATGGGTTGGAGATTTAACCTCATCTATTCTGCTTTCTGTTTCCTACCGGTTTTGGGTAAATCTTCTGTTTTAAGCTGTTTTTACCCATTGGGTTTATTTTAATGTTATGGGTATGTTTACGTTTGTTAATTAGTTGAGCTAATTCGGATATCGTTGCTGTTTAGTGTGTATTGCATATTTGCATGTGTGTTTTCTGGGTTAGTGTTGGTGTTGTTTTGTAAGCTTACTTGTGGTTTAGTTTAAGGGTTCCTGTTGAACCGACAGAGTTATATTTATTTTAACATTTTATTCCCATGCTTCATCATTACAATCACATACGAGTATTAGTAATTAGTAATGTTCTTGTATTTCCCCATCCCCATTCCGATGCCGATCATATTTGTTTATTTTTTATGAGGGAGGGAGGGAGGGAGGGAGCCGGGATGGTACTTTTAATTTTAATAAAAGTTAAACAAATGAAATGATTAGGACAAAGGGGGTAGAACAATGGTGGGCCTGAGTTTTTGGTTTGGAGGCAAAATGTTGCTTCCTCTTCTGTCAGTGTCACACCAATAATGTACTCATTTTCATGTTCATGTAGTAGCTATTCTGCTTTGGTTCGTCCTAATCCATACTTTAGGTTTTCATTTTAGGCATGTTTTGTGCGACAGAGAATGGGGTTGAGACACTGAGTCTGAGACTCTGGGTTCGTGTCCATGGACATTGGGATTCTTGGGCTGGACGGCCTCAACCTTCGTAAATTATTGAAAATGCATCTCTACTGCATACACAAAAAATTGAGTTGAAAGGAAACTGAATTGTTTGTGGCAGAGTAATTTAGGCTACATGGGCCTAAATTTTGAAAATAAATAAATCTAAAGGACAAAATTTTACAATGTAGAATGTGGGAACTAATTTTAACTGTCAAGTAGCGTCAACACTCCGTCTCGCGAGAGTACACTTTTCACTTTCCTTACTTCTCTCTTGAATAGAAAATCGCGTCACTGTCACTTTCACCGTGATGCTTAGGTTGAAAACCAGTACCATGTCTTATTGAACTTCATTGTTGCTAGGGGCTAGTATCAGCATTTATTTTGGTGGGTGGCTGCATTTATGTGATACTTTAGTGTGTTAATACTTGACGGACAAAATTTACTATAGTTGCAACATTGTCAATTTAACCACAAATCTGTCAAATTTGTGAACTTTAACAAATTGGGTGGCATTTTATATGAGATCTTAGTGTATTAATACATTCGGCTGGTCCAATTTGTCAATTTGTCAATATAGCATAAGTAAAAATCAGTAATTCCAAAATTTATCAACTGGACCATGTGGAAATAAGGGACATTGCCTTTAAGTGGTATCAATGTGTAGTAATAATACCAAAGGACATATTAAAAAATGGACCATATAGAAGTTTATGATATGACTAGCATTGAGCTAAAAGTGCAACTTTTACACTTCGTGTATTGTTCTCAACATTTCTCGCACTCGCAGGGGTGTCAAAGTAAGTGTGTAGTTATAATTCGTCCCCCGACATTCAGGGCTCTTCTTAAATTGGAATTTTAAAATCTAATACCAGAGTGAAAAAACATCACTTCATTAAGCTAAACTTGATTGCATATTCGATTCTAGCTATATGAGAGCATAAATGGTCAACTTTGCATATCTTTCAGGATCACCTTCAGTAATGAATCCACATTATGTGATCTCTGTTTGTTTATTGTGCTGTGTAATCTTGCATTCTCGTGTGGATTTTGACTCCTGGTACTTTTAGCCACACCACAATTTTTGACTTGACAACGGAAGACACTTTGCATAAACATTAAAAAAATAGTGACAGAAGGAGATCTTGGCACCATACTTATAATCTTGTTTTGAAGATTACGAATGAAGCATTGTAAAAGAGAGCTCAAAGACTAGCGCAATTAGCTCTTTTTATTGTTCTTTTGTAGTTTTGGGACCCTTTGACAAATTAATCTGTTATTCCGTTCGTGTCCATAGATAACGACAGCGCTGTATATAAAATTATGTTGAACACATTCCTTACTCGATTAGAAATGGTTTTGATAGCTGTTCTATGTCCTTTGCTTCTATGTGAATGTAGCCCTGTTACTGTGGCTTTCTCTACTAAACATTTTAAAAGGAAACTAGTGCATCAGTCTGCTTTTGTCTTTCTTTGAAATGAGAAAGGAACTACGAAGTAATATTTTTGGAGTGAGAATGGGGCTAAAATGGCTTCTAGGCTTTTCAATATGGATGCATATCTAGTATTTTTAAGTTAACTGATTATTGATCTCTTATTAACAGACATATGTTTAGGGAGCACTATTGGAGTTTGCTATGGACGAAATGGAGATGACCTCCCGACTCCTGATAAGGCCGCAGAGCTGGTAAAACAACACAACATCAAATATGTCCGGATTTATGACGCCAACATTCAAGTTCTCAAGGCGTTTGCTAATAGTGGAGTGGAACTAATGATCGGGGTTCCAAACTCCGATTTGCTTGCTTTCTCTCAGTACCAATCAAATGCTGACACGTGGCTTAAGAATAACATCCTTCCATACTACCCAACCACAAAGATAACATATATAACAGTTGGTGCTGAGGTGACAGAGGTCCCTAGTAACGTCTCAGCCCTTGTTGTGCCAGCAATGCAAAATGTGTTTGCGGCATTGAAGAAAGCCGGCCTCCATAGGAAGATAAAGGTTTCAAGCACCCACTCTCTCGGGATCTTGTCACGTTCTTTCCCACCTTCGGCGGGAGCTTTTAGTAGCCATTATGCACACTTTTTGAAGCCCATGTTGGAGTTTCTTGCAGATAACCAATCACCCTTCATGGTTGATATTTACCCTTACTATGCTTATAGGGACTCCCCCACCAATGTTTCCCTTGACTACGCCCTATTCCAATCATCATCCGAGGTCATTGATCCCAACACAGGCTTGCTCTACACAAATATGTTTGATGCTCAGATCGACGCTCTCTACTATGCCCTAATGGCTTTAAATTTCAGAACCATCAAAGTTATGGTAACCGAGACAGGCTGGCCATCCAAAGGCTCACCAAAGGAGACGGCTGCCACCCCTGATAATGCCCAGACCTACAACACCAACCTCATTCGCCATGTCATTAACAACACAGGAACACCTGCTAAACCGGATGAAGAGCTCGATATCTATATTTTCTCGTTGTTCAATGAAAACAGAAAGCCTGGGATGGAGTCCGAAAGGAATTGGGGTCTGTTCTACCCTGTTGGAACAAGCGTGTATAATTTGGATTTTACTGGGAAAGGTGTCACTGAGATGGCTGGTGGGGGTAATGCAACAAATACTACAGGACCATCTTGGTGCATTGCTTCTTCAAATGCTACTGAAGCAGATATGAAAAATGCTTTGAATTGGGCCTGCGGGTCTGGGAATGTAGATTGTACCGCAATACAGCCTAGCCAACCTTGTTATGAGCCAAATACGCTGGTTTCTCATGCCTCTTATGCATTCAACAGTTATTACCAGCAAAATGGAGCCACTGATGTTGCTTGTACTTTTGGAGGGGCCGGTCTTAAGGTCACTAATGATCCAAGTAAGTTTATTGTTTTCGCTCATGTTTTGCTAATGTTATGTTATATGACTCTTGCTACCTGCAAATAGTGAAATATATCTACGAAGTTTAAATCATCGTGGTTAACCAAGCCTGTTAAACTGTCTATAGTCGAAAGATTTGATATTGTATAGTCGTATAGACCATTGATAGGTTGTAGCACAATAGTGGACATACGATTGGCGCATGGAAGGAGAAAGATCATTGTATTTTACAAAATTAGTGTCCATTACCCTTGAGGCCTTGAACATCCATGGTTGGTGCACCATGCTCTTATGCTTGTATAACAGAGGTGCTAACCAATACCATTGTTCGCCTTGACGGCGTGTTTGGTGTGAGGTCAAAAATGGAGAAATGGTATTAGTACAATTTATGTTTGTATCATTGGCCTCAATGTCAATTCGCATGATACTAATACGTCGCTTAAGTCCATTGATTTTCCTCTCTTGGTTTTCATTATCAAATAACAGTACTTATTTTTTCGGTTGTCATTATGATGTCGAATTATTCTCTAAGGAATTTACTAATTTACTTGCAGGCTATGACAAATGCATTTATATGACTGCTGGGTAAGCATTCTTCCAACATCATCTGTTTATTGTATAAAATGAAATTGTGATGGGACGTGACTGTAATTCAACTTATTGACAATTTGACATCTATGCAGGAGTAAGAACAGCTCAATTGCAAGCAATGATTCTGCCACTACTTCAATGGGCATCTCCTTTCAGAAGCACACGGGATTCGTGGGATGGTTTCCTGCTGGCCTGCTTATGCATCTTCTTCTGTCATTCGTGTGAACAGAATCGAGTTCGGTTAGTAGTAGAGTGGTGATTTTTCCTCCTAAGCTGGAAATGTAAGTAATTAGCGAGGATTTTTGTTATGATGGTTAATTGGGAGATTTAATTGGAAAATATAAGCGTCCATAAGTTTTGTACCAGCAGGTCAGGAGAAATTGGGATGGACATGTATGTTAGCGGCTTATGTAAATTCCATTCTAAAATAGGATGGAAGATTATGAATTGTAGTTGCAGACATTGTAGTCGTAGATTTAATTAATCAAATGTGGTATCCGTATGAATCTATCTACTTCATCGTTAACATTTCTTTGGTGTAAAAGATAGCCCAAAGACAGTTTTTAATGTCAATGAGTAGTGAATGCATGGCGATGGCCCGATTGATGGATGAGGGTTTGAGCAATGAGCGGATTACTAGTTTCAAACACGTGTAAATTACACGGGATTCTTGTCTAAAATTTTGCTATAATAGAAATGGAAAAAAAATGATTTTAATTTTTTATTGGCCATGTTCAGGATTTTATAGTCGTATTGTAATTTCTTTTGCAATCAAAGTGTTTGGATATTGCCAACAAATAATATTAATTCAAATTTAACACGTGCAATTATGGGAATACTTGGCCTAACTAAGTATTATCAACATACTATAAAGTAAGTCACTTTATCTAATTTATTATACTATATAAATGTATAATTTTTTTTAAAAAACACAATGAAGACTCGTAAACAATAGTATTATACAGGTTGATAGGTAACACTAACACATTATAATAAATAATTAGATAATTAGATCTATCAAAATATGACCCCGACATAAACCCGCCTGAATTGACCCGCTCTTTGCCAGGCTCGGGAATCAAAAATCTTGACCCGTGAACCCGTGACATCTTTGACCCAAGTTCGAGCTGAGTTGTTAAAATTTTGGACAAAGTTGAAAAAATAACATTATGCCTAAAATCTATTATCTATAAAAGGAGTAGAATTTAGAGAATCCTATTGGCTCTCAATTTTTAGAAAAATAATTAACTTCTTCCATAACCTACCCCACCACTTAATATCAAGTTTTATTTCCAAACTATGAACCACAGTCTTAAAAGTTTACATTTTAATCACTAATATTACTAAATTATAGAAAATTACAATAATAAAAAATTGTCAAATAATTAAATAGTTGGAAGTATTTTTTTTTTTTTTTTTTTTTTTTTTTTTAATTTTGTAAACATATACCTGATCATTATTAACACCTTTCGTTTTAATTTACAATGTTTGCAAACAAGATTTGTCGAATAAATTTACAACACTCATTCATTAACTAACGGAGGTCTAATTTTGTTAAATTAAATAAAATATCAGTTTTCAATGATTAAAATAGAAAAAACAAAAAAATATTATTCAATATTTATAGTTCCCTATTACGTCGGAAATATAAAAAAAATTGACGAAATAAATAAATTATAAATGTATATTTTTAATCGTATTTTTTGTTTAAGATCGTCTAAGTTAATAAATATTAATAAATGTTTATAGGCCTCTTTTTGTTTCCGCCTATGTTTTATTTCGTATGTACTTTTTTCGTTTCCACTTTTATTTTAATCATATGTGAAAGTCGTCTTAAATTAAGACGATCTTGAACAAAAAAAACAACAATTATTGTTGTGTATAAAACCAGCCACTCACGTGTTCGAAAAATTATACCTGTGCATTTTGTGCACGGGTTTAAAACTAGTGAATGAAGTATTACTCATCTCGCTAGATGAAAACAATCGATAATATCTAAAACTTAAGAAGGTATTGTCTTATTTAACTAAATAGTTTAATATTTAACCCATATAATATCTAAAAAGAAATAAAATATTGTCCCGTTTATCTAAATAGTTTAATATTTTCCCATTTAAACCTCTTTACCTATTAAAGGGGGCACCTTTATTTTAGGAACGTGCTAAATCTCGCACATTATTTTACTCAATTCTACACATTTTTCACATTTATTCCGAATATGTCCTCCTCATTTTTATCATCCCCACCAAAAAAACAAGAGAGAAACAGAAATCCCCAAAAATCAACCCACCTCAGGTTCTGATTTTACTGCAATTGGATTTCCGAATTTCAACAATTGTTCTAAAATATGATTTTACTGCAATTAGAATATGTATAATATTCTAAAATCTCTCCCAATTGGTTCTTATTTTACTGCAATTGGATTTACCGATTTCAGTTTAATTTCAGAGATTGATTGGATTCCAGTTCAATTCATCAAACCCTAATTGTTAAAATGTTCTTTTTAAAAAAAACATCAACGAAATTGAATAAAGATAAAACTTAATAAAAAATTACGATGAAATGACAAACTTACGTTTGATATGTGCGAATTACAATCCATTATAGTCGAACGAATAAGAGATTTATTAGGTTTAAAGAGGGGAAGTCTTTTAATTTTTCAAAAGTCTTTTTAATTCTTTTTTTTACTAAGGGCAATTATGAGAATTTAGGGTAAAAAGGTGTTGGATTAAGCAAATTAGCGTGCGGGATTTAGCAATTACGTTATTTTAAAGCAGATTAACTATCGAAGAACAATCTTCTACCAATTTAGCCCATATAACAAATACACAAATTTTCATTTAAGGCGAAAGTACCCGTCTTAAACTTAAAACGGGTCAAATAATAATTCATTTATATAAATAAATATTACTTGACCCGTCCTAACTTAGAACGAATATATCCGTCTTAAGCAAGACTTAACTTAAAAAAATAAAACTTTACCATAGAAATAATAGATACACATACACAAATTCACGGGCACTATCGGTCACAAGCTGAAGACGGATATTGCCCCTCTCGGATAATGTAAGTTGCACTATCAATATAGTGATCCACTTTCTCCAATTTGCATGTCCACTTACATTTTTATGAAAGTAAAGTCACCTCGTTACGAATATTCAAGATTCTTTGATCCATATAAACAACACTACCACGTAAATTGTAAATATAGCCGCACGGCCCGCACCCACATATATACTGCATGTTTACTCTAATTAAAACTTACAGTCCCACCGTCACCTTTAATTATTTCTAGTAGTGAGTTTCATCCTCTTTCTTTTTCCCTCACTTCTTTTTTGCCGTTCTCTATTTCCTATCTTCATCTGTGGATATATTTGGAATCCATCTCACACAAAACTAAATTTAAATCTTCATTCAACTACTATCTGATCTCCAGGTGTAAAGTGTAGATTATAAGGATTTTAAATACTTAGAAAATGTAATGTATAAATCTTTTTACTTATTTTCAATTAACTAATTTTTCCTATTAGTTTAATTTTTCTAAGAAATTAGTTATTTCCCTTTTTTATTCTAGTATCTAAGTTAATTTCTTTTATTTGTCACTTCATGTAATTTTTAAATATTTAATTATTTTGAACCTTATTTCATTTTTTATGCAAAAATTTGTAGATATAGTGAATGGTTTACTAAAAATGCATCTATGAATTTTTCTCAATAAAATATTTTGGTTCCTATTTTGCTTGAACGATTTTATGTCAATTTTTCTCAATTAAGTTATAACTAGTGTAACACCCGTGAAAAATCACGGGGTTGTGTACACTTATTTTTAAAGACGACAAAGGTAAATTCATTTCATTATATAGCAATTCTATTTATTCGAACAAATTGATTTTTAACGGGACTGTTTTGCATATAAGATATGTTCGATCAAAAGGTGAATTTCCTGGTGCACTAATTTTCGAATATCTGTTAGCAATGATGAAAATATTTGGATTAATTATGAGTAATTAATAATGAGTAATTTGGAAAGTTATTGTCTTGTGATGAATTGGTGACAGAACTTAAGTTGACGGACAAATAGGATGAACAAAATAACTAATCCGGTAGAAATCTAAATTAAATGGGTGTATTAAAATTCGATAATGCAAGACAAAAATTACAGTTTCTCGAAAACCTCCTTGTAAACAATATTCGTTGTTGTATTAGTCATTCCTCCTCTTTCATCAAGAAGTAACACTTTTAGACCTTTCTTACTTGTAACCCTAGATATAGCAACGTACAATTGACCATGGGTAAAGACTGGTTTAGGAAGATAAATTCCAACACGGGATAGAGATTGACCCTGACTTTTGTTAATCGTACAATATGGTAAACAACCATGATTGGTAGGGAATATTTATGGAATATTTAGGATTTGTTATTAGAATAATCTGATTGGTTGTATATGTTAACGATTTTGATTTCGATAAAAATATGGTAAACGTAAAATATGGTAAACAACCGTGATAGGTAGGGAATATTTATGGAATATTTAGGATTTGTTATTAGTAAAATATGGTAAACGATTTTATTATATTTTTATTATATTATTTAAATGAATGAGATCAGTCGTGATGGGTAGGGAATATTTATGGAATATTTAGGATTTGTTATTAGTAAAATATGGTAAACGTTTTTATTATAATATATACATAAATATGACGTGACATAAATTAGGGGTTCTGATTGGTCTACAAAACCGTTTTTTGTGAGGGTGAATGTGAGTGCGAGAAAGAGTCAACGGTGAAACATTATTGCGCCACGTATGCAATTTGACATTTTGCTTTTATAGTAATAATGATGATCTAATTTAATTATAAACATTTTTGTGATATCAATTTTATATCTGAATATCAAATTATGAAATCATAAATTTGAAATTTTATTGTCGCTCATTGCATTGTCAAAGGTAAATTACAAATTTAAGGTATATAACGAAGCAAAAAAAATCATATGCCAAAGGAATTAAATTGATGCAGAGAACATGGTTTATATAAAAAAACTGAACTTTGAAAAGTCAACTTTTAGCCACAAAGTGACACGTCAGCTCTGTGGTTGTTGCTTTAATAAATTAGATACATTATGTATACAATTGAATAATTGATGGTACATATTTTGAGTTTTTTAATGGAAATTTCGAGCTTTAGTGGAAAAAATATGAGCTATATTGTAAAGTTTATGAGCTCTTTTACAAAATATTGAGTTTAGAAAATTATTATATAATTAAAACACAATACATAAAAATTCAACTATATTTTAACTTTAATATTAAAAATTAGAATATAACTCAAAATAGTTTAAAAGTTCAACAAATATATACATAAGCTCAATTAAATTCATCATTGTTCAACAATATTTTTATTTTAATGTAAAAAATTAAAAATAACTCAAAATAGTTTTAATTCCACGCAAATTTCATGCATTTTGGATGTTTTATATTTCCGCTGCCGCGAGGGGTTTTACACATTTTAGTGAATAGACTGCTCAACAATACAACTCCAACAAACTTACATCGATATGCTTCACATCCAACTTAACAATAACATCTTAGTTAATAGACCACTCAACATTACGTATTCCCTAAATAGTTGGTAGCCTACAGGCTACAACTCATTATTAATATCTTTCATTTCCTCAATTAACACTCTTAAATTTAAGTCTGCAATGACACATTTAAGTTAAGCTGGTGTAAATAAAAACAGGGAAGTTAGCTTGGTTGATTTCATAAAACATGATGTCCTCTGGATTAAATGGGTCAAACAAGTATATTTAAAAGGAACAGACTGACTAAGCTATAATACGCCTGGTCATGACACCCCTTGGAGTTGGAAGAAGATATGTAAGGTGAAAGAAATTTTCAAACCTGCATTCCTGCATCAACACTGGCAGAAGAGCAATGGACAACAATACACCATTAATTCTGAATATATAATTGGCTTCGAGATGAGGTTCCTCATGTAGACTGGTAACACCAATTATGTAATAATTGGACTAGACCAAATCATAAACTGATCACATGGCTATATCAACATGCTGCTTTGAATACTAAAACCAAGCTCATAAGATTTGGGGTAGTGCAGGATGACTTGTGTATAGGAAATAATTTCTTAAATTACTCATAAAAGTATTAACTTAATTAATACTGCCAAGGATTATATCAAAAACGAATTGATATTAAAACAATAGAACTGAAATAATAGGACAAGGATCATAGAAATAACCTTTGGTCCTATATGAGATCGGCCTAAGAACAACCTAGTATAAACCCAAACTTCAAGGTAGAAGTTCTCCTTAGATTGCACCCAAGACGACTGAGAAAGATTCCCTCAAAGCTCCTCCTAAATTACTATTAATTATTTTAGAGGATTTATTTTGGGATTAAGATGATAAACTAATCAAGGAGAATAAGAGAGGAAAAACGTTTTCTTCTTGGGTCCCCAACCTCACGGCCGAAACCCTCTATACATAGGGTTTTGGTTTGTGTTGGTATTGTACTTCAATTAGGAAACCTCATTATAATATAATATTATGAGTCAGTTTCCTTATTTCGAACTTCCTTAAAATATCATATATATTATTTTAATACTTTTCGGTGTACAAATTTAATTCCCGGAGAATATTAATTAATTATCTTATAATTAATTAATCCCAATTATATTATTCTATCATATATTAAAATATAATTAATAACACAAAAACTTAGGAGAGACCGCCTCTCAATAAATTAGTGAGAGACGGCCCAATTAAAGATGTATTTGATCTAAATTATACCATATTATAATATGGTATAATTCTTATTTCATTAATTACTATGATATATCTCACTATTTTCGGCAGTTTTTAACTAATTGAACATACAATTTCCTATATTGCTCCACAATCATATCAATATTGCCTAAAAAATCTGTAAAATATTTTCCCATATCTTCAATCTTCTTCTTCATTGACGAGTAACTTGAATTTCTATTTGATTAATCATCTCCATCGTATTTACACACATTACCCGGATTTATATTTTATCAATCAAGGTTTGTTTGTTATTTTGTCTACCTGTAAAATATGTAATTCAAATCAATCATTGCATGCATCATTTAAAAATAAAATAAAATACACATCATTTAAATTTCGATGCAGTAGATGAGATCCTAAAGAAACGACGATGAATATGGAAGAACATGACGATTCGATAGAAATAGAAGGTATTATTAACTACGACTGATTTATTTGTTATGTTTGATACTTTTATTTACAAACAAATTTGTTTTCCTTGTAATTTGTAGCACTGGCGGTGATGAAAAATACTGAACGTGATTATTCGATGAGGAATATGATCTCACAATAACAGAGAATGATGGTAAAGAATTATTGGACAAGATAATTGCAACAATTTCGTACCTCTTTTGTCTTGTTACATACCCTCAGAGTTGACAAATAATCAATTGCATCAGTTTCTTACCTTATTTCCTTGTTACATACATATTAAACAAGATAAATAATAAGTTGCATCAATTTCGTACCTCTTTTTCCTTATTACGTACCTCAATCGCTTGCATACCGTTTTTTCCTTGTTACGAACCATTGTTTCCTTGTTACGGTTTTTTTTAACTTGGGTACTTTTTATCATGATGTAGGAGTGATTGCAGATGGAATAGACACTTTTTACGGACCTTTGATTTTGCTAATTCTCTCATCTCTTGTTTATGCTGAAATGATAAAGTTGGAATGTTGTGATATCATTCTCTTCGTGTATTTCATTTGAGTTCAGTATCTGATTTTTAAATTACACGTTTAATTTTATATCCAATACACCGTTAGTCTTGTAATCTAAGTTACAAAACTTAAATTCCGCATAAGATAATTTAAGAGTACTACACTTTCCCTAATTTTACAAAACATGAAAAAAGAGGTACGTATATTATTCAAAAATAAAATACAAGTCCTATAACACTGTAACATATTAGTGTTTAATTTTTATTGGTTTAATACATTACGGTTATATTATAGTACATTTCTTGCAAATGTTAGTACCCTAACACGTATTTGATCACTTTAAGTTTAATACATTATTTATGTTAACATTCACTAGTATACTACGTCAAAAAGACAACAATATCTTATCTTTTTTCAAATTTGTGTATCTTGATAACAACATAATGCTACGTATAAATATAAGAATTACACATACAATGTCACTCTTTGACTCTTACGTAAATTTCATTCCAGCAAAAACAGAATAATTAGTAGACGAAAATAATCGTCAAACTAAACTTACATAAAGCTTTCAAAAATCATGTCTTAACAAAATGCAAAAAACAACGACCAAATAATCCAATTACATAATCAAACTAAAATTGTCTAAAACCAACATCAAAATTACGTAAATAAGCGAAAATCAATTCTTCTTTTTTGCTCCATTTTTCTTTGCTTCTTTCGCTCAAACTAATCCTTTACTTTTCGTTAGTATTTGAGCATTCCGTCTTTTCTGTCATTATAAAAATCATTGGTTGTAGAGTAATGTAGAATAAAAATGCTAAAAATACAAGTACAAAAAAAGAAACATAATGGTATTATATATAGAATACAAAACAACAATTTAAATGTATAAGATGTAGAAAACGGATACAAAAGCACAAATTAAAGGTAATACATAACAAAAATACAATTCGGCTATATTAAGATACAAGTACGAAATTTAACAGAACAAGTACTAAAAGTAAAACGAGATATAAAAGAACAAATTCAAGATACCAAATTACAACTACACAATTATGCTCTATAAAGGTACAAATACAAAATGTATAAAAAACAGTTACAAATCGTCAAACGTTACACAAAAGTACAAATTAAAGGTACTACTTAACAACACGTTGTGACTATAATTCGGTACAAAGTACAAAATTTAACAAAACAAGTACTAGAAGTTAAAAGATATACTAAATAACAAATTTAAGGTACCATATAACAAAGGTACTACCTAATAAAAATACATTTAGGCTATAATTCAGTTTCTTAGTACAAAATTTAACAAAATAAGTACATACAAAAAAATAAAGCAAGATACAAAAAACATAGTCAAGGTAACATATAACAAATATACAATTAAGCGTTATTAATGTACAAATACAAAATGTATGAAAATTGGTACAAAACATCAAAAATTAACAAAATAGCAAATTTAAAGGTACAACATAACAAATATACATTATAGCTATATTATGGTACTAAATACGAAATTACAAAAAAGAAACATAGATACAAAATAACAAACCCAAGATACTAATTGTATAAAAACATGTACAATATACAAGGAATTGATTGAAAACAACAGATCCAAGTACAAAATTACTACAGTAAAAAAGCAAAGGTACATAAACTATAATTTGTAAAACTGGTACGAAATTAAAGACAAGAAACAGATACATATACACCTAATAAATAGAAATCAACACCAATTTATATAACACATATCCCCACAACAGGTACAAACATAACTAATTAAAAAAGACACAAACTTTATTGTTGCACTAATAACAAAAATAGATCAATAAACTAAAAAAACTACCAGATCCATTGCTACAATTATACCTGCAAAATTATGAAAATATTGAGTAAAAATAAACATGCAATCACTAAAAATAATAGCAAAATATAGATGAAAAACAACATACAAAAACACGATTTTCACTCCTTTATCGGTGCCGGCTTTAAAAGCGTTTTTTCTACACGTCCTCATCTTCATTCCAAAATTTTGAATTTCTATTTTGATGAGAAAACAAACGTTTGAATTAGATTTTTGGTGATTTTGGAAACTACAATAATTGAAAAATAGTTGAGATACTGTGGGAAAGATTCTCTCTTTTAATTTCTTTCCTTTTTTATCTCTGAGTAATTAAGGTAAATCTGGTTAGTTTTTTTCTCTATCCAAGATATCCATATAAATTTTAATATGGTATATTGACATGCTCCACACCATATATGGGTCGTCTCTCACTATTTTAATGAAAGACGGTCTTTCAGGAGACCTACTGAATTAATAAATGTAACTTTTATATATATTTATTAGAATTAACATTTAATTCATTTCTCCTAGTTATTATTTAATCATATTAAATGTTTATCATCTACTTAACTACATTTAGCTAAGTTTAGCATTTATGTAATTATATTAATATATAATCACATTTCTCAGTACTATCCTATAGGTGTGACCTTTAGCGATCAGCTGATTATCGCCATCATATGACAGTAACGTCAAACTTCTAGTGAGTCAATCGTTACCGATAAACGTTAATCAACTGATTAATATACTAAGTATCCCTGCGTGATCTTGTAAAAGATTTACTCAAATAATCACACACTGTGAGGACATTTACTCCAACATTGTGTTGTATCTGTGGTAGACACTCTAAGGCCCTGAACCATCTGTTTTTCAGTTGCCCCTACAACACTCAACTTATTATTTTGGCAAACTCTTGGGCAGGCTTGCACATACCTTGTACTGCCATAACTTCCTGGAGACAGGCGACAAGGGGAACAAAATTAAAGAAAGGACTTATGAATGGGTTACTGAATGCTCTAGTCTATCATATCTAGTCTCAACGTAACAAAGCAAGACTTGAATTTACTGTTCTTAGGCCTAATCAGGTTTTCAAATGTATTATATATTGGAGAACTTAAGTATAAGATAGAGTTATGCTACAAAGGCAAGATATCTAGTAGAGATAAACCCTATTTGGCTACTCCGATGCTGTAATGGAGGTATGGGCTTCTCATACCCAAGGGGGTGGTATGAGATTGATACCCATGGCCTGGATATCAAACTATAATATATCAAACTATAATAAAAAAAATGTGGAAATAAATATTACTACATATTGTAAACGAAACATTTTATATAATTATTATTTGATTAAATCTTTATTTTTATAATTTTATATGTAAAAATTATTATTTAAAGGATTGAATTTTACATATTTCAACTCTAACTTATTTTCAAATTCATATCGTGTACAATTGAAACAAACACAACGTATCGGGTATAAAGTTCAAACCCATACTACCAGGTATGATTCTTGATTTAATACCCATACGGGAAACAAACACCCCTAAATTATTTGAGGGAAAATGATGACATAGATGAATGTGTGAAGACTTTATACAGGAATTTGTGAATATAAAATTATCTTTTGAACTCGTGTTTGGCCTTGTTTTTAAAATATAGTTTTTGTTTTTCAAAAGTAATTTTGAAAAAAGTGTTTTTTTCTAAAAATTAGGTTATGTTTGGTTAAGCTCATAATAAATGTTTTAGATAATTTCTAGTGTTTGGTCGAATTTACTTGTTTTAGTTTTTTTCCATTTATTGTTGTATAAATATATCTTCCATCAAAATAGACATATGGACTCGATCATAAATAAATGAAATAGGTATGATTATATATACTATATTGTAAATTATATTATAAGACCGGTGTATAGTACGATTATTTTAAAAGTCATCATTTTATGTTAAAAAATGACAATTTTTAATTTTTTATAAAGTAACTAATCATATCATTATATTTTATTAAAACAAACACCGACCTCCCCATTCGTCGACACGTGTCACACCCTATCTATCCGCCACGTGTCACGCTTTTTTCGAAATCCACATGGCGTATTCTGGTTCGATGTTTTTAATATGTGATATTAAATTAGGCAAATAAGTAATGATATATTCTACTGTTTTTGAAATTGATATGAAATTGATACTCCATTTCATTTTTGGTCATTCTTGATTACATTTTTGCTCAAACTGACATTTTTGAGCAACATTTTTGGTCAAATGATATGGGAAAATTTAATTTTAGGCAAAGAAATTAAGAATGGTAATTATCGACCATTATCGTTAAGATTTCATATCACGCAGATATTAATTGAAAATATCTTAGTATTAAAAATAGTTAGTCAAACATTATTATATGTGAAAATTCATATTTAATTATTGACCATTATCGTTAAGATTTTCCACCTATAATCACGCTGATATTAATGGAATGAAACCTCCCAAATGTCATATTCAGGTTGTATTATTGGCCATAATCACGTGGATAAATTTGATATATGATTGAAATAAATTATTGTCAAAGTGAGCATTAATGTGTGATTGAAATGTAAATTATTCTCTGTCCAATTAATAAATTATTCTCATTCAGAATCACACGATAATGAATACTTATGAAAATGGAAATTAGTTGTGAATAATTATGGAAATGAAAATAACTTAAATAATAAAAAGTCAGGTGTGAAAATTTAGTAATAAGTGCATAATTATCTACACCATAGATAATTATCTACACCATAAAGTCAGAATCTCCTTCCATAAGTAGTTACGAAATTTATGTTACGAAATTTAAACGGAAGTGAGACAATTAAGGAATAATCGTATTATACGCGATATTTATGTTACGAAATTTATACGAAATTTACGTGGTTTCCATAATTATCTAATTCTGAATAATTTTGAAATAAATTTGATTGAAAAATTGATTACATTGAAGCTTTCAGTTTTCATAAATTGATATTGATATATTTGCCTAATTTGAAATGGTATTATATGCGTTATTTAATCAAGTTTATTTCATTCGTTTCTAACCCTTCAGAAAATTCATCCCATTATTTCTATAACTTTTTCTTCTCAAAACTCAACTGTATACTATGGCTCAAAGCACCATGGTCATCAAGTTCAGCAAAATCAAACTCGAGGATCAGTACATCAATATACGCGCGGAAGTCATCCGCAGATGGGAACGTCCTGACCTTTACAGCAAGAAATTTTCATTATTTGCAGTCGATGTCATTTTAATGGACGATGAGGTTTTTTTATCTTTACTAAATTCGTGTTTGTAGACACATTTACCTCACACTTTTTTATTACACGATAATTCCTATGTATTATTTTCTTTAAACTTACTTTTTTCCGTCTTTAATTACAGTCCACCACAATTCAAGCAACGGTACAGAGGGGACTAATTAAAAAGTTCCAGAAAACCATAGAGGAAGGGAAAGAATACAATTTCACGAACATGGAAGTTTCCGAAAATATGGGCTCAGATGTTACTCGGGTCTCTGTAAGCAATAAACATCGTTTATATTTCAATTTCACTACACGTGTTGACCTGCAAACGCCATTTATTTCACATAACGGCTTTCGGTTTAGTAACTTGCAAGATATCTTGGACAAGAATGTGTCTGATCGCCATTATTTGGGTATGAAATACAGAAACTCATTATTACTAATATCAATTCATTATTGATGATAGTGCATATTATTTTTCGTAGTTTAATCTTTTTTGTTATAACAGATGTAATTGGAGAGTTAACAGGAAGTTCAAAAGTTACATTGTCGAAGAACAAAGGTGAAAAACTGAGAACCGTTGAACTGTCGGATCTAAAGTAAGTAAACACATGTTGTTGGCTCAAATTTAATATTCCACACGTTATATTATTATTTTCTAATCAACTATCATTCAACTTTTACATACAACAAAACGGTGTTGAAATGTTCAGTATGGGGGGACACTATACCGATGAGTTTTCATTTGTTGAAAACTGGAACTGTTCTGAGCCTATGATTTGCATTATGCAAAATGTTCAGCGTACAACCTATAATGGTACAAGTATTATCTTATTTTTTCGTATATTTTATTATATCGATTTAGAAGGAATAATAATCTAATTTCATGTAATTTTATTTTGACGCTACCGTAACTAAGTTACAATTTAGAAGGAATAATAATCTAATTCCATGTAATTTTATTTCAATAGGTCTTACTATTGACATAGTCCATACAAGATGATTAGTATCATTCTTCAATGAAAATGAGTTCTAAATTTTGTGAGAAAACGGAAAGTGTCCATCTTCGATGAGAATTTGTGTTCTAAAGAGTAATTTGATGTATGGAATGTCAGTGTATTAGTATTATTCTTGGTATAAACCCTCCTTCAATAAACCAATGCACCGCTGCAAAATCCCAATCTAAACATTCAGAAAATTCATCCCCTTCTCTCTAAAACTGTTTTTTAAAAACTCATTTGTATACTATGGCTCAAAGCACCATGGTCACCAAGTTCAACAAAATCAAACTCGAGCATCGGTACTTCATTGTCCACGCGAAGATCATCCCCAGATAGGAACATCCTGATCTCTACAGCAAGAAATTCGCATTATTTGCTGTCGATATCATTTTAATAGATGATGAGGTTTATTTTATCTGTAAACTCACGTTTTTTTTATACTCCCATACCACAATATTGCAATACCAATCCCATCAACAAAGCAATATTCACGTAGAACGAAATATTAAGCAAATTATTACTAAGATTATAGGAATAATTAATTCGTGTTTGCATCCTTTGTTTACCTCACATTTTATGATTACACGATAACTCCTATTTTTTTTTTCTTTAACCTTACTTTTTTTTTATTTCTTTAATTACAGTCCACCACAATTCAAGCAACACTAGTACACTACGGAGGGGATTAATAAAAAGTTACAAAAAAACCATCCAGGAAGGCAAATAATACAATTTTACCAACATGGAGGTTTCCGAAAATATGGGTTCATCTATTACTAGAGTCTTTGTAAACAATAAACATCGTTTATATTTCAGTTTCACAACGCGTGCTGACCAACTGCGAACTCCAATTATTTTACATCAAGGCTTTCGGTTTAGTAAGTTCCATGACATCTTGGACAAAAATGTTTCCGATCGCCATTATTTGGGTATGAAATAGAAAAACTCATTATTATTAATATCACTTCATTATTTGACATAGTATATATTATTTTTGATTGTTTAATGTTTTTTGTATGATTTAGTTATTAACGTACTTTTTATCGGGTTACAACTAAAACTAAAATTATAACATATGTAATTGGAGAGTTAACAGGATGTTCAAAAGTTACTTTGTCGAAGAACAAAGGTGAAAAACCGAGAACTGTTGAACTGACTGATTTAAAGTAAGTTTACGCACCACTTTTAGGTTCAAATTTTTTATTACACACCTTATATTATTATTCTCTAATCAACTATCATTCAACTTTCACATACAACAAAACAATGTTGAAATGTTCAGTATGGGGAGATTACACTGATGTGTTTCCATTTGTTGAAAACTGACACTGTTCTGAGCCCATGATTTGCATTATGCAAAATGTTCAGCGTACAACTTATAATGGTACGAGTATTATCTTATTTTTTCGTATATTTTATAACATCGATTACTTATTTAATAATCAAAAGTTACCAGTCTAATATATTTGCACTAAACAGAGTTTAAGAAGTTGACTCAAAACATTCATATTACGTAGTATTTGCCAGTTGCCATATCAATTCACTCAAAACTACACTGATTAATAAACCGGACTATATATCATAATATTATCATCATATCAGTTCACCTCATGTTTTATCCACCAAACACCATGATCTACTCCAAAAATCAGTTCGGCATAAGATTAAGTACACCTTAGGATCCTCACAATTTTCACAGTTCACAAGAATATATTGAGTGATAAACCGTCTTGATATCAGTCCACCTCATCATTTATTCTCTAGACCCTAAGATCCACTCCGAAAAGCAGTTGTGTATAAGGGTTATGCACACTCGAACTTCATATTTTTCACAATTCACAAAACTTCATATTTATCCTCTAGATTCTAAACTCTGAGATCCACTCCATAAATCAGTTCAACATAAGACACACCACGAACTCCTCACCATTTTCACCATTCACAATTCACACTTACACCAGAAATTGCCAAACAATTATCACTACCATAAACATCGATCTAAATTAAATCCTATGGTGATCGTTTCTTTTCATATATACTTGCACTTTATCAAATAAAAAGAAATGGATGATACTGTCAAAAATATACTCATAACATTACGCCTCCGGTCCAAAAAAATATATACTTAAAATATACTCAAAATATCGAGTTACGTTACCACTCGTACAGTGCACGGGTTCAAAAACTAGTTTTTATTAATAGTCACTTTTAACAAAAAATATTTAATTACTATTTATCGTAAAATGCTCACTTTGTGTCTCACGCAGTCTCGCTCTGTACAATGGTGACGCACAATAATTACCGTAATTAATACAGTCTAATTTACTGTGAATCTGGTTTACGCATAAATAATGTGACCTTCTTTATGTTTTTTTTAATCTTTTCATGATAGTTGTGATATTTTTTAATTAGTATTTATTCTTATAATACTAGACTACAAATATGTATTTTATTGTAGGTATAATGTTACAAATTAACATAAAAGATCATAAATTTTGCTTATTAATAAAAATTGACAAAATAAAAAAAATAATTTATGGTAACGAAGTCATGCCTCTAAATAATAATTTTACCTAAAAATATGTAACATAGAGTGGTTTTGAGTTTTAGTAAAACAATTTTTATTTTTTAAAAATCGAGTGTTTGACACATCTTCTAATTTTGAGATACAAAAATACCGTTTTAAACTTGGCCAAACACGTACTTAGATATGCTAAGTGACAACAATTACTTGACTAATCTATCTATATTATTAAAGAAAGCTTTTTTCGAGCCACGTGATTAGTTGAACAATATAATAAGGGGCTGTTTGGTTCAAATAGTTGGAATGGAATGGAATGGATTCTAATACCAAGGAGGTATGGAATTAGAACCCCTTACTTATTATTGCTTGTTTGGTTGGATCTCGTAATGGATTGTAAATGTCATTCTTATTGTTTGGTTCACATTTGGAATGAATTTCAAATTATTTCATTTTCTTCATCATAGATAACTGCAATTATATTATTTTGAATTTAATTAACTATAACAGAGCAAAATTCAAATTAATCCATAAAAATCAAATGACTCATGTTCATATAATACGACAATAGCAAAATTATTCTAAGACCGAAAAAAATCCACATAAAATGTTTTACAAAAAAAATCCACATAAAATGTTTTATGGAAAAATATCCACATAGAATGTTGTAAGAAAAATACACAACTTTTTTTATGAATCCACAAAAAATGTTTTATAAAAAAAATTCACATAAAATGTTTTATATAAAAAATCCACATAACATATGTAAAACCCCTCGCGAAAGCGGAAATATAAACACGTAAAAGTACCAAAAATGCAGCGGAATTTAAAACTTTTTAGAAGATAAAACAACGTGCGAGAAGTCTTACGCTAAAACGTAAACTGAAACTGAAACCAAAATGGATAAGTAACGGTACTAAGTATCAAACTGAAACATAAAGTAAATACATCAGCCGGGGATGGAACATCCCTACCGGCACCAAAACAAAAGTAACAAACTACGAGTCCAGCTAAACGACGTAAGGTAAGTCATGATGAACGGATCATCGCTCGCTAGCTCTCGTGAACCCATCTCCAACCAGCATGTACCTACATACATGAAAACATGTACGCCACAATCAGTGGGGAGTGACTAGAGTTCTCCTAGCCACCTTTTGTGACAACACGTAACATATAAAACAATACAGAATACTCCAACATATATCAACATGTGAAGCATAAACAACTCATTATCTGACCTCTTACTATCATGCGATTACCATGCACGGCTCTCAACTAACTTCATAAACAGATAAGAAGGAGAGCCGGTTTCCCTACTGGTTATCCAGTCGGGGGGTCTTTCAATCTAATCATTTATGAAACCGAACTAAGAGTCATCCAATGCCTTGGATGATTTAACCACAACCACATAACAACGATAACATACTAGGCATATCTGACACTGTACCATCATCAAGGCAAGCAGATATAAAACAGCAAGTACAAAGGTTCAGAGGCGACATCTTAACGCATAACCTAGGTACTAAATTATTCAGCAAGTATAAAGGTTCAGAGGCGACATCTTAACGCATAACCTAAATACCAAGTTCACATTATCAAGCAAGGACTCAGAGGCGAAAACTCAACGCATGGACCGGCTATCACTGAACATTAGACTCAGAGGCGAAAACTCAACGCATGGACTAACATTCAATTCACTATCACAAGTAAGGAACTCAGAGGCGAAAACTCAACGCATGTTCCCCTACCACATTACAAGATACTAGACTCAGAGGCGAAAACTCAACGCATGTTCTAGCACCAAACACCTGCACTCCGGGTAAGGTATGACAACCTGACCGCCCCGTCGTGCAGTTGCTCTACTCGTCAGGCTCAGAGGCCAGCTTAAGGCATGTCCTGACGCGATCACACATACATGTCTGGACTCAGAGGCGAAAACTCAACGCATGTCCCAGACACGACAAACAGACATGTATGGAACTCAGAGGCGAAAACTCAACGCATGTTCCCATACACGACAAACAGCTCACGTATTAAGTTCAGAGGCCAGCTTAAGGCATAACTTAATACGCATCAAAACAACATCATTCAAGTCTATGAACTACTCTATAGATCTACCTTTAACCTCTAATCAACACTTAATTGATCCCGAGAACTAAGATGAGGGAGAGCCGGTTTCCCTTTCGGTTGCCCGACCGGGGGGTCTCTTTCCTTGCCCTATTCCCGAACCCAATATAATGTTGCCCATCCTCCGGGGACCTCAAATATATGTCAAAGGTACACAAAACAAGTTTCAAGTAAAACCGATTAACCATTTGAAAGTTACGATCAAATTACGAAAAATCTCAAAATAGCCTACAGGGGTCCCCAGCCGGTCGGCAGGCAGCCGGTCGGCCGGCTGGTGACCTCTCAGCCTTCCTTCTTTCTTTACCAAAACGAAACGACACAAAGGGACTCCCAGCCGGTCGGCAGGCAGCCGGTCGGCCGGCTGGGAACCCATTCCCTTAGCTTTACAAACTTCGCAACCCTTCCCCAATAGTACTCCCAGCCGGCTGGCAGGCGGCCGGTCTGCCGGCTGGGCTCCCATCCTACATAAGTTTTTCGCAACCAACACAAGGCAAAATGACTACCAGCCGGTCGGCAGGCGGCCGGTCGGCCGGCTGGCAGTCCTAAGCCATTTTTCCAAAAACTCGCGAAACACACAAATGCTCTCCCGGCCGGTCGACCGGCGGCCGGTCGGTCGACCGGCTCAGAGAGCCTGCAACCAAAATCGCGATTTTCCAATCTTTCTCAAACTTCACAATTCGACTTCTAATCTTCGATGGCATCACAAATAATGTTTACCCACTAACATAAATCATCCAATACTACTAATCTATCAGAAAACAAGTCCCATAACAATCCTCAAATGAAATATACATGTATCCGTCGCAAAAATGAGAAAAACTGAAAATACCCTTAAAAGCATTTGACAATCAATTCAAGCATGGATTCTTCACAACAACATCATCCTAAACATGTTGCTAAGTCCTTCAACATCATATTTCGACACAATTCAGAAACAAAACGAGAATCACATCAAATATGCTAATATACACATAAAGGCCGAGTTTCTCATTATCGTCACCTTTAAGCTTATTCCGGCAGATGATCCTCCTCTACAATGTAAGAGTCCACGTCGGGATTGTCCAAGCCAACTCCTACAACATAGAAAACGGGTTTTTAAGCTCTTAAAACGGAACTAAGGAAAACAGGCCGATTTTTGAAGTCGATAAAATGAAAAACGAAAGTGATGGATGTCTTGGAAATTGAACGAGGATTCCGAAAATGTACTTACTTTCGCGATTCGATGAACGGATGATGAAGAAAGCTTGAAAAGAAGGAAAGGTTTTATGGAGGTTTTGAGGATGAATGTTGTTACAGTGAAATGATTTCTTGGAGAAAAAGATGTCGACATATTGTTTATAAAGAGGACAAGAGAGTTGTCCTTTCCGAGTAAGTAAAATGGAGCGGATATTTACACGGATATCGAACTGAATACTTGAGTCGGATATTTGAACTATGCCAAGTTGTATTCGTCTTAAGAACTGGAGGTTCTTAAGACGGATCTTATTTATTTCATAAAAATTTCCGAATTAAATTATTAAAATATTATTTTGTTACGTAAAATAATTTAAAACGCTTATATTAGATTTTACGAAAATACGGGATGTTACAATCACCCCAACTTCAAAAAGTTTCGTCCTCGAAACTCGAACGGACATAAATCTATATACTATACCTCAATCGAAAAGAGAAGGATGCGCGATACGCATCGAAGCCTCAGTCTCCCAAGTCTGCTCCTCAACATCACCGCAACGCCAAAGGATCTTCACTAGAGGCACCACCTTGCTCCTAAGCTTCCTATCCTGACGGTCAAGGATCTTCACTGGACGCTCCTCGAAAGCAAGATTCGGCTCCAAGTTCTCGATCTCTCTAGGCAAAACATGACTCGGGTCACTAACATACTTACGGAGCTGGGAAACATGAAAAACGCTATGAACCTTGCCCAAACTAGGAGGCAAGTCCAATCGGTAAGCAGCAGCACCAATCCTCTTCACGATCTCAAAAGGGCCAATATACTTAGGGCTCAACTTGCCCTTAACTCCAAACCTTTTGACGCCTTTCATCGGAGAAACTCTCAAGAAAACTCGATCACCCACCTCAAACTCTAAGGGTCTACGGCGAACATCAGCATAGGATTTCTGCCGGTCCTGTGCGGCCTTCATCCTACCTCTGATAAGTTGAACCTGATCAATAGTAACAGCTAACTGGTCCGGTCCTAGGTCACGAACATCACTAGCCTGATCTCAACAAATCGGGCTACGGCACTTCCTACCATAAAGAGCCTCGTACGGAGCCATACCAATGGAAGCATGACAACTGTTGTTGTAAGAAAACTCTACCAACGGCAAACACTGCTCCCAAGAACTCTGAAAATCAAGGGCACAAGCACGGAGCAAATCCTCTAATGTCTGTATAGTCCTCTCGGACTGACCATCGGTCGCGGCATGAAATGCGGTGCTCATCAACAAACGGCTACCCATAGCCTCCTGCAAAGCTTTCCAGAACCTGGAACAAAACCTCGGATCACGATCTGAAACTATCTCCCTCGGGACACCATGATATCGGACTACCTCAGCAATATAAGCCCTAGCTAAACGATCCATATCCCATGTCTCTCTGATCGGCACGAATCTGGCACACTTAGTTAGACGATCAACAACAACCCAAATCGCATCCTTGCCTCCCACAGTCTTAGGCAAAGCGGTAACAAAATCCATAGATATGCACTCCCACTTCCACTGAGGAATGGGAAACGGCTGTAACAAACCACCAGGTCTCCTATGCTCTATCTTGACTTGTTGACAAGTCAAGCACCTACTAACATAATCCAAGATCTCCTTCTTCATACCGGGCCACCAAAACATAAGCCTCAAATCCTTGTGCATCTTCTCTCCTCCTGGATGAACGGAGTACGGTGACAAATGAGCCTCATCAAGAACCTTCTTCCTCAAATCTGGCACATCCGGAACATACATCCTACCACGGAACCTAAGGAAACCATCAGCATCAATCACCAACTCAGGTGCAACACCACTCGAAATCTTAGCCTCAAACTTCTTGAAATCGGCATCTGAAGGCAAACTCCGGCGAATCTCCCAATATAAAGACGGCTCGGCAGTCATAGCAGCTAACCAATCAAAACCACTGCCCACCATCTCTAACCTCAGCTTCCGGAACTCGGAACACAACTCGTCGGGCAATACTCTCATGGCACTCAACGAGTGAGAAGTCTTGCGGCTAAGCGCATCTGCAACTACATTGGCCTTTCCCTCATGATATAACAACTCAATGTCGTAATCTTTCACTAACTCTAGCCAACGTCTCTGTCTCATGTTAAGGTCTTTCTGAGTAAAAATGTACTTAAGACTCTTGTGATCTGTGAAAATACGGCAATGGGATCCAATCAGGTAATGACGCCACATCTTCAAAGCATGAACAACTGCGGCCAACTCCAAGTCATGTGTCGGATAGTTCACCTCATGAACTCTCAACTGTCTAGATGAATAGGCTATCACCTTGCCACTCTGCATCAGTACGCATCCAAGTCCTAACATCGAAGCATCACAATACACATCGAAGTCCACTCCGATCTCTGGCAAGGCTAACACGGGGGCGGAAGTCAATCTGGTCTTCAACTCCTGGAAAGAACTCTCACACTTGTCGGTCCACACAAATTTGGCTTCCTTCTTCAGCAACTGGGTCATCGGGCGAGCTAATCTAGAGAAATCCTCAACGAATCTACGATAGTAACCAGCCAAACCCAAAAAGCTACGGATCTCTCCAACATCCTTGGGACTCTCCCAATCAACCACAGCCTCTATCTTCGCGGGATCTACCATCACACCCTCACTGGATATCACATGTCCTAAAAAGGCAACCTTCGAGAGCCAAAATTCACACTTCGAAAACTTTGCGAACCATTTCTGTCTGCGCAGAATCCCTAGAATCAATCGAAGATGCTCAGCATGTTCCTCATCGGTCTTCGAATATATCAAGATGTCATCAATGAAAACCACAACACATGAGTCAAGATACTCACTGAAGGTACGGTTCATCTGATCCATAAAAATCGCCGGTGCATTAGTCAACCCAAATGGCATAACCACGAACTCAAAATGCCCATATCTGGTACGAAAAGCAGTCTTTGCAATATCAGCCTCTCTCACTGGAATCTGATGATAACCCGATCGAAGATCAATCTTAGAAAACCTCGAAGCACCTCTCAACTGATCAAACAAATCATCTATCCTAGGCAAAGGGTATCGATTCTTCACGGTCACTCGGTTCAGCTCTCTATAGTCAATGCACAATCTCATGGAACCATATTTCTTCTTAACGAACAACACAGGAGCACCCCACGGAGAAGCACTAGGTCTAATGAAACCTTTCTCGATCATCTCTTCCAATTGCTGCTTCAACTCTTTCAACTCTGGCGGAGCCATACGGTAAGGAGCTTTAGAAATCGGTCCGGTACCTGGAACAAGCTCAATAGTAAACTCCACATCTCTCTCCGGCGGTATCCCTGGCAAGTCATCTGGGAACACATCTGGATACTCACGAACAATGGCTACATCTTCGAGCTTCGGTAGCGATGGTTTAGCAGCTGTAACAACACACAGGAAGGCTTGGCAACCCTTCCTAAGAAGATGAGAAGCTTTCATCGAAGAGATAACACGAACACCCTTTTGAGGGCGAGTTCCCCTATAGGAAACACGAAATCCTGAAGAACTCCTCAAGCAGATTTTCTGGTCGCGACACTCGAAGCGAGCATGGTATCGCGATAACCAATCCATACCGAGGATAATGTCAAACTCCTCGAGAGGAAATCTCAGTAAGTCCGCTGGAAATGTGGCTTGACCAATAATAATAGGAACATCCCTATGGGACGAAGAGCAGGAAAACACGTCTCCAGAAGGTAAGGAAATAGAAGTCTCCTCAACCAATGAAGACTCAAGAGCTAGACGATCGGCGAACTGAGTCGATATAAATGATAAAGAAGCTCCAGTATCGAATAAAATAAGGCACTCAGCGCCAAGAACAGAAAAGATACCAGCAACAATATCTGGATGAGCCTCTGCCTCAGCCCTAGTCATCACAAAGATCTTCCCCTTCGGCTTTCCTCCTCGGGTTGCTGCAGCAGCAGTGGCAGCCTTACCAAGAACAGTATTCTTCTCAGGACAATCAAAGGATCTATGCCCAAATCCATTACAAGTATAACACTTATAGGCATTCTTGAAGCAATCAAACCCTGGATGAAGCGGTTTACCACAACGGCGGCAAACAGTAGAAGCAGTGTCGGTGTGAAATGTGGTCTTAGCAACCGGAGCAGAGAACCTCTCAAAACGCTTCTTCTGAGAAGAAGGCGAAGAAGTAGAAGGAACAAATGGTCTCTTCCCCTGGTACACGGATCTCTGGTGAGAAGTGAAGCTGGAAGTAGCGGCACGGGTCTCAGCATCAATGGCACGGATAGAACTCTCGGCCCAAATAGCATCGTCATACACCTCCACAAAAGAAGTAGAGTCACGACGAACCATACTCTCAATCCTCGGCCCTAGCTTCCCTCGGTAGAAATACACCCTCTCAGCCTCATCACGAACAAATCTCGATGCAAAGTGAGCTAACTGGTTGAACTTGTCAGTAAACTCCTGAACGGTCATCTTGCCTTGCTTCAAATCCATAAATTCTTTCAACCTCTGCGATCTCAACTCCTTGGGGTAGAACCTCGCCTCGAGCCTGTCTTTGAAAGCCTCCCAATCGAACGTCGGGTCAAGAATAGCGGTAGGTCCAGTCAATGCCCACCAACGGTCAGCCTCCAATGTCAGGAAGTGAGCGGCTAAACGCACTCTATCCTCCCTAACGACTGAGTATAAGGTGAAGCTCTTTTCCATCTCTCTAAACCACTCTGTGAGGGCCACTGGGTCAGCCTCGCCTCCATAGGTCCTAACATGGCTTCTGGACATCTGAGAGGCAATCCAGGAAAAGCTACCCGGACGATTAGTCTCGCCACCCGGCGGTGGAGGAGGTGGAACATTCCCCGCTTGCTGTCTCTGAGTCTCAAGCAAATGCTGAATTGCTTGCAGCACAATGTTATCAGCAGCTCTGGGTCTCACCATCCTTTAAAAGAGAAAACAAGTATTAGCTTAACAATTAGCAATCACAAATAGACTACCAAATAAGTCCTTAGATCTACCCATCTCTCATTCATTATTTGTTTACTTGGTCAAGTTAAGGTTGGGGGTCACATGAGTGCGTCGGGAGCAATAATGCTCTGATACCAACTGTAAAACCCCTCGCGAAAGCGGAAATATAAACACGTAAAAGTACCAAAAATGCTGCGGAATTTAAAACTTTTTAGAAGATAAAACAACGTGCGAGAAGTCTTACGCTAAAACGTAAACTGAAACTGAAACCAAAATGGATAAGTAACGGTACTAAGTATCAAACTGAAACATAAAGTAAATACATCAGCCGGGGATGGAACATCCCTACCGGCACCAAAACAAAAGTAACAAACTACGAGTCCAGCTAAACGACGTAAGGTAAGTCATGATGAACGGATCATCGCTCGCTAGCTCTCGTGAACCCATCTCCAACCAGCATGTACCTACATACATGAAAACATGTACGCCACAATCAGTGGGGAGTGACTAGAGTTCTCCTAGCCACCTTTTGTGACAACACGTAACATATAAAACAATACAGAATACTCCAACATATATCAACATGTGAAGCATAAACAACTCATTATCTGACCTCTTACTATCATGCGATTACCATGCACGGCTCTCAACTAACTTCATAAACAGATAAGAAGGAGAGCCGGTTTCCCTACTGGTTACCCAGTCGGGGGTCTTTCAATCTAATCATTTATGAAACCGAACTAAGAGTCATCCAATGCCTTGGATGATTTAACCACAACCACATAACAACGATAACATACTAGGCATATCTGACACTGTACCATCATCAAGGCAAGCAGATATAAAACAGCAAGTACAAAGGTTCAGAGGCGACATCTTAACGCATAACCTAGGTACTAAATTATTCAGCAAGTATAAAGGTTTAGAGGCGACATCTTAACGCATAACCTAAATACCAAGTTCACATTATCAAGCAAGGACTCAGAGGCGAAAACTCAACGCATGGACCGGCTATCACTGAACATTAGACTCAGAGGCGAAAACTCAACGCATGGACTAACATTCAATTCACTATCACAAGTAAGGAACTCAGAGGCGAAAACTCAACGCATGTTCCCCTACCACATTACAAGATACTAGACTCAGAGGCGAAAACTCAACGCATGTTCTAGCACCAAACACCTGCACTCCGGGTAAGGTATGACAACCTGACCGCCCCGTCGTGCAGTTGCTCTACTCGTCAGGCTCAGAGGCCAGCTTAAGGCATGTCCTGACGCGATCACACATACATGTCTGGACTCAGAGGCGAAAACTCAACGCATGTCCCAGACACGACAAACAGACATGTATGGAACTCAGAGGCGAAAACTCAACGCATGTTCCCATACACGACAAACAGCTCACGTATTAAGTTCAGAGGCCAGCTTAAGGCATAACTTAATACGCATCAAAACAACATCATTCAAGTCTATGAACTACTCTATAGATCTACCTTTAACCTCTAATCAACACTTAATTGATCCCGAGAACTAAGATGAGGGAGAGCCGGTTTCCCTTTCGGTTGCCCGACCGGGGGGTCTCTATCCTTGCCCTATTCCCGAACCCAATATAATGTTGCCCATCCTCCGGGGACCTCAAATATATGTCAAAGGTACACAAAACAAGTTTCAAGTAAAACCGATTAACCATTTGAAAGTTACGATCAAATTACGAAAAATCTCAAAATAGCCTACAGGGGTCCCCAGCCGGTCGGCAGGCAGCCGGTCGGCCGGCTGGTGACCTCTCAGCCTTCCTTCTTTCTTTACCAAAACGAAACGACACAAAGGGACTCCCAGCCGGTCGGCAGGCAGCCGGTCGGCCGGCTGGGAACCCATTCCCTTAGCTTTACAAACTTCGCAACCCTTCCCCAATAGTACTCCCAGCCGGCTGGCAGGCGGCCGGTCTGCCGGCTGGGCTCCCATCCTACATAAGTTTTTCGCAACCAACACAAGGCAAAATGACTACCAGCCGGTCGGCAGGCGGCCGGTCGGCCGGCTGGCAGTCCTAAGCCATTTTTCCAAAAACTCGCGAAACACACAAATGCTCTCCCGGCCGGTCGACCGGCGGCCGGTCGGTCGACCGGCTCAGAGAGCCTGCAACCAAAATCGCGATTTTCCAATCTTTCTCAAACTTCACAATTCGACTTCTAATCTTCGATGGCATCACAAATAATGTTTACCCACTAACATAAATCATCCAATACTACTAATCTATCAGAAAACAAGTCCCATAACAATCCTCAAATGAAATATACATGTATCCGTCGCAAAAATGAGAAAAACTGAAAATACCCTTAAAAGCATTTGACAATCAATTCAAGCATGGATTCTTCACAACAACATCATCCTAAACATGTTGCTAAGTCCTTCAACATCATATTTCGACACAATTCAGAAACAAAACGAGAATCACATCAAATATGCTAATATACACATAAAGGCCGAGTTTCTCATTATCGTCACCTTTAAGCTTATTCCGGCAGATGATCCTCCTCTACAATGTAAGAGTCCACGTCGGGATTGTCCAAGCCAACTCCTACAACATAGAAAACGGGTTTTTAAGCTCTTAAAACGGAACTAAGGAAAACAGGCCGATTTTTGAAGTCGATAAAATGAAAAACGAAAGTGATGGATGTCTTGGAAATTGAACGAGGATTCCGAAAATGTACTTACTTTCGCGATTCGATGAACGGATGATGAAGAAAGCTTGAAAAGAAGGAAAGGTTTTATGGAGGTTTTGAGGATGAATGTTGTTACAGTGAAATGATTTCTTGGAGAAAAAGATGTCGACATATTGTTTATAAAGAGGACAAGAGAGTTGTCCTTTCCGAGTAAGTAAAATGGAGCGGATATTTACACGGATATCGAACTGAATACTTGAGTCGGATATTTGAACTATGCCAAGTTGTATTCGTCTTAAGAACTGGAGGTTCTTAAGACGGATCTTATTTATTTCATAAAAATTTCCGAATTAAATTATTAAAATATTATTTTGTTACGTAAAATAATTTAAAACGCTTATATTAGATTTTACGAAAATACGGGATGTTACAATCACCCCAACTTCAAAAAGTTTCGTCCTCGAAACTCGAACGGACATAAATCTATATACTATACCTCAATCGAAAAGAGAAGGATGCGCGATACGCATCGAAGCCTCAGTCTCCCAAGTCTGCTCCTCAACATCACCGCAACGCCAAAGGATCTTCACTAGAGGCACCACCTTGCTCCTAAGCTTCCTATCCTGACGGTCAAGGATCTTCACTGGACGCTCCTCGAAAGCAAGATTCGGCTCCAAGTTCTCGATCTCTCTAGGCAAAACATGACTCGGGTCACTAACATACTTACGGAGCTGGGAAACATGAAAAACGCTATGAACCTTGCCCAAACTAGGAGGCAAGTCCAATCGGTAAGCAGCAGCACCAATCCTCTTCACGATCTCAAAAGGGCCAATATACTTAGGGCTCAACTTGCCCTTAACTCCAAACCTTTTGACGCCTTTCATCGGAGAAACTCTCAAGAAAACTCGATCACCCACCTCAAACTCTAAGGGTCTACGGCGAACATCAGCATAGGATTTCTGCCGGTCCTGTGCGGCCTTCATCCTACCTCTGATAAGTTGAACCTGATCAATATATAGTAACAGCTAACTGGTCCGGTCCTAGGTCACGAACATCACTAGCCTGATCCCAACAAATCGGGCTACGGCACTTCCTACCATAAAGAGCCTCGTACGGAGCCATACCAATGGAAGCATGACAACTGTTGTTGTAAGAAAACTCTACCAACGGCAAACACTGCTCCCAAGAACTCTGAAAATCAAGGGCACAAGCACGGAGCAAATCCTCTAATGTCTGTATAGTCCTCTCGGACTGACCATCGGTCGCGGCATGAAATGCGGTGCTCATCAACAAACGGCTACCCATAGCCTCCTGCAAAGCTTTCCAGAACCTGGAACAAAACCTCGGATCACGATCTGAAACTATCTCCCCTTGGGTATCAAACTCTATTCCAAAAAGACCCAACCAAACACTTGAATGGATGAAATCCATTCCAATCCATTCCAAATGTCCCAACCAAACACCCCCTAAGAGGGTTTAAAATAGATATAGGAAAAGATACAATTATAATTTCAAATAGTTTATTAGTATTTTAGATTGAATAGTTGAATTGAAACTCCAACTTCTAATCTAATACTACTCCTATATAATAGGGAGTATATAATAAATAGTAATAATAGAAAGAATCATTAAACTACGCTATTACGTATTCAAACACATTGATAAGAAATTATAAACTTAATACTAATAGATGTCATGTAAAATTAAAACACTAACAAACTAATATGTATATATACGGTCTTCTATTCATGCATAATTCGTCATTATTTTTAACGTTTGCTTTACTAATTTCCCTCTGTTTCTTTGTTGTTGTTTTTACGCAGGTATATCTTGTAATAAACTAATGTTTATGAGGACGTAAACTTAAATATCGAGTGTTTTATATTGCTACCCAGTTGGTAAGTTTTTTTTATATATACCTTGCGTTGTTGCATATCATTATTATTAGTTATAGTTTTTATTATTATTTAGTGGCAGTATCATATAAGTTCATTATGGTTTTATAATAGTATTGTTATTTGTTATCGGGGTGCATACTATTTATTTATTTATCACGCTACGTTCTATTATGATTTTTATTCATGTTATTATCTTTATTTGATTACGAGAAGTGTATACATACTGTTCTGTTATCAATCGCTTCAATTTAATACGATTGTCTTATCTTGCAGATGTATACGAAGTATAATATATATTCAGGTTGCACTATTATTGTCCGAGATTAATCTCTTGTACAAGTGCTTCGGCGGACAAACCTTGAGTTCTAAATATGTTTGCATTGTATTGTTGAGTGAGGATAATACGAGGATAGACTCTTAATGGATACCGATTATTTGGACAATTAGACATATACCGTGCATAACGCCATTGATCATCATTGCACTCGATATTGTCAAAAGGATTTGAGAGATTCAATTTCAAAAATTTGTTTGAGGCCTCTAATAATTGTTAAATGAAATTGCAAAACGATGTTACTCACATATGCAAATTTAGCTAGCAATATTATGCACATAAAATTAAAGTTTGTATTGTGTTAAATTAATTAGTGAACATGATTGCCTTTCAAGTAAAATTTTCCCTATTGACTTTTAAATATCATAATAATAATACATGGTTTAAATATCTAGATGTTCGAGAATGCGGAATCAACAACACCAGTTTCTTTGTAGTAGTGATTAGCTCGGGTAAGGAAGTTTTAATTTTGCTTTAATATGAAATATTGCCTTAGATTAATAAACCAATCGAACGAGAACAAATTTTTACTCTACATTTTCTACATTTGTAAATTTTCTAACTATACGAATGAACAAGTTTTTCTAATTTTGTGTTTTACTTTAGCGTCACGATTTTGTTGTGTTTAAATTTTAGTTCATATTGTCGAAATAATTGTTAAATTTTTGCACCCGCTATGATCTAATCCTGGATACGCCTCTGGATCAAACTGTGTCAAAAGAAGTTTATTATTATCTTCTAAACATCTACTACTATAAAAATATTAAATAAATACTACATATTTAAGATTTCTTATTATACTACTACTAAAACTGCCGCTACGTAGTAGAATTCTACCACGGGTAGGTTATTATTACTCTGTTAACTTATCTTCATAATCCAAGCGTGAAAAAGGGTCATGTTCAGTATTGTTCACAACACTATTGAACATATTTCACTAATTTAATTTAATTTTTTTTATAGGTAGAGTATAATAGAATACTCTTTTTATTTCGGTCATTAGTTGCCTATTTCATATAAGTGTTTTAGTTAGTTATTGTTCTTTCTATTTTAAAAATGAATTTAATGACTAATTTAATCATGCATTTACAAAATTGATTCACTTATCATTCAATAATAATTGGCCCCGTCTGTTTTCTTAATATTTATACCTAACCAAAGGATAATTTTATTAGAAGTTGCATGCTAATTTTCAATAATTTTTAACATATAGTAAAACTCTTATAATCAAAGTCAAACTTCATGGGTAATTGGAAAGCTACTACAATTATTAAGCTCAGTCTATCTGTCACAAATTACTAAATTATATAAATAATATAATTAATAAATATTTATTGAAAAAATGTAAATAAACATTTTACCGGCCATTAGTCAATACAATGGCTTTGAAAATACGAGAACATATAGACTATATGTGTTTAAAAAATCAAAACAATATATATATATATATATATATATATATATATATATATATATATATATATATATATATATATATATATATATATAGAGAGAGAGAGAGAGAGAGAGAGAGAGAGTTAGGATCACATGAGTCCTACCTAATTAGTTGAGTCCATGAGTCCATTAGACAATATCACACTTAATGAATGAAAGTATGCTTCGTATATGTTATTAGTAAGGGTATTTTCGTCTTTTCATCCATTTACTATATAAACCCCAATACATGTTAAAACCTGCCCGTTTAGTTCATTCTTCTTCTCTCTCATCTCTTTCTCTCTCTTTTGCGCTCATCTGCTGCTCTTCGCCGTCAACATCCTCTGAATTATTCTAAGTTATCTTCATCGATTTCCTTCGCCTGTTTTCGTTTAATTTCTTCGTCCTTATCTTCATTCTCCCTGTTATCTTCGTTCTCGTTGTTATTCTTCCTGTTATCTTCGTTCTCGCTGTATGTCTACATCCTCTGAATTATACTAAATGTCAGGTATCTTCATAACTCTCTTTTAATCATCGTTTTTTCGTTTTAAATTTATACATTATTGTTTTGCATGTCGTTTATTGTATTTATTACTCGATTATTTGTTCAAATCATATCCGAGATCTGGTAAATTCATAACTCGGTTTTAATCATCATTTTTTCGTTTTAAATTTATGCACTATTGTTTTGCATGTCGTTTTTTGTATTTATTACTCGATTCTTTGTTCTAATCGTATCCGAGACTTAATTCGTTTGTGTTTCTTAATGTTTTCAGTTTACTTTTGATGTTTTCATATCTCAGTTTTGTTCACTTACCTATTTACTATTTCCTTTGTTCACCATGTCCTGAATATATGTTTTTAACATTTTTTTTTCTTCCAATTAACTTATGTAATGTTTCTTACTTCATTACAATTACTCTACAAATCAGGTGTTTTATCTTAATTTCCTTGATAACTTAGTATCACACTGTATTTTGCAAAGTATCACACATCATCCTGAAGAGTATCAAACTACATGTCTGATTGTTTACCTAATTACTGCACTGTGTGATTTTCATGTCATCTTCAATAATATCACATGTCATCTTCAATAGTATCACATATTAATAACAATAATATCATTAGTTAATTTATGTCCATAAATATCACACATTATCTGATTGTTTACCTAGTTTGATCAGGAATCCAAAGTAAGTCATTTCCCAAATATCATATGTTTACTTTGAAACAATATCAAATTCAGTAAAGCAAAATATCACATGTTAGTATTAACAATATCACACTTTGTTATTAATTTGTCAATTTCATTACTGACTGTTTTGTTTTTGTTTCCTTTTTTTTGCAAATTTCTTCTGTTGCTGATGATGATTAAGAGGTTGTATACATGCTAATGATTTCTTTTGTACATCAACTTAGCACAATCGTCTTTATTTAGTTTTTGTACTTACCTCCAAATACATTTCAAATAGGCGTTAATTTTGTATTATTTATTCTTTGTCTCAATACTGTAGTTTGTTATGCTTTACAATTTCAAAGAATATCATACTTCATACGAATATCAAACAAATTCTTTATTCTAAGATGGCTGTCATTTTTTTTCTTCTACATATTATGCACTTCATTTCATAGAATATCACACTTCATATGAAACAATATCACAAGCATCATACACAATATCAGACCATTTTCCATTTATTAATAGTAATATTTATGGACAATTGTACGACTACTAAACAATATCATACTACAAGTAAAACAATATCACCAATCTTCACAAAGAATATCACCATTCTTCATACAGAATATGACAGGCTGCGAAATCCTGATAAAAATATCACACAATTTAAACAATATCACCATTATTCTGAAACAATATTAGATCCATACCATTGTTTTGCTAAAACTAATAATTTCACAACCATTTCCAAAAAAATATCATAGCTCGTTATATGCAATGTCACTGTTTGTGAAATAATATCACCATTTTCTTAATAATATTTATTCTCCTATGTAGCCTTTAAAAATAATATCAACCTAAATGCACAAAAGTATCACACTTTGTACCAAACAATGTCAGAGTAAAAAAGATTTTTACATCCCAAACCATTGTTTTTGTTTCGTAGAAACAGTTTCACGTCAAGTTGAAGAAAGTATCACACCATACCTGAAACAATATCAAACTTAACCAAGAATTGATCCCAAAAACTTGTTTTCCATTAAATCATGATATCTAATATACAATTACACAATTTTTTTTCTACTCCAGCATTACATTCATTCACTTCCAATTAAAAAATTTGTCCCAACAAATCTAGTACTACTAACTGCTTATTCTACCTCGACCCCTACCTCTATTATTAGAATATGCAACGGTCTTTAATCGTATGACTCGTCTTTTGTGCAGTTCATCATCTTCACCGCCATGTCAGCAAGCATCTCTGTAAAGCAAAACCATATTGTTTATATTGACCTCTTTGTGCCAATGGTTGAGACCTCTTTATTTGTTGTTGTTTTGTTTTACTATTTCCATATTATTGTCCTTTTTTTTTTATACTTAATACCCGCATAGTATCACAACGTATTTTAAATAGTATCACAGTTAATACTTCTCAGTACCACGGGTTAAAGAAAAGTTGCTATTATGAAACAATCAAATCCTCAAGTGAACACAAACAATCACTTCTTCATTAATAGTAACTCAACCTATCCTTAGTAGTATCACATAGTGTACTGAATAGTATCATAGGTTAAGAAAATAATTGAACAAAAATAACCAATTAGTTGATTGAACACAAACGAATAATATCATAACCTATCCTTAATATTATCCAAGGGTACATTTTATATTATCGTACGTATATCAACACAACATATCCTGAATGGTTAACCCTAATTTTCGCGATTGAAACACTAAATTTCACATTCGAACAATAGTTAACCCTAATTTTTGCGATTGAAACAATTAAAACAACTAATAAACTTTAACAACTATAATCGATCATACTAATTTCTTTAATCACTAATAACTACTAATATATTCATAAATTTACAGCAACAACATGAAAAACCCTAAATAAGTTGACAATTAATTTTCTTTTTGATTTAATCCTATTCTATTCATCTAATTCCTTTCAAATACAGTTATTAAGAACAAAATCAATCAAATTAATACTCTATAAGTTGAAATAAAGTCGCAAAAATGAAATAGAACGCAAAAGGAATTTACCTCAGCGATTGTTTGAAATAACTTTGAAATTCAACTGATATAATGCAATCTAGTGAACGAATGAATGTAGATCGTTGAAATTCAGTTGAAATCGTTCGATTTTTTGTGGATTTTCAGTGAGATTTTAGAGAGATTTTACCGTTTGATTTTTTTTAATCTTTTTACAGAGAGAAAATTTTCTGAAAATAAGTGTTTTTACAATATGATTTTGTTGGAAAGTTTAAGCGTGATATTTTTTCATTAAGTGTGATACTGTGTCATGGACTCATGGACTCAAATATTTAGGTGGACTCACCGGATCCCGCCTCTATATATATATATATAGATTTAGGATCGGGTGAGAACGATTATTCGGTGCATACGGTGAGAACGAGTCACGTCTGTTGGATTAAAACCCAATCAACGGTTAAGAAATACCCACAACCTATATTCTAGATAGATTTTTTGACGGAGTAGATAATTTTTTTTTTTTTACTTTTTACATAAAATTCGATACATTTTTTTACGGAGTAAATATTTTTTTTTTTTTTTACCTTTTTACGTAAACCTATATACATTTTTTTGACGAAGTAGATACATTTTTATTTACTTTATTACGTAAACCTAGATACATTTTTTGACGGAGTAGATACATTTTTTTTTTACTTTTTTACATAAACCTAGATACGTTTTTTGAAGGAGTAGATACATTTTTTGTACTTTTTGTACATAAACCTAGATACAATTTTTGAAGTAGTAGATACATTTTTTTTTTTACTTTTTTACGTAAACCTAGATATATTTTTTTGACGAAGTAGATAAATTTTTTTTTACTTTTTTTACATAAACCTAGATACATTTTTTGAATGAGTAGATACATTTTTTTTACTTATTTTACGTAAACCTAGATACATTTTTTGAAGGAGTAGATACATTTTTTTTATTTTTTTACGTAAACCTAAATACATTTTTTGACGGAGTATATACATTTTTTTTTTTTACTTTTTTTACATAAACCTAGATACATTTTTTGAAAGACAAGATACATTTTTTTTACTTTTTTTACATAAACCTAGATACATTTTTTGAAGTGGTAGATACATTTTTTTTTACTTTTTTACGTAAACCTAGATACATTTTTTGACGAAGTAGATACATTTTTTTTTACTTTTTTTACATAAATCTAGGTACATTTTTTGAATGAGTAGATACATTTTTTTTTACTTTTTTTACATAAACCTAGATACATTTTTTGAAGGAGTAAATACATTTTTTTTTACTTTTTTACGTAAACCTAGATACATTTCTTGACGGAGTAGATACATTTTTTACTTTTTTTTTTTACTTAAACCTAGATACATTTTTTGAAGTAGTAGATACATTTTTTTTTACTTTTTTTACTTAAACCTAGATACATTTTTTGACGGAATAGTTACATTTTTTTTTTTGACATAACCCTAGATACATTTTTTGACGACGGAGTAGATACATTTTTTGACTTAAAACTAGATACATTTTTTGACGGAGTAAATACATTTTTTTATTTTTTACATAAACCTAGTTACATTTTTTGACGGAGTAGATACATTTTTTTTGCTTAAACATAAATACATTTTTTAACGGGTAGATACATTTTTTTTACTTTTTTTACATAAACCTAGGTACATTTTTTTTACATAAATTTTTTTTTTGTTTTTGGAATTTGTTCCAAATACTCATTACGTATTTAGTGTTGGGAATGATCGACTTGTGAAGTTTTGGGATGCTGATAAATTTGAGTTGCTTTTAACTCTTGATGGGCATCATGCTGAGGTATGGTGTCTTGCAATCAGCAGTCGTGGTGATTTTGTTGTCACAGGATCAAAGGACAAGTCCATACGTCGTTGGGATCAAAATCATCAAGCTGAATAACATGTCAGGCGCACACTATTCAAGTTTAATCCAAGAACCAAACTTCAACGTAATATCAGTGAAAACACAACAAAATATTAAAATTGACCAAAGTTAGGGAGAGTGTTGGCAATTAAAAGAAGCAACAGTAATTTCCGATAATAAGGCTATTTAAACACATACTTGGATATGAAAGTGGGGCATTCATAGATTTTATTTAATGAAAGTGGGCTTTTTACATTGTAACAATCCATAGTTGGGTTTGGTTTGATTGATCTCAGCCGTAGTTTGTCTTTTTAATCTAATGGTTATGACTCGTTCTCACCGTATGCACCGAATGATCGTTCTCACCGGATCTTGCCTCTATATATATATATATATATATATATATATATATATATATATATATATATATATATATATATAGAGAGAGAGAGAGAGGCCGGATCACGTGAGGCCGCCTCTTACGGTGAGGCCACCGAACCTCACGCATCCACAACTTAATTGGGCCAAATTCACGTTTGATATTGCTGTTGGGCGAATTTGCCATTGGGCTGAAAATTATGGGTCAAACCAAATCTTGCCATTAGGCCAAAAAACTTTCTCTCACTAAAAATAATAAAAACATAATTACCCAAATACACTCTCTCTCTCTTCCAACCCAGAAAACTCTTTACGACCAACAAAAAAACCTCAAATTCAACGCAAAAATCGATTTGTCCTCCGATTGTTCGTAAATTCCATCAAAGCAACATACAAATTCAATTCAATTGATTTTGGAAGAAGATTAAGACTAATTTTCAGGTAATTTGATAATTTGATTCGTCGAATTTTCAACGATTGTTCGAATTTCATGCGATTGTTCGAATTTGATCAATTTTTCTCACGATTTTCTTTACATCTCGAGTTCATACTACTTATGACATTATTTTCGATTATTTTGCAGCTCTAATACAATGGAGAATCTAGATATCACCACGGTTGATGATAATATTACTATTGAATCAGGTATGTCGTTTTTTGTCGTTTACATTATTGTTTTCTGATTCAATTTCTGCTAAATTTTGTTGAATATATAAGACTTAATTCAGGTTTATGAATATTGTGAAACTAGAAAGCTTAAACTGTGAAACTATAAGCTTACATTGTGAAACCTGATTAAAAAAGGTTGATTTAGTTTAGCTTTCTTATATTGTGAATCCTAGGCAAAATAAACTGTGAAACTAGAAGCTGATATTGTGAAACCATGCTTATTAAAAAGTCTGATTTTGTTTAGTCTTTTTATATTGTGAAACTAAATGCTTAATCTGTGAAACTAGATGCTTAATCTGTGAAACTAGATGCTTAATCTGTGAAACTAGAGGCTTAATCTGTGAAACTAGATGCTTAATCTGTGAAACTAGAGGCTTAATCTGTGAAACTAGATGCTTAATCTGTGAAACTAGAAACTTACATTGTGAAACCTGATAAAAAAAAGGCTGATTTAGTTTATATGTTGTGAGATCATTGTATAGGTACTGATTCCATTGTCAACACCAACGGAGAGGTTTCTACAATTTTAACAGCACAATCCACACCTACAGTACAGGTTGGTACGCCTATTACTTTGGTGAATCACACACCGGGTGGTAGTGACGAATGGATTGTCAGAGTTGCAGAAGATATTACACCTACTGTTGGGAAGTTATTTTTAAATCTAGAGTCGGCAATGACGTTCTATCAAGTGTATGCTACTGCTTGTGGGTTTGAAGCTAGGAAATCTACAACGAAGAGGTTTCGTGATGGTAATATTCGAACTAAAGCCATGGTTTGTAATCGTGAAGGCCATAATAAGAGGAAAGGAAAACCTTTTGAAACTCTTGCAAGTGAAACTGGTTCTGAAACTGGTTCAAATATTGGAAAAAGTGCAAAACCAAAAACTGGTGTGAAGGGAACTGAAGGAGATGAGGCTGAAAGTTCAAATAAGCAAGCATTTACAAGAACAACCAAAATTAGAAGGTGGGGTTGTCGTGCAATGGTCAAATACAAGTTCCATTATAACAAGTACATCGTTGAACAATTTCATGAGGGTCACAATCACCCAGTGACATTTGTAAAGAATAGAGAATTTGATAAACTTGCAGCAAATATGAATGAATTTCATAAGCAAATGATTGTCCAGAATTCAAGAGTTAATGTTGGGGCTAGCTTAACATACCAGCTATACAAAGAGCAAGTCGAAGGGTTCGAAAATGTGGGGGCTTCCCTTTCACAATTCAAGAATTTCCAACGCGATTTGAAGTGTTTCATTAAGAGTAAGGATGGAGACATGTTTATCTCACGTTTGGAAACCCTCCGTGACACAAAAGGGTTAGAATTTGTGTATGAAATCGATTCTGAGAAAGCTTTGACAAGGATTTTTTGGACAGATGCTGAGGCAAAGAGATGTTACTCAGTGTTTGGTGATGCAATTTCATTCGATCCAACCTATGGCACTAACAAATATAACATGATATTCACCCCTTTCACTGGCATTGACCATCATAAAAAGTCAATAACATTTGCATGCGCTCTTTTAGATCATGAAGACGATGAAGCATTTATCTGGGCGTTTCAGCAATTTCTGAAATCAATGGGTGGAAAAGAACCTAATTACATTATCACTGACCAAGATGCAGGAATAAAAAAGGCGTTCCCTGGTATGTGTGTATATCGTGCAATTTTTCTAGTTTTCTTAACTTGTGACACTACAAGCTGAAGATGCTGAAACTGTGAAACTACATGCTTAGCTTGTGAAACTAGATCCTTATACTGTGAATCTGGAAGGCCATATTGTGAACACTGTTAATATAAGAGGCTGATTTTTTGAGTTCTTAACTTGTGAAACTAGAAGCTTATGAAGTGAAACTAGATGCTTATTTTGTGAAACTAGATGGCTATATTGTGAAACCTGTTGAAAAATCAGCCTGATTTTTTGAATTCTTAACTTGTGAAACTAGAAGCTTAGGCAGTGAAACTAGATCCTTATTTTGTGAAACTAGATGGCTATATTGTGAAACCTGTTGATAAAAGATCCTGATTTTTTGAGTTCATAACTTGTGAAACTAGAAGCTTATGAAGTGAAACTAGATGCTTATTTTGTGAAACTAGATGGCTATATTGTGAAACCTGTTGAAAAATCAGCCTGATTTTTTGAATTCTTAACTTGTGAAACTAGAAGCTTAGGCAGTGAAACTAGATCCTTATTTTGTGAAACTAGATGGCTATATTGTGAAACCTGTTGATAAAAGATCCTGATTTTTTGAGTTCATACCTTGTGAAACTAGAAGGTTAACTTGTGAAACTGGATTCGTATTCTGTGAAACTACAAGTCTATATTTGTGAAACCTGTTGATAAATGAGGCTGATTTTTTGAATTCTTAACTTGTGAAACTAGAAGCTTAGGCAGTGAAACTAGATCCTTATTTTGTGAAACTAGATGGCTATATTGTGAAACCTGTTGATAAAAGATCCTGATTTTTTGAGTTCATACCTTGTGAAACTAGAAGCTTAACTTGTGAAACTGGATTCGTATTCTGTGAAACTACAAGTCTATATTTGTGAAACCTGTTGATAAATGAGGATGATTTTTTTGAGTAATCTTATTTTGTTACATGCAGTTGTGTTCAAAACAGCAAGACATCGGTTTTGCATGTGGCACATTATGAAAAAAGTAACAGACAAGGTTGGGAGCACAATTTGCAAAGACACTGAATTCTTATCACGTCTGAACAATGTTGTTTGGAGCAATGATATGGAACCTGAGGAATTTGAGGAGAACTGGGTTAAGGTCATCACAGAATTCTCGTTAGAGGATAATATATGGTTGAGTGGAAAGTTTGCTGAAAGACACAAATGGATACCAGCGTATTTCAGAAATGTTCCGATGGGTAACATTTTAAGAACCACACAGAGATCAGAGAGCGCTAATAGTTTTTTTAAAAGATTTGAGAATAAATATGGGACCTTGGTTGAGTTTTGGATGAGGTTTGAGAGTGCCATCGACCAACAAAGGCATGCTCTAAAACTTCTTGAAGCACAGAGTGATAATTCAATGCCTGAAACCTTATATCGTTCAAACTGGGAAGCCCATGGAGCGAGAGTATATACACATGAAGTCTTTTATGACTTTCAAAATGAGGTTAAGGGCTCGATAAATGGGTGTAGTGTGGGTGGATACACCCCACCAGATCCTGTAACTAACTCTGAGATTTTGATAGTTGAAGACGCGATCAAGAAAAAGAGCTACGCAGTTGAGTACAATAAAGGAACAATGGACGTGAGATGTTCCTGTAAACTATTTGAACGGAGAGGTATTCTATGTTATCACATCATTTGGGTTTGCTCGGGTAAAACTAAGGAAATACCTGAGAAATACATTTTGGGTAGGTGGAGTAAGAATGCACTTAGAAACCCTATTTATGATTCGAATGGAAATCTTTTGGACAACTACAATCCTACTAGTAGCCCGAAATTTGGAATGTCTCGGTTGTGGTCTGAGATTTATGCAACTGTGAGGATCCTCAAAAGAAAAAAAGTCTGATGTGAGAGAATTTGCTAAGCTTGTAAAAGAATTCCGAGATAAGTTGGAGCCAAACCCAAAGGCTTTGACAAAAGAACAAGAATTGGAAATCCTTCTAAACTGCAAGGCTCCAAAAGAAGGAAAGGTCTTACCACCTAAGTTCTCTAAGAACAAGGGTAGCGGGAAGCGGCTGGTCAGTAGCAAAAATAAGGCAATCATAAAAGCAAAAAAACCAAAAAGGTTGTGTGCTAATTGTAAACGAATGTCACACCATGATAAAAGAAATTGTCCATATGATTTTGAAGAGCATCCTCCTGAGAATCAAGTATGTATTATTCCTTTACTTGATTTTTTTTTTATTCATGTTTATTATACTGTGAAACTAGGGGCTTATAATGTGAAACTAGGGGCTTATACTGTGAAACTAAGGGCTTATACTGTGAAACCTGTTGATAAAGGGCTGATTTTAGGTTGTTTATAATATTGTGAATCCTAGGCCTTAAACTGTGAAACTAGGGGCTTATATTGTGAAACTAGGGGCTTATATTGTGAAACTAGGGGCTTATATTGTTGATTTTAATTTTAAGTATAATTTTTATTACTTAAGCAATGCAAGTTACGTCTCAAAAGTATTTATTTTAATGTTTCATTTTCTTTCAGGGAGATACAACAGAAGAAGAAGAAGAAAAAGAAGAAGAAGAAGAAGAAGAAGAAGAAGATGAGGAAGACGAAGATGAGGAAGACGAAGATGTATAGTTTTCTTTATATTTGGGTCCGTGATGCGGGGAAGTAGTTTAGGTTTTATAGACTGTGAAACTAGGGGCTTATACTGTGAAACTAGGGGCTTAGTTTCACAGATTACATGCTTAGTTTCACAATATAGGCTTCTAGATTCACAGAAGAAGACCTGACATTCACAGAAGAATAAGTTTTCTTATATTGTGAAACCTGTTGTCATAAATTGTGAAACTAAAAGCCTTACTTGTGAAACTAGAAGCAGTTTTTATTGAAATATCTGTCATAAATACCTGTTGTCATAAATTACCATTACGTGCATGAAAAATCCCCAGCTATGACCATCCAAAGTGATTGATCGCTACCATCTCAAGATAGCGACAAGAGACGGCAGTGATCAATCACCGTGGATGGTCATGGCTAAGGAGTTTGATGATAAGGAGTTTGATGATAAGAAGACTATATATGTATTTGTAGTGTAAATGGTTGTATATTGGAATAGGGTGTTTGATGATATCAACTTCCCTTCTCTTATATAGTACACTTGCTTACTACGTGTGTACTACTTTTTATGGTTGTGAAGCATTCAATTTTGAGGTAGTTGTGGTTAGGTGACAGGTTGGAGCATTTAATTTTGGGGTAGTTGTGGCTTAACAAACTGGTTGCAAAATAATTTGGGTTCAACTAAGATGTATCATCATTCGAGCCCCGCTTAGGCATGAGTCCAGTAATGAAAAATATTTTTTAAAATTATGTGAAGCTTGCAACGCGTAAAATTATGTTGACTGAGACAATAAAAACTATAAACATGTCAACATAAAGGCTATAGAAGATGACAGGAGAAAGCGAAGATCACGAGATCACTTACGTGCTCGCTTCCTCGGTTTTCTTTCCAGCAATTTTTCCCTTCAAAATTATTTACAACGTCAATTTACAGCAACAAAAACATCACAACAAAAACACATTTCACATAATTCTTCTGACTGGAATTCCTTTTCACCTTGTCCACAATGTCGAAAAATTATTTGTTGCGGCCTTAACAATGTCGAAGTCCAGTTGCAATGACTCGACCATCTCGTTTTCATCGTTTTCATCATCTACAAGTGGAGTTAAAATCAAGCAATGAGAAGCAATATAACTCTATAAAGACATAAAATCCATCAAATCTCCAGATTCACAGATTAAGGGTTTAGTTTCACAAATTAAGATTCTAGATTCACAGAAGAACACCCGACATTCACAGAATAAGTTTCTTATATTGTGAAACCTAAGCTCATAAATTGTGAAACTAGAAGCTTAACTTGTGAAACTAGAAGCATAACTCTATAAAGACATAAAATCCATCAAATCTCCAGATTCACAGATTAAGGGTTTAGTTTCACAAATTAAGATTCTAGATTCACAGAAGAACACCCGACATTCACAGAATAAGTTTTCTTATATTGTGAAACCTAAGCTCATAAATTGTGAAACTAGAAGCTTAACTTGTGAAACTAGAATGCTAAGTGCTGAGATTCACTGAATAAGGTCTGAGACTCACCTTGTTTTTTGTTGAGGAAACTTCAAGATTGACATGCTTTTAGCTTCATTTTTGGCTTTTTTGCTTTTTCGGTTTAATAAGGGAAGACCTATAAAACCAAACACAAGTACAAAATATACATATTACAATATATTCAGCCAAGGAATTAAGAATTTAAAACTTTCATGTGTAGATTCACAAAGTAAGACCTGACAGTATTCTCATCCCACATAAGAAGTTCCAACATGATCGACTTTCGATAATCTGCCAAACCCTGCATAGAGTGACGTATATTAAATTAGTGTATTCATGCTAATATTCGTGGAATGTTAAGAGTTTATTTTCATATAGTAATGAACTCACCTCAAAATAGTCACTGTTCGTCCATAAACTCTGATCTTCCAATGCACTCAACCACTTTAGCAGAAAGACTCCACAATCATAACTAGACAAAAAAACATATAAGCACTTATGAGTGTAACAAAGTTCTTCATAATAAGGTCTGAGATTCACTGAAACAAGGTCTGAGATTCAACAAATGATCACAGACTAAGTTTAACAAAACAAGTCAAACTACACACCCCGTTTTTTGTTGAGGGACTTCGAGATTGACAAGATCATGCACGTGCATGTTCTTCAAAGATTTGTACGACTCTCCCAAAATAGTTGCAACATTGTACAACTGAGAAGAAAAGGACAATAAAAGATCAAAAATATATTTTGGGGTATACTAAAACAAAAACTCTACAATATTTTGGAAAAAAAATCATACAATGCCCATGGCCTTGTTGTTTCCTTTATCCACTTTTATATCCATGGATGAGTCAAGGATGTAATTTTTTTGCTTCTTTATGTCGCAAATACAAGCCCACCAATGCTTCGATTTGTCGTTATGCAAAGGGATAAAAACCTGAGATAGAAAATGTATGGGAATAATCAATCAAAAAACACACATGAATGACAGTAAATAAATAACAAAATGAATAGCAGAACTGAAGGATCTAACCAAATCAATCTGGCTACCATCTGCTGGAATGTATGAGGACTGTATATATTGACCCCAAATCTCTGGGTTAGTATCTGCATTAAGACCCTGAATGACACAAAAAAGGCAATTTTAGTCTCTAGATGAGCAACTTTCAGAATGAAAAACACTTGAATATCAACAGCTGAAGAATTTGAAGCTCACATATACTGTCGTTGGCAAGTAAATCACATTTGTTTTACCAAGTGTGCGCTTAATCCCAACAATATCAATGATCTACATATAAAACGTGCACAAAATGAAGCATCCACTTTCACGAAATCACCATCAAGTTTCACAAAAAAACCTCTAAGATTCACAGAATAAGGCCTGAGATCCACCAAATAAGGAACCATGTAAAAAAAGAAACATGGTCAGGAATGGGAATATAATACTTACCTGATCCATAATAAGGCCACGCGATGTAAGGGTCTGCAAAGCATCTCTAGTGACTTCCATCCACGGAGTGGACACTAGAACCTCACTTAATTATTGAACAAAATGCAATTAGTCAATATATCTCACACAATTTAAAAAAACATAATTCAAGAAATCAAAGAAAAAGTGTGACATTACAATTTGGTTAACTGTGATCTTCTCCCAACACAAGCCACCAATTCCTTCTCAGTAAAATCCGGTGTCATAGAGAAACTCGATTCTAGTGCATCTTTTGTGACTATTTCTTTGGACAGATTAACAGAACATGTAACAATATGATAGCACACCCGCAATGCAAAACGCTTGCGCTGAGTTTCCTATTGATGCAAACAAAATGGGTTTCAGAAAAACTAGGAAATAAAGTTGTGCCAATTGTATAGAAATTAAATTAGATGTTGAAAAGCAATCTTACAGTATTTATGGTTATTACAGAATTAGTTTTGCTCCCTTTGTAATTCTCCATTATGTTCAGCAGATAGAGGCCATTATCAATTAGTTTGGATTTCAGATTTGATTTTGGGATAAACACTTCTGGAATCGTCATTGAAGCAATACTTGTCACTGCTGGCAACTTTGATTGAAGAAGGTTGATGAGCCTGTGTTGCTGTATGAACAAAAGAGTAATTACAAAGAGCAATTAGTAAGGTAATGGAGTAAGAACGAGTCCAAAAATAGGTAAAATAGATGTACCGTATGTTTTAAAAAAGAAGTATAATCAACAGATGTGTCTTTCATAGCATGGATGACTTGGCATTTGCAAGATTCCGGTCTCAGATCAAAACAAAACAAGAATGGTGGGCATTCGGGAGAAATGATCGGAGTCAAAATCTGAAAGACAACAGATAAAAATGCAATGAATAAAAAAGACAAGTCCACCTTAAAGCTTGAATATAATAAGACCAAATATAAAAAAAACTTACTAATTGGGTAGCAGCAAAATCAACATTGTCGAGACACTGGAACAAAAATCGAATCATGTGTGAGTAATGATTATAAGTGCACACCATGTAAAATGGGATTATAGAAAAGAGGTAGAGAGACTAACACTGTGTGTGGAGTGTGGCACAAATAAACGACAAGCAGAATCTCGTGATCTCAAGCTCTCACTACTGTTTAGAAACTCACACCAAACATCTATCACAGCAGAAGATACTTGATCACTTTCAGGCAAACTGATCAATTGCTTCCTTGTCAATTGCTGAGTTTGACTTTTGAACAGAATGTCACTGGAAACAGTCATTAAAAGCACAGGTCACACCCTCAAATGGTATTAAATATACGATCAAAATTGAAACTGTGAAACTAAAAGCTTAATTTGTGAAACTACATGCTTATTCTGTGAAACAGGGAGCACATATTCTGAAACTGTGAAACTGTGAAACTAGAAGCTTACTTTGTGAAACTAGAAGCTTATTCTGTGAAACTGGAAGGACATACTGTGAAACTGTGAAACTAGATGTTTAACATGTGAAACTAGAAACTTATCCTGTGAAACCACAAGCTTATTCTGTGAAACAAGAAGTTTACATTGTGAAACCCAAACTCTTAAATTTCACAGAATAAGCGCTTAGTTTCACTGAATAAGGGCTTACTTTCACTGAATAAGGGATTACTGTCACACCCTCAAATGGTATTAAATATACGATCAAAATTAAAAAATAAGAGTATTTTAATGTTTAGTAAGTTTGACCAAAACTGTGAAACTAAAAGCTTAATTTGTGAAACTGCATGCTTATTCTGTGAAACAGGGAGCACATATTCTGAAACTGTTAAACTGTGAAACTAGAAGCTTATTCTGTGACACTAGAAGCTTACTTTGTGAAACTAGCAGCTTATTCTGTGAAACTGGAAGGACATACTGTGAAACTGTCAAACTGTGAAACTAGATGTTTAACATGTGAAACTAGAAACTTATCCTGTGAAACCACAAGCTTATTCTGTGAAACAAGAAGTTTACATTGTAAAACGCAAACTCTTAAATTTCACAACATAAGCTTGTAGTTTCACTGAATAAGGGCTGTGAAACAAGAAGCTTATTCTGTGAAACTAAAAACCTTATTAAGTGAAACTGGAAGGCTATATTGTGAAACATGTTAATAAAACAGGCTGAAAATATTAAAATACAAGGTTTGAAAAATTAATAAAATAAGTCAATACCTTTCACATGAATTCAAAAAGATGAAATCCAATACAGGCTTCTCCGCTTGAGTAAAACCCTTAAGAATATTCATGTTTCTTTGCAAATACGGAGATCGATAGACCTCTGATGGAACTATGGCCCTCTTCACCTTTGGATTGACAGGTGAATGACATTCACCTTTGGATCGACGCTTGTAAACATTCGGAGGAGTATCTCCTACGTCAATGACATCTTTATCAGTACTCCCTACCACAGGAAGATCCTCTACCACTGGTGTGGACATAGAAGGTCCTCCAGGTCCTTCAGCATGAACACAAGATGTTGAACGATCGAGTTCGGCTTCATCACAACGTGTTGAATCATCAAGTTGAGGTTCATCTTCAGGTTCACGTTCATGTTCAGCTTCAGGTTCAGGTTCAGGCTCAGGTTTAGGTTCAGGTTCACATTCAGATTCAAGCTCAGGTTCACGTTCAGGTTGAGAGGGTGGAGATAAAAAGTGGTCATCATCTGGAAAAAGCCTAAAGCTTGGCATTTCTGGTTTTGCTGGTGAACGATGTGGCTGTATTGGCTGAAAGGACTCATCCATTATGTCCAATGCCGCCAACAGTTCAGCTTCAGACCACCCATAAAATTTACCCGCATCCTCATCAACATTCTCACCAGTACCATCCACAATCGCCTTCTCATTATCATCAATCTCCAAATTATCATCAACCTCCCCACTATCATTATGTGCTTTCTCAACATTCTCCTCATTATCTGCTTTCTCAACATTCTCCTCATTATTTGCTGTCTCAACATTCTCCTCATTCTGCTCATTTTTATCTTGTTGAGACAGCTTAAATCCATCTGCAATACCATCAACAGCTGCAACTAGTTTAGAAACTGTTGCTGATGAAGGTAATTTCAAGGAAGCTTGAGTGACAAGACATTTGTAGTTCATGAAAGCAATAGCCATGACTTTTGCTGAATTTGCAAGATCAGTAACAAGCTTCACATCACTGTTCTCTTCAGAAATGCCAGGCTTTCCAGTTTCTCCTTCATCTTTGGGTTGTTCAGATTTCCCAGATTCTTCTTGTTCAGATTCTTCTTGTTCAGGTTGCCGAACAACAATTTCCTGAACAGCTGATTTTGATTTTTCTGCTTGCTTGTCTGTTGCAAACTCAATAGCAAGGAAAGGTCCATGCTGCTCACGTCTCACAATTGCAGGCTCAACAGCACCCCTGCCGAAAGTTCTCTCCTTCGAAGTTGGGTCATCCAATTCATCCTTAATTCTCTTGTATATAGCCTCTTTTGTCCAAGTCGATAACGTAGGATATTGACGACTCACAATGCGCGATTTAAAGACACAACGGTCTAAATAAATGAAGAGCAGCGCAATAATCGGTCCCCCAAACCAATTCTCTTTCGACTTTTTATCCACAAACTCTTCCTTTTGCCAAGACTGAACTTGGCCAGCCAATTTCTTTTTTATAAAGTTGCACCAGTTGAAACTGGAGATCAACTCAGTATTCACCAAACTTTTCAGCACTTTCAAGCTGACCTTGTTCCCAATGACACCGCCTAAAAAGCAGAGAAAATATAAACGATGAAGTTGCGTTTGAAATCCTCTCCTCCATCTCTTTGTGTAATCAACTTTTGCAGAACAAGTTTGATGTCAATGGAACCAACACCATATTGTTTAGTGAACTGCTTCAAAGCAGATAAATAAGAGGGGTCCTTATCTCCATTTATTGCTTCAACAACAACATTAGGACCCATTGGCAATCCAAGAGATAGATGAATATCCTCCTCTAAAATCAGAAGCTTCCCACCCAACAAACATCCTTTTATTGGGTCGTAATTTGAAACTAGCCAATATGCTAAGTTTCCGGGGAGAACATCCGTTTTAAGAAGTAAAAGACCCCCAAACCCCATTTCTTTGATAGCTTGAATCTGCTGTTCTGAGGGTGGACTATCCTCATTATGAATAAAGTTGTAAAGCCCAGCGGGAGACATCCGGGTCCTCAATGACGGCAATCGCTCTTTATAGTTTCGTTTCTTTTTTGCAGCAGGTTCAACTGTTCCACTAGTAGAAGGTGGATGTTCCGATCGCTTCATATTAGCTTGCTTCCTGTTATGCATAAATGGTACGAATTTCGAAAATAAGTTTCACAGAAGAAGGATCTAGTTTCACAAAATAAGCTTCTAGTTTCACAGAAAAAGGAAAATACTAACTTTTTCTGTGAAACAAGAAGCTTACATTGTGAAACTAGAAGCTTAATCTGTGAATCTCAGGTAAAAAGTAAATACAAACGAATTAAGAAAATAAGTTTCACAGAAGAAGGATCTAGTTTCACAAAATAAGTTACTAGTTTCAAAGAAAAGAAAATTATTAAACTGTGAAACATAGAAGCTTACAATGTGAAACCCAAACTCTTAGATTCACAGAATAAGAGCTTAGTTTCACAATATAAGCTTCTACTTTCACAGAAGAAAGGCTAACATTCACAGAATAAAGAAAAGAAAATTATTAAACTGTGAAACAAAGAAGCTTACAATGTGAAACCCAAACTCTTAGATTCACAGAATAAGAGCTTAGTTTCACAAAATAAGCTTCTAGTTTCACAGAATAAGAGCTGACATTCACAGAATAGGGAAAATAAACTTGATTCACACAGCTAGATAATAAGGAAAATAAACTTGATTCATTAAAAATATCATTCATACATAGCTAGGTAATTACACAAAAAAGGCTGCCTTGATAGACGTAATTACAAGAGAGCACTACAAAAACACTAAAACCGAGCACATTTAGACCAGCCACTATCACGGCAAAAAGTGATACAAAAGTTGAGGAGCTGCGCTACATATCGAGCAACACAGGTAAATCTAAATATGATAAAGTTCTCCGAGTCAGCAAGCGTGTTGCAGTATCAAGTGATATGTCATGTTTTGGAGATGGCACACGTAAATTGGAAATCAACTCTTTCACTTTTGGGTTTTCAGCACCAGTGAGATCTCTAAGGTGTCCTCTTTGCAAAAGATTGTAGCCTTGGTGAAAATGTAGGAGTAATTTAGCTCCCGGATCATTAGTCATAAAGCACTTGCATCTTTTATAAATTATTCTATAACCCCTACGAATGATTCTCACACCATTGATATCATTAATATGCAGAGAAATCCCATACACAACTGCAATGACAGGTGCACTAGGGTGTATGAGGAAAAGCTGAGACCAATTCCGACAGACCAACGCCATGTTTGCCTTATCTTGGTTACACTTAAGTCGTTCGAAGATGCTATTCATTACATCTTGATTGTTGAAGACAGACAGTTGGGCTTGATAACGATTATTAGTGACCTCAACAGTCCGTAAGGGAGCAAATGAGAATTTCATAGCCTCTTTTTTTTCTCTTATATAATTCCGGACAAAATATGCTTTATCCTCTGCAAGAACATTCACTACCCACCCCTTGCACCATGTTTCCATAATTGACCAGAGGTAACCTACAAGCATACATTGTGAAACCCAGACTATTACATTTCACATAATAAGGGCTTAGTTTCACAAGCTAAGCTTCTAGTTTCACAGGCTAAGCTTCTAGTTTCACAAACAAAGATTCTAGTTTCACAGAGTAAGAGCTGAGAATCACAGAAGAAGATAAAGAAAATTAAACTGTGAAACAAAAGAAGCATCTAGTTTCACAGAATAAACTTCTGGTTTCACAGAATAGGTTTCTAGTTTCACAAGTTAAGATTTTTGTTTCACAAGTAAAGCATCTAGTTTCACAAGTTCACAGTTTCACACTTTCACAGTAGGTTCTTCCTGTTTCACAAACTAAGCTTCTTGTTTCACAAGGTAAGCTTCTAGTTTCACAACATAAGTTATAGTTTTTCACAGAATAAGAAAAAGAAACTTAAGATAGTAACGAAAAGAAACTTCATTAATTAAAAATATCATTCATACATTGCTAGATAATTACATAAAAAAGGCTGGCTTGATACATGTAATTACAGAAGAGCACTACAAAAAGACATTTAGGCCAGCCACTAAGATGCAAAAAGGTAATACAAACTTGAGCAGCTATGCTACATATCGAATGCCAAGAAAGGTAAATCAAACCAAGATAATTTCGCCCGAGTCATCAACTCTGTCGAAGTAGCAACTGCTAAGTCAAGTTCTGGAGATGGCACATCTAAAATGTCAAGCAACTCTTGTGTTTGGTCGATTTCAGCATCAGTTAGATCTCTAAGGTGTTCACTTTGGTAAGGATTTTCACTTTGCACACAATGTAGGAGTAATTTAGATCCCGGATCATTTGTCATAAAGCACTTGCATCTTTTATAAATGATTCTAGAACCCCTACGAACTATTCTCACACCATTGACATCGTTGATACGCAGAGAAATCCCATACGCAACTCGAATGACAGGTGCACTAGGGTGTAGGAGGAAAAGCTGACACCAGTTCCGACAGACCAATGCCATGTTTGCCTTATCAAAGTTACACTTAAGTTGTTTGAAGATGTTAGTCATTACATCTTGATTATTAAAAACAGCCAGTTGGGCTTGATAACGGTTGTTTGTGAGCTCAACAGTCCGTAAGGGAGTAAATGAGAATGCCATGGCCTCTTTTTTTCTGTTATGTAATTCTGGACATATTCTGCTTTATCTTCTGCGTGAAGATTCACTACCCACCCCTTGCACCAGTTTTCCATATTTGACCAAATGTAATTAAGTTTAAAACCACAAAGTAACCTACAAGCATTACAAAATAGAATCAAAAAGCATACATTGTGAAACACAGACTCTTACATTTCACATAATAAAAGGCTTAGTTTCACAACCTAAGCTTCTAGTTTCACATAATAATGACTGAGAATCACAGAATCAGAAAAAGAACTTTAAACTGAAAATAATAGAAAATAAACTTAAAACTGAAAGAAACTTATTATGTGAATCTAAGAGTTATATTGTGAAACTAGAAGCTTATGAAGTGAAACAACATGCTTATTTTGTGAAACAAGATGGCTATATTGTGAAACCTGTTGAAAAATCAGCCTGTTTTTTTGAATTCTTAACTTGTGAAACTAGAAGCTTATGGAGTGAAACTACATGCTTATATTGTGAAACTAGTTGGCTATATTGTGAAACCTGTTGAAAAATCAGCCTGTTTTTTTTGAATTCTTAACTTGTGAAACAAGAAAGTTTATGAAGTGAAACTACATGCTTATTTTGTGAAACTAGTTGGCTATATTGTGAAACCTGTTAATAAAATATCCTGATTTTTTGAGTTCTTAACTTGTGAAACTAGAAACTTATGAAGTGAAACTACATGCTTATTTTGTGAAACTAGTTGGCTATATTGTGAAACCTGTTGAAAAATCAGCCTGTTTTTTTGAATTCTTAACTTGTGAAAATAGAAGCTAAACTTGTGAAACTAGAAGCTTAACTTGTGAAACTGGATTCGTATTCTGAAACGTACTAAAATAATCAAAAACACTCTCAAAACCTAGATATTTTCATCACAACCCTAGGTATCACTAACAATGAAAAATAACAATAAACACTCAAGTAATGATAATCCAGCAGAAAATAGCAAAACAAAAACAAAATAAAGAGCAAAAATAAGTAATTAAACTAATTTAAGAGAAAAAAATGTAACAAATAACATACGAAAATACGAAGAACATACGAAGAAGATGATAATGGAGGTTGTTGATGTTAAAAACTTCGAAGAACGACAATGCTTGCTTATTTCGCCTCAAATCTTCGAAAATAAAACCACACATCCAAAGAACGACAAACAAATCACATTATAACGTACTAAAATAATCAAAAACACTCTCAAACAATAAACACTCAAATAATGATAATCCAGCAGAAAAATAGCAAAAAAAATACAAAATAAAGAGCAAAAATAAGTAATTAAACTAATTAAAGAACAAAAATGTAACAAATAACAAACGAAAATACGAAGAACATACGAAGAAGATGATAATGCAGGTTGTTGATGATTCCGGGGAGAAGATCAAACGGTTACCGCGAGCGAGAGAGAGTGAGAGAGTGAGAAAGCGAGAGAGCGAGAGAGAGTGAGAAAGAAGAATTTGAAAAGACGTTGAGAGAGTGAGAAAGAAAGAAGGTGAGTTTCTTTTTTTTGTTTAATATATATCGACACGTGGCACGATCTGGGCCGCCCATGATTTTTAGATCTAACGGTTTAGAATGGTCCGGCAGCCTCACGCTAAGAGAGCGGCCTCACGTGATTCAATTTCTATATATATATATATATATATATATATATATATATATATATATATATATATATATATATATATAGAATTGAGATCCTATGAGAACCACCAATATAATGAGAACCATGAGAACTCTACCTTACGGACTTTTTTAAAAAAACTTAATGACATATTTGGATTCGGCATGGAATTTTATAGCTAGAGAACATATTTCTTGGTCTGAAAAATATATACTAGTGACGGAAATTGAGGTGAGATACGTTTTATTAATTTTCATGCACATACTACCGATTTTTACGCATCTATCATTTTTCATGCACCTAGAACTCGTTTTAATGCACGTAGAGCCTACTATTTTCATGCACCTAGTAATCATTTTCATGCATGTAAAAAATTTCATGCACATAGTGGTCGTTTTCGTGCATTTATAGTCGTTTTAGTATACTTAATTGTATTTTGGTACACTAAGTATATATATTGTTAATAAAATCAATAAATTTTGTTTAATGATACTAAAGTGTGTATTTGAATAAGTTAAACTAATGGTAATGATCCATCGAAACTTTCGAAGCGAGATTTGGTGGAAATTTAGTGAAGGTTCTCATGGTTCTCATTATAAGGGTGGTTCTCACCGGATCCTGACCATATATATATATATATATATATATATATATATATATATATATATATATATATATATATGAGTTAATTGATTTTTACGGAAATTTATTTAAGTAACCCGGCCCCTACCTAAGCTCGCTTAAGGTTAGTATACTACATAATGACATGTGTATCACAAGGGTATACTATTGTAGTATTTCGAATCATCCTTACTCAGTTACTCGGGGATGTTAAAACCGATGATATGAATATGTTTATTCAGTTAATGTTACACGACAATTTTATAAAAAAAATATTTGTATATATGATCATGTGTCCTTCCACGCCAATTGATTATGGTATGAATATAAGGTAGATTACATTTTTTTAAGCTTGGAACCAAATTATCATGAAAATATTAAAGATCATCCTTTATGAATTTTAATAATTCAAGCATAATAATACTTTGAAAATAATTATTTAAGATTTACTTTTTTCTGCGAGTCTTTAAACAATGAATAAATGAGCAGATATTATTTTAGGTCCGCTCATCGTACGAGCATTAAATCTAGTTAAATGGAATGCCAATGTTGAGCCGATAAATCCGAAAACCAATATTATGATTTATGAAAGCCAACATGAGAGAAACAAACCCACTCGATTAAAATCTCTATTTACAATTATCCATCAACATAATCATTCAATATAATTGTATTTATCCAAAATGATTTGTAGGCGTTTTCTGTATTTTCTAATCTATCAGCATTATAAATGATTATATCATTTTCATGCATGTAAAAAATTTCATGCACATAGTGGTCGTTTTCGTGCATTTATAGTCGTTTTAGTATACTTAATTGTATTTTGGTACACTAAGTATATATATTGTTAATAAAATCAATAAATTTTGTTTAATGATACTAAAGTGTGTATTTGAATAAGTTAAACTAATGGTAATGATCCATCGAAACTTTCGAAGCGAGATTTGGTGGAAATTTAGTGAAGGTTCTCATGGTTCTCATTATAAGGGTGGTTCTCACCGGATCCTGACCATATATATATATATATATATATATATATATATATATATATATATATATATATATATATATATATATATATATATGAGTTAATTGATTTTTACGGAAATTTATTTAAGTAACCCGGCCCCTACCTAAGCTCGCTTAAGGTTAGTATACTACATAATGACATGTGTATCACAAGGGTATACTATTGTAGTATTTCGAATCATCCTTACTCAGTTACTCGGGGATGTTAAAACCGATGATATGAATATGTTTATTCAGTTAATGTTACACGACAATTTTATAAAAAAAATATTTGTATATATGATCATGTGTCCTTCCACGCCAATTGATTATGGTATGAATATAAGGTAGATTACATTTTTTTAAGCTTGGAACCAAATTATCATGAAAATATTAAAGATCATCCTTTATGAATTTTAATAATTCAAGCATAATAATACTTTGAAAATAATTATTTAAGATTTACTTTTTTCTGCGAGTCTTTAAACAATGAATAAATGAGCAGATATTATTTTAGGTCCGCTCATCGTACGAGCATTAAATCTAGTTAAATGGAATGCCAATGTTGAGCCGATAAATCCGAAAACCAATATTATGATTTATGAAAGCCAACATGAGAGAAACAAACCCACTCGATTAAAATCTCTATTTACAATTATCCATCAACATAATCATTCAATATAATTGTATTTATCCAAAATGATTTGTAGGCGTTTTCTGTATTTTCTAATCTATTAGCATTATAAATGATTATATCAGATAAATTATACTATACTCCCGACTCCGTAAGTAACTACGCCAACTGTTTCGATTATGAAGTAGATTACCTATCACACCACCGCAAAAAGTGCTAACAAGAATATTATTATAACGATTTTTTTTTAAAAAAATCATTAGATAAAATCTTAAAAATGATCCACTTGAAAAATGTTATCCATTTAATTTATGGTTAATTGGATTATTATTGAGATAAGATGATAATTTCATTTATTTTGATTAACTTAATTATCCAATAATTAAGAGTTTGTTAACTACTCTAATTCTGATGATCTCATCTACGTTACACTATATAAACACCCTACATTTCTTCTCATTCATCATACAAATTCCAAACACTTAATATTAATTAATTATTATCATTTGAAAAATGGGAAAAGGTGGAAAAGCATGTGATGCATCAACTCAAAATAGGGCTGCATGGCTGCATGGAGTCAATGATCTTAGGATTCAACCTTACCCACTTCCTCCTCTTGGTTATTTACTTTGCTTCATCCCTTCATTTTTCGATTGTTCCCAATCAATTTGAACCCATGCATGATTTATTAATGTTTATTTGGTATTTTGACAAAAACATATTGTGTATATATCATCATAATACTTTTAAATTTACGTTCGTTTTTCATAGGTCCTACCGATGTGAAGGTACGAATGAAGGCTGTTGGTATTTGTGGAAGTGATGTCCATTACTTGAAGGTACTCCTTTTATTCCACTCATTTGTTTAACTATTCTATTTACTATTGTTTTATTCATTTGTTTAAGTGATGCTTCTAATTTACGTGTGTATATGTTGTTTTTTGGACGTTAGACTATGAGTTGTGGTGATTATAAAGTGAAAGAGCCTATGGTAATCGGCCATGAATGTGCTGGTATCATTGAAGAAGTTGGAAGCGAAATCACATCTCTTGTTCCCGGTGACCGAGTCGCTCTTGAACCCGGTCAAGGTTGTTGGCGATGCGACCGCTGTAAAGAAGGCAGTTACAATCTTTGCCCTGACATGGAGTTCTTTGCAACTCCACCCATCCATGGCTCTCTTGCTGATCAGGTTTGTTAGCATTGATTATTAGGAATATTAATAATAGTTGGGCTTCAACCATCACCTTAAGGTTTTGGTTGAGACGGTTCATCTATCATGGTATCAGAGCCAGTGTGACCGAGGGTCACGGGTTCGAATCCTGGCAACCTCAAAACCCCTCGAAAACTCACGAAGTGGAAACCCGCACACGGTATGGGGGGCCTGTGCAAACCAACCACTCTTCGAGCCCAATGGGCATTCGAGTGAAGGGGCGTATTAGGAATATTAATAATAGTTGGGCTTCAACCATCACCTTAAGGTTTTGGTTGAAGCCCAACTATTATTAATATTCCTAATATTTGATTACATTGTTTACTCATCCATTCATATATCGGTTTTATTATTCATTTGTCTATTTTATTGTATAGATTGTGCACCCGGGGAATTTATGCTTCAAGCTCCCTGATAATGTAAGCTTGGAAGAAGGGGCAATGTGTGAGCCCTTGAGTGTTGGGGTGTATGGTTGTCGTCGGGCTAAGGTTGGTGCTGAGACGACGGTCTTAATCATTGGAGCCGGTCCAATTGGCCTCGTGACCTTGTTGGCTGCCCGTGCTTTTGGAGCCCCAAGAATTGTAGTGGCTGATGTCGATGAGCACCGCCTTTCAGTGGCTAAGAAACTTGGGGCAGATGAGGTTGTTAAAGTCTCATTTAACAAAGAGGTATTGTTGCATCACAACCTTAATCTCATCAGCTAATATTGGGTGAGACGGTCTTACCGTAAATTTTTGGCTTTCATTAATTATGGAAAGGTCTAAATCATGACTGTTTTTGGCTATATAGGATGTGGCCTCAGAGATTGAGGAGATCAAAAGAGCTATGGGGAAAGGTGTAGACGTGACTCTAGACTGTGCCGGGTTTGAGAAAACTGTGTCAACTGCATTTGGAGCGACTCGAAATGGCGGTAAGGTCTGCTTGATTGGGATGGGTCATTGTAACATGACTGTCCCTCTTACCCCTGCTGCTTCAAGGTAATACTAATTTGAATATTTCAACACTAACCTATATATGGGCTTAATTGTATTGCAGCATGTACTTATTATGGTAAAATATTGATTTTCAGGGAGGTTGATGTTCTAGGCGTGTTCCGATACAAAAACACTTGGCCACAGTGCATTGAGTTTATTAGCAGCGGGAAGATTGATGTGAAGCCACTAATAACTCACCGATTTGGATTCTCTCAAGAGGAGGTCGTCGAGGCTTTTGAGACCAGTGCTCGTGGCGGAAGTGCTATTAAAGTCATGTTCAATCTCTAAGATGCACGTTTTCACAACCACATAGAAATAGGACTTCTAAATAAATAAACAGGGGGGCTTAAGAAGTTTTAGTTGTGTTGCCTAGTTTAATTCCATCTTAGCATGTAATTCAGAATGTCCGGGACTGATTTCTGTCAGCAAGGTACTTTGGTTGTTATTCATTATCAATAATTACAGATTGCATTACAATTTCTGCAACAAAATCGCAGATAATAGCATTGTTTGATTAATTCGATTTTAAGGGTCGCATTCAAGCTCGCTGAACCGGAACTTTGACAAAGACATTCCGAAATCAGCCACAGATATGTTCTGCACAATACAGAATACACACCACACAGACAGACAGACTTCCATCCAAAACCAATGTCAGATAGGTTAAAAATTCACAAACTCAACCAAAATAGTTTACATGGTGCAAAACCTAAGTACATTTTGTACACAATATACTAATTTTCTCAACCAAACAGAAGATGATAATTACCAAACATATCATCTTTATGAGTGAATAACAGTGATAGAAGATAATGGGGGTTGAAGCCTTTTGCATGTGGCTTCAATAAAGTTGTCTCCTTTCTTTTTCCCTTTTAAGGCATGCTTTCATACCCCATTTCTCAAACTTTGTTTCATAATAATTGTCCTCTTTCTTCCTTTCTGTTTATCTCAAATCTCAATTATCATAATATCATCAAATCAAGTTTCCATTAAATAATTAGATTTCATTCTCATTCTTTGCATCACCTCATTATTTTAAGTTCCTATAGTTGAGTTTAATAGTTTATTGTGTTATCATTTCTGCGTTCTTAGCATTCGAAAACAACCTCTTTGTGTCATCATTTCTTGTTAAAAAACTGTAATCTGTGCCTTTTACTTGATCTTTCATCTAATCATCTTTAGACATCCCTAAAAATCCCTCCTTTTTTTCCCTCCAAAAAAACCATTATTCTAAAAAAAAAGCAAAAAAATTTTAAATCTTGCAATCTTTGAGTAAATTAAGACATGGGTAATTAATTTGATCATCTAATAATTAGTGGGTACCTCTCAAAATTTCATCTTTTAGCAATTTAAAGAAGAAAAATGCCACCATCAAATTTTCCATTAAGGTGGGAAAGTACAGGGGACAAATGGTGGTATGCAAGTCCAATAGATTGGGCAGCAGCCAATGGACACTATGATTTAGTCCGTCAACTGCTGCGCCTTGATGGCAACCACCTTATTAACCTGACATCTCTTCGTCGTATTCGACGTCTCGAAGCGGTGTGGGATGATCAGGAACAGTATGATGATGTTGCCAAGTGCAGATGTCAAGTTGCATACCGTCTGTTTACTGAATGTCAAAACAGTGAGGAAAACTCTTTGCTTGTATCAGGGTATGGTGGTTGGCTTTTATATACTGCTGCATCAGCTGGTGACATGAGTTTTGTCCAAGTGATTTTACAGAAATACCCTTTGCTTGTGTTTGGGGAGGGTGAATATGGACTGACTGATATATTATATGCTGCTGCTAGGAGTAAGAATGATGAGGTTTTTAGGGTGGTTTATGATTTTGCAGTATCGCCGAGGTTTTTGAGTAAGAATAGAGGTGAATTTGAGGAGCATATTGAAGCGGGTCGCTTCGGGTTTAAGGTTGAGATTAAGAATAGAGGTGTTCATGCTGCTGCTAGAGGTGGTAATTTGATTGGATTAAAGCAGCTTCTTGGTGATTGTTGTAATGTTTTGGAGTTTAGAGATGTTCATGGTTCAACTATCTTGCATTCTGCTGCTGGAAGAGGTCAAGTTGAGGTCAGTTTATGTTGTTGCTTTAGGCTTTTAAATTTATCTAATACTCCCTCAGTCAGAATCTGCAGTCATTTATTTATGGGTTGATTAAAGTATGTTTCACAAACAATATAAAAGGTAAACAAATGTTTTGGATGAAGAGAGTATACTTCAACTTCAACTCCAACTCCAACTCCATGAATTATGATTATAATTTATGAATACCTTTTAAAATAACTTAATCACTCAAATTTGCATCTCTTAGATATTACTCTCTACTTTTAAATGATTAGTCTTGAAAAGTTTGTCGAAATTTAAACATAATCACCATTTAGTCATTTAATAAGCATCTTGTCATCTTACTCGGATTATGGTTCTAGAGGGCACATGTGAGCATTTAGACGGTTGTAGATGTGAAACAGATCTAAACAACCCATATACCTAGTTAATAATGATCATTAATAGCACCCGTGATATGTTTTTGAATCCATCATACTCTAGACAGTCTCAAGAGAGATCTACTGTATGATTTGAGATTTTGAGAAAACAAAGGGTACAACATAGAAAGTATGTGTCATGTGTATACTTTATGTATAAAAAAATTACTAGCCTGAAAAAAGAGATGTTTATAAAAACTCAAGTCCTAATTACCTGTTTGTTTTGTTTGTATGGACTATGGATATGTTGTTTGTGATTGTTGTTATTGTGTTAGCAGTTTCCCTGTATATTTGCAGCCCTGAGGCTGAATTTTGAGTTACTGAAAATGGCCCTTCTGTGTTTGTTGGCATCATCAGTCTAATGTGTAAACAAATTACTGTTATGTTCATATCATGTGAAACAGTCTCAATGAGCTGTAAACCTCGCCTATATACCCGTTAGCCCACTATCTCAAAGAATAAACCACCCTATCTTAGCTCTTCATATAGTCGAATGAGTCAGTCTTCTGATAATACTATCACACGACTGTCTAATGCGAAAACTTGTGATACCGTGTTGCACATGATGATAGATGAACCATCTCAACCAAAACCTTAAGCTGATGGTTGAGGCCCAACTATTAATAATATTCCTTATTAATACATGAAACCATTGATCTCTAACAGTCACTGGCATGTTTGTTTGCTGTGTGCTAAGTGTAGAACTTATCTGGCGTTTTATGTTTTTGCAGTTTGTAACAGTTCACAGTTGTTTACTGCTTATGTAGGTAGTTAAACACTTGATAGAAACCTATGACATGATCTCATCCACTGATGATAAAGGCAACACTCCATTGCATGTTGCTGCATATAAAAGCCAATTATATGTTCTCGAAGCTCTTATTCAATCGTCCCCTTCATCTGCATTAGTATTAAACCAAGTCGGCGAGACATTCCTCCATATGGTGGTAGATGGTTTCCAAACACCTGGTTTTAGGAGACTAGACCAACAAATTGAAGTCATGAAACAACTTGTGAGTAACAAATGTTTCCACTTGGAAGACATCATAAACTCCAAAAATAACCAAGGAAGAACGGCTCTTCATCTTGCCATTATTGGAAACGTTCATTCTTATCTCGTGGAATTGTTGATGACCGCTCATTGCATTAATCTGAACATCCGAGATAATCATGGAATGACCCCACTTGATTATCTAAAGCGACAACCACGATCTTCATCGTCCGAGATCTTAATCCGTCAGTTGATCTCTGCTGGAGGAGTAGCCAGTTGCAAAGATATTGCTGTGAGACGAGCATTTGCTTCCCAGTTGAAGCTGCAAGGTGTTCTAGGGAGCCCCGGAACATCCTTCAGAATCTCGGACAATGAACTATTTCTATGTACAGGCATGGATCACCTGATGGGCCCTAGCCGCAACCATATTAGCGCCGGCCATTTTCGATCTATTAGCAGTATAAGTCAATGTGACTCGACTAATGGGACCCACTTTCCTCCGGATGTTAAGAAGGCAGCAGGCCCTTTGCAGAATGCTGCGAAGCGACTCAAAACGATCTTCCAGTGGTCTTCCAAGAAGACAAAAGAAACAGGAAGGTCTAGGAAGCCGAGTCAAGAAGATTTCTCAGACAATAGATTTAGCGCTTCAGAAGAGACACCAGTTACGCTCAGAGAGAGATATTCAAACGCGAGTTCTCTCTCAAATAATAAGAGGACACTTGCAGTAAGAAGCAATATTTCAAGCCCTAGCAACCGGAAGAAATTCGCTCCAGGGTTGGCCCAGGATGTATTGAATGACCAGCTTCTTGCTGACCTACCAGTCGCTCAATCACCTTGGAGTTCGTTTTCATCTGTACCATCCCCGAAATCTCAGGATAAAGGCAAAGGGCAGACTCACATGGAACATGAGACAGGCGTAGTACCTTGCTCGAAGCAAATGAATGCCAGTAACACTACGTGTGTGGTAGAGAAGCGAGAGTCAAAGGCTAAAAGGTTCATGAACCCGGCACTGTGCTTTGGCGGATCTCGGCTAGTTAAGCATAACACCAAGCATCCTACGGTGTCACCAGTAGCTTGATTGAGTTCTGTGTCAACTACATAGCTCAAGCCCTATAACTTTGAGTGTGGGTCAGTAGCATTCACTACTTGTGAACTATGATTCCATTGCTTGTGAACCTTACAACTATAATTTCCTAGATTTTGTTGTGTGTATCAGGTTTTATATAGATAAATTCCGTATATGTCACCGGTATTTCTTCGGAAACTCCAGTTATTACATGTTCTTCCTTTATTGTATCAATGTAATCAATCTAATTAGTATAGTGTTAATGTTGGGTTTTATATCTTGTGGTGTTGTTTGATTTTTTTGATTTTTTGTATTTTCGACGGTGCTGTATCATCAACAAGGCAGTAAATCAGAAACAAACAAAATATTTAACAAATTCATGGGATACAAAATTCATCCAATATTAAAAAAAAAAAACATGTTATACTCTAAATCTATGTTTTGCCACAGTTATTGTGTAATAGGTAACAGCTCCACTTTGTGTAGTGCATTAGTTGAGAAAGGGAAGAAATATTGTTAAATTGGCAAAAAGTATAGTAATTTTGTAAGTTTTTAAAAAATGAATGGTAACTGTAATCCCATTGAGTGCGAGCGAGAGGTGCTCTACCGTGTTCCTAATTGTAGCGAAATATGAATGGAGTCTACATGCCCTGATCAACAAGGTAGTCACCCAACCTCTCGACAACCAAGTTGCACTGCCCTGGAGTGACTGGTTCGTCATATAACCCAAATATCAGTGCTGCCCCTGTCTTCTTAATGCATACTCCTCCAGCTCCCTGCACTCACGGACATCCTCTGCCATGTTGATATACAATATAGTATATATTGAAATTAGGAATTGATGATGTAACATAACATGTAATACCTTCTTTCCACGAATGACAGCACCCGGCTCTCCCTGGATAACCATGTACTTGCTTCCTCCCATGAACAGACCCGTCGGCGCCAAGTGACCAGGTTCGTCGAAATCCTTCAGGATTGCTGTTACCTCTTCTGATTTCAACTGCACACAATCATCAATCATCAATCATCAATCATCAATGTTTTAAATGTCTATTTTTGCATTTCTTAAATTGAAGATACTAATTGTATCTCATCACCTCAGGGAAGGAGGAGCTTTGAGCCCAAACATTGCCATCAAGGCCATAGATAGCAGCGGAGGAGAGGTGATGTCCAGTGCCATCAATGTCGCACATCAAATGCTCATCCACGTATGTTTGCCACGACATTATAAACTACCGCCTATATATATATATATATATATATTAAACAACAATGTTTTCAAAACACAAATAAAACGTGAAAATGAGTTTGATATGTTAAATGTATGATGATTGATGAGGGAAAGGAATCCTTAAGAGGGAGATGGCATCTCATAAATAGGAAGAAAGAGGAAAGGAAAGTAAGGCTCATCCATTCACTTCCTCCTCCTTTTAAGGCCTTCTCTCTTTTTATTTCTTCCACATCTTTGCCTTACTTTCCCATCAGAATAGCTTTGCTTCTTCCATTTTTTTTATTTCTTTTTTCAAATTTCATCTATCACATATTTACATCACATGTTTTAAGCTTAAAAAAACAGTTCAATTTTGACTCAAGGACCGATTTTACCCTACAATCCAAACAAAAAGAAAACAATCTTACGTGGACCAATTTAGTGCAAATAATTTCAAGTGAGCTCCAAAAGGCAATTTTTTAATTTTTTAGACCACTAAAAGTAATAGGAATTTTTCTTAAGCAGCTGTAACGAACAAACTTACAAATTTATGGCTCGTTTCGCTAGGCAATGAGCCACAAAGTTCAGATATTTAGGAATAAACTAAAGCTAATACAGTGGAAGGGAGGTAAACTAACTTCAATATCGAGAAGGATTGCTTGCGTCAATTGGTGTTTATTCTCCACTCATGTGATCTGGAATAAGATCTGTAGGCAATTAAAAAACACGTCCACATGTAGAAAACTATTAGAGCTAGCCGATCGTAAAACTTCTCGGATACCCTTTGTCTCCGCCTGTAATGCAGATTCAGACCATGAGCTACTGACTTTTTCATAGATGATTAACCCATCAGTTTCATACGCCACCTAATCTACAACAGACTTTAAATAAGGATTTCAATTAGCATCCACTTTCACTCTGATAGTATTACACCCTCTTCCCATGTCAATCACATAAACAGAAGAACTATTCTTCAACTTTTCTTTAACTTCATTACGCGGTAAACCAGTATAAAACTCATTCACCCTTGGCATCCCTTGAGAGGCCTCATAAGCCGCAGTTGCCTCAGCCATCGTCTTATATTGAAGGTTAAAGAAAGCCTCAGGCGAGGATTAATTATCTCTAGATACGAGATTGTTGCGCGTACACCAGATGCACTGGTTAGTGGTACGCAAGTTAATAACCAAAAAAATCCTGTTGTCAGCCTTCAAAAGGTAATTGATCCAATTAATGATCTATTCTCCAACCAACAAGTGAGAATCATTGCCAGATCGAATGCCCAAATTACAAGACCATATCTTAGCAACAATATCGCAATCACAGAAAAGGTGATTTAGAGTCTCAAACTTATCCATACCATGACAAAATCTACATGAATGGTCCGCACTCATTCCCCGCTTTTGGAACCTCGACACGTTAGAGATAGAATTAGTAAGTATTCGCCATACTAAAATTATCCATTTCTGAGGTCATGATTGTCTCCAAAGGCTCGTTTTTCAAGAGGCAACACCCGGTCTGCTTATTCTAGATAAATCCTTCTCAGTGCATATTTTGTTGAGGTGAGAGTCAAGAGCAATACCATACCCACTTTTAACGGAATAGATACTGATAAGCTTTAAATTTGTACCTCGCAAGTGGACGAATGATCGTTGTAGTACTACGAGGGTCGAACCCAGAGAAAGGAACCTGACTACTAAGTTTGGTTATTTAACTACTAGTTTAATTCTAACAAGCGATTGATTTTTGCACAGTGGCGTATCTATGATTTGAATGTAAGGGATGCAAAATTAACAATGTGACTCGAGTGATGGAAACTAAAAAATTTATGTAAAAAGTTGTGTGGGTAACGTAAAACGCGAAAATAAAATAAAAGTAGCTCCAAAAATCCGAGTAGATATAAATAACAAAAAACCGTGAGTATATAATTCTCTATTTTGAAAAGAGTATTTTAATCCAAAAAACAAAAAATTGAAGCCTAATAATAAATTACTTAGAGATTAAAAGGGCACCTATGAGAGTTGAACCTATGACCATTGGATTAGAATGTAACCCACAAACCACAACACAGAAGCATTGATGATGAATATTGAAACTAATAATTGGATATTTCAAAAGAAGGGGATGCATGTGCATCCACAGCACCCCTTGTAGCTACGCCATTGTTTTTGCAAGATCGAAAACTAAGCAAGCCAAATATGAGAAACTAACACAAACTAACGATTAAACGAGTTGAACTATAAGGCTAAAGGAACTAGGATGATGGGTTCACCAAAGCGTAAATAGCATGCAAAACAGGTTAACAAGAGCGATACAACAATTAAGACCCGACCTCTCGATGTGAATCCTAACCTAGGTAAAAAAATAGCCGATTTAGTCATTCAACTAACTCGACCCACAAGTTGTTAGAAGTCATAATCACTAATAAAGCTACTCACTCTACTAATGGACAAATTGTTAGGAAGTAACCTAACTTACTCATTTAGGCAATTCGACAAACAACTTGGATGCATAATAACGAGACAACGTTAACAACTCAATAAACTCCATTGAAACATGCTAAAACCATCCTTAATCCCTACAATGGATCCCCCTTCATCATTGAAAGGAGATTACTCACACGTTATGAAGGTTAACATAGCAAAGCAAACAAGAGATGAGTAGAAGTAAACAATTGACATTATAAACTAAGAACAAAACAAAGAATGAATGCTAAATGTAAAGAATTTATAACAAGGGTAAATTAAGAAGAGAACAATACAAAAGGAAATAAACAACTTGGAATGAATTAAGGATAAATTCTTCAATATCCCGAAACTACAACCCAAGTTACAAAGAATATATCAAAGAGAAACTAATTCTAGACTAATATTGATGAGATATTAGTGTTTGATTAAGGAATGATTAGGGCTAAACCTAGCTAAAACTAGGGTAAATCTACGATCTAGGGTTGTGTGACAAAAGATATTAAGGGTCTATTTATAGTCTTTTCACATAATGGGCTGAAATTAGAAGAAAAAGGAGAAAACACGGATTGCGTTCCGAGCCGGTCGGCCGGCTTGGAATGTATTCATGCAAAATTGAAGGTTGAAATGTCATCAGATATCCGTAGCCGGTCGCCGGGTTGCCGGTCCATAGGCCGACTATGAACAAAATGGGCCTTCTAGATGTTATTGTGCGAGAAAAAAAACTAAGTATAGTGTTGGTGCTCCAGTCGCCCGGCTGTGGGGCACCGGCAGAGATCACAACCTTCTTCTTTTTTTTCTCTTGTGGTTGAGTGTGTTGTGGTGAGGGGTCCCAACGGGGACACCGGTTGTCGGCTATGTGGCCGGCTGGGAGCACCTAGTTGTTTCTCCTCTTTTTCGTGCTTTCTTTCTAATCATTCCTTTTTGCTCCCATTTTCCCGAATCCTACAAGACAAGACATGGACTCTTAGTATACAAAAATGGATACAAAATTCACATGAGAAGGATTAAAACTGACTCGATTTGAGTCGGTATGCAAGTTAAAAGAGGGGGAATGTAAGACAAATATGCACTTATCAAATCTCCCCGCACTTAAGACTTACTCGTCCCTGAGTAAGTAAAAGAACAGCACTACGACCCTTATTCACACAACAAATAACTATGCTAAATAATTACCGATGATAGACAATTAACAGGCCTTATCCGTCCCTTCAACTCACAACGAAACACCCATGAGGTAGAGTGCTTCCTTACAAAGCAAGTTGGGTCTTGTGGAAAATTGGACACATCCCAACATGGAGTATATGACAAACAATATGATGCATCAACAAAAGAGAAAAACCACTTTCCTCATCTAAGTGGCGGATTTCAACTAAAAGAGAAAAGATATAAGAGCATGCACTCCTTCACAAATAATCGTTCAACTAATCACAAAGTCTAAAAGGATAGTATTACATCACCTTCAATTAGTGCTAAACTAGACTACTTTCGTAGCCAATTTCCAAATATTTTAGTCAAGGGCGATCGGATAGTGTGGAATGATGATGCCCATGATGCTAGGGGCAGGTGACAAGACAAGTCTCGATTTCTCTACAAAAGTAAAGGTCATGGATCGTCCCGAGCTCGACAAAGAGGCATAACAAAAGAGGATTTTGGGAGTGAAATGCTCAAATAAGATTTTAGAAAATGGTGACCTTATTTGATTTTCTCATTTCAAGATTTAAGATAGGATTTGTCCCTCGCGTACTAATTTCCTTTGCTTTCGTCAATCGCTTATTAGGCAACCGGTTAACCTTTAGACAATAACTTCTTGGGGTGATAGTCACTATGTCTTTGGTCGGTCGAATTAACAACCATTGGGGGGGGGGGGGGGCTAATTCAATGGCTTCCCTCCAAAGCACATCAAAGTGGTACGCCTCCATCAAAATAACATATTTCTTTTCACCATTTCAACATTCCAAATTTTTCGAGGTTTCTTTGGCACTTAAAACATTTCCACAACATGAAAGTATTGAAGTGGGCATTTCAAAAAATTTGATGATATTTGTTTTTGGGTTGCCATACCACCAAGTTGATCAAGGCCATCAAGACAAGTTAGCCAAGTCTATATCACATCACGGGGTTGGGAAGGGTGACTCACATGCAAACCCTTGACTAGGTTTTGGTCTTTTGGATCATGGGTCAAAAGACACTAGTATATCACAACTTAGGGTGTTTTAATTCCATTTTAATAGGCAAAGTCTTAAGTAGAAACATTATTTGCAATGGCCTAATTAAATGCTCTTGTCAAGGCTCTCAATTAGGCATTTTTCCAAAACATTTTACCTAATTGCAAAACATGCCATGAATGCAACTAAAATATATATGTTGTAATGTGTTAGAACACAACGGGATTGATGATGCCAAGTTACCCCTTGATTGTCTAATGTTTGTCTCTAAGTGTCATTGATTAGCAAAAGATAGGGGTGTAATCGAGCCGATTTGAGTTCGAGCACGGGTGGGCTTGGAATCGGCTCAGAAGCTTGAGCTTGAGCTCGGATTCGGCTCAGAATTATCCGAGCTTAAAAAATCAAAGCTCTGAATCAGCTCAGATTAGGCTCGAGCTCTATTCGAGCTCGGTTAAATAATTTTTTTTCTTTACTTTCTTGGACTTGTAAGTCAAAATAAAAATAAATATATTTTAATACAAATGCAAATATAAAATACTTATCGTATATAAGAAACATATGATTATAAATGTTAAAATGACATTTTATTAGGAACAAAAAAAATTAAAAAATGACAAAATAACTAAAAATAATAGATAAAACGAGCCTAACCGAACTTCCGATTTCGAGCACTACTAAGCTCGGAATCGGCTCGGATTCGGTCCACCCCGACTCAGAATCGGCTTGGAATTAGTTTAGACCGATTTCGAGCCGAGCTTTGACCGAGCTAATTCCGAGGGCTCTACGAGCCGGCTCAGATCATTTACAGCCCTAGCAAAAGACATTAAGCTCATTGAAGATAATGAAGATGAATGCCTAAAGAGGCAAGCAAGACAAGAGAAAACCCAGGTTTAGAATGAATGTTGTAAATGAGGTAGTTAAACATATCCTCTTAATGTCATTAGAAATTGCAAAACCCATGCGTTGTAACCGTGGTTTCAGGTACTTTCATATGGAGATATTTTCGAAAAATCCACAAATGGTCAAAAATTGTTTTTTAAGCAACAACATGTTTTAAAAGGACACTCTCTAAGCTGTAGTTGAAAAGAATATTCTAAAAAAATACATCCAATGAATTCAACTCATGGTATGCAAGTGGGTCTTGATTCCAAAAAGTAGAATACTTACTTTTTTCCTCTTTTAGCATCGGGAGTGTTTCCATAAAAATTGTGGAGAACACTCCATACCTGAAAGGGACCGGTCATTGAGCCTCTTAAAACTGAGTAGTCTTTTCCTTCTATTTGAAAAACAAACACATTCAATAAACCATTGGATAAAAGAGTCATTTGAATAAAACATTTGTCTAGGGTAAAACTTACACACGAATTTTCCTTCTATAAAAGGGACTCTTATGTTCATATATTGTTAAGACTTCTAGAACATTTATTATAAACTTTGCGAATCTGTTTAAGTATTTAAAAGCTTTATTCTTCAAGTTTTTGCAAAAGTTTTCTTTTTGAAAACTCTTCAAATATTTTCGAAAACAATTATCTCCAAGTACTAGTTCGCACAACTAATGACTAAGAGTATGTTCAATAATCTCGTGTTTAGATCTTAATCGAAATTTTTATGTTCTTAAGTGAATCCTTGAGATTGTGATCGTGTAAACCAGGAGATAGAACATTAAAAATTCTTAGAGCATAGTAGCTTTAAGTTTGAGTCAAAGTCTTGAAACGGAGTAGCTTCAAGTAGTGTTGGCAGTGGGTCGTGCTGGGCCGGCCCGCGTGCCGGTCCACCGTGTCATACCTTATAAAATGGCTCGTTCGTGTCGTGCTTTTTGGCCCACCTTGTCGTACCGTGCTTGGTTCGGTGACTAAAAGCCCAGCCGCGGCCCGCCCATAGCACGGTGGATTTGCGTGTCGGGCCGTGCCTGGCCCATGGGCCGGTTGTGCCATGTTCATGGGCCGGCCCGCGTGCTACATATTTTTTTTAAAAAAACAATTTTTTTACTTGTTCACTTGTTTTATTGTATTTTCAATGTATACAATTTAATCAAATAATTAAGTAACGATGAAAAAAACGAATTTGTTATTAAACGATTAAGAAACGATGTTAAAAAAATATCTCAATCTTTTATTAAAAAAGTTTATTTAATTAAAAAAATGATAAATACGACCAACGACGATATCCCAACAGCTAATAGAGGCCCACCGTGCCACGCACCGGGCCGGTCGTGCCGGGCCGGCGTGCTTGGTGCGTGTCGTGGCCCACCGTGCTTCGGGCCATGCCGGGCCTGGGCACGGAACTTTCGAAAATTTCGCGTCGGAGCCCGAAGGTAGCACAACCGTGCTCGTGCCATGCCACCTCGATTACGCTGCCGGGTCGTGCCGTGCTGGGCCGTGCCGCCCAACGTGCCTCAACCCATAATGTCATCTCTAGCTTCAAGCGAATGCAACCGGAGTAGGTTGAGGAGTTATTTTCATTGTAAGGGGTATAGTTTAAGTTTGAGTAACTATCTAATTAAACAAGCAATAAAATAACGGTTGGACGTAGGCTCCGGAGTAGGAGCTGAACCAATTTTTATCATCGTTTGTTTAAATCATTTACTTGCTTGCTTGCTTATACCTCACATATATTCTTGCAATCTCTCTACCAGTTCGGTGCAACAGTCTTCTATGTTGTTGCTTGGATCTACAATCTCTCTTGTGAACTTATATACAATTAAGAATCTCAGGCTTTGAACTTAGTTAAAACCATAAATTTAAAATGATCACCTAATTCACCCCTCCCCCTCTTACATGCTTAATCGTTCCTAAGTACTATTCAATTGATATCAGAGCCTCGTGCTCTTGACATTGGTCTAACCACCAAACAGTTTATCAAAGGTGAAAACTATGCTTGGTGGAAATGCCGCATGAAACATTGTGTTAAAGGTGCAGACTATGAATGTTGGATGATCATTCAAAAAGGACCCCTTAAAATCGAAGTGACTGATGACAAGGGTAACAAGACACCCAAAGATGAGGAAAATTATAATGACACTGACTATAAAAGGTCGAAAAAAACTCTAAAGTAATGTCCATCATTTTCAATATGGTATTGGCGAACATGAGATTAACCGGATATCCGGATGCACCTCGACTAAAGAAATTTGGGACACCTAAGCTTAGCTCATGAGGGAACGTCATAAGTGAAAAAGTACCGTGTTGAACTTCTCATGGAACTGTATGAAATGTTCAACATGGGAAGAGACGACTCAATTAACAGTCTGTCTTCTCGTTTCTCTTGTATTGTTAATGAATTAAAAAGTCTAGGTCGAAACTTTGAATCCGACACTAGTAGAAAAACATCTATTTGCGGCTATCTATTTGAGGCGTTTTAGGTCAATAGCAGCAAATAGTTTATGGATCATTTGAGGCGTTTTTTAAACAAACGCCTCAAATATGTCATTTGAGGCGTTTTTTTGATAAACGACGCAAATAAGTACGTCATTTGAGGCGTTTTCCAAAGCGCCGCAAATAAGTATGTATTTTAAAAAAAAAGAATTAAAAGGGATATATTATTGAATTAGGCTCCCTTTGGGCGTTATTCATTCCCAAAACAAACTCCCCTCCCAAAGTAGACACAGCATTACTAAATTAATCTCCCTCCCAAAGTCCTTCTTCAACCACCGCAAATCTGCCAACCACCGTCTCACCGCCACTGAAAATCGACGCCAATTGACGGAACTCGCCACCTCGCCACCTCACCACCTCACCATCTCCTCTATTCCTATTATTCTAAATTAGGTATGTGAATTGATTTTTAGGGTTAACTATTTTCGATTAATTTGAGTTTGAATTAGCGAAATACAATACGATTAATTCAATTTATTTTTCTCTTTTAATGTTTCTGATTAGTATTTATCATATTTCTCTTTTAATGTTTCTGATTCGTGTACCTGGTTCATTCGATTAATTGTTAGGGTTTATGTTGGTTTTGGATTAATTATTTTTGTTAGGGTTTATGTTTAAGGTAATATTTGTGCTGGTTGAACTTGACAACTGAGGTTTGATTCTTTCGTATGCTTGAGTTGATTGGTTAATCTTGTTTAAGCTGAATTTAGTATGCTGAGATATGTATATGAATGTTTACTGCTGGGGTAGGATGTTTTATTTTCCACTATTGGGTTACTTCTCAGGTTACTAACTTTCTTTGGTAACTTGTGAATCTAATGGGTGCTCTAAAGCTATCGAGTTTTGTTTGTGCGATTCATGTATTTGCGTCTTCTCTAGACTTTTGAATCTTTGAGTGTGAAATTTTGTACTCCGTATTGCTTAGCTTATGTTCCTGTGGGTTTCTTGTGCATCTATCTAATCTGCATACTTTGAGAATTTTTCTATATGGTCTTTACTAATTTTTAGAACACTAATATGTGTTGACTGACCGTGTGATAAATTCATCGAGAAGTTTATTGCATTAATGTTGGAGCTATTTAATTATACTGTAGGGTGTGCTGAAGGCCTGAAGCTAAAGCCAACTTCTTTTGCTAACCATTGGTTTATACACTAATGCAGGTTTCTAACAAACAATTCATTGTCCGGGCAGTTACCAAATTGGATCTTGAATAGCAAGCAGAAATTGTCAGTATCCTTTCCTCCTGTTTACGCATTGCTACTAAGTGTTTTGCCGTTCAGAATTCATCCTGGATAAGGCGGTTTCACACAAGATTATAGTAAAACCATCTTATTATTTAACTGAAATAACCTTAACATTTTAAATACTGTTCTAATTAGTAGGTTCTTTTACAGTGAGTTCTGTTTAAAACTGCGTTACTGAACTATTTGTGTTTTTATGTGGAAAGTTACTGCCTTTATGGAGTATTTATTGAATATGGGTTTGTTGATTATTGTAGAGTACTTGTTAATGTATAAATGTGAATGCTGACTAGTTTTAATGTTTGGTGTTTGTGAATGCTGTTGTGGTTGCAGCATTGGTACAAAGATGAGAAGTACAGCATCAGGGTGAAGGATAAAGAGGGTCATCCCAGTTTCATGTTGGTGAACAAAGGCACAGGCCAGGCTGTTAAGCATTCTATTTCTTGTCAACCGGTGAGTCTTTCATCGTTCTTGTGCAGGCTTCAAAGAATTGAGTCAATAAGTTTGGAAATGAGAGAAGTGAGCTTTATTGTAACCTATGTTACTTAATCTCGGTTAGGAGCATTCGTAACATTGTCATGTTAGACTCGACTATTTTATGAAAAAGTAACATGCTTTGGTTTAAATTTAAGTGGTGAAGTGTCTCAGTCTTACCCATGTTGGAAGTGAGAGCCGATATGTTTTAAATTCAGGTCATGAATAGCGCTTCAGAGTGACTTTACCTACTTAGCTAGTTTACATTTACAGAGCTAGGTTATCACTTAGAGGATTTTTGCTCTTGCATTAAGATGTTATATATGTCATATTGTCTTCCATCTTGATAAAATGATCAATTGCTGGAAGATTGATGTCTTAAATGAGTTTATGTTTTAAGGTGTTATAGCTAATGATCATACACCGCTGTAATGCTCTTTTCATGATATAAAGTGTCTTACGATCATAACTGCGTTTAAAGTGGGATATCATCCCTTTCTTTCATTGTTAATGATCTATTTGGAATATGATGATGCCCTTTGAATTTTCTATGGAACTTATGAAACGTCCTCAGGTAAAGACTTTCTAAAGGAGACAGTTCGCCTCTGGCATAAATTTCACCCCCTACACTCAAGTATGACTTACTGTTGAATGTTATTCTTGACAGACTGATCCATCTCAGAAGACGTCACTCCTCGTCCTCAAGTTTCTCCCACTCATGATTGGTTACTTTTCACTGTCTGTCCCATCTGGTCTATCCGTCTACTGGTTCGTCTCTGGACTCCCCTTATTGAATCTGTTAAAATTTACAAGATAACAAGTAGCTTGAGAGAAATGTAGAGCTGATATTATCATGCACTGAAAGATCAATTTGAAGCTGTTACCTATTCGATGAACTCTGTTATGGGATCTGTCCTCATGAGGAATGTAGTGCTGATGCGATAGTGCGTCCAGGCTTAGCTACTTTTTGTGTTTCTGCATGTTACGTGATGATATAATTATTCTACCAAAAACAGCTAGTGCATATACCCAGAACAACCATTCAGCCCCTGCATACTTTGTTTCCTGTTAATGGAGCGCATCATGTGAAGAAATGGCTACTGCAATGGCAAAGGCAGTCTGTGGTATTCTTGCTGACTGATACAAGAGAAAGTCGATGGCTTCCAACACTACTGTGTGCCACTGCTAACAAAGTTGTTGTCTGAAATTATACCATTAGTTTGTCTCTTACCCCATGTATCTCAGCCAGTAGTTCATCTTTTCTTTTGGATCGGTTTTTATGTTCCGCATAACTTCTAGTGGTGTCGTAATTAGCTATTGAGCATTGTATATTTTTGTATGTGATATTTAGAATAATTACAAAAATCATGTAAGATTCTCTTGGACAAAAATATATTTAAGAGTTATTTTATTTAAATAATTTGTTTGCATCATTTAAATTGTTAAAAAAAAAAAAAAAAAAAAAATTTTTTTTTTTTTTTTTCCGACCTATTTGCGGCGTTTTTCCAAAAAAACGCCTCAAATAACAGATCTATTTGCGGCGCTTTTTTTAAAAAAACGCCTCAAATAGATCTGTTATTTGCGGCGTTTTTTGGGAAAAACGCCTCAAATAGCTTTTTATTTGCGGCGTTTTTTTTTCCGCCGCAAATAACATTTTCTATTTGCGGCCCCCTTATTTGCTGCTGCACCAAAAACGCCGCAAATAGCCATTATTTTGACGCCGCAAATAGCCATTTTTCTACTAGTGCGAGGATCTAGTCCAAAAGATCCTTCGTAGCCTAACTGAAAAATGGCAACCGATGGTGACGGCTATTGAGGGAGCTAAAGATCTTGTCATCCTTTCACCAATTCAAATGAACTAATGGGCTCTTTCATGGCTCATGAGCTCTCACTTTCAAAATGTTCTCACGAAAGTTCTAAGGGAAAGAGACTCGCTCTTAATGCTCTCTCAAGTGATGAGGAGGATGAGGATGTCGAGTTTGCCCTGTTCACCAAAAATATGGCTGACATAATAAACGGTCGTGGATCTCAAAGGTTTACGAACAATGCAAGAAAAAAACGTTTTCCTAAACAAAGATCTAGTTCCACTTTTGGCTGTTTCAAATGTGCAGACAAAGGTCACCAAATAAAAGAATGTCCAAATTGGGATGACATCAAATCCAAAGAAAAGCGTGACTTTACTAAACGAGATTACAAAAACAAAGTAATGACTACAATTTGGGGTATGTCCGATTCTGATGAGGCCGAAGTCCTTGAGGAAGAATTGGATGCCAAAATATGCATCTCTTCTCACTCAAATCTTGGTGTTTCAAAATCCTGAAAGAAAGAAAATGTTGTGTGTCTTATGGCTCACTCGGTTGATTTAAGCTCCGACTCTGAAAATGAGGTAAATAGTCTCAAGAAAAAGCTTCGATCTTTCTTTAAAGACAAAATATGTCGCCTCTTAGATGATTTTATTGACAAATGTCGTGTCCAAAGTAACAAACTTGTAGCTATGCAAGATGAGCTTGAAAACATAGCCGAAGAAAATGTTAACTTAAAAGGAATGTCTAACCGAGGTTGATCAGACTTGCACCATAACCGAACTTGAGAAAGAAGTTAAAATGCTTCGTAAACAAAATCAAATATAATGAGAAAGGCGGAAACATCTCATGCAACAGATCCATGTTCTGTTGAAACAGAGTCAAACAAAGAAATCGAGTCTCTTGTCAAAATGGTGTCTTCACTTACTAAAGAACGTGATTCCCTTCTAGTTGAGCTTACCTCTTGTAAACTCTACAACAAGCAACTAGAGGTAATTGCGGTCATGTTAAGTGATAAAGCTAGTCATGCCAAACAAGCAGTGGACAAAATCGAAAAATTAAATTTGGATCACCTTAAGAAAATTGAAACCTTGACTAAGGAGTTACATGAGGCAAAACAATTTTATCTCAAATGGGAGGGAAGTCAGAGTGTCTTAGAATTTCTTTTAAAACAATCCAAAGAGAATGAAAAAACCTCAAAAAATGTTGGACTCGGTTTCAGATACAACAATAGCACACATTGTTGCATCCGAAACCAAGACCCAAGCCAAACTGACTTGAGAAGACGTAAGTATGCTGGATTACCTAAGTACATCATTTGCAACTATTGTAGAAAAACTGGTCATGAGTTTAACGAATGCCCTAAGAGAAAACATGACTTAGCAAAGAACACTAATATCGCTCAAAAAATTTGGGTCAAGAAAGACTCAGTTGCTAGTGTAAAGAAGGGACCCAAACTTGTTTGGGTTCCTAAATTAACTGTTTAATCTTGTATAGGCATTAGTGGGAGGCAGCAGCAATTGGTACTTAGACAATGGATGCTCTCGTCCTATGACAGGGGAAGAAAACTAATTCCTCTCACTCGAAGCCTACAATGGGGATGACTTTTGGCGACAATAAACAAGGTGAAATCATTGGTATCGGAAAAGTTGGTAAGTCAAAATCATTATGTGTTGACAAAGTGGTGTTTGTCAAAGGTCTAAAGCAAAATCTTCTTAGCATTTCACAATTGTGTGATCGAGGTAACATTGTTGAATTTCATGCTCATGTTTGTAAGATTTTGGATGGAAAAACTAAGAAGTTAATCCTTGAAGGTCAACGAGATAAAGATGTGTATATGATTGACTTATGCTCGTGTATGAGTGTTCACAAAAATGATCTGTGGTTTTGGCATACGCGTTTAGGCATGTAAATGCTAGAACTCTCAATAACCTGACAAAACTTGACTTGGTAGATGGCTTGCCCAACATGAAATTCAAATTTAACTCATTGTGTGATGATTGTGTAAAAGGGAAAGAAGTGAAAAGCTCCTTCAAATCCAAAAAATGTGTCAGCACGTCACGTATCCTAGAATTAGTCCATATTGACCTTTGTGGACCCATGCGCATCATAAGCAAAGGTGGTAGTCGTTACATCTGTGTGATTGTAGATGATTACTCTAGATATGCTGTATGGTTGTTATTTCTTGGAACTAGAGATCAGGTTTTTGATGAGTTTTTAATTTGGGTAAAAATGGTCCAAAACAAATTTGGCTTAGTACTTGGGGTATTAAGGTCCGACCATGGCACTGAATTTGAAAAACTTGTCGTTTGAAGCCTATTGCAATGATAATGGTGTTAGCCACAACTTTTCGTCCACAAGAACTCCTCAACAAAATGGAGTTGTGGAATGAATGAATCGAACTTTAGAAAATATGGCTAGGACCATGATCATTAGCTCTAAGGTTCTAAAGAATTTATGAGCAGATGTTGTAAATACATCGTGTTACATCTACAATAGAGTCATGATTAGAAAAATTATTGACAAAACACCCTATGAACTACTACGTGGAAGGAAGCCCAACGTTTCACACTTAAAAATGCTTCGGAAGTAAATGCTTCGTTCACAACAATGGGAAAGACAATCTTGGTAAATTTGATGCCCTTAGTGATGAGGGAATCTTTGTAACTACCGACTTAGATAAAATCCATTACATTACAACCGACATAGTAACTACCGACCTTCATGTCGATTTCAACCCCTTAATACTACATTTACTTGTACATATTTTGTATAGGTGTGCGATATCCTATCAAAAAGCTACAAAATGAAGATGGAACGTCGGTGTCCCTTCCAAACCAACATGCAAACTCTAACATAAACACCTGCTAAACTCACTACTCCCCTTTAAATCTAATTGAGTTCATATTATTTTTCAATTTCATCATAATTTTTCAAGTTCAATTTTTATAATGGAGCTCAAACCCTTTTAAACAAAACTTATAATTTATAGGTATAAACTCAAGTAAACACATTATAAAACTAATGTATTGTTCTATATAACCAATATAGCTGGTTATATAGTCTACTTATTGACAACAATGCAAATCACCATCTTCACTCATAATAAATCAGTTCCAATCAACATTTTCTTTAGGTGCAAAAGAAGTCCAAAAAACACTTGACGAGATTTGCTCGTGAGTAGCTTGGTAATCATGATTTTCACCAGCTATTCTAATAGACACTTGCACTCAGTTCAAATCAATGGCATCTAGTTCGAAAATCTGATTTTTGGTTTCCAAAATCATTTCTATCCGATACAAGAGCATCGAAAAACTGACAAGAATGTCAAAAACAGCAGTTCCTTTACCACCTCCCTAAACAGAAATGCCACTAGTTATACAATTGTATCACGCAAATCAAAGGGTCAGAATAGACGTCGTACAAGTGGTGTTCAATCACTGAGACGATAAGCTCTCCCTCTGAAAGCGCCTGTATTTCTCTCCGGCTGTACGGGTCCACCAGCAGCAGCAGGAGCAACTCCACCACCAGCACGATAAGGTGCTGGGGCTCCAAGTCTAAACCTTGCAACAATTTTATGCCTGTATAAAGAGAGTTAGGGAAATTCAACTAGCACACAAAACTCACACAATAGCATCATACCGATTACCCTATCAGACCATTTGCGCTCTGAAGTGTACGGCGAATTTTCATAGAGAAGTAGCGTTGTACAAAATCTTAAGAGCTCGCTCTAGAAGTTAAAACCTATGTTCACCAACTCTATTGCAAGTGTCAGACCATCGTTTTCTAAAAGAGCTTTCATACTTTCATGTCTTTGGTCTAAAATGAGGTGCAGAAATCTTGGGTTCTATCAGAATATCGAAGTAACATAATAGGTTAAACCTAAAACCCTTGTGTGGAAACATCGAAAACTAACATAGTTTAAGTGTATGACCATAACCAATAGTAAGAAAGTTTTGTCAAAGTTCTGCTATTCTTCGTTGAGCAGAAAGGATAGAACAAACAACTGACACATGTTGTTCCTCGTTGCTTTGGTACGATTAGGATGGAAATGGAATTCAATTTTTTCAGTTTAGCAAAAAAAGGATACACCCATAAAGGAGTCTTCAATATATTCTTTCCACCAGCGAGGGGATGCAGCACTGTCAAGAAGTAATATAGATGTCCAGCTATGATTCCCATGAGATCTGGCACAAGAGGGGACCCAAAAATAACATCCAACGCTAGCATCGCCCAAGGCAGATAGAATGCCTGCAGCTCACGGAAGTTATCGACATGACATATGCTAGTAAATGACAATCATCAAGAAGCAAATACAATGACAAGGATCAAACTGAACTTCAGTTTTACCTTAAGCGTGAAAAGGCCATAGATGTTGACATTGGAGTTGGGAAATTCTCTACTCCATACATAAAGAAGCATGAATACTAGCGATATTCCAAGGAATGGCGAATACAAGAAGGGAATTGCTGATAATGCCTGCAAATCATAGAAATGGAAATTAACATTACACGCCTAGGCCAGACTCCTGTCATGCGATTTGCGAATATATTCATTAAACCACACTCCGGGAGGGGTGTAGCAGTCTGTTATTTCATCGAAAAGTTTCTTCTTTTTTGCCTAAAATGAAGCATCGAAGTGTGATGTTGGAATGTCAGAGCATAGAACACGTGGCATTCTCGTGATAAGATTATCATGAGAATTGACCCATATTATTATATGATACATATTATTTTAGTGGATTAATGAGTATATGGGGTAAGGATTTTAGTTTAATTGGGCTGGTCTTACATATTAATACACATTATATTCATATGAGACCATTTTAAGAGAACACTAATTGTTTTAAACAAAACACAAACAAAACACATAACTACATGTCATCACAAAGTCATTACAAAATCTTTGATCCCCAACTACCAGAGTTGAATAAAGATTAATTTATAACGGAAACTAATTTTCTACAGGACTATCAAGCCATTAGTTACTAGCCTGCTATCAAGGCACTTTTATCTTTTTATGATTCATAGGATTTCAAAACTCATACTGTCATACAACTCCTACATTCACACTGACTCGTAAGCAACCAAAAACGCATTTGGAAAACTCTATTAATATCTTTGTTGTGTAATACTGTAGAAAACTGGATTATGTAAGCTAGTGTTTTCATACCAACATAGTCAAAGTTCCAAAGATCAACATCCACAAGAAATCTGCTGTTCGCCTTTGAAATGGTCCCTGCTCAAGTTGAACTCCATATCTAGCTCTGTTAGAGCAATAGCAACAGTCAGTTTGTGGGCTGGCCCTCACCATTGTGAGAATGGGTTTGGGATAAAAAAATTTAACTTGAGATTGTTGGCACAAACTGGTTCTTAGCATAAAGAAAGGGAAAAAAATGAAAGGAGCAGAGATGAGAGTGAGGGTCATGAATGAAGGACAAATGTTGCATGATACACAACTCCAAAAAGGCCACTAGTACAAATAAGAAAATGATATAGATTACTGACTATTGAGATCAATATTACAGTTTGTGGAGTTTAGACTCATTTACAAACTGAAAATAGTTTTAACCATTGTTGAAATTGAGTCGTTACATTTGAGTTTGTTCTAAGTGATATGGCCATGATGTGAAGAACTTGAGCTATTGCTAATGCTCTTAAATCAAGATCCAATAAATAAAACTTGAGGACGACGAACTAATCATTCATGTATGTCAGAAAAAGGTCAGCTGTAACCAAAATCCTTTTCTTTCCAAACAGCATCCCCACGCAATATCGAAAGAGGAAAATATTTGAACAGAAATACAAGACTGAATTTTTTTTCATGTGCCTCCATTTGACTGTATCATATACCCCTAGAATAATGGTTCAATATACATTTCTAATTTTATTTCAATGTAGATAACCCAAACAATCCAGCATCTTCACAGACTCGCACACATAGTCCAACGATTTGCAAATTGATTTTGAGTGGAGGCTTTAAGCTACAGTTATGAAAAAATGAAATTTCTAATTTTGATGACTTTAGATCAACATAACGAATCCCAATTCAAAGTTAGAATTAGGGTTTAAGAAAACAATTGGGTACGTGGAAATTTGGATGAAAAGACATTGAACAAAAGATTATGGAGAAAACAAGGGAAATTTTTTTGGAGAAATAAGATAATTTTACGAAAAACAAGAAGACGTGGTTGAACCTTGTAGAGCTTAGCTTGGATGAGGGGTAGATGATTGATAGGGAAGATGTTCAGAGGTAAAGGCGAGCAAATGAGAGGAAAATGGGATAATTTTAAGAGACAAACAAGCCGACCTAATATACAGCTCTTGTAGTCAAAAGAAAATGTGTAGAGTGCATTGGAAGGAAAACACTTTTTTATCAATAATACCTGTTTAAGTACGTACATCTACCTCTTGTCCTGACTTCAAATCCTCATGATCTTTAAGAAAAACTCCAAGGATACCAACATGCTAAAAGTGTACAAGAAGTTCAACGTAAAAAGCTTTATGTCTTTCAGAGACCATATTCAGGCAACAAATTTCCAGCATCCCACGTTACAAGTTAAACCAAACCTAAATCTCTACAAATTGCTTCTTCTTATGCATCAACCTTCTAATCTTTACAACAGCTGGGATAAAAGTGTTTACGGAAGTCCTAAAATTTCAAATTGCAATATTCAGAAATTTCTAGTCATTACATTGTTACTTCTATGACCAGTTAACCAGCAAGTTAGATTCAGTTGACCTTGCTTTGACCGTGTTCTTTCCCAATTATATGTTACTTCTTCTGTTAAAAATATTATTATATGAAAGAGTTGAATAATGAATATAAATATATTATTGTCATATGTTAACTTTTTATATTTTTCAATTTTATGGTCGAACTTTTGTAAGTTTGACCCCAAAAAGTGAGCAAAAAATTCCGATACGGTTTTATAATACGGATACGATACGGTATACGGTTTGAATTATAGGAATTTCCGTATATACGATACGGACATCCGTATATATGATACGGTTTTCACAAAACCGTACCGTATCCGGGTCGGGCAAAAACGAAACCGTATATACGGTTTTCGACACGGTTGAAATTTTTGTATAAAAAAATTAATGAAACGCAAAGTTCAGCTTTCAACTTCCACTCTTAATGGTTTTTTATGACTTATTTTACTAACTTATCTTAATAAATAATAAATTAATATTTCATTAGATGTAGGCATGTTAGATGTAATTATTAGCACTTGAATAACTACAATATTTAATTGGTCATTTCTCACCACACCGTATCCGTATATACGGATTCCGTATACACGGTTTTTTCGGCTACCCGAAAACCGTATATACGGTTAAACCGTATCGGATCCGTATAGTGATTTTTGGGATTTTTAAAACCGTATACCCGATACGGTTTTCAAAACCGTACCGGGTATAAGGTTTTGCTCACCCCTACCAAAAAGTGAATGAGAAGACAAAAGAATTATGGAGGGAGTATATATTCTGCACTCGCAGAAAACATCAACGGTGTAAAGATATTGTCCTTAGTTCCCATTAGACTCGTGCAAAATTCATACATGAACGTACAGGTGTCATGCTCAGGTTAACAAGGGGTCAACTCGCAAATTAAAGACAATTATGAGGACAGCTTTGCTAGTATCTGACCTAGTCTTAAGAAAGAATATGTTTTGCATATCATTTGAATCAGAATATGTTACTCATCTACAATTATTAACTTGATCAATGAGCATAGATAGAATATTTGGATCATCAGCCAGTAACTTAAGGTATATTGCCCCCGAAAGGAATTTCTTTTACAAACAATGAACCACTAGACAGAAACACGGCCATTCTGACACAAGAATAAAAGTTGTTCAAAAAAAAATCAAAGTAATCTAATAACTCTGAACTAAAATTACAAGCCAAACAACTTACATCATTAGCAGCCGAATCCCAAAGTTGACAGAAAATTTTCCAAGGAAAAAGAAGTTGGTAAACAGCCGCCACAACTGAAAATAATATATAATTGTTAGAAAGAGAAAGTAAGTTGTTAAGATGAAGCGATGCAGGAGATTCCAATTCTAAATATGTTAGACAAAAAAGAGCTTCTCTTTGCCATTTATAGAACTGTATATAAAACAATGTAACATCAACAGATGAAGAGCAGTCTACCCACAAGAGCATAAAGAGCATGACTTTCCAATGACCCAACTCTAAATTTAGTTAGCTACGAAGATAGAACCTCAACTGTCTAAGCAATCAGTGTAGGAACGCTCTCAATTCTTAAACTATGCCAATTAGCTTAACAATTCTCATGTACTAACCTCCATGTCTGCGTTGGATATAAGTCATATAAATGAACAGGGAACATACTCCATATGTATTTAGTATTTACCCAAAAACACTCATTTGCCTTGTAGTTCGATTTACGCACTGTGAAACATGTTCTAAAAGTTCATGAAAATACCCTGTAGTTTACAGAATGTCTCTACCATACGTCCATACTCCTTCACAGTAAATTAGAAATATGTCAACTGACAAAATTACCCCAGCCAAATCATACTCCGACATCGAAATTCAAAAGAACTAGTATCAAATATATAAATAAAGAACTTGCAAATAGTGCACATCTGTGAGGTATATGTCTCCAATAACAATAAGGTACAAAATGGAAACCCATTCATCTTGCAACTTGAGCAATAACCACAAATACAAAATTTTTGGGCATCCTCCAGATGTTCCCCTTCAGATAGTATTGTTTTTCTACTTCTATACTTTGCATACCCTATTCTTGTACTACCAAAAAATGTTGGAAAATTTTTAGGTGAGGAAAAGAGGGTAGGGAAAAAGCGGTTATAAACAGCAAAAACATATGACATCTAGATCTTGATGTTGCCAAAACTAAGGCGACAAGGCAAAAAGCTTATGAAACATGGACAATACCTGAAGATTTTTGAAAACCAATCCATATATCAGAGCAATATAATAAGGAGTGATCAAGCCCAGTTGAAACGCTGTGGTAACAGCCAGGCAGAGAGTTCCATAACCCTTGCTTATTGGAGGAAGAGAGTTATACCACCTGGAATTAAAGTATTAAGCATATATCATCATAATTCACTCAATGTCCATTTCAAGCTAGGAATTCAATTCTACATGAATTGCAACAATATTAGGAACGAATATAAGTCACTGGTTACAAACACCAAATAATTACAGCTTAAACAAACCTCCTTAATGAAACTGGTGACATATTAACATGAAAAAACAAGTGAAAGCGCACAAGCATAACTAGTTGAGTAGAAGATCATTATCCTAACTAGTCCACTACCAAAATTAAAGCACAAAAGAGACAGCAACAATGATATAACCTAGTTACATCACTACCCTTAGGGCTTACCTCATATGACCACCAGTTACTCTTCTGTACAATAATTCTATGCGTACAACATAGTTTCTCTAAGCATACACAGTTCTCTACATCGATATATTGTTAGACTAGCTAAATTGGGAAAACTGGCACTTAGATCGTGAGCCCAGTATTAATGAAGTGCATATAGTATGTCCGAAATGAGGTTTACATGATCAGGGCATGGAGATGGGTGAGGCCTCAATACCCTTACGGTTATTGTAATCTCATAGTATAAGATGCGAGCATGTGTAAATAGTAAATTTCTACTTGAGCTATCGAAAATGTCAACAATCTCCACTTAGGTTCTTGAGTATTACCCTCACCATCCCGGTCAATTGTTTACCAATTCCATTTTGGGTGTCTCAGTCAATTGTTTAGCTTGTTATTTTCCTTGGTCTTCGTGCCAAAAGCAAAGGTAATAATAAATGATCACATGAAACTAAGTGAGCATAATGTCCAAATTTCCTAAACATACAAATCTATAGAATATCTAGCAATCAAAATTGACAATGCTCATAATTGCAGCACCGTTATAATTCCATGAAATCACCTCTTTCAAAAGCAATTCAATATGAAACATAAATTGCTAATGAATACACCCAAACAAACAAAATCGAAGTTATAAACAAAGAAACATTTAGAATTAAATAGCATGATCACCAAAAAAAACCAGCAATTTGATGATGAATAGGATTCAAAGACAAAAGAAGGCAATATAATAACAAAAATAAGAAATGGAATGGAAGTAAGAAATGCAGAAAAAGAAGAAGGAATTACTCAGCCGGAGACGACATTGAGGAACAAAGTGTTGGATTTGATGTAGTAATTAAGAAAATACTATGATCATACGAGTTTCAAAGATGAATTACACTTAAATTGGGAAGTAAGTATCTTCTTTCTTGAGTTTTTGGGTTTTTTATTTGGATAGTAATGGAAAAATGATGGAAGTAGCGTCTTCTGGTTCTCTTGCGTTTCGATTCACTTTCTTGACTCAATATCTATTCGGGCCACCAAGCTTTGTGGGTAGACCTAGATTTCGCAAACGGGTTAGCCGTATTGGGTTAATTTCAGGCCTGTAAACTTCAGGTTTGGTTGGATTACGTCGGGTCATTAGGGTTTTGAACCATTTTTAAGTTGGTTATTATCAAAGATATCTATGGATAATAATTAGTTTGTAATAATTAACATTCGGGTTGGGTTATACGGAGTCCGGTGAATTTGAGTTCGAATTATTCGTGTCGGGTCATTCGGGTCTCTCCCAACCAGGCCAAACAGTTTGTTGAAAGATTTGGGCCTTTTATTTTGTCCCGAAGAAGCCCATTGGCTGGTCTAATGAGACCCAAAATATTTTTGGGCTTGGTTTGGGTCAAGCATATATAAACTATGTTTTAAAGTACTTGTTAAAGGTACCGCATATTCTATATATATAAGTATAAATGAAAAACCCCTAGGCACGTGACAACCCCACATTTACTCTCACAAATAAGTTTCCCCGCCTAAGTGCCTAACTATCCTCCCTATTTATAGAAATATTCTCCTCCCTATTTATAGAAATATTCTATTGACTAAATGTGTTAACATATGATATCAATGACTAAATATAGATGATATAAAATTTTGCAGATCATTCTTTGGATATTATTTAATAATTACTCAATAAAATACACTAAAAAATCGGCAACTAATATGTTGAATTTCCTTTTCCTTCCCATCTATATTAACTTTCAAAAAAAATATTTAGTTAATTATTAATAAAATACACGACAACTAATCTATATTAACTATGGAAAAGAATATTTACATAATTATTAATAAACAATTAAACAAATACCCTCGAGAAAAGAACGACAACTAATCTTTAAATAATTAATAAAAGAAATACACTTGAAAAAGATCAAATAATATTTATTTAAAAAACCAATCAATTAAAAATAAGCAATCTTGAGTCAATCTTTTCTGAACAACAATGTTTTTATAACCGTCCAATATACGGGATAAAATCCTTTACAAAGTATATTATTATTATTATTCGCAAAAAGCTATTGAATAGATATAACACTATTAAGAAAAATTGTATCATATATTTTTATGGCCATTATTATCAAATTGTAATCATAAAAAGCTTAGTTTCGCCTTCGTTTAGTCCTACCTAATTGGTCTTATGTAAGGCCGTTATACCTTTATGACATATTGACATAGTATGTCATAATTAGGGAGGACGGACTAACATTAATCGTTAGATTATTGATTTCTGGAACATGTTTAGTTCATAATTTATCGAGTTATCTTTCCTTTGATTCTTCATTGCTGGTCTGTCTTCTGATTTGAGATGCAATTTGATTTACTCATTTTGGTATTAATCATTTGGATTATTATAATAGCGACTAGTATAGATCACTCAAGAGGATTATTGCTGAACTAGCTTGGCTTAGTAGACTTCTATCTGAATTAGAAGTTAGTACTGTTACAGTCATTCCAATTAAATGTGACAGTCAGACTGCTATTCATATAACCAAGAACCCGGTATTCCACGAGCGTATAAAACATATTGATCTGGATTGCCATTTTGTTAGAGAAAAACTCATGGGAAGTCTGATTACTCTATCATATATCCCTATTCTAGAGCAGCCTGCTGACATTTGCACCAAAGCTCGGTCCTTAGCATCATTCTCTTCAATCCAAATTGGGGTTGTTTTCACACCCTCCAATTTGAGGGGGGTGTTGGAATATGGTTAGTTAAATAACTAACTCTATTATTAGTTAGCTTATTTTCTAGGAAGTTAGTTACACTCTTGTATATATAAGGATGTCTATCTGACATTGTAAGATACAATTCATAAGTCAATATCAACTCCTTCTCTCCATGATCAATAACAAACTCCAACAATAACCAGGCCAACAAAGTTTTTCGTTAACTAGTACTCCATGTCCATCATCACCAAGAAAATTATTTTTCATATCAGAATCGATTTTCCTCCAAGTTTTTTCCCTAAGAGAAAACACATGTACTGCAACTATACCTGCTTCAACTTCTGAAACCCCGAACAAGATTCTAACATATTTATAGTAATCAATAGACGATACATACCCAAATCCATAAAAGCAGAAGGATCAAATGACATATTATCAAAATTTTCAAAATATCCATCTAATTCGTATCGATACACTTTGCGGGTAGCCGGGGTCCATTTTTTAACAAAGACAAGGGCAATCTTAGAACATTTGAAATGAAATTAGGGACAGAATGAGTAAAGTAGAGGTGGAATATAGCAATTTTGTTTGTTTTTTGATTTTTTTTTAAAACGACATATAGTATGAAACAGAGGTCATGTTCTTGGCTTAATTTAAACTTGTTTCAATTTTGTTTGGTTGTATTTCGTTTTATTTTATTTACGTTCAATCAACTGTGTTCAGTTAATCTCTTCACAAACTTAACTTTTAATTCAACTAAATTCACTTCATCTCAATTTCACTCAATTTCAATTAAGTTCTCCTACAATTAATTCAATTCAGCTCGTTTCAACCGAAAAGAACAAGGCCTTAATACTCCTAGCTCATAGTTGGGTAATCTCCTTGGGGATATTTTTCAAGTTTCGCAAGACTCAAGAGTAAAGATATAAACCCTTTTGACCACTTGTTTACCATTCACACAGGCGTCCAACTTCAATTTCCAAACTACACGCATTAATGCAATATAAATAAATGAAGATGTATGTTTTCTAGGATTTGGAACTTGTGTGTGCTATTTATTGTGACGGACGACTCAACTTTCGCAAATAGGCATTCGGACCTATATGAACATCATATATTTAATACAAATTTAATTGAGCTTATATGTAATTTTTTTCGAATTTTTAACAATTTCTTCTTACCCTATAATTTTTTAGTTTATAATTAAAATTTTTGGGTTTTATATATATTATTTTTGAGTTTCAATATAATGTTTTGATTTACAATTTTTTATAAAGACGCTAAGATTATTTTCAATAAAGCTCGTAAATATATAACAATAAGTTCAAATTCTTTGTTATAAAGCTCGAAATTTATACTACTAGATGTATACATCTGGTCGTATAATTCTCTAATTGCTGAACTTCTTCAAATGAATGTATAGACTGTTTATCAGTTTACCACTCACCCACCATCACCACAACTATAAAACCATCACATTTGCAGTATTTTGGTTATTAAGGTTTGAGAAAATGGGTGATAAACAAAACAACCTCCCCGATGATCTTATTATTCAAGAAGTACTTACAAGATTACCCGTTAAATCGATTTTGAGATTTAAGTCCGTTTCAAAACAATGGTACTTCACTATTTCTTCTTCCAAATTCGCCAAAAATCACCTTGTCAAATCCCCTTTTTATCACCCTTCTGCTCCTGTTAACACCTTGTTTATCAAAAATGATAATGATTATTACCTGTTTTCTTACGACGATGATCAATTTCTGGTAATTATGAAGATAATTTGTTTAAATTAGACGTCACGTTTGAAAGTCATCTTGAACTGACAGGGTGTTGCAATGGATTGGTTTGTTTAACTCCAATTTCTGGTGCATACTTTCTTTTATGGAACCCGGCTACCCGCGAAGTGCATCAATATGAATTAGATGGATATTTTGAGAATTTTGTTAAGATGCAATTTGATCCTTCTGCTGTTTATGGATTTGGGTATGTATCGTCTGTTGATGACTATAAATATGTTAGAATATTGTTCGGGGTTTCACAAGTTGGAGTACATGTGTTTTCTGTTAGGGAAAAAACTTGGAAGAAAATTGATTCTGATATGAAAAATTATTTTCTTGATGGTGATGGACATGGAGTACTAGTTAATGAAAAACTTTGTTGGCCTGGTTATTGTGTTGAAGGTGTTAGTGATGTAATTGTTAGCTTCGATTTGGGAACCGAGACATTTGCCATATTTCCTTGTCCAAACTCGGAACTAGGACTTCCCTTAATATTAGGTTCCCTAGGAGAGTGTTTGTGTAAATTCAGTTTGGACAATTCGATGGACATACTGAAGCCTCCTTCGGTAATGGAATCAATTAGTCTTCCAAAGGATTTACGCGTTGATATACCATCAGTAGTGATTGGGTACACTAGAACGGGCAATTTTTTTATGATAGGGGAGTTCGATGAGTTTGATGACCGGTCGCCAGAAAGTTTCCTGATGCACAGGAGTCGTATACTGGCGTTGATTGATTTAGGTACCGAATCTACACAGTACACAATGCTTCTAAAGTTTCGTGGATCGCTTAATATTGCAAGATATTTTCCAAGCTTAGTTTCACCTTCTTTTATTCCGACCTAGGTGGTGTTATGTAAGGCTGTTATACCTATATATGATGTTTAGTTAATAATTTATAGAATTATCTTTCATCCTTTGATTTTACGAAAGTATTAGTGAATTCGGAGTATGCTTTTAACTCTTCATTGCTTGTCTGTGTTCTGATACGAGAGGCAATTTTGATTTGCGTATTTAGGTAATTATTCTTGTAATAGTGATTCTTTTGTGTTTCTAAAGGCTCCCCCTGTCCAATGTTACTTTCGATTCTTTGGAAATGCTCCATTTGCACAAGGATTACGGTTATCTATATAGATGTGGTGTGTGGTGCAGAAGCGTGAATACCTCGTGTTGGGCCTCTGTTGTGCCGGTGTATGTCTATTGTCCATAATAGTACGATATTGTCCGCTTTGGCCAAACCCTCACGGATTTACTCTTGGACTCCTTCCTATATTTTTAGGACAGTTATAAAGGTGATATTTCACCTTTACACGACCGATATGGGGACATGAGTTTGCACCCTAACACGGTGAATCTCACCAATAAATTTAAGCCAGTTATTAACATATGGTTCTGTTAGTGATTCCTAGAATGTAGGATATGTAGTTGCTTAGTCAGTTGTATCAAGCTTGATCAGTTTAATTTGTTCCTAGTTTTACGATACAAGAGGCTTTGTTTGGTAAAACTATCTGAAAAAATAGTTGAAACCTAAAAAAACCGAAAATGTAGCTGAAAATTATAAACTGATAAGGTAACTGATTATATAAAAATGTTAACTGATAAGCCACCTGTTTTAGGCTAACAGCGTGACTTATATTATGGAACAATGTAACAATGTCTTGATATACCAAAATTCACTGATTTGAGATCACTGTTTTTATACATGGGAAAACAAAATGCTTGCTTAGGTTTAAGTCAGTTTCGAAACACCAGTGCTCTACTGTCTCCTCTTATGAATTTGGCAGTATTCATTTTAAGACCCGTTTTTCAGGTCTCCTTCCGCCTTCTCCGGTTGACTACTTATTCATTCAGGTAGCTAGTAAGTACTATCTTCTCTTTGTTCAAGATGATAATGTAGTTCTTGATTATTGCTTAGTTAAACTGGAGCCGAATTTCGACACCCATGGTGAAACTGAAAATGAGTCTCAGTTGGTTAATGACTCGCTTTATTGGATCATGGCATCGAGAGTTCGTCTACAGAAGCGGGTTGTCATTCACTTTAGCTTAACTCTTGAAAAGTTTGAAGAAGTTCCCGGTTTAGTAGTCCCAAGTGGTAGGGATCATTTTCAAGCGACTCGGGCAAGTGAAATCAGTGACTATATCCTCTATTTCTGAGAAATTGGCTTGCTCCGGGGTGGTAGCACCCACCAGAACCGGCATGATTTTCGTCATCTCAAAGGGTTCAGAGCTCGGTTAGCACTTATGAGTCCAGGTTATATCCTCTTGCGACCGGTCCCTGTCGTCTAACAAGTCTTGATGTGTTGTAATTTATGTATGTCAAAGTTATGGGATACACGATTGAATGAGCTTATTGTCCTATAGTATTAGATTATAACACAATGAATACTTCAATGTAATGCCAATAATCAATTACTAAAAAAAAGAGATGGAAAGTCAAAGCAAGGATGATGAAGATCCAATACAGCAAACTGAGCTGCCGATTGATTTAATATCTGAGATGATATTAACAAGATTGCCCATCAAATCCATTGTCCGATTCAAGTCCGTTTCCTCTGGTATTCTACTCTCTCGTCTTCTCGTTTCGCTTTCACCCACCATAAGTTTTCCGACCCTTCAACCACACAATCCTTGCTCATTCAAAAAAACAACAAATTCCAGATTATGTCTTACGAAAATGGCGAAATTGACTTGGTCGACGTGGAGGTTGACTTCGATTTAGATGAAGAGAATATGGTTTTAGTAGGGACTTGTAATGGGTTTGTTGGTTTAGGATCGACTTCCGGTTGTTTGTTCATTGTATGGAATCCAATAACCGGCGGATTTCGCAAATATTTGGACTCGGAAATCTCAGAGTTCACTGCCGGAGGGTGTATGGTCACTTGGGGATTTGGGTATGTTTCCGCGGTTGACGATTACAAGTTTGTTAGGCTATGCAAAAAAGTAAGGGTTCACGTCTACTCGACAAGGCTCGACAAAATGAAAAGAATCGACAATGATACTTCTGATAATTTCGTTGGTTTGAGAATAGCTGAGCGTTTACGAAGACCAGGAGTACTGGTTAACGAGACTCTGTATTGGATGGGCGGCGTGCCACCCATGCTTGAGGGGTTGCCAAGGAAAATTCTTTCTTTTGATTTAGCGTCTGGGATATTTGACATGTTTCCTCATCTCGAGGTGAGTACACCGTCTTCAACATGGGATACAGATGACGATGAATGTTTTGATGAGTTATTATGTGTCGTAAATGGGTGTTTATCTAAATACGGTAGACGTGTTACAAGTGGCAAGGATGTTATAACGGTGTTGAAAAGTCTCAGAGAAAAGGAAGAAATTATTCTTTCTAGGGATTTGATTGAGGGGTGGATGTACGATAACTTAATTGGATCTACCGGAGGCACTAACAAGATCTTCACACAATATTATGGTGATTATGCACTACGTTTATTAGGGGTTTTCGATATACTGTCGCGGCCTTTGAAGCATACGGTATTGACGATCCTTGATACAGGGTCGGAAATTGAGATTGTTAGTTATCGGGCTAGTCTTATTTCTGTGCTTAATGCTTAATCTATAGAGACCGGCCCCGACACGCACAAGGATGAAGTTTCGAATATCTAACTTCTATTTTCTGTATGTTTCACTGTATCACGGGTTTCTTTTATACCGTCATAGTACCCCGCTACGACTCAACAAGTTCTTTATGTTTATGTTTTTTGTGCGACATATTTTAATAGAACGAAAAGACTTTATAGGAATTAGTTTATAACCGTTATTTACTAAACTACATCTTTGATGATCTGATGTTTGAAGAAATACTTACAAGATTACCCATCAAATCCGTTATTCGATTTAAGTCGGTTTTGAAACAATGGTAACTTACTTTCGAACAATATATATTGAGCTTGTCGCTGACGGGAATTGAACTCAGTCATGAATATTATTTCCCATGAACTCAGTCTCGAATTAAGCTAAACATATGCAATTGTTCGGGTACACTCCTTTCGCTTAGGTCATCTGTTTACCTTTTAATTTGGCACAAAGACCAATGAGAGGAGAGATTTGAGGGTGCTATTATTATTGAGCACAATTTCTTGTTTCAAACCAAGTATATCCGTGTGAAATAATAAAACGGGTCAAATAGCTACCACTTGTCTTATCTATGCAAGTGGGGTGTATTTAACCCGTTTTAGTCTTAAAACGGTTATATCCTTAAAACAGAATTATTGATTAGTGAGTGACAATTACACATTCCCTTAATAAAAATATTCGTAATATAAAAAGATAAACAATAAATAAGGCACAAATAAATAAACGTAATTTATTTTCGTAGTACATTTTTTACTCAATACAGTACTTTTTACACCAAATTTTCCATTTGTTGCCCTTTCCTAGAAAACCTTAAACCTAATTTTCTCTTCCTTCTCTCTAATATTGAAACTTTTACCATCTTCCACCCCATTAAAAATTTACAACTATTAACGATTATTCAAGTGATGAACAAGTAATTAATTCATTAATCTTATATTACTTAGTAATTTGATTGTTTTATAATAATATATTTTCTTTTTTAATTAGGGTTTGTTCATCAACATGAAAAGAAGAATCACTATTAATTATTTAGAAACGAATTGACATGCTTAATACTACGTAATACTTCAATTGATTTAGAAACCAAATCAACATATGTTAATTGCTTAATCAATCTTTGATTCTTTGTCAATTAGTATTAAACAAACGTATTTCATTAATTTGGGTTTTTTTCGTTTTACTCGAAGTAGTACAGTTATTTTTTGTTTCTTTTCCTTTTTTTTAAATATATTCTTAATTATATGTTACCTCACGTTAATTTTCGCGCATATTGTTTTTATAAATTACTCTTCATGAAAATAGGGTACAGAAAAATAATAAAATAATAAAAGTAAAATTAAAATAATACTTATACTATTGATTTTCGCAGTACACATTTTACTGTATTGAGTAAAAATGTACTGAGAAAATAAATTATTTTTCATAATACACGTTTTGATATTGGAGAGAAAACATTATAGAAGGACTAGAGAGAGAAAATGAAAAGGAAAATAGGAGGAGTAAAATTGTCAACAGTGTACTGCATCGAGTAGATGTGTACTACTGGATCCATAATAAAATATTCCCTCCATTTTTATCCATTTGATACATATTCCTTATTGGGCCATTCGAATCCATTTAATACATTACTAAAAATGGACCGAAAAAAAGACCAAACTATCCTAATTACAAACCCATATTTACACAAATGCCATTGGTCCCCACTACCTTTCCACCTTAAAACTACCCTAACCCACATTACTAACCCAATCTTACCCACTAATCCAACCCAACAACCCATAATCTTTCCCTCCAAAACCCAACAACCCAACAACCCAACAACGCAAACCCATCTTCTTTACCCCAACTACCCCCCATTAATACCCATCCTCTAGATCCTTCTAAAACCCTAAAATCCCTCACCAACCGTCTCAACTCTTCATTATCTCCTCTCTTGTCTCTCTCTCTTCCGTCTCTCTAAATTAATCTTCAAAAAATAACCCTGAAACCCTAGATCTACCCTTAACACTGCCTCCTTCTTCTCCCCTTCATCACTCCCTTGTTCATCGACATTAACGATGAACAATAATCATCACAAAGCTTCAAAAAATTATGATCTTTTCTCAGAAATCACGAGATTTGATGATGAGTTTGATGATTCTGGTGATTCAACTTGTTCTGTTCCAACTACTATTGTACCAGATACTTTAGACCCGTTTGATTTTGGGTCTCAAGTTGAGGAAACTCAGTTTGATGTTGATTTTTGTGATAAAGTTTGTGATGTCGGTGATGTCGGTGGTGATTTGGGCGAAACAAGTGGTGTTGTTGGTAGATGTGATGTTGCTGGGGTTGATGATGTTGTTGTGTCCGATGTTAGGGATCTGGGTTCACCCAGATCTGACCCTGTATCACCTAAAACTCTTAGGTTTTATAACTTTGTGGCTAGAGGATTGAAGAGAGATGCTGAGAAAAGGAAGGCTTTTGAGGATGATTATGATGCTAGGTTGTTTGATAGGGGTGGTGAAGATCTGGGTCCATATCCTGTGACGTTTTCTGAATTTAAGCAGCTACAATTATTGGAGAGACACATAGCACGTGAGGAAAAAAAGGAGAAATAGGTAAGTTGTCTAAGTTTTCTCAAACTTTTGTTGATTTTATTTAACTTTTGTTGATTTGATCTAATTACGAGGTTTTTCCTTTGCATGTTGCTGCTGCTACTACAATGGCTTTTGCATTTTCTGTTTCTGTTGCTGTTTCTCGCACGTTGGTGAGCGACCTTCATATACTACCCTCTTCTTTTTATTACTACTGCGTTTTTTAGTTACTGCTTTCGTTTGCATTTATCTCATCTTCGTTTTTTGATGAATTTTGTGACGGATATTTGGTATATTTTGCAATTTTGAGTTACTGCTGTTGGGTTTAGTATATTCTGCGTCTGTGGAATTCGGATTGTCAAGTTTGTTGCCTATTTTGGGTTGTTGTTGGGTTTGCTGTTGGGTTGGGAATTTGGTGTGTAATTAAATTGTTGTAACTGTTGGGTTCGGTATATTTTGCCTCTGTGGAATTGCTGTTGGGTTTGCTGTTGGGTTGGGAATGGATTCTTTGTTACTTATTCTTTGTTGCATCTGAAATGGATTCTTTGTTACTTATTCTCAATTCATGTTGCCTCTTTATCAACCTATATCAATCTGAAATGGATTCTTTGTTACTTATTCTCAATTGATGTTGCCTCTTTATCAACCTATGTTGCATCTGAAATGGATTCTTTGTTACTTATTCTTTGTTGCATCTGAAATGCTCTCTTTGTTACTTATTCTGAATTCATGTTGCCTCTTTATCAACCTATATCAATCTGAAATGCTCTCTTTGTTATTTATTCTGAATTCATGTTGCCTTTTTATTAACCTATCTCAATCTGAAATGCTCTCTTTGTTACTTACTCTGAATTCATGTTGCCTCTTTATTAACCTATGTCAATCTGAAATGCTGTATTTGTTACTTATTCTGAAATCATGTTGCCTCTTTATTAACCTATATCAATCTGATACTTATTCTTTGTCACTTATTCTGAATTCATGTTGCCTCTTTATTAATAAGTGTCAATCTGATACTTATTCTTTGTTACTTATTCTGAATTCATGTTGCCTCTTTATTAACCTATATCAATCTGATACTTATTCTTTGTTACTTATTCTGAATTCATGTTGCCTCTTTATTAACCTATGTCAATCTGATACTTATTCTTTGTTATTTATTCTGAATTCATGTTGCCTCTTTATTAACCTATATCAATCTGATACTTATTCTTTGTTACTTATTCTGAATTCATGTTGCCTCTTTATTAACCTATATCAATCTGATACTTATTCTTTGTTACTTATTCTGAATTCATGTTGCCTCTTTATTAACCTATGTCAATCTGATACTTATTCTTTGTTACTTACTCTGAATTCATGTTGCCTCTTTATTAACCTATATCAATCTGAAATGGATTCTTTGTTACTTATTCTCAATTGATGTTGCCTCTTTATCAACCTACATACTTTGTTACCTATTCTTTGTTGCATCTGAAATGCTCTCTTTGTTACTTATTCTGAATTCATGTTGCCTCTTTATCAACCTATATCAATCTGAAATGCTCTCTTTGTTATTTATTCTGAATTCATGTTGCCTCTTTATTAACCTATGTCAATCTGAAATGCTGTATTTGTTACTTATTCTGAAATCATGTTGCCTCTTTATTAACCTATATCAATCTGATACTTATTCTTTGTCACTTATTCTGAATTCATGTTGCCTCTTTATTAATAAGTGTCAATCTGATACTTATTCTTTGTTACTTATTCTGAATTCATGTTGCCTCTTTATTAACCTATATCAATCTGATACTTATTCTTTGTTACTTATTCTGAATTCATGTTGCCTCTTTATTAACCTATGTCAATCTGATACTTATTCTTTGTTATTTATTCTGAATTCATGTTGCCTCTTTATTAACCTATATCAATCTGATACTTATTCTTTGTTACTTATTCTGAATTCATGTTGCCTCTTTATTAACCTATATCAATCTGATACTTATTCTTTGTTACTTATTCTGAATTCATGTTGCCTCTTTATTAACCTATGTCAATCTGATACTTATTCTTTGTTACTTACTCTGAATTCATGTTGCCTCTTTATTAACCTATATCAATCTGAAATGGATTCTTTGTTACTTATTCTCAATTGATGTTGCCTCTTTATCAACCTACATACTTTGTTACCTATTCTTTGTTGCATCTGAAATGCTCTCTTTGTTACTTATTCTGAATTCATGTTGCCTCTTTATCAACCTATATCAATCTGAAATGCTCTCTTTGTTATTTATTCTGAATTCATGTTGCCTCTTTATTAACCTATGTCAATATGAAATGCTCTCTTTGTTACTTATTCTGAATTCATGTTGCCTCTTTATTAACCTATGTCAATCTGATACTTATTCTTTGTTACTTACTCTGAATTCATGTTGCCTCTTTATTAACCTATATCAATCTGAAATGGATTCTTTGTTACTTATTCTCAATTGATGTTGCCTCTTTATCAACCTACATACTTTGTTACTTATTCTTTGTTGCATCTGAAATGCTCTCTTTGTTACTTATTCTGAATTCATGTTGCCTCTTTATCAACCTATATCAATCTGAAATGCTCTCTTTGTTATTTATTCTGAATTCATGTTGCCTCTTTATTAACCTATGTCAATTTGAAATGCTCTCTTTGTTACTTACTCTGAATTCGTGTTGCCTCTTTATTAACCTATGTCAATCTGAAATGCTGTATTTGTTACTTATTCTGAAATCATGTTGCCTCTTTATTAACCTATGTCAATTTGATACTTATTCTTTGTTACTTATTTTGAATTCATGTTGCCTCTTTATTAACCTATATCAATCTGATACTTATTCTTTGTTAGTTATTCTGAATTCATGTTGCCTCTTTATCAACCTATATCAATCTGAAATGGATTCTTGTTGCCTCTTTACTGCTGTTGTTGAGACATTGCTCATGTTTATTCAGTCACTCATGTATGCTCATCAGTCTTGTATACCGTCTGTTGTTGCTTATTCACTGCTGCTGGTTTAAGGAAATGGATAAAGCTCAATGATGAATGCCCTTAATAGTTTGAGAGAAATATCTAGTAGTAGTAGTGGTATACTTAGGGGTCTGGCCATATAGTTTAAATAGTTGTGCCACCACATGGTCTACCAATGACTGGGTGTGTGCGCATGTTCATTTGAGTTACATACATGTAAGTCCACATTATGGTTGGGGACTCAGTGAAAACAACCTTTGTTTGTTTGAGAGATGTTTGTTTACTCTTTGAACATAGTGTCTACCAGTATCATTGTGTGCGTGTGTAGGAGGCACTTCTATTTAACATAACTCGATGATGAGGTAAAATTAGGCCTGAGAGTTAATGTCATTGGATTTGAAATTGTATTCTTGCTTGTTGTATGATATGCTATGATTTGGTTTACTGAGAAATTCAGATGAAATTGATGAAACTTAAATAAACCAGTAGCATTACATTCATAATCTGATTACAAGTTAAACATATCTTTTGTAGACATGTTTACACCCTAAACAAATTGTGCAAAAACAAGTTTGTATGCTAATATCTTCCTGCTACCCTAGTAACCTAATTCCCCCATTAGATATTCTAAACCTTCTGTTTCACCTAGACCTTGTAAATGTTCAATACATTCCCTAACTAGCACTTCACTTACATCCAAGTTCCTCGGTAATATTCCTAAATGTGCTAGATGACCCTTCTTCATGTGTGGTATGGCAAAATCATTGTGATCCTTGGCTTTCATAATCTCAACCATAACTGATTGTAGTGTCAAGAAGATGTTTAATTTTGTTGGACTATAATCAATGAAGGCTTGCATCACACTGTTCACTAGCTCGTCCACTAACTTTGCTGCTTTCCTTGATTGTAATGACTGCAATGCCCTGAAATAGCCTAGGTCATTGCAGTTCAAATCTGGTGAGTTTGGGGGTTGGAATATCAACTCTATATTGAACCCATATGTGTTAGCCACTGCCATAAATTGTGGGTCGTCATTCTTGATATGTGGTCTAGCATTATCCTGTTGAATTAGATATGTTTACTTACACCTTCTGGCCATTTGGTTTTGATGGCTGGTATAACTTGCTGAATGATGCATTCCTCGGTGACTTGTCTTGTTATTGATTCAATAGCTTTGGTTTCCAAAGTTTCCCTTGGTCTGTTTACGCTTTATCTTGCTGCTGGTACCTCCCTTGTAAAGGGGAACATGCCTATTTTACCGTCGAATAATAGTTTGCCATTTTCTGAGTATATTGGCCTGCTCACTGCACACATGAACATTACCTTTGTAATGTACCTCTTCGACTGACAGCTTCTGTATGGTAACTCTTCCCCATCGACTACGTAAAACTTATGACCGTCGTATTGGATGAAAAACCATTTTTCATCCATGTGGATGACATTACTCATCTCTGCAAACTTGATTTTTGTTTCTGGAATTGCATTTAGATCTAGAAAATCTTGAATAGCCTGCTCCACTTGTAAGTACATCAGTGCGTGCTTCAATCGTTTTACTTTCGTCGCGTCTTTGAGTTGAGGATGTAATGAGCTTGAGTGGGGCTTGAGTAACCCTTGAGTTACCCATTTGTGAACCGTGCCCACTGAAACTCCGGTATTCTCTGCCACTCTTTCCATAGTATCGCGCTTTTCCCATTCAAGCGATTTAATGAACTCGAGATCAGGTAGTACACGTTTTTTTTGTTTGTGTTTCCGATTTGACCACTTTTAACATCTAACCCTTCACCAATATTTCTGGTTTTTTTTGTTAATTTCCAGATTCTGCCTATCACTTGTCGGTTTAGACCAAACGTTTCCACCGCTTCCTTCAACATTCCGCGAGTTAGATGCCCATTCTTCGACTTGCTTAGAAGGAACACTGCAACTTCCTGTCGTTTCTGCTCCGTCACGCATGTGAAAGTCATCTTATCTTCTGTTTTTAAAGACTGTAATTTATGGAATGAAATCTGTAATTTATGTGGTGTTTTTGGAGAATGTACTGTAATTTCTGAAATGAAAACTGTAGTTTTTGAGGACAATGTAATTTTTGATAAGGATTGTGGATTATAAAGTGGCTGGGAAAGTGTAATGGAGGGTGGACAGCTATAGGAAAAGATGTTTTTAGGAGGGAAATAAGATGGGAAATGTAGTGGTTAATGGGGGTGTTTTTGAATAGTTGAAAAATGGTGGGAAAGTATTTTAATTACTTGAATAGTAAATCCGGACACTATTTAATCAAGGTTGATTAACATCTAAACAGCCTAGATAAAGCCCCTCATAAAGCAGTTTTTCTACAACTTGGTGTACCTTTTATACTTGTTTAATGTTGCCTTAATTCTTGTGCAAAATCCTTATGTATCAAATAGATAAAAATGGAGGGAGTAGATAATTGGTATATGTGGTTAGATGCTCTGATACCCTAAAAATGTTTAATCCCTTGAGAGTAGTAGACAGCTAGACATGAACCCTTGTAAAGCATTCTCCCTACATCCTCTACATATCCGAACAATCTTGTGTTGTTTAGAATTGCAGTAACAATGAAAAACGAAAGAACAGAATTACCGAGCAAAGGTGATGTAGACGGACCACTGCCTTCAAAACTATTTCCGGTACAATCGTGGTGGCGATCAGCAAATGACTGGTAGTTCTTAAAGGATTACACTACTGCAACCTTTCAGAATCGCCCACTCGAATCTAAGAAGGCCTGAAACGACCTTAATCTTAACCCATAAATTTTAGAGAAGATAGATTATCAAACGGCCTTTCTAAGGACTTGATTTTAATTACAACATACAATGCCTTGCACATATACAAAACAAGAGAGGAAGCAATTGAAGCAAAGTCTATATGCCGTAGACAGCTCGTCAATTGGGAAAAGGCGAAACAAGGCTTGGAACATATCGTGCAATAGTAAGCCAGTCATGATTATCGGCCTGCATAAGCATCGAGCATCCCATAGGTGTTGTAGCCGTGTCAACCAACCAAAGCACTGTGCTCGGCCAATGATCAAAGAGGTCATCACTAACTGGACTTGTCATGAAAAACTTACCAGTCTTCGTAAATCCGATCATTTCAGAGGATATGTTCAACCAGAAATCCTTTGGCAGACCAATAGATTTCATTGATGTAGGAGATTCATGTATGTGAAGGAACGTATCATCTGTATAACCATTAATTTTGCTTAAACATCCGCCCATGATTCCTATAATGTCGGGGCGGTCTATGTTGAACTCTGTTATCTCGAACGTCTCAAGATCCAAATCAAAGCTAACAAGGACGAGACGGCCAAAATCAATTCCAGCAAAAGCACTCATATATAGTTTTTCATTACCTTGCACTTCTCCTCCTTTAAGAATGAACTTATCAAGACCATTATCAAAATCAATTTTTCTCCATTTTTTTTCCTTAAGAGAGAAGATATGAACAGTAAGACCGTTTTCACGTCCACTAAACGTTCTCACAATTCGTACATATTTATAGTCATCAAGAGAAGATGAATACCCAAATCTTACCAAAGGGTGATTTGGACACTTAATACGGTTCAAATAACCATCCGACTCATATTTCTGAGCTTTGTGAGTAGCCGGGTTCCATACAATGAAGTGGTCGTCATGATCTAGAGTTAAGCAAATCAACCCATGGCAGGACCCTGTGAGTCGAAAAGGTTTTCCCTCGACGACAAAGTCAACGTCTAATTGAACTAAATTATCTTGAAAATTACCAGAAATTTGATCATCATCACATGAGGAAAGGTAAACCTTGTTACCACAGATGATAAACAAGGTGTTAACAGGAGCAGAAGGGTGAGAAAACGGAGATTTCATTAGGTGGACATTGGCAAAATCAGAAGAAGAAAGAGTAGAGTACCATTGTTTCGAAACTAATTTAAATCGAAGAATCGATTTAATGGGCAATCTTGTTAGTATTTCTTCAATAATCAGATCATCGAAGAAGCAGCTTTGTTGCTCAATCATCAGCTTCTGCTTCTTATGATTATTTGGCTCTTTGTCTCCCATTTTAATTTGTAATTTGTGTAAAAAGTCGTCTAATGAAGTTTAATTCTCTTGTCAATTTTTTGTTGCTTAATTCTTTGAGTACCACTCATGACTCATTCACGCATAACTGGACGTAATAATTTAGTGCTAATTGGAGAATAAGCTCATTAGGTGATGTAGGATTACAATATGACATTATGACACAATTAGCTTCAGCGTTGAGTAGACCCGATACTCGTCGAGCACACGCCTTAACATGTCATAATTTAGACGATGAATGAGATGTACGTCAAAAGAGATTGATTAGATAATGGGTTTGAGTGAAAGATGAAAATTACTTATAGTAAAGTTTAAATTTTACCTTCACTTATTTAAATCTAATATCAAATATATTACAGAAAATAAAATCTGTTATTTATAATTATAAAATATACGAGGTGTATTTTAAGAAATTTAAAATTCGTGTCACGTATTCTAGCTAAATTTTATGGGATACGATCTAGGGATGTTAACGAGCCGAGCCGAGCCCGAGCTTGGCCTTGCTCGGCTTGTGCTCGCTTACAAAAACTCGAGCTCGAATTCGAGCCAATCTCATTCGAGTTTGAAAAAAATGTGCGCGTTACAAAGCTTGCGAGATTTAACGAGCTCGAGCCCAAGTCGAGCCTATATAAAAAAAAATTTTGAAAATTTTTTTTTTTTAGAAGTTTTTGTGTAAAATATTTATCAAACCAACAAGATATTTAATATGTATAATACAAAGATACATTAATGATCAAATATTTTTATAAAATATGAGCATAATTTTATAAAATATGATTAATATCTTATGTAATCTTAATGTTCGAGCCGCTCGCGAGCTTTTCGAGTCGAGTTACTCTTTGCTTGGCTTGACTCGTTAAGCTCTCAAGTCGAGCTCACACGAGCCGAGCTTTAATTAAGCTTTGACTGAGCCGGTCTCGAGTTGCTCGCGAACTGTCTCGTCTCATTAACAGCCTTAGGTCTACGTCATATAAATCAAAATACTTATGTGATGGGACAGAGGATCTGCACCTGTTCGAAGTAGCAATTTTGTTGCTCAATCATCACCTCCTGCTTCTATCGATTAAGAAAATACTCGTAATAATTAAGTACTAATCGAAGAATAAGCTCATGAGGTGATATATGCCACGACACTTTCAGAGTCGTAATCATAGATGAAAAATTCTTGAATACACCAAGTGTATGTACTTAGTCATCGTACCCTAATCAATGAAAATATGACACGGATCTAATTGTGTAGGATGACAATATGACACGGCTCGCTTTAACGCTTAGTAGACACCGACACTAGTCGGACACATGCCTTAACATGTTATAATTTAGATGATGAATCTCTATACTATAAAAGGAATATAATTTCAATTATTCTCATTGGCTATTGAATTTCATGAAATAATTTGATTAATGTAAATGTAAGGTCCCCCATGATCGATTCTCAAACTAATTAATTACCCTCTCTCTTCCTTCTATTCTTTTATTAATCCAAAATTCTCTACTTTGTAATTCAATAAATTGTAAAATCAAAAAATTAATTAACTTTTAAAAATTATTAAATTTAATTAACTGTTATTTTTAAAAAACGAGCAAGTAAATAGCCAAGAGAATGCAATGAGATAATGCTATTATTCATCGTATAACGAGTATTATTCACTGTATAATCACCATTTTTTTAATTACATATTTACCTCTACAACAAAGTTAAACAACAAAATAAAAAAACTTATGAAAATAGAGTTGAAAAACGGATAGCAGAATTTTGTAGAGGTAGTATATTTTGAACACATACTTTATATCAAATTAAACGAGCCCAAAAAGTGAAAAAATCAATATCAATCAATATATATATATATATACACTTAAAAGAGAAACTTTTCGAGCGATTTCATTGGCTATTGTTTTAGAGCAATTTTATTGGCTATTACTTTAGTTAAATAAATTAAGTATATGTATAAAAAGATAATTAAATAGTAATAAAATATCTATCTATCTATATTATTAAATGAAGCTTTTTTCGAGCAACGTGATTGGTTGAAGAATATAATAAGAGTTTTTAAAATAAGAATAAAAAAAGATAAAATTTGCTAATATATTAATAAATAAATGTACACTTTTTTGTTAATAAAAATGCGATAATAGTATTAGTGTTTCTCAAAACTCAAAACACACCATCAGAATCCTAATAGCTTAAAGATAAAGTAGAAGTTGAGATCAATTCTAATACTATTCAACGTCGTTCATAGTATATATATAAATAAATTAAAGTTTTACATCTTGCTAGCTACTTGCATATGACGGTGGCCAAACTAAAATATTTTGTTTCAACTGTTTCTATTATGTTATTTGACGTGTTTCTACCTTTTTCGGTCATGTTTTTTGTGACTTTCACTGACATTATTTATTTATTCATATGAACAGGTCAATGAAATTTTTTCTAGAGAAATATATTGAAAGAGCATATAGATATTGTTGAAAGCTAAAGATACTCAAACATTAAGAATGACTATTTATTTATTCGTATGAACAGGTCAGTGACATTTTTTCTAGAGAAATATATTGAAAGAGCATATAGATATTGTTGAAAGCTAAAGATACTCAAACATTAAGAATGACGGTAAGACAAACTTCTCGTGTTCTAATTTTTTTCCGCTCTATGAGATTGAATTATTCACTCTAACATGTTACTCACTAAAGAAGTTTATCAGCGAGGAGAAGATAATTCAAAAGTAGCTTAAATTTCGTTATGGGTGTAATTTTTAAACTTTTTTTTAAAAAAAGAGCGTTAATTTAAAAAGTATATTTTAAAAATGAGTTGTTGATAATTTACTTAAATCGTAAAAGGCAGCTAAAAACCTGCACATTAATAACCAAATGGTATTATGTTAAAATACCGGATTAGCCATGATTCGGCAAATATTAGAGATATGCATTACATATGTGAGAAAAAGTATCAATTATATGTGGTTAATACAATGTTAAGGATACTAATTTTTTGTTCAAGCGATTTCATTGGTTATTATTTTAGAATAATTTTATTGGCTATTACTTTACTTAAATAAATTAAGTATATAAATAAAAAGATAATTAAAATAGTAATAAAATATCAGTTGGATAATTATTGTTTTTAGAGCGATTGTATTGGCTATTAGTTTAATTAAATAAATTATGTAAATAAAAAAAAGATAATTAAGTAGTAATAAAATATGAATTGGATAATTATTGAATTAGTTAATAAAATAATTGATTTCATTGGCTGTTGTTATAGAGCAATTTCATTGGCTATTATTTTGGTTAAATAAATTAATTATATAATTAAAAATATAATTAAATAGTAATAAAATATCAGTAGCACAATTATTGTTTTTAGAGCGATTACATTGGTTAAATAAATTAAGTATAAAAATATAAAAATTGATTGTAAACTAAGAGTTTTGGCTACCGTAGAGTTATGGTATAATTTGTTGTTTCTCTTCTCTTATTTAATTAAAAGTATAAATAGATGTATTGATGGATATATTAAGCCAGTCTTATTTAATTAAAAACATAAATAGATGTATTGATGAATATATTAAGCACTTGAATTTACGAGGTATAATTAAAAAATACGAGCTACATAATACGAACACATAAGAATATAATTAGCTAATGTAAAAAGAATAATAGTTTAAGAGAATCACGAACTAAAAAACACGAGCACAGAAGAATGCAAGCTATTAACCTAAAAATACGAGCTAATACAAAAAGAATATGAGCTATTAAACTAAGAATATGAGCTAATGTAAAAGCAATATGAGTTATTAAGGTAAGACGAGCTTTAAAATACGAGCACGAATGAATACGAGCTAATGAAAAAACAATACGAGCTATTAAGATAAGACGAGTTTCAAAATATGAGCACAAATGAATACGAATACGAGATTAAAAGGATAACGAACTTAAATATACGAGCACATAAGAATACGATCTATTAAGATGAGAATACAAGCCAATGTAAACAGAATACGGAAATACGAGTTAATTGAAACACTTCTCGAGCTAAAAAAAATAGAACCAAATTTGCAAGACGCCAAATTTCATGATATAATAATACAAATATGAGCATATAAGATTACGGGCTAATATAAAAAGAATACGAGCTAATGTAAGAAGAATACGTGCTAATAAAATAAGAATACGAGCTATTAACATAAAAATACGAGGTAATGTAAAACGTATACGAGCTTATAAGATAAGAATGTGAGCTATTAAGATAATATGAGATAAAGTAAAAAAAAATGCGAGCATATAAGAGGATCACGAACTTACAAATATGAGCATCTAAGAATACGGGCTAATATAAAAAGAATACGAGCTAATGTAAGAAGAATACGAGCTAATTAATAAGATACGAATACGAGTTATTAATATAAGAATACGAGCCAATGTAAAAAGTATACGAGCTAATAAGATAAGAATACGAGCTATTAAGATAAGAATATGAGATAATGTAAAAAGAATACGATCTAATATAAAACAAATACGAATTAATGTTCAAAGAATACGAGTTTCAACTATATATCTTCATATATTAGAAAGATTGGATAAAAAAATTATTTAAGACGATGCTCAAATGAAAAGTATTCAAATTATTATAAAAATATATGTGCTTAAAAAATATTGGCAGTGATGCGTAATATTTAAGTGTATTTTCAAAACCATTGAATCTGAGATACATGATTCCATTTTCATTGGATTTTCATGAACTTTCGACGTTCCATGATGATACATCTGATATTTCATTAGCCATAAAAACAATCATACTTGAAATATTTTCTATATATGCCTATTATACTAAGTATTTTTAGAAGATTAACTGTTAGAATAATTACTTTGAAATCAGGTTAAGATATTACCCGGGCAACGCCCGGGCATGAAATCTAGTATATATATATATATATATATCAATATATATACTTAAAACAGGAACTTTTCGAGCGATTTTATTGGTTCAAGTTTTGTGAATTATTTAAGTAACTATAATTATTATATGTTAAAAAACAATTATAAATCAAATAATAAATTAAAATATAGAATATTATTTAAAATAAGAAGTATTTTTTTGTAGGAGTCTTAGAGATATCTATCTCTACTTTAATTATAAATAACTATATCTTTTTCAGGAGTTTGTATCTCAATGAAAAAGAATAACACTTTTTTGTAGGAGTTTTAGAGAATTCTATCTCTACTTTCATTATCAATAACTATATCTCTTTCAGGAGTTTGTATCTCAATGAAAAAGAATAATCGACTCTTTGCAGGTATAAAATCAACTTTCAAGCGTCCAATGTATGATTCATTTTATCATGGGGTTCCCTACTTCGATATAAATTTCTTCATGCTTATTGTTATTATGATTATTATGATTATTTTATATTTGTATGCATAAATGTTTTTTCTTTTAGTTATATTCTTATGTATATCTTGCTTAATATTTGAGATTCTAATGTTTTCATCATTATTATTTGACGCAGAACAATGACAATCAAAACTCAAAAGATCAGAGGTTTCAACCCTAAGTCACTTGCCTATTACACATTGTTTAAGTGATTTTTTTTTATTTTTGTGTGATGAATTACCTAAAATGATAAATATATTGTCCAAATTGGTTAAAAGTTAGCTTTGTCTTATTTTCGTGTGCTGCAACCATAATTGAATAAATTCATGATATGAGATCAAATTGATAGAATTAACTTTTGTATATTACTACATCTCATTATGGAACAAATAATCCATACACATTCAATTAACATGTAAATTTGTGTATAAAACTAATAATGATATATATATATATATATGTATATATATATATATATGTATATATATATATATATATATATATATATATATGTATATATATATACATATATATATATATATATGTCAAAGATACCTTATTCAAGGCAAAGCAAATATGTACAAATAGAACACGAAACTAATATTATTTGACATCATCAATAAAGCTATAAAAGAAGAAGTTCATGATCTTTTATTAAAAAATGTTGAATATATAGTGAGAATAATTTTATAACCGACTTGAATGGTAGAAGAGGATAAGTCGATCAAATTGGACGTTAAGACAAAAAATAGTTTCCTTTTATTAACCTTCTGAATTCCGATCATGGTGGTTAATTTACAAAGAATTTCATGCTAACAAACTCTTTATGGTACATTATTCTATTAGAGCATCTCCAATGGTAAGCTAGTTGCTACTAGCTTACCTTTGTCAACTCGGATTTTTAAGCTACAACACGTTTGAGCTAGAAACTACAACAATGGTAAGCTAATAGTGTTGTGGCTTAAACGGACCCATATGTCTACTAAATACGCAACAACATTTTAAAAAATATAATTACATATTATGCATATTTCCACATGTATAATTGTAGTTGGTAATTTTTTTTTGTGGGACCATTTGAGCTACTAGCTCCATGGAGCTAGTAGCTCATTTTAAGCTACTTCATGAGAAGTGCTCCAATGGTCAAGCTACTAGCTTAGAATTTTTTTTATTTGCAAGCAAGTCCTTATGGGTAACCATTGGAGATGCTCTTACATGGCCATAATAGTTATATCACGTATCCCTAAAAAAAATAGTTATATCACGTATGTAGATATAAGATGGTAAAAAATGCAACTTAAGAGAGTAATTTTAGAATTTTTTTTAAAATAGAGTAATTTTAAAAAAGATTATTTTAAAAGGGAGTAAAATCTAATTTACTCTTACTATAATTACTACATTTTTATACTTACCCATCAAAGAATTCGGGTAAGAATTTGTTTGTTATTATATACTCCCTCCGAGTCAGAGTGTGGTCTAAAATCATTTCCTTATTTTTTGTTCAAAAAGTAAAGGGAACAACCAACACTCCGACTCGGAGGGAGTATTTAAAAGATGAACGTTTCAAGAGATTTTAGAGAGTTCAAGATTTATAAACTACTTAAAAATAATATTAAAAAAAAGTAACTACCGTGAAATTAAATCTAATATTTTAACAAGACTAGAAAATTATATTAAAAGATAATGTAAATTTGTCACGTTTAGAAGTCTTATTAGAACGCCACCACCTATAATTTTATATAACCGCTAAACCAAAGGAGGACAAAAGTTGACCAAACTCAACGACTCCAAATCAGATATAATCCAAATCAAAGTCATGAATCTCTATTGAAATACGGAGTAGCTATACTTATCTACGTTGCAAATTACCTACTTTTGAGTTTTGACCATTAATATCGTTATATTTTAGTCACTTTCACAAATTTTTTTTGTAAAGTTACACCGCCATATAGTTTTACACAAGATCAACTTTGACCAAAGTTGGTTGGTGTAAGTAGTAAGAGCACTCATTTCCAACACCAAGAAAATGATACGAAATATAAGTCAATATATAATATTATATGTGTATTTGAGTTTCATAGATCATAAAGGAAAATAATTTGGGTTGAAATTAGAGAATTCGGCAGATTGTTTAGACTGCAAGAAAAAAGGAAAAAAGAAAAGTGGGAAATAGATTACAAACATACGAGAATCTTATTAAGTAAAAACAAGTTGGTTAAAAAAAGTAATATAAAGAACATGTTCATATAACTAAAAGACTTTTAAGTGGGAGATAGATTACAAACATAGATCATTGCTTGAACCGATACCATAAATTTTCATTGGATGACATTCATACAAAATAAAAATGGAACTTACATTGACGGATGACATTCACAATAAACAGAAATATACAAATGATGGTAATTTAGAGTCCTTATAATTGAGAGATACAAGTTTTCGTTATTGACAAATAACACAAAACTTTATTAAAGACTATCACTTGAACAAAATCGTCATAAAAATTACTTGATGATGGAGAAAGGAACACCAAGTAACAAATTGTTCAATATATATAGTGGAGGACAAAATCAATATTAATAACCAAACCGCATAAGAGATTGGTGACGAGGACAAAATCAATATTAATAATCAAAGTGCATAAGATATTGGTGGCGGGGACGGAGGAAGCGGGTTGTGCTAAAATAATTTGGCCTTTTTTTCGAGTTTTCTATTCAATTACCCGTTTGCCCCCCGCTGATTTCAGATATTAGTTACAACACTAATTGCATTACTGCAGTCTGCAACCGTAACTCACAAACTTTGATCATAACTCGAAATCCGAAAAAACATTAAGTGAAAATGTGGAGAAATAAATTTTACTCCCTTTTAAACTTACATCTCAATCATGGTTAAGATTATTAATTAGTCAAGTGCTTTGTATATGACTTTTTCAAGTACTTGGGCGATGGTTGAAGAATTTAAACGGATACACAATATAAGACATTGCATAAGAAAGCCATGCGACTTAGAGATCTAAAAAAAAAATTAAATTTAATATGACATTCACTAAGAAAGATTAATTGGAAATATAAAAGTAGTAGTTGGCTACACCACTCGGGACAATTTGCTTTATGAAGCACCAATTTTGTCATTTCGGTTCAAATTTGAAAACTATAGGAATTATTTGTAATCTTACCCGGCCAACGGCCGGGCATGAAATCTAGTATATACTTAAAAGAGGAACTTTTCGAGCGATTTTATTGGCTATTGTTTTAGAGTAATTTCATTGGCTTTGCTTAAATAAATTAAGTATATAAAAAAAATATAATTAAATAGTAATAAAATATCAGTTGGATAATTATTGTTTTTAAAGCGATTACATTGGATATTACTTTGGTTAAATAAATTAATTATATAAATAAAAAGATATTAAATAGTAATAAAATATCGGTTGGATAATTATTAAATTAGTTAACAAAATAATTGATTAGAGCAATTTCATTGACTATTACTTTGGTTAAATAAATTAAGTATTTAAATAAATTAAGTATATAAATAAACGTACTTTATTTTTGCAGTACGTTTTTTACTCATCACAGTACATTTCTCACAATACTTTTCATTATTTACCCTTAACTAAAAACAAAAACTTATCCCTCAACAGATTAACCTCTAAAATTTACCAAATTTCTTCAAAGTAGATTTGAATTCAACCGTACAAACAACATTTGATATGGTCATTGCAAATTTAATCATGAAATCAATATTGACTTTCACTTTCTTTCATTTCTTTAACAAAGTTTGGGGTTTATACTTTGATAAGGTTTGGTTTTGCGGTTCCGCGATAGAATTTTGGTTGTCGGTTGAGGAAGGTTGGTGGCTAAGTGCCGAGTGTACTGCGAAAATCAATACCCTAAATAAAAAATAATTAAATGATACTACGTAATAAAATATTAGTTGGATAATTATTATTTTTAGAGCGATTACTTTGACTATTATTCTGTTTAAATAAATTAAGTATATAAATAAAAAGATAATTAAATAGTAATAAAATATCAATTGGGTAATTATTGAATTAGTTAATAAAATAATTGATTGTAAATTAAGAGTTTTGGCTACAGTGGAGTTATGGTATAATTTGTTGTTTTCCTTCTTTTATTTAATTAAAATCATAAATAGATGTATTGATGAATATATTAAGTACTTAAGTTTACGAGGTATAATTAAAAAAAATACGAGCTACAGAATACAAACACATAAGAATATGAGCTGATGTAAAAAGAATACGAGTTTAAGAGAATCACGAATAACTAAAAAATACGAGCACAAAACAATGCGAGTTATTAACCTAAAAATACGAGCTAATATAAAAAAAAAAACGAACTATTAAGCTAAGAATACGAGCTAATGTAAAAACAATACGATCTATTAAGATAAGACGGACTTTAAAATACGAGCACAAATGAATACGAGCTAATGAAAAAACAATACGAGCTATTAACATAAGACGAGTTTTAAAATATGAGCATTAAAAAATACGAGTATGAGATTAAAAGGATCACGGACTTAAATATACAAGCATATAAGAATGCAACCTATTAAGATGATAATACGAGCTAATATAAACAGAATACGAAAACACGAGCTAATTGAAACACTTCTCGAGCTAAAAAAATAGAACCAGATTTGCAATACGTCAAATTTCATGATATAATAGGTACTTAAGATTACGAGGTATAATTAAAAGAATACGAGCTACAAAATACGAATATATAAGAAATACGAGCTAATGTAAAAGAAATAAGAACTTAAGAGAATCAGGAACTAAAAAATACGGGCACATAAAAAGGCAAGCTATTAATGTAATAAGAATTCGAGCTAATAGAGATATTAAGCTAAGAATACGAGCTAATGTAAAAAAAATACGAGCTATTAAGATAAGCATACAAGCTAATGTAAAAAAAACATGTGAGCATATTAGAGGATCAAGAACTTACAAATACGAGCATATAAGAATACGGGTTAATATAAAAAGAATATGAGTCAATGTAAGAAGAATACATGCTAATAAGATAAAAGTACGAGCTATTAAGATAATAATACGAGCTAATGTAAAAACTATACGAGCTAATAAGATAAGAATACGAGCTATTAAGATAAGAATATGAGCTAAAGTAAAAAGAATATGATCTAATGTAAAAATAATACGAGTTAATATTAAAAGAATACGAGCTTCAACTATCTTCATACATTAGAAATATTGGATATAAAATTTCTTCAAGATGACGCTCAAATGAAAAGTATAGAAGTTATTATAAAAATATACGTGCTCAAAATATTTTCATGCACTTTCAACGGATGATGATACATCTGATATGCCTATTATACTAAGTATTTTTAGAGGATTAATTGTTACGATAATTACTTTGAAACCATGTCAGGATATTACCCGGACAACACCCGGGCATGAAATCTAGTATATACTTAAAAGAGGAATTTTTAGAGCGATTTTATTGGTTTAAGTTTTGAATAATGAGATTTTATAGAGCAACAAGAAAGTGATGGGTGTTGGGAATGGTGGGAAAATTATTGATTATTTATATTTATATTTATATTTATATAATCACACTTTATAATAGGATAAAAATGAGTAATAAATAAAGATTAAAAAATAACTGAAATAGTTATTGAGTGACTGAGGCAGCATGTGAAGATTGGGTATTTGCTGAGCCTGTGAACAGAGGCGTGAGTAAACAAACTACGTACACTAATTGGAGTAACAAAAAATATTTATAATATATTAAATGAGAATTTGTGAAGATAATTTGATAATTGTATGTTTTATCAAATGAAAAAATTTTATCGTTAAAAAGAAACTATAATATGTTTTCCTGGTGACAGGTATATACGTTATAAACTTGCGATTGGTCAAATACTACTATGTTGGTGGATAAGACAGAACAATTTGCTACTATCAGGGCCGTCTTTGGCAGGGGCGGATCTGGGGGAGGGAAAGAGTGGGCACGTGCCCTCCCCCGAGTCTCAAAAAATAATTATATATAACCTTCAACAAATATCAGATTATCTTTGTAGCCCAAGTGGTAGTAGTGTTGCCTTTTTACCTAGTGACCCCGGGTTCAAATCCCACTATTGACCTTTTTATTAAAAAAATTTAACATCAATTTTTTGGGCCCATTTTATTCATTAACTAGCTAGTTTTGTATTACAGCATTACTAATGATTGATCATTTGATTATTAAAATTTATTAAATCATTATTAAACATACTTGTCATATCATAAAGTAATTTAAGTTCTTATTTAAAATTTGTTACAAAAATAAACACAATATTAGTGAAAATCAAGTTGCTCATCACTTGAAGGAATTGAAACCGTATATATTATCGGTGATAGAATATGAATGAGAGAGGCACCTATTGAGATCGAAACATTGTATCAATGGTTATAGTTATTCTTAATAATACATGAGACTCTTTATTGATTACGGCAAAAAACATCCATTGAAAAAAAAAAATTTCGTTTCATCTTTTACAATACACCATCATATTCTAGAAAAAAATTCAAAACAAAAAATTACTCCGTATGTTATAAATTAAAGAAGAATTTATCGAAAAAAAATTTGTGCCCACCCTATGTTAAAATCCTGCATACGCCCCTGGTCTTTGGGCCTGTGCAGCCCGTGCTGCTGCACAGGGCCCCAAAATTTTGGGCCCAAAACAGATAAAGGTTGGTAATGCAGTAAAAAGAAAAAAAAAAGGAAATATATTCAATCACACATTCACACGCTTGATTTAGGGAGGAAGAATCCCAATACCTTCAAACTTCCTCATTTAATCAATATTCAGATTTTTTTTTCCTAGAAATCACACTAATCAGTCATTAATATGGCTAAAATATCTCATTTCCAATATTTCAATGTAATTCTCTTGTATATAATAATTTACATTCCCAAACTCAATTATATCCATCTACTGTTGAAATTTAAGGTAATTTTTTCTTATCAAACTTCTGAAAAATTCAATATTCATTACTTCTTATTATAGTTTGATTTATGTGGAGAAATTATGCTTTTTTTTAATCGACTTTGTACAATATAGTTTGATTTACGAGTTTTCTTTGCTTTCTCTGTAAAACAATTAACAATAATTAACTAATTAAGTCAACTAATATGAATCCGCGAGCGACGAGCAAGCAGCCAAGCATGTCACTGGATGAAACTTGAAAGACAATTATAAGAGGCAGAAGTAGTTCAGTAGTTCTCCATCGGTTATGAGCTTTTTTTTTAATTGATATTTAGTAAATCCATAGTGTGTTTTTTTTTTTTAATTATTTGTATATACATCAACTAATTTAGTAATTTTGTTTTATTTTTTTTTGCAGAAATATACATCAAATTGGAACATTCATTTACGAAATCACAGTTCAATTATCAAATAGGTTGTTTCTTAACATCTTACTTGTTAATATGTGGTTGGTTGATTTTTTTTAGTTGTTGTGTTACGTGTTTTCCGTTTTTTTTTGGAGAATGTTACTTATGATGAGCTAATTGAGGATTTTGCTTCCAAGAATGCAACCCGAGCTTTACTTTTAGGAGGAACTAGTGAATCTTTTGAAAATCTTTAAGAACTCATGTAAATTTTGCATTGAATTTATAACAATATATGAAATATTTTTTAATAGTAACTTTTGTATAACATAATGAGGGCCCCATTTTAGCACTTCGCACAGGGCCACCTAAATAGCCGAGACAGCCCTGGCTACTATACTAAATATTCTACTTTTGTTTTATCTCTCATCTACGATATTACTTAACCCGTCGCAACTTGGCAACGAATATGTCTGCCATCAATCAATATCAATCAATATCAATCAATCAATCAATATATACTTAAAAGAGGAACTTTTAGAGCGATTTCATTGGTTTAAGTTTTGTGTATTATTTAAGCTATAAAATATTGAAATCAATCAATCAATCAATATATCTATAACCCTTATAAATGTGCATAAAACCTCATAAGAATGAACAGTAGAGCAGTGTTCTTGTGCTTGGGGCGTGATGAATAGTGTGCAATTTGTCTTCTTCCTTTGTGATGTTCACATAAAAGCACTTCATCCCCTTTTTTACGGCATTTTCTTTCTAATTCTGTCTTCTGTTTTCTCCTTTTTTTTCGGTCCTTTTTTCTTTTAATCTACTCTATGCCTTTGAATAATGTTGATGAGGTACGATTTCTACAATCTAAAATTGATGAAGTTATGAACGGTTTCGGTCCTATGTTTCATCGCTTGATGGTTGTCCTGAACAATGATGTTATATGGAGCTTGATTCGTCGGAATGACTTCCGGCTTGTTTCGTTAGAGTTGATGATGGGTCCTCGTTACCGGAATAACCATCAACCAATACCTGATGAGCAGGTGACCGAAGGTGCTTCTGCTATCTTTGATGTACGTTTTTTAATTACGCTCTAAAAATTACCGGTCTTATTCGTTTTACTCTGTTATAATCAGAATCAGTGGACATCAAACGGAGAGAGCTGACCACTATAGAGGAAGAAGTGATCGAGTTTTTCAAACGATGTGAATCAATTGTCCCTCATATGACTATATATCATTTATGTATGGCTACTGGTGAAATTTTCGCCGGTCCCCTTGATGCGCTTGATATATATGAGATATATTACAGTTATCTCGAAGAAGACTTTTTTAGGCCTACTGTCTCCTCCTCTGATGGTTGGTTTACTGATTAGAGTAGATGGAGCACTTATGCAGATCGGTTATAGACTTATAATGTAGTACTGTTTTGCAATTACTGGTGTCCCAGTTTGATTTCACTGGTTTTTAAGCATTTTATTATGATTTGCGGATGGTGGATTACATGTACTAATTTGTGGGATAAGCTATCTTTAAATGTTGTTTATTGACTTTCTGGATATGTACTAATGGTTCTATATATTTCGAATTATTTAGTGTATTACTGTTAATATTGTGTGACCTACCATTCATTTCCTGTGGATCATAAGTTCTTCATTGTTTTTTACTTAGTTATGTTTTAGAGTTCTTTTAAGAATCCGAGTGTAAACTATGTTGGGTAGATGCTATTTAAGTAGTATATATGTATAATGTCGTATAGAATGACCTGATATATATGTATGTTTTGGTATTTGTGTTTTACAAATTCATGGTTTTAATTTCTGAGTTTTGTTAGGGTAGATGTTGTTTAAGGAGGAAATATCATTACTACCATGGTTAAAGCTTAGACTGATCCAACATTATATAATAACAAGGGGAGGAGCAGTCTGAGTAAGTTCGTTCTAGGTATTCTGAATCTATTTATGATTTCATTAACATGGATGGACATGTTCCTAAACCTTGTAATTTAGCATTTATCCTAGAGTAATCGAGAACAGTAATCTATTCATGATTTCTGTGGTGGGTGGTAGATAAAAAGATTTGGTTTTGATTTTGTGAATTTAGAGTGCATGTTCTTAGCTTCTAGGCATGTGTAGGTAATGTGTAAACAGTAACATTTCAGTTTGCCCATACTGTCAAAGTACTAACTATTATTTCATTTGTGAATTTGCTAAATCATTTAACCCACTTTACAAGCAACCCAAACTAATATAACTACTCTTATTGGGTATGTTTTCTCTCATTATAACAACACTCTCTCAGGTTTGTATTAGCCTCTGATTTATTTAATTTGTTTGATGCTGAACAATATTCAAAACATTTACTATTTCTAATCATGTGAGTTAACCGCATCTTGTTGTATAGGACATCATGAAACAAGTGTCGCAATGTGCTAGGTCGCTTGCAGGCAGGGATGGTGTATATTCTATGAGAGTCAGGGTAATAGAGAAGATAAGCATACATGGTTCGTTGACTGCGCATCCTCTCGAATGTGAACTGTTAACATTCGAGGATGAGAAGGTATTGTAGTTTATATGGTCATAATATTTGAAAATTTCCTGTTTGAATTGTTTCATGGTAATGTGATTTATATGCTATTGTGAGTGCTGAGGTAGGGAGTTTAGCAGGACCATTTTTATGTTTCGTTTGATTATTAAAGTACTATGTGTAAGGAATTTGTGTACTGTGATGTGTACTGGCTTCTGTGTGTTAATGGTGGCATATGGTTGGGATAAACATGGATTGTGCATACAGTGGATGTAGTCTACCTGATGTTGGTGTATTTAATTTACGTTATTGTTCTTCGTGTGTTTCTGTTGTCTGCAAGCCTGTGGGTAGGCATGGTGTAGTTCTGAGGGGTTGTGTAGTTTTGTATGTATTTTGCTTTCGTTGTCATTATTACTTGTGGTTTCTTTTTGAATGTTCAAGGGATTGATAAAAAAGCAGTATGATTTGAGAACACACAATATATGTACTTCTTCATTAGCCGTAGATAATTGTTCAGAGTTTTATGTTGCTGTCAACAATTGCGACTTGTGTTTACAGTTTCTATACAATTTGGAAATCTCACGTTTGGGTGACAATTTGATTGGTTCCTTTATGTTTCTAAAGGGTGCGAGGCTAAGAACTGCATTTCATAATGAGGAGCTCGAGTTATTTGGCGATGTAATGCATGATCAGGTCGAGTATGAAATTACAAATGCTAGAGTTAGGGTTGTTGGAGGTCAGTGTTGGAGCAATCATGATAGTCAAGTTTATGAACTTATTTTCAACGGCGAAACTGTTGTTCGGCCGGTGTGTGGTAGGCAGCTCTTTGATCCTGTTCGGTACGTGCCTGTTGCAACTATACCGAAGAGGCTTTCAGTTGAAGAATGTTATGGTGGGTCACTTTTTTAAAAGTGGGTTACTCGTTCTTTGGATATGTATTACGCGTGCTGGTTTAAACGTGTTTTGTGTAAAGATGTTATTGGTATTGTTGTGTTCGTTGATCGGATATGTCAGAAACCAAGGATGGTTGGTAATACTTGTGAGTTGTTTGAGATTTACATTGTTGATACAAGGTATGGTTTTTGAAGGCAAAAGTTGTATCTAATCTAGCTGATGTATTTTTTGTTTGTTTCTTGTGGTTGGCTTGTATACTGAGATCTTCGAGATTTGTGTATGCAGCTCTGAGCAAGTTATGATGGTAACTGTTTGGGAAAGACCTGCTGTGCGACAGTGCAGAAACTTGGAACTTAATGGAACATCCTTCCCTGTTATCAGTTTCTCTAATCTGAGAGCATGCAGCCGGAATGGTATTTCATGCTTCTAATCATGCTATACATGACTGCGTACCTTCGCTGAAGGCCTAAACTGATGCTAATGTATGTTGTTGTTGGTTAGGATTTTCTCTTTCTTCTACGAAAGAGACGCTTGTGAACCTCAACCCAGGCGGAAAAGAGGCTGATATGTTGCGTAACTGGTAAGGGTCTGATTTGCTGATGTACATTTATGGTATCATTGAGTACTGTGAGTATTGGGCCATTAACGAGTTGTTGCAGGGGAGATTCCTGCTATGAACTTCTGGCTAATAAACACCGTCAGATTTGTGATGTACGCTGTCCAGCTTCTGAGCGCATAATTACTACGATTGGGTGGCTCCTCCAACAGGATGTATGTGTACATCTTCTAAAAGCTGCTTTGTGGTATTGTGATGTCCTCTTTTGCGTTTGTGTCTTCTGTTTTCACAGTGTGTGCCATGGTATGTTGTATTGTCCTGAACCAAAAATTGTAGAACTTCTTTACTGCTGGTTATCTGAGTTTGATTCTGCACTTTTTGGTCTATCAGGTGAGAGACGTCCTGCAGGAAGAGCGTCATTGGTTGTGTGTGCATCTTCTCAAGCTTAATAAGGGAAATATCCAATACTACACTGGGTGTAGTAACTGTGGTACTGGTGGTTATGAAGAATTGGGTGTTTTCTACAATTGTTATGCATGCATACGAGAGAATGTAGTGGCTTCCCCTAGGTAATGGAGTTGTGTTCTGCAGCTTGCGTACGTTAATTACACTGTTCATACTGACTTTCTGATCATTGCAGACTAATGGTATCGCTGGATGTGAGGGATGAAACTGGCGTGTGTAGTTTCAATGCGCTGACTGATAATGCAGAGAAGCTTCTTGATGTGGAAGCGGGTGTTCTCTTCTCAATGCTTCCACAGGTAATTGCCGCACTGCTACTGACATTGTACGGGTGCTTCTTGGTCAATTAGTCATAATCTGTTTGTTCAGTGGATATTATTTAATTACTATACTAATACTTCATGTATGTTGCCTTAATGCCTGTGTCAGGAGAAGGAATGTTATTTGTCGCAGGTGGAAAACCACTCGAAGAACAGTGAACTCTATATTCAGGTGAAGCCATCAAGGTCACTTCTTCTAAGTCGGGAATTGAGATGGGAGTTGGCCCAGATATCGCAGATTTGAAGATGACCATTGTTTTTGTTAGTGTGTTCTGGCTTGTATGTTTGCTTTTATTTTAGGTAAATCAGGTTTTACGGGTTATTTTGTGTAATGGCGTATACCTGTTGCCAATATCTACTTATGTTAGAAAGTTTATGTTGTTAGGCTACTGTAATGACAATAGTCTGTTTTTTGTTAACCCCTTGTGGCTGTTGGGTATTGAGGTGGTTTGCAGTCGTACCGTGTTTCCGTTTTTTATACTTTTGTACCTTGATAAACACGTCAATATATGTGCTGTTTTAGACGGTGTTGTCATACTCATTGAAATAAGAGGTGACATGTTGCTGTCGGAATGTTGGTAACTATCGAGGTAGCGGAGCATTAACTACAACCCTGTTGAATTATTCAGACATATTAATAGCAATAACAGATTGCGCTGACCATTATGTACGCGCTGCTTGTTTCGGTGATAGTTGTGCCACAAATAAACACTCTTAGGCATATATAGCTTAACTATGTGCAATTATCAACACTTTTAGCAGTATGTACAATGTAATAGCACCATCAACATCTGCATTTATCCGAAAACCTCATACGTCTCCGCCTACAACTGGCAACCAGGACATTCAAGTTGGGGTAGGCTTCATCCTCCACCAGTTGTTAAGAATCGGTGAATTGGTTGGATAAAGTGTTGCTCATATGTTTAGTTTGAAGTGTCTGAATCAGAGGATTCAGAGCCTGAGCCTTTGACGGACAACAAACAGCAACCGAGAATGCTATAAGAAGAGGCCTTAGTGTATGGTCAGGCATTGATACATAATATTAGGAAGATGCAATAAGCTGTGCAGAAATGATTAATTTCGTTATGTGAACAAACAACTTGTGAAATTGTGGAACATGATATTGGACAAGACAAAATGAAATCTTATACTCAATTAAAACCTAATTACATTATCAGTACACCAATTTTTTTTGGTGTTTTAACAAAACAAGATTTGTTAGATTACGATCTGAATTGGGATAGGCCCTATACTTAATTGTTGAGAAAATTGCAAACATCGTGTTGTTTGCTAGACAACTACCTACGACATTAACAGTCAGAATCATAGTATCCTTCGCTTCCCGATTCATCATTGTATTTTTTTTCGGACATTTCCTTCAAACGTGCAGCCTTGCGACGTTTTTCAACCCTTCTATGTATTATCCTCTTCTGCTTCTTGTCCTTGGCATACATGCAGGAACAATACACTACAACTACATTGTTGCCTCTTGTTACCCTTATGATGCCATTGTTGTTCTCCTTTGCCAACTGTCGCTGGTAATCATACTCAACCTTTGCCGTATCTGTCCCAACCAAAAACAAACCGGCCCAAGCTTTACATACTTCGGCCATGCATCGCTTGTCCGTTCTATCGAGCCTGTTAAATACATCGGTTGTAAGTTCAGGCAGGCTCAGGAATGAGTGATGGCGACTGGTGCCAGACGGTGTGTGCTTCTGGACAGTTGTTGTTGAAAACAGAGAGGTTGTTTTGAACTGCTCCTTTTTCCAGTTCACATACCCATTCTTAAAATCTTCCTTATCGTTCTCCTTTGAGTACATCGTTTCCTTGCAGAATTTAGTCATTGTAGATCAGTTGGCGTTTGATTCTGCAGGATTTTCTGAAGATGAAAAGGTTTGTCAGTGAAGGGTTAAACTTTACTGTTTTCAATGGCACTTATAGGTGTAAATAGTGAATAGTTATGTCTAATCACATCTTTATAGGGAATGTATGAAGAAGGCAAAGAGTCATGCATGTGTTGGGGGTGGTTATACTGGTACGATGAACTGTGAATTCATTTGTAAAATCAGTGCAATTTGTGATGTTCTTAATATACTTGGTATATATTGTACAGTAAGTTGCATTTACATTTATACCTGATTTAATTGTAATGTGTATAATTGTGTTCGTAGAATGCTTTTGTATGTTTATTTTTCTGTTTAACGATTGTAACAATTACGTCTCAATATAATCAATGTAAATTAACGTCGTATATGTCCACTGTTCGTATGATATTATTGTAAATGTTGTACTCCATCAATCAGAGTCATATGTTTACCCTTCGTTTATTTTCCTTTCACAAAATAAATTAAAATATGATTATTAAAGACTATTATAATAGGTCCGAATGAAACAGAATTAACGTAATATATCTATAATATACGAATAAAACGTCTCATTAGTGAACAAACATGTAGTTACTTTAGATTAAATGCGATTAAAACATCTCATTAATGAACAAACATGTAGTTACTTTAGATTTAGTTAGAGTTAAAGTATACTTTAAATTTTTTTAATAAACTCATTTAAAATCCGGAAACTGGTTTTGCATAAATGAGATTCACCACTTCTCCAGTTTCAACACTACGAATTGCAGTTCGGCTACCAGTTTTATTAAAAATCATAACTTGAGGATTTTTATATCGTGGTTTTGGGATCGGATGTGGTTTAGAAATGTGGTCCAAATTTTTTAAAACTTCAACCTAATAATGAGTGTATGTTTGTACATCACATTAAGCAAAATGTTAACGTAATCAAGTCAACAACGTATTAACCCTAATCTTACTTTCTTGACATTGACCCTCTTTTACCATTCCAAGCAGAAAATCAATTTAGTCGAGGCGAATTTTTTTTTTTTTTTTTTTTTTTTGGTTTCCATTTTCTAATTTGTAACGAATGAAAGTTTGCCTTGAAAAGGGCCAAAATACTCCAACTTAGATCACAAATTGACCCCCAACACCATTATGTCAATTCTAATTTTCATTTAATTGTAATTAACTTGAGCCAAGCTAACAATTGATTTATCAAATGACCTTGCTCGGGGATGGTCTTAGTTATGTAGTTTATGTTTCGACCATATTGTTTAGGTACCGTAGGTTATAACTAGCTAATTAAATAGACATTGATTTGTAACCAATAAGTACACTAACTTAAGCTACTTCTATTTACTAAATTGATACACAATGATATAGTTAAATCTACATAAGTACTTGTATTCACTATTGACCAAAGTTTCTTGGCTTTATGTTATTTGATTTGATTAAACTTGTTCTTTGACAAGTAAATGTATATAACTTGCTAATTAAATTGTCATTGACACCAACACGTCATTAATTAATACGTTTTTTTTTTTAAAAAAAGGGGTTGTGTTCTTTTAATTGGTAAATAAGACCATATTGTTTAGGTACTGTAGGTTATAACTGATTTAATAATTTTACAATAGACAGAATACGAAAATAGATGAGGACGGTGAAGATTAGACGCTCGAACACAAATATGATATCAAAAAGTACAAATTATGTATTGTCTATGCTCTGCCCGTATTTGTTTCCGTCGTTATGTAAATACGGATATTAACTCGAACTACCTCTTCATAATCTATATTTACACACAATGTCATAGTGGAATTGCAATGATTGTTTACACTTACTTTATACATAATTAACTTGCTTATCATATAAGTTACATTGCCTTAGTAGTCATATTCACATCATCATTCATATATTGTAATAGTTATAAAGTACATATTTAACAACTAATTTTTGTACATGAACCGTATCTATCAACCATGCCCATACCCATACTCATACCTAATAGTACTATACTATAGGTAATGTGGTTATTGTACTATTGCTTAATTTAAGGATTTTTTTAATTATATAATATACACCTATGATATATACAATCCCATCTTATGAGGATTATTTCACATTGAAATCCTGAAAGCTAATTAAGATTATTTCTGAAATTCCAGAATATCAATGTAATTGATGCTTAACATACGTCAGTTTCTATATATCTAATAGTCACTTATGAATAAATTATAGCAAAAGTCTTAGTTCTTTGTATATCGCAAGTCTTAAATGACATATTTTTTTGCAGTCTGAACTCTAACTAAGGATAATTCGGTTTACATGCTAATTGTTAATATTATTTGTTTGTTGCTCTGTTTTTACTTCTATATACGATTAATGACCTATTTCTTTTAAAAAACAATTACAGATGTTGCAAGTTCCTCCAACGCAGATTTCTCTCCCATTTCATCCTCTTCTGAAACAGATCACGGCTATACTACACTTTCCGGAACCTGTATACCATATGTTAGATATGTCTAAAAACAGCGTGTATGTGGTGGTGAAGACAAATGTTGTAATGTGGACTACTGGAGTTATGGAGCTGACTTATGTAGGTGGTTCCGCTGATACAATTGAGGAGTCCTGTGAAGTTGCGGCAAAGAAAGATGTCAATGATGTTATCAGACGATGGGCTATTGTCGTTCAGGATCTTACTTCTGAACGATGTGTTGCTCTAGAGCGTTGTACTGAGCTTTATAATCTGAAGCGGAGAGAGCTGCATAATTTTGTCGGGAGGAGCGCTGAATGTAATCTAAAGGGAAAAAATGTAATAATGCTATGAGCATTACACATGTTTATCTTGATTATATGCCTCTCCTTAGCAAGATTGTCAAGATATATGCAGTCCAGTGTACACCATTGGAATCAATCAGGCATGGTGATGGTCAGTACAGTGCTTGGATCACTATCAGATCGTCATCAAGTTCTGGTTTGAATTTGATATTTATTGGATTATGTTGTGATACACTTGATGGTGCTAAAAACAGCTTGGCTAAGAAAGTTGTCAAGTATTTGATATCAACTTATAATCTTGAGGTTATTGATGTTAATTATCAATCTTTCAAATCAGAGATGGCCGCATTGTTATGCAAATTGGAGATAGAAAGCTACTTAACTGTAAGAGAAAGGGTTTATGAGATTTCCAACGAACCTGAGTTTTCAAACACCCTCATTGAGCGAGATGAAACTGCAGTAGGCTGTGTGTTTGACTATATTCCTACAATTGTTCCAGCTGATCGCACAGAGCATACAAGGAGTGGCCGTTTTGCAAGTCCTGACAATGTCATCCATTGCTTAGCAGGCCGGATCCCTGTCACGTACAAAATTGCACCAAGTCGCAGCTCAGTTGATTGATTTGTGGAACGATTCAAATTATGACTTTTGGGAGATTAGCAGTTTTTGTGTACTCATTTAGCATTGCCAGATTGGGAATTTGTATTGTGTTTCTGAAGTTGTATCTGCGTGATGACAAGTACTTTTTTGCTTAATGTATCGGATTCCTGTATTCGGAAGAAGGCCTGAAAGACATAGTGTTGTACGCACTCTGATACTATATTATATATGTTGAATCTCGTTATATCTATTAATTATGATGTTATTTACACTTCAATCTTTATGTCAAGTTAAGTATTTAGTTCGGTGTATTGTCATAACATCCAGCATTGCGAGCATTGCTGATATAAGATATTGAGTATGTAATACCATAAATGAATTACTCTGTATTGTTATTTAGAATACTGTCTACAATTAGCATTGTGGATTCAGCCTCAACGAATATATAATTTATGTAACGATGCCGTATGAATATAGGTATATATATAGTAATCAACCTAAAAGATTGCTCCTTTAGACCTTTTTGTCCAGCCGGAAATTCCGTATAATGATAAGTACAAGGCTAAATATGACACGATATGTTCTGTGTAACTAATTAGGTGATTACACGTATTTAAACGTTATCGTGGATGTTGTAGTTTCTTATTTTAATAGACAGAAATTCTACACTCCACTTGATAGTACTAAGCAACCATAACTCTATACAGCAAATCACTATTACACAGAGTGTGCTAGATAGGCAACCGTCTATATGTTAAACTTGGCGCCAATTATAACTGTCTGTGTCCTACACCCATATCTTCTTAACCATACTTGCAACAGATTTCCTATTTGCTTTTTACATTTTAACTCCCTACAATCTTATGTCATCAAACCATACCTATTTGACGTCATCTGTGGCAATTATGTTAGTAAATAATATATATTCGTTCATGGGAAGTCATTCTTACATCATTTCTCATTCTGAAATAAGAAACTTCTATTAGCATACATTCCATAATATTGAATCTAAAAGGTCTGCATTATTAGCTGTTGTTTCCTTTGTTATTTATTTTGGTTGACCTGGTTCTCTAATTGTTAAATGGGAATTAGTCTACTTTTCTTACATGCTGATGCCTTAGTAGAATGACATAATATAATTGTATAGGTCAACACTTTAAAGTCATTATTTTTGATCTATTGTATCAATTTACATTACATGTGTCTATCTACGTAGTAAAACTACGATGACATTCATTTGAAAGCATATAAGTTTATATGCACATATGGTGGAAAGTTATATAGGATGAGTGTGGTAGTTGATATGGTAGATAGTTTTATTTGGATGCAATTGTAATTGTTACTGCAGTGATTGTTCTTTAACCTATAGTAATATAGTTTTCGAACTTTTAAAGGTTTATGAAATTTCTATATGCTTATGTATTAAGATTGTATGTATAATTTGGTTTGAGATGCCGTTTGTCCAGGAAATGTCGTCGCCAGTTATACAATATCAATCCCTTTTTGACCCTTGCTCTATAGGATAACCAGTTTGCTGGGGTTTGAGGGACCACGCTATGATATGTATGGTGGAGGGCAGAACAATGCATCTGTCACTGTAAAATGTGATTTGGCTGAAGAGGAATATGTTTACATAGGTGGTGTGTCATCTGTTTTTGAGGTCTCGTGCGAACAGGCAGCACGATTAGCTGTTACAGACCTGATAGAAAAGTACGATATATATATTGCAGACTTCACAGCTGCATTAAAACAATCCCATCACAGATGTGCTAATCTCTGGAGGTTGAAACAGGAAGAATTAAGACGATTAGCAAAGGGATATCCGAAAGTTCCATTGATAGAAGAATTCGATTGTCCTGAGATATTTCATTTCCAAAACCTTTCTTTGGACATGGTGTCCCTTTTGCAGATTGTTGCTGGTAGACTCCCTATACAATGTAGCTCCATAACTACATTAGAGCAAACACCTTCATGTTTCACATCATGGTTAACTATAACTCGTGAAGGAGTTGAATGTGGTCCTACTCATATTGTTGGTGAGTTAGCCTCATCGAGATATACATCAGAGCAAACACTTGCTTTTAAAAGTATCCAATATTTGATCCCTATATATAATATTGACTTAATTGATGCGAATTATGCCCCCGAGGAGGTGAAATTAGCTGCCTTGACCTGTGAGTGTGCGAGGAACATGGTCATTAAACTTGAAAAACATTTGCAAACATCTCAGGGAGCTACTTCAGGAATCCAGGATGGGAATCCAGATGCTTTGACCCTGAATGAAGAGGGTTGTATCACACCAAGGAGCGATCCTTTCTTGATTCCTGTGCAGAAGTGCCCACCACCACCACCCAAAAAAGGAAAACAAGGTCACAATTACCCGATCTTCATAGCTATATCTCCTCGAATAAGAAGAAAGTTTCATCTACTAAGTATGTGAACGACCGAAGCGTATTCTACAAACCTGCACAGTTTCAGTGAAGATGGCATGGAACCTATTGTTTTGGAATATGGATATGTTTTGCAGATTAGTGTTAGGCAGACATAAATAATTGCAGAACTTAGTATCTATTTAGGAGTGGTTATGTTTGTTGCCTTAGAGCATATGACCTTTTAATTTGTAATTTGCTTATCTACTATTGACTTTTGTTGTATTAATTGCCGTTATGTTTTATGGATGAATGAACATCGAAATTTTTTGCTTATAAGGTGTGTTTGAATCATACAGCACTTGCATAACTTACATTATATCTAATGTAGCATGTCATGTTATATTTTCAAACAATCTACTATTTGCAATATAATATTTACATCATTGATGTTATTCTGTAATTAGCTAGACAAGTGCATGAACAGTTTATATGTCACTTTGTGTTTAATTGGTAGTTGATACTTGTCAATGTGATTCTGATGTTTTTGTGGTGTTTGTTAGGCAGAGGGGTGGACATGGTTAGGTTCCATTGAGGATTGAATTCTCTACAATTTATTGCTCGATGGGTACGTCGCTATACTATAATGATGTTTGCGAACACTATCATACTAAATGTATATTTGATATGATTACTGACATTGTTGCTTACAGATGACAGCTTCCCGTATTACGCTAACGTACCTGGTTCTGGCAAGACTAAACGCAAGTGTAGGACTCAGATACAAGCAGAAACCAGCGAAGCGAGGTAGTGTAGCAATGCTCGTTACCTTAATTAACTTTGTATTATGTATAATGTAAGCACCATACTGCTTTTGTTGTCTACATTTAGGGGTACGTTAGCAAAATCAGATACTGTTCCACCAAAAAAACGCTGCAGGAAGCCCCGCCGAGACCACAGCCTGGTAAATGTGTGAATGGTTGTGATATGCCTATTTTTTTTTTTAAGAGTGATATATAATACTTTCTATCTTGGATATTAGGTTTACCACTTGCTATGATTGGTCAACCATTAGTTGGTTCCCCCTTCAAGTTGCCGGATGTTCCATCATGTGATAAATGCTTTGCAAAGAGAATGATCTATGAATCAAAAACATTTTGTTGTGCAAATGGAGCTATTGTGCTGCCTTCCAGCACATTTCCACCACTACTAACCAAGCTGTACACCTCAGCAGACCCAACAGCAGTGCATTTTCGAAAGTTTGCGCGCTTGTATAATAACTTGTTTGCGTTTACATCCATTGGTGGGAAGTTTGAATCACAGACGATTAAAGGTATTTATGTTTTTAAACTTCATGGTCAAATGTACCACAATGTACCAGACCTACTTCCTTGTGGCAGTCGCCCTAAATTCCTACAACTGTACTTTTATGATGGCCTGCACGAAGCTGCAAACCGTGCAGCATGTTTCAAAGAACTCGATGCAGCTGTCATTAATATCTTAATGAATGTAACAGAGACAAATCCATATGCTCGCTTCTTCCGATCCTTACAAGATGTGACTGTTACTACCAACACTAAGATAGTCATCACAAAAAATCCTAACCAAGACCAGCGTGTAAGCAATGCTCCTACGTCTGACGAGGTTGCTGCAATCTGGCCTGACGATTCTACGTCTGGTGAGACTGATGGACCTCACATATTGGTTACTAGCCATAGTGAGGTTTCGCATCGAGTCTTGCATTATTATGGCTGTTATGATCCACTACAGTACCCGTTGTTGTTTCCCAAAGGGGAATGTGGATGGCGACAAGGGCTGAAGAAGCTGTACAGAGTTCAACGCCGCCTCCATCTAGCTTCACAGACGCTGATACTCTTTTGGATGCAGAGGCACATCTTAAGTCATACGTGTATATTCATTAAAGTCTGAATGGTAGTTGCAATAGACTGTTTACTGACTTCATTTTGTGTAATCATACAATAGTAATGAAATTTTCATGATTTCAGAGAGTTTTTGTCAGGAGAATTCAGAAGATCGAAATATTTCATGTCGTGAGTATTATTGTTATAAACTGCAAAATAGACCAGGAAATATGATGTTGAGAGCTGGGAGATGCTTACAGCAATATATCGTTGACATGTACGTGAAGTTAGAAAACACTCGGTTAGATTACCTTAGGCATAATCAAGATACAATCAGATCTGAATTATACCAGGGATTGCTTGACACCATTGATGCTGGTGAACAGTGCGCAGCAAATGTAGGGCGGCTCGTCATTCTCCCAGCAACATATATTGGTGGCCCTCGAGACATGAAGAGGAGATACCTAAATGCAATGGCTCTTGTTCAGCGATTCGGAAAACCAGATTTTTTTATAACTATGACATGCAATTCAAATTGGCCTGAAATAAAAAATGAACTGGCACCTGGAGAAGAGGCTCAGAATCGTCCTGATATCGTGGCTAGAGTATTTCGAGCTAAGCTGTTATTGTTAAAAAAAAAGCTGGTTGATGAGAAATTTTTTGGGGAAGTTGCTGCATTTGTATATGTAGTCGAGTTTCAGAAGAGAGGGTTACCTCATGCCCATTTCTTAGTGATTATGAAAGCTGGTTGCAGGATGAACTGTCCAGCTGATTTCGACAAATTCGTATCTGCTGAAATCCCTTCTCAGTCAAATGCGAATCTGCGTGCAGCTGTGATAAAACACATGATGCACGGTCCATGTGGGAAACTAGATCCTGAGTGTGCGTGCATGAAACATAAAAGCAGTCCGGGCAAGTGCAAGTACTTATATCCGAAACCATACGTATCTGAGACAACCAACAATGATGACGGTTATCCAGTGTACAAACGTATGCCGACGACTGACATTGTGCGCGTGAGAGGTGAAATGCTTAACAATCGCTGGGTGATTTCGTACAACCCATATTTACTAGACCTCTTCGATTGCCACATTAATGTGGAGGTCTGCTCAACTATTCAGGCGGTGAAGTACCTGTATAAGTATGTTTATAAGGGGCATGACAGGATATCATTCAACGTAGCGGGGGAAGGGGAGGTCAAACCGGTTGATGAAATAGAACAATATCAGTCTGGCCGATGGGTATCTCCTATTGAAGCAATCTGGCGTATCTATGGGTTTGAATTGTTTGAAATGCAACCTGCAGTGATGGTGCTGCCGATTCATTTAGAAGGTATGCAAACAATACAGATGAGGCCTCATGAGAGATTAACCCATGTCGTGTCCAACAAAAAACGTGTTAGGACTCCGCTGACTGAATTCTTTAGGTTGAATAGTGAGAATGCTGCAGATCCAAATTGGAGACATCTATATGGGAGCTTCGTTGAGCACTACCGATGGGATACATTTCAACGAATATGGTTGAAACGTAAGAGAACAAGATTCACAATATCTCGTCTTGTTTTTGTGGCACCCTCAGAAGGAGAGCGCTACTTCTTGCGTTTGTTGTTGACACACGTGTCTGCTCCAAAATCGTATAGAGACTTGAGAACAGTCAATGGTTATGAATGTGCTACGTTCCAGGAAGCTGCGTTGAAACTGCAGCTTATTGAGGATGACAATATGGTAGAATTGTGTTTAGATGAGGCCAAACAAGTAGAAATGCCAGCTGCCTTGAGGCACCTATTTGCAACTTTGTTAATATTTTGTCAGCCTAAGGATCCAAGAGCATTGTGGGAAAAATATTATAGTTCATTGTCAGAAGACTACAGTCAAGAACATCCAGGCGATCCATACGCTGCACGGGTCCTTACTGTGCAACGATTAGAGCAACAAATTGAAGCAATGGGCAGGACTCTAAAAAGTTTTGGTTTATCGGATTTGCTAGGTCAACAGGATGCAGAGATCCGAACATCACAGGATACACTTGATGCACTCAATGCACCAATACCAAATGAATGTGTTTTGTGTCGCAAATCATTGAACCAAGAGCAGCAAAGAGCTTTTCACATGATAACTGATTATGCTACGCATAACAAACCTGGAGCTTTTTTCGTAGATGGTCCAGGGGGGGCTGGTAAGACATACCTATACAATGCTTTGTATGCAGAAATAAGGCTGATGGGTAAAATTATCCTTGCTACTGCTTCTTCGGGTATTGCTGCAGCCAATATCCCGTCAGGAAGGACTGCCCACTCACGTTTTAAACTTCCTCTAGATTTGGATGTTTCTTTGTCGTGCTCTGTGCCCAAGCAAAGTAGCCTTGCTGCTCTTATAAAAGCATCCACTCTAATCATATGGGATGAGGCATCTATGGCAAGAAGGGAAAGTGTTGAGGCATTAGATCAGCTCCTGCGAGATATGTGCAATCCTGATTTTTTGTTTGGTGGCAAACTTATTGTATTTGGTGGAGATTTCCGTCAGGTTCTACCAGTGGTACAAAAAAAATCTATTCGTGAGTTGGTTAATTCTACATTAGTTGCTTCTGATATTTGGCCACAGTTTATCAAATTCAGGCTAACTGTTAATGTAAGGGCTAAAACTGATCCACAATTTTCAGATTTTTTGTTATCCCTTGGAAACGGTCAACTCCAGACATGCGAGACTGAGATGGTTGAACTGCCTGATGGAATTGTTCTGGATACAACTCAATTAGGTGCAGATCTTGTAAGTATAGTTGTTGATACTGTATATCCAAATGTCAACCTCAACATTATTGAGGTTGATATACTTATTCATCGTTCCATACTTACACCTATGAATGAGGATGTCGATGATATAAATACATACATGATTAACAAGTTCCCTGGTGAAGCAGTTACGTACAAGGGTTTTGATACAGTGCTTTCGGATAACTGCAACGTATACCCTTCAGAATTTATAAACAAACTCTGTCCTGGTGGCATGAGTCCCTATGAGTTGGTATTGAAGAAGGACGCTCCAGTCATTTTATTAAGAAACCTCCTTCCATCTGCAGGTTTATGCAACGGTACAAGGCTGATATGTGCAGGGTTTACCCCAAATATGGTCGAATGTATTATAACCAGTGGTCATTATAACGGTCAGCATGTCTTCATTCCTCGCATCAAGATGCGCCCATCTAGCTCTTCAAACTACCCATTTCAGTTTCAGCGCAATCAGTTTCCACTCAAGCTTAGTTTCGCAATGACAATCAACAAGTCGCAGGGCCAGACGTTAGACAGGGTTGTTGTCTACCTTCCTAGACACTGCTTTTCACCAGGACAACTTTATGTCGCACTGTCGCGAGTGAGGGAAGCGATCAAAGTTACTGTCATCACTGCATCTAATAATTCCAAAATGAACAGGAATTGTATCAGGAACATGGTTTCTTTTGAAGTTCTGAGGCTTGCAGGTATTATATAGCATCTAATGGCAGCTGGCCTTGTGTCCGTTCTTCTGTTATTTGGCTACAATATCTCAAACTATTTACAGCATTGGCCGGATGTATGTAGTTTAACCAAAGACATTTGTGTTATTACACCAACCTAGCTTGTCATTACATTGTGTGCATCAATGGTTGGATGTACTATAACGCAAAGGATCATTGTTTTGCTGCTTATAACAACTGCTGATGAATATTGTTGACAAATTTTAGCAACTAATTATGCATCCGTAAATTGTCATATGTTATAGTGTTCTATAGGGTACTGATATCCAATATGTCGCTAGACGGCCATCCGAAGATCCATTCGTATCAAACGGTCGCTGATTCAGAAATTAAATTCAGAAAATGGTGTCGTATGTAATGTTAAGCGTAGCTCGTGCATTGTAGTCAAGCATTTAAATTTGCACAATTACTATAAAATGTAAGTAGTAACTAAGTAATGATAAATCCATACAAGTATAACTCTTTACTTGCATCTATTTAGTCCACACAACAGCTGATTAACTACTTAACTTGACAATCAGAACTATACAGTAACATCCATAATTCATGTACAGTCATTGCATCTAATGGTAATTGGGAATACACATTGTGTATTACGATCAGACATTCACAACAAACTAATCAAGCCATGGAAAAAAAAATGACAGCATTGTCCAGTATAAAAAAACATATTATTAACCTCATATTTCCTGTTGCTACGTTATTATTTACAATGATAATACAGATTTGATAAATTTACAATCCCCTAAATCATGCAAAGTTAGTACATACACCATACCCCTATAATGTACCAAGTTAGACAACTTCACGCAAACAACTGTGCATAGTACACATTCTCAGCAACCACCACTGTACATATTTTGGTATGGACCTTCACTAATACTACACTCCAACTTTATTATGTAGAAAAATACACTATTAATAACCATCTGATATTTCACCATACCTTTGCTCAATCTAACATATCTGACTTTCCAACACACCTTTTCCAGGTATGAATTTCTATCCGAGCATTTCTGAATTTCTAGTGGGATTAGCAACTGAAAAAAACAATAGTGTTAAGGCATCATTTAATTATGCTAATTTATAGATTGTATATGATCAGTTATAAGTCTATTAGATATCCTTTTAAGAAATTTATTCTATTGTATTTAATAGACACTTATTAATATCTTCCTGCAACAGAATGAAACACCGGAAAGTTTACCTCAATGAGTTAACTGACACTGCCAAGAACTACAAAGTCAATGTGAGAGCGGTTGAGAAGCGTCGTCCGAAGTCATCTCCTGTTATGGTGCAATATCAAAGCTTGTTATTCGAAGATGATAAGGTAACTGAACTCATTTATGCCAATTCGATAACTTCTCCTTATATATCAAGAACTCATTGCAGAAAGCCTCCATGATATGGATGATGTTCTAAACAATTGATAAGGCTTCGTATCAGGACTAATGCATATATAATTACTGCTAATTGATAAATGTTTTAGTATACTCCTCTAAAATAGGAGATTTTGACAGTGGTCATACATCAATAACCATTCCTATTCTTAACAATTGATAGGATGTTTTGCAACACAGATACATATACTCCAACTATTAGTAGTTGTAACGTTGAGTGAATTTCTTCACATTGTATACTCTTGCATAGTTGCTCATAGACTACTCTTATACAAAGATGCAATCTTCCAAGTGAGTATCATCAATTGATGTCATTCTGTTTAAAAATATAACACAGTAATGGATGTTGTTAAATTTTCCAATACATTATTTTTCATGTGTACTGTCTATTTATAATCCTTTGTTGACATTGTTAGTTCTTGGTGCACAAATTGATGTGAAACTGTTCTTATGTTAGCTTCATTGATTATGATTATTGATATACCTATCTGATCTATGAACAAATGAAATACTGTTTTTGATAAGGTAGGCTTCTCGACATGTTTTGAGCAGGGAAACAAAATGCGTGCTGCTCTTTTTGCTGATCAAGTGGATATATATGAGGATGCTATAAAGCGCAATCAGAAATATGAAATATCAAATGCTACCATAAGTCCTATAAAACCTGAGTATAAATCACATGAATCTGAGATGGACTATCAGATGTCTTTCATTAAACGTACCATTATCATGCTTGTTGAAGTTGATAGTGGATGTGCTGATATTGATTATCGCCCAATTTCCCAAATACCTCGTGCACCTGATTACAGTGAAATGTTTGGTAAATTTCAAAATCGCGACCTATCTACATATATTGCATGTGCTAACAATGGGTTCTGTTTATAATCAGCCTCTCACTATCATACCTCAAATGCCTTGTAGATATAGTAGGTGTTGTTCTCTTTGTAGAAGATCAGCCACGTAAAATTGTCACATCAAAGGGCCGTGAAACAACTGTGCGTGAAATCATAGTAATCGACCATAGGTGATTGATCCCAAATACTTTGAGAAATTAGACTCCATATCTTTCTGCATATTGATAACATCTAATATCGTATTGTTGCTGATACTAATGTTAACGCTCTTGCAGTACTACACAACCTCTGTCCATTTCGGTTTGGGACGATCTCGTGCAGGATGACTGCACTATACTAATACCACAACCTGGTAAATTCAGGGCGTTGGTATAACTGCCCTCAGAGTATCAATGCACAAAGGTTCTGGTGGTCATGATCAATATTTTTTTAATGCATTCTGTAGATTAATGTTTTGCAAATTCTCAAAATACTAGCATAGATTGCATCAGTAAGACATTTAGTACTATTCTAATACAGTTCAAAATGGAACAGGCTTCTCGATGACCACATCTACTTCTACTGTCTTTGTTCACTCACCTGATGGTGATAAAGCTGATGCTCTCAAAGCATGGTACTAAACTAAACTTCACACGAGCAGCAACATACCTTCTAGACAAAATGTATTGTTTCTTACAATTGATCTACATCAGTGTGCAGGATGGCTAGCCATATTATGACATTGACAAAATTACAAAGCAGAGTTTTAAGTGTGAAGGCGCCCGTGCTAGCTGACATTACAACGACCATTTCAACCCTCCGTTCCAAAAAGGTATCCAAAATACTGCATAATTACCTGCGCCATATTCACAACTGAACCATGTCAGCAGTCCTATATCAGTACAGAATGTTGCAAATATCACACAATAGTTCAGACTAGAGAGAGTTCTTATACTACAAATAGACTTAAAACAACCAACGTAATTACATTAACACAAATTATGTTATTTTACTTATTAGGAGTGACAAGTTAACAGCTGTTTAATTCATAGGCTTATGTGTCTTATATACCATGATCAGGCCAAAACGACTTTGCAGGATGAGCGCCATTGGTTAGAGGTAACAATCCCAGATGTTGATTTTGATAAGATAAATGCATCCATGGGATGCTCAAATTGTTCAAAGCGGTCAAGCATACAACCAGGAAATACATACACTTGTGACACCTGCGCTAAACCTAACTGCACCTCAGAACCGAAGTAAGACTCCTGATCATTTGATAGTCATTCTGAACTTTATAATTACACAACACATTTTAACTAGGAATCAGTACAGACTGATACTAGCCTCCGTAAAATATAGAATGAAAATTCCACCACTAATGTTCGCATGAAATGCAGGGTCACGTTCAATTGTGATGTATCAGATGGCACTGGAACACTATCCTTTACCGTGTTTACAGAAACCACTGAACAACTATTCAGAATGTCGGCATCTGATATATTTCATATGAAGCACAATGTGAGTGTAACTTTAATTCAATTAATTTTAAAAGTAATAGAACTCCTAATATTAATTGGTGTATTGCTTGGCAGTCTGACGAGCCAACCTTTTCAACACTCAAACGATTACTTGATACTACGCCTTTCAAAGCCCAAGTAGCTCCAGCCAATACACTGTCAACCAACAATGTGCTGCAGTGGACTATGAAGCGTGTCATAGTAAGTCCTGAAAGCATAAGTACTGACATCAGTGAGGAACGGCAGAGTGTGGGGATCACACAGGACAACCAGGATGTTGGGGATGTTAGCATCAAACATCCCACCCCTGCTCATGGCACTGAGCATAGCGACCGTACGTCTACGACAGTTGTTGATGAGGCTGATAAAACTGATCAGCCTGTGACTCCAAGTAATCTAACAATTGTTGACTCGGAGAAAAATGTGGCAGTAAGCTTGCAACACACATCACTTCCAAAGAGGAAATGTAAGAAGGATAAGTAAGGATCCCCAACTGCTGTCCTGTCTACGCCAACATGAAAACCAGTGTCTACTCGAAATAATAACTACCATCAATGTGAAGTCTATCTATATAAAGAATATATCTTTTGCTGTTGTAGTGCTTATAATATGCACAATGAAGAACTACTTACTTGACAGCTACATGTCAACATGAACTATTTATATTACATGTTTAACTATGTGTGTTGGCTTAGTAACTTGAGTTGATCCACAATTCCTATCTACAATAGTATAAGACCATTGAAGAGTCTATTGATATAATATACTCAAGAAGGGGGGGGGGGTTGAATTGAGTATGCCTTCTTTTGAAATCTTCTTCGATGTGTGTGTAGTTGTATGATGATTGTTGAGTAGAGCAATAATAAAGTAGAGGCACGATATTTTTGAAGTGGTTCAGTCTCACACTCTGAGACCTACGTCCACTATTCTCGATTAATAAAATTAGTACCAACTCTGGATTACAATTTTATCAACCCTACTCGTGCGACTTTGATGTTAGTCACAACTCAATCTAGATACCGTTAAATATCTAGCTACGACAAATACCGTTAAATATTTGTCTTACAACGAGTACCGCTAAATACTCAATCTATCTTACGTAAATAAGATAAAGTCTTCAATGTTTTCTTGGTGTTACTATCTTGAATGAATAAGATCAATGCTTGAACACTTGAATCTTGAATCGGATATGACAATGAAACGCTCGAATATTGAAGTATATGACCGACGGCTCTCTCTTGATTTGCGTGTATGTGTGTTGTGTATTTCGTGTGTTTTAATGTATCATGGTAGTCTATTTATATAGAATATGTATCTAGGTAATTTAAACCCTAGATGATTTAGGAATATTACTTAAACTAGAATACTAGTCTTTTAGTAATACTACCTTAAATCTAATCTTAATATATTTAGGAAAGATTTAATAATATACTATATGTATTATATAAGGAATTAATTTCCTAATTCATATTTAGGAAAGATCTTTATATAATAAACAATTAGTATCCTTATTAAATCAACTTCCTAAATCATGTCAAAGATAATAAAATATATTACCATAATATAATCTTAGTTAGTTTAGGACATTAAATAAATACATAATATTTATTTAAATAAATCCTTACACGATTTATAGAAACGTGACATGTTACACGTTTTCCAAAAATCGAAACAAACCAAATCTTAGATTATATTTTGACAATTAAAATCATATAAAAAATCTTTAGTTTATTTTAGTAATAAATAATTATCTCATAAGACAATTATTTATTTCTTATTTAACCAAAAGATATTTTATATAATCCTATTAAGATTAACAATTCCATATTTAAAATAGAATACCGTTGAACCACTAATACTACACGACACAAATTAGGAAACAAACGTTTCACTTTAAACACATATATATTCCCGATCATTTCTTCATGAAATAGAGTTATAACTACGGGCTATAACTAGAACCAATCTTGTACTAAAGCTATAGTTGATGAATATAACTTTAGTTCATTATACGCGTTTGTGATCTTCTATCAATCTTCGACTTAGTCAATTCATTGACTAATATACTTGAATCTTTTACACTTGATAGATTAGATCTTGTCACTAATATTCTGTACACTTAGCACACGATTATACATACGAGTATATAATATATAAATAGCTAGACTTGTCATTATCAAAACATAAACATATATACTATATATATATTTGAATATATGGTTCAACAAATTCCCCCTTTTTGATGATGGCAAGTCTCTCTTAGATTTCGTGTCTAAGTATATGTTCCCCCTCAATATAATAAGGGTCATTCATAGCAAAGAGTCACTTAGGGTTTCTATCTTCTATCTATCCCATATCCTTTAAGGACCCTAAGAGACAATGAATTACGACAAGGAGCAAGCTTAGGCAAATTCTAATCTAAGTCGCATTTTTCCCCCTCTTGACATCATCGAAAAGATGAGAACAAAGACATGAAACGACTAGAATAATATACGTACGAAGCATAAGCAAGCATATAAACGAGTCGAAATAATATGAACATAGAAAATATCACATAACCACATACGGAATGTTAAAAATATACACAAACAATCCAAAATACTAAGCCAATGGGCCGAATGTGGGACAATGTTTAAGAAAATGGGCCTGGCTATGTTAGTGCATAAGGAGACTGCAAAAGATAACTAGCAAAGTGGGCCAATAGCAAAAGAAATAAAGGATTGGGCCGCATCAGAACAGGAAGTAAGTTTGGGCCTGTTTAGGGTTAGGAAATCCGAGAGAGGCAAAAGGAAATAGGGCCTCGGATTCCTTAATGGGCTAGGTTAGGTATTGGGCCACAAGACAAGAGAGTTTATAAGTCCACCACCGGACTTAGAACAAAATAACAACAATCCAACCAAATTTCGAACAACAGAGACGGAGAGGATTGATCACGAACGAGAGCTTGAACCCGGATTCTTTGCATAAGGATTCACATAATCGGGTCGGGTACGATACTCAAGTGACTCCAACCGATCCAAACAACTAGACACGTTCCTCCCTTGGGCATTGAGAGCCAACTCGAAGTTAAGAATTTTCAAAGATAGCGCCTTAACCGCTTCGAGTGCTTGAGATGCATCCGTCCTTAATAATCCATGATCACGGACCATAGCTCCCCCTTGAGTAGCCAGAAACGAAAGACGGTCACTCATGTTTAGCAACTCCGAGCAAACAACCGAGACCTCCGAGCCAATTTTCACTAACTGCCTGTCTACTTTCTCCATCCATTCCTTTACTTCAACCTCAAACTCACGACTACTACCCGCACGATTTCCCGAGGTACCCGAATGTTCTTTTTCCTTTTTAATTTGACACAACCCGAGAAGCTGATCCATTTTAGCTTCCAAGTCGACAAAGGACGGAGATGGATTAGGATGGGGTCCCTCCTCAACCGTCTTCCCGAAAGCCAAATCGACTCCATCAAACATAATTCCCATCAATTTAAGCAACTTGTCGCACATCCGATCACGGGGTTTAACACCAAAACTACAATCATCCACAACACCCTTTTTCAATAAGATTTCGGATACCCACATTCCGTATGGGATATCGAGTGTCGAACTTGGTTTTTCTTTGATTAAAACAGAGGATACTTGACAAATTTTCGAACAGAGCAAGAATGCGAGATTGATTTTGTTTCCTTCTAACCAATGAAATAATATGACAGCTTCAACACTTGACAATTTATCACGACCACCTCTCCTAGGCAGAATCGTGTTCCAAAGATAGTTAACAAACAACTTTAATTTTGGGGAGAATGAATTTGTGAGTAGTGGAGAGACTTCAGTGGCATTGGGATCAAAGTATTGTTTGATCATCATTTTCTGTTCGTGTGTAACTACCCCCCATTCCTTTCGGGTATCAATATCAAGTCCCCTTGGATCAAGATGAAAAATCTCACATATATCTTCTAAAGAAACTTCGACATCTTTCCCATTAACTACAGCTTTCATCCCGGTTTCAGTAGGTTTCACAGAGGCAAAGAATTGAAGTAATTCAACTGGAAATATTAACCCTGAGAAATTACTAATATATTCCCACCCTTGAAACTCTAAAAATTTCTTAAAAAAGAGCAGAGATTTAGAACCATTTACCCAGGATGTCGGATAAAACCGACCTGCGTGAATTGCATAAGGAAGGAGACGGTTGATGAGTATACCTTCGTTTTTGGTCATGCGAACACGTTCGAGACCCTCCTGAGTAGCTTCGATGGAATAGTCTTTGAACAGAGGACGAGGTTTCTTGGAATCCCTTTCTTGCATGTCGTCCGATACCGACGCTTGCCTGTTTCTGGGTTTGGACTTGCGGTGGCAATGGGAGTCGGAGACGGTGGGGGTGACGGAGTTGGTGAAGGAGGTGAAGGCTTATTTTGGTGAGAACGGGTTGCACGGGATGGAGGCATAGTGATTGAGGTGAGACACGGTGGTTAAAGGCGAGAGGTGGTGAGATTTTGAAACGGTTTTAATGGAGTTTTGGAGGTTTGAGTTTTAATGGGTTTTGGTAATTTTTAATGGAGGTTTTGGGTTTGGTAATAAAAGTGAATAAAGGAGGTGAATGGTAGTAAGTTTGAGGGAGAGAGGTTGGTTGGGTTAATTATTGAGGTGGGGTGAAAGTCAAAAGCTAGGTAATAGGGGAGACACGTGGCAGTTGGTTGTGGGGTAAGTGAGGGTGAGACGTGGCATTGGTGGGGCTAGTTCACACGGTTTGTGTGACTATTTGAGGTAAGTTTTGTTTTTCGTTTTTGTAATATTTGAATATTATTTTGTATGTATTATAATATGTATGTTGTGAGATAGTTATAATATGTGACGTAATATTATTGTGAGATCGATTGTGCACACATTCATATGTAAATCATATAATATAACTATAATCACAAAATTTAGCATCGAATATATACATACACATGCAGCGGAGTATACGGACACAGTCATATAATCTCATCTAAACCGTAGTCAATCATTGGGTTATTTTTGCTTTTAAGATTTGATTAGGTGCCACCGATTAAACCAATTTCCAATCGCAAAGTCTCAAAGCGTTCTCTAGCCAATGGTTTAGTGAAGATATCTGCCCACTGTTTTTCCGTACTACAAAATTCCAATTTTATATTTTTCTTTTCAACATGGTCTCTTAGAAAGTGGTGTCTAATTTCAATATGTTTGGTCCTCGAGTGCTGGGCTGGGTTTTTAGATATAATTATAGCATTCGTATTATCACATAATATAGGCACACATCCAACATCAACACCATAATCATGTAACTGTTGCTTTAACCATAAAAGTTGAGAACATACCAGTGCGGCTGCAATATATTCTGCTTCAGCAGTTGAGAGAGCGACAGAATTTTGTTTCTTGGATCCCCAAGATATAATACAAGGACCTACAAAGGTAGCAAGTCCGGAGGTACTTTTTCTGTCTAAAGAACATCCTGCATAATCCGCATCTGAATATCCTACTAAGTTAAAGTTACAGTCCATGGGATACCATAGATATAATTTTGAGGTTCCGATTAGGTATCTTAAAATTCTCTTAACTGCAATGATGTGTGATTCTTTTGGTGCAGATTGGAATCTCGCACAAACACAGACACTAAACATTATATCTGGACGACTTGCTGTAAGATAAAGAAGTGAGTCAATCATACCTCTGTAAGTCGTTTCATCTACAGACTTACCATCTTCGTTTTTGGTTAACTTCTTATCTGTAACCATTGGAGTAGGCATTGCATGAGACGTTTCCATTCCAAATTTCTTTAGTAACTCTTTGACATATTTTTGTTGATGAACCTTGATTCCTTCTTCAGTTTGTTGTATTTGAAGTCCAAGGAAGAACTTTAGTTCTCCCATCATACTCATCTCGAACTCAGAAGTCATCAACTCAGAGAAGTACTTGCACAACTTTTTATTAATTGAGCCAAAAATAATATCGTCAACATAGATCTGAACAACTAGTAGATCTGAGTTTTCGCTTTTAAGAAATAGGGTTTTATCCACAGACCCTCTCTTGAATCCACTCTCCAATAGGAACTTTGATAATCTGTCGTACCATGCCCTAGGTGCTTGTTTCAGACCATATAGTGCTTTGTCCAATTTGAATACATGATCCTTGAGTTTGCTGTCAGGAAATCCAGGAGGTTGTTCAACAAATACTTCCTCTTGGAGATAGCCATTAAGAAATGCAGTCTTAACGTCCATCTGAAAAAGCTTCATTCCCTTGTGTGCTGCAAATGCAATGAGTAGTCTTATTGCCTCAAGACGAGCAACAGGAGCAAAGGTTTCGTCATAATCGATCCCTTCCTGTTGGTTGTATCCTTGAACTACTAGTCTGGCCTTGTTTCGCACAATGACTCCAGTGTCATCCAATTTGTTTCTGAATACCCATCTAGTTCCAATGACAGTTCTGTCCTTAGGTCGGGGAACAAGATGCCAAACTTTGTTTCTTTCAAATTGCTGGAGTTCTTCTTGCATGGCAACTATCCAGTCTGGTTCTGCGAGAGCTTCCTTGATATTTGAAGGTTCAATGGTGGAGAGAAAGGAGTAGAATGAGCAAAAGTTATTTAAGCTCCTTCGGGTCTGAACTCCATCTGTCAGGCTTCCTATGACATTGTCCAAAGGGTGAGAGCCTTTGTATCTCCAATTCCTTGATTGATCATTTGCATTCCCTGAACTGAACTCGGGATCTTGACTTGTTCCCCCTGAATCCAAACCTGGGTTTATAGTAGGGTCAGGTATAACTCTGGCCTCTTCCCTTTGGTTTTGATTCAAAGTTACAGCTTCATTAGCTGTAACTCTGGGTTCCGAGTCATTGGTTTGAGAGTTATCTACAGTATTATCAACTGTAGTTTCATTTCTCGTACCATTTTCTCCCAAGTTGAGTTCATTATGCATTCCTTGAGGTTCTCCTTCTTCAATTTCCATTTCAGGAGGATCTTCCCTTGATAACCTGAAATCAGGTTCGTCTAGGTTTTCCTCTATATCCTGTAATGGCTTATCGAAGGCATTATTCTCATCAAAGATAACATGAATACTTTCCTCTATGCATAAAGTACGTTTGTTAAAAACTTTGTAGGCTTTACTATGATCTGAATATCCTATAAAGATTGCTTCATCACTTCTAGGGTCGAATTTGCTTAATCTGTTTTTACCATTGTTGTGAACAAAGCATTTACTACCAAAGCATCTTAAATGAGATATGTTTGGTTTACGACCTCGAAAAAGTTCATAAGGAGTCTTTTTAAGGATAGGTCTAATCATAGCACGGTTATGAATATAGCAAGCTGTACTAATAGCCTCAGCCCAAAAGTTTCTAGGTAGGCCACTACAAAGAAGCATTGTTCGAGCCATGTCTTCTAGGGTTCTGTTCATTCGTTCTACGACTCCATTTTGTTGTGGGGTTCTAGGGGCCGAGAAGTTATGTCCAACACCATTGGTTTTACAGAACTCAATAAAAGCATGATTGTCGAACTCAGTTCCATGATCAGTACGGATTGTTACTAGGTTTGATTTATATTTGTTTTGGACAAGTTTCATGAGGCTAACAAATTCATCGAAAGTTTCGTCTTTAGAGTGAAGAAAGATTGGCCAAACAAATCTAGAGTAATCATCAACTAGAACGAAAACGTACCTGGAACCACCTCTGCTTCTTACCTTCATAGGGCCACATAGATCCATGTGTACTAGTTCAAGAGCTTGTTCTGTGCTTACCACTCTTTTTGGCTTAAAGGATGATCTGACGTGTTTACATCGTGCACATGTGTCACACATCTTTTCTTGATCAAATTTGATCTTTGGAAGACCTTCGACCAAGACCCATCTTTTCAGCTTACTTAGAATAGGTGAGCTTATATGACCAAATCTCTTGTGCCATAGACATGGATCATCTAACGTAACTTTCATGCATGATAGAGAATCAGTAGGTACAGCATTTAGATCAATCATATAAACATTTTTCATTCTGTGACCTTCAAGTATTACTTTACTGGTGCCTTCTAAGATTATACGACATATATCTGAATGAAAAACCACTTTATTTCCTTTGTCACATAATTGTGATATACTGATAAGATTGTGTTTGAGACCATTTACAAGGTATACATCATTTATAGCATGAGAGGATGAAATACCTATCTTACCAATTCCAATGATCTTTCCCTTTTTGTTATCACCGAATGTGACTTTACCTCCGTCAAAAGGTTTTAGGGTTTGGAATAGGTTTACGTCGCCTGTCATATGTCTTGAGCATCCACTGTCGAGATACCATAGGTTATTTTCCTTGGCGACAAACTGCACAAATAATTTTAAAGACAGGATTTAGGTACCCAAGCATACTTGGGTCCTTTGTTGTTAGTAATCACAAATACATCTTCCTTTTTAACCCAGACTTGTCTTACATAGGTCTTTCTATATCGGTAGTGATTGGGTTTTGATGTTCTTGTGTAGGTTTTAGTTTGGACTCTTGGTGACCATTTTTTGTGTGATGTTTGAGGAGTCTGTTTGGTTTTGTTTTTCTTTTCTTCGTAGTCAAATGTCATGTCATAGAACCATCTGTGGTCAATGTTTCTTTCCTCAGTTTTGTCACCATCACTATCAGAGACAGAAATAGTGTCGCTTGGAATTCCTAAGGATTTAACAAACTTAACTCCGGTTTTAAAATCTTGTGCGTGTTTCACACAGTTTTCTCGGAGGTGTCCAGTATGGCCACAATAAGTGCATATTAAATACTCAGGAAGGTCGGCATATTTTCTTCTTCTAAAGTCTCTATCTGTTGGACTTTGTTTACACTTTGAGTGATCCCTTCTTCCATAACATTCGTGACCTAAACCCATCTTCATGTTGTTGTCGGATTGTTCAGTTAGGAAGTTTAGAACGTTAGTGCTTCCTTCCCATTTATCGTGAACTTTCCGAGCATGAAGAAGGAGGTCTTTCAAGGAGTCTATTTCTTTCTTACATTCACTATGGTCAGTGTTGCTAGACTCTTTTAGGTTTTGAATGTCTTTATGGAAGTCAGACACAATTTTGGCATGTTCTTTCTTGATTTTAGATATACTGAATTCTAGATCCATGATTTTGCTTTCGAGAATCTCAACTTCTTCTTGATGAGTCTCATCTTCGACCATAGTCGAAGATTCTGACTTAAGCCGTTCATTAACCTTTCTTAATTCTGAAGTTATAGCTTCATTAGCTATAACTTTAGATTGAAGCTCTTTAATGTTGAGTTTTAGTTTTAAGGTTATAGCTTCATTAGCTATAACTTTAGACTCAAGAACCTTTTTCTCAGACATAGCTGTTTCCAACTTAGCATTTGCTTCAATGCTTATTTTGGATTTCAGTTTCTTAGCTTTGGCTTTCAGAAGTTGATTTTCCTCAGCAATATCGAGGATCTGCTCTTTCAAGTCATCTAATTCAAGATTTTGTTCATGACATTGGTCTAGGGTTTTCTCAAAATATTTAATTAGCATAGCTTTAGATAAGTTTTTAACTTGACTTTTGAGTTGAAGAAAATTTACCTCTTCGTCGTCGTCGTCTGAGTCTGATTCTCCAAGGAGACACATATTCGATGCGTCATCTTCATCATTATCGTTTGAGATTAGATCTAGGCTGACGTTGCTTAGGCATAGGTTTGCTACCTCTTCTTCTTCAGAGTCCTCGTCATCTTCAGATTCTAATTCTCCCCAGCATGACGCAAGCATTACTTTTTTAAACTCTGTTTTGGTCTTTTCTCTTTTTGACTTGTCTTTGATTTTGTCCCAACTTGGACAATCTTTGATCATGTGATCTTGTTGTCCACACTTGAAACATCCTCTTTTGAAGAATGTTTGTTTAGAGTCAGTTTTCTTTTTGTCGAATGTTTTGTTGTTAGGGTTTTTGTATCTACCCTTGAAAACTGCTTTCTTAAATCGTCTAGCGAATAGAACTGTTTCATCTTCAAGTTCTTCTTCGCTTACTTCGCTTGTGGAGGCTTGTAAAGCGACTCCCTTTCCTTTGGGATCATCATCGTTTTTATTTAGAATGATCTCGTGAGCCATTAAGGATCCAATCAATTCTTGGTAAGTGATTTTAGATAAATCACGTGCTTCCTCTATGGCCGTGACCTTAGGTTGCCACTTTTTGGTGAGACTCCTAAGAATCTTACGAATGATATCCTCAGAATCGATCTTTTTGCCAAGGTTCCGCAGTTCATTAATAATACAAGAAAATCGTGCAGACATGCTATCAATAGATTCATTCTTTTCCATATTGAAAAGTTCATATCTTTGAACAAGCAAGTCTATACGATGTTTCCTGACTGCGGATGTTCCTTCATAAGCAAGTTCGAGACTATCCCATATTTCCTTAGCGGAACTACAGGATGAGAATCTATCGAATTCTGAGGTTATCATACCGTTCTGTAGGAGGCTCATGGCCTTAGAGTTTTTCTCTGCAATTTTGTAGTCACTTTCCACATAATCGCTTTCCATTTTTTCATAGGTTGTTCCATTGGCGGCGGCGACCAAGATCTTCTTTGGTCCAGTTTGGATGATCTTCCAACATTCCCAATCGCAACCCTTGATGTAATGAGTCATCATATTTTTCCATAAACTATAGTTTTTGCCATCGAAGATAGGGCACTTGAGATGCTTGGAATCCATTGATGAAAGAGTATATAATATAGAATCAATAGAAGGATCAAAACTCACGCGGCTAGGCGATCAAGAGCACGAGGCTCTGATACCAATTGAAGAGTCTATTGATATAATATACTCAAGAAGGGGGGGGTTGAATTGAGTATGCCTTCTTTTGAAATCTTCTTCGATGTGTGTGTAGTTGTATGATGATTGTTGAGTAGAGCAATAATAAAGTAGAGGCACGATATTTTTGAAGTGGTTCAGTCTCACACTCTGAGACCTACGTCCACTATTCTCGATTAATAAAATTAGTACCAACTCTGGATTACAATTTTATCAACCCTACTCGTGCGACTTTGATGTTAGTCAAAACTCAATCTAGATACCGTTAAATATCTAGCTACGACAAATACCGTTAAATATTTGTCTTACAACGAGTACCGCTAAATACTCAATCTATCTTACGTAAATAAGATAAAGTCTTCAATGTTTTCTTGGTGTTACTATCTTGAATGAATAAGATCAATGCTTGAACACTTGAATCTTGAATCGGATATGACAATGAAACGCTCGAATATTGAAGTATATGACCGACGGCTCTCTCTTGATTTGCGTGTATGTGTGTTGTGTATTTCGTGTGTTTTAATGTATCATGGTAGTCTATTTATATAGAATATGTATCTAGGTAATTTAAACCCTAGATGATTTAGGAATATTACTTAAACTAGAATACTAGTCTTTTAGTAATACTACCTTAAATCTAATCTTAATATATTTAGGAAAGATTTAATAATATACTATATGTATTATATAAGGAATTAATTTCCTAATTCATATTTAGGAAAGATCTTTATAAAATAAACAATTAGTATCCTTATTAAATCAACTTCCTAAATCATGTCAAAGATAATAAAATATATTACCATAATATAATCTTAGTTAGTTTAGGACATTAAATAAATACATAATATTTATTTAAATAAATCCTTACACGATTTATAGAAACGTGACATGTTACACGTTTTCCAAAAATCGAAACAAACCAAATCTTAGATTATATTTTGACAATTAAAATCATATAAAAAATCTTTAGTTTGTTTTAGTAATAAATAATTATCTCATAAGACAATTATTTATTTCTTATTTAACCAAAAGATATTTTATATAATCCTATTAAGATTAACAATTCCATATTTAAAATAGAATACCGTTGAACCACTAATACTACACGACACAAATTAGGAAACAAACGTTTCACTTTAAACACATATATATTCCCGATCATTTCTTCATGAAATAGAGTTATAACTACGGGCTATAACTAGAATCAATCTTGTACTAAAGCTATAGTTGATGAATATAACTTTAGTTCATTATACGCGTTTGTGATCTTCTATCAATCTTCGACTTAGTCAATTCATTGACTAATATACTTGAATCTTTTACACTTGATAGATTAGATCTTGTCACTAATATTCTGTACACTTAGCACACGATTATACATACGAGTATATAATATATAAATAGCTAGACTTGTCATTATCAAAACATAAACATATATACTATATATATATTTGAATATATGGTTCAACAACCATGGCTTTGAAACTTAAAGTGATCCACAATTCCTATCTACAATAGTATAAGACCATGAACCCTATACACCTTCTACGGTGTTCAATGATAGTCCCTGGGTTCCTCCCTCAATGAAATCATACACAATATTGTTGAAATCAAGCCCATCGCTGCATATGTCAATATAGCAGCAACACATCAACTTGATACATCACACCATCATCACAAGGATGTTGTTGTACATAGAAGATCACCAACAAACCCCCAACACCATCGGAGTCTGTACTAATTTATAGGATTGTATACCAGTGAAACTAATAAGAAAACACACATAAGCTATAATCACATGCTCTTCTCAAGCATATTTCAGAGTAGAAATGAAGATACCATAAACACAGAAGAAACATAATAATATACATTACTAGATTCTGATACCTATATTTATTCATAAAGTTTACGGAAAAGTTTATTACCAGGCTCAGCAATCAGAGTCATAATACCCCTCGCTGCCAGACTTCTCAACATACACATCCTTCGAGCTGCTGCCTCTTCTGTAACATCCCTTCCTCTTCTTAACTTTGGACTTCCTTGGCTTGCATGAACATGTAATCGACACAAGCCTCTGATTTCTGGACACCCATATCTGGTTCCCTCGATTTTCCCTCACAAGTTCATGATCATAATCCAGATGAACTTTACCCGTTTCGGTACCAACAAGATACAACCTTGCCCATGCCTTACATACCACGGCCATGTTCCTTTTCCCCTGTCTATCCAGTCTGTTGAAAACACGATCAGTAAGTTCTGGAAGGCTGAGAAATGGGTGATGAGGCCTGCTGCCAAAGGGTATTTGCTCTTCAACAACTGCTTTTGTAAATAGGGCCGTCGACTGGAACTGTTTCTTTTTCCAATCAACATATTCATTAACAAAATATGGTTTATCATCCACGTTAAATTACATTACTTCTCCACAGGATTTTACCATAGTAAATGTGCAGGAAGTTTGGTGTGTAGATGATGAAGATTGGAAGGTAAAAGTTAGTGGTAGTAATTATGTAGTACAGTTGGGTTAAATCAAAGAGTTTAGGGAAGGGTGAGTGACATGCTAGCCGGCATATTGCTTTAGCTACTTAGTGATTACGTAATACATAATCATTACCATTATACACGTAATTTCCATATGTTTCGTAACTTCGTATAATAACAGATTAAGTTGGTACGGTTTTATCCTTCTCACAATATATGTATCATTCAAATTCATTATCTAACTTAGCCTACTACACCGTCTAAAGAGACCTTAAATGTGGATTAGTCGATTTTATTATTTTAGTTAACTACACATCTTCCGATTAACGGTCGTGTGTGAATTAATAAAAAAAGAAAAATATGTATAAACTTTCACCTACGTAGTGCCATACCAGGCACAAACACAAAATCGTAACATAACATAATAATACTTATTTCACGACAAAAAAAAAAAGAAAAAACGACTAATCAACTTAACCTAACATGCTCAATTAATACAGAGTACATTAACTCCGGCATTCTAAAATGATCTCCTTTCTCCTTTTGACCACATTTAGTGTTGATCCCTCTTACCATTTGGGGATAACTTTGTACTACAATTTTAGTATCGATGAAATCAAAATTCAATCTACCGTCTTTTGGGACAAAATAGAGGATACCTAATTACAAAACCTAAAGGGTACAACAATTAGAAATCTTTAAATTATAAGAGTTAATACCTGACAAATACCCTATATACTTATTAAACATGTTAACAATTTGATGTTATTGTTGCAAACATAACTCTTTCGCTGCATAAGGTTCCTTCAAATGGGTAATGTTCGATGTTTGTCATTAGACCAAAAGTACGGTTATGATGGTGCAACCACCCTTTCAGATTAACAATAGAGCGGTGCTCCATGATCATGCTACTTAATAAATAGTTTTATCTTTATCTTTATCTTACTTTTTTACTTTCTATTGTTTTCTCCTTTTTACGCCCCATTATTATCGTACTTCCTCATTTTGAAACTTTGAATTAATCATTATTATTTTTTTAATAAACTTTGAAGTACATAATACATTTTCATTATTAGATCATTAATGTGTTTTAAAAATGTTTAATTAGATTTCAGAAATCAAAATACCAATGTTAAATTTACATTAGACTTTCTAAAAATTCCCAAATTACCAATGTTAAATTTACATTAGACTTCTATAAATTACCAAATAATGTATATTGTTCATTGTCTCAGATATGTTGTATATTAAATAAATTAATAAACGTGAAACTTCATTTGTGACGGCGGTATCTGTCACAGGTTTGTGATAGATACCGTCTCATCTCACAAATAACCAGTTTTCCTCTTTCCGACACTATTCAATTTACAAATCCGTAACAGATAATGACCAGTTTCCGGTAAAAATAACTAATTAATAGATAAACTAATAAACGTACGTTTTATACAACCCAAAACCCCATTGTTATACCCTCTTTGCATCTATTCTTCTCCAGAATTTGTCTCTTCCTCAGTTCTCAATCTAAAAAACCAAACACCCTTGCCAACAACTTCCTTCATCACCATTAGAGAATCCACGTTCACCACCAAAACACCGTAACAGTCTTCCTGCATTTATCTGTTCGAATCAAGGTATGCTTTTAGGATTTAAATGTACTTAATCCTAAATAGTGAATTAATTAATTGTACATTGAATTCCAATTGTCATATTGATACGATTATATGTTGACAAACATTATTTGTAGTACAAATTATATATTAGAATGGTTATGTTAAGAAATATTAATTAGCTTGATTAGTTTGATTGATTTTAATGTTCCTTGATTGAAATGTTGTGGTCTGGATTAACTCTTGCACTAAAATTATGTTGATGTTAATAGACACGTAAATTGCTGCAAAAAAAAAGGAAATTTAATACGTATGTCTGAGATATGAGTGATAAATCAGCATTGACAGTAAGAAACAATATAAGTATGTGTATGGCCTTGAGTTCAAAGTGGTTTCGTACTGGATCTGTACTTCTGATTGTGAGTATACAAGGGTTTCTGGGTAATTTGGAAGGGTCGGAGCAAAGAAGTAAGATAGCATGAATTTGGATGTTATTGCATAGCATTGAAAATTGTAGGTTCTTACAGAGAAGGGGTGAGGGTGGTCAGGGGTGAGGACGAGGGAACTGAGGGGTTTTTGTGTTAACAACATTGTAATGCAAAACTTAAGCAAATCAACAACACCTAACCATTCCAGTTTATGAACAACACAAAAGGTTACTACTAAAATCAATCAAATTGTAGTGACTGATTCCAATATCGAGTCTCAAGCTAGAGTTTAATGACGTGTACACCTGTAGGGGTTCGGATGTATGCAACATCTCGCCTCTGTTTTCAATGGATGGGTTGTTTCCAAATGACTGAAACATGGCATTTAACCAACTTTTCAATTACTCAGAATTGTCATGGCATTTAGTCGCATTGCCTAAGATAATAATGCTGGTATAATTGTCATTATGTCCTGAAGATATGTATTGCTTTGAGTTATTTGATTTTTGTTATTAGTATTTTAGTGCATCAGTCGTAGGTCTACTTAATAAACAAATAATGCGAATATTTTTTCCGACCGATTTTATTATTTGCAAATGAGACTACAATATTAAAAAAAAAATTAATTAAGAGTTATTGTTCCACTCTACTACGAGGGTGACTATAAGTCTATAAATTTAATAACAATAAGATAAAAAGATACAAAGTAGTGTTTAACTGCTCTTCAAATAACTTTGTTGTAGTAAAGTATAAAAATTGCACGCCCGAATAATTTTTGCTAATATGATTTGTGTTTGTGTACTAGCTTAGGCTATTTTTATGTTTTCCTATATTAGGTTACATAAATATTATCGAAGCATGAGCCATGCATGTTAGATAGACAGAAAATATATTACGTATTCATGTGTGTTTATTGTTTTAGTAAGTTGTATTTTAGCGACGTTTAAAGTTATTATTTGTAGTTTTATACTAATATGGTTTGCATTGAAATTTAGGTAAAAAAAAGAAGATTGTTGAGCTCGTGAATGGAAAATGATCAAATAATGTATTCAGAGGTATGCCCAATTTTGATACAGATGTTATAATGTACACAAATTTATCCTGAAGCATATTTTCAATTGCAAAGCTTGCAATATGCTTTAAGATATTCTTTTATACAGATTATAAAAGTCAATTATACTAACTATTATAAGTTTTATTTTACAAATTTTTGCGAAATTTTAGCGCGTGCTTTAAAAAATACGCATTAATAAGGTTAATAGGAAAAATCCAATAGATATTCTAATTAATTTATTAAGTTAAAAGTGAGTTTAACTAAACGAACTTTTCTTTGCCGTGTGATAAAACCGGTTTGACTAAACGATTGACTCTTCTTTCCTCTCGGATAAAATAGGAGAGAGAGATTAATAATTAGGAGTGAAATGAATAAAATAGGAGTGAAAAAAGTAGAGTAAGTTTGGTGATAGAAGAGATGGATTGATAAAATATAATTTAAAATAAGAAAGGGAAGAAAACCTGAATCCGTTTAAGAAAATATGAAAAAAAAATACTCCGTAGTAAATAGGAGGAAGTATTAAAGTTTGAAAAAGTAAAACCGTGCAAACAACATTGTAACTTGGATTCTTCTTATGAGAAGTTTTTAAAAATAGTATACTCCATTGGTTATATGAAAACAAACTCATTTGATTTCATGCATTGTGAATCCTAATGTTTATGCCACTTTAATTCTAACTTTCCTAAAGATCAATTACGTTTTTTTTCAAGCTATTACAAATATCCAAGTTTTCTAAATTACTTAATTTATAATAAATATATGAATAGTAGATAAAATTTGGAATAAAATAAAATAAAAGAGAGTAAGCAAAGTACAAAATGATCAAATTCATATGTTAAACAAACTCTTATAGAATATGTCATACAAAATTGTTTTTACATAGCCTTAATGAAATGTTTATATACTCCCTCATATTATTTTATGTTGTCCTCTTTCCTTTTTCCATCCAATTTTATTGTTGTGCACTAATTTCTTTTTTGGACAACATGGCAATTTGGTGTAAAGTCATGTGTATTGTGTGTTAATAAATTATAAATTGATTATCTTATTTCTCATCCAAAATGAAAAAGGAACGATAAAATAAATAGAAGGGAGTATATTATACACAAAAATCAAAGATTAAGGATCAAGGTATAACGAGAATGAGATTGTTTTCAATATTATTAAACCATAAAGTATAGAGTAAAACTTACAAAAAAATAAAACATAAAGTAAAGAGTAAAACATTCGAAAAAAGTGTGAACTATTGATTGAACTGCCCAATAAGAAAATAGAGACTATTGACTGGAATAAGTAAAACATTAAACTATATATAAAGAATAAAACAAATAAACAAAACATTATAAAAAAGACCATAAACTTAATGGCTGAACTCTAAAAAACAAGTGTTTTGAAACTTGGCTTATACTCACTATATTTTCTCGACTTTGAAGTGCAGTGATTTGGGTCACTTATTTGTTTTTGAATTTATTTTTAGTTGTCTTAATCATTTGTTTAACTCCCAATTATAAGAGAAATGACAGTAATAGCCACGGCTCGAATGAGTTGCATCTAGACCTGTCAAACAGGTCGAACGGGCGGGTTGCGGGTCGGGTAGATACGGGTTCGGGTAAAATACGGGTCGGGTGTATTTCGGGTCGGGTAAAATACGGGTCAAGTCTATACGGGTCAAGTCTATACGGGTTTCGGGTCGGGTTCGGGTAAAAATACGGGTCAATCAAGATCCTTTCCTCGCATTTTTTAAAACTTATTTTATATCGTAATTCCTACCTTTATACGTTTTTTATCCTCTTGCTCGTCTTAGTTAACTTAATTGTCACCATTTTTGCCCTCACCACCACCATCACCATCGTTATCATCATCATCATCCTTACTAACTCGCTAAGTACAATAATGAGACTCAAATAAGATAACAATGATGATGTGACATGTGATCTGAGGTGATGAGGTGGAAGTGTTGACGCGAAGTGCGGTTCAGTTCGACATAATACGGTGAAAGTGACGGTATGACACATATTTTGAGGTGATGATATGGCATGTGGTCCTAGGCAGTTATGTGGAATGAAGTGTAAGTGATAGTGTGGCACACATTTCGATGTAATGACGTGACATGTGGTCCGTCGAAATAATGAGGTGACAGTGCTAACGTGGAATGTAACTTGACGTACTACACTAAAAGTGACGACGTGACACACACTTCGATGCGATGACGTGGCATGTGGTTCGAGGTGATGAGTTGGCGCTGCTGACGTGGAATGCAATTCGACGTACTACGGTAAAAGTGACGGTGTGACACACACTTTGAGGTGATAACGTGGCATGTTGTTTGAGGTGATGACGTGGCATGTTGTTTGAGGTGATGACGTGACATACCGCATATATATACATATGTCTGCTCAAAAATTTATAAGTCATCAATACTTATTTGACATTGTATATTTTAAAAACGATATATTGTCTTGACCCAACGGTCAACCCGCTGCGGGTCGGGTTTTGACCCACTTTTTACGGGTCAAAACGGGTTTGGGTATCTTTCGGGTTCGGGTTGAAAAAACCGGGTCATTTACGGGTTATTTACGGGTTGGGTTACGGTCGGTTTTCGGGTCGGGTCAGGTTTTGACAGGTCTAGTTGCATCCCATCTTAAATCACAATAAAAAAAATTAAGTATAATTAAATACTATAAATTAAGTATATAAATAAAAAATAATTAAATACTAATAAAATATCAGTTGGATATAATTATTATTTTAGAGCGATTACATTGGATATTACTTTGTTTAAATAAATTAAGTATATATAAATAAAAAGATAATTAAATAGTAATAAAATACAAGTTGGATAATTATTGAATTAGTTAATAAAATAATTCATTGTAAACTAAGAGTTTTGGCTACCATAGAGTTATGGTATAATTGTTGTTTCTCTTCTCTTATTTAATTAAAAATAAATAATTAAATACTAATAAAATATCAGTTGGATATAATTATTATTTTAGAGAGATTATATTGGATATTACTTTGTTTAAATAAATTAAGTATATATAAATAAAAAGATAATTAAATAGTAATAAAATACAAGCTGGATTATTATTGAATTAGTAAATAAAATAATTGATTGTAAACTAAGAGTTTTGGCTACCGTAAAGTTATGGTATAATTTGTTGTTTCTCTTCTCTTATTTAATTAAAAATATAAATAGATGTATTGATGAATATATTAAACACTTACGTTTACGAGGTATAGTTAAAAAATACGAGCTACAGAATATGAACACATAAGAATACGAGTAAATGTAAAAAAAAAGTGTAAGAGAATCACGGACTAAAAAATAAGAGCATAGAAGAATGCGAGCTATTAACCTAAGAATACGAGCTAATTTAAAAAGAATACGAGCTATTAAGCTAAGAATACTAGCTAATATAAAAACGATACGAGCTATTAAGATAAGACGAGCTTTAAAATATGAGCACAAATGAATACGAGATAATGAAAAAACAATACGAACTATTAATATAAGACGAGCTTCAAAATATGAGCACAAATGGATACAAATACGAGATTAAAAGGATCACGAACTTAAATATACGAGTACATAATAAGAATACGGCATATTAAGATGAGAATACAAGCTAATGTAAACAAAATACCGAAACACGAGATAATTGAAACATTCTCGAGCTAAAAAATAGAACTAGATTTGCAAGACGTCAAATTTCATGATATAATAAGCACTTAAGATTATGAAGTATAATTAAAAGAATACGAGCTACAAAATACGAATATATAAGAAATACGAGCTAATGTAAAAGAAATAAGAACTTAAGAGAATTAGGAACTAAAAAAATATGAGCACATAAGAACGCGAGCTATTAACGTAAGAATGCGAGCTAATAGAGCTATTAAGCTTACAAGATGAGCTAATAAAAAAAATACGAGCTATTAAGATAAGAATTCGAGTTAATGTAAAAAAAACATACGAGCATATAAGAAGATCACGAACTTACAAATATGAGCATATAAGAATACGAGCTAATATAAAAAGAATATAACTTAATGTAACAAGGATACGGGCTAATAAGATAAAAATATGAGCTATTGAGATAAGAATACGAGCTAATATACAAAGTATACGAGCTAATAAGATAAGGATACGCGTTATTAAGATAAGAATATGAGTTAAAGTAAAAAAAATACGATCGAATGTAAAAAAAAATTACGAGTTAATGTTAAAAGAGTATGAGCTTCGACTATCTTCAAACATTAGAAATATTGGATAAAAATTTCTTCCAGATGATGCTTAAATGAAAAATATACAAGTTATTACAAAAATATATGTGCTAAAAAATTATTTTGAAGACAGTGATTCGTAATATGTAAGTTTCTGTTTCCATTGAAATTTCATGCACTTTCAACGTTCTATGTTGTCCATTGAGGATGATACATCCGATTTTTCATTAGCCATAAAAAATACTTAAATTATTCTTTATATATGCCTATTATACCTTTTAAAAGATTAACTTTTACGATCATTACTTTGAAACCATGTCAAGATTGATGAAGAAATGAAGAATTAGTGAAAAATCTAGTATATATACTTAAAAGAGGAACTTTTAGAGCGATTTCATTGGTTTAAGTTTTGTGTATTATTTAAGCTATAAAATATTGAAATATAATAGAAATACAATTAAATTAAATTGAATAGAGTAGAATTGGCTAGGTAAAATTGATGAAGAAATGAAGAATTAGTGAAAAATAGAGTTGTAAAATCTGATTTGGGATGAACATAAGAGAATAGACAAGATAAAGGTAAGGGTATTTTGGTCATAAAAAATGAACTTAAGTCCCAAAAATTCAAATTGGTATTAATTTTCTGTCGGAATTAATATTTTGACTGTAATTTATGATCAGAAGTAATATTGTGGGTGTAATTACAAAAAAATATTATAAGGCTGTAATTTTCAAAAAGTGGTTTTTAAAAGGTTGTAATTAACAATTTTCTCTTAAATATTTTACAATCATCATATTTTTACCTACAAAATTCTCAATGAAAACGGGCACAATCCGTCACAGGCTGAAGACGATTAATATCTCTCTCACAATGTGCAAGTGGCAATATCCATGGGTGCTCTATTTTCCCTCACTTGCCCTCCTCCCACTTGCTTTCTTATGAGAGAAATTATCCGTTTTCAACTTGTGACGGATAGTATCCGTCACAAGCAAGACAAAAGTACAAAACTGATATGGTAGAATAGGTGGACTATCACTCAGCTTTATCAACCCCAACGTATTAATCTGAATTTCTGAAGAACACTGTAGTCGTCTGATTTCGGTTCCAAACCCTCACTGCTCACTTATTTAGATGGTGTAATTTTCTTAAGAGAGAGTAGATTTAGTGACATAATTAATCAGAATATGTATTCTCTTATATACTGGTCTTTACATCAAAGAGCAGTGTTTAAACGCAACACAAATAGGGAGTGGTTTCCTAGATGGGAGAGAATTAAGGGACAGTTTAGAGTCCATAGTTTGACTGCCTCATTAATGGGCCATATAATTAGGATTTGTATAAGACTATTAATATTATTAATAATAATATCTAATTAATTAATTATAAAAATCCAACATTCTCCCACTTGGCCCATTTAACAGAGAGGAACTTCATATACGAATCATAGCGACGAATTCTCTGGGACGAGAATTAATCTTCCATGTATTACGATATACTTAGTCTCTCACCACTCATACTTAACTTAATGAATAAACAATATGTTTACTCTAGGTCAAAACATAATGATATTTCTCAATAAAATAAATAACCAAAGAACGTACGTATATAATTAAAAGAGAAAATATCCAACTAAATGAAAGTTTCGAAAAAACATAATATAAATGAATGTATCACATTAGTACATAATTAAAAGAAATATATAACAAGATAAATATTCTAAACAACTTAATAAAAAATGCTAATTTAATTTGTAAAGGGTATTTTATTAGGAGTGAAATACTTTGGAATCTCTAAATCTCTCATTAACAATATAAGTTTTAAAACTGCGGTTGTGTTTCAACTACATAAGAGTTTTGTTGGACTTCAAACATCTACAATTACATATAAATAAGGTTTATAGAATTGGTTTATCAATTGGCATTATTCACTTTTGCTTTTCTATATTCTTTTCTTTTCCATGTTATCATGAAACCTATGTTTTGTAATTAGATTTATATACAATACATGCCAGTGTTATACGCTATTTTATTTGTTTTGTTGATGCAATTGTTATAAACTATTTGCGAATTGCTTTTTTAATCGTCTTTCGTTCATGGTTCACTAATTATCTTCATTTGCTTATTTATAGGTCCTCTTATACCAAGATGGCATGATTCTCTTCTTTTCCTTAAAAAATGGTTATATTTTATCATTTTTTTCTTTTCCTTCAAAAATGGTTATATTTAGCATAAAAGTGTATTGGTGCTTAATTTTTCGAGTACGTATTTATATTTGTTAATTATTTTCTTTCGTAAATTTTCAGGTTTAGTGTATGTATGAGTGTATGACATCCATATTACAAGATATGAGTATTAATAATTTTCCATGGTCAATGTTAATCCAATTCTTGCAAATGAAATTTTTAGCAATATTAATTAATCAATTTTGTGTAACAATTTTTTTAGAAAAAGACACCGTGAGATCTATACTTTATATTTTTATGAAAAGTTTGTTCATTTAGTATTAATGAATGTTATTGTTTATGTAGTAACGGAGGGCATATATATACAACTATACATCTATTGTGGTCTTGTGGGCAGCTTATATAAATTTATTAATTATAATACGATAGTATATTGGATTATGGATAATATGTAAGTATGCGTTTTTATATTCTGAACTTATATAAAGTTAGTCGGCGTTGAAGTTACAATGATCAAAGAATGATAAAGATTGGGAAGAAAACAAGTTATGCAGCCATATTTTTTTTAACAAACCAAGTTACGCACCATGCATATTAAAATTAAGGTGTTGATATTTTAGATGAGTCAATACTCTTTTTATTTATCTTATCCAGGTAGCTTATGGTAATGGTAAGTGACAAGATTAATTATGAAGTTTCTAATGCAAAGGTTCAATTCCAAAGATATAAGTCGTAAAACTATTATAAGTGTTTAAGCGTGAGTTTAAGTACTAACGAAATCATGATGGCGTGTATTGATATTTAGCTAAGATGTAGTTGGGTCATGAATTTATTTGTATTATTAGGTTATTACTTACTTATTAGCCATTCATGAAATCGTGGTATATTAGTATTCAGTAGGTCTCCTGAGAGACCGCCTCTCAATAAACTTAGATAACATGAAAGGGTGAGTTTATTTGTATTTTTGAGTTAGTCGCTCACATAATCATGGTTGTGTGTATTGATATTTTTGGTAATGAAAGAACTCATAAATAGGATTAAATTCATTAATGTAATTAGCTAATAAGGCAATCTCATTACAAAGTGTCATATTATATGGACTAAAAGGCAAGTTATTTGTCGGTGCAAACAAATGATTGTTATTCATCCCTAAATACAGAGAATAATAATTAAACTACTTAATTTGAGACTCCAAATTGACTCAAACTTTAATTTACACGTCGATCGTTTACTTCTTATACAAATCACCTTATATCCTTATATTCACATGTCGATCGCTTTCTCACGAGTGAGACTCCAAATTTCCCTTCAAATGAAAATACTTAAGCTATGATAGAATCTCTTTAAGCTTTTTTTTACTGTTTGTCGGAGTTCACTTTGCAAGCTTCTATTTTCATTCAACAAATTATTGGTTAGAGTCCATCGCCAATCAATTGTCTCTCCATCAACCCACATAAAAAATCCGCAACCACGCATAATGGAATTGGGCTCTTGGATTTTGAAATGTTGAAGAATTTGATGGGAAGAGTTTGGGGAATTGATGGAAGAATTAAGGAATGAAATGGAAGGGAAATTTTGACTAAAAATAGTGCAATTCATCACTGAAAATTCGATTAAAGTGGTTTGAGTGTTAAAAAGTAAGGTAGTTGTTAACAAATGAGCATAAATGTAATGTAGTTTCTGACAAAAAAACCCTATATAAAAACAAAAAATTCCAGGCATTCCGACAAAGCACGACATATTCTCAGGTCATAAGTACTCTACAAGATCGTTTTTGAAGCGGCTTGAACGCGAGGCTCTTGAAAATTTCACCCCGATATTAACCACTAGACTTCACCCCACCCTTTTATACTACGCTTTATTTATTGTGGAATGTGTTACTATGTAACCCTTATTGTGTATTATTGTTTTTACACAGATGACTATTATTTATTCACATACAATTCGACAATTATGAAGCATGACCGATAAAGAAGGAAAACACAAGATAATATAACATAAAATGATATGGATGAATTGAGACAAATCTTTCCTAAAGGCTTTGTTTAGGAAATTTGACATTAAGTACGACTACGATTGCTACAATTGTATTTTGGCATTGCAAAGTGATAGAAATGAGCACAACTAATTTTAGATTACAAAAGTGATGACAATACATAAATGATGTTTTCTTAATAGTTTAAAGTATATTCAAGAATTTTGAAATAAAAGCATAACTAACTGAAAATCTGCTCTATATTTTCATCACCAATTTTATATTCTACCAATAAACTACATAGTAATAAAGTAAACTCATAGACCAACATAGATAAAAAAAATTAGTAAGTCTTGCTTGTGACGGGTTACCATATGCGACGGATATTTTGTGAGATAAAATGGATACAAAATGAGTTAGTGGAGAAAGGGAACCACATGAATAGTGTCGGAGAGAGAGAGAGAGAGAAAAGGTGTGTATTTTGTGAGAGAAAACGGTATTCGTCACAAGCTTGTGACGGATACCGCTGTCACAATGAGTTTGTGAAAAAAAATATATCAAAATTACTTTTCTACAACAATAACCGATTAAATAAATTATGTATGCACAATGATAAAAGAAATATTAGTGGGCATACACTTCAAGTACAAAGGATGAAAGGAGTATTAGATTAAATCTGCACCAATCACGATCCTAGATATCGACCGGCAAACATTATGCAAAATGGTCTACCCAAAAGAGAAATTAATAGTACTATGGTATTCTTTGAATAGTATGAGTTTTTCCACAGATTGACCAAAATATAAGTATATATTTTTTATAATCAAAATGCTTTCAAATCAATAATCTCGATCAAGATAAATCTTTAGAAATTATTTCTTAATATTACCCGGCCAACGGCCGGGCATGAAATCTAGTACATATATAATTTAAAAATAATGAAAAAAAAAGAAAAAAATTTAACAATAAATATTTAAAATAACAATCTGTATTATATATTAGACGGAGAAAAGCTAATTTTTCATTTGATTCTTTCCCTTCCGTTAAGCATTAATTAACAATCAAATGAAAAAAGTCAAAGCCGTGAGTTGAAGTAAGGTGATGCAGATATAGGTTTTATTAAATGAACGAACATATAATCTTTCGTTTTGTTATACTCACTATCTAAATTTTAATAGTTGACAATTATCAATTAGACCCAATGCATACTAATACGAGACATGCACATGGTAATTAATTAGTTAGTAAAATATAGACAAATAAATTCATATAATTTTACACCAACTTTAATACAGAGATCTAGATTATAATATCTTGATTATATGAACAAAAAAGATCAATTAAAATTAATTATCGAAAATAAAAAATCCGAATAATTATTTGCATGGGGAAAAATTCAATCTCATATATTGTCTAATGGTCAGAGTTCTTTTGGATAGTTAGAGGGACGAAGTTTATATTATATTGTCGGATCTTATTTTGGCAGTTATAGGGTTGGCCAAGAATAATTTGTGTTTAATTAGGATAGTTAAAAACTTTGGATTTAAACCGTAAATATAATTTTCAGATCTATCCATATGTTTATTGGCTATTATCCGTTTTAAGTTTACAAAAATTTAATTTCAACCCTTAGATATATATAGGACAAATATTTTACTTTTTTTTTTATGCATAATGCTATTTTTAAAATGTCGAATTAATGCGCTGTTCTTAATTACATCTAAGTTAAGTGTATAAATTCTTTTTACATTTTATATTAGTATAATAGTATTATTTAAATCATACTTTTATTAAATTTATTCACTTTCTTTATTGATTTTTCACTTTAATAAACTTAAACCGTGCATTTTTTGCACGGGCGTAAAACTAGTGAGATGGCAAAGAGATTGATTAGATAATGGGTTGGAGCGGGAAACGAGAATTAGTTATAGTAAAAAGTTTAAATTTACCTTCACTTATATAAATTTAATATTAAATATATTACAAAAAATAAAATCATATGTTATTTATAATTATAAAATATATACTTTATTAAATTTAAATAACGTGCCCCACGTCCCGTGTTCCGTGTCCCGAATTTCATGGAATACTGTATCAGAGTTCGTGTTAGTGTCCCTTTTGGTACTAGCTGGTATACGTCTCATGTATTCTTATGCCTCGTTTGTTTACCCTCCTAAAAATGGGTGAATTAAAAAAATTCCATGATTTGAAAAAAGGGGAGATATTTGATTTCCCAAAATCATGAAATTTTCCTTTTTCCATGAATTCCCAACTTCTCCATTATATGGAGGTATTTAATTACCTAACCTTACTAGGTAATTGCAAATTTATGTATTAATTTAACTCCAAGATGTCAACTAAAGAGTTTTGACTAGTTCACATGAATCGGCATATCTAGATATTTTGTAAAATCATAAAAAGTTAATTTCCACATGACAACCAAAAGAGGCCTTATATTACATTCATCACGACTCACTACGTCTAATTCAATAAGACAATCATTCCACTCGTATATTCAATTTGAGGATAAAATGTAAAAAAGGATTGATTAGAAACTAGCAATGCCCGATCGACAAACTAGTTAGTTATAATCAAGGTTAAATTTGGCCAAATTTAAATATTTAAATTTAAAATCAAATTCATTACAAAACTAAAATAAAACGTTATTTATAAACATAAAATTTAAATAGTGTGTCCTGTGTCGTAGGTTTCATGAGATGTCATATCAAGTGTCTATGTCGCTTTTTACTAGTTTTTCCAATTTTATTTTATTTTCATGCTTAATTAGCAATCTTGTAAGCATTTCTCGGATAATAAGAACACCAATTCAAAGACCAAAACGAACTACAAGTAATCTCACATGTCAATATATTCATTTTTGTATCAAAATACATGTACAAATAATATATTTTGCAGGAAAAAAATATCAAAAGATGCTTAAATAAATAGGATAAGTGCGTCTTCAACCACACGAACCGGAAACGTAGACGTAAAGTTCAGAGGTTCGAATCCCGGTCAGTCGGGATCCTCAAAACATTAGGTGATACAAGACTTGCACAATAACTAACGACCTCGCTTTTCGTCTCTGTTTCAAGGATCATCAATCGTGTATGCCTTAAAGGTTTTGAAGTCATATCAATAGCCCCTAAACATGGTGCATTATAACTACCACAATATTGTATAAATGCCTTGTTTGTTCCGGTGAATCCCATTAAATTGTCGTAAATCATCGACCCAACCAAATTCCTAGGAAGAACGATTTCTTCAGTCTCTCCGGGACGTTTCAATAGAGTTAGAATTCCTTCACCAGTTTTGACGGATCTACCATACTTAGATAAACAACCATTTACGACACATAACAACACGTCAAAACACTCATCGTTACTTGTTACGTTTCTTGTATATGGTGAAGGTGTTCCCACCTCAAGGTGAGGGAACACCTCGAACATCTCTGAAGCTAAATCGAAGGAGAATATTTTCCTTCGAAACTCATAAATCATGGGTGGCACGCCACACATCCAACACAGAGTTTCATTAAACAACACCCCTGGTCGATGTAAGTGCTCAGCAATCCTCAAACCGGAGAAGTCATGAAAAGCGTCATTGTTCTCGATTCTTTTAATAGGATGTTATTTACTCCGATAATATGCTTTCCGTCTTGATCATTTATTTATTTATTTTATTTATATGTGTCTTATTTATTGTTTATCTTTTTATATTACGAATATTTTTATTAAGGGAATGTGCAATTGCCACTCACTAATCAATAATTCTGTTTTAAGGATATAACCATTTTAAGACTAAAACGGGTTAAATACACCCCACTTGCATAGATAAGACAAGTGGTAGCTATTTGACCCGTTTTATTATTTCACACGGATATACTTGGTTTGAAACAAGAAATTGTGCTCAATAATAATAACACCCTCACTTGCATAGATAAGACAAGTCTTTTTGCTAATATCTAGGCATTTTATTTTTGTCTTATATATAAAGTGGTAGTTATTTGACCTGTTTTATTATTTCACACGGATATGCTTGGTTTGAAACAAGAAATTGTGTTCAATAATAATAACACCCTCAAATCTCTCCTCTCATTGGTCTTTGTGCCAAATTAAAAGGTAAACAAATGACCTAAGCGAAAGGAGTGTACCCGAACAATTGCACTAGTTTAATTCGAGTATAAGTCAGTTTTGAAACAATGGTAACTTACTTTCGAACAATATATATTGAGCATGTCGTTGACGAGAATTGAACTCAGTTATGAATATTATTTAAACAATGCTAACTTACTTTCGAACAATATATATTGAGCATGTCGCTGACGAGAATTGAACTCAGTTATGAATATTATTTCGCATGACTTAAATCGAATAACGGATTTGATGGGTAATGTTGTAAGTATTTCTTCAAACATCAGATCATCAAAGATGTAGTTTATTAAATAACGTCTATAAACTAATTTCTATAAATTCCTATAAATTCTTTCCGTTCTATTAAAATATGTCGCACAAAAGAATATAAACATAAAGAACTCGTTGAGTCGTAGCGGGGTACTATGACGGTATAAAAGAAACCCGTGATACAGTTAAACATACAGAAAATAGAAGTTAGATATTCGAAACTTCATCCTTGTGCGTCTCGGGGCCGGTCTCCGTAGAGTAAGCATTAAGCACAGAAATAAGACTAGCCCGATAACTAACAATCTCAATTTTCGGCCCTCTATCAAGGATCCTCAACACCGTATGCTTCAAAGGCCGCGACGTTATATCGAAAACCCCTAAACGTAGTGCATAATCACCATAATATTGTGTGAAGATCTTGTTACCTCCGGTAGATCCAATTAAGTTATCGTACATCCACTCGGTCAAATCCCTAGAAAGAATAATTTCTTCATTTTCTCCGGGACTTTTCAACACCGTTATGACATCCTTGCCACTTGTAACACGTCTACCGTACTTAGATAAACACCCATTTACGACACATAATAACTCATCAAAACATTCATCGTCATTTGTATCACAAGTTGAAGACGGTGTACTCACCTCGAGATAAGGAAACGTGTCAAAAATCTCAGATGCTAAATCAAAGGAAAGAATTTTCCTTGGCAACCCATCAAGCATGGGTGGCACGCCGCCCATCCAATACAGAGTCTCATTAACCAGTACCCCTGGTCTACGTAAACGCTCAGCTATTCTCAAACCAAAGAAATTATCAGACGTATCATTGTCGATTCTTTTCATTTTGTCAAACCTTGTCGATTAGACGTGAACCCTTATCGATTTACTAAACACTTTTTTGCATAGCCTAACAAACTTGTAATCATCAACCGCAGAAACATACCCAAATCCCCAAGTGACCATACACCCACCGGCGGTGAACTCCGAGATTTCCGAGTCCAAATATTTGCGAAATTCGCCGGTTACTGGATTCCATACAATGAACAAACAACCAGAAGTCGATCCTAAACCAGCCAACCCATTACAAGTCCCTACCAAGACCATATTCTCATCACCTAAATCGAAGTCAACCTCGACGTCGACCAAGTCAATTTGGCCATTTTCGGAAGACATAATCTGGAATTTGTTGCTTTTTTGAATGAGCAAGGATTGTGAGGTTGAAGGGTCGGACAACTTATGGTGGGTTAAAGCAAAACGAAAAGAAGAGAGAGTAGAATACCAGAGTTTGGAAACGGACTTGAATCGGACAACGGATTTGATGGGCAATCTTGTTAATATCATCTCGCTTATTACATCAATTGGCAGCTCCGTTTGCTGTATTGGATCTTCATCATCCTTGCTTTGACTTTCCATCTCTGCTATAAATTTTCCCTAATTGAATTTCTTCCCTTCTTTTTGTTAGTTTATTATTTGCATTACTTTGAAACTTTCATTGTATTATAAGCTCATTCAATCGTGTATCCCATAACTTTGACATACATAAATTACAACACATCAAGACTTGTTAAACGAACTGGTCCGGTCGCAAGAGGATATAACCCGTACTCATAAGTGCTCGTTCTGAACCCTTTGAGATGACGAAGAACATGCCGGTCCTGGTGGGTCCCACCAACCCAGAGCAAGCCCATTTCTCAAAATTAGAGTTGAGCTAAAATGAATGACAACCCGTTTTTTATGGAGGTTAACTCTCGATGCAATGATCCAATAAAGCGAGTCATTAACCAACACACCCGGCTTGGTTTTGCTTAAAGACAGACTTGGCTCAAGTCGATGATCATGAACCCGTTTCCAGTCCCGAGAACTCAAGGAAAACACGAGGACAGTGGTTTCTAGTTGGTCACAGTCTTGAACTACTTTGACAACCTTATAGTCAAATCCCCCAAGACACAATACAGTTACCAGAAGTATGACAGTGGCTTGTTGACTTGTTGAGTATCAGATATAACGTACTCCGTCTCAGAAAACTATGCATTTTAATTCTGAACATGATAACATAAATTACCAGTACATAAATTACAGGATATAAATGAGGAGAATACAAAACAGAGCATTTGAATCTAATCCTTACTGGTAAATCTCATACAGAAAATGGTGAAATCAAACTCGGAACATAACTCACTGTAGAAACTGTCAGCTTGTTCCAACGTCACAAGAGGGGTCCGGTCTTTAGCCGAGAAACCCGAATCCATCAGTGCTAGCTCTGAACCCTTTGAGATGACGAAAAACTTGCCAGTCTTGGTAGGTCCCACCAATCCGGAGCAAGCCCATTTCTCCGAATTAGAGGGTATGGTTATGGATTTCACTTCTCCTGGACGCTTCAAAATGGAGAGATCCGCCTCGTGGCGGATGTTCAGATTGTACGTGGATAAACACCCTCCTACAACACACAAGAACTGATCCCTACCACTTGGGATGACTAAACCGGGAACTTCTTCAAACTTTTCAAGAGTTAGGCTAAAACGAACGACAACCCGTTTCTCAAGAGGGCCTTTTGATGCCATAATCCAATAGAGCGAGTCGTTAACCAGAACACCAGAGTTGGTTCTCGTTAAAGAGAGACTCGGGTCAAGCCCATGATCGTGAATTCGCTTCCATTCTCGACAACCCAAAGAAAACACAGACACATTTATTTCTAACAGGTCATAGTCTTGAACTATTTTCACAACCTTATAGTCATCCAACTTGGAGACGTACGCAAATCCCCAAGACACAATACAATCACAGGATGTAAAACAGGGGTCGAAAAATTTACGCCAATCGTAACTTACAGGGTTCCATATATAGAAATAATCACCAAAAGACGAGGAATTAGCTAAACAAACTAACCCATTACACGAACCTACCAATTGAACCTCACCTACTTCGCCGCCATGGTTCTCAAAATTCGGCTCTAGTTTAACTAAGCAATAATCAAGAACTACATTATCATCTTGAACAGAAAGAAGATAGAACTTAGTAGCTACCTGAATGATTAAATAGTCTACTGGAGAAGACGGAAGGTGACCTGAAAGACGGGTTTTAAAATAAATATTGGCAAATTCAAAAGAAGACACGGTAGAGCACCAATGTTTCAAAACTGATTTTAGCCGAAGCAAGCATTCGATAGGAAGCCTAGCAAGTATCTCATATGTAAACAAATCAAGAGGGAGATTGTTTTCCTGTGTAAGAATTGACAAATTTGTAAAACTGGTTTTTGCTGCAGCAGTTTTGACGATTTGGTTAAGTAATTTCAGACCCTTTAGGATTGTACGATCAGGTTTTCTCTTAACAATCGTCGTTGGGTAGCCATAATCTTCAACTCGATACACATCCGAGTTGATTAATTTCCTACTAATTTGCTCCATTCTCTTTTTTTTTTACCTTAAATGTGAACTAATGAAGTCTTAATAGAAGTTCAAGGTTTATATAGAAGAATGACTTACTTGTTGACAGCTCTCTCGTTCGAACCAGGGTAAGGGGGTTGGATCTACGTACATACCCTTCACATGCGAGGCCATGACGCAAAGCGGGTCATTTTTAAATAAAAACCTGGATAACTATCGGCCACATCAATAAATGAAAAGGAGATAAGACTTAAAACTTATTTTATCTATTTACACTCTACTTTATTAATCAACGTTGTGATAGGTCGTAATTCATAAGTTAAAACGGTTTTAAACCCGATTTAATTATATCTTCAAATTATAGTTGTCCACGGGCCGTCCCGTCCATTAGGTCCTCCGTCCAGCCCGAATATTTCGTGGGCTTGGACAAGTAATTTTTGCCCGAAAAGTTATGAGGGCGGGCCAAACCTAGCCCGCCAAGTTAAATGGGCGGGTATGGACAACAGGAAAAGCCCGTGGGCCGGCCCATTAGGCCCGTTAACAATTTAAATGATTTACTTTAAGAAAATTCTACTCCCTCCGTCCCAATGATATGTTTACCCTTCTTTCCGTCCCAATGATATGTTTACCCTTCTTTATTTCCCCCTCACAAAATAAAAGAAGTGTAGATATCCCACTGGGACAGAGGTAGTATGAATTTTACAGAGATATGGAACATTAAATTAATAATATGGAAAATATAATATGTAAACTAAAACAATTAATATGTAACGAAAATGTTTATATATTTAAATTAATATAAAGTTCAAATAGATAAAGGTTCACACAGTAATGATTATGTCTAATCTTTGCGTCTAACCTTACATGTATTTCTTTACTAAACATAAATTTATGTATCTCGCTTCAAATTTCACATCAAGGTATGGAATATAAAAAAATAAATTAATATAAGTCATTTTATACCGAATACTTCCTTAACAGTTAAAGTTTTATATTATGGCCCATTGGCCCATGGGCCGCCCGACTTTTGTATAAAGGGCGGGTAAGGGTAAGGATAATTGGCCCATAACTATGGCCCGGTCCGCCCACTAAGTCTTAACGGGTAACTTTTTTCTTCACGGCCCGGCCCAAGCCCGCATTTGAACAGCTCTACTTCAAATCTATACCCTTTACTAAAAAGTGGGTAAGACATGTTACTATTCATAATGAATAGTAAATTTTATTTTGTCTTCTAGCAAACAATAAAACAACAAGGCTATTTAATCGTCACAATGCAACATTCATCCGATCATCACAATGCACAACTTCATTTCTTAATCTAGCAATAAAACATCAAGGCAATAACCAATTAACAAAATAAGCAACAACTTAAATCATGTATCGTCCAGTGAAAAACAATGAATTTTAGTCATTTGCATTTACACCCACTACATATATTATTAATCGACTTCATATTTCTACACAAAATAAGCATAGTCATTGAAACCTTATTATATTATACGTACAACAAAAACCGAATATATATATTGAGATTGGCAAAATATTTGTCACATTTCCATTTATTATGCAAATAAGATATTATTTGACAATTTTATTATTACGATAGATATATCCGTTTTATAAAACACTAAGAATATTTTGACTGTACAAAATTTACTCTTTTTAAATTGTTTTGTAATTTTAATGTCATTATTGTGAGTCGGGACACTTTATTATTTGTACAAAATATAGTCCATCGTGATTAATAATTATCTATTACTTTTCGCAAAATAATATCTTGAGTCACTTAGACACTTAGCCAATTATGTTATTGCTATCAACTAAATTGCTACCTACATCTGCTTTAGGCAAATGTTAACACATGGATACACGTAAATTAATAAGTCTCCCTTGAGACAAATATATCTGTCTTAAGTTAAAACGGATCAAGTAATATCCACTTGTACGAATAAAACAAAACTAAAAAGGTTTAGGGAAGAACAAAAAAGTTTGTCATATCTATACAAATTGGCCATTATTTGGTCCGTCTTAATCTTAATACAGATACTTTCGTCTTAAAAATAAGAATTTATGTGCCTAAATTATGTAAGTTGTTATTTACTAAATTGTCACTTATATTGGTTTAGGCAAATTATAACTAATGGATAGGCGTAGATTATCTTTTTTTTGACGAGGGGATTGAATCCCCCGGGCCTATACATTCTCGCGCTACCACATAAACCATGTAGCTCAACCCTTTCGGGGGCAACAACGGCCAAGTGATCATCACCCCCGTGATTCGAACCTGAGACCTCCCAACTCCTGCCTTTGGCAAGCTTCAAAGTTTAACCCAAAACCACTCCATCTCCCTTTTCTAAATTTTCTGAACCTTAATCTTAACTACACCGTTAGATCCGTCAATAACAAATTCGTCGGCAATCAGCTTACGTACCTCTGTAAAAACTTAGAATCACTTATTGCTTATTGGTGATGGATGACCAGTATAGTATGGCGGCTGAAATTTCGAATGATATGGGGTTTGTTTCACCATTTTTAGCCTACGATTAAAATAACCAGTATATTGTTCGTAAGCCAATCTTTGAGACTCAAATGAGTTATAATTAAGAACGAGGCTCTCCATCTTCATCTCAGCTGTGAAATGACATGGATTTAATGATTCTATCAGGGTGTACAATGAAATGCCTCAACGAATTTAATAATGTCATCAAAGTATTCGATGAAATGCCTCAACGAGGGCTCTTCTTAAAGAGTTACTTGTCACAATTCAGTAGGGATAAGTTGCCTAATATTGGCTGGGAGTATGAAGCGTGAGTAATTGCTTAATCTCCACTTCCAGTCATTTTTAAGATGTTTTTTTGCTGGTTTTTTTGCTTCAAACGTCTTCTCCTTATTCCTCAATAACAATCGTTTCTATAAAATAATTCATGCTTAGTTATGTATGGATTTCAAGGGGAAAAAGGTACAAAAAGCAGATGTCTTGCTGATAATAGACTGTATCACTGGAATTTTGGCGGCCCACTAAAGTATAGTATACTATGATTGCATAGGATTTTACAAAACCTATGAGTTTAGCCTATAATAATGTAATTCAGTGGGCCTTCCAGTTAATGACTTAGGACATGTTCTTTCTCGCTTTTTAGAGCTGAACTGAACTGGACTGGACTGAACTGAATGAAGCTGAACTGAACTGAATCGAGCTGAATTGAACTGAACTGAACTGAGCTGAACTGAACTAAATTTAATCTAACTGAACTGAACTGAATGAAGCTGAAATTAATAAAAGTGAATGAAGTTTAATAAAATTCAACTAAGTAAATAATAATAATAATAATAACAACAACAATTGTAATAATAATAATTATTATTATTATTATAGTACGCGTTTATTTAGAAATAATAATAATAATAATAGTTTTGTTTGGTTAATAAAAGTTTGCGGTTTAAAAATAATAATAATAATAAAATATGTTATTAATAATTTCATTCGGCTGGATAAACTTGGTATACCAGTTATACAACATTAAAGTACTCAAGGAAAAACAAATTTAAACATGGATGATAAAGAATGGATGAAACTCATGGACAAAGTTCGAAAAAAAGAGGGCGTGTTATTGGTGTTCATAATGACCACGATAATGAAACACATCAAGATGATATGAAAGTCTATAACGAATCAACATAGATAATGTGTTTCGTGTTATAGTAAGTCTTGCTTGCGACGGATCGTTATTTGTGACAGATATTTTGTGAGATAAAATTGATACAAAATGAGTTAGTGGAGAAAGGGGACCACAAGAATAGTGTTAAAGAGAGAGAAAAAATGGGTATTTTATGAGAGAAAACGGTATCCGTCACAAGCTTGCGACGGATAGAGCCGTTGCAAATAAGAATTTGTGTTCGTGTTAATTATATCTATATTTTCAAGATTATGATTTTCGATTGTGTTAACAAATAATACTATTTAAATGATATCAAATTTTACCTCACAAGTACATTTTTCTCTACTCTCCCATGTTTCAGTAATAATAATAATAATAATAATAATAATAATAATAATAACAATAACAATAATATAATAATAATATTAATAATAAATAATTATATATATATATATAATAATAATAATAATAATAATAATAATAATAATAATAAAAACAACAATAATTAACAATAATTAATAAAAAAAATAGAAAAATCAATAAATATAAAATAAGAATAACAACAACAATAAGAATAATAATAATGTGGGTTGAACTTAATAAAACTGAGCTGAGCTGAATTGAACTGAATTATATGAATTGAACTGAACTGAATGGAGCTGAGCTGAACTGAACAGAGTTGAACCGAAACGAGCTGAAAATAAGACAGAAAAAACATGGCCTTAAGGTAGCTAATGCCTTACATGTGATATTACATACAAGCCAACCCAATGAAAAACTTCAACAGAGCCAAAGTATTGCTATATACGTAGTACTTTCTTAGCCCTTCCTCTCTTTTCCATTAATGGTAAATTTATGTCTCTTTAATGTTATAGATAACGTTCGTAAAAATCGGCGTTGAGATAGTCAAGTAGAGCTAATAGATCGACAACAATACGAAATATATGAACTGATACAAATTTCAATAGACGAGTGACACTAATTTGGGGTACGGTACAACAACTAGTAGATATAAAGATGAACGTGGAAACTAGGGAATGTAGCAGTCAAATAGTCAATGCAAATCAAAATAAGAATTCCAAAGCAAAATACAGGATCGATTCTCCACGTAAAACCATGTCACCAAAATCTGACTCATGAAAATGTCACCAGGTTGGTCACAAGTCAGAAATAATGACTACTCCCTCCATTTTTATACATGTGATACATTTGCTTTTTCACGTTTGCCAACGCACGTTTTACGTGCTTAGTGCATGTTTGACCTTGTTTATGGAAAATAATTTTTAGTTTTGTAAATGAGTTTTTATAAAACTAGTTCTTGATAAAATTGTTCATGTTTGGCCAAAATTTTTAAAAAACTATTTTTATCAGTTTTATCGTGTTTGGCCTAACTAGTTTCTATCAATTGTTTTTGGATTTTGGGCTCAAATAACTTAAGAGCAACGTGAAATGAGAAACAGAAGTAACAATTTGCTACTTCTGTTTCTAGGTGTTTCTAGGAGTCAGTTTTAGAATTTTTGTTTAATAAAATTAGTTTTTAGTTTTTTAAAAAGTAGTGTTTGACCCAGCTTCTATTTCTTCGGTTGAAAAAACAGTTAAAAAGTAGGGCCAAACACATACTTAATAATTTTAGCTACGTATTTGTAAAAATTATAAAAATTATATGTTTTCAACGTACTCGTAAAGACGAATTAAACAAGATCCCACATGAATATGTTTTTTCTTACGTATTGAGAGAAAATTGAAATTGAAGATCAACTTGTGAATAGTGTGCAAAAAGCTAATGTATCGAATGGATTCGAATGGAGTAGTATTTAATTTCCTATTGATAAGTAATGTCTATCGAAAACGGACCAAGCCAAAAATATTACGGAGTATTGTACAATGTCAATAATTTGCCTGGAAGACGATCTTATATTAGAAGATGATTTATTTACTAAAAAAATATTATTTTATTAATTAATGATAAATTAATGATATTTTTTGGTAAAATCGGGGATAAAATTAATATTGTACTAATCTAACCGTGATGAAAATCTTAAATAATTTTAATCAATTATCTTTTTCTTTTATATATAGAAGTCTCACGAGGACATGAGCACATGATCTTTACTCAAAAAATTACAACGTCAAATATTTTTCTCTTACAAAATAATTATAAAAGAGAGCAATGACATCAGGCCGTATCTCATCCCAATTCCAATTTCAAATTTACGGGTTTCCCAAACACTAATTGTTAAGGATACTAATTCCGTCAAGGACGTTCAACAGAATCATACGTGACTCCTATTTCACTCCTACTCCTCTGATAGTTGTTGAGGATTGTTGTTAGTCAAAGTGGTTAGTCATATGTACTCCTAGTTTGTAGTTTTGTTAGCTTGTTTCTAGGATATAGTTGTTGTACTCTTTAGTATATAATCATCTCTTTCTGTACTCGGTTAATTATTCAATACAATTATATTTTCTGTCTCATTCTTTACATGACATCAGGCCGTACCCCAGCCCAATTCCAATTCCAAGGGTTTCCCAAACACTAATGAGAATTGAAATTTGGAATCGAATACAACTTAATCTCTAAACGAGCTTTTAAAATTGAAATTGAAATTGAAACACTTTAATTTCTATATATGAAATCATAAAAATAAAATCAATTCCGTAATTGGAGGGAGTTGTAAGAAGTCACAAGTTTGTGACCGGCACACAGCAAGATGGACTATTCTTTCTCTCTAATACAATCATACGGAGTATTATATTATATAATTATTGTTAATTCGCTTCTGAGAACATCAAAAGACAGACAATGTATCAGTGGACAGTAAAAAGCATACATCTTGTTTGTTACTACTGTACAAATTAAATTTGTGTATGTTTTACTTTCACAAAGCTTCAGTACTTCACTGTGGCTTTATGGGTGAGGTGATGACTGAGGAAGTCTTAATATGGTTCAGGCTTTATATACATCAATTCATTACTTGTTCACAGCTCTTTTTTAATACTAAAAACAATCAAGTACAATAGAAACTATAAACAATACTTATAAACAATACTTTCTCCCTTTTTTAGTGATTTTCTCGTTTGTTGAATATATGTAAAGAATATTTTAATGAAATGAAAACATCATTAAAAAAACGGAGAAAATCAATCAAAAGTTCAACTAAATTTCGAGATTTTGATAAGCTAATATTTCCTCCGTTTCATATTATAAATCATTATCTAGGAAATTAAAATCTTCTTTTTATATTGTTTTACACTTTTAATGTATTACATCATCACGACATTTTTCTCGTAACTAGAGAAAAGAGGTTATTTCAAGACATATCCAAGAGTTCAAGACTACTTAGTTATGCAATTAAAATCCGCTTCATTTCCTTTAATGTTTAAATTCTGGCTTAAAACGATTTAAAGGTTAATTGAATGAAGAGGTTAAAAAAAAGATAAATGATTTGAAATATTCAATAGAGGAATCAATAATGGACAGAGAGAGGAAGTAGAAACTGTAGCAGTCGGCACTCGGCAGTAGGGATGGCAGCGGGTCGGGTACCCAACCCAGACCCTTAGGGTCGGACCCTAATGGGTCGGGTATGGGTTTGAATATTTGGGACCCGCTCGGGTATGGGTCGGGTATGGGTCCAATATAAAAAATGTAGGGTCGGGTCTGGGTCTAACTATTGAGACCCGCCCCGCCCCGCCCCGTGGGCCCGTGTATTTTTTTTTTTTAAAAAAAAAAATTAAAATCATAAATCAAATAGTCAACTTACGTTCCCAGGGTCATTTTTTAAAATACTCTCTTCTCTTATGATGTTTGGGACTAACAGTGAATGTCATTAGAACTACATGTGAGCTAAAATAATAGCTGTGATGTCGCGTCTATCATGAAATTGTTCCTTAATCAACATGAAATTGTTGCTTAGTTGCTTACAATTGGTGGTTTGCTGGTACATTGGTACCTCATGTTTCTCATAATACTTTAATAGGGACATGTGAGATTAAAAATACATAATTGCTAAATCCCGCACACTAATTTGCTTAATCCAACACATTTTTACCCTAAATTTCCATAATTGTCCTTTATAAAAAAATATTGAAAAAGCTTTTAAAAAATTCTCTTCCTTTAATCCTAACAAATCTCTTATTCGTCTAATTATTATGGATCGTAATTTGACATATCAAATGTAATGTAATTTCGCTATTGTAAAATTTTAGTTCGTCCTAGTAATGCTCGTCTGCTAATGCATCAATCTACATTCCTCAAACATTTTCCTCAACACCATTCAATTGTCCTCTAAATTCGTGTAACTTAGCATTAATTGTCCTCTGAATTCCTGTTACATTTTAGCCAAATCGGATTATTCAATTTTCACCGCCATCAATTTATTTTGTTGTCCTCTAAATTCCACCAGCAATTTATTTATTTATCCACGAACAATTTATACTAAATCAAATTACATTTATTCAATTGTCCTCGAAATTCCTATAACCATAAAGGAACGGAGGATTTCCCTGATTTTCGATTTAAAATCATTCTTGTTGTCTTCCTTGGTTTATGAAAAAATACCAATTTGTTCCATCTTATAAGCAACACAGCGTAATTGATGAAGATGACGTTCATGGAAACTGCGATCACAGATAATCGAGTTTCATAATTTGCATACGACCCATAACTTTAACCGATCTTTTGTCGGATGTATCAATACTTTTAATAATAGATCTGGGGGTAAACAATTCGTCCTCGTAGGAAGACTTAAAAGTGAAGGAATACTAGTAATAGTGAAAGGTTCTCGCCGGAGTGCGTCGGAAAACTTAGCAATTCTCACCCGTTTTGGAAGACTCAAAAAGGGTTCTCGCTGGAGGAAAGGAAATAAATAAAGCAGGGTGAGATAAGAGGGGAAGTGCCGACGTTGTCACAGGAAAATGGATCGGCGCCAGGATGGACTTGTGGGGGGTTGTCACCGGAGCAAGGAGTGTGGTGGGAGGTACGGTGACGGTGAAACTGATTTAGGGTTTTCATTCCTTTGGTTTCTCTCTCTTATTTTACAGTTGGTGGGGTGAAAAATGAAAAGGGTACAATCGAGAAAAGTGTAAAAAATGTGTAGGATTGAGTAAAATGTTGTGCGGGATTTAGCACGTCCCTAAAAATATAAGCTTACAGTTGGTTTGATTAGGTTTGTTAATTGTCAAACAATTTCTTTGTGTTTGGTATTTGTAATTTGTAAGAGATTTAAGAATTTTTCCAAGACTTTGTAATACTTTAATTAAGATTTTGTAATTTAATTTAAATCTTGGTACATTTTATCGAAGGATTCGTTAAAAAATGTTGGACCCTAGGTAGACCCTACCCAGACCCAGACCCAGACCCGTTAGGGTCGGGTATGGGTCCATTGATTTCAGACCCTGCCGAGTATGGATCGGGTATGGGTCTAAGGATTTTTAGGCCGGGTCGGGTCGGGTCTTGCCGGACCCTACCCAGACCCTACCCATTGCCATCCCTAGTCGGCAGTCATGCATGATGCATGCAGATCTAAAGGTAAAGAACTGAAACCAAATACGCGCTCGATTCTCCACGTAAAACCATACAGTATTACCAAAAAGTTATAACCAATGATTCAAAATAATGTTTTTTTATTCATAGTCCATATTACTTCCTCCATTCCATCCAATTATACATCTTACTTTTTTGGACAATATTCATAGGTCGAGTGTGTCAAATTTTGATTGATTTATCATCATGAAAGTTATAAAAATATCATTTTTTTATATTTTTAATAATATATAAAGATATTCACATTACAAACGTATCTCGACAAGCATGATAAAACAAATGTATTTTTATGTATTTTCCTCAAGTGGGATTACAATAATAAACACAATTCACATGCCGACGATATGTATTTTTCTCAAGTGGGACATCCTTAAATAAAAAAACGAGTAACGACCAATCCCTTAACACAAATTATCATTTGACGGACATATTCGCTTGCGACGGGTCAAGTAATATCCATATATGGAAGATAAGGCAAAAATAGAATATCTAGGTAGTAGCAAATAGTTTTGTGTTATCCACCAACATGGGTAGGAGACTTGTTGATCCCTTAATTAGTAAAAACAAGATAGAGTTATAGAGATTAACACCGAGTATTTTATTCCGAGACCTTTATTCCCTTTATTCATTTTATTTATATTATTCATTTTATTTATATTGTTCTCATATGACTTTACTCGATGCTAGTGTTAACATGGACCATTAATATCTTCTAATACAGATAAAGCTCAATTTAATAGGTTATGGAGTATAACAGTCAAACTTAAGATTGGCTTAATCATCAAAATCAATCTCAATGTAATACGTTATGGAATTAAACAGTCAAACTTAAGGCGGTTTACTAAATAAAATGCTACAAAATTAGGTGTAAAGAGAACGGTCATTTAAAAAACGCGAGAATTTTTCTACAATAACTAAAAGGATTCATTTTCATTCCCACCCACCATTTTAATATCCACGAATCTTAAATTGAGTTTTAACTTCCAAAACCCAACAAAACTTTTCTAACTTTATCGCTAATCTATATTCATACTCGGTTAAACTTTGAAACTCTTACTCGAGTAAATTGGGTTTGGGGATAAAGTCGGTCTTAAATATTAAGGAATAAAGTGACACGAACATTTTACGGGATAATTTGGCTCAATTTATAATACACCAAATGCCCAAATCAGAATTCCACTAACTTCCTTCTCAATTCATCCAATATGAAATCCCAAAGGTCACATCAATTCAACAACTTTTGGATTTTGGGCATTTGGGATAATTTGGCTCCAAGATTAAGTACATTTGAAATTAAAAAAATCCATTGTTATTTGCTTAAATAGGTTCGTTAATCATGGGCTTGTTAGTTGGCTTTTGACAAAATCAGAAGGCAAATACTCTATCAGTGAACAGTAAAAAAAGCAGAGGAGGTAACCGCCTAACCGAGTAAGGTAAGGCTCGCGTCGATCTACTTTCAATTGAAGTTCCGTTGAGTCTAGATCCACCTCGACTTAGGCCTTGTTCTTTTGAACTTATTTTTGCTTAATTTAAGTTAAGTTCAGCAAAAATAAGTTAAGTTCAGAAAAGTTCAGCAAAAATAAGTTAAGTTCAGAAAAAATAAGTTAAGTTCAGCAAAAATAAGTTCAGAAAAGTTCAGCAAAAATAAGTTCAGAAAAGTTCAGCAAAAATAAGTTAAGTTAAGTTCAGCAAAAATAAGTTCAGAAAAATTAAGCAAAAATAAATTCAGAAAAGTTAAGCAAATACTCATACCCATTTATAGAATTGACGAGTTTTGAAAATTTAAGATTTTCACAAATTCTCTCGTACAAACGTCTCAGGTGCGACCATTTTTTTTAATTACCTAAAAGTGTCACTATTAACAAAAGAATAGTCGGATTTTCCAAAAAATACACGGGTTAAAGTTTACACATAATAATTCTCGTAGATAATGAACATACTATATTATATAGAAATAGATTATTACCAAAATTGTGATATTAGAGAAATAGATTATTAAAAAAAATTGTGAATGTGAGTTACTTTTTAATTATGTATTGAAGTAAGATAATGAACATACTATATTTATATATATAAAAAGAAACTATTATTATTATTATTACTATTATTATTTTATTATTATTATTTATACGGAGTATTATTTAAGTTAATATTTATTTAGTTCGAAAAAGTTAGACTCATATAAGTTAAGTTCAGAAAAGTTAAGTTCATAAATGTTAAGCAGATATACGTTAATTTCAGCAAATATAAGTTAAGTCAAATTCAGCAAAAATAAGTTCATTCAGAAAAGTTCAGCACAAATAAGTTAGGTTAAGTTCAACAAAAATAAGTTCAGAAAAGTTCAGCGAAAATAAGTTAAGTTCAGAAAAAATAAGTTAAGTTAAGTTCAGCAAAAATAAGTTCAGAAAAGTTCAGCAAAAATAAGTTCAGAAAAGTTCAGCAAAAATAAGTTAAGTTCAGCAAATATAAGTTAAGTTCAGAAAAATTCAGAAAAAATAAGTTAAGTTAAGCAAAAATAAGTCCAAAAGAACAGGGCTTTAGTATGTAAGCGATATTCACTAGGCCAAGAGCACCCCCGCCTGGGAGGTCATATTAGTATTTAGAGTCCGCCTCGATGACTAAATGAGAGTAGAGTACATACAAAAGCAAACTCCGAATCCTCCAATAGTTTCGTGACCAAAAGATGAAAAATGACTCGACAGATTATGACTAAACATATTCCTGCAGTAGGGAACTCCGAATCTCTGTCAAGGTTATATTTTAGTTGAGCGGTTTCAAATCAGTCAATATACGGTCCAACAAAGTTGGTAGTAGTTGCGGGTCAGATCGTGTCTGTTCTTATTTTGGTTCTAACTACGGTTATTGTTGGGTGGTTATTCAGGTTAGGTTAGTTTTTACTTCATCATCTATACAGACGTCCGCAAGCGATAATCGTATAAAGAACACAGAGCAACCGTAACTTATTAAAGAACAATGAGAAAACATACCTCGGACTCTCGGAAGACCCGGCAGAACAGTGTCAAATAGATGCAAGCTTCCAGGGACATGTTGTAATGTCACAAAGATTGCTCTGCAACATTAGAATTGAGTCAATCTAAAAATATTTCATCTTCACAAAATTATTTCGATATTATATCACATACTGTATATTATTTGATCCAATCGTAAAATCATGAGTTCTATCATTATACATTATACAATAATGTAACAACCACTTAGCGGAAAATGACAGAAAATACAGAACTGATAAAAGTAACAAACATGCCAGAAACAGCTGCACAGTTTAAGGCAAAAATGCATTGTCAAGGAGATCAGATGAGATCAGCAGATCAATATAAAGAAAAACAAATGCATCATCTGAAACTCATGCTGCTATAATTGCACTTCAGGACATGCAAATATCAACTAGTTGTTGCATAAACAAATCAAATGTAGAAACTTTCCTTGCGCGTAGCGTAGATTCCATACAGCAACGACATTATTTTCATTTCCGATTTTCTATTCACAAAACCTTATATGAGACGGTCTTACGTGTGAGACCAACTCATTAACTTTATAATTCAAGGAAAATAAGCATTTGGAGGGTTGTCACGTGCGAGATTGTCTCATACAAAACTTAATATTTTTTGCCTTAACGAAGGTATATAATGTCCTACTGTTTCGGCATGCTGATCTGTCGAATATCAGGTATAACGTATGAGAAAACTATGCATATGACGATACGAATCGTGAACATGATTAGATAAAATGAGCAGTACATGAATCAGTAATTAACTAGACATCCAACACTTGATTAAATGAAAGGGAGAATACAAAACAGAGCATTACAGAATCATTGTTGTAAATTCTGTAAATCTCAGATAGAAAATGGTGAAACCAAACTCGGAACATAGCTCATTATAGAAAGTCTGTCAGCTTGTTCCAACGTCACAAGAGGGGTCCGGTCTTTAGCCGAGAAACCCTGATCTAGCAGTGCTAGCTCTGAACCCTTTGAGATGACGAAAAACTTGCCGGTCTTCGTAGGTCCCACCAACCCAGAGCAAACCCATTTCTCCGACATAGAGGATACGGTTATGGATTTCACTTCTCCGGGTCGTTTTAAAATGGAGACATCGGCCTCATGGCGGATGTTCAGATTGTACGTGGATAAACACCCTCCTACAACACATAAGAACTGATCCCTACCACTTGGGACTACTAAAGCGGGAACTTCTTCGAACTTTTCAAGAGTAAGATTAAAACGAATAACCACTCTTTTCTCCAATGGATCTCTCGACACCATGATCCAATAAAGTGAGTCGTCGACCAACACACCCGGGTTGGTTTTGCAAAAAGAGAGACTCGGGTCAAGCCCATGATCATGAACCCGCCTCCATTCCCGTGAACGCAAGGAAAAAACATGCACAGTGGTTTCTAGTAGGTCACAGTCTTGAACTATTTTGATAACCTTATAGTCATCGGTACTGGAGACATAGGCAAATCCCCAAGACACAGTGCTACTACAGGACGTAAAACAGGGGTCGGAAAATTTGCGCCAATCGTAACTTACAGGGTTCCAAATATAGAAATAATCAGCAGAAATAGATGAATTAGCTAAACAAACTAACCCATTACACGAACCTACCAATTTAACCTCATTACCTTCGTTACCATTATTGTCAAAATTCGGCTCTAGTTTAACTAAGCAATAATCAAGAACTACATTATCATCTTGGACAGAGAGAAGATAGAACTTAGTAGCTACCTGAATGAATAGGTAGTCTACAGGAGAAGACGGAAAGTGACCCGAAAGACAGGTTTTAAAATGAATATTGGCAAAATCAAAAGAAGACACAGTAGAGCACCAATGTTTCGAAACTGATTTTAGCCGAAGCAAGCATTTGAAAGGAAGCCTAGCAAGAATCTCATATGTAAACAAATCAAAAGGGAGATTGTTTTCTTGGGTAAGAACAGAGAAATTTGTGAAACTGGTTTTTGGTGCAACAGTTTTGACGATTTGGTTAAGTAATTTCAGACCCTTCACGATTGTACGATGAGGTTTTCGTTTACCAATCGTTGTTGGATAGCCATCATCTTCAACCCGATACACATCCGAGTTGTTTAACTTCCTACTAATTTGCTCCATTCTTGTATTTTTTTTTAGCTTTAGTGTGAAGTAGTTATGGGTGAGGCAATGACTGAGGAAGGCTTAATAGAAGTTCAGGGTTTATATAGAAGAATGGGTGACCTAGGTAGCACGGACACTTTTCCTAATTAGTCGTCCCGTGTCCGACACTCGGACACCTGACACTCGTTGGACACATGTCAAAACATATTATAGTTTAGACGAGGAATAAAATTTTAAAAAAGATCGATTAAAAAATGAATTTTGGTGGAAAAATGAGAATTAGTTATAATAAAGGTCAAATTGTACCTTTACTTGTTTAGATTTAGTTTAAAATACATGATAAAAATAAAATTATACGTTATTTATAACCATAAAATGCCGTGTCCCGTGTCCTAAATTTCATGGGATGTCGTGTCCCGTGTCCCGTGTCCGTATCGTGTCCGTGTCCGTTTTGGTGTTACCTTGTGGGTGACTTGTTGACAGCTCTTATATATTATACCCCACGTTTTTAAGTACTTACATAAAAAAAAATATAGAAACCGCAAACAGTTTAGGAACTATAGTACTGCATGTCTGCATTTATTCATTTAACATTACTCTCACTCGAATCACGGTCAGGTGGTTGGATATACAATAATACACACCCTTCACGCGACGATGACATGTAGGGCTCTCAGCTAGTCAGTCGAGTTAAATGTTAGCATGGACCGTTAAATACTCCGGATATTGTGAAACGATATCAGTCAAACTTAACAGTGAACACGGTTTAACCATCAAAATTAAAGGAGGGCGGAAAAAAGAAATCGGAGATATCCAAGAGTACGTAATAATGGACAGAGACGGGAAATAGGGGCAGTAGCAGTCATGTAAATCTAAACTTGAAAGCATAATACACGTTCAATTCTCCACGTAAAACCATATCACTGAAAAGCTAAAACAATGACTCAAAATAATGTCACCATGTTGATAAGTCGTGCCAACCGAAAAGTATACGAAATAAATATATTAAAGACTATATTAATATAATTAACTGTGATTATCTTAATCATCTTTTCCATTAACTAATATAGCAGCCTCCTGATGCTTATGAGACCATTATAATAGGGAATCGGTGATGTAACTCGAAAAACTACTTCACCACTCAATATATGCGAGCATAGAATTAATCTAACTCAGGACCCAGTTCGGACTCTAACTATTTGTTTTCATGTTATCCTATTCATAGTCTAATGCTCCGACTCTTAAAAACTTTCTACGACAATATATAGATTACTAGGACCCACATTTTACAATTCACGAGTCTTAAATTGAATCTCCGAGACTTTTCTACGTTGTATACGGTAGCTTGAGTTTAGGGATAAAGTCGTCTTAATTTCAAGAAATTTAGTGGCAGAAGCATTTTACGAGTGATGTTATCAATACCCTTTTAATTATAATATGCTAAATGCCCAAATCAGAATTCCATTAATTTCCTTCTCAATTCATCCAGTATGTAGTCCCAAAGGTCACATCAATTCAACAACTTTTGGATTTTGGGCATTTGGGACATTGGGCTCTAAGATTTAAGTTCATTTGAAATTAAAATCCCATTGTTATTCTCTTAAACAGGTTCATTAATCATGGGTTAAAGCTTTGTTAATTGGCTTTTGACAAAATCAGAAGACAAATACTCTATTAGTGAACAGTAAAAAGCAGACATCTTTTGAAATTAATCTTTTGGATGAATGCAGGGGAGGTAAGGTACACACATTCCTCTATAAGACGGTCATATTCGTCTTAAACATGAAACATGACAAAAAGTCGATTGCCCAGACAATGGCAAAAAAAAACTTGTCCAATCTATCTAAATGGGATACTAATTGACCCGTTCCAGGGAGTCTAGACTCTAGAGTCACCTCGACTCAGAATGTAAGTAGTATTCACTTCTGGAAGATTCAGATTTGGTTATGTTTTTAGTTGGGTGGTTTCAAATCGATCAGTATAGGGTCCAAAAAAGTTTAAGGCACTTACAGCTCAGATTGAATCGATCAGTATACAGATGTCCGCGAGCAATAATTGTACAAAGAACACTATGCAGCCATAATTTATGCAAGGACAATGAGAAAACGAACCTCGGACTATAAAGCAGTTGATGCAGCATTAGAATTGTGTCATACAGACTCTCAGAATCAGCAGTTGCAGCCTCGTCTCGATCATTTAGCTGTAAAGTGGTCTATACCCCTTCCAAATACGGTCATGAACTCATGATAACCTTCAAAAAATTAATAACTTGGTCATCTTTTGGTCTCGTGACAGATATTAAAATGATAGTCGGATATAAGTAACTTTTCCACAACCCATAGTAACAAATAAATTATGATCCAAAATACGAAATACCAAGCCTCAAGAGGGCGTAGAGGATACAATAGCAAGTCTAGCAACCCACAATTACAATAATGCACGACTTACATGCGGACTAATAAGAAACCATAAAGTCTAAATATATTTCATTAGAAAAGACAGTTTTACCAAATCATTTCATATATTATCACATACTAGTATTGATCCACATTTTAATTTTAAATAATGATTTCTATCCGTATACAATAACGTAATAACCACCTAACGGAAAATGACACGAAAAACATAACGGATAAAATTAACAAACATGCCAGAAACACTTCACAGATGAAGCAAAAATACATTGTCAAGCAGATCAGATGAGATCAGCAGATCAATATAAAGAAAAACAAATGCTTCATCTGAAACTCATGCTGCTATAATTGCACTTCAGGACATGCAAATATCAACTAGTTGTTGCATAAACAAATCAAATGTAGAAACTCGAATACTTTAAGAGCATATCCGAGAATCCTTTGCTCAAAGATTCCATACGCGCAGTAACAAGATTTTCAGTTCACGTTTTTTATTCACAAAAACATACATGAAACGGTCTACAAGTCAGACCAACCCATTAACCTTATAATATAAGGAAAATACACACGGATTTGGGTCATTGTCGCCTGTGAGACTATCTCATACCAGACTAATTGTTTTCTAATATGCGTTTTTTTCGCTTGTTACAGGGGAGGGAATAGGAAAACTGAAACTTAGTAGAGTATACAAATGCTTACAGGTTTACAGTATGCTCTAGGAAATGATTGATGCATCTATCCCGTATCATCTGTACAAATAAAAATCCACACAGCCTTGACGATTAAACTGATATCACGGCTGTAACTTCTGCTTAACATTCATTGCAATCATTCTGTTCCTCTAGAACATTCAAAGCAAGGGAGAAACAGCATTCTGAATGAAACCCACTGTCTCAATATCACCCAAATCTTTCACGGACGACTTATATGTCATCGGGATTTGATTCAGGACAGCTAGAAAAGACTTCCATCACTTGTCTGTAATAAAACCTTCCCACTCAGTTCATCCACAAAAACTACGCAAACTCGGAACCATATCAAACTTAAACATCTTCACCCAAGAGTCCCATGCCCCATACTTTTCCGAGCACCTAAACAACCACTGATCTCACACAATTTGAACCCTAAATTACCAACATTACCCAATACCATACGCGGCTTTTCTACGTCCTTGAAACCCTCATCAACCAAATCAAAACCACACACATACACTTCACATTTAGGGTCCAAATTTGGGTCATATCCTAAAGCAATACCTCATTAACCAAAACCCCTCTACCACCAGAAAAAATAGAGAATCCACCTTCACCAAACACCTCAATTCTCCTCCAAATTTTCGCTGACAACGAATAAACGTTCAGAAAAGTAGTACAACTCGTCTTGTGAAACCCAACAACAAACAACAAGTAATCATCTTTTGAAGAAACATAACCAAACCCACTAATTAGCATCCATTGAAAATTAGCTAAAAGGATCTACAGCATCAAAATTGACCCATCACAGTATTATAATCATGAAAACAATAAACCAAAACAATTGGTATCCCGCAAGATGTGTATATCTATCTTAAAATTAAAATGGATCAAATACGGACAAACTTTCTAATACTCCGTGGCCCATAGGCATTTTGCCATTGTCCCATCTATCCTATTTGACACGTAATCCGTCCTAAACAAGAATTTGTGCAACCATGACATGAACCCATTAAGAAAGGATTAACACCATTATCATAAAAGATAAAATTTTAACATGATCATCTGGGTACCTATCATATGCACCACAATTAAGGATATAAAACTATAAAAGTAATGTGGTAATCTTAGAAACACATAATTAAAGGGCACATTAGGGTTTGAAATTGTTTGATTAAGGTGTGATTTGATGAATTTTGGGGTTGAAATTACAAAATTCCAATTTTTTGATACTAATTTGAATTTGATCATAGATGGTATTGGTACACTTGTGAGAATTTCAGAAAAGATTAGTTCTTTAGAGAGTTCAATAACAATATCAGCATTACTAACAAAAACTACCTTAGAAAATGGGGTTAAACGACGTCGTTTTGAGGTATGATGATTGTTGGTGGTTTTCAATTTTTTTCTGAATTTATCGATTGTTCTGGTTATTTGAAGTGTTGGAGGAGGCTGGAGGACAGCCGGAGCCCAGAGTTCTGTCTGGCCGAAGATGAGGGAGATGGCAGTTTATGCTCCTTAACTAGTAAAATCAACCGATCAGATTAATCCGACTCGAAAAAGTTTATGAACTCGAACTTGGGGTGACTTGTAGAACCTAATACTTGATCAGTGTCAAACGGGTTAATAGGTCGGATTACTTTGGATTTTAAGTGTTTTGGAGTATATCGGATTATTGATCTCGTTAAATAGGTGGGTTAATTCGAGTCGGGATATTTTCGGGTTAATTATTCTTTACTTTAGTGTATACAAGATTAAGGTCCTGTTCATTTCGGCTGAAACGAGCTGAATTGAAATAATTAGAGTAGAGCTTAATTGAACTAAATTGGGTGAAACTGAGGTGAAGTGAATTTAGTTGAATTAAAAGTTAATTTTGTGAAAAGATTAATTTAACATAATTGATTGAACGTAAATAAAACTTAACGGAATACACTCAAGAAAAATTGAAAGGAGCTGAAATTAAGCCAGAAAGAACGGGGCTTAAGTGTGATGCTAAATAAGTTATTTCAAGTCTTTTTGGGTGAACTAGACTCATGTTTTATAGAGTCATTTTCGAATGGGCGGTTTCGGATAAGGTTACTTGGGGTCGAATCACTACGAATCAACATGGCTCAAATCGTATTTTAGTTGGGTCGGGTTGATTTGCGTTTCAGGTCACATTGGGGTGTTATTGCTAATCTTTCTGGTTGGATTGATTTCGTTAGGCCTACCTAAAACTAGGGCGAAACTAGAATAGACCGGAACAACTACACCTAAGTTTTGCCGATTAGTAAGTTACTTGATCTCATATCATCCAACCGTAAAATCATACTTGTGTTGTCATTATTAAAATAAATTATAAATTATCAAACCTCATTTAAAGTAATCATAAACAGAAATAAAAACCATATTCAAAATGACGCTCCCTGAATAGTTCAAAATGTCCTGCCCTTAACTTTAATAAATAAGTTTAAAACGGCTCTATATTTACTTTAATAATGTATCCACAATTCCTCCTATTAACTACACATATTTTGGTGAGGAATATTTATATTTTTGAGGTTTAAATTTAAAATAATTTTCTGTAAAATTGTTTCATACGAGACCAATGGAGTGTTTATAGTATGTTTTTTTTACATAGTTTTTATATTCTGTCAAGTGAAGATTAATTAAATGTTTAGTTGTCAAGATTGAGGTTCAATTACTACTTCTTGTTTCTACTTAAAGTCTTTCCGCGATACCAAATAAATAAAAGTGACTCTGTGGCCCAATGGATAAGGCGCTAGTCTAGGAAACCAGAGACTCTGGTTTTGATTCCCAGCAGAGTCGTTTAATTTTTGTTTTTTGAATTTCGGCTTCCTTTTTCTTCTTATTATATGCATCCATCTTCATTCGTAAACGCCTTGTCCTTTCCATTCTGTAGCTCCGTGCTTATCGAGTAACTAAACAGCCATTCTGTAGCTCCTAGCCTAATGTTGCATTTGCGTTTAATTATATCGTGCGCTTATCGAGTAACTAAACAGCGAACCTTGCCATTCTGTAGCTCTTTGCTTATTGAGTAACTAAACAGCCATTTTGTAGCTCCTAGTCTAGTGTTGCATTTGCGTTTATGCCGTGCGCTTATCAAGTAACTAAACAGCGAAAAAATGTATGAAACTTGATTGGGTTAAACAAATTGAATAATATTAGGGTTCATTTTCGATTCTTGATAGCACATAAGTAATTTGTTATCTTTTAAACAAGTTGTGTTAGTTGGGTTAAAGTAGTAGTGTTAAACCTCGACGATGACCATTTGGCAACTGCAGCCCCCAAGGAGCATGGCCCGGGAGTCAACCCCTCGTCATCAGAACAAAAGTTAGAGAAATGGAATTAGGGTTTAACAATTTGATTAATAGTATTTAGTTAGTTTTAGAAAAAACGAATTAGGTTAGATTATTAGGGTCATTCATTAATGAATTGAATTAGGAATAGTTAGGATTGATCGATTTTTCTCATCAATTAAATTAGGCCTAAAACTAAACCGAATTTTAACTAAATACAAAAAAATAAAAATAATTCCAGAATTTTTGTTAATTAAATATCAAAAACAAAAAAAATTCCATAATTATTGTTTACATGTAGTTAACAACTTTGTTAATAGAATTTCTCGAATAATTAATACAAAATCCAATGAACCATCATCCTCAATTTCATTTATGTTGCATCAATAATACAACATGAAAATGTAGAATTTTTCCAATAATCCACATAATTTATCAATACTAAAAAAATAAAAAATAGAAAAGTGAACAAAAAACATTATTAGACAACAAAAATATAAAAGATAAAAAGTGGTAAAACAAATAACGTTGTTATATTATTTTACAAGTTTTTAACTTTAACATTAACCATCATAATAGCAAATTTTCGAGATATTACTAAATTTGAGTAATTTTTTTGAATAAGAAATAGTTTTCAACAAAAAATGTTAATAAACATTATTTTTTAAATTTTTAATTTTAAAAATAAGATCTACAAAAAAAACATAACAAAATAAATGAAATATAAAACTCTGTTAAGTAGATTTTAGAGCATTTTGATAAAATAATACTCTAAAAAAATTCGTTATAGATATTGAGTTTATCCAATAAAATGAATAGATCTAAAAAAATGTTATCATGTTTTAACACTGAATTCATGCATTTGTTCACGGAATTAAAACATGTCTAAACTTCGAACCCTTGCAATTTTTGCACGTGTTTTAAAATCTGATCATTATAAAAGAAATAGAATAAAAGATATACATGCATTATTTTGGTTTAACATTTTTAAATATTAATAATTATATGTTGTTTTTAATATTATACCCGTGCAATCAGGGGTGGAGGCAGCAATATGCTATATGGGCTATAGCCCATTGAGAAAAGACAAGTAAAATTTAGTGCACCGATTTAACATATCTCACTTATAGCTCAGTTGGTATTTTGTTGAACTTCAAATCTAGAGACATGAGTTTGATTCCTTACATAAACATGTTATTCATATTTTGCAAATTAATGAAGGTAGATAAAGATGCTATAATCTACTCCCTCCTTCCCGTTGATGTGTCCGTTTTCCTTAAGACGGAACTACCCGTCATAAGGTTGCGACGGGCCAAGTAGGAACCGTATTGGGTAGAATACATACCGTATTGAGAATACGGTAAAGATGCTCTTAATTTGACATTTATTGTTGATTTGACAATTGACTGACCCAATACCAATTTGTCCCCCCCCCACCCCCACACCTTCCCCCCTAACCCGTCACTTCCCCCCCTTCTCATTTACCCACCCCCACACATTTACTCCCACATTTATAATATTAGTCCCTCCCTCTCCCCATTCTCACTCCCTTATCTCTCTGTAAAACCTCCCTTTCTCACCACTTTCTCTCTGTAAAAAGCAAACAAAAACCCTAAAACTCGTCATTTAGTAAACACAAAACACAAAAATATGGTGAGGAAAACAGTTGGAAGACGGGTATTAAAGAAAAAAGATCCAGCAACTCAATCCGAACAGGCTGTTGAAGGTAACATTTTAAACTGGGTTTTCTAATATTTTGGTAAAATTTTAATCTGGTAAAATTTTAATATTAAGTTTGTTTTTTTGCAAGTTTTGTTTTGTTTGTTTGTTTGTTTGTTTGTTTTAAAATATAATATTACGTTTGCAAATTTTAATATAATATTACGTTTTGGATTTCTGCATGTTTGTTTTAAAATATTATTTCTTTTGTTTTGTTTTGTGTAGTGTTTGTTTTCGATTTTTGCATAGTTGTTTAATATAGTATTTCGTTTTTGGCATGTTTGTTTAAAATAGTATGATATGATTGTTTAAAATAATGTTGTATATTTGCATGTTTGTTTGAGGATCTGTGTTTGAGGATCTGTGTTTAATGTTTAAAATGTTGGTATTTTTTGGGTTGTAATTGTTGTTTAATTTTTAGAGTTCATGTTTTCGTTTGTTTGATGTTTAAAAAGTTGATATTTTTTTATGTTATGTTTGTTGTTATATTTTAAGAGTTGATGTTTACGTTTGTTTGATGTTTAAAATGTTGATAGTTTTTTGAGTTTTGTTTGTTGTTTGTTTTTTGAATTGATGTTTTCGTTTGTTAGGTGTTTTTATTGTCGGTTTTTTTTTTGGTTTTGTTTGTTGTTTAATTTTTACAGCTGATTGCTTTCATTTGTTTGATGTTTAAAAAGTTAATAATTTTTTAGCTTATGTTTGTTGTTGCAGTTTTAAAAAGTTGATATTTTTGGGAGTTTTGTTTGTTGTTTGTTTTTTAGAGTTGATGTTTTCGTTTGTTAGGTGTTTTTAATGTCGGTGTTTTTTTTGGTTTTGTTTCTCTTTTTAGAGCTGGTTGTTTTTTGGCTGAATTTTTTGCCAGGGTCACTTAAATAAGAAATATGGCAACATTTTGTTTTTGGCTGAATTTTCTGCCAGGGTCACATTTAGACGAAATATGGCAACATTTTGTTTTTCGTTTGTTTGATGTTTTCTGTGTTGCTATTTTTTTGGTTTTTGTTTGTTGTTGATTTTTTGTTATACGAAGTTTTTTTGTCTGTGTTAAATGTTTATAATGTTGGTATTTTGTTCGTTGTTTTTCATGTTTTAAATATTTCTTTTCTGGTGTTGTCGTCGGTAACGACCGATGTTGTAGAGGAAGCAGCAAGTAGTAAGAGGAAAACCCCCTTGAGGGGCAAAGGGAAGAAGGCCATTGAACCTGCTGTGGAGGCTGATGAGGCAGTCGCTGATGAGGGTAAGGTGCTGCGGAGGAGGAAGGTAACATTCAACCTTCCTCCCAAGAGAAAGGGCAAAGCAAAAGAGGCAGACGCTGATTACGAAGAAGAAGAAGAAGGAGGGGAGGAGGACGAGAATGAGGGTGATGAGGAAGAACAGGACGATAATAGTGCTGAGGACGCGGGTAACATTGCTGAAGAGGACGATAATAGTGGTGAGGAGGAAGGTAACGGGGAAGAAGAAGAGGAGGACGGTGATGGTGAAGAAGAAGGTGACGGAAATGGTGATGAAGAAGAAGGTGACGGAGATGGTGAAGAAGAAGAAGCAGAAGGCACGTTGTTGTACTTTTGGTTATTATTGTATTGAAAACATGTATTCTGTTTTGAATGTTTTGTTGACCGTTTTATTAATACCCCGAGTTCTGTTTTGTAATAGATGATGTTGCCGAAAATGTGAAGACATTGGTACCGGCTGAGGTAAAAGTTGCAGATTCAAAAAGTAGGGCAAAGGGGAAAGGTAATACAATTGGTTTCAGCTATATTGTTTAGATTTTGTTGTACCGTAAAAGTAGCTAGTACTGACATCTGGGTTTTTCGGTGATAGGCCCTGTTTATACTGGGGAGTCCTCAAAGAGGCAAAAGACGGATATTGCTGAAACCTCTGAGATTATAAAGTGAGTATTCTATAACATCTTAAATTGTGCACGGTTTCGTAATATTCTCATTCCTTGGTATGGTTACATAGAACGTTTTCTTGGTGACATTTGATGTTGTTTGACAGTTTGTTTTTTTGCATGCATCATTGTGTAGTAATATGTTGGTATTCGTAGTGTTATTGTTGCTATTGAACTTGTCGTTGTTCGTGGGTACATTAATGAAAATTTGTATACATTTTGTTTGCATTTTTATGTTCTCTATTATGCGTAGTATGTTGGCATTATTTACTTTGACAAAAGTTGGCATTGTTTGGCATTATGATAGTAGGCTACAGTTTGGATTATATTAGGTAGTTTTACTTAGTGAGTTTGTGACATTGTTGGCATTGATATGTTCAGATTTTGGGGCACTTTGTTTTTTTGTTTATGCATTATTTTCGTATTTGACATTTGTGTGATGAGCATGTGGTGTAGTAATATGTTGGTATTGATAATGACATTGTCGTGTGTGTACATTTCTTATTATAGTTGGTACATTTGTTGTCTTTTTTAGTGTCTTGCTAATTAATTATTGTCTTTTTGAGATGATTGTAGTAAAATTGTTGCCAATGAAGTTGTAGTTGTTTGTCGGTACATTAATGACAATTTTGTTGACATTTTGTTTGCGTTTGATGTTTTCTATTATGCGTATTATGTTGGCATTATTTACTTTCACAAAATGTTGGCATTGTTTGGCATTATGATAGTAGGTTACAGATTCAATTATATTTGGTACTTTTACTTAGTCAGTTTGTTACATGGTTGTCATTGATATGTTTAGATTTTGTGGCACTTTGTTTTTTGAGTATGCATTATTTCGTTTCTGACATTTGTGTGATGAGCACGTGGTGTAGTAATATGTTGGTATTCATAATGAAAAATGTCGTGTGTGTACATTGCTTATTTTAGCTGGTACATTTGTTGTCATTTTTAGTGTCTTGCTAATTCATTGTTGTTGCAGGAAGAAGAAAGAGGTTGAAGGGCATGGCTCGCCAGCCCGTTTGTACAATTTACTTGCCGTTATGACTGAAAAACAGAAGACGGATATTGAGGATATCGGCTTTGGTGGCCTCCTGCTCTTGAAGACGCACGCTTTCCATCATGGCATGATTGATTGGTTGTTGTGCAAGTACGATCCGAGCTCGCATATGTACATTCTGTCAAGGTACCACCCTTACGTGCTGACGAAGCATGACGTGTACGACGCTTTTATGTTGCCATGCACGGATAGGGGGGTTGATGCGAGAAACGATAATGTGTTGGCATCAGTTTGGCGGGAGCGGTTCAAGCTAGGGCCAAAAGCAGAGTTGCCGTTAGAGCGAGTTAGACAGGAACTAATGGGGCTGCCTGAGGGGGGGCCTTTGTTCAAGCAGCTGTTTGTGTTATTTGCGATGGGGACGTTCCTGGCACCGAGGGTCCACAGGGCCATAGATTTCCGTTTGGTGGCTGTTGTAGAAGAAGTGGAATCCATATCGAAGCTGGATTGGTGTTCATTTGTCCTTCAACGACTTAACAAGGCCGTTGAATCATGGAGGTCGCTGGATTCGAAGAGTGTTGGGGGTTGCTTAATGTTCCTGCAGCTTATGTATTTTCACCGTCTTATTTGGAAGGGAGTGCCTGAACGACGAAGCCTGCCACTTCTCCGACATTGGACGTATGACCGCCTGAAAGGACGAATTGCGGAGGAGGTGGCCGCATTCCCGTACCACCGCGCATCTGGGTTAGGCATTTGGGTTTTGGACGTCTATCCCATATTAGAGAATCTGCCAAAAGTGCTGTACAGGCGGGCAAATGAGCCTGATCCAGCTTTACAGGACCCCATGCCGCGATATGTTGCACTCCCCCTACCAGATGGCGTCCCAACGGACGAGGAGCTGGAAGCAAGCTTCTATGACGTAAGTCCCCTTTTGTCGCTCTCTGTATTGACCATTTTACATTTTAAAACTCCCTCCTGTTATTTATCTGACCCTTTTGTTTTGTTTTTATCTCCGGTGCCCGCTATAGCGGCGTGTGCGGAAATGGATGACGACCAGAAGAAATCTGACGATGGTGTCGACCCTCCACAAACGGCTGCTTACGGAGCTAACAAATGAGGAGGGGGTTGGTCTGCCAGCAAATTCCGGGTCTCATTCCAGCAGCCAGGGGGATGGTTCGCAGTCCCCAGGGTCGTTTAACCAGTCGTTGGGGAGCCCAGACTTCGTCGCAGCGTGGAATGCAGTGGGTGAGAAGTTGGACAGGCTTATCGATGAAGAAATGGTGCAGGCCCCCTCCTTTTCCCTTGGGCTGGAAAACATTGGCGCTCCCTCGCAGCAGGCTCCCTCGCAGCAGGCTGGGCGCGGAAAGGGGAGGAGGTCAGGTGGGGGGAGGGGGAGGTGAGATAGTGTTTCAGTGTTTCGTTGTTTTGGCGGCCAGTATAGGGCCTTATGAAAATTAGGTTGTTTTGTTTTCCGGAACTGTGGTTGGCCGTATGTGGCTGTTGTTATCAGGTCCTATGTGGCCTTGGAATTGAATATTTTAGGGGCCGCGTGTATGGCCACGTATCAACATTTTGTAGGCAGGCCGTATTTTGGCTGCTTGTACAGTCCCCCCCCCTGTGTGGGGGAGTATGGGATGAATGGTCCGGCAAGTTTTTGGATAGCCGGGGAAGGCAGTGACCATTCAGGTCTGTTTTTATTGTCGGTTTTTTTTTTGGTTTTGTTTGTTGTTTAATTTTTACAGCTGATTGCTTTCGTTTGTTTGATGTTTAAAAAGTTGATATTTTTTTAGCTTATGTTTGTTGTTGCAGTTTTAAAAAGTTGATATTTTTGGGAGTTTTGTTTGTTGTTTGTTTTTTAGAGTTGATGTTTTCGTTTGTTAGGTGTTTTTAATGTCGGTGTTTTTTTTTGGTTTTGTTTCTCTTTTTAGAGCTGGTTGTTTTTTGGCTGAATTTTCTGCCAGGGTCACTTAAATAAGAAATATGGCAACATTTTGTTTTTGGCTGAATTTTCTGCCAGGGTCACATTTAGACGAAATATGGCAACATTTTGTTTTTCGTTTGTTTGATGTTTTCTGTGTTGCTATTTTTTTGGTTTTTGTTTGTTGTTGATTTTTTGTTATACGAAGTTTTTTTGTCTGTGTTAAATGTTTATAATGTTGGTATTTTGTTCGTTGTTTTTCATGTTTTAAATATTTCTTTTCTGGTGTTGTCGTCCGTAACGACCGATGTTGTAGAGGAAGCAGCAAGTAGTAAGAGGAAAACCCCCTTGAGGGGAAAAGGGAAGAAGGCCATTGAACCTGCTGTGGAGGCTGATGAGGCAGTCGCTGATGAGGGTAAGGTGCTGCGGAGGAGGAAGGTAACATTCAACCTTCCTCCCAAGAGAAAGGGCAAAGCAAAAGAGGCAGACGCTGATTACGAAGAAGAAGAAGAAGGAGGGGAGGAGGACGAGAATGAGGGTGATGAGGAAGAACAGGACGATAATAGTGCTGAGGACGCGGGTAACATTGCTGAAGAGGACGGTAATAGTGGTGAGGAGGAAGGTAACGGGGAAGAAGAAGAGGAGGACGGTGATGGTGAAGAAGAAGGTGACGGAAATGGTGATGAAGAAGAAGGTGACGGAGATGGTGAAGAAGAAGAAGCAGAAGGCACGTTGTTGTACTTTTGGTTATTATTGTATTGAAAACATGTATTCTGTTTTGAATGTTTTGTTGACCGTTTTATTAATACCCCGAGTTCTGTTTTGTAATAGATGATGTTGCCGAAAATGTGAAGACATTGGTACCGGCTGAGGTAAAAGTTGCAGATTCAAAAAGTAGGGCAAAGGGGAAAGGTAATACAATTGGTTTCAGCTATATTGTTTAGATTTTGTTGTACCGTAAAAAGTAGCTAGTACTGACATCTGGGTTTTTCGGTGATAGGCCCTGCTTATACTGGGGAGTCCTCAAAGAGGCAAAAGACGGATATTGCTGAAATCTCTGAGATTATAAAGTGAGTATTCTATAACATCTTAAATTGTGCACGGTTTCGTAATATTCTCATTCCTTGGTATGGTTACATAGAACGTTTTCTTGGTGACATTTGATGTTGTTTGACAGTTTGTTTTTTTGCATGCATCATTGTGTAGTAATATGTTGGTATTCGTAGTGTTATTGTTGCTATTGAACTTGTCGTTGTTCGTGGGTACATTAATGAAAATTTGTATACATTTTGTTTGCATTTTTATGTTCTCTATTATGCGTAGTATGTTGGCATTATTTACTTTGACAAAAGTTGGCATTGTTTGGCATTATGATAGTAGGCTACAGTTTGGATTATATTAGGTAGTTTTACTTAGTGAGTTTGTGACATTGTTGGCATTGATATGTTCAGATTTTGGGGCACTTTGTTTTTTTGTTTATGCATTATTTTCGTATTTGACATTTGTGTGATGAGCATGTGGTGTAGTAATATGTTGGTATTGATAATGACATTGTCGTGTGTGTACATTGCTTATTATAGTTGGTACATTTGTTGTCTTTTTTAGTGTCTTGCTAATTAATTATTGTCTTTTTGAGATGATTGTAGTAAAATTGTTGCCAATGAAGTTGTAGTTGTTTGTCGGTACATTAATGACAATTTTGTTGACATTTTGTTTGCGTTTGATGTTTTCTATTATGCGTATTATGTTGGCATTATTTACTTTCACAAAATGTTGGCATTGTTTGGCATTATGATAGTAGGTTACAGATTCAATTATATTTGGTACTTTTACTTAGTCAGTTTGTTACATGGTTGTCATTGATATGTTTAGATTTTGTGGCACTTTGTTTTTTGAGTATGCATTATTTCGTTTCTGACATTTGTGTGATGAGCACGTGGTGTAGTAATATGTTGGTATTCATAATGAAAAGTGTCGTGTGTGTACATTGCTTATTTTAGCTGGTACATTTGTTGTCATTTTTAGTGTCTTGCTAATTCATTGTTGTTGCAGGAAGAAGAAAGAGGTTGAAGGGCATGGCTCGCCAGCCCGTTTGTACAATTTACTTGCCGTTATGACTGAAAAACAGAAGACGGATATTGAGGATATCGGCTTTGGTGGCCTCCTGCTCTTGAAGACGCACGCTTTCCATCATGGCATGATTGATTGGTTGTTGTGCAAGTACGATCCGAGCTCGCATATGTACATTCTGTCAAGGTACCACCCTTACGTGCTGACGAAGCATGACGTGTACGACGCTTTTATGTTGCCATGCACGGATAGGGGGGTTGATGCGAGAAACGATAATGTGTTGGCATCAGTTTGGCGGGAGCGGTTCAAGCTATGGCCAAAAGCAGAGTTGCCGTTAGAGCGAGTTAGACAGGAACTAATGGGGCTGCCTGAGGGGGGGGCCTTTGTTCAAGCAGCTGTTTGTGTTATTTGCGATGGGGACGTTCCTGGCACCGAGGGTCCACAGGGCCATAGATTTCCGTTTGGTGGCTGCTGTAGAAGAAGTGGAATCCATATCGAAGCTGGATTGGTGTTCATTTGTCCTTCAACGACTTAACAAGGCCGTTGAATCATGGAGGTCGCTGGATTCGAAGAGTGTTGGGGGTTGCTTAATGTTCCTGCAGCTTATGTATTTTCACCGTCTTATTTGGAAGGGAGTGCCTGAACGACGAAGCCTGCCACTTCTCCGACATTGGACGTATGACCGCCTGAAAGGACGAATTGCGGAGGAGGTGGCCGCATTCCCGTACCACCGCGCATCTGGGTTAGGCATTTGGGTTTTGGACGTCTATCCCATATTAGAGAATCTGCCAAAAGTGCTGTACAGGCGGGCAAATGAGCCTGATCCAGCTTTACAGGACCCCATGCCGCGATATGTTGCACTCCCCCTACCAGATGGCGTCCCAACGGACGAGGAGCTGGAAGCAAGCTTCTATGACGTAAGTCCCCTTTTGTCGCTCTCTGTATTGACCATTTTACATTTTAAAACTCCCTCCTGTTATTTATCTGACCCTTTTGTTTTGTTTTTATCTCCGGTGCCCGCTATAGCGGCGTGTGCGGAAATGGATGACGACCAGAAGAAATCTGACGATGGTGTCGACCCTCCACAAACGGCTGCTTACGGAGCTAACAAATGAGGAGGGGGTTGGTCTGCCAGCAAATTCCGGGTCTCATTCCAGCAGCCAGGGGGATGGTTCGCAGTCCCCAGGGTCGTTTAACCAGTCGTTGGGGAGCCCAGACTTCGTCGCAGCGTGGAATGCAGTGGGTGAGAAGTTGGACAGGCTTATCGATGAAGAAATGGTGCAGGCCCCCTCCTTTTCCCTTGGGCTGGAAAACATTGGCGCTCCCTCGCAGCAGGCTCCCTCGCAGCAGGCTCCCTCGCAGCAGGCTGGGCGCGGAAAGGGGAGGAGGTCAGGTGGGGGGAGGGGGAGGTGAGATAGTGTTTCAGTGTTTCGTTGTTTTGGCGGCCAGTATAGGGCCTTATGAAAATTAGGTTGTTTTGTTTTCCGGAACTGTGGTTGGCCGTATGTGGCTGTTGTTATCAGGTCCTATGTGGCCTTGGAATTGAATATTTTAGGGGCCGCGTGTATGGCCACGTATCAACATTTTGTAGGCAGGCCGTATTTTGGCGGCTTGTACAGTCCCCCCCTGTGTGGGGGAGTATGGGATGAATGGTCCGGCAAGTTTTTGGATAGCCGGGGAAGGCAGTGACCATTCAGGTCTGTTGTATTAAAACGTATTCGTAAAAACTTCGCTTTGAATCCGTTATGCACATTACCTGTTTACGTGTGTGTGTTCTTTTATTTGCGCAATTTCGCCTTTTTTATAAGATATGTAGTTTCGTATTCCGTGAATTAAGGAGCCAACACACAAACCGGTAAATAATGACAAAACTGTCGAAATGTTGCAACATAAATGATAGAAACATGGTCCCGTGGTTATAAGCATACACACGTAACCATGATTCAATGATGCCCAATATTAATGCCATAGATACGTAGATTAGAAAAAAGACCAGATTTTCCAAAGTTCCGTCTGGTTGCCAGGGGCACATAAATGCGAAAATTGGCAACATAATAGTTTTATGCTGAATTTTTGGCCAGGGACACTTAAATGCGAAAGTTGGCAACTATGTGACCATGTACATATACTATAATCTATAATAAAAAAAAAAATCATTGATCTGAAAAGTGGAAACATCACATTCACAAAAAGGTGATCCTTTTTGCCAGGGAGACATAAATCCCAAAAAGAGCAACATAATATCAGTATTACACAAACAAGTGACATGATTAGAGGCCGACGCAAAACAAACACAAAAGACGGGCAACTATGTCACCATGTACATATACTATGTCATGTCGACCACATGCTTAGCCACATGACATATTATATGACCAAATTTGCATAAACCCCCCAAAAAGAAGCAGATAAAAAAGGAATTTGAAAACTTGCCCCAACTCACAGGAGCCTCGGGATTGGGGTGTAGGCATCAATCTCGGTTTCAGGGGGGGACCATTTTTTTTTGTTCTCTTTTTCTTCCCAAAGTTCTTGCCCTTCCTTTTGACCCTCCCTTTCGTAGTGGCGCGGATAGGGTCCGGTATTGCAGGTTGCTCGACCGGCACGCCATTGGGATTAGACACCAGGGAAAGTTGACGAAGTATTTCCTCAACTTCAGCGACAGCACCAGCAACCGACTTGTCGACAACTTCCCTTGCCCCCCCCCCCCCCCACGAACTGTGCTTTTGTGACCAGATTGTTGAGTAATGTTAGCATCGATCGGCGCCAATTTATGGCGTCATTAGCAGCTGTACGCCGCAAATCTAACGGTAGAAGCCTGTTCCAGACTTCCTTCTTAGCGAATTGGGTCCACTTACGCAGAATGTAACGGTCTGGGATTTGCGGTACTGAATGCATATGGAGCACCCGTATGACGTGACAACATAGGATACCCATCACTTGGTACTTCCTACAGGTGCAATCCGTCATCAGCGTATTACAATCAAACGTAACATGGTGGCCAACGCCCTCACTGCCCCCTGTGACCACTTTGTACACAAACGTCGAGTCTTCCGAATGGACAATTGCTGCCCTCGTACCCATGGCTAACCCGAACTCTTTCTCGAATACGCGGAACAATTGCAGGGTGTATATCTGGGACGCATGCTGCAAAAGATCGACAAGCGGGAATACTGATGTTGGGGAAGACCTGATGCAATTGAATTCTTTGCGCTCTTCCTCCCCTCTCCATCTACGGACAACGTCCTCAAATAACCCGGAGAATTCGGTCAGCGACGTTTTCTTCGAAGCATGTATACCCATGGCATGGTTGGTGCTTTCGCTCCTTTGGGATGATAGAATCCCGGCCGAGAAATGAATGTTGTTGAGGGCCGTACACCATTTATGACGTAGCCCGTACAATCTTTTAAACCAATCATTGTCGCTAATGTTATACTTTGACGTCATCGTCTGCCAAGCCTCTTCAAATTCTTCTTCATTGTAACATCCACTAAGGCATTTGTTGAACATTTGTTGGAACACCATGTCATGCTTTAAAGAGCCAAAATGAGATATGGCGTTCTGTTGGATATGCCACTGACAAAGCCTATGCCTACTTTCTGGGTACACCTGCAGAAACAAATATCAATGTAACCACATCAGACTAAAAAGTTGCCATCTTTCTTATTTATGTGACCCTGGCGGAAAATTCAACAAAAAAAATTAAATGTTGCCATCTTTCTTATTTATGTGACCCTGGCAGAAAATTCAGCGAGAAAACAATATGTTGCCATATTTCTTATTTATGTGACCCATCTTTCTTATTTATGTCACCCTGGCAGAAAATTCATCGAAAAACAAAATGTTGCCGTATTTCTTATTTATGTGACCCTGGCAGAAAATTCAGCCAAAAACAAAATGTTGCCATTTTTCTTATTTATGTCACCCTGACAGAAAATTCAGCGAAAAACAAAATGTTGCCGTATTTCTTATTTATGTGACCCTAGCAGAAAATTCAGCCAAAAACAAAATGTTGCCATTTTTCTTATCTATGTGACCCTGGCAGAAAAATCAGCCAAAAACAAAATGTTGCCATATTTTTTATTTATGTGACCCTGGCAGGAAATTAAGCCAAAACACAAAATGTTGCCATATTTTATATTTATGTGACCCTGGCAGAAAATTAAGCCACAACACAAAATGTTGCCATATTTTATATTTATGTGACCCTGGCAGAAAATTAAGCCACAACACAAAAATGTTGCCGTATTTCGTATTTATGTGACCCTGGCAGAAAACGGCAAAACACTAAACAGTAAGTGTGTTCCAGAAATTACCTTCTCAATAGCGTTTGACATGGCTTTGTCTTGGTCCGTGAATATGGATATGGGGCGTACGTCATCCCCCATAGCTTCATTGAAGACGTTGAACAACCATTCGAATGACTCCTCCTGCTCATCCGACAAGAAGACGCAACCGAACATGACATTCGACCAGTGATTGTTTATACCGACAAGCGCCCCGCAAACCAGATTGTATCTGTTAGTGCGATACGTGGTATCAAATTCCAGAACGTCATGGTAAAGACGGTAGTCCTCCCTCATCATGGCGTCGCACCAGAATAGGTGATGAAGACGCCCCTCCTTGTTAAAACGGACGCGGAAGAAAAACCCCGGTTCCTCAGATTGACGTTTTGTTAGGAGGTTTATAAGAGTTGCAGCATCCCCGCCATCAATTGCTTTGACCTTCAGCCTGTAAACGAAATTTATATGGTCTCGCACCGTGTGCCCCACCAAAGCATCCCCCCCGCTCCCGCAGCAACGACCTTAAACTGAAGCGTAGGGGCAACGTGGGCTTCCGTCAAAGCCCTTATAACCTCTGCCTCCCCATCGCCAATCCTCCTCTCCGACCGATGGTGTTGCTGCCATTGGGTGGGAGTAAGCTCATGGTTATGCATTGTTATATGCTTAACCACTACCCATTTCCCCCCCTCCTTCACATTCGCGCGTAGTCCAGCCTTGCATTGGCATCGGGTAACTGCCGCCCTCCTAGTATGGTTCTGCTGAACGTGAGGTAACCCCTCCTCAACTCGGCGCGACCGGTTCCCATGGACTCCTTCGGACGAGCAGACAAAGTACCTCTCCACGAATGGCGTCCCTGGGCCATCAACCCTACGAGAGGTCGCCTTCCTAACACTAAACCCCACCGCTTGCGAGTGCTTGCAGTACATGTCATACAAGTCTTCCCACTTATCACCTTCCCTTCCTAGCAAAGTCGTTGAATAGTCTGCACATTAACATCACATTCACAAAAAATCATCCTTTTCTGCCAGGGAGACATAAATGCCAAAAAAGGCAACAATATCAGGCATCGATACATAAATTGAAAACATCCACCCGACATGGATACATAAATTATAAAAAAGGCAACAGGAGGCCATGCATACGTTGGACACATCCCCAACATTTTGTAGTTTCTGCCAGGGATACAAAAATCACAAAAAAGGCAACATTAATCTAAAAACATAGGTCATTCTAAAAAATCATCCCTAAGTTGTTCTTCATAACTAATGTTTTCGTGTTCATCACTTAGATCATTAGTAGTGTTGTGTTATATTTGTGTTAAACAGAAAAACACAAGAACACCATATCATCCTAATAGATAATATTTTTTACAAACAACCATGATTTTCTTATTCAAACATCTCTTCAATTTTTTTTGTTCATGTATAAGAACAGGTTCCCAAAAACACAAACAAAAACAAAAAAATCACGACAAATGAAGCAGACGTTTACGGTTAAAACATTTGCTTACCTTTGATTCCACCATTTACCGACGAAGACGCTTGATTTATGTTGTTGTCATCAAGCACACCATCCATATCTCCGTTACTAACTACAACACAATCGCTCGTGTGGTGATCAATCTCAGCCTCCATATCCCCGTCCGTAACTACATCGCAATCAATAGTATCGGTCATTTTAAAATCTCCGTTACTAACTGTTGTACGATGTTTATTAATTGTGAAGATGGTGAAGGTGAAGATGGAAAAGAATGAAGATGGTGAATAATGAAGAATTTTATTTATTAGTTGTGAAGATGGTGATGGTGAAGAATGAAGATGGTGAATAATGAAGCATGAAGATGGTGAATGTGGTGATGAGAATTTCCAGCCAAATTTGAAAGGCAAAATGGCGGCAGAACTTTGGTGTGGATTTTGTTCTCAATTTAATACCCAATTATTAGTATTAAGTATGGCAAAGTACAAATACATGAACAGTACATGAATAGTGCGTGTACTTGTTGTCCCCCCTGTCACACCCCCCATTAACTAGCTGCCCCACCCGTTTAGATGCAAACTGGTATGTATTCGGCCCGTCTTAAGCTTGCGACGGGTTGGTCCGTCACAAATGAGAATTGCAAAAATAAAGGAAGTGTAAATATGTGATTAGGACAGAGGGAGTAGGTTTTTGTTATCCAATATCACTCAATTTATAAACTGCGACACTCATTTTTCTCCCTTATAAGTAGTATTTTATGTAAATTTTGGTTACAATACATGTACATCCTTTATTAGTACTCTATTTTATTATTTCTAAAACTATTCAATTAAATTCTACAATGCTAAATTGATAATAAAGATATTTAAATATCGTCATTCATGTTACATATAACGTTGCAGAATACAATTTACCATATAAAATCGACACAAAAGAATTTGTCGGTTTAAATGTAATAACTCGAATTTTTATTATAATATTTACTATTACATTCGTCGTATTGATAGTATTCGAACGTTGTATTCGACCATTAATTTATCGAGTAAGTGTTGTTACTTTTATTATAATGTTTATTATTTATTTATTGTTTTAATATATCGAGTAGGGAGTATTTGATAATTAAGGAGCGAATGAGTGTTATATGTTATACGTCGCTAGTGGGGTTTGAACTTGGGACCTTTGGCACAAAACAGCCCACACCTCAAACACACTCAAACCTCTCACCCAGCCGTCATATATCTACTCCTACCCTAACCTAATTTTACCCTAATCGACATACTATCACCACACCCTTGCTGCCGCCATATTAGAGAGTAAGAGGGAGGTTTCACGGTGGGTCTAAGGTGGTCTAGGGTTAATCGAAAACGCGGTGAAACGGGTAAGTTCACCACTGTTTCCATGTTCGCAGTTTCTCCTTTTCCTGTTTGATTCACGAATTCTGATCGTGTATTACTGTAGTAGTTATAATTCTTTGCATAATATTAATATATGATATTAGTAGTTGTATTTTGACCATAGTCGTGCCACCTACGACCGCCTAGGACCACCAGCCACGACCGTTTTGTTGACTGTCCAGATTGCGCTTTTTACTGTTTCAAAACAGAGTCACGAGCATGTATGTTTATGTCTTAATTCGATGTAGTTCTTGTTGTTGATTGTTCTGGGTATTAAGGTATTTGGATTGGTGGTAGTTAGGAGGGTAACCTGGTGGTTGTCATGGTGGCTCGAGGTGTGTCGTGTCGATGCTTCGGTGGGTTTCGTTTGGGGTTGTGTCACGTGAAAACAGGGAGGTGTGTGGTGACTGGGTTTGTAACGGTGGTTGGTGTGTCAGCAGTAATACCGGCGGTTTCTGACCTCCCAGGAACCACCACGGCTCAGAGGCGAGCCTGGTGGTGTCACTGGCAAGGGCGGTGGTCGCAGCTGGTGTCAGAAGGGTGTTTGTCATGGCTGTTTGTGTAAAACCCCTCGCGAAAGCGGAAATATAAAACATACAAAGTACTAAAAATGCAGCGGAATTAAAACTTTTTAACATAACTAAACATGCGAGGTGCTTTAGAAATCTAAACATGCGAAAGATAAAACATAAATAAGTATATAAGTACTATACAAAAGCAGCCCGGGATAGCATATCCCTACAGGCACCAAAATACGGAAATCATAAAGCTAAGGTCTAGCTAACGAATGGGTAAATCATCGATGAAGGATCATCGCTCGCTAGCCTCAACGTAACCCCCTGAAGAACAGCATCAAGTACCTACACACATACAACATGTGCGCCACAGTCAGTGGGGAGTGACTAGAGTTCTCATAGCCGCCTAATGTCATACAACACCGAACATATAAACAAGTAATATACTCCAACATAAACAATCATGTGAAGCATTTAACAACGTCTCAAAACTCCTATCATCATGCAAATACTATGCAAGGCTCTCAACCAACTTCGGAAACTATTTGGAAGGAAAGCCGGTTACCCGGCCGGGGGGTCTTTCAATCCAAACCATTTACGAAACTAATTAAAGAGTCATCCAATGCCTTGGATGAACAATACTATAAACAAAGTAATAAACTCATCCATATCAACATACATATCTGACACTGTATCAACTCTAGGCAAGCAGATATAAAACAGCAAGTATATAACACCGTACCGTACCCTAACTCAGGCAACTATATCCAATATTCAGCAATATCCAACAATGACCCCAATCCTAGGCCTGGAAGGATACAAATACACACTACAAGAGAAACTCATATGAAGACTCCATTATACAACCACGGCATAAATACATAGCTTCAGCAATTACAATCCACATGCATAAATACGCCTCAAATACAAAGGCAAATGAAAACTGTGACCTAATCCAAATCACAGATTCCACAGAAATACACCTCAAAATACAAAGGTAAACAAAACTGTGACATAATCCTAATCACAGCTCCACAAGAATACACCTCAAAATACAAAGGCAAGCAAAACTGTGACCTAATCCTAATCACAGTCCCACAACAATACACCTCAAAATACCAAGGCAACACAAACTATGACCTAATCCAAATCATAGTCTTACAACAATACACCTCAAAATACAAAGGCAACACAAACTATGACCTTATCCAAATCATAGTCTTACAACAATACACCTCAAAATACAAAGGCAACACAAACTATGACCTAATCCAAATCATAGTCTTACAACAATACACCTCAAAATACAAAGGCAACACAAACTATGACCTAATCCAAATCATAGTTCTACAACTTCAATTCCGAACTTACTCAATTCGTAACTAATCATGCAAGCGACGTACATTCAAACCAACACTTAATTGACCCCAGGAATTAAGCCGAGGGAAAGCCGGTTTCCCTTTTGGTTGCCCGACCGGGGGGGTCTCTGTCCTCACTCTATTCCCGAACCCAATATAGTGTCGCCCGAACCTCGGGGACCTCAGACATGCATACGAAGCTTACAGAAATAGAATCAATACAATCCGACTTGAAAATCACAAGTTATAAAACAACTAATACAATCAGGGGCTCTCAGCCGGTTGGCCACAGGCGGCCGGTCAACCGGCTGAGAGTCCTTTACCCTCTAGCCGACAATACAAGAAAACAACATGAAAGGTCTCCCAGCCGGCCGGCTGCCGGTCCACCGGCTGGGGACCCCTTTCTCTTTTCCTCTCGCAAAACACAACAAACACATAAGGGGCTCCCAGCCGGCCGGCCAGCTGCCGGTCCACCGGCTGGGGACCCATTCTCACATTTTTCACAAAATCAAAATAACATTAAGTGGGACTCTGAGCCGGTTGGTCGGCCGACCGGCTCAGAGCCTCTGGTCGCATTTTCGCCATTTTCGCTATTTTCCAATCCTTTCGATTCTTTATCAAACCGTCTTAAACATGATTTTACGCAACAACACAACATTTCCCACATGTATACAACATCAATTACACATAAGAACATGTATACAAACAACCAATTCAAGAGTTAACAAGAAAATCTCAAATAAACCGGTCTTAACATGTATACTCCTAAATTCATTTCCCCAACCAATTCTTCCTCAAATCTTCACCAAAATCAGTTTATAAGGCATTATAAGGACATCAAAGAACTTAAGATTACACTAACATTCATTAAACACAACCAAAATCACATAAAGTGCTAATTTAGACAAAAGGCCGAGTTTCTCATTATCGTCACCTTTACTCCGCGAATGCACCGGTTTACTCTTCAAGGATCACAAGCTCTTCCTCCGGGTTACTACAAGCACCACCTAAAAGCACAAGAACACCCATTAGGAGCTTAATTTCGTGATTAGGGTAAAACAGCCCCGAAATGGAGTTTCACGAAATTAAAAATGAAAGTGATGGAAAGATCATAAATCTCGCAAGGATTCCGAATATGTAAATTTTACCTCGATACGAGTTCGGGAAGGCCTTGAGATGATGATTCTAAGCTTGGAAAAGAGTTGAAAATCGAGTTTGGGTTTATGTCAGTGAAATGAAATGAGGGAGGAGATTTGTGTCGATGGAAGGCATCTTTAAGGGTTTAAGTTGTCCTTTTAAAAACTTGAGACGGGTTTACTTTATTCAAGTGAAACGGAAATGTGAGACGGGTTGATATTAAATAAACAAGACATCTCTAGATTAAATGATTTTTAAGACGAAACTTAACGGAAATCTTAAAAATATAAATTACGACTATCATTAAATTATTATTAAATTCCGGAAATTACTTTATTTTAATAAAATATTTCTTACGAAAATACGGGATGTTACAGTTTGTCGAGGTAGGGTTGTTGCTGGGTTTGGGGTTCACGGGAAGGGGGCTGTAAGTGTTTGTTGTCGTGTTTTGTTTATGGAGCCCTCATTTGAGTGGTAATCATGGCTAACATGATTACTACAAATAATTGTATAATTTGTGTTATTAATATTATTATTATTATTATTATTATTATTATTATTATCACTAATATTCATATTATTGTTATTATTACTTTGTATGGTGGTTATTAATATTTTGATAGGGTTTTATTATTTAGTTGTTTGGTGGATATTAATAATAGTTAGTTATGTTTAATGATGTTAATTGTGTTAAAGGTGGTAATTGGTTGTTTACGAGTCGGGAAGTTAAGGTTTAAGAAAATTACTATTTTGGGAAAGTTTCCATTTTGGGAAACTTTCCACTTATAGAAGGTTACTAATTACAGTAAGTGGACTTATGGGGTTTGGGAAGTTTATTAATTCGTTACGTATACATGTTTAGGTGACGGTTTTCGCGTGGAGCACTTCTAGCAAGCTTGTGATTGATTGTGCTTCTGCAATTTGAGGTAGGGGAATATTGATTACACGGTGTTGAGTAATCTATCATTATATGATGTTAATTATTTATACCTTATTGTATGAAGGGTGTTATATTGCATTTAATTGACTGTATATTTCTGTGACACGAATCGAGGTGATGAAAAATGGGTCTTGTGATTTGGTGTGGAGATAATGGGTCTTGTGATTTGGTGCGGAGATAATGGGTCTTGTGATACGGTGTGGAGAATATTGGGTCTTGTGATTGGTGCGGAGTATATTGGGTCTTGTGATTGGTGTGGAGATAATGAGTCTTGTGATTGGTGTGGAGAATAATGGGTCTTGTGATTGGTGCGGAGAATAATGGGTCTTGTGATTCGGAGTGGAGATGTTTGCCTTTCTATTGATAGTAATGCTTTGACTGCTTATTTTTCCCCTACTCAACCTTGTGGTTGACCCTGTGTATTCGTGATCACCTGTGATGAACCAATTTATTGGGGAGCAGATTGACAGGTGCTTGAGACTATGGGAGCTAAAGGGAAGGGAGTGCTTGGATCCGGACCAGATTAGAGTCTAGATCACCATAGTCGTTTTGTTATGAGTTGTATTTTATCTTATAAGTCAGTTCTGAAGTTAGTTGTAAGAACTTGTTTTGAGTGTTTAACATTTAATAATAAAGTATTGTGTTCCTTTCTTTGTATCTACTGCCTCGGGAAACCGAGATGATAACACCCTTATTTATCTGGGAAGTCCTAGTTCAGGCCCTTGAATAAATGGGGGTGTTACATTAAATCTCACTAGATACGTAACGTTCCAGTGTTCGACCCCGCTGCGATAGAGCTTTCGAAAATTTTAGCTAAATTTTCGTTCTTTTAGTTTACCTTATACATTACCAACTTATCTTTATTGGAATTTTTTGATGCCCCTAAATTCAAATCCTGGCTTATCCACCTCGGTTAAAGTAGTATAACACGAGTTCAATTTAAAATTTTAGCTCTACATGAATGTAATTCCTGGCTTCGCCCATGCGTGCAATTTTGCACTGGTTAAAAACTAGTTCCTCTTATTAACGACGCATATTTTGATTAGGAATATTTATATTTTTGATGTTTGAATTTAAAATAATTTACCGTAAAATTGTTTCTTACGAGATCAATGAAGCGTTTATATTTTGTTTTTTTTACACAGTCCTTATATTTTGTCAAGTGAAGATTAATTAAATGTTTTTCTTGCTCAGAGTATGATTCAAATACTACATTTTCTTAATTAAATACATTTCACGATTTCCGTTAAACAAAAGTGTGACTCTGTGGCCCAATGGATAAGGCGCTGGTCTACGAAACTAGAGATTCTGGGTTCGATCCCCAGCAAAGTCGTTTATTTTTGTTTTCTGAATCTCGGCTTCCTTTTTCTTCTTATATATGCATCCATCTTCATTCTTCAACGCCAAGATCATTTAGAAGGTTATGGTTAAACACGTCATCAATCCAATTTTTTTCTTTAATTAATCAGTGTGCAACCCACAAAGTTGTATAATATATTAATAATTTTAATTCGAAATAACTGCCCGAAATAATAGTTTTACAATTATTACGTAAAACTTTGTTCGTAAACATGAATTTCTACGAAAACTGTCAATATGTTTAACATTACCTTAAATATTATATAAGAAAATATAATAATTTCGAACGTCGTCTGTCTAGAACTATTACATAACAATTTATACTCAATACATAATTACAATACACAATAATAATTAACAATTTACAGCAATCGAAAAAAACCTGTGACGACAATACTAAATTAAAAAACAATAAAAATAACTTAATATTAATATGACAATCAGAAATAGTGTACAAATTAATATCGAAATATTTTGCAAAAATTAAGTCATAAACGAAAGTGTATACGTTAGATATAAAACAAAATCGAATTTTGATGAAAAAGTGTATAGACGTTAGATATAAAACAAAATTTATGAACATTTATAAATTAGTTCCGATGATACATATTTAGAATAATACGATTTGAAAATAACCCGTGCAATTTTGTGCACGGGCCAAAAACTAGTTTGATTAATAGTATTTAATTAGTTTTAGAAAAAACGAATTAGGTTAGATTATTAGGGTCATTCATTAATGAATTGAATTAGGATCGTCATAATTAATCGATTTTTCGGATCAATTAAATTAGGCGTAAAACTAAACTGAATTTTTATTAAATACAAAAGAATAAAAAAAAATTCCAGAATTATTGTTAATTAAATATCACAAATAAAAAATTTCCATAATTATTGTTAACTACCCGTAGTAACAACTTAAGTACAAATGCTAAATTACGAACGTACCTTTAATCTGACAAAGACAAGCTCGAAGGCTTGAACCAAATCTCCTAAAAAATTCACCTAAATTTTAACTACTAGACTCCACACTTGTGCGCTAGTTTATATAGTATTATTACTGCTTCCTTTTCGACATTTGGACATTTAACTTTGACATAAATGGTGAAGCTAGGCTATTGACACGCCTTCTATTCGACTCAATGAGAATGTAATTATTATTATTATCGAAGACTTCAACATAAGACAATTGTCTCGCGTTCAAATCCTTTGCTAGAAAAACTTTTTGGCATGAAGCGAAGAAGAACGATTCCTCTTCTTCCCTCGTAATTTTGCACGGATTACACGATAATATGATCTCGCAAACTGGATTTTCACCAAAATCAAAATTATAGATGATGCCCTTTTCTATTTTAAGAACTATGTCAAAAAAAAAAATTATAGATTTTACTCCACGATTCGCTAACCTCGTATCTCATCATCATCCATACCTCTACATACCAAATCTGGCTTCTACAATGAAGATGGCAAACACTCAAGTTTTGCTCTGTATCGCCGATGTAAACATAAGTACCATAGTCCTCGTCTCCAGCTAATTGAGGAATCGAAAAATCATTAAATGTTTCATCCGCTAAATCGAAAGCAAGAATACAACGACGACTTTTTTCATCTGACCGATTCCTACGTACAATCCAATGCGCCTTTTCGTTAACAATGTTACCAACAGAAAGAATGTGCCCCCAGTAATGAGGAACTACTTTATCGACACTTAATTCTCTCCAATTATGACGATCATCGTTACGACTCAAGGTGTGTACATGTGCCTTAGGTACATGATCGGGACCGTCTAATTCATCTATTGATAAGTAAATAACCGTAGAATGTGTTGCCTCTTCCATTCACCTCTTGAATATTTATATTACATAAGATAAGGATATGAAAGGTTTAGCTAATAATGATATATTAATGTGGCCTATTACCCCCCTCAAGTTGGAGCATACAGATTAACAATGCCCAACTTGTCAAGTACAGAGACAAAGTGAGTAACGCCCAAGGCTTTAGTAAAAACATCCGCAAGTTGTCCAGTGGTGGGAACATGGGACAAGGAAATAAGACGGGCCTTGACAGCATCACGGACAAAGTGACAGTCTATCTCGATATGCTTGGTGCGTTCGTGAAAAACCGGATTTTGAGCAATATTAATAGCGGACTTATTATCACAACGGACCGAAATGGGGGACAAAAGAGGTAACCCCAAGTCACCAAGCAAGCCTTTAAGCCACTTAAGTTCACACGTAAGAGCAGCTAATGACCGATATTCCGACTCCGCGGAAGACAGAGACACAGTGGGTTGCTTCTTGGTCTTCCAGGAAATGGGAGAAGAACCAAGAAAAATAATCCAGCTAGTAATAGACCGTCGAGTACGGGCGCACGTGCCCCAATCAGCGTCGCACCATCCAGTAAGAGATAGATCATCTGATGCTTTAAGTAGAATACCTTGTCCGGGAGTACCTTTCAAGTATCGAACCGTGCGCATGGCTGCCTGCCAATGATCCTGTCGGGGGTTGCTCATGAATTGAGATAAAATATTAACAGAGTAAGCAATATCCGGGCGTGTAACAGCAAGATAGATCAGACGCCCGACAAGACGACGATAAGACTCAGGCAACTGGAGTAAAGAGCTGGTGGAGCTGCTAAGGCAATGGTGCTGTTCCATGGGTGTAGGGGCCGGTTTGCAGCCGAGAAGACCGACTTCCGAAATCACATCAAGGGTATACTTTCGCTGACAAAGAAAAATGCCAGAGGAATTACGGGCCACCTCAATGCCCAGGAAATATTTTAATTCACCGAGATCCTTCATATGAAAGCAGGAACTCAAATATGTTTTAAAACCAGAGAGAGCGGACAAGTCATTGCCCGAAATAATCAAATCATCCACATAAATTAGGACATGCAGGTGCACCGAATCGCGGACAAACGTAAATAATGAATAGTCATAATAACTTTGGGTAAACCCGTAATTTTTGAGAGCCACACCCAATTTGGCAAACCAACATCGGGGCGCCTGTTTGAGGCCATATAACGATTTTCGGAGACGGCATACAAGATCAGGCACCGAGGGCTGAAAACCGGGAGGCAAGCGCATGTAGACCTCCTCATCAATGTCACCATGAAGGAACGCATTATGGACATCCATCTGATGAAGATGCCATTTTTTCGAAGCCGCAACAGCTAAGAAAGAGCGAACAGTGGTCATTTTAGCAACTGGGGCGAAAGTCTTATCATAATCAACTCCTTCCGTCTGATGATTACCAAAAACAACCAAGCGGGCTTTAAGGCATTCAATGGTGGAGTCGGACTTATATTTAATTTTATAGAGCCATTTGCTACCGAGTGCCTTTTTCCCAGGCGGAAATTTTTCCATAGTCAAAGTCCCATTATCAATAAGGGCTTTCATTTCAGATTCCATTGCTTGGCGCCACCCCTTATCTTTCACAGCTTCTTTGAAATTACGTGGCTCCATGTGAGAGGTAAGGGTGGCCAAGAAAGATGATAGTTTGGAGAAAATTTAGAGCATGATAAGTAATGAGCCAAGGGATAAGGATTACCTGAGGGAGACGATGAAATAGAGACAGTGGAGGCAGACGAAGAACTTCTACTACCACGTACGACTTTCTCAATAATATAGTCATTAAGTGCAGAGGACGGGAATTTTTGGCGATGTCCACGCCCCATGTTATCATCAGGCAATACTACGGGCTCGGAAGGGGGAGTATCCGAGGTAGCTGATTGTGGGCCAGCAGTAGGGCTGTCAGTAGGGTTGTCGGGCGGGTCGGGAGTAGACTCAGTGGCAGCGTCGGGTCGGGCAGCAGTTTCAGTAGCATCGCCGTCGTATGCGGACCAATCAATAATGTATGATCGGACGAATGAGTATGCAAATCAGAGGGTGTGCTAGTCATTGTTGGACTTGATGGCTGTGCTTCTAAATAAGGGAACTTATCTTCATAAAATACAACGTCCCGTGAAACAAAGAATTCATCCCGGTCAATATCGTTAAATACCAACCTTTCTTTCCGGAAGGGTAGCCCATAAATACACATTTACGACCACGGCTTGCAAATTTATCTCCCTTGGCACGTTGCTTATGTGCAAAACACAAGGACCCAAATACTTTGATCGAGTCAAAATTTGGTGGTCGGCCAAAAATCATTTCATATGGGGTAAGGCCATCCAAGAGACGAGAGGGCGTACGATTGATAAGAAAAGCGGCGGCCAGAGCACATTCACCCCAAAATTTAATGGGTAGACCGGCTTGAAATCGTAAAACTCTTGCCACATTTAGTATATGCTGATGTTTGCGCTCAACTCTCCCATTTTGTTGGGGATACCAACACATGATGACTGAAAAAGAATGCCATTAGCGGAAAAATATTCTTTTAATGAGTTAAATTCGGTCCCGTTGTCGCTTCGGACAATTTTAATTTCAGCATTGAATTGACGTTTAATCATGGCAATAAAAAGCATAAACTTAGCATACACCTCCGTCTTAGAAGCAATAAGATAAATCCAAACACCCCTCGAATAATCGTCCACAATTGTTAAAAAATACCGAGCTCCAGATGACACAGAGGCATCATACGGCCCCCACAAATCACAATGTACCAGTTCAAAAATAGACGAACTTTTATTACTACTCAAAGGAAATGAACTCCGAATATGTTTAGTACGGTGACAAACCTCAAACGGTTTAACCAATGAGTGCGTAGTATTGCGAAAAAAAGGGAGTAAATTAATGACTTTCTCCGAAGCATGACCAAGACGGTTGTGCCACAGCCCAAAGGAGGTCCCTACTGCCACAGTCCGATGAACACGGTCCAAGTCTTGACGTAGGTAGTAGAGTCCATCTTGCCTATCACCAGCTCCAATCGTCACCTTCGTATCCCGGTCCTGTATGGTACATAAAGAAGCATTAGTAAGAATTCACAATTTAATGAGTCACTGAGTTGGGATGTCGAAATCAGATTACAACATAGCTCCGGTACATAGAGAACAGGGTCAAGCGAGATGGTAGGAGTGAGCACGGCACATCCCACCTGAGTAGCCTGAATTTGCGCGTCATTAGGGAGGCCAACAACACGACTAGGCACCTGTCTAATATTACACAAAAGAGAAATATTTCCTGTAACATGATGGGAACAACCCGAGTCAATGAGCCACTTACCCGAAACCGTATGCGACGGGGTACCAAAAACAGAAACTGACGGCGGAGATGTAGAAGTCGTGTTGGTAGAAGTATGCGCAACAGTGGCCTCTGACTTCGACTCACCACCTGCACGATTGTCACGGTTATCACGGCTATTATTGCTAGCCGCTGCATCACGAGAGCGCGGCCCACTATGGCCACCAGTAGTGCGACCCCCCCCCCCCCTTTCCAAAAGACCCTCTGCCACGACCTGCACTAGACCCACTAAGAGAAGGAGGATCCATACCCTTCAATTAATACCACCAATCCGGAATTTCGTCTAGCAATTCCAAACACATACTCCGATCGTGGCCTTTTCGAGTACAATGGTTACAGATTAATTTCTGTCGTTCGGACCGAGACAATTGGGATGAAGGTTTAAGGGAAGCACGATTATGAGAATGGACAGCAAAGCTCGCGACTTCTGTTACTGTTTCAGTAGCGCGATCAAGAGTACGAACCCGCTCCTCCTGAGATACCATATGAAATGCCCTACTAACAGTGGGTAGGGGAGTTTGAGATATTAAAACAGAACGGAGGGTGGAATAAGGAGCAGGTAGCAGACCGAGAAGAAACTGATGAAGACGGTCTGCCTCCCTCCGTTCTAGATGTAGTCGGCCAGCCGTACAACCGTTGCAACATTTACATTCAATTATCGGTTCATGTTTATCAAGATCATCCCACAATTGGAAAATTTTTCCATAATAAACAGCCACAGACATGTTATCAGTTTGACGACAATCACACAAACTAGCCTTTAATTGTTGAATTCGTGGACCATCAACAACACTGAATCGATCATGTAAATCGTCCCACAATTGTTTAGCATTCTCATATTTCGGTATTAAAGAATGTACCTCAGGAGTGATCATATTGTAAAGCCAAGAGACAAGCATTGAATGAATTGTTTCCCAATCATCTTGTGTGCAGGGGGGTTGCGGTTCCATAATCGTAGAATGTGTTGCCTCTCCATTCACCTCTTGAATATTTATATGACATAAGATAAGGATATGAAAGGTTTAGCTAATAATGATATATTAATGTGGCCTATTATCTATGCATATGAGTTTGTACTCATCCTTAGTTATCGAGTATCCAAACGCCCATAAGCGATGATAGCTGTGAAGAAACCAATCTGTTATTCGATTAACTAGTTTTGGACAGATAACTTCTCGAGATACCCTAATGGTTGGGTTAAAGAAAACAACCTTTTCCTGCACTGTAATGGAGAGGCTTGAACAGTCTGTTTGGGTGTTTATTTCGAGCCTTAAATTCAACACCATTTTTTATAAAAAAAATGAATTTACAAGTTGCAAGTTTTGAACCGAAAATTTCAATCAATTTTGAACCGGAAAAATCTGAGCAATAATATTAATGTTTTGGTCTAATTTTTTGTAAGAAATAGGTTGAAAGATTCTATGGGAGATAAACTAAGGTGGTCCTAATTGTTGTCTTCTAAAGATGACAAAACAAGGAGAAAAGGTAAGGCAAATGCCAAGCAATCTCACGGTTAAAGAGGGCTGATTTTTTGAAGGTTCTTATCTTCATTTGACTTCTACCCAATGTTGTCCATTTCATTCAATGTTGCTTGGTGACTCCACAAGATGACAAGAAGATAAAGTAGGCAAAGGACAACATTTTGGATGGAGCAATTGTGAGCAACAAAAGCAAACTCACGGCTGAACATTTCAGCGTGAGAAATGCATACAAATGGTCCCCATTGTCGTCTTATTAGTTGTCACATGTACTCCTTATTTCACTTATATTTTTGTTTTAGTTTCTCCGTTTATTTGTAGCCTTTAGATTAGGTTTTAGATGAGTGGTTAGGATGAAAGATGAGCCTCTATATAAAGAGCTCACTTTCCTTTGTAAAAATCAGATTTGGATGAATGAAAAAATGATGAAAACTTTAAGTTTTTCAACCTAAATTCTTTGCTCTGTGCTTGAATTATCTCCTTTGCTATGTGCTTGGGGAATGAGTAACCTCTTTGCTTAGTGCTTGAGTGAACTCTTAGTCTTAAACTAGTGGCTGTGTGCTTGGTTTAAGTCATATCCTAGTCTTGAGCCTTTGGTTCAAGTCATATCCTTTACTATTGTTCAAATAAAACCTCAAAATAACAACTCAAAACCGAGACAAACCAAATTACAAAAACAGCCCCTTATTGAAGTCTTTTTCGGTCCATTTTCGCTCCATTTTCGGACCAATAGAAACGCATATTAAGCCATTACTTGAACCGATAAGACGTATCCTGCAGTCGCGGTCTTGATTTATGGGCACCTGGTTAGAGTTTAACTTTCGATAAGAGAAAGGGACTTCGGACTTACTACCATGATCGGCGTGGTTAAGAAAGTAGAGCAAATCGTCAGAGCTTTGTACGAGAAAGGTACCACACTGGCTCGAGTCAGATCGATGGAGATGGAGTTTCGTAATCGGGGCTGGAAACTATGGCAAGCCATTGTTTGGAGACGACTTTAAATCGAAGCAAGGATTCGACAGGTAATCTTCTGAGAATTTCGGTCTCTAGCAAATCGATGGGTATATTATTGTTTTACCTTTCTTAAATTTAAAATGAATACCCCATCCTAATTAAAAATTTGTAGAACTAATAAATGAAAGTACTTAAGTATTTAACAATAACATTATACACTTTCGTACTTAATAATTTCTTTAATTAAATAAAAACGGAAATAAGACAAATGTCAAATATACTATACTTTAGGAGTATAAATATAAATATTAAAGACCACATTGATGATTTAGATAGATCAAATGGAATAATTGTGTGGTTGACATTTATTTTAAATGAGTATTGAAATGTATTTCATAAACAACGAAATATTTTTTCCTGCATATTTTCACTTTATTTTTTTTATAAATGAGACATTGCTTTATAGAGTGACGTATTTTTTACGAAGGTGGGGGTAGATGGGTTTTAAGGAAGAAGGTAAGTGTCTTAAGAGGTAGAGTTAGGCTCCGAAGTTTAAGTGTGTAATTTGAGTAGTACAATAAAATCTCGATAGGCTAGGGCAGTTCAGGGATACAATTGATGATTTTGATGATCAAGTTCGTTAGTTGGGTTGTCAAGTTTGATTTAATGAGTATAAATATATAATTATAAATATAAATAATAAAGAGCACAACAACGTACGTGAGTCAAGCGGAATAACTGTGTTGGTGAGATGAAATTTAATTGTGTATTAGGAGGTATTTCATAAACAACAAAGTAATGACAAATAAAAGGTGTTTCCGAGACGAATAGAGTAAGCAGTAAAAAGATTGAAATTATTTCTAATCATAGTATTAGATTATAGTTTATTATAGTCCGTATTCCTTTTGTTCCTCCATATATATTTTCAACTTATTTTTTACAATAAGATATGCCTTATAGGGTAGTGGTTGATTTTACATTAGATATGTCGATTTTTTTAGGAATTGGGGTAGATAGGTCTCAAGGGATGAAGTAAGTGTCTTGGGGGTAGGGTTATTCTCCGACGTTTAAGTGTGATTTGAGTTGTACAAAAAAATGTCTATAAGTTATGGTTGTTCAGGGATACAATTGATTATGTTGGTCAAGGTGGTTAGTTAGGTGAAAAAGGTACGAAGAATACCTGAATGGTATGGAAAAATGGTACGTGTGTAGTAAGTCTATGATTAGAACAACTGATAAAGTAAGTAGATAAATTTTATTTCAAAGTTCTGATTTGTGAAAATGACAGAAGCATAAATGCTATAAAAATAGGTTAAAAATATCTGAAGTAACATGTATATATACTCAATTTTGATTGTTATAGGGTGGGGGTTGATTGTACATTTGATGTTTCTTTTTTTAGGGGTGGGGGGCTGGGGGTAGATAGGTCTTGAGGGAAGAAATAAGTGTCTTAGGGAGTAAGATTACTCTCCGATGTTGAATATGTGATTTGAGTAGTACAAGTAAATGTCGGTAGGCTGGGGTTTTCAGGGATATATTTTACAATTGATTTTGATGGTTAAGTTGGTTAGGTGGGTGAGAAGGGTACTCATCGTGTAGGATTGTTTGAGGTAAGAATAAAGATGACTCCATCGCATTTGGTGGTTAATTTCATGATAGGTTAATAGACGTGACTTTGAATTGTGGACCGTTTCATGTGTTGTTCGAAGTTTAAGAGTAGTGGTTTAAAGGGTTCTTTCATGTGGTACTGGAGATGATTGCGCCGAGTGGGTTGGTTAGATGTATCTATGATTTAATACGATGGACGCATGATAAGTGTATGAATGACGGTAGCATTAATGACACAAATGAATATAAACGAGGTAATTTTATTAACAAAATATCACATTTATAGAACGAACTAATATTATTTTTATATCAAGAAAAAAGTATTACTTCGTATGATTTATTTTTGATTTAGATGGTGACAAATTTTAGGAATATCACAAAAATACTTAGTATCCGTGCATCGCACGGGCAAAAATACTAGTATCTTATAAAATAATTTAGGAATATTTTTGAATTGTCATCCAAGACGGTTTATGAAACCCTGCTTGGTAACCGCGGATTAATATTTGAAGAAGCAGATTTAAAAAACATATTTGATTAGCAGAATGATTTAGCGGATTTGACTAGCAGATTTATTTTAGAGATGTTTGGTAATTGGCAGTTTAGATTAGCAGATTGTCTAGAATCTTTGTAAAATGACATATAAGGACTTGAACAAATTATTTATTAAATATATAAAAGGAATTTTAGTATTTTATTAAGAGGGTAAATAAGACAATTTTTTTTCTTTCGAATATGCTAATCCAATATGTTGGTAGTCCAATATGCTGGTAGAGCAGCATATTGTAAAATAGCATATTCGACCCCAATATACTATTTCAATATACCATTAACCAATCAGCCTAAATAGCAGAATAGAACAAAGTTGAGCTGAATTGAAACGAGTTGAAAATAAGCCAAAAAGAACAAAGCCTAATGTAACACCCCCATTTACCTAGGAGCCTGAACTACGTCTTCCAGAGTAAATAGGACTGTTACCATCCTGGATAAACCAGGGTAGTTTACCTAGGAGCCTGAACTAGGTCTTCCAGAGTAAATAGGACTGTTACCATCCTGGATAAACCAGGGTAGTAGATAGTCATAGTGAAAGATAAGCATTAGTTTAAGTTATGAAAGACTAAACTGTAAACTGTTACAAAACAAGTCCAAAATAAGTTCAAAGACAACTGATATAAAAACATGTGAAGACTATAAAAGAGACTAAGTGATCTAAGCTAGGTCGGTCCAATCCATGTCTCTCCTCCATGCCCAAATCCTAGTCCACCTGTCTCTGACCTGAAAGATCTACTCTCCATTTCGGATCATTGTAGGTGAACACGAATACACTGTCAACCTCGCGGTTGAGTATGATAACAGAATAATATAAAATGCAACAATGTAATATGCAAATGCCATGCCAATGCTGAGCTCAATCTCAACCCAAAACACCAATCATAACCCGAAACACTAACCCATACCGAACCTCCCGGCAGAGTATCAATGACCGTCGTCGAATACCAGCATAAAGCTGAAGACACTAGGTCTGGCCTGCAGACCACCCTGAGCTTTATATCAAAACAATATCCGTCACCACCTTCTCAATAATGCAAATGATATGCTTATGAATGCAATATTAAATAACCAATACTTGAACATCATACTCATATAGATCATGCTTGCACTCATAACACATATTATACTCATCCATTCATATCACATCATAGAATATAGTATAGTGTATCCTACCTGGAATAGCAGTCTGAAATTAAGCATAAACTGACTAACTACTGGCTTTCCAAAAATAGCATAAACTGACTAACTACTGGCTTTCCAAAAATAGCACTTACTAAATATAGCCTAGGTTTTCTCAAACGATTATTACTATATTAGTACCACAACACTTGTAATGCTACCATAATATAACATATTATAATTAAGATACCTAACAAAATATCAATGCCAAAACTAATAATATTCATAATGCCAAAATCATAAAAGTAATAGTACCAACACATTATTACCACACCTAACTAAACAATAAGTAAATAATAGTAATAATAATAAAAATAATACTAATATTAATATACTAAAATGTAATAATAATAATAATAATAATAATAATAATAATAATAATAATAATAATAATAATAACAAGGACCGTAACTAAACACCACAATTGCAAAGTAAAAGAGAACAACCCAAACACGTCTTATGAAAACAAAACGCTACAGCCATACACGAGCCCAGAAACCGTCTGACCACCCACTTTACCGCCAATCCCAGCACCACCAGCAGCCCCTGGCTTCCCCACTGGCACCACCAGGCTCGCCTCTGAGCCACGGTGGTTCCAGGGGAGGAGTCAGCAGCCACCGACCACCGAGGCCCACAGCCATCACTAGACCCGGTTTACAACAAGTTTGTATCTCCGCATTTGCACAAAAACAAATCCCCAAAACGTGACTCTTAAACTCAAACCCGTCATTACACAATTAACGTATAAAATCTACTAGGCGCATAAACATACTCGAGTACTTATCGAATATTAACTATACAAATATTATCAACATAAACCATATACTCACAAAATATTAGAATAAAATATTAAAATATAATATTAAATTACGGAGTATTACACCTAAGCACCTATTGTTGAGAAGTTCTTTATAAAATTGAAGCATGCTAAAACAAATACATTTTTTGTATGTATTACGAACAATGAAAATTTAATCACATACGATGAATAAAGTGACCTAATAATAACAATTGTTATCGGTTTATCACCTAATACATAATCAGACGATTAATACCAAGTATATACATACGAGTCTCTAAACATTAACTTGACCTTTTGGTTAAGTTGGTTACTTATATTGATCGTTAAAAACACGTTATATTATAAATTGACTAATTGTGTTATTTTATATTAAATATAAAATTCATAACAAGACGTACACAAACCTTTGAAACAAGTTCCTGTGAAATAAATTTGTCACGTTGTTTCGTTACACATTTCAATGACTGATTAATCAGAGGAAAAAATGCATGATATATAAACTTTGTAGTAAAACAAAATCGTATGAAATCAAATCAAAATATGGTCAAATATGATAAGAATTATGCAACGTAACCCTAGGAATACAGCTACAACAATCTGATCATAAATTCATAATTCTGAATTTTATTATTTGTACTATATTTATATTAATATGACAAGAATATAACATAAGAATAAATGAATAATAGTACAAATATACTTACTTATTTCGTGTAAATAGAAACAATTCATTCCCATAATATAACAGTCTTTCACTGTTTTGGATATTAAAACATTTATTGTCACATTTTCAAGAACTTTCATACAAATTGATACCCAACATTAATTTCACAGTTTTGGATATTAAAACATTTATTGTCATCCCAATAGATAACGTGACTACATAAAATCATAATATGTGAGAATATTTTTTCCAACAATTGTATGTGAGAATATTTTTTTTGGAGGTTTTCATATTGCACGGATAAATTTAATATTGCACGGATAATATCTTTGAATAATATTGTTCGCTGTCTATTGGCACCAAGAAGTGTCTAAATTTAAAAATATATAAAATAATTTTCATAGAATATTTATATAAAATATTTTTGCACGGATTTATATAGAATATTTGTATAGTCTAAACACTTCTATATTTATATAGAATATTTTTGCACCGATATGCATAGTAATATTTTAGATTTTAAATATCAGTCTAAATTTATTAAATATTGCAGGAACATGCCATATATTCCTATTTTGTATACATTAATCCGCGAGAATATTTTTTTCCAAGATTTATACATTAATCAGCGAGAATATTTTTTCCAAGATTTTCCAAAATCGATATTACGTCATAGGAACTTGGGCGGGAAAATTTTTAATGTGAGAGGGACACGTGTCTAATTCATATGTAATGGTTCTTCTTATATACTTTTAATACTTTTATATAGATATAGATTATATAGATGGAGGTAATATTTAGCCTATTGATAGGTTTAGAATCATCTTATAACTAAAACTCTATTTCTAACCAATCACTTATGGTATGAGTAATTTTTCTAAGGTATATACATAGGTTCTCGTAATCTCGTGAAATATTTCGAACCAAGTTAGATGTTTCCTAATCCTCCTAATAATAGGAGAGTTAGATGTTATTCAGATTCTTAGTCTAATTAGGGAGTTGTTTCCTTCTTAGTTTAGGGCGAGATTTACCAACCTATATATATAAATGGTTGGTTGTCTTGTTATTTCCGCAGATTAGTTGAGAGTTAATACAAGTATTTGTTATTGGAAATCAAATAGCAAACGTGATTTCAATGATGAACAAACCTAAACAAGTTAAGCAAGAGCGTATTATACCCTTGGATTTGCTAGAGACTGAAATTCTACCTAGATTACCGATCCAATCATTGCTTCGATTCAAGCTTGTCTCTAAACGATGGGTTGCCGTAATCTCGAGCCCTGAATTTACGAAACTGTATCTTCATCAATCGATCTCGAGCCAACGGGATAGCTTTCTCGTTGAAAGCAGTGACGGTTCTCTCAACTTTCTTGACCTAGCTATCATGCACGCTAGTAATAAGTCCAAAGACGACGAGGTCATTTATCGACCGTTAAACCCTTACCATGGCTCAAAAGATCGAAAGATAAAGCTTGTCGATTCAAGTAATGGTTTAATATGCCTTGCTATTGACAACGACAAGTACTGTTTTTTTAACCCGGTTACTCGAGTATGTCGAGAAGTGATCTGTCCTAAAGTCAGGACTCACCTCTATGATTGTTACATACGGGCTTTTGGATACTCGACAACGAGAGACGAGTACAAACTTGTATATGTAGATCCTCGTAGCGGTTTACTCAATGTGTACACATTGAGAAGTAACGATGATCCTCATAACTGGAGAGAGTTAAGTGTTGATGTGCTTCCTTATTCTTTAGTTTCTCGAGCTGTAGGAAAGATGATTAACGAAAAGGCGCATTGGATGGTAAGCGGAACAAGACCATACAAGAAAAATGGTTTACATATTCTCGCTTTCGATTTAAACACAGAAACGTTTGAGGAGGTATTGCTTCCTCAAATATGTGGATGGGACATGTTTATTTGCGATATAAAGCAAAACTTGAGTGTTGGGCATAAACAACAGGGAAAAAATAGGTTTTATCTAGAGGTATGGATGATGAGGAGATATGGGGAAAGCCATACATGGAGTCGAATCTACAATTTCGATCTAGGTCAAAACCCGGTTATTGATGGACTTTACAAGATCAGAATATTAACTAACTCGTGCGACGACATTACGAGTGAAAGAGGGAAATCGTTGTTTGCCGTTTTAGATAACGAAATAATTCTCATAAAGGATTTTAACATGAGACAACCACCTTATTTTAAGGTGTTGCGTAATCATAATAATTACTTCATTAGGTCGATTAGAAGGCATGTCAATAGCCTTGTTTCACCCTTTCTTTGTTAAAGTTCAGCAATGTTGCAAGATCCTTATATAAATACAATTACTCGGTATTTATCTATCGAGACTCGAGTTTTTTGCTATTTAAATAAAGATGGATCGATGATCGATCATCAATCAATATATATAATTAAAAGAGGCTTTTTTCGAGAACTATGGTAGTCTCCAACTTTTAGAGGACACTAAATCACTAAATTTTATATTAAATAACTAAATTTTATATTAACTAAATTTATTTATATTAAAAACTAAAAACTAAATTGATTTATACTAAAAACTACATTTATTTATATTAAATTTTCCAATTAGAATTTGGAAATTTAAAGTAAGCATAGTTTGTTCAGAAGTCAAATTTGGATTTATAACAAAAACAAAATTTATTTATATTTTTTAAATGCGAAAACAAAAAAAATAAAAAATGTCGATACTTTTGCGTATCCAAAAAAAAAAAGTACTCTGTATAGCTCAATCCAGTACCCAGTAATCCAGTATGCACCATACGATGAACGCCTGACCAAATTGGTCGCACCTAATTAGATACGGAGTATAACAGTACATCTTGCTCGACAATGGTAGATTCCAATCGCAACTCTAATTATACCTGATCTGAAACAGTACAAATTTACTAAGACGAGGAATTAACTGAAGCTTAAAAATTTCAAAACACACTGAAACAGTACAAATTTACTAAGACGAGCAATTAACTGAAGCTCAAAAATTTCAAAACACACTGAAACAGTACAAATTTACTAAGACGAGGAATTAACTGAAGCTCAAAAATTTCAAAACACACACTCCAAAAATATTATCTCAGCACTTAAGATTCACCAAACAAGGCTGTGAGTCCGTGAGTGACAACTCACACAGACAGAAAATGCCTGATAGCTCAACTGAACTCTCTTCCTCCTCTTCTCGAAATATAATTGCCAACAATTCCTGTCCTGAGCACATATAACTAATTTTAAATGTTATATTGTGTAACATGAATCATGGACAATGAACAGCTGATGAAGAGACCCAGAAGACAAATGAGTAACAAATGTGAATTACAATCCAACTTGACAAATAAAAAATGACAACCCAAATTCCACACGTACAAAACCAAATTCGGATATATATCTGCATCATCCATCCACGAAAAATTGTGCCAATAACTGGGCCTGCACATACGGACAAAAAACCAAAATTATGATATACAAAGTAACAATCCTATATCAACATAAAAACTGAAATCTAAAGTCTTTTCCCTATATCAATTCAGAATTTACAATCCTATATCAACATAAAAACCAAAATTTGATACTATAAATATAGCTTTTCATCTAAACATTCATTCATCCATCACAATTCATCCGATTATACCTTACCTTAACAAGTACAAGCTCCAAATACACGGAACACCTTACACATCTTCATCACCATGACACAAAGGTAATCTTGCTATGTTACATATCTTTACCCTTTTTTTAGATACATCAAACACTTTTACTGATCACCTCATATTTTTTCAGGAACTATGCCTTAATCAATGAGCTTAAACTGAGTTCAACAGAACTAGATCCAAACAGGGATTTAAGATTGAAAGTCCGTATATCTAGATTACGTAATGAACACAAACCGAGTAAAGATAAGAACCAAAAAGGGGATCTATTGTGCGTATCAATGGTACTTATTGACGAAGAGGTAATATTTTCCACCCTTCAATGTCTTAGCATATTATTATACTACATTATAAAACTTCATGTAATAGGGTTGGAAAACAGGTTGATCATGGAGGAGAAGATGTACGACAGGAAGCAACTGCAAACCGAATGTGATATTAAGATAAAAATGCTAAATAAAGACCAATTAGGTAAGTGACGATCAATCATAATACAGCATGATATTACTATACAATCTGAAATTCACTATTGCTATGCTTATTGAAATTACAGACGTGTACAAAACAGTTATAAATGTTGTGGAAGAAAAAACAGGTGCTACAATATTTGTTTATGGCCACGGAGGCACCGGAAAGACATACTTATACGGCACAATATCGGCAAAGCTACGTGCGTCAAATAAGATTGTCCTGAATGTTGCCTCATCAGGTACGACACTTTAAAAAAAAATTACTAAGCATAAACAAAACAAAAAATTTACTAAATCTGAACAAAATATAGGTATCGCAGCTTTACTGTTACCAGGAGGGAGAACAGCACATAGTCGATTCGATATACCAATTGACTTATTTGAGGATTCTACGTGCAATGTCAGACAAAACAGCCATCTTGCAGAACTACTCCGGCAAACATCACTGATAATATGGGATGAAGCACCCATGGACCATAGACACGCCTTCGAAGCACTTGACCGCACATTAAGGGACATTGTTAGTTTGAAAGATCCTAATGTATCGTCAAGGTTATTTGGAGGTAAGGTTGTATTACTAGGAGGTGACTTCCGGCAGGTACTACCTATAATACCTAAGGGGAGGAGACAAGATGTAGTCCAAGCATCGATAAACAGATCATACATTTGGAAGACATGTAAAGTTTTCATGCTAAGAACAAGTATGCAAGTAACAGAAACACAGGGCAGTGGAGAGGATAGAAATAGAAATCAAAAGTTTAATGAATGGCTATTAGCTTTGGGCGACGGAAGACTTCCAAGTGAAGCAGAACCAAATGAAGACGAGGCCACGTGGATAAAAATACCAGATGAATATGTTTACAGTACCGGAACGGTTGACATTCAAGCAATGGTCCAAGAAATATATCCAAATTTCTTAACTAAAACTCAAGATCACAATTACCTCAGAGAAAGGGCGATTCTCACACCATTGAATGAGAACGCAGACTCTATCAACGACTACATGGTAGATTTAATGCCTGGCAACTACAAGTTCTATAAGAGTTGTGATGAAGTATGTGCTTCTTCTATAGACAGCGAAGATCAGTTTACCTCCTACCCAACAGAGTACTTGAACAGCCTAAAGCTACAAGGCCTACCAAATCACGAGCTAAAGTTAAAGGTTGGCATGCCGGTTATGCTACTAAGGAATATCAACCCTTCTAGGGGATTATGTAATGGGACAAGACTAATAATCACACGTACCGGAGATTTTATAGTCGAAGCAAAAATCATTACGGGATCTCAAGTTGGGAAACAAGTACTCATACCAAGAATTATGATGACATCATCAGAAACTAAGATACCGTTCATTCTGAAAAGAAGACAGTACCCACTTAAGCCATGCTATGCAATGACGATAAACAAGAGTCAAGGACAGTCCCTTTCACATGTGGGAGTCTACTTGCCCAAACCAGTTTTCAGTCATGGGCAATTATATGTTGCAGCCTCACGGACAACATCGCCGGAAGGATTAAAGTTTTTCATCAACGACTCGGGACAGTTATACAAGGGATACACAAGAAATATAGTATTCAACGAGGTATTTACGGATTTACCTAGAGTCTAAGAAAAATAAAGCTATCCAAGATCATATATTTCATTACACTTTGGTTTAAAATTCGTGATTACAGACGGATACAATCCTATTTCTCCTATTACACTAGACAATGTACATCATTGCAACCGATATTAAAGAAACCAAGATGCAACTAAATGTACACGGAACGATAAAATAAAGAACATACGCAGCTGTCACATCTGATTAGTTTTTCACAAGGTTGAAATTAAATTGGTAAAACTATACGGCTACGGATAACAGGCGAACAATAACAAAAAACTGCACTAAGATATAAATGACCAAAGAGACCTTGCAGAACCATCATCTACCCAAACACACGCTTAATAAAAATAAATGCAAATGATAGATTAAAATAGAATCCCAGATATTCAGCCATTTAAATATAAACTAAAATTCTACGATGAAAAAAAACCCAAAATCATAATGACAGAAAATAAAAGATCTGATAGAATTACAATTTCCAAACTAGGAAACAAGATAAATATTCAACACATTAATTTAAACTTTTGTAAATCAACAGTTTCGAGAATAATAAAATAAATAAAAGTTCAAAAACATAAAGGCGCTTACATCTTCATCGGGGTGCATCAAGTACTTGATTCACCAGACAGAGATCACTAGATACGACAGGATAACCAGCAACCTTCATGAAAATATAACAATTTTTAGTCCAATAAGGCCCTGTTCTTTTGGACTTATTTTTGCTTAACTTAACTTAACTTAACTTATTTTTTCTGAATTTTTCTGAACTTAACTTATATTTGCTGAACTTAACTTATTTTTGCTGAATTTTTCTGAACTTATTTTTGCTGAACTTAACTTAACTTATTTTTTCTGAAGTTAACTTATTTTTGCTGAACTTTTCTGAATTTATTTTTGCTGAAATTAACTTAACTTATATTTGCTGAAATTAACTTATATCTGCTTAACATTTATGAACTTAACTTAACTTATATTTGCTGAAATTAACTTATATCTGCTTAACATTTATGAACTTAACTTTTTTGAGCTTAACTTATATGAGTCTAACTTTTTCGAACTAAATAAATATTAACTTAAATAATATAAATAATAATAATAATAATAAAAATAATAGTGATAATAATAATAGTTTTTTTATATATATAAATATAGCATGTTCATTATCTTACTTCAATACATAATTAAAAGGTAAATCACATATCACAAGTTTTTTAATAATCTATTTCTATATTATCACAATTTTTTAATAATCTATTTTTTATATAAATATAGTATGTTCATTATCGTACGAGAATTATTGTGTGTAATTTTTAACCCGTGTATTTTTTGGAAAATCCGACTATTCTTTTGTTAATAGTGACACTTTTGGGTAATTAAAAAAAATGGTCGCACATGAGACGTTTGTACGAGAGAATTTGTGAAAATCTTAAACTTTTTAAAACTCGTCAATACTATAAACGGATATGAGTATTTGCTTAACTTTTCTGAACTTATTTTTGCTTAATTTTTCTGAACTTATTTTTGCTGAACTTAACTTAACTTATTTTTGCTGAACTTAACTTATTTTTGCTGAACTTTTCTGAACTTATTTTTGCTGAACTTAACTTAACTTATTTTTTCTGAACTTAACTTATTTTTGCTGAACTTTTCTGAACTTAACTTATTTTTGCTGAACTTAACTTAAATTAAGCAAAAATAAGTCCAAAAGAACAGGGCCTAAACAAGAAAAAATACACAGCATCAGTAATTCTGTAGTTACGATGTATGTTAGAAGTCTACAAAAATATTAAAGACAAGATATGTAATTCAGTTTTTAAGAGGAAAAAAACCCAAAATGAATCACGATGCCGCCCAATGCATTATAAAAAAAAAACAACCAAAAAACATAATGCAACTAACAAATTAAACAAATCAGGCCAAAAAGAATAAAGACAGAGATAGGAAACGGAGAAAGACAGAAGCAGAGAAATGAAACTTACTGAGTATCGTTCGTTTCCCTTTGGATTCACTCGATGCAATGACAACCTACAAGTAAATCATAAACCCGTATCAGAGAATAAAGACATCGAGAATTATGTTCTATACGAATGAACATTGCAGCACGTCCAGATCTACAGATGTAAGAAACACGTACCTGAATAAACCGTTAGTCCATCTTTCCAACAAATCCCCAATGTCGACAATAAAGGCCCTGTAAATGCACATGTGGTGTTACAGAATTAGAGTGATGAAAAGTTCAGAACCCATCATCATGTTCAGAAAAATTCTTTGCGGTGTAATTTACAGCAAAACAATAGTCAGTCTGACACCAAAAACCACTAACCCTTTGTAAATTGTACTCCGTAACACTTTGATAATAAATTTACTCGGCTAACACACTATACAACAACACCAAAAAATAAATTACAAAACATACGTATGTACACAAAGAAACCAGTGACAGATAATAAAACAACTAAATCACCCGTCTAAATTACCTAATATTATTATTGACGATATGGAACTAAGGACTAAAAACAGAATTGAAACTGGTAAAAACGATAAGTAAAACCAAAACAAATCTAATTGCTACAACAATTACAAGGGATATCAAACCATGAAAACCAAAAACAGGCTGACTACCCATAATATTGAAACTATTCTGAGGGGATGACTTTGTGTCGCTGCAAAAGAAAAAATTGATCTCCACTTCTGTCAGTGCACATGCAGTAACAAATTAAAGCTACAATGACTTAAGGCGCTGGATTAGTATTCTTAAATAAACAAAAACCATGGGAACTACAAGAGACAAGCTCCCTTAATCTCAGAATACGAACCAATTGTATTATCTAACTTAGATGAACAACTTAATCATCCGTCTAAATTAGCTGATACGATTAATAACCACATAAAATTATGATTACAAGCAAAAAAAGAAAGAATAAGGATGAAGATGCACAATACCTTTATCATTTACTGGGTAAGATCATGGAGATATGGCCTGATCCAAAGGTTGAAGACGAAGAAAGCAACAAAAATCAGATTTTGTTCGATACGTCTGACAACCATCTATGTTATTACACTGTTCACTTTTTTTTTGGGATATAATGGTTGGGCCTTAGTTAGAACAGTCCGTTTTTCTTAAGACGGGTTACCATTTGTGACGGATATTTTGTGAGATAAAATGGATACAAAATGAGTTAGTGGAGAAGGGGGACCACATGAATCGTGTCAGAGAGAGAGAAAAAGTGGGTATTTTGTGAGAGGAAACGGTATCCGTCACAAGCTTGCGACGGATAGTGCCGTTGCAAATAAGAATTTGTGTAGTTAGAAATGGTCCAACCACATTTTAAATTAACTTATGTATGATAATTATTATTTTGATAATATTACATACCTTTTATCAATAATTAGTCTTTTATTTTTGTGTCACTTCAATTATGTGAGATGAAAAATAACCGTCTTAAGCTAAGTTTGAGACGCATATTAACAATCTAAAATTCAAGATTACGATAAATCAAACAAACAAGATACAAAATAGCAAACCTAGCAAAGACAATACAACAAAAAAAGATAAAACGGGAATACATCTGCTCAACCAAACACGCTTATGGAAAATACAGGTTAAAAAAAGATAAAAAATTGCAAAAGAAAAAGAGGATAACATCAAATTAGTGATAAAATAGATGACACTATGACCAGAAAAGAAAAGTGACGACCCAACAAATATGGATCACAAAATTTTGCGCAAAAATAAATATTATAAACCAAGAAATGATATTTATCCAATATACTAAAACATAATTCAGACACTTTAACATCCATAATACATGAACTACAACGTGACATGATAACTGAAAATCGAGCCTTTAAACAAAATAGAAACAATACCAATAATAAAACGCAACAATAAATGTCCCAAAATATATTAAAAAAAAAATTATAAAACCGTGCAACGCACGGGCAAAAAACCTAGTTTATAATTATACTAAAACGATTATCATATATTTCTTTAATGCAATAGCCAATTCCGCTGACATGACAATATAGTGCAATTGAAAAAAACACCATACATAATTGAAACAAAAAAAGAATTTTGGAAATTGAATTGGAATAGAATATTCCATATTTAAAATGGAAATATTTAGCTAGGATATTGTTTTTTTTTAAATTTGATTTTAATTTAGTTATGCTAATTATGGAGATTCCTTCCAAAATTTATTGTGTTACATGCTAAAATCATGGAGATTAGGCTAAAATTACCTATAATAATAAACTAATCTTAAAAATACATCCATATATCTTTTCCAAATGCGTATAATGATACACCCAAAATATCACGGAAAATTTGTCCTAAAATAACTCCTTATAAAGTCGAAAAAACGCATTACGAATACCAATATTAATTCCGAACACCTATTGTGTGTTCAATTCATTGTGTCTCTTTCGTTTTTTTATGTTTGCATTCTTTTACTTTACATTGTTTCTTCTATTTTTGTTTTGTACATATTCAAATAGTTATTGCATAATGGATACGGAAAAGTTGAATATATCTCAGTATAACAGTTGCATGTATAGTTTGACGTCAATTAGAATTCTAACTAAAATTTTAATGTAGGTCATGTTTGGGGTTCCACGTATTAATTTCAACAAAAACAGATTCAAAAACATATTATAAATGACAGATTTTATAAAAAAAATTGACCGCCATATTATAATTAACAGAATTAGTTTTAGTATCATTATATATATAAAAGAAAAATGGAAGCTGCCTATGTGGCACAATGTGGATGCAGAATTATGGTAATGCAAGTCTCTCATTCAATCTCACAATTTTAGTTTTTTTAAACCAATCATGTTTAACCAAGATGTCCATATTTCCACATCAACAAACTAAAACAAACAAAAAAACCGAAATTAATTGAGAACCACCTAATTAACCGTGTGTAATTAATATAATCGTGTTAATTAATATAGGTATCAATTCTCAAAACCTAATAAAAAATTGTTTTACTTTCCCAATGTTCTAGAAAATCTCAAGCAACATTGAGAACCACCCACCATAATCTTATACAGTAATTACAAAAACGTCATGGTCGGGTTTAATAATTATACTTTATTTCGGAATACCGTATTCCGTTTATTTAAGTTAAATAATTTAATTAAATTTCAAATTAAAGTTATTTGAAACCATTTTTTTAAAACGTATTTTGCTAAAAACTAATAATTTTCCATTCCTAATGTATAGATTGCGTTTTCTCAAGTGATAAGCCAAACGTCTAATATTTAATCATTTTTTAAAAATAAATCACGTATTACTTTGTCGTATTACCGACTTTTTACTTCTGTTAAAAAAACTCAAAGTTTTATGACTACCTCACACTTAATTGACAATATTTTTATAAAACCTACTCTTTTAATAACGCATAATATTGTATAGTGCTGACGTGGCACTATAATATTTCAGTATTTGCATAATGGAGACCTCACATTTATTCTTAGAATGTTACATCCAATTTGACCAATAATAAAAGTAAGTCGACTTTAATATAATATATAATAATAATAATAATAATATAATAATAAATTATAAATAATAAATAATAATAATAATAATAATAATAATGCTGATTGATTTTCCAATGCATATAATTATGATAGTATTAACTACAATAATTATGATACTATTAACTACAATTATTGACATCTTTCCAATAATATTAATTATTGTAGTTAATAGTTCTAGGAATACTGACTATCAAAATGCAGGAGCGCCACGCATCAAATAATAAAACCATTATATTATAATCTTTTGGTTTCCCACGCAATCAAATAATAAAACCGTTACTATTAATTACATAATCTAATTACCAACAAAATATTAGTTATAGAGCTAACTATTATATTTTCAATAACCCTTTTCGTTTCTCTATGTTGCTCGAAATGTGCAACGGCCAACCTTCTCTTTTTCTTCTCCTCATATGTCTTCTACAATATGTAAATAGTTAAAATACCAATTTGACCAACATAATTTTTCCTGTTCTGAAATTGTAAGTCTCTAAACAGTACAATTTCTCTTCTAAAAAATCACAAAATCGAATTACCATCATGGCTACTGCACCGTTACTTACTATTAACCAACTACGTTCTACGCGAAATTTTTATTATATTACTAAAACCTTCTTTTATTTGAAAGTTATAAGTTTCCATTTTTTAATTATATTTTACGCTTTTCAAGTTTTACATCAAACTTTTAATGTCAACATGTTCTTATATATCTTATGTTATAGATATACCCTTTTCTTTTTCTTTAAAGTATTTATATACGCCACATATATTATTAGAATATCTAACAACTTTAATTGATCATTTCCCGTCAAAATTAAAATTGAACAACCCGTGAATTTTCACGGGTGTTACGCTAGTTTGGTAATTAATAGATTAAGAATAGTGGATTGTTAGTTTTTTTGGAAAATGAAATAAAATTTTCTATTTTAGAATATGCGAACTAATATCTTGAGGTGCATATTATAAAAGATTATATTTGAGGTCAATATGCTCTTCTAATACGTTATTTTCCAAATATTAAAATTAGCATATTGATTGGTTAAGCATGATAAAAACCCTTGAATATGCTAAAATTCGGTCAATATGCGTTACCAAACACTCGCACAATGTTGAATATTCTCCCTCATTGATGGTTAATATTGAATTCATATTCTTCCATATAGGCCTTGTAAACGACAAAAGTATATTTAGGATAATAGATGACGTTAGCTTAATTCAGTTGACAAATTTTAGTAGCAGGTTTGTCAATCATATTAAATTAGCAAAGCTAAAAAAAGTGTTTATTAATTAACGGATTATACGTCAAATCTACCATTTTTAATGAATAAATTCAATATGTTAACTGAATATGTCATTAAACCAAACACATGGAATTAGTATTTAATTGGTAAAACTAGCATTCCTAATATGCTATCTACCAAACAAAGCCAAAAAATAATAATGGTGACTTTGTATTCATTGCTTGAGTCTGAATTACATGTAACGAAATTTTTAAAGGCGCACAATATATGAGGATCCTTATATGTTGATTGATAATTGAAAATAAATTAAATCATTATATCATAGTTATGATTAACTCTAATACTTTAAAAGTTTAAAACCAATCCCGTGAGTTTCACGGTTAAAACCTAGTTTTCTATAAAGTATTTTTCCCAAACTAACCATTTTCGAATTTTAATACCCATTTTAACCATTTTTAAGGTTTTAATAATGTAATTAATTTTGGCAATAGCTAATTTGGGCAATAATTTGGACAAAATGGTTAATTCGGTAAGAGATTTATACGATTTTAAAATTTAGTTTTTCATAATGGCAAATACTTCATATATAATCCATATATAGTTTCTAACATCGTATAGATATTAATACACTAATATTTTATTTTCTTTTCAATCCTTATTATTTTTTTTTTTATAAATGTCACATGTATATTACAACACTTGTATATAAATATAAGAAATGTATGATCATATTGCATATATAGTGTGCCGTGAATTAACTTCTCCCTCTATTTAATACATCAGCCTTGGTCAATTTTAGGTTTTTACAAAAAGCAAAATTAAAATTTAAATTACGAGTAAAGTGATAAAATTACAATTAAATAATTAGAACCCAAAAATCAAATAAAACAATAGTTGAACAAATTACGACCATTTTACTTCCCTTCATGAATCATCCCATTTAATTTTTTATTTCGTCATAAAATAACATATTTATAAAATTCTTTTACGTTATAATAACTTTTATATGTAAATTAAATATGCTCAATGAAAAATTATAAAATTTAAAATAATAAGTAAAATACAGATTAAGGAAAATACATATTTCAAAATACATGGATTGATGGAAAATAAATACTACGTAATACTAATTCTCATAACGGAAAATTAATTTTACCAAATTAGTCTTTAAGCCTAATTTATTTACCAAAATGGTTAAAATGGTAATTAAAATTTGAGAATGGTTACTTTGGTAAATACTTTAAGTAATAAAATGGTCATTCTAGTAAAAGATCCTGGTTTATTCGTAATAGAATTTTGGTTATAATAGGATACGAGCAAGCCACCAATTTATCAAATTAATAAATTATTTAGGACCATTAGAAATAAGTGGCAATGATGATGTCGTGAACAACAGGAAGCCTAAGCAAGTCAGCCAAGATCGTAATATCAGGGCCGGTCCTAAACATTCGGAGGTCCTGGGCAAAAATGTAAAATTGGGCCCTAACTTTGTAAAAATAGTAAGTCTTGCTTGCGACGGGTCATCATTTGTGACGGATATTTTGTGAGATAAAATGGATACAAATGGGTTAGTGGAGAAAGGGGACCACAGGAATAGTGTTGGAGAGAGAGAAAAAGTGGGTATTTTGTAAGAGAAAACGGTATCCGTCACAAGCTTGCGACGGATAGTGCCGTTGCAAATAAGAATTTTTGTAAAAAAAATTGTTCAAGTAATTAATGTGCAATTCTCATACAATAATAAATGAAACAATGGATGGGGAAAATTTTTTGAACTAGATGAGGTTGATTCTTGAAAATTTTTAAGAAATTTAGAAGAAAAAATGATTTTGAATTTGGAGAATTGGATTGGGTATCTTATAATTCAACTTTTTCATGGTTCAAAATTTGGAAAGCATCAAAATTCTTTCAAAATTTAGATATTAGTTTTTTTAAAAATGTCCGTTAATGTATAATTTGGACAAATTATGCTTTGATAAACATAATTCAGCAAATTCGCACAAAATCTCATAAGCATGGAACATATCAACGTAGTATATTCAAAAAAACTATAAAAATGGGTGTGAATTCTAAAAATAAAATATTAAAAATGGACAACGTAGTATATTCAAAAAAAATAAAATATTAAAAATGCAGAAATCAACGTAGTATATTGAAAAAAATATATAGAAATGAGTGTGAATTCTAAAAATAAAATATTAAAAATGGACAACGTAGTATATTAAAAAAAAAAAAATATTAAAAATGCAGAAAATAGGTTATAATAGGGATAGAACACATGATCTTTAGACATTTAGTTGTAACACCACTAGACTCCTTACTATATTTTGATTCTTTCATGTGATAAATTTTATTTTACATTTCTAATTTCACAATAATGGACCCTTTTAGAATTGGGCCCTTGTCAATTGCCAACCCTAACACCCCATAGAGCCGGCCCTGCGTAATATACACCTCGATTTTCTTGAGACGAAATTCTTCCAAAATTATGATTCAAAGTTGTCTCCAAATAATCGAACCCCCTATCTACAAATTAAACTACACCACCATCAATGATCTCGAGCCAATAATGTGGTACGTTTCACATAGAATTATAGAAAGCTCTAACGATTCGCTCTACTTTCTTAACCACGCTAAGTCGCTAATAATGGTACTAATTCCCAAGACACGGTCATTCATCGACAGCTAAACCCTTTTTACCATGGACCTAGAGGCCGAGAGATAAATCTAGTTGATTCAAGTAATGGCTTAATATGCCTTGGAGTATGTCGAGGAGTGTTAACTCAGTTAGCGCGGTTAGCTCTAATTGTTTGAGTTGTGTATTTTTAATACAAGTGTGTAGATCAAAATGCACGGTTTTTATGATAATAATGTATAAAGACGTTAAATATTACATAACCTTAGTAACATGCTTAAGCGGCATAACCGTACCAGAGAGAAAATTCAATAGTTTTCATATCGAATAAGACTGACGTATAACCTGAATTTAATTTTATAAATTAATTAATCATTAAAAATCCCTTTACTATAAAAGGAGTAGAAAATCAAGGCTACCTATTGGTTCTTAATTTTAAAGTTAAAAAAATAACTTTTTTTTGAAGGGCCCCCCATGTCTTACACTCAATTTAATTTTTTTTTTTTGTGATTCCAAATTTAATAACACAAACTATGCAACATCATACATTATACATTTGTTATTACTAATACAATACTATAATATAAACATTCAAAAATTACAATTAAATAACTACAAATACCAATTAACTATAATAAAAAAAATCTTCACTGAAAAAGTTACAACATTTTCTATGATATTAACAATATAATATAAAAAAATTACAACCTAGATATTACAAAATATTACTGGAGTCATTATTTATTATAAAAAAATTCGATTGCTTTCAGTCTTCAAGGTACAAAAATAATTCCTATATATACACGGATGAGTTATTGATAATATGAAAAGAAATGGTTGAGTGAGTTTGATTATAGGAAAAAATGGATGGGTTATCGATAATGTGATAACTACGATTAACATTGGGGTACTGGCAAGTGGAGATTGATATAGTATCATAACTTTTACTACTAATTTTAGGCTAAATAGTAACGTAAAAACAAAATTGTTGATCCTCCTCCCTAGACCTGGTAAAATGGACAATCAAGTCGGTTTATTTGATCGAACCGGGTTATTTCGGGTTTAGTTATTTTTGAGCCAATTATTATCAAGTTATTTTATGTCATTCAAATCATCTTTTAAAAAATCTCAAATGCTGAAATCGTTTTAAACAATTTTTTTCTCAAATAAAGAAATTACTCAAAAACAACAATAATTACTGGAAAATTCGGAATCAATTATTTTTATAGAAAGATAACCGTAATCACCTGTTGGAGATTGTGTCCTCCACATGTAGTGTGATAACGTCATTGAACATACCCTTGTACGGACAAGTGGGAGATTGTTGGGGCTGGTGTCCTTGACAATTAAGTACAATGACTTATTAAATCTCTTTAAGGATCACAAGGGCATACTTCTGTATTATTACCAGTTGATCCACGTTTATCAATAACGGTTGGCTTGCTAGATAAGTTTGACGTTATTGTCATACGGATGGCGGTGGTCAACTGGTCCCTATACGTCACACCTATAGGACACGTTTGAGAGATGTGAAGGTATGAAAATACAGTCACATTTTGCCGGATATGACTAAACGGTTAGTCAGAGGTATTGACTATTAAATTAGTCAATAAGATGTTGAGATTATTATTTAATACGGATTAAATAATTTTAGCTAATACGGATTACATGATTAATTCGTAAATTAAATATAAACGGTTATATTTAATTAAATATTGTATTCGCGTATTAATATAAACAGTTATATTAATTTGGGTAATTATACAATATCGTATTTTGTCAGACCATTATTAATATATCGACTGTATTAATATCTGATAACATGTTACGATTTATAAATAAAACCCGCGAACAACTTAAAGCTAATTGGGTCGAATCACGCATTGGAATAAGGTAAGAGTGGAAAGCCCACTCCTACCCTATGTCCAATTTCGGCCGGCCATATGTAGTATATAAGGAGAGTCCTTCTCCTTATATCAACTACTCTTGTTGCACTGTAAAATAATCTCAAGGTAAAAATTAGGGTTTTGAGACATTCTTTTCCCAAAACCTCAGATCTCACATCTAAAACCTCAAGGGCTCTCCCTATATTGCAAGGCAATTGGAGAGGATTTCTAGCACACGCGGCCACGTCTCAAACTAAGTCTTGGGTGCAAGTTATAGGAGGGAATTTGCATTAATTCCTGTTCTTAGGCCTTTTGCGCGAGGACTAAAGGTTGTACTTCTTTTCTCATGTTTTTAATCTTATGACGATATTCACAATTGCATATTTCATTATAATCCTGCAAATTTAGGGTGAATACGCGTTTTATTCCCCACAAGTGATATCAGAGCCATGGGCCATGAAAATTTTACAATTGTGTCTTTCATAAGTTTTAAAAATTTTGAAAACCGTACACTGTGCTTAGGCACTCGATCGAGTACCAGTTGCACTCGATCGAGTGCCCTCGTACCAGGCCCGTGCGTGTGATTTTTGTGAGAAATCGATCTTGTTTTTCGATTTTTATTCGCATATTGTTAATTAATCGATATTTTTAGCAATATGTGAATCTTTTGTTGTTGTTTATATATGATTTACACGTTTTAAATCCATGTTATAAACCCGTTTTAATTTAAAAGTGCAGCGATTTGCAGTTTTTACGAGCCACTCGATCGAGCCCTGCTGCACTCGATCGAGTGACCCTGACACTCGATCGAGTGCCCCTGTTACTCGATCGAGTGCTCTCGTTTCGGGGTGTTTATTTTCGAAAATAACTTGTTTATTATTTTCACATGGCTTAAAATAATATACTGTATACGGAAATAGTATATTATTTAGTGAAACGGTTCACCCTCGTTTGATACATATTGTTTTAAAACAGTTTAAAATAATGGATTATATGTTTATTAAAATTGGTGATTAAAACGGTATAGTCACATAATTTTAATCTTAAAAGGTGGTTTGGTATAAATTTATTAATCATAATAACAGTATTATGTCATGTATAAATTTTATTTAGTTGATGCATTTTATTTATCGTCTTGTGAATGCCTTGAATGCTTTCAATAACGTATTTAATTTTTGCAAACGGTTGTAACTTAGTGTGGCCTTAGAAGATTGTGTCACCGTAATGATGGGACACAGTCTTGCTTGTAATTTTGAGATCTTGAATCTCCGTTTTGGGTTTTTGCCATGTAATTACTTTTGTATTTAAATTAGAATGTATCTAGGATTACTTTTGTAATTTAAATTAGTAATTTTGTGAAGACCAAAGACGAGACGGAGGCCGGATGCTCACTCCCGCTACAAGGACCAAGATGGAACATCAAGACAAGCTTCTAGGGTCCAACGGTGGATTCCAAGTTGTTTTATGTTTATTTTGGTAGGATAGGCCACACTAGGACTTTTATTTACGTTTATTGCATTTATCTTTACGCTTTCATCGATAATAGCTTGCATCATATTCCGCCTAAAAACCAAACCACCTATATCATGCCTGAAAACTGACTCATGTAGAGGTTACGCGTTAGTTTTCTGTGACAATACAGATGTCACATGTCAATTGCAAAGCCATCACTTTATTTAATTCATTCACGCATATGCTAGATATTAGTTCACTTAATATGGATAAATAAAAGTTGATGGGGTCTTCCTCGTATAACCAAAAATTGAGATTAGTCTTTATAAATCAGCCTCCCATGAATCCCTTCTTCGTCGGTAGGCATAATATGACCCCTTCTACGTCGGGTAAGTGGGAACAGATGATTTATTTTATCTCAACATCATGGTCACTCGATAATATTCCAGTGACTGAGATGGACTAATAGATAGGATTTACGGAAATCTATCGACCAAGAGTTCCAACGATTGGAATTAGCCAAACTGTGGGCTTATCAATATACGGAAATTGAGTCTTGGGATCGTTTATATAATTCTTGAGGGAGATCAATTATATAAATGCATGAGTCTACGAGTTTAAATTCAATTTAATATAGACTTAAATCACAACAATGAGTTGCTTATTTGGTTTTGTTTTATCTTCTTTTCAGTCTAGAACACGTCCAACTAAACTGCTGTATAACTAAATGGCTGGTGAAGACCCAATGCCAAGTGCCAAGCTAGCACGTGAATCCTGGCTAAAAGCCTTCATGGACTCCATGAATCAGTCCACAAGACTGAGGAATGATGGGTCAAACTTCTCTGACTGGGAGGCAGCACTACGGAATGCTGCCATTGCTGACGGAAAGCTTAAGTTTTTAACTGAGCCCATTCCGGCACACCCAGGAACTGGAGCTAGAGCCAACGATGTTCGCGCTCATAGCGACTTCGTCATGGAAGCGGGTGCGATAAAGAACGTACTCATCTATGCAATGGAATCTAATTTGCAAAGACGCTTCATAACCCATGGTGCAAACAAGATTTTCACCACGCTCACTAACGAATTCTCCAAGGCTCCGAGAATCGTTTCTTATGAGCATACCTGTCGCTTCTTTGAGGCGAAACTCCAGAAGGGCCAAGCTGTTAGCCCACATATTCTCAACATGATTGAGAATATCGAGAAACTGGAGTCCCTAAACTGCAAGATCAGTGAGAACATCATCGTTGATCGCATGCTTCATTCGCTTCATGATGGGTTCGCCCTCTTTAGGGCCAACTACTACATGAACGACATGAAGAAGACTCCTCATGAGCTCCACTCCCTTCTCGTACAGACTGAGAAGGATCTAAAGTTGAGTGGGAGTCTGAAGCAGGATGTTCTCATGATCTCCAGTAAGGGAAAAGGTAAAGGGAAGGCTAAAGCTCAGGGCGACCTAGCAGTAGGTAAGCCCAGGTTCAAGAAACCAGGATTTGCTAAGAGTGGGCCAGGTGAGTCGAGTAACTCACAAGGCAAGACAAAGAGCAAGGATACAAGCATGGAATGTCACCATTGCCACAAGACTGGGCATTGGAGGCGCTCATGCCCCGTGTATCGCGAGGACATTAAGGCAGGCCGTGTTACTCCTGTTGGTATGTCTTCTTCTTCTTTTATTCACATGATTGAGATTAACCATGCAAGTTGCGGAACTTGGGTACTTGATACTGGTTGTGGTTCTCATCTATGTAATCATGTGCAGGGCCTCCGAAACCAAGAACCCCTAATCAAGGGTGAGGTGGACCTGCGTGTCGGGAATGGAGCACGTGTGGCTGCAGTCTCGAAGGGAACATACGTAATCCAGCTTCCAAGTGGATTCGAGTTATTTTTATATAACTGTTATTATGTTCCTAGTTTATCCAAAAACATTATTTCAGTTTCTGCACTTGACAAACTCGGCTTTTCATTTGTAATAGAGAATAATAGCTGTATTTTCTCCTTACACAATATGATATATGGCAAGGCAGTTTCCATGAATGGAATTTATGTTTTAGATCAAACTACCGAGATATTACATGTGAATAACAAGAGATTAAAGGTAGGTGACAAAGATCAAACTTACCTATGGCATTGTCGTATGGGACACATAAATGAGAAACGCGTAAAACAGCTCATACAGAATGGAGCTATTTCGCCCTTTGATTTCGAATCATATGGCACGTGTGAATCATGTCTCATCGGCAAAATGACTCGTATTTCCTTCAAAGGTGTTGGAATGCGCGCTGCCGACCTATTAGGACTCATACATACGGACGTATGTGGCCCTATGTCGATCAACGCACGAGAAGGCTATAGGTATTTCATCACTTTCACGGATGATTTGAGTAGATATGGCTATGTCTACTTGATGAAACATAAAAGTGAATCCTTTGACAAGTTCAAAGAATACCAGAATCGGGTACAGAACCAGCTGGGTAGAAAGATTAAAGCACTACGTTCAGATCGTGGTGGTGAGTACCTTTCACACGAGTTTGATCAACACCTAAAAGACTGTGGGATCGTGCTACAGTTGACTCCACCTGGAACACCACAATTAAATGGTGTGTCCGAACGGAGAAATCGAACTTTACTTGATATGGTTCGATCCATGATGAGTCACACCGTTGTGCCTGATTCATTATGGGGCTATGCTCTTTTGTCGGCCGCTCTAATACTTAACCGAAGTCCGTCTAAAGCTGTTGACAAGACTCCATTCGAGTTATGGAAGGGAACGGTCCCCAACTTGTCCTTTATTCGGGTATGTGGCTGCGAGGCTTATGTCAAATGGAGACACGAGGATAAGCTCGGCCCGCGATCGGTCAAGACATACTTTATAGGCTATCCAAAGGGAACGTTTGGTCATTACTTCTACTCGCCTACCGAACAACGTGTTTTTGTTGCGGCTAGTGCGACGTTCTTAGAGAAAGAATTTCTCGAGAACAAGTCGAGTAATAGAACCTTCGAGTTATTTGAGGTTCAAGAACCAACTACCGAGCAACCATTGGAGGAAACAGTACCTTCAACCGAGGCTGCGGTAGATATCCCTGAGGAACCTAGGAGGTCAGGAAGAGTCTCTATTCCACCGGACAGATACATTGGTATGGTCGAAGAACACGATACAGATGACGTCTTACTCCTAGAGGGTAATGAACCCACAACCTATAAAGGTGCCATGACCAGTTCTGACTCAAAGCTATGGCTAGAAGCCATGCAATCCGAGATGGACTCCATGTATGAGAACAACGTGTGGGATCTTGTGGACCTACCTGCAAAGGTACGTCCCCTTCAATGCAAATGGCTTTACAAGATAAAACATGCCGTGGAAGGACAACAAGATATCCATAAGGCTAGACTAGTTGCTAAAGGTTTCACCCAAGTGCCAGGCTTGCACTACGATGAGATCTTTGCACCCGTAGTCATGCTACGTTCCATTCGGATTATCTTAGCGATCGCCGCATTTCACGACTATGAAATATGGCAAATGGACGTTAAAACCGCCTTCTTAAACGGTTATTTGGAGGAAGAGTTGTACATGGTACAACCCGAGGGTTTTATCGATCCAGCACATCCTAAGAAAGTTTGCAAGCTTAAGCGTTCCATCTATGGACTTAAGCAAGCATCGCGGAGTTGGAATCATCGCTTCGACCAAGTGATAAAAGAGAATGGGTTCATTCGATCAGTCGAGGAACCATGTCTCTATATCAAGTCGAATGGGAGTAAGATTGTATTCTTAGTACTGTATGTCGATGACATACTCTTGATTGGGAATGACATACCTCTCTTATCTTCGGTTAAAGCATGGTTGAAAAACCATTTCCAGATGAAAGATCTGGGAGAGGCACAAAGAATTTTGGGCATCCGTATCTACAGGGATAGATCACGACGGATGTTGTCTCTCAGTCAGAAGTCTTATATAGAGAAGATTCTGGAGAGATTCAGCATGACGAACTCCAAGAAGGGGTTCCTTCCTATGACTCCTGGGCTTCACTTGAGCAAGTCTCAAGAAGCTAAGTCAGTGGAAGAGAAAGAGCGCATGAGTCGGATTCCTTATGCTTCGGCAATAGGATCGATCATGTATGCCATGATATGCACACGTCCAGACGTTGCATATGCATTGAGTATGACTAGTCGATTCCAAGCTCATCCAGGTGAACAACACTGGATGGCCATGAAAAACATTCTTAAGTACCTACGGAGGACTAAAGATTGGGGATTGACTTACGGAGGCGACTCGACGCTCTGCGCCACGGGTTACGCAGATGCTAGCTTCCAAACAGATCGAGATGACTCGAAATCTCAGTCTGGATTTGTCTTTACTCTTAATGGCGCTGCTGTCAGCTGGAAAAGTTCTAAACAGAGTGTTACAGCAGATTCTACGACTGAGTCCGAGTACTATGCCGCCTCGGAAGCAGCTAAGGAAGCAATATGGATGCGTCAATTCTTACAAGGACTATCAGTAGTGCCTAGTTCGAATGACCCAATCACCGTCTATTGTGACAATAGCGGTGCCATCTTCCAAGCTAAGGAGCATAAGTCTAGCAGCAAGGCTAGGCATGTACAACGGAAAGCTCATCTAATCAGGGATTACGTGGAGCAAAAGGAGATTTTCATTGAAAAGATCGCTACGGATGACAACATAGCTGATCCTCTCACAAAAGCATTACCACGTGATAAGCATGAAGGGCACATATATTCCATGGGAATTGGATGTGTTCCTAAGTTGTAGTACTCTTTTATGAATTCATGTAATAATTCATTTTCTCGTGTACTCTATTCAACCTTATTGTTATGATATAAAATGTTTTGTTTCTCATGTGGAATTGTACGCCAATTTTGAACACCACAAAGTGAACTGATTAACATTACATCGTTTTGGTCCTTGATTACCCACTTGAGCTGATAACTCAGGTAATCATTTTGTGACGTTGGTTGATGGTGGGTTCAACGAGCCATAAGTCACGTGGATGACTGACCAATCACAAAGGCGAGTTATACGGACATCTCGTAGGACACCCCGTGACATCGTTATGGAGTCCTAAATGTTTTATAACATTGGGTGCCAGGTCGTGGATAGGACCTCCATAGTGTTCCTTAGAGTCGAGTCTTTTGACTTTCAACTGTTTCTTGAGATTAAGACAGATTTTGGGTAACTTTGGTTTCTTTCCCACGGTCACCGTAACAGGGGCCAAGAGGATTTTTTCTGGGTTATTTCATGCTGGGCGATATCGGCAGGATTCGAGTTGAGGGAAATATCCAAACCCTTATCAGGATTTTATCATTTCTCAGGGCCACTCGAGGAGTAGTAACTGAAATGCATGGCCATGCTCGAATACAGATTCGTTTTATCAGTTAAGTTACTCTCTAGTCGGGGAAACCACTCTTGATACAGATCGCTTGTGAGATACGACCTTTGCGAATGCGGATTTGCAAATTGTCTTACATTGAGTGGGAGAAATTTTAAAAGGATATGAGATTCGGTTATCGCACCTACACTTGTACGGACAAGTGGGAGTTTGTTGGAGATTGTGTCCTCCACATGTAGTGTGATAACGTCATTGAACATACCCTTGTACGGACAAGTGGGAGATTGTTGGGGCTGGTGTCCTTGACAATTAAGTACAATGACTTATTAAATCTCTTTAAGGATCACAAGGGCATACTTCTGTATTATTACCAGTTGATCCACGTTTATCAATAACGGTTGGCTTGCTAGATAAGTTTGACGTTATTGTCATACGGATGGCGGTGGTCAACTGGTCCCTATACGTCACACCTATAGGACACGTTTGAGAGATGTGAAGGTATGAAAATACAGTCACATTTTGCCGGATATGACTAAACGGTTAGTCAGAGGTATTGACTATTAAATTAGTCAATAAGATGTTGAGATTATTATTTAATACGGATTAAATAATTTTAGCTAATACGGATTACATGATTAATTCGTAAATTAAATATAAACGGTTATATTTAATTAAATATTGTATTCGCGTATTAATATAAACAGTTATATTAATTTGGGTAATTATACAATATCGTATTTTGTCAGACCATTATTAATATATCGACTGTATTAATATCTGATAACATGTTACGATTTATAAATAAAACCCGCGAACAACTTAAAGCTAATTGGGTCGAATCACGCATTGGAATAAGGTAAGAGTGGAAAGCCCACTCCTACCCTATGTCCAATTTCGGCCGGCCATATGTAGTATATAAGGAGAGTCCTTCTCCTTATATCAACTACTCTTGTTGCACTGTAAAATAATCTCAAGGTAAAAATTAGGGTTTTGAGACATTCTTTTCCCAAAACCTCAGATCTCACATCTAAAACCTCAAGGGCTCTCCCTATATTGCAAGGCAATTGGAGAGGATTTCTAGCACACGCGGCCACGTCTCAAACTAAGTCTTGGGTGCAAGTTATAGGAGGGAATTTGCATTAATTCCTGTTCTTAGGCCTTTTGCGCGAGGACTAAAGGTTGTACTTCTTTTCTCATGTTTTTAATCTTATGACGATATTCACAATTGCATATTTCATTATAATCCTGCAAATTTAGGGTGAATACGCGTTTTATTCCCCACATCACCAATATTTTTTTACATGGATTTAAAAGTCACCCGTGCATTATTTTCACGAGATTAAAACTAGTAGTATTATTATTACACTATTACATATACCAAAAGAATAAATAACCTTAATTACGATAAATAAATGCACAACAAGACGATACCGTTTCAATTCCGATTCATTATACGATAATCAACCACACATACCCATTTGCTTACTTGTCAATTCCTGTCGTATATACTCATCAACTCATTTAGCATTATCCCTAGTTCCTTTCCTTAATTACTTAATCACTATTGCCGATGACTTACTCCTATTCATTAACACTAATCATGCCATAATTACCTACACTAATCAGGGGCGGATCTAGGATTTTAGGTTTAGGGTGGCACATTTTTTAACCTAGGATTTTAGGTTTGGGGTGGCACAATTTTCTTCTTCCTGTAATTAGTAGGAAAAAAAAGGAAGTTTGGTGAAATAAAGCAAGTTTTTGTAAAAAAAAGGGAAGTTTGGTAAAATAAAGCACGTTTTTTTAAAAAATCCCTCTTATGAGTTTTGAACCTCCAACCTCACCAAACTTCTAACAAATAGCCAATTTTAACCACTAAGGCCAACACATTTTTGTGGAATTTATGGTAAAACATTATTCTTATTTTTATGTTGGGGGTGACACTTGCCTACCCTATCCACCCCCAAATCCGCCAATGACACTAATCATGCGAGACAACTAACATCAAATACATCAAACACAATGCATACAAATTGAAACGGAGTAGGATTAACAGACCTCAAAGCATATGCACAAGCTCAAACCATTTCCGACAAATTTCCGTCTCGCAAAATCGTCGCATCCGAACATATACACATAATACTGTCGCTAAGCATCCTTTATACTAATAATCCAACCCATAACCCCTTATTAATGTTTATTAATTACCCATATAAACTAATAAAACTACTAATAATTAAACTCTCACCACAAAAACGCCAATTTCTAAGGTTACTAGAAACGGTGAAAATAAAGCATAAAAACGACTCACCAAGATAAATCGGGTCTAAGGGAAGGCATTTCATCCTAAATCCAAGCTTATATCCTTATGAAAGCGGTTTGGGAGAGTTCTAGAGTGAGAAGGAGAGTTGAATTGGAAATGAAATGGAAATGAGGGGAAGAAGGTCTTATCTTGTTCTACTCAACTCCACTCGGTCGAGTGGACCTCTTACTCGACCGAGTGACTCGCTCACTCGATCGATTGGTCAACCACTCGCGTAGATCCATTCTCCCCTTGGCCAACTTAATGAGTTAATGCCACTCGGTGGCACTCAGTCAAGTGGACCAACCACTTGACCGAGTGACCTCACTCGGTCTCCCCCACACCACTCACGCGGTCAGCTACGGTCTCAACTCTTAATAGGTCTTGTAAACGGTCAACCATTGACCTTCTAACATTCGTGGGCCCGAGTGGCACTCGGTCGAGTGGACCTTTCACTCGACCGAGTGACCCCACTCGGTCCCCCCCAAACCACTCACTCGGTTAACTGCGGTCTCACTAGGTCTCAGAAAGGGTCAACCATTGACTTTCTAACATTCGTGGGCCCTGACACGGTCCCCAATGCATCCTAATAACGGGTCCTAAAAATATCGGGTATTACAGAAAGACTAGGGTAAGCTGGAATATATTTTGGGTCTTGAGGTAACTCGAAATTCCATTGTTATTTCCCTATGTCAACGCAAATACAAATCGTATATTTTTGCTCACGCCGGCAATGTGATAGCAAGACAGCTCTTTATATTTGCTAATAATCACATCTTTCACGAACGCACAAAGCATATCTAAATTGATTGTTACTTCGTTTGTGATGAGATTGTCCGGGGTACCATTGTGCCATCATATGTTCACACACCAATGCTCAATTACAGAAGTACTCACCAAAGCTCTTGGAAGATCCCAGTTTCATTTTTTGCTGGCCAAGTTGGGCATTTCCAAATTAAATGCTCCAATTTGAAGAGGGTGTTAGCACAATATTATTGATATCAGAATCATTAACCGAATCAATAATATTGTTATGTGCATGTTATTTGTTCTCGTTAGGGCTGAGCATAGATCCAGAACCGGACCGGACCGGACCGAACCGGACCGAACCCGAAACCGAATTCTACTAAATTGGGGACCGAAGACCGGACCTATAAGGAACCGGTCCTGGACCGGACCGGTAAAAACCTGACCAACCCGAGACCGGACCATTTGGACCGATATCCCATTTGATCAAATTTTCTTATTTAACTAACAACAAAAGTCTTGAATAAAAATGCATACTCTAATTTGTACTACTTTCCACATCACGCAGAAGAACGCATAAATAATAACTAGCCAAAATAACACATTAAAGAACTTTAGAATTCAGAAGTCAAGAGTCCAATAATCACAATTTTGACTCAATTCGGTCCTATCGGTCTGGACCGAAAATTTTCGGTTTTGGACCGGACCGGACCGAAACCCGAACAACATAAATTGTTGGACCTAGAACCGGACCGAAACTTAACCGGTCCGGGTTCGGTCTGGACCGAACGGTCCGGTTCGATCCATTTTTCCGGTCTGGACCGAGTTTTGCTCACCCCTAGTTCCCGTGTTAATAGTATGTACTCTAGGAAATTTGTTATCTTTTCCCAAGTTACGATTGAAAGGACTCAAAAACTTTCACCAAATCTTCTCTTATACATTTATCATTTACTCTGATGCATTGTTGATTGTAAGTAATTCGATGGAGCATAAACCGTTAGTTGATATAATACGATATAATCTTTCAAAAAAAAAAAATATAATACGATATAATAAGCTGATTTATTATTAATAAATCGGTTACATATATAGTAAACCGTCTCAAATGACAATTCAAATATATTCCTTAACTACTTTATAAAATATTATTCTGATCCCCACGATAATATATTTCCTAATACCTCAATATATCCCTATTCTCTGAGTCATGCATAAATGACTTTTACGAGTTATACCTTATTACTTATATTTTATTTATTTCCTAAAAACGTATAAAAAATTATCATCATAATATGTGGTTTGTTCGTAATAGAGTTTTAGTTATAACAGGATTCAAGCTAGAAATCGATATCTATCGAATTGTTGCTTCGATTTGCTAGAGACCAAAATCAAATAGCAAACATGATGTTGATGAAGAACGACAAGCCTAAGCAAGCCAGCCAAGAGCGTAATATACCCATCGATTTGCTAGAGACCGAAATTCTCACAAGATTACCTATCGAATCCTTGCTTCGATTTAAAGTCGTCTCCAAACAATGGCTTGCCATAATTTCGAACCCCCAATTTACAAAACTCCATCTCCATCGATCTAACTCGAGCCAATGTGGTACCTTTGCCGTACAAAGCTCTGACGATTCGCTCTACTTTCTTAACCACGCTGATCACGGTAGTAAGTCCGAAGTCCCTTTCTCTTATCGAAAGTTAAACTCTAACCAGGTGCCCATCAATCAAGACTCCGACTACAGGATACGTCTTATCGGTTCAAGTAATGGCTTAATATGCGTTTCTATTGGTCCGGAAAAGGTTTGGTTCTTTAACCCAACCATTAGGGTATCTCCGCTTATGAGCGTTTGGATACTCAATAACTAAGGATGAGTACAAACTCATATGTATAGATGGATTAAACGGTCCTGATAATGTACCTAAGGCGGCACATGTATACACCTTGAGTCGTAACGATGATCTTCATAATTGGAGAGAATTAAGTGTCGATAAAGTACTTCATCGTTACTATGGGATCATTCGAAATATTGGTAGCATTGTTAATGAAAAGGCGCATTGGATTGTATATTGGAATCGGCCAAATGAAATACGCGGTCTTTGTATTCTTGCTTTCGATTTAGCAAATGAAACATTTAATGATTTTTCGATTCCTCAATTAGCTGGAGACGAGGAACGTGGTACTTGTCGTGACATCTTTACTGCCGATATCAAGCAAAACTTGAGTGTTTGCCATCTTCGATGTAGAAGCAATATTCGGTATGTAGATGTATGGATGATGATGAGTTACGGGGTTAGCGAATCGTGGAGTAAAATCTACAATTTTGATTTTGGTGAAAATCCAGTTAGCGGGATCATATTGTCGTGTAACCCGTGCAAAATTACAAGGGAAGAAGAGGAATTGGCCTTCCTCATTTCATGGGATAATTACTTCATTAGGTCGATTAGAAGGCATGTCAATAGCCTTGTTTCACCCTTTCTTTGTTAAAGTTTTGTTTAAGTTTAGCAATGTTGCAAGATCCTAATTATACAACTACAACTACTCGGTATTCATCGAGACTCGAGTTTTTTGCTATTTAAATAAAGATGGATCAATGATCAATCATATATATATATATATAGATAGATTTAGGATCGGGTGAGAACGATTATACGGTGCATACGGTGAGAACGAGTCACGTCCGTTGGATTAAAACACAATCAACGGTTAAGAAGTACCCACAACCTACATTCTAGATAGATTTTTTGACGGAGTAGATAATTTTTTTTTTACCTTTTTACACAAACTTAGATACATTTCTTTACGGAGTAAATACTTTTTTTTTTTTACCTTTTTACGTAAACCTATATACATTTTCTTGACGAATTAGATACATTTTTTTTACTTTTTTACGTAAACCTAGATACATTTTTTGACGGAGTAGATACATTTTTTTTTACTTTTTTTTACATAAACTAGATACATTTTTTTTTTACATAAACCTAGATACATTTTTTGAAGTAGTAGATACATTTTTTTATTTTTTACGTTTACATAAAGCTAGATACATTTTTTGAAGGAGTAGATACATTTTTTTTTACTTTTTTTACATAAACCTAGATACATTTTTTGAAGGTGTAGATACATTTTTTTTACTTTCTTACGTACATTTTTTGACGGAGTATATACATTTTTTTACTTTTTTTACATAAACCTAGATACATTTTTTGAAGGGGTAGATACATTTTTTTTTACTTTTTTTCACATAAACCTAGATACATTTTTTGACGGACTAGATATTTTTTTTTTTTTTTTACTTTTTTACATAAACCTAGATACATTTTTTAACGGATTAGATACACTTTTTTACTTAAATCTAAATTCATTTTTTGACGAAATAAATACATTTTTTTTTTTACTTTTTTACATAAACCTAGATATAGTTTTTGACGGAGTAAATACATTTTTTTTACTTAAACCTAGATACTTTTTTAACGGAGTAGATACTTTTTTATTACATTTTTACATAAACCTAGATACATTTTTTGACGGAGTAGATAAATTTTTTACTTAAACCTAGATACATTTTTTTTAGTTTTTTACATAAACCTAGTTACATTTTTTGACGGAGTAGATACATTTTTTTACATAAACTTAGATACATTTTTTGACGCAGTAAATACATTTTTTTTTTCTTTTTTACATAAACCTAGATACATTTTTTTTACTGAATAGATACATTTTTTACTTTTTTACATAAACCTAGATACGTTTTTTGACTTAGTAAATACATTTTTTTTTACTTAAACCTAGATAAATTTTTTGATGGAGTGGATACATTTTTTTTTTTACTTTTTTTACCTAAACCTAGTTACATTTTTTTTACGGAGTAGATACATTTTTTGACGTAGAAGATACATTTTTTTTTCTACTTTTTTACATAAATCTCGATACAGTTGGATAGTGTGTTACCCGTTACCACTAAGTATGCATAATTTCATAAGGTAGAAGTTGGAAAACACGGGTTAAGGATATTTATTAACAATCAAATATTTTTAAAAATAAACGAACAACTGTGCAGCGAGGAAGAAGTTAGATGGTCATAAAGAGCAATAACACAATTCCTCAAACAGAAATGTCCCAATCTTCTATGGTCGGTTAGCCTCAGCCATGTACGATTGTACGTTTTAGAAGAGACTGTTTTATATACATTTTGGACGTTATTAAGACCGCATTTTACCTGACATACTGCAAGTCCGCTATTGTGTCAATTAAAGTTGTATGCGACTATGCGTACAAAACAAAGACAAAGATAGATATAAAAATAAAAAGAGGATAAAGAGAAAGAAAGTGAGAACATACTCAGTAACAATGATGTGCTCAAATACCGAAGATGTCTTAGTCTAGTGGTTAAGACGGAGGTATTGTGGACAATAGGTCCCAGGATCGAATCCCCCCTCCCCCTATTGTAATGCGACATAGTGCGCGCTTCGTTGAACCAAAAAAAAATGATGTGCTCAAATAGAACTTTGACCATGTCGAGTCCACGCTTAACTCTCAAAAGTTTCTGGTGTGGCTACCAGGTTTAATTTAAAATTTAATCTCAACCTTTCAATTAACTCTCATCTAATGGAGGAGAGTCGTTCTCACCGTATGCACCGAATGATCGTTCTCATCGGATCTTGCCTGTATATATATATATATATATATATATATATATATATATATATATATATATATATATATATATATATATATATATATATATTATATAGACTTGAGATCCGGTGAGAACCACCTTACAATGAGAACTTTGTGAGAACTCTACCTTACGGACTTTTTAAAAAAAATTAATAACATAATTGGATTCGGCATGACATTTTATAGCTAGAGAACATATTTCTTGGTCTAGAAAATAAATACTAGTGACGGAAATCAAGGTGAGATACGTTTTATTTATTTGCATGCACCTACTATCTATTTTTTCGTATCTATCATTTTTCCGCCACTAGTATTTATTTTCTAGACCGAGAAATATGTTCTCTGGCCATAAAATTCCATGCCGAATCCAATTATGTCATTAAATTTTTTAAAAAAACTCCGTAAGGAAGAGTTTTCACCGGTTTTCATTGTAAGGTGGTTCTCATCGGATCCCAACCCTATATATATATATATATATATATATATATATATATATATATATATATATATATATATATATATATATATATATAGAGGCCGGATCACGTGAGGCCGCCTCTTAGGATGAGGCCGCCGGACCTCACGCATCCCCAAGCTTCTAGTTTCACAGTTTCACAATATTTACTTCCAGTTTCACAAGTTAAGCTTCTAGTTTCACAAGTTAAGCATCTAGTTTCACAGTTTCACAGTTTCACAATATTTGCTTACAGTTTCATATCTTAAGCATCTAGTTTCACAAGTTAAGCTTCTAGTTTCACAGAATAAGCTTCTAGTTTCACAAGTTAAGCATCTAGTTTCACAGTTTCACAGTTTCACAATATTTGCTTCCAGTTTCACAAGTTAAGCATCTAGTTTCACAAATTAAGCTTCTAGTTTCACAGTTTCACAGTTTCACAATATTTGCTTACAGTTTCACATCTTAAGCATTTAGTTTCACAAGTTAAGTTTCTAGTTTCACAGAATAAGCTTCTAGTTTCACAAGTTAAGCATCTAGTTTCACAGTTTCACAATATTTGCTTCCAGTTTCACAAGTTAAGCATCTAGTTTCACAAATTAAGCTTCTAGTTTCACAGTTTCACAGTTTCACAATATTTGCTTACAGTTTCACATCTTAAGCATCTAGTTTCACAAGTTAAGCTTCTAGTTTCACAGAATAAGTTTCTAGTTTCACAAGTTAAGCATCTAGTTTCACAGTTTCACAGTTTCACAATATGTGCTTCCAGTTTCACATATTAAGCATCTAGTTTCACAAGTTAATCTTCTAGTTTCACAGTTAAGATGATCATGAGAAAGAGGAAACCAAAATCGACAAGCCTCCACCTCCGCCTCCACCTCCGCCGCCTCTTCACTGTCGTTTCAGGCGATTCCTCCACGGCCGACGCACTCCGGCGAGAGCGCGGCACTAGAAGTAAAATTATGTCTCATGGCAAAACACAAATGGTAAAAGCAGCAACGCCACTATACAAGGTGATGGAATATGAGACCGTGGATTAATGGAGTTTCCTTTCGGATCCTACAACATTACCGACTCATTGTCTGACGTCTTACGCTTTGGGATTTACAAATATTTGATTATCTGCCCCAATTTTATGCGTAACTGGGATTCGTCGGATTGAACCAATCCCCGTCAATATACAACTTAATCAAATTCAACAAAAACAAAGAGAATTAAAAAGATTCAGAAGCAGTAATAAAGGACTTCATACTTGATAAACAAGTCGGATCAAGTGTTGGATTACTATTATTTGTTGTTCATCCCTATCTCCGATTTCAAAATAAATAAATTAAAGGAGAAATACTCAGTTCAGCGGGGTTTTCGACACGCAAAGAGGAATCTAAAGAGAAATCCCTCCCTGCATTCCGGTCTGTTGAGCTTGAATTTTGTGAGTCGTCACTGTAATTCTCCTGTGTAAATGATTTTATAACAAATAATTTGTGAAAAACGAAAGAGATGAATAATAAAAGGAAAAGGAAGGAAAATTAGAAGATGCAAATTGCAAAGTAAAGCTGCGTGTAGAAGAAGAGGGAGTATGGTGAGATTGTTGATAGTGAAGTTAGTGATAATAGAGGAGACAGAGGTTGAGCTCAGGTGCTGCTGACGAATTGAAGTGAGAGGTGGGAGAGAGAATCAAATGGTAGAGCGAGAAAATGAAGGGAGGTAGCATTCACAGGTTTTGATTTTTATATGATTACACGTGGCACAATCTAGTACATATATGATAATTAGATCTTACGGGTTAGAATGGTCCGACAGCCTCACGCTAAGAGAGCGGCCTCACGTGATTCAATTTCTATATATATATATATATATATATATATATATATATATATATATATATATATATATATATATATATATATATATATATATATATATATATATATATATATATATATATAGGGTTGGGATCCGGTGAGAACCACCTTACAATGAAAACCGGTGAGAACTCTTCTTTACGGAGTTTTTTTTAAAAAATTAATGACATAATTGGATTCGGCATGAAATTTTATGGCCAGAGAACATATTTCTTGGTCTAGAAAATAAATACTAGTGGCGGAAAAATGATAGATACGAAAAAAATAGATAGTAGGTGCATGCAAATAAATAAAACGTATCTCACCTTGATTTCCGTCACTAGTATTTATTTTCTAGACCAAAAAATATGTTCTCTAGCTATAAAATGCCATGCCGAATCCAATTATGTTATTAATTTTTTTTTAAAAAGTCCGTAAGGTAGAGTTCTCACAAGGTTCTCATTGTAAGGTGGTTCTCACCGGATCCCAAGTCTATATATATAACTGGTTCGTTCGTAATAGAATTTTGGTTATAATAGGATTCGAGTGAGGCACCAATTTATCAAATTAATAAATCCATTAGGACCATTAGAAATCAGTGGCAATGATCATGTCGATGAACAACACGAAGCCTAAGCAAGTCAGCCAAGAGCGTAATATACTTACGCCTCGATTTTATAGAGACAAAATTCTTCCAACATTATGATTCAAAGTTGTCTCCAAATAAGCGAACCCCCAATTTATAAAACTGCACCACCATAGATCGATCTCGAGCCAATGTGGTACGTGTCACATAGAAAACTCTAACGATTCGCTCTACTTTCTTAGGCACGCTGTCGCTAATAATGGTAGTAAGTCCCAAGACGCGGTCATTCATCAACAGCTAAACCCTAACCATGGGCATAGAGGTTGAGAGATAAATCTAATCGATTCAAGTAATGGCTTAATACGCCTTGCTATATATTGATAAGGGAAAATTCTGGTTTTTTAAACCGCTACTTGAGTATGTCGAGGAGTGATAACTCAGTTAGCGGAGTTAGCTGAGATTGTATAAAGACGTTAAATATTATAGCTTAGTAACATGCTTAAGAGTCATAAATAACTGTAGTAGAGAGAAAATCTATAGTTTTAATACCAAATAAAATTGTGAAAAAAATTGTGCTAAATATTTCTCATATCAATATTATTAATTATTAATTTAATTACACTGTTACTTGTATAACAAAAATCAAAATACCCAGTAATATGGTTTTGCAAATTAAAATTACTAATTAATATGACACAATGGAGGAGGAAAAACCAATTATAGACATTTTATTTAAGCAAAAAATTCGGATTGACTGATCCATATTTTTTTGGGCGAAATCAACTTTATTCTCCAAATAATTAATTTTGCCCACTATTTAAAATTTAAGCAATGCCCAATATCCTTGAGATAAGAAATTTCGTAACCTTACTAAATATTAAATATTTCACGAGATTACGAGAATCTATGTATATACCTTAGAAAAATTACTCGTACCCTATGTGATTGGTTCGAAATAGAGTTTTAGTTATAAGATGATTCCAAACCTATCAATAGGTTAAATATTACCTCCATTATTATATACTCCCTCCTATTCCATATTTTCTTCCCTATTTCCTAAAACGGATTATTCATGTTTCATTCCCCTTTCCTATTTTAGAAATTTTTATTCTTATTTTATTCATTTCTCTCTCCTTTTACCAAACTCCACCAATTCTCTTTACTCCTATTTTATTACTTTTTTTTTTTTAATGTTTGTGGCCACAAATTCTTATTTAATTCCTAATTATTCATCCCTATCTCCTATCACCAAACCCCACCCAATTTTTTACCCTTATTTTATTCCTCACCTTAATTCTCGTGCCCAACTCAAGGGGAACAAAAGAGTATATAAATCTCGCAAATTTTGATGAAAAACGGACTCTGATAGTGTTTATGCCATTAGAAATTCAATGACAAAGCCAAATTCGATGAACAACAACCCTACACAACTAACAAAAGTCAAGCAAGAACTTTACATACCCATCGAATTGCTCGAATCCGAAATTCTCCCAAGATTACCGATCGAATCATTGCTTCGATTCAAGGTTGTCTCCAAACAATGTCTTGCCATAATCTCGAACCCAGAATTTACCAAATTGTATCTCCAACGTTGGATGTTGAGCCAACATACTAACTTACTCGTAAATACCGTGGACGATTCGCTCTACTTGCTTAACCACGCTGATCATGGTAGTAAGTCTGAATCCCCTTTCGCTTATCGAAAGTTGAACTCTAACCAGGAGCTGATAAATCAAGACTCCGGCGGCAGGATACATCTTATCGGTTCAAGTAATGGCTTAATATGCGCTTCTATTGGTACAAAAAAAGGTTTGTTTCTTTAACCCAACCATTCGGGTATCTCGAGAAGTTAACTGTCCAAAAGCCATTAGTCTATTCAGATATCCGCGCTTATGGGCATTTGGATACTCGATAACTAATGATGAGTACAAACTCATATGTGTAGATGGATTGAACGGTGAGGAAAATGTAGCTCAGGCACATGTATACACCTTGAGTAGTAACGATGATCGTCATAATTGGAGAGAATTAAGTGTCGATAAAGTACTTCATTGTTACTATGGGCACATTCGAAATTTTGGTAGCATTGTTAATGAAAAGGCGCATTGGATGGTACGTAGGAATCGGCCATATGAAATACAAGGTCTTTGTATTCTTGTTTTCGATTTAGCGAATGAAACATTTAATGATATTTCGATTCCTCAGTTAACTGGAGATGAGGACTATGGTACTTATGTTGACATCGGCGGTACAAAGCAAAACTTGATTGTTTGCCATCTTCATTGTAGAAGCCACATTTGGTACGTAGAGGTATGGATGATGATGAGATACGGGGTTAGCGAATCGTGGAGTAAAATCTACAATTTTGATTTTGGTGAAAATCCAGTTAGCGGGATCATATTGTCGTGTAACCCGTGCAAAATTACAAGGGAAGAAGAGGAATTGTTCTTCTTCGCTTCACGCCATAAAGTTTTTCTAGCAAAGGATTTGAACGCGAGACAATTGTCGTATGTTGAAGTGTTCGATAATAATAATTACTACCTCATTGAGTCGATTAGAAGGCATGTCAATAGCCTTGTTTCACCATTTATGTCAAATTTAAGTGCCCAAATGTCCAAATGTCGAAAAGGAAGTAGTAATAATACTATATAAACTACCCTTAGTTAGATTAAGGGTACGTTCGTAATTTAGCATTTGTAGTTAAGTTGTTAACTACATGTAGTTAACAATAATTATGAAATGTTTTTGGTTTTTGATATTTAATTAACAAAAATTCTGAAATTTTTTATAGATTTGTAAATCTCGCCCTAAACTAAGATGGAAACAATTCCCCAATTAAACTAAGAATCTAAACATCTAAGTCTCCTGTTATTAGGTGGATTAGGAAACATCTAACTCTTTTAATTCCTCTCCTTCAAAAAAAAAAAAAAAAAAAAAAAAACTCTTTTAATTCCTCACATGACGACCTAGCGTGTCTACTGTCTAAGGAGGTTCTTTGATTTCTTCAATGTTGCCTTCCCACTAGAGCTGATCAAATGGTCCAGGTCCGATAGCCCGACCCGACCCAGTCTGATTTTTTCTCGAGTTTGGGCCTTATAGTTTGGCCCAAAAAGCCCGCGGTCCGGCCCAAAATAAGCCCGATATAAATATAGGACCGAATTTGGGCTAACCTAAAGGCCCGATTTTTTGCCCGGCCCGACCCGTCCCAAAATTTTCTTCTTAGAAAAGATAAAATTTCAAAGTTGAAATCGTATATCATATCATACTAATAATCTAATATCACTAATGCATTGAATTATCAACTTTGCGAATATTTTAATATTTTTATCGTACAACTTTACTTAGTTAGTTTACTAGTAACTTTTTGTCCACTCATAAGTTATTGTATGGTACTATGGGATTATTCTGCTATCAAAAGAGTCGAAGTCAAACACCTAAAACTTGAAAATTTTATTTCGTTGCTAATAATTTGTTCACATATCCATTTTGTTGATTACACTAGTGAAAAAAAGCCAATTGCGGCTCATCATTTGAGGCGTTTTTTGTCAAACCGCCGCAAATAATGTTGAATATTTTATCTTGTTTTAAAAAAACAAATAACTATTTGAGGCTTTTTTTGAAAAAAACGCCCCAAATAACACAATGAGGCGTTTTTTTAAGTAAACGCAACGAATATGGAAGAGTGTTTTACAAAATAAAAAATAGAAACATAAATGAAACTCTCCTTACCCTTATCCCTGTATCCCTCATTATTCATCACCTACACGACTGCAACTCTCTCACCCCTTTATCCCTTCCTGGAATATGCAACTCGCCCAGGCCACCACTCTCCGCTCTTCCGCCGCTATCGCCCAGACGCATCGGCCATCTTCCTCTAGTATAATATAGTACCATTCGTTCTTAATTGCTCTTGAATTAGATAAAAATTTTGAGTAATCTGACTATTTACTTATTTAATTGCATTACGGTCCTGTATGTTGTTGTTTTAATCGATAAATATAACATTATCATTGTTGCGTTTGAAGTATTAAACAAATCTAAATTGATTAGATATTATGATTAGGGTTCATCCAAATTAGGGTTTCATCGACTTCCAGTATGACAGTTCGTGACCCACAATCACTATGTCACATTCATCGACTTCCAGTTTGACAGTTCACAATTAGGTATGAATTTTTGTTTCAATTGCTTTTTAAAACCCGATCGAAATTAATCTATTTTTTAATGATTTCATTTCGTTTGTCACTGAAGTTAGGTGTTCTTATTCATTTGCATTTAGGGATTAACTTATTTTGGGTTTGTTCAAGCAGGCCCTGTAGATTATGAGAGACCCAGAGACATGAAATTCACGAGGCGTTGGGTTCATTATTTATGATTATTTCGATGCATCGGATGCCGCTATTGAGGTGTGCACCTTGTTTTATATCTATTATCTTTTCTGCTGTGTTGTTGTTGGCCTTGAGAGGGAGGGAGGGTAAGTTCGGAACAAGGAAGTTTCTCCTTCACTATCATTTGCATCATTGAATGCTACTTCGTAATATAGAATCAATGTTCAGGTACATCAGTCATCATCTATTTGGGTACGATACATTTATTATGATTTTCGTAAAGGACTGCCACAAGTCTAGTTATGGTGCAACAATGCCTCCTGGATATGTAAATATTAGATTAAGATATGACATATTAGAGGATTCATTTTTTAACTTCCATTCAGATAATTAAAGCACCATCCAATATTTATGAGCTCCTCGACATCTCAATTTTTACCCAATTTCAATTGGCGAGATTTTCTTATCTTAAGCTGTATAATAAGTCTCAGACGCAGGAGGGAGTTGGGATCAAATGTAGGTTTAAGCTCTAAATGCAGCCAAAGAATATGGTAGCTCACTCACCAGTAAATGTCTCCCCTTACAAAAGCAAGCTTCTTCTTTTTCTTCAGATTTAAGTGATATAACTAAGGGGCATAGTGTGAACGTGCACTATAGTATAAGCTTGGCTCCCTGATCGAGAATGATGATTTTGTTCGATGGAAGCTCCGCTGAGTCAAAGGATTTTCTCTCTTTAGAACTTATCTTCTCTCTTCTTATAATTAAAATGCTAGTAATTGTTTTTCTATCAGTTAGTAGATAGTTCTGATTTTCTGAACCTTGAGTCACCTTTCTTCATATAATTTTGGAGGTATGAATCTGTATTATCCAGGACATGGGCAAAGAGACGAGGAAGTGACACATGTTTGTGTTCTGTAGTGCTCAATAAGGTGTTTGGAACATATTCATGCATCTGTTGCTTTTTCCTAGAGTGATTAGTCCATTTTTCACTTTTTTTCTTAATCTCTACAGTATTATTTACAACCTATTAGTTCCAGGTTCATAAATTCTATTTTCATTTACCTTTGCTTATATATTACTTGTTTTTTTTTAATTGGACTCATGCCCAAATGATTTTGAATGATGATTCATGTTAGCCGAGCCCAAAGCATTTTGGGATTAAAGGGTTGCGTTGTTGTTTTGCTGATTTGTTTATTTTTCGGTTTATTATTTGTTAAAGTTTGTATTTATTGTACAAAGAGTGTCTGCGTCCAACTTCAACATGACCACAATAGACTTACCTCATTACTGGAGTAGTGTTTATACTTTATCAGGATTAGAACCTAATATTCTATTTTAGTATTAACTTGATATGGTTGGCCATACAAATAAGACATGTTGTTTAAAGTACTGTTTTTGGGTACTGTAGGCAATGACTGGCCAATATCTATGCAATCGTCAAATAGCAGTGTCTTATGAGTACAAGAAGGATACGAAAGGAGAGAGACATGACACTCCTGCAGGTCAGTTTTCGATTTCCTTTCTTGATAAAGTTTGCTTACACATTTTCTCTAATGGTTGGTTAGAAACCTTTCTTACATCAAGTATCGTAAAAATTGCCAAAATAAGCAGCAATTATTATTTTAGTTAAACGCGGTAACAAGTGTTTCTCATCCTAAATTTATGTCATGTGTTATTGTTGCTTTATATACTTGTCAGGAGTGCTGATGTTGCAACTCGACAATGCCCCACTGTACTCTAACCCCCAGCAACTGCTGCATCCAGCAACTCTCCAGGCACATATGCATAACACCTGCTTGTCAGCAGCCCTGATTCACGCATTTTGCCTTATTCCACAACTGCTGCAACCTTTACTACGGCTCGATGTTTCCGCCACAGACCCAGCATCAAATCTGCATACAGTCACGAAAACCTGTAGCACAACCAACACCCAATTCTGCACCAATCCAGAACTCACTGCCCCACATTTACACACCAAGCTGCTGTTGCTATGTCTGAACTGGACTTCTAGTCCCAGAATTACTTGGCTGCTGCATCCCAGAAACGTGTAGCAATAATGTATGAATTTAGAATAGTTAAAAAAACCTTGTAAGATTGTCTTTTTGAGAAATATATTTGAGTGTTATTGCATTTAAATTAAATAATTTGTTGGCTCATTTCTTTCAAAAAAACAAATTTTTTTTTTTTCAGTGCCTATTTGCTGCGTTTTTTTAGAAAACGCCGCAAATAGAGTAGCTATTTGCTGCGTTTTATGCTATTCTATTTGCTGCGCTTTTTGAAAAACGCCGCAAATAGAGTAGCTATTTGAGGCGTTTCAAAAACGCCGCAAATAACATTCCTATTTGCGGCCCCCCCCATTTGCTGCTACATGAAAAACGCCGCAAAAGAGCTATTTTTTGGAGCCGCAAATAAGTGTTTTTGTACTAGTGTTATTTTCTATTGTATTATTTTGGCCTGGCCTGAGGCCCATTATAACCCGAACAATTATGGGCTTGGGCCATAAGTTGGCCCACCTTTTTGGCCCGACCCGGCCCAACCCGTGTATTTGGACCGTTTATTTAGCACGACCCCGGGCCAAACCCGGCTCGACCCGACCCATGATCAGGTCTACAAGTTCCCACGTGAACTTCAACAACGTACTCGAGCCAATATCAAACCCTCGTACCAATTGAGTCACATTTTCGCTAAGGAGAAATTCATGAGGTTATGCTCTCGCATTAGTAATTTTTGGTGCCAAAATCACGTGGATGTGAACTCGTAAAAGTCGTTTATGTAGGAGTTAGGAGAATATAATATATTGAGATATTAGCAAATATATTATTATGGGTATTATAATAATATCTCATAGAATCAAGGACGAAGCTCGAATGAGATGAGTGAGGGGGCCGAAAACTTATAGTATTAATCATACAATTAAATCATGTTATAATACTATAATAACTTGATTTTGGTGTGAGGAAGAAATACAAAGGATAAAAATATTATGAAATAAAGTGCAAAGTATTTTGTTTGTAAATGATGATAAATGAAGAGGAATAAGTATGATTGAAAAAATAAACATAACAAATACATCAAAATTTGATCATAAGAGGAATAGAACCCACGATCTCTTGACTAGATGTAATTAGCATTTACCAACTAAGCCGTACAATTAAATTATCTATAATACTATACATAAATTAATTTATTTTGAGCCCGCGCAGTGGCCCCGTTCGCCCTGCCTGTAACATCCCGTATTTTTATAAAATATATTTTTAAGGTTTTTAATTATTTTAAGTAATAAAATAAGATTTTAATAATTTATTGGGAAAGTGTTTTAAATAAATAGTAAGATCCGACTTAAGAACCTTAAGTCCTTAAGACGAATACAAACTTGGCAACTTGAATTCACAACTTAAAACCCGTTCATTCCAACCCGTTTTCCTTGAAACGGGAAAGGACACAAATAAACCCTCCTAAAGCCCCAATATGTCGACATTCATCATCCCCTCAAAATAGAACACTGACATTTCATATTTCACAAAACCTCCTTAAATCTTCATCTTCTCTTCCAAATTCCGTCATCCGTTCACCGAATCAAGGTAATAATTACATTTTCGGAATCCTCATCGAATTTGCAAGCCATCTGTCACTTCCGTTTTTCATTTCCTCCAATTCGAAAATTGGGCTGTTTTCAAGGAATTCGTCTTTGAGTCTTTAAAATCCGTTTTTCGTGATGTAGGTGAGGGCTTAGAAGACCCGGACGTGGATAGCTTCATCGTTGAGGAGGAGCTTTGAGCGGAATTGCTTTTAAGGTGACGATAATGAGAAACTCGGCCTTACTGTATACATTAGCACTTTTCTTGCTTGAATTGGTTTAAGTTTCTGATTTTTGATGTTATTGTTGTTGTTTGAACTTAGTAACATGATAGGAATGTTCACTTATGAGGATTACATGCTTGGATGATGTTTCATATGCATATTGCTTAATTTTCAGAAATTCATGCTTAAGACGGATACAAATCATTTGCTTATTGAGGATTGTTTGTGGGATTAATTGCTGGTAGATAGTATATTTGGTGTTTATATGTGATGAGTAAACATTTGTTGTTGCGAATTTAGGAGTCTTGAATCGATTTGAGGAGTTTTGATTGTTATTGAGAAATTGCGTTTTGCGTACAGCGGCCTCTGAGCCAGCAGGCTGACCGGCAGCCGGTCGACCGGCTCAGAGTCGGGGTTGTTTCCTTGAATGTTCAGAAATTTGAAGAAAGGTTTCTGAGCCGGTCAGTCGGCCGCCGGTCGACCGGCTCAGGATCCTTCTTATGGGTTGTTCAAGTTTTCAAAGGCATGGGCTCCCAGCCGGCAGCCGGTACACCGGCTGAGAGTCACTCCACATTTTTAAAGTTTGAAGTTTGGCTTTGGGGAAGGGACTCCCAGCCGGCTGGCCGGCGGACGGTCCACCGGCTGAGAGCCCCTTCTCTTGTTTTTCAGACGGTTGTTAGGCATGGGAAGAGACTCCCAGCCGGAGGACCGGCAGACGGTCTGGGACCGGCTGAGAGCCCCTGTTCCCATTGGTTCGATTATAACTTTCAAAGGCTTATTCGGTTTTGATTGAAACTCGTTCCTTGAACCTTTGTTGTGTGTTTGAGGTCCCCGGAGGATGGGCGATACTATATTGGGTTCGAGAATGGAGAGAGGATAGAGAGACCCCCCGGTCGGGTAACCGAAAGGGAAACCGGATCTCCCTCATCTTAGTTCCCGGGATCAATTAAGTGTTGTTTAGTGGTTTAGGAAGTTGAACTATAGGTTAGTTTCTATCTTTGGATATTATTGGTTGATGCGTGTTAAGGTATGCCTTAAGCTAGCCTCTGAGCTTAACACGTGAGTTGTTTGTCGCGTGATGGGATATGTGTTAAGTTCACCTCTGGACCCATTACGTGTTTTGCTTGTGGCGTGTTAGGATATGTGTTAAATTCACCTCTGGACCTGACACGTGATCGGTTGTCGTACACGGGATATGTGTTAAGTTCACCTCTGGACCCGGTGTGCGGTAGCTGTGTATTGGGATATGTGTTAAGTTCACCTCTGGACCCAATACTTGTTTGTAGCATTGGGATATGTGTTAAGTTCACCTCTGGACCCTTTGCTTGTGGATGTTTAGGGATATGTGTTAAGTTCACCTCTGGACCCTTTACTTGAATTTTATGTTGGGATATGTGTTCAGTTCACCTCTGGACCCGACATTGTTTTGGTAGTGGAATATGTGTTAAGTTCACCTCTGGACCCATTGCTAGTGTTTATTGATATCTTGGTCTATGCCTTAAGTTGGCCTCTGAGTCCTTGATAGTGAAGGTGTGTTAGTATGTAGGTTATGTCTTAAGTTGACCGCTGAACCTTATACTTGTTGAATTTATCTGCTTGCCTAGAGTTGGTACGGTGTCAGATATGAATGATGATAGTGATGTTATAGTACCTTGACCTTGATGTTATTCATCCAAGGCATTGGATGACTCTTTAGTCAGTTTCGTAAACGGTTTGGACAGAAAGACCCCCCGACCGGGTAACCGGTAGGGAAACCGGCTCTTCTTCCAAATAGTTTCCGAAGTTGGTTGAGAGTCGTGCATTAGTGATTGAATGATAGTTGGTGATCGGTTAATGAGATATTGAGATACTTCACATGTTTATATATGTTGGAGTGTTCTGTTTGTATTGCTTGTTATGTGTCGTTACAAAAGGTGGCTAGGAGAACTCTAGTCACTCCCCACTGATTGTGGCGTACATGTTTTCATGTATGTAGGTACATGCAGGTTGGACAGGGTTGGATGAGAGCTAGCGAGTGATGATCCACTTGTCATCATATGACTTACACTTTCGAGTAGCTAGACTGTAGTTGATGCAGTTGTTATCTTTTGGTGCCTGTAGGGATGTTCCATCCCAGGCTTTGTATATATTTGGTTTTCCGTACTTAGAACCGTTATACTTATCTATTTTGTTTATATTAGTTTCAGTTTCAGTTTTAATTCACCTTCCATGATGTTCATGTTCAAAAAGTTTTAATTCCGCTGCATTTTTAGTACTTTGTGTGTTTATTTATTTCCGCTTTGCGAGGGGTTTTACACTGCCCGAGCTTCGCCTTTGCATAGAATAGTTTATGAATATTCTTAAGTTGTTATCTAATACGATTTATTATAATATATATATATATATATATATATATATATATATAGAGGCCGGATCACGTGAGGCCGCCTATTACGGTGAGGCCGCCGGACCTCACGCATCCCCAAGCTGTTTGGGCCAAATTCACTCACCCTCAAGTTGTTGGGCCGACTTAACACTCCATTATTCAATGTTTGGGCTGAAAAATTTGGGGTCTTCACAAGTTAAGCTTCTAGTTTCACAGTTTCACAATATTTGCTTCCAGTTTCACAAGTTAAGCATCTAGTTTCACAAGTTAAGCTTCTATTTTCACAAAATAAGCTTCTAGTTTCACAAGTTAAGCATCTAGTTTCACAGTTTCACAATATTTGCTTACAGTTTCATATCTTAAGCATCTAGTTTCACAAGTTAAGCTTCTAGTTTCACAGAATAAGCGTCTAGTTTCACAAGTTAAGCATCTAGTTTCACAGTTTCACAGTTTCACAATAATTGCTTCCAGTTTCACAAGTTAAGCATCTAGTTTCACAAATTAAGCTTCTAGTTTCACAGTTTCACAGTTTCACAGTTTCACAATATTTGCTTACAGTTTCACATCTTAAGCATCTAGTTTCACAAGTTAAGCTTCTTGTTTCACAGAATAAGCTTCTAGTTTCACAAGTTAAGCATCTAGTTTCACAGTTTCACAGTTTCACAATATTTGCTTACAGTTTCATATCTTAAGCATCTAGTTTCACAAGTTAAGCTTCTAGTTTCACAGAATAAGCTTCTAGTTTCACAAGTTAAGCATCTAGTTTCACAGTTTCACAATATTTGCTTCCAGTTTCACAAGTTAAGCATCTAGTTTCACAAATTAAGCTTCTAGTTTCACAGTTTCACAATATTTGCTTACAGTTTCACATCTTAAGCATCTAGTTTCACAAGTTAAGCTTCTAGTTTCACAGAATAAGCTTCTAGTTTCACAAGTTAAGCATCTAGTTTCACAGTTTCACGCTTGCAAGCTAATCCGAAGAGTCGAAGTTACATAGGTTCTCTCACAATCTCACTCAAGCTATACAACCAAGATTATACTTCCAACCCTTCCCAAGTAAATAACTAGAAATGCCACAATGACTATACCAACAGAAGATAAAAATTGAAACACAAGCTAATGACATTTAGTAACCAAAATCAAATGCATCCAATTTGCCTACGTTTAGTAACCAAAATCAAATAATATGACTCCAAAAACTTGATACAACCGGCAATGTCGTATACTTTCGCCACAAAATTCAATCCTCCGGTTGCACGATTCAATACCCCTTATAATGAAAACTAGTATTATGGATGTGGAATAAAATCGAGATGAATCAAAATGAAAATTAGGTGATCTAAATTACCTAGATCCTAAAAGAAAAGAAATATTAAGTAATAAAATGGCGATCGAATGTGAGCGAATGACGAAAACGGAGTTGAAGATGAAGACAGGTTGAAGAGAGAGAAGGTGATGAGTATAGATTGAATAGGGGAATTATTGAGCTTAAGGAGAAATATTTTTGTTAAATTGGGATGTAGAGGACACGTGTAATCATCTTGTGCGTCTGTAGTTTTTAGATGCAACGGCTAGGATAGGTCCAGCGGCCTCACCCTAAGAGGGGTGCCTCACGTGATTCAATTTCTATATATATATATATATATATATATATATATATATATATATATATATATAGAGTCGGGATCATATGAGTCCACCCTAAATATTTGAGTCCATAAGTCTAACAATGATATCACAAGTTCTATAAAAAAGTATCACGTTTTTTCAATATTAATTTTTTTTCCTTATTTTTGCCTTTTTTTTTTAAAATGACATTTTATTTTTTAAAAAAATTCCCATTTTCAGTATGCATTTTTTTTAAAAACAAACACGTTTTTTTTAATAAAAAGACGTTTTTTTCTCGAATTTCTTTTTTTCCATTACAATATCACAAGCTACTCAATACAATATCACAAAAAAAAAAATCGGGGAAAAAAAATATTTCGGAAAAAAATTCGAGAAAAAAATTTGAAAAAATTATTTCCGGGAAAAAAAGTTATTGAAAAAATTTCGTGATATTGTTTAATATAGTGTGTGATTTTGTTTAACAAAAAGACGTTTTTTCTCGAAATTTTTTTTGATTTTTTTCATTACAATATCACAAGTTACTCAATACAATATCACCGGTTCTTCAAAATAATATCACAAAAAAAAAATCTGAAAAAAAAAATTGAGAAAAAAAAAATTTCGGAAAAAAATTTTGAAAAGAAAAATTTCGGGAAAAAAGTTTCTGGAAAAAATTTCGTGATATTGTTTTATATAGTGCGTGATATTGTTTCCTTTGATATTGTATTGAAAAGTTTGTGATATTGTAGACTTTCTAGTGTAAAAAAAAACGTGATATTTTTTAACACAACTAGTGATACTTTAGGTGGACTCATGGACTCAAAAATTTAGGTGGACTCACCGGATCCTGCCTCTATATATATATATATACTCCCTCCGTTCCGGTCAATAATTATCTATTTCCATTTTGGGGTGTATCATTGAATTGTTATCTATTTCCATTTTTGGCAACATTTTGTGGATCACATTTGATTGAATGTGGGGCCATGTAATTTGTGTGGTCCAAATTCATTCATAATTGTTTTCTTAATCTTTGTGTCAAAAGCAATAGATAACAATTGATCGGGACGGAGGGAGTATATATATATATATATATATATATATATATATATATATATATATATGTAAGTATGACTTATATACTTGAGTAATGAGTATTAATGAAGGAAATAGCAAAATATCACGCGAAAAAGTAAAACACGCTGGAAGGGGGGCTCGAGCCTTCGACCTACTGGTTAAAAGTAAACTGTAAACAATCTAACCAACTGAGCTACTCTAGCTTAATCATAAATGTTACTTCAGTGATATAAATAAGGGGTAATATTTAAAGTGCAAAAGTCACAACAATAATATTCGTTTCTTATATAAATATTCGTTAATTATTTATATAATTTTCATTTTTTTTTTGTTTTTTTTATATACCACATTTAATTGTATTTTTTTCCGGTATCATTTTTTTGAATTTTTTTTTAGTATCACGTTTTTTTAATAACGGGTTGTTTATTGTAAGTTGTGATATTGTCTTGTATAACGTCTGATATTGTATATAAGTCATAAAAAAAAATATCACCTTTTTTTTAACATCACTTTATTCTTTTCTATTTTTTTTTCGTTTTTTTTATGTATCACGTTTTTGTTATGTTTTTTCAGCATCACTTTTTTTTAAAAACACGTTTTTTTGGTATTAGGTTTTCTTTAATAACACGTTGTTTAGTGTAAGTTGTGATACTGTTTCATATAACGTGTGATATTGTTTACTATAACGTGTGATATTGTTTAAAAAAAAGTGATATTTTTAGTATAACATGTGATATTGTTTAGCGTTAAAAAACTGTGGTACGTAAAGGAAAAAAACTGATATTAAAAAAAACGTGATATTGTTTACTATAACATGTGATATTGTTTAGCGTAAAAAAGTGGTACGAAAAGAAAAAAAATTGCTATTAAGAAAACGTGATATTGTTTAGTATAACGTGTGATATTGTTTAGTATAACGTGTGATATTGTTTAAAAAAAAAGTGATATTTTTAGTATAACGTGTGATATTGTTTAGCGTTAAAAAAAATTTGGTACGTAAAGGAAAAAAACTAATATTAAAAAAAACGTGATATTGTTTACTATAACATGTGATATTGTTTAGCGTAAAAAAAAGTGGTACGAAAAGAAAAAAATTGCTATTAAAAAAACGTGATATTGTTTAGTATAATGGGTGATATTGTTTAGTATAACGTGTGATATTATTTTAAAAAAAATGATGTTTTTAGTATAACGTGTGATATTGTTTAGCATTAGAAAAAATTGGTATGTAAAGGAAAAAAAACTGATATTAAAAAAAACGTGATATTGTTTACTATAACATGTGATATTGTTTAGCTTAAAAAAGTTGTACGAAAAGAAAAAAAATGCTATTAAAATAACGTGATATTGTTTAGTATAACGTGTGATATTGTTTAGTATAACGTGTGATATTGTTTAAAAAAAAGTGATATTTTTAGTATAACGTGTGATATTGTTTAGCGTTAAAAAAATATGGTACGTAAAGGAAAAAAACTGATATTAAAAAAAACGTGATATTGTTTACTATAACATATGATATTGTTTAGCGTAAAAAAGTGGTACGAAAAGAAAAAAAAATTGCTAGTAAAAAAAGTTGATATTGTTTAGTATAACGTGTGATATTGTTTAATATAACATGTGATATTGTTTAAAAAAGATAATATTGTTACGGAAGTAATATTCATCAGGTAAGTGTTATTACCTTAGTTGGTAAGAGCAACGATCTTTGACCTGAAGGTCTGAGGTTCGATCCCCTCTTCACCCGAAATTTTATATATATATATATTCATTTTTTGGGTAGTTTAATCCTAAATTTTAAGTTTAAATAATTTATTAATGTTTATAATAAATAATACTGTTTTAATAACGGTTTCACATTTAAACGAAAAAATTGTAAAGTAGGGCCTCATTCTAAACTTCGCACAGGGCCACCAAAATTTCGGAGACGACCCTGTTTGGAGTTAAGGAAAGCTTATGCAACGGATGTTAAAGCTATGCACTTGATGGAGTAATGAAGAGTATGTGTAACATATGGTGAAGTAACGCAAGTGAAGACAATTGATGGAATTGCTACAAACGCATTTGCTTATTAATTTTCAATACACTATAAATACGTCATTGTTTGTTTCCGCAAAAACAACACACACAAAACTATAACAACAAATATTAATCTTCTCTTTCTCTTCTTTTATTACTACACTCTCCATAATAATTTTGAGAGTTTAATAGCTTGACTATTTTTATAGTCCCCAGGAAATTGTCCTTATACTCCCACATCATTTATAGTGAAATACTTGACTCTCTCGCCGGATGTCGATGGTTTTTTTACCTCTATTTAAAGAGGGTTTTTCCACCTAAAAATCTTAGTGTTATTTTATTGTCTTTATTTTATTTCTCTTAAATCTTTGGTTGAATTTATTCGCTTCCGTACTCTATATCCCCTACAAATTGGCATCAGAGCCATATTGAGATTCTCCATAATGTCGACAAAATTTGACATAGAGAAATTTGACGGTAAAATTAGTTTCGCCATTTGGAGAGTTCAAATGCGAGCCGTTCTTAACCAAAATGGTTTAAAGAAGGCTTTAGATGGTAAGTAGAAAAAATTATGCACTATGATAGATGAACAATGTGATGAAATGGATGAGAAGGCGTTGTCCGTGATTCAACTTTGTTTATCACGTGGAGTTTTACGTGAGGTCATTAAAGAGACATCCGCTGCGAGCATATGGACTAAATTGGAATCTCTATACATGAGCAAGAGTCTAACAAATAAGCTTCGACTCAAGGAACGTCTATTCACTCTCCGCATGTCAGAAGGTACTCCTGTAAAAACACACTTAGATGAGTTTAATTCTATCATAATAGATTTGGAGAATCTTGATGTTAAAATCGATGATGAAGATAAAGCTGTCCTACTCATTGTCTCACTACCACCCTCATTTAAACACTTTAAAGAAATTATGTTATACGGTAATAACATTACATTGTCCTTTGAAGATGTGAAGTCTCACCTTTTGTCAAAAGAAAAATTTGATACAGAAATTAATTCTGAACAATCGGGTGAAGGTTTGGTTGTTAGGGGGAGAACTTTTGAAAAAGGTAGTAGTAGTAGTAACATTTGGAGCAGGTCGAAATCAAGAGGCAAAAGTTCTAAATTTTGCCGATATTGCAAGAAGAAAAGACACAAAATCTCTGAGTGTACTAATCTGAAAAAGAAGCAAGAAAAAGATTATAAGGGTAAAGGTAAACAACCCGAACACCATGCTGAAGCTAGTGTTGTCGAGTCTGATTCTGATGGAGATGTTTTAGTTGCTGCTGATATAGAACAAAGGTCTAGAAATGAGTAGATACTTGATTCAGGTTGCACATTTCACATGACACCTAATAAAGATTGGTTTACTACTTATAAACCAGTCAATGGTGGTCTTGTTTTGATGGGCAACAATGCAAAGTGCAAAGTTGTTGGTCAAGGTAAAATAAAAATTTAAACACATGCTGGTCTTACTAAAGCTTTAACTAGTGTCAGACATATTCCTGACTTAAAGCGGAATCTCATTTCCTTAGGCAACTTAGAATCACTTGGGTGCAAGTATTCAGTTGAAGGTGGTGTTTTAAAAGTGTCCAAAGGTGCTCTTGTATTAATGAAGGGAAATCGATCTGGTAGCTTGTATTTGTTATAGGGTTCTACTGTAACAGGTTCTACAACAGTTATCTCATCTAGCGATGACACCAAATTGTGGCATATGAGATTGGGCCACATGAGTGAAAAAGGAATGCATGTCCTTAACAAGAAAGGACTACTCGGAAAGCATTGTACCGGTAAGGTTGATTTTTGCGAACATTGCATTTTTGGTAAGCAGAAAAAAGTTAGCTTTACAAAGGGTATTCATAGAACCAAAGCAAGGTACTTTGGATTATATCCATTCTGATCTTTGGGGTCCTTCAAAAGTTCCTTCAAAACGAGGTTGTCATTATATGTGTTGGAGGAATTGTCCTCGACAATAGTGTGTTGACATAATTAAAAGTCATTTGAATGAAACACAACTGGGAGTGTTACTCTTTTAAAGTCGACTGATCAACATTTACTGATAATGATTGGCTGTCTAGAGTTTGACATTATCATCATATGATGGTGGTGATCAGTTGATCCCTTAAGGTCATATTTTTAGGGAATTCCGTCTCAATGGAATAATTAATTAATATCCTATTGGATACAAATTAATTAATAACAAGCAATTTGGAAATGATTTTACGTGACAAATATTATTGTAATAAGGATTATAATAATAAACAGTCTAAGTAATAAAATCGTTTTACTACTCGGTTTTATTTATTCGTTTGGGAAACGATTAAATTGAGAATGAACACGGTTGATCATAAAATTACAAAGAGTTGTAATTAAATTACGATACTACATTTTATACAATAATAATTTCGAATTATTAGAATAAATATTTAAATGTAATAAATTTGTAAATTATGGATTTTAATAGTTAAAATTGCATAATTAACAAATTGGGTCATGTGTTATGGGACATGTGTGACATGTTACAAATTAACACAATTGACAAAAATAAAATGGGTCTATTATCCACCCCATTTCAGCCGTGACATAGTATACACAATGTGATTGTGTGTATTATACACTAAACCTAAGTTTAGGTGTGTAAGGATGTGTAAGATATGTAAGGCATATTGTGTGCTTTGTGTAAGAAAAAGAATGCCATGCATTGGCCTTATGTTGTTTGAGATGGCCGGCCATATTGCTTGAACAAGCAAGGTCATCTTGTTTTCTTATAAGTACATGGCACACTACATGCACACTACTAGTTGTTCCATACTTAGTCATTATTCTTACCACATCTCATTTTCAACATATTCACTAGAATATAGTCCTTCTAGTATTGAAAATCATTTTATTCTAATAATATTAAGAGTAATATTATTATTAATTCTAGTATACTAATACTATTTTTCTAGCAACAAAAATAGTTTTTGTTTGAGATAGGGTCCTTGATACGCATCTTTTGGAGACGATTTTGTGTTAAATCGTAATAAGGGTATTCGGTTTTGAAGACTCATATTAATAGGTGATTAGTTGAGTATAAACCTTCTAAAACCAATGTAAGGACATTCATTCATCTTATGATATCATCATGCATGCATAAGATCTTATTAAGTTTTATAACCTAAACTTAAAGAAACAAAACTCACATTAGATATGAGTATAAAATCTGGAATTTCATTTCCAACAAGTGGTATCAGAGCATTACGATTGTTGCATGCATGATCGGATTCATATTTTATGTTAAACGGATTAACATACATATTTCGATATTTTTTAATTTATTATGATAAATCACGAAATATTTTTGCATGTTAAAGTTTCTGATTCTAAAATGGTTTTAGGACATAAAAATACTTTTATGGATTTTTATTGTTCATTTTTATATTTATTTGTATTTTTGGAAGTTTAAATCGGTTTAAAAAAACAATTAATGGGAAAAATAGTTAAAAAATAGTTTCTGGCCGAGATTTTTTGATATGTTCTCACATGCGTATTTTATATATTGTATTTAAAGTTTTGAAACAAATGAAGTTATTATGCATGGATTATGAATTTTATGAGATAAATAGTCATAATATGAGTTAAAATGGGTATAGGAGGTTATATTTCGAATTTGACCTTAAAATTTTTATGAGAAGTCACATGCAATATATAAAGTACTTGTATAATTTTTCGGACTTATTGGACTTATTTTGCATGATTAATGGTTTTTATATTAAAAATCGCATTAATAATGACTCAAATTCGACTTTAATAGTTATAGTTGGAATTTTGCCATAAAAATTTTACATAATGTCACATGCAATATTTACAGAACGTATAAAAAATTTGGGAATTTATTCTCGAATGATGCATGATTTATGATTTTAATAGTTAAAATCGGGTATATAATGACTTGTTGTGTTAAAAATAGTTAATCTTAAGATAATGGCATAAAAGTTTACCCATAGATGTCTTATATAATAGGAACATCAGATCTAAAAGTTGGATATCAAAAAGTTTCTGTTTTTATGATTATTAATTTTAATGAGTTAATTAGCCTATAATCGTAATTTATGAGTCCTAAAAATAAAATTTCGAGTATGGTCTGTAATTTTTGGTCATTTCCAGATTCTAAAATATATTTTAGGATGACTAAAAATTTATGGCAATTTATTGCAATTTTTTATATTTTAAATCGGATTTTTAACCATAAAAACGACTTTTATACGATTTATTTAAGGAATAAACTATATATATTTGCACAAGACCATTTTATTAATTTCTGAATTTTTAGAAAATTTCCAGAAAGTTTAAAATTTTTGAATCTTAAATTTTGAATTTTATTGACCCATTTGGCCATATTTTGTTTATTTTTCCCGTATATACAAGTAATTTATGAACAATAATGCAAAATCAAGTTAAATCATGAACAAACATTAGTAGAGACTAAACATTGATTCCTAAAGTAAGTTAGGATGATTAGCTTGGACATAAATGAGATTTGTGTAATTTTGATGATTTTAATAGTTAAAGTCGCGCATATCCGTAAAAACCGTAAACAAATATGAGATATTTGCTCCCATATGACGATTTGGCATTAAAAGTTGAGCATGTGCATACATATTTTATTATTGCAATTTATTTAATGTGAATGTCATATTTGAATGTTATTTATATAATTTGGAATTATGTAATTTTCTTAGTATGACCTTAGTTTTAATCAATATTACCCGTAATGAAACGGAATATTGATTCGGTTGTAATTTATGTGATCGCGTATCACGGGTTTGTAATTTAATTTAAATTTCAGTTTTACAATAGAGTAGTTGTATAATTTTATTGTAATTCCGGAGATCCAAAAGACGGTGCCATACGGGAAGGAGTTCCGACAAGACGGTGTTTTCTTGGATGGCGTGCCAATGAAGTTCAAGGGAGCATAGAGTTGGTTTCCGAATTTGTAATAGTTAATTAGTTTTTACTATTACTAGGAAGGCCATACTAGGATTTTATTGCTTTATTGCTTTTATTTTTGCATTATTTATATGTTTGCATGCATAGCCAAATCGCCATAAACATGCATATTAGTTTAAATCGTTAAAAACGACCGTGTCAATTATAATTATCGAGTTCACCAATTTAATTCGTTTAAAGGAAATAGATAATAAATTGACAAGACCTCTATATTAAACAAAAACAATTGAGAATTAGCCTTACCAAATAGTAGAACCCAGAAGCTTCTATTTCGTGGGGTGGTAGTAGTCCAGTGGGCAGCATGAACCTCATTACGTAGGATAAATGGGGCGATGAGGTGGATCCAGTCCAGTGGGCGGATCACATCTCAATGCAATTGAAATTTGGTTTGTACTCAACGGAAGTGTAGAGGACCAATGGTCAATGTGTTCCGGGCTAAGATGAATAAATAATGATTTGTCATCAACCAAGAGTTCTATGGTAGAACCAGTCTTAACCCACCAAACCATATTATTGGGTCGGAGTTCCAGTGGTTCACGATTTCGGTGGTATGGGTTTGGGTCTTGGAATCATTTATAAAATTGGATAAAGGTCATTTTATAGATGCCAAAACTTGTCAACATTATTTACAAGTTTACAAAACGATAAATGTTAATTTTTCCTTCATCTCTTGTAGTAATTGAAAAATGGATGCTTTCAATAATCTCGTTCCGATCACCATTGATAACTGGCAAAAATATTGTGAAGATGATTCGACTAGAGAATTGCGCTTTACGATCGACAACAATGGAAATCTTTGTCTAGTAACCGCTTCTGCTCTACCTAGACCAATCATGATGTCTGATCATGATTGTGATAATCTTGTCTCTCAAATGAACTCAATGTCTTTAGAGACAAAAAGGGATGAGGAGATGAGTGGGAGCACAAGCGGAACACCTCTTTCCATTAGGAACGGAAGGAAGTTTAAAAGGATGAAGAGAGGAAAGCGACCCATGAAGGGAGTAGCAAGTGGGACTACTACGACCAGAAAAAAGGGTGCTAAACCTTTTGAAATGTGTCACCATTGTTTTGAGTTTGGCCATTGGAGGCGTAACTGCCCCAGATATTTGGAGGACATCAAAGATGGAATCATCACTCCAAAGAGTAAGACTCTATTCGAAATATATGTTATTGACATTAATTTCACCTCCTCTATAACATGGGTATTGGATACTGGCCGATTGTGGATCTCACCTTTGTAATCATTTACAGGGGCTAAGAAGTGTGGAGAAGCTAGATAAAAGAGACGTGGATCTCAGACTTGGAAATGGGGCTAGGGTAGCCGCTTCTTCAAAGGGAACCTACGTACTACATTTAGCTAGTGGTTATGAGTTGTATTTGAAAGATTGTTATTATGTACCCTCATTATCAAAGAAAATCATTTCGGTTGCCATGTTGGACATGGAAGGTTTTTCGTTCATGATCAAGAATAATTTTTGTGAAATACATCGAAATGGCTTGGTTGTAGGCCAAGCAAATTCCGTAAATGGGATTTATGTGCTCAACAACTCAAAATCTATTGATGTCTATAATGTGCAAACGAAAAGACTAAAATCAAATGATCCAAATGAGTCGTTCATTTGGCATTGCCGTCTAGGTCACATAAATGAAAATCGCATTAAGAGATTAGTATCGACTAATATCATCAAACCATTCGATTACATATCATATGGAGTATGCGAATCATGTCTTCTTGGTAAGATGACTCGATCGCCTTTTAGTGAAAAAGGTGAAAGAGCAAGTGACTTGTTAGGGCTAATACTTACCGATGTATGTGGTCCAATGACAATCACCGCAAGAGGAAATTATGACTACTTTATTACTTTTACTGATGATTTGAGTAGATATGGGTATATCTATTTAATCAAATACAAAAGTGAAGCATTTGAAAAGTTCAAATAATTTCAAAATGAAGTAGAGAACCAAACCAATAGAAAGATCAAAGCACTTCGATCAGATCGTGGTGGCGAATATCTGAGCAATGAATTTGATTCTCATTTAAAAGATTGTGGCATAGTATCACAACTTACTCCACCTGGAACACCACAACTTAATGGTGTTTCTGAAAGGAGAAATCGAACCTTATTAGATATGGTTCGATCAATGATGAGTCTTACAGATCTCCCCGATTCATTTTGGGGATTTGCACTCCAAACCGCAATTCACTCCTTAAATAGGAGTCCCACTAAAGCTTCAAATAAAACTCCATATGAGATATGGAAAGGGAAGGTCCCGAATTTGTCATATATTAAGATATGGCGTTGCAAGGCTTATGTTAAGAACAAGTCTACCGATAAACTTGCACCCAAATCTGACAAATGCACATTTGTAGGATATCCACTCAATACTCATGCATACTACTTCTATAATTCTCAAGAGAACAAAGTGTTTGTGTCTCGAGAAGCTGTCTTTTTAGAAAATGACTTCATTTCTACAAGACAGAGTGGGAGAAAATTTGAACTTGAAGAAATTCAAGATCAAGAGCCACAAACAGAAGTAGAAGTGACGCAAGAAGACATTCCTTCTTCGTCAAATGCTGTAGTTCATGCTCCAGTACCTAGGAGGTCTGGGAGGATGAGTCACCAACCTGAAACATATATTGGTGTCATTGAGGTAGGAGACGCTTTAAACGTCTTTCTAATGGAAAATGATGAACCATCAACCTACAAAGGAGCCATATCTAGTCCAAATTCAGCTTTTTGGCTTGAAGCCATGAAATCCGAATTTAATTCTATGGAAGATAATCAAGTTTGGAACTTGGTCGATTTGCCTGAAAACGTTAAACCGCTTCAGTGCAAATGGATCTTCGAAATCAAGAATGACATAGAGGGACATGATGATGTCTACAAAGCTAGGCTTGTAGCAAAAGGTTTCACTCAAATTCATGGTCTACACTATGATGAAACTTTTGCTTCGGTTGCTATGTTGAGATCAATTCGGATTATGTTAGCGATTGCCGCATTTCATGATTATGAAATATGGCAAATGGATGTTAAAATCCCCTTCCTAAATGGGCATTTAGAGGAGGAGGTGTACATGGTACAACCTGAAGGTTTTAAGGATCCTAAAAATCCTAACAAAGTGTGCAAGCTAAATAGGTCCATTTATGGGCTTAAGCAAGTATCAAGAAGTTGGAATCATCGGTTCAATCATGTGATTAAAGAGAATGGGTTCACTCAAAGTGTCGAAGAACCTTGTTTATACATGAAGTTCAGTGGGCCTGTACTAGGACTCCTCAGATAAATAACGGTGTTACCATCTCGGTTTACCGAGGCAGTAGATACAAAGGGAAAGATAAACAGTACTTTAATTAAAATTAAACTCATGTCATGTTCTTACAACGGTTTCCGAAAGTCTTAACAAAAGAAAGAAGTACGACTCATGCTAAACTGTCTAAGGTGATCTAGACTCTAGTCTGGTCCGGATCCAAGCTCTTCCTCCCATAGCTCCCCCTTAGTCTCAGCCACCTGTCAATCTGCTCCCCAATAATTGGTTCATCACAGGTGATCACGAACACACAGGGTCAACCACGAGGTTGAGTAGGAAAAAGATATGAATACATTAACAACAAAATAAACTCCGCACCGATCCAACGCCAAATAACTCCGCACCGATCCAACACCATATATACTCCGCACCGATCCAACGCCATATATACTCCGCACCGATCCAACGCCATATATACTCCGCACCGATCCAACGCCATATATACTCCGCACCGGTCCAACACCGTATCACAAGTCCCAATATATTCACATCGTATTATATCACAATATAATATATATAACACAGTATAACGATCACATGAGATCATATCACAAACATACTTATTACCAAATAAGAACAGAATGCACATCATCTTATATCAGTACTTTCCCCTACCTGGAATAGCAGGAAACGCAGATAAACCGAGGCTTGTTTAGAAATGTTCCACGCAAAACCCGCTACCTAAACAAATATTATTTAATTAATAAACACCCTAATTCTCGTAATACGTGTACACCTTCTATTTATAGAAACTTCCTATATTTAGAAAGCTTCCCAATAACCGAGGTTACCCAAAATAGCAACTTTTCAAATATAGTAATTTCTAAAAATAGTAACTTCCAAAAATAGATACTTTGATTTTGAAATTCAAATTATTTAAAAAGTGCATTAAAATCTTTATTAATATCTTTCCTATAATAAAACAATACCCCATAAATAATGATGATATCAAAATAGCAAGTATACTAATAACATATAATAGATATATTAATAACAATAATAATAATAATAATAATAATAATAATAATAATAATAATAATAATAATAAACACAAATAAACAATCAGCCCCAACCCACGACTCCTAAACCGAATACAACACCCCCTCACCACCACACACGACCCAACGACCACCAAGCACCGCCAGCAACACGCTCCCTGAACCCCCTACTACCCTCGCGGCCACCAGCAATCCTCTTGTCGGCCGCCGGTGAGGCGAACTAGGAACCAGAACCAGCCTGGTTCGTTACCCAGTCACCTGACCAGGGTGTTTTCGAACGCTCCTGGCCGCCTACACAACCCCTACCACCACCAGCCACTACCACCAGAGACCACCCTGACACCATACACAACGACCATGGTGGTACCACCGCATTGACCTCCCCTAGTCGTCGGTGATACCACCCCCAACACTCCCTGTACACGCATCAGCCGTGAACACCACCAAACAGAGAAAACGAAGACCCCAAACAGACCCGACACAACCACTGGTAACCACCACGACGACCACCACTACGTTCCCTTGACCACCCCCAGACCGAACATCCTTTCCCTTTTACTTACGCAACAAAAGACACGCCTCGAGAGTGATTGAAACAACCGTGGATAAACAGACCTAGTAGTGACCATAATAACACTGTCGTGACAGGCGGTGTAAAACCCCGTGCCTGGTGACCCTAGGTGGTTGACGAAGACGTGACTACAGCCCAGACACAACCCTAAACATCATAGATCATATACATATACAAACCAGAACTCAACAAAGACAAACGCAAGGTTGAAACGTACCACAAAACGCGACAGACACAACGAAAGGAAAAGAAACGTGCTGAGCATACCTCTTTCTGGCTCAGATCGACGCACTTTGACCACCCTATGACCACCGTGACCACCACCCTCTTAGAGTATGCTATGACGGCTATCAGAACGTGAGGTGTTTGTATGATAGATAGGGTAGATTTGGTCAGGGTTTTTGCTTAAATATGACGGCTTGAGGTAAGGGTGTAAATAGGGTTAGTAAGTCAATGAAACGTGGGCTGTTTCTTTGGTTTTTGCACGCATATCGAGGCCCATGGCCGTGCTGCCATGGGTCCTGGGTTCGAACCTCAACAACTACGCATTACTATTATTATCTTAAGGTGGCTAAGTTCCCCTTTCGAGTCCCATCTAAGACCAAAACACCTCGTATAAAACGAGTACGAGCAAACTTATAAAACGAACGATTTAAATAAAAGAAACCAAAAATGCGAGGTATTACAGTCTTCCCCCCTTAAAAAGAACTTCGTCCCGAAGTTCTACCACACTTAGGTGACAAAACAATCAACTCAAACGAACTTGGAACACAAATATCACAAAAACAGTGTGCATAAAACTTACTTAAATCGCAGAATGTTACATTCCACCCCCCTTAAAGAAAAGTTACGTCCGCGTAACTTACCTCAATCAAACAAATGTGGGTAACGCTCCCTCATAGATGCCTCAGGTTCCCACGTAGCCTCCTCCTGATTATGGTGTGTCCACAAGACTTTCACCAAAGATGTCTCCCCATTGCGAGTCTTCCGTACCTTCCTGTCCAAAATCTCTTTCGGAGTCTCAATGTATGCCAACTGCTCATCTACCTCAATCACCTCGTGCTGAAGGACATGGGATGGGTCACTTACATACTTCCTCAACTGCGAGACATGGAACACGTTGTGGACCTTGGATAGAGCTGGAGGTAAAGCTAATCGGTATGCCACTTCCCCAACCCTGTCCAAAATCTCAAACGGTCCAATAAACTTCTGACTCAGTTTGCCACGCTTGCCAAATCTCATTACGCCCTTCATTGGAGATACTTTAAGTAGAACTTTCTCTCCGACCTCAAATGAAATATCGCTCCTCTTCAGATCGGCATAGCTCTTCTGTCTATCCTGAGCGGCCCTCATCCTTTGTCGAATAATCTGAACCTGCTCCACCATCTCCTGGATCATATCTGGCCCCAATGTCACAACATCAGCTCGATCATCCCAACACACAGGGCTCCGACACTTCCTCCCATACAGAGCCTCGAAAGGGGCCATCCCTATACTGGCATGGTAGCTGTTATTATATGAAAACTCTATCAACCCCAGTCGATCCTCCCAAGATCCACCAAACTCAAGTATGCATGCTTTCAACATATCCTCAAGGGTCTGAATCGTTCTCTCAGTCTGACCATCAGTAGCTGGATGAAAAGCAGTACTCATCTTCAAGTGGGTACCCAAAGCTGCCTGCAACTCCTGCCAAAATCTGGATATAAACCTCGAGTCTCGATCTGAAACAATGTCCTTGGGTCCGCCATGTAGTTTGACCACATTCTGAACATATGACTTAGCCAACTCGGCTTTACTCCAGGTATCTTTCATTGGAATAAAGTGAGCTAACTTAGTCAAACGATCCACAATCACCCAAATCATGTTGTTGCCCCTCTGAGTCCGAGGCAACCCCACGATAAAGTCCATCGAAATATTCTCCCACTTCCACTCTGGCACATCTAATGGCTGAACCTTCCCTTGAGGTCTCTTATGCTCCCCTTTCACTCTCTGACAAGTCAAACACCTCGACACAAACTCTGCGACTTCATTCTTCATGTTAGGCCACCAGAATGTCTTCTTAAGATCTTTATACAGCTTATCACCCCCTGGGTGAACGGAATATGGAGTAGCATGAGCTTCAGTCAGGATCTTCTTCTTTAGCTCCTCTACATCCGGAACACACCATCGCCCACTGAACCTCAAACTACCGTCAACATGAATACTGAACTTGGTTGACGACTCTCCACTCTCACTCTCCACCATCTTGCGCCATTTCTGGATTCTCGCATCGTTCTTTTGTAACTCCCGAATCTCCCCATACAACTCGGGCTCTATTGTCAAATCACCAAGAGCATCCCCTTTCCGAATCATGAAAATTCCCATCTCCCTTAATTCATTATGCAACCTCACTCTCGACCTGGCACAACTCAAGGCATGAACAAATTTCCTACTTAGGGCATCGGCTACCACATTCGCCTTGCCCTCATGGTAGACAATCTGCATATCGTAGTCTCCAATCAACTCTATCCACCTCCTCTGTCGCATGTTCAACTCTCTCTGGGTGTAGATATACTTCAGACTCTTATGATCAGAAAACACCTTAAAAGTGGCTCCATAAAGGTAATGGCGCCACAATTTAAGTGCAAACACGACTGCGCCCAATTCCAAATCATAAGTCGGATAATTTTCTTCGTAGGTCTTCAACTGGCGAGACGCATACGCTATCACTCTCCCATTCTGCATTAGCACACAACCCAACCCATGCTTCGAAGCGTCGGTATAAACCTCGAAATTATCACTTCCGACTGGCAAGGCCAGGATAGGAGCTGTTGTCAGACGTTCCTTAAGAGTCAGGAATGCCTTCTCACAACTCTCATCCCAGACAAAACGGTTCTCTTTTCTCATTAACGATGTCAACGGCTTCGCTATCTTTGAAAAATCTTTGACGAATCTCCGATAATATCCAGCCAATCCCAAGAAGCTTCGAATCTCACCCACATTCTTCGGACTTTGCCACTTAGTCACAGCCTCAATCTTACTAGGATCTACAGACACCCCCTCCTTCGAAATTACATGCCCCAGAAATGCCACTTTCTCCAACCAGAACTCACACTTACTCAACTTCGCATTGAGTTTATGTTCTTCCAGGGTCTGAAGTACTTTCCTCAAATGGTCCTCGTGCTCTTCTGCAATCTTGGAGTATACCAGGATATCATCTATGAATACCACCACAAACTTGTCCAGATATGGGCTGAAAACTCGATTCATCAAGTCCATGAAAACAGCTGGAGCATTAGTCAATCCAAAGGGCATAACCACAAATTCATAGTGGCCATACCTCGTTCGGAAAGCGGTCTTTGGAATATCTTCATCCTTTATCCTCAACTGATGATACCCGGATCTCAAATCAATCTTGGAGAAGACCCCAGCTCCACTTAACTGATCGAACAAATCGTCAATTCTCGGCAAAGGATAACGGTTCTTGATGGTCACATTGTTCAGCTCTCGGTAGTCAACGCAAAGTCTCAAACTACCATCCTTCTTCTTCACAAACAAAACGGGTGCTCCCCAGGGTGACACACTGGGTCGAATGAACCCTTTCTCAGCTAGTTCATCCAACTGCTTCTTCAACTCCTCCATCTCCTTCGGTCCCATACGGTACGGTGATTTGGATATTGGTCCCGCCCCTGGTTTTAGGTCAATGGAAAATTTCACTTCCCTCCTCGGTGGCAACCCTGGAACGTCGTCTCGAAATACTCCCTCAAACTCCCGTACCACAGGTATCTCGCTAGTCTTTGGAGTCTCGGCCTCACAATTCCACATTTGGCACAAGATCAGGCTCTCTCCTTTCCTCAAGCTAGACTTCAGGGTGTTGACAGAAATGAATTTGATTTTTGGTTTGACTCGTTATCCCTTGTAAGACACCCTCACTCCCTTAGGTCCCTTCAAGGAAATTTTCTTTTGATGACAGTCGATAAAAGCCCTATACTTCCCCAACCAGTCCATCCCTAGGATCACCTCAAAACCCCCCAATGGAAATTCTATGAGGTCACAATAGAAAATTGCTTCCCCGATTTTGATGGGTACACTACCATATACTCTGTTACAAACTATCGACTCGCCTGATGGTATGGTCACTGAATCCGCGACCCAATCAAATCTCTCAAGTCCCAAAGCCTTAACATGATCTCTAGAGACAAACGAATGGGTGGCACCGGAATCGAAAAGTACAAAAGTAGGTTTAGAGTTCACAAGAAAAGTACCGGTGACCACATGAGCATCATCCTTCGCGGCCTGCTTTCCCATGGCAAAGAGCTTGCCACTGGATTTGACTCCACTCTGACTGGCACTAGATGTCCCAGCCTGCTAATTCCCTTCCGCTCCCGTCTTTTGGTTGCTTCCACCTCCATTGTATTGATTCTGGTACGAGCGGCTCTGGTAATTGTTATAGTTCCTCTGATAGTTGCTGCTCCCTCCAGACTTCGCACCCCCACCATAGTTGGTCATGGGTGTGCGATAGCCACTGCTACCATAAGATTGGGTGCGAGACCCCTGATATCCAGATGTAGGCGTACGGTAGCCCCCGGACTGACTCCGTCCAGAAGAGCGACACACTGCCTGTTTATGTCCCCTCTTTCCATAGCCAAAACACACTATTCCCGCCGAACCACTGCCAGAAACCCCACTAGTGTGATTGTCCCCACTATGATTTCTCGCACCCCCGGAAGTGTTGTTACTGAAGTAACCACTATACTTGTTGGTGCTAGGTTTCTTTGACCTCGAACTTTCCGTCACTGCCTCAGCCTTCCTCTTCTCTGATTTCGACTTCTTTTCTTCCTTGATCATATCTGAGAGCCTCTCCGCCGCCCCAGCCCGTAAATAGATGTCCCGAACTGTGGTAGGCGGAGCCGCAATCAGTCTCTTTTTGATGGCGATTGATAACCCTCTCTCGAACTTCATTGCCATCATGGCATCATCAAACCCCATGTCCCCCACATAACTCACCAGTTGAATGAATTTTCTGTAAAAAGCCTCCACCGTCATGTCCTTCGTCATCCGGAAAGTGTCAAACTCCTCCCTTAGTTTGCTTTTCTGGAATTCTGGTAGAAACACCTCATACAAAATCTTTTTGAATGCGATCCAAGCAACAAACTCGGTCCCATCCTCTTGAGATGCCTCTCGGATCTCTCCCTTGTTCCCGGTCCACCAGTCTCCAGCCATACCCCTCAGATAGTGGGCTGCTTGATCAACCCTCAATTCTTCAGGGCAATCCACCAACTCGAATAGGTTACTGAATTCCCGGCACCAAGCTCCCAGCAGATGAGGTTCCCCCTCCCCAGTGAATTGGGTAGGGTGATGCCTCGCGATGATTGTGCTCATTTTTGCGGAGTCCATGCGTTTGGCCTTCAAGGCCTCATTCTCAGCTATGAAACGGTCCAATTCCTCTTGCGTGATATTAACAAGATTGTCTCTTCGCGGAGGCATACTATAATACAACAGAAAAGAAATGAGTCCCGACTCATGTGGGTACCCATTTGGATTAGGGCTATGTTCCCTAAGCATTAAAGTCTATAAACACTTATCATATAAAGTAGTTCTCTTCTATAACATGGCTCAGGGATCACATAACCGCATATCACTAGACATGATGAGAGAAGAATCACTAACATGTTTCAAATCACTTCACATATCATGTTAATATACACCTCTTTATTCAAACAATTAAAGATTCTTTCATGCTCATGCCCCTTCCGGCTTTTCCAACAGTCACTTATACTCAGAATTCTCATAAAATACCTATCACAGTATACCATTACTTCCAGCTTTTCTTAACCTACCCTTTTCTCTCGTATATTCACTCTGGGTTCCCGGGTAAAACTGATAGGGCCAATGGTTCGGTGTGAGGGGGCCCCAGACTCATACTTCCCCTTTGTGTGCTCCTAACAGCCCTATCCCGGGGTTCATTTTATTTAGACTCTCCTACATTCATTGGATTCATTAGGTTAGGCCTGAGGATCGTTCGCTCTGATACCACTTTGTAACACCCCAATTTATTTAAGGGCCTGTACTAGGACTCCTCAGATAAATAACGGTGTTACCATCTCGGTTTCCCGAGGCAGTAGATACAAAGGGAAACATAAACAGTACTTTAGTTAAAATTAAACTCATGTCATGTTCTTACAACGGTTTCCGAAAGTCTTAACAAAAGAAAGAAGTACGACTCATGCTAAACTGTCTAAGGTGATCTAGACTCTAGTCTGGTCCGGATCCAAGCTCTTCCTCCCATAGCTCCCCCTTAGTCTCAGCCACCTGTCAATCTGCTCCCCAATAATTGGTTCATCACAGGTGATCACGAACACACAGGGTCAACCACGAGGTTGAGTAGGAAAAAGATATGAATACATTAACAACATAATAAACTCCGCACCGATCCAACGCCAAATAACTCCGCACCGATCCAACACCATATATACTCCGCACCGATCCAACGCCATATATACTCCGCACCGATCCAACGCCATATATACTCCGCACCGGTCCAACACCGTATCACAAGTCCCAATATATTCACATCGTATTATATCACAATATAATATAGAAAACACAATATAACGATCACATGAGATCATATCACAAACATACTTATTACCAAATAAGAACAGAATGCACATCATCTTATATCAGTACTTTCCCCTACCTGGAATAGCAGGAAACGCAGATAAATCGAGGCTTGTTTAGAAATGTTCCACGCGAAACCCGCTACCTAAACAAATATTATTTAATTAATAAACACCCTAATTCTCGTAATACGTGTACACCTTCTATTTATAGAAACTTCCTATATTTAGAAAGCTTCCCAATAACCGAGGTTACCCAAAATAGCAACTTTCCAAATATAGTAATTTCTAAAAATAGTAATTTCCAAAAATAGATACTTTGATTTTGAAATTCAAATTATTTAAAAAGTGCATTAAAATCTTTATTAATATCTTTCCTATAATAAAACAATACCCCATAAATAATGATGATATCAAAATAGCAAGTATACTAATAACATATAATAGATATATTAATAACAATAATAATAATAATAATAATAATAATAATAACAATAACCACAAATAAACAATCAGCCCCAACCCACGACTCCTAAACCGAATACAACACCCCCTCACCACCACACACGACCCAACGATCACCAAGCACCGCCAGCAACACGCTCCCTGAACCCCCTACTACCCTCGCGGCCACCAGCAATCCTCTTGTCGGCCGCCGGTGAGGCGAACTAGGAACCAGAACCAGCCTGGTTCGTTACCCAGTCACCTAACCAGGGTGTTTTCGAACGCTCCTGGCCGCCTACACAACCCCTACCACCACCAGCCACGCACTACCACTATAGACCACCCTGACACCATACACAACGACCATGGTGGTACCACCGCATTGACCTCCCCTAGTCGTCGGTGATACCACCCCCAACACTCCCTGTACACGCATCAGCCGTGAACACCACCAAACAGAGAAAACGAAGACCCCAAACAGACCCGACACAACCACTGGTAACCACCACGACGACCACCACTACGTTCCCTTGACCACCCCCAGACCGAACATCCTTTCCCTTTTACTTACGCAACAGAAGACACGCCTCGAGAGTGATTGAAACAACCGTGGATAAACAGACCTGGTAGTGACCATAATAACAATGTCGTGACAGGCGGTGTAAAACCCCGTGCCTGGTGACCCTAGGTGGTTGACGAAGACGTGACTATAGCCCAGACACAACCCTAAACATCATAGATCATATACATATAAAAACCAGACCTCAACAAAGACAAACGCAAGGTTGAAACGTACCACAAAACGCGACAGACACAACGAAATGAGAAGAAACGTGCTGAGCATACCTCTTTCTGGCTCAGATCGACGCACTCTGACCACCCTATGACCACCGTGACCACCACCCTCTTAGAGTATGCTATGACGGCTATCAGAACGTGAGGTGTTTGTATGATAGATAGGGTAGATTTGGTCAGGGTTTTTGCTTAAATATGACGGCTTGAGGTAAGGGTGTAAATAGGGTTAGTAAGTCAATGAAACGTGGGTTGTTTCTTTGGTTTTTGCACGCATATCGAGGCCCATGGCCGTGCTGCCATGGTTCCTGGGTTCGAACCTCAACAACTACGCATTACTATTATTATCTTAAGGTGGCTAAGTTCCCCTTTCGAGTCCCATCTAAGACCAAAACACCTCGTATAAAACGAGTACGAGCAAACTTATAAAACGAACGATTTAAATAAAAGAAACCAAAAATGCGAGGTATTACAGCTTCAGTGCAAATGGATCTTCGAAATCAAGAATTGCATAGAGGGACATGATGATGTCTACAAAGCTAGGCTTGTAGCAAAAGGTTTCACTCAAATTCATGGTCTACACTATGATGAAACTTTTGCTCCGGTTGCTATGTTGAGATCAATTCGGATTATGTTAGCGATTGCCGCATTTCATGATTATGAAATATGGCAAATGGATGTTAAAATCCCCTTCCTAAATGGGCATTTAGAGGAGGAGGTGTACATGGTACAACCTGAAGGTTTTAAGGATCCTAAAAATCCTAACAAAGTGTGCAAGCTAAATAGGTCCATTTATGGGCTTAAGCAAGCATCAAGAAGTTGGAATCATCGGTTCAATCATGTGATTAAAGAGAATGGGTTCACTCGAAGTGTCGAAGAACTTTGTTTATACATGAAGTTCAGTGGGAGCAAAGTTGTGTTCCTAATCTCGTATGTAGATGACATACTCCTCATTGGTAACGATGTTACCATGTTGACTTCAGTCAAGGAATGGTTAGGAAAACATTTCCAAATGAAAGATTTGGAAAAATGCACAACGCATACTGGGTACAAAGATCTTTAGAGAAAGATTCAGAAGAATATTGGCACTAAGCCAAGAATCTTATGTGGATAAGATCCTTCGTCATTTCAACATGGAGAATTCTAAGAGAGGACTCGTTCCAATGGGGAGTGGGATTTCCTTGAGCAAATCTCATTCACCCACCCCTAATGAAACAGAACATGTTGAACGAATGAAGGACATACTCTATGCTTCAGCTGTTGGGTCAATCATGTATGCCATGACTTGTACCCGTCCAGATGTGTCATATGCTTTAAGTATGACAAGTAGATACCAAGCCAATCCAGGTGAAAAGCACTGGATACCCGTTAAGAATATCCTTAAGTACTTGAGAAGAACTAAGGACCTATTCTTGGTGTTTGGAGGAGAAGATGAGTTGAGTGTAAAGGGTTACACCGACTCAAGCTTCCAAACAGATGCGGATGATTTGAAATCCCAAGCTGGTTTTGTCTATATGATCAATGGTGGTGCGGTAAGCTGGAGAAGCTTCAAGGAGCCAATTGTTGCAGATTCTACTACAGAGGCTGAGTATATTGCAGCATCAGAAGCTGCGAAGGAAGCTGTGTGGATTAGGCAGTTCTTGGAAGGACTAAAGGTAGTCCCCAAAGCCAAAGATCCTATCACAATTCTTTGTGATAACAGTGGGGCTATGTTTCAAGCAAATGAGCCTAAGTCTAGCAATAAGTCCAAACATGTACTCAGAAAATTTCATGTAATTAGAGACTTTATTGAAAGGAAGGAAGTTGCGGTTTGTAAGGTTGGGACAGAGGATAATATTGCTGATCCTTTGACCAAGCCTTTACCGCAGGCTAAGCATGACCGACATGTAGTATCCATGGGTCTTCAACGCATGCCTGATATGTACTAGATTATGAGAATGAAATAAAAGGTTATTTTCGAGTTGTTCATAATTCATTTATCGTAATAGAGTTTAAATACTCAAAAACAAGGTCATGGAAAATTCAAATGGGATGGTAAGACCATATTGAACCCCATTAAAGTGAATTGAATTATCATGATCTCGCCCCTAATTGCTTAAGTGAGGTGACATCTCAATGCAACCGGATGTGTGATGCGATTGATGGCGAGTTCAATTGCCATAGAGTCATACGAGATGACTAATCGATCACCTAGGCATAGACATGTTAAGATACATTTGCCGGGCTAATGACCGCTATAGAGCTCTGGCGTATTCTTATTAAAAGACTGCCTGGTCGTGGCGGGAGCATCTATCGTGTTTCACATGAGTCAGTTCTTGGACTAATGACTGTTCTCTGAGGTGGCATAGTTTTCAGATTAGCTTTGATTTTTGTCCTAACACCTTCGTAACTGGTGTATAAGGACATATTTTGGGTTATGATGGACTATGGCCAGCCGGAAGGAATAAGTCGATTAGGAATTGTCCACCCCTTGTCAGGGTTGAGAAATATCTCTAGGCCACTCGAGGTGAATAATAACTAGAAATGCGTGGCCACGCTCGGAAGGTATCTATGGTAGATAATTCCGGTCAGTAGTTATAACTCCAGATCGAGAAAAACCACTCTAGATTAAAATCAATTGCAGGCACGACCTGAGAGGACGCCATGCATTGAGTGGGAGATAGTAATAGGGCAAGAGAATTGGTGACACACACTTGTCTCGGACAAGTGGGAGATTGTTGGAGGAAGTGTCCTCGACAATAGTGTGTTGACATAATTAAAACTCATTTGAATGAAACACAACTGGGAGTGTTACTCTTTTAAAGTCGACTGATCAACATTTACTGATAATGATTGACTATCTAGAGTTTGACATTATCATCATATGATGGTGGTGATCAGTTGATCCCTTAAGGTCATATCTTTAGGGAATTCCGTCTCAATGGAATAATTAATTAATATCGTATTGGATACAAATTAATTAATAACTAGAATGGAAATGATTTTACGTGACAAATATTATTGTAATAAGGATTATAATAATAAACGGTCTAAGTAATAAAATCGTTTTATTACTCGGTTTTATTTATTCGTTTGGGAAACGATTAAATTTAGAATGAACACGGTTGATCATAAAATTACAAAGAGTTGTAATTAAATTACGATACTACATTTTATACAATAATAATTTCGAATTATTAGAATAAATATTTATATGTAATAGATTTGTAAATTATGGATTTTAATAGTTAAAATTGCATAATTAACAAATTGGGTCATGTGTTATGGGACATGTGTGACATGTTACAAATTAACACAATTGACAAAAATAAAATGGGTCTATTATCCACCCCATTTCAGCCGTGACATAGTATACACAATGTGATTGTGTGTATTATACACTAAACCTAAGTTTAGGTGTGTAAGGATGTGTAAGATATGTAAGACATATTGTGTGCTTTGTGTAAGAAAAAGAATGCCATGCATTGGCCTTATGTTGTTTGAGATGGCCGGCCATATTGCTTGAACAAGCAAGGTCATCTTGTTTTCTTATAAGTACATGGCACACTACATGCACACTACTAGTTGTTCCATACTTAGTCATTATTCTTACCACATCTCATTCTCAACATATTCACTAGAATATAGTCCTTCTAGTATTGAAAATCATTTTATTCTAATAATATTAAGAGTAATATTATTATTAATTCTAGTATACTAATACTATTTTTCTAGTAACAAAAATAGTCTTGGTTTGAGATAGGGTCCTTGATACGCATCTTTTGGAGACGATTTTGTGTTAAATCGTAATAAGGGTATTCGGTTTTGAAGACTCATATTAATAGGTGATTAGTTGAGTATAAACCTTCTAAAACCAATGTAAGGACATTCATTCATCTTATGATATCATCATGCATGCATAAGATCTTATTAAGTTTTATAACCTAAACTTAAAGAAACAAAACTCACATTAGATATGAGTATAAAATCTGGAATTTCATTTCCGACAATATGATGACCATTATTGATGATTTTTCCAGAAAACTCTGGGTTTATTTTCTTAAATACAAGAATGAGGCGTTTCCCACATTCAAAGAGTGGAGAACTTTGCTCGAAAATCAGACTGGAAAAAAGTAAAAAGATTCAGAACTGATAATGGCCTTGAGTTCTGTTTAAACAAATTTAACGTTTTCTCAAGAAAGAAGGTGTTGCCAGACATCGTACCATTCTAGGAACTCCACAACAAAATGGAGTTGTAGAACGTATGAACAGAACTATTATGGAGAGAGTTCGTTGTATGCTCTCCCATTCAGGCATGGGAAAAGACTGTTGGGTTGAAGCGGCGTCTACAGCATGTTACTTGATAAACCGCTCCCCAAATAGATCTCTTGATTGCAACATTCCAGAAGAAATTTGGTCAGGTAACCCTGTTGATTATTCTAATCTCAGAATATTTGGTTGCCCTGCATATTCTCATGTGAACGAGGGAAAATTGGAACCTCGCGCTAAAAAGTGCATTTTCTTGGGTTATGGGCTAGGGTTAAAGGTTATCGTTTATATGATCCCGAGACTCGAAAAACCTTTCATAGCGGAAATGTAACTTTTAATGAAAATGTTATCTTATCTTCTAGAAAAGAAGTTGTTTATTTTTATCCGGGTACAGATGATCAAGAAAATACTAGAGAGAAGGTGGAGTTTGATGTCAAAGTCTCAAAGTTAGACGATGATGTCCCTAGTTCCTCTACTCCACCAAATTCAAATGGACATACCGAGATCGTTGACCAAGGAAGCCCACAACAACCACGTCAACCACAAAGACGAGGTTTACCAGATACATGGTCCATAGCTCAAAATCTTCCTGAACAGAGACCAAGAAAATTGAATACAAAATATACTAATCAAAGCGCTAATGTCGTTGCTTATGCATTGGCCGCTGCCAAAGAGATGAATGACTGCAATGAGCCTAGAAATTATTCCGAGGCTATTTACGATACATATTCTTCTAAATGGGTCGCATCGATGCAAGAAGAAATTGAGAGTCTTCATAAGAATGAAACTTGGGATCTGGTGAAGTTACCTGAGGGTAAAAGAGCTATAAGTTGTAAATGGATATTAAAGAGAAAAGTTGGCATCCCTGGTGTTGAAAATGCAAGATATAAAGCAATATTTGTTGTGCGAGGATTTCATCAACATGAAGGCTTTGATTTCAATGAAGTATTTTCTCCTGTTGTTCGTCACACCTCAATTCGTCTATTACTTGCTTTAGTTGCTTTGCATGATTTGAAGTTAGAGCAGTTAGATGTGAAAATTGCATTTCTTCACGGTAATCTCGAAGAAGAAATTTATATCCATCAACCAGAGGGTTTTATAGTCTCTGGCAAAGAGGACTATGTTTTCCGTTTTAAAAGATCTCTTTATGGTTTGAAACAGTCTCCGAGACAATGGTATAAAAGGTTTGATTCTTTATGGTTGGACATAACTACTCAAGGAGTAGTTACGATAATTGTCTTTATTTTCAAAAGGCATCTGATGGGTCGTTTATATACTTAATGCTTTATGTCGATGACATGTTAATTGTTGCAAAAGATAAGTCACTTGTTAGCAAGCAAAAAGGCTCAGTTGAGCAGTGAATTTGATCTGAAGGACTTAGGTCCTGCAAAGAAAATTCTTGGTATGGAGATTAACAGGGATCGTCGAGCATGAAAACTTATATTATCACAGAAGAGATACATTCTCAAAATGCTTGACAGATTCAACATGCAGGAGAGCAAACATGTCAATACTCCTCTTGTTGCTTACTTTAAGTTGTCGTCTGAACAATGTCCTCAGACGGATCATGACAAAAGACGAATGTCACATGTCCCATATTCAAATGTTGTTGGGAGTTTTATGTATGCCATGGTGTGCACTCGGCCTGATCTGGCTTATGCTGTTAGTGTGGTTAGCAGATTTATGCACAATCCATGCAAAGAACATTGGGAAGCCGTTAAATGGATTCTTCGTTATCTGAAGGGTTCTTCTTATATTGGTTTGGTATTTGATAAGCAAAAAGCTGATCTCGGAGGTGTTGTTGGTTATGTTGACCCTGACTACGGTGGCGATTTAGATTGAAGAAGGTCACTCTCAGCTTATATATTTACACTTTGTGGTTCTGCTATCAGTTGATATTCTTCTCTTCAAGCCATTGCGGCTTTACCAACAACTGAAGCAGAATATATTGCTGCGACTGAAGGTATGAAAGAGGCGATATGGCTCCAAGGCTTGGTGAGCGAGCTTGGTCTAAAACAAAATACTCTTGTAGTATTTTGTGACAGTTAAAGTGCAGTGCACTTAACCAGAAATATCAAGCATCACTCAAAAACCAAGCACATTGATATCAAACGCCATTTTATCCGAGATATTGTTGATGCAGGAAATTTAACCGTTGAAAAGGTTCATACTACTGAAAATCCTGCAGATATGTTAACCTAAGCACTCACAGCAGCTAAGTTTGAACATTGCTTAAACTTAGTTGGTATTATTCACACTTGACAGGCTTCATGCGAGAGAGTATTTCAGTGGGAAAGGCGAGTCAAGGTGGAGATTGTTGGAGTTATATGCCTCAGCATTAATTCGATGTATTCTAAAGAGTTAATGTGTGATTGTGATGTTTTATGTTAACTTCCTTTTGAATTGAAGTTTGGAGTTAAGGAAAGCTTATGCAACGGATGCTAAAGCTATGCATTTGATGGAGTAATGAAGAGTATGTGTAACATATGGTGAAGTAACGCAAGTGAAGACAATTAATAGAATTGCTACAAACGCATTTGCTTATTAATTTTCAATACACTATATTTATATCATTATTTGCTCTCCGCAAAAACAACACACACAAAACTATAATAACAACAAATATTAATATTCCCTTCCTCTTCTCTTATTACTACTCTCCATAATCATTTTGAGAGTTTAATAGCTTGACTATTTTTATAGTCCCCATGAAATTGTCCTTATACTCCCACATTAGTATAGTGAAATACTTGACTCTCTCGACGGTGGTTTTTTTTTACCTCTATTTAAAGAGGGTTTTTCCACCTAAAAATCTTAGTGTTATTTTATTGTCTTTATTTTATTTCTTTTAAATTTTTGATTGAATTTATTCGCTTCCGTACACTATATCCCCTACAGTATATTCCTTGTGATAGTAAAACGCAATCTCACATTCTCACAGTAGTAGTGAAATAATGGGGTTCTCCATTATAAGGTTTAATTCTATTTTATATGAGCAGTTCAATCCAATGATATAATTAAAGTGATTTCAATTTTTATCGATTTTATACCCATCCCGAATCAAACGGCCACTTATTTCAATTTTCAATATGACAATACATTTTTGGTTAAAAGATTACAAAGGGCTCATGGTAAACCATCTTTCAATCATAGCAACACATTCTCGAGGCTTGAAGTCTGCAGCCGTGTGACTTCCTCCCTACGCAAAATATGAAAAGAAATTAATTTGGTTAACTTGGATCGTAGGTGTGTTCAGCAGTCTAAAATCGAACCGGACAATCACCAACCTTAAGACCACGAACCGAGCCGATCGGGAGGGAACCCTGACCGGACCGGTCGAAACCCTTTAGGCTCGATTTTTTCCGAGTTTAGACCGGACTGACCGGTACTACTTTACAAGTTAAATTAAATTTTATTTTTTAACCTGGACCGGATAGAAGAACGGTCACCATAATTTTAGGTCCCGGAGACCGTGCTGGTAAGTATTCGGTTTGAACGGACCAAACTGGAGTAAATTATCTTGCTTATAATTCAATTAATCCGTGTTAAGTTGTAATTTATGTAAGACCTCAACAACTCTATATATGATCAAAAAATTATAAAGCTGTTCAAATAAAGAAGACAACGTACCTTAATTGTAGCATGGACCAATTGATATGGTGAATGCGTAAACTCTGTTGCATATCTAGCGAAAACTAAGTGAACATTTTAGTTGTATTATTAATGGGTAGTAGATGCCGAGAATGTCTTAATCTAGTGGTTAAGACGGAGTATTGTGTACAATAAGTCTCAGGATCGAATCCCCCCACCCGTAAGTACGCGGTTCGTTGAAAAAAAAAATGTCTTATAATTAACTGAATAATTGATTGTATGAAATATCACGATAAATACTCTATTAATCTATTTTACTAATTATATACGGATTATATATCTATACTTCTAATATATATATATATCTCTCTAATTAGTTCTATCACATGTCCGTAATTTTTTATACTACATTTCCAAATTTATTTCTAAAAAAATATATTTGGTATAAAAATTATAAAATTTATGTCACTAGACACTAAATTCCTTACAAAATGGGTTATTATTATCTTTTATATGAACATGTATTATTCCATAAGAAGTAATATGTAGTTTTATAGTCCGAAAGAAAGTGAAGTGGAGTGTCTTAAATTACGAGAATGAAACAGTATTTCCTCGCTCTGTCCTGGTGAATAATTTATATTTCTTTTATTTTGTAAAGGGAAAATAAAGTAAATATAAACTATTTACCGGGCAAAATACGTAGTAATTAAGGTACTAAACCAGCAACTTGAGCATCAACAAACCATGGTCTCCCGTCATTGGTAACAGGCATGTTTAGTTTTTTTATCCATTCAAGTGTGTCAATGTAGGGTACAATCATGTCTTGGTCACCACTGTAATATTTTTTACAAAAATAAAAAAACGGTAAAACGATTAAATTAAATCCATTAAAAATGTTTTTTTAATGAAGTATGATTAGGGATGGTAATTACTTGTAGATTAGTACTCGGAGAGACTCTTTTGATAAATTCACGTGGATCTGAACGCTACTGCGGAGATTTGATTTGTATAATATACTATTGTTACATCTAGTCCAAAATTTTGTGCTTCCCTAATCAACAAAAGAAACGCAAAGGTTACATACATTTTCTTCTGCAATATATTCAGGTACGTAGGTTTAAGGTTAGAGTGTTAGACCATGATGAGTATGTAGTAGACAACGTGATACAAAACCTATGGTGTTACACGATTTGTTTCGAAACAGAAATAAAAATTCAATATTAGTATTTTGTAATATACCGTAATATTCTCTAACATAACTCAATAAATGTTAGATAATATTAACATTATGAGCAAACAAATCACTTGGGCTGACCGATTTACGAAATTTTTCTTTCAGTAATACAATCATAATTAAAAATATAAAACACTACGTAAAATTATAGATTTCATATTATTTTAGCCTAAATTTTTGATAAAAATACCCACCGAACATATTGTTTTCCGTGACAGGATTTCTAGACTGAACCCCGAATCTTCAACATGATTGCCCGGCCCCGAGGCAAATAATTACATGCAACTATCCAAATTTTCCGTCTCAGTAATTTTTTACTTGACAATATTTGTTTGCTAATTAATTAATGTTGACTACTCATATTTATTAATATCAAAATATATTTATCTCCAAATTAATTTTATAATAGCAGTTATTATTTAACTTTTTCATAAATAAAACTAATAATATATCTTCTTGAATTAAATATGTAAAATTTCTCACTACAAAAAACACGCGTTTTACTGACGGAAAAAATCCGTCACAAACAGCGAAAATCCGTCAGGAAACAGCATTCCTGACGGAAAATCCGTCAATAATTTCCGTCACTAAAATTCGTCACTAAAATGCAAGTACTGACGGAATTTCCGTCACAATGTTATATTACTGACGGAATTTCCGTCACATAAGGTCAAACTTGAAATTGACCATAGTGACGGAATTTCCGTCAGTAGTTTGTATTACTGACGGAATTTCCGTCAGGAAAGTCAACATAATAATTGACCATAGTGACGGAAATTCCGTCAGTAATATAAACTACTGACGGAATTTCCGTCACTATGGTCAATTATCTTATTGACTTTACTGACGGAAATTCCGTCAGTAGTTTATATTACTGACGGAAATTCCGTCACTATGGTCAATCACTTTCCAAGTGATTGACCATTCAAGTGTGTCAATGTAGGGTACAATCATGTCTTGGTCACCACTGTAATAATTTCCGTCACTAAAATGCAAGTACTGACGGAATTTCCGTCACAATGTTATATTACTGACGGAATTTCCGTCACATAAGGTCAAACTTGAAATTGACCATAGTGACGGAATTTCCATCAGTAGTTTGTATTACTGACGGAATTTCCGTCAGGAAAGTCAACATAATAATTGACCATAGTGACGGAAATTCCGTCAGTAATATAAACTACTGACGGAATTTCCGTCACTATGGTCAATTATCTTATTGACTTTACTGACGGAAATTCCGTCAGTAGTTTATATTACTGACGGAAATTCCGTCACTATGGTCAATCACTTTCCAAGTGATTGACCATTCAAGTGTGTCAATGTAGGGTACAATCATGTCTTGGTCACCACTGTAATATTTTTTAAAAAAATAAAAAAACGGTAAAACGATTAAATTAAATCCATTAAAAATGTTTTTTTAATAAGTATGATTAGGGATGGTAATTACTTGTAGATTAGTACTCGGAGAGACTCTTTTGATAAATTCACGTGGATCTGAACGCTACTGCGGAGATTTGATTTGTATAATACACTATTGTTACATCTAGTCCAAAATTTTGTGTTTCCCTAATCAACAAAAGAAACGCAAAGGTTACATACATTTTCTGCAATATATTCAGGTACGTAGGTTTAAGGTTAGAGTGTTAGACCATGATGAGTACGTAGTAGACAACGTGATACAAAACCTATGGTGTTACACGATTTGTTTCGAAACAGAAATAAAAATTCAATATTAGTATTTTGTAATATACCGTAATATTCTCTAACATAACTCAATAAATGTTAGATAATATTAACATTATGAGCAAACAAATCACTTGGGCTGACCGATTTACGAAATTTTTCTTTCAGTAATACAATCATAATTAAAAATATAAAACACTACGTAAAATTATAGATTTCATATTATTTTAGCCTAAATTTTTGATAAAAATACCCACCGAACATATTGTTTTCCGTGACAGGATTTCTAGACTGAACCCCGAATCTTCAACATGATTGCCCGGCCCCGAGGCAAATAATTACATGCAACTATCCAAATTTTCCGTCTCAGTAATTTTTTACTTGACAATATTTGTTTGCTAATTAATTAATGTTGACTACTCATATTTATTAATATCAAAATATATTTATCTCCAAATTAATTTTATAATAGCAGTTATTGTTTAACTTTTTCATAAATAAAACTAATAATATATCTTCTTGAATTAAATATGTAAAATTTCTAGCAATTTATTTAAAAATGAAGGTAACTACATTAGATTGATTAAATATCATAATTTTCCAATTTTTATATCTAAAATACTGTGCATCTGCACGGCCCTATACTAATGCTATTGACTACGTATATGGAGTCGTATATACCTCTTGAATGTACAACGCTTCTCTTTACTTTCTCGTAAAAATCTGCATTCTGTAACAAATACGGCATGCTCGTAAAAAAAATACTCTCTCCGCACCAACTCTTTTCACCTCATCTCTCTAATATATGTCGGTTGTCTTAATTTAAATGATTCGCACACCTCATTAAAATAAATTAGAGGTGATCGAAAACAAAAGAAGTTTGTGAGAAGTTACGAAGACAATTTTCTAAGAGAATGAAAAAATATACCCAACATGCTTTACGTTTGACATCGACGCGAAGTTTCGTGGGTTGATATATCCGCCGTGAGACCTTCTTTAGCTGGGTCGGGGAGTCATCAGGACAATAATCTTCGAGCACAATTCCACGACCGATATACTTGAGATCCTATAGGTCGTATTGTAATTGTAAACTTTTTGTTAATTATTTATATTTGCTTTATTTTATAAACCATTATGGTCAAATATATTTATAAAGTTAAAATAACATTTAATATAGAACATAAATAATTGTAAACTAAAACCTAATTATATCTAATCCGATCGCAGCTTGATATCAGTTTTGTCTCATTTCAAGCTGATTTGAAAGGCTTTATGATCAGTTTTGACTGACCGAGTTATTTTAGAGGGTTAGCTATATGAGCTGACTCAGATCATTGACATCTCTGGAGTGGAATAAAATATATTGTATGGAAATCTAATTTAATAACATACTTGATCCATTTCTTGACGATTTTTTAAACACTTCTTGTTCTTTGCATCTTCGTTCACAAAGTCGCCTTTGCAATTTATCATAGCGGACTGAAATGCAAGCAAACACAAGAAACATGATGTTAGGGTCAAAATTCATTTACGAGTTTAATTACTTAAATAGAAGGATAGAATCCATGACCTTTTACTAAAAAATAGTCTTAATAACCATTGTACCAACATAATTAATATAATACTTTACTAAAATAATATTGTAATTATTTTTCTCAATGAATCCTTGCACCCCGCCAAAACGCCTTTCAAACTATAAACAAAGGTGATGTTGGAGTCTTGTTCGTTGAAGGATGGGTAGGACTCGGGTTCGATGGAGGGCTCGAGCAAGTATTCGTTGTTAGTTTTTGTCATTATCATTATTAATATTTGTTCCATTTGGGTCTCTCTTTAATGACTTCATCACTTTCACGAGTTTCGGTGCGATTCTCATGCCTTTTCGGAGGTTTAAGATGACACCTTAGACGCTAAAGCGTCAAGTGGGTCGAAGTTAGGCCAAAAGAATTGCCCAAGAAACGAGCCCCTTAAAAGAAGATGAGCTAAACCCCTTATGACGCAAAACCCTTCCGAGAAGCCTTTAACCATGGGTCAACAAGAACCCGCTCGGGTTCCCTATTTTGGAAGGGTTTTTAGATCAACCCCCGGGTCCAACCCAACCCTCCTGAGGTCAGCTAATCTCGACCATGTTTAAGGTGGTCTGTTAGGGTTCACAACTCAACTTGACCGATGATATAGAGTGCAAGAAACTGCCTAGAATTAGTGGAAAATTAAGTGTTTCGAGGTTTTATACACATTCCACAATCATAAAAGAATTATATATAGAGAGAGAAAGATAGTTGAAAGATTAAGATTGTATTGACTTTTTCTGTAAAATGATGAATGAATGTTTACAACTGATGATTGTTGTTTATATACTATAATTCGACAACTCATTGCCAACTAACTGACAACTAATCTGCTAACAACTTTCTAACGACTTTTGGCGCCAATCATCTAATTATATTATTTCAATTATTTAAGTATTTTTCCTACATCATATCTTCATCCTTCAGAAAAAACTTGTCCTCAAGTTTCAGTCAGAGTATGGATAATATCAGGGTACTGTTGCTCTAAAACTTCTGCAAATTCCCATGTAGAATCATGCACAGAGAAACCCTCCCAATGAGCCAAATACTAAACTTGTCTTTTAGTGACTCTCCAAATAGCTTCAGGCCTTATGACCGCTCCTCATTAGATACTCCTTGCAGTCAATTTGGAATATGAGCCGCAACTGGAAGAATGCCTCTAAAAGCTTTAAGTTAGGAAACATGAAATACTTTGTGAATCTTAATAGTAGTAGGAAGTGCCAACTTATATGCAACCTTCCCCACAGTGACTTCTATTTGAAACGGACCATAATATTTTGGTGATATCTTTTCATTCACCCTTCTGTTGACTGATCATTGTCTGTAACTTTGTAACTTCAACCATACCCAATCCCCAATGTTAAAAACTCTTCCTGATCTTCTTTTATCAGCCATGGTCTTCATCCTGTGTCGAGCTTTTGCCAATTGAGTCTTTAGCCTGTCCAGCATATAGCTTCTCGTCTCTGCATAGTTCTGTTTTCACTTTCCACAACAGATTACCCATGCAAATAAGGAAGATGAAGAGGAGGGGGTTGATTATAAACCGCCTCATAAGGAGTCAGATGGGTAGCAGAATGATATGTAGGAATATATATACCATCATTCGGCCAAAGGCAATCACATAAACCATTATTTAGGCTTTTCTCCACACATACATCTCAAATAGGATTCAATACATATGTTCACCACTTCTGTTTGACCATCTGTTTGTGGATGGTAACTAGATGATAAAAGCAATTTAGACCCCCGGAGTTGAAATAAAGCCTGTCAAAATTGAATTGTAAAGATAACATCCATATCACTCACCATGCTTCTAGGTCATCCATGCAACTTGAACACATTATCCAAATAAGATTGAGCAACCTCAATTGTTGTAAAGGGATGAGCCAAGACCATAAAATGGGCATACTTACTCATCATGTCCACAACCACAAAAATAACTTCCTTTCCTTGAGACTTTGAATTGGTAGACTAGTTATGAAGTTCATTGAGATATCCATCCAAATCTTAGGAGGTATAGGCAATGGTCGTAGTAAGCCATAATATATATGTTGACTGATCATATTTATTAGCTAGGCAAGTAACACAATGCCTAACAAAATGACTTATATCCTTAGTCATTCCTTTCCATATGAATAATGCCTTAACCCTTCTAGTAGTAGCATCTCTTCCAAAATGTCCACTTTGAGGTGCATAGTGAAGCCATTCAAGAATTTTAGTCCTTACTCCTATATCTGGATCAACTACAATTCTGCCTTTTTTTCTAATTAACCCATTCAATAACTGGTAAGAGGGATTATTGGAAGAATCACTTGTTAGATTCCCTACTAATTCGCTAAAAAAATTGTCAAGTTCATAGTTTTGATGAATTAATTGAGGTAAATCAGATTGAGCATTAGATAATAATGCCAGTCATAACAACTCACTCCCAGGCTGCCTGGACAAAGCATCTGCTGCCAATTTATTTTTTCAAGATCTGTATGACTCTCATAGTCAAACCCCATTAGTTTAGATAACCAAAATTGCTGAAAAGGTGTAGAAATATTTTCTTGTAAGAGACATTTGAGACTCTTCTGATCAGTCTTAATCAGGAATTTCTGTCCTGTAAGGTATTGTTCTCACTTCTAAACAACAAAGACAATAGCCAACAATTATTTCTCATACACCGATAAATTCTACCATTTTATTTTGACTTAGAGTCTTGCTAATAAATGCCAATTGATGATCATCTTGCACGAGTACTGCTCCAATGCCAATATTAGAAGCATCAGTCTCCACAACAAACGTTTTATTAAAATTGGGTAGTGCTAGGACAGGAGCACTACTAAGGGTAGTTTTGAGATTTTGGAATACATTTGAAGCTTCTGTACTCCACTTAAAGTCTCCTTTCTTTGTTAACTGAGTAAGTGGCTGACTAATACTTTCATAACCCCTTACAAACTTTGTGTAATACCCTGATAAACCCAAAAAATTTCTTAATTCTTTGACGGTTTTTGGTTGAGGCCAATTTGTCACAGCAACCACTTTAGAATAACGATCAGTCTCTATCCCATGTCCAGATATGAAATGCCCCAGATATTCTACTTTATCAATAGCAAATTTTGCTACTCCTAGCATATAACCTATTTGACTTCATCAACTAAAATACTGCAAAAAGAAGCTCCCAATGTGCTTCTAAGGAAGGGTTGTATACTAATATGTCATCAAAGAAAACCAGAACACACTTCCTCTTCAACAAGGGTTTATGTAACATCCCGTATTTTCGTAAATAATATTTTAATGATTTGTAAGTATTTTTCGGAATATAATATTATTTTATTAATAAATCGTAAGTTTTATTTTAGGTTTTCCGTTAAGTTCCGTCTTAAGATTTCATTTTAATCTTAAAATGTTGTCACTTGGCATTTTTCCCGACTTGAGTTTCCGCTTCACTTAAATAAAATAAACCCGACTCAAGTATAAATAAAAGGACAACCTAGAACCCCTCATAAACCTTCTTCCATCGACATCTTCTTTTCCCCAAAACTCATTTCACTGTAACTTAAATCCTCCATAATTCCTCCTTCTCAAAAGCTCTAAAGGTTCATCTAAAGCTTCAATTCAACCCGAATCAAAGTAAGAATTTCATATTCGGATCCCCCTCGTGATTTCTACTCTTTCTATCACTTCCGATTTTCATTTCATTCGCTTTCATTTTTGGGTTGTTTTGCCCCAATTCCGTTTTAAGCTTATAACTTCCGTTTTTATGGTTGTAGGAGTTGGATTAGAAGACCCGGAGGTCGATACTTACGAGGTGGAAGAAGACTTTGGAGCTTAAACCGCTTTAAGGTGACAATTATGAGTAACTCGGCTTATTTGTTAAATTAGCAAGCTTTTGGTTAAGATGGATGTGTTTATGTGTTCTGAGGCATGAGATAGGTTGTAATCATGTTAGTATGCATAATAATCAGATTGTTGTTAAATTATGTTGAATTCATCTTTTGAATTGAATTTGGGAGTATACATAGAAACCGGTTGAGTTTGAGAATTTCATTGTGAATGCTTAAACTTGTGTATGATTTTGTTTAAGGTTGTGTAAGAGATTCAATTGGGATTGTTTGGGACATTTGTATGCTGTAGTTTAAGTGGATTTCATGCTTGAGAAATGCTTCGGACGAAAATGGCGAAAATGGGAATGTTTCGTGCTGTGAAGGAAAACAGTCGCGGACTGCAGTGAATACCGCAGGCTGCGGCATTCACCGAAGGCCAGCGGTTTGTTTTGCGCAGGCTGCGTCCGAGCAGCGCAGGTGATGAGTCATATTCGTATACACTTTTATGCCTCCCCTTTAGTTGTTTTGAGATGATTCTTAAGCTAAATTGTGTCATTTATATACTATTTATATTAGAATGTCGATACTTCAGGCTTTCGGTGTTTAATGCAGGATTCATGCATTTATGGAGCAAAAGATGGATTGGAGAAGACCCGACATGAAGGAACACACGTAGCACGACACGAGGATCTAGGAAGGAAGAGCTAAGGAGATTATCGAAGGCAAGCACAAAGAAGAGCTCCATATAACTAGTACCTACTTTGGAGAACCATATCTCGAGTTATACAAATTATAATCCGGTGATTCTAACTGGAGGTGAACGTTCATCCTCTTAGCTTTCCAATGCCACAAAAATCACTTAATTCGGACAAGTAACGAAGAAATGGCGACCGTTTGAAATGCAGTGCGCGAAGCAGAAATTACGCGCTGAGAGCACTCGATCGAGTGTCACCAACACTCGATCGAGTGCCTTGAGTGCTCGATCGAGTGCTTTAATTTACCCCGAGTTTCCATAAATTATTTAGTAGTTTACTATAAATAAAGGCTTCATAGCCTATTGTTAGATACACTTTTTATTACTCTAAAACCCTAATTATTATTAGTAGCTCTCTAGATTATTACTTAGCAATTGCCTACGGATCTTGTTCTCCTATTTACGGTATTTAATCACAATCTCTACTTTATTGTTCTTCAATTATTCTTTTTCTAAGTTTATTGCTTTATTAATTATGTTTTCAATCAATATTGTTGTAGTTAGATCCCAAGACATGCGTAGCTAATTTATTTGTCTAGGGTGAAAAGGGATGTAGGTGATTAGAAGGGGGAATCAAACATTAATGATGTTTAATTGTTAAACTGCTTATTATTATTGTTCTATTGTTGTTTTAAATCTGATTAATTAATTACTGGCCAGGATTAGTTAATTAGTCTCGCGAATTAGTCTTAGATCCGACCGTAGACTAAGACTAAGATAGGCCACAACAATTGAATAGACTGACCTAATTATAGCGACCGCATGTTAGGTTTAGATCTAAAGATTCTATATATGAATACCGACCGGACATATGATCTTAAATAATAATCTTGCCCAATTAAATTAGTTAAATCCTATTCCCCTGGATAATCGCCTATGTGAACTTGATCCCTAGATCTTTCCTAATATTTGTTTACACCTTTATTTACTTATCTTGCAATTAGTTAAAAACAACTAAACAACCCAATTGTTACCGTAAGACTTATTTACTTTAGCAAACAATTTATTACCGCCTCCCTTAGGATTCGATACCTTTCTTATCGCTAGCTATTAGTTAGTAGTATCCTAAGGATTACTTTGATTTAGGGTGACGACTTTACCCTTATCAAATTTGGCGCCGTTGCCGGGGAGGCAACAATTTATTTGTTTGTTACCCGTTTAATTTGTCTTTTGTCTCAGGGAAATCCAGTTCCTTGAGACTGTTTTTACGCTTTTCTTGTTAGTTCCTTGTATGCCCAGGTCAACTCTGTCCGAGATTGTTGCTTTTGAACCTGAACCAGAGAAGACTTTTCGCTACAGAAGGAATTTTAATAGAGAAATGGGTCAAGTAGAAGACTTGAGTATACTTAACCGGATTGAGCCTTTAATTACGTCAGAAAACCCATCCTCTAAAGAGGACGATATTATTGCTGAAAACTTTGTCGCTACACCAAAGATGGCTGCACCCAATAAATTCAAGCAAGGAGGTAATGAAGATTTTAATGAGGCATGGGTACGTTTCAAAAGATTGGTTTGGGCAGTTCCTCATCATGGGTTTCAAAAGTGGTTTCTTTGTAACCAGTTCTACAACGGGTTATTCGATGATCATAGAGCTCTTTTGGATTCTTCTGCTAACGGAAGATTTCAAAATAACACCACTAATGATAGAGCTTATAAATTGATCGATGATATGGCTACTCATACTGCCGAATATGGAAATCCAAGAGGCTCTGCAAGGGGAAGTGGTACAGATAGTGTCGTCGCAGCCCAGCTAGAAGCTTTGAAAGCTAAGATTGCATAGATGCAAACAACACAAGCTTTGGGTGGCCAACACCAAGTGGTTAATATGGTTCAGCAAGGGGAAGTAATTCTCTGCGGAAGATGTGGTATAGAGGGTCATATTGTTGATGAGTGTATAAGTCCTATGGAACAGGTACTCGCTTTCCAATCCTACAAGCAAGCTAATGCTTTTTCTAACACTTACAATGAGAGGACAAGGGAACATCCCTTTCTTCAGTGGTCGAGCCAGAATGTACAAAATCGTACCCCACCTCAGCAACAACCAAATTCAAACTATGTGGTTCCTCAAAACCGCGGTCAACAAGGAAACTATAGACAGAATCAAGGAGGTCCTTAGTTTAACAATCAGCACCAACAACAGTTTCAACCTTTGGTGCCACCCCCTCCACCACCAACTGCAAATAATGATATGTCAGAGATCAAAGCTATGTTGCAGTAAAGCCTTAAAGCTCAAATGGAGCAAAAGGCACATATTACTCAGATACTGGCTCACAATAAGATATTGGACACTCAAGTTGCCCAACTAGCAAGCCAAAATACAAATAGGCAGCCCGAAAACCTTCCTCCCCAAGGACAACAAGCTCATGAGCAAGTTCATGATATTCATTTAAGGAGTGGTACTTCTTATAAAGAGCCGGAGATACCCAAAGATGATAGTCAAGTGTCTTATGCTTTTCCTAAAGGTTTAGGGCGTCTCTCTTTCAGTGCTGACGAAGAAGAAAAGGAATTAGAGAAAGCTCGTATACATGAGAACAACGAAAAAGAAAAACGAAAAGAAGCGATGCAATCTAAATCCGAGACACTCGATCGAGCTCATAGTGCACTCGATCGAGTGCTAGCCCCACTCGATCGAGTGCCAGCCCCACTCGATCGAGTGCCAGCCCCACTCGATCGAGTGACTCATGTTCGTACTTCTGATGATTCTTCTGTTTCGCCTATTGCACAGGTACCTACTCCAGGGACTACTATTCCGAGTCAGAGTCCCCCAAATGTCTCTAAGGATGCAAAGGAAGTTGAACCAATAAAGATTATTCTTCCATTCCTAACCCGACAACAGAAATTGAAACTTGATCAACAGTTCGGGAGATTCATGGAAGTTGTGAAAAATCTTCAAGTAAGCGTTCCTTTTACTGAATTGATTACTCAGGTACCAGCTTATGCAAAGTTTATGAAGGAGATATTAACAAAGAAGAGAACTTTCAACGAAGTGGAGACAATTGCATTCACTAAGGAGTGACATCCCGCACTACAAGCCAATTCTCCACCCAAGCTTAAGGATCCAGGGAGTTTTTCTATTCCTTGCACTATTGGTTCTCTTGATTTTTCTAATGCGTTATGTGATTCTGGGGCGAGTGTCAGTGTCATGCCGTATACTACTTGTAAACAACTTAACATGACCACACTTAAATGTACCAATATGACCCTCCAAATGGCTGATAGGTCCATTCAGCGCCCTATGGGTGTCTTAGAGGATGTACCGGTTAGGATAGGAAAATATTATGTGCCCTGTGATTTTGTAGTGATGGACATGGCAGAGGACGCTGAAATACCTATTATCCTCGGACGACTCTTCCTTAGTACCGCTGGGGCTCTTATTGACCTTAGGGAGGGTAGTCTCATTTTTCGCATCGGGGATGACACCATCACTTTTCTACACAACCAAGCACCCCGTCCTCCTGATTTTCAAGCTACATGTCATGTAATTATCATTCTCGATCCTTCTTTTGATTCTTGCCATGCTTTGTGTATTAACAGGAATTCATTTGACGCTTCTACTACTGCGTCGCATCCATGAGAGCTAGAGGTGGATGAATTCGAGAAGCTGATCTACAAAGAAGAGCCACCTCCTATTTTGGATTATAGCTGTGACGGAAGTGTTGACTTGGAGGCCGAGTTAGATGCTTGGGCAGTGAAGCCAAAATTTTCAAAGACGACTACCTCTCTAAGGAGCCTGAAGATACTGTGGATCTTGCTGATGATCCACCTTTGAGTTTCGTTTTTCAGAATGACAGAGAACTTTTTTATGCTTATAATTTGGATTTTACTCCTGTTGAGACTGAACTTAGACAATTCGTTTTGATATTTGTGTATGTTTGCATTGTTTCATGGTGCTACCTAAGCCTGTGGGTAGCACACGGAGTGAGTTTCGACCTTCTTCTACGGGCATTGAATTGCCTTGATACGAAAGCATTGGAGCTTTGAAGTCACAAAAAGTTGCCTTGGTTACGTATGAATCGTCAAGACCCCCGCTTTGCAGCTGGTTTGGGGGAGTTCTTATGCTTTCCAGCTGGTATTATCCTTCTTTTATTTTTTCCTTTATTTACTTTATTTTTAGTGTGTTATGTTTTCTCCTTTATTTCCGTTTGTCAGTATTGTCCTTTAGGGTGCTGGTTATATTTTTTTTATTGTGTCTTTCATGTTGTTTGGGTCACAATGAGGACACTGTGGCATTTAGGTTTGGGGGAGAGTCTTTATTTTATGTTGTGTGCTTAAAAAAAAATATCCAAAAATATGTTTTTTCTTTCATTTTTCTTTTATTTTTAGGTCGAGTCTTGGTGAATTAAATAGCAATGATGATAATTTGCATTGGTTTTGCATTCGAATCCCAAATAGTTATCCATGTACATTGTTTTGACCCGTTAGCCTATGAAAACAAAGCTCAATGATCAAGTCTTGACTGTAATTGACATGCCTTATATTGATTAGACTTGACAAATTAAGTTGGTAAGCTACTTAAATTCTAAGGTCTATAGAGCTTCCTAGGCCAGGAACATTAATAAACTGGTCTCATTGTTATTTAGGCCTGAGTGTGGTTTCTCCTTGTGGAATATGTAATATCAAACTGCATAAGTGTGAAATTGATTGCTTGATGCTTTTATGTGAATGTATGACAAGTACATGAGGATAGGCGGTCCTTACCTTCAAATAAGTTTCACATAGCCATAAATTTGTCTTTCTACCTTTGAAATCAAATTCCCTATGAAAAACTCGTTTGAAACCTTGTGGCATGTTTTGTATTTGAATATTTATAAGCTACAATCCTAGAATTTGCCTACCTTTTAGGGACAGTCGCAGTTGCTTGGTTTATCATGATATTTCATTACTATGGTTGGGAAGGGACTAATTTTGTCCAAGTGGGTGTAGTGAAAATTTGGGAGCAATTGTGTCAATCTCTTATGTTGAAAAAAAAATATGAAGCACAAGAAAGAAGAAGAAAAAAAAAGGAAAGAAAAAGAAATTAAAAAACTTCAAAAATAGAAGAATATTTGTGATTCGAAAAAAAAAGAGAATGCTTCATTGGATTTTGTTAAGAGATTTAAGGAAACTATCTAGAGGCTAATGCATATTTGGAGAGTAATGTTATAAACTCTCATGTTCTATCAAGTCGAGATAATTTCTCTAGTTTTGGGTTGGTTTATCTTTCATTAAAGAAGTAGTTTTGGTTTTTTGCGCTGCGACTACCGTCTTAGCTCCACATATCCATAACGTGCTTTGGCACAAACCATTTCTTTACCCTTACCCACTAGCCTCCTTGCCGTCTTGATACATGTACTTTGTCCATCAATACATGCATAATTGTTGGGGAAATTTCTATCACACTAGATTGCATGCATGTTTTATTAAGTTGAGTGAGTGTTCTTATTTCTTTTTATGTTCACATATACCTCACCCTTACATATACATATGAGCGTGAGTGAATCCGCGAGAATTCGACTAAAATTTGTCTTGCAAGGTCGAAAGGTATTTGGATTTTGTCTATATTACACTGTCATATCAACCTTGTGACTTGAGCTGCGTTTTCTATCACCCGTACCTTTGAATCTGTTTTATTGGTACATTTGGTCATCACTTTGTTATAGATATGGACAGCTTGGGATTTGTATGTGGACTAACATTAGCTCTGAATTATTTATTCACCATTTGTATGATTGTCTTTTGTACTGTGCGATGCTTTGCTTGAGGACAAGCAAAGGATTGGTTTGGGGGAGTTTGATGAGTCATAATCATATACACTTTTATGTATCCCCTTTAGTTGTTTTGAGATGATTCTTGTGCTAAATTGTGTCATTTATATGCTATTTATATTAGAATGTCGATACTTCCGCCTTTCGGTGTTTAATGCATGATTGATGCATTTATGGAGCAAAAGATGGATTGGAGCACCGCGGACCCGACATGAAGGAACACACGTAGCACGGCACGAGGATCTAGGAAGGAAGAGCTAAGGAGATTATCGAAGGCAAGCACAAAGAAGAGCTCCATATAACTAGTACCTACTTTGGAGAGTCATATCTCGAGTTATACACATGATAATCAAGTGATTCCAACTGGAGGTAAAAGCTCATCCTCTTAACTTTCCAACGCCACGTAAATCACTTGATTCAGACAAGTAACGAAGAAATGGAGACCGTTTGAAATGCAGTGCGCGAAGTAGAAATTACGCGCTGAGAGCACTCGATCGAGTGTCACCAACACTCGATCGAGTGCTTTAATTTACCCCGAGTTTCCATAAATTGTTTAGTAGTTTACTATAAATAAAGGCTTCGTAGCCTATTGTTAGATACACTTTTTATTACTCTAAAACCCTAATTATTATTAGTAGCTCTCTAGATTATTACTTAGCAATTGCCTACGGATCTTGTTCTCCTATTTACGGTATTTAATCACAATCTCTACTTTATTGTTCTTCAATTATTCTTGTTCTTAGTTTATTGCTTTATTAATTATGTTTTCAATCAATATTGTTGTAGTTAGATCCGAAGCCATGCATAGCTAATTTATTTGTCTAGGGTGAAAAGGGATCTAGGTGATTAGAAGGGGGAATCAAACATTAATGATGTTTAATTGTTAAACTGCTTATTATTATTGTTCTATTGTTGTTTTAAATCTGATTAATTAATTACTGGCCAGGATTAGTTAATTAGTCTCGCGAATTAGTCTTAGATCCAACCGTAGACTAAGACTAAGATAGGCCACAACAATTGAATAGACTGACCTAATTATAGCGACCGCATGTTAGGTTTAGATCTAAAGAATATATGAATACCGACCGGACATATGATCTTAAATAATAATCTTGCCCAATTAAATTAGTTAAATCCTATTCGCCTGGATAATCGCCTATGTGAACTTGATCCCTAGATCTTTCCTAATATTTGTTTACACCTTTATTTACTTATCTTGCAATTAGTTAATTAGAAGACAACAAAACAACTAAACAACCCAATTGTTACCGTAAGACTTATTTACTTTAGCAAACAATTTATTACCGCCTCCCTGTGGATTCGATACCTTTCTTACCTCTAGCTATTAGTTAGTAGTATCCTAAGGATTACTTTGATTTAGGGTGACGACTTTACCTTTATCAGCAGGCTGCGGTCTTCTCTGGCCAGTGTTGTTTGCTCGTTGCTTGTGATGGATTGTTTGCATTGTTTCTATACTATCTTCTTAGTATAATTAGATCTTATATATTGATATATATACCTAAATATTAATGGGTAATGTAGTAAGCAATAGTTTAGCAAATTTATTTAATTATCTTAAGCTAATTAATTTCCTAAGTTAGTTTAGGAGGATTGTGGAACTTAGTTAGTTGTAGGGTGACCTTTAGGCTTGTAGGAGAAGAGTATTAGGTTGCTAGTGCTTTTAATTGGACTTGGCCTTTCTCTTACATGTGTATGTGTGTTTGAGGTCCCCGAGGTTCGGGCGGCACTATATTGGGTTCGGGAATGGAGTGAGGATAGAGACCCCCGGTCGGGCAACCGAAAGGGAAACCGGCTCTCCCTTAACTTAGTTCCTGGGGTCAATTAATTGTTGTTTAGAGGTCAGTAAGTTAAGATTAAGGATTTGGTTGTAGTACATATCGGAATATGTCTGAGTTGGGACCGCTATAGTACGATATGTACTGATGTCTGATGCGTGTTAAGGTATGATCTGAGTTGGGATCCTCTAGTTTGACATGTGAGTGTTTGTGGCGTGATGGCCATGTCTGAGTTGGGACCACTGGACCGTCTCGTGTATGGATGATACGGTAGGAGATGTCTGAGTTGGGACCTCTGTTCTTCCGTGAGTTTGTATGACCGTAGTGAATTGGGTCTGAGTTTGGATCCTGATTCACTACGAAGGGTAATGGTTCTGACTGAGTTGCGTTATGAACCATTATTAGCGGATTGGTATCCATTCGTGCCTGAGTTGCGGCTACGGATGTATGCTTGCTGAATTGTGTACCAAGTTTACCTGAGTTGGGGTGTGACTTGGACACTGCTGATTGTGTTTAGTTCTTGCCTGAGTTGGGATTAGTTCTAGATACTGCTGATTGCATCTGCTTGCCTGAGTTGGGGTACCGTGTCAGATGTTGCTGATTGATTGTGTGTTTATATAGAGTATTGTTTATCTTAGTATTGTTCGTCCAAGGCATTGGACGACTCTTGGTCTGGTTTCGTAAATGGTTTGGAGTGAAAGACCCCCTGGCCGGGCAACCGGAAGGGAGACCAGCTCTCATTTCAAATAGTTTCCGAAGTTAGTTGAGAGCCTTTGCATAGTGTTGCATGTTGATATGAAAGTTGAGATATTGATTTATATATATACTTCACATGTTATAGTGTTGGAGTATGTTGGATGCTTTATGTGTTACGTGTCGTTAACAATAGGTGGCTATAAGAACTCTAGTCACTCCCCACTGATTGTGGCGTACATATTTTCATGTATGTAGGTACATGACAGGTTGTTAGTGGGTTACAGGAGGCTAGCGAGCGATGATCCTATCATCGATGAGTTACCCGTTTATCGTGTAGCTACACCTAGTTTTGGATATACACTTGAGTGCCTGTAGGGATGTGCCATCCCAGACTGTTTTTGTACTTATACTTTTCGTACTTAGACTCATATACTTATCTATGTTGTTTATATCAGTTTGTATAGTTTGTTTTAATTCACCTCGTTTTATCTTACATGTTAATGTTTAAATTCCACGTAAATTTTGGCATGTTTGTATGTTTTATTTTTCCATTGCGACGAGGGATTTTAAAGTTTAAATATATTGTTCATCCAATTTTGAAAGGAAGCAAGTGCATTTGTTAAGGCAAATGGCATAACAAGAAACTCATAATGGCCTACATAAGTTTTAAAAGCAGTTTTGAAAATGTCATTTTCATATACCCTCAATTGATGATATCTTGTCCTAAGATCCAAGTTGGAGAATACTTGTGAACCAGTAAACTTATCAATGAGCTCATCAACCACATGTATAAAGAGCTTGTCTTTGAGAGTTCTCTTATTGAGTTCTCTATAATCAACACATAGCCTCCATGACCCATCCTTTTTACCCACCAGAACCACTGGGGAGCCAAAGGGGTTGCAGCTATGTTGAATGATTCCCTGATCCAACATTTTTTGCACCAACTTCTCTATTACATTCCTTTGTTTGAATGGATATCTATAGGGTCTGATGTTGATATAGTTTGAGCATCATGTACCAAAGGAATTATGAGGTTATAAACTCCTCTAATGGGTGGGAGACTAGTAGGTTCCTCAAATATATCCTTGTACTGTTTCAACAAATGAACAAGCTGATCTGCAGACTGAACAATGTCATCTTTGACCTATTGAGTACAACACAACACTTGGGATCCCTCATCTTGCTTGGTAACTAATTGTATAAAGCATAGGTGGGAAGCATTGTCCAAGATTTTAGAAGTGGGGTAGTTAACTGTTCTGACTTTTTCAGGAGCCATTCCCCTCAACACATGCCTTATGTCCTTATATTTGAAGTCCATCTTCAAATTCTTAAAGTTCTAGTTAACTGTCCCTAGGGTACTTAGCCACTGTACACCTAGAACCATGTCACATCCCCCCAATGGAATGATCAACACATCAGTTTCAAACTAAGTGTTCAGCAGCACCCAAGAAAATTGTTTACTCACAAAGTGGCAGGGAAATTGACTCCCATCAGCCACTGTCACTGATTGTGGTTCAATACAATCTAGTTTACATCCCAATTTGACAGCCATTTCCTGATCTAGGAAGTTATGTGTACTTACAGAATCAATTAATATGTGTATGGCCTTTGTTCCAACATAACATGTAACACCCCTCCTTGTATATGCTGAGTTGTGACTCAACTCGGCCGAGTTTATGTAACTCGACCGAGTAGGTCAAAGTCGGCCGAGTAAGAGTAACTCGGTTGAGTAAGTGCAACTCGACCGAGTAAGTGTAACTCGTCCGAGTAGGTCTGACTCGACCGAGTTCCTCCAATTCGGTCGAGTAGATCTTTCCGAGAGTTGGGCCGCAGTTAATTATATAAGTCAGAAAATTATAATTTCATTTTACTCTAAATCAGATTTTTTACACAGCCTTTATCCTCCCTTTCATATTTCTCTCCCAAGTCTCCCTAGAGGTTCATATCAAGTTTAGATCAGATTTTTTACGCAGCCTTTATCCTCCCTTTTACATTTCTCTCCCAAGTCTCCTTAGAAGTTCATATCAAGTTTAGATGGGCCGATCATCTAGCCTAGATTGTGTCTACAAGTAAGTATCATTCTTATCGTTAGTATGTCGTTGTAATTCAGTATGTTTCAGTAAGTAATTTATATATATATATATATATATATATATATATATATATATATATATATATATATATATATATATATATATATATATATATATATATATATATATATATATATATATATATATATATATTGTGGGGAATAAAACGTGTATTCGCCCTTTAATTACAGGATTATAATGAAAATTACAGTCGTGAATATCGTCATAAGATTAAAAAGCATAAGAAAAGAAGTACAACCTTTAGTCCTCGCGCAAAAGGCCTAAGAACAGGAATTAACACAAATTCCCTCCTATAACTTGCACCCAAGACTTAGAATGAGACGAGGCCGCGTGTGCTAGAGACCCTCTCCAACTGCCTTGCAATATTGGGAGAGCTATTTAGGTTTTAGATGTGAGATCTGGGTTATGGGAGAAGAATGCTCTCAAACCCTAATTTTCTTTTGAGATTTGTTAAACAGTGCAACAAGTGTGCCTGACATAAGGAGAAGTTATCTCCTTATATACTACACTTGGCCGGCCGAATTGGACATAGGGTAGGAGTGGGCTTTCCACTCTTACCTTATTCCAATGCGTGATTCGACCCAATTGCTAAAATATAATTCGCGGGTTTATAATTATAAATCGTAACATGTTATCAGTTATTAATGTAGTCGATATATTAATAACGGTCTGATAAAATACGATATTGTATAATTGCCCAAATTAATATAACTGTTTATATTAATACGCGAGTACAATATTTAATTAAATATAACCGTTTATATTTAATTTACGAATTAATCTTGTAATCCGTATTAGCTAAAATTATTTAATCCGTATTAAATAATAATCTCAACATCTTATTGGCTAATTTATTAGTCAATACCTCTGACTAACTGTTTAGTCATATCCGGCAAAATGTGACTGTATTTTCATACCTTCACATCTCTCAAACGTGTCCTATAGGTGTGACGTATAGGGACCAGTTGACCACCGCCATCCGTATGACAATAACGTCAAACTTATCTAGCAAGCCAACCGTTATTGATAAACGTGGATCAACTGGTAATAATACAGAAGTATGCCCTTGTGATCCTTAAAGAGATTTAATAAGTCATTGTACTTAATTGTCAAGGACACCAGCCCCAACAATCTCCCACTTGTCCGTACAAGGGTATGTTCAATGACGTTATCACACTACATGTGGAGGACACAAGCTCCAACAAACTCCCACCGTACAAGTGTAGTTGCGATAACCGATTCTCATATCCTTTTAAAATTTCTCCCACTCAATGTAAGACAATTTGCAAATCCGCATTCGCAAAGGTCGTATCTCACAAGCGATCTGTATCCAGAGTGGTTTCCCCGACTAGAGAGTAACTTAACTGATAAAACGAATCTGTATTCGAGCATGGCCATGCATTTCAGTTACTACTCCTCGAGTGGCCCTGAGAAATGATAAAATCCTGATAAGGGTTTGGATATTTCCCTCAACTCGAATCCTGCCGATATCGCCCAGCATGAAATAACTCAGAAACAATCCTCTTGGCCCCTGTTACGGTGACCGTGGGAAAGAAACCAAAGTTACCCAAAATCTGCCTTAATCTCAAGAAACAGTTGAAAGTCAAAAGACTCGACTCTAAGGAACACTATGGAGGTCCTATCCACGACCTGGCACCCAATGTTATAAAACATTTAGGACTCCATAACGCTGTCACGGGGTGTCCTACGAGATATCCGTATAACTCGCCTTTGTGATTGGTCAGTCAGCCGCGTGACTTATGACTCGTTGAACCCACCATCAACCAACGTCACAAAATGATTACCTGAGTTATCAGCTCAAGTGGGTAATCAAGGACCAAAACGATGTAATGTTAATCAGTTCACTTTGTGGTGTTCAAAATTGGCGTACAATTCCACATGAAAAACAAAACATTTTATATCATAACAATAAGGTTGAATAGAGTACACGAGAAAATGAATTATTACATGAATTCATAAAAGAGTACTACAACTTAGGAACACATCCAATTCCCATGGAATGAATGTGCCCTTCATGCTTATCACGTGGTAATGCTTTTGTGAGAGGATCAGCTATGTTGTCATCCGTAGCGATCTTATCAATGAAAATCTCCTTTTGCTCCACGTAATCTCTGATTAGATGAGCTTTCCGTTGTACATGTCTAGCCTTGCTGCTAGACTTATGCTCCTTAGCTTGGAAGATGGCACCGCTATTGTCACAATAAACGGTGATTGGGTCATTCGAACTAGGCACTACTGATAGTCCTTGTAAGAATTGACACATCCATATTGCTTCCTTAGCTGCTTCCGAGGCGGCATAGTACTCGGACTCAGTCGTAGAATCTGCTGTAACACTCTGTTTAGAAATTTTCCAGCTGACAGCAGCGCCATTAAGAGTAAAAACGAACCCAGACTGAGATTTCGAGTCATCTCGATTCGTTTGGAAGCTAGCCTCTGCGTAACCTGTGGCGCAGAGCGTCGAGTCGCCTCCGTAAGTCAATCCCCAATCTTTAGTCCTCCGTAGGTACTTAAGAATGTTTTTCACGGCCATCCAGTGTTGTTCACCTGGATGAGCTTGGAATCGACTTGTCATACTCAATGCATATGCAACGTCAGGACGTGTGCATATCATGGCATACATGATCGATCCTATTGCCGAAGCATAAGGAATCCGACTCATGCGCTCTTTCTCTTCCAATGACTTAGCTTCTTGAGTCTTGCTCAAGTGAAGCCCAGGAGTCATAGGAAGGAACCCCTTCTTGGAGTTCGTCATGCTGAATCTCTCCAGAATCTTCTCTATATAAGACTCCTGACTGAGAGACAACATCCGTCGTGATCTATCCCTGTAGATACGGATGCCCAAAATTCTTTGTGCCTCTCCCAGATCTTTCATCTGGAAGTGGTTTTTCAACCATGCTTTAACCGAAGATAAGAGAGGTATGTCATTCCCAATCAAGAGTATGTCATCGACATACAGTACTAGGAATACAATCTTGCTCCCACTCGACTTGATATAGAGACATGGTTCCTCGACTGATCGAATGAACCCATTCTATTTTATCACTTGGTCGAAGCGATGATTCCAACTCCGCGATGCTTGCTTAAGTCCATAGATGGAACGCTTAAGCTTGCAAACTTTCTTAGGATGTGCTGGATCGATAAAACCCTCGGGTTGTACCATGTACAACTCTTCCTCCAAATAACCGTTTAAGAAGGCGGTTTTAACGTCCATTTGCCATATTTCATAATCATGAAATGCGGCGATCGCTAAGATAATCCGAATGGAACGTAGCATGACTACGGGTGCAAAGATCTCATCATAGTGCAAGCCTGGCACTTGAGTGAAACCTTTAGCAACTAGTCTAGCCTTGTGGATATCTTGTTGTCCTTCCACGGCATGCTTTATCTTGTAAAGCCATTTGCATTGAAGGGGACGTACCTTTGCAGGTAGGTCCACAAGATCCCACACGTTGTTCTCATACATGGAGTCCATCTCGGATTGCATGGCTTCTAGCCATAGCTTTGAGTCATAACTAGTCATGGCACCTTTATAGGTTTTGGGTTCATTACCCTCTAGGAGTAAGATGTCATCTGTATCATGTTCCTCGACCATACCAATGTATCTGTCCGGTGGAATAGAGACTCTTCCCGACCTCCTAGGTTCTTCAGGAATATCTACCGCAGCCTCGGTTGAAGAAACTGTTTCCTCCAATGGTTGCTCGGTAGTTGGTTCTTGAACCTCCGATAACTCGAAGGTTCTATTACTCGACTTGTTCTCGAGAAATTCTTTCTCTAAGAACGTCGCACTAGCCGCAACAAAAACACGTTGTTCGGTAGGCGAGTAGAAGTAATGACCAAAAGTTCCCTTTGGATAGCCTATAAAGTATGTCTTAACCGATCGCGGGCCGAGCTTATCCTCGTGTCTCCACTTGACATAAGCCTCGCAGCCCCAAACCCGAATAAAGGACAAGTTAGGGACCGTTCCCTTCCATAATTCGTATGGAGTCTTGTCAACAGCTTTAGACGGACTTCGGTTAAGTATTAGAGCGGCCGACAAAAGAGCATAGCCCCATAATGAATCAGGCACAACGGTGTGACTCATCATGGATCGAACCATATCGAGTAGAGTTCGATTTCTCCGTTCGGACACACCATTTAATTGTGGTGTTCCAGGTGGAGTCAACTGTAGCACGATCCCACAGTCTTTAAGGTGTTGATCAAACTCGTGTGAAAGATACTCACCACCACGATCTGAACGTAGTGCTTTAATCTTTCTGCCCAGCTAGTTCTGTACCCGATTCTGGTATTCTTTGAACTTGTCAAAGGATTCACTTTTATGTTTCATCAAGTAGACATAGCCATATCTACTCAAATCATCCGTGAAAGTGATGAAATACCTATAGCCATCTCGTGCGTTGATCGACATAGGGCCACATACGTCTGTATGTATGAGTCCTAATAGGTCGGCAGCGCGCATTCCAACACCTTTGAAGGAAATACGAGTCATTTTGCCGATGAGACATGATTCACACGTGCCATATGATTCGAAATCAAAGGGCGATATAGCTCCATTCTGTATGAGCTGTTTTACGCGTTTCTCATTTATGTGTCCCATACGACAATGCCATAGGTAAGTTTGATCTTTATCACCTACCTTTAATCTCTTGTTATTCACATGTAATATCTCGGTAGTTTGATCTAAAACATAAATTCCATTCATGGAAACTACCTTGCCATAAATCATATTGTGTAAGGAGAAAATACAGCTATTATTCTCTATTACAAATGAAAAGCCGAGTTTGTCAAGTGCAGAAACTGAAATAATGTTTTTGGACAAACTAGGAACATAATAACAGTTATATAAAAATAACTCGAATCCACTTAGAAGCTGGATCACGTATGTTCCCTTCGAGACTGCAGCAACGCGTGCTCCATTCCCGACTCGCAGGTCCACCTCACCCTTGGTTAGGGGTTTTTGGTTTCGGAGGCCCTGCACATGATTACATAGATGAGAACCACAACCAGTATCAAGTACCCAAGTTCCGCAACTTGCGTGGTTAATCTCAATCATGTGAATAAAAGAAGAAGAAGACATACCAACAGGAGTAACACGGCCTGCCTTAATGTCCTCGCGATACACGGGGCATGAGCGCCTCCAATGCCCAGTCTTGTGGCAATGGTGACATTCCATGCTTGTATCCTTGCTCTTTGTCTTGCCATGTGAGTTGCTCGACTCACCTGGCCCACTCTTAGCAAATCCTGGTTTCTTGAACCTGGGCTTACCTACTGCTAGGTCGCCCTGAGCTTTAGCCTTCCCTTTACCCTTTCCCTTACTGGCGATCATGAGAACATCCTGCTTCATGCTCCCACTTAACTTTAGATCCTTCTCAGTCTGTACGAGAAGGGAGTGGAGCTCATGAGGAGTCTTCTTCATGTCGTTCATGTAGTAGTTGGCCCTAAAGAGGGCGAACCCATCATGAAGCGAATGAAGCTGTTGAACCATATATTCAAATATATATATAGTATATATGTTTATGTTTTGATAATGACAAGTCTAGCTATTTATATATTATATACTCGTATGTATAATCGTGTGCTAAGTGTACAGAACATTAGTAACAAGATCTAATCAATCAAGTATAAAAGATTCAAGCATATTAGTCAATGAATTGACTAAGTCGAAGATTGATAGAAGATCACAAGCGCGCATAATAAGCTAAAGTTATATTCATCAACTATAGCTTTAGTACAAGATTGATCCTAGTTATAGCTCGTAGCTATAACTCTATATCAAGAAGAAATGATCGGAATATATTTGTGTTTGAGTTGAAACAATTGTTTCTATATTAAGTGTCGTGTAGAATTAGTGTTTAATTGGTATTCTATTTTAATAAATAGAATTGTTAATCTTAATAGGATTATATAAAATATCCTTAAGTTAAATAAGGAATAAATAATTGTCTTATGAGATAATTATTTATTACTAAAATAAACTAAGGATTTTTATATGATTTTAATTGTCAAAAATATATAATCTAAATATAGTATGTTTCGACTTTGGAAAACGTGTAATATGACACGATTGCCATAAGTCGTGTAAGGATTACTTAAATAAATATTATGTATTTATTTAATGTCCTAAACAAACTAAGATTATATTATGGTAATATATTTTATTATCTTTGACATGGTTTAGGAAGTTGATTTAATAAGGATACTAGTTGTTTATTATATAAAGATTTTTCCTAAATATGAATTAGGAAATTGATTCCTTATATAATACATATAGTATATTATTAAATCTTTCCTAAATATATTAAGATTAGATTTAAGGTAGTATTACTAAAAGACTAGTATTCTAGTTTTAAGTAATATTCCTAAATCATCTAGGGTTTGAAATACCTAGATACATATTCTATATAAATAGACTACCTATGACACATTAATTGACACGAAACACACACGCATATCTACACGCAAATCAAGAGAGTCGCCGTTCATATATTCTTCAAGTTCGAGCTTTTCATTGTCATATCCGATTCAAGATTCAAGTGCTCAAGCATTGATCTTATTCATTCAAGATTGTGACACCAAGAAAACATTGAAGACTTTATCTTATTAACGTAAGATAGAACGAGTATTTAGCGGTACTCATTGTAAGACAAATATTTAACGGTATTTGTCGAAGCTAGATATTTAACGGTATCTAGATAGAGTTGTGACTAACATCAAAGTCGCACGAGTAGGGTTGATAAAATTGTAATCCAGAGTTGGTACTAATTTTATTAATCGAGAATAGTGGACGTAGGTCTCAGAGTGTGAGACTGAACCACTTCAAAAATATCGTGTCTCTACTTTATTATTGCTCTACTCAACGATCATCATACAACTACATACACATCGAAGAAGATTTTAAAAAGAAGGCATACTCAATTCAACCCCCCCTTCTTGAGTATATCATATCTATAGACTCTTCAGAAGCATACGATCAACGATTATGTTCTCACTGATCTTGCAGTTCAGGGTCTCCAGTTTCTCGATATTCTCAATCATGTTGAGAATATGTGGGCTAACAGCTTGGCCCTTCTGGAGTTTCGCCTCAAAGAAGCGACAGGTATGCTCATAAGAAACGATTCTCGGAGCCTTGGAGAATTCGTTAGAGAGCGTGGTGAAAATCTTGTTTGCACCATGGGATATGAAGCGTCTTTGCAAATTTGATTCCATTGCATAGATGAGTACGTTCTTTATCGCACCCGCTTCCATAACGAAATCGCTATGAGCGCGTATTTCGTTGGCTCTAGCTCCAGTTCCTGGGTGTGCCGGAATGGGCTCAGTTAAATACTTAAGCTTTCCGTCAGCAATGGCAGCATTCCGTAGTGCTGCCTCCCAGTCAGAGAAGTTTGACCCATCATTCCTCAGTCTTGTGGACTGATTCATGGAGTCCATGAAGGCTTTTAGCCAGGATTCACGTGCTAGCTTGGCACTTGGCATTGGGTCTTCACCAGCCATTTTAGTTATACAGCAGTTTTAATGAACGTGTTCTACACTGAAAAAGAAGATAAAACAAAAACCATATAAGCAACTCATTGTTGTGATTTAAGTCTATATTAAATTGAAATTTAAACTCGTAGACTCAAGCATTTATATAATTGATCTCCCTCAAGAATTATATAAACGATCCCAAGACTCAATTTTCTTATATTGATAAGCCCACAGTTTGGCTAATTCCACCGTTGGAACTCTTGGTCGATAGATTTCTGTATATCCTATCTATTAGTCCATCTCAGTCACTAGATAGTATCGAGTGACCATGATGTTGAGATAAAATAAATCATCTGTTCCCACTTACCCGACGTAGAAGGGGTCATATTATGCCTACCGACGAAGAAGGGATTCATGGGAGGCTGATTTATAAAGACTAATCCCAATTTTTGGTTATACGAGGAAGACCCCATCAACTTTTATTTATTCATATTTAAGTGAACTAAAAACTAGCATATACGTGAATGAATTAAATAAAGTGATGGCTTTCCATGTGACACGTGACATCTGTATTGTCACAGAAAACTAACGTGCAACCTCTACATGAGTCAGTTTTCAGGCATGTTATAGGTGGTTTGGTTTTTAGGCGGAATATGATACAAGCTATTATCGATGAAAGCATAAAGATAAATGCAATAAACGTAAATAAAAGTCCTAGTGTGGCCTATCCTACCAAAATAAACATAAAACAACTTGGAATCCACCGTTGGACCCTAGAAGCTTGTCTTGATGTTCCATCTTGGTCCTTGCAGCGGGAGTGAGCATCCGGTCTCCGTCTTGTCTTTGGTCTTCACAAAATTACTAATTTAAATTACAAAAGTAGTCCTAGATACATTCTAATTTAAATACAAAAGTAATTACATGGCAAAAACCCAAAACGGAGATTCAAGATCTCAAAATTACAAGCAAGATCGTGTCCCATCATTACGGTGACACAATCTTCTAAGGCCACACTAAGTTACAACCGTTTGCAAAAATTAAATACGTTATTGAAAGCATTCAAGGCATTCACAAGACGATAAATAAAATGCATCAACTAAATAAAATTTATACATGACATAATACTGTTATTATGATTAATAAATTTATACCAAACCACCTTTTAATATTAAAATTATGTGACTATACCGCTTTAATCACCAATTTTAATGAACATATAATCCTATTATTTTAAACCGTTTTAAAATAATATGTATCAAACGAGGATGAACCGTTTCACTAAATAATATACTATTTCCGTATACAGTATATTATTTTAAGCCATGTGAAAATAAGAAACAAGTTATTTTCGAAAACAAACTGCCCGAAACGAGTGCACTCGATCGAGCAACAGGGGCACTCGATCGAGTGTCAGAGTCACTCGATCGAGTGCAGCAGGGCTCGATCGAGTGGCTCGTAAAAACTGCGAATCGCTGCACTTTTAAATCAAACCGAGTTTTTATCTTGATATAAAACTTGTAAATCAAAAATAAAAACAACAAAAGATCCACATATTGCTAAAAATATCGATTAATTAACAATATGCGAATTAGAATCGAAAACAAGATCGATTGCAACCCTAAAATCACACGCACGAGGCCTGGTACAAGGGCACTCGATCGAGTGCTACAGAGACTCGATCGAGTGCCAAGGCAGAATGCACGGTTTTCCAAATTTTTAAAACTTATGAAAGACACAATTGTAAAATTTCATGGCCTAAGGCTCTGATACCACTTGTGGGGAATAAAACGTGTATTCGCCCTTTAATTACAGGATTATAATGAAAATTACAGTCGTGAATATCGTCATAAGATTAAAAAGCATAAGAAAAGAAGTACAACCTTTAGTCCTCGCGCAAAAGGCCTAAGAACAGGAATTAACACAAATTCCCTCCTATAACTTGCACCCAAGACTTAGAATGAGACGAGGCCGCGTGTGCTAGAGACCCTCTCCAACTGCCTTGCAATATTGGGAGAGCTATTTAGGTTTTAGATGTGAGATCTGGGTTATGGGAGAAGAATGCTCTCAAACCCTAATTTTCTTTTGAGATTTGTTAAACAGTGCAACAAGTGTGCCTGACATAAGGAGAAGTTATCTCCTTATATACTACACTTGGCCGGCCGAATTGGACATAGGGTAGGAGTGGGCTTTCCACTCTTACCTTATTCCAATGCGTGATTCGACCCAATTGCTAAAATATAATTCGCGGGTTTATAATTATAAATCGTAACATGTTATCAGTTATTAATGTAGTCGATATATTAATAACGGTCTGATAAAATACGATATTGTATAATTGCCCAAATTAATATAACTGTTTATATTAATACGCGAATACAATATTTAATTAAATATAACCGTTTATATTTAATTTACGAATTAATCTTGTAATCCGTATTAGCTAAAATTATTTAATCCGTATTAAATAATAATCTCAACATCTTATTGACTAATTTATTAGTCAATACCTCTGACTAACTGTTTAGTCATATCCGGCAAAATGTGACTGTATTTTCATACCTTCACATCTCTCAAACGTGTCCTATAGGTGTGACGTATAGGGACCAGTTGACCACCGCCATCCGTATGACAATAACGTCAAACTTATCTAGCAAGCCAACCGTTATTGATAAACGTGGATCAACTGGTAATAATACAGAAGTATGCCCTTGTGATCCTTAAAGAGATTTAATAAGTCATTGTACTTAATTGTCAAGGACACCAGCCCCAACATATATATATATATATATATATATATATATATATATATATATATATATATATGTTTCATAGGAGGAAGATTCGTTGAGGAACGTTAGTACGACAGTCGTGGATTGTGCTTGCTTAATTATTGCCTTGAGATAGGGTTCTCCCTACTCAGTTATCTGTTATGTGATTGTGACGGTATCTTTGATATATTGTGATGATGTTATTGTTGTGTTGTAAGACTGATATCACTTGTGGTTACTAGATGAGAATTGGGAACATATGTGTGGGACCGTTGCGGGAAACGGCTCTCACTCCTATGATCGCTCTTCGTGGGACCCGCCACGGAGGGAATGTGTACATTAATGATTTGGGTACCCCTTGCCGTGAGCAACTGGGGGTTGGTTGTGGGACTACAGGTGGCCACAATGAGATGATTGGTTATTGGTGATATTAGCATGTAATACCTTGAGATTTATATTACCATTCTTAAGTTTTGGTAGTGATGATATTGCGTATGCAGTGACTGACGCTTGTGGTTTGTGCGATGTGATGGTGATCTATTGGTATGGTAAGCAGATTCTCAGGTGCGACGTTTTTGATGCTTGCTAGCTTGGGGATGGGATCTCACTCAATCTTGTAGTATCATGATAGTTTGTGTCTAGCTTCCGCAGACACTTATATTCCATGGTTTCGTATCAGACATTTTATACTTGAACTTTATCATTACTTATAATAAAGGTTACAATATTGTTTTTCTTGATATTATGTCTCGGGAAATTGAGATCATAATACTCTCATAATGTGATGGTCCTTCCTAAAGGCCTTGGATTTTGAGGGTGTTATATAACCAGTCACTCGCATGGTCTGAAAACCTGGACTGCCCGACATTGCATTCATGGAAATACATGGAACAGTCTCTACCATTTTATAGCCCACATCCGACTCTTCTTTCTTTTCCAGTAGATTACCATCCCCATGTTCATCCCCTTCCTCTCCTACTACCTCAATTGCAAACATTTGAGTCTCTTTAAGCTTGCATTGATGATTTCTGGTAAAGGGTCGTTCATTGCAAGAATAACACTCCCCTTTCCTTATCTTTTCTGCTCTCTCAGCAGCACTTATAAAACGAGTGGGCTTATGAAATTATTGGTAGGCAATGCCTGAGAAGGATTAGATATAGGGGTTTGCAACAATAATCCTTTTGAATAATTATTAAATGGGGTCTTAGTATTATGAACAAAAGAGGTATTTTGTGAGTTGTGTTTAGGAACATATCTGGATACAGTTAATGATTCCTCCTCTAACCTTGCATATTCAATCGCAGATGCAAGAGTTCGTGGTTTAAAAGCTCTAACAAATGGTTTAACATAAGGTTTCAATCCTCAAATAAAACTTCAAGAAAGGATTGGTCAGGAAGTAAAGGATTTATCTACACCATTAAACCTCTCAAATTTTCAAAAGCATCCAAATAATCATCAATGGAATTAATTTAGTGCAACTTATTAAACTCTTGAACCACATTTCCAACAATTTTTTCCTTAAATCTAGCACACAAATCAATTATAAATTCATCCCAAACCACAGTCTGCCTAACATCAATGTAACCATTAAACCAATATTCAACTTTCCCTACCATATACATACTAGCCAAATCAACACATTGATTATCAGGAATCTTGCACAGATTGAAGTATTTAAGACATTTCTTCATCCAAATTCTAGGGTTACTACCATCAAAGTAGTAGGAAATTCGTGTTTAGGAGTAAATTTCAGAGATTTCCTATTACCTTGATGAGAGGATTCCCCAATTTCAGAATCTGATTCTCGATTTTGATTCCCTTTTTGATGATCAGTTACTTTCAATAACACCATTATCTCCCCCAAGAACTATTGATTGTTGCTTCAACTTCTCCTTAAATGTTGAAATTCGATCCTCATTGCTGATTTTAATTGTTGAACTGTGAATTTGCGAGTAGCAGAAGCCACTTTATGTAGGCAATCAAAATTGTGATTAAATTTTGTAATTTCGCGAAAGCAATTGTAAGTACTAAAAGATGATACCAATGGTATAGAGTGCAGGAAACTACCTAAAACTAATAGAAGAATTAGAGTTTCGAGGTTCTATACACATCCACAATCATAGAAGAATTACAGAGAGAGAAGGATAGTTGAAAGATTACGATTGTATTGAGTTTTTGTGTAAAATGATGAATGAATGTTTTCAACTAATGATTGTTGTTTAAATACTTTAATTGGAGAACTCATTGCCAACTAACTGACAGCTAATTTGCTAACAACTTTCTAACAATTTTTGGCGCCAATCATCTAAATATGTTATTTCAGTTATTCGAATATTCTTACTACATCAACCGGATCACATCCTAAATCGTCGGGGTCTCCCCTAAACTGGACAGGTTTTATTTGGTTGGTCCTAACCTAACCCGCTCAGGTTGGTCGAACTCGACGAAGAATATTTCAAGTGGGCTTTGCATATTGGGCCATTAGTATAAATATAGAGGATCTGTTTTAATTTGTTCGATACAAAACTTTACAATTTCTGGAGAAGAAGGTAAGATTTGGGTTCTTACCTTCTTCTTAACTAGGTTTATTCTGGGACATATAGAATACTAAATAGTTAAGATATTCTTGTTTTAATAGGATTGTATGTTAGCTTTGAAATTTTTGAGATCACTTATTTTATTTTTATATCTCATCTTGAGTCCTAGGGTTTGAATTAAACAGCTAAACTCGAAGCAAACATAAACTCTAACAAAAATAACTAATCCAAAACAAACATATACCCTAACAATTAATCGAATGAACAAGGTACACAAATCAGAAACATTGAAAGAGAAATATGATAAATACTAATCAAATGCTCCAAAACCTTAATTCGATCAAACCTAATTGAAAACAATAAACCCTATTTCGATATCCCTATGAGCATCATGCAAATCTTATTATACACAGACTCATACAAGCATTGCTTTTTATTCATAAAAATCCCAAAATCCCCAACTCAATCATAAACCCTAATCTAAATCATACAAATTTAACCCTAAATTTGTCTACCCACTTAAATTAACATACAAGATAGATACTAATCTGAATTAATTAACAATAATCCACTTAAAATAAGCATAAACTAACAACAGTATTGTTGATGTTGTAAAAGACTAAAGAGATGTGAACATACATAAACGAAAGTCGGTGATGGTGGCCTCATATAATGGGGACGGTGTAAGCGATGAACGACAGTGGGGAAGGAGTTGAGAGTGGTCGTGAGTTGGTAGGAGTTGAGAGTGGGGAGCGACGAAGGAGATAGAGATGGGTTGAGAGTAGGGAGCGACGAAGGGGATAGAGAATCTAATACTCCGTATAAGGATTTTGGCTTTTAAAATATCCACTTCTCATTTCCTGCGTTTTATTACAAAATGCCTCAAATACATATGTATTTAAATAAAAAATATTGAACTTCTATTTGCGCCTATTTGCAAAAAACGCCTCAAATAAGTAGCCGCAAATAAACTTTTTTCTACTAGTGGGAGATAACAAAAAGGGAAAGGTTATAAGAGTCGGTAAGATAGGTATCTCATCTTCTCATACTATTAGCGATGTATATCTGGTAAGTGGCCTCAAACATAATTTGATTAATATACCTCAGTTATGCGACAAAGGAAACAAAGTTGTCTTTCATGCAGATATTTGCCGTATAATTATGGAAGTAACAAGTAAGGTAATACTTGAAGGTCATAGGAAGAAAAATGTTTATATGATTGATTTAAATGTTGTGCCTACTAACTCTCTCTCATGTATGAAAGTTACGTTAGATGATCCATGCCTTTGGCATAAGAGATTTTATCATATTAGTTCTCCTATTCTTAGCAAATTGAAGAGATGGGACTTGGTCGAAGCTCTTCCCAAGATCAAGTTTGATCAAGACAAGATGTGCGACACATGTGCACGATGTAAACACGTCAGATCATCCTTCAAACCAAAAAGAATAGTAAGTACTAACCAAGCTCTAGAACTGCTACATATGGATCTATGTGGCCCTATGAAGGTAAGAAGCAGAGGTGGTTCCAGGTACGTTTTCGTTCTAGTTGATGAGTATTCTAGATTTCTTTGGCCAATCTTTCTCCATTCTAAAGACGAAACATTTGATGAATTTGTTAGTCTAACTTAGTAAGAATCCGTGCTGACCATAGAACCGAGTTCAATAACCATGCTTTTATTGAGTTCTGTAAAATAAACGGTGTTGGACATAACTTCTCTGCACCTAGAACCCCACAAAAAAACGGAGTAGTAGAACGTATGAACAGAATCCTAGAAGACATGGCTAGAACAATGCTTCTTTGTAGTGGTCTATTTAGAAACTTTTGGGCCGAGGCTATTAGTACAGCTTGCTATATTCATAATCGTGCTATGATTAGACCTATCCTTAAAAAGACACCCTATGAACTTCTACGTAGTCGTAAAACTAATATATCTCATTTAAGATGTTTTGGGATTAAATGCTTTGTTCATAACAATCGTAAAAATCGGTTAAGCAAATTTGACCCTACAAGTGATGACGGAATTTTATAGGATATTCTGATCATAGTAAAGCCTATAAAGTTTTTAATAAGCGTACCTTGTGCATAGAAGAGAGTATACATGTTATCTTTGATGATGATAATGCCTTCGATAAGCCTTTACAGGACGAAGAGGAAAACCTAGACGAACCGTACATTCGTTTGTTAAGGGAAGATCCTCCAGAGATATAAAATGATGATGAAGGCGAAATTCAAGGAATCAACGATGAACTCAACTTGGGAGAAAACGGTACGAGAACTGAAACCACAGTTGATGATACTGTTAATCAGTCTCAAACCAATGAATTGGAACCCAGAGTTGTAGCTAATGAAGCTATAACTTTGAATCAAAACCAAAGGGACGAGGTCATAGTTATACCTGACTCTCCTATAAACCCAGGTTTGGATTCAAGGGGAACAAGTCAAAATCCCGAGTCAAGTAGGAGCAATGAAAACAATCAATCAAGAAATTGGAGATATAAAGGCTCTCACCCTTTGGACAACATCATAGGAAGCCTTACAGAAGGAGTCCAAACTCGTAGAAGCTTAAACAACTTTTGCTCATTCTACTCCTTCCTCTCCACAATTGAACCTATAAACATAAAAGAGGCACTCGCAGAACCTAACTGGATAGTTGCCATGCAAGAAGAACTTCAACAGTCCGAAAGAAACAAAGTCTGGCATCTCGTTCCTCGTCGAAAAGATAGATCAGTAATTGGAACGAGATGGGTATTCAGAAATAAACTGGATGACTCTGGAGTCATCGTGCGTAACAAAGCCAGACTAGTTGTTCAAGGATACAACCAACAAGAAAGAATCGATTATGACGAAACCTTCGCTCCAGTCGCTCGTCTTGAAGCGATTCGCTTGCTCATAGCCCTTGCTGCACATAAAGGGATAAAATTATTTCAGATGGACGTTAAGACTGCATTTCTTAATGGCTATCTTCAGGAGGAAGTCTATGTCGAACAACCTCCTGGATTTCCTGACAGCAAACTCAAGGATCATGCATTCAGATTGGACAAAGCCCTCTATGGCTTGAAACAAGCACCTCAAGCATGGTACGATAGATTATCAAAATTTCTATTAGAAAGCGGATTCAAGAGAGGATCAGTGGACAAAACATTATTTCTGAAGAGTGAAAATTCCGATCTATTAGTAGTCCAGATCTACGTTGACGATATTATATTTGACTCAACCAACAAAAAGTTGTGTCAATACTTCTCAGAGTTGATGACATCCGAGTTCGAGATGAGTATGATGGGAGATTTAAAATTCTTCCTTGGACTTCAAATCCAACAAACGAATGAGGGTATCAATGTTCATCAACAGAAATACGTCAAAGAATTAATAAAGAAATTCGGAATGAAATCCTCTCATCCTATGCCAACTCCAATGGTAACAGATAAAAAGCTTACCAAAGACGAAGACGGTAAGTCAGTAGATGAAACCACTTACAGAGGTATGATTGGCTCACTTCTTTATCTTACTGCAAGTCGTCCAGATATAATGTTTAGTGTCTGCGTCTGTGCCCGATTTCAATCTGCACCAAAAGAATCGCACATGATTGCGGTTAAGAGAATTCTACGATATCTAATTGGAACATCAAAATTATACTTATGGTATCCCCTAGACTGTAATTTTAATCTACTAGGATATTCAGATACGGATTATGCATGTTGTTCTTTAGATAGGAAAAGTACTTCTGGACTTGCGACTTTCGTTGGACCATGTATTATATCATGGGCATCCAAGAAACAAAATTATGTCGCTTCGTCAACTGCAGAAGCAGAGTATATTGCAGTCGCACTGGTATGTTCCCAACTCCTATGGTTAAAACAACAATTGTTTGATTATGCTATTGACGTAGGATGTGTACCTATCTTATGTGATAATACGAGTGCGATAATAATATCTAAGAACCCAGCTCAGCACTCGAGAACAAAACACATAGAAATTCGACATCATTTCTTACGCGACCATGTAGAAAAGAAAAACATTAAGTTGGAATTTTGTAGTACGTAAAAACAATGGGCGGATATTTTTACCAAACCATTGGCTAGGGAACGATTTGAGACTTTGCGATTGGAAATTGGTTTAATCGGTGGCACCTAATCGATCTTAAGAGATAAAAATAACCTAATGACTGACTATGTAAAGACAGAATTATATGACCGTGTCCGTATATTCCGATGCATGCCTATGTATGTTATTGCGATTAAATGCTCAAATTTCGATTATGTTATGCTATACTTTGTACGAATGTACACAACCATTTTTCTATCCGTTAAACCCTATAATATTCAAATATTACTATTTATATCTCAATATTATTATATATACCAAAAACAAAAAAAAATAAAAAATATAAACCCTTATCTAAAATTCGTACCTCAAGTACGTAATATATTAAAACAACTTTATAAGCATTTACGTAACAAAGATTCACGTAATAACTAAACCTGTCTCAATAGTTTACCTCTCAACTCACCCTCTTTACTTTTACTACCTAACCCTCACGTGGCTTACCTCTCCTTACCCACTTCTTTACTCCATCTTCACCCTCTACCGTCACAATCTCAATTACCCCAATATAATAAAATCTCAAAATACAAGAATCACCATTAAAACCCACCAAAAACCTTCGACGAAAACACACACAACTCCTCACATATTTTACATACACAAAATGCCTCCCTTAGCCGCTCGTCCTTCACTTAGAAAAAAGAACATATCTCCCTCTCCACCGTCACCTTCACCTTCACCTCCGCCGTCCCCAAAACCCGTGTCCATGTCTGTGCCTAAATTTGAAGCTAACAAACGTCGTAAGTTGGACAAAGGGAAGTCTATAATGGAGGACGACTCACCCGACTCCGAGCACTCCCTTCGACCTCTGTTTCGTAAAGTTTCAGCTGAAGCAATAAGGGAGGGTCTTGATCGTGTTAGGATGACTAAAGGCGAAGGTATGTTAGTTGAACGATTACTTCCATATTCTATTCATGCGGGTCGATTTTACCCGACATCATGGGTTGATGGGTCAAGGTCTTTAACCTTCTTTAAATATTTCTTGAAATTTCAAGATTGGGTGTATCTTAGTAAATTTTCTGGGTTAGTTTTTCAAATTGAACTGATTCAATTCTTTGCCTCGGTCAAAAGTGACAAAAATGGTTTAAAAGCGGTTGTGAATGGGAAGGATGTGGTGATCTCTGTGATGCGTGTCTATTTTATGATGTTTTACATCTATTTTTACACGCATTTTAGAGCTTATTTACGATGATTTAGCCTCTATTTCCCAACAATTGTCTACTTTCGTATTTTTATGCTCTTTTGCAGAAATATGCGGAAAAGAGGCGATTTTAGGCCAAATTGCTACCCTCGGGATTTTTGCATAACCAAGGAACGAGGAAGAAACAACCCAAAGCGCGAACCAAGGACCACAGGTTCAAATTAAGGAGGAATTCAAGGCTGACACACAGGAAAACCGGTCGACCGACCGACTACCCTGGTCGGTCGACCAACATAGCTGACCTGTCAAACCCAGAATCTAACTTACGAAAGCAGAAGTCTTTTGGGCCTGATAATCGGTCCACCGACCGAGACCCCTGGTCGGTCGACCGCAGCGCAGTTCCAGAAATTTCCGCAAAGCCCACGCACGAATTAGGTTAATGAAAAACGCTTTTGTAATCTCTATTTAAGCACACATCGTGTTTAGGGTTAATCATCAGAATTTATTCATAATTAAGTTCTTAGTCTACAATAATCCTCTACAATTTTCTGTTTAGTTTTCTTAGTTTTAGCATCGTTCTCAGTTTGTAATCAACAATCATTCCACGGATTCAATAAAGTTCTCTTTTCTGCCCTAATTCCTTTTCGTGGTAATTCTCTTTTTTATCTCAGTTCTTAATTATTATCTTAATAGAATTGCTAGCATCCGGTTTAGTGTAGAATCCCAAAACCTTATTGTTTATCGCATGTTTATGATATTGATTGCTATGAATTCAGTTTTCCTAATTCTTATTGTCTTTATTGTTGTAGTTATGAGTAGTTAATTTCATATGTTAGGATGTATGTAGGGATTAATTTGCGTAGATGGTATAAGATCAGAATCGACCTGTAGCAGACCTCGGTCGACCGACTGCCTGAACTGGTCGGTCGACTGAGGTAGTTGGTCGACCGACTGGGTAGCTGGTCGGTCGACTGACCTCGCGCATGTTTTCAGACCGTTTTGTTTCGTTAATTATAATACCCTATAGTGAGACAGAAAGAAGACTTATAGGATGTTAGTAATGACTCACCCAAGGTTGAAAGATACGGGAAGGGCATTGGTTAACGCTTTAAGACGGCTAGGTTACTTAAGACTGAAAGGTATGTGACCTAGAATTTAGGAATCACCCTTATTGTTGACACCCAATATTTGTGAGACCTAGGAACTAATAGCATAGGCCGAAGGGAGCTATTAGGTATCATAGACCGAGAGGATATGTTACACCCCTTACGCGACTGCGATACATGTTGACTTAGAATTTATACCATCATAGCTTTTATGACCCGAACATCCTAGTATTCGTTTTATCATAAGTTTAATCTTTATTCTTACTCTTGTTTTATTCTTGCCTTTTAATTGTTAGACCTAGTGACAAACAACTAAACAAACCCCCAATTTTGTTACCCTAAGACATTAACATAGAACAATAAACATTCCCCACCTCCTTGTGGTTCGACCTTTGACTTTTACTATCAGTTAAAGTTTAGGAATATAAATTTTATCTTTGGCACCCTCAACGACGGGTGTCAAATTTTGGCACCGTTGCCGGGGAGGTGACGCCAGTGTTTATTGTTTCTGTTTTTGTTTTTGTGTTTAAGGAACTTTGTTCCTTAAACCTTTCTTACTCTTTTCTTGTAGTTTCCGTCTTATGCACAGGTCAGTTCAAGGAGAACTCCTACCACTTGACCTAGAGCTTGAGAGGACTCTTAGAGCAAAGAAGAAGTTATTTCTGCAGAATAAAGATCGAAGGACGTTCTTCATCTTCTTTATTCAAAGAAGACCTTTTGGATCAACCACCCTCACCAAATCACCCTCACATACAAAATTCACCACAATCACCGCATAATGCACCTACACCCACAACACCCATAAACAACCACTTCCAAAACCTAGAAGAAGAAGAAGAGAAGATGGCCGAAGAAGCAAGCATCGCGAGCCACTCGATGCCGCAGGTGAAGGACCTTTACAAAGGGTTCACTCTACCTGCTGGCACGGGGAAACCATTTGAAGCCAAACCATCGTACATCTCCATGGTGGAGAAGAACCAATTTGGGGGCGCGGCAAATGAGGATGCAGCAAAGCATATAGAAATCTTCACAGACTATATATGCTCTATCGCACCCCCAGATGGAGTGACCCAAGATCAGATAAAGCAGGCGATGTTCATCTTTTACCTCCGAGACTCGGCGAGGGAGTGGTACAGAGACCTTGACCGCACTGTTGCGGGAGTGACCGATTGGAATACATTAGCCTTGGCCTTCTATCGGAAATACTATTCCGCAGCCAAGACTAATGCCTTGAGAGCACAGATTACTAGCTTCAAGCAAGGGGCTTCTGAGGATTTCAGTGAAGCCTGGGACCGGTTCAAGAGACTCGTTCGATCCATCCCTCATCATGTGCTCGAACAGTGGATTCTTTGTAACCGGTTCTATAATGGGCTATATGATGATAACCGAGCCTACCTTGATGCTGCTGCCAATGGGAGATTCCAGAAGAATTCGGGGGAGACCAAGGGTCTCAAGATTATTGAGGATGTCGTAGTACATTGAGCTGAACACGGGACCTCCCGTGGAAATCAAAGGAAAGCTGAGTCTAATGTCGCGGCTATTGAGGCTCTCATGGCTAAGTTGGATAAGCTTGAGGTTAGTGGTGGTAAGTTCGAGATTGGTGGTGGAAGTAAAGTTGGGATGTATCAAGTAAACGCCGTTTCCGATGGGCCGTTTACTTGTGAAAGATGCGGAGGAGAGGGTCACGTTTCAAAATTTTGCACATCACCAAATGAAACGTGCGCGGCCTTCCAACACTACCGCGAAAATAATTTTTACGATCCCAACAACAACAACATCCACCCTAACATGAGATGACGAGTCAAAACGTCCTAAACCCACAACATCAACAACAAAACCAAGCTTACGTCCCTCCGCACAAACAAAACTTTCAAAAACCACCTTTCATCCCACAACCACCTTCAAACCCACCACCGAGTACGGATACTTTAATCCAAAATCTTATCGGTTTGGTCCAGAAGGAATCACAGGCGAGAGAGGCGGGTATGAAAATATTGGAGTCTCAGATTGCTCAAATTGCGAGCAAAAATGATACTCGGGTCCCGGGTCAACTTCCGACCAAGACGGACCAGAAAAAGGAGACTTTGAACATAATATCTCTGCGGAGTGGAGCCAAAGTAGGAGGTGACAAGGCTGGTGGAAAAGGAAAGGAGAAAAAGCAAAACCCGAGTAGCAGCGATGATGGTCGACCGACCACTGATGCCAGTCGGTCGACCACAGGTGCAATTCCAGTAGCTTCTGAAAATTCTGCAGAGACAGGAAGCAGTCGACCGACCGAGGAAGAGGGTCGACCGACCGACGATGCTGAACAAGCGAGTCCGTTTAGACCTGAGATGCATGATAATCTAAGACAATTCCTTATCCGGGGTGACAAGACCCAAACTTTTTGAAGAGAACTGCAAATGCTGAGAGCTCTACTCCTCCCTACCCGGAGCGAATTCTGCCCACGAAGGAACAGGTATCCTTCGACAAATTCAAAGATGTTATTCGTTCCCTTAACGTTCAAGTACCATTTTTAGAATTAGTCCAACAATTTCCCTCATATTTAAAGTTTATGAGACAGCTTTTAACTCGAAAGCGGTCTCTAGATAAGGTAGAGTCAGTAGCACTTACTGAGGAGTCCTCTAGTTTCTTGTCCCATGTTATTGCACTCCACAAGTTAGAGGACCCAGGTAGTTTTTCTGTACCCTGTAACATAGGGACCTTCCCAGTCAAAAAGGCCTTATGTGACTTGGGGGCTAGAATTAGTGTTATGCCCTTAAGTGTGGCCAAGAAGTTAGGAATGACCGCCTTTGCTGTGACAAGTATGACGATACAAATGGCTGACCGTACGTCTATGGAACCCATAGGGGTGTTGGAAAACATCCCTGTGCACATTGATAAATTTTTCTTCCCAGTCGACTGTGTAGTATTAGACATCCCTAAGGATGCCCATATACCCATCATCCTAGGAAGACCTTTCTTACACACAGCGGGTACCATCATTTACGTAGGGAGTGGGACCTTGACTTTCAAGGTAGGGAAACATTCTATCATTTTTGGGTTGTCTTATCGCAAGAAGGATGTCATGACCCCGATCACTTGTAATGCTATCACTTCTGAAAAGAAGTACGAGGTCATCACCCAATCCCCCACTTTAGAGCCTACACCCATTCCTGTTTTTACACCTCCGCCCCAGATTGGGAACAATATGGAGGATGCTCTTGTTTTACCTATTGCAAGAAACGGTTTGGGGAAGCCATTGATCAAAGAGGTCATAGTGTAGAGAGGAGGGCTCGAGATCTTGAGCTATCATGAGGATGACGATCCAGATGCGGTGGATAAAGAGGACATGAGGAGAAAGGAAGAGGAGAAAGAGAGTGGTCCGTCACATATGCTTTGTGACGGAGTGGAGACGTGATTGGCAATCAAAGCAAACACAGTGGAGACTACGGCATATAGCCAAAAGCCGTGGTCCGAAATTTTCCGCATCTTTCGCGGATGAGATTTTCAAGTTTTTTGATTTTCAAGACAATTTTCAGTTTTTGTTAAGACTTTTTAGTTTCGTTTGCGTTAGTTTTAGAACAATTTTTGCTTTTGTTGCTTAGTTAAGACTTTTAGACTTGGATTCTGGATTTTAGCGCATGTTTTGGGCGCATGTATAATGTTTTAAAGGTTTGGGGAAGGTTAACTTGGTTGATACAAGTTAACTTTGAAAAGAAGAAGGCCACTGTACAGGAAATCCAATCGACCGACCTCCACCATCAGTCGGTCGACCAGACTCCTACAGACCAGAATGCACTGTAACCTTCTATCTGGTCGGTCGACCAGACAGAAGGGTCGATCGACCAGACAGAAGGGTCGATCGACCAGACAGAAGGGTCGATCGACCACTTTACCTGTTGCAGCCTGTTCAAAACCGCCTCAGAAAGCACGCAAATGCGAGAGGGAGTTTGCTCCTATCCTATCTTCTATGCTTTCACTTCTTCTTACTACTTTCAAACCTTAACACCATTATTTAGCACCCAAAACATCACTGATCCCCGAAAAAGGTTCTCTTTCGTTTATCTTTTTCAGGTATTTGGAGTGGCACTGCTAACCACCGAAACCTCCTAAGCTTACGCTGGTTTGGGGAGGTTTCCATTGCGCTTAAAATCCGGTGAGTTCTTTCCATGTTCCCTTGGTTTTCATCTTTTCGCATTTTTCCTTTATTTTTCTAAAACCTTTACTTAGGCTAATGCACAATGGGGACATTGTGCGGTTTAGTTTGGGGAATGGTTTTATGTCACATGCATTGTTCCATTGCATTTTGTCACACGTTTACCGCATTTTTGGTCTTGCATTCGTTCTTTTCTTTATTTCCCTTACATATACAAGAAAAATCCAAAAAATAGAAAATTTCAAAAATTCAAAAATTTCAAAAAAAAATGCACGTTTATTTTAGCATGTAGGTCGAGTTGGAACGAGAGTAGTTCAATAATGATTATTCCAATTTTACATGTCTATGCTTTTGCCTTGCATTGTCAACATGTTTTAGTATAAGAGTCATATGCATATCTACGAGTTTTTGTCAAACTAGTTGTTCTTCTTGAGACTTGACTTATACTTTAGCAAACTACTATACATTCTAAGTTTTAGGGCTTTATCTTTGGTTTCATTCATAACCAGTTGTCTAGGATGTGAGTAGTACTCCCCTTGGAACATGTTACATCAATATGCATAAACATGAACATGAATTGCTATATACATGTTTACTATCTCCTTTTGTGAGTCTTGATACGTGCATTTGAGGCCTTTTCTCTCATTTACCCATAAGCCCCACATAGCCAAATTGCCTTTTTATCCCCCAAAACTACATCCTATACTTAGCCTACCCTACCAAACTAGTATTTGTGGTTGATGGAATTTTTTTAGGCATTGTGGTTTGTATGTCACCTTGAGCAAAAAGAGAAAGGAAAGAAAGGAACAGAAAAATTCAGAAAAGAACAGAAAAAAATTCAGAAAAGAAAGAAAAACGAAAAAATGAAGAAAAATCGAATATTACCCACAAATCAGTCGGCCGACTACACCTCTTGGTCGGTCGACCAACTGACAGAAACAGGAAGTCCAAGTTCGTTCAGAATATCCCTTTCTTTTACATCTTATCACTCCCATACTTCATTCAAAATATTTGGGAGGCTTTTCTTAAAAAATTTTGTTGCTACAAGATAGCACTTTAATCATGTTGGAAGTCGTGTAATTTGTTGTTGGATCTCGGCCTTACTAGCTTGGCTATTAACCCCATTTATCCAAAAACATCTTAATCACTTTTACCTTTCACCGCACATATCCCTCATCACCTCAATGCATGTGTCAAGGTCACTTAATGAGTATGTTTATGCACGGTTGTAGATTTCTTTTTCATGTTAGATTGCAGGCATGTTTTCATGGGGTCGAAGTTAGGTGAGTGTCCTTACAATAATTCTTCTTTTTATCTTATACATACACTCACCCTTTGATTAATGTGCGATTCGAGCGACCCGCGAGAGTCCATGGTATAAAGTCTCTATAGTCGATAGATTTGCAAGTTTTGACAACCCCATAACTCGTTTCCATGATTCGAATACTTTCTCATTATTGACTTGGCATTGGTTTAAGCTAACATGTAAATTTCGCTCTGAGATTGAAATCGTTCCATTAGTTTAAGATCGAGTCTAATTCTTGCTTGAGGGCAAGCAATGTTTGGTTTGGGGAATTTGATGCGTGTCTATTTTATGATGTTTTACATCTATTTTTACACGCATTTTAGAGCTTATTTACGATGTTTTAGCCTCTATTTCCCAACAATTGTCTACTTTCGTATTTTTATGCTCTTTTGCAGAAATATGCGGAAAAGAGGCGATTTTAGGCCAAATTGCTACCCTCGGGATTTTTGCATAACCAAGGAACGAGGAAGAAACAACCCGAAGCGCGAACCAAGGACCACAGGTTCAAATTAAGGAGGAATTCAAGGCTGACACACAGGAAAACCGGTCGACCGACTACCCTGGTCGGTCGACCAACATAGCTGACCTGTCAAACCCAGAATTTAACTTACGAAAGCAGAAGTCTTTTGGGCCCGATAATCGATCGACCGACCGAGACCCCTGGTCGGTCGACCGCAACGCAGTTCCAGAAATTTCTGCAAAGCCCACGCACGGATTAGTTTAATGAAAAACGCCTTTTATAATCTCTATTTAAGCACACATCGTGTTTAGGGTTAATCATCAGAATTTATTCATAATCAAGTTCTTAGTCTACAATAATCCTCTACAATTTTCTGTTTAGTTTTCTTAGTTTTAGCATCGTTCTCAGTTTGTAATCAACAATCATTCCACGGATTCAATAAAGTTCTCTTTTCTGCCCTAATTCCTTTTCGTGGTAATTCTCTTTTTTATCTCAGTTCTTAATTATTATCTTAATAGAATTGCTAGCATCCGGTTTAGTGTAGAATCCCAAAACCTTATTGTATATCGCATGTTTATGATATTGATTGCTATGAATTCAGTTTTCCTAATTGTTATTGTCTTTATTGTTGTAGTTATGAGTAGCTAATTTCATATGTTAGGATGTGGGGATTAATTTGCGTAGATGGTATAAGATCAGAATCGACCTGTAGCAGACCTCGATCGACCGACTGCCTTAACTGGTCGGTCGACTGAGCTAGTTGGTCGACCGACTGGGGTAGCTGGTCGGTCGACTGACCTCGCGCATGTTTTCAGACCGTTTTGTTTCGTTAATTGTAATACCCTATAATGAGACTGAAAGGAGACTTATAGGATGTTAGTAATGACTCACCCAAGGTTGAAAGATACGGGAAGGGCATTGGTTAACGCTTTAAGACGGCTAGGTTACTTAAGACGGAAAGATATGTGACCTAGAATTTAGGAATCACCGTTATTGTTGACACCCAATATTTGTGAGACCTAGGAACTAATAGCATAGGCCGAAGGGAGCTATTAGGTATCATAGAACGAGAGGATATGTTACACCCCTTACGCGACTGCGATACATGTTGACTTAGAATTTATACCATCATAACTTTTATGACCCGAACATCCTAGCATTCGCTTTATCATAAGATTTATCTTTATTCTTACTCTTGTTTTATTCTTGCCTTTTAATTGTTAGACCTAGTGACAAACAACTAAACAAACCCCCAATTTTGTTACCCTAAGACATTAACATAAAACAATAAACATTCTCCACCTCCTTGTGGTTCGACCCTTTACTTTCATTATCAGTTAAAGTTTAGGAATATAAATTTTTATCTTTGGCACCCTCAACGACGGGTGTCACTCTGCATCTGACAATTGTCGAATTTTTAAGCTTAATGATGAAGGTGTGAACTTAGATCCTAGCAAAGAATGGTTTATTGTGTCGAGTGATCAAAAAATGGAAATTAAGAAGTATTTTGATTGACATTCGTCGGAGTCCAGTCCTTTGCTTACCGGTTCTTTTAGTCCCAAACTTAAGTTTTTGGTTAATTTTCTTTGGAACTCGGTTTTACCCCGAAGAGGAGGTCGTGATAAACTAAGTTGTTGTGAGGCCGTGGTGCTTTATTATTGGTTAATCGGTGTAAAGGTAAATTTGGCGACTCTTATTTGTGCCAAGATTGTGCATGTCTCGAGTATCTTGGTCAAGGAACGCTTTTGTACGACCTTGGATATCCCTTATGGCATGTGGGTTTCCGAGTTGTTATTTCAAGTTGGGGTTGTTGATGTTTGTAGCTATGGTGTCATTCCTAGGGATAGGATATGTGGCAAATTAATGAAGTTAATGGGGATCTTGATTGATGAACGTGAATTACTTTTTGGACGAAGTAATGGTGGTGAAGGAAGACCGAGTAATGTGGATAGATTGCAGGGCGAAATTGGCAAGTTGTTTGCGTTAGTTTCTGGGTTGCAAAATCTGAAGGCCGAAGGTAGTCGTGCTTCTCCACCGGAGATCGCGGAGTTGCGAGGATGGATGGGCAAAGTCAATGGGCTTCTTGATAACTTGGGTCGTGGACTTCGTGAGATCCGTGATGAAGTCTTGCATATTAGTGATTGACATCAGTTTTTAACGACTCAAGGAGGTGCGTTGGTGCGCGATAGCCGGTTGTTACGAGAGGATGTGGGGCAATGCTTGGCCGCCGTTAAAGCACTCTCCCGCAAAGTTCTTAATTTTGAGCAAGCCGTGGATGCTCAAGCACGGAATGTGGGAAATTTTTTGGATCGCCTCTCGACATTGGAGTATTGCACAAGGCCGGAGTTTGTCAATCCTCACATCATACAACACCCTGAATGAATATTGGATGTTGGTATTATAAGGGGTCTGTGTCTTTTGATGGGTTTCGAAAGCTTTTTGACGTTTGCAGGGATCTGTTTTGGCGGTTGGTACGACATGGATATCCGTTACCATGACCCGTCTGACCCGTTCTTTTGCGAAACCCCCATCCCAGCCTCTTTCTTTTTTCTTTACTCTTTAACTTTTGGACAATCTGTTTTAGCCCACTAAACACTTGACTCTTCTATTCGGCCCATTAGGCTTTCTTCCTTGCATTGTTAAACAATTCGGCCCATAGGCTTAATACGTTTGGTTGTGTGTTGTTTTTAACATTCGTATTTCGTATGTGTATGATATTAATCGTGTTTGTGTGTTTAGTTTAAAATCGCATGCTTAGGTTTTGTTTCATAATAAATTATTCTAGTCGTTTTATGTCTTTGTTTTTGTCTTTTCAATGATGTCAAGAGGGGGAAAAGAATGCGACCTAGATACGAATTTGCCTAAGATTGTTCCTTGTCGTAACGTATTGTCTCTTAAAATTCTTTAAGTATTTGGTTTATTATAAAAATAGAAACCCTAAGTTAGTTGATCTATATTATGAATGACCAATATTATGTTGAGGGGGAACGTCACACTTAGACACGATTCTAGATAAGACTTGTCATCATTAAAAAAAGGGAATTTGTTGAGTAATATATATTATTTGTTTAATATATTGTTTTATGTTTTAATAATGACAAGTCTAAGTAAATATATTTTATATACATATACGTGTAATCGTGTGTTAAAGTGTACAGTTATTTTTAGAGCGAAGATCTTGTTTTAGTCAAGCATAGATTTAATCATGGTTGAAGAAAGATCAAGCTCATATCAAGTCTTTTTGAAGATATACAAGATTAAAGTCTTAATACGGAATCAAATAGCTTAAAGTTATAGGTCGTATCAATAACTCTATGAAGAAATGAGAAATGCGTAAAATAATTAAAGCGTGGAAATCGTGTATGGTTGTTATATTGTCAAATATTAAATTAGTAATCTTAAAACGGTTTTTCGAATAAAAATATTATTTGGTTGAAAAAGGATTAAAATAATTATCTTATGAGTTAATTATTTATCATAATATAATAAGAATTTTTTTCTAACCGTTATTGTCAAAATTCGAATTCCTAGGGAAACGTGCACCTCGGGAAGCGTGTACACCGTTTCTGTACGGTTGAGTAACACGTTTCTAAATTGTCTTTTGGTTTCATTAAATATATATTATGTGTTTATTTAATTAACCTTAAGTCAAACTAGGATTTGGGTAAAAGATACTCCCTCCGAGTAACTATGATTGTTCCTTTTGCTTTATACACAAAAAATAAGAAAATGATTCTAAACCACACAAAACACCCTACCTCACACCCAATTGATTTTGGACCACAAAAAAGTTACCAAAAAAAGAAATAGGAACAATCACTAAACTCGCATAAAAAAGGAAATAAGAACAATCATAATAACTCAGAGGGAGTATAATTTATAATATCTTGACAAGTATTAGGACTTGACTTAAAGTAGGATGTTATATTTTATGGTATAAGCTATTTCCTAAATTAAATAGGTTTGAGAAATTTAATCTTATATCTTAATTTAATAATATCTTATATAAAGTCTTTCCTAGTTCAAATAAGATTAGTTTTATAATATTACCTAGAAATAAGAATTCTAGATAAAGTAATATTCCTAAAACATCTAGGACTCAACCTAGATCTAATTTACTATATAAAGGACATTAGTAACACATTAAACGTTAACAAAAGAAATACGCACACACGCATTCCAAGAATCGAACGATACCTCACGTGCGTCTCGATTTTCGTGCCAAACATTGTTATATTCCGTCATAAAGACTACAAGCGTTTGAAGATTACTTTTATACGTTCAAGATTGTTGAACACAAGAGTCGGTTGAAGATTTATCTTATATATTTAAGATAGTTTGAGTATTTAGCGGTACTCGTTGTAGTCAAGTATTTCACGCTACTTGACGTAGCTAGGTATTTCACGGTATCTAGTTTGAGTTACAACTAATATCAAAGTTGTACGAGTAGGGTTGATAAAATTGTAATCCGGAGAAGGTACTAATTTTATTAATCGAGAATAGTAGACGTAGGTTTCGATTTGTGAAACTGAACCACTTCAAAATATCGTGTCTCCTCCTACTTTATTGTTTTTATTCGTTACTCACGCTAACATTACATACATCGAAGAAGAATCGAAAAAGTTGGCATACTCATTCCCCCCCCCCCCCCCCCCCCCCCCCCCCCCCCTCTTGAGTATATCTAATTCAATAGACTATTCACCCTCCATTCCATTCAATACTATATTATAAACTAATTACAAGATAGATAACATGAATGCGAATGACTAATTGATTTTAGTTTCACAAAAAAATATTATTTTATAAACTTTCGAAGTATGTTTTATTTTGATACGTGTTGTGTTTTTTATTCATGATTTAATTCAATGTATATGTCTTATACTCTTATAACACATAATGAAATTGGAGTTGTGAGTATCTCAATCTAAAATATTGAGAAGATAAAAAGTTCTAAAGTACTATATATAGGTTTTTAACTTCTTATTATATTGATGATTTATCGTTCTCAAGAAAAGAAAGAAAGAGAAAGATATATAATCCAATGTTATGCATTAATTTGGTCTTTCGTCTTCGCTCACTAACTTCATTTGCCTATATAACAAATGGCCGTACAAGTTTTTCCATAATTTAGTACACAATTTATTTATCAAAATGACAATCTAATCAAAAGACAACCTTAAGCATTTAATTTTTTGGCACATGACAACTACTATAAATTATCAAATAAAATAAAATTTAAATACTTATTAATAATTAATTTTATTCATGTTAATGGACCCATATTGCTTAGCATTTTGAAGGCGAATGATTTATAAGTATAGAATCAATAATGTAAATTAGATTTCGATTTATTTATTATTTATATATGTTTCATTGTTGATAATTTCCCGTTCATGACAAGTTAAAAGAAATTTAATCTCACATGTGTTTCAATAAAAATAACTTATACTCCGTAAGAGATAAACCAAAACAATGACAAGATTAGATGTGATGGCCCGGTACGGTATATGTAGTTTAAGCAATTTTAGTAACGTACACATCATCTGAACAAAGTTTATCTTTTTACAATTTACAATGTATATTTGTTTAGGGCATGTTGCTCGAATGTTGATCAATTGGTTGAGTTACTCATAAATTGGTTGAATGATTTTCACATTGGTGTCATGAATTACTTGACTCATTAAAGGTATTTTTTGAAAAAAAACTCCTCCTATTAGTATATTAATCAAAATAATAACTAAAATACAACATATAGTTTTGAAATAAATCAATTTTTTTTAAAAAAAAATAAAGCATTAACTAACTAGCTTTTATGTATTTCAAGACAATATTTTTTTTTTAAATGGATCAGCTAATTACTGGGATAAATGTTAAGAATACGATAAACTAATAAAACTAAAACAGATAAACCCGTGAATTTCACGGGTCACAAACCTAGTTTCATATTATTTATGTGTATATTATTATGCAAGAGTACCATACGTCCATACTTATAGTTTGCGGGGATTTTTTTTAATAGGGGTATATATAGTTAGCCTATAATTAGCCAATTATTTATGTGGGTTTTTCAACATCATAACCATGTTCTATTAAAGGTGTTAGGTAAAAAGTTTATATAAATTTAGTGTAAAAAGGTGTACAAAAAATCTATATACCCTCATCAAAAATATGGGTATTAGTAACGAGTTTTAGCCTTTAACTATTTAAAACAAGCGAAGCAAGAGAATTTATAATAACGGATAAGATTAACAATTGTTTAACAAGACTTACTATCAAACTAAATTAACAGATTAGGAAAAAAAATAATTAGCAGATTATATAAAGTTTTTATTATTTTCATATTTTTAAAATTATAAAAATTATTCTTTCATATGGTCCATTTCTACCATGTATTTTTTAATATAACTTCATACGATCTATATCGTACTATGTCATTAAAAATTGGATAAATTACAAATAACCACCACGTATTTGTAAATTTTTACAAATTACCACCACGTATTTGTTTTTTACAAATAACCCCCAGACTTTTACGTATACACCCCGATCACCACCGTATTTTAATCCCGAACAATTTTTTTTCTTTTTTTTTCGTCTTGTTATTTTACAATTTATGTAAAACATCCATATTACCCTCCCTAATTACACAAACTAACTACACATACATACACCCTGATATTCATATGTTTCCCTAATTTTCCAAATCAGATTACATTTCAAACCCTAAATTTTAAAAATTCCCAAATTATTTTCTAGAATTTCATACAAAATATGCTAATAATTTCAAAAATGCACTTTATATTCATATTGTGTCGTGAATTTATTGGACTCAGTGTGTAAACTAGAGCTGCTACCACTTTCTCTCACTCCATCATAAACAAAAATTAAGACTAGAGTTGCTACCACTTTCACTTAGTGCCTCATTTACCAAACTTAAGGAGGGACCAATTAATCTTCCAATATCAGTGTTTTCAGCTACGCAAGACAATAATACCCAAAAAAATGACAATACGGTACTGAACTTCGACCTCTCCCTTGAGAAGAGTGAAGTGGAGGTCAACAAATCCGATCTCCTTTAAATGTCTGTTGCGTTCATCATTAATTGAATATAAAGAGCATTCTTGAAACCACTAACATATTTTGGATGGAATTTTGGAAGATGATTTGAGTAATTTTGTAATTTAGGGTTTAAAATGTAATATGATTTGGGGAATTGGGAACATGATTATGTGTATCTATGTATGTGTAGTTAGTTTGCGTAATTAGGGAGGGTAATATGGGTATTTTACATAAATTATAACTTAACAAGACGGAAAATAAGAAAACAAAAGTTCAGGATTAAAATACGGTGGTGATCGGGAGTATACGTAAAGGTTTGGGGGTTATTTGTAAAAAAACAAATACGTGATGGTAATTTGTAAAAGTTACAAATACATGGTGGTTATTTGTAATTTATCCTTAAAAATTACATGGAGATTGTTGTGTAGTGTTAAAAACATAAGGAAACAATGATCCGTAAACATCACATGTATACCTCTTATGCAATACAATACTTATTTTACATGTGTACATTATAATTATAATTATTTGGATCATGTATATTATGATTATTACTAAAAGAAGATGTTAGTTGTACGGGTACAACCCTGATGGAGCGAGTATGGGTAGAACATTTGCAGAGAGGTACGGGTACACATATTTCACCCGTGAATCCTTGATGGGTAATGGGACGGGATAACCACCTACACATCAAATATTTTTGCATTTTTCATGATTTAAGAATTAATGATATTTTTTAACAAATGATTTATGAAAGTTATAGGAGGAGTGTATTTCGTTTACTCTCGAAGTTATCATCGATATGAAATAAGATATGAGTATAATTAAGCATTTGAGATTATGGATGCTTGGGTAAAGATATCACACACGTGCATACAAAATTTTGACTGATTAGTATATCAATTATATATGAATTTTATCTGAATGTTAGGAGAATTATAAATGTTAAATCTCAATTATTCAATATTGTACTTTAATTTGAATGTGCAAAATATTTTACATTCAGACTATAATATTGAATAAAAGTATAACTATAAATTTCAAAAGACTATTTATATATTTTTTTATACATGCCCGTGCAATTTTGTACGGGTTCTAAGCTAGGGTTACTTATATCCTTTGATAAATTGCTAGTTTTAAGGCACTTAGATGGTCCATCTCATGATCACCTTTATATTACCAACTCCAGAGTTACACAGGCACTTAGATGGGGTAGACCAGGTCATTTTAGCTAGGTTATTTTGAATTTGACACATTTTAAGTTAGATTGGGTCAGGTTATTTTGAATTCGGATTATTTTCAAGTTAGTAATAGGAAATTATTGAGGATAATGGAGAGGGTGCAACAACAAACATATTAATCAAATTTATTCGAATTACATGTGAAGTTCAAGTCCTCTATTCAAGTTTCGGATAGGGTGGTTGAATTATGTAGGTCGCCCATTTGGGTCAAGAAAGATTATAGAGCAAGTGACATCCATCCTATTTGTACCTTCTCAACAAACAAAAGTGAGACCCTTTAGAGCAAGTTCGATGGTGCAGTTTAGGGGCTTGCTTACAATTTTAAGAAATTATAAACTAGTTGCTACACCATTAGAGAATGCCAACTAGGATTGCATGGTTGATCTAGTTGCTTCATCAAGTTAATTGTGTACAATGACTCACATTGGAAAAAAAACAACCAATAAAAAACTAGGTTTTTTTTCTTAATTCTTAATTTATTCAACAAAATCAAAGCTAGTATAAAACTTAACTAAACCATTTAAATATTTTAGTAGCTTAGAATGGTTTAACTTAAAATATGATAGTGAAATTATCAAGCAAGAAGGTTGTTGCCTACCACTGGACTTGCTCTTAATCATAGGCTTAGTTAGTTGTAATAAGAATGGTCAATTTTATCATGTTATTTGTTAGATTCGACTCACTGAGTTATCAGTGTAGGTATATATGATCACTTGTTTCGTAATTTTAGATCATTGACTAAAATAGCTCTTTTATTTGGTACAAATTTTTATAACGTATGTATTGCACTTATTTTATCGCAGGTTATAATCATTTTTATTAGTAAATTATTAGTATTGGTACCCAATTTTACACTTAGTACCTCAATTTACAATTTAAAATTTATTTTTAAAGTTATGATTTAAGATAAAGTTTATAAACAAAGTCATAACTTATATGACACATTTACAACTTTATTACTACTACTTATACTAGTGTGTAACCCGTGCATAAATGCACGGGTATAATATGAATCTAAGTATAAAATAATTATGTAGGTGACAGTTTTAACTCAAAAATATAAAATTTTGTATAAATATGGAAATGTTTAAATAAGTGAATATATATGTATAAAATCAATAAATAGTTTAAAAATAGATATTCATTCTTACACCTTAAATATTGATTGAAGACAAAACAAACGTAAAGATAATAAAAGTCCTTAGGGAAATCAAAGGAGGAAGACGACACGGGTAATCTCATCGTTAATGTGAAAAAGTACAATATTACGTTATACCTGAATGACTCCCATAAACCATGATGTAAGAGGTCGGAGATACTCAATTTTACAGTTGCATTAACAAAACATAGAGATTGTTTCCGAATGATAATCCGGAAATAAAAACAGAGATGATTCAAATCATTATTCCTTCATCGTAAGAAAAATCTCGTTTAAAATAGTCATTTTTCTACATTCCGTACAAAATCAAAGAATTAATGAGACTGACTCCATCAAGTACAACAATATCAAACATATTAGTGCAATTCTAAATATATATACCAACGGAATGTTGTAAAGGTTGTATGATACAGGCCCACACCGAGTACTAAAATCAAAGAATTAAAGAGCTCATTTAATCACGCCATATCCAATCTCCTTGCATTTGTGCCTTCAAATTGAAATTGAACTTTGACACCCTTCGTTGTTTCCCTGGAATGCAAACACCAAATGTTAATATAGTGTAACATTCATACTTTCTAATTGTGAGATAATTTGCATTTTCAGCAGTGCTTATGCAATAGCATATTCTGGAAAGTTCTAGGGTTTATTAGATTTCAAATAATCTGTTAAGTCTCATTTAATGTGTCCTAGGAAATCTAAGTTGCACCAAGGCGAGATCTGCTTAGTGTCTCATCCATGGAGCATCTTAGGCGCACTCGAGGTGCGCCTTTACAAACTAAGACGGAGTATACAAAATTCGAGCCCTCCAATATGTATTAGCTAATTTGGTAAGGTGAAACAAATTAAAATATACGGAGTAATAAAATTTAGTACATATTATTTCGTCTAACTCCTTTGAATTGACCTATTTGTTCAAAATCCACATCAGGAATTTTGAAAAATGGAATGATTTAGAGTCGGAGGGTGTATGCCTTAAAATAGTAGTCTCACAATGATTAAATCAAATTAAAAATGATCATTTCCTAATTTGGTAGTCGTATAATTGATAGTAACATAACCATAATTTTACAACCAATACTGTTAGCTATATTGCGCAGACAATCGCACACTGGACACTCGGACATAGGTATGACACTTGCTTGGATACTGAATTTTATACCAAAAACATGATATTTTTTCATATAATAGTCAAATCCGACGCCTGGACACGTATTCGTGTAGGATACACAAATCACTTACTTCGTATTCATCTATAAGAACGGTCTAACCCTAGTTACCTACCTAAAATTTTCATTATCGTCCTCTTCAAGACTTCAATAGCCAACTTTATTTATTCTGTTAAGGCTTTATTCTGTTAAAGCTGTTAGCGGCTATTACTAAGCAAACTAAAAATTGTGAAAACTCTCAACTCCTTCCTCTAAAGCTTAGTAGTTTGGAGCTAACTTATTAGAAGATGTTGGTAGAGTTGTAGGGTCTATTAGATGAGCTATTTATGCAAGGTGAAACTAACTGTAATAATGACCTTATAAGACGGTCAAATGTTGGTATAACTGAATATGAACAATTGAACACTACAAATTCAACAACTAAAAAACTAAATGTCAAAGAAGATAAAAAAAAATGTTAAGACATCAAAAAGAGATGGTATTGCACTAATCGAACTTGTGCATAGAATCTTTTAACTCCTCTGCAACCATTAATCTCGGATCACTCCGACTATAATTTTTGGATTAAAAATCAAACAACGACCCCTAATTTTCGATATTCAGTCATTTCATAATCAACTAAGTTAAACATCTTTAGATTTCACCTTAAATCATAAGCATACACAACCGAAATAAGAAACAATACCAAATAATGCTGTCATCTTGATTTTCTTTGGAGATAGACCTGCCACCATTAATCAAGTTTATTTCTTAATTAGTTAATTTGGAGAATTGCATAGTCTAATAATTGATTGAGTCTTTTTGATGTCTTTGTTCAGTGGTGAAGACGGAGCTATCCTGGACAATAGGTCCTAGGTTCGATTCCCCCTCCCCTCTATTGTAATGCGACCAAGTGCGTGCTTCGTTGAGCCAACAAAAAATAATTGAGCTTTTTTTCACGCTAAACACCCAAATCATTTTCGCAAATTAAGTCGTTTACCATTAATCGAATCTGCCATCGTCAAACTAAGTAAGTTAAGTTAATTCCCCAAATTAGATCACATCTACAAAAACAACTTATAACCTAAAACGACTCCGACGAAGAAATATGACAGAAAAAAAAGGAATTACCGGGTAATTAAAAGACTATAGTAGAAATAATATGAAAATTATCACAAATTATTCAATATTTCGTAGAGATGGCTAAATATAACAAAAATTAATTATTTTCAAAAATCCTCTTTTAATAAATGATGTTCAAAAGTAATTAAATTGTTTGTAATTAATACAAAGTTGTGACGGACCACATATAATTTGTGTTTAAAATATTTATCATGCTAATAGCCAACAACATTACAAATATTGAAAAATGTCTTAATAAACTACATTTGTTATTATATTACATTTATTAGTTTGTATTTCTCCAATATAAAATTTTCAAACTCTTATTACGCGTAACCTAAAAATACGGAGTAGTAATATAAAGTCGGTCGTGTTTTAATAGTAACATAAAGTCGACAACACCTAATAATGTTGACTCTTATATGACAATTGAGAGTTGAGACAGAGTCATCTTTGTTCTGGGAGGAAATATTTCGTCTCAATTTACCTCTTGCGACAGATGCTTAAGGCGAACATGACTTTTGCAACAAAACCAAATTACGTTTTCAACGGACATTTCTATCATATTGACCTTTGTTTTGTGTACTATAGTGTTGAAGCAATTTATAATATCTCACATATGCTAAAAAACATTACAAATATTGAATATTTTCTTTCACTACATTAATAGTTATATTACATTCATCAAATTGTTTTCTTTCACCTTAAATTTCCGGACCTTTCGTACCCGTGACCCAAAAAATAGTTTCATAAAATCGATCATGTCTAGAAACATGCCGTGATTAATAATTGTTAAAAAAACTATTATATGATAATTACTAAAAAATATGGTTGGATATTAAATGTTTTGCAAAAATCTGGTATTTATGAGAAAATTAAAAGTATAAGTTGATAAAAAGTACAGAGTACTATTTTTACAGTTTAGGAAAAATTCAAGAAATTAAGATGGCAAAAAGATCGAGACAAATGGAAAATAGTCTGGACGGAATAACTTTTACAAATTAAAGAGGGTGATATCGAAGATGTCTTAGTCTAGTGGTTAAGATGGACCTATTGTCGACAATATGTCGCAGGATCGAATCCCCCGATGAGTGGGTAGTTTTTGTTTTACGTATTTATTGTGTACATAATCTGTATTTTATACGGTCGATCGATATGAGCGCGACACGTCACCTAATAGCGGTTACCGGCTGTTGCTTTAATATATTATATGATATGATATATGATATGATATGATTATTACCGCTCTTTATATTATATCGCTATTATTTTTACTATTTTTGTTGTTACTACTTACAAATGTTATCTTACGAGCCCTCGTTCCTTATTTTTATTGCTCTCTTATTACTACAGTTACTTTAATTACTCACTTTACTATTATTATCACACTTGAATTTGTAGCGGGTCAGAATTTAAATTAATTAGGGGCGACCAAGTAATAACATAAGAAAAAAGAAAAGTGAAAAAAGTGAAATTATTATCCTTTAATAAAAACGAGCATTCTGTATCAAATTTAAATCCTCCCATATTAAGTTTATCCCTCGTATAATCCACATCGAAATTGGGATTAAGGTAAGATTATCAGTCCACTCTGTCAAATTAGTTTTTTACTGGCGTTTATTGACTTCTATTATTTTTGTATTATTTAGACTCACCTTAAATAAAGAATTTATTGTGTACATGTTTTGTTTTTTTTTTGTTTTTTTTTTCAGTTAATACTTCAGCCGATACGGTATCTGCTAATATCAATATGATTTCATTGCTTGACGGAACACATTTTAAGTATTAGAATAAAAATGTTATGATTGTTTTGGTTGCAAGGATTTAGACCTTGCTCTTCGGGTTGAGCGTCTCGCTGCTCTCACAACTACCGGTTCCGTTGATGCTAAGAGGGACATGGAAAAGTGGGAACGGTCTAATCGCATGAGTCTAATGATTATGAAATGCGCAATTCCAGAAGCATTCAGGGACACTATGTCCGAAAAGGATAATGCCAAGAACTTCCTTGTTGATCTTGAAAAGTGTTTTGTGAAAAACAAAAGTCGGAAACCAGTACTCTTTTAACGAGTCTAGTCTCCATGAGGTATAAAGCTACAGGGAACATAAGAGAGTACATTATGGAAATGTCTCATATTGCTTCAAAGTTAAAGGCACTTAAGTTGAACTTGTCTGAGGACTTGTTGGTGCATTTGGTTTTGATATCTCTTCTTAAAAAGTTCAGTCACTATACTGTCAGTTATAACTGTCAAAAGGAGAAATCGACTCTTAATGAGCTCATTTCTCATTGTGTTCAAGAGGAGGAGAGATTGAAATAAGAAAAACTGAAAGTGCTCATTTGGCATCATCCTCTAAGGATGGTAAGAAAAGGAAAAAGGGTAAGGAAGTTGTAGTTGTGCAACCACTAAAGAAGCAGAATCAAGAAACTAAGGAACCTAAAAATTCAGAAACTAAGGAATCATGATGCTTCTTTTGTGGAAAGCCAGGTCATCAGAAGAAACAATGCATAAGGTATCACGCTTGGCGTGAGAAGAAGGCTATGTTTCTTTCTTTTGTCTATTCTGAGGTCAATTTAACTTCGGTACCTAAACACACTTGGTGGATAGACTCTGGTGCTACTACTCACATAAGTGTGTCCATGCAGGGTTGTCTCAGCTGCCGAAATCCAATTCATGGTGAAAGATACATCTATGTGGGAGATGGGAATGCAGTTGAAGTTAAAGCTATAGGGACATTTAGGTTATTATTAAAGATTGGAAATTATTTGGATTTTAAAGAGACTTTTGTTGTACCGTCATTTAGACGAAATTTGGTTTCAATTTCTGCTTTGGACAAATTTGGTTATTGTTGTTCATTTGGAAACAATAAATTCAGTCTTTTTCATAATTCAAAGTTGGTTGGTTCTGGTTCTTTATTAGGATATGATAACCTATATTTGCTTGATACAAATGTCTCTTTTAATGAAACCTTGTGTAACATCCCTTATTTTCTTAAATAATATTTTAAGGATTTTAAATTATGTTACGGAATATAATAATATTTTAATATTAAATCGTAAAGTTATTTTAAGTCTTTCCGTTAAGATCCGTCTTACGAATAGCCTTAAGTTCTTAAGATGTTAATTGCTTGGTATAATTCAAATCCGACTTAAACCCGTTTCACAAAACAAGTAACCCGACTCAAAATAAGGAAATGACACTACTTAAACCCTAAAGCAAATCCTTCATCGACATTTCCAAACACTTTCACTGTTTCATTCATTTCACCATTGTCCTTCTTCCTTCAAGCTTAAAATCGACTTTTCAACCTCTTCACGAGCTTGAATCGCGGTAAGTCTTACATTTTCGGAATCCTTGCGAGATTTCCAAGCCATCTATCTCTTTCAATTTCAATTTCGTCAAACTCGAAAAAGACGCTGTTTTGGCTTATTTCCGTTTTAGGCTTCTTAATTCCGTTTATTTTGTTGTAGGGGTTGATTTAGAGGATCTTGAAGTTGATAGCTTTGTTATTGAAGAGGATCTTGGACCATAAAACGCTTTTAAGGTGACAATTACGAGTAACTCGGCCTTTTTGTTAAAATAGCACTTGTCTTGATAATTCTTGTTGTGGTTTCTGATTTTGGGTATTGTTATTGTTGCTTAAGTTTAGTAACATGTTAGGAATTAGTCTCACATGATTTATTTGAGGTCACATGGTTGTTTCATATGCTTACTTGTTCATTTTCAGTTTTGATAATCTTAAGACGAATACAAAGTTCATCCTTAATGAGTGTTTGTTGTTGAGATTTACGCTTGTGTATGATTCATACGTGTGTTTTATATGCTGGGTAATCTTTGTTTGTTGCGAATTTTAAGAATCGAATCGTTTTGGTTGAGGTTTAGAATTCATGTAAGACGCGCGATTTCTATTCAGGGGTTTTGAGTCGGTCGACCGACCGGCAGCCGGTCGACCGGGTGGGAGTGCATTTGGGTTTGTTTGCGTGTTTTGGAAATTAAAGCTCAGTGGGTGCTCAGCCGGTAGGCCGGCCGCCGGTCGACCGGCTGAGGCACCTTGATGTTTGTTTTGCGCGTAGAAAGGGGGATAGAGAGTGGGTCTCCCAGCCGGGTGGCCGGCGGCCGGTCGACCGGCTGGGGATCCTTCCTCATAGGTTCGTTGTTTTAAAGGCTGTTATGTGGAGGGGTTGACAGCCGGCTGACCGGCAGCCTGTCCGCGACCGGCTGAGGACCCTTTTACTTTAAAATCGTTTTATCTTTTGATCGGCTTGTCCGATTTCTTGAGACTTGTTCCGTATATCTTGTACATGTGTTTGAGGTCCCTGGAGGATAGGCGGCACTATATTGGATTCGGGAATGGAGAGAGGATAGAGACCCTCCGGTCGGGTAACCGAAAGGGAAACCGGCTCTCCCTCAACTTAGTTCCCGGGGTCAATTAAGTGTTGTTTAGAAGTCTAGAAGATTAGGACTAAGGACCTGGTTGTAATATATATCGGAATATGTCTGAGTTAGGACCGCTAGAGTACAATATATACTGATGTTTGATGCGTGTCAAGCTATGGTCTGAGTTGCGATCCTCTAGTTTGACATGTGAGTGTGTGTGGCGTGACGGCCTAGTCTGAGTTGCGACGTACGGTCCGTCTCGTGTATGGATGATACGGTGGGGAAATGTCTGAGTTGCGACCTCTGCCCTATCGTGAGTTTGTGTGACCGTAGTGGGTCAGGTCTGAGTTGGGATCCCGATTTCATTACGAAGAGTAATGGTTCTGACTGAGTTGCGTTATGAACATTATTAGCTGATTGGTATCCATCCGTGCCGGAGTTGCGGCTACGGGTGTATACTTGCTGATTTGTGTACCAAGTCTAACCTGAGTTGGGGCGTGACTTGGACACTGTTGATTTGTGTCTAGTGCTTGCCTGAGTTGCGGTAGGTGTTAGATACTGTTGATTTGTATCTGCTTGCCTGAGTTGGGATACAGTGTCAGATGTTGCTGATTGGTTGTGATAGATAGAGTGTTATGAATATTTAGAACTGTTCATCCAAGGCATTGGATGACTCTTAGGCTAGTTTCGTAAATGGTTTGGATTGAAAGACCCCCCGGCCGGGCAACCGGAAAGAAAACCGGCTCTCCTTCCAAATAGTTTCCGAAGTTGGTTGAGAGTCTTGCATAGTATTTGCATGATGATATGAGATTGAGATATTGAGATTTATATGCTCCACATGTTATATATATGCTGGAGTATGTTGGGTGTTTATGTGTTACGTGTCGTTACAAAAGGTGGCTAGGAGAACTCTAGTCACTCCCCACTGATTGTGGCGTACATGTTTACATGTATGTAGATACATGACAGGTTGGATCGGATGGGTTGCATGCAGCTAGCGAGCGATGATCCGTCATCGATTGATTTTACACTTTCGTTAGCTAGACTCTAGATTTACATTTCAGTTTTTGAGTGCCTATAGGGATGTGCCATCCCAGGCTGTTGTATTTACGTTTTCATACTTAGGCAGCTATACTTGTCTATATTTATGTTTCATCATTTTATACAGTTTAGTTTTAATTCACCTCGTTTATCTTGCATGTTAAAGTTTAAATTCCGCGTAAATTTTGGCATGCTTGTATGTTTTATCTTCCGTTGCGACGAGGGGTTTTTACACCTTGCATATAAGTCGTTACAGTGGTACCAAAAGAAAATTGACAAATGAAAATTTATCATCATTATGGCACAAACATTTGGGACATATTTCTAAACAAAGAATGGAAATACTCTTGACAGATGGAGTTCGTGGTTCTCTTGATTTTTCAGACTTTAATGTTTGCATTAATTGTATCAAAGGAAAACAAACAGACAAAAGGAGATTAGGTGCTGAGAGAGCTTCATATGTCTTAGAACTAATTCATATAGATATTTGTGCGTGGACCATTCCCTACAGCTTCTTGGAATGGTCAACAATATTTTATTACGCTCATAGACGATTACTCTCGATTTGGCTACCTATATCTAATTCATGAGAAATCTCAATCACTGGATGTGTTCAAATCATTTAAGGCTGAAGTTAAAAATCAACTTGGCAAAACAATAAAGAAAGTCTGATCTGACCATGGTGGTGAATACTACAGCAGAAATGATGGATCAGGTGAATAACGTCTAGGGCCTTTTGCTAGATTCCTAGAGGAGTGTGCTATTGTCCCTCAGTACACCGTGCCAGGAACTCCAAAGATGAATGGTGTTGTTGAGAGACGAAACATAACCTTAAAGGATATGGTGAGAAGTATGATTAGTCATACAACTCTACCAGAATCTCTTTATGGAGAGGCAATTAAGACTGCAACTATTATATCTTAAACAAAGTACCAACTAAAGCCGCTTCTAAAACCCCTTATGAATTATGGACTAGTAAGAAACCCAGTGTAAGGCATTTATACATTTGGGGTTGTCCAGCTGAGGCAAGGCCTTATAGGCCTCATGAAAGTAAATTGGACTATAGAACTGCCAGTTGTTATTTTGTTGAATACCCTGGACGATATAGGGGGTAAAAATTTTATTATCCCACTTCTAAGGTAATTTTTGAGATGGGAAATCCCCTATTCTTTGAGGATGTTGAATTTGGGAGGGAAGATCAGGTCAAAGATTTCATCTTTGAAGAAGACAATGCAACTCTCCCTACTATAGTTATCCAGGATCAATTTACTAATTCTGATTTGGTTCAGGATACAACTCCAGAAACTGTAGTTGATCCTGGAATTCGGAATCCTGGAGAACAACTTCAACAACCTCAATAACAAGTGCCTTTAAGAAGATCCACTAGAGAAAGGAGAAGTGCAATTCCAGATGACTATGAAACCAACTTAGAAAATCTGAATGTACTACTTCTTGATCAAGAGTTAGATAATGGAATGGTAGATGATGATCCAATCACCGTTCGCCATGCCATTGAAGGTCCTAACTCACAGAAATAGATCAATGCCATGAAAGAAGAGATAAAGTCCATGACTGACAATGACGTTTGTGACCTAATTCCATTACCAAAAGTTAAGAAACCCATTGGTTGCAAATGAATATTTAAAACCAAAAGGGATTCAAATAGTGATGTGACTAGGTATAAGGCACGTCTTATTGCTAAGGGCTATACTCAAAAGGAAGACATTGATTATAAGGAGACTTACTCGCCAGTTTCATCAAAAGACTCCTTCAGGATTATAATGGCAGATGTGGCATATTTTGATCTTGAGCTACATCAAATGAATGTTAAGACGACGTTTCTCAATGGTAACATTGAAGAGACAATTTATATGCAGCAACCAGAACACTTTGTTTCGGGAGATTCAAAGAATATGGTCTGCAAATTAAAGAAATAATCCATTTATAAGCTCAAGCAAGCTTCTCGTCAGTGGTACTACAAATTTCATCAAATTTTAATGTTTCATGAATTTGAGAAATTTAGTTGATGATTGTTTATACCACAAGTTCAGTGGGAGTAAACATATCTTTCTTGTTCTATATGTTGATGATATATTGCTTGCCAACAATGATATAGGCTTATTGCACGAAACCAAGAGATTTCTTTCACAAAATTTTGAGATGAAAGATCTTGGTAACGCCTCTTTTGTGTCAGGAATTCAAATATGTCGAGATCGTGTCCAAGGCACTCTTGGTTTATCACAAAAAGCTATATCGAGAAAGTTTTGAAAAGGTTTGGCATGCAAGACTGCAGACCAATAGATACCCCTGTTAGACGACACTTTTTATGAAATTTATTGACAATACTAATTTATAATATCTTTTGAAGATAAAATGTTAATTTAATTCAAAATATTTTAATGATTATTCTTAAAAAACATGAACTTTGGTCCGTTCGGTCCGGACCTAAATTAACCGGTCTTGGACCGGACCGGAACGAAGACCAAAACTTGAAAAAATGAGGACCGAGGACTGGACCAAAAAAATTTTGGTCCGGGTTTGGTCCAGACCAAATGGTCCGATGTCCATTTATCTGTCCAGACTTAAATTTGCCCACCCCTAGATAATTTATCTTTCGAGTGAGATCAAGACTCACGTAAAGTCTTAAATTGAGTTTTGGATATTTTCAAGAGTCAACTTAAGACTTTATCAAGATTATGGTAGATTATTGTCTTATTATGGGTAGTTTTAAGTGAGTCTTGTCTCAATCTCACCATTATCAATAATCTTATGATCATAAGGTTTAGTCTTTGATCTTCAAACTTTGTTCAATAAATTATTGTTGTAGTCTCAAATGAATATAACAACAACAACAACAACAACAACAACAACAACAGAACCTTAGTCCCAAAATGTTTTGGGGTCGGCTGACATGAATCATCCTTTAGAACCGTCATGAGTGAACTCTCATCTCAACAAGAGAATAAAGAAAGAAAAGAAAAAAAACGGAAGTGGAGTGAAACAGAAAATGAAAGGCAAAGGGGTTTTATAAATTTTAAATCGAACTTATCACATGTATAAAAACCCAATAACATAAATAAATCAAGAATAAAATTTAAAGTGATTTTGAGAAACGAAGTAAAATTTAAAATAAGAGTTTTGGGAGAAAGTGTAACAAATACAAAAAGAAATTTTTTTTAGAAAACTTAATAAAAACATCAATGGCTAGAAGTCCACATGTATCATATCCCTCCATATATAATGTCCTCTCCATCACCATCCCCTCCTAAAGCCTGAGAAATTTCATATTGTACTCAATCACTCTTCTCCAAGTTTGTTTAGGTCTCCCTCTACCCCTAGCAACCTTTTCTGCACCCCAGGTCTCCAACCTCCTAACCGGTGCGTCCATAGGTCTCTTTCTCACATGGCCAAACCATCTTAGTCGGTTTTCCATCATCTTGTCCTCTATTGGGGCCACTTTTACCTTTTCCCTAATCACTTATTTCCTTAACCGGTCTTTCCTTGTATGACCGCACATCCACCTCAACATACGCGTCTCTGCCACACTCATCTTATGAATGTGACACTGCTTCACGACCCAATACTCTGAGCCGTAAAGTCAGCCAGACCTAATTGACGTACGCTAAAATTTCCTCTTTAATCTTTGGGGCATATGAGCATATCCTTATCACACAAAAAACTCGTAGCACTTTTTCATTTCATCCATCCCGCTTTAATTCTGTGGGCCACATTTTCGTCTAAATCTCAAAGGAATCTCGTTTTAAAATTATCGATAGTCTTACCCTAACCACGAATCACGATGATAGCTTTAACACTTTGGTAAAGAATTTTTTTGGTAAAATGGTGTTTTTGACGAAAGTAATTGGATAATTGGGGTTGGTTTGAAAGTATTTGGGGTTATAGTGTCCACGTGAACACTTTTCGCTTTTTTGCAGATTTTAAGCAAAGCCGCTGAGGTTCTCAGCGACTTCACTTATTGTAATTTTTTTTTTGAAAGGTAAACTTAGGTTGGAAAGTTGGTGAAGAAAAGAGGAGAGGGAAAGCCGCTGAGGTTCTAAGCGGTTTTGGCCAAAAAAATTAAAAAAAAAACACAAAAGCATGAAGCCGCTGAGGACCCTGGCAGCTTCTTTGCTAATATTAAAAAAAAACTGACATTCTCACATTCACACTCATTGAAACCCCAAAAAAAATCCCCAATTTAAAACCCTCAAACCCTAACTTTCAACACTCCTCTATTTGCCCCAAATTCCTCCATTTTTGGTTCAATTAATTATTCCTCATCATCCTATTTGCATTTAAAGGACTCGCACAAGATTGAGCTATGTGAAATCATGTAGGGAGTAAGTGTTTTGTGTTTTCATGTAGGGAATAAGTGTTTTGTGTTTATTGTCTGGCTAGGTTGTAATGTTTGCAGACCAAAGTAGTATTTGTTTGGTTTTTGTAGATGTTATTTGTCTAATCATCATTACTTTTCAAGTACTATGCTATGGAAAAAAATAATTTTCTTCTAGTTCTTTAAGAAAATTGCAAATATCTTCTGTATTCTTCAAACTCTTAGTTTGTGGTTGTGCTTTATCATGCTCACTTTCATTGGATAAGGAGGATGGATTCCGGGTAAAATGATAGTTTTTTAGTGAATTCAGATAAAGTAAATGCTGTAAGATGTGTGAAATGTAGAAGATTTGATGACACTGGGCGAAGCCGCTGAGGATCTAAGCGGCTTCCCCTCTTCTCTTTTCTTCCTCAGTTTTTCAACCTGTGGAAAGTTTACCTTTCAAAAAAAAATACAATAAGTGAAGCCGCTGAGAACCTCAGCGGCTTTGCTTAAAATCTGCAAAAAAGCGAAAAGTGTCCACGTGGACACTATAATCCCAAATACTTTCAAACCAACCTCAATTACCCAATTATTTTCGTCAATAACACCATTTTACCAAAAAATTCCCTTTGATAAAACATTGTTGACTTTGTAGATTGTGAGTGCATTAAATGTTAGACGTCCACAATATCTGATATGGTGAGTGATTAATAAGCGATGAACTCCTTCATTTTACTGACCTTGACATTAAAAGGGTAATAAAAACTACCTCCGATACAAAACAAAATGGAAGCCAAAGAAGGAAGACAGATGATTTTGAGACAAGTAAATAAATTGGCATCGCAAAAGTGTAGTAAGACCTATATGGTGGCCTGTGGACCACCCTCGAGCCCTGTTTCATTGACTTTTATGGTCTATAGGCATCATTGCATTACAACATGCCGTCCATGTGAGTCCACAACACTGGTGAATGTGGCGATGCACTTTCATAAGAACAGTAACACACGTTTTAATTTTAATTCGGATATGTCTACGTTAAACAAGAATTTGTGAAGAATCAATTAATCTAATGTGCGAGGTAGCAAATCCTTAGGAAACACGACTTTGCATCATAAGACGATCCTGTACATTGTCGGTGTATCTCTCATGTCGACATGTGAGCAGATAGAGACATTTATAATGTATTCCCAGTCGTTTGTCAATGTGCCAAAAGAATGTGAGATAGAGATGAGACAATACATATCACCCAGTATCTTTGTTATCAACATTGTTGAAAGAGATGATACCAAAGTAATTTGAGTCTATTAAAAAAGTAACCCAGCATTATGGCAGGTGGTAGTGGCAAACTGGCAATTCTATGGGTGGATTTGGGTTTGGGTGTTGTGAGGACAGGAAACGCGGTAGCAAGCCGGGTAGTTTGCCCAACATCTTATGTTTGGAGTACATCATGTCTATTGTCTAATAAGTAATACTCTCTCCGTTCCGATCAATAGTTATCTATTTCCATTTTTGGTGTATCATTGAGTTGTTATCTATTTCTATTTTTTGCAACCTTTTTTGGATCACATTTCATTGCATGTGGCGTCGTGTGTTTTGTGTGGTCCAAATTCATTGATACCTCTTTTCTTAATCTTTGTGTCAAAAGCAATAGATAACAGGAGTAATACAACAAGCCAAGGTAGTCGCATGACTGATGACTGTTATCAGACATGCTTGTACGTTATCGGTAGGCGATCACGTATGCTCAAAGTTGATCGTCTGTAAACTACACGAATGATAATGATGGGAAGATAAAGATAGGAAGCACATGATTTACATCTATACAAGCAAGAGATGAGATGAGACGAGAAGATACACAATTGAATAGAGCCATTAATTATGTAGTCAAAATCATCATGAACTGTCACACTACTAAATGAGAGAGCACAATATTCACCAACCTCAGTTACAGATTACAGCCCAACAATTAATTCAGCACATCCATCCTTCCATCCATCCTCTTTACTAATTTAAATTCCCACAAACCCTAATCTAAAAAACTCAAGGCGATAACGGGACAGGCACAGGACCAAGGTTAAGCACAAGATTAAGCAAATTCCCACAAACAAGAGGCTTAGTTGATGGAATTCTAGGACATGAATTTCCCCCAATGCCCGGTATCATCGAACAATCAGGTTGCGGCCGTTGCATGCCTTTCCCAGGAATACAATTCAATGAAAAATCAAACCCAACACTTCTCAAAAACAAATTCGCACATTTCTGACTTAACCCAGAAAAGAAATTATACTCCACGCTCAAATTCACCAGGTTTTTCAGCGAACAGACGAGATCTGATAATTCCCCAGATAACTTATTATGCGCCAAGTTCAAAACCTGTATATCTTGAAGACATGATAATGAATCTGGTACATGACCCATTAATGAATTATAACTCACATCCAATACTTGCATATCGGAGAATAATCCTACCCCTTCCGGTATACACCCGCTTAATTGATTATTTAAGAACAATACTTCCTTTAATCTTGAGTTAATGTATCCTAAACTTGCAGGAATGATCCCAGTAAACATGTTATTGGCCAAGTTAATGACAGATGCAGGTGAGTTACCCATACTTTGTGGGAGTTGTCCTGAAAACTGATTATTATTCAGGAGAATGGCATCAAGTTGTTTGTTGAACAGATCTTCAGGTAATTCTCCTGAAAAACTGTTGAATCTTAAGTCTAAATACATGAGATTAGGCATGTATATGACTGTTGTCGGAAACGCACCCGAAAAAAGATTATTACTCAAGTCTAGTTCAGTAAGGAACTCAAGGTCTTTGAAAGTATCAGGAATTGTTCCTGAAAATCTGTTAGAATTCAGATGTAAGATTGATAATTGTGTGAGTAATGAAAGTTGTTTTACCAAAGTACCCTTCAGATTCCCAAAGTTGAGATCAATAGCTGTTATTGTTGTAATTACAGGTGTGTAATCATCACCATAACTATTTTGCATGTTTGTGCAAAATACACCTTTATAATTACACACATTTGGACCAACCCAATTTGTTAATATCCCATTTGGGTCTTCACTTATGGCTAATTTCCATGCTTGAAGTGCCTTATATGCATCATTCAGGTTCGAAGATGATGGTGATAATATCGGCGGGTTCGGGTATGGATTATTGACGCCTCCACCTCCGCCAACCCAAACCCCACCACCAGGACCACTGCCGCTGCCAATGCCAACACCCACACCGCCGCCAAAGCCGAAAGCTAATTCAGTAGGGAAATAATGGAATAGGAGGAGGAAGGATATTATGAGCATAAATGTGGCCATATTTTGTTGTTGTTGTTGTTGTTGTTGTTGTTGATGTAGTTGGAGTGTAGTGTATTTTGTTGGAATTTTGTGGGGGAGTTTTTCAGGTGGGAGTGTTCATAGTTAGGGATTTTTGTTTGAAGGTTTGTGAAATGTGGGAGGTTGAATGCTGATGTTTATGTTTATTATTGCTCGCTGGAGTATTAAGGTTGGGAGTGAATACAACCAAATGGTGGGGACTAAATGGTTAAGTTTTTCTTGTTTATTTGAGTTGTGAAATGTGTTTAGTCAAGGATTAGGGTAAAGTGAGATAGAAGTCATTGGTATTCAACTCTAAACTCAAGGAATCGTTCCTATCTTCGTCTCAGTCTTAATCATTTATTTATGTTTCACTAAAAGTATCTCCCATAAAAAAATTGCATTATTAAATAAATAATTGAGATAAAAAAATAATTCATTACGAGTAGTTATTTTTGTGAGTTATATAAAGTCATATAGACATTTTAGTAATGTTTATAGAAGTTGATAGAGACACAAAATAATAATGTTTGAAATTGATAGATTGTCTTAAAGTAAAAATAAGTCAAATGGATAAATGGACAAAAAATAGAATGATAAAAGCCTAACAAATACATAATTTGCTTCATTTAATTAAATAATTGACCTATTTTAATTTAAAACGTATATACTCAAATATATCGACTATCATATTTATGACTTTTTCGTGTTGGCATAAGCTCGTTTCTGGGAATCTGGGAAGATTATAATGGTTTTTGACTACATTTTGTTATGTTTGGTTAATATGTGGTTATGAGTTTTGTTTAAGTTTTGGAGGGTCTTTTTCAACCTTTTATTGATTTTATAGCAGTTTACTAGTTAATTACTCAACACAAATTGTGTCTGCCTTCCTCTCGTGGTATTTGTGTAGTTATTAATAAAACTATTGGGAAACAAAATGATTTTCTACAATTTCAGATAAGAAAAACTATAAAACCTAATTTAACCACTTGAGTATATAAGTAGCAGTAAGTCTCCTGTACGACGGTCTCACCCGTGGTTTTTTACAAAATGTGACCATTTTGTGGTAAAATGTGACCATTTTTTGATAAAAAGTGACCACTTTTGAAAAATAGGTCATTTTTCTTTAAAAAAAGGTGGGTCACTATTTACTCAAAAGTGGTCACTATTTATCACAATGTGGTCACATTTCAACTGGTCGCACGTGCGACGGTCTTATACAAGTTTTTGTGTATAAGTAGCTTGTTGAAAGTTGACCGATTTTATTAATAAAATAAGTAGAAATGATAAAATCAAATTTAAGAAGTTGTTTAAGTCACTACTGAAAATAAAAGGGTAGAAAAATATAGTATAATTGTGTTAGAGAAGAGTAATTTTTAGAGTTTGAAATAAATATCCCCGATACTTAATTCTTTTTTAAAAATTGAGGCTGAAGCCTACTAAAACAAAAGATGGAAAATAATTAGTCTTAAAGTTGCAGCTAGCTAATCATTTATGGCTCAACTGAAACATTTAAAACCATTTTAAATAGAGCATCATTGTATATATATAAAAGCAAAATGTAAAACAGCTGATGTGGCGCAACCAAGTTTCAAAATTAGGCTAATGGAACTCTCTCATTAAACCTTATAATTTCAATTTTTTTCGGCCAATTAATAACAGCCATGTCAGTTTCCATTAAATATCAGCTTATTAATTAATTAACGTTCCAACCATATAATTACTTAAATTTCTCTTTTTTTTTACCTTATTTATCTTTTATTCTTTCTCTTTCCTAAATCTTATTTTATCTCACTTAATTTTTTTCACCCCTTATATATGATTTCAGCAACCTTAGAGTTTGACTTTTTCTCTTTTATTTACAATCTCACACATTTCCATTGTCTTGCACAATTTGACGTACTAATAAAATTTGAACCACTTTGAACAATTTCAAAATAAATGTCAAAGCTAAATTACTAAGATACAAAAATTTAAAATTCGTCGAATATGATATAATTTCTAAATTTTCTCTACTCCTTTATACAAAAAGTACAAACTCAGAATTTTTAGACGATCTTATGTTTTTAAAACGGGAGAATTAGCAATGAAATGTATACTAAACTACTTAAACAAATAGCCAAATAATATGAAAAAACAATTTGACATGGCCAACAAAAAATATTGAACGTAACAATTTATTATTCCACTTAGTTGATAATTTATCTATGGTTATTAGATAAAACATGATCCTAATTCACATTCGGCAATTTATTATGGCTCCAGACAATTGTTGTTTGTATTCAAAACAAAACACAACAATTTTCATCAAAATTGTGAGCCGTTAACAAAATATTAACAAGTGTGTAAAGAATCAAAATCCCGTGCAAACTTTCTTACGGTGTGAGCCGTACGAACGGTTCGCATCGTAAGGGAGTTCGCACGGGATCTTGACCATATATATATATATATATATATATATTAATTTTTTTCGTTTTTATTTTAAGGATACATGTTCAATAAATAAAATTTTTGGTTATATATTAAATATAATTTGTCGTTAGTCTCTTTTAGTCTCAATATACATCTCGAAAAATGATGAGTAAAAGATATGTTGAATATTAATTCCCCCTCACTCCCTCTTCATTCATCTTCCAAATTGAGTCCGGTAAAACAATGCCCAAAAATCTGTTGAATAATCTCCACAAAAAGTTTTCAATCTCTAAAATGGTGATGACAAATGTTCTTATAGAATATAATTATCTTAATTTTGTTTCTTTAATTAATTTACATATATCTTAAAGTTCTCAAATCTGAACTTTATAGTTTCTTTTTTTTAACTATGTCTTAATAGTTCCATTTTTATCCCGTCTTACAATTATGACTCATATTATCAATATAGAATCAAGATCCCGTGCGAACTTTCTTACGGTGTGAACCGTACGAATGGTTTGCATCGTAAGCGAGTTTGCATGGGACCTTGACTCTATATATATATATATATATATATATATATATATATATATATATATATATATATATATATATTAATTTTTTTCGTTTTTATTTTAAGGATACATGTTCAATAAATAAAATTTTTAGTTATATATTAAATATATTTTGTCGTCTTCTTTTAAAATAAAAGTACACAAGCCCGTGATTTTTTCACGGGTGTTACATTAGAAATAAAATGGTGAAGACATACTTTCATTATGAATGGAGGACCTTCATTTGCCAGGACTGTGTTGGTGTAAGAACGTATTTTAATGTCCGCCATTTTACATCATTTGAAATAGCAACAGTGGCATTAACTCACCATTATTTTTCAATAAGTTTTACAACTTTAAGACACTCACAAAATATTAAACGATCTTGATAAAACGAAAATTTCAAGGTGTACTTATGAACAATTTAGTTATATAATAACTATACTTTGTCGTCTCCTTTTAAAAAAAGTACACAACTCCTTGATTTTTCACGGGTGTTACGCTAGTTGAAGCATAAAGTAATTTGTGTTGGTATAGTCTATAGTGCTACTTAAGTTAGTGGATGAAACCGTGCCAATCGTCAAAGTCTTTGAACTACACGAGTTATATATTATAAAAAAATAAAAATTCTTATTTGAAACAGCTCTTAATATAGTCTATACTCTAAAATAGTATTTAAATTGGTGGATGGAACAATGGCAATATCAAAAGTGTTTGAATTAGCATCATAAAAACAAAGAGATTGTGACGAATAGTATCCGTCTTCAACAAGAATTTGTGTTATAAAATGGAGGCGACCCTCAGACACCCACACAAGGTGCGACTATACATAATTACATATGGTGTGTGCCTATGAGTGCTCGCTCTATCACAAACACACAACCACATCATTATTCTTGGCTCTCCCATCTTTTATTACTTGATCACGTGAATTTATAACTCCTATACCTAAATTACAGCCTTCTTCTTAAACTATTATTACTATCATTTTTTTCTACCCCAAATTCTTATTTGCAACGGCACTATCCGTCGCAAGCTTGTGACGGATACTGTTTTCTCTCACAAAATACCCACTTTTTTTCTCTCTCCTACACTATTCCTGTGGTCCCCTTTCTCCACTAACTCATTTTGTATCCCTTTTATCTCACAAAATATCCGTCACAAATGGTGACCCGTCGCAAGCAAGACTTACTACTAAGAATCAAGATTACTATAAATAAACGTTGAATAATTAAAGCATCAATTGCGTTGTCCAAAAATATGGAAGAAACAACAAACAAGCACGTCAAAAAAGCAAGTTGGACACTTAATTAGATCATGATTGTGGATTATTTTTGTGTTCAAACGCAGATTGTGAACAAACACAAGATGCACGTCGATTCTCATAATTACGGACCGGTAAGTCTCCCATATGACGGATCTCCGTCATAAATTTGTGACGGGTCAAATACTAACCAAGTTGATAAATAAGACAAGATAGATTGCTATTTCCAATACACTAATCTTTTCTTTTATCTCCTTATGTGGGTGTCATTTGACCCGTCGGCCGTCGCAAACTTACAAGAGATATATCGTCATAAATGAGAATTTGGGATTACGGAGTACTTTGCTCAATTCACCAATATTTGGTACACCTCAACTAATTACAAATGAAATTCACTAATCCTCATTCTATAAAAGGAAACACATTTCAAGGCTTCTGATTGGTTCCTTAATTTGAGGTAGATGGGTCCACCGTCAATTTATTTCCTTTAATTATTTTCTCCTCCAAATTCATTTGTGTTCGATTTTACAAATTTTCGATTCAAAATATTCGTATTCGTATATTAAGTTTATGTTAATAAGTTTATTTACAGAAAAATTTATGCAAAAAAAATAAAAATAAAAATAAAAAACGAAAATTGTACAGAATGCATATGTTCAAAAACTACAAATTAATAAATTTCAAATTAATAAATTAAAAAATAACAACCCTAATGAATAATAATAATAAAAAATATAGACAATCAAATTCATATAATTATACATCAAATCTAACACAAAAAGCCAGATTATAATATCTCGATAAAAAGAACAAAAAAAGATCAACTAAAATTAACTATCGGGGATAAAAAAAATTATGAATAATTATTTTGCATGTTGAAAAAATCAACTCCATATATGGTCATAATTTTTTTGGGTAGTTAGAGGGTCGGAGTTTATATTTTATGATCGGTGTTTTTTTGTAATTAGAGGGTCGACCAAAAATAATTTTGGTTAATTATGATATTTAAGAACTTATGTTTAAACCGTAAATACAATATTTAGATGTTTACATATTTTTATTAACTATTATCCGTTTTAAGTTTAAAACGGGTCAATATCTATTCATTGGGCATATAGGACAAATATTTTACTTTTCATATGCATAATGTTATTATTTTGTTTTGTTCATCATACACGTTAATGCGTTGTTTTTACATACTTTTAAGTTAAGCGTATAGATTATTTATACATTTTACATCGGCATAACTGTAATATTAAAATCATACTTTTTTAAAATATATCCACCTTCTTATTTATTTTTTTAATTTAATAAAATTAAGCCCGTGCATTTTTTTGCACGGGGAGTAAAACTAGTATCTTCAAATTGCACACAAATAATTATATTAAAATTCAATCAAGCTAAAAAATAGGGAGAACAAAGAACTGCACAACATTATTTTTTTTAAAATTGAAGAGCGCGACTCCTTAAAATAAGTATATCCATTTTAAACTTAAACGGGTCAAACACAGAGGAGGGATGAGACAAAAGAAAAGTTGCTATGAACTAACAAAATAATTGTTCTATCTAGCCAAGGCGGATGTGCCCATCCTCTTTCTATAAAAGAAAAGACATTTAGAGAAATCTGATTAGCCGGAATTTTGTTCATGAAATAAAAAACTAACTAGTTTTAATCCCGTGCAAATTGCACGGGATTGCAGGTTCAAGTATTGTTATTTATGAATAATGATTAGTCATATTTTCGATTTTCGATTTGTAATATAATTTTATATGACCGATATACTAAAAATATTGTAATATTAACATACAGTTTATATTTAAAATATATCAAAACGCAATCAATCTATATAAATTTGAAATATCATAACAGAATTACAATATACAATGATAACTAAATGTTAATGCAAAATTCTCAAAATTTTCTTAATTATATATGCATTTTTCATCGTCACAACTCACTCATAAATCAGAGTTGTCAACATGTCGAATTCTTTGGAGATGGTTTGAAAGCCGATAGTTTCATTCGACTTACCTCATTCAAAATAATGAAATAGGTTGTCCTACTCTAGGGATCAATATAATTTTTTACCTTATCAGAGAAAAAAATATGACTGCCCCAAAGCCCGTCATTACTCGTGTTTTCGTAAATGTTAAGTATCTATTATGGTACTTTTCTTTTGCAATTTCAATATCCCATTTTTTTATCGTGTCACTTTTAATTTAATATTTGGAGCGTTTTTTCAAATAATATTTATGTGAAGCTTTACGCATAAACTCTTGAATAGTTACTTTTTACCGTAATTAAAATTTTCATCCATGAAGTTTTATGCTATAATTTTGTGGTATTTTAATGATATTGGTTTTATACAGATAAGATTATTATTTATAAATCATTATTTATTAATCTTTACGTACCGACCATCGTTATTTTTAATATTTACGTACAAATTATAAACGGAATCGTTTACGTACTGAACTTAAACCAATGCGGTTCTCGTTATTTAACTATTTCATTTTTATTGTGGGTCCCGCTTTTATCGATTTACCAACAATCCATCGTTATTTTTTAATACTTACGTACAAATCATGTACATAACATAAACCTAATCAGTTTTTCGTTAATTAATTTTTTCATCATTGTTGTTGATGCCCAGATTTGTTTTAAATTTTTCTGTATTAATAACGATAAGATATGTGAATATATTGAATACATTTGACATAAAACGTTTGCTATCATAAAATAAATTAAATTAGTGTTTTTAACTTTTAGTTAACTGGTATGGTATTAGCTAGGTATTTTGTCATGGTTTTTTTTCCATTGTCCAGTTTATTCTTATATATATGACGATGACAATGGATGATTAGTCGAGTTTTCTAGATTTTATTTTCATGTTATGTTGAATTATTAAAATATAGAAGATATTATTTTTTAAGGAAATATTATTATAATTTAGTACAATATATAAATATCAAATATTATGCATGATATATAGAACAAAATATCTTCTTGAACATAAATATTACGCATGACATTTGGACCGATATATTTGATTGAACATGAATATTTATGAGATAATCAGTTATTTATATACATTTTGTACTTTTTTGTAACAATATAAATTGTAAATTGTATCAGTTCATGTATTTGATTGTAATTTTATTTTAGTTGTTATTGTAATTTATTATTTATTGTTGCAAAATATTATAACAAATCTAACATGATATTATAACAAAAATGCACAGGTTACTTGTTAAAATTAACTAAAACAGTCTAAATATAACCAAAAATGCACGGGTTGCTTAAAAATATTGTTATTAGTTTAATTATAAGACAATTTAAATATTAACCCGTACAATTTTTAAATTGTCTTAATACATGTTATAATTATACCTGTTTTCATTTAAACTTGGTGTTATAACAATTTTTTGATAAAATTATCAATATAAATATTATACAAAGCGTCTTATTTTAGTTATATACTTATGCAAATATTTACTGAATTTTTTTGTTGAAATTAATTTTGTATTCATTTCAAATCAGTAATTTTTGTGTCGAAAACGTAAACTTTTTACTTTTACATTAAAATTAAATCAATCTGTATTTTGGCGGGTCCCACGTTTTCTAAGAAAAAGAAAAAGTCTTGTTTAAGGTGAGTTTTTAATTTTTAATTTTTTTGGTTGAACATAAATATTACGCATGACAATATGACATTTGGAACGGTATATGTGATTGAACATAAATTAAAAATGAGATAATCATATATTTATATACATTTTGTATTTTTTTTGTAACAATGTTGTAAATTGTAAATTGTATTAGTTCATGTATTTCATTGTATTTTATTTTAGTTATTATTTTAAAGTATTATATATTATATACTTTTGCAAAAAATTGTACTGAATTTTTTTTTTTAATTAATTCCGTATTCGTTTCTAATCAATAAATTTTTTTTGTTGCAAACGTAAACTTTTTACTTTTACATCGGAATTAAATCAATTTGTATTTTGGTGGGTCCCATATTTTTGATTAAAAGAAAAAGAAAAAAGAAAAGAAAGGGGCATGTTTATGATGACGTGGGTGAAGGAAAATGCAAGAAATGATTCAGCATTAATATAGATAAGATTGCCCCACTCCCCAATCCCCACTATCATTAAGTAATTAATTACCTTCTCTCCTCTCCACTATTATTAAGGTAATTTACCATCTTTCCTCATTTCTTATTACTTTCCATATAAGTATATTCATATATTCATAGGTTAAAAAGCTTATGATAAAAAAAATTAATCACATTCAACCTTACAATAAAAGTAAAATACAAAAATGGCGGAAGCGGAGGCCATCCTTTTGGTGCTGAAAGAGGCAAAGCGTAGGGGCCAGCTGCGGGTGCGGATTGAAAGTGACTGCTTGGGCGTTATACAAGACCTCAAAACTCGAAATAACGGGATGGCGGATCTACATCTTGTTTACGATGATATTTTTTCTATCATGGCTGATTTTGTTTCTGTTAAGTTTTCTTTTGTTAGTCGTCTAAACAATCATGAGGCGCATAATTTAGCGCACCTCCTTCCTTGGTCTATTGGTAGACGGGAGTGGGGATCGGAAGCTGCCAAAGCTCTTCTGGATTCTTTCAATCGTAATGTTAATGATATGATTTAACCCCCTGGGGGTTTTTCTTGCAAAAAAAAAAATAATAAAATAAAATAAAATACAAAACAAATCGGAAATCTGTATAGAAATTCATATATTAAAGGACAACAAATTTTATAATAACAAAAAAAAATTACGATTTCGGAAAAATTAACCTCTTGAATACCTTGACGAATGAAACTAACTAGGAATTCTTGTGTGAGACAGTCTCATACTATAAGACGGTCAACATATATAAAAAGAAAAGTCGTTTATATGTATATTTGATCCGTCCTAAATTTAAACCGATAGCCTTGTCCTACATAAGAATTTGTATAATTTTATAATGTCAAGTAAATGCGTTGTTTTTACTCACGTCTAAATTAATCGTATAAATTCTTTTTATTTTGTAGATCGATATACAAGCGATACTAAAATAGTATTTTTTATTAAATATATTCATCTTTTCATTTTTATTTTTTGATTTTAAAGCCGTGCATTTTTTGCACGGGCGTAAAACTAGTTTTAAGAGAGAAGGATTGATTGAAGAGAGCACATAGAGTGATACAACGTTGGGGGCTACAATTTTTGAAGCGAAGTCATACTCTATATCTCTATGACAATACTGGCTAATCTACCAAACATCTGCAACGACAATTTAGTAAACCACTTTGCTATATTACATAGTCAAAGGTTATTCAAGATAGATGTAGACACAAGTGAGGTAAAACTGTCTCTACCCAACCCCAAGCTAACGAACCAGAACATGACTAGGAATCTTGAAACAACTCATTCAATAACCACAACGACTCCTTTGCAAGTACAATTTTGGGTTAGTGCATCTTACATCAACCATATACAAAAGATCATTAAAAGTGTAACCATTTCTGTATAACAGTAAACTAGTAAACTGATACAAATTATGAGTCACTAGCCACATCAGCCAACATGTCAGAAGGGAATCAGCGTGGAATGGAGTGCATAAGTGTCCTAGTCCCAGAAGAGAATTGTGGAAAGGCCATGCCAGTTAGTGACAGCCCACATACTCAGTGCATTTAAGATATTTGTCAGTTAGCTAAGCTTTGTCCTTACCCTAAATTACAGCTTAGTCAGTACTATTCCAGCATCGAAAGGGAGCACTAGCCGTTGCCTCTTTTAGTATAAATAAGTTGGTCACATAGGAGAAAGGCATGATTGATGTATTCCACTCTTACTTCTTCTTAATACAATCTTTTAGTCTCTCTTCTCTAATTCTTCTCATTATCTCACCATTCTCTCATATCACATAATAGTCCTATTATACTCTTGTTGGTTTAACTGTATTATTGGTATCAGTCCAGTCCTTCCTTAACCTGTAAACATGCCTCACAACTCTGATATTACCACGGAAGCGGAAGCAAGGATCCCGAATGCCATGGACCAGAGGATGACGGCATTGGGAGAAAGCATTACAAGGAGAACTGATGAATCTGTTGCAAGGCTAAATGATTTGGTGGCTGGGATGGCGGTACAAATGGAAAATATGAAATCTTCACCTGCTCATAATGGTATGAACTCCTTTCTTGCTAGACTTGCTAAAATAGAGTTCCCTAAGTTTTCGGGAGAAAATATAGAAGGATGGTTATTTAAAGCTGAACAATTTTTTTCATTGGATAATATTTCTGAGGAATTTAAGGTTACATTAGCTGCTGTTCACCTCGACTCAGTAGCCTTAGAGTGGCACCAGTCTTACCAAAAAAACAGAACCACTAGAGGAAGGGGACCTCTACTCTGGTCTGAGTATAAGGAGGCTTTACAAGCTAGGTTTGGGAAACCCTTTGATGACCCCATGGCAGCCCTTATTAGCCTTAGACAAAATGGTAACCCTGTCAGTAACTATCATGCTGCCTTTGATAGGCTACTTAGCAAAGTTAACCTAACGGAGGAGTATGGAGTAAGTTGTTTCCTGGGAGGATTAGATGACCACATTGAATACCCCTTAAGAATGTTCAAACCCAAAACCTTGCAAGAGGCTTTTTGCTTGGCCAAATTGCAAGAAGCTGCTAATAACTTACCAATCAAACCACCCAAGTCGTCCATCTTTCCAAAGACACCACCTTTACTACCCACACCACCACACAAAACTGCCTCCACCCAAAACTCCACTACATCACCCTACAAAAGCAACTTTACACCAATTAACTCACAAAAAAAAAACACTAGCTGTACCGTCAACCTCTAACAACACCAGAAAACCCAGCCTCACCACTACTGAAATGGATGAAAGGAGAATCAAAGGGCTATGCTTTTGGTGCCCGGAAAAATTTACACCTGAGCACAAATGCCCATTCAGGAGGGGTCAAGTTTATACCCTCGAAATATTGGAGGAGGAGGGGGTCACAGAAGAAGCGGGTGACGAGGTAGAACAACCTGAAGAGAACCCTACTATGGCCTCAATATCAGCATGTGCCTTGAGAGGGGTTGCGAACTTCCAAACCATGAGGGTGATCGTCATTAAAGAGAAGAAACAGTTACATGTACTTGTTGACAGTGGACGCTCTCACAATTTCCTAGATCAAACAACAGCTGAAAAAATGGGCTGTAAACTAGAAAGAGTACCTCCTATTGAAGTGTCTGTGGCTGATGGGAACACATTGAAGTGTGAATGGATGTGTAGAGGATTCACCTGGCAACTACAACACGCCCAGTTTAAGGGAGATTTCTTCCTCATTCCCTTAGGTAACTGTGACATGGTATTGGGAATCCAATGGTTGTCCAAACTAGGGCCCATTATCTGGGACTTTCACAAGTTAACCATGGAGTTTACCTACCAGGGGAAATTGGTAACACTCGAAGGACAAGGGCTCAATAAGCTAAAACTTATACGTTCTAAGGAAATAAAGAGGCTCATCCAAGGCAAGCACCAAATTACCATGCTCCAAGTCAGAGCCTTCTCCAATAGAAGGGAAGAACTGGAATGTTACTCGGTGCAGATGCATAACTCAGAAGGAGGCCAAGGAACCAACATGACAGCAGGGATGGAAGTCATGCTACAACAATACGAAGAGGTTTTCTCTGAACCTCAAGGGCTGCCACCTCCTAGAGAAGGGCATGACCACCAAATACCCCTCAAACACGGGAGCAACCCTGTGAGTTTGAGACCGTACAGATTTCCTGCTGCACAGAAGGACATAATTGAGAAAATCACACAGGAACTGCTAGATAATGGAGTGTTACAACACAACAACAGCTCCTTTGCCTCTCCTGTGGTCCTTGTCAAGAAGAAAGATGGGAGTTGGAGGCTATGCATAAACTATAGGGAATTGAACAAAAATACCATTAAGGATAAGTTTCCGATTCCCCTTATTGAGGAACTTTTGGATGAGTTACATGGGGCAAAATACTTTACCAAATTGGATCTAAGGTCTGGGTACCATCAAATCAGGATGAACCCTTCTGATATTCACAAAACAGCATTCAAGACCCACCATGGACACTTTGAATATTTGGTGATGCCCTTTGGATTAACCAATGCCCCTGCCACCTTCCAAGGTTTAATGAATTCAGTGTTCCAGCCAATTTTAAGGAAGTATGTATTGGTGTTTTTCGATGACATCCTGGTATATAGCAAGACCAAGGAGGAACACCTTCAACACGTCAAATCGGTTTTACAAATTCTCAAGGATCATCAGCTCTATGTCAAGAGAAGTAAATGTGACTTTGAGGCAACATCCTTGGAGTATCTAGGTTATGTTATCTCAGGGCAGGGTGTGTCAACTGACCAAAAAAAAATCAAGGATATACGGGATTGGCCAACTCCTATATCAATCAAGCAACTAAGAGGATTCTTAGGCCTGGCAGGATATTATAGAAGATTCATTAAGGGATTTGGTTCTATGGCCAAGCCCCTCACTCAATTGCTAAAAAAAGGAGAATTTTGTTGGAATGAAGAGGCGTCTAAGGCTCTCCAAACATTGAAGACAACCCTTACTAGTGCCCCAGTCTTAGCACTGCCTGATTTTAGTAAACAGTTCATAATAGAAACAGATGCTTCGCAAGAAGGCATTGGAGCAGTCCTCATGCAAGAGGGGCACCCGATAGCCTTTGTAAGCAAGGCATTATCCCCTAGAAACCAAGCATTGTCTACTTACGAGAGGGAGTTACTAGCCATTCTCTTTGCTGTGGGGAAATGGCACCATTACCTAATGGTTAGACATTTCTTGATAAGAACTGATCAACAGAGCATTAAGTACATTCTAGAGGGGAAGATGTCTACACCATTTGGATCACTAAGTTGTTAGGCTATGACTTCTCAATTGAATACAAGAAGGGAAGCCAAAACCTGGTGGCCGATGCCCTATCCAGGCTGCCTAGCAACCAAATGCTAATCATGGCTACTTCTGCAGTTAAATCTGATCTTTTATCAAGGATCCAACAGTCATGGGAGCATGACCCTGACATTGCTGCAGTGATACATAGGTTACAGGAGGATGCCACTACACACCCGAAGTTCACTTGGCAGTCCAACCAATTGAGGAGGAAGGGGAAGTTGGTGGTAGGAAATGACCAAGCACTAAGAAGAAATATAATCCAAATATGGCATGATACCCCTACTGGTGGTCACTCGGGTAATGAAGCGACAACAAGAAGATTGCAGGCCATGTTCTATTGGAGAGGGTTAAGGAAGGATGTAAAGGAGTACATTAGGGGCTGCCATACCTGTCAGAGGAACAAGTATGAGACCGTGGCCTCCCCTGGTCTCCTACAGCCACTACCCATCCCAAATACTGTGTGGACTAGTATTGCCATGGATTTCATTGATGGTTTACCCAAATCCATGGGAAGGAATGTAATAATGGTGGTGATAGATAGACTCAGCAAATATGCCCACTTTATTTCCCTTTCACACCCATACACTGCAATCACAGTGGCCCAGGCTTTTTCGGATAACATTTACAAATTGCATGGTATGCCGGAGAACATTGTGTCTGACAGGGACCCTGTGTTCATCAGCAAATTCTAGCAAGCTCTTTTTAACATCCACGGGGTTAGCTTGAACCTTAGCTCTTCCTACCATCCCCAATCAGATGGCCAAAGTGAGGTATTGAACAGATGTGTGGAAACTTATCTAAGGTGCATGGCCTGTGATCACCCTAAAGAGTGGGCCAAGTGGCTACCTCTGGCTGAATATTAGTATAACACTAACTTCCACTCTGCTGCCCACACCACACCCTTTGAAATACTATATGGACAGCCACCACCCTTGCATCTACCCTACATTCCTGGAGAGTCTGATAATGATGCAGTGGACAAGAGTTTGCAGGCTCGTGAGCAGGCTATTAGTACTCTCAAATTTAATTTACACAAGGCCCAGAATCGAATGAAGCAATTGGCTGACAAACACAGAAGTGAGAGGACCTTTGAGGTTGGAGAACTGGTGTACATCAAGCTGCAGCCATACAGGCAAAGTTCGGTGGAGTTCAGGGGTAACCAAAAGCTGTCTCCTAGGTATTTTGGACCCTATAAAGTCTTGGAGAAGGTGGGTACAGTGGCTTACAAGATTGCTCTGCCACCTGGGTCACATATTCACCATACCCTACATGTGTCCATGCTAAAGAGACACAGAGGAACAGTTCCACCAGGTACCTATCTGCCTTCTCCAGTAGACCACCCTGCTGCAATCAGGATCCCAGAGGCTATAATTGATAGGAAGATGGTCAAAAGGCGCAACAAGGCTGTGACAATGGCTCTGGTCAAATGACTTAATTACTCTATTGATGAAGCAACGTGGGAAAACTATGAGAATCTGGTCCAGGAATTTCCTCAGTTGGATTCTTGGGGTCAAGAATCTTCTCAAGGAGGGAGCAATGATACAAATTATGAGTCACTAGCCACATCAGCCAACATGTCAGAAGGGAATCAACGTGGAATGGAGTGCATAAGTGTCCTGGTCCCAGAAGAGAATTGTGGAAAGGCCATGACAGTTAGTGACAGCCCACATACTCAGTGCATTTAAGATATTTGTCAGTTAGCTAAACTTTGTCTTTACCCTAAATTACAGCTTAGTCAGTACTATTCCAACGTAGAAAGGGAGCACTAGCTGTTGCCTCTTTTAGTATAAATAAGTTGGTCACATAGGAGAAAGGCATGATTGATGTATTCCACTCTTACTTCTTCCTAATACAATCTTTCAGTCTCTCTTCTCTAATTCTTCTCATTATCTCACCATTCTCTCATATCACATAATAGTCCTATTATACTCTTGTTGGTTTAACTGTATTATAAATCATCATTCCCAGTTACACATAAGGCCATAACTGCTTAAGATCGATACTTGGGGGATGAAACACTACTAGCACCCCAAAATAAGATCAGACATTTACTCCTTGATACTGCGTGAATCAGTTACTAGCATAGCTACAGCCTAAATTAGTTCCTTTTTTATTTGCCACATGCCTTTCAAAACTTTCAAGAGTAGCAATGAGTTTCGATTTTACTTTTACTGGAATAGGCGGCTGGAATAGGCGGCTCACCGCTCACGGCATCATAGCTTGGAACATAATGAACTGCAGACCAACAAATCAAAGTGTTCAACTGACCCATGAAGCCACTATAGAGCAAAACTGCACAAGTAAGCAGACAACACAAAAACAATACAACACAGACATACTGTTTCTAGATGACTTTATAAATGACTCATAATGAAACTGTATCGTGATTAGCATTGAATGTTCATTAGCCATTAAAAAGCGAAAATAATCAATGCAGTGCAATAAAAATGAATTACCATTGCCATTGGAAGCCATTGTGAGAGGAGAGGACAAGAGCTTTTCAGCAACGAATGTAATGTCCTTCACCGTAATTTCATCAAAAGTTTTTTGGAAATGATCCACTGGTTTACTGGGATACAGAAACAATTCTATGATCAGAGCAATGTTACTCGGACACAGGTATGCAAGTGAAAAAAAAACAAGTGCATATCCAAGTGACAGATTATCGGGCTCGCAGGATTCTAAATTCAGACATCAGCCTCTTTCATTATATGAGGATACAGACACAAGGCACGTCTTTAAAACATTTTCAATTATTATTTTGAATTACTCGAGCTTTATTTTTATGAAATCGGACTAAGTTTAAGAAACAAGGTTCACAAACATTGTAAGCCCAAGTTTCCTTGAGTGTTTGGTTTGAAAATAGAAGGAAAAGGGAAGCATTGTCCTCCTACATCCTCAACTACTACAGCTGCCAACATAAACCATCATCACCCAGACACCCACTACCACTCGCGTCACCACTCTCCACTCATGGACAACCCCGTTGTTGGTGATTCCTTTGCCCCACCCCAAACCCTAGCCACCATTCCCACCCAAGAAAATGCCTTCCTCACCCCCGGAAGCCGTCTCCCCCGCCCTAAAAAAACACCAGTTCAAACCTCCTCCTGTTGTTTTTTTGAAGGCGGGGCGGGAGAGAAGGTTTCTTCTTGGATGGTAGTGGTAGTTAGGATTTGAGGTGGGGAGTTTTGACGAGGTTGGTGGCAATTAACAATGGTAAGATGGCGGCAGGAGGGGTCGCTGGCGCCAGTGAGCGTGCGCTGATGACACAGATGGTGCTGATGCCGCGTGCAGGAGATGGGTGCCGATGGTTTGTGTTGATAGTTGAAGTGGTGATGAATGAATGTAGCATGGAGAGGGTCTCCCACACTCTTGGGAATGGGGGAATCAAATTAGAAGGATTTGGGATAAACCCGTTCTGGAAATGGGGTAACGGGAATAAAAAAGTGTCCAACCACCATCAACAAAGGGAAATGAGTTCTTTCCATTTCCTAAATACCCCTTACCTAACCCCTTAGTAAAAATAGTTATAGCAATCTATGCTAAACTTCCTAAGATTCATCAACTAACTATCGCAATTAAAAACGAAAAGACACAAATGCCAAAGATTACTTCCAAGCTCAATTAATTGGGAAGGCAGAGTATTGGTAAATGTGAGCATGTGGTAGATGCACTGCCAATTAAATAAGTGACAAAACCAGCAGCCACACAGGTTCATCGCAGGTGGTATAATAAGTTCCTAAAAGTTGCTTGACAAGGACTTCCTATCAAAAACAAATTAAAGGAGAAAGAGGGTAAACATAAAAATCTCACTATCCCAGAAAATTCACTTGATGTTCTACAATACCAGTATGTTTCTACTTGGACCATCTTAATTCTTAAAACTATACGACGCAAGGAAAATGGTAGGCAAGGAAAATGTCTCACACACTATGATTGCAGAAAACTGACAAAATAACGAAAAGAACTATTGGAGATTGGCTGCAAAAATCATGTGTATCCTGAATCAAATCTTGGAGAGGACGTAAGAATGACGACATCCAGAAATGATAGACAATTCTCAGTTGTTCTGAGATAGGAAACTTTCAATAAAATATCAAAATAACTAATCTATGCGTCCAAGACAAATAACAACTGTAGAGAAACAAAAACTCTAATATGAAAGCGTTAAAGGAATAGTATGACAGGATTAAGTTTGTGCTTCTAAATGCAGCAAGCTTAAAACTATGAATGCTGACGCCCAAAACTCATAAATCAATAGATCATGCACTGCAAACTTACAAGAAAAACGCTTCCAAGTTCATCAAACTCAAGATTAAAAGCTTACCGCTGTGGCTTGGACTACAAAAAGGCCTGTGTTAGTGTAAATTCTGCTGTAGGCAGACATGCTGAACCTGGGGATACTGGTTCAAGATATTTAAATCTGGTCATGGCAATAAAGAATAGTTAGGCAGCTTTGAATGATAATATGTACAGTGATTCCAATTCAAAATATACAACTGACATTTTAGTGTACAACTGACAATTGTTCTTGAACAACAATTCAACATAAAAAATGTTAAGAACCTCCCAATCCAAGAATGCTGGATTCCTCACAGAGTCTACGAGAAGCTCGACCATCTCAGGAAGATAAGTCTTTAAAGTCGCAAAAGTATAACTCATCTGTTCGGAAGAAACTGGGGATGCAATACTGCCTCCTATGGCTTCCACTTCACGAATTAAGCGTAATTGAGTCCGATTTAATGTGGTTTTGAAAGCCATAAGGTGCAAAAGGTGACTGTGGTGACTCATATGCTGAGCCACAATAGATGTACAGACCGATAGAAGCCACGGGGTTCTGCATCAAAAAGTCCCAGAAAGAGGTTTTACTATATGACAACCATTCCCCTCTCCGTTAATAGATGAAAAAAAAAAAACACAGAAACTTACATGTGATGCTTCGGAAGCTATCTTGAGACCATTAGAGAGAGTAGTAATCCTGGTTTTTGCCGGTTAAACATAATCTGGGAGCGGTGGAGGCAAAATTACTCCCTCTAGTGGTAAATTTAGAGGAGGAAGCGAACCAGATTTTCCTCCCAGAATCCAGCTGAATAGCTCAGATGAGGAGGTTTGAGAGGCTACCGCAGTAGAACGGGCATACCTTGCTAGTGTTGGTAAAATGCTGTAACGACAGTAACAGAACCCAAAAAACGAGAGAGAAGATAAAACCGAAAATCGTAGCGTGTGGTAGGCGACCATCGCCTTGAAAACTATTTTTCCCAGTACGACAGTGGTGGCGATCAACTAGTGCCGGTAGTTGCCCAAGCTTAACACTACAGTCCCCACGCAGCTCCGCCCACACACTATAGTCCCCAGCTCCGCCCACACACCCACTCGGAACAGTGAGACTTGGAACGATTTAAAACAATTACCCAGAAAAGAGACGAGAACATGAGAGATTTTGAGAGAGGATATCAGAGTGATTGTGTGATTGTGTGTTTGTAGAAGAGGGTATTTATAGAGAGAACCAGAGAAACCCTAGGTTGAAAACGCCTCCTCGAAAGCAGCAGTAAAGGGCTGGAAGTGGGGAGAGAATATCACTCCCACTAACAGTGTCAGTTGACTGACTGTTTCAACAACGCAAAAAACCTAGACGGTTTGGAATCCACACAACAAAAACAAAGCCTTGGCCCAAAAAGATAGACACAGCCAGCCGCAGGCGATTACCAATTCCCAAATCCCAAAGCCGAATCTGAAACCGGGCCAGGCCGGGCCGGGCTCGGGCACGGCACACGCGCGTGTGCGAGCTGAATTAAGCACCTCGCAAAGCCTCTACAAAAGGCTCCCTTGACTAACTAGTGATAAGTGTAGTAATAGAAGTGTTGAGCCATAATTAGCTTGATCAGATATGTATGAAGTCCAGATGAGAAAGATAGGCCCAGCAAGGGAGAACCCAGACAAGCCCAGAGGTTCAAGAAGAGCCAAGTTGTCAGTTACCCTGAACAGGACACACCCCGACCAGTGGGGCAAGAGAGTGCAAAACAGAATGAGAAAAAAACAAGCCTGATATGTACACTGTGCAAGCCAGGAAACGACTGAAGAGGAGATCTTAGCCCCTATTTTTAAGGAAGACCAAGTCAGAAACCCTAAGCAACAATTGAAGAAACGTGTGATCATGGAGCAAAAGTAAAGCCGTTAAGGCTGATAGAGTCAGCTCAGATTAATAGGAAGTGTGCCCTATTAATCCGGAACCACGTCTTAGCTTAAGAATAAGAACGTTGGAGCATACAACGTTCAGATGACGAGTAGTATATGTAAAACCCTCGTCGCAGCGGAAAATAAAACATACAACATGCCAAAATTTAAGCGGAATTTAAACTTTAACATGCATAAAAACGAGGTGAATTAAAACTAAAACTGAAACAACTGATATAAACAGAAACATAGATAAGTATAACTATCTAAGTGCTGAAAGTAAAATATATACAACAGCCTGGGATGACACATCCCTACAGGCACTCAAAAACTGAAATGAAAGTCTAGAGTCTAGCTAACGCGAAAGTGTAAGTCAAATCGATGAATAACGGATCATCGCTCGCTAGCTCCATGCAACCCTCTGCCAACCACCTGTCATGTACCTACATACATGTAAACATCTACGCCACAATCAATGGGGAGTGACTAGAGTTCTCCTAGCCACCTTTTGTAACGACACGTAACACAGAAATGCACAACATACTCCAACATATATAAACATGTGAAGCATACAAATCTCAATATCTGAATCTCAAGTCAACATGCAAATACTTATGCAAGGCTCTCAACCAACTTCGGAAACTATTTGGAAGGAGAGCCGGTTTCTCTTCTGGTTGCCCGGCCGGGGTTCTTTCAATATAAACCATTTACGAAACTAGCCAAAGAGTTATCCAATGCCTTGGATGAACAGTTCTAAAATCAATACACTCAATCCGTCACAATCAATCGGCAACATCTGACACCGTATATATCCCAACTCAGGCAAACAGATGCAAATCAACAGGTATAAAGGTTCAGCGGTCAACTCAAGACATAACCTAGATACCAATTCACTTTCACAAACAAGGACTCAGCGGCCAACTTAAGGCATAGACCTTGCTAAACAACAATACACTAGACTTAGAGGCCAACTTAAGGCATAGACTAGCATCCAAATTCACAATCACAAGTAAGGAACTCAGAGGCCAGCTTAAGGCATACTCCCTTACTACATCACATGACACTAGACTCAGAGGCCAGCTTAAGGCATACTCTAGCATCAACAACTGTACTTTAGGCAAGGCATTACACCCTAGCTACCTCGTTGTACAACTGCTCTACTCGTCAGACTCAGAGGCCAACTTAAGGCATAGACTGAAGCGATCACAAAATAACATGTCTGAGCTCAGAGGCCAACTTAAGGCATATCTCAAACACGACATGAAAAACACATATAGGGCTCAGAGGCCAACTTAAGGCATATCCCCATATATGACAACTAGTTCACGTATTAAGCTCAGAGGCCGACTTAAGGCATACCTTAATACGCATCAATACATCAGCATACATATATATACCACAACCAGATCCTTAGTTCTAATCTTCTTAGACTTCTAAACAACACTTAATTGATCCCGGGAACTAAGTTGAGGGAGAGCCGGTTTCCCTTTCGGTTACCCGACCGGGGGGTCTCTATCCTCTCTCTATTCCCGAACCCAATAGCTTCGCCCATCCTCCGAGGACCTCAAACACATATACAAGGCACACGGAACGAGTCTCAAACAAATCGGACTAGCCGATCAAAAGATAAAACAAATTTTAGAGTGTAAAGGGCTCCCAGCCGGTCAGGGACAGGCAGCCGGCCAACCGTCTGGCAACTCTTACACCATCACAGCCTTTAAAACAATGAAAAATACGGGAAGGGGCTCCCAGCCGGTCGACCGTCCGCTGGCCACCCGGCTGGGGAACCTTTCTCTTAATTCCCCTCTTTCTACGCAATGAACAAAAGACAACGTGCCTCAGCCGGTCGACAGGCAGCCGGCCTACCGGCTGAGCACCCCTTTCAGCCTAAATTTCGAAAACACGCAAACAACCCCAAAGCACTCCCGGTCGGTCGACCGGCTGCCGGTCGGTCGACTGGCTCAGAGTCCCTGAGCCTAAAAATCGCGTCTTACAGGAAACCACAAATCCGTTTGAATCGATACCAATTCCCAAAATTCGAAACAAGTAAACACCACCCAGCATATATAACACATATAGGATGCAATAGCAAGTATTAACTTCAACAATAAAGCCACATTAAGATTAAACTTAGTATTCGTCTTAAGGATGAAAAATCTGAAAATGAACAAATAACCATATGAATATCAAACTAAGCATGTGAATGTCATCCAAGACTAAACCCTAACATGTTTTTAAGTCCAAAACAACAACAATCATCACAAAAATCAGAAACTTTAATAAACAATAACAAGAAATGTGCTTATTTAACAAAAAGACCGAGTTTCTCATTATCGTCACCTCAAAAGCGTTTTATGCTCCTAGCTCCTCTTCAACAATGAAGCTATCGACCTCAATATCCTCTAAATCTGCTACTACAACAAAGAAAACGGTTTTTAGAACCCTAGAACGGAAATAAGCCAAAACAGCGTCTTTTTCGGGTTGAACGAAATCGAAATTGAAAGAGATAAATGTCTTGATAATTTCGCAAGGATTCCGAAAATGTAGGACTTACCTTGATTCGGGTTTGGGAAGAGCTTGAAAAGTTGATTTAAAGCTTGAAGGCAAAAGGAGAAAAAGAAAGGCAATGTAACAGTGTTTGATGTTTTGAGAGATGCAAAATGTCGATGGACGGTTCTTGTTTAGGGTTAAGTAGTGTCCTTTCTTAAATGAATCGGGTCACTTGTTTGTGAACGGGTTTTATGAGTCGGGTTGAAGGCATGCCAAGTTATTAACATCCCAAGAACTTAAGGTTTCTTAAGACGGATCTTAACGGAAGATTTAAAAATTACTTAACAATTTATTTAAAATATTATTTTATTCGGTAAATTAATTTAAAATCATTAAAATATTGTTTACGAAAATGCGGGATGTTACAATCACCCCATCTTTCAAAAAGTTTCGTCCTCGAAACTTGAAGACAGAAGTAAGTACGAAAACAACTCTAGTTATCAAAACGTACTACCCGGGTTATGGAAATCCAAATCTTTGTCTTTCAAAAAGGTTCACAAGGAAAAGATTTCAAGGCACAAGCCTTCGTAGATGGACATTGGGATTCTCGTTACGTATTCAAGAGTCCGACGTTCCAAATCTGAGACAAGTCCCAAAATTAAATCATTAAAAGTTCAAAATCCCGATCGATCCGGTGTTGATAAGCACAGTACGGGTTATCAGACGTCTCCAATAACGAGTTCAAATGACTAATCAACGCTGAGATTAATCCAAATTGCAATCAATCAGTTCTTTCGTAACCAAATTTCCCAAAATAACCTTTATTTTTTATTCCTCAAAAGTGTAAAATTGCAACAACGGCAAAAAGGTCATTTTCAATAAAAGAGGGAGCAGTTTCGAATTCTCGAAACAATTAAGATTTTCCAAAAACTGCAAACTTCCAGAGTTAACAATGGGAAACGAATTCCAAAAACAGTCACCGAGAGCGTGGAACAATCTTAAAGATTACCTTCTACACGAAGGATCAGAAGTTTCAAATTCCACAGCTGACAAAGAATGCAAGGGAGGATCGAAGGAATGAAACAACCAGGTTAAATGTCAAGGAAGACGGTAACTTTTGCCAAACATGGGTACACTAACCGCTCAATCCATAATCAAAACATCGTTACAACGATTCCTAGTATATCCCAAGAAGGACAGTTCAAGTGATCTCTAGCCTCTCCAAGGTTTCACGATCCCTCTTATCATTATCTCCTCCACAGTACAAGGTATTCCTCAACAAGAAGGCTTCCAAAACTCTAAACCGGAATTCTATTGCCATAACACCGAACCTCGAAACCCAAGATATGGTATTCATCATCCTATAACCTGAAATTTTGACAGGTCGATCCTAGCAAACCTATTCCACAAGGTTCGATATCTTAAATTCCCAAATTTTATTACCACAAAGAACATTCAAATCAAGATCTTACTAAGGTAACAACTCTTAAATCCTCTGGTTTCTAACCACTTACCAACAATATACATCCCAAAGAAAAGGTTCCAAGGAAGTAACAACTTTCACTCCTACAGTTGCCATAAGGTTTAGTTATTCACATTCCGAACTTCCCGAATGATATCTATGAACACTTATAAGTTGCAAATCTCTACACTATGATTACCACAAACATCAATGGTTACCCATCAATCGCCATTGGAGTATTATTAAGTCAACGGGCTCCCATTACCCCACAAGTTATCATAAACGGTTCACCTAACAATGGGTATAATTTCCAAATTTTATTAAGTACCTCAATAGGTAAACGCTGAGGTTCCATAAGTAACTTAAGGTCAACACTCAGCCAGCTCCATAAGTCCACTTGTAAATGTCCCAACATCCTCACACCGTTACCAATAACTCTCGTTTCTAAAGTATGTGGTCCTTCCTGCAATTAAGCGATTCCTCAAGATCAAGTAGCACTAACTTACCTAATTCATCCATTTAACCACATCATCATCATCTTAAGCATGTACCTCCAAAATCACCTAGAACTCTAAGTATCGTATTTAAATCCTCAAATGGTACTCCCAAATCTACAATTACCACTCACATCTGGCTATCTAACATGAAGCTTTCAAGACGGCACACTATCCAATATCACCCGAATATTATTATCATTAACTCTCTCAACCAAATTCTGGCAACGCAAAACCAAGCATTCCTCAGGGCGTGTATCACTGCTCCAAGAACAAGTCGATCTCGCCGCTAATATAAATGAAAAGGAACAAGGCTCACAGAAGAGGAGATCAGATACGAACTTCAGGGTTAAACACGACACATGTCTCGAGAGAGACACACGGAAGACGGCTCGAGGAACAACAAGATGACAAGGTAAGAAACTTTAGGCCATGGACCCCAATCGAAGTTGAAGCCAAGAGCAGGCGGAGAAGCAAAGGAGAAGAAAGGAGAGAAGTGACGTGAAAGGAACGATTGCGGGATCTTCCAAGGTGCGGGTCTCCCACTATTCTCACGGGGTTCTCACTTCTTACTTTCCAAATCAAGGCATTCAATTATCGGTTCTCACGAAAATCCCTCCAATGATTTATATACCCTAATCTTCCAAACTTTAAACGATATCACCATTACAACTACCTATTCTCAAAAGTTTGAGATGCCTCATCTTTGCTAGTTCCTCAAATGACAACTCAATAACACTTTCAGGCCATCACCCCTGTATGTTATATCTACTTTACTTACCTTACTGTCCACCAGATAACAATTCCTAAACCATCAAGTTTTCTGAATCCTCCTCTCCCAATAGATTACTTTATTCTATCCACAGACCGGTGGAGCATCCTCAAATTTCTCTTAAGTTTTTCAATGAATAAACATTAAGATTCATAAAGCAGTCTAGGGTCAAATCGTGGTTCACTTCTTCTAAGCTTAAGTCATAAACTCTTCAAGCATTCAACTATTATAGCCAATGATTCACATTCCTTAACAACGGCCTTTCCCAGCTCAATCACTCACCTAAGTCAAGTGATACTAACTCCACTCATCCATTCATCATCCTTAGCATCTTAAGCCTATTCTTCCCGGTCGTTCTATATCCTCAAGTATCTTATCTAACTCCTTAATAATATTCTTAAATCCACAAATTTTCACAATCTAAGCATGGTTCTCAAGATTAAGTTCTACCAAATACTAAGCATACCACTCAACCTTCAAACAAGTACCATATCACTCACTTTCACTCTCCCAATTGGATAGACAACTAGACACTTGGATCATCAAAACATGACTCTCGATACCTCCTAAGTTATTCCTCAAATAACAACGTTTCTTAGAACACCGCTCACGGTTATCCTAAAACTAGTTCCTCCAAATCCAATTAAAGAGAAGATTACCTAGAGGGCACCTTAAGAAAGCAAGCTACAAGGTTAAGCTGAAAAGATATAAAGGTCTGTTCAAGTAAGACAGACAAATATTCTAAAAGAATGATGTGCATCCGGAGTTATCAAAGAAGGTGGTGCACAAAGAAGGAGGAGTATCTTCAAGGTTCAGAAGTATTCTCCCATAGTAGCACAAATCTTCTATCTTCGGTAGAAACTCCAGTCTTCATCACCAAATGGATAAGTCCATGGTTCGTCGATTGGAAGGCAATAAAGTATTATCAATGACAATCAACAAACACGTTAGAATCTAATAAAAGCAATCACAAAACAGACTATAATTTAAGTCCTTAAATCTACCCCATCTCTCATTCATTATTTGATTATATGGTCAAGTTAAGGTTGGGGGTTATATGAGTGCGTCGGGAGCGATAACGCTCTGATACCAACTGTAAAACCCCTCGTCGCAGCGGAAAAATAAAACATACAACATGCCAAAATTTAAGCGGAATTTAAACTTTAACATGCATAAAAACGAGGTGAATTAAAACTGAAACTGAAACAACTGATATAAACAGAAACATAGATAAGTATAGATGTCTAAGTGCTGAAAGTAAAATATATACAACAGCCTGGGATGACACATCCCTACAGGCACTCAAAAACTTAAATGAAAGTCTAGAGTCTAGCTAACGTGAAAGTGTAAGTCAAATCGATGAATAACGGATCATCGCTCGCTAGCTCCATGCAACCCTCTGCCAACCACCTGTCATGTACCTACATACATGTAAACATGTACGCCACAATCAGTGGGGAGTGACTAGAGTTCTCCTAGCCACCTTTTGTAGCGACATGTAACACAGAAATGCACAACATACTCCAACATATATAAACATGTGAAGCATACAAATCTCAATATCTGAATCTCAAGTCAACATGCAAATACTTATGCAAGGCTCTCAACCAACTTCGGAAACTATTTGGAAGGAGAGCTGGTTTCTCTTCCGGTTGCCCGGCCGGGGGTCTTTCAATCTAAACCATTTACAAAACTAGCCAAAGAGTTATCCAATGCTTTGGATGAACAGTTCTAAAATCAATACACTCAATCCGTCACAATCAATCGGCAACATCTGACATTGTATCCCAACTCAGGCAAACAGATGCAAATCAGCAGGTATAAAGGTTCAACATTTCAACTCAAGACATAACCTAGATACCAATTCACTTTAACAAACAAGGACTCGGCGGCCAGCTTAAGGCATAAACCTTGCTAAACAACAAGATTCTAGACTCAGAGGCCAACTTAAGGCATAGATTAGCATCCAAATTCACAATCACAAGTAAGGAACTCAGAGGCCAGCTTAAGGCATACTCCCTTACTACATCACATGACACTAGATTCAGAGACCAACTTAAGGCATACTCTAACATCAACAACTGTACTTCAGGCAAGGCATCACACCCTAGCTACCCCGTTGTACAACTGCTCTACTCGTCAGACTCGGAGGCCAACTTAAGGCATAGACAGACGCGATCACAAAATAACATGTCTGAGCTCAGAGCCCAACTTAAGGCATATCTCAGACACGACATGAAAAACACATATAGGGCTCAGAGGCCAACTTAAGGCATATCCCCATATATGACAAGTAGTTCACGTATTAAGCTCAGAGGCCAACTTAAGGCATACCTTAATACGCATCTATACATCAGCATATATATATATATATATACCACAACCAGATCCGTAGTTCTAATCTTCTTAGACTTCTAAACAACACTTAATTGATCCCGGGAACTAAGTTGAGGGAGAGCCGGTTTCCCTTTCGGTTACCCGACCGGGGGGTCTCTATCCTCTCTCCATTCCCGAACCCAATATAGTGTCGCCCATCCTCCGAGGACCTCAAACACACATACAAGGCACACGGAACGAGTCTCAAACAAATCGGACTAGCCGATCAAAAGATAAAACAAATTTTAGAGTGTAAAGGGCTCCCAGCCGGTCAGGGGCAGGCAGCCGGCCAACCGTCTGGCAACTCTTATACCATCACAGCCTTTAAAACAATGAAAAACACGGGAAGGGGCTCCCAGCCGGTCGACCGTCCGCCGGCCACCCGGCTGGGGAACCTTTCTCTAAATTCCCCTCTTGCTACGCAATGAACAAAAGACAACGTGCCTCAGCCGGTCGACAGGCAGCCGGCCTACCGGCTGAGCACCCCTTTCAGCCTAAATTTCGAAAACACGCAAACAACCCTAAACCACTCCCAGCCTGTCGACTGGCTGCCGGTCGGTCGACTGGCTCAGAGTCCCTGAGCTTAAAAATCGCGTCTTACAGGAAACCACAAATCCGTTTGAATCGATACCAATTCCCAAAATTCGCAACAAGTAAACACTACCCAGCATATATAACACATATAGGATGCAATAGCAAGTATTAACTTCAACAATAAAGCCACAATAAGATTAAACTTAGTATTCGTCTGAAGGATGAAAAATCTGAAAATGAACAAATAACCATATGAATATCAAACTAAGCATGTGAATGTCATCCAAGACTAAACCCTAACATGTTTCTACGTCCAAAACAACAACAATCATCACAAAAATCAGAAACTTTAACAAACAATAACAAGAAATGTGCTTATTTAACAAAAGGCCGAGTTTCTCATTATCGTCACCTCAAAAGCGTTTTATGCTCCTAGCTCCTCTTCAACAATGAAGCTATCGACCTCAAGATCCTCTAAATCCGCTCCTATAACAAAGAAAACGATTTTTAGAATCCTAGAACGAAAATAAGCCAAAACAGCGTCTTTTTCGGGTTGAACGAAATCGAAATTGAAAGAGATAGATATCTTGGAAATTTCGCAAGGATTCCGAAAATGTAGGACTTACCTTGATTCGGGTTTGGGAAGAGCTTGAAAAGTTGATTTGAAGCTTGAAGGCAAAAGGAGAAAAAGAAAGGCAATGTAACGGTGTTTGATGTTTTGAGAAATGCAAAATGTCGATGGAGGGTTCTTGTTTAGGGTTAAGTAATGTCCTTTCTTAAATGAATCGGGTCACTTGTTTGTGAACGGGTTTTATGAGTCGGGTTGAAGGCATGCCAAGTTATTAACATCCTAAGAACTTAAAGTTTCTTAAGACAGATCTTAACGGAAGATTTAAAAATAACTTAACAATTTATTTAAAATATTATTTTATTCCGTAAATTAATTTAAAATTATTAAAATATTGTTTACGAAAATGCGGGATGTTACAGTATATAAGCAAAATCATTCATATAGAACAAGTGTGTAATCTATCTTTGTACTGTGCAACATTCTAAATCCATTCAAGCAATTATTATCATTTTATAGCATTCTGTTCAGAAATAATACCCATATAATATAAACTTCCTTCAAATATTTTCATTTTTATTACTGATAATTGTATTTGAGCTAGATACCCTACATTTCATACATCATTTAGCTTGATTCATTCAAGGAAATCTTTGCTAAAACAATGGCGCCCACCGTGGGGCATCTAGTTCATTAAGTCTCAAAATCTTCCCACTTTGCTGTCAACATTCCCGTTCAAAATGTTAACTCCTACTACAGAAGAGCAACTGGCTGCTGCCCTAGCTCAAATTAGAGAATTAGAGGAGATCGGGGAAAAGGCAACACAAACACAAGTTGAACTTGACAGAGTCAAGGAGTCTGAATCCACCCTGAAAAAGCAGTTAGAGGAGAAAGCATCAAGCTCCAGACCCAGATTTGAGCCTGGAACCCCCTTCTCCTCTATCATTAAACATTGACTTCTCCTGCTATGCAACCCCGGAGAAAAATCCTACCACTGATCAGGAAGGTGAAGCTGCTGCAACAGATCAAACCAATGCAGCCAGAATGATGTCAATGCTTTAGGAAATTCAGAAACTCCACAGTAAAATTGAGAATATTCCTGGAGTGCCCGATCTGTCCAGCAAGTGGAGATCGATAGCTATGCTGACTCGCCCTTTGCTGAGTAGATAGACAAAGTAGACCTCCCAAAGAAATTCTTCGTTCCATCAATGACATCCTATGATGAGACTACAGATCCTCAAAACCACATTGCTGTATTCAAGCAAAAAATGTTGGCAGCCTCGTTACCCAACGAGCTCAAGCAGGTGTGTATGTGTAAAGGTTTTGGCACCACCCTAACCGGAGCAGCAATGCAATTGTTCATCAACCTACCTCTTGGAAGCACCAAAAGTTTCGCAGATTTGGTCAATGCCTTCAACAGTAGTTTGCCAGCAGTAGGGATATGACCAAGAGACCAAGTAACTTGTTCAGGGTAAAGCAGTCCTCAGGCGAGACTATCAAGAAATACCTAGGCAGTTTCGTCAAAGAAATGGTGGTCATTCCCAGGTGTGATGAGGAGACTACTATCGAGGCATTCAGGCAAGGTGTCCAGCCCGATAGTGATATCTATGCAGATCTCACCAAGAAGGCTTGCCCGACCTTCGCTACAGTCTAGTCAATTGCATTGGAGCATGTCAGGCTAGAAGAGGACCTTAACTTCAGGACATCCTCGTCCGTAGGAAATGAGAACTACAGCCAGACCAGTAGAAAAAGCTTTAACCCCAAGGGAAACAACTCCAGACCCGCTCCATATTCCAGGCCTGAGCGGTCCGAAGTCAACATGGCCCAAGAGCACATAGATAACCCTTCAAACCTACTCACCATTCATGAGTATAATTTCTTTATTTCCACTACAAGCTTAATCAAGAAACTAGAAGGCATGGGAGATACCGTCAGATGGCCAGGAAAGTCTGACAATACCAGAAGAGACTCTTCAAAGTGGTGTGAATTCCATCAGGATATTGGACATATCATAGAGGAGTGCATCCAGTTGAGAAAGCAAGTGGCATACCTGATCAGGAAAGTCTACTTGAAAGATATAATCCAGCAGTCAAGCAACAGCAAAGACTAGACAAAAAGTCAGGGAAATGCAAGGGCGCCACCTCTTCCTCCCCTCATTTATGAAGTCAAATTCGTAAATGGAGGATCAAAAATATGCAGTCTGACCAGCTCAGCAACTAAGAAAGTTGTCAGGGAGTCAAAACTTCAACCTCCTTCTAGATCTATTTCTTTGCCTCCTGTTACTTTTGACGATTCTGATTTGTAGGGAGTATCAGACTTACACCATGACAGCCTAGTTATAACAATGCAAATCGGTACGGTAAAAGTTTCCAGAATATTGATAGACGGAGGCAGCTCAATCAATCTGATAATGATGGACGTGCTAAAGACTTTGAAGATTAGTGAAGATCAGATCATCAAAAAGTCGAGCGTCCTAGCCGGATTCAGTGGAGAAACCAGAAGTACCCTGGGGGAGATCAACTTGCCAACATATGCGGATGAAGTTGCATCTTATGAAAGATTTGGAGTCATGCATTGCCTGTCCTCGTACAATGTGATCCTGGGAAGACCCTGGATGCACAATGTCAAAGCAGTCCCATCTACATATCATTAGTGCGTAAAGATATCAACCAAATGGGGGGTAACTACTATCAGGGGTGAACAGAGAACGACTTATGAATGTTATTCCCAGGCTTTGAAACCTTCAAAGTCATGTAAGTCCCTGGCATAGCAATTAAAGTCCCATGTCAGGAAAGAATACGTTGCAGAATCACAAATGGAGACATGAGAGGTAGTCCTGAACCAAGAATTTCCTGACCAGGAAGGTACTTGTTGGCTCTGATGCACCTGACTCAGTCAGGCCTGACTTGGTTAATTTTCTAAAAACTAAAATGTCTTGTTTCGCTTGGTCACATTTTGATATGACTGGTATTGATGCTAATATTATTACCCATAAGCTCAATATTGACACGTCTTTCAAGCCTGTGCAACAAAAAAGACGAAAATTTGCCTCTGAAAGAAATGAGATCATCAATCAAGAAGTTGACAAGCTGCTGGATATGGGAATGATCAGGGAAATAATGTACCCAGATTGGTTGGCCAATGTGGTTGTCGTGCAAAAAAAAAAGAATGGTAAGTGGAGGGTCTGTGTAGATTACACTGACCTAAACAAAGGTCGCCCAAAAGATCTTTTTCCTTTGCCACACATTGATGCCATGGTAGATGTCACAGCAGGGCACGGAATGCTGACCTTCATGGACGCTTCCAGTGGATTTAATCAAATAAAGATGCATCATTCAGACAAGGATATCACAACATTTATCACTCATATATTGTTATACTGCTATGTCGTTTGGTCTGAAAAATGCAGGGCAATGATGACATGTTTTTGCCGTCACTACCGGTATCAAACACATTTATAGAACCCGAAAATAAGTAGTATTAAGATCGGGGTCGAACATGAAGATGGTGGAGATAATCGCTTAGTCTAGTTCTAATTCAAGTCTAAGTTGGGTAAAAGGGTTGAGAGTGATAAGACTAGCAACTAAAGACAAATAAAAGCAATTGTACTAAGATTAATTCGATGATAAAAGGAAATAGGGCGTCGGGGTCACCTAGGTAAGTCGGTAACCAAACATAAGAGAACGGTCTCGTGTCACCTCTATGGTAAGCCTAGGGTCGTCTCTTCTCTTGAGTCGACTAACCTAAGGTGGAATCTTATCCTTACTTTCGCTACAAACAAGGCTAACCTAACACACAAACATGGATACAAATGAAGAATTCTCTCAAATGTCTTCAAAATACACCCAAAACTCCAAATGTAAACTATTGATTACTAAGAAGAACACTAACTATGATTAAGGAAAGATTAACTAAGAAGGATTATAAAAACTAAAGTAAGATTAAGAATTTGAGTTGAGATTTTAATGTGTAAATGTAAGCAATGAAACAGTAACCAAACCCTAGAAAAGCGTGAAAAAATCTTAAGCTTGCGTAAATGAAAATAGACTAAGTGCGGGTATATATAGTGCGCGAAAATCTGAGATTTGACTCTCAGCCGGTCAACCGGCTGCCGGTCTGGGACCGGCTAAGAGTCAAAACACGAACTTCTGATTTTTCTTCTTCTTTTTCTTCAATGCACAGGTACAACCAGCCGGTGGGTCGGCTGCCGGTTGCCCACCGGCTGGTAGTCTTTTCTTAAGGGCCTGACTTCTTACGTTGAAAGGAAGAATGGCCAAGTGTGAGAGGGGTCCCAGCCGGTCAGCTGGCTGCCGTTTGGCCACCGGCTGAGGACCCAAAATCAAACTCCTGCTGAGATTTCTTCAAAAGAATAGGTGAAAGGGCTCCCAGCCGGCGGACAGGCTGCCGGCCGACCGGCTGAGGACCCCACTTCTCCATTTCTTCTCCTTTTCTTCTCTTTTTGCTTTGATTTCACCTCGTTTGTTCCCGTTTCTTCATTCCCGCTTCAAGTCCCACAAAATGTCAACCAAACATGTAGAAAAGAGATATCGGGCATAAAAAGGAGCAATAGCATGCAAAACGGAGGCGAAACGGGATTGAAATAAAAGGAAAAGAAGGGAAAATAATGACCGAATATGGGCTCATCAGAATTCCCCACACTTAAACCTTAATCGTCCTCGAGTAAGTAATCACAAAACTATATAACCCTTATTCGAAACAAGAAACAAACTAAATAAGCTAACTAGAAGCTGAATCGGGTTTACCTACACCCGTAGCCCTTTCAACTCACAATTTGACATTCATGAGGAAGAATGCCCTATTGCAAGGCAAGTTTGGTCTTGCTACAAAATTTTTGATGCAAACAAGTCAAATTAAAACAAAACACATATAAACAAGCAACATGCATCGGGAAAAGGCCAACCGCTTGCCTCATCCAAGGGGGTTTTGAAAAACTAAACAAGGGAGGTCTATGGCGGAGGATGTCGACTCAAAGTCTAACCACGGTGTCAAACCCCTAAATCAAGCTCAAGCAACCAACAATGACATCACCAAAGACCAAGAAACTAATTCAAGGCGGGAAAACAGAAGCACTAAGCTATACTTCCAAGAATGACACGACGCACACATGATTCGACTCCATGCTAGACCCATAACCGATAAGAAGACCCTAAGCACCGAGTCTCACGGGTGACACTCAACGCACAAGGAAAGAAAGGGGGATGATTTTTGTGACAAGAAGTAACCAAAATCACTCACCTACCTCAACTTGCGAAGCATGCCCGCAATCTAGAATGGTACTCCATCCAAAAGTCCATGAGAAAATGTAAATGCACATGATGAGAACAACAAGGATGTAACGGGGCTTGGGTTGGGTGAAAATGGTTTGGTGCAAGCACCGTTCTAGGATTTGAGGCTCAAAAACAAGAATGATTGCCATAATCAACACAACTCCTTATTGCAACAACTAAGCAACGTATATGCCCTAACTTTGGTTTTGACAAAACCAAGCAAAGATTGCATAAACCCTAACTTACTTTGGAAAAAAAAAACCATCACAACCTTTAACAAAGTGGTCATTATTTAAATACACCGAACAACGTCTACACCCTAACAAAAGACTTGAAATCCAAATCAAATGCAAAAATTGTGTAAACCCGGCACGCATGGAAAAACGTCAAAAGACCACATTATTATAGCAATGACTTTTTCTATCTCCCCTTGATGGAAGGGAGTTGTTGCTAGCCTTTTCTATTTCAAAACACATATACACACTTTTCTTTTTGGATTTTTCAAAACTTTTTCAACTTTTTTTCTTTGATTTTCTAATTTCTTTCTTTTTCATTTTTTTTCTTTTCTTTTCTTTCTTTTTCTCAAACTTCATTCACCAAGAAAACAACAAGTAATGACCAAAGAGGAAGAGTGCACCAACCAACATCTAAATCCCCGACTCTACCACAAACAAAGTACCAAAAAACAACCATTCTTGATCAAGGAAGGGTGTTTTTGGGATGTAGCTCATCTAGTGGTTAAGGCCAAATGAAAAAGCTAAGGCTCAAAGTGGTTAAACAAAAAGAGGGGATAAGATGCAAGGTTCAAAACAAGGCTAATTTGACAAATGTGAAGTTGATTTATTTTGAACAAGAGTTGTCTCACATGCACATGAACATAAACACGGAATTAAGGAACGAGCGCTATACTTATGCGTTTTGACATAACATACCACGTAAGGAGGACTACTCACAATCCTAATCCGAGTCGGTTTGATGGGCCGACCATAAAGGAGGCTCTATCCTCACATTTGAGTAGCTAATGTCGGTCCTAGGTCGAGTCAAGGTCTAACACGGTCTTACATGGTGGTCGAAACTTGGTCATTAAGCCTAGACTTCCGGGGCCTTGCAAGCAAGAACCCTAACAAGGTGACATCAAACGATGCAAGCTATTAGAAGGGGTAAGACACAGGCAAGACAAATATCATCATTGACGGCATATATCCTCCACTATTCAACATTCTATGCATATTTACAAACAAATGCAAAAGAGAAAAACCGACTAAACCAAGCAAAGAAAAGCATGTGAAACCAAACCAAACTAACAACAAGCATAACAAACATGCAACAACAAAATGACTAAACTAGCAGCACATCACCAACAACAACCACAAGTTCCCCAAAGGAACATCCAAGGCACAAAAATCCCATTCTCCTTCATGCTATCAACATAAAAAGAAATAGGGAAGGAGAGAAAGAAGTAGGAAAGAGTATACCAAGCATCTTCATTCTCCTAATAACTCGGATTGTTGTTGCATCTGCCACTTTTTAGTCCAACAAACATATATATACAATGCAAGCAAAGAACAAAAACAAAGGAAAGGAAAAACATGTTTTTTGAAATTTTTCAAATTTTTCGATTTTTAGGCATTTTTGAAGTTTTTTCATACTTACAAAAACAAAGAAATATTCACAAGGTGGATATTTTCCCTCCCCACACTTAACATTTACATTGTCCTCAATGGAACAAAGTGCAAGGGGGAAATGAAGAAAAAGAACGAAAACAAACGTGTTTTTGGCTTTTTTTGAAATCTTTAAGAAAAGGAAAAAACTTGTTTTTTTTTTTGTTTTTTTGAAATAAACGGTTCTTCCACCCCACACTTATCTATGTGCATAATGTGAGGAGGAAAACCGGAAAGTAAAGAACATGTTTCTGAAGTTTTTTGGTTTTTCAATTTTTTTGGATTTTTGATTTTTGAAAGCAATAAAAGCAAAAATAAACAAAAGAAATGAAAAACAAAAAACTAAACCAAGATGCAATCCTATATGCACTATACTATATGGATGCAAACTACATGTGACAATATGTTACAAAAAAAGAAATCTAATGCATATAGATGAATGCAACTAAATGCTACTATAATAATGATATGAAATGATAGAAATGAAACGAAAACAAGCCATCTAAACTAACTAGCTACTCTAAATGCATGCCAAAATGAAAAATGCAAAACTAAAGAGAAATTTGGATTAAGGGAGTACTTGCTTTGGATTTTGAAATGGGAGCATAGATATCAAACAACCTCTCACTAGTCACCACCACCCTCGTCTCCGGCCTCTCCATGGCCATCTCCATGCAAGAAATCATCCGGGTTCAGGAAGTACTCGTTGGAGAACCCAGAAGTGGAAGCAGCTGCAACGGACTGAGGAGGCGCACCACTACGCTGGCGGGCTCCAAATCTCTCTCCCTCACGCACCGGGGGAAAAATCGGCCTAGAATAGTAGTCCGCAGCAAAATGTACCTCTCCGGCGAAATGAGGGTCGGCGGAGGGCACATATTCAGCCTCGGGAGGCATGTAGTAAGAAGGATGGTGGCCAGAACTGTGACGGTACCCCTGCTGAATGCCACGATCATAAGTGGAGAAGTTCCCCCAAGCCTGATCGTGGTACAAATAATCTAATCTCGCGTAGGTATCATAGTAGCGTATGTCCTTAAGTTCACGCCGCTCAACGATCTCCTGATGCCTCAAGTCCATGCGAGCCATGAAATCCACGATCGTCTGAGGAACATGGCTAGGAGGAGGAGGAGCCGAGCTAGAAGAAGACCCCTGGAAAAAGCTAGGGTCGCCGAATGGTGGTATAGGAAGAGAAGGCTGCTGGTATACAAGGCCACTGGTGGTGGGCAGGCGCTGGTCTCGGGTGAAAACTCGGGTCGCAGGAGGGTCGGAAGAAGTGCCCTCAAGAGGTGCCTCTACAGGGAGGAGATAAGAGGGTTGATTAGGCCTCACCCTCATTCTCTCAGTGTTTGGCAAAGGGATGGAGTTTTTATCAACTCGCTCCACCCGAATCTGCCAATATATCTTATTGTCGCTGGGGTTCCACTTAATCCACCCCAATCCCTTTATAAGGTAGCGGTGGGAGAGCACATTCTCCCCGTCGATGTAATCGACCCGGAAGTTTCTCTGGCAAACTGCTGAAGCTATCAAAGTAACCATGCCCCCAACACAAATGGGCGTCGACAAACGGGGCTGATGGCTGAGTCGGCTAAGGTGAAGCAACCTGTGATGTGCTATGTTGATTTCAAACTTCGTGGGTTGGGTGATCAAACCAGATGCTAGGATCTCGAGCTCAACAGTGGTGAAGTTGTGTGGCTCGTCTCGGGAAAAGACGGTCCACCCCAAAAATCTCTACAATATCCTAATGGGAGCAAGATGCACCCTATTTGCCGGTTTCTTATCCCCCTTCGCACTCACCAACCCAGTGATAGAGGTCCATACCGACTCCAAATTAATACCTTCAGGGGCATGCAACGGTGCCGAGCTATTCAACCTAAAAATACTAGCAAAATCCGCAAGGGTTAAATGGTAGCCCTTATTCATGAGGCGGAATTGTACAAAAGTAACTAACCCTGAATATCTATCCTTGGCTACCCGAAGAGAGCTCAAAAACTCCCAAGTTAGATGAGGGGAAGTCATTACCGCCTTGGTCTCATACAAATGCCCCAAACCCACATCCCTAAACAAATCGCCGGTGATACCATCCAAACCCAAATCTCTCATAGAAATCCTATCAATAAATCGGATGGGGTTAAGGGGACGATGAGCAAAAGATAGGAAGTTACCTTTTTGGGTTTCCGAATCGAAGATCACCCCGGGAAAATCGGGGTCACCCGAAACAAAGGGAGCATCGGGGTTGTCTACTCTTTCGCGCCCCGCGGTAGGATCGTTCCTAGATTTTGATCTCCTTTCGGTCCTTCCCGACATGATGAATTTGAAGGAATAAGATGAAGGATTGAAATGGGTTTGTTTTGGGAGAGTTTTTGTAGTGAGGGAAGGTAGAGAGGGAAGGGAAATCTGAAAGATGGGAGAAAATGTGTAGAAAAATGAGGGTAAATGGTTTATAAACACGTTACAGCTGCCCTCTGAACCGGTCTGGCACTGGCGGCCGGCCGACCGACTCGCAGCCCTATCTCCATTCTCCTTCGAAATCTCCGCACAACTGCTCAAAACGGGTTCCCAGTCGGCCGACCAGCTGGTAGCCCTTTCTTCTTCGTTTTCACATTCCTTCTCCTTCCTCTCTTTTCTTCACATAAAAGCTTCCCACCCGGCGGACCGGCTGCCGGCCGACCGGCTAGTTGCTCATTCTCCTTCCCTTTTTCTCTTCTTCTTCTCTTCTTCTCTTCTTTTCAACTAGGCTCCCAGCCGGCCTACCGGCTGGTTGCCTCTTCTTCGTGATCCCCTTCTTCTTTCTCTTTCCTTTTCTTCTTCTTTCCTTTCTTTGATTTGGGCTCCCAGCCGGCGGACCGGCCTCTTCACTTTCTCTTATTTTCCTTTCCTTTTTCTTAAAGTATTTAGGACTCTTAGCCGGCTGACCGGCTGCCGGTCCCTTACCGGCTGAGAGCCCTTTCTCGCTAAATTCCTGCAATCTGAAAAGGAAGTCGTAAAAAAAAAACAGAATGTGCATTTGGGGTTCTGAGCCGGTGGTCGACAGGCAGCTGGCCTACAGGCTCAGGGCCCCTATACACTATTCGTAAAACAACTCAATTTCCACAATGAAAACTCATTTTGCCAAGAGTGATTACATCAAATATGCCTAACCAAGGCTACCCACCACAAGATGACCACTCTCATAAGTCAAAGTTAAACAAGCAATCTCACTTCCAAATTCCCAAATGCAAACTAGAATGAAAACTAAAATACAACCTATGTGAAAAATGAAAAGAAAATACTTACAAACGGTGGTTATTTAGTGACTCCACCAAACCTTTATGATCAATCTTCAATTCTTGTGGACGGAAATTTCGTCCATGCTAGCCAAAGACCTTAGAAAACGGTCAAAGGCCTCGGCCGAAGCTTCCACCTTGCTCTCATGGGCGAATCCCGCTTCACACACCATCACTTTTTGAACTTTGACATCTTTTTCGGCAAGTAGTTCCCCTAGGTCCCCTTCTTCAACCAAGGGATCCTTAAAGGAACTAGTACAACTTGGTTTTTCTTGTTCTCCATAGCGGTGCCTTCTCTCCGGAACAAACGACTTGTCACTAGCAAAACTAGCATCCTCACTCTTCAAAGTCATACTTTCCATGACTCCCTTTTCATCAAGCATCATAGGGACGTCATTCACCATCACACAAGCAACCATGTCAATATTTCTTGCTTTGTAGCTTGTACCGGGAGCTTCCGGAAGTTCGAACTCCGTCACTTCCTTTCCCACTTGGAATTATAGCCTTCCTCTATTCACATCGATAGTAGCTCCTCCGGTGGCCAAGAATGGCCTACCAAGTATCACGAAAGAGTTATTACCCACAGGGACATCCAATATCAAGAAGTCGGTGGGGATGGATAGGTTCCCCACCTTGACAATTGCATCTTCAAGTACCCCTAGAGGAAGTTTCTCGGTGCCATCCGCAAGAGTGATATAAGTTGTAGCGGGGGACAAATTCTTGATGTCCAACTTCTTGGCCATTGCTAGAGGCATGACGTTCACGCTTGCTCCCAAGTCACATAATGCATTTTTAATTTTCTTCCCTCCGACATAGTAATTTATCGAAAAGCTACCCGGATCTCCGAGTTTGATAGGGAGGGTGCTTGGGACTTTCTTGGCGGACAAAGTAATTGCATTCACTTCTCTCTTCTCTTCTCGTGAGGGGATTGTTGCTTCCACCTCTTCAACAAGTTTCATCAACTCCTCACAACGAGGATCTCCTTTAGTGATTATCCGAAAGAACTCACAAACTCTTCTCTCAATGAGTCCCTCTTCATGTTCGGACTCTTCTTCTATCACACCTCTTTCTTTCTCAAGATTTACCTTCCTTTCATCACTCCCCTTCTTTGGGAACTCCTTGATTTGCTCCATCACAAATTGATCCTCATACATCCCATCTTGGTCACTAGCTTCCGGGGAAGCAATGGGCACCATCACCATTGCTTCCTCCTCACTATCACCTCCAACTTCACTCCCAAAAACCGTCATGAGTTGTTCAAGTGAAGATTTTCCTCCGCTACTCTTGGTTTCAAGCATTGGTCATTATTGCATTGACTCCATGATGTTTTGTAGCGTATCTTGAGCTTTGACCTTGAGCTAGAAAGCCACCCGGAGGCCTTTGAGGATTGGCTAAGGCTTGGGAAGCGACTCTAGCCTCCATCTCTCGTATCTCCTTTTGGTTCGCATTCCTCAAGTTCATCATCTCTTGGTTGTGTGTAGTTTGCATATTCTTCACAAGCTCGAGTAATTCTCCCACTTGATTCTCACTTGATGGTTCTTGGTGAGGGGTATTAGTAAGGGGCAAAGCAAACCCATAATCGCTCCTAGGGCCCCCAACTTGAGAGTTCCCCTTTGGCATATGGCTATTGAAGTTGGGATTTTGTTAAGTGAAATTTGGGTCGTTGAAATTTTGGTTGTTGTGAAATTTTTGGTTTGGATTTGGGTTGTTGTGGAAGTTGTTTTGAAATGCGGGTGGGTTGAAAGTTTGGGTTTGGTTTTGGTTTTGGTTTGGGTTGTTTTTGAAATTTGAGTTGTTGTAATTTTGGTCATTGAAGTTGGGTGCAAAGCCTTGATTGGCTTGGTTGATTTGGTTCCCTTGATAAAAGCCTTGGTTTTGGTAATTATTCCTTGGGTTGAAATTCCTACCCCTTGGTTGGAATCCGGGTGGGTTTTGAGCTTGGGGTTGTTGAAGTTGATGTGGGTTTAAGACGTTTGTACTCTTGTAGCTCATATAAGGGCTCCCTCGAATTCCCGGATGGTAGTAGTTGGAATTTGGGTTGAAAGTGTTTTGATTTCTTGAGTTGTTGAAGGCTTGAAAGGCATAAAACTCTTCCTCACTTCCACTTCCCTCATAGGTGTGGGGAATAAAACGTGTATTCGCCCTAAACTTGCAGGATTATAATGAAAATTACAGTCGTGAATATCGTCATAAGATTAAAAAGGATAAGAAAAGAAGTACAACCTTTAGTCCTTGTGCGAAAGGCCTAAGAACAGGAATTAACACAAATTCCCTCCTATAACTTGCACCCAAGACTTAGAATGAGACGAGGCCGCGTGTGCTAGAAATCCTCTCCAACTGCCTTGCAATATAGGGAGAGCTATTCAGGTTTTAGATGTGAGATCTGAGGTTTTGGGAGAAGAATGCTCTCAAAACCCTAATTTTGCCTTGAGAATTATTTGTCAGTGCAACAAGTGTATCTGACATAAGGAGAGTCCCTCTCCTTATGTAGTACACGGTCGGCCGAATTGGATGTCGGGTAGGAGTGGGCTTTCACTCTTACCTTATTCCAATGCGTGATTCGACCCAATTAGCTATAAGTTGTCCACGGGTTTTTATTTATAAATCGTAACATGTTATCAGTTATTAATACAGTCGATATATTAATAATGGTCTGACAAAATACGATATTGTACATTTACCCTAATTAATATAACTGTTTATATTAATACGCGAATACAATATTTAATTAAATATAACCGTTTATATTTAATTTTACGAATTAATCATGTAATCCGTATTAGCTAAAATTATTTAATCCGTATTAAATAATCATCTCAACATCTTATTGACTAATTTAATAGTCAATACCTCTGACTAACTGTTTAGTCGTATCCGGCATAAATGTGACTGTATTTTCATACCTTCACATCTCTCAAACGTGTCCTATAGGTGTGACGTATAGGGACCAGTTGATCACCGCCATCCGTATGACAATAACGTCAAACTTATCTAGCAAGCCAACCGTTATTGATAAACGTGGATCAACTGATAATAATACTGAAGTATGCCCTTGTGATCCTTAAAGAGATTTAATAAGTGATTGTACTTAATTGTCAAGGACACCAGCCCCAACAATCTCCCACTTGTCCGTACAAGGGTATGTGCAATGACGTTATCATACTACATGTGGAGGACACAAGCTCCAACAAACTCCCACTTGTCCGTACAAGTGTAGGTGCGATAACCGATTCTCATATCCTTTTAAAATTTCTCCCACTCAATGTAAGACAATTTGCAAATCCGCATTCGCAAAGGTCGTATCTCACAAGCGATCTGTATCAAGAGTGCTTTCCCCGACTAGAGAGTAACTTAACTGATATAACGAATCTGTATTCGAGCATGGCCATGCATTTCAGTTACTACTCCTCGAGTGGCCCTGAGAAATGATAAAATCCTGATAAGGGTTTGGATATTTCCCTCAACTCGAATCGTGCCGATATCGCGCAGCATGAAATAACCCAGAAAAAATCCTCTTGGCCCCTGTTACGGTGACCGTGGGAAAGAAACCAAAGTTACCCAAAATCTGCCTTAATCTCAAGAGACAGTTGAAAGTCAAAAGACTCGACTCTTAGGAACACTATGGAGGTCCTATCCACGACCTGGCACCCAATGTTATAAAACATTTAGGACTCCATAACGCTGTCACGGGGTGTCCTACGAGATATCCGTATAACTCGCCTTTGTGATTGGTCAGTCAGCCGCGTGACTTATGGCTCGTTGAACCCACCATCAACCAACGTCACAAAATGATTACCTGAGTTATCAGCTCAAGTGGGTAATCAAGGACCAAAACGATGTAATGTTAATCAGTTCACTTTGTGGTGTTCAAAATTGGCGTACAATTCCACATGAGAAACAAAACATTATATATCATAACAATAAGGTTGAATAGAGTACACGAGAAAATGAATTATTACATGAATTCATAAAAGAGTACTACAACTTAGGAACACATCCAATTCCCATGGAATGAATGTGCCCTTCATGCTTATCACGTGGTAATGCTTTTGTGAGAGGATCAGCTATGTTGTCATCCGTAGCAATCTTATCAATAAAAATCTTCTTTTGCTCCACGTAATCTCTGATTAGATGAGCTTTCCGTTGTACATGCCTAGCCTTGTTGCTAGACTTATGCTCCTTAGCTTGGAAGATGGCACCTTTATTATCACAATAAACGGTGATTGGGTCATTCGAACTAGGCACTACTGATAGTCCTTGTAAGAATTGACGCATCCATATCGCTTCCTTAGCTGCTTCCGAGGCGGCATAGTACTCGGACTCAGTCGTAGAATCTGCTGTAACACTCTGTTTAGAACTTTTCCAGCTGACAGCAGCGCCATTAAGAGTAAAAACGAATCCAGACTGAGATTTCGAGTCATCTCGATCCGTTTGGAAGCTAGCATCTGCGTAACCTATGGCGCAGAGCGTCGAGTCGCCTCCGTAAGTCAATCCCCAATCTTTAGTCCTCCGTAGGTACTTAAGAATGTTTTTCACGGCCATCCAGTGTTGTTCACCTGGATGAGCTTGGAATCGACTAGTCATACTCAATGCATATGCAACGTCTGGACGTGTGCATATCATGACATACATGATCGATCCTATTGCCGAGGCATAAGGAATCCAACTCATGCGCTCTTTCTCTTCCAATGACTTAGCTTCTTGAGTCTTGCTCAAGTGAAGCCCAAGAGTCATAGGAAGGAACCCTTTCTTGGAGTTCGTCATGCTGAATCTCTCTAGAATCTTATCTATATAAGACTCCTGACTGAGAGATAACATCCGTCGTGATCTATCCCTGTAGATACGGATGCCCAAAATTCTTTGTGCCTCTCCCAGATCTTTCATCTCGAAATGGTTTTTCAACCATGCTTTAACCGAAGATAAGAGATGTATGTCATTCCCAATCAAGAGTATGTCATCGACATACAGTACTAGGAATACAATCTTGCTCCCACTCGACTTGATATAGAGACATGGTTCCTCGACTGATCGAATGAATCCATTCTCTTTTATCACTTGGTCGAAGCGATGATTCCAACTCCGCGATGCTTGCTTAAGTCCATAGATGGAACGTTTAAGCTTGCAAACTTTCTTAGGATGTTCAGGATCAATAAAACCCTCGGGTTGTACCATGTACAACTCTTCCTCCAAATAACCGTTTAAGAAGGCGGTTTTAACGTCCATTTGCCATATTTCATAATCGTGAAATGCGGCGATCGCTAAGATAATCCGAATGGAACGTAGCATGACTACGGGTGCAAAGATCTCATCGTAGTGCAAGCCTGGCACTTGGGTGAAACCTTTAGCAACTAGTCTTGCCTTGTGGATATCTTGTTGTCCTTCCACGGCATGCTTTATCTTGTAAAGCCATTTGCATTGAAGGGGACGTACCTTTGCAGGTAGGTCCACAAGATCCCACACGTTGTTCTCATACATAGAGTCCATCTCGGATTGCATGGCTTCTAGCCATAGCTTTGAGTCAGAACTGGTCATGGCACCTTTATAGGTTGTGGGTTCATTACCCTCTAGGAGTAAGACGTCATCTGTATCATGTTCCTCGACCATACCAATGTATCTGTCCGGAGGAATATAGACTCTTCCCGACCTCCTAGGTTCCTCAGGAATATCTACCGCAGCCTCGGTTGAAGGAACTGTTTCCTCTAATGGTTGCTCGGTAGTTGGTTCTTGAACCTCCGATAACTCGAAGGTTCTATTACTCGACTTGTTCTCGAGAAATTCTTTCTCTAAGAACGTCGCACTAGCCGCAACAAAAACACGTTGTTCGGTTGGCGAGTAGAAGTAATGACCAAAAGTTCCCTTTGGATAGCCTATAAAGTATGTTTTGACCGATCGCGGGCCGAGCTTATCCTCGTGTCTCCACTTGACATAAGCCTCGCAGCCCCAAACCCGAATAAAGGACAAGTTAGGGACCGTTCCCTTCCATAATTCGTATGGAGTCTTGTCAACAGCTTTAGACGGACTTCGGTTAAGTATTAGAGCGGCTGACAAAAGAGCATAGCCCCACAATGAATCAGGTACAACGGTGTGACTCATCATGGATCGAACCATATCGAGTAGAGTTCGATTTCTCCGTTCGGACAAACCATTTAATTGTGGTGTTCCAGGTGGAGTCAACTGTAGCACGATGCCACAGTTTTTAAGGTGTTGATCAAACTCGTGTGAAAGATACTCACCACCACGATCCGAACGTAGTGCTTTAATCTTTCTACCCAGCTGGTTCTGTACCCGATTCTGGTATTCTTTGAACTTGTCAAAGGATTCACTTTTATGTTTCATCAAGTAGACATAGCCATATCTACTCAAATCATCCGTGAAAGTGATGAAATACCTATAGCCTTCTCGTGCGTTGATCGACATAGGGCCACATACGTCCGTATGTATGAGTCCTAATAGGTCGGCAGCGCGCATTCCAACACCTTTGAAGGAAATACGAGTCATTTTGCCAATGAGACATGATTCACACGTGCCATATGATTCGAAATCAAAGGGCGATATTGCTCCATTCTGTATGAGCTGTTTTACGCGTTTCTCATTTATGTGTCCCATACGACAATGCCATAGGTAAGTTTGATCTTTGTCACCTACCTTTAATCTCTTGTTATTCACATGTAATATCTCGGTAGTTTGATCTAAAACATAAATTCCATTCATGGAAACTGCCTTGCCATAAATCATATTGTGTAAGGAGAAAATACAGCTATTATTCTCTATTACAAATGAAAAACCGAGTTTGTCAAGTGCAGAAACTGAAATAATGTTTTTGGACAAACTAGGAACATAATAACAGTTATATAAAAATAACTCGAATCCACTTGGAAGCTGGATCACGTATGTTCCCTTCGAGACTGCAGCAACGCGTGCTCCATTCCCGACACGCAGGTCCACCTCACCCTTGATTAGGGGTTCTTGGTTTCGGAGGCCCTGCACATGATTACATAGATGAGAACCACAACCAGTATCAAGTACCCAAGTTCCGCAACTTGCATGGTTAATCTCAATCATGTGAATAAAAGAAGAAGAAGACATACCAACAGGAGTAACGCGGCCTGCCTTAATGTCCTCGCGATACACGGGGCATGAGCGCCTCCAATGCCCAGTCTTGTGGCAGTGGTGGCATTCCATGCTAGTATCCTTGCTCTTTGTCTTGCCCTGTGAGTTGCTCGACTCACCTGGCCCACTCTTAGTAAATCCTGGTTTCTTGAACCTGGGCTTACCTACTGCTAGGTCGCCCTGCGCTTTAGCCTTCCCTTTACCCTTTCCCTTACTGGAGATCATGAGAACATCCTGCTTCATGCTCCCACTTAATTTCAGATCCTTCTCAGTCTGTACGAGAAGGGAGTGGAGCTCATGAGGAGTCTTCTTCATGTCGTTCATGTAGTAGTTGGCCCTAAAGAGGGCGAACCCATCATGAAGCGAATGAAGCATTCGATCAACGATTATGTTCTCACTGATCTTGCAGTTCAGGGTCTCTAGTTTCTCGATATTCTTAATCATGTTGAGAATATGTGGGCTAACAGCTTGGCCCTTCTGGAGTTTCGCCTCAAAGAAGCGACAGGTATGCTCATAAGAAACGATTCTCGGAGCTTTCGAGAATTCGTTAGTGAGCGTGGTGAAAATCTTGTTTGCACCATGGGATATGAAGCGTCTTTGCAAATTTGATTCCATTGCATAGATGAGTACGTTCTTTATCGCACCCGCTTCCATGACGAAGTCGCTATGAGCGCGAACTTCGTTGGCTCTAGCTCCAGTTCCTGGGTGTGCCGGAATGGGCTCAGTTAAATACTTAAGCTTTCCGTCAGCAATGGCAGCATTCCGTAGTGCTGCCTCCCAGTCAGAGAAGTTCGACCCATCATTCCTCAGTCTTGTGGACTGATTCATGGAGTCCATGAAGGCTTTTAGCCAGGATTCACGTGCTAGCTTGGCACTTGGCATTGGGTCTTCACCAGCCATTTTAGTTATACAGCAGTTTTAATGAACGTGTTCTACACTGAAAAAGAAGATAAAACAAAAACCATATAAGCAACTCATTGTTGTGATTTAAGTCTATATTAAATTGAAATTTAAACTCGTAGACTCAAGCATTTATATAATTGATCTCCCTCAAGAATTATATAAACGATCCCAAGACTCAATTTTCTTATATTGATAAGCCCACAGTTTGGCTAATTCCACCGTTGGAACTCTTGGTCGATAGATTTCTGTATATCCTATCTATTAGTCCATCTCAGTCACTAGATAGTATCGAGTGACCATGATGTTGAGATAAAATAAATCATCTGTTCCCACTTACCCGACGTAGAAGGGGTCATATTATGCCTACCGACGAAGAAGGGATTCATGGGAGGCTGATTTATAAAGACTAATCCCAATTTTTGGTTATACGAGGAAGACCCCATCAACTTTTATTTATTCATATTTAAGTGAACTAAAAACTAGCATATACGTGAATGAATTAAATAAAGTGATGGCTTTACATGTGACACGTGACATCTGTATTGTCACAGAAAACTAACGCGCAACCTCTACATGAGTCAGTTTTCAGGCATGTTATAGGTGGTTTGGTTTTTAGGCGGAATATGATACAAGCTATTATCGATGAAAGCATAAAGATAAATGCAATAAACGTAAATAAAAGTCCTAGTGTGGCCTATCCTACCAAAATAAACATAAAACAACTTGGAATCCACCGTTGGACCCTAGAAGCTTGTCTTGATGTTCCATCTTGGTCCTTGCAGCGGGAGTGAGCATCCGGTCTCCGTCTTTGGTCTTCACAAAATTACTAATTTAAATTACAAGTATAACCTATTTACATTCTAATTTAAATACAAAAGTAATTACATGGTAAAAACCCAAAACCGGAGATTCAAGATCTCAAAATTACAAGCAAGACTGTGTCCCATCATTACGGTAACAAAATCTTCTAAGGCCACACTAAGTTACAACCGTTTGCAAAAATAAATACGTTATTGAAAGCATTCACTAAGCATTCACAAGACGATAAATAAAATGCATCAACTAAATTAAAATTCATACATGACATAATACTGTTATTATGATTAATAAATTTTTACCAAACCACCTTTTAAGATTAAAATTATGTGACTATACCGCTTTAATCACCAATTTAATAAACATTTAATCCTATTATCTTAAACCGTTTTAAAATAATATGTATCGAACGAGGGTGAACCGTTTCACTAAATAATATACTATTTCCGTATACAGTATATTATTTTAAGCCATGTGAAAATAAGAAACAAGTTATTTTCGAAAAAGAGAGCCTGAAACATGAGCACTCGACCGAGCAACAGGGGCACTCGATCGAGTGTCAGTGTCACTCGATCGAGTGCAGCAGGGGCTCGATCGAGTGACTCGTTAAAACGCAAATCGCTGCACTTTAAATCAAAACAAGTATTTATCTTGATATAAAACGTGTAAATCAAAAATAAAAACAACAAAAGATCAACATATTGCTAAAAATATCGATTAATTAACAATATGCAAATAAGAATCGAAAACAAGATCGATTGCAACCCTAAAAACACACGTACGAGGTCTGGTACAAGGGCACTCGATCGAGTGCTACAGAGACTCGATCGAGTGCCAAGGCAGAATGCTTCGATTTTCAAAAATTTTTAAATCTTATGAAAAACACAATTGTAAAATTTCATAGCCTAAGGCTCTGATACCACTTGTGGGGAATAAAACGTGTATTCGCCCTAAACTTGCAGGATTATAATGAAAATTACAGTCGTGAATATCGTCATAAGATTAAAAAGGATAAGAAAAGAAGTACAACCTTTAGTCCTTGTGCGAAAGGCCTAAGAACAGGAATTAACACAAATTCCCTCCTATAACTTGCACCCAAGACTTAGAATGAGACGAGGCCGCGTGTGCTAGAAATCCTCTCCAACTGCCTTGCAATATAGGGAGAGCTATTCAGGTTTTAGATGTGAGATCTGAGGTTTTGGGAGAAGAATGCTCTCAAAACCCTAATTTTGCCTTGAGAATTATTTGTCAGTGCAACAAGTGTATCTGACATAAGGAGAGTCCCTCTCCTTATGTAGTACACGGCCGGCCGAATTGGATGTCGGGTAGGAGTGGGCTTTCACTCTTACCTTATTCCAATGCGTGATTCGACCCAATTAGCTATAAGTTGTCCACGGGTTTTTATTTATAAATCGTAACATGTTATCAGTTATTAATACAGTCGATATATTAATAATGGTCTGACAAAATACGATATTGTACATTTACCCTAATTAATATAACTGTTTATATTAATACGCGAATACAATATTTAATTAAATATAACCGTTTATATTTAATTTTACGAATTAATCATGTAATCCGTATTAGCTAAAATTATTTAATCCGAATTAAATAATCATCTCAACATCTTATTGACTAATTTAATAGTCAATACCTCTGACTAACTGTTTAGTCGTATCCGGCATAAATGTGACTGTATTTTCATACCTTCACATCTCTCAAACGTGTCCTATAGGTGTGACGTATAGGGACCAGTTGATCACCGCCATCCGTATGACAATAACGTCAAACTTATCTAGCAAGCCAACCGTTATTGATAAACGTGGATCAACTGATAATAATACTGAAGTATGCCCTTGTGATCCTTAAAGAGATTTAATAAGTCATTGTACTTAATTGTCAAGGACACCAGCCCCAACAATAGGTGTTGTTGGCACACACATCAAATGTATGCCCACTACCTCCACATAAGTCACATGACACATTATTGTGCACTTGGTACATCCCGGGTGTGTTAATCTTGGTTTCTTTGCTTGTAGCTCCCTTTGTCAACTCTTCCAACTTCTTAGTCAACAAATCTATCTTGGCATTGTTTTCTTCATTGGCTTTAGAGTTGGAGAGGTTCTCATGGGGGTATTGGCTACTTCTTCTCAATGCATTTCCCCTTGTCCCATAATTCTCCTCGGAATTATTAACGATTTTCTTAATGAGCTCGGTCCCTTCCTCATCCGGTAAGTGGTCAAAACTACCTCCCGCCGACGCAATCACCATTTCCTTTGTGCGAGGGAAAAGTGTTTGAAAGAATGCTTGGGTGGTATACCATGTAGGTATCCCATGATGAGGACACCTAGCAAGCAAGTCTTGATACCTATCTCATGCCTCTCCTAAGCTTTCCCCCTCATCTTGTTGGAATTGGGTAATCTCGTTACGGATCATGGCGGTCTTTGACGATGGATAGTACTTAGTAAGGAAGGTCTTGGCTAGATCATCCCAAGTAGTGAAGGTGTTTGGGGATGAATGTTTAACCAACGGTCCGCCTTATCCGTCAATGAATAAGGGAAGAGCATCAATCTCAAAGTCTCCTCCGGCACTCTCGTCTTCTTTATCATGGCAACTTTGCCTTTGAACTTCCTTAAGTGCCCGTGGGCATCCTCATGTGAAGCCCCACCAAAAGCATGTTTCTCAATGGAACTCATTTGTGATGGGTGGATTTCAAAGTTTTGTGGCACAAGATTGCCAAAGTTGATGGGGTTCGTGGTGTCATTATGGTTGGGGAGGTTATGGTCTCTTAAAGCGGCCATTATGTGGATTTGTGGTTGATTTGGAATTTGAGGTGAGGGTGGTGGTGATTGGTAGAATGGGTTGTCGAAATTTTCGGATGTTGGGCTTGGAATGTCTTGGTTTGGGCTTTGTGGTTCGGGTGAAGTAGGTGGGTTGTTGTGACTAGTTGAAGCATGGGAAGCAATTCTCACTCTTGCTATAGTCCTCCTCCTTAAGGCTCGAAAAAGCCTTTCCGGTTCGGAAGTTGAAAGTAGAGAATTCGAATCACCCCTTGGCATGAAAACTTAGCAACACAATTAGTCGTCCTAGTGGTTTTTAGGCACTAGGGAGAGTAAAAATAACAACCACTCTACACGTAAACTAACAAAGCTTGGACAAAACAAAGAAAGCACAACTAACTAAGGCTAAGAACTAAAACTAAACTAAACAATCTCTAGCACCATCCCCGGCAACGGCGCTTTGATGACCGGATTTTGCCGTCACTACCGGTATTAAACACATTTATAAAACTCGAAAATAAGTAGTATTAAGATCGGGGTCGAACACGAAGATGCATGGTAGGGATAATCGCTTAGTCTAGTTCTAATTCAAGTCTAAGTTGGATAAAAGGGTTGAGAGTGATAAGACTAGCAACTAAAGACAAATAAAAGCAATTGTACTAAGATTAAGTCGATGATAAAAGGAACTAGGGCGTCGGGGTCACCTAGGTAAGTCGGTAACCAAACATAATAGAACGGTCTCGTGTCACCTCTATGGTAAGCCTAGGGTCGTCTCTTCTCTCGAGTCGACTAACCTAAGGTCGAGTGTTATCCTAGCTTTCGCTACAAACAAGGCTAACCTAACACACAAACATGCTCATGAAACTCAAGACCATCGTCCAAAGCAAACAAAGTGAAGACTAATGCCCAACCGTCGTTGAGGCAATTCATCGAACACGTAACATGCACAATGTGAAAACCAAACCAAAGTGATAAAACAAGACCAACCCTAAACATGTTTCATGGTTACCAACTACCCAAGCAAATCCCTAACCTAGAAAGAAACTACTCACACATATCTAAGAGAGACATATGAATAATTGATGAATAATTGCTAATTAAACATGTTGGAATAAGATACAAGGAAACAATAGATCTAAGAGAACTTGAAACAAATGTAAACAAATGAAAATACTAAGTAAGGATGAAGAAGATTATACCAATACTTGCATTAAAGTGAGAAACTTGGATACAAATGAAGAATTCTCTCAAATGTCTTCAAAATACACCCAAAACTCCATATGTAAACTATTGATTACTAAGAAGAACACTAACTATGATTAAGGAAACATTAACTAAGAAGGATTATAAAAACTAAAGTAAGATTAAGAATTTGAGTTGAGATTTTAATGTGTAAATGTAAGCAATGAAACAGTAACCAAACCCTAGAAAAGCATGAAAAAATCTTAAGGTTGCGTAAATGAAAATAGACTAAGTGCGGCTATATATAGTGCGCGAAAATCTGAGATTTGACTCTCAGCCGGTCAACCGGCTGCCGGTCTGGGACCGGCTAAGAGTCAAAACACGAACTTCTGATTTTTTTTCTTCTTTTTCTTCAATGCACAGGTACAACCAGCCGGTGGGTCGGCTGCCGGTTCGCCATCGGCTGGTAGTCTTTTCTTACGGGCCTGACTTCTTACGTTGAAAGGAAGAATGGCCAAGTGTGAGAGGGGTCCCAGCCGGTCAGCTGGCTGCCGGTTGGCCACCGGCTGAGGACCCAAAATCAAACTCCTGCTGAGATTTCTTCAAAAGAATAGGTGAAAGGGCTCCCAGCCGGCGGACAGGCTGCCGGCCGACCGGCTGAGGACCCCACTTCGCCATTTCTTCTCCTTTTCTTCTCTTTTTGCTTTGATTTCACCTCGTTTGTTCCCGTTTCTTCATTCTCGCTTCAAGTCCTACAAAATGGCAACCAAACATGTAAAAAAGAGATATCGGGCATTAAAAGGGGCAATAGCATGCAAAACGGGGGCGAAACGGGATTGAAATAAGAGGAAAAGAAGGGAAAATAATGACCGAATATGAGCTCATCAGGCAACCTACCAGAGGCTGGTCAATATGATGTTCAAAGATCAAATTGAAGATACTATGGAAGTCTATATTGATGACATGGTGGTCAAATCCAAAAAGGTGAAGATCATGCTAAAGACCTGGAAAAAGCATTCCAAATACTGTTTTGGAGTCTCAGCAGACAAATTCTTTGGCTATATGGTGACAAAGAGTGGAATAGAAGCCAGCCCTGAGCAGATCAGAGCCATCCTGGGATTGGAACCACCAAAAAGCGTCAAAGATGTCCAAAAACTAACAGGAAGGGTAGCAGCCCTGAACAAATTTATATCAAGATCATCCGAGAGATGCAAGTCATTCTATAATCTGCTTAGAAAGAACAAAGACTTCCTGTGGACCCCTGACCACCAGTCAGCCTCCGAAGATCTAAAAAGTTATCTATCCACTCCTCCCTTACTAGCCAAGCCATTAAAAGATGAACCCCTAACAGTTTATCTCTCAGTAACTGAGACTGCAGTCAGTGGAGTTTTGGTCAAAGAGCTGGACGGACAACAACATCCAGTCTACTATATAAGTAAAAGTCTTCTGGATGCTGAAATGAGGTATGGTTACTTGAAAAATATGTTTTAGCTTTAATTATGAGTTGCACCAAATTAAGACCCTATTTTGAGAGTCACCCTATAACTGTCCGGACCAACCTACCTATCAAGTCTATCTTGCGTAAACCTGAACTGTCCAGACGCATGTGCAAATGGTCAGTTCAACTCATCACCTACAATATTAAATTTGAACCCAGGACAACAATCAAATCTCAAGCATTAGTAGACTTTGTGGCTAATTTTAGTTCTACCCTTGAGCCGGACTCAATTAAAGAAATAAATGCACTGACCAGCGACCAATCAGACCTAGTATGGACCTTATTTGTCGATGGTGCAACCAATATGAGGGGCACATGCTTGGGTATAGTACTCAAATCACCACAGGGGGATATGATAATACATGCTATAAGTTGTGCATTCGAGGCAACAAACAATGAAGCAGAATATGAAGCTCTAATAGTCGGTCTAAAGGTTTGTGTTGATCTAGGTGCCAAAAATGTCAAGGTACACACCGATTCCCTTCTCATTTCGAATCAAGTTAACATAGTCTATGTTGCAAAAGGTTCAAAAATGATGCTTTATCGTGACATCGTCCAAAATCTAAAATCCAAATTTTCTAATTTCAGTATTGACCAAATACCCAGAGACTCGAATACCCAGGCCGATGCCCTAGCCGGCCTAGGATCCAATTTCAGTCCCCCTGACTTTGACAATATTCTCATAGTTCACCTATTAGGATCTTCAATAGACATGTGGAACCAGACTTTTCCCATATATGTTGCCAACTCCTAGACAAAACCATAGTATGATTGGCTCCTTTAGGGAATATTACCCCTGAACAAGCAAGATGCCAAAGCCCCCCAGATTAAAGCTGCCTCGTACACTATTATTAACAACACTTTTTTCAAGAGATCGTAGGCTGGACCATATCTCCGATTCATGGAACCGTAAGAGGCTGAACAAGTACTCTCGGAACTACACGAAGGATACTGTGGAAATCACAAGGGCAGAATAAGCCTAGCAAGCAAGGTACTCAGGACAGGCTACTTTTGGCCAACACTGAGGGCCGATTGCCTGGAATTCAGCTCCAAATGCAAAGCCTGTCCGATCCACGCACCATATATTCACCAAACTTCTGATCAGCTACACTTAATCTCTGCCCCCCTGGCCGTTCATGAAGTGGGGAATGGACATTGTTGGCAAAATGCCTTAGGCTCTAGGCCAGAAGGTATTCATGTCGGCAATGACCGACTACTTATCAAAATGGATTGAGGCAGATTCATGCAGGCAAGTCAAACATAATGATGTCATCTCCTTTATCAAGAGAAACATCATATGTAGATATGACATCCCCTCAGAAATCATCTGTGACAACAGCAGCCAGTTTATTAGCAAAAGAACAATCGCATTTTGTGAAGCCTGGAATATCAAGCTAATCACGTTAGCACCAGGCTATCCAAAAGCAAACTGTCAGGCAGAATCAAGCAACAAGATAATCATAAACTGCTTGAAAAAGAATCTGAAAGCACGAAAAGGCAAATGGGCAGAAGAGTTGCCTTTTATGTTATGGGCTGATAGGACCACATCCAAGACTACAACAGGCCAAACCCCTTACTCCCTAGGCTACGAATCAGACACGAATAATATGTCAAGGGACAATTGTTTAGCCATAATTAGCTTGATCAGATATGTATGAAGTCCGGATGAGAAAGATATGCCCAGCAAGGGACAACCCGGACAAGCCCAGTGGTTCAAGAAGAGCCAAGTTGTCAGCTACCCTGAACAGGACACATCCCTGACCAGTGGGGCAAGAAAGAGCTAAACAGAATGAGAAAAAAACAAGTATGATATGTACACTGTGAACAGTAAGCCAGGAAACGACTGAAGAGGAGATATTAGCCCCTATTTTTAAGGAAGACCAAGTCAGAAATCCTAAGCAGCAATTGAAGAAACGTATGATCATGGAGCAAAAGTAAAGTCGTTAAGGCTGATAGAGTCAGCCCAGATTAATAGGAAGCGTGCCCTATTAATCCGGAACCACATCTTAGCTTAAGAATAAGAACGTTGAAGCATCCAACGTTCAGATGACGAGTAGTATATAAGCAAAATCATTCATATAGAACAAGTGTGTAATCTATCTTTGTATTGTGCAACATTCTAAATCCATTCAAGCAATTATTATCTTTTTATAGCATTCTATTCAGAAATAATATCCCTATAAACTTCCTTCAAATATTCTTCGTTTTTATTACTAATAATTGTATTTGAGCTTGATACCCTACATTTCATACATCATTTAGCTTGATTCATTCAGGGAAATCCTTGCTAAAACAAGAAGTATATATAAACACATACAAACTTCTATAACTCTCCTATATGGGACAAATGTTAGAAAATGACTCTCCAGAACAAGCCGCTATTTCCAGAAATCCCCCACTAGGGGTGCCCGAAAGAAGGAAGAAGAAATTCTTGGGTAAAGGAAGGGATTGGATACTTAGGTATCAATATCTTTCGATTTGAATTGACACTTTTGTGCAATGAGGAAACAACTTACTTACAGCGAGAGAATATCTTGTGATTTGAATTCCTAGCTGAGCTTTAGTCGATACCCCCTACAACACATATCATACCTTCAGATTAAGATCGTTCCTCGAAAGTGCAACGCGCTCTTTTAGAGCAATGCACTGTCATTGGTATTGGCAGACATGTTCACAAGACTTCTCATAGTCTTCTGATCATCACACCTGCATAGGTGGCTCAAGTGCTTCTCAATAACACTTCTCACACGAGCCATTAAGAACATAAGTCCAACCTGGTGTATAATTCATCAAGTGCGTCTCAAAAGCACCACCATAGAGGCTATGAATCATACAACGCCATATGAATAGGACTTTAAACCTAGTCAAGTTTCATTAAATCACTTGACTTAAGGACTTAAGACCCATTCCCCTCGACGTATCAACAACTAGTCTTCTAGCCAGCCCTTTAGTAAAGGGACAAGCTAGATTGCTTTCAGACTTTACATAGTCTATAGCAATTACTCTATTGTCTTGGAGTTGTTTAACTACAGCATGCCTTATTCGAATGTGTCTCTTTTTCGCATTATAGACACTATTCTTTGCAACAGCAATAACAGATGTTGAATCACAGAGCAGGGAGACCGGTGTAAGCCGCCCGCCCCATAGTGGTATATCTGCCAAAAGGCTTCTCAACCAGGCCAATCAGCCTCTTGTCCTGCCAACTCAAGTGTTATGAACTCTGATTCCATGGTAGAGCGTGCAATACAAGTCTATTTAGAAGACTTCCACGATATGGCACCTCCACCTAAGGTGAGGACATAACCACGAGTAGAACAAATCTCATCATTACCTGCAACCCAGTTCGCATCACAATATCCTTCTAACACAGCAGGAAATTTACCATAATGCAAACACAGATCAACTGTTCCTTCTAGGCACTTTAGTAAATGACGAAGAGTAGTCCAGTGTTCACTACTAGGGTTATGTGTATAACGACTCAGTCTAGTCACTGCATATGCAATATGTGGTCGAGTATAGTTCCTTAAAAACATCACACTTCCTAGGATTTTAGCATACTCTTCTTGGGATACACTTTTACCCAAGTTTTTAGACATCTGTATACTAGTATCATAGGGTGTTTTAGCAGACACATCATCAAAGCAGTTAAACTTTTTCAACACCTTTTCAACTTAATGAGCTTGACTTAGACGGATTCCATAAGGGTTTCGGATAACCTTAACTCCTAGGATTACATCAGCCTCTCCTAAGTCCTTCATCTCAAATTGTGATGACAAAAACTCTTTGGTTCTAATCATCACATCCAAATTATTACATAATCAGATTCCATCATTTTTGAATAAACACATGAATCAGAATTGTTAACCACATAGTCATTACTTGTCAAAGTGTTGTTAAATTTCTCATACCACTGTTTGGGTGCTTGTTTCAGTCCATAAAGAGACTTGTTCAATTTGCACACTTTACTCTCTTGACCCTCAATCACAAAACCTTCAGGTTGAGTAATATAGATCTCTTCCCTTAGTTCACCATTCAGAAAAGCAGTCTTAACATCCATCTGATGTATAACAAGATCATAAATAAAAGCTAAGGCGACAAGAGTTCTAATGGTCGAAATTTTGGTCACAGGAGAGTCAGTATCAAAATAATCAATACCTTTCTTTTGTGTAAAGCCTCTAACCACAAGTCTAGCCTTGAACCTCTCTATTGCACCATCAGGTCTCATTTTCTTTTTAAAGATCCATTTACTCGTAATGGGTTTACTACCTTTAGGTAAATCAGTCAACTCTCAAGTCTGATTAGACACAATAGAATCAAGTTCACTTTTAATAGCATCTTTCCAAAAATTAGCATCAATTGATCTCATTGCCTCACTATATGTTTTGGGATCATCCTCTATTAAAAAAGCTGAAACAAACTCATCACTAGCATAAACAGTGTATCCAACTTCAGACAAACAAGTTGTATCAAAATCATCACCAAAGTTCTTTGGGCATCTAGCTCTTTTACTTCTTCTAGGTTCAATAGAAAATCCATAGAAGTTCTAGCACTAGCACGTGAAGACAAATCAGAAGATGCAACAGATAAACTAGGAGATGAAACAACAATTTTCTGAAAAGGAGAAACATGCTCAAAAAATTCAGCATCTCTAGCCTCAGATATAGAACGATCACTCAAAGACATAAATCTATAGGCAGAGCTATTTTGAGCATAACCTATAAACACACAATCATAGGCTTAGGTCCAATGGTAGGTCTCCTAAAATCAGGTAAACCCATTTTAGCCAAACAACCCCAAACCCTAAAGAAGCTCAGGTTAGGAGGATAGCCCTTTCAGATCTCGTAGGGTGTCTTGTCAACTTTCTTATGAGTTACACGGTTAAGAATGTGACAAGCAGAAAGTACAGCTACCCCCCACATATAGTCAGATAGGCCAGAACTTAAAAGCATAGCATTCATCATCTCCTTTAAAGTTCTATTTTTACGTTCAGCTACTTCATTTGATTGAGGTAAGTATGGTGGGCTTTTTTCATGAATTAAACCATTTTTCTCACAAAAATCGATCAAATAATTAGAGCCATACTCACCTCCTCGATCGGACCTTACTCTTTTAATTTTCCTGTCAAGTTGGTTCTCGACTTCATTTTTAAAGTTTATAAAAGATTGTTCTGCTTCATCTTTGGTCTTAAGCAAATATACACGAGCTCGAACAGTCATCTATAAACGTAATATAATAATTCTTGCCACCTCTACTTGCAACATTTTTTAGGGTCAGCTGGGTCGGTGTGAATAAATTCAAGAAGACTCGTAGTCCTAGTAGTCACAGACTCACAGGTTTACTAGGTTTCTTTGTAAACTTAGCCTCAACACAACTAACACATTTAGAAAATTCTTGACTCGTCAAACTTGGAATTAAACTCATAGTTCTAAGTTTTTTAATATAATCCACATTCACATGACCTAATCTACCATGCCAAACATCAAGAGACTCAGCGATATAAGCAGAAGTAGAAGTAATATTATTAGAAACTGAATCAGTGTTCAATACAAAAAGACCCCCAGAAAGATAACCCTTGCCCACAAAATCCCCATTACGCAACATTACCACCTTGTTAGCCTCAAAAATAAGTTTCATACCAGCTTTGTTTAATAAGGCCCCAGATACAAGGTTTCGACGCAATGAGGGTACATATAAAGCATTGCTAAGAGCAAGTTTTTCCCCGAGGTGAGTTTGAGAAAGATCTTGCCTTTACCTGTGATCTTAGCAGATGAAGAGTTACCAATGTAGACGCATTCCTCATCAGCAACTTCCTCGAACTCAGCAAATAACCCTCTATCAGCACAGAGGTGTCTCGAAGCTCCAGTAGTATCCAAGACCCATTCAGCAGCATTACCCACCAGACAGGCTTCCACAACCACAGCAACAATAACATCATTATCAATTACAGCAACATTGGCTTCACCATATTTCTTTTCAAAACATTGGTAGGCTTTGTGCCCAGCTTTGCCACACACATAGCAGACAATGAGACCCTTAGCAGCTTTCTGAATCTTTGGAACTGGACCGTTTTCTTAGCATGACCATTCTTCTTAGCAGGACCCTTGTTCTTACCCTGACCAACCTTGGCCTTACCCTTACCCTTATATTTCTCAGCATAAGACGGACCACTAGACTCAACCAGATTAGCTTTGACAGCAGCAACAGCAGGAATAGTCACAAATTGACTAGCAGGAAGGTATTTAAGGCGATTAGTCTCCTCGGTCCTCATATGTCCTATAAGTTCTTTCAGGGACATGTCCTTCTTTTTGTGTTTCAGTTGGTTTCTATAGCCTGACCATGGGGGGGGGGATTTCTCAAGCAACACATTAGCCATAAAAATATCATCAAGCTTCATGCCCTCATTAACAACATCAACACAAAGGTTTTCAAAAATGTGAACTTGTTCCATGACGGGTTTCCCGTCAACCATATGAAATTCCAACCATTTTCCCACAACATATGTCTTTTCCCCCAGCATCATTCGCCCCATAATTAGCCTCTAAAGCTTCCTATATAACTTTAGCAGATTTATTCACAGTAAATGAATCGAACAAGGTGTTTATCATATTATTAAGAATGTGACATCTAGCAGTTTTATTAGCCTTCTCAAATTTCTTAATAGTTTTTTCAGTAGACTGAACATCCTTAGCAGTAGGAGGGGTGGACTCAACAACATCAGTAGAAACGGGTTTAGGCTGGTCAGAAAAATCACGTAATCAATTATCAATTGCTCAAAAAACATCAACAGTTTCTGGGACCAACACTTATAGCTAGTTATTTCCGTCTAAAGGCTCAAGTTTTGACATGTCGAGTATGATTTTAGAAACAATAGACATGGTTACAGCAAAATAGTTTTCAAATTGTTGGTAAAATGCTGTAACGACAGTAGCAAAACCGAAAAAGAGAGAGAGAGAGAGAGAAGACAGAACTGAAAATCGTAGCGTTATGGTAGGAGACCACTGCCTTGAAAACTATTTTTCCCGGTACGACCATGGTGGCGATCAGCTAGTGTCGGTAGTTCCCCAAGGTTAACACTACAGTCCCCATGCAGCTCCGCGCACTCAGAACTGTGAGACTTGGAACGATTTAAAACAATTACCCAGAAAAGAGTTGAGAACATGAGAGATTTTGATAGAGGATAGGAGAGTGATTGTGTGATTGTGTGTTTGCAGAGGAGCGTATTTATAGGAGAGAACCATAGAAACCCTAGGTTGAAAACGCCTTGATACGTGTCTATTTTATGATGTTTTACATCTATTTTTACACGTATTTGGTCGCTCATTTACTATGTTTTAGCCTCTATTTCCCACAAATTGTGTACTTTCGTATTTTTATGCACTTTTGCAGATTTATGCGGAAAAGAAACGATTTAGCACCAAATTCGTATCCTCAAGTCTTTAGCTTAATTAAGGAATAAATGGGAAGTCAACTGGAGTCAAAATCAAGTACCAAGAGTCAAAACAGAAGAAATCCGAAGACTTCCGTGAAGAAGCGGTCGACCGACCAGTAAAATGGGTCGGCCGACCAGGCCCGATTTTCACCAAGCCCAATTTTCGAGGAAGTCCGGAAATAACAGAAGCCCAGCAGGAGGTGGTCGACCGACCAGAAACATCAGTCGGTCGACCAGAGCGAAGCCCGTACGATTCGTTTTTAGAAATAAAGTAGAATTTGAGTTATTAGGAAACTCTTAGTTTTTACCCTATATAAACTAATCTTGTGATTAGGGTTATGAATATCTCTTTTGATCTTTAAATCATCTATCTTTTATAGACCTTCATCATCAAGTTTTAGTATCGAGTTTTACGATAAGTTCTGTAATCTTTCAACAATCCCCAAGCATACAATAAAGTTTGTCCCTTTCTTCCTTAAAATCAATTGTGGTAATTCTTCTTTAATCTAGTTTTCATTATTGTTCTTATTTCTTTATTTACAATTGTTAAGTTAGAATCCCAAGCTTTATTTGAATCTTGCATGCTTAGATTATTTGCCATGTTCTTCATGTTTATTCCCAATTTTATATTCGTCTTAACAGTTATGAGTAGCTAATTTTCATATGTTAGGATGTAGGGGATAATATGCATGGGTAAATAAAATCCGGAAACCCGACCTGTAGCAGGACCACGGTCGGCCGACTGAAATAGTCGGTCGGTCGACCGAGGCCGTGGTCGGCCGACTGGAGTAGCCGGTCGGTCGACCACTCGCGTCTGTTTTCTTATTTCGTCTTTTCTTATAAATTATAATATCCTGCGATGAGACCAATAGGAGACTTGTAGGATGTTAGTAATGACCTACCCAAGATTGAGAGATACGGGAAGGGCATTGGTTTACACTTTAAGACGGATAGGTTACTCAAGGCTGAAAGGTATGTAACCTGGGATTTAGGAATCACCCTTATTGTTGACACCCAATAATTGTGAGACCTAGGAACTAATAGCATAGGCCGAAAGGAGCTATTAGGTAACATAGACCTAAAAAGTTATGTTACACCCCCTTACGCGACTGCAATACATGTTGACCTTAGGATTTATTTTACCTTAGCTTTTTATTACCCGAACATCCTAGCATCCCCTTTAATTATATTTTTTCTCATCTTTTAATTCTTGTTTTATTTTTATCTTTGCCTTAGATATAGCATCAACCACTAGTACAGAAAACCCCTATCGTGTCGCAGCTATCGTGACGGTTCTAATAGAAAACGACACAAAAGGCAAAAAAAATTGGCGGGAAGGATTTGTTTAGGCTGTAGGGAGTCTATTGTGACGGTTTAAATAAAGAACCGTCACGATAAAATAAATTATTTGTGTCGGTTGTAAGTCAGAACCGTCACTATAAATCATTTGTGACGGTTTTAATTATAAACGACATTAATAACGACACTAAATGTAGTGATAAAAAACAACAGTTTTTTTTATCTTAAATCGTCACCGTATAAAATTTGTGACGGTTTTAATTATAAGAGACGTATATACTACTTCCTCCATTCCAATCAATTCTATACATTTCACTTTTTCGGTACTATTCATAAGTCGAGTGAATCTTCGACACAACTTCTAATATATACCATAAAATATAGTCATGTGAGATCTTGTTTAAATTGTCTTATCGAGTACATTGTGAATATCAAAGTTTTATAATTTTTATCGATATGTAACTAAAGATATTAGCAAATGAAAACGGGTATCGGAAAATGTGAATAAAGCAAATGTATAGAATTGATTGGAATGGAGGAAGTATATACAATGGAAGTATTTATGTTGAAGTAAACTTCTACTAGCATTGTCTATGCACGTAGTCTTTGACTTCCTAATTCAATTCAACAAAATAAAACTCTACCTTTCAATTCAACTGCAAACAAAACCCTACCTCAATCCTAATTCAATTCAACTGCAAACCTTTATCAATCTGTTCTCATCGTTCACAATTCGCAATTAGACAATTCGCAGTCATCAAATTCGCAATTCGTTCACAATTATCAAATATCAGACTTCGGAATTATCAAACTTCGGAATTATCGGCTTCGCAATTATCACTCACTTCCGTCTCAACTATCAACGAATTCCTTGGCAGGCTTCATCAATTAAAGGTGTGCCATACGCCCATACTACTATTGCTTTTTCTATAATCAACTTCGGTAATATGTTGTTTAATTTGATGTTTGTTAAGTGGAATTGTATGATGTCGTGGTATTGTACATCGTTATTATTGCTGATATTCGTGTGGTTATTGCTATATGGGGATTGTTACTGCCGCCACTATTACTGTGTTGAAATAATGTGTTGAGTAATTGTTGTTGTCAATGTTGTTATTGTTGTTACGTCTGTTCTGCACTGCTATTGACTGTTGTTTCTCGCAAAGTCTCTGTCTCCCTTGCTGCTATTATCCTACGCTGTTGTCCACATACTGCTAGTTGTTACTGCTGTTCTGTACTACTTCATCGTGTGTATGGCTGCTGTTAATGTTATTGTTATTGCTGTTGCGTTTGTTATAGCTGTTGCGTCTGCTATGTTACTGCCCTGTTACTGGTACTGGTTTGTCGCTGGTTGTTGCTCTATTTTTGTCGCTGTTGTATTGTTCTGCTCACTGTTGTTACTGTACTGCGTGTATAGGTTGTTGCTGTTTTGCTAAGCTGCTGCTAAGGGTCTGCTATTGCTGCTGACATTACGGTTTCATTCATATTGTGTCTGCTGCGTTCTGTTTTCCTGTTATTACGGTTGATGTTCTCTGTTGCATTACTGCTGCCCATTATAGTCACTATAGCTGCGTGTCGTTGTCGATCATAGGAAAGACGTGGAGAATGGCCTAAGGGCTGGGCACAAGACTAAAACAAAAGGTGTCATTGTGGGCAGGCTATGCTATTAACGAGTTAACTTTGCTTGTCCTTTCTCATACCATAATATGGCAGCAAGTCTGTAATGCCTGGATGGCTGATTTCATCTCATAGCTTATTCCTTTGCACTTTTCTTTCTATTAAAGTAACTTCCCTATTCCTTCGTACTTTGTTTGCATGGAAGACATGTCACTTACTTAATGAATGAATAGAGTATGAAAGGGAATCTATAAACCTCTAACCGCCGTCAAGAGCATCTTTGGGATTGGAAAAAGAGGCAGGATTTCTGGTGTTGTTTATGGACTTTCTTATAAAACAGAATGTACACGAGGAGTTTAAGCCTTTGTCTTGGGCTAGAGAGCAGCGTAAAAGCAAAGTCAAAATAAAGAAGAAAGAAGAGAAGAATACATCCTCCAAAACCATTAGAGAGTTAAGAGAGCTATTGTCATAACATGTCTTATTTCTTTCTCATAATTCTCTAATAAAGAGAGAAGGTGCTCTTATTAGAAAGAAAAAGATAGCGAGATACAAAGTGACTCATGTCCAAGAAGCCACGTAACCAAAGCTCAAATGAGAGCTTATAATGGAGGTCAGGAAATAAGCTCTAGTATGATAGGTAGAAAAGGCAAGCCTAAAAGAAAAATATAAATTCTTATCCTTAAGATAGAGCGCCCGGAATAGATGTGCAAGTCAAAGCAAAAACTGCAGGCGAGTGGGAGAAAGGATCCAGATATAGATGCCAGTTGAATACAGTATGTGTGACCTTCTTTAATCGCCGAGACCCAGAAAAGAAGGGGCTGTAACGAACGAAGAACTAGAGCCCTGCTTCTAGGATCTCTCTTATGACACGGGTCTTGGCATCCTTCTTCCTTATCGAAGAGCTACCAAACGGATCCAAAACAGAAGTAGAACCCAAATCTAAGACGTTAACTAGAAAATCTAATCAAGTTTTGTCCTATTTTCACAGTCAAAGCGAACAAAAAGGGTTCAAATCAAGGAGTGATAGATGTCCTCGACTTATATACGCTCTCGCTATGCTCGAGTAGCTGCTTGCCTTTTTCTTTTTCACCCCGATCCCTCTTCTTTCCCTTCTCCTTGCTTGTATATGCGACCTCGTACTTCTACTCTCCTTTATGTCACTGTTCTGCTCTGTTTAATGCTGCTGTACAGTCCATTGTTGCTACCCACGGGACTGCTGTTGTACCAGTACTGCTCCGTTGCTGCCGTACAACAGCAACTGCTACCACATTGTGGCGTGTTGCTGCATTATGGCGTGTTGCTGCATTGTGGCGGCTACGCTGCTATGGGCTGCTACTGTGTGGTGCTGCTACAGCCATGGTGCTATTGTGGTTGTGCACTGCTCGTTGTTGTTTTCATTGGCCAGTTATTGCATTATGACCTTAATTTGGTTCATGGCTTTGAGGAATGACTTGTGGGGTTGATCATCTGTGCCCTCTAGAGTTTAGTGCAAAAGATCTTACCATTTGTAGGTGTATGAAGGCAAACTATTGAGGTTATGATCTCAATTGGTTTACTTGATTTGTTTGTAGGGTTAAATCATTTATGCAGTGGGTCTGGCATGTGAATGAATTCCGCATTTTCACCACATATAAGTTTTGTTGTTGAAGAAATACAATTGCAATTTATAGTGACTATGAGAAATTATTGGTGTCTTTTTTCTTTTTATTCGACAAGGTCATACTCAGACAGTCACTGCACTGTGAACAAAATATTTGTTTGATAATGTCTATGATTCAACTGACATTTTTTTTCATTACTCTTATAAATACTTTGTACTCTGACATGGCAATGTAGTGGTTCGCTCTGATTCGGAGACACGCAGAAGTCATGGTTGACGATGAGATTGTCTTTCCGGTCTTCAGAAAATTCTGCAAGGTACCCAGTAAAGCATCTGAAGATGTTTTTATTGCATTTCTTATTCAGCTATGTAATCGACCTGACAAGTCTTAATTTGGGCATAAAATTTCTGCCATTTGGTTTGTTTAATGCAGAAAAATGAACACCCAAACTTTTTATTTATTTGTTTTACCTTTTAAAAATTTTATGTGCAACGACGTCCTCCAGTTGACAACAAGAATGGAAAGGTGAGTCCAGTAAGTCAATCTTGACTCTTGACTCTTGATATTCCACTTCAAAGTTGTCTACTGTAAGTTTGTGACCCCTAAAACAAGAGTATTAGTGTAGGCATGGGTGACCCTGGGGTTTATTATTTTGACATATGAGGGTCTTTCAAGGCTCTTTGATGAGCCCTTTCAAGTTCCAACATATGGCCAATATGGGGTATGCTCAATGCAGCAAGGCTTATCGTTGAACCCTTAACGACCTTAGTGACCTTAGGAACCCTTGTTTATTTCCACATATTCAAGCCATTTCATTTCAGATATTTACATTTCATGCCATATTATTTTATCAAAGTTCATGCAGTAGCTGTTGTATGCATTGGTCTTTTGTCCCACAGGCCAAAGTATGTAGGCTTAGTTCATAGATATCTGAATGTCAAGGTTGGGTAGTAGTTTAGAACCCTTGGACCAATTACAATTGATTGCAAACATCAAGACCGTGTTTGTAATAGCCTTATGACAGCGTGACACGGAAAAACTACACATTTTAGTTATAGGCTGAAACATAAGAAGTTGTCTGCCAAGTTACATGCTTACATAGTCTTGGTTTGTAACTATTTATATGTTTATGAATGCAGAAACTCCAAAAACAACACAACTGCATTCCTGTTGAGCACTATCTGCTGAGATTACTGACTGTAAGTGCCATCTCTTCTTTCTACTTCCGGTGTGGATATAATCTTTCTTATCGTAAGTTCTGACACTCATCTCACCATGCTGACTATGATAATGTTTTACTCATACTAGTATTAAATTTGATTTTGGTTTTCATCTTGGAGTCATTCATCATCCCCTTGATTTAGCTATTGCACCATATTTGCAGCGGGGTTTTAATACAATGATAGTCACTGCTGCATTTTTTGTGATACCTGTCTTTTCCACTTGTACCATACTGATGTTGCACAGTTAATGATCACAATTCACATGCCATAGAATCTGAGCGTGGAGTGTTTAGAGATGGCAGGCCTTGAGAGGGAACTTGAACGTAGGACATTGACGTACATTGTGATACCTGGGTAGGGAAAGCTGCTTGGATTCTACATTGTGTTAATGGAGGAAGGTGTAATTTGTTAAAAAGAATCAACTTCAGATCAATGTGATTAAAAAGCTTAGTGAACATTAGCTACTTCTTTTTCAATTATCTAATATCATAATCCAAATATAGTTTAAATAACACTATGTTATTTTATATATTTAGTGTCCCCAACAGCTCGGAGATTACGAATGTGGTTATTATGTCATGAAATGAATGTATAACATAACATTTTATCACTCAAAGGGCAGCGTGGAACAATTTGAGCAGGTATTTCTTATTTTTAAGTAAAAATATTTATAGTTTACTTATTTTCTTTTCAAAAAAAGTATCTCATTATTGATTTTCTTAGATGTAGATTATTGAAGATTCAACCATGCAGTTGAAGATATGAATGAAGTTAAAGAGGCGTGGGCTACAAAATGTTTCGAGAACATGTAGTTTAGATATTGGATTTTTACTTGTTGCTTGGTTGAGGTTATTGCTGAGGATACTTGTTGCTTGTTTTCATAGATTATACGTCGTTAGGAAACATAATACAGTTATTGTATTGTTGGATGAGAATATGAGATGTATGGTTATTCCGAAACTATTGAATGAAGCATTATTTTGTTGGTAATTGATTAAAATTCTTTGCAGGTTTTCTTCCATCAATATTTATATTCGGCTAGCATCGATTTAGGGGAGGTGCTGTCGAAATTAGCTAGCTATTTTTTTTAAATATATATATATATATAGTATATAGTATATATATATATATATATATATATATATATATATATATATATATATATATATATATATATATATATATGCGACGGTTCTTATATTAGAACCGACACCATAGCTTACCCTATGGTGGCTGTTTTAGACGCAAAACCGACACCATAACTTACCCTATGGTGACGGTTTTAGACGCAAAATCGACACCATAACTTACCCAATTGCGGCGGTTTATACTCCTATGGTGGCGGTTTGGGACTCACAACCGACACCATAGCTTACCTTATGGTGACGGTTTTAGACGCAAAAGCGACACCATAACTTACCCTATGATGACGGTTTTAGATGCAAAACTGACACCTTACCTTACCCTATTGCGGCGGTTTATGCCCCTATGGTGGCGGTTTGGGACTCACAACCGACACCATAGCTTACACTATGGTGACGGTTTTAGACGCAAAATCGACACCATAGCTTACCCTATGGTGACAGTTGTAGATGCAAAACCGACACCATAACTTACCCTATTGTGGCGGTTTAGACCCCTATGATAGCGGTTTGGAACTCACAACCGACACCATAGGGTACCCAATGGTGACGATTGTAACGCACAACCGACACTGTAGGGTAAGCTACGGTGGCGGTTTTACAACCGACACAAACCTTATGTGACCCCAGCAATCACGTCGCTCCAAAACCGTCACTAATGGTCTTCTAGAACCGACACCGTAGGGTATAATTCTACTAGTGAACCAATCAAACCCCCAAACTTGTTACCTTTAAACATTAACATTAAGACAATAAACATTCCCCACCTCCTTGTGGTTCGACCCTGACTTTCACTATCTATTGTTAAAGTTAGGAATTATAAATTTTATCTTTGGTACCCTCAACGACGGGCATCAAATTTTGGCGCCGTTGCCGGGGAGGTGACGCCAGTGTTTATTGTTTTTGTTTTTGTTTCTCTTTGTTTAAGGAACTTTTTGTTCCTTAAACCTTCTCACCTTTTTCTTGTAGTTTCCTCTTATGCGCAGGTCAGTTCAAGGAGAACTCCTACCACTTGATCTGGAAATTGAGAGGACTTTAAGAGAAAGAAGAAAGCAACTTCTAGCAAATCAAGAGGGAGGGTCACCATCCTCTTTATTTCAAGGAGATCTTTTCGAGTTATCACCATCTTCACCAAAAACACCACCTTCACAACCAAATTCACCCATCAATCCACTTTCACCAAAAACACCACCTTTTACCCACTTTCCAGTTTTTCCTAAAGAAGAAGATAACATGACAGAAGAAGCTACCATTGCCAGTCACTCTATGCCTCAGGCAAAGGACCTATACAAAGGGTTCACTTTACCTGCAGGTACTGGGAAGCCATTCGAGGCCAAGCCTGCCTATATTACTATGGTTGAAAGAAACCAATTCGGAGGCTCGGCCAATGAGGATGCAGCTAAGCATATTGAAATCTTCACAGATTACATATGCTCTATAGCACCCCCAGAAGGAGTGACGCAGGACCAGATTAAACAGACCATGTTTATCTTCTCCCTTAGGGACTCTGCGAGAGAATGGTACAGGGACCTTGACCGCACTGCTGCGGGAGTTACAGATTGGAACACCTTAGCCCTAGCTTTCTACAGGAAATACTATTCTGCATCAAAGACTAATGCCTTAAGAGCGCAGATTACTAATTTCAAGCAAGGACCCAATGAAGACTTTAGCGAGGCGTGGGACAGGTTCAAGAGGCTTGTTCGATCCATACCACATCACGGATTCGAACAATGGTTTCTTTGCAACCAGTTCTACAATGGCCTCTATGATGACAACAGGGCCTACTTAGATGCTGCAGCTAATGGAAGATTCCAGGATAATTCAGGAGAGACCAAAGGTCTCAAGTTAATAGAAGATGTTGCTGTGCACCGCGCTGAGCATGGTACTTCCAGAGGAAATCAGAGAAAATCAGAGTACAACCTGGCAGCAATTGAGGCCTTAACAGCCAAGCTAGAAAAATTTGAGGCTGCAGGAAAGCTCGATCTAGGGAGTGGAAGCAAGGGAGGAATTTACCAGGTGAACGCCGTTCAGGACGGACCCTTTGCTTGTGAGAGGTGCGGTGGAGAAGGGCATGTGTCAAAGTTCTGCACTTCATCTAATGAAACATGTGCCGCTTTTCAGCATTACCGTGGGAATAATTTCTATGATCCAAATAATAACAATGTCCATCCCAACTTAAGGTGGACAAGCCAGAATGTTCAAAACCCACAGCATATGCAACCTCAGCAAAATTCCACATATGTACCCCCACATAAACAGAATTTCCAAAGACCACCTTTCAACCCTCAACCACCTTCTAATCCACCACCCAACACAGATGCTCTCATCCAAAATCTTATAGGGTTGGTTCAGAAGGAGTCACAGGCTAGAGAAGCAGGGATGAAGATGTTAGAGTCCCAGATTGCTCAAATCGCGAGCAAGAATGATACTAGGGCTCCGGGTCAACTTCCGACAAAACCAGACCAGAAGAAGGAGACTCTGAACGTCGTAACCCTGCGAAGTGGAGCTAAAGTGGGGGCTGAAACAGAAAAAACAGCGAGGAACAGCAAAGTCGGTCGACCGACCGAAAATTCTGGTCGACCGACCACAGAGCAGGATCCGGAAATTTTTCCAGAACAGGAGACTGGTCGACCGACCAAGGATACTGGTCGACCGACCACTGAAGCAGAGCCCGAGGTTCCCTTTCGTCCAGAATTGCCGAATAACTTAAGGGATTTCCTTTTCAGGGGTGATAAGACCCCTAGGTTTTTAAAGAAGGCTGCAAATACGGAATCCTCAGCTGCTCCCTTCCCAGAGAGACTCGTGCCTTCGAAGGATCAGGTATCTTTTGATAAATTCAAAGATGTAATTCGTTCATTAAATGTCCAAGTTCCATTTTTAGAATTAGTTCAACAAGTTCCTTCTTATCTTAAATTCATGAGACAGCTTTTGTCAAGAAAGAGGTCTCTAGAAAAGGTTGAGTCTGTGGCTCTCACTGAAGAGTCATCTAGCTTTTTAGCCCATGTCATTGCCCCCCATAAATTAGAAGACCCTGGAAGTTTTTCTGTCCCCTGTAATATAGGAACCTTCCCAGTCAAAAAGGCTTTATGCGATTTAGGTGCTAGTATAAGTGTCATGCCCCTAAGCGTTGCCTTAAAACTAGGAATGACCGAATTTGCAGTGACCAGTATGACGGTCCAGATGGCTGATCGCACATCTATGGAACCTATAGGGGTATTAGAAAACATCCCTGTGCGTATAGATAGGTTTTTCTTCCCAGTAGACTTTGTTGTTTTGGACATCCCAGAGGATGCCCATATACCCATCATTCTAGGAAGACCCTTTCTTCACACTGCAGGTGCCATTATAGATGTAGGCACTGGAACTCTAACCTTCAAAGTAGGCAAACATTCTATCATCTATGGCCTATCCTATAGGAAGAAGGATGCTATGACCCCCATTACATGTAATGCTATAACTTCTGAGAAGAAGTATGAGGTCATCACTACTTCTCCACCTTTATTACCTGTTCCTGTATCTGTTTTTACACCTCCGCCCCAGATTGGGAGCAATAGGGAGGACACTTCTATCGTGACTATTGCAGGAACCGGTTTGGGGCAACCCAAGGAGAAGGAAGTTATCATCCAGAGAGGAGGAATGGGATGCCTGAGCTATGGAGAGGATGAGGATCCAGACGTCGTGGATCGAGAAGAGAAAAAGAAGAGGAGGCAGGCTCAAGAAGAGAGACCGTCGCATATGCTTTGCGACGAAGGAAAGAAGATGTGTTTTGCTACTAAAGCAAAAACAGTGGAGACTACGGCGTGCCGTCAGAAGCCGTGGTCGGATATCCTCCGCATCTTCAGCGGATAGTTTTTTTTAAATTGCAGTTTTAAGACAATTTATTTTATGTTGTGTGAAACTTTTTAGTTTGATTTGCTAGTAGTTAAGACTTTTAGAATCGTTCCGGGCATCTCGCGCATTGTTGGGCGCGTATTTTCTTGCTTTCTCAGGATTTCCGATTTCCAAGAAAAAACGAAGACCTCCAGGACTCAGCTGGTCGACCGACCAGAAACATCAGTCGGTCGACCAGACGCGCTGTATCGCAGATTTTTTTTCGCTGTTCACAGGAGGTCGATCGACCAGAAACACCGGTCGGTCGACCTACTGTCCATCGCAGTCTTTCGTTTCTCTTCCTCGGGAATCATGCAACCGTCTTGGGTACTTGAGTGGCACTGCTGGCCACCAAAACCTCCCAGCTTACGCTGGTTTGGGGAGGTTTTTCTCATGCATCTTTTAACCCAGTGAGTTCTTTCCAGTTTTTCCTTTATTTTATTTTCCTTGCATTTGTCTTTTAATTTTCTGAAACCTTTACTTAGGCTGATGCACAATGGGGACATTGTGCGGGTTGGTTTGGGGAATGGTTTCGTGTTACATGCATTGCATTTTGTCACACGTTTATTGCATTTATGTCTTGCATCGTTCTTTTCTTTATTTTCCTTATATATACAAAAATCCAAAAAAATTAAAAAAATTCAAAAAAATCCAAAAAAATGCACGTTTATTTTAGCATATAGGTCGAGTCGGAACGAAAGTATTTCAAGGATGATTTAGCTATCTTATATGTTTATGCCTTTACCTTGCCTTGTCAACTTGTTTTAGCATGAGAGTCTTTTGCATATCTACGAGTTTTTGTCAACTTGCATACCTTGAGACTTGACTTATACCTTGGCGACCTACTTATACATTCTAAGTTTTAGAGCCTTATTCCTGGTTTCATTCTTAAACCAGTCGTCTAGGATGTGAGTAGTACTCCCCTTGGAACATGTTACATCAATATGCATAAACATGAACTTGAATTGCTATATACTTGTTTTACTATCTCGTTTTGTAAGTCTTGATACGTGCATTTGGGATCCCTTCTCTCGTTTTTACCCATAAGCTTCACATGGCCGAATTTGCCTTTTTATTCCCCCAAAACTACATCCCATATTTAGCCTGCCCTTCCAAGCTAGTATTTGTAGTCATTGGATTATTTTTTGAGGCATCTTGGTTTGTGTGCTATCAAAAGAAAAAGAGAAAAGAAAGAAAGAAAGCAAGAAAAGAAAAAAGAACAGAAAAATTCAGAAAGAAAGAAAAGAAAAACGAAAAAAATTCTCGGGAAATACAGAGCCAGTCGACCGACCACCATCACAGGTCGGCCGACCAACTGGCAGGATCAGATTCAAAATTTCCGTTCCAAAATCCCTTTCTTTTATATGTTATAACTCCCGTACCACATTCAAAAATATTTGGGAGTCCTTTCTTATATAATGTGAGAGTTGTGCTACAAAAGAGCACTTTCTTAATATCAAAAAGTCGTGAAGTATGTTGTTGGAAATCGGTTTTACTAGCTTGGCTACTAACCCCACATATCTAAAAACATCTTAACCACTTTTACCTTTTACCTCACATATCTTTCATTACCTCAATTGCATGTATCTAGGCCATTTAATGAGATTGTTATACAAAGTTGTAGAATTCTTGTTCATGTTAGATTGCAGGCATGTTTCCATGGGTCGCAGTTAGGTGAGTGTCATTACAAAATTACTTCTTTCTATCTTTTACATATACTCACCCTTTGCTTCATGAGTGTCTCGAGCGTACCGCGAGAGTCCATGGTATAAGTCTCTATAGTTTTTTGTATATGCAAGTTTGACGACGCCATAACTCGTTTGCATGATTTTAAATACTTTCTCATTTTGTACTTGGCATTGGTTCAGGCTTACATGTAAATTTCGCTCTGAGATTGAAATCGTTCCATTAGTTAAGATCGAGTCTATTTCTTGCTTGGGGGCAAGCAAGGGTTTGGTTTGGGGAATTTGATACGTGTCTATTTTATGATGTTTTACATCTATTTTTACACGTATTTGGTCGCTCATTTACTATGTTTTAGCCTCTATTTCCCACAAATTGTGTACTTTCGTATTTTTATGCACTTTTGCAGATTTATGCGGAAAAGAAACGATTTAGCACCAAATTCGTATCCTCAAGTCTTTAGCTTAATTAAGGAATAAATGGGAAGTCAACTGGAGTCAAAATCAAGTACCAAGAGTCAAAACAGAAGAAATCCGAAGACTTCCGTGAAGAAGCGGTCGACCGACCAGTAAAATGGGTCGGCCGACCAGGCCCGATTTTCACCAAGCCCAATTTTCGAGGAAGTCCGGAAATAACAGAAGCCCAGCAGGAGGTGGTCGACCGACCAGAAACATCAGTCGGTCGACCAGAGCGAAGCCCGTACGATTCGTTTTTAGAAATAAAGTAGAATTTGAGTTATTAGGAAACTCTTAGTTTTTACCCTATATAAACTAATCTTGTGATTAGGGTTATGAATATCTCTTTTGATCTTTAAATCATCTATCTTTTATAGACCTTCATCATCAAGTTTTAGTATCGAGTTTTACGATAAGTTCTGTAATCTTTCAGCAATCCCCAAGCATACAATAAAGTTTGTCCCTTTCTTCCTTAAAATCAATTGTGGTAATTCTTCTTTAATCTAGTTTTCATTATTGTTCTTATTTCTTTATTTACAATTGTTAAGTTAGAATCCCAAGCTTTATTTGAATCTTGCATGCTTAGATTATTTGTCATGTTCTTCATGTTTATTCCCAATTTTATATTCGTCTTAACAGTTATGAGTAGCTAATTTTCATATGTTAGGATGTAGGGGATAATATGCATGGGTAAATAAAATCCGGAAACCCGACCTGTAGCAGGACCACGGTCGGCCGACTGAAATAGTTGGTCGGTCGACCGAGGCCGTGGTCGGCCGACTGGAGTAGCCGGTCGGTCGACCACTCGCGTCTGTTTTCTTATTTCGTCTTTTCTTATAAATTATAATATCCTGCGATGAGACCAATAGGAGACTTGTAGGATGTTAGTAATGACCTACCCAAGATTGAGAGATACGGGAAGGGCATTGGTTTACACTTTAAGACGGATAGGTTACTCAAGGCTGAAAGGTATGTAACCTGGGATTTAGGAATCACCCTTATTGTTGACACCCAATAATTGTGAGACCTAGGAACTAATAGCATAGGCCGAAAGGAGCTATTAGGTAACATAGACCTAAAAAGTTATGTTACACCCCCTTACGCGACTGCAATACATGTTGACCTTAGGATTTATTTTACCTTAGCTTTTTATTACCCGAACATCCTAGCATCCCCTTTAATTATATTTTTTCTCATCTTTTAATTCTTGTTTTATTTTTATCTTTGCCTTAGATATAGCATCAACCAATCAAACCCCCAAACTTGTTACCTTTAAACATTAACATTAAGACAATAAACATTCCCCACCTCCTTGTGGTTCGACCCTGACTTTCACTATCTATTGTTAAAGTTAGGAATTATAAATTTTATCTTTGGTACCCTCAACGACGGGCATCACGCCTCCTCGAAAGCAGCAGTCAAGGTTGAAAGTGGGGAGAGAATATCTTACCCACTAACAGTGTCGGTTGACTGACTGTTTCAACAATACAAAAAACCTAGACGTTTTGGAATCCACACGGCAAAAACAAAGCCGCGGCCCAAAAAAGATAGGCACAGCCCGCCGCAGGCGATTGTCAATTCCCAAATCCCAAATCCGAATCCGAATCCGAATCTGGGCCGGGCCGATCTCAGGCACGGCACGCGCGCGTGTACGAGCTGAATTAAGCACCTCGCAAAGCCTCTACAAAAGGCTCCCTTGACCAACTAGTGATAGGTGTAGTAATAGAAGTATATATAAACACATACAAACTTTCATAACTCTTCTATGTGGGACAAATGTTAGAAAATGACTCTCCAAAAGAAGCCCCTATTTCCAACAGCTAGATGCTTGTAGCTTTCACGACCCTACAAATTTCTAAAGTTCAAGTAAATCACCAATCAAAACCCAACAAAACATTTGAACAACTTCATGGATGCAAGGCATTAGATATCCGCTGCAACAACTTAATGCAACTGAATTGCCAATCTCTTATTTATCAACAAGTAAGTCTCCCTTGCGACATAACGGGTCAAGTTCTCCACTTGAATATAAGACAGAGCATAGAAAATCTCAAACAACTTAGCATGTCTTTTCCTACTCAGGTGAATAATACTTGACACGTCATAAATGAGAATTTGCGATTTCTCGAAGTTATCAACTTATGAGACGACAACAATAATACCACTAGTCAAACTAGAGGCGACAATCATTAACACGACCCGAAAAGACGACACGACATTAGCGGGTTCGGGTCATGGTGTTTCGACTCGTTTACGTAATTGGGTCGACACGAACACGACTCGAACTTATATAGGTCGGGTTAGGGTTAGGATTGGGGTCTTGTGACATGAACCCGACATGAATAATCCGTTAATTTAAATGGATTATGATATATCCATCTAAATGGGTTATAATCGGGTTTTGTTATTTTGAGTTCGAAATAAGACATGAAGATGGTTTATTCTTGCTATAAAATTTAATTTTGAATGCAATATATTTATATGGGTTGGACAGGTTAAACTGGTTAAACGAGTTTAATGGGCGGAAATTGATCAGTTAAAAATTAAATGGGTGAAACAAGTCGGGTTGGATTATTAAAAAAATAAATGGGTTGGATTAGGGTTGATACATGTAACCCATTTATCTAATTGGGTCGGGTTAGGGTTAAGGGGGGTCATGACCTATTTAATGTTGACACGAACACGAACCCACCACGACCCGACCTATTTGTCAGGTCTAAGTCAAACCACCAAAATTGAGAGTTAATCCTTTGCAGGCACGGACTGGGCCTACCCTAAAAAGATGCCCATTGGGACTGATGTTCATGTCCGTATCCACTATATCAGGTCTATTACAGCTGCCCAAATCCGTCCAATTCAAATTGGTGGGCTTGTCCATGATCTTTCGGGCTTTAAAAAAACATGTAACGCATCTGCTATACCGCTGTTGTGCTGATCCTAGTGTTGTGCTATTTATTTTATATTTGAGAACTGCGACTTACGGTTGAGACTTAGACGCGAGGATATGGACTTTGACGATTTACTCCACTAACTCAACATATACCTTCATTTGACAATTTGACATTATTTTACGAACGCCGATCTTGAAAATAAAGCGATCATTATTTTTTTTTAACGGTCCTAACAAGCTGCCTATGGACATTTATGTTTAGTTTGTATCCGCCCATAAATTAGCGGGCCGACTTAGATGTAGCCTTTAACCATGTTTTAATATATTTTAGGAGTCCAAACCTAATTCAGAAGCGGGCCGGACGGGCCGGGCTATAAATTAAGTTTTAAAAAATAATTAGCTCCACATTCCATATAAACACTCTAATTTACGATTTTTGATACGTAGTATGGTTGTGGGTCACTTAATTGTTCGGTAGATGAGAGGCCCAAGTTCTGATTGGGCTCCATGGGAACAGAAGCGAGTCGAGACCCGAGAAGGCCTGATTCATTGAGAATATCGAGCACATGTTTGCATTGGGAAACGAATATACCAGTGTTGTGGAGATTAATTTCAAGCCCAAGAAAATAGTTGAGTAACCCGAGGTCTTTTATGTGAAAGCATTGACAAAGATAACTATTGAATTGTGCGGTTAAGTCAGAATTATTTCCACAAATAACAAGGTCATTGACATAGACGAGGACATGAACTTCAGTCGTGGATGTAGTGATAGAATATAGATTGGTCATACAGGCATTGAGTGTAACCGTATTTAGTTAAGGCGGAAGCAAAGTTCGAGTACCAACAACGTGGTGCCCGTCGGAGTCCATAAAGGGACTTGCGGAGGCGGCAAACCTTGCCATTGGTAGAAGAGTGAAACCCGGGAGGTGGTTTCATAAAAACTTCCTCATTGAGGTCGCCGTGAAGAAATGCATTATGGACATCCATTTGATGGATGGTCCAGTTATAAGCAATGGCAATAACAAGTAGAGTGCAAACGGTACCAAGTTTTACCGTGGGAGCGAATGTTTCTTTGTAGTCCACCCTTTCAAATTGACGATTACCCATTACGAGTAACCATGCTTTGTAACGTTCGATGCTTCCATTGGCGTTATACTTTATTCTGTACACCCATTTGGACCCAATAACTTTCTTATTGGAAGGAAGAGTCTCGAGAGTACATGTATCATTCTTTTCGAGTGCTTCGATTTAGAGTTTCACGGCGTTTTGCCATTCTGGAACTTGCATAGCTTCGTGAAACGAACTAGGCTCGTCAAACGAACTTATCATAAATAAGATAATGAGAAAGAGGGAACTTAGTACCTGAAGAAGAATATAATGAGGAAGTGAGGAAGTGAGAGGACGGACGAGTTGATGGTTGGACAACCTTGAGGTTGGATTTCGGTAGTTTTAAACGATGACCATGCCCCATCTCAATTAGAACGGTGGGTGCATTATAAGTGACCATTTAGGTGTGGGGGCTAACTGTATAACCCTCATAATATAAGGCCTTTAAGGACCATCGGACTATGAAAGTGTCACAATCTCAGTTTCCTAAGGCATAATATCAAGATAAACAATGGAAAACAACCTTTATTAAATGAAAGAATAAAGTTTAAAATATGACAATGTCTGATACAACCAAAACAAAAGAACTGTTTGCGGAAGCTAAAGCAACTATGACACTTCTACAAAACTGAGTGAAGTCCCATCCTCCCCCCAAGCAATCAGATATCAACATCGTCGCACCTAAGAATCTACTCACCAATACATGGATCGTCACAGTAAAAATAACAAGCATCAGAAACTGCTGAAATAAGACGATCACAATACAATAACTCAATATCACAATCTGATAATGATCACAACCATTGATATCACTGTCAAAACAACACAAGTGGCAGCCTCAAGCCCACATCAATCCCCTACTTGCTCGCAACAAGGGGCACCTAGATCCTTAATGTGCACATCCTCTCCGTGGCGGGTTCCACAAAGAGCGATCGTAGGAATGAGAGTCGTTTCCCATAACACAAGATCCGAAATTCCAAGATCCAAAATTCCAAAGCGTAAATAAAAAATAAAACTAAAATATTTGAGAGAATTATATTTGAACTATAAGATTAAGTTAAGAATTGATTGTGAAAAGTGTATGGAAAGTGCATAAAACTTGAGGTACGAAACACTATATATATTAAAGAAATAGAGAAAATTAGGAATAATTCCAAAATCCACGGGACATGGTCCCTCGATTGAGTAGAGAGCCTCCTAGATCGAGGAAACTGCTTCATCGATTGAGTATGGGTCGTACTCGATCGAGGTGCCTTATTTGGTCAGGTTTCCGCGTTTTTTTCTTCTTCTTTCCTTAATTGCTTGTTTTCTTTTTTCCTTATTTCTTTATTCTCAATTCTTTTCCAAAATAATGTTTTCTTATTATTTTCTTCCTTAATTTCTTCAAATATTATTTTGTCGACCCCGCGGTGCTTGACTTTGATTTATTTCCATAATATATTTCTTTTCTGCATTAAATCACCTAAAAGCCGAAGTAACGACATTTTAATAAAACGGTATATAAATGATTTAGTGTGGAGCAAGTAGACTCTACCTAAACATAGAATTGTAGCATGGTTTCATCAACATGATGCAATGAATCTCAAACACAATATGCAACAATGGGGGGTTGCTGGGGATAGCTACTGTTGTATATGTGCTACTGCGGTGGAAACAAAAGAACATATATTCTGTCAATGTGAGTATAGTACACGTCTGCTAAAGTTCATGGAGGACTGGGTGGGTCACCGGGGACCCTATAAAATGGCTCAATCGTGCCGTGCTTTTTGAGCCATCGTCCCGTGTCGTGCCTGGCCCGGTGACTGAAAACCGAGTCGCGGTCCGCCCATGGCACGGTGGATTTTCGTGCCGTGCCGTGCCTGGCCCATGGGCCGGCCCGCGTGCTACTTTTTTTTTAAAAAAACAATTTTTTTTTACTTGTTCACTTGTTTTATTGTATTTTTAATCTATACGATTTAATCAAATAATTAAGAAACGATGAAAAAAAAAAGAAATTGTTATTATAAAAGAGACTAACTGACGTAATATTTGTCGTATTATATTTGTCCCATTTTGTGAACGCAACTACGCAAGCCAGCAAAACCGGTAGACGAAAATGACCGTCTGAACAACAGAAGGACAAAGAGTCAAACATGAGTGAGGGCTGTGAGGCCTGTGATGCCTGTGACTTTAAATAAGGCTAAACTGCAAGCCAACCTACCCTAAAAAGGCTAAAATAAAATAATTTATACTGTAATAATTTAAATAATTGCTAGCTAAAGTAGGAAGCTTTCTTACTACTTGGAAGGGGCACACAGCCTCCTATTTTTTATCCCATCTAAAACGTAATTTATATCCAGGAGGAAGCACCCCTTTCACAAGAGATTAACAAAATTTTCTAATAATAATAATTTATAATCTCCTACTACTTGACTTTAAATAAATTGAATTAGCATAAATAATTTTAGTTAAGTAGCACTTGTAAGTTGTAACCCCCTACTTTTATCGTTCCTCTATGTCCTTCGAAATCTTAATGTATTTTTAATACTTTCAAACTCTCTGTTTTTTTACTTGTTCACTTGTTTTATTTTATTTTTAAGGGATATTCTACATGGTACCCCTCAATTTTTTGACTTTCTACATAGTACCCCTACACTTTTTAAAACATACATGGTACCCTTAATTGTTGTCATTATCACTACGTATACCCCTAAACTTTATTTTTCCGTCAATTAAACTCATTTTTAAGCTTTAAGTGATAACTTGAACGCGTAATCAAGCTTGTCATTTATTATCTCATGATATAAGGACTCTATTAGGCTTAATATCCATCTTAATCCTAATATTTATAGATATATATGGGCTAAAAAAATGTTGACGGAAAAATTATTGATCTTTGCCAAATTATCACGTCCAAAGAATGGATATTAATTGTAATATAGAGTCCTTATGTCATGGGATGATAAATATTAAGTTATGCACCTAAGTAATCATTCAACGCCTAAAATTGAGTTTAATTGGTGGAAAATAAAGTTTAAGGGCACACTTAGTGATATGACAACAATTAGGGGTATCATGTATGTTTTAAAAAGTGTAGGGGTACCATGTAGAAAGTCAAAAAATTGAGGGTACCATGTAGAATATCCCTATTTTTAATGTATGCGATTTAATCAAATAATTAAAAAACGGTGCAAAAAAAAGAAATTGTTATTAAACGATTAAGAAATGATGTTGAAAAAATACCTCAATCTTTTTATTAAAAAAATATGAAACGATACAAGTTTACAAGTTTACTTAATTAAAAATACAATAAAACGATTAAGAAACGATATTAATTATTCGGTCGAGGTGCATGTTTCATCGGAATCATCTTCTTTTTCATGATCGACCTTGTCTTGTTCTCGATTTTCGGCATCTATCCAATCCTTATAGAACACTAACATTCTAAGTGTATCGGGTCTTAGACGAGTTCGTTTTTCATCCAGTACCCTATTTGTCGCACTAAAGCAACTTTCGGATGCAACAGAAGACACTTGAATGCTTAAGAAGTCCCTTGCCATTGCCGACATCACCAGAAGCGACTTCGTTTGATTTCGCCACCATTGCAAAAGGTCAAGATTGTTGGCCTCTACTTCGGTCAAACCTCGCATATAATCGTAGCTAGTGTAAATTTGATACTCGGCCAAGTTGGATGTTGGAGTAGATTGTTGTCGACTCGGTCTTACCCGACTCATCAAACCTTTAAGAGCGGACAAGCTCGCTCCTCGCATAGCACCGCCACTAGTACCTGCACAAAAAGTAGATTGAGAAGAACCACGAGTGAAATTGTTAATAATAGACTCGTAATGACTATATACAATAAAAAATTGTGAATTAATTCTTTCTCTATATTGAACTTCGTCAAAAGGTAAACATAATAGACTCCTATAAGCACCAACTAATTGTATAGTTTCCTCTAATTTCCACCTAGGGTCTAATATCATACAAAAAACGTAAATAATGGGAATATAAGACCAATACTTGAGCCACTTTGACTCCATATGGAAGAAACCCGCTAAACAAAACATTATGACGATAAGTGTTAAAAAGTTCCGCAACAGGAATAACATTACTGATGAAATATGGAGCGGTAGGTTTATAAACATGTGAAAAAGAGAGAGTTGTAAAGTTAAAAGCACCTAATAAATCAATATACAAAGAAATTTCCGTCCAATCCTCCTTCGATAACGAGTTATCGGGAAAGGATCGGTTCCAAAAGGTAGTAGGAGGTTCTTTATAGGGAAGCATAGCACTCAACATAGTGTACATAGAATTCCATCGAGTGTATTTTCGTCGGGAAATTTTATGCATTTAATTCCTACGGCCTCACAAAAATCTTTCCATTGTTTTTGTCTCCATTTTGCCGAGTTAAAATGCAAAACAATTTTTTTAAACTTCGCATGATAATCTTTAATGCCTTCGAGACCATCTTTAACACATAAGTTTAAAACATGACATGCACATCTAACATGCAACAAATCACCCTCTAAAAAAGATCATTTAAACTAGTTTTTAACTTGCGAGCAATGGAAGTCATGGTAGATGCATTATCAAAAGTACAAGTTAATATTTTAGGTGCAAGTCCATAATCATTAATACCGTTCATGATAATTGTGTGTGTATTATCGGCATTATGAGCGTATTCTAATTTAGCAAACTCAATGATTCGTTTTTGCATAGTCCAAGTTTTATCCAACCAATGAGCGGTAATGCATATATAAGAATACCCGGTCCCCGAATCCCACCCATCGGCGGTTATACTAAATTTACAATTAGTCTTTTCAAACTCGGAAATAAGGTTTTGTCGTGCCGTCAAAAATAATACCATGCTTTTATTTCTAACGGCCCGCCTACTTGTTTCTTTGTGGCAAGGTTGATTAGTCTTAACATATTCATTAAAAGCTCGGTGTTCAACCAGTGTAAACGGTTTTTCCGTTTGAATAATCATTCTAGCCAATTTAGTGCTACATTCATCATAATTATAATTATAATTGGACGATTGGCTATCGGGGGTAGTCATGAATTGGTCCATGGTAGGTTGACTAATTTCGGGTCGGCTTTTACAAGCTTTCCAATGTTGGTTTAAATGACCGGTCCCACCCGAAGAAACACAACTAAATATTTTATGACAATATAAACATTTGCAAACCAAATTATTTTTACATTTAATAAAATGATTTCACGCTTCACTAGAACGACCTTTTTTACGTATTTCGTCCATCTCTTCTTTGGTTAACCATACATATGTTTCGGGTTGTTCGGATTGTATTTGGGGTGGCAAAGTCTCGGTAGATGATTCATGTTCGGACGGTGGTCTTACCCCTCCCCCCGTCATAAAAGGCGGTAAAACGGGCATTGTACTAGGTCCGTCATAAGGTTGATTTTCGAAAATTGTATTGTCAAAATGCATGTTTTGAAGTTGTGACGGAGTAAAATTAATATATTGGTTCATGTTAAATTGTGGTTCGGGGTTTGTTTCCGACTCACTAATATAACGTGACCTCTTTGACGAGTTTTGCGAGTCCATAATTATAATCATTGTTTTAAAACACAAATTAATATCTAAATAGAATTAATTAATTAAATTAAAACAATAAAATAAAAGGTAGAGTTAGAAAATGCAAACAAAACAATCAAAGATCGGACTATCGGAATGAAGAATTAAACTTTGAACCCTTGCTTGAACCCGAATACCCGATTCAACAAATCCGATGTTATAAAACCCGATTGACTAATTACTCTTGCTTGAACTTCCGAATTTCCGATTCAACAAACCCGATTATCTAATTGCTTTATATAATTAATTATTTTATATTACTAACTATTCTATATAATATTTTTATATGTTTATAAGATAAGATAAGTAGAAGAAATAAATTAAATTGTGAAGAAATGGATTGAATTGTGAAGAAATTATAAGAATTAAGATAAGTAAAAAAGAAAAAGAGATGAATTGAATTGTGAAGAAATGAATTGAATTAAATTGGTATTTATAGAAGTTGGAAATAAGATTTAATTTTAAAAAAAAATAACAAAACCCATCAGCCGTAAACGGCTGGAAGTACTTGGAATAAAGAAACAGGGGAAACTGGAAAAGACAAAACAGAGCAGCCAAGTGCCAACGGCTCCTAAACCCAACGGTCACTCAGCCCGCGTGCCCCCATCGTGCCCCCACCGTGCCCTGGCGCACTGGGCCTGGGTCAGGTCGTGCCTTAGCACGGTACTTACCAGAAAATTGCGTCGGAGCCCGCTACAGGCACGCCCGTGCCTGGGCCGTGCCACCTAGAAAATTGAGCCGTGCCGGCCGTCGTGCCTGGCACGAAATGCCAACTCTAGTCACATGCTACTGGTAGACTTGAGCAACCATTGGAGGACACATATCAGAGGCACCAAGCTCAAAAGAGCTGTCATCAATGGGATTCTGAATGCGGTCATTTACTATGTGTGGAGACAAAGAAATCAAGCAAGAATGGAAGGAAGGATTGATAGACCAGAGCATCTTAGCAATGTGATTAAAAAGGAGTTAATTATGTATTACAATGGTGTTTGCAAGGGTCAGATTAATGGCAAAGATGCCAGATTTCTGGCGAAAATTACTTGACAGGCTTATAGCTTGTCTAGTGTCCTGTACGTGAAATTTTTCCATACTTGATAATATACTTACCTTTTATCAAAAAAATGATTTAAACCATTCTAAAAATGGTAAAAGGAGATGCAAATGTATATATAATTATGACTTATCATTGCCTCGCCCTGTTGATAACCCCTTTAGTTATGGGGAGGTGACATAAGAATTCCATATTTACGCAAACCCCAATCTTAATCCTCTAGATGATGTGGAGAGTGATGAGAATGGTGTGCAGGATGAGGGTGATGTTTCTAGGAGTGGTGTTGATGAAACTACAAATTAGTCCGTTGCTACCACTCTCGTGGCTACTTATGACCAAATTTGGATGCAAGAAGTTGATTCTTGGAGGAAGAAAGTTGATGTTAGTCAAGTTAAAACCAATGATAAGCTTGAGACACTTACTAGTGTGCTTTTGGAGAAATGTGAGCTTGTTCAGTCTTTGGTTAGTATTGCAAAGTTGGGTGTACATGCTACAGCTAAAAAAGTTAGGAAAGAGGAGTACGCCTCTAAGAGCGATGGTACTGAAGATACCTTTGTTACTTAACTTATATTGGTATGTATTTATTTTCCTTTTCCCCTACCTTAGTTTTTGTCGTTCCTCATATTGGGGGCAATGTGAAGATCAAGCATATGAGAGAAACTCTATTTTTATATACTTTAAATTATTTGCACTCGAAAAAAATGAAAACAAGAGATCAAAAGACGGGAAAAAATAGAAAAACAAAAACTCAGCTGGGTGAAAAACATCATGGACTCACCTAGGCAAGATTTGATATATGGTCGAGGATGGAGTGAAACCCGAAAGGGCGCTTCGGGTAAAATCAATAATTGAGATGTGTGCCTTAAGAGTTGTGTAAGGAATAAAGTTATATAGAAAACTCACAAGGGCGGGCGATCTAGGTAAAATGAGAGACTAAAAAAAGTTACTTGGTTACTTTATCTTGGAGATGGCGACATAAGGAAGTTTGAAGGATGGTTTTAAATATGATATTTGAAGAAATAAGAGGGGATGGGTGATGAAGTCCGATGATTAAAATTACATCGTCTTTACGTTTTGATGTTTTGATATGTTAGTTTGTGAATGGGAGTTGTTGGAAGCATGGTGAGATGGTCATTATTTGAAGAGAAATTTTAGGAAAGAAATGAGCGTTGAGAGTTGAGAGATGGTTCACATTTAGATGGTTTGAGTAGTAGTGGTTAGTTGTTGTGTTTAGAGCTGGGGAAAGTTACTCACATTGCTAGACATTGGTGTGAGATCTGTTTTACTTGTCCTTGGATTTTACTCGAGGATGAGTAAAAGTCTAAGCCTAAGGAAGTTTGATTAATCTAATTTAGTAGGGGTAAATAAAAGTTATTATGATGGTTAATTGATAGGTTGAGAAGTATTTTAGTGAATTTTTTATGTTGAGTTTGTAATGGGCTTGCATGTTTTTTTATGGGATAATTGGATTAATTTATTGTTATCAATGGAGAAGGATTTTTCAGAGGTTGGTATTGGGCTAAGAGTGTCATTTAAGTATGGAGTTTAAAGCAAGTCAAGGCCCAAAGACTAAGGTCAAAACGCAAAAGAAAAGATGAAGCATCATGAGAAGATGCCACTTGGAGTGGCAAAATGCTGCTTGGAGTGGCAAAACAAAGACACTTGAACTTCTAGCCACTAGGAGTGGCTCACCATTAGATTCAGACAGCTCCTTTAATCCTCCTTTATTTGGTAATTATGTTCATACTTTATGAGACTTTATGGAGATGCACGTTGAAAACCTATATAAGAAGATGTTATTGATCAATATTCACTATACTTTACATACTTCTCTGCCATTCTAATCATTAGAATACATAAAAACAATTTCCAATTTTTAGTTTGTTTTAGTTAGTTTTATTTGTATAAATGGCTAAGTTCTACAATTTGGAACATGTTCTTGAAGCCAATTAGTTGAATTTGGTTTACTATTGGGTTGTTAATTATGCACCTAAAGGATCAACTAGCTAGTTGTTGTTAGTTAATTAACCTTTGTTAGATTGGTGAATGAATCTTTTGTTCGCTTACCCATTCCTCTGTACAAATTATAATTTATCAAGAACTATCATAATTTATCATTGTTGAGTTATAAATGATTAAAATTGTATGAATCATAGTGAAGCATTGCTTGTTTTCTTCATTAATTCATCTTTGCTCATTGTTTTATTCTACAACCTTGATACGATTAAGTGCTTGACTAAATTAACAATATTGTAAGAATTATTTGTTTACGCTTGTAGCTAATAACTAATATTGTATATATGTAATTAGAAGTCAACAACTTCATAAGAAAGGATTAAATGGAGAAATGGATGAGCAAATTCATAACTAGTTGATGAAAATTGCTTGGTCAAAGAATTATCCTCATATTTGCTTACACATCCAACTATTTATATCGTTTTTACAATTCATTGCATTATATCATTGTTTTAGTAGATTTAGATAAATCAACATATCAAAAGCCCCATTTGGTCACTTAAATTTAGCGCATTTAATCAACAAAATAAACTTTCCTTGTGGAATCGACCCCAACTTACATTTGCTACCTAGTTTGAGTTTGTAGTGGATAGAAATACTAATTTGGAGACTCATGACAAGTCTAGACACATTTTGACGCCATTGTCGGGGAAGGCTATTGTTTGTGATGCCCGTCGTTGAGGGTACCAAAGATAAATTTATAATTCCTAACCTTAACAATAGATAGTGAAAGTCAGGGTCGAACCACAAGGAGGTGGGGAATGTTTATTGTTTGATGTTAATGTTTTTGGGGTAACAGTTTTGGGGGTTTGAATGGTTGATTACTAAGTCTAAAGCAAAGATTAAAATAAAATAAGTAATTAAAGACGAGAATAAAATTATAATAAAAGGGATGCTAGGATGTTTGGGTAATAAATAGCTAAGGTAGTATAAATCCTAAGGTCAACATGTATTGCAGTCGCGTAAGGGGTGTAACATATCCTTTCGGTCTATGGTACCTAATAGCTCCTTTCGGCCTATGCTATTAGTTACTAGGTCTCACAATTATTGGGTGTCAACAATAAGGGTGATTCCTAAATCCTAGGTCACATACTTTTCAGTTTAAGTAACCTAGCCGTCTTAAGGTGTAAACCAATGCCCTTCCCGTATCTCTCAATCTTGGGTAGGTCATTACTAACATCCTACAAGTCTCCTTTCAGTCTCATTGTAGGTTATTATAGTCTACGAATTAAAACGGAACAGAAAACATACGCGAGTGGGTCGACCGACCGGCTAGCCCAGTCGGCCGACCGCCGCCTTGGTCGACCGACCCATTATGTGAGTCGGCCGACCACGGCCCTGCTACAGGTCGGTCTCGAAACTTTATATTACCTACGCATATTCATCCCCTACATCCTAACATAAGTATTTAGCTACGCATGATTATTGAAACAACAACAAAAACAGGGATAAACATGGCAATCATAACAATTATCAATCTAAACATGCAATTTACGATAAAGCTTTGGGATTCTATCTTAAACCGAATGCGATAATAATAAGAACAATAATAAAACTAAATTAAGGAAGAATTACCAGAAATTGGAATTAAGATGGAAAGGAACAAACTTTATTGAATGCTTGAATGATTGATGAACAACTAAAGTGCTTCGAGAATATTAAAAGATTGTAATTAAACTAAAAACTGAATAAAACTAAATAAAACTAAATGTTTCTGAATGTAGAACTGGATCCCCAACCCTAATCACGTAATTTAGCTTAAATAGGCGGAAATAAAGAGTTTCCTAATGACCTAAACACTTTAATGGGCTTTGCGGAAACTTCTGGGTCTGCGCAGAGGTCGGTCGACCTACTTTGTGGGTCGGTCGACCCAATGTCGGGACTGCAGCGCGCGTCGATCTTAAAACAGCTGTCATTTCTTCGTTACTTATCGTAATCAAGCGATTCTTGCGCCGTTAGAAAGCTAAGAGGATAAGATTTCTACTCCAACTGGAATCACTCCATTATCAGCTCTAGAACTTGAGATATAGCCATTTGAAACAGGCTGCAATATCGTGGATCGATTCTTTGCTATATGCACCTTTGCTTATGCTATCTTCAGGCCTTGAAATGTGCGCTAGGCTTGTTCTTTCGTGTCCTTAGCCATAAAAATCACTTGAGGACGGATTTGGTTTGAAATCTCCCTTTTTCCACATAATTCTGCAAAATAGCATAAAAATACGAAAGTAGACAATTGTTGGAAAATAAGGGCTAAAATATAGTAAATGAGCGACCAAATGCGTGTAAAAATAGATGTAAAACATCATAAAATAGACACGCATCAGTTTGTTTATTTTGTGCTATTGTTTATTTTTTTTTCAGTTTTATTTTAGTGTTTGGTTTATGACGAACACTCGTGTTCTACTAACAATAAATTGTTGGATTTTGATCCAAAATTGGAGAAAAAAATCGTGTTAGAAGATAGATAAGGAGAAAGTTTCAATTAGACAATCCTGACAAGAAAGAAGAGAAAGAAAAGATCAACATGGCATAGGAATCGCGTATTTGTCAAAATATCACAATTGACCCTAAAAAACCCTAGCTTTATCACGATCAGACCCAAATCGAAAGGGAAAAACCTCTTTTTTGCATCACTCATAGTATCACACTACCAAGCATATGTTTAAAGGATTCCAAAGCTTAATCAATGTGTCTATGACCGCCTTGACGTTGATAGATCGCGACATCCATATTTTCCCAACCGCGTAAGGTGATTTTCTTCTTATCCCCTTCCCCTTTGTCCTCCATCCTTAATTAAAGAATTTGATCTTACCTATAAAATAATCATAAATAATTAAGTAGATATGGAGAGTAATGAAGATTTTAAATTTAGAAGAATAATGAACATGAGTGAAACATATATAAAAAACGAGTTAATTTTTCCATCGATAAGGATGTACGGTATTTATTTTTTATTATTATTCTCCACAACTACTCAATTATATGTTTTCTTTGAATTTATGATTGTTTCATAGTTAAAATCAATTTCTTTTAATTATGAGAAACTACTCAACAGGTACCAATAATATATTATTATTGTAGCCTTTAACTTTATTTGCTCATGGATCTCCTATGTTATAGTTTGAGTAAGTCTAATATATTCGTAAAGACGAATTAAACAAGACCCAACATGAATATATTTTTTCTTGTGTATTGGGAGAAAGTTGAAATTGAAGATTAACTTGTGAATAGTGTACAAAAAGCAAAAGTATCAATTGGAAAAATATGGAGGGAGTATAAAACCATTGTAAAATTATACTACAAAAACATTGATACCCTATCAAGAAAAATTGCGTTGGGCGTAAATTATTTTACTAGAGTTATTTAAGTAAAATTTGACCTAATTTTACAATACTACTTGTGTAAAAGTAAGGTTGATTAAGAATTGAGTAATTGTACCAAAGTTAGCTAGTGTGACTTGTGAGTGTTAATGACTCTTATCTCTTAAACAAGTAATAAGGGGTTGAAAAAAATAAAGAAGAAATGAAGAAAACCCTAAGCGCTCTCTAGCATGGCGATTTGAAAAATTGACGGCGTTGACTTTTGAAGATCTTGTGCATACTGGCTATGGACTCTTCACCATCTCAACTTCGCAACATTACTAGTAGGAAGTCTAAAGACAAAGGGAGGCATGATAAGGGCACAAAGGCACCAAACGTAGAGGCGGCAGTCAAGTATGGTAGTATGTCAAAACTGGTAGGAGTCGCACCATTTGACTTTTCTGAATATGCTGATAAGGAACATACTACAGACCATATTGTAACAGAGGAAGAGGATACAGATGCACCAGAGGACTCCATGGGAGACTGGTATGACAGACATAGTAAGAAGATTATAGAGATCATGGATGATGATCAGGACATCATTACTATCACAGAAGAGGACGTCCAGGAAGAGGTGGATTTCTGGAAATTTGCAGTGTATGGATTTGTCCTAGGCTCCAATCCACCATGGCCTGTATTTGAAGGATATATAAAGAGAGTATGGAAACACCATAAGATAGAGACAATATCCTTCCTGCCTAATGGTGTTTTCGTGGTGAGATTCCAGACGCAGGAGATGCAGGAGGCTGTACTGTCTGCAGGAATGCACTTGTTTGACAGTAAGCCTGTCATCATCAAGAAATGGATGCCTGATGTTGATCTAGAGAAAGAGGAAGTGAAGACTGTCCCTACCTGGATAAGGCTGCATAAGTTACCCCTCAAATTGTGGGGAGCTAGTATAACAAAGATAGTTGGGAAGATAGGCAAATTCATCAAGAGAGATGACCCTACTGAATACAGAACAAGACTGGGGTTTGCAAGAATCATGATTGAAGTTCAAGTGGGTCAAAAATTCCCTAGTAATATAAGAGTCCAATATGAGAAGGGTACCATTATTGATATACCAGTTGAGTATGAATGGACACCTAGTAAATGTACTAAATGTCAAATAATGGGACATGTGGCTAGCAACTGCAGAAGAAATAAGGAACAAACTAAGAGCAAACAGGTGTGGAGGAGGAAGGTGGGCACTTCTGGTGCTAGACCACCCCTCCCACCAGTAAACCAGGTACCTACAATACCTGTTACCCCCAAGACTGCAGTTGTAGACAATCCAGATACCAGTGCAGAAGAAGAACCATTCTATGGAATGCCTCGAGCTTTTATATATGACAAGCCCAGCAGACATAAGTACTAGCCCCTCTTACAAGGCTATACTTACCAATGCAGCTGGACAGGGAGGAGAGACTAGTAGGCCACAATCTCCATCCAATTCCCTATGATTATTGGGATTTGGAATGTTAGAGGTATGAATAAAGTAGATAAGCAGCGTGACATTAATAACTTGCTGCTTCAGAATAATGTAGGGCTTTTTGCTTTGTTAGAAACTAAGATAAAACCACAAAACCATCATCATACTATGAATATCTTCAATAATTAGAGTATTAGCTCCAACATTCATACACATCCTGGTGGGCGTATATGGATAGGCTGGAAACCTGAGGAGTTTTATCTTGACTTCCTAGAATTTGACCCTCAGTATATTCATGTTGACATCCTGCACATTCCTACTCAGATAAAGTTTAAGTTCACTATGATTTATGCCTTCAATGGAATTGCAGAAAGGGAAAGCCTCTGGGCCAACCTTGCTAGGCTAGCTGATGACATGCAAGGGGCTTGGGCTATTGGTGGAGATTTTAACTGTGTTATGCACCCTGAGGAAAGGCTAGGGGGTGGATTCAATTTAGCTGAGGCAATTCCTTATCAGGATTGTATTGCCTACTGTGAACTATTTCAGTGTCCAACAGTGGGGGCTTATTACACCTGGACTATAAGCAGCAGCCGAAGGATAGGTCTACACTAAGCTGGATAGAGTTTTTACAAATGTTGAATGGGACAGATTACTGCCCAATATGCAAGCCAATTATATCCCTGAAGGATACTTTGATCACAACCCATGCATCCTAAGGGAGGGTCAGGGCACTCTGAACAGGAATAGACCATTTAAATTCCTCAACATGTGGTGTACTGCAGATGAGTATCAGGAAATGGTGGAACAGAATTGGCAGTCAACAGTTTATGGCACTAATATGTATATTCTGGTCCAGAAGATGAAGGCCATGAAACGGCCATTAAAAACCCTGAATAGATCTAAATTCTCTGATATTGAAAACACCACAGAGATAGCAAGATTACAATTACAAGGTTTGCAGGAGGCCTTGATATAGCAGCCTGGTAATGTACATTTAATGCAGCAAGAATATGATGCCCATGAGAAATATATCCATCTGCATGCTCAGCTTTCTAACTATTTAAAACAGAAAGCCAAGGCTCACTGGCTGAAAGAAGGGGATTCCAATACAGCCTACTTTCATGGACTTTTGAGGGCAAGGAGAAAGAAAAATACTGTGTATCAGATTGAGGATATAGAGGGAGATATGCATACTGATATCAATGAAATTCAGAATTCATTCCTTACCTTCTATCAGAACTTGTTGGGCACAAGAACAAGCACCACTCCAGTGATACCTCACATAGTCCAGAAGGGTGCTCTATGTACAAATGAACATATACTGGTGTTACAGCAACCTATATCTGATGAGGAAATTAAAGAGGTATTGTTCAGCATTCCAGATGATAAGGCCCCTGGACCTGATGGCTACACTAGCAAGTTCTTCAAGGCAAGCTGGGATACTGTGGCAAATGATACTTGTGCAGCAGTTCATGAATTCTTTACTGCAGGCCAAATGTTGAAGCAGCTTAATGCTACAAATGTGACTCTCATCCCTAAGATAGCCCATCCCAAGAGTGTAAGTCAGTTTAGACCCATATCCTGTTGCAATGTTCTCTACAAGATCATTTCTAAATTATTATGCAACAGATTGGCTAAGGTCTTACCAGATTTAATATCCCCTACTCAAGGAGGATTTATTCAGGGAAGAAGCATCATGGAAAACATACTAATATGTCAGGATTTAATCAGGTTGTATGGGAGGAAAACAGTGTCCCCTAGGTGCATGTTCAAGATTGACCTACAAAAAGCCTATGACACTGTAGAATGGGAGTTTTTACTTCAATTGATGCAGGCATTAAGGTTCCCTAGTACTTTCACAAACCTGGTGATGGCTTGTGTTACAACCACATCCTTCTCCTTATGTCTCAATGGGAATACCTTTGGCTTATTTGCTGGTAAAAAGGGACTCGGACAAGGGGACCCCCTGTCCCCTCTTCTCTTCACCATATGTATGGAATATTTGTCCAGGCTTCTACACCATACCACAACTAATATGAATTTCAATTTTCATCCCTTGTGTGGGCCTATGCAGCTCTCACATCTAATGTTTGCAGATGATCTGCTCTTGTTCAGCAAAGGGGATATCACATCCATTATGATTTTGCTAAGGAATTTTGCCACCTTCTCAGCAACCTCAGGACTGAAAATGAGCCCAGGGAAGACAAATGTGTACTTCAATGGGGTACAGGAGGAAGTAAAGCAGGATGTTATAGAGGTGGCAGGCTGTGTGGAAGGAAGTATCACTAGTAGAATTATACCCTACGGTGTCGGTTCTAGAAGCCCATTAGTGACGGTTTTGGAGCGACGTGATTGTTGGGGTCACATAAGGTTTGTGTCGGTTGTAAAACCGCCACTGTAGCTTACCCTACGGTGTCGGTTGTGCGTTAAAACCGCCACCATAGGGTACGCTATGGTGTCGGTTGTGACTTCCAAACCGCCACCATAGGGGTCTAAACCGCCACAATAGGGTAAGTTATGGTGTCGGTTTTGCGTCTACAACCGTCACCATAGGGTAAGCTATGGTGTTGGTTTTGCGTCTAAAACCGTCACCATAGGGTAAGCTATGGTGTCGGTTGTGAGTCCCAAACTGGCACCATAGGGGTATAAACCGCCGCAATAGGGTAAGTATGGTGTCGGTTTTGCGTCTAAAACCGTCACCATAGGGTAAGCTATGGTGTCGGTTGTGAGTCCCAAACCGCCACCATAGGGGTATAAACCGCCGCAATAGGGTAAGTTATGGTGTCGGTTTTGCGTCTAAAACTGTCACCATCGGGTAAGCTATGGTGTCGGTTTTGCGTTCAAAACCGTCACCATAGGGTAAGCTATGGTGTCGGTTGTGTGACCCAAACCGTCACCATAATGTAAGCTATGGTGTCGGTTTTGAGTCTAAAACCGTCACTTTCTTGTATGCTACGACGTCGGTTGTGAGTTAAAAAAAAAAGGTCACCTTATGGTATGCTATGGTGTCAGTTCCAATTAAAGAATCGTCGCCATATATATATATTTTTAAAATAAAATTAGCTATTTTTTAAGCTAATTTGGACAGCCGTATAAATATTGATGGTCCTAAATTGATGTTGGCCGAATATAAATATTGATGGAAGAATATTTGCAAAGAATTTAATCAATTACCAACAAAATAATGTTTCATACAATAGCTTCGTAATAACCATACATCTCATATTTTCATCCAACAATACAAGAACACTACTATGTTTCCCAAAGACGCATCAATCCGAGAAAACAAACTAGTATCCTCAGCAATAACCTCATCCAAGCAACAAGTAAAAATCCAATAATTTAATCTAAGCTACATGTTCTCGAAACATTTTATAGCCCACACCTCTTTAACTTCATTCATATCTTCATCTATGGTTGAATCTTTATATTCTACATTTGAGAAAATCTGTCAAAGCCACATGACCGTTGCTTTGGAGCGGAATGTTTTCTGGCTTTAAATCAAATTATACCTGAAGCACCATGATTCAAACAGCAAAACAAAAACATTCAGATTTGTTCCCTAAGCACCATGATAAAAATAAATCAATTCACCCTTGTTTTTTCAATTGTTGTATTAGCTAGTTTCTATGTTTACCTTGGCACTTGGCAGTGAAGGTATTCCAGAGCAACAATCACTTCTGCCGCGTAAAATCTACAAAAGAAAAGTTTGAGTTCTGAAGCCATGATTGCGAAACTGAAGCACCTAACAATTTGTAATTTTCGAGATTCCAGTATTATCGAATTTACCAAACTGATAATGGTTGTCTATCTAGAAGCATAAACAGCTCCCCACCGGGGGGTAGTCGGTGATTAGACATATGTGTGATTTTGTCTGCACAGGTATAAATATTGAAAATACTTAAACTTCTCAAATTCATGTAAATAGTATATGTACCATAGAGACATGAAGCACCAAATTGATAAGTGAAAATATAATGATACACATATAAGCATCAAAACAGAACTTTTCCTTAAAATATACATCTATCATACCTACAATAACATTTTCAAGAAAAAAATGGCTAAGAAAAAGATCAATTTTTTTTATCCTCTCCCTTTTCTGAGTTTACTATGCATTTCCAGTAAAGGTAAAAAAGTCTGACCTGAAATGAAGCATATAGTGCCGGAAGAAAGGGATGGTCCAACATGTCGAGAATTTCCCTTTCTGCATAAGCTCAATTCTAGTTAGAACACTCAAATGTCATCCCCAAACTTGCTTATGTGAGGTTGATCTTGAGCTCATAAACTTTTCTATTCATAAATAAATCCGTAAGTGATAACTTGTATAGTTCAGCCAACCGAACGTGCAATTCTCTAGTTAAACCAACAATGATGATTGCTAACAGAAAGTAGGAAAAAAATGAGAGAAAAAACATACTACATATACTCGATATTGCTTGGTTTCAGCCTTGTCTTGGATGGATATAACTATTTTAGGTCTATCATCTGCTGGTTTCGCTGATTCATCAACAGTTTCTAGAGTCGCTTGTTCCACTCCAGAGTCTGAGGAGACTGTAGCTGATCTCTTGGCAGCTTCATCCATAGCTGGTAACGTATTTTCAGCAGTCTCGACTATTGATACCAATTCCTGTTGTTTTATTCTGTAACGCCAGTTAATACCAAGTAAGCACAAGTTACTGAATTCTAAACTAATTTTAAGAGGTAAAATTTGATAGCCAAGAATTTGAAAAATGTTTGCGAGTGTGGAATGACTAACACACAATTTGACGTACAAAAATGGGTGAGAGTAATCACAAACTTGACATACAAACTTGAGAGCTACGAATGGTTAATACCAAGTAAGCACAAGAAGATACTGACCTATAGCATCTTTTCCCTCTATCAAGAGCGTAATCGTATACCTTAAAATATAGAACCACTAGCAAGTAGAAAATTAAACCTATCAGAATAATCCGATATCCAACATCAGACCCCCTACCCTTAAACCATGTTCCAGCCCATACTCAACCCATAGTAAGTATCTATCCTCACCCCCCATATCATCTTCTTTGTCGTCTCTTCGAAAATAATACAAATGTAATTGTCGCTAGTTACAGGCTACATTGGGAAGATCCCATCACTAGTATCATTCTAAGTATGAAATCCGAAGGCAGAAAATGAACGTATTTTAAAGCAAATTAGGATAATCTGATCCGGTGGCGGATCTTGGAGCAAATAATAGATGAGGTCAAGGTTTGAACCCGGCCACAGCCAAAGGTCAGCCACTAACCTAAGGAGGCCACTTGTGGCTAAAATTCATCAAACTGGCCGCTACAGTGATACAATCAATTTATTTTTCAAACAGACCTAAACATTTGACCTTCCAGTTCGACTGAATGTTTCATCGTACGTACTACATAGTAACAAGCAGAAAGTTAATTTATACCTTTACATTGACACAAGATCAGAAAGTAGAAAATCGCCACTAGAATACAAGCAGGCAACATACTCCTTCTGTTCCAATCATTTGTTAACCTTTGTTTAATATACCCTCACAATGAATATAAAAGGTAAACAAATGACTCAAATGGAAGGAGTATATTTTTAGCAAGCAGAAAATGATGTTTCCCCAAACATCAAATAACAACACACCTCAGGAGTCAGGACAACTAGGGTAGCGGTATGTGAACTATTTTAAGAAGTACAACATAAACAAGAAGTATAAAGCAATAAGTTGCCCTTTCAAAAATGCACACATTAAACCGTGCTCAAAACGTAAAATGTCTTAATGACCACCAGTTATTCTTCGTGGCCAGCTAGTATCTTACATTCTTAACGGCTATTCTTCTATGAGATAACACCATCGTTCCATAAAGAATGAAGATAGGGCCTAAAGACTTTGAACAGCAGGAAATGAAAAAGTCCTACTGCAACGAAGCAAAGCAGATTCTATTTATTGTGATTTGTGAGTGTGTTACAAAGAAAGACTTCTCTCCTCATACTCATTGCTCTCAAACTATACGACAGTTGACACCTCTCTCTCTCTCTTATCTACAACCAGAGGAAAAAAATATGATTCTAACTTCAAGTCCGTCTTCCTGGAAAGATCATACGGTATTATTTCCCAACCTAATGAGGCCTAACATGAATAAACTTACCAGAACCAAATTGTCTCATAGCTGCTGGTGACATCCAATGTCATGTGATAAATCCTTGAAATATACTAGCCGTTGAAACTTTTCGACGATTGCTGATAAGACTGGCTGAATATCTGGTGGGCGCACATGTAGAATTATCCCCTTCAAGTGTTCCTTGTTTATTTCCGAATCATCAAGATTCTCCTAATACGATTACTATTACAACACTTTTCAAAAGATACGACAAAACCATGCATACAAAGTATAAAACCAGATATCAACTTACTTCAATGGCTGAGATGGCTGCTTCCCTACAAATCAATGATATATCAGCACCTGTACAACCTTTAGTGAGACGATCTCACTTGCTCAAGTCAACATCAAAATTACAAGGCATTTTATTCAGATGAATGTTGAAGACGTCGGTTCTGTCTTTTTCACTTGGGGGTCCAACATACAACAATCTCTCGAACCGGCCTATCGAATAATGAAGTTGTCAGGAAAATATTCAAAGCTTGGCAAGTGGAAAATAAAATAGAATTAAGCATATGAACCGAAAATGTGTTTTTGATACCTGGAAATCATACTAAATGCATTATTCAGGGGTTAAAGAAGTTGCAGCAAATAAAAACTACCACACCAAATAATTAGTGAGCAGTAACAAAAAATTGAGCAAAAAAATTATAGAAAAATTTAGAAAATCTGATAACAGCAACTAGCACTTTTACATTTTGAAATATCCTAATCTGAAATTTGGAACAAAAATCGCATCAATCTCATACATACCATTAATCTACACAACTTCTGAAGAAGTTGGCATAAAAAAGCTCATAATGATCCCAAGTTCAATTGATCAACCCGGGATAAAAGCTCATGATGATCCCAAAATGAAACTGCAGTAAAACAGCGGTGAACGATTGTTATTCATTCGTCAGTTAGCGAGTTATTCTGCTTTAATATATCATAATTTAGAACCGAACAATAATGACTATTTGGCTCCTTAGAAATGTAAAACAATGAAAGTCTGAAACCAACTGAGTACAAAATAGTTTCAAAACATCTTCATACATCACATAAAAACAAAATTCAATCAGCCAACATAGAGCAGCTAGCAATTCATCAAAAGCTCCAATATTTCACCCTCACAACTAGAGACGGAATTCAGCACGAAATACAAATGCACTCAATTGCATCAAATGTCTTAAAAACTGAATTTGGCCTTTTATCTTGCAATTATTACAACAACCCAACTATCAATTCCTCTATAACACAACATAAACTCTGTAATTTAACCATTGTGGTGTTTGCATCGTAATGATTCTGAGAGAATCTCTCCCACTTGGTTCTTCATTGCACTGTTCATACCTTGACGTGTTTGCGACATTAAACAGTAAAATATATTAAAAATTGCCTTGACCGTATAAGTGTATAGTGTGACCATACATCAATTAAGGTGTACTAGTGCTTACCAACGAGGAATATTGATGTCCCTTTCAAGTCTGCAGACACATATGTCGCATTATTCTAGATTAACACTGATACAGCTAACAATGAGCATTCGAAACACACCATTTAAACTTTTTTGGAAGCCCAAACCATACAAAATGACAAAGGAATCGACTAAGATAGATTCATCAAATAGCAGCTCCATTAATAGATTGAGTTAAAATCGAAAATTTATAATTGAACAGGTTTAACTTTAAGAGCCTACTTACGAACCTACCTTCCTTGTCGAGACTACAAGGGTTGATCGTCGAAGAGAGAGTTTCTGAAATATTCAATTGTTAGAGGAAGCTTCTCTTAGGATGAATGGCACTCTCGATCTTGATAATTGCGAAAGAATTGATAATTGCGATGTCTGATAATTGTGAAGTAAAGGAATCAATATATATAATTAAAGGGGGCTTTTTTCTAAGCATTTGGTAGTCTCCACCTTTTACAAAACACTTAATTATAAATAATGATTTATTTACAAGTTTTCTACTAGAATTAGGAGATAATTAATTATTTACAATTTTTCTATAAGAATTAGAAAATTAGTAAATTTGATTTATTTATAATTTTTCTATTAGAATTAGAAAATAAGAAAACACTTAATTATAAATAATGATTTATTATAATTAATTATTTACAATTTATCTATTAGAATTAGAAAATTAGTAAATTGTTGTTTAGATAATAATTTATTTATAATTTTCCTATTAGAATTAGAAAATAAAAAAATACTTAATTATAAATAATGATTTATTTACAATTTTTCTACTAGAATTAGGAGATAATTAATTATTTAAAATTTTTCTATTAGAATTAGAAAATTAGTAAATTGTTGTTTAGATAATAATTTATTTATAATTTTCGTATTAGAATTAGAAAATAAGAAAACACTTAATTATAAATAATGATTTATTTACAATTTTTCTATTAAAATGAAAATGGGAAAGCGTAAAAAAGAACTAATTTAGTTTGTCTTTGTTTTAACATTAAAATGGGTAAAAAATAGTCTAACGGGAATATAAGAGTAATAAGACAAATCTTTTACTTTTTCTTATACAATGTGTTCTTATCTTTTTCATATTACTGAATTATTCAAACTTAAAATGAATACCTCCATCTTAATTAAAAATGTGTAGAACTAATAAATGTAATTAGTTAAATATTTAAGTCTAAACAAATTCCTACCTAAAAGGAACATTTGCGATCAATCATATTCGACCAAATTAAGAGCAACACTACTATTTTTGGTACAAGAGTAGCACTACTATTCAAGTGAGTATTATACACTTTCGTACTTAATTATGCGAAAGAAATGAGATAATTTCTTTAATTATGTAAAAAGAAAATAAAATAAATGTCAAATATAGTATACTTCAGAGAAACCCAAAAAATGTCAAATTTTGATTTAATTAGTATACATATAAATATTTAAAACCACAATGATGATGTAGATAGGTGCAGAAGTAGAATAATTTTGTGGATGACATGTGTTTTAAATGGATATTGAAAGATATTTAATAAATAACAATATTTATTCCTACATATTTTCACCTTATTATTTAACGATGAGAGATTGCTTGTGTTATAAAATGACATTTTTTTACGGGGCGGAGGTAGATAGGTTTTGAGGGAGGAGGTAAATGTCTTCAGGAGTAGGGTTACTCTCCGACGTTTAAGAGTATTATTTGAGTGGTACAGGCAAATTGGTCAGAGATGATCAAGAATACAGTTTATGATTCTAATGATCAAGTTGGTTAGTTGGGTTTTTAAGCGGAATAATTGTATTGATGAGATGTATAAACTCAATTTAGTTTATTTAATTTGTTGGACACAAAACTAAATAATCAAATGTTATACTCCCTTCAGTCCTATTGAATGCTCCATTGGGCCGGGGAATAATTTTTAATGTGGAATGACGTTAAAGTGTTTTTGTGGGAGTATTCTTGAAAATATTTAGGGGTGTGTATAAAAAGATTTCCTAATGTGGAGTTGTAGTTTTAAATTTGCAATGATAACATTGTAAATATAAGAAATAGAAGAAGATATTTATGTCAAATATTTTATCAAGTATGGAAAAAAAACATTGGATTAAATTGTACAAAAATAGAATGGGGAACATTGGATAAGAATTAAGGAAGTATTTGTCATGTCAGTATTATATCGCGGTAGATAGGTAGATAGGTCTGGAGGTATGAGGTAACTGTCTTGAGGATAGAGTTATTTTCCGACATTTAAGAGTGACGTGATTTGAGAAGTACGAGTAAATATAGATACAATGAGATTATTCAGGGATGCGCATACTGTAACAGCCCGTATTTTCGTAAAATCTAATTTAATCGTTTTTAAGTATTTTACGTAATAAAGATAATATTTTAATAATGTAATTCGTAAGTTTTGATTTAAAAGCAAGATCCGTCTTAAGAACCTTAAATCCTTAAGACGAATACGAACTTGGCAAACCTTTTAATATCCGACTCAAGTATCCGTGTAAATATCCGTTCCACTTTAATTATTCGGAAAGGACGACTCACTTGTCCTCTTATAAGTAATATGTCGACATAATTCATCTCCTTCAACTTTCATTTTACAGTAAACCAAATCTCTCAAAAACCTCCTTAAAACCTCTCCTTCTTTTGTGAAGTTCTTCATCATCCGTTCATCAAATCGCAAAAGTAAGTACGTTTTCGGAATCCTCGTTCGATTTCCAAACCATCTATCACTTTCATTTTGCAAATCCTTAAACTCGAAAATGGGGTTGTTTTCCCTAAATCTCGTTTTAAATCCTTAAACTCGTTTGTTTATGTTGTAGGCGAAGGCTTAGACGATCCAGAGGGTGTTAGCAACTTAGTTGAGGAGGATCTTTAGCCGGAATCGCTTGAGAGGTGACGATAATGAGAAACTCGGCCTTTATGTGTATATTAGCATATTTGATGTGAATCTTGTTTGGTTTCTGATTTTGTTGTTATATATTGATTCAAGGATTTAGTAACATGTTTAGGATGAGATTGTTGTGAAGAATTCATGCTTAAACTTGTTGTTAAGTGTTCTTAAGCATATTTTCAGTTTTTATCATTTTGCGACGGATACATGTATAAATCGTTTGAGGATTGTTATGGGACTTGTTTTCTGGTAGATTGATAGTATTGGATGATTTATGTTAGTGGGTAAACACAATTTGTAGTGCTATCGGAGTTTAGAAGTCGAATTGTGAAGTTTGTGTAAGATTGGAAAAATCACGAATTGGTTACAGGCTCTCTGAGCCGGTCGACCGACCGGCCGCCGGTCGACCGGCTGGGAGAGCATTTAGGTGTTTTCTCGCGTTTTTGGAAAAATTGGCTTAGGACTGCCAGCCGGCCGACCGGCCGCCTGCCGACCGGCTGGTAGTCATTCTTGTCTCGTGTTTTCATTGCGAAGGACCTAAGTAGGAGGGGCCCCAGCCGGTAGACCGGCCGCCTGCCAGCCGGCTGGGGGTACTTATGGGTTTGGATACGTTTGTTGAAGGCTTTGGGAAAGGTCTTCCCAGCCGGCCGACCGGCTGCCTGCCGACCGGCTGGGAACCCTTTTTCTTGTGTTCTCGGTTTTAAAGAAAAGTGAAGGCTGAGAGGTCACCAGCCGGCCGACCGGCCGCCTGCCGACCGGCTGGGGACCCCTGATGAGTTTTATTTGTTTTTCGATCATAACTTTTCAACGGTTAATCGGTTTTACTTGAAACTTGTTTTGTGTACCTTTGACATGTATTTGAGGTCCCCGGAGGATGGGCAACATTATATTGGGTTCGGGAATATAGTGAGGATAGAGACCCCCCGGTCGGGCAACCGAAAGGGAAACCGGCTCTCCCTCACCTTAGTTCTCGAGGTCAATTAAGTGTTGATTAAAAGTTAAAGGTAGAACTATAGTGTAGTTCATAGACTTGAATGATATTGTTTTGATGCGTATTAAGTTATGCCTTAAGCTGGCCTCTGAACTTAATACGTGAGTTGTTTGTCATATATGGGGATATGCCTTAAGTTGGCCTCTGAGCCCTATATGTGTATGTTTGTCGTGTCTGGGACATGCCTTAAGCTGGCCTCTGAGTCCAGACATGTATGATTGTGATCGCGTTGGAACATGCCTTAAGTTGGCCTCTGAGTCTGACGAGTAGAGCAGCTGCACGACGGGATAGCTAAGGAACTGACACCTTGCCCGGAGTGCAGATGTTTGGTGCTAGAACATGCCTTAAGCTGGCCTCTGAGTTTAGTACCTTGTGATGTGGTGAAGGGAGCGAGGACACCTCTCTGAGCAGTTAGGCCGGGCAATAACCGCCGTGGTAGACCGCGCATTTGCTACAGTTGCAGAGAGCGAGGACACCTCTCTGAGCAGTGCCCCCAAGGAAAGGGAGAACCCAACGGAGCCGAGACTTCTCGGAATCGAGACATGGAACCCTCGACAGAGGCTCCCCTAGAGTGTTTCAAGTGTCGCAAAGCCCTACATCCTGGAGTTACCTGTAGCGGTGATCCTTACTTATGTTACACCTGCAAGAAGCCTGGACATTGCTTCTTCGAGTGCCCCGAGAGGAAAACCTTCGTCGACGGAGCTATCGCTACTGACCCTGAGGCTGAGACCAGTGGAGCCGGAGCTGTTCAGAGTCAGACTGAGACTGGAGTTCATGCCTACCGTCTTATTTATGGTTTGATGTACTTGTAACTGTTAAGATCTTAATCTCTTTCCTTAGACTTTTCTTGACTTTCCTTGAGAACTATCTTCATGTTCTCTCGACTTAACCGAATGGCTTGCTTACCCCGAAACACCTTGTGCGGTAACCTACCATAGACAGACTTGGGAACCCCTGGAGGCTAGCTATAGACTGTGATGGGAGAGTGTTGTTACTTAAGGAAAAACCTAAGGAGCTGATGGAGTGTGTTTTGTTGATCTTGGTGTCTATTTGTCATCAGTTTGAGGAATAGAAGTGAACTATGGGGTAATCGTGCTAAATAGAGTGGCATACAGGGCTATATATATATATATATATGGAACTTAAGCGTGAGAACCCTACCGAGTTATGAGCAAGTGTAAGTTTGGGAGATATCTATTTGAGGACTTAGAAGTACCCAGAGTGGTAAGTAATTTGAGGAATATGCTTGAAATATTGATGTTGAGAGATAAGTAGATAAAGTAAGCTATCACTGCTATACTTGAGGAACGAGAGTTGTTGATGAATGCGTGAGAGTGTTGAAACATGTACAAAGGACTTGTGGAATTTACGGAGTGTCCGATCTTAGTTTACCTAGTGGATTTTAGCGATCTTTCTAATAATGGATCTAAGAGAAAGTTTGAGAGCGCATCTCACGACTGAGAATAGAATAGAATGATTCGTTGAGAGATGCAATCCAAGGAAACGCTTTTATTGGAGTATAGTTGTTTTATGGACTGTAATGCGAGTATGTTAGATACATCTAGTGGTTTAACAGCCTGAGAGTTGGTTGAACCATCATTGAGGAACTATCTGAGATGGGATGTCTATACTTTTGGGAAATAGGTACTTGGGGGGACGATAACACTTGAAACCCTGAGGAACTTTGAGATTTGGACCGTTTTGAGGAACTAGTCAGGAGAGCCAGTCATAGACTTGCTTGACATGGGAGTTGTCACCCTAGTGAGACCTTACATTGGAGTGTTCACTTTATGGTAATAGACAATCTCGAGGAAAACATAGGATTTCGAAATACTCCTATGAGGGTAAATATGATGGAATTGAACTACGTAGGACTAAAAGAGATAGGCGATTTCGGCCACGGCCTGACTGATTGGGAAGAGTTATGGTGATGGAATCCGGATTTAGAATTTGGGAGTGCGTGAACCTTGGTCTGAGGTATATGTTTTAGGCTTCCACCCGGAGTGAGAGATCCTTGACCTCAATGGAACCGATTTTAATATGAGCGGAGTGAGAATTTTGGAAACCTTCTTGTGAGGAATGCCTTGTTTTGTGGATGGGATAGAGGTAAGAGGGACTGTGAGACCATCTTGAGTATTGAAGTAACTGGAAATGTCTCCTTGGGATATACTAGGAATCGTGGGGAGGATGTTTCAAATTGGATTGAGTGGTTAACACACCCATGTTTGGCGAAGGTTACCGTCTTCTTTAACCTTCCACTCGGTTGTTCCGCTCCTTCGACCCTCCTTTTTATGTCCTGATAGCCGCGAGGCTTGAAATTTCCAATCCTTTGTGCCGAAAACAATCTCCTCGACTGTTTCCTCGCTTTCGAACGTCCGTTTTTGAAAATTGGTTCGCTATTGGTTAACTTCAAATTGCTGTTTCCAGAAAAAGCTTAACCGTTTTGAGAATCTGAAACTATTTCCTCTCCGTTAGAAGTGACTTTTGGTCATTGTTACGATTTTACTTTTCTTGAAAATGGAAACAAAAGCTAATTTTGAAGAAAAACTTGTTTTTGAAGAGCAAACGTTGCACAATTTGGCAGACTTCAGCGTTGATTGTCACTAGAACGTGTTATTGGAGACGTCTGATAACCCGTGCTGTGTTAATCAACACCGAGTCGACCTAAATTTTGAATTTTGACTGATTTAATTTTGGGACTTGTCTCAGATTTGGGATGTCGGACTCTTGAATACGTAACGAGAATCCCCGTATCCATTGACAAGACTTGTGCCTTGAAACCTTTTTCCCCTTAAAGCCTTTTTGGAAGGATAAAGTTTTGAGTGGTCTTGACCCGTTTGGTTCAGTTTAAAGTTAGAGTGGTTTCGTACTTATTTTAGTCTTCAAGTTTCGAGGACGAAACTTTTTGAAAGATGGGGTGATTGTAACAGCCCGTATTTTCGTAAAATCTAATTTAATCGTTTTTAAGTATTTTACGTAATAAAGATAATATTTTAATAATGTAATTCGTAAGTTTTGATTTAAAAGCAAGATCCGTCTTAAGAACCTTAAATCCTTAAGACGAATACGAACTTGGCAAACCTTTTAATATCCGACTCAAGTATCCGTGTAAATATCCGTTCCACTTTAATTATTCGGAAAGGACGACTCACTTGTCCTCTTATAAGTAATATGTCGACATAATTCATCTCCTTCAACTTTCATTTTACAGTAAACCAAATCTCTCAAAAACCTCCTTAAAACCTCTCCTTCTTTTGTGAAGTTCTTCATCATCCGTTCATCAAATCGCAAAAGTAAGTACGTTTTCGGAATCCTCGTTCGATTTCCAAACCATCTATCACTTTCATTTTGCAAATCCTTAAACTCGAAAATGGGGTTGTTTTCCCTAAATCTCGTTTTAAATCCTTAAACTCGTTTGTTTATGTTGTAGGCGAAGGCTTAGACGATCCAGAGGGTGTTAGCAACTTAGTTGAGGAGGATCTTTAGCCGGAATCGCTTGAGAGGTGACGATAATGAGAAACTCGGCCTTTATGTGTATATTAGCATATTTGATGTGAATCTTGTTTGGTTTCTGATTTTGTTGTTATATATTGATTCAAGGATTTAGTAACATGTTTAGGATGAGATTGTTGTGAAGAATTCATGCTTAAACTTGTTGTTAAGTGTTCTTAAGCATATTTTCAGTTTTTATCATTTTGCGACGGATACATGTATAAATCGTTTGAGGATTGTTATGGGACTTGTTTTCTGGTAGATTGATAGTATTGGATGATTTATGTTAGTGGGTAAACACAATTTGTAGTGCTATCGGAGTTTAGAAGTCGAATTGTGAAGTTTGTGTAAGATTGGAAAAATCACGAATTGGTTACAGGCTCTCTGAGCCGGTCGACCGACCGGCCGCCGGTCGACCGGCTGGGAGAGCATTTAGGTGTTTTCTCGCGTTTTTGGAAAAATTGGCTTAGGACTGCCAGCCGGCCGACCGGCCGCCTGCCGACCGGCTGGTAGTCATTCTTGTCTCGTGTTTTCATTGCGAAGGACCTAAGTAGGAGGGGCCCCAGCCGGTAGACCGGCCGCCTGCCAGCCGGCTGGGGGTACTTATGGGTTTGGATACGTTTGTTGAAGGCTTTGGGAAAGGTCTTCCCAGCCGGCCGACCGGCTGCCTGCCGACCGGCTGGGAACCCTTTTTCTTGTGTTCTCGGTTTTAAAGAAAAGTGAAGGCTGAGAGGTCACCAGCCGGCCGACCGGCCGCCTGCCGACCGGCTAGGGACCCCTGATGAGTTTTATTTGTTTTTCGATCATAACTTTTCAACGGTTAATCGGTTTTACTTGAAACTTGTTTTGTGTACCTTTGACATGTATTTGAGGTCCCCGGAGGATGGGCAACATTATATTGGGTTCGGGAATATAGTGAGGATAGAGACCCCCCGGTCGGGCAACCGAAAGGGAAACCGGCTCTCCCTCACCTTAGTTCTCGAGGTCAATTAAGTGTTGATTAAAAGTTAAAGGTAGAACTATAGTGTAGTTCATAGACTTGAATGATATTGTTTTGATGCGTATTAAGTTATGCCTTAAGCTGGCCTCTGAACTTAATACGTGAGTTGTTTGTCATATATGGGGATATGCCTTAAGTTGGCCTCTGAGCCCTATATGTGTATGTTTGTCGTGTCTGGGACATGCCTTAAGCTGGCCTCTGAGTCCAGACATGTATGATTGTGATCGCGTTGGAACATGCCTTAAGTTGGCCTCTGAGTCTGACGAGTAGAGCAGCTGCACGACGGGATAGCTAAGGAACTGACACCTTGCCCGGAGTGCAGATGTTTGGTGCTAGAACATGCCTTAAGCTGGCCTCTGAGTTTAGTACCTTGTGATGTGGTGAAGGGACATGCCTTAAGCTGGCCTCTGAGTCCTTTGCTTTTGGATGCTAGTCTATGCCTTAAGTTGGCCGCTGAGTCTAGTATCTTGCTGATTGGCGGGTCTATGCCTTAAGTTGGCCTCTGAGTCCTTGCTTGCTGGTATTTGGTGTTTAGGTTATGTCTTAAGTTGACCGCTGAACCTTTACACTTGCTGAACGATTTGGTATAGGTTATGTCTTAAGTTGACCGCTGAACCTTTACTTGCTGATGTTGTTTTCTTACCTTGAGTTGGTTTGTATCAGAGATGGTTATTGATAAATGAGTTATTTAATGTTTATTGAGTTGTGGTTTAATCATCCAAGGCATTGGATGACTCTTGTTCGGTTTCATAAATAGTGGGATTGAAAGACCCCCCGACTGGGTAACCAGTAGGGAAACCGGCTCTCCTTCCTATTTGTTTATGAAGTTGGTTAAGAGCCGTGCACTGTAATCGCTTGATAGTAAGAGATAAGATGAAGAGATGTTTATGCTTCACATGTTGATATATGTTGGAGTGTTCTGTATTGTTTATATGTTACGTGTTGTCACAAAAGGTGGCTAGGAGAACTCTAGTCACTCCCCACTGATTGTGGCGTACATGTTTTCATGTATGTAGGTACATGCAGGGTTGGAGATCGGGGTTACAGGAGAGCTAGCGAGTGATGATCCATACATCAGTTGACTTACCCGTTTACACTTAGCTAGACTCTTAGACTTTTGTCGTTTACATTTTGGTGCCTGTAGGGATGTTCCATCCCAGGCTGTGTATATATTTCATTTACGTACTTAGAACTGCTACTTATCTATTGTTGTTATATCAGTTATGTTTCCAGTTTCAGTTTAAAGCTTCTCGCATGTTAGTTTAGTTTGCTAAAAAGTTTTAATTCCGCTGCATTTTTAGTACTTTTATGTGTTTATATTTCCGCTTTCGCGAGGGGTTTTACAGTTGGTATCAGAGCATTATTGCTCCCGACGCACTCATGTGACCCCCAACCTTAACTTGACCAAATAAACAAATAATGAATGAGAGATAATGGGGTAGATCTAAGGATTTATATTGTAGTCTGTTTGTGCCTTGCTAGGTATACGTCTAACGGTTCACTCTCTTATGATTGAAGAATGACAGAGCCAACCGATGCCGAGAGTGCTGAGACACAAGCCCTCATCCAAACTCTTCAGGATTGCATAGCTAGGTCATCTATGCCTTCCTCTTCACCTCAAACCACGGGAAGTAACCAACCTGGAGGATTTGCTTGGACTATCACACAGATGTGGAGGAATGCAGCTAAGACATTCGACGGAGAGACCAGTGCTGCGACCCTCACCGCTTGGTTCTTTGACATGGAAAGGAACTTCATGATTTATGGTGTCCGACCTGAGGATCAGATCCGAGTAGCATCCCAGTTCTTAGTTCGTGAGGCTAGAAGTTGGTGGTTGACGATCAGTGCTCCTGCTACTCATGACCCTACCTTCACTTGGAGCCGTTTCAAGACTCTTCTGGGGATGAAGTTTTACCACAGGGACATCCGCCAAGATAAGATGACCGAGTTCTTGAACCTTCGCCAAGGAACCCTTTGTGTTCAAGCCTTCACCAATCGATTTGAGGAGCTAATCCACTTTGTCCCACAGTTAGTTGAGAGAGAAGAAGACAAAGCCTATCTGTTTAGGAGCAAGCTTAATGCTGAGACTAGGAGTGTGGCCAGTGGTGACCCGACTTCTTACTTCCAGAGTTACTACAATGTCTTGCGAGCGGAGGACCCTTATGAGATCTACTGTGAGAGATCTAGAGCTTCCTCTCCTCCCCGACCACCTTCGCATAGCTGTCGAAGCAAGAGACCTCTTAGTCCTCCTTTCTCTTTCTCTCCTCCTGGAAGGGGAAAACGCCCACGGTCCCTGGCACAACCTGCTGCAGTTAGGCCGGGCAATAACCGCCGTGGTAGACCGCGCATTTGCTACAGTTGCAGAGAGCGAGGACACCTCTCTGAGCAGTGCCCCCAAGGAAAGGGAGAACCCAACGGAGCCGAGACTTCTCGGAATCGAGACATGGAACCCTCGACAGAGGCTCCCCTAGAGTGTTTCAAGTGTCGCAAAGCCCTACATCCTGGAGTTACCTGTAGCGGTGATCCTTACTTATGTTACACCTGCAAGAAGCCTGGACATTGCTTCTTCGAGTGCCCCGAGAGGAAAACCTTCGTCGACGGAGCTATCGCTACTGACCCTGAGGCTGAGACCAGTGGAGCCGGAGCTGTTCAGAGTCAGACTGAGACTGGAGTTCATGCCTACCGTCTTATTTATGGTTTGATGTACTTGTAACTGTTAAGATCTTAATCTCTTTCCTTAGACTTTTCTTGACTTTCCTTGAGAACTATCTTCATGTTCTCTCGACTTAACCGAATGGCTTGCTTACCCCGAAACACCTTGTGCGGTAACCTACCATAGACAGACTTGGGAACCCCTGGAGGCTAGCTATAGACTGTGATGGGAGAGTGTTGTTACTTAAGGAAAAACCTAAGGAGCTGATGGAGTGTGTTTTGTTGATCTTGGTGTCTATTTGTCATCAGTTTGAGGAATAGAAGTGAACTATGGGGTAATCGTGCTAAATAGAGTGGCATACAGGGCTATATATATATATATATATATGGAACTTAAGCGTGAGAACCCTACCGAGTTATGAGCAAGTGTAAGTTTGGGAGATATCTATTTGAGGACTTAGAAGTACCCAGAGTGGTAAGTAATTTGAGGAATATGCTTGAAATATTGATGTTGAGAGATAAGTAGATAAAGTAAGCTATCACTGCTATACTTGAGGAACGAGAGTTGTTGATGAATGCGTGAGAGTGTTGAAACATGTACAAAGGACTTGTGGAATTTACGGAGTGTCCGATCTTAGTTTACCTAGTGGATTTTAGCGATCTTTCTAATAATGGATCTAAGAGAAAGTTTGAGAGCGCATCTCACGACTGAGAATAGAATAGAATGATTCGTTGAGAGATGCAATCCAAGGAAACGCTTTTATTGGAGTATAGTTGTTTTATGGACTGTAATGCGAGTATGTTAGATACATCTAGTGGTTTAACAGCCTGAGAGTTGGTTGAACCATCATTGAGGAACTATCTGAGATGGGATGTCTATACTTTTGGGAAATAGGTACTTGGGGGGACGATAACACTTGAAACCCTGAGGAACTTTGAGATTTGGACCGTTTTGAGGAACTAGTCAGGAGAGCCAGTCATAGACTTGCTTGACATGGGAGTTGTCACCCTAGTGAGACCTTACATTGGAGTGTTCACTTTATGGTAATAGACAATCTCGAGGAAAACATAGGATTTCGAAATACTCCTATGAGGGTAAATATGATGGAATTGAACTACGTAGGACTAAAAGAGATAGGCGATTTCGGCTACGGCCTGACTGATTGGGAAGAGTTATGGTGATGGAATCCGGATTTAGAATTTGGGAGTGCGTGAACCTTGGTCTGAGGTATATGTTTTAGGCTTCCACCCGGAGTGAGAGATCCTTGACCTCAATGGAACCGATTTTAATATGAGCGGAGTGAGAATTTTGGAAACCTTCTTGTGAGGAATGCCTTGTTTTGTGGATGGGATAGAGGTAAGAGGGACCGTGAGACCATCTTGAGTATTGAAGTAACTGGAAATGTCTCCTTGGGATATACTAGGAATCGTGGGGAGGATGTTTCAAATTGGATTGAGTGGTTAACACACCCATGTTTGGCGAAGGTTACCGTCTTCTTTAACCTTCCACTCGGTTGTTCCGCTCCTTCGACCCTCCTTTTTATGTCCTGATAGCCGCGAGGCTTGAAATTTCCAATCCTTTGTGCCGAAAACAATCTCCTCGACTGTTTCCTCGCTTTCGAACGTCCGTTTTTGAAAATTGGTTCGCTATTGGTTAACTTCAAATTGCTGTTTCCAGAAAAAGCTTAACCGTTTTGAGAATCTGAAACTATTTCCTCTCCGTTAGAAGTGACTTTTGGTCATTGTTACGATTTTACTTTTCTTGAAAATGGAAACAAAAGCTAATTTTGAAGAAAAACTTGTTTTTGAAGAGCAAACGTTGCACAATTTGGCAGACTTCAGCGTTGATTGTCACTAGAACGTGTTATTGGAGACGTCTGATAACCCGTGCTGTGTTAATCAACACCGAGTCGACCTAAATTTTGAATTTTGACTGATTTAATTTTGGGACTTGTCTCAGATTTGGGATGTCGGACTCTTGAATACGTAACGAGAATCCCCGTATCCATTGACAAGACTTGTGCCTTGAAACCTTTTTCCCCTTAAAGCCTTTTTGGAAGGATAAAGTTTTGAGTGGTCTTGACCCGTTTGGTTCAGTTTAAAGTTAGAGTGGTTTCGTACTTATTTTAGTCTTCAAGTTTCGAGGACGAAACTTTTTGAAAGATGGGGTGATTGTAACAGCCCGTATTTTCGTAAAATCTAATTTAATCGTTTTTAAGTATTTTACGTAATAAAGATAATATTTTAATAATGTAATTCGTAAGTTTTGATTTAAAAGCAAGATCCGTCTTAAGAACCTTAAATCCTTAAGACGAATACGAACTTGGCAAACCTTTTAATATCCGACTCAAGTATCCGTGTAAATATCCGTTCCACTTTAATTATTCGGAAAGGACGACTCACTTGTCCTCTTATAAGTAATATGTCGACATAATTCATCTCCTTCAACTTTCATTTTACAGTAAACCAAATCTCTCAAAAACCTCCTTAAAACCTCTCCTTCTTTTGTGAAGTTCTTCATCATCCGTTCATCAAATCGCAAAAGTAAGTACGTTTTCGGAATCCTCGTTCGATTTCCAAACCATCTATCACTTTCATTTTGCAAATCCTTAAACTCGAAAATGGGGTTGTTTTCCCTAAATCTCGTTTTAAATCCTTAAACTCGTTTGTTTATGTTGTAGGCGAAGGCTTAGACGATCCAGAGGGTGTTAGCAACTTAGTTGAGGAGGATCTTTAGCCGGAATCGCTTGAGAGGTGACGATAATGAGAAACTCGGCCTTTATGTGTATATTAGCATATTTGATGTGAATCTTGTTTGGTTTCTGATTTTGTTGTTATATATTGATTCAAGGATTTAGTAACATGTTTAGGATGAGATTGTTGTGAAGAATTCATGCTTAAACTTGTTGTTAAGTGTTCTTAAGCATATTTTCAGTTTTTATCATTTTGCGACGGATACATGTATAAATCGTTTGAGGATTGTTATGGGACTTGTTTTCTGGTAGATTGATAGTATTGGATGATTTATGTTAGTGGGTAAACACAATTTGTAGTGCTATCGGAGTTTAGAAGTCGAATTGTGAAGTTTGTGTAAGATTGGAAAAATCACGAATTGGTTACAGGCTCTCTGAGCCGGTCGACCGACCGGCCGCCGGTCGACCGGCTGGGAGAGCATTTAGGTGTTTTCTCGCGTTTTTGGAAAAATTGGCTTAGGACTGCCAGCCGGCCGACCGGCCGCCTGCCGACCGGCTGGTAGTCATTCTTGTCTCGTGTTTTCATTGCGAAGGACCTAAGTAGGAGGGGCCCCAGCCGGTAGACCGGCCGCCTGCCAGCCGGCTGGGGGTACTTATGGGTTTGGATACGTTTGTTGAAGGCTTTGGGAAAGGTCTTCCCAGCCGGCCGACCGGCTGCCTGCCGACCGGCTGGGAACCCTTTTTCTTGTGTTCTCGGTTTTAAAGAAAAGTGAAGGCTGAGAGGTCACCAGCCGGCCGACCGGCCGCCTGCCGACCGGCTGGGGACCCCTGATGAGTTTTATTTGTTTTTCGATCATAACTTTTCAACGGTTAATCGGTTTTACTTGAAACTTGTTTTGTGTACCTTTGACATGTATTTGAGGTCCCCGGAGGATGGGCAACATTATATTGGGTTCGGGAATATAGTGAGGATAGAGACCCCCCGGTCGGGCAACCGAAAGGGAAACCGGCTCTCCCTCACCTTAGTTCTCGAGGTCAATTAAGTGTTGATTAAAAGTTAAAGGTAGAACTATAGTGTAGTTCATAGACTTGAATGATATTGTTTTGATGCGTATTAAGTTATGCCTTAAGCTGGCCTCTGAACTTAATACGTGAGTTGTTTGTCATATATGGGGATATGCCTTAAGTTGGCCTCTGAGCCCTATATGTGTATGTTTGTCGTGTCTGGGACATGCCTTAAGCTGGCCTCTGAGTCCAGACATGTATGATTGTGATCGCGTTGGAACATGCCTTAAGTTGGCCTCTGAGTCTGACGAGTAGAGCAGCTGCACGACGGGATAGCTAAGGAACTGACACCTTGCCCGGAGTGCAGATGTTTGGTGCTAGAACATGCCTTAAGCTGGCCTCTGAGTTTAGTACCTTGTGATGTGGTGAAGGGACATGCCTTAAGCTGGCCTCTGAGTCCTTTGCTTTTGGATGCTAGTCTATGCCTTAAGTTGGCCGCTGAGTCTAGTATCTTGCTGATTGGCGGGTCTATGCCTTAAGTTGGCCTCTGAGTCCTTGCTTGCTGGTATTTGGTGTTTAGGTTATGTCTTAAGTTGACCGCTGAACCTTTACACTTGCTGAACGATTTGGTATAGGTTATGTCTTAAGTTGACCGCTGAACCTTTACTTGCTGATGTTGTTTTCTTACCTTGAGTTGGTTTGTATCAGAGATGGTTATTGATAAATGAGTTATTTAATGTTTATTGAGTTGTGGTTTAATCATCCAAGGCATTGGATGACTCTTGTTCGGTTTCATAAATAGTGGGATTGAAAGACCCCCCGACTGGGTAACCAGTAGGGAAACCGGCTCTCCTTCCTATTTGTTTATGAAGTTGGTTAAGAGCCGTGCACTGTAATCGCTTGATAGTAAGAGATAAGATGAAGAGATGTTTATGCTTCACATGTTGATATATGTTGGAGTGTTCTGTATTGTTTATATGTTACGTGTTGTCACAAAAGGTGGCTAGGAGAACTCTAGTCACTCCCCACTGATTGTGGCGTACATGTTTTCATGTATGTAGGTACATGCAGGGTTGGAGATCGGGGTTACAGGAGAGCTAGCGAGTGATGATCCATACATCAGTTGACTTACCCGTTTACACTTAGCTAGACTCTTAGACTTTTGTCGTTTACATTTTGGTGCCTGTAGGGATGTTCCATCCCAGGCTGTGTATATATTTCATTTACGTACTTAGAACTGCTACTTATCTATTGTTGTTATATCAGTTATGTTTCCAGTTTCAGTTTAAAGCTTCTCGCATGTTAGTTTAGTTTGCTAAAAAGTTTTAATTCCGCTGCATTTTTAGTACTTTTATGTGTTTATATTTCCGCTTTCGCGAGGGGTTTTACACATACGGTTAATTCTGATGGTCAAGTTGCTTAGTTGAGTGAAAAGGGTACGAACAATGCTGAATGGTGTGGAGGAGGGGTATGTAGCAAGAAAATTGATGGAGCAGATGAATTTATTTCAAGGTTGTATTATGTATAAATGACTTAGACATAGATGCTATAAAAATAAGTTAAAAATCTCTGAAATATCATGTATGAAAACTCAATTTTGTGTTTTTTGTTGTGAAACACAAAAATAAGTAATCAAATGTTAATAAATATCATGTCAATATAGTATTGTTAACGTTTATAAGTAGGTTACTTTTTTGTCTTGGTGATTAAAAAAACACCGTGGTTTGAATTTTACAATAAATTTCGATGTAACATCAGAAGTGTTGCATCCATCGTTCATTCCTTAACACTTCTCTCATACCTCTTTTGTTAATCAAACAAAAAAATTGCATGTTTTTATTTTCCCAATCAAGGATTTCTCACTCAAACAAGATCGGTTTTGAAAGAAGAAGTTAGCTAGGTTTCTGATAAATTGATGAACTTTTCAAAGGGAGAGCTAACATTGATGGATAAGTTCGGGTGTTTTGTGAAAAAGGGGTCACTTGAATATTTTAGGTGTGTATTGGAAGCTAGGAAAGAGTGTAGATGATGAGTTAGATGGTTGTTTGAGGTAGCAATAAAGATGTCTAAATCGCATTTGATGATTAATTTCATGATAAGTTAGTAGGTGTGGTTTTGGATTGTAGACCGTTTCATGTGTTGTTTGAAGAGTAAGAGTAGTAGTCTGAAGGGTTCTTTCGTGTGGTACCGTAGATTATTGCGGCGAGTTGGTGGTAACATTAATGAAAGAAATAAATATAAATGAAGTAATTTTTTTTAAGAAAATAGCACATGTATAGAACGAACTACTACTATTTTTATATTAAAAAAATCTTATGATTTACTTTTGATTTACATGGTGAAAATTTTATGAATACCACAAATTAATTTAGTATCCGTGCATCGCACGGGCAAAAATACTAGTTATTATTGATAATCGTGGGTTCAAATTGCAGTAGAAATTGAATTAGGGATTAGGGATTAATAATCGTGGGTTAGAGATGAAGAGGCGGAAGGCGCGCGTATGAACTGTAGAAGTTTACTCCAATACAAAGTCTTGTTTGTATATGTCTATTATAGTTAAAACCGTCACAAAATTTATACAATGGCGGTTTTGAGAAAGAAATGTTGCTATTTATCACTATTTTTAGTGTCATTTGTTACGACAGTTGTATAAATAACCGTCACAAATTACCTATGGTGGCGGTTCTGACTTACAACCGACACAAGTAATTTATTTTATCGTGACGGTTCTTTATTAAAACCGCCACAATAGACTCCCTATAGCCTAAAAAAATCCTTCCCGCCAATTTTTTTTGCCCTTTTATGTCGTTTCTATTAGAACCGTCACGATAGCTGCGACACGATAGGGGTTTTTTGTACAAGTGTATGCCTTTCAGATACCTTGGGGTTCCCATTAAACCTACCAAATTGAATGAAAAAGACTGCAAGCCTATAATGGACAAACTACAAGAAAGGGTGAGAGCTATTGGGGCTAGGAAATTGTCCTATGCAGGGAGATTGATTCTCATTAAGGCTGTCCTATAAAAACTTTACATAACTATTGGGCTCAAATTTTTATACTACCAACATCAGTGATACAGCAGATGGAAGCTATGTGCAGGAACTTCCTGTGGGATGGAGGGGTGGACTATAAGAGGGTTCCACCAGTCTCATGAGAGAAAGTATGTAAACCAACAAAGGAAGGAGGGCTGGGGATCAAAAATGACTTAATTTGGAACAAGGCAGCTGTGGGAAAATTGGCTTGGTGGATTCATGCCAAACCTGATAAGCTATGGGTTTAGTGGGTCAGTCATACATACCTCAAGGGACAGGAATGGTAGAATTATGATGCTCCTCTTGATGTGGCTTGGGCATGGAAAAAAATTTGTAAGATCAAAGACCTTATCAATGACATTTCTGCAGATATTATGGATGCTACTAGACAGTACTCTATCAAGACTGTGTATGAGCAAATGAGAATTCCTAGCACAGCATATCAGTGGCTTGCACTGATATGGAATGCATGGACTACCAGGAAATACATCATGATTACTTGAACGTACCATCATAGAGCTCTGAAGACAAAGGATAGACTGCTGCAATATGGGATAGCTCAAGATGATCACTGCTGCATCTGTGGGGCAGGAACAGAAAACATATCCCACCTGTTCTTTACATGCTCCTATAGTAACTTGATTCTGCAACTGGTAAAGGACTGGACAGGGCCGCAAATTCCAGAATCTAACACTGCTGACTGGTGTTTGAAAAGGAGAGGCACTAAACTGAAGAGAGGAGTACCGAATGGCACTGTGAATGCAATGATTTATCATATTTGGTCCCAGAGAAACAAGGCAAGAGTAGACAATAGATTGATGAGGCCTATTATTGTTTCCAAATGTATTAAGGAAGAGACTTGTATGAGAATAGAGCAAAGATGTAAAGGTGGAATCCCTCGTAAGGATAAAACCTGGCTAGATAGATTGATGATGTAAAAGATCATGTAAGGAAGGTTCACACCTTCTGGTTTGATGGTTTCTAATATAATTTTTACAATTTATCAAAAAAAAAGTAATAAGGGGTTCGATTTTTGACTCATGTAAATGAAAAAGTCAAGTCAAAGTTGGAATGGGTATACCCATTAAAATGCTTTTAATTATTCTGAAAGAAATTGTCCTAGTTGTTGGTAAGGAAGTCCTCATCAACGCATAAATAAAGATATTGTTGAAATTTGCGGAAACATTTTTGCGGAGTATTAAGTATTTGTACAAGTAAAAAAAACAAAGGGAGTAAACAAAGCGAAGTGGGTCGTTAAATAACACGAGTAAAAAGGCTTGGGTCATAGGAGACGACTATTTTCATTAACTACACCGTTAAAACATAGAATCAATATGTTAATTTGGTATACGCTCACATGAATGATGATTCTTGTGGGGCTGTGATCAGACCGTTTTTCAGCATGTGAGTTTTATCATGATGCATGATGCATGATGCATGATTGCATGCCTCCTTTTATTTATTTTTATGGGATTCCTTATTTTAATCACTGATTGGGGAATGGGGATTGTCAACTAAATTAACACGCAACAGGTCACGACTCACGACTCAACGCATGGTGTTTTTGGGAGGGTCAATTTTTCGATAAATTATTATGACACATTTTTCATATATATATATATATATATATATATATATATATATATATATATATATATATATATATATATATATTTGGGATTCTTTTGTTATTTATTGTATTTTTACGTGACTTTTTTATTTGATACTGTTATATATTTTTGTACCAAGTGTGGTAGGTCAACACCGGATTTTACCGAATATCGGTATCACACTAATTAAAAAAATATAGAAATATAAAAATTAGTAAAGTAATTTTCATTTTTATGCCAACATTCTAAGGTAAGAACGTTATCCATAATCTCTTATCATATTAATTAATAAATACAAATATTCCAAAAACTATAGTATAATATCTAATATTATATACCAATATAATAATCTAATATTATACTAGTTTTACGCCCGTACAAAAAATGTACGGGTATATTTCTAAAAATTTCGTAAATATATTGATTAATTAGTACAAATATAATTCAACATTAACTTAAATGAGAAATATATAAATTATCAATTTGGGATGATTTTGACTCCAAATAATTGATTTACACAATTAATTTGTTTTTCTAGGATTATTATAAACTGAAATTAATTTTCAATTTTAATGTTATTAACGAAATAATCAAACTTTTTGAAATAAATTTGAACCATATAAAAGAGATAAAATAAAATTGTATTGTACTTGTATAACATACCCTTTAAATAATTTATCCTTTAAATAATTTACCCTTTAAATAAAAGTAAAATGATAAAAATATTCTTAATAGTGGGAGTAGGCTGTAGAGGATAAGAAAAGTCTTTTAGACTGCTAATTCTAAGGAGTCAATAAGTCAATCACAGTCTCTTAAATCTTTAGATGTTATAGTATAATGATTTCGAGTTTATTTTATTAATTAAATATGCAAAACGGTCATTATTAATAAACGGAATATTATTAATGTAACATTCGGAATATGATTTCTTTAGTTTGAAATTTGAATTTTATTACGACAATGGTGAAATGAAAGTCGAAGGCATTATAAAACATAAGACTTTTAATTTAATCATTTTGATACAGGTTGGACCGTTATTTATATTTTCGATTAACAATAGTTTGATCATATCGTATTTTATTATGAATACTGCAATCGATTACGTAATTATGAAAGAGCAAAGATTACAATTAATTCAGAATTTAGGAGTGAGGGAAGTTAAATGAGTAAAAGTTAGTGGAGTTATTTTCCGAAATAGGCGATTTTCAACAATTAATTAACGAAGTAGGTAACTTTTCAAATTTATTATCGAAAATTGGTCCACGTCGTCACCGAAGCTAGGATGTTATTCAAGTCGCTTACCCGGAGGACGACCCATTCCCGAATCTGGGAAAAATTTCAAGTCGCTCACCCCCTGAGCGACTTGAATCCCATGCCATTCCCCTGTTCTTCCCTGTCCCAAAACAATAGCCTCTTCCTTCTTAGACCTTCTAATGGAAAAAACTGGACAATATCTCCTTCTCACATAAAAAAAAAGCCAATGCTCCTAATCCTAGAATTCTTCTTCTCTTATACGAAGTATTTATTAAGAGGCGTAGGGAAGTTTACAGCCCTGAATTTCAAGGTATAATATAACTCGAACGTTAGTGAGACGGGGGAGGAGATGGGCTCGAGCGCAGCGATGAGGAGAGATCCCCTGATTAAGGCATTAGCCCAACGATTACTACTCTCGGACTATGTTTGCCAGATCTGGGGACTTATTTAGAGCCACGATGATGATGACAAATCGGTTCGATTTCGACGAATAATAATACCGTCTTATGATCTTCGTCGGTTCAAGACGTTGATGATAATGGTGATGACGACGATGAGGATGGTGATGATAATGACCATGATGATGATGATAGCCGCTCACCACGATGATGATGATGATGACCACGATGGGAATTGGGAAACAGGGGAAGGGGGGAAATGGGTATCAAGTCGCTCAGGGGGTGAGCGACTTGAATTTTTCCCAGATTTGGGAATGGATCGTCCTCCGGGTAAGCGACTTGAACACCATATTAGCTTCGGTGATGACGTGGACCCATTTTCGGTAATAAATTTGAAAAGTTACCTAGTTCGTTAATTAATTGTTGAAAATCGCCTATTTCGGAAAATAACTCAAGTTAGTGGGTATTTCTTTCCTTATTTCAAGGAACCAATGGGAATGAGGAAAATTCTATTCCTTTAATAGGGATAGATACCAATATAATAATCTTATAATCACATATCATAACAAACTAGTCTCTTTCTTAATCACTATCACACTATCATACAAAGTACATGGCTATGCAGCTATGTTTATAAATCTTTCTGTCATCACTGGGTCTTCTGAAATATCATCTTTTGCTAGATTAGTAGGAGACATAGTATAAAAAGAAAAAGAAAATATTATCTATAACACGTAAAAAGTCTCTCATTAACATTATCGAGAGATCGTCTCTCTAAAATTTTTACGTCTGGTCATTTTTACAGTACACGTCTATATCCTCTTCTAATAATTTCAATATATGTCTGAAATTGGTCTTTCTAAGGGAAGAATTGGGATTCTACAATTTTTTGTCCATTGATAGGATGCATTTGTCAATGTGAATCAAGAACAAAATTGTGAAGTTTAAAGATTACTTGCCAATGGATATTATTGTTACAATAAATTAATTAATATTAAGTTCCTAAATTGCTCTCTAATTCTATTAGTTCGATTTCGAATTTTGATCGAGGATATTATCCGTGTGAGAGCAAAACTCTTTGATGATTCTATCTGTTTACATTAGTAGAAAAATAGCTATTTGCGGCTATCTATTTGAGGCGTTTTATCGCAATAGCAGCAAATAGTTTTTTTTTAAAATTAAAATCATATAACGATTTGAGGCGTTTTTTGGAAAAACGCCTCAAAAACCTTATTTGCGGCGTTAAATTGAAAAACGCAGCAAATGATTGTTGGTTATTTGCGGCGTTAAATTGGGACGCAGCAAATGAAATAGAAATAAAATAATAAACTACCCTCGGATATTTTTTTTTTTTTTTTTTTTTTTTGGTAACGAGGGAACCCGCGGCCGCTACCTTTGGTGCGCACTGGGTAAACCCGCGGATATATGTGATAGCCGGCAAACCACATACACCAGGTAAACCACCCCAGGGTGACAGGCTCGAAGTCTATTTAGGCATGGACTCGGGCCAAGAATGCTCCACAAGATTTTGCTCTTGGGGAGGCTTGAACCCGGGTCTCCTGGGAATTTCACCCAAGTTTTAACCACTAGACTCCACCCTTGCGGGCTACCCTTGAATATTTGCTGCGTGCTTTATTCAACTCAGCAGTTTATTATTTACAATCAGAAATTCTTACCCACAGCAACCACCGTGTACCGCGCAATACATATACCAACCCACAGAATTTCTTACAATCAGATTTTTTTTTTTTTTTTAACCTATTTGCGTAAAAAAAACGCCTCAAATAGAGGACCTATTTGCGGCGTTTTTTGAATAAAACGCCTCAAATAGCCTTTTGCTATTTGCGGCGTTTTTTTAGAAAAATGCCTCAAATAACCTCTTATTTGCGGCGTTTTTTTTTCCGCCTCAAATGACTTTTTCTATTTGCGGCCCCCTTATTTGCTGCTACACTAAAAACGCCGCAAATGGCCTCATTTTTTACGCCTCAAATAAGTATTTTTCTACTAGTGTTATATTGGTCGCCAATTGATAAAGAACTAAGCATATTAGCAATTTTAGTATAATAAAATCCTAACAACTTTAACAAAATATACTAATTAATAAGGGGTGAACAACTGATTTAGTTCTTGTGAAATTATGGTTCATTGTCAATTTTGTAGAACAATTAGATCCGTTTTCAAGAAAAATGAGGTTAATTGACTAGGCTTAGGAAGAAGTGTATTGATTGTTTAGGAAAAAGGGTATGATAGGAAAAGTTAATGAAAAAATGTATGTGAAAGAGTAAAGTCCGTATGTAAAAGAGTAATTCCGTATATTTATTACTAATATTTATCTATAAAGTAATACTTCCTCAATTTACCTATTTTCTTCCCAATTTCCTCTTTTGGCAAATTATTTCTTTTCTTCCCATTTCTCATATTTCTTTATTTAACCATCTAATTGACTATATAGTCCTTGTCCAATTTGTGTATTTACAATATTTGTCATTTCTTTTTCATTTTTTAATTCCTTTTAATTGTTTAACTAGTTTTTGTGCCCGTGCAGATGCACGGTTAATTTTGGTATTTTAGTACTTGTTTTACTGCTTTTGTTGTCATTTTGGTGCATTGTAAAAGTCTTGATCCTATTTTTATCGGGCAAAGAAACAAAAGGGTAGACATCTAAGTCTATTCCTTATTACATAACTTATTCGGGTGAAAAAACACGTAAATTAATGTAAAACTGTAAAATCTCTACATGAATGCATATTAATAAGATTTTAGCACTGAATTTTACATATTGTCTTTAGTCTATTAGAGTCAATATGAATAATACATAGATAGCGATTTGTTATTCGTCTTAACAATCAGGCTAAAAATTAGATGTTTATTTTCTTAAATACAATGTAGATTTATAGACTTCTTTTTAGCAAATACATGTACAAAAGCATCTCAACATTCTTTTGTCATTTTAATAGATTTTCAACGTATAGGTAAGAAAATTAAAGTAATGACTTTTATATATCATTAATTACTTGGATGGAAGTATTATTATAGCTTATTTATTCAATGTTGACTCACATTAATATAATTATAATTTAATTTGTACCCACTAATTCTCGAATTAATTTCAACAATTTATTTAGGGGAAGAAGAAAAGTTTTGTGAGTGGGAGGAAAGATAATAAATTATGATAATAAAATTACAAAGTATATATAATAGCAGTGTCTAAGAAACATGCCATTAAATAAAAGAAATATATTTTAAATATATATGATAGATTAATAACCAAAGTTGTGAATGAATTTTTTAATTTAAGGAAAAAAAAAAACCCTAGAGAGAGAAAGCAGCCCTGGCGATTGACAGAAGACTGCGGCACCATGGCCAAGTCTGACAGTTCGAAATCTCCAAGGCTAAGCAACATCACTACTAGGAAAAAGAGGACTAATGGAAAGGAAGGACAAACGCAAGTTTTGCAAAGGCCGGATACAGATGCTCCAATGAAAGAAAAATCTATGCAGGATATCATGGGTATACCCCCATATACCCTTGGTTCTGATGATGAAGGTTTTGTGGAGGATGGTCTTGATTCTGAAGAGGAGGAAGATAAGAGGGAAGAAAAGGATATACCCAATGAGGAAGGATGGTTTCAGAGGCAGGGAGGAAAGGATGTTCCTATTAACAGAGTCCCTGATGACAATACTCTGTTAGAACTGACAACAGAGGATGTCAAAGATGGACTGGAGTATTGGCAGAATGCGATATATGGCTTTGTGGTGGGGTCCAATCCCCCATGGCAGGTGTTAGAAGGTTTTATCCGTAGGATTTGGAAAACGAATAAGATTGACAACATATCTTACTTCCATAATGGCATTTTTCTGGTAAGGTTTGAAACGGAGGAGATGAAACAAAGGGTTCTGAAAGGAGGACAATACATGTTTGATAACAGACCTGTAATAATAAAGGAGTGGCAACCTGACATTGACTTGGAGAAGGAGGATGTCACTGTGGTGCCATCATGGATTAGATTGCATAAACTTCCATTGAAGTTTTGGGGATCTAGCCTTGAGAAAATTGCAGGTATTGTGGGTCCTGTCATTAGGAAAGATGAACCAACGGATAAGAAGACTAGATTGGATTTTGCTAGGGTACTTGTAGAATTGAAGGTGGATCAACATTTACCTGACCAGATTGCTTTCAAAGATGAGAAAGGTGCCCGAATAGAAATAAAAGTGGAATATGATTGGAAACCCATTGTCTGTACTAGATGCAAGGGCATGGGTCATCATCATACCAGCTGCAGAGTTCAACATGTTCAAAAAACTTCTGGATACCAGAGGAAGATTTGGAGACCTATTCAGGAAAAGGCAGGCAGTGGGCAGCCTAATCAACAGACTCTACCAGCTATTCATACGAAGCCAGTCGGGGATCCTAGCACTGTGATTCCAACTCAAAATGAAGGAATTGATCAAGCAAGTGGTAGTAATAGAGGAGATAGCCCTACTTATGCACAAGTTGTTAGCAGTGGAAATAAAGAGACATCAGTGCATCAAAGGGATAAGGGGTACCAAAATCCAAATAGTGATCAATGAATTTTGGCTTTTGGAACATACGAGGTATGAACTGGGTTAAGAAGCAAGTAGATATTAATAATTTCTTATCCAGGAATAAAGTAGGTTTTTTTGCGCTTTTAGAAACCAAAGTGAAGAATAAAAATCAGAATAAAACCATTGTTCAGAGCTTTAATAGATGGTCTATAGCAACTAACATTCATGAACACCCTGGTGGGAGGGTTTGGGTTGTGTGGGACCCAGGGCAATGTGATTTACATATTCATCAGTACACTGCTCAGTTGATCCATTGTTCAGTTACTGATAAGGTCACCCATAACCAGTTTGATATCAGTTGTGTATATGCTTTTAATCACATTGCTGAAAGAGAGTCTCTCTGGCAAGACCTCAAGAATATTGCCCATCATACCCAGGGGCCTTGGCTTGTGGTAGGTGATTTTAACTGTGTCTTGAAGCCAGATGAGAGGTTAGGGGGAGGTTTTAAGTTGGCTGAGGCTATTCCGTTTCAAAATTGTATTGATGCTTGTGGGCTGGTGGATAGCCCAACTGATGGTGCACACTACACGTGGAACAATAAACAACCTCCAGCAGAACGTGTTTACAGTAGACTGGATAGGGTTTTGATTAACCAAGAATGGGCTATGATGTGTCCTGAGTATAGATCTAATTTTATGCCAGAAGGTTTGTTTGACCACTGCCCTTGCATCATCTCTGATAAGCAGGCTACACAGCATAAAAGTCGTGGCTTTAAGTATTTCAATATGTGGAGTGAGCATGATGAGTTTCAGCAGATTGTGAAGGAAAGTTGGCAGCCTCATATACAGGGTACAAAGCTGTTCAGGTTGTTTCATAAGCTAAAGAGATTGAAGGCTCCTTTGAAACACCTAAATAGAGAGCATTTTAATAATATTGAGCAAAAAGCTGAGTTGGCTTTGGTAAGATTACTGGATATTCAGAAAAGAATAACTCAGGATACTGGAAATAATTCTCTGATCAGGGAGGAGATGGAGGCTATGAAGACAGTCAGGGAGTTAGAAAATGCTAGAATGAGTTTCTTGCAGCAAAAAGCTAAGGCTAATTGGGTGCAGAAGGGAGATGCCAATACTGCTTTTTTCCATGGCACTCTGAAGGCCAGGAGACAGATTAATACAGTTCACCAGATTGAGGATCAGAATGGTCATCTTCATAAGGATCCAACTGATGTGCAGAATGCCTTCTTACACTATTATCAGCAGCTGTTGGGGCAATCTACAAACAGTGTTAATGTTGTTGCCAGATTAGTTAAGAAGGGACCAGTATGTGCTGACATTCATCATAATTTGCTGCTGCAGCCAGTCACAGATGAGGAGATTTTTCAAACTATGAACAGTATTCCAAATGATAAGGCCCCGGGGCCAGATGGGTACACCAGTAAGTTCTTTAAGGATAGCTGGGGAATCACTGGGGAGGCTGTCTGCAGTGCTATCAAGGATTTTTTTGTAAGTGGCCAAATGCTTAAGCAGATTAATACTACCCATCTTACCCTCATTCCCAAAACTGATAGACCAGCTACTGTCTTACAGTTTCGCCCAATTGCATGCTGTAATACCATTTATAAATGCATAACTAAGCTGCTATGTAATAGACTTGCAACTGTTCTTCCCGAGATCATCTCTAACACCCAAGGTGGTTTCATTCAAGGACGGAATATTGTTGAGAATATCCTAATCTGCCAGGATCTGGTGAGGATGTATAATAGAAAAGCTGCTACTCCAAGGTGTATCTTTAAAATGGATATGCAAAAAGCTTATGACACCATCGAATGGAAGTTTTTAAAACAAATGTTGCAGGCCTTGAACTTCCCTGCCCATTTTATTCAGCTAATAATGCAATGTGTGAGTACTGCCTCTTACTCACTGAAGCTAAATGGTGAAACTTTTGGATTCTTTCAAGGGAAGCGAGGACTTCGACAAGGGGACCCCCTCTCTCCGCTCCTGTTCACCATATGTATGGAATACCTCACCAGGCTCTTGCAGCATACAACAAGTACAATGGACTTCAGATTTCATCCTAAATGCAAACCAATGAAGCTTTCCAGTCTAATGTTTGCGGATGATTTATTGCTCTTCAGCAAGGGAGATATGAACTCGATGATGGTTTTGATCAGAACTTTTGCCACCTTCTCTGTTGCCTCTGGGTTGAAATTGAGCAAAGGTAAGTCTAGTGTTTATTTTTGTGGGGTCAGTCCCCAGAATAAACAAGATATTATCGAAATCTCAGGCTGTAGTGAAGGGAGCTTACCATTCAATTATCTAGGGGTTCCCATCAAAGCTTCTAAACTGACTATGATGGACTGCCAGCCCCTCATCAATAAGCTGACTGAGAGAATCAGGCGAATGGGAGCAAGAAAACTGTCTTATGCAGGGCGTGTGGTGCTTATAAAATCTGTTTTCAGCACTCTTCATAACTACTGGAGCTCTATTTTCATACTGCCAGCAGGAGTTTTTAAGCATCTGGAATCTATTTGCAGGAATTACCTATGGGAAGGGGGTGTAGATTACAAAAGAGTGCCTCTAATCTCATGGGACAGAATTTGTAGACCATATAAGGAAGGGGGCTTGAACATTGTACAAGGGAAGAACTGGAATAAGGCTGCGGTGGGTAAACTGGCTTGGTGGTTATTTAACCACCCCAATAAACTTTGGGTACAATGGGTGAATCATGTTTACTTAAAGCATCAGAGCTGGCTTGAGTATAGCCCAGTTAATGACACAAGTTGGAGTTGGCGCAAAATCTGTAGGATTAAGGATGAGTTCAAAGAAGCATATGAACAGAATATTTGGGATACTAGAGACCCCACTGCCTATTCTATTGCAAAGGGGTACCACTGGATTAGAAACAAGGGAGAGGAAGTTGACTGGTGTAGCTTGGTGTGGAGCAAATGGACTCTTCCTAAACACAGGACTATGGCTTGGCTGCAGCAACACAAAGCAATGAATACCAAGAACAAACTGAATCAATGGGGAGTTGCAGGAGATGCTCTTTGTTGCTTATGTGCAGATGACACGGAATCAAGCGAACATCTCTTCTGTAGATGTCAGTATAGTAAGCAATTACTGAAGCATATGGCCAACTGGATGAGGCTTGTGGTGCCTGAAACTATGGACAATCAATGGAGATTACATATCAGAGGATCCAAGTTGAAGAGAGCTATAATCAATGGCATCCTGAATGCTGTGATTTACAATGTTTGGATGCAACGGAACCAAGCCAGAGTGGAAGGGCAGATTGACAGACCAGAGAGCGTGAGATGCAGAATTAAGAAAGAGATCATTATGTATTTTAGAAGCCTCCAAACAGGCCATCTAAGTAGAAAGGATACTAATTTCTTGGATCGTTTCAAGTAACAGTCTTGAGGGCTGTATACTTTGATGTACATGGACACTCTTATAGTTTTTCTATAATATACTTACCTTCAACCAAAAAAAAAAAAGTTGTGAATGAAAAATTAGAGGTTGTTATTAAATTATTTTGTATTTGCAATTAATAATTTTTTTTATATTTTTTCGTACTTATAAACATATGACTTATAACATTTGAAATGAATTTTAAATGACACGTGAAGTAAGATACTTAGTCTTGCTTTTTTAATAATATTTTACTGGAGTTACCTTTTTGAATGAGTAATATTGTAGCGAAGTTACATAAAAACATGTGTATAATTAATTTGTGCTCGCATAAATTTCAACAATTTATTTGAGGGAGGAAGCAAGATTATGTGGAAGTAGACAAAAATTATGATAATATATAAAGTATAATAATAGTGAGAGAAAAAAGTAAGGTGGAGAACTCTAGAAGTGGATTTGTCAATTATTAGTAGAAAATTAGCAAAATGTGATATGTGATATATATGATATGATTCAAACATATTTTGTAAGATTTAAGCATAGTTGTATTATCTTCATTCATCCAATATTACAATAATAACAATACTATTACAATTCGTAAGAACTATTATTTTTCTTAATTCATGATAAGATAAAATAAAATATACACATATTAAAAATAAAAATAAAAATCTCAAAAAAAATATACATTGTGAGTGCTAAAAGAATATATTTGGTGGGAAAAAAATATTTAATGATTTGAAAGTATTTAAAAATCAAAGGAGAATGAGCATCGTGTTAGAATCAATCAATATAATATTTACTCTGCATATGACACCGTTAAAGGGTCAAATTGACATATTCGTAGCATACTTCAACACTTCAACGAAAATATTTGATTTATAACCTGTTTGGCAAAATACAAAATAGAATTAGAAGTTTTACTTGAAAAGTGAACTGCGTGAAAGAGTGAAAAGTTGTGTAATACAATTTTAAAAAATTATCAAATAATAAATTAAGGATTATAATATTATGATTTTATATTGCACACACAATAATACAAAAAAAAAAGGAAAACCCGACAAAAAAAAAGACTATTCAAACCAAAAGAAAATTGAAAAGAAGATATATTACCATTATTTTCCAATTTCTTGTAATGTTATTGATATGTAGTATATTAGGCTCCTGCAATTTGAATGTCAACACAAAATATTAATTAAATTAGTTTCTAATTCTAATTATTACCCCATAACATAAAAACGATAAAAAATAAAACAATTCATTTGTTTCTGTATGTATACTTTACCTATCAACTTTCTAAATAAAAATAAAAATTAGGATTAGTAGTGTGATAGTTATATAAGATTATTTTTGTAATTAATTCTTGCATTAATATCAACAATTTATTTAGCAGAAGAAGAAAATTTGGGAAAAAAAGCCATAAAGATTATGATAACTTACCTACAAACTATAATAATGGTGATTACAAACATATAATAAATAAAAGAAGTATATATTAAATAGATTATGCTAGATTAATAACCAAAGTTGTGAGTGGAAACTAAAAAGTTTGTATTAATTTATTTTTTGTGTTTGCAACAAATATTTTTATATTTTCTTGTACTTGTAAGCATGTGACTCATAATATTTGGACGTGAATTAAATGACACGTGAGTTAATGAGGTGCTTAATCTTTTTTATATAATGTCGTAGCGAGTTTAATATTGTAGTGCAGTTTTCTTGTCATAGTAGTTTTCATTACTTGTCCTTAAACTTTAAAAACTCTAACCTAAATTCTTTGAAATCTAAGTATACAATGTAAATTTGTAGAGGTAATATCACTTTTACAATTTGTTGGCTTATTTAATATGCACAATTAATTTAAGAGTAATGAATTAATGATGATAATAATGACATTTTTCTAAAACATTTTAGTATATTTTATGTGTATATGAAATGATTACTTTACTACATTTACATTATATAGATTACTGACATGTTACAATAACTTTTGCCATGTCACATTAGTTTGATGTTTTAGTTTACCCTTTTAGTAAGATTTTATGTGAATTTGTAGAGGTAATAATCTCACTTTTACAGTTTGTTGGCTCATCAAATATTTAATATGCACAATTTTTTTTTTTTTTTTTTTGGTGACGAGGGGTTTAATCCCCCCGGGCCCATGCATTCCCGCACCACCACATGGACCATGTAAGCCACCCCCTTCGGGAGCTGCAGTGGCCAAGTGGTCATCGCCCCAGCTGGTAATCGAACCTGAGACCTCTCAACTCCTGCATTTCTGCAAGTTTTAAGGTTTAACTCAGTTACCACTGGACTAACACCACTTGGTTTAATATGCACAATTAATTTATGAGTAATGATGATAATAATGACATTTTTGTAAAATATTTTAGTATATTTTATGTTTATATGAAAGGGTTACTTTACTACATTTATATTATATAGATTAATTAGTGTCATGTCACAATAATTTCTGCCATGTCACAATAAATTTTTGCCATGTCACATTTAACTTTTGCCACGTCACACTAGTTTGATGTTTTTTTTTTTGAAGTCCCACCGGGCGGGATTAAACCATATCATTCAAATCAGACAAAGCCAAAACTACAATGTATCTTGGAATATCACACTCATCCCACATCTGCATAGGTATCACAGACGAACTCGAGTGAGCTAGTTCATGTGCCACCTTATTCTTATCCCGACTACTAAACGACCATGATAACTCATGAAAATAAGAGCAAATTAAACGAATATCTTCAAGTAATAAATGAAACTCGCTTCTGCCTTCCGCCTTTGATTCAAGAGCTTCGATCACCATCTTGCAGTCACTCTCCACGATAAGCTTTCTATGCCCTCTCCGTCTCGCCTCCTGCACACCCATCAAAATCACTTCAGCCTCCGCCCTACAAACAGCCCGGCCGCGTCGCCTGTTGATGCATGCTTACCGCCCACAACACCTTCCCAGTCCCATCTCTGCTCACCGCCCCCCACCCTGTACCCCAACCCTCTTTAACTCCTGCGTCCACATTGATTTTAATCGTACCCTCTGGTGGTTTGACCCAGCCTCCTCTTACTCCCGCTTCCTCTGCTCTGCCCTGCTTACTGCCTCTGTTTTCTGCTCGACTCCCATCTGCACCGTACCCATCAGCCTCCCTCGCCTCTTTCAGCAACTCCATACTTCTATGTCTCACACCCTCCACATTTATCTTCACCCCTTCGAAAACCCATTTGTTTCGCGCCTCCCAAACAGCCCAACAACTCGTCATAAACAGCTCTATCTCGCTCTCCTCCATCTCCCTCCACACCTCCTCCACCCACTCCCTCACCCCCTCAAAACCCCCCACATGACGCACCTTCAAGACCAACCTAGCCCATAACCCACCCACCACCCCACAGCCCCTGACAAGGTGGAGACAAGTCTCCTCCTCGTAGTGACACATAGGACAAGCCGCGTCAATCGATCTTACACGAGCAGCCAGGTTTCCTTTAGTAGCAATAGCATTATTGCAGAAAGCCCACATAAACACTTTGATTCGAGGAAGCACATTTGTTCTCCATATACTAGTTTGATGTTTTAGTTTACCCTTTTAATAAGATTTTATAGATTTGGCCCACATGCATATCTACCATTACTTTTTCATTATTTATTCCATTTTCTTAATCGTTGTGCAAAATAAAATGGGAAGAAAACAAAAAAATGGAGGGAGTAATAAATAGTTTTAAACTTTTAATATCACTATATAAATTAAACATGGTTTTACAACTATGTGAGGTTTGAGTTTTACAATGTCACTAGTTTTAAACCCGTGCAAATTGCACGGGTATGTTATTTAAGAAATTATAAAAAGTTGTAAATGTAAATTAAGTTTTAAAGTAAAGTAATAAAACTCTCCCTACTTGTTATTTGACAATTTAATTGGCCAATGTAATAATTGGTTAATTAAAAAAATTATGAATTTCATTTGAAAATTTCACTTGCAATAATTAGTATAAAATGATATAATAGTGTTAATTGGTCGAGTAATTATTATAGTAGATACGCATTCTTGTCAGCTAAATTTGAATTTCTACTTAGGCGGCGGCCTAAAAAATGATGACTTATATAGATAAAACAAAATTATTCTTGCGGAAATTATCATAGAATTAGTGAAATTACAAATTGTTAACCTGTTTTTTCATTTAATTACACCCGTGCACAAGGCAAAATGAAACTTTTGACCCATAATATCCTAAAATGCAAATTCTAACTCAATTTTCATTTAGTACAAAATGTTACTTAGTAAATGGAACAAAATTAGAATAGACTTGTGCACCTTTAAAACGGTTTAATCAATTTATTATATACTTTTAAACCCAATAAATTATCATGTAAAGATATATTATAAGGTGTTAGAAAAATACTTCAAAAATCTCATTAACATGTACTACATAAGAAATATTATCTGTTTTCATGTGTTAGAAAAATTCCATGAATAATTATTGTTAAAAAGATTGTAAATAGTAATTCATATTTACCAATACCTGAACAAACAATTACTCCATAACATAATTACCAAATATTATCTCCGACCCAAACCTGTACTATGTGGAAAGTAATATAACCCATGCAAAAAATAATAGGTTAGTCTCCCTTAAGACGAAGGTATCGGTCTTAACATCAAAACATGTCAAATATGATTCTTGTAAGCATAACAAAGTTGTTGTTTAACCCAATGGCCAATACATTAGGTTTTTATGTTACACATATTACCTAACGCCTCCTAAACTTAAGACAGGTACACCCGTGTTAAATAAGAACTTGTAAATATTGAGTAGTAAGCGTGTAAATTTGTTTTCAACAACGGGTTAAAACGAATTCAATATTACTCCGTACTTCATAAACTACAGGGTCCACCTCCAAATAAGTCATATTATACCTTTATGTGCATATAGAATCTTGTAAACAAATCCCGACCCTATATTTATTCTCTTTTAAGCGTCTCTACTACCAATCAGCTATCACTCTTTCGGGTATTATCCTCCATGACTAATCATTACCCTCGACTATGATATTCATCACATATCTAAATTTTTTAATTATTATTTATCAGTTTAAAAAAAAAATTCGTTTTCTTTTTTTTTCGCTTATTCTGTATTAGTTAAAAAGTGTTGTGATTTTTTAGTTCAATTTTACTTATTTCAAATTTATTTTACAATATTTTTATGTGCTTTTTTCATATTGTTGCCCATTAATTACGACCTAAACCAGTTAACTACTTTTCATTTAACTAATGTGTTTCACTCAAATGAAAAAAGAATCGATCATGAATTCATATATTTTATAAACTATTGTTTTTATAGAATAATATGTTCTTTTATTTAAAATTTTCAATCATTTTTTGGTGCAGTATAGTTTTGATTATTTTACAACATTAATATTGATCTGTAATTTTTCTTAAGATTTTGACCCTTAATTTATTAGTTTTTTTTCTATTTTTGACTATATTTTCCAACACTTGATTATATCATCGTTAATTTTATAACGCAGTTTGTTTCATGATTGGCTTATATATAATGTTAGTTTTGGACTTTGGTAGTATTGTACTGTGATTTAATAATATCACGTAATTCATTCAAATTGTATATTCTATTTAATTCACACATTTCTGATTATGCAACTATTTAGAAAAAAAATATGTGAATTATTTTAAATTAGACCGCATTTTTGGCTGAATGAATGTATCCCGTCGTTTACTATACAAAATTATCATTATGTAATTACTTAATAATTATGTAATCCTAAATTTTAATTTTATTCATTTATTTCGTTTATATAATATCAATAAAATTAGTAGGTTGCTTTTAAATAGCTAATACGGTCACACGACGGTTCAACGTGATTATTGTATTACGAATTTTCTATATAAAAGCAAAAGAATATGGGAGAATAGTGGGGGACATTGTGGGGCCTACTAAGAAAAAAAAAATGTACTTTAAACCACAGAGCGATACATCAGCTTTGTGGTTGTTGCTTTTATAAATTAGATTTCATTATATAAAACAAATACTTCGTATATATTTAGGCCTCGTTTGGTTGCCATACGGAAATTAATTTCCCATGATTTTGCAAAACACGTGAATTGGCCAATTCATGTGAATTGCCTAAAATTCGTTTGGTTGCCATCCTGGAATTGAATTGTCACAGGAATTTCCAATTACCTAGGGGGCCCTAGGTAATCAAATTACTCCATAATGGAGGAAGTGAGAATTCCTGAGAAAAAGAAAATCCCATGATTTGGAGTAACCAAACATCTTCATTTTTTCTAAATCATGGGATTTTCCAATTCACCCATTTTTATAGGGGCAACCAAACGAGTCCTTACTAGTTGTTTGATTGCTCATTGTAAAACATGAGAATAGAAAAATTCCATGAATTACAAGATGCGGAGTTTTTTGGTTGCCATTTTATTAGCAAAACGTAAGAATTAGAACATCCCACGTTTTCAAGTTTTGGAGTTGTTTAGATACCACTTTTTTATTGACAAAATAAAGGAATGGAAAAATCTCATGATTTTTCAATTCCTCTATGGCACGTAGCCCATATAGGTAATTGAAATCTCATGTACAACTGAATTCATAAATAGGCAACCAAACGTTTTTGCTAGATTGCTTAATATCCTAAGTAGTTGGAAATTCTTATGAAATTTTAATCCTACAAGTCTACAACCATTCGCAACCGAACAATTTTATTGAATTCACATAAATGGTCTATAGGTAAAGAAGGGATTATTTCGTTACCCATTTTAAAACACACTAGTTTTAATCTCGTGCAAATTGCACGGGATTGCAGGTTCAAGTGTTCAACTATTGTTATTTATAAATAATGATTAGTTATATTTTCGATTTTCAATTTGTAAGATAACTAGTTTTACGCCCGTGCACAAAATGCACGGGTTTAATTTTATTAAACCGAAAAAATAAAAATGAAAAGGTGAATATATTTAATAAAAAATATAATTTTAGTATTGCAGATATCGATGTAAAAAAATAAAAAGAATTTATACGCTTAACTTAGACGTAAGTAAAAACAACGCACCTGTTGACATTATAAAATTATACAAATTCTTATATAGGACGACATTATCGGTTTAAGTTTAGGACGGATCAAATATACATTTGTAGTATGAATCAAACAAAAAAAAGCATTATGAATGGCGAAAATAAAATAGTTGTCCTATAAGTCTATAAAGTATAGCCCATGGGGAGTGATACTCACCTGTTTTAAATTTAAGACGGATAATAGCCGGTAAAAATATATATAGATTTTAAAATTATACTTAAGGTTTAAATTCTAAGTTCATAACCATTGTAATTAACCCAAATTATTATTAGTCTGATTCTCTAACTACCAAAAAAAACTCCGACCATATAATATACGAAGTAAATCTTATCTATTTTATGTACATTTAAGACGGAGTTACATAATTTCGTTGATTTCCAATTCTCAACAATTTTAATTTGTTAATTTCCAGTATTTGAATGTATTATTTTTTGTCAATTTATATATTATTATATTTGATATTCACTTTTTGTTTCTGTTTTATACTCATTGTCACTCACTTTAATCATTTTATTAATGCATGTTAAATGGAGTATTAACAATTTCTTTAATATTTGAATATACTATATCTGTAAAGTGTAGGCGTCTCAATCATATTATCATATTAGTTAACTTATTATCAATGATCATTAAAGATTTGATTTTTACTGTTGAAATTGAATAGTTAGGATTTCGGAAGATTTCATATTCGATGTGTAATTATATATTGTAAGTTATTTAATTAACGAAAGTAGTGAGAAAATTAAATTGAAGTAATTAATTATGTAAATGAACATGGCGGACCCCACATTGATTAAATTTTTTTCTTTTTTTAATTTCCATCGACCAATGAGAGCTCTTTAAATTCTACCCCTTTTATAGTAAAGGGATTTTATATGACCGATATACTAAAAATATTGTAATATTAACATACAATTTATATTCAAAGTATATCAAAAGACAATCAATCTATATAAATTTGAAATATCATAACAAAATTACAATATACAATGATAAGTAAATGTTAATACAAAAATCTCAAAATTTTCTTCATTATATATGCATTTTTCAGCGTCGTCACAACTCACTCATAAATCAGTGTTGTCAACATGTCGAATTCTTTAGAGATGGTTTTAAAGCCGATAGTTTCAACTTATTTCATTCAAAATAATGAAATAGGTTGGTCCTACTCTAGGGGATCAATATAGTTTTTTACCTTATCGGAGAAAAAAAGATATGACTGCCCCCAAAACCCGTCATTACTCGTGTTTTTGTAAATGTTAAGCATCTATTATTGTACTTTTCTTTTGCAATTTCAATATCACATTTTATTTATCGTGTCATTATTAATTTAATATTTGGAGCATTTTTTTTCAAATAATATTAATATGAAGCTTTACACGTGCACATAAACTCTTGAATAGTTACTTTTTACCGTAATTAAAATTTTCATTCATGAAGTTTTATGCTAGAACTTTGTGGTATTTTTTTCGTATTTTTATCGTTGTCTTTTTTTGTAGTTTTAAATAAACTTTTTAGATTAGTTCTTGTGTTTAATATTTTTGGCATGCTGATATTGATATGATTATCATGAAAAATAAATGTATGTTTGTTATTTATATACAAAATTAAAAATGAATATAACTTTTCTTGATTTACTTGATATAGTTTAACTAACATTTTTGGTCATACTATTGTTCCAAAAATACTTTAAAGTAACCAATTTTAGGATGTTATTTATTTGATTAACTTGATTTGTTAAAATTGAAAATGAAAATAATACTAATTAACATACAAAATATTATATAACATTTAATATAATATTTAATTTTATATTATACAAATGGACCGTTTTTCGTAGGAATTCATGTTTACGAATTTATATAAAAATGTTACGTAATATTTCTGAAACTACGATATCAGACATTTATTTAGAATATCGGGCGGTTATGACTCAGGAAATTCACCAAACACAGTGCAGGACCCACCTGAGAGAATTAAAAAAAATAAAAATAAATTGTTGTCTAATCGTTTTAGACGGGACATATATATTCGATTATATAATATTTAATTTTATGTTATACAAATTGACCGTTTTTCGTAGGAATTCATGTTTACGAATTTATATAAAAATGTTAGTAATATTTCGAAACTACGATATCGGACACTTATTTAGAATATCGGGCGGTTATGACTCAGAAAATTCATTAAACACATTGCGGGACCCACCTGAGAGAATAAAAAAAATATCAAAACTTGCGTTGATGACGTGGCTCAACCAGGGCTTCTGAAATGTTTCTGTAATTATATAGATAACATGAATTGTAATTCAAGATTTCCATAAGTTATCTATTTGCCCAAATCACATAAATTAAAGTTTCATAGAAACTACAATTCCTACATGGTGTGAAAAATTGCTTACCTATGTCCCCTAGGTAAGTGAGAAATTTGTGTGGAATTCATTTCCCACATTTCAACGAAACCACTCTCATTTTATATGATTTATAAAATCTAAAGGATATCTTAATTCCTTGGAACTTTAACTCCCTTGACAAACCAAACGATCCTTAATTCACATGTTTAATGTTTATTACTTCCATTAGTTGCATATGTCCTTCCAATTCTTTGATCGGCCAAACGATACCTTTTTTTACGATGGAATCAGATTTTATACAAATGGTCGTAAAATCGCATTATGATCTTACCTCTAGAAATTTTCAAATGAATATAATCGAATTATTCTAGAACGATTAATATAATCGTAAAATCAGGTTCAGTTAAGCGTTTTTGGTTCATAAAATCGTTGTATGAATCAGACTCATGACAACAACACACTTTTATTACCATTACTAATATAATTATAACTTCCAAATATAAAAATCGTTAATAATAACATTAAGTCTTCCTTAGGGATATCAGTGGGCGGGTTTTCGCGGGTCTCTCCCTGCACCCGTCCCACTTGGGACGGGTGTGGTTATTGATTTACAGCAAGTCCTTTTTGTGACGGATATATCCGTTATAAACTTGTGACGGCTCAAGTAATATCCACGTTGGTAAATAGGGATGTCAATGGGACGGGTGTTGGCGGGTTTCGCCACGCACCCGTCCCACGTGGGACGGGTATGGGTAATGATTAGGTGGGTCATGGGGCGGGGATGAGTTTCAAACGCATCATTCGTCGCGGGTCGCAGGGCGGGTACGGGTATCACATGAGACCCACCCCATACCCACCCCGCCCCACACCCACCCCGCTCGCCCCGCTCCACATGTCCCCGCCCCGCTTATACCCACCTAATAAATAATACTTTTAATAAATAAGTAACCCCTACCCAGTAGTCCAATAAGGCCCAAACATGTAAGTAACCCCTACCCAATAGTCCAATAAGACAATAATCACTAGTTCACTACTCAGTATTCCGTATTTGGGCTGTTGTTTGTGCATTTGTTTCGTGGTATATTTGTATGTAAAACCTTTTCATGGCTCAACGGACTCTAGTTAATTGAATATTAAGGCATTTTGCGAAAACTTATTCGTATAAGTAGTACGACTAGTATATTTTAGATTCACGATTTACATTTCTTGAGGAGCTAGGCGGGTCAAGGGTCCCCGCAGGGCGGGGACGGGTTTAAAAGGTTCAACTCGCCGCGGGTCGCGGGGCGGGTGCGGGTGCGCATTTATAGTTCGCGGGGCAGGCACATGGTACCCCTCCACACCCATCCTGCCCCATTGACATCCCTATTGGTAAATAAGACAAAACAATTTGCTATTTCCTACGTATTTTACATTTGTCCTATCTCCCCACATGGATATTACTTGACCCGTCGCAAGTTTGCGACAGATTGTCCGTCTGAGAATTTGTGATTGATTTAACGGGTCTTGGGGCGGGAATGAGTTTCAAAAGTGTCATTCGTCGCAGGTCGTGGGGCAGGTGCGGGTATATCACATGAGACCCACCCCATACCCACCCCAACCCACATGTCACCGCTCCGCTTATACCCGCCTTACTCATAACCTAGAGAAATTATTATTATACAAACCTAAAAATAAAAATAAAACTTTACCTTAGATAAAATGGCTAAACCGTTTTTTCATAAACCTGACAAATTCGATCCATTTCGTAGTTCTCATCCACCCAAATATCCAACAATCCGAACCCCCTAAAAACCCTAATTTTCTAATTATTTTGTGGTTTAAAAAATTCGTGTATTAGTTTTGAATGGTAGACCATTTGGCAAAAACTTACTTTTATGAGAAGTACACGAGTACGAGACTAGTATGTTTTTGATTCAAAATTTATATTTTTAAATCTTTTTTTGTGAGGAGATAGGTAATTTGGCGGGTCAACGGGTCCCCGGAGTGCAGGGACGGGTTTGAAAAGTCCAACCCGCCGCGCGTCGTGGAGCGGGTGTGGGTATGCATAATAGTTCGTGGGTGCGGGTTACCCCTCCTCCGCACCCGCCCCGCCCCATTGACATCCCCAATCTTCCTTATGGCAGATATATTCGTGACAAACTTATAACGAGTTAAATATTACTCATATGGGTAGATAAGACAAAAATTAGAGTGCCTAGGAAATCATACATGATTTGTCTTTATCTACCCACGTGAGTTTTATTTGACCCGTTATAAATTTGTGATGAATATTATCCGTCATAAATGAGAATTTGTATAATAATAGTATCTGAAATCAAAATAGTTAATAAGTTAATCATATAAAAAACAAATATGTTGTACACCGTTTTTCCCATGTTTTTGTTAATAATATGATCCGTTTTATTCAAAAAATGAACTATTTATTAGTCAAAAAATATGGTCACTGTTTATTCAAAATTGTCACTATTTATTAAAAAATAATCATAGCTTTTCGATCGCATGTAAAATGATTATAAAATAGAATTTGAGCAAATAAAAAAACTTATTAGTTCGGCTAAAAAATCTTATTTATAACGGATAATATTCGTCACAAACTGAAAACTAATACACTTCTTTCACAAACTTGAATAATGTAATAGAATATTCCTTTTGAAATAGAATTTGTGCACTCCGTCATAGGTAAAAGATTGTAGATAGTTGACGAGATTATACATTTGTACACAGTCAACTGTCAAGGATGACAACCGACAATAAATAAATGAACAAAAATTGACTACTTTTATTGGTTGGGGTCGTCGAATTCTCTGGATTGTACGTACAGTTGGGTGCTAGTGCTACTACTGTACTGACCACTGACTCGATTACTCTCCTCGAATCATGAAATTTCACATACGTTACGTTTGGCTACTTACTCCTAGCTCGTATTTTTACCCTCACTGAGGAAGTACAATTAAATATACACATTTTTATTTAAAATAACTAAAAAATATTATTTATTACAAACATAAAATGGGTTATATATATATCCAATTATAATAACTAGAACAAAAGCAAAATGTTTGAAAAACGTAAAAAGATTTGTCCTATCTATTTATGATAGGGATATTTGATTCGTCTTAAACTTGAGACGTATGTCGTCTTAAAAAAGACAAAGGTTTGTTTGGATAGCAAATTGGGAGGGAAAGGGCGGGGAGGGGAATGAAGGGAAGAGAAGGAAAGGAAAGGGAGGGAGAATGGAAAAGAGTTGTTTGGATAACAAAAATTAAGTCGAGGGAAAGAGAGGACGATGGAGGAAGAAGGTGATTTTAGTGTATTGGAAGATGGAGAGAGTTAAGCCATATTATAGGAGTATTTGGCCTTATATCATTCTTAAGTAAGAGTTAAAAGAAAGTTTTCTTTTCAAATCTTGCCAATAATGAAGAGATTCTAGTTTGGTCTAAAGGAGATAAATTAAATCCTTACATTTCCCCCTCCCTTCCATATATTGTAATTAAACAATGGAAATTGAACCTGTCCCTTTCCCTCCCCTGTCTCTCCCCCCAATCTCTCAATCCAAACACACCCTAAGGGTTTGTTTGGTTAAAATAAGAAAATTTAAATTCTCGGGAATTTTAAGTTCACATAAATTTTCAATTCATGTGAAGTTTCAAAAAGTGTTTGGTTTGCATGTGGGAAGTTAATTCATGTGAGAAGTTCCAATGACCAATAAATGTTTGTTGATTGACTTCCCACATAATGGAGGACATAGATAAAACTTCTCATGATCTTGGCAACCAAACAGCATCATGGATTTACACTTCTTAGTAAGTTTAAGATCTCATTATTTTAATGGGCGACCAAACAAACACTAACCAAATAGATAAATAATTGCTCCCTGTTTGACCAATGATAATCAAAGCATAAAACAAGAATTCGTGTTAAAGTCACCTTAATTAAGTATTTAAGTGTAAAAGAAGGCTATAAAATATCGTACTACTCGTACATGTGATTTATATTGCGAGAAAACTGATTTTAAAAGAATTAGTAAGACTATATTGGGATATTGTCTTAAATATTTTAATCGTATTCGATGAAAGTGAGTTACTCTCCGCCTCTCTTAATAATTATTATTTCATATTTATTTAAAAAACTTCTTATAAGTACGATATGCATTAATGCGTGCCGATCTAGCGTATATCTAAGCAGTTTGTTACATGGATATCTCATTCCATAGTGTATTTGTTTTTCTTTATTGTTTTGCTAAGAGGAAATGCAGGCAAAATCTAACGGCATGATCTCCCTATATATTGCATGTTTTTGAAATACGCGTTAAAAAGCCAAGACATTTTCATAGTATATATACAAAGTAACTTTGACGAAGGGAAACAGAATATGGACAAGTGCACAAAAGATTCAAAGAAGCATCCAATTAGTTTGTAAAAGTTTAAGCGGGTAATATTCTAGTTGAAGACAAAACTCAACACACATTCTAAAGTGTTCCGCATTTTGCCTCATATATATTCCGTTTCAATGTTTGTAAATTTATCAACGATGCATAGATTCTAGAAACTTGCTTTTTCATATTTTGACTGATATTCACATATCTACCATTCTTTTAACCCTTTTCTTCTTCACCACGACACCACTTAAATATCATATTGATAAATCAACATAAAAATTAATTTCACCAATTTTCTGACTTTTACAATTACAATTGCATTTACGACGAAATTAAGATCACTATTGTTAAGAAAAATATTTAAAATAATATCAACAGACCAAAAAAAGTCAATTCAGTTTATATGTGAATGTTTATTTTCAAACTATTCCTTTTTAAATTTTATTTTTCATTGAAGATCAATTTTTAATAATATTAGAAACAAAAAAAATATTTCTGTTAAACAATATGAGGGACTGACTTGTGTATTACCTTGTCAATCGTGGCTTATATAGTTACATTCATGGGCTCATATAATATGGGTCGGGATCGTAAAATATCGCATAATACAATAATATCTATATTCCTAATACCCCTCAAGATGGAGCATGAAAATCGAGAATGCTCAGCTTACGAAGGATGTAAAAGAATTGAGGAGCGCTCAACGTCTTACTAAAAACATCAACGAGTTACTTGTGTGTAGGAACATGAACCAGGTGTATCAAGCCTCCGGTCTTTGCATCACGAACAAAATGACAGTCTATCTCAATAAACTTGCTATGTTGGCAAAAAACTGGATTGTGGACGAGATGTAAGGCCGATTAACTGTCACAAAATACATTCATAGGTAACGACAAAACATTCAGACTGGCCAGAATCCCCTTAAGCCATTTAAACTCACAAACAATGGCGACCATAGACCTGTACTCAACTTCAACACAAGAAAGTGAGATGATATGTTATTTACTGGTCTTTAAAGATATGAGGAAATCGCCAAAAACCACAAACAAACCAGTAGTCGAACGACGAGTCAACGGACACCCTCCTAAGTCAGAATCACACCAACCAGAAAGAGTAAAAGAACTATCAGACTGTAAAACAATACCTTGTCCCGGATTCCCTCTTAGATAACGAACAACCCGTAAAGCAGCCGCCATATGCACCTGACGCAATTGATGTAAAAACTGAGACATAACATGGACCGCATATGATATCTTCGATCGCGTAACATCGAGATAAACGAAACGCCCAACAAGATGCCTGTAAGAGACAATATCATCCAAAATCGCCCTTAGACAGTCCCTAGCTTGTGGTGTTGCTCCATAGGCGTAACAACGAGTTTTGAACCAATAAGACCTGTCTCGGAAATGATGTCAAAAGTGTACTTACGCTAGTTTAGATAGATATCCTCGGAGTTACGAGCCACCTCAAGACCCATAAAATATTTAAGTGGTCCTAAGTCTTTCATATGAAAGCAATTCCCAAATATGTTTTGAAAGTAGCGATAACAGAAGCATCATTACCCTCTGTAACAAGGTCAACGACGTAAATAAGAATAAAGAGACGTACCTCGCCTCGCAAGTAAGAGAATAAGGAGTAGTCGAAATTGGACTGCTGAAAACCATAGTCTCGGAGTGTCGTAGCAAGTTTGGCAAACCAACAACAGGTGCTTGTTGAAGGCCATATAACGATTTCTTCAACTGACAAACTTTACCTTCCTTTCCCCGACTACACCCAGGTGGAAGCCGCATGTAAACTTCATCATCCAAGTCACCATGAAGGAACGTATTATGAACGTCCAGTTGATGTAATTCCCATATGTTAATATCAACTACAGCTAAGAAAGCCCGTATGGTAACCATTTTGACAACGAGAGCAAATGTATCCCCACATGCCACAACCCAATCCATCCACCTGATTATTGCCAAAAACACCAAGACACGCTTTGAGACGTTCAACGGTACCATTATAGTTATATTTAATTTTATATACCAAATGACGTCCTAGAGACTTTTTATCAGATGAAAGCTCAGTCAGCTCCCACGCTGCATTGCGTTTAAGAGCATCGATCTCATTTTTATAGTTTCACACCAACCTTCATCACGAATGGCTTCCTTAAAGGTAGATGGTTTGATCTCACTAGTAACAGCTGCAAGGAAATGACGATGTTTTTTTGTAAAAAGATGACAAACAACATAGTTTGCTAAAGAATAAATCGTACCTGAGGGCGAAGAAGGTGAGTTTAGTGAGATGGATGACGGGGATAGACTTTGTGCAGTCCCTAGAACATAACCACGCATGCAAGAATTTGGGAACTTGAGGCGGCTGCCACGGTCAAGGACCTCCATTTGATCAACACTCGTATCTCTTCCCATGACACGACAATTTTCAGTTGTACCCACATTGTTTTGTTCAGGAGCCACATCACTATTTTCAAAACCCCTACCCTCGGTGGCAGGACCACTACCATTGTTAACTCTACCCTCGGTAACTGCACCCGTATTCCCCACTCCCTCGAAAACCGACCTAAATTCATTAAAATGTGCATCCAAGGAGTCAACAGAGGAAAACGGTTCAATAGGTGGTGCGTGATTATCAGGTGTAAAAGAAAGAAATTACTCGTGAAAAATAACGTCACGTAAGACAAAGTAAGAATGCGTTTCAAGATCGAATGACTTCTAGTCCTTCTTATTATGAGAATAGCCCACAAAAATGCATTTTTCGTCCCATTTTTTCAAACTTATCCTCACGGGTATTTTGATTATGAGCAAAGAGAAGGCATTCGAAAACACGCAAATTTGTGTAACAAGGGGTCACAATGAATATACATTCATATGAAGTTTTATTATCAAGCAATGGAGACAGGGTGCTGTTAATAGAAAAATGCATATAGCCTTCAAATCACCGCGTTGGTTGAGAAATGGTCGTGAGTGCTTCGTCCTTTCCTTGATATTAGGTATTGGAGAGAGAGGGAGGTGGTACTTGCCCTACCTAGGTGAATGCTACAATTAATGTCTGTATTTATCAAATCTGGAGGCAAAGGAATATGAGTCAACATGAATTCACTCTCGTTCGCCCGAATAAAGCTGCTTCTCTCATTATGAACAACATGAAACATAGAATCAGAGCATTTTCTGAGCATGCACAAGCAAAGGATATAAGGTGGTTTACCGATTTGACGAATAAAGAACTTGATAGCAAATTCTTTTAGCATTTTTGAAGTAGCTGCAGTCGGCTTCTGGTTATGGGAGGGAGGTAGGTTGAAGATGGAAGGGTATAAAAGCTTCTTTGGTTTTGAAATGTGTAGGCTTATCTGATTTCGTTGGCATGGGTTGTGTTTCTTTGAGTTGGGGTGTGCTTCGTTGTTTTGAGTTGGGCCGTGCTTGGTCTGATTTGGTGTAAGGTCAAGTTGTTTTATGTTTTGCCTAAAAAAGGAGAGCACATACCACATTCAAGATCAGAAGTGACAATGTTTGCGCTCGACACGACCATTTTTTTGTGGCGTGCCGACACATGAGTTCTGAAACTGTACCCCATTCTGGAAAAAAAATACCCCGGCATAAAATTAAATTCATCCACATTGTCACTATGCACTGGTTTAACGGTCTTTGAAAATTGTGTGGTGACCATATTAAGAAAATTGGTGAACTTGTCAATAACTTTCGTCCTATCAAGCAATAAATAAACCCAAGTAGCTCGGGAAAAATCGTCCACAATTATTTTACTTCGCTTCCCACGAAGAGGTAGGTAATACGTTAAGGTCCCGACAAATCACAATTTATTAATTCGAAAATATCCAAAGCACGCTTATCATTCAAACCAAAGCTACTATGATACTGCTTAGAAAAATTACATGCACCGCAAACGGAATTTTTATTAGAATGCAAACTATGAGCAAAAGGAATGATCTTGGTCACTTTATCTGATGGATGTCCTAACGGATGATGCCAAAGATCAAATAAGACCGACTCCATTACTTGATGAACCGTAAAAGTCCGAGCACCCGCACAAATCCAGTAAAGTCTATTCCGCAGCTCAATTATTCCAATTATCGTCCTCTTCGAAGAAAGGTCGTGCATACTACAAGCACTTTCAGAAAACTCAAAAATATACTCATCATCAACGGTGAATTGTGAAACGGAAATCGAATTGGAAGTTAAACTGGGAAGGAACAAAACATGGCGCAAAATAATATAATTATTAATGTAAACGGTGCCCATGATTGTCGACTCGACCCCTTGCCCATTTGGGAGACCAACTAGAAGAGCAGAAATTTCACATCGATCCTCCAAACATGCAAGTCGATCATTCAATTACACATACCGCTCAAATGATCAGAGGCAAGAACTGAGTTTGTAGCCACTCCTAAAATCACGCCATTTGCATGGAGACCGACAACTCCCTCACGACTGGAAGTAACACTCGTGAAAGCAGCAGAAACAGAGCTGGCAGCAGCATGAATAGAGCCAAAAACAACGGACCCCAAGTCAGAACCACAACTTCCCCTGTACAACCATCACATAGATCGACTAAGGTATGCAACTTATCTCCCCACCAATCTGAAAACCTCTGAGATTTATTATAACAGCTACCAATAACATGCCCATGAGTATCATAATAAAAGAAATAAAACTGGCGCCGTTCACCACACTCTTTGTCACGTAAGGCATAACGCCACAACCTCAAAAGACAACATAAACATGGTTAATTAACCGACGCACGTAAACGCTCCTCTTGGAGAACAACGTGATATGCCCTATTGAGGGAAGACAATGGATTGAGTTGAAATTATTGAGACCGTATATTACTATATAAGATAGCATCAAGGCCCATAAAAAAATGATGTAATCTTTCATTATCAAGCCAATCGCAGCGGGTCAACTCCGACACTCGCATTTACCACACTTATAGGCAAATGGTGGTTCGTGAACGATAAGAGAGTCCCAAAGAGACTGCATTTTACCATAGTAAGTAGTAGCGTCCATAACTTTAGATTGCTTACAATTGTGCAATTGTGTTTTGAGACGGACCAAAGTGCAACAACATCTTCAACATAAGAAAGGTATCCAGGAGCGATAGATCCGGTATTTCAAATCCATTAAACTGGGGTACAATCAACAAACTTCCAATTTCCGAGGTAGAATTGACCAGTCAACTGTTTAATAGAGCTCAACAAAACCGAATTTCCAGCGACATTTCAATGACATGTTCATAGAATTTTTTCAATCGTCTTAATTATCACGACATAAATTAACTTTGAAAATTTTAGCACTTGCAACACGACATGGGAACCAAGGTAATATAGGCTAGAAAAATCGAGTTTCGGTGGCTCGGATGATTGGGTGCCATCTATCATGTCGTGGTCTTAATTTAGGGTTTGTCTGTTGAGATTTTGGTTGAAAATAATATCTAATACCATGTTAAACAATATAAGGGAATAACTAGTGTATTTGATACCGTCGTTTCAGTATAAAAAATAAATACCTAAGTACTACTAACAGAAGTCTACGGCAAGTAAGGTCGATCTCCACAGGGAGGCAAAGTTGCTAGTTATCCGTTTAAAATGGTCTGTCGGAATGTCGCAAATTGGGGGTTTGAAATTGCTTTATCTAAACTACGGAAAGAAACGAGAAAGATATTAAATAAATTCAGAAAAGAGGAATATGCTAGGATTTCGGGTCACTGTGTCGTCAGCACTATCGGTATAACTAGGTCGGTCAGTTTATTGGTAGGAAGGGCTAGGTTATTACAGTCAAGTCTCTAACCCGACTATACCTTCCGGTCTTAAGTCGCCCTAAGGTCATTTCTGCTTGATTTCCGCCCTCACAAAAACTAATTATTATTGCTAAGCAAGCCTTACCCTTCCAATCTTCCAATCTAGGTCGGGGTTTAGCTAAACGTATGATCTCCTGCGCGCGCTCATTCAACCAAACATCATATAAATTGCTCAACAATAATTCCTACCGCAAAACTACCCCTCCCGGTTATAACCAATCATGCATATAACACAGTTTCCCTCATCCCGGCATATAAAGAAATTAGGTACTCATAACGTAATTATAAATGAATACAAATATGATAATCATGCTAATAATCGAAATGGTTGCGAGAATACGAAAATAGTGATAACAAGAGAAGTAAACCGAGACAAAGAACGAACACAAGGACGCACGGTTTTCGATGCTTTCAAACGAGAACAAGGGCAGAAACAGGGACATGAAAACCGACGCAATTAAACGAGTATACAACAGTATGAATACGTACATAAAATAGATGAAAACAGAGATAAGAAGGGAAGGAGAAACAAAACGATACATAGGAGAGCAAAGGGAACAAAAATAGAGTCAGAGGCACTAATACCGAGACAAACACGATAAGAAACAAAACGGAAAACGTAAGATGAAAACAGTAGACAAACAAGAGCATAAGGATAAAGATTAAGAGAGAAAGAAAGATTACAATCAGACGAAATCCGGCGTAAGAACAAATTCAAACCCGAAAACAATCCTTGAGAAGGAAAAGGAAATTAAGAAACTAAAGTATTTTATTTTTTATCTAAAGAAGACTGCTAAAAAGAGTAGTAAAAAGAGAAGAAGGTAGTCTCTGATAAGAGGTAAAAAAAACAATCCCCCAAAGGAACTCTCAAGTGAGTCCTTATATAAGACACGAAAGAAAAACTGTCATAAAAGTCTCGGGAAAATGATCACTCATTCCACAAATCTCTCGATCGAGCACCAAAACCTCTCGATCGAGAAGAATAGCTATGAAAAGTTCTCGATCGAGAAGAATGGCTATCAAAAGATCTCGATCGAGAAGAAAAGCTCTCGATCGAGAAGAAACTCTCGATCGAACAAATAAAGTACTTGATCGAGCACTTCTCAGCGCGTATTTCATGCACTACGCACTGAACTTCAAATGGCTGTCATTTCTTCGTTACTCGCTCAAATCATGCGTTCTTGGTGGTGTTGGAAACCTAAGAGGATAAGCTTTCATCTCCATTTAAAATCACCTGATTATATGTTGTATAGCTCGAGATATGGCTCTCCAAAGTAAGCACTAGCAAATTGAAGTTCTTCCTTCGCTTGATAGACTTTCATTGCTCCTATGCGCATCTCAAAACGGTAATAACAAGCTCGGACTCAACTCTCCTCCTAAATGCATGCATAAGGACATGTTTTAGGCTTGATTATGATCTTCTCCGGCTCATATCTGCTAAATAGCAAAACAAACCAAAGTAGACTATTCGGGGGACATTTGTAGCAAAATACTACGGAATAAGCATAGAAATGTGTGCTGAAAAGGCCTAAAATGTCTATATAAAATGCACACATTAAACTTCCCCAAACCAAACCTTTACTCGCCCTCAACCAAACTCATGCAACTAACTAAGACTAAATAGATAGGAGTAAAACATTGACAAACTGAAAACTGTTAACTCAAACCACTTACTGCACCTGAATCACTCCTAATAGCTCAATATCCTAAGCAAACGAATTTATGCATATTTCAAATAAATGTTGAACTTCCGGCCTTGCAAGACTTTCAAAATTGGATTCTCCCGGGTCACTCTTCTCTCAACAAAGCAAAGGGTAAGCAGATAATATGTAAGAGAGAAAGAAGTAAAAGTCACTCACCTAGACTTCAACCAACATATTCGTACATGCAATTTAGTATGATAAATAATTCTAGCTACCGTGCACATACATTCCAACCATTCAGGGTCCATCACATGCCGAATACTTGCAAAGTTTGGATAAGTGAGACTATGGGTAAGAAGAGGCAAAACGATATGGGAATGAAAGGGAAAGTAGCCAAGCTAGCTTCCTAATCAAACCGAATAAAACATTCACTTCTTACTCACTGAATTAAGCTCAAATGCCTTAACGATTAGGCAATCAACTCACTAATCCAAAACTGCAACATAGGAGAAAAATTCCAATTTTTTTTTATTTGCCGTTTTCTTTTCTCATTTTTTTCTTTTGTTCCATCCAACTTTTTTCATTCATTTTTTTTCTTTCGACAATTTTCTTTTTCTCCATTTTTCCAATCCACTTCTTCATTTACCAACTTCTTACAATAAGAAACGAGCCAAAATTGATGCAAAGAACCGAATACCACAAGAACTACTAAACTAGCTTAGCAAAAGGTAGACTTAGTTTATAGACCGTAGCAAAAAGGGTCAACAGACAATTTTTGGCTAATGTGAAGCTAATGGGTAAAATGAATAACAAAAGATTTTGCAAGCATTCTCCAAACACGTGATACCATCCACAAACCCGAATGTATGCAGACAATAATAAGCAATTAAAAATCATACTTGTGCAATTTGATGTTACACGATATGCAGGGAGTAACTACTCACAATCCTAAAAGAACCGGTCATGAATGACACCAGTTAAAGCTCTAAACCTCAGAAAGATATTGTAGTTTGCCAAATTTCCAGTCAAGTCTACTAGTTTAACAAATTTTGAAACGAAATTCGAGAAAATACTGTGGAAATTGTTAAAAGACGTGAAACAATGCAAGGCTTAAGCATACAACAATTTTCAGCAATGAAACTCCAATCTAACTCGACCTAATATGCAAAAGTAAACGTGAATTTTTTAAATTTTTCGATTTTATTTATTTATTTATTTTTATTTTTATTTTTGGAAATAAAACAACAATGCCTGCGAAAATTGAAACGTACAGAAATGCAGTAAAACAAAATGCAGACACAGATATGGATGCAAAACCTCCCCAAACCAAATCGGACAATGTCTCCATTGTACAAAGTAAAGGAAAAGAAATGCAAACTAAAGAAGAAGAGTTAGGAACTTACAAAAGTGCACACACCACGGACCTCCCCAAACCGAACCAAAAATGGGAGGTTGCAAATGAAGCGTAGAAGTCGGGCAGAAAAATCCGTCACAACAGTCGGTAGAAGAACAACTTCTAGATCGAGAAAAAGCATTGCTCGATCGATCAGTTTGTCATGTGATTCCTCTAGATCGAAACATTAGACCTCTCGATCGAGGAATCTGAACCACAAATCCTCTCGATCGACTTCTTGGGCTGCTCGATCGAGCAATCTGGGTTGCAATATTTCCCGATCGAATCGTTGGATCACTCGATCGAGATCAATCCCTGCAATACGCAACAACAACAGCGGAAAACTACCAAAACGCGAAGACGAGCTCAAAGTCTATAGTCGAGCACGATTATTACAACACACAAAACATATAAAACAAATTGTTCCAAAACAGAAATAAATTAAAAAGTTAAAACTCCGGGTTGCCTCCCGGTAGCGCTTGATTAAACGGTCCCAGCTCGACCTCTCTCTTTATCAACCAACACCACAAATTGAAGGCCTTCTATAAGGCTTTTGACTGAATGCGGTGGCTTCAGCTAATGTCCAGTCAACATCCGGCCTCCACAACTTGGCATTTGAAAAATGAGAACTCTTCAAAGCGCCCGACTCCCAAATTTTCAGCTCATCACGCATCCTCTTTCTCAACGGCATAGCCTTATCAACACCTCCTCCTGGATCATCTATCCAAGTAGTTCCAGATTCCTCGCTAGGAGCACCCATCACACCTCCCGGTTCATTGAACTCGTCAAAACCTGCAAAAATAGAAACAAAGAGATGTTGCTCCCATTTGCTCCCAGAACGGGGCGGAAGTGTCATAACAACATCAATAATATGTGACTCATAAAATATCTCAGACGGAATGGCAACGGGCTCTACAAGAGGGAAATTATCGCAAGGTACGATAGGTATGGGTTCCCTAGGGTCATCGGACTTAGTAAAAAACAAATCTTCTCCTTCGACCTGAAAGGTAAGTATCCCAACCCCGACATCAACAATTGCGTCAGCAGTGCACAAAAATGGTCTTCCCAAAATAATGGGAACATTGCGGTCCTCGGGTATGTTTAGAACAATGAAATCTGCGGTAATATAGAAATTCCCGATCCTAACAGGTACATCATGTAGAGCTCCCTTGACCCTTACATAAGAATAATCAGCCAACTGAATGGTCGTTCTAGGGCGCACAAACTTAGTCAATCCTAATTGCATTGCAAGAGGTAAAGGTAAGATGTTGACACTAGAATCGAGGTCACATAAAGCATTATCGAACGAATGGGTCCCTATAGAACATGGAATAGAAAATCGCCCTTGGTCAGACATTTTAGGGAGGGTCCCCTTCCTAAGAAGCATGCTACACCGTTCACTCATGGTTACGTTCATTACTGACTCAATAGTATCCTTCCTAGACCAATTAATTTGAGAAATAAAATTAGCATAAGGAGGTACCTGAGTAATCATCTCATCGTAGTGAGCCATGACGTCGAGAGCCCGTAAGCGGTCCAGAAATCGTCGGTGTGGCAGCAACCGTTGTGGGTAAGGAACTGATCGATCGGTAAAGCTACTCGGTTGAGCATCGAAGAATAGTTGAAGAAAGGCCTCATCGTCAGGGGTCCTCGATCAAGTGTTTTCGTCTTCTTGATCGAGGATTTTATCCTCAACTCCTCTCGATCGAGCATTTATGTTTACTCGATCGAGAGGTTCTTCCTCGTATTTGCTCGATCGAGCATTTTCAGCAGCTCGATCGAAAGGTTTGTCCTCTAAATCACTCGATCGAGTATTGTCAGGTACTCGATCGAGAAGATTACTCCTCGATGCTCTTAAATCAGCAGCCTCTCGCTCAATTCCTTCGCTCAATTCGTTCACTTGGGCTTGCAACTGCTTGAGACGGATAGTGTAGGAGTTGCTTGCTTGCACCCTTAATGTCAATGCCTCTACCATCTGAACTATTTCAGCGAACTCGTTTTTTTCAGCAGGTGGAGGGGTTTGTTGTGGTACCGGTTGTGGTGTTGGAGCAGCGTGGTAATTACCACAACCCTAAGACTCCTTCCTCTCCCAATTTGCGGATCTTTCGGCTTGGGCTTCGAACTGAGCAATCAATCGGGAAACGGACTTCATCTTGGCAAAAGGGATCAAAGGTACTCAAGCCTTCCCTTCGATAATCTCCCTCCGTAGCCTGTCTAATAAACCTGTGGGCCTATCAAAACAACATTAAAGAAAAAGATAAGAACAACCTCAAAGTAATCAGCCTTCCCTTGAGGCGAAAAACAGACAAAATAAAACAGATAAAAAGTGTCGCCTCTCCGGCAACGGCGCCAAAATTTGATACCGTCGTTTCAGTACCAAAAATAAATACCTAAGTACTACTAACAGAAGTCGGCGGCAAGTAGGGTCGATCTCCACAGGGAGGCAAAGTTGCTAGTTATCCGTTTAAAATGGTCTGTCGGAATGTCACAAATTGGGGGTTTGAAATTGCTTTATCTAAACTACGGAAAGAAACGAGAAAGATATTAAATAAATTCAGAAAAGAGGAATATGCTAGGATTTCGGGTCACTGTGTTGTCAGCACTATCGGTATAACTAGGTCGGTCAGTTTATTGGTAGGAAGGGCTAAGTTATTACAGTCACGTCTCTAACCCGACTATACTTTCCGGTCTTAAGTCGCCCTAAGGTCATTTCTGCTTGACTTCCGCCCTCACATAAACTAATTATTATTGCTAAGCAAGCCTTACCCTTCCAATCTTCCGATCTAGGTCGGGGTTTAACTAAAAGTATGGTCTCCTGCGCGCGCTTATTCAACCAAACATCATATAAATTGCTCAACAACAATTCCTACCGCAAAACTACCCTTCCCGGTTATAACCAATCATGCATATGACACAGTTTCCCTCATCCCGACATATAAAGAAATTAGCTACTCATAACGTAATTATAATTGAATACAAATACGATAATCATGCTAATAATCGACATGGTTGCGAGAATACGAAAACAGTGATAACAAGAGAAGGAAACCGAGACAGAGAACGAACACAAGGACGCACGATTTTCGATGCTTTCAAACGAGAACAAGGGCAGAAGCAGGGACATGAAAACCGACGTAATTAAACGAGTATACAACAGTATGAATACGTACATAAAATAGATGAAAACAGAGATAAGAAGGGAAGGAGAAACAAAACGAAACAGAGGAGAGCAAAGGGAACGAAAACAGAGTCAGAGGCACTAATACCGAGACAAACACGATAAGAAACAAAACGGAAAACGTAAGATGAAAACAGTAGACAAACAAGAGCAGAAGGATAAAGATTAAGAGAGAAAGAAAGATTATAATCAGACGAAATCCGGCGTAAGAACAGATTCAAACCCGAAAACAATCCTTGAGAAGTAAAAGAAATTAAGAAACTAAAGTATTTTATTTTTTATCTAAAGAAGACTGCTAAAAAGAGTAGTAAAAAGAGAAGAAGATAGTCTCTGATAAGAGGTAAAAAAAAAACAATCCCCCAAAGGAACTCTCAAGTGAGTCCTTATATAAGACACGAAAGAAAAATTGTCATAAAAGTCTCGGGAAAATGATCAGTCATTCCACAAATCTCTCGATCGAGCACCAAAACCTCTCGATCGAGAAGAATAGCTATCAAAAGTTCTCGATCGAGAAAAATGGCTATCAAAAGCTCTCGATCGAGAAGAAAAGCTCTCGATCGAGAGAAAAGCTCTCGATCGAGAAGAAAAACTCTCGATCGAACAAATAAAGTACTCGATCGAGCACTTCTCAGCGCGTATTTCCTGCACTGCGCACTGAACTTCAAATGACTGTCATTTCTTCGTTACTCGCTCAAATCAAGCGTTCTTGGTGGCGTTGAAAATCTAAGACGATAAGCTTTCATCTCCAATTGGAATCACCTGATTATCTGTTGTAGAACTCGAGATATGGCTCTCCAAAGTAAGCACTAGAAAATTGAAGTTCTTCCTTCGCTTGATAGACTTTCATTACTCCTATGCGCATCTCAAAACGGTAATAACAAGCTCCGACTCAACTCTTCTCCTAAATGCATGCATAAGGACATGTTTTAGGCTTGATTATGGTCTTCTCTGGCTTATCTGCAAAATAGCAAAACAAACCAAAATAGACTATTTGGAGGACATTTGTAGCAAAATACTACGAATAAGAATAGAAATGTGTGCTAAAAAGACCTAAAACGGTCTATATAAAATGGACACATCAGTATTACTTTGTCAATCGTAGCTTTTATAGTTACATTCATGACAACCAAATGTGTTTTGTGTGGTGGTTGCTCACCTCATCCCTTAACCATGAGGTCAGGGGTTCGATCCCTGCCCATGGGAATGGAGCAACACTTTGGCCAGCCGTTTACCTCTTCGTGAGAGCACCCGCGGAATATCGCATTTTACAATAATATCTATAGTCGTAATAATTTTCGTTTATAGTATATCTAACCCTATTCTTTTTTATTAACATTGGAGCTCACGTATATACTTTACATGATTTTATTATTGACATTATTTATTATTGAGAAATAACCTTCTCTACATATTATTAACCTTATGTTTTTATACTTATTATTTTTACTTTTATTAGGAAATTCTTATTTATTATTCAAACAATTCTCTTACATGAAGGTTTTTTTTGTCGTCTTTTATATTATGTAGGGTGGTCGCTCTAAGTTTGAATCTTTTGTTCTTCTTTCGTGCTTCCATCTTATATCCCAATGCATTAATATTCTAACACGTCATCTTTTTATGATATATAAATAAATATTTATATTCAATTTATAATGTATAATACTTATGTGCCAACTCGAGATATTGAGACACATGATAAAACACGAAAATGGCATAGGGAATTCGGACTCGGACGACCTAGTGACTAAACTAAACGGAAAATTTACACGGTACCAATGAAGTTTGACATTTTGCATGCAATACTCAATTTTTGATCCAGAAATCTTTAAGAGACTATAACTCGTGTTTACGAGTTAAAAAAGTGACGATTTTTCTCCTTTTAAATCGATCGTCTTTCCGAGTACTATGATTTGATTTTTTTTATCAAGTTTGACACTCGTGACCACGGAATATGGTTACTAAATGTAGACCCGACATGACACCTGAAATCAAGATCCGAACTTGACCCGAATCCGAATTGAGCCGACTGGAATAACCCGATCCGAATGTTTATTCTTGCAATTGATTATTACCTACAAATAACTAGACTTGAAAATTACCCGAACTCAAAATGACCCAATCTGACCCGATCCAACATGAAGGCTACATACCCGAAATGACCCGATCTAAATTTGATCCAACATGACCCGATTGACCAGTTTGCCAAGTCTAACCGAGAGTTTGTTTTGCCTATAAAAAAACTTATTTCTAGTTACGGGATCCAAATACGACAAATTTGATACGGTAATTCTCTAAATGTGAAAAATCATCACATTCTGATTTTGTAACCAGGTGAAGTTTCTAAAACTCCACCAGAAAAAGTCAAGTCTTGAGAAAAAAGAAAGATCAAAAACTTTGTGCTTGCTTTCTTCCGTCACAATAAAACCATCAAAAATTACTAGTAGTAATTTAAGACGCCCCCATAATAAAACATTATATATGATCCTATACAAATCGACCAACTAATCAGTCCATCATTTTCATACAAATAATCCCTGAAAAAATATATTTATTTGATAGGATTCCAGCATTCTTATTCTCAGGATTCCATCATAGTTAAGTTCATCAATGGAGCCAAAGATCATTACTGGTGATGCTGGTTATGTTCTTGATGATGTTCCTCACTTCAATGATTATCTCTCTAATCTTCCTGTAATTTTCTTCTGCATCTCTCTCTTTCTCTCTTTTTTTGTTTTAGTTTTAATTTGACTTGTTTATATAAAATTATAGCTGAAGTTGGTATTTTCTCTGTTTTTTGTGTTTTAATGGTTTTGGATTTTAATTTGTATGCATTAAATTTGTATTAATTTGGCCAAGTTTAAATTAACTTGAGTTTGGTTTCTGTTAAATTTTTTTTAATTTTGTGTTTTTTTTCTTTGATTTGCAGACTTACACTAATCCATTGCAAGATAATCCTTCGTATTCGGTGGTCAAGTAAGGGCAAATTTGGAATTTCAATTTATGAAAGACTTGTGTAAGACGGTTTTACAGTAATGTAATTGTAAAACGGATCCAACACAATCCTATTAAGTGATTACGAAAAGATCCCGTTTTACAATAAATTTGCGTAAAACCGACTGGCAAAAGTATTTTTGTAATTGTTGTTGATCATAATTTTTTTTTTTCGGAAAAATATTATGTCTAACTTTTGTAAATATTTGTAGTTAGTGTTCTATTATGGTATTGATCAGTGATTGAATTATGAGAAATGGTATTTTGTTGTGTTCAGGCAATATTTTGTGGATGATGATGACACTGTTGTGCAAAGGGTTAGTTTATTTAAGCCTTTGACTTTGTGCAAAACTGCAAAATGAATATATGTTGGATTTATTGTAAACATCAATTAGTTAATGAGTGTGATCGAGCCAAAATTGAGTTTGAGTTTGCAAATTGTCTGATTTTTTGCAGCCTGTTCAGCATAAAAATGGTCCAAGAGGAAACCATTTTCGCCGACAAGGTCCCCGCCAAAGGGTAATTTTGTCTAATGCTTTATCAAGCTCTATAGGTTTTGATGAGGTGCATGATGATTGACTATGTTCAATAAATCATGTTTTAGGTGTACTTTGAGCCAGATGAAGTTACAGCTTGTGTTGTTACATGTGGAGGTCTTTGCCCGGGGCTCAATACCGTGATCAGGGAATTAGTTTGTGGCTTGGATTACATGTATGGTGTTAAGAGAATCATTGGGATTGATGTGAGTCTATACGATGTTGCTTCTTTGCCGTATTGTCTGTAATTAAGTTTCAATGAGGCTTGTATGAGATGGTCTTACACGTGAGACCAACCAAAATACGATTTATTTCTCATTTAATTAAATGACTGATTGATAATTTGATTTGTCTCACAAATCTGACCATCCCATCTAAGTTTTTGTGATTATGTTATCATGAACTGTCGAACTAATGTAGTTATGGGCGCGTTTGGACTGTTAGGGAGGCTACAAAGGTTTCTATTCGCGAAATACTGTTACATTGACACCCAAATCAGTTGACCACATCCACAAACGGGGTGGTACTATCCTTGGCACATCAAGAGGTGGATATGTGCTTTCAAAGATTGTCGATAGCATTCAGGATCGGGGAATCAATCAGGTAACATGACACTAGTTATTAGTAATAACTACTCCGTATTAAACTTTGGTGATCTGTTTCTTGGCTATATTGTAAACTCAACAATGCCCTCCTTTTTGGCGGTTCTATTTTTTCTTCGTGTAAAGGGAGTTAAGGGACCCACAAAGGCAGTTATGATGCCAAAGGGTATCAAACCCAGAAGACGGGTTCAATCGTTCAAGGACTTTATGATCTAGCTGACACCTGCATTTTGATTTTAACGTGTTAAAGTCATGTTTATCCTGTCTTAGGTGTACATAATTGGAGGTGATGGTACACAAAAGGGTGCATCGGTTATATATCAGGTAATTAATTTTGCAAAGTAGGAACTTATGAGTTGTGACAATTTATCGTGGAGTGTGTTAATGTTGTCTAGTTTCATCAGGAAATTAGAAAGCGAGGACTAAAGTGTTCGGTTGTTGGAATTCCAAAGACAATTGACAACGACATTCCGGTATTGCTCTTCATCTTTACCTTAATTCCTCCATGATGTCAATTCAGCCAAGTTCCTTGATCTGATGCTTAATTATGTTGATTAGGTTATTGATAGATCATTTGGATTTGACACTGCGGTAGAGGAGGCTCAGCGTGCTATTAATGCAGCTCATGTTGAAGCTGAAAGTGTTGAGAATGGAATCGGTGTTGTTAAGTTAATGGGTCGTGACAGTGGTAAGCCATTGTCTTTTAATTAAACATCTCATACTCTCAACCGTTTCTTCTTAAATGACTTTATAGATGCTCGATCTGATTGTAGAGTAGCCAGGAAAAAATGATAAATTGGATGACGCTCTTTGAATAATTTATTGCTATAGCTCAACCAAGAAATTTTGTGCTATGGTGTTAATAAGCTCGAGGATTATACTTGGTAGAGTCATTAAGGGTGATATTCATCGGCGGTGGATCAAGAAAGTTATCTTTTTGGGGACTTCGTAAATATCTAAAGCATATTATTATACAGTCTTTCTATTGTTTCTAACATTATATGAAATGCTTTCTATTGTTTCTAGCATTATATGAAACGCATAACGGAAAATCTAGCTTTATAGTGTGTTGGGATTCCTGATGTTACAACATGCATCCGCCCTTGGCATTTATGACGTGGGCTCTAAATCCTCCAGCAACAAAAGTTTCCTTTTGGCTCACTTTACTCTGAGGATCTTGCTTTTCTGTATTCTTGACGTACATGGTTTGCTTGTCAGGATTCATTGCGATGTATGCGACCCTGGCCAGCAGAGATGTTGACTGTTGCCTGATCCCTGAGTCACCCTTCTATCTGGAAGGACCAGGCGGGATGTTTGAGTTCATTGAGAAACGACTTAGAGAGAACGGACACATGGTTATTGTCATAGCTGAAGGTGCAGGTGAGAAGTTGGAAGAAAGGGATGCTTCTGGTAATAAGGTCTTCAAAGATGTTGGCCTGTGGATGTCTCACATGATCAAGGTATGGACTTCCAAAAAGACATTTTTGCCCTCCCTCTTTAGCAATGACTTCCTAGTTAACAACTTAACACTTAGTTGATTGTAATCTTTCCTATTGTTTCAGGAACACTTTGCGAAAACAGATAAGATGAACATAACTCTCAAATACATAGGTGTGTAAGGACTTTCAGCTTTATACGGAGTATGTTTTACGCTAAATGCAGGGTTAGGATAGACTAATTTATATTCTGTGGTAAATCTTATGCATCAGATCCTACATATATGATCCGAGCTGTTCCTGCAAATGCATCAGATAATGTTTACTGCACCATTCTTGCTCAAAGTGCAGTTCATGGAGCTATGGCAGGCTACACCGGGTTTACTGTCGGACCTGTCAATGGCAGGCAGTGCTACATACCTTTCTATGTATGTTGCTATCTTGATCAGTATTGATTCTTGTGACTTGCGAGTTGTATTTTATGTTAATTGTACCCAATACAGCCAGATGAATCTGGACCTGGCAAATTCGTCATTTGGGTGGAGTCACTTTAGGTCTTGTTTGCATTTGGGTTCGAGTCTTGTTTGCATTTGGGTTTGGGCCGTGTGTTGGATCTTGTCAGGTCAATTTGGGTTGTTCCTTTTAGGTACACATCGGGTCCGGTCGTGTTATTCAGGTTAGGTAAGTTATGCGAAGTATACCTACTCAACCCAATTCGATCGAAGTACCCCTGTTTCCCTTGTCTACTCTAACCTAATAAGCGATTGCTCACTTTGGGACAAACTAAAAATAAAATTGATCTATCTTTACGGAACTGAGGGTGTATTTGGTAGATACTTCATACTTATTTAATGTGGGTTACTTGGATGCAATGCAGCGCATTACCGAGCAACAGAACAAGGTCGTGATAACAGACCGTATGTGGGCTCGGCTCTTATCGTCGACCAATCAGCCAAGCTTCATGAATCCCAAGGAAGGAACGCCACTACCGGAGACTTCTACTAACCATCAAAATACGAGTGATGGGAATGAGTCCATTCCTCAGGTAGTTGCCAAACAGGGTGATGAAACACCGGTATCGACCTCTTCAACGGTCCAAGTGAATGGCGCTGATCATGTGAACTCCGTGTCCAACGGTTTCTGAAAGTGTTGCATTCTGAGCTTCTGTTTTGTTATCACTGTTTACCTCAAGCTGAAAAGGACTAATAACAGCAGACTTTGAGATAATCAGAAGTGTTCAACTTCTGTTTCTGAAATGTAAAGGCTTTTTAATGTTTAGCCATGACAATCTTTGTAAATAGGGAAAGTTAAATGTTCGTGTGTTTGAAATAATGTAGGCTAACAGTGGTAAATTTTCCATTGGGTAAATTTGAGCAAGTTAATTAGTAAATTAGAACTTACCCTTAAGTGCAGATCGGTAATATATTAATTTAGGCCTCGTTTGGTTGCCATACGAGAATTAATTTCCATAATTTTGCAAAACACGTGAATTGACCAATTCGTGAATTGTCTAAAATTTGTTTGGTTGACATCCTGGAGTTGAAGTGACACGAGAGTTTCCAATTACCTAGGGGTAGGGGCCTAGGTAATCAAATTCCTCCGTAACGGAGGAGTTGAAATTCCTAGAAAAAAGAAAATCCCATGATTTGGAGTAACCAAACATCTTCATTTTTCCAAATTACGGGATTTCCCCAATTTTATAGGGGCAACCAAACGAGTCCTTAGTTAGGATCATGATAACAAACGCCTCAGTTGTGGTTGCTACTCTTCCTATCAAGGGTGAACCAATTGGGGTAGCCAATTTTTTAATGTTGTTTTACACTTATATTAAGACATTTTGGAGTTTTAGGTAGCAGAAAATCGATAATTCTAACCATTTTTCTAAAAGTTTTGGATATCGAGTGTTATCCTTTACTACTAATTAGGTTTTCCCGGCTTTTGGTTACAATCCTTACTACAGACAGAGGTCACATTCACAGAGTTGATGTGGTTATAGATATGTCAAAACCTTACCCCACTTGAAGCCAACTCTAACCCAACCCGGAAATAACCTTGAAAGAACCCTTGTTTTCAACTTGAACATGAAAAATACTCGAACCCGTTTGACCCGTAAACGACGGGTCAAAACCTATCCTGTAGCAGGTCAACCAATTGGGTCAAGGCAACCAATATTCCCTTAAATACAAAATGCCAAATAGGTAGTATTCAATTGCAAAATTTTAAGAAAAGAATATGCTTATATGCCATATCATCACCTTGAATAGCACGTTACTTATCATCTTGAATCGCATGCCACACCATTACTCCCATTGTATCACGTCGAACTGCATATCATGTTATTATCTCGAACCATGTGTCAATCATGTCAACATAACCACCCCATGACCTCAAACCGCATGCCGTCTACTGAGTTCGAACTACGTGCCACCTCATCACTGAGAACCACGTACTACCTAATCACTGCCACTTTATTTAAATCTCACTTTTGTACATTACGAGCTGGTGAAAACAACAGTGATGGTTGTGGTTGTGAGACGAGTGACAAATAAGACGACCAAAAGAGACAAAACTTAATAAAAGTATATGAGGAATAAAAAAGTTTCTTTTTTTAAAAAAATTATTCGAAAAACGTGACCATTATATATATCCAAATACGACCTAAAACTCGTATAGATTCAACCCTTATTTTACATGAATTATAAATTCAGCCCATATTTTACACGGCTCAAAATTCACTCAACTCTTATTTTACATTTTTACCCGAACTTGAAAATATCTAACCCGTAAGGCCGTAACCCGACCCTTTGACCCGTTTGACGATCTAGTTTTCACCCATAAGAAAAACGTTCAGAAATCAGATCATTATATTTTACGTTCTTCTGGGTTCGAGCCTTCCATCTCCATCTTCTCAAATCAATTAAAGGATCAGGATCGAAGAGATTGAAAAAAATGACAATAAGATTTGTATTAATGGTGAACAAACAAGGGCAAACAAGATTAGCCCAATACTATGAATACCTTACTATCGATCAGCGTCGTGCTCTCGAGGGTGAAATCGTTCGTAAATGCCTTGCACGTAGTGATCAGCAGGTACTCTATTACTCTCTAACTTTCTATCTTTTCTATAATTTAGCTCATTCTTTCTGTAATTCTGCTCTTTTCTGTAGTGGGTTTCTATATTGCCATCAATTTTTATCATTGCTTTTGAAATTATGATCTGGGTTGTAGCGGCGGAACCAGGATTTGAAGTTAGGTGGGAGAATACATAAATGAGAAATTTTTTGGGGATCCCCCAGTAACAAGTGATGGAGTAATTTAGATAAGAAATCGGAGAGTTTAACTAAAAATTCCGATTTTTTCATTGTTGGGGTGTCCTCCCTTGCTAATCCCCTTGCTAAGCTAGTGCCTAGAAGGTGTCACTGGATCATGAATGATAATTTTCTACAAATTTTGGGGTGACTTCTGTGGAAGTTATTGTTTTACTGCAATGGGCTGGAGAGCTTGTCAATAATTTTGGTAATTTAACGTCACGCCGTTTGTTTGGTGTGAATTTGAGTTTTGGTGATTTTTTTGGGGTCTAGTATGATACTATGATGTTTGCAACTCTCTAGTCTCTCCTGAACTGAATCTGTGATACTTACTGTTTTGTCTGCAATGGGTTGGAGAATTTGGGATTAATTTGCTTACAGTGTGTGTATAGGTATGTGCAATATTAGGCCATATACGGTATTAGTGTATTACTAAGCTTGTGATTATTTGCGTCACTCTTGATTGAGGTAACTTTATATGAAGATCTTGAGCTTTCTGCATGGAAATACCGACTATGCTACATTGGGTTACCATTTTTGTCGTCAATTATGATTCCTGTTAGTGAAGTTATCCGAGTCAAAGCAACTTTTGACTGTTGTGTGGTATTTCTATTGCCTGTATTCCTGTGGCTATTTAGGGTTTTACTTCAGGTATTGGAGGTTGTTATGTTCTTTTTGGTGTTGATGAGAAACGTTTTATTTTGTATAATGTGGGTGTTATGCTTTGAATTTGATGAAGTAGCTTGAATGGTTTTATTTTGAAACTTGTTGGTTGTCTTTCTTGGCATTTCATGTATGGGAAATCAGTTTTCGGGGATTTTTGCTTAGAAGACCTCTCAAGTTTGTGCTATATAGCTTAGTTCTTGTTACTGTTACCTGCAATATTGGTGTAATTAAATGGTATGCTTATGGGACTACTACAATTTGATGAATATATTTCATCACGCTCTTTAGCGTTAGCTAAAGGTTATAGTAGTTTTGGGGTCATTAGTTACTCATTAGAATCTGCTTTATCTTTTAATTACTTGCCCAACAGTGTTCATTCGTGGAGCATCGGAACTACAAGATTGTATACAGGCGTTATGCATCTCTATTTTTTTTGGTTGGAGTCGACAATGACGAGGTAAACACGTACTTAGCTCCCGTTAAATTGCTCTATCGCCATATTGTTATATGTGAAGATGTAGTTTTCAAATTGGATCATCTTCCGTTTGGCAGTTTCTTTATTTTGTACGTAGGTTGTGCGCATGAGCTGTCCATATGTGTATTGTTTCAAAGCCGTTCTATGGGATTTGTTGGACTGCTTTGAAATAGCAGATACACATAATGATTTGGTGTACGGTTTACCTTCATTTTTGTAAGTCTGTCTGCATCGACTACGTGGGTAGGTGTTGTGGGTAGCGGTGTCTCGGGGTTGTTTGGAATGGATCAAGGTTGAGGTTTATACGTAGCCAGTTGCCACACAGTCACGGGGATTGTCAGTGGCCGTGGGTCTCGTGGAAAAGGCGTGGTGGGTTAAGGTGGCTGAGTTGTAGATTACAGTGGTGGACAGTTTTAGACTTGCGGTGGTATTGAGTTTTGTGTGATATAAGGGTTGAAGAGGCTCAAAAGAAATGGGAGAAACATTGTGAGACAGAGGAAGTGTCATATGTTTATAAGTTTTACCCTTTGTATTTCACTTAAGTAGCCTCATTTGGTAGTTTTTGGGAGGAGGATTTTGAACAATAAGACTTATTTAGTAATGGGGTTGGTATATTTCCATATTCGATGGAGCCAAAGATCCAATACTCTTGTTTCTAGAATAAGATAAAATAAAACAAAATGACGAACAAAAAGTACCTTTGATTATGTTATGAAGTTAGTGGTACTCACCCAATGCAATCTGTCTCAATATTCATTATGGGTTATCTAGAAACAACATCATCTCGTTCATAAGACAGGGGTCAGGATGCATACATCCGACAGACCAACACCCTTACCTTGGCCTGGGCGGAGCTTTTGGGTTATGTTATTTTGTGTCGTAATGTGTTTTTGTTATGCTTGTGTTTTATATTGAAGTGCTCATTCCTTGTAATATATTCCTTTCTTGCTATCATATTTTTAATTGTTGATAAAAATATTATGATGTCTTGCATCGAAACGTTAGTGTTTCATCAAAGCTTTCCTTGCACAATTTTACTAGTTGTAATGTTCTTATAGTCTTGTGGTGATATGATTATGTCTTCACATGACAATATTTTTCCAATTCAACACTTGTTTGGTAGTATTTAGTAATGTTCATTCTGCTGCTCTCTTAAATGATACAGAATGAGCTGGCCATTCTGGAGTTCATCCATCTGTTGGTAGAAACCATGGACCGTCACTTTGGCAATGTGGTGAGCTTAAAACCTGTGCATATAGTTTACCTTCGTTCACTCTCAGTCGCTCTGTTTGTCTCCTTTCTTATTTGTGATAATAATATTGCAGTGTGAGCTGGACATCATGTTCCATCTTGAAAAAGCTCATTTCATGCTAGAAGAGATGGTGATGAATGGATGTATTGTCGAGACCAACAAGTCTAACATTTTGGCTCCTATACAATTAATGGATAAAGCATCTTGAGCATGTAGCTTACAGGAGGTACTATTTAGGGCGCTGTTCAATTTTTACATTCTCGTTTGCATTGTTATTTCTTTCTCTCAGTTGGATGTCTTGGATCAAGTTACTTTGTGTGAACCTGGATAGTGTAATTGCTGAAAGTTTACTATTGATGTAAATTAGTCATAAAATGTGTCCAGCACTTGATTTTGGTTAATTGCGAAGAAGATTTTCACTTGGTGATTTAGTTGATAAGCTCATAGTTTTTAATTTTTTTCCCAATCGTCTAGAATCCATAACAATGGATAATATGAAGTATATCTTATTAGCTGGAGAAAGTCTGAGTTCCTTCCCCGGAAACCACTTTGTTGTTCTACTCCTTGGGTATTCCTAGCCTCCTAGGTCACAATCATCATTTGTGTTCTATCAAGGCACGAATCTAGTGTGGGGAAGGGTTTTGGAGAGGATCCAGTCCAAGGCGTAAAACATGGTATTAATGTTTTGGCTGCCAGTCACGACAATACATTGCAACTGATTGGGTGGTCTGAGCTACGTTTATGGCGCAAAACCAAAATTAGGCTGCGACGACCCGGTAACGTGATAGACCGCAACTGGTAATTATTAGCATTACTGCCTGAATGATCCGAGCCTCTGAAGGGGGGTAAGTCTGATAACGACATTCCTTGAGGTAATGATTTTTCCTGTTATCCCTCTTAAGAGCATAGCGTGTGCAACAATCATTCTTCTCAAGAATGTCAGCAAAACTACGGCTTCATAATTGATGGTCCATATATGACATTCGTAGGAGACTAGAAACATAAGATATATGGAGTATGATACAAAAACTCCCTCTTTATTGTACTGCTGGTAATTATGCTATATAATTATAATTGACTTGATATTATGTTACAAGAATGCTATTTTCACTAAGCTTTAGCACCCGAAAAATACCTTATACTAACGATTGAGAGTGTGCCGAAATGAATGAGAAACTGTAATTTTACACGGCTGCAGGCTTCCCATCTTTCCTTGGATCAGATACCGCAGTTAGGGTTCCAAAATTTACATTCCCAACTGGTTTCCTCCCAATTTTCCTGCCTAGATCTGCTGGATTTCCGAAGGTTTGAACGATAAGCTGACAAATTGCTTGAATTCCTACTGACTTCAGATGGTGACCCCTCTTTTCCAAGAAAGCCCTCCTCTTTCCGGGAAGCTCTATATGCTCCCCATCGATCACTGTCACATTCTCATAGTTCACGACGTTCGGCATTAGCTGTATAACATCAAATTTCAATCGTGTCAAAGCTGCAAGTGCTAGTTTTTCCATTTTTACTATGTTGGGTAAATCTAATTGTGAAAAGTGTCTATTGAGTAGTTACGCTGACCAAGTGATCTGAGTTTTTTTTCTGACTTCAGGGCTTAGGCTTCTCAAATGTTAGCTTGACCATTTAAATTACCAGTAGTATGTATTTTTATGGTTTTACCCAGTATTTTGGCTCATTAAAATTCAGCCCGTCCGACCACTTTGATAGGTCTAGTACTCTTAGTCCTAACAATTGTTACGAAGATAAACGAGTAAAAAAAATATTGATAATACCCAGAAAGAATAGTAACAAGAGAGGAAACCTGGGGATAGACTCTTGGACTCTGAACAGCTGCAAGAGGCTTCATTCCTAGAACGAAGTGGTTGATGAAAACCTGAGCTACTGCCGCGATTATGTTTGATCCGCCACTACCACCAATCACCCCAGCCAACTGCCCATCCTGACAATACACAAAATGAAAGATATTGTCGAAGTTCTTTCAAGGAAATATGCGTGAGGATCCTTCCACAATATTAACTTTGACCTTTACCTTTAGAACAATTAGGGGAGTCATGGCTGACAAGGGCCTTTTACCGGGTTGTATGAAATTTGCAGGAGCCGGGGGAAGCTTGTCTAGTGATACTTCAGTCGGAGTCGAGAAATCATCCATTTCGTTGTTGAGCACAATCCCCGTGGAAGGAGATAGCACCTTTCCTCCGAAAGGAAAGTTTACTGTTGTTGTTAACGACACTGCATTTCTCTCTGCATCAACAATGCAGAAATGGCTAGTTCCATTGTCTTGCTTCTGACTCCACCTGTGAAAATATACGCAGTTTAAGACGAGATTGTTTGGTTGTTGTCTACTTGTTAACTCTAGACTTAGCCAATGGGTCATTTGGGCCAGATAATGTGTTCCTCTGGCAGTTCAGAGGTGGAGGTGTTGCACTCTGGGTCCGATCAGATTGGGCAGCCATTTGGAATAAGTTGATTTTCAGGTCGTGTTTATGAAGGGTGGGTTTGCTCATTTTGTCAGGTTTAGGTAATTTAGTTGAAATTAATATTTGCATACCTGCCTTGGTAGTACTGAGGAGGGAAAGTTGTATTATCGTAAATCTTGTGCCAAATTGTCTCTGCAAAAGATGGCGAAGTCATTTCGGAGACGTACTTAGAAACATTAACGTAGGCAGGGTCACCCAAGTTCATTCTGATAGCTAACATGTGCTTTATAGCCTCCGTCAGCCTATGTAACCCAAGAGGTCCTTCAAGTGCCTTTGAGCTCCCATAGTTCTTTAAAATGTTAACAATCTGTTTTCCATCAAAAAACAAACCAAGTTGTAACTGAGTTCTTCACAAAAAGATGTGTTAAAAGCTACACCGTATTTGACACTCGCAGGCTGCAAGCAGCAGCATAGCTGTGTCTGCATATGCATATGCATTTGACTCTTGGAGCCGAGTCTAACAATTAACAAACATAGGAAAAGGTTACCAAAACTTAAACAACTTACCATGGCTAGTCCTACAGTTCCGCTGGAAGGAGGCGGCATCCCTAGAATCTTATAACCCATCACATCGACTCCCACAGCATCTGTCACTTTGACTTTGTAGTTCTTGAGATCCTCCATTGTCAGAATACCTCCGGCCTCTCTCACATCTTTCACCAACTTCTCACCGACTGAGCCATTATAGAAGGCTTGTGGACCTAGCTCAGCAATTGCCTCTAGACTTTGTGCAAGCTTTTTGTTATAACACGTCTCTCCGACCTTGAGCATTCTCCCATTTGGCGCAAAAACATGTCGTAAGCCCGGGTCGGCAATGATTTTGTCTTGGTATTTTTTCAAGTAAGTTGCTAGATAGGGAAAGATTTGATAGCCGTTGTTGGCATAATGTATTGCAGGTTGGAATAGGGTCCGCCATGGAATGCGCCCATACTTTTTCCATGCGTCATGTAGACCTGCTAGCTCACCAGGCACACCCATTGCTAAAGGACCTAAAGTTTTGGCCTTAGGATCATTCTCGTACATGTTCTGTTTAGTTATGAACATCAAAAGTTATTGTCATCAGAGACTATCAAATTACAAGACCTGGCAACCAGTCAGCTAGGGTCGGGTCTCGGATGGGTTATTACAGGTGCGTTATTGTCGTCAGTTCATTTAGAGGCTTAAGTAAGTTAGTGTGCTGTTCAATTTTAGGTAGAGTCGTCCCTGGTGCGGTCATTTGGCCATCGTCTAGTCATGGCAATTAAATTTTTTGTTTTACATCACATCAGCCATCTCGGCTTGTTTCAGATTGCGTCAACTTCCGTTTGTGCCTATTTCATGTTCTTCTTTCCCGTTAGGGTGGGGTTGGTTCATGTAAGTTCAGTTTTGTGAGAGACGGTAGGACTTCATCCTAGGCCGAAAACAATAAAAGAAGATAGTGGTAGTAGTGAACCTGATTAGCAGCAGCAGGAGCCGTTTCTCTCATATCAAAGGCAAGTACTTGGGACGTTGATGCAGACCGAACAACCATGAAAGCTCCACCACCAATGCCACTAGCCATAGAATTGACCACCCCAACACACAAAGCCGTTGCGACAGCAGCATCCACAGCATGTCCTCCCATTCTGAGCATGGACGCTCCAACCTCTGAGCAACGAGCGTCATCAGCTGCGACAACCCCAACCTCCGATTCCACAATGTCCGTGCCATGAAATTGTACCTTCCCACTGAGCTTGACTAGCGGTAAACTTGCCCGGCTGCTCGTAAAGGCAAGGCCTAATTGGAATTCCCGTAAAAGATGTAATATACATATGTATAACATGAGAGAAAGACAATTTCCAAGGAATTTCATCTCTACAATACCAAGTTATTTGTCGACAATAAGAGATGCGTTATTTATCGCGATTTTCCCGACGTAATATCTATCTGTAGAACTTAGAAACTCTCTGTTTTGCAAGAGTAGGGGATAATGTAGAAATTAAAGGTAGGGATCTCATTCTCATTATTGTGACAAATGTTATAGCCTAATATGGCTCGTCTACTTGTGTCACATCTTGGACTAGTCTCTTGAGTCTCACACTTTGATATCCTTACTGGTATTACCAAATTAGAAATGGGGTTAACATGATTTGACGCAATAAACGTTCTCATTTTGAATTTTGTAACATGTACACTACAAGATTCCTTTCACAATTGAATTTATTTTTAAGCACAAGTTCTCAATTATGACGTTGTGCTTACGACAGGTTAAATATTAGCCAGGTGGAGTAAATAAGTTAAAAGCATGGTGCATTGGGAGTAGCAAACTGCTTTATCTTCTCTATCTATATTGATACTTCCTCCATTTCAATCAATTCTATACCTTTGCTTTATTCACGTTTGTCAATACTCGTTTTCTTTTGTTAATATCTTTAGTTACCTATCGATAAAAATTATAAAACTTTGATATTCACAATGTACTCGGTAAGATGATTTGAACAAGATCTCACGTGACTATCTTTTATGTTATATATTTGAAGTTGTATCGAAAATTCACTCGACTTATAAATAGTGTCGAAAAAGTGAAATGTATAGAATTGATTGGAATGAAGGAAGTAGTATTTAAGCCGTTGAAAACTTGTGAAGAAAATGTCCAAAATAAGTAAGACTTGCTGACTTTTAAGGGTGTCTTAGCTTTTGCTAAATCAAAATTTCACATCTATATGTAGTATTTGTTGCTACAATCCTGGATATTATTGAATAATTCATTATAATTTCTTAGGTGAACCCGGCGTAAAGGAGGTACTCGTTTATCGTAATTACTTATTTCCTCAAACATTAATGAATGAGACCGAAAAAATTGTTAGTAAACTTTCATACCGAGTGCTAAAATGAACCTTCTAAATTCAAAATCCAAAAATATAGTAAATCATAATTGATTCAACCTAATTTGGAGCAAGTATCTTAGATTCGATTATGTCCTCACAAGTAAGCCCAATACCGAATAGAGTTTCAACAAAATAGTTGTTGATAGTAACATAGATTCGTATTGACTCAAACAGACACGAGTTTGTTGGTAATTTTATCTAGAGCACAAAAAAGTACGAGAGTTTAGTCAATAATATTCCCAATTACATTGACCCTAATTCCAGATAATAGTTCAACACAAAAATAAATCAACCCGGACACAAATGATTAGTTAGTGAAATTCTAACTCGATCAAACGATGATATTGACCCAATAGTAACCATATCTCTAACCATTCTTAACAAGACTTGGCCCAAATTACCCATTTGACACTGATATACACCAATGTATTCTTATATATAAAAATGGCATATAAAATTGGCGTGATATTACTCGACTTGTCTTAAGTTTGAAGACGGATATTGGTGTAATAGAGTAAAAGGTGGACTGGTGGAGAGTGTCACCTAACTTTCAACTACCACCTGGATTCTGATATTTCAGATTGTATCACCAAGACACCAATAGGCTTGATTAACTCAGAAATCAGAATGTATCTGGACTTGATATGAAAAGCACTAGATTCATATTCATCACTTTTCCAAAGATATAGGAACCTATATACACCAATCCAAAACTAAAACAATCAATACCTCCCACTACATCAGGATCAATTTTTCGATCTTCATCCGAAAACAAAAATACAGAAAATCATGAAGTTCTACCTCCAGCTAACATAGAGAGGTAACTAAATTAAATGTATAAGATTAGTTACCCATTAAAAATATTCCTAAAATAGAAAGGTAACTGAGATACCACTTATAATGAATCACAAATTCTCATTTGTGATTATCTTGGGAAATAAAGACAAACAATTTGTTATTCTCTATGCATTTTCATTCTTGTCTTATCTAATCAAGTGGATATACTTAACCGTGCAAGATTGCAAGATTGTGACGGATATACCCATCACGAGACCTATTGATAATGAATAAGGTAAATAAATGAATGAAACGGAGAGAGTATTTTCAAAGTCTAGCTTGCTTATTTAATTTATTTATCATCATCTTAAGTCTCAACTCCAAAGTCAAACAATACTCATAGAACAAAGTAGTAGATGAAAAACTCACTTGTTATGGATATCAATGCAACAAGGAAAAACACAAATTTCCCCCAATATTTGTGCTCATTATTATCATCATCATCATCATGGGTAGTATTAATATGAAGAAGAGGAGTTTCTGTATTGCTTTCATGGCTTCCCATTTTCATAATCTTTTTTTTATGCACTTAGATCGAGAAGGAAAAATAATAATATGAGGCCGGGTTATGTTAAATAATAAAGAGTTGAATTAGTGTTAATTAATTTAATTTATTTGGTTCAAGTGCGTGGAGCAGATGATATGATTATGGTTTATTTTATAATTGGTGTGTATTTTACTTTATACGGAGTATAACTTGGTAATTGTAGGTCCAAATGGGGTCTCTTTTTTGTGGTTTACTAAGGAATCGTGAATCTTAAGGCATTATAGTACAATAAGTTTTGTTTGTGACGGAAATTATTCCTCACAAATTAAAAATGGATAATATTCCTATCTGAATAAGGCAAGTGTGAAAATAAGTGAGGAAATGAAATACTTAATGAGTCGTATTACTTGCATTTTATGAGTTCAACTTATGACGGATCGTATTTGTTTTTAATGAGAATTTGTGATAATAATATACAACTACCCATTTGTGAAGTTGACTTGTTTATCAGCCCAACTTTCTCATTTCTCCATTTTTATACCTTCTACGGAGTATGAGTTCTATCTACTCATGCATCTATCTAGTCATGTAGTTGTACTTGATTAGTAGTTAAATATTGCCAATATTGTTGTTTTTTTGCATTTTTATTTTTGCTTTTAAGAAACTAGCTCCAAACAACAATATTAAAAGACAAATGAGTATAATTGTTTATTTCTCTTTAAGAGGTGATAACAAATCTACATGAAGTCCTAAGTTATTAGAGAAACCACATGTTTTTCGATTTTTGTTTTGAATGATGAATTATATTCCAAAAACGTATAGCATATGTATAAAATAAAGTAAATAATATATACTCAGAAGCGATAGGCACTAGGGGCGGTCAAGCATGCGGGTCAGGCTAGGTTGGGCTGAACTTGGGGGACTCGGAATCAACCTGATAAGGGATGGGTCAAGTTGAGCAAAAGGTTACACAAAAGAGGGTTATTGGGTGGGTCTGGGATGGGGCGAGTCAAGATCGACAGCGGGTTAGGCCGGGCTTGCCGGCACTTTTGACAACCCATATTAAGCACTAACCCTGCAACCAATGTAGCCGTGATAAGCGAATCTATATAATAATATAAAAAGCCTAGATTGAGTAGTATTTGAATGACACGTGGCGCATTATATTAAAATGTTAGAATGACACGTGGCGCTTTACATTGAAATGCTAGATCCATTTTTTTATTAAAAAAAAAGTGAAAATAGAAAATAAAGAAATAAAGTACAAAAAAAAAACCTAAATTGTGTAGTTACATAATAACATATTAACATGTGTCCACCACATTTAAATGTTTGACCATTTTTTTATTATTATTTAAAAAAAAAAAGAGTAAAAATAGAACATGAATAGGTAAACTAGTATTCAATAGACTAATTACTAATCTTATTTAAAGTTTCATTTATATTCCACTTAATAATCATAATTTAGTGCTAAACCTTTTATATTCTAATGTTATGGAAATATTTCTCCTATAAAATAAAATGAATTGATACAAATTCTAGCACATTCCTTGCAAAAACAAATGAAAAACTTTGTTTATTTTCACCAAATTATTTCATTTGATTTATTTTTCAACACATTTATATCTTTATTTTGTGGTGAACATGAATCAAATTGAAAAGAAATGAGAAAATAAGAGATAAATAGAAGAGAAGTGGGAAATTTGACAAACATTTGTATTATATAGTTTGTTTTAGACATTATCAAATGCTTATGAAGACATTTGAGATCCTCGATGATTGAATATAATATCGGTAAATTGTGATCAATTTTTTGTGAAAGAAATGCTAGCTAGACGAAATTGTAACTTTAACTTCTTAATTTCACATTTTTAATAGTGATATTTTATTTTTGCGAATGTTTTTTATATATTCATCATTGTTAATGTGTAGTGAATTTATTAATATTGATATTAACAACAAATTACAAATATGAGTAACGCAAGTTTAATATAAATATAGTATTATCTATATATATTTAATTATTTTGGTTAAAATGGTAAATTTATATTTTTCTTGTGATTTGAGTACTAATGAGATATGATGCATTTGATGTAGTTGTCTTATTGATGCTTTGATGATAACATGGCAAAAATACATTGTATAGACCTATAGATTTTCGATAATATCTTTGAATTAATTCTTTTAATATTTACTTACATTTTATCCCAAACAAAAAAACAAATACTAATGAGTTTTCTATTTTGAATTTTGAATTTCAGAATCCATGTTGTTTTATCTATTTACTTACCTCTTTTATTTTATTAAACATCACAATAGTTAGAGAAAATGAGTGAAAAATATTTGAAGTATTAAATATCATCATTTTTACCAAACTAGAAAAATATAAAGGTATCCAACCTGCTATGATTAATATTACATATTGTTTTTATTACTAATATAGAGTATCACCGTTTTAATAAAGTTTGATTAACAAATATGTCATTTTGAAGTTGAGCGAAAATGATATTATTTGGTTGCAAAAGTAATGAGAATGAGAATAACAAAATAGTATGTTATAAAAAAAACACACTACAATAAAATGTTGTGAATATCAAACTATTACAAAACACAATGAAAAATATTTACGCTGACAAAAAATTATTAACGAAGAATTTGAAAAATCCGGTGATTTCACGGGAAAATGAACTAGTTAAAATTTATATACAAATGTAAAGAAAAATGAGTAAAGGTTAACACATAGACGCTATGTAGTTCCTCTATCCTAATAAATACTTTTCATTTGCTTTGTTTTGTGAGGAGAAATAAAGTAAGGGACGTGCTTTTTCACATACGCATTTTACTCTTTCACATACGATTTTTACCACATTCTCCTTGTCATTTTTTTATCATTCACCCAATAGATTTTATCTTTCTTCCTTCATTCCCTTAAACACAAGTGATTTGTTACCAGCTACTCCGTTCACCCTCCTCCGCCACTAATTTCGTCCACCGCCTCTCCGTCACCAACTCCGTTATACTTATATAAATTCAAAAACAAAATTTAAAAATGGAAGAATAAAAACTAAAAAAAAGAAACAAAAACTACAAAAACAAAAACTAAAAAAGATTATCCATAAAACTTGATAACATCTCTCTAGAGTTTCTTTCTAGTTTTTTCCTCTCTTCGACAATGCTTTTTCCAATATGGGAAGTTAGTTTTTAAAAAATAATCTTTTCAAATATCAACGCCACTCGTGCAAACCCTTCATCTTCTCTTCTTTGCTTTTTTCTCTGCTTTCGTGTTGTCTTGTTTGCATGATTAATGATTTGTCTGCATGTTTAGTGATTTGTCCGTATCTTACGGTTAAGAAGTTAAGTTATCTTCTTTTGGAAATAGCAGCTCATGATTACTTGGGGCTTTAGTTATTGGTTTACGTCTGTTGGTTTCTTTTGGCTTTCTCCTTCTCCGTCTATATATTCCACCTCTATTACTAGTTTTTTCCATCTCATTCAAAAACAAACAAAAAATGGAGTCTAATTATAATTTCTACTCAGAAGATAAGAACAATAACTTAGAAAGCGTGTTTTATGATGTCAATTTTCGTACTAAAGTTTCAAACAATCTGGGGCTTATGCATGAATGGCGTTTTCCGCGTACTGGGGCTGTGATTTCACCTACTCTAGAGGCGTTGGAAGATTCTATTTCTTATTGGAGTAAGTGTGTTTTAGGATAGTTTGTGGATTACCGTTTGATCAGGGCTTACAAAATTAGCCAGATCATCCATGATCATTGGGCTATAAGGGATTAGTTGTTTGTGAAGCGGATGGGGGACATCTATATTTTGTTTTTTGAAGATGACAATGACATGCATGATGTTTTGGAGAGGGGAAATATTGTTGTTGATGGTGCTCTGATGGTTCTAAGGAAGTGGGAGACATGTATGATATCAAAGACAGTCAGATTCCCTACTACTAGGCTTTGGGTTAGGGTATGTGGTTTGCCTTTTGAATATTTGAATAGCTCTAAAGGAGCTATGGTGGCAAAACTCTTTGGCGAAGAGTTTGATGGTTTTGGAATGGTTGGTTTCCTGGAGCATGACTATCTACGTTTAACGGTAACAGTCCAGTTGGGTAAGCCTTTGAATCCGGGTTTTTTCTTAGCATGCAAAAACAAAAAGTTGCTTTGGATTCAGTTTAAATACGAAGAGGTTTTTAAATTCTGTACGAAATGTGGGCGAATTGGTCATAAGATTTCTCAATGCATGGAGAAAATTGAAAACATTGTGAATCAGTTGAATGCTTCTTTGTCAACTGCTTTTGATAGAGGTTTCGCGGTTTTTCAGACAAGGTATCAGTATACTTTGTTTAACTTAAATTTGTGTGCATTACCATCTTCAACAAAGTTCATCACTTCAAAGATAAGGTTGGGGGATTTTAGAAATGTATCCGTGCCTGCTGACTCATTCCCAGAGAGAATGATAGATTTCAACTTGGGTTTGGTTGATGGTGGGAGAATATTTTCTGGGATGGAATTTGCGGTCACGGCATTACCTTTTGCCAGTCCAGTGGTTTTTCAAGATGGCTTCAGTAGGCCTACGTGTGTGCATGTTCCATCTACTAGTTATGGGGTTTAGAATGAGCCTGGTGAGAGTTGCATGCCAATGCATGTTCAAGGGGATCTTCAGATGAATGTTTTTCCTGCTATACCAGTTCCTTTCACTCAACCAATGGAGGAGGACTGTTGTTTGAAGCAGGCAGAAGATGTTTCTCTTTCTCAGGTGGGTCAGGAGCAACAAGTGCCTACTCTGTTGGAATCTCAGGGTGTGGGTTTTAATTCAGGGAATATGAGCATGGGTAATCTGCCATCTGTTTCTTCACTCAAAGGTAAAAAAGTTTGCATGCAGGACTCTTGGTGCATGGAGGCTGGGCCATCTCAATTTCAGCATGCAGAAAATAGAGAGGCTTCTATGGAGGTGGAAGTTCCAGTTTTACAAAGTAATAAAGATGATAGCCAACTTCCTGTTGTTACTGATCATCTTTTTTATCTCAAAATCAGGACAGAAGGGGCTGTTTACTTCTGTGGCGGGTGAAGTTCAGGACTTATGGGGGGTTGCTGGAGGGTCTCAGTCAGCGCAGGTGCCTGAAGGACCTACGTCAAATTTTAGTAATCAGAGAGATCCCTTCTTACCTTTGGGTTGGAGATCTGGGATCCTTTTCTCCCTTTTTCACATGATGGAGAGTTCGAATATCCGTTTTCTGAGAAGGAGTTTATTTTAAACTCAATCAAGATGCAGGTTGAGGAGGATGCAACTAAGGCTCGAAGGAAGGATGACAGTAAAGGGTTGGGACAGTTTATTGATGCACCTGAGGATATGCATATGTTTTTCAATGATAGTGATCAGGATGTTAATCCTTTTGATAACGACTATGGTTTTAATAATGTTTTTGACCCAGGTAACTCAGTTTTATGGGATTCTTCTGATTTTGATGGATCTACACATGAATGGCCTTTTCTCTCTTCTTTGTCCCTTTCATCTGAGAATTTGTTGCAGGTCATTTCTTCTTCTTCTTCAGGGCAAGCTTTTTAGGATGCTTTGGATGTGTTCCCACAGGGAAAGTTGACTTTGGAAAGTGTTCAGGAAGTCTTGCCAGTTCCTGAACCTGGAAATTCTTTACAATGTCATTCTATTGAAGAGGTCGGGGGAGACCGAGGTGAACAGCCACAGAGAGATGCAGTAAAGGTGGTAGGAGGGGATTTGGTCAAGACTCAGAAGAAACGAGAGAAGGGAAAGTTTAGGGATGAGGATGTGGGGATTGGAAGGGGTAAGAATATGAAGAAGCTCACTAAAGCTTGCAATGCATCTTTTTCTGATTATCTCATGCAAGTGAAGCGTAAGAGTTTCTCTGATCCGGGGGCTGAAGCATGTTCTAGTAAAGATTTGTATTCCTTTGACAAGGAATATCCAAACCTTACTAGTATTTCAAAGCGTTTTAAGGAATGCGAAGCAGCTTCTTTTCAAGGTGCCTCGTCATCAGGGAAAGCTACTTTCAGGGTGGGTGTGAGTTCAGAGTAAGTGGTGATTTGGTCTTCTGATTATGAAGTGCCAGGGGCTGCTAAAGATCAAAATGTGGAGAGGGTTGACTCGGTTCAGCCCTCGAGGGAATCATGAAGATGGTGGTCTGGAATTGTAGGGGTTTATCTAACCCGCTTGCCCCTACGATTACCAAGTTAAGAGCGTTACTATTACTTTATAGTTTTAATTATGATATGCTTTTCTTATCGGAAACAAAAACTAATGTATCGGTAGTGGCATCTTATTTTAGATCTTTTGGTTTTACTAAGTTTTCGGGGATAGACGCGGAAGGTACTAAGGGGGGCCTCTGGGTAGGATGGAAAATTGGGTTGAATATTACTAGTATTTACCAATGCCCAAATTTTGTTCTTTTGAAAGTGACTCAATGTCCAGTTAGATTCTGTATATCTTTTGTATTTATGGTGCTTCAAGGCCGGAGGATCGTATGGCAGTATGGACTTCTTTGGATTATCACATTTCTCTTTTGGATTCTCATTTCATGCTGATAGGTGATTTCAATCAAATTGAATGGCTTGAAGATAAGCTTGGTGGTAATAGAGTCATTTCAAGTTCTGTAAATAGGTTTGTGGAATAATGGAAGGAACGAAATCAGTTATCTGATATTCCTTTCAAAGGACCCAGGTTCACCTGGTGTAATAATCGGAAGGGGTCAAAAAGAATATACGAGAGAATTGATAAAGGATTGGCCTCTTCGTCTTGGTTTGATTTTTTCCCGGACCCTGGAATTAGGCACTTGCCAATTCAAGCTTCTGATCACGCACCGATTATTTTTGATACAAAATTCATGTGTAGGAAGCGTAGATCGGCCTTCAAAATGGATGCATGGGCTTTTAAATATGATGAGTGTTTGCATTTGGTCAGGAGGGCGTGGTCATGGAATGTGAGGGGATCTCCTTCTTTTGTTCTTGGTAGGAAATTGGATCGTGTGTCCAACTTGATGGGGAGATGGACTTTGAACAAGAGGAAGGAATGGGGACATAAATGGACGGATTTCGATTCTAATTTGGAGCAGCTCTTGGAGGACGTTTTCAATGGGCAGTCCGAATCTGGTTTTGATAAACTCCATGTTGAGTACTTAGAGTTTAATAAAGTTGCTGCTATCTTCTGGAAACAAAGAGCTAAATTGCATTGGCTAAAGGAAGGAGATACATGTACGAAGTATTTCTTTAACTCGGTTCGGAATCGACGTCGGAAAAATTTCATTGCTGGTGTCAAGAATGACAGAGGATCTTGGGTTTTCAAGGATGTTGAGATTAGGGCAGTTTTTGAAAATTACTTTCATGATTTATATGGTTTCCAAAAAAGATTTCAAGACTTTTCTTCCTTTCCTTCGTCCTATGAACGCTACTTTTCGGTCATTGACTCTAAGTTAACTACCGATCAACAGATTTGGTTTTCCCGACCTTATTCCAAAAAGGAAATTAGAAAGGTTGTCTTTCAACTATCACCTTTAAAGTCTCCGGGACCAGATGGCATTCCTGCGGGGTTTTTTCAACATTTCTGGTTCCATATTAAGGGTGATTTTGTTAAGGCGGTTTTTCACATTCTTTCTACGGGTCAGATTCCATCAAAGTTTAATCGGACGATAATTGTGCTGATTCCCAAGGTGTCGTGTCCTGAAACTTTGAATTAGTATTGGCCAATTAGTTTGTGTAATATTATTATGAAGGTGGTGACTAAGGTTATTACTAATAGGCTATCAATGGTAATGCCTTATTTGGTTGGGAATTTTCAGAACGGTTTTGTCCATGGGAGAAATATTACTGACAACATTCTCATTTCTCATGAGCTTTTCTCTCATATTTCTAATAAAAATACGGGTTCGCAAGGGGCTATTGCTTTTAATATCGATATGAGTAAAGCGTATGATCGTTTACATTGGAATTTTATTCAGAATACGCTTTGCATCATTGGGTTCCCTTCTGCTTTTATTGCTCTTGTCATGGGTTGTGTTACTTCGGTGACATATAGTATTTCTATTAATGGGTCTATTGGTAAGTTTTTCCAGCCATCAAATGGACTTCGACAGGGTGATCCACTCTCTCCTTTTATGTTTGCTCTTTGCACTGAGGTTTTCACGCGAACAGTTGTTAAGGCTGAGGAAGCTAGATCTCTTAATGCATGGTCGTAAAGTTGGTAGATTTGCACAGCCTATCTCTCATTTACTCTTTGCAAATGATGCCATCTTCTTCATGAAAGCTTCTCCTTCAGCTTGTTCATCTCTGATGAAAGCTATCTCTTCGTTCTGTAAGGCGTCGGGTCAAAATCTCAATAAAGAAAAGTCTGCGATTGTCTTTAGTCCGAATTGCACTCTGCGGAATGTTCAGGGCTGTCTGAGAGCTTTAAAGATCAAGCGACAGCAGAGTATGGGTTGTTACTTGGGTTTGCCGACTGAATTTGGAAGATCTAAGAAAGATGTTTTTAGGTTTTCAATTGAAAAAGTTCGATCAAGAATCCTAAGTTGGGATAATTGTTTGCTTTCATCGGCGGGTAGACTAACTCTTATTTCGTCGGTACTTTCTTCACTATCTCTTTATTCTCTATCGGCTTTTAAACTGCTGGTAAGTGTGAACTCAAAGATTTCTTCTATGATCTCGCTTTTTTGGTGGAAAGGTACTGCTGAAGGCAGAGGGCTTCCATGGTGTAGCAACTTTTTTCTTAATTTGTCAAAATCCAGAGGAGGATTGAGGATTAGAAATGTTAGGTGTTTTAATCAAGCTCTCCTTGCGAAGGTTGCTTGACGGATTATCTCGAACCCTGACTCTTTGATTGCTAAAACTTTGGGTTCTCAGTTGAAAATTTCGAAGGTGGGGGTTAGGTTAGATACCCCTTTGATCAAAGGGAAAAGATGGGGAGGAAGGAGTATTTTATGGGGCTTTTCTTTACTAAAGAAAGGTTTGTGTTTGGATGTAGGTCTTCCTTCTCTTCTGAGTTTTTGGAAGGACAATTGGGTCAATGGATTTTCAATGGAGTCGTTGTTAGGGCATCAAGTTTTGGGACCTCTTACTTCTCCTGCACTTCCGGTTTCGCATTTTCAGCAAGAGGACGGAAGTTGGGATGCGGATAGACTTCGACAGGTTTGTGGAGATGAGCATCTTCCTCTTTTGTTATCATTACCTTCTCCCTCCATGGATGATGAGGATTCCGTGATTTGAGGACATGAGGCTGGTGGAAATTACACTGCAAAAAGTGGTTATTTCCTGGCTTTCGAAGATCTGTGGAGGACGAAGGCTAGTGGAAGGGATTTGAGGTGCTTGCAGGAATCCTTGACTCTTATTCAGAGGACTAAGCTTTGGTCTTTACCCATTCCTAATAAGTGGAGAATTTTCTTATGGAATTTTTTTTCAAATGTTCTTCCGGTGGGTAAGGAATTTCTTGGTAAGGGTCTGTCTTCCTCTCAGTTTTGTTCTCTGTGTACTTCATCAAACTGTGTGGAGTCCATTTCGCATCTTTTTCGGGATTGTCCGGTTGCTCAAAGAATTTGGAGTAGCTCACCCGTAGGGATCCGGGTGTCTTTTGATGTTTTTATTCCTTTTTCCGACTGGACCTCTAAATGGATTGCTTATCTGAAGAAATTAGACCCATCTTTTAAGTTGGGGCTTTTCTTTATTGCGAACTTATGGGCTATTTGGCGTTTTAGGAACTCAGTTGTCTTTCGGAACTTTCATGGGGACATTGCTTTCTTTATGGATAATATCTACAGGGATGTGTCCGACGTTGAAGCTTCTTCTTCTGCTGATAGACCTTACAAAGTTGATACTTTATCCTTTTCTTCTTTGGACTGTCTATCGGACTTTGAGCTTATTCGTAGGAGTTTTCCTAGACAACTGGTGGGTTCTGCTAGATGCCTTTCATGTTTTCGTTTGAAGTTTGATGCAGTTTGGTCAAAATCTTTTTTAGGGTGTTGCCGGAGGGGTTATTTTTTATGATAAAGGGGTTGTCTGGCATAAGGGATCATCATCCTTTTGGGCTATGAGCCCACTTCATGCAGAAGGTTTGGCTTGTTTAGAGGCCATGGATTCTTCTTTATGCCTTGGTTTTACGCACTTGGATGTCGTCTCTGATTGTCTCAACCTCGTATTACAACTCTCAGGTGTTGCTAATATGGATCAGTATCTTCAAAGAGTAGCTAGTAGAATAGATATGCTTTTATCTTTTTTTCATTGTGTTTCTTTTAGTTATTGTCCAAGGAATCTGAATAGGATTGCAAATCATCTAGCCAAGTCTGTGGTTAGCTGACGTTCTTTCTTATTTTATGAACCATGTCAAAAAAAAAACTAAAAAAAAATTAAAATTAAAACATAAAGGAAGAAGGAAAAAGGAGAAACAAAAATTCTCAAAACAAATTGATTTTTTTAAGCAAACAGCAGCAGCCATGACGCATTGACGCATGTATGCAACAACCGAGCAACAACACACGGCAACACGGCCGTCAACAAGCCGGCAACACAATAAACAATTACGTTAAACTCCGACAGATGCCGACGGCGACCACCACAGTTAACCGCTATGTATATAATTTCAATAAAATTTAAACTTAATAATTTCAATAAAACGTATTAATAATCGTTAATAAAGAATATTACTTCAATAATTTGAAAATTTGTAATCTATTAGATAAATTTTTAAAGTAATTGATTCAATATTAGGGCAAATATGCATACATAAGAATTTATTTTGTTTATGTTTAGAAAATAGGGTTTATGATTCAGGAAAAGGGTAGCATATGAAAGTTTTATGAAAAAATGTATGTGAAAGAATAAAGTCCATATGTGAAAAAGTAATTCCGTAAATTAAATGTAAATTATTGATTAACACGAAGAGATTACATAATTGTCGAGATATATGTACAAGGTACAAGAGTAAGTTTATCGAGAGACTCATCTTTAAACTTCAGAATGTGGCACGTCAGCTTTTCATTAAATTTTCTTTCTTCAGACTCACTCAAAAACTACGCTTTATCTTCAAACTCATTTCAGATTTTTCTGACTTACTTACTTATTTCACTTTATTTTGTTTTATTTTATTACGGAGTATTTCAATCTTTACATTTATCTTATATTAACATATATGTTTCACTTAACTTGAAAAAATCAAATATCAAAAGATTTATGATGTGCTTTTTTTTCTTTAAAAAAAAAAGAAATATATGTGACTACCATATAGAGTTGTTCAAGTGCGACCTAGCACGTTCAGCCCACTAAAATAGTGGGCATGACAAGAAAATTAAAAAATAAATGGGTATTGGACAAGAAAAATAGGTCCGCTAGAATAAATAGACAGGTTTGGACTAAACAAAATTGCCCATGGGTAACCGACAAGAGCCGCTACTAAAAGTAACCTCACAAAAGTCTTTCAACCCTCAAACCTTAGACCTCCGTCGTTCTCTGTTCATTTCATTTACAATTTCTACACCCTAAACCAATTAGCTATGCCAATGAATACTAAAAGTAACCTCACAAAAGTCTTTGAACCCCCAATTCCGTGCCTCTAGACTTATAGTGGCTGTTATTGAGACCTTGGACTCGAGGGCGAGAGTAGAGTACGTTACGAATAAGAGACGAACATGTGCCTGATATTGTCGTAAGTTATAGTGGTACCTTAGTAAGTGGAAACGAAGTCATGGGAGATTGTGGGAGTACTTTCGATCGTATGTGTGTTTAACCCGGTTGTTATAGTTTTAGAAAATAGTTAGTGGAACGGGTGTATAGAGCCAAAATTTATAGGTGGAACAAGTGTCAACGGAAATTAGGACTTGGTATTATGTCCAGTTATAGACGAATTGAACAAAAGAGGAAAACTTGAGGATCAAGTGAGTTTGTAACAATTTTGAGTCGTGAGTTATGTTTTGGGGTTAGATGCGTGAGTAGAAAGAAACGTGGACATGAGGAAATATTGAAGAGTTGATATCGTGGTTATGTTCAAAGATAGTGGTAGATGTGAGGGAGGAGTACTGATTGTAGGAAGATATACAATCGTTAATGGAAGTCTAGGATGTATGCATGGGATCGATGTTGCAGTTGTAGTTAGATACCGGAGATACATGATGATGATGAGAGAGAATCACTAAGAATCTAGTATTAGGCATGGAGTAACGTTTACCTTAAGAGTGGTCGGACGGAACAAAGAAAGTTGGATGGTTTTTGTAGGTTGAGGTATACTTGGAAGTCTGAGCTAGTGTAGCATAACAATGAGAATTTTGAGGATGTAGGTTGAGGTATACTTGGAAGTCTGAGCTAGTGTATACTTGGGTGGTGTTGCCGGTAGTATGTAGTTTATATATTTATGGAGCAAGGTTGTGGATGTGTATTGTTACGATAATATTGACGGCTTGAGTGTCAACACTTATGAGCGTGAGTAGGTTTTGAGGACAAAGTTGCATGTTAGGGTGATAGTGTTGGGAAATGTGTCCTCAACAATAGTGCGATCACGTCAGTGATAATTATCATTGCCAAATCTCATGATAAGAATATGCAAGGGATGATCCGAAATTATACAGTTAACTGACCAACATTAATCGGTAATGATTGGCTGACTAGAGTTTGACATTACTGTCGTATGACGGTGGTGGTCAGTTGATCCCTTTAGGTCACACCTATAAGACAATCCCCTTAATTGATATATTGATCAATTGTATACGATACGATTTGATCAAGTTCCTTAAAACTATCATATCGAGAAATCAGAGGTTAAATCTTAATGTAAGATTTATATTTGAAATTGAAACGTGTCAATTTTCAAATATTAATCGATATTTATGAAATGTCGAAATTAGAATAAGAAGGGTTCGTGGTTATTACAAATGTTGTATATCGTATTGACGATTACAATAAGAGTAAATTAATAAACACTACCAACTTTAGTCCTCTTTTTCATAATCAATACCAACATAATTAATAATTAGTAATCAGTACCAAGATATTAATTTTTTTCTACATTAGATACCAAGTGGTCGTTTTACTCTAGTTTTTTCTTACTTTAAAAGGTGCTTTTATCTAAGAGAATGATTTTAGAGCTGAGTGTCTAGAGATTTGTACTTGAATAATGGCTTTTTGGACCTCTTCGAGTAAGTTAGTATAGGATTTTCACGTGACTTGGTACCTATCTTAGAAAAAACTTAATATTTTGGTAGTGATTACTAATTATTAATTATGTTGGTACTGATTATGAAAAAAGGTCCTTATATTGGTATTGTTTATAAATTAACCCTTACAATAATAACCATATTTTGAGACAGCAATTATGAATTACTAAGTAATTTGATAAATATAATTTAATTAATTTAGAGATAATATTTATTTGATAAATATGTATTTAAATTAATACAATTGTATTATGTACATAGGATGTCACATGATTTCACAATTGTACAAATTACAAATTGTAAAATGGAAGTCCATTTTACAAATAAAAGTGGCGTGTGATTGTGTGTACTAGAAGGACTAATTTGTTTAAATTAATGGAGAAAAACATAATCATGGGATAGGTTTGATACCTAAGGTATAGGTATGCATACTTAAATGCACGTGTAAGACAAGCAACCCATTTAGCCTTGCCTAGCAAGGTTTACACGACACACACTCACCACATTCAACCTCACCCTCTTTATATGTGAATAGTTCAAATCATTGTGTGGGAACACACTAATGCATATTTTCTATAGTAAGAAAATTCTAATAAAACCTCTATAATATTTTCTAGTAAGAAAATATTATTCTCTCTAATAATATAATTAGATTATATTAATTACTATAATAGATATAGTATTTCGGTTTATAGTTCTAATAAGATTAGAACTCGGTTTGAAGGAAACCGATTTTGCTCACCTAGTCCGTGAAAGATTTCGGTATTAAGGGTAAGTCTTGGGTGCATCGTAAAGGAGGCAAGCTATATTGGTGGCTCCGTGGAGGATCGTCCTAACACATATTCACTACTACAGAAACCCTTAAGGACATCGGTTAATGGACATCGGATTTTGGAAAAATCTGATGTAATTAATTTGCACATCAGTTGATTACAAAACTCTGATGTCCTTATAAAGTAAAGGACATCGGTTTTTATTTCAAACCTATGTCCATAAGTATTGATTTTAATGCACATCAGACTAAATGACAACCCATGTACATTAATTGATAAAGGACATCAGTTATTTATTTAAGCCGATGTGAAGTTGTACATTAACAAACCCTAGGTTGTGTTGAAAACTGGAAAACTAAACTGGTTATTGGTTCACTAGTCATAACTGAAATCGAAAAGAAGCAAGAATACCTAATCAAAGGCATCTATAATTACCCAAAATACAGAAATTGAAATCGAATAAGAAATTAATTGGTAAGTAGGTGAAGAATTTAGGGTTTGAGAAAATGAGATAAACAAGCATTCAATCCAAACCACCACAATATACCAATTTACCACTGTTCATCGTCTCTTCCAATTTCGCAAGTTAGAGGAACTTCGTAAGCAGATTCATGAAGAGAAAGAACGCGATGAGTTTCGTCAACTTCAAGAACAAGCTGGTTTCGCTCCGTATGATTTCTTTTCTTTTTAATTTCTCATTTTTTGTTGATTTTTTTTGGTAATTTATCGTTATTAGGGTTAGGTTTTCTTCTTTTATGGTACGGAAATCTGGTTCGCTTGCTTTTTTGTGATTTAATCATCGATCGTTGTTATTGATTTGGTTTATTCTCGTAATTAGGGTTAGGTTCTCGATCATCTGAGCTACGATTAGGTTCGAGGTTTTTGTGCTAGACTGCTAGTGATTTTAATTTAGTTTTTTTTTGTGTGTGCTTTTCTGTATGAGACAGGAAAGGTTGGAATTTTTGTATGATTCAGGGTTATCTGTTGGAAAAACTAGTAAAGAAGGGTTTTCAGCGCTTCAGAGCTATCCTCCTGCTGCTCATACCAGCAATTCTGCTTCAGCACCGGCTGCACAGTCATCCGCTAATGTAAGTTCAATTTTGTTAATCTCCAGTTAAATTCTCTGCTTCTAGTAAATTGCTCTATGTAATGATGTCTGTGCCTTAATGGTGTTTGGATTTGTGGAGTTCAAAGTAGCATTAAAACAAATTAGGTATAGAGCAATTATGTCGTAGTTTGGCTCAGAAAATTTGATTTGGAATTGAAGAATAGGTTTAGGATTAGTGTGCTGTCGTACTAATTTCGCGACTAATCCTTGGTTATTGTTATTGTCGTTGTATACGGAGTACTTTTTTACAGTTTCCGACTATCTGGCATGTGATATATATGTACGACAATCTTTCCGTAAGAATTAATCTACAAATTAATTTTTGTTTCACAATGTAAGATGTTACATACTTTATATGACAGGTACACCTAGAAAAATAAGCAAGTCCTTCATATACCTAAATAAGCAAGTCCTTCATATAAAAATATCTGAGTTTCTTTGGTCATGTGACTAGTTTGGACAGGCATCTTGAATGGCTAACGATATAATCCCATCTGTATTTCAGGGCACAATTGTGGATGCTGATCAATTTCCATCTCCAAAGAGGGATCAGAAGTCAGCAAATCAACTACTTCTACTGAGGTCTTTCTGCTTAATACTTTTAAAGAAATGCTCATCCATTTGCTTTCTTTGGGGCTTCTTGACAGGGAGGCCAAAAGCTAGAAAAGCATGATAAGGCAGTATCAGCTGGTGAGTCTTGCTTCTAAGATAGGGGAGTTGTGCATTTTTCAATGAGTTGAAGGTAAATTTATTATCTTCATCAGCAAGGGCTTGTATAATGTGCATACAATTTCAATGTATTTTATACTCATTTTGTTCTGCTCTGCCATCTTTGTTAGGTGGATCCTACAGAATGTAAAATACTACTCATTGACCCCCCTTTGAATCCTGCAAAGAATCGTGAGAAAATGGTGTGTATTTTCTTATCCATAGTTTATCAGTGTAATAAAGCTTAGAGTGGATCTTCATGTTTATTGATTTTTCACCTGTTGACAGTGTCAGAAGATGTTACTAAATTTGTGTCACAATCATCTTGCAAGAAGCTTACTGGTTGTGTATTCATTTTTCACTGTTGGGTAAATCATAGGCAGGCTTGCTCACTAGACTAGTTATTGATTCGGGCGATGGAGTCACCCACGTGGTAATTCTTGAAAACATGGCATCTTATTCTGCTCTTGTTAAGTTTTTATCTTCATATACATTAATTTTTTAATCAGGTTTTCCCCATGCACATTCACTATGTCAAATTTTCAGTATGTGGCTTTTATACTACTGTATATGCATTTTTTGCGAGCTTAAGTTTTTAAATTCTGTCTTCAGGTTCCAGTTGTCGATGGTTACTCATTCCCGCATCTTACAAAGCGAATGAATGTGGCTGGGAGGCATGTAACATCTTACCTAGTGGATTTGCTTACACGGAGAGGGTGAGAATGACTTCATTTTATATAAGCTGATGCTATCCAAGCTGGTTTCTGTCTTGACTTAACTACAACATTGTTACTGAACTTCTTTAATTATTATAGATGCTCTAATAAAGCTTTTTGGGATGCACCCAATTCTTGCTTGCACCCAATTCTTGCTTAAAATCGGCTAATTAGCTAATTAGCTCCATGATTCGTCAATGTGGGGCAGTTATGCTATGAAGACAGTAGTGTATGCAGTGGGCAGCTATTGGACTGGTGTTTTTTAGGAAGTTTTTTTATCGTGCTGGTATGAGGCTAGTAGTGATAGGTGGGTTGGGCTTTGTATGTAGGCTATTGAATAAAAGTTGGTGAAGAATAGGCTATTGAATAGGCTACTGAAGACAGTAGTGTATGCATTTTTTTACTCCTGCAGGCTTCTTCTACTTATCAGTACGTCTTCATACTTTGTATCTGCTTATCATTTGCAGATGAGGCCACCTTAAACAGTTCCAAATAAAAGACAACTATAAAAGAAAAGACTGGTAGAAGATGCACCAGACTGAACTAGCAGCCTGCAGCGTTGAAAACCAGAACTGATATCCAAACTCTGCAGCACTGAGAACCAGAAATGCACCGGTAACCTGCTGCACTGAAATGCAGCGTAGTACTTTAATTTTGCAAACTAAGCCGATGTTTGGTTAGTTGTTGTACTTGTGATCTCTAGACTATTTTAGATGTCGTCTAAAATGACGCATAACCCTATATGTTTGGTTAGTTGATGAATTTGGATAATGTATATGAAAGACGACCGACCTTTGTCGTGATTTGCTTTGAACTTGTTTAATAAAAGACAAACGACTTTGTCGTGCTTCGCTTTGAATTTGTGTTTGTTTGGTTGATGGTATGGCAGTCTGGCTGGCATCTGAATAATGTATACTGGTGGTACAAATTACCATCAGTACCAACTTTTTTTTTAAAAAAAAAAGAACATAAATGGACATCAGATTACAGCTAAAGAATGATGTGCATACATATGAAGGACATCAGACATATTAAACCTCCGATGTGCATACATATGAAGGACATCAGATGTGGGCTAAATAATGATATGCATAAGAATGATGGACATCAGACTTATTAAACCTCCGATGTGCAATAACATAATGGACATCAGATGTGAGCTAAAGTCTGATGTGCATAAGGATAATGGACATCAGACGTTTTAAACATCCGATGTGCATTATCAAATGGACATCGGTTGCACAACCGATGTCCTTGATACCCATAATGGACATCAGTGAACTCTACATCGGTTGCTAATCCGATGTCCTTGACCATAAAAGTCCGATGTCCTTAAGGCTTTCTGTAGTAGTGATTTGGACCGAATGTAAGGGTCCGATTCTTTTATTTCTGCATTTTATTATTGCATGCAGAAGATCTAAACCTAATTTAAATGTTGAATTAGTAACATAATTAGTAAGACTAATTTTGTTGTAGGCTGGGTATGACCGAGTTCCCTACAAGTGGTATCAGAGCATACGGTTGCTTGCATGCAACTCGTTTTTACGTTTTTTACGAGCAATTTGATTAACTATAAAAACGTAATTTAATTAGTACATATAAGATATGCACGAAATTATTAATGCATATATACTTTCTGGTTCTAAAAATGTTTTAGGTCATTATGAATGATTTATGGAATTATATTGTTCATTCTTGTAATTAATTGTTAATTTTTGTTTATAAATCGGTTAAAAACGTTTTATTTATGGGAAAAATAGCAATTTAAACTTTCTGGCCGAGATTTTTATATATTTTCTCACATGCATTTTTTATATTATGAATATAAATTTTTCCGAGTTATAGGAGTTTTATGCATGGTTTATGAAATTTAATCGTTAAATTGTCATAAAATGAGTTAAAAAAATGGGTTTATATAGTTAAATTATGAATTTAGCTACGAAAATTTTTGTGTATGTCACATGCAATATTTAAAAATGTTCACTAAATTTTTTCAGAAGTTTATATTAAGTATTGCATGATTATTGATTTTTATGGTAAAAATTGTGATAATAGTGACATAATTCAACTTAAATAGTTTGAATTTGAATTTGGCCATAAAAATTTTACATAGTGTCATATATATTATTTCTAGCATGAATGTAATTTTTGAGATTTTTCTTTCGAATATTGCATGAGAATTGATTTTAATGGTTAAAATCGTATATTATATGGCATAATTTGTTAAAAATAGTAAAAGTTGCTAAAATGGCCAGAAAAATTAACCCATATTTTTCATATTAGATATGTTCATCATCATATTTTTCTTGGGAGCCAAAAGTTTCTGGAATTTTTTTTTTTTTTAAAAGTTAAAGTTAAAAATTGAATTGTAAGAGTCGTGAAATGATTATTTCGGTTCTTGAACAATATTTTTCTGATTTTCCCTGACCATTTCAGCCTCCTGAGTGTTTTGGAATATGTAAAAATTTTATTAGTATTTTATTGCATTATTTAAAAGGTAATTTTGAATTTCCGTCTAAATATGCATGTTTATACGTTTTATCTCGAAATAAATTGTTTATATCGTTTATAGTTATGTTTTTAGGAGAAAATTTCAGAATGTTCAAAATTTGAATTTTGATTTTTTTCGAAATATTTAATGACTCAATTGATTTTTATTTTATTTTTCCCGTAAAACCGATAAAATATCGAACAATATTATAATTAATAAGTTAAGTCATGTTCAAAATTTAAGTAAGACTAAATTTTGAAACCTAAATGTGTTAGGATGTTTAACTTAATCGTGAATATTGATTCACATAATGTTAACTGATTTTAAATGTTAAAATCACGCTATTCCATAAAACCATGTTATTACGATAACGATATTTAAATTTTGTTTAAATAGAACGATTTGGCTTAAGATTGACATGTTAATTGCATATTCATAAGCATTGCATATTTATTTATTTATGAATGTCATAATTTAATTTACGTAATTTGGAATTATGTATTTTTGCTTAGTATGGCCTTAGTTTTTAAATTGGTAATTCCCGTAATGTAAGGGGTTATCGATTCGGTTGTAATTTAAATGTGATCTCGTATCACTTTATTTTATTGCTTTATTTTATTTTATAATGTATAAAATAGATAGAAATTTTTTGTCGTTATTTATTCCGGAGATCCTTGAAAACGGTGCCTTTCGGAAAGGAGTTCCGACCAAGACGGACTTTGCCTTGGGATGCGTGCCGCGTGTGAAGTTCAAGGGACCAAGGAGTTGGTTTCCGAATTTGTAATTTTCATTTATTTTTCTTTTTTTCAGGAAGACCATACTAGGATTTATTTATGATTTTACTTATGCTTTATATGTTTGCATGCATAGCCAAATCGTCATTCTATGTCATGCATATTCATCGAGTTTTTCGACCGTGTCAATTAAATTATCGATAATTCGCCGAATTAGTTCACTTAAAGGAGATAGATAATAAATTGACAAGATCTCTTACATAAACAAAAATTGAGACATAGCCTTACCAAAGAGTAGAGAACCCATGAAGTACCTTCTTCATAAGGAAGTAGGTTCGGCTAAACTGGGGTGGTAAACTTGTTACGTTGGAGAAATGGGGTAATATGATTACAATCTCAAAATTTGGTCGATCTCAACGAAGGTATTCGAGCCACCGTAGTGGTAATAAGTTCGGGCTGAAGATAACAATTAGTGTAATTTTATCGACCGAGAGTTCTAAAAGTAGAATCGATTAAAGGTTAATCCCCCGAATTATATTAATGAGGGATGTATCGGCTAAACCGTGCCCGAGTTAGTATGGATTTGGGTCTCGGGATCATTTACTTAATTGGGTAAGAGATCATTAAGTAGATGTTTAACTTGTTTAATATTTACAAGTTTAAATAAACGATAATTGTGTTTTAATTCCTTCGTTCCATTTGTAGTTCTTTTTCAACAATCATCAAATGGCTAATAACACTCCACATCTCACGAATGTATCATGGCTTCGATCCCTCATGGATCGTTGCAAGCTTGAGAAACATGGCGCCGTTTTTAAGGATTGGGACGCTCAATTGGTTTTGGCCGCAGACGGTGACGTTAAGACTCGTTACCTAACCATAGACGTTTCTCTCACTCTCGCCGCACGTGCATCGATTACGACTCGTGAGGCCTATGAGGCCTATATGAAAGAGTCGAACATTCTTAAGCACACACTTATTTTCTCCATGGATCCAGATCTCCAAAGGAGAATGATTGACCTAAGCACGACAAATGAGATTTACACCAAGCTTAAGAATATGTTTTCACAAACTCCTAGGATGTTACTTCATGAGGTGACTTCCACCTTCTTTGACCCAAACTTGGATAAGGGTCAAATTATGAGTTCTTATGTGCTCAAAGGGGTTGAGTCATCTGAAACCTTGAAAGTGCAAGGGACGAAAGTTCCAAACCCTCTCATAATAGATCGAATTCTTCGCTCCCTTGATATGCTTTCACAAGCAGAAAGGGAAATGAGACTTATTCGAAGTACCACGAATAACATGCTCGACATTGAGAAAATGAGCAAAAGGAAGTTTAAGAAGAGTGGTACAAAAGGCAATTACAAGAAGACATCCATGATCACACCATTCAAAGGAAGGACCTTTTCGAAAGGTGCTTCTACATCATCTTCAAGGGTTGAAGAAAAGTTCCATTATTGCACAAAGATTGGTCATTAGAAGAGAAATGGCTCGATATACTTGGCCGACCTAAAAGCTGGAAAGGTTCTCACTATTGGTAATAATTCTCAATTAAATTCATGTTATTTTGTTAACTTTTGTATATTGATACAAGTTGTTAACTCTCACCCTTTTTAATTGATTTAAAGGGGCTCCTTCCAAGGATAAGGGCAAGGAGAAGGAAAAGGAAGGTTGAAGTTCCTTCCATGGATCGCTATGGTAGCATCCGAAGATTGAAGACATAAAGAGCTTTGCTCTAATTTTCATTTGATGTCTTCTTTCGATTATGCATTTTAATTTTAAGAACACTGTATTTCTTGTATGACAAGGATCGAGTTATTTCAAACAATGGTTGTAATGTTGAATGTTGGTGACTTGGTTTTCAACTCAAGTCATCTCTTTTGTTCTTAAATCAAATCGTTGTTTTTAAATGCATTATATAACATGAGTTGATATGATCTTCATAGATCGTAATAAATTACATTGAATAGTTCACCGTACGCTTAATATGATTAGATCATAATAAAGAAATTTGATTTTCATAAACGATAATTACACCCCCGTGAAAAAAACTCAATCAATGTAAGATATAAACATCAAACTCAAATGTGAGTACATTAGTTCATTATAAGATTATCACCTTAAGTGAATCTGAGAACTAATATCTCACTCCTCATAATACCTACTATCCAAAACATTGATTTTGGGCGAAATTGTTATCCTTGTAAGAATAACGGTTATTTTAAAGGATAGAGTGGGAGAAATTTTACGCCCGTAAACCAATGGAATAAATATGGGATCTTAGAGAAGAATCCTATATGGGGTCCTTGAGAAGAACCCTAAAAGAATGGATAGAAGAAACTACGAGAGGACACAGAAGAAACTACACGAGGACACAAAAGGAAATGTTCTTTGTGTCATTAGTTCCTAGAGAGGACAAAAGGAACCGCGTGTATAAACAGAAGGAAAACGTTTCCAATGTTTCTGATTTTATAAGATAATAGAGGAGAAATCGTCTCCCGCCCTCTTGATGATAGTATTTCTCATTCTAAAGGATTATAGAGGAGAAATCATGTCCTGATACTTTCCAAGGGAACGAGGACGAAAAATGAAATGTTCATAATGAGATGAGAAGATGTTGATTGAGTAGGAGCTAATCACTATGAAGATAGTGGGAGTTATTTAACTAAAAAGATAGTGATACAAAATTCAATGGGAGAAAAAGCCTTTAGAAAATTAAACCTACCATTAAGAGAAAGTGGTGATTCTTTAAATGTAAAGAATAAGAGGTTTTCAATTCTAGAGGAGTAAAAATGTTAAGAACATCATAGGATGATGGACAATCATAAGTGAGTCTATTATATGATAATGAAATATCACCTATTGATTTACAAGGTTAGATAAATTGTTCACATCGATGAATATAGAATCATCTAGATATGAACGCGTTGATTCGTATGACCTTGATTAACATGCCAAGATGTTGAAACAAAAACCTTATTTCGATATAAGTGCTCGAGGAGGACTAGTGGATCGGATCTAGGTAAACTACAATATGAGTTCTAGTACAATATGACTGTGTACGTGAGAACAACATGTCACGAGTTATAAGATAACAGTGAGAGCTTCCTTCAGGTAAGGAGACTCGAATCTAGTATGAGGACTAAGAATGTACTTGAATAAGATCATGTTATACGGGATGACATGAGTCAGAAGGAAACCGAAATTTGTAGGTTTAAAAGACGTGAATGGTGTATTCACATATAAAACCATTAATACAAATTGATGAATGAGCACCATAAATTGTGTAGTATGGAACAGTAATATTGTATTGACTGTTCGTACATGACAATCACTCTTATCGTTTGAGTTATCATTAACTCACTGTTTATATATACTTTGTCAAATCCAAATGGGTTGTAAGAGACCATTTTTGTGTTGGAAACTAGGTTCCTTATTTTATATTCAAATCTAATATGAGTTTTGTTTCTTTAAGTTTAGGTCATAAAACTTAAATGGATCTTATGCATGCATGATGATATCATAAGATGTGATAGTCCTTACATTGGTTTTAGAAGGTTTATACTCAATAATCACCTATTATATGAGTCTTCAAACCATCGAAATACCCTTAAACGATCTAAGAAAAATCGTCTCCAAAAGATGCGTATCAAGGACCCGATCTCAAACTAATACTAATTTTGTTACTAGAAAATTAGTATAAGTATACTAGAAATATTAATAATATTACCCTTAATATTATTAGTAATGGAAATAATTTCTTACTTAGAAAAACTATTTCTAAGTATTATGGCTAGTATGATGGAGGTTGTAGTATGATATGGGTGTGTACATTAACCAACAACTCTTGATGTGTAGTGTGTTTGTGTGGTATATATGGGGCAAAAATGAGCTTCCTTGCTCATGCACTTGGCCGGCCAAGGCTCCCCAAATAGGCCAATGCATGGCCTTCTAATTCTTACGCAAAGGCAAGAATATGCCTTACACATTTCTTACACACTTACACACCTATTTCTTACTTACACACACAATCAATATGTACACACAACCTCTCCATACACACAATACTACACGGCTGAAATGAGGTCTTAAATGGACCCATTTTATTTTTGTCAATTGTGTTAATTTGTAACATGACACATATGTTGCATAACACATGACCCAATTTGTTAATTGTGCAATTTTAACTATTAAAATTCATAATTTACAAATTTATTACATTTAAATAATTTCACTAATAATTTCGAAATTATTATTGTATAAAAATGTAATGTCATAATTTAATTACAACTCTTTGTAATTTTATGATCAACCGTGTTCATTCTCAATTTAATCGTTTCCCAAACGAATAAATAAAAACCGAGTAATAAAACTATTTTATTACTTTGACTATTATTATTATAATCCTATTATAAAAATATTCGTCATATAAAATCATTTCCAAAATTTCCAGTTATTAATTAATTTGTATCCAATACAATATTAATTAATTATTCCATTGAGACGGAATTCCCTAAAGATATGACCTTAAGGGATCAACTGATCACCACCATCATATGACGATAATGTCAAACTCTAGACAGCCAATCATTATCGATAAATGTTGATCAGTCGACTTTAAAAGAGTAACACTCCCAGTTGTGTTTCATTCAAATGAGTTTTAATTACGTCAACACACTATTGTCGAGGACACTTCCTCCAACAATCTCCCACTTGTCCGAGACAAGTGTGTGTCACCAATTCTCTTGCCCTATTACTATCTCCCACTCAATGCATGACGTCCTCTCAGGTCGTGCCGGCAATTGATTAAAATCTAGAGTGGTTTGTCTCGATCTGGAGTTTATAACTACCTACCGGAATTATCTACCATAGATACTTTCCGAGCGTGGCCACGCATTTCTAGTTATTATTCTCCTCGAGTGGCCTAGAGATATTTCTCAACCCTGACAAGGGATGGACAATTCCCAATCGACTCATTCCTTCCGGCTGGCCACAGCCCATCATAACCCAAAATATGTCCTTATAAACCCCAGTTACGAAGGTGTTAGGACATAAATCAAAGTTAATCTGAAAAGTGTGCCACCTCTGAGAATAGTCATTAGTCCAAGAACTGACTCATGTGAAACACGATAGATGCTCCCGCCACGACCAGGCAGTCTTTTAATAAGAGTACGCCAGAGCTCTATCAGCGGTCATTAGCCCGGCAAATGTGTCTTAACATGTCTATGCCTAGGTGATCGATTAGTCATCCCGTATGACTCTATGGCAATTGAACTCGCCATCAATCGCATCACACATCCGGTTGCATTGAGATGTCACCTCACTTAAGCAACTAGGGGTGAGGTCATGATAATTCAATTCACTTTAATGGGGTTCAATATGGTCTTACCATCCCATTTGAATTTTACTTGACCTTTCGTGAGTTATAAATAACTCAAACAATTAGTGGATTACACCATCCAAGTGGTCAACCTTTGAACACCATTTAATTTACAATCAGCTTTAGGGTCTCTCGTTTACATCCCTTAAAATTGTAATTATCTCCATTTTGAGTAAACCAGGTTTACCACGGTTCGTGCGATCGTTCACTTTGCGGATCATATCCATACATTGATCTTTCCTCTGAAAGAGACAAGTCATTCTTATGACTAGCGAATAAGATTATGTGCATTGTGTAAATCCCAGCCACAGCAATGCCTTTACATAATTTGTGAACTTACACATTTTGTAGAATCTTGTGATGACCATGTACTTAAAATACAAGTCATTGAGATGCATAGTCAATGAATGCAAGCCAAAAATTATCACAAATCTTTGCTTGGTGTCTTGGAACTTGAGTCGTTGCAAACCTTTTACCATACGACCAAGTTATCTTCCAAGATCTTGAATTTGTCTTTCATCTTCATTGGAGAATACTTTGACAATTGATCAAGGTTTAATCATTGGTTTAACACCTGCTCAACGGGTTGTCCTGTAAGCGGTGCGCATCCACTTTACACGATTATACTAATGGCGGAAACATTAGTGTTTTAAACGTGCAAACAATAGTACTTAAGGTTCGATAAATTTCCATGATCCCATCATGGTTACACTATCTTCATCTCCATGAACAACCTTAATACTAACATCAAGATGTCTCTTATAATCTTAACTAAACATCCCATGTTTAATTAGATTTAATTCATATCAATATGTCATCTAGAACCAAAAACTCGTGTACCTTTCATGAGTATCAATGCTTCATTCCAAACGAGCAATGAGTTGTTTTAGATAACGTTTACTCCCACTAAACTCTTGTTCTTGCCTGATTCTGAAGATCCCGAAGTCATACCCATGACTCCATAGCTTCAAATCCTGGAGCGAGAACTCCCACTGAACTTTACATTTAACCGTAAATCATAAAGCTCCCACTCAATTCAATGTTCCTTAACATTTAATGAATTGAAATGGTTGGGACTTCAACCATATGTGCTAATAGTCACATCCTTTTCAAATACCCTTTTGAAAAGTGGTTATTGAGTTTACTGAATTCATTCTCAATGAATTACCTTACTACTTTCAACAAAGTTACCCTTAACTTTGTAGACTGCAGACATCCACATGTCTGCTTATGCTTCTCTCAACAAATCTCATTTATCAGCACGTATATCTTATAAATTTCATGGTTCTTTGCATTGGCACATTTAGATCACCATCTAAATCCAAGAACCCTTTCTTGAGCCTTTACAAAGTCTTTTGAATAATTTTCTTCGAGTGTCCTCCCGTAGTTTCTATAAGAGTCTTTTCTTATGGTATATAATTTTGTGTGTGAGAACTTTCAGTTCCCCACATTTATCTTATCTTGTACTGTACGAGGACTCTATCATGGATCTTATCCATGTATAGAATTTTTCCTTACAAACTTCAAGAATTTATCTTTGAAGTATCCTCCAGGGCCGGGGCCGTTGGTATATAAGGCGTAGATTTTTACCAAACCGTAGATCTTATCCACAACCTTTGGGTTTATCCACAACTTTTGGGATGATAAGGCTTAGAATCTTATCCACAGCCTAATCTACCTTTTACAACCATAAGGTGTAGATTGCTCTTGGGATATAAGGCGTAGATTTTTACCAAACCGTAGATCTTATCTACAACCTTTGGGCTTATCCACAACTTTTGGGATGATAAGGCGTAGAATCTTATCTACAGCCTAATCTACCTTTTACAACCATAAGGTGTAGATTTTCTTAAATCGTAGATCCCATCCACAACTTAATCTTCCTTCTTATCTTTCACATAACCAAAACACAATAAATCCTACTATTCACTAATAGATCATATCCATTGTGTTAATTCAAAATCACTTGCTATTTGTGGCATTTTAAATTTCTCCCACTCTATCTTTGTAATAATAATCCCATTTTATCACCAAAGATAGCTACTAAGGCCACAAGCAATGACTTTGATGTTGGTTTGTGTACCCTTATGATTTATTACAGAAAATATTCGTTTTATAGCTTAGATAGTTTAGAATGGTTGATAACTTTTCCTCTTTAATTAAGTTCTTAACTTAATTTGATTTTGATTTGATTTGAATTAAGTATCCTATACTTATTCTGTCTCAATGGTCATACATTGAATTGTCACAAGCAATTCTATTTTATGTTAAGATTTGCAAGTGTTAAAACTAATTAAGAACATAAATATAAAACCAATAGTGACTTGGGTTGAAAACCAAGTCACCTCATTATCCAAAATACAACCAATTGTTTAAAGGATTAACATTTCCTCGTCCAACAAGGAAATAAAATACGGATTTTAAATTGTTCTTACAACACTTGAAATACTAGTAAAATAAGCAAAACAAAGCTCCTTGGTCATTCTGAGTGGAGCTACTCTTAGTTCCAATGATCCATTAAGCTTGATTTTTCTTTCCCTTATTTTTGTTTCCATGCCCTAATTCAAGTAAGAAGAGCATTCACATCACAACTTGTATCATAATACGTTAGTTGAGATTAACACAAAATAGAGACAGTTATCATACCAACTGGAAGAATCTTCCCAGCTTTGAGATCGCTGAGATATCTGGAACAATTCCTCTTCTTATGTCCTTTATTATTACAATAAAAGCACCTGGCTCCTTGAGGAGCGCTCTTGTTGGGATCTGATGTACTTGCCTCCGAAGACACATTCTTTGAACCTTTAGAAGGTTGCCTCCCCTTAGCCCTACATTTCCTATCGAACTTTCCTTTGCCCTTAACATTTATATAGAGCTCATCCTTAGGGGAACTAACATTTAGGTCCATATCCCTTTCTACTTGCACGATCATATTGTGCAATTCATCGAGAGAGATGTCTTGGTTCCTTATGTTGAAATTCATTCGGAATTGTACATAAGTCTTCACCTTAGACAAGGAGTGTAGGATTCTGTCAATCACTAGTTCTTTAGGAATGTCCACTTGATTCATCCTTAGGGTTTCTACATGCTCAATTAACTTGAGCACATGTGGGCTAGCCTTTTGCCCCTCCTTAAGGTTGAGATCAAAGAAAGCCGATACTGCCCCGTATTGGACAATTCTCGAAGCCTTTGAGAACATTGTCAGAAGCCTGCAATAGATCTCATAAGCTGTGCCAATCTTCAGGGCAATCTTTTGGAGTTCCGGCTCCATCGAGAGGATCAAAACATTTTTCAATTCCCAAGACTCCTTGTGATAAGTATCATAAGGTCGTCTTGCCGCGGCGGTGGCATTTTCAGCAGGTTCGGGAGGTGATGCTTCAATAAGGAATTCGGTCTTACCGTCACCTTGTGCCGCCAACAACAGTTGGGCATCCCAATCGGCAAAGTTTGCCCCATTCTCTTTTAGCTTACAACGATCCGTGAAGGATTGTAACCATGAAGTGTTTGTAGTAGTGGAAGTAGTCATGATTGATATTGATACGAAGACTACAAAATTTTTAAACATATGAAGAAATTAAATGCTAATCGTTTTAATTTTCATTTTAACTTGTAAACATATTTACTAAGTTGATGCATCTATAAAATGACCTCTATCCAATTTTATAAATGATTCCAAGACCCAAACCCATACTATCGAAATCGTGAACCACTGGAACTCCGACCCAATGATATGGTTTGGTGGGTTAAAATAAACCGGTTCTACCTTAGAACTCTTGGTTGATGACAAATCATAATTTATACATCTTAGCCCGGAACACATTGACCACTGGTCCTCTACACTTCCGTTGAGTACAAACCAAATTTCAAATGCATCGGGATGCGATCCGCCCACTGGACTGAATCCACCCCATCGCCCCACTTATCCTACGTAATGGGGTTCGTACTGCCCACTGGACTAGCACCACCCCACAAAATAGAAGCTCATGGGTTCTACTATTTGGTAAGGCTATTTCTCAATTGTTTTTGTTTAATATAGAGGTCTTGTCAATTTATTATCTATCTCCTTTAAGTAAATTAAATCGGTGAACTCGATAATTGTAATTGACACGGTCGTTATTAACGATCTAAACTAATATGCATGTTTTATGGCGATTTGGCTATGCATGCAAACATATTTAAAATGCAAAAATAAAAGCAATAAAGCAATAAAATCCTAGTATGGCCTTCCTAGTAATAGTAAAAACTAATTAACTATTACAAATTCGGAAACCAACTCCATGGTCCCTTGAACTTTATTGGCACGCCATCCAAAAAAACACCGTCTTGTCGGAACTCCTTTCCGTATGGCACCGTCTTTTGGATCTCCGGAATTACACTAAAATAATACAACTATTCTATTGTAAAACTGAAAATTAAATTACAAACCCGTGATACGAGATCACATAAATTACAACCGAATCAATATTCCCTTTCATTACGGGTAATATTGATTAAAGCTAAGGCCATACTAAGAAAAATTACATAATTCCAAATTATATAAATAACATTCAAAATATGACATTCATATTAAATAAATTGCAATAAATAAAATATGTATGCACATGCTCAATTTTTTAATGCCAAATCGCCTTATGGGAGCAAATATCTCATATTTGTTTACGGTTTTTACGGATATGCGCGATTTTAACTATTAAAATCATCCAAAATTACATAAATCTCATTTATGTCCAAGTTAATCATCCTAACTTACTTTAGGAATCAATGTTTAGTCTCTACTAATATTTGATCATGATCTAACTTGATTTTGCATTATTGTTCATAAATTACTTGTATTTTCGGGAAAATAAACAAAATATGGCCAAATGAGTCAATAAAATTCGAAATTTAAAATTCAAAAATTTTAAACTTTCTGGAAATTTTCTAAAAATTCAGAAATTAATAAAATGGTCTTTTGCAATTATATATGGTTTATTTCTTAAATAAATCCTATAAAAGCCGTTTTTATAGTTAAAAATCCGATTTAAATTATAAAAACTTGCAATAATTTGCCATAAATTTTTAGTCATCCTAAAATACATATTAGAATCTGAAAATGACCAAAAATTACAGACCATACTTGAAAATTTTATTTTCGACTCATAAATTACGATTATTAGCTAATTAACTCATTAAAATTAATAATCATAAAAATAGAAACTTTTTGATATCTAACTTTTAGATCTGATGTTCCTATCATATAAGACATCTATGGGTAAAATTTCATGCCATAATTTTAAGATTAACTATTTTTAACACGATAAGTCACTATTTATCCGATTTTAACCATTTAAAATCATAAATCATGCATCACTTGGGAATAAATTCCCAAAACTTACATACATACTGTAAATATTGCATGTGACATTGTGTAAAGTTTTTATGGCAAAATTCCAACTATAACTATTAAAGTCTAATTTAAGTCACTATTAATACGATTTTTACTATAAAAATCATTAATCATGCAAAATAAGTCCAATAATTTCGAAAATTCATACAGGAACTTTATATATTGCATGTGACTTCTCATAAAAAATTTAAGGTCAAATTCGAAATATAACCTTATATACCCATTTTAACTCATATTATGACTATTTATCTCATAAAATTCAAAATCCATGCACATTAACTCCATTTCTTACGAACAATCATATACAATATATTAAATATGCATTTGAGAACATATCAAAAAATCTCGGCCAGAAACTATTTTTAGCTATTTTTCCCATTAATTGTTGTTTAAAACCGATTTAAACTACAAAATATACAAATAAATATAAAAATGAACAATAAAAATCCATAAAATTATTTTTATGTCCTAAAACCATTTTAGAATCAGAAACTTTAACATGAAAAATTATTTTGTGATTTATCATAATAAATACAAAATATTTCGAAAATTCGAAATATATATGTTAAACCGATTTTAACATAAATCATGAATCCGATCATGCATGCAACAACCGTAAAGCTCTGATACGAATTTTTGGAAACTAGGTTCCTTATTTTATACTCAAATCTAATATGAGTTTTGTTTCTTTAAGTTTAGGTCATAAAACTTAAATGGATCTTATGCATGCATGATGATATCATAAGATGTGATAGTCCTTACATTGGTTTTAGAAGGTTTATACTCAATAATCACCTATTATATGAGTCTTCAAACCATCGAAATACCCTTAAATGATCTAAGAAAAATCGTCTCCAAAAGATGCGTATCAAGGACCCGATCTCAAACTAATACTAATTTTGTTACTAGAAAATTAGTATAAGTATACTAGAAATATTAATAATATTACCCTTAATATTATTAGTAATGGAAATAATTTCTTACTTAGAAAAACTATTTCTAAGTATTATGGCTAGTATGATGGAGGTTGTAGTATGATATGGGTGTGTACATTAACCAACAACTCTTGATGTGTAGTGTGTTTGTGTGGTATATATGGGGCAAAAATGAGCTTCCTTGCTCATGCACTTGGCCGGCCAAGGCTCCCCAAATAGGCCAATGCATGGCCTTCTAATTCTTACACAAAGGCAAGAATATGCCTTACACATTTCTTACACACTTACACGCCTATTTCTTACTTACACACACAATCAATATGTACACACAACCTCTCCATACACACAATACTACACGGCTGAAATGAGGTCTTAAATGGACCCATTTTATTTTTGTCAATTGTGTTAATTTGTAACATGTCACATATGTTGCATAACACATGACCCAATTTGTTAATTGTGCAATTTTAACTATTAAAATTCATAATTTACAAATTTATTACATTTAAATAATTTCACTAATAATTTCGAAATTATTATTGTATAAAAATGTAATGTCATAATTTAATTACAACTCTTTGTAATTTTATGATCAACCGTGTTCATTCTCAATTTAATCGTTTCCCAAACGAATAAATAAAAACCGAGTAATAAAACTATTTTATTACTTTGACTATTATTATTATAATCCTATTATAAAAATATTCGTCATATAAAATCATTTCCAAAATTTCCAGTTATTAATTAATTTGTATCCAATACAATATTAATTAATTATTCCATTGAGACGGAATTCCCTAAAGATATGACCTTAAGGGATCAACTGATCACCACCATCATATGACGATAATGTCAAACTCTAGACAGCCAATCATTATCGATAAATGTTGATCAGTCGACTTTAAAAGAGTAACACTCCCAGTTGTGTTTCATTCAAATGAGTTTTAATTACGTCAACACACTATTGTCGAGGACACTTCCTCCAACATTTTGAACCCCATAAGTGAACTGGATTAACTTAGTATGGTCCCTAGTGGCTTGTATGAGGTGACGTCTCGAAGCGACTAGAGTGTGAGGCGATTGATGGCAAGTTCAAATGCCATAGAGTCATGTGGGATGAATAGTCGATCACATAGGCAGACTGCAAAAGACACTCTGTCGGGCAATAAGTGACCTCTTATAGAGTTCTGGAAATTTTATAATAGCCTGGTCGTGGCGAGAGCTACTATATTATTCTCATGAGTCGATTCTTAGACTAGAGACTGTTCGCCCAAGGTGGCACAGTTTCAGAGTGACTTTGATTTATGTTCTACGATCATCCGTAAAAGGGGGTCAAATGAGCATCATTTGGGTCATAACGGACTGTGTTAGTCGAAGGGAACAGTAGGATATGAATTGTCCAGTCCCTCGTCAGGGTTATCTTAAATCTCAGAGCCACTCGAGGAGAAAATTAACTGGAAATGCGTGGCCACGCTCGGAAAGAATCTATGGTAGATAATTCTGGTCAAAGCAGTTAAATCTCCAGATCGAGGAAACCGCTCACGATATGATCAAATGCAAGTACGACCTGTAAGACACCTTGCATTGAGTGGGAGATGATGTAATAGGACAAGAGAATAGGTAACGCACACTTGTCGAGGACAAGTGGAAGATTGTTCGGAAATGTGTCCTCAACAATAGTGCGATCACGTTAGTGATAATTATCATTGCCAAATCTCATGATAAGAATATGCAAGGGATGATCCGAAATTATACAGTTAACTGACCAACATTAATCGGTAATGATTGGTTGACTAGAGTTTGACATTACTGTCGTATGACGATGGTGGTCAGTTGATCCCTTTAGGTCACACCTATAGGACAATCCCCTTAATTGATATATTGATCAATTGTATACGATACGATTTGATCAAGTTCCTTAAAACTATCATATCGAGAAATCAGAGGTTAAATCTTAATGTAAGATTTATATTTGAAATTGAAACGTGTCAATTTTCAAATATTAATCGATATTTATGAAATGTCGAAATTAGAATAAGAAGGGTTCGTGGTTATTACAAATGTTGTATATCGTATTGACGATTGTAATAATAACCATATTTTGAGACATCAATTATGAATTACTAAGCAATTTGATAAATATAATTTAATTAATTTAGAGATAATATTTATTTGATAAATATGTATTTTTAAATTAATACAATTGTATTATGTCACATAGGATGTCACATGATTTCACAATTGTACAAATTACAAATTGTAAAATGGAAGTCCATTTTACAAATAAAAGTGGCGAGTGATTGTGTGTACTAGAAGGACTAATTTGTTTAAATTAGTGGAGACAAACATAATCGTGGGATAGGTTTGATACCTAAGGTATAGGTATGCATACCTAAGTGCATGTGTAAGACAAGCAACCTATTTAGCCTTGTCTAGCAAGGTTTACACGACACACACTCACCACACTAAACCTCACCCTCTTTATATGTGAATAGTTCACATCATTGTGTGAGAACACACTAATGCATATTTTCTATAGTAAGAAAATTCTAATAAAACCTCTCTAATATTTTCTAATAAGAAAATATTATTCTCTCTAATAATATAATTAGATTATAATAATTACTATAATAGATATAGTATTTCGGTTATAGTTCTAATAAGATTAGAACTCGGTCTTAAGGAAACCGATTTTGCTCACCTAGTCCGTGAAAGATTTCGGTATTAAGGGTAAGTCTTGGGTGCATCGTAAAGGAGGCAAGCTATATTGGTTGCTTCGTGGAGGATCGTCCTAGCATATATTTGGACCGAATGTAAGGGTCCGATTCGTTTATTTCCGCATTTTATTATTGCATGCATCGGATCTAAACCTAATTTAAATATTGAATTAGTAACATAGTTAGTAAGACTAATTTTGTTGTAGGCTTGGTATGACCGAGGTCCCTATAGATAGGATGTAACAGTTCCTGTTAAGGGATACTCGGTTGGTGGATTATGTTGGCATTAGATCTGAGTGTGTAATATAGAAGCAATACAGAGTTGTCAGCACTTATATGATTCACAATCGACGGTAAAAATAGCGTTAGGAGAGCTATATTATGGGTTGTGTTGGCATAGCTTAGTGAGTTAATGTCGAGGATGGTGGGCGGGAGTTGAGTAGTGCTTATTAGCCGAATGGTATGAGATTATGTTGTAAGGTTACGAAGACGTAACATGTTTCTTTTAGGGGGATAGGATATGATCGCGTTATGTTTTAGGTCTTTCTAGTCAGCCTTATATAAGTTCCCTATATGTTTTATCAGTCTTGTTTTGCGTTGCGCACCTTTGAGATGCGATGTTTCAAACTTATAAGAGGTTCTAAGTCTTGTAAGAGTTTGGGTGCGTTCTACACATCCTTGGGAGATGATCGCGCATCAAGTTCTAAGTCTTGTGAATATGTGGTATGATTCAGTGTACATAAGTGTTACATATATAAGCCTTGTTGTGTTTTCCACATGTTTGGGGATATGGTGAATTTATGTTGTCTTTTGTCTTGGTTGGCCTTACGTAGTAAGAAGTAAAAGTAGGTGTTGACATACCATAGTTGTTGTAATACCTCTCATTTTCGAATAGGTTTCTTCTACATGTTCCCCATTTATATTAATTGCTATCGTAAGCAGATATATTGAGTTAATAATAATGTTACGAGTTTTACATGTATAACGAGTTGGGCTTGATATACATGTAAAACCCTACCACGAGTATAACACACGGTTTTGTAAACGAATGATTTACGTATGGGTAGAAGTATCTATACCGCGTCGACGTGGGCCAAGTGACTGACCCACTTACGCATGACCACCATACCCATACGGCCATACCCTTTTACGCATGAAAAAGGGCAACTTTTATAAGAAACCCTAATACCATATGTATTCAAACTCTCGGCCACCCAACTCCGTAAACCCTAAATTTTCGTATACTTTCACCCACCCTCAACCTTGACCGATGACTTTATCATGAGAGAGAGTGAGGGGCGGTGGACACGGCATCAGTCGGACGTTCGAGCCAAAATCCGGCGAGAGCATAAGGTAAGTTGATTTTGTGTTTGCGTTTGTGTCTCTTCAGTCGTGAGGGTGTGTCGTTAGTCGAGTCTCTGTGGTGACCGTGGGACAGTGCGGGGGTGTGGGTGAGTACGTGGGTGGTGGTCTGAGTGTCGGAGGTAGCCGTGGATGTCGGGATTAGCTTTTGACGTCGGGTTATGGTTTGCGTAAGGGTTAATGGGCGGTGCCACCGTTGACTCGGGGGAGGTCGACACGGTGGTACCACAGCCGGCGTTGGGTCTGACATCAAGGGCGGTGGCGGTGGTAGTTCCGGGTTGTGTCGAGTTTGAGAATAGGAGCTGGGGGTGTTTGGTTTCAGGCATGTCGGGCCTGACTAAGGCCGTGGTAGTACTCGTCGGCTTGGCCGACCCGTTCTGAGTGTGGGTTGGGTTGGGGTGGTTGCCGGTGGACGGAGGTGGCGCTAAGTGATGTATAGTGGGGTCGTTGTTTACCGCGGGGGTTCATGGGTTTGTCATCGTAAGTATGGGGTGATTGTTATTATTGTTATTACATTATATTATTATATTATATTATTATTATTATTATTATTATTATATATATATTGTTATTATTATTATTACTACGATTATTTTTATTATTATTATTATTATATTATTATTAGTATTGTATATATTAGTGGCAGTGATAGAGTTGGTTATTTATTAATTTGTATTAGTCGGAGTTTTTTTTATGAGTCGGGAAATTTTTTTTAAGGAAGTTGCTATTTCGGGAAAGTTTCCATTTTGGGAAATTTTCTACTTTTAGAAGGTTGTTATTTATAGTAGGTGTATTTTGTGTTATGGGGGGTTTTGGGAAGATTATTAATCGTTACCTAATATATGTCTAGGTGACGGTTTCCGCGTGGAACATCTCTAACAGCTGTTTGGTTGTCCTTCTGCAATTGAGGTAGGGGATATATATATATGTATACATATATATATATATATATATATATGTATACATATATATATATATATATATATATGTATACATATATATATATATATATATATATATATGTATACATATATATATATATATATATGTGTGTGATTGTGTTATGACATGAAGTGTGTGTTGTTTATTGCAAGATTGATATGATTGTTTATGAAGGTACTTGATAAGGCTAAAGTCATATCACCTTAATCAAAGTAAAACTATCTCAATACTAGCAGAATAGCTAGTGGTAAGACAGGTATCGAATCCACAGGGAGGCGGTAATAAACGGTTTGCTAATGGTAATTAAGTCTAAAAGTAACAGTTTTACGGGGTTTTGGTTTGTTTGTTTTGACTAATAACTAAAAACAATTGAAATAAAGGATGTGTAACAGAGATATAAAAAGTCTAGGAATTCCGGATCACCAAGTATATTATATTGGGATTCTTAATTAATCACTAGTTCAATCGGATTATTCAAGGTCACAAGATTGGTCAATACTATTGTGTTCTTTAGGTCAAAAACTAACATGCGATCGCTATTATTAGAATCAACCTATTTGATTATCGCAACCTATATCAATTCTAACCCGATCGGTGAAAGAACTAATTTGCTACACTAATTATCAATTCAGGCCTAAATCAATAAATTAGAATAAGAACAATAATCAAACAACAATCATTGCGATTTTACTAGCAATCAATTAACATTCCCTTTTTAATATACTTGGATCCCCTTCATCCTAGATTAAGAAATTAGCTACACATATTGAATCTAATAACAATAACAATAAAGAGGATTGAAAACATGATTGAAGATGATAAATAACAACAAGGAATAAAAAGCATAAAAACTTGAATGAATTAAATTAAACAAGAAATAGTAATACCGTAGTAATTAGCAAGGAAAGATTAAGAACAAAGTATGGATTAATCCGGACAATGATGAAGAGAAAAGCTAGATCTAAAGTAGTGTGTAGAATAAAAGGTAGTAAAACTAGGTTATCGAGCCCTTATTTATAAAAAATAAGGAAAGTCGAAATAAGGAAAAAAAACGGAAATAAAATCCTGCGACGGGTTCCTCGATCGAGGACGTCACTCCCTCGATCGAGGACCCCCCCTCGATCGAGGACATCACTCCCTCGATCGAGGGTCTTCGTCAAATGGCCTTATTCAGCTCTTTTCTTCCTTGATTCTTCTCCAAACTTCCTAGAATCTCTTGGGATCCTCTTGTATTCCGCCTTGTCGACTCTCGTGATGCCTTAGTACACCAACAATGCACTCATCCTGCATTAAAACATAAAAAGGCGGAAGTATCGACAATCTCACCGAAACGGCATATAAAATGTCATATAAAATCACAAACCGTTTCAAAAACATCTGAGGTGAAGCATAAAAGTGTATGTAAATATGACTCATCAAACTCCCCCAAACCGACTCTTTGCTTGTCCTCAAGCAAAGCAAACTAAAAGAAGACCCATAAAAAAAAGACGGTGACTAGCTAACTCAGAGCCAATGCTAATGAACTAAATCCCAAGCTATGAATGTAACTAAGTGATGACTAAAAAGAGAAAACTCAGCTCATATTCCAAGATGACAACGATGTAGACAAGCCAATTACCTTTCAATCTTGCAAGACAAATTAGTCGGATTCTCACGGATTCGCTCAAGCACTCATAAGGGGTGAAAAATATGTGAGATAGAAAGAAATAAGACACTCACTCAACTTATGAAACATGCATGCAATCTAATGTGATAGAGATTTCCCCAACTAAAATGCAATCATAATGTAGACAAAAGTACATGTATCAAGGACAATAAGGATGACAAATGGGCAAAGGTATAGAAATGGTTTGTGCCGAAGCACGTTATGGATATGTGGGGCTAAGACGGTAGTCGCAGCATTAAACCAAAACCAATTCTATAATAAGTATCACAATTCATCCCAATCTAGAGAATTTATCTCAATATTACAACACATGAGAGTCAACAAACTACCCTCCAAAGATGCATAAGACTCTAGTAGTCATCCTTTCGATCTCTTAACTAAATCAAATGAAGCGTATATTTTCTTTCTTTTCTTTTTTTTTTTTCTTTTCTTTTTTTTGTTTTTTTTTTCATTTTCCTTTTCATTCATTTTTTTCTTCTTCTTTTTTTTTTTTTTTTTTCATTTTCTGCTTCATACTTTTTTCTCTTTTTTCCATCATAAGAGATACAACACAATTGCTCAAAATATTTCTACTACACCCACAAGTGACAAAATAAGTCCCTATCCCAACCATAGTAGTAAGAATAAACATGGTAAACAAGCAACTGCGACTGTCCCGATAAGGTAGGCAAAATCTGGATTGTAGCTATTAGATGAGATATGAAATGGCCACAAGGTTCAAACGGGCTAACAAAAGGGTAATCTGTAAGGCTTATTTGAACGATAAGAACCGCCTATCCACATGTACTTAGTCATATGAAAGCAATAAAAGTATCAAGAAATCAATTTCACACTTATGCAGTTTGATATTACACATTCCATGAGGAGAACTACACTCAAGCCTAAAAAACAATGAGACCGGTTTATTAATGTTCCCGACCTAGGAAGCTCTAAAGACCTCAGAAATTAAGTAGTTTACCAACAAAATTTGTCAAATCTAATCAGCAAAAGGCAAGTCAACAACGGTGAAGGCTTGGACTATGAGCTTTGTATTCACTAATGCAAGTCAAAACAGAGTACATGACAGCTAATTGGGATTTAAAAGCAGAAACAAGGGCAAATTATCATCATTGCTAGCTAAATTCACCAAGACTCGACCTAAAAGAAACACACTTTTTTAACAGAAAAGAAACACACAACTGAAAATAAAAACACTCCCCCAAACCTATATGTCACAGTGTCCTCAATGTGACCCTACAGCAAAAAGATCACAATAAACCGCAGCAACCTAGAGAGGACACTACTAAAAAGACATGGAAGAGAGCAAAGAAAAACCAACAATAAAAGAAATAAAATAAAAGAAAAACAAGGAAAAATGCTACCGTCAGTAAGGTAGCGACTCCCCCAAACCAGCTGTGAAGGGGGTAGTGACCAGCTGTCACTACTGCTCATCATCATCTACATAATCATCAATTTCTTTAAATTGTGCCTCCAAGTCTGAATCGACCTCTCTGCTGCTACCGGCTGCATCCTATGACTGCCACGTCCTCTACCACCACCATGAGAAGGGCCGGCCCCAAACTGACCACCAAATCCCCCGACTGGCTCATCTGGGCGAATGGGAGTATAGAAAGGTCTCCCAAGGGCACCGTAGTCGCGACTGAACTGGGTGGTAAACTCCTCTGAGGTCACACCGTACAAGTGAAATACCTGACTGTCGTCGCCAGGAATAGGTGTGTAGTAGCTAGGAGCAACACCCCTATATGGACGGTTCTCAGCAAGGCTAGTCGCCTCCATCTGCTCCCACAGTCTCCTCTGAACCAAGGCATTATTAAAGCCCTCATGTAGCCGAACCTCCCTCTCAACAATAGGATCGAAAGAATAAGAAGGTGCAAATGATGGAGGTGCGATTGGCTGGAATGGTGCTGCAGGGCGAAAAATAGGGGCCGTAGGGTTGGCAGCCTTCCGACGAGGCTGGCGTGTCAGGGGAACCTGGTAAGTGAGCTCATCTGGAATCAAGTAAGAGACAGGCAGGGGACGTAGCTCTGACTCGTCCTCCTCAAGATGGTCCGTCTCAGGAAGTCGATCACATGGTAAATCCATCCACAAGGTACCCCGTACCTTCCACCTATATCTCCTCGCAACACAATCTATCCAACCGAGCCCATAACGCAAGTACTCCTCATCCACCGTGGGTGCCATAATATCAGTCATGGGTAAGTAAGGTGGAAGACCCTGAAAACCAGCTACTCGCCTAGCAAGGCGAGTCACTATAGCCCCACAATCTAAAGATGAGAACTTCCCTCTCATCTTATCTAAAGCCCCACAAACGACTCCCGGAGCGCTGAAAGTGAAAACCTCCTCCTGAAAAGGGTTTAGGCAGGAGGCTAAAAGCAGAACTTCCATGGTCACCAGTTTACTTATGTCCTTCCTACCGTAAAGAAGACAGGAAAGTAGGCGCAGGAAAATCCTAAGAGAAGGATGTTGTACATCGTTGACAGCCATAGCTCCCACTTCTACGGAATGACCTGAAAAGAGTGAAAGATACCGAGTCGCACGGAGCCAATTTGGAACCCCCAGCAAATCCTCCGGTTCCCTGACATCTAAACCAAGGTGCTCAGCCACTTGGTCATATGAAAGAGCATAATCGACATTAAGGAGTCGAAACTGAATCCTCCTACCCGGTATATCATGAACCAAGGAGCTTAGGAACTCAAGTGTCAGGGGACGATAAGATGATTCACATAAGGAATACAAACCACCCAACCCCAACTGGTCAAACATGCCAAAGATGCTATCATTAAGGCCCAAGTTACCAAGTATGGTACTGTTCACGCACCTAGTAGGGTTCATTGGCCTAGCCATGAGGCGAACAAACTCGTTTCTTTGCTCAAGTGTGGCGAAGATTACCATGGGAAAATCGTCAACTAGTGGAATGCGTGGTTGACGTGGTGCCCTTTGTCGTCTTGCTCCTTGTCTATCCATCCTACAAAATTAGCATACAAAGAATTACAAACCCAATGGTAATCAAAACAAACCTGAAATTACCCAAACCCTAATCCCTAATTCGAAATTTTCGAATTTGTGACTAAAATTAGGTAAATCAAGTTGTAAATGACTATGAATTTAAATAATAAGTAGCTAATAGAAGGATTGAAGCAAGAAATAACAAACAAATAACTACAATTCCTTAATTCGAAATTTTCGACCAAACCCTAACCCCTAATTCGAAATTTTCGAATTTTTGACTAGAATTTGATGAATGAAGGTGTTATCGACTAGGAATTGTAATTATAAGTAAGTATAAGAGTGATTTCTAGCAAGAAACAACAATTTAAAGCATCAAATTAGCATAAACACACCAAACCCTAACTTTTCTTAAGATGAATAAAATCTGAAAAAAAGAGAAATTACCTCCAAGAAAGTTGTTAGAATCTAGCAAAGATGTGATGTTGATGATGAATTAGTGAACAATGAAGCAGAAAGGGGATTTGGGGATAAGAAAATTGAAGAGAAAGGGGAAGGGGTGCGAAAAAGATGAAGGAAATTTGAAGAATGAGCAAATTTTGGGGAAACAAAGCTGAAGAAGGCGAAAAACCGGTCTGAACCGCCCGCCTCGATCGAGGGTAGGCGGTCCTCGATCGAGGGACCTTGATTTTTTTCCTACTCCAGTTACGTCCTAAAATAAATATAAATTTCCTTCATAACTCCTCGATCGAGGACGTTACTCCCTCGATCGAGGAACCTCAAATTTTTTCCTCTTCACTTACGCTTTAACGGGATTGATTTTTGCCAAGGGTTCCTCGACCTAGGCCACTTATACCTCGATCTAGGGACCCTTAACAGTACTTAACCCATTATTCTTCAAATTCATGACTCCAAAAGGCCGCATCCTGCAACATAAGCTTGACAAAAGCATTAAACGTAATCTAAAACTGAAATCAAAGAAACTAACACTAAACGAAGAAAACTTGAAAAAAAAAACGCGGGCTGCCTCCCGATAGCGCTGGTTTAAGCGGTCCCGCACGACCGTATTACCTCTAATCAAAGTTATTTTCAAAAGTGAATAGGGCAACGATTTCTACTACCCCAATGAAGGCACCTTCATGGTATAGTTTCAAGCGTTGACCATTCACTTTAAAATACTCACCCTTGTCAGTTTGCAGTGTAACTGACCCAAATTTGTTCACTTCAACAACAGTGAACGGTCCAGACCATCTACTCTTTAGTTTTCCTGGAAACAAACGCAAACGAGAATTGAAAAGTAAAACTTTCTCACCAACATGAAATTCTCGTTGCAAAATGTGCTTGTCATGCCACTTTTTGGTTCGTTCTTTGTAGACTTGAGCACTATCGTAGGCATGCAATCTGAACTCATCAAGCTCGTTCAGCTTCATCAATCTCTTTTCACCCGCCAGTGAAAGGTCCATATTTAGCTCCTTTATGGCCCACATAGCTTTGTACTCCAACTCCACAGGTAAGTGGCATGATTTACCGTAGACTAGTCGGTATGGGGATGCTCCAATAGGTGTCTTGTAGGCAGTGCGGTATGCCCACAAGGTGTCATCAAGCTTCCGACTCCAATCTTTCCTGTTCTTGCTCACCACTTTCTCCAAAATCTGCTTCAACTCTCGGTTAGAAACCTCCACCTGCCCACTGGTTTGAGGATGATATGTTAATCCTCGTCGGTGTATAACTCCATATTTCTTCAACAAGGAGTTAAGATGATGCTCTTTGAAATGCGTTCCACCATCACTGATCACCGCGCGTGGCACTCCAAATCGTGGGAAGATGATTTTCTGAAACAACTTAATAACAGATTTAGCATCACAAGTGGGGGTGGCAATTGCCGTCACCCATTTAGAAACATAATCTACGGCTACTAAGATGTAATGGTTTCCATGAGAAGAAGGAAACGGACCTTGGTAATCAATTCCCCAAACATCAAAAATCTCCACCTCGGAGATTCCAGTTTGAGGCATCTCATGCCTTTGCGAAATATTACCTGTTCTTTGGCATGCATCACAAGAACGAACAAAACTAGTAGCATCTTTTAAGATAGTGGGCCAAAAGAAACCCGATTGCATTACCTTAGCAAAGGTCCTAGAGGGACCATGATGACCACCATAAGAAGATGAATGACAATGAGAAAGGATAGCATGTACCTCACTTTCCGGGATACACCTCCTGTAAATGCCATCAGCGCATTCTCGGAACAAGAATGGATCGTCCCAGAAATAGCGCTTCACATCGTGCATAAACTTCTTCTTTTGTTGATAGGACAAATCAGGAGGCAAAATCCCTCCCACCAAGAAGTTAGCAAAATCGGCGAACCAAGGTGTGTCGATAGTGATAGCAAGGAGATGGTCATCCGGGAAAGAATCATCAATGGGTGTTGGATCTCCCTCTTCAAATCTCAAACGTGACAAGTGGTCAGCTACCACATTCTTTGCTCCTGGCTTATCTCGAATCTCCAAGTCAAACTCTTGCAGAAGCAAGATCCATCGAATTAGTCTCGGCTTGGCCTCCTTCTTGGCCAACAAGTATCTCAACGCGGCGTGATCGGTATAAATAATAACCTTAGAACCTACCAAGTAGGCTCTAAACTTATCCAATGAGTAAACTACCGCAAGCAACTCCTTTTCAGTGGTGGCATAGTTGATCTGTGCATTATCCAAGGTCTTACTGGCATAATATATGGCATTTAAGGCTTTGTCTTTTCTTTGCCCCAAGACCGCTCCGATGGCATAGTCACTTGCATCACACATAACTTCGAAGGGTAAGGTCCAATCGGGAGATTGGATCACCGGTGCTGAAATAAGAGCTTGCTTGATCCTGTCAAAAGATTTAATACATGCATCAGTAAACTCAAAAGGAGCATCCTTGTGAAGAAGCTGAGTAAGAGGTTGAGCAAGTTTAGAAAAATCTTTTATAAAACGACGATAGAATCCCGCGTGACCGAGGAAACTTCGAACGCCTTTGACATTAACCGGATACGGTAGTTTCTCAACCACCTCAACTTTTGCCTTATCCACTTGGATGCCTTTTCCAGATACCAAGTGACAAAGTACCACCCCTTCAGTGACCATGAAGTGGCACTTCTCCCAATTGAGCACAAGATGACTTTTCTCACAACGCTGCAAAACTTTGGACAAGTTTCTCAAACAAACATCAAAATCAGTACCATAAACACTGAAATCATCCATAAAGACTTCCATAATAGACTCTATGTATTCAGAAAATATGGCCATCATACAACGCTGAAAGGTAGCAGGGGCGTTGCATAAATCAAAGGGCATTCTCCTATAAGCAAATACACCATAAGGGCATGTGAAGGTAGTCTTCTCCTGATCATCAGGATGAATGGGTATTTGGAAGAAACCTGAATAGCCATCTAAGTAACAAAAATAACTATGACGTGCTAGTCTTTCTAACATCTGATCAATGTAGGGCAAGGGGAAGTGATCTTTCTTGGTAGCAACGTTAAGCTTCCTATAATCAATACACATTCTCCAACCTGTGACAAGTCTAGTAGCAATTAACTCATTTTTGTCATTAGCAACTACTGTTGTACCTCCTTTCTTAGGTACGACTTGGACAGGACTGACCCATTTTGAATCAGAAATAGAAAAGATAATACCTGCGTCACGCAATTTCTGAACTTCTTTTCTCACAACCTCTTGCATGGGAGGGTTCAATCGTCTCTGACCTTGCGCACTTGGTTTGTGACCTTCTTCCAGATGAATGTGGTGCATACAAAAATCAGGACTAATACCTTGTAAATCGTCAATGCTATACCCAATGGCTTTTTTGTGTAATTTCAAGACGGTCAACAAAGCAGAAAGTTGACCTTCAGTGAGGTTAGCATTGACAATTACAGGGTTCATCTCCTTATCGTCAAGAAAAACATAATTAAGATGAGAAGGAAGAGGTTTAAGATCAGGTTTCTTTACCTCAGAAACTTTGGATGAGTTACCTAAACTTAGAACCTGTGGGTTCTTACATTCTTCTCCCGTTAGTAGCTTCTCGACCTCAACAACCTCCCGATTCCATGAGTCTCTTTCTTCAGCTGAGGTTGTGGTTAGGACAATCTCCAGAGGGTCCCTGTTCAAACATAATGCAAAACAATCACTAGTAGTAAGATCAACTACATCAATGTTATGACACGTCTCCTCTAGCATGGGGCGCTTTAAAGCATTATGCAAGTTGAAAGTGATCTTATCATCCCCCACAGTTAGTGTTAAACTCCCCCGTTTAACATCTATGATTGCCCCCGCAGTATGAAGGAAGGGTCTACCTAAAATAATAGGCACATGGGCATCCTCAGCTATATCAAGTACAACAAAGTCAACGGGAATGAAAAACTTCCCAACTCTAACCGGTACATCCTCTAAGACACCTATGGGGTGCTTAACGGATCTATCGGCCATTTGTAAGGTCATGTTTGTGACACTCAATTGACCCATATTTAACTTTTCACAAATGGAATATGGCATAACGCTAACACTGGCCCCTAAATCGCAAAGGGCTTTATCAATTGACAAACGACCTATATGACAAGGGATAGAAAAACTCCCTGGATCCTTAAGCTTAGGAGGTGATTGACTTTGTAAAACGGCGCTGCATTCTCCAGTAAAGGCAACTGTTTCGGCTTCATTGAATGACCGCTTCCTAGTCAAAATATACTTCATGAACTTTGCATAAGCTGGAACTTGAGTAATCAACTCCGTAAAAGGTACATTCACTTGCAAATTCTTCACGACTTCCATAAATCGACCAAATTGTTGGTCCAATTTGGTCTTATGTTGTCTATGAGGAAAGGGAAGTGAAATAGGAATGGGTTCGGGAGCTTTGGGTTTTGGGTTATCATTTTTTCCAATTTCACCGGAGGGGGACGCTCCTCGATCGAGGTCAACACCTCCTCGATCGAGGGCCTGGTCTCCTCGATCGAGGGCTTCAACTCCTCGATCGAGGGACCCCTTAGAGCGTAGCTGTGCATTTTTTTCTTTGGTTCCTCGATCTAGGACAGCAGTTCCTCGATCTAGGACCTTGGAATTTGGTCGAGAGACCACTTTCTCATGTTTTTCTTGGCTTTCCTCCGTCCCATGGGACTCATCACCCTCATCATCACTTAAAGCTAAGTTACCCCAAGCTTTGGGATGCATGTAGGGTATCTCAGGTTTCTCAAGCGGCGTTTCCGGGCCCGGATATGATGTACCACTCCTCAAATGAATTGCATGGGCTTGCTCATGAGGTTGCTTTCCTTGGGGAGGAAGTTGACCTGGTTGTTTAGAGGGATTTTGTCCCGCTAATTGAGCAACTTGAGTATCTAGCATCTTGTTATGGGCTATGAGCTCGGAAATCTGAGTAGTTTGCTTTTGTTGAATTTGCAAACTTTGCTGCAACATAGCTTTCATTTCAGCAAAATCATTGTTTGGAGCTTGTGGAGGAGCTTGCGGTGATTGAAATTGTTGTTGACGTTGATTGTTATACTGATTTCCTCCTTGAGGTTGTCTATTGTAACCCCCTTGTTGATTCCCCCGATTATGAGGAATAACATAGCTCGAACTCGATGGTTGTTGAGATTGTGGATTCCGCACATTCTGATTACCCCATTGAAAGAACGGATGTTCTTTGGTCCTCTCATTGTAAAAGTTAGAATAAGGATTGCCTTGCCTATAAGATTGGAAGGCATTCACTTGTTCCAAAGTGCTCAAACATTCAGCTGCACCATGACCCTCAAGTCCACAACGAGCACAAAGTTCCTCTTGCTGATACATAGCATTAACCGTCTGCTTATTTCCCAAAGATTGTGTTGTTTGCATCTCAGCAATCTTAGCAGTAAGGGCTTCTAACTGAGCTGCAACTGCACTATCTGAGCCACTTCCTCTAGTAGCTCCCCTCGGGTTTCCATACTCGGCAGTGTGAGTAGCCATCTCCTCAATAAGCTTCCACGCGGCATCATCATTCGTGTTGTTCTGAAACCTCCCATTAGCAGAAGAATCTAGGAGGGCTCTATGATCATCAAACAACCCGTTGTAAAACTGGTTGCAAAGGAACCACTTCTCAAAGCCATGATGGGGAAGAGATCTAATCAGCTTCTTGAATCGCACAAATGCCTCGTTCAAGTCCTCGGTAGGAGACTGCTTGAAACTTGTGATCTAGCTTCTCAAGTTATTGGTCTTCTGTGGAGGGAAGTATCTCTTGTAGAATACAAGAGCCAAGGAGTTCCAATCAGTGATATCAGTCATATCCAACTCTCTCAGCCATTCCGCTGCATCATCTTTCAGGGAGAAAGGAAACAAAGTTTGTTTCACCTGATCTTGAGTTACTCCTGTAATCAAAGGGATAGAACAACAGTAAGTAACAAATTTTTCCATGTGTTGAGCAGGATCCTCACCAGGTTTTCCTCCAAAGAGATTTCGCTCCACTAGATTGATGTAGGATGGTTTGATTTCAAATGTTCCTTCATCAGTACTAGGGAGCTTAAACCCCTTTGGAATAGAATCCAAGGTGGGTTCTGAATGACTTGCTAAAGTAGGCATTTTGAGAGTTGAAGTAATTTGTTCTGTTTCAAAAAATAAGGTGTCCTCGTCAAAGGACAGATTTTCTGAAGTATTTGAGTGCTCTGCATCTCCGTCAAGTATACTCAAGTCTTCTACTTGACCAACTTCTCTATTATGCTTTCGTCTATTCCGAAATCTCCTCTCAGGTTCTGAATTTGGTGTAAGGAGTTCAGACCTGTTCGACCTGGGCATACACGAAACTAACAAGAAAAGAATGAGAGCGGTCTCAAGGAACGGAAGTCCCTTGAGACAAAAGACAAAATCAACAAAAAACAAACAGAAAATTGTTGCCTCCCCGGCAACGGCGCCAAAATTGATAAGGCTAAAGTCGTATCACCTTAATCAAAGTAAAACTATCTCAATACTAGCAGAATAGCTAGTGGTAAGACAGGTATCGAATCCACGGGGAGGCGGTAATAAACGGTTTGCTAATGGTAATTAAGTCTAAAAGTAACAGTTTTACGGGGTTTTGGTTTGTTTGTTTTGACTAATAACTAAAAACAATTGAAATAAAGGATGTGTAACAGAGATATAAAAAGTCTAGGAATTCCGGATCACCAAGTATATTATATTGAAATTCTTAATTAATCACTAGTTCAATCGGATTATTCAAGGTCACAAGATTGGTCAATACTATTGTGTTCTTTAGGTCAAAAACTAACATGCGATCGCTATTATTAGAATCAACCTATTTGATTATCGCAGCCTACATCAATTCTAACCCGATCGGTGAAAGAACTAATTTGCTACACTAATTATCAATTCAGGCCTAAATCAATAAATTAGAATAAGAACAATAATCAAACAACAATCCTTGCGATTTTACTAGCAATCAATTAACATTCCCTTTTTAATATACTTGGATCCCCTTCATCCTAGATTAAGAAATTAGCTACACATATTGAATCTAATAACAATAACAAAAAGAGGATTGAAAACATGATTGAAGATGATAAATAACAACAAGGAATAAAAAGCATAAAAACTTGAATGAATTAAATTAAACAAGAAATAGTAATACCGTAGTAATTAGCAAGGAAAGATTAAGAACAAAGTATGGATTAATCCGGACAATGATGAAGAGAAAAGCTAGATCTAAAGTAGTGTGTAGAATAAAAGGTAGTAAAACTAGGTTATCGAGCCCTTATTTATAAAAAATAAGGAAAGTCGAAATAAGGAAAAAAAAACGGAAATAAAATCCTGCGACGGGTTCCTCGATCGAGGACGTCACTCCCTCGATCGAGGACCCCCCCTCGATCGAGGACATCACTCCCTCGATCGAGGGTCTTCGTCAAATGGCCTTATTCAGCTCTTTTCTTCCTTGATTCTTCTCCAAACTTCCTAGAATCTCTTGGGATCCTCTTGTATTCCGCCTTGTCGACTATCGTGATGCCTTAGTACACCAACAATGCACTCATCCTGCATTAAAACATAAAAAGGTGGAAGTATCGACAATCTCACCGAAACGGCATATAAAATGTCATATAAAATCACAAACCGTTTCAAAAACATCTGAGGTGAAGCATAAAAGTGTATGTAAATATGACTCATCAGTACTATGGATTATATTATTATTATTGATTACTGTGGAGATCGGGACTTGTGAAATGGGTCTTGTGATATGGGTCTTGTGATACGGGACTTGTGATATGGCCATGGGAGGTGTGGTGTGATGGGAGGTGTGGTGTGATGGAGGTGTAGTGGTTGATTGAATGATATGGAGATGGAGGAAGATGCAGTTCTATTGTTGTTTATGTTTTATCTGTTTTACCTACTCAACCTCGTGGTTGACCCTGTGTATTCGTGTGACACCTACGATGATCCGGAATGGGGAGTAGATTCTACAGGAAATATGGCGCTGTGGGAGCATGGGATGGCGTGAGTACTTGGATGGACCGACTTAGAATTAGATCACGCTCTTCGAAGTTATCAGTTGTATTTTACTTTCCGCTGTATAGTAATTGTAACATTAAAGTTTAAATTTTACCAATTTTATATAAAGTACTTTGGGGGTTTTACTTTGTTATTCACTACCTCGGTCATTCCGAGATGGTAACAGTTCTATTTACTGAGGATGTCTTGCTAAAGGCTCCTTAAATAAATGGGGTGTTACAGTTGTGGTGTTTTAAGTCGTGTATTTTCAGGTGTGAACTTCGAGGACGAAGTTCGCTTTAAGGAGGGAAGATTGTAGCACCCCTTTATTTATCGTATGGGTTACTCGGTGGAGTTGGTCGCACTCAGTCTTTATTGATGTATATTTCATTCGAGAAAGAATATGGTATAGTTATGTTGTTGGCTCATAGATGGGTTGTCTTAAAACTGCTATAACTTGAGATGTATATAGTATTTTGATGTGAATCTGATTGTATGAGGTAGCTTGTCCTTTTACGATTCTAACGATAGGTCACACGCCCAAAAAGACCAAGAATTGAGGGAGTTATGACTGTTTTACGAAAACTGGTCACTGTAGAGAACTGCGAGGTAACTCGGCCGAGTATGCTGTACTCGACCGAGTATGTTGTACTCGACCGAGTATGCTCTATTCGGCCGAGTATGCTCAATTCGACCGAGTTGGTCTGCCAATGCCCTAATCCGTGTTTTATTATTTATATAAACCAACCCTAAAACAGTTTTAAAACCCTAATCACTTCTACAGTAAGCTTAACTCCCATTTCCCTTCTCTCAAAATCACCTAAGATCTTTGTTAAGAGTCTAGAGGCGCCGATCATCTAAGCCTAGTCCGTACTTAGCATGTAACTGTTCTCTTTAGCAGTTTTCATCATTAGGTTTTATTACCTTATAGTGATATATTTCCTTTATATAATTCTTAGCAGGAGAATTCGTAGAGGAACCGTGATAGTATTGCTTGGATTGTCTTCAACCTTGTGATTGCTTTGAGATAGGGTTTCCCTACTCAGATCTGTGTTTATGTATTATGACGGTTGTACTGTTTTTATCTGATATCATTGTATACGTTGTTGAGTTTGGAATATTGGGAACATATTTGTGGGACCATTGCGGGAAACGACTCTCACTCCTACGATAGCTCTTCGTGGGATCCGCCACGGAGAGGATGTGCACATTAAGGATCTATGTACCCCTTGCCGCGAGCAAGTGGGGGATTGATATCGGGCTTGAGACCGCCATGGTGATTGTGACAGTTGTTGTTGTTCAAAGCAGTGAAAGTGATTGTATCAGATTGTGTTATTACTGTTGTTGTGAGACTGTCGCATATATCAGATTCTGACGTTTGTGATATTTCTTACTGTGATGATCCATGTAATTGGTGAGCAGACTCTCGGGTGCGTCATGGATGATGTTTGCTAGCATGTGGGATGGATGGGATCACATATCACCTAGAAGAGTCGTAGCTTTAGCTTCCGCATACTTTTACATAGATGTTTTGGATATTTTTTATACATTTTGACGTTTGGTTGTATTCATACGTATATTTGTTACACTTTATAATAATTGGTACAATGTTGTTTATCTTGATTATCATACGTCAGGAAACTGAGATGGTGACATTTACATAACCCGATGGTCCTACCTAAAGGCCTTGGGTTATGTGGGTGTTATACATCCTGAGAAGCCGGGTAATAAGATTTGGTTTGATTTAGTTGATGGATACAAGAAGAGGATTATAAATGGAACGAGAGACGTTCATGGCGTGTTTTAAAAAAAACGGGCTCGAAGGTCTTCTTATGAGCCAAGACAAACCTATGAGTTGGGTCTTGTAGGTCGGCTACAATCTCAACTAGACCTGGCAAACAGATCGGGTCGTGTCGGGTTCGTGTTCGTGTCACATGTAAACGAGTCACAAAACCTCCAACCCAAACCCGACCCAATTAAATTTCGTGTCGTGTTCGTGTCGATCCACTTAGATAAATGGGTCATCACGCCTCAACCCTAGCCCGTTAATTTCGTGTCGGGTTCGTGTCGTGTTTTCGTGTCCTGACCATATTTGGAAAGTTTAAGTATATTTATGTGATGAAGCATAAAAAAATTGGGATTAATTTACTAAATAGGTCATTCGTGTCGGGTTCGTGTTTAAAGAGCTCAACTCAAACCCGACCCAATTAAATATCGTGTCGTGTTCGTGTCGACCCACTTACATAAATGGGTCGTTAAGCCTCAACCCAAACCCGCTAATGTTGTGTCGGGTTCGTGTCGGGTATTTATGTCGTGTCATTATTTGGCAGCTCTAATCTCAACTAGAAGAAGAAAGAAGAGGAAATGCCGAGAGAGATGAAGAGATGCGATTAATAAAGGAAAGACTCAAAGCTATGGAAAGCTTATTCGACACTTGCAACTCCGGTCCCCGACCCTTTCACGACCCTAATGATCCACATGGAAAAAGCAACGGTAGTGGAGCTGGTGTTGGCTATCAAGTATCTTAGTTTAGTTGTGTGTAGGTGTTGAACATGAGACAAACTCATTTTTAGACCGTTCTTGTAACTTTAGAAAATATTTTCATTTTTCAATAAATGAGATATTGGTTGTTACAAATGGCGTTCGTATTGAATTTGCTAGTATGATTTCTGATTGCAAGGTTGCATTTCAGTTGCAATGGCGTTCGTATTTAAAACGCCCAGGTTTAAAGGCGACTGAAATGATGTTTTTGGCGACTGAATTAGTCGCCAAGACAGAGGCCACAAACCAGTATGATTGTGCCAGTTAAAGTGGCGACTGAAGGGACAAAATGGCAACTGATTTCAGTCACCATTTTGGCGACTACCAGGTGTTTCAGTTGCCACTGACCGAGTTGCCAAAGGCGACTAACGTCCGCGCTATTCTCGGAGGACTAATTTCAGTTGCCCAATATAGTCGTCGGACTACAATTTTCTTGTAGTGAAAGCTGAAGTATTATCTGGATTAGGCTACGGATACACGGCGTATATGGAAAAGTCCATACACGCCCAATCACTTCGCGACAAGTGTATAATCCAAGTTAAACTACATCAGCTAGTGTTAGGGTTGGTTAGTAATTTTATAATTGTAGTTAACATGCATGTAGTTCGCATTAATTTAGGAAATTTTGTTATTTTGTTTAAATTTCATTCTCTTAACAACATTGAATGATTTTTTTAGTAAAATAAATATTTCTGTAATATGTAGTAGAATCAATTAATATTTTGGGAATTTATTTTTAAATTTTTTGTTTTAGTTAATAATTAAAGAATAATAATAATTTTAAAAAATTAATATTCTCGAAATTTATATTTTTAAAAAAAATCGTTTTAGTTAGTAATAAAAATTAATATTCTGAAAAATTAATATTTGTTTAACAAAAATCGTTTTAGTTAGTAATACAAATTAATATTCTGGAAATTAATTTTTTTTAAAAAATCTCGTTTTAGTTAATAATAACAATTAATATTCTGGAATTGAATATTTTTTGGAAATTAATATTGATTTAATAAAATATTCTATGTGTTCTTCGAATTAATTAAATTAGATGGAATATTTTTATTTTGTATTTTATTAAAATTTGTTTTAGTTAGTATGTAATTAAAATTCGGTATGTCTAATTTAATTAGTAATTTGTTTTAAGGCCTAATTAAATTATATTAATCCAACTATTCGATATGTGTACTTCAATTAATTATTAATCAATTCTCTTTAATTGATTTTACATTATAAATAACACCATAAAAAATAAAAACTCTATTTATCTACCGCACATTTCACGAGATGAATCCTAGTAACTAAAATAACAAAAATCAAATGTAATTCAAGGTCCAAACCTCAAAACCAGTGAACAACAACATTATTATTATTATGATTATTATTATTGTCGTTGTTATTTATTTAACTCCCTAAGAGAAAACCAACTACTCCGTAATTAAAGACTGAATATGAAGTTGTTACATTGTCTATATATTTGACGCTTTCTACTTATCATATATTTATCTAATGCAGAAGCCAAGCTGCTGACGTGGCATCACTAGAAAAAAGCTTTATCCTACGTGTCGCGTTGTAAAGCATCCTAGAGCTATTGTCCAATTAGATTCATCCTAGAGCTATTGTCCAATAACATTCAAGATATGGTATAATGGTATAACTATTCCAAGATTTTACGGACTAAATCTATGGAATCACAAGATTTCATACCATATATTGAAACAATAAATAATGACAGTTTTGGCTGAAGATTAATTCTGTAGCACGGCCTAAATCCTAGAGTTACCAATCCATGCATAATCACCGAACAAAAAAATACCTACAAGTGTTTTTTAGACTACATTTTCGATTTACATATGGGTCGGAATAATTACGGGTCGGAATACCTACAAGAATTTTTTAGACTACATTTTTTTTATGGTTTAATCGTTATTAAATATGGGTCGGAATAATTACTCTTCGTCGGTATATACACTTATGTGAGCGTCGTGATTTATTAGACTACATTTTCGATTTATTGTAAGACATCTGACTATTCACGTGAATGCGAAACATTTTAACAACTACGGAGTATTTATTTAATATAGTAAATAGTAAATGAGTGGTCATTTAATAATTTTGGAATGTCTTCGTGTAAGATATCGTGCGTAATAACTGTTATTTATTATATGAACATCTTTAATAAATATAATTAAAAATACGTTTTTTAACCCAACTATACATTTACTACTCACGTCTCAACAGATTATTTACGTTTTGCTTTTGTTGTACGATATGTAATATAAAACTTTATTTTATATATGGATTACATATTTTAAAAATGGTGCAATGAGTAATTAAAAGTATACAAATTCTATTGTAAGTCTTGATCATCTTAATGAACAACTATATGATAGCCCATGTATACCGTCATACCGACATGTGTCATAAATAATTCAAAATTTATTTATATGTATATAATTAATCAGCTTTCTTTGATATTATTAATTACGGTATTCATCTAAAGTTAAAAACAGGCCACAGTAAATAATTAATTTGCTTATCTCCAATATTATTAACTATATTTATCTAAAGTTTAAAGAACAGACCAGTGAATTTCACGGGTTACAACCTAGTTGTTTTTACTTTTTACCCCAATTAATCAAACATCATTCTGTGTCACTCTCTCACCTTCCAACTTTCTTCAATGGCTCCTGCGATATCTTCCTCAATTAATGTAGATTCCAGGTAACTCTCATTTCTTTTCTTTTTTTTTACCAAAACTGACATTTACTAGACTATATATTTTACCACCGTAATATCTTTTTTCATTTGATTTCATTCTCAATTTTTGGCTACATAATTAAATTGCATTAATCACACCTTAATATTGTTATTCAAAATAACCCATAATGTATCTTTGTGATTCTTCTTCATTTATATTCTAACAAAGTAAGAATCATTTATATTGCATACATGATTCTTCCTCATTTATATCGTCATAAATATTTAAAGTCAGGAGAAGTAGTAACTCAATAAAGTGATGGAACCAATATTGTAAGATATTTAATGTATGTTTATGTTGTTGTTCCGCCAAGGCATATTTGCATGGTGTAACATGTTCGTTGACTTAAATAATTTACGCTTTCTTTGATTAATGATTTTCATAGAGAAGAAGCAAAGGAGATGAAGGAGCAGGTAGAGATTGATTGGGAGAATCTAGGGTTTGGACTGACACCCACAGATTACATGTACATTATGAAATGTAACAAGGAAGATTATTTTAGTGAAGGTCATATTGTTCCTTATGGAAACATTGAGCTCAGCCCTGCTTCTGTTGTCTTAAATTATGCCCAGGTCTCTCTTTTTTCTACTTCTCATTTTTCTTAGATGTTACACTGTTAAATATACTAATGATCAAATGCGGGTTTGGTTGGATTAGGGTCGCGTTGGATCGATCAATCTGACAGGAGTTAACATTCATTTCATTTATGGTCCATGCATGCAAAATTGGGTTTGGGATGAGGAGTTAGCAAATGTGTCTATGTATGTTTTTGAGAAGGCCTTGTTAACAACTAGATTAGAACATCTTTGGTACTACACTTAATAGGGAAAACGGGTTGAGTGTGACTTTAGACCTTTGAGGTGTGTTTGGAGAAAAGGAGGGGAGGGAGAAGGAGGGAAAAGAAAGGGAAAGAAGTGGGGGGGGGAGGGGGGGAGTGCTCTTTCCAACTTAAATAAAGATAGGAGCCTATACAAAGGATGGTAAATTGATTTATAGATTATGATATTGATATAGTTACAATATATGACATCCTGATTGAGAGATTATGTAGGATTGAATTGATTTTTTGAGTTGGTAATATTTTGTGATAAAATATTGTTAATAATATAATCGTTAGCTCTAGAGGTTTAGAGATAAATAAAATACAGATAACATTTCAACATCTACGATAATGGCAGTTAATACTCTTGATGTCAACATAGATGTATGAATGACAATGCGTTTAATGACTAGCCTACATTAATGTTGATTGGAGTAGCCCGAATTTTATACTATTAAAGGATCGATAAATTGAAGAAAATAGGGTGATGGAGAGGGTAGTGCAAAAGGAATTACGCCTGTTTCACATCTCATGTACGAAATTATCCCAAGTTACATTTCTAGTTTCATAAAATAAACTGAGAAAATCGGCTATCTTCGCTAAATTATCTAAACTTGTATGAAATTCACTCTAAACCGTTTGATATGAATCAGTTTTTTTGGAAATTATAATCGTTTTGTCCACAATACGCCTTCTGTGGGACAGTCACTGAGCTATTTTATATACACTTCAATCATTTATTTTGCCGTTGTCTGGTTGTCGTGGACGCCATGGATTAGACTTGTACTTGTTTCTTCATTTCTTCTGCATATTTTTTCCTGGTTCACGAAGAGCTGACAGTGATCTGTATTCATACACATAGGGTCTTTTTGAAGGATTGAAGGCATACAGAAGAGAAGATGGGAAGCTTGTATTGTTCCGGCCTGATCAAAATGCGACGCGTTTGCAAATAGGGGCTGAAAGAATGTGCATGCCTTCCCCTTCCGTTAATCAGTTTATTGATGCAGTAAAGGAGACTGTGCTTGCTAACAAGCGCTGGGTGAGTAACTCTTCACCTTAGGTGATTTTTCACCTACATCTGAGTCTATACCAATGTCATTTCAGACATGGGTATGACTCAAATATTGAAGAGCCGAAGTTAATAAGGACATCTGACTCTTAGTAATGAAGTAATGTTCAAATCAATTAATTTTTCCTATGGTTGATGCAACAGATTCCTCCTTCGGGGAAAGGATCTTTGTACATTAGACCATTGCTCATAGGAACCGGGTCCAGCTTAGGAATATCGCCAGCGCCAGAATACACATTCATCATTTATGCTTCACCTGTAAACAAATACTTCAAGGTTAGTTCGAGGTTGTACTTTTCTCCAACTTCTCTTTACTTATTATATGTCGCGTATATGTTGTGATGTTCTGTGGTACATTGTTCTTTGTCCCTGGTTAGGAGGGGAGTGCTCCTCTAAGCTTGTACGTTGAAGATGAATTTGACCGTGCTTCTCGTGGCGGTGTTGGTTGTGTAAAATCTATCACCAACTATGGACAGGTATGGTAAATTGGCAATGTTCACTGTCTGAAAATTATGGAAGCATGACATGAAAAAGAAAAGTAAATTATGATGGATTGTATGTTTTAAGGCTCTAAGACCATTGACAAGGGCAAAAAGCAGAGGATTTTCAGATGTTCTGTTTCTTGATTCCGTAACTGGGAAGTACATTGAGGAGGCATCGGCTGCTAATGTATTCGTCGTAAAGGTAAATGCTCTAAGGATTATTCATTGAGTTCATAGTTTTATTTCCTGTAATCCTGATCTTATTTACCTATAGTCCTGTATACACCTTGAAGGTTAATCGGTCTTGGGTAGATGGGTATTAAATGAATGTACGCTTCATGCTTGCAGGACAGAAAAATCTGTACTGCACCAACAAGAGGCACCATTCTTCCAGGAGTGACTAGGAACAGCATCATTGAAATAGCCCGTGATCATGGTTACAAGGTAATTTACATTTCCGATTAAGTAATGTAGTGACAAATTTCTTGACCAAATGAAAACATAGGAATGGTGAAATTAGATTCATTTGTTTTGCATTTCCCAACCTTTCTTAACTGGTTAAATATGAACGAATGTACAGGTCGAGGAACGGATGGTTGAAATACAGGAATTGTTGAGTGCAGAAGAAGCTTTCTGTACTGGAACTGCTGTAGTGGTTGCACCAATTGGTAGTGTTACCTACCAAGGCAAAAGGTATAGTACTACGCCATGTTATGCCTTGAATTCTTGTGATTTCCCAGATGATACACATGAACTAGATATCTTGACCTATGTCACTTATATTAGTATTGCAAGTTGACTGTGTCAGTGTCACACTCGTCTACAAAAAAAAAACATGAACTGATACTGTAAGGACCCCATGAATGGCAGAAGAACGTAAGCAACCTTACCAATGTGTGGATGGTGGAAAGAGGTTGTTTCTCACTTTTCAGTGACCAATATTGAAAATTGCATTGAGTTAGCTAGTTAGTCATTTTGCTTTATTTCATTGTAAACCATAGAATAAGGAATGGAGTCGTGTGTTATTGGAAACCTAATCACGTGTTGCAAAACAAACATTCAAGTTTCTTGTCATGTCCAAGTGTTGAATGTTGATGAATATCACATCTAAAATGCGATAAGTAGGGGTATATCATATATGGTGGTGAGACTGAATAATAACAATCTTGTTTGTGTTGATTATGTAGGGTTGAGTACGAAGTGGGAGAGAGCTTAGTGTACGAGAAATTGTTATCAATATACACAGGCATCCAAAAGGGTGAGATTGAAGACAAAAAGGGTTGGATAGTTGAAATTAAGCAAGGCTCTTAATAGTATGATCTATGACATAAGTCCTTAGAAGAAAAATATATAGATTAATGCATCTCATCTTTTACTAATGGATGTCTCATCTTTTTCAAAGATTTTGTTTTAGGAATGCTTATCTTTAGTTTTGTAATAATGAGAAGCTCATTGTGGAAACTTTATTATTGTGTAACTAAAGGCCATGATCAATTAAATGGGTGATGGGTCATGGATCATGATTGTCTTAGTTTTTAGAGTATCCGTCACAAGCAAGATACACTGTTAGATACACAAATTCTCATTGAAGACGGACACTATCCGTCACAAGCTGAAAACGCAAGTTGAAGACGGATAATATTCCTCTCACAATGTGCAAGTGGCAACATTCATGGATGTTCCATTTTTCCCCCACTTGCCTTCCCACTTGTGAGAGGGAATTATGTCACCAAGTTTAATCAAACGGTTCGTGCACAAAATTCCTAGCACTGTTCGAAAACGTGATAGACATTGGACTTTTTGCTAATTGACATAAGATTTTAGAAAGTGTTAAGTTGAGTGTGGTCTATTATAAGACCAATAGATATAGACATAAGAATATCTATTAGATAAATAAACATTAGACTTTAAATAAATTTGATGTCTATGTATTATACAGAAATCATATCTATATAATAACATAAAAAGGCATGTTGAGTGTCTCATTGATAAGTATTTGTATTTTCTAGCTTTTGGTAATGCCACATCACACCCTTCTAAAATTACCAAAATAACCTTCGACAAAATTAAAATTTCCTACAAAAAATGTCATATTTTATAACATACAAGATGAAACAAATCAAAGGACATCATTATTGTTTAAATTAAATATGTGATTAAATATTCATTAAGCTAAAATTAAAAATATAAAGTCTTCTATAAATTCACATCCAATTAAGTGTCATGATTTATAATTAAAATTGACATTTGAATTTATAAAATTAATATGTGTCATTTAAAAATCATCTCTAAATATTATGAGTCACATGTTTACAAGTACAAAAAAATTTAAAATATTAGTTACAAACTCAAAAAATAAATTAATACAAACCTTTTAGTTTCACTCACAACTTTGGTTCTTAATCTATGATATTCTATTTAACATGTACTTCTTTTATTTAATGGTATGTTTTTAAGGACCATTATTATACTTTATAGTTATGTTATTTTAATTTTTATAACTTTTCATTTACAACTTTTCTTCTCCCCCTAAATAAATTGTTGAAATTAATGTAAGAATTAATTATCAAAATAATCTTATATAACTATGACACTAATCCTGATTTTTATTTTTATTTAGAAAGTTGGTAGGTAAAGTATAAATAAATAAATAAATAAATTGTTTCGCTTTTTATTTTTTTATGTTTTGAATAAATGGTTAGAGTTGGAATCTAATTTAATTATCATTTTGTGTTTGTACTTAAATTTCAGGAGATTAACATTTTTACATATCTATAGCATTATATGGAATTGAAAAATAAAGGTACGTAATAGATCTTCTTTCCACTTTTCTTTTGGTTTGAATACTTTTTTGTTTTGTCAAGTTTTCATTTTTTACTATGGCGTGTGGTGTGTGCAATATAAAAAGGTAGTATGAATCTATCATATATGGTGACATGTTATATTATATATTATAACCCTTAATTTATTAATAGACAAATTTTGTAAATTGTATTGCACTGTTTTTCACTCTTTCACGCAGTTTAGTTTTCCATGTAAAATTTCTAATTCTATTTTGTATTTTATCAAACAGGTTATAAATCAAATATTTTGGTTGAAGTGGGAAGTATGCTACAAATATGTCAATCTAACCTTTTAATAGCGTCATATAGTGAGTAAATATTATAGTTATCGGTTGTAATGCAATGCTCATTCTCCAATTCGTTATTTGAACTTTGAATACTTTCATTTTTTTAAGTCATTTTTCCCCACCTAATATACTCATTTAGCACTTGCAATATATATTTTTCTTCGAGATTTATTTTTATTTTTAATTTGTGTATATTTTATTTTCTCATGAATCAAGAGAATTAATAGTTCTGAAGAATTATAATAGTATTGTTATGATTGTAATATTGGATGAATGAAAATAAAACAACTATGCTTAAATTGTACAAAATATTTTTGAATCATATTATGTACTCCCTCCATTCTTTTTATATCACCCAACTTTTGTTTTGACACTATTCACAATAGAGTATTCAACGTCGGTTTTCTCTCAATCCGTTCACGGAAATATATTCATGTGAGATCTTTTTTGGATTGTCTTGATAAGAGTATTAAGAATATCAAACTTTTATAATTTTTAGTAGTATGTAGCTAAAGATATAATCAAAACAAAATGAACATCGGCAAACGTGCATAATGAAATGGGGTGATATAAAAAGAATGGAGGGAGTATGTTTTATAATCTAATAATTATGTCATTTGAGAAAATGTGCCGTTAGTTTTGCTAATTTTTCACTACTAAATTGACAAATCCACTTCTAAAGTTTTAGTCCTTACCTTTTTCTCTCACTATTATTATACTTTACATATTATCATAATTTTTTGTCTACATTCACAAAAAAATTCTTCTCTCGAATATATTGTTGAAATTTATATAAGCAAAAATTAATTACACATTTGTTTTTTATGTAACTATCACAAAAATCATAATTTTCATCTATAAAATCCTTAAAGGGTAAATCCTCTACAATATTATATAAAAAAGTAATATTAAGTATCTCACTAGGTCACGTGTCATTTAAAATTCTTTTCAAATGTTATGAGTCACATGATAAGTACAAAAGTATATATAAAAAAAATATTAATTGCAAACATAAAATTAAATTAATACCGACCTCTTATTTTCCATTCACAACTTTGGTTATTAATCTATCATATGTATTTAAAATATATATCTTTTATTTAATGGTATATTTGTTACTCACCATTATTATAATTTGTAATTTTTTATCTTCATTTTTTATCCAGAAAACTTTTATTATTTCCCTAAATAAATTGTTGAAATTAAAGCGACAATTAGTGGGTACAAATTAGACTATAAATATATTATATGAGTTAGCATTTTGATAAGCTATATAAATACTTTCATCCAAGTAAATTGATATATAAAAATCATTTCACTTCACCAATCTTTTTGCTTATACGTTGAAAATCCATTGAAATGACAAGGATGATGTTAAGATGATTTTGTACACGTATTTCTGAAAAGGTTTATCAAACTACACTGTATTTAAGAAATTAAACACTAATTTTTAGCCTGATTAGTAAGACGAAAATAAATTGTATTTTAGCATAGCGCTTTCATTCTATGTATTATTCATATCGTCTTTAATAGACTAAAGACAATATGAAAAGTGATAAAATATTATTACTATGCATTTATTTAGAGATTTTACATGTAATTGCGGAATATACTTAGACTAGGTTTAGGGTTCACGGGTCTGTTTTTAGTATTTTAAATTAATATTGTTAATAATATAAAGAGAAAGAAATCAATTATTTTAGAACTTTAATAATATGAAATTAATATTGTTAATAATTAAAAGATAAAGAAATTAATTATTTTATAATTTTAAAATATGAAATTAATATAAAGATAAAGAAATTGATTATTTTAGTACTTTAATAATATGAAATTAATATTGTTAATAATATTAAATAAATATAAATACTTTTAGTTTAAAAATTACATAGCGTTTTGTGAAAAATCGTGTTAGATTAAAACTAAAATGCGCTCGCATAAATTAAGACGCATACATTAATATTTTGCACGGGAGTTATTATTCAATATGTTTAGGAAATCATTTGTATAATTAGAAAATTAATTATTAATTATTAATTAATTGTATAATTGTATAAGTAAATTTAGTTATTGTTTCACATTAGGATTTAGTTTAGTAAATTAATTTCAAACCATAATCTATCCATATTTAAAAGCATTCAGTTATTATTCTTTTCAGATTAGGTCAATTAATTTTGCATAATTCATGGATTCACGGAATCTTGAAATTTTGTTTAGGAAATTAATTATGCATCATATCTTTCAGTTATTATTATGATTATGATTCTTTTCAATTTAGGAAATTTAAACAAAATTAACGTGATTCACGGAATTTACAAATTTTGTTTTGGAAATTCATTTATTGACCATGTTTGACGGATTTTAAAAATTTTGTTTTGAAAATTAATTTCAATCAAATCTTTCGGTTATTATTATTGTTCTGTTCAGTTTAGTTTATTGACCATGATTCACGGATTTTAAAAATTTTGTTTTGGAAAGTAATTTCAATCAAATCTTTAGGTTATTATTTTTATTCTTTTCAGTTTAGGAAATTTATTGAACATGGTTCACGGATTTTGAATTTTTTTGTGTTGGATTCACGGATATTGACCATGTTTGACGGATTTTAAAAATTTTATTGGACAATCAGTTTAGTAATATGTTAGTAGGCTTTAAATCGCGCCACGTAAGACAGAGCTTGTTTTATGTGATGTCACATCAGCGGCTTGACTCGCACAATGTTGAATTCATACCACACGGGTTACAACCTATTGAGTCAAATTAAAATGGAATTTATACATATGGGTGTTATACATATGGGTGTATAATAGTCAGTCTGTTATATTTAGAAATCAATTTGATTCCATAATACTTGCAAATGGAATCACGGGTTATATGAAAGAAATCAATTGTTTGCACTAATTTAAATTACTAAATATGGCGTCAATCTTGTGATCTTGTGATTCCATTTGATTTCACTAATTGAAATTTTATTGGACAATATGTTAGGATGCTTTAAAACGTGACACGTAGGACGGTGCTTGTATCTTGTGATGCCACGTCAGCAACTTGGCTTCTGCATTAGATATATATATGATATGATGTCCATCCTTTGTTTCTTTTCCGATAAAGTTAAAGCCAAAAGTTTTAGAACTCACCAAAATGACAATAAAACCAATAAAACAAGTACTACAATACGAAAATGATCTTATGTTAAAAAGTACCAATTTTATTATAAGAAAAGAATTGAAGCTATTATATTTACTTATTGTTGATTCAACATATTAAAATTATTTTTAGTGCAATGATATTTGGTGTAACAATTTATCTTGACGATAAAAAATGTATTTTAGTAGTTTTTACTACACATATCGGATATGAGCTTAATTTTAGGTTCTGACTTCGACACACTTTTAAAATTTTGGCATTTCGGTAAAAAATGGTGGATATTTTTGAAAAGTAGTTTTGAACTATCATAATGATTTTAAAGACGTGGGATGTAAGTCAGTTGATGGTGATAACGATTGCCACTATAACAAACTAATATCGATCACAACTTACAATTGTTAATAAACTGTTCACCGTCTTAATTTACAGTTTTCTTTATCAATCATATATGAGTAGAACTATTAGAGAACCCGCGATTTTCGCGGGTCACAAAACTAGTTATTATTTTTAAAGCCGGGATATTTATTTCAGATGGAATAATGGTTTTGTAAACCGGATTTGCTTTGCTCTTTTAAAAAAGGAAAAAATGTTAAAAAATGAGCCGCACTGATTATGGTGGAATTTAAGACTAGTTTTGGTAACAATAACTAGGCCTAGCTAAATAGCAGTAAAAAATATCAAGTAAAATTAGAAATAAACCAAAAGGCTTAAACCGGTTTACAAATCCAAATTCAATTAACTGAATTCCAGTTTACATTTTGCAAGAAAAATGGGTAATCGGTTGACAAATGCTCTTAGCTATGGTTTGTGACAAAGAGTTTTGAATCGAATTAGCTACACGAGATATAAAAATCATTTCTTGTGCTTACTTATATGAGCAACTTTCGCTCTCGAAGCATGGTACAAACAAGTACTCCCTGACTCCCTCCGTATTGCTTAAAGGTAATACTGACTATTTACGAATCACTACAAAGAAAACACGGTAACTTGATGGAATAAATCCGTCACAAACGCCCAAAAATCAGTCAGAAACACGCATTTGTGACGGTATTTTCGTCTAAAAAAGAAGTCACAACTAATGGTCATGAAAAACGCGTTTCTGACGGATTTTTCCTCAAAAATTCGAACTTCTGACGGATTTTCCGTCAGAAACTTAAAGTTGCAAAGTCAACAATTGGTTGACTTTTCCTGACGGATTTGGCCCACAATGAAACCAAATATAAGGAGTTCAACGCTAATCGGAAACCGATAATGAGCAATAATTGACGACCAAAAAAGACCAGCGAAACCATCTACAAGTGACCAAAACCAACGAATGAATGACGATTAATCTGTGACTGCTTTCAGTTTTTCACCAAACTTTGGAATCTCAGATCGTAGGGCGAGTGAGTTATGCCTTATGTTCAATAAGTGCTGCATTGTTGTTGATTCCTTGCCGAGGACGAATTGGAATGGTACATACAAGTTATGGAGGTGTACTGAGGGCAATTATAGATCCTAGGTCTTAGCATTAACTGAATCGACAAGTTTTAAACTATGTCAAGGAGCTAAAAGTATGGAAATCTACCTTAAGATAATGACTAGTAGACCTGCCAAATGGGTTGAATGGACGAGTTATGGATCGGGTAGAAATGGGTTCGGGTAAAATACGGGTCAGGTGTATTTTGGGTCGGGTAAAATACAGGTCAAGTCTATACGGGTTCCGGGTCGGGTTCGGGTAAAAATACGGGTCAATCAACATCTTTTCCTTGCATTTTTTAAAACTTCTTATATATCATAATTCATACCCTTTATACGTTTTCTCTCCTCTTACTCGTGTTAGTCAACTTAACTATCACCATTTTCGCCATCACCATCGTTATCGTCAGCATCACCCTCACTAACTCGCTAAATATGATAATGAGACTCAAATACGATAATAATGATGTCGTGACATGTCATCTGAGTCAATGAGGTAGAAGTGTTGACGCAAAGTGTGGTTCAGTTCGACGTAATACGGTGAAAGTGACGGTATGACACACTTCGAGGTGATGATGTGGTATGTTGTCTTAGGCGATGAGGTGGCACTGGTGATGTGGAATGAGGTATAGGTGACAGTGTGGCACACATTTTGATGTGATAACGTGGCATGTAGCCCATCGAAATAATGAGGTGACAGTGCTAACGTGGAATGTTACTTGAGGTACTACACTAAAAGTGACGACGTCACACACACTTCGATGTGATGACGTGGCATGTGGTATGAGGTGATGAGTTGGTGGTGCTGACGTGGAATGACATTCAACGTACTATGGTGAAAGTGATGGTGTGACACACACTTTGAGGAGATAACGTGGCATGTTGTTTGAGGCAATGACGTGACATACCGCATATATACATATTTTTCCTCAAAAATTTATAAGTCATCAATACATATATGACATTATATATTTTTAAAATGATATATTGTCTTGACCCAACGGTCAACCCGCTGTGGGTCGGGTTTTGACTCGTTGTTTACGGGTCAAAACGGGTTCGGGTATCTTTTGGGTTTGGGTTGAAAAAACCGGGTTATTTACGGGTCGGGTTACGGTCGGTTTTCGGGCTGGGTCAGATTTTGACATGTCTACTAGTCAGCAATAAATGCACATATATAGGAGGAAGAAGTCAGGACTGAATTGTAAATTGACTGTAAGTCGGAGACATGGGTAACCTAAACACTGAAAAAAAAAAAAACTGGAAAAAGTTGATTATCTTCTTCACTTTTTAAAATTCTTTAACAGTTTTTAAAATTTTTTTTTTACTGAGGACAATTATGGTAATATAGGTAAAAAGTGTTGGATTGAGCAAATCAGCGTACACGATTTAACATGTACATTTACTTATTTTTATTTTATACTTTAGGCGTAATACAAAAACAATTATTTGTATTTCCTAAAAAAAAGAAACCCACAATTATTGGTGAGATGTTCCAAATAGAGGGAAGGAAAAAGAGAGAAAATACAAAGCAACATGTTCCTTGTTTCTCTTTCGTTTGACATTGCTACACCACCCGCCATTGTTACACATTAACAACATAAATTAACCAACCAACAAAAATAACAACAATTTCTCCCTCCATTTTACTCCATTTTTGTCTCTCTCTCTCTCTCTCTCTCTCTCTCTCTCTCTTTTTCTGTTTCTGTTTCTCTTTCACATTTTTATTCTGGGTTCTGCCTAAAAATCCCATATAATTTAATTTGTTGTTGCATTAAATTTAAATATTATATGGGGACATTTCAGAGCTTCAGAAAAGCCTATGGCGCCCTTAAGGATTCCACGACTGTTAGCCTTGCAAAAGTCAACAGCGATTTCAAGGTTTCTTTTTATTTGTTTTCATCATTTTTCCCTCCAAATTTCATTTTTTTTTTTTTTTTATATTGTTGTTGTAATTGTTATCATTTGATGATAAAAATTTGAATGTTGGGTTTGGTTAGGATTTGGATGTAGCCGTTGTCAAGGCAACTAATCATGTCGAATCCCCTCCTAAGGAACGCCATGTTAGAAGTAAGTTTATATATTATTTTGCATTATGCAGAAAATATTAGAATTTTAGCAATTGTGTGCATGAATTTTGATCGATGAATGTATTGGGTTTGAATTTGTTTTTGTTGATTATAGGGGAAATGGTCAAATGTTGCAAATGTTGCAAATGTTGGTTATTATTGTTTATTATGAATCATGAATCATATTGGGTTGTTGATTATTGGATTGTGAATTTGTTGATGTTGATTGATCAGAAATATTTGCTGCAACATCGGTGGTTAGGTCGCGAGCAGATGTTGCCTATTGCATTCATGCATTGGCAAGGAGGTTGGCCAAGACGCGAAATTGGATTGTAATGCTCCCTTCTTTCTTCTTTCATCTTTCATCTTTCATCTTTCATCTTTCTATTATTCTTCTCATCTCTATTCACCATTCACTATAATCAATGGGTTTTCTGATATCTTGAAAATCAAAAATTATGCCTTGCCTTCAATCAATCCAGGTCTCCATTTGACTTGTAATTTGATCGTATCTGATTTTTTTCACTGCTAAGCTATGTTACTTTTGACTCTCTATTTTCCGTTACCTCATGTGTTTGACACTTGAATACTTCATTTTGAACCAAAAGCGTTAGTATTTTTCTTAAAATAACCGAGTCTAAATCTTCAACACAGACCCGTCTCCAAGTAGCATAGCTGGTAATTGCGGTCCTAGACAGGATATGCCTACCGTTGTATATGCTTGTAAAATATTGAGCCCTAGCTTAAACTCGATTAGATTGTGCAAATCTCTCATTAAAGCATTTGAATCAACAGGTTGCAGTGAAAGTATTGATAGTTATTCATAGGACATTAAGAGAGGGAGACCCTACATTTAGGGAGGAGATACTGGCCTATTCACACAGGGGACATATCCTTCAAATATCAAATTTCAAGGATGATTCTAGCCCTCTAGGTATGCTCCCGCTTTAACTCTTGTTAAGATCGTTGTATTGTCATTTACCTAACTTGACAGCCATGAGAGCTAAATTTGGGTTGGTGTGACGATGTTGATGCAGCTTGGGATTGTTCTGCGTGGGTCCGTACCTATGCACTTTTCCTCGAAGAAAGACTCGAGTGCTATAGGGTCTTGAAGTATGACATTGAGGCTGAGCGGTTAACTAGGTCATCACCTGGTGCAAGCAAGGTAAAAAAGAATAATTTATTTCCTACACTACCACTCTTTCTTTTATGAGGTGGTCTCACGCCTCACCGGTTTTACAGGTACATAGTAGAACGCGACTTTTGACTTCTGATGAATTATTAGAGCAGTTACCTGCTCTTCAGCAGCTTTTGTACCGGCTAATGGGTTGTCAGGTACTTTTGACTGTGTCGACTATGTCTTTTTTTGTCACTGCAACTCCTAGTTTAATAGATGAGATTTTAGTGGTTGTGCTAAACTTATTTGCATCCGATAAATGTTCTGACTTGCAAAGTCTGTGGCAGCCTGAAGGAGCAGCTTGCAGCAATTATCTCATACAGTATGCCCTCGCTTTGGTACGCACATTATACTTTCATTTTTGGAATTCCTCTATGTGTTTATGTACAGCTTCGTATTCTTGCTGGAAGTGATGTCGTTTTTTTGTTTAGTTCTTGTAGAATATTGAACACTTGTACTTCTAGCGCTGTTTCTTGTCAGTCCCTTGGTTTTGGCAAAGAAAAAAAAATATCAATAAAAAGAGTACCTATAATGGGATGGTTGCTTAAGTAGTGAGTTCAGACATAACTTATTGTCTCATGCCTTTAGATTAAATGGTGATTGTCCAATTCCCACAGAAGCTAAGAGAATTGTCTTTTGTATATAATGTTAGCATAATACAAGTGCCCTTAGTAGTTAGTAGCATTCTTACTGCTGCAATTTCCTCTATTGCAACCTCAATTCCAAACTCAAATGTCGAGAACTTTTCTTTAAGCCAATGTTAAATTGTTACTCCAGCTTCCATGAATGTGTCAAAGGTTCCATGTTTTCATCTTAAAATTAAGTGTCAGCGAAACAGAAGTGTCAAAGTAACACAGCTTTAAATGACATCTGAGTACGATGTTGTCATGGCTGTGGTAGTGGCGATATCTCCAATCTAAGCCTGATTTCTGAACTTCTTTTTATGTTTGTATTGTAGGTCTTGAAAGAGAGCTTTAAAATCTACTGTGCCATTAATGATGGGATAATTAACCTAGTGGACATGGTAAGAAATTTCTCTTAACAGCTTGTAAGCTAATCATTTGATGTAATACAAGTGACATTCCTAACTCTTTTTTCTTTAATTCCTAACCTTCATGTTCATGACCATGTTTGTGTAGTTCTTCGACATGACTAAGCACGATGCTGTTAAAGCACTTGACGTCTACAAACGAGCTGGCCAACAGGTTACTATAGTAATTCATAAAGGAAGAAAATTGTATTAGACTAGTTTTTTCTTGATATTTTATTTTGTCTCTTTACAGGCTGAACGTCTAGCTGACTTCTATGAATTTTGTAAAAGATTGGATCTAGCCAGGAACTTTCAGTTTCCTACATTACGACAGGTTGTTCTCTTCAACTGAACAGCAAGTACAAGCTTTAACGCTCGTCGTTTTACTGAATGAGACTGTCTCTTTAGAAACCAACTGCTACTATTTTAGATGTCCTGTTTTAACGCTCTTATTATAGAGTAACAATTTGTCGACGGTTTTCTAGATGCGATTTTTTCGGGTCATCTGCAAACCATCTCTTCGTTATGTTGCATAGACTGCACGCCCTTACTGGGCCATGGTTATAAATACTGATGCTCTGAAGTTTCCTTCCTTGAACAGCCACCCCCTTCTTTTCTTGCCACAATGGAGGAATATGTTAGAGAGGCACCACAAAGCGGTTCTGTTGCAAATAGACTGGTGAGGATTTTGACTCTGCTCATTCTGCTTCCAGCAACATTTCATGTTTGTTTTACACTCTTGTATCATTCAGTTTTCGGTCATGGTGCTTCGTTGCCTCCTAGTCATTCATTGCAGTGGTTAGTTATAGACCTTCTACCCTTGAGAAGTTCGTGGTTGATCTAGCTTAAGCATAAGTCTCGAGTTCAGTTCTTTGGGAATGCAGCAGTATCCTGTTCGACGCAACTTTTTTGACGTGGTTTGAAATGACAGACAAAAACTAACTTAATAACATAGCCTATTCTAGCTTGTAATTTTTCAGTCAAAACTGAATTTTTGGAGTAATATTTGAAGGCTGTGTTTCATTTCAAGTCGGTTTGAAAATGCTGCAAAAAGAGAACTTGAAGATGGTTGATAGTCAGTAGCTTCTTTCATGTACAGGAGTATCAAGAAAGAGATGAATCCCCTCACGAATCAGATGAACCAGAAGATGCAGAAAACGAACAAGACCAAGAAGTAGAGGAACAAAAACCCGAGGAGCCACAGGAAGAGCCTCAACCTGAGCCCGAGCCTCAGCCTGAACCGCCTCCTTTGATATCTACAGACGACGATGATCTTCTTGTATGTTATATTCCCTTTTTATTTTTGATTTTGGAAGAAGTTAGCTGGTTAAGTCTATGAGTTGTGCCGCACATAACACATGACATGACCTTAGTTTGAAACCCGTTATCATCAAAACTCCCCATGTGTCACCGCCGAAACATTGATTCTAATTTTCAATATGTACAAGCTAAGCTAATTCTGTCTGTTTATCTTGATCTTATCTCGCAGGGATTGCGTGAGTTAAATCCAAGGGCTGCAGAACTGGAACAAAGCAATGCCCTAGCTCTTGCCATTATTCCACCAGGTTTTTATATATATACCCTTTATCTTTTATGTATGTTTTCAGTTCATTATGGTTAGCTTCAACCTCAAAACTCACACTTTTCCGATTTCTGTATGAATGCAGGAGGTGAAAATCAATTTACAACAAGCAATGCCTTGACTGAACTCAGTACATCAGGATGGGAGCTAGCCCTAGTTACTACCCCCAGCAACATCAACAACGCTCCTCCAGCCTCGACCAAATTGGTTGGTCTTTCTAAACTTCTACTCATGAAGCTCTTTTCTATTTTTAATCGCTCCCTTCGACTCAAACGGACTGCTTACCTATTCTAGTTTGGACCGCCGCATCCAATAGTAAACGATCCTTTAAAATGACTAGTTTACCCTTACTAAGACATGAAAAGGGAAAGATGATGCTGGAGGAGGGGTAACTTACTAACTTAGACCCTATGTCAAAACTAAACTTGCATGTGGTTGTATAGAAATTTGATGCAAAGTCAAATGTAATTACGTAAACAACTTGTTTCAAGAGAGAGCAAGCCTTCCCTTTTAAGTTTTACCCGACCAAATTGCACCTACAAGGGTTTGAACCCGCGACCATGAGTCCTTCATTCATCTTTTTAATCACTTCAGCAAACCCAATTTTGATGTTTCAACATAAATTTTGTTAATCTTCTGCGCCTTGAATGAATGATTATACAATACTATCTTCAACAGCTTGTAGAATAGCTGCCTATTATGGCTACACTCCTTATACATTTGGTGATAATTTGGTTTTATTGTGGGGACTCAGGCGGGTGGCTTTGATGCGCTATTACTCGATAGCTTATACGAAGACGACAGCGCAAGGAGACAACTGCAAATGCAGAACGCAGGTTATGGTCCATATGGAATGGGGGCAGACCCGGGTCAAGTACACAACCCGTTTGAACAGCAACAGCATGACCCTTTTTTCAACTCGCACAGCATCGCTCCACCCACAAATGTTCAATTGGCTATGTTGTCTCAGCAGCAACATCAACAACAAATGATGATGGTAACTTACCAGAACGCACCTCCCTCCCAATACCCGCAACCACAACCACAACCACAGCCACAACCAATGCAACACATGGGCATGGATCCACATAACCCATTTGGAGACCCGTTTTCAGTCTTTCCTCAAAATTCGTCATCGCAACAAAGGAATCATGGTTTGCTCTAAAAGAGTAATGGCGCTCTCATATCATTTCTTTTTTCCCTTTTTGTAGATGGTCTGTTGTATTCCTTCATTCTTTTTGTGATTAACATTTTTATTTCTGATGTTATTCACATAATGTTTCAATATTTACCCTGTATCCATATGTGGAAGTCATTCATTGCAAATTTCGGTCCTGGTGACAAGTACAGTACAGTCATGTTTTTATTAAGCCAATGTATGGATTTTGATCTTCATATATAAGCAGAAGACACCGACAATATAATTCTGTAATTTCTAATTTATTTTTACCATGAAAACTATCATCTCGAGAAATATAGCAAAAAGTTATCAACAAAGTACGTTTTCATCAGCTAGGCCTCCTTGTAGTGTTCAGAAAGGTGTAGGGAAGGTGATAGATCAGGCTGATTCATGATATATAAATTGTAGACGAGCGATGTCGCCATTTTAACAATAAAATGTTACTGCTAAGAAAATTGTTCTGGCAATTTTTTTGTCAAAAATGGAAATGGGTGACATTTACTCCCGTCTTAAGCTTAACGAAAAAGTGATCGTCTAAAAGGAGACTTGGGCCCTTTTTCGAATGAAACTGTATAAACTGAAATTATCTAAATAGAGCTGAATTGAACTTAAGAAAGCGCCAATACTTGTACCAAGCTAATCCAGGAAGATAGTTGAGATAAGAGTCTCTCGTATTTAGAGAATAAAACAGCAATCAATGCAAAACGTTCGAGAGATTTAGAAAAGCAATAAAAAGAGATAAATAAAGAGCGAGATGGACGCGTAATACAATAATTAAGTGTAACAAACAGGCTAGTAGTAAAAAAAGATGAACATGTTCGTAAAGAGGATTTGCAAACAACACGGAGCTTCCACAGCTACCTGTTTAAACCTTATAATAAAAATACAAGGAAACCTAACTTGGCTGTTTGCTGTGGAAACTACAGTTTACATAATGTACAAACGCCATTTCAGTTGAACATTCTTTTAATCTTCCGAGACAGACATAGATACTCCGCGTTCATGCCCCCATCAAAGCACAAGCCTGCAATTTCAAGCATCCAATATTTGAAAAGATACGTTTAGCATCCAATTGTTCATAGATAGATATATTAACTTGCCATACACAGATACAATCATATAACCATACAAAAAATAAAGAGCACTACAGCGTGGGAAGATAGCAGATGCCACCTAGTCGTAGCTGGCATTGCTGGCACTGTCACTGCGTGGTGATACTAATGATCCAGCTTTGAAGCCCGTTAATATTAAAAGTTCCCAAATAAAATGTCAGCCACCACTGTGGTAATTAATTCTTAAGAATGGACCTATCAAACTCCTATACCAAATCCTTTTATCCCAGGAACAAACATGGGAATTGCGACTGGAATTTGGTCCCCACACCCAGCCGCCAAATCTTCGTAAAAAAATTGTCTAGTGTAATTAATAGAGTCGGATATAAATTACAAACAATAATATGTTTGGAAGAATTGGAACAACTAGACTAGATGAAACTCTGATATGTTGGCATGTAATTTGACAAAACTAAAGAACAGCCAGATCTCTTGAACATGATACCCTGCATTACGTTAACGAAAGCGATCCAGCTCGTACAAAATAATATATTCAAAATTGTTTTTATGGGAACTAGCACTCACTCTCAGGGCCTTAAATCCCTTCAATCTAGAAATCAGGCTAAAGAGTTCTATCAGACAAAAGTAGAATCAGAAATTCAAAATGACACAAGTGATTAAAACCCCATTCCAATTTTTGGCCACCAATATTTCAAGGGATGATGGGAACTTACAAAAAAAAAATGCTCAAATAGATTGGCACTATACACTTACTAGGGGTATATGTGAAATGGCCACAGCTAAACTTCACTAATCTTCATCTTCAGACATAGTTTCATCCTCCGAGTTTTGTGATAATGCATGCACCTCGACCATAGACGGTGAACCTGCACCAACCAACAAGAAAGCAATGTTTTAACGAAGAAGCAACTAACTGCTTGACTAGAACAACCATATCCCAACTAGTAGAATGAAGTAGTCCTACTACATTTTTAAAGATCCATAACAAATATTTTGCATCAAGTGTACAGCGAGTGACATAGAACAGATCACTATGTGCCAAAAATTCAGCTAAAAAACATAACTTAATAATCTAAAGGTGTAGAACAGTTTAGGACTCTTCAATTCCCTTTAAAATTAGCAAAATAGACAAATGACGCATAAAAAGGGAAAAAAAATTCTAATACTCTTTAAAGAAAATAAAATATGCTTGTATATGTTGCCAAGAGCACGCTTAAAAAAATGATACATGAATACATTGTGTTTCTGAAGAGAACTTGACCAATTGAGTTTCCAGAGGATAGACTCACTTTCTACACAGATGACAAATTGACAACAAAAGGCCAACTCATCCACTAAAAGTGTCGCTATCTAAATTGTATACGACTTTACTCCAAGGATTAGTGTTGCCCTGTCAAAAAAGTGATCAGACAGTTCAGCGATATAAGCAGAATAAAATTTCCACTGTACCAACTCAGGTGAGGGAGAACACGAGTACCGCTGAGGAAATTGACAAAGTTTCATAAGGGATAAACAGTAATTTTCCATCAAATGACATTAGTCACAGGTAAATTGGTCACGTTAGTTCAACGTTAAAAATCAATGGAAAACATGAAGGGATTTTTTTTACACGCATCAATCTTAAGTATGCAAGCGTAAAGTCACACACTTGTGAATAAAGTGATATAGTAAACATAACATGTGGTACAAAAAGTATGCCAGAGGCAAAATGAGACATGCCTACATCATATGCCCTCCTAAATGTTGCTAGGACCTGGCTACAGATATCTGATACAATTATACAAATCTTGTAGATTTGGCCTTAATTGGTTATGTTTCGGAGAAAACCTAAAAAGGAAGCATCTATCTGCAATTGTCCATCCATATGTTCAAGTGTCATCTGTCCGGACATAGATACATTCTTAGAACTAGAAAAGTGACTCTCATCTCAGTATTTGCTCAACGGTCTGATTCAGAGTATATCATTATAGTTCACATCATTTTGGGAGCATCACCTTCATAGTCAGAGTGCCTCAAGCACTCCATCCATTTACATGTATTCCTAATAAATATCATTATATATGAAAAGTACAACAATATTTTTTTGATAAGTCAGACAATAGCGGATCCATTGGTGCTTAAGAACATGTAGATCAGAAAAGAAAGGGCGATAAAGCTCTCAGCTATTTGCACATCAAGTGTCTTTCACCAAGCACGGTAACACAGATGTTACGTGAGGGGAAAAACGCATATTCTAACTTTAAACAGCAAGACGGAACAAGACTAAATTTCTTTATCATTGTCAAATCCTTACCCAAATGTTTTAAATCTCTAGATTCCATGCGAACATCATTTTTAGCACAGCAGCGTGTTCAAATCCCAGCTCACCAGCTGAGATCAATCTTTCCAATTTTCCTACTTCCTGTCACAATGCCCCTTAATTTCATACCTTTATTCAGACACTACGGAACATGTGTAACAACAAGCGGAGTATAACAATCTCGGGAACTAATCCAATATTCAACCTCGCACCAATCATCTCCTTTCGATTACTACTACACCTAGTACACCCCCACAAAATTCTAGTGATGTCGAAAACATTCCAATTTGGAGTGATTGTTACAAATAATATGGAGTGATCCTAACAAATAACCATTAACCACAGTCTGAGACTCTGAGTTATCGAAAAAGTAGCTAAATACACACAATTTCAATCAAACAACAACAATAACAGCATAACCCCTATGCCACAAGAGCTCCCACAAATTGAAAACTAAAGGTGTCGGAGGCACGCAACCCTGTCCCAGGTCTTCTCTACACAGATGTCATTTCTATATGACATAAAATAAATATTACATCGAAAAGAGAAGCGCAACCAATTTAGCGAGTCCTTAATAAAACGAATACCGTGATCAAGGAAGAAAGAAGAGGAAGGCCAGCCATTAGACGACACAAGAGAAAGAGACTCCTCATCAGACAACGGGTTAGTCAACTTGCCCACAATCTGTCCGAGATTGTCGGATACAGTGGCACGAGGTGGGGCCCAGTAAGACGAACCGGGTCGAAAGGGTAACCATTCGGGTTCGAGGCGGCGAACGATCATGCCATGAATCGCATCCTCGAGCAGCTGCATTCCGGCGGTAAATTCAACATCGCCACCGTGAGACGGTGGCGATAAAGAATCGAGGTCGATTTCGATGAGTTGGGCTTTGTGAGAGAAAAGATTAATAGAGGAGAGAAGGGAAAATCGGGGTTTGAGGAGAGAGAGTTTGCTAAGGGTTTGGGTTAATTGGCGCGCCATTGGAGAAGATTAGGGAGAGCTTGGTTTAGTTGATTGATTGATTGGGGAAATTGGGAAATGGGGATGGATTACAAAGGTTATTGACGTGGTCTAGGGTATAAACTACGGAGTATATCGCTATCGGGGAAGGGTAAATCATTCAAAATGTTTGTTTGTACGTGCAATTTATTCGAATCTGTTTTTAAAATAATGCTAAAAAATAAAGTAATTGTCGTTTTGGGTTGAAATGGAAAGTATTTGTCAAAAATAGTGTACACGTAGGCTCGGTTTTCGAAATCTACTCGGCTCAAACACGCCATCAGCAATGACGTGTCTACTTGTTAATTGAGGGAGGCAGAGAGATAGAAAGAAGGTTTTGGAGTTTCTTGTGTTCTCATTCATCAACCAGAAAATATATAGTTACATGTTTAGCGCATAAAAAGCAACCGAGAAGCCTTACAATAAATAGCAATAAAGTGGAGATATAAAGTCAGTGATTAAAGCATTCCGTATAACCAATGAATATCTCGTCTAACACCCCCATCAAACTGGAGCATGAAGATCGATAGTGCCCAGTTTGCGGAGTAATTGGTGAAATTGTTGTGCTCCCAAAGGCTTAGTAAACATATCCGCTACTTGATCATTGGTCGAGACATGAGAGGGCAGAATAAGTCCGTCTGTAATAGCATCACGGAGAAATGGCAGTCAATTTTGATGTGTTTAGACCGGCCGTGAAAGCCCGGATTCTGAGCAAGGTGAATTGCGGATTTTCTGTCGCAAAACAAATGCATAGGGAAAGTGAGTTGGACGTCCAAACTGGCCAACAATCCCTTGAGCCATTTAAAGACAACTGCAGACATTGATCTATATTCGGCCTCAGTCGAGGATAATGAAACCGTTTGTTATTTCTTCGTTTTCCAAGACACTGGGGAGTCGCCTAAGAAAACGAACCAGCCCGAGACATAGCGACGCGTGAGAGGACATGTGCCCCAACCAGAATCACACCATCTCGACACAGTAAAGGGGTTGTCTGAGCGCAAGAAAATGCCCTGTCCCGGACAACCTTTTAAATATCGAACGACACGCATAGCTGCCTCCATATGAGCTTCACGTGGCTCCTTAAGGAATTGAGAGAGCACATGAACAGAAAAAGTAACATCTGGCTGTGTCACAACTAGATACACGAGGCGACCAACGAGTCGTCGATAGCGGGCAGGGTCAGATAAGAAAGGATTGTTAGTAGTAGCGAGTTGATGGTCAATATCCATGGGTGTAGGGCTTGGTTTAGTACCCAAGAGCCGAAGTTCGCTTAGAATATCGAGGGTGTATTTCCTTCGGCTAAGGCAAATACCGTCACTATTACGCGCAACTTCAATGCCAAGGAAATACTTTAATGGACCCAAATATTTCATCTTAAAACATCGGTTCAAATATCTTTAAAAGCACCAAGTGCCGAAGTATCGTTACCCGCAATAACAAGATCATCGACATAAATTAAGACATGCAAGCGCACCTTGTTATGGGAGTAAGAAAAAAGAGAATAATCGGAATATGAGTGACGAAAACCATATTCTCTAAGAGCCCCGGCTAACTTGGCAAACCAACATCGTGGTGCTTGACGGAGACCATATAGCGATTTTTTGAGTCGACAAACTTTACCATCGCGGCCATGATCAAAACCCGAGGGAAGCTTCATGTAGACTTTTTCATCCAAATCTCCGTGTAAAAAAGCATTGTGTACGTCCATTTGGTGTAATTCCCACTTCTTGATAGAAGCAACAACGAGAAGAGTATGGATAGTGACCATTTTAACTACGGGAGCAAAAGTTTTTCCATAGTCAATACCTTCAACTTGGTGGTTACCAAAGACAACAAGGCGAGCTTTTAATCGTTCAATGGACCCATCAGATTTGTGTTTAATCTTGTAGACCCAACGACAACCAAGGGCCTTTTTATTAGAAGGCAAATCAACTAAATCCCAAGTGCCATTATCCTCAAGGGCATCAATCTCATCTTGCATAGCTCGACATCACCCATCGTCACGGACCACAATTTTAAAGGATGAAGGTTCAACCCCCGCTATTATGGCTGCCAAAAACGAGCGATGCCGACTGGAAAATTTATCACAATTGACAAAATTAGCTAAGGAATGTGGTGTACCTTTGGGCAAGGACGGAGAGACTGGTGAACTTGAAGGAGATGGACTGTTTGTTGTATCAAGGATATAGCTGCTCAAGCGTGAGTTGGGGAATTTTAACCGTTGCCCCCTACCAAGGTCAGCAGGAAAGTCTACACCGGATGGAGAGGGAGATACCATAGTAACAGAAGTGGCATTATTATGAGCAATAGCAGAATCATGGACTGAAGAAGACTTACGAGGAGTCGAAGTGGCGTCCTCAAAAGACCCGTCGGTGTCTGGGTTCGAAATACTTGCAGTGTGAGAGTCCAAGTCGAATGCGCATGGGTCATCAGTAATGAGATGGGAATCAACTAAATCAGCGGCCTGGGTGTACAGTTTGTTTCAGCGTAAGGAAATGAGTCTTCATAGAAGACAACATCACGTGAAATAAATATTTGTTTAGTTTCGAGATCGTATACCTACCAGCCTTTCGTATTATGTGGGTAACCCAAAAATAAACATTTACGACTACGGGGTTCCAGTTTATCTCCTCGTGTTTGCTGATTGTGTACAAAACAAAGGCAACCGAATACCCGTAAGTTTGAATAAGCCGGGGAAGCTCCAAATAATATTTCATACGGGGTTTTGTGACGCAAAATAGGCGAAGGCAAGCGATTGATTAAATGGGCAGCCGTCATTACACTCTCGCCCCAAAACCGCTTAGGAAGACGACCCCGAAAAAGCAATGCACATGCTACATTAAGGATGTGACAATGTTTGCGCTCGACACTCCCATTTTGTTGGGGCGTGCCTACACACGAGGTCAGAAATTGGATCCCATTCTGCAAAAAATAATCAGCCATGTGATGGAACTCACTTCCATTGTCGCTCCGTACAACTTTCACTTGTTTAGAGAAATGGGTTCGGACCATGGATAAAAAATGCATAAAGAGGCTGGTAACTTCGGTTTTAGCAAGCAATAAATATACCCAAACAGACCGTGAGAAATCGTCAACAATATAGTTAAGAAGTATTTCGCACCACAAGTAGAGGAAGTACGATAAAGGCCCAAAGATCGCAATGTATCAATTAAAAGATTTCAGAAGCAATGCTATCACTAGTATGAAAACTAGATCGAGTTTGTTTGGCAAGATGACATATATCACACCCCGTATTTTTATTAAAACCAATGGTACAAGCTAAAGAGGTAAACTTGACCGCATTATCCCCCGAATGTCCAAGTCGACGGTGCCACAAAGATAATCCCCAACCGTGCCAACCGTATTCAACAAAGAGAGCGGAGTAGAGGAAAGCAAAAGCAGTCCATCGTTGAGTTCACCAGCTCCAATCATCATCCTCGTAGACCGGTCTTGAATAAGAAGACAACAATCCTTGTTAAATTGTAATATGTAATTATAGTCAGCTATGAATTGCGACATCGAAAGTAAGTTGCAAGTTAAATGGGGAACAAATAAAACCCGTCGAAGAATTAGGTTGTCATTGACTCGAATAGTACCCATCTTGGAGGCTAGGATTTTCTTCCCATTTGGTAACCCCACTGGTCGTGGAGGAATCAACGTGGTGTCAGAAAACAAAGAAAGATCACGTGTAATATGATTAGAGGCACCACTGTCTATTATCCAAGAAGTATACGTACCGGACAACCGGTCCGAAGCAAGGGAAGAAGTTGTGTAAGTTGTATTAGCATGAACCAGATGATCACCGCGAGAAACAGATCCGGATTCATTCGGTCCAGAATCACCCCCTTGCTGCGACGGAGTTCCTCCAAAGTGCGAGGACGACTACCCCACCAATCCGGAAATTTATTGGCCTTAGTGAAACAATTTTTGATGTCATGACCATTTACTTGACAATATGAGCAAAACAGTTTACGCATTTCCGATTTCTCTTTGTTATAAATAGCCTTCCAGTCATCAGGGGTACGAGAAGGCCCAGGGACAGCAAATGCCATGACAATAGCAACGTTGAAGAGTCTATTGATATAATATACTCAATAGGGGGGGGGGGGGGTTGAATTGAGTATGCCTTCTTTTTAAAATCTTCTTCGATGTGTGTGTGGTTGTATGATGAACGTTGAGTAGAGCAAGAATAAAATAGAGACACGATATTTTTGAAGTGGTTCAGTTTCACAAGTTGAAACCTACGTCCACTATTCTCGATTAATAAAATTAGTACCGACTCCGGATTACAATTTTATCAACCCTACTCGTACAACTTTGATGTTAGTTGTAACTCTATCTAGATACCGTTAAATATCTAGCTATGACAAGTACCGTTAAATACTTGCTTACAATGAGTACCGCGAAATACTCGATCTATCTTAAGTTAATAAGATAACGTCTTCAATGTTTCTTCTAAGTCACAATCTTGAATAAGATCAATGTTGGAGCACTTGAATCTTGAAACGAATATGACAATTAAAGCTCGAATCTTGAAGAATGATGATCGGCGGTTTCTCTCGATTTGCGTGAATATGTGTGTGTAGTTTCGTGTCTATTAATGTGTCATAGGCAGTCTATTTATATAGAATTATATCTAGGTAATTCAAACCCTAGATGATTTAGGAATATTACTTAAACTAGAATACTAGTCTTTTAGTAATACTACCTTAAATCTAATCTTAATATATTTAGGAAAGATTTAATAATATACTTTAGGTATTATATAAGGAATCAATTTCCTAATTCATATTTAGGAAAGATCTTTATATAATAAACAAATAGTAACCTTATTAAAACAACTTCCTAAACCTTGTCAAAATATAATAAATTATACTCCATAATATAATCTAGATTGTTTTTAGGATATATAAATAAATACATATTTATTTATTTCAATCCACCCAGCACAATTATGGATCGTGTCATGATACACGTTTTCCTAAACCGTATCAAACAATATTTTAGATTATATTATCTTGACAAAAGTTATATAAAAATCCTTAGTTTACTAGAAATAAATAATTGACTCATAAGAAAATTATTTATTCTGTTTTAACTAAAAGATATTTTATATTAACCCATTAAGATTAATAATTCCATATTAACAATAAAATACCAATTAAACATTAATTGTCCACGATGATTTCAGAAACTAAAATCGTTTCAACTATCACACAATATATCAATCATTTCTTCTATATGGAGTTATAGCTACGAGCTATAATTTGAACCAATCTTGTACTAAAGTTATAGTTGATAAGTATAACTTTAGTTCATTATATGCGCTTGTGATCTTCTTTCAATCTTTGATTTAGTCAATCTATTGACTAACATACTTGAATCTTTTATACTTGATTGATTAGATCTTGTTACTAATATTCTGTACACTTAGCACACGATTAAACGCACGAGTATATAATATATACATAGCTAGACTTGTCATTATCAAAACATAAACATATATACTTAATATATACATTTGAATATATGGTTCAACAAATTCCCCCTTTTTGATGATGGCAAGTCTTTCTTAGATTTGTGTCTAAGTGCACGTTCCCCCTCAATATAATAATGGTCATTCATAGTAAAGATTTACTTAGGGTTTCTATCTTCTATTTATCCCATATCCTTTAAGAACCCTAAGAGACAATGAATTACGACAAGGAGCAAGCTTAGGCAAATTCTAATCTAAGTCGCATTTCTCCCCCCTCTTGACATCATCGAAAAGATGAGAACAAAGACATGAAACGACTAGAATAATATACGACGAAACATAAGCAAGCATGCAATACGAGGCAAAAGATATGAACACACAGAATATCATACAAGCATATACGAATGTGAGAAAATATACACAACATATCCGAAAATATTAATGCCAATGGCCCGAATAGGGAACAATGTTTAAGAAAATTGGGCCAGGCAAAAGATAGTAATAAAGTTGGGCCATAAGCAAAAGTAGGATTAGGAAATCCGAGGAAGGCAAAACAAAGTAGGCCTCGGATTCATTGGGCCAGTAGATCAGTTGGGCCACAAATATAGCAAGAGTTTTATAAGTCCACCACCGGACTTAACAACAACAACAACCGAAAACGAGTTTTAACAACAACCGAAATAGAGCATTAAGAACGAGAACTGGAAGCGGGAGTCTTGGCATACGGACTGACATACTCGAGTCGGGTACGGAACTCCAAGGTATCCAATCTGTCCAAACAACTGCTGACATTGCGACCTTGAGCATTGAGAGCCAACTCGAAGTTAAAAATTTTCATTGATAGAGCTTTAATCGCTTCAAGAGCTTGACTCACATCCTTCCGTAGCAACCCGTGGTCTCTCACCATGGCTCCTCCTTGAGTTGTGAGGAAAGAGAGATGGTCACTAATGACCAACAACTCCGAGCACATAACCGAGACCTCCGAGCTCATCTTGTCAAGTCTTTTATCGACTTTGTCCATCCATGCCCGTAACAACTGCTCAAAACCCGAATCATCACGGCTTCCCGTAGCACCCTCATTCTCCTTTTCTTGTTTAACTTGGCACAGTCCAAGAATTTGATCCATTTTGCCTCTAATCCCTCAAACGATGGAGACGAATACTGTTTTGGTTCCTCCTCAACATTCTTCCCAAACGCCAAATCTACCCCATCCAACGCTATACCCATGAGTTTGAGTAACTTATCACACATCTGATCACGAGGTTTGACACCAAAGCTTAAATCATCCACAACACCCTTTTTGAATAAAATTTCCGACACCCACATTCCGTAAGGAATGTCGAGTGTGGAACTCGTCTTTTCTTTGATTAAGACGGATGAAGTTTGGCAAATCTTAGAATACAAGAGAAAAGCAAGGTTTATTTTATTCCCTTCCAACCAATGGTATAGAACAACGGCCTCAATACTCGACAATTTGTCACGAGCACCCCTCCTAGGCAATACGGTGTTCCATAGAAATTAAAGTTAACAAATAGTTTCAATTTCGGTGAAAACGAGTTTGTTAGAAGCGGAGAAATTTCAGTAGCATTATCATCAAAATACTGCTTAATCAGCATTTTTTGTTCTCGGCTCACAACACCCCATTCCTTACGAGTGTCAAGATCAAGTCCATCTTGATCAAGATGAAAGATTTCACAAATATCAGTTAATGACACCTCGACATCCCTACCGTTCACCACAGCCTTCAACCCGGTCTCACTTGGTTCTACAGAAGCAAAGAACTGAATTAATTCAATCGGAAAGATTAACCCTGAAAAGTTGCTAATATATTCCCACCCCTGAAATTCTAAGAATTTCTTAAATAAAAGCAGAGACTTAGACCCGTCTACCCAAGATTTCGGGTAAAATCTACCCGCATGTATGGAATAGGGGAGAAGACGGTCAATAAGCATACCTTCATTCTTGGTCATACGGACTCTCTCGAGACCTTCTTTGGTAGCCTCGACGGAGTACTCTCGAAATAGAGGACGGGGGTTCTTGGAATTCGAGCCCAGTTCTTGCATGTCGTCAGAGATAGAAGAGGCAACTCGGTTGAGTTTTCGATGTTTACCATTATCCGGTGTCGGAGCGGCGGCGGCTAATGGTGTCAGAGAAGGTGGAGGTGATGGGGTTGGTGAAGGTGGAGATGGTTTCTTGTTTTGGGAACGAGTGGCACGTGATGGAGGCATTTTGAATGGTGAAGAGTGGTGGTGATGATCAGAATTAATGGAGTTTGGATTTTTATTGGTTTTGGGGTTATTAATGGAGTTTTTAGGAATTTGAGGGAAGTATTGGTTGGGGACGGTAATAATGTGGGTTTGAGGTGGTAAGTATGGTAAGTAGTGGAGGTAAATGAGGTTGGTTGAGGTAATGAGTGAGGCTAAGGGGTAGAGGGCACGTGGTAGTAGGTAGTGGTGTCTAGTGGGGCAAGTGGGAGTGATACGTGGCAGAAGGTGGGGTAGGCTCACACGGTTTGTGTGTTTAAATAAGGTAAGTTTATTTTTCCTTTTTTTTTTAATTTGGTTAAAATGGATAATATGTATATGTATATTATTATGTATAGTATGTAATATGTGAGTAAGGTGAATTTTAATATTTGGTGTATTATTATTTTGAGATCGGTTGTGTACACACGCATATATGAATAGTACAACATAAATATGTTCACCTAATTTTTCATCGAATACATACATACACATGCAGCGGAGTATACGGACACAGTCATATAATCTCATCTAAACCGTAGTCAGTCATTGGGTTATTTTTGCTTTTAAGATTTGATTAGGTGCCACCGATTAAACCAATTTCCAATCGCAAAGTCTCAAAGCGTTCTCTAGCCAATGGTTTAGTGAAGATATCTGCCAATTGTTTTTCCGTACTACAAAATTCCAATTTTATATTTTTCTTTTCAACATGGTCTCGTAGAAAATGGTGTCTTATTTCAATATGTTTAGTCCTTGAGTGCTGGGCTGGGTTTTTAGATATAATTATGGCACTCGTATTATCACATAAGATAGGCACACATCCAACATCAATACCATAATCATTTAACTGTTGCTTTAACCATAAAAGTTGAGAACATACCAGTGCGGCAGCAATATATTCTGCTTCGGCAGTTGAGAGAGCGATAGCATTTTGTTTCTTGGATCCCCAAGATATTATGCATGGACCTACAAAGGTAGCAAGTCCCGAGGTACTTTTTCTGTCTAACGAACATCCTGCATAATCCGCATCTGAGTACCCTACTAGGTTAAAGTTACAGTCCATAGGATACCATAGGTATAACTTTGATGTTCCGATTAGGTATCTTAGTATTCTTTTAACCGCAATCATGTGCGATTCTTTTGGTGCAGATTGGAATCTCGCACAAACACAGACGCTAAACATTATATCTGGACGACTTGCAGTAAGATAAATAAGTGAGCCAATCATACCTCGGTAAGTTGTTTCGTCAACAGACTTACCATCTTCGTCTTTGGTTAGCTTCTTATCTGTGACCATTGGAGTAGGCATTGCATGAGAGGTTTCCATGTCGAATTTCTTTAGTAACTCTTTGACGTATTTTTGTTGATGAACTTTGATTCCTTCTTCAGTTTGTTGTATTTGAAGTCCAAGGAAGAATTTTAGTTCTCCCATCATACTCATCTCGAATTCAGAAGTCATCAATTCAGAAAAGTATTTGCACAACTTTTTGTTTGTTGAGCCAAAGATGATATCGTCAACATAGATCTGAACGACTAGTAGATCTGAGTTTTCGCTCTTAAGAAATAAGGTTTTATCCACAGATCCTCTCTTGAATCCACTCTCCAATAGGAACTTTGATAATCTGTCGTACCATGCTCTAGGTGCTTGTTTTAGGCCATAAAGAGCTTTGTCCAATTTGAATACATGATCATTGAGTTTGCTGTCAGGGAATCCAGGAGGTTGTTCAACAAATACTTCCTCTTGAATATAGCCATTAAGGAAGGCAGTCTTAACGTCCATCTGAAAAAGCTTCATTCCCTTGTGTGCTGCAAATGCAATAAGTAGCCTTATTGCCTCAAGACGAGCAACAGGAGCAAAGGTTTCGTCATAATCGATCCCTTCCTGTTGGTTGTATCCTTGAACCACTAGTCTGGCCTTATTTCGCACAATGACTCCAGTGTCATCCAATTTGTTTCTGAATACCCACCTAGTTCAAATGACAGATCTGTCCTTAGGTCGAGGAACAAGATGCCAAACTTTGTTTTTTCAAATTGTTGGAGTTCTTCTTGCATAACAACTATCCAGTCTGGTTCTGCGAGAGCTTCCTTGATATTTGAGGGTTCAATGGTGGAGAGAAAGGAGTAGAATGAGCAAAAGTTATTTAAGCTCCTTCGAGTTTGAACTCCATCTGTTAGGCTTCCTATGACATTGTCCAAAGGATGAGAGCCCTTGTATCTCCAGTTTCTTGATTGATCATTTGCATTACCTGTACTTGACTCGGGATTTTTACTTGTTCCCCCTGAATCCAAACCTGGGGTTGTAGTAGGATCAGGTATAACTCTGATCTCTTCCCCTTGGTTTTGATTCAAAGGTATAGCTTCATTAGCTGTAACTCTAGGTTCTAAGTCATTGGTTTGAGAGTTATCTACAGTATCATCAACTGCAGTTTCATCTCTCGCACCATTTCCTCCCAAGTTAAGTTCATCATGAATTCCTTGAATCTCACCTTCCTCATTTTCTATTTCAGGAGGATCTTCCCTTGACAACCTGAAATCAGGTTCGTCTAGGTTTTCCTCTACATCCTGTAAAGGCTTATCAAAGGTATTATTTTCATCAAAGATAACATGAATACTTTCCTCTATGCATAAAGTACGTTTGTTAAAAACTTTGTAGGCTTTACTATGATCTGAATATCCTATAAAGATTGTTTCGTCACTTCTAGGGTCAAATTTGCTTAATCTGTTTTTACCATTGTTATGAACAAAGAATTTACTTCCAAAACATCTTAAATAAGATATGTTTGGTTTACGACCTCGAAGAAGTTCATAAGGTGTCTTGTTAAGGATAGGTCTAATCATAGCACGGTTATGAATATAGCAAGTTGTACTAATAGTCTCAGCCCAAAAGTTTCTAGGTAGGCCACTACAAAGAAGCATTGTTCTAGCCATGTCTTCTAAGGTTCTGTTCATTCGTTCTACGACTCCGTTTTGCTGTGGGGTTCTAGGGGCCGAGAAGTTATGTCCAACACCGTTGGTTTTACAAAACTCAATGAAGGCATGATTGTCGAATTCAGTTCCATGGTCAGTACGGATTGTTACTAGGTTTGATTTATATTTGTTTTGGACAAGTTTCATGAGACTAACAAATTCATCGAATGTTTCGTCTTTAGAGTGGAGAAATATTGCCCAAACAAATATAGAGTAATCATCAACTAGAACGAAAACGTACCTGGAACCACCTCTGCTTCTTACCTTCATAGGGCCACATAGATCCATGTGTACTAGTTCAAGAGCTTGTTCTGTGCTTACCACTCTTTTCGGCTTGAAAGATGATCTGACGTGTTTACATCATGCACATGTGTCGCACATATTTTCTTGATCAAATTTGATCTTTGGAAGACCTTCTACCAAGTCCCACCTTTTCAGCTTACTTAAAATAGGTGAGCTAATATGACCAAATCTCTTATGCCATAGACAAGGATCATCTAACGTAACTTTCATGCATGATAGAGAGTCAGTAGGTATAGCATTTAAATCAATCATATAAACGTTTTTCCATCATGTGACCTTCAAGAATTACTTTACTGGTGCCCTCTAAGATTATACGACATATATCTGAATGAAAAACCACTTTGTTTCCTTTATCACATAATTGAGATATACTAATAAGATTATGTTTGAGACCACTTACGAGGTACACATCATTTATAGCATGAGAGGATGAAATACCTATCTTACCAATTCCGATGATTTTTCCCTTTTTGTTATCACCGAAGGTGACTTTACCTCCGTTAAAAGGTTTTAGGGTTTGGAATAGATTTACGTCGCCTGTCATATGTCTTGAGCATCCACTGTCGAGATATCATAAGTTATTTTCCTTAGCGACATACTGCACATATAAGTTCAAAGACAAGATATAGGTACCCAAGCATACTTGGGTCCTTTATTGTTAGTGATTACAAATACATCTTTCTTTTTAACCCAGACTTGTCTTACATAGGTTTTTCTATAATGGTAGTAGTTGGGTTTTGATGTTTTATGTATGTTTTAGTTTGAACTCTTGGTGACCAATTTTTGTGTGTTGTTTGTTGAGAAGTTTGTTTAGTTCTATATTTATTTTCTTCATAATCAAATGTCATGTCATAGAACCATCTGTGGTCATTGTGTTCTTTCCTCAACTTTGTCATTATCACTGTCAGAGATGGACATAGTGTCGTTTGGTATACCTAAGGATTGAACAAACTTAACTCCGGTTTTAAAGTCTTGTGCGTGTTTTACACAGTTTTCACGGAGGTGACCAGTATGACCACAGTAAGTACATATTAAATACTCAGGTAAATCGGCATATTTTCTTCTTTTAAAGTCTCGGTCTGTTGGGCTTTGTTTACACTTTGAGTGATCCCTTCTTCCATAACACTCGTGACCTAATCCCATCTTCATGTTATTGTCAGATTGTTCAGTTAGGAAGTTTAGAACGTTAGTGCTTCCTTCCCATTTATCGTGAACTTTCCGAGCATGAAGAAGAAGGTCTTTTAAGGAGTCTATTTCCTTCTTACATTCACTATGGTCAGTGTTGCTAGACTCTTTTAGGTTTTGAGTGTCTCTATGGAAGTCAGACACGATTTTGGCATGTTCTTTCTTGATTTTAGACAGATTGAATTCTAGATCCATAATTTTGCTTTCAAGGATCTCAACTTCTTCTAGATGAGTCTCATCTTCAACCATTATCGAAGATTCGGACTTTAGAAGCTCATTAGCCTTTCTAAATTCTGAAGTTATAGCTTCATTAGCTGTAACTTTAGATTGAAGCTCTTTAATGTTGAGTTTTAGTCTTGAGGTTATAGCTTCATTGGTTATAACTTTAGACTCAAGAACCTTTTTCTCAGACATTACTGTTTCCAACTTAGCATTGGCTTCAATGCTTATTTTGGATTTCAGTTTCTTAACTTTGGCTTTTAGAAGTTGATTTTCCTCAGCAATATCGAGCATCTGTTCTTTCAATTCATCTAATTCAAGATTTTGTTCATGACATTGGTCTAGGGTTTTCTCAAAGTATTTAATCAACATAGCCTTAGATAAATTTTTAACTTGACTTTTAAGTTGTAGAAAATTTACCTCTTCGTCATCGTCATCTGAATCGGATTCTCCAAGTAGGCACATGTGAGATGAGTTGTCTTCGTCATGATCGTTTGAGATTAGATCAAGGCTGACGTTACTTAAGCACAAGTTTTCAACTTCGTCTTCTTCTGAGTCCTCGTCGTCCTCGGATTCTAATTCTCCCCAGCATGACGCAAGCATTACCTTTTTGAATTCCGTTTTCGTCTTTTCTCTTTTTGATTTGTCTTTGATTTTGTCCCTGCTTGGACAATCCTTGATCATGTGATCTTGTTGACCACACTTAAAACATCCTCTTTTGAAGAATGTTTGTTTGGTGTCAGTTTTCTTTTTGTCGACAGTTTTGTTATTAGGGTTCTTGTATCTACCCTTGAAAACTGCTTTCTTAAATCGTCTTGTGAATATAACTGTTTCGTCTTCAAGTTCTTCTTCGCATGTTTCGCTTGTGGAGGCTTGTAGAGCGACGCCCTTTCCTTTAGAATCATCGTCGTCTTTATTTAGCATGATCTCGTGTGCCATCAGAGATCCAATAAGTTCTTGGTATGTAATCTGAGATAGATCACGTGCTTCTTCTATGGCCGTGACCTTTGGTTTCCACTTCTTGGTGAGACTCCTAAGGATTCTTCGAATGATATCCTCAGAATCGATCTTCCTACCAAGGTTCCGTAGTTTATTGATAATACAAGAAAATCGTGCAGACATGCTATCAATAGATTCATTCTTTTCCATAGTGAAAAGTTCATATCTTTGAATGAGCAAATCTATACGATGTTTCTTGACTACGGAGGTTCCTTCATAGGCAAGTTCGAGACCATCCCATATTTCAATAGCGGAATTACAAGATGAGAATCTATCGAATTCTGAAGTTATCATACCGTTTTGTAGGAGGCTCATGGCTTTAGAATTTTTCTATGCAATTTTGTAGTCACTTTCCACATAATCACTTTCCATCTTTTCGTAGGTTGTTCCATTGGCGGCGGCGACCAAGATTTTCTTTGGTCCGGTTTGGATGATCTTCCAACATTCCCAATCACATCCCTTGATGTAGTGAGTCATCATATTCTTCCATAGACTGTAGTTCTTACCATCGAAGATAGGACACTTGAGATGCTTGGAATCCATAGATGTCAGAGTATATAATATATAATCAATAGAAGGATCAAAACTCACCCGGCTAGGCGATCAAGAGCACGAGGCTCTGATACCAATTGAAGAGTCTATTGATATAATATACTCAAGAAGGGGGGGTTGAATTGAGTATGCCTTCTTTTTAAAATCTTCTTTGATGTGTGTGTGGTTGTATGATGAACGTTGAGTAGAGCAAGAATAAAATAGAGACACGATATTTTTGAAGTGGTTCAGTTTCACAAGTTGAAACCTACGTCCACTATTCTCGATTAATAAAATTAGTACCGACTCCGGATTACAATTTTATCAACCCTACTCGTACAACTTTGATGTTAGTTGTAACTCTATCTAGATACCGTTAAATATCTAGCTATGACAAGTACCGTTAAATACTTGCTTACAATGAGTACCGCGAAATACTCGATCTATCTTAAGTTAATAAGATAACGTCTTCAATGTTTCTTCTAAGTCACAATCTTGAATAAGATCAATGTTGGAGCACTTGAATCTTGAAACGAATATGACAATTAAAGCTCGAATCTTGAAGAATGATGATCGGCGGTTTCTCTCGATTTGCGTGAATATGCGTGTGTAATTTCGTGTCTATTAATGTGTCATAGGCAGTCTATTTATATAGAATTATATCTAGGTAATTCAAACCCTAGATGATTTAGGAATATTACTTAAACTAGAATACTAGTCTTTTAGTAATACTACCTTAAATCTAATCTTAATATATTTAGGAAAGATTTAATAATATACTTTAGGTATTATATAAGGAATCAATTTCCTAATTCATATTTAGGAAAGATCTTTATATAATAAACAAATAGTAACCTTATTAAAACAACTTCCTAAACCTTGTCAAAATATAATAAATTATAGGGTGGTTATTTCATGGGAATAATCCAACCTATGTCTCATCTTCTCATATTAATCCATACTAACGATTAACTAAGAATAATCCAACATATAACCTCATTTATCTTTCATTGGACTTTGACTATTTTTAAACTCTTAATATCGTTAGGTTAGCACGTCACCTTCACTTACTTTTTGGCCAGGAAGAAGGAAAAACAAAAAGTAAGTCAAGGTGACGTGCTTGCTTATCGAAAATAAGAGTTCAAAAATAGACAAAGTTCAATGAAAGATAATTGAGGTCATAGGTTGGATTTTTCTCAGTTAATCGTTAGTAGGGATTAATATGAGAAGATGAGGTATAGGTTGGATTATTCCTATGAAATAACCCTAAATTATATTCCATAATATAATCTAGATTGTTTTTAGGATATATAAATAAATACATATTTATTTATTTTAATCCACCCAACACGATTATGGATCGTGTCATGATACACGTTTTCCTAAACCGTATTAAACAATATTTTAGATTATATTATCTTGACAAAAGTTAAATAAAAATCCTTAGTTTATTAGAAATAAATAATTGACTCATAAGAAAATTATTTATTTCGTTTTAACTAAAAGATATTTTATATTAACACATTAAGATTAATAATTCCATATTAAAAATAAAATACCAATTAAACATTAATTGTCGACGATGATTTTGGAAACTAAAATCGTTTCAACTATCACACAATATATCGATCATTTCTTTTATATGGAGTTATAGCTACGAGCTATAACTTGAACCAATCTTGTACTAAAGTTATAGTTGATAAGTATAACTTTAGTTCATTATATGCGCTTGTGATCTTGTTTTCAATCTTTGATTTAGTCAATCTATTGACTAACATACTTGAATCTTTTATACTTGATTGATTAGATCTTGTTACTAATATTCTGTACACTTAGCACACGATTAAACGCACGAGTATATAATATATACATAGCTAGACTTGTCATTATCAAAACATAAACATATATACTTAATATATACATTTGAATATATGGTTCAACAAACGTCAGAAGGTTAAGCATCACCGAGAAGGAGGCGTTCAGATTGCAAAGCCGCGTGGTAGCCGCGGTTGAGGGTAGGTAGGGGGTCCAACTGGAATTGTTGATTGCGAAGGGTACTATATAAACTACGATCAAGACCCATAAAAAATTGATGGAATCTCTCGTTATCAAGCCTTTTAGTCGCCTAAGACGATATATCGCAAGTACAGCGACCGCATTTACACGTAAATGGAGGCTCGTGAATTGTTAAAGCATCCCAAAGAGTCTTTAATTTACCATAGTATTCGGTGATAGACATACCTTTGAGTTGTTTACAATTAGCGAGATTTGTTTTAAGGGAATGAATAGAAGCCCCGTCAACAACCGCAAATCGTTCTGCCAAGTCTTGCCAAAGGATGGCCGCATCTTCAACAAATGGAACACTGGAGATGACCGAAAGATCAATCATATTACGGATCCATCGAACAATCGTACTGTGTACCACTTCCCATTGTTCGAGTAAATTAGACTCAGTAGGTTTCTTAATGGTACCATCGCAAAATACGAATTTACGACGGGATTTGAGCGACATACGAATATCACGGCTCCAATCCTCATAATTAGAATGAGTGAGAGTAACGCTAGAGATTTTGCTGCTCGGAATGTCATGAGACCCGAGATAGAACACATATAAAGGATCAGTTTTAAAGGTAGGAGGATCGACGGTTGCTTCACCAACCATGTCGATGAGAAGATATTGTGTAAAAGAATTTTAAGGTTTCGGAATTTTGATTTACTCGATACCATGTTAATTGAGAGAGGCAGAGAGATAGAAAGAAGGTTTTGGAGTTTCTTGTGTTCTCATTCATCAACCAGCAAATATATAGTTACATGTTTAGTGCATGAAAAAAACTGAGAAGCCTTACACTAAATAGCAATAAAGTGGAGATATAAAGTCAGTGATTAAAGCATTCCATATATCCAATGAATATCTCGTCTAACACTACTTAGTGTAGTTTTTTTAAAACAAAACATAAACTTTGGCAGAAACATTTATCAACCAGACACGCCATAAGGTATGGCGTGTATTGTAGAGGAATTTAGACTAGAAATTTTTTTCCCTTATAGCTTACCCGACATTGACCTGCTATCCTTATAAAAATCGTCTTCAACCCTCACTCCCTCAACCCTCCCTCGTTATTCAAGCATTCCTCGCAATAACTCACAAGCACTTCTCAACCCACTTTGTAGTTTTCCATTTTATCGATCGTACTCTTCTCCGGTGAAAACTCCTGCGAACTTATCTTTCCTAAGGTAATTTTCTCCTCATATTATTTGTTTAATAAATAATTTTTATGTTAGATTTCAATTTTTTGTATTCATTGTGGTTAATTAAGGTGTTTTTCTGCACGATCTAGCTTTCAATACTGTTAATTAAGTCAATTTGTTATGTACATGAAAACCCCCAAAATTTGAAACGCTAGGTTATTGAATTTATTGTAAAAGTTGATAAATTGTTCCTGGTTCATTGTTTTGGTGATTATTAGGTTGTAGTTTGTTTATAAATTGTTGATTTATACTAAGTAAGTTCTTTTTTTTTCATAGAATGGATATTTTTGATTTTCCACTTATTTGTTATTAGGATGGAGAAGTATTGGAGCAAAATGGTTGTGTTACCTATAGAGGAGGGAATCAATGCTTTATTTTAGCTAGTATAAAAATGACATATCTTGAATTACTTGAAGATATATACAAAGGAATCGACATTCAAAGTTTTAGTAGTCAATTGAGGGTGAGGATGAAATTTCTAAGTTCGGGTTGTTTCAAAGTTGTACCTCTTAACAATGATGAGCCCTTAAAAGCATTATGGGCAAGTGTTCGTCATTCAAATGCTCCTTCAATGGACATATTTGTTGAAATTTCTACTTCTCAAATTGTCAATCCTACCCCAAGTATGCCTATTAGGCTAGATATTATTGGTCAATTTGTTTCTATTGAAACTAATGACATAAATGATGGGGAATCAATCTATGGTTAAACTCTAGGCCGAGAGGAAATTCTTATAAACCTAATCAATAGAATTGATAATGTAATCTCTTTAATTTGATATGACTAAGCTCCTATATGCATGTGTAACCTCAAGTCCCTATATTCTTCTTTATAATTGTTTCACATCTTCATTTTCATTATTGTTTTACTTTAGCTAATCCAAACCAAAACAAACCTTTGTGACCGACCTTGATAGAATTCTCTCCATTGCTAATAACAATTGCATCACCGTCTCCCATGGTTCGACCCCTACTTGCGTATCTACATTTATTTGTATGTTAGCCTAGCCTAGGATTAATTATCTTTGTTAGGTGTGCGATAAACCTATCACCAACACAGTACTTGGCCAATGGTGTTGGCCATCTATAATTTCCCCCCCATGGGTTTGCATTAAGTGAAAGTATTTGATGTTATCTTTGTTGATACCTGGCCCTGTACAACCTGGGAATGGCATAGATATGTATTTGGAAGTATCAGATGTTATCTTTATTGATATCTGGCCCAAAACCTACTTTTGCACCAGTCAAGCCTACTTATGATTCTTATTATGAATCGTGTGATTATAAGCAAAAAAAATGAAAACTTCTCCGCTGAAAGATTTGCACAATCTGGCTGTAAGGAAGTCACCTAGAGGGGATGTAGTCATGATTAACATTGAAGAGGAAATTATGGACGCAACTGATATAGTCGTATTGGACCCGAAAAAACTGATGGAATTTGTCGACCTCGACAATTTAGATGTTCACATTTTGATTTGGATGAAGTAAGTTTAATTATTTAATAAAACTAGTTAGTTATTTCCATTTACGAATAATGATGTTTGTTTAAATTATCAATTACAATAAAATTCTTTGTTCTATGTGACGTAATAGGTACCTCAATAATCATATCACTGTGAAAAGCTTCCTAATTCACACCTACAGATTCTTGAGTCCTAAGGCGTTCTCTGTGCACATAATTTCATATGAACAAATCAATAGTATCGCTCGTTGATTGACGTCGACCAAAAAACTATAGCTTTCCCCCTACAATGAGAATACGCGTGTATAGTACGTGATTATTGTAATGAATCCCGAATCTATAAAATTGTTATTAACAGTTGAATTTCCCAAAATTTAATAGGAAGCATTGGGTGCTAATAGTGATACAAATGGAATAAAAAACAAATAGTGTACTGGATTGACTCTTCTGAAGGCAAACCCTATGACTGTATAGTAAAGATGATAACTGAGTAATTTTACAACTTTAATAATGTCATTTGTTATTGTATTACTTGAGTGTAACACCCCAGCCCAAACCTAGGACCGAAAATGTTAGCCATGGTAGCTCACCAAGCTTTGTAGTACTGGCCCCACAGACCAACACGAGTCTTTTCCAGCGCAGTTTGTCCTCACTCATGCGCATCCCAGGAAACTTCCCAGGAGGTCACCCATCCTAAGACTACTCCCAGCCAAGCACGCTTAACTTTGGAGTTCTTTTGCATGGATAACCAGAAAAGAAAGTGCACTTTGTTGACATGAGTAGTACTTTCTATCCCTTTAAGCACTAGTCATATAAGCCTATCAATGGACCTCTTCAAGGGGTTACCCCACTCGAATATCCTATTCGGTTCAATGGAGTATTACATTGAGCCATATATATGCACATAATAATGGCATGTATGTGTATATATGGATGAGTGTTTTTGAAGCAAAAAAAGGATTATGTCCATTGGGGAAATTTGAGAGTAGCAACAATGCCAATTTTATCACGCCATTAGTATGTGTATTCTTAATAATTACTCGTATAATTTAATTAATGTGATTTATATAATAGTCTCCTAAAGCACGAGACGTTGAATAAGCAATTCCGCTGATTTGTGTGTGATTTATATAATAGTTTCCTAAAGCACGAGATGACAAACAATACGCCTTTTACGTTTGTCGGTGCATGCGGCCGATACGAGAGGTTATCAGCGGAAAATATAGTACCATTCCGACACGGGTTGGTGCCATTTAAAAACTATTTCAAACGTAAACTGAATTCAATTTTGTATACTCTCATGTATTCTCTCTATTTTGATTGTGTATTTTGAATTGTAGTTTCCACTCAAACTCAACAAAGTGCAAGACTTTTCGCCAGAGGACATCACCGAGCTGAGAAATATGTGGGCCACTTAATGTTTCAATAGCGGAGTCTCAATAGTTTGCTCATGCTTTATGTACGTGTATATATAGAGTCGTTGTGTATTGGCTTCTTTTGTGTTTTTTGAGGAAATTGTGTATTGTCTTTGGATCGTCTGCTGGTTTTACTACTGTGTAAGAACTGGGTTTAATTGCATCATTGAGTATAATATTTTGATGCAGGATTGAATTTTTGCAGTGCACACCTGTTAGAATGATTTTTTTTTTGTAGCTGCTGAAAAAATAGCATTCCAACACTAACAAAGATAACGGTTCTGAAAACACCATTGTAAATAATAATTTAACAACGGTTTTATTTAGCTTAAGAATCGTTGACATATTTAATCTACTATTCAAATTGTCAAAATTAAATGATAATGGAAGATAACCCTTGTCCAATTCTAATCATTTACAATGTTTTTATTTTAAAAAAACCGTTGGCAAGGTTTCATCAATATAGATAACGATTTGGAACCGTTGTCAATATGGAAGAAATGAAGAATGACAACGGGTTTTCTTGCAATATACTGTAATATTTAACAACGGGGTTGTTACCATTATACCGTTATCAATAGTAAATTATGACAACGGTTTTGGAGTCAATATAAACATGTATATAACGGTTGTTAACCGTGGTTTACATTTTAACAACCGTCGTACCAATAACGGTCCGTATGTCGATTTAAAAACGTTAAATACACTATTTGACTGTTAGTACATGCCTTATTTGGCATAGTGCTTTGAGTAAAAGTATCCTAAGTTTGCCATTTTAGGAGTTAATTGTGACTTGATGACAAGTCAATTATGAAGGGGGGAAGTATGTTGTAGGGTCAAAGAGTTTGTCATAAGAATTAGTTATAAAGTTTTTAAAAGTCGGTTAGAGGGTTGTTAGGTGTCAAGGAGTTGGCAATTATAATTAGTTGTCATTAGCAGCTGATAGTTATTAATACGAGGAAAAGCTGTAACAAACATTTCATTCAATTATAATAGGATTAATTTACAACAATAATCTCAACTATGAACGATGTTCTCATATTAATCCATACTATATTTTAACTTAGAATAAACCTAACTATCAAATCTTCTGCTCAAAATAGTCTAAGACCAGTTAAAAAATCTCACTTGTATTAAATGACGGGGAAAAATATACGAGGGAGTGATAATTTTGAAGAGATTAAATTGAGTAGTTATTAATACATTTTTCGTTACAAAATAACAAGTTAAAATCTACCGTTTTCTATTTTGAGAAAACGAGCTAATAGTTAAGATTATTTTAAGTTAAAATGTAGTATGGATTAATATGAGAACAACGCTCATAGTTGAGATTATTGCTTTGAATTAATCCATTAAAATATATGATGAGTTTATCGATCTGGTACTTAAGAGGGGGAGGGGCTGAATTAAGTACTCTTTTAAAAAAACACTTTTACTCTAGTAATTTCGTTGGCAGCACACAAACGAATTTAAACAGTATTGAAGACTGTCCAAAATATTGTAACCTGTGCTGAGATTGTGAAATTAGTTACGAGAAAAGATGCAAATAAAACGTCGAAGTACGAAAGCAAAAATAGAAGAATAGAAACGAGACACGCGATTTTTAACGTGCTTCGACCTACTCTCTAAAGGTCTACGTCCACCCCTTTATTTCATAATTTTTATAATCAAACCCGATTACAAAAACAATCCCCACGATCAACCCGATCGTGCCACTCGAGTACAACCCGTACTCCAAATATTCTTCCATACAAATGAATAAGAAAAAAACAGATTACACTTTTTGTCTCCTTGAAATATTCAATTGATGTGAACAAAGGAGAACAAAAATAACCTACGAGTAAACAAACTTGCTTTAATCAATGTCGGCCTTGAAGGTACGGCTTAGCAAAACTGTTTGCAAAATTTACTTTGATAAAAGTCTTTGTTAAACGCTATTTTGCAAAACTCAATTTTTGAATACTCAACACTTGCTTAAGATATTAGCTTCGAAAGAATGAAAACAAGTATGTGTATTTCGTTAGCCTCTTACGTTAATTGAACAAGTAATATATGCTTGTTTAAACCATGAAAGCTTTTGGCAGAGAATCAAATCTTTGAGCGAACTGTGTGATAGCAATTTGAGGTCAATTAGGAATCAACTTCCTTATTTTACAAAGATTTTATTCACAAAATAATTTTGTTTGTTTAGAAATATATTTCAAAAAATAATTGATTTCAAAATTATTTTGATATTTTAAACCGTACTTTATTAGACCGAAAGCAAAGATTAATCACAAGTTCGATACCCTTACAAATAATCTATGTAGATCACGAGTTTTGGCCCATCTTCATTTCCAAATGCTAGCCTTGTTCGAAGCCTGTCAACAACACATCTAGACAAACCATTAGGCCGGAGAATGGTTTAGATATAGAAGACTTGTCATCATCAACGAATATAGCGCAACAAATTCCCCCTTTGATGATGGCAAGTCTCCTTGTAAGTCACATTCCCCCTCAACACGAGAACCGTCACGAATTGTAAACCACATGGAACAAAGAATTAAAAAAACACAAATAAGATCAGTAGATACGAGATACTAAACCAGAAGTTTGACAACAATACAGAGAGAATACTAAAGTCATACGGTCTTAAGTCTAAATAGCTACATAGACATATCCATTAGTCAAGTTTTCCCCCCTCTTGACATCATCAAAAGGAGAGGGTAAAGCACAAAAGAAGCCAAGGATATAACATAGTTGAAAATACACAATAGCGGCCACCGAACACAGTCTAAAGACATCATAATAACAAACATTGGACCGTGTTAGTTGGGGCAAAAGTAGGTGACAAAAAACAAAAGGATTGGCAGTGAGTGGGAATGGGGCTATTTGGGAAGGAGAGCAAGGATTTGATCAAGCTTGGCATTGATGGATGTAGTGGCAGCCTCCAATTTCTCATCAAGTCTAGTTTCCAAAGCAGCGAAACGCGCATCAACCTTTTCCGAGTGACTGACCATAGCCTCTGTCAGAGTATCCATCCGCGAGTTGAGCACCTCAATACCACCAGTGGCTGCACTTGGGATATCCACATCAGCCGGATGTCCACCAATACCTACCAATTTGTCACCCAGTTCCTGCAAATACATTTGACGTAACACCCCATCTCGCATTTCATCATGGACATCAGCCCCAAAACTGTTTTCAGTGAGCAACCCCATTTCCTGAAAGATATAGGATAACCACATAGCATATGGAAGAGGGTGTGGTTTGTGGGATGTTTGGATTGTTTCCGCAGTAAGGCGGATATGCTGAAGCATGATTCGGGGTAGGCTCAAGGGAAGCTGCTTGAAAAGATGGTACATAATAATCAAGTCAGAGAGCAAGCAAACACCACGACTATCTTTTCGGGGGGGTAATGGTCCGATGAGCACAATTGAACATAAATTTTTGGTCAGGGGACAACACTCTGGGATGAATGGTGGCATTAGGGTCAGTGATGGTGGCATCAAAAAACTGTAAAACTTCCAATTTTGTGAAGTAGGCTTTTCAGGGCCATGTATTTTTTCAACCTCATGGAAGCCCTCAAGTGGAATATAAAACATACTAGCAATGTCTCGGGGTCGAAGGATCGGGGTTTGACCATTAATTGTGGCACTAAGCATTTTACAAGAAGGATTAATTGCGACTGATTGGTAAAATTGAATGAGTTCAGGAACATAAATAGGACAAGTCATACCAAACAGAGGCACCCAGTCCTGAATTTCGAGAGCGGCATGAAAAAAAAACCACCGAGGCTTTTCCGAGCAACCATGTAGTTGGATAAAAGCGGCCGGACAAAATAGGAAAGGTGGATAAACGGTGACATAGGTCGAGTTCCGCGTCAGCTAACCCAAGATAATTCAAAAACCTGGTAACCCGGTCACGATTAAGAGTGGAGTACACTGGAACCGGAGTTGCAGAGGCGGGAGTAGTTTCTTTGGGGGACCCATTTTTCTTAAGCTTCTTGCGGGACCCGGATGGTTCACCATCGGCTACAAATCGAACATTTTTCATATCCCTATCATACTCCTCTTCCCAAGTATTCATTGAATCATCATCAGAGGGAAGAGGAGAGGGTGGGCTGGGTTTTTTTCTTTTGTAAACGAGGGTTTCCTTTCCTTTGGTGGTTGAGGGGGTTTGATTTTTCGCCGGAGAGAAACCGTGAGCAGAAGCGAGAGGCGTATCACCCGGAGGAGGTGCATGTCGTTGAGCAGAGCGAGTAGAAACCGACTTGGTGACAACAAGAGATGGAGCTTTGGCACAAGTGGTTTTGGATTTTGGAGGTGGAGAGGGTTTGTCGGTGGTTGCGGTTACGGAGTCAGGCGGAGTGGCAGTGACAAGGTGTTAGGCTTTGGACTTTGATCTGGTGGTGGAGGTGGTAGTTGGAGTGAGAGTTATGGCGGAGGTGGTGGCCGAGGATTTCTTGGAGGTGATGGGTTTCTTGGGAGGCATGGTGGGAGAGGAGGGGTTATGGCGGTTGGGGAGAAGTAAATTGGGGATTTTTGATTGAATGGGGTTTTGCGGTTGGGGATATGGTAAATGGGTTTGGGAATTTTGAGGTAATGGGGTTTTGCGGTTGGGAGGGTAATAAAGAGGGTAAGGTAATTAAGGTGGGTGGGTAAAAGTGCTTGTCAACCGTACAAAATACACGCAACAACAAAGTCCGTCTGTTACTAGTCTATATAAGAACCGACTAGAGTAAGCAACCGATTACTCCGTATAACAACATGAGGACACCCATGAACTTTTTATGGCAAGCCGACTCCAATTTAACCAATCATTGGGAGATTACGAGACGGAAGGATATGACTTATGAGCTACTATTTTAAAGACCGAGTTCTAAACGTATTTTCTCAAATTGTTCTCTAGCAAGTGGTTTAGTCAAAATATCGGACAACTGATCTTCGGTTTTACAAAATTTCAAGAAAATATTTCCTTTTTCCACGTGGTCACGAAGAAAATGATGACGAATGTCAATATGCTTTGTTCTTGAGTGTTGAACATGATTTTTGGAAATACTTATGGCACTAGTGTTGTTGCAAAGAATAGGCACACAGTTTATGGACATACCGTAATCACGAAGTTGTTGTCTTACCCATAGAATCTGAGAACAGCATTCAGCGGCCGCAACATATTCACTTTCTGCGGTAGATAAGGCAACCGTATTTTGCTTCTTCGAAGCCCAAGAGATGAGACACGGCCCCACAAAAGTTGCTACACCAGAAGTGATTTTTCTTTCGACCGAGGAACCTGCATAATCTGACTGTAGCTAACCCAAACTTCTTGAGCATTTCCTTGATGTATTTCTTTTGATGAATCATTATGCCTTGTGAAGTTTGCTTGATTTGAAGGCCCAAAAAGAAACTGAGTTCACCCATCATGCTCATTTCAAACTCTGTCTGCATAAGATTTGAAAAACAAATACACAGAAGTTCGTTAGTTGCACCAAAGATGATATCATCGACATAGATTTGTACAACTAATAAGTCCTCTTTCACCGATTTTAGAAACAGAGTTTTGTCCACAGAACCTCTTTGAAACTCGTTTTCGAAAAGAAACTTTGATAATCTCTCATACCAAGACCTAGGGGCTTGTTTGAGACCATAACGTGCCTTATCTAATTTGTAAACATGATTGGGAAAACTACTGTTTAAAAAACCGGGAGGTTGCTCAACATACACACTTCCTCTTGCAAATTGTAACATCCCGTATTTTCGTAAACAATATTTTAAAGGTTTTAAATTATTTTATGGAATATAATAATATTTTAATATAAGTTTTTAAGTTATTTTTAAATTTTTCGTTAAGATCCGTCTTAAAAAATCTTAAGTTCTTAAGTTGTTAACAACTTGACACAACTCAAACCCGACTCGTAAACCCGTTCACAAAACAAGTGACCCGATTCATTTAAGAAAGGCCGCTACATAAACCCTAAAGAGAACCTTTCATCGACATCTCAAAACACAACACTGTTACATTCATTTCTTCATTTCTCCTTTTGCCTTCAAGCTTCAAATTAACTTTTCAAGCTCTTCCCAAACCCGAATCAAGGCAAGTCATACATTTTCGGAATCCTTGCAAAATTTCCAAGACATCTATCTCTTTCAATTTCGATTTCGTTCAACTTGAAAAAGACGCTGTTCTGGCTTATTTCCGTTCTAGGGCTCTTAAAACCGTTTTCTTTGTTGTAGGAGCCGATTTAGAGGATCCTGAGGTGGATAGCTTCATTTTTGAAGAGGAGCTAGGAGCATAAAACGCTTTTGAGGTGACGATAATGAGAAACTTGGCCTTTATTGTTAAACTAACATATTTCTTGATATTGTTTGTGGAAGTTTCTGATTTTGAGTATGGTTGTTGTTGTTTGGACTTAGAAACATGTTAGGGTTTAATCTCATATGATATTTACATGCTTGGTTTGATATTCATATGGTTATTGTTCATCTTCAGATTTTTTTATCCTTAGGACGAAGGCTAAGTTTGATGTTAAAATGGGTTTGTTGTTGAGCTTCTTACTTGTTTATGTATCCTAAGATTGTTATACATGCTGGGTAATGTTTTTTGGTTGCAATTTGTAGGAATCGAATTTATTTGGTAGAGGTTTAGGATTCCTGTGCAATGCGCGATTTCTGTTCAGGGGTTCTGAGCCGGTCGACCGACCGGCTGGGGATGTCTTTTGTTGTTTTTGCACTTTCGTAAATATGTATGTGTTGTGGTTCTCAGCCGGTAGGCCGGTCGCCTGTCGTCCGGCTGAGGCACCCATTGTGACCTTTTTTTGGCTAAAGCGTAGAAGTAAGGGGAATAGGAGAAAGGTTCCCCCAGCCAGGTGGCCGGCGGACTAGGTTGCACGAAAACGGACACGGACACGGACACGGACACGACACGGACACGGGACACGGCAGCCCGAAAATTTTAGGACACGGGACACGGCAAAAAAAAATCAATATACATATTAAAAAAAAGGGAATTTAAAGCCCATTCCAACCAACATCTAAACTTTGGTAATTTAAAGGTAATAAAGTCGTAAAATAACAACCAAAATGTCTTATACGTCAAAATCAAATATGTCTTACAAAATAAAAAGTTCAAATTACAACCGAAATTTAAATAAACATTCAAGTCTTACAAAATAAATAAAAAGCATAAATGGTTTAAGATTGTAAATTACAAACACCATCAAGCATCATTACCCGATGCACCATCATCGAACTCGCCATCCTCACCAAAGAGCATCATTTCCATTTCGGGCTCATCAAGAGAAAGGTTAGCCACATCAAGAGCAAGACAACCAACATCATCAAGATTATCGTGTTCATCTCCACCAACATCCCACATCTTCGTTCTCCCCTTGATGTACTCTTCACTATTTCTAGAAAGCAAACGTAAATTATTATGAATTCTTACCAAGTCTTCGGCTCGTTTTGGAGTAAGCTTGTTTCTTGCACAAGAGTGAATAAACTTGTAGACGCTCCAATTTCTTTCACTACAAGAAGACGAAGATGGTTGGCCTAACAACTTGAATGCCAAACCTTGAAGATTAGGAGCAATGGAACCATAGGTAGCCCACCAATGTTTTGCTTCCATTAGAGACATGTCTTCTACACATTCCAAATCTTTAAATATGTCATGATCTCTTCTTGAAAAGATAGCATACTCAGTATTGGCCTTTCTTCTATCATCCGCACATGGGAAAAGTCTCCTAAAACAAGACAATCTTGAAGAAGATACTTCACTATCAGCATGTGGAGCAACTCGGCCGGGAATTTCATCAAGCCACTTTTGAGTATAAAACCTTAGAGGAAAAAAACAAGTATTTAGATTACTAAAATATATAAAAAACAAGAAGACAAGAATGGTAAAAAAAAGTTAGTAATAGTTACCTTGGAACTAAAGAATGTGCCAAGCTATGTAGATGAGTGCTTGTTTTACTCCAACGACTATTAAGAATGATTTCCACCACCTTGAAAAAAGTGGACTCTTCACTTGGACTCTTATGCTCATGCTTGTATATAGCATCTTTGACCTTGAAAGTCATAACCTCCCACCTCTCATATACCAAATGAAGTGAAGATCTATCAGTGTCACAATCTCTTATCATGTTATAGATAGGACGTGTGAAATCAAGAATATAATCAACTTTGTCCCACCAAATATCATCTAAGATCTTCTCCCTCACAAGTACCGCTTGCCCACGATGATCTTCTCGATAGGTAGTCCATGCCTCACTAACTACCATTGATTGCAAGGAGGTTTTGAGAAGTTTCATTCTCTTAAGCATCACAACAATAGAAGCAAATCTTGTATCCGCAACGGATAACAATTTCAAAGGAGAAAACTTATTGAAAATTGCTAGCCTCATCGAATGGGTCATTATATAGTTCTTTATAACTAAAGCATCTACATGAATCTCCGTTATCCAATGACACTCATTATAAGTTTCTTCATTATTAGAAGTGTTCTTAGCCGCACAAATGTTTTTCAAAGCAAGATTAAGAGTGTGGACAACACATGGCGTCCAATATATATGTGAATATCTTCCCTCAATTAGCTCTCCCGCACCTTTACAATTACTTGCATTATCCGTTAACACTTGCACAACATTTTGATCACCAACCTCATCTATTACCTCGCTTAGCAAAGCGGCTATATACTCTTTGTCCTTCACCTCACCCGAACAATCAACCGCTTTCATGAACATAGGACCACTTTCACAAGCAACCATGACATTGATCAAAGGCCTTCTTTGTGAGTCACTCCAACCATCACTTACTACACTAACTCCTTTTTCTTTCCATGAACTCTTAATAGGCTCTAGCAACCTCTCAACATTCTCCTTTTCTTGTTGAAGCAAGGTTGTTCTCAACTTATTATATCCCGGAGGAACATAGCCCGGAATTTGGTTAGAAGCGGCAAAAGAGTAAGACCTCACATAATAAGGATTCCTTGCTAGATTAAAAGGCAACCCTCCCGTGTAAAACATTCTAGCAATTTCGGCATCCAAATGGTTACGGCTTTGTACATTAAACGTCATAGGAATGGTATTGGCGGATTTTCTTTTCTTACCAATTTGGATATGTGGTTCTCTAGAACTAACATCGGTTGAAGAAGAGAATTCATTAGGAAAGAGAGGAATTTTTGGTTTTGAAGCTTCTCTTTTAGCCTCCGCCGCATCATCCAATTTTTTCATTTTAACAAGATCATCAATTGACACTTTGTCACAAGCACTCACTCCCTTCCCCGGAATTTTCAACAAGTGAGCCCTTACTCTAGTATAAGTGCCACCCTTAACAATATCGCAAAAATGACATTTGAAAGTAGCATTACCTCCACCTTGTGATATTTTCTCCCCTTTGTCAACAAATCTCCATAAAGGATTATCCTCAATGTCATCACTTTGAGCACTAACACTACCCCCACTTGAATCCATAGTAATCAAAGTGAATATTGTCTGCAAAAAACAACAATAACAACAGGAGTGAATACCGATACTGTCTGCAAAAAACAACAACAAAAACAACACTACTCTGAAACTATTCTGAACTTTTATAATACAGTACCAAGCAATAGCATTATGAAGGAGGGAAGACAAGGAGCGCGACAGTGCCAAGCAATGAAGCAAACTTAAAGAGCAGAACATGTACTCTCAAACTTAAGCAAACTATTCTGAAACTATTCTGAACTTTTATAATACAGTACCAAGCAATAGCATTATGAAGGAGGGAAGACAAGGAGCGCGGCAAGGAGGCGACCGGCGACCGGCGAGGCGGCGACAGTGTGCGGCAGTCGACAGTGCGAAATACAAGGATAAATAAAAAATTATGGAAATAAGAAATACCTGAGGAACGTGACGACGCCGGCGAGTCTACGTGGTGGCGGCGGCGGCCGGCAATGGGAGGTTGTCGTTGCCTTGGGTTTAGAATAGGGTTAGGGTTTCCCGATGGTGAGGGTCTGGGATAAGGATTGAGGAATGAATCAAGTAATTAGAAATTAGAATTGGGGATTTGGGTTAGGTTTTCATATTTGCCGTGTCCGGTCAAAACGGACCGTGTCCGTGCCCAATGAACCGTGTCCGACACGCCTCCCCTTAAAAAAAAACCGGGGACACGGTTTTTGCCGTGTCCGACACTTTTGGAGCCGTGTCGGCGACGTGTCCGTGTCCGACACGTGTCGGACACGCGGGAGGCAAAATTTAGGCGTGTCCGTGCTTCTTAGCCGGCGGACGGTCGACCGGCTGGGATCCCCTTCCCATGTTTTTATTGTTTTAAAGGCTGTATTGGTGTAAGATTTGCCAGACGGTTGGCCGGCTGCCTACCTCTGACCGGCTGGGAGCCCTTTACACTCTAAAATGATTTTATCTTTTGATCGGTTAGTCCGATTTGTTTGAGACTCATTTGCCTTGTGTGTGTGTTTGAGGTTCCCGGAGGATGGGTGACACTATATTGGGTTCGGGAATGGAGAGAGGATAGAGACCCCCCGGTCGAGTAACCGAAAGGGAAACCGACTCTCCCTCAACTTAGTTTCCGGGATCAATTAAGTGTTGTTTAGAAGTCTAGAAGATTAGGACTAAAGTCCTTGTTGTAGTACGATATATTTATGTTGTTGTATTGATGCGTATTAAGGTATGCCTTCAGTTGGCCTCTGAGCTTAATACGTGAACAAGTTGCCATGTATGGGGATATGCCTTAAGTTGGCCTCTGAGCCCTATATGTGTTTTTCCTGTCGTGTCTGAGATATGCCTTTAGTTGGCCTCTGAGCTCAGACATGTTCTTATGTGATCGAGTCAGTCTATGGCTTAGGTTGGCCTCTGAGTCTGACGAATAGAACAATTGTACAACGGGGTAGCTAGGGTGTGATGCCTTACCCGGAGTACAGTTGTTGATGCTAGAGTATGCCTTAAGCTGGCCTCTGAGTCTAGTGTCATGTGATGTAGTAAGGGAGTATGCCTTAAGCTGGCCTCTGAGTTCCTTACTTGTGATTGTGAACTTGGATGCTAGTCTATGCCTTAAGTTGGCCTCTGAGTCTAGTGTCTTGTTGATTAGCAAGGTCTATGCCTTAAGTTGGCCGCTGAGTCCTTGTTTGTGAAAGTGAATTTGTATCTAGGTTATGTCTTGAGTTGACCGTTGAACCTTTATACTTGTTGATTTCTATGTTTGGTTATGTCTTAAGTTGACCGCTGAACCTTCATAGTTAGTGAATGTGAATAAGTGATATATATGGTTATGTCTTAAGTTGACCGCTAAAACTTCATAGTTAGTGAATGTGAATAAGTGATATATATGGGTTATGTCTTAAGTTGACCGCTGAACCTTTATACTTGCTGATTTTGCATCTGCTTGCCTGAGTAGGGGTACAGTGTCAGTTGTTGCTGATTGATTGAGTTGATATAGAGAGTTGTATATTTTAGAACTGTTCATCCAAGGCATTGGATGACTCCTAGGCTAGTTTCGTAAATGGTTTGGATTGAAAGACCCCCCAGCCGGGCAACTGAAAGGGAAACCGGCTCTCCTTCCAAATAGTTTCCGAAGTTGGTTGAGAGCCTTGCATAGTATTTGCATGATGATTTGAGATTCAGATATTGAGATTTATATGCTTCACATGTTATATATATGCTGGAGTATGTTGGTTGTTTCTGTGTTACGTGTCGTTACAAAAGGTGGCTAGGAGAACTTTAGTCACTCCCCACTGATTGTGGCGTACATGTTTACATGTATGTAGGTACATGACAGGTTGGCAGAGGGGTTGCACGGAGCTAGCGAGCGATGAACCGTTATTCATCGATTGACTTACACTTTTGCGTTAGCTAAACTCTAGACTTTCATTTCAGTTTTTGAGTGCCTGTAGGGATGTGCCATCCTAGGCTATTTGTATATGTGTTACTTTCAGTACTTAGACAGTTATACTTATCTATGTTTCTGTTTATATCATTTTGTTTTAATTCACCTCGTTTTTATGCATGTTAAAGTTTAAATTCCGCTTAAATTTTGGCATGTTGTATGTTTTATTTTTCCGCTGCGATGAGGGGTTTTACAGTAGCCGTTAAGAAACACGGTCTTAACGTCTATTTGAAAGAGCTTGATGTCCATGTGGGCTGCAAAGGCAATTAAGAGACGAATTGCTTCGAGTCTGGCTACAGGTGCAAACGTCTCATCAAAGTCTATGCCTTCTTGTTGGTTGTAGCCTTGAACTACAAGTCGAGCCTGGTTTCTTACAATCACACCTGCATCATCCAGCTTATTCCGAAATACCCACTTTGTTCCTATGACGGAACGATCTTTGGGTCGCTGTACTAAATGCCACACCTTGATTGTTTCAAATTGGTTGAGTTCTTCCTGTATAGCAAGCATCCAGTCAGGATCAGTTAATGCAACTTTGATATTCGATGGTTCTAATTCAGACAGAAATGAGTAGTGAGCACAAAAATTATGCAAAGAAGATCTAGTTTTGACTCCCTCGTGAATATTAGGCAATATGTTGTCCATTGGGTAGGAGCTTTGATGTTTCCAGCGACGTAGGAATGAATGTTTTTGAGTCTGTCGTGAATTGGACAGAACTGGGATCAGTTAACGTCTGATTCTCATTCTCCTTCATCTGAATGACTTCTAGACAGTGAAAAATTTGATCTGTGTCTGCACTCAACAATTCTTCAGTATCTGGAGTTCCTGCTGACTGTTGAGATTTGTTTGTTCTGGGCAGTTCGTCGCTCTGTAAAGTTCCCCCTGAGTTCTGTCCTTCCTCTGCATTAGTTCCTTGTAACGACGAGAGCTCTTCTTCTAATTCAGGAGGTTCGTCCCTAATGAAACCAATCTCAAAATCATCGTCATCCTGCAAATCAGCATTAAGAACATTAGTCTCATCAAAAATTACATGAACACTTTCTTCAAAGCACATAGTTCTTTTGTTATAGACTTTATATACTTTGCTTTCTTTAGAGTATCCTATGAAAACAGCCTCATCGCTTCTTGGATCAAATTTTCGCAAGTTATTTTTCCCATTGTTGTGCACAAAACATTTTGATCCCAAGCAGCGGAAATGTGAAATGTTTGGCTTGCGCCCATATAGAAGCTCATAAGGTGTTTTCTTATGGATAGATCTAATAGAAAGACGGTTACGAATGTAGCAAGCTGTGTTCACTGCTTCGGCCCAGAAATTTCGGGGCAAGTCACTGCAAAGCAACATTGTTCTGGAATCTCTTCTAAGGTTCTATTCATTCTTTTCACAGCCCCGTTTTGTTGGGGTATTCGGGGTGCTGAAAAGTTTTGATCAATTCCATTTTCCCTGCAGAAAGATAAGAAGGAGTCATTGTCAAATTCTCTACCATGATCTGTTCTAATGGAAATTAACTTGTGTCCCAGTTTGTTTTGGAGTCTTTTTATCAAAACATGAAATTCTTCGAAAGCCTCACTTTTAGCATGTAAAAACAAGGTCCAAACAAACCGATAATAATCATCCACTAAAACGAACACATAAAGGCTTCCACCACGACTTCTAATTCTCATTGGTCCATACAAATCCATATGATTGAGCACTAGAGGCCATGAAGTATTGACTACTCTTTTTGGCTTAAAAGAACTTCGGACTTGTTTGCATCTCGCACAGACCTCACAAACTCCTTCAATTTCAAATTTAATTGACGGTAAACCGTCTACAAAATGAAGTTTGTGAAGCTTGTTTAGAGATGAGAAGCCTACATGTCCAAAACTTTTATGTCATACGAAGGATCACTTTGAATAACTGATAAACACTTGAGATTTTTATTTGAATTGTTTTCGAAGTCAGCAACATAGATGTTGTTGACTCTCTTACCTTCGAGCACAATTTCGTTAGTGCTTTCCTTGATGATATAACAAGAGTTGGCTCTAAACTCAACTCTATTACCTTTGTCGCACAATTGTGAGATACTGATTAGGTTATGTTTCAGACCTTTGACTAGCAGCACGTCATCAATGGAATGTGAAAGAGACTTACAAATTTTGCCAATGCCAACTATCTCACCTTTTTGGTTGTCTCCAAATGTCACATTTCCACCGTCATAGGCTGATAATGAGAGGAATTGGTGCTTATTACCTGTCATGAGTCGAGAACATCCGCTATCAAGATCCCAACGGTTGCCTCCTCTCATATAGCCCTGAAAAGATGATTAGTTAGATACTTTAGGAATCCAAACGAGTTTGGGTCCCTTTTTATGACGAACAGTGTCTAAAATATCTTTCCTAATCCACATTCTTTTGGCCACTCTTATGTTTTTGTCCAAGTATCCTAGTCGTTTTGCGTGCAAGCATTAAATACGTGACCTGTTTTTCCACAAAATTTGCAAATAACAAATTTAGGCAAACCCACATACTTATGCTTACGAAAATCTCTGTCGTTGGAAACTAGTTTCTTGACACAGTTTGTGTTTCTCATTTTAGAACAGTCCGGAGGAGTGTCTAAACTCATGTACTTATGCTTACTAGTATCTCTGTCGTTGGAAACGGGTCTCTTAATGCAGTCTGTGTTACTCAGTTTAGAACAGTCTGGAGGAGTGTCTAATTTCTGTTCTGGAACAAAAACAGTATGATCGATATTGGGAATCATTCTTCCTACTGTCAGAACACGAATCATAGCCTAGACCTAGTTTCTTTGTGTTCTTAGATTGATTTACTAGGAAGTTTAGCACAATATTACTTCTTTCCCATTTTGCCGCAACATTTCTAGCATTTCCCAAATCAGTTTCCAAGTTCTTTACTCTTTCCAGAAGTTTTTTTTAATTTTTGTACAAGAGAGCATCATAATCAACATTTAATCAATTGAACCTAGAAACAGTATCTGAGTATCTAGAAATTTTGGCAGCATATACATCTTTCTGTTCCTCTAGATCTTTGGTGAGTCTGTGAATTTCATTGACAAGATGCTTGTTTTCAGATAAAAGTTTAGATTCGACACTTTGGTTGACTGTTTGTTTCTCAAGACTTCTCAGATTACGTTTTAAGCCAATGTTCTCCTCCGCTATACTTTCTATTTCAGATTGCATAGCACTTAGACGTTTGTTCAGGTCATAATTGTCATCTAACGTCTCATCTAACAGTTTCAGAATTTTTTTCTTTAGACAGAGATCTTAATTCAGTTTTAAGAGTTAAGAGACTTACTTCATCTTCTGAATCACTGTCGGAGGCATCTGAGTGAGCCATGAGGCATCTTATGATGTTTCCATTTTCCTTTCTTTTCGAGCTAGGTTTGTAGATGGATCTAAGACATAGCTTTTCTTCTTTTCCGTCATTGAGGTTTTCATCGTCTTCCTCTGAGTCAGACTCACCCCAGACAACAGCCATCATTGCACGTTTGTACTCCTACTTAGATCTTTCACGTTTGTCCTTAGACTTTTCTTCTTCCCACTAATGACAATTTCTTATCTGGTGATCATGTTCCCCGCATTTGAAACAACCCATTCTAGTCAAGGAACGTGACGTAGATGATGAAGGAACATAATTCTTTGGTTTGTAACTATCGAACTTTCCATGATTTTGTTTTCTAATGATTTTGGCAATCCGTTTGGATAATAAAGCTACTTCATCCTCAAGTTCCCTTTCATTATCACTTGATACTGCATTCAAGGCTAGTCCCCTGGCTTTGGGTTTCTCATCAGCATCATTTTCAAGAACTAATTCGTGTGCCATGAGAGAACCCATCAAAGCTTCATAGGTAAGTTTAGTTAAGTCCCTAGCCTCTTCAATAACAGTAACTTTGGCTTGCCATTTTTTGTTAGACTTCTCAAAATTTTACGGACAATATCATCAGTATCAAAAGTTCTACCAAGGTTGGAAAGTTCATTAGTTATGTTGGAAAAACGAGAAGACATGCTTTTAATGGATTCATCCTGTTGCATTTTAAAAGATTCGTATTGTTGCATCAGAATGTCAATACGTTGTTTTTTTAACTGGCACAGTTCCTTCATGAGCTAGTTCTAAACTATCCCATATTTGTTTGGCCGTTTTACATCCTGCAATCCGACTAGTTTCAGATTCTCCGATACCGGATTGCAAGAGTGATAAGGCTCTAGCATTCTTCTCCGCCTTTTTGTAATCACTCGATGTGTAGTCCTTTAGTTCCTTTTCACTTTCAGCACCATTAAAGTTGGTGTAAGTGATAGAGAGGGGACCATTTTTTATGATTACCCAACATTCGTAGTCTGTTTCATGTATGAAATGCATCATACGATTTTTCCACCAGCCATAGTCCGTGCCATCAAAGTGTTGGAGCTAGTGTCCTCAACAGTTAGTGCGACAACACGTAAAAATCTCTTAAAGGAACACAGGGTATACTTTGTATTTTAGCCAGTTGATTCACGTTTATCAATAACGGTTGGCTTGCTAGAAAGTTTGACGTTATTGTCATACAGATGGCGGTAATCAACTGGTCCCTAAGAGTCACACCTAAAGGATGGAATCTAAGAGATATGATTAGATGAAAATGTAATCATATTGATACCCTATATGACTAAATGGTTAGTCAATGTCATGATGACATAATTATTTAATACTGATTAAATAATATTAGCTAAGACGAATTAAAATGTTAATTCGTAATTAAATATAAAATGTTATATTTAATTATGTGTAATGAAATTATTGAATAAAGATTAAAATGATTTAATTAAATATAAAAGGTTATATTTAATTAGTGGATTATAAATATAAGATATTTATAAGATAAAACATTACACAAGAGAGATATAACCGATTCTATAAAGATAGAATTTCGGTCTGAGCAATTATTAAGTTGTTCAGTTGTTATGAAGTGTTGTAGGTAGAACCAAATACTGATTTAGGGAATCCTAGTTGATGTCTAATAGCAAGGTTGTTTGCTGCTATAAATAGGACATTCACTCTGCACTTAAAGAACACGAGTTATACGACATACATACTCCTCTCTCTCTAGCTTTCATCTTACACAAAATTAAAGGTAATTTTGCAATTTCTAGCTCAGGAAAGGGTATTTCTTAGGACATCTTGGGTGCAATGATTAGGAGGATATCTGTTTTGATATCTGATCTTAGGCCTTTGCAAGGACAGAAGGTTAATTCTTAATCCCAATCTTTGTATCTTGTTCTTCGTTTATGACTATAAATCGTACATTATAAATTTGTTATAATCCTGCATGTATAGTATTGGGAATATATACAGATATTTTCCCACAAGTGGTATCAGAGCCTAAGGCTTACAAATTTTATTTTTGTATGATTTTCATAAACGTTTTGAGGAAATTTAAAGAAAAAAAAATTTAGCCGTGTTTTTTTTTTTTTAGCCGAGACAGTTTTTTTTTCCCCGTTCGTCGTTTTCCTTTTGATTTATTGTTATTGTTGTCTTAAACAGTTAAAATAACAAAATAATAAATTTGTAGATGTTTTAATTTAATAAGGATTGAATTAAAACGTAAAAGGAAATCGTCTCACATATTCTTGAATGATATAATTTGCTAAATAAATCGATCCCACTATAATCTTGATATTCGTCTTAAAATCTTAATTTGAATGATTAAGATTACAACAATATCTAATAAAGATTAGAATTTTGTAGGTTATTGATCTCGTATTTAGCAACCCGACATTAGTTATTCAAGTTCATGAGTTTTAAAGAAAAGGAAAAAAAAAAAAAAAAAAAAAAATCAGGCTGTTCAGCGTCTGAACTACAGCTTTTTGGGTTGCGACGCTTTCTTCCCGACGCTTTTCTTGCTTATGCCGACGCTTTTCTGCATTTTTATATCTTTACAGCAATTCTCAGAGAGTGTCGTTACGTTGGCCGCGCTTTTTCTGGAAATTTCTGGCGTTTTGTTTTTTATTTGCAGCGTTTTTTAAAGCGCTGGAACCTTTTACCCGCGCTTACTCCTGGAAATTTGCGACGCTTTGTGTATTTTAAGCGTCAGTTTTCGTGGGCAGCACTTTTAAAGCGTCGTTCCCAGCTCTTGGTTTTGTTTTCAGCACTTTTGGAAGCGCTGAAAGTATGTTTCCAGCGTTTTTCCTTTTGTTTGCGGCTGTTTGTTTGCAGCGCTTTGAGGTTTTTTTGTTCCTTGTTTTTTTTTCTTTCTTGGTTGGTCTCGGCTATTTCTAAAAGCTTTTGGGCTGTTTTTCTTTTAAGTTTTTTTTTATACATTATAAAGATAATGTGTAATTTTATTTTATTTTGGGTGAAAAAGTTCACTAAGTTTTGATACCTAAATTATTTTAAAACGGTTTAAAATAATGTTGGATTAATCATATTATACGATAATATGAATATGTTTGTTTGATTAAATTATGAGAATAAGTACGGAATTATCACATAATTTTAATCAATAAACGGTGGTTTGGGTAAATTACTCTACATAATTACGGAATTATGTCTTGAAAGATTAATTTAATTAGTATGATGCATTATATATATTATATTGTTGAATGAATGAATGATTTTATATATACAATTTCGCAATCAGTTGTATTTTGTAATACTTAGTGTGGCCTTAGTAAATTATGTTTTCGTAATGAAGGAAGCATAATTTGTGATGGATGTATTTATGAGATCTCGAATCTCCCTTGTGTAATATTTTTTTAACGTTTTTGGGAATTAGAATATTGTAATAATAGGATTTTATTATGTAATTCTTCAAATGTAAATAAGAAGACCAAGACGGAGATCGGATTGCTCACTCCCACTACATCACCAAGAAGAACATCAAGACAAGACAAGTTTCCAGGGTCCATTGCAGAATGGATTCCAAGTTGTATTTTTGTTCTTTTTGGTAGGATAGGCCACACTAGGACTTGCTTTATTTCCGTTTTGTTTTTCATTCACATGTTTGTTTTGCATCATTTTTCCGCCTAAACCAAACCACCTGAGTTGCATGAAAATTGACTCATATAGTATGTATGCTAGTCTGTGTCGACATAAAGATGTCACACGTTTTTCCGTTAAAGCCATCACCTTAGTTTATTCATTCTCGCATGCTAGATATTTGTTCACTTAAATGAATTAAAATTAAAGATGATGGGATCTTCCTCTATAACCTAAAATTGAGATTAGTCTTTTATAAGTCAAATTACTATGAATCTCTTATTCGTCGCCAGGCATATAGGACCTTACTCTCCATATGACCCCTTCTACGTTGGGTAAGTAGTAGCTGTTGACTTATTTTACCTCAACATCATGACCCTCGTACGATCCTGTGGTTATGGTGGACTAAAGATAGAATTTACAGAAATTTATCGACCAAGAATTTTAAATGTAGAATTAGCCAAGAGGTTGGCTTATCAATTTACTGAAATTGAGTCTTAGGATCGTTTATATAGTTCTTGAGGAAGATCAATTATATAAATGCTAAAGTCCTCGCATTAAACTGTTTTTGCTAGACTATTTACAAAACGATGGTATGCTTATTATGTTTTAATTTCTTCTTTACAGTGTAGAATTCACCTAAACAAAACAATAATACTGCAAATACTATGGCTGGTCATAATGATGCCCTTATGCCTAGTGTCACACTAAGAAAAGAATCCTGGCTTAAGGCTTTCATGGACCACATGAATCAGTCCACGCGACTGAAAAATGATGGGTGCAACTTTGCGGACTGGGAGGCTGCATTACGGAATGCAGCTGTAGCTGATGGTAAGCTCAAGTATTTAACTGAGCCTTTACCACCTAACCCAGGCCCCACTGCTAGAGCTAACGTATCACAAGTTTATAGTGATTTTGTTATGGAAGCGGGTGCGATAAAGAACGTACTCATTTTTGCAATGGAACCCAATTTGCAAAGACGCTTCATTTCCCATGGTGCAAATAAGTATTTCACCACGCTCACAAACGAATTCTCAAAAGCACCGAGAATCGTTTCATATGAGCACACCTGTCGCTTCTTCGATGCGAAACTCCAAAAGGGCCAACCAGTTAGCCCACACATTCTCAATATGATTGAGAATGTCGAGAAATTGGAGTCCCTGAACTGCAAGATCAGTGAGAACGTAATCATTGATCAAATGCTTCATTCACTTCATGATGGTTTTTCCTTATTCAGGGCAAACTATTACATGAATGACATGAAGAAAAGTCCTCATGAGCTACACTCCCTTCTCGTACAGACCGAGAAGGATCTTAATTTGAGTGAGAGCATGAAGCAAGACGTTCTCATGATTGCAAAGAAGGGAAAGGGTAAGGGAAAAGCTCAAACAGAGCTAACAGTAGCTAAGCCTCCTAAATTCAAAAGGGCCGGATTTAAGAGTGGGCCTGGTGAGACAAGTAACTCACAAGGCAAGACAAAGAGCAAAGACGGTAACATTGAGTGCCACCATTGCCATAAGACTTGGCATTGGAGGCGGAACTGTCTAGTGTACCGTAAGGACATAAAAGCAGGCCGCGTCACTCCTGTTGGTATGTCATCTTATATTCATATGATTGAGATTAACCATGCAAGTTTCGGAGCTTGGGTACTTGATACCGGTTGTGGTTCTCATCTGTTTAATCATTTGCAGGGCCTAAAAAACATCACACCTCTCGCAAAGGGTGATGTGGACCTGCGAGTCGGGAATGGAGCAAAAGTTGTTGCTGCTTCCATGGGAACATATGTGATCCAGCTACCGAGCGGATTCGAGTTATATCTGTATAACTGTTATTATGTACCCAGTTTATCTAAGAACATTATTTCAGTTTCCGTACTCGATAAAGACGGATTTTTCATTCTTAATAAAGGATAATAGCTGTATTTTCTCTTTAACTGGAATGGTTTATGGTAATGCGGTTTCCATGAATGGTATATATGTCTTAGATCAATCGATTGAAATATTACACATGAATAATAAGAAACTAAAGGTTGGTGACAAAGATCAAACATATCTATGGCACTATCGTATGGGACACATAAATGAGAAACGTGTAAAGCAGCTAATACAGAATGGCGCTCTATCTCCATTTGAATAAGAATCAATTGGCACATGTGAATCATGTCTCATAGGCAAAATGACTCGTATTTCCTTCAAAGGTGTTGGAATGCGCGCTGTTGACCTATTAGGCCTCGTACATACAGATGTATGTGGACCTATGTCAATCACCGCACGAGACGGCTATAGATATTTCATCACTTTCACGGACGATTTAAGTAGATACGGATATGTCTACTTAATAAAGCATAAAAGTGAATCCTTTGAAAAGTTCAAGGAATTCCAGGCGAAGGTTGAAAACCAACTGGATAGAAAGATTAAAGCACTACGATCAGATCGTGGTGGTGAATATCTTTCGCATGAATTTGATCAACACCTTAAAGACTGTGGTATAGTACTACAGTTAACTCCACCAGGAACACCACAATTAAATGGTGTGTATGAACGGAGAAATCGAACACTATTAGATATGGTTCGATCCATGATGAGTCACACAGTTGTGCCGGATTCATTATGGGGCTTTGCTCTATTATCAGCTGCTCTTATACTTAACCGAAGTCCGTCTAAAGTTATTGACAAGACTCCATATGAGATATGGAAGGGAACCGTCCCTAACTTGTCTTTTATTCGGGTTTGGGGCTGCGAGGCTTATGTCAAGTGGAGACACGAGGATAAGCTCGGCCCGCGATCGGTCAAGACATACTTTATTGGTTTTCCAAAAGGAATGTTTGGTCATTACTTCTATTCGCCTACCGAACACCGCGTTTTTGTTGCGGCTAGTGCAGAGTTCTTAGAGAAAGAATTTCTCGAGAATAAGACAAGTAATAGAACCTTCGATCTGTCAGAGATTCAAGAACCAACTACTGAGCAACCAATGGAGGAAACCGTTCCTTCATCTTCTGTTGCGGTCAGTATTCCTGAGGAACCCAGAAGGTCGGGTAGACACTCCATTCCTCCAGATAGATACATCGGTATGATCGAGGAACTTGACGGAGTTGACGTTTTTCTCTTAGAGAGTAACGAACCTGTGACCTATAAAGGTGCCATGACATGTTCCGACTCAAAGCTATGGCTTAATGCCATGCAATCCGAAATGGACTCCATGTATGAGAATGACGTGTGGGAGTTGGTTGATTTGCCTGATAAGGTACGACCTCTTCAGTGCAAATGGCTTTATAAGATAAAGCGCTCCATCGAGGGACAACCTGACACCTATAAGGCACGACTAGTGGCAAAACGTTTCACTCAAGTGCAAGGGTTGCACTATGATGAGATTTTTGCACCCGTAGTCATGTTGCGTTCCATTCGGATTATCTTAGCGATTGCTGCATTTCATGACTACGAAATATGGCAAACGGATGTGAAAACCGCCTTCTTAAACATTTATTTGGAGGAGGACTTGTGCATGGTACAACCCGAAGGTTTCACAAATCCTAAAAATCCTAAGAAAGTGTGCAAGCTTAAGCGTTCCATTTATGGACTTAAGCAAGCATCTAGGAGTTGGAATCATCGCTTCGACCAAGTGATAAAAAAGAATGGTTTTATTCGATCAGTCGAAGAACCATGCTTATATATCAAGTCGAGTGGGAGTAAGATCGTCTTTCTGGTGTTGTATGTCGACGATATACTCTTGATCGGAAATGACATCCCTCTCTTATCTTCGGTTAAAGTATGGTTAAAGAACCATTTCCAGATGAAAGATCTGGGTGAGGCACAATGTATATTGGGGATCCGTATCTATGGAGATAGATCACGACGGATGTTATCACTGAGTCAGGAGTCTTATATAGATAAGATTCTTGACAGATTCAGCATGGCCAACTCCAAAAAAGGGGTTACATCCGATGATCTCGGGGGTGCATTTGAGTAAGACTCAGGTACCTAAGACACCGAAAGAGGTCGAGCGCATGAGTCGCATTCCTTATGCGTCAGCTATAGGATCGATCATGTATGCCATGATATGCACACGTCCATACGTGGCATATGCTTTGAGTATGACGAGTCGGTACCAAGGCAATCCAGGTGAACCACACTGGATGGCTGTGAAAAACATTCTTAAGTACCTACGGAGGACTAAAGATTGGATATTGACTTATGGTGGAGACACTGAGCTTTGAGCAAACGGTTACGCAGATGCTAGCTTTCAAACAAACCGAGATGACTCGAAATCTCAGTCTGGATTCGTTTTTACTCTTAATGGCGCTGCTGTCAGTTGGAAAAGCTCAAAGCAGAGTGTTATTGCAGATTCTACTACTGAGTCCGAGTACTATGCCGCTTCGGAAGCTGCAAAGGAAGCTATATGGATGCGTCAGTTCTTACAAGGGCTCACTGTAGTTCCTAGTTCGAACGACCCGATCACCATCTATTGCGATAATAGAGGTGCCATCTTCCAGGCTAAGGAGCCTAAGTCTAGCAACAAATGTAGACATGTGTTGAGTAATATATTCTATATAAGTAATATATTGTTTTATGTTTTAATAATGACAAGTCTAAATATTTATGTTTTATATGCATATGCGTGTAATCGTGCGTTTGAGTGTACAGTTAATTATAGAGCAAAGATCGTAGTTTAAAAAAGTGTAATTCAATCGAAGAATTGAAGAAAGATCAAGCTCATGTCAAGTGTCAAGTCTTTTGAAGATTTATAAGACACAAGTTTTATTACTATATCAAGAGTTCTTAAGTTATGGATCATTTCTATAACTATTGAAGAAATGAGATTTGCGCGAAATAAATCAAAGCTTGAAGATTTATGTGTGCTATTAATATATGATTATATATTAATTTAGTAATCTTATAAACGGTTTTAAAATAGAAATATTCTTTAGTTAACAAGAATTAAAATATTTATCTTATGAGGTAAATATTAATTCTAAAATACTAAGGATTTTATTTTAACCGTTATTGTCAAAATCTAAATTCCTAAGGAAACGTGCTTCGAGAAATATGTCTCGAAGGAACGTGTTCTATGAAACTTGCGTTGGGACGTGCGTGGGGAAGTGTGTCAAGGAAGTATTCCTTACGTTTCCTACACGACTCCTAATACGTTTCATATTATCTTTATGGTTAATTAAATAAATAGACTTGTTTATTTAATTTACTTTAAGATTGACTAGGATTTGATTAAATATAATTTATTATATTATTGACAAGAATTAGGAATTGATTCAAAGTAGGATTCTATATTTTATGGTATAAGATATTTCCTAAGTCTAATAGGATTATGGAAATATTATCTTATGTCTTAATTTAATATTATCTTATTAAAATCCTTTCCTAAACCAAATAAGATTGAGTTTTAAATATTACCTAGAATTAGTATTCTAGATAAAGTAATATTCCTAAACTATCTAGGATTCAACCTAGATCTAAATTAGTATATAAGCACTCAAATATCACACGCCTAAGATTATCTAACGAAAATCAAGCCTCACGCATATCGAGAAGAACAAACGAACGTAGTCTCTCACACGTTTCGTTTTCCGTGCCAATCATTGTCAAATCTCGTAATCAAGACTACAAGCATTGAAGAATATTATAATACATCCAAGATCATCAATACAAGAAGTTGTTGAAAAGTTTATCTTACTTACTTAAGATAGATTCGAGTATTTAGCGGTACTCATTGTAAGCAAGTATTTAACGATACTTGTCGTAGCTAGATATTTTACGGTATCTAGATTGAGTTACAACTAATATCAAAGTTGTACGAGTGGGTTGATAAAATTGTAATCCGGAGAAGGTACTAATTTTATTAATCGAGAATAGTGGACGTAGGTTTCGATTTGTGAAACTGAACCACTTCAAAAGATCGTGTCTCCTTTACTTTATTGTTCTTGCTCGTTACTTGTTATTACTCCATCTCAACAACCACCATCGAAGAAGAATCGAAAAAGTTGGCATACTCAATTCAACCCCCCCTTCTTGAGTATATCTAAGTCAATAGACTCTTCAATTGGTATCAGAGGCTCGTGCTCTTGAAAGCTTTACAGCCTGAGATTGATCCTTTTCTATTGATTTCCAATGGATTCAAAACACTTTAAGTGTCCTATCTTCGATGGGAAAAACTATAGCTTATGGAAGAACATGATGACACATTACATCAAAGGATGTGATTGGGAATGCTGGAAGATTATACAAGACGGACCAAAGAAGATCTTGGTTGCTTCTGCAAATGGAACCACATATGAGAAATTAGAAAGTGATTATGTGGAAGCTGATTACAAGATTGCTGAGAAAAATTCAAAAGCCATGAGTCTACTTCAAAATGGTATGATTACTTCTGACTTTGATCGCTTCTCATCTTGTAATTCAGCTAAAGAAATATGGGATGGCCTAGAACTTGCCTACGAAGGTACATCCGCAGTCAAGAAACATCGTATAGACTTGCTTATTCAACGATATGAACTTTTCACTATGGAAAAGAATGAATCGATTGATAGCATGTCTGCACGATTCTCTTGCATACTTAATGAACTGCGAAACCTTGGTAGGAAGTATGACTCTGAGGACATAGTCAGAAAAGTCCTTAGAAGCCTTACCAAAAAGTGGCAACCTAAAGTCACTGCAATTGAAGAAGCTCGTGATCTTTCAATCATGACTTATCAAGAACTTATTGAATCTCTAATGGCTCATGAGATCATGCTAAACAAGGATGATGATGACCATCCTAAAAGCAAAAATGTTGCCTTACAAGCGTCAACAAGTGAAGAATGCGAACCTGAACTGGAAGATGAAACAGTTCTATTCGCAAGACGCTTCAAAAAGGCAGTCTTCAAAGGTAGATTTACCAGGCCAAATCAAACAATAAGACGAAAGACAAGAAAAAGAATGACTCTAAGCAAACCTTCTTCAAACGAGGGTGCTTTAAATGTGGTGATCAAGGCCATATGATCGAGGATTGTCCAAGCTGGGACAAGATTAAAGACAAATCCAAACGAGATAAGATCAAGACTGAATTCAAGAAAGTTATGCTCGCATCTTGCTGGGGGAGAATTAGATTCCGAAGATGACGCAGACTCTGAAGAAGAGGAAGTTGCTAACCTCTGCCTAAGCAATGTAAGCTTGGATCTAATCTCCGACGATCATGACTCATCACAATTCTGCCTCTACGGAGAATCTGATTCAGAAGAAGAAGACCAAGAGGTAAAATTTTTTACAGCTTAAGAGTCAAGTCAAAAAATTATCTAAGTCTGCTTTGATTAATTATTTCGAACAAACTCTAGACCAATGTCACGCACAAAGTCTTGAACTGGACGAATTGAAAGAACAGATCCTTGACATTGCAGAGGAAAATCAACTCTTAAAGGCCAAAGCTAAGAAACTGAAATCCAAAGTTAACATTGATACAAATGTTAAATTGGAAACAGTAATGTCTGAGAAGAAAATTCTTGAGTCTAAAGTTACAGACAATGAAGCTGTAATCTCAAAATTAAAACTCAACATTAAAGAGCTTGAATCTAAGATTATAGCCAATGAAGCTATAACCTCAGATTTGAAAAGGTCTAATGAACTTCTAAAGAGTGAATCTACACCAGTTGTTGTAGATGAAACTCATCTAGAAGAAGTTGAAATCCTCGAGCAAAAAATCATGGATCTAGAATTCAACTTATCCAAAATTAAAAAAGAACATGCTCAAATCGTGTTCAATTTTAATAAAGACATTCAAGACCTGAAAGATCATAACAATGTTGACCATTCCTCCTGCATAAAAGAAATATATTCTTTAAAAGACCTTCTTCTTCATGCTCGTAAGGTTCACGAAAAATGGGAAGGAAGTACTAACGTACTAAACTTCCTAACTGAACAATCTGATAACAACATGAAGATGGGTCTAGGACATGAGTGTTATGGTAGGAGAGACCATTCTAAATGTCAACAGAAACCTGATGAACGTGACTTTAGAAAAAGAAAGTATGTAGACCTACCTGAATATATAATTTGCACTTACTGCGGTCACACATGACACCTAAGAAAAAATTGTGTAAAACACGCACTTGACTTCAAAACTGGAGTCAAATTTGTAAAATCTCTAGGTATACCAAATGATTCTATATCTATCATTGACGGTGAGAAAGGTGATGAAAAGGGTGAGGAAAGAAATAATGATCATAGGTGGTTCTATGATATGTCCTTCAATTACGCAGAGAAGAGAAATAGAACCACTCAAACTCCTAAACCTACAACTTATCAGAAACAAAACCCAAAGACTTACACTAGATCGACAAAACCCAATTATCACAGATCCAAGAGACCTCTAGTAAGACAAGTCTGGGTTAAGAAGGAAAATGTTTTTGTCATCACTAACTCTAAAGGACCCAAGTATGCTTGGGTACCTAAAACATGTCTTTAAATTATTGCTTGCAGATAATCGCTAAAGAGAATAACCTATGGTACCTCGACAGTGGATGCTCCCGACATATGACAGGCGATGCTAATCTATTCACCACCTTAAAACCATTTGACGGAGGAAAGGTCACCTTCGGAGACAACAAAAAGGGAAAGATAATAGGTGTCGGTAAGATAGGCATCTCATCTTCTCATTCTATTAGCGATGTATATCTGGTAAGTGGTCTTAAACATAACTTAATTAGTATATCCCAGTTATGCGACAAAGGAAACAAAGTTGTCTTTCATACAAATATTTGTCGTATAATTATGGAAGGTACAAGTAAAGTTATTCTTGAAGGTCATAGGAAGAAAAATGTTTATATGATTGATTTAAACGTTGTGCATACTGACTCTCTCTCATGTATGAAAGTTACGTTAGACGATCCATGTCTCTGGCATAAGAGATTTGGTCATATTAGTTCTCCTATTCTTAGCAAATTGAAGAGATGGGACTTGGTCGAAGGTCTTCCCAAGATCAAGTTTGACCAAGAAAAGATGTGCGACACATGCGCACGATGTAAACACGTCAGATCATCCTTCAAACCAAAAAGAATAGTAAGCACTGAACAAGCTCTTGAACTAGTACATATGGATCTCTGTGGCCCTATGAAGGTAAGAAGCAGAGGCGGTTCCAGGTATGTTTTCGTTCTAGTTGATGATTATTCTAGATTTGTTTGGCCAATATTTCTTCACTCTAAAGATGAAACATTTGATGAATTTGTTAGTCTTATGAAACTTGTTCAAAACAAATTAAAAACTAATCTAGTAACTATTCGAACAGACCATGAAACTGAGTTTGACAACCATGCTTTTATTGAATTCTGTAAATCCAACGGTGTTGGACATAACTTCTATGCACCTAGAACACCACAACAAAACGGAGTAGTAGAACGCATGAAAAGAACCCTAGAAGACATGGCTAGAACAATGCTTCTTTGTAGTGGCCTACCTAGAAACTTTTGGGCTGAGGCTATCAGTACAGCCTGTTATATTCATAATCGTACCATGATTAGACCTATCCTTAAAAAGACACCTTATGAACTTTTACGTGGTCGTAAGCCTAATATATCTCATTTAAGATGTTTTGGGAGTAAATGCTTTGTTCATAGCAATGGTAAAAATCGTTTAAGCAAATTTGACCCTAGAAGTGATGAGGCAATTTTCATAGGATATTCTGATCATAGTAAAGCCTATAAAGTTTTTAACAAACGTACCTTATGCATAGAAGAGAGCATACATGTTATCTTTGATGAGAATAATGTCTTCGACAAGCCTTTACAGGACGAAGAGGAAAACCTAGAAGAACCTGACTTTCGTTTGTCAAGGGAAGATCCTCCTGAAACAGAAATCAATGATGAAGGCGAAATTCAAGGAATCAACGATGAACTTAACTTGGAAGGAAATGGTACGAGAGATGAAACTACAGTTGATGATACTGTAAATAACTCTCAAGCAAACCAAGGAAATGGAGTCCTAAATGTTACTGAACATTCGGTGCCGGGTCGTGGATAGGACGTCCATCGTGTTCCTTGAGTCGATTCTTTTGACTGTCGACTGTTTCTTGAGATAAAGGGCAGTTTTGGGTGACTTTGATTTCTTTCTCACTAGCTGACCGTAACTGGGGCTAAGCAGATTTTTTTGGGTCATTTCATACTGTGCTTACATCTGCAAGATTCGAGTTGAAGGAAATATCCACCCCTTATCAGGTTTTAATATTTCTCAGGGCCACTCGAGGAGTAGTAACTGAAATGCTTGGCCAAGCTCGAATAATGATTCGTTATCAGTTGAGTTACTCTCTAGTCGGGAAAACCACTCTTGATACAGATCGCTTGTAAAATACGACCTTTGTGAATACAGATTTGCAAATTGGTTTACATTGAGTGGGAGAAATTTAATTGGATATGAAAATCGGTTATCGCACATACACTTGTACGGACAAGTGGGAGATTGTTGGAGCTAGTGTCCTCAACAGTTAGTGCGACAACACGTAAAAATCTCTTAAAGGAACACAGGGTATACTTTGTATTTTAGCCAGTTGATTCACGTTTATCAATAACGGTTGGCTTGCTAGAAAGTTTGACGTTATTGTCATACAGATGGCGGTAATCAACTGGTCCCTAAGAGTCACACCTAAAGGATGGAATATGAGAGATATGATTAGATGAAAATGTAATCATATTGATACCCTATATGACTAAATTGTTAGTCAATGTCATGATGACATAATTATTTAATACTGATTAAATAATATTAGCTAAGACGAATTAAAATGTTAATTCGTAATTAAATATAAAATGTTATATTTAATTATGTGTAATGAAATTATTTAATAAAGATTAAAATGATTTAATTAAATATAAAAGGTTATATTTAATTAGTGGATTATAAATATAAGATATTTATAAGATAAAACATTACACAAGAGAGATATAACCGATTCTATAAAGATAGAATTTCGGTCTGAGCAATTATTAAGTTCTTCAGTTGTTATGAAGTGTTGTAGGTAGAACCAAATACTGATTTGGGGAATCCTAGTTGATGTCTAATAGCAAGGTTGTTTGCTGCTATAAATAGGACATTCACTCTGCACTTAAAGAACACGAGTTATACGACATACATACTCCTTCTCTATCTCTAGCTTTCATCTTACACAAAATTAAAGGTAATTTTGCAATTTCTAGCTCAGGAAAGGGTATTTCTCAGGACATCTTGGGTGCAACGATTAGGAGGATATCTGTTTTGATATCTGATCTTAGGCCTTTGCAAGGACAGAAGGTTAATTCTTAATCCCAATCTTCGTATCTTGTTCTTCGTTTATGACTATAAATCGTACATTATAAATTTGTTATAATCCTGCATGTATAGTATTGGGAATATATACAGATATTTTCCCACATAAAGACGGGACTTTTGACAGATTTGGAGTTCATTTTGAAGGAATTTCGTAAAAGATAAACTCAAAGAAAGATCAAACTCTTTGCTGTAAGGCAATCAAGAGCATAAGGCTCTGATACCACTTGTTGAGTCCCCCGCGTCGGGCTTATAGAATTAGGTGCATGAAACCGGACCATAAGCAAGTTAGGTTCCATCCTAAAACCAATTGGTGATAGGAGGAGTAGCCCACTTACTTATAAGCTAGTCCCTTCACTATTATTCTACCGATGTGGGACAATGCCCCTCACACACATATGAGAAGAAACCTCAACAATCTCCCCCTTTCACATGTGTGTGTAACTCCCCCTCACTTGGCGCTACTCCGCACCCGACACAACCCCGTGTCGGGTCGACCAGGCTACTCCGCGCGATGCTACTTCACATCTCTGGTCAACCAAGAAGAGAGTCCAACTGTGGTGCTACTCCGCAACCACAACGCTACTTCGCACCATCTCGAGCACCGTCACCACATCGCACCTTGCGGTCCCAAGCCAAACCTTTGGCTCTGATAGCAATTAATGAGTTTATCGATCCGGTACTTAAAAGGAGGAGGGGGTGAATTAAATACTCTTTTAAAAAAACATAACTTTTGCTCTACTAATTTCGTTGGCAGCACACAAACGAATTTAAACAGTATTGAAGACTGTCCAAAATATTGTAACCTGTGCTGAGATTGTGAAATTAGTTACGAGAAAAGATGCAAATAAAACGTCGAAGTACGAAAGCAAAAATAGAAGAATAGAAACGAGACACGCGATTTTTAACGTGGTTCGACCTACTCTCTAAAGGTCTACGTCCACCCCTTTCTTTTATAATTTTTATAATCAAACCCGATTACAAAAACAATCCCCACGATCATCCCGATCGTGCCACTCGAGTACAACCCGTGCTCCAAATATTCTTCCTTGCAAATGAATAAGAAAAAACAGATTACACTTTTTGTCTCGAAATATTCAATTGATGTGAACAAAGGAGAACAAAAATAACCTACGAGTAAACAAACTTGCTTTAATCAATGTCGGTCTTGAAGGTGCGGCTTAGCAAAACTGTTTGCAAAATTTACTTTGATAAAAGTTTTTGGTAAACGCTATTTTGCAAAACTCTGTTTTTGAATACTCAACACTTACTTAAGATATTAGCTTTGAAAGAATGAAAACAAGTATGTGTAATACCTTGGAATTTAGACTCGACAGTTGGGATTACTTTGGTAAAGATAATTACTTACGTTTAAGTAACCAAGTTTACGTTAGCATAAAAGCTATACTAACTATACTTTCTTAAGAGAAATGTTATGTTTTTAAAGGGAATCGATCCCTGGACCTGTAGCACGGAGGTTGGGCCTCGTAACTCGTGCACTACCCAAAGCCCACGGCAGACTATGATAACACAAACATCAAACTCCTTTTAAGCAGCCTTTCTGCCGCCACTTTGGGATCCCATCCTAAACCTAAACCTAGCATTTCAGATCTCATACAACCACTCATATCACAGCCGTCATAGCAAGGGGTTCATAGGAGGTGTTCACGGCGGCCATAGAGGTGGTTAAGGGCGGTCGAATCTGGTCGAAAGTAGGTAAGTCAGCATGTTTTCCTTGCGCCCTTGTTCTTCCTGCGTTTTTCTATGGGTTTTCGAGTCAGGTAAGTCGTGTATATGAGTCTGATATTTATATAACTGTGACCTATGAATGTGGTAGTCACGTTTTGGCATATAGGGGGTCACCATTGAGCACCGAGAACCACCAGTCGTGGTGGCTTTATGTACTGTTGTCTGCGTTTGCTTTCTCGTTCGAAACAGAGTTTTTGTGTTGGTTGTTTTGCGTGGGTTTATGAGTCTGTTTGGGTTAGGTTTCGGTCTGGGTGTTGGTTAGGTAAGGCAGGGGTGCCTTGAGGTGTGTCAGGGTGGCTAGGTTGGTGGCTGCAGGTGGTGGAACAGAGTCGGCAGGGAGGTTTCGTTATCCACAGGTCTCGGGTCTTGGTGAGTTTCTGGGTGTGCGAAGGTTAATTGGGGTGGTGACACCGTAGACTCGGGGGAGGTCGACGCGGTGTCACCACGGTGGTTTATGGGTCAGGTGTCAGGGGTGGTGTTGGTAGAGGTCACGGGGGTTATTGGGTGGTTGCTTGGCTGTCGAAGGGGAGGCGTGGTAAACTGGTCAGAGACTTACGTTAGGAGTCAGGTCTGATTTGGGGGCCTGGTTCACCTCGGTTGTGGCGGTCGAAGGAGTGTGGGGTGGTTGTGGTGGTAGCTGGTGGTTTGGGCACGAGTTGTGGAGGTTGTTGGTGGCAGGGCTGGTGTTGCGCGGTGGTTGGAGGGGCTGTTTTGGGGGCAGGTGTTGTGTCGTGTAAATGAGGTGTTTATTTGGTGTTTTAGGTTATTATTTGGTGTTTATTTGGTGTTTTAGGTTATTATTATTATTATTATTATTATTATTATTATTATTATTATTATTATTATTATTATTATTATTATTATTATTATTTATGGTATTGATATCTTTTATTAATAGTAAAGATTTTGTTAAGAGATATGTTTTTTGGGAGCTTTTATGGGAAGTTTTAAAGTGGGTATTAATGCATAGTTTGAATTTCAAAACCAAGTATCTATTTTTGGAAGCTGCTATTTTTAGAAGTTACTATATTTAGAAAGTACTATTTTGAGAAACCTCGGTTGTTGGGAAGCTTTCTAAATATAGGAAGTTTCTATAAATAGAATGTGAACACGTATTACGAGATATAGGGTGTTTATTAATTATATAATATTTGTTTAGGTAGCGGGTTTCGCGTGGAACATTTCTGAACAAGCCTTGGGTTTATCTGCGTACCTACTATTTCAGGTAGGGGAAGTTACTGGTTCGTAATAATGTGTGATCTATTTTCCTTGGTGTTGAACATGTTTACGATATAATATCATGAGATCGTTATTTTGTGCTATTTGTACTACTTTGAGATAATATCATAATGTGCATATATATATTCTATTGTTTTGTGATACGGAGTTGGATCGGTGCGGAGTATATATGGTGTTGGATCGGTGCGGAGTATATATGGTGATGGATCGGTGCGGAGTATATATGGTGTTGGATCGGTGCGGAGTTTATATGGCGTTGGATCGGTGCGGAGTTTACTATATTGTTATACTTATTATTTTCCCTACTCAACCTCGTGGTTGACCCTGTGTATTCGTGATCACCTGTGATGAACCAACTATTGGGGAGCAGATTGACAGGTGGCTGAGACTAAGGGGGAGCTATGGGAGGAAGAGCTTGGATCCAGACCAGTTTAGATGTCTAGATCACCTTAGTCAGTTTTATCAGAGTTGTACTTTATCTTTTTTGTCAAGACTTCTGGGACACGGATGTAAGGACATGTTTTGAGTTAACTTTATATTTAAAGTACTGTTATCTTCCTTTGTATCTACTGCCTCGGGAAACCGAGATGGTAACACTCTTATTTATCTGAGGAGTCCTAGCTCAGGCCCTTGAATAAATGGGGGTGTTACAAAGTGGTATCAGAGCGAACGATCCTCAGGCCTAAACTAATTAACCCAATGAATGTAGGAGAGTCTAAATAAAATGAACCCCGGGATAGGACTGTTAGGAGCACACAAAAGGGGAAGTATGAGTCTGGGGCCCCCTCACACCGAACCATTGGCCCTATCAGTTTTACCCGGGAACCCAGAGTGAAGATATGAGAGAATAAGGGTAGATTAGGAAAGGATGGAAGTAATGGTATGTTGTGATAAAGTATCCATACAACTTGAGTATATGAAACTAATTGGAATAGCCGGGAGGGGCATGAACATGAAAGGGATTTTAATTGTGAATAAAAGAGTTGTGAACTTATGTGGTTATGTGAAGTATCTTGAAACATGTCGGTAAATGCTTTCATTCCTTCTCATTATGTCTAGTGATATGCGGTTATGTGATCCCGAGCCATGTTATAATTTTGTAGTACTCAATCTGATAGTTGATGCTAGACTTTATCGTTTAGGGATTTTAGCCCTAATCTTAATGGGTACCCACACGAGTCGGGACTCATTCCTTTTCTGTTGTATTATAGTATGCCTCCGCGAAGAGACAACCTCGCTAACATCACCCAAGAGGAGTTAGATCTATTACGAGCTGAGATTGCGACTCTAAAGGCTAAACGAATGGACTCTGCGAAAATGAGCACGATAATTGCAAGGCACCAACCCACTCATTTCACTGGGGAGGGTGAGCCTCATTTGTTGGGGGCCTGGTGCAGAGAATTCGGTAACCTGTTCGAGTTGGTGGACTGCCCTGAAGAACTGATGGTAGACCAGGCTGCCCACTATCTGAGGGGTATGGCTGGAGACTGGTGGACCGCGAATAAGGGAGAGCTCCGGGAAGCAGCTATAGAGGGTGGATCCGCGTTTGTTCCGTGGGAGGCATTCAAGGGGGTTCTGAACGAGGCGTTTTTACCAGAATTCCAAAAGAGCAAGCTGAGGGAGGAGTTCGACTCATTCCAGATGTCGGAGGACATGACCGTAGAGGCTTACTACAGGAAGTTCATCCAGTTGGTGCACTACGTGGGAGACATGGGTTTCGACGATGCTATGCTAGCCATGAAATTTGAGAGGGGATTATCGATCGCCATCAAAAAGAAACTGATTGCAGCTCCGCCCACCACAATCCGTGACATCTATTTACGGGCTGGGGCGGCGGAGAGGCTTTCGGATATGATCAAAAAGGACAAACAGTCCAAGTCAGAAAAGAGGGAAGCTGAAACCGTAGCTGAGGGTTCAGGATCGAAAAAGCAAAGTAATAACAAGTTCAGTGGGTACTTTGGGAGTAGTGCCTCTGGTAGTGGGAGAAATCAGAGTGGGGGAAATCACTTGAGTGGGGTTTCTGGCAGTGGTTCGGCGGGAATTGTGTGTTTTGGCTGTGGAAAGAGGGGACATAAGCAGGCGGTGTGTCGTTCGTCTGGAGGAAATCAGTCCGGGGGCTATCGTACACCTACATCCGGATATCAGGGACCTCGCACTCAGTCCTATGGCAGCAGTGGCTATCGCACACCCATGACAAACTATGGTGGGGGTGCGAAGTCTGGAGGCAGCGGCAACTACCAGAGGAACTACAGCAACAACAACAATCAGAACCGTTCATATCAGAATCAGTACCATGGAGGTGGGAACAACAACAAGACGGGGACGGCAGGAAATCAGCAGGCTGGGACATCTTCTGCCAGCCAGAGTGGGGTCAAGTCCAGTGGCAAACTCTTTGCCATGGGAAAGCAGGCCGCTCAGGAGGATGCTCATGTGGTTACTGGTACTTTTCTTGTAAACTCTAGACCTACTTTTGTACTTTTCGATTCCGGTGCCACCCATTCGTTTGTGTCTAGAGATCATGTTAAGGCTTTGGGACTTGAGAGATTTGATTGGATCGCGGATCTAGTGACCATACCATCAGGCGAGTCGATAGTCTGTAATAGAGTATATGGTAGTGTACCCATCAAAATCGGGGAAGCAATTTTCTTTTGTGACCTCATAGAGTTTCCACTGGAGGGCTTTGAGGTGATTTTGGGGATGGACTGGCTAGGGAAGTATCGAGCTTTCATCGACTGTCATCAAAAGAAGATTTCTTTGAGGGGACCTAAGGGAGTGAGGGTGTCCTACAAGGGATACCGTGTGAAACCAAAAATCAAATTCATTTCTGTCAATACCCTTAAGTCTGGCTTGAGGAAAGGAGAGAGCCTAATCTTATGCCAAATGTGGGATTGTGAGGCTGAGACCCCCAAGACTAGTGAGATACCTGTGGTACGGGAGTTTGAGGAAGTTTTTCGTGACGACGTTCCGGGGTTACCGCCAAGGAGGGAAGTGGAGTTCTCCATCGACCTAAAACCAGGGGCGAGACCAATATCCAAATCACCGTACCGTATGGGACCGAAGGAGATGGAGGAATTGAAGAAGCAGTTGGATGAACTAGCTGAGAAAGGGTTCATCCGACCCAGTGTGTCACCTTGGGGAGCACCTGTCTTATTTGTGAAGAAGAAGGATGGGAGTTTGAGGTTATGTGTTGACTACCGAGAGCTGAACAATGTAACCATCAAGAACCGTTACCCATTGCCGAGAATTGACGACTTGTTCGATCAGTTGAGTGGAGCCGGGGTTTTCTCCAAGATTGATTTGAGATCCGGGTATCATCAATTGAGGATAAAGGATGAAGATATTTCGAAGACCGCTTTCCGAACGAGGTATGGCCACTATGAATTTGTGGTTATGCCCTTTGGATTGACTAATGCTCCAGCTGTGTTCATGGACTTGATGAATCGAGTCTTTAGCCCGTATCTCGACAAGTTCGTGGTGGTATTTATCGATGATATCCTGGTATATTCCAAGAATGCGGAGGAGCACGAAGATCATTTGAGGAAGGTACTTCAGACTTTGGAAGAACATAAACTCAATGCTAAGTTGAGTAAATGTGAATTCTGGTTGGAGAAAGTGGCGTTCTTGGGGCATGTCATTTCCAAAGAGGGGGTATCTGTTGACCCTAGTAAAATTGAAGCTGTGACTAAGTGGCAAAGTCCGAAGAATGTGAGTGAGATCCGAAGTTTTCTGGGATTAGCAGGTTATTACCGGAGATTCGTCAAAGACTTTTCGAAGATAGCAAAACCGTTGACGTCGTTAATGAGGAAGGAGAACCGTTTTGTTTGGGATGAGAGTTGTGAGAAGGCATTCCTAACCCTTAAGGAACGCCTGACAACAGCTCCTATCCTTGCTTTGCCAGTAGGGAGTGATAACTTTGAAGTATATACTGACGCTTCCAAGCATGGGTTGGGTTGTGTGCTAATGAAGAATGGGAGAGTGATCGCGTATGCTTCTCGCCAGTTGAAGACTTATGAAGAGAATTATCCGACTCATGATTTGGAATTGGGCGCTGTGGTCTTTGCACTGAAATTGTGGCGTCATTACCTTTATGGGGCCACTTTTAAGGTGTTTTCTGACCATAAGAGCCTGAAGTATATCTACACCCAGAAAGAGTTGAACATGAGACAGAGGAGGTGGATAGAGTTGATCGGAGATTATGATATGCAGATTGTCTACCACGAGGGCAAGGCGAATGTGGTAGCTGACGCTCTAAGTAGGAAATCAGTCCATGCTTTGAGTTGTGCCAGATCGAGAGTTAGATTGCATGGCGGGTTAAGGGAGATGGGAATTTTCATGATCCGGAAAGGGGATGCTCTTGGTGATCTGACCATGGAGCCTGAGTTTTATGGGGAGATTCGGGAGTTACAGCAGAATGATGCGAGAATCCAGAAATGGCGCAAGATGGTGGAGAGTGAGGGTGGAGAGTCTGCATCCAAGTTCAGTATTCATACAGATGGTAGCTTGAGGTTCAGTGGACGATGGTGTGTTCCAGATGTAGAAGAACTAAAGAAGAAGATCCTGACTGAAGCTCATGCTACTCCTTATTCTGTTCACCCGGGGGGTGATAAGCTGTATAAAGATCTTAAGAAGACGTTCTGGTGGCCTAACATGAAGAAGGAAGTCGCAGAGTTCGTGTCCAGGTGTTTGACTTGTCAGAGAGTGAAAGGAGAGCATAAGAGACCTCAGGGGAAGGTCCAGCCATTAGATGTGCCCGAGTGGAAGTGGGAGAACATTTCGATGGACTTTATCGTGGGGTTGCCTCGAACTCAGAGGGGCAACAACATGATCTGGGTGATCGTGGATCGTTTGACTAAGTCAGCTCACTTTATTCCAATGAAAGATACCTGGAGTAAAGCCGAGTTGGCCAAGTCATATGTTCAGAATGTGGTCAAACTTCATGGCGTACCCAAGGACATTGTTTCAGATCGAGACTCGAGGTTCATATCTAGGTTTTGGCAGGAGTTGCAGACTGCTTTGGGTACCCAATTGAAGATGAGTACAGCTTTTCATCCGGCTACTGATGGTCAGACTGAGCGGACGATTCAGACTCTTGAGGATATGTTGAGAGCTTGTGTACTTGAGTTCGGAGGATCTTGGGAGGATCGATTGGGGTTGATCGAGTTTTCTTATAATAATAGCTATCATGCAAGCATAGGCATGGCCCCTTTCGAGGCTTTATACGGGAGGAAGTGTCGGAGCCCTGTGTGTTGGGATGATCGAGCTGATGTTGTGACATTGGGACCAGATATGATTCAGGAGATGGTGGAGCAGGTCCAGATTATTCGACAGAGAATGAGGGCCGCCCAGGATCGACAGAAGAGCTATGCCGATCTGAAGAGAAGCGATATCTCATTTGAGGCCGGAGAGAAGGTACTACTGAAAGTCTCTCCGATGAAGGGAGTGATGAGATTTGGCAAGCGTGGCAAACTGAGTCAGAAATTTATTGGACCATTTGAGATCTTGGACAGAGTTGGAGAGGTGGCATATCGCTTAGCTTTGCCTCCAACCCTATCCAAGGTCCATAATGTGTTCCATGTGTCTCAGTTGAGGAAATATGTGAGTGACCCATCGCATGTACTTCAGCACGAGGTGATCGAGGTAGATGAGCAGTTGGCGTACATCGAGACTCCGAAAGAAATCCTCGACAGGAAGGTGCGGAAGACTCGCAACGGAGAGACGATCTTGGTGAAGGTCCTGTGGACCAATCATAATCAGGAGGAGGCTACATGGGAGCCTGAGGCATCCATGAGGGAACGTTATCCACATTTGTTTGATTGAGGTAAGTTACGCGGACGCAACTTTTCTTTAAGGGGGGTGGAATGTGATACTCTGTTATTTAACTAAGGTTTTGTGATGTTTATGTTTCAAGTTCGTTTGAGTTGGTTGTTTTGGTCACCTGGGTGAGGACGAACTTCGGGACGAAGTTCTTTTTAAGGAGGGAAGACTGTAATACCTTGGAATTTAGACTCGACAGTTGGGATTACTTTGGTAAAGATAATTACTTACGTTTAAGTAACCAAGTTTACGTTAGCATAAAAGCTATACTAACTATACTTTCTTAAGAGAAATGTTATGTTTTTAAAGGGAATCGATCCCTGGACCTGTAGCACGGAGGTTGGGCCTCGTAACTCGTGCACTACCCAAAGCCCACGGCAGACTATGATAACACAAACATCAAACTCCTTTTAAGCAGCCTTTCTGCCGCCACTTTTGGATCCCATCCTAAACCTAAACCTAGCATTTCAGATCTCATACAACCACTCATATCACAGCCGTCATAGCAAGGGGTTCATAGGAGGTGTTCACGGCGGCCATAGAGGTGGTTAAGGGCGGTCGAATCTGGTCGAAAGTAGGTAAGTCAGCATGTTTTCCTTGCGCCCTTGTTCTTCCTGCGTTTTTCTATGGGTTTTCGAGTCAGGTAAGTCGTGTATATGAGTCTGATATTTATATAACTGTGACCTATGAATGTGGTAGTCACGTTTTGGCATATAGGGGGTCACCATTGAGCACCGAGAACCACCAGTCGTGGTGGCTTTATGTACTGTTGTCTGCGTTTGCTTTCTCGTTCGAAACAAAGTTTTTGTGTTGGTTGTTTTGCGTGGGTTTATGAGTCTGTTTGGGTTAGGTTTCGGTCTGGGTGTTGGTTAGGTAAGGCAGGGGTGCCTTGAGGTGTGTCAGGGTGGCTAGGTTGGTGGCTGCAGGTGGTGGAACAGAGTCGGCAGGGAGGTTTCGTTATCCACAGGTCTCGGGTCTTGGTGAGTTTCTGGGTGTGCGAAGGTTAATTGGGGTGGTGACACCGTAGACTCGGGGGAGGTCGACGCGGTGTCACCACGGTGGCTTATGGGTCAGGTGTCAGGGGTGGTGTTGGTAGAGGTCACGGGGGTTATTGGGTGGTTGCTTGGCTGTCGAAGGGGAGGCGTGGTAAACTGGTCAGAGACTTACGTTAGGAGTCAGGTCTGATTTGGGGGCCTGGTTCACCTCGGTTGTGGCGGTCGAAGGAGTGTGGGGTGGTTGTGGTGGTAGCTGGTGGTTTGGGCACGAGTTGTGGAGGTTGTTGGTGGCAGGGCTGGTGTTGCGCGGTGGTTGGAGGGGCTGTTTTGGGGGCAGGTGTTGTGTCGTGTAAATGAGGTGTTTATTTGGTGTTTTAGGTTATTATTTGGTGTTTATTTGGTGTTTTAGGTTATTATTATTATTATTATTATTATTATTATTTATGGTATTGATATCTTTTATTAATAGTAAAGATTTTGTTAAGAGATATGTTTTTTGGGAGCTTTTATGGGAAGTTTTAAAGTGGGTATTAATGCATAGTTTGAATTTCAAAACCAAGTATCTATTTTTGGAAGCTGCTATTTTTAGAAGTTACTATATTTAGAAAGTACTATTTTGAGAAACCTCGGTTGTTGGGAAGCTTTCTAAATATAGGAAGTTTCTATAAATAGAATGTGAACACGTATTGCGAGATATAGGGTGTTTATTAATTATATAATATTTGTTTAGGTAACGGGTTTCGCGTGGAACATTTCTGAACAAGCCTTGGGTTTATCTGCGTACCTACTATTTCAGGTAGGGGAAGTTACTGGTTCGTAATAATGTGTGATCTATTTTCCTTGGTGTTGAACATGTTTACGATATAATATCATGAGATCGTTATTTTGTGCTATTTGTACTACTTTGAGATAATATCATAATGTGCATATATATATTCTATTGTTTTGTGATACGGAGTTGGATCGGTGCGGAGTATATATGGTGTTGGATCGGTGCGGAGTATATATGGTGATGGATCGGTGCGGAGTATATATGGTGTTGGATCGGTGCGGAGTTTATATGGCGTTGGATCGGTGCGGAGTTTACTATATTGTTATACTTATTATTTTCCCTACTCAACCTCGTGGTTGACCCTGTGTATTCGTGATCACCTGTGATGAACCAACTATTGGGGAGCAGATTGACAGGTGGCTGAGACTAAGGGGGAGCTATGGGAGGAAGAGCTTGGATCCAGACCAGTTTAGATGTCTAGATCACCTTAGTCAGTTTTATCAGAGTTGTACTTTATCTTTTTTGTCAAGACTTCTGGGACACGGATGTAAGGACATGTTTTGAGTTAACTTTATATTTAAAGTACTGTTATCTTCCTTTGTATCTACTGCCTCGGGAAACCGAGATGGTAACACTCTTATTTATCTGAGGAGTCCTAGTTCAGGCCCTTGAATAAATGGGGGTGTTACAGTATGTGTATTTCGTTAGCCTCTTACGTTAATTGAACAAGTAATATATACTTGTTCAAACCATGAAAGCTTTTGGCAGAGAATCAAATCTTTGAGCAAACCGTGTGATAGCAATTTGAGGTCAGTTAGGAATCAACTTCCTTATTTGACAAAGATTTTATTCACAAAATAATTTTGTTTGTTAAGAAAGTTATTTCAGAAAATAATTGATTCCAAAATTATGTTGATATTTTAAAGCGTATTTTATTAGACCGAAAGCAAAGATTAATCACAAGTTCGATACCTTACAAATAATCTATGTAGATCACGATTTTTGGCTCATCTTCATTTCCAAATGCTAGCCATGTTGTAAGTTTGTCAACAACACATATAACAAACCATTAAGCCGGAGAATGGTTTAGATATAGAAGACTTATCATCATCAACGAATATAGCGCAACAATATAGATTTTACAACTCTTCTATTATCTCTCTTCTATCACCCTACTATTCTCTCTAAGTCTTCCATAGTTTACAAAGTTGAGCTTGGCTCCTGCGTTCAATTGTCGAATTACAGTACCAAATCGGGTCCACTGTAACCGTTTGAGAGGGACAATGAATATTGCGATTTCACAAAGAACTATTGTGCAAAATTTCTGAATTGGCTGCTATAGTGATTATTTGGACTCGTACACCGTTTGCTATTTTGAATTGTATGAATGAGCGGCTCCATATATATTCTTGGGTAAAATTGCCTTACAATAGGCTTACTGTAATATGTAGCATCAGGTTGAGTCATTCCAGAACAAGTGAAAAACATACTCAATTTATTGATGGTTGCTTAATATACTGCATGCGCCGCATCATTTACAATCGAGTTGCCGACAGCAACCTTCAAACTTTCGTACCCTTTGTCTATATTAGATTTGAATCTGATTCCGAAATGACATTGCATTGAAGTGCTTGGTACAGATAAATGCAAATTGCAAGATATGAAAGGAAGCTATGAAAATAGTACTAGAAAGAAAGAAGAGGCACTTGATTATAGCAAGTTGGATTAAAGATTGGAACGATACATAGAAAATTATAAAAGGGATTTCAACAAGACTTCCATCAACCCCTACAGATGCTCGATCACAGGTGATACGACATGTAATTGAAAATTTTTAGTTAAATAGGAGGTGGCCAAGCCTATAGGAAGCATAAGCATCAATGCAACCATACTGAATTTGGTCCATACTCAGCAGCTCAGCCTGCCAATCACTCAAAGTCACGCGCTTAGACTTATCCATGCGAAGTCCCAGTAAATCAAATGCCAAATCCTTTAATCCAGGACGCCGAAACCTGCATGGCCACTTTCGCATGGCAGCAGCACGAACATCATCAGTCTTGTAACACTCCAGCCCATACTCATTCTTTAGCTTTTCAGCATCGTCTGCCACCTCAACGCCAACAAACGTCAAGGCCGAGCTTGAAAGGAAATCCTTCAAGGACTGAGGGATGAAATCGACGTAAAAGAGCTGCACAATGAGGCACTTACTGTCTACGCAAAGCTGGAGTGTTGCGGTTGTGTTGCTCATTGAACGGACTGGGTGAGGCCTCCACTCAAGGTCCAACCCAACAACTGAAGTAGTGTCTAAGCTAATCTCATGGATCCATTGAGAGATAGTCAAAGCGCTTTTTGTTACAGTCGTTTCGATGGTCTTTCCTGCGAAGGTAACTTCATACTTATCACTCATGGGGTTGTAAGTGATTGACCCAGACATTCTGGAGTTTTGGTTGCTATACTTCCTTTTCTTTCAAACAATATGAGCTTGTATTGTGGATTTGTTGTTTCTTCATCGGAGGTGAGGGTATATATATATACGTGAACAAAAGTTACGTTAACTGTAAAATCTTACTTTTACTTTAATTAATTACATTAAAATGGATTTTATTTTAATATTCTTTTTTCTTTGGGAATACTAATTTCAATAAATTTACTTGTATTTACGAGTAAACAAGCGCATGAACCATGACTACTTCAAAATTGCACTCTAGTGTCTACTGTGTAGCTAGGTAGCACGAACACTTTTGTTAATTAGCCGTCCCATGTTCGATACCGTGTTCGACACTCGGACACCCGACACTCGTTCGACACATGGCTAAACATATTATAGTTTAGACGAATAATAAAATTTTAGAAAAGATTGATTAGAAGATTAGTTTTTGTGGAAAAATGAGAATTAGTTATAGTAAAAGTCAAATTGTAGCTTACTTGGTTGAATTTAGTTTCAAATACATGATAAAATAAAATTATACTTTATTTATAACCATAAATTATATATTCTATTATTATTAAATGTCGTGTCCTGTGTCCTAAATTTCATGGAATGCCGTGTCCCGTGTCCGTGTCCGTGTCCGTTTTGGTGCTACCTAGTTGTGTAGTAGTCATAAGTATACTTTCTAGTTAGCCAGCATTCTTGATTAAACTTCCGGCTTTAAGGCTTAATTATATTAAACATCATTCCCAAATTCTCACTATAGATGAATATTTTCCGCTTAGGCAACGCAAGTGCCGTCATTTAACGATAAAATAAGACCATTTTAAGGGCAAAATTTCTAAGCTTAGTAAATTGTTTTATTAACTTTTTAATAAAAAAATAGTTACTTTTATTATAAATGGGTCACATTACTCGGCTTTCAACTTAATTAAGAGAAAAAATGAGCCGTCTTACAAAATGAATGACTCGATTGTTGTACGAGGCTATGAGTCCTATGACCCATTGATCTTAGATTGAGTACAACTAGAACTAGTAAAGAATAACCAAATGAAAATATGTAGCTTAAAGTTAAACCAATAAAATTTGAGCCTATAAACATGGATCCCAAATACCCAATGACGTATAGCTCTATTGAGGCGAAGTAGAAATGATAGAGTTTCGAAGCATTTCAAAGGATGGTTTCTTGTGCTCCCAACATTCAATTGTAACATTAAACATGTGCTTCGTATTACTCCATCCCTATGTTATCGTGTTTCACACATCTTCTTTCCCAAAAAATCCTCTGCTTGTTGGTGGACCAAAGGTGGTAGTAGTCGTTGAGACAGAGAGAAGACCAAGGGATGTCCGTGGTGGAAGACTGCGATAACATTTTTTTAAAAAGTGAAGGAGTGTGACAACCAACAACATAAATGACTACACCAAGTCACCAACATATTAACAAAACAACAAAGTTGCAACACTTCTTTTGTGTTTCCACGCTTAGACCATCCCTAAGCAAGGTGGATGGAAATGTCAATAAGTAATTGGGTCAAGTTAATTAAGTATTAGCAACCTAATTAGCATGACCCATTACAAAATAGGGTCAATTGGTGACCTCTTTTCTTAGTATTGACCCACTTATTGACCTAGTAGTGGTTTGATTGTTATTGGCTTAGAAATTTGAAGAGTTTAAAATATAGTAATAATAATGGATAAAGTAAGAGAGATGAATTTTTTAGTGGGGTAAAAAATGTGGGAAATAATTAAAAATGTTGGAAAGTGAAAAATAATTGGGTTGATGACCTAGGTGGTGACCTTTTTGCTTGGGAGGGTGTAAATGAGTCAAGATAAATTAAGTGTAATTAAGAGTAAAAATATGTATTGACCTACTTAAGGTGACACTTGCTTGGGGATGGTCTTAGTGTCTAATTGTCCAACTCATACTCATTTAATTTACTTGGATTACATGCCTCACTGCCTCAACTGACTTCCTACATTCGCTAAACTTGTTATTACCAATTATACGAGCCCCATGATGTCTGATAATGGTATAGTTTGTATTGTAATTTAAACAAGTCAAATTAAAAGAAATATTCTCTCAATAATAACTCACTTAATAGCAGTAATAAGGTAAAATAATGTGTTATTAAATCAGTTTTAATGACTATTATTTCTCTTTATATCAATAAGCTATTGTAGTCGATCTAATAATAAGGTTGCTCATAATATAGCTAAGAAAGCTATGTTGTGAACACCATCTTCTGACAAAAAAAAAAAAATCAACAAAACACAATTTTTTTTTGTGCGAAAAGAGGGGACGCAGCCCCGAAAGAAAAATGAAAACTAGGAAACTACTACTCGGGGGAGAGCAACCCCTATATGATCTTCACAAAGGATAGAACGAAGCTCATCTGGTGGATTATCTACGATGGTGGTACTCGTAGATGAATGTATTCCTGCATTTGCAAGCCAATCTGTTGCTCGGTTAGCTTCTCTAGAAACTTGCTCAATCTTGACAGTCCATCCATTCAATTGAATCAACTCTTTTCATCTTAGAACCAAGGGACATAAATTATTGCTGAGTAACTGATCATTCTTCACAAAATTGACGCATATCAAATTGTCCATGTGAATAAGGACTTTATTCAAGCCCATATTCCTTGGTCGTTCCAACCCAACGACCAAAGCTCGCATCTCGGCTCGCATGGAAGTGCAAATACCGCAAGAGAATATAAAGGCGGAGACAAAATTCCCCGTATCTTCTCGTATTATTCCTCCACATCCCGCTATACCTGGATTACTTTTGGAAGCGCCATCAGTATTGAGTAAAAACCAACCGTGGGGAGGGGTGTTCCATCTGATATACCTTTCCTCATACACATGACAAGGGGTTGGAATAAAAAGTGAGAAGGGATCAAAGGCCCTTTTGCACGTCTCAAATTGCTGGTACAAAAAACGTATATGATTTTACGGGTTTTCTTCACTACAGCCAAAAGTGACATTATTACGCCATGGCCACAACCACCAACATGTAATAGCAAATTTCATAGACCAAGAATTTGAGGAGGACAACGTACCATTACTAGCATTAAGGGTGATCCAAGACGAAAAGTAAGATGTGTAAAAGGAGTCCAGCGGCGCCCCTTCTCCTAATTCATTCCATATTCCCTTAGAGAAAGGGCAACTACGAAGCAAATGATCTGAGGTCTCGTCTTCTGATAAACAACGAGGGCAGACTGGGTCATCAGATAAATAAACCTCGTCTCACCCTATTGTAATTAGTCATCAATCTTCCGTGAGCTGCTAACCATATGAACATGCGAATTCTTTGTTGGACCGGTAATTTCCAAATAATATGCCATGTGATAGGATTTGGGTCGGGAGGAATATTTGCATCTTTAATAATAGCCAAAGAGGATTTGATAGAGAATTTCCCATTCGAAGTACCATTCCAATAGAGACAATCTTCCATATCTGGGTCAGGTGAAAGAGAATAAGCTGCGATTTTTTTTAGTTCCCCAAGGGGCAAATAATTAGAAAACATATCTCATTTCCAGTCTATGCCTTCCTCCCACATCTCACTTACAGTAGCTCCTAAAATGGATTCGGGGATCGAAGCTATTACTTTCTCAGCTAAACAACCCTTGTCAGCCCAAGAATGGTCCCAAAAAAGAGTCCGTCTTCCATTCCCTATAGCCATAGATGTGCCCTTATAAATAAATTCAGATTGAGCAGTGATTTCAGACCAAACGTTGGAAATATTAGTTTTAGGTTGGAACATATCTATATCACACCTCCCATTGCAATATTTAGCCCGTAGTACACGAGCCCATAAACTATTAGGTTCGGAGAGAACCCTCCAGCCTAATTTAGTAAAAAAAGCGGCATTGGATTGACGCGAGGATCGAATACCGAGGCCACCTAGTGATTTTGGTTTCTGCACCGTCTCCCAAAAAATAAGATGGATTTTTTTCTTATCTTCGTGACCGCCCCATAAAAAACGGCGAGTTCTTCTATCAATATTATCACAAATGGAACGAGGAAGTTTAGCCGATTGCATACTATAATTAGCCACGGTAGATAAAGTCGACTAAACTAAGGTACTCCTTCCAGCTAACGATAAATGCTTAGTTTGCCAACCCGCTAAACGTTTATTAAATTTTTCTTCTAGGTGAGCAAATGTCGCTTTAGTAACACACCCATTAATGGTAGGCATACCTAGATATGTTCCTAGGTCTAGAGTAATATCAAATCCTAATTCATCAGAGATAACATTTTCGTCTTCTTGAGAAACATTGGGAGAAAAAAATACCTTGGATTTAGAAACACTCACTTTTTCCCCGAAAGCGCGACAAAAAGAGTCTAAAACATATTTGATAACCCGAGCTTGATCGATATTAGCTTCCGCAAAAAGAACCATATCATCCGCAAAGAATAAATTAGAAATACTAGGACCGTCTTTGCATATAGGAATGGGTTTCCAGTCGGTTTTTCGCACACGCTCATCGATAGCTTGTTATAGTCTTTCCAAACACATAACGAATAAATAGGACGATAACGGATCTCCTTGTCTTACACCTCTAGTAGGGTAAAACTTTTCAATAGCTTCTCCATTCCATAAAATTTGCATAGAAGTAGTAGTAACGCATTCGATAATAACATCAGTTAAAAGAATAGGGAAATGTATCTCGAATAGAGTATCTTTTATAAACTCTCAGTGCAGACGATCATAAGCCTTTTCTAAGTCTATTTTAATAGACATATAACATTTCCGACCTTTCGCATAGTATGAATAGCTTCTTGAAAAACTACTATATTGTCCGTAATCTGCCGACCGGGAACAAACCCGCTTTGATTTTCAGAAATAAGTCTAGGAAGAACTTTCTTAATTATGTTAGCAATAGTCTTGCTTACGATTTTATATGCCACATTACACAAACTAATGTGACAGAACTGAGAAATATGCTCAGGAGCTTTTGTCTTGGGAATAAGAACTAGATGAGTATCATTTAAACCAGTCGGAAAACCTTTACCTTCCAAAGCTTTTATAGTCGTAGCACAGACATCAGATTTGACAGTGGACCAATGTGTTTGAAAAAATAGAGCTTGAAACCCATCAGGTCCAGGCGCTTCGAGGGCTCCCATATGAAAAATAACATTCTCGATCTCAGCTAAAGACAAATATTTCGTGAGCCACTCCCAATGTTCAGAGCTAAATTTTTGGAAGATATCCCGGGGAAGATCAATTGACTCATTACCTGAGCCTTCTTCCGTATACAAGTTGTTATAATAATTAACAACCATATTAATAATCTGCCTCTTATCATCAACCCATAAACCATCATCATCCTTCAAGCTAGAAATACGGTTCCGCCAACGGTGGACTAATGTGCTCACATGGGAAAAAGCAGTATTACGATCCCCTTCTTTTATGAATCTACACAAGATTTTTGATACCAAAGAATTTCTTCCCTTTCAAGAATGTCATCCAACTCTTTACGAAGCTTAGCTTCCAGTTTAATAAGGTTTCGTTGGTATGATTTAGATAATTCACGCTGACACCCCTCAATGCGGGCTAGAAGTTCACGTTTTTTGTGAAAAATATTACCAAAAACCTCTTCATTCCAAGTTGTAAGTTTAGTAAATAAATTAGAGAGTTGAGAAACAATATTATTATCATCAATCCAACTTTCAGAAATGAAATCAGAAAATTTCTCATGGGTTAACCAAACTGCTTGAAATAGAAAAGGTCGATTTACTGAGTTCAAAGGAGCAGATCCATTGGGCGAGATAAGCAAACGGTAATGATCAGATTGGAAAGCAGGAAGGTGTTTGACACTAGCATCACCAAAAGCAGTACCCCATTCACTGTTACAAAGTGCTCTATCTAGCCTAGCACTCTTTCTAGTTACCCCCCGTGTAATACCCGTGTTTTTGTGTTTAATTTAATATTTAATATTTATGTTGACGTGTTGACAATTATTTGAACGTTTAAGTTCGATAATTAAGTTATTGAACAAGTGTTTTATATTTTATTAATAAAGTGTCGAGTACAGATATTATTCATCGAATCACATTTTAATTTTGATATGAGACCTTGAGATGCGTGCTAACTTCACATATGGGCCTTGGGTTGAATCGGCCCATTGTAATATCTTGTATATTATTACAACGGTTATTATTTTTATAGTCAGGTCGATGATATTTAGTCGTTTTCGATAATTAATTTATCGAATAAGTTATATTTTATATGTTGATAGTGGTAAGTCGGGTATACGTATTAGTTAATTTTTGTAAGTTTTATATTATGTTGTCGTATTATATTAACCGTTATCGTAAGTATATAAATTAAGTTAATGGTAGTGTTACGAGTTATGATTGTATATCGAATTGGGTTCGAGTTATTTAAAAGGGGTCGTAAGGTTAGTCTATATACTAGATGGGTATTGGGTCATGATTACTATATCTTTTTCCCGAACCATAATTCCCACCAAAAACCCTACCACCGAGTAATGAACACTCGGTCAACCGCTAAATATCAAAACCCCAGTGTTACACCTTCACCCTCAAACTTTGATTAACGGCGGCAGGCAGGACGAGAGAGAGAGACGGCATCGGCGGCGATTTAGGGTGGTTGCAAGGGCTTTTCATGTCAATATCAACCCGAGTCTAAGGTGAGTTTTCTCTCGCACTCTTTCGGTTGTTCCTTTTGTGTCGGTCGTGTTAGTGATGCCGCTAGGGTTGAGTCGTCATGGTGGTCGTGGGATGGTTCCAGGGGTGAGGCTGAGTACGTGGGTGGTGGTAGGAGTGTCGGGGGTGACCGTGGGTTTCGAAGGTGGCGTTTTGCGTTGAGTCTCGTCATTTTGGAGTCTAGTCCGTATAGGGGGGCTTTGGGTGGTGCCACCGTTGACTCGGGGGAGGTCGACACGGTGGTACCACAGTCGGCGTTGGGTCTGACGTCAAGGGCGTTGGTGGTTCCGGGTTGTATCGGTGTTGTGAGTAAAGGCGGTGGGAGTTGGTTCGGACTTTACGGTGGTGGCTGATTGTTGAATCAGGCCTGTTTATGGCCGGTGTGACACGCCGGTGGTGGTGGTTTCCGGTGGTGAGATGTTGCTAGTGAGGTGTTGAGAGAGGTGGTGACTTTCCGCGGGGGGGTTCACGGTGTAGTGTGTCGTGGGTCTTGGGGGGTTTCTTTTACTATTCGTATTCGTAGTATGTTACTAGTAGTCTAGTAGTATTCGTAGTATGATGCTACTACTACTATTATTATATTACTTATTATTATTATTATTATTATTATTATTATTATTATTATTATTATTATAATAGTATTATTAATATTAGATTAGTGGTAGATTATTATTATTGCTATTGTATTTATTGTTATAGAGTATTTAGTAATTTATTAAGTTGTACAATTGAAGGGTTTTACGAGTCGGGTAAGTTTCGATTTTAAGAAAGTTGTTATTTCGGGAAAGTTGTCATTTTGGGAAACTTTCCACTTTTAGAAGGTTGCTATTTATAGTAGGTGTACTCTGTGATATGGGGGTTTTGGGAAGATTATTAATCGTTACGTAATATATGTTTAGGTGACGGTTTCCGCGTGGAACATTTCTAGCTGTTGCGTGGTTGACATTTATGTTCCGCAAGTTGAGGTAGGGGAAATACTGAGTACATGTTTATGATGAGAAATCTGATTATTATCTGATGTTAGCTGTGTACATCTTATTGTATGAATGATGCTATATTCTGATTAATTACCTGCATGTTCTTGTGATACGATACAGTGTGGTGATTATTGGGTCTTGTGATATGGAGTGAAGTTTATTGGGTCTTGTGATATGGAGCGGAGATAATGGGTCTTGTGATATGGAGCGGAGATAATGGGTCTTGTGATATGGTGTGGAGATAATGGGTCTTGTGATATGGTGTGGGGTGATAGTAGGTCTTGTGATATGGAGCCGGAGTGGTATTCTGATCTATTATCATTATGTCTTATTGATGTTTTTCTTACTCAACCTCGTGGTTGACCCTGTGTATTCGTGTGACACCTACGATGATCCGGAATAGGGAGTAGATTCTACAGGAAAGAGACAGATGAGCTAGGAGATGGGACGGGAATGTGAGATGCGGACTTGGGACCGACTTAGATCTATATCACATATAGAGTAGTCACCAGTTGTACTTTTATTCTTTTATGTAGTTTCTGTAATATCAAAGTTTAAATTCTATCAATTTTATATAATGTATTTTTTGGGAGTTTTACTTTGTTATTCACTACCTCGGTCATGTCCGAGATGGTAGCAGTCCTATTTATTTGAGAATGTCTGGCTAAAGACTCTTAAATAAATGGGGGTGTTACAAAGTGGTATCAGAGCGAACGATCCTCAGGCCTAAACCAAATGAATAATAATGAACATAGGACGAGTCAAATAAAATGAACCTCGAGATGAAACTGATAGGCGCCCCAAAAAGGAACGGGATGAGTTAGGGGCCCCCTCACACCAAACCTGGGCCCTTTCGGTTCTGTCTCGGGAACCCAATGAGAGTAATTGAGGAGTGGGGTAGACTATTAGTGACTTATTTATATGGTACTAACATTCTTGTAGGGGAATAATGAGGTAAGTAACATGTGAGTTATGATTAATGATGTACGTTGCAAGGATATGTGTGATATGAAATGTGGATCGATCTGGATGATTGAAGTGAAGTTTTAAGAGTTGGAGGTGTATTTGTTGAGCAATGATTAGAGTGATGTGATCATAGTATGTTGGTGTTTGAAATGTCCATATGATTATCTGGCTAGTAAACAACTAACGTAACTATGTAATGTATTGTTGGTAATTGGACATGAACGGTCGAACTTATATATATTAGTAATCCATGTCTAGTGATATGCAGAATGTGTTGCCCCAAGCAATGAATGACATGTAGTTATGTGTTACAGTTGTAAATATTGAGTCATTTAGTTGATTCTACTTTCAGTTTCGAAATCTTTACCGTGTTCTAGGTGACAATTAAAGTTTGAATGATGCATATATGTCAATATGGTGGTGTGTGTGTGCTGTAAATGTTATGTGAACGTATTTCGGAAGATGAATGATTGAGTTTCGATGTGGTAATGTGAAATCGTAACGGAACCAAAATTTTAATAAAATTCCAAGAATGTTACCTTGATTGTACGGGCTGTCATTTTAAATGTGTTCCATATTTGAGTATGAAAATTTTATGTATGATAACCTCCTGACTTGGTTTTACAATGTTTTTGGTTTCATGTTAATAGGAGTTATATTTTGAGAGAAATAAATCTTTTAGTTGACAGTGGTCAGATTGTTACTGCACAGTTCCGTTTTGACCCATGTTTTGTAAAGGAAATCATTTAAAACGTGGTTATTTTTTATGCGTAATTCCAACCCCACTGTTTAGAATATCCGTTCACGTTTTCAGAATGATAAGCCATGTAAAATCATCACGAGTCTTTATATTGTGATTTTTGCAAGTTGCCCCAATTTTCCAATGAATTGCTGTAAAGTTCTTGTTCAGACCAATTAAGTTGTAAAATTGTTATAAATAATTTTCTTGAGATATGCATTCGATTCTTTTTCCTATGGTTAGCTAATTCATTATATTTTCTAAAAACTATAATAGCCCGCAAGATAGGTAAGCGGTTATTTAATTATGATTTTTGTAAGTTGCTGCATAATGTTTATTTGGTGGAATTGCGAGTTATGTAAGTTTCATATAACAGTTTAATCAAATGTGAATTATGTGATGTGACCATGTGATATCCTGATATAACATCAGTAACGTGAATAGTAGACATATAATATGAATATGAACCTTGCTATATGATAACGTAACCTTCTTCCTTTCGTCAAGTTTTATATAAAATAGTTTCAAGTATCCCGACACTCTTACTTTCTAGTGTTATGCCTCAAAATAATTATGTGATGTTAAAATCATGTTTATCGGAGAAGAGTCTTGCCAAGTGGTAGAATGAAATTTAATTGGTATACTTATTAGCATGATATAGCAATCTAATTGTTATACGTAATTGTGATTATTTTGAACAATGTGAATCTTGTTGATGTTTTTTCGTATATTGATGGTTTATTTCTGTCTAGTTCCCTACGATTATAATCTTTATAATTTTTTTTTTCATTAGGTATATTGGTATGCCATAAAGTGAATTGCATATTGCTATATTTAAAATATGATCACGATGTATTGAATTACTAATTGGTTGACATCTGATTTATGGAAGTACTAGTCTTGTAAATTCGTTTACTTTTATCATTAAAGATTTCATAATTTATGAACTACAAGAACAATATTTTAGTAAAGAAGAGTCAGAATGTCTCCATGTAGTCTTGTTTCGATCTATAGCTTGTAATAATGTCTTTTAACTCGTATCTATAATTGTCACCAACTACCACTTCAATGCTTCAAAAGTTCAAAGGTTTTCAAAGTGATGATTATCCATGATAATGCTTGATGTTTTGATAATTATAGTGATTGGTTGCAACATGACAAATACTGTAGCTACGTGTTGATGAAGTCCTGGTCGAATGCTGAATTGGCAAGTCATATATATTAACAGTTTCATGATAATGATATAATGTGAGGGGATGAGAAATGTACCTAAGTGGTTTTAACTTATTAATATCCAGGAATGATTAACGGTCTTGTTAGTCTATGATTGGTATACATCTCGTGAAATATGTCAATGCTCCATGTTTAGTTACGTTAATAAATTTCGTCCTATGCCTTTTCTATAATATGATTACGAACATGAAATGTTTTAATTTGTCAATTTTGGACTATGAGTTTCTTGGTTGTTTACATTGTTGTGAATATATTGACTTTGTGTTAAAATTTCAAAGGGTACATAAGTGTTAACCACTCTGATTCTGTTTTACTGCGTAACACAATTTCTACCGATCTAATACTCTTGTTATTGCTCGAGGTTATTTATGTTTGCATGATAATTGCTAGGGATTTCTTACGAGTACTTATTTGAGTTGAATATTAGTAATTGTTCCTTTATTTTGATAGATAATATTTTCTATTGATAAGATAATCCTTTTGTTGTGAGATGAGTTGAGTTGTGAGATGGGTAAACTTTTGGTAATTGATTAGTTGATTTATGCATAATGGTTTTGTATTAGGTTGGTTTGGGATAGCGTCCAGATTCTTATTTTATGAACTCTGGAATTGTAAGTATACATGCAAGCGTGTCAATGAATTTGGGAGGTAAGTACTGAAGAAATAGAGTTTGATTGGATAGAGTTAACTCGTGAGTTTAGAACGAAGACCATGATTGATTTGGTATTAAGATTGAGATGGCAGTTCAGTGTTTTATTGAGCTGTTGTATTCTTTGACTTTGACACGCGGGTGAGTAGCTTAGAGTTTTATTCTCTAAGTGTTGAGCAGATTCTTTAATGGAATATTTGACAATTTTGATATTGAAATTGAGATGAGAATTGTTTACAGGTATTGAGTTATGAGTTATTAGGCCGTTGTGCCATATTGCGTTTACGGTCCAGTGTGACTTTGGATATTGAGTTATATTCGAAGTTTAAAATCGATTTAGATGAGAGTTTTGATTTGCGGTTTTATCCCGCCAATTCACTCACCCCTTGTCATTGGTCTTGGGTTCGACGATGGGAATACGGTATTTGTGTACTTGGAGTAATATATTTTATGAGATAGAGTAACGAGTAAGACGGGGTAATGAGCTGAAATTTTTGTAATGAGGTTACGGGGACGTAACCATGTTTTAAGGAGGATAGGATTGTAAAATCTTAATGATGTTATGATATGGCTAGTTGTTATGACATGACTAATTGGTATGTGGCGATTGTTTGAATATACTTGATAATCTGATAACTTCTGTTATGCATTTTATTGTGTTTCGTGAAGTATCCTTTCATTTAGTTATACGTTAAACTTTGGGGACAAAGTTTTCTTAACGAGGGTAGAATGTAACATTTCGTGTTTTAAACTAATCTTATTAGTTTTTAACGTAATGCGGTGTCACATATTGTGCTCCTTACGTGCCTGGTGACCAGTTTGTTGACCATGGGATGGTGAACTTCGGGACGAAGTTCATTTTAAGGAGGGAAGACTGTAATACCCGTGTTTTTGTGTTTAATTTAATATTTAATATTTATGTTGACGTGTTGACAATTATTTGAACGTTTAAGTTCGATAATTAAGTTATTGAACAAGTGTTTTATATTTTATTAATAAAGTGTCGAGTACGGATATTATTCATCGAATCACATTTTAATTTTGATATGAGACCTTGAGATGCGTGCTAACTTCACATATGGGCCTTGGGTTGAATCGGCCCATTGTAATATCTTGTATATTATTACAACGGTTATTATTTTTATAGTCAGGTCGATGATATTTAGTCGTTTTCGATAATTAATTTATCGAATAAGTTATATTTTATATGTTGATAGTGGTAAGTCGGGTATACGTATTAGTTAATTTTTGTAAGTTTTATATTATGTTGTCGTATTATATTAACCGTTATCGTAAGTATATAAATTAAGTTAATGGTAGTGTTACGAGTTATGATTGTATATCGAATTGGGTTCGAGTTATTTAAAGGGGTCGTAAGGTTAGTCTATATACTAGATGGGTATTGGGTCATGATTACTATATCTTTTTCCCGAACCATAATTCCCACCAAAAACCCTACCACCGAGTAATGAACACTCGGTCAACCGCTAAATATCAAAACCCCAGTGTTACACCTTCACCCTCAAACTTTGATTAACGGCGGCAGGCAGGACGAGAGAGAGAGACGACATCGGCGGCGATTTAGGGTGGTTGCAAGGGCTTTTCATGTCAATATCAACCCGAGTCTAAGGTGAGTTTTCTCTCGCACTCTTTCGGTTGTTCCTTTTGTGTCGGTCGTGTTAGTGATGCCGCTAGGGTTGAGTCGTCATGGTGGTCGTGGGATGGTTCCAGGGGTGAGGCTGAGTACGTGGGTGGTGGTAGGAGTGTCGGGGGTGACCGTGGGTTTCGAAGGTGGCGTTTTGCGTTGAGTCTCGTCATTTTGGAGTCTAGTCCGTATAGGGGGGCTTTGGGTGGTGCCACCGTTGACTCGGGGGAGGTCGACACGGTGGTACCACAGTCGGCGTTGGGTCTGACGTCAAGGGCGTTGGTGGTTCCGGGTTGTATCGGTGTTGTGAGTAAAGGTGGTGGGAGTTGGTTCGGACTTTACGGTGGTGGCTGATTGTTGAATCAGGCCTGTTTATGGCCGGTGTGACACGCCGGTGGTGGTGGTTTCCGGTGGTGAGATGTTGCTAGTGAGGTGTTGAGAGAGGTGGTGACTTTCCGCGGGGGGGTTGACGGTGTAGTGTGTCGTGGGTCTTGGGGGGTTTCTTTTACTATTCGTATTCGTAGTATGTTACTAGTAGTCTAGTAGTATTCGTAGTATGATGCTACTACTACTATTATTATATTACTTATTATTATTATTATTATTATTATTATTATTATTATAATAGTATTATTAATATTAGATTAGTGGTAGATTATTATTATTGCTATTGTATTTATTGTTATAGAGTATTTAGTAATTTATTAAGTTGTACAATTGAAGGGTTTTACGAGTCGGGTAAGTTTCGATTTTAAGAAAGTTGTTATTTCGGGAAAGTTGTCATTTTGGGAAACTTTCCACTTTTAGAAGGTTGCTATTTATAGTAGGTGTACTCTGTGATATGGGGGTTTTGGGAAGATTATTAATCGTTACGTAATATATGTTTAGGTGACGGTTTCCGCGTGGAACATTTCTAGCTGTTGCGTGGTTGACATTTATGTTCCGCAAGTTGAGGTAGGGGAAATACTGAGTACATGTTTATGATGAGAAATCTGATTATTATCTGATGTTAGCTGTGTACATCTTATTGTATGAATGATGCTATATTCTGATTAATTACCTGCATGTTCTTGTGATACGATACAATGTGGTGATTATTGGGTCTTGTGATATGGAGTGAAGTTTATTGGGTCTTGTGATATGGAGCGGAGATAATGGGTCTTGTGATATGGAGCGGAGATAATGGGTCTTGTGATATGGTGTGGAGATAATGGGTCTTGTGATATGGTGTGGGGTGATAGTAGGTCTTGTGATATGGAGCCGGAGTGGTATTCTGATCTATTATCATTATGTCTTATTGATGTTTTTCTTACTCAACCTCGTGGTTGACCCTGTGTATTCGTGTGACACCTACGATGATCCGGAATAGGGAGTAGATTCTACAGGAAAGAGACAGATGAGCTAGGAGATGGGACGGGAATGTGAGATGCGGACTTGGGACCGACTTAGAGCTATATCACATATAGAGTAGTCACCAGTTGTACTTTTATTCTTTTATGTAGTTTCTGTAATATCAAAGTTTAAATTCTATCAATTTTATATAATGTATTTTTTGGGAGTTTTACTTTGTTATTCACTACCTCGGTCATGTCCGAGATGGTAGCAGTCCTATTTATTTGAGAATGTCTGGCTAAAGACTCTTAAATAAATGGGGGTGTTACACCCCGTTTCCCCCCGAGCCCAAGTGTGGGCTGGAGCTGAGAATTCCAACTCAATGAGTTCACAATTTTCAATCCTAATTCATATTTAGAACAGATTTAATAAGATATTTAAGTATTATAGATAGAATCTATTTCCTAATTCATATTTAGGAAAGATCTTATATAATAAATAATAACTTTATTAAAATCAACTTCCTAAACCTTAGCAAAATATAATAAATTATATTTCCATGATATAATATAGTTTGTTTTAGGATATCTAAATAAATACATAATATTTATTTAAACAATCATACACAAATATGGAACGTGTGTTTATGGCACGGTTTCCAAAGCCGTTGCACACGATTCCCTAAATTATTTTATTTGACAATTATGATTGAATAAAAAATCCTTAGTTTGATTGGAAATAAATAATTAACTCATAAGAAAATTATTTATTCCTTTTTAACTATTGGATAATTTATATTAACCAATTAAGATTAATAATTTCATATTCTAAAAATAGAATACCAATTACACATTAATTGTTCACGTCGACTTTGTAATCCAAAATCGTTTCAACCATCACTATTCTTCGGAACATTTCTTCTTATAGAGTTATAGCTATGAGCTATAACTTGAAGCAATGTTACAATAAAGTTATAGTTGATAAGTATTACTTTAGTTAACTTCCGTTACCATATACTTGCGATCTTCTTTCAATCTTTGATTAGTCAACTTTTTTACTAACAATCTTGAATCTTTTATATTGATTGATGAGATCTTCTAATCTAATATTCTGTACACTTAGCACACGATTATACGCACGAATATATAATACATTTAGCTAGACTTGTCATTATCAAAGCATAAACATATATACGTAATATATATATATAGTTGAATATATGTTTCAACAGTACGAGTATGTCGTGTTTGCTTGTGGATTGACTGAGAGAGATGGAGATCGAGTGTGTTTTCTGTTGGGAACTAAGTTCCTGATTTTATACTCAAAACTAATGTGAGTTTTGTTTCTTTAAGTTTAGGTTATAAAACTTAATAAGATCTTATGCATGCATGATGATATCATAAGATGTGATTGTCCTTACATTGATTTTAGAAGGTTTATACTCAATAATCACCTATTATTCGAGTCTTCAATAACCGAAATACCCTTATAACGATCTAACAAAAATCGTCTCCAAAAGATACGTATCAAGGATCCGATCTCAAACCAATACTATTTTTGTTACTAGAAAAATAGAATTAGTATACTAGAAATAATAATAATATTACAATTAATATTATTTGTATGGAAATAATTATTTTCTTAGGAAAAACTATTTTAGCTAAGGAATTATGGAGAATGAGGTTTGTAGTATGAATGTGTTAGTAGAATAATGAAGTATGCACTAACAACAACAACTAGTTTGTGAGTGAATGGAGTGTTGCATATATAGAGCAAAAATGGGTTGCTTGCTCTATCACTTGGCCGGCCATCATGAGCCACCTTAGGCCAATGCATGCCTTACTATCTCTTATACAAAGCATGTAAGATTCCTTACATTCTTTTTGTGTAAGATGCACACAATCAACTTATTCATTCAAACACACAACCTACATACATACATGCATTACACGGCTGAACAGGTTATCCTGCAAGCAGCGTGCATCCAGCTTTACACGATTATACTAATGGCGGAAACATTAGCGAATTTTAAACGTGCAAACTATAGTACTTAAGGTTCGATAAATTTCCATGATCTCATCATGGTTATTCTATCTTCATCTCTATGAACAACCTTAATACTAATAACAAGATGTCTTTTACAATCTCAACCAAACATCCCATGTTCAATTAGATTTAATTCATATCAATATGTCATCTAGAATTAAAAACTTGTATACTTTTCATAAGTATCAATGCTTCATTCCAAACGAGCAATGAGTTGTTTTAGATAACGTTTACTCCCATTAAACTCTTGTTCTTCTCTGATTCTGAAAATCCCGAAGTCATTCCCATGACTCAATAGGTTCAAATTCTGGTGCGAGAACTCCCACTGAACTTTAGATTTAACCATAAATCATATAAAGCTCCCACTCAATTCAATGTTCCCTAACATTTAATGAATTGAAATGGTTGGGACTTAACCATATGTGCTAATAGTCACATCCTTTTCAAATACTCTATTGAAAAGCGGTTATTGAGTTTACTGAATTCATTCTCAATGAATTACTTTACTACTTTCAACAAAGTTACCCCTAACTTTGCAGACTGCTGGCATCCACATGTCAACCCATGCTTCTCTCAATAAATCTCATTTATTAGCATGTATATCTTATAAATTTCATGGGTCTTAGAATTTGCATTAGCACATTCAGATCACCATCTAAATCCAAGAACCCCTTCTTGAGCCTTTGCAAAATCTTTTGAATAATTTTCTTCGAGTGTCCTCCCGTAGTTTGTATAAGAGTCTTTTCTTATGGTATATAATTTTGTGTGTGGGAACTTCCAGTTGCCCAGATTTATCTTATCTTATACTGTACGAGGACTCCATCATGGATCTTATCCATGTATAGAATTTTTCCTTACAAACTTTAGGAATTTATTCTTAAAGTATCCTCCCGGGCCGGGGCCGTTGGGATCACAAGGCGTAGATTTTTACCAAATCGTAGATCTTATCCACAACTCTTTCTACCTTTAAAAAATCGTAAGGCGTAGATTTTTCTCAAGTCGTAGATCCCATCCACAACTCTTCCTTCTAAATTTCTTACACAACCAAAACACAATAAATCCTACTATTCACCAATAGATCATATCTATTGTGCTCCTCAAAATCATGTGCTATTTGTGGCTTTTCAAATTTCTCCCACTCTATCTTTGTAATAATAATCTTATTTCATTATCAAAGATAGCTACTAAGGCCACAAGCAATGACTTTGATGTTGGTTTGTGTACCCTTATGATTTATTACAGAAAATATTCGATTTAAAGCTTAGATAGTTTTGGATGGTTGATAACTTTTCCTCTTAATTCTAAACTTAATTTGATTTTGATTTGATTTGAACTAAGTATCCTATACCTATTCGGTTTCAATGGTCATACATCGAAATATAATCAATCAATTCTATTTTGTGTTTGAGATTTGCAAGTGTTTAAACTAATTAAGAACATATATATAAAACCGATAGTGACTTGGGTTGAAAGCCAAGTCACTATATTATCCAAAATACAACAAATTGTTCAAGGATTACCCTTTCCTCGTCCAACAAGGAAATAAAACATGGGTTCTAAATTGTTCTTACAACACTTGAAATACTAGCAAAATAAGCAAAAAACAAAGCTCCTTGATCATCCCGAGTGGAGCTACTCTTAGTTCCCTTGATCCATCATGCTTGTTTTTCCTTCCCCTTATCTTTGCTTTCATGCCCTAATTCAAGTAAGAAGAGCATTCACATCACAACTTGTATCATAATACATTAGTTGAGATTAACATAAAATTGGGATAGTTATCATACCAACTGGAAGAATTTTCCCAGCTTTGAGATCGCTGAGATACTTGGAACAGTTCCTCTTCCAATGTCCTTTGCCATTGCAATAAAAGCATTTAGCTCCCTGATGAGGATTCTTCTTGGAATTGGAGGTGCTTGCCTCAGAAGATACTTTCTTTGAACCTTTGGAAGGTTGCTTCCCCTTTGCCTTACCCTTCCTCTTGAACTTTCCTTTGCTCTTAACATCAATGTTGAGCACATCCTTAGGGGCACTAACATTTAGGCCCATATCCCTTTCAGCTTGCACGATCATATTGTGCAATTCATCGAGAGAGATGTCTTGGTTTCTCATGTTGAAATTCAGCCGGAATTGTACATAAGTTTTCACCTTAGACAAGGAGTGGAGGATTCTGTCAATCGCAAGTTCCTGAGGAATGTCCACTTGATTCATCCTTAGGGTTTCTACATGCTCAATTAACTTGAGCACATGTGGGCTAACCTTTTGCCCCTCCTTAAGATTGAGATCAAAGAAGGCCGATACCGCCTCGTATTGGACAATTCTCGAAGCCTTTGAGAACATTGTAACAAGCCTGGAGTAGATCTCATAGGCCGTGCCAATCTTTATGGCACTCCTTTGGAGTTCTGGCTCCATCGAGAAGATCAAAACATTTTTGATTGCCGCAGACTCCTTCTGATAAGTATCATAGGGTCGCCTTGCTGCGGCGGTGGCATTTTGTGCAGGTTCAGGAGGTGATTCTTCGATGAGGAATTCGGTCTTACCGTCACCTTCTGCCGCCAACAATAGTTGGGCATCCCAATCGCCAAAGTTTGCCCCATTCTTTTCTAGCTTACAACGATCCATGAAGGAACGTAACCATGAAGTGTTTGAAGTAGTGGTACGTAGCGGTCATGATTGATATTGATTTGAAGACTTAACTACAAAATTTTAAACATATGAAGAAATTAAATGCTAATCGTTTTTATGTTCAGTTTAACTTGTAAACATATTTATCAAGCTAATGCATCTATAAAATGACCTCTATCCAATTTTTTAAATGATTCCAAGACCCAAACCCATACCCCCGAAATCGTGAACCACTGGAACTCCGACCCAATGATATGGTTTGGTGGGCTAAAATAAACCGGTTCTACAATAGAACTCTTGGTTGATGACAAATCATAATTTATTCATCTTAGCCCGGAACACATTGACCACTGGTCCTCTACACTTCCGTTGAGTACAAACCAAATTTCAATTGCATCGAGATGCGATCCGCCCACTGGACTGAATTCACCCCATCGCCCCATTTATCCTACGTAATGAGGTTCGTACTGCCCACTGGACTAGCACCACCCCACGAAATAGAAGCTCATGGGTTTTACTATTTGGTAAGGCTAATTCTCAATTGTTTTGTTTAATATAGAGGTCTTGTCAATTTATTATCTATCTCCCTTAAGTGAATTAAATTGGTGAACTCGATAATTATAATTGACACGGTCGTTTTTAACGATCTAAACTAATATGCATGTTTACGGCGATTTGGCTATGCATGCAAACATATTTAAAAATGCAAAAATAAAAGCAATAAAGCAATAAAATCCTAGTATGGCCTTCCTAGTAATAGTAAAAACTAATTAACTATTACAAATTCGGAAACCAACTCCATGGTCCCTTGAACATCATTGGCACGCCATCCAAGAAAACACCGTCTTGTCGAAACCCGTTTCCGTATGGCACCGTCTTTTGGATCTCCGGAATTACAATAAAATAATACAACTATTTTATTGTAAAACTGAAAATTAAATTAAATTACAAACCCGTGATACGAGATCACATAAATTACAACCGAATCAATATTCCCTTTCATTACGGGTAATATTGATTAAAACTAAGGCCATACTAAGAAAAATTACATAATTCCAAATTATATAAAAACATTCAAATATGACATTCATAAAATTGCAATAATAAAATATGCATGCACATGCTCAATTTTTAATGCCAAATCGCCTTATGGGAGCAAATATCTCATATTTGTTTACGGTTTTTACGGATATGCGCGACTTTAACTATTAAAATCATCAAAATTACATAGATCTAATTTATGTCCAAGTTAATCATCCTAACATACTTTAGGAATCAATGTTTAGTCTCTACTAATGTTTGATCATGATTTAACTTGATTTTGCATTATTGTTCATAAATTACTTGTATTTTCGGGAAAAATAAACAAAATATGGCCAAATGAGTCAATAAAATTCGAAATTTTAAAATTCAAAAATTTTAAACTTTATGGAAATTTTCTAAAAATTCAGAAATTATTAAAATGGTCTTATGCAAATATTTATAGTTTATTTGTTAAATAAATCGTATAAAAAGCCGTTTTTATAGTTAAAAATCCGATTTAAATTATAAAAACTTGCAATAATTTGCCATAAATTTTTAGTCATCCTAAAATATATATATTAGAACCTGAAAATGACCAAAAATTACAGACCATGCTCGAAATTTTATTTTTACGACTCATAAATTACGATTATTAACTAATTAACTCATAAAAATTAATAATCATAAAAAAAGAAACTTTTTGATATCCAACTTTTAGATCTGATGTTCCTATTATATAAGACATCTATGGGTAAAATTTTATGCCATAATATTAAGATTAACTATTTTTAACACAATAAGTCATTATTTAGCCGATTTTATCTATTAAAATCACAAAACATGCATCACTTGAGAATAAATTCTCAAAAATTATATACATTCTGTAAATATTGCATGTGCAATTGTGTTAAATTTTTATGGCAAAATACCAACTATAACTATTAAAGTCGAATTTGAGTCACTATTAATACGATTTTTACTATAAAAATCATTAATCATGCAAAATAAGTCCAATAATTTCTAAAATTCATACAGGTACTTTATATATTGCATGTGGCTTCTCATAAAATTTTTAAGGTCAAATTCGAAATATAACTTCCTATACCCATTTTATCTCATATTATGACTATTTATCTCATAAAATTCAAAATCCATGCATAATAACTCCATTTCTTACGAAAATTCATATAAAATATATTAAATATGCATGTGAGAACATATCAAAAAATCTCGGCCAGAAACTATGTTTAACTATTTTTCCCATTAAGTGTTGTTTAAAACCGATTTAAACTACAAAATATAAATATGAACAATAAAAATCCATAAAATTATTTTTATGTCCTAAACCATTTTAGAATCAGAAACTTTAACATGCAAAATTATTTTGTGATTTATCATAATAAATACAAAAATTTCGAAATATGTATGTTTGTCCGTTTAACATAAAACATGAATCCGATCATGCATGCAACAACCGTAATGCTCTGATACCACTTGTTGGGAACTAAGTTCCTGATTTTATACTTAAAACTAATGTGAGTTTTGTTTCTTTAAGTTTAGGTTATAAAACTTAATAAGATCTTATGCATGCATGATGGTATCATAAGATGTGATTGTCCTTACATTGGTTTTAGAAGGTTTATACTCAATAATCACCTATTATTTGAGTCTTCAATAACTGAAATACCCTTATAACTATTTAACAAAAATCGTCTCCAAAAGATACGTATCAAGGACCCGATCTCAAACCAAGACTATTTTTGTTACTAGAAAAATAGAATTAGTATACTAGAAATAATAATAATATTACCCTTAATATTATTTATATGGAAGTAATTATTTTCTTAGGAAAAACTATTTTAGCTAAGGAATTATGGAGAATGAGGTTTGTAGTATGAATGTGTTAGTAGAATAATGAAGTATGCACTAACAACAACAACTAGTTTGTGAGTGAATGGAGTGTTGCATAAATAGAGCAAAATTGGGTTGCTTGCTCTATCACTTGGCCGGCCATCATGAGCCACCTTAGGCCAATGCATGCCTTACTATCTCTTATACAAAGCATGTAAGATTCCTTACATTCTTTTAGTGTAAGATGCACACAATCAACTTATTTATTCAAACACACAACCTACATACATACATGCATTACACGGCTGAAATGGGTCTTTATATAGACCCATTTTATCTTTGTCAATTGTGTTAATTTGTAACATGTCACACATGTCTCATAACACATGACCCAATTTGTTAATTATGCAATTTCAACTATTAAAATTCATAATTCACAATTTTATGACATTTAAATAATTATACCAATAATTCGAAATTATTATTGTATAAAATGTAATATCATAATTTTAATGACAACTCTTTGTAATTTTATGATCAACCGTGTTCATTCTCAATTTAATCGTTTCATAAACGAATAACTAAAACCGAGTAATAAAACGAATTTATTACCTTGACTTTTATTATTATAATCCCATTATAAAAATATTCGTCATGTAAAATTATTTCCAAAATTTCTAGTTATTAATTAATTTGTATCAAATACAATATTAATTAATTATTCCATTGAGACGAAATTCCCTAAAGATATGACCTTAAGGGATCAACTGATCACCACCATCATATGACGATAATGTCAAACTCTAGACATCCAATCATTACCGGTAAATGTTGATCAGTCCTCTTTAAAAGAGTAACACTCCCAGTTGTGTTTCATTCAAATGAGTTTTAATTATGTCAAAACATTATTGTCGAGGACACTTCCTCCAACATTTTCATTGTCGACTGTCCTGACGATCTTAAGGTATACTAGGCCACATTCTATCTACGTGGCCAAGTTGGGGGTTGGTGGGTAAAAGAGAGAGAGTGAAGGTCCATGACTATTTCCTAGACCTGGGGCAAGAGTATGTGTCGTAGGAAGGGTTTAAGGGGGTTATGAGACTTGAGTTTATGCCGGAGCATGTTAGTAAAATTATGCAACAACTTTGCATGATATAGGAATGAGAAAAATAATCAAATAGTGTTAGTCTAGTGGTAGTTGGGTTAAACCTTGAAACTTGTGCAGAAATGCAGGAGTTGAGAGGTCCTAGGTTCGATTATCAGTTGAGACGATAACCACTTGGGCACTACAGCCCCCGACAGGGGTGGCTTACATGGTCCATGAGGTGGTATGGGAATGCATGGGCCGATGGGGATTCAACCGCATCATCATCAAAAAATGAGAAAAATAAGAGCTAAGCTATTCTTTACAAATGTGGCCAATTAGAGTGGAGAAGAAAGGGCCAATGCATGCCCTTTGTCTTACCTATAAAATTATACTTGCATAGCTAGGTTGTAGGGTAATGATGATGTTTATTTTACATTAAAATAAATCACCCACTAACTAATTAGTCCCTCCAATTTTCTCTAGTGGATAAAATGGATTTCATTTTAAGTTTATCATTTTGTCGAATGTAAACGGTATGTCATGTGTCACACACTATGCCGATATGCATTTCAATACATATTTGACTCTTAAAATATCATTTTATAACAAACAAAATTCCTATGACAATTTAACTATTAATTCAAGATTATAAGTATTTAAAATGGATCATATAAATATTATTCACAACACTTAAGCTTGTAATTATATTATTCATTCTTATTTTATTTGTTTCATTAAACAAATTTTAGTAATAAAACACTTTAATTACTAAATCATATTATATTTAATCGAATTACAATAATATATGTGTTATCTCTCATAGACATAAACTGTTCTTATTTTAAGAATTAATCAACTTGCTTGTATCAATATATAACTAATTAATTTATCCATTAAGGGAGTTGTCCTATAGGTGTGACCTTAAGGGATCAACTGATCAACACCGTCATATGACATAGCGTCAAACTCTAGCAAGTCAATCGTACCGTTTAATTTTGATCAGTTGCATATTCGTACTATTGTTGAGGACACTTACTCCAACAGCTCATCTCCCGAAGTTTGGGCAAAGTCGATGATGTTTTCCATGTTCCCAGCTTTGCAAATATGTGAGTGATCCGAGTCATGTTCTGAGCCCGGAAATTCCGGAGTTGGAGCCTAATCTTGCCTTCGAGGAGATTTAAGAGTCCGAGACAAGTGTGCGTCACCAATTATTTTGTCCTATTATAATCTCCCACTCGATGCAAGGTGTGTTGGTGATTTTGATCACAAAGTCATTTAAGTGTATTCGGGTTTTCAAGTTGAAATCGGTTTGAGCTTGAAACGATATAATGTGAGTTTAGGGAGTGCGGAGTGCACACTCATATAATCGGGTTATTGAGTTCATAATGTAAATATGGAAAAGGTTGTGATAAGTGTTATTTTATCATGTTTGACGGTTTGTGATATTGGTTGGTTTTGAGATGAAAACCAGCATACTTATCCATATTTTAACAAACTTATATATCTTATATTCTATGTATATATAAGTGGAATGTGAGAATAATAAAACTTACATTGTATTTTCAGATTTGACATTAACAAAGCAATATAAAAACTCTATTAAGTAATCTCTTTATTTTTGCCTAGATGAAGAGGGCCTCAACCGTCTTATCCTACAAGGGATTTCGTGTAACCTAAGGCATGAAATAGGGTCGAAATACTCTTAAGGAAAGCATGCTCTTCGTGATTCGGTTGATATCCAAGTTTACATCATTATCATAGTTATCCAACAAGGTGTCTTGCAGGTCGTACATACTTGATTTTATCTAGAGTGATTTCCTCGATTTGGAGAGTAATTGTTTGAATTAAGGGTGGACAATTCATATCACACCGTTCCCATCGATCAACCACAGCTCATCATTTGTAACCAAGGATCATACACATGATTTATTTATTAAGCTGTCAAACCTTAAACAAGAGGATAAGACCATTGAAGCCTACCTTAAATAGTTTGAGAAATTAGCTTTGTCGTGTGAGATTCATAAGAAACTTGCGCAAAGGATTTCTAGGTTCTTGGAAGGGTTCTGGGACGTATCTAGGACTAGATCACAGAGGGCGCACAAACTTAACATTTCGGCGATATGAATTAAAATTTAAACATAAAAAAATCGTGAGGCTAGTAAAACAGAAAATAAAATAAAAAATTGGTTCTAAATAATTCAAGAAGTTATAAATAAAATAGTTTGTATAATTTTGTAAGTATATAGCGATATTACGACATTAAATAGCATTAAAGTCAAAATGTGCAAAAATACAAGCCATGGGGTTGAACTCATGACCAAACTAATAAAAACTCAATATCTAAGTTGTCTAACCACTGCAACACCACACATTTGATAAATCTTATAGAGGGCCTCAACCGTCTTATCCTACAAGGGATTTCATGTAACCCAAGGCATGAAATATGGTCGAAATACTCTTAAGGAAAGCGTGTTCTTCGTGATTCGGTTGATATCCAAGTTTACATCATTATCATAGTTACCCTATATCAATTTATCCAACATTCTTAAGAGTATTTTTTGATTTCGTGATAATGATGGTGAAGAGTCTATTGATGTAATATACTCAAGAAAGGGGGGGGGGGGGGGGGGGGTTGAATTGAGTATGCCTTCTTTTTAAATCTTCTTCGATGTGTGTGTGGGTGTATGATGATCTTCGAGTAGAACAAATAATAAAGAGAGACACAATATTTTTGAAGTGGTTCAGTCTCACACTTTGAGACCTACGTCCACTTTTCTCGATTAATAAAATTAGTACCAACTCTGGATTACAATTTTATCAACCCTACTCGTGCGACTTTGATGTTAGTCACAACTCTATCTAGATACCGTTAAATATCTAGCTACGACAAATACCGTTAAATATTTGCCTTACAATGAGTACCGCTAAATACTCGATCTATCTTACGTAAATAAGATAAAGTCTTCAATGTTCCTTGATGTCACAATCTTGAATGAATAAGATCAATGCTTGAGCACTTGAATCTTGAATCGGATATGACAATGATAAGCTCGAATATTGAAGTATATGAACGGCGGTTTCTCTCTTGATTTGCGTGTATATGTGTGTATGTGTTTCGTGTGGTTTAGTGTATCAAGGTAGTCTATTTATATAGAATATGTATCTAGGTAATTCAAACCCTAGATGATTTAGGAATATTACTAAAACTAGAATACTAGTCTTTTAGTAATACTACCTTAAATCTAATCTTAATATATTTAGGAAAAATTTAATAATATACTTTAAGTATTATATAAGGAATTAATTTCCTAATTCATATTTAGGAAAGATCTTTATATAATAAACAATTAGTATCCTTATTAAATCAACTTCCTAAACCATGTCAAAGATAATAAAATATATTACCATAATATAATCTTAGTTTGTTTTAGGATATTAAATAAATACATAATATTTACTTAATTGAATCCTACACGAATTATGGTAAACGTGACATATCACACGTTTCCCAAAGTCGAAACAAACTATATTTAGATTATATATATTTGACAATAAAGACCATATAAAAATCCTTAGTTTATTTTAGTAATAAATAATTATCTCATAAGACAATTATTTATTCCTTATTTAACTTAAAGATATTTTATATAATCCTATTAAGATTAACAATTCTATTTATTAAAATAGGAATACCAATTAAACACTAATTCTACACGACACAGATTTGGAAACAAACGTTTCAACTTAAACACATATATATTCCGATCATTTCTTCATGATATAGAGTTATAGCTACGGGCTATAACTAGAACCAATCTTGTACTAAAGCTATAGTTGATAAGTATAACTTTAGTCTATTATGCGCGCTTGTGATCTTCTATCAATCTTCGACTTAGTCAATTCATTGACTAACATGCTTGAATCTTTTATACTTGATTGATTAGATCTTGTTACTAATGTTCTGTACACTTAGCACACGATTATACATACGAGTATATAATATATAAAAAGCTAGACTTGTCATTATCAAAACATAAACATATATACTATATATATGTTTGAATATATGGTTCAACAAATTCCCCCTTTTTGATGATGGCAAGTTTTTCTTAGATTTCGTGTCTAAGTGTATGTTCCCCCTCAATATAATAAAGGTTATTCATAGCAAAGATTTAACTAAGGGTTTTTATCTTCTATCTATCCCATATCCTTTAAGGACCCTAAGAGACAATGAATTACGACAAGGAGCAAGCTTAGGCAAATTCTAATCTAAGTCGCATATTTCCCCCTCTTGACATCATCGAAAAGATGAGAACAAAGACATAAAACGACTAGAATAATATACGACGAAACATAAGCAAGCATATAAACGAGTCTAAAAATATGAACATAGAAAATATCACACAAACACATACGTAATGTTAAAATATACACAACCAATCCGAATATACTATGCCAATCGGCCGAAATATGAACAAGAGAGTGTTAAGAAAAATGGGCCTGGCTAGGGTTCGGATAAAAGGGCCTTCAAAAGATAACAAAATAAGATGGGCCAGAATAAAGGAATGTAAAGTTGGGCCACATCAAAACAATAACAAGGCCGGTTAGGATTAAGAAATCCGAGGGAGGCAAAAATAATTAGGGCCTCGGATTCCTAATGGGCCAGGGAAGGGAATTGGGCCACAAAGTTAAAGAGTTTATAAGTCCAACCCAGGACTTAAGCAAAACAACAACAAACCAACTTCAATCCTGAAAAACAGAGACGGAGATGACGGATCACGAACGAGAACTTGAGCCCGGAGTCTTTGCATATGGGTTCACATAATCGGGTCGGGTACGGAATTCTAGGGTCTCCAACCTATCTAGGCAGCTATTGACGTTCCTCCCTTGAGCATTGAGCGCAATCTCGAAGTTAAGCACCTTGAGCGAGAGTGCCTTGACGGCCTCAAGTGCTTTAGAAGCATCCTCTCGCAACAACCCGTGGTCTCTCACCATGGCTCCTCCTTGAGTCGTGATGAATGAGAGACGATCACTCATGCTTAGCAACTCCGAGCATACAACAGAGACTTCCGAGCCAATTTTCACCAAATGCTTATCCACTTTCTCCATCCATTCCTTTACACCAACCTCAAAGTCACGACCCCTCTTAGCACGACTACCCCCTGCCTCATCCTTCTCCTTTTTAATTTCACACATACCAAGAATTTGGTCCATCTTGGCTTCAAGACCCGCGAAGGATGGCGAAGGATGCGGAGTGGGTTCATTCTTACCAAACGTAAGATCAACTCCGTCAAAGCAAATTCCCATTAATTTCAACAACCGATCACACATACGATCCTTTGGTTTAATCCCGAAACTGGAATCATCAACAACACCTTTCTTAAGCATTAATTCGGATACCCACATTCCATATGGAATGTCGATGGTGGAGCAGAACTTTTCCTTAACAAGAACACTTGAAACATGACAGATTTTATGGTAAATAAGAGACGCCAAATCGATTTTCTGTCCCTCCAACCAACTATACAACACCACAGCCTCAACACTAGCAAGCTTATCCCTACCACCCCGTCGAGGTAACACGGTATTCCATAAAAAGTTCAAGAAAAACTTCAATTTTGGGTTAAAATTGACAGTAAGCAGAGGAGAAACTTCAGTAGCATCTTCATCGAAATATTTTTTAATCACCAATTTTTGATCTTTAGTAACTACACTCCATTCCTTTTTGGGGTCAAGAACTAACCCGTCTTGATCAAGTTTAAAGATATCACAAATATCCGACTTAGTTACAACAATATCTCGACCATTCACGACACCCCTTATCCCATCATCACACGGCTTAACTGAAGCAAAGAATTGAACCAACTCGATAAGAAATAACAAACCCGAGAAATCACTTATGTATTCCCACCCTTGAAATGTCAGAAAATCTTTAAAGAAACTCAAAGATTTTGACCCATTGACCCACGACTTAGGTTAAAACCGACCCGCATGAATGGCGTAAGGTAAAACTCGATCAATTAACGTACCTTCTTGTTTGGTCATGCGCACCTTCTCAAGACCCGCACGAGTTGCTTCGACAGAGTATTCGGGAAACATAGGGCGAGGGACTTGGGAGTCGAGTTCTTGCATGTCATCAGAATTAGAGGGTGAAACACGATTGAGTTTGCGTCGTTTGCTCTGGTCGGGGGTGGAAGCGACTGTAGCTATCGGAGTTGGAGAGGGCAGTGGTGATGGGGTTGGTGAAGGAGGTGTGGGCTTCTTTTGATGAGAACGTGTGGCACGGGATGGTGGCATTGTGGTGATTAAGAATGGTGTGATTTGATTGGGGTGTGGTGGAATTTGTGACGGAGTGTTAATGGAGGTTTTACGAAGGTTTGGGAAATATAGGAGTTTTATGGAGTTTTGGTTTGAGGATGGTAATAATGGAAGTGTATTGAGGTAAGTTTGAGGGAGTGGTAATTGGTTGGGGTAATAATGATGGGTGGGTGAAAGTCAAAGGCTATGGGTTTAGTAGGGGGGCACGTGGCAGGTGGTAGTGGGACAGGTTTGGGGGGAGACGTGGCACGGGGGACCATCACACACACTTTGTGTGTTTAATTTTAGGTAAATTTATTTTTATTTTTGTAATATTTGAATATTATTATTTTGTATATATTGTAATATGTATGTTGTGGGGAAATTATAATATGTGACGTAATATTATTGTGAGATCGATTGTGCACACATTCATATGTAAATCGTATAATATAACTATAATCACAAAAATTTTCGTCGAATATACACATACACATGCAGCGGAGTATACGGACACAGTCATATAATGTCATCTAAACCGTAGTCAGTCATTGGGTTATTTTTGCTTTTAAGATTTGATTAGGTGCCACCGATTAAACCAATTTCCAATCGCAAAGTCTCAAAGCGTTCTCTAGCCAATGGTTTAGTGAAGATATCTGTCCACTGTTTTTCCGTACTACAAAATTCCAATTTTATATTTTTCTTTTCAACATAGTCTCTTAGAAAGTGGTGTCTAATTTCAATATGTTTGGTCCTCGAGTGCTGGGCTGGGTTTTTTGATATAATTATAGCACTCGTATTATCACATAATATAGGCACACATCCAACATCAACACCATAATCATGTAACTGTTGCTTTAACCATAAGAGTTGAGAACATACCAGTGCGGCTGCAATATATTCTGCTTCAGCAGTTGAGAGAGCGACATAATTTTGTTTCTTGGATCCCCAAGATATAATACAAGGACCTACAAAGGTAGCAAGTCCGGAGGTACTTTTTCTGTCTAAAGAACATCCTGCATAATCCGCATCTGAATATCCTACTAGGTTAAAGTTACAGTCCATAGGATACCATAGATATAATTTTGAGGTTCCGATTAGGTATCTTAATATTCTTTTAACTGCAATCATATGTGATTCTTTTGGTGCAGATTGGAATCTCGCACAAACACAGACACTAAACATTATATCTGGACGACTTGCTGTAAGATAAAGAAGTGAGCCAATCATACCACTGTAAGTTGTTTCATCTACAGACTTACCATCTTCGTCTTTGGTTAACTTCTTATCTGTGACCATTGAAGTAGGCATTGCATGAGAGGTTTCCATTCCAAATTTCTTTAGTAACTCCTTGACGTATTTTTGTTGATGAACCTTGATTCCTTCTTCAGTTTGTTGTATTTGAAATCCAAGGAAGAACGTTAGTTCTCCCATCATACTCATCTCGAACTCAGAAGTCATCAACTCAGAGAAGTACTTGCACAACTTTTTATTAGTTGAGCCAAAAATAATATCGTCAACATAGATCTGAACGACTAGTAGATCTGAGTTTTCACTTTTAAGAAATAGGGTTTTATCCACAGACCCTCTCTTGAATCCACTCTCCAATAGGAACTTTGATAATCTGTCGTACCATGCTCTAGGTGCTTGTTTCAGGCCATATAGAGCTTTGTCCAATTTGAATACATGATCCTTGAGTTTGCTGTCAGGAAATCCAGGAGGTTGTTCAACAAATACTTCCTCTTGGAGATAGCCATTTAGAAATGCAGTCTTAACGTCCATCTGAAAAAGCTTCATTCCCTTGTGTACTGCAAATGCAATGAGTAGTCTTATTGCCTCAAGACGAGCAACAGGAGCAAAGGTTTCGTCATAATCGATCCCTTCCTGTTGGTTGTATCCTTGAACTACTAGTCTGGCCTTATTTCGCACAATGACTCCAGTGTCATCCAATTTGTTTCTGAATACCCATCTAGTTCCAATGACAGTTCTGTCCTTAGGTCGAGGAACAAGGTGCCAAACTTTGTTTCTTTCAAATTGCTGGAGTTCTTCTTGCATGGCAACTATCCAGTCTGGTTCTGCGAGAGCTTCCTTGATATTTGAAGGTTCAATGGTGGAGAGGAAGGAGTAGAATGAGCAAAAGTTATTTAGGCTCCTTCGAGTCTGAACTCCATCTGTCAGGCTTCCTATGACATTGTCCAAAGGATGAGAGCCTTTGTATCTCCAGTTCCTTGATTGATTATTAGCATTGCCTGAACTTGACTCGGGATCTTGACTTGTTCCCCCTGAATCCAAACCTGGGTTTACAGTAGGGTCAGGTATAACTCTGGCCTCTTCCCTTTGGTTTTGATTCAAAGTTACAGCTTCATTAGCTGTAACTCTGGGTTCCAAGTCATTGGTTTGAGAGTTATCTACAGTATCATCAACTGTAGTTTCATCTCTCGTACCATTTTCTCCCAAGTTGAGTTCATCATGAGTTCCTTGAGGTTCTCCTTCTTCAATTTCCATTTCAGGAGGATCTTCCCTTGATAACCTGAAATCAGGTTCGTCTAGGTTTTCCTCTATATCCTGTAATGGCTTATCGAAGACATTATTCTCATCAAAGATAACATGAATACTTTCCTCTATGCATAAAGTACGTTTGTTAAAAACTTTGTAGGCTTTACTATGATCTGAATATCCTATAAAGATTGCTTCATCACTTCTAGGGTCGAATTTGCTTAATCTATTTTTACCATTGTTGTGAACAAAGCATTTACTACCAAAGCATCTTAAATGAGATATGTTTGGTTTACGACCACGAAGAAGTTCATAAGGAGTCTTTTTAAGGATAGGTTTAATCATAGCACGGTTATGAATATAGCAAGCTGTACTAATAGCCTCAGCCCAAAAGTTTCTAGGTAGGCCACTACAAAGAAGCATTGTTCGAGCCATGTCTTCTAGGGTTCTGTTCATTCGTTCTACGACTCCATTTTGTTGTGGGGTTCTAGGGGCCGAGAAGTTATGTCCAACACCATTGGTTTTACAGAACTCAATAAAAGCATGATTGTCGAACTCAGTTCCATGGTCAGTACGAATTGTTACTAGGTTTGATTTATATTTGTTTTGAACAAGTTTCATGAGACTAACAAATTCATCGAATGTTTCGTCTTTAGAATGAAGAAAGATTGGCCAAACAAATCTAGAGTAATCATCAACTAGAACGAAAACGTACCTGGAACCACCTCTACTTCTTACCTTCATAGGGCCACATAGATCCATGTGTACAAGTTCAAGAGCTTGTTATGTGCTTACCACTCTTTTTGGCTTAAAGGATGATCTGACGTGTTTACATCGTGCACATGTGTCACACATCTTTTCTTGATCAAATTTGATCTTTGGAAGACCTTCGACCAAGTCCCATCTTTTCAGCTTACTTAGAATAGGTGAGCTAATATGACCAAATCTTTTGTGCCATAGACATGGATCATCTAACGTAACTTTCATGCATGATAGAGAATCAGTAGGTACAACATTTAAATCAATCATATAAACATTTTTCATCCTGTGACCTTCAAGTATTACTTTACTGGTGCCTTCTAAGATTATACGACATATATCTGAATGAAAAACCACTTTATTTCCTTTGTCACATAATTGAGATATACTGATAAGATTGTGTTTGAGACCACTTACAAGGTATACATCATTTATAGCATGAGAGGATGAAATACCTATCTTACCAATTCCGATGATCTTTCCCTTTTTGTTATCACCAAATGTGACTTTACCTCCATCAAAGGGTTTAAGGGTTTGGAATAGATTTACGTCGCCTGTCATATGTCTTGAGCATCCACTGTCGAGATACCATAGGTTATTTTCCTTGGCGACAAACTGCACGAATAATTTCAAAGACAAGATTTAGGTACCCAAGCATACTTGGGTCCTTTGTTGTTAGTAATCACAAATACATCTTCCTTTTTAAACCAGACTTGTCTTACATAGGTCTTTCTATATTGATAGTAGTTGGGTTTTGATGTTCTTGTGTAGGTCTTAGTTTGGACTCTAGGTGACCAATTTTTGTGTGTTGCTTGTTGAGGAGTTTGTTTGGTTCTATTTTTCTTTTCTTCGTAATCAAATGTCATGTCATAGAACCATCTGTGGTCAATGTTTCTTTCCTCAGTTTTGTCATTATCACTATTAGAGACAGAAATAGTGTCGTTTGGAATTCCTAAGGATTTAACAAACTTGACTCCGGTTTTAAAATCTTGTGCGTGTTTTACACAGTTTTCTCGGAGGTGTCCAGTATGGCCACAATAAGTGCATATTAAATACTCAGGAAGGTCGGCATATTTTCTTCTTCTAAAGTCTCTGTCTATTGGGCTTTGCTTACACTTTGAGTGATCCCTTCTTCCATAACACTCGTTTCCTAACCCCATCTTCATGTTGTTGTCGGATTGTTCAGTTAGGAAGTTTAGAACGTTAGTGCTTCCTTCCCATTTGTCGTGAACCTTCCGAGCATGAAGAATGAGGTATTTTAGGGAGTCTTTTTCTTTCTTACATTCACTATGGTCGGTGTTGCTAGACTCTTTTAGGTTTTGAATGTCTTTATGGAAGTCAGACACAATTTTGGCATGTTCTTTCTTGATTTTAGATATACTGAATTCTAGATCCATGATTTTGCTTTCGAGAATCTCAACTTCTTCCAGATGAGTCTCATCTTCGACCATAATCGAGGATTCTGACTTAAGCCGCTCATTAGCCTTTCTTAATTCTGAAGTTATAGCTTCATGAGCTATAACTTTAGATTGAAGCTCTTTAATGTTGAGTTTTAGTTTTGAGGTTATAGCTTCATTAGCTATAACTTTAGACTCAAGAACCTTTTTCTCAGACATAACTGTTTCCAACTTAGCATTTGCTTCAATGCTTATTTTGGATTTCAGTTTCTTAGCTTTGGCTTTCAGAAGTTGATTTTCCTCAGCAATATCGAGGATCTGTTCTTTCAAGTCATCTAACTCAAGACTTTGTTCATGACATTGGTCTAGTGTTTTCTCAAAATATTTAACCAACATAGCTTTAGATAAATTTTTAACTTGACTTTTTAGTTGAAGAAAATTTACCTCTTCATCGTCGTCGTCGTCGTCTGAGTCGGATTCTCCAAGGAGACACATATGGGATGCGTCGTCTTCGTTGTTGTCGTTTGAGATTAGATCTAGGCTGACGTTGCTTAGGCACAGGTTTGCTACCTCATCTTCTTCTGAGTCCTCGTCATCCTCAGATTCTAATTCTCCCCAACACGACGCAAGCATTACTTTCTTGAACTCCGTTTTGGTCTTTTCTCTTTTTGACTTATCTTTGATTTTGTCCCAACTTGGACAATCTTTGATCATGTGGTCTTGTTGTCCACACTTGAAACATCCTCTTTGGAAGAATGTTTGTTTTGTGTCAGTTTTCTTTTTGTCGACTATTTTGTTGTTAGAGTTTTTGTATCTTCCCTTGAAGACAGCCTTTTTAAAACGTCTTGCGAATAGAACTGTCTCGTCTTCTAGTTCTTCTTCGCATACTTCACTTGTGGAGGCTTGTAAAGCGACGCCCTTTCCTTTGGGATCATCATCGTTTTTATTTAGTATGATCTCGTGTGCCATTAAGGATCCAATCAACTCTTGGTAAGTAATCTTAGATAGATCACGTGATTCCTCTATGGTCGTGACCTTTGGTTGCCATTTTTTAGTGAGACTCCTAAGAATCTTACGAATGATATCCTCAGAATCGATCTTTCTGCCAAGGTTCCTCAGTTCATTAATAATACAAGAATATCGTGCAGACATGCTATCAATAGATTCATTCTTTTCCATATTGAAAAGTTCATATCTTTGAACGAGTAAGTCTATACGATGTTTCCTGACTGCGGATGTTCCTTCATAAGCAAGTTCGAGACTATCCCATATTTCCTTAGCGGAACTACAAGATGAGAATCTATCAAATTCTGAGGTTATCATACCGTTCTGTAGGAGGCTCATGGCCTTAGAGTTTTTCTCTGCAATTTTGTAGTCACTTTCCACATAATCGCTTTCCATCTTTTCATAGGTTGTTCCATTGGCGGCGGCGACCAAGATCTTCTTTGGTCCAGTTTGGATGATCTTCCAACATTCCCAATCACAACCTTTGATGTAATGAGTCATCATATTTTTCCATAAACTGTAGTTTTTGCCATCGAAGATAGGGCACTTGAGATGCTTGGAATCCATTGTTGAAGGAGTATATAATATAGAATCAATAGAAGGATCAAAACTCATGCGGCTAGGCGATCAAGAGCACGAGGCTCTGATACCAATTGAAGAGTCTATTGATGTAATATACTCAAGAAGGGGGGGGGGGGGGGGGTTGAATTGAGTATGCCTTCTTTTTAAATCTTCTTCGATGTGTGTGTGGGTGTATGATGATCTTCGAGTAGAACAAATAATAAAGAGAGACACAATATTTTTGAAGTGGTTCAGTCTCACACTTTGAGACCTACGTCCACTTTTCTCGATTAATAAAATTAGTACCAACTCTGGATTACAATTTTATCAACCCTACTCGTGCGATTTTGATGTTAGTCACAACTCTATCTAGATACCGTTAAATATCTAGCTACGACAAATACCGTTAAATATTTGCCTTACAATGAGTACCGCTAAATACTCGATCTATCTTACGTAAATAAGATAAAGTCTTCAATGTTCCTTGATGTCACAATCTTGAATGAATAAGATCAATGTTTGAGCACTTGAATCTTGAATCGGATATGACAATGATAAGCTCGAATATTGAAGTATATGAACGACGGTTTCTCTCTTGATTTGCGTGTATATGTGTGTATGTGTTTCGTGTGGTTTAGTGTATCAAGGTAGTCTATTTATATAGAATATGTATCTAGTTAATTCAAACCCTAGATGATTTAGGAATATTACTAAAACTAGAATACTAGTCTTTTAGTAATACTACCTTAAATCTAATCTTAATATATTTAGGAAAGATTTAATAATATACTTTAAGTATTATATAAGGAATTAATTTCCTAATTCATATTTAGGAAAGATCTTTATATAATAAACAATTAGTATCCTTATTAAATCAACTTCCTAAACCATGTCAAAGATAATAAAATATATTACCATAATATAATCTTAGTTTGTTTTAGGATATTAAATAAATACATAATATTTACTTAATTGAATCCTACACGAATTATGGTAAACGTGACATATCACACGTTTCCCAAAGTCGAAACAAACTATATTTAGATTATATATATTTGACAATAAAGACCATATAAAAATCCTTAGTTTATTTTAGTAATAAATAATTATCTCATAAGACAATTATTTATTCCTTATTTAACTTAAAGATATTTTATATAATCCTATTAAGATTAACAATTCTATTTATTAAAATAGAATACCAATTAAACACTAATTCTACACGACACAGATTTGGAAACAAACGTTTCAACTTAAACACATATATATTCCGATCATTTCTTCATGATATAGAGTTATAGCTACGGGCTATAACTAGAACCAATCTTGTACTAAAGCTATAGTTGATAAGTATAACTTTAGTCTATTATGCGCGCTTGTGATCTTCTATCAATCTTCGACTTAGTCAATTCATTGACTAACATGCTTGAATCTTTTATACTTGATTGATTAGATCTTGTTACTAATGTTCTGTACACTTAGCACACGATTATACATACGAGTATATAATATATAAAAAGCTAGACTTGTCATTATCAAAACATAAACATATATACTATATATATGTTTGAATATATGGTTCAACAGATGGATTCTGGTTACAAGGACTCGTAGTATACAATTGAGTTGGCAGGGAATGCTTATTGGCATGGAATTAAATATGGGTAAGTTATGCGTAATTGTTTTTGTGCAATCACAAGACCAATCATGGAGGCAACATTTGAGATAAGTAAAATTACACTTATTTTATGCATGTAAAGTTTAATAAGTAGTTTAATTTTGTGATGATTTTAAGGCACTTTATCTCCAAAGTTATGTTTGGTTTTAAGTACCAAAAGTATCAAAGCGGATAAATAATTTGTGGAATTTTAAGTATATATGTTGATCAATTATTAATGTTGGTAATACATGATCATACATGTTTGGCGGTTAAAATGTGCCAAAGAAGTGATTGATTATCCACCCAGGAACATTGAAATATAATTCAACATGTTCACTGTTTGGTTGTCTTTATTTAAGCAAGTTTATATCTTTAAGACCATCTTTATGATGGCTATGATTTTTATACTAAAGAGGTATTTATGAACCATAATGATTTATATGGATGCATTAATGTTTTGGATGCATTAATGTTTATTTGTAGGATGTTGAAAGATTAATTGTATATTTAATGAAACCCGTATTGTGTAGTGAGAAATGTATTAGCAAATTTTTGTTTATAATTAAAGATACATTTGCACATACATCTTGAACATAGCATGTTTTTTAGTTTGCAAATGTTTGTGTAATAAAGTAATCATTAGTATTTAACTAATGGTGTTCTGATAAATTTGGTTTTGATGAACAATTTTGTTGATGTTTGGCAACAAAACAAGTCTACGACATACTGTTTTCCGAGCATAAAGTTTAGTGTGCATAATTTTTTTGAGTTGATTTTGTAATGATGTTTATCATTGTCAACCATGTATAGTTGAAACTTATAGTTACTACTGGATATGAATTTTATTGTTTTTGTACAGTAGTAGCTTGTTTTTGATAGCAATATTATTATCATTTGATCAATAGTAAGAGGTAATCTCTTGCTTTGTTTATTTGGCAATTCATATAATGTAACAAAAAGTTGAGTTTTATAGTTTGAATGAGTTGTGTGTATATACTATAACAATAGCAGTGTACTATTGAATGTATAAGGTGGGTGTGAATGTCTCTAATGAATCCTCATTGATATTTACATGGTAATTTGGGTTGAGTGATATCATACACTTGCTTGTATAGCGCAATAGCATTGTGTGTATGCATGTGGTTGGGTGGTGGATAGTACCAGTTAATTGTTACTTTACCACCCTTGGTTTACTTAATAAGGAAGTGTTGGAGACTTACCCATGAAAAGGGACATATTTCATGTCAATCCTTGTCTCATTGTTCTTAGTCCTTGCTATTTATTTTAGGACAAGTTAATGAGATGAATTTTAATGTCAATCTTGATCAAGAGTTGTTAATTGATCATGTGTGTTAGATATGTTTTTTAATATTGTTTGTTGATCAATTGGTTTGAAATGATCATGTTTCTTGATGTGGTTAATATGCAATAACTTTATACTCACATGGATATTAATGTGATCATTGTTTTGTTTACGATGTTTGATCATCTAATATTATCCTAAACATTGTATTTTGATGATCGGTAATATATTCATATGGATGTTTGTAGTATTCTCACTATGCTTGTTTGCTATTAATTTTACTAGGACAATTTCTAAACATATGTCTTTATTATATGGTATTATATAATGTATGAAATGAGTCCTATGGAATGGGATGAACATACTATGTAAGCTCTCTTGAATATATGTAATACACGGAAATGTGGATATTGTGCGGTAACATATGAGTATGCATATGTGGCTTGATAGCATTGTGAATTGATATATGGTTGTAATAAGGGACCGTAAAATGGTACCTTAGGTAGCATAATTTTTAATGAGGGGATGAAACTCAACCATGTCGGACATAAATATTGAAGTTGTGTTAATCTCACTCTAATTATTTATGTGATATGAACATGTAAAGAAATTTATAAGAATATGACGTAATGAACAATGGATCTTTGATCTGTTATATAGTATTGTGGTTAGTGTTCTAAGACTTATAACTGTTTTGTAATGATTGTTTTTACTTTTTAATATCTTGTGTAAAGTTTTTAAAAATTTGATTATGTAATTGATTTTACCATATAATCTCGGGAATATTGGTTTGTGATAACCATGGTGAGATTATGGAGTCATGGTGGTTTAGTCATGTAAGAGGTAAATTGACAACATTGAAATTACAACTAATGACAATCCGGCTATGGAATTGTCAGTTGTTGTAGGATTAATGACAAGTCTATCTTTGGTATAGACCAAAGATGATTTATCTTGTAAAAGTGTAGTTATGACCTGAGTTTTCACAAGGGCTTAATTATTGTGGTTCGCTAAGTTGAGTAAGTATACTTGTTTAGCTAGTACTCATCTTTGCGAAACGATTAGGCAAGTGTGAAAATGTATTAAGTAAATCATGAATTATGATTTGTCCAATGTTGGTTTTCCTTCGGTCTTAGAGGGGGTAATGTTATGCAAATTATTGAATTACCAATGTAAAAAGGGTATTGACTTGCTACTAACGGTAGTTTATTTGCTTGAGGAAATACTGTGTGTATGTGGATTTCCAAGAAGCGAAGTTGCATTATAAGTTTGACATTGGAGTTGGTATACGTAGCGTTAGCATAGCCGGTTAAGGCTAAGTAGCTAAGAAATTAATCTACGGTATTACTTAAAGTTTTAGACCAATTTCATCCATGATTTTTGATGGTGAATAACGGTACGCACCGGGGTGTTTGCTATAACACATTATATGGACTATCATAAATGGGGATTGATCTTGGTTGTTTTAGTGAGATCTCAACGTATCTAGTGGATCACTTTGCATAAAGTATCAACTAGGGACTTGGTTAACAAGTCGGATATCGGGATGGTAAAGCCTAAATTGATCTTTTGTGGTAGGACACCCAACTCCCCTCTAACTAATTTTAGAGGTTGAGTTCAATGTGGAAAGCCTATTATGTAAGATTGAAGCACATAATTTATAATGTCCCGAAAGGATGTGCTTGAACCTGCAAGAATGGTAGGATCTTTGAAAAAAATGTTATTACAGGGCATGATTAAAAGAATCCACCCAAATGAGTGTGAAGTGTAGCCGCTTCTTAAAGCTTGGGCTTGGCTTTGTATGCGCTAATGAATGGATATGGACACATGGCTGTTAAAAGTGTCAAGAATAAACCTTTTGGAGTTATTTGAATTTATGCGTATGTTATCTTCATGTATTCAAAATGGGTTGAAGGGTTCAATCCGTGGGACACCCTGATTCTCGAATATTTGGAATGTGTAATGTACTAATGTGGAAGTTCAATCCTTGGGATACTTTCATTTATGCATAGATTTGTTTGCTTTGTTGTTTTATTGGAAACAAGGGATACACTTAAATGGGGGAGGAATGTTGGTGATTTTGATCACAAAGTCATTTAAGTGTATTCGGGTTTTCAAGTTGAAATTGGTTTGAGCTTGAAACGATATAATGTGAGTTCATATAATCGGGTTATTGAGTTCATAATGTAAACATGGAAAAGGTTGTGATAAGTGTTATTTTATCATGTTTGACGGTTTGTGATATTGGTTGGTTTTGAGATGAAAACCAACATACTTATCCATATTTTAACAAACTTATATATCTTATATTCTATGTATATATAAGTGGAATGTGAGAATAATAAAACTTACATTGTATTTTCAGATTTGACATTAACAAAGCAATATAAAAACTCTATTAAGTAATCTCTTTATTTTTGCCTAGATGAAGAGGGCCTCAACCGTCTTATCCTACAAGGGATTTCGTGTAACCTAAGGCATGAAATAGGGTCGAAATACTCTTAAGGAAAGCATGCTCTTCGTGATTCGGTTGATATCCAAGTTTACATCATTATCATAGTTACCCTATACCAATTTATCCAACAAGGTGTCTTGCAGGTCGTACATACTTGATTTTATCTTGAGTGATTTCCTCGATTTGGAGAGTAATTGTTTGAATTAAGGGTGGACAATTTATATCACACCGTTCCCATCGATCAACCACAGCTCATCATTTGTAACCAAGGATCATACACATGATTTATTTATTAAGCTGTCAAACCTTAAACAAGAGGATAAGACCATTGAAGCCTACCTTAAATAGTTTGAGAAATTAGCTTTGTCGTGTGAGATTCATAAGAAACCTGCGCAAAGGATTTATAGGTTCTTGGAAGGGTTCAGGGACGTATCTAGGACTAGATCACAGAGGGCGCACAAACTTAACATTTCGGCGATATGAATTAAAATTTAAACATAAAAAAATCGTGAGGCTAGTAAAACAGAAAATAAAATAAAAAATTGGTTCTAAATAATTCAAGAAGTTATAAATAAAATAATTTGTATAATTTTGTAAGTATATAGCGATATTACGACATTAAATAGCATTAAAGTCAAAATGTGCAAAAATACAAGCCATGGGGTTGAACTCATTACCAAACTAATAAAAACTCAATATCTAAGTTGTCTAACCACTGCAACACCACACATTTGATAAATCTTATAGAAACTAATTTTTAAATATTTCGGAACAAAGGGGGTGCGGGTGAACCCCTGCAACCCCATTAAAAACGCCCCTGGAAGGGTTAGATAAAAACATTGCTAATACGGTTAGACTCCTACCTTTAAGGTCTTTTGATGTTGTTGTTAACCTGTCATTGAGAATTGAGAAGCTGGGATCACTCAAACTCCAAAAATTACAACACCGACCACCTCAGACAAAGAAAGACTGTTGTCACCTCAAAAACCACCCAAGTTCCTGCAGAAAATAGAATTAAGTGTTTCGAGCATTGCGACACAAGCAACATCACTCTTGAGATGAGGTTGAACTAATTACCTTACTTTTTCCCCCTGGATCTGCACATACTTGACCAACCATACTGCTATATACACATACTTATGGAAAACGAAAAATGAAGGATAACTGCAGCGCATGCATACACATAGTCTTGTAAAAAGCTTACAATCCAAGATTGTCGAGGATTACCACAATGCAAGAGGCGCTAGCCAAGTCTTAGCCTCAGATCCCTTAAAATAAGTAATGTTGTAACGTAACTGTGTCGTTACTAATAATTTGTTGATAATCATTTAAACTGCATATCACAGCAAAAGGAAAGCTCGACTACTACAGCTGAAGCTATTGTTTAAAATATATACCACTGCCGTTTCTTCTGTCTGAACAACTCATGGTATGACTAATTTTGTACACGATCATTTTCCCTTCGACCACACTCTAGATTGCTCCTTAGTCCTTAAGATCCGTTCCACTGCACACATCAAAATGTAACCTCTCACCACTAACAAAACCTTCAGCTATTACCAGTTTACCACTACCAACCGTAAAAATCTCCATTTGAACCAACAGCCAGGCCTAACCGCAAAATAAAGGTTTTTAATTATTCGACATGAGTTACAGTTGGACCTCCTAATAGCAATGCATATTAGATGCTTCCCCCCACTAGCAATACGATACAACACAAGAGCAAATTGATTATACAAACTAGTTCAGCATTGTTGAACCCTCAAAGCTAAGAATTAGCGATATAGTATGTTTATACAGACACATGCTGTATCTCAAAAACTGCAATCAGGTTGCATTACACACAGTTGAGCGAATGATATGGACTTCACTATTATAGTACTAATATGAACTATATGAATTGAAATGAAAGCATCTGTAGCGTGGTCTATGGATCTTCATTCAGATTTCAGTGGTAGAGAATAGAATGGAAGTGACCCCTGATAGGAAGGTCCGGAGCATAGAAGAAATCAGCTTCGTTCAAGATTATCATATCTCCAAATTCACCCAGCTTGAACCTCAACATTATTAACTCGTCCAGATCTCGAATCAGGCAAACTGAACAGTTCTCTGCCATGCTTGCTGCTCTTTTCCTTGATTTTCGGAATGGCCATTCCATATGAATCTTGTATTCCTCTTCCCCTACCATTATTTCAACTGCAACTGCCGACAAACTTTGTCTCAGTCGCACAGTTTTACGTAAGAAAAACAAACATAAGAAATGAGCAGGAGAATGTATATTTACCAATCTTAGCCCCGGTGTTACTGAAATGTTCAGGCAACATTTTCATCATTGTAGGCAAGTTCTGTAACACCCGCGAAATTCCCGCCTTGGAATTTATTTAAAATAATCGGATTTTTTCAAATTCAAATCGTATTTTTGAGAAATTATAATTTTTAAAGAGTAATGAGTATTCCGGAAATTTTTAATCCAAGTCTTAAGTATAGTAACCTTAAGGCTTAGCTTCTAGCAAAATCCGACTCAAAATCGAGTTATATGGGTTATACCCGGAAATGGGTCAAATAACTTGTGTCTATATGATGAAACCCTCATAAAACCCTTATTCACCTCTTTCCTCATTTCACTTTTCAGTTTCACCATTTCCACAAACCCCATTGTTACCTCCCAAAAAGCTCCAACTCTAATAATCATCACATCTTGTTCGTTCCTAATCGGTTTTTCGCGGTGTTTACTTCTTTCTTCTCCTCTTCTCCTTCTCCTTCTTTTAAGGTAAGAAAATGTGTTCTTCACTCCCCTCCCTTCAAAATTTCGAAACCCTAATTGGGCACTCAAACCTTAGTTTTTCCACTCTAACCCTCCCTTTGGTTGTAGGCTTTGAGTCTGGTGATCCGGAGGGCGATTCCTACAAACTCGACGAGAGTTTGGACTAGAGCTCAAGCAAGAAGGTAACTTTAATGGTTTTTCATTTCCTCTTTGTCAAGGAAATAGTCCTTGTAAGTGAATTTTAAGTATAAAATGGTAGTTGTTAATAATGTAGATGATTAGTGTTGTTCATCTTGTGTTGGTGGTTCTTACATGGGTTTTGGATGATTGGAATTGCTAGCACCTTTGCTCTCACTTCCTAATTGAATTTCATGTTTTAGTATGTTAAATTAAGAAGAGATTGGTGTTAGTTTAAGTAGCTTTGGTTGATAATGTTACACCTTAAATACATGTCATTTTAGTGCTTGAAAGAAGGGGTTTGTAGGTAGCAAACAATTGCGCAACGATTGGCTTGAGCTTCGAACAGGCTGTGGCTGGGAAGGGGGCGGCGCAGCCTGCACTGGAGGCCGCAGACCTGCGCTTTTGGCCGCAGCCTGCGGTTTCCTCTGCTTCGTCGCAGATTTTGCTCATGCATTTGATTGTTTTTGTATCCTTTGTTCTTCCACTTGTTTCCTAGCTTCTCTCCCATGTATGTACACAAGTTTTAAAGTGTTGAATCCTTTGTTTATGAGGCCTAATGTATGACTTTCATATCACCCCTTATTTCCCTGTCCAAGCCTAGACATGGTAGCGTTGTTTTAACCATCGTTTTGGGTGCATAAATGTATGTAATGATAGAAGGGTTGATGGGCTTGTATTATTTTGTCGTGGAACAATGCTTAGGCCATTCTTAGAAGCTAAGTTGAGGAAGAAGACCCCCCGGTCGGGCAACCGGAAGGGAAACCGGCTCCTACCTCAAAATAGCTTCCAGAAACTAGCTTAAGCATTGACTTGTGTACCTTGTGGCTCATGTGTGTTAATGAGTTGTTAATGATTTTTGTTAACGAAAGTATATAATTTTGGGTATGATAAGCTTTAATTGATAGATAGCAAGGGTGCGGTTGTGTATCGTTGTAATGAACAAATGCCACCCATGTATAGGGATTTTAACTATGTTCGGGATTGGTCGAAGGTCGTGCTTTATGCGCTTCGGTTCCTGTGTGTCGTTCGGTGTCGTAGTTACATCGAGAGGTCTGGCCAGGTCTTAGGCATATAGTCAGTGGTTACGCTATACATAGTAATCGGAGGTCGTGCATATGCGCTCTGTTGGTTAGAGGTCGTGCTAATGCGCTCCCATTGTTGGAGATCGTGCTAATGCGCTCTAGCGTGTCAGTGGTAGCTTCATGCTCGTTGACAGGCGTTCATTCTATCCTTTATTGTTTAGTAGCTTGGATGCTATGGTTGTGGTGAATGGTTATGTTCATTGCTTATTTACGATTGGACGGTTATATCCTATCGACCTTCTGACTCACATACATCTCTTGTACTCTGTCATTGTTTGATTATCTTATGCCTAATCATGTGGAATGTGTTGGACATTAGTTGTGATTTACGGTTTCTCTCACATGTATAATTACTCGGTATGTTGCTATTGTTGCCTACTTGTCTTATGATGTAAAATGGCATTGGAGAACTTTGGGTTACTCCCCACTAACGTTGACATTCATGTTTTATGAATGACAGATTCGTGGAGCATAGTTGGGGGAGACGTGTGGGCTAGCGAGAACTTAACCTTGGACCTAAATCGTCTTTTTGTATTGCTAGACCACCCAACGTTATGTTTACATTCGTGGGATATCTTTTCCCCATTCACTCCTTTTGTTGTAGGATTTGATCTACCTCTCCTTTTCCGCACTTTCTTTCGTTTGAACCTTCGCATGCTAAATCATTTAACTTGTTGAAGAAAAAGTTTTAAAAACCTCTTATCTCCGCTTATTTGTGTTTATATTTTTTCGTTAAATCGCGGGGGTTCACAAGTTCTTTGATGGTACGACACTCTCGTACATGTAAAAGACGTTGGGGAATCTATGGTAAGCCGGATCAGCTTCTAGCAAGTCAATATTCACAAGACAACCAAGAGCAAAATCTGTCAAAATTCACCACAACTTCTCAGTTAGCCACACCAGCCAATTTCTATGCATCATTTTTTTGGTGGTGCCCATAACGTTTCACGGTTATTTGATAAAATTCCAAATACTAGACGTGGCAACGAAGAATTGACAGACATTACCTGAAGTCGAATTGCGACCAGAATGCTTGATGATTTATTTTTTGGATTGAACCCCTAATTGATTAATTTGAAACATGAATTGAAGCATCTACCTAACTATTACTCCATAGATGAAATGCATTATTTTCTAGGATTGAAAAAGTAATAAACTAATGAAACAACAAAACTTTGACAAACACTTTCGAAATAAGTTAAATAACCGTATCTGAATGACCTGTCTGTTAAGTTGGTAAGAAAACTTCCAAATTTGTAAGATCATCATAAATTACATATGGTAATTTTTATGATGCAAAAAAAACAAAGCCATTACCAGTTGAGGAAGATTTACGGGTTACTTTTAACTTATAGAACATTTTGGTCGATGATGATTACGTGATTCACTCGAAACAATTACCAAGTTCAAAACAATTAAATCTAACTCACTGATCAGCTCACAAACTATGATGAAATTCATTATCCGACAAAAAATTGGGCCTGAAGACCCCAAAAAATCACAACTCCATGAAACTGAAGGAAATATGTTTTCTGACGTAAATCATTGTCGAAAATTCCCAAGTCAATATGTACAAAATATGGGCTTAATGAGTCAGAATAAATTCCTAAAACATTATTACCCAAAATATTAAATAATTAAAACTCACCAACAAAGAAATAAGAAAATTTCATCACTGGTCATTCAACACTAACTGCACTAAAATTCAAAAAAACGACAAACCAATTATCCACCCCTAAAAAAACCCTAATTCATCGTACCAAAATTCGAAAACAAACTATATGGAATTCGATATCATTTCACCCAAGAAAATCTAAAAATTGCAATATTGAAAAGAACCCAATAAAAAGTAATAGAAATAAAGTAGTGCACAATGAGTTAAATCGGAAATCACAAGAATGATCATAAAACAGAGTATCTTCATATCTTTGAAAGAAAGAAAAGGTTATTTGTTCACATACCAAGAGCAGAGGTTCCCCATTGAAATGAAATTTGATTTGAACCCTCTTTAACAAAAATGGCTACCGACTCCGGGTTAAATTCTTCAGATGCTCTAAGAACTCGAGAGAGTGCCCACACTTGAACCATCTTCCTCAAGGGTTTTGAGCATTGAAAGTCTTGTAAACCAGCAGACTTCAAGCGTAACATCACAAAGACTTCATTTTCAGTGAAAATATCGACATGCCAAACCATCATTTCGAACCCATTTGGACCCACTTGGATCGATGCCTGCTGTCTTGTGTTCAATATTGGGTCAAATAAGGCGTCAACTGCGTTATTCAAGGTTTTGGCGGGTTTCAGAATGAAGGCAAAGTCGTACGCTTTTTGGTTGCGCTCGGATCCATCCATGGTTGTGGCAGTTTGGGGATTTTCGGAAGTGATGAGTTTATTCGGCGTTGAAGATTCTGCCATTGTAGGGGTTCTTGAAAATGGGTAGTTTTACTTGGTTAAACAGAGATTATGGAGGATGGAAACAAGTATATGAAATTTTTATTGATAATGGCTGAAGGAAATTAGTTAGTTTGTTAAAAGTTGTTACTCAGTTTGTTAGACGGATTGTGATTTTTCTATTCCTTCCCATTTATTTTATTTCATGCAGAACTACATTTCTAATTCGCTAACTCCTCCATCCGGCCTGCTAAAGTAATATGAGCAATTAGTATATAATAAAATTTTGAAATATTCTATATGGTACCCCTCGATTGACTTTCTACATGGTACCCCTACACTTTTTAAAACATATATGGTACCCCTAATTATTGTCATTATCACTACGTGTACCCCTAAACTTTATTTTCCGTCAATTAAACTCATTTTTAAGCTTTAAATGATAACTTGAACACGTAAGCAAGCTTGTCATTTACTATCACATGACATAAGGACTCTATTAGGCTCAATATCCCTCTCGATCCTAATATTTATAGATATATATGGGCTAAAAAAATGTTGACGGAAAAATTATTGATCTTTGCCAAATTATCACGTTCAAAGAATGAATATTAATTCTAATAGATTATTTATGTCATGGAATGATAAATGTCAAGTTTGGTTATGCGCCTAAGTAATTATTTAACACCTAAAATTGAGTTTAATTTGTGGAAAATAAAATTTAAGGGCACACTTAGTGATAATGACAACAATTAGGGGTACCATGTATGTTTTAAAAAGTGTAAGGGTACCATATAGAAACTCGAAAAATTGAGGGGTATCATGTAGAATATCCCTTAAATTTTTTGATTAGTTTTTACTCTTATTTGGATTTGGAACTTAATAATCAGATGGCCAAGTTAGTCATCCTTCTATTTTGTATATTGATGTTAAGAACTAAGAACTAAATTCAATATCGGCTTTGCAAGTTTATCGCGTTGTTAATTACTTAATTAATAATTTCTCAGAAGTTAATAGAAAAATATGAGCTCGCCAGCCCACGGGTTGCCCGAATTAAGCAGTTGGGCGGGTAAGGGGAAGGAGAAGTGGCCCGTTATTTTGGCCCAGCCCACCCGCTATAGTTTTATAGGGCATAATTTTCCCTTTCAGCCTAGTCCATGTCCGACCCAAACCCGCATTTGGACAGCTCTAAATGCTACTAAGAGCGTAATGTGATGACGACTCGGGTGCATGTCAATACAACTGTAAATCATCAGCATCACAGTTAGTGAATTAGTTTGGCTATCAAGCTTGGTTGTTAATTTCAAAGTTTCAATTCCATTGCTTATACCAAACTCAATTGTGACAACCAGGCTGCATAACATATATTAGCAAACCCAATGTTTCCTGAACGAACCAAGCACATGAACATAGAGTGTCATTTTAGAGAGAGGGTGTAACATCCGGGTTTAAAGACCCAGTGCTAGACCGGAAACCATGGACCAACCGATATTGAGAACGACTTGGGAGTACAAAGACAAACCTTTCATAGGAAGGAGACCGGGTTGTTGTGGGTGGACTCGATCGAGTGAGACCAACTCGACCGAATGACACCAACTCGGTCGAGTTAGGCCCTGTTTTTTTAGCTTAATTTAAGCTCCTCTCAGTTTTGTTTGATTTTATTCCGTTAAGTTTTATTTACGTTCAATCAATTATGTTCAATTAATGTCTTCACAAAATTAACTTTTAGTTCAACTAAATTCACTTCACCTCAGTTCCACTCAATTTAGTTCAATTAGCTTTACTCCAATTAATTCAATTCAGCTCGTTTCAACCGAAAAGAACAGGGCCTTAGTCCAACTCGGCCGAGTAAGGCCAATTCGGTCAAGTAAGCCCAACTCGACCGAGTCGGTGCTACTCGGCCGAGTGCGTTGGTTCCAACAGGCCTGTTTCCACGTCAGAATTTAATAAAACCTAATCCATTTTATCTTTCGCCAGACTTTAAAACCGTAACCTAAAGAGAAAGAAAGAATTCTCCTATCTCTTCTCCCTCTCCCTTCAAACTTCCATGAATGCTGAAAAACCTTCACCTTCGAGTATATCCGATACGAGACCCAATACCCGTCACCATGATGGTTATCGCGGTAAGTACTATTCTCCTTAGTCCGACTTTTCCTTTATCTCTAATAAAGGTATTGACTAGTAGTAATTTTGATAGGGAACCGCGGATGTCGTCTAAATTCGCGTGAGCGATTCATGGATGCTTATCTCAGGTAGATGATCCTACTCAGTCCAGTATTTACGTTATATTGAGTTGTATCTCTGTTATAATTGTACTATTTTATGGCTTTTGTATATGGCTGGTATTGGTGTTGGTGTTAACACAGTCGTGGTGATGAGATTGGGATTGTGGAACATATGTGTGGGATCGTTACGGGAAACAGCTCTCACTCCTACGATCGCTCTTCGTGAGACCCGCCACGGAGAATATGTGCAAATAAATTGAAGAGTCTATTGATATGAATATACTCAATAAGGGGGGGTTGAATTGAGTATGCCTTCTTTCTCAAATATTCTTCGATGTGTTCGTTTGTATGATGGATGTCGAGTAGAGAAAGGAATAAATAGAGACACGATATTTTTGAAGTGGTTCAGTTTCACAATTTGAAACCTACGTCCACTATTCTCGATTAATAATTATTGTAAATTTGATTTACAAAAGGATACATATCTTTGTGATATAACGATTCTTGTAAATTTGTAAGCTGTGACCATGGGTGACTAATTTTGTGAGGGGAGACCAAAGTGACCAGGTTTATAAGAGGTGGTCATGGGTGATCAAAGTAGGGTTGATCGTTTGATCGTATAGTTTGATGCAATTCTTGGAGTAGCGAAAGATGGCTAAGAGTGGTGGGTGCTGGTAGCGGAAGAGGACCAAACTACGAAATCATACACTCCGTGTTGCAACAAAAATCAATTTTCATGTCATTAGTATTTAGTATTTAGTAGCTGTCTGCTGCGGTATTATTAATGCACCTTCCATACACGAGCAAACATTGATCTACTGCGGAGTATATGTTTTCATTCACCAGGGATGAGGAAGCCACAGAACCAGCAGGCAGCAGATGTCATCATATAACACCTGTCGAGCATTGTGACATAAACAACATCACTCTTGAGATGAGGTTGAACTAATAAACCAGCAATGCATATTAGCAGCTTCCCCTACTAGCAATACGATACAACACAAGAGCAAATTGATTGTGCAAACTAGTTCAGCATTGTTGAACCCTCAGAGCTAAGAATTAGCGACATAGTATGTTTATACAGACACATGCTGTATCTCAGAAACTGCAATCTGGTTGCATTACACACAGTTGAGCAAATGATATGGACTGCACTATTATAGTACTAATATGGACTATATGAATTGAAATGAAAGCATCTGTAGTCTGGTCTGTGGATCTTCATTCGGATTTCAGTGTAGAGAATGGAAGTGATCTTTGATAGGAAGGTCCGGAGCATAGATGAACTCAGCTTCGTTCAAGATTACCATATCTCCAAATTCACCCAACTTGAACCTCAACATTATTAACTTGACCGGATCTCGAATCAGACAAACTGAACACTCGTCTGCCATGCTTGATGCTCTGTCCAATGATTTCCAGGATGACCACTCCATCTGAATCTTGTATTCCTCTTCCCCTATCTTTATTTCAACTGCACCTCCCGACAAACTTTGTCTTAGTCTCACAGTCTTAAGTAAGAGAAACAAACATAAGAAATGAGCAGGAGTATGTATATTTACCACGCTAAACCCCGGTGCTACTGAAAACTTCAGGCAACATTTTCATCATTGTAGGCAACTCCATTGATGGTACGACACACTCGTACATGTAAGAGACGTTGGTGAATTTGGAAAGCCGGATTAAGTTCTTCCAAGTCAATATTCACAGGACAACCAAGAGCAAAATCTGTCAAAATTCACCACAACTTCTCAGTTAGCCACACCAGCCAATTTCTGTGCATCAATTTCTATGACATTTCATGGTTATTTGATAATATTCCAAATGCTAGACGAGGCAACGAAGAATTAACAGACATTACATCCGAAATCGAATTGGGGCCAGAACTTTCGCTGATTGTTTTTCGGATTGGACCCCTAATTGATTAATTTGAAACATGAATTGATGCACCTACCTAATTATTACTCCATAGATGAAATGCATTATTCTAGGAATGAAATATTTACAATAATTACTCCATCTAATAAACGAATGAAAAAAATATTTGACAAACACTTTCAAAATATTTGACAAACACTTTCAAAATAAGTTGAAAAGAACCCAACAAAAAGTAATAGAATTAAAGTAGTGCACAATGAATTAAATCGGAAATCACAAGAATGATCATAAAAGAGAGTATCTTCATATCTTTAAAAGAAAGAAAAGTTTATTTGTACACATACCAAGAGCAATGTATTGATTTCTTCATCCAATCATGAATTTGAATTTTCCATTTTATTGCCTAGTAGATAAAAAACGAATTAGATGGAGAAACGTAGTTACAGATAAATACGGTGCAGATTAAATTAGGTTACATGGGGTTGTTTGGATGTTTCTTTTAAACAAAACAAAAAAAAGGAATTAGAACTTCCTACCTAAATTTAATTCCTACCTGAGGTAGGAATTGACTTACCTAGCTCTCTTGATTATTTTTAATGCCGACATGTTTATATTTGAGAATTACTATTCTACCCTTGTTCAGACCAATCAATTTTTTTTTGTATTTGGGAGTAATTAACGTTTTGAACGATAAAATAGTATTTATAATAAAAATCATAGCAATTCTGTTGCTTCAACCAAACAATATATAGGAACTTAATTCATGGAAAATGCGAACTAACTAGTGGCAACTAAACAAGTTTGGGTTATTTCCCATGAATTGTATTATTATTTTGTATGTCAAACTAGTTTTATTACCCGTGAAATTCAAGCGATTATATATATTGTCACGTTGGTGGTGTTATGTAAGCTCATATGTATGTCCGCACTAAGCCTTAATAACAAAAGCGATTCGTAAGAAAAAAAATGTTTTTATTAATCAATGTCAATATTATCATAATATATAGTCAAAATTTATTTTCCACAATTTACTAAACATTTGTTACGGACTATTATTATTTTGCCACGAATATTGTTACATTTATTAGCGTTTTGTCACGATTATTGTTATTATTATTGTTTTAAAATTTTTTTGCAATGCAATTAATTCAACCAAAAGAACTTTGTGAAAATAAAAATTTCTAACCTTTTATTTGTAAATTATAATTCAAGAGAGATATAATTCAACCAAAAATTGGTAATTACGTAGTAGTGCTTGATAGTGTCTTACTTGATTGTAGGAGTCGTGGTGTTGTACTGTTGTGTTGTGTCCTTAAAAATAGTTAGTTTAATTAATTATTCTGAAACTGTTTTACTTAGTTAAACAGAGATTGTGCAATTTCTATGGTTGAAGGCTTGGAGAAATTTCGGTTTGTTATATATTTATAATGGTTGCAGGAAACTAGTTAGTTCGTTAAAAGTTGTTACTCAGTTTGTGATATTTTTTATTCCTTCCAATTTATTTTATTTCAGAAAACACGAAACGTCGGCCTAAGTAGAAACTAGTAACTAAGCTATCAGACTAGTATAATTGAGTAGATAATATTCTATAATTATGATCAAGGGTGTGGTATGCCATAATTGGGATTTGTGCGTGAGGCACCAAAACTCATAATAGCCATTTTAAGAAACTTTTCGATAATATGGCCTTATTTAACAAACTAATTATCGCTTTAAAACCTATTTGAAACTATTTCTTACAAAAGGGTTCACGTCATTGTCGACACGTAAAATTTGTATAATTGTGCCACATTGAAAGCCAAACTCAAAATATTGACCGAAACAGGAGAAACTACAGACACGTTAGAAGTCAAAGTCAAAATTTTAACCCATCAAAGGAGATATAGAATAATGTAATTAATTTGAACAAAATTTAAATTAATTAGTCTATTTTATTATCGTAATCTGAACCCGTCTCTATAAGCGGACAAAATCCAATAAAAGAGTCGATTTACTAGCATGGGTCAATCTCACCTAAATGAGTCAATCATACACAAATGGACCGAATTACTCTCAAGCCCACAAGAGTTGTTGAATTAGGGTTGAACTTATTTAATTGAAGACTCATATATTTTATTCTTTATTAATAGAGTTCATCTACCATCATTTGAAGATTCAGAAAACAAGTCAGAAAAAAGAGAGTATAAGGAGATTAGCCTTCTTCTCTCGAAACCTCATAAAAAATAAATCATTTTCTGAAGACTCGACATCAAGCATCAAAATCGAGTCGTCGAGTCCAAGTGGAGAATCAAATCAAAAAAGCAGAACCAAGTCGTTAAGACCCTCCTCTAAATCATTTTTGCACTTTTCTTTAAATATTATGCGAAAATCGAATTAGTGGATTATATTAGAGATTGTAACCCAAAATCATTCAAATTCAATAAAGTTTATCTTGTTTATCTTATATGTATTTTTGTTATTTTCAATTTTACGAATTTCTGTTAGCAAATTTGGCGCGTCAGGTAGGGGGACTCTCTACCACTCATCTCTTTCTTTGCACGTTCCAGTTAAGAAATCACCATTTTCATGGATCTACAAAACACCCATGTCTTTCCTCAAAGTACGGGCAACCACAACAACGAAGGCTCGAAGATTTATGACACCAACTTGGAAGATCAGTTCGCAGGAATATCTACAAGAAGTAAGGCCAGATCCATTGGTGTCAGTATTGCTGCTGCAAGAATTCGGTCCACGCCTGTCCCTACGAAGCCATGAAATTCCAGATCTATTACTTCTTTGCTTGGCGGGTCACACAACGTTTCCAAGGCAAAATCATATGAGTATCCTGTAACTGATTTAGCAATCCCGAAACAGACCCATAAATTGTCGTTCACCGCATAGCCTATAGGAGGCCATGGAAGAAGTGAACAGAGGATTCATAGTGGAGGACGACCAATAGTGTAGATTCCTCTCATTCACCACCACTAAAGAAGGGAACAAGTTGGTCCACCGAAATTGGCTATGATATAGTCGCTCCGGTAATGACGCACGAAGCCAAGACCATCGAAGAATAATTTAACTAGCAGAAATGAAAGAACTCCTTGAGAATCTTATAAAGGATAACGAAGAGAAAGGGCGCCAATTTACGTTGTTGACAAAAAAAGTTAGGAAGACGCCAAGAGTATGAACATGCCAATGAAGAGAATGATGATGCAAATTCCGAAGATGCTAAAAATAAAGGCAAAGGAGGGACTTTTACAGCTCAACAGATACAAGAAATGATTGCAAATACATTGAAAATGCGATTTGGTGAAGTTTCTCATGAAGGCCACCGTTACATCAAGCCATATTCTAGGAGAATATATCGTCTTCGAATGCCTTTAGGATACCAACCCCCAAAATTTCAATAATTTGATGGAAAATGCAACCCTAAACAACACATCGCCCATTTCATTGAAACATATAATACGGCGGGCACCGAGGGGGATCTGTTAGTTAAGCAGTTTGTTCGTTCTCTTAGAGGAATGGCTTTTGACTGGTATACAGACTTGAATCCCGAATTTATTGACAGTTGGGATCAATTAGAGGCAGAGGTCCTCAACCATTTTTATAGTACTAGGCGTGTTGTCAGTATGACAGGACTCACCAACGCCAAACAAGAGGAAGAAGAGCATGTCATTGACTTCATAAACCGATGATGAACACTAAGTTTAGAATGCAAGGATCGCCTTACGGAAATTTCATAAGTGGAGATGTGCATCCATGAACTTGGACTTAATCTCAAAAGCAAAAGACCTTGTTACTAAGTGGTGGGTGGAAACTATTATAAATATATCACAAGCCTCACATTCTACTAATGTGGGACAAATCTCCACACAAACTCATATTTTCCCCATGTGTACTCTTGGGGTGTTACAAACTCCCCCACTTAAAGAACACAACGTCCTCGTTGTGCCTCAAACTTGACCGTAGCCAAGCCCAGAATCCTCCCCCGCTAGGTGGGCGACTCGGGTACTCCTGACCACGGGATCACCACACGGTCGCAAGGTTGCTTTAATACCATTTGTAACAACCCGACCCACCGCGGGCATAACACAACCCCAATAAGATGGGATGTGTACCTTTGGGCCAAATATTTGTCCTCCCTTAAGCCCAAAAACCACAAGGCCTTGTTACTAAGTGGTGGGTGGAAGCTATTATAAACATATCACAAGCCTCACATTTTACCGATGTGGGACAAATCTCCACACAAACTCATATTTTCTCCCTGTGTACTCTTGGGGTGTTACAGGAAGGCATAGATGGCGGTAGTCACGTCACATCTGGGTAGAGACACCATTTCCGTGTTGAACCTTGCTAAGTAGTCTATGGTGGGTTCTTCTGGGCCCTGGACGATCTGGTACAGGTCGTTGGTCTGCTTTTATGGCTTCCTGCTTGATGCGTGTCGATTTTATGATGTTTTACATCTATTTTTACACGCATTTCAGAGCTCATTTATGAGTTTTTGGTTATTATTTCTCCTATTTTCGTCTACTTTCGTATTTTTATGCTTTATTGCAGATTTATGCGGAAACAAGCCGATTTTTAGTCAAACCCATCCTCAAGTGGATTGCATGGCTAAGGACACGAAGGAACAATGAAGGGACGAAGCCTAGCGCACACTTCAAGGCCTGAAGATAGCATAAGCAAGGGTGCATACAGTTTACAAGCTTCAACAAGGAAAGAATCGGTTCACGATATTGCAGCCTGTTTCAAATGGCTATATCTCGAGTTCTAGAGCTGATAATCAAGTGATTCCAATTGGAGGTGAAATATTATCCTCTTAGCTTTCCAACGCCGCGAGAATCGCTTTATTATATTGAGTAACGAAGAAATGGCAGCTGTTTTAAGATCGACGCGCGTTGCAGAACTACATCCCGATATTTGGTCGATCGACTGGGCACTATGGTCGATCGACCAAAGTACCTGATGCGCGAGATTTTAGAAACCCGATAGTTCATCGGTCGTTCGACCACATGGCCCATTACGGAATATTTCAGACGCGTAATTAAGCCCGTGATTAAGCTAGGTTTTGAAGGAAGCATCGACAAATCTCTATGAAAGCTAATAAACCCTTTTGTACTAATCATCCAATTCACTACTCATAAAAGCTTAGTTTAGTTTAATATAAAGTTCATTAGTTTTTCTTCATAATTAGGGTTTAGATTATTCACACAAACAATCAGTTTCCCACGCATTATTTCAATAATATTCAATCTTTCAGTTCTTCCACTTCCTTTGTTACGGTAATTTACTTTCTCAATTCAGTTTGTTCTTATTTTGTTAGTATTACACCGGATAGTTAGAATCTCAATCCTCGTTTTTGTTAATTGCATAATTGTTATCGTCTTAATCATGTTATTTACTGTTGTTATTATCATAGTTTTTGTTTTCATTATTGTTATGAGTAGCTAAACTCCCAATTGTTAGGATGTAGGCGAGTTGTAGCGTAGATGGCGTAAATTAGGGCAACCCGTAGCAAACCTCGGTCGACCGACTGGCTTATCTGGTCGGTCGACCGAGGTAGTTAGTCGATCGACCGAAATAGCTGGTCGGTCGACCGACTCCGTGTATGATCAGACTTGTTTTTGCTCGTTAATCGCAATATCTTACAATGAGACCGAAGGGAGACTTGTAGGATGCTTAATAATGACCAACGCGGGGATCGAAAGATAAGGGAAGGGCATTAGTTAACGGTTTAAGACAGCTAGGTTACTAAGGCCGAAGGGTATATGACCTAGACATTAGGAATCACCTATATTGTTGTGAGACCTAGGAACTAATAGCATAGGCCGAAAGGAGCTATTAGATAACATGGACCGAAAGGATTTGTTATACCCCTTACACGACTGCAATACATGTTGACCTAGACCATATGCCATCATAGCTATAATGACCCAATTCAATCATCCTAACATCTCTTTTATCGTAGTTCTTTCGCATCTTTATTTCAAGATTGTTGTTGTTTTTATTAGGGTTTTTTGTTTAACACCACCTTTGAAAAACTTTTTCTTCCAAACACCACCTTTAAAAAAATAATTTGTCAAACACCACCTTTAATAAAAAAAAATTTGTGAAACATCACATTTTGGCCAAAGTTTCAGCGTTTGTGATGGGGTGACTTTCAGTCGATGTTTGAGATAGCAAACAAGGTCGGTTTAGAGTGTTCTTGAACTCGTTAGAAAGGTGGGAGTACAGGCTTTCCAACGGTTGTCAACACGATGGTCAAAAAATAGCAATAATTCTATATGACTGTCGTGTAGCATATGGGTGGCCTAAATGGAAAAAAAATAAACAAAAACATTGAAATATTATGTTTTTGATTTTATTTTGCTAAATTCACACACTATAATAAAAACTAATATATTTTTAGGGTATTGCTCAATTATGAATAAGTTTACTCAATTATGAACATAATTGACCATAATACCCTATCTTTTTACAATATTTACAATTTTATTTCACCTTCTCACCCTAAAAAAAAAAATCAAACATCATGGAACCGTCCTGGCAAAAATGAATGGATCCAAGCATTAAAGGCATTCCTTAAATATTTCCTCCATCCTATTCCCGGTCTGCCGTCGCCAAGAAGTTGAGGATTTTTAACTTGATAGAAAATGAAGAATAAGGATTCAATCCATTGAACCCATTGTACAACTCGTTCTATGTATGCACTTTATGCGAATTTCAATGTCACTGTAAATCCGTTGATGTAAAGCTGCAAGAACTAGCAATTTCTTGATTATTTTACTTTATGTGATATCAATTTGTTCTCTAATTGAACAACCTACAAATCTAATATTATTGTGACAGGATTCAATCCAAATAGCAATCGAAAAAAGAAGAATAAGGAAGAAAATGAACAAAACAGAAAACGATTTAAAGAAACTCTAATTTAATTAGTCTAATCAATTTTTTAATTTCATATAATATAATTGATAAAGGTAGAGATTAGAATTATTATTTGATCGATATGAGAATTATCATCCATAATTGTGTGGTTTTGACGGATTTGAAAATTTTGATTAATTTTGTGGGGAGAGAATTAGAAAGTGTGTTTTTTTGTTTTAGGCAAAGGGTATAGAATGGAAAAGTAATGAAATAAAGTGCATAAATGAGTAAAACTTATACATGAATGAGCAATTACGTATTTTAAAGAGGTAAGTTATTAATTTAAAATATTAGGTTATTAAAATAAATTTATTATTTCATATTTTATGAAGTAATTTTATTGGGTCTTATGTTATTAGGCTAGTCTTACCTAAATATAGGTCTTATTAAACAATTTGTGATAAAAAAAATATATATAAATAGTCATTTAAAATTTTGTAGTTATTGTATAATTCAATTTTAGTATTAATGTACAACATTTTACATATACAAATTGAAATATATTAAATTTAAATTGAACATTTATTATACTCTTATCAATAAAAGCTACACGCCTCACTGACATCGGCACATCCCTATTTCGGTTTAATAATCACAGTAAAAATGATCCATGAAACTTGAGGACTTCCTTAAAATAAAGATCGGCTACACTCACTGGATCTTCAATTTTGGTGCAGGCAATTAAGTGTGTCATGTTGTTAAATATGTCAACCACCACCATGATTGAGTCCTTGCCCCTCTGTGTCCTTGGAAGAGCCGTGATAAAGTCCGTGTTTACATCTTCTCAAGGTCTTTATAGGACTGGCAATGGTGTATAAGGACTTATCTGAAAGTAGACCTTGGATTGTTGACAAGGAGCACACCTAAGGACTTATCTAAAACTGGTACTACAACATCTCATAAGTTTTCTGTACTGCAAAGTGTCCAGCTAAGGCCACTGGAATGAGCTTCCTTGATCAATAACCTTTTAGGTATGCAAACACATGTTCCCAAGAAACAGATGATCATTTTGAATTGGTTTAGTTGTTGATTGCTGCAACTTCCATTCCTCGTTAAAGTCAGGATCATTACCATTCAACTTCATTATGTACTCAAATCCCAGTACCTTTTGCTCCATGAAACTGGGCGTGACATATCTTTTTTTTACGGTGCATCAACAACCACATTATCCTTGCTCTGAATAAACTTGGTGGAAAATGAGAAGGATTGTAGAAATTCCACCCACTCAGCATGCCTTGGATTCATCTTGTGTTGGCCATTTATGTATTTCAATGTCTCGTGACCAGAATACAACACAAATGGTCTAGGCTTAAGATAATGACTCCAATGATTCAGAGCTTTAACAATTGCATAGAAACAGAACTTCAGATTGCATAAAAGAGCATTTTTCCAACTTCCCATATAGTTTGTTTGACCTCAGTGCCTCAAACAGCTGTTTCAGATGCTGTAGATGGACGTAATGATTTCTTTGTACTTTGTACCAGCTTTGAGTTCACCATTGCTGGGATGTCTCTACTGAGCTTCAGAGTTGATGTGTATGTGAAGGAGGATTAGAGATAAGTTTGTCCAGCTTGTAAGATTATTCTTGCTTATTTAAGGGGTATAGATAAATGCTCATGTACAGTGAACAACTGACCTTAACAGGCTGAATCCTTATCCAATTTGAATGAATAGAATTGAATGCCAGCTGCATATGTATGAAGCATAGCAGGCTATTACTGGATGGACTTCAAATGCAAGTGATTTCTAGCAAGCGACAAGTCGATATACATTGCCTAGATTATAGGCAGAAAACCGTGTACTATAATGCTACTTCATGGTCCTACTTCATTATCAGTTTTCAACTGCAAATTTCGGAAATTAGCTTGAACTCAACTGAATTAACACAACGATCTGGTCGTCTATACTCTATACCACTAAAATAATGAAACTTGTATCATTGTATCACATAGGAGAAGTTAAGCAACAAGAGCAAATGATAAAACGAACCGCAATCAAGTAGCATTTATACAGTTGACCAAAGAATGAAGCAAGTCTATGTTCTTGCTGTACTAATATTGAACTATATCAATTGAATTGAAATCATCTGAACTGTTATCTGTGGATCTTGAGTATGCAGTGCTGTCGTGTAGCGAATGGAAGTCACCCTTGCTAGGAAGGTCCGGAACCGGGATGAAATTAGCATCATTCAAGTACACCATATCTCCAAATTCACCCAGCTTGAACCTCAACATCACGAACTCGTCCGGGTCTCGTATCAGGCATACTGAACAGTTGTCTGCAATTCTTGATGCACTCTCCAATGATTTCCAGAATCGCCATTCCATCTGAGTCCTGTATCGCTCTTCCCCTATCAACATTTCAACTGCAATTCAACAAACTTTAACTTAATCTCCATACTTGTTTTATTTCCATCCATAACTTTCATAAGTTATGTGGAACGCTTTTACGTAAGTAATGAGCAAGATCAGAGTCTGTATATATGTACCAGTCTCAGCTCCCATAAAACTGAATTCTTGTGGTATCCTTGTCATCATTGTAAGCAAGTCCTTTGATGCTACGACACTCTCGTACATGTAAGAGACGTTGGTGAAGTTTTCATAATCGGCATCAGCTTCTAGCAAGTCAATATGCACAGGATGGCCTAGAGCAAAATCTGTCATAATTCACAGTTAACCACATGCGCTAGACAAGGTAAGGAAGATTTCAATAACATCACCTGAAATCGAATGTCCATTTTTTTACTCATCTACCAAACTATTACTCCGTAGATATATGAGATGAATTAATCTACGAATGAAATATATAGTAATTAATTCATCTAATATTAACAAATGCTAAAGAACCTTAACAAACACTTTCAAAATGGCTTGCATAATCGTCTCTGAATGACCCGTCTGTCAAGGGTACATAGAAAACTTGAAAATTATTGTCAATGTCTTCATGATTCACTCTTAAGAGCATCAATCTTTGATCAAAACAATTAAATATAAGTCACTGATGTCACAAAATAGGATCAAACTCACAAAAGACTACAAATAACCCAAGAAATTCATTCTCCAACAAAATAGAAATTTATAATCCAACCCTAAAATGGCGGTTCAACATACCAAAACCTCAGATAAACCCAGAAAGAAAATTTTAAAAGAGATTTAACAAAAAAATATGCACTGTTTTTCCAAGAATTATCAAAAATTATCCGACATAGATTATTTACGAGATAATTCCGAAATCAATATGTATGAAATATAGGTCAAAGCGTCGGATTAAAAATGGCCAACAAAGAAATAAGAAAAATTCATCAATGCTCATTCTGTCATTCACCAAGAATTGAAAAAAACAGAGAATCTTCCGTTCTTTAAAAGAAAGAAAAGAAGATTAGTAGACATACCAAGAACAGAGGTACCCCATTGAAATGAAATTCGATTCGAACCCTTTTCAAGGAAAATGGCGACGGACTCCGGGTTAAATGCTTCAGAAGCTCTAAGAACTTTAGAAATACCCTTCAGTGGAAGCATCTTCCTCAAGGGTTTTGAGCATTGAAAGTCTTGTAAACCAGCGGACTTCAACCGTAACATCACAAAAACTTCATTACCAGTGTCCATATTGACATTCCAGACCGTCATTTCGAACCCATTTGGACCCACTTGGATCAATGCCTCCCTGTCCTTGTTCAATTTCAAGTCGGATAAGGCCTCAACTGCTATCTTCAAGGTTTTAGCGGGTTTTAGAATGAAGGCAAAGTCATACGCTTTTGGGTTCTGCTCGGATTCATCCATGGTTGGGGAGGTTTGGGGAGTTTCAGAAGTGGGTTTATTCGGTTCTGCCATTGTAGGGATTCTTGAAAATTATGGATATGCAATTTTTATGAGCAAATTAGTAGGGTTGGAGCAATTTGGAATTGTTTATGAAAATGGTTCAAGGAAATTACTAAGTTAGTTAAAGGTTGTTGCTCAGTTTGTTACACGGGTTATGAGTTCTTTAATTCCGTCCGAAATTGCACGTGCAAAATTGGCTGCCTCCTCCATCTATTCTTTTTTTTTTAATTAGTTTTACTAGTTTAGAACCCAAAATGCAAAAAAGATTTAAAAAGCCTAGCAATTATTCTATACGACTGTCTGTCGTGTAGCATATGGGTGGCCCAAAATGGAAAAAAAACAAACAAAAACATTGAAATATTATGTTTTTGATTTTATTTTGCTAAATTCACACACTATAATGAAAATTAATATATTTTAAGGGTATTGCTTAATCATGACAAATTTACTCAATTATGGACAATTATGGATATAATTGACCATAATATCCCTATCTTTTCACAACATTTACAATCGAAAAAAGAAGAATAAGGAAGAAAATGAACAAAACAGAAAACGATTTAAAGAAACCCTAATTTAATTAGTCTAATCAATTTTTTAATTTCATATAATATAATTGATAAAGGTAGAGATTAGAATTATTACTTGAGCGATATGAGAACTAGCATCCATAATTGTGTGGTTTTGACGGATTTGAAAATTTTGATTAATTTTGTGGGAAGAGAATTAGAGAGAGTGTTTTTTGTTTTAGGTAGAGGGTATAGAATGTAAAAGTAATGAAAGAAAGTGCATAAATGAGTAAAACTCGTACGTGAATGAACAATTACGTATTTTAAAGATGTAAGTTATTAATTTAAAATATTAGGTTATTAAAATAAATTTATTATTTCATATTTTTATGAAGTAATTTTATTGGGTCTTATGCTATTAGGCTAGTCTTACCTAAATATAGGTCTTATAATGAGAACCATGAGAACCCTCACTAAATCTCCACCAAATCTCGCTTCGAAAGTTTCGATGGATAATTTACCACTAGTTTAACCTATTCAAATACGTACTTTATTATCATTAAACCAAATTTTTTGATTTTTTTAGCAAAATATATACTTATTGTACCAAAATACAATTAGGTATACTAAAATGGCTATAAATGCACCAAAACGACAACTACGTGCATGAAATTTTTTTCATGCATGAAAATGATTACTAGGTGCATGAAATAATAGGCTTTACGTGCATTAAAACGAGTTCTAGGTGCATGAAAAATGATAGATACGTAAAAATCGGTAGTAGGTGCATAAAAATTAATAAAACGTATCTCACCTTGATTTCCATCATTAGTATATATTTTTTAGACCAAGAAATATGTTCTTTAGCCATAAAATTCTATGCCGAATCCAAATATGTCATTAATTTTTTTTTTAAAAAGTCCGTAAGGTAGAGTTCTCATGGTTCTCATTATATTGGTGGTTCTCATTGGATCCCAATTTTATGTATATATATATATATATATATATGTATATATGTATATATATATATATGTATATATGTATATGTATATATATATATGTATATATGTATATGTATATATATATGTATATATGTATATGTATATATATATGTATATATGTATATATATATATATATATATATATATATGTATATATGTATATATATATATGTATATATATATATATATGTATATATATGTGTATATATATATAGAGGCCGGATCACGTGAGGCCGCCTATTACGGTGAGGCCGCCGAACCTCACGCATCCTTAAGTTGTTTGGGCTGAATTCACTTACCCTCATGCTGTTGGGCCGACTTAACACTCCATTATTCAATGTTTGGGCTGAAAATTTGGGGTCTTACCAAAATCTATTCATTTGGGCCAAAACAATTTATCTCTCTAAAATAACAAAAACATATAAAACAATAAAAAACAATTTCTCTCTCTAAAATATAGAAAACTCAAAATCAACGCAAATCGACTTCTGTATTGTTCGTAAATTGAATCAATACAACAACCTCAGATTCAACGCAAATCGATCTGTGCGATTGTTCATAAATTCAACATACAATAGCAATTCATGCGATTGTTAAGGTAATTTCATAATTTTTTTCTTCGAATTTTTAGTAGTTGTTCGAATTTCATGCGTTTTTCCAATTGTTGTTCGAATTTTCAGTTGTTGTTGTTTTCGTTGTTCGAATTTTGCAGCTCTAGCTATGGAGAATCTAAATATCACCACGATTGATGATAATATTACTATTGAATCAGGTATGTCGTTTTTTGTCGTTTATTTCATAGTTTTCTGATTCAATTTCTGCTCGATTTTGTTGAATATATGGCTCGCTTTTGTATTTAGTGAATATAGGACCTTATTTTGTGAATATAGGGACCTCGCTTTTTTTTTACAAGGTTTAGTGTGTGATTTTATTCAATTTTGTAAATATAGGATCTTATTTCGTGAATTTAGGAGCTTATTTTGTGAATATAGGACCTAATTGAAGTTTATGACTATTGTATTGTGATTATAAAATGGCTGAAACTAGGTGCTTATTTTGTGAATCTAGAACCTAATTGAAGTTTATGACTGTGGTGATTATAGGAACCTTAAACTGTGAAACTATATGCTTAAACTGTGAAATTAGAAGCTTATACTCTGAAACCATGCTCATTAAAGTCTGATTTTGTTTGGGGTTTATTTTGTGAATATAGGACCTAATTAAAGTTTATGAATATTGTGAAACTAGATGCTTAAAATGTGAAACTAGAAGTTTCAACTGTGAAACTAGAAGCTTCAACTGTGAAACTGGAAACTTATACTGTGAAGCTAGATGCTGAAACTGTGAAACTGCTAATATACTGTGAAACTGGAAGCTTAAACTGTGAAACTAGATGCTTAAATTGTGAAACTAGAAACTTACATTGTGAAACCTGGTAGAAAAAGGCTGATTTAGTTTATATGTTTTGAATTTATATAGGTACTGATTCCATTGTCAACACCAACGGAGAGGTTTCTACAATTTTAACAGCACAATCCACACCTACAGTACCGGTTGGTACGCCTATTACTTTGGTGAATCACACACCGGGTGGTAGTGAGGAATGGATTGTCAGAGTTGCAGAAGATATTACACCTATTATTGAGAAGTTATTTTTAGATCTAGAGTCAGCAATGGCGTTCTATCAAGTGTATGCTACTTCTTGTGGGTTTGAAGCTAGGAAATCTACAACGAAGAGGTTTCGTGATGGTAATATTCGAACTAAAGCCATGGTTTGTAATCGTGAAGGCCATAATAAGAGGAAAGAAAGACCTCGTGAAACTGTTGCAAGTGAAACTGGTTCTAAAACTGGTTCAAATATTGGAAAAAGTGCAAAACCAAGAACTGGTGTGAAGGGAAGTGAAGGAGATGAGGCTGAAAGTTCAAGTAAGTAAACATTTACAAGAACAACCAAAATTAGAAGGTGTGGTTGTCGTGCAATGGTCAAATTCAAGTTCCATGATAACAAGTACATCGTTGAACAATTTCATTAAGGTCACAATCACCCAGTGACCTTTGTAAAAAATAGGGAATTTGATAAACTTGCAGCAAATATGAATGAATTTCATAAGCAAATGATTGTCCAGAATTCAAGAGTTAATGTTGGGGCTAGCTTAACATACCAGCTATGCAAAGAGCAAGTCGAAGGGTTCGAAAATGTGGGGGCTTCCCTTTCACAATTCAAGAATTTCCAACGGGATTTGAAGTGTTTCATTAAGAGTAAGGATGGAGACATGTTTATCTCACGTTTGGAAACCCTCCGTGACACAAAAGGGTTAGAATTTGTGCATGAAATGGATTCTGAGAAAGCTTTGACAAGGATTTTTAGGACAGATGCTGAGGCAAAGAGATGTTACTCAGTGTTTGGTGATGCAATTTCATTCGATCCAACTTATGGCACTAACAAATATAACATGATATTCACCCTTTTCACTGGCATTGACAATCATAAAAAGTCAATAACATTTGCATGCGCTCTTTTAGATCATGAAGACGATGAAGCATTTATGTGGGCGTTTCAGCAATTTCTGAAATCAATGGGTGGAAAAGAACCTAATTACATTATCACTGACCAAGATGCAGGAATAAAAAAGGCGTTCCCTGGTATGTTTGTATATCGTGCAATTTTTCTAGTTTTCTTAACTTGTGAAACTAGAAGCTGAAGATGTTGAAACTGTGAAACTACATGCTTAACTTGTGAAACTAGATGCTTATACTGTGAATCTGGAAGGCCATATTGTGAACCCTGTTGATATAAGAGGCTGATTTTTTGAGTTCTGAAAGTGTGAAACCTGTTGAAAAATCAGCCTAATTTTTTTGAGTTCTTAACTTGTGAAACTAGAAGCTTATGAAGTGAAACTACATGCTTATTTTGTGAAACTAGATGGCTATATTGTGAAACCTGTTGAAAAATCAGCCTGATTTTTTGAATTCTTAACTTGTGAAACTAGAAGCTTAGGCAGTGAAACTACATGCTTATTTTGTGAAACTAGATGGCTATATTGTGAAACCTGTTGCTAAAAGATCCTGATTTTTTGAGTTCTTAACTTGTGAAACTAGAAGCTTAACTTGTAAAACTGGATTCGTATTCTGTGAAACTACAAGCCTATATTTGTGAAACCTGTTGATAAAAGAGGATGATTTTTTTGAGTAATCTTATTTTGTTACATGCAGTTGTGTTCAAAACAGCAAGACATCGATTTTGCATGTGGCATATTATGAAAAAAGTAACAGACAAGGTTGGGAGCACAATTTGCAAAGACACTGAATTCTTATCTCGTCTGAACAATGTTGTTTGGAGCAATGATATGGAACCTGAGGAATTTGAGGAGAATTGGGTTAAGGTCATCACAGAATTCTCGTTAGAGGATAATATATGGTTGAGTGGAAAGTTTGCTGAAAGACACAAATGGATACCAGCGTATTTCAGAAATGTTCCGATGGGTAACATTTTAAGAACCACACAGAGATCAGAGAGTGCTAATAGTTTTTTTAAAAGATTTGAGAATAAATATGGGACCTTGGTTGAGTTTTGGATGAGGTTTGAGAGTGCCATCGACCAACAAAGGCATGCTCTAAAGCTTCTTGAAGCACAGAGTGATGATTCAATGCCTGAAACCTTATATTGTTTAAACTGGAAAGCCCATGGAGCGAGAGTATATACACATGAAGTCTTCTATGACTTTCAAAATGAGGTTAAGGGCTCGATAAATGGGTGTAGTGTGGGTGGATACACCCCACCAGATCCTGTAACTAACTCTGAGATTTTGATAGTTGAAGACGCGATCAAGAAAAAGAGCTACGCAGTTGAGTACAATAAAGGAACAATGGACGTGAGATGTTCCTGTAAACTATTTGAACGGAGAGGTATTCTATGTGATCACATCATTTGGGTTTGCTCGGGTAAAACTAAGGAAATACCTGAGAAATACATTTTGGGTAGGTGGAGTAAGAATGCACTTAGAAACCCTATTTATGATTTGAATGGAAATCTTTTGGACAACTACAATCCTACTAGTAGCCCGAAATTTGGAATGTCTCGGATGTGGTCTGAGATTTATGCAACTGTGGGGATCCTCAAAAGAAAAAAAGAGTCTGATGTGAGAGAATTTGCTAAGCTTGTAAAAGAATTCTGAGAGAAGTTGGAGCCAAACCCAAAGGCTTTGACAAAAGAACAAGAATTGAAAATCCTTCTAAACTGCAAGGCTCCAAAAGAAGGAAAGGTCTTACCACCTAAGTTCTCTAAGAACAAGGGTAGCGGGAAGCGGTTGGTCAGTAGCAAAAATAAGGCAATCATAAAAGCAAAAAAACCAAAAAGGTTGTGTGCTAACTGTAAACGAATGTCACACCATGATAAAAGAAATTGTCCATATGATTTTGAAGAGCATCCTCCTGAGAATCAAGTATGTATTATTCCTTTACTTTATTTTTTTTAATTTAGGTTTATTATACTGTGAAACATGTTGATGAAGGACTGATTTTAGTTTGTATCTAATATTGTGAATCCTAGGTCTTAAACTGTGAAACTAGGGACATTATACTGTGAAACCTGTAGATGAAGGGCTGATTTTAGTTCAGGTTTCTAATATTGTGAATCCTAGGCCTTAAACTGTGAAACTAGAGGCCTATACAGTGAAACTGGAAGCTTGCATTCTGATTTAATTTAGGTTTATTATACTGTGAAACTAGTGCCTTATATTGTGAAACTCTGGGCTTATACTGTGAAACCTGTTGATGAAGGGCTGATTTTAGTTTGTTTCTAATATTGTGAATCTAGTGCCTTACACTGTGAAACTAGTGCCTTACTCTGTGAAACTAGGGGCTTATATTGTAAAACTAGGGGCTTATACATTCTGATTTAATTTAAGTATAATTTTTATTACTTCAGAAATGCATGGTACGTGTCAAAAGCATTTAATTTAATGTTTCATTTTCTTTCAGGGAGATACAACAGAAGAAGAAGAAGAAGAAGAAGAAGAAGAAGAAGAAGAAGAAGAAGAAGAAGATGAAGATGTATAGCATAGAGAATGTAGAGCTTACATTCTGATTTAGTTTAGGTTTTTTATATTGTGAAACTAGGGGCTTATACATTCTGATTTAATTTAGGTTTATGAGTGTAAATTCATTGTTTTAGATTTTAGTTTGTTTCTAATATTGTGAAACTGGAAGCTTAGATTGTGAAAGCTGATGAAATTGAATAATAAGAAGATGAAAGACTATGAAATTGAATAATAATAAGAAGATGAAAGAGCAGTTGTTCCATTCATTCAAGTTGTGGAGTTGTGGTTGTGGTGTATTTGTTACCAAATCACCATCAATCATCAACCTAAACCTCATTGTACAAACTAACAATATATATATATATATATATATATATATATATATATATATATATATATATATATATATATATATATATATATATATATATATATATATATATTACAAAGTTTCTCAAAACAGAAAGAGGTCGAGGCTTTTGTTAAGTACAAATTCGTAGACTAAAACTCACTCCTCTTTCGCTAGACAATACGTGACACATTTCACCAAGTTCTTGTGTTGAAGTTTAACAAGTAATAAGGCTTCTGATTGGAATTCCTTTTCACCTTGTCCACAATTTCGAAAAATTATTTGTTGCGGCCTTAACAATGTCGAAGTCCAGTTGCAATGACTCGGCCATCTCGTTTTCATCGTTTTCATTATCTACAAGTGGAGTTAAAATCAAGCAATGAGAAGCAATATAACTCTATAAAGACATAAAATCCGTCAAATCTCCATTATCATCAACCTAAATCTCATTGTACAAACCCTTTCCCATCCCGTTTTAGATTTTGGGTGTCTTATCTTTCGTTCGACTAAGAAATGCGTAGATACACATCTTACAATGCGTAGATTTTGGGTGTCTTATCTTTCGTTCGACTAAGAAATACTCTATTGATCGCGAAGTAGAAGACGAAGGATTGTTACATTGTGAAACCCAAACTCTTAGATTCACAGAATAAGGGCTGAGATTCACAAAATAAGCTTCTAGTTTCACAGAATAAGGGCTGACATTCACAAAATAAAGAAAAGAAACTTAAAACTGTGAAACAAGAAGCTTACATTGTGAAACCCAAACTCTTAGATTCACAGATTAAGGGTTTAGTTTCACAACATAAGCTTCTAGATTCACAGAAGAAGACCTGACATTCACAGAATAAGTTTTCTTATATTGTGAAACCTAGGGTCATAAATTGTGAAACTAGAAGCTTAACTTGTGAAACTAGAAGCAGTTTTGGTGAATGCTAAGTGCTGAGATTCACTGAATAAGGTCTGAGACTCACCAAATGATGACTGACTAAGTTTAACAAAACTACACACCTTGTTTTTTGTTGAGGAAACTTCAAGATTGACAACGTCGGTTTCACCAACGTGGGAAGGGACATTATCCCCAACAGCATGATCACCAACAACATGAGAATCAGATACAATTCATTCACAAAAAAGTCCTTCAATTGACAGGCTTTAGCTTCATTTTTTCCTTTTCGGTTTAACAAGGGAAGACCTATACAACCAAAACAAGTACAATATACATATTACAATATATTCAGCCAAGGAATTAAGAATTTAAAACTTTAATGTGTAGATTCACAAAGTAAGACCTAGCAGTATTCTCATTCCACATAAGAAGTTCCAACATGATCGACTTTCGATAATCTATCAAATTCTGCATAGAGTGACGTATATTAATGAAGTGTATTCATGCTAATATTCGTGGAATGCGCGGCTTTATTTTCATATAGTAATGAACTCACCTCAAAATAGTCACTGTTCGTCCATAAACTCTGATCTTCCAATGCACTCAACCACTTTAGCAGAAAAACTTCACAATCATAACTAGACAAAAAAACATTTAACCACTTATGAGTGTGACAAAGTTTCACAGAAAAAGGTCTGAGATTCACTGAACAAGGTCTGAGATTCAACAAATGATGACAGACTAAGTTTAACAAAACAAGTCAAACTACGCACCATGTTTTTTGTTGAGGGACTTCGAGATTGACAACATCATGCATGTGCATGTACTTCAAAGATTTGTACGACTCTCCCAAAATAGTTGCAACATTGAACAACTGAAAAGAAAAGGACAATAAAAGATCAAAAATATATTTTGGGGTATACTAAAACAAAAACTCTACAATATTTTGGAAAAAAAATCATACAATGTCCATGGCATGGTTGTTGTCAATATCCACTTTTATATCCATGCATGAGTCAAGGATGTAATTTTTTTTGCTTCTTTATGTCGCAAATACAAGCCCACCAATGCTTCAATGTATCGCTATGCAAAGGGATAAAAACCTGAGATAGTAAATGTACAAGAATAATCAATCAATAAATACACATGAATGACAGTAAATAAATAACAAAATGAATAGCAGAACTGAAGGATCTGACCATGTCAATATGGCTACCATCTACTGGAACGTATAAGGAGTTTATATATTGACCCCAAATCTCTGGGTTAGTATCTGCATTAACACCCTGAATGACACAAAAAGGCAATTTTAGTCTCTGGATGAGCAACTTTCAGAATGAAAAACACTTGAATATCAACATCTAAAGGATTTGAAGCTCACATATACTGTCGTTGGCAAGTAAATCACATTTGTTTTACCCACTGTGCGCTTAATCCCAACCATATCAATGATCTACAAATAAAACGTGCACAAAATGAAGCATCCACTTTCACGAAATCACCATCTAGTTTCACAAAACAACCTCTAAGATTCACAGAATAAGGTCTGAGATTCACCAAATAAGGAACCATGTAAAAAAAGAAACATGGTCAGGAATGGGAAAATAATACTTACCTGATCCATAATAAGGCCACACGAATTAAGGGCCTGCAAAGCATCTCTAGTGACTTCCATCCACGGAGTGGACACCAGAACCTCACTTAATTATTGAACAAAATGCAATTAGTCAATATATCTCACGCAATTTAAAAAACATAATTCAAGAAATCAAAGAAAAAGTATGACATTACAATTTGTTTGCATGTGCTCTTCTCCCAACACAAGCCACCAATTCCTTCTCAGTAAAAGGTGGTGTCATAGAGGAACTCGATTCTAGTGCATCTTTTGTGACTATTTCTTTAGATAGGTTAACAGAACATGTAACAATATGATAGCACAACCGCAATGCAAAACACTTGCGCTGAGATTCCTATTGATGCAAAAAAAAATGGGTTTCAGAAAAACTAGGAAATAAAGTTGCGGCAATTGTATAGAAATTAAATTAGATGTAGAAAAGCAATCTTACAGTATTTATGGTTATTACAGAATTAGTTTTGGTCCCTTTGTAATTCTCCATTATGTTCAGCAGATAGAGGCCATTATCAATTTGTTTGGATTTCAGATTTGATTTTGGGATAAACACTTCTGGCATCGTCATTGAAGCAATACTTGTCACTGCTGGGAACTTTGATTGAAGAAGGTTGATGAGCCTGTGTTGTTGTATGAACAAAAGAGTAATTACAAAGAGAAATTAGGAAGGTCATGGAGTAAGAACGAGTCCCAAAATAGGTAAAATAGATGTACCGTATGTTTTAAAAAAGAAGTATAATCAACAGGTGTGTCTTTCATAGCATGGATGACTTGGCATTTGCAAGATTCCGGTCTCAGATCAAAACAAAACAAGAACGGTGGGCATTCGGGAGAGATGATTGGAGTCAAAATCTGGAAGACAACAGATAAAAATGCAATGAATAAAAAAGACAAGTCCACCTTAAAGCTTGAATATAATAAGACCAAATATAAAAAAAAACTTACTAATTGGAGAGCAGCAATATCAACATTGTCGAGACACTGGAACAAAAATCAAATCATGTGTGAGTAATGATTATAAGTGCACACCATGTAAAATGGGATTATAGAAAAGGGGTAGAGAGACTAACACTGTGCGTGGAGTGTGGCACAAATAAACGACAAGCAGAATCTCGTGATCTCAAGCTCTCACCACTGTTTAGAAACTCACACCAAACATCTATCACAGCAGAAGATACTTGATCACCTTCAGCCAAACTCTTCAATTGCTTCCTTGTCAATTGCTGGGTTTGACTTCTGAAAAGAATCTCACTGGAAACAGTCATTAAAAGCATAAGTCACACCCTCAAATGGTATTAAATATACGATCAAAATTAAAAAAAGAAGAGTATTTTGATTTTTAGTAAGTTTGACCAAACTGTGAAACTAGAAGCTTAACTTGTGAAACTAGATGCTTATTATGTGAAACAGGAAGCACATATTGTGAAACCGTGAAACTAGATGCTTAACTTGTGAAACAATAAGCTTATTCTGTGAAACTAGAAGCTTACATTGTGAAACTAGAAGCTTATTCTGTGAAACTGGAAGGACATACTGTGAAACTGTGAAACTGTGAAACTGTGAAACTAGATGCTTAACATGTGAAACAAGAATGAAGCTTAACTTGTGAAACTAGAAACTTATTCTGTGAAACCAGAAGCTTATTCTGTGAAACAAGAAGCTTACATTGTGAAACCCAAACTCTTAAATTTCACATAATAAGGGCTTAGTTTCACAACATAAGCTTCTAGTTTCACAGAATAAGGGCTGAGAATCACAGAATAAACTTCTAGTTTCACAGAATAAGGGCCGTGAAACAAGAAGCTTATTCTGTGAAACTAGAAGCTTATTAAGTAAAACTGGAAGGCTATATTGTGAAACATGTTAATAAAACAGGCTGAAATATTAAAATACAAGGTCTGAAAATTCACAAAATAAGTCAATACCTTTCGCATGAATCCAAAAAGATGAAATCCAATACATACTTCTCCGCTTGAGTAAAACCCTTGAGAATATTGATGTTTCTTTGGAGATACGGAGATCGATAGACCTCTGATGGAACTATGGCCCTCTTCACCTTTGGATTGACAGGTGAATGACATTCACCTTTGGATCGACGACCGTAAACATGTGGAGTATCTCTATGTCAATGACCATTTTATCACTGCTCCCTACCACAGGAGGATTAGGAGCACTAGATTAATAATGGTCTCGTGATGATCCTCTACCACTGGTGTGGACATAGAAGGTCCAGGTTCATCAGCATGAACATATGATGTTGAAGGTTCAGGCTGATCAGGTTGAACACAGGATGTTGAACGTTCGGGTTCAGGTTCAACTCGATCGGATTCAGGTTGATGAGCATGAACAAATGATGTTGAAGGTTCAGGCTGATCAGGTTGAACACAAGATGTTGAACGTTCGGGTTCAAGTTCAACTCGATCGATTTCAGGTTGATGAACTTGAACATATGATGTTGAAGGTTCAGACTGATCAGGTTGAACACAGGATGTTGAACGATCGGGTTCAGGTTGATCACAACATGTTGAATGTTCAGGTTCGATTTCAACTTGATCAGGTTCAGGTTCAGGTTCAGGTTCAGGTTCAGGTTCAGGTTCAGGTTCAGGTTCAGGTTCAGGTTCAGGTTCAGGTTCACGTTCGGGTTGAGAGGGTTGGCATTTCTGATTTTGGTGGTGCACAATGTGGCTGTATTGGTTGAAAGGAGTCACCCATTATATCCAATGCCGCCAACAATTCAGCTTCAGACCACCCATAAAAATTATCCACATCCTCATAAATATTCTCAACAATATCATCCACAATCGCCTTCTCGTTAAACTTCTGATTATCATCATTCTCCAAATTATCATCAATCTCCCCAATATCCTCATTCTGCTCATTATTTGCATTCTCCACATTCTCCTCATTCTGCTCATTATTATCTTGTTGAGACAACCTAAAACCATATATAATACCATCAACAGCTGCAACTAGTTTAGAAACTGTTGCTGACGAAGGTAATTTGATGGAAGCTTGACTGACAAGACTTTTGTAGTTCATGAAAGCATGAGCCATGATTTTTGCTGAATTCGCAAGCTTAGTAACAAACTCCACAGCACTGCTATCTTCAGAAATGCCAGGCATAACAATTTCTTCTTCATGTTTGGGTTGTTCAGATTTTCCAGATTCTTCTTGTTCAGATTCTTCTTGTTCAGGTTGCCGAACAACAATTTGCTGAACAGATGGGTTTGATTTTTGTACTTGCTTAGCTGTTGCAAACTCAATAGCAAGCAAAGGTTCATGCTGCTCACGGGTGACCATTGGAGGCTCAACAGAACCCCTGCCGAAAGTTCTCTCCTTGGAAGTTGTGTCATTCAATATATTCCTCCTTAATTCTCTTGGATATAGCATCTTTTGTCCAAGTCGATAACGTAGGAAATTGACGAGTAACAATGCGGGATTTGAAGCACAGCGGTCTAGATAAATGAATACCAACAAAATAATCGGTCCACCAAACCAATTCTCTCTCAACTGTTTGCTCACAAACTCTTCCTTTTGCCAACACTGAACTTGGTCAGCCAATTTCTTTTTTATAAAGTTGCACCAGTTGAAACTGGAGATTAACTCAGTCTTCACCAAACTTTTCAGCACTTTCAAACTGACCTTGTTCCCTACAACACCGCCTAAGAGAGCAGAGAAAATATAAACGATGAAGTTGCGTTTGAAATCATCTCCTCCATCTCTTTGTGTAGTGAACTTTTGTAGAACATGTTTGACGTCCATGGAACCAACGTCATATTGTTTAGTGAACTTCTCCAAAGCAGATAAATAAAAGGGGTCCTTATCTCCATTTGTCGCTTCAACAACAACATTAGGACCCATTGGCAATCCAAGACAAAGATGTATATCCTCCTCTAAAATCGGAAGCTTCCCACCCAACAAACATCCTTTTATTGGGTCATAATTTGAAACTAGCCAATATGCTAAGTTTCCCGGAACAACATCTGTTTTAAGAAGTAAAAGACCCCCAAACCCCATTTCTTTGATAGCTTGAATCTGCTGTTCTGAGGGTGGACTATCCTCATTATGAATAAAGTTGTAAAGCCCAGCAGGAGACATCCGGGTCCTCAATGACGGCAATCGCTCTTTATAGTTTCTTTTCTTTTTTGCAGCAGGTTCAACTATTCCACTAGTAGAAGATGGATGTTCCAATCGTTTCATATTAGCTTGCTTCCTGTTATGCATAAATGGTAGAATTCACGAATTAAGAAAATAAGTTTCACAGAAGAAGGATCTAGTTTCACAAATTAAGCTTCTAATTTCACAGAACAAAGGCTGACATTCACAGAATAAAGAAAAGAAACTTAAAACTGTGAAACAAGAAGCCTACATTGTGAAACCCAAACTCTTAGTTTCACAGAATAAGGGCTTAGTTTCACAGAATAAGCTTCTAGTTTCACAGAAGAAAGGCTGACATTCACAGAATAAGAAAAAGAAACTTAAAACTGTGAAACAAGAAGCCTACATTGTGAAACCCAAACTCTTAGTTTCACAGAATAAGGGCTTAGTTTCACAAAATAAGCTTCTAGTTTCACATAAGAAAGGCTGACATTCACAGAATAAGGAAAAGAAACTTAAAACTGTAAACCAAGAAGCCTACATTGTGAAACCCAAACTCTTAGTTTCACAGAAAAAGAGCTTAGTTTCACAAAATAAGCTTCTAGTTTCACAGAAAAAGGAAAATAAACTTAAACTGTGAAACAAGAAGCTTACATTGTGAAACCCAAACTCTTAGATTCACAGAATAAGGGCTGAGATTCACAGAATAAGCTTGTAGTTTGACAGAAGAAGTTTTGACATTCATAGAATAAAGAAAAGAAACTTAAAACTGAGAAACAAGAAGCTTAACTTGTGAAACACAAACTCTTAGATTCACATATTAATGGCTTAGTTTCACAACATAAGCTTCTAGATTCACAGAAGAAGACCTGACATTCACAGAATAAGTTTTCTTATATTGTGAAACCTAGGTTCATAAATTGTGAAACTAGAAGCTTAACTTGTGAAACTAGAAGCAGTTTTGGTGAATGCTAAGTGCTCTTATTATTTAATGATTTAAAACGGGACAGGAAAGGGTTTAGGGTTGGATTAGGGGGATCCGCTACCGCGGATTCCCTTAATCCAACCCTAAACCCTTCCCTTCCTTCTTAGTCGAACGACAAATACGACACCCGAAACCTAAAACGGGACAGGAAAGGGTTTAGGGTTGGATTAGGGGGATCCGCTACCGCGGATCCCCCTAATCCAACCCTAAACCCTTCCCTTCCTTCTTGGTCGAACGACAGATAAGACACCATAGAGAGGGACGGGTGAACCCTTTTTTGGGAACGGGTGAAAATATGGGGTCGGGTATGCCTAAAACCTAAAACAGGACGGGAAAGGGTCGCGGATCCCCCTAATCCAACCCTAAACCCTTCCCTTTCTTCTTGGTCGAACGGCAGATACGACACCCGAAACCTAAAATGGGACGGGAAAGGGTTTAGGGTTGGATTAGGCGGATCCGCGGTCTTCCCTACCTTCTTGGTCGAACGACAGATAAGATACCCTAGAGGGGGACGGGTGAACCCTTTTTTGGTGATAGGTGAAAATATGGGGTCGGGTATTCCTAAAACCTAAAACGGGACGGAAAAGGGTTTAGGGTTGGATTAGGGGGATCCGGTACTGCGGATCCCCCTAGTCCAACCCTAAACCCTTCCCTTGCTTCTTAGTCGAACGGCAGATACGACACCCCAACCCTAAAACGGGAAGGGAAAGGGTTTAGGGTTGGATTAGGGGGATCAGATACCGCGGATCCCCCTAATCCAACCCTAAACCCTTCCCTTCCTTCTTGGTCGAACGGCAGATACGACACCCGAAACCTAAAACGGGACGGGAAAGGGTTTAGGGTTAGATTAGGGGGATCCGTTGTAGCGGATCCCCCTAATCCAACCCTAAACCCTTCCCTTCCTTCTTGGTTGAACGACAGATAAGACACCCTAGAGGGAGACGGGTGAACCCTTTTTTAGGGACGGGTGAAAATATGGGGCCGGGTATTCCTAAAACCTAAAACGGGACGGGAAAGGGTTTAGGGTTGGATTAGAGGGATCCGCTACCGCGGATCCTCCTAATTCAACCCTAAACCCTTCCCTTGCTTCTTGGTCGAACGACAGATAAGACACCCTAGAGGGGGACGGGTGAACCCTTTTTTGGGGACAGGTGAAAATACGGGGCCGGGTATTCCTAAAACCTAAAACAGGACGGGAAAGGGTTTAGGGTTGGATTAGGGGGATCCGCGGTAGCGGATCCCTCTAATCCAACCCTAAACCCTTCCCTTCCTTCTTGGTCGAAACAAAAAGCTTACATTGTGAAACCCAAACTATTAGATTCTCAGAATAAGGGCTTAGTTTCACAAAAATAAGCTTCTAGTTTCACAGAATAAGGAAAAGAAACTCAAACTGTGAAACAAGAAGCTTACAATGTGAAACCCAAACTCTTAGATTCACAGAATAAGAGCTCAGTTTCACAAAATTAGCTTCTAGTTTCACAGAAGAAGGGCTTACATTCACAGAATAAGGAAAGGAAAAATTATTAAACACTAAAACAAGAAGCTTACATTGTGAAACCCAAATCTTACATTCACAGACTAAGGGCTTAGTTTCACAACATAAGCTTCTAGTTCCCACAGAATAAGGAACAGAAACTTAAAATATGAGATGAGATTCACAAAAACAAGTACTTAGATTCGGATGATTCACAAAATAAAAAGGAAAAGAAACTTGATTAATTAAAAAGATCATTCATACATATCTAGATAATTATACATAGCTAGATAATTATACAATAGTCTGGCTCATTCATTTAGGCCAGCCACTACATGGCAAAAACAAGCACTTAAAATTCAGAGAAAAAAAGGACACATCAAACTTCAGTACTCCAAGTTTGCTAAGTCAGCAGGAGATGGCGTTGATGCTGTCATCCGATATAACTTATAGTATGCGAAGGTATCTAGTAGGCTATGCACTTCTGGTTGTGCTTTCAAAGACTTTACGAAATTAATAACTGTTGTCATTTCATCAGCTGTAAGGTCGTGAATGTGTTCTTGTTGGAATGGATTTTTCAGTTGACTGAAATGCAAGAGAGTCTCAACTCCATTCAATGAATCCTTGAAACACTTGCACCTTTTGTAGATGATTTTGCCACCCCTACGAATACTACAAATAATACGGACACCATTGATGTCGTTTTTGCGCAGGGTAAGACAATAAGCATTCTGAATGAATGGCGCACGTGGATGAATAAGAAAATACTGACACCATCTTTTGCAAACCATTCCCATGTTTGCTTTATCGTCATTGCTAAGTCGCTGAAATATGGAGTCAACTAAGTCTTCATTGGTGAAAACGGAATATAATGGTGCTTGGTTACGGTTGCTAGTGAAGTTCATGTTCGCTAATGGATGTTTTTTGGAGTTAATGAAATCCTCTAGATCTGCTGCAACTTCATTGACTACCCACCCCTTGCACCAACCGTCAATAACTATTTTTTGATAAATAGGAACTGGTAATGAAAGCAGTACACAACAGCACATCAATATCACATGGAATTTTAGAATGTAAGAAAACAGGAAGATGCACAAAATAAGGGCTTAGTTTCACAACATAAGCTTCTAGTTTAACAGAATAAGGGCTGAGAATGACAGAATAAGCAAAAGAAACTTAAACTGTGAAACAAAAGAAGCATACATTGTGAAACCCAAACTCTTAGTTTCACATAATAAGGGCTTAGTTTCACAGCCTAAGCTTCTAGTTTCACAGAATAACGAAAATAACAATGAAACAAGAAGCTTACATTGTGAAACCCAAACTCTTAGATTTCACAGAATAAGGGCTTAGTTTCACAACATAAGCTTCTAGTTTCACAACATAAGCTTCTAGTTGCACAGAATAAGGAAAAGAAACTTAAGATATGGGATGAGCATCACAAAAAACAGGCACTTAGATTCACAAAGCTAGATAATAAGGAAAATAAACTTGATTAATTAAAAATATCATTCATACATAGCTAGATAATTACACAAAAGGCTGGCTTGATAGATGTAATTACAAAAGAGCACTACAAAAGACTAAAACCGAACACATTTAGGCCAGCCACTATCATGGCAAAAAGTGGTACAAAGTTGATCAGTTGTGCCACATATCGAACAAGAAAGGTAAATCTAAATACGATAAAGATGCCCGTTTCTGTAACAACCCGACCCACCACGGTCATAACACAAACCCAATAAAATGGGTGCACACTTCTGGGCCCATTATTTGTCCTCACTTAAGCCCAAAAGCACAAGGCCTTGTTCTTTTGGGCTTAAGTGAGGACAAGTATTTGGCCCAAAGGTACACATCTCATCTTATTGGGGTTGTGTTACGACGGTGGCGGGTCGGGTTGTTACAAATGGTATCAGAGCGACCCTGCGACCGTGTGATGAGCCTGTGGTCGGGAGTACCCGGGTCACACACCTAGCGGGGGAGGATTCTGGCCCTGGATGCGGTCTGGTTTAAGGCACAACGAGGACGTTGTGTTCTTTAAGTGGGGAAGTTTGTAACACCCCAAGAATGAGAGGAAAGTTTATTTGTCCCACATCGGTAGAATGTGAGGCTTGTGATATGCTTATAATAACTTCCACCCACCACTTAGTAACAAGGCCTTGTGCTTTTGGGCTTAAGTGAGGACAAGTATTTGGCCCAAAGGTACACATCTCATCTTATTGGGGTTGTGTTACGACGGTGGCAGGTCGGGTTGTTACAGTTTCAGTAAGTCTGTTGAAGTAGCAACTGCTATGTCATGTTTTGGAGATGGCACATGAAAATTATCAATCAACTTATTCGCTTGTGCGATTTCAGCATCAGTGAGATCTCTAAGGTGTTCTCTTTGCAAAGGATTTTCACCTTGGTAATAATGTAGGAGTAATTTAGATCCGGGATCATTAGTCATAAAGCACTTGCATCTTTTATAAATTATTCAAGAACCCCTACGAATGATTCTCACACCATTGACATCATTAATACGCAGAGAAATCCCATACACAACTTGAATGAGAGGTGCACTAGGCTGTATGAGGAAAAGCTGAGGCCAGTTCCGACAGACCAACGCCATGTTTGCCTTATCTTGGTTACACTCAAGTCGTTTGAAGATGTTATTCATTACATCTTGATTATTGAAAACAGCCAGTTGGGGTTGATAACGATTGTTAGTGAGCTCAACAGTCCGTAAGGGAGCAAATGAGAATTTCATAGCCTTTTTTTTTCTCTTATATAATTCCGGACAAAATATGCTTTATCTTCTGCATGAAGATTCACTACCCATCCCTTACACCAAGTTTCCATAATTGACCAGAGGTAATGAAGATTAAAACCAGAAAGTAACCTACAAGCATTACAAATAGAATCAAAAAGCATACATTGTGAAACCCAGACTCTTAGATTTCACATAATAAGGGCTTAGTTTCACGACCTAAGCTTCTAGTTTCACAGAATAAGGGTTGAGAATCACAGAATAAGCAAAAGAAACTTAAACTGTGAATAATAAGTTTCTTTTCCTTATTATGTGAATCTCAGCCCTTATTATGTGAATCTAAGAGCTTATATTGTGAAACTAATACATTATTCTGTGAATTAAGAGCTTCAATGTTAAAAACTTCGAAGAACGACAAATAATAGAAAATAATAAGTTTCTTTTCCTTATTATGTGAATCTCAGCTCTTATTATGTGAATCTAAGTGCTTATATTGTGAAACTAATACATTATTCTGTGAATTAAGAGCTTCAATGTTAAAAACTTCGAAGAACGACAATGCTTGCTTATTTCGCCTCAAATGTTCGAAAATGAACCACGCATCCAAAGAACGACAAACAAATCACATTATAATAACGTACTAAATAATCAAAAACACTCTCAAAACCTAGATATTTTCATCACAACCCTAGGTATCACTAACAATGAAAAATAACAATAAACATTCAACTAATGATAATCGAGCGGGAAAATAGCAAAAAAAAACACCAAAATAAAGAGCAAAAATAAGTAATTAAACTAATTAAAGAACAAAAATGTAACAAATAACAACGCAAAATCAAAAGCTACTTAAAAACATACGAAGAAGATGATAATGGCGGTTGATGATGATTCCGGGAAGAAGATGAGACGACGACGAGCGAGCGAGAGAGAGTGAGAGAGCAACTGCTGAGCGAGAGAGAGTGAGAGAGCAACTGGAATGAATTTGAAAAGACGACGCGAGAATGAATGAGGAGTGTCAGTTTCCTTTTTTTGTTTGATATATATATGGACACGTGGCACAATCTGGTGCGTCTATGATATATGATATGGACACGTGGCACAATCTGGTGCGTCTATGTTATATATATATATATATATATATATATATATATATATATATATATATATATATATATATATATATAGAATTGAGATCATATGAGAACCACCAATATAATGAGAACCATGAGAACTCTACCTTACGGACTTTTTAAAAAAAAATTAATGACATATTTGGATTCGGCATAGAATTTTAAGGCTAGAGAACATATTTCTTGGTCTAGAAAATATATACTAGTGACGGAAATCAAGGTGAGATACGTTTTACTAATTTTCATGCACCTACTACCGATTTTTATGCATCTATCATTTTTCATGCACCTAAAACTCGTTTTAATCCACGTACATCCTCTTATTTCATGCACCTAGTAATCATTTTCATGCATGTAAAAAATTTCATGCACATAGTGGTTGTTTTCGTGCATTTATAGCCGTTTTAGTACGCCTAATTGTATTTTCGTACACTAAGTATATATTTTGTTAATTAAATCAAAATTTTTTATTTATTGATACTAAAATGTGTATTTGAATAACTTAAACTAATGGTAAATGATCCATCGAAACTTTCGAAGCGAGATATGGTGGAGATTTAGTGAGGGTTCTCACGGTTCTCATTATAAGCGTGGTTCTCACCGGATCCCGACCCTATATATATGTATATATATATATATATATGTATATATATATATATATATATGTATATATGTATATATATATATGTATATATATATATATATATGTATATATATATATATATACATGTATATATATATATATATATACATATATATATATACATATATACATATATATATATATATATATATACATATATATATATATATATATATAGGGTTGGGATCCGGTGAGAACCACCTTACGATGAAAACCGGTGAGAACTCTTCCTTACGGATTTTTTTTTTAAAAATTAATGACATAATTGGATTCGGCATGGAATTTTATGGCCAGAGAACATATTTCTTGGTCTAGAAAATAAATACTAGTGGCGGAAAAATGATAGATACGAAAAAATAGATAGTAGGTGCATGCAAATAAATAAAACGTATCTCACCTTAATTTCCGTCACTAGTATTTATTTTCTAGACCAAAAAATATGTTCTCTAACTATAAAATGCCATGCCGAATCCAATTATGTTATTAATTTTTTTAAAAAAAGTCCGTAAGGTAGAGTTCTCACAAGGTTCTCATTGTAAGGTGGTTCTCACCGGATCCCAAGTCTATATATATATATATATATATATATATATATATATATATATATATATATATATATATATATATATATATATATATATATATATATATATATAGATTCAGGATCTCGTGAGAACTAAATTACCATGAGAACCGTGCGAACTAAATCACAACCGTCAATCCAAATCGCGGTAATTAGAAACACTCTCTTCTATCTCATTCCCACTGCCACTCCCGACATCTCCGTTCCTCCTCTTTCCCACTACACTCCCGACATCTCCGTCCATCCTCTTTCCCATTATCGCCAACGTCATCTCCGTCCTTCCTCTTTCCCATTACCACCACCGTCATCTCCGTCGCAGGTGATATAAACAATTCGATTTCTGGAATTATCTTTTCCTAATTTTCAGTATTAATTAGATTTTCCTGTTCGATTTTTATCCTATTTCGATTTTTTCTTGTTCTAATCTAGTCTAGTCTACTAATTACTATTAATCTATTCGCGATTTTGTGGTGTATTTTCCTTATTATGCTAGTGAGAGGAATTGTGCATCGGGAATTGCAACCTGAGTCCTCAACTGAGTAAGTACGTTTTTGCATGCTTAATTTTGTTTATTGTATCAAAATTCTCTGTTGAATGATCTTTTGTTGCGATTATTCTAGTTATTTTAGAAGTAGGTTTGTTAATTAACTGATGCTTAAAGATGAGATTGTTCGAGGAATTATTACATTTCTTTGCCAACTATTAGGTACATTTCAAAAGTGTCGTAGTTACATTTTAAATGTATAGTAGATACATTTCTTTGTTCGAGATTGTATCAAATTTCTCTGTTAAATGATCTTTTCATTTTATGTTTGTATTGACGGTAAAGTAAAGAAAAATAGGCTAAGTAAGTTTATTTGAATCTAGCTTGTGGTAGCAGATAGCAAACTATGGAGGCCAGGGGATGTGGTAGCAGAAAGCAAACTAGCTCACTAAATTTCCTGATAGAAATTCAAATATGTGATCTGCTGAGTAGTCTTTGTTTTGATATCTCAATGTTGTATTAACACATGTCCAATATAGGCCTCATTCTATGGAGGCCTTTCAGGCATCAGGGTTATGTTATAGTATTGGAGGGTTTTTGGACCTTAGATCCTGTCAGAATAATGCAGGCAGCAGCCTTTGAGGTCCTGTAAGGATCATGTTGCTGTACAAGTGTTTATTTTGGGCTTTGTGATCTATTAGCATAATGTATAATGTAAAGGCATGGTGGGTAGAATGTAAAGGCCTAGAGTTTTAACCACATTAAAACTCCATACAGGAGAGTATTATAAACTTCGTGGTGTTTCCGGCTTTAAATATATACTAAATACTAAATTTGATGGTGCAAACCATAGCTGCCAAGATCAAGCCTTATAAGACCATAAAAGAATGTGGGAAGTTGCTTATGGATCATGTGTCTCTAATTCTAGGTATTTATTCTTTAGTCTGAAGAACGTGATCAAAGTGCAATGCAAACCGAATAGTATCTTTTGTACTTGAAAACTTCTGATTGGTGATGTTTATTTGTGGGGTCAAATGTCCATTACCACCTCTTTGTAGTTCTGATGTGCAATTAGTTCTGTATTTTATAAGATATTTTTGGTTTTGTATGTTTTAATTTTGTATCCGATTTAACAAGTATTAAAACTTAACAGGATGATTAGCTCTTTTTTTCTTCTATTAATTAAATTAGTAAGTGGAACTTTCTAAAACAAGAGATAAAAGTTGGCCCTTGATTGCTACTGCAGCGTACCAGGGACTTTTTATTGATTTCATTGTTGGTTAGTATGTAGCATCATCTTGTGATATGTAACAATTGAGAGCGGAGAGCAGTCAAGTTTATCGAAGAAATTACTGGAAGGTTCTTCTAGGCAATCTGCCTTTCAGGCTAATCCTCCCCCTAGCAGTTTAGGTATGAACCCTAGCGGAAGTCCAATCCATGTCGTGTAAGGGTGAATGTGCAAGTTAGTGTTAGGTTTGGCTCAGAGCTCTTGAGCTCCATAGTTGTACTGTTAATATGAATGATATCTCTATGCAGTTTGGTTTCTGAGTTGTCTTTTTTTTTCAAATGGTTTCTTCCTTGGGATCATTTTTAGGTAGTTTGTTATTTATCAAAATTCGATTCTTTACTGCGGTCTAAAATTGTGTTAAACAGTCATTTTTAATGTGTATATTATGTTGCAATTCTGCTATTTTTCTGGGAAATGTTGCGTTCCTCTTGTACTTGCTATTTAACTAGATGAAGTAGGCACATTACAAAAAGATGATTCGCAGAGAGATTCATTGTTGAGTGGGTGTATTCTGATTTCTGAACATCATATCTCATCCTTCTCTGTGAGAACTGAATTCCCGGGATTTGATATCAGATGGATGCATAATTGTACTCTTTCCCTATGCTGAATATCGTGATGAAGCAAAGCTGCAGACATCCTTGCTCGTTTTCTAACCCAAAACTGTAGTACCCACTACCCAACCTGTATTTTGACATTTCAACCTAAATTAACCCGCTTGACAAATCTACCGGTGTAATCGTGACGTAGAATATGACCCTGAACTTGCTCCGGGTCTCGTCTCCTCTTTCTCCCACTTGTTTTAGCTACATTTTCATCACTAGAAACACTAGAATTTTTCGTATCGACATTATTAATATTTGGTTGTTGATCGTTTGTGATAATCGGTTCAATTGATGAAGTTGGAGAATGATGATTAGAGAGTAGATCAGGAAGTTGTTGTTGTTGTTGATCACATTCAGCTAATAAATTAGTAGGGTTTTCAATTGTGCAATTAAGAATTGAAAAAATGGTTGTTTCTACATTAAAATTAGTGAAACAAAAGTCATCTCTAAGAACAGCTGCTAGCTCTTCACTCAGTGTGTCCATGTCTTAGCTTCGTTTTGTTTTGAGTATTGCTCTTCCTCATGACAGTTATTTTGGTTTAGCATTGGGCCTTCATTCCATGTCATTTCCTAATAATAATAAAATTAAAAAATAATGAAAATGTCACGTGACACCGTTGTTGTATTGGATGCACTAGGTACGTTTCAAAAAGGTAGTAGGTACATTTTAAACGTACAGTAGGTACATTTTAAATGTATAGTAGGTACGTCTCTTCCGTTTTTGGTCTTATAATATAGAACTTCGTGTTGCAATGTAATTATTTGTTTTGCCCTTTGTTTGGTGTTGATACTGTCACTGGAACTGAGACTTAGTACTATGGATGAGGGTAGAAAAAGAAGGGGGCGGATAATAGCTCCCTCACTGCAGCTTCCTACACCACCCCTTTCATCCTCTTTCCCTTTGTTTGGATTTTCACTTCTTTTACCGTTTTATATTACCCCTAATCCAAGCAAGAGCATAATTTATATGGGTGGTCAAGTTGGTCAGTTTGTTGATGCAGTTTTTTTGGCTTTTACTCTCTCTTTTGACAATGTCTCATTAATGTGTTACATGTATTTGATTGGATTCAATTAAACTTCCTGTCTGTTACTCCATTTTAATCGATTCAACTTTACACCTCTTTTTAAATTTCCATCATTTTTAGCTTAAATTTTACTTAGCTTTCTTAAAGGACTCACATTGCTCACTCATCATCTTGTCTCAAATACCAATTATCACTCTCCCCAATTCTCATAGCTCTCTATGTCACCCAGTAGTGACACATTCATTGAAACATTATGTCCTATTTAAGCGTGCTTGTTTGGTGTTGTGATGTTTTTTTTTTCAGAATATGGATGCTTATCGAGAGTATATTATGCTTGAACTTTTAAAATGGGATAAGAATACAATAAAGGTAATATTTTGATAAGTGTATATTTAATAGTCCTCTGTCTAATTGACTTATTTCCAGAACATAATGTCACCCAAATTATAGCTTTTTCTTAGCATTTGATTTTTCATGCAGCTCTTTACATGAGATAAATTTCAAGTTTGCATTAGTCGAACGTTAAAACAACACATGCCAAGATCTGGATGGGAGTATTGAAGAATTGGATGGAAGAATTGAAGAATTTCTTAGCACAGGAAACTTATGTATTTCATATATTGATAGAGAACTGTATAGTCTTTTGGTTTGTAAGGTTTTATTTTGTTCAACAATATTGTAAGATTTTACTGAGCTAGTGTGAATTTGTTGTTTTATTCAAGACAATAACCGATAAACTCCTTGATACCGGAGAAATCAAAGCTGTCGAAATTTGGGAAATATTCAAAACATCTCCAAAAATTTCACAGCCTGATGTTATACCTATTGATGAATATGGTGACTTGGTTTATGAAGGTAGATGGGGCGTACATGGTGTCAGTTGTCCTGGAAGGGTTACATTTGCACCAAGTAATGTCAGATTTGTAACCTTTGGTGCCCCTCGTCCTATGGCAACTCAAACAGTTAGCGACGAGACATGGAAGTCAGCCGATGATATTTGGGATAAAAGAGTTGAGGAAATGTCAAAGGAGACAGAAGATGAAAAGGATAGGCCACAACTTTTGATTGTTAGCCATTTCCTTTGACCATCTCCTTTGGCTAAGTGTGTGGTTTTGATAAAGAAGGCATAGGTAAAATCAGCTTATTTGGGTTGCGATGTGGTCATAAATATAGAATTCAGGTGACAAATAGATAAGTTACGACCTTCTGATATATAGCTATGGGCGGGAACGTTATATAACATTTAAGGTATAGGGGGAGGTTGTGGTGGTTGTTGACTACATGTATTGATGTCCGACAGTCCGAGTGTTGTACACGTGTATGTTTTTTCATAGCTTGTTCTCACCGATGTGCCAATTATAAATCAACCCTTTTTTGCACCGAAACATAGAATTTGGTTGATGTCACCATCGCTTATCCAACCCAAAACCCCGCTCGTCCTCATTTACGAGAGATTTTTATGAACTAGTTACGTGTTTTGCTACTAGGTACATTTCGAAAAGGTAGTAGGTACATTCTAAATGTATTGTAGGTACGTCTCCTCCGTATACCCCTCCCAACAGTAAGGGTAAGAGTTTTTGGGTTGGGTTAAGCGACTCTGCGGTAGAGGGCCGCTTTATCCAACCCAAAACCCCGCTCGTCCTCATTTATGAGAGATTTTTATGAACTATTTACGTGTTTTGCTACTAGGTACATTTCGAAAAGGTAGTAGGTACATTCTAAATGTATTGTAGGTACGTCTCCTCCGTATACCCCTTCCCAATAGTAAGGGTAAGGGTTTTTGGGTTGGGTTAAGTGACTCTGCAGTAGAGGGCTGCCGCGACTCTGCAGTAGAGGGCCGCCTTATCCAACCCAAAACCCCGCCCGTCCTCATTTACGAGAGATTTTTATGAACAAGTTACGTGTTTTGCTACTAGGTACATTTCGAAAAGGTAGTAGGTACATTCTAAATGTATTGTAGGTACATCTCCTCCGTATACCCTTTTCCAACAGTAAGGGTAAGGGTTTTTGGGTTGGGTTAAGCGACTCTGCGGTAGAGGGCCGCCTTATCCAACCCAAAACCCCGCCCGTCCTCATTTACGAGAGATTTTTATGAACAAGTTACGTGTTTTGCTACTAGGTACATTTTGAAAAGGTAGTATGTACATTCTAAATGTATTGTAGGTACATCTCCTCCGTATACCCTTTCCCAACAGTAAGGGTAAGGGTTTTTGGGTTGGGTTAAGCGACTCTGCGATAGAGGGTCGCCTTATCCAACCCAAAACCCCGCTCGTCCTCATTTACGAGAGATTTTTATGAACTAGTTACGTGTTTTTCTACTAGGTACATTTTGAAAAGGTAGTAGGTACATTCTAAATGTATTGTAGGTACGTCTCCTCCGTACGTCTCCTAAATTTGCAACGGATATTCGTGACAAATGAAAATTTGTGTAACTTTTATATTTCATTCCATAATGAAAGAAAGCCGCCCGCAAAGTCTTAATTAAATAATTAAAGTATTAAAAAGGCGAGGAGTATTATTTTGACATAGTCGTAGACTAGGAAACGAGGACAAGAACAACAAGTAGGCAATTCTTTAGATGAACGGTAAAAACCATCATTGACCGATGAGTTTCACCAGCCAAACACAAAAACAATGGGTCTCATTTAGAGTATACTTATTAGTAGTTTGCGGGTTATTTAAGATCTCACTCACTCATCTTTGATTAGGTCAATTGTAGGTTGATGTTTTCAAGTTGAATTATCTCGGGTCATCAAAGTTCGTGTCCCAACTCCCGACCCTTTGATAACCCTTTACATTCGAAGTTATTTAAGTGTATTAAAATGTTATTGAAAATGAGTGTAATTGCACGCACTTATACTTGTTTTGAAGTGCTTTATGTATTCTATTTTTGGAATATCTTAATAAACGGATTGTAATTTTATTCGGATTGTTACGATCTTCGATAATACACCTTACCGTGCTCGTGATTATGCTAATTTCAGTTGAGTAGTTTGGGGGCATGGGGTAGAGTAAATAATTCAAGTAGTAGTAGTAGTAGTACTGCTACAGTCGTACATAGTATTGCAGGAAATTAGAGAAGACAAAGCCAAAGCTCTCAAGTCTTTGTTGCCATCCTTTTAACTATTAAAAAAACCCGTGACTTTGTTAAGAGTTAAGACACAAAGGATTGCAAACTTAACTCCAGTAACTTGTTGCCAACAAGCTCAGCATTTTACCAGGAGGTTAAAACAGATAAACAAGGGAATTTCAGAGTGTAGTTAAACATCTTACTCAAATCCAAGGATGCCTCACATATTCAGTTTGAAATAAACATTAGCTATCTACAGAATATATTAACAAGCGACGGGAAAACCACATCCACACTTCAAAACATAATCCAGGAAAACAACTAGGGGTGTAACCGAGCCGATTTGAGTTCGAGCACGGGTGGGCTTGGAATCGGCTCAGAAGTTTGAACTTGAGCTCGGAATCGGCTCGGAATTATCCGAGCTTAAAAAATCAAAGCTCTGAATCAGCTCAGATTAGGCTCGAGCTCAACTCGAGCTCTATTCGAGCTCGGTTAAATAATTTATTTCTTTACTTTCTTGAACTTGTAAGTCAAAACAAAAATAAATATATTTTAATACAAATGCAAATATAAAATACTTATTATCTATAAGAAACATATGATTATAAATGTTAAAATGGTATTTTATTAGGAACAATAAAAATTACAAAATGACAAAATAACTGAAAATAATAGATAAAACGAGCCTTACCGAACTTCCGATTTCGAGCTCTACTAAGCTCGGAATCGGCTCGGATTTGGTCCACCCCGACTCGGAATCGGCTCGGAATTAGTTTTGACCGATTTCGAGCCGAGTTTTGACCGAGCTGATTCCGAGGGCTCTACGAGCCGGCTCAGATCATTTACAGCCCTAAAAACAACAACTTAGCACTATCGGGTTCATAATAAACGGTTGTAGCAATCTTACAATAACCAAGTCTACCAAAGGAGTTTAGATGAACGGGTAAAAACTCTGACACAAACTCCAAATTTCCGTAGTCTGCTGTGTTGAGCTTGGCTTTTCAGAAAAAAGGAAACTGCACAAAGAGGAAAAAAACAAAATCAGAGTAGACAATAATTCAAGTTTCAAGGAAAAATAAATTTGAATACTAGATTCAACATGTATTTTAGCATGCTTGCCCCTAGAAAACTCTCATTTACAACCATTTGAGCTTCGTTCAGCATGTATTTTAGCCATGGATGACCAAATTATAGTCATCGTACTTATTGACAGGCATTTCAAAGACTATATCAGTAAAAAGGGCGTCACTAACCATCCACCAGATCCACTCGATATCAGGGTGGGTCAACATTAAGCGTCGGATCAAGGGGTCACTTAGCCCAATAACCCGCCTATCTAAATAGGCCATATTATAAACAATCTCAATTCCATGAATAACACAGTAATCAATCTTATTCTTAATATTCTTAAGCAAGTAATGATCCCCAATGGAATTATCACAGGGGTTGGGAGGCGAGTGGCTTACCAGCAACATCCAGCTTACAGAACGTTCACAAAAGGCCCAACAATATCTCCACCACAATACTCCATAATACATAAGCTCAAACTACCATCAACAAACCTTCAAAACTCGTTGCACTCCAACATGATTCGTTCTGATATTCATAAATGTATCAAAATATGAAATCAATATTACCACTTTTAATGAAAATAATCATGAGACCATTTTCTTTGTCGTATTGTCAGAGAGCAACAAAAACGTAATAAACCCAAATTCTGCCCATGAAACAGAAACTGTAGTAATCTAGTTTAACAGAAACCCAGATGAAAAAAGTTGCAAGAAACAAGTCTAGTAATTTATTTCTTTTGTCTGTTCAGCAACAACAAACATAAACAACGACAACAAAATAACGTCGAGATGAATGCAAATGAATAAATTGCGAACAAATAAGAGAAGTATCATATACGAAGAAGAGAAGCAGTGTATACGAAGCAATAAGAGAAGATATACATAAAAGGAATACGCAGGACATTGGTCAGTAACTAGAATGCATGAACGGAACGTCGGGATGCATTACAAAATCAAATCTTTTGACTAGGTACGTTTCAGAAGAGCCATAGGTACATTTTGAATATATTGTACATACATTTCTTTCCACTAAAACCCAACAAATAAAACAGATGCATTACAAAATCAAATGTTTCGACTAAAACTCCAGCAATAAACTAATATTCAATCAAAATGTGTAGGGAAAGTAAAAGGAAAGAGAGATTACACCAATTTCATAGATATCAATCAAATTCATATAGTATTGGTACGGATTATTATTATTACACTAGCAATATGACATTTTTATAATTAAAATGCTAAAGTTTAATACAAATACAATGTAATTAGCATGTAAACCCCAATTTTTTTGCAATTTTTCAATTGATTATAAACCCTAATTCATCCAAAACCCTAATTCCCCCAATTAATTTGACATTCTGCATAAAATTGAATATAAAAATTATAGTTTATACATGTTCAATGATAGTAAATATAAACCAAATTGAATATAAAAATTTCGATTAAACTAATATTTTCGATTAAACCAACAGTATACATTATTTTCTGAACTAACCTTTGTTTGATGAATAAATGATGAACTTTGATTTTTGAATCTCGAATTTTATTTTGTAGAGGTTAATTTAAGGTTGGGATTCGTCAGGGTGGATGCCTGAGGTTGAAGGAGACCGCCATTGTTTTTTTTTTGAAGAAGCTAACAGTAAGAAGAGAAAAGCGTGAAAGTAAATTTTCTAAATTTGTCTTGGTTCGCAGGTTCTCACTATAATTCGGTTCTCACGGGAACTCGAGCCTATATATATATATATATATATATAGGGCAGGGATCCGGTGAGAACCACCCTTATAATGAGAACCATGAGAACCCTCACTAAATCTCCACCAAATCTCGTTTCGAAAGTTTCGATGGATCATTTACCATTAGTTTAACTTATTCAAATACACACTTTAGTATCAATAAACAAAAAATTTTGATTTAATTAACAAAATGTATACTTAGTGTACGAAAATACAATTAGGCGTACTAAAACGGCTATAAATGCACGGAAACAACCATTACGTGCATGAAATTTTTTACATGCATGAAAATGATTACTAGGTGCATGAAATAAGAGGTTGTACGTGCATTAAAACGAGTTCTAGGTGCATGAAAAATGATAGATGCGTAAAAATCGGTAGTAGGTGCATGAAAATTAATAAAACGTATCTCACCTTGATTTCCGTCACTAGTATATATTATCAAGACCAAGAAATTGTGGGGAATAAAAACGCGTATTCACCCCAAAATTACAGGATTATAATGAAATATGCAATTGTGAATATAGTCATAAGGTTAAAAACATGAGAAAAGAAGTACAACCTTTAGTCCTCGCGCAAAAGGCCTAAGAACAGGAATTAATGCAAATTCCCTCCTATAACTTGCACCCAAGACTTAGTCTGAGACGTGGCCGCGTGTGCTAGAAATCCTCTCCAATTGCCTTGCAATATAGGGAGAGCTATTTGAGTTTAGATGTGAGATCTGAGGTTTTGGGAGAAGAATGCTCTCAAAACCCTAATTTTACCCTGAGAATTATGTTACAGTGCAACAAGAATAGTCGATATAAGGAGAAGGACTCTCCTTATATACTACATGAGGCCGGCCGAATATAGGGTTTGGGTAGGAGTGGGCTTTCCACTCTTACCTTATCCTAATCGTGATTCGACCCAATTAGCTATTATTTATTCGCGGGTTTAATTTATAAATCGTAACATGTTATCAGTTATTAATACAGTCGATATATTAATAATGGTCTGATAAAATACGATATTGTATAATTACCTAAATTAATATAACTGTTTATATTAATTCGCGAATACAATATTTAATTAAATATATAACTGTTTATATTTAATTTACGAATTAAACATGTAATCCGTATTAGCTAAAATTATTTAATCCGTATTAAATAATAATCTCAACATCTTATTGACTAATTTAATAGTCAATACCTCTGACTAACTGTTTAGTCATATCCGGCAAAATGTGACTGTATTTTCATACCTTCACATCTCTCAAACGTGTCCTATAGGTGTGACGTATAGGGACCAGTTGACCACCGCCATCCGTATGACAATAACGTCAAACTTATCTAGCAAGCCAACCGTTATTGATAAACGTGGATCAACTGGTAATAATACAGAAGTATGCCCTTGTGATCCTTAAAGAGATTTAATAAGTCATTGTACTTAATTGTCAAGGACACCAGCCCCAACAATCTCCCACTTGTCCGTACAAGGGTATGTTCAATGACGTTATCACACTACATGTGGAGGACACAATCTCCAACAAACTCCCACTTGTCCGTACAAGTGTAGGTGCGATAACCGAATCTCATATCCTTTTAAAATTTCTCCCACTCAATGTAAGACAATTTGCAAATCCGCATTCGCAAAGGTCGTATCTCACAAGCGATCTGTATCAAGAGTGGTTTCCCCGACTAGAGAGTAACTTAACTGATAAAACGAATCTGTATTCGAGCATGGCCATGCATTTCAGTTACTACTCCTCGAGTGGCCCTGAGAAATGATAAAATCCTGATAAGGGTTTGGATATTTCCCTCAACTCGAATCCTGCCGATATCGCCCAGCATGAAATAACCCAGAAAAAATCCTCTTGGCCCCTGTTACGGTGACCGTGGGAAAGAAACCAAAGTTACCCAAAATCTGTCTTAATCTCAAGAAACAGTTGAAAGTCAAAAGACTCGACTCTAAGGAACACTATGGAGGTCCTATCCACGACCTGGCACCCAATGTTATAAAACATTTAGGACTCCATAACGCTGTCACGGGGTGTCCTACGAGATATCCGTATAACTCGCCTTTGTGATTGGTCAGTCAGCCGCGTGACTTATGGCTCGTTGAACCCACCATCAACCAACGTCACAAAATGATTACCTGAGTTATCAGCTCAAGTGGGTAATCAAGGACCAAAACGATGTAATGTTAATCAGTTCACTTTGTGGTGTTCAAAAATTGGCGTACAATTCCACATGAAAAACAAAACATTTTATATCATAACAATAAGGTTGAATAGAGTACACGAGAAAATGAATTATTACATGAATTCATAAAAGAGTACTACAACTTAGGAACACATCCAATTCCCATGGAATGAATGTGCCCTTCATGCTTATCACGTGGTAATGCTTTTGTGAGAGGATCGGCTATGTTGTCATCCGTAGCGATCTTTTCAATAAAAATCTCCTTTTGCTCCACGTAATCCCGGATTAGATGAGCTTTCCGTTGTACATGCCTAGCCTTGCTGCTAGACTTATGCTCCTTAGCTTGGAAGATGGCACCGCTATTGTCACAATAGACGGTGATTGGGTCATTCGAACTAGGCACTACTGATAGTCCTTGTAAGAATTGACGCATCCATATTGCTTCCTTAGCTGCTTCTGAGGCGGCATAGTACTCGGACTCAGTCGTAGAATCTGCTGTAACACTCTGTTTAGAACTTTTCCAGCTGACAGCAGCGCCATTAAGAGTAAAGACAAATCCAGACTGAGATTTCGAGTCATCTCGATCTGTTTGGAAGCTAGCATCTGCGTAACCCGTGGCGCAGAGCGTCGAGTCGCCTCCAAAAGTCAATCCCCAATCTTTAGTCCTCCGTAGGTACTTAAGAATGTTTTTCACGGCCATCCAGTGTTGTTCACCTGGATGAGCTTGGAATCGACTTGTCATACTCAATGCATATGCAACGTCAGGACGTGTGCATATCATGGCATACATGATCGATCCTATTGCCGAAGCATAAGGAATCCGACTCATGCGCTCTTTCTCTTCCACTGACTTAGCTTCTTGAGACTTGCTCAAGTGAAGCCCAGGAGTCATAGGAAGGAACCCCTTCTTGGAGTTCGCCATACTGAATCTCTCCAGAATCTTCTCTATATAAGACTCCTGACTGAGAGACAACATCCGTCGTGATCTATCCCTGTAGATACGGATGCCCAAAATTCTTTGTGCCTCTCCCAAATCTTTCATCTGGAAGTGGTTTTTCAACCATGCTTTAACCGAAGATAAGAGAGGTATGTCATTCCCAATCAAGAGTATGTCATCAACATACAGTACTAGGAATACAATCTTACTCCCACTCGACTTGATATAGAGACATGGTTCCTCGACTGATCGAATGAACCCATTCTCTTTTATCACTTGGTCGAAGCGATGATTCCAACTCCGCGATGCTTGCTTAAGTCCATAGATGGAACGCTTAAGCTTGCAAACTTTCTTAGGATGTGCTGAATCGATAAAACCCTCGGGTTGTACCATGTACAACTCTTCCTCCAAATAACCGTTTAAGAAGGCGGTTTTAACGTCCATTTGCCATATTTCATAGTCATGAAATGCGGCAATCGCTAAGATAATCCGAATGGAACGTAGCATGACTACGGGTGCAAAGATCTCATCGTAGTGCAAGCCTGGCACTTGGGTGAAACCTTTAGCAACTAGTCTAGCCTTATGGATATCTTGTTGTCCTTCCACGGCATGCTTTATCTTGTAAAGCCATTTGCATTGAAGGGGACGTACCTTTGCAGGTAGGTCCACAAGATCCCACACGTTGTTCTCATACATGGAGTCCATCTCGGATTGCATGGCTTCTAGCCATAGCTTTGAGTCAGAACTGGTCATGGCACCTTTATAGGTTGTGGGTTCATTACCCTCTAGGAGTAAGACGTCATCTGTATCGTGTTCCTCGACCATACCAATGTATCTGTCCGGTGGAATAGAGACTCTTCCCGACCTCCTAGGTTCCTCAGGGATATCTACCGCAGCCTCGGTTGGAGGTACTGTTTCCTCCAATGGTTGCTCGGTAGTTGGTTCTTGAACCTCCGATAACTCGAAGGTTCTATTACTCGACTTGTTCTCGAGAAATTCTTTCTCTAAGAACGTCGCACTAGCCGCAACAAAAACACGTTGTTCGGTAGGCGAGTAGAAGTAATGACCAAACGTTCCCTTTGGGTAGCCTATAAAGTATGTCTTGACCGATCGCGGGCCGAGCTTATCCTCGTGTCTCCACTTGACATAAGCCTCGCAGCCCCAAACCCGAATAAAGGACAAGTTAGGGACCGTTCCCTTCCATAGCTCGAATGGAGTCTTGTCAACAGCTTTAGACGGACTTCGGTTAAGTATTAGAGCGGCTGACAAAAGAGCATAGCCCCACAATGAATCAGGCACAACGGTGTGACTCATCATGGATCGAACCATATCAAGTAAAGTTCGATTTCTCCGTTCGGACACACCATTTAATTGTGGTGTTCCAGGTGGAGTCAACTGTAGTACGATCCCACAGTCTTTTAGGTGTTGATCAAACTCGCGTGAAAGATACTCACCACCACGATCCGAGCGTAGTGCTTTAATCTTTCTACCCAGCTGGTTCTGTACCCGATTCTGGTATTCTTTGAACTTGTCAAAGGATTCACTTTTGTGCTTCATTAAGTAGACATAGCCATATCTACTTAAATCATCCGTGAAAGTGATGAAATACCTATAGCCATCTCGTGCGTTGATCGACATAGGGCCACATACGTCCGTATGTATGAGTCCTAATAGGTCGGCAGCGCGCATTCCAACACCTTTGAAGGAAATACGAGTCATTTTGCCGATGAGACATGATTCACACGTGCCATATGATTCGAAATCAAAGGGCGAAATAGCTCCATTCTGTATGAGCTGTTTAACGCGTTTCTCATTTATGTGTCCCATACGACAATGCCATAGGTAAGTTTGATCTTTGTCACCTACCTTTATTCTTTTATTATTCACATGTAATATCTCGGTAGTTTGATCTAAAACATAAATTCCATTCATGGAAACTGCCTTGCCATAAATCATATTGTGCAAAGAGAAAATACAGCTATTATTCTCTATTACAAATGAAAATCCGAGTTTGTCAAGTGCAGAAACTGAAATAATGTTTTTGGACAAACTAGGAACATAATAACAGTTATACAAAAATAACTCGAATCCACTTGGAAGCTGGATTACATATGTTCCCTTCGAGACTGCAGCCACACGTGCTCCATTCCCGACACGCAGGTCCACCTCACCCTTGATTAGGGGTTCTTGGTTTCGGAGGCCCTGCACATGATTACATAGATGAGAACCACAACCAGTATCAAGTACCTAAGTTCCGCAACTTGCGTGGTTAATCTCAATCATGTGAATAAAAGAAGAAGAAGAAGACATACCAACAGGGGTAACGCGGCCTGCCTTAATGTCCTCGCGATACACGGGGCAGGAGCGCCTCCAATGCCCAGTCTTGTGGCAATGGTGACATTCCATGCTTGTATCCTTGCTCTTTGTCTTGCCTTGTGAGTTACTCGACTCACCAGGCCCACTCTTTGTAAATCCTGGTTTCTTGAACCTGGGCTTACCTACTGCTAGGTCGCCCTGAGCTTTAGCCTTCCCTTTACCTTTCCCCTTACTGGAGATTATGAGAATATCCTGCTTAAGACTCCCACTCAACTTAAGATCCTTCTCAGTCTGTACGAGAAGGGAGTGGAGCTCATGGGGAGTCTTCTTCATGTCGTTCATGTAGTAGTTGGCCCTAAAGAGGGCGAACCCGTCATGAAGCGAATGAAGCATGCGATCAACGATGATGTTCTCACTGATCTTGCAGTTTAGGGACTCCAGTTTCTCGATATTCTCAATCATGTTGAGAATATGTGGGCTAACAGCTTGGCCCTTCTGGAGTTTCGCCTCAAAGAAGCGACAGGTATGCTCATAAGAAACGATTCTCGGAGCCTTGGAGAATTCGTTAGTGAGCGTGGTGAAAATCTTGTTTGCACCATGGGTTATGAAGCGTCTTTGCAAATTGGATTCCATTGCATAGATGAGTACGTTCTTTATCGCACCCGCTTCCATAACGAAATCGCTATGAGCGCGAATTTCGTTGGCTCTAGCTCCAGTTCCTGGGTGTGGTGGAATGGGCTCAGTTAAGAACTTGAGCTTTCCGTCAGCAATGGCAGCATTCCGTAGTGCTGCCTCCCAGTCAGAGAAGTTTGACCCATCATTCCTCAGTCTAGTTGACTGATTCATGGAGTTCATGAAGGCTTTTAGCCAGGATTCACGTGCTAGCTTGGCACTTGGCATTGGGTCTTCACCAGCCATTTTAGTTTTACAGCAGTTTTAATGAACGTGTTCTACACTGAAAAGAAGATAAAACAAAACCATATAAGCAACTTATTGTTGTGATTTAAGTCTATATTAAATGTGAATTTAAACTCGTAGACTCATGCATTTATATAATTGATCTCCCTCAAGAATTATATAAACGATCCCAAGACTCAATTTCCGTATATTGATAAGCCCACAGTTTGGCTAATTCCAATCGTTGGAACTCTTGGTCGATAGATTTCCGTAAATCCTATCTATTAGTCCATCTCAGTCACTGGAATATTATCGAGTGACCATGATGTTGAGATAAAATAAATCATCTGTTCCCACTTACCCGACGTAGAAGGGGTCATATTATGCCTACCGACGAAGAAGGGATTCATGGGAGGCTGATTTATAAAGACTAATCTCAATTTTTGGTTATACGAGGAAGACCCCATCAACTTTTATTTATCCATATATAAGTGAACTAAAAACTAGCATTTGCGTGAATGAATTAAATAAAGTGATGGCTTTTAAATGACATGTGACATCTGTATTGTCACAGAAAACTAACGCGTGACCTCTACATGAGTCAGTTTTCAGGCATGATATAGGTGGTTTGGTTTTTAGGCGGAATATGATGCAAGCTATTATCGATGAAAGCGTAAAGATAAATGCAATAAACGTAAATAAAAGTCCTAGTGTGGCCTATCCTACCAAAATAAACATAAAACAACTTGGAATCCACCGTTGGACCCTAGAAGCTTGTCTTGATGTTTCATCTTGGTCCTTGCAGCGGGAGTGAGCATCCGGTCTCCGTCTTCTCTTTGGTCTTCGCAAAATTACTAATTTAAATTACAAAAGTAATCCTAGATACATTCTAATTTAAATACAAAAGTAATTACATGGCAAAAACCCAAAACGGAGATTCAAGATCTCAAAATTACAAGCAAGATCGTGTCCCTTCATTACGGTGACACAATCTTCTAAGGCCACACTAAGTTACAACCGTTTGGAAAAATTAAATACGTTATTGAAAGCATTCAAGGCATTCACAAGACGATGAATAAAATGCATCAACTAAAAACAATTTATACATGACATAATACCGTTATTATGATTAATAAATTTATACCAAACCACCTTTTAAGATTAAAATTAAGTGATTATACCGTTTTAATCACCAATTTTAATAAACATATAATCCATTGTTTTAAACTGTTTTAAAAACAATATGTATCAAACGAGGGTGAACCGTTTCACTAAATAATATACTATTTCCGTATACAGTATATTATTTTAAGCCATGTGAAAATAAGAAAACAAGTTATTTTCGAAAATAAACACCCCGAAACGAGAGCACTCGATCGAGTAACAGGGGCACTCGATCGAGTGTCAGGGTCACTCGATCGAGTGCAGCATGGCTCGATCGAGTGGCTCGAAAAATTGCAAATCGCTGCACTTTTAAATTAAAACGAGTTTATAACTTGGATTTAAAACTTGTAAATCATATATAAACAAAACAAAAGATTCACATATTGCTAAAAATATCGATTAATTAACAATATGCAAATTATAATCGAAAACAAGATCGATTTCTCACTAAAAACCCACGCACGGCAGCCTGGTACGATGGCACTCGATCGAGTGTCACAGGGACTCGATCGAGTGCCTTCGACAGAAGGTACGGTTTTCAAAATTTTAAAGCTTATGAAAGACACAATTGTAAAATTTTCATGGCCTAAGGCTCTAATACCACTTGTGGGGAATAAAAACGCGTATTCACCCCAAAATTACAGGATTATAATGAAATATGCAATTGTGAATATAGTCATAAGGTTAAAAACATGAGAAAAGAAGTACAACCTTTAGTCCTCGCGCAAAAGGCCTAAGAACAGGAATTAATGCAAATTCCCTCCTATAACTTGCACCCAAGACTTAGTCTGAGACGTGGCCGCGTGTGCTAGAAATCCTCTCCAATTGCCTTGCAATATAGGGAGAGCTATTTGAGTTTAGATGTGAGATCTGAGGTTTTGGGAGAAGAATGCTCTCAAAACCCTAATTTTACCCTGAGAATTATGTTACAGTGCAACAAGAATAGTCGATATAAGGAGAAGGACTCTCCTTATATACTACATGAGGCCGGCCGAATATAGGGTTTGGGTAGGAGTGGGCTTTCCACTCTTACCTTATCCTAATCGTGATTCGACCCAATTAGCTATTATTTATTCGCGGGTTTAATTTATAAATCGTAACATGTTATCAGTTATTAATACAGTCGATATATTAATAATGGTCTGATAAAATACGATATTGTATAATTACCTAAATTAATATAACTGTTTATATTAATTCGCGAATACAATATTTAATTAAATATATAACTGTTTATATTTAATTTACGAATTAAACATGTAATCCGTATTAGCTAAAATTATTTAATCCGTATTAAATAATAATCTCAACATCTTATTGACTAATTTAATAGTCAATACCTCTGACTAACTGTTTAGTCATATCCGGCAAAATGTGACTGTATTTTCATACCTTCACATCTCTCAAACGTGTCCTATAGGTGTGACGTATAGGGACCAGTTGACCACCGCCATCCGTATGACAATAACGTCAAACTTATCTAGCAAGCCAACCGTTATTGATAAACGTGGATCAACTGGTAATAATACAGAAGTATGCCCTTGTGATCCTTAAAGAGATTTAATAAGTCATTGTACTTAATTGTCAAGGACACCAGCCCCAACAGAAATATGTTCTCTAGCCTTAAAATTCTATGCCGAATCCAAATATGTCATTAATTTTTTTTTAATAAAGTCCGTAAGGTAGAGTACTCATGGTTCTCATTATATTGGTGGTTCTCATAGGATCTCAATTCCATATATATATATATATATATATATATATATATATATATATATATATATATATATATATATATATATATAGAGAGAGAGAGAGAGAGAGAAATTGAATCACGTGCGGCACCCTTCTTAGTGTGAGGCCGCCGTACCCTTTTTAAGCCGTCGGATCTAAAAGCTATAGTCATCAAATGATGCCACATAAAATTAATTACCAAAGACAAAACCCCCAAAACTATTTACGACAATATCAAAAAAAGTCAACCAAATAAAATTACTGGATACTATTATTATTATTATTATTATTATTATTATTATTATTATTATTATTATATTTCGTTAAACCCAGCTTATCTTGTTTTGTTAATTGTACAGCCTTGCTAGGACTCTAAAAGTATAGTAATTAATCTTTTTCATTTTGATTTTGATTTTCATTTTGATTTTGGTATACGGTCTAGTCATATTTTCCTTGTTATTATACATATAGATCTAATAAGTCTAGTTAATTAATGATATTGAAGATACGAAAAGTGTATTTAGCGATGATAATTAAGGAGATTAAACAAGTGGTAGTTGGAGTTATAGAGTTAAGAGATGGAATTTATAATTATGGATATAATTTAAGAGTTGCAATGCAGAATTGGTGTTACTATGAATGACAGCCATGCTGATCAAATTTCTTTAAATTAATACCTACTACGAGTAATTTAGAACAATAATCGAAAATTATAAGTATAGATTACTTCTAAATTGATCAAAATCGGAAGTAAAATAGTAAGTCTTGCGACGGGTCCAAGATTCACGAAATAAGAAATTAAACATTTCGTGAGTAACAAACATTTTAAGTCCAAGTTTCACGAAATAAGGTCCCGGCTTCACAAATTAAGGTTCAAGATTCACGAAATAAGAAATTAAACATTTCGTGAGTAAATAAACATTTTAAGTCCAAGTTTCACGAAATAAGGTTCCGCTTTCACAAATTAAGGTCCAAGATTCACGAAATAAGAAATTATACATTTTGTGAATAAACAAACATTTTAATTCCAAGTTTCATGAAATAAGGTCCCGGTTTCACAAATTAAGGTACAAGATTCACGAAATAAGAAATTAAACATTTTGTGAGTGAACAAACATTTTAATTCAAATTTTCACGAAATAAGGTTTCGGTTTCACAAATTAAGGTCCAAGATTCGCGAAATAAGAAATTATATATTTCGTGAGTAAACAAACATTTTAAATCAAAGTTTCACGAAATAAGGTTTCAATTTCACAAATTAAGGTCCAAAATTCACGAAATAAGAAATTATCCATTTTGTGAGCAAACAAACATTTTAAGTCATGATCTCGCATAATAGAGAGATGAAGCTTCTCTCTCTATAACCGCAGTTCTCTGGAACTCTACAACAAACCTTCGATCACCATTACAGCGCAATTCATGGCAAGGGGAAGAGGAAGGCCAGCAAAAGGGAAAAAACACGAATCAACTTCATCTCCTCCTCCCACGGACTACACTGGTATTCTCTTTACTCAATCTTCATTGCCTGCCATAGAGCAAACCTCGACGCCTCGTCAACCTTTATCTCTGAATGATTTGATTGCAAGTGCGATAAATTCTGCTAATTCTCCCGGAATTACTTCTAATTCGCATAATTCTAGTTCAAATATAGATACTCAAAAACTGACCACTACTAACTCGGAAAAAGAAATGGAACCCTCTGTTCAGGAACGGATTAGTTCTGAACTTGATCCTGCAGTAATGCAACAGGCTAATGAGAGCAATGTTCCAATTAGCTCTATCGTGGATAAGAATGGAGATAAGGAGACTAATTGTAGGGATCCTATTCCTGCAAATATGAAAAAATCCTGGGCTTCGATAGCTAAACCAAAGAAACCTATGGGAATGGAACTTACCTTCTGTGAGGAGAGTAAGTATTCTGATGAGATTGATGTAGTTATGGAAGATATTTAGGATGAACTAAAACTTTGGAAGTATACTTTAATGGGACATTTAATTGGCTCTAAACCATCTTTGCAACAGGTTGAGGGGTTTGTTGCCAAATATTGGAAGAATATTGCCTCGCCCATAGTTCAGTATTACAAAAAAGGTTGGTTTAGCTTCAGATTTGATTCAGCTGAGGGTATGAACAACATTCTGAAAGGGGGACCTTGGAAATTGGGTGATCATTCTCTCATTTTGAAACAATGGCATCCTTCTTTTTCCTATGAAATGGAAAAAGTATCAAGAGTTCCTGTTTGGGTACTTTTCCCAGACCTAGACCCTTACCTATGGTCATCAACTGTTCTGAGTAAAATGGCTAGCAAAGTTGGCACCCCTATGTTTGCTGATGTGCCAACCACGCTGAAAGCCAAGCTCTCATTTGCTAGGGTAATGATAGAGGTGGATATCTCATCTGAACTACCACTGGAAATACAACTAATTACGCCCTTTGGTCCTTCCCCTCAAAGAATTGAGTATGAATGGCTCCCACATTACTGCAAGGAGTGTGGGAAAATGGGACATTTGCAATCAAATTGTAAGAAAGGAAAAAAGAAACAGCAAAAAGAGAGCCCAGTTGACCCTAAGGTCACTACTGATGGACCAATAGCCACTGGGGATGTGCCAATAACCACCGCAGACATCCCTAATCCTATAGTGGACGACCCTTGCCTGCTAGGTGGTACCTCAGTACCCATGGGGAAGTCATCTTTTTCTGATGATTCAGGAATCTTGAATAGCCATGAAGAGAGACTTCCTGACTCAGAGACTGATCCTTTCCCAAATGGGGCTGAAACGCACTCAGGATGCAGCAAGGAGGAGAGGTGGTCTGTTCCTCGAATAGCCTTGAAGAGAGGGCAGCCACCATCAATGGAAGAGAAAGCACCAACTCCTACCCAGAATACTTTTAAAGTGCTTACAGAACAAGAGGAAGGAGAAATTGTGGGTGATCAACCCAGAAATACTAATTTTCAACAGGAACAAGAGGATGTAGGGGATGAGAGACCACATATCCCACATGATTAATGCTAGTTGGAATGTCCGGGGGTTTAATATGCCCCATAAGCAACATGAGGTTGCTCAATTTTTAAAAAATAATAGGATTGATATTTTGGGGCTTTTGGAAACTAGGGTTAAACATTCTAAAGTTAGGAAAATAATGGGAACTTACTTTAAGAATTATCGAGGCTATGGTAACTATAGCTCTCATAGTAATGGGAGGATTTGGATCCTTTGGAACCCTATCACCATTCATCTGGAAATAAAAGAAGAAACTGCTCAAACTATTCACTGTTATGTGAAGCATCTAGCCACTGGTAGAGAGTATCATCAAACTTTTGTTTACGGTAGTAATCATTCTACTAAAAGGAGAGAACTCTGGGGTACCTTACAGAATTTGGCAGGCAAGGTAAATAAATGGGTGGTGCTGGGTGACTTCAATGTCATCAGGGACCCTTCTGAAAAATGGAGCAAGACTCCACCAGTGCTTGCAGGCATGATGGAATTCAATCAATGCCTGAATACTTGTGGGTTGGATGATTTGCAGGGCACAGGGAATGCCTATACTTGGTACAACAAGCAGGAACTGTTAACTAGAACCTACTCTAAGCTTGATAGGATTCTGGTTAATGGGGACTGGTTAAGCCATTATCCTCTTACCACTGCACATCCCTTCCCCAGGTATCTCAGACCACTGTCCAGCTCTGTTAACATTTCAAGATGCAGATATCCCTAAAAGACACTTCAAGTTTCTGAACTGTTGGGCAAGACATCCGGATTTTGATAAAATAGTAACAGAGAATTGGGAAACTGATCAAAGAGGGACAAAAATGTTGCAGTTGATGAACAAAATGAAGAATGTGAAAAAGCATCCCAAGCAGCTCCATAGATCACAGTTTACTGATATTAGTGGGCAGGTTAACTCCAAGAGGGAGGAAATGAACCAGTGTCATATGGCAATGCAGAATTCTCCTGAGGACTCTGATCTCTTAAGTAAGGAACAACTGCTTACTCAGGAGTTCCTGAATCTTAAAAACATTGAACTGGATATTTTGACTCAAAGAGCCAAAACCCACAGTCTCAAGGGAAATGATACATGCAGTAGCTACTTCTTCTCTAAAATCAAAGAAAGACAAAACAGCCAAATGATTGGAGCCATCCAAGACTTAGCTGGTCATACTCATTATAGGCTGGCTGATGTGGGAACGGCCTTTGTTGACTACTACACTAATCACTTGGGAACCCAGCAACATACTCATCCTATTGATCCTCTTATATTGCGTAGTGGGCCTGTTTTGGATGATGAAGCCTCTGCTGAACTGGTAAAGCCAGTAAGCAGATTGGAAATCAAAAATGCTTTATTTGCAATAGATGCTAATAAGAGCCCAGGTGTGGACGGTTTTTCCTCTGGATTCTTCAAAGCTGCCTGGCAGACTGTGCAAGAGGATTTATGTCTTGCCATTGAAGAATTTTTTAGAACTGGCTTTATGCCAAAACAGGCTAATGTGACTCTTGTCTCTCTCATCCCAAAAAAGAGCATTCCAATATCTGTGAAAGATTTTAGACCTATTTCATGTTGTACCACAATCTACAAGACTGTTAGTAATATTCTTACTAACAGAATTCAACCCTTCCTCTCACAACTGGTTGGGAAGGAGCAAGCTGCCTTTGTGTCAGATAGAAATATCTTTGACAACATAATGCTCACTCAAAAGCTAGTGAAAGGGTATGCAAAGAAGAATATATCCCCTAGAAGCTTGATTAAGGTGGATATAAGTAAAGCATTTGATACTTTGCAATGGGATTTCATCTCTAATATGCTTGCAGGCCTGAAATTTCCCCCTCTTTTCATCAAATGGATTATGGGCTGTCTATCTGGTTCATGGTTTACTCTTAAAGTTAATGGTGAACACCATGGGTTTTTTAAAGGTAGGAGTGGTGTACGACAAGGAGATCCCCTCTCTCCTTTCATTTTTGTGTTAGGAATGGAAGTCTTATCCAGATGCTTAAGAGATCTCAACTCTCATCCAGCCGTATCCTTTCACCCTAAATGCTCTAAGCTCAATCTCAATCATCTTGTCTTTGCGGATGATTTAATGATATTCATGAGAGGAGACTTGCCATCTATCCAAGCTGCTGTCAACACTCTAGAGATTTTTGCTGGCTGGTCTGGACTAAAAGCAAACCTAGAGAAAACTGAAATTTACTTTGGAGGGGTTAAGAATGAGGTTAAATCTCTTATTCTGAACTCTATAGGGCTGAAAGAAGGGAAATTCCCTTTCAGATATCTGGGTATTCCTATTAACAGTTCAAAGCTAACTAAAATGATGTACGATGGTTTAATCATCAAAGCTCAGAACATAGCCCACAAATTTTCTGCTAAATATCTCTCCTATGCAGGGAGGATTCAGATCATTAATTCAGTAATGTTTGGCATTACTAACTTCTGGTGTAATAGCCTTCTGCTGCCTGTCAGTGTTCATCAAAGACTAACTAGTATATGCAGGGAGATCTTTTGGGGATACGCGAAAGGAGAGCATAAAATCATTTTAAAAGATTGGAAGAGTATTTGTTTACCTTGGGAGGAAGGTGGGTTTCAAATAAGAGACACAAGGTGCTGGAACCAGGCTTCTCTACTGAAATGGATCTGGTTCTTGGATAAGAACACGGGGACTATTTGGGATACTTGGATGAGAGAGTACATTCTGAAGAATACTTCCATATGGGAATTGACAATGAAGGAACATTATTCCAGTAACATCAGAGGCATCCTCAAGGCTAGAGATCATTGTGTCCAGGAATTGGGGAATCTCAGGAATGCTCAAACCTTCCTGCAGAGCTGCATTAAAGGTAATAAGTTTTCAATCAAATTGGTCTATGAAAGGCTTAAACATCGGTCTCCAATCCAGGATGCTTATGTTGGCTTAAAAAGAGCCAAGATGATTCCCAGGACTAAAATCACTTCCATGCTTGCAATGCAAAACAAACTTGCTACCATGGACCAGAGAAGATTAAGTTACCTACACATTGTGAATCGATGTCCTCTGTGTAAGGAAGCAGCTGAAAGCAATGCTCATCTCTACTTTGAGTGTTCCTATTCTGGTGAGGTGAAGCAAAACATTCTGGACTGGCTTGCTATTCCAAGCATTGGTAATCTACCAGAGGCCCTTATATGGGCAGATGCAAAGAGGAAACGTAGACATTGGAGAACTCGATGGTTAACATGTGGCATTGGGAGTCTTGTAACAGCCATATGGCAGGAAAGAAATCTTCGCGTCTTTGAAGGGCAAGAACGGCCAGCAATGACATTAGTGATGGAGATCAAGAAAACAGTTTATACATATCTCAAAGAAGAACAATCCAAACCAGAGGAGCTCATTAACATTTAGGATTTGCAATTGAGTAGTCTTGTTGTAGTCTTGTTGAAGCTTTGTCTTCATAGTGGTTATTGCTTTTGTAAGAACAAACCTCATGTAATTCTTTTTTGAGAAATATATGAGACATACCATCTTGCAAAAAAAAAAAAAAAAAAAAAAACATTTTAAGTCTAAGTTTCACGAAATAAGGTCCCGAGTTCACAAATTAAGGTCGAAGATTCACAAAATAAGAAATTAAACATTTTGTGAGTAAACTAATATTTTAAGACCAAATTTCACGAAATAAGAAAAAGAGCAAAATGGATAATTTTTTTAGATAGAGAAAATATTTGGGCCAAATGAATTGTTATAAATGACCCATAATTTTCATCTCATTGAAATTAGTCCAATGATCATTGAAAATCATGTGCAACATAGTAAGGGTTCGGCCGCCTCACCGTAATAGGCGGCCTCACGTGATCCGGCCTCTATATATATATATATATATATATATATATATATATATATATATATATATATATATATATATATATATATATATATATATATATATATATATATAGATAGATAGACTTGGGATCCGGTGAGAACCACCTTACAATGAAAACCTTGTGAGAACTCTACCTTACGAACTTTTTTTAAAAAAATTAATAACATAATTGGATTCGGCATGCCATTTTATAGCTAGAGAACATGTTTCTTGGTCTAGAAAATAAATACTAGTGACGGAAATCAATGTGAGATACGTTTTATTTATTTGCATGCACATACTATCTATTTTTTCGTACCTATCATTTTTTCCGCCACTAGTATTTATTTTCTAGACCAAGAAATATGTTCTCTGGCCATAAAATTCCATGCCGAATCCAATTATGTCATATATATATATATATATATATATATATATATATATATATATATATATATATATATATATATATATATATAGGGTTGGGATCCGGTGAGAACCACCTTACAATGAAAACCGGTGAGAACTCTTCCTTACGGAGTTTTTTTAAAAAAAATTAATGACATAATTGGATTCGGCATGGAATTTTATGGCCAGAGAACATATTTCTTGGTCTAGAAAATAAATACTAGTGGCGGAAAAAATGATAGGTACGAAAAAATAGATAGTATGTGCATGCAAATAAATAAAACGTATCTCACATTGATTTCCGTCACTAGTATTTATTTTCTAGACCAAGAAACATGTTCTCTAGCTATAAAATGTCATGCCGAATCCAAATATGTCATTAATTTTTTCTAAAAAAATCCGTAAGGTAGAGTTCTCACAAAGTTCTCATTGTAAGGTGGTTCTCACCGGATCTCAAGTCTATATATATATATATATTTTCTCTATCTAAAAAAATTATCCATTTTGCTCTTTTTCTTATTTCGTGAAATTTGGGATTAAAATATTTGTTTACTCACAAAATGTTTAATTTCTTATTTTGTGAATTTTCGACCTTAATTTGTGAACTCGGGACCTTATTTCGTGAAACTTAGACTAAAAATGTTTGTTTGCTCACAAAATGGATAATTTCTTATTTCGTGAATTTCGGACCTTAATTTGTGAAACCGAAACCTTATTTTGTGAAACTTGGATTTAAAATGTTTGTTTACTCACGAAATATATAATTTCTTATTTCGCGAATCTTAGACCTTAATTTGTGAAACCGAAACCTTATTTCGTGAAACTTTGAATTAAAATGTTTGTTCACTCACAGAATGTTTAATTTCTTATTTCGTGAATCTTGGACCTTAATTTGTGAAACCGGGACCTTATTTCGTGAAACTTGGACTTAAAATGTTTGTTCACTCACAAAATGTTTAACTTCTTATTTCGTGAATTTTGGACCTTAATTCGTGAAACCGGGACCTTATTTCGTGAAATTTGGACTTAAAATGTTTGTTCACTCACAAAATGTTTAATTTCTTATTTCGTGAATCTTGGACCGTAATTCGTGAAACCGGGACCTTATTTCGTGAAACTTGACCTTAAAATGTTTGTTCACTCACAAAATGTTTAATTTCTTATTTCGTGAATCTTGAATCTTAATTTGTGAAACCGGAACCATATATCGTGAAACTTGGACTTAAAATGTTTGCTCACTCACGAAATGTTTCATTTCTTATTTCATGAATATTGGACCTTAATTTGTGAAACCGGAACCTTATTTCGTGAAACTTGGACTTAAAATGTTTGTTTACTCATGAAATGTATTATTTCTTATTTCGTGAGTCTTGGACCTTAATTTGTGAAACCGTGACCTTATTTCGTGAAACTTGGACTTAAAATGTTTGTTTATTCCCAAAATGTTTAATTTTTTAATTCGTGAATCTTGGACTTTAATTTGGGAAACCGGGACCTTATTTTGTGAAACGTGGATTTAAAATGTTTGTTTACTCACGAAATGTATAATTTCTTATTTCGTGAATCTTGGACCTTAATTTGTGAAACAGGAACCATATTTCGTGAAATTTGGACTTAAAATGTTTGTTCACTCACGAAATGTTTAATTTCTTATTTCATGAATATTGGACCTTAATTTGTGAAACCGGGACGTTATTTCGTGAAACTTGGACTTAAAATGTTTGTTTACTCACGAAATTTATTATTTCTTATTTCGTGAATCTTTGACCTTAATTTGTGAAACCGTGACCTTATTTCGTGAAACTTGGACTTAAAATGTTTGTTTTCTCACGAAATGTATAATTTCTTATTTCGTGAATCTTGTACCTTAATTTGTGAAACCGAGACCTTATATTGTGAAACTTGGACTTAAAATGTTTGTTTACTCACGAAATGTATATTTTCTTATTTCGTGAATCTTGGACGTTATTTTGTGAAACCGGGACTTTATATCGTGAAACTTGGACTTAAAATATTTGTTTACTCACGAAATATTTAATTTCTTATTTCGTGAATCCTAGACCTTAATTTGTGAAACCGGTACCTTATTTCGTGAAACTTGGACATAAAATGTTTGTTTACTCACGAAATGTATAATTTCTTATTTCGTGAATCTTTGACCTTAATTTGTGAAACCGTGACCTGATTTTGTGAAACTTGGCCTTAAAATGTTTGTTTACTCACGAAATGTTTAATTTTTTTATTTCGTGAATCTTGTATCTTAATTTGTGAAACTAGAATCTTATTCCTGAAACTTGAACTTAAAATGTTTGTTTACTCACAAAATGTATAATTTCTTATTTCGTGAATTTTGGACCTTAATTTGTGAAATCAAGACCTTATTTCGTGAAAGTTGAAGTTAAGATGTTTGTTTACACACAATTGTTTAATATCTTATTTCGTGAATCTTAGACCTTAATTTGTGAAACCGGAACTTTATTTCGTGAAACTTGGACTTAAAATGTTTGTTCACTCACGAAATGTTTAATTTCTTATTTCGTGAATCTTGGACCTTAATTTTTGAAACCGGGACCTTATTTCGTGAAACTTGGACATAAAATATTTGTTTTCTCAAGAAATGTATAATTTCTTATTTCGTGAATCTTGTACCTTAATTTGTGAAACCGAGACCTTATTTTGTGAAACTTGGACTTAAAATGTTTGTTTACTCACGAAATGTTTAATTTTTTATTTCGTGAATCCTAGACCTTAATTTGTGAAACTATAACCTTCTTTCAAACTTGGACTTAAAATATTTAATATCTTATTTCGTGAATCTTGGACCATAATTTGTGAAACTGGGACCTTATTTCGTAAAAATTAGACTCAAAATGTTTGTTCACTCACGAAATGTTTAATTTCTTATTTCGCGAATCTTGGACCTTAATTTGTGAAACTGGGACCTTATTTCGTGAAACTTGGACCTAAAATGTTTGTTTACTCACGGAACGTATAATTTCTTATTTTGTGAATCTTTGACCTTAATTTGTGAAACCGGGACCTTATTTCGTGAAACGTGGACTTAAAATGTTTGTTTACTCACGAAATGTTTAATTTCTTATTTGTATGAATCTTGGACCTTAATTTGTGAAATTAGAACCTTATTCCATGAAAGTTAGACTTAAAATGTTTGTTTACTCAAAATTTATAATTTATTATTTTGTGAATCATTGACCTTAATTTATGAAATCGGGACCTTATTTTGTGAAACTTGGACTTAATATGTTTGTTTACTCACAAAATGTTTAATATTTTATTTCGTGAATTTTGGATCTTAATTTGTGTAACCGGGACTTTATTTCGTGAAACTTGAACTTAAAAAAACTGGCTCCACTTTCTTCCGGAGGGGCCCCAAACAAGCAAGACCTGAAAACCAATAGACCACATTAAAGTTGAGTCTATTTTTGATTTAAAAACTTTGTGGGCGACGAGAATTTTAAAGTTGATAAAAAAAAAACTAAACTGGTAGCCTTGCGGGCAGAAAGTAGTTCATCGAGGTCATCTCCGGCTTCCACTGCAAGAAGGGAACAGAAATAGTGTGTTAATGCTAGTATTCTTGTAATCGAGGTATATGCTCAGTCAAACGTGTAATTTTCTATTTCTCATGTAAAACTCGAGAATTACGTGATTACCGTTTAATTGGAGTCAAGATAATGGATTTAGTTTAGTAGAATTCAAATTAACCTAATATTAACAATTGAGCACCTGATAACAACAAAGAATGAAACATGAAAGTGCAAAAAATCAAGTAGATTAGAAACAAAGCTACAATATCGGAATTAACCTCTAAAAAACCTAACAAATGAAGTAGATTAACTTAGTAGACAACAAATTGATTCGACACAAATTAATTGATACAAGACTAAATAATAGCAGATGGCCATTTCTTTTTGGCAAAAATTGATTGACCACTCAAGCAACAACACATTTAAAAAGACGAAGTAGCTACAGGAATTTCATCAAACCTCCGGAAATGAAACACGGATCCAAAGAACGACAAGGTAATAACACTCAATTATCCAAAAACTCGCTAAATAGAGCCGAAACAGCTAAAATTAACTATGAAACAACAACAACAATAAAAGTCAAAGTAAGAGGTATATGCTCTCAAATCGAGGTATTATGATCAACAAAATGAGTGTTTCGTCACAAACCCAGGTTACATGAAAACATCATAAATAACAATGAACAATAAAATTGAAACTTAAATTACGAGCATGATCGACCAGATTAGGAACGCAAAGAAACGATGAAGTCGAGTGAAGTAAAATAGTAAGACTAGAGCAAAACTAAGTAATAAAACTAACTAAATAATATTTAACCAAAATTTAACAGACTGAGCAACAAAAATCAAAATCTGTTAAAGAAGGGGAAAGAACATTCAATGAAGTGGAGAAATCGATCAAAGCCAGCATAAAAGAAGAGCGAAAATCCATAATTAAACAAGCCGATATAGGATTTAACAAATTAAATAAGTTAATCGAAGTGAGATGGGTGCGGAATGAAATCGAAATGAAAATTAGGTGAACGAAATTACCTAGTTCCGTAAAGAAATTAGGATAATTATGGCGAACCAAATCTTAGTGATAAAAATGGCGATCGAAATACAAGTGAATGACGATGAAGACGAATAGGAGCTGGAGAAAAAGTAAAGTGATTTAGAAGAACCCAACAAATGATCTAAGAATGAGGGAAATTTTTGTTAGTTGGGGTTATTTAGGAGGATACGTGGCATCATCTAGTAAATCTTTAATTTTAAGATCCGACGGTTAGAATGGGTACGGCGTGACGTATCTTTTTTTTACTCAAATCCCAGTACCCTTTGCTCCATGAAACTGGGCGTGACATATCTTTTTTTTTACGGTGCATCAACAACCACATTATCCTTGCTCTGAATAAACTTGGTGGAAAATGAGAAGGATTGTAGAAATTCCACCCACTCAGCATGCCTTGGATTCATCTTGTGTTGGCCATTTATGTATTTCAATGTCTCGTGACCAGAATACAACACAAATGGTCTAGGCTTAAGATAATGACTCCAATGATTCAGAGCTTTAACAATTGCATAGAAACAGAACTTCAGATTGCATAAAAGAGCATTTTTCCAACTTCCCATATAGTTTGTTTGACCTCAGTGCCTCAAACAGCTGTTTCAGATGCTGTAGATGGACGTAATGATTTCTTTGTACTTTGTACCAGCTTTGAGTTCACCATTGCTGGGATGTCTCTACTGAGCTTCAGAGTTGATGTGTATGTGAAGGAGGATTAGAGATAAGTTTGTCCAGCTTGTAAGATTATTCTTGCTTATTTAAGGGGTATAGATAAATGCTCATGTACAGTGAACAACTGACCTTAACAGGCTGAATCCTTATCCAATTTGAATGAATAGAATTGAATGCCAGCTGCATATGTATGAAGCATAGCAGGCTATTACTGGATGGACTTCAAATGCAAGTGATTTCTAGCAAGCGACAAGTCGATATACATTGCCTAGATTATAGGCAGAAAACCGTGTACTATAATGCTACTTCATGGTCCTACTTCATTATCAGTTTTCAACTGCAAATTTCGGAAATTAGCTTGAACTCAACTGAATTAACACAACGATCTGGTCGTCTATACTCTATACCACTAAAATAATGAAACTTGTATCATTGTATCACATAGGAGAAGTTAAGCAACAAGAGCAAATGATAAAACGAACCGCAATCAAGTAGCATTTATACAGTTGACCAAAGAATGAAGCAAGTCTATGTTCTTGCTGTACTAATATTGAACTATATCAATTGAACTGAAATCATCTGAACTGTTATCTGTGGATCTTGAGTATGCAGTGCTGTCGTGTAGCGAATGGAAGTAACCCTTGCTAGGAAGGTCCGGAACCGAGATGAAATTAGCATCATTCAAGTACACCATATCTCCAAATTCACCCAGCTTGAACCTCAACATCACGAACTTGTCCGGCTCTCGTATCAGGCATACTGAACAGTTGTCTGCAATTCTTGATGCACTCTTAAATGATTCCCCGAATGACCATACCATCCTGATCTTGTACTCCTCCTGCCCCACCATCATTTCAACTGCAATTCAACAAATATTAACTCACTCTTTCTATTTTATTTTCATACATACAGATGCAAAGCCGTTTTAAAGTGGTATCGTAAAACAACATGCTAATTCTTCCATATACCATATTGAACTCCATTAACACTGACTGGGAACATTGTCATCATTTTAGGCAAGTCCTTTGATGGTACAACCGTCTCGTACATGTATGAAACGTTGACGAAGTTTGGGTGATCGTCCTCAGCTTCTTTCAAGTTAATATTCACAGGACGACCTAGAGCAAAATCTGTCATAATTCACCAAAAAGTTCACAGTTAGCTACACCACCCAGTTTCAATGAGAAATTGCTCGATTATATGATAAATAATACTTGTAAAAGTTAATAAAAAGCTATAGTCTTGAGCCTTTGGAGAGTCTCACGGATAATCTTAGCCTAAGTCGAGGATATCACAAACTATGATAAAATTCACAAGAGACTAGAAATAGCTAAGATCATTCTCCAAGTCTCCAACATAGATCATGATGAAATATTTTTCAAATCAAAATTATCAAAAATACAATTAAACATGAGCAAGAAAGAAATAAGAAATTCGTCACCAAAATTGCACTACCATTCAAGAAACACAAATTTATAACCGATCCGTATAAAATTTCAGTGTAGCAGAAAATGGAAAGCCAGAAAAAAGAAAGAAAGAAAGAAATAGTGTGTGCATAATATTTGGATTGGAACAGAGTATTAATAGACATACGACCAAGAGCAGAAGTACCCCACTGAAATGAAATTTGATTCGAACCCTCTTCAACGAAAATGGCAACAGACTCCGTGTTAAATTCTTGAGAAGCTCTAAGAAGTCGAGAGACTCCCCACAATGGAAGCATCTTCCTCAAGGGTTTTGAGCATTGAAAGTCTTGTAACCCAGCGGACTTCAACCGTAAAATGACAAAGACATCATTTAAAGAGCGTATATCGGCTTTCCAAACCGTCATTTCGAACCCATTTGTACTCACTTCAATCAACGCCTCCATGTTCTTGTTCAATTTCGGGTCGGATAAGGCCTCAACTGCTATCGTCAAGGTTTTGGCGGGTTTTAGAATGAAGGCAAAGTCAAACGCTTTTCGGTTCTGCTCGGATTCATCCATGGTTGGGGCGGTTTGGGGAGTTTCAGAAGTGGGTTTATTCGGTTCTGCCATTGTAGGGATTCTTGAAAATGGGTAGTTTTACTTGATTAAACAGAGAAATTATGGATATGCAATTTCTATGAGCAAATTATTAGGGTTGGAGCAATCTGAAATTGTTTATATCGGAAATACGCAATTTAATGAAAATGGTTCAAGGAAATTTGTTAGGAGGAAGTTATGAAGGTTGGCGCAATTTAGAATTGTTTATGCAATGAAATGGTTTCAAGGCCTCAACTGAATTGTTTATATTTCTATTATTCAGGATTAGTATATGTATGTGATGATGTGAACTGAGTTCGTTAAAGTTCTGATCAGGTTGTTAGAACAGTTACGAGTTTTTAATACCTTCCATCTCATTTATCTTATTTCTTCCACAAACTAATTTTCTAATTGCTTACCCTCTCACCTTCTCCATCTCATTTATATTTTACAAATTATTTTGGTAGCAGTACACATTTTACTCAATGATGCAGTACTGTTGACAATTTTACCCTTCTCATTCTCCTTTTTATTTTCTCTCCCTAGTCTCTCTTTTCTCTCCAATATCAAAATGTGTACTGCGAAAAATAATTTATTAAAAAAAATAATAATAATAATAATACCTATACTACTTTGAGTAAAGCGGAAAAAAATACAAATTAATGAAATACGTTTGTTTAGTACTAACTGACAAAGATTGATGAACTACGTATCTAAACAATTGAAGGACTACGTACTATTAAGCAATTTACATACATTGATTTGGTTTTTAAATCAATTGAAGTAATATGTAATATTAAGAAGGTAGTTGATTTGTAACTGGTTTCTAAAATTGAAGTAGAACGTAATATTAAGCAAGGTAACATATGTTGATTTGGTTTCTAAATCAATTAAAGTACTACGTAATATTAAACATGTCAATTCATTTCTAAATAATTAACAATGATTGTTTTTTCATGTTGATGAACAAACCCTAATTAAAAAAGAAACTATAATATTAAAAAAAAAATCAAGTTAATAAGTAATATAAGATTAATGAATTAATTACTTGTTCGTCACTTGAATAATCGTTCATAGTTGTAAATTTTTAATGGGGTGGAAAATGGTACATGTTTCAATATTTGAGAGAAGGAAGAGAGAATTAGGTTTAATGTTTTTCTAGGAAAGGGTAACAAATGGAAAATTTGGTGTCAAAAGTACTGTATTGAGCTAAAAACGTATTGCGAAAATAAATTACGATTATTTTTTAGTATATATTTAATGAATTATTCTCTACTTAAGGAAGTTTGGAATAAATAAAAATGACTCGGAAATGTTATGGTAACCTTAGTTAAGTAATTAGTTATCGCCTTTTTACCTCTGTTTTTAAAAAGTCTCTTTTAAAAACTTTCTAAAAACCCTAACCTCCATCAATACGGGCTCCATCTAACATCAATCGATCGATGGTAAGCAAATTATATCAGATTTCAATTAATAGTATGATAATTTATAATCTATTCAATAAAAGTGTACCTTTTGGTGAGAATCGTTATTCGTGGTTTAGTTTCATCAATAATAATATAATATTGTCAAGAATAGTTCGTTGATGGTTCGTAGCGTGTTCTTTAGGGTACAAGTAATTTGTCAACGATCTTTGGAACCAGACGGATTTATGTTTTTTATCTCATAAATCAAACGAAGAATCCCCTCAAAAGCTACCTGAAGATAGCTAAGAAATTTGTTTTTCTATGGTTTTCATTGGATTTGTTTTCAATTATATATGTCCTTGTGCCGTATGACGTTCTATTAATAAATTATTCTTTTCTTCAAAAGAAAAGTAACTAGTATTGGTGCCAGCCCCGCTTGGACTATCTTTATTTACCATTAAAATTTATCATTATTACTATAAAAGAAGAATGTATAACTGCATACGTGGTGCGCTAATATTCCACCATTGACTCTTTCGCTCACTCACATTCACTCTCACAAAAATCAGTTTCGTAGACCAATGAGAACCCTCAATTTATATCAAGTCATATATTTTTATGTATTATAATATTATAATATTATTATATTATTATTATTATTATTATTATAATCATTCCAAGATTCCTTAAATATTATACCGAGATTCCCTAAATATTATAAATATTATAATTATAATATTATACTAATAAAAACCAATCAGATTATACTAATAACAAATCCTAAATATTCTATATATATTCCCTACCAATCACGGTTGTTTACCATAATTCCCTATGAATATATGGCATTATGTGGTAACTGGTAACAGCATTAGGCCTTACACACCCTCACATTCACCCACACAACACAAGTTTTCATCAGCCAATTAAATCTTACAATTTTGACAAATCATTCTTGACAAGTCAGCCATTATTAAATATGGAATTTGCACCCATATTTTCAATTAATGGGTTGTAATGTAACGTTTTCATACCAAATTAAATTCGAAATTTCAAGAATCCGACTCACAAAATGATTATTTTTAGTCTTTTTCTTAATTATTTTTGGAAACAAAGTCTGTAATCTCATTTTTCTCCATTTTTCTTTTTTATGAACTTCTTCCCTATTTTTCTAACTCATCTTTATCCATCATCCAATAATTAATTTTTCTCATTAATTATTATATCTCTATCTTTCATTAATTATTATGTCAAGGTAATTTTTTATTTTATTAGTCCATATTTTTTTTACATCAGCGAATGTTGTTTACAAGGAGGTTTTCGAGAAACTGTAATTTTTGTCCTAGATTATCGAATTTTAATACACCCATTTAATTTAGATTTCTACCTGATTAGTTATTTTATTCATCCTATTTGTCCGTCAACTTAAGTTCTGTCACCAATTCAGAAAATACAATAACTTTCCAAATTAATCATTATTAATTATTTAATCTTTTTTATAATCGTTTATTGTTTTTTTTCTTATATATCTTATTCATTCATGTTATCCTAATTAATCCAAATATTTCCATCATTGGTAACAGATATTCGAAAATTAGTGTATCAGAAAATTCACCTTTTGACCGAACATATCTTATATGCAAAACAACCCCGTTAAAAATCATTTTGTTCGAATAAATAGAATTGTTATATAATGAAATGAATTTGCCTTTATCATCTTTAAAAGTAAGTGTACACAACCCCGTGATTTTTCACGGGTGTTACACTAGTTTTCAATTAAATAAAACTACTTTAAAGTTGGATAACTAGTAAAAATCATTAATATTTTTTTCTATTATATATCTTAAAATTACGATTAAATAAATTATGAGACAAATTCATTACTCTCGTTATTAATATTTACTTGAATCGATTGGTTAGCTAATTGTTCATATATACTTTCTTTTGTTTTTAGTAAAGGTGGCAATCGGATCACTCGAGTCGGTTACGTATCGGATAAAAGCGGGTCGAGTCATATCGGATTCGGCTCATTTCGGAATGTCAGGTCATTTTCGGGTTGAGTCACAACAAGTAACAAGTTGGGTTAGATCATTAGTGGGTTAGTGTCGAGTCAGGTTCCGAGCATATATTTATCTTATATACTTCCTCTTAATCTTAATAACCTTCTCTATTCATGCGTGTCACGAGATTTAAGGGTTTGATTTAAATAAGCATAAAGTATTGTTCTGGGGTGAGGCGATTGGAGAGAGTGTAAGTAATTGTGGGTTATTGTTGTGCGATGAGGTGCTTAAGCATAAAGTATAGGAATTATTGTAGGGTATTGTTGTAAAATGAGATGATTAAAATTAGTATAAAACTTAACTAAAAAAAGAAATAGAGAAGATATTGTGAATAGACGAAAAAAGAAATAGAGAAGTTGATTTAGAATAGGAGGGAGTATTTAGTTTTAGATATTAAGTTTATGTTTAAATAATGGGTATGTGCATTAATTGTAGCTTTAAGTGAAGTAAAATTAGATGAATGTCAATTTGGTATTAATTAAAACATTATTAAGCTAGTTCATTATCAAGTCATTAACCGGGTTGAGAAAATATCGGGTCACAGCTCGGGTTGGTTCGCTTTATGCCGGGTTCGAATTGGAAAAAAAATAAGGCCGATATCAGGTCAGTTCACCAAATTTTCGAGTTATATTGGGTCGGGTTTCGGGCGATCGGGTCGGGTCAGGTTTTGGCAGCTCTAGTTGTTACTTGTTAGTATTGTTAATTTTATTACATTTGTTATTATTATTGTTATTTTCACTACTTACGTCGTAATTATTGTTACCTTTACCACTACTATTAATAATTTACCTACTCATCTTATTACTTTGACTATTCAAATCAATGATTACTATCATATCACTATATCAAATGTTTAGCATTAAAATAAACTTATTTTCAATTAAATAAATCTGCTTTAAAGTTGCATAACCCATAAACTTATCATTAATATATTTTCTATACTATAACATATCTTAAAATTACAGTGAAATAAATTACTTGACAAATTCATTACTCCCGCAATTAATATTATAATTCTTGGTATTATTGGATAATACCACAACACCTTACCCGAGATCCCTTCCTTACTCTTATAACGCCATTCAGGGCAACGCAGACAATTTGATAATTCCTCAAAAAGTTTACGGTACAATATGCAGTCATTAGGACAAGCATGTATTTTCACATATTCCATGCCCAATTCTCTAATCATTTTCTTAGCCTCATATTTCCGACTCGGAAGAACATTACCATCAGGAAGCATGTCACATAACAAAGCTAGAAGATCGGTAAAACTCTTATCACTCCACCCATTTGACCCTTTCAAGTTATATAACTTTACCACCGCGGATAATTTCTTATACTTCTTACAACCCGTAAATAAAGACATTTTAGATTGACTCAACTTCTCAATTAAATCCCCAGCCTTTATTTCCCCATCACCAGTAGCTTCAATATCATCTGATCCATCATCTTTAGTAAACTTCCCATCTAAAACAACTCTAAGTGTAGGTGAACGATTGTTTACATATACATTATTTACCTCTACATCAAATTCCCCATCCTCATACTCTAATTCTCCATGAAAAATCAAACGCCTATAATCTCTACTGAAACTATTCTTTTCTAAGTGTATTTTGACATCTAGGATAGGCAAAACCCTAATATTACCACATCTATTATAAGGACAGGGAATTGGTGAGTGGAGATTAAAATTTTCATCAACGAAATTGAAAAATTCATTAATTCCATCATTATAAATGAGATCACCAAAGTCACCATCAATCATCCAAGTTCGACCTATATATAAACTAGTAGCTATGAAAATAAGATTACCTTTTTAAGCTATAAAAATTAATGACATCAACGATAGCAAAGATTAATAGAATTATTTTGGTCAAATTGAATATCTATTAAAGTTTTGTTAAAGGTGTGCATGTAGTGGTCAATTTGGTCAAATTAAAATCTCCATTGACTACGGTTGAATTGAAAACCGTTCTTTCATAATAGAAAATGGTAACGATTACAGAAAATACGTAGCTATAACATGACAGCGGGTACCAAAAGCCGTTGCTGGAAACAATTTAGTACCGGGTTTCCAAACGCCGTTTTTTTTAAACTGGTCACAGTTGTATAAAAATCGTTGACAAGAGTGATTATATAACGAGGTTTTGGGAACCGTAAAGAGTTTTTATAACGGTTTGTTAAACAACCGTTGTCTAAGTATAATAACCTGAGAATACGTTATTGTGATGGCGCGGTTAAGGTTTCCGCCGATATTTGGAAAACGACAATCTAAGTGTCGTAATTATATGCATTATACCATTATGATACGCTCGTTATTGATGGCCATATTTGGCGTAGTGAAGTGTGTATCAGTATATGGGATCCCTAGTTCTTGTCCTAAATCGAGATTAGAATATAACAATTGTTGCTTGATGACTTGAGTTTATGTGAAAGGGACTCTACCTTTGGATAGAGAAGGATGACGACGGGGGTGAGTGGTGCTTAGAGAAGGAGGAGGACGGAGTTTTGTTGATGAAGAGTGAAAATGGCGGGGATTATGTAGTAGTTTGCCTCCATTTTGGGTAGTGTGAATACATTTAATTGGGTGCATTGGGTGGTTTTGTTTGATTTGAGGGAAAATCAGGGGAGATTGTTGGGTTACTACCAGTAGTGAATCAATTTTGACATAACCTACAATCAGTGACATGGGATGCGCGGTAGGGGTGAGTTTGATGGTGGGTGTACGGCGGGATAGGAAAGGGAGATGAGGGGATTGGTGATGAAGGTGGTGTAGGATCGAAGTCCAGGTTTTTTTTTTGGTGAGATAATAGGGATGAAGATTGAAGAGTTAAAGTTCAGAGTGACTAATTAAGCCCAAGGGAAACTGGTTGTTCAGGTTTTCAGTAACACCCACAATTATTTAATAACTTTTAGCAAAATATTCTCAAATAAATAGAACTGTTACCATCTCGGTATGACCGAGGTAGTGAATAACAAAGTAAAACAAACCAAGCACTTTATATTTAAATGGTAACCAAATTCTATTACAACTTGTCCAAAACTCAAATACAAAATTACGTCATAAGCAACTGAAATAAAGTCTGAACTGAAAGAAATAGTGTGATCTATAAGCTAAGTGAGTCAAAGTCTGCATCTCACATTCCTGCCTCAGCTCCTAGCTCATCTGTCTCATTCTTGTCAAATCTGCTCCCCATTACGGATCATCACAGGTGCACACGAGTACACTGTCAATCTCCCGGTTTAGTAGGATAACTATCAAGGTACAATATATAAATATGCAACAAAGTATGATATGCAAATGTCATGCCACTACTGAGCTCAATCACCACCTAGCTCCAATCACAACCTGTAACCCCCACCCTGACCGAAACTCCCGGCAGATTATTATCGACCGTCATCGAATACCAGCATAACAACTGAAGACACCAGGCCTGGTCTGCAGAACCACCATGGGCTTCTATCAAAACAGTATTCATTCCATATCTCCAATCATCAGTAACCAATGCATATGTCATGTTCATGAATGCAACGATACTATTATCCATCTCGTGCTAATAATAATGCACTCGTGTCAATGATAATAAATCAACACTCTCAGGCCAATTATTATATGGATACCATTCATAATTAACACATCATAACATCTATTTCATGAACAATCCAAGTACAGTGATAAGTGTATCCAATCTGATCAAGCAAACTCCGACAATCACGTAATCAACAGGAATCAAAAATACTCCACTTCAAACTCGTTCCCTATGAATATTGCATAATATTAAACTCTATTTAACATAACATGTCTGTAACTAATTAATTAGTCACTTCATAAATGAAACCGTTATAGAAATCAATTAACTCAACCAACTTGTCCTCATTACTTTTATAACTAATTTTCACTTAAATAATCGAACATGGAAATATAATCGAACTATCGATAACCGTCACATCCTTGTATAGAATTTACTTAACAACTTCAATAATTATTACTAATAATAATAATCATACTATTAATAATATCATTAACTACAATAACAAGAATAATTATAATAATAACAATACTAATAACAATACACAGACCATGACAATCCACCAACGAATAATAATGATAATAATAGTACACAGACAATGAATAATAATAATAATAACATATCACATACAACCAGCCGCCGTAACCAACCTGACTCACGACATAACTAGCATTACTTGACAACCCCTAAACACAGCCTCTTCGACACCCCACGCGCCACCTGAACCACTACCACAACACGGTGGCTGCCACCACCGCACCATGGCGCACCCACTGAAACCAACCACGACACCTGACTCACCCACACCAGCCTTCGACAATATCAACAAAACCCCTGGTCACAACGACAACACGCTGAAAACCGTGACTGACCCTCACTGCAACCCGACTATCACCTCTTGTACCACTACCCTAACCACCACCTGACACTACCCTAACCACCAATTATCACAACTCACCACCCACGACTCCCTGGTGACAAACACCAGGCGTCAACACCACCTAAAACACCTGAAATAGCCGCCATAAATCCGTTGTACACACACCTATATATACATCCCCTGTTTCTGCCCGTTTTTAACCCCCTAAACAGGCTGTCAAAAGTAAGTTTCCCGACCACCACACACCACCCCAACACCACTAATATAACCTACTAACACCCTACTACCAGTACTCATGAACTCATAACAAGAATTGACACCAAAACACGATTAAATAAGCAGACCAAACGAAACAGATTAGAGTAATGCATACAAAGTTACTGTTGCCACTTACTAATCATTGTTGTAACAGTTACGTTGGTCCTATGGTGGTTTAAAGACGATAACCATGTTATTCATACTACAAGGATTACTCATAATAAAATTACTCAGATTCGAAGGTCTGAAAAGTACGATAAACAACTTACGAACTCACTGTTGCGCAAGGATGAAAACGATAATGGTGATGGCAGTTCCTACTCAGTTTCCTTCTCTTTGTTCTTGTCCAACTTCACGGTAGGCCAGAGTAGGGTTCTTGGGTGTAATGGAGTAGGGAGGCAGACAAGAGAGTAGGGTTTTTGTTTTTGTTTTATCAATGGTAGTCATGCTAGGGTTTCTCTTTTTTTGTATGGTTAACACTGTTCTCTTAATTCATCCGAGCCCAAGACCATCATGTGTCAATCATAACCTGAGTCTAATAGCCATCACACATCTCGAGGACTTATATGACTATATCATGTTCTTAACCCGTAACTAGAGCTGTCAAACAGGTCGAAAGGGCGGGTTGCGGGTCGGGTAGATACGGGTTCGGGTAAATTACGGGTCGGGTGTATTTCGGGTCGGGTAAAATACGGGTCACGTCTATACGGGTTCCGGGTCGGGTTCGGGTAAAAATACGGGTCAATCAACATCTTTTCCTCACATTTTTTAAAACTTCTTTTATATCGTAATTCTTACCCTTTATACGTTTTTTATCTTCTTGCTCGTCTTAGTTAACTTAATTGTCACCATTTTTGCCCTCACCACCAACATCACCATGTTATCATCATCATCATTCTTACTAACTCGCTAAGTACGATAATGAGACTCAAATAAGATAACAATGATGACGTGACATGTGATCTGAATTGATGAGGTGGAAGTGTTGAGGCGAAGTACGGTTCAGTTCGACGTAAGATGGTGAAAGTGACGGTATGACACATATTTTGAGGTGATGATATGGCATGTGGTCCTAGACAATTATGTGGAATGAGGTGTAAGTGATAGTGTGACACTCATTTCGATGTAATGACGTGACATGTGGTCCGTCGAAATAATGAGGTGACAGTGCTAACGTGGAATATAACTTGACGTACTACACTAAAAGTGACGACGTGACACACACTTCAATGTGATGACGTGGCATGTGGTTCGAGGTGATGAGTTGGCGCTGCTGACGTGGAATGCAATTCGACGTACTACGATAAAAGTGACGGTGTGACACACACTTTGAGGTGATGATGTGGCATGTTGTTAGAGGTGATGACGTGGCATGTTATTTGAGGTGATGACGTGACATACCGCATATATATACATATTTCTCTTCAAAAATTTATAAGTCATCAATACTTATACGACATTGTATATTTTAAAAATGATATATTGTCTTGACCCAACGGTCAACCCGCTGCGGGTCGGGTTTTGACCCGCTGTTTACGGGTCAAAATGGGTTCGGGTATCTTTCGGGTTCGGGTTGGAAAAACCGGGTCATTTACGGGTTATTTACGGGTCGGGTTACGGTCGATTTTCGGGTCGGGTCAGGTTTTGACAGGTCTACCCGTAACTTAAAATTAATGAGTACATATAATAATATAATTTAAATATAAACTAAATATGAATATGAAGGTAAATAGTATTACAAGTCCAAATGATATATTAAATATAATTATTATAGCAACTAACAAATACGTATCTAATAATATATAATTATACCTTGTCTTGATAATAATATAAAACAACTCATTATTACGAACTATGACAATACGGGGTATTACAGCCTTTCCTCCTTAAAATGAACTTCGTCCTGAAGTTCGCCACCCCGTAACGATAACGAAACACTCAACAAGCATGAAATAACACAAGTAGAACTTATATGAGCTCCAAAACGCGAAATGTTACATTCTACCCCCCCTTAAGAAACTTTGTCCCCAAATTTTAACATACAATAGAAAAAAAAAACATGACACTTAAAGAACCACAACATAGTGCATAACAGAAGTAATCAGGATTTCCAAGTATAGTCAATCTCCGTCAAACAATCACGACATACCAATTTGTCATATCATAATTCCTTAATATTTTACAATCCTATCCTCCTTAGGACATGGTTACGTCCCCGTAACCCCATTATAAAATTTCACATCCAATGCTCAAGAAGATCACCGAAACAACAGTCACAAATTATCTGATAAGTTAATTACTCTATACTGGGCAACTAGCATCCGGCTTTTAAAGCAACAAAACATACTCGTCAATTTCATGCTACGCAGTAAAAATCAAGGTTACTAACACTTATATACCCTTGGAAATTTTGACACAAAATTAACTCATTTACATCAATGTAGACAATCAGCTAACTCATAGTTCATACTTGACAAATTAAAACATTTCATATTAGTAATCATATTATAGAAGTAAAATTCATATTTCTGCACATAAGGTTTAGAGAATGACAATAGGCAAAAATTTAAATAACGAAATTAAATACGGAGTAACGACATAGTTCACGAGGTATATACTAATCACAGACTAACAAGATAACATAACATCCCTAGGTATAAATAAGTTGGAATAATTCAGGTATATTTCCATCTACTCGCATGACATCATTTGACATAAATCTAGTAATAAACATAACTTACAAATTCGTAGTTAATTAACTCTTGTCTCTATAATGTGGAACAATTTAATATTCAGGCAGGATCTCATCAACACGTATCTGTTAGGTTTAGTTATCTCATAATCTAATGTTTTTAGTCATACTAACATAATCTTATAATTAACATTTTAATTAACATGATTTAGATCTTATGCATGCTTAATTTATGCGGAATAGGAGAGATTTCGAGCCCTTACATACGGTCCGAATGGAATGCTAGGATGATCTTCCAAGTATTCAACAAGAACACCTCCTCTAAGATGCACCAAGACAATCCCTTAACAATCTGAAATCTTTGAGTATGCTAGTGCTAGAAACGGATTTTCCTTAAAACATATACTAATCTTTATTAGAAATTAAATCAATATACTATTACTAATATAGTATATGTATATGTTATTATCCTTATAATAATTTGAGAAGTTTTGATGTGGTTTTACTTGAAAAACACGGCTAAGAGGAGTAGAATGAATGTGTATCTCATACTTATAATCTTTTCTTCACCACACTTAAATTAAAACAATTAATCTAATGGTTATGGGGAAGGGGAAGCCGGCTAGGGCATGGGGAAGGCTAAAAGGAGATGCTTGTTGAGATTACCCATGATCTAGGCATGCAACCCTAACCATTAGGTGTTAATCCTAGGTCATAATTGTGTCTTAACCATTTAAAACACAATTAAGAACCCCTTAAACCTACCTGACACCCTTATTAGTAAATGGACTCTATTTTATAAAACTTGTCAATTGTAAATTTGTATATTATGTGACATCTTATATGTCACTTAATAAAATACAATTATTATATATGTAAATATTTATCAAATAAATATTATATATAATTAAATAAATATATTCATCAATTGACAAGTAATTCATAATTACTAGTATAAAATAGTCATCACCAATAATCGTCAACACGATTCGCAACCCGATTCATTCTAATCATGATATTATAAAATATCGTTTATTATTTAATAATTGACACGTTTCAATTATATACATAAATATTACAATAAGATTTAACCTCTGATTTCTCGATATACGATTTTAAGAAATATGATCAAATCGTATCAATATACATTTGATCACTTAATCAATTAAGGGAATTGTCCTAAAGGTGTGACCTAAAGGGATCAACTGACCACCACCGTCACACGACAGCAATGTCAAACTCTAGCTAGCCAATCATTACCGATTAATGTTGGTCAGTTGACTAAAATAAATCGTATCATCCCTTGCGCATTCTCGTCATGAGATTTAATTATGTGATCGCACTATTGTTGAGGACACATTTCCCAACAATCTCCCACTTGTCCTCGACAAGTGTGCGTCACCAATTCTCTTGTCCTATTACAATCTCCCACTCAATGCAAGGTGTCTCTCTGAGGTCGTACTTGCATTCGATCATATCATGAGTGGTTTCCTCGATCTGGAGAATAACTGTTTGACCAGAATTATCTACCATAGATACCTTCCGAGCGTGGCCACGCATTTCCAGTTAACTTCTCCTCGAGTGGCCTTGAGATTTGAACAACCCTGACAAGGGGTGGACAATTTCTATCGCACTACTTCCTTTAACTAGTCACAGTCAGTCACAGCCTGAAGCAATCCCATTTGACTCCAGTTACGAAAAGTCGTAGAGAATGGATCAAGGTTATGTCTAAACTGTACCATCTTGGGAGAGTAGTCTTTAGTCTAAGAATTGACTCACAAGAATACTATAGCAGCTCTCGCCACGACCCGGCTATTATAAAATTTCCAGAACTCTATAAGCGGTCACATTTCCCGACAGAGTGTCTCTTGCAGTCTGCCTATGTGATCGACTAGTCATCACATATGACTCATGGCATTTGAACTTGCCATCAGTCGCCTCACATTCTAGTCGCTTTGAGATGTCACTTCATGTTAAGCGGCTAGGGGTTATACTAAGTCAATCCAGTTCACTTATGGGGTTCAATATTGTCTCTCACAACCCATTTGGATTTTGACAAAGTATCTTTCATCTTGAGTTAATTATAACTCAAATGACATTGTGGTGCAAAAACAGTCAATACTATTTCATTGCATTTGATGCACGATCATCTATTTGTATTAGTGTCTTGCGAATAAACCTTTTATTCATGATTGCAAAACTTAAAAATTTTGTTCTCCTTCCATCTCATATTATCTCACATAATATGAACTTATTTGAGCACATATCTAGAACTCATTCTAGATCTTGAGTTTCCTTTCTTGAGGGAACTCCCACTGTTATCTTATAACTCGTGACGTATTGATATACTAGAGGGATTAAAGAATCACTCGAAATTATCTAGTCACTTATGTGCTGAAATCTATATTGTAGTTATTAGTGATTTCATCACTCTTACTATTTTCAAACATCTTGGCTATTTGATCATGATTTTATCAATATGAATCATATCTAACCATTCTCATTTCTAATGGGCGACCTTTTATTATCAATATAATAAACCTTCCCGTAAAGCTCCATCATCTTATGATATAAAGTATTTTGTTCATCTAGAATTGAAAACCTCTTATTCTTTACACTTTAAAGAATCACCCATCCTCTCTAAATGGTAGGTTTAATTCTTTAATGAATATTGCTCCCACTAAAAACAATATTACTCGATTTCTTAAATGAACGTTTCATTTCTCGCATGTAAATCTTTATTATCTCTTGAATCATTATCACTATCACTATCCCTATAGTGATCTATTTTCTTTCAATTAATCATCACTTCCTTCATGTCTTCGTTTCCTCGAGACGAATATGACATGATAATACTCTTATAACTACATTGAGAGAATTGAGATGATTTCTTCTCCTTTATCTTATAAATTTAGAAAAATCATTTATTAAGGAACTGTTTTCCTTCCGATTTCGTACGGGGTTTCATTATATCCTCTCTTTGAAACAATGAACATAAGGAACTTTCCTCGTGTGTCCTCCCGTAGTTTCTTCAGTGTCCTCTCGTAGTTTCTTCAATTCATTCATTTAGGGTTCTTCTCAAGACTCCCATGTAGGAATCTTCTCTAAGATCCTGTATTTATATCATTGGTTTGCGAGCGAAATATTTTCTCTCACTCTATCCTTTTAACAATAACCTTTATTTGTATAAGGATAGCAATTTCGATTCAACCAATGCATATGAATGTTTGACGTTTTATAGGTGTGATGTATACATTCTCATTTTCACTTAAAATGATCATCGTATAATGAATTAATGATTTCTTAATTTGATTGAAAGTATCTCATGGGTGTAGTTCTCCGTTTTAATCAACACTTTGATTATATTATATTGATCGTATCAAGGTTTATTGCGTGATAAAATCACCATTATTCATGTTTTAACAAGGTATGCAATTTATTTCAGAAATCAAGACATTGATTAAGAACAAAAGTAGTGACTCGGGTTCAAAACCAAGTCACCAATATCCAAAATTACAACCATTGTTTTAGGATTTTAATCCTTGTCTTACAAGAAAGTAAATTGTTCCATAAATAAAATGCAAAATATGAAAGAAGACGATATGAAAATTAGAGCCTAGCTCTTCAAGTCTTCGATCAATTGGATGCTACCATAGCCATCCAAGTAAGGAACTTCATGCTTCCTCCTCCTTGCCCTTATCATTAGGAGGTGGCCCTTTAAAACAATTAAAAAGGGTAAATATCAACACATTTGTATCATTATACATAGTTGATAAATGACATGAATTTAAACGAGAATTTTTACCTACGGCGGTTGCCTTCCCATTTTTGAGATCGATTAAGTATTTGGGGCAATTACGCTTCCAATGACCGATCCTCGTGCAATAATGGCACTTGTCTTCGGATTTCGAAGAAGAGGTGGAAACGCCTTTCGAAAAGGTCTTTTCTTTGGTCGCTTTGGGCTTGAACGTTTTCTTGCCCTTGCCTTTAAAGGCATTCTTCTTGAAGCTCGTTTTCCCTTTCTTTTCGATGTTTAAAACATCCTTGGTGTAACTTTCATGAAGTCCCATGTCCCTTTCGGCTTGGACGAGCATCTTATGCAACTCATCCAATGTTGTCTCTTGGTTTCGCATATTAAAATTCACCCGGAATTGAGCATACGATTTTACCTTATTGAGCGAGTGAAGAACTCGGTCAATTATGAGAGAGTCGGGAACATCAACGTCTTGCGTTTTTAGAGTCTCCGCGAGCTCAACGAGTTTGAGCACATGAGGGCTTATCTTTTGCCCTTCCTTCAAGGTAATGTCGAAGAAGGCGGAAGCCGCCTCATATTGAATCACCCTTGGAGTTTGCGAAAACATGGTCGCAAGCTTGATGTATATCTCATACGATGTGGTCAACTTGATCATACTCCTTTGGAGATCCGGCTCCATGGAGAAGATGAGCACATTTTTAAGAGCGGAGGACTCTTTCATGTAGGCTTCATAGGCCTCACGAGTTTGGACCGCGGAACGAGCGGTCGGAGCGGGAGGAGCGGCTTCGGATAGGTAACGAGTCTTATCGTCACCTTGAGCGGCCAAAAGTAATTGCGCATCCCAATCCTTAAAATTGGAACCATGCTTATCGAGTTTGCAACGATCCATAAAGGATCGAAGCAATGAAACGTTAGTGAGAGGTGGAGCGTTGGTTGTCATTGATGATGTTGAAAATTAAACTACAATAAAATTGAAGGAATTAAAACAACGTCATTTTCAAAAACTCGCAAATAATTTTAAACAAGTTTAGTATATTTACTTAATGATCTCTTACCCAATTAAGTAAACAATCCAGAGACCCAAACCCATACTAATTCGGGCACGGTATAGCCGATTCATCCCTAATTGGTATAATTTGGTGGATTAACCTCTTAATCGGTTCTACCTTAGAACTCTCGGTCGACAATTTTCTAAAAATCGTCTTTACCCCGAACTTATTGCAACTACGGTTACGAATACTTTCGTTGAGATCGACCAAATTTCAAGGTGTAATCTTATTACCCCACTTACCCAACGTGACAATTTTAGTACCCCGTTATAGCCGAGCCTACGTTCTTGTGAAGAAGGGATTCATGGGTCCGTACTTTTTGGTAAGGCTAAGTCTCAATATTTATATGTAAGAGATCTAGTCAAAATATTATCTATCTCCGTTTAAGTGAACTAAGTCGGTGAATTATCGATAAAATAAATGACTAGGTCGACTAAATCGATAAATGCATGAGACGATATATGACGATTTGGCTATGCATGCAAACATATAAAAAGCAAAATAAAAGCATAAAAGTAAACCCTAGTATGGCCTTTGGCTAGAAAAGAAATAATAAAAGTACAAATTTGGAAACAAACTCCTTTGGTCCCTTGAACTTCACAAGGCACGCACTTTGAGGTAAACACCGTCTTTGTCGGAACTCCTTTGCGAATGGCACCGTCTTCAAGGATCTCCGGATTTACAAAATTACAACTTTTCTAGTCTATTTATACATTATAAAATAGAAATAAATTACAATTGGGTGATACGAGATCACAAAATTACAACCGAATCGGTAACCCCTTTCATTACGGGAAATACCGATTTAAAAACTAAGGCCATACTAAGTAAATTACATAATTCCCAAAATTACGTAAATAAAATCATGACATTCATAATAAAATATGCAATGCTTATGAATATATGAACTATCATGAAAACCCTAAGCCAAATCGTCCTATTTAAATATCAATTATATAAATAGTTATCGTATACCTCGGTTTATGGAATTGCGTGTTTTAACGTTTAACAACATATGCATAATGTGAATCGGAATTCACTCTTAAGTTAATCAACCCAACTCTTTTAGGTTTCAAAATTTAGTCTTACTCAAACTTTGAACATGACTTAACTTAATATATTTTAATATTGTTCGGTATATAACTCGGTTTTACGGGAAAATAATATAAAATCGGAAAGAGTCATTAAAATTTCGAAAATTTTAAAATTCAAATTTTGAAAAATCTGGAATGTTCTTAAAATTTCAGAACTTTAAAAATATTAGTATTTATACGGTTTTAACATTTATTTCGAAAATAAGACGTAAAACGAGCATTTTAAGTTGGAAAATTAAATAATTAGTTCCATAAATGCAAATAAAATACTAATAATATTTTTAAACTTTCCAAAATACTTTAAGAATATAAAATGGACATAAAATTAAATGGCACACTGCCCAATAGCCGAAATTTTTAATTACATGACTCTTATTATTCAATTTTAAATGCAACTTTTTAAACAAATTAAAATTTAAATAAATCAGAACCTTTTGGCTCCCAAGAAAATTATGGTGATGAACATATCATATATTACTAAAATGGGTTAAATTTTCCGGCCATTTTAACAACTATTGCAAATTTTAACGATTTTCGTCAAATATCGTACGATTTTAACCTTTAAAATTATTTCTCAAGCATAAAATAAGATAAAAGCTCGAAATTTTTATACATGCTGGAAATAATATATATGACATCGTGTTAAATTTTTATGGCCAAATTCCAACTTAAACTATTAAAGTCGAAATTATGTCACTAATTACCCGATTTTTACATTAAAAATTTATAATAATGCAATATATGAGATAAATTTCTGGAAACTTTAGCATACATTTTAAATATTGCATGTGACATACTCATAAATGTTTATAGTCAAATTCCAAATATAACTATACAAACCCATTTTTATTCATCTTATTGCATTTTAACATTTAAAATTCATATCACATGTTTTATTAGTCCATAATTTACGAAAATTCATATTCATAACATAGGATATACATGTGAAAACATACTGAAAAATCTCGGCCAAAAGATGATTTTAACTATTTTTCCCAAAATAAACGATTTTTAACCATTAAAACTTAATAAAACCGAGATTTAATATACCAATAACCAATATTCATGCAAAATATATTCCAAATATTCTAAAACATTTTGGAAAACAGTAGGTATTCATGCTTAATTAATTTCGGCCATATCATATATTAAACGAAATTCCAACTTTTATTTTGTTATCTTAATAACTCCGTAAAAACGTAAACGGAAAGCATGCAAACAACCTAGTTGCTCTGATACCAATTGTTAGGTTTAGTTATCTCATAATCTAATGTTTTTAGTCATACTAACATAATCTTATAATTAACATTTTAATTAACATGATTTAGATCTTATGCATGCTTAATTTATGCGGAATAGGAGAGATTTCGAGCCCTTACATACGGTCCGAATGGAATGCTAGGATGATCTTCCAAGTATTCAACAAGAACACCTCCTCTAAGATGCACCAAGACAATCCCTTAACAATCCGAAATCTTTGAGTATGCTAGTGCTAGAAACGGATTTTCCTTAAAACATATACTAATCTTTATTAGAAATTAAATCAATATACTATTACTAATTTAGTATATGTATATGTTATTATCCTTATAATAATTTGAGAAGTTTTGATGTGGTTTTACTTGAAAAACACGGCTAAGAGGAGTAGAATGAATGTGTATCTCATACTTATAATCTTTTCTTCACCACACTTAAATTAAAACAATTAATCTAATGGTTATGGGGGAAGGGGAAGCCGGCTAGGGCATGGGGAAGGCTAAAAGGAGATGCTTGTTGAGATTACCCATGATCTAGGCATGCAACCCTAACCATTAGGTGTTAATCCTAGGTCATAATTGTGTCTTAACCATTTAAAACACAATTAAGAACCCCTTAAACCTACCCGACAACCTTATTAGTAAATGGACTCTATTTTATAAAACTTGTCAATTGTAAATTTGTATATTATGTGACATCTTATATGTCACTTAATAAAATACAATTATTATATATGTAAATATTTATCAAATAAATATTATATATAATTAAATAAATATATTCATCAATTGACAAGTAATTCATAATTACTAGTATAAAATAGTCATCACCAATAATCGTCAACACGATTCGCAACCCGATTCATTCTAATCATGATATTATAAAATATCGTTTATTATTTAATAATTGACACGTTTCAATTATAAACATAAATCTTACAATAAGATTTAACCTCTGATTTCTCGATATACGATTTTAAGAAATATGATCAAATCGTATCAATATACATTTGATCACTTAATCAATTAAGGGAATTGTCCTAAAGGTGTGACCTAAAGGGATCAACTGACCACCACCGTCACACGACAGTAATGTCAAACTCTAGCTAGCCAATCATTACCGATTAATGTTGGTCAGTTGACTAATATAAATCGTATCATCCCTTGCGCATTCTCGTCATGAGATTTAATTATGTGATCGCACTATTGTTGAGAACACATTTCTCAACAGTATCTACTGAATTTGTCATGTTGCAAAACAATCACTATAACTATCAAAACATCAAGCTTTACCATGGATTATCACTTTGAAAACATTTTGAAACTTTCGAAACAAAGAAGTTGTAACTAGTGACAATTTATAAACACGAATCAATGACAAATTTTACAAGCTACAAATCGAAAACAAGACTACACGGAGACATTCTGTAACAACCCGTATTTTAATAGTTATGATTTATTAAAGGCTATGAATCGTTATATAAACTTATCAACACTCGTACTTTAGGCACTTGTTTATGCTAGACAACCATCCGTGGTGGGGTTCGAAGTGAGGACTAAGCTTCTTAGTTTAGTTGTTAAGGGGATTCGAACCCCAGGTCGCTGGCTAGGGGTTGTTTGTGGGCCTCGAAATGCGTGAAGGGAACTCAGCCCATGCGTAGTTCTAATAGAGCAAAACAGAGCTCCTGTTCTTGCCGCCTTATAAAGGCACTCCAATCTTACCCTAATCTCACCCCTAACTCAGATCTCGCTTCACAAAACCCTAGCCACTACTTCAGAGAGAGGAGAGAAGCTATCCACGGTGGTTGTAAGGTGGTGTACGGTGGTTCGTTTCGGCCATATAGCTGGTATGTCACGTGTGTCGAAAATAGACCTGTTTGTGTATATCACTTGCATCACGCGATTTATGTATTTATATGTCGACTAATTCTTGTTGTTTTGGTCTAAATCTGTAATGGGTCGTGTGGGGAACGTATGTGACATGCTAGGTTGTCGTGGTGGTGGTTAAAACCCGTCGTGGAGGGTGGTTTATACGGGTCTGTAAACCGGTTATGTATTCTGTTTTTTTTAATACTTTGATTTCAGTTTTGGTTTGCGTTCTTAGTGAAGTCTTGAATTGAGATCCGTGGTTGGGTTGTAACGAGTCTATGGTCAGAGGGTCAGGGGTAGTCGGGAGGTGGTCATGGCGGCAGGTTGGGTGGTTCCAGGTGGCTTTATTAGGGTCGTTTAGGGTGGCTCTGGTGGTGGTCTGTTCTGGGTTTCGTCTTTTTGTTTTGTCAGGTTGTTTTGGGGTGGCACCACCGCTGACTCGGGGGAGGTCGATGCGGTGGTACCACCGTGGTGTCTTGTACGCATGTCGGGGTATGTCGGGGTGGCAGTTTCAGGGGAGGTCAGTGGTGTTTGCTTGTGACGATGGTGGTTTGTTTACCGGTGCAGGGAGTAAAGGTGGAGGGTCAGACCTGGTTTGGTGGGTACGAGTCTGACTCACCGGCGTTTGTCGAGGGGTTTGCTGGTATCCGGGAGGTAGTGGGGAGTAGGTGGTGTCGTTGGGTGGTGTCGGCTGGTTGTCAATGTGGTGGTGGTCGGTGGTATAGGAGGCTGAAAACCGGGATGGGGGCTGTTGGGTTTCGAATCTTTTTGCCATGATTTGTTATTAGTATTATTATTATTATTACTAATACTATTATTATTATTCTTATTATTATTTCCATTATTAATTTTAGTGATGATTTTTAGAATATTTGCATTTATGGCAATAAGATTTTTATGGTATATGTATAATTAATATTTATGGTAAAGATGTAGATTTGAATTTCAAACCCAAGTGTTTACTTATTTGTGGGAGTTACTATTTTTAGAAGCTACTATATTTAGAAAGTTACTATTTTGGGTAACTCGGTTGTTGAGAAACTTTCTAAGTATAGGAGGTGACTATAAATAGAATGTGTGCCTGTTATACGTGAATTAGGAAAGTATTAATTAAAGTAAAACTTATCTAGGTGGAAGTTTCCGTGTGGAGCATTTTTAGTAGCAGTTGCGCAGTAACCATTTCTTCTGCATTTTGAGGTAGGGGAAACTACTAATGTTCGATGATTTGTAAACCGTTCATAATTGATATCAAACATGTTGTTATATATTATCATGTGATCTTTATATTGTACATTTGTATCATACTGTGATAACGATTGTGCGGAGATAATGGGTCTTGTGATTGGTGCGGAGATAATGGGTCTTGTGATTGGTGTGGAGATAATGGGTCTTGTGATTGGTGTGGAGATAATGGGTCTTGTAATTGGTGCGGAGATATTGGGTCTTGTGATTCGGAGTGGAGATGATCGGCTTTCTATTTTTAGTAATATGGTTTGTTTACAGTTTTACTCTACTCAACCTCGTGGTTGACCCTGTGTATTCGTGATCACCTGTGATGAACCAATTATTGGGGAGCAGACTGACAGGTATAAGACAATGGGAGCATCTGGGAAGGGAGAAGCATGGACCCGGACCTGTTAGAGTCTAGACCACTTGATAGGAGTTCATGAGTTGTACTTTTACTTTTGTCAGAACAGTTTTCTATTTGGTTTTGTAAGAACATGTTTTGAGTTACATTGAATATAAAGTACTGTTTATCTTCCTTTGTATCTACTGCCTCGGGAAACCGAGATGGTAACACCTTTATTTATCTGAGGAGTCCTAGTTCAGGCCCTTAAATAAATGGGGGTGTTACAAAGTGGTATCAGAGAGAACGATCCTCAGGCCTAACCTAATGAACCCAATGAATGTAGGAGAGTCTAAATAAAATGAACCCCGGGATAGGACTGTTAGGAGCACACTAAAGGGGAAGTATGAGTCTGGGGCCCCCTCACACCGAACCATTGGCCCTATCAGTTTTACCCGGGAACCCAGAGTGCATATACGAGAGAAAAGGGTAGAATAGGAGGTGGTGGAAGTGATAGCGTACTGTGATAAGTATGTTATGAGAATTCTGAGTATATGTGATTTTGGAAAAGCCGGAAGGGGCATGAGCATGAATGAATCTTTATCTGTTGAATAAAAGGTGTATATTGTTGTGGTATGTTAAGAGATTTGAAACATGCTAGTAATTCTTCTTTCATCATGTCTAGTGATATGCGGTTATGTGATCCCTGAGCCATGTTATAAAAGAAAACTACTCTATATGATAAGTGTTATAGATTTGGATGCTTAGGGGACATAGCCCTAAACCCAATGGGTACCCATGTACGTCGGGACTCATTCTTTTCTTGTTTTATAGTATGCCTCCGCGAAGAGATAATGCCGTTAACATCACACAAGAGGAGTTAGACCAACTACGAGCTGAGAATGCGGCTCTAAAGGCCAAACGTATGGACTCCGCGAAAATGAGCACAATCATCGCAAGACATCACCCTACCCAATTCACTGGGGAGGGGGAACCTCATCTGTTAGGAGCTTGGTGCCGGGAATTCGATAACCTGTTCGAGTTGGTGGACTGCCCTGAAGAGTTGAGGGTAGACCAGGCTGCCCACTATCTGAGGGGTATGGCTGGAGACTGGTGGACCACGAATAAGGGAGAACTCCGGGAAGCAGCTATAGAGGGTGGATCCGCGTTTGTTCCGTGGGATGCATTCACGGGGGTTCTGAACGAGGCGTTTCTACCAGAATTCCAAAAGAGCAAGCTGAGGGAGGAGTTCGACTCATTCCAGATGTCGGAGGACATGACTGTAGAGGTTTACTACAGGAAATTCATCCAGCTGGTACACTATGTGGGAGATATGGGATTTGACGATGCTATGCTAGCCATGAAATTTGAGAGGGGATTGTCAATCGCCATCAAAAAGAGACTGATTGCAGCTCCGCCCACCACAATCCGTGATATCTATTTAAGGGCTGGGGCGGCGGAGAGGCTTTCGGATATGATCAAAAAGGACAAACAGTCCAAGTCAGAAAAGAGGAAAGCTGAAACAGTAGCTGAGGGTTCAGGATCGAAAAAGCAAAGTAATAACAAGTACAGTGGGTATTTCGGGAGTAGTGCCTCTGGTGGTGGAAGGAATCAGAGTGGGGGCAACTTCAGGAGTGGGGGTTCAGGCAGTGGCTCAGTGGGAATAGTTTGTTTCGGCTGTGGAAAGACGGGACATAAGCAGGCAGTGTGTCGTTCGTCTGGAGGAAACCAGTCCGGGGGCTATCGTACACCTACATCCGGATACCAGGGACCTCGCACTCAGTCCTATGGCAGTAGTGGCTATCGCACACCCATGACAAACTATGGTGGGGGTGCGAAGTCTGGAGGCAGCAGCAACTATCAGAGGAACTACAACAACAACAATCAGAACCGTTCATATCAGAATCAGTACAATGGAAGTGGGAACAACAACAAGACGGGGACGGCAGGAAATCAGCAGGCTGGTACATCTTCTGCCAGCCAGAGTGGGGTCAAGTCCAGTGGCAAACTCTTTGCCATGGGAAAGCAGGCCGCTCAGGAGGATGCTCATGTGGTTACTGGTACTTTTCTTGTAAACTCTAGACCTACTTTTGTACTTTTCGATTCCGGTGCCACCCATTCGTTCGTGTCTAGAGATCATGTTAAGACTTTGGGGCTTGAGAGATTTGAATGGATCGCGGATCCAGTGACCATACCATCAGGCGAGTCGATAGTCTGTAATAGAGTATATGGAAGCGTACCCATCAAAATCGGGGAAGCAATTTTCTATTGTGACCTCATAGAGTTTCCTCTGGGGGGTTTTGAGGTGATTCTAGGGATGGACTGGTTGGGGAAGTATAGGGCTTTTATCGATTGTCACCAAAAGAAAATTTCCTTGAGGGGACCCAAGGGAGTTAGGGTGTCCTACAAGGGATACCGAGTCAAGCCAAAGATCAAATTCATTTCCGTCAATACCCTTAAGTCTGGCCTGAGAAAAGGAGAGAGTCTTATCTTCTGCCAAATGTGGGATTGTGAGGCTGAGACCCCCAAGACTGGTGAGATACCTGTAGTACGGGAGTTTGAGGGAGTTTTTAGAGACGACGTTCCAGGGTTACCGCCGAGGAGGGAAGTAGAATTTTCCATTGACCTCAAATCAGGAGCGGGACCGATATCTAAATCACCCTACCGAATGGGACCTAAGGAGATGGAGGAATTGAAGAAGCAGTTGGATGAACTAGCCGAAAAAGGGTTCATTCGACCCAGTGTGTCGCCCTGGGGAGCACCCGTTCTGTTTGTGAAGAAGAAGGATGGGAGTTTGAGGCTGTGTGTTGACTACCGAGAGCTGAACAATGTGACTATCAAGAATCGTTACCCTTTGCCGAGAATTGACGACTTGTTCGATCAGTTGAGTGGAGCTGGGGTTTTCTCCAAGATTGATTTGAGATCCGGGTATCATCAATTGCGAATAAAGGATGAAGATATTCCGAAGACTGCTTTCCGAACGAGGTATGGCCACTATGAATTTGTGGTTATGCCCTTTGGATTGACTAATGCACCAGCTGTGTTCATGGACTTGATGAACCGAGTTTTCAGCCCGTACCTGGACAAGTTTGTGGTAGTGTTTATCGATGATATCCTAGTATATTCCAAAAATGCAGAGGAGCACGAAGATCATTTGAGGAAGGTACTTCAGACTTTGGAGGAACATAAACTCAATGCTAAGTTGAGTAAGTGTGAGTTCTGGTTGGAGAAAGTGGCATTTCTGGGGCATGTAATTTCAAAGGAGGGAGTAGCTGTTGACCCTAGTAAGATCGAGGCAGTGACGAAGTGGCAAAGTCCGAAGAATGTGAGCGAGATCCGAAGTTTTCTGGGGTTGGCAGGTTATTATCGGAGATTCGTCAAAGACTTTTCGAAGATAGCAAAGCCGTTGACATCGTTAATGAGGAAAGAGAACCGTTTTGTTTGGGATGAGGGTTGTGAGAAGGCATTCCTGACTCTTAAGGAACGCCTGACAACAGCTCCTATCCTGGCCTTGCCTGTTGGAAGTGATAATTTCGAAGTGTATACTGACGCTTCCAAGCATGGGTTGGGTTGTGTGCTAATGCAGAATGGGAGAGTGATCGCGTATGCTTCTCGCCAGTTGAAGACCTATGAAGAGAATTATCCGACCCATGATTTGGAGTTGGGCGCTGTGGTCTTTGCACTGAAATTGTGGCGTCATTATCTCTATGGAGCCACTTTTAAGGTGTTTTCTGATCATAAGAGCCTGAAATATATCTACACCCAGAAGGAATTAAACATGAGGCAGAGGAGGTGGATAGAGTTGATCGGAGACTATGATATGCAGATTGTCTACCACGAGGGCAAGGCGAATGTGGTAGCTGACGCTCTAAGTAGGAAGTCAGTACACGCCTTGAGTTGTGCCAGATCGAGAGTGAGGTTGCATGGCGAGTTAAGGGAGATGGGAATTTTCATGATCCGGAAAGGGGATACGCTGTGATCTGACCGTGGAGCCTGAGTTGTATGGGGAGATTCGGGAGTTACAGAAGAACGATGAGAGAATCCAGAAGTGGCGTTTGATGGTGGAAAATGAGCATGGTGATGGGGCATCCAAGTTCAGTATTCATACCGACGGTAGTTTGAGGTTCAGTGGGCGATGGTGTGTACCGAATGTTGAGGAGCTAAAGAAGAAGATCCTGACTGAAGCTCATGCTACACCTTATTCTGTTCACCCAGGGGGTGATAAGCTGTATAAGGACCTTAAGAAGACGTTTTGGTGGCCGAATATGAAGAAAGAGGTCGCAGAGTTTGTCTCGAGGTGTTTGACGTGTCAGCGAGTGAAAGGGGAGCATAAGAGACCTCAAGGGAAGGTTCAGCCATTAGATGTGCCCGAATGGAAGTGGGAGAATATTTCGATGGACTTTATCGTGGGGTTGCCTCGGACTCAGAGGGGCAACAACATGATTTGGGTGATCGTAGATCGTTTGACTAAGTCAGCTCACTTTATTCCCATGAAAGATACCTGGAGTAAAGCTGAGTTGGCTAAGTCATATGTTCGGAATATAGTCAAACTGCATGGCGTACCCAAGGACATTGTCTCCGATCGAGACTCGAGGTTTATATCCAGATTTTGGCAGGAGTTACAGACTGCTTTGGGTACCCAATTGAAGATGAGTACAGCTTTTCATCCGGCTACTGATGGTCAGACTGAGAGGACGATTCAGACTCTTGAGGATATGTTGAGGGCGTGTGTACTGGAGTTCGGAGGATCTTGGGAGGATCGACTGGGGTTGATCGAGTTTTCTTATAATAACAGATACCATGCAAGCATAGGCATGGCCCCTTTCGAGGCTCTATACGGGAGGAAGTGTCGGAGCCCTGTGTGTTGGGATGATCGAGCTGATGTTGTGACTTTGGGGCCAGATATGATCCAGGAGATGGTGGAGCAGGTTCAGATTATTCGACAGAGGATGAGGGCCGCTCAGGATAGACAGAAGAGTTATGCCGATCTGAAGAGGAGCGATATTTCATTTGAGGCGGGAGAGAACGTGCTACTGAAAGTCTCCCCGATGAAGGGTGTGATGAGATTCGGCAAGCGTGGCAAACTGAGTCAGAAATTTATTGGACCATTTGAGATCTTGGACAGAGTTGGAGAGGTGGCATATCGCTTAGCTTTGCCTCCAACCCTATCCAAGGTCCATAATGTGTTCCATGTGTCTCAGTTGAGGAAATACGTGAGTGACCCATCACATGTGCTTCAGCATGAGGTGATCGAGGTAGATGAGCAGTTGGCATACATTGAGACTCCGAAGGAAATTCTGGACAGGAAGGTACGAAAGACTCGCAATGGGGAGACATCTTTGGTGAAAGTCTTGTGGTCAAATCATAATCAGGAAGAGGCTACGTGGGAGCCTGAGGCATCTATGCGGGAGCGTTATCCACATTTGTTTGATTGAGGTAAGTTACGCGGACGTAACTTTTCTTTAAGGGGGGTGGAATGTGACATTCTGTGTTTTTAGCTGAAGTTGGAATGTGACATTCTGTGTTTTTAGCTGAAGTTTTATGCAGGCTGTTTAGTGATATTTGGTTCCAAGTTCGGGACGAACTTCGGGACGAAGTTCATTTTAAGGGGGAGAGACTGTAACAACCCGTATTTTAATAGTTATGATTTATTAAAGGCTATGAATCGTTATATAAACTTATCAACACTCGTACTTTAGGCACTTGTTTATGCTAGACAACCATCCGTGGTGGGGTTCGAAGTGAGGACTAAACTTCTTAGTTTAGTTGTTAAGGGGATTCGAACCCCAGGTCGCTGGCTAGGGGTTGTTTGTGGGCCTCGAAATGCGTGAAGGGAACTCAGCCCATGCGTAGTTCTAATAGAGCAAAACAGAGCTCCTGTTCTTGCCGCCTTATAAAGGCACTCCAATCTTACCCTAATCTCACCCCTAACTCAGATCTCGCTTCACAAAACCCTAGCCACTACTTCAGAGAGAGGAGAGAAGCTATCCACGGTGGTTGTAAGGTGGTGTACGGTGGTTCGTTTCGGCCATATAGCTGGTATGTCACGTGTGTCGAAAATAGACCTGTTTGTGTATATCACTTGCATCACGCGATTTATGTATTTATATGTCGACTAATTCTTGTTGTTTTGGTCTAAATCTGTAATGGGTCGTGTGGGGAACGTATGTGACATGCTAGGTTGTCGTCGTGGTGGTTAAAACCCGTCGTGGAGGGTGGTTTATACGGGTCTGTAAACCGGTTATGTATTCTGTTTTTTTTAATACTTTGATTTCAGTTTTGGTTTGCGTTTTTAGTGAAGTCTTGAATTGAGATCCGTGGTTGGGTTGTAACGAGTCTATGGTCAGAGGGTCAGGGGTAGTCGGGAGGTGGTCATGGCGGCAGGTTGGGTGGTTCCAGGTGGCTTTATTAGGGTCGTTTAGGGTGGCTCTGGTGGTGGTCTGTTCTGGGTTTCGTCTTTTTGTTTTGTCAGGTTGTTTGGGGGTGGCACCACCGCTGACTCGGGGGAGGTCGATGCGGTGGTACCACCGTGGTGTCTTGTACGCATGTCGGGGTATGTCGGGGGTGGCAGTTTCAGGGGAGGTCAGTGGTGTTTGCTTGTGTCGATGGTGGTTTGTTTACCGGTGCAGGGAGTAAAGGTGGAGGGTCAGACCTGGTTTGGTGGGTACGAGTCTGACTCACCGGCGTCTGTCGAGGGGTTTGGTGGTGTCCGGGAGGTAGTGGGGAGTAGGTGGTGTCGTTGGGTGGTGTCGGCTGGTTGTCAATGTGGTGGTGGTCGGTGGTATAGGAGGCTGAAAACCGGGATGGGGGCTGTTGGGTTTCGAATCTTTTTGCCATGATTTGTTATTAATATTATTATTATTACTAATACTATTATTATTATTCTTATTATTATTTCCATTATTAATTTTAGTGATGATTTTTAGAATATTTGCATTTATGGCAATAAGATTTTTATGGTATATGTATAATTAATATTTATGGTAAAGATGTAGATTTGAATTTCAAACCCAAGTGTTTACTTATTTGTGGGAGTTACTATTTTTAGAAGCTACTATATTTAGAAAGTTACTATTTTGGGTAACTCGGTTGTTGAGAAACTTTCTAAGTATAGGAGGTGACTATAAATAGAATGTGTGCCTGTTATACGTGAATTAGGAAAGTATTAATTAAAGTAAAACTTATCTAGGTGGAAGTTTCCGTGTGGAGCATTTTTAGTAGCAGTTGCGCAGTAACCATTTCTTCTGCATTTTGAGGTAGGGGAAACTACTAATGTTCGATGATTTGTAAACCGTTCATAATTGATATCAAACATGTTGTTATATATTATCATGTGATCTTTATATTGTACATTTGTATCATACTGTGATAACGATGGTGCGGAGATAATGGGTCTTGTGATTGGTGCGGAGATAATGGGTCTTGTGATTGGTGTGGAGATAATGGGTCTTGTGATTGGTGTGGAGATAATGGGTCTTGTGATTGGTGCGGAGATATTGGGTCTTGTGATTCGGAGTGGAGATGATCGGCTTTCTATTTTTAGTAATATGGTTTGTTTACAGTTTTACTCTACTCAACCTCGTGGTTGACCCTGTGTATTCGTGATCACCTGTGATGAACCAATTATTGGGGAGCAGACTGACAGGTATAAGACAATGGGAGCATCTGGGAAGGGAGAAGCATGGACCCGGACCTGTTAGAGTCTAGACCACTTGATAGGAGTTCATGAGTTGTACTTTTACTTTTGTCAGAACAGTTTTCTATTTGGTTTTGTAAGAACATGTTTTGAGTTACATTGAATATAAAGTACTGTTTATCTTCCTTTGTATCTACTGCCTCGGGAAACCGAGATGGTAACACCTTTATTTATCTGAGGAGTCCTAGTTCAGGCCCTTAAATAAATGGGGGTGTTACACATTCTGTCTCTTCTTCACTATAACATTATTCCTGTAAATTGTAACTCATATATTGAAAAATTAGCGATAAAAGAAAAGGAATTCACAAGACTAGCACTCCTATAATTCACATGTCAACCAATTAATAATTGAATATGTTGTGATCAGATTTTAAGCATAGCAATATGTAATTTACTTTGTGCCATAACAATATACGTGAAGAAGGTATAGAGATTATTATCGCAGGGAACTAGACAAAAATATATCATTAATATATGAATGAATATCAACAACGATTCACATTATTGTAACGACAAGGTTATATTATCATATAATAAAGTTCATATTCATATCATATGCCTACTGTTCATGCTACTAATGTCATATCAGAATATTACATGGTTACATCACATAATTTATATTTGATTAAACTTTTATATTGAAAACTTACATAACTTACAATTTCAACAATCATACATCATGGTGCAACTTTCAAATATTATAATTAAATAATCGTCCGGCCATTTTGTGAGCTATTATAGTTTTTGAAAATATAATGAATTAACTAATTATATAAAAAGAATCAAATGCAAAGCTTAAGGCAATTATTTATAACAAATTTTACAACTCAGTTGGTCTGAACAAAAACTTTACAACAATTAGACAGAAAATTGGGCAACTTGCAAAAATTACTATTAAATAAAGACTCGTTAAGATTTTACGTGGCTTATCATATTGAAAACTTGAGTGAATATAATAAAGAGTGGAGTTTGAATTATGCATAAACAATAACCACGTTTTAAATGATTTCATTTGCAAAAACATGGGTCAAAACAGAACTGTGCAGTAACAATCTGACCACTGTCGCCTAAAATATTTATTTCTCGCAAAATATAACTCGTATTAACATGAAACCAAAAGCATTGGGAAGCTAACTCAGAAGATTATCATACATAAAAATTTCATATTCATATATGGAACACATTTTAAATGGCATCCCGTACGATCAAGGTAACATTCTGGAAATTTATTACAATTTTGATTCCTTTGAAATTTCACATTACTTCACATTATCACATTGAAACGCAACCATTCTTTCTCCAAAACATGTTGACATATCTTTTGAAGCATAGAAATCACATTGCACCATATTAACATTTATTCATTATTTCAAACTGTAATTGTCATCTAGAAAACGGTAAAGATTGCGAAACTAAAAAATAGAATCAATTAAATAACTCAAAAGTTATATATGTATAAATAAGTGAACTAGTTTCTACAATCGTAACAATCACAACATATTAAAGTACGTAAATATAAACTAGAAATCACTAAGGTGTTCCTTATTGAATACTAACCTTATAACTAAATTAAATGTGTATAAATAGACATAAAAAAATTTTGGCATGCAAATTTGAAGTATGATCTAATGAAACACATAACTACATAACATTCATGGCTTGGTGGCAACACATTCCACATATCACTAAACATGGATTTCTTTAACATATAATCATAAGTTTAACAGAATTACTCATCCATAACAAGGAGTTAAACACCAAAATCATATATAATCACGGTAGTCACTTAATAACCAGATAATCATATGAACATTTCAGAACACTAAGATCATATGATCACATCACTCTAACTATTGCTCAATAAATATACATCATACTCTTAAAATTTCAATTCAATCATTCAGATCAATCATCATTTCAATATCAACTATATTCTTCCAATGCACATCATTAACCATAATTCACATTATCATTTACCTCATTCTTCTCCTGCAAGAATGTTAGCACAATATAACTAGGTATGTTCCTTTATTTCGTTACTACCCACTCTTTGCATCACTCAAGGGTTTCTAGGTTAGACTGAAAGGACCAATGACTTGGTTTGAGGGGCCCCATAACTCATCCCACATCCTATGGGGCTCCTAACAGTTACTAGCCCGGGGTTCATTTTATTAAACTCTTTCTAGGTTCATTATTATTCATTTGGTTTAGGCCTGAGAATCGTTCGCTTTGATATACTTTGTAACACCCTCATTTATTTAAGAGCTTTAAGCAAGACATTCTTAAATAAATAGAACCGTTACCATCTTAGTATGACCGAGGTAGTGAATAACAAAGTAAAACAAAGCAAGCACTTTATATTTAAATGGTAACCAAATTCTATTACAACTTGTCCAAAACTCAAATACAAAATTCCGTCATAAGCAACTGAAATAAAGTCTGAACTGAAAGAACTAATGAAATCTATAAGCTAAGTGAGTCCAAGTCTACATCTCACATTCCTGCCCCAGCTCCTAGCTCATCTGTCTCATTCCTGTCAAATCTGTTCCCCATTACGGATCATCACAAGTGCACACGAATACACTGTCAGCAACCTCGCAGTTTAGTAGGATAACTATCAAGGTACAATATATAAATATGCAACAAAGTATGATATGCAAATGTCATGCCACTACTGAGCTCAATCACCACCAAACTCCAATCACAACCCGTAACTCCCACCCTGACCATAACTCCCGGCAGAGTATCATCGACCGTCATTAAATACCAGCATAAAAGCTGGAGACACCTAGCCTGGTCTACAGAACCACCCTGGGCTTCTATCAAAACAATATTAATTCCATATCTCCAATCAGTAACAATGCATATGCCATGCTCATGAATCCAACGATACTATTATCCAATCGTGCCAATAATAATGCAATACCCATACCAATGATAATAAATCAACACTCTCATGCCACTCATTATATGCATACCATTCATAATTAACACATCATAGCATCCATTTCATCAACAATCCAAGTACAGTGATAAGTGTATCTTATCTGATCAAGCAAACTCCGGCAATCACGTAATCAACAGGAATCAGAAATACTCCACTTCAAACTCGTTTCCTATGAATATTACTTAATATTAAACTCTATTTAACATAACATGTCCGTAACTAATTAATTAGTCACTTCATAAATGAATTCGTTATAGAAATCAATTAACTCAACCAATTTGTCTTCATTACTTTTATAACTAATATTCACTTAAATAATCAAACAAAAAAATATAATCGAACTATCGATAACCGTCACATCCTTATATAAAATTTAGTTAACAACTCTAATAATTATTACTAATAATAATAATCATTCTATTAATAATATCATTAACTACAATAACAATAATAATTATATTAATAACAATAAGAATAATAATACACAGACCATGACAATCCACTAACGAATAATAATGATAATAATAGTACACAGACAATGAATAATAATAATAACATATCATGTACAATCATCCCCCGGGACCAACCAGGCCCACGATATAACATTCCTTGGCAGCCCCCAAACACAGCCTCTTCGACACCCCACGCGCCACCTGAACCACCACCACAACACGGTGGCTGGCTCCACCGCACCATGGCGCACCCACTGACACCAACCACGACACCTGACTCGCCCACACCAGCCTTCGACACTAGCAACAAAACCCCTGGTCACAACCACAACACGCTGAAAACCGTGACTGACCCTCACTGCAACCCGACTATCACCTCCTGTACCACTACCTTAACCACCACCTGACACTACCCTAACCACCACTTATTACCACTGACCACCCACGACTCTCTAGTGACAAACACCAGGCGTCGACACCACCTAAAACACCTGAAACAACCGCCATAAATCCGTTGTACACACACCTATACATCCCTTGTTTTTGCCCGTTCTTTAACCCCGTAAACAGGTTGTCAAAAGTAATTTTATCGACCACCACACACAATCCTAGCACCACCAACATAACCTACTAACACCCCACTACCAGTACCCATGAATTCACAACAAAAATTGACACCAAAATACGATTAAATAAGCAACAAAACGAAATAGAGTAATGCTTACAAAGTTACTATTGCCACATAATGATCATTGTTGTAACAGTTACGGTGGACCTATGGTGGTTTAAAGACGATAACCATGTTATTCATACTACAAGGATTATCATAACAAAAGTACTCAGATTCGAAGGTCTGAAAAGTACGATAAACAAGTTACGAACTCACTGCTGCGCAAGGATGAAAACAATGATGGAAATGGCAGTTCCTACTCGGTTTCCTTCTCTTTGTTCTTCTCCAACTTCACGGTAGGCTAGAGTAAGGTTCTTGGGTGTAATGGAGTAGGGAGGCAGACGAGACACTAGGGTTTTTGTTTTTGTTTTGTCGATGGAGGAGTAGGGTTGTATATGGGTTGTATATGTCGATGGTAGTCATGCTAGGGTTTCTCTTTTTTTTTTGTATGGTTAACACGGTTCTCTCAAACTATCCGAGCCGAAGCCCATCATGTGTCAATCATATCCCGAGTCTAATAGCCCATCACGCACCTTGAGGACTTATATGACTATATCCGGTTCTTAACCCGTAACTTAAAATTAACGAGTACATATAATAATATAATTTAAATATAAACTAAATATGAATTTGAAGGTAATAAATAGTTTTACAAGTCCACATGATATATTAAATATAATTATTATGACAACTAGCAAATACGTATCAAATAATATATAATTATATCTTGTCTTGATAATAATAGTATAAAACAACTCATTATTACGAACTATGACAATACTGGGTATTACATTTTTCTTTCAGAGTTCAGTATAAGTTAGATGATGTAATATTTAGGATCATTCTCAGCTAGACATTAGTTGGGATTAATACGAGAAGATGCAGCTTATGTTAGATTATTCTCATGAAATAAAGGTCTCTTGAGAGACCGCCTCTCAATAAGCTTATTGAGAGACTACAACAACAACAACATCAGAGCCTTAGTCCCAAAATATTTTGGGGTCGGCTGACATGAATCATCCTTTGGAACCGTCATGAGTGAACTCTCATCTCAACAAGAGAAAAAAGAAAGAAACGAAAAAACCGGAAGTGGAGTGAAACAAATAAATGAAAGGCAAAGGGGTTTTATAGATTTTAAATCGAACTTATCACATGTATAAAAACCCAAAACAATAAATCAAGGAAATAAAATGAGTACATTTATTATGTAAATAGGTACGAAATTACTAAAAGTAGTACAAAAGAATGGTCTCTCAATAATTTATTGAAAGACCGTGTCTCTCAAATTTTAGTGTATTCCATGTACAAATATATTGTACTACGTACATATTTTGACAATATGCGAGCTTTATATGTCTCATAATCACATTTAGTATAAACTTATACTTCCTCCATTCAAATAATCAAATCCAAACTACACATATTCCATTTTAATCCATTCATATCCAAAGTACCATTTTCCTAATAAAGCTAACAAAATTACTAAATTATCCTTGTGAACACCAATTATTTACACATAATGTCATTAAATGGTCCACCTTCCATCAACCATCACACATTTAAATTAATAAAAAAAAATATCTTACACACTTCCAATTATACTTTTAATAATTTTTTAACATATTTCTTAATATTTGTGCAAAAAACATATATACACTTTGAATTTAAACGGAGGAAGTATTTGACTTGGCCTGAGGATCAGGTCCACTTTTAATCACAGAGTAGCCTGCCATTCTAGGTTCGGGTTAATCAAACCGCGGGCCAAACTTTAGGGGTTTTAAACTGGAAAAACCGGGTTGATTGAGCTAATTGGTCAGGTTGACGTGTCTAGTGACACTCATATGATCAGTGATTACCAACAATTTTGTATGTTTCAAATTCGTCCCCAAATCTAATTCACCGGCCAACAATCTAATCAATCCACTCCTCCCAATTCAACGATTTCCCTAAATCAATCCACCCATAAAGAAGCCCTAATTTTCGTCGGAGATTTCGATTAATGGCAGAATCATCGGATAATCCTTCATCAATTTCCGATTCTTCCCCTTCTAAACCCTCCGATGTCCATCTCAAAGAACCTCAGGTTACTTGATTCTCACAATTATCCCTTTTGTAATCTTTCTAATCATCTTTTTTATACATGATGAATTGAGGATTTGAGATCATTTTTAATCACCTCTATGATAAATTGGTTTTGATCTTTTGTTTGATTAGTATGGGGTACATGATTGATCGTGAATTGATTTGATGTTTTTGAGAATTGAGCGTTCATATTGGAGTGATGTTTGTTCTTAGAGAAACTTAACTGTGATTGTTTATTATTTAATATAAGCTGCTAGTGTATGTTTGGGATTGATAGTGGTTATGCTGCATTAGGTTCTTTAGTGAAGACGATACATTTCGAGTCGTCGTCTCCGAGATTCATTCTTCCGGGGAGTATTTGTTATTATATTGGTTTTTTGTTAGAATTAGATGAGGGTATTGTTGAACGGAACGAGTTCCGAAACTCAACGAGAACAACAATTCCAAAAGCATTAGAATCTGTCTGCTTATCATATTGGTATCTGGCAGAAGTATGATTATTATTGGAATGATGAAATGGGATCTTGAAATTAATGTGTTGTGAAGAAATATGATTTGTCTTACTCCGTATCTCAGATTCTCAAAGGTTAAAACTTTGAAGCAGCAAGTTCTGAACGTTTATCAAACGGGGTCAGACCGTGGTACTTTTTTTTATATAGTGGTGCTATTGTGGGGTTTAGTTCGTTGAGAACTTCTATTTGATGATCTTGTTTCTTAGTGAATATTTCTGTTAATGTGAATGTTAACTTCGTGAATATTGCCTTCGGGATTTTGGTTTTCATTTTGTGGTCTGATAGTTGTTGTTGATCATGTGTTCCAGATGCCAAAAGTTTCTTCTTTTCCACCTTTTCAACAGGGTGGTGTCAACACGTTACCTATCATGTACCCTGCACTGGTCCCTTGTCTTGCTTCTGCACAACACCCAGATCAGATGAATCGAGGGCCCGGCATATATGCTGTACCAGTTGTTCCATTTATGGGAGCGGTGACGGGGATTCCGAATACTCTTATTCCTCTTACATACAGCACACCAACGTGAGTACACAGTAAGCTAAAATGCTTCAACTATTTGTAACGTTTGGCTCCCCAGTTTCTTGTGATTGTGCTATATAGACAGTTAGGCACTCATGTCCACTCCCACTTGCCAACATTTTGTTCTATGAAATTATAAATGTTAGGATTAAGAATTGAAGGCTGATAAGTGATAAACGCAAACTTGAACACTTCTACCAACAGTCGAATCAATATGGGATAAGCTGCTGTTGTGATTCTTAGTTGATTCTTACTAGTCTATGTTGACAGTCCCTGAAGAAGGTAATGTTCAGGAAGATGTTAAAGATTACAACCTAACTAGGATCCTCTGAGAATAATAGTAGCGCAGTATCATTAAATGTTCTCCATTTTGCATAATTTACGCATCGTTGATCGTTCATGTTATTGTATGCATCATCGACCGTTCACGTTACTATAATGTCATCATCAGTCAGATTTGAATCACGTATCCTTGTGATTTTATGTTTTGACTTCTGGGCGTAAAATCATTCACTTTTATACTGGAACGTTCCAATCAGACAATTATTTTGTCAGTTAAATCATCATGCTTTTTCGCCAAAAATAACAAGAGATTAGTCAACTTTTATCAGGATATGCAATATTCGCTTACTTGTCTCAGTAATATTTAGGCATTTAAAGACTGATTGTCATACTCAATTGAAAGAAGTGTGTAGTATCTGGCCTGCTTACTTTTACTGTATTAACATGTAGAGTTGAAGTCCCAGTATATATTTTTCTCTATATCCGCTAATATTCTTGGTTTTGGTAACTACAGGAGATCTGCCACTTCTGACACTGGAGCTGGTGGTGATCAAAGCCAGGTGGGCCAGCAGCAGCCTCAGCAGCTTCCGGCCCATAGACAAATTGTTGTTCGGAGATTCCAAATCGCATTTCAGCTTGACTTGGCCCTCATATTAAAGTTGGTAGCTGTGATATTTCTATTCAACCAAGATGGATCAAAACAAAGGCTAGCCGTGCTCGTATTTTCCGCATTGATTGTGTATTTGTAAGTAAATAGGTTTTTGAATAGCAAGTACTTGCTTGAGGAAATATGCAAATTTTATTGGAAATTTTCTCTATGCTTGAGGATCCAATGGCTAATCCGCCTATCAGTTTTTCTCTTTCAAAATTTGGAGAAAATCAAGGGAACGTTAGGAACTTGATTGTGTTTCAATGCAAATGATATTCAATCTTGCATTCTTTTGGTCCTTTTTTCCTTTGCAATGCAATGTGCTTAACCACCGTGATGAGGCCGACATTTGATCCCTAGTCTGAGAAACGTAGCATGTAGCCACTAAATGTTACTACCTTAGCTTGTAACTGAATAAGTGCTCTTAAGGAAAATTGGGGCCTCTTGTACTCATTCTATTGCAATGTGGTAATTCAGGTACCAGACTGGAGCATTCACTCCACTTGTGAGATGGGTTTCACAAGCAATGCATAGGGCAGCTGCTCCTCCTAGGCCACCAAGACCTGCTGCTGGGATCGAGCCTGCTGTCAGAGAAGGGGATGGAGTTGTTGCTGCTGGTGAGCATCTTCCGGTTGAATTGTTTCTTGTCTCATACTTTCTTTTACACCACTGGATCTTAATAGTCATGTGAAATCACATCCAATCGAATAGAACCGTACCCATAAGGAGAAGAGTCCACTTCTATTTCGTAATCCCGAAATAGATGACATCCAAAAAACCAGTTGGTTATAGGATTTACCCCTTGGCTTATCAATTGATCAATTCTTTCCTCTTTTTTTGATTGGAAAGTTGGGACTTTCACATGTTGACAAACTAGCATAATAGCAGCTCTTTCTACAATTCAATATAAGCAAAAGTTGATATACTTGGTATTGGCTCTTTTGGTGCTTATGATGGGGAAGGTTGATATACTTGGTTAGGACATAAAAAAGACTTATTTTCTAATTGTGATAACCCTCGACCAGACACCCTCTATCACGCTGATTGTGAGCTAGTAAATCGAAATTGAGAAGTTACCTGTAAAAGGATGGGACTAATTGGAGGGCGTTCATGTTTTTGGTTGTAAATTTTGTTTTCTGGCATATCTATACGAGTTTTAGGATGTTTGTTACCAATCGCTTCTATGCGTGTCTTGAACCTCTGAAATCTGAATGGTATGGACTACTATTTTTCATGTGACAGATGGACAACCTGCAGTTGACAACAACCTAAACCCGCCGGCAAACGATGGAAATCAGGGTGGTATTGAAAACGAAGGTGGTCCTGAGGCTGGAAACCACTGGTGGGGTATAGTAAAAGAGATTCAGATAATTGTTTTTGGGTTCATTACCTCCCTCCTTCCGGGTTTTCACAACATGGATCATGCTAATGCCTGATACGCTCTTAGTGAACTAGAACCCATTAGTAATTTTGCATGCTGTTAACCAAGTTATAACGCTGTGATATGAAATTGGGGATATAAAGACCAACGTCGGGTCTAGACCCGCATTTTTCTGTTTCTTACCTTTCACTTGAGATGTTATTTTAGTAACTAAAGTTGATGTATTTGTGTAAAGAATTGTTGTCGTCTAACCTAGATCAGTGATCGATTTGAATGTGATCCGAAAATATGGGAATTATTGAGCCAGATTCTGAAATTGCTAAATGTATACAATAGTAACATGGCATAGCAATTGCTCTGTGATGTCTTCATTACCTTATAAAGTGCATCTTTCGTGAGGTGACGGGGAGTTTTATGGGGTTCCTCTCTTCTTGACGTGTGGGACGATAAATGGATTCATGATCGTTCACTTGCTCAATTGTACTCTTTATCGCCAACGAACTTAATCAACAGGCCTCGGATATGTATCTCTCAATTGCAAAATGACGGGAGATTGGGATCCAGAATTGGTTTGTGATGTTTGTGGTCTTGACGTGATCCCTTATAGTCTTTTTGTTAGGAGTGGTTATAGGCTTGCTTTCTCTGCATTATGGAAGTCAAGAGTCGATTGTCACATAAATGTCGTAATTGCATAATAACATGTTATTGGGTACTGTGTCTTTGTGGATTGTTGTAGTGCTGGATTTGCATTATAATATGTTATTTTGGTATTATGTCTTAAACCATTGTTGAATTTATTGTGATTTATTGTGACACTAGTTTAGCACCCGTGCAAAATTGCACGGGTATATGTAGATAATATTTGTAATTAAGTTTTAAACTCGCAAAATGTAACATGATATTAGTCGAAATGTAAAACTTTTTCTATAAATGATATTACATAGAAATATGTATTCCGAAATCAACCTTAATGAATGACATGATGTAATTAACAAATAGAAAATAATTATTACCTACTCCATTGCTAATTAGCTAATTTTCATAGTTTAGAGCAAATGATTCTTTCTAATCATTATAATAATCAAAATATTTAAATATTATATTTCTTTTTTTTGTTTTTTAATACAATAATATCGTCATTAAAAGATGCTCCCTTATCGCGTATGGATCATGAACGAACTCTATTAGTTGATAGCATGTATTAGCTACACTACACCCTAAAAAGTTGGGAAAAATTTATGATTAGTTTTCACAAAATACTAATGTAAATTGAATATGATTAAAATAGTTTTAAAAATATTTTCTTTTAAAAAAAATATTTTAATTAAAAATACATTAGAAAATTTTCTTGACCCGTATTCTAAACCTAAACCGACCCATAATCCGAATGAGTCAACCCGTATTTTGGCCCGACCCGTTTAATAGGTCTATGCATAATACATCCACCATCAAATAATTATTTCAAATCCCTTAACTTTCATCTCAAGATGTAATACATAAAATGTGGAGTACAGATGTATAAACCATGTCGGTTCTCGTAAATCAAATGATTTTGAGGGCACATACAATTATGTTACTATCAATATGATATAGTATTATATAGCCATGATGAGTTTGGTATGTCATACATTCATTTTTTTACTTGTAAACTTATTCCTAATTCTGGGTCTGATGCGCGAGATTAAGTCGTCGGTTCTCACGATCAAACAAATTTATAAGCCCAAAATAGTAGTATAATAGGGTTATCGTTCGCAAAGACGGTGGGAAATTGTATAGTTACGTTCTAATTATAACTCGAGTCGGGGTAATAGGTTTGTGATTGATTAACAACTAAAGAACGATTAAAGCAAACAAGTTAAGATTAAATCGATGGAAAGGAAAACTAGGGTGTCGGGGGTCACTAAGATGGGTAGACGAAGATACGAGAAAGCAAACTAGAAGGTCTCAAATAAGTAGTCTCGGTAAGTCTCTTCTCTCGAGTCGATTAACCTAGGTCGGAATACCCTAGCTTTCGCTACAAATACCACAACCAACCATCAAACATGCTAAGACAAACCCTCAACCGTCGCTAAAGGCAAGTCACGCTAAAATCAAAGCCCAACTTTCGTTGAAACAAATCATCAAACACCTAGCATACAACAAATGGAAAACTACTTTATCAAGAACAACTAATCAACAAACTAGCACGAATTTATCATCTAATCACCACCCAAGTTCCCCCCTAACCCTAGATATAAAACTACTCACTCATGATTAAGGAAAGCATGTAAACAATTGATGGGTAAATGATAAACATGTTGGATTATGGTAAGAACAATCAAATGAACAAAAGAAACTTAAACAAATGAAATAACTAAGTAAGGATTAGGAAGATTATACCATTAACAAAGGAAAAGGAAGTAACTTGGATAACAAGATGAAGAATTCTTTCAAACCCTTCAAATTACAACCCAAAATATCCTCTAACAATGCCCAAGAAGATTACTAAAGAAGATTACTAAAGAGAGATTAACAAGAACTAAATGATTAAACTAAGATCTAAGAAGGATTAAATATTTTTAGAGAGTTTTTTGTGACTAAGTATGAAGGAATGAAACAGTAGAAAAACCCTAAAATTGCGTAAAAAGTGTATTGGAATGCGTGATAAATAAAATGATACAAGTGCGGGTTTATATAGAGTGCGAAAAACTGAAAAGTGACTCTCAGCCGGTGGACCGGCTACCGGTCTGGGACCGGCTGAGAGTCCAAATATGGACTTCTGAAAAATTCTTCAAATGATGCCTGATTCTCAGCCGACCAGCCGGCTGCCGACCAGCCGGCTGCCGGTCAGGCACCGGCTGGAAGGCCTATTTCCTCAATATGATTTTTCCTCTTTTTTCTTGAGTGTACAGGTACCCTCAGCCGGTGGACAGGCCGCCGGTCGACCATCGGCTGGGAGCCCTTTTGTAATAATCTGCCCAAAGTCGTATTTCTTCATTCTTTGAAAAATTGGTTAAGTATGGGGTTTAGCTACACCCGTAGCCCTTTCAACTCACAATTTGACATTCATGAGGAAGAATGCCCTATTGCAAGGCAAGTTTGGTCTTGCTACAAAATTTTTGATGCAAACAAGTCAAAACAAAACACATATAAACAAGCAACATGCATCGGGAAAAGGCCAACCGCTTGCCTCATCCAAGGGGGTTTTGAAAAACTAAACAAGGGAGGTCTATGGCGGAGGATGTCGACTCAAAGTCTAACCACGGTGTCAAACCCCTAAATCAAGCTCAAGCAACCAACAATGACATCACCAAAGACCAAGAAACTAATTCAAGGCGGGAAAACAGAAGCACTAAGCTATACTTCCAAGAATGACACGACGCACACATGATTCGACTCCATGCTAGACCCATAACCGATAAGAAGACCCTAAGCACCGAGTCTCACGGGTGACACTCAACGCACAAGGAAAGAAAGGGGGATGATTTTTGTGACAAGAAGTAACCAAAATCACTCACCTACCTCAACTTGCGAAGCATGCCCGCAATCTAGAATGGTACTCCATCCAAAAGTCCATGAGAAAATGTAAATGCACATGATGAGAACAACAAGGATGTAACGGGGCTTGGGTTGGGTGAAAATGGTTTGGTGCAAGCACCGTTCTAGGATTTGAGGCTGAAAAACAAGAATGATTGTCATAATCAACACAACTCCTTATTACAACAACTAAGCAACGTCTATGCCCTAACTTTGGTTTTTACAAAACCAAGCAAAAATTGCATAAACCCCAACTTACTTTGGAAAAAACGGACTCATCACAACCTTAAACAAAGTGGTCATTATTGGAAATACCGAACAACGTCTACACCCTAACATACGACTTGAAAATCAAATCAAATGCAAAAAATGTGCAAACCCGGCACGCGTGCAAAAACATCAAAAGACCACTTTGTTGTAGCAACGACTTTTCCTATGTCCCCTTAATGGAAGGGACTTGTTGCTAGCCTTTTTCTCTTTCAAAACACATATGTACATTTTTCTTTTTGGATTTTTCAAAACTTTTTCAACTTTTTCTTTGATTTTCTATTTTCTTTCTTTTTTTCATTTTTTTTTTCTTTTCTTTTCTTTTCTTTTTCAAACTTCCAAACACCAACAAAAAATCAAGTAGTGACCACAACGGAAGAAGCCACCAACCGGCATCTAAATTCCCGACTCTACCACTAACAAAGTACCACAAAAGCAACCATTCTTGATCAAGGAAGGATGTTTTGGGGATGTAGTTCATCTAGTAGTTTAGGCCAAATGAAAAGGTTAAGGCTCAAAGTGGTTAAACAAAAGGGGAATAAGATGCAAGGGTCAAAACAAGGCTAATTTGGCAAATGTGAAGTTGATTTATTTGGAACAAAAGTTGTCTCACATGCACATGAACATTAACACGGAAATAAGGAACGAGCGTCATTCTTATGCGTATAGACATAACACACCACGTAAGGAGGACTACTCACAATCCTAAACTGAGTCGGTTTGATGGACCGACTATAAAGGAGGCTCTATCCTCACATTTGAGTAGCTAATGTCGGTCCTAGGTCGAGTCAAGTTCTAACACGGTCTCACAAGGTGGTCGAAACTCGGTCATTAAGCCTAGACTTCTCCTTGCAAGCAAGAACCCTAACAAGGTGACATCAAACGGTGCAAGCTATTAGGAGGGGTAAGACACAAGCAAGACGAATATCATCATTGACGGCATATATCCTCCACTATTCAACCTCCTATGCATATTTACAAACAAAAGCAAAACGGAAAAACCGACTAACACATATTCACAAAACTATGGAAAAGAAAAGGCATGTGAAACAAAAGCAAACTAACAACAAACACAACAAACATGCAACAACAAGAAGGCTAAACTAACAGCACATCAACCACAACAACCAAAAGTTCCCCAAAGGAACATCCAAGGCACAAAAATCCCGTTCTCCTTCATGATATCAACATAAAAAGAAATCGGGAGGGGAAGAAAGAAGTAGGAAAGAGTATACCAAGCATCTTCATCCTCCTAATACCTTGGGTTGCCATCGCATCTGCCACTTGTTAGTCCAACAAACATATATATACAAAACAAGCAAAGAACAAAAACAAAAGAAAGGAAGAACATATTTTTTTTGAAATTTTTGAAATTTTTCGATTTTTTTTGGTATTTTTGAAGTTTTTTCATATTTACAAAAGCAAATAAATATTCACAAAGTGGATATTTTCCCTCCCCACACTTAAGATTTACATTGTCCTCAATGGAACAAAGTGCAAGGGGGAAATGAAGAAAAAAAAACGAAAACAACATGTTTTTGGCTTTTTTGAAATTTTTGAGAAAATATAAACTTGTTTTTGTGTTTTTTGAAATAAACGGTTCTTCCTCCCCACACTTATTTATATGCATAATGTGAGGAGGAAAACCGGAAAATAAAGAAGATGTTTTTGAAAGTTTTTGGTTTTTCAATTTTTTTTGGATTTTTGATTTTTATGAAAGCAGTAAAAACAAAAAGAAACAAAAGAAAATGAAAAACTAAAAACTAAACTAAATGCAAACTAGATGCTCTAATCTACATGTATGCAAACTACATGTGACAATATGATACAAAACGTAAATCTAATGCATCTAAATGAATGCAACTATATGCAACTAAACGAATGATATGAAATGATGAATAGAAAACTAAAACAAACTAACTAAACTAAACTAACTACTCTAAATGCATGCTAGAAAGGAAAATGCAAACTAAAGTGAAATTTTGATTAAGGGAGTTACTTGCTTTGGATTTTTCAAGGGGGAGCATAGCCATCACCTACCACCTCCAAAGGTGGTTAATCATCATCTTCTTCATCCTCACCAACATTACCGCTCACATCTCCTTCTCCATTGCCCTCATCTACTACCATATAGTCGCCCGGGTTGCTCACGAAATCACGGAAGGGGGAGGCATGCGAGCCACTAGCTCCCGGATCACCAAACATGCCATGGGGAGAAGGGTACCCTTGAGGGCGGGGTGCCGAGTCCACGTTCCCACTAAAATTGGGGGGAAAGATCGGGTTGGAGAAATAACCCGGGACAACATTGATCTCCCAGAAAAAACGCCCCTCTGGAGGCACATATCCCTTCTCGGGAGGCATGTAGTAAGACGGGCGGCCACCGGCCGCATGATGAAGTCCCTGGCGAACAGACTGATCATAGCTGGGGAATGTCCCATAGGCTTGATCGTGATATATGTAATCAAGCCTATAACTCAAATCCCTATACCGCTCATCCGCCAATGCTTGGCGCTCTTCTGCAAGGTCTGCCGCCTTCTTCATACCCAAATCAACCCGGGCCATAAAGTCAACGAGATCCTGAGGCATGGTGAAAGATTGAGTAGATGGACCGGAGCCGGAGGTAGATCCCTGGAAGTATGATGGACCACTCTGGAAAGGGGGCATGGTAACGGAGGGCTGCTGGAACTGCTCAAACTGGAGGTCAGATGCGGTGGTACCCGTCCTATCACGGGCATATACTCTCGGAGCACGCTGATCGGGAGGGAGCTCCTCGGGGTCCACCTCAATATCAAGGAGGTATGAGGTCTTCCCTGGCACAACTCTCATCCTCTCGGTGTTAGGCAAGGGCACCGAATTCCTGAATTTATTATCCACGCGAATCTGCCAATACTCATTACGATCGTTGGGGTTTTACTTTATCCACCCCAAAGCCTCCTGTAAGTACCGGCGAGATAGCACGTTCTCACCCTGAATGAAGTCCACTGTAAAATGCCTGTGACAAAGGTCGTTGGCAATCAAAGTGACCATCCCCCCAACACATATAGGGGTAGTAAGCTGAGGTTGGGTTGCCAACCTACTCAAATGAAGGGCCATGTGGTGAGCAATGTTGAGTTGCGGGCCACCAACCAAATAACACCCAAGAATCTCGAGCTCCGTAGTAGTAAAATTGTGTGGCTCATCCCTAGAAAAGACGGTCCACCCCATGAACCTATGCCAAATCCTAATCGGTGCCAAATGCACCCTATTAGCCGGTTTCTTCTTAGTCCTATCACTTACCAACCCGGTTATGGCGGTCCAAATAGCCTCCGTATCAAAACCCTCCGGAGGCTTAATGGGCAATTTTCCGTTGAGCCCAAAGATCAATGCAAAATTTTCTAAGGTGAGACGGTGCTCCTTATTCATCAATGGAAACTCTAAGAAGACAACTTTTCCCAAAGACCGGTTCTTAGTAACTACCAAAGAACTCAAAAATTCCCAAGTCAACCTAGGGGAAGTGTGAACCGGTCTAGTTTCATACAATGCCTTCATCCCCAAACCATCAAACAAATCCGCAGTAATTTTCTCAATCCCAAGTTCCCTCAAACCTGCTCTATCAATGAACCTAGTCGGATGAAGGGGGCGATGCTTAAAGTAAGTGAAATTACCTTTTTGTTGAATGGAAGCAAATTGGAGGCCGGGAAAGCAAGGATCCGGACCAATGTTGCTACTATCAATTACATTCTGCACTTCTTGCTCCACAATCGGGTCATGCCTTGATTTCGATCTCCTTTCCGTTCTTCCTGACATGGTTATTTTGAGGTGAGGTGATGAGGGAGTGAAGGGGGTTTTGATTTGGGAGAGTTTTGATGGGTTTTTGAAGGTAAGGGATGAGAGGGAGAAGAGGAAATAAGGAAGAAAGAAGAAGAAATGAAGAGAAATGAGGAAAAAATGAAGGTGTCGAGTGCTTTATTTCTCGCGACAGAACACTCCCAGCCGGTTCGGGACCGGCTGCCGGCCGACCGGCTGCCGGCCGACCGGCTGAGAGTTAGGGTTTGGTTTTTGTTTTTTTTTTCGAAATTTTTTATGAGATATGATTCTGAGCCGGCGGACCGGCTGCCGACCGACCGGCTCAAAAACCGTCTTCATGCTTCCTTCAACCTTCTCTTCTTCTTCAAACTTCACTCACAAAAACTCCCAGCCGGCGGACCGGCTGCCGGCCGACCGGCTGGGGATCCTTCTTGTCTCTCTTTTTCTTCATACTTGGTTCACAACTCATGATTCTCAGCCGGTGGACCGGCTGCCGGCCTACCGGCTGGGAATCAAGTCTTCTTGAATTTTTCCAATTTTTGAACAAGTAACATGTCTCTGAGCCGGTTGACCGGCTGCCGGTTAGGTGCAGGCTGGGAGTACAAAATCTGAAATCTGCCAAATAAACTATCAAAAACAGAAATGTGCCCAGGTGCTCTCAGCCGGTATGAGACCGTCAGCCGGTAGGCCGGCTGGGAGTACCTGTACACAATTTCGAGAAATAATTTACTTGAACATAAAAATCGACTTTGCCAACAACAGTTTGCCTACTATCCTCCGACTATACTCAAGAAATAACCACAAACAAGCAACCAACATATCCAAATCTCTCATGCAAGCTAAAAATTAAACTAAAAACGGAACTAACAAAGAAACTAACATGCAAACTAGATGAACGAAAGGAAACTAATACTTACAAATGGTGGTTGTTAAGTGACTCCACCAAACCTTTCATGAACAAACTTCCTTGAAATCAATCCTCCTCGGGGAGTGGGTCCCCGAGGTCAATAACTTCTACGGTACCTTTGGAATCTCCTTGGTAATAACTCTTTATCCGATGTCCGTTGACTTTGAAGGTGTCACCGCCTTCACTCCAAAGTTCAAAGGCCCCATGAGGTGAAATATCCATTACTTTGAAGGGCCCGGACCATCGTGATCTAAGTTTTCCCGGAAAATTCTTGACTCTTGAATTGAAAAGGAGAACAAGGTCTCCTATGCTCACATTCTTCTTCATTAACTTGGCATCATGCCACTTCTTCGTTTTCTCCTTATAGAGTTTTGAACTCTCATAAGCCTCATATCTAAGCTCCTCAAGCTCACTCATTTGCAAGAATCTTTTCTCCCCGGCCATATCTAAGTCAAAGTTCATCTCCTTCAAGGCCCACCAAGCCTTGTGCTCAAGCTCCACCGGTAGGTGGCATGCTTTCCCGTACACAAGCTTGTAGGGAGTCATTCCTATAGGCGTCTTGTAAGCTGTCCTCAAAGCCCATAGCACATCATTCAACTTTTGGGACCAATCTTTCCGGTTCTTTTGTACCACCTTCTCCAAGATAGCCTTGATTTGACGATTTGAAACCTCCACTTGCCCACTAGTTTGAGGGTGGTAGGCAAGTGCTACCTTGTGGGTCACTCCATAAGAGGCTAGAAGGGCTTTGAATGTATGTTTCCGGAAGTGAGAACCTCCATCACTAATCACAATTCGGGGTACACCGAAACGAGGAAAGATTATGGTCTTGAAGAGCTTTACCACTACCTTGGAGTCATTGGTGGGGGAGGCAACTGCTTCTATACATTTCGAGACATAGTCCACGGCTACCAAGATGTATTCATTCCCGCATGAATTGGGGAAAGGTCCCATAAAGTCAATCTCCCAACAATCAAACAACTCAATCTCCAAGATGGTTTTTAGGGGCATCTCATTCCTTTTGCCGATGTTGCCCGACCTTTGACAAGCGTCACAAGATATAACTACATCGTGAATGTCTTTAAACATAGAAGGCCAAAAGAACCCTCCTTGGAGAACCTTGGCTATAGTCCGTGAAGCCGCTAAGTGCCCTCCATAGGCGGAGTTATGAAGCCGATCCACAATTTCAAGCCCCTCTTCCTTGGACACGCATCTCCTCAAGAGTCCATCCCCACACTTTTTGAAAAGGTAAGGATCATCCCAAAAATATCTTTTAGCATCCACTTTCAACTTTCTCCTATCCCTTGCCTCCAACTCCTCCGGGATAAAGCCATAAACAAGATAATTGGCAAGATCCGCAAACCAAGGCAACTTATTGCCTATTGCCATCAAGCTATCCTCACGCAACCATTCATTGATCGGTCATTCCCTATCATGCAAACCATGATCTTCAATAGTTAATCTAGACAAGTGGTCCGCAACAACATTTTCCGACCCCGACTTGTCTCTAATCTCTAGATCAAATTCTTGGAGCAAAAGGACCCACCTCAAGAGCCTAGGCTTGGCATCTTTTTTCAACATTAATTGCCTTAGAGCGGTGTGATCGGAGTACACCACCACTCTAGATCCCACAAGGTATTGTCTAAACTTCTCAATGGCATGGACAATCGCCAACATCTCCTTCTCGGTTGTGGAATAGTGTGCTTGGGTTTGGTCAAGGGTCTTGCTTGAATAATATATCACATGGTGCTTCTTATCCACAACTTGCCCTAGGACCGCTCCAACCGCGAAATCCGACGCATCACTCATCACCTCAAAAGGCAAATCACAATCCGGAGCACGGATGATAGGAGCCGTCACAAGTGCCTCTTTGATCCTAGAAAAGGCTTCAAGACAATCATTAGTAAACAAAACTGGTGCATCCTTGAGAAGGAGAGAAGTCAATGGTTTGGCAATTTTGGAAAAATCTTTAATAAAACGCCGATAAAAACCGGCATGTCCAAGAAAACTCCTCACCCCTTTCCCATTGGTGGGGGGTGACAAATTCTCAATGACCGCCACCTTTGCACCATCGACCTCTATCCCCCTCTTGGACACTATGTGACCAAGCACAATCCCCTCCTCCACCATGAAATGGCACTTTTCCCAATTGAGGACAAGGTTGTGCTCCTCACATCTTTTTAACATATTTTCAAGATTAGCAAGCCCTAGGTCAAAAGAATCACCATGGACACTAAAATCATCCATGAAAACCTCCATACTCTTCTCTAGAAAATTGGCAAAGATGGCCATCATGCACCTTCGAAAGGTGCCGGGTGCATTACACAACCCGAATGGCATCCTCCGATAAGCACACATCCTTGGGGGCATGTAAAAGTTGTTTTCTCTTGGTCTTCCGGGTGAATAGGGATTTGAAAAAACCCGGAATAACCGTCGAGAAAACAATAGTACGAATGCCCCGCTAGTCTCTCTAACATTTGATCAATGAAGGGGATTGAGAAATGGTCTTTGAGAGTGGCCGCATTCAACTTGCGATAATCAATACACATCCTCCAACCCGTCACCGGACGAGTCGGTAGGAGGGTCCCATCCTCTTGTGTAACCAATGTTACACCCCCCTTTTTGGGGACAACATGGACGGGGCTCACCCACCGGCTATCCGTGATCTCGTAGATGATGCCGGCCTCAAGCAACTTAAGAACTTCACCCTTCACTACATCCGCCATTTTCGGATTCAATCTCCTTTGACCTTCCACTCTAGGTCGACTCCCTTCCTCAAGAATTATTATATGCATGCAAAGGCTCGGGCTTAGCCCCTTGATGTCGTCAAGGCTATACCCTAATGAGCTTCTATGATCCTTCAAAGTTGAAATAAGTTTGGATTCTTGGTGCTCATTAAGGTTAGCATTGATGATCACCGGGTAAGCCTCTCCCTCCCCAAGAAAGGCATACTTTAGGGAGGGAGGAAGGGGTTTGAGTTGTACCTTTGGAAGGAGAATTCCCTCCACTTTTTCTACCTCCTCATCCTCAAGCTCTAGGCTTTCATCCATTTCTTTGTTCTCACATGTTGAGATGCCACACAATTGCTCCATGTGACTCTCCTTGTCTTCTTCCACTTCTTCCATCTCTCTCACTACTTGATCCACAATGTCCAATGTGAATGCCTCATCATGCTTTGGACCTTTCATCATGGTAGGAAGATTAAACTCAATTTTGTCATCCCCAACCCTAAAGGTGAGCCGCCCATTCTTCACGTCTATCAAGACGCCTCCGGTAGCCAAGAAAGGCCTACCGAAGATGATTGGGGTGTGGCTATCCTCCGGGATGTCAAGGACAACAAAATCGGCGGGGAGTAAATGCTTACCCACCTTGACGGGTACGTCCTCAAGCACCCCCAAAGGGCGCTTGACGGACCTATCCGCCAATTGGAGGGTGATACTTGTTGGAACCAAATCATTTAACCAATTTTTTTTGCAACTTTCAAAGGGAGCACACTTACACTAGCTCCTAAATCACAAAGGGCACGAGAGATAGGAATACCACCGACTATGCAAGGGATAGAGAAGCTCCCCGGGTCACCAAGTTTCTTTGGCACCTTTTGGAGGAGAAGTGCACTACACTCCTCCTTCATAGCCATTACTTCTTGGTTACCCAAGGTTCTCTTTCCCGACAAGATTTCTTTCAAAAATTTGGAGTAAGTCGGCATATTCAAAATCACATCCGTGAAGGGAAGAGTCACTTCAAGTTGTTCAAGCTTTTTACAAAAGTTGGTGAACTTGGAGTTTTCTTTTCCCTTCAAGGCCCTTGAAGGATAAGGCAAGCTAGTTGGTTGAGGGTTAGATAGTACCTTGGTGGATGTTGGTTTGTTTGTTACCTTAGTAGTTGGTTGTGCAACCAACTTCTCTTGTCTAGCATCCACTTCCTCCAAGATAGATTCTTCTTCTTTCTCCTCATAAGGGAGGTCCTCTACATAGAACTCATCATCCCTTGAAGTGCTTGCATCAATTCCCTTTTCTTTCTCCTTCACAAGCTCCAAAATCGGCTCCTCTTCACCAAAATTGTAGTCTTTGTACGGGTCCTTTAGCTCCGTTCCATTTCTCAAGATCACCGCATGTGCTTGGTGATTATGTGAGGCATCTTTGGAACTTTGGCCTTGGGCAAGGAAGCCGCCCGGTGGCCTTTGTGGATTTGCTAGAGCTTGAGAGGCAACTCGAGCCTCCATTTCCCGTATCTACCTTTGATTGGCACTCTTCAAATTCGCCATTTCTTGGGTGTGAGTTGTTTGCATGCTCTTGACAAGTTTCAACAACTCCCCCACTTGGGAATCACTTGTCGAGTCTTGATGAGGTGCATTTGTGAGGGGCAAGGGGAACCCATAATTGTTCCTTGCACCCCCACCTTGGGAGTTTCCTCTCGGAGCTTGGTTGTTGAAGTTTTGGCCTTGGTTGTTTGATGAAAAGTTTTGGTTGAAATTTGGGTTGTAGTTTGTGTTGTTGGGATTTTGGTTGTTATTGAAATTTTGTGGATTGTGGTTGTAGTTGTTTTGAATTTAATTGGGGTTGTTTTGGAATGGTGGTTGGTTGAGATTTTGGTTTGGTGGATTGAAGTGTTGGTTGTTTTGATTTGATGGATTGAAGTTTTGTGGGTTTTGGTTGTTTGGGAAATTGGGATTAAAGTTTGGGTCATTGAAATTTTGTTGAAAGCCTTGATTGGCTTGATTGGATTGGTTACCTTGGTAGAAATTGTTGTTGTTGAAATTGTTTCTCGGGTTGAAGTTTCCACCCCTTGGTTGAAAACCGGGTGGATTTTGCACTTGAGGTTGTTGAATTTGGTGTGGATTCAACACATTAGTACTCTTGTAACTCATTTAAGGGCTCCCTTGGATCCCTTGATGGTAGTAGTTTGAATTGGGGTTGAAAGTGTTTTGCCCTCTAGAGTTATCGAATGCTTGGAAAGCATACAATTCTTCCTCACTTCCACTTCCCTCAATAGAGTTATTTGCACATACTTCGAATGTGTGCCCATTTCCTCCACACAAATCACATGAAGCTACACTATTCACTTGGTACATTCCCGGGACGTTGCTCTTGGTCTCTTTGCTTGTAGAGCCCTTAGTCATTTCCTCCAACTTCTTGGTCAACATATCAAGCTTGGCATTGGTTTCCTCATTCGCCTTTGAGTTGGAAAGGTGCTCACTAGGGTACTTGCTACTCTTTCTCAAGACATTTCCCCGAGTACCATAATTCTCCTCGGAATCAACGATTTTTTTGATAAGCTCCGTTCCCACCTCATGCGGCAAGTGGTCAAAACTACCCCCCGCTGATGCATTAACCATCTCTTTCGTGCGTGGGTGAAGAGTCTGAAAAAAGGTTTGGGTCGTGTACCAAGTGGGTATCCCGTGGTGAGGACACTTAGCAAGCAAATCTTGGTATCTATCCCAAACTTCTCCCAAAGATTCTCCCTCGTCTTGCTGAAATTGAGTTATCTCATTCCGGAGCATGGCGGTTTTAGAGGACGGGTAGTACTTAGCAAGGAAGGTCGTTGCCAAGTCGTCCCAAGTGGTAAAAGTGTTTGGAGCATGAACATTCAACCACCTATCCGCCTTGTCGGTCAAGGAATAGGGGAAGAGCATTAGCCTTAAGGTTTCCTCGGGCACTCCCGTTTTCTTAATCATTGCTACTTTACCCTTGAACTTTCTCAAGTGTCCATGAGCATCCTCATGAGAAGCTCCACTAAAAGCGTTCTTCTCGATAGAGCTCATTTGTGAAGGGTGTATTTCGAAATTTTGAGGAACAAGAGTGCCAAAGTTGATTGGATTTGTGGTGTCATTGTGGTTGGGCCGGTTATGATCACGAAGGGCGGCCATTATATGAATTTGCGGGTGATTTGGAATGTGAGGTGAGGGTGGTGGTGATTGGTAGAACGGGTTGTCGAAGTTTTCGGATGTTGGGCTAGGAATGCTTTGATTCGGGCTTTGTGGTTCGGGTGAAGAGGGGTTGTTATGGCTAGTAGATGCTTGGGAAGCAATTCTTACTCTTGCTATGGTCTTCCTCCCTAAGGCCCGGAAAAGCCTTTCCGGTTCGGAAGTTGACAACAAAGAATTAGAGTCGCCCCTAGGCATAAAACTTGAACAATTAGTCGTCCTAGTGTTTTTTAGGCACTAGGGTGAGCAATATAGCAACCACTCTACAATTAACTAACAAAGCTTTGATCAAAACAAAACTAACACAACTAACTAAAGCTAAAATCAATACTAAACTAAACAACTTCTAGCACCATCCCCGGCAACGGCGCCATTTTGATGCGCGAGATTAAGTCGTCGGTTCTCACGATCAAACAAATTTATAAACCCAAAATAGTAGTATAATAGGGTTATCGTTCGCAAAGACGGTGGGGAAGTTGTATAGTTACGTTCTAATTATAACTCGAGTCGGGGTAATAGGTTTGTGATTGATTAACAACTAAAGAACGATTAAAGCAAACAAGTTAAGATTAAATCGATGGAAAGGAAAACTAGGGTGTCGGGGGTCACTAAGATGGGTAGACGAAGATACGAGAAAGCAAACAAGAAGGTCTCAAATAAGTAATCTCGGTAAGTCTCTTCTCTCGAGTCGATTAACCTAGGTCGGAATACCCTAGCTTTCGCTACAAATACCACAACCAACCATCAAACATGCTAAGACAAACCCTCAACCGTCGCTAAAGGCAAGTCACGCTAAAATCAAAGCCCAACTTTCGTTGAAACAAATCATCAAACACCTAGCATACAACAAATGGAAAACTACTTTATCAAGAACAACTAATCAACAAACTAGCACGAATTTATCATCTAATCACCACCCAAGTTCCCCCCTAACCCTAGATATAAAACTACTCACTCATGATTAAGGAAAGCATGTAAACAATTGATGGGTAAATGATAAACATGTTGGATTATGGTAAGAACAATCAAATGAACAAAAGAAACTTAAACAAATGAAATAACTAAGTAAGGATTAGGAAGATTATACCATTAACAAAGGAAAAGGAAGTAACTTGGATAACAAGATGAAGAATTCTTTCAAACCCTTCAAATTACAACCCAAAATATCCTCTAACAATGCCCAAGAAGATTACTAAAGAAGATTACTAAAGAGAGATTAACAAGAACTAAATGATTAAACTAAGATCTAAGAAGGATTAAATATTTTTAGAGAGTTTTTTGTGACTAAGTATGAAGGAATGAAACAGTAGAAAAACCCTAAAATTGCGTAAAAAGTGTATTGGAATGCGTGATAAATAAAATGATACAAGTGCGGGTTTATATAGAGTGCGAAAAACTGAAAAGTGACTCTCAGCCGGTGGACCGGCTACCGGTCTGGGACCGGCTGAGAGTCCAAATATGGACTTCTGAAAAATTCTTCAAATGATGCCTGATTCTCAGCCGACCAGCCGGCTGCCGACCAGCCGGCTGCCGGTCAGGCACCGGCTGGAAGGCCTATTTCCTCAATATGATTTTTCCTCTTTTTTCTTGAGTGTACAGGTACCCTCAGCCGGTGGACAGGCCGCCGGTCGACCATCGGCTGGGAGCCCTTTTGTAATAATCTGCCCAAAGTCGTATTTCTTCATTCTTTGAAAAATTGGTTAAGTATGGGAAAGCATCCCCAGCCGGCTGACCGGCTGCCGGTTGGCCACCGGCTGGGAGCTCTGCTCCTTGAATCTGTAACATTCTTCACTTTTTTCCCCAAAATCAAGTCAAGGTTCCCCAGCCGGCCTACCGGCCGCCGGCTGGGAACCGGCTGGGAGTGCCTGAGAGGTCTTCTTGCTAATTTCTTCACATTTCTTCATAATTCGCTCTAAATTCATTTCGTTTGCTCCCGTTTCTTCGCTCCCGCCACAATACCTACAAAATGTAAACCAAAAAGGAATAGTCGAGGTAACGGGCATAAAAACGAGCAAAGGCACGCAAAACGAGGTCATATCGGGACCGAAAATGAAGAATAAACAACGAAAATAATGACCAAAATGAAGCTCATCAGGGTCCAATACAAAACCCTGGCCAAACAATAATCGTTATGGCGTAGGGGACGGATTTACCCTACGTATATTCATAACTATCTTAATTCACTTATCTAACTGTGATTGCATGTCATCTTTCAACTGCTTTTATTTTTGACATCTTTCAATTTTTTTTTTAAATAAACATGGTGTTTGCCATGTATTGTCAAGCATTAGTCAAATGTAAACTATTTTTTATACATCTGATATTTTATGTAACATGCGATACTTTTTACGCAAAACTATTATTATTTTAATAACCCTTAATATACCATAAAGTACGAAAAGTTAAATTAATATTCGATATATTGTGTAATAGTCTATACTTTTTATGTGAAACTAAATTTTAAATATAAATCTAATTGGAGTAGAGATAGAATATATTTTACAAATTAATTTATATATGCACGCATCATTTGGTCTTTACAAAGATATATTTATTTATTAATGCATTAACAGGAGTATTTGATAGAATTGGGTTGTTATATCTTAAATGTGGGATATAAATATTTAACTTTTCTCTATAACATTTCTTATAAAATATATAAATAATTATATTAAGAGTCCATATCAATATCTTAAATGTGGAATATAAGTATATATTTAACTTTGCTCTATAAATTTCTTAATAATTATATTAAGAGTCCATATACATTCACATGAACAAATACTTTTAATATAATGTTAAATATATGAACTCTTAATATAATGTTAAATATAGTTTATAAGTGAGGCAACATAATTTAAAATAGATAATTAAGATGTAATACTTTAACATCGCATCTTCTTATTTTACTATGCAAAATTTCTTTTGGTGTTCATTTTATAAAATATATCCTGTAAATGTTATTATGTAATACTTACGTGAGAAAAATTTATAGATGAAATGTTAACAAAATAGATTCCCGTGCAACTTTGCAAACTAATAAAGTTGATTATTTTGAGTATATAAAATTTTAAATATAAATCTCCTAGAGATGAGCAATATATTTTTATACGGAAAAATATTACCAAATAAAAGATACAATGAGAGGGTAAATTGTGTAAGTTTTTTTTTAATGTAATATATAAACATGGTAAAGAAATCTTTTGTGAAGATATTGTCCATATAATTTTAGGATTTTAAGTTTTGAGCGGGAAAATTTTTAACGTGAAAGCGACACGTGTCCACCCTAATGCATAACGGTTCTTCTTTTATACTTATATATAGATGATAATGGGTAATTAACTAATTATCATCGGTTTCATATTGTTGTCGTATTTACATTATTACATGATAATGAGGTTCATGTTGTTTGATTGTGTCTAACTTGGCTATATTGATTCAATGTGATTCTTGGTGGATGTTGGAGGTTGTTGGTGGTATTGTATGGTTGTTGACCTCGGGTCGCTTTTTGGAGGTTTTCACTCAAAGGATGACGCGTTTATGACTTGTGGATGGAGGGACTCGTGTGGTATCACGAAGTATGGCAAGGGTCCAGTTAGAACCCGACCTCAGTACTTCAGGTGTGTCCCACGTACTTGTTTTACGGGCTGTAGGGCTGTAGTCCGGCTGTTTGGTGGCGGTGTTTTTATGTCGTCACCAGGTTATATATGGATATGGAGTTGTGGTGGAGGAGACTTGTGACTCGTGTGATTTACTCTTGCATTGCATCTATATCATGTTGTGAGTATTTATATTATTGAAACTAACGTGTGTTGACTATGCATAAATTGTCATTGTCTTTAATTGGGGTGGTTTGTGATGACCTATATGATATTTTCGATCATGTAAAGAGCAATTTGGAGTACATGTTTAGACTTGGTGATGAACGGGACATGGGGCGACCAACGAGCAATTGTGTTTATTCGAGTTGTGATATGTTAGTCGACATAATTCCATTAGAAAGATTGTAGTAATCCGAGACTTTATATATTTTGTATTAATTCATTTATTTAACTCATTAAATAGGTTCTTTAATAAAATGTTACTGTACTTAATTGGAGTTTTGATTCATGCCTTGGGAAACCGAGATGGTAACACTTCAGATTACCTTAGTCGGCCGCTAAGACGGGGTATTACCCTACTCTTCCTCTATAACATCTTTATCTACCAAAGTGTCTTACCTTAGTTTATGAAGGTACTACCATTCCGACTGCACAAGGTAATAAATATCAAATAGACCATGAAAGAACGTATAAAGAAATGTTTAAGTAAGGTTATTACAAACTTCTCAAAACAAAGTATTCGTAACAAAATACAACTCAACTACAATGGTTGATAACAAATCAAAAGTGGAAGGTAAACGTGATACTCGACGGCGCCCATCCAATCCCGCAATCAAGCTAAACAATAAAACCGCTCAATCCATGTGCTCATAGCCGGTTGGTCCGCAGCCGGTCTGCCGGTTGTGAACACAACATCAAAATAAAGCAGAATCATTCCAGAGTAGTGGGTGTCGGTCTCCTGGCCGACAGCCTGTCGTTTGGCCAGGGGATCATCGAGACTTCATGTTTTCCATAAAATTCAACAAAGAGAGTGCCCCAGCCGCTGGGCTGGCAGCCGACCACACGACTGGGAACACATGTTCATTATTTTCAACTTCCAAAACGCAAGCTATTGAAGTGCTCCCAGCCGGCCAGACAGCCGACGGCCGACCACCTGGCTGGGAGCCATTGATACACGAAATACCTAAAAAATCATAGGAAACATATTCATAACTAAATATGACGGTCTTAGGACGGAATTATCACGTAACACTTTACGTTTTTGGCAAAAAAAACCAACAATCATATCAACATGTGAAACGTAAATTAATGAATTTATGCATAATCAACATACTTAACCATGATTTGTATAACATAACCATGCCATGAACATTTAAGACACCAATAAGAGGAATTTGCGCCCAACACAAGGATAATCATCCCATAGTCCAACAAACATCATCCAGTATGTTCAAACATCATAATTCTTGTGAATTATCATCCAACCATATGAAAATTCATCCAACATTATCATTCATGAAGGTTAAAGCATAATATCTCAAACATAAACTAAAAAATTTTGACATTTAAGTCGAGAAATCTATCATTGTTACCTCTTGCTCTTCAACCTTCAATAGAGTCCTCGATTATGTAAGAATCCGCCTCCGGGTCGTCCAAGTTAATGCCTAAACATCAAAAATAGAAAAATTAGAGGAAAGGCATGGGAGCGGCTTCTCCCTACTGCTTTCCTTAAAAATACCGCGGTTGACAGAACCGAAGCAAGACTTCTAAGACCTGTTGGACTCCTTTGATAAAACAAGGGCTTCCCGCTCAACATATCCAAAGATAGGACAAGCCCGAAACTTTTCTTACTGGTACGCCTCTTCTACTGCCGGTGGTGAGAGTGCTACTCTCTTCTCCCCTGCCTTTGTCTGGTAGATCTGTTATAACTGCTGCTTGCTGCGTAACTGATGAGTCTTCTTCTTGCTTTTCTTCTTCGGCCCTGTCTTCGAGTGAATCCAAGACTTTGCTCTGTTCTATGGATTAGCAAGCGGGTGAGTAAAGAGGAGAGAGTGTGCCCTAGACTAAAAGAATGCAAGGAAGAAAGCGGTGCTAAACCTCCAGTCAGCGTTAAAAGAGGTTGTAACCGGGGGAGGAAGGCAATTAATACATAAGAGAAGTTTCCTTCCGGCTTGTAATTGCATGCTAATTAATAAAGGAAGTGAGCTAATTTTTCTCATCTATGTTTTCGACCCATACGAATTCATGTGGATGAAAGAGTTTAGCCAACCCGCCTAAAAGCCCTTCGGAAGGGAGTGGTGGGTGAGAAAGAGGTAATCCAAGCAGGAAGTCTAAAAAGCTAGGGAACTGCCTACCCCTCTTATAGGGGATCTTTAGTCCATTAGCCAGATCCTAGGTTTCCCCTTCTGCAACCAAAAAGCCTTCTCTTATCAAAGGGAGTTATTAGAAGCAAAATGCCCGGGATTCGATGGGGGCCGGGGAGAATTCCTTTTTTTGAATTTCAGTCTTTATTCGACTGTGCTCCTGGAACTTTCTTTTGTAATTGTAGGGGCAAGCAGCCCCTATAGTTGCGTAGCGGGATCGGTTAAGAAAGTCAGAGTATCAACGCATCCTGTATATGGGTAAGACGGGATTCCTGAAAAAGGAAAAAAGTTGAACACTTTCTTACGTAGAAAAAAGGAGCTCGACGAGAGCAGGAGTTATGAAGAAATGAAGAAGTTATGAAAAAATTTGTGTTCTTGAAAAAGTGTAAGAGCAACTCCAATGGACAGCTAGAACCATTTGTAGCTTGAATTTCCAACTCAGCATTTTAGAGAATGTTGCTTTCTAGCTACAAAGTCGTCCAATGGTAAACTACAATACCTTGTAGCTTGTATGGGTCCCACAAGTTAAATTAGTATTTCAACTTTAATTTTTATTCAATAATTACATTTATATTATCAAAAGTATATAATTTTGCAATAATTAGAAATGCATAATTTGTCATATAAAGTGATTTAAATAATATAATTGTCTGCAATTATTCTTTTTAACGAGATACAAAGAAAAAAAAATAGTAACAACACATATAAAAATAACATAGATAAGATATTTAGAGTTAAAATATTTTAAATCTTAGTTTTGTCTTCCGAAACGTGTCCAAATGTGCTCCATGAGATCGGCTTTTAATTGTTGATGCATTAGCCTATCTCGGATTGTCGCATCCCTTGCAAGATATGTTTCAAAATTTATGTCATGCCCTTGTTGAATATCATTATTGACAACATTTGAAAAAAAGTCGTCTTGAGAAAAGTTTCCGCTATAAGTGTGACGCTCGTCTTCGACGATCATATTGTGAAGTATAATGCATGTATCCATGATATCATGAAGCCTCTTCTTATGCCACGAACGCGCTGGTCCACGAACTATTGCAAAACGAGATTGTAGTACTCCAAATGCTCGTTCTACGTCTTTTCTTGCGCTCTCTTGTCTTTCTTTAAATAAAAGCCTTTTTGGGTCTCGGGGGTGTGGAAAGCTCTTTACAAATGCAGCCCACTCGGGATATATACCATCAACAAGATAATACCCTGTCTCATATTCATTGCCATTTACAACGAAATGAACTTCTGGAGCAGTACCTTGTAATTTTTCTTGAAATAAATTTGACCTGCTAAGTACATTAAGGTCGTTGTTTGACCCAGCGACACCAAAGTATGCATGCCATATCCATAGATCCACAGAGGCGACTGCTTCAAGCATGACTGTCGGATATCCATGATCACCTCGCGTATATTGTCCTTTCCATCCTGTTGGACAATTTTTCCATGCCCAATGCATACAATCTAAACTACCAAGCATACCAGGAAATCCATGACATTCTTCGTGCATTTTAAGCAATCGTTGGACATCGTTGGCATTAGGTTTTCTCATGTACTGTTCGCCAAACACTTCAATAATAGTACTACAGAATTCAAAAAAGCACTCTATAACCGTAGTTTCACCAATTCTAACATACTCGTCAATAGCATCAGCGGGGGTACCGTATGCTAACATACGAATAGCAGCAGTGCATTTTTGAAGAGGAGACAAACCTTTAATTTTTGCAGCATCAAATCTCTGTTGAAAGTATCTAGTGTGATTTCCAAGGGCATCTACGATGCGGCAAAAGAGCTCCTTTCTCATTCGAAATCTTCTTCGAAAAATATGATCCGGATAAACTGGCGTAGTAGAAAAGTAGTCGTTATATAGACGTTCAGCTCCACCTTCTCGATCCCTGGGCACGATATTTCGTGACGGAGTATTATATTGTTCGAGAAGGTAACGCCCCATTTCTTCATGTGTTTCATCAAATAACTCATCTTCTAAAAACTTATCTAAATCAAAATCGTTTGACGTATTGGAATTTTGAGATATTTGAGACATTTTTTGGTGACTAGTTGAGTAGTAATAAGAATATATATGAGTAATACGAAACAGACTTTTGTAATATTGGATAATATGAGTTTTTAACAAATGAAATGAGAATTGTATATATAGAAATTATCGTGTAACGGCTAGTTTTTATAACGGTTATATATACAACGGCTACTTTTTATAACGGCTACTTTATTTTGATTTTTTTATACAACAACTACTTTTAATAATTGTTTTCTTATAACTAATAATTAATAAACATACCCGCAAAAAAAAAAATTAATAAACATCAACTCGAAAATATTATTTTAGAAAAAAATTACATAATGAAAACTAAATGCTTCAACTATTATTGGAAAAAAAAAACACTTTAGTATGGCTAACATAATCGTAGTCATAATTCACGACATTCCATACTTGGCCCTAATTATTTCGCATACTTGCTCATGGTTTTTTCTTGCTCGTTCATCCATATTTAATGTTTCTTTGCATAAAATCGCAAAATCCTTTTGACGTATTTCTTCATCTTTTTGTCGAATGACATTTTCACATAACAAAAGTCTTTTTGATTGCATTTCTTTGTATTTATCCCACTTCTCATCAATGGCTCCCACGGTCTTTTTCGCCTTGTCTTTCTTTCGTGTCGCTGCTTTAGCTGCCTTTTGCCCCAGTGGTCGTTCTTCCGATATTTCCTCTATGTTACAAGTGTCACTTGTATTAGGATTAGACGAAGATGTATTGTACACTCCAGATGATGAAATTTTTGTCCTCTTTGATGAGCCATTTCGTGGATCAACAAACTCTTTCCATTTTTGTGCGGCTCGAAGAATTTTCCAAGAATGCAAATAAGAAAATTTTCTATTTTTATTTTGTGACTTGAAAATTTCCTTAGCCTTAGTTATTAAAAGGTCTTCGTCGTGGCCGCTTGGGTGACTATTCTTTAGTTGTATGTAACATCCATTGAATTTACTCACATCGGCACTCATTTTGTACCAATGATTTGTTGCTTGATAAATGGTGATCGTAGGGCCTTCTCTCTTCCACTGGTTGTAATAATTGACAATATTTTGCCAATATTTATCCTTGCTTTGATCTGTTCCTTTGATGGAATCGTTAGTAAAATTTAACCAACTTGTGCATAAATCTTCATCATTATATTCGCTCCATTTAAATTTCTCCCTCGTATTTCTAGTGTTTTCAATAATTACCTCCTCATGTGTATCCTCATTTTGCTGAATTTCACAGTGCGCGTCCGACTCTTGACACGGTGATTCTTGGTTCATTCTAGTTGCCCCCGTACTTTCTCGCCTTATATTTTCATGAGGAAAATTAAGTTCACTTGAAATCAGAGGTTGTTGGTAGTGGCTTGATGCAGGTGGACCGCTTGGCATAACAATGGGTGGGTAAAAATAATTAGGGTGACAGTATAATTGAGAGTCGATGGTGGATGAAACATTTTGAGTATATCGAGGAGTTGGACGAATCAGAGATGTTTGTATATTTGATAATTGTTGTGAATTTTGGCAATTTTCATTTTCGATATTGGAAGAGTTTCGCAGATAGTTATAATATTGGCTAAACGAATTGTCGAGATTTTCCATCTAAATTTTATTATTGGTCTTTCTTGTAAAAATAAAAATTAGTATAGGAAATTTTGGAATATGAAATAAAAATGGTGTATTAACTGTATTCTATTTATAAGGTTAATTTTGAAAATAGGTTCCAAAAATCAACTTTCAAATTTAAAAAATAGCATACATTGAGAAATCTATACGTTGAAGTCTTAGAAAATTGAAAGCAAAATGCATGGAAAATAGGAAGTTAGTTACAAGTCAAATAATTATATCCCAAAAATTGAATAAAGTTGTTAAATTGTGCAAGTCTAGCTATATGCTTGGGAAAGCATGTACTGCTTGAAAATCTACTCTATTTTCTCATCCCCAATGGTAAGCTAGTAGCTAGATAATTTAGGTTAATTGCAAGCAGGTCCTTAACTTACACCATTGGAGTTGCTCTTAACAACGGTGTATTTTGTTGGGTGAGGGTTTGCTGAAAATTAGAGGAGAAAGATGAAGAAGGAATTGATTAGTTTTCCTTCACAAAGTTGGTTTTGTCTAGAAAGTGGTCAATGATTCAGGTTTGAATCAAAAAATTTCAAGTGAGTCGGAAATGTCTCGGAAATAACTCGGAAATGCATCTTAACCTACAATAACTTAAAACGGAGATAAATATTATATCTAGCTATTATTTTACGAATATATAATTAAAGTATACTCCCTCCAATTCCATATTATCTTCCCTTTGTTTTGGAGACCCAGGATTAAGATGAGGAATAAAACAAGTGTAAAAAAGTTGGGTGAGGTTTGATCCTAGGGAAAAGGGATGAATAGTTAGGAATTAAATAAAAAGTTGTGGGTCACATACATTAAGAAGGAAATAAGATAAAAGTAAAAGAATTAGTTAGGGTTTGTTAATAGGGGAGAGAAATGAATAAAATAAGAGTAATAAAGTCCTCCAAATTACCACCCATACCAAAAAAATCCTCTCATACACTCAAAAACACCACATTTGATGTTTATAAAGGTGGGGGCAAAGTTTCAATGGTGGCGGAGTGTTTTCCGAGGGGTGTATAGGGATTTTAAGTTTTGGGTTGTCGGATTTCTGACGGAGTGAGAGATGAAGGGCGGACGGAGTGCAAGTGGAGGTTTGATGGTAACGTGATGGTAATAGAGAGTAACAAGGGGTTGTGGTGTTGATGGATCTTGTGGGTCTGAGTTTGAGTTTGAGTTTGAGTTTGGGCTTAGGGGGTTATGGGTATTAACGGGGTAGCCTTATGAAGGCTAGTTGGCAGGTGGGCACTTACGATGGCAACTTGGCAACGGGGGTGTAGGTGGGGTGTATGTTGTGGTCACAGGGGCGGAGCCAGGCCCAAGGCTATATGGGCTATAGCCCAATATGATTTCAGGGGAAAAAAAAAAAAAAAAAAAAATTAAAAAATTGAAAAAATAGGACGACATTCCCAGTGAACAAACCCCCAAACCCCATCTCAAATAATTAAAATTAAAAAACCCTAAATCTTCAATTGGATTATTCAATTACTCAACTATCAACACCAATTTTGTAACCTTGCCGCCGAGTTGCCGTCTACCACCGGCCACCGCCCACCAGTCCACCACCCGTCGGCGGTCGTTGTCACAACTCACAAGGCGCGACTTCAAGTTGTTTGTTCCTTACTTCCTTGGTAATTCTTTATTTCCTTGTCTACTTATAGAGTTATAGTTTTATTGATTCATTTTTTTGGGAGATGCTAATTTTAGGAACAAATTCTATTTTATTTGTAAAGGAATTTGATAAGCTTAATCCCAAATTTGATAATAAAAAGATGGAAGAATTGAAATAAATCAACTAATTACACGGCCTGAACTTGGATTCTGGGAATAAAACCCCAAAAAATGAATAAAGAGAAAGAGATAAGAAGCCCCAAAAAGTGAATAAAAAGAAAGAGGACAAATTTGCATTTTGAAATGAATGGGAATAAAAAGAAAGAGGACAGCTTAGTGTGGAGTATTATACTCCGTATGTGGAATTATGGTCATGGATATGGATGGATATAGAATGCAATCCCATTAGAGGACAAAACATTTATGTCTAGTTGTTTAGTGTTTACACAAATTTTGATTAAAGACGGTCACTATCCGTTACACGCTGAAGACGTATAGTGACCCTCTCATAAAATGCAAGTGTTATTAAAAACCAAGCTTGTACTTTACAAAGAGCAGGAGCTACTCGTTGGGGTTCACATTTCCGTTCTATTTCAAGTCTTCTTAAGTTGTTTGGAGCTACCCGGGCAACCATTGATGATTTGTATATAAATGGGCCAGATAAAGTACAAGGAGAAGCAAAGGCAGTTGGTAAGGCTTTAAAAAAGTTTGATTTCATATATTGTTTGCATATGATGCATGATATTATGAAGACTACCGATTTTTTAAGTCAAATTTTGCAAAAGAAAGATCTTGACATATTGAATGCTTTACATTTTCTTTCATTTACAAAAGAAAAACTTCAACATATGAGAGAAAATGGTTGGGATGATTTGATTACGAAGGTTATAGCATTTTGTTGTGAGCATGATATTTCTGTGCCGGATATGTCAGCAACTTACAAGAAAGGGTCGAGGACTTGTGAAAAGAATATCACAAATGAGCACTATTATCGGGTCAATATATTTTATAGTGTGCTAGACTATCAGTTGGAAGAACTTAAGAGTAGATTCACTGATACTTCTTTGGAGATTCTTGAGCTTAGCGGATCACTTGACCCACGTCATAGCTTTCGAGCATTCAAACATGAAGACGTGTGCAAACTAGCTTTAAAGTATTATCCAGCTGACTTTTCGTCACATGATAGAAATGCTTTAGATTTGGAATGTGAGTTCTTTGTTGCAGATGTCAAGAAAGATCCAAGATTTGCACATACTACTTCTGTATCAGATTTGTGTCGTCGAATGGTCGAATTTGATAAGACATCAATTTATCCCATGATTTATAGATTGATTTGTCTTATATTGACTCTTCCAGTTTCTACGGCAACAACCGAAAGAGCATTTTCATCTATGAACATCGTCAAAAACAAGCTCAGAAATAAGATGAATGATGAATTTCTTGATAATTTGATGGTGCTTTATATTGAAAGGACTTTTGCAGATAATATTACGAATGAAGATGTAATTACTGATTTTGAATTAGTTGGACCTCGTAGGGCAAAGTTTAGCTAATTAGGTTACTTATCTAGTAAGTTTTTGGATTTATGTCGTGGTGTATTATTTTTTGGATGTTAAAAAGGATGTAAAGGACGATATTTATATTGTCGCCTGAAATTATTAATTTAGCCCTATATACTATTTATTCCTGGCTCCGCCCCTAGTTGTGGATGAGATGGTTAAGGGCTAATGTCGTGGGAAAAGGGTGGGAATGAGTTGGTTTTAAAGAGTACGATTAATTCAAGTCATTTTTCTTCAGTTTCATATTTAGTTCGAAAAATAAAAAATATGATTAGGTATAAACGCATAAGTTTTAAAAATTCTATCTTACTCAGGGCTGAACAAAAAGTGCCGACCGACCCGGTCCGGACCGAATACATACCGGTATGGTCCGGACCGAATACATACCGGCCCGGTCTCCGGGTCCCTAAAAATATGGTGACCGGTCTTCAGTTTGGTCCAGTTTGGTCCGGTTCGATCCGGATAAAAAAATAACATTCAATTTACTTTGCAAAGTAGTATCGGTCTGATCAAAACCCAGAAAAAACCGAACCTAAAGGGTTTTGGACTTTTGGTCCGGTCCGAGTCCCTTTCCAACCGGTCCGGTCCGAGTCCCTTTCCAACCGGTCCGGTCCGAGTCCCTTTCCAACCAGTCTGGTCCGCAGTCTTAGAGTTGGTGCCTATCCGGTCCACGGGTTTATCCGATCGCTAGAGTTGTGGTATTCGACTGCCAAGCCAAGGGAAGAGAGAAGAAAGAGAAGAGGCTCGAGCATAGCGGAAAGGTGGGTGTGAATACGAGAGGGACGAAGAGAGTCTTCCCGCCCATAGAATTCGGAGTTAAGCTCTACCTGCTGTTTACAGTTCAATCTTGTTCAATTATGGTCCGATTTTGGACCGGTGTACTACCCCAAATTCTTAGGTATAGACTTGAAGTATAATTTGACTTGTATACTTACATCCACGTCATTTTGTTCATCCGACACTCTACTTCCTCCCCTGTTATTAGTCTTCATATTAATTCACCCATATCTCTATTTTTCACTCATACTAGTTTTATAGTCATAAAATTAGATGAAAAATATATAAATTGTACACTGTCAAGTTATTGCCAATTATTAAACTATCAGTAATCAAGAATAATATTATAATACCATTAATGTTCATCTTATCTATATTAATACAAGAATATTTTGTGTAATGTCGTGCGTCCGCATCATCACATCCATTTTCTTTTATTTTTTATTTTTTATTTTAAATAAATGTAGACCCGCCACAAAAAATATGAAATTAATTTATGAAAAACCAACTTTGTTAATAGAATTTCATCGAATACCATCCCAATTCCATTTATTTTGCATAAATAGTACAATATGAAAATACAGAATATTTCCAATAGCCCACATAGTCCATCAATAATAAAAAAACACTAAAATAAAAAGATGAGCGAAAAACATAATTAGACAATGAAAATATAAATGATAAAAAAATGGTAAAACAAATAACGTTATTATATTATTTAACAAACTTTTAACTCTAACATTTTGAGTTTTGACCATCATGATAGCAAATTTTCGAGATATTACTAAATTTCAGTATTTTTTTAATTAAGAAATAATTTTCAACAAAAAATTGTTGATAAATAGTATTGTTTTAATTTTCAATTTTTAAAATGAGATCTACAAAAAGTTAAACAAAATAAATGAATTATAAAACTCTTTTAAGTAGATTTTAGAACATTATGTAAAAATAATATTTCAAAGGAATTCGTTATAGATATTGAGCTTATTCATTAGAATATGTAGATTTTAAAAAATTGTTATGTTTTACCACTGAATTCGTGCATTTTTCACGAATTTAAAACATGTACAACAAACATCAAACCCTTGCCATTTTTACAAATGTTTTAAACTAGTATCATTATAAAGAGAAATAGAGTATAAAATATACATGTTTTTTGGTTTAATATTTTTAAATATTAATCATTATATCGATTTTAAAACTTACCGTGTGATTTTGCACGGGTTAAAAATTAGTTTAATTTTAAAAACAAATGAACAAAGTATTTATATGTCACAAATAAGGCAACTAAGATGAATTTTTAAGAAAAATGTGCCCCGGCACGAACATTTCTCCTAAGGTGAAAAAATGAGAATTCGTTATAATAAAGATCGAATTGTGCATTTACTTGTTTAGATTTGGCATCAAATACATGATAAAAAAAAAAATTATACGTTATTTATAACCATAAAATATACTCCCTCTGACTCTGAGTGATTGTTCCTGTTTCCTTTTTTTATGCGAGTTTAGTGATTGTTTCTCTTTTCTTTTTTATGCGAGTTTAGTGATTGTTTCTCTTTCCTTTTTTTAGTAATTTTTTTGTGGTCCAAAATCAATTCAGTGTGGAGTAGGGTGTTTTGTGTGGTTTCGAATCATTTTCTTATTTCTTGTGCATAAAGCAAAAGGAACAATCACTCAGACTCGGAGGGAGTATATTTTATTATATATAAATAACGTGGCCCGTTTCCTAAATCTCATGGAATGCCGAGTCCCGTATCCGTATCGTATCCGTGTCCGTTTTGGTGCTACCTATGCCACCTCTTATTTTTGCCAGAAACCAACCGGATTATTTTAAAAGAGCTTGTCTTTATAGAAAGGACATTTTCATGGTCATCACCTATAAGTACTATAATCAGAATTCTTACACAATCCCTTAACAATACTTTCCCCATCTTTCAATTCTATGCCATTTATACTCCAAAAGGTGGAAACTTAAGAGAAGATAAGATTGATGGGCAAGGGATTATTGGATGACGCGGATGAAGTTAGAAACTGTCTACAATCGCAACAACAGGATAAGGGCAGTAACAATCGAAACACCAAAAATCGTCAACGATGGGTGTATTACTGTATTCTTCCAAGGGCTAAATAACTCAAAACATTATCTATCAAGTACATTTTCCCACGACGAAAAACGTCAATGATGTAAACAAAACAAGCAAAACCTGAAGATTCTACTAATAACTCAAAAACAACAAAAGGACACATAACTGGCGCCTATCTTGCTGTGGAGTATTCTAATCATCGTCTTCCTCTTCGTCAGAATCATCAGCAGCTCCAACTGCAGCGTTCAGCTTGTTCAACCGTTCGACCAACTTTGCCTTCCTCTCCTCGTATGTCAGCTTCTTGGCATTGTACCTGTGCATCACGAGAGTTTCATTTAACAAGCATACCAAAAAGTATTGCTACTAAAATCAGTAAATAATTACCATATTACATGTAATAATAAAATACCTAAAACCTAGTATTGTTTTAATTGCCTAGTAAGGCGGTTTTAAGACAAACATAAATTACTCTCAACATTGGTCCATTTAATAAGTATACAGCAAACAATTGCTACTACAATCAATAAATAATTTAGCATAATAGAGGTAATAAAATACCCAAAGACTATATTGATGCGGTTTTAAGTTTTAACACAAGGTACAGCGAGTCCATTTCACAATTGAAACGTAGAAGTGTTGCTTTACTTGCCTAGTCAATATATGTACTGATAGTCTGATAGGTATTTAAATAAGATAGTGGGAGTCCATTACTATCTAGATTGGGTTCATAAAATTCTTATCATGAAACCGTATAATAGAACTATGCAAGTAATGTCTGAAAGCCTTAAAAAAACAAGGTCATCTTACCTCTTGTGTGCCTTTGGAGCAGGTTTCTCAGACTTCTTCACAGTAGGATCAGCACGAATTGCAGCGTGAACCTTCTTGTATAATTCCTCTAGACCATCAGCCTCAATACCCTTCTTGATGTACTCACTGAAATGGGATTGGTACTTCTCAGGCTCATCTTCCGTCAATGTCTACCAGAGCAAGCCAGATAAATCAGTTCCATCATCAAAGAACAAGTATACAATCATCCAAGCCAAAATACAAGACAAAAGATCGTTACCCTCATGTAAGATGCAATGTGACCACCATAGATATACTTCCGGTGAACCTCAGCATCAAGCTGCTTGCTGTCCTTTCCATAGCCAGCAAACCTTTTGTCACTGTGGGGAATGTCCAAGCCACCGTCCAAAGCGCCCTATATGACAAAATAGATCATAATTACTTCAACAAGAATAAACGAATAATAATATCTAAAAATAAAAGAAAAACATCCTCTAATCATTTCCTCCAACCTAGTTCATCAATTGGATAAACATGTTTCCAAAATGATAAACTTTGTAGGAATTAAGACATTTGGTAAATTAACATTCATAATTGCTACCAAAAAAAACACAGAATAAATTAATTAAAAATTAAACCTTATCATATAACATCAGACATCACCATTAGGTATTTAACATAAATAGTTGAACTTCAACAGAACTATTTGCTTTACAAGTTGACCATTGTGAGAACAAAAGTTGGCTCAAGTGCGAAGAACTCTCTTAGCCCCAACCATGAAGTTGGGAGTGTGATTCTTACCCGCAACATAATGAGCTCATTTGAATCAAAAAAAAAGTTACCATTAGCTAGTAAAGAGCAACCGAACACTTGTTCAAACTGGCCAAGCCATACAACATCCTCTAAACCAAACTTAATATAGGTGCCAAACAAAGACTGTTCGTTCAAATAACAATCAAATGTTGAAAGTAAACCAATATATGGAAAAAGAAACTTCAACAGTACATGAACTAAAACCTAGGAGTAACTCAAAGAAAGGGAATTAAGATCAAACCTTAAGAGCACCAAAAACACGGTTTCCAGTAGTTGTCCTCACAAGGCCAACATCAAGTAGGGCACGGAAGGGCCTCCTAGTATCAGCTGGCTCAACCGAAAAATCCTCACCAGATGCCTGACAGACAGTACATTAGATGACATATTATGAAGATGGACTATTATTACAAGTTATAAAAATTTTGGTTAATACCTCAACGTTGCCTTCATATTCTTGATCCATCTCGAGCATCTTCAACACCCTTCTGGCAAGTAGAAGTCCAGTGCAGTATGCTGCAATAATGATTTTAAACAACAATCACTACCAACAGCCAAAACTAAAGGAGTTGAAATTCAAAAGGAGCAAAGTAAGAATGTAAGAACAGGCAAGAAAAATACCAGCAGCATAGTTAGAAAGTCCAACTGAAAGCCCATAGCGAGGTAGTTCGTGAGCATATGCCGAAGCAAGAACAATATCACCAGCAATGGTAGCAGATATAATTTGGGCAACAATATCCTTGTTGGTCTAAAGATCGGTCAAGGATAACTCATGCCACAAGATAAAAACACAAATACTAAAAATGCAGTGCAGAACCATAACCGGACAAAATGGCCTAGAAGGCTCAAGCAGAAATCTGAGAAACATGCCGCCTTCGGCAGAGGAGTTTCTCACAACTTAAAACACAAAATACCTACCACAATGGTAACAATTCAAAGGTAATAAATAAAAGGATACAAATCGGACAACAAAGCGGTATTTTGGGGTGTTGTACTTGTTCTTGTCTTGGTTGATCAAGCGAGTTCTTGCGCGGTAATCAGTCTTTCCAGCTGTTGAATAAGCAAGCTACAAATTTAATTAAACATAAAAGAAAATCAAAAAGCACCAACAAGGGAAAAACAAAATAGCTATGCTTGCCTCTTCTTCTCTTAAACTTGACTTGGTATCTCTTGAAGTATGCATTGGATTTTTGTGCCTTCACAAATACCTTCAAACAAAGCAGATAAAAAAAATTAGAAATTTGTGATTCCCAAAAAATTAGCTCCAACCTATTTCATTACATCCTAGGCAGTAGGGATAAATCAAATCAACTAATTGCATAATGATTAGCAAAAAATGCAAGATTTTCCAATTGATGAATATTACTAGCCTCGTGATACTGTTATTTTTTGTTAGTGGAAAGTGTGCTTTATGGTTTATCTCACATTCAAATGAGACCGTCTCAGAGAAGACTTACTCGATGAACATGCAATCTAAACCCCATAACATAATAATAGCAAACACATTGCAATTGTTTAAACTGATCTACATAGTCAACACTGGCTACCACTTAAATCCACCCTATATCTACTCAAACAGCAATCAAAAAACCTAAAATCAATCAAAACAACTTCACAATTTCATGCAAATCATACTTACACAAATGTAATTATCCGCAGATGAAAGGTTTACAAATACAAATGAATCTAAGTAACAACATATTCAATAACCATTCAACAATACTTATACACGGATTCGGTGAAATAAGATTTTCAATCAAAAATGAAATCTTGAGAGAAAATATACCAACGAAGAAAGGCATAGAATCGCAACTACAACAACACAAATAAAAAAAGCAATGATGAATTGATCGAATTAAATCCCAAAATACTAAAATACTCAAATGCGACATCATAATCAAATATTAACAACACCTCAGAATAGATCTGACGAAGTAAATCGAACAATGAAGAGATGAAACGTATAATAATGGAAGTTGATAGAGGAAAATAAGAGGACTAACCATGGCGGAATGGAGGTAGAGAGAGAAGGGATAGAGGAGAGAAGACTGCGGGAGTTTTAATGGAGGGAAAGAGAAATGAAGGCGACGATGCTTAAAACCCTAGGGTTTCTACTTCACTTAGATTAGATTTAATCTACGGCCACCATTTCTTCTAGGGTTTTTTATAATCGAATAATCGGAATTGTTAAATCACGGTTTCTATTTTACTTTTTTTTTTGAAAGAAAAGACGGACTTATAATAGATCGAGCTCCGCCAAACTTAGGACGGAAACCGGAAAATCAGTTACATAAGATTGTTCGTCCCCCGCACATTCACATAATCTAGCACACAAATGAGCAACAACATTCCCGTTACGTCTAACATGCGAAAAACCCCGACACCCCAGAGATGAAGCCATATCCGCGACTTCCTGTGCACAAAGATGGAAGGGACTACGCTCCCTACTACGCCTCTTCACAGCCCGAACAACGTTGAGAGCATCCGACTCGACCGTCATCTGCACAATGCCATAATTATGCGCCATTTCCAGACCAAACACCATAGCCTTCGCCTCCGCAATCTCGACCGACCACCCTGCACTAATCCTTCTACTGGCCACCATAAGAACACACCCCTGCCAGTCCCGAGCAACAGCCCCCAACCCCACAGTCTCATCCTCCATAACGGCCGCGTCAGTGTTCAGCTTAACCATACCCACCTCCGGACACCTCCAAGCAGCTGCTCCCACATCAACATCCACTCGGCACTCATTCCCAACCTTACACATATAGCCAGCATAATCCTGGACCATACGCATAAAGCCCAGAATGACAACCTCTGGTCTACGTTGCTCATCGTCGAATATACGCGCATTTCGAATTGTCCAGAGAGCCCAACCCAACGCCAGAAAACTCCCCTGCTCATTCCTGTGAAGCTGCCCCAACATCCAAGAAAGCCAGTCCTTAAAAGAATGGGTCGGGGCAACACCAACTTTCTCCCTGAACTCGCTTCCCTCCCATATCACTCGCGCCCACCTGCATTGCAGTATAGCATGGAGTTCCGATTCCTCCGCCTCATTACAAAGCTCACATATGCTAGATGGACAGCAATGCCTACGAAATAAATTAGCACGGACCGGCAGAGTACCATTGCAAGCTCGCCACAGGAAGTGAATAAGTTTTGGCGGAACCAAGAGCCCCCAAAGCTGCCTCCACAGAGCCTCCTGTCCATTCTGATCCTCTGTCTGCAACACCTCAAGATGAGGTCCCATTCCTAACCAATATCCCGACTTAACTGAGTAAACATCATCCTTGTTGGGCCACCAAAAAAGAATATCCTCTGGGAAGTTTTTGTTCAGCGGAATCCTACGAATAAGAGACCGTTCCTCATCAGAAAAGACAGTTTGTAGCATTGGATCATCCCATACCCCACGACTTCTATCGATAAGGTCAGCAACACACAAAGACGGATTTGCTTCAATATTAGGATTAGGAGTACGCCCACCACGTCCCATAGGGAGCCATGGCTCTTCCCAAACACTTATGGACTCGCCATTACCAACTCTCCATTGAAGGCCATCTTTGAGGAGTGATTTAGCCCCCCACAAACTCCGCCATATATAGCTGGGATCATATCCTCTTCGCGCCTCAAGAATCGAACAAGACTTGAAATATCGGGCCTTCAGAACCTTACCCGCCAGAGATTGGGGCTGAATCAGAAGACGCCAGACCTGCTTCGCGAGAAGAGCTTGATTAAACACCCGTAGGTTGCGAAATCCCAGCCCCCCTCTACTCTTCGGCAAACACAACCGTTCCCACCGCCACCAATGTACTTTCCTTTGACTCTCAGTCGAACCCCACCAGAAACGAGCCATAGTGGAATGAAGCTCATCGATAATACCCTCCGGGAGCGCAAACAGACTCATCATATAGGTAGGAATGGCTTGAGCAATAGCTTTTATCAAAATTTCCTTACCTGGCTTTGAGAGGAGTTTCTCCTTCCACCCTTGCACTTTTTTCCACACACGCTCTTTTAAAAAGTTACAAGCTAAACCATTGTACCATTCTACATTTCATACGGTTTCTATTTTACTTGTTACACACCTAAAAATTATTTATATCTCTTAAATACTCTCGTATATTTCATTGACTTAATGTATAAAATAAAATAAAATTAATGGGATATTTTACGGTGTACCCTCGTGTTTTTCGGTTTTCTATGTTGTACCCCTATATTTTTTAATTTCTATGTTATGCCCTTAAAATTCTTATTTATTCTCCATAATGACCTCCTTCAAATCTCCATTAACACTATTACTATAAAAAGTCATAATTTGACATTTATTTTAACTTATTAATGTGGTATCACCATTCTATATAAAAAGTATCACAAAAATCTTTAAATAAGCATAAACTAGTATTAAAACATATGGTATAAAGCATGAAATAATAATAGTAATTTGATAAAATTAAGCTGGATTTGTATACTATTTGGTTGGTTAATGGTAATTTGGCGAACTAATAAGTAAATGAAAAGGTTGTCGAGTAATTGAAATGTTAAATAGACGACTTAATAGATAAATTAAGAAATTAAGCTAGCAAAACCAATAAATAAGGTCATTGTATAGACTCATGTATAGAGTCTAAGGGCATATCATAGAATTTTAAAAATGTAGGGGTACAACGTAGAAAATCGAAAAACACGAGGGTACACCGTAGAATATCCCAAAATTAATTTAGCAACATTAATTAACATTTGTGTTAGTTAAGATAAATCAACAAATAAACTTTTACTTAACAAATTAATTATCATTTTACATATTACTAGACAATAATCAATAAGGACGCCAATTAATAACCATCAAAATTACAAAACACTGAGGATTAAGAATGAAAAAATTTAAACAATCATAACTTGGTGCTTGAGTTCCCGTTCTTGACGATATCTTTTCTACGACTCTTATCTCCGCAAACACAAACGTGGTAGTTGGAAAAAAAAATTGGATATAGTCCATTTGCACTCAGTGGATGGTACATCCGATTAAACCTGATCATGGGCCGGGCTGGGCCGGGTTTGGGTCGGGCTTGAGCTAAATAAACGGCCCAAATGCATGGGTCGGGCCGGGCCGGGCCGAAACGGTGGGCCATACTCTTTGGCCCAAGCCCATAGTTGTTCTGGCTATAATGGGCCTCGGGCCAAAATGGGCCAAAACGGGCCAAAATAATACAATACGATATAATCAACAAAATGAATATTTGAACAAACTATTATTAACGAAATAAAATTTTCAAGTCTTAGATGTTCGACTTCTACTCTTTTCGTTAAGAGAGCGATACCATAGTACCATATATAACTCATGAGTTGACAAAAAATTATTAGTACACTAACTAATTAAAGTTGTACGATAAAAATATAAAAATATCCGCAAAGTTGATAATTCAATGCATTAATGATATTAGATTATTAGCTTGATCTGATATACCATTCCAACTTTTGAATTTTTTTAGAAAAATAATAATTTCGGGCCGGGCCAGGCCAAAAATCGGGCCTTTACGTTGGCCCAAACCCGGCCCTATATTTATATCGGGCTTCTTTTGGGCCGGGCCACGGGCTTTTTGGGCCAAACTATGAGGCCCAAACCCGAGAAAAAATCGGGTTGGGCCGGGTCGGACCACGGGCTTGGGCCATATAATCAGCTCTACATCCGATATATTACCTCTAATTTTATAGTTTATGAGTTTGTTTTAGAAATTATGAGTTTTTCTATAAAATTTCTGAGTTTATTTATTTAAATATTAAACTCTAAAAAATCACAATAAAACTCAAAAATATTACATATAAGTTTAGTTGAATTTGAGTTATGACGGAAAAAACTAAAATCTAATTTATAAACTTTTTTTTTTTGGTTCAACGGAGAACGCACTTAGTCGCATTACAATAGGGGAGTGGGATTCGATCCTTGGACCTATCGTCCATAATACCTCCGTCTTAACCACTAGACTAAGACATCTTCGGTTGACTTATAAACTTTAATATGCTAAAAAAAATACACATTTGCTCAACAACAAATAAAGTTTAGGATAATAAGCTCAAAAAAAATACATATATGCTCAAAAAATAACAAATTGGAGGCACTACATCCTATGTACGTTCCTTTTTCTCGTCCATTTGTGTGAGAAACATCGAACTGAAGTAGTCATTATTGATTTGTGTAAACCACATGAACCGCCCAACGTTTGTTCGTGTTCTACACGCGAATGACCATTTTTCTATTACTACCAGTCTCATTCATTTCAATAAGAAGCAATTTAGAAAACAAAATCGTCGAACACTACAAAAAAACACGCCGTACTGACGGATTTTTTAATACGTCAAAATTTTCGCTATACTGACGGTTTTCCGTTGGAAAAATTTCCTGACAGAAAAATCGTCAATAGCCGTCAGTTTAAAATGGCGCACCTACAAAATTGTGAACCGCGAATTCGTAAAAAGGTCATTTCTGACGGAATTTACGTCAGAAATTTTGGTCAAACAAAGTCAAAGACGCGGTAAATATTTTGACCGAAAATATTTATATTTTTTTTGTTCCGACGGAACTTCCATCAGTAAAGGAATCTTCTGACGGAAAAACCGTCAGGAACATTACAAGAGCGACTGACACAACTGCCTAATTCTGAAAAGTGGGAACATATTTCAGACGGAATTTCCGTCAAAAGACCAAATTCCTGACGAAAATTCCGTCAGAAAGCCGGTTTAAATTTCTTTTCTAACGGTTTTTCCGTAAGGAGTTTTTTTACTTGTGAATTTGACCCAAATTTGTTTCCTTTCGGGTTTAAGGATCTGAATAGCTCTTTTTGTAATCGCAATCAACCCGTATTTTATTAATCCGGACAAAATAATTAATTAAGTTAAAATTTAGTAATAACTCAAAATAATTAATTTATTTCATTTATTCGAAACATTAATAAATTTTTGTGCCTACCTTTGTCATCATCAACATGTTTTTCTAGAATCGGCCATTAGCAGCAACATCGAGAATGTAACTGTGATCATCATATAACCTGTTGTAAAACTGGTTGCAAAGGAATCATAGTTGAAACTCGTGATGAGAAATGAAGCGTATTAGCCTCTTCAATCGGACACGAGCCTCGTTTAAATCTTCAGTAGAAATATTGCTGCACGAAGCTAGTAAAATGTCCCCTTAGAGCATTAGTTCGCTGCGGAGGATAATATCTTTTGTAAAAGTCGAGTGCTAAATAATTCCAGTCAGTTATCCCATCATCTTCCTTGTCTAGATCGTGATACCACTCACGAGCATAATATTTCAAAGAGAAATGAAACAAGGTTTCCTTCACTTTTTCTTGAGTCATCGTAGTAGTAAGCAAAATAGCAGAGCAATAATCAGTAATTGTCTCCATGTGCTTACCAGGGTCTTCACCTCCTACACCTCCAAATTGATTTCTCTCCGCCATATTGATATAGGAAGGGAATACTTTAAAAGTACCATTGTCTGTTGTAGGTAGCTTGAAACCCTTGGAAATTGAATCGGGCGTGGGCTCTAAATGACTTGTTAGTTTAAGCATGATTGAAGTAACGATGCAGGTAAAAGTATCCTCTTTAAAGGACTAATTTTTTACAATAAAGGTGGCGTAAGCAGAGTCAAGTGTTCTCAAGTCTTCGACTTGACAGGTTTCCTTCAAAAAGTTTCGTTCAGCACAGAGAGTCCTCTCTAGTTCTAGATCAAATAAATGATATGAGCTTAGACCTGAAAGACCTGCGCATAAACAAAACTAGCACAAAATTGTGAGAAATGGTCTCAAGGAACACAAGTCCTTGAGAATAAATACAAACTAAAATAAAACAAATAGAAAAATGTTGTCTCCCCGGCATTGTCGTTAAAATTTGATGATGCTGTCGCAACCCTATCAAAAAGAACTCAAAGGTCTCTAACTAATATAGTCAAGAAAGTTGGGATCGTATGTATATATCCACATGAATATTATAAGCGTTCTAAATATCAATTTGAGTCAATCTAAGTAACCAAATGGGGTTGATTGTTTTGTTTTACTAAACTGAAAGTTGTAGAGGAAGAGGAATAAAATGCAAGGGATTGAGTTCAAATATAAAAAAAAGAAAATAAGAGAAAAGGCTAGGCTATCGGTTCACTATGGAAAATGCGACAATCAAGTGTAAAGTGAAAGGTCGGTCATAACATGGTCTGCATGGTAATGATAATGTACTCTCAGACCGCTTTTCACCCTAAAATGCTTCTAACAGGCTCTCTTAACTTATTAGGGCATTTTATTGTTTGTAGCAGGTCTAGCTCTCATCAAGTTTTCGAATCTTAGGTCGGAGTTTAATGGTTCAATTAACAAGTTACATGCACTTATGACTTAACCAATAAATCACAATTAGCTGCTACAATTAACAATATAGATATAATAATTATGCCATATCCAAAACCTAATATAAAGTCGTCATAAATTCATGGTTCCCCCAATCCTAGCAATGAGGGAATTAGCTACTCATATAAGAATACTAAAATAATAGCAATTGATGAAATTTAAAGTGAATTCATGTTGAGAAAGGGATAAAAGGAAGTAAATATAAAATCTATATAATAACATAAAAAGCCTAGATTGAGTAGTATTAGAATGACACGTGACGTATTACATTGACATGCTAGAATGACACGTGGCGCATTACATTGAAATGCTAAATCCATTTTTTTATTAAAAAAAGTGAAAAGACAAAATGAAAAGACAAAATGAAAATACAAAATACATAAAAAACCTAGATTATGTAGTTACATAATAACCCCACCACATTTAAATGTTCGACCAATTTTCTATGATTATTTAAAAAAAAGTAAAAATAGAACATGAACGGGCAAAGTAGTATTCAATAGACTAGTTACTAATCTTATTTAAACTATCATTTATATTCCCCTTAATAATCATAATTTAGTACTAAACTTTTTATATTCTAATGTTACGGAAACATTCCTCCTATAAAAGAAAATGAATTGATACAAATTCTAGCACATTCCTTGCAAAAACAAATGAAAAAATTTGTTTATCTTCTCCAAATTATTTTATTTGATTTATTTTTCAACACCTTTATATCTTTACTTTGTGGTGAGCATGAATCAAATTGACAAGAAATGAGAAAATAAGAGATAAATAGAAGAGAGGTGAGTAATTTAACAAACATTTGTATTATATAGTTCGTTTTAGGCATTATCAAATGCTTATGAAGACATTTGAGATCATCGATGATCGAATATATAATATCGGTGAATTGTGGTCAATTTGTTTTGTGAAAAAAATCCTAACTAGACGAAATTGTAACTTTAGCTTCTTAATTTCACATTCTTAATAGAGATATTTTATTTTGCGAATATTTTTAATATATTCATCATTGTTAATGTGTAATGAATTTATTAATATTGATATTAACAACAAATTACAAATATGAGTAACGCAAGTTTAATATAAATATAGTATTATCTATATATTTAATTATGTTGGTTAAAATAATAAATTTATATTATCCTCGTGATTTGAGTACTAATGAGATATGACACATTTGATGTAGTTGTCTTATTGATGCTTTGATGATATGATTGATAACATGGCAAAAATACATTGTATCTACCTACCGATTTTCGATAATGTCTTTAAATTAATTCTCTTGATAATTACTTACATTTTATCCCAAAATAAAAAAAACAAATACTATTGAGTAGCATATCTTTTCTATTTTGAATTTTCGATTTCAGAATCCATGTTGTTTTATCTATTTACTTACCTATTTTATTTTATTTTATTTTTATTAACATTATAATAGTTTGGAGAAAATGAGTGAAAAATATTTTAAGTATTAAATATCATCATTATTTCCAAACTAGAAAAATATAAAGGTATCCAAACTAGAACGATTTTTTGAAATGACGCTAAAAAACAAAGTAATTGTCGTTTTGGGTTGGATTTCAAAGTAATTGTCAAAATGGTGTCCACGTAGGCTCGGGTTTTCCGAGGCTTAAACACGCCACTACAAATGGCGTGTCTATAATGCATATATAAGGCAGAAACTTCAAAAATATGGACACCCAAACACGCCATTACGTATGGCGGGTCTTCAGCTCAAAACACGCCATTACGTATGGCGTGTCTACATAGATCACTTTTCCAGCCCAAATCAGGAGCTTCTAGAAAATTACGAAAGGGAAACACGCCATACGTAATAGCGTGTTTTGAGCTGAAGACCCGCCATACGTAATAGCGTGTTTGGGCAGTTTCACTTTTTTTTTACAAAAACCAGCTAACCTCCCATTCTGACCTAAACTCTAAACATAACGCACAAAAACTCTTCTCACAAACACTCTAAATCCGACTCAAATTACCTATTTCTCCCATCTTACCTCTCATTTCCCTTTTCTCAAACATCTTTCCGCCATCTCTCCGGTATTCTATTGGATTTACACATTCTACCTAATTAGCAAGGTAATTTCTTTTCTTTAAACTTGTATATTAACATTGATTTGTTGTTAGATATAGCTTATATTGAGTTAATTGTAGTTAATTATGTTGTTTTGTGCTTAGATCTATCACTCATAGGTTAATTCATGTTCATCCTCAAAAACCCCAAATTTCAATTGGATTAGGTTATGGTTAGTTTAGGAATTTTTGGGTAAAATTAGGTTATGGTTAGTTTGTTAATGTATCACTAAAATATATGTTTAGTATGTATTTTGGGTAGAATTAGGTTATGTTTAGTTTAGAAATTTTTGATTTTTACTAAATTTGTCTAATTTTCTTGTATAGAATGAATATTTGTGATTTTCCTATCATTTGTTATTGGGATGGAGAAGTGTTAGAGCAAAATGGGTGTGTTTCTTATAGGGGAAGAAATCAATGTTTTATTTTAGCTAGTACAAAGATGACATATCTTGATTTGGTGGAAGAGATATGCAAGGGAATTGGTTTTCAAAGTTTGAGTAGTCAATTGAGGGTGAAGATGAAATTTCCAAGTTTCGGGTGTTTTAAAGTTGTACCCCTTAACAATGAGGGAGCCTTTAAAGCTTTATGGGAAAGGCTAGTGTGAGACATTCAAATTCTCCTTCAATGGACTTATTCGTTGAAGTTTTCAATAGCCAAATTATCAATCCAACACCAAGTACTCTTATTAGACTAGATGATGTTGCTCAATTTGTGTCCCTTGAAAGTAATGACATTACTGATGGAGAATTTAATGGTAACTTAGAAGGGGATGAGATTGATGAGGATTTGACAACACTTGATGATAATTTGTTGGAAAATGAAGAGGATGGTGATGATGATCTTGTATTTGCTAGTGCTCCCAATGTTGAGTTTAATAAGCTAGATCCATTAGATGAGGATGAATTGAATAGTTGGAAAAGTTAGGAGAATATGGTTCAACATGAACAAGGGAAAAAATTTGCGGTTAGGCAAATGTATGTTCCCAAATAAAGCTTCATTAAGTGATGAAGTGACATCTTATAGTGTTAAAGCAAATCAATTTTTCAAAGTGGCCGAGTCAAAGCCACATACTATAACCTTCAAATGTGGCCGAACTCCTAGACCGTGCAATTGGCGGTTACGAGCGACACAAAAAGACTTCCATTGTTCATCTTTTACCATTGTCACATACAAAGGTCATCATGATGAGTCTTGTGTTTGTGACATGGTTCCTCGGGATCACTTTAATTTGAAAAGAGGTTTCATAAGCCATAAGATTCGTAACCTTGTTGAGGGAGATTGAGGATATAAGGTCAACTCTGTTGTTACTCATATTTTAGATAAGTATGGTTACACAATTTCATACACGAAAGCTTGGAACGCAAAACAAAGAGCAATTGAGAACATATTTGGAGAATGGGATAAATCATATGAAATGTCTTATATTATCAAAGTAATAATATTTATAGTATAAAAAAAACAAGGTTTACACTAAACTATATCTAGTTAATATACTTAGTGTTTTTTTGGGCTAGTCTTGGGTGCAACCAAAGGAGGTCACCTATTTTAGTGACTTGGGTTATGGAGGATCATCCTACACTATTTTAGCTCAGAACTACAAAGGTAGGAGACATTTGTAGTGCCAAAAATGCCATCTTACCAATGTAAGAAAATTTCTTCTTATTAATTTTTGCATGCATGTATTATTTAGACCACCTTATGAAATTAGCTTGTAATTTTAATATCATTAGAGAGTCTAATGAGGTCTAAATTCCTAACAAGTGGTATCAGAGCATTGTTACATACATGCATGTTGTCTTAAGACGATTTTATGAGTTTATGAGATAAATTAGTAAAGTTGATATTTTGATGTTAAAATTAGTTTTATCAATAAATATGGTCTTGCATGTTAACAATTTAAACAGCCCAAAGCCACATCAACACAAATATCTCAGCAAAGGCAATCAAACAAGCTAAATCAAGCAAAAGAATAACATCTACCATATTTTTGTAAAGTATTTTCAATTATGCAAAATCATTGTAATTAGCATTAAATACAATTATTCTATCCTAGTTTAAGGTTGTATAATCTCTATATAATCAGTGTAAAATCCTATGTGAATAATAAGCTTTTGAATACTACTCAACTACCTATTCTTACATGGTATCAAGAGACCTTAACCGATCCGAATTCCTCAAACCAAAGAAACACACATTCAAACGACATCACCAATCCCACCCAGCCGTGACAATGACAAACACCCAGAATGCCGCCACCACCACCAATAATCAAAACGACAACATCTCTGCTCCTAACCTTGCACACGTTGTCAAGCTAAGTCCGTTTAATTACATTACTTGGCGATTCCAGCTACAACACATAATATTTGGCCTAAATTTACTAGGCTTTCTCGACGGCTCTACCGCCCCACCTGCTGCCACCAACCCCGATGGCACCCCGAACCCAGAAAACGTCTCCTGGCTGCGCCAAGACGGTCTGATTTTGGGTGCTATCATAGGCACACTAGAGGCCACCGTTCAAGGCTTAATCGTGCGTGCACAATCCACTAAGGAAGCGTGGGACATCTTAGCCCACACGTATGCGAATCCCTCACGGATTCATATACAACAACTCAAACAACGTTTTGATTCAATCTCAAAAACAACCACACAAACCATTACGGAATACATACATTCCATAAAATCGTGTGTAGACCAACTAACATTACTGGGTAAAAATCTAGACCCAGAGGATGTCATATCTCGAGTACTAAACGGACTCGATTATGAAACCTTCAAACCAATTATTGATCCCATCCGTGCTAGAGATACCATAATATCATTCGAAGCCTTGCATGAGAAGTTGCTTCAATTTGAATTATTAAACACCCACACAACCAATCCAACACCATTCCAACCGTCTGCGCAAATAGCATACAAAAACCAAAACCAAAATCGAAACTACAATCGGCATTCAAACAATAACTACCACGGCTCCTCTTCCAATAATTCCGCTGCCCAACCGCAACCCAACAACAACAACCCGAAACCCTTTAAGGGTAGATGCCAATGGTGCCGAGAAATCGGTCATGTCATTGCCTTCTGTTCCTTATTTCGAAAACTGTATCCCAATATCGTTTTCCCTGCGCCACCCCAAAACCGTTACACTACACCGCAGGCTCATACCATGCTTGTACCCGCTGTCAACCCCCAACCCACATACAATTACTTGCTCGATAGCGGCGCGAGTCACTATGTGACTCACGACCTTGATACACTCGCCTTTCATTCACCATATACGGGTATGGATGACCTCCTAATTGGAGACGGTTCCGGCTTGAACATCGCCAACACAGGTACTACTACACTTAACTCGCTTAAATTAAATAATGTGCTCCATGTTCCGAAAATTGCTCGTAATATTATTTCCATTTCAAAATTATGTCGAGACAATAATGCATATGTTCTATTCTCACATGATGAATTTTTTGTCAAGGCGATGTCAACGGGAACCAACCTCCTCCAGGGACAAATTAAGGACGGCATCTATGAGTGGTGTCCTCTGCAACCAAGCGTCCAAACCGCCATCCAAGGAACCACGCCCCTATCATGGCATCATAGGCTAGGTCACCCCACTTATGATGTACTAAAAACTATTAATAAAACGATGCAAACGTCTATTTTGAATTACCACCACTGTCAATCTTGCAATGTTATCAAAAGCACAAAGCTACCATTCGCGACATCAACATTTAAAACAAACGCACCATTAGATCTAATATTTTCCGACCTATGGACAAGTCCGGTCATGTCCTTTGACAACTATAAATATTACATAGTATTTGTTGACCATTTTAGCAAATACATATGGCTCTATCCGCTTAAACGCAAATCCGATACAACCACAATATTTAATCAATTTAAGGCTCTCGTTGAAAAGTACTTCAACACACCCATTAAACATTTCTTTTCCGACAATGGAGGCGAGTTCACCAAACTCAACGTAACACTATTGAACAATGGAATTCAACACTCGACCTCACCACCACACACCCCGGAACATAACGGATATGCGGAAAGACGCCACCGACACATAGTTGAAACCGGGCTTGCTTTACTTAATCATGCCAATGTCCCAACCAAGTATTGGCCATTCGCTTTTAGTACCGCAACGTATTTAATAAATAGACTTCCGACTCGTGGTCTAAACAACCAATCGCCATATAACGTAATTCACAAAATACAACCAAATTACAACAACCTACACAACTTTGGTTGTTTATGTTATCCGTGGCTAAGACCCTACACAAAACATAAGCTCGAAAACCGTTCACTACCATGTATTTTCATAGGATACTCAAATACCCAAAGTCCCTTTCATTGTCTAGACCCTAACACAAATCGCGTGTACACATCTCGACATGTCAAGTTCTACGATGATCTATATCCACTAGCAAAAACCACCTCACCTTCGCAATCTACCTCCACCACCAATGACTGGACTACCTTCTCCGTACCACTCGTCAACTCACCACCCAATCCCACGACTCAACCCAACCCTTCCAGCACTACTCGCACACGTCCCCAACATACCATCACAAACGTATATCAAAGACGCCCCAACGCCACTCTTCACCCCCCAATCGACGCACACCCAGCCACCACACCTGCTCCACCTGCCAATCCAGGAACACATCATATCCCTGCTGACAACTCCACGCCTATCCCCACTCCTACACCGCCACCATCCACTCCCTTGAGCTCCCTTCGACACCCTCTCTCCCAACAACAAACACTCCAACCAGCCAGCGTTCAACACCCAATCGACGGGCCATCAACCCAAACGCCAGGCCCACCAACCAGCCCTCACCTCACGGCCACCCACCAACTCGATTACTCATCCGACCCAACACCATTAACAACCACAAAGGCCATCCCACCACCACAAAACCCAACTGCAAACCAGCAAATAAAACGATAACCACAAGACTCGATAATAACATTCGCAAACCAAACCCAAGATAAGCTAACCTAGTACTACACACCCAATCGGTGACTCAACTTCCGAACACAGTAAAACAAGCCCTCATCTTGCCTCACTGGCGACACGCAATGCAAGATGAATTCGACGCACTAACTCGAAATAATACATGGACACTCGTCCCACGCGACCAAGAACGCAATATTGTAGGGTGCAAATGGGTCTTTAGAAATAAATTCAACCCCGACGGAACACTAAAACAACACAAAGCACGTCTTGTCGCGAAGGGTTTCCACCAACGACCAGGAATCGACTACACCGAAACATTCAGTCCTGTAATAAAACCAACTACTGTCCGTCTTATTTTATCAATTGCCATCTCGAAACAGTGGCCACTACGCCAGCTTGATGTCAATAATGCATTCCTACAAGGCACCCTAACCGAAAATGTCTACATGACACAACCTCCAGGATTTGCAAATACTCATCAACCTGACTTCGTTTGCAAACTAAACAAAGCCATCTATGGGCTAAAACAAGCTCCTAGAGCTTGGTACACCGAACTAAAAACCTATCTCACCACAATTGGATTCAACCAGTCCGTTTCAGATCCTTCCCTATTTACAATTCAAACAGAAAAATTAACATTATACATGCTCATCTACGTTGATGACATTATAATTACAGGACCAAGCTCATCAAACCTACAAACATTTATAAACCAACTAGCAACTCGTTTTTCCCTAAAAGACTTAGGACCCCTATCCTACTTTCTAGGAATCGAGGTCACCCCCAACACCCAGGGAATACACCTAAGTCAAGCAAAATACACACTTGACTTACTAACTAAATACAAGATGTCAGATGCCAAACCAAACTCAACACCAATGGCAACATCTCCACCACTCATTAGAGAAGATCAACAACCCATACACGAACAATCAGACTACCGCGCCATTGTCGGAAGCCTTCAATACCTATCTCTAACAAGACCAGACATAGCCTTCCCAGTAAATAGGCTAGCACAGTTCCTTCACCACCCCACCTCCAATCACTGGACAGCACTCAAAAGGCTACTCCGGTACTTACAAGGAACACTACACCACGGTATCCAAATATACAAGGACATACCACTATGTCTTCACGCATACTGTGATGCTGACTTCGGAGGTGATAAAGACACCTATCTCTCCACCACTGGCTACATCACCTATCTTGGCCGCAACCCAATAGCCTGGTCCTCCAAAAAGCAGACAGGCATTGCACTATCAACCACGGAAGCAGAATTTCGGGCAATTGCATCAGTCACAACAAAAACCATATGGCTCCGCAACCTACTGTCCGAACTACACATTCACGTCACCAAACCACCAGCAATCTTTTGTGACAATGTCTCTGCAACACTCTACGCAAAAAACCCAGTCTTTCACTCACGAATGAAACACATGGCCCTTTCCTTCCACTATGTCAAACAACAGCTGCAACTTGGACAAATACGCATCTCTCACATTGCCAGCAAGGATCAACTAGCCGACATTCTTACCAAACCACTGCACAAACAACAATTCCATGAGTTACGAGACAAGCTTGGACTCATCAACCGATCGTCCATCTTGAGGGGGAGTGTTAACAATTTAAACAGCCCAAAGCCCACATCAACACAAATATCTCAGCAAAGGCAATCAAACAAGCTAAATCAAGCAAAAGAATAACATCTACCATATTTTTGTAAAGTATTTTTAATTATGCAAAATCATTGTAATTAGCATTAAATACAATTATTCTATCCTAGTTTAAGGTTGTATAATCTCTATATAATCAGTGTAAAATCCTATGTGAATAATAAGCTTTTGAATACTACTCAACTACCTATTCTTACATTGCATGTATATAATCTGGTCATATAGTTATATGGGTCGAAAATTTAATTTATGTAAAAATTTATGACTTATTTTTACTTAATATGGCATAAAATTGGAAGAACATGCATTAAATTTGATTAAGAGTTAATTTAATTAAGTTGCATGTTAATTTTATGTATGTTTATTTGGAAATAACCACATGCATGTTCTATTTGTTTTAAATAGAAATTTTTAAGTTAATGTGATTAATTTAGATAGTTTATTGATTTTTATTCGATAAAAATTGGTAAATAATGGTTATTTTAAAGTAAATAAATATTTTATTTTTTGGGCACGAAATTTTTTTTTTAAGCTCCTGGAAATATTCTAAAATGTCTAAAATTTTCTTTTAAATTTATTTTAATTTTTATGATTTAATTTGGAATTAAATTGTAAAATTGCATTTTACCGACATATATTGTGATATATGTTTGAATGAATTTCATAACCTTTTTTTTCCCACATGCATGGCATTTTGGTACAAGACCATAATGTATAAAATTTTAAAATTTTATTTTCCATATTTTTTATTAATTTAATGCATTATTTTCATAATAATCATGAATTATTGTGTTATTTTTATCATAAAATGTATTTTAAACCATATAATGTCAAATTAATTAGTGTGACTAATGATTTTGAGGTTGGACCAGATTATAATGAGAGATCCATCTTAAAATTGTTTTAAGAATTGATTAGGAGTTTTTAATGGTTAAAAATCCCGCTTAACAAGCTCGCATGATCGTTGTTGGTAAGTTGGACGATTTGGCATGTCATATTTATTACAATGCATTTTATTATTCATATGGATGAATGTATTTAAATTAATGTAATTTTACCTTATATGGCCATAGGTAGAAATTGGTATTACCCGCAATGTATGAGAATACCGGTTTAATTTGTAATTTATTGCGATTTCGTATCGCTAATTTGTAATTAATTAATAGTTTTATTTTAGTTATAATTTGTATAATAGGATATTGCCATGTAATTTTATTTTTAGTAGTATTATTGATTTTGTAAAAGATGGAGTTTCCTAAAAGACGGCGTTATTTTCGGAAAGGAGTTCCGAAATCCAAAAGAAGGAGGCCATTTCATTGAAGACCCTAGGGACCAAGGAGTTGGTTTCCGAAGTGTAATAGAATAGTTAGTTAGATTAACTAAGTGGCCATATAAGGATTTTGTTTGTTGCTTATCTTCATGCCAAATCGTCATTACATGTTTTTTATTTATTTTTCCGTTGTTATCGATTCAATTGTCTACCATTCACCAATTTTGTTCACTTAAAAGTGATAGACAATTAAATTGATAAGATCTCTCACTTTTAAAATTGAGATAAAGCCTTACCAAGTATTAACACCTATGAATCCCTTCTTCATTAGAGGTAGGCTTGGCTCACCGGGGTACTCTCTTTTTACGTTGGGTAAGTAGGGTAATAAAAGTTATTACACGTGAAAATTGGTTGGACTCAAAGGGATTAATGTGGGATGAATCGACCTCACCGTGCCCATGATTAGTTCTGGGGCTAACAAATAGTTTTTTGAGAAAATCTGTCAACCAAGAGTTCTAGTGGTAGAATCAGTCAAATTGTTGACTCACCAAATTTATATAAATAAGGGATGAATCGGCTCACCGTGCCCGTGTTTATATAAAGATGGGTCTTGGAATCGTTTATATAATTCAGTGGGAGATCATTATATAAATGCCTATTTATTGAAACTTGTTAAAGTTATTTTTCAAGTATTTATTTACGATAAATGTTAAATTTCCCACTTATTCCGTTTATTATTTAATATCGCGCAATGACAATATATATTCAACTCGCTCCTCAATTTATAGAATCGATAATCCGTCGTTATACATGAAAAATAGTTTTCTAAGAGTATACGGTAACTTGTTTAATCGATTATTCATCTTTTCTCCGATTTACCACCATAGCTAACTAGAAAAATGCATTTATATTTGATCCTCATATTGTTTGTTGTAAAGATCTCTTGTGAAGAGGATAAACTGAATTTTGCTCAAATCAAAAGTGTTTCGATTTTACAATATAATTTTATTTACAACACTATTACCAAAATCTTATTGCTCGTGAGATAAATGGTTATACATATTTAAATTGTTTAAGTACTTAAATTCGTTGGGAACGGATTGGTAATATGATTTGCTTGAAATCATGATTAACCAATGACCACAATCACTTCACTAAGTTTCTTAGAAGTGAGTGAGAGCTCTAAGAGGGATATATATCTTAATAGTTAAGATTAGGACGAGGTTCAAAGGGGAATTTGGTTCAAGTATTTGGTTTAAGGCAAAGGTTCATGATAAGCTATTGTGAATAGTAACACCAAACCATAGTGCAAGGCCAATCCTAACCAAATTTGTTGATATTTTAATTGAAATATTACATTAAAAAAAAAAAACTAATTTTTGAATAAGAAAGTTAGGTGTGTGACACCTAAAAGGTTCATTCTTTTCTAGATATCTATATGATTGACATTAGTTATACTTGTACCACTTCATCAATATTTGATATCGATAGTGGTTATAATAATTGTTATTGGTTCATGAGATGATAGTCGTGTGACGATTAGCTTTTAACTAATGTTAACTATCTCGTAGGAAATGGAACTAGAGTAGTTGTCATTCCATTATTCGGTTTATAAGGGTTATAAATATGTACTTAATCTAGTTTTTTGGTTTAGAATTGTGCTTTAATAAAAGTTTTATGTAAGACACATAGGGTTTCACTTATATGATATAAACAAATGTTGTACCCAAATTTGCTGTGATTTGATCTATGGCTATACCAATCTAAATGTTGGTTATTTTTCACCTAAACTAGATAAATTTATAAATCATATAGAATATAAAAGGTTCATAATTATTTTGGTGACCCCGATCTAATCTTAGTTCTGGATTGAAATTGCATTCAAAGACTATTGTAAAATAGGTCTTCATGAATCATTTGATTGTGAATCTTATTATATATGTGAATCTTGTATTCAAAGCAAGATAACTCGTACCTTTTTGTTGAAAAGGAAATCAAGCAGAAGATTATTCTTCCTAATCACATTTGGATGTGCATGGCCGAATAACAAATTCAATCAGAATAGTTTACATTTACTTCTTTTCTTTTACCATCAGTTTAGAAAGATAGTGGCGTATCTACTAAACGAGGTATAAAGAGAAACTCTGGATGAGATCAAAGAGTTTTTATTTTAAATATGATTACCAGTAAGATTATAAGATCAAATTTTCACGATCCGATCGTGGAAAGTATAACGTTAACTAAGTGATGATTTTTGTTTGTTACCAAAAGTAATGTGATACAGTATCACAAGTTAAAATCTTTCCGTAACACACATTATTCGATAAGGTGTGGTTGGAAAGAGATAATATATAACTTATACGATATGTTTTTTTTTTTATCTTAGTCAAGTTTTATTGAACCACTTGATTTTATAATTGTGGTCTTTCTATTTTGTCTACTAATTTCTTTTTCCCACTAAGTCAAAGTACCTTTTTAAACAACCATATTCACTCCGTATTAGATATGGAAAGGTATAGTACCAAATTTTTAAGTTGTCCGGATAAATACATGTGGTCAATTATCCTACAAGTTCATGAGAATAAAGTGTTTGTGGCTCATGATGTTGTCTTTATAGAAAAGAGGACTATTTTTAAATGACAGAGTGGAAGAAAATATTGAAGATCCACAAATGACACAAGAAAATTGTTTTCTTATTGTCAAATAGAGTGTTTATTTATTCGGAATATACGAGGTCAGGTTAAAATCCATCACTCTTTAGAGATGATGATATAGTGTTACTTTTTGAAAGTAGTGATGAGAGGTGATAAATCGTTATTTAAAAAAATTATGATACCTCTTACTTACAAAGAGGTTGTTTAAAAGGTTGTTTCTAGTTTCATCTCAATGCAATGGCTATAGAAGTCATCTTAATCCGAATTAGAATTCAAGTGTAATTATCAGGTAAATAACCTGATATATTTACATGAAGAAGTTTGACCTCTTCAATGTAATTGACTTGAATAAAAAGATGTTTTCTAGGCTTAATTGGTGAACAAGGGTTTTGCACCAGTTTCAATGCTTCTATAAACTCGGATTTTACTGGCAATTGTTGCATTTCATAATTGTCAGTTTAATAGTAGGATATCAAAACCATCTTCCCGAATTTGATTCGTTGTAGAAGAAGAAGTGTGTTTGACACATTTAGAGGGTTTTGTAGATCCTTACAATCTTAAGATTGTAGCAAACTTGTGAAGAAATCTTAAGAGAGCATTGATGCGTGTCTATTTTATGATGTTTTACATCTATTTTTACACGCATTTGGGCACTCATTTACTATGTTTTAGCCCTTATTTCCCAACAATTGTGCGCTTTCGTATTTTTATGCACTTTTGCAGATTTGTGCGGAAAAAGGACAATTTTACACCAAACTTATGCCCTCAAGATTTTTGCATAATTAAGGAACGAAGAAAGTCAACTGGAATCATTAATCAAGTACCAAAAGTCAAACCGAGACGAATCAAAACAATCTAACGCGGAAACGGGTCGACCGACCTACTACTTGGGTCGGCCGACCAGATATCTGTTTTGGAAAGCCCAGAATTTTCCTGAAGCCCATAAAGAGGTCGACCGACCCACATAGTAGGTCGACCGACCTCAGCGCAGCCCAGAAGCTTTCCGGAAGTCCATAAGAAGTGTTGGAGTCTTTAGGAAACTCCTAATTGCCGCCCTATATAAACTAATCTTTCGTTTAGGGTTAAGTATTGAGCTTTATTTAGTTTTATTCAGTCTTTAGTTGAGAATCAAGTTCATAATTTAGTTTTATTCCGTCTTTTAGTTTAATTACAATCTTTCAATATTCTCAAGCACTTTAGTTGTTCGTCAATCATTCAAGCATTCAATAAAGTTTGTTCCTTTCCATCTTAATTCCAATTTCTGGTAATTCTTCCTTAATTTAGTTCTATTATTGTTCTTCTTATTATCGCATTCGGTTTAAGATAGAATCCCAAAGCTTTATCGTAAATTGCATGTTTAGATTGATAATTGTTATGATTGCCATGTTTATCCCCGTTTTTATTGTTGTTTCAATAATCATGCGTAGCTAAATACTTATGTTAGGATGTAGGGGATGAATATGCGTAGGTAATATAAAGTTTCGAGACCGACCTGTAGCAGGGCCGTGGTCGGCCGACTCACATAATGGGTCGGTCGACCAATTATGTGGTCGGCCGACTGGGCTAGCCGGTCGGTTGACCCACTCGCGTATGTTTTCTGTTCCGTTTTAATTCGTAGACTATAATAACCTACAATGAGACTGAAAGGAGACTTGTAGGATGTTAGTAATGACCTACCCAAGATTGAGAGATACGGGAAGGGCATTGGCTTACACCTTAAGACGGCTAGGTTACTCAAGACTGAAAGGTATGTGACCTAGAATTTAATTTAGGAATCACCCTTATTGTTGACACCCAATAATTGTGAGACCTAGGAACTAATAGCATAGGCCGAAAGGAGCTATTAGGTACCATAGACCGAAAGGATATGTTACACCCCTTACGCGACTGCAATACATGTTGACCTTAGGATTTATATTACCTTAGCTATTTATTACCCAAACATCCTAGCATCCCTTTTATTATAATTTTATTCTCGTCTTTATTTACTTGTTTTATTTTTAATCCTTGCTTTAGACTTAGTAAACAACCAATCAACCCCAAATTTTGTGACTTTAAACATTAGCATCAAACAATAAACATTCCCCACCTCCTTGTGGTTCGACCCTGACTTTCACTATCTATAGTTTAAGTTTAGGAATTATAAATTTATCTTTGGTACCCTCAACGACGGGCATCAAATTTTGGCGTCGTTGCCGGGGAGGTGACGCCAGTGTTTATTGTTTATTGTTTTTGTTTCTTTTTGTTTAAGGAACTTTTGTTCCTTAAACCTTCTCACTTTTTTCTTGTAGTTTCCGTCTTATGCGCAGGTCAGTTCAAGGAGAACTCCTACAACTTGACCACGAGCTTGAGAGGACTTTAAGAGAAAAGAGGAAGCAACTTTTAGCGAGTAAGGAAGGAGGTTCACCATCTTCCTTATTCCAAGAGGACATTTTGGAACAACAACCATTACCATCTTCACCAAAAACACCAACTTCACAACCAAACTCACCTCAAAATCCGCCTTCACCAAAAACACCATCTTATACCTACTTGCAAGTTTTCCCAAAAGAAGAAGAAAACATGACAGAGGAAGCTACTATTGCCAGTCACTCCATGCCTCAGGTGAAGGACCTATACAAAGGGTTCACTTTACCTGCAGGTACTGGGAAGCCATTCGAGGCCAAGCCTGCCTATATTACTATGGTTGAGAAAAACCAATTTGGAGGCTCGGCCAATGAGGATGCTGCAAAGCATATTGAAATCTTCACAGATTACATATGCTCTATTGCACCCCCAGAAGGAGTGACACAGGACCAGATTAAACAAACCATGTTTATCTTCTCTCTTAGGGATTCTGCAAGGGAATGGTACAGAGACCTAGACCGCACTGCTGCGGGAATCACGGATTGGAATACCCTAGCCTTAGCATTCTACAGAAAATATTACTCTGCATCCAAGACAAATGCTTTAAGGGCATAGATTACAAATTTCAAGCAGGGGCCTAATGAGGATTTTAGTGAGGCGTGGGATAGGTTCAAGAGACTTGTTCGATCCATACCACACCATGGATTCGAACAATGGTTTCTTTGTAACCAGTTCTACAATGGCCTCTATGATGACAACATGGCCTACTTAGATGCTGCGGCCAATGGAAGATTCCAGGACATTTCCGGAGAGACTAAGGGTCTCAAATTAATAGAGGATGTTGTTGTGCACCGTGCTGAACATGGAACTTCTCGCGGTAACCAAAGGAAAGCCGATTCTAACGTAGCTGCTATTGACGCCTTGATGGCCAAGTTGGAAAAGTTAGAGAGTGGTGGGAAGTTCGACATAGGGAGTGGGAGCAAAGAAGGCATGTATCAGGTAAATGCCGTTCAAGACGGACCCTTTGCTTGTGAGAGGTGTGGTGGAGAGGGGCATGTGTCAAAATTTTGCACTTCATCTAATGAGACATGTGCCGCCTTTCAGCATTATAGAGGGAACAACTTTTATGACCCGAATAATAGTAATGTCCATCCCAACATGAGGTGGACAAGCCAGAATGTGCTCAACCCACAACACCTACAATCTCAGCAAAATCCCACATATATCCCTCCACATAAGCAAGGTTTCCAAAAACCACCCTTCAACCCTCAACCACCTTCAAACCCACCACCCAACACAGATGCTCTTATCCAGAATCTCATTGGGGTTGTCCAGAAGGAATCTCAGGCTAGGGAAGCAGGGATGAAGATGTTAGAATCTCAGATTGCTCAAATCTCGAGCAAGAACGATACCAGGGCTCCGGGTCAACTTCCGACCAAGACGGACTAGAAAAAAGAGACTCTAAACATCATATCCTTAAGAAGCGGAGCTAAGGTGGGAGGCGAGAAGGAAAAAGGGAAACAGCCGAAGCCGATTGACAGCGAGGAAGGTCGACCAACCCAGGAGCCAGGTTGACCGACCTCTGAACAGATTCAGCAAAATCCCGCTGTACAGGAAACAGGTCGATCGACCGAGGAAGAGGGTCGACCGACCCCCGAAGCGGAAAAGGAGGCGACTTTCAGACCCGAACTGCTGGACAACTTGAGGGATTTACTTTTTCGGGGTGATAAGACCCCTAGATTTCTGAGAAGGGCTGCAAATACCGACTCCTCCACCCCTCCTTTTCCGGAGAGACTCATACCTACAAAGGAACATGTATCTTTTGACAAATTTAAAGACGTAATTCGTTCATTGAATGTTCAAGTTCCGTTTTTAGAATTAGTTCAGCAGGTTCCTGCATATCTTAAATTTATGAGACAACTTTTGTCAAGAAAGAGGTCTTTAGATAAAGTTGAGTCAGTTGCCCTAACTGAGGAATCCTCCAGCTTCCTATCACATGTCATTGCCCCTCATAAGCTGGAGGATCCTGGCAGTTTTTCTGTCCCCTGCAATATAGGAACTTTCCCTGTGAAAAAGGCCCTATGCGACTTAGGAGCTAGTATCAGTGTTATGCCCCTTAGCGTAGCCTTAAAACTTGGAATGAACAATTTTGCTGTGACTAGTATGACCGTCCAGATGGCAGACCGTACGTCTATGGAACCCGTAGGGGTGTTGGAAAACATCCCTGTGCGTATAGACAGGTTTTTCTTCCCTGTAGACTTCGTAGTTTTGGACATCCCTGAGGATGCCCATATACATATAATACTAAGAAGACCCTTCCTCCACACTGCGGGAGCCATCATAGACGTGGGCACTGGGACTTTAACTTTCAAAGTAGAAAAGCATTCCATTATTTATGGCCTATCTTATAGGAAAAAGGATGCTATGACCCCTATTACTTGTAATGCTATTGCTTCTGAAAAGAAGTACAAGGTCATCACTACCTCTCCTATTTTATTGCCTACTCCTATACATGTTTTTACACCTCCACCCCAGATTGGGAGCAATATGGAGGATATTTCCATTGTAACTAATGCAGGATTTGGTTTGGGGAAACCCAAAATAAAGGAAGCTACAATGCAAAGAGGAGGAATGGGATTCTTAAGCTACAAGGAAGATGAAGACCCAGATATGAAGGATAAAGAGGACAAAGAAAAGAGAAGACAAGCTCAAGAAAAGAGTCCGTCGCATATGCTTTGCGGCGGAGAGGAGACGTGTTTTGCTATTCAAGCAAACACTGTGGAGACTACGGCATGTCGTCAAAAGCCGTGGTCGGAGATATTCCGCATCTTTAGCGGATAGTTGTTTCAATTTTCAGTTTTTAAGACAATTTGCTTTTTTTGTTGAGACTTTTTAAGTTTGCTTGCTTTTAGTCTTAGAACTTTTTCCGTTGTGCTTGCGTAGTTAAGACTTTGGACTTGTTTCCGGCATCTCGCGCATTTGCTGGGCATATATATAAATACTTTTTCAGGTTTAACGGAGAAACGAAGACCGCTGTGCAGCAGAGGGGTCGACCGACCGGAAATATGGGTCGATCGACCTGGTCCCTGAAATACTGGAGTTCCTGCAGTCTGCGGGAAGGTCGGTCGACCCAAAATACAGGTCGGTCGACCTACCCGTCCACCACAGCCTGTTTACTTCTTCCTCGGGAATCGTGCAACCATCTTGGGTACTTGAGTGACACTGCTGGCCACCAAAACCTCCCAGCTTACGCTGGTTTGGGGAGGTTTTTCATGCGCTTCAAAACCCAGTGAGTTCTTTCCAGTTTTTCCTTGGTTTTTACTTTTTGTTTTAATTTTATGAAACCTTCACTTAGGCTAATGCACAATGGGGACATTGTGCGGGTTGGTTTGGGGAATTATGGTTTCGTGTCACATGCATTGCATTCTGTCACACGTTTAACTGCATTTCTGTCTTGCATTGCTTTTCTTTATTTTCCTTATATATACAAAGGAAAAATACAAAAAAATAGAAAAAATTCAAAAATTCAAAAAAATGCACGTTTATTTTAGCATATAGGTCGAGTCGGAACGAGAGTATTTCAAGGATGATTTATGCTATTTCACATGTTTATGCCTTTACCTTGCCTTGTCAACTTGTTTTAGTATGAGAGTCTTTTGCATATCTACGAGTTTTTGTCAAACTATTTGTATATCTTGAGACTTGACTTATACCTTGGCAACCTACTATACATTCTGAGTTTTAGAGCTTTATTCCTGGTTTCATTCTTAAACCAGTTGTCTAGGATGTGAGTAGTACTCCCCTTGGAACATGTTACATCAATATGCATAAACATGAACTTGAATTGCTATATACTTGTTTTACTATCTCGTTTTGTGAATCTTGGTACGTGCATTTGGGATCCCTTTTCTCGTATTTACCCATAAGTTTCACATAGCCAAAATTGCCTTTTTATTCCCCAAAACTACATCCCATACTTAGCCTACCCTTCCAAGCTAGTATTTGTGGTCTTTGGTTTATTTTGAGGCATCTTGGTTTGTATGCTATCATGAGCAAAAAGAGAAAAGAAAGAAGGAAAGCAAGAAAAGAAAGAAAAAGAACAGAAAAATTCAGAGAAAGAAAGAAAGAAAAAAAAGAAAACGAAAAAAGTCAAAATATGTAGGAAATAGGTCGACCGACCACCTTCATGGGTCGGCCGACCACCTGTCAGCATCAGAGTTTCAAAATACGCTCTGAAATCCCTTTCTTTTATTTGTTATTACTCCCGTACTTCATTCAAAATATTTGAGAGTCTTTTCTTATTTTTATAATGTGAGAGTTGTGCTACAAAAGAGCACTTTTTTAATATCAAAAAGTTGAGAAATATGTTGTTGGGAACCGGTTTTACTAGCTTGGCTACTAACCCCACAAATCCAAAAACATCTTAACCACTTTTACCTTTTACCTCACATATCTTTCATTACCTAAAATTGCATGTATCTAGGTCACTTAATGAGTTTGTTATACATAGTTGTAGAATTGTTGTTCATGTTAGATTGCAGACATGTTTTCATGGGTCGCAGTTAGGTAAGTGTCATGACAATATACTTCTTTCTATCTTTTACATATACTCACCCTTTGCTTCATGAGTGTCTCGAGCGTACCGCGAGAGTCCATGGTATAAAGTCTCTATAGTCTCTATTTTGCAAGTTTGACGACACCATAACTCGTTTGCATGATTTAAATGCTTTCTCATTTTGTTCTTGGCATTGGTTTTGGCCAACATGTAAATTTCGCTCTGAGATTGAAATCGTTCCATTAGTTAAGATCGAGTCTATTTCTTGCTTGGGGGCAAGCAAGGTTTGGTTTGGGGAATTTGATGCGTGTCTATTTTATGATGTTTTACATCTATTTTTACACGCATTTGGTCACTCATTTACTATGTTTTAGCCCTTATTTCCCAACAATTGTGCGCTTTCGTATTTTTATGCACTTTTGCAGATTTGTTCGGAAAAAGGACAATTTTACACCAAACTTATGCCCTCAAGATTTTTGCATAATTAAGGAACGAAGAAAGTCAACTGGAATCATTAATCAAGTACCAAAAGTCAAACCGAGACGAATCAAAGCAATCTAACGCGGAAACGGGTCGACCGACCTACTACTTGGGTCGGCCGACCAAATATCTGTTTTGGAAAGCCCAGAATTTTCCTGAAGCCCATAAAGAGGTCGACCGACCCACATAGTAGGTCGACCGACCTCAGCGCAGCCCAGAAGCTTTCCGGAAGTCCATAAGAAGTGTTGGAGTCTTTAGGAAACTCCTAATTGCCGCCCTATATAAACTAATCTTTCGTTTAGGGTTAAGTATTGAGCTTTATTTAGTTTTATTCAGTCTTTAGTTGAGAATCAAGTTCATAATTTAGTTTTATTCCGTCTTTTAGTTTAATTACAATCTTTCAATATTCTCAAGCACTTTAGTTGTTCGTCAATCATTCAAGCATTCAATATAGTTTGTTCATTTCCATCTTAATTCCAATTTCTGGTAATTCTTCCTTAATTTAGTTCTATTATTGTTCTTATTATTATCGCATTCGGTTTAAGATAGAATCTCAAAGCTTTATCGTAAATTGCATGTTTAGATTGATAATTGTTATGATTGCCATGTTTATCCCTGTTTTTATTGCTGTTTCAATAATCATGCGTAGCTAAATACTTATGTTAGGATGTAGGGGATGAATATGCGTAGGTAATATAAAGTTTTGAGACCGACCTGTAGCAGGGCCGTGGTCGGCCGACTCACATAATGGGTCGGTCGACCAATTATGTGGTCGGCCGACTGGGCTAGCCGGTCGGTCGACCCACTCGCGTATGTTTTCTGTTCCGTTTTAATTCGTAGACTATAATAACTTACAATGAGACTGAAAGGAGAGTTGTAGGATGTTAGTAATGACCTACCCAAGATTGAGAGATACGGGAAGGGCATTGGTTTACACCTTAAGACGGCTAGGTTACTCAAGACTGAAAGATATGTGACTTAAAATTTAGGAATCACCCTTATTGTTGACACCCAATAATTGTGAGACCTAGGAACTAATAGCATAGGCCGAAAGGAGCTATTAGGTACCATAGACCGAAAGGATATGTTACACCCCTTACGCGACTGCAATACATGTTGACCTTAGGATTTATATTACCTTAGCTATTTATTACCCAAACATCCTAGCATTCCTTTTATTATAATTTTATTCTCGTCTTTATTTACTTGTTTTATTTTTAATCCTTGCTTTAGACTTAGTAAACAACCAATCAACCCCAAATTTTGTGACTTTAAACATTAGCATCAAACAATAAACATTCCCCACCTCCTTGTGGTTCGACCCTGACTTTCACTATCTATAGTTTAAGTTTAGGAATTATAGATTTATCTTTGGTACCCTCAACGACGGGCATCAAATTTTGGACAAGCATCATGGAGTTGGAATTATTAGTTGATCGTATTATAAAATATTTCTCAAGATGTTGAGGAATTATGTTTACACATGAAGTTTAATGGGAGTATGGTGGTCTTATGAGTCTTTATATAGTTGGTATATAAATCATTTGGAATGATGAAAGACTTAGGAGAATATTAATACATCTTAAAATATCCAGATTTATTAGATAAATCAAAAAGGGATATATGCGCTTTATTAGGAGTCTTATGTAGATGAGATTTTTGACTAGTTCAAAGAAGTTGAACTCATTAGAATTGATTCTAATTGCTTCTGCTGTCGGATTAATTTTATACGCTATGATGTATTATTGTCTTAACAATTCATATCTTTTGAGTATTGTGAGTTTTTATTAATCAAAGTTAAGTGAAGGTCATTTAATAGCCAAATTAGTTATTATTTAGTATTTGAGAAGAACTAAGAAAATAAAACTAAGTGTTTTGATATTTTTATATTTATAATTCATGTAAGGAGTTACATGAATGTTTGTTGTGGTTTATGTAAAAGATACATTAAACAACATCCTTTAAAACATATAGGGATTATTTGAAATCCCGTATTGGCTATGAGGAGTTGATCTGCTGGAAGAGTTTTAGGCAGTCATACATTGCGGATTTTACAACGAAAATTAAGTACTTCATAACATTCGATGTTGTGATACGAAGTAGCTTGGATTTGACAATAATGCAAGGACTAGTAGTAGCTCATGCAGTCGCATATCCTATCGTGATATACTGTGAAAACAGTGGGAGCTATCTTCGAGGCAAGGGTGCCATAGTTTAGAGTTAAGTCTAGACATGTACTTAATTAATAAGTTACATGTGATTTCAGTTATGTGAAACAATGGGAAATAACAATTGTTGGTTTGATAAAATGAGGTGTCATTGATTTTAAACCAAGGTCTTGTTGAAGGCTAAACATGATAGTCATGTCGTTTCAATGTGATTGAAATAGGGCAATTGAATTGCTGCAGATTATATGATGTGTAATAATCTGATAGTGTATCAATTTTTACATATATGATAATAGCATTTATCGTTTGAGTTTTTTCAACTCTTATATATTCAGTGCGAACTGGATATTAGTTATACTTTGTTTTTATCCAAATAGGTTGTAGTGACAATGTCGAACCCTATTAAGTGAACTAGATTAACATTGTATAGTGTCCCTAGTTACTTAATGAGGTGACGTCTCGGAGTAACTAGATTGTAAGGCGATAGATGACGAGTTCGACTGTCATATGGCCATAGAGATGGCTGGTCGATTACATAGGCAGAATGTAAAGACATTTTGTCGGACATTGACCATTTATAGAGTCCTTTATGTTGTCTGGTCGTGGCGAGGATTTCAATTATTCCTTCGAGTCAATTCTTTAGACTTGCGACTATTTGTCTAAGTTGTTATGGTTTTCCGGTGGCTTTGGTTTTTGTCGAAGGTCGCGCCGTAAAAGGAGGCTGATGGACATTTACTGGGTCATTGTGATCTGTATCGAACGAAGAAAATAGGTCAATAGGATTGTCCATCCATGTCATTATATATATCTTAAGGCCACTCGAGGAGAGGTGACTGGAAATGCGTGGCCACGCTCGGATGTGATCTATAGTAGATTATCCGGTCAGACAGTCATTCTTTAGATCGAGGAAACCACTTTATGATATGATCACGTGCAAGAACGACCTGAAAGACCTCTTGCATTGAGTGGGAGATAATATTGGACAAGAGAATTGGTAGCGCACACTTGTGTCGGACAAGTGGGAGATTGTTGGAGTAGTGTCCTCCACAATAATGCTTTACATAATAAATCTCGTACAAGGATTATGAGGGATTTATATTTTTTTTATATTTGTCAGCTGGTCAACATTAATCGGTAATGATTGGCTGACTAGAGTTTGACATTACTGTCGTATGACGGCGGTGACCAGCTGATCCCTTTAGGTCACACCTATAGGATGATGCCCAAATGGAAAAATTAATTATTTGTATAAGATACAAGTTAATTAATTCTTTGTTTAGGTTGACTTTTATTAGTCAAGTGAATTTAATGTTTGATGAAGAGTAAAGTACTCAGGCCATAGGATTTTATTATTCAGTTATATGATAATTGAATAATAAATGTAATACGATATTTAGTAATTAATAGTTAATTTACTAAATATATATGTATTTTGTATTATTTATGAGGTGGAGGTAATTAGCGAATTAATGTTACAAGAAGTTGTAAAATTAGCTAAACGGGTTTTATAAGACTCATTTTATGTTGAAAATGATAAAATGACACTTAAATGTTAAGTGTATTTTATTTACTACTTTGTATTATTGAAGTGTTAAATAATCAAATAAATATTTTATTATATACGATAATAAAATATACGAATTATAAGCATTCGAAGGACAAATGTTGAAATACGAAATAAGACCCGGAATACCGTATGTAAACCGAGAATATGGAGATAATGTGACCATAATAGGTCTTTGTCTTCCACTCATGTTTATGAGTATTATAAGCTCATTTGTTTACATTTGATGGCCTATAAATAGGCTACTATTCCACATATACTTAGTGGGAAAAATCTAGAGAATCAAAATCCTCAAAATACATACTTCTTGTTAAGCTATTTAAGAGGAAAAAGAGAAGACTTAAGATCTTCATCTTCAACCTCTAAAATTGATCAAAAGTTCATCAATCTTCATCAAAATAAATTCACAAAAATTAATATACTTCTTATATTATCAAAGTAATAATATTTATAGTATAAAAAAAACAAGGTTTACACTAAACTATATCTAGTTAATATACTTAGTGTTTTTTTGGGCTAGTCTTGGGTGCAACCAAAGGAGGTCACCTATTTTGGTGACTTGGGTTATGGAGGATCATCCTACACTATTTTAGCTCAAGAACTACAAAGGTAGGAGACATTTGTAGTGCCAAAAATGCCATCTTACCAATGTAAGAAAATTTCTTCTTATTAATTTTTGCATGCATGTATTATTTAGACCACCTTATGAAATTAGCTTGTAATTTTAATATCATTAGAGAGTCTAATGAGGTCTAAATTTCTAACAAAATGTTACCTCGTTTCATGCAAGGTTTAAAGGAATCTAACCCTGGCACAATTGTCCAATTTTCGACCACACCAACAACAAACCCCAATGTCCACATATTCTAGCGTGTTTTTTGGACATTTAAACCATGTATTGAAGGCTTTCAACATTGTTAGCCGGTTTTAACTATTGATGGAACTCACTTATATGGAAAGTTCAAAGGAACTATTTTGACGGCTATGTCAATTGATGCCAATAATCAGATTTTTCCCGTTGCTTTTGCTATTGTTGAATCCGAAAATACCGATAGTTGGCCTTGGTTTATGGCTTGCATAAGAGCCTTCATGACAAAGAGAAATAGGTTGTGTGTCATCTCCGATAGACATGCCGGGATAATAAAGGCAATGAGTGAAATTGGTAGTGGGTGGGAGGAGCCTTATGCTTATCATAGGATTTGCATTCGTCATTTGACTTCAAATGTTAGTAAAAATATTTAGGAATAATCAAGTGAAAGAATTGTTTGGGTCAACCGCAATGCAATTTCAAAATAAAAAGTTTGAAATTGGATTTAATCGACTAGGTGAGATGAATATTGAGGCAAAACAATATGTGTATGACATCGGAGGCGAGAAGTGGTCACTTTGTCATGATGGTGGACATAGATATGGAATATTGACTACTAACTTGGCCGAGGCATTTAACAATGTCCTTAAAGGAGCACATTTTCTTCCAATTACCGCACTTGTTAAGTGTATCTTTTTTAGAGTCAACGCTTACTTTGTTGAGCGACGTGAATTGGCAAGGAAACGGTTGATGAAAGGGCTACATTATAGTACGAAGATCACCAAGTTGTTGGAACAAAATTGCAAAAAAGGAGCATACAATAAGGTTGTAGCTTTTGACCATGTTGGAGGGGTGTACCAAGTGACAACCCGTAAAGGTTCACGACCCTTATCATTTGGCAACCACTTGCACATCGTTGATTTATCTAAGAGGACATGTACTTGTAACAAGTTTCAAACATACAAGTATCCTTGTTCACATGTGTATGTTGTATGTAAAAAAAAAGGGGTTAAATGCAACCCAATTTGTGGACATCAACTACACTACCGGAGAACACTTGACCTCATATGCTTGTAAATTTCACCCTTTGAAATATGGGGCTTATTGGGGTACTTACAATGGACCTACAATAGTGTGTGATGAGCTTAGTTAACGGGGAAAAGGTAGACGGAAGAGTAAAATATTTCTTAATGAAATGGATATGAAGAGTAAGAACAGGATGTCCTGTACTTTATGTTCTGGTTTAGGCCACAATAAAAAAACTTGCATCATGAGAGTTAACAATTCTCGACGGTATTCTACTACTTGTAATTGTTTTTATTTATTTAATTGTTGGTTTTAATCTATGCTAATATAACTCTTTCAAATGTGCAGGACTCATGGAACACCGTCAACAAGCAGGGCCTACCAACCCGGAACTTCTCACCCAACAAGAGGTTCACAGGAGCAAGGAAATATTGGAAGGGGGGAACATCGGTTCCCTCCGATGTAGGTCACATATAGTATCGCACAAGGGATTTTTGGTAAGTGAGCGTGTAGTAGATTTCATTAGAGATTCTCAATTTTTCTTTATTCATAGGATCGTGGTATCAAGTTAAATGTGGATTTAATAAGTGCCTTGGTTGAGAGATGGAGGCCGGAAACTCATTCCTTTCATTTGGGTATTGGCGAGGCTACTGTGACCTTGAAAGATGTACAAGTGTTGTTGGGGTTAAGGATAAGAGGGGGCGTTGTTAGTGGGCAAAACACTTATAGTTGGCCTTTAATGATAAATGAGCTCTTAGGCCAAACACCGGGTGAGGATGACCTTAAAGGGGCTTCGTCAAGGATAGGATGGTTGTTGGAGAACTTTACCGGACTTCCGGAAGATGCAAATGATGTTGTTTTACATCAATATGTGAGAGCTTATTTGCTTGTCTTGATAGCAACTATCATGTTCCCGGATAAGAGTGGGAATGACATTCAAGTTGTTTATTTGCCTTTGTTGAGGGATTTGGACAACATCGACAACTACTCTTGGGGAAGTGTCGTGCTTGCTACTTTATATCGCAATTTATGTAGAGCAAGTCACCTCAAGTCTAGAGATATTGGAGGTCCTCTTATTCTTTTACAACTGTGGGCATGGGAGCGAATTACAATAGGTCGACCTCAACTATGGGCCCCGTAGATGCTACTTATCATGGACCCAACCCATTGGGTTCTCAACATATGATACGGATTGACTCATTGGGTCGTAGGTGGTTAAGTGTGAACCGAAAGAGACCCGAAGCCATAACCACACTACTTGGGTATAAGGACGTTTTGGACACCATGAGACAAGATCAGTTTACATGGCAACCGTACACTCCACATAATTTGTCTTTTTTGCCTCCCTTCTGTCAAGATGACTGGGATGATTGGGTTGTGATGACACCTTTAATATTTTTCGACATAGTTGAGTGGCATTTCCTTAATAGGGTGGCTCGTCCGTTTGGGTGGAAACAAGATATTCCCGGACCTTGTGATACTGAGCCAAGATTGCACAAAGTTGATAAAAGGGGTGCCCACACACGCAACTGGATGGACAAACATGCACCTTATATATATAGCAATGTGGCTTACGAGGGGACAATTTAGATTCCGTGGTGTGGAAGATAACAATGAGATGACATACTACGACCCTTACATGGTTTGGTACCGAGAGCGCACACTACTATTACTTAATCATTTCAATCAACAAGCAATCTATCAAGCACCGTTTGGAGCAACACAATATCTTGTAAGTACATTATTTTGATACTATTGTTTTTTATTTAAGCTATTGTTTTCCCATTACCACTTAACAAATATTCTTTTGTTCTAGGCTCAAGGTTTTGTCAATGTCCATATGACATGTGATAGGGAGGTTCAAAACATGCCTCGTGAGGTGCCCCCTCATTTCCGCTCCATGGTTTCCAACCTCCGAGATTACTCATCTCAATCCCTCCAAAATGTAGGCTATTCACATCTTCTTCAACAAACCGAAGCACCAAGGGAAGCAGATTCAACCATGGGTGATGAGTCTCTAGACTCAATGGACTTGGAAGACGACTTGCCATTGAGGCATTACACGAGGCGATCTCCACGCGCTAACACTTCCATGTCACCCATCAATGGACAAGGTACCCCGGAGCCTTCAAAGGGAAAGCGGTTTTGGTCTCGCCTTCGAGGAAAGAAGAAGACTTGAAGTACGTACTTCTTGTAATAAATTAGTCGGTAATGTAATAGACATTTTAGTTGCTACACTTACTATTCGATCAAATCCATTGTGCTACACTATGTACTTACATTTTAGCTCTAATAGACAATGAATTATTTTGTTTCCAATTTGCGTTGTTGAGAACGATGTGGTTTAAGTGAACATTGCAGGTTGAGAACGATGTGGTTTAAGTGAATAGCTTAGTATGTGGGCGAGAATGGAAGACTTGCGTGCTTTTGTAAAAAAAAACTGGAAACGTGAAACTTGTTTTTGTGCGTTATGTTTAGAGTTTAGGTGAGAATGAGAGGTTAACTGGTTTTTGTAAAAAAAAAGTGAAACTGCCCAAACACGCCATTACGTATGGCGGGCCTTCAGCTCAAAACACGCCATTACGTATGGCGTGTTTCCGTTTCGTAATTTTCTAGAAGCTCCTGATTTGGGCTGCAAAAGTAATCTGTGTAGACACGCCATACGTAACGGCGGGTTTTGAGATGAAGACCCGCCATACATAATGGCGTGTTTGGGTGTCCATATTTTTGAAGTTTCTGCCTCATATATGCATTATAGACACGCCATTTGTAGTGGCGTGTTTAAGCCTCGGAAAACCCGAGCCTACGTGGATACCATTTTGACAATTACTTTGAAATCCAACCCAAAACGACAATTACCTTGTTTTTGAGCGCCATTTCAAAAAAATCGTTCTCCAAACTACTATGATTAATATTACATATTATTTTTGTTACTAATATAGAGTATCATTGTTTTAATAAAGTTCGATTAACAAAAATATCATTTTGAAGTTGAGCAAAAATGATATTATTTGGTTGCAAAAGTAATGAGAATGACAATAAATAAATAATATGTTATAAAAAAAACACACTATTATAAAATGTTGTGAATATCAAACAATTACAAAACGCAATGAAAAATATTTACGCCGGCAAGAATTTATTAATGAAGAGTTTGGAAAATCCCGTGATTTCACGGGAAACTAAACTGCTAGTTAATATTAATAAGGGAGAAATAGAGAACAATCAAAGTAGATAAAGATAAACAAACGAATAATTTAAATTACTAATTATCCGAGTGGCAAAGGATGAAGAGAAAAATTGCAAAGTTTCTAAATCTGAGAAGTTTTAAAAGAGAACTATGTAGTAAAGGTCTCTAGTTGTCAGAGGTGAAATCCAAGATGACCTAAAATAAGTTTATAAGAGATTTTTATAATAATCCAAAAGAAGGCCATAAATTAATCAATTGACTTTCAAAAACGCGAAAATAGTGCAGCATGTCTGTCGATATTGAGACTTGGTCGATCGACTTGAACTGTCTATCTATCGACATGAATGATGGTCTATCGACAAAGGAGGAGTGTCGATAGACAAAGCTTGAAAACTCTTCTTAAACACTTCCTTGTGTCGATTGAGGACTGTCTATTGACATATATACTCACTAGTGGTCAATCGACATTGGGTACTTGTCTATCGACAATGAGCAAACAACCACAATATAGCATGGGTTTGCGTGTAACAGTCATGTCTAACGATATATAGCACTATGTCTATCGACATAGAGCACTTTGTCTATCGATAAAGAGGGGCAAGTCGATAAGCAGGATGTATAAAACTCCATGTCTTGCTCTCCTCAGCTCGTCTAAACTCTTCCAAGCTTCTCTCTCACTCAATTACTGAAAGAATTTGGCTTCTAAATGCACAAATGAGTCTCAAACAGGCAAAAGTCATGAAACACACTCAAAGTAGCAAAGCAAATACAAGAGGAAATAGAGTGAAATAATCAACGTGTCCAATATTTTAGAGGTTTGTCTACAAACCTTCCTATTGTTGAAAATGTGTATTGAGGTTCATGGATGAAAATAATTACACATTTATATATAGGTATGTCGATAACATGACAAGTATAGTAAACCCTAAAATCTCAATTAGAAGACGAGTATATTTGAGGGTCATTTAAGTAGTTGGTGGGTATGGGTTTGGGTTTGATTTGACTAGTCATAACTTTATTATATAAAAAATAAAATAAAAAAAGCATATTGTTGTAACCGATGAAACTCTTCCTATGTCTCTTCAGTTTTCAGTTTTCAAAACTCTCCTCCCTCTCTCTCTCTCTCACTTTATCTTTCTATCTGTATCTCTCTGACTCTCTCTTTCTCTCCATTTTTCCAATTTTTAACACAAATTCAACACAAAAGTTGAATTTTCCATTTGTCTTTCAAGTTCTCCTTATTTTTCAACCCAGAAATTGTTTAAGTCATAGAATGGGTAGAAAAACAATGGCAATAAGGACACCACCATTGAAGAAGAAGAGATGAGCAACTAAAGCCTTTGAAAGTGGAGAGGACAAAGCATGTTGGGAAGAGTTTGAAGAGAAAGTCAACAGAGATGGAGGTTGGAGAAAGCTTTAAAGCAAAGTCCACGGATAAGGAAGTGACTAAGAAAAGACAGAGGAAAGAAGGAACGTAAGTGACATTTTTTTATATATGTTTTATATACAACAATTTTAACTTTCAGGTGGTGACATTTATGAACACCGAAATATGTTACCAATTGAGCATGTTTAGTAGCCTTCAGAAATCGATTAACATTGTGACATTTTGTATTACTAATAGCTATATTTTTAGGCTTCACAATTACACTAACAGGGTGACATTTTACATTCGCTGTTGGTGACATTTCTGAACCTTTGACTATGTGACCACTTGAATATCTCTGAATCTTGGACTATCATAGTAACATTTTTTAGTAGAAATAGCGACATATATATTGATGTTGAGAAATGACCCTATGATGGTGACCATTTATCTATCAACGGGGTGACTTTTGTGAACATTGTAATATGTGACGACTTTAACAAATGTATTGATGGAGACATTTTTCCTATTATAGTGCTGACATGTTCTAATACATAGGTGTGTTGTTTAGTCTTACATTTAACTAACATGGTTACCTTCTATATTCCGTGGTGGTGACATTTCTGAACCTATGAATATGTTACAACTTGAACATTTCTGAACCTTGGGCTAACATTGTAATATTTTGTATAAGTAATAATGATATATATTGATCCTTAAATGTTATAGCTGATCGATATTGTTACTGAGATGTTATGCATTTGATGATATAATTTGTAATGTTATCATGTATGTTAACAGTTAAATGTAACCCTTCTTTACTGTTTTTTACTAACAAATTCACTGTTTGTGTTATAGAAAAATGAAGGAGGTGGAGGGACATGGGTCAACGGCTTCGTCGTTGAGCATTTATCGCCAAATGAAAGGAAGGATGTTGAAGAAATAAGAATTGGAGGTCTTTTAGGACTAAGGACGTCAAAATTCATTTATACAATACTTATGGGTTGATATACACCCGTCTTTGTGACCGTCCAGCAGAAGGTCCCTTCTATGATAACGCCCAAGATGATCCCCCCCAAGGTCGTCCAGCCAAAGCCGAGAAGAAGAAATGAGGGAGGTTGAGTCAGATTATTGTTTTGTTATCAGTTTGTGAAAATGAAGACTTTGGTATTGGTGGTTTGTTAATACTGTGTAATTTTTTGTGACAATATACATTTCCTAATGGGATTAGGGATCGTGGACCTTATTTTGTAACGACCGTACTTCGTTAAACAATATGTGGCATGTAAACCTAAATGGTGACATTGTTACAAGTAGAATAATTATATTTTGAATATATTCAAAAGGTTACTATTTTATGAAACAACTGTTTAACATTTCAATTTTAAGAGCACAACAAAAGCCTAAAAATATAGGTACATATTTGTGATTGCATGGCAAAATTTTCAGTAATCGAATATATGTTACCATATTTAGTTACTTATATATATTTACTAAGCTAAAAAAAATAAACAAAATAATGGTAACATTATCAACATCAAAGCAAAATGTATACTTATATATATGTTTAAATATTAATAAATTTCATATATTCTTGACATAAAAGTGATCAACTAATATTATAGACATAATATACAATTTTGAAGAAAAGTGAACCCATTGCTAATAATTTATACAATGGAAAAATATTTACCCAAATATGTAAACATTTATTTGCTGAAAAAGTCACAAAAAAGGTTAAACTGATGTTATTAGTAAGTCACAATATGTGACCATACCGAAGCGTCATACAAATGGTTATATATAAAAAACTCAAATATGCAATTCACTTCATATATGCTAAGGGGATATATATTGAACCCAAATATGTCACTATGTATAAGTTTGTGCTCTCACTTCTCTGAGACGATAATATCTCGGCCGAAAAGTATTCATTGTTCAAGACAGTGCTTCATTTCGCTCTATGTTTGTATAGTCTCTTAAAACTGCGGATGCGTGCAACAAGTAATAAGCACCAGATTTTGAACATTTGACCATCTACAACAAGTGAATACGAATAGGAATAACAATTTCAAAAGTTCAAACTATGTTCCAAGAAAACTTTAAATATGGTTACAACACTAGGCCTGCAGTTAGACCTGTCAAAACCTGACCCGGCCCGAAAACCGACCGTAACCCGACCCGTAAATAACCCGTAAATGACCCGGTTTTTTCAACCCGAACCCGAAAGATACCCGAACCCGTTTGACCCGTAAACAGCGGGTCAAAACCCGACCCGCAGCGGGTTGACCGTTGGGTCAAGACAATATATCATTTTTAAAATATACAATGTCATATAAGTATTGATGACTTATAAATTTTTGAGGAGAAATATGTATACATATGCGGTATGTCACGTCATCACCTCAAACAACATGCCACATCATCACCTCAAACAACATGCCACATCATCACCTCAAAGTGTGTGTCACGCCGTCACTTTCACCGTAGTACGTCGAATTGCATTCCACGTCAGCAGCGCCAACTCATCACCTCGAACCACGTGCCACATCATCACATCAAAGTGTGTGTCACGTCGTCACTTTTAGTGTAATCGTCAAGTTACATTCCACGTTAGCACTGTCACCTCATTATTTCGACGAACCACATGTCACGTCATTACATCGAAATGTGTGCCACACTATCACTTACACAGTTACACCTCATTCCACATAATTGCCTAGGACCACATGCCATATCATCATCTCAAAATATGTGTCATACCGTCACTTTCACCGTATTACGTGGAACTGAACCGCACTTCGCGTCAACACTTCCAACTCATAACCTCAGATCACATGTCACGTCATCATTGTTATCTTATTTGAGTCGCATTATCGTACTTAACGAGTTAGTAAGGATGATGATGATGATAACGATGCTGATGTTGGTGGTGAGGGCAAAAATGGTGACAATTAAGTTAACTAAGACGAGTAAGAGGATAAAAAACGTATAAAGGGTAGGAATTACGATATAAAAGAAGTTTTAAAAAATGCGAGGAAAAGATGTTGATTGACCCGTATTTTTACCCGAATCCGACCCGAAACCCGTATAGACTTGACCCGTATTTTACCCGACCCGAAATACACCCGACCCATATTTTACCCGAACCCGTATCTACCCGACCCGCAACCCGCACGTTCGACCTGTTTGACAGGTCTACCTGCAGTGGTAATATGCGTACATATGTATCTAAGTTAGCTAATGTATCAAAATTTGAGGTTTGAACTACCTTAAAAAAACTTTAAATATGGTTACATCACTAGACATGCAATAACAACATTCTATTATTAATATGTTTACATTTCTATCTAAGTTAGCTGTTGTATCAAATTGTGAGGTTTAAACTGTATTAGAAAAACTTTAAATATGGTTACATCATTAGACCTGCAATGGTAACATTCCGTTGTTAATATGCTTACAACTGTATCTAAGTTAGTTAGTTGTATCAAAATATGAGGTTTAAATTGTATTACGAATAACTTTAAATATGGTTACATCACTACGCCAGCAATGGTAACATTCCGTTGTTAATATGCTTGCATCTGTATCTAAGTTAACTGCGGTATCAAATTATAAAATGATGCAAATGGTGACATTAGGGTATTTGTACAATGTTATCATTTTATAGTACAATATTACCATTTAAATGTAATTGGTCTGTAATTATTTTACACTAAGTAAACATAAATATAAACAGCAACACACTCAAATATAGGCACATTTCTCAACAAATACGGTCACATTTTTTACATTAAGGCGGTTACATTTCAGATTAGTCATATATATCGTTTGCCGCGCATATCAATCTCTTGCTCTTCCATATTTTTTGTGCCAGCAGCTAACGACAGTGTCAAGCGCTTCTACCTGCGAAGTAAAATGCATTAACAATACACCCAAACAAATCTATTATTAACCAACAAAAATTAGTAAAATGTATTAGCAATATACCCAAACAAATCTATTATTAAACCAATGTGACCATTTTTAACAAATAAAACTAAGATTTTAACAAGACTAATTCTATTAATCAAAAGACAAAGCATTCAAACTTTTTAGCATACATCAAACAAAAATCTGCTAAAATTATCAATTTTGGGTAAATAATGATTTAAAGATTGAAACTTTTTACATTAATAAAAAAACCAACATAGTAATCAACTTAAAATAACAAAAATACAGAATAGATTCAAACTTATTAAATATAGATCAAATAAAAAACTTAATAAAATTAACAAACAACATATAGATTCAAATTTTTTAGATAAGTAAAACCGACATAGTAATTAATTACCATCAAGTAATACACCATCCTTTAAATATTTGATGAAAATGCAACCAAATTAAATCAAATTAGAAAATACAAAAATACCTTCGCTTCCTTTTATGGTGGGTCTTATTTAGCCAATGTCTTCCTTACCATTGTTATCATTTTTAAAGGATGAAAATCGTATATGGGAGATATAATATGAAGATGAAGATTGTACACAGATAATGAAGATTAATATGGAGTATTGCGAAAATCGTGATGATGATGATGGATGATGGTGATGATTTTGCAAATCTGGGTATAAATACTAGAGGGATTAGGGTTTTTAGAGAGATGGTGAAGAAAGAGAGTTTGAAAAATAAAAAAGTGTGTCAGTTGTTTTTGGGGAGAAACAATTTTTTTTAGGGTGCTGCTAAATCCCGCACAAGATTTTGCTTAATCCCACACACTTTGTCGTCTTATTCCGACTTTACCCCTCTCACTTTTCACACCCAATTAGAGAGAAAAATTCAAGAGCAAAGAAATTCAAAAAAAACATATATGCCTAGCAACCCCACTACCAGCCGCTCACAAATCGAACGCACCACCACCTGCTGCGATAAAACGACCCCCGTCAGCTGTCATAAACTTATGCACCTTTAACAATCCAAAATCCCTAAATTTCAAACCCTAATTGTAAGAATCACGCTCTTTAAGATAAAAAACATCCATTCAAGCAATTAAAATACGAGTATTAATAAATTTGTTGATAGAATAACGAAATTACTTGTGAATGTGCGAGTTAAAATCCATAATTTGTTAAATTATTATCAATTTGGTTGGTGGTGGGAAGGAGATCCCTAAATTTCAAACCCTAATTGTAAAAATCACTTTCTTGAAGATAAAAAACATGAATTCAATCAATTAAAAGAAGGATATCAATAAATTTGTTGATAGAATAACAAAATTACTTGTGAATGTACGAATTAAAATTCATAATTTGTTAAATTATCAAATTATTAGCAATTTGGTTGGTGGTATAAATGAGAGAAGATAGATTTTTTAATAAAGGGTAAATTCGGAATAAGGTGACAAAGTATGGGGGATTTAACTAATATCATGTGCGGGATTTAGCAAATACGTTTTTTTTATTGTTTATTGTGTTTTGTTTAATGAAAATGGGTCACCTTTACCCATATTGACATAAAATGGTATATAATCCGGCCCGTCTTCTCCTTGTGACGAATACCCTCCATCTGTAATGAGAATTTGTGCTAAAATATAACCTAACATATGAGAAAAAAAGGTAGATAATTTGAACTGGGTCCCAATAATGTCCCATAGTATGAACCGTACAAAAGTTACTCTATTGTTAATTTGTTATGTATGAGTTTGTTATTAAAGAAGTACGTGAATTTGATGATATATCATATAACAAACCTCTTTAAAAGTTCATCTATTAATAATATTCTCTATCCCAGATCTCTTTTTGAACAATTTTTCTCCACCTTTGTATCCCTATCACCCGTGTTTCCACATGAACTAAGAAAGAATTTTTGCTCAAAAGAAAGTTCGACTACACCTAACGCTCAATACTTTAGAATCGGACAATGTCATTTTGGAGGTACATACGACTTCACTCAGTTGCCGTACAAAAGTGAAAAATCTAACAAAAAGACTCGTCTTTTATTCCATGTACATGTATATGTATATATATATCAGTGTTTATTACATACGTATAAAACATGGTATATACAAGGTAGAGTAGAGCTCCCTTCATTAGGCTCACACCTCTCGTAAGACATGGCTGATTTTGCGGAGCTCCTTAAGGGCTGTCATCGCTCTAACTTGACCTTTGTCAACAAGACCGTGTTTTGAGAGTTGGTCAAGAGAGCCTACTTGACTTGGCTCCGGCTGGAATGCTAACTCGATCACCTTCATATAGACAAACCATCAATTACTTGGCATGAAAAATGAGATTTTGATTAGGGAAACATAATGCAAATGAAAATAAGTGTACAATATACAGTCAATCGATCTACCCTTGAATTGATATTTCGATCATACGTGGGATAGTTTGTTAGGGAGACTACAAACATACGTGGGATAGGTTGTTAGGGAAAAAAATGTACATACTGTGAGGTACTACACATAGTACACGCGATTCACTAAGGGTGTGTTTGGATAACAAATTGGGAGGGAAATGGAGGGGAAGGGAATGGGGATGGAGATTCGCACCTTTATCTAGGCATGAGGAATCAGCCATACACAGCTCTGAGCTCTTCCCTATGTTGAAAAATAAACACACATAGATTGTTTGTGGACGACTCACAATGAAAAATAACGTCCAAAATTGTGATAATTGACAGCTACTTTTCAACATAAAAGCACCGATACTTAAGCGACTCATTTTTCTTTATTTCCTCATATCGCAAAGCAAAATAATAGTTTCAACAATTTGCTGTAGTATAAAAGTGTACTTTCTGCTTAAGTCAAGTCCCACTGTCTCAGCACAATTTACGTTTGGACCAGTTGTTATCTTGGATATAGAAGAAAAGGAAATGTACACTAATGGCCAGGACAGTCTAAAATGGAATGCACAAGCTACATACAGGACAGAAGAATCATTAAACAGTGGAACACAAGAAATGAGGGCAGAAGCCAACTGAAAAGTTTTAACTGTAGATCACATGATTCGCAATACCTGAATATTTTCCAGCATAGACTGTCCAAGGTTCCTCAAAGCACATATCAAAGTCTCGTCACAACCATCTCTCTTCAAAATGATACCACCGCCATTTACCTCACTGATGGACGTTTCTACCTTACTTCCTTCTATACTTGCATCATCATCGGATTTACCATTCTCAGCCTCGACCTTCCTATCAGAAGTTTCCTCACTAGAGTTATGTCCCCCAAACTTCCACAACCACGGGAACTTACCAGTTAGGATCTTCCTTTCCTTTGGAGAAACTACTGACAGTTCTCTAACTTCTCTTGAACCATCATCACAACCCAACTCCCCACAAGCATTTACAACGGGGACATCAGAAATCGGAAATGGTGATTCCTCTGTGGTAGACTGAAATGAAGAGTTGCGGGTCCCACCATCAGTTATATCATTGGATGCGTTGGATGCAACACTGCTTTTCTCAGAATCGTTTTCAACGGGGCTTGTTGGCCCTGAGAACAAAGGGGAAGGCTCTTCACTAGCAAATCCACCATTATCTGGAAATCCAAGATCGGAAGGGTCTTCAAAGGAAAATAACTTTTCGTGTTGATTTTCTTCGTTATCTTCATCGGCGTTAAGGTGTCGGGACAAGTCTTCAAGCACGCTTATTCTAACAAAGGGCTTTCTCACTCGATCTCGGACTTTTCTTTTACCTGGACAAGGATCTGATTCTGTCCGAGATAATTTTGATTTGATTTTCTCAGTCCAACCCCTTCTCTGTGGTGATGCTTGTTGGATAACACACTTTTCTTTCTTAGTTTCTTCTTCCTTTTGTGTAAGTCTCCATTTCTCTTCCCAATAACTCTCAGGTACTATATTCACTGGTGTACGCGGAGAACTTGAGTCAAATGAAAGACTATGTGTATGACCTTTCAGACCCTTTTGCCTTACATGATTACCGTGACCAATCATGTTAGCATCTAATGCCAAAGGGACCAAAGACTTTGCCTTTCCTATGAGTTTGTCCAAGTTTACCTGGTTAGGGAAATTGAGTAATCTCTGTAGACATGAAGTAGCAAGTTCAGTCGCAAGTAGAGAAGATCTAACGTTCAACATCATGGAAACAGCTATGGCCGAGATGAATGCTCCCCTTGGCGAACTTAAAACCCCAGGGTCATGTTCTGATAAAGTGGTTTTACTATTATCAAATGAAAAAATTTCATCCCAGATAGTCAACAAAACTTCAAGAGAAAACTCCCGGCCAAAAAGAACTCGTAACCACCGTAGAGCAAAATATTGGGGTTCAACTCCTAGTTCAATAAGATGGCTATACAATGAAGGATCAACAATGGAGAGCAGGTGGTAAAGTGCCAACGAAGCATCAATAACCGGTGGTAAACCCGTATGTGTAGAATTTGCAGGTGACTGGGTGAAAAATTCTATCATTGCAACATCACCACCTGACCCGTTCACTAAAGCATCAAACATACAGTATGCATCGTGCTCCATAAACTTTTCTGATAGAACAATACCGAGCTCACCTTCTGCCCCATAAGGATCACTAAGCATAACAATACTCTGTAAACTGGCATCAAGATCAGTTGTACTCGTGTATTTTCTTGACTTCTCTTGAAAACCAATACCGTCTTCCAGAAATTTTGAAGATAGCTTGAGATTAAAATCAAGATTTTCATTCAGTAAATCCTCGTCAAATTTATCAACAAAGTGGTCTTCATGAAGTTTACGAACTTCAATAAGATGCTGAATATCCGTATGAAGTACATATATCAAAGGAGCCAAGAGTTCATGCATCCCTGTATATACAAGAAAACTAAGAAATAAATTACTAAAATAAAAAAGGTTGTCCTTTCAGCATTCACCAAGGGAAAACTAAGAAGCTATATTACACAGTATTTACATGTTAATTAACTTAACATTCTAAATCCTGGTGAATGTTAACCCAAAGAAAATAGCTTTGTTTACAATGGAAGCAGCAATCTACCTTGTCTGTAACCACATTCTGGATGTCGAAGACACCACAACAACAAAATTCGACGCAACAAGCCTTGACATCCCGGTGTTTGGAAGTAGCTACCATGTTCGGGGTATAAACGAGATAAATCATTGTCGACCATTTTTTCCAGCTCTGCACTTTGAAAAAATCGGCCCCAAGTGCTATCTGAACCAAACAAAGTACATGGTCACAAAACATACATAGTCATAGCCGGAGAGCTCCCGCACCAAAATTTTACTAATCACTTCATAGGGTTATAATGTCTCCATAAGTATTCAACAAGTAAAGATGAAAGTGAAAAAGATCAGTTATCATTTGTAAGTTTGGTTTAGACTTGCATCAAAGTTTATTCACATTTTGGCTTCATTCTTGTTGAAACCACCATAGATATGAAAAATAGACGACCAACAAAGATAAAAGACAAACAAGAACTAAAAGAAAATAAAATACAAAAAAACTGAAACCAATAAATGGGCCAACAAAACAACAACAACAACATCAGAGCTTTAGTCCCAAAATGATTTGGGGCCGGCTGACATGAATCATCCTTTGGAACCAAATTCCGATTCATGTCCATAAAATGTGACTGATTTTACGCTGGCAGCCACAGACCTACCTTTCGCAACCCTCCTCCGTTCTCCGGGCTTGGGACCAGCAGTGAATGTCCAAAAACACACACTGGTATACATCACAAATTGCACGTCGAAAAAGTTGAGTGGCCTATAATAGAAAAGCAAAAAAGTGTAATAAAGAAAATCATTGACTCTAGAGTCTAGAGATGGGGATTCTTAAGTTTAATTTTTACACATATGTAGCCTCATTCATTCATTCTAACTATTTAAGCTGGTAAGCCTTTGAAAGAACTCTACTTCCCACTTCCACTTTTCGCTCTTCAAATCTTTTTCCCCTACTCTGTCAACTTTTTTAGTTCAAGATTCCTCCTTAGCACCATACATCTTTCTCTAGATGTGCTCCAGTAAGTTTCTTCAACAGAAATGGGTCACAAATCTCACAATTAGTTGGAACATTTATACAACATTCTCAATGGTGCAATGGTGGAAGCTGAACTTATAACTTAAGCTCATTGGAAATGACTCCCTAAAGACATCCAAAATTCATGCCTCTCAAGTTTTAGCTAAGCAAACAAAATGGATGCTAGACCAGATTCTTTGCAGAAGGTAGTACCGTGGCAGCCTTAGTCCATGGATAAAATTAACTACTATTCTACTAACATGATGATTGTGAGTGTAATTTACCAAATATAAAAACTCTCGGCTCAATTCTCTAATTCAGTAGCCAAAGAGGCCAACTATAAGAATTAATTTAAAATTTGTGTACAATTTACTAGTTTCTACAACTAAAGTTCTTAAACATAATAATACAATTGTACCCGAAATAAATTTCAAGCCGTAATTTCAGTTAGGAGTACAGATTTTACAATGAGTCCAGTCGATGGCTCTCTGATAGCTATGTCAGTTGCAACATGGTAAACTATACAAAGTTTAGCAAAAATTGGACATGGCTAAAACTGAGTCATAAAGTAGGAATGCAATTGTCAAAATGTCAATCCATTTTTCGATTTTGGTCCAACAGAAAAAGATAACACATTAACGCCTAAATAAATAAATGGAATCTTTTATTGGAAAAGTCCTGTGAATTTATTTAATTCCAAATCTGATCTTAAATATTCTCACTCGAGTTGTCCAACATAACATTAAGATAGTTCTAGATTTGTAACTTTCATGCGCGAAAAATCCATTCATAGCAAAGTCCTCCTTAACGGGACAGGAGAAGACTAACGTTGATTTCTCTTCGAAGGGAAGCCTCCAAGCGGAAACCACACGTACATCAAAGAAACAATTCAATTACAAACTATCACAACTATTTATGATGACCACTTCACTTTAATCATAATAACCGTTCGAGAGAATTACCTGGATTTTGGGATAAGGGATTATCTATTCTTAGATCCAGAGAACTATTGCCTAATGTGGTAATGTGTGGATCAATGAGGAGGCGCCTACGTAAAGCAGCATATCTGAAAACATTGGCATTCAGTTTGTGTGGAGTCAGTCAAACAGAGGAATTATCTTCAGCAACAGAGATATCCAAAACATGTACACTCTACTTGAACTCTCGTTTAAAGTGTTGAATATAAAAACCATACTTGCAATATGCAAATCCAAATTTTCTTTAACAATCAGCAGAGTTCATCAATCCATTGATTGAAAAACCACCAGGCTTCTCATCCACGGCCGACACACAAGTATCATAAATCTTGTAATACATTAAGCTAGGAAACGAGTCCAGACACAACTTAATAGCTCAACTCTCTACATCATTAATGTTCTTGTTCTAACTGATTTACATATTTTGGTCATGAATGTGGAGTGCTTAAGTAGAAATGCAGCATCATCACACATGTAATAACAGTCTCAGTACACATTCTCTAAATTCTGAGCTGCAGAAACACCCAAATGCGTTCTCACAGGTCGAACTTCATACTGCCATCCCCTCTTCATCCCTCCATCAAATAAAAAGGAGCATAACCCCATAACCCCAAGAAAGTCATTATTCACTCTTACTTACTCATGCGTTCTCATATGTCTAAAATCCAAGCACATTTACTTCCTCTAATCAATGAACTCCGATGAAATACAACTAACTTTATACACAAACACAACTCAACTCAACAATCCCACAATGCAAAAATCAACTAAATTGAGTTCAGGAAATCAAAATCATGAAAAATGAAACTAAAACAACCTAATCATCAAAAACAAACACCATAAATCAACGTGATTGCTCGAACATATACGACTTTTACTCAACCAACCAGGTATTTAAAAAAGAAAAATCAAAGCTTTACGCAACAAAAGCAACAAAGGACTAACTGTAAAAATACCCACCAAACAAATTCCAAATAACTTTGAAAAGACAGAATTTAACGAAGCAAAATTCAAACTCAACCCAAAAAAAATACAATCAAATTGGAGCTTTAGAGGAATAATCAACATGAAATTACCTTCTTCTAGAATTTGCAGTAACACGACGCAAATCATCAATGGTTTTATTAATAGAAGGAAGAACACCAAGATTAATACGCCATCTAACACTTCTAAGATCAGGGAAACGCAAATCCATACAATTAGCCTCCATTATTTCCGGCATTTAGGCTAAATTACAACTGTCCTTTTGATCAAAACTCAAAATGCAGCAGAAAAGTTTGAATATTTATTAAAGAATTGGTAAAATAATAATAATAATATATTAAAATGGGTTTGTAATGTATGTAGCATCATGTAAATAATGATAATTTATTAATAATCAATGCCAATTATTAATGAGAAAAAATATATATGTACAATTGTACATGAATCATTGATGGAGAAGTTTACAAAGTGAATGGAAATGAAGCTGGTAAGGATTAACGTTAACGTATTGAACAAATTTGAAACGGTAAGTCGATTTCTCAATTTGGGAAACACAAATTCTCAGTAACGGCACTATTCGTCACAAGGCTTGTGACTAGGGATGACAACGGGCCGGATCTGGATCGGGTCCAGTAGGATCCAGATCCAGATCCGCATTGTATACCCTGGATCCAGATCCGATCCAGATCCAACGGGTCCAAATATGTGAGATCCAGATCCGGATCCAACGGATCGGGTCCGTTGCGGGTCCAAGTTTCTAGCCCCCACATTATAAAAAGACTAAAAAAACTCAAGAGTCGTAACACTATTGATATCCATTTTTCGAAATATAATAAAAAGAAGAAGTAACTAATAGGGTGACAATTATTTTCAACCAAATATTACATGTAGTAATTATTATGACCTAGTAATTTAAACACAAATCAAGAAACAAAATAACTTAGACGTAAAACTTCATGTTTTTATAATATGAAAACGGGTCCAGAGACGGATCTGGATCCTTCAGGGTCTGCGTAGGAGGATCCAGATCCAGATCCGTTTTAAAAGTAGGGGGTCCAGATCCGACCCGGATCCAACGGGTCTGAAAAAATAGGATCCAGATCCGGTCCACCAGGGTCGGGTCTTACGGATCTGGATCGGATCCAGGATCCATTGCCATCCCTACTTGTGACGGATATGTTTACTTTCACAAAATACCCATGAGAGGTTAGTGGGAAAGCACATGAAGGGTGTCATCTTATTCCTTCTCTTTTTGTGAGAGGTCACAAGTTTGTGACAGAATTAATCCGTCCTTCTTTTTTTTTCTTTTTTTTTTGTGAGAGGTCACAAGCCTGTGACAGAATTAAGCCGTCACAAGCAAGACGTGTTGGTTGCGAAATTAGGAAATTTTGTGGTTTCAAGTCCTTGTGCATGCTTATAAATTTACAACATAGGAAAACACTAGTGACATACACGCCAATTGAAGGATTATACAATTACATGTATATATTTGACAAATTCTTATTTGCAACGGCACTATTCGTGTAATACCTCGAATTTTAGTTACGATTTTTATCTTGGTCATACGATGAAGCGATTAGCGTAATAAATTACTTATACTAGTTCACTAGTACTCGTTTTTAAGGAGAGTTTTGGTGGTCGGTGGGGCTTGAAAGGGGGGATCTATCCACCCTATGTTAATATTTGTAGTAGATACTTGTTGGGATTCGAACCCAGGACCCATGGCAGCACGGCCATGGGCCTCGAAATGCGTGCAAATGAAAGGCAACAGCCCACCTACACTTGCTACACGGCTGGAAAACTAGTCAGGCCGCCATATATAGGCATATTCTTCTTACCCTAAACCTAAACAGAAACTAGATCTCTTTTCACACAAACCCAGCCGTCACAGCAAAGAACAACGCGTGGTCAGTCACGGTGGTCGTTGTACACCCCAAGGTGGTTCGTTTTGGCCGTGAATATTGGTATGTCACCACACGTTACTAATCTCAGTTCTGGTTTTGTGGTTTTCGTCACATAGTTAATGGTTGCTAACACGACTTACCTCCCTTGTTTTTGCATAAATTCGTAGTATGTTAGGTATTAAACGTATGTAATCTGTTGGGTGGTGGTCGTTGACTGTTAAAGACCGTCGTGGGAGGTGGTTTATGGTGTCAGTAGCGGGTTATTCATTCTGGTATACGTATGTTGTAAAGAAGTTTCTGTATGGTTGTGTCGTGTCTGGGTACTTTCTGTGTATGGGGCTCTGCGTGGGAATACTGGTGGTGATGGGGTAAGGTCGGGAAAGGTAGTCACGGTGGTTGCAGGCGGCTGGTCACGGTGGTAGAAGGGTTTACCGAGGGGGTCAGGGAGGCATCGGTGACTCTGTTTTCTGGGTTTTTAGTGGTCTGTTTACAGTTGCGGGAACAGGGGTTTTGGGTGGTGATTATATCGGTGACTCGGGGGAGGTCAGTACGATATGGTCACCAGGTCGTGAGTCTGCAGTCCGGGGATAGTGGTGGTACACGCGGCTGGTGTCGCTGGTGGCAGGGGTGGCTTCGATGGAGGGGTGTTTTGTCACGGTCAGGGGCTGCGGGTGAGGAACCAGACCTGAACTGGGCGCTGGTTCGGCTCGCCGGTGGCTGTCGAGGGGATGGTTGGTGGTTGAAGTGGTGGCCGATGGTTCTAGGTGCTGGTGCTGGTGGTTGTTGGTGGCGGCGGAAGGGTGTTGGTGGTGTTAGGAGGGTGAGTTTAGTAGTGAGTCGGGTTGGTTAAGGGGTTGTTTTTATGTTTTGTTTTACTTATTATTATTATTATTATTATTTCTATTATTAGTATTATTATTACTTTACTTATTATGATTATTATTATTTGGTTTGAAATGAATATTATTTATGGCAATTATATTATATTTATGGTGAAGAATATTATTTATTAAGGGAAGGATTTTGGGCATTCATTGTAAGATATGGTATTTATGCACATTTTAAATAATTTGAATTTCAAACCAAGGTTGCTATTCTTAGAAGCTACTATTTATAGGAAGTTACTATAAATGGAATGTGTATACGTTTTACGTGAGTAGGAAGTTTATTGATTAAGTAATATACTTTTAGGTGGAAGTTTTCGTGTGGAGCACTTTTGAGAACAGTTGTTCACTTTGCCATTTTCTTCTGCAGTTACGAGGTAGGGGAATACTACATATATGAGATGTGTAATCTGTTTATTGGTTGATATTAATCATGTTCATATATATTGTTATATGATTGTTATATTGTGATATATAATTCTGTGATACGAAATGGTGCGGAGATAAAGGGTCTGTGTTTGGTGCGGAGATAAAGGGTCTGTGTGGTGCGGAGGAAAAGGGTCTGTGATTCGGAGTGGAGAAGTTCAGCTTTCTATTTATAGTAATGTGGTTTATTTATAGTTTTCTCTACTCAACCTCGTGGTTGACCCTGTGTATTCGTGATCACCTGTGATGAACCAATTATTGGGGAGCAGATTGACAGGTGGCTAAGACTAAGGGGGAGCTATGGGAGGAAGAGCTTGGATCCGGACTAGATTAGATGTCTAGATCACCTTAGTCAGTTTAGTACGAGTTGTATTTTATTTATGTTGATAAGACCTTTTTGATACGGTTGTAAGATCATGACTTGAGTTAACTTTCTATTTAAAGTACTGTTTATCTTCCTTTGTATCTACTGCCTCGGGAAACCGGGATGGTAACACCTTTATTTATCTGAGGAGTCCTAGTACAGGTCCTTAAATAAATGGGGGTGTTACAAAGTGGTATCAGAGCGAACGATCCTCAGGCCTAACCTAATGAACCTAATGAATGTAGGAGAGTCTAAATAAAATGAACCCCCGGGATAGGACTGTTAGGAGCACACTAAAGGGGAAGTATGAGTCTGGGGCCCCCTCACACCGAACCATAGGCCCTATCAGTTTTACCCGGGAACCCAGAGTGCATATACGAGAGAAAAAGGGTAGAATATGAGGTGATGAAAGTAATAGCATATTGTGATAAGTATGAAAATTTTGTGTATAAGTGACTTTTGAAAAGCCGGAAGGGGCATGAGCATGAATGAATCTTTAATGGTAGGAAAAGGCGTATATTGATGTGATATGTTAAGTGATTTGAAACATGTTAGAAATCTTTCTTTCATCATGTCTAGTGATATGCGGTTATGTGATCCCTGAGCCATGTTATAGAAGCAAACTACTCGATATTATAAGTGTTTATAGATTTTGCTGCTTAGGGGACATAGCCCTAAACCCAATGGGTACCCATGTACGTCGGGACTCATTTCTTTTCTTGTTTTATAGTATGCCTCCGCGAAGAGATAATGCCGTTAACATCACACAAGAGGAGTTAGACCAATTACGAGCTGAGAATGCGGCTCTAAAGGCCAAACGTATGGACTCCGCTAAGATGAGCACGATAATAGCAAGGCATCACCCCACCCAATTCACCGGGGAGGGTGAGCCTCACTTGCTGGGGGCCTGGTGCAGAGAATTCGGTAACTTGTTCGAGTTGGTGGACTGCCCTGAAGAATTGAGGGTAGACCAGGCTGCCCACTATCTGAGGGGTATGGCTGGAGACTGGTGGACAGCGAATAAGGGAGAGCTCCGGGAAGCAGCTATAGAGGGTGGATCCGCGTATGTTCCGTGGGACGCCTTCAAGGGGGTTCTGAACGAGGCGTTTCTACCAGAATTCCAAAAGAGCAAGCTGAGGGAGGAGTTCGACTCATTCCAGATGTCGGAGGACATGACTGTAGAGGTTTACTACAGGAAATTCATCCAGCTGGTACACTATGTGGGAGATATGGGATTTGACGATGCTATGCTAGCCATGAAATTTGAGAGGGGGTTATCAATCGCCGTCAAGAAGAGACTGATTGCAGCTCCACCCACCACAGTCCGTGACATCTATTTAAGGGCTGGGGCGGCGGAGAGGCTTTCGGATATGATTAAGGCGGACAAGAAGTCCAAGTCAGAAAAGAGGAAGGCTGAAACAGTAGCTGAGGGTTCAGGATCGAAAAAGCCAAGTAATAACAAGTACAGTGGGTATTTCGGGAGTAGTGCCTCTGGTGGCGGGAGGACCCAGAGTGGGGGCAACTTCAGGAGTGGAGGTTCTGGTAGTGGTTCAGTGGGAGTGGTCTGTTTCGGCTGCGGGAAAATTGGGCACAAGCAGGCAGTATGTCGCTCGTCTGGAGTGAATCAGTCCGGGGGTTATCGCACGCCTACATCCGGATATCAGGGATCCCGCACTCAGTCCTATGGCAGCAATGGCTATCGCACACCCATGACAAACTATGGTGGGGGTGCGAAGTCTGGAGGCAGCAGCAACTATCAGAGGAACTACAACAACAACAATCAGAACCGTTCATATCAGAATCAGTTCAATGGAAGTGGGAACAACAACAAGACGGGGACGGCAGGAAATCAGCAGGCTGGGACATCTTCTGCCAGCCAGAGTGGGGTCAAGTCCAGTGGCAAACTCTTTGCCATGGGAAAGCAGGCCGCTCAGGAAGATGCTCATGTGGTTACTGGTACTTTTCTTGTAAACTCTAGACCTACTTTTGTACTTTTCGATTCTGGTGCCACCCATTCGTTCGTGTCTAGAGATCATGTTAAGGCTTTGGGGCTTGAGAGATTCGACTGGGTAGCGGATTCAGTGACCATACCTTCGGGCGAGTCAATAGTTTGTAATAGAGTATACGGTAGTGTACCCATTAAAATCAGGGAAGCAATTTTCTATTGTGACCTCATAGAATTTCCACTGGGGGGTTTTGAGGTGATCCTAGGGATGGACTGGTTGGGGAAGTATAGGGCTTTTATCGACTGTCATCAGAAGAAAATTTCCTTGAGGGGACCCAAGGGAGTGAGGGTGTCCTACAAGGGATACCGAGTCAAGCCAAAAATCAAATTCATATCCGTCAATACCTTGAAGTCTAGCTTGAGGAAGGGAGAAAGCCTAATCTTGTGCCAAATGTGGGATTGTGAGGCTGAAACCCCCAAGACTAGTGAGATACCTGTAGTACGGGAGTTTGAGGGAGTTTTCCGGGACGTCGTGCCAGGGTTACCGCCGAGGAGGGAAGTGGAATTTTCCATTGACCTAAAGCCAGGAGCGGGACCCATATCTAAGTCACCGTACCGTATGGGACCAAAAGAAATGGAGGAGTTGAAGAAGCAATTGGGTGAACTAGCTGAGAAAGGGTTCATCCGACCCAGTGTGTCGCCCTGGGGAGCACCTGTTTTATTTGTGAAGAAGAAGGATGGGAGTTTGAGGTTGTGTGTTGACTATCGAGAGCTGAACAATGTAACCATCAAGAACCGTTATCCATTGCCGAGAATTGACGACTTATTCGATCAGTTGAGTGGAGCCGGGGTTTTCTCCAAGATTGATTTGAGATCCGGGTATCATCAATTGAGGATAAAGGATGAAGATATTCCGAAGACCGCTTTCCGAACGAGGTATGGCCACTATGAATTTGTGGTTATGCCCTTTGGATTGACTAATGCTCCAGCTGTGTTCATGGACTTGATGAATCGAGTCTTCAGCCCGTATCTCGACAAGTTCGTGGTGGTATTTATCGATGATATCCTGGTATATTCCAAGACTGCGGAGGAGCACGAAGATCATTTGAGGAAGGTACTTCAGACTTTGGAAGAACATAAACTCAATGCTAAGTTGAGTAAGTGTGAATTCTGGTTGGAGAAGGTGGCGTTTCTGGGGCATGTCATTTCCAAGGAGGGGGTATCTGTTGACCCTAGTAAAATTGAAGCTGTGACTAAGTGGCAAAGTCCGAGGAATGTGAGTGAGATCCGAAGTTTTCTGGGGTTAGCAGGTTATTACCGGAGATTCGTCAAAGACTTTTCGAAGATAGCAAAGCCGTTGACGTCGTTAATGAGGAAGGAGAACCGTTTTGTCTGGGATGAGGGTTGTGAGAAGGCATTCCTGACTCTTAAAGAACGCCTGACAACAGCTCCTATCCTGGCCTTGCCAGTGGGAAGTGATAATTTCGAAGTATACACCGACGCTTCCAAACATGGGTTGGGTTGTGTGCTAATGCAGAATGGGAGAGTGATCGCGTATGCTTCTCGCCAGTTGAAGACTTATGAAGAGAATTATCCGACTCATGATTTGGAGTTGGGCGCTGTGGTCTTTGCACTAAAATTGTGGCGTCATTACCTTTATGGAACCACTTTTAAGGTGTTTTCTGACCATAAGAGCCTGAAATATATCTACACCCAGAAGGAGTTGAACATGAGGCAGAGGAGGTGGATAGAGTTGATCGGAGATTATGATATGCAGATTGTCTACCACGAAGGCAAGGCAAATGTGGTAGCTGACGCTCTCAGTAGGAAGGCAATACATGCTTTGGATTGTGCCAGATCGAGAGGGAGGTTGTATGGCGAACTACGGGAGATGGGAATTTTCATGATCCGGAAAGGGGACGCTCTTGGTGACTTGACTGTGGAGCCTGAATTGTACGGGGAGATTCGGGAGTTACAGCAGAACGATGAGAGAATCCAGAAGTGGCGTTTGATGGTGGAAAATGGGAATGGTGATGGAGTATCCAAGTTCAGTATTCATACCGATGGTAGTTTGAGGTTCAGTGGGCGATGGTGTGTACCAAATGTTGAGGAGCTAAGGAAGAAGATCCTGACTGAAGCTCATGCTACTCCTTATTCTGTTCACCCAGGGGGTGATAAGCTGTATAAGGACCTTAAGAAGACGTTTTGGTGGCCGAATATGAAGAAGGAGGTCGCGGAGTTTGTCTCAAGATGTTTGACTTGTCAGAGGGTGAAAGGGGAGCATAAGAGACCTCAAGGGAAAGTTCAACCGTTAGATGTGCCAGAGTGGAAGTGGGAGAACATTTCAATGGACTTTATCGTGGGGTTGCCTCGAACTCAGAGGGGCAACAACATGATTTGGGTGATCGTGGATCGTTTGACCAAGTCGGCTCACTTTATTCCCATGAAAGATACCTGGAGTAAAGCCGAGTTGGCTAAGTCATATGTTCAGAATGTAGTCAAACTACATGGCGTACCCAAGGATATTGTTTCTGATCGAGACTCGAGGTTTATATCCAGATTTTGGCAGGAGTTGCAGACAGCGTTGGGTACCCAATTGAAGATGAGTACTGCCTTCCACCCAGCTACTGACGGTCAGACGGAGAGAACGATTCAGACCCTTGAGGATATGTTGAGGGCTTGTGTACTTGAGTTCGGCGGATCTTGGGAGGATCGACTGGGGTTGATCGAGTTTTCTTATAATAACAGCTACCATGCAAGCATAGGCATGGCCCCTTTCGAGGCTCTGTACGGGAGGAAGTGTCGGAGCCCTGTGTGTTGGGATGATCGGGCTGATGTGGTGACTTTAGGGTCAGATATGATTCAGGAGATGGTGGAGCAGATTCAGATTATTCGACAGAGGATGAGGGCCGCTCAGGATCGACAGAAGAGCTATGCAGATCTGAAAAGGAGCGATATTTCATTTGAGGCCGGAGAGAAAGTATTACTGAAAGTCTCTCCGATGAAGGGAGTGATGAGATTCGGCAAGCGTGGCAAACTGAGTCAGAAATTTATTGGACCATTTGAGATTTTGGACAGAGTTGGAGAGGTGGCATATCGCTTAGCTTTACCTCCAGCCCTATCCAAGGTCCATAAGGTGTTCCATGTGTCTCAGTTGAGGAAATACGTGAGTGATCCATCACATGTGCTTCAGCACGAGGTGATTGAGGTAGATGAGCAGTTGTCGTACATTGAGACTCCGAAAGAAATTCTAGACAGAAAGGTGCGGAAAACTCGCAACGGGGAGACGATTTTGGTGAAGGTCCTGTGGACCAATCATAATCAGGAGGAGGCTACATGGGAGCCTGAGGCATCCATGAGAGAGCGCTATCCACACTTGTTCGATTGAGGTAAGTTACGCGGACGTAACTTTTCTTTAAGGGGGGTGGAATGTAACATTTGATGTTTAAGTGAACTTTTGTGATGTTTTGTGTTCCATGTTCGTATGGTTTGTCTGTTTTGTCATTCGTGTGTTGTTGAACTTCGGGACGAAGTTCTTTTTAAGGGGGAAAGACTGTAATACCTCAAATTTTAGTTACGATTTTTATCTTGGTCATACGATGAAGCGATTAGCGTAATAAATTACTTATACTAGTTCACTAGTACTCGTTTTTAAGGAGAGTTTTGGTGGTCGGTGGGGCTTGAAAGGGGGGATCTATCCACCCTATGTTAATATTTGTAGTAGATACTTGTTGGGATTCGAACCCAGGACCCATGGCAGCACGGCCATGGGCCTCGAAATGCGTGCAAATGAAAGGCAACAGCCCACCTACACTTGCTACACGGCTGGAAAACTAGTCAGGCCGCCATATATAGGCATATTCTTCTTACCCTAAACCTAAACAGAAACTAGATCTCTTTTCACACAAACCCAGCCGTCACAGCAAAGAACAACGCGTGGTCAGTCACGGTGGTCGTTGTACACCCCAAGGTGGTTCGTTTTGGCCGTGAATATTGGTATGTCACCACACGTTACTAATCTCAGTTCTGGTTTTGTGGTTTTCGTCACATAGTTAATGGTTGCTAACACGACTTACCTCCCTTGTTTTTGCATAAATTCGTAGTATGTTAGGTATTAAACGTATGTAATCTGTTGGGTGGTGGTCGTTGACTATTAAAGACCGTCGTGGGAGGTGGTTTATGGTGTCAGTAGCGGGTTATTCATTCTGGTATACGTATGTTGTAAAGAAGTTTCTGTATGGTTGTGTCGTGTCTGGGTACTTTCTGTGTATGGGGCTCTGCGTGGGAATACTGGTGGTGATGGGGTAAGGTCGGGAAAGGTAGTCACGGTGGTTGCAGGCGGCTGGTCACGGTGGTAGAAGGGTTTACCGAGGGGGTCAGGGAGGCATCGGTGACTCTGTTTTCTGGGTTTTTAGTGGTCTGTTTACAGTTGCGGGAACAGGGGTTTTGGGTGGTGATTATATCGGTGACTCGGGGGAGGTCAGTACGATATGGTCACCAGGTCGTGAGTCTGCAGTCCGGGGATAGTGGTGGTACACGCGGCTGGTGTCGCTGGTGGCAGGGGTGGCTTCGATGGAGGGGTGTTTTGTCACGGTCAGGGGCTGCGGGTGAGGAACCAGACCTGAACTGGGCGCTGGTTCGGCTCGCCGGTGGCTGTCGAGGGGATGGTTGGTGGTTGAAGTGGTGGCCGATGGTTCTAGGTGCTGGTGCTGGTGGTTGTTGGTGGCGGCGGAAGGGTGTTGGTGGTGTTAGGAGGGTGAGTTTAGTAGTGAGTCGGGTTGGTTAAGGGGTTGTTTTTATGTTTTGTTTTACTTATTATTATTATTATTATTATTATTTCTATTATTAGTATTATTATTACTTTACTTATTATGATTATTATTATTTGGTTTGAAATGAATATTATTTATGGCAATTATATTATATTTATGGTGAAGAATATTATTTATTAAGGGAAGGATTTTGGGCATTCATTGTAAGATATGGTATTTATGCACATTTTAAATAATTTGAATTTCAAACCAAGGTTGCTATTCTTAGAAGCTACTATTTATAGGAAGTTACTATAAATGGAATGTGTATACGTTTTACGTGAGTAGGAAGTTTATTGATTAAGTAATATACTTTTAGGTGGAAGTTTTCGTGTGGAGCACTTTTGAGAACAGTTGTTCACTTTGCCATTTTCTTCTGCAGTTACGAGGTAGGGGAATACTACATATATGAGATGTGTAATCTGTTTATTGGTTGATATTAATCATGTTCATATATATTGTTATATGATTGTTATATTGTGATATATAATTCTGTGATACGAAATGGTGCGGAGATAAAGGGTCTGTGTTTGGTGCGGAGATAAAGGGTCTGTGTTTGGTGCGGAGATAAAGGGTCTGTGTGGTGCGGAGGAAAAGGGTCTGTGATTCGGAGTGGAGAAGTTCAGCTTTCTATTTATAGTAATGTGGTTTATTTATAGTTTTCTCTACTCAACCTCGTGGTTGACCCTGTGTATTCGTGATCACCTGTGATGAACCAATTATTGGGGAGCAGATTGACAGGTGGTTAAGACTAAGGGGGAGCTATGGGAGGAAGAGCTTGGATCCGGACCAGATTAGATGTCTAGATCACCTTAGTCAGTTTAGTACGAGTTGTATTTTATTTATGTTGATAAGACCTTTTTGATACGGTTGTAAGATCATGACTTGAGTTAACTTTCTATTTAAAGTACTGTTTATCTTCCTTTGTATCTACTGTCTCGGGAAACCGGGATGGTAACACCTTTATTTATCTGAGGAGTCCTAGTACAGGTCCTTAAATAAATGGGGGTGTTACAATTCGTCGCAAACTTGTGACGATACCGTTTTCTCTCACAAAATACCCACTTTTTCTCTCTTTTCAACACTATTCATGTGGTCTCATTTCTCCACTAACTCATTTTGTATCCATTTTATCTCACAAAATATCCGTCACAAATGGTGACCCGTCACAAGCAAGACTTGCTAATATATTTGGGTATAGATTTCGAGTTTTATAACAAAGAATTTGAGCTTATACACATATTTTACGAACTTTATTAGAAAAAAAATCTGAGTGTCTTTATAAAAAAATTGTAACTCAAAACATTATATTGAAACTCAAAAATAATACATATAAAACCCAATTTTTTAAATTTTAACACTAAAAAATCATAGTGCCATAAAAAATGGTTGAAAGCTCAAAAAATTGAATATAAATTTAATCAGATTTATACTAAATGTATGATACTCATATATATATCTGGATGTATAATACTATTTGTACATACACACCCAATCACATCGCGACAAGTATCTAACCCGAGTTAAGTTACATTAATTAATGTTAGGGTAGGTTAGTATAGTTAACAGTAGTTAGCAATCATTTAGGAAAAATATGAATTGTTGTATCAATTCCTTATGCTATATTTTTATGTTGTAAATGATCATTACAATTTATTTTATGTTGATTTCTGAATTTTAAATTTTAATATAACAATATGAATTGTTTATATAAAATATGTGCGTTAGAACTAATAAAATGTTGTAAGTCTTGTAACCATATAATTTTATAACTTAATTATATATGTTATTTATTTACGTTTGTGCATTTTTATACGGGTGTTAAGTTAGTAATATATGATCAAATCTTAACAACCGATTAAAATAACAATAGTGCAACAGAAGGTTGTGAGCTGTAACTCCGTAAGATGTCTTTAGTCTAGAGATCGCAAAAGCTGGCCCGACTGAAAAATAACTTGACTTGACCTGACCCGACCCGACCGAAAAACGCCCGACACAATCTGAAAATTGACCCGATATAACCTGAAAATTGGGTGAACCGAAATCGCCCCGACATGTTAACCAATAACAGTCTTATTTTTCCCAGCCGAACCCGACCTGTGACCTGATATTTTCTCAACCCGATAGATGACCCGATAATGAATTAGCTTAATAATGGTTTAAAATTAAATAACACCAAATTGACATTCATCTTAATTATTTTCACTTAAAATTACAATTAATACACATACCCGTTATTTAAACATAAAGTTACCATCTAAAATTAAATATATAAGATAAAATATATGCGGATAGCTTGACCCGACACTAACCCGCTAGTAACCCGACCCGACTTGTCACTCGTCAATGACGAAGATGACTCCACATAACCCGAATCCTATATAACATGATCCATTTTAACCCGTTAGGTAACCGACCAGGTGACCCGATGTACTCGAGTATGCTAGAGAAAAAAAGAGAACATTCGATTAGCAAAGGGTGCCTAGTATGGTAACGCCAACCCTACCAAATTACCGATCGCTTTTTGTTCTTATTATAATTCTAATTCGCTTTAGCCGTCCTCAAAGCTTCATATTCGATTAGCAAAGGGTGTCGTCTGTCTTCTTTTCATCAGAATCATCACTTTCATCTGCCTACGCAATCAAAGCATATTAGGTCATGTTTCACTACCCTTGCCTTCGCTTTATTTAAAAACATCCTTCGAATGGTCATTTTCTGTATTATTAATTTAATAAGCCTTTTTGAAGACAGATGTACCCGTCTTAAATTAAACGGGTCAAATAATATCAACTTATATGAATAAGACAAAAATAAAAGGAAAAGCAAAATATTTGTCATATCTGTATAAATGGATCATTATTTGACCCGTCTTAAACTTAAATAAGTATTTGTGTTGTTTTATTAATTCTCAAAACATGAACATTAGTGTCTTGTATTAATAGCTTTCCTTTTCTCGCATATACCATTCGATTTAATTCCAATTCAAGACGGGTAAGATCACTAAATGGAAAACATGACATTCTTAGTGCTTGAATCGACAAACCCCTAGTATTTTGTTAATCAATCACAACCCTTATTGTTTGATTCAATGCTCATGAGTGTCGTAGTTTTTGTATTACAAAAGATTATGAATATGTAAATAATACAACTAAAGACACTAAAAACAGAAACGAAAACAATAAGACGGTAAATTACACTTAATCGAATCATGTTGAATACACTTTCCTTAGAGTATTTCGACCCTATTGCCCTCGGGTTGCACGAAATCTCTGTAGGATAAGACGATTCCTTTGTCTAAGGTAAGAACCAGGGACGAAGTTCGGTCCAAATTTCAGCCATACATTATTCGTCCTTTAAGTATATTTTTTGTGAAATGTATTTTAATTAACGGTAAAAATTGATTGGGGTTAATTTTAAATAAAGGTAATCAAATAAATTTTGCCATAAAATGATTTTATATAAAATATATTCAAACGTGAGACGACTAGAGTTGTAAAAGAATTTGCTAAACGGAGTTACTTTTTTGTAAAGCGGTTTCACACTACTAATCTATCTCTATAAAAGGAATAGATTTTCTAGCCTTCCCATTGGTTCCTGATTTTTAGGGAACTATGGCCCCACCATTTTCAACTCAGATTTAATTTCTCTGACACACTTCTATTCCATACATATTCCATCTATTCCGTAATATTCCGTAATTCCGTTCTGTACAGTAATTAATTTTAATAATTTTAATCCGTCCATAATTCCGTACTGTTCCGTAATTAATTTTAATCCGGCCATAATTCCGTATTATGTTCCGTAATTAATTTTAATCCGTAATCTGCAATTCCGTATTCTGATATTACCTAATTACTATTACTATTTCTATTTCTAAATACTTAATCGTTTATGCCCGTAGCTAATTTTAATCCGTAATTTCATAAAATACGATAATACAGAAATAAAATCCAACACACAAAAAAATTAAAAACTGCACAAATAATCAGTCCTAAAATTAAATTACATTTTATTTTCCAACAAAATAAAATACAAATTAAAATTTCAAACAAGATTAAATGCTATATACAACGATACAATATATAAAATTCCCTTATACTGAAAGAAAACAAAAAACCCTGCACAAAAATAAAACAAGAATACAGTATCAGCTTAAAAAAATAAATTTCATTGCTAATTTGGGGGATCAGAAATTTGAAAATGATACAGTATCAGCCCAAAGAATATTATTTAAATTCAAAAAAATCTGAAAATGAATATTTTACATTCAAATTTCAGATCCACGGAAATAACATTAAGACTCGAAATCGAAAACAACCAAGCCTCTGATCATAAAATTACTATAAATAAATTATTATGAATTCACCACATAATTAAGTCGCATGAAACTAAAACCCCAACAATACGAATAATGGAAACAACCAGAGAGATCAGTATATCGAAGTTGACAAAGGGATCAACAGGAGTATTTGTGAAAACTAGAGTATTGCGGAAATGGAAGAACAAAGACTACAGAAAAAGAAATGCTGGAGAAAACTTTTCATTAGAACTACTATTAGTGGATAAAGAGGTACATACGAAATTTTACTTTATTGTTACTTTATTTATATTATCTAGATATTTCTTTTGTTAAATTTTATTACTAACAAAATTATGCATTGTAGGGAGTGGTTATTCAGGCAACCGTGAGAAAAGCTCTTATAAAAAGGTTTGATGACAAAATATTAGAGGGTAACACTTACAAAATCGACAATTTTCAAACATACCGAAATTATGGTCACGACATTGCTACAACCCATAAATGTCGTATGAGGTTTGGATACACTACTAAGATCGATATCATTGAATCCACAATACCAAAATCTGCCTTCAAATTCGTTTCGTTTCAAGATATATTTAACAACAACTTGCACGGAAGAATGATTATAGGTAAATATTCTTAATAATTAAATTCTTTAACCAGTAACTTAGAAAATACTAATATTACCAACTTATAATTATTTTATTTTTCAACATCTTTATGTTTTTTTTGTAGATGTGATGGCCAAAGTGGTAGAATATGACATGGTTTCTAACCCCAACAATTTGGAGAGAACATATTTGACTTTACAAGATCTAAACTAATGTTTATATTCCAAACAAATATAAGTTCATTTCATAATTTTTCATACAAATACTAACAAACATTAATTTTCACAGTGAAGATAGCATGCGTTTTTGTCTTTGGGGACCCTATGTTGATGATGCAAAGAAAATTTTGTCAAAAATAAAATACAAGAAAGAAAAACCAATTGTGGTTTTGCAGTGTGTGATTAGGGCAATTTTAAACGATGAAATCACGCTATCAACAACCGACAACGCCACGAAGATACTAATCAATCCATATATTCCAGAAGTACACGAATGTTGGATAAGGTATTTATTATTTTACAAAAATGTATTAATTTTTTTAATTTAGAGAAAAGTATAAAGTATATCTTTAACCATAATATTTTTTAATTAACATGCAGAAATAACAAAGGAAAAGATGTCATCAAGAAATGAAGCTTCAAAGAAAAAGTACGATGAAATTAGTTAAACAGACAGTGAAGACAGTGCGACAACAAAAAAGCGTCACATCAACAAATAAGTATCAAAAACTTAAGTCGGGCAAAAAAAAAGAAACCTTTTTACATTCCCTAAGTCAGCTTAGTTAAACAGACATTAATGTTAAGTCAGCTAAGTCCAGTACCGTATCCGTGCAGTATCTAATTATCCAATTAATTAATGTATCAGATTCTAAACTCCTTTTTACATTCTCAAAGTCGATGTAGTTAAACAACGATAATGTTTTAGAAAGTTATGTTTTTAAAATTCTATCCATTTCACACTCCAAGTTACAAATTCAATATTAAAACGTTAAGTAAAATACCCAATATTATGATAATTTTAAAATTTTAAAATTAGTAAACTAATATCCCGATTTATTTATTATACAACATTCAAAACTAACGAATTTAGATTTTTAAAAATACGAATACGACAAAGAATGATAATCAGATACGAATACGGCAAAGAATGATAATTAGATACTGCACGGATACGGTACTGGATTGTGTACAGACACAGACATAGAATGATAATCAGATACAAATCCACGTTTAGAATTTGATACATTAATTAATTGCACAACAAAAACAACAATGTAAATTAAAAAATTACAGAAAAAACTACCCACTACTTTTAATCCCACCACCCACTACAAAAAAAACTACCCACTAAACTACCCCACTAAAAATTACCCAACCATCAACAACATAAAATCTGAGAAACTTTAAAAAAAAAAAATTAATCACTAACACAATCAAAATCAGGGTCAAAAGTTCAGCTAAGAAACTACAAAAAAAATCTAACACAAAAACGCATAGAACTATGTTAGATGAACCAAAGAAAAGATTCATTCGTGATATGCGAATTGGAATTTGTCACGCCTATGTTGATGTCAAAGTTGTACATTTATGGAAAATAGAGAACTACAACAATCCGGGCAAGGAAGACTATCATAGCATACAACTTATATTAGTTGACGAAAAAGTAAGTTGACAACAAAACCTTTATATTACTTCAAATTTATGTTTTAATTATGAAATTCTGACAATTATTTTAATATGTTTTTTAGGAAGCTAAGGTGTTATTCAAGTATCGGAAAATGTTTAATTGACCGTTTTAAAGATAAAATCAAAGATGGTCACTCCTTCAAGATTTCCAAATTTCAATCTATATACAACAAAGGAAATAACATTGCCGTACCACACTTATGTCGCCTCCGATTTTCATATTCAACTACCGTAGAAGAAATAGAGATTGAATCGATGCCTACTTATGGATTCAAATTCGTAAGCTTCAAAGATGTTATCAACAACTTAGATGGAAGACAACTAATAGGTAAACAATTTTATACTATTCACATAGACTTAAATTAGTTAAAATAAAATTACTTTTATTCCTATTTATTTTATATAATACCTTAAACTAACTTATTTGTCAAATATTATGGAATTAGATGTCCTTAGAAATGTGGTAGAATGTGGCGAAATAATGAAAAACAGTGATAATTGCAAAATCAAGGTTGATATTGCAGATTCCAGGTAACCGTATTGTAAAACCCCTCGCGAAAGCGGAAATATAAACACATAAAAGTACCAAATATGCAGCGGAATTTAAAACTTTTAGAAGATAAAACAACATGCGAGAAGTCTTAAACTGAAACCGAAACTAAAACCGAAATAGATAAGTAACAGTTCTAAGTACAGAAGTGAAATATATACAACAGCCGGGGATGGAACATCCCTACCGGCACCAAAACAAAAGTAACAACTACGAGTCCAGCTAAACGATAAGGTAGGTCAATGATGACAGCAGGATCATCACTCGCTAGCTCTCGTGAACCCATCTCCAACCAGCATGTACCTACATACATGAAAAACATGTACGCCACAATCAGTGGGGAGTGACTAGAGTTCTCCTAGCCACCTTTTGTGACAACACGTAACATATAAAACAATACAGAATACTCCAACATTTACCAACATGTGAAGCATAAACAACTCATCATCTGATCTCTTACTAACATGCGATTACCATGCACGGCTCTCAACTAACTTCATAAACAAATAGGAAGGAGAGCCGGTTTCCCTACTGGTTACCCAGTCGGGGGGTCTTTCAATCCGATTATTTATGAAACCGAACTAAGAGTCATCCAATGCCTTGGATGATTTAACCACAAATAAGTAACATCAACAACTCGACATGCATATCTGACACTGTACCATCATCTAGGCAAGCAGATAAACATCCATAACTCATCATGCATATCTGACACTGTACCATCGTCTAGGCAAGCAGATACACAATCATAACACTAGCAACGGGTCCAGAGGTGAACTTAACACATATCCCATTACTACACTATGTCGGGTCCAGAGGTGAGCTTAACACATATCCCAACATCTAATCAAGTAAAGGGTCCAGAGGTGAACTTAACACATATCCCTAAACTTACAAATCATGAGAAGGGTCCAGCGGTGAACTTAACACATATCCCTAATCATCCAAAAGCAAAGGGTCCAGAGGTGAACTTAACACATATCCCAATGCTACAAACATGTATTGGGTCTAGAGGTGAACTTAACACATATCCCAATACACAGTCATCGCATAACGGGTCCAGAGGTGAACTTAACACATATCCCGTGTACGACAACCGATCACGTGTCAGGTCCAGAGGTGAGCTTAACACATATCCTGACACGCCCAAGCAAAACACGTAACGGGTCCAGAGGTGAACTTAACACATATCCCGTCACGCGACAGATAAACACGTAGTGGGTCCAGAGGTGAACTTAACACATATCCCACCACGCGACAACCATTGTAACCACTGAACAACCAAAGGTAGAAACTAACCTATAGTTCTAACTTCTTAAACCTCTAATCAACATTCAATTGATTCCGGGAACTAGGGCGAGGGAGAGCCGGTTTCCCTTTCGGTTACCCGACCGGGGGGTCTCTATCCTCACTTCATTCCCGAACCCAATATAACGTTGCCCGTACACCGGGGACCTCAAATACATGCCACGGGTACACAAAACAAGTTTCAAGTAAAACCGATAAACCGTTTAAGAGTTACGATCAATTTACGAAAAACTCAAAATAGCTTACAGGGGTCCCCAGCCGGTCGGCAGGCAGCCGGTCGGCCGGCTGGTGACCTCCTCAGCCTTTCTTTCTCTTCTGAAACACTACACGCACTCCCAGCCGGTCGGCAGGCAGCCGGTCGGCCGGCTGGGACTACACTTGAATTCTGAAAGTGCATAAACACAACACAACGCACTCCCAGCCGGCTGGCAGGCGGCCGGTCTGCCGGCTGGGAGACCTATTCACTATGGGTCTCAATTTTCGCAAAACCACAAAAACACAAGAAGCGCTCTCAGCCGGTCGACCGGCGGCCGGTCGGTCGACCGGCTCAGAGAGCCTGACGCTGAAAATCGCGTTTTCCATCCCTTCTCAATACTCAATAAATTAACACAAAACTCATGAATCGATACATGGGTTGTTATCCCAACATTATAAATCACCAAATACTACTTCCTATCAGCACGTAAATCCCAACACAATCCTCAAACGATTAATTTCAAGTATCCGTCTTAACATATGAAAAACTGAAATTATACTTGTGAACACATAATCATATTTCCAAGCATGAATTCCTCACATAAACAACAACCTAAGCATGTTTCTAAGTCTAGAAATCATAGTACTCAACTAAAATCAGAAACAATTAAGAGAATCCATCCATTATGCTAATATACACATAAAAGGCCGAGTTATCTCATTATCGTCACCTTTAAGCTTATTCCGGCAGATGATCCTCCTCTACAACGTAAGAGTCCACGTCGGGATCGTCGAGACCAACTCCTACAACAAAGAAAACGATTTAAAGACACTAAAAACGAGTTAAAGGCAAAACAGCCTATTTTTCGGAGTCGCCAAAATGAAAAATGAAAGTGATGGATGTCTTGGAAATCGAACGAGGATTCCGAAAATGTACTTACTTTCGCGATTTGGAGAGCGGATGATGGAGAAAAGCTTGAAAAGGAGAGAGTATTAATGGAGGTTTTGTGAGATTTGAGTTTACAGTGAAATGAAGCTTGAGGGAGGGGAAATGTCGACTTAAGGGGTTTAAGAAGTACAATGAGTTGTCCTTTCCGACTCACTTAAAACGGTTACGGATTTTAGAACCGGATATGAAATAAATACTTGAGTCGGATATTTAAATTATGCCAAGTTGTATTCGTCTTAAGAACTGGAGGTTCTTAAGACGGATCTTATTTATTTCATAAAAATTTCCAAATTAAATTATTAAAATATTATCTTCATTACGTAAAAACTCAAAAACGATTAAATTAGATTTTACGAAAATATGGGCTGTTACACGTATGGTCAACTTAAATAACATTACATTCAAAATTTGTCATTTCTACGATTAATGTTATTAACAAAAATTATACAGCCAAGACCAAATACCATTTTGGCTATGGGGGCCATATGTTGTAGAAGCAAGAAAACTTACAAGATCAAGTTATTTCATGGTAGAAGCACCGATTGTGGCTTTGCAATGTGTAGAAAGGATTGTTACAAGACGTACAATGTGATTATTCTTTTTCACTATTTATATTTGTTATCTATTAATTCGTTTAATACACATGCAGATGGAGAAGTAACATTGGCTACAAAGTCAAATACATCAAAGATCTACATAAATCCAAAAATTGAAGAAATTCAAAAATTCCGAACAAGGTAAAAACAAATTCCACTTTATTCGTTATATATAAACATGTTAATTAAAAAGCCTAATTTTATCCGTTTTAAAATAAATATGTAGCATATCAAAGAAATCATCAACCACCTTCGGAATCAAAACATAAAGTGACAGTATTTCAGGAGGAATTTGCAAACCACTTGGTGACATCCTTAGGGAATGGAAGGTAAAAAATTTGCTATTTTTACACTACTACGATCTATGATCTATGAATTTATTAATTGCATGTTGTACATAATTTTTAGGCTGGAAAATTTGTTACAACGACATACATAACTGAAATTGACGACACATACAAGTGGTTTAAAAATGTATGCAAGAGTTGTTCAACATGGGTGGGTTTAAAACAAGATGGCAAATGGTATTGCTCGAAAGAGTATTACAATGCATATGAAAATGGGAATCAAGATAGGGAGACAAGGTATTATTCAATTATAATTAAATAATCTAATGTTTGTTAAATTTTTGTTTTGGAATGTAACTATAACATAATATTTTCATTATCAGATTTAAAGTGAGGTATTACATTGAAGATGCTAATAAAAATCAAGCTCAAATACTAATGGGTGATGAACTCATACAAAGGAGAATCAACAAGACACCCTTTCAATGTATGGAATCACTAATGAAGGTATGACATTTATTATAAATAACAAAATTAGAACCAATACTAAAGAATATATAATAATGTACGCAATTTGTCTAACGTGATTATTTAATTCAATATTACAGATTGGGGATAAGTATGGAGTTCCAAATGAACTGATTTCTCCTTTCCTAGGGAAAGAATATGTGTTGAAACTCGAAGTTCATCGAAGATATAATTTGGAACAAGGTTCAACATGTTATAAATTTCTTGATTTTACCGACAAGAAAGAAATTATACATGAATGGAACCACCAAAACAAGACCCTAAAGGTAATATCTTGACATATTTACAAATTATATATCCCCAAATTATTTATAAACATTAACCTTTAAATTGTTGTAAAATATGATATCATGTCACAGGAAATCAATGAAAACTTGAATGAAGGGCCCGCACAAGTGATAATAGACATGGAAGAGAGGGAAGAAATGCTTCAAAAAAACGCGTAAAACGCGAGGCTTGGTTGTCATCTATTGCGAAAAAACCAGATCAAGGAAAACGGAAGCTGAAAATACACATATAAGAAGCCCAAGACATGCTACTGATTTTGATTTATATTTCTTAGATGCAAATTAGACTAAGCAAACATTTCTTTTCAGCAATTTGTTTTCGTTATCTCAGCAATTTGTTTCCGTTATTTTGTTTATTAAGCATTAAGCAATTTAATTTCATCAAATTTTTTGCAGTATTTAATTGAACATTCCAATTTCAGCAACTTAATTATCAGTTTTTTTCATTAAGTAAAAACAAGTCTCATAAATAATATTAGTCATATATTAAATGCAAGCACTTATAAATAATAATAAGTCAAATGTACAAATAATATATACAACAGTTATAATAAACACACGTTTTTAGGCATATTCTTAATGGCAATTTTTTGTATCAATATAACAAATTAAATCGTTTATTTTTATTATTCCCCATATGTCTTATTAATTTTAATAATAATAGTTTACTTATTATTCTGCATGATTGATTACCGATGAATAATTATAAAATAAGAATTCAGAAGCATATCTTCGTTTCGACAAACATCAGCGTATGCAAAAATAATTACCGATTCATAGCTTGACCACCACCTAAAAAATAAAATATAAAAAAACGTATTAGAAGAGTAACTGTGCCAAATAAACTACTAAAATAAAAGAATACTTTACAAATAGTGTGTGTCTAAATACTGTACCAATACTATACTGTACAAATACGAGTTAGCATACAGAGTCAATACGATGCAGATACGATAAATATAAAGCAGAAAAAAATAATTATCTATGAATATACCTAACATGATTTTTTTTAATCAATTTTGTTCAAACTTTAATTATAAACCATCATATAAACCAATAATTTTATAATAATTATTTCAACAGCCGAATAATTTTATCAATTTTAAAATTAATAATTAAAAACAACTCAAATTAAATAAAGCATAACTAACACAATTTCATAACTACCATAACATTGCATGCCACTTCTTGTTAAGAAGTTATTATATTAACCCATGACAGTAAAGCACTACTTATAATCAACTGCCAATAGTAACTGTCTTGAAACCAATACAAATAAGCTAATCAAATTTTTTTACAGTCATTTTTTTCAGAATCAACACCCAACTAAACAAAAAATAATCATTAATCATGCATGGAAAGAGGAGAAAGTTCCAAAAGTGGTGAAAAGAGAAGATTGGGTACAAACGAAAACAATTCGGGTAAGTGACCAATGTTTATATTTATTAATCCACATTTTCGTTATTTATTTTAGGGATAATATTTTATTCATTATTCAAAATTATTCATATATCTATATAACAAATTATATCCATATATCTATATAACAAATTATATTCATATATCTATATAACAAATTATATGTTTATATTTATAAAACCACATTTCTCATACAAATTTCTCATACCAATTTTATTGATAATAGTTGATTCATTATTATCATTATTGACAAATATATATATATATATATATATATATATATATATATATATATATATATATATATAAGAAATTATATATTACATCTAATATAATAAGAGCATACATAAAGTTAAACATGAAACAAACTTAAAGAGTTCAGAAACATATTTTAGTTTTTGCCAAATATCAGCATATGCAAATCATGTTACTTTAACGCACAAACCCTAAACCCTAAAAAATAAAATAAAAATAAAAATACCCATTAGAACAATTAGTTGTGCAAAATATACGAATTCAAATACGGATGATAAATGAAAACTGTACATCAGTAAACATACTATAAAGGAGAGAAAAACTTAAAAGATGAGAAACATATCTTAGTTTCGCCCAATTTCAGTATCATTAACCTCAACCTAAAAAAGAAAAAATTTAAAAGGACCATTAGTAATACTAAAATTAATCAATACGGACCAAAATCGAAACCAAATTAAAATGACTTTAAAAAATTCGACCCATATAAGGACACAAAATACGGAGTCGGACAAAAAATCTGAATGAAAATAAAGACCCAAAACGACCCAAGTACCCGACCCAAGTACCCGACCCAGCTAAAAACTTAATACCTGACCCAACTAAAAACTTAATACCCGACCCAGCTGAAAACTTAATTACGCGTATACAAAACCGAATCCAATTCAAATACGGATTAATAATTGTATAAAAAATCAATTAAGATCGGATAAAAGATGAATGTTATGGATAAAGATGAATGTTCTGGGTTGGGTATGAATGTTTTTGGGTTTGAACCCAGAAGTTCATCATTCATTCCCAACAAAAGAACATACCAATTTCAATAAATCAATCTTTCACCTTAAAGATGAAAAAAAACAAGTTCTCATGTAAACAAATTAATATGTATGATTAAAAGTCAATTAAAGCTATAAATATTTTGATTATTAATTTATAATTCAAAACGCAAACAAAACCCATAAAAATTAATAGATCTGAAAAAAATTAAAAAAATAAGAAATCCGAAATTTTAAAAAATCACTCTTTCATCATAAATTTGTAAAAAAGAACATGCAAACAAAACTAATTCGTATAATAAAATAATAGATCAGAAAAACAATTGAAAAAATAAGAAATACGAAAAATTTAAAAAATCACTCTTTAAGCATACATTTGAAAAAAAAACGAACATGCAAACATAATAAATTCGTAGAATAAAATAACAGATCTGAAAAAAATTGAAAAAAACTCGAAATACTGAAAGTTTTATAAAATCATTCTTTCGGTAAACATTTGAAAAATACGAACATGCAAACAAATTAATTCAAAAAATTAAAGATAAAACTAAGCTATAAACATTTAATTAAAAAAATCAGTCTTCCTTAAAAAAACACAAACAAAACCCATAAAAATTAAATAGGAAATAATGAAACGAAAAAATTTAAAAAACAAGAAATAATATTACTTACCATTCATAATCAGATTTGAGATGCTTGATTAACTAAGATATGAGATGCTTGATTAACTAAGATATATTATGTAAGATTGGATTTTAGAGATAAAATTAATGAAATATTCTAGAGAAATATATATAGAGAGAGAGGCAGAGAGGCGAGAGAGACGAGAGATATTAGAGTTGTGTAATAATCTAGGTTATGTGGCTTATATAGCCGATTAATTTGAGAATAAATATCAGAGAGGCCCAAATTGGTGGACTGTGAGTCTAGGAAATATTAGGCCCAAGTTTGGAATTAAATTGTTTTTTAATCTACATATTTCCGTAATTGTTTAAAAATCAAACTTGGGCCATCAAACAATTACCGTCAAATTTGGGCCATACAATTACCGTAATTCTTTCCGTCAAACACTTAAAAGTGATTTTTAATCGTACAGTTACCGTCAAACAATTACCGTCAAACTTAAAGTAATTGTTTTAATCAAACTTGGGCCACCAAAGCTAATTGTTTCAGTCCAAATAAGATAGGCCCAAGTTTAGTGGAGTATGTTAATTTTCTTCATGTTGGGCTGCACTTAATTGATATTATAATTGGACTATGTCAATTATTTTCGGTTTTTTATTAAGTGCACTTGACCTATTTTGGGATGGAGTATGTTTATTGTTTTTGGTCCAATTAATATGTTTTGACCCATTTTCATATAATTTTTCAATGAATCAATTAGTTTCCACATAACTATAAAATAATTATATCATAAAAAAAACACACTTTTACAAAACTATAACTTATAAAATAATATTTTAATAAATAAAACATATTATATCCTTTGTAAAATAATAAAATATTGTAATATATCCTTTATTATATCTATTTATATATCGCATGAGATAATACCTTTATATATTACCTTTTATTTTATTCAAAAACATATATATTTTCTAATATTCACATATTATTTTATATTAGGTATACCAAATTTAACTCTTATTCGTGTATACATCAACCAAACTATTAAGTTGTTTTTAGATTAATTAATATGTTTTGGCCCAACTTTCACATAATTTTTCAATGGGTCAATTTACATCTACATACGTATAAATTAATTATTATACATAATAAAAACACTGTTTTAGAAAACTATAAACTAAAAACATAATACTTTTCTAAAAAAACATAATATATCCCTTATTATCCCTTTTTAGATTAATAAAAAAATTGTAATATATCATTTATCATATCGATTTTTATATGTCATGAGATAATACCGCAATATATTACCTTTTCTTTTATTCCAAAAAAAATCTAATATTCACATCTTATTTTATATTAGGTGGACCAATACGACAAACAAGACGAGTGTCATCACCTGTCAATGTTCATATTGACCATACGGCGTCACTTACCTCTAACACAACAAGTTCATAAAAAATCATGATTACAAATACAATATTTACCATAGTGAATATGCAAATTAAAATCTTATTCGCGTATACATCATGACTATATAGGTAACGGTACTTCAAATGTCCTTGAGCGATTAGTAAGAGAATTATGTGCAACATTTGGTGAATCTTATGATGATTTTAGTCCTTTGATACCACAACCTGAGGAAACACCCCGCAGTGCAGAAATTCATCTTCTCAGTTGACCGATGAAGGTAAGGTTAATTATACATATTTTATTAAATATATTCATTTTAATATGTGTTCAAAAATTTGAATATTACTTACAAATGATATGTATTTTCAACCGTAATCTGTTGTTTATAACTTAACTACGCAAGTAGCATTGATCGATCAGATGCCGTCGAGCGATTAGTAAGAGAATTATGTTCAGGCTTTGGTGAAACTTATAATGACTTCGATAATTCAATTCCCCAATACGAAGAATTAGTCCGTGGACATGAAAGAAATTCACTCTGCTCAAATGGAGAATGTTCCCAACGTCGACAAAATCAATCCTCCCAATTTATCAATGAAGGTTAGTTTATTTTATGCTACATATCGGTCTATTACAAATAAATATAAATAGTTACTTTAAATAAAAATTAACGCTCTCATATTATTGTGACATTTATTTTTTTCAGTTCTTGAGGGATACTGGGATATTGGAGACCCGGAATATGAGTGTAAAAAATGTAGGGCACAAATGTGGTATCAAGAAAGAAAAGAGAAAAAAAAGGGAACTACATGCCCTAAGTTCTCATTGTGTTGCCGTATTTAAAAGAACCGCCTCGACTTCTAAAGTCCCTATTAAGTAGACAGCATCGCTTAAGTAAGCATTTTATTGAGAATATTCGAGCTTATAATGCAATGTTTTCTTTCACATCTATGGATGGCAAGATTGATCATTCCGTCAATCAAGGTCGAGGTCCATACACATTTAGGATGGGAGGCCAAAACATTCATCGAATAGGAAGTTTGTTGCCATCGGCTGGATCAGTGCCTAAATTTTGTCAGTTATACATATATGACACTGAAGAAGAAGTTGAAAATCGAAAAAACGCACTCAGGTATATGATATAAGATTCAAAAGTGTTAGATTCTTATTTTAACGGATTATTGAAAATAACAATCGTTCATTATTTATTCGGCCAATTAAAAAAATCACCTTATCATTAATTAACTGTGAATGCAACCAGAATACTCCACATAGATATGACGATGAGCTGATAGAATTGTTGCAAAAGATGGTCGATGAAGAAAATCCTGTTGCAAAGAACTTTAGGATGGCTAGGGATAGACTATCTTCGGATGGAGACGTTGATGTGAGTATCCGACTCATCTCTAGAAGAGACACGGACGGAAGAACATATAATCGCCCAACGACTTCAGAGGTGGCAGCATTGATTGAGGGTGATTTAGGTCCAAACATGGATACACGAGATATTATTGTTCAAAAGTCGTGCGGCCGTTTACAACGCATAGCTAAACTACACCCGTCATACATGGCCCTACAGTATCCTTTATTATTTCCGCGCGGGGAAGACGGTTATCGATTGGGAATTCTTCACGGTGAAGAATCTCTTGGAATTAGTCAATCTGAAAATGCGCGTAACAAGCTGACACTGAGAGAATGGTTTGCATTCCGTATACAGGATAAACCATTTTTGGTGGAGTCTCCGATACTGTTACTAGCCCGTAGACTGTTTCAGCAATTCTTAGTTGATGGCTATACAACGGTTGAAGCTCATAGACTATTGTTTGTACGATTTAAGCAAGACTTACTTCGCGTGGAAAATTACAATAATCTTTCAAAAGCTGTTTAACAGGGGGACGTTCAACCATCTTCCGCCGGTAGTCGTTTTATTGTTCCCCCTTCTTTTGTGGGAGGTGGGCCATACATGAGAGTGAATTACCTTGATACGATGACCATTTGTAGGTGGTTCGGTTACCCTGATCTCTTTATCACGTTTACATGTAATCCCAAATGGCCTGAAATCACCCGGTTTGTTACTAAGAGGGGTCTTAATCCCGAGGACCATCCTGATATTTTGTGTCGTGTATTCAAGATTAAGCTCAAAGAGTTGATGACTGATTTCAATGATCGCCATATATTTGGTAGGGTTAGAGCAGGTATGCACTAATTCATCTGTCGTGTTTAATATCTTTTACATAATCTATCAAGACGGAATATATATTCTCTAATGTTTTCGTAATTCTATCACAGTGGTGTACACTATTGAATTTCAGAAGCGTGGTCTTCCCCATGCTCATATCCTATTATTCTTACATCGAGATGACAAGTTCCCCATGGCTGCAGATATCGATAAAATCATTTCTGCGGAAATTCCCGATCCTGTCGCGAATCCTGTGCTACATGCTGTCGTTTCTGCACACATGATTCATGGACCCTGTGGGACTGCAAGACTTTCATCACCGTGCATGGTTGGGTCTAAATGCTCAAAACTTTTTCCCAAGAAGTTTACTGAAAGAACGACTGTCGACAAAGACGGCTACCCCGTGTATAAGAGAAGTCAAACAGGACCCACAATATATAAGGACGGAGTGGCAGTTGGCAATTGATTCGTTGTTCCATATAATCCGCAATTGCTATTGAAGTATCGTGCACATATCAACGTGGAGTGGTGTAACCAGTCGCGAGCGATCAAATATCTTTTCAAGTATATAAATAAAGGATCTGATTGAGTGACAATGTAGTCTTCCTATAGATGCCGCAATGACGAAGATCCTAAGCAGGTAGATGAAATTAAACGATTGTACGATTGTCGGTACCTTTCAGCATGTGAGGCTACATGGAGGATATTCGCATTTGACATTCACCATAGGACACCCGCCGTTGAAAGACTGCAGTTTCACCTTCCTGGCGAACAGAGCGTTATTTTTAATGATGAAGATCCTATTGACGAGGTCGTAGGTAAATCATCGATGGGAGTGTCAAAGTTTCTTTCTTGGATGAAGATGAATAACAGTGTCAAAGAAGACGTGCATGTAGCTAAGGAGCTATTGTACTGTCAAATCCCAACGAAGTTTGTGTGGAATAAAGAGAAGCGGGATTGGTGCCTTAGGAAAAGAAAGTTTGCGATAGGCAGGATGCAACATGTACCACCGACGTGCGGTGAATTATATTACATGAGGATGTTGTTGAACCATGTAAAGGGGCCGAAAAGCTATGAGGACATAAGAACAATGAACGATATTCTATATCCCACGTATAGAGAAGCGTGTTATGCTTTTGGCTTGATCGGTGACGATAGAGAGTACATTGAAGCGATAGAGCAAGCAAGCGAATTGGGATCTGGATTTTATCTTAGAAACCTTTTTGTGACTTTATTGTTCTGTGGGGCGTTAGCCATGCCCAGTAGAGTCTGGGAGAAAACATGGCCCCTTCTATTGGATGATATCCTTCGTAGGCAACGCAATATTTTTCATAACCTAGGTATTTCTTAATTATGATGATTTGTGTTTTGTTTGTTTAGTTTATGTTCATTGTACATGATGTTAATGATTATAAATATTACACATGGTGCGTGATAAAATATAAGAGAATAGTTGTCAACACGTTATGATGAAATCGTAAAACTCATTACAGGTTTAGAACTAACCGAAGAGGAGTTGAAAAATTATGCTTTGATCGACATTGAAGAATCACTCCAGTTAAATGGGAGTAGTTTAGCAATATTCGAAGGAATGCCCCAACCTGATACATCGACAATGTCAGATCACGGGAACACGTTCGTCATGGATGAGTTGTCTTATAACAGAGAATCGTTGCAGACATAACACACGTCTCTACTATCTTCAATGACTAATGAACAAAGGTTCGTCTATAATCAAATTATGGAAGCTGTTGCGTCTAATCAAGGAGGGGTGTTCTTTGTATATGGATATGGGGGGACGTGTAACACCCCGTATTTAATAATAATATTTTATTATAAAATTATTTTATTTAATTAATTATTTCGAAGTTTATTAATGGATTTTGGGAATATATATATATATATATATATATATATATATATATATATATATATATATATATATATATATATATATATATATATATATATCTTCTGTCCTATATGTTATAATTTCCGTTTTGATCTACTTTTGGATTGGTTAAAATGTCTGCGCACAATTTCACTATTTTAATTTCATAATTACTTTTCTATTTCAAGTTCTCTTTACGTTTTAATATGGCTCAATCCAATTTGTAATCAGATAATCCATTGTGTGAGGTAATGGACCAAAAGCCCATTAGTTAATCTCCTTATAAATAGAATTTAACCTAGCAAGCAACTAGGTCAAATCTTTGTTTCGTGCGTGAACCTTACTTGCCGCGCCTTTCTTCCTCTTTTCTCCTTTTTGTTCTCTTTTCTCCTTTTGACTCCATTGTTGAATATCTTTCATTCTTCAAAACTCATACATAAATTATATTTTCACAATCCTTACCCTTACCTCTACAATATTATCTATTTAAAATATTGTATTGGGAATTATTTGTATGAACCTTTAGACCTACGTTTTGGGTCTCTTGTTTTGTGGGTAAAGAAGAAGATGTCTTTCCCTATGGCATTCTCGAAAGAGTTATTGTTTCGTACAATTTCTATCACAAGTATTTGGATTTTCGCCTTCGTTAAAGTTCATTTTTGGGGTTATTGACACTTGTTGGAGACAAGGGCTTTGTTGGTCGTATTCTTTATCAAGGTTTTCATTAATTGCTAAAAAGGTAACTAGGTGTTTCTCTTTTAATTGTGTTTATGCCAATTGATATGATTAATATGATTTAATGATTGTTTGTATGATTAGTACATGTTTGATTATTTATTGTCATGAATTAATTGTGCTTCATATATTTATGTATGTGTTATTATCGTAATTGTGGATTATAATGTGTTGATAAGTCGTTATGGGTGTCGTGTGCGCAACTAGGGTTCGTGAGGAAAACCCTAGATGGCGGCACGGCTAACGGCCAAGAGCGTTGATCAAAGTTATAGTTGAAGTATGTGTAACCTTGAAAATATGACTCAAGGTTATAGCTGAAACTAGTATAACCTTGAGTATTATTCAAAGTTATGGCTGAAGAGGTATAACCTTGAGTGCGAGTCAAAGTTATAGCTGAAGTTAATATAACTTTGGGTTGCGAGTTAAAGTTATAGCTGAAGCTAATATAACTTTGAATTACGAGTTAAAGTTATAGCTGAGACTAACGTAAACCTGAGGTATGACTCGAGGTTATGGTTGGTGCTACTATAACTTTAGGTTCGTGTCAAGGTTTGGCTAAGGTTAGTATAACCTCAACCCATATATGGAAGTTATAGTCGAGGTTAGTATAACCTCGCATCCGTTGCTTATGTTATAGTTAGAGTTATTATAACCTTGGTTGTTCATACTCGTTCCACATGCTGAGTTATGTTTGGTGATTCCATAATGTCGTGAATGCATATGTTGTTACATACTTATATGCATTTGGGTTGGACAGTCAGTTAAACTGTTTTACCGTGTTGAGTCGTGATGTTATTCATGTATGAGTTAGACAGTCAGTTAAACTGTTCTATTGTGTGCAGTCAGTTAAACTGTGCATTTGTTTGTTGGCTAGTCGAATAGATGACGGTAGTATCAGTTAAATACTATCGGAATGAATTAGTGCTGCCCTTCGGGGGTTTATTTGGTCTATGTTCGGGGGTGGCCAGATTCGTCAGTTAAGCGTTCTGGGTCCCGAGTGTCGTTCGATGTACAGTTAATGCATCGAGAGGTCTGGCCAGGTCTTAGGCATATAGACAGTGGTGATACGCTATACATAGTACCGTGGAGTATCAGTTAAATACTTCACATCGACGGATGCGTCAGTTAAACGCTCTGTCAGCTAGAGTCATCGGTTAAATGCTCTAGCGGTGTTCGCTCTATTCGCTATGCTTTGATGCTAGCTTTGTGCCTTGTGTTGCTTTAAATCGTGTGCTATTTTGGGTTGTAAGTGTTCATGGTCTAGTGGTCATGTATGGTCTAGGTTCGTTAGGTTTCATTCGTTTGGTGTCGAGAATATCATGGTATGGTAAGTTTGCTTTCATGTCATGTTGTGTTGTAACCTCACATGATTGTCGTAGTATGTCTTTGAATGATGGTAAGTTTGATTGGATGTTTATGAGTATAAATGATCTCACATGTTTACCGGTTTTGCATTTCAATTGTTATTGATTGTTGGTTACATTCAATTGTTGTAAACATGACTGGGAGAACATCTAGTTACTCCCGACTGATTGTCGACCCCCTTTTCAGGTTGTTCAGGTGGTCGCTGTTTGGTTGATGCTTGCTTGGGGAATGTGCGAAGCGAGTTTAATAAATTGTGTAGGACCTTTGCTTTAAGTTTTTAAGAATCTTTGAATAATGTAACTAGTTTGGTTTTGGTTTTAGTATCGATCCGGATTTGGGTAAGGTGTTTCCGCCACCTTAACCCAGTTATCATTGAGTTACACTCTGATAATCATTTATATTATGTTTTTCCTTTATTTTATAATCCGGGTTGTTACAGGACGGGTAAAACATTCATATGGCGAACTTTGTGTGCTGAGTTGAGGAGTCGAGGTGAAATTGTTTTGCCCGTTGCATCTAGCGGAATTGCAGCAACGTTGATAACTGGTGGTAGAACAGCGCACTCAAGATTCGGCATTCCACTCAATGTGACCGAGAACTCTACTTGCCCGAGAATTAAACCTGGTAGCGATTTAGCAGAACTGTTGATCAGAGCGAAGCTTATTATATGGGATGAAGCGCCGATGACTCATAAACATAGCTTCGAGGCTGTTGATAAAAGTTTAAAAGATGTCATGCGTGTTGTAGATGCGCGTAATGCGACATTACCATTTGGTGGTAAAGTGGTAGTTTTTGGTGGCGAATTTCGCCAAACATTACCAGTTGTTCCAAAAGGTAGTAGAACTGACATTGTGCATGCTTCTCTTTGTTCATCATATTTATGGAGTTCGTGTAAGGTATGTTCAAAACCATTTTACGATTGGCTATTACAACCTTATTCAATTACTTTCTATCTTTATTTAACTCTTTAAACACGTGTCATAAAATTTCAGGTGCTTAAATTGACTAGAAATATGCGCTTAGAAGTCGGAAATACAGCAAGCAATGTAGATGAGATAAGGAAATTCTCGGAGTGGATTTTGGAAATTGGAGACGGGTTGGCCGGGGGTCCTAATGATGGTGAAGTTGACATAGAGTTCCCCGACAATGTACTTATTCAGCATGTGGCAAATCCAATTGCCTCCATCGTAGGTATCACTTATCCCGATCTTCAAAACCGGATATGGGACGCTGATTATCTTCAGCAAAGGGCAATACTTGCACCGACTCACGAAATAGTTGAAGATGTAAATGATTATGTGTTTCTCTTATTCGCGGGGAAGAGAGAACTTACTTAAGCTCTGATGAGATCAGTAAAGATGATGCAACTATAGGTGAGCCTGACCTTTTCTCCACAGAATTTTTGAACAATATTAAATGTTCTGGCCTCCCTAAGCACGAGTTTAGATTGAAAATCGGTGCTATGGTTATGCTGCTTATAAATATTGATCAATCACGTGGTTTATGCAACGGCACCAGATTAATAGTGACAAATTTAGGCACCCGCGTAATTAGTTGTAGAGTTTTAACTGGTAGTCATAAAGGTGATCAAGTGCATATTGCTCGCATTACACTCACGCCTTCGGATTCCGGTAAATTTCCAGTTCGCTTCAATAGAAGACAATTTCCCATTGTTGTTTGTTTTGCGATGACGATAAACAAAAGTCAGGGTCAGTCCTTATCTCAAGTGAGTATTTATCTTCCAAGACCGGTCTTCTGTGATGGACAACTTTATGTCGCAATCTCCAGGGTTACAAGCAAACAAGGTCTGAAGATATTGATTTGCGACAATAACAGGCGTACATCGAATATGACAACCAATGTAGTTTACAAAGAAATTTTTGAGTATTTGTAAAGTTACATATTGCGTTTACATTTGTAGCATATTTTTTTTGAGTATGTCCTTAGTAACTTAAATAGTATGTAGGTTGAATATTAAATTATAGACTATTTACATTGTCACCGCATTGCATATTTAATCACGGTAGTTTATATGCTTCAGTATTCAAGGTTACGCTTACAATTTCGACCCGTGCATTTTTTGCACGGGTTTAAAACTAGCATAATTGTTAAGCGACTAAAAATGATTAATAAAAGGCCTCGTTATACTATAAATTTGTGTAAAACCGTCTTTACGAAAAAATCTCCCTTGGGGTTTGAACGCTGGATCTATTGGAGTATATTTGCCACTAACTACCACTATGCCACTTAGAGATCATTGAATATTTCTCTCTTTACGTTTTACTTATTCTGTTAAAGCTTACCCGGGCCATGGTCCATCCGGCCCGGGAATAGCTTCGTCCTTGGTAAGAACAAAGAACAATTAAACAATAAGAGAGTTTTTATTTACTCTGTTTTGTGCCAAAAGTTTCTGAAACAATTAATATTTCGTCTGTATGTTGTTAACTATCAAAGTTAACCAACTTTTCGTATATATATATATATATATATATATAGAGGGTGGGGATCTGGTGAAAACCACCCTTATAATGAGAACCATGAGAACCCTCACTAAATCTCCACCATATCTCTCTTTGAGAGTTTCGATGGATCATTTACCATTAGTTTAACTTATTTAAAAACACACTTTAGTATCAGTAAAAAAAATTTTTTGATTTAATTAACAAAATATATACTTAGTGTACGAAAATACAATTAGGCATACTAAAACGGCTATAAATGCACGAAAATAACTATTACGTGCATGGAATTTTTTACATGCATGAAAATGATTACCAGGTGCATGAAATAAGAGGCTTTACGTGCATTAAAACGAGTTCTAGGTGCTTGAAAAATGATAGATACATAAAAATCGGTGGTAGGTGCATGAAAATTAATAAAACGTATCTCACCTCAATTTCCGTCACTATATATATATATATATATATATATATATATATATATATATATATATATATATATATATATATATATGTATATATATTGTAAATAAGTAAATATCTTTTGATATGGACGTAGACTTGGTCTTGGGCTTTTAGGTCAAGACATTTAGTGATATATAAACTCTGTAACTGTACACATTGAAGCCAGAAATACAAAAACTCACGTTCAATCTTCCGCAATTTATCATGGTATCTGAGCTAATGGTTTAAGATCCATATTTTTTCACGTTCTCCATCTTTCCTCTGGTTTCGTTCCTTCCCTCTGGTTTCTCCCTTTCTCTGCCAATTACTAAGGTATTTTTTTTTCCTGCTTCGTTACAATGACAAACGGATTAAATGAAGGTAAGAAGCCGACTCTTCTTATTCACGATGCTTCTTCCATATATTACCTTCATCCGTCCGAGAGTCCAAGTAACTCTTTAACGAAGTATTTTTTAACGGGAGAAAACTATGATATTTGGACTAAGGCTATTATAAATGCCTTAGATGGTCGAAAAAAATTTGGTTTTATCAATGGAGACTTTGTCAAACCTATAGATGAGAAATCTGTTGAATTCGCGGCTTGGAAATCCAACAATTCTATTATTTGCTCTTGGATTTTCAATTCCGTTGATATTGAAATTCAACCGAGTATTGCCTCTCATCGTGTTGCAAAAGACCTTTGGGATGATTTGAAAGAGCGTTACTCTACCGCCAACGGTCCTCAAATTAATCAGTTGAAGTCCGAGTATCATAATTATCGTCAAAAGGAGTTATCAGTTGTTGCTTATTATAATAAATTTAAGAGCTTATGGGATGAATTATATGGTGTTGTTGATGTTACGTGTGGGTGTATATGTTCTGCCCCATCGAAATTGCGTGCCCGCGCGGCTGAGGAACAAGTCCATGATTTTTTATTGGGTCTTAATGATGATAAATACAATACCCTTCGTACTCAAATTCTGAGCATGGACCCTATTCCTAGCATCAACAGGGTGTTTTCTTTAGTTACTCAAGAAGAGCGCCATAAGATGATTGTTCGCGATCGAGATGCCAAAACAGAGGTTATGAGCTTTGCTACTCACGTACCATCCTCTCCTGCTATGACACCCATGGTTGTCCCTGGTTCTGGTCTCACATGTACTTACTGTACGCGGCCTGGACACGACTATGATCACTGTTATCGTCGTATTGGTTTTCCTTCTTCCCGTGGTCGTGGCAAAGGACGATCCTCTCGTGGCAGAGGCGGCTCCTCTTCGCCATCTTCAGACCGTGGCCCACAGCAGGCTGCTGCCACGGCAAATAACACTCAGGCTCGTCTCGAGGCACCTGTAAGTGGGTCTTCTTCTGGTTCTACGCTCTCGTCGGATCAAGTGCAACAACTTTTTACTCTTCTTGATAATCAGACTTCCTCCAAGCTGTCTGGTAAGTCACATTCTCTTACGTCCTCTTGGTTACTTGACAGTGGAGCGTCTCATCATATGACCGGTATTCGCAACATTCTCGCTGAAGTTGTTTCAATTCCCCCATCACCTGCTAGCTTACCTGATGGTGCACAAACCACCGCTACCATGCGTGGCACGGTTGTATTGGACTCCTTAATCTTACAAAATGTTCTTTATGTCCCTCAACTAAAGTGCAACCTCATTTCTATTGGCCAGTTGATTCGTGCTTTGAATTGTGTTGTCATTTTTAATGACACTTTATGTGTTCTTCAGGACCGCAATTCGAGGACGCCGATTGGGGTGGGTGATTTTTCGGATGGGGTGTACTACTATCGGCCAGTGACTGAACCGGTTTTAAGCTCCAGTGGGGTGGTCGACACGACGCTACTACACCGTCGTTTAGGTCATCGTTCGAGTCAGCATTTATCTTTTCTTTCTAGTTGTTTGTCTAATAAAGTTAAAGAGACATTAGCTAAGTGTGATGTATGCCAACGGGCGAAACAAACTCGTCGCTCTTTTCCTACGAGTACAACTTTGGCAAGCAATTTATTTGATTTGATACACTGTGATTTGTGGGGACCTTATTCGGTTCCGTCTATAGATGGTGCGCATTATTTTCTTACGGTCGTTGATGATCATTCTCGTGTGGTTTGGGTTTATTTGATTAATGATAAAAGTGTTGTTCCTAGATGCATGAAAAATTTTTGTACTATGGTTCGTACACAATTTTCTAAGGATGTCAAAATTATTCGCACCGACAACGGCACCGAATTCATTAATTCTACTCTCGCTGAATTTTATAGCAACCATGGCATTTTATTACACACTTCGTGTGTTGACACTCCACAACAGAATGGTCGAGTTGAGCGTAAACACCGAAATATTTTAGAAGTGGCACGTGCTCTTCGTTTTCAAGCCTCCCTTCCCCTTCTATTTTGGGGTGAATGTGTTAAAACGGCTGTTTATTTGATAAATCGTACTCCAACCACATTGCTTAAAGGCAAGTCTCCGTATGAGCTTTTGTTTGGCACTCTTCCTAATTGGGATATTTTACGAACTTTTGGATGCTTATGCTATAAGCACCACCGTCCTCGGGTTCAGGATAAGTTTGGACTGCGTAGTCGCCGTTGTGTTTTCCTTGGGTATCATTCGGGGAAGAAAGGCTGGAAGGTTATGGACCTTGAGACTAAATGTATTAGTGTCTCGCGAGATGTCTACTTTATTGAAGACACATTCCCTTTTGCTGAAGGGGGTTATTTCATCTCACCTTCTTCATCTACCCCTGCCTATGCGGATATCCCTGAGGTTCCTTCTGCCCTTGTCCACGACAGGGGGAGTCCTAGCCCCACTGAGCATGAGACTCCTCGGGAATCAGTAGCAGCGCCGAGTCCTGGTCCCGCTGCAAATGCACCTCCTCGGGAAACAGTAGCGGATCCTTCTGGTGAAACTCGCAAGTCCACCAGGCCTCGTAATCCGCCTCCTTATTTGTCTGACTATCTTTGTCACTCGGCTCGTACACCACACCCCATTCCTGCCCAACTCCCCAATTCGGCATCTTCAGGTACGCGGTTCCCAATTGCTAATTTTGTTGCTTATGACAATTTTTCGTTGAAACACCGTCAATTTTTAGCCTCTGTCACCGCTACAATCGAACCCCGTTCATATAAAGAAGCTGTCCTTCATGACTGTTGGCGCCGTGCAATGCAGCAAGAGATCGAGGCTCTTGATCGGAACCGCACCTGGGATATCGTAGATTTGCCTTCCGGTGTTCGCCCTATTGGTTGTCAATGGGTATATAAAATAAAATATTTGTCGGACGGTCGTATTGAGCGTTATAAAGCACGCTTGGTGGTTCTTGGTAACCATCAACAGGAAGGTGTTGATTTTACGGAAACTTTCGCTCCGGTTGCTAAGATGGTTAGTGTGCGTGTGTTTCTTTCTGTCGCTGTTGCTCGGAATTGGGAAATACATCAACTTGATGTTAATAATGCCTTTTTACACGGTGATCTGCAAGAAAATGTTTATATGCGGCTCCCTCCTGGTTTTTCTACTTCTTCCACAGGAAAAGTCTATAAATTGCGCAAGTCCCTTTATGGTTTGCGTCAGTCTCCGCGTAATTGGTTTGCAAAACTCACCCAAGCACTGCGCCGTTACGGTTTTTCGCAATCACATGCTGATCATACTCTTTTTACCTACCGCAACGGGAATAATGTTTTATCCCTGTTGGTTTATGTTTACGATATTTTGGTTGCTAGTAATTCGTCCGTTCTGTGCTCGTCTTTCAAGCAATATTTACATGATTGTTTTCAATTGAAAGACTTGGGTCCGTTGAAGTATTTCCTTGGGATTGAGTGTGCTCGTTCTCCTGCTGGTCTGTTTCTGTGCCAGCGCAAATACGCGCTTGATATTTTACATGAGGTTGGGTTGCTTGGCGCTAAGCCGGTTGACACACCACTTCCTCAGAATCACTCTTTGGCTGATGATACTGGTCCGTTCTATCAGGACTCCGGCCTCTATAGGCGTATTGTTGGTCGGTTGATTTATCTTACTCTCACCCGCCCCGACTTGTCATATCCCGTGCATATTTTGTCCCAATTTATGGCTAACCCTCGAAAGGCTCACTATGATGCGGCCATTCGTGTTCTTCGTTATATTAAGGGTCATCCAGGCCAGGGCCTATTCTTACGGGCTGCAAATAATTTGCAATTATATGCATATTGTGATTCTGACTACGGCAGTTGCACGTTGACGCGTCGCTCCGTGAGTAGATATTTTATTTTGCTTGGTGGCTCGCCTATTTCCTGGAAAACTAAGAAACAAAATACTGTTTCTCGTTCTTCTGCTGAAGCTGAATATCGTGCTATGGCGTACACATGTGCTGAGATTAAATGGTTGCGTTTTATTCTTGCTGCTCTTTGGGTTCCTCATCCGCCGCCTACCCGTTTGTTTTGTGACAACCAAGCAGCGCTCCATATTGCGGCTAATCCAGTGTTCCACGAACGCTCCAAGCATATCGATATTGATTGTCATTTTGTCAGGGAGCTTATTTCTTCAAGGGTTATCACTACTGCTCATGTTGGGACTAAATCTCAGCTCGCCGATATTTTACCAAAGCTCTTGGTGCTGTTCAGTTTCAGTTTCTTCTATCCAATCTGGGCATTTGTGACCCTCATGCTCCAGCTTGAGGGGGAGTATTGTAAATAAGTAAATATCTTTTGATATGGACGTAGACTTGGTCTTGGGCTTTTAGGTCAAGACATTTAGTGATATATAAACTCTGTAACTGTACACATTGAAGCCAGAAATACAAAAACTCACGTTCAATCTTCCGCAATTTATCAATATATATATATATATATATATATATATATATATATATATATATATATATATATATATATATATATATATAGATTTAGGATCCGTGAGAACGAACACTCGGTGCAAACGGTGAGAACAAATCTCAACCATAAGATTAATAAAAATCTAAGGATTTTATTAAATCAAACTATCACGTGCGACCAACAAACCCATTTATTCCCACCATCCATCCCCTCTTAATCTCTCATTCCTCACCACCGCCGTATTTGCTGACGGCCACACCATTACCGTCGCCTGTTGACGGCACCACCAAAAAACTGACACCGTGCAGTGCGGCTGCATCACCGGTGCATCGATCGCACCTTGTATCCTGTCCTTCGCAATCGTTAGACTCGCTCCCATCAACTTTTATCGCCGCCTTCCTCACACGGTGCCGCCGTCGGAAAGTGATGTTGCCAAAACAATTCAGGGGACCATGTCAGGTTCCGGTGCACTACCGGCGACAAGCCCCGACTTTTCCGGTCACTTAATTTATCTCATCAGCTTCTCAGTTTTCTCCCCCTTTCGTTGCTTTTTATTACTCCGGTCACCACCACCGGTAGTTGCTGATGCTAAAGTATCTAGGCGTGGTGGGTAATTGGTGCTTGTTAGTGGAATCGTGGTGGGATGATACATGGGCATATCCTGGAGCGATAACGGACTTATTAATTAATGCCGAAGTCGAATTTGTTGATATTTAATTCACCTGAATCCTTGTTAATTCAGAGACTTATGAATTTGTGGATTTGAGTGAGTAATTGCTTTGATTAATCGAAATTTGTTTTCAAGATTTTGAGAAGTGTTTATCTATTGCTTTAAGTTAAGTTATTTCAATGATTCATTTTCCATATTGTTTGTTACATGATTCATTTATTTTATGTTTTTAATGATATATATACATGATTGGTTGAGTTGTATTTAGTACTTCCCACATAACTACATAAGTATTCCTCTAATATATATACTTCATGTGATAAGTATTTCATTGAAACGAGGCAAATATAAATGTAGGGAGGAAGTAATATCTTCGTTCACCTATTAATATATTTTATGCATAATTATAAGTAGGAGAAAGTATACCTAGAAGCAAAAAAAACGTATCCAGGTTTAAGTAAAAAAACGTATCTATTCTGTTAAAAAATGTAACTAGGTTTATGTAAAATATCTACTCCGTCAAAAAATGTATCTAGGTTTAAGTAAAAAAAATGTATATAATCCGTCAAAAAATGTATCTAGGTTTATGTAAAAAAGTAAAAAAAATGTATCTAGTCCGTAAAAATATGTATCTAGGTTTAAGTAAAAAAAATGTATATAATCCGTAAAAAAATGTATCTAGGTTTCTGTAAAAAAAAAGTAAAAAAGAAACGTATCTACTCCGTAAAAAAATGTATCTAGGTTTATGTAAAAAAGCTCCGTAAAAAAATTTATTTAGGTTTAAGTAAAAAAGGTACCTAGAAACGTATCTACTCCGTAAAAAAATGTATCTAGGTTTATGTAAAAAAGCTCCGTAAAAAAATTTATTTAGGTTTAAGTAAAAAAGGTACCTAGCCCGTCAAAAAATGTAACTAGGTTTATGTAGAATATCTACTCCGTGAAAAAATGTAACTAGGTTTAAGTAAAAAAATGTATGTAATCCGTCAAAAAATGTAACTAGGTTTATGTAAAAAAGTAAAAAAAATGTATCTAGTCCGTAAAAAAATGTATCTAGGTTTAAGTAAAAAATGTATCTAATCCGTCAAAAAATGTATCTAGGTTTAGGTAAAAAAAGTTAAAAAAAAAACGTATCTACCCCGTCAAAAAATGTATAGGTTTAAGTAAAAAAATGTATCTACTCCGTTAAAAAATGTATCTAGGTTTATGTAAAAAAAGTAAAAAAAAAATGTATCTACTCCGTCAAAAAACATATTTAGGTTTATGTAAAAAAAATGTATCTATTTCGTCAAAAAAATATATTTAGGTTTATTTAAAAAAAAAAAAATATCTCGTCCGACAAAAAATGTATTTAGGTTTATGTAAAAATTTGATACAATAAGTTATAGTGTATATGAGATTTGGTGAAGAAAAAAAAGGTGCATCTAATAAATAATTGAATGTATCTAAAGGAGGAGGGTTGTTCTCACCGTTCTCACCGAATGATCGTTCTCACCGGATCTTGCCTATATATATATATATATATATATATATATATATATATATATATATATATATATATATATATATATATATATATATATATATATAGAGTTAGGATCTATTGAGTCTAGGGTCTTATGGTGAATCCGTCCTACCATTTCTAGCCACCCGATCATCTCAATCCTATGGCTGAGATTTAATCTCATATATTAATTTTTATTTTACTACTATATAAACATCATTGTTGCCTAATTTTTCTCACAATTCATAAAAATTTTCTCTCTCTTCTTTCTCTATCCTCAAATTTTCCCCTGGACATCCACTTGCTTTTAATCATCATACTGATCATCGATTTCTGGTAAATTCATCCTAATCATCTTCAATTTTTCTGTTATCTTTCTTCGATCTCTTTTATTTTTTTAATTTGATTACTCGGTAATGGCAAATACTCGGTATTCACATTTTGATTTAATTTTCAATTTGATTTCTAGGTTTTCGTCATTTTCAATTTATAATTTAGTAACCTGAAAATTCTTCAAGAAGAAGAAGACGATCGAGTATAAAGGAACGAAGAAGAAGACGATCGAGTATTTTGCACTTAAGAGTGTTGACAAGTCTCATAAGAACAAAATTCTTCAAGAAGTATGTTTCCTTTTCAAATTCATGTCGTTTACTCCTAACAAATCTTATGTTGATCAATCATTTTATTTTATGTGCACTTGATTTCCTAATCAACTCTTCTAGATTTAGGATATTTTCCAAATTAATCTTCAATTAAATACGGACTATATTAACATAAACTATATTTTTAAGACTAAACTTGCTACTACTATGTCGCTGAAGTTGTGAATTGCTCAAACCACTGTCAACAGCGCCAAATCACTGAAACCTCTTACATCAAGTCGTCAACTATTTAGGATAAAAATAATATGTCCATTAATTCCATCCCTACGATGTTAGTATAAGCTGTTACAATAGCGTTTTAATCTTGTTACGATAACGGTTTAAGTTATGACGATGTTAGTATAAGCTGTTACATTAGCTAAATCAGCCCATTTTTTACATGCATCGTCTGTTTCTGAATATGGCATCCTTCTTGTTTATTAGTATTTAACAGACCATGTATGTTATAATAACACACGTGTGTCATTATAACATACATATTACACTATTGTAACATGTATTTTACAGCTACTATAACATTTTACTGATTCTCATATTAAGACTTCATATGTGTGTTATTATAACATACACATGTGTGTTATTATAACATACATGGTACATTACTGTAACATGTGTTATACAGTTATTTATAACAGTTTCCTGAGCATCATGCTAAGATAATGGATTAATTGTGTTATTATAACATACATATTAGACTACTGTAACATGCATTTTACAGCTACTATAACATTTTACTGATTCTCATATTAAGACTTCATATGTGTGTTATTATAACATACACATGTGTGTTATTATAACATACATGGTACATTACTGTAACATGTGTTATACAGTTATTTATAACAGTTTCCTGAGCATCATGCTAAGATAATGGAATGTGTTATTATAACATACATATTAGACTACTGTAACATGTATTATATAGTTATTAAAACATTTTTCCTGATTCGAATATTAAGATTTCAAAATTGACAAGTTCAATTACTTTATCACGTGTCTTTACATTACTGTAACAACCATATAATATTGGACATTTTAGAATAGACCTGATGCAACTCAAACCCGTGTATCTGGAATTCTAGGCAACGATTTTTCTTGGGGATGATAAATTAGTATTGGTGAAGACTTGTATAACTGCAAATATTTAAGTTTATGCATTAGGCGATCCTTAATATATTTTTCTTTGGCTTATTCTAAAGGCTATTAGCTCAAAAGAGAGAGCAATGTGCAAATTTTGTACAAAGGTATGGGTTCGAATCCCATATAGCCTTGTTAATTTAAGAATCTGGTGTTTAGAATTTGTTGAAACGAGATATGTAGTAAAAAAATTGATAAATAAAAACAATAATAATACACGGGATTGCAAAATTAAAGACGTGCAGGTCATGATCGGAGTCGGCTATGCAGCAGTGACGTGCATGGAGCGAGTTACAGTAAAACTCATGTTAATATGTTGCCATAAGTCCATAACTAGCCAGTATATTACGACAAAAAATTACAGTGTCTTCATCCCAAACATTTGCTTACCTTTAGTTAAAATATCCATGTTAAAGAACAACACACACCTTTTAGTAAGTGGTACTATAATCGTTGGTAAGCGTTACAATAACAGCTAGTAAGCGCTACAATAAAAAGCTAGTAAGCGTTACAATAACAGCTAGTAAGCGTTACAATAACAGCAACGTGGCATCATCCTGTGCGTCCATGATCTAAATCCAACGGTCTGAAATGGTAGGACAGACTCATTTAAAACCCTGGACTCACCGGATCTCCGTTGTATATATATATATATAAAATATATCAAAAAGTTTTTCATGGATAAGAATCTATGAGGTTAATTGCTACTAAAGTTTTTGTATGTGTTATTTAGAATAATTACAATAATCATATAAGATTCTCTTGAGGAAATATATATTTGATAGTTATTATATTTAAATAATTTCATTGCATCATTTCGTTTTTTTTTTTTAAAAAAAGAACTCTTTTTTTAGTTACCTATTTGCGGCGTTTTTGCCCAAAAAAAACGCCTCAAATAGAGAAGTTATTTGCGGCGCTTTTTTTAAAAAAAACGCCGCAAATAGCTTCTTAATTGCGGCGTTTTTTTTCCGCCGCAAATAGCTTTTTCTATTTGCGGCGCCCTTATTTGCCGCTACACCAAAAACACCGCAAATGACTACTTTTTTGGCGTCGCAAATAGCTATTTTTGTACTAGTGAATATAACAATATTAACAACACGGTTTATATCCAAATATTCAAAATATGACGAATATAAATAAATTTGTAGAAAACATAATCATGTCACAATATACAATCATAAAAAACTCGTACTTAAAAAGCTGAAAAATTTATGTACGTGTTATTATTCGTTTTATTAAATATGCATTTTTCGTTGTGAAATATCAGAGCTTTCAACCCATTTTCGTTTGTGAGTTGTGACCTATAAATAACAAAAGTTAATGTTGAATACCGAGTATGTGTGAGCTAAACACCATATTTGTAAGACAGTATGTTTCTTGAAAGACCGTCTCTCAATAAGCTTACTGAGAGACTATTGTACAAATTTAAGAAAAAGTGGTACTAAAATTAATATAAAAGGTACAAATCATGATTAAGGATAAAATGAGTACATTTATTACGTAAATAAGTACGAAATTACTATGGTACGATCAATGACAAAAGGGACACGAAATACAAATAAAATAGTACAAAAGAATGGTCTGTCAATAATTTATTGAAAGACCGTCTCTCTCAAGTTTTATGTTCAATATAGACCAACATGTGGTAGAGCATAAATTCTCATTTAAGACGGAAGTATTTATCTTAAGTTTAAAACGGGTCAAATAGTGATTCATTTGCATAGATAGGACAAACATGTTACTATTTATTAGACTTTTTTATTTTTGTTTTATCCATACAAGTGGATACCCCTTCACATTTTTTCGTCATTGCAAAATATTGAGCGACTTAAATTATTTTTATCAAAATTTAGAGGATACCTTTAACACCTCGTAGGTAGTCAAATATGGTCGTATATTTCTTTAATGACGACTGTGCATTGTTAATTTGAAAAGGTTAAAACACTTGTACTTCAAAACACGATGCATATTTATCACATCTATAGGGCAAAATAATTATTTTATCACGCAAGATTATATTATCAATTTTAATATGATTTAATTTTAGAAAGTATAAAGTTCGGGTGAAGAAAGGTAAAATAAAATACGTTATCATTTTTTTTGGCCTGTATTTTGACCGTGAGTAAACGAAGACTCACATATACAGTGATGTTGTGTCATGTGGTGCATGTATATACAATGAAGTTTACTTATTTGAACAAATACTCACATACATACACTAATACACATCTAAAATGTTTATTTGATCTACCATTTAGCACATTTGGAGAGTGTCTTTGTACTTCATTGACTTTATCTATCATAGTAAGCCCGTGATCTACGACAAATCCCACACAGGCCATGTAAATCTCACCCCATATAAACCATCGCTTTAATCTCACATTTCATTTTGATTATCTCTTCCTTCGTGTTTTTCTCAAGTCTCGACAAACCATTTAGGTTCATGCATGAAGTGTATGTTGATAATCGATATGTTCAGTCAATATTATTGCATATGTGAATCTTCCACAAACACTATTTTTTACCATTGTTATGTGCCTGGTAATTTTTTTTCAGTTTTAATACGTTTATTAAATTTTTACAAAAAAAATAAAAATATTTGATTTAATCATAATCTCTTTTGATTAAAAATATCATCCATGATATTATTAACAATTTTAATAATTAGTGGCAAAATCAGATCGTTTCATCATGTTATGCATACTTCATAATTTGAAGTACTATTATATAAATTAATAAATTGATGATTAAACATGGGTGAACCCTATATTTTAAAAATAAAAGAAAAATAAAAAAACAAGCAATTAACCACAGGTTGACACATCAGCATTGTGGTTGTTGCTTTATTATATAAGATAAATAAATAAATTGCAAAATCACATAATTTGCAAAAATATAGATTGTTTGGTTACCATAATTTTTGGAAAATGGAGGAATTAGAAGTTGCTAGGAACTTTCAATGCCTACACGATATAGAAAGTGGCTTACATACTCCCCTAGTCATTCGAAGTTCCCATGAAATTTAATTTCTACATAAGCAACCAAACACTTTTGCCAAATTCACCCGAATTGAATGTTGGAACTTAATTCCGAAATTGAAGTTCCTAGGAAAATTAAGTTCTTTGATGAACCAAACGACTTCTTAGTAACAAAAAATGATAATAACAAAGCTATAAAAGACAATGATCTTCACACATAATAATTGTAGACAATAAAAGTTATTTTATGGGAGTTGCTGGAGCGAAACCAGGTGTTATTAAGTTTCGGTAATACCCTAATAAACAAAATTGAAAAAACATAAAAATTGGAAAAGTAAATTTTGTTTTTCCGCCAATATCGTAAAAATAATAATTAAAACTAAACTATATATAATATTTACATATCACAAATTCACAACAAACAAATTTATTGTCAAAGGGCTAGGAAAAATCATGATCCGGATAAAATCTTTTATTTTTTTATTTAATTATTGATTTCTTATTGTTAAATTTTTAAACTACCCTTTTACAATAATAAGTTTGAAATTTGAATTTTAATAGAAAAAAACGCAAAATACATATAAAAATTACAATAATACCCCGGATGTCACTCATTTTGAGTAACAACCGGTGTCGCCATCTCATTTTCCTTATTTTATTGAGTAGAACTAAATAAAATAACAAGTACGAGTAATTTAAAATATCAGTACCTGTGTAAGACAATTTTATGCAAATATAATTTGTCACCTTTCTTGAAAAGAATATGAAAATTTACATTACCAATTGATTCAGGCTCTTTTTAATATTTGAAGTCATAACTCATAACAAGTGATGACCCAAAAAAATTATTCTGTAGGGGGCACAAATTTTCTTTTTAATTTTTTTTTTTTCGGTTTTTGTTCATGTAATAAGTTCGATTTAAAATCTATAAAACCCCTTTATCTTTCATTTTTGGTTTCACTTCACTTTCGTTTCTTTTTTTTTCTGTTCTTTATTTTTTTTCTCTTGTCGAGATGAGAGTTCACCCTGGACGGTTCCAAATGATGATTCATGTCAGCCGACCCAAAAACATTTTGGGACTAAGGCTCTGATGTTGTTGTTGTTGTTATCTAAGCACATCTAAGACAATATTTTTATATTTTGGATTTTTTTCCTTTTTTTTTTTTTTTTTTGCAAGAAAATTATAATCTTCTTATTCATCCATAAAGGGCAAAAAAGAAGATAACAATCATACAAAAAATGATATCCCCTAAAGCCTTAGAAAAGGCTAATGTCTAGACAAAACATCCGGCCAATATCTTAAGTCATATTTGGGAAAATTTCCATTAAGCAAAAAGGCACATATTGTGAATTTCAACGAGAAAGCAATTTGAGCAGCAGTAGACTTGTGACACCCCGCGATATAGCATAAAAATAAACAAATAATACGCAACGGAAATACGATACTTTTAAAAACTTTTCGACATATTTATTAAAACTTTTTCGCGGAATATCAAAACAACATGCGGAAGACTAAAAACTAATGAGAAAGTATAAATTATACAAAATAAATTAAATAGACGAGGGATAAGGTATCTCACGATAACAACATGAATTAAATCTAAACTAAGCGTAAGGGTAATTGTCGAATTATCAACAATGCTCGCTAGCCACAAGTCTTCCCCAAACAGCACCAACCTACATTCATGAAACATGAACGCCACAGTCAGTGGGGAGTAACTCAGGGTTCTCCCAGCCACTTTACGTCAGAAAACATGTAAACGGTAATTCTAAACATCTTATACATATGAACATGTATATAATTTCATAAACAATCATATATATTACCAAACATGAACAACATGATGAATGCGTGGGTGATAAGTCAAAAACATGTGAAAGCAGCATGAATCAACATGTATAACAGAATTAAAGCCAACATATGAGATAATATCAAAATCAAGGAAACATCCAAGCAAAGAATACACATAGTCAGAACGTATAACCACTGCCTCTGACATACCAGAGCGTATAACCACTGCCTCTGGCTACTGGAGCGTATAACCACTGCCTCCAGTTACGGAGCGTATAACCCTGCCTCCGAATACAAAGCATACAACTATCAAACAACACAGGAATAGAATGAACGCCGTCAGAGCGTATAACCACTGCCTCTGACGTACCAGAGCGTATAACCACTGCCTCTGGCTACTGGAGCGTATAACCACTGCCTCCAGCTACGGAGCGTATAACCACTGCCTCCGAATACTATGTATAGCGTATAACCACTGCCTATATGCCTAATACCTGGCCAGACCTCTCGATGTAATGCCTTACACCGAACGACACACGGGGACCGGAGCGTATAACCACTGCGTCCGACCAATCCCGAACATAGATAAATTCCCATTGCATGGGTGGCGTTAGTTCATTACAGTGATAAACAAATCGTATCACCGCTATCTATTCACATGTCAAGGCAACATAACCGTCGCCAACACAATTTTAGGATGACATAACCGTCACTTACATAAGCTTAGGATAACATAACCGTTAACCCACTCATTTAAACATACATGAGCCAATAAAAGATGAATAATACAACACTTATATCCGTTCCATGCCAAAAGAGAACACACGGGATAGAATAATGAAATAAAAGTTCTAAACGCATTTTGACATTACAGCTGTCCTCTGCCATAAAATTCATAATTAATTCAAATAAAATCGAAATGATACAAGGCCAATTGGTTCGGTTTAATAAGACTTTTATCTACAATATTTGTGAAATGAACATTTCCAAAAGACGAACTTAACAGGGGGTTATTGACTGATCTTTACAGTGTGTCAGAAACCGTCACACAAAATGTATTGCTTCATAAAACGGGTTTAACAAATCATTTTGGGGCAAAACAAACTCCTATCATCATCTAAACTCTTCAAAGTTTAATTATTGAAAAGGACCAGAATAGATTCAAAGTATAAAAATGATTTTCGAAACCATCTTTGAGCTACTGTCCATTCTGCGAGTATTTCCGCGCAACGTTCGTAAATAATTTATTGTGAACAAACGACATGCAAGAAAATTACGATATTTTAGAGGTATCTACACTTAAAATAAACAGGGGTATCTTTTCAACATTTTCAAAGGCGGATACTCTAAGATGTCGAAATAAATTGTACAAGACAATGGATAGATTTGTCAAGGTGCTGAAACATCATGAATTAACCATTGTAAGCAAAACACTATGAACTTGAAAGACTATCAAACTAATCATCCTCAATGATCATAAACTCATTTAACCATACAATCCTTAATGAATTTCCACAATTAAAATCTCATCCAACACAAGCATGCATGATGAAATTCATCTAAACATATGATTTATGAACCTAATCATGCCACTATTTAATCAAACACAATTCTAGTATACTAAACATTACAAGCATATAGTCATGCAAACAAAGACGATAAGTCGAGTAACCCATCACCGTTACCTTATAGCTCTTCAATAAGCATGATTTTGACTCAAAGCCACTCCGGTTTGGACAACCGAACTAGCTACACATAAATAAACGAGGTTAGCTATGAGAACCGTGCCTTAAAGGCCACGACCAGAGTATATTAAGGAATAATTTTGATACTTTTATTACCTAGAAAGATGGAGGGCGAGGAGAGGAAGAGATAGGCGCGAAAATCGTCGAAAACCGATAAGAAACGAAGATTTTATGACCGTTTTACGGTTGAGGTGCACAACAATGGTGTCCCTCTTGTTTTGTGTTTTTGTGTGAGTTTTTTTTTCTGAAAAATAATGAAGGATTTGAAGAAGAAGGAAGGTAGAGGATGACCTTGGGCAGCAAGGCAAGGTTTAACACTTAGCCAAGTGTCCCAAAGGACATGTGGAAAAGAGTAAAGAGTAAGCAACGAGCGAGTGTCTCGTTTGCGGATGGTCCGTGACAGCCTTTCGTATTTTCGGCATAATTTCCTCTACAGAACTCGTATTGATGTGTTTTTTGTGGCGTTGGAAAGCTAAGAAAAAGAGCTACAACGTTTATTTTATAAGAAAAAGATAGATATGCCTTTAAAATATCTTAAAATTAGTAACAAGGACAGAGTAGCGTTTCACAGGTTTAAGAGGTATAACTTTAAGACGGACATATTAATATCATTGTCAAAAACGATAGATTTTATATGGAAATTTCTTTATTGTGGAACATACTTTTTATTAAAATAAGATTTTAAATAATATATAATGATTTGGAAATTACGGGGTGTTACAAGACTCCTGACCACCAAAAATCCTTTTGCTTCTTTCTGCCCAGATGACAGAGATAGATCCTGCAAGGTAACATGAAAACCAAGCGTTTTTCCAATGCTTCCTATTACCTTTTTGTTGAGCCCACCCATATTCAGTCATATAGTTATGAGTTCTACAACCCAAATTCATCCAATTCAATTGCTCACACCAGACCTCCTGAGAGAAAGAACAATTGAAAAATAAGTGTGAGTGTGACTCACAGGCCCTCTTACACAAAGCGCACTTATTGATTAAAATCAATCCCCTTCTCTGCAAAGCATCAATTGTGACTAATTTGTGTTGAACTGCCAACAAAGCAGTGATAGCAAATCTAGGTAGAACAGCAGGGTTGTGAAGCATCCTAGCTTGAGGAAAAGAGAGACCTGGCCCTCGAAACCATTCATATGCTACAGCAATATTGAATTTATGATGATGACCCCAACTCTGAATGAGCTTTTGAGCAGCAGCAACAGAGCCAATCTCTTGCAGAATAATATCCTTAACTGCAAGAATACACCTGAAGCTTTTTGCAAAACTAGGTTTACAAGTAGTCTCCCAAATAGAACAATTAGGAAAGTTATAACTCTTGTTCCATCTGCACCAGAGACCAGTAGGAGATTGATCAAGAAGCCAAATCTACTTAGATAGCATAGCTTTATTCCACGAGAGAATTTCTTTTATACCCAAACCTCCTGCATTCTTAGGGGAACAAATACTAAACCAGCTTTTCATGACTAGTTTCCTGGCAGAATCAGCAATGTTCCAGAAATTTTTTTACACAATTTATTAATGATTTTAATGACACCGGCTGGAAGCAATCCACTGGCACACCAAAAATTCTCAAGGCCAAAAATTATTGAATTTAGCAACTGAACCTTCCCAACATAAGAAAGAAATTTTGTGGACCAATGTTGGACAGCACCCTGAATCTTGTTGATAAGACTCGCATACATATTAATAGTAATTCTTGAAGTGTTCAGTGGTAAGCCTAGATATCTGAAAGGAAAGTCCCCTTCAACAAAGCCTGTGATCTGCAATATGGCAAGTCTAACATCATTAGAAACTCCTCCAAAATAAATTTCAGTTTTTTCCGAGTTAGCATGAAGACCAGATATTACAACAAACTCATTAAGAGCAGAGAGGACAGCCTGAACAGATGGAACATCCCCTCGAGTGAAAATCATGAGGTCATCAGCAAATATTAGATGATTAATGGCAAGCTTTGAACATTTTGGATGAAAAAAAACCAAAGGAGCATCCTGCATAATTCTGAGATATCGAGAAAGCACCTCCATACTTAGCACGAATAAGAAGATAAAGGATCGCCTTGTCTTATACCACTGCGACCTTTGAAAAACCGATGCACAGAGCCATTGATCTTCAAAGAGAACCAGGAGCTAGTAATACAACCCATAATCCATTTTTTCCTAAATTAGTCATGATATTAGTAAAAGAATGAAAAAATATTGGTTATAGACATATTTTTTCCAACTTTTTTTTCTAAAATAATTTAAATCTATATAAAATAATAAAACAACAACCACAATATGTTAGTTCCCTCCAAAACTCCGCTATCACAATAAACATAGTTTTTATGATCCCTTGAAAATAGACTCACTTTCATTTCATTTATTTTGTTAGCATAAGATTTATACCACCATAATTTTGCGGATTTTTAAAATAATCTTTATATCCTATATATATATATATATATATATATATATATATATATATATATACACACACACACACACACACACACACACACACACACACACACACACACACACAATTGTTTAGCATGAATTTAGAATTTTCAATCATCACTTTGTTTACTTGATTAGACAATATTGTTCAATCATACAATTTAGATCATCGTTAGTCTCAAAATCATTCCTTTTACGTTTTTTACCTATAACAATAATATTTATTAAAAAGGTCAATTAATATGTTGAAGTGTTTAAAATTTTCTATCTATACCAGTTCATAAAAAAATAAAATAACAATTGTCATACTATTTTTTTGATTAAATATTTTTTAGAATGAAATTAACAATGTTTTGTTGCCGATCTTCGATTATCAAGTTATTATAGCATCTCTCCTTTTCCTATACGCATAAATTGAATATTTTAACAACTAACAAATTATATTATAGAAGCATGGGTAAATGTCTTTAGAGACGGTTTCACAGAATATATTATGAGATTATTTAATATTATAATTCAAAATGGACAATAAAACAGGTGAAAACACAGTTAAAAATAAAATGAGTACACTTATTATGTTTATATACGTATAAGTATAATAAAAGAACAACTAGACACTCGTAATCCCACATTAAATTTTTTACCCGCCTAACATTCTCTTAATATTATTTTATTCTTGCAAATTCACACATATTCGCATAATGGAAAATATATTTCATTTGAATATTAATTAATTAGTAATAGCAAATGCTCATTTTATGGGATGAGATGATACTAAAAGACGGAAGATTGTACATATTTTTAATAATGGAAAGGTTTCATAGCAATTGTGAAATTAAAGTGATACATAATCAAATGTTACATAATATTGACCTTGTGATTCATCATAAAAAAAAACTTGCATCATAAGATGAGATTAAATTTTTTACAATTATTATTTTGGTTAATATGTTATTTCTTTTGGAGCAATGTTAAATTGTTAAGTCATTGATTAATTTTAAAAATATTTAAATGCTCTTAGAAAACCATTTTTTACACATCAAACATATTTTACGGCATATTAAAATTTTCTATAGTAATGATTTTATCATAATTTAATAACGTAAAATCGTTTTATATGAGATTTATTAGTTTTTTTTATAGTTAGAAATAACAAATCTTTTGTAAACGGGTTTTCAATTTCACAAATTTTTAGATAAGACGACAGTCACAAATCAATTTAAACAAGGAAAAATAGATAAAATGTGGGTTTTGAGAAGTCTTAATTTAAGATGGTCAAGACCAACTATTATAATAGTTTATTTATGTTAGCTAATAAACTCATTAAATATGTATGCTATAGATGACATATAATTAATATTGACCATACAATATTTTTACTCTATGTACGACTGTCTATGTACGACTGTCTTAGCATAATAATAAGTCAAAAAGAACAATCTACCCGCTTTTTAACTTTTAATTTGAATCAATATTAACTACTAATATTATATTGACTCATTGACCTTGTGATAAAATAGATATAAAATATTATAAATTCTACTATTTTGTATTATTTACATACATATAATTATATAAGTACCAAACTTATAGTTTTGGGACATTTTCTTACGAGGATATATATTGGTTGTTCTGAATGACACAATTAACTAATTACTAATGAGTTCGTTTTTAACATAACCATGTTCTACCAAGGGTGTTGGATACAAATATTTATATTAATTTAGTGTAAAATTATGTAATAAAAGTGTAAATGCAATTCACCAAAAATATGGTTAGTAACGGGTTTTACCCTCCGGTTTTTTTTTGCTGAAAAGAGTTGAACTGAACTGGTCGTAGTGAAGCTAAATTGAACCGAACTGAATTGAAATAAGAGTTAATTTGTCATGAGATGAGTTGAACTAAACTGAACTGAATTAAATGAAGCTAAATTTAACTATATATAGCTTATTCCGTTCTATGTCATTAATAATTATACGAACGTTATTGTATTAGTTTAAGAATATATGGAAAACATACGATATTTATTTTCTATGTGTACCTTTTAATTTAAATTATATTGATCATGTGTATTTTGATTATTAAATCAAAATAGGGATATGTCGATCTCAGTGAGTCATACCCTTTAATTTAATGTTAAAAGTATAATAAACGTTGAATTTGAATTTACTTTTATTTGTATGTGTAAAATGTTATACATTTATATTTAAATGAAATAAAACTACAACTACAAAATTTTAAATGATTACTTGTATATTTTTCTACTTGTCCGTGTAATTTTGCAAGGGTCTGAAACTAGTTATAAGTATATGTAAAAATAATATTTAATTCATAGAAAATAATACATTTTAGTACTGCAATTAACAATAAATAAAAGTGGTTCAATGACTTCGAATTTGTTAACTTACCCGAAGGTCATGGGTTCAAATCTCATTTATTTACCAGGATTCGAACCTTATACCTCATGGATAAAATTATACACTCCTACCAATTATGCCATGATAACTAACTTACTAGCTATTATAGATACTTATAATAGTTTTTCCAATTGGAGAAAAAGTTATTCACTTTCCCTTTAAGCATCGTATGACCTCTAAATAGTGACGGGGCTAAAATTTGTCATTAGGGAGTGAAAAACTGTCAAAGTTTTAACTAATTGTTTTGCATTTTTTTCACCATTACTCATATTAATAATTACGTGGATTTTATTTTTTGATTGCTCATATGATGAAACCTTACAAACTGGAAGTGATATCACTAAAAAATAATATAAGTATAACGTAACCATCCCAAATTAAATATTAATGCGAAATTCATAATAATGTAAGATAACATCCTCTAGACCTCCAGTAATATTGATACATGTCACCAATAAAAACATTGTTATATTGTCTCTCACTCTCAAACCCGACTTGCTATTTTCTTTACCAATCTAAGTCACCCTGCTTGATATTTGCTTGTGAGATATTTTCAAAAAAATTCTCAGTCACTTATATAACATTTTGAAATAAAGTTATATTTTAATAACATAAAGTCATGTAACGTTATCACACAAATAAAATAATATAATTCATACATTTCCGCCAAATGTTAACACAATTTCCATGTAATGTTAAGCAAATGCATTAACATAATTTAACAATATCCTAATGTTCCATATACATTAGAGAAAATTGTTGATTACAACCTTATAAAAACCACTTTTTGAAACTTACAGCCTTAATAAATTTTTTTTGAAACTTATAGCCATATCCTAATGTTCCATATACATTTTGATTTCTAAAATCGAAATCATGAAAATAAAATCAATTCTATGTATTCAAATACTACTTTACATAAATTTCGTTGTGTTTCGAAAAAGTATTTGGGCCTACAAACATTTAGCCTAATTATCTTCCATGAGATCCTTTTAAAAAGTGTTGGCTTGCTAAACTGGGTTGGACCATTAAAGTCATCCAAACAATTGAAGTAATTGGGGAGCCTGACTGTCGTCTGCCTGTACGACACTAGTGAGTTACTGACTAACTCATTTTGTCCTACAAATGAGGCTAATGATCAGGTTCACTGCATATACAAATTACTGTAATAAATTGGCTGCCAAAAAAAAAAAAAAACAAATTAATAAATTATACAAAGTACATCCCAACGCCAATAGGAATAGAAGAATTTCATACAAGGTTCTTCTTTTGTCCTACTCTCTTTTATTCAGAACTAATGTTCCATTGTCCATTTCGGTTTATTTGTCAGAGTGTCTCATTATCCAAATTTAGACTTGTTTTTACCATTCGAGCATGTGCATTGAAAAGGATGGTTTCATCCTCTTATTTTTTCTCTTTTCCATTAACTTTTTGACACCTCATATTCTCTTTCATCCAAATCATTTTCCACTATCTTCATCCTCTTCCTCCTCCTTTTTTGTTTTTTTCTTCACATCAAAGAGGATCCTCTTTCATTCCTCTTTCATATTTTAAAATCTTTTTAATATTAATTTATATGTTTAATAAGGTTATTAAAAAAAATGATGGCATTATCAAATAAAATACGTTACAAATAAATTACAAACGGATTAAAAATTGACGAAATAAATAAATTATAAATGTATATTTTTAATCGTATTTTTTGTTTAAGATCGTCTAAGTTAATAAATATTAATAAATGTTTATATGCCTCCTTTTGTATCCACCTATGTTTTATTTCGTATGTACTTTTTCCGTTTTCACTTTATTTTAATCACACGTGAGAGTCGTCTTAAATTAAGACGATCTTGAACAAAAAAACAACAATAGTTGTATATAACCAACCACTCATGTATTCGAAAAATTATACCCGTGCATTTTGTGCACGGGTTTAAAACTAGTATGTACGAAATGTAGTAGTTACTACATGATTCCACATTTCCACTTGCAATATAAAATGTAGTAGTTAATTATCATTAACGAAAATTCAAACATGCAATATACAAAAAACGTAAAATTATTACCACACAATATACGAAAAACGTAAAATTATTACCGTACAATATACGAAAAACGTAAAATTATTAACGTATAATGTACGAAAAACGTAAAATTATTTTACTTGCAAATTTTATACATTTATTTTAATAACAATTATGTAAAATAAAAATTATATGCATCAATCTTATTGGATGTTGGGCACAAGGGCCAAGGTTGTACTTCCTCTAAAAATAGAGGAAGTCTTCCTCTTCCTCCTTCAAAGAGGATGGTTAATATAAGTTTCACATTGAAGAGGACATCCTCTTAGAGGAGAGAGAGTGCTAAGAGGATGGGTGATCCTCTTCAATGTGGATGCTCTTCTACCTTTACCTATTTTCATTTATTACCCACCCAACCCTAATCCAACAAATCATAACACTCTCTCCAATCTACATACCTCTACTCAACCAAAATATTAAATAACTAATATTTGATAAATTTAGTCGTTTCTTCACAATGGGACACTAGTTTGGGGTAGGAGGGAGTATCATTTTTCACTTGTTTCAATATTGACGGCGGTATTCGTCACAAGTTTGCGACGGATACTGTTTTCTCTCACAAAATACCCACTATTTCTCTCTCTTCGACACTATTCATGTGGTCCCCTTTCTCCACTAACTCATTTTGTATCTATTTTCTCACAAAATATCCGTCACAAATAGTGACCCGTCGCAAGCAAGACTTACTATTATAATAGATGATCTTTAAAAATTTCTTAAACTATACTACGTTTTCATTAAATAAGCATAATTAATGAATTACTATATACGGAGTATTATTTTTAGTTGAAAATATATATTAATTATTTAAATTTAATTGTTTATGAACATTTTTCAAGGATATATTAATTACGCTCTAAGTTTCAATATGTACAATCTGAGTTCTTATTTTAGAATTCGGTTTTTAGAATTAAGAACAAACTTTTACTTTACCTCAAAAAAAAAAAAAACAAACTTTTACTTGCAGTAGAAAAACTTTTTTTAAAACTTTTTAGTTATAACCCCGAGACAAAAAAAAAACCATTATTGTTATTGCTCTGACCCCATCTTAAAGAGCGGTTACGGTTTCTTTTGTTAAAAAATTAAATAAAAAATACAATCATACACATTAGGGTAAGATTATTGGCGGTCTTCGAGACAAGACTTTGTTAAGTCTTAAGACAAGACTCTCTCAATTTTACCATTAATCTACTCGAATCTTGAGGAAGTCTTAAGTGGAGTCTTGGAAATCCAAGACTCTCCTTAAGACTTTTGTGGGTCTTGACCAAGAAATAATTTTCATAAGTATGTAAAAAGAAAAAGTGAAATGGAAAAGTAGAGTCTGAAGCGAGTCTGACAGATAATGTATAAAGTTTTGTGTGGCCTGAGGTGAGTCTGAATAATAAAGAAATAAGGGGGCTATAACAAGTCGTCGACGTTTTATAACAAATCGTCGACGTTTTTCATAAAAATGACATTAATTGCCCTTACTCTCAATCTCTCTAACTTATCTCTCTTCTAAACTCTCCCAAACAAAACAAACAATATAATAACACTTCAAAAAAACTCGATTTTCTCACAACGATTCAATGTCAAGCAACTAACAATCAACATCAAACGCTAACAACGATTCATCGGTAAGTGACTAAAATTTATTTTCATTTGAATCGAACTAGTATTTATTGAATCACATGTTAAGTGCATATGAATCGAATTACATGTTAATTAGTCTTCATAGAATTAGTATTGAATTGAACACGACACGACACAACACGCCCCCATAGCCCTCGAAATTTTGCTTGGCGCCAATAGAAACATGTAAAGTCAACGTCCATAATGGTGAGGGACGTGAAAACTCAACATCCACAATGGAGAGGGACGTGAACATTCAACGTCCCCCATGGACATAGATGTTGATTTTACACGTCCATATTGGACTGAGATGTTGAGTTTACACGTCCACCATGGACTGGACGTTGATATCCAACGTCCATCATGGATGAGGATGTCCATTCTTCACGTCCATCATGGGCTTAGACGTGAACTATTCACGTCCAACATGGTATTGAACGTGAATGTTCAAAGTCCCTCCATGGATCAGACTAATAAATTGGTTTTCCATCTTTTTATTAAATTTTTTACATAAACTTAGGTCTTTTTACACATTTTAGAATCTAATCATTATTAATTTTGCGTGTTAACAGGATTCGTTTGAGGAGTTTGGTGTATATGATGTTAATTACAACCACCTGTTTGTTGATTGATTTAAAATAAAGCCGTTATAATTTAAAATGTTACCGTTTTAATATGAAAATGTAACCGTTATAATTTAAAATGTTACCGTTAAAATTTAAAAATGTAACCGTTACCATCTAACTTCTTATAAATAGTCATTGTTATGTTCATTGTAACTCAAAAAATTAAGATGGTTCTCACAAATACTCACAAAATCAGAGCTTATCAACTAAGGATCGATGAGATCGTTGCGGATTTAACAGTGCCAATGTCTCGCCTTGAATTAGTCGTTTCAAGTGTCACAGTATGGGACTTGCTTGAAAATCCTCCAATTGGCAGCCTTTGTATCATCTTAGCCGGACACCCGTATCCGGGCTTCACTCCAGCTGTTACCGATGAGGTTGTTTCTGATGAAACACCAACTGAAAAGATGTGAGAGTTTCGCAGGTTAAAAAGTGATGTCATTGCCTATATTGAGCGTATACTGTCCGTGATCGATTATGCAACACTATCAGACTTATGTGCCGGTAAAGTGTTTAGCCTACGAAATGTCAAACTCCGCACAATTGAATTATATAATCAATATGTGGCTAGCCAACCTGAAGAAATTGAAGCTCGAGATTATGTAGAAGATCTGGAATCTTCATCTTCATCATCCGAAGATAATTAAGTTCCGTTAAACTATGCTTTAAATAAATTTGTGTTTCAATTAAACTTTATGTAATTTTTGTAATCCCGTCATGTGTTTTATGTATTTTAATCAAGTTAGTATTAATAAAGATCTATTTTAATTAAAAAAAACGACACACAACTGAAAGAGATTAAAATATCTATACAAAACACAAATAAAATGTCCAGACATAACAATACAATATACTACGGGGTACTCTCATTATCATCAGCAGCAACATCATCATCCCCATCATCATCCTCAACATCAGCCTCGGCTCTGAAGAACAGCTTCATCTCATCCATCAATCTCCGCACATATTGCCACTTCCTCTCCGTGGAAGGCTGTCTATATATATGTGAGAAATGACGACTAACAGCTAGGGAAACCTCTCGCGCTTCGCTGAAAGGAAATGAGCGCATCTGAGTACGACGCGTAGGGGGGTAGAAGTGTGGGTGATAAATCTTCCTATACCAACCCGTGTGGCGTGGATCACTCTGAAATGACATCAAAGCCCGATAAAATCGCTCTCTCAACACAATCTCCGCATCGCTCAAACCCTACTCCAAATCAGGAGTATCACCGTAAGACAACCTATAACCCAAAGTCGGCTTAGCCGGAGGAACGTCAACAGTCGGGAACCGCATAGCTGTCGGAATAACCTGAACATACCCATACTGATGGAGACACCTATCAGGTTGGTACAACTCTACTATATCCAGAAATCTAATCAGGCCCGAGTAGAGCGAACTAGTGCAAGCCCTGTGTGGGCTAACACCATAAGGGAGCCACTTGACCTGCTCCGTCCTAAGCTCGTCCAACCTCTGCAAGTGCTGCTCTAACAACCAAACATCTCCCCTAAACCTAAGAACCCGTGACCAAGCCTCGACAAGTGGTCGTCCCTCGACATAAAATCTGGAGTGTGGTCTGAACATGGGAAAGTAGTCATATATCCAAGCCAGAAGCAACGATAAACAACCGCTAACACCGTGGGCCTCCCTACGCGAAGCCATCCCCAACTGTCGATACAAGTAGGCCAATGTCACGGCTCCCCAAGCATAACTACCGATATCATACAACTGATCAAACAACGGCAACATACGAGCAATAACATCATCACTAGACTTGTCCGTAAACAAAGTCTGTCCTAACAACAACATCATGTACGCCTTAAGCGAGTCATGTTGGTTACCCGTCTCCGCAAGCTCCATCAACTTCTTCACCGTCAATCCACCACCCTTGTAAAACGGTGGTTTCACATCCTTCACATCCATACCGAACAAGACAACCACCTTCCCCTTCAGACCAATTTCCCCACTCGTACGACCCTCCTCCATAACCCCCAAGCCATACACCCATATCCCAAGGATCCTCTGAACGTCGTGCAACAAGATAGTAATCTCACCAAACGGCATATGAAAAGTGTTGGTGTCAGACTGCCACCTCTCTACAAAAGCACTAATGAGGTTCTCATCCAACCCGGTGGTCAAAGAAAACCTCAAATGATCAAGCCCATTCCGGATAACTCTCTCAATCATACCATCACAGACCTTCATCTTACATATCCTCTCTAAAGCACCTGACCTCTCGTAACACGTGAGCCACGATCTCACGCTTCTCGGATCGGTCCAACTACTATAAGCTACGTGGCCACAAAAACTACGTAGCACGCTAAGGACACTCGGACCACCCTCAACCGGACCTGTAAGACGCCAAGATAGATCCGGAGTCTTTGTCTTCTTCCTCCCCGTGCCCGAACCGGCTTATATCGGCCGATAGCATCACGTACCACCTTCTTAGGTGGTCGAACGACGGCCTCCACCTCAAGAAAACGAGAGTTATCATCATCATCCTCCTCCTCCTCCTCCTCATCATCATCATCATCATGATCATCCTCCCTAACCGCCTTGTCAAAGTGCTCTTCCTCCTCATCATCAGAACGTCCCACTGGCTCCCTAAAAACACACTCGGTAACTGAAGCTCGTCCATAACGACCACGGAAGTAGGGTTGGGAGAACTGATTTGGATGCCCCTTCCCCTACCCCTACCTCCCCGACCAGGACGTGTCGCTATTGGTAAGGGGACACGCCGCTTAGAGCTTGTGACTCTTCGGTCTTTCGTACGGCCCAAAGAAGTCATAATGTAATCTTTGTTGGTTCGACATCTGCATTTACGAGATTAAAATGTTAGATAAATAAAAATAAACAACTTTTCATACAAAAATTATAAAAAATAAAATAAATTCAAAATTACACAAAATTAACAACTTTTAATAGAAAATAATATAAATTACCCATTTAAATACAAAATTAACAACTTTTAATACAAATATAACATATCCATTTAAATACAAAATTAACAACTTTTTATACAAAAAAAAATAAGTAACTTTTAAAATTGAAAATATACAGTTAAAACGAAATAAAAAGGTCTGAACTATGGACGGATTTTGAATTTCAATGTCCGACCATGGGCAAGACATTGAGTTTCAACGTCCAAACCCACGAAGGACGTTGAAACCCAACGTCCATACCCATGAAGGATGTTGACATCCAATGTCCATACCACTATAGACGTTAAATATCAACGTCCAAACCCAACATAGACGTTGATGTTCAACGTCCAAACCCAACATATACGTTGAACTTCAACGTCCTACCCATTTTGGACGTAGGAGTTCAACGTCCCTCCCCTATTCACGTTCCTATTCACACACCGTCAACAAACCCGACAACAAATACAACAACAACAACAACACCTATAGTTCGAAAACAACAAAATAACAACAACAATAACAATAACAACCCAACAAACTACAAATCCGACAATAATAAACATATTTGTGAAATTGAAACGAGAAAATAACAAGAATGACAAATAATAACGAAATTGAAACAAAATTGATGAACAATAACAAGACAAACATACATTACGCGTCTAATTAATCAAATTATACAACTAAAACTAAACTTATTGGAAAAAAAACGAAATTGAACAATAAGTTGGGTTAGACACGAACATACTTGATTAAAAAAAGGGTTGCTGCGGTTGTTGGTGGAGCGGAGGTCGTGGTGGCCGGAGTTCGTCGTGGGCGGAGGTGAAAGAGAGAGTAAGGGAGTAATTAAGAGTGAAAGAGAGAAAGTGAAGAGTGAATGAGAGAGTAAGGGCAATGCATGTCTTTTTTTTAAATCCGTCGACGATTTGTTATCAAACGTCGACGAAATTTCGCAACCTGGAGAAATAATAAAAGTTAGTGGAAAGTTGATGTGACAGTTTTAAAACTTTGGGGACTCTTACGAATAATGTTACCCGTAGTACGTTATTCTCCATTTCTCTGAAAAGATGTCATTTTGTCTTGCACTCAAAACCAAAGTAATTCAAAAGGACAAGAAATAATCTTTGTGATTTGTAATTTTCTCATGTTTGCATCGAATAAGTGTAATGTTCAATTTATATTAATATTTTGATATTTCAAGTCACAAGTATCTTTATGTAAATTTAAATACGTTTGTAAAAATGTAGGATACTCCTACAATTGTTATATTGTCAAAATAAAACAAATGTTAGATATTTCATGTTATTTTTACTTAAAGAGTAATTATGCAATTGGATGATTTTAATGATGAGTAATGTGTAATTAGATCGTTGTAAACAGAGTTTTGGTTTCATTTCCGCAAAATTTCAATTTATTCTTAAGAGCATCTTCAAGTAGTGGTCGCTATTATTAGATCGCGATTCAGTTTTACTCTTCATCTCACCTTATTTATCTTGACGTACTTTCACCCTCCCAAGCAGAAGGTTACGACCTAGATCATCAATCTAATTATTTTCCACTTTACAACATTTATCAATATACACATAAGTGGTACCAAATATGTCTTTTATTGTTTTTTTATTCTTGAACCAATAAAAATTGTACACGTAAGTGGTCACAAATATGGTCATTATTCAACAATGGTTACAAATTGACCTTAATGGAGTATATGGTCACAAATTAACATAGGTGCTCACCAATTAATTTGCTTAATCATGTTATTAACCATGATGAAACAAGGACATGACCACCCTCATGACATTGGTTGATAGTAGAGGGTAAGGACGCATGCGACGTACACGGAAACGTTAACATCATTGATAGGTGACTTATTGTTTTTTTTTTACAATGGTAAATAGACAAAAGAGCTAGACAATGGTTATCGCAAGATTGCTCGCAATCTTGTTAATAGGTCTCTAGGAACAAAAGTAATGCAAAAACAGTAAAAAAGAGGAACAAGAGCGATAATATCAGAAATGACGCCAGGCGTCTTGATAGAAGGCTTTTCCGAGCCAGCAATTTGGAACAGTAACTGGAGACAATCCGACGAAACATCCAAATGATAAATCTTACGTACTCAAGCTAGCCCATTCCACAACATGAAGGATACCCAGAGCCTCTGCCTGTATTGGTGATTTTACTTTAAACCTACCAGAGTGAGCGTCGAAAATGCCACCATCAGAGGCGCACACAATCCAACCCGCAGAAGCACAAAGATTAGGAAACCAACAAGAATTAATTTTTACCCGAGCGACACGACAAGAATCATGCCCCTTGACCAGATAGAAAGGAAAATGATTCATAATGGACGTTTTATTCTCATCCCGGACGTGCAAGTCTTGTGAAGGATGAACCAGAGAAACCTTACTTTCAGTCGATTCAGCCTCCATAGCCAACCCTGAAATTGATCTAAGTAGCGAGAAGAAGAAGGTGGAGGGAAAAGGACTTACCTGAAAAAATCATATTATTCCGCACGCACCAAATGCACCACAAAAACGAAAGAAAATGATTAAGAAGACCTTGTGAGTCCCTTCGAGTGATGATACTAAAATTAATCCAATCAATGAGCCAATCCTTAGGACTGAGGAAAGAAATGTTGTCAATCATGATCCCAATAGGAGATGCCAACCTCAGATGCCTAACAACATCACAATCCCGAAATAGGTGCTCCAAAGTTTCCAAGGATTGACTATCTGGACAAAAAGGATACAAGAAGGAATTACCAATGTCACGTTTAACAAACTCAGCCCCCACAGACAAAGCACCAGTAATAATACGCCATACAAGGATCTTCCATTTACTAGGCCCAGGAAGAGACCATTTTCTTGCAAAATCGTTTAACCTTTTCATTAGCTCGATCCAGGTCCTTCCTCGAACTGTTAGACTACAAATGTTAATCAAGACAAATGGCGTAACCAGACTTAACGGAGTAGCTACCATCCCTAGTATATTTCTAGTAAATAGTGTCCCTCGAAGCCGACTCACAAATTGGAATAGCACAAATCTCGTTAGCCCATTCCTCTTCAAAGATGTCACTGATCAAATCCACATTCCATTTCTTTGACGAGGTAATAAGATCAGCGCATAAACAAGGCTTACAAGTCACTAGTGAACAACATTGAACTAAAAATATAAAATTTGTTCAACATTCATAAATGTCCTATGTATATACATGATAGTAGAGTTCCATTATTGAACAAGTTAATAATTGGATTTTTTGGCTTTATGTCAAACTATTTAAGGTAAATAGATTGCCTCATTTTTCCCTTTATTTTTATGCAAAGTCGCGAACTTTTAACGTTCTCAACGACTTTACCTGTTTTCAATAAGAATATGTATTTGCAAGATTTATAATAAAAAAGAAAAGAACTAAAGATGCCGCCAGAGAAGATGATGACTTGTTCTACTGCAATTATTGTACTGTGCTTGTCCTACTACTATTTCACTAGACCTCCATCAAGTTTTAGAAAAAAAAGGAAGGAAGGCGTTGGGGAAGATAGCGTATTTGGATCTTTAGGTGGTGCTATTTAACTAGAAGCTCATGCAAGTTTCGGAAAAAAAAAAAGATAAAAACAGCTAGGAAAGGTAACGACTTTGCTAAAATATAAAAAAAAAAAAAAATTGATGACTTGTTCCATTGATACAAACAGTTTGAGATAAACCCCAAAAATCCAATAACCTCATTTCCCAAAAAAGGTCGTTGAATTTGTGGAATAAAGAAATCAATTTACTAGTGAAATCAAGCATAGTAGAAAATTAACGAAATTATGTAACTAAAAATAATGAAATATATAATTGGTTGGAGGACGACTGATGACCGCCTCTACTAACACAGTAACACCTAAATCCGCCACCGACCCACTGTATTATACTCCACATATTAGGCATTTAGGCTATTAGCTAGGTAGCACTGTAGCAGTAATTACAAAAGAGATTGCATGCGGGAAAATGCCATGCAAATTGAAGCGCAATCTTTGCTTGCTTTTGACTTTAACCCTATTACAATTTACAAGTGATGTTAACGCGTTTGATGCTTGCCAACTTTCACTAAACATTCTCATAAAGTAATAAAGCAGTAAAATTGAGTAAAATTCAATCACTAATTAGTAATTAACGCCAATAATCGGCATCATCATGTTTTATTACTATTTACTACTTCTATATCACCAAAATGTTGAGGGCCATACTTTGCTTCATTTCTTTGCCGGTAATTACCTTTTTTTTACGTACCGTGTTGCATGACTTTCATTTTAAATATTTTTTTAATAAATTTACTTAACACTTTGTATTTTTCTAAATACTAGTTTTATTCTCGTGCACAAAAAAAAAAATGTACGGGTCGGTTTTACAACTATGATATACTGTGCTTGCAACATAATTTTCATTTTATCGACATTTAAATTAAAAAGATATATGAGTAAAAATTAAATTATATAATTGCACCGACTTTTAATTAAATTAAAATGTAATAATAATGAATTAAATACATTTTGTTGTATAGTTTTTATTAAATTTAGACCTATTTAATTAATAGGAGAGAATAATTAAATCAATAAGGAGGAACGTCGAGGTCCCTACCATAAAAGAAAAAGAAAATTAATTTTTTCATTTTAATAAGTTAATAAACAATCAAATCTCTTTAAATTCTATTCATTTTATAGTATAGAGATTATTATTAACCGCATCAGTCTTTTGTGCAACTTTGTCCTAATTTTCCATATTAATACCAAATTTAGAAGGTTTTAACTTTTAACTCCTTAAATTATGGTTTAGTAAATACATTTAAGATAAATTATGAGTATATATATTAACTTTTGGTAGAGTGAAATCCAAAGCACCGATTCACAATAATGAAAATGAGCAGTTGATAATTGGAGAGAGTGATAAATTAGAAAAGTTGAGTGCATGGTCCAGTATGCATGAATTGTCTCGTTTCTTAATTACAATTGCATAATTTGAATTATTGCAATTAAGGAGCAATTAAGGATGAATAAGTGAGTTGGATTTATGTCGTTTTGGGCAGTGTACCTATTTGTACGTGGACTTCAATTCATTATGCATGACTATGATCAATGGTTAGACTAAAGATGACAATTAGACGAGGAGACAACTAATTAATTGGGCAATTTGTTCTCTCCACAAAAAAAAGACTAAGGCCCTGTTCTTTCTGGCTTATTTTCAACCCGTTTCAGTTCAGCTCAGCTCTATTCAGTTCAGTTCAGATCAGTTCAGCTCAGTTCAGTTCACCAAATAATATTTACCTACAAATTTTTATATATAAAAATAATTAACGTTTAGATGTAAAATGTTTAGATAATATAAAATAAAATATATGGCACATTTACCTTTAGGTGGATGTGGGAAACAAAATTTTGAATTAGTTAAAGAATCCCGCCACACAGTTATATCATGAGCACTTCCTTCCCAACCCACGTTGATAAATGTAAAAATTCTGTCAAATGAGCAACAAGCTAACACATTCCAAGATTTCTTTTGATGACGACCACGAAATGGTACACCGTCCTTCTCGCCAACTACTGCTTCTATATGTGTTCCATCTAAGGCACCAATAGCATCCTGAAAATAAATAATAGCGTTTTATAATATATTAATAAATTATTCAAGTAGGGAAAAAAATCGTCATGTTTAGATAATAGAGTTGAACAAAATGTATTACCTTGAAATAAGGCCAGTAAAGTGAGTTATTTTCTACTTCTGGAGGCACCTCTAGTAAATCATAATGCGGCCTAATGATATCATGCGACAATATCACCAAAGCATCTACAGCTTTAATGAAATACTTACATATCGTAGAAATAGAATGCTTGAATCTATCGGCAGCATCACGATAAGAAGCTCCTTTCGCCATTATGTATAATAAAATTCCGACTTGTTCGTCTACCTTTATATATCTTCCATCTACTAGCAAATTTCGTTCAACCATCAAATTCACAAGTCGTGTAAACATGTCTCTATCAAGCCGAAGTTGCTCCAAACAAGATGTATCATTTTCATTCAATAATCTATGTATGTATTCAGCTCCACTTTCCCCTCTCTCTCTCCTAGCCCGCCTAGTTGATGACTCTGGGTTAACTAGTGATTTGCATTGGGTTTTTTATCGATTTTTAAAATTCAAGTGATTAAATTAAGTAAATACATTGTTTTAGCCTAGATATGGTTAGTTTGGATAATACTTTAATAAAATGGTCATTTTGGCCTAGATACCGTTACTTTAATAATATAATTATTTTTAAAAAAATCACAAATTTATATTAATCAAACTTTTTTTATATTATTATTATTAATAATATTGTTGTTAGTTATTACACTTTAATTAAACATTTATATTCAGTTTATTTCTATTAATTTCTGATTCATTCAGCTCAGTTCAGTTCAGCTCGATTAAATTCAGTTCAGTTCAGTTCAGTTCAGCTCAGCTCGATTCAGTTCAGCTCAGTTCAGTTCAGTTCAGTTCAGCTCAACCCCATTCAGTTCAGCTCAGTTCAGTTCAGCTCTTAGAAGCCAGAAAGAACAGGGCCTAATTGGCCAATTTGAGTTGGCTTCAATTGAAAGTTGAAATTCCGTCACAGTTGGTTCGTCTGAGCTTAACTCGAGTTTCGATTCGACTATTAGAATTTAAGGAGTTGAGACGGTAAGTATTTCTTATCTAAGCGATATAATTTTTATTGAGACGTCGTGTAAGATATGCTCTAAATTCCATGTTTATATGGCCACTGATTTCAGGGTTAACGTCTCCTTCCGCATAATGGTGCACTCCACAGACAAAAGTGAAAACTGTTCTTAGAATATGTAGATGAAGATAAATGTATAACATGGGGTTTATTTTCCTGACACTTTAAAAACATATGAATTGCAAAATTACATGATTTACATAAATATGTATTGTTTGGTTGACATATTTTTTGGAAAATGGAGGAATTACAAGTTCCAAGGAACTTCCAATGCTGCCTGCATGATGTAAGAATTGACTTATCTACTCCCCTGGTCATTGAAAATTCACATGTAATTTTATTCCTACATGGCAACCAAACACTTTTGTCAAATTTACTCGAATTGAATGCATGAACTTAATTCCTATGAAATTGAAATTTCTAGGAAAATTAAGTTCCTTGATCAACCAAACGACTCCTAGGTAGAAGAAGATAAATGTCGAGATGTGTGGGTTTATATACTGTTAGGGAGCTCTAATAGTCAGGAAAAGAGTCATAAATATGGGTTCAATGACAATAAATCGCAGCAATGAATTGTAATTAATCAGCAGTAATAAGGAGATATTTGTATAGCAATGCAATAGTCTCGAAATCAACAACTAGAATACGAGGAAAATTATTTGAACCGGGAGCAAAAAATGGCCCTACCACACCAGAAAATTTCATGTGTTGCCTATACACCACCTCAGCAAATTGACGTGGTGTTAACATGTCACAATCACTCCACATCACTCTCGTGTACCGGAACACGTCCAGTCGTACTCCCAAGTACCGTAACACGTCCAGACGTACTCACAATCATAGGTGTCAGGAACACATCCAAGACACTGGGACCGAGTGCGACTCAAGGTCCCCTGTCAGGCTTCGTGTCTCAACCACACGAACCTCTCCAAACTCAAGTTATAAATGTGCACATACTCCTTGGACTTTGAAGCTCCAAAAGGTGACTCAAGCGAAATACGGTCTCTCAATTGCCTTCCGTCTCCTAAGCAACACTCAAACCATCTTCATCCTCCACATATCCGTCATAACCGACATATCCTCTGATATGCCCAGGCCAATAAGCATAATATATGCAAGACAGCACATGTTATACCAATACCGACTCATTATGCAACACGACCCCAAATTACGATGTCAAGATCAATTCCCCAATATCCCGACTGCCCGAGTCGAGGCAAGCCAACAACATATTGTAATGCAATATGACACACAACCTAGTCCTAAATCATGCTTACATTACTTTTCAACCACAATATGTCGAATATGAGACTAATCCATCAATACTCAACTACTCATCGTACTCACTACCTTAATGACATTCATTAATACTAAACATGTCATAATGCACTTAAGTTAATCACGTGAGGCCAATTAACATTAATTATACTAAATGCAATAACACAAAGTATTTAAACCGAGTAGGATTAAGCTACCTTTTAGCATACTTCATAAGCAATACAAGACAAGCAAATATCTGACTCATAAAACTGTCTCATCCTACAATTATCACATAATAACTATCAAATATATCCTACACTAATAAACAAGGTAAAACCCTTTATTACTACCCACTAATTATCCATATCATCTACCCTAAGCATCAATTAATTACCCATAACAAAAACCCAAAAGTTAGTATTTATTTAGATAATGAAAAAAGGTGATATCGACTAACAGAAGTAGATCGTGTTAGGTTCTTAACCTCATTATAGTCCTACTAATATTAATTATCATATAATCTAAGTGATCTTATGCATGCATAACGAAATTAACCGAGAAATAGGAAGAAACATTCTTATTCTTACATTGATTATTTCGATTAAATTAAGCACTAGTAAAGACTCCTTCTTTACTAGTTATTGAGCTATCAATAATGGAATGATCCTCCAATGAGTCTCCAATTTAGAAGACCTTCAAAAGAGATACACCAAGACACCCTCTTATTAATATTTGTGACTATTTGTGCTAGAAATCAATCACAAATAACCTAGTCTTTATTATCTAATATTATTACTACTTTAGTAAATAATATTTTGATTTTCTCTTAGTAAAAGAAGGAGGGAGTGCACGGTTAGGGAGAGGAAAAGATGAGAGAATTTTCTTACTTATTTCAAAACCCTAATGCATGTTAGAATGATTCACATTGAGAAGAGAAACACACTTTTGTTCTTCTCAAAGGGGTTGGCCGACTATGGGTAGGGTGCCCAATGCACGGGCACCTCTATTAGAACACTTGTCCCATATTAGATTATATTATTAGTTTTATACATTAACATTTTATCTTATAAATGTGTTAATGTGTAATATGTAATGTGTGTAGTGTGACAATATCACACGGTCCACTTAACAATGGACACACATTTTATTTTGTTCATTATCATGTAACAATTACAATGAGCAATTCAGTTATTTTTATGAAATTACAAGTTTAACTAATTAAACTTTAATTCATAAAATTTGTAGTAATTCGAAATTACTAATATCTAACTAATAATTTCCCGTACCATTATAATGTTATAACACTCGTAGTATAATTAAATTCATTCTCGTAACATTGTTTCATAAACATTTAATTTCTAGCAATGACATTTCAATTACTAAAATTTTATAATTTATAATCATATTATAAATATCCTCCTTACACATTTCACAAACTAGGATCGAATTGACTCGTATCAATATACAGTCATTTCATTTTCAATTAATAGAGTTGGCCTAAAGGTGTGACCTAAATGAATCAACTGATCACCACCGTCATACGACAGTAATGTCAAACTCTAGCAAGCCAATCATTACCGATTAATGTTGATCAGTTGACTATATGATGAAGAATCATCCCATCAGTATTCTTATTGTCGATTTATCAATGATATTTATCATTGACGTGATCGCACTATTGTTGAGGATACTTACTCCTACAGATCGGGCATTATGAAGGGTGCTCCATCATTAATCGAAGCTTAACTCATGCTACAAGGTGTTTTAAGGAGATTTTAGAGATAAGGAGGAGGTTTTAGAGAGATCGAAATAAAATAAGAAATGATTTGGAATTTGGGGAAGAAAGGTCTATCCCGTGTTCTGCTCAACGACACTCAACCGAGTGACTTTTCACTCGGTTGAGTAATCCAACTATTCGACCGAGTCACTACCACTCGCTCCACTAACACCTCTATCCGGTCCACTATAAGCCCACTAGATTTAGTTTGCGTCTTATACGATACTCGTATCTGAGCAACATAAAATAAAATGTCAAATATAAGTAAATCATCAACAATGTTATAATAAAACTACCACTAGCATTAGACTTCATATAATTACATGTATCAACATCACCAGTTTTAAACAAGAGAAACAATCACACTATATATGAAACTTTTCATACCATATATCAGGGTTTGTTTAAGTCCATACGAAGATTTAACAAGTTCAAAAACCTTATGTTCTTGTACATACACTTTAAAATCAATAGGTTGATCCATATAAATCTCCTCATTGAGATCACCAATTATAAACGTAGTTTCCACATCAATCTGATGAACAAGCAAGTTATACATAGAAGGTAATATCAAACATCGCTCATAGGAAACACTCCTAGTGACCGGGAAATATGTGTCAAAATAGTCTAAATAAGACTTTCGGTTCAAACCCTTAGTCACCAACCTAGCCTTAAATGTATCAACGCTCCCATCAGTTTTGAGTTTCTTCCTAAATACCGATTTACACCATATAGGCTTACAACTAGGGGTGAGCAAAAATTTCCGATACGGTTTTTTAATACGGATACGATACGGTATACGGTTCTCGTTATACGGTTTTTCGGGTATACGATTTATTTTTCCGGGTACACGATACGGTTTTTTTGAAACCGTTTCGTATCCGGGTTAGCATAAATTAAAACCGTGTACCCGGTTTGACCCGGTTTTAGTGTAATTAAAAAAAAAAAAATTTAAAAAATACAAAGAAAAACCTAGAAACTTAGAAAGCCCAATATTGCCTCAGACCTAATTCCCGTACACAAAACAAAAAACACAGCTACACTCACTCAGACCTAATTCCTAAACCCTAAACTTCCAATTTCCATCGCCTCCCTCCATCTCCATTATCGCCTCCCTCCATCTCCATTATCACCTTCTCCAATCACAAAATTCCCATCACCTCTTCTCAAAATTCTCATCGTCTCTTCACTTCTTCAGATCCTCTCATTTATGCTATTAATCTTCTTCTAACGTATGATTTTCGTTTGATTTTCGTAAAGTAATATTATTGTAATTGTATTTTGTTGTTGTTGGTAGGTTGTTGTAATTTATGCTGTTATTGTAATTGTATTTTTCGTTTGATTTTTGTTTGATTTTCGTATGATGTTCTTTAACAACTCTTACAAAAGTGTTGCGGCTGATTTGTCTGGCTTTTTAAGTTGTTTTTGCTCGGGATTTTTTGTGTCGTTTGATTCTTTTTCATCGTCCTGCTGTGATTCTGAATCTTTCTCTGAATCGATTAGTTCAGCCGAAGAATTCAACCTATGTAATTTATGCAGAAACCGTATCCGGGTATACGAAAACCGGTTATACGGTTTAACCGGGTACCTGAAAACCGTATACCCGGTTTAAACCGTGTCGTATCCGGAAGTGAAAAACTGATGCTTTAAAAACCGGGTACCCGATACGGTTTTCAAATCCGGATCGGGTCCCCGTTTTTTCTCACCCCTACTTACAACCACGAGGCAAGTTAACAATCTCTCAAGTATGATTATACATAATGGATTCAATCGCACTAAATAACCTCTTTCCACAAGGAAGCATCAAAAGATCTCATAGCCTCATCATAGGTCTTAGGATCGTCCTCCACAATATACATATCAACAAACTTATCATCTAGATATATCTACCATCCTCCTCCACAACAAAATCAGGCCCAATGTTTTCTCAACTCTTGGTATCTTACTCCTTGTAGGTTCTAATGATAGTTCACTGGATGTGGCAAAATAAGGTGGGGAGCTACCATTATTATCCTAATGGGAAGAAGCATCGAAAGTCAAATCCAGGCACAAAGAAGGTTTCAAAGCAAAGATGTCTTCAAAGAAAAAACATCTCTATATTCAACAATAGTAGAATAAAAACCTGAACCCGCATTTTTGTTCATGAACCTATTGGTAGTACTATTAGTAGCATAACCCACCAAAATCGAGTCAAAGGTTATAGGTCCTATCTTGTCTCTTTTAAAAGCATGTAAAACAACTTTGGCTAAATATCTCCAAACCTTTGGAAACATCAAATTAAGTGGATAACCCTTCCAAATTTCATAAGGTGTCACATCAAATTTCTTATAGGGTACATGGTTTAGAAGATGAGTAAATAGAATAGATTTCCCCTACATTAAATCAGATAACGCCGAAGATAATAACATAACATCCATCATATCCTTTAAACTTCTATTTTTCCTTTCAACTACACCATTTGTTCAGGGGTATAAGGGGCCGAAAACTCGTGTATAATACAATTTTTCTTACAATATTCCACCAAAAAATCAGTTTTATATTCTCCACCATGATCAGACTTTACATCCTTAATTTTTCTATCAAGTTGGTTTTCAGCCATATCGTTATAAATAATGAACGTATTCTTAGCCTCGTTTTTATTCCTTAACAAGTAAACCTTACTATATCTCGAACAATCATCCACAAAGGTTATATAATATCTTTTATCTTTTATACTCTCACAGTTCTTATAATTACACAAGTCGGTATGAATGAGCTCTAACAATTCAGTTTGCCTTTTGGTCACTTCTTTAAAAGGTTTCTTTGAGTGCTTTGTTTCCACGCATACTTTACATTTATCCATAAAATAAGAAATTATATTGGGCAACAAGTTCGTTGTTTTCATGCGTTTAATGGATTTAGTGTTAACATGTCCAAATCTAGAATGTCAAATATCAATGGACTCAACGATGTAAGCAGAAGAAGTAGATGCATTCATTTTAACATCTGTGGGAAAATATCTGTATATATTCCCAATTCTTTATATGTAGGATTATTACGAATTTAAGGTACGATTTATAGTCATAAACGAAATACGAGATACAAAGATTGGGAACAAGAATTAACCTTCTGTCCTTGCAAAAGCCTAAGATCATATATCAAGATAGATACCCTCCTAATTATTGCACCCAAGATGTTCCAAGAAATACCCCTTACCGAGGTAGAAACTGCAAAATTACCTATAATTTTGTGTAAGATGAAAGCTAGAGAGAAAGAGGGAGTCAGTCGTGTGGAACTCATAAGTAACATGTGCCGTGGGTATGTCCTATTTAAAGCTGCAAACTACATTTGAAGAGTCTATTGATCTAGATATACTCAAGAGGGGGGGGGGGGGGGGGGGGGGGGTTGAATTGAGTATGCCAACGTTTTCGATTCTTCTTCGATGTATGTGGTAGTAGCGAGTAAAGAGTAAAAACAATTTAGTAAGAGGAGACACGATATTTTGAAGTGGTTCAGTTTCACAAATCGAAACCTCCGTCCACTATTCTCGATTAATAAAATTAGTACCTTCTCCGGATTACAATTTTATCAACCCTACTCGTACAACTTTGATATTAGTTGTAACTCAATCTAGATACCGTGAAATACCTAGCTATGTCAAGTACCGTAAAATACTTGACTACAATGAGTACCGCTAAATACTCGAACTATCTTAATTATATAAGATAAATCTTCAATGAAATCTTGTGTTCAACGATCTTGAATGTATGAGAATAATCTTCAATGCTTGTAGTCTTTATAACGAAATCTGACGATGATTGGCACGGAAAACGAGACGTACGTGAGGTATCGTTCGTTTCTTGGAAGGCATGTATGCGTGTATATTTTTTGTTGGTTTTTAATGTGTAATTGATATCCTATATATAGTAAATTAGATCTCGGTTAAGTCCTAGTTGTTTTAGGAATATTACTTTATCTAGAATTCTTATTTCTAGGTAATATTCTAAAACTAATCTTATTTGAACTAGGAAATATTTTATATAAGATATTATCAAATTAAGACATAAGATTAAATTTCCCAAACCTAATCAATTTAGGAAATAGCTTATACCATAAAATATAACATCCTACTTTAAATCAATTCCTAATACTTGTCAAGATATCATAAATTATATCTTTACACAAATCCTAGTTTGATTTTAAGGTAAATTAAATAAACACATAATATTTATTTAATTAAACTAAAAAGACAATTGGAACGTGTCACTCAACCATACGAGAGACGTTGTGCACGATTCCCGAGGTACACGGTTCCTATGAATTCGGATTTTGTCCATAACGGTTAGAATAAAAATTCTTAGTATATTAGAATAAAATAATTAACTCATAAGATAATTATTTTAATCCTTTTTAACTAAAGAACATTTTTTTTCTAAAAACCGTTTTAAGATTACTAATTTAATATTTAACAACATGACAATCATACATGCATGTTTTCCACGTTTTACTTTATCTCACGCATTTCTCATTTCTTCACGAAGTTATAGATACGAACTATAACTATGAGCTATGTGATTCCGCATTAAAACTTTATTCTTGTAAATCTTCAAAAAGACTTGATAAGAGGTTAATCTTCCTTCAATCCATAATTGAATTTATACTTGTTTAAGTACGATCTTTGCTCTATAATTAACTGTACACTTTAACACACGATTACACGTATATGTATATAAAATAGATTTACTTAGACTTGTCATTATTAAAACATAAAACAATATATTAAACATATAATTTATATTACTCAACAACCTTGCTATTAGACATCAACTAGGATTCCCCAAATCGGTATTTGGGTCTACCTCTAGCACTTCACAACAACTGAACAACTTAATATTTGCTCCAGTTGTGTCGTGCTCTACTGTCCCACACGGCACTCACTGGCCGAAAATCCCCTGCTCACCGAAATTCTATCTGTATAGAATCGGTTATATTCTCTCTTATGTGTAATGTTTTATCTTTTATAAATATCGTATATTTTTAATCCACTAATTAAATATAACCTTTTATATTTAATTAAATCATTTAATCTTTATTAAATAATTTCATTATACAAAAATTAAATATAACATTTTATATTTAATTTCCAATTAACACTTTAATTCGCCTCAGCTAATATTATTTAATCAGTATTAAATAATTACAACATCATTACATTGATTAACCGTTTAGTCTAATAGGGTATCAATATGATTACATTTTCATCTAATCATATCTCTCATATTCCATCCTCTAGGTGTGACTCTTAGGGACCAGTTGATTACCGCTATCTGTATGACAATAACGTCAAACTTTCTAGCAAGCCAATCCTTATTGATAAACGTGAATCAACTGGCTAAAATACAAAGTATACCCTGTGTTCCTTTAAGAGATTTATTCGTGTTGTCGTAATAACTGTGGAGTACACTAGCTCCAACAATCTCCCACTTGTCCGTACAAGTGTATGTGCGATAACCGATTCTCATATCCAATTAAATTTCTCCCACTCAATGTAAAACAATTTGCAAATCTGTATTCACAAAGGTCATATTTTACAAGCGATCTGTATCAAGTGTAGTTTTCCTGACTAGAGAGTAACTCAACTGATAACGAATCATTATTCGAGCATTGCCATGCATTTCAGTTACGACTCCTCGAGTGGTCCTGAGAAATATTAAAACCTGATAAGGGGTGGATATTTTCCTCAACTCGAATCATGCAGATGTAAGCGCAGTATGAAATGACCCAAAAAAAATCTGCTTAGCCCCAGTTACGGTCAGCTAGTGAGAAAGAAATCAAAGTCACCTAAAACTGCCCTTTATCTCAAGAAACAATCGATGGTCAAAAGAATCGACTCAAGGAACACTATGGACGTCCTATCCACGACCTGGCTCCGAATGTTCAGTAACATTTGGGACTCCACTGCGTCGTCACATAAATGTCCTACGAGTTATCCTTATAATCTCGTATTTGTGATCGATCAGTCAACGGTTTGACTTATGGTTTATTGAACCCACCATCAATCGACGTCACAAAATAACTGCCAGAGTTATCAGCTCATGTAGGCAATTACAGACCAAAACAAAATATAATGTAATTTAGTTCACTTTGTGGTTTTCAAAGTTGTCTGTACAATCCACATGAAAAACAAAATATGAAAACAAAATCGATGGTGTTATAAATAGTATATGAAACAGATACAATATCCAATCCATAAAAATACTAATACAACTATGGAACACGTTTAAGTCCCATTGAAATAATGTGCCCTTCATGCTTATCATATCTTAATGGCTTCGTGAGAGGATCTGCGATATTTTCATTTGTTGCAATCTTGTCTATACTATCTCCTTTTGCTCCACGTAGTCTCGTATCATGTGAGCTTTCCGTAGTACATGTCTAGATTTGTTGCTAGACTTAGGCTCCTTAACCTAGAAGATGGCACCTCTATTATCGCAATAGATGGTGATCGGGTCATTCGAACTAGGAACTACGGTTAGTCCTTGTAAGAACTGACGCATCCATATAGCTTCCTTTGCAGCTTCCGAAGCGGCATAGTACTCGGACTCCGTTGTAGAATCTGCAATAACACTCTACTTGGAGCTTTTCCAACTGACAGCAGCGTCATTAAGAGTAAAAGCGAATCCAGATTGAGATTTCGAGTCATCTCGATCCGTTTGAAAGCTAGCATCTGCGTAACCGTTTGCGTAAAGTTCAGTGCCTCCTCCATAAGTCAATACCCAATTTTTGTCCTGAGTAAGTACTTAAGAATATTTTTAACAGCCATCCAGTGGATTGCCTTGGTACCGACTCGTCATACTCAAAGCATATGGCACGTCTGGACGTGTGCATATCATGGCATACATGATCGATCCTATAGCTGATGCATAAGGAAAGTGACTCACGCGCTCGACCTCTTCCGGTGTCTTAGGTATCTGAGTCCTACTCAAATGCACCCCCGAGATCATCGAAAGCAACCCCTTCTTGGAGTTGGTCAAGCTGAATTTGTCAAGAATCTTATCTATATAAGAATTCTGACTCAGTGATAACATTCGTCCTGATCTATCTTTATAGATACGGATCCCCAAGATACACTGTGCCTCACCCAGATCTTTCATATAGAAATAGTTCTTTAACCATACTTTAACCGAAGATAAGAGATGGATGTCATTCCCGATCAAGAGTATGTCGTCGACATACAACACCAGAAAGACGATCCTGCTCCCCTCGACTTGATATATAAGCATGGTTCTTCGACCGATCGAATAAAATCATTCCTTTTTATCACTTGGTCGAAACGATGATTCCAACTCCTAGATGCTTGCTTAAGTCCATAGATAGAACGTTTAAGCTTCCATACTTTCTTAGGATTTTTAGGATCGGTGAAACCTTCGGGTTGTACCATGTACAAATCCTCCTCCAAATAACCGTTTAAGAAGGCGGTTTTCACATCCATTTTCCAAATTTTATAGTCATGAAATGCAGCAATCGTTAAGATAATCCAAATGGAACGCAGCATGACTACGGGTGCAAAAATCTCATCATAGTGCAACCCTTGCACTTGAGTGAAACCTTTTGCCATTAGTCGTGCCTTATAGGTGTATGGTTGTCTCTCGATGGAACGCTTTATCTTATAAAGCCATTTGCACTGAAGAGGTCGTACCTTATCAGACAAATCAACCAACTCTCATACGCTATTCTCATACATGGAGTCCGTCTCGGATTGCATGGCATTAAGCCATAGCTTTGAGTCGGAACAGGTCATAGCACCTTTATAGGTCACGGGTTCGTTACTCTCTAAGAGAAAACGGTCAGCTCTGTCAAGTTCCTCGACCATACCGATGTATCTGTCTGGAGGAATGGAGTGTCTAACCGACCTTCTAGGTTCCTCAGGAATACTGACTGTAGCAGAAGATGAAGGGACAATTTCCTCCATTGATTGCTCAGTAGTTGGTTCTTGAACCTCCGACAGATCGAAGGTTCTATTACTTGTCTTATTCTCGAGAAACTCTTTCTCTAAGAACTTCGCACTAGCCGCAACAAAAACGCGGTGTTCGATAGGCGAATATAAATAATGACCAAATAGTCCTTTTGGATAAGCAATAAAGTATGTCTTGACCGATCGCGGGCCAGCTTATCCTCGTGTCTACACTTGACATAAGCCTCGCAGCCCCAAACCCGAATAAAGGACAAGTTAGGGACCGTTCTCTTCCATATCTCATATGGAGTCTTGTCAACAGCTTTAGACGGATTTCGGTTAAGTATATGAGTAGCTGAGAGAAGAGAAAAGCCACATAATGAATCTGACACAACTGTGTGACTCATCATGGATCGAACCATATCTAGTAGTGTTCAATTTCTCCGTTCGGACACACCATTTAACTATGGTGTTCCAGGTGGAGTTAACTGTAGTACAATACCACAGTCTTTAAGGTGTTGATCAAACTCATTCGAAAGATATTCGCCACCACGATCTAATTGAAGTGCTTTAATCTTTCTATCCAGTTGGTTTTCAACCTTCGCCTGAAATTTTTTTAACTTTCAAAGGATTCACTTTTATGCTTTATTAAGTAAACATATCCGTATCTACTTACATCGTCCGTGAAAGTGATGAAATATCTATAGACATCTCTTGCGGTGATTGACATAGGTCAACATACATCTGTGTGTACGAAGCCTAATGGGTCTGCAGTGCGCATTCCAACACCTTTGAAGGAAATACGAGTCATCTTGCCTATGAGACATGTTTCACATGTGCTAAATGATTCATAATCAAATGGGGATATAGCGTCATTTTGTATTAGTTGTTTTACACATTTTTCATTTATGTGTCCCATACGTCAGTGTCATAGATATGTTTGATCTTTGTCACCAACTTTTAATTTCTTATTATTCACGTGTAATATTTCATTCGATTGATCTAAGACATATACCATTCATGGAAACCGCTTTACCATAAACCATTCCATTTAAAGAGAAAATACAGCTATTATCCTTTATTAAGAATCAAAATCCGTCTTTATCGAGTACGGAAACTGAAATAATGTTCTTAGATAAAGTGGATACATAATACCAGTTATACAGATATAACTCGAATCCGCTCGGTAGCTGGATCACATATGTTCCCATGGAAGCAGCAACAACTTTTGCTCCATTCCCGGCTCGCAGGTCCACATCACCCTTTGCGAGAGATGTGATGTTTCTTAGGCCTTGCAAATTAATACAGAGATGAGAACCACAACCAGTATCAAGTACCCATGTTCCAAAACTTTCATGGTTAATCTCAATCATATGAATATAAGATGACATACCAATAGGAGCGACGCGGCCTGCTTCTATGTCCTCACGGTACACCGGACAGCTCCGCCTCCAATGCCCAGTCTTGTGGCAATGGTGACACTCAATGTTACCGTCTTTGCTCTTAGTCTTGCCTTGTGAGCTACTTGTCTCACCAGGCCCACTCTTGAATCCGACCTTTTTGAACTTAGGAGGCTTAGCTACAGTTAGCTCTCCTTGAGCCTTTCCCTTACCTTTTCCCTTGTTAGCAATCATGAGAACATCTTGCTTCATTCTCCCACTCAATTTAAGATCCTTCTCGGTCTGTACCAGAAGGGAGTGTAGCTCATGAGAACTTTTCCTCATGTCATTCATATAATAGATAGTTTGCTCTGAATAAGGAAAAACCATCGTGAAGTGAATGAAGCATTCAATTAATGATTATGTTCTCACTGATTTTGCAGTTTAGTGATTCCAATTTCTCGACATTCTCAATCATATTAAGAATGTGTGGGCTAACTGGTTGACCCTTTTGGAGTTTCGCGTCAAAAAAGCGACAGGTGTGCTCATAAGTAACGATTCTCGGTGCTTTTGAGAACTCGTTCGTGAGCGTGGTGAAAATCTTATTTGCACCATGGGAAATGAAGCGTCTTTGCAAATTGGATTCCATTGCAAAGATGAGTACGTTCTTTATCGCACCTGCTTCCATAACGAAATCACTGTAAGCTTGTGATACGTTAGCTCTATCATTGGGGCCTGGGTTTGGTGGTAATGGCTCAGTTAAGTACCTGAGCTTACCATCACCTATGGCTGCATTCCGTAATGCAGCCTCCCAATCCGCAAAGTTGGACCCATCATTTTTTCAGTCGCGTAGACTGATTCATGTGGTCCATAAAAGCCTTTAGCCAGGATTATTTTGCTAGTATGGCACTAGGCATAGGGGCATCACTATGACCAGCCATAGTATTTGTAGTATTATTGATTTGTAAAATGAATTCTACACTGTAAAGAAGAAAATAAAATATAATAAGCATACCATCGTTTTGTAAATAGTCCAATGCAAAAACAGTTTAATGCGACGACTTAAGCATTTATATAATTGATTTTCCTCAAGAACTATATAAATGATCCCAAAACTCAATGTCAGTAAATTGATAAGCCAACCTCTTGGCTAATTCTACATTTAGAATTCTTGGTCGATAAATTTTTGTAAATTCTATCTTTAGTCCACCATAACCATAAGATCGTACGAGGGTCATGATGTCGAGGTAAAATAAGTCAACGGCTACTACTTACCCAACATAGAAGAGGTCATATGGAGAGTAAGGTCCTATATGCCTGGCGACGAAGAAGGATTCATAGTAATTTGACTTATAAAACACTAATCTCAATTTTAGGTTATAGAGGAAGATCCCATCAACTTTATTTTAATTCATTTTAAGTGAACGAATATCTAGCATGCGAGAAATGAATAAACTAAGGTGATGGCTTAAGAAAAATATGCAAGTGACATATGTATGTCCATGATAATTGACATACATACCTATATGAGTCAATTTTCATGCAATCTTAGGTGGTTTGGTTTATGCGGAAAAATGATGCAAAAACATGCATGTGAATGACAAGCAATAAGAACGGAAATAAATACGAAAAATAAAACAAGTCCTAGTGTGGCCTATCCTACCAAAAAGAACAAAAAAAATACAAGTTTGGAATTCATTCAGCAATGGACCCTAGAAGCTTGTCTTGACTTGATGTTCCTTCTTGGTGATGTAGTGGGAATGAGCAATCCGATCTCCGTCTTTGTCTTCTTTATTACATTTTGAATTACATAACATTATCTTATTCTTATATTCTAATTCCAACAACATAATAAAAAAAATTACACAAGGGAGATTCGAGATCTCATAATTACATCACAAATTATGTTTCCTTCATTACGAAAGCATAATTTACTAAGGCCACACTAAGTATTACAATTTACAACTGATTGCAAAAACTGTAAATAAATCCATTCGTTAAACATTCAACATTAAAAACAATATGCATCATGCTAATAAATTATTTATTCAAGACATAATTCCGTAATTATGTAGAGTAATTTACTCAAACCACCATTTAACAATGACTTAAATTATGTGATAATTCCGTAATTACTCACATAATTTTAATCAAACAAAACCTATTCATATTATCGTATAATATGAATTAATCCAACATTATTTTAAACCATTTTAAAATAATTGGGTATCAAAACTTGTGAACTTTTTCACAACAAGATGTAAACCCTAAACCATAAACCCTAACAAGAAAAAAAAACAAGATGAAACAGCCCGTAAAAAAAATCAGCCGAAAATGAAAAAAATAAAATAAAAACAGTCGACTCGAAAAAAAAACTTTTTTTTTTTCGTGACCAGTACCGCCGTGAACAGTACCACCGATTTTTTTTTTTTCAAAAACGTTTATGAAAATCATACAAAATAAATTTCGTAAACTTAACGCTCTGATACCACTTGTGGAAAAATATCTGTATATATTTCCAATTCTTTATATGTAGGATTATTACGAATTTATAAGGTACGATTTATAGTCATAAACGAAATACGAGATACAAAGATTGGGAACAAGAATTAACCTTATGTCCTTGCAAAGGCCTAAGATCAGATATCAAGATAGATATCCTCCTAATTGTTGTACCCAAGATGTTCCAAGAAATACCCCTTCCTGAGTTAAAAACTGCAAAATTACCTTTAATTTTGTGTAAGATGAAAGCTAGAGATAGAGAGAGGGAGTCAGTCGCGTGGAACTTATAAGTAACATGTGTCGTGGGTATGTCCTATTTATAGCTACAAACTACCTTGCTATTAGACATCAACTAGGATTCCCCAAATCGGTATTTGGGTCTACCTCTAGCACTTCACAACAACTGAACAACTTAATATTTGCTCCAGTTGTGTCGTGCTCTACTGTCCCACACGACACTCACTGGCCGAAAATCCCCTGCTCACCGAAATTCTATCTGTATAGAATCAGTTATATTCTCTCTTATGTGTAATGTTTTATCTTGTATAAATATCGTATATTTATAATCCACTAATTAAATATAACCTTTTATATTTAATTAAATCATTTAATCTTTATTAAATAATTTCATTATACAAAAATTAAATATAACATTTTATATTTAATTTCAAATTAACACTTTAATTCGTCTCAGCTAATATTATTTAATCAGTATTAAACAATTACATCATCATTACATTGACTAACCGTTTAGTCTAATAGGGTATCAATATGATTACATTTTCATCTAATATCTCTCAGATTCCATCCTTTAGGTGTGACTCTTAGGGACCAGTTGATTATCGCCATCTGTATGACAATAACGTCAAACTTTCTAACAAACCAATCGTTATTGATAAACGTGAATCAACTAGCTAATATACAAAGTATACCCTGTGTTCCTTTAAGAGATTTATTCGTGTTGTCGTACTAAATGTGGAGGACACTATCTCCAACAACATCAAGAACAAATAAACCATCGTTACAAAAATCTTGTCCAACAAATTGACCATCAATGGATTCAACGAATTGGTCATATACGTAATGTCATATATTTATCGGGTTATTGCATATGTTGATTTTAATGGCGGAGTATTGGTTGGTTGTTGTTGAGGAGACGAAGGCGCTTAGGAGACCGTCTTCCGCTTGAGTTGCCTCTTGGAGCTCCCCACTCCAAGAGAAATGTGCACATTAATGACTCGAGTAGCCACGTCACCTGGCAGGGCACCACGAGTAGCTCTCGGGCCCGGTGTCGTTGACGTGTTCCTGACACCTTTGTGTTGTGAGTACGGCTGGACGTGTTCAAATACTCGGGATGAAGATGTTGGTTATGGGTACGACTAGATGTGTTCCGATACCGTGAGGTGAGTTGCATTGTGGTTATTAGCATCGTATATCAAGGTCATGTCGTTATTGCATTTAATTGTATTGCATGTTTAATATGTTTAATTATATTGAAATTGACATGTTTAGTGTTGTTTAATTGTCACCCATTTTCAAATCAACTCTGTCGAGTGGCTCCCACTCGGCCGAGTGGTACTTACTCGGTCAAGTTCATCCTACTCGGTCAAGTAACTCTCACTCGGCCGAGTTTCCCTTACTCGGTCGAGTAGCTCTGACTCGACCGAGCTTCCTACTCCCGTGGCTGATCAAACTTATTCGATCGAGTATAACTCCGTGACAGAAAAGAAAGGACATAACCGAATGTTACCAAAACCTAAAAATCAACGCAACTTTGTCGGAGGTGGTCGAAAGACTCACCTCTTCCCGATTAGTCCTGAAACCACAACAGAATCGTACTACCACATCCAGACCATTCAAGTTAAAACTTAGTCCACCCACAGCTACCATATCCTTATAGAACTTATCATCACTACTACAAATATAGGTTTAGGAGACGGGGCTAATGGAACGAATTTTTGCGGAACCGTCCTAATGTGTCACTAAAGATGCGCGGGATTTTTTAATTCAGAAATACAAGACGGTTCCCATTATAACCCGTCTTTATTTGTTCTAAATAAACTAACGAGAACGGTTAAAATACTTAACCGTGCTCTTATGTTAACAATTAGAAAGCTACGAGAACGGTTTCATAGAGAACCGTTCTCTTTGCTTCTCATTATACTAAAAGAGAACGGTTGGCTTGGGAACCGTTCTCTTTGCTTGTCATAAAATTTTTCATCATAACTAAAAGAGAACGGTTGCTTTTAGAACCGTTCTCCTTGCTTCAAAAAGAAGACGGTTTCTTTGTGAACCGTTCTCTTTTCTGTTCATAAAATTTTTTCATCATAACTAAAAGAGAACGGTTGGCTTTATAACCGTTCTCTTTGCTTCTAAAAGAAGACGGTTTCTTTGTGAACCGTTCTCTTTTCTCTTCATAAAAATTAAACAAACATAACGTGTAACACACAGTAACTGCAGCCTTCGAAAACCTTTGAAATTCTGCGAATTCAAGTCTGCGTATTTTCCACATTCAGTCTTGTTTGAATTACCAATTTTCTTCTTGCTATCAATCTGCGAATTCAATCTTGCTATCAATCGTCCACCATAGTTTCTTCTTCACCAAGCAACTGAACCATAATCGTACGCCCTCTTTCTCCTTTACTCTTGTTTGAATTACCAATTTTTTCTTGATTTTATTTGGGTTATTATGTTTTATGAATGTTTATGTGGTTTTGATTTTGAATAATATATGATGTATAATTTGTGGTTTTCATGTTGAATATATGGTTTGTATGTGATTTGGATGAGGAATATGATGTATATTGTGGGTTAATGTATATGATGAAGGTTTTGATGTTGAATATATGGTTTGTATGTTTTTTCTGAAATTGTAGTTCATAGTACAGACCCAATATGTTCATTCGTGTTGCTGCTGCATACCATCTACTGCCACTGCACTTCCTTTGCATCTAGACTCTACTCCAGTACTGTGGTTGCTGCATATTCACCATTGCATACGATTAATGTCCTATGCTTACTACTACTGTTGCTGTAACTACTACGATATTGCACCAGACCCCCCCTACTGCACTCATTTTTCTACTTCTGTCCGCTTCTCTGTCTGTTCAGACCAGAACAGCCACTGAACGCATTGGCCTGGTATTCTGGTCTGTTTTGGGTCCATTTTCTGGACTGTTTTCAGGTATGTTACGTGCTATTTCAGGTCTGTTACGGGTATAGTAACCATTACGGGCAGTAGCCTATGTGTAGAATGCAGTAGCGAGTATGTAGCAGTGGGCAGAATGTATGTAGTTCATAGTACAGACCCACAGTCTAAATCATACACAAATCATGAACTGTTATCGTCCTTAGTATTATTATCGTCCTTAGTATTAATATTGCTATTAGTATTATTATTGCTATTAGTATTATTATCGTCCTTAGTATTATTATCGTCCTTAGTATTATTATCGTCCTTAGTATTATTATCGTGATATTATTACTATTAGTATTATTATTGCTATTAGTATTATTATCGTTAATAATTGAATTATGAATTTAATAATTGAATTATGTTGTAATTATGTAGCCGAATATGGCTCGTACTTGGATGATTAATGGGAAAAAGGGCGAAGTAGAATATGATGCCGAGTTAGCTGAATTTTACGACTTCGTAATAAAGAACGTGAAAGACAAATCTAGTATGGCGTGCCCTTGTGATATGTGCCGGAATATTAGGTATATGAGCTTTGGAGATGTAAGAATACATTTAAATAAGACAAATTTTAATCCAAAGTACACTTGTTGGATTTTCCATGGAGAATCAAAAAATTTAGATGGAATAGATGTCCAATTTGGGGAGATTGAGAGAGAAACATGCTTGAGTGACGATGAAGAGCCCGATGAGTCTAATTCACTAGAAGATCCAGGTTGTAATATGAATACTGAGGCAGGAGATGGGTGTGACGATATGTTGGATAAATCATGGGGAGATATGTTTGGAGGTGATGAGCAAGAAGGTATTGTAGATGAAACTGATGAGGATCTTGATGAAAATGATTTGGAGGATACCAGTGTTGTATTGGAGAAATTGAAAGATTCCGAAGTGCCTCTTTATAGTAGTTGTAAGCACACTAAATTGGCAGCTCTTGTTAAGTTATATAATTTAAAAGCAACAAATGGGTGAAGTGACAAGAGTTTCACAGACCTCCTGAAATTATTAAAGGACATGCTCCCCGAAAATAATGTACTTCCCGATCGTACATATGAGGCAAAGAAGCTACTTAGGGGAATTGGTATGAAATATGAAAAAATCCACGCATGTCCCAATGATTGCATATTATATCGCAAAGGATATGCTAATCTCACTAGTTGTCCAGTGTGTAAGGAATGGCGATATCAAAAGAAGGAGGGGATCCCAGCTAAAGTTTTGTGGTACTTTCCAATAATTCCTAGGTTGATACGATTATTTGCGAATAAAGATGATGCCAAATTACTCACATGGCATAGTACATCAAAAGCAAATGATGGGAAGTTGAGACACCCGGCCGATGGGAAAGACTGGAAGTTTATTGATGCAAAATATCCCGAGTTTGGCAAAGAACCCAGAAATCTCCGCCTTGCACTCTCCACTGATGGGATGAATCCCTTTGGAAATTTGAGTAGTCAACATAGTACTTGGCCGGTGTTTTTAGCTATTTACAATTTGCCTCCATATCTTTGCATGAAACGAAAATATTTGATGTTGTCTTTATTGATTTCTGGTCCTAAAGAACCTGGTAATGATATAGATGTCTACTTAGAGCCTCTTCTTGACGATTTGAGATTGTTGTGGGATGAAGGGATACGAGTGTTTGATGCCTACCAGAATAGTTATTTCAATTTGAAAGCAATGTTACTATGTACTATTTCTGACTTTCCTGCGTATGGTAATCTATCTGGACACACTGTGCACGGGAAAGAGGCTTGCCCCTTGTGTGGAGAAGATGTCGATTCTTGTTATTTGAAGTTTTCTCGTAAGCAAGCGTACTTGGGATACCGTAGGTTCTTGGACCCTGATCATTCATATCGTAAGCTACAAAAACCATTCAATGGAAAACCTGAACATCGATCTCCTCCTAAGATATTAACCGGTCATGAAGTATATGAAAGAGTGAAAAAAATTGAGATAACTTATGGGAAGAAGGGTTCTAAATTAGCGTCTCGGGGATATAAGAAGATGTCTCCTCTTTTTGAAAAACTTCCATATTGGCGTGACCTTTCTATAAGATATTGCTTAGATGTTATGCATATTGAGAAAAATGTGTGTGACAATATAATCAACACTCTTCTGAATGTTCCGAATAAGTCAAAAGACAACACATCAGCTAGGATGGACATGGTGGATATGAAAATCAGACCTGAGTTGGCACCAGAAAAGAAAGGAACACAATATTATTTGCCTCCGGCTGCTCATACACTTTCAAGAAAGGAGAAAAAAGAGTTTTGTGAGTGCTTAAGTAGTGTTAAAGTGCCGGAGGGATATTCTTCCAATATCAACAGCCTAGTATCAATGACAGATCTTAAGCTTGTTGGTTTAAAGTCTCATGATTGTCATACTTTGATGCAACAACTACTACCAGTGGCTATACGTTCGATTTTACCTAAAAAAGTTCGATTCGCCATAAGTAGGTTTTGCTTTTTCTTCAATGCCATATGCAATAAAGTGTTAGATCCCAAGGAGTTGGAGTCTTTGCAAAAACTAATTGTCACTTCTCTTTGTCAATTGGAAATGTACTTTCCTCCTTCATTTTTCACAATAATGGTGCATTTAAGTGTACACTTGGTTAGAGAAATCAAATACCTTGGTCCAGTTTATCTAAGGTATCAATATCCTTTTGAGAGATTGATGAAAGTGTATACGGATTATACATCTAATAGATATCGTCCTGAAGGGTCTATTGCTGAGCGTGCAATCACGGATGAAGCACTTTTTTATTGCTATGCACACTTGTCAGATTCTGAGCTACCTGGGATTCCCTAAGAATAGGCACAGTGAGTGGATGTGGGCAAAGGTCTTAGGGGTTATGTTCGTCTAGATATGGCAACTGAGAAATGGCATATAGCACATACATATGTTCTTCATAACGAGGATGAGGTACAGCCGTACATTGAGGAACACAAGGCATTGTTGAAGGCGAAGTATCGAAATAAATCAGAGATGTGGATCGCAAGTGAGCACAATAAGACTTTTAGAGTTTGGTTCAAGGGTCGAGTTATAGAAGACTTGCAACAATATCCTGAGTATATTTCTTCTAGAGTACAGAGGCTTTGTTTTGGGCCTAAGACTTTTGCATCGTCTTATACTGGTTATGCCGTTAATGGATCCACCTTTTACACTCGTGGGCAAGATGACATGAGCACGATGCAAAATAGTGGTGTTAGTGTAGAGGCAGAAGGCATGCATTTTGCTAGTTCGAAAGATAAGAAACCAGTTTTAAGTCAAATGCATTATTATGGATTCATTGAAGAGATTTGGGAGTTAGATTACACAGATTTTCTAATACCTATATTTGGATGCAAGTGGATTGAAACTACTAGTGGAGTTCGCAAGGATGAACTAGGATTCACCTTAGTAAATCTTAATAAATTCGGTCATAAGGAGGATCCTTTTATTATAGGGACACAAGCGAAACAAGTATTTTATGTCACCGATCCATTGGATAAAAAGTGGTCAGTTGTGCTATCTGTAAGAAGTAAGACCACAATGGATAGTTGCGATGACGATGTGGTATTTGAGGGCTTTGATCCTCGTGTACCACATTTAGATGATACGGATATATTCGAGCCTTCTAGTTTATATGTTCGTGATGACCATGACGAAGGGATATGGACCAATACCGAGTCTTCTTCTAAAAAACGCCCTCGCGGTTTTGACGCATGATTAGGTACGATTTATTATTTTTATTATTATTATTATTATTATTAATATTATTATTATTAAATTATTATTATTATTATTATTATTATTATTATTATTATTATTATTATTATTAAATGCTTTTCCTTTTTTTTACTATGGGCAGCAACGACCTGACTTCAGTCCAAGCAACGCTCAGTCCAAGCAACGCTTCAGTCCAAGCATTCCTCATCTACATTATTATTATCATATAGAATCATTTAGTTTTCTTGGTTGTTTATTTTTGCTTAGTGGCAGTATGAGACTTCTTGTAATTGGCTCCATTATTGATGTTTTAATATAATTTCTCACATTTTACCGCTTTTCATCAGAAGCATTCCTCATCTACATTTCTTATATGCGTTCCTATCTTGCATGTTCCAGTGACTTGCTTTCCCTGTTGTGACTTGCTTTCCCTGTTCTGACTTGCTATCCCTGTTTTTTTTTGTACAGTTGAACAATAGACCCGCAAAAACGTAAAAGAAGTCGAAAGAACAACTCTGTTGAGGACGCAAGCGGAAAGAAGGGGATATCTTCTCACAGGGGCCGAACTGTTTTAGATATGGCTGCAAGAGCTATTAAAGAGAAACAACCCATACAACTTGAGTGGGACAAAGAAGATAAATTGCCGACAGGAAAATATGCATCTAAGTTTAGTTCATGGATAGGCATGACTGTTCGGGGGAATGTTAGTCCCGCACTGGAGAGTTGGGAGGATGTGGATCAACCGACGTTGAACCTTATGCTGAGTGAACTGACGGTATGTTATTTTAACCATGTTCTAAGTTTTTTTTGCTTAATGTTCTAAGTTATTGTTTCATATATGCATTGTAACGTGAACAAGCCATAGTACTCAAAGAGACGAGCAGCCAGCGTGCAAACTAGCATGCTTAGACGTAGCTCGTGCATTTTTCAGATGCATACTTGAGCAAAATGAAAAGAAAAATCACAAAATCAGGAGAAAGGCTCTAGTGTTTGTAAGTGTCATGGAAAACAAATGCTTTGCAGCTAGTTTTAGGACAAATTCATTTCTATCTTAAATTTCTGAATTTATTTGTCACAAGACCTATTGTTTAGCTGTGACCGTAATATGTATGTCGAATTTGTCATTACTGTGATAGTGAAGGACTGAAGGGTATGGTTTAGCCAGGTTCAATGCCATTAAATCGGTCATCTGGTCTTTTCTTATAAAACTATCATTTGTGCTATCATGTAGAATCTGGTACTTCTTTAGCTTTAGGTTCAATACCGAAGGTACATGATCGTTTTCTTTAGAACTTTGTCACCATTCTGTTTAGTTGATTTGTTGTATGGTAACAAGGAGGGCGGCTGCTAGCAGGTCGTGCCTCCCCACGCAAAATGAGTATGATAAATTCTTGAAGACTAATCATATGAGAACAAGGAAGTCATTATAAAAGTATGCTACATTGGAAATGGATTATACTTGGACAATCCAAACCATGTTTTGTGCAAGAAAACACTCATGCATACAATAATTGTGATATGGGTCTATTACAGGTCTGATATGCGTCTATAACAGGTCTGATATGCGTCTATAACAGGTCTGATATGGGTCTGTTACGGTCTCTTTTCTGGTCAGATACGGGTCTGATATAAGGTCTATTTCGGGTCAGTTCCTGCGTCTATTTCAGGTCTGCTTCAGGTCTGATTTATGCGTCTATTTCAGGTCCATTTTCTGGTCTATTCTCTGGTCTATTTTGGGTCTGTTTGGGTCTGGGTTTCACGTCTGTTTTCAGGTCTGTTTTGCGTCTGTTCTAGTCTGTTTTACGGGTCTGTCTGGTATGTGTCCTACGCCTGTGCAGGTCTGATATAAATGGTCCGTTTTCTGGTCTGTTTGTGGGTCTAAAATGCGCCTGTTTTTACGGGACTGATACGCGTCTGATACTGCCTCATCTGCATTCCCCTACTCGCTCACTGTTTCCTACATTACTGCTGCTACATACCACACGCACTACTATCTGCTACTGTACCGTTTTCTGGTCTGTTTGGGTCTATTTTTGGGTCTGTTTGGGTCTATTTTTGGGTCTGTTTGCGTCTATTTCAGGTCCATATCAGGTGGTGTTTGTTTATGTTGCAAGGGCCAACTACTGTGATCTTAAATAGTATGCCTATAGTCTATACGTGCTACTGCCTATGCTCGTTCATACCAGAGATGCACTTACAGTTGCTGGCCAGTTCTTCCTGTGAACACCAGGCCAGTGTTCATGACGTATATGGGCAGGAAGTCGAATTCAGTTGCAGATCGTCTTTCAAACTTCAATGCTTGTTCAAACTTCAATGCTTGTTGCTTACTTCTTTCTTACACTCTCTCTGATGCTCATAGACATGGAATAGGCTCATCGAACTTCTTAGATGAATGGGAACTTCAATATATAGGTTGTTTATTAAATTGATGAACATACAAATGTAAAAATGAGTCTCAATATCTCATTTAACACTTTATCTTAGCCATAAAATTGCTTATTTCTCATGAACAGCTGAGATCATACAGTCGTACAGATTAGCTTCAAAAAATTTGATTATAAATTTGATTGCTTACCATAGTAGGTTATTTAATTCATGGCAATTGTTAGTCTCGTTAAATAATGTGTAAGGTTGTCTAAGCTAATTAAAAGTTTGTTCATATTTCAGGGTGCTTTCCATGTCATTGAAGAGCGTCACGATTGGTGTCTCCAAAAGATGGCTGAATTATGGAGAAAATGGAAATGCACTTTGGTTCGTGAGTGGATGTATGATGAGACGGGAGCTATCCAGAAGACACCACCACCCTTGTATAAGCAGATTACACAAGATGATTGGAACAAGTTTCTGGCATCTCACACTAGTGAAAAATTCAAGGTAATATTTCTATTTTTGTAGACACGCAAATAATTTCATGATAATATATATATGTATATAGTATCTCTCGTACTATTTTTCACTCTATATGATTTATGTTATTAGGCGATCAGTGATAAGAACAAGGAGAATGCCTCTAAAAAAAAGGGGAAATACTTTGGCTCACGAGCAGGATATCGAGGGATTCAAGTTAAAGTCGTAAGTTCTATGTATTGGTTTCATTTTTTAGCTAACTTCCAGGTCAAAAGTTGGCATGAATTTTCATGAATTCTCTTCTTTTTTGATAGAAAGAAGATTTAGCTGCCAAGGGAAAACCAGTGGAAAAAGTTGATCGATATTTAACTTGGCTAAGGTCTCACAAGTCAGCGAAAGGGGACATGACTGATTATGATAAGGAAGTTGCTTTGAAAATTGTAAGTTGAACATTTTTGTAATTTAACTCGGTTTAGTTCAGTTGTTTAATTTATTAGTGCTATTTATTCATTTTTTTTGGCTGCTAAAACTTAATTAATATTGCTGATTTGCAGGAATCCCTTGAAAAGGATGTTGAGGCTGGTTTATTTGTGCCCGAAGGACGGGAAGACATACTCGCTAAGGCGATAGGCAAGCCTGAGCATCCGGGCCGTGTGCGAGGAATTCCTAACGGTATTTCCATAACAGAGTATTTTGGGAAGGGACCAAAAAAACCGACAAGAGAAGAGTTGTACGAGAAAATCAATTACATGCAACACCAAATTGATGACTTGGAAAAGCTGAAATGAGTGATGATGCAGTTTTGGCTAACTGGTGAGAAGCCAAGTACTAAAGTATTAGACGATTTAATGCACGGAGGAGCATCTATGAGTACCGAGGGATCGACAAATTCTGCATCACTACACGTGAGTGAAGAGCCACGCCCAGAGGAGACACCCCGAAAGGAGGATTATCAAACACCCAAGACCAATGTTCTGAAGATTCCTACCATATCACCACGGCAGGTTGTAAAAGGTTTTCATTAAGAAGGATCTGTAAGCTTTGCATTTAAAACACTATCTAGTTCAAAGTCGATGAAAAAAGTTTTAAAACACTAATCTATCTATGCAGGGGTTTCACATGCAATCACTCTCACTAAAAGGAGTGCAATCACTACAAGTGACTGAGGATCCACCCGTGACCAATGTTTTGAAGACTCCTGGCCCAGTAAGACAACAGGTATATATATAAGCTTTTCATTAAAGACGCTACTTTATAGTAAATGAAAAAAGTTTGAAATTCTACTATAACTTAAATTTTCAGGCTTGGAAAGATTGTGTGCTATCACTGCCAAACAAATCATCGAAGATAGTGGCTTCAGGAATGGTATACCTATCAAGTAAGGACGAATTTGTTTCCATTCATGGCAGTGCCCTTCGTGATGGTTTTAGAAAAGTGTCAATCAAGGAAATCTATTCTGGGTCGGAAAATGTTGATTTACCAATGCCTGTTGGTGATATGATAACATTGACTCATGCTAAGGGTTCATTTATTCAGTGGCCGCAAAGTCATAAACATAGTCCTGTTGATAAGGTAACTAAGATTTCTAGCTAGTATATATAATGATATAAGATACACTGAGAGTTATACCATTTATCAACTTATTTATGCCAACTTTTAGATAACCATGAAAAAGAATGATCAAGGAAAAAATAAAGCAGCAGCAGCAAAGAAGTCCAAGCCTCAGAAGTGTTCGCCCTCGATTTCTCCATCTTCTTTCCTTGGAATTGAAGTTAGTCACAATTTTAAGCAAAAGCAGAGGACCATGGATTTGAAGTTATTAGAAACTGAGGCTCGGGTTTTAAAGGCAAGTGGGACAATGATCAGTGTTCCCATTGACGAACATGTGTTACACAATGAACAAACTTGCTACCTTAGTTATGAGGAGGTTGTTCATTTGTTAGATGAACAAATGATTGGTGCCTCTCACATCACACTCTTTATGAGGTTCGGTCTCTTTGTTTAAGCTTCCCCTTTGCAATCCCATTAGTATATATCTGATAATATGCAAACTAGTACTAGATAGTTACTATGGATTCTTATTGTTGTAGGTATTTGAGTGATCTTGCCGTTAGTATGCAAATTACTAGTTACTATGGATTCTTGTGCCCAGAGATAATGTCCTCAGAATCCGTTGCTCCGGATGAAAATTATCGATCCGATTATGTTGCTAGGGCAATGACATGTACCGATTGTGGAAAAGGTCGGAAACTTATATTTGCTCCATATGCCAGGGGTACGTAATTATAAATTTCTTTTCATAGTATTATTATTGATGACTTGATTAATTATTTTATTATTTTTTGTCAATATTTAAGTTGATATCTTCGTTGTATTTTTCTATAACTTGTAGTAAGCATTGGATGTTGGGCGCGATCAATCCGGCTCAAAGTACAGTGTATTGGTGTGATCCTGCCGGACATACAGAGCCTCGTCAATTTTTTGTGGATACAATTACCAAGTATGTCTAACTTATTTATGATCTTTTTTATTTTGCCTTCATATATTATACCTCCCGTTACTCCCCTGCATTTGCCTTAAAATGTTTCTGTAGGCTAGGAACAAAAGTTAAGCCACCCAAAAACCATCAATCATAGACCTTAGCTTGTTTTTCTATTATACTTTAAATTAACGCTTCATTATCAACTAAAACTGAATAAATATATAAACCTGGCTATCTATATATACAGGGCCTTTGAGAAAAGGAACTCTATCGATCCACTTGCAAAATATGAGGCCAATGGCGTTGTTTGGAAAAAGATTAAGGTACTTCTTGTATATATAGTATATATCTATATATATCTTAACATATTGTTTCTCTTATTAAGTATAGTACTTACATGTGCGTGAAGTACTTATTTATAATATGAGCTCCCCTTTCAGGCCCCTTTGCAGCCTTGTGGTTCCGTTTTATGTGGATATTATATTTGTCGATACATGTTGGACATCGTCAAAGGAAGATATGTTACTATTACTCCAAATGTACGTATGTTTTTGGTTTTTTAGTTCATCTACTTACTTACCTCTATCATTTTACTTATATAGGAGTCTTGGATAGAATTTTTCGCTAACCAATTTTTGAAAATTTGTTTGTAGTTCATGCTTAGAGCCCTATTGACATATTCGCTTGAGCAAATTGACGAGGTGAGGGATATATGGGCTAACTTTGCGCTCCAGTTTAAGTCAGCCATGAACGATGATGAAGTTTAGCTTAAGTCGTAGCTAGATAGAAGTTTAGCTTAAGTACATACGTATTGTATCTAGAATTTGTGGATCGGAAAGTATGTTGATATATATGAATGATGTAGTATGTTGATATATATGAATGATAAAGTTGTTGGAGCAATGTTGTTGTACGCTTATTTGCAGGAAGAATTTATATAATAGGCCGGAAGAATTATAAATTAATTTATTAAAAAAAAATAGCAGGTGCAAAGAGAACAGTTATGTTCTGAAGAGTGCTCTATTATTCAAACATATGGCGCGAAGTTTGAACAAAAGAGAACGGTTCATCAGGCAACCGTGCTGGAAAGTGTGGTCAAAGAGAATGTTGAACAGGTGCAAAGAGAACGGTTCAAAATAGAATCGTTCTGGTAAGTGACCTAAGAGAACGGTTAAAAAGGGTAAAGAGAACGGTTGGGCAGGGCAAAGAGAACGGTTCAAAATAGAACCGTTCTGGTAAGTGACCTAAGAGAACGGTTAAAAAGGGTAAAGAGAACGGTTAAACAGGGCAAAGAGAACGGTTGAGCATGACATAAGAGAACGGTTCTGAAATGAACCGTTCTGGTAAGTGCACAACTAAGAGCACGATTGAACCGTTCTCTTAGGTAAAGAGCACGGCCAGGGGGAGCATGGTTCCGCCACTCATAGGAGAACGGTTTTTAACCGTCTTCGTATCTGTATTTTGTAGTAGTGCATCTATACTACTACCTGGGTACACGTATCACCAAGCACTAATACAAAATCGGGCAATAACAACGACCCTTCAACAACGCTTATTCACTAAAATTAGTAAAATCCGTTGTTGATGAATGGATTATCAGGTTGCCGCGGAATTTTATTAAAACTAATAACAACGGTTTTTGTTATACGACCGTTGTTATTAGTTTTAACAACGGGTAAAAGTATAAGAACCGTTGTTAATAGTTACACCAATAACAACATGTTACTCTGTAACACATTATAGACATTGTTATTAATTTGGCGCAAAAGTAATAACAACGGTTGTTACAAAACCCGTTGTTACAAAATCAGTGACAAGTAATAACAACGGTTGTTACAAAGATTGAAAAAGACGTTAAAATATAACCATATAACAACGAGTTTGTTGTTAATAATCGTTGTTAAAAATGTAAAGTAATAACAATGGTTCTCAACATGCAATCAAAAGCTAAAGAAACCATATGCATAAGACATTGTACAAAACAGAAGACATTGAACAAAACAGAAGACATTGAAAAAAACAAGTACCAAAGACATTAACATTGCAATCAGAAAAATGACTTATGAGTCACATTTAATATTAATAAACCTTTTACATTTAAGATATATCACCTTCATTCTCTTGCGCATCAACAGGGCTTGCATTACCATTAGTCCTAGGATTTCCCATAAATGCTGCAATGTATAAGGTTTAATATATGTCACCTTCATTCTCTTGAGCATCAATGTCATGAAAGGACAAAAGCAATGTATAAGGTTTATATCACCTTCATTAATTAGTCATAAACATAACATATATTCACTTTCACTAACTATGAAGATTCAGCGGTCAACTTAAGACATAACCTAAACATAGCTTATATTCACAATCACATTCACTAACTATGAAGGTTCAGCGGTCAACTTAATACATAACCTAAACATAGCATATTTTCAGCAAGTATAAAGGTTTAGCGGTCAACTTAAGACATAACCTAAACATAGCTTATATTCACAATCACATTCACTAACTATGAAGGTTCAACGGTCAACTTAAGACATAACCTAAACATAGCATATATTCACTTTTACTAACTATGAAGGTTCAGCGGTCAACTTAAGACATAACCTAAACATAGCTTATATTCACAATCACATTCACTAACTATGAAGGTTCAGCGGTCAACTTAAGACATAACCTAAACATAACATATTTTCAGCAAGTATAAAGGTTCAGAGGTTAACTTAACACATAACCTAGATACCAAGTTCACTTTCACAAGCAAGGACTCAGAGGCCAACCTAAGGCATACTCATTTTATAATCAACAAGACACTAGACTTAGAGGCCAACTCAAGACATAGACTAGCATCCAATCCCTCAATAAGTAAAGGACTCGGAGGCCAACTTAAGGCATACCCCTTTACTACATCACATGACACTAGACTCAGAGGCCAACTTAATGCATACTCTAGCATCCAATAATTGTACTTCACGCACGACATCAACACCGTAGCTATCCCGTTGTACAATTGCTCTACTTGTCAGACTCAGAGGCTAACTTAAGGCATGTCCTGACACGATCACATAAAACATGTCTGAGCTCAGAGGCCAACTTAAGGCATATCTCAGACACGACATAAATACACATATAGGGCTCACAGACCAACTTAAGGCATATCCCCATATATGACAATTAATTCACGTATTAAGCTCAGAGACCAACTTAAGGCATAACTCAATACACATCAATACAATTTCATCCAATTCATATAAACTCCTATGTTACCTATAACTAATTACATTCCTCAAGCATCGATGGTAACCATTTTAATTAACTCATTAATTGCTTAAGATTCAACTCTAACAAGCCTAACAATTGTTATAAACTAATTAACTCAATTTGACAAACTCACTAATCAATTGCCTATGAACTACTTAGCTTAAGACATAAACTAATCACCTTAATAATTTACACCTAGCTAATTTATACTCTTTCCTACTCATAATAACCTTCCCTCTTTCCTTTTTCATCAATTCACAATACCTTCCCTATTTCCTTTTTTGGTAAAGTTTTTATACATATTTTAATCACCCCACCCCACCACAATACCCCACTATACTCATACTTTATACTTATTTTAATCACTTTACTCACAACAATTACCCACAATACATACCCTCTCTCCAATTACCAAACCTCACACCAATACTTTCCCATATAACATTCCCCTTCTTATTCTTTGTGCCTTCCTCAAATAGGGAAGGTTATGTTAAATAGGAGGGAGTTCATATTAACTAAGTATTTATATATCATAGAAACCTTGCTAAAACATGCTAAGAACAAATGGGAAAGAATACCCCAAAACAGCCTACGAGTTAAATAAACTCAGAACCTACAGCGGTCCATTGCGCATCCTGCGCAAGTCACAGCGCATCCTTCGCACTACCAAGCGCAGCTTGCGCCCATCTGCGAATACAATTCCTCAAACGCGATTTCTGCATTTTCCAGATTTCACCCGAACCTCGACAAACACTTCCAAGCTATGATTTCAAGTATAAATCCTACTATTCTACAGCACATAAGTCTCAACAAATCCCAAGTGGTTCATTCTCATCAATCTTAAACATAAATAGCATGAAATGCAAGCAATTAACCATCAATTAAGCAAGAACTCGATATTGCGACGGATATACAAAGTTCATCATAGCCCTTATAAAGTCAACCACAATACTTCAATACTTTCTGATTTTACTCCTTAAACATCAATAACATGTATTCATCCTCATATTACCATAAATCCACACATATCACATGAATATAACAACAAAGCCGAGTAATTTCATCACGGTCACCTTTATTTAGCGAAATCTTCGAGATCTTTTTCAATAATCACCAATTCTTCTTCCGGGTTATCACAAATATCGCCAAAAACAACACAAACATCAAAAGAGACTCACGAAATTCGTGATACACAAACAGGCCGAAAATTCAACTGCCCCGAATTGCAACATTGTTTACCTTAAAACGACGGGAACGATCTCACGAGTCTTTAGGCGCAAGAATCGCCAAATTACATTGAGAAACGAAGATTTTATGAGAAGATTTGTGAATTGGGGATTTTTGTGAAAGAAGAACAACTAGTGTTAAACCCGTTTAAAATTGCACGGGTATATTTTTAGAAAAAATATGCTGGATAATTAATATTATCGAATAGTGTCAATAATACGTGAATATTGTGCATTCAATTTCTATTATATTGATAATACGTTAAAATGGACATGATAATAATAATGGTATTTCTATATCCATTATTTTATTGTTTTTTTAAATCGATATAGATGTTATTTCAAGGTTTATTTTGTACCGTTATGTTTATAATTTGATTTCGCAAAATATATAAATTTGTACACTATTATTGGTTGTTATATTAATATTATGTTATTTTAATTGTTTTTTAATTTAGTATTGTCGCTTTTTCTTAGATTGCAAAAATGCACGGGTATATTTAACCGGTATACTTTTAAGAAAATCGATATAATATATCGATATATTGTGTATTGGAATTATTTATTGGAATTTTTTAACTTTAATCAATTTTGTTTTTAAATTTAGTATTGTCGCTTTTTTTCGATTGCAAAAATGCACCAGTATATTTAATGGGTATACTCTTGCCAGAAATTAAAATTTCATGTTTATAAATTTATATAAAAAATGTTACGTAATATTTCTTAAACTACGTTATCAGGTATTTATTTAGAATTTCAGACGGTTATTTCTCAGGAAATTCATAAATGAAATCGTGGTTTATTCTAAAATTTTAATACCATAAACTGTTTTAATGTTAAAATAGTTGTGCAAATTATTAATTATCCACAGGTATATTCAATCCCGCTATTAATCATTACGTAAAATTTACGGTTTATTTTTGTAAAATCAAAATAGTTGTGCAAATGAATTACGCAATTTTGCACGAGTTTTTCGTAAAATTTCATGTGTACGAATTTATATAAAAAATGTTACGTAATATTTCTTAAACTACGATATCAGGTATATATTTAAAGTTTCAGGCGGTTATTTCCTAGGAAATTCATAAAAGAAATTGCGGGACCCACCTGAGAGAATTAAAAAAAAAATCACAATTGCATTGATGACGTGGCGCGTCGAGGGCTTCTGAAATGATTCAGTAATTATATAGATAAGATGATGGTTAGGTTTACAGGAAAGAGATGAATGAATAGTGTCCTCTTACTCCTTTCTTTTTATATGAGAGCAAGTGTTGACGGGATTTAAATGATGAAGTCGGAAATGAGTCGGGTTTACATGGGACGGAAATGCCAAGTGACTAACATATCCACTCGAAGTTTAATTAAATCATAAAATGAAACTTGACGCATTATATTAAATTTAAGTGTACGAAAATAAATAAAATATAATAATTTTTCCGAAATCTTAATAGGGTACCCTTCAATTTTTTGACTTTCTCCATGGTACCCCTACACTTTTTAAAACGTACATGGTACCCCTAATTGTTCTCATTACCACTACGCGTACCCCTAAACTTTATTTTTTTAGGGTTATTTAATAGAAACTAGGTTTGTGACCAGTGGAAATTCACGGGTTTATCTGTTTTAGTTTTATTATTTTATCGTATTGTTAAGATTTGTCCGAGCAATTAGTTTATCCATTTAAAAAGATATAATCTTGAAATACATAAAAGTTAATTTGTTAATGTCTCTTATTTCTTTGACATCTCTGATTTATTTTAAAACTATATATTGTACTTTATTTGTTATTTCGGCTAATATACTAATAGCATGTAGTTTGTAAAAAAAAACTATCTTCAATGAGTCCATCAATTCATGACACTCATGCGTAAACTCAATATAAAAAGAACATTTATTTGTTTTGGTTACTCTTTTAAAAACTATTATATATATTGAAAGGCATGCGAGATAAGTGTTATTTTAATTTGACCTGAATGAGAATGTATTAACCGTCATTGGCGAAACATAAATAATAAATAAATCTAAAACGAAACTAAACTTTACATTATTAATCCTATAATTATAAATTATTCACCTTTAAAACCACCAGCAATATGAGTCCATGAATATGAACAAAATTAATTAATAATAAATATTTTAATATAATTTTTTTTAATAATTTAGGGTAGTTGTTCTGTGGCAAAAAATTAAATGCTTAAGATTGTGTTTTAACTAGATTAGATTAGATTTATAGATAAATTGTGTACTAAATATTCTATGTAAAAGTTTGAACATCCCGTTGTTATCTAGGTATATGAAATTAGGAGTGAAGACAAAAGGGCAAATTAATGTATAATGTTTGATTATTATTCTTTTTTTCTTCTTTTTTTTAGAATGATAAATTCTCTAGTATAAAAATTCAAAACATACTTTCTAATTAAATTAAAGGGTTTTTTATCTCAATATTTTATTTTTTATAAATCATATTTTTTTAGTAGTAGCATAGTTCTGAAGTTTAATAAATAATAGACTTAATATATCATCTATATCAATTTATCAGAAATCCTAAATTTTAAACTTTGCAAAAATGATAAATTAAGTTAAATTGTAGCCTATTATAAATGGTGAAGGAAACCAAAAAGTCATCCTATTAAATAAAAGAAATAAAACTGAAATAAATATGTAGATAACCAAATTTTGGATAGGAAAATAAATATTTGTATTAATTTAATTTTGTGTTTGCAGCTAACATTTTTTATTTTGCTTTTGTATTTATAAGCTTGTGACACATGATTTTGGATATGACTTTTTAATAACACATGATGCGGAACCATCGTTAATTCAATCCCAAGAAATATTATTAAGCAAAGATATGAGTCATATTAATCAAAGTTACAAGATAGGATCAACTTCCGTTCTTAGGATTGCTTGGGAAGGGATTGAACCCTTGGGGCGTGCGAATTGAGGAGGCACGAAATCCTAGGTGATTAGGGTTTAGGGGCTTTCCTTCTTGTTTCCTAGTTTGTTATTTAATTAATTAAGTTTGTTACTAGTTTGTTACAACTAGGTTGTTAAGGTTGTTACAAGGTGGTTACAAAGTTAGTTATGAGTTTGTTATTAAGTTGTTAGGGTTTGTTACTACAACTTAATCTTTTATTTGTTATTTTATCTTTTAGATTAAATAAGGATTATCTTTAATCCATAAGATAGAAATAGAAACCCTAGAAGAAGTAGAGTACACGGTTGGACGAGTCATTGGGAACCGTGTAGGGTTCTTTTTGCTTTCCTATTTCGATTCTAGTTTGTGACGGATGACCTTACTATAAATAGGCATCCTTAGTTGTTTGTTTTAATCATCATATATTCAAGTTATAAAAAAACCTTTTGTTAAGTTTTACTTACAAATCTAAAGTATCTGTGTGAGCTTTAAAACCCGAAGTATCTGTGTGAGCTTCAAAATAATTGAGAGAATATCTGTGTGAGTTTGATCAATTATCCTATCCTTCGACATACATAAATCATTCATTATATCATCCCACAAATCTTTCAAGTATTAAGTGCCGTGCCTTATTACGTCATCAACAATCTTTATTCAAGAAGATCAAGAAACACCAAGATTCACCACCACCGTTGACCACCGTCCACGGCGAGCCACGTCACCACCACCGGCCGTTCGTTCGTCCACCATTCGTTCATTATTCTTCGTTCTTGGTTATTTTTCGTTCTTTATTCGTTCAAGATTGTAATATTTTATTATTATTTTTATTCCGCTGCAACATACGTATTTTTGTTGATCGTCTTAATTGATTATCACCCCAAATACGCATCAAATTGGTATCAGAGCTTCGGCTCTTGGTCTAATTTTTATTATACCGGTTCTTGGGAAACTTTTTATCACAATGGTATTGAGAAACCTACATATGGAGACCAACGAAGAGATCCACGATCAAAGAGAGAGGATTTTTCGTACGAAGTGCAAGATTAAGAATAAGGTGTGTACTATGATTATTGATAGCGGTTCTTGTACTAATCTATTGTCCGTAGAGGCGGTTGAAAAACTACAACTACCCAAGATTGATAAAAAACAACCTTATAAACTATATTGGCTTGATGGGGAAGAAGGGATTAACGTCAACAAGTCTTAGTTCCATTCAAGATTGGTCCGTATGAAGATGAAATATGGTGCGATATTGTGCCTATGAGTGCTAGTCATATTCTATTGGGAAGACCATGGCAGTTTGATCGGAAGGTGAAACACAACGGAAGAACCAATGTTTATAGCGTGCCTAAAGGAAAAACAATATTTGATCTTCAACCATGGGTTCCAAAGAAAAGGAGTGAACCTAAGAGAGATATAGAAGAGATGATAATAGAGGGGAAAGAAGTAGAAGAGGCGATCACCAACGGAGAACCAACGTTCATGATGGTAGTGAGGGACGTAGGAGGCCGTGAGAGTAGCGAGGAGGAGGGTCGGCGTGAGGTGCGAAGTTTATTGGAGGAGTTCAAGGATGTGTTTCCGGAGGAGCTACCCGACGGACTACCACCACTACGAGGGATAGAGCACCAAATCGATCTTATTCCAGGAGCAGCGTTACCTAATAAGCCCGCTTATCGTTGTAATCCGGAAGAGGCAAAAGAATTACAAAGACAAGTCCAAGAATTGATGGATAGAGGTTATGTGCAAGAAAGCCTAAGTCCATGTGCAGTACCAGCTTTATTGGTACCGAAAAAGGAGGGAACTTGGAGGATGTGCATTGACAGTCGCGCCGTCAACAACATCACAATTAAATACCGATTTCCTATACCAAGGTTGGATGATATGCTCGACGAACTCGCAGGATCAAAGGTATTTTCTAAACTAGATCTAAGAAGTGGTTATCATCAAATGAGGGTTAGGGAAGGAGATGAATGGAAGACAGCTTTTAAAACGAAGCAAGGGTTGTACGAGTGGCTCGTGATGCCATTTGGGTTGTGCAACGCTCCTAGTTCGTTCATGAGGCTAATGAATGAGGTATTAAGACCTTTCTTAAATAAATTTGTGGTTGTTTATCTAGATGATATTCTTGTGTATAGCCAAAGTAAAGAAGAACACAAGACACATCTAAGAGCGGTATTTGAGATGCTTAGAAAGCAAAAATTATATGGGAAACTAGAGAAGTGCACGTTCATGGTAGCGAGCGTGGTCTTTTTGGGGTACATCGTGGGTGAAAGAGGAGTGAGCATGGATCCATCAAAAGTTGAAGCAATACAAGCTTGGCCTATTCCTAAAACAACCACGGAGGTACGTAGTTTTCATGGTTTAGCATCGTTTTATAGGCGGTTTATTCAAGGATTTAGTTCTATCATGGCCCCAATTACGGAGTTAACAAAAAAAGGAGAGTTCATATGGACATCACACGCCCAAAAGGCGTTTGAGGAAATAAAAAAGAAACTTTGTTCGAATCCTGTACTTGCCTTACCAGATTTTAGTAAATTGTTCGAAGTTGAATGCGATGCAAGTGGGGTAGGAATCGGCGCAGTATTGGTGCAAGAGAAACGGCCAATTGCCTATTTCAGTGAGAAGTTGAACGATGCTAGGTTAAACTATTCCACCTATGATAAGGAGTTCTATGCGATTGTAAGAGCTTTGGATCATTGGGCACATTATTTACGTCCTAGACCTTTCATACTACATTCGGATCATGAAGCCTTAAAACATATTCATGGGCAACAAAAATTAAATCCAAGGCATGCTAAGTGGGTTGAGTTCCTACAATCTTTTACGTTCTCTTCAAAGTACAAGACAGGTAGTTCAAACATAGTAGCGGATGCATTGTCAAGGAGACATTCTTTGTTGGTTGAATTAGATGCAAGGATTCTTGGTTTTGAGCATATTAAAGAACTATATAAAGAGGATCCCGATTTTTCAAAGGAATTCTTGAATCCGGAAGGGTTATACACCACGCAAGACGGATACTTATTCAAGGGAAACCGTTTGTGCATTCCTAAGGGATCGATGAGAGAATTACTTGTAAGAGAGGCGCATGGAGGCGCTATAGCGGGGCACTTCGGCATTCAAAAGACGAATGAGATGTTAGGAGAGCACTTTTATTGGCCTAAGATGAGTAAAGATGTTCAAGATATTATTGGCAAGTGTGTAATTTGTCAAAGATCAAAGAGTACATTCAACAAGGGGTTATATACACCTCTTCCCGTACCGGTTCAACCATGGAATGAGGTTAGTATGGATTTTATTTTGGGATTACCACGTACTCAACGTGGTAAAGATTCTATTATGGTTGTAGTAGATCGTTTTTTAAAGATGGCGCACTTTATACCGGGTCATAAGACGGATGATGCAACAAAGGTAGCCGATCTTTATTATAGAGAAATTGTTCGATTACATGGGATACCACTTACCATTGTATCGGATCGGGATGTTAAATTTCTTAGCTATTTTTGGAAGACCTTGTGGAGATTAGTTGGTACTAAACTTTTATTTAGCACCTCCCACCATCCGCAAACGGACGGCCAGACCGAGGTCACGAATAGGACGCTCGGGAGTTTATTACGTGGGTTGGTGAGTAAGAGTACCAAGCTGGGATATCAAGTTAGCTCATGCGGAATTTGCATACAATCGTACTCCTTCAGCCACCACGGGGCGTGCACCATTCGAAATCGTCTATGGGGTGAATCCGTATTTACCTATTGATCTTGTACCTATCCCAAAGAAAGAAGTTATTAGTTTTGAGGCAAAGGAGAGACAAGCCACCTTCATGAGGATGTGTGAACAAGTTAAAGCTCAAATAGAAAAGGCCAATGCTAAATATAAAGAGAAAGCAAATAAACATAGAAGACAACCGGTGTTTAAAGAAGGTGATCTTGTGTGGTTACACTTGAGAAAGGAACGTTTTCCATCTAAGAGGAAGAACAAGCTTATGCCTCGCGCGGATGGACCGTTCAAGATTCTTGAATGCTATGGATCAAATGCCTACAAAGTCGAATTACCAAGTGAGTATGGGGGTGTAAGTGCCACATTCAATGTGGGTGATTTATCTCCTTATCTAGATGACACAGACTTGGAGGCCAATTCTCAAAAAGAGGGAGAGAATGATGCGGACCCATCGTTAATTCAATCCCAAGAAATATTATTAAGCAAAGATATGAGTCATATTAATCAAAGTTACAAGATAGGATCAACTTCCGTTCTTAGGATTGCTTGGGAAGGGATTGAACCCTTGGGGCGTGCGAATTGAGGAGGCACGAAATCCTAGGTGATTAGGGTTTAGGGGCTTTCCTTCTTGTTTCCTAGTTTGTTATTTAATTAATTAAGTTTGTTACTAGTTTGTTACAACTAGGTTGTTAAGGTTGTTACAAGGTGGTTACAAAGTTAGTTATGAGTTTGTTATTAAGTTGTTAGGGTTTGTTACTACAACTTAATCTTTTATTTGTTATTTTATCTTTTAGATTAAATAAGGATTATCTTTAATCCATAAGATAGAAATAGAAACCCTAGAAGAAGTAGAGTACACGGTTGGACGAGTCATTGGGAACCGTGTAGGGTTCTTTTTGCTTTCCTATTTCGATTCTAGTTTGTGACGGATGACCTTAATATAAATAGGCATCCTTAGTTGTTTGTTTTAATCATCATATATTCAAGTTATAAAAAAACCTTTTGTTAAGTTTTACTTACAAATCTAAAGTATCTGTGTGAGCTTTAAAACCCGAAGTATCTGTGTGAGCTTCAAAATAATTGAGAGAATATCTGTGTGAGTTTGATCAATTATCCTATCCTTCGACATACATAAATCATTCATTATATCATCCCACAAATCTTTCAAGTATTAAGTGTCGTGCCTTATTACGTCATCAACAATCTTTATTCAAGAAGATCAAGAAACACCAAGATTCACCACCACCGTTGACCACCGTCCACGGCAAGCCACGTCACCACCACCGGCCGTTCGTTCGTCCGTCCACCATTCGTTCATTATTCTTCGTTCTTGGTTATTTTTCGTTCTTTATTCGTTCAAGATTGTAATATTTTATTATTATTTTTATTCCGCTGCAACATACGTATTTTTGTTGATCGTCTTAATTGATTATCACCCCAAATACGCATCAACACAAGACATAGTAAGATACTTATTATTGTCTTTTTAACCTCGATGCTCAAAAGTCATGAACCTTGATCTTGATTCATATTTATGCCTATCTTAAATTTGATAATAATAGAAAAAAATGTTCAAAAGCCATAAAACATATCCTCAATTGTTTTTATTTTTCTGACAGAGGGAAAATTTGTAAGCAATAATTTTTCTTATCCATATCGTCAATACAATTGTATGTGTCACTAATATGACTATATGTCTTATCTATATTTTCATATCAAGTTAAATGTATTAAGGTTTTAAAATAATTAAATAATTTTTTTATTTTTTTTTATGTAAGTTTCATTGTTGGGTTATGAAATATTCATTACATTTCACTTCATCGTACCGCTTGTTTTGTTCAAATTTAAGGGCTATCAAGATTTGTGATATTAATAAGATACTTAATCTTATATTTTTATAATATTTTAAAAATAAATAGATAACCAAGTTAATATTTTACAATATTGTATAAATAAATGAATAATCTAGTAATCAATATAGATGAATTATGTATTAACCAATATAAAAATGACATGTGGATTAAAATTAAATACTTTAAGTAGCCTTTTTAACTATATTGTAGGCATAAATATTGAGTACATTGAACCATTATTTATGTCAATAAAAATTATTTTGTCCAACTTGTTAATATGATTGAGATGCTTGCAACTTCAATTTCATTCTATGAGAGATCTTTTTCAAAAGAAAATGATGAATAAAAAAAAACAAATACAAAAATAAAATATACATTTTAAAGTTTATGAAATACTAATTTTTTTTATGAAATTAAAAATAATTAATCAGTAACATTCGTGTTGTCAATCTTGTAGTTAATTTATAATATAGTATTGAGGGAAATAGAAGAGTTTTTGTTTAATCAATTCTAGTATTCCCTTATTCATATAGTTATCTTTCTCCAATGAACCATCCCTATAAAAAAAATCCACTCAGAGATTAATAACTAACAAAATGGTGGAATTTGATTTATTTAATATTAACCTTATGATTATATTAATTTAATTTTTTTCCTTAAATAATGAAAGAAATTGGACATTGAATAATAAAAAAACTTGGTATATTACCTCTGAAAAACACAACTCCACAAACATTGCTAACCCCTAAGTAACAACAAAACAACATATATGTGAAGTTAAAAAATGTGATAGTACTTCATGGCGAATAGAACTTAAAAATAAATAAATAAACTATTAATTTAACACATTAATAATACACTTACAATGATAAGAATGATTATTTACACATACAATTCTCTTGGTGATGGGGCAAAGAAAATATTGCTTGAATTTTGACTCACAAATTAAATGTTGTCTTTTATCAAATATTTATAGCCAATTGATGATGCATTTTATGACTTTTGAACGACTTTTTTTATTATCAAATTTAATATATACATAAATATGTAGCAATGTTTAATTTTATGACTTTTAATCATCCTTTTTCATTATTCAAATTTAATAGATACATAAATATAGAGTAGGTAAAATGAATTGTAAAAGGTTTGCTTTAATTATTCTTTCCCTTTTTATATTTTATTTTTTTTACAAAATCTACCTTACATGAGAGTTGTTTAATCACTCTTTACCTTGCCTTTTACGTGTATATATATGTATATATATGTATATATACATATATATACATATATATACATATATATACATATATATATATATATTCAACTTAAAGAAATATATCCAATTTAACGAAATTGAGGAATAACAATAAGACTTAAGAGAAAATCATACATATAAAAATTTTAAAATTAGAGTGATTTAAATTTTAATTTATCGTTGAACCCTATTATAATTTTAAGAAATAAAAAGACCAATGTTTTAATGTTAAGTATGTTACTATCTTGTCTTTATATTTACAAATTATATATTACTTTATAAACGATGTAAAATTAGAATTGTGTGATATTTATTTATTGCTTAAAATATCCTAACACAATAAACGTCGAAATTTAAAATGTAGTATCAATTTTGATTTTTAATTGTTGTTTAATTTATCTAAATCAAAGGTCAAACTGTAATCTTATAGCTATGTTATTTGTATTTAATGTACTAGAATTTTTTTTCTTGTTTTTTCCCTTTTAAAATAAGAAATAATAATGTGACTCGCTAGGCTTCTAATGGTTTAAATAAGAAATAATAATGTGACTCCCTAGGCTTCTAATGGTTATATGAAATATTTTGACTTGTTTTATTTTATTTTATTTTATATATTTATAGATAAATGAATTAAATAAATTTCATGTTGGGGTATGTGTCCTCAACGATAGTGCGATCACATAATTAAAACTCATGACAAGAATACGCAAGGGATGATTCACATTATATAGTCAACTGACCAACATTAATCGGTAATGATTGGCTAGCTACAATTTGACATTACTGTCGTATGACGGTGGTGGCCAGTTGATCCCTTTAAGTCACACCTATAGGACAATTCCCTTAATTGATTGATTGATCAAATGTATATTGATACGAGTTGATCGAATCCTTAAAATATACTCCCTCCATTCATATCCACATTACACATTTCTTTTTTCACGTTTGCCAACGCGTCATTTGTACGGTAAATATTGTTAGCTACGTATTTTCAAAAATTATAAAAATTAGATATTAATAATATACTCGTAAAGACGAATAAAACTAGATCCCACATGAATATAATTTTATTTACGTATCGAGAGAAAATCGAATTTGAATGGTTGTTTGTGAATAGTGTGTAAAATAGAAATGTGTAATGTGGATTTGAATGGAGGGAGTATATGACAAAATTAAGAGAGATTAAATCTTAATGTAAGATTCATATTTGTAATTGAAACGTATCAAGTTACAAATAATGATCGATGTTTGAGAAACAATCGAGATTAGAATGAGACGGGTTGGTTATAATTGCAAGTGTTGACATATCGTATTAACGATTATTGCAATGGCCATTTTATACATAAGTAGTTACGAATTACTAGTCAATTTGTTAAATATGATTTATTTAATTTATAAGTAATATATAATTGTTGAATATACATTTTAAATTAAAACAATTACATTTTATGCCATGGCATGTCACATGTCACATACAATTGTACAAATGACAATTATAAAATGAAAATCCATTTTAAGTGTAATATAGGTGTCGGTTTGGGATGGTGTTGTTTAGGTGGTTGAGTTAGTGTCTTAATTACGAGTTAAACATAATGATTAAAGGTGTTTTTACTTTAATCATTTTGTAGATACTACCTAGAGTCACCCTAGTTTATGGGTTAGCACAAAAGCCTTTTACCTTGCATTCCCCATGCTTGGAAAACCGGCACCATCCACCACCATCATATACTTGTGAATTGTTCACATGTAAACTCATTCTAAGTTTGGCTTATAATTTTTCTGGTGAGAAAAATTCACAAAATTATTCTCTTTAACCATTTTATAACAATACATTATACATAGTATTATATTTGTTATAATATTGTTATATTATTACATCTAATTAGATTAGATAATATTTAAAGGCCACCGATTATCTACACCTAGCTCGTGTTATTTTCGGTTTTAAGGGAAGTCTTGGGTGCATCACAAAGGAGATAATCTACATTGATTATTGGGTTGGAGGATCATCCTTGCTCGGTTTTTTGTCGGATTGTAAGAACTCGACTCTTTTGTTCCGCATTTTATATATCTTTCTTGCATATATAAGATCGTAATGTTAAATTAATATGTTAATTTGTAAAATAATTACTAAGGACTAATCTTATTAGGGTAAGTAAGACTTCCCAACAAGTGGTATCAGAGCACTCGGTTGCTTGCATGCATATCGTTTTTGTTTTTACGAGTTATTAACATAACAAAATAAAACGGTTTTAAGTGATTTGTAAAGAAAAATCACGAAATATTTTATGCACGAAAATATTCTGGTCCTAAAATATTTTAGGTCATTTGGAATGATTGATGAAAAAAGGTTGTTCATTTTATTAGTAAATTGTTAATTTTATACATTTTATATGATTAAAATGTAATAATTAAAATAGTAAAATTAAATTTCTGGCCAATATTTTTTAGTATGTTCTCACATGCATATTCTGTTTTATGAATATAAATTTTCGTAATTTTCGGATTTTTGATGCATTGTTTATGAATTTTAATTGTTAATATGTTATAAAAAGTGGATAAATGGGTAAAAATAGTTAAATTATGAATTTGACTACGAATTTTTTTGGAGATGTCACATGCTATATTTACAGTGTTCATGTAAATTTTTAAATTTTATTATCATCCATAGCATGAGTAATGATTTTTATTGTAAAAATCATATTAATAGTGACTTATTTCGACTTAAATAGTTTGAGTTGGAATTTGGCCATAAAACTTTAACACAATGTCATATATATTATTTCCATTTTGCATGTAATTTTTGAGATTTTACTATCGAATATTGCATGAGAAACGATTTTAATGGTTAAAATCAAGTAAATATGACATAATTTGTTAAAAATAGTAAATGTTATTAAAATGGCCTAAAATTCACTCATAGATGTCATATGAGATATGTTCATCAGTATAATTTTCTTGGGGGCTGAAATTTTTTGCAATTTTAATTTTTAATTTTACATGATAAATTGGAAAAGTTGAATTGCAAGAGTCATAAAGTAATTTTTCAGACTTAGGGCAGTGTTTTTCTGTCCATTTCAGTTCCTAAAAGGGTTTTGGAAAGTATAAAAATATTATTTGTATTTTATTGCAACTTTAAAAGGTGATTTTTGAATTTTCTACTTAAAAATGCGCGTTTTACGACCTATTTATGAAATAAATTGGTTATTTTGATAATACTATAAATTTTATGGTTCTGGATATTTAAGGAAATTCCAGAATATTCAAAATTTGAATCTTGAATTTTTCGAATTTTTATAACTCAATTGACATTTTATATTATTTTTCCCGTAAAACCATCTAATTACCAAACAATGTATTAATAATAAGTTAAATCATGTTCAAAATTTGAGTAAGACTAAATTTTGAAATCTAAATATGTTAGAATGTTTAACTTAGACGTGAATTTGATTCACAAAATGATAAGTGAGTTTAAAATGTTGAAATCACGCGATTCCATAAAACCGGGTTATGTCGATAACAAAATTTAAATAAGGCGATTTGGCTTAGGATTGTCATGTTAGTTACATATTCATAAGCATTGCATTTTATTTATGATTGTCATAATTTTATTTACGTAATTTGGAATTATGTAATTTTTGCTTAGTATGACCTTAGTTTTAATCGATATTACCGGAAATGTATGAGAATATTGAATCAGTTGTAATTTAATGTGATCTCGTATCACTTTATTTTATTGTTTTATTCTATTTTGTATTGTATAAAAAGGATAGAAAATTTGTAATTTTGAATTCCGGAGACCCTTGAAGATGGTGCCCTTCGGAAAGGATTTCCAACCAAGACGATGTTTGCCTTGGGATGCGTGCCTCGATTGAAGTTCAAGGGACCAAAGAGTTGGTTTCCGATTTTGTATTTTATATTTCTTTTCTACTTTAGGAAGGCCATACTAGGGTTTTCTTTGCTGCTTTTAATTTTGCTTTATATGTTTGCATGCATAGCCAAGTCGCCATAACAAATCATGCATTTCATCGAGTAAATCGACCGGGTCAATTAATTTATCGTTAGTTCTCCGATTTAGTTCACTCAAAAGAGATAGATAATAAATTGACTCGACCTTTACGTATTAAATATCGAGACTTAGCCTTACCAAAAAGTAGATAACCCATGAGTCTCAGTCTTCATTTGGGTACATTACAATTTTTCGGGGCACCTTATTTGACGTTGAGAAGTGGGGTAATAAATGTTATTACACTTTGAATTTTTTTTTTTTTGCAAAAAGATTATAATTCTCTTATTCATCCACATAGGGCAAAAAAGAGAATACAAACTATAGCAAAAGTAAAACCAATACAGCCTACAAAAGGAAAGCTAGCCCCTATCTAATACTCTCTCCTATTCCATATTTTCTTCCCTATTTCCTAAAACGGATTATTCAGGTTTTCTTCCCCTTTCCTATTTTGGAAACTTTTATTCTTATTTTATTCATTTCTCTCTCCTATTATCAAACTCCACTCAACTTTTTTACTCATATTTTATTTCTTTTTAATGTTTTTGGCCCCACAATTTGTTATTTAATTCCTAATTATTCATCACTCTCTCCTATCACCAAACCCCACCCAATTTTTTACACTTATTTTATTCTTCATCTTAATATTTGTGCCAAATACAAAAGGGAAGAAAATATGGAATAGGAGGGAGTAGTAGTTAAAATCCTATAATCTATTTTAGGGAAAGATCTATTCAAAAGATATGCTCATAAGTTGAATTTCAGAGCAGAGATAATAGCTGCAGTATTTCGTTCTGCAGAAGCAAACAGGCGTTTGTTCCTTTCCTCCCAGATGGCATAAATTGTCCCTGCAAGATAGACAGAAAACCAAGCAGCTTTCCAATATCTATGATGTATTTGGTTACTGACCCAGTCATATTCCACTATATACTTATTTGATCTGCCAGTGACATTCATCTAGGAGAGAATACTTGTCCAGATTTCAGTGGATAGGGGACATTTGAAAAAGAGGTATGAATGTGACTCACTTGACAATTGCAGCCTTGCAGAGAATACATCTATTGCCAGTAGCTATCCCTTTGTGTTGCAGAACATCCACAGTTGCAAGTTTCTTCTGAATAGCGCAGGAAGCTATGATTCCATGTTTGGGAACAATGGATTGCCTAGTTAATTGTTTGTGGCAAAAAAGAGTAGGATATTTAACTCTAAACCATTTATAGGCATTGGACATAAGAAACTTAGTATCAGTGGCCCAGCTTTGTATCAGAGACCTTGCTGCAGTAACAGAACCAGCCTGTGTGAGCAGATCATCCCTAACATGAAGAATACTCCTAAAACTCTCAGGAAAGTGTTGCTTAGGTTCAACTTCCCAAATACTACAAGAGGGAAAGTTATAGGACTTGTTCCACCTTAACCAAAGAGGGAAAGTTATAGGACTTGTTCCACCTTAACCAAAGCCCAGTAGGATTGTTATCAAACTGCCAAAGCCATTTGGCCATAAATGCTTTATTTCAAGACAAAACTTCTTTAACTCCCATACCCCCTTCAGCTTTAGGAGAGCATATACTAGCCCAACTTTTCATAACCATCCTCTTGCTACTATCAGTGACACCCCAGAAGAAATTCTTACAAAACTTGTTAATGGTTTTAAGGACACTTTTAGGGAGAAGACCACGTGCACACCAAAAGTTTTCCAACCCAAAGATAATAGAATTCAAAAGCTGGATCTTCCGTTATAGGAAAGGAATTTAGTAGTCCAGTGCTGGATGGACCCTTGGATTTTATTAATCAAGGCAGCATACATTGAAACAACAATTTTGGAAGAGTTCAGTGGGATCCCCAAGTATTACACTTTGAAATTTGGTTGATCTTGACAAAAGTATTAACGACAGTTGTCGGAATAAGTTTGGGCTAAAGATAATTTAAAGTAAGTTATCGACCGAGAGTTCTAATGTAGAATTGGTTAAACGAGTTAACCTACCGGAATCATATTAATGAAAGTGTAGAGGGGCCGTTGGCTCACATGGAAGTTGATATGGGTTTTGGGTTTTGGGTTTTGGGTTTTGGGTCTTGGAATCATTTGTATAGTTGGGTAAAGGTAACTATTCAAATGCCATTTAAAATTTGCTCACTAAAACGCTTAATGTTTATGTCAAATTGTTTAAACGATAATTGTTTTAATTCCTTCGTTTCATTTGTAGTTCTTTTTCAACCAAACATCAATAGCCCTAAACGCTCTTCCACTCACTAACGTATCATGACTATGATCCTTCATGGATCTTAGCAAGCTCGACAAACATGGTGCCAATTTCAAAGATTGGGACGCGCAATTACTTTTGGCCGCGGAAGGTGACGATAAGACTCGTTACCTTACCGAAGTCGCTCCACCCACTCCCACCGCTCGCTCTGCGGTTGCGACTCGTGAGGCCTATGAGGCCTATATGAAAGAATCTTCTGCACTCAAGAACGTGCTCATTTTCTCCATGGAGCCGGATCTCCAAAGGAGTGTGATAAAGCTTAGCACGTCACATGAGATTTACACTAAGCTTGCAACCATGTTTTCGCAAGCTCCTAGGGTGATTCAATATGAGGCGGCCTCCGCCTTCTTTGATCTCAACTTGAATGAGGGTCAAAAGATAAGCCCTCATGTGCTCAAATTAGTTGAGCTAGCTGAGACTCTAAAGGTGCAAGGAGTTGATATTCCCGACCCCCTCATAACAGATCGAGTGCTTCACTCCCTGAATAAAGTGAAGGCGTATGCACAGTTCCGGGTGAACTTCAACATGCGCAATCAAGAAACCTCTCTGAATGAATTGAATAAAATGCTCGTTCAAGCAGAGAGGGACATTGTAACAAGTCGACCCACCACGGTCGTAACACACCCGCAATAAGATGGAAGGTATACCTTTGGGCCAAATACTTGTCCTCACTTAAGCCCAAAAGCACAAGGCCTTGTTACTAAGTAGTGGGTGGAAGTTATTATAAACATATCACAAACCTCACATTCTACCGATGTGGGACAACTTTCCTCTCATACTCTTGGGGTGTTAAAAACTCCCCCACTTAAAGAACACGACGTCCTCGTTGTGCCTCAAACTTGACTGCAGCCAAGCCCAGAATCCTCCCCCGCTAGGTTGGTGACCCGGGTACTCCTGACCATAGGCTCACCACACGGACGCAGGGTCGCTCTGATACCATTTGTAACAAGCCGACCCACCACAGTCGTAACACACCCCCAATAAGATGGAAGGTATACCTTTGGGCCAAATACTTGTCCTCACTTAAGCCCAAAAGCACAAGACCTTGTTACTAAGTGGTGGGTGGAAGTTATTATAAACATATCACAAGCCTCACATTCTACCGATGTGGGACAACTTTCCTCTCATACTCTTGGGGTGTTACAGACATGAGACTTCATGAAAGTTCCACGAGGGACGTGCTTGATATCCAAAACAAGAGCAAAGAGAAATTCAAACGGAGTGCGAGCAAGGGCAAGGACATCAAAGCCTCTAATCCCACACCCTCTAATGGGAAGGAGAAGACCTGTACGAAAGGTGCTTCTACCTCTTCTTCAAAGGGTGAAGGCAAGTTCCATTATTGCACTAGGGTGAGTCATTGGAAGCGAAATTTCCATAAGTATTTGGCTGACCTCAAATCTGGAAAGGTTCTTCCAATAGGTAATAATTCTCATATAAATCATGTTATTTTATGTCAACTTTTGTATGACGATACAATTTGTTGATTCTCACCCTTTTCTAATTGTTTTTAAAGGGGCACCCACCAAGGACAAAGGCAAGGAGAAGGAGGCCTAAAGTTCCTTACATAGATGACTATGGTAGCATCTAAGATTGAAGACATGAAGAGCATAGGCTCTATTTTTTCATTAATGTCTTCTTTCATTTTGCATTTCAAGTTTTTATAACCGTGTTCTTCCTTGTAAGACAAGGAATTAATTTTCAAACAATGGTTGTAATTTTGAATATTGGTGACTTGGTTTGCAACCCGAGTCACCCGTTTGTTTTTAATCATTATGGTTGTTCTTAAAACTTCGTTTGAAATGCATTTGTGTGCTTCATAACATGAGTTAAAATGACCTCAATAGATCACAAAGAAAGTACCTTGAATTGTTCATTGTACACTTAATAAGGTCATTTGATTTATTTAAAGGATAATTTCACCTAAATGACACCACTTAATAGATCTTACATTCGAAATATAAGATGTAAACATCTTTTGACGAAACTTGGATATGACTCTGAGTTCCCACCCTTTGTAATACTTGACTCTCCAATATATAGTTTGTGGACTAAAATACTATCCTTGTATAAATAAAGGTTATTTCAAAAGGATATTTAGTGGGAGAAATTTTTTATGCCCACAAACCAAATATAGGATCTTAGAGAAGAATCCTAAATGGGGTCCTTGAGAAGAACCCTAATTGAGAGGATGTAAGAAACTACGCGAGGACACAAAAAGAAAATGTTCTTAAGTCAATGTTTCTTAGAGAGGATAAAAGAAACTACGTGAGAAGAGGAAAGGAAAACGTTTCCTTGATGTTAATGTTTCTAATTTTATAAGATAATAAAGGAGAAATCATGTCCTGTTTCCTTGATGTTAATGTTGATAATTTTATAAGATAATAGAAGAGAAATCATGTCCTGTTTCCACCAAAGGAAACTTCAGGAGGAAGCGAAATAAAAAGTTCATAAGATGATAATTGTCAAAAGAAAAGATATTGATTGAGTTAGAGCTAATAACTATAAAGATAGTGACACGAATTTTAGTGGGAGCAATAATCATTAGAGAATTAAACCAACCATTAAGAGAGAATGATAATTCTTTAAATGTAAAGAACGACAGGTTTTCAATTCTAGATGAGTAAGATATTGGAATAAGAGAGTTTATTATATTAATAAAACGTCACCTATTGAAGATCAACAAAGTAGATTATTCATACCGATGAATATGGAATCACCTAGATTTAGATGTGGTGATTCATAGAATCTAATAGTTGTTGATAACATGAACTAAATTACTTATGCAAGTGTATTCATGTAAGCCAAGATGTTTAAAGCATGGTGAGTTAAAATCTTTATGAAATCGATACGAGTTCTCAAGAAGAACCAACAAATCGAATCTAGATAACTACAAAATAAATTTTAGTACAAATGTGATTGGGTACATAAGAGCGATAAGTTGATCCATCCAACATACCAACATGTCACGAGTTATAAGATAACAGTGGGAGCTTCTTTCAGGGAAAGAAACTCAAGTCTAATATGAGATCTAGACATGTACTCAAATAAGATCATGCTATAAGAGATAATATGAGTCGGAAGGAAACCAAAATTCATAGTTTTGGAAGACGTGAATAAATGGTGTATTCACAATTCAAGCTACTAATAAAAATTGATGAGTGTACATCAAAGATTGTAAAATGTGAAGCAGTAATACCGTATTGACTGTTCATACATGACAATCACTTTTATCGTTTGAGTTATCATTAACTCATTGTTTATACTTTGTCATATCCAAATGGGTTGTTAGAGATAATGTTGAACCCCATTAAAGTGAACTGGATTTACTTAGTATGACCCCTAGTTACTTATATGAGGTGACGTCTCGAAGTGACTAGAGTGTGAGGCGATTGATGACAAGTTCAAATGTCATAGAGTCATGTGGGATGACTAGTCGATCACATAGGCAGACTACAGGAGACTGTCTGTCGGGCAGCAAGTGACCGCTTGTAGAGTTCTTGAAATTTTATAAATAGCCTGGTCGTGGCGAGAGCTACTATAGTATTCTTATGAGTCGATTCTTAGACTAAACACTACTCGCCCAAGGTGGCACGGTTTTGGCATAACTTTGATTCATTCTCTACGACTTTTCGTAACTGGAGTCAAATGAGTTTGTTTTGGGTTATGTTAGGCCGTGGTTAGTCGAAGGGAATAGTGCGATATGAATTGTCCACCCCTTTGTCAGGGTTGTTCGAATCTCAAGGCCACTCGAGGAGAGGTTAACTGGAAATGCGTGGCCACGCTCGGAATGTATCTATGGTAGATAATTCCGTTCAAAGCAGTTAATCTCCAGATCGAGAAAACCACTCATGATATGATCACATGCAAGTGCGACCTGAAAGACACCTTACATTGAGTGGTAGATTGTAATAGGACAAGAGAATTAGAGAAGCACACAAGTGGGAGATTGTTGGGGTATGTGTCCTGAACGATAGTGCGATCACATAATTAAACCTCATGACAAGAATACGCAAGGGATGATTCGCATTATATAGTCAACTGACCAACATTAATCGGTAATGATTTGCTAGCTAGAATTTGACATTACTGTCGTATGACGGTGGTAGTCAGTTGATCCCTTTAGGTCACACCTATAGGATAATTCCCTTAATAGATTGATTGGTCAAATGAATATTGATACGAGTTGATCAAATCCTTAAAATATATATGACAAAATTAAGAGAGATTAAATCTTAATGTAAGATTCATATTTGTAATTGAAACGTATCAAGTTACAAATAATGATCGATGTTTGAGAAACAATCGAGATTAGAATAAGACGGGTTGGTTATAATTGCAAGTGTTGATATATCGCATTGACGATTATTGCAATGACCATTTTATACATAAGTAATTACGAATTACTAGTCAATTTGTTAAATATGGTTTATTTAATTTTTTATAAGTAATATTTAATTGTAAAATATACATTTTAAATTAACACAATTACATTTTATGCCATGGCATGTCACATGTCACATAGAATTGTACAAATGACAATTATAAAATGGAAATCAATTTTAAGTGTAATATGGGTGTCGGTTTGAGATGGTGTTGTTTAGGTGGTTGAGTTAGTGTCTTAATTAAGAGTTAAACATACATAATGATTAAAGGTGTTTTTACTTTAATCATTTTGTAGATACTACCTAGAGTCACCCTAGTTTATGGGTTAGCACAAAAGCCTTTTACCTTTCCTTCCCCATGCTTGGAAAACCGGCACCATCCACCACCATCATATACTTGTGAATTATTCACATGTAAATGATACGTGCCTATTTTATGCATTTTATTTATTCTTTTGGCACGTATTTTCTTATATTTTCGTGACTTTTAATTGCTATTTCTCCCGAAACGGTTTACTTTGGCATTTCTATGTTTTATATGTAGGAATACGCGGAAGTGAGCAAAACTGAGCCTTATTTGCCTTTCGGAAGCTGTTTTGAGTACTAATACGGAGCAAGGATCCGGATTGCACGTCCGAGTGTTGTTATTGGGCCAGATTAAAGCTGGAACGGACAAGAAGCGGTCGACCGACCTGCATCATAGGTCGACCGACCGAAGCCCAATTCCTTACCGAAGCCCAATTCGCATAAGAGCCAGCAGCGCTTAAGGCGGTCAACCGACCCGCTTCAGAGGTCGACCGACCAGAAGCTGACCCGGGGACTTTTGTTTCGTGTTTCTACTTTCCTAATCTTGTAATAATTCTTATTTAAGGAGACCTAGACTCTTCAATTAAAAAAAAGCTTTTTTATTATCAAGTATTTTTATTGTCAAGCACTTTATGTTAGAAGAACTCCATAGTTAGAGATTTGGTACCAAGCTTTCATCTTTGTTCTTAGATTTTCCAATTAAGTTGTAAGTTTGCTACAATTAATCTTTCCTTTTAATTTAATCTTGTTGTTCATCTTATTGTTGTTTCTTAACTCATGTTTCCCCTTTTATTGTCATCTTTAATTATGTTAATTCCTTTGATGTTCTTAGTTATTGTTAGTTTCATAATTAAAAGTATGCATAGCTAATTCTTGTGATTAGGAATTAGGGGAACCATGGTAAAGACTTGATTTTGATAAGTTTAATGATTGAATTACCAATCCCCTATTGTTGTTGGTGAACTAATCCTTAGGATTGAAAGATTATTAGGATTAGCTTAACAACAACTTTGGGATTGCCCTTGAACGAAAGTTTAGTGCTTTTCTAGGAACCCTAAGACCGTAAGGATTGGGTAGAATATCGACCTAAAGGTTTATTCTTTGTTCCTTGGGATTGTATTATTTGATTATTTTACCTTTCATTGACTTGTTTTGATCATGGGGAACCAAAGTTCCTAATCCCCTTTTTTTATCTTGTTTTAATTCTTTAGTTTATTTTGTCCTTTTAGTTATTAGTTTAAATCTCAAATCAACCCCCTCCTTTTTGGTTACTTATAATAGACTTTAAATTCACAAACATAATTAACCTTGTCTCTTTGTGGTTCGATCCTTGACTTATCCTATCTAAGTTTAAGCTGAGGTTTTATAAATCTTATCTTTGGCACCCCTCAACGACGGGTGTCAAATTTTGGCGCCGTTGCCTGGGAGACGTTATAATTTTGTTTGTTAATTTTTAGTTTATTTTTCTTGTCTTAAGGAACTTAGGTTCCTTAAGACCGTTTCTTACCTTTTCTTCTAGTTTTGTTTTAGAAGACAGGTTTTTGAGAGGAAGGCTTGAGTACTCTCTTGTTTAGATATGGATTCTATTTATGACCACCTACAGCCGAAGGCTCAAGATTTACCGAAGGGATTCGCCTTGCCTACCCCCACCACTGGCTCCTTTGTACTCCACCCAAATAATATTTTTTTGGTGGAACGGAGTCAGTTTTCTGGTCTACCCGACGAAGATCCAATGAAGCATGTTACAACCTTCACGGATTATTGTTGTGCCATACCCATACCTGACGGGGTGACTAGAGATGAGGTGCTGGCAATGATGTTCCTATTCTCATTAAAAGATGTCGCGCGAGATTGGTACCACTACCTTGATAGGGCAGCTGAGAAGGTTACAGATTGGACTTCCTTGGCTTTGGCCTTTTACAAGAAATATTTTCCTCTTGCAAAAGCCGAAGACTTGAGAAGCCAAATCCGTAACTTTCAACAAGGACCTGATGAAGGATTTTGTGAAGCATGGGATCGGTTCAAGAATTTGGTCCGTTCTATCCCTCACCATAACTTTCAACAATGGGACCTATGTAACCGATTTTACAACGCCCTTTACGATGATTATAAGATGATTCTTGATGCGGCTGCCAATGGAAGATTCCAGAATAACACCGACCATATGAAGGGTTGGGAAACCATTGAAGACATGGCGGTGCATAGAGCTGCCTTTAAGAGTTCACGTGGGAATTCAAGGAGGCTGAATGTGGAGATGAATAGAGTAATGGCTCTTGAGACAACAGTTGAAGCCCGTTTTGAAAAGCTTGAGGCAACCCAGCTGAAGCTTGAAAGTGCGAACCTAGTTACTACGGTTGACAACACGAGTGAGATTGAGAAATTGAGAGCTCTTGTTGATGTTTTAACAAGGCAGGTTATGGAGATGAGTAAGGATCAATTTGCCTCCTCAAAAGTTTTTGAAGAACACTTGATAAACATAGCCAACCAAATAACTAGCTCTCCAACTAGTTGTGAGGGACCCATGGAGACGTTAAACGCCATAAATCTTAGGAGTGGCCGTGGTGGTGAAGGATCGACCCAAAAAGATAATTCTGCCGAGGTTCAAAACAAAGAATCTGATCCCGTCAACAGGACAAGAGGTCGACCGACCGCTTCTGTAGGTCGACCGACCTCGGTTCCTGACGTGAGATCGAATTCTGGAGAAAAGAAAATTTCGGATATTGCAGACTCTGGTCGGCCGACCGCTGCTGTAGGTCGACCGACCGACGTTCCTGAGCAGACTGTTGTTTTGACTCCGGAATCGCTGGATTCCTCCTTCATTCAAGGTCTCACCGAAATTTTACAGCTAAAAAAGCCAAAGGTTGCTGATCCTATGGCTAAAGTCACCGTTCCTTATCCCGAAAGACTGAAAAATTCAAAAGAGGATCGGAAATTTGGTAAGTTTTTGGAGATGGTGAAGAATCTTGAGGTAACCATCCCTTTCACTGATTTAATTACCCAGGTACCTTCTTATGCTAAATTCATGAAAGATATTTTGAGTCGTAAGAGGAATTTTCAGAACGACGGTGCTGTTGCTTTTGTGGAAGAATGTTATGTTCTTTCACAAGATAATATAGCACCCAAGTTAAAAGACCCAGGAAGTTTTTCCATCCCTTGTACCATAGGTAATCATGTTATAGGGAAAGCCCTTTGTGATCTAGGGGCTAGTGTCAGTGTTATGCCTTATTCTGTATGTGAAAGACTTGGCCTAGGTAGACTTAAAGTCACCAATATTACCCTACAGATGGCTGATAGATCAACCCAAAGACCCTTAGGGGTCTTGGAGGATGTCCCAGTAAGAGTGGGAAAGTTCTTTATTCCTGTGGATTTCGTTGTTTTAGACATTGCTGAAGATAATCAAATACCTATTATTTTAGGTAGACCATTTTTACACACAGCTGGGGCTGTAATAGATGTCAAACGCGGAACCATTACTTTAGAAATTGGGGATGACACTATCGAGTTTAGTCTTGCCCATAAGGCAACTATTCCTACTGACGATACTTGTTGTTCCATTGATATTATAGACAGGAATGTTATCCTTAATTGGAGGGAATCCTTGACCAAGGATCCCTTAGAAAATCTGACAGTTTTGGATAAGTGTGCAGGTGATCCAGGTGAAGATGCTGAAAAGCTGGATGTGACAGAAGAAGAGGAAGAGGAGTATGAGTTCACTGAAGAAAAGAATGATAAGCTCATAAGCCTAGCTAATGCAAATCTGGTAAACATGTGCTATTCCATTAGTACTGATTCTGTTCAGGCAGTTGAGGTAAAGGTACCAGAGCGTAAGCCACTTCCTCCTAATCTTAAGTATGTTTTCTTAGATGATACTGAACAGTACCCTGCAATTGTTAGCTCTAAACTTAGTCCTGACCAACTTTCTGCCTTAATGACTGTTCTTAAAAAGAATAGGAAAGCTCTAGGTTATTCTTTGGATGATATTAAGGGCATAAGCCCTGATGTTTGTATGCACAGAATAGAGTTAGAGGAAGGGCATAATTACAGGGACATCGTAAGTTGAATCCTAAGATGCAGGATGTGGTTATGGCTGAGGTAATGAAACTCCTTGATGCAGGTATTATCTATTCAGTTGGCAACTCTAAGTGGGTTAGCCCAGTTCAGGTGGTTCCTAAGAAAGGAGGAACCACAGTAGTTAAAAATGATAAAAATGAGCTAATACCAACTAGAGTTGTAACTGGGTGGCGGATGTGCATTGATTATAGACAGTTAAATGCTGCCACCAAGAAAGACCATTTCCCCCTTCCTTTCGTTGACCAAATGACTGAAAGACTGGCTTCTAATAAATTCTTCTGTTTTCTAGACGGTTATTCAGGTTTTTTCCAGATTCCCATCCATCCTGATGATCAGAGTAAGACTACTTTTACATGTCCACAGGGTGTTTTTGCTTATCGCAGGATGCCTTTTGGGTTATGCAATGCTCCTGCTACCTTTCAAAGGTGTATGATGGGTATCTTTTCTGACTTTATAGAAAACATTATTGGAGTATTTATGGATGATTTCTCTGTTTACGGTAATGCTTTTGATCAATGCTTAGCTAATCTTGATAAAGTCTTGCAGCGATGTATTGATGTGAACCTTGTCTTAAACTGGGAGAAGTGTCATTTTATGGTTACTGAAGGGGTAGTGTTAGGGCATCTAATTTCAGATAAAGGTATATATGTAGATAAAGCAAAGGTGCAGGTGATTGAGCAATTACCCCCTCATGTTAACGTCAAAGGGGTGAGAAGTTTCTTAGGACACGCAGGTTTTTACAGGCGTTTCATTAAGGACTTTTCTAAAATTGCTAAACCACTTACACAATTGCTTCTTAAAGATGCCATCTTTGATTTTTCTGATGAGTGCCTTTCAGCTTTTAACAGGTTAAAGGAAGCTTTGATCTCTGCACCAATCATTCAGCCACCAGATTGGGATCTCCCCTTTGAGATCATGTGCGATGCTAGTGACTACGCTGTTGGTGCTGTGCTAGGTCAAAGGAAGAACAAGGCTCTTAATGCTATATACTATGCGAGCCGCACCCTAGATGAGACTCAAGTCAACTATTTCACCACTGAGAAGGAGATGCTAGCTGTCATATTTGCCTTAGAAAAATTCAGGTCATATTTAGTAGGTAATAAGGTAATTGTTTACACTGACCATGCAGCTTTAAAGGGTCTTTTTCAAAAGAAGGATTCAAAGCCAAGACTTTTAAGGTGGATACTCCTTCTCCAAGAATTTGACATTGAGATTAGGGACAAGAAAGGCGCGGAAAACGTGGTAGCTGACCACCTATCTCGCCTACAGTTGACTGATGGGGAAGATTCTTTACCTATTGATGATTCATTTCCTGATGAGAGCTTATTTATCATTAATAGTTCAGGTTCTTATCCCCCTCCTTGGTATGCTGATTATGCTAATTTTGCTGTTACAGGTAAAATCCCTCCTGAGCTGTCTTGGCAGCAAAAGAAGAGATTTATGTTCGATGCAAAACAGTATTTTTGGGATGACCCTTATGTTTTTAAAGAATGCGAAGATGGACTTATCCGGAGATGCGTCCCCCAATGGGAGGTGAAGGACATTCTGGAAGCATGTCACTCTTCTGCATATGGTGGTCACCACGGTCCATCTAGGACCGTGGCCAAGGTATTGCAGTCTGGTTTTTATTGGCCTACCTTACATGCTGACTGTAGAAATTTTGTAGGTAACTGTGATGCCTGTCAAAGAACTGGGAATGTCTCAAAAAGACATGAGATGCCACAAGTTGGTATTTTAGAGGTAGAGATTTTTGATGTCTGGGGCATTGACTATCAAGGACCTTTTCCTAGTAGTCAAGGTAACAGGTATATTCTTGTGGCTGTTGATTATGTGTCTAAGTGGGTGGAAGCAATTGCTACTCCCCATTGTGATGCAAAGGCTGTTATTAAGATGTTTAAAAAAATCATATTTCCCCGTTTTGGTGTCCCTAGGGTTGTCATAAGTGATGGAGGTATGCATTTTAAGGAAAAACGCTTAGGTGACTTGTTAAATAAATTCGGTGTCCAACACCGTAGGGGTTTAGCTTATCACCCTCAGACTAGTGGTCAAGTTGAGATCTCTAATAGGGAACTCAAGGAGACCCTAGCCAAAGTAGTTTCTAAGTCTAGGAAAGATTGGAGCCTAAAACTTGATGATGTTTTATGGGCCTATAGAACCGCGTTCAAAACCCCAATAGGAATGTCACCATTCCGTTTGATTTATGGTAAAACTTGTCATTTACCAGTATAGTTAGAACGTAAGTCTTGGTGGGCTATATGTGATCTTAATTTAGACCCTAATCTTTCCCGTGAGAAACGTTTATTGCAGCTCAATGAGTTAGATGAATTCAGATTGTTAGCCTATGACAATGCCAGGATTTATAAAGAAAAAACAAAGCGCTGGCATGACAAGAGAATCATTAGGCGTGATTTTCAGGTAGGTGATAGGGTGTTGCTCTTTAATGCTCGTATTCGTCTTTTTCCTGGTAAGCTAAAATCCAGGTGGAGCGGACCCTACACCATCACAGCTGTCTCAAAATTCGGGTCAATCGAATTAGAAACCTCATCTGGTGAGAGGTTCAAAGTCAATGGCCAATATGTGAAGCACTTTAGAGGAGAAAATGAATTTGTCAGAAAGGTCGAAGTTTCTTACTTTGACCCTTTTTAGGATGCTTCACGACAGGTAAAAAAGGTCGTGCGGGACCTCTTAAACCAGCGCTACACGGGAGGCAACCTGTGCTTTAGTTTAAGTTTACGTTTTTTTTATTATTTTCGTTTTATCCTTGATGAAATTTGAAATCTCTGCAGAAAAAGTAAAATAAAAAGAATTCGTCAGTACAAGCGGTCGACCGACCGAGCTACTAGGTCGACCGACCAACTGGCAGCTTTAATTATTTTTTCTGACAGATTAAGTAAAAATTTGCAGAGCAGGTAAAAGGACGGAGGTCGACCGACTGACACTTGTGGTCGACCGACCACGTGTTTTTTTTCCGGTTTTTCTTTTAGAGTCAAAGGTCACGGGTACTTTGTGTTTTTGAAAACACAATAATTGCTTTCATTTCCTCACTTTCCCTGCATTCCCTTTCTCTCTTAAAACCCTAAAAAAATCACCCACCTTCTTCATCCTTCACCATTTACTTGCTTTCTTTCAATTTTCTCATTCAAGGTATGATTTTCTTAGTTTTCTTTCTCTCTTTTTCGTTTTTTATCATCTTAATTCCGTTTTAGGTAGTATTAGTTTGTCTGTTTAAGTTTAATTTTGCTCTTAATTTCGTCTCCATGCTTGTTTGTGTGTTTTTCTCTTAGTTTTCTTCTTCTTTTTGATTTTATATGCTTAGATCTGTAATTTTTGGGTGATTTCGTGCTGATTAGGGTTAGTTTAATTCTTCCTTTAATTTTTCTGCCCTTTTTCGCGCGATTTCAGTCACGAAAATCCGACGCTGGCACTGTTCACGGTCGACCGACCGGAAACTGAGGTCGGCCGACCAAAATTTGAATTTTCTGGGTTTCGTATTTTACAGATCTGCATTTTTCTTCTGATAGTCGGTCGACCGACCCGAAACTGAGGTCGGCCGACCAAAACCGTGTTTTTCCTGAGTTTAATTGTTGCAGTTTCTGATTTTTTTTCGTTAATTGGTCGACCGACCTAGGTATACGGTCGACCGACCGGTTGTGCTGCAGAAATTACGTGTTTTCTCGAAAAAAATGGTCGACCGACTTACCTGTGAAGTCGGCCGACCAGTGCTGTTATAAAAGTTTATGTTTCTGAAAATTTTCGTGCCTATATTTGTTAAAGTAATGTTTTCATATTCACACAAGACTTATATTTTTTGAACTTTTCAGATTTACCATGTCTAGCCGTGATCAGGGTGGGAAGCGCGCCCGCACTTCAGGTGCAAGCACCTCTAGAGGACGTGTCCCTAGGTCGAGAGGTTTGGCGGTGCAAGACACGGATAGTTTACCCAACTATCCGCAAATCACTTTCAGCACTCCGGCCCAGAAAGCCCGATTCCTCCATCTCACCGCTTATTGCTTGATAGTGGCAACCCGGTTCCTATGTGTCCCAACCTTGCAAGCCTTGGGATGTCATGATGAGGTGGTATCTTTGCTCGACGGGACGGGTTTTTCAGGACTTGTCACTATGGATGAGTTCACTTACTGCCTTCTCACTCTTGAGTTCTTTTCTTCCTTTACCTTTGATTTTGGGGCATTTCGCCCCGGCTATGATAACGTTTGCATTTCTTTTCGTTTGTTCAATGAAACATTTGCTTTGACTTTAAACCAATTTGCTCAGTTTTTAGGCTTATCTTCTACGGGTCTTACTGATGACCCCACGGGGTCGTATACTGATATGTGGTCCTGTATTTCTGATTCCAACGATGTGAAGAAGAAAAACAGTACCATCCACCTTCCCACCCCCCGTTATTATTTACGTCTTTTGGCCAACACTGTTTTCGGCCGCAAAGAGTCTCAAAATGTTAAAACATTGAGCTTTCCATTTTGTCTGGTTATCTTAACATCAGACGTACGGGTCAGCAGTTTTATAACACTGCTTATTTGGTCACCTCTCACTTCGTGTCGGTGGGCGAGGGAACTTCCTTGACTACTATTGTTTGTGCCCGCTCTCTTGTCCCCCAGTTCCCTCGCTATGAGGAAGCGATTGACACTCTCTCCCGGTTCATGGACATGGCTTATGTCAGGTCCGTGCGTTGGGTAAACAGGAGAGATTATTGGAAGATAGACACCTATCTCAGTGATCGCATCCCCATCACCATGGCTCCCCCTATGCTACCCCTTTTTAATGTTGTAGGGGAGCCCCGACCACTACTCCCGTCTTACCGCCTCCCACTTAGAGGAGGCACCTCTAGAGGCCATAGGGTCCCTGCTCCCGGTGGCCACCATACGACATCTGGGACGGGGTACCCATCTGATTTTACTGCTCCTCCTAATGTTTATGTTCCTCCTTTTGTTGATGACAGATCTATGCCATAAATGATGGCGAGCCTTTGCAGACAGTTCAGCCAAAAACAGCTGAACGATAGTCTTTGCCAATATTCGGTTTAAAAGGAGTATGCCACTCAAGGTAGGCTCCCAACCGGCCCATGGACTCACCCCACCTGGTACACACCTCTCGCAGGCGGTCGTGTCCACGGTGAAGCTTCAGGATCTGCCTCGGGAACAGGCGTAGGTTCTGAAGAGGAAGACGAGGAGGAGGAAGGAGAAGAGGACTCTGAGCCGTTTTACGACTCAGAGGGATAGGGACATGCTTGACCTTACCCTCTTTGGGGTTCGGTTTGGGGAGGTCCCTCCATCTTGTAAGTAGTTTTTTCTTTTATTTTCCTTTTGATTTCCAGTTTTTCCCTTTAGATTTCCAGTTTTTCTTTTAGTTTTCAGGTTTTTCTCTCCTTCCTCCATAGACTCTTGTTGTAATTTCTAGTCTTTTTCCTTTTCCTTTCTTTGTTTGTTTCTTTTCTGCCTACCCCCATCCCTATGCTGTGGTTGTATGCTGATGAGCACAATGGGGGCATTGTGCGTTTTGGTTTGGGGAGGGTGTTTGCATACTCCTTTGTGAGTATGCAATTGTCTTTGTGTCTTTTGTTTTTCATTCCTTTAGGTGTTTTTCTTGTTTTCATCCTCTCTTGTCGCGTGTTCTTGCCTATCGCGCGTTCTTCTCTGTCTTAAGTTTTTAGGTCGAGTCGGAACGGATGAATACAATTTATGCCTCGCATATCACATATTGCCTTGCCTTACATTTTTCAAAAAAATTTCAAGCTAGTCTTTTGCATTATCTACGAGTTTTTGTTGATTTCATGCTAAATTATTAGACTTGACTCTCTTCTTGGCAAGCTAAAACATATTCTAAGGATTAGAGCTTAATAAATCGGTGACATCCATGACCAATTTCATGTAGGTTTGTCAGTAGTTTCTCCTCTTGAGGCATGTCACATCAATATGCATAAACATGAATTTTTTCTACTTAATACCTGTATGCATTCGGATTTGTGGTTTGTTGACACATGTGGTAGAGGTCCCCCTTTCTCATTATTCCCATTATCCTCACATAGCCAAATTGAATCCTTTTACCCATTTGCTATATCCTGAAAATCGCCTACCCTAGCCGAGCTAGTAATGTAGTGATGGGACTGTTTTTGCCATCCTTTGATTTGTGCTTCATTGATAAATTTTGACTTTGGGAGAATGATAGAAAGGAGATAAGGAAAAGATGGAAAAAAGAAGAGATACGAAAAAAAAAATGAAAAAAAATAATTAGAATCAACCTGTTTTCAAGGCTGGTCGGTCGACCAGCATCCTTGGTCGGTCGACCAGGACCATTGGACAGGTTATTTTTTCTGAAAAAAAAAAGGGAAGAAAGAAAGAAAGAAAAAGAGAAAATTGGAGGAATTGTGATTTTTGCTCCAAAACTTTGAGCATTGGCATGTATGAAAAAATAATAAGAAGTGATCTTATAGTGTGGATAGACGGTTGTTAGCTCGGTTTAACCCCTCTTCCAATAATTTATTTTAACCCCTTCTTACCTTTAGCCTCACAATTCCAAATTTGCCTCGGCATGTGTCATGGTTATCTAGTGTGGGAATGCATATGTACGGTTGTAGAAATTCTATTCATGTTAGATTGCAGGCATGTTCTTACGGGTCGTAGATAGGTGAGAGTCTTTACTTTTATTTATCTTCTTGTCTTTCACATATACATTTAACCCTTTGCTTTCATGAGTGTCTCGAGCGTACCGCGAGAGTCCAATTAGAATGAGTCTTGCAAGGTTGAAATTTTAGCATGTTATTCCAACTTGTCCAATTCGTTTTGCTCTTGACATTATGCTTGTTTATATTTGAAGGTTGCATTAAATTGGTTAGGCATAGTGTTGTGTTTGGTTGTAAAAAGTATGAAATCTGTTCCATTAGAAGTTTTTCTTTTCTTTTGAGTCTTAGTGCTTGCTTGAGGACAAGCAAGGTTTGGTTTGGGGAGTTTGATACGTGCCTATTTTATGCATTTTATTTATTCTTTTGGCACGTATTTTCTTATATTTTCGTGACTTTTAATTGCTATTTCTCCCGAAACGGTTTACTTTGCCATTTCTATGTTTTATATGTAGGAATACGCGGAAGTGAGCAAAACTGAGCCTTATTTGCCTTTCGGAAGCTGTTTTGAGTACTAATACGGAGCAAGGATCCGGATTGCACGTCCGAGTGTTGTTATTGGGCCAGATTAAAGCTGGAACGGACAAGAAGCGGTCGACCGACCTGCATCATAGGTCGACCGACCGAAGCCCAATTCCTTACCGAAGCCCAATTCGCATAAGAGCCAGCAGCGCTTAAGGCGGTCGACCGACCCGCTTCAGAGGTCGACCGACCAGAAGCTGACCCGGGGACTTTTGTTTCGTGTTTCTACTTTCCTAATCTTGTAATAATTCTTATTTAAGGAGACCTAGACTCTTCAATTAAAAAAAAGCTTTTTTATTATCAAGTATTTTTATTGTCAAGCACTTTATGTTAGAAGAACTCCATAGTTAGAGATTTGGTACCAAGCTTTCATCTTTGTTCTTAGATTTTCCAATTAAGTTGTAAGTTTGCTACAATTAATCTTTCCTTTTAATTTAATCTTGTTGTTCATCTTATTGTTGTTTCTTCACTCATGTTTCCCCTTTTATTGTCATCTTTAATTATGTTAATTCCTTTGATGTTCTTAGTTATTGTTAGTTTCATAATTAAAAGTATGCATAGCTAATTCTTGTGATTAGGAATTAGGGGAACCATGGTAAAGACTTGATTTTGATAAGTTTAATGATTGAATTACCAATCCCCCATTGTTGTTGGTGAACTAATCCTTAGGATTGAAAGATTATTAGGATTAGCTTAACAACAACTTTGGGATTGCCCTTGAACGAAAGTTTAGTGCTTTTCTAGGAACCCTAAGACCGTAAGGATTGGGTAGAATATCGACCTAAAGGTTTATTCTTTGTTCCTTGGGATTGTGTTATTTGATTATTTTACCTTTCATTGACTTGTTTTGATCATGGGGAACCAAAGTTCCTAATCCCCTTTTTTATCTTGTTTTAATTCTTTAGTTTATTTTGTCCTTTTAGTTATTAGTTTAAATCTCAAATCAACCCCCTCCTTTTTGGTTACATATAATAGACTTTAAATTCACAAACATAATTAACCTTGTCTCTTTGTGGTTCGATCCTTGACTTTATCTTATCTAAGTTTAAGCTGAGGTTTTATAAATCTTATCTTTGGCACCCCTCAACGACGGGTGTCAGTAAACTCATTCTAAGTTTGGCTTATAATTTTTCTAGTGAGAAAAATTCACAAAATTATTGTAACATCCCGTATTTTTATAAAATATATTTTAAGGGTTTTTAATTATTTTAAGTAATAAAATAATATTTTAATAATTTATTGGAAAAGTGTTTTAAATAAATAGTAAGATCCGTCTTAAGAGCCTTAAGTCCTTAAGACGAATACAAACTTGGCAACTTGACTTCATATCCTAAAACCCGTTCATCCAAACCCGTTTTCCTTGAAACGGGAAAGGACAATTTTAAACCCCTAAAATCTCTAGTGTGTCGACATATTGGCATTCTTCAAAAACAAACACTGTAAACTCATTTCACAAAAACCTCCATAAATCCTCATCTCTTAATCCATTTTTCTTCATCATCCGTTCACCGAATCAAGGTAATAATTACATTTTCGGAATCCTCATCGAATTTGCAAGCCATCTATCACTTCCGTTTTTCATTTCCTGCATTTCGAAAATAGGGCTGTTTTTGTAGAATCCGTATTTCGGTCCTTAAAATCCGTTTTTCGTGATATAGGTGAGGGCTTAGAAGACCCGGACGTGGATAGCTTCGTTGTAGAGGAGGAGCTTTGAGAGGAATTTGCTTTAAGGTGACGATAATGAGAAACTCAGCCTTATTGTATACATTATCACTTTTCTTGCTTGAATTGGTTTAAGTTTCTGTTTCTTAATGTTATTATGGTTGTTTGAACTTAGTAACATGATAGGAATGTTCTTACTTGATGATTACATGCTTAGATGATGTTTCATATGTGTATTGTTCAATTTTCAGAAATTAGTGCTTAAGACGGATACAAATCATTTGCTTATTGAGGATTGTTTGTGGGATTAATTGCTGATAGTTAGTATATTTGATGATTTCATGTATTGGGTAAACTTTTGTTGTTGCCAATTTAGAGGTTTGGGATCAATTTGAGATGATTTGCATTTGTTAAGGAATTTGCGTTCTGCGTAAAGCGGCCTCTGAGCCGGTAGGCTGACCGGCAAACGGTCGGCCGGCTCAGAGTCTGGGTGTCTTCTTTTAATTGTTCAGAAATCAGAGAAAGGTTTCTGAGCCGGTCAGTCGGCCACCGGTCGACCGGCTCATGATCCTTCTTGGTGTTTTTCACGTTTTCAAAAAGGCATGGGAAGTGACTCCCAGCCGGCAGGCCGGCAGCCGGTACACCGGCTGAGAGTCACTCCTCGTGTAAAGTTTTGAAGATTGGCTATTGGGGAAGGGACTCCCAGCCGGCTGGCCGGCGGACGGTCCACCAGCTGAGAGCCTCTTCTCTTATTTTTCAGACGATTAATGGGCATGGGACGGGAATCCCAGCCGGTGGACCGGCAGACGGTCTGGGACCGGCTGAGAGCCCCTGTTCCATTGTTTTGCTTATAACTTCCAAAGGCTTATTCGGTTTTGATTGAAACTCGTTCCTTGTACCTTTGATGTGTGTTTGAGGTCCCCGGAGGATGGGCGACACTATATTGGGTTCGGGAATGGACAGAGGATAGAGACCCCCCGGTCGGGTAACCGAAAGGGAAACCGGCTCTCCTCAACTTAGTTCCCGGGATCAATTAAATGTTCATTAGAAGTTAAGAAAGTAGAGCTATAGGTTAGTTCATAGACTTTGATGATATTGTATTGATGCGTATTAAGTTATGCCTTATGCTGGCCTCTGAACTTAATACGTGAGTTGTTTGTCATATATGGGGATATGCCTTAAGTTGGCCTCTGAGCCCTATATGTGTATGTTTGTCGTGTCTGGGACATGCCTTAAGCTGGCCTCTAAGTCCAGACATGTTTGATTGTGATCGCGTTGGAACATGCCTTAAGTTGGCCTCTGAGTCTGACGAGTAGAGCAGCTGCACAACGGGGTAGCTAAGGAACTAACACCTTGCCCGGAGTGCAGATGTTTGATGCTAGGACATGCCTTAAGCTGGCCTCTAAGTCTAGTATCTTGTGATGTAGTGAAGGGACATGCCTTAAGCTGGCCTCTGAGTCCTTTACTTTTGGATGCTAGTCCATGCGTTGAGTTGTCGCCTCTGAGTCTAGTGTCTTGCTGATTGGCAGGTCCATGCCTTAAGTTGGCCTCTGAGTCTTTGCTTGCTGAATGTTTTGGTGTTTAGGTTATGTCTTAAGTTGACCGCTGAACCTTTACACTTGTTGAATAATTGGTATTTAGGTTATGTCTTAAGTTGACCGTTGAACCTTATACTTGCTGAATAGTTTATCTGCTTGCCTAGAGTTGGTATAGTGTCAGATATAGATATTGATATTGATGATATAGATATTGATATTGTTGATACAGATGTTTTGACTTGTTGTTGTTCATCCAAGGCATTGGATGACTCTTTAGTCAGTTTCGTAAATGGTTTGGATTGAAAGACCGCCCGACCGGGTAACCGGTAGGGAAACCGGCTCTCCTTCCAAATAGTTTCCGAAGTTGGTTGAGAGCTGTGCATTAGTGATTGCATGATAGTTGGTGATCAGTTATTGAGATATTTAGATACTTCACATATTTATATATGTTGGAGTGTTCTGTTTGTATTGCTTGTTACGTGTCATTACAAAAGGTGGCTAGGAGAACTCTAGTCACTCCCCACTGATTGTGGCGTACATGTTTTCATGTATGTAGGTACATGCAGGTTGGACAGGGTTGGATGAGAGCTAGCGAGTGATGATCCACTTGTCATCATATGACTTACACTTTCGAGTAGCTAGACTCTAGTTGATACAGTTCTTAGGTTTTGGTGCCTGTAGGGATGTTCCATCCCAGGCTTTGTATATATTTGGTTTTCCGTGTTTAGAAATGTTATACTTATCTATTTTGTTTATATCAGTTTCAGTTTTAATTCACCTCGCATGTTGTTTATGTTTAAAAAGTTTAAATTCCGCTGCATTTTTAGTATTTTGTGAGTTTTATATTTCCGCTTTCGCGAGGGGTTTTACAGTTGGTATCAGAGCATTGTTGCTCCCGACGCACTCATGTGACCCCCAACCTTAACTTGACCAAATAAACAAATAATGAATGAGAGATGGGTAGATCTAAGGATTTATATTGTAGTCTATTTGTGAATGCTAATTGCTAAGTTAACACTTGTTTTCTTTTGAAGGATGGTGAGAACCACGGCTGCTGAGAACACTATAATGCAAGCACTTCATCAGTTGCTTGAGAACCAGAGACAGCAGGCAGAGACTGTTCCAGCTCCTCCACCGCCAGGCAATGAGGCCAATCGTCCTGGTAGCTTCTCTTGGATAGCATCCCAGATGTCCAGGAGCCACGTGAAGACTTATGGAGGCGAGGTTGATCCGGTAGCTCTTACTGAGTGGTTCCGTGAGATGGAAAAGAGCTTCACCATGGATTCGGTTGGCAGAGAGGATAGAGTGCGGCTAGCCACTCACTTTTTGACCCTAGAGGCCGATAGATGGTGGGCGTTGACCGGACCGACTTTCATTCTTGATCCTTTATTTGATTGGGAGGCTTTTAAGGATAAGCTCGAGACGAGGTACTATCCTAAGGAGCTTAGATCACAGAGACTTAAGGAGTTCATGGACTTTAAGCAGGGTAAGATGTCCGTTCAGGAGTACACCGACAAATTTAACCAGCTTGCACATTTCGCTTCGAAGTTTGTCAGAGATGAGGCTGAGAGAGTTTACTTCTACCGTGGGAAGTTAGGGCCGTGCATCGAGAGTATGGTTCGTCGTGACTCGACTTCTTTTATGGAGATTTATGATGATGCTATTTGGGCCGAGAGTTCCATACGTGCCATTGATGCTGAGACCCGAGCTGCTACTTCCAGTGTTACTTCTCACGAGAGATTCGTTTACCAGGGGAAGAGACCGTTTGTTCCATCCACTTCTTTGCCTTCTTCTCAGAAGAAGCGATTTGAGAGGTTCTCTGCTCCGGTTGCTAAGACCACTTTCCACACTGATATTGCTTCTAGTGTTTGCCACCGTTGTGGTAAACCATCTCATCCGGGTTTTTACTGTTTCAAGAATGCTTTTAAGTGTTACACCTGCAATGGATTTGGGCACAAGTCCTTTGAGTGTCCTGAGAGGAACACCGCACTTGGCAAGGCTGCCACTGCTGCTGCAGCGACTAAAGGAGGAAAGCCGAAGGGGAAGATCTTCGTGATGACTAGGGCTGAGGCTGAGGCTCATCCAGATATTGTGGCTGGTATCCTTTCTGTACTTGGTGCTGAGTGTCTTATTTTTTTTGACACTGGAGCTTCTTTATCATTTATATCGACTCAGTTCGCAGACCGTTTAGCTCTTGAGTCTTCGTTGGTTGAGGAGACTTCCATTTCCTTACCTTCGGGAGACGTGTTTTCCTGCTCTTTGTCCCGTAGGGATGTTCCGATTATTACTGGTCAAGCAACATTTCCAGCGGACTTACTGAGATTTCCTCTCGAGGAATTTGACATTATCCTCGGTATGGATTGGTTATCGCGATATCATGCTCGCTTCGAGTGTCGCGACCAGAAAATCTGCTTGATGAGTTCTTCAGGAGTTCGTGTTTCCTATAGGGGAACTCGCCCTAAAAAGGGTGTTCGTGTTATTTCTTCGATGAAAGCATCTCATCTTCTTAGGAAGGGTTGCCAAGCCTTCTTGGGTGTTGTTTCAGCTGCTAAGCCATCGCTACCGAAGCTTGAGGATGTAGCCATTGTTCATGAATTTCCAGATGTTTTCCTAGATGACTTGCCAGGGATACCGCCAGAGAGAGATGTGGATTTTACTATTGAGCTTGTTCCAGGTACCGGACCGATATCTAAGGCTCCCTACCGCATGGCTCCACCTGAGTTGAAAGAGTTGAAGCAACAGTTAGAGGAGATGATCGAGAAAGGGTTCATTAGACCGAGTGCTTCTCCGTGGGGTGCTCCAGTTCTATTTGTTAAGAAGAAAGATGGTTCCATGAGACTTTGCATTGATTATAGAGAGTTGAACAGAGTGACTGTGAAGAACAAATATCCTTTGCCTAGGATAGATGATTTGTTTGATCAGTTGAGAGGTGCTTCTAGGTTTTCTAAGATTGATCTTCGATCGGGTTATCATCAGATTCCAGTTTGAGAGGCTGATATTGCGAAGACTGCTTTTCGTACCAGATATGGGCATTTTGAGTTCGTGGTTATGCCTTTCGGGTTAACTAATGCACCTGCTATCTTTATGGATCAGATGAACCGCACCTTTAGTGAGTTTCTTGACACTTGTGTTGTGGTGTTTATTGATGACATTCTCATTTACTCGAAGACTGATGAGGAGCATGCCGAGCATCTCCGATTGATACTTGGGATTTTACGTCGACAGAAGTGGTTCGCGAAGTTCTCTAAGTGTGAGTTTTGGCTTTCTAAAGTTGCATTTCTTGGACATGTGATATCTAGTGAGGGAGTTATGGTTGATCCCGCGAAGATTGAGGCTGTTGTTGATTGGGAGAGTCCCAAAGATGTGGGAGAGATTCGTAGTTTCCTTGGTTTAGCGGGTTACTACCGTCGTTTTGTTGAGGATTTCTCTAGATTAGCTCGTCCGATGACCCAGTTATTGAAGAAGGAAGCTAAGTTTGTTTGGACCGACAAGTGTGAGAGCTCTTTCCAGGAATTGAAGACTAGGTTGACTTCCGCTCCTATACTTGCTTTGCCAGAGATCGGGGTTGACTTCGATGTTTACTGCGATGCTTCGATGTTAAGACTTGGATGTGTGTTGATGCAGAGTAGTAAGGTGATAGCTTACTCATCTAGACAATTTCGAGTTCACGAGGTGAACTATCCGACGCATGATCTTGAGTTAGCTGCAGTTGTTCACGCCCTGAAGATGTGGCGTCATTACTTGATTGGATCTCATTGTCGCATTTTTACGGATCATAAGAGTCTAAAGTACATTTTCACCCAGAAAGACCTGAATATGCGACAGCGTCGTTGGCTAGAGTTGGTTAAGGATTACGACATTGAGTTATTGTATCATGAGGGTAAGGCCAATGTGGTTGCTGATGCACTTAGCCGCAAGACTTCTCATTCGATGAGTGTTATGCGTGTATTGCCCGATGAGTTGTGTTCCGAGTTCCGGAAGTTGAGATTAGAGATGGTTGGTAGTGGTTTTGATTGGTTATCTGCTATGACTGCCGAGCCGACATTGTATTGGGAGATTCGCCAGAGTTTGCCTACAGATGCTACTTTCCGGAGGTTCGAGGCTAAGATTTCGAGTGGTGTTGCACCAGATTTAGTGATTGATTCTGATGGTTTCCATAGATTCTGAGATAGGATGTATGTTCCAGATGTGCCAGATTTGAGGAAGAGGGTTCTTGATGAGGCTCACTCGTCACCGTATTCAGTTCATCCGGGCGGAGAGAAGATGCACAAGGACTTGAGACTTATATTTTGGTGGCCCGGGATGAAGAAAGACATTTTGGATTACGTGAGTAGGTGCTTGACTTGTCAACAAGTCAAGATAGAGCATAGGAGGCCAGGTGGTTGTTACAGCCGCTCCACGTTCCTCAGTGGAAGTGGGAGTGCATATCGATGGATTTTGTGACGGCATTGCCTAAGACAGTGGGAGGCAAGGATGCGAGTTGGGTTGTGGTTGATAGGCTAACTAAGTGTGCCAGATTTGTGCCTATCAGAGAGACATGGGATATGGACCGTTTAGCCAGGGCTTATATTCCAGAGATAGTCCGTTACCATGGTGTCCCGAGAGAGATCGTTTCTGATCGTGATCCTCGTTTCTGTTCCAGATTTTGGAAGGCTTTACAGGAGGCTATGGGTAGCCGTTTGCTGATGAGTACCGCATTTCATGCCGCGACTGATGGACAGTCCGAGAGGACTATTCAGACATTAGAGGACTTGCTCCGTGCTTGTGCACTTGATTTACAGAGTTCTTGGGAGCAGTGTCTACCGTTAGTTGAGTTTTCTTACAACAACAGTTTCCATTCATGTATTGGCATGGCTCCGTATGAGGCGCTCTATGGTAGGAAGTGCCGTAGTCCGATCTGTTGGGATCAGGCGAGTGACGTGCACGACCTAGGACCGGACCAGTTAGCTGTTACGATTGACCAGGTTCATCTTATTAGAGGTAGGATGAAGGCCGCACAGGATCGGCAGAAATCCTATGCTGATGTTCGCCGTAGACCTCTCGAGTTTGAGGTGGGTGACAGAGTTTTCTTGAGAGTTTCACCGATGAAGGGCGTTAAGAGGTTTGGAGTTAACGGCAAGATGAGTCCTAAGTATATTGGGCCATTTGAGATCGTGAAGAGGATTGGTGCTGCTGCTTACCGTTTGGACTTGCCCCCTTGTAACACCCCCATTTACCGAGGAGCCTGAACTAGGACTTCCAGAGTAAATAGAACTGTTACCATCCTGGATAAACCAGGGTAGTAGATATTCATAGTGAAAGAAACACAGTACTTTAAATATAAAAGTTTAAACTGAATTCTATTACAAGGTATAGTCCACAAGACTTCCAAAACAACTGAATATAAATAAATGTCCAACTGAGAAAAGCTAAGTGATCTAGTAAATAGGTAGGTCTAGTCCATGTCTCTCTTCCATGCCCAGTCCTAGTCCACCTGTCTCTGACCTGAAAGATCTACTCCCCATTCCGGATCATTGTAGGTGAACACGAATACACTGTCAACCTCGCGGTTGAGTAGGATAACACAATAATAAATAATAATGGAACATATACTGATATGCAAATGCTTATGACATGCTCGAGCTCAATCAAAATCTCATTCTCATACCCTTGCACCAAGCCATACCGAACCTCCCGGCAGACTATACTCGGTCGTCACCGAACACCAGCTCAACAGCTGATAAGACATCAGGCCTGGTCTGCAGAACCACCCTGGGCTTTACATCAGAACAAAATCTGATCCATATCTTTCTCAATACTTAATGCATATGCCATGATTATGAATGCAACACCAAATAATTTAACAAAGACTATCATGCTCAGAATTCACACTTCCATCCAATAGGCAAAGCACAACCACACATAACTTAATACAGAGTGAGCACCAGTGTAACCTACCTGAAGGTAGCAGTCTGCAAATGAAAACACCCTCTAGAAATATTCCACTTCGAATTTCGTTCCTATAAATTATTGTTCATATCAAATTCTGCCCTTATACACATCGCTACTAAAATCTACTTAAAACATGTTCCTAATTGATTCCTACACAACACATCATGACTATACGTATGTATATATATAAGCATGTCCATTCATACAGTTATCGTTACCCACATTTACTTACTATTTTTAGACTTACTATAATAGCATGCTCAACGTCATTATTAAATATCCCAAATACTTAGAGAATATAATAAATTGCAACCAAATTCATCGTTAGTAAACATCCCGATAATTACTAACGTACGATTTAGACTCCATATATACTATTAGCATCAATACCAAAACTTAACTTATAAAATAATAATAACAATAATAAAAATTATAATATTAAATATAATAATAATAATATTATATTTTCCATAAAGTTGGACATATTAACAATTAAGAGAATTATTAACAATCATGAGAAGTGATATCATCACATGCCAAAGCCCAAAACAACCCACGACTACCCGCAACACAACTCTCACACTACAGCCCAACCGCGACCTGCCACAGCCCTGTTTACACCCTTCCCAACGTCTGCTGCCACCCCTGGCCTCCCCACTGGCGCCACCAGGCTCGCCACTGAGCCACGGTGGTTCCAGGGAGGAGGTCAGTGGCTACCTGCCACCACCTCAGACACCACAAACCACCACCAAAACTGACCGTGTGATGAAACGAAAACCCGTATCCAGACTGATTATAACCCCTGCGACAAACTTAGCCTCCGACACCACCCACGGCCACCACCTTCACCCCTGGCACCACCAGACTCGCCACTGAGTCGTGGTGGTTCCAATGGCGAAGGTGGTAGTCACAACCACCGTGACAGACCACTCAAAAACCCTTACGAAAACCCAGATCTGACCACAACCGTGTTTGCACTAACGTTTTGACAGCCACCGTTCACCACCGTGTGACACCACGATTGACAGACTCGACTACCCTTCGACACTCCTGCCTACGGTCAAGCCAACTGTCCCAAAACGCAGATTACATACTTACGTAAGAGGCACTAACACCCTCATACAAACACCATACGCGGACTCTGTTTTCCCTTGATAAAACGAAAAAATAATCATTCTAGACACGACTCACTAGCAGTCAAACGAAATACCCTTAACAAGAACATACTGATAAAACGACACATTAAAAACGAATGAAGAAAAGCAACTACATATCATAGATTAAGGATTAGCAAGAAACTCTGATTATTATCATGTGAGGTGATCATAAATTCGTCTTAAACATCAAAAGAAAACGTGAAAACAGTAAGAACGAGACAAAAGTGGTGGCCATACCTCCTTGCCCTAGCCAACGACCACCCCTAGACCGATCTGACCACCGTGACAACCTACCCCTGACAATCCTTGAAGTGGCGGCTACAGATGCTTGCGTGTGTGTGTGTGTTGTTTTAGGTCAGATAAGAGGGAGAGGGGGTGTTTAAATAAGGCGGTAGGGAGGTATGTTCAAAACTTCTGATTTCAGTGCGTGTGGGCTGTGTTTGTGCACGCAACCCTAGGCCCATACGCATTGCTTTCCGTGTATGGGTCAGCATCTCACGCACTTCAATACCCAAAGAACATGAACCAAGTACGGGTTTGCTAATTGATTACTCATACGACTCCAAAAACAACGCGTAAAAACCCTTGCCCACAACACTATATCGCTTTTGTTACATTCCCTCGACATCGAAAACTAATAAAGTTAGCATAAATAAATAAATAAAACGTAATAAAATACGAGGTATTACAGTCTTCCCCCCTTACAATGAACTTCGTCCCGAAGTTCACTATCCCAAGGTCGACACAACTGATCACTGAAGCATGTAACGAACACAGAAGGTGACATCATTTAACCTTTAAAGCTAATAAAGCACTTAAAACACGAATTGTCACACCCCTAGTTTGGGCAAGGTTCATGGTGTCTTTCATGTTTCTCAGCTCCGTAAGTATGTTAGTGACCCGAGTCATGTTCTTCCTAGAGAGATCGAGAACTTAGAGCCGAGTCTTGCTTTCGAGGAGCGTCCCGTGAAGATTCTAGACCGTCAGGACAGGAAGCTTAGGAGCAAGGTGGTGCCTTTAGTGAAGATCCTTTGGCGTTGCGGTGATGTTGAGGAGCAGACGTGGGAGACCGAAGCATCGATGCGTGATGCGCATCCTTCTCTTTTCGATTGAGGTATAGTTAGTTAGAATTTATCTTCGTTCGAGTTTCGAGGACGAAACTTTTTGAAGTTGGGGTGATTGTAACATCCCGTATTTTTATAAAATATATTTTAAGGGTTTTTAATTATTTTAAGTAATAAAATAATATTTTAATAATTTATTGGAAAAGTGTTTTAAATAAATAGTAAGATCCGTCTTAAGAACCTTAAGTCCTTAAGACGAATACAAACTTGGCAACTTGACTTCATATCCTAAAACCCGTTCATCCAAACCCGTTTTCCTTGAAACGGGAAAGGACAATTTTAAACCCCTAAAATCTCTAGTGTGTCGACATATTGGCATTCTTCAAAAACAAACACTGTAAACTCATTTCACAAAAACCTCCATAAATCCTCATCTCTTAATCCATTTTTCTTCATCATCCGTTCACCGAATCAAGGTAATAATTACATTTTCGGAATCCTCATCGAATTTGCTAGCCATCTATCACTTCCGTTTTTCATTTCCTTCATTTCGAAAATAGGGCTGTTTTTGTAGAATCCGCATTTCTGTCCTTAAAATCCGTTTTTCGTGATGTAGGTGAGGGCTTAGAAGACCCGGACGTGGATAGCTTCGTTTTAGAGGAGGAGCTTTGAGCGGAATTTGCTTTAAGGTGACGATAATGAGAAACTCAGCCTTATTGTATACATTAGCACTTTTCTTGCTTGAATTGGTTTAAGTTTCTGTTTCTTAATGTTATTATGGTTGTTTGAACTTAGTAACATGATAGGAATGTTCTTACTTGATGATTACATGCTTAGATGATGTTTTATATGTGTATTGTTCAATTTTCAGAAATTAGTGCTTAAGACGGATACAAATCATTTGCTTATTGAGGATTGTTTGTGGGATTAATTGCTGATAGTTAGTATATTTGATGATTTCATGTATTGGGTAAACATTTGTTGTTGCCAATTTAGAGGTTTGGGATCAATTTGAGATGATTTGCATTTGTTAAGGAATTTGCGTTCTGCGTACAGCGGCCTCTGAGCCGGTAGGCTGACCGGCAGCCGGTCGGCCGGCTCAGAGTCTGAGTGTCTTCTTTTAATTGTTCAGAAATCAGAGAAAGGTTTCTGAGCCGGTCAGTCGGCCGCCGGTCGACCGGCTCAGGATCCTTCTTGGTGTTTTTCACGTTTTCAAAAAGGCATGGGAAGTGACTCCCAGCCGGCAGCCCGGCAGCCGGTACACCGGCTGAGAGTCACTCCTCGTGTAAAGTTTTGAAGATTGGCTATTGGGGAAGGGACTCCCAGCCGGCTGGCCGGCGGACGGTCCACCGGCTGAGAGCCTCTTCTCTTGTTTTTCAGACGATTAATGGGCATGGGACGGGACTCCCAGCCGGTGGACCGGCAGACGGTCTGGGACCGGCTGAGAGCCCCTGTTCCCATTGTTTTGCTTATAACTTCCAAAGACTTATTCGGTTTTGATTGAAACTCGTTCCTTGTACCTTTGATGTGTGTTTGAGGTCCCCGGAGGATGGGCGACACTATATTGGGTTCGAGAATGGAGAGAGGATAGAGACCCCCCGGTCGGGTAACCGAAAGGGAAACCGGCTCTCCCTCAACTTAGTTCCCGGGATCAATTAAATGTTGATTAGAAGTTAAGAAAGTAGAGCTATAGGTTAGTTCATAGACTTTGATGATATTGTATTGATGCGTATTAAGTTATGCCTTAAGCTGGCCTCTGAACTTAATACGTGAGTTGTTTGTCATATATGGGGATATGCCTTAAGTTGGCCTCTGAGCCCTATATGTGTATGTTTGTCGTGTCTGGGACATGCCTTAAGCTGGCCTCTAAGTCCAGACATGTTTGATTGTGATCGCGTTGGAACATGCCTTAAGTTGGCCTCTGAGTCTGACGAGTAGAGCGGCTGCACAACGGGGTAGCTAAGGAACTGACACCTTTCCCGGAGTGCAGATGTTTGATGCTAGGACATGCCTTAAGCTGGCCTCTAAGTCTAGTATCTTGTGATCTAGTGAAGAGACATGCCTTAAGCTGGCCTCTGAGTCCTTTACTTTTGGATGCTAGTCCATGCGTTGAGTTGTCGCCTCTGAGTCTAGTGTCTTGCTGATTGGCAGGTCCATGCCTTAAGTTGGCCTCTGAGTCTTTGCTTGCTGAATGTTTTGGTGTTTACGTTATGTCTTAAGTTGACCGCTGAACCTTTACACTTGCTGAATAATTGGTATTTAGGTTATGTCTTAAGTTGACCGCTGAACCTTATACTTGCTGAATAGTTTATCTGCTTGCTTAGAGTTGGTATAGTGTCAGATATAGATATTGATATTGATGATATAGATGTTAATATTGTTGATACGGATGTTTTGACTTGTTGTTGTTCATCCAAGGCATTGGATGACTCTTTAGTCAGTTTCGTAAATGGTTTGGATTGAAAGACCGCCCGACCGGGTAACCGGTAGGGAAACCGGCTCTCCTTCCAAATAGTTTCCGAAGTTGGTTGAGAGTCGTGCATTAGTGATTGCATGATAGTTGGTGATCAGTTATTGAGATATTGAGATACTTCACATGTTTATATATGTTGGAGTGTTCTGTTTGTATTGCTTGTTACGTGTCGTTACAAAAGGTGGCTAGGAGAACTCTAGTCACTCCCCACTGATTGTGGCGTACATGTTTTCATGTATGTAGGTACATGCAGGTTGGACAGGGTTGGATGAGAGCTAGCGAGTGATGATCCACTTGTCATCATATGACTTACACTTTCGAGTAGCTAGACTCTAGTTAATACAGTTCTTAGGTTTTGGTGCCTGTAGGGATGTTCCATCCCAGCCTTTGTATATATTTGGTTTTCTGTGTTTAGAACTGTTATACTTATCTATTTTGTTTATATCAGTTTCAGTTTCCAGTTTCAGTTTTAATTCACCTCGCATGTTGTTTATCTTTAAAAAGTTTAAATTACGCTGCATTTTTAGTATTTTGTATGTTTTATATTTCCGCTTTCGCGAGGGGTTTTACAATTATTCTCTTAAACATTTTATAATAATACATTATACATAGTATTATAATTGTTATAATATTGTTACATTACATCTAATTAGATTAAATAATATTTTAAGGCCACCGATTATCTACACCTAGCTCGTGTTATTTTCGGTTTTAAGGGAAGTCCTGGGTGCATCACAAAGAAGATAATCTACATTGATTATTGGGTTGGAGGATCATCCTTGCTCGGTTTTTCGTCGGATTGTAAGAACTCGACTCTTTTGTTCCGCATTTTATATATTCTTGTATGCATAAGATCGTATGGTTAAATTAATATGTTAATTTGTAAAATAATTAGTAGGACTAATCTTATTAGGGTAAGTAAGACTTCCCAACATTTCATATAATAAATTGATATTCCATGTCACATTAATTCATCATGTCATATTATTTTAGTTAGACTTTTAATTTTGTAATACCCGTAAAATCCGTCAATAAAATAAAATAAGAAATTTATGGATTAAACAAGTATCGCTTAATAGAGACACGTAAAATCATCGCATGCATCGTTTTCCGTCACAAAATCGTTGACCAATGCATGCCTAGACATGTGGACCAATGCATGCCTAGACACTTGGCTTATGCATTAGGACACTTGTCTAGACATGCAAAGTCCCATTTTCTCTTTGTTTCCATCCTTTCCCACACCACTTTTCAACTCCCCACCAGATTTCATTCTTCATTTTCCCCACACAAACACACACAAACTACAACAAAAAAATATATAGAGAGAAGGAGAGGAAAACGTGAGGGAGAAGAAGAAAGAACAAGAGGAGATCTTGCCTAGCACTAAGTAAGCTTACTTTTCCCTTCAAATCTGATTTTATAACATTTTAACATGCATTCACATATCACCTAACATCTAAACATGAACTTAAGAATCTACAACCATGCATGCAAAGGATTGAACATAGTAAAAACCGTTATTTTGTCAAAAACGTAGCATGCATGTAGTAGATCTGAAAACACATGTTAAAATGAGTATTTTCAGAAAACAAAAATTTGGGACTTTCCTTAAGTTGTTATAAAATTACTCACCAAAAATTAGGACGTTTGCATGAACCGTTTAGAAATGAAAAATCATATACTACAGCCTGTTTTCTGCTTAACCGAATCACTAGATCTCACTTAAAGAGTCATCAAACCATATTTACAAAAGGAATCAGTGTCTCATCTCTTAATATGTTAAACAAAATTGAGTCTAGATGATAATAGGTTTTTGAATCAACTCGTTTCAATTTGTTAAGAGGGATTTATGATGTAAAAATTTTCATGACTCATTTTCTGATCACTGTTTTTAAAACGCGTTTTTAGATCTGATAAACCCATTTTTGAGACAACATGCATGGCTAACAATATGTTTTAGACACATATAGGAATCCAATAAAGCCGACCATGCACAAACATATGACGTTTTGGATTTATTATGATTTTTACAAGTTTCTGTTGTGTTCTGGAAAAATGTTTTAATTAGTCTTACTTGTTAAAAGCTTACATTTCCATAAAAGGGTAATTTAGTCATACATAAAAATATAATCAGTGACCCATCTCTTCACATATTAAAGTTTAATGAATTCAAAGTGTAGTAGGCTTTCGTTTCGACGAGTTTCGACATGTTAAGAGTATTTACCACCCCGTAACTTTTTAAGACTCGCCTTTGGACCAACTTTGGTAGACTGTAACTTCAGACCCCTTAAACACGTTTTTAGACTCTTACCACCTAGACATTAAAGATTGAAAACTAACCTAAGGAACCAAACTCCACTGGTCTCACCTCAAAACATTTAGTAACGAAGGAGATATGACGATTTAAAGTTTCTGTTTCAAATCTGTAAAAACCGAGAAAGTATAGTTATCGCATAATTTACTACAAGTAGCTTAGTAATAGTCGTTCATATAAGTAACTATTATTTTAAATATTATGTAGAGTCGGGATTCATAGAAGAGGCTCTCTAACCTTTAATCGCTCGTAAGGTAAGGGAAACGCTTATCCGTACACTCTTATTAAACCGTTACGATTTGTTACTATCTTGCATGGTAAGACTTTTGGTTATATTGAAATATTTATATTGGTTGAATTCATTTTACAAAATGATTATGGATAAATATTTGTTTGTTTTTATCTTTTGAAACGGGATTGTGTTTAATATGGAAAGAAGTGCCTTATGAATTTAAAAGTTTTGGGAACCAAAACCGTTTTGCTTTTCTACAAGCTTATGATGAGTTATCAAATTTGAAGGAAGTATCTTGGTTATTTGGAAATGGATTATCATGTTGGTTTGAAACGGTTTTGGTAGAGGGGTAGGTTGTTCCATAATAAGGGACTTTCTATACAGAGCTTCTGATGGGGGTTAGTTGATCGAGACCCCGTCCTCTTATCTTCCTCTTTGGGGTTGGCCCTTAGAGGGGTGTGCACACTCGGGATTCTAGGACAGTTTAGTACACGATTTGGCGAACCCCGTCTTATCCGGTTTAGGGCGAGGGGATCCTCTTCATACGGCTTCTATCCAAGTATATACCAACGTTGGAAATTGTTGGAAAGAAATGTTTTCTTTGGTTTGGAATTATCTTGAAAGGTTGGATATGGATTTGAATATTTTGGAACACTTATGTTGTTCTTAATCATTTGAAATTATTTGCTCCCCTTCAACTAACAGTGGAAATTGTGATACTCTGTTTTCAATCTTTCGAAACACTTTTGTTACACATTATTTTAATATGTCTTTTAAGTTATGATTTTATATTCCGTTTATTCTTTATTCAGATTGTTTACCTTACTCAACATTATTGTTGACCCTTTAATTTGTTTTGTCCTTGTTGGGACCTGCGGTGATCACAAATTGTGTGAGCAGATCGTGTGACAGGTACTCATGGGAATTAGTCGTGGGATGCACAGGAGAGCGCGCTTAATAGTTTCATTCAAAGACAAATGCTTAAATACTTGATCTTTCTTTTGGATCGTTGAACTTATTTTCGCTTCCGCAAACTTTAAATTTGGTTGTAATCGTATTTTATTCTTTGGATTTTAATTTTGCATTAGACAACTACCTACTTTATTTCATGGTTAGGTACTACTACCACATTTGGTTTAATTGTGACACACCCATTATCCGAATTTTACTTGAAAACCCTATTTACTAATGAATAGGATGATGGGGGTGTTACAAAGTGGTATCAGAGCGGGTTTCCTTCTTGGATAGGTGATTAGATCTTCATATCTCTTCACCGCCCGTACATTAACCGACCATAACAAATATTTGCAAAAGTTTTCAAAAAAAAAAAAAAAATATTAAATGACGTCGGTGAGTTGAGTGTGGGATTTATATGGGACGTGTATTGCTATATGTGAATTGTTGGAATAGACTTGGATATTTGAGCACTGTGAATTGAAAGGGGTACGGAATGAAATGCAATAAAGTATGTTAATATGATGCGAAATGCAATTGATTAATTTTTCATATATTATGGTGTTATAGAATCGAAGTTTAATTGTGATGATATATGAGACACGTACCTTATTGAATTCGTTGTGATTCATACATGTGATTTTATAACGTGAGTTATTTTGTAACAATCATCACTACTAGTAATCTATTGAATGACATATATTTTGGTTATATTTGAAGGTAAAGCGTAACGACTATAATTATTTGATGTTGTAGTCTCGCCACTTGGGTTACCGCTGAATTTAAGAATGGTGTTACCAATGATACCGGTAGGAAAAATAGAGAACTTAGAGGATTTTGTATGAATGAATTAACCTATTTATGGTTGCCAATTTAGAGATCTCAAATATAGTGAGTTTTAGAAATGAAAGTTACGTATTGAATTGAGTATTGAAATTGTGAATATGGAAAACTAGAGACGTTATAAAGAGTTAGTCATGCGCATGAAGTTGCGGAATAATAATCTAACTACTTAGTTGAGGTATCAATGAATTCATTAATGTTATTATGGTGATAAGAAAGTACTGAGATACATAAATGGATAATGTTTCTTGGAAGATTAAGACACAAATGATTCGTTTAACTTGGAGGGTTATTAAGAACTATTTGGAAAAAAAATTAAATAAGGGATTTACTTTTATACAACGATGTTTGATGAAGATGATGATGTTATGTGGGTATCAGTGGTATAGATAGTATGAGTAGAAACTATTTACTGAAAGGTATAAAAGAAAAGAATTAAGGTACTAGGACTTGACCAATTGGAGTGATAGTTACGAATATGAATATTAGGTGATCATTAGGGTTCGAGTTAGTGCAAGGATATTAAGGTGTAATTTTATCATATTGACTTTGTTTAAGGTATTGAGTGGTATTTATGATGTAGTTATGAATGCGTTATCGGGATGTAAAGTTATATATATAAGTTATCAATGCATTTTGTGGAGAACTGCATAGATATGGCATACACTTCTTTTGCATTAGTTATGACAAAGAGATTTCACAGGTACGACATTGGTAATTTTGGTGGCAACGAGACTTTGAGGAAATGAAAAGCTTAGACCAAACAGTAGTGATTCTTACTTGATGAAATTAGTTGAGGTAATTAGTATCAAGGACTAGATTTGAACATTAGTACATATGAGTGGAAAGGACATTAAACCCTTAAGGTGAGTAGTTTATTTGACCCAGAGTGATGTAAATGAATTTTATTGGGGATACATGAAGGAACTAGTTTACATATGGTAATTTCTCCTTGGATTTAGAGAGGAGGTCAAAGAGATTTGTAATATTTAAGGCCTGGATGAGTGATGCACATAATGCTTTAATGGTGATTAATAAGAATGAACAATTTGTCGGAGTAAGAGAAATTGTATTATTATACCTGATTGAGAGACTTGTTTATACCTTATAGGCACATTGGTGAGAAAGATAGTTGTTCACGTGCTTAAGCTAGTTATCAGTCATACTATATATAAGACGAGCTTCATTGGATGTGTAAGTAACATATAGAATGAGAAGAGATTATGGATTAGAAAGTAAGATATGTAGTCACAAGGACGTGAGGTGGATAATATGGGAAATTTGAGCTTACGGATTATGAACATGATACCTGTGAGGTATATAGTCTAGTGCGCTATAAAGAGATGCTAAGTGATTTTGATTAAAGCATGAGCGATAATATACCTCACTAGGGGGCGTAAGAGAAAATGATGAACCCGAGGAAAAGTGCGATCTAGATGTGGATTTCGACTAAAAATTTTAAATGGTGATAATTATGAGGATTTCTGCAATATCTAGGGTTGTTATCCAGGCGTTTATGTAGGTGTAGAATAACAATGTCACGAGTAGTAAATGCGTGGTAAGAATACTAGTTATATTAGGAATACAATAGACATTAGGATAGTAGCCAACTGAGTGTTATTATCTTGCGTAGTAAGATGTTAACGATGTGATCTTAGAAATTAAGAAAGTAGGTTACCAATAAACTTGAAGGAATTCTAGTTAGAAGTATTGGACAAGGCAATGTGGATTGATTAGCAAGTCATGTGATTATGATCAATTGTGGACATATAATGTAATAATGAAGAGGACTTAGAGGACTTAAAGATTGGTATATATTGGTTTCACAAAGGACCAAGTGAAATTAATATATGTGATGAAGTTAAGATATGATCTTGGAATACATATATTGGGTTGCAACTAATGGACATAACCAAGGAAAGTACATGGTGAATAAAACCAAAGATTGACCTAGTATGATATGAATTGCGCTTATTGAGGAACACTTATATTTGAGGTAAAAGTTATAAGAATTTCGGAAGCTTTTGTCGTAAATATTGAATATATACTTGTGGTATGTGGGATATAACAATGTTTAAATAATTTATGCTCGGGAGACTTAGTACCGGTAAGAGTGAATTTGTGGAAAAAGTTTAATGGCTAATTATACATTTAATGTCGATGGATAATGCTAAATTTATTAGAATATGTATTGGTTTTTATAGGTATTAAGAGGTTTGACAGATGTAATGGATTCATGGTTAAGAGATGGAGAAATGAATTTTGAAGTTTTCAAATAAGGATCGACTATGGTTGCTAAATTGAATTACTGATGAGAGACACGAAATGTTATGAAATTTTGGGAATGATAGTACGACTGTGTAATATGAGAATTAAGTTAAGGGTGACTATAATTTCATGCATATTCGCATTTAGTGACATACCGACATACCGACGTAGTTAGTAGTTTATGATTATTTGACTATTTGAGGATAAATTTATTCCGACTTGAGGTTATAGAGAAAATTTTAAGATTTTGGCTTTAAGGAGTTGTTAGCAACGCAATTGGTTGATGGATACTAATGAACACGTGTAAAGGGTTTGATGATAGATGAAAATGATTAAGGTAGAAGATATATATAGTTGACTAAAGAGAAACATCTATAGCTCGCACGTAACTTAGGAACGGATAATGACCGATTATTTAATAACAGGTGGAATAAAAAGTGTTGTGGAGAGTATAACCCATTACGAGGGTAATACGATTTTCTTAGAAGGGAAAGAAGTTGAGCCTGAAATATATAAGTTTGTATGGGATCTTGGAACAAATTAGAGAGGTAGTGCTAGAGCTCGACAATTCGCTATCTTATGAGGAGCGGCCTGTTAAGATCTTAGATAGTAAAGTTCGAAAGACCCGAAACGGAGAGACCCGTATAATCAAGGTGCTATGGTCGAACCATGACACCGAGGAGGCCACTTGGGAAGCCGAGGAGGCCATGAAACTTAAATACCCAGAGCTCTTTGAGGTAATTACCTAGCTACGAGGACGTAACGCTCTTTAAGGTAGGTAGGATGTAATACCTGCAATTTTTACTCTTCTGTTTTATTTGCATTATAAGAGACGGTTATAAATGATATCGTTAGATTTGCTTGTAGGGGAAGTTTTAGAACTTCGAGGACGAAGTTCGTTTTTAAGGAGGGTAGATTGTAATACCCGTAAAATCCGTCAATAAAATAAAATGAGAAATTTATTGATTAAACAAGTATCGCTTAATAGAGACACGTAAAACCGTCGCATGCATCGTTTTCCGTCACAAAATCGTTGACCAATGCATGCCTAGACATGTGGACCAATGCATGCCTAGACACTTGGCTTATGCATTAGGACACTTGTCTAGACATGCAAAGTCCCATTTTCTCTTTGTTTCCATCCTTTCCCACACCACTTTTCAACTCCCCACCAGATTTCATTCTTCATTTTCCCCACACAAACACACACAAACTACAACAAAAAAATATATAGAGAGAAGGAGAGGAAAACGTGAGGGAGAAGAAGAAAGAACAAGAGGAGATCTTGCCTAGCACTAAGTAAGCTTACTTTCCCCTTCAAATCTGATTTTATAACTTTTTAACATGCATTCACATATCACCTAACATCTAAACATGAACTTAAGAATCTACAACCATGCATGCAAAGGATTGAACATAGTAAAAACCGTTATTTTGTCAAAAACGTAGCATGCATGTAGTAGATCTGAAAACACATGTTAAAATGAGTATTTTCAGAAAACAAAAATTTGGGACTTTCCTTAAGTTATTATAAAATCACTCACCAAAAATTAGGACGTTTGCATGAACCGTTTAGAAATGAAAAATCATATACTACAGCCTGTTTTCTGCTTAACCGAATCACTAGATCTCACTTAAAGAGTCATCAAACCATATTTACAAAAGGAATCAGTGTCTCATCTCTTAATATGTTAAACTACATTGAGTCTAGACGATAATAGGCTTTTGAATGTGTGGAGCTCACGACCTCCTACCAAAGTTGTTCTAACCGATTCAACCCGACCCACCACGATCGTAACACACCCCCAATAAGATGGGAGGTAAGCCTTTGGGCCCATTATTTGTCCTCACTTAAGCCCAAAAGCACAAGGCCTTGTTACTAAATGGTGGGTGAGAGCTATTATAAACATATCACAAGCCTCACATTTTACCGATGTGGGACAACTCTCATACTCTTGGGGTGTTACAAACTCCCCCACTTAAAGAACACAACGTCCTCGTTGTGCCTCAACCTTGACCACAACCAGGGCCAGAATCCTCCCCCGCTAGGTGTGTGACCCGGGTACTTCCGACCACAGGCTCACCACACGGTCGCAGGGTCGCTCTGATACCATTTGTAACAACCCGACCCACCACGATCGTAACACACCCCCAATAAGATGGGAGGTAAGCCTTTGGGCCCATTATTTGTCCTCACTTAAGCCCAAAAGCACAAGGCCTTGTTACTAAATGGTGGGTGAGAGCTATTATAAACATATCACAAGCCTCACATTTTACCGATGTGGGAAACTCTCATACTCTTGGGGTGTTACAAATTTAATTTTATAGATTCAATTTATACTAATATATGGATCAAGAAAAAATAAAATATGAAAGGTTTGCGTTAATATACATAAATATATATATAGTATAGTTTTATTACTTTTGAGCATTATTTTTCATTCTTAGCAATTTATAAAATTAGAGACTGTAAATTTTATTTCAAATTTAACATATTATAGCTTTAAAAATTAAAAGGCTAATATTTAATGTTAACTATGTTATTATTTGCCCATAAAATTTACAAATTTTTATTTTTTTATAAACGACATAAAAATAAGTTATACATGATATTTATTTGTTGCTTAAAATATTCTAATAATAAATATCGATATTTTAAATTTATTAGGAATTTTGATTATTTGTTTTTAATTTATCCAAAAATTTAAAAGGCTAAAGGTTAATGTTTGTTATGCTATTTACATTTAATGTTTTAGTTTTTTTTCTTTTTCCTTTTTAAATAGGAAATAATGATGTGGTTCCATGTCATTTGTAATAAGTGACGTGACTTTTTGTTAATGTTGGGTGGCATTGTCTACGTGACATTTTAAGTTATCTTTTAATAATATTGTATAGATACTGTTAACTATTGCACCCCTTCTCAAAATACTCTATACTTTAAATTAACTGGGTATACTACCAACTAATACACCACCTCACCTCCAACAAAATTACTCTATATTTTACCTATGCAACAGGTAATATGTCAGGTGCCCACACTTTTTTCTTCATCAAAAACTTCATCTTGTTTCTCTTGCATTTTCAAGAAATAACTCCGTCTTTTTTATTTGTAAATTTCCTATCTCAATATACGAACATCACAATTCATCAAATTCATCATTAATACTCAATCTACAAACTTCATAAGTTAAAAGCTATCATTTTTAATGAATAGCTTGAGCGAAGTTCGGAAAATTCACCTAACATCTACAAATTGCAAACATTCCCCACACCAAAAGTCAACTTGGTATGGGGAATGTTTGCAGAGTATAAGAAGTGACGAAATGAGGAAGAAAGTCAACAACTCAACAAAAGTCAACTTATGAAGCTCAATTGTAAAGCATAACAGCAACAATGACGTCATTCTATGACGTCATCAAAGAACTCAAATGTAAACAATTGAAGAAATATGAAGAACGAGGACATTTGTTTTCACCCCGGTCGGGGTGAGGTGCCCCGGGGTATCGGGGTGAGATGAAGTAGGTCATTTATAGCTCCAAATTTAATGGCCGAGTTAATTTGCTCACACCGCGGTCAAGGTGGGCTGCCCCGGGGTACCGGGGTGGCTTTGATCATCATATTTTTGGTCCAGATTCATAGAATGCGAGCTTGTTTGTTCATACCCCGGTCGGAGTGGGCTGCCCCGGTGTACCTGGGTGGCTGCAACTGAAGACCTTTGGCTCTCCCTCCTCGTCACTATATATACTCTTGTGTTTTATTCGAAATGGAATCATCATTCAGCTTATTTTCTGAGATATTACTTTGCATAAAAACTACTTTAGTTCTAGTTTTACTTTCTATGTAAGAATACTTCTTAGTTTACTCAAGCATTTTCCGGATTATTTGCATTTTGTCTTCCAAGTTCTTATTCCATTCCTCTTTAGTTTCTGGTATTTTCTATCCTTCTCTTTATAGTTTTATTTCATTATCGTCATCATGTTTATCGTAGTTAATAAAATTGCTAGTCTAGCTCCCAAAGCCATGTGTGAGTAGTTCCATAACTAGGTAGGGGAAGCCATGTAGATTAGTTGTTAAAATCATGTTAAAGTAGTAGTTTTACATTGTCAAATGTTGATTATATACATGTTGCTCTACTTATTTAACATACAATTATTGACTATAACTATTGGTTGATCATTGTTCTCATCCTAAGATCGAGAGACGGGATAACAACTTGATTAATTGGTAGTCGTAGTCATAATTGTTAGTTGTTCAATTCTCATCCTAAGATCGAAAGTCGAGATTGAATTAGACAAGGCATGCTATTTTACATTGTCCCAATGTACGCGAGAGCTAGTTGGAAATCAATGTATGGTTAGACTCTAGGCCGCAAGGTAATTGTTATAAACCCAATCAATAAATGACGATATATTGCTTACGAACTTTGACATGACTAAACTTCTTTTATATATGTGTGACCCCATCTCCTTAGTGTTTTATATACCATTGTTTATATCAATATTGCATTATCTAGTTTACACAAATCTCAAAGAAACCCCAAATTTGTGGCTGACCTAGGTAGTTTTCCATCCATAGCTTATCATAATTACATCACCGTCTCCCATGGTTCAACCCCTACTTGCCTATCAACATTTATGTGTTTGTTAGCCTAAGCCTAGGGTTAATTATCTTTGTTAGATGCGCGATTAGCCTATCAAATTTTGTTGTTATCGTGATTGGCATTGAAAAAAAAAATGATGAAAAAAGAAGAGATGGAAAAAAGAAAAAAGAAGTATGAAATGAAAAGGAAAAAAAAAGAGAAAGAAAGCTAGAAGAAGGAAAAAGAATAGGAATTCCCACTCATCGTAAATAGAAAATAATAATTTTGGGAAGTTCTTATTTGTTTTCCTTGAAAAGAAAGCCATCTTTCCGATTTTTGACTTGAGCACTTGGTAATGGGTTGGGTTTGACTTGGATTGAGCATCCTTGCATTGATGGTTAGTTGCTAGCTTGAATTAGCTCCAATTATCATAATTCATATGTCCCTCTTCTTACCCATCACATATTGCATTCCTCTTACTTTTGGCATCATTTTTATGCTTGCATTTTTTATTGCTTTGCCTAGTGGATTGGAGTACTTACCATATTTGATTGCCGGCAAAATTTCATGAGTCGAGTTTAGGAGAGTGTTTTCAGTACAAACCTCTTTTACATCTATTTGTGTGCTTGAGTGTACCGCGAGAGTCCTTTGTCAAAATGATCACATAAAAGCCAAAGAGTCTAGATGAATTTTCTATGCTACGCCGTCGTGTAAATCTCAATCGTGTATTGCATCTTTCCTATGCCCATGTTGTTCTCGGGATTTTGTCTCACAATCGTTTCATTTAGCTAAATTGGGATTTGTAATTGATGGGATTATGGTGTTTCATTGGCTTGTCTTGGGTTGTTTGTGCTTGCTTGAGGACAAGCCAGGGTATAGCTTGGGGGAATTTGATATGCTATATTTTTATATGCTTTTTTATCCACGTTTTAGCTCGTGTTTCATTATCGTTTACACTATTTTATAGTGTTTATTGAGCTAATTTCGTGTTCTAGGTGATTTGTATGTGGTTTAGCGTTTTTGTAGGAAATACCGATTTTTCCTATGTTTTGACGTTCACCAAGTACCGCGGAGCTAAACAAAGTCGAGACGAGCATTTTCCGAGTATTAGAAGTGACGAAATGAGGAAGAAAGCCAAGAAGTCAACAAAAGTCAACTTGTGAAGCTCAATTGTAAAACATGACAACAACAATGACGTCATTCTATAACGTCATCAAAAAACTCAAATGTAAACACTTGGAGAAATATGAAGAACGAGGACATTTGTGTTCATCCCGGTCGGGGTGAGGTGCCCCGGGGTACCCGGGTGAAATGAAGTAGGTCATTTATAGCTCCAAATTTAATGGCCGAGTTAATTTGCTCACACCCGGTAGGGGTGAGCTGCCCCGGGGTACTGGGGTGGCTTTGATCATCATAGTTTTGGTCCAGATTCATAGAATGCGAGCTTGTTTGTTCATACCCCGGTCGGGGTGGGCTGCCTCGGTGTACCGGGGTGGCTGCAACTGAAGACCTATGGCTCTCCCTCCTCGTCACTATATATACTCTTGTGTTTTATTCGAAATGGAATCATCATTCAGCTTATTTTCTGAGATATTACTTTGCATAAAAACTACTTTAGTTCTAGTTTTACTTTCTTTGTAAGAATACTTCTTAGTTTACTTAAGCATTTTCCGGATTATTTGCATTTTGTCTTCCAAGTTCTTATTCCATTCCTCTTTAGTTTCTGGTATTTTTTATTCTTTTCTTTAATAGTTTTATTTCATTATCGTCATCATGTTTATCATAGTTACTAGAATTGCTAGTCTAGCTCCCCAAGCCATGTGTGAGTAGTTCCATAACTAGGGAGGGGAAGCCATGTAGATTAGTTGTTAAAATCATGTTAAAGTAGTAGTTTTACATTGTCAAATGTTGATTATATACATGCGGCTCTACTTATTTAACTTACAATTATTGACTATAACTATTGGTTGATCATTGTTCTCATCCTATGATCGAGAGACGGGATAACAACTTGATTAATTGGTAGTCGTAGTCATAATTGTTAGTTGTTCAATTCTCATCCTAAGATCGAAAGTCGGGATTGAATTAGACAAGACATGCTATTTTACATTGTCCTAATGTACGCGAGAGCTAGTTGGAAATCAATGTATGGTTAGACTCTAGGCCGCAAGGTAATTGTTATAAACCAAATCAATAAATGACGATGTATTGCTTACGAACTTTTACATGACTAAACTTCTATTATATATGTGTGACCCAATCTCCCTAGTGTTTTGTGTACCATTGTTTAGATCCTTATTTTAATATTGCGTTATCTAGTTTACACAAATCTCAAACAAACCCCAAATTTGTGACCGACCTAGGTAGTTTTCCATGCATAGCTTATCACAATTACATCACCGTCTTCCATGGTTCGACCCCTACTTGTCTATCTACATTTATGTGTATGTTAGCCTAAGCCTTGGGTTAATTATCTTTGTTAGGTGCGCGATTAGCCTACTAACATCCATGGACACGAGTATTGTACACGATGCCAAGATGATGAGCAATTGAAATCCAGCTCTTGGAGTCTATTGTTTATTTTTCTTTTTCTTGTATCTTTGAGAAAAATAGCAACACACAATTACTTAAAGCATGACAGATTGAAATAATAACTTGAAAAAATCAAACTTAAAGAAACTAAATAAGTAACAACCCTAATCAATTGAGACCGAATTGATTTACCATTTTCATTGTGGAATGATCAATTGATGTCAAAATTGAAATTAGGCGTCTGAATGTCTGATTTGTACAGAGAAGTAAATGGCCATGAAAATTAATAAGGACGATGAAATGATAATTGATGAACATGGGAAGAGTTCAAGGAGAGAACACGAAAATGTAATAGATAAGATATAGGAGAAATAAAAGTGAAAAACAATGAAATTAAATTTTACTTTAAGGCAACCAGTCTAGCAGGTAACTCTTTCACTTGTTCTATTATATGGAAAATGGTGTATTAATTGGTAGTATTTCTAGTTAATTTAAAGAATGATGTATTTTGAGAAGGGGTTCGGAGTAATCCTATTAAATAGCCCTTTTTTTATTGAAATAGAAAAAATGTCAAATCATTAGTCTTATAAAGAATCATAGCTAGATAACGGGATTGGATGTTGAAAGTTTAAGGGTGTTTCGATGATTTGCAAATGGTGAGTGGTATGTGAGACTAGATAAAGGGATTGGGATATTGAAAGTTTAAGGGTATTTCGATCATTTACAAATGGCGAGTGGTATGTGAGACGAAAATCAAATGAGAAAGAGGCGAGATGGAATGTACAAAGTACAATGAGTAATATGTTATGGAAAGGTAGAGTTTATGATCGAGGGATCAATTTATATGTGGGGTTTCGGGGGGGGGGGGGGGATTTTAGGATGTTGAAAGTCTAATAACTTGAGTTTCTAATGCTTTATTCTTCCGGATATACGAGGTATTAGATAGTTTGGTTCATGCATACTCATGTATAGTAAATGTGGATCAAGTGACCAACCTATTAACTAACCTCTAATTTTATTTATTGTTAATCTTTGTTAAGACGGTTATTGATAAGGCTAAAGTCGTATCACCTTAATCAAAGTAAAACTATCTCAATACTAACAGAATAGCTAGTGGTAAGACAGGTATCGAATCCACAGGGAGGCAGTAATAAACGGTTTGCTAATGGTAATTAAGTCTAAAAGTAACAGTTTTATGGGGGTTTTGGTTTGTTTGCTTTGACTAATAACTAAAAACAATTGAAATAAAGGATGTGTAACAAAGATATTAAAAGTCTAGGAATTCCGGGTCACCAAGTATATTTTATTGGGATTCTTAATTAATCACTAGTTCAATCGGATTATTCAAGGTCACAAGATTGGTCAATACTATTGTGTTCTTTAGGTCAAAAACTAACATGCGATCGCTATTATTAGAATCAACCTATTTGATTATCGCAGCCTATATCAATTCTAACCCGATCGGTGAAAGAACTAATTTGCTACACTAATTATCAATTCAGGCCTAAATCAATTAATTAGAATAAGAACAATAATCAAACAACAATCCTTGCGATTTTACTAGCAATCAATTAACATTCCCTTTTTAATTTACTTGGATCCCCTTCATCCTAGATTAAGAAATTAGCTACACATATTGAATCTAATAACAATAACAATAAAGAGGATTGAAAACATGATTGAAGATGATAAATAACAACAAGGAATAAAAAGCATAAAAACTTGAAGGAATTAAATTGAACAAGAAAGATGAATACCGTAATAATTAGCAAGGAAAGATTAAGAACAAAGTATGAATTAATCCGGACAATGATGATGAGAAAAGCTAGATCTAAAGTAGTATGTCAAATAAAAGGTAGTAAAACTAGGTTATCGAACTCCTATTTATAAAAATTAAAGAACGTCGAAATAAGGAAAAAGCGGAAATAGATTCCTGCGACGGGTTCCTCGATCGAGGACGTCACTCCCTCGATCGAGGACCCCCCCTCGATCGAGGACATCACTCCCTCGATCGAGGGTCTTCGTCAATGGTCTTATTCAACTCTTTTCTTCCTCGATTCTTCTCCAAACTTCCTAGAATCCCTTGGGTTCCTCTTGTACTCCGCCTTGTCGACTCTCGCGATGCCTTAGTACACCAACTTGTTCCACAAATGCACTCATCCTGCATTAAAACATAAAAAGGCGGAAGTATCGACAATCTCACAAAAACGGCATATAAAATGTCATATAATATCACAAACCGTCTCAAAAACATCTAAGGGGAAGCATAAAAGTGTATGTAAATATGACTCATCAAACTCCCCCAAACCGACTCTTTGCTTGCCCTCAAGCAAAGTAAACTAAAAGAAGACCCATAAAAACAAACGGTGAATAGCTAACTCAGAGCCAAAGCTAATGAAATAAATCCAAGCTATGAATGTAACTAAGTGATGACTAAAAAGAGAAAACTCAGCTCATATTCCAAGATGACAACGATGTAGACAAGCCAATTACATTTCAATCTTGCAAGACAAATTAGTTGGATTCTCGCGGATTCGCTCAAGCACTCATAAGGGGTGAAATATATGTGAGATAGAAAGAAATAAGACACTCACTCAACTTATGAAACATGCATGCAATCTAGTGTGATAGAAAATTCCCCAACTAATATGCAATCATACAAGAGACAAAAGTACATGTATCCGGGACAAAAGGGATGGTTATATGGTGAAGCTATAGAAATGGTTGGTGCCGAAGCACGTTTGGACATGTGAGGCTAAAACGGTAGTCGCAGCTACACTTGCTATCCGAACCAATCTACAAGAATACACCAACTAGAGAAAAATTTTCTCAACTATTACAACACATGAGAGACAAATGAGAGCTCTCCAAGAGCAGATATCAACTCTAGTAACCATTTTCCAATCTCCTCACAAAACCGAATGAAGCAAATTATTATTATTTTCTTTTTTTTTTCTGTTTTCGTTTTTTTTTTTTTTTTTTTTGCTTCTTATCTTTTTTTTTTCTTTTTCCACAAAGGAGATTAACACAATTGCTAACGTAATTTCACTTTATTCATGAGACAACAGTAGTCTTTCATCATAAAGGTAAAATGAACATGATAAACAGGCAACTGCGACTGTCCCGAAAGGTAGGCAAATTCTGGGATTGTAGCTTATAGAATGGGATATAAAAATATGCTAAAATCAATCAAATGAGCTAAACATAAGGATCTCAATTTTAAGGGTATAAAATCAAGTCATTTTAATCATGTGAGGCTTATTTGAGGGGTAAGAATTGTCTTTCTCATGTACTTAGTCAAAGCATGAAAACATAAAAATATCAAGAACTCAATGTCACACTTATGCAATTTGATATTACATATTCCATGAGGAGAACTACACTCAAGCCTAAAAAACAATGAGACCGGTTTATTAATGTTCCCGGCCTAGGAAGCTCTAAAGACCTCAGAAATTAAGTAGCTTACCAACGAAATTTGTCAAATCTAATCAGCAAAAGTCAAGTCAACAACGGTGAAGGCTTGGACTATGAGCTTTGTATTCACTAATGCAAGTCAAAACAGAGTACATGACAGCTAATTGGGATTTAAAAACAGAAACAAGGGCAAATTATCATCATTGCTAGCTAAATTCACCAAGACTCGACCTAAAAGAAACACACTTTTGTTTTTTTTTTTTTTTTTTTTTTTTTAACAGAAAAGAAACACACAACTGAAAATAAAAACACTCCCCCAAACCTATATGTCACAGTGTCCTCAATGTGACCCTACAGCAAAAAGATCACAATAAACCGCAGCAACCTAAAGAGGACACTACTAAAAAGACATGGAAGAGAGCAAAGAAAAACCAACAATAAAAGAAATAAAATAAAGGAAAAACAAGGAAAAATGCTACCGTCATTAAGGTAGCGACTCCCCCAAACCAGCTGTGAAGGGGGTAGTGACCAGCTGTCACTACTACTCATCATCATCTACATAATCATCAATTGCTTTAAATTGTGCCTCCAAGTCTGAATCGACCTCTCTGCTGCTACCGGCTGCATCCTGGTGACTGCCACGTCCCCTACCACCACCATGAGAAGGGCCGGCCCCAAACTGACCACCAAATCCCCCGACTGGCTCATCTGGGCGAATGGGAGTATAGAAAGGTCTCCCAAGGGCACCGTAGTCGCGACTGAACTGGGTGGTAAACTCCTCTGAAGTCACACCATACAAGTGAAATACCTGACTGTCGTCGCCAGGAATGGGTGTGTAGTAGCTAGGAGCAACACCCCTATATGGACGGTTCTCAGCAAGGCTAGTCGCCTCCATCTGCTCCCACAGTCTCCTCTGAACCAAGGCATTATTAATGCCCTCATGTAGCCGAACCTCCCTCTCAACAATAGGATCGAAAGAATAAGAAGGTGCAAATGATGGAGGTGCAAATGGTGGAGGTGCAAATGGCTGGAATGGTGCTGCAGGGCGAAAAATAGGGGCCGTAGGGTTGGCAGCCTTCCTACGAGGCTGGCGTGTCAGGGGAACCTGGTAAGTGAGCTCATCTGGAATCAAGTAAGAGACAGGCAGGGGACGGAGCTCTGACTCGTCCTCCTCAAGATGGTCCGTCTCAGGAAGTCGATCACATGGTAAATCCATCCACAAGGTACCCCGTACCTTCCACCTATATCTCCTCGCAATACAATCTATCCAACCGAGCCCATGACGCAGGTACTCCTCATCTACCGTGGGTGCCACAATATCGGTCATAGGTAAGTAAGGTGGAAGACCCTGAAAACCAGCTACTCGCCTAGCAAGGCGAGTCACTATAGCCCCACAATCTAAAGATGAGAACTTCCCTCTCATCTTATCTAGAGCCCCACAAACGACTCCCGGAGCGCTGAAAGTGAAGACCTCCTCCCGAAAAGGGTTTAGGCAGGAGGCTAAAAGCAGAACCTCCATGGTCACCAGTTTACTTATGTCCTTCCTACCATAAAGAAGACAGGAAAGTAGGCGCAGGAAAATCCTAAGAGAAGGATGTTGTACATCGTTGACAACCATAGCTCCCACTTCCACGGAATGACCTGAAAAGAGTGAAAAATACCGAGTCGCACGGAGCCAATTTGGAACCCCCAGCAAATCCTCCGGTTCCCCGACATCTAAACCAAGGTGCTCAGCCACTTGGTCATATGAAAGAGCATAATCGACATTAAGGAGTCGAAACTGAATCCTCCTACCTGGTATATCATGAACCAAGGAGCTTAGGAACTCAAGTGTCAGGGGACGATAAGATGATTCACACAAGGAGTACAAACCACCCAACCCCAACTGGTCAGACATGCCAAAGATGCTATCATTAAGGCCCAAGTTACCAAGTATGGTACTGTTCACGCACCTAGTAGGGTTCATTGGCCTAGCCATGAGGCGAACAAACTCGTTCCTTTGCTCAAGTGTGGCGAAGATTACCATGGGAAAATCGTCAACTGGTGGAATGCGTGGTTGACGTGGTGCCCTTTGTCGTCTTGCTCCTTGTCTATCCATCCTACAAAATTAGCATACAAAGAAATACAAACCCAATGGCAATCAAAACAAACCTGAAATTACCCAAACCCTAATCCCTAATTCGAAATTTTCGAATTTGTGACTAAAATTAGGTAAATCAAGTTGTAAATGACTATGAATTTAAATAATAAGTAGCTAATAGAAGGATTAAAGCAATAAATAACAAACAAATAACTACAATTCCTTAATTCGAAATTTTCGACCAAACCCTAACCCCTAATTCGAAATTTTCGAATTTTTGACTAGAATTTGATGAATGAAGGTGTTATCGACTAGAAATTGTAATTATAAGTAAGTATAAGAGTGATTTGTAGCAAGAAACAACAATTTAAGGCATCAAATTGGCATAAACACACCAAACCCTAACTTTTCTTAAGATGAATAAAATCTGAAAATTAGAGTGAAAAAAGAGAAATTACCTCCAAGAAAGTTGTTAGAATCTAGCAAATATGTGATGTTGATGATGAACTAGTGAACAATGAAGCACAAAGGGGATTTGGGGAGAAGAAAATTGAAGAGAAAGGGAAAGGGGTGCGAAAAAATTGAAGAAGAGTTGAAGAATGAATGAATTTTGGGGAAACAAAGCTGAAGAAGGCGAAAAACCGGCATGAACCGCCCGCCTCGATCGAGGGTCAGCGGTCCTCGATCGAGGGACCTTTAAAAAAATTTGTTCCCAACTTACGACATTAGGAGGAAAAAAATTCAAACAGAGTTCCTCGATCGAGGACGTCACTACCTCGATCGAGGGACCTAAAATTTTCACGACCTCACTTACGCTTTAACGGAATTGAATTTTGCCAAGGGTTCCTCGATCTAGGCCACTCAAACCTCGATCTAGGGACCCTTAGCAGTACTTAACCCGTTATTCTTCAAATTCATGACTCCAAAAGCGTCGCACCCTGCAACAAAAGCTTGACAAACGCATTAAACGTAACCTAAAACTGAAATCAAAGAAACTAACACTAAACTAAGGAAACTTGAAAAAAAAACGCGGGCTGCCTCCCGATAGCGCTGGTTTAAGCGGTCCCGCACGACCGTATTACCTCTAATCAAAGTTACTTTCAAAAGTGAATAGGGCAACGATTTCTACTACCCCAATGAAGGCACCTTCATGGTATAGTTTCAAGCGTTGACCATTCACTTTAAAATACTCACCCTTGTCAGTTTGCAGTGTAACTGACCCAAATTTGTTCACTTCAACAACAGTGAACGGTCCAGACCATCTACTCTTCAGTTTTCCTGGAAACAAACGCAAACGAGAATTGAATAGTAAAACTTTCTCACCAACATGAAATTCTCGTTGCAAAATGTGCTTGTCATGCCACTTTTTGGTTCGTTCTTTGTAGACTTGAGCACTGTCGTAGGCATGTAATCGGAACTCATCAAGCTCGTTCAGCTTCATCAATCTCTTTTCACCCGCCAGTGAAAGGTCCATATTTAGCTCCTTTATGGCCCACATAGCTTTGTACTCCAACTCCACAGGTAAGTGGCATGATTTACCGTAGACTAGTCGGTATGGGGATGCTCCAATCGGTGTCTTGTAGGCAGTGCGGTATGCCCACAAGGTGTCATCAAGCTTCCGACTCCAATCTTTCCTGTTCTTGCTCACTACTTTCTCCAAAATCTGCTTCAACTCTCGGTTAGAAACCTCCACCTGCCCACTGGTTTGAGGATGATATGTTAATCCTCGTCGGTGTGTAACTCCATATTTCTTCAACAAGGAGTTAAGATGATGCTCTTTGAAATGCGTTCCACCATCACTGATCACCGCGCGTGGCACTCCAAATCGTGGGAAGATGATTTTCTGAAACAACTTAATAACAGATTTAGCATCACAAGTGGGGGTGGCAATTGCCTCCACCCATTTAGAAACATAATCTACGGCTACTAAGATGTAATGGTTTCCATGAGAAGAAGGAAACGGACCTTGGTAATCAATGCCCCAAACATCAAAAATCTCCACTTCGGAGATTCCAGTTTGAGGCATCTCATGCCTTTGCGAAATATTACTTGTTCTTTGGCATGCATCACAAGAACGAACAAAACTAGTAGCATCTTTCAAGATAGTGGGCCAAAAGAAACCCGATTGCATTACCTTAGCAAAGGTCCTAGAGGGACCATGATGACCACCATAAGAAGATGAATGACAATGAGAAAGGATAGCATGTACCTCACTTTCCGGGATACACCTCCTGTAAATGCCATCAGCGCATTCTCGGAACAAGTATGGATCATCCCAGAAATAGCGCTTCATGTCGTGCATAAACTTCTTCTTTTGTTGATAGGACAAATCAGGAGGCAAAATCCCTCCCACCAAGAAGTTAGCAAAGTCGGCAAACCAAGGTGTGTCGATAGTGATAGCAAGGAGATGGTCATCCGGGAAAGAATCATCAATGGGTGTTGGATCTCCCGCACCAAATCTCAAACGTGACAAGTGGTCAGCTACCACATTCTTTGCTCCTGGCTTATCTCGAATCTCCAAGTCAAACTCTTGCAGAAGCAAGATCCATCGGATTAGTCTCGGCTTGGCCTCCTTCTTGGCCAACAAGTATCTCAACGTGGCGTGATCGGTATAAATAATAACCTTAGAACCTACCAAGCAGGCTCTAAACTTATCCATTGAGTAAACTACCGCAAGCAACTCCTTTTCAGTGGTGGCATAGTTGATCTGTGCATTATCCAAAGTCTTACTGGCATAATATATGGCATTTAAGGCTTTGTCTTTTCGTTGCCCCAAGACCGCTCCGATGGCATAGTCACTTGCATCACACATAACTTCGAAGGGTAAGGTCCAATCGGGAGATTGGATCACTGGTGCTGAAATAAGAGCTTGCTTGATCCTGTCAAAAGATTTAATACACGCATCATTAAACTCAAAAGGAGCATCCTTGTGAAGAAGCTGAGTGAGAGGTTGAGCAAGTTTAGAAAAACTTTTAAAAAACGACGATAGAATCCCGCGTGACCGAGGAAACTTCGAACGCCTTTGACATTAACCGGATACGGCAGTTTCTCAACCACCTCAACTTTTGCCTTATCCACTTGGATGCCTTTTCCAGATACCAAGTGACCAAGTACCACTCCTTCAGTAACCATGAAGTGGCACTTCTCCCAATTGAGCACAAGATGACTTTTCTCACAACGCTGCAAAACTTTGGACAAGTTTCTCAAACAAACATCAAAATCAGTACCATAAACACTGAAATCATCCATAAAGACTTCCATAATAGACTCTATGTATTCAGAAAATATGGCCATCATACAACGTTGAAAGGTAGCTGGGGCGTTGCATAAACCAAAGGGCATTCTCCTATAAGCAAATACACCATAAGGGCATGTGAAGGTAGTCTTCTCCTGATCATCAGGATGAATGGGTATTTGGAAGAACCCTGAATAGCCATCTAAGTAACAAAAATAACTATGACGTGCTAGTCTCTCTAACATCTGATCAATGTAGGGTAAGGGGAAGTGATCTTTCTTGGTAGCAACGTTAAGCTTCCTATAATCAATACACATTCTCCAACCTGTGACTAGGGGTGTGCAAATTCCGGTCCGGACCGGAAAAATGGACCGGACCGGACCGGAATCTACCGGACCGGAACCGGAATTAAAAATTCCGGTCCGGTCTCCGGTCCACCATTTTTTAAGATTCCGGGTTCCGGTCCGGTCCGGTCCGGGACCGTTTTTTTCCGGTTTGGACCGGATTTTATATTTTAAATTTTTTTTGCTCAAAAATATATTAAAATCCGGTCCAAACCGGTCTAACCGGTCCAACCGGTCCATAATATTCAAATTTCGGTCCATAATTTTACCAATTCATAATTTTATCGGTCTATATTATTTAAATTCCGGTCCAACCGGTCCGGTCCGGTCTTGGACCGGAATTTTACCGGTCCGGTTCCGGTCCGGAAGTTTTATATTCCGGTCCGGTCCCGGTCCATCATTTTTGGCAATTTCGGTTCCGGTCCAAACCGGTTCCGGTCCGGTCCGGTCCGGTCTTGGACCGGTGCACAGCCTTACCTGTGACAAGTCTAGTAGCAATTAACTCATTTTAGTCATTAGCAACTACTGTTGTACCTCCTTTCTTAGGTACGACTTGGACAGGACTGACCCATTTTGAATCAGAAATAGAAAAGATAATACCTGCGTCAAGCAATTTCTGAACTTCTTTTCTCACAACCTCTTGCATAGGAGGGTTCAATCGTCTCTGACCTTGTGCACTTGGTTTGTGACCTTCTTCCAGATGAATGCGGTGCATACAAAAATCAGGACTAATACCTTGTAAATCGTCAATGCTATACCCAATGGCTTTTTTGTGTAATTTCAAGACGGTCAACAAAGCAGAAAGTTGACCTTCAGTGAAGTTAGCATTGACAATTACAGGGTTCATCTCCTTATCGTCAAGAAAAACATACTTAAGATGAGAAGGAAGAGGTTTAAGATCAGGTTTCTTTACCTCAGAAACTTTGGATGAGTTACCTAAACTTAGAACCTGTGGGTTCTTGCATTCTTCTCCCGTTAGTAGCTTCTCGACCTCAACAACCTCCCGATTCCATGAGCCTCTTTCTTCAACTGAGGTTGTGGTTAGAACAATCTCCAGAGGGTCCCTGTTCAAACATAATGCAAAACAATCACTAGTAGTAAGATCAACTACATCAATGCTATGACATGTCTCCTCTAGCATGGGGCGCTTTAAAGCATTATGCAAGTTGAAAGTGATCTTATCATCCCCCACGGTTAGTGTTAAACTCCCCCGTTTAACATCTATGATCGCCCCCGCAGTATGGAGGAAGGGTCTACCTAGAATAATAGGCACATGGGCATCCTCAGCTATATCAAGTACAACAAAGTCAACGGGAATGAAAAACTTCCCAACTCTGACCGGTACATCCTCTAAGACACCTATGGGGTGCTTAACGGATCTATCGGCCATTTGTAAGGTCATGTTTGTGACACTCAATTGACCCATATTTAACTTCTGACAAATGGAATATGGCATAACGCTAACACTGGCCCCTAAATCGCAAAGGGCTTTATCAATTGACAAACGACCTATATGACAAGGGATAGAAAAACTCCCTGGATCCTTAAGCTTAGGAGGTGATTGACTTTGCAAAACGGCGATGCATTCTCCTGTAAAGGCAACTGTTTCGGCTTCATTGAATGACCGCTTCCTAGTCAAAATATCCTTCATGAACTTTGCATAGGCTGGAACTTGAGTAATCAACTCCGTAAAAGGCACATTCACTTGCAAATTCTTCACGACTTCCATAAATCGACCAAATTGTTGGTCCAATTTGGTCTTATGTTGTCTATGAGGAAAGGGAAGTGAAATAGGAATGGGTTCGGGAGCTTTGGGTTTTGGGTTATCATTTTTTCCAATTTCACCGGTGAATGACGCTCCTCGATCGAGGTCAACGCCTCCTCGATCGAGGGCCTGGTCTCCTCGATCGAGGGCTTCCCCTCCTCGATCGAGGGACCTCTTAGAACGTAGCTGTGCATTTTTTTCTTTGGTTCCTCGATCTAGGACAGCAGTTCCTCGATCTAGGACCTGGGAATTTGGTCGAGAGACCACTTTCTCATGTTTTTCTTGGCTTTCCTCCGTCCCATGGGACACATCACCCTCATCATCACTTAAGGCCAAGTTACCCCAAGCTTTGGGATGCATGTAGGGTATCTCAGGTTTCTCAAGCGGCGTTTCCGGGCCCGGATATGATGTACCACTCCTCAAATGAATTGCATGGGCTTGCTCATGAGGTTGCTTTCCTTGGGGAGGAAGTTGACCCGGTTGTTTAGAGGGATTTTGTCCTGCTAATTGAGCAACTTGAGTATCTAGCATCTTGTTATGGGCTATGAGCTCAGAAATCTGAGTAGTTTGCTTTTGTTGAATTTGCAAACTTTGCTGCAACATAGCTTTCATTTCAGCAAAATCATTGTTTGGAGCTTGTGGAGGAGCTTGCGGTGATTGTAATTTTTATTGACGTTGATTGTTGTACTGATTTCCTCCTTGAGGTTGTCTATTGTAACCTCCTTGCTGATTCTCCCGATTTTGAGGAATAACATAGCTCGAACTCGATGGTTGTTGAGACTGTGGATTCTGCACATTCTGATTACCCCATTGAAAGAACGGATGTTCCTTGGTCCTCTCATTGTAAAAGTTAGAATAAGGATTGCCTTGCCTATAAGATTGGAAGGCATTCACTTGTTCCAAGGTGCTCAAACATTCAGCCGCACCATGACCCTCAAGTCCACAACGAGCACAAAGTTCCTCTTGCTGATACATAGCATTAACCGTCTGCTTATTTCCCAAAGATTGTGTTGTTTGCATCTCAGCAATCTTAGCAGTAAGGGCTTCTAACTGAGCTGCAACGGCACTATCTGAGCCACTTCCTCTAGTAGCTCCCCTCGGGTTTCCATACTCGGCAGTGTGAGTAGCCATCTCCTCAATAAGCTTCCACGTGGCATCATCATTCGTGTTGTTCTGAAACCTCCCATTAGCAGAAGAATCTAGGAGGGCTCTATGATCGCCAAACAACCCGTTGTAAAACTGATTGCAAAGGAACCACTTCTCAAAGCCATGATGGGGAACAGATCTAATCAACTTCTTGAATCGCACAAATGCCTCGTTCAAGTCCTCGGTAGGAGACTGCTTGAAACTTGTGATCTGGCTTCTCAAGTTATTGGTTTTCTGTGGAGGGAAGTATCTCTTGTAGAATACAAGAGCCAAGGAGTTCCAATCAGTGATATTAGTCATATCCAGCTCTCTCAGCCATTCCGCTGCATCATCTTTCAGGGAGAAAGGAAACAAAGTTTGTTTCACCTGATCTTGAGTTACTCCTGTAATCAAAGGGATAGAACAACAGTAAGTAACAAATTTTTCCATGTGATGAGCAGGATCCTCACCAGGTCTTCCTCCAAAGAGATTTCGCTCCACTAGATTGATGTAAGATGGTTTGATTTCAAATGTTCCTTTATCAGTACTAGGGAGCTTAAACCCCTTTGGAATAGAATCCAAGGTGGGTTCTGAATGACTTGCTAAAGTAGGCATTTTAAGAATTGAAGTAATTTGTTCTGTTTCAAAAAATAAGGTGTCCTCGTCAAAGGACAGATTTTCTGAAGTATTTGAGTTCTCTGTGTCTCCGTCAAGTATACTCAAGTCTTCTACTTGACCAATTTCTTTGTTATGCTTTCGTCTATTCCGAAATCTCCTCTCAGGTTCTGAATTCGGTGTAAGGAGTTCAGACCTGTTTGACCTGGGCATACACGAAACTAACAAGAAAAGAATGAGAGCGGTCTCAAGGAACTGAAGTCCCTTGAGACAAAAGACAAAATTAACAAAAAACAAACAGAAAATTGTTGCCTCCCCGGCAACGGCGCCAAAATTGATAAGGCTAAAGTCGTATCACCTTAATCAAAGTAAAACTATCTCAATACTAACAGAATAGCTAGTGGTAAGACATGTATCGAATCCACAGGGAGGCAGTAATAAACGGTTTGCTAATGGTAATTAAGTCTAAAAGTAACAGTTTTATGGGGGTTTTGGTTTGTTTGCTTTGACTAATAACTAAAAACAATTGAAATAAAGGATGTGTAACAGAGATATTAAAAGTCTAGGAATTCCGGGTCACCAAGTATATTTTATTGGGATTCTTAATTAATCACTAATTCAATCGGATTATTCAAGGTCACAAGATTGGTCAATACTATTGTGTTCTTTAGGTCAAAAACTAACATGCGATCGCTATTATTAGAATCAACCTATTTGATTATCGCAGCCTATATCAATTCTAACCCGATCGGTGAAAGAACTAATTTGCTACACTAATTATCAATTCATGCCTAAATCAATTAATTAGAATAAGAACAATAATCAAACAACAATCCTTGCGATTTTACTAGCAATCAATTAACATTCCCTTTTTAATATACTTGGATCCCCTTCATCCTAGATTAAGAAATTAGCTACACATATTGAATCTAATAACAATAACAATAAAGAGGATTGAAAACATGATGGAAGATGATAAATAACAACAAGGAATAAAAAGCATAAAAACTTGAAGGAATTAAATTGAACAAGAAAGATGAATACCGTAATAATTAGCAAGGAAAGATTAAGAACAAAGTATGAATTAATCCGGACAATGATGATGAGAAAAGCTAGATCTAAAGTAGTATGTCAAATAAAAGGTAGTAAAACTAGGTTATCGAACTCCTATTTATAAAAATTAAAGAACGTCGAAATAAGGAAAAAGCGGAAATAGATTCCTGCGACGGGTTCCTCGATCGAGGACGTCACTCCCTCGATCGAGGACCCCCCCTCGATCGAGGACATCACTCCCTCGATCGAGGGTCTTCGTCAATGGTCTTATTCAACTCTTTTCTTCCTCGATTCTTCTCCAAACTTCCTAGAATCCCTTGGCTTCCTCTTGTACTCCGCCTTGTCGACTCTCGCGATGTCTTAGTACACCAACTTGTTCCACAAATGCACTCATCCTGCATTAAAACATAAAAAGGCGGAAGTATCGACAATCTCACAAAAACGGCATATAAAATGTCATATAATATCACAAACCGTCTGAAAAACATCTAAGGGGAAGCATAAAAGTGTATGTAAATATGACTCATCAGTTATATAAGTTAAAAATAAAGCGGGTTAAATAATCCCCATTTTATAGATGCGACAAAATTTTACAAATTTCATTATATTTTATTGGTATCTTATGTGTGATATTTGACCCGTATTAAACCTATGTCGAATAGTCTCATTAAAAACGCATGATTCACAAGCAATGTGAGTGATTTTGCATTAAAAGCAAAGAAACATCCTTCAAATGTGAAGTTCACATTAGTTTTGTTATTTTATCTAAGTAAAGTAAGATATATAAGAATATATCATGATAAATGTAAGTATTAAGGTGTCGTTTGGTTCACTCTTTAGAAATGGAGTGGATTGGAATGAGAAACCATAGTGGTATGGGGTTCCAACTCCATACCTTTCCAAACATGTTTGGTTCAGTAAAAAAATAAACGTAAAGGAATGGAGTTTGAATCCAGGGGGAGGAGGTGGGTATGGGATTCCAGGGGTTGGGGTGGAATGAGAATCCCGATGGATTCTAAATCCATTTCAAAATGTCTAGAATCCATCACATTCCATTCCAATCCACCCAACCAAATACCCCTTAAGTTTATTATAACAAATTTAATAAAGGAATTTTCTATTTTTTTTTACTTAGGGCTTGTTTGGTTACCAATTAAAATCATGAGATGTTCACATTAGTTTTGTTATTTTCGATTTAATAAAGCTACACGTTATAAGAATCCGTTATTAATTTTATAATCAAAAATATAAAATTGACATTTGTTGTTAAGTAGCTTGCACGACTTTAACGTTATATACATCATACAATTACCATATATATCACGAAATGTTATAATAATGTTTTTTATAGATCATCAATGTTATATTAATAACACTAAAACTTGAGAGAGACGGTTTTTCAATAAATTATTGAGAGACCATTCTTTTGTACCTTTTAATTTGTATTTCGTGACCCTTTTGTCATTGATTGTACCATAATAATTTCGTATTTATTTACTTAGTAAATGTACTTATTTTATCTTTAGTAATGATTTGTACCTATTATATTGTTTTTAGTACCATTTTTTCTTAAATTTGTACAATAGTCTCTCAATAAACTTATTGAGAAGCGGTCTCTCAGAAAACCTACTAAATAAATAAAGGGACGTGCTAAATCCCGCACATTATTTTACTCAATCCCACACATTTTTCACCTTTATTCCGAATATACCCTTTTCATTTTTTTCATCCCAACCATAAAAATAAGAGAGAAAGAGAAACCCAAAAATCCCCAAATCAACTCCTTCTCCCAACAATCGTTAACTCACTGCAGATTTTAATTTTACTGCACTTAAATTTTCGGATTTCAACAATTGTTCTAAAATTGATTTTATTGCAATTTTGTTGATGCTATTGGAAATTGCAACATGCGTCTCAACTTCATTGCCTTTTTCCAGAATCAGATGTTGCTTTTAATCATGCTATTTCTACTTGTCTCTCAAAGTGAAAACTCCATAGCAAATTGTTCGCACTTACTCTTAATCAATCTTTTGCAAATGAAGCTGTTGTGGGAAACATTAGAAGTTGTTTGCACTTACCGATTCATCAACCAAATCAATCTAAGCCCTAATTGTTAAAAAATCCTCTTTTAGAAAAAAAATTATCAATTAATTTGAATAAAAGACGGAACGTAATAAAAAATTACGAAGCAACGACGAACTTACGTCTGATATGTGCAAATTACGATTCAAAATAGTCGAACGAATAATTGATTGATTAAGTTTAAAGAGAGAAGAGTTTTAAATTTCTTTAAAAGTCTTTTTAATTCTTTTTTTTTTTATTAAGGGCAATTATGAAAATTTAGGGTAAAAAAGTGTTGGATTAAGCAAATTAGCGTGCGGGATTTAGCAAGTACGTAAATAAATATAGTTAACTAATAATAATAATTCTATTTGTGACGTTTCTACTACATTGATAAAGTTATATTACATGTATAGTCAGCTACTGATGTTAGAGATATATTACAAGTGCCACTAGTCCCAAGTCTAAGTCACAAGGTACATGTAAGAGTTTGTGGGTCTATGCAATGAGTTTAAATTAGAGATTTGAGTTAGGATCCCAATAAGTAAACGTTTTACACCAAAAAAATCAACTAAATTTACTTTAAAAGTTTTTTAGACAAAAAAAACGTAAAAAAGCCAATTGATACAAACTATTGTAAAAATTTGAAAGAAAATGTTATGTAGCGATCAAATTACCCTTTAAAAATAATTCTAATATAAAAAGTAAGTAAATGAATGAAACTTCATAAAAGATATAGGTAAACAAAAGATCGAAATCTTAAAGTAATAAATAAGTATATTGATAATCTAATCATATATTATATTAAAGCAAATACCAAAGGCCTATTTGATCGCCACGTGTCAATGCTTATTCACGTGCCACGTGTCAATAACTGTTAATACGCCACGTGTCAAGTACTAAAAAATAAAATCTACCGGTCATGTGGAGTTTTCTGTCGGATCTATGCATCATGATTGTGTACGCATGATTTGAAAATCAAAAATATATATGATTGTCATATTTAAATGATTGCCATATATGGTTGTCATATTTAATTGACGACAAATATGGTATACTGTTTTAGAAAAATAGATATATACTTTTAAAAAACCATCCATAAAATCAGAAAATATTATTCCGTTCATTAACAATATTAACTTTAATTTTCTCCTTTTTACCAAATTTGGTGAAATCAGAAACATGTTAATTCCAAGTACAATATTAACCTTAATTTGGACTTAAAAGAGTAATTCCGTTTATAATATTCTGTTTTTAATATTTCATTTATAATATTCAACTTAAATAAAAAACTTGACGTAGCCTAATCATATGTCACGTGTTAGGTGCTGTAATTGTAAATCGTAATTTTAAAAGAAAATAATTTTAATTTTAATTATAGTATTATAAATGTTGTAATTGATTGACCTATAAAAAGCAAGTAAATCAAAATCAATGGTGTGATTTTCAAAAATATGTAAAGTTAATCCAAGTATCACCTACCTAATTAACTCATCTTGCCAAAATTTAACACTATATTCATATTTTAAATTTTAAAATTAATATGAAAATAAGGTTACCATTGCAATATTTTAAGGGTCATGCTTTTTCACATACAAATTTTACTCTTTCACATACGTATTTTATAATTTTACCCTTATCATTTTTTTCATCTTCCAGCGAGAAGCAATTATCCACGCCTCCCCTTCCCTTCCCACCCTTCGACTTACTCTTTCGCTCCGACGTCCTCTCACCTATGTCCCGGCCTCCCTTGCTCCACCTCTCTTATTCCGATCATCAAGACAATCAATGGAGTACGTCATCTAATTTTTTACTGTGTACGTTGGAACTACCCTTTTTCCCCACAAAATTGGTCAAGGAAAACTATACAAGAGCTTGCCTATGAAAAGCATCTTCCCTCTATAGCAGTGTTAACGCCAAGACAACATTAATTATAGGAAATATGACAAATTACTACCTAATAAGTCTAAAATTGTACATCTTACTACCTAATATAATTAATTTTGCAACTAACTACCTAAAATCACACAACATTAATCAGTTTGCTACTTTTTTGACGGAAACCGAACTTAAATTAGTTTTAAATGTTCGACTTAAGTTAAATGACGATCTTACCCTTTCCTTAATAAACATATTCTGTTAACCTATTACACATCCCTCTGCCTCCCCCGATTAAACTCACAGTAACTCAATTCATGCCGCCATTTTTATCGAAAACCTCCATGAGCATGCCTAATTTGCAGTACTAGAGGGAGGTAGTCTTCTATTATCTTCTCAAATTGATCAAGTAAGCATTTTTTCTTCGTTTTATTCTCAAATTTGAAGATTTAGGGATGAAAAGACTAGAGCGTAGGGATAAGAATGGACGAGAATACTACAAACAACAAAAGAAAAGCTACAGGGATAAACCCCTTCTATATGCTGCAAATTGTTAATTCTTTCTTTTTTTCAAAAGCGCTTTCCAAAAATTCACACATTGGTAAGAGAATGAAGCATAATCCCAAAGAGGGAAAGAGAGCTACGGGAGAAAGATCTATGATAGCAGCAACTACTAGGTCTACGACACTTCTTAAATTTCGTTGAAATCAGAATTCAAAGAACCGTAATCAATCAGTATTGTAATGGAGGAATGAAGGAGGAAGGAATTAAGGGAACGAGATTGATGGTAAATCAGGGTTTGGAACGAGATTTAGGGATTAGTGGAGAAATATGGGTTTGGAGCGACATTGATGGAGAAACAGGGGGGAAATGGGTTTTGTTGAAGGAGAAAGGTGTTTTAATGGAGGAAAGAGGGGGAGGGTAATTTAGGTACTAGATTATGTTTTAAATTTAAACGGACGAAATAAACCGATTTCCGTCATTTTTTAACAATTTCTGTCATTTTGGTAGTAATCGTGTTAGTTTTTACACTTATTAGGTTGTTATTTGAATAATTGAACATATTATGTAGTAAGATGTAAAATTTTAGACTTATTAGGTAGTAATATGCTAAATAGCCTTAATTATAATGTCTTTAACATTGCCGTAATTACATTTCACGATGCCGACTTGTCATATTAGTCATTTGTGACAAATTCTAGCGGTAAGTACGGATGATTTATAACAGAAATTGGTGTATATTTTTAAGGACCTAATAGATTAGGTTTTAGAGATAGAGATTGGTGAAATAGGGCTAATTTAATTTTTAGGTAAAAAGGTTATTTGACGGAAATTTAATGAAAAAATGTATGTGAAAAGTAAAATTCGTATGTGAAAAAGTAATTTCGTATTTTAATGCACATTTGAAATTATTTTGATCGACATAAAAAATAAAGAGACATCCCAAATTTAAGAAAATAATATTTCTATACTACCAAAATTACTCAAAAAACAACCAAAAAATCTCACTGTTTACGTGAATGGCTCAAAATAATACTTCAAAAGATACTATTTCCTAATTTTTAATTGAATTTGCTCATTTTCAGGTCTTAAAATATGTCTTTTTCATAATTAATATACTATAAAACTTTCCATAACATCAAAAATAATTAATATATTATTTCCTAATAATAATGTACCTAAAGTTATGGCAAGTTTGAAGCGATCTCCGTAATTCTTGCCAATTATTTAAATCGGATATTCTAATATGCAATGCCTCCAATTAAAAAGTTGACTTCTTCAATTTGAAGGACTCAATCACATATTATTTCCTTTACAGTTAGCGGATTATACAACCAGTTGTATAAATCTATAATATAGATTTTGAGCTTTATACTAAATAATTTGAGCTTATATTTTACGAGCTTTATTGAAAAGAATCCAAGCACCTTTATAAAAAAATTTAACTCAAAAAATTATATTGAAACTAAAAAATAAACATATGAGCTCAATTATATTTTAAATTTAACGCCTAAAAATTAAAATGTAAGTAAAAAATTAATAGTAAAAATCTTTCTTGAATGTTGTTAGATCATCGTATTTTTCGAGTTATGAATTTAGATAAACAAAAGTAACTACAATTACCGACCATATGCGCTGCAACTCTTACAGGGTAATGAGCTCCACTAATTTTTAACTTGAACTATTGTTTTCTATGTTTAAGTTTCTATTGCACAAATAAATGAAAAAGTACGATTTCTTGAATCTAAGTTTTATTTTAGAAGTTGTCGATGCTTGATGTATCTAAAATATTTACCCATATTTTACGCCTATGTTTTATACGGTGTAACACAATTTACGTTAATAATTCATACTTAAGTCCATTATTTGTTTTGATGTTTGTGCATCCGAGGTCTGTTTGAATCTTGAGCCAACTTGGTGGCAAAATGTAATTCTTGATAAAGATCGAATTATTTGAGAATTATGATCACTACATAAAAAAACACATAAAATTGGTCTGTTTATTAAGAGGCCATCTTTGTGATTTGAATATTCTTAATTGATAATCGCAAATTGGTTCGATCAAAGTTGTAAATAAAACGATCAAGCAAATGTCTTGTGCGTTGGAGTCACTCATGTAATCTTCAAGAAATTTATTACGCAAAAAATACCATGAACTAATGTATTTCTATTGTTGTCATTACCATATTGTTGACAATTATCTCTCCAAGTTATGCCGGAACGAAGTAATTTTTTCTATTTTGATCCTTTGTTTATCTTTGATTAAATATCTTTAAAAAAACTTTTTCTAAGTTATGGAGTCACTTTGAAAAAGAAATACACCATTATCTCACGAGATTTTGAATTATGAAGTAATTATTACCACACATGGAGAATTAATTGTGTATTTCTTTCCTTAAATGACTTCTTAACATGTGCTCATTGATTTCGATAAAGGTTATTATTTGAATCGTATAAATTGATATATATGTTAAATAAATCATCCATTTGATTCATCTTTTTTTGTGCTCCAATCTACTATTCACTATATTTGTTTTAACTTGGAGTTACTTTAAATAAGGTTAATTTAAAAATATATATCTACCATACAATTTTACAAACGTGATAATACACCACTAACCAATGATGTCGTCACAACGGTTATGGTTGTATTTACCACTATTTTGATACTTCATGTTATAAATGCAGAGTTGACATTTCTTAAGATGCGGTTAAATAACACCGTGCTTGGATGCATGTGATAAGTTTATTATTAAACCCTACATATTATGCTTTTGTCCTATGTATTTTATATGATTTGTTTTAATTTTAAGACGGGGTATTGAAATTTAGAACGTGAACATTGATATGTCATTGGGGTAGGAAAACCATTTTTGTACATCTTTACCTGGATGCCTATAAGAACGTAAACATTGACATTTACATTTCACGGGGGTAGGAAAATAACATTTGTTGCATTGTAGTAGTTCCAGTTTGTGTAATGACAATTATTGGGTAAATAAAATATGAAGTTTCATACCTCCTTGTGTCCTTTCTTCCCGATCATTCGTTTACCTTTGGTTTTGACATAAATACCAAAGAATGAGGAGGATGTCAATTATTAAATTACAAGTGAATCAAACTGAATGTGAAGTATCAAATTGTTTATCAAAGACATTCCTAATATATACAACACACAATTGATTGAGACACCCAAAATAGATTAAGTAAACAAATGAGTGGCAGAAAGGGAGTCTCATAAAAGGAGATACTTATCCATTTTTTACACAATTCGGGTTCATTTCAAGCTTGGGTCATGAATTTGGAAGTCGGGTGGGGTTATTGGGATTAGCTCAATTATGACAAGTGTAAGTACCTCAGCTGCTTATTTTGACCATTTGTTAATAACTTATCAAAATTTGAGAAAAAAAAAATCATAGTATTTCCAATAAAATAAGTAACACAAACTTATCAAAAGTGTATGGGTAGTAGACAAAGTGAAATTTTCTAAAATTTAATAATTTTATAAATCCAAAAGATATGTATGTTATTACTTTTAAAAATACTTTTGTTTCCACCCGTGCAGTGCACGGGTTCAAAAACTAGTTTATAAAAGCAACAACCACATAGCTGATGTGTCGCCCTGTGGTTTAAAGTACATTAATTATTTTTGTTTTTCTTAGTAGGCCCCACAATGTCCCCCATTACTCTCCCATAATTTTTTGATTTTATATATAGAAATCGTAATACAACAATCACGTTGAACCGTCGTGTGGTCGTACTAGATAATTAAAAGCAACCTACTAATTTTATTGATATCATATAAACGAAATAAATGAATAAAATTAAAATTTAGGATTACATAATTATTAAGTAAATACATAATGATAATTTTGTATAGTAAAAGGCGAGATACGTTCATTCAGCCAACAATGCGGTCTAATTTAAAATAATACACATTTTTTTCTAAATTAGTTGCATAATCAGAAATGTGTGAATTAAATAGAATATACAATTTGAATGAATTACGTGATATTATCAAATCACAGTACAATACTACCAAAGTCCAAAACTAGCATCATATATAAGCCAATCATGAAACAAATTGCGTTATAAAATTAACGATGATAAAATCAAGTGTTGGAAAATATAGTCAAAAATAGAAAAAAACTAATAAATTAAATTAAATCAATAGGGTCAAAATCTTAAGAAAAATTACAGATCAATATTAATGTTGTAAAAATAATCAAAATACTGCACCAAAAAGTGATTGAAATTTTAAATAAAAGAACATATTATTCTATAAAAACAATAGTTTATAAATATATGAATTCATAGATCGACTTTTTTTTTCATTTGAGTGAAACACATTAGTTAAATGAAAGTTAACTGGTTTAGGTCGTAATTAATGGTTAACAATATGAAAAAAGTACATAAAAATATTGTAAAATAAATAAGAAATAAGTAAAAATTGAACTAAAAAATTGCAACACTTTTTAACTAATACAGAATATGTGAAAAAAAAAAGAAAACTAAAAAATCTTTTAAACTGATAAAATAATAATAAAAATAGATTTGTGATGAGTATCATATTCGATGATAATGATTAGTCATGGAGTATAATACCCGAAAGAGTGATAGCAGATTGGTAGTTGAGACTTGAGAGGCTTAAAAGAGAGTAAATATAAGGTCGGGATTTGTTTACAAGATTCTATATGCACATGAAGGTATAATATGAATTATTTGGAGGTGGGTCGTGTAGTTTATGAAATACGGAGTAATATTGAATTCGTTTTAACCCGTTGTTGAAAACAAATTTATACGCGTACTACTCAATATTTACAAGTTCTTATTTAACACGGGTGTACCTGTCTTAAGTTTAGGACGCGTTAGGTAATATGTGTAAGATAAAAACGTAAGGTATTGGGTTAAACAACAACTTTGTTATGCTTAAAAGGATCATATTTGACCGGTTTTGATGTTAAGATTGATACCTTCGTATTAAGGGAGACTAACCTATTATTGTTTGCATGGGTTATATTACCTTCCACATAGTACAGGTTTGGGTCGGAGATAGTATTTGGTAATTATTTTATGGAATAATTGTTTGTTCATGTATTGGTACATATGAATTATTATTTACAATTTTTTTAACAATAATTATTCATGTAATTTTTCTTACACATGAATACAAATAGTATTTCTTATGCAGTACATGTTAATGAGATTTTTGAAGTATTTTTCTAACATCTTATAATATATCTTTATATGATAATTTATTGAGTTTAAATATATAATAAATTGATTAAACCGTTTTAAAGGTGCACAAGTCTATTCTAATTTTGTTCCATTTACTAAGTAACATTTTGTACTAAATGAAAATTGAGTTAAAATTTGCATTTTAGGATATTACGGGTCAAAAGTTTCATTTTGCCCTGTGCACGGGTGTAATTAAATGAAAAAACAGGTTAACAATTTGTAATTTCACTAATTCTATGATAATTTCCGCAAGAATAATTTTGTTTTATCTATCTAAGTCAGCATTTTTTTAGGCCGCCACCTAAGTAACAACGCCTAAGTAAAAATTCAAATTTACTATTATATCATTTTATACTAATTGCAAGTGAAATTTTCAAATGAAATTCATAATTTTTTTAATTAACCAATTATTACATTGGCCAATAAAATTGTCAAATAACAAGTTGGGGGAAATTTTGTTACTTTACTTTAAAACTTAATTTACATTTACAACTTTTATAATAAGTTCTTAAATAACATACCCGTGCAATTTGCACGAGTTTAAAACTAGTAATATATTGAAACGAAAAGCCCTATAGGGAATACGACACACCGGCTTTGAAAAGGTGAATGAAGACTGGGTGAGAAAAGAGTGACAAATACCCTTTCCTAAACTTTGTGTGAAATAGAAAGAAGTCACATGGGTTACTCGTTAATAACATTAAATATCAACATCATTCCACAAACTGAATACGGATTACGGAATACAACATACATAACTACTACGGAGTACATTGTTGTGTTGTTATGCCAACAAACTTTTGATTCATTCTATTCCACCCGTGAAATCCACCAATCCACCAATCCACCAATCCGGCCATCACCATGTAGTCATGTACTACTACTACAAATAACACCATTTAAACAACTCACATACACACGATCACACATACACTTATCAACAATCACAACAAAAATGTACTCTTTCAATATTCAATCAACATAATATTCATCATGATTTTGTTTTGTTTGTGCCCCCTATTCTTGCTTGCGACGATACTATTCGGATCCATATCCGTCTTAGATATACAACAGGTCAAGTATAAACCCCACATAAATATATAAGACAAATGATTTATCTTTTCTAATATATTACGCTTTTATCATATTCATCTTATATAACTATATTTAATCCGTTTAAATTTAAGACAAATAATATACAGTACATTATTACACGTCTTAAATAAGAATGTGTGTCGTTTTGCGTTGGTTTGTTTAGAATAAACAAAGGTGTCCCCTCCACGTTCACTACCCTTGTCTGGCGCGTTTTTTAATTTGTTCAATAAATATTTCATATTAAAAACCCTAACTAGTAACTACCTCTCACTCTCACTCTCTCACTTCACTCCACTACTTCATTCTATTTTCTACTGTTCTGTACTACCACCTTTTTTATTTTTCATTTTTCATTTTTCATTTTTCATTTTTGATTTTTGATTCCTTTTTATTTTTAATTTCTGGGTTTTGATTTGGACCACAATTTAGGAACTGGGTATCTCTCAATTTCAAGTTTTTCCCATTCTGGGATTTTTTGGTATGATTACTTTCTTTGTGTTCTTATCTAAAGATCTTACTTTTTTTCCTCTTTCTGTACTAATAATATTATGATTGTATCAACAACAATTGTCGCAATTAGTCTGACAATTAGTGTTGTGTAAGACGGTTTTATTACAAAGATTGTGTAAAAGTAATTATCAAAAAGTGATATACTTGTGTAAGACCGCCTTATAAGTTATACCGAGTATTTTTGCATTGGTAATAAAGCATTTGGCTTTATAGGAGTAGTAGAGTAGTGCTGAAACGTGAATGATGTTTTGAGTTGGTTGTTTCTGATGCTTTGCTTCAAAGTATGTGTATGTGTATGTGTATGTGTATCATTTATTCAGCATTTGTGTATTAAAAAGTTGAATAAAGCAGACAACTTTCCCTTTCTAGAACATCTACTTTTCTTTTTCATATATTCAAAGTAAATATTAACTAGATTTGTTTTCATAGATCTTGTGATTAATCTGTCAGTCAGAATCTTCAGAAGCGTATGATTGATGTTATGATATCCTGATTTTGCTATAATAACTTGCTTCATAGACTCTTTCTCATCTCAACATACATTTTCAATTCTTAACCTGCTTTATCGTAATTTATTGTTAATATGCTTTTTGTTTGACACGGCAGGGGCGGTTTATTGTTTGAGCTGTGAAAATGAAGGGCAGTAAATTGGGATTTTTATTGCTGTTTCTTGTCCATTTGGCTCTGATAAGGGCGGAAGTCTACATAGTCATACTTGAGGGGGAGCCTGTGGTCAGCTACCGAGGTGGGGTTAATGGTTTCGAGGCCACTGCATCCGAGTCCGACGACAAGATTGATGTGACCAGGTGGGAATGCTTATTTTGCTACTGCTGAATGTATCGGTCTTCTGCCATAACATTGTGAATTTGTGATGATGAGCTAACTTTCATTCTGGTGATTTAGTATAGTATTGTTTTATTTCGCTTAAGGCCTGATAATTGAACGTCATTCTGGATACTCTTGGTTATATTACTGCGGTCATAGCATTAATATTGTTTGAACTTGAACTAGTCTTATACTTGTGAACTAACAATTGGTGGCACCATTGCTTACTATGTTTCATCTGGTCGTTTTCAGTGAGGCTGTTACATCATATGCTCGTCATCTGGAAAAGAAACATGATATGCTTCTTGGGCTGCTGTTTTCTGGTGGTACTTACACCAAATTATACAGTTACCGCCACCTGATAAATGGCTTTGCAGTTCATATTTCACCTGAGCAGGTGACACTTTTGACAGGTTTATTACAACAATGATGTCAGTGTTCATTTTTCTACTGCTTGGTAATAACTTATGCAGTTACAATTTGTAATAGGCAGACATCCTAAGTCGAGCCCCTAGTGTGAAATCAGTTGAAAGAGATTGGAAAGTGAGGAGACTTACCACGCACACGCCTGAGTTTTTAGGGCTTCCCACAGAGGTATGGCCCACAGGAGGTGGCCACGACAAAGCAGGAGAGGACATTGTTATAGGATTTATCGACTCAGGGATATATCCATTGCATCCTAGTTTCGCTTCACATGATACAGAGCGTTATGGACCTGTTCCAAAGTACAGAGGGAAATGTGAAGTTGATCCTGATACAAAAAGAAGTTTTTGTAATGGCAAGATTGTTGGTGCTCAGCATTTTGCTAAAGCTGCCATAGCAGCTGGAGCATTTAATCCTTCAGTTGATTTTGCTTCTCCACTAGACGGCGACGGACATGGGAGGTTAGAACATTTCTCCATTATGAGGTGTTTTATGATGGAATAAAACAAAATGGCTTACTAAATTATTGCATTTCTTTTTATCGTGAAGTACACTTATTAGATGCAGTTTCATTACGGGTTAACACAATGTACTAACTCAATGTCAAAGCTACACAACTCCGACATGACCCTCCTTCCCATGATGGCGTAGACACACTATAACATTGGGATTTGGTTGTTAAATTGCTACATACTCTGTAGCAAATTAAAATATTGTTTTTTCCTTGTTGATAAAAATTATGATTGTTCCTTTGTTCGGTTCATATCATTACCTTTCTAAAAATATGTGACGGGGATTTTGAGTAATTTTGTTAAGTGGCCTGAACAGAGGGAGTATGACTTTACTTCTACGTGCCAAACATTGTCGTGTGAGTCTAGACTGCTAGAACTTGGTGGACTGACGACTTGAGGTTGATAATTCCAATAAATAATTCTTGGAAAGAATTGGGTCTCTAGGCACTTCTATGTTCTTTTTTTTTCTTAACTTTTGCATCAAAAATCCCCATCTCTTGAACTGAATACCTGCTAGCTGGTTCAGCTCTTCGTTAAGCTTCTACTTTTGTTTTACCCAGTAACTTAATATTTGCAGCCACACAGCTTCTATTGCTGCTGGCAACAATGGAATACCCGTTAGATTACATGGATATGAATTCGGAAAAGCAAGTGGCATGGCTCCTCGTGCTAGGTGAGAATCGGAAAATGTGTTGTTGATTGATATAATCATACTTTGAATTTTGGGACTCAACCCTTATTCTAATCTTTCAGAATTGCTGTTTATAAGGCTCTTTACAGACTTTTTGGAGGATTTGTAGCAGATGTAATGGCTGCTATTGACCAGGTAGTTATAAATGTTTTTGCTGATGTATATTTATGTTGCACATTGAGGAACTTCTCAAGGGACTTATAGTAGGTTATTTTTGTGTTCACTCTAATTAATGTCACGAGTCTCACGACTAATGACCATACAAAATTTAATGGGGATGTTAGTGTGGTGTCATGCATGGCAAATTTAATTGAGGAAGAGTAGAATAATGAGCTCAGAATATTCTACAAGAGCTGTGTAATACTCATCTATGGTGCTTAAACTTTAGTGTTTCTGAAGTGCTAACTGCTAAATCAGTTTTAATACACCCAGCTTTTTTGGGAATATCGCATAAGTGAGTCAGTAATTTAACTACAACAGTAACAATATTACTCGTGTGCGTCTATGGAGCCCATGAATGACGGGCTAAGGGGTTGAATATATGCAGTCTTTTCTTTATGCTAAAACATAGAGGCGCTTTTTCCGAACACACATGGAGTGATTCGACTATTTGTGTTTTATTTCAACTTTTAATTACAACGAACATTAACACGGTGCTTCAAGGGTTCCCTTGTGTATGGATTCTTATCCCTATGTTAACTACAGGCCACATCGAAACTTCCCTGTGCTAGCAACACAGAGAAACTGTTTCCAAGTAACCCAAAATGAAAATTACGTCAAGAATTGCTACAACTTTAAAATACTATCTCTTAAAACTGCTTTGTAAAATAATACCTGACTACACTATAAGATGCGTTTAAATGTGTTATTCAGGCATCAGTATACTTGATATGTTATTTGAATTATATTTTCGAATACAATGTGTGGTTATGCTATTTGAATTATATTTGCGATTAAAATGTGTGGTCTTACAAAGCCATCGTCTTGACAGGCCGTGGTTGATGGTGTTGACATCATAAACCTTTCAGTTGGTCCAAACAGTCCGCCAGCTGAAACAAAAACGACCTTTTTGAATCCTTTTGATGCTGCACTTCTTTCAGCTGTAAAAGCAGGCATCTTTGTAGCTCAGGCAAGTGGAAATGGGGGTCCGTTTCCCAAGACTATGTTGTCTTATAGTCCGTGGATTACATCTGTTGCTGCTGCAATAGATGATCGTCGATACAAAAATCATCTTACTTTGGGAAATGGGAAGGAGTTGGCTGGAATGGGATTGTCACGTAAGTTCTTCTACCCTATCGTACTCCATAAAGCAAATTCTACCGCTGGACCACTGGAAACACGATTTTTTTTCTTTTTACAGTAGCAGGAAGTAGGGCTGGTCAAGAGTGCGGGTCGGCATTGGTAACCCGGACCCGACCCGTCACTGAACCCGGATCTAACCCGCCCCGCCTCACCCGGGTCCAAGCCCGTCCTGGCCCGTGTGTGATGTAACCGGGTCCGGGTCCAATTTCTGGAGCCCGGCCCGGAAGCTGTCCTGTAGACCCGCCCCAACCCGCCCTAGGCCCGCCCCCAGACCCGCCCCGAGCCGGGTCCGGGTTACACTTCCAAGAACCGGGCCCAACCCGTCCCGGACCCGCCCTGACATCGGGCCGTGTCCGGGTCCTCATACCTTGAACCCGCACCGCCCCTCGACCCGTCCCGGACCCTGCCGACTCGCACTATTGACCATCCTTAGCAGGAAGGACAGTTTGGTGTTGATGGTTTTTGAATCCAGTATCAGCAAAAAATAATTTTAGTCATACAAATAAGCTAGCCAACACACAAGTTTCTTCTTTTCTTGCGTGCATAAAAATGAACTTTGCTGTCACTTGGAACTGTCTATAATGGTTATCTCTTTCCACCAGCATGCTGGTCATATGGGCCATTTATTTGCAAGGTCCAATTCTGTTTTCCGAGCGCCCTTCAAATAATTTAGGGATTTTCTCAATGCCTGTGTTTTTTTAAATTTTGTTATCATATATTCTAAAATCATTTAATTAGGAATGAACTCGATTACTGTAATGTTGGTTTTAAAAATTGTCAAGTTTTCTCATGAAAATATGTTTATTGCTGGGTAAAAATGATTATGTTGATGGGTCGATGAAATGACATGTAATCAATAAAGCACCTACACATAACATTTTAAAAAGGCAGATTACCGTGCTAAAGGTTATTAAGAACGATATATCTAGTATATGAGTATATAAAATATTAGATGATATTTAATTAAACACAGAGTAGAGATTAGAATTTTGAAAACACCAACGGGTTCTGTGTTCCATTAAATTACGTAGTACTTCATTACTCAGATACTAAACTGGTGATATGAAATCACTTGTTATATCCTTGTGTAAGTTGTCTGTTATTAACAGTTGTAATGTTGGTAGTAATATGCTTATTTGCTTGTCTTGATTGACAGCTGCCACTCATCTAGACCAAAAATTTACCCTGGTTGCTGCAAATGATGTATTGCTGGACTCATCAGCTACGAGATTTAGTCCTTCAGATTGTCAGAAACCTGAAGTTCTTAACCGAAAGCTTGTGGAAGGAAATATTCTAGTCTGTGGCTATTCCTTCAACTTTGTTATTGGCACAGCATCAGTCAAGAGAGTTTCTGAAACAGCAAGGAGTCTTGGTGCAGCTGGTTTCATTCTTGCTGTTGAAAATGTTACTCCAGGAACCAAATTCGAACCTGTGCCTAGCCGTATTCCGGGCATTGTTATCACTGATGTCGACACTTCCATGGTAGTATTCTGATTCCTAACAATCATGTACTGAGAATGAGTCGTTCTTACGGCAGAGTTCAACTTTAAGTGATAATGATGCGTAACTGGAAAATTTGTTTAAGCTTGATATTCATGACCTGGATTCAAAACCTATAAGAGCCAAAACTATCCTTGTGGCTCTGTTTACTCCAAAAATAATAGTCATTTTCTTCATTCAAGGATTGTTGCAGCATAAATTCATAATCACATTGAATTTTACTATCTTAAGATATTCAATGGGCAGTATGATAGAGCTCGATTTTCTTGTTCGTTTTCTTAATCTTTGCTAGAGAGCGTAGTGTCAGCTTTTTTTACTTTTATTTTTATTTATTATTTTTTTCCCTTCTGTGTTTTTGGTTCATTAGCTAATTTTCTCCCCTACCTTGTAATCAGAAGCTCATAGATTACTACAATGTCTCTACATCACGAGACTGGACAGGACGAGTGAAAAGGTTTGAGGCAAAAGGCAGCATTGGGAATGGGCTAAAGCCAGTTCTTCACAAATCGGCCCCACAAGTTGCGATATTTTCTGCCAGGGGCCCGAACATAAAAGACTACAGCTTTCAAGATGCAGATCTTCTGAAGCCTGATATTTTGGCTCCAGGATCTCTCATATGGGCTGCATGGGCTCCAAATGGGACCGATGAACCCAATTTCGCAGGTAAGCTTGGTTGCTGTTCTCCATCATATCCATGCTAGGTTAATTCCGTAAATTATACTCCCCCCATTCTGTTCATATTGTCTCCATTTGACAAGAGATCAGATTTTTGATTTATTGATGAAATATCATTATTATCCTTTGACTTGGACAGTTCATCAGTAGACATCACTCTACCTTTGTAATTATATTATTTCACTGAGGCTAGTATAAGTTATCTCTCTATTTAACTAGAAAATGACCAATTATTTTGCAATGAATCAATAAAGAAAGGGGTAAAATGATGGAGATGGAAGGAATAGATTATTAGACTACTCTTGACATAAACTCTAAAGGTTGCATTTTAAGTAGAGTCTGAAATTCGCTATTCTGAAACAAGCATATGACTAAGACATTTCTCAAACAGGAGAAGGATTTGCGATGATATCTGGAACGAGTATGGCAGCTCCACATATTGCAGGGATAGCTGCTCTCATAAAGCAAAAACATCCTCACTGGAGTCCTGCAGCTATTAAGTCGGCCTTGATGACCACCACCTCAACATTTGATAGAGCAGGAAGACCACTCCAAGCACAACAATATACTGGATCATCTGAGGATATCACTTTGGTAACTGCTACCCCATTTGATTATGGAAGTGGACATGTCGATCCTCGAGCTGCTCTAGACCCGGGACTCATATTTGATGCAGGTTTGTTCTCTTAGTTACTTTGTAAGGTATTCCCTACACGGTTACATTCCATTTATATTGACCCCTACTTCAACCAATAATTCCTCGCAATGTACACTGTTAATATGAAAATATTCGTTGACAAATCAAAGTTTTAGACTGTGGCCTTGCATATGTTTGGAGAAATGAATGGTCCAACAGCTTATGTAAATGAAAATAAGAGCTAGTTACTAGATTTCGGGACCATTGTATCAAACCTTTAAGACCGTATCCTTGAGTTTTATGAATAGATTTCGAGAATTGTAAGTTGTTATAAGAGCATTTTTCCGTGATGGGTTTTCAGTTCATAATTCCGTTTATTGTTGGAATGGTTTTTGCAGCTTATTCAGACTACTTGGGATTTTTGTGTACCACACCGGGAATCAATCCCCATGAAATAAGCAATTACACACATTCCCGTTGTAACTTTACAATGGGCCATCCATCAAATCTGAATACTCCTTCAATCGCAATCTCACACCTTGTTGGGACCCGAACGGTCACGAGGACAGTGACTAATGTTGCGGAGGAAGAAACATATAGAATCTCAGCAAGGATGTCACCAGCAGTTGCTATTGAAGTGAACCCGCCTGCAATGACTTTATTGGCAGGCGCATCTCGAAAGTTTACAGTAACCCTTACAGCCCGGTCATTGACGGGGTCGTACACATTTGGCGAAGTCTGTTTGAAAGGAAGCAGAGGCCACAAGGTAAGAATCCCGGTAGTGGCTATGGGTTACAAGCGATAATTAAGTAAAATCTCGTTCCTAAAAGAGGAGATTGAACTTTATGGTATTCTTTATGACTACAGTGAGTACGGTAATAAGAGAGGTGTTGAGAATGCAATATAGTGAAGATGATAGGTGTTTGAAGTATTTATTGTAGGAAATAGTTTGGAAACTTGCTAGTTTCCTTCTAGAGTATTAGTATGGAGTACTTTTTTGCTGATGTTTCTTGTAATACTATGTTGTAGTGCTCTTGTATTCCTCTTTAGCTTAATCATTCCTATAGATCCAACGCTACCTACCTTTTCCAGTAGTCATTTCCTGTGTTAATTAGTTACCTGAGGAAATGAAGGGGAATGTGGGAGATGTACTGTACTATATTCCAATTCCTGTTGTAATATTATGAATATATCATGGTGTTAAATATCTATCGCCTTGTCTTCGTTTTGGTTTTGGTAATTCCTTTGCTAATCTGCATTACTAGTTTAGGCCCTTTTTACTGCTGCCCCAAAAAAGAAAAAAAAAATAGTTTAGGCCCTGTTCTTTTGGACTGAAACTGAACTGAACTGAACTTAATTGAACTTATAGGATCTGAACTGAACTGAACTTAACTTATACGATTTGAACTGAACTGAACTTAACTTATAGGATTTGAACTGAACTTATAGGAACCGAACCGAACTGAACTTATAAGAACTGAACTGAACTGAACTTATAGAAACTGAACTGAACTTGTAGGAACTGAACTGAACTTATAGGATCTGAACTGAACTTATAGGATCTGAACTGAACTGAACTGGATCTGAATTGAACTGAACTGAACTTATAAGATATGAACTGAACTGAATTTATAAGATCTGAACTTAATTAACTTCATTTAATTTAAGTTTATTATTATTATTATTATTATTTTATTATTATTATTATTAATTTTTTTTTTTTTTGCATGAAAGTTATAGACTTTTATATTCATCCATAGAGGGGAAATAAAAAAGTCAAGTACAATGTTTCAAGCAAAGGAATAACCCCTAAACAAAGAAATGCTTCACAAAAGCAAACAGATTAGCTGCCAATTAGACAGTGACTAGCAATAAGACTAAATTTAGGATTAATTTCACAAAAAACCCTAGTAGAAATACTGGACTTGATATAGGAACTCAAAGTTGTTGCATCCCTCTCATAGCCCTGGAAAATCCTGTGATTTCTTTCTTCCCATAGCAAGTACATTGCTGTAGTTATACAGGCCATATACCAACCTGCCTTCCAGTGCCTTCTGTTCCTTCGATGTAGACACCAGTGCAACTCGTTTTTATAGTCATGATTCTACATTGTAGGCCAATCCAAGTGAGGATATCCGTCCATACTTGCCTGGAGAAATCACAATGAAAGAAAATGTGTTGGTGAGTTTCAGCATCTGTTTTGCAGAGAATGCAACGGTTCACAATACTTATGCCTTTATCTCTGAGTTTATCAATTGTAGGGAGCTTGTGTAGGCATGCCAGGGTAGTATGTATTCTGTGACTTGGCTCAACAAAAGGATGTTTCAAAGCTTTAGTCCAATCCAGTGGTACAGGGTTACCCTTAAACCACAGATAGGCCATACCAGTATTGAAGTGTGAGTGTTGTTGCCAGGATTGGAAGAGGCAGATGGCTCTGTCCAAACTGCCAGTTCTTTCTAGGATCTCATTTTTGACAGTGAGTATACTTCTCAGGCTCTCAGAAAAATGAGATTTAATGGTTGTACTCCAAATATCACAGGCTGGAAATACATAGGCTTTGTTCCAGGTATACCAGAGACCCTCCTTCCTGGTTGTAAGAGTCCAAAGTTGCTTGGACAAGAGAGCTTTGTTCCACGCAGAGATATCCTTTACCCCAAAACCACCTGCATCCCAAGGCGAGCAAATATTCCTCCAACTATGCATAATAAGCCGGCAGGAGTCTGTTTAAATGCTCCAAAAGAAATTTTTACACAACTTATTGATAAGACGAGTAACATTCTTAGGGATGAGAAAGGTTGCACACCAATAATTGGTTAATCCAAATATAACAGAATTTATAAGTTGGATTTTCCCTGCGTATGAAATTTTTTTTGCAGACCAGTGCAGTATTGAACTCTTGATTTTATCAATCAGAACATTAAAGGACTGAGTTGTGAGCTTACTGTCTGCAAGGGGAAGACCCAAATATCTGAAGGGGAAAGAACCCTCTGAGAACCCAGTTTTCCGAAGTATTTCAGTTTTAATGGGAAGAGCAACCCCACCAAAATAGATGCTAGTTTTATCTGGATTAGCATGGAGGCCAGAACAGTGAGCAAAGCTTTGAAGTGTATGGAGGACAGCTGTGACAGATGGTACATCACCTCTGGTAAAAATCATGAGGTCGTCAGCGAAAATGAGGTGAGTGAGACCCAACTTAGTACACTTGGGGTGATATGAAACATTAGGGGAGTGACATATCCTTCTCAAGTATCTAGTAAGTAGTTCCATACTCATGACAAAGAGGTAGGGGGAGAGGGGATCCCCTTGCCTCAAACCACTCTCTCCCTTAAAGAAACCATGAATGGCTCCATTTATTTTTATAAAGAACCAGGAGGAAGAAATAATACAGCCCATGATCCAATCTCTAAACTGTGAGGGAAACTTCAGAGCAGTTAGCAAATCAGAGAGGAAAGACCATTGCAAAGAGTCAAATGCTTTCCGAATATCAACCTTAATGAGGCATATTGGAGTTAGATACTTTCTGTTATAGGCCTTAATAAGGGTCTGGGATAACATGATATTCTCATGAATATCCCTCCCATTAATGAAAGCAGCCTGTTCCTGCCCTATAATGCTAGGAAGAACCTTTTGAAGTCGATTAGCTAGCATTTTGCTGATGGTTTTATAAAAAATAGAGCAGTAGGAAATTGGTCTGAAGTCCATCACTGAATTGCAAACCTTCTTTTTTGGAATGAGAGTAAGTAAAGTTGAGTTAGCAGTCTTACTTAGTCTCTCATTTCTGAAATAAGCATGAATAGCTTTGCAATAATCCTTCCCAATGCAATCCCATGACTTCTTAAAGAACCCAGCAGAGAAACCATCAGGGCCTGGACTTTTATCTGAGCCAATGCTAAAGAGAGCATTCTTAATTTCAGCATCTGAAAAAGCCTGAATAAGGCCTGGAATATCTGAATCTCTAATGCAGTCTCCTTGTTGTACAAAGTTAGAGTCAATGGGAGTGGTGGGGGTGGCAGTACCCAAAAGATGCTGATAATAGTCAACAAAACTATTAGCAACATTCTGAAGTCCTATCTGAGGAGCATTGTGTCTATCAGAGATTTGTCCAATTATTTGCTGTTGAGTCCTTTCCTTGATCCTGTTAAAAAAGTATTTGGAGGAGGAATCATTAAATTGAATATGAGTAACTTTAGCTTTCTGATAAATGGTACTCTCCTCAGCTTTTTTGAGACTGGTATAAACTTCCAAGAGATGCCTCTCTTTATCATATAAATCCTGAGAGAGCAGGTTTTGTTGAATCTGGTTTTGACATTCCAGAAGAGAATCTTGACAATTTTTAATTCTGCTATCCAAGTTGGCAAAATGAGTTTTATGGAATGCTTGCAATGCATTTTTAACAATCTTCAGTCTCTCAAAAAGAGAGAAAATGGTAGCACCAGACACTGGCTTGTCCCATGCTTCCTTAACCACTTGATGATAATCCTTGTGTTCAGTCCAGCAATTCAGAAAACTGAACCGAGCTTTGGGTTTCCTTTCTTCAAACAGAGTGATCAAAATAGGGGAGTGGTCAGAAACCCCTATGGGAAGGAAATTTGTTGTGGCAACAGGATAGGAGTTAATCCAGGCAGCATTGGCTAATGCACGATCAATTTTGGACCAAACAAGATCTGCCACATTCTGCTTATTAGTCCAAGTCATAGCACAACCTATCCAATTTAGGTCATCAATCTCACAAGCATTAAGACAATCATTAAAATCTTGAATATCAGCATTTGAGGCCTGAGTTTTACTAATTCTTTCATTCTGGCTCCTGACTACATTAAAGTCTCCAATGACAAGCCAGGCCTGAACATTAGAACTGATAGAGATCAGATGAGCCCAGAGATGATCTCTGCTCCTGGAGTTATTACTGGCATAAACCAGTGTAAGAGTAAATCTCTTCTGAGTAGCATTATGGATGACATTACAACTAATGTATTGATCATGAGTAACAATGGTGTCAATGGTGACAGCAGCAGGGTTTGACACCATCCAAATTCTGCCATTTTCATGTTTGTCATAGTTACAGACAACATCATACCCTTTGAACCTGGAATTTATGATTTTCTTAGCTTTACTTTGCTTTATTCTAGTTTCCAACACTCCCATAATATCAATAGAATGCTTTTTTATATGAAGAAATACCTCCTTCATCTTTAAGGGGTCATTCCCTCCCCTTATATTCCAAGATGAGATCTTCATGGGACAGGAATTGGATCCTGCACCCTTAAATTTCCTTTGTTCAGCTCCTCTTTGATTTTCAGTATGTTTTGGATTTCTTTTGGATCAATGACAGGGAGTGAAGGTTTCTGGATCACAGGAATGTCACCTCTCTTCAAGGCTATTTGAGGGAACATTTCCTGTGTCCTCTTGTTGCATTCTGAGTGAGGTCCATCAAAGGGCAGTGTCTCAGCCAAATCTGGGAGAGAATGGCCCTGTGATAGCATGTCACCTAGCACACAAGATTCATTTCCACAAGTTGGGTATTCAGCAGTAGCAGTTGCTTCAAGGGCAGCAAATCTGTTTGCCAGGGGAGTTTGAGATTTCCCCTGGTCTCTCTTTATGTTTTTGCGAAATTTTTTAGTAGTAGAAGCAAACTTAATGGGATCTGTAAACTGACTGAACTCAGTAGTAGGAGGGGGAGCAGAATGGTCTCTATCCTTTCCCGAATCTCTCTTCAAGGCTTTTCGAGATTCATCTTTCAGTAAGGGGTTAGGAGAGTGTTGTTTATCTGCCATAGAGTCATCAGTCAGTACAGACGAAGGATAGTTCTCTGCTGTAGAGGCAGTATCTGCTGCAGGTCCACCTTCCCCACCCAGATTTCTCTTCGAGGCTGTTTGAGATCCATCAGAAAGTGTTTGAGGGCAGGAAACGGGAGGCAACTTATTAGGGACAGCAGCAGCAGCAGCTTTAGGGACAAAAACTGTCTTGGTCTGAATAGGTTTATCCTTATTCTTTTTGCAAGAAGAAGCCTGGTGCCCCATTTTTCCACAAATAGAACAATAATGGGGCAACCATTCATAATCAATCCTCTGGATAGAGATACCAAAAGGAGTACTGACTTTAATGGTTTCTGGGAGAGATTTTGAGATGTCTGCTTCTACCAAAACCCGAGCAAAGGAGAGCTTCTCCTTCGTAGTAGTAGGTAGATCAGCAAACATTGGTCTTCCCACTTTACTGGCCAGCTTGCTAAGAACAGCAGAAGACCATAAAAAGGGTCTAAATCTGGAAAAATGATCCAGATTGGGATAAGGGAGACCTTTTCCATGATAGTAGAGAATGTTGGTGACCATTGTTTAAGGATCAACGAGTAGGATCCCAATTTCCATGGCCCATTCTTGAGAACCTGCGACATATCCTCTTCGTTTGCAACGCGAAAACTGTACCAACCTTTCTTAAAATACTGGACCACTGGCTTGGCAACCCAGTATTTCTTAGTGTAATCCTCCAGTTGTTTGAGGCTGGGTCTAAGTCCAATGACATGTCCCATGAGGGTGAATTTCCAGATATTGAGTTCATCTTGGAAATCCACCAAAGCAATTTGAATTTCAGATGAATCTTTGCAAGAAGCGTGAAAAGAAAGACTCATTCCCACATTTTTCGGAGTTTTAGCAATATCAGCCCATTTCTTCTGTGTTTTTCCAGATGGGGGTTTAGGTAGGTCAGAGACAAGGGGCGTACCAGGAACAGCAGCTCCAGAGGCTCCCCTTTCCCCCTTTTTAGACTCATCATTTTGATGATTTATCGGATTCTTTGTTGCAGAAACAGGTTTTTCAGGGTTTATCTTAGGATCTCCAAGATTACACTCAATTGATGGAAATTGGTGAGCATCCGTAATATTCAATTTCGTATTAGAGATTTGATTTAAGAATCGTTCACAGTTGGAATACTACGAATTGGGGAATTCGGAGGAGAAATTCTCACCGAATTTGGAATTGTTGCAGCAATGGAGGATTCAACGTTGATGGAAGATTGCCTGGAACCTGAGGAGAACATCTTTCGTGGTCGTCCTCGACCTCGAGCCAGGAGGAAGAAGCAGTTAACAATGGCGGGTAAAAGCTCAACTAATTTCAGAGAGTTTGTTTTAGAGAGAGAAATATCATCTCTCTAAAAAGTTATAATTTTTTTTTTTTTATTTATTTATTTATTTTTATTATTATTATTATTATTATTATTATTATTATTATTATTATTATTATTATGCAAGAGAAGACATTGATAAAAAGTAGTCTAAAACACAAACTAATATAAAATATTTTCCACTAAAAATAATCCACATATTAACAATTTTTTCTAACAATTATTATACACATCAATATTACAAAGAAAGATTTCACATGGGTAGCATATAGGAAAATTAAAGCATAGACGTGAGATTATGTTGAAAGGGTTTTGATTGTTTTTGGAAGTTGGATCTCTTTTCTATTGTTATTTGATTTGATAGCATTGCTAACCTGAAATTCTAGAGTTACAGAAACACAGACACTTATTACTAATCTTTATCAAAATAGCAAATTTTATTTTTTCTTATTCTTATTTTGAAACCTCTTATTATATTATTCAACCAATCACATTGCTCGAAAAAAGCTTCCTTTAATAATATAGATAGATAGATAAATATTGATTGATTGATTTAGAGTCTGATACTGAAATTCATGCCCAATAAAAACCACATCGCATGATTTAAAATAGGACCCGTTGTCTAGGTCCTAAACCACTTCCTATTCCACAGCATTTATCCCCACGGAAAAAAAACCTTCGACAATAACACCTTTTAAGACGTAAAAAAACAGAATATAAAGCTTTCAGTTACGGGGTAGTTATTTTCTTCGTATAAGTTACTTTATTGCATTACAAATTTGCAATTTTATAATTTTGACCCATATACATCGCTTAACTTCTAACGAGAAAAAGGAATTTACATCGGATATATTACCTCACACTTTCCTTGTTTTTGAGCATATGGATATTTTTTTTGACCTTATTATCTCAGACTTTATTTGGTTTGAGTATATGAGTATTTTTTTAAGCTTAACTTAAACTTTAATTGTTTTTTGAACATATTGGTATTTTTTGAAGCATATGAATACTTTTTTTGAACTTATTACCTTAAATGTCCAAAAATAAATAAAATTTATACAATAAGCTCAAAAAAATATATATATAATCAAAATTAAATAAAATCTGAGCTGCTACAATCGCATGTGGTCAACAACTAAGTCTTCCTTGATCCAACCTACTAACGTAGGAGTAGGAGTATATGATTTTTCAACTTTGGCAACGCCAGTGGGTGGGACAACTAGTTGTGGAGCAAATATTTAATTAATTTTTTTTTTAATGATGGGTATATTCGTTAGAAATTTGTGACGGGTTCAATATCACTCACATGGATAGATAAGATAAAAGTGAGAGGACATAAGGAATCACAAATGGTTTGTTTTTATCTATCAAACCGAATTTTATTTGACCCGTTACAAGCTCGTGACGGATACCACAAAAGAAAATTCGTGTTGTGTAGTATTCTTTATAAATTTATTATTCACAAATTTTGCATTTTCTTACACTTGGGTCTCAAACTCTTTAAGTGACTAACAATGTCACTAATGAAACTTGAATTAAGGATGTCAATAATATTTGTGTTTCTCCTTTTGGGTCTCTCATCTTTTGCATCGGCTTCGATTTCAGGTCATTTCTTACTGTATTTCATATATTCCGTTCATCTTAATTATTTATTTACTTTTTAAAGATAATAAAATAATTGGGACGATGCAGTATCTCAGTTATGCTCCTATTTTCTTGTCGTGTTTGATTTGGTTTAGTTTGATGTATTAATACTTGTAGGAACAAATGAGCTTCATGAACCTAGTATCTCAACTTCGCGTGCTCTTCTTCAACACCAAAAGCGTAAGTATATGTTCTTATTTACTCCCTACGCCCAGCGTCCTAATAAAAAAATATAAACAAATGATTATAACCGAGGGAATTGAGAAAGTAACAAACTTCTTTATGGTATCACTTGGGCTGGGCCTGGGCCGTGTATAATATTTTGGCTCGTGTTGAATTCCTTGGGAAAATATATCGTTCTCATTTTTGTAAAATTTTGAAACTACATTATTCGTGAATATTTATTTTTTACAGGCCAGATGGCCTGGCCGTGTATAACATTTTGACTCGTGTTGAATACCTGTTACGACATAGTATTAATTTTTTTTTTTGTCAAATACAACTTCAAAAATAAAGTTTTTCAAACAGTCTCCGATTTTTGAGATAAAATATCTGTAATCATTTATTAAGATGATTACGGATAATTTTTTCCCTACACGAAAAAACCAATTATTCAATGAATACTTTTTAAGTAGTAGGGATAATATAATCTGTAATCAATTATTAAGATCCTTACTGATATTAAAATGTCAAAAATACTCCATAATATAAAGGGTGATTTTTTTTTTTCGAGTAAACTCGTGTATCATAAATTGATATAAAACGGTTTTTCAACAGATTACGCTGGTATAATCTAAGCAAACTTTAAATTACAATTTCTTTTAGAAAAAGTGGTTGTATTTCTCACAACTAGATTCTTAATTATGTTATTAAAGACATCACAAGTTCTTCTCTACGACGAACCAGTAGAAAAGTGATCACATTTTGATAAGTAGTGATCACTTTTGATTAAATAGTGATCACTTTTTTTGTTTAAAAAAACATACGTATTTTTCTAAAGTGATAACTATTTATCAAAATGCGGTCACTTTTTACCATATAATGATCACATTTTGCAAAAAGAGAACACAGGATGAGACCGTCGTACAGAAGAACTACTGGAAAGACATTAATTTGGTGAATTAATGAATTTAATGAATTAATTGCAGCATGTCCTATTAATTTTGAGAAGCAAAATTACACAATAATTACAAGCAAATGCAAAGGACCAAAATACCCTGCAATCCCCTGTTGTAATGCATTCAAGGAATTTGCTTGCCCTTTTGCTCATCAACTCAATGACTTAAGCAACCAGTGTGCTCAGATTATGTTCAGTTACATCAATCTTAAGGGTGGCTACCCGCCCGGCCTTTTCGCGAACTTGTGCAACAGTAAGCAGCGAGGCCTCGAGTGTGGTGGTGTCGTCCGTGGAGGACTAGGAGGAGAGGTCACGGTCGATGGAGGCAATGCTTGAGGTGGACGGGAATAAGATAAGTAAACGGAATAGTATTTGGCGCGTTCTTTGGATTGTTGGTTGTTTATGTAATTTTGATTTTATTTTATGTTTGAAAACGATAAAATAAAGGATTATACAACCAGATGTATAATATATAGTACAATTATGGTGTATTTTATCGAGTTTATGTGTTTAATTGTTGAGGTTTTAAATTATTTTGAGTTATATTTTAGTTTTTTATATTAAAATTAAAATAAAGTTCAACTTATATGTATTGTGTTTTAGTTGTATAATAATTTTCGATTCTCAATATTTTCTCAAAGAGTTTATAAATTTTATCATATAGCTCATATTCTTTCTAATAAAGCTCGAATTTTCTATTAAAAAGCTCAAAATATGTACAGAAAATTGTACAACTCTAGTGGTATAATCCGCTTATTATATCTGAAATATTATATTACTAGGAATAAAAGTATTTTGGGATTGAACTACAAGAATAATTTTAGTTAATTAGTAGAAGTTTACTATTTTTAACAATGTTTCTTGCATGCCATCAACGGCTTAACGCCACAGGCCCACAACTATTATAGTAATTCGGTATTTTATGAGTTCGAGTGTATTATGAGTAAATTTACATAAGTTAACATATTACAATTCGAAATATTAATTTGATGATTATTAATATCATGATTATTTAAGCCGAGACACATTATTTACAATGTAATATATATGAAATATAAGTTATTTATTACAGAGTAATATATATTTGTGGAAATCAGTTATTAATTAATGTATTTTAATTTGAACCAACCAATTCGTAATTAAAGGTGGCCAACGTGGTGGTTAAGCTCGGCCTAGAATGGCGCGGTTTGTTCACGGGTCCAATTTTACAGCTTGCTTAGTCGCATACCTGCCTACCACGGCCCGAATTCCCACACGAGTTGGGATTGGGCCATACTTTCAAAATCCAATCCATATAAGCCCAATGGCCCATAAGAAAGCATAAAAAAATGGATATATGGGATGGAACCGGACCAGGCATAACCGTATAAGGCAACTCGATCCGACAAGCAGTCTGAACATCTACAAGCCTTGCATAAAAACTCCAATCATCGAAGACAGACATATCGGTCACAAGCTGAATACGGATTAAATAATACCCAAGTTGATAGATAAGACAAGACAAATTGCCTATAGAATAGTATTATGCTTTTGTCTTATCTAACGAGTATTAATTGACTCGTCTTCAGCTTGTGATGGATATGGTCGTCTTCAATGAGAATTTGTGTAAAAACCTCGCTCTTAGATGAACTTCCTTACAAATGAACTGAAATCAACTAAAGTGGTTTTAACCTAGTGATTAAGACAAAAATATGTGACAATTAGGCCATGTTCTTGAGGACTGAAACTGAACTGAACTGAACTGAACTTATAGGATCTGAACTGAACTGAACTGAACTTGTAGGAACTGAACTGAACTTATATATAGGAACTGAACTGAACTTATAGGATCTGAACTGAACTTATAGGTTCTGAACTAAACTGAACTTATAAGATATGAACTGAACTGAATTTATAAGATCCGAACTTAATTAACATAATTTAATTTACGTTAATTATTATTATTATTATTATTATTATTATTATTAATATTATAATTATTATTATTATGCATGAGAAGACATTGATAAAAGGTAGTCTAAAACACAAGGTAAAATAAAATATTTTCCACTTTATATACAATATTTTGTTCGAAGTTCATACATTATACTACGGTTACATTACGATAAAAAATAATCTACATATTACAATTTTTCTAACCATTTATCGTCATATAATCATAATCCTTATCTACTTCATCTTCATTATCAACACTGTCGACAAAGAATCCTAGCCTCGCCAAATATTTTTAACTATGGTGCTTCGTACCTTATACACGACCGTCTTCCGCTTTTATCAAACATGTTCGAATCTAATGTTACTTAAATGTTCATATCAAGTTGTATAATTTCAAGAGCATGCATTCTTATAGAACTATGGAGGGTGAATGTAGAAACAATGATCGATATTTGATACTTATATGATATTTGGGGCATGATTTTTAACCTCTTCCATCTTTTCTTTAATTGACCAAACGTCATTTCAACTTTCTGTGGGGAATAAAGCATGTATTCGCCCTAAACTTGAAGGATTATAACGAAACATACAATTGTGATTATTGTCATAAGTTAATTAAAAGCATGAAAAAGAATACAACCTTGGGTCCTTGCTTGAATAGGCCTAAGAACAGGAATTAAAGTAAATTCCCTCCTATAACTTGCACCCAAGACTTGAATGAGATGATGCCGCGTGTGCTAGAAATACTCTCCTATTGCCTTGCAATATGGGGAGAGCTTTTGTGAGGTTTTAGATGTGAGATCTGAGTTTTGGGAAAATAATGTTCTCAAAACCCTAATTCTTGAGATTATGAATTAACCAGTAACTGACAAAAGGAGGACTCTCCTTATGTAGTACTTGAGGGTCGGCCGAATTGGATGGGTGAGAATGGGCTTTCTCCACTCTTACCTTATTCCTTTGCGTGATTCGACCCGTTTTGCTAAATATTATTTGCGGGATTTTAATTATAAATCGCATACATGTTATCAGATATTAATGCAGTCGATGTATTAATAATGGTCTGATAAAATTACGATATTGTATAATTACCCAAATTAATATAACTATTTATATTAATACGCGAATACAATATTTAATTAAATATAACCGTTTATATTTAATATACGAATTAATCATGTAATCCGTATTAGCTAAAATTATTTAATCCGTATTAAATAATAATCTCAACATCTTATTGACTAATTTAATAGTCAATACCTCTGACTAACTGTTTAGTCGTATCCGGCATAAATGTGACTGTATTTTCATACCTTCACATCTCTCAAACGTATCTTATAGGTGTGACGTATAGGGACCAGTTGATCACCGCCATCCGTATGATAATAACGTCAAACTTATCTAGCAAGCCAACCGTTATTGATAAACGTGGATCAACTGATAATAATACTGAAGTATGCCCTTGTGATCCTTTAAGAGATTTAGTAAGTCATTGTACTAATTGTCAAGGACACCAGCCCCAACAATCTCTCACTTGTCCGTACAAGGGTATTTGCAATGACGTTATCACACTACATGTGGAGGACACAAACTCCAACAAACTCCCACTTGTCCGTACAAGTGTAGGTGCGATAACCGATTCTCATATCCTTTTAAAATTTCTCCCACTCAATGTAAGACAATTTGCAAATCCGCATTCGCAAAGGTCGTATCTCACAAGCGATCTGTATCAAGAGTGGTTTCCCCGACTAGAGTAACTTAACTGATAAAACGAATCTGTATTCGAGCATGGCCATGCATTTCAGTTACTACTCCTCGAGTGGTCCTGAGAAATGATAAAATCCTGATAAGGGTTTGGATATTTCCCTCAACTCGAATCCTGCCGATGTTCGCGCAGCATGAAATAACCCAGAAAAAATCCTCTTGGCCCCTGTTACGATGACCGTGGGAAAGAAACCAAAGTTACCCAAAATCTGCCTTAATCTCAAGAGACAGTTGAAAGTCAAAAGACTCGACTCTAAGGAACACTATGGAGGTCGTATCCACGACCTGGCACCCAATGTTATAAAATATTTAGGACTCCATAACGTTGTCACGGGGTGTCCTACGAGATATCCGAGTAACTCGCCTTTGTGATTGGTCAGTCAACCGTGTGACTTATGGCTCGTTGAACCCACCATCAACCAACGTCACAAAATGATTACCTGAGTTATTAGCTCAAGTGGGTAATCAAGGACCAAAACGATGTAATGTTAATCAATTCACTTTGTGGTGTTCAAAATTGGCGTACAATTCCACATGAAAAACAAAACATTATATATCATAACAATGAGGTTGAATAGAGTACACGAGAAAATGAATTATTACAAGAATTCATAAAAGAGTACTACAACTTAGGAACACATCTAATTCCCATGGAATGAATGTGCCCTTCATGCTTATCACGTGGTAATACTTTTGTGAGAGGATCTGCTATGTTGTCATCCGTAGCTATCTTATCAATAAATATCTCCTTTTGCTCCACGTAATCTCTGATTAGATGAGCTTTCCGTTGTACATGTCTAGCCTTGTTGCTAGACTTATGCTCCTTAGCTTGGAAGATGACACCTTTATTGTCACAATAAACGGTGATTGGGTCATTCGAACTAGGCACTACTGAGAGTCCTTGTAAGAATTGACGCATCCATATTGCTTCCTTAGCTGCTTCCGAGGCGGCATAGTACTCGGACTCAATAGTAGAATCTGCTGTAACACTCTGTTTAGAACTTTTCCAACTGACAACAGCGCCATTAAGAGTAAAAACGAATCCAGACTGAGATTTTGAGTCGTCTCGATCCGTTTGGAAGCTAGCATCTGCGTAACCCGTGGCGCAAAGCGTCGAATCGCCTCCATAAGTCAATCCCCAATCTTTAGTCCTCCGTAGGTACTTAAGAATGTTTTTCACGGGCATCCAGTGTTGTTGATACGTGCCCATTTTATGCATTTTATTTACTCTTTTGACACGTATTTTCTTACACTTTCGTGACTTTTAGTTGCTTTTTCTCCCGAAACGGTTTACTTTGGCATTTCTATGTTTTATATGTAGGAATACGCGGAAGTGAGCAAAACCGAGCCTTATTTGCCTTTAGGAAGCTGTTTTAAGTACTAATATGGAGCAAGGATCCGGATGGTGCATTCAAGTATTGATATTGGGCCAAATTAAAGCCGAAAAGAACGCGAAGCGGTCGACCGACCCGCAACAGCGGTCGACCGACCGAAGCCCAGTTCACAAAAGCCCATTCTTGCGAAAAATAAACCAACAGTGCCAGAATCGGTCGACCGACCCGTATGGCTGGTCGACCGACCAGAAGCTGTTCCGGGATTTCTGTTTTGTGTTTTCTACTTTCCTAATCTTGTAATAATTCTTATTTAAGGAGACCTAGACTCTCCAATTAGGTTAAGCAAGTAATTCCATTAGAAAGAACCTCTGTATTTTTATCAAGCTTTCATCCTTGTTCTTAGATTTTCCAATTAAGTTGTAAGTTTGTCACAATTAATCTTTCCTTTTTATTCAATCTTGTTATTCATCTTGTTGTTATTTCTTATTTCATGTTTACCCTTTTATTGTCATCTTTAATTATGTTCATCTCTTCAATTTTCTTAGTAATTGTTAGTTCCATAATTAAAAGTATGCATAGCTAATTCTTGTGATTGGGAATTAGGGGAACCATGATAAAGACTTGACTTTGATAAGTTTGATGATTAAATTACCAATCCCCCATTGTTGTTGGTGAACTAATCCTTAGGATTGAAAGATTATTAGGATTAGTTTAACAACAACTTTGGGATTGCCCTTGAACGAAAGTTTAGTGCTTTTGTAGGAACCCTAAGACCGTAAGGATTGGGTAGAATATTGACCTAAAGGTTTATTCTTTGTTCATTGGGATTGTGTTATTTGATTATTTTACCTTTCATTGACTTGTTTTGACCATGGGGAACCAAAGTTCCTAATCTCCTTTTTATCTTATTTTAATTTTCTTGTTAGTTTGCTACCTTAGTTGTTAGTTTAAATCTCAAATCAAAACCCCCTTTTTGGTTACTTGCAATAGACTTAAAATTCACAAACATAATTAACCTTGTCTCCTTGTGGTTCGACCCTTGACTTATCCTATCTAAGTTTAAGCTGAGGTTTTATAAATCTTATCTTTGGCACCCCTCAACGACGGGTGTCAAATTTTGGCGCCGTTGCCGGGGAGACGGTATAATTTTGTTTGTTAATTTCTAGTTTATTTTCTTGTCTTAAGGAACTTAGGTTCCTTAAGACCGTTCTTACCTTTTCTTCTAGTTTTGTTTTAGAAGACAGGTTTTTGAGAGGAAGGCTTGAGTACTCTCTTTATGGATTCTATTTATAGCTACCTACAGCCGAAGGCTAAAGATGTACCGAAGGGATTCACCTTGCCTACCCCCACCACTGGCTCCTTTGAACTCCGCTCAACTCATGTCTCTTTGGTGGAGAAGAGTCAATTTTCAGGTCTACCCGACGAAGATCCAATAAAGCATGTTACAACCTTCACGGATTATTGTTGCTCCATACCCCTACCTGAAGGGGTAACAAGAGATGAGGTGCTGGCAACTATGTTCTTGTTCTCATTAAAAGATGACGCGCAAGATTGGTACCGGTACCTTGACAGGACAAGTGAGGAGATTACGGATTGGACTTCCTTGGCATTGGCCTTTTACAAGAAATACATCCCTCTTGCAAAAGCCGAGGACTTGAGAAACCAAATCCGTAACTTTCAACAGGGACCTGATGAAGGATTTTGTGAAGCATGGGGTCGATTCAAGAAATTGGTCCGTTCTATCCCTCACCATAACCTTCAACAATGGGACCTGTGTAACCTATTTTACAACGCTCTTTACGATGACTATAAGATGATTCTTGATGTGGCTGCCAATGGAAGATTCCAGAATAACACCGACCATATGAAGGGTTGGAAAACCATTGAAGACATGGCGGTGCATAGGGCTACTTTTAAGGGTTCACGTGGGAATTCAAGAAGGCTGAATGTGGAGATGAATAGAGTAATGGCTCTTGAGACAACAGTTGAAGCCCGTTTTGAAAAGCTTGAGGCAACCCAGCTAAAGCTTGAAAGTGCGAACCTAGTTACTACGGTTGACAACACGGGTGAGATTGAGAACTTAAGAGCCCTTGTTGATGTTTTAACAAAGGCAGTTATGCAGATGAGTAAGGCTCACTTTACCTCCTCAAAGGTTTTTGGAGATCACTTGAAAAACATAGCCAGCCAAATGACTAGCTCTCCAGCTAGTTGTGAGGGACCCATGGAGACGCTAAACGCCATAAATCTAAGGAGTGGCCGTGTTTGTGAAGAATCAACTCAAGAGGATGATCCAGCCAAGATTCCGAACAAAGAATCTGATCCCGGCAAAAGAACAGAAGGTCGACCGACCGCTACTGTAGGTCGATCGACCGCTGTTCCTGACGTGAGATCGGATTCTGAAAAGGAGAAAAATTCGGATGCTGCAGACTCTGGTCGACCGACCACTGTTACCGGTCGGCCGACCGACGTTCCTGAGCAGAGTGCTGTTTTGACTCCGGAATCGCTGGATCCCTCCTTCATTCAAGGCCTGACCGAAATTTTACAGCTGAAAAAGCCAAAGGTTGCTGATCCTATGGCTAAAGTCACCGTTCCTTATCCTGAAAGACTGAAAAATTCAAAAGAGGATCGGAAATTTGGTAAGTTTTTGGAGATGGTGAAGAATCTTGAGGTGACCATCCCTTTCACTAACTTAATTACCCAGGTACCCTCTTATGCTAAATTCATGAAAGATATTTTAAGTCGTAAGAGGAAGTTTCAGGACGACGGTGCTGTTGCTTTTGTGGAGGAATGTTATGTTCTTTCACAAGATAATATAGCACCTAAGTTAAAAGACCCAGGTAGTTTTTCCATCCCTTGTACCATAGGTAATCATGTAATAGGGAAAGCCCTTTGTGATCTAGGGGCTAGTGTCAGTGTCATACCTTATTCTGTATGTGAAAGACTTGGTTTAGGTAGACTTAAAGTCACCAATATTACCCTACAGATGGCTGATAGATCAACCCAAAGACCGCTAGGGGTCTTGGAGGATGTCCCAGTAAGAGTGGGAAAGTTCTTTATTCCTGTGGATTTCGTTGTTTTAGACATTGCAGAGGATAGTCAAATACCTATTATTTTAGGTAGACCATTTTTACACACAGCTGGGGCTGTAATAGATGTCAAACGCGGGACCATTACTTTAGAGATTGGGGATGACACTATCGAGTTTAGTCTTGCCCATAAGGCAACTAATCCTACTGATGATACTTGTTGTTCCATCGATATTATAGACAGGAATGTTATCCTTAATTGGAGGGAATCCTTGACCAAGGATCCCTTAGATGATCTGACGATTTTGGATAAGTGTGCAGGTAATCCAGCTGAGGATGCTGAAAAGCTGGATTTGATAGAAGAAGAGGAAGAGGAATATGAGCTCACTGAAGAAGAGAATGAGAAGCTCATAAGCCTAGCTAATGCAAGTCTGGTAAACATGTGCTATTCTATAGATACTAATTCTGTTCAGGCAGTTGAGGTAAAAGCACCAGAGCGTAAGCCACTTCCTCCTAATCTTAAATATGTTTTCCTAGATGATACTGAACAGTACCCTGCGATTGTTAGCTCTAAACTTAGTCCTGACCAACTTTCTGCCTTAATGACTGTTCTTAAAAAGAATAGAAAAGCTCTAGGTTATTCTTTGGATGATATTAAGGGTATAAGCCCTGATGTTTGTATGCACAGAATAGATTTAGAGGAAGGGCATAAGCCTTATAGACAGGGACAGCGTAAGTTGAATCCTAAGATGCAAGATGTGGTTATGGCTGAGGTTATGAAGCTTCTTGATGCAGGTATTATCTATCCGGTTGGAAACTCTAAGTGGGTTAGCCCAGTTCAGGTGGTTCCTAAGAAAGGAGGGACCACAATGGTTAAGAATGAAAAAAATGAGTTAATACCAACTAGAGTTGTAACAGGGTGGCGGATGTGCATTGATTATAGACAGTTAAATGCCGCCACCAAGAAAGACCATTTCCCCCTTCCTTTTGTTGACCAAATGACTGAAAGACTGGCTTCTAATAAATTCTTCTGTTTTCTAGACGGTTATTCAGGTTTCTTCCAGATTCCCATCCATCCTGATGATCAGAGTAAGACTACTTTTACATGTCCACAGGGTGTTTTTGCTTATCGCAGGATGCCTTTTGGGTTATGCAATGCTCCTGCTACTTTTCAAAGGTGTATGATGGGTATCTTTTCAGACTTTATAGAAAACATTATGGAAGTATTTATGGATGATTTCTCTGTTTACGGTAATGCTTTTGATCAATGCTTAGCTAATCTTGATAAAGTCTTGCAGCGATGTATTGATGTAAACCTTGTCTTAAACTGGGAGAAGTGTCATTTTATGATTACTGAAGGGGTAGTGTTAGGGCATCTAATTTCAGACAAAGGTATACATGTAGATAAAGCAAAGGTGCAGGTGATTGAGCAATTACCCCCTCCTGTTAACGTCAAAGGGGTGAGAAGTTTCTTAGGACACGCAGGTTTTTACAGGCGTTTCATTAAGGACTTTTCTAAAATTGCTAAACCACTTACACAATTGCTTCTTAAAGATGCCATCTTTGATTTTTCTGATGAGTGCCTTTCAGCTTTTAACAGGTTGAAGGAAGCTTTGATCTCAGCACCAATCATCCAGCCACCAGATTGGGATCTCCCCTTTGAGATCATGTGCGATGCTAGTGACTACGCTGTAGGTGCTGTGCTCGGTCAAAGGAAGAACAAGGCTCTTAATGCTATATACTATGCGAGCCGCACCCTGGATGAGACTCAAGTCAACTATTTTACCACTGAGAAGGAGATGCTAGCTGTCATATTTGCCTTAGAAAAATTCAGGTCATATTTAGTGGGTAATAAGGTAATTGTCTATACTGACCATGCAGCCTTAAAAGGTCTTTTTCAAAAGAAGGATTCAAAGCCAAGACTTTTAAGGTGGATACTCCTTCTCCAAGAGTTTGACATTGAGATTAGGGACAAGAAAGGCGCGGAAAACGTGGTAGCTGACCACCTATCTCGCCTGCAGCTGACTGATGGGGAAGATTCTTTACCTATTGATGATTCGTTTCCTGAAGAGAGTTTATTTATCATTAATAGTTCAGGTTCTTATCCCCCTCCTTGGTATGCTGATTATGCTAATTTTGCTGTTACAGGTAAAATCCCTCCTGAGCTGTCTTGGCAACAAAAGAAGAGATTTATGTTCGATGCAAAACAATATTTTTGGGATGACCCTTATGTTTTTAAAGAATGCGGATATGGACTTATCCGGAGATGCGTCCCCCAATGGGAGGTGAAGGACATTCTGGAAGCATGTCACTCTTCTGCATATGGTGGTCACCACGGTCCATCTAGGACCGTGGCCAAGGTATTGCAGTCTGGTTTTTATTGGCCTACTTTACATGCTGACTGTAGGAATTTTGTAGGTAACTGTGATGCCTGTCAAAGAACTGGGAATGTCTCAAAAAGACATGAGATGCCACAAGTTGGTATTTTAGAGGTAGAAATTTTTGATGTATGGGGCATTGATTATCAAGGACCTTTTCCTAGTAGTCAAGGTAACAGGTATATTCTTGTGGCTGTTGATTATGTGTCTAAGTGGGTAGAAGCTATTGCTACTCCCCATTGTGATGCAAAGGCTGTTATTAAGATGTTTAAAAAAATCATATTTCCTCGTTTTGGTGTCCCTAGGGTTGTCATAAGTGACGGAGGTATGCATTTTAAGGAGAAACGCTTAGGTGACTTGTTAAATAAATTCGGTGTCCAACACCGGAGGGGTTTAGCTTATCACCCTCAGACTAGTGGTCAAGTTGAGATCTCTAATAGAGAACTCAAGGAGACCCTAGCCAAAGTAGTTTCTAAGTCTAGGAAAGATTGGAGCCTAAAACTTGATGATGTTTTATGGGCCTATAGAACCGCGTTCAAAACTCCAATAGGAATGTCACCATTCAGATTGATTTATGGTAAAACTTGTCATTTACCAGTTGAGTTAGAACGTAAGTCTTGGTGGGCTATATGTGATCTTAACTTAGACCCTAATCTTTCCCGTGAGAAACGTTTATTGCAGCTTAATGAGTTAGAAGAATTCAGGTTGTTAGCCTATGACAATGCCAGGATCTACAAGGAGAAAACAAAGCGCTGGCATGACAAGAGAATCATTAGACGTGATTTTCAGGTGGGTGATAGGGTATTGCTTTTTAATGCTCGTATTCGTCTTTTTCCTGGTAAGTTGAAATCCAGGTGGAGCGGACCCTACACCATCACAGCTGTCTCAAAATTCGGGTCAATCGAATTAGAAACCTCATCTGGTGAGAGGTTCAAGGTCAATGGCCAATATGTGAAGCACTTCCGAGGAGAAAATGAATTTGTCGGAAAAGTCGAAGTTTCTTACTTTGACCCTTTTTAAGATGCTCCTTAGAAGGTAAAAAGGTCGTGCGGGACCTCTTAAACCAGCGCTACACGGGAGGCAACCCGTGCTTTAGTTTAACTTTACGTTTTGTTGTTCTTTTTTTTCGTTTTATCCTTAGGTGAAAATTGAAATCTCTGCAGAAAAAGAAAAAAAAAGGGAATCCGTCAGTACAGCGGTCGACCGACCAAGTTATTAAGTCGACCGACCAAACTGACAGCTTTATTCAATTTTCCTGACAGAGCAAGTAAAAATTGCAAAGCAGGTAAAAGGACGTCGGTCGACCGACCGACTTTTGTGGTCAACCGACCACGGTTTTTTTTTACGGTTTTAATTTTTCTGAGTCAAAGGTCATGGGTAACTTGTGTTTTGAAAATGCAATAATTGCTTTCACCTCTTCACTCTACCAGCATTCCCTTTCTCTCTTAAAACCCTAGAAAAATTCACCCACCTTCATCCTTCACCAATTTACTTACTTTCTTTCAATTTCCTCATCCAAGGTATGTTTTCCTTAGTTTTCTTTCTCTCTTTTTAGTTTTATATCTTCTTACTTCCGTTTTAGGTAGTATTAGTTTATCTTTTTAAGTTCAATTTTGCTCTTAATTCCGTTTCCATGCTTGTTTGTGTGTTTTTATCTTAGTTTTCTTCTTCCTTTTGATTTTATATGCTTAGATCTGTAAATTTTGGATGATTTCGTGCTGATTAGGTTAGTTTAATTCTTCCTTTCAATTTTTATGCCCTTTTTCGCGCGAACTCAACCGCGAAAAGCCGACTTTTGCACTGTTCACGGTCGACCGACCGGAAACTGAGATCGGTCGACCGACCGGAAACTGAGATCGGCCGACAGAAATTTGAATTTTCTGGATTCCTAATTTACAGATCTGCACTTTTCTGACGATAGTCGGTCGACCGACCCGAAACAGTGGTCGGCCGACCAGGACCTTGTTTTCCTGAGTTTAATTTTTTGCAGTTTCTGAATTTCTTTCGTAAATTGGTCGACCGACCTAGTTTTACGGTCGACCGACCGTTTGTTCTGCAGAAATTACGTGTTGACTCACAGAAGTGGTCGACCGACCTACTTATGCAGTCGGTCGACCAGAGACCGTTTTCTAAGTTTCTGTTTCTGCATTTTTCATGCCTAATTTTGTTAAAGCAATGTTTTCACATGCTCATAAGACTTATATCCTTATTTGAACTTTTCAGCTTTACGATGTCTAGCCGTGATCAAGGTGGGAAGCGCGCACGCACTTCGGGTACAAGCACTTCTAGAGGACGTGTCTCTAGGACGCGAGGTTTGGCGGTGCAGGACACGGATAGTTTACCAAACTATCCGCAAATCACTTTCAGCACTCCGGCCCAGAAGGCCCGATTCCTCCATCTCACCGCCTACTGCGTGGTAGTGGCAACCCGTTTCCTTTCTGTTCCAGCCTTGCATGCTTTGGGATGCCACGACGAGGTAGTATCTTTGCTCATTGGGACCGGGTTTGCAGGACTCGTCACTATGGATGAGATCACCTACCGCCTTCTCACTCTTGAGTTCTTTTCCTCCTTCACCTTTGATTTAGGGGCACTTCGCTCCGGCTATGATAATTTTTGCATCTCTTTTCGCATGTTCAATGAAACATATGCTTTAACTTTAACCCAATTTGCTCAAATTTTAGGCTTGTCTTCTGAGGGTCTTACTGATGACCCCACGGGGTCGTATTCTGATATGTGGTCCTGTATTTCTGATTCCAGCGATGTGAAGAAGAAAAACAGTACCATCCACCTTCCCACCCCCCGTTATTTTTTGCGTCTGTTGGCCAACACTGTTTTCGGCCGCAAAGAGTCTCAAAATGTTAACAACATTGAGCTCTCCATTTTGTCTGGTTATCTTAACATCAGACGTACGGGTCAGCAGTTTTACAACACTGCTTATTTGGTCGCCTCTCATTTTGTGTCGGTGGGCGAGGGAACTTCCTTGACTACTATTGTCTGTGGTGGGCTAGTCACCCGATTAGCCCGCTCTTTTGTACCCCAGTTCCCTCGCTATGAGGATGCGGTCGACCCTCTCTCCCGGTTCATGGACATGGCTTATGTCAGGTCCGTGCGTTGGGTAAACAGGAGAGATTATTGGAAGATAGACACCTATCTCAGTGACCGCATCCCCATCACCATGGCTCCCACTATGCTTCCCCTTTCTAATGTTGTAGGGGAACCCCGACCATTACTCCCGTCTTACCGCCTCCCACTTAGGGGAGGCACCGCTAGAGGCTTCAGGGCCCCTACTCACGGTGGCCACCATACCACATCTGGGACGGGGTACCCATCTGATTTTACTGCTCCTCCTAATGTTTATGTTCCTCCTTTTGTTGATGACAGATCTATGCCACAAATGATGGCGAGTCTTTGCAGGCAGTTCAGCCAAAAACAGCTGAACGATAGTCTTTTCCAATACCCGGTTTACAGGGAGTATGCTACACAAGGTAGGCTCCCAACCGGCCCATGGACTCACCCCACCTGGTACACACCTCTCGCAGGCGGTCGTGACCACGATGAAGCTTCAGGCTCTGCCTCAGGAACAGGAGTAGGGTCTGAGGAGGATGGCGATGAGGAGGAAGGAGAGGAGAGCCCTGAGCCGTTTTACGACTCAGAGGGCTAGGGACATGCTTAACCTTACCCTCTTTGGGGTTCGGTTTGGGGAGGTCCCCCTTGATTGGCTCGGTTTGGGGAGGTCCACATTTCCTTTGTAAGTGTTTTCCTCCCTTAGATTTCCAATTTTCCCCTCTAGATTTCCAGTTTTCCCCTTCTTCCTCCTTAGACCCTTTTTGTAGTTTTTAGTCTTCTTCCTTTTCCTTTCTTTGTTTGCTTCTTTTTCGCCTACCCCCATCCCTATGCTGTGGTTGTATGCTGATGAGCACAATGGGGGCATTGTGCGTTTTGGTTTGGGGAGGGTGTTTGCATACTCCTTTGTGAGTATGCAATTGTTTTTGGGTCTTTTGTTTTTCCTTCCTTTAGGTGTTTTTCTTGTTTTCATCCTCTCTTGTCGCGTGTTCTTCCCTGTCGCGCATTCTTCTCTGTCTTAAGTTTTTAGGTCGAGTCGGAACGGATAAATACAAGTTATGCCTCACATATCATTTATTGCTTTGCCTTGCATTTTTGAAAAATTTTCAAGCTAGTCTTTTGCATTATCTACGAGTTTTTGTTGATTTCATGCTAAATTATTAGACTTGACTCTCTTCTTGGCAAGCTACTATATATTCTAAGGATTAGAGCTTAATAAATCGGTGACATCCATGACCGATTTCATATAGGTTTGTGAGTAGTTTCTCCTCTTGAGGCATGTCACATCAATATGCATAAACATGAATTTTGTCTTCTTAATACCTGTATGCATTCGGGTCTGTGGTTTGTTGACACATGTGGTAGAGGTACCCCTTTCTCATTATTCCCATTATCCTCACATAGCCAAATTGAATCCTTTTACCCATTTGCTACATTCAAAAAAAATTGCCTACCCTAGCCGAGCTAGTAAAGTAGTGATGGGACTGTTTTTGCCATCCTTTGGTTTATGCTTCAATGATAGATTTTGACTTTGGGAGAATGATAGAAAAAAAAAAGGAAAAGAAAAAAGAAAAGAAAAAAAAAAAAAAGAGACACGAGAAAAAAAAAATTTATGATCATAAAAAAAAAAAATGATGAATAAAACGGACCAGCCTGTTTTCAAGGCTGGTCGGTGGACCAGTTTTCCTGGTCGGTCGACCAGGACCATTGAATAGGTTAGTTTTCTGAAAAAAAAAAAGGAGAGAAAAAGAAGAAAAAAAAAGAGGGGAGAAAGTTGGAGGAATTGTGATTTTTGCTCCAAAACTTTGAGCATTGGCATGTATGAAAGAAAAAAGAGAACAATAGGAAGTGATCTTATAGTATGGATAGACGGTTGTTAGCTCGGTTTAACCCCTCTTCCAATAACTTATTTTAAGCCCCTTCTTACCTTTAGCCTCACAATCCCAAATTTGCCTCGGCATGTGTCATGGTTATTTAGTGTGGGAATGCATATGTACGGTTGTAGAGATTCTATTCATGTTAGATTGCAGGCATGTTCTTACGGGTCGTAGATAGGTGAGAGTCCTTACTTTTATTTATCTTCTTATCTTTCACATATACATTTGACCCTTTTCTTTCATGAGTGTCTCGAGCGTACCGCGAGAGTCCAATTAGAATGAGTCTTGCAAGGTTGAAATTTTAGCATGCTTTTCCAACATGTCTAACTCGTTTTGCTCTTGACATTATGTTTGATTATAGTTGAAGGATGCATTAAATTGGTTAGGCATAGTGTTGTGTTTGGTTGTGAAAAGTATGAAATCCGTTCCATTAGAAGTTTTATTTTCTTTTGAGTCTTAGTGCTTGCTTGAGGACAAGCAAGGTTTGGTTTGGGGAGTTTGATACGTGCCCATTTTATGCATTTTATTTACTCTTTTGGCACGTATTTTCTTACACTTTCGTGACTTTTAGTTGCTTTTTCTCCCGAAACGGTTTACTTTGGCATTTCTATGTTTTATATGTAGGAATACGCGGAAGTGAGCAAAACCGAGCCTTATTTGCCTTTAGGAAGCTGTTTTAAGTACTAATATGGAGCAAGGATCCGGATGGTGCATTCAAGTATTGATATTGGGCCAAATTAAAGCCGAAAAGAACGCGAAGCGGTCGACCGACCCCCAACAGCGGTCGACCGACCGAAGCCCAGTTCACAAAAGCCCATTCTTGCGAAAAATAAACCAACAGTGCCAGAATCGGTCGACCGACCCGTATGGCTGGTCGACCGACCAGAAGCTGTTCCGGGATTTCTGTTTTGTGTTTTCTACTTTCCTAATCTTGTAATAATTCTTATTTAAGGAGACCTAGACTCTCCAATTAGGTTAAGCAAGTAATTCCATTAGAAAGAACCTCTTTATTTTTATCAAGCTTTCATCCTTGTTCTTAGATTTTCCAATTAAGTTGTAAGTTTGTCACAATTAATCTTTCCTTTTTATTCAATCTTGTTATTCATCTTGTTGTTATTTCTTATTTCATGTTTACCCTTTTATTGTCATCTTTAATTATGTTCATCTCTTCAATTTTCTTAGTAATTGTTAGTTCCATAATTAAAAGTATGCATAGCTAATTCTTGTGATTGGGAATTAGGGGAACCATGATAAAGACTTGACTTTGATAAGTTTGATGATTAAATTACCAATCCCCCATTGTTGTTGGTGAACTAATCCTTAGGATTGAAAGATTATTAGGATTAGTTTAACAACAACTTTGGGATTGCCCTTGAACGAAAGTTTAGTGCTTTTGTAGGAACCCTAAGACCGTAAGGATTGGGTAGAATATTGACCTAAAGGTTTATTCTTTGTTCCTTGGGATTGTGTTATTTGATTATTTTACCTTTCATTGACTTGTTTTGACCATGGGGAACCAAAGTTCATAATCTCCTTTTTATCTTATTTTAATTTTCTTGTTAGTTTGCTACCTTAGTTGTTAGTTTAAATCTCAAATCAAAACCCCCTTTTTGGTTACTTTCAATAAACTTAAAATTCACAAACATAATTAACCTTGTCTCCTTGTGGTTCGACCCTTGACTTATCCTATCTAAGTTTAAGCTGAGGTTTTATAAATCTTATCTTTGGCACCCCTCAACGACGGGTGTCAGTTGTTCACCTGGATGAGCTTGGAATCGACTTGTCATACTCAATACATATGCAACGTCTGGACGTGTGCATATCATGGCATACATGATCGATCCTATTGCCGAAGCATAAGGAATCCGACTCATGCGCTCCTTCTCTTCCAATGTCTTAGCTTCTTGAGTCTTGCTCAAGTGAAGCCCAGTAGTCATAGGAAGGAACCCTTTCTTGGAGTTCGTCATGCTGAATCTCTCTAGAATCTTATCTATGTAAGACTCCTGACTGAGAGACAACATCCGTCGTGATCTATCCCTGTAGATACGGATGCCCAAAATTCTTTGTGCCTCTCCCAGATCTTTCATTTGGAAATGGTTTTTCAACCATGCTTTAACCGAAGAAAGGAGAGGTATGTCATTCCCAATCAAGAGTATGTCATCGACATACAGTACTAGGAAGACAATCTTGCTCCCACTCGACTTGATATAGAGACATGGTTCCTCGACTGATCGAATGAAACCATCACTTGGTCGAAGCGATGATTCCAACTCCGCGATGCTTGCTTAAGTCCATAGATGGAACGCTTAAGCTTGCAAACCTTCTTAGGATTTTCTGGATCAATAAAACCCTCAGGTTGTACCATGTACAACTCTTCCTCCAAATAACCGTTTAAGAAGGCGGTTTTAACGTCCATCTGCCATATTTCATAGTCATGAAATGCGGCGATCGCTAAGATAATCCGAATGGAACGTAGCATGACTACGGGTGCAAAGATCTCATCGTAGTGCAAGCCTGGCACTTGGGTGAAACCTTTAGCAACTAGTCTTACTTTGTGGATATCTTGTTGTCCTTCCACGACATGCTTTATCTTGTAAAGCCATTTGCATTGAAGGGGACGTACCTTTGCAGGTAGGTCCACAAGTTCCCATACGTTGTTCTCATACATGGAGTCCATCTCGGATTGCATGGCTTCTAGCCATAGCTTTGAGTCAGAACTGGTCATGGCACCTTTATAAGTTGTGGGTTCATTACCCTCTAGGAGTAAGACGTCATCTATATCATGTTCCTCGACCATACCAATGTATCTGTCCGGAGGAATAGAGACTCTTCCCGACCTCCTAGGTTCCTCAGGAATATCTACCGCAGCCTCGGTTGAAGGAACTGTTTCCTCCAATGGTTGCTCGGTAGTTGGTTCTTGAACCTCCGATAAATCGAAGGTTCTATTACTCGACTCGTTCTCGAGAAATTCTTTCTCTAAGAACGTCGCACTAGCCGCAACAAAAACACGTTGTTCGGTTGGCGAGTAGAAGTAATGACCAAAAGTTCCCTTTGGATAGCCTATAAAGTATGTCTTGACCGATCGCGGGCCGAGCTTATCCTCGTGTCTCCACTTGACATAAGCCTCGCAGCCCCAAACCCGAATAAAGGACAAGTTAGGGACCGTTCCCTTCCATAGTTCATATGGAGTCTTGTCAACGGCTTTAGACGGACTTCGGTTAAGTATTAGAGCGGCCGACAAAAGAGCATAGCCTCACAATGAATCAGGCACAACGGTGTGACTCATCATGGATCGAACCATATCAAGTAAAGTTCGATTTCTCCGTTCGGACACACCATTTAATTGTGGTGTTCCAGGTGGAGTCAACTGTAGCGCGATGTCACAGTCTTTAAGGTGTTGATCAAACTCGTGTGAAAGATACTCACCACCACGATCAGAACGTAGTGCTTTAATCTTTCTTCCCAGTTGGTTCTGTACCCGATTCTGGTATTCTTTGAACTTGTCAAAGGATTCACTTTTATGTTTCATCAAGTAGACATAGCCATATCTACTCAAATCATCCGTGAAAGTGATGAAATACCTATAGCCTTCTCGTGCGTTGATCGACATAGGGCCACACACATCTGTATGTATGAGTCCTAATAGGTCGGCAGCGCGCATTCCAACACCTTTGAAGGAAATACGAGTCATCTTGCCGATGAGACATGATTCACACGTGCCATATGATTCGAAATCAAAGGCCAAGATAGCTCCATTCTGTATGAGCTGTTTTACGCGTTTCTCATTTATATGTCCCATACGACAATGCCATAGGTAAGTTTGATCTTTGTCACCTACCTTTAATTTCTTATTATTCACATGTAATATTTCAGTGGTTTGATCTAAAACATAAATTTCATTCATGGAAACTGTCTTGCCATAAATCATATTGTGTAATGAGAAAATACAACTGTTATTTTCTATTACAAATGAAAAACCAAGTCTGTCAAGTGCAGAAACTGAAATAATGTTTTTGGATAAACAAGGAACATAATAACAGTTATATAAAGATAACTCGAATCCACTTGGAAGCTGGATCACGTATGTTTCCCTCGAGACTGCAGCAACACGATCTCCATTCCCGACACGCAGGTCAACCTCACCCTTGATGAGGGGTTCTTGGTTTCGGAGGCCCTGCACATGATTACATAGATGAGAACCACAACCAGTATCTAGTACCCAAGTTCCGTAACTTGCATGGTTTATCTCAATCATGTGAATAAAAGAAGAAGAAGACATACCAACAGGAGTAACGCGGCCTGCCTTAATATCCTCACGATACACGGGGCATGAGCGCCTCCAATGCCCAGTCTTGTGGCAATGATGGCATTCCATGCTAGTATCCTTGCTCTTAGTTTTGCCCTGTGAGTTGCTTGACTCACCTGGCCCACTCTTAGTAAATCCTGGTTTCTTGAACCTGGGCTTACCTACCGCTAGGTCGCCCTGAGCTTTAACCTTTCCCTTACCCTTACCCTTGCTGGAGATCATGAGAACATCCTGCTTCACGCTCCCACTTAATTTCAGATCCTTCTCGGTCTGTACGAGAAGGGAGTGGAGCTCATGAGGAGTCTTCTTCATGTCGTTCATGTAATAGTTGGCCCTAAAGAGGGCGAACCCATCATGAAGCGAATGAAGCATTCGATCAACGATTATGTTCTCACTGATCTTGAAGTTTAGGGCCTCCAGTTTCTCGATATTCTCAATCATGTTGAGAATATGTGGGCTAACCGCTTGGCCCTTCTGGAGTTTCGCCTCAAAGAAGCGACGGGTATGCTCATAAGAAACGATTCTAGGAGCTTTTGAGAATTCGTTAGTGAGCGTGGTGAAAATCTTGTTTGCACCATGGGTTATGAAGCGTCTTTGCAAATTGGATTCCATTGCATAGATGAGTACGTTCTTTATCGCACCCGCTTCCATGACGAAGTCGCTATGAGCGCGAACTTCGTTAGCTCTAGCTCCAGTTCCTGGGTGTGCCGAAATTGGCTCAGTTAAGTACTTCAGCTTTCCGTCAGCAATGGCAGCATTCCGTAGTGCTGCCTCCGAGTCAGAGAAGTTTGACCCATCATTCCTCAGTCTAGTAGACTAATTCATGGAGCACATGAAGGCTTTTAGCCAGGATTCACGTGCTAGCTTGGCACTTGGCATTGGGTCTTCACCAGCCATTAGTTATACAGCAGTTTAATTGAACGTGTTCTACACTGAAAAAGAAGATAAAAACAAAACCATATAAGCAACTCATCGTTGTGATTTAAGTCTATTTTAAATTGTATTTTAAACTCGTAGACTCATGCATTTATATAATTGATCTCCCTCAAGAATTATATAAACGATCCCAAGACTCAATTTCCGTATATTGATAAGCCCACAGCTTGGCTAATTCCACCGTTGGAACTCTTGGTCGATAGATTTCCGTAAATCCTATCTTTTAGTCCATCTCAGTCGCTAGATAGTATCGAGTGACCACGATGTTGAGATAAAATAAATCATCTGTTCCCACTTACCCGACGTAGAAGGGGTCATATTATGCCTACCGACGAAGAAGGGATTCATGGGAGTCTAATTTATAAAGACTAATCCCAATTTTTGGTTATACGAGGAAGACCCCATCAACTTTTATTTATTCATATTTAAGTGAAGTAAAAACTAGCATATACGTGAATGAATTAAATAAAGTGATGGCTTTACATGTGACACGTGACATCTGTATTGTCACAGAAAACTAACGCGTAACCTCTACATGAGTCAGTTTTCATGCATGTTATAGGTGGTTTGGTTTTAGGCGGAATATGATGCAAGCTATTATCGATGAAAGCATAAAATAAAAGCAATAAACGTAAATAAAAGTCCTAGTGTGGCCTATCCTACCAAAATAAACATAACAACAACTTGGAATCCACCGTTGGACCCTAGAAGCTTGTCTTGATGTTCCATCTTGGTCTTTGCAGCGGGAGTGAGCATCCGGTCTCCGTCTTTGGTCTTCACAAAATTACTAATTTAAATTACAAATATAACCCTATTTACATTCTAATTTAAATACAAAAGTAATTACATGGCAAAAACCCAAAACGGAGATTCAAGATCTCAAAATTACAAACAAGACTGTGTTCCATCATTACAGTACCACAATCTTCTAAGGCCACACTAAGTTACAATCGTTTGCAAAATTAAATACGTTATAGAAAGCATTCAAAAGGCATTCAACAAGACGATAAATAAAATGCATCAACTAAAATTAAAATTCATTCATGACATAATACTGTTATTATGATTAACAAATTTTACCAAATTACCTTTACAGGATTAAAATTATGTGATTATACCGTTTTAACCACTTTAATTTTAATAAGTTTACAATCCATTATCTTAAACCGTTTTAAAATAATATGTATCAAACGAGAGTGAACCGTTTCACAAAAATAATATACTACTTCCGTATACAACATATTACTTTTGGCCAAGTGAAAATAAAAACAAGTTATTTTCGGAAAAATAAAACACGACTGTTACAGGGAAGTGGTCTACCGACCTCAACATGGGGTCGACCGACCTACTGACGAAAAAAAAAAGTTTTTTTTTTTTTTTTTTTTTGTAACAGCAGAATGGTCGACCGACCTATTAACCAGGTCGACCGACCACAAAACAAGAAACCGAGTTTCTGAAAACGCAAAAGAGAAACTGTCGAAAAACAGAAACCCTACGCGGGAGGTGGTCGACCGACCGCAATAATGGGTCGACCGACCCACACGGCAGACAGAAACGATTTTCAAATATTTTAAACTAAAACTTATGAAAAACACAAAAGTAAAATTTCGTGGCCTTGGCTCTGTTACCTCTTGTGGGGAATAAAGCATGTATTCGCCTTAAACTTGAAGGATTATAACGAAACATACAATTGTGATTATTGTCATAAGTTAATTAAAAGCATGAAAAAGAATACAACCTTGGGTCCTTGCTTGAATAGGTCTAAAAACAAGAATTAAAGTAAATTCCCTCCTATAACTTGCACCCAAGACTTGAATGAGATGATGTCGCGTGTGCTAGAAATACTCTCCAATTGCCTTGCAATATGGGGAGAGCTTTTGTGAGGTTTTAGATGTGAGATCTGAGTTTTGGGAAAATAATGTTCTTAAAACCCTAATTCTTGAGATTATGAATTAACCAGTAACCAACAAAAGGAGAAGGACTCTCCTTATGTAGTACTTGAGGGTCGGCCGAATTGGATGGGTGAGAGTGGGCTTTCTCCACTCTTAGCTTATTCCTTTGCGTGATTCGACCCGTTTTGCTAAATATTATTTGCGGGATTTTAATTATAAATCGCATACATGTTATCAGATATTAATGCAGTCGATGTATTAATAATGGTCTGATAAAATTACGATATTGTATAATTACCCAAATTAATATAACTGTTTATATTAATACGCGAATACAATATTTAATTAAATATAACCGTTTATATTTAATATACGAATTAATCATGTAATCCGTATTAGCTAAAATTATTTAATCCGTATTAAATAATAATCTCAACATCTTATTGACTAATTTAATAGTCAATACCTCTGACTAACTGTTTAGTCGTATCCGGCATAAATGTGACTGTATTTTCATACCTTCACATCTCTCAAACGTGTCCTATAGGTGTGACGTATAAGGACCAGTTGATCACCGCCATCCGTATGACAATAACGTCAAACTTATCTAGCAAGCCAACCGTTATTGATAAACGTGGATCAACTGATAATAATACTGAAGTATGCCCTTGTGATCCTTTAAGAGATTTAGTAAGTCATTGTACTAATTGTTAAGGACACCAGCCCCAACAATCTCCCACTTGTCCGTACAAGGGTATGTGCAATGACATAATCACACTACATGTGGAGGACACAAGCTCCAACACTTTCATTCTCGATGATGAATGTCGATAGTTGAATTATTCTACCATTCCTTTAGGCGGTCTATGCTTGTATTCGGGCATATGGCATTAGGGTGAGTGTGTATAAGATCGTTTGGTATTAATGAGATTATAAAAACGGGTACAATTATTAATAATTTGTTATTTTTTTAACGTGTATCGAATAATTAAAGCGCAATGTTTTTTTATCGGTTCTTAAAATAATACTTCGTATATAGCTTTTTTGAATTGAGTTTATATGAGCTGAACTGAACTGAACTGAACTGAACTTATAGGAACTGAACTGAACTTATAGGAACTGAACTGAACTGAACTGAACTTATAGAAACTGAACTGAACTGAACTTATAGAAACTGAACTGAACTTATAGAAACTGAACTGAACTGAACTTATATGATCTGAACTGAACTTATAGGAACTGAACTGAACTTATAGGACCTGAATTGAACTGAACTGAACTGAACTTATAAGATTTGAAGTGAATTTATATTAAGTGATTTGAAGTCCAAAAGCAGGACCTTACTACGGTATGATTGTATGTTACTGTACTAGCCACAGTACCGAGCAGGGGGGAGAGAGTATGATCTGTCCTAGGGCGTGTATGTGCGTTCCTTTCCCTTTGGTAAACGGTTAATCAAACCCAAATTCCTCATTTTGTGATTCACGGTTTAAAGAGTATGTCTCCAGAAAAACCGTCTTCTCCTAAAAAATGCGGAAGACATGCCATTAATTACCCGGAAACTAACAACAAAATAAGTGGAAAATACATAACATTGCTAACTAACTTGTCATGTTAGAGAGGTCTTATATAAATACTACTTTTTATAGGAAAGTTGGTGAATGGCTTACGTTTTATGCATACAAGTATTGAAGTATACAACTAACAATAATTTAACTTAAAATGACGAAAATGTGTGTTCAAATCATTTTTTTTGGGTACATATTAAAATTATAAATTATAAATTATGATTATATGTATTTTAACCATCAACTTAATAATTTAATTGAGATAACGGTTTTCTCACGATCACGTAGTTGCTTGTAGGCCTAGCTTGAAACTAATGATCATAATTTAAAATGAGTCAATGAGTTATTTTTTTACCGATACTATTATACCTTTAGTTGTATAATGAACATTCTATAACCAGTACACATTTATCCGAGCTCATGTGATTTTTTAAAGCTTTTTATAAGTTTGTTTTTTTTTTTATAGTTAATTGTGTGAGTTTAGAAACTTAACATTATCGTAAGTTTTTTTTTAAATAAAGCTTAAAAACTTTAATATATAGTTTGAATTCTAAACAATACAACTGTGGTATAGTCTGATAACTGTTAATTCATGAGTCATTGATGCCTGGAATTTAGTGTGTTCTAATCTTTTACGGATTCTACAATTAGAGTATTTATGCTAATTCTACTCATGCAAGTACACAAAAGTAACTAATTTATCTATTCTTAACTAACTTTGTTGGTCAACATCTTGCTTACATAAATTACATAACAAATTGCATACCAAACATAAGCAACTTGTATACATGTCATTATCCCCCCCTCAATCTAGACTGGACGAGAATGACAAATTACGTTTGATTCAAAGCTTTTTGTGACCAAAATTATCAAAAAGTTAATTTGTAATCTTGGTTATAAAAAATTGGCCTATTAATTCATCCAGTATGTGTCAATTTCTTATTAGTTGTGAAAAATTACGATGAGATAAGATTACGTCTTATTTTAATCGTAAATAATTTATTTGTCTCGGGTGATATTGTCAAAACGTTCGTAATTCGTTTCGAATACATTTTATTATTTCATCGTATTTTTCAATTATGTATTCATCTTTTTTATAAGTCGAATCATATTTCAGAAAAAAGTCGTCAACTAATATATCAAATAGAGTTGTTAAATCAAAATATAACCGCTCGATCGAATATAGCTGTTGGATAACTTTCTTTGGGTCAACTTTCACATGGATAACTTTCTTTCGAGTTATACGGTTTTCAACTAATATTACAAATACGTTCGTTAATAACACTGATATATCGCTAAATTAATTATAGTCGTTTGATCGCCTAGATATTTCGTTTATAATTGTTAATGAAATCTTCTAATCACTTTTCGAAATTATAACCAAGTTATTTAATATTTTTCTCGTAAATTACGCCATAAGATTAATATAACTGTAAAATATTTGGATAGTTTTTATTTTAAGATATTTACCATACTAGAAAAAAAAACTAAATTTATATAATATTAGGACAATAATTGTAGACTGGGAGAGAGACAAGTGGGGTAGAGAATGTGAGAAATGAATGAAAGTGTTGAAAAGTGGAAAATGAATATATTTGTGACTTATGTCGTGATCTCCTACTTGGGAGGGTAAAAATGGTAAAGATAATTAAGGAGTGATTAAGAGTAAAAATGGGTCTTAACCTAATTGGTGCGACCTTTGTTTGTGGATGGTCCACCCCCAATCAAGGTCAATAGATAGGTCGTGACCTTGCTTGGGTCATCTTAAGCATATTTATTAGTGAAAAAATTAACATGGCTAGGTCATGGCCAAGGCAACTAAAAGGTCTATGTGACCTTTTCTTGTAACCTCAACCTCTTCCACGACCTCATATGTGTCATTTTTTTGGTTGGTTACTCAAAAAATAAAAGGACACTTTATTTTTGTTTCCAAAAATAAAATGATTGAAATTGTTGGAAAGTGGAAAATGATTGGGTTGACGACCTAGGTCGTGACAATAACACCCCTCTCTTTAGTAGAAGCTGAGTTGTGAATCAACTCCTAGGTGATACTCGGCCGAGTAGGTCGCACTCCGCCGAGTATGTGGTACTCGGCTGAGCTCTTTTAGGCAGAAGCTGAGTTGCGAGCCAACTCGGCCGAGTAAGTTGTACTCGGCCGAGTAGGTCGCACTCGGTTGAGTAAGTCACACTCGGCCGAGTATGTCGTGCTCGACCGAATGAGTCTTTTTCAGACGTCAGACCGCAGTTATTATAAATATTAACCCGAGGGTTAATCATTCATTTTACCCTAATCAGAAAACAAAAACCCTAATCCCCTATCACCCCCGTTCTCTCAGATTCCGTCAAGAGCCCGTAGCAAGAGTATAGGAGCGCCGATCATCTAGCCTAGTCCGTAGTTATCAAGTAATAAGTGTTGTTTTTTCAGTTAGTTATCTCGGTTGTTAGTTGTGATTGGTGAGTAACTTGTATGTATATACATATCATTCATAGGAGGAGGCTCCGTAGAGGAACATTGGTAGAACAGTCTTAGATTTATCTTGCTGTGATTGCTATTGAGGTAGGGTTTTCCTAGTCAGTTTTTGTATGATAGTGATTGTGACGATACCGTATTATATTTGTATCACTGTATAATGTATGCTTATTGAGATTGGAAAAAGGTAATGTGTGGGACCGTTGAGGGGAACGGATCTCACTCCTATGATCGCTCTTCGTGGGACCCGCCACGGAGAAGATGTGCACATTAATGGTCTACGTACCCCTTGCTGCGGTAAGTGGGAAAATTGGTGTGGGGCTAAAGGCCACCACGTATGTTGTGTAACGGTGATACCAGTGATGGGTGTTATCAGATTGTGTTGTGCTTTAGTATTGTATCCGTCTTATTATTCAGTTAATGACGCTTGTTGTTGTTTTACTGTGATGATCTATGTATTGGTGAATAGAGTCTCAGGTTAGTAAATGAGCAGTGCTTGCTGGCTTGGGAGGATGGGTAACCGATAGTGTTGTAGAGTCATATGAGTTTTAGCTTCCGCAATGTGTTTTGGTTTAAAGTTTTGTTTACCAGGCGGTTGTAAAGTATACTTTAATCACTACCTTAATAAATGTTGCTTTCAGTTTGTTCATCTTGATATTATGCCTCAGGAAACTAAGATAATAGTATTTTTATAGTCTGATGGTCGTATCTAAAGACCTTGGATTATGAGGGTATCACAGTGACCTTCTCTTGAGATGGTGAAAGTTAGTCAAGATAATTAAAGAGTGATTGAGAGTAAAATGGGTCGTAACCTAGTTAACGCGATCTTTACTTGGGAATGGTCTTAAAGGTCACAAACTAATTACTCTAATTATATCATTAACCATAATCAAGTAAGGTCATGACCTGCTTATAACCTTGCTTAGGGATGGTAATGGTTTGTCATATGTCAACAAGTTGCATTTTTTGTAATGAAGATGCCTAGTTAGTTTAATATATTTATTACTCTCTGGGTTAGCACTTCCATTATTTCTTTGGACGCCTGAGTTTTCTGAATTTGGGTTCAGAAGTCTTGCCCCTTACTCTACCTCGTATACCTACTTACAGACTGCATGCGTCTAATCTTTAAGTTTAAAGTAGTAAAATTAAAAGAGGCAATAAGTCTTAATTGATTATTTCTTTCGCTAAAATTGAGGTGAAAGTAGTAAAATTAAGGGCTACAAAGGTAATAAAATTAGACGGATACCCGATACACAACATATAGACATCAACAGAATCAATCTCGTAAACGCAGCATATTAACAACGATGTAAATAGAGTATTAATTGACTATTTTTCTTCCATACGAATTATACAAAACATATTTAATGAACAAATTATATTTCATCTTTAGTTCGTATAATTGAACGTACCTTAACAACTATGGATCCAGTAGGAGCATTTCCGAAAGGTATTTGTTAATTTTAGGTTTGGCAAAATTTTTTTTTATAATTGGTAAACGTATGATAGGAGGAAGCTAAAGATGTGCTTGTTATGATAGGTAAATATTAGATATAAATTAATTTTAATTATTATCTTTTATCTTTTATATTATTAATATGATAAATTGTGAATTACGCTTTTATCCTTTTGTTATTGGCGCAAAAACGAAAATTACTTTTCTACTTTTTATTTTTTTCTATATTTTTATTAGGGTATTATCGAAACTCGGTAACATCCGATATCGCCTGAACACCTCCCATCTTATTAGATGGCCGAAATCTTATAAGATTACGCTAATCTAAAACCGATCTAAAGAACGGGATGAAAATGAGTACTTTACTTAAAAAGAGGTGATTTAAAAATCCGAAAAGAGGAGTGAAGGGAAGAATGAAAAAGAAGCAGAAAAGCAGGAAAATGTGCAATTAATATCCTTCCTCCATTCCTCCCTCTTTCCCATGCCTTATTATCTTCCATTTCTTCTTCATATATAGTCTTCATCCCAAACCTTATTATACGAAGTACAATAATCATAATAATAATATAATCTTTATAATTTGTATAGCAAAACTCCACAACTACTTCCACTTCTAAACATACATAATACCCTTCCAAACAAATTTAAAAAAACATACATATATTTATATATATATATATAACATCTGAAGAAAGGCAAATCCAATAATACACTAATCATATTGCTCATCATTTCCATTCTTCATTCATATTTTATCAAAACACCTCATGGTATGTATATCTACATTTTAAATCTTTTTTTTTTGTTACTTGGGTCATAAATATAAGGATTTCTTATTCTTTGTGTTTTTATAGATATATTTGACCTTATTTGTTGATTGAATTTAAATATATACTAGTATATACATATGGAAATGCTTGGCTGGGTTGGTAAGGTTGACATTACCCATTACCAGGATGCAAATATATGATTATCCGTCGTTTCTAATATTAATGTTTTTATTTTATTTTTTATTAATGAGACGGTATTCTTTGTTTTTTCTGATAAAACAATGAATAGAATCGTAATGAAATAGTTAGTGGATGTGGATGTAGGTTGTTGGTGCAAAAGTTGATATGTTTTTCTTGTGTTTCTGGTAGATTGAGGTTAGCTAATGATTTCCGCAAAAACTTATATGAAACGGTTGTATGAAGACGATGATGTTGAAATGTCATCAATTTTGATATAAAACCTTGTAATAGCATTTAAAAAATGATTGACCAAATAATTTGAAATGGGTGGGATTAAGCTTACACATCCTCCTAGTATTCGTTTGTCTCACCACGTCAATGTTGAATGTTGATGTTGGGAATAAAGCTCCATCTCATATGAGTTATACTTCTAAGAATCGAAGAATTAAAAAAAAGTAGTCCACCTTATATGACATATAAGTGAATTTATTTAAGAGTGAAATTTTCTTGCGCTTCTATTGGGATTCTATTTCTTCCGCCCCCGTTATTCAATTCAACATTTAATGTCATGTTTGATAACTAAGTCCAAGTCTTATGAGGCAACCATTGGAAGTCGTTCAAAGATTGACGTAATTACCCCAAACCTCAATCGTTGTTACTTGCCTAAGTCATCTTAAAATCCGATTTATTAAAGATTACGTATCACAATGATCTCTGACTTCTTTTAAATATTATTTTTTCCCCCTTACATTCACCTATATTGAAGTATTTAAGTGATGTAATTGATTTTAAAGTGACATTATTGTGAAAATCCGGATCTCAATCAAACAGTTTATGTTTAAATAGATAGTGAGAATTAATCAATAGTCTACTATTCTGTATCAATAGATAAACTTGTTTAAGGGAAAGCCTATCATCTGGATTCTGGAAGAGTAAATAGTGCAGGAAGTTTCCCATAATTTGCGTAGTGTCTCTTTGAGACGGTCTTAATATAAGACGAGAAATGTCAATTAATTTAAATAGAAATTACTTATTTAATACTAGAACTTTTAACTAAAGTTGTTGCTTTTAAACAATAAAATTTATTACAGTATAAAACAGTAATATTTGTCGTCTTATTTAGGCGGAAAATTAGGCCATAATTTATAGTGAGATTTGGCATGTGCTGAATACATTGAATTGATGTCTGGGGGAAATCTATTTGACTCCCGGAATTGATGGAGCAAGGCTAAGTATGGTGTGGTGGGTAAGGTAGCAATTACTACTTAGTAGTGAGTCAGTTGTCAGAGTTGTTGTTACGTTGTTTGGTTGAGCAGTCTTCAGACTCTGCACCATTATATTATCTTTGCTTTCCTATTGGCATTACTTGTTACATGCCGTGCGTATGCAGGCTTTCAATTTTATTAATTTATTAATATCCTCAATAATGCGTTTCCCATCTTTCATTTTAATCACCAACTTATTGCATGCTTCAATAACTGTACTTACACTTTGGTCGGATTATTTGTGGCCAAATAATCTGAATAGAGACAAGAACCCATCTCCATCCCCAAGCAAGGTTAATAGGTAGGTCGTGACCTTATTTGGGTCATCCTAATCATGCTTAGGGAAAAATATAGCATGATTAGGCAGTGGCCAAGGCAATTAAAAGGTTAATTTGTGACCTTCTATGACCTCCTAGTCATTTTTTGGTTTATTTCTAAAAAAAAAAGGACACACCTCATTTTTGTCTCCAAAAATAAAATGATTGAAATTGTTGGAAAATGGGAAATGATTGGGTTGGTGACCTCGGTCGTAACCTTATGTTTGGGGTTGAAAGTGGGTCAAGATAATTCTGGGGTGATTAAGAGTAAAAGAAGGGTCGTGACCTAGTTAGCGCGACTTTTGCTTAGGGATGATTACCCTTTTCTTTTTCGTCACTGCCTGCCCACGAGCCCACGATCAAAGCTAGTTTTTAGCCGGGTGGTCTGTATAGAGATTTGATTGAATATACTGTATTTTTTTTACTGTATGACAATTGGCAAGTGCATAGCAGATGAACTATATTGATGTTAAAAAGTCTGAAGGGCTTACAAAATTGGTTGATCAAAACATAGGTCAAAGATTCAAAGAGTAAGAAGACGAAGACGAAGACAAAGACGAAGGATGTGATAATAACATCTCCTCTAGGTCTAGAAGGAGAGTCAAATGCGGATTATAAAGCACCCAATATTCTTCAACGTCTTTTTAGTCTGCTCAATAATGTCAGACCCGGTTCGGATCTCACACGTTTTCAGGCAACTGCTTTCTTCTTTCTTTATCTACTTATTGCTACACACCCTGTTCAATTCTCCACTTTGTTTTTTGCCTCATCAATTATTGCGTAGCTTCAAAGTTACAGAATATTAGCTTAGGTCCGGATGTAAATAGATTTTAATGAACTAGACATTATAATCAACTCGGTTAGAGTTCAGTTTGAGTTCCAAGAAACAGATGTTGAGCATGTGCTCGAGCGACCTTGTTTAAATATAAGTCGTATATGACTCACATGATGATTGAATTAGGAGCCTTTTGACTCGTATATAAAACCTACGTAATATACTCTCTTTGTTTCAATCAATACAAGTATAGAACTATTTTTGAGCTCTCTTGCAAATCGCAACATAAGAGTATGGATAAATAAAGAGATTATTTATGAGTAATCTATGATAGAAATAGCATTAATATTGATCACCAACATGAAAAATGTATTTTCTAAATATATGTTTGTGGATTTTCAGCTACCTCCAATGTTCAACTTACCCAAGTCACATCTACAATGTTATGGGGAATCTGTATATTGTGTGAAGAAGGACTTGCTTAGCAAATGTAGCAAAGGAGATACAGCTATAGAAAGGATGATCTCTGTAGTTGCTTGGAACATGTCTACTCTTAGGCCCTTGATGTTTGGTGTTGTCCCTTATAACCCCATTCTTGGTGAGACTCATCATGCTTCTAAGGGCACTCTTAACGTCCTACTCGAACAAGTATGTACTACACTTCTACTTCCATTTTTCAGTACTCAAATGTTTCAGAAACATATTCTATAAAAATAATTACTTCCACAGTACCTCAATAGCTCCTGCACAAATTGCAGAGTAAGGGGGTTCTGACTTCTGAATGTACGCAGCCTTACCACGTGTAAAAAATTTAACTTAACTCCAACATTGAAAATTGATTGTAGGTCTCACATCACCCGCCAGTGTCAGCACTGCATGCAACTGATGAGACCAACAATATTGAACTACTTTGGTGCCATTATGCTGTTCCCAAGTTCTTTGGTACGACTGCCGAGTATAACAATAACACAAGGATTTTATATACAGAGTAGTTTTTCTTATATTACCTCCATCATAATTTCATCAAGAATTTAGTCACTGAAACTCAACATTTTCGATATTTTGATACACGATGAAGTAAAGTACATCGACTCACTAAACAGTTTGCCATTTTTATATCATGAACTAGAAATAAGAAACTTGATTATCGACATTTCAATACAAGGCACTAGCTTTTTCTTGAAGGTGGATGTCACAACTCACAGCATTATAATTCATATTTTCCGATCAATTGTTAGCTTTTTATTTATTTTCTTCAAGCTTTCCGCCTTTTCTCTTTTTGCAATTTCAGTTCCTGTGTTATCTGAAAAGTGAAAATACTCTCTTCGCGTTTCTTTCTAATACATTCTATTACATTGTTCCCCTTTGTTTTTAGGTGCTACAATAGAAACAGTAGTGCATGGGAAAAGGAAGCTAAAACTACTCAAAAGGGGAGAAACATATATAATGAACTCCCCCAAACTACTAATAAGATTATTGCCAAAACCCGGTGTTGAATGGGTAGGAAATGTGAATATCAAGTGTCAAGAAACAGGCCTTGAAGCCGAATTATCCTTTAAAGGCTCTTCTTTTTTCAGTTTTGGCGGAAGCAACAAGACGATTAAAGGGAAAATCGTGAAATCATCTTCTTCCAAAGCATTATATGACATTAGTGGAAATTGGGACAGGTGATTAATTAGCTTAAGTTGTTCCTGACAATTTGTTAACTTCACTGGTTAATTAGCTTAAGTACTAATGTTATTTTAACATATTTCAGGACTGTTCAGATAAAGGATACTACAGATGGGAAAACCAAAGTCCTGTACAATGCCAACGACGCCATTTCTGCCCTTCCTTCCCCTACTCTAAAGGACCCTGAGGTAAGCAAATTCTTCAACAAAATAAGACAGTCTCATATTAGTACTCGTATAATGTGATACCAAACCGTTAAACTTAAAATCCTACCCATCAACACATCAAAAAACGACAATTACATAACTGCCCAATATACTGATGTCTCATTTTAAGCCAGGACATAGATATATTTCATAAAAATAGCAAAATCCAATACTTGACACACACCCGAGTTGGACCCTTCTAAGGAGTTTGAGCAACATAGCTGATATTACACTATTATACACTGATACACATAAGAAATAAGAATCTCTCAGGACAATATGCCTTAATCTCCTTCACATTGTTTTCCAAGTTAACATTATTTGTGTTGGTTTTGAAGGGAGTGATGCCAAGTGAATCAGCAGCAGTATGGGCTGAGGTGAGCAAAGCCATTCTGAGCAAAGAGTGGGACAAAGCAAGAGAAGCGAAGCGAGCAGTCGAGGAATCTGAAAGAGAGCTGTTGAAGCAGAGGAAGTCCATGGTAGAGGACTGGGTTCCTAAGCATTTTGATTTGTTGTATAGCCCTGATGAGGGTTGGGATTGTATACCTAAGCAAAGTACTGTTCCACCTGCTCCTATTGTTTTCTCCATGTAACTTTCAGTATATGCATGTACACATTAATGTTGTTATAAAACTGATCATTATAGGTTATTTAGAGCTATAGTTTACTGGAATAAGATCGGGTAAATCAAAAAAGAAAATGTTCTTCGTGAAATGCTCAGCCTTTTATCATGGCTAATTTAGAATTTCAACTTTGTAGCAGCCAACAAAAAAAAAAATTCAATGATAAGGAAAAAAGTATATCACAGTAGTGGTCACTGTGATTCTTTTGACAGAAATTGATGTACGCTCTACCAAACCTGAGATAAGGGTAAAAGCATAATCAACATTCAACACCAATTGACACGACTACCTGATTCAAGACTAGAAATTGGAAGTTTATCCTTTGTCTTGGAAAGGACTCTTCGGACAATTCCTTTCTATGTTATGGAGTATTTGGTGCATGCGGAATAGTGCTATCTTTTTTGGTAAGGTTCCCTCTCCTTGCTCTTTCTTTCAGATGCAGAGATATGTGGCCAGTTTGGCGTCCTCTGCTTTGGAGATGATTCCAGAGGTTCCCGTCCCTGTGGAGTCGGGGGCTGATGCTGTTCGTGACTTTTTTCCTTCTTACCTTATCAAAGGCCGGGGTTCCTGTGGCGTTCTACGGATGCATGTTGATTGGAACCCAACTCTGTGTGCTTCAGCTGGTTGGATTGCGTACAATCCTGATGGTACCTATGCATTTAAGTTCCGGGCTGAATCTTCTCTTCAAGCTGAGTCGTTGGACCTCAAACATGTAATTTTCTGGGCGCTTTCCATGAGTCTCAGACACTTGGATATCTCTTCGGACTGTCTTTCTCTCATCCAACAATTGGTCGGTGCGACTAAAATTTCATTTAGTATTCAGGGCATCATTTCGGACATTAGATTTGCGCTTCCTTGTTTTCATTGTTTATGTGTAGAAATTGAAAGAAAAACTATTAATACTACTCGATCAACAATCAAAAGGGATCCGAACCAAAGTTGTATTTTATATATCGATTTATGCTCACTGCAAGTCTGCAACTACACTGAGACAAAGAAGAGAGTGTGGCAAAATCAACAAAACACATAACACACTGCACTAGCTTTCTATCTATCTATCTCAACTCTCAAGAGTCACAAAAGTAAGCAGCCGAACAAAGGAACCACCATGTTCGATTGTTCCCCAGTGACAGAAACTAGATATAGATCAGCGGTACCAAACGAGAGGAGTGGCGGTATTCTGGAGAGGCTGTGGAAACATGCAATGTGGTTGCCACCATTGTGAGGATATTCTCTCAGTTGGCCTCAGAAGACAATTGTGATCATTTAGTTGTGGACCACTCGTGTCCTCTATTTCCATTGAGGTGGCTTCCTCATTCATCGAGTCTAACTCTGATACCTTGATCTGAGAACCCAAGAGTTGGTGTTTGAGGTTGGGCTTATAAGATGGAGCCCACGGGACGACAGCTCTGCACAAGTCTCCGTTGTCTCCATGGGTGGAATCTTGTTGTTTCTCTATATGTTCATCTGTATGTGTTTCTGTTAAGATAGAAACAATTGCTTTCAGTCAACAGGTTCCATGTATTTACAGATAACAAGATGCATATGTCATATGTGAAGTAGCATTGGTGTTGTGCTGACCCTTGAGAGTGGCGATGAGATTAGGATGAAGAGAGAAAGTAGTGAGCGGATTGTTGATAGGTTTGAAGAGTACAATAGCTCTCTCTTGGTTTCCAACACCATTCACAATCACATTTTCAGCAACTGCTTCTTCACATCTCATTGTCAGATCTTCCTTCTCTCCTTCCACAATCGGAGACAACTCCGCATCCTAATCAATGCCAAATAAACTTCTCAAACACATTACATATTACACATTACAAACCACATTTAACAAAATACCTCACCCAATTACTCAGTCCATACACTTCCTTCTCATCGCCATTTTTAATTTACCTCATCTCAAAACAACTTCTTACGATTTTATCCGTGTTGCACTCATTGTTTATCTTTAATGTTTTTTACTATCAGTATTTTAATAATCTAAGCTAAACAAACCATACAAAATAAGCAAAAAAATGGAACCATGAAATGGAATAATTAATACCAGTCGACGGATTTTATGCGCTGGAGAAGACAGAGGAAAATCATCATCAACTCCATCATCAAACTCCTTCCTCTTTAACTTCATCATCATTGAACCAACTCCATTGTAATTCTCCATACTTTTCCACAAAAGACTGCTATATTAGCAGCAGCAGCAGCAACAACAACAACAACAGTAAATCAGAATGATGAATTAAATTGAGCGTAATGGAGTGCAAATATGAGAAAGTGGATATTTATTTGGGTACGAGAGGACTGATGAGTGTTCACAAAGTTTCTAGACTTGTCTAGTAAACATGATATTTTTCCCGGGTCTTTGGATTTCTTTTGTGGGACAAGCGCGCTACGAGTTCAACTTAATTTCTCACTGTCAAAATGGTCTTCGAGAAGCCCAATATTGTTATTTGTAAGTCTTGCTTGTCACGGGTCACTATTTGTGACGGATATTTTGTGAGATAAAATGGATACAAAATGAGTTAGTGGAGAAAGGGGACCACGTGAATAGTGTTCGAGAGAGAGAAAAAGTGGGTATTTTGTGAGAGAAAACGGTCGTCATAAGCTTGCGACGGATAGTGCCGTTGCAAATAAGAATTTGTGTATTGTTATATATAAAATGAGCTTAGAACCCGTCCAATTTTGCACGGAAATGCATAGTTAAATACTACTCCGTAGTTATTAGTTTTATTAAAATACAGAATAATATTGTTATCAATATGTTAGAATTAGTCAGGGCGACAATTCATCTTTTGGAATTTGAGACTTAGAGTAATATTTGATCTCGCCTTTTATCTTTATTTATAAGTTTCAATTTTCCGTTGCCCGACTATTATGATTTTTCCTTTACTATCGATTATTTTTATCATATTTCAATTTGAGAACAATAATTGTTACATATTCGAAAATAGGCTGACTTGAGACCCGAAATTGACCCAAACTACATCACCCAAATATGACCCAAAATCCGAATTCATCTGACTCGCCCCAAAAAATTTCTTAACTAATTTGACTCGTAATTTAACCAACCCGAAGTGGTATAATCTGAAACCACCCAACTCGAAAATAACTTGGAAAAACAAAAACTCTAATGAACAAAATGACTTGAAATGAGATTTTTCTCTTAATCATTGGCTCGACCCGACCCGTAATGATCCAATCCAATCCGACCCTAAGTATCTCGAATAAAATGATGAACCAAACTAACATGACCCGAATTGGCCCAACAGAACCTGAATTAAATTACTTAACAAATAGTTCTTTACAAATAAGAAATTACCGACCGAGTAATACTTCGTAGACGTCGAATTAATCAAGTAAATTCAAACTGATAAAAATTCTACACAATACAATCAAAAAAGAAAAATAAATTATAAATAGATATAGATAACGTGATTACATAAAATCATAAAAAGAGACTATGTATAATATTATTGTAATATAATAATTACAATCAATATTAATAAGAAATTAAGTAATGATTTTTTTTATCATAAATAACGAAATAATTACTGAGCGGGAAAATATTTAACTAATGACTGTCATGTGTCTAATGGTTTCTCTATTATAATATAATTATATATAGATAGATATATAAATTGTATAATTTAATATCTCCTATATTAGTCTCTATTTGATTAAACAATAAGTCTTTCTTAAGACAGACCAGTTACATACCACTTGTGTAAATGGCCCCATAGCTAATTATTAAAAATATTTCTTAGTTTTATATTTAGCGGTGACATAATAGCACTGTTATAGAATTGAAAATATATGTTATAGTTACGCTTAAAATGGTAGTTTAGATCTCATTGAATTAATTGAATCTTTGAATAATATTGCACAGGTAATTAATTATATATGAGAATATTTTTTCCAACAATTGTATGTGAGAATATTTTTTTGGAGATTTTAATATTGCACGGATAAATTTAATATTGCACGGATAATATCTTTAAATAATATTGTTCGCTGTCTATTGACACCAAAAAGTATCTAAATTTAAAAGATATATAAAATAATTTATAGAATATTTATATAAAATATTTTTGCATGGATTTATATAAAATATTTTTATAGTCTAAACACTTCTAAATTTATATAAAATATTTTGCACCGATATGCATAGGAATATTTTAGATTTTGAATATCAGTCTAAATTTATTAAATATTGCACGGACATGCCAGATATTCGAGTTATTTTCCGTAATGGGTGATTTTCAACAATTAATTAACGAAATTGGTTATTTTTCAAAATCGTGGAAAACGCCTATTTCGTGATATACAATTACAATGGTTTAGTTAGTTTTTCTTGTTAAGGAGAATCAAAGTACATCCAAGCTAGAAATTAAATAGAAAAAGCAACTAAAAATCAAACAGTAAAAGTAAACTGAAAAAGAAATAACAATCATTAAACCTCGCCTCAAAGCCACTAGTGTTGCTCTCGTTACCGTAACAACCTCTATCTTCTTGACAAAAGCTTCTATGATTTACCCACTTGAATTTTGAAAGATGCCGCCAGCTCCCGCCAAACTTGTGTTACCTTTTGAAGCACCGTCAATATTCAACACGGGCAAATCCAACAAATAAACACCTCTTTGTTTATGTTTCTCTTCAAAGTAAAACACACGTCGATCCCGTAACACCCCCACTACCAATGAGCCTTAAACCAGACTTTCACCAGTACGTAAGAGCGTTACCATTTAGGTTGCCCAAGGTAATTAAGTATATTAAATAAACCATTAATAAAAACATTTAAAGTATATAACAAATAATGTTACCGCGGAAACGATATAAAAGAACTACGATAATATAATTAGTGAAGATGATGGTGTGGGTGTCTAATTGATTTAGGGCAGTGTCTTACACGACGTCTCAATTAAGGTTATTTCTGATCAGTCTAGTTCTTTCATGCGAAACAATAATTCCTAGATTATCTGGCATCATTGACTGACCCATAGATTTCGAGCCTTGGAACGATGGACTGCCATGATGATGGTGCGTTTTTATAAATTTCGTTGAGCGGATAACAGATTCGTCCTCAGGAAGGAGAATGAATGGGATGTTTTTCAGAGATCATAAGACCATCCATAACCATGGATAAAAATAGGGGTGTTTATTGGTCCGGGACCGGACTGAACCAGACCAAATTCTATGGACCGAAGATCAAATAAGGGATAAAAGGTGGATCGAGGACCGGACCGTATTAATATTGGTCTGGTCCGGTCTTGGCCAGAAAAAGTTGTGGACCGGACCGGACCAAATGGACCAAAGTGTACCAAATATAATTGTCATTAACATGATTTAACATGTCAAATTAGAACTCGAGAAATTCTTACTGATCAAACTAAGCAACATTATTTTTTTTACTAGATTTAACTACATAATTATACATCTTATAATACATGTAAACAAAGTAGAAATAAAATCAATAATATTACAATTTAGAAAATTCATTTCCCATATAAATTCGGTCCATGGTCCGGTCCGCGGTCCATTCGGTTTGGTCCAGGACCGGACTAAAGACCAAACTAGAGCAAATAGGTGGACCATGGACTTGACCAAATAAAATTCGGTCCGGTCTGGTCCGGACCAAATGGTCCGGTCCGGTCTGGTCTTTGCTCCGGACCACTGAATGAACACCCCTAGATAAAAAAAAACTCTCCATTTATGGGACCCAAATTATCCACCTCAACTCTCCATCACATTTAATTTTCCATAAGAAAATCACCCACAACCATGGATAAAAAAAAACTCTCCATTCATGGGACCCATATATATTACACTTCACATTTTATTTCTCATATTTGATATTTTACACATATGTCTTTTTTTTTTATTTTAGATATCAATTGTTGATATTAATTATTAGGATAATATGAAAAATTAATTTAGTGAACAAAACTAAAATACATTATTAAAGTTGAACAAAAAATAATATTTAAATACAAAAATTAAACAAAATAAAAATATTATTAAAATAATTAACAAATACATTAATATTAAAACGTTAAATCAAGCGATATTAAAATAAAAACATTACAACATTGAAATGAAACACATCAATAAAGTACTTAAATGAAATACCACTTAACTAATAAATATTACACGAAATTTATTTAATCTTCGTCCACTGGAACTTGATGCTCATACTTTTCCCAATTATGTTCCATTAAATCCTCCCTAAGAGACCTATTAATAACAGCATCCTCCAAATTTGTCCGATTTGTGATAAACTCTTCAAAGGTGCTGGTATACTCCATGGCATGTTCAGATCTTTGTACGGTGATTTCGCCTTCTTCAGTTTCATCATTGTAATGATTAGGATTACATATGATGCATAATTGCATATAAATGTCTTTCATCCTCAACAATCATATTATGCAATATAATACAAGTCATCATAATTTTTTGCAGCATATTTTCATCCCATGACAGAGCAGGGTATCGAAGGAGAAGAAACCTGGCTTGTAATACCCCAAAAGCACGCTCCACGTCTTTCCTTACACTCTCTTGTCTCTTTGCAAACAACATTTCCTTACGGGTTTGTGGAAGAGGGATTGATTTCACAAATGTAGACCAATTTGTATAAATACCATCGGTGAGATAATATGGTGTGTTGTATTCATGCCCATTCACTGTGTATTTTACTGGTGGAGCTCTTCCGTTCAACAAATCATCAAAAACAGGAGAGCGATAAAGAACAGTAAGATCGTTGCAGGTACCCGGTAGCCCGAAAAAACAATGTCATATCCATAAATCGTGAGAAGCAACAACTTCTAAAATGGTGGATGCTTCGCCATTTCTCCCTTGGTATTGTCCTTTCCAAGCAGTAGGACAATTTTTCCAACTCCAATGCATACAATCAATTGACCCAATCATACCTAGAAATCCTCGACGACTATTGATGAGTAATATTTTTTCTAAATCTTCTTTCGTGGGAGTTCTCATATACTCCTTACCAAATTTGGCAATCACTGCTTCAATGAAGTGTTTAAGCGATACCCGTGCGTTGACTCACTTAGCCTTAAGTACTCGTCAACCCTATCCGCCGCCTCTCCGTATGACAACATGCGAATTGCATGCTGTTGTACATTTTTACAAAGCGGATATACTGAGACGTCCAGCCCCATCAGGACATTGTTGAAAGTATTGATCTTGTGCTTTTACACCTTCAACCAATCGGAGAAACACTTCTTTGCGCATTCGGAATCTACGACGAAAAATGTTGTCAGGATATGTTGGGTTATTAGCAAAATAATTTTGGTAGATTTGTCTAAAACCATCCTCCCGTGTAATACCCCGTATTTTAGCCTCGGTCAACGACAGTCAAACCATGTTTTATACACGTATTTAAAAAGGAATGTTTATAAAGTATTTTACGTAAACCGTTATTGTTTTATAAATCATATTTCTACGATTATTTCGTTATTTCATAATCATTTGATATTCATATGACGTTTCATTCGTATTTCTTAATTCTTAATGATATATTTATAATTAAATTTATTTCATGTTTTTTTTATATTTATTTAATGATATATTTATGATTAAATATATTTGGTGTTTTTATATTATTCTTCGTTTATAATTGAATTTTATTTATTTATTTATTTATGTAATTATTTAAGTCGTGAGTCGAGAACGGACGGTAGGTGTCTCGAGATGCATGTTGGACTCGGTTTTAGAGCGAGAGAATCGATTCAAACAAATGCTATCAAACCCTACCCTACCATATACGCATACACCGACTTTCACACCCCGCATACAACTTCCCTAACTGACTATACCAAAAACCCTAATTCATAAAAGAGAGGAGCGGGATTGAGGAAGGACCAGAGAGACCAGTCATCTTCATCATCATCTTCATCGCTCACAATCGTCAATGTAAGTCAGACCTTCGAAGTCATGTACTCTGTTTGTGTTGTAGTTTGTTTTTTTTTCATTCTCTTTCGAACTGTTCTTATGGTGTTTTGATACGAGTCTTTGGGGGTAGTCGTGATAGGATGTTATAGTCTAGTGTGGTGGTTGTGGGGTGGTGCCTGATGGCCGGAGCATCACCATAGGGAGCCGCGGGTTTGTACAGGAACATGGGCTGTTATGACTCGTTTTGGGTCTGTATATGGGTAGGTTGCGCGTGGGTTGCTGGGTGTCGACTGCTCGGGTATAGGCGAACATGATGGATCATTGGTGGTGGCTTTAGGAGGTGGGTGGTGATCGTGGTGGCTGGGAAATAAGAGAATAAAAGAGAGGAAATCATAAACAGGAAACAAAATAAAAAAACAGAGTTTGGGTGTGAGGGCTGGTGGTTTGCGAGGAGTTTCGTGGTGTTTCAGAGGGTTTCGAAGGGAGAAGGGGAGGACCCCTGGAACCACCGTGGATCAGTGGTGATAGTGGTGGTGTCCAGGGGATGTGTGGGGACTGGTGGTTAGTAGGAATGACGTGAGAATATAGGGTGGCTGGATGACGACGGAAAAACGAGAGATCGGGTTGTGTACAACGGTTTTAGAAGGAATTTTTAGGGTGGTTTTAAGGGCTGAGAGGGGCGGACGAGACATGGAGGTGGTTGTTGGTGGTACAGGCTAGAGTTTGGGAACCTCCGTGGTGGTTGTAGGTAGTCGGGCTGGCGGTGGTGGTGCCGTGAAGGTGGATACACAGGCTGTGATATTGAGTTTTCGTGAGCTGCTTTGTCGTGGTCCATGGCTGTTATGTTGTTTGTTGTTTATTATTATTATTATTATGATGATGATGATGATTAAGATTACTATTATTATTATTATTTTATTTGTATAGTAGTAGCACTACTATTATTGTTACTATAATATTAGTATTATAATATTTATAAATTGTTAGTATTATTATTATTATAAGTTTATTATTAGTAACTATAATAATTATGTGACGGTTATCAATTGTTTGATTATATTTTCTATGTTGGACTATTTAATTGAAGTTTAGTTATAAAAGTAATAAAGACGGGTTAATCAAGTTAATTGAAGTAGTCGTGTTTAATACGGTCTCGTTAAGTGTAATATATTATTTAATTGGTTAATTTGATTAATTGATATATTATATTTGTTTATATCATTATATTAGTTAGTAATTATGTATTTTATAATCGTTGTGTCGTGATTGTTTTATTTAATTAAGCTCATGAATAAGTTAAGTAGACTGGAGTACAATTAGTTTTGGAATGAGTAGTGATTGTATAATTCTGCTAATTGTTAGGTGACGGTATTGAATTGGCATAACTCTGTTTACTTGCTGGCTTTCTATTGGACTATATTGCTATCCAGGTAGGATACACTGACACTATACTCTATGATGTGTTACGAACGGATGTTGGATTGTGTGTTATGGATGTTGAGCATGATTGATATGAGAATGATATTAGTTGAATTGAGTGTTAATTATTATTATTGGCATGAGCATTGGATTATTTAATAGCGTGATTGATTAAGAGTATTGTTGCATTCATGAGCATGGCATATGCATTGGTTACTGAGAAAGTTATGGATCAGATATTATTGTTCTGATATAAAGCCCAGGGTGGTTCTGCAGACCAGGCCTGGTGTCTTATCAGCTATTGAGCTGGTGTTCGGCGACGGCCGATTATAGTCTGCCGGGAGGTTCGGTATGGCTGGGTGTTACGGGTTTGAGATTGAGATTGTGATTGAGCTCGACCATGTCATGGCATTTGCATATCATATTTGTTGCATTATTTATTATTGTGTTATCCTACTCAACCGCGAGGTTGACAGTGTATTCGTGTACACCTACGATGATCCGGAATGGGGAGTAGATTCTACAGGTCAGAGACAGATGGACTAGGAGCTTGGGCAAGGAGAGAGACATGGCTTGGACCTACTTAGGATTAGATCACATACTTAGATTTTATCAGTTGTACTTTTATTCTTTGCGTAATAGTTGTAATATCAAAAGTTTAAATTTAATCATTTTTTATATAAAGTACTTTGGTTTGTTTACTTTGTTATTCACTACCTCGGACATTTCGAGATGGTAACAACTGTATTTATTTGGGAATGTCTTGCTAAAGGCTCTTAAATAAATGGGGGTGTTACAAAGTGGTATCAGAGCGAACGATCCTCAGGCCTAAACCAAATGAATAATAATGAACGTAGGAAGAGTCCAATAAAATGAACCTAGGTTAGTAACTGTTAGGAGCCCCATGATTGGGATGAGTTATGGGCCCCCTCAAACCAAGCCACTGGCCCTTTCAGTCTAACCTGGTTACCCTTGAGAGATGTAGAGCGTGGGTAGTATAGAATAAAGGACAGGACCCAATATATATATTGTACTAACGTTTCCGCAGAAAAGGAATGAGGTAAGTATGATGTGATATATGGTTGGAGATCTGTGTTGTATGAGATTTATATTGAGTGTTGATTGAGATGTATGATTTTTAAGTATTGAGAACCTGAAAAATTGGATTATGATTTTTGAAATATAAGCTTGACTTGTATGATGATGTGCATTAGACGAATACGACTGATCTTAAAATGCTGATTGATCTGAATGATTGAATTAAAATTTTCAGAGAATGGATGTATATTTATTGAACAATAATTTGGAGTGATATGATCATATGATTTTGGTGTTTCGTAATGTCCATATGATATCTTGTTATTAAATGACTATCGTATGTAACTGTGTAATATATTGTTTGGTATTTGAATAAGAATGATCAGATTTATATGTTATATTAATCCATGTCTAGTGATATGCATGCGGCTATATGATCCCGGAACCCTTAGGTAGAGATGTAGTATAATGAGTTGCTGATAAGTAGCAGCTTAGTGATTTCTAGGATATATTACTGTACCCTAATAAGTTGTGTTGGCACGATGATAGAAACTAATGCATTGTCTATACATACATGATTATTGAGTTATTTAGTTGACTTTATTTTCGGCTTCGCAATCTTTACCGTTTTCTAGATGGCAATTACATGTTAATATGGTGCAATGTGATTTCAATGCTTCAAATGATATGTCAACATGTTTTAGAGAAAGAATTGTTGTGTTCAAGTGTGATAATGTGAAGCAATTTTGTTTTTTTTTTAGGAACCAAAATTGTAATAAAATTTCCAGAATGTTATCTTGTTCGTACGGGCTGTCAATTAAAATGTGTTCCCTATATGGATATAAAAATTTTATGTATGATAACCTTCTGAATTAGATTTCCAATGTCGTTGGTTTCATGTTAATACGAGTTATATTTTGAGAGAAATAAATATTTTAGTTGACAGTGGTCAGATTGTTACTGCACAATTCTGTTTTGACTCATGTGTTTGCAAAAGAAATCATTTAAAACGTGTTTATTATTTATGCATAATTCCAACTCCACTGTTTAGAATATTATTTCACGTTTTCAAAATGATAAGCCACGCAAAATCTTAACGAGCCGTTACTTAATGGTAATTTGTGCAAGTTGCCCAAATTTTCTGTCTAATTGCTGTAAAGTTTATGTTCAGACCAACTGAGTTGTAAAAAAAATTGTTATAAATAGTTCCCTTAAGATATGCATTTGATTCTTTTCCTCTGATTAGTTAATTCCTTATATTTTCTAAAAACTATAATAGCTCTCAATATAGCTAAGTGGTTATTTAATTATGATTTTTAGAAGTTGCAACATGATGTTTGATTGTTGAAATTGTAAGTTATGTACGTTTTCAATATAAAAGTTTAATCAAATATGAATTATGTGATGCAACCATGTGATATCCTGATATGGCATTAGTGACATGAACAATAGGCATATGATATGAACATGAACTTTATTATATGATAATAAACCTCTTATTTTGCAAGCTATATTTATTACCGGTTTCATGATAAATGATGTAATGTGAGTATATGGGAAATGTACCTACATGATTTTAACTTAATTGTACCTAGAAATGCTGAGCTGACTTGCTAATCTATGACTCCGTGTTTAATTACATTAATTAAATAATTGCCTTATGACTTTCAAAAACTTGTGTGCATAAATATGATTTTGCTTCTATAATATGAGTATGAACCCTGAGTTAGCTGCTTGTCAACATTAGTGTAAATATGCTATGTTGTGTTAAAAAAATTTCCAAGGTTATATAAGTGTTCGTTACCTTGATTTTGTTTTACTGCATAGCGTGAAATTGACAAGTATGTTTGTTGCTTTGAAAATCGGATGCTAGTTGGCCAGTATAGAGTAATTAACTTATCGGGTAATTTGTGACTGTTGTTTCGGTGGTCTTCTCGAGTTTTGGATGTTGAATTTTATAATGGGGTTACGGGGAAGTAACAATGTCTTTAGGAGGATAGGATTGTAAAATCTTAATATGGCTAGTTGTTATGACATGGCAAATTGGTATGTCGTGATTGTTTGACTATACTTGGAAATCCTGATTATTCTGTTATATGCTATATTGTGGTTCTTTAAGTATCATGTCTTACTGCTGTATGTTAAACTTTGGGGACAAAGTTTCTTAAGGGGGATAGAATGTAACATTTCGCTTTTTGGATTCTCGTATAAGTGCGACGTACTTGTGATTGTTTCATGCTTGTTATGTGTTTCCTTATCTTTACGGGTGGCGAACTTCGGGACGAAGTTCATTTTAAGGAGGGAAGACTGTAATACCCCGTATTTTAGCCTCGGTCAACGATAGTCAAACCATGTTTTATACACGTATTTAAAAAGGAATGTTTATAAAGTATTTTACGTAAACCGTTATTGTTTTATAAATCATATTTCTACGATTATTTCGTTATTTCATAATCATTTGATATTCATATGACGTTTCATTCGTATTTCTTAATTCTTAATGATATATTTATAATTAAATTTATTTCATGTTTTTTTTTATATTTATTTAATGATATATTTATGATTAAATATATTTCGTGTTTTTATATTATTCCTCGTTTATAATTGAATTTTATTTATTTATTTATTTATGTAATTATTTAAGTCGTGAGTCGAGAACGGACGGTAGGTGTCTCGAGATGCATGTTGGACTCGGGTTTAGAGCGAGAGAATAGATTCAAACAAATGCTATCAAACCCTACCCTACCATATACGCATACACCGACTTTCACACCCCGCATACAACTTCCCTAACTGACTATACCAAAAACCCTAATTCATAAAAGAGAGGAGCGGGATTTACGAAGGACCAGAGAGACCAGTCATCTTCATCATCATCTTCATCGCTCACAATCGTCAATGTAAGTCAGACCTTCGAAGTCATGTACTCTGTTTGTGTTGTAGTTTGTTTTTTTTATTCATTCTTTTTCGAACTGTTCTTATGGTGTTTTGATACGAGTCTTTGGGGGTAGTCGTGATAGGGTGTTATAGTCTAGTGTGGTGGTTGTGGGGTGGTGCCTGGTGGCCGGAGCACCACCATAGGGAGTCGCGGGTTTGTACAGGAACAGGGGCTGTTATGACTCGTTTTGGGTCTGTATATGGGTAGGTTGCGAGTGGGTTGCTGGGTGTCGACTGCTCGGGTATAGGCGAACATGATGGATCATTGGTGGTGGCTTTAGGAGGTGGGTGGTGATTGTGGTGGCTGGGAAATAAGAGAATAGAAGAGAGGAAATCATAAACAGGAAACAAAATAAAAAAAAACAGAGTTTAGGCGTGAGGGCTGGTGGTTTGCGAGGAGTTTCGTGGTGTTTCAGAGGGTGTCGAAGGGAGAAGGGGAGGACCCCTGGAACCACCATGGATCAGTGGTGATAGTGGTGGTGTCCAGGGGATGTGTGGGGACTGGTGGTTAGTAGGAATGACGTGAGAATATAGGGTGGCTGGATGACGACGGAAAAACGAGAGATCGGGTTGTGTACAACGGTTTTAGAAGGAATTTTTAGGGTGGTTTTAAGGGCTGAGAGCGGCAGACGAGACATGGAGGTGGTTGTTGGTGGTACAGGCTAGAGTTTGGGAACCTCCGTGGTGGTTGTAGGTAGTCGGGCTGGCGGTGGTGGTGCCGTAAATGTGGATACAGAGGCTGTGATATTGAGTTTTCGTGAGCTGCTTTGTCGTGGTCCATGGCTGTTATGTTGTTCGTTGTTTATTATTATTATTATTATGATGATGATGATGATGATTAAGATTATTATTATTATTATTATTATTATTATTATTATTTTATTTGTATAGTAGTAGCACTACTATTATTGTTACTATAATATTAGTATTATAATATTTATAAATTGTTAGTATTATTATTATTATAAGTTTATTATATTAGTAACTATAATAATTATGTGACGGTTATCGATTGTTTGATTATATTTTCTATGTTGGACTATTTAATCGAAGTTTAGTTATAAAAGTAATAAAGACGGGTTAATCAAGCTAATTGAAGTAGTCGTGTTTAATACGGTCTCGTTAAGTGTAATATATTATTTAATTGGTTAATTTGATTAATTGATATATTATATTTGTTTATATCATTATATTAGTTAGTAATTATGTATTTTATAATCGTTGTGTCGTGATTGTTTTATTTAATTAAGCTCATGAATAAGTTAAGTAGACTGGAGTACAATATGTTTTGGAATGAGTAGTGATTGTATACTTCTGCTAATTGTTAGGTGACGGTATTGAAGTGGCATAACTCTGTTTACTTGCTGGCTTTCTATTGGACTATATTGCTATCCAGGTAGGATACACTGACACTATACTCTATGATGTGTTACGAACGGATGTTGGATTGTGTGTTATGGATGTTGAGCATGATTGATATGAGAATGATATTAGTTGAATTGAGTGTTAATTATTATTATTGGCATGAGCATTGCATTATTTAATAGCGTGATTGATTAAGAGTATTGTTGCATTCATGAGCATGACATATGATTGGTTACTGAGAAAGTTATGGAACAGATATTATTGTTCTGATATAAAGCCCAGGGTGGTTCTGCAGACCAGGCCTGGTGTCTTATCAGCTATTGAGCTGGTGTTCGGCGACGGCCGATTATAGTCTGCCGGGAGGTTTGGTATGGCTGGGTGTTACGGGTTTGAGATTGAGATTGTGATTGAGCTCGAGCATGTCATGGCATTTGCATATCATATTTGTTGGCATTATTTATTATTGTGTTATCCTACTCAACCGCGAGGTTAACAGTGTATTCGTGTACACCTACGATGATCCGGAATGGGGAGTAGATTCTAAAGGTTAGAGACAGATGGACTAGGAGCTTGGGCAAGGAGAGAGACATGGCTTGGACCTACTTAGGATTAGATCACATACTTAGATTTTATCAGTTGTACTTTTATTCTTTGCGTAATAGTTGTAATATCAAAAGTTTAAATTTAATCAGTTTTTATATAAAGTACTTTGGTTTGTTTACTTTGTTATTCACTACCTCGGACATTTCGAGATGGTAACAACTGTATTTATTTGGGAATGTCTTGCTAAAGGCTCTTAAATAAATGGGGGTGTTACATCCCGGTTTCTTTCATAATATTTTTTTTTATAACCCCGTCTTCTCTTAGACTTACGTTTACTTAAAACATGAGATATCATACACTTGAGTGCAAGACATCTCATTTTTATATTTTCATTATCAGATGAATCAGAGGAAGCAAAAAATAGCTCACGTGCTTGTTTCATTTGTTCTTCCTCCATGTGCTCATCCATTATTTGAGAATAAATTGTTTGTTGAATATGAAAAAGTATAATATTTGTTAAATTAAATAAAGTTTATGAGTAAATGGTAACAAAGAAGAAAAGTGAGTTGAAATTAAATATGAAAAAATGTTAGTATTTATAGACAAAAGATTTGTAGCCGTTAAAATATTCCAATTTATGGCCGTTGGAAAATATAACCTTTGGAATATTTGAATTTATAAATGTAACCGTTGTTGTCATTTCAATTTATGAATATAGACGTTGAAAATATAGCCGTTGGACATAAATATTATATTAAACTTAAAAACCACACTTGAAAATAATACATTAAACATAAATATTTACTCCCTCCATTCTTTTTATATGTCCCCATTTTCCTTTTGGACACTATTCGCTATCGAGTATTCAACGTCAGTTTTCTCTCAATCTGTTCACGGAAATATATTCATGTGAGATCTTTTTTGAATTGTCTTGATAAGAGGATTAAGAATATCAAACTTTTATAATTTTTAGTAGTATGTAGCTAAAGATATAATAAAAACAAAATGAATATCGGCAAACGTGTATAAAGAAATGGGGTGATATAAAAAGAATGGAAGAAGTACATAATACTTGAAACACAAATTCTCATTTGTGACGGCGGTATCCGTCACAAGCTTGTGACGGATACCGTTTTCTCTCACAAAATACTCACTTTCTCTCTCTCTCTCTCTCTCTGATACTATTCATGTGGTCCCTTTCTCCACTAACTCATTTTGTATCCATTTTATCTCATAAAATATCCGTCACAAATGGTGACCCGTCACAAGCAAGACTTACTATACTGAAAATAATACATTAAACAACTTATTCTTCGACTCCTCTTCAGCAGGAGTTAAGTTCGATCTATGAGTTAAATTTTCCCACATTTGCATCACCAACTTCCTCTCTTCTAACTCATGTCTTTTTAAATTTAATTCATACGCTAAATCTCGTTGCTCTATAAACTTCGATCTTAAATCTTCAGTTTTGTTACTTTTGGTTCTCATTATCTCATTATTCAACTCCAATTGCCTAGCAACATCAGAAATATCAAATTCGGGAACTTGAGTTTTCCCTTTATTTCTCTTAGCAACTTTAATACTCATAGGACGCACCCTAGATGGACCGTCATCAGTTGGCGTAGAGTTGTCATCTTTTTCATTGACCCTCGTCCTTTTTACCACTACTGTCAGATTCAGTGTACGGTGTTGGTGGGTCTTCAACCGGACCTCTTACAGAAGAATGACATACTTCACGCCATTTAGAAAAATTTCGTAGCTTTCGCCATTGACTTTCAAAAGTGGCCACACCTGTACCATGTAGCCTCTTTATTTGCCTCATCAATCACATCTTCTCTCATTCCGCTCGCACTCCTTCGACTAGCTTGTTCATAGTGACCGACCCATTTCATAACGTCGGCGGCTATTCTAGACCAGCGATTTGTTAGCATACAAATCGTGCGTTCCCTTGTTGGGGTTGAGCCTAATCTTGCTGCTCGTGATTCGTCAAATTTAGCCTTTACTCTCTTCCAAAATTTATCTTTTCTTTGGTTGGTGCCAATACGAGCATCAGTTGAGATACCCATATATGCTGCTATAAGAGATTCATCTTCCAAGTCTGACCAGACAGTCTTTTTTCTCCCAACATTATCAAGTGCTACATTAGGAGTTAATTGGCTCTCCATAAATTCATTCTGTTGAAATAAATTCTCATCGGAAGATAACTCTACAACTGGTGGTTGTGGGTGGTTTGGCCGCTCTTCTTCGAAGAAATGAGGATTACTTTCTCCAAAATATCCCGTTATTGGTGTAGAATAATTTGAGTTTGATGGACTTTGCATTTTTTGCATAGGTGAACCTTGATTATTTAATAAAGTTTGATTTTTCATTGCTTGTTTAAATTGAAGAAATTGTATAAAATTAGGATCATCGTAAGGATTAATGTTGTTATTATCATTATTGTTATTCATAGTAAAAAGTTGTAATATTAGTAAATATTGTGATAAAATAAATAATTTGTGAAAATATATACAAATTTAACTCTATTTATAGACCATTTCTTTTTTCAAATAACAAAAATTATAACGTTACAAAATATTAACGTTGCAAAATTGAACGTTGGAAAATAGTGCATGCAATTAATTCATTTAATTGTGGTAAATTGAAAGCCATTTGTAGGAATCTTTTTGCAGCCTTTTTTGTCTCAACTTTCCACTTGTCCTTTTTTCTTTACTTCACTGCTTCCTTTTTTCTCCTATTGAGATCTCCATTCAAATGGAGAAAATACAACTCTCCTTCTCCATTCCATTTTCTCTCCATGGTTGCGTAAACTATGGAATTTTTTTTTCTCCATTCACTCTATGAAGAGTTTTCTCCCCATGAATGTGAATGCTCTAAGGGTTTATCTATTAACGAAAATATTGGTAAAGAGAATATTTAGTGCTACACTATTGGCAACTTTTTTTTTCAAAAAGTGGTTATTGTTGGCTATAATAAAATGGTCTAAAATTTCGTCTTATTATTTTAGACGAAAATGACCTGTTTTAAAGGAGACCAACTCGTTGAGAAAACGTAAATATGTAAGTCGTAATCCAAGTGGTATTTTCAAATTTAGATGTTAGGTGGTTACGGGTCACTTGGAGACTCTTAAAATTTGTTTTTGGTTTTGGCTGCCCTAAAACCAACTAACTTCCATATTCATAGCTGGTTTAGCTAGATTATGAGCCAACGAGTTTAGAATTTTAGGAATAAAACTAAAAATTAATATCACACGAATTCTCATTGAAGAGGGACATATACGTTACACGCCGAGGACGAGTCAAGTAATACCCAAGTGATTAGACGAGACCAAAACACAATGTTACTTCCTTAGGCAATTTGCTTTTGTCTTCCGTCTTCCGATTATGACGAATATGTCCGTTTTTAATGGGACTTTCTAAATTAATATAGTTGTTCTGAGGACATGCTGAATTTTAACTTCACGGAAATGATGTTAGGTTACTTTGGGTCGTTCAAAATGGGACAACTACCTATGATTAATTTGTTTGGATTTGGGGCATTCTTATTCTGGTCTAGTCAATTCAATAACGTAAACAATATATCAGTGTAGCATTGTTATCGTAGTCGAGTCCATTGAACTAGGTCTGTAATATCAATGCAGCCTATTATTCATTTTGGTTACATAGCGCCTTGTATCAGGTTCCGGCTTTGATACATATCTTATTTAAAATAATCGTTTGGATTAGTTAGCGCCTTACATAAGATGTTTACGGTATTTTATTTTATTATGTTTTTGTTTTAGATTATAAGTTAATCATAAATGATACGAAGTACAATGGTTGTTGCACTGTGGACATCATAGTCTTATTTGAGTTTTTGTGTATATAATGCACAACCAAGTAAGAGATAGCTGCTCGGACATCACTTTGTGACATACAGGTCAATTATGAACCACATTATGATAGATACAATATAACATTATTTTCATTAATTTGTCCTCTAGAGTCTAGACTATCCCCTTGATTACATTTATTATCTATATACAAGTATAATAGGAGACTATTGAGACTAATAAGCTACACACATTGGTTATCTGGCCTTAGTAACAGAATGATTGAAGAATAGCTGAGCATGGGATACATATCAGAATCAAGAAAGTGTTGGTATTGCTTTACCGCTGTTCTTCTCTCTAGAACATCATCGGACAAGAAGTCATAGGGCGGAGTTTTGCCCGTGTCTACTAATGGTTCCCATGTGTATCCGGGTCTATTTGGCAAATTGACAGTGATTGCCAAATGGCTTGTGTTGAAAGCAATGTACAACTCTTCTTTCACCAAGTCTTTCTGCAAAAAGCCTATGTTATTATAATTTTATGATGAGATAATGGTGTGTGTCGCTGATGGTGCCAAACACGCCTATTATAGCCGTATGTCTTTGTGCCATGTTGACTCCTATGCTTCTAAGACTTACATGGAAGTTTATGTCTGACATGGGTGAGTTTGATTTAATACCTATGACGTCGCTACTTGTCTGAGTGACATGGGGTTCAGTTCAACATGAAATAAGGTCAAGTGTTGACTGCCGGATCATTTCAATGGAGTTGTGATGTGTTTAACAAGATGTTAAATCATGTATGGATATGTTGATTTTATGAAGATCTAGCAGTTATGATAACAATCAAAAGTGCGGGAATCAGGCGTACCATAGTAAATGCAACAAAACGGCTTGCCTCTGACCAATCTGGGCACCCAGGAGCATGGCCATGCCATTGCAATCTCTCCGATGTAGGGAAGTCACTCAAACCAAGTGATTCACATTCACTGGGGGTGAAACAGAAATGTGTATCTTAGTACCTTGTGGGGAGAAATACTTGTACCAATCAGTGATGATGTTACTCTTTATCAGGACAACTTACCTGCGGAACTTAGTCATTAGTCGGCAAAATCTGTAAAAATCAGAAGCAGCCTCGTCCTTCTTATCCCACCGAAAGTAGTTTAACTGCAGCTTAAATACAGTTAGTCGAAGGGATCTACACAGCCTTTTCCAAGTAAAATCATCAGTGAGCAGTTTTTACATAGTTATCATGGCAATATGAATTGTTGTTTCCTCCTTTCGTGTGGCCATACTCGTCACCCATATAGATCATAGGAACACCCTACGAAATAAAAGTTTTTAGACAAATTAGAGGCCGGTGTTAAAAAGCACAAGTCACCTATAGAAAGCTCTTTCAAGGAAATGTCGCCTAAGTTGGATTTGTACGGTATTTTCAGAAAATAGTTGAACGGTTAGTATGAGTATTTTCTGAGTGATTAAGTTGGAAGAGAATGGAGATATTTGATGTTGAAAGTTCACAGTTGTTTCATGAGTTGGATGTATAGGCTTGAGCACAAAAACACATGGCAGGATGAATATACAGTGCTATATTCTTCTTCGAAGAAGAACAAAAATCTTTGTCGTTTGTGTATTCTTCAATTGGAACTTCTTTATGTCTTCTGGTCTCTGCCTTTGTGAACAACTATACAATGTTCAGTGCTGCTCGACAGCTCCATGGCTTTACAAAATACTTACTGGGAAAAGAAAGCAGCCAAGTACCAACCCGTGAAGAGAGCGACGAAGTGAATGTAAGGTTAACAGTTTACACCAAAGCTCTTGCTATAGTGTAGGAAATGAGATGGGTTATAGATTAAAATACCTGGGAAACCATAAGACAAAGGAAGAAATTCCGCATTTGTCGCTTCCTTAATTGCTTCACAACAATGCTCGCAAATTCACCCTCCTGAAAAACAGCTTCTTCTAATTATGATTTGGTTAAAACTTACAAGAACCAACAAGAGACACGCGACTAGTATAGACTACCCTACGGATTCGGATTTACAAACTGGCCAATCCTGATTAAAAATTTAATGAAAGCAAAAGAATACAAGGGCGACAAGCCCACAATCACTACCTTGCAACTTTCACTATTTACTCAATTCATTTACCAATGCGTTTAGGACTTTAGGTACCAATAATTCATTTCAAATTCGACAAAAAGAGTGAAAATAAGTCATTTGTAGCACAACGCTTTAAACGATCCTAAAGGTCAGATCAAGAACTGCTATCAAAAACTTTGATGTAGTATGCCATTGGGTTTCAAGTGACAAGCTCTACTAGTCAGTCCCCCAGATTTCCTTCTGTGTCCACATTGTCTATCGTCAACTTTTATTAAGTGCTAAACTAAATATTTGAGCTGAAATTGTGAAACTGCTGTACAGCTCTTGCCAAATATTAGATTTGTGCAACAAAAGATTTCAGATTAAGGACTGATCATGACATACAAATGACTTGTAATTTCGACATAACCAAGTGCTATATAGTGAGTTAAGGAAAAAAATTAACACAAGGAACGATGCCGTAAAGACTAAAAAGTGACAAAACTGACCACTACGACGACTTTCAGGCAGATTTCATCTACTTTCATCATCTTAACAATACAATGTACCAAAGCCTGAAAAGCCTCACACACTTGGCGAGGTGGGGGCAGGATCTACTCATCCCTACCCATGTCTTAAACATAAAGAGATAGTTCCCAGGTGATCCAAAGTTGTGCCATGAATCACATGACCGACTGCCACTTCAAATTACCGAAAGAGCAGATATTGAAGTAAGCCATGTTTCTTTATTTCATCATATTCATCTAGTACACTACTACATATTCCAAAGAAAAATATGGTCTATTCTCCCCCACCTCAGCATGATTATAAATGGAGAAATCATAACGCACACAGCGCATACCTGACCACAGTTCCAGCTATTATTGTGATTCTCTCCATCATTGTTGTTTTCTCCATTCGCCAAATTATGTTTTTCATTGTATGTCACTAAGTCAGCCAAAGTGAAACCGTCATGCGCACACACAAAGTTGATACTATGCCATGGTCTCCTTCCTCCTTTCTGACAAATCAATGTCGGCATCACTAAACTTTTCTTGAAAATTTCATAAAATGCATCCACTTATATTGAAAATTGAACAGGTCACTTAAACTATAAGGTCAACTGATACCTGATATAGGTTCGGGCTACCACATAGGCATTCAGCAAAGGCACCAGCAAAGCCATCAGTTCCTTTGATAAAGAGCCTCACCATGTCACGATACTGAGCAAATAGATATTTGGGAGTTGAATGCAGTTTAATATAGCATACAATTATACTAGCTACCAAAGAGAATTTGCAAGCTTTCCAAATTTTATTCTAACCTATGTTACTTCAACTAGACTGCACGTGACGGACAAGGAAATTTGTATGAATCTTTCATTTTTTGACCTAATATAAATTGTTGAAGTGTCGTGTCTGGTCAAAATGTTGATGTAGGAGTATAGGACACATAACACGCAGCGGCAGTGAAGCGTCGATACTCGAAGTAACATAGATTCTGAATAGTCAAAATACTAGGTGAAGAATTCTACACAATCGGGCAGACACAGTGTGGCAAGAGGATAACCTTTCCATTCCATTCAGACCAAATGCCCCAGTGAGGGAAGTCTCCGACCTGATAAAGCCCTCCACAGTCCCATGCTTCAGCAATAAGCTGACACGTGACAAGATCGAAAAAAAGAAAAAGGCAGTCAATTTCATAGAGTCAACAATATGGGACTAGTAAAATTTGCAGTCAATAAAAGGGAATTGAGGCAAAATCATCAACGGCCCAAGGGGTGTTACTTACCATGCGTTTATATAAGCCACAAAGTATTACGTTGAAAGTGTTTTCCTTGCTGGTTTTAAATTTGTACAAATTAATACAAATTTAAACATATTCAATTACAGTTGAAAGAATTTCACTTTCAGTCCAAGAAATGTGTACAAATACATACTTTGGTGCATGTTTGCTATATAGCGTGTTTTTTTCACGTTACCAAGCTAAAGGAGATATTTTATTTCAATTATGAGATCTCACTGCGATCTTTACAAAGGACAGGACAATTTAAATTTGTAGGCATCCAAATAAGTCATAAACAATGATACAGAACTGTTCTTAAAGGTGAGAAGTCAAGGATGGTGATAGATCAGCAGAAGTCACCTTTGTCCTACATAGTATCGGATCATTGCTTATCATATCAAGCAACGGAGGGCTGCTTAAAGGCGTCCCTGTTGTAAGCATGTCATCATCAGTTGTCGTCCCATAAACATTAGCAGCATCCCAGAGACTTGCACATTAAAGAGAACAGGAAGTGAAGAAGTGCTGATGACACCAATTACAGTAACCAGAGTATGGAATAACACATTATGAGGAAATAAACCTGCTGCCTCTAGTTAGTATAGAAGCCAAATCGAAGCGAAAACCATCTATATGCATTTCTGTGACCCAGTATCTGTTGCATCAGAGAAGAAGACTTAATTGTAATGTAGAAGACTTATATGTGTTTCTATTGCCAATGAAGTTAAAGACTCGTCAAATTAATTGATTCAAATTATGACAAAATAAAACAAGATTCTTCACCAAACCGTTGACGCTTCTATTTATTCTTTAGTAGCAGTCATTAGATACAATTCTCAACGCAACTTTCAGAGTGGGTTATCTGAGAACTCTCTATCTCGTTAACACAGCGGTAAGACTACATACATCCAACCCCCTACCTCCACCAACTCTAGGAGCTACAATGGTAGTGAGGAAATCTTCTTGTTTTTATAAGACTTGTACACAATAAAGATAGCTAAAGTATCTCTATGACAGAGATTACCTTAAACAATCCACTATGAACTGGCGTACAACAGGATGGTTGCAATTGAAAGTGTTTCCACAACCTGAGTAATTGTAGAATTCCCCCTGCCATATTCAAATAACAACTAATGATTAAATATGCAGAAAGATTGCATATGACCCTAAAATGCAAAATATGGCTGCAAATAGAAATAGCCGCATTCAGAAAGAGATTAAGGATTAGGGACTCTCTAAGAACTTAATATGTGAGCCGATTTAATTGGAGGATAGGAAAGTCTACTAAGCATTCGTAAAAATCTAAAGATGATCTAGGCGGCTGGGCGCTCCAAATAAAATTACAGCATATGCAGATACCAATCATCTGGCAACCTGCCCTAGGCTAGACTGCATCTAGTATCGTTAAAAACACCATATTAGTTTTTATAATCCAAAATCTGGCAACAACCTTGTGAATCCCACACTAATGCAGAGTATAGGAATGTCTACATGTATGCAGCATTGTCAGAAGCTTCCTTTACTTTTTACTTTAAAGCCTTAAAAGTCTTACTGTTGAATACAAAAACAAAATGAATGTATAATAAACAGTCTAAGATTAAACAGAACCAACAAATACAGTAATTCTGACTTTTAGAAGTACAAAACAAATGACAATATGAAAACAAATACCTTGGGTGCAAGCATGTAAAAGACACTGTTATCAATGCCTCTGAAGGACAAAATTGGACCTTTCTCGTTTCCTTCAGCCGTGTGATTGAAAACTACATCCATGACCACCTATCGGCGAAGAAAGAATAAGTAGACTAGCTAACGTTACCCTAAAGAAGCGGAAAGTATGGTGACATGGCGTCTAACCTCAATACCCCTTTTATGTGCTTCTCGGACAAGAAGTTTGAACTCATTTATGGCATCATGACCACAGTTGTGTGAGCCTGATGCCGAATATCTAATCATGGGTGAAAAAAAACTGATGGTAGAATAACCCCAAAAGTTGACCCTGTACAAAAGAACTTGTGTCATTCAAAGTAGCTTGTCAGTCCACAGCCGCATCCTTCAAAAACGTTGGATGACTTCTTAAATTAAAATATTCAGGAGTATCATGTGTCAGCGTGTGTTAGTGTCTGTGGTTTATGTTACCTGACATGTCATTTTAGGCCGGAAACATGAAACTTTTTACAAAATGGTCGTGCTTGATCCCTAGGATTGACAGAATTGGCATATTCTTATATATATTTTGTCATTCAGACCATGACGGTAGATATCACGTCAAATATAAGAACTCCTTCTATCCATCTCTATAACAATGTGTCGCGTCCAAGTGTCCAACCCTTGCGGTAGAAAATAATTTTTCGAAAATTCGCGGATCCTACCTATTCAACCACGTTTAACCCGTATATCTATAGATCAAAATCATGTCAAACCTAACTCATATCTTACAATGTAGAATTTATGATCTATGAAAAACTGACGGAGTAACATCCTTGCATTAGCATAGCTCATACACTTCTGAGAATTTTTATACAATAAAGTAGAGAAATTACTTGTGATCCCCCATGGCAGAATTGTAGCTGTAATATTCCAGCTCATTGAACTCATGACATGGCATTAACTCGATGCAATTGATCCCAAGCTCCTGCAGAAGACAGAAGAATGCCAGTCACACAACCACTTGACAACATATACGAATATTGTTGGTTCACAACCGAGGGGGGAGAGATAGAGTGATGTTATTCTATCAGACTGAACACAAGGAAAAGTTGGATAAACATGCATATTATTTTCAAAGTTGCTTGAATCGTTTCATAATTAAAGGGAGGGGAAAAGGTTATGAGAAACGGTATACAAACCCTGCTACAATAGTTAATAACTAGCCATGATTAAGAGGTGCGCAAACAAACTTCAGTCATGATCAATTAAAGTACACACCCAGATGCATTTAACAGAGAACTTAGATAAACTCCTGAATGCTGATAAATTCCTTGCAGTGAAAACTATTTTTTCAAAATAGAAGAACAATTCAGGAATCAGTTTTAGAGAAAGTACCTTCAGGTGGTCTAGTTTTTCTGTAACACCAAGGTATGTACCCGGGTACTTAGTATTGCTTGATTCGTGCCTTGTAAACCCACGGACATGCATTTCATATATTATCAGATCTCTTTGTCGGAATTTGAGGGGTAGATCGCCTTGCCAATCAAACTGAAAGTCTCAAAAGCATGCGTGAAAATTTGCACACACAAATTTAGGAAACGAATGAACTTATAGATATTACGATATTGGTGAAAAGGCTATAATTATACTTTTTTTGATAGTAGGATGTGACCATGTACTGATCACTAACATCAACCCCAAGTGCCCCAACCCCACCATGGCACCATGTCCAGTAAGGCCAAAAGTGATCATACAGATGACCGGTAACATAATCCAATCACGGTAACATAAATTGCATCAAGGTTCATGCATTTTATTGACTGCTACGGTGCTACCTTGAAATATATAAGATGCACAGCAAATTAACTAGTGAAAAAGTTTGAGAATGCCAAAGAATAACGAGTTTGCAATCATCAAAAATCGAAATGAGGAAACTATGAACTGACATATGCAAAATAATGTGGGACGAACAATCCTAACAGTTTGACTCTGCCTCAGAGAGGCTAAAGACAATGTCACAGAAATTATATCCAAGAGATTATGTGACTTGGGGGAGGTATCGGAGGTGAACAATCCAATGGCTGCTTAAGCTACGCACAAACCGTATATGCTATAAGTCATAAACTTTTTTATTTGCTATATATACAAATGGTACGATTTCCAAGTCCCATGACTATATACAGATGAACAGTAAAACAGTACGCTTTTCATGCATCAGATGTTAATCTGACTCCTGAATATTTAATGGTTATGTGCATAAATATCACAAGATGGCACTTGGCAGAGGAAAATATATGAGCATTTTACAACAATTAAGGGATGAAACATATGTTATCAAATATCTTCTAAACAGTTACCTCGTCTTTTGTGGACGGTATCATGCACGCCATTTGAGGCCAGCAACTACCTTCAGGTCCTAATTCTCCATAATTACCCCGGCTAATGACTGCCTACACAAAAGTTATTGAAAACTAATTCATGGATGCATGACCCGAAAACAACTATCCCATCTTGAATAATAAAATTTCAAAGATTCTTTCTATGCTCTAGGCCTTCCTAAATTTAAATGACGAAGACTTCTGAAACAATGTAGCACTAACTTTGGCAAAAGGGTCCAATAAAATAGAGGAAGAATTGTAGTAATGCCCTTCTTCTGGTAAGAACGGACCATCAAATTTATATCCGTATAGCATGTTATCAAAATCCCCCTTTACATATACATGCCATACGTCTCCAGTCTTGTTAACCAAGGGGTCAAGAATGATCTCCTCAGTTACTCTTTCCTGCATCAAATAAAGTAGCAATAAGATGCAGACCATTTTGAAGCCCGAGCTATGTTGATCATGAAGCTACATTTCGCCAATTAAGGAAGGCTCAATAAAACTACATAACTCCATAACCAAAGCTGAAACACTGAAAGTTGATACTCGTGCCCTCAAGATTTTGGCAAAAACTCATTACTAAGTATTGACCGTTAATATACACACTGATATCCCCGTATTCAGATAAATCTTAATTGTTTATCTGTCCATCTATGAATACCAGAAAATATTGAACCTGGAGTCGACTGTTACTGGCTCATTTTGTAGAACTCTTCCAGAAGATATCCTGTTCTCTCGGGATACTGGGATGCCAAGTAACAATTGAGAAAACAAAGATTTCAACTTTTTATTTCTTTTTCCTAGTCAGACTGAAAACCTACATTCCTTCTTCATTGTCACCATCATGGTGAATGACAGTGGAATTCTTTTGGACTGAAATTGTCTCAACTGAACTGATTTATTGTGGTTTAAATTACAGAACCGAAATTAAATCTAAAATAACGGGGCCTAAGTTCACTCTGGTAAGTTGAACACTTGCACACAGTGAATCATAAGCTGCTAAACTGCTACATTACATAAGCTGAAGAATTCTGAAAACCCATGATAAAAGCAATCAGATAAACCACTAAACTGATCACAAAGCACTCAAGACAAATGAAATTAATCAAATCCCAATTAATTAAACTAAACTAAAACGTTCTAAATACTCATTTTCAATGCAAAAAACACTACAGCAAAGTAATTACCTACAGCATAAAAATCAATGCAAGAACCAAATTAAATAATACAGTTATATATTTACAGAAAATAGTCCAATATGAGTATGGTGGCACTGAACTCGGTCCACCGGGTGGCGGCGTGGCGCTATCTCATTTTTCAACAAAGAAACCCAATTACAAACTAAACAAAACCAGGAAAAATATAAAACCTCACAGTACAGCCAATTAAAAACACTATACTCCACATAATTAAGCAACATTACCAATAAAATTGTTTAATACCTTGTGTAAATCAGAAAGGGTGAACAAGCAAAGAGTAGCAGAAAAAGAATGCCCAGAAAAAATAGCAAAATTAACACCACCATCAATAGCAGTGGCGCCAAACGGCGTGGGATTACCAGGGAAAACCGTAAAACGAAGCGATTTAGGGGGTTTATCAATGATAACAGCAGTAGCATCAACCTCATTTTTAGAATCCCGTGAATTAACCACTAAAGAACTGTCAATTCTGGAATTGTGGAGCAACCCAATTGAGAATGAAGAATGTTGGAAGTAATTATGGGGAAAAATGGAGGTGGGTAGTATTAAAGATGGAAACTTTTTGGAAATTGAGAGTTTGGAAGAGAGAAAAAGGGGAGTGTAGTGTGTAAGCTCCATTGTAAGAAGCTCAACACATACAATAGTGTGTCTGTGTGTCTGTGTGTCTGTGTGAGTGAAGAGTGAGTACTGAGACTCTGAAAGTTAGTGTCAGTGTGGGAGTGTGTGTGATCTTGGGGTGTGTGGAGAGATTTTTTTGGTTTAGTAGATTGATCACCCTTGGAATGAAATTTTGTATTTAACGGCTAAAAATAATGACCCGATTCAAAATGATCTATTATTCCATAATAACTTAATTAAGCATTGGTTCCATAATGAATGTTATTTGTCCTTAATTATTTGGGATATTTTATGTGGTATTAATATATTTTTTTTTGTTTTTTTAAGGAATACCCCATTTTTCCTAAAATAATTTGACGGCCTATAATTCTTTGTTAGGCGTTCGGAACACGATTTTTTTCAAATTGATCGTTTTAGCGAGAACTTTGATTGAAAAAAGATATTGCTACTTTCAAAACTTGTTGCAAGAGTTACCGCCAGTCAAACATTTTTAACCAAATAAACTTTGGGTCTATTTGGCAAAACTAGCTGAAAAGTAGCTGAAACCTGAAAAATTACCTGAAACCTGAAAAGGTAGGGGAAAAGTTACCTGAAAACTAAGACCTGATACGATAACTGATTTTTGTTAAAACTGTCTGGAAACTAGCTGAAAAGGTAACTGATATTTGACAAAATGACGTAAAAGAACATGGTTTATTATTGATATCTTTTACGTTTTTACTACTCCCTCCGTCCCGGTAATATGTTTACACTTCCTTTATTTCTCCCTCACAAAATAAAAGAAGTGTAAACATCCCACTAGGACAGAGGTAGTATTATTCTTTTGTTATTGTCGACAAATGACCGAAACAAATAGAGTAATAACTTCTAAAGAGAATCGTGCACTTAAAATGGTACTGGAAAATGTCTTCATTGCTACTTCCAGGATTTCTTCATGTATACTATTTCGAATGAATTGGCCATTAAAATCAAGTTATAGGAATATCTTCAACTACTAGCTTTTATATACACATGATTCATGCCCAAAGAATTTCATAAATTAATATATAACGATTAGGTGAAAAAATTTAAACAATATATCCTCAAAAATATACTATTAATATAAAATTAGTTTTCTATTTAAGTCATACACACACAAAAAATTAATTATGTTTACGTAACGATTTTGTAGTGTGTTTAATTTTGTTTTTAACGTTATAAAATCCATGGGTAGAATAGGTAAATAAAAATGAATTAGGTATCTGATTTGTCAAATGCTACATGATGTAGCTTTTTATTTAAGGTACCTGTTTCACCCTTTTTTAGTCTAAACAGGTAGTTGCCAAACCCTCCATAAATATTAAGCTACCTAATTGTTTTGTTTTTTTTTTTGCTAAAATGTAAGCTTTTCATTAAAATCGCAAATACAATACAATTTGGGGTTAACTAACCAGTACATAACAAAACTGACTATGCTCCTATAAACTGTTCCCACCATACTGTATTAGTATGTGGACTATCACTGGACATAGTATGCAACACTCTAGTTCTCACGCAACATTTTATCTCTTCTATGACTCTTTGGGGCCTCTTCAATTTTAACTATACTCTTACCAAGTTCCTTTGCATCCATATACTGTACCAAGCAACCAATAGCACATCACTTGTGACTCTCTTTCTGGCCTGACTCCATCTTTTCCTAGCAAGCTGCTCAAAACAACCAGCCTGCAGGAAATCAGTCCTCATCCACTGTCCCAATCCACCTAAAACCAGCCTGCTATAGACACACTCAACAAAGAGTTGGGAGTGGTCTTCTTTACTTAATTGACAAATACAACAAAGATCATCCACAGCCACCCGTAGATTAAACAATTTAGCCTTCAGCAGTAGCCCTTCTCTCAGAATCAACCAGGCAATAAACTGATGCTTGGGAGCTTCAACACTATTCCAGAGGGGTTTACTCCAACTCACCCTCTCCTTTTTAATTCTCAACCAGTAGTTATAACAGCTTTTAACAGTGTAACCCTCACTGTCACTCCACTCTCCATCAACAAAACCATCTCTAATAGTATCTCGTACCTGACAAACCTTCCTCCAGTACCAACTAGCATCTATCAAGGGCTCATAATCCATCCAGTGTCTATTTTTCATATAGACATGATGAACCCATTGCACCCATAACCTATCCTGACTCTGCACAATCCACCAGACCAACTTACCAATCAAAGCAACATTCCAAATCTGGCTATGTCTAATACCTAGTCCTCCTTCCTTCTTAGGCACACACACCTTCTCCCATGCCACTCTAGGGCTCTTAGTGTAATCTGCAGTTCCTTCCCACAAAAAGTTCCTACAAATTGCATCAATTCTATCCATAACTCCTTTAAGAATGACAAAAATAGTAGCCCAATAATTGTATAACGAGCTCAAAACAGAATTAACAAGGACTAATCTTCCTGCATAAGATAGTCTCTTAGCACCCAGTTGTCTAATCCTAACCACATTATCAATGAGTACAGCACAATCTTTCTTCTTCAATCTGCCTGCAGTAATGGGAACACCAAGATAGTGCAAGGGCAGGCTACCTTCAATGAAACCAGACACTGCCAGGATTTCCTTCTTAACCTCGTTTTTCACTCCATTGAAATATGCACAATATTTTTGTGCATTCATTTTCAACCCCGAAGCTGCAGAAAAGGATGCATACGACCTCAGAATAACCATTATAGAAGAAACATCCCTCCTTGCAGAACAAAAGCAGGTCATCAGCAAACATTAAATGCGTCAATTTGAGTTGTTTGCACATAGGATGATAGGTAAACTTCATTTTCTCAGTAGCAGCCTCAAGAATCCTACTCAAGTACTCCATGCAAAGGGTAAAAAGAAGAGGATACATGGGATCTCCTTGCCTTAAACCTCTCTTACCAGGAAAGAAACCAAAGGTTTCACCATTAACAGCAATAGAAAAGGATGCAGAGCTTATACATTCCAAAATCAATCTCCTAATCTGAAGAGGGAAATTAAAAGCTTCCAACAATTCTCCCACAAACTTCCAACTAACTGAGTCATAGGCCTTCATAAGATCCATTTTGAACATACATCTAGGGGTACAGGCTTGCCTATTATAAAGCTTCACCAGATCTTGACAAATCAAGATATTCTCAATAATACTTTTCCCCCATTTATGAACCCTCCCTGGTTCTTACTGATCAAATCAGGAAGAACCTCAGCAAGCCTTACACAAATGATTTTAGAAATACATTTGTAAAGAACATTGCAGCAGGCAATTGGACGAAATTGAGTGACTGAATTGGGCATTACCTAATTGTTTTGGCAAAAATGTTACTTCAGGCAAATCAGGTAGCTGAAATTGCTTGTCAAACAAACCCTTTGATGACAATACCCCGTGTCTACGAGTTCAAAAATAATGAATTTTTTTTTTCAAATTTGATCGTCTTTACAAGATCTTTAGTTTGAAAAGAAATTGTCGTTTTCAATTTGGTGGCCAAGAATTATACACAATCATAAAATTTTAGCTTAAAAAGAGAGGTATACCATAGAATATGAAAAAACAAAGGGGTAGCATGCATGTAGAATATACCTAATTATTTTAACATATATCTCAACTAAATGCATTCAAGAATAGCTTCAACATGAAATTATTAGTTAAAATTGAAAATATAAGATAAAACATATGTTAGTAAACCATCAGGAAATAATTCTCATTTGATGATGATGATGACCTCTCGAATGGAGAACATGAGTCCGAATTTACCCGAATCCCTTAATTGACCCTAAATGTTCCAACCTGTCTTATTTCAAGTTAAAACAGACTTGAGTGACTTGATTGTCACTTCTAGATTGGAGCTTAATCTCCTATTTTAATATGTTGTTTACAAAACATTTGAAATAGTATGTTTGTAAATTAACTATGTTAAAAGTCTTAATATGTTAAAAAAAAAACTCATATATGAGGTACTTCCCCATCCTAATAAATTATTACTATTTTCATGTTCTAGTGTATGGATCAATAGTTATCCATTTTTATTTTTCACAAATTCTTATTTGCAACGGCACTATCCGTCGCAAGCTTGTGACGGATACCGTTTTCTCTCACAAAATACCCACTTTTTCTCTCTCTCTCTAATACTATTCATGTGGTCCCCTTTCTCCACTAACTCATTTTATATCCATTTTATCTCACAAAATATCCGTCACAAATTGTGACCCGTCGCAAGCAAGACTTACTATTTATTTTTAATAAACTTTTACGTATAAAAGCACATGCACAACTAGGTGAAATATTCTAAACTATTGGTTATTAGACAACAATTTCATTTTCTTGATATTTGTGTCGAAAGTAATAGAGATCTCCATTAATTGGGAGCGTAGGGCTATAATCTAACACAAATGATTGATCTTCAATATGACTCTTATACATAAACAACGACTTGATAATAACTTATCCTCCCTCCTATTTTGAATAACTGTCCCATTGTCCATTATCGTCTATTCACAATAATATCTCATTGTTAATTTTTCGTAAACTTTTATACGAAGTACTTATTTTAATCACTTCAATCCACAATAATACTCCACCTTACCCCACAACAGTACAACACTACTTATTTAATCACACCTACCCACACTAATAATCAATAATACATTCTCTCTCTCCAATCTTCTTATCCAACACAATACTTTTCATTATTTAACTATTTTCCTTAATTTTTGTGTCATTGTCGAAATGGGACAGTTATCCCAACTAGGAGGAAGTACATATTATTTAATGATAGGCTAAAGTGACAATTTTTGCCCCCTTAACTTTATTCAATGATAAAATCACCCCCTTGAAGTAGGGGTGTTCATAATAAATCGAACCGCAATAACCGAATCGAAAAACCGAAAAATCTTACATTCAATACTTTTCATTATTTAACTATTTTCCTTAATTTTTGTGTCATTGTCGAAATGGGACAGTTATCCCAACTAGGAGGAAGTACATATTATTTAATGATAGGCTAAAGTGACAATTTTTCCCCCTTAACTTTATTCAATGATAAAATCACCCCCTTGGAGTAGGGGTGTTCATAATAAATCGCACCGCAATAACCGAATTGAAAAACCGAAAAATCGTACATTTTTAAGGTTCGATTAACCGAACCGTTTTGACAAAGCGGTTCGGTGAACCGAACCGTTAAATTTATCATGGATACGGTTCGGTTGAGGTTCGCAATTTTAGAAAAAAGAATAACCGCGAACTGAACCGTTCACAAAAAGTAAGCAAAAAAATTAAAATATTATATAAATTTTTGTTTAATTAAAAAATGTTTCTAGATTCAAAAATGGTTAAAATGATTAATATTAAAGTTTCACTAACGAACTTTATTGTTGAGTATAATTAAATATTAAAAATATAATTAAACTATTAGATAAAATTCTCGAAAACTAAAGAAAAAATATATTATTATGTTTATAGGTTAACTGGTAACCGAACCTCAAATAACCGTTTAAAGTGGTTAACCGAACCGCAAATAGCCGTTCCTAACGATGTGGTTTAGGTTCGGTGTTTTGCCAAACTGAACCGTGTGCGAACCGAATTAAAAATACGGTTCGGTGAACCGAACCGCGACTGAACACCCCTACCTTAGAGCATGTACATTGAAGAGGATGATTTCATCATCTTATTTCTTCTCTTTCATCTTATATTTATGACACCCCATACTATCTTTGATTTACCCCACTTTCCACTATCTACCTCCTCTTTTTTTTTTTTTGGCACATCAAAGAGCATGATATCTTCCTCTTCTTTTTCACCATTTAAATATACTCCACTACAATTTTTATCTCTTATTTGGCACTAAGGACATTCTCCATTTATAGAGGATGTCTTTGTAACACCCCAAGAGTATGAGATGAAAGTTGTCCCACATCGGTAGAATGTGAGGCTTGTAATATGTTTATAATAGCTTCCACCCACCAGTTAGTAACAAGGCCTTGTGCTTTTGGGCTTAAGTGAGGACAAATAATGGGCCCAAGAGTGCACACTCATCTTATTGGGTTTGTGTTACGACGGTGGCGGGTCGGGTTGTTACAAATGGTATCAGAGCGACCCTACGACCGTGTGGTGAGCCTGTGGTCGGGAGTACCCGGGTCACACACCTAGCGGGGGAGGATTCTGGCCCTGGTTGTGGTCAAGGTTGAGGCACAACGAGGACGTTGTGTTCTTTAAGTGGGGGAGTTTGTAACACCCCAAGAGTATGAGATGAAAGTTGTCCCACATCGGTAGAATGTGAGGCTTGTGATATGTTTATAATAGCTTCCACCCACCACTTAGTAACAAGGCCTTGTGCTTTTGGGCTTAAGTGAGGACAAATAATGGGCCCAAGAGTGCACACTCATCTTATTGGGTTTGTGTTACGACGGTGGCGGGTCGGGTTGTTACAGTCTTCTTATTCCTCTTAAAAGAGGATGTTAAGAGGATGTATCCACATTGAAGAGAACGTACTCTTGGCACTCTCTTTCATCTAAGAGGATGATAAATCATCTTCTATGTCAATGTTCTTAAATTTCTATTAAAACAAATAAGCCTCTTAACTTTAGTAAAGTGAAATTAAACTCTATTGTTTAATTTCTCAAAAGAATTCACCAAACTCAATTAATTGCAATTATAAACGATCGAGACTAATTGATTAAAAAAATGGTAAATTATACTTCCTCCATTCCAATCAATTCTATACATTTTACTTTTTAGACACTATTCATAAGTCGAGTGAATTTTCGACACAACTTCTAATATATAACATAAAAGATAGTCATGTGAGATCTTGTTTAAATTGTCTTATCGAGTATATTGTGAATATCAAAGTTTTATATTTTTTATCGATACGTAACTAAAGATATTAACAAAAGAAAACGGGTATTGGCAAACGTGAATAAAGTAAATGTATAGAAATGATTGGAATGGAGGTAGTACATGGTTTATTTAAGAAATTTTGAAAGCTATAAGAGGAGTGACCTAATTGAGGAGTGATTAGATGTTTGAAAATTTGAACAATGCGTGGGACGCTACAAGCAATATGTAACCCAACTTTTTATAATTTAGGAAATTTAATTACGTTTATGGGTTGCTAATGAGAAGTACTAATTACTATTTATATAGGCGATGGTGAGCCCTTATTAAAGCTTCATGACTTTGCAAAAAAAACATTCCTTAATTCATGGCTGCCCCTTTTAAACAACACCATGTCATGGCCACCTCCATGTACACTACTTATATGAAAACGATTGCTTCCTTTGTCATCACAGACTAGTTTTACGCCCGTGCAAAAAATGCACGGGTTTAAACTGAAAAAACAAAAATAAAAAGATGAATATATTTAATAAAAAAAAAAAATTTATACACTTAACTTAGACGTAAGTAAAAACAACGCATTTGTTTGACATTATAGAATTATACAAATTCTTATAAGGCTATCGGTTTAACTTTAGAACGGATCAAATATACATATGTAAACGACTTTATTTTCTTTTTATATATGCTGATAGTCTTATAGTATGAGACTGTCTCACACAAGAATTCCTAGTTAATTTTATTTGTCAAGGTATTCAAGAGGTTAATTTTTTCGGAATTGTAATTTTTTTTTATTATAAAATTTGTTGTCCTTTAATATATGAATTTCTATACTTCCGATTTATTTTTGTATTTTATTTTTATTGTAAGGTTGAATGTGATTAATTTTTTTATCATAAGCTTTTTAACATATGAATATAAGAATGTACTTATATAGAAAATAATAAGAAATGGGGAGAGAGAGTAATTAATTACCTTAATGATAGTGGAGAGGAGAGAGGGTAATTAATTACTTAATGATAGTGGGATTGGGGAGTGGGGCAATTAGTTTTTTTTTCATGAACAAAATTCCGACCAATCAGATTTCTCTAAATGTCTTTCCTTTTATAGAAAGAGGATTCTAGGAGCATCTCCTGATGCGAATCTCATCTCCAATGGTAAGCCACAAATCTACTAGCTTAACTTGCCACATCACATTTTTAAGCTACAACACTTTTAAGCTACAAGTTCCTCCAATGGTTAAGATATAATAGTTGTTGCTTAAATATTATATATACATTTATTTGATTGACACACATCTCTTGTGGGCCCATTTAAGCTAGTAGCTCCATGGAGCTAGTTGCTCAAACTAAGCTAATTGATATAGAGTTCTCCAATGGTCAAGCAACTAGCTTGAAACTTTTATAATTTGCAAGCAAGTCATTTTGCTCAACCATTGGAGATGCTCTAATACCCTTCACAACTTTGTATCAAGTCAAGTAGAACTTATATGAGTAAATTAAGATAAATTATTTATGATTTCGTACTCACTCTAATTTTTGTCTTATCTACTAATGTATGTAATAGACTTTCACGAACTTGTGACGGATATACTCGTCACAACGCCAAAAATGTCTTGGAGATGGTTTGATTAGCATTGGAAATTCATTAGAATCTACTCCCATGAAATTGTAGACACTAAAAATTTTATTTAGGTGTCGAAAATACAGAAATGCATTAAATTGAGTTAATAATAAATAAATTGCTCAATTTTATATTTGTCCCTTTTAAATCAAATTTGGGTTATTGTGAGTTATTCGGGTTCCAAGGAAGCCAAATGGGCCAAAATCGTAAACAAGCCGAAAATAAGCCTGGAGCCCAAAGCCCACCGAAGGCCAAACTTTTCTCTATAAATAGAGCGGAATTTGTTCAAAAAAAGGGAAAAGGGGAAGAAAATAGAAGAAAAGAAAAGCTCTGGAATTCTCTCTGAAAATCTCGTGAAATTTATCGCAAGCAGTCAACAAGGACAAGAAATCCGTGCCGTCTGCGCAAAAAAACTCAAACACTCAAACTCGAATATTCAAACATTCAAGAGAGATTCAATAAGTCGTTCGACCCTCTTAAGAATACAAGTCAACGCTACGTGTAGAGTGCATCCACCATCTACACGCGACCCCCTCAAAAAACACACGCGCACCCATTAAGTGGATCGTGCACGTGTAACCTGTTTGTCTAGTTAGAATCAGAGGATTATTAGAGATTGTACACGAAATTTTCTAATATTAAAAAAAAAAAATTTTGTTTCTGTGTTTTGTATTTCAATTATCGTAATACAAATTTCGTCGTTACAAAAATCATGATAAAATTAGTTTGGAAAATATTGAGTTTTTCAATTTTTTCAAAAAAAAATTAATTGTACTTTATTTTATCACTCATCCGCCTCCTTAATTTTTTCGTCCCCCTAAGCTCAAATCCTATTCCCACTAGTGAACATATATAGAATACCTTATGTTACAATATAGCATGAGTATATACGAAATTGATAAATTACAATCTCAAACTCTCATATCTTCACGTTATAACCTAAAAATATACTTCTTTCATTCAACTCCATTCTACCATATTGAACTTTGCACAAATATTAAGAAAACATTAAACAAGTATTAAAAGTACACTCGGAAATGAGGTAGTTGCTCTATTAAATCAGTTTTTGTGGGGCATTAGACACAAGATTATACGCTAATTTTTCCCGCCAAAATGTTCAGCTATTTGAAGTCCCCACCAAATGATGGATGATTTCCATTTCCCTCCCATTTATTGTAACACCCCTATTTACCAAGCAGCCTTATCAAGCCCTTCCTCAATAGCTAAGGGTGCTATCATATCAGTTGCCTGAGTTAAGTGTATCAAATTAACAATAAAAGAACATTAATATACTTTATTATACAACGGGAAGGTGAAAGTGAAAGTAAATACAACTGATGACAACTACTACATATACTACTATACAACTCTATGTCGTCGTGACTCCCAAACAACATCTAACAACCATCATCCAAGCTAACACCTGGAAAGTCTTAATGCTCTCCATTTGCCAACAACGTCAAATGCATCACCGCAGGCACATATATAAGAAGGAACACTACAGACATACCACATGATGCGTGTCTTTTAATTTAATACCTTTATCTTACAACATGTTTACCTTTACTTAAATTATTGTTATTAATTTTCCATGAGTAGCTAAATTTCTTATGCTAAGATTAGGGAAGCCATGATAGATAAACAGTAAAGTTCTCTTTAGATCTGTTTAGCCTCGCGAGAGAATTATTTCAATAACAATATAATGGTAATTAATCTGTTGAATGCATGCAATAAGTTAATTAATAATCCGGTTAAATTCAGACCTAGATCGAGAGATTGGAATGAACTAAGACCTGTTATGAACAATAGACTACACTAATCGGAGCAAAAGCTTTTTAGGAAGAATCTAGGGCGGATAGCGGACCGAGAGAACCTTTCCACTACCCTTCTCACTAAAGACTGACCAGGCCTTACCTTTAACTGAACTACGTAATATTATGGTGACCCGACATCCTAATTGTTTTCCCTTTTGATAAATTCTTACTTTCACATCTTTATTTACTTTTATTTAATTTCTGTCTTTTAGTTAGATAAATAAATCAAAACCCCGAAATTGTTACCTTAAAACAAACTTCAATAAATAAATAGATTTTTTGGTATCCCTATGGATATGATCCTGACTTCCCTAGCTATATTAGTTAAACCAGTTGGTTACTTTTGATTAAGTATATAATTAGCTGTCAAACTTTAGCGTCGTTATCGGGGAGGCAGCATATTTTATTTGTTTTATTTTTAGTTCGTCTTGTCTCACGGAACCTTAGTTCCTTGAGATTATTCTTATCCTTTCCTTTAGTGTTTGTTTATGCCCATGTCTCACATGTTCGCCCTCATACCTTCGATCCCGAACCAGAAAAGACTTTCTATGCTCGCCGACTCTTTTGGAAGGAAATTCTTCAAGAAGAAGACTTGAGTACGCTTGACTCAGTTTACGAAGAATACCACCAATCTTTGGAAAAAGAATCTTTGGAGCACTCCACCGTAGTCACAACTTCAGCAACGATGACAAAGATGCACTCATTCCGAGCCTACTATTGATTCTCTTCCCAAGGGTTTCGAACTCCCTACCGGTACGAATGAAACACCATTTGATGTCAAACTATCTTACGTTAATTTGGTGGAACGAAACCAGTTCAGGGGAGTAAGTGGTGAAGACCCATGTAAGCATATGGAGATATTGACCGATTACTGTTCTATCATACCGCTTCCCGTCGGGGTGTTACAAGATCAGGTAAAAGCAACTCTTTTTCATTTTCACTAATCGATGGTGCTCATTAGTGGTATCGTGATTTAGATAGGGAAACTGTTGGGATAACTAATTGGACTTCTCTAGCCTTAGCTTTCTACAAGCGATACTATCCTCCTCAGAGAACCAATGCCCTAAGGGGACAGGTTAATAGTTTCAAGCAATCACCTACTGAAGATCTTACTGAAGCGTGGGTTTGGTTCAAGAAGCTAGTCTGTTCTGTTCCTCACCATTGGTTCCAACAGTGGTTTTTATGCAACCAGTTCAATAATGGGTTGTATGACGTATAATAAATATCGTATATTTCATAATGATATTGATCGTATTAACATCATAATAAGGATTATATCAAAATCAACTTTAATATAAAAGTATTATATGTACATAAATCGACATAGAAGAGAAGAAATAACCTTTGTTTCTTCTTATTCGGCCTAAGAACAACCTAACACAATAGATTTCAAAGTAGAAATCCCCCCACCTATTGCACCCAAGATGTTCCAAGAATATGACTCTCAAATTTTCGCGTGTTTTAGACGAGTGCCTCTTGTCCGTGAAAATTGTGCTGGTTGAGAAACCTTATATTACTGTTAATATAAACAATTCTAGTGGAAATTAATATTGTGACAATCTTAAACGAAAGTCAAAGACTCCTAACAACACCCACGACCCAACTTCCAAAAACCGACAGTCCCAACTAAAATAAAACTCTCTTTTATAAGTTGTTGAAAGATATTTTGGAAGTTATGTTATTTATATATTTATCTATTAAATCATAATATATATGGACCGAAATAAACAAGTATTTCGACCGAAATAAACGTGTATTTCGGTTGAGTCCGAAATAAACAAAGTATTTCCGAGACTTACTATAACACCCCGATTTATTAAGGAGCCTTTAGCAAGACATCCTCAGTAAATAGAGCTGTTACCATCTCGGAATAACCGAGGTAGTGAATAACAAAGTAAAACAAACCAAAGTACTTTATATAAAATGGGTAAAATTTAAACTTTAATGTTACAATACTACACAACGGAAACTAAAAAAAACAACTGATAACTTCGAAATATGTGATCTAAATCTAAGTCGGTCCATCCAAGTGCTCACGCTATCCCATGATCCCACAACACCATATTTCCTGTCAAAACTGCTCCCCATCATGGATCATCACAGGTGTCACACGAATACACAGGGTCAACCACGAGGTTGAGTAGAAAGATAAATAAGACATAAACAACAGTAAAAATGCATCCTCCTCCATCTCCATATCACAAGACCCAGTCATCCACTTCACCTCCATCACCCCCCTCCTTCCATCACACCACACCTTCCATCACACCACTCCTTCCATGGCCATATCACAAATCCCATATCACAAGACCCATATCACAAGACCCATTTCACAAATCCCGCTCTCCACAATAATCGATAATATTCAACAATCCAAAATAAATTCACAATCAGTTATGTCAATCTTATAGTCAGCAACACATATACATCATGTCAATAACGCAACCACAGATATATATATCCCCTACCTCAACTTGCAGAAAGACAGTCAACAGCTCCTCAAGATGTTCCACGCAGAAACCGTCACCTAAACATATATTATTCAACGATTATCACCTTTACCAAATCCTATACTTAGAATAGTAATGCTACTAAACATAGTAACTTTCTAAAAATGGAATGTTTCCCGAAATAGGAAGTTTCTCGAAATAACAACCTTGCCCAAAATAATAATGCCACTTAAAGTAATACTTCATACTTAGTATACTATCCAAATGACATGATAACAATAACATAATTAGTACTAATAGTAATGTTCATTACTAGTACAATTATTATCATACAATTATAAAAGTAATAAGGCAAATAGTGCAATACTAATATTAATGTTAGTATTGATAATAATAACAATGTAGAAAGATAATAATAATAATAGTAATATAATAATAATAATAATAATAATAATAATAATAGTAATAGTAATAGTAATAGTAATACTACAACGTCCGTTTCCCATGAACGCCCCCACCCCTCACGACTCCTCACTCTTTCCGCGTAACCCAACTACCACCATGCTGCCGCCACCACCACTGCCGTAGCCACCACCAACCACACCCACCAGAACCTGTGTGTCCCACCACCAGCCATAACCAAGCCTGTTACCGTGAACCCGACCACTACCGTATCCCGCAACCACCACTATCCCAACCTCGAAACAACCAGAACTACCACCAACTACCCCTGTCACCAAGCCTAGACAACCGCCGTGGTACCACCGTGTCGACCTTCCCCGAGTCAACGGTGGCATCACGCCCAGACCTTATACGTAAACAATACAATTCACCAAACCCAAAGCCGACATCGTTTCCGACACTCATGACCACCGCTCATACTCAGGCCACCACAAAACCCGACCCCGGCGATACTTTACTAAAGCAGGTGCGAAAAAGAAGAAAAACGAAAGAGGGAATGATACTCACCTTGGGTTCGCCTGGAACCGACTCGAAACCACCCCTGACCAACGTGGCACCAAATAAAACCTATAACGTTAACTCCGAGTCAAAACCCGAGTTTCCAAAACAAAATGAAAGGTAATACAGTCTGCTCATGTTAGACATGTATCTCGAGGCACATACGAAAGTAACATTAGCAACATATAACATATAAAACACTTATTCGAAAGTTAATCATCGAATATTAATGTTCAAATACGACCAATATAAACAATAAATATTATTATAAAATACGAGGTATTACACTTACCCAATTTTATAACTTAACATATATATAAATATTAGAAAAATATAATTAATCATGGTATAATCAATTAATTTTAATATCGTATATTAAAAATTACTCCCTCCTACCCAAAATAAGTGTCCCGTTTGCCATTTTTCTTTATTCGTCAAAGTGTCCCGTTTGGTACTATTTGGACGGTTTTATTACGTTTTTACCCTTCCCTATTTACATTTATTACCCACTTACCAACCCCTAACCCAATAGAATATCTTCTCTCTCCAATCTAAATACCCTTACCCTACCCAAAATACACAAACCATAAATCCTTGACTCACTACCAAACGAGACACTTATCCCGGGTAGGAGGGAGTATATCATTATAAATATCGTATATTAATAAATATATATTATTACATATAAATATAACATTTATATTTATTCAGTTAGAATTAACATTTAATTCATTTCTCCTAGTAATCATTTAATCGTATTAAATAATTATTCGTATTATTTCCATGACTAACATTTAGTCAATTTAGGCATCAATGTAATTATATCAGTATAATATCACATTTCTTAGAACCATCTTATATGTAATACTCCGTATTTCTTTGTGTTTATATTTTTTATATTTAATTGTTAGGCCAACGTGTTTAGAGTTATTTAAGCACTCTTAAACGCTCGTAATTGATAATTAAATTTATTGAATGAGTGTTATACGTGTTAGTACGGGGTCGAGTATGCGAATGAGTAACAAAACCGTGTTTAAGTGGTGTAAATTGGGCCTGGAAATGCGTGCAAGGGTGATAGCCCAATAACTCGACATTAACACAAATAACAAACACCACCAGCAACCCACTCCATGCCACCTTATTTAACCCACTCCCAAACCCTAGCCTAGACCTATCGACACTCTTTCACTCACAATACTTCCTGCCGTCACATCTGGGTTTGCAAAAGAAGGGTTTTCACGGTGGTCAGAGGGTGCCTTGGGTGGTCGAATAGGCTGAGAAGAAGACACGCCTGGGGTATATTTCATTTTTCCCTGTTTATTCTTTCGTTTTGCTTTGCATATATTAATCGTATAATCGATGTTTAGTTCTGGTAATTGCATAAAACTAATCTAGGATGTATAGGAATCACGTTTTGACCATAGTAGTGACATCTTTGACCGCCTAGGGATGTTGTATAGGGTGGTTTATGCTGGTGTCGGTTACTGCTTTCGTATTTTTCCAGAACAGAGTAATATATGCGGTATGTTTAGGCTGCTTTTCGAATTGTTATTGTTTGTGTTTAATCTGGTTGTCAAGGGTTTTATACTGGTGATAGTTAGGGTGGTTGAATGGGTGTTGTCACGGTGATCTGTAAGGTGTCGTGTCTATACTAGGGTGGTTTTCGTTTGGGTCTGATGCATTTTTTAACAACAAAAAACTGAACAGTTCGCGACAGTAGTTTCTGGGGGTTGTAGTCGGTCATAGAAGTGGTGTCGACGGCAACCACTGGTCCTCTAGGAACCACCAGGGCTCAGAGGCGAGCCTGGTGGTACCCTGGCGAGGTCAGTGGTGGCAGTTGGTGCCGAAGGTAGTGTTTGTTAGGGTGGTTCACTGTTGCGGTCTGCGTTTTGTTTGCCTTGTAACAGCGTGAAGTAGTATAGCGTGTAACTTGTAGTATGATTTCAATTGGATTGTTATTATCATTGATTTCATTGTTAGTACTATTACACCAATTATTAATTTTATTGTTTTATTTATATTGTTTTATATTATTAAAACTTGGTAATTTTATGCTAATGGTACTATGAATAGTATTAATCATGTGTTAGTAATTATTGGGATTATTATTATTGTTAAGCTATATTATGACTATTAATAATTATCTACACTGATGTAATATTATAATAATTGAATAGTTGATCGTGTGCTATATTTAGTAAGTCCATATTTAGTAAGCCTATATTTAGCAAGTCTTTTTTTATTATGTTTATAATTGGCATGAAAATGAGCATGATCAAGTAATCGAGTTAGTGATGTCAATTTTACGAATAGCTTTTGATTTAAGTAATATTTATAGGAACGAAATTCGAGGTGGAGTATTACTAGACGGTGTTGCTTGCCTCAGCTTGCTATTCCAGGTAGGACACACTGGTGCTATGAATTGTGATGTGTTTTAGATGGATATCGCATTGTATGTATGAGTGCAAGTATGATTTATGTAAGCGTGACATTTAATGATTGTTATTTTAGCATTTGCATTCATGGGCGTGGCATGTGCATTGGTTACGGATACGAGATTATTATGATATGATTGGGCCCAGGCTAACTCTACAGGGGTAGACCTGGTGACCTCAGCTGTTATGCTGGTGTTCGGCGACGACCGATTATACTCTGTCGGGAGGTTCGGTATGAGTTGGTGCAAGGGTTTGAGAATGAGATGGTGTTTGAGGTCGAGCATATATCATAATTGCTGCATTGTTTTTATTATTGGGTTATCCTACTCAACCGCGAGGTTGACAGTGTATTCGTGTGACACCTACGATGATCCGGAATGGGGAGTAGACATTTCAGGTCAGAGACAAATGGACTAGGAACTGGGCTTGGAGAGAGAGAGACATGGATCGGACTTACCTAGCTATAGTTCACATAGTCTCACTTGTATTAGTTCATTTGTTACTTTCAGTTGTTTAGAGTTCTGTTTTGGACTATACATGTAACCGTTTTTCAGACTATCGTTTAACTAACTTAGAGTACTGCTTGTCTTTCACTATGATTATCTAGTACCCTGGTTTACCCAGGATGGTAACAGTCTTATTTACCCTGGAAGTCCAAGTACAGACTCCTAGGTAAATGGGGGTGTTACAAAGTAGTATCAGAGCGAATGATCCTCAGGCCTTAACCAAATGAATAATAATGAACATAGGAAGAGTCTGAATAAAATGAACCCCATGCTAGTAACTGTTAGGTGCCCCATAGGAGTTGGGATGAGTTAGGGCCCCCTCAAAACAAGTCACTGGCCCTTTCAGTCTATCCTGGTTACTCTTGAGAGATGAAGAGTGTGAGTAGTATTGGAATAAAGAAAGACCCAAGGTGTATATATATATATATATATATATATATATATATATATATATATATATATATATATATATATATATATATATATATATATATATATATATATATATATATATATATATATATATATATATATATATATATATATATATATATATATATATATATATATAAAGAGAGAGAGAGAGAGAGAGAGAGAGAGAGGCAAGATCCGGTGAGAACGATCATTCGGTGCATACGGTGAGAACGACTCTCCTCCATTAGATGAGTGTAATACTTCGTATTTTATAGTAATATTTATTAGTTATGTTGACGAGTCGATAGTATTTAAACGTGGTATTCGATAATTAATATTTATTTTTGGTACTCTATTTAAGTGTTTTATATTTTATATTTTATTAGTGGCATGTCGAGCGTGAGTATTAGTTAATGATATCGTATTTACGTTATAATTGGGCCTCGATTTTCAAGCCAACCAAAGCAGCCCATCTCGTTAACAACCCACAAACCAACACAAACCCTCACACACTTCTACCTTCACCTACTATCACAACACAAAAAAAACCCTAACCCTAATGTAATCGACTCACAACAACTGCCCTTTCTAGGCTGCCGCCACTTCAGAGTGTAGAATGGGAGGTTCACACGGTGGGTTAAGGGGTGTAAGGCCGTTCGTTTTCGTAGAAAGGTAAGCGTGTTCAGCATCATTCTTTCTTTTTTCGAGTTTCAGTAGTTTTGATATGGGTCTGTCTATCGTGTTTATGCGTGTATAGTTCCTGTTCATAGCTTATTCTTAATCCTTGCTGCATATTAATCGGATATGGACCACCAGTTAGTCGTCGTTGGCCGCCTATTACCGTCAGATGTGGTGTTTTAACGTGGTGTCAGGTTTACGTTACAATCGTTTTCAGTTTTCTGTTTTGAGCATGAAAGTTTGAATTGATTTCGATTGAGTTGTGGCCGATGGTTGTTATGGGTGTTTGGGGTTTTTGGATTAGTGCAGTCAGGAGTTCGTAAGGTGGTTGTCGGGGTGGTTATGGTGGCTCAGAGCAGTCGGTACAGGGAGTTTTATTTGGGTAGTTTGTAACGTGAAACAGGGGCTGTTGTGGCAACTGGGTTTTGGTCGGTGGTGGGAGGCTACTATTGCGGTGTCGACCGCCGTTGCTGACATCCCTGGAACCACCGTGGCTCAGTGGCGAGCCTGGTGGTGTTCCAGGTGAGGTCAGTAGTGGTGGTTGGTGTTGGCAGCGATGTTCGTTACAAGGGTTGGTCAAGCGTCGGGTTTTGCGTGGTTGTTGCTGCGTGTTTTGATTTTTTTTGCTAACTTGTTTCATAGTTTGTTTTCACACGTGATAATGATTGATTTTATTAATGTTAACATTCTTAACTTGTCATTATTAGCATTATATTGTGTTAAGATAAATAATTATAAGTATTATTATTATTAGAGTGTTGATGGGTAATTGTTACAATTAGATATTATTAGTCTATGATAATTATGTGAATTGAGCATGTTTATGAATATATATATATATATATATATATATATATATATATATATATATATATATATATATATATATAATGTGTACGAGTAAATACTTATACTATATTTAGTTAGTTCATGATGAGTTATTATTGTTATAATTGTTGTGTATAATAATTGTTAATAGTGTCGTAATTAGTAATATATTTTATGTACTACTTAATATTGTTGTTGTTTTGATATAGTAATAGTTTGGTTATTTGAGTTCTTACTATAGATAGTAAGTCTAAAAATAGTAAGATTATAGTTGGTCGATGATAATTGACATGTATATGAGCGTGTTTGTGAATATGTAAGGAAGACGTGTTATGAGTATATAATTATGAGAACATGATCGAATAATTGAGTAGTAGTGTGGTTGTATGAATAGAAATTGATATTAAGTATTGTTTATAGGAACTGAGTTCGAGGTGGAACATTCTAGCAGCTGTTCGGTTGTCATTTTGCAATTTGAGGTAGGGGAAATATATTATGATTCATGTTATGGCATGAAATGTGTAAGTGATGCTTATTACGAGTTTGATATAATTGATTATTACTGTACTGTGGATTGTACTATTATTATTGATCACTTTGGAGATCGGGAGGTGTGAAATGGGTCTTGTGATAAGGGTCTTGTGATATGGGTCTTGTGATATGGGACTTGTGATATGGCCATGGGAGGTGTGGTGTGATGGGAGGTGTGGTGTGATGGAGGTGTGATGTGGTGGAGTTGTGGTGATGGTCGAATGATATGGAGATGGAGGAGGATACAGTTTTATTGCTATTTATGTTTTATCTGTTTTACCTACTCAACCTCGCGGTTGACCCTGTGTATTCGTGTGACACCTACGATGATCCGGAATGGGGAGTAGATTTTATAGGTCAGTGACAGATGGATTAGGGAGCTTGGGCAAGGAGAGAGACATGGCTTGGACCTACTTAGAGTTAGATCACACTTAGATATCTTCAGTTGTACTTTTATTTTTTTTATCAAAGTTTGGACTCGTAGTTGTTGCAATATCAAGTTTTAATTTAATCAGTTTTTTTTTATATAAAGTACTTTGGTTTGTTTACTTTGTTATTCACTACCTCGGATATTTCGAGATGGTAACAACTCTATTTATTTGAGAATGTCTTGCTAAAGGCTCTTAAATAAATGGGGGTGTTACAAAGTGGTATCAGAGCGAACGATCGTCAGGCCTAAACCAAATGAGTAATAATGAACATAGGAAGAGTCTAATAAAATGAACCCCGAGATGAAGCTGATAGGAGCCCCAAAAAGGGACGGTATGAGTTAGGGGCCCCCTCACACCAGACCTGGGCCCTTTCGGTTCTGTCTCAGGAACCCTATGAGAGTAATTGAAGAGTGGGGTAAACTATATCCTGACCGAGTTATATTGTACTAACATTCTTACAGGAGAAGAATGAGGTAAGTGATACGTAAAATTTTGGTTAAGTATGTTGTTGAAAGATTATGATTGATATTGAAATGTGGATCGAGTTGGATGATTGAATTGAAATTCCAAGAGGATGGATGTGTATTTATTGAGCAATAGTTAAGAGTGATGTGATCATATGATTTTGGTATTTTGAAATGTTCATACGTGTATCTTGTATTTAAATGACTATCGTTATTATATGATTTTGATGTTTAACTCCTTGTAAGGACGATCAATTCAGTTGATCTTATGATTATATGTTATAGTAATCCATGTCTAGTGATATGCGGAATGTGTTTCCCTAAGCCATGAATGTATATAGTTGTGTGATGCACATATCGTACTTAATATTTTATGCATATTATACGCATTTAAATTCGTTATGAAGTTAGTAATCAATAAGGGACCTCATAGTAGCTCCTAGTTTATATTTCCGTACTTGGATAAGTTGTGATTATGAGATAGTAGAACTAAGTTATTTAGATACACATGTATAACAATCAAGTTATTTAGTTGATCCTACTTTCAGTCCTAAATCGTTACCGTTCTCCAGATAACTAGTATCGTTGTAATGAGAAATGAATGATAATGTGGTACAAAGCGATGTCTATGCTTCAAATTATATGTCAACGTGTTTCGGAAGAAGAATGGTTGAGTTTCGAGGTAGCAATGTGAAGTGTAAAAGAACCAAATTGTTTTAATAAGTTTCCTGGATGTTACCTTATTTGTACCGGATGTCATTTCAAATGTGCCCCATAATTGAGTATAAAAATCTTATGTATGATAACCTTCTGAGTTGGCTTTCCAATGCTTTTTGTTTCATGTTAATAGGAGTTATATTTGGAGAGAAATAAATATTTTAGTCGACAGTGGTCAAATTGTTTCGGCACAGTTCTGTTTTGACTAATGTTTTGAAAATGAAATCATTTAAAAACTTGGTTATTGTGTATGCATAATTCCAACTCTACTGTTCAGAATGTTCGTTCACGTCTCCAAAATGATACGCCATGTAAAGTCTTAACGAGTCGTTATTTAATTATGATTTTTGTAAGTAGCTGCATAATGTTTAAATTGGTGACATTGTGAGATATGTAAGCTTCATATAAAAGTTTAATCAAATGTGACTTATGTGATGTGACCCCGTGATATCCTGATATGACATTTGTAACATGAATAGTAGGCATAAGGTATGAGTATGAACCTCACTCTATGATAGCGTGACCTTATTTATTTTGTCAAGTTTAATATAGAATTGTTTCAATTGTATGTTTAATATTACAACATCAAAATAATTATGTGCTGCTCGTATGTGATGTCAAAAGCATGTTTATCTGCGAAGAGTACTGTTAGGTGGCAGAATGAAATTTAGCTGGTAAGCTTATTAACATGATATAGCAATCTAATTGTTATGCGTATTTGTGATTAATTAGACAATGTGAATTTTGTTGATATACTCTCGTATATTAATGGCTTATCTCGGTCTAGTTCCTCGTAATTATAATCTTTATAACTGTTTCAAGTATACTGTTATACTATCCTCCGTTTTTATATAATGTTCCCATTTGTTGAATATATGAGTGTAGTATTTTAATAAAATGGGTACATTATATAAAAATGGAGGAAGTACCATACAGTGAATTACATACTGTTGTATTTAGAATCTGATCACGATGTGTTAAATTATTAATTGTTTGACATATGATTTATGGAAATACTACTCTGGTGAATTCGTTTACTATTATCGTTAATTTTTTTTTTTTTATATAATTCATGAATTACATGAACGATGTTTTAGTAAAGAAGGGCCAGAATGTCTCCGAGTAGTCTTGTTTCGATCTATAACCTGTAAAATTGTCTTTGTTTCGTGTTTATAAATTGTCACCAACTACCTTTTTCAATGCTTCAAATATTTCAAAATATTTCATTTCAAAGTGATAAACCAGGATAAAGCTTGATGTTTGATAATTATGGTAATTGTTGCAATATGATAATTCTGTAGCTATGTGTCGATGAAATCCTGTTTGAATGTTTAATTGATGCGCAGTGTATAAAACCTCTATTGTGCAAGTCGGATATAGTAATAGTTCCATGATAAATGATGCAATGTGGGTGGACGGAAAATGTACCTAAGTGATTTTGTTAACTTATTGATATCTGGGAATGTTAAACGGTCTCGTGAGTCTATGATTTGTGTATATCTTGTGAAATATGTCAATGGTCCATGTTTAATTACGTTAATTAATTTTGCGCTATGTCTTTTCTTGAATATGATTCCGCTTCTATAATATGATTATGAGCTTGAAACATTTTAAAATTGTCAAGTATGAACTTTGAGCTTCTTGATTGCTTACATTGTCGAAAATATATTAAAATTGTGATAAATCTCAAAGGTATGCAAGTGTTAGCTACCCCGATTCTGCTTTACTGCGTAACACGGTTCCTACTGATCCTTGTACTCTTGTTTTGCTCGAGGTTATATATGTCTGCATAATGATTGCTATGGGTTTCGTACGAGTACTTCTTTGCGCTGAAATTAGTAATTGTTCCTTTATTTTGGTAGATAACTTTTCCGATTGATAAGATAATCCTTTTGTTTGTGAGACGGGTTGAGTTGTGAGACAGATAAAATTTTGGTAATTGATTAGTTGTGTATGCATAATGGTGTTGTACTGGCTTGGTTTGGTATAGCATACAAATTCTTGATTTATGAACGGTGGAATTATAAGGATACATACAAGCATGCCAATGAACTTGGGTAAGATATGTACATTGACATGTTGATTAGCTGTTGGGATAGAGTTTGAGGGGAGTGAGTTGCTTGTGAGACTAGAACAAAGACCATGAATGATGTTGTATTGAGATTGAAATTGCAGTCAAGTTTTTTATCGAGTTGTCGCATTCTTTGACCTTGACTTGTGGGTGAGTAACTTAGAGTTTTACTCTCTAAGTGTTGAGCAGTTCCTTTAATGGAATATTTGATGATATTGATATGGAAATCGAGATGAGAATTGGTCATTGGTACCGAGTTATGAGTTATTTGGCCGTTGTGCCGTATTGTGTTACGGCCCAGTGTGACCTTGGTTATTGAGTTGTATTATGAGTTTGAAATCGATATTGAGATGAAGTACTGATTCGCGGTTTTATCTCGCCAGTTCACTCACCCCTTGTCTTTGGTCTTAGGTTCGACGATGATAATACAATACTTGGTTACTTGGAGTAAGATTTTATGAGGTAGAGTCATGGGTAAGACGGGGTAATATGCTAGAATTCTTATAATGGGGTTACGGGGACGTAACCATGTTTTAAGGAGGATAGGATTGTAAAATCTTAATGATTTATGCATATATTGTGTTTCGTGAAGTATTCCTCTAACTTCGTCATACGTTAAACTTTGGGGACAAAGTTTTCTTAACAAGGGTAGAATGTAATATTTCGTGTTTTAAAGTACCCTTACTAGTTTTTGACGTTATGAGGTGTCGCCTATTGTGTTCCTTATGTGCCTAGTGACCAGTTGGTGGACCATTGGATGGTGAACTTCGGGACGAAGTTCATTTTTAAGAAGGGAAGACTGTAATACTTCGTATTTTATAGTAATATTTATTAATTATGTTGACGAGTCGATAGTATTTAAACGTGGTATTCGATAATTAATATTTATTTTTGGTACTCTATTTAAGTGTTTTATATTTTATATTTTATTAGTGGCATGTCGAGCGTGAGTATTAGTTAATGATATCGTATTTACGTTATAATTGGGCCTCGATTTTCAAGCCAACCAAAGCAGCCCATCTCGTTAACAACCCACAAACCAACACAAACCCTCACACACTTCTACCGTCACCTACTATCACAACACAAAAAAAACCCTAACCCTAATGTAATCGACTCACAACAACTGCCCTTTCTAGGCTGCCGCCACTTCAGAGTGTAGAATGGGAGGTTCACACGGTGGGTTAAGGGGTGTAAGGCCGTTCGTTTTCGTAGAAAGGTAAGCGTGTTCAGCATCATTCTTTCTTTTTTCGAGTTTCAGTAGTTTTGATATGGGTCTGTCTATCGTGTTTATGCGTGTATAGTTCATGTTCATAGCTTATTCTTAATCCTTGCTGCATATTAATCGTATATGGACCACCAGTTAGTCGTCGTTGGCCGCCTATTACCGTCAGATGTGGTGTTTTAACGTGGTGTCAGGTTTACGTTACAATCGTTTTCAGTTTTCTGTTTGGAGCATGAAAGTTTGAATTGATTTCGATTGAGTTGTGGCCGATGGTTATTATGGGTGTTTGGGGGTTTTTGGATTAGTGCAGTCAGGAGTTCGTAAGGTGGTTGTCGGGGTGGTTATGGTGGCTCAGAGCAGTCGGTACAGGGAGTTTTATTTGGGTAGTTTGTAACGTGAAACAGGGGCTGTTGTGGCAACTGGGTTTTGGTCGGTGGTGGGAGGCTACTATTGCGGTGTCGACCGCCGTTGCTGACATCCCTGGAACCACCGTGGCTCAGTGGCGAGCCTGGTGGTGTTCCAGGCGAGGTCAGTAGTGGTGGTTGGTGTTGGCAGCGATGTTCGTTACAAGGGTTGGTCAAGCGTCGGGTTTTGCGTGGTTGTTGCTGCGTGTTTTGATTTTTTTTGCCAACTTGTTTCATAGTTTGTTTTCACACGTGATAATGATTGATTTTATTAATGTTAACATTCTTACCTTGTCATTATTAGCATTATATTGTGTTAAGATAAATAATTATAAGCATTATTATTATTAGAGTGTTGATGGGTAATTGTTACAATTAGATATTATTAGTCTATGATAATTATGTGAATTGAGCATGTTTATGCATATATATATATATATATATATATATATATATATATATATATATATATATATATATATATATATATATATATATATATATACATATATATATATATATACATATATACATATATATATATACATATATACATATATATATATATATATATATATACATATATATATATATATACATATATATATATATATACATATATATATATATAATGTGTACGAGTAAATCCTTATACTATATTTAGTTAGTTCATGATGAATTATTATTGTTATAATTGTTGTGTATAATAATTGTTAATAGTGTCGTAATTAGTAATATATTTTATGTACTACTTAATATTGTTGTTGTTGTTTTGATATAGTAATAGTTTGGTTATTTGAGTTCTTACTATAGATAGTAAGTCTAAAAATAGTAAGATTATAGTTGGTCGATGATAATTGACATGTATATGAGCGTGTTTGTGAATATGTAAGGAAGACGTGTTATGAGTATATAATTATGAGAACATGATCGAATAATTGAGTAGTAGTGTGGTTGTATGAATAGAAATTGATATTAAGTATTGTTTATAGGAACTGAGTTCGAGGTGGAACATTCTAGCAGCTGTTCGGTTGTCATTTTGCAATTTGAGGTAGGGGAAATATATTATGATTCATGTTATGGCATGAAATGTGTAAGTGATGCTTATTACGAGTTTGATATAATTGATTATTACTGTACTGTGGATTGTACTATTATTATTGATCACTTTGGAGATCGGGAGGTGTGAAATGGGTCTTGTGATAAGGGTCTTGTGATATGGGTCTTGTGATATGGCCATGGGAGGTGTGGTGTGATGGGAGGTGTGGTGTGATGGAGGTGTGATGTGGTGGAGTTGTGGTGATGGTCGAATGATATGGAGATGGAGGAGGATACAATTTCATTACTATTTATGTTTTATCTGTTTTACCTACTCAACCTCGCGGTTGACCCTGTGTATTCGTGTGACACCTACGATGATCCGGAATGGGGAGTAGATTTTACAGGTCAGTGACAGATGGATTAGGGAGCTTGGGCAAGGAGAGAGACATGGCTTGGACCTACTTAGAGTTAGATCACACTTAGATATCTTCAGTTGTACTTTTATTTTTTTATCAAAGTTTGGACTCGTAGTTGTTGCAATATCAAGTTTTAATTTAATCAGTTTTTTTTATATAAAGTACTTTGGTTGGTTTACTTTGTTATTCACTACCTCGGATATTTCGAGATGGTAACAGCTCTATTTATTTGAGAATGTCTTGCTAAAGGCTCTTAAATAAATGGGGGTGTTACAATGAGAGTTAATTAAAAGGCTGAGATTAAATTTTAAATTAAACATAATTGGATTACTCCGCCTCGTGGACTTCAAAAGCCAAATCACAAACTTACACGAAATAAAAACGCAAAGATAACAAAATCAGACGAATTTAAATCCTCTGCTCTTTGCTCTTGTTACTGCTTTAAATGCCTAAAATAAACATTAATCAAATAAGAGATCTACAAATATCAGTAGTTATTATTATTGCCAAATTCCCGACTTTAAATAGATCACATCTCGTATCCCACTGTACTCTCCTTTTAACACATAATTAATTTAAGAGACATTGGTATCATTTTTATCATGTTTAAAATGATGTTCCCCAAAATAAAAGCAATGAGACGGCTAGATGGGTAATCTCAACTCGTTATTACTGGTGCATAGTTGGTGATCGATTTGATACTACCAGTTCCACCAGGAGAAGCACGGTGAAATTCGTCTTCGACATACAAGCTTAACGCACTTCCCTCCTAATATTTACATACCAACATAAAAATGTATCTATATTTATGTAAAAATGTAATAAAAATGTATCTACTCCGTAAAAAAAGTATCTAGGTTTAAGTAAAAAAAATGTATCCACTCCGTCAAAAACTGTATCTAGGTTTATGTAAAAAAGTAAAAAAAAATGTATTTATTCCGTCAAAAAATGAATTTAGATTTAAGTAAAAAAATGTATCTAATCCGTTAAAAAATGTATCTAGGTATATATAAAAAAATAAAAAAATATATTTACTCCGTAAAAAAAGTATCTAGGTTTAAGTAAAAAAATGTATCTACTCCGTCAAAAAATGTATCTATAACTTCAAAAAATGTATCTAGATTTATGTAAAAAAAAGTAAAAAAAATGTATTTACTCCTTCAAAAAATGTATCTAAGTTTATGTAAAAAAAGTAAAAAAAAAATGTATCTACTCCGTCAAAAAATATATCTAGGTTTACGTAAAAAAGTAAAAAAAATGTATCTATTCCTTCAAAAAATGTATCTAGGTTTATGTAAAAAAAGTAAAAAAAAATGTATCTAACCCTTCAAAAAATGTATTTAGGTTTATGTAAAAAAAGTAAAAAAAAAATGTATCTACTCCGTCAAAAAATGTATCTAGGTTTACGTAAAAAAGTAAAAAGAAATGTATTTACTCCGTCAAAAAAATGTATATAGGTTTACATAAAAAGGTAAAAAACAAAAAATATTTACTCCGTAAAAAAATGTATCTAAGTTTGTGTAAAAAGGTAAAAAAATAAATTATCTACTCCGTCAAAAAATATATCTAGAATGTGGGTTGTGGGTATTTCTTAACTGTTGATTGTGTTTTAATCCAATGGTTGTAGGTCGTTCTCACCGTATGCACCGAATAACCGTTCTCACCCGATCCTAAATCTATCTATATATATATATCTATATATATATATATATCTATATATATATATATATAGATATATATATATATATAGATATATATATATATATAGATATATATATATATATATAGATATATATATATATAGATATATATATATATATATATATGTTGTACTAACATTTCAGCAGCAAAGGAATGAGGTAAGTTATAATGTGAAAGATTGATGATGTTATATACTGTGAAGCATGAAAGTGATATTACTTGGTGAGTGACATGTATATACTGTTATTTCTAAGCATTGACAGCATGAGTGTTATATATGAGTTTTGAATATGACACTGAATTATGTGATGATATGTATGCGGTTATGTGATCCCTAAGCCTCTAGGTAGACTTATAATATGATGTTAAGTAGGACTTGGCCATATGAAAGAAGTTACATGCTAGGTTATGTATGCTAGTAAGACCCAAGATAGGATAGAAATTGACCTAGGATGCTCATAAATTTTGTCACTTGTGTAGCAATATGCCTCCCAGAAGAGAGCCCAACGCCGCTAACATTTCACAAGAGGAATTAGATCGCTTGCTGGCTATGAATGCTGCTCTATTGGCCAGACTTGGGGACAATGCTCAAACCGATTCAATTAAGATGAGTAACAACATTTCTAGGCATAACCCAACCAAATATGATGGAGAGGGAGCACCAAGCCTGCTGGCTGAGTGGTGCCGGGAATTTGAGAGCATTTTCGAACTGTTGATTGTTCCAGAGGCGATGAAGGTAGACCAGGCTGTGTTCTACCTAAAGGGTACAACTAGGCTGTGGTGGAATAACAACAAAGAGGAGATTAAGGCTGCTGCTGAAGAGATTGGGGCATAATTTGTGAGCTGGGAAGGGTTTAAGGGGATTCTAACCTCTAAGTTCGTCCCAGAGCATGTAAAGGGTAAGTTCAGAGCTAAGTTCGATGCCTTCAAAATGACCGAGGGCATGACCGTGGAAGTATATCACAGTAAGTTCGTGCAACTGACGGAGAACGTAGCTGATTTGGGATACACTTCGGAGCTACGAGGTTTGAGAAGGGACTCACTACTGACATTAAGAAGAGGTTGCTGGCTATCAAGCCCACGACAGTGGAAGATATCTATGAGCGGGCTGGTCAGGCTGAAAGAATCTCTGACATGATTAAAGAGGAAAAGAAAGAAAAGGGTGACAAGAGAAAGGCTGAGTTCGGGACTGAAGGCTCGGGAAGTAAGAAACAAAACAACCAGTACCGTGCCTTTTTCTCTAATACTGCACCAGGAGGCAATGGCAATCGAAATGGAAACCGATCTATGTCTGGGACAGGCGGTGCAAATCCTACATGTTTCAAGTGTGGGAAAATTGGGCACAAGAAAGCAGACTGCTGGTCGGGAACTCAGAGTGCTGGGAGCAGTTATCAAAGGGGCAATCAAAGTGGTGGCTTCAGGATACCAAATGCGAGTTATTCTGGGAATAACAGATCTAGAGGTAACAGCCAACGGAATTACAACAACTATAATAACCAGAACCGCTATCAGGAAACCAAGGTAGTGGGAATGGTAATTTTCAGAAGAGTCTTGCCGAGGCCAGCAATCAAGGTGGAGCTGCGTTTGTCAACCAGAGTGCAACCAAGAAGAGTGGGACCCTATTCATGATGGGTAAGGAGGCTGCTGAACAAGATGCACATGTCGTCACTGGTACATTTCTTGTACATTCCACTCTTACTTTTGTTTTATTTGATTCTGGTGCATCGCATTTGATGCGTGTCTATTATATGATATTTTACACCTCATTTCACACGCATTTCAAATCTCATTTGTGTAAGTTAGGCTACTATTTCCCGTATTTCGTCTACTTTCGTATTTTTGTGTGAAATTGCAGATTAATACGGAAATGGATCAATTTTGAGCTAAATCTGTCCCTGAGTGTTTAGCATAGCATTTGACATGAAGAGGATGCTTAGAACGAACTTTGCGCGCGCTTCAAGGCCTGAAGATAGCATAAGCAAATGTGCATACAGTTTACAAGCTTCAACAAGGAAAGAATCGGTTCACGATATTGCAGCCTGTTTCAAATGGTTATATCTCGAGTTCTAGAGCTAATAATCGAGTGATTCTTATTGGAGGTGAAAGCTGATCCTCTTAGCGTTCAAACGCCGCGAAAATCGCTTTATTCTGATGAGTAACAAAAAAATGGCAGCTATTTTAAAATCGACGTGCGCTGTAGAATTTGCCAGAACGCATTACTGCACCTGATCTTTGGTCGATCGACTGACACCTATGGTCGGTCGACCAAGGCACCTGAAGAGCGAGATTTTAAAAGCCAATATTAAAAGATCAGAAGCTTCAACTAACCCGACATCTGGTCGATCGACCAGCATCATCGGTCGGTCGACCACAAGGCCTGAACGGAAAAGTTTAAGAACAAGATTAAAGCCCACCAAGGCGTGATTACGGTTAAGGAGGACTTCAGAAATTCTTATAAAAGCTAATCACCAACCTTATTGTGAGGTATCCAGTTTACTATTCATCAAAGCTTAGTTTAGTTTTTAATAAAGTTCACTAGTTTTCCTTGTTAATTAGGTTTTAGATTATTCACACAAACAATCAGTTTCCACGCAAAAAGTTCAATAATATTGAATCTTTCAGTTCTTCCACTTCCTTTGTTACGGTAATTTACTTTCTCAATTCAGTTTGTTCTTATTTTGTTAGTATTATACCGGATAGTTAGAATCTCAACCCTCGTTTTTGTTAATTGCATAATTGTTATCGTCTTAATCATGTTATTTAATGTTGTTATTATCATAGTTTATATTTTCATTATCGTTATGCATAGCTAAACCTCACATGTTAGGATGTAGGCGGTTTGTAGCACAGATGGCGTAGTTTAGGGCAACCCGTAGCAGACTTTGGTCGACCGACTGGCTTCTCTGGTCGGTCGACTGAGGTGGTTGGTCGATCGACCGTGTTAGCTGGTCGGTCGACCGACTTCGTGTTTGATCAGACCTGTTTTTGTTCGTTAATTGCAATATCTTACAATGAGACCGAAGGGAGACTTGTAGGATGCTTAATAATGACCAACCCGGGGATCGAAAGATAAGGGAAGGGTATTAATTAAGTTTTAAGACAGATAAGTTACTAAGACCGAAGGGTATGTGACTTAGACGTTAGGAATCACCCATATTGTTGACACCCAGTATTTGTGAGACCTAGGGACTAGTAGCATAGGCCGAAAGGAGCTACTAGTTAACATAGACCGAAAGGATTTGTTATACCCCTTACACGACTTCAATACATGTTGACCTAGACCATCTGCCATCGTAGCTATAATGAGCCAATCATCCTAACATCTCTTTTATCATATTTTTATTCACATCTTATTTTCAGTTCTTTTCTTGTTTTAATTGTTAGACTTAGTGACAAACCAAACATCAATCATAAAACCCCCAATTGTTACCCTAAGACATAGACTTAGAACGACTAACACTCCCAACCTCCTTGTTGTTCGACCCTGACTTTCACTATCTATAGTTTAAGTTTAGGAAATATAAATTTTATCTTTGACGCCCTCAACGACGGGTATCAAATTTTGGCGCCGTTGCCGGGGAGCTAGCGCTAGTGTTAGATGTTTTTTGTTTTAGTCTTTATCTTTTGTTGTCATGACCATCTCCCCTTTCCCACAATTCGATCATGAACCATTGTATATCTATTGTAATAGATTAACCTCTTTCCTCTCTCAGTTTGTCTATTCTGTTAGTATTGGGGAGGTATGTCGTATCATTTATGATGGAGTCACTGGTAAGACCTTGATCAAAATTGAGGGAAGTTGTGGATGTGATTTTTGTGACCTACCCTGTATGGAGCAATGGGAACTTCTTAAACAATTAATCCAAGCCAGTGAAGATACAGAGGGGTATGGGAGCATTGGCATTAGTGACCTAAATCTTTCTGTTGAGAGTGATCCTATCACACCCGTTACAGAAGATTCGCTCATTCTTGATGAGGATGAGTATGATAGATTACTTGACTCTCTGTCCCTGCATGTTGACGATACTGACTTGGATGCAACTGATGAGTTAGAAATTCATCCATTCACTGACAAACCTATTTTTGTAGGTATTAGTGAGGAACAGATTTCTAATAAGTTTGAACCTTCTGTTAATGAACCTTGTTTTGTGCAGGATTCAATTGTTGACATTTCTAATGTTTTAGATAATATTAGTGAATGTTCTGCACAAGGATCCTTTACAAAGGATCCTTCGAAGGCTTTGATATGTTTTGAGACATGTGCAGGTGAATCTCTTGTTCAGAAAGCTGAATTGGATGATCCAAAGGTTGCAATACATGGGACGGAGTCCAACGTCGGTAGAAAGAGAAGTGTTCTCGATCGAGTAGTACCACTTACTCGATCAAATGATGTAGAGAACAAGGTTACTCAATCAAGTGACCCCATGGCTGAAGAGAAGAGCCCAAGGAAGAAGAAACCAAGGAAAGTGTCGACTCATGACTTGGGAGTTGATGAACTTGACGACCTCAGAAGGCGGAGGATTAGAGCTGCGGATGATGACCCATCCATTTACATAGTGGAGAGGAGCCCATCCAACCAAATCAGTACGGCTGAGGGAGTCGCCTGTAGTCAGAAGCCGTGGTCAAAGAAATTTTGCATCCTTCGCGGATAACTTCTCCTTGTTGCTCGTAGTTTAGGGCAACCCGTAGCAGACTTTGGTCGACCGACTGGCTTCTCTGGTCGGTCGACTGAGGTGGTTGGTCGATCGACCGGGTTAGCTGGTCGGTCGACCGACTTCGTGTTTGATCAGACCTATTTTGTTCGTTAATTGCAATATCTTACAATGAGACCGAAGGGAGACTTGTAGGATGCTTAATAATGACCAACCCGGGGATCGAAAGATAAGGGAAGGGCATTAATTAACGTTTTAAGACAGCTAAGTTACTAAGACCGAATGGTATGTGACTTAGACGTTAGGAGTCACCCATATTGTTGACACCCAGTGTTTGTGAGACCTAGGGACTAGTAGCATAGGCTGAAAGGAGCTACTAGTTAACATAGATCGGAAGGATTTGTTATACCCCTTACACGACTTCAATACATGTTGACCTAGACCGTCTGCCATCGTAGCTATAATGACCCAATCATCCTAACATCTCTTTTATCAAATTTGTATTCACATCTTATTTTCAGTTCTTTTCTTGTTTTAATTGTTAAACTTAGTGACAAACCAAACATCAATCATAAAACCCCCAATTGTTACCCTAAGATATAGACTTAGAACAACTAACACTCCCAACCTCCTTTTGGATCGACCCTGACTTTCACTATCTATATTTTAAGTTTAGGAATTTAAATTTTATCTTTGACGCCCTCAACGACGGGTATCGGCATTCGTTTATATCTGCGGAGCATGTTAGGACTATAGGCTTGGATGTATATGATATCATAGCCGATTCTATAACTATACCATATGGAGAGTCCATATCTTGTAATAGAGTCTATACCAATGTAATGATCCAAGTAGGACCTGTGTGTTTTGAGTCAAACTTGATAGAGTTTCCTTTGGGTGGTTTCGAGGTGATTTTGGGGATGGATTGGTTGAAAAAGTATAAGGCCTACATTGATTGTTACCAAGGGAAGATTACTCTGAGAGGACCGAAGGGAGTGAGAGTGTTCTACAAGGGTTACTCCGTGAAACCTAATTGCTGAAGCTGATAACTATCAATGCCCTGAAGACTTGCCTAAAGAGGGGTGATGAGATGTTGTTGTGCCATGTGAGAGACTTGACTGCCGAGAAACCCCAAGCCAGTGATATTGATATTGTAAGAGACTTTGAAGATGTGTTTCCAGAAGAAATTCCTCGGTTACCGCCAAAAAGGGACTTAGATTTTAGTATTGATCAAAAACTCAGGGCTGAGCCAATTTCTAAAGCACCTTATCGCATATGACCTAAGGAATTGGAAGAACTGAGAAAGTAGTTAGATGAGTTAGCAAGCAAGGGGTATGTGAGACCGAGCGTGTCACCTTGGAGAGCACCAATGTTGTTTTGAAGAAGAAGGATGGAACCATGAGGCTGTGTGTGGACTACAGGGAGCTCAATAATGTGACGATCAAGAATAGGTATCCTTTACCTCGCATTGATGATCTTTTTTACCAGCTGAGTGGGGCTTGTGTGTTTTCCAAGATTGATTTGAGGTTAAGATATCATCAGCTGAGAATCAAAGATGCAGATATCCACAAGACTTCGTTCAGATCGAGGTATGGGCATTATGAATTCGTGGTGATGTCATTTGGTTTGACTAATGCACCTGCTGTTTTCATGGATCTGATGAATAGAGTGTTTAGTCCCTATCTGGACCAGTTTGTGGTAGTGTTTATCGATGACATTTTGGTGTATTCAAAGATTAGAGAAGAGCTTGCGAAGCATTTGAGCTTAGTGCTGCAGACATTGAGGGATCATCAATTGTATGCCAAGTTGAGTAAGTGCGAATTTTGGCACGAGAAAGTTGCTTTTCTGGGCCATGTGGTGTCTAAGGAGGGTGTTTCTGTTGATCCTAGAAAGATTGAAGTCGTTTCGAAGTGGGAGCGACCGAAGAATGTGGCTGACATTCGGAGTTTCTTGGGTTTGGCCGGTTACTACAGAAGGTTTGTGAAAGACTTTTCAAAGATAGCGAAGCCAATGACTTCATTGATGCGGAAAGAGAATAGATTCGTTTGGGATGAGAGCTGTGAGAAGACATTTCTAGACCTAAAGGTGCGTCTTACTACAGCTCCTATCCTTGCGTTGCCAGAAGGAGAAGAAAATTTCGAGGTTTACACCGATGCTTCTAAGAGGGATTGGGATGTGTGCTGATGCAGAATGGGAGAGTGATAGCGTGTGCTTCTAGGCAGCTGAAACCTTATGAGGAGAACTATCCGATGCATGGTTTGGAGCTGGGGGCAGTAGTTTTTGCACTTAAGCTGTGGCGACATTATCTCTATGGAGATACATTTAAAGTGTATTCCGATCACAAGAGTCTGAAATATATTTACACCCAGAGAGAACTCAATATGCGTCAAAGGAGGTGGATCGAGCTGATAGGAGACTATGACATGGAGATTATGTACAAGGAGGGAAAGGCTAATGTTGTGGTTGATGCATTGAGTAGGAAATCTGTTCACGCTGAAGAGTCTATTGATATGATATACTCAAGAAGGGGGGGGGGGTTGAATTGAGTATGCATTCTTTTTAAAATCTTCTTTAATGAGTGCGTTTTTGTATGATGATCGTTGAGTAGAGCAAGTAATAAATAGAGACACGATATTTTTGAAGTGGTTCAGTTTCACACTTTGAAACCTACGTCCACTATTCTCGATTAATAAAATTAGTACCGACTCTGGATTACAATTTTATCAACCCTACTCTCACAACTTTGATGTTAGTTGTAACTCTATCTAGATACCGTTAAATATCTAGCTACGACAAGTACCGTTAAATACTTGCTTACAATGAGTACCGTAAAATACTCGAACTATCTTACGCTAATAAGATAAGTCTTCAATGTTTCTTCGATGTCACAATCTTGAATGAATAAGATCAATGCTGGAGCACTTGAATCTTGAAACGAATATGACAATTTAAGCTCGAATATTCGAAGAGTAACGACCGGCGGTTTGTCTCGATATGCGTGAATATCTGTGTGTGTGTTTCGTGTTTATTAATGTGTCATGGGTAGTCTATTTATATAGAATTATATCTAGGTAATTTAAACCCTAGATGATTTAGGAATATTACTTAAGCTAGAATTCTAGTCTTTTAGTAATACTACCATAAATCTAATCTTAATATATTTAAGAAAGATTTAATAATATACTTTAGGTATTATATAAGGAATCAATTTCCTAATTCATATTTAGGAAAGATCTTTATCTAATAAACAAATAGTCTTATTAAAACAACTTTCTAAACCTTGTCAAAATATAATAAAATATATTCCATAATATAATCTAGATTGTTTTAGATTATTTAAATAATCATATTATTTATTTAAACAACCACTACACGTTTTAGGAAATCGTGCCATGTTGCACGACTTTCCAAACCGCTTTAAACACAATCTAAATTTATATTACTTTGACAAATAAGTTAAATATAAATCCTTTAGTTTATTAAAATTAAATAATTAACTCATAAGAAAATTATTTATTCCTTTTTAACTAAAGATATTTTATATTAACCCATTAAGATTAATAATTCCATATTCTAAAAATAGAATAACAATTAAACATTAATTGTTCACGATGACTTTTAGAAACTGAAATCGTTTCAATCACCACATATATCTCGATAATTTCTTCTATATGGAGTCATAGCTACGAGCTATACTTTGAACCAATCTCATACTAAAGTTATAGTTGATAAGTATAACTTTAGTTCATTATGCGCGCTTGTGATCTTCCTTCAATCTTTGATTTAGTCAATTATCTATTGACTAATATTCTCGAATCTTTTATACTTGATTGATTAGATCTTTTTACTAATATTCTGTACACTTAGCACACGATTATACGCACGAGTATATAATATATAGCTAGACTTGTCATTATCAAAACATAAACATATATACTTAATATATATTTGAATATATGGTTCAACACACGCTCTATGCACAGCTAGATCGAGAATGAGTATGTATCGTGAGTTGGGACAGATGGGAATTGCTGTGATCAGGAAGGGCGAGACCATGGGTGATCTGACAATCGAACCAGAGTTATATTCCGAGATCCGAGAAAGACAGAAGGGTGATCCTAGAATTCAGAAATGGCGCGAAGCAGTGAACAAAGCTAGTGATGCAGAGCCATATTCTACGTTCGAGGTTCATGATGATGATAGTTTGAGGTTCGCTAGGAGATGGTGTGTGCCTGATGATGAGGAATTGAAGAGAAAGATTCTGGTCGAAGCTCATTCTACACCTTATTCCGTTCATCCTGGAGGGAATAAGTTGTACAAAGACCTGAAGAAAGCATTTTGGTGGCCAAAGATGAAGCATGAGGTGGCTGAGTTTGTTTCTCGATGCTTGGTATGTCAGAGAGTGAAAGGAGAACATAAGAGGCCGCGAGGGAAGTTGCAACCACTGGATGTACCTGAGTGGAAGTGGGAAAGCATATCAATGGATTTCATTGTGCGCTTGCCTAGGACTTCGAAAGGAAATGACACGATTTAGGTGATTGTTGATAGGTTAACTAAGTCAGCCCATTTCATACCGATGAAGAAGACTTGGAGTAAAGCCGAATTGGCCAAGGCTTATATTAAGCATGTGGTGAAGCTTCATGGTGTCCCTAAGGACATTGCTTCTGATCGTGATTCCAGGTTCATCTCTAAGTTCTGGCAAGAGTTACAGACGTTGATGGGAACCACTTTAAAGATGGGTACAACATTTCATCCAGCAACATATGGTCAGACTGAGAGGACTATCCAGACACTGGAAGATATGCTGAGAGCTTGTGTGCTAGAGTTGGGAGGATCTTGGGAGGATATACTTGATTTAATAGAGTTTTCGTACAACAACAGCTATCATACTAGCATCGGGATAACTTCTTTTGAGGTACTGTATGGGAGGAAGTGTAGGAGTCCAGTTTGTTAATATGATAGATCTGATGTGGTGACTTTGGGACCTGAGATGATTCAGGAGATGATAGCACAGGTCCAGGTGATTCGACAGAAGATGGGAGATGCCCAAGATAGACAGAAGAGTTATGTTGATCTGAAGAGGAGTGACATCACATTTGAGGCAGGAGAGAAAGTTTTACTGAAGGTGTCACCAATGAGAGGACTGATGAGGTTTGGCAAGAGGGGCAAGTTGAGCCAGAAGTTCATCAGACCATTTGAGATCTTGAAAAGAGTTGGTGAAGTAGCTTATCGACTAGCTCTACCTCCAGCGTAGCCACGGTGCATAACGTATTTCATGTTTCACAATTGAGGAGGTACATTAGCAATCCATCGCATATCCTTGATCATAAGGTTATTGAGGTCGATAAGCAATTGACCTACGAGGAGAGACCCAAGGAGATCCTTGACAGAAAAGTGAGGGAAGCCAGGAACGGGGAAACAACGTTTGTGAAAGTTTTGTGGACCAATCATAATGTCGAGGAGGCTACTTGGGAGACTGAGGTTTCGATGAGGGACAAGTATTTGGACCTGTTTAATTAAGGTACGTTACGAGGACGTAACTTTCTTTTTAGGAGGGTAGAATTTGACATTTCGTGCTTTAAAGTATTTTTAGTAGTTTATGATATTGTGTGGTGCCACTTTTCGTGTTCACTACGTGTTTAGTGACCGTTTGTTGACCATGGGATGGTGAACTTCGGGACGAAGTTCATGTTAAGGAGGGAAGACTGTAATACTCCGTATTTCTTTGTGTTTATATTTTTTATATTTAATTGTTAGGCCAACGTGTTTATAGTTATTTAAACGCTCTTAAACGCTCGTAATCGATAATTAAATTTATTGAATGAGTGTTATATGTGTTAGTACGGGGTCGAGTATGCGAATGAGTAACAAAACCGTGTTTAAGTGGTGTAAAATGGGCCTGGGAATGCGTGCAAGGGTGATAGCCCAATAACTCGACATTAACACAAATAACAAACACCACCAGCAACCCACTCCATGCCGCCTTATTTAACCCTCTCCCAAACTTCCTGCCGTCACATCTGGGTTTGCAAAAGAAGGGTCTTCACGGTGGTCAGAGGGTGCCTAGGGTGGTCGAATAGGCTGAGAAGGAGACACGCCTGGGGTATATTTCATTTTTCCCTGTTTATTCTTTCGTTTTGCTTTGCATATATTCATCGTATAATCGCATTTTTGGTTTTGGTAATTGCATAAAACTAATCTAGGATGTATAGGGATCACGTTTTGACCATAGTAGTGACGTCTTTGACCGGCTAGGGATGTCGTATAGGGTGGTTTATGCTGGTGTCGGTTACTGCTTTCGTATTTTTCCAGAACAGAGTAATATTATATGTGGTATGTTTAGGCTGCTTTTCGAATTGTTACTGTTTGTGTTTAATCTGGTTGTCAAGGGTTTTATAGTGGTGATAGTTAGGGTGGTTGAAATGGGTGTTGTCACGGTGATCTGTAAGGTGTCGTGTCTGTGCTAGGGTGGTTTTCGTTTGGGTCCGATGCGTTTTTTAACAACAAAAAACCGAACAGTTCGCGTCAGTAGTTTATGGGGGTTGTAGTCGGTCATAGAAGTGGTGTCAACGGCAACCACTAGGGATGGCAACGGGCCGGATCTGGACCGGGTCCAGTAGGATCCAGATCCAGATCCGTTTTTTTGGCAACAGCATCCAGATCCGACCCGGATCCGACGGGTCCAAAAAGGTCAGATCCAGATCCGGACCCTGCGGATCCGGGTAGGATCCGGGTTTTACGCGGGTCCCATGGAAAAAAAAAGAAAAGAAAAAAAACTTAAAATGGTTGCCACATGCCCACAACTCAAGCCTACAACCACAATTTTTCATTGTTCTTCATCTTCATTGTCAACTAACTTTTCCCAAGTAGAAAGTTTCACAAATTCAAAAGATTACAATTTTACGAATTAAAGTCTTACAAAATAAAAGTCCCACAATTAAAGTCTTACAAAATAGAATTCAACTTAAAGATAACAATGAAGCTTAAAATCCTACAATTAGTTAACACTTGAAAGTTCGTGATCATCATCTTCCTCCATGTCTTCCTTAGCAATATCATCAACATCCTAATGTCATAAAGAATACACCAATTAAAAAAATACAAACAAGTAATTAAAAGTTGATAAACTAAATATATGTGCTCCTATTAAATAAAAAGTAAGAAAAACTCACCATGTCAGTTATATCAATCATTTCTCCTTCAAGATCCAAATCCTCATTGATGGTTGAGCATGTACTCGTGCCATCCAATTCACCTTCAAAATAAATGCAAACTAGTATAATACCATCGCTTTCAAACAAGTATATAATCATCAAATAACAAGATAAAAGATTAAGGGCTTAAGTCAAAGCAATACCTTGAATAGCTTGCATTTTCAAATTTTGTAAGCACATTAACGCTTCCATGGTGTCGGCATGAAGCCTTGAGCGATGGGGACTTACTACCCTTCCTCCCATACTAAAGGCACTTTCGGAAGCCACACTAGAAATCGGAATAGCAAGAACATCTTTCGCAATATCTCGTAACGTGGGATACTTATGATTGACTTTCCACCAACTAAGGACGTCAAAGTTAGCATCCTCCGGCTCTGGGTGGTCCTCTAAGTAATGGTCCACCTCTCCCATTGCATTGACCTTCCTCTTCATTGTCATTTTTTGTAAAGCATACCCATCTTCACATTCAACATTAGACATAATCCTCTCTTTTTCTTTTTCCTTTAGACACCTCTTGTGCCTTACTCCCTTCCCTTCTAAGTTGATACTCGACCACAAGATTATCCAAGAGCTTCCTCACCTTATCCAACTCTTCATCACATTTATCATCATAAAGTCTACCAAAATAATATCGAACACAATCCATCTTATTCCTAGGATCCAAAATAGCGGCAATGGCCAAAAGAACATTAATATGTTCCTAGTACTTATCAAACTTCTCAATCATTTTCTTAGCCATGGATTTTACAATTTCCTCATCATCATATAACCAACATCTCAAAGCAAGCTTAATCTCACAAGCCTTTCTAAAAAATAAGTTAGAAGTAGGATAATTCCTCCCCGAAGTAACCTTAGTAGCATTACTAAATATCCCCAACTGCTTACAAATAAGGCTAGCTAATTTCCAATCTTCATCGGAAGGAATATCAAACTTAAACTTTTGATTTAGTCGTTTTAGCCTTACAAATACATCTACATAAGGTAAAGCTGATTCAAGCATAGAAAAAGTCGAATTCCATCTTGTTTTACAATCAAGAATCAATCTTTTATTGTTATTAATGCCTAAAAACCGACAAGACTCCTAAAATTTTTCAATCCTTTAAGGAGTAGACATCCAAAATGAAACACAATCCCTCACTTTGACAATTCATGTTTCAATGACATCCAGTCCATCCTTGACAATCAAATTTAAGATGTGAGCACTACTGTAACACCCCGATATTTTCCATATTATAAACTTAAAGATTTAATTTAATTTCGAGAATAATTTATATTTCATGAAATTTCGTAAATATATATTTTAAAAAATAAATATTTCATGTCATATCATTTTAGTTTCAAGTCACATTTCGAGTTTTATAAATTTAAGTTTCGGTTTTAATTTTCGAAAATGACAAGTATGTAGGATAATTTCATGAGTTGTGGGTTATTTGCTTAATTGGTCCTATCTTGAGTAATATTGGTCTTAAGATGTTATTTCTGTCTTAGTTAGTGAATTCCGAGTCATCCCGACTCATTAAATGAATCCCGAGTCATTCCCGACTCAAAACTCCCATATACTACTTATGTTGTGTCTTATTCGTCACAACTCACTCATTCCTTCATCTTCTTCAAACCCAAAACCCCCAAATACCCATGGTTGGTGTTTCTAAAGAACACAAATCCGACCCTAGCTCACTCGTTTCTCGCTCAAATCCCGGGTTCTTTATAGGTAAGTTCTCCTCTCATTCTTCTCCTTCTTTTGATGTAATCAATTTCTCGCCTTGTTGAGTTTTCTGAAAACCCGTCTTTCTAGGGTTACGTAGTTAATTCGTTTTTCTTATTGTTTGTTGGTGAGAATAGATGTTTGGACTTCCATGAAGGATTCTTTGAAGATTTGAAGAGCTTTAAAGGTAACTTTGAGAGGTTACTCGACTTTAAGTCAAAATTGATTGTGTATGGTTGTTGTTGTTTAATTTATGAAATTATGGTGTTTTGAGTTCTCTAGTTTATCATTTAATCGATTGAAATGAAATTTATGATTTATTTGGTAGTAATGAAGGATAGATGTTGGTTATAGTTAATGGGAAAGTTAGTATTCGTCACATGCTTAGTTCGTTTTAACAATATTATGATTTTCGATTGATTCTAATTCATGTTTGAGTTGACGATTGTTGGTTGTTATCGTTTGTTCAAGTTTATATGTTAATGTATATATGTGAGTGGTTAGTATTACGTATTGTATATGTCGCACAACACCGTCTTGCATTGTCGAGTGAGGGAACAAAGTAGCGTGCAGCAGCCTGTACCACGGCCAGCAGCAGCCCGACAGAACCGCAGCCTGCGGCCCCAAGCGCAGGCCTGCGGCCAGGTTGGCAGCCTGCGTTTGGCGCTGGGTTTGGGCGTGTTTAGGGGCTGTTTTGGGCGCGATATTGGGGATGTTTGGGGGTATGTTCGGGCATTGTATTCCCGCTTGCTTGGCCATGGTTTGATAATGAAAAATCATTAGAAAACTCGTCCTAGAAAGTATATATCTAACACGTATGATCCATGAGTCGAATTATATATATTTTATATTGTTTAATTAACATGTTTACAACATTGAACTTGTCTTTCAATTCTCGTTTGTTTTATTTCTGAATGAAATGTAAACTTGTATATGAGACTTGTGAAATGTATCCTTTGAAGAGTCTATTGATGTAATATACTCAAGAAGGGGGGGGGGGGGTTGAATTGAGTATGCCTTCTTTTTAAAATCTTCTTTGATGCGTGTGGATGTATGATGAATGTCGAGTAGAGCACGAATAAAATAGAGACACGATATTTTTGAAGTGGTTCAGTTTCACACTTTGAAACCTACGTCCACTATTCTTGATTAATAAAATTAGTACCTACTCCGGATTACAATTTTATCAACCCTACTCGTACAACTTTGATATTAGTTGTAACTCAAACTAGATACCGTTAAATACCTAGTTATGTCAAGTACCGTTAAATACTTGACTACAATGAGTACCGTTAAATACTCGATCTATCTTACGCTAATAAGATAAGTCTTCTATGAGTTTCTTCTTGTTCACAATCTTGAGTAAATAAGATCAATGCTTGAGCACTTGAATCTTGATATGAATATGACAATTAAAGCTCGGATCTTGAAGAAAAGTAACGGCGGTGACTTTCTTGATTTTCGTGTATATGTGTATGTGTATGTCGTATGTATTAATGTGTCATAGGTAGTCTATTTATATAGAATATATATCTAGGTAATTAAAACCCTAGATGATTTAGGAATATTACTAAAACTAGAATACTAGTCTTTTAGTAATACTACCTTAAATCTAATCTTAATATATTTAGGAAAGATTTAATAATATACTATAAGTATTATATAAGGAATCAATTTCCTAATTCATGTTTAGGAAAGATCTTTATATAATAAACAAATAGTATCCTTATTAAAACAACTTCCTCAACCATGTCAAAGATAATAAAATATATTATCACAATATAATCTTAGTTTGTTTAGGATATTAAATAAATACATAATATTTACTTAATTTAAATCCTCTACGACTTATGGAACGTATCATGATACACGTTTTCCAAAGTCGTATCAAACTATATTTAAATTATATTATTTTGACAATTATGGTTATATAAAAATCCTTAGTTTATTTAGTAATAAATAATTATCTCATAAGAAAATTATTTATTCCTATTTAACCAAAAGATATTTTATATAATCTTATTAAGATTAATAATTCCATATTAAGAATAGAATACCAATTAAACATTAATTGTACATGACTATATTTGGAAACTAAAATCGTTTCAACCAAACACATATATTCCGACCATTTCTTCATAATATAAGGTTATAGCTATGAGCTATAACTTGAATCAATCTTGTACTAAAGTTATAGTTGATATGTATAACTTTAGTTCAATAGGCGCGCTTGTGATCTTGTACCAATCTTCGATTTAGCCAATTCATTTACTAAAATACTTGAGTCTTTTATGCTTGATTGATTAGATCTTGTTACTAATATTCTGTACACTTAGCACACGATTATACATACGAGTATATAATATATAAATGACTAGACTTGTCATTATCAAAACATAGACATATATACTTAATATATATATTTGAATATATGGTTCAACAAATTCCCCCTTTTTGATGATGGCAAGTCTCTCTTAGATTTTGTGTCTAAGTGTATGTTCCCCCTCAATATAATAATGGTCATTCATAGCAAAGAGTCACTTAGGGTTTCTATCTTCTATCTATCCCATATCCTTTAAGAACCCTAAGAGACAATGAATTACGACAAGGAGCAAGCTTAGGCAAATTCTAATCTAAGTCGCATTTTTTCCCCCTCTTGACTGGCACCCGTCGTTGAGGGGTGCCAAAGATAAGATTTATAAAACCTCAGCTTAAACTCAGTTAGGATAAGTCAAGGGTCGAACCACAGAGAGACAGGGTAAATTATGTTTGTAAATTTAAAGTCTATTGCAAGTAACCAAAAAGGGGGGTTTGAATTGGGATTTTAACTAACAACTAAAGTAACAAAATAACAAGAAAATTAAAATAAGATAGAAAGGAGTTTAGGAAATTTGGTTCCCCATGGTCAAAACAAGTCAATGAAGGGTAAAATAATCAAATAACACAATCCCAAGGAACAAAGAATAAACCTTTAGGTCAAAATTCTACCCAATCCTTACGGTCTTAGGGTTCCTAGAAAAGCACTAAACTTTCGTTCAAGGGCTATCCCAAAGTTGTTGTTAAACTAATCCTAATAATCTTTCAATCCTAAGGATTAGTTCACCAACAACAATGGGGGATTGGTAATTTAATCATCAAACTTATCAAAGTCAAGTTTTTACATGGTTCCCCTAATTCCTAATCACAAGAATTAGTTATGCATACTTCTAATTATGAAACTAACAATTACTAAGAATATTAAAGAGATAAACATAATTAAAGAAGACAATAAAAGGGAAAACATGAAATAAGAAATAACAACAAGATGAATAACAAGATTGAATTAGAAGGAAAGATTAATTATCACAAACTTACAACTTGAATGGAAATCCTAAGAAGAAAGATGAAAGCTTGATACCAAAAAGTCTAACAATGGAGTCTTCAACATAAAGTACTTGGTAAAGATTACTAGGGTAAAAACTGCTTAAGAGAAACTTAGGTAAAAGTTGCTTAAGAAAAACTTCACCTAATAGAAGAGTTTTGGTCTCCTTAAATAAGAAAATATTACAAGATTAGGAAAACAGAAAATAAAACGGAAGTCTCGAAACAGGGTCCGGTCGGTCGACCTGTTTTCTCGGTCGGTCGACCGATTCTGCCAATGCGGGCTTATTTTCTGCGAATTTGGGCTTCCGTGGAGAACTGGGCCTGTTTACGTTGACACCGGTCGGTCGACCACTTTTGGTGGTCGGTCGACTGCTTCTCTTTATTTCCAGCTTTGATCCGGCCCGATAATTAAACTTGAATGCACCATCCGAATTACTGCTCCAAAAACAGCTTCCTAAAGGCAAATAAGGCTTGGTTTTGCTTACTTCCGCATATTCCTACATACAAAACATAGAAATACCAAAGTAGACAATATGGGAGAAAAAGCAACTAAAAAGTCACGAAAGTGTAAGAAAATACGTGCCAAAAGAGTAAATAAAATGCATAGAATAGGCACGTATCAAACTCCCCAAACCAAACCTTGCTTGTCCTCAAGCAAGCACTAAGACTCAAAAGAAAATAAAACTTCTAATGGAACGGACTTCATACTTTTCACAACCAAACACAACACTATGCTTAACCAATTTAATGCATCCTTCAACTATAATCAAACACAATGTCAAGAGCAAAACGAATTAAACATGTTGGAAAGGCATGCTAAAATTTCGACCTTGCAAGACCTATTCTAATTGGACTCTCGCGGTACGCTCGAGACACTCATGAAAGCAAAGGGTCAAATGTATATGTGAAAGATAAGAAGATAAATAAAAGTAAGGACTCTCACCTATCTACGACCCGTAAGAACATGCCTGCAATCTAACATGAATAAAATCTCTACAACCGTACATATGCATTCCCACACTAAATAACCATGACACATGCCGAGGCAAATTTGGGATTGTGAGGCTAAAGGTAAGAAGGGGTTTAAAATAAGTTATGGGAAGAGGGGTTAAACCGAGCTAACATCCGTCTATCCACACTATAAGATCACTTCTTATTGTTTGCTTTTTTTTTTCTTTCATATATGCCAATGTTCTACAATTCTTCCAAATTTTTTCTTTTTATTATTATTTTTTTTTTCTTTGAAAAATCGGCCCATTCAATGGTCCTGGTCGACCGACCAGGGAAACTGGTCGACCGACCAGCCTTGAAAATAGGCTGCTCCGTTTTTTTTCTATCATTCCTTTTTTTTTTCGTTTTCTGTGTCTTTCTTTTTCTCTTTTTTTTTTTTTTTTTTTTTTATCATTCTCCCAAAATCAAAATTCACCGATGAAGCATAAACCAAAGGATGGCAAGGAAAACAGTCCCATTACTAAATTACTAGCTCGGCTAGGGTAAGCAAGTTTTAGAATGTAGCCAATGGGTAAAAGAGTTCAATTTGGCTATGTGAGGATAATGGGAATAATGAGAAAGGGGTACCTCTACCACATGTGTCAACAAACCACAAAACCGAATGCATACAGGTATTAAGAAGACAAAATTCATGTTTATGCATATTGATGTAACATGCCTCAAGAGGAGAAACTACTCACACCCTATATGAAATCGGTCATGGATGTCACCGATTTATTAAGCTCTAATCCTTAGAATATGTAGTAGCTTGCCAAGAAGAGAGTCAAGTCTAATAATTTAGCATGAAATCAACAAAAACTCGTAGATAATGCAAAAGACTAGCTTGAAAATTTTTTGAAAAATGCAAGGCAAAGCAATATGTGATATGTTAGACATGAATTGTATTTATCCGTTCCGACTCGACCTAAGAACTTAAGACAGAGAAGAATGCCCGACAGGGAAGGACACGCGACAAGAGAGGATGAAAACAAGAAAAACACCTAAAGGTATGAAAAACAAAAGACACAAAGACAATTGCATACTCACAAAGGAGTATGCAAACACCCTCCCCAAACCAAAACGCACAATGCCCCCATTGTGCTCATCAGCATACAACCACAGCATAGGGATGGGGGTAGGCGGAAAAGAAGCAAACAAAGAAAAGAAAAGGAAAAAGACTAAAAATTACAAACAGAGTCTATGGAGGAAGGAGGGAAAAACTGGAAATCTAAGGGGGAAAATTGGAAATCTAAAGAGGGAAAACACTTACAAAGTAAATGTGGACCTCTCCAAACCGAACCAATCAATAGGGGCCTCCCCAAACCGAACCCCAAAGAGGGTAAGGTTAAGCACGTCCCTATCCCGCTGAGTCGTAGAACGGCTCAGCGTTCTCCTCACATTCTCCCTCATCGCCATCCTCCTCAGACCCTACTCCTGTTCCTGAGGCAGAGCCTGAAGCTTCACCATGGTCACGACCGCCTGCGAGAGGTGTGTACCAGGTGGGGTGAGTCCACGGGCCGGTTGGGAGCCTACCTTGTGTGGCATACTCCCTGTAAACCGGGTATTGGAAGAGACTATCGTCCAACCGTTTTTGGCTGAACTGCGTGCAAAGACTCGCCAGCATTTGTGGCATAGATCTGTCATCAACAAAAGGAGGAACATAAACATTAGGAGGAGCAGTAAAATCAGATGGGTACCCTGTCCCAGGTGTGGCATGGTGGCCACCGGGAGCAGGGGCCCTGAAACCTCTAGAAGTGCCTCCCCTAAGCGGGAGGCGGTAAGACGGGAGTAGTGGTCGGGGCTCCCCTATAACAGTAGAAAGGGGATACATAGGGGGAGCCGTGGTGATGGGGATGCGGTCACTGAGATAGGTGTCTATTTTCCAAACACCTCTACTGTTTACCCAACGCACGGACCTGACATAAGCCATGTCCATGTATCGGGAGAGAGGGTCGACCGCATCCTCATAGCGAGGGAACTGGGGTACAAAAGAGCGGGCTAATCGGGTGACTAGCCCACCACAGACAATAGTGGTCAAAGAAGTTCCCTCACCCACTGACACAAAATGAGAGGCGACCAAATGAGCAGTGTTATAAGACTGCTGACCCGTACGTCCGATGTTAAGATAACCGGACAAAATGGAGAGCTCAATGTTGTTAACATTTTGAGACTCTTTGCGGCCGAAAACAGTGTTGGCCAACAGACGCAAAAAATAACGGGGGGTGGGAAGGTGGATGGTACTGTTTTTCTTCTTCACATCGTTGGAATCAGAAATACAGGACCACATATCAGAATACGACCCCGTGGAGTCATCAGTAAGACCCTCAGAAGACAGACCCAAAATTTGAGCAAATTGGGTTAAAGTTAAAGCATAAGTTTCATTGAACATGCGAAAAGAGATACAAAAACTATCATAGCCGGGGTGAAGTGCCCCTAAATCAAAGGTAAAGGAAGAGAAGAACTCAAGAGTAAGAAGGCGGTAGGTGATCTCGTCCATAGTGACAAGGCCTGCAAACCCGGTCCCAATGAGCATAGAAACCACCTCATCATGGCATCCCAAGGCATGCAAAGCTGAGACACAAAGGAAACGGGTCGCCACTACCGCGCAATGAGCGCTCAGATGGAGGAATCGGGCCTTCTGGGCCGGGGAGCTGAAAGTGATCTGCGGATAGTCCGGTAGACTATCCGTGTCCTGAACTGCTAGACCTCTCGACCTAGAGACACGTCCTCTAGAAGTGCCTGCACCCGTGGTGCGTGCGCGCTTCCCACCTTGATCACGGCTAGACATCGTAAATCTGAAAAGTTCAAATAAAGATATAAGTCTTATAAGCATATGAAAGCATTGCTTTAACAAAATTAGGCACGAAAAATTTGCAAAAAACAGAAACTTTTGTCACAGCTCTGGTCGGCCGACCACAGTAGCCAGTCGGTCGACCAGATTTTTCAAGACGGTCTGTATTTTCTGCTGTATTGAAAAAATCAGAAACTAAAAAAAAATCAGGAATAGTGCAGTCATGGTCGGTCGACCATAAAACAAGGTCGGTCGACCATTAAACGAGAGAAGTTCAAAAACTGCATAGCAATTAAACTCAGGAAAAACATGGCCTAGGTCGGTCGACCTCATTTTCCGGTCGGTCGACCGACATTCGTCAGAAAAAACCCAGATCTGTAAATAAAAACCCAGAAAATTCAAATTTCAGTCGGCCGACCTTCGTTTCCGGTCGGTCGACTGTGAACAGTGCAACGGTCGATTTTCGCGGTTTGAATTTCGCGCGGAAAAAGGCAAAAATTTATAAAGAAGAATTAAATTATCCTAATCAGCACAAAATCACCCAAAATTTACAGATCTAAGCATATAAACTCAAGAAGAAGAAGAAAACTAAGATAAAGAACACATAAACAAGCATGAAAACGGAATTAAGAGCAAAATTGAACTTAAAAAGATAAACTAATACTACCTAAAACGAAAATAAGAAGGTAGAAAACTAAAAAGAGAGAAAGAAAATGGAAGAAAGCATACCTTGAAGATGAAAAATGAAAGAAAGTAAGTAAAATGGTGAAGGAGGAAGGTGGGTGAATAGTTTTTAGGGTTTTATGAGAGAGAGGGAGTGCTGGTAGAATGAATAGGTGAAAGTAATAATTGTATGTTCAAAACACAACAGACCCGTGACACTGATTCTGAAAAAAAATAAAACCGTAAAAAATTTCGTGGTCGGTCGACCAGAAAAGTCGGTCGGTCGACCACTGTACCTTTTACCTGCTCTGCAATTTTACTTACTCTGCCAGAAAAAGTACATGAAGTCGTCAGTCTGGTCGGTCGACCAGAAAAGTCGGTCGGTCGACCACTGTACCTTTTACCCGTTTTTTTTTTTTTCTGCAGAGATTTCAATTTCCACCTGAGGATAAAACGAAAAATAAGAAAGAAAAACGTAAATTTAGACTAAAGCACGGGTTGCCTCCCGTGTAGCGCTGGTTTAAGAGGTCCCGCACGACCTTTTACCTTCTAAGGAGCATCCTAAAAAGGGTCAAAGTAAGAAACTTCGACTTTTCCGACATACTCATTTTCTCCTCGGAAGTGCTTCACATATTGGCCATTGACTTTGAACCTCTCACCAGATGAGGTTTCTAATTCGATTGACCCGAATTTTGAGACAGCTGTGACGGTGTAGGGTCCGCTCCACCTGGATTTCAGCTTACCAGGAAAAAGACGAATACGAGCATTAAAAAGCAGCACCCTATCACCTACCTGAAAATCACGTCTAATGATTCTCTTGTCATGCCAGCGCTTTGTTTTCTCCTTATAAATCCTGGCATTGTCATAGGATAACAACTTGAATTCTTCTAACTCGTTGAGCTGCAATAAACGTTTCTCACGGGAAAGATTAGGGTCTAAATTAAGATCACATATAGCCCACCAAGATTTACGCTCTAACTCAACTGGTAAATGACAAGTTTTACCATAAATCGATCTGAATGGTGACATTCCTATTGGAGTTTTGAACGCGGTTCTATAGGCCCATAAAACATCATCAAGTTTTAGGCTCCAATCTTTCCTAGACTTAGAAACTACCTTGGCTAGGGTCTCCTTGAGTTCTCTATTAGAGATCTCAACTTGACCACTAGTCTGAGGGTGATAGGCTAAACCCCTACGATGTTGGACACCGAATTTATTTAACAAATCACCTAGGCGTTTCTCCTTAAAATGCATACCTCCATCACTTATGACAACCCTAGGGACACCAAAACGAGGGAATATGATTTTTTTAAACATCTTGATAACAGCTTTTGCATCGCAGTGGGGAGTAGCAATAGCTTCTACCCACTTAGACACATAATCAACAGCTACAAGAATATACCTGTTACCTTGACTACTGGGAAAAGGTCCTTTATAATCAATGCCCCAAACATCAAAAATCTCTACCTCTAAAATACCTACTTGTGGCATCTCATGTCTTTTTGAGACATTCCCAGTCCTTTGACAGGCATCACAGTTACCTACAAAATTTCTACAGTCAGCATGTAAAGTAGGCCAATAAAAACCAGACTGTAATACCTTAGCCACGGTCCTAGATGGACCGTGGTGACCACCATATGCAGAAGAGTGACATGCTTCCAGAATGTCCTTCACCTCCCATTGGGGGACGCATCTCCGGATAAGTCCATCTCCGCATTCTTTAAAAACATAAGGGTCATCCCAAAAATACTGTTTCGCATCAAACATAAATCTCTTCTTTTGTTGCCAAGACAACTCAGGAGGGATTTTACCTGTAACAACAAAATTAGCAAAATCAGCATACCAAGGAGGGGGATAAGAACCTGAACTATTAATGATAAATAAACTTTCATCAGGAAACGAATCATCAATAGGTAAAGAATCTTCCCCATCAGTCAGCTGCAGGCGAGATAAATGGTCAGCTACCACGTTTTCCGCGCCTTTCTTGTCCCTGATCTCAATGTCAAACTCTTGGAGAAGGAGGATCCACCTTAAGAGTCTTGGCTTTGAGTCCTTCTTTTGAAAAAGACCTTTTAAAGCTGCATGGTCAGTATAAACAATTACCTTATTACCTACTAAATATGATCTAAATTTTTCTAAGGCAAATATGACGGCTAGCATCTCCTTCTCTGTGGTGAAATAGTTGACTTGAGTCTCATCCAGGGTGCGGCTCGCATAGTATATAGCATTAAGAGCCTTGTTCTTCCTTTGACCAAGCACAGCACCCAGAGCATAATCACTAGCATCGCACATGATCTCGAATGGGAGATCCCAATCTGGTGGCTGGATGATTGGTGCTGAGACCAAAGCTTCCTTCAACCTGTTAAAAGCTGAAAGGCACTCATCAGAAAAATCAAAAATGGCATCTTTAAGAAGCAATTGTGTAAGTGGTTTAGCAATTTTAGAGAAGTCCTTAATGAAACGCCTGTAAAAACCTGCGTGCCCTAAGAAACTTCTCACCCCTTTGACATTAATAGGAGGGGGTAATTGCTCAATCACTTGCACCACCTTTGCTTTATCAACATGTATACCTTTATCTGAAATTAGATGCCCTAAAACTACCCCTTCAGTAACCATAAAATGACACTTCTCCCAATTTAAGACGAGGTTTACATCAATACATCGCTGCAAGACTTTATCAAGATTAGCTAAGCATTGATCAAAAGCATTACCATAAACAGAGAAATCATCCATAAATACTTCCATAATGTTTTCTATAAAGTCTGAAAAAATACCCATCATACACCTTTGAAAAGTAGCAGGAGCATTGCATAACTCAAAAGGCATCCTGCGATAGGCAAAAACACCCTGTGGACATGTAAAAGTAGTCTTACTCTGATCATCAGGATGGATGGGAATCTGGAAGAAACCTGAATAACCGTCTAGAAAACAGAAGAATTTATTAGAAGCCAATCTTTCAGTCATTTGGTCAACAAAAGGAAGGGGGAAATGGTCTTTCTTGGTGGCGGCATTTAACTGTCTATAATCAATGCACATCCGCCACCCAGTCACAACTCTAGTTGGTATTAACTCATTTTTATCATTTTTAACCACTGTGGTCCCTCCTTTCTTAGGAACCACCTGAACTGGGCTAACCCACTTAGAGTTGCCAACTGGATAAATAATACCTGCATCAAGAAGCTTCATAACCTCAGCCATAACTACATCCTGCATCTTAGGATTCAATTTACGCTGTCCTTGTCTATAAGGCTTATGCCCTTCCTCTAAATTTATTCTGTGCATACAAACATCAGGGCTTATGCCCTTAATATCATCCAAAGAATAACCTAGAGCTTTTCTATTCTTTTTAAGAACAGTCATTAAAGCAGAAAGTTGGTCAGGACTAAGTTTAGAGCTAACAATTGCAGGGTATTGCTCAGTATCATCTAGAAAAACATATTTGAGATTAAGAGGAAGTGGCTTACGCTCTGGTGCTTTTACCTCAACTGCCTGAACAGAGTTAGTATCTATAGAATAGCACATGTTTACCAGACTTGCATTAGCTAGGCTTATGAGCTTCTCATTCTCTTCTTCAGTGAGCTCATATTCCTCTTCCTCTTCTTCTATCAAATCCAGCTTTTCAGCATCCTCAGCTGGAGTACCTGCATACTTATCCAAAATCGTCAGATCATCTAAGGGATCCTTGGTCAAGGATTCCTTCCAATTAAGGATAACATTCCTGTCTACAATATCGATGGAACAACAAGTATCATTAGTAGGAATAGTTGCCTTATGGGCAAGACTAAACTCGATAGTGTCATCCCCAATCTCTAAAGTAATGGTCCCGCGTTTGACATCTATCACAGCCCCAGCTGTGTGTAAAAAAGGTCTACCTAAAATAATAGGTATTCGACTATCCTCAGCAATGTCTAAAACAACGAAATCCACAGGAATAAAGAACTTTCCCACTTTTACTGGGACATCCTCCAAGACCCCTAGTGGTCTTTGGTAGGGATGTCAACGGATCGGTATCGGATCGGATGGAGGCTCACCCGAATCCACCACCCGAATCCATATTGTCCATCCGACCCACCCGTCACCCGAGTAAACATCCACCCGAACCCGTCTCATCCATCATCCGCGGGTGATTCGGATGGATCGGGTTATTAATGGATGAGCATGTGACGACAATAAGATTTTTCTCTTTCTAAATTTGAGGGTTAAAGTTTTTAGGGTTAATATGCATGAGACAGTAAGTTTTGAGGGTATTAGGTATTTGAGTGTTTTTATTTTTATTTTTTTTTAAAAGGAAAAACTTCTAATTTAGTTTGGTATAAATTTGATTGTCTTATTTACGATAATTATTAGTTTTGAGGGTATTTGATTGTTTTTAGACTATTTTTTCTTCGGGTGGATAACGGGTCGGGTAACGGGTGGGTGACGGGTCGGATGGAGGTCCACCCGAAACCGACCCGAAACCGAACCCGGATCATCCGTCACCCGAGTTTCACCCGCTAGCTTCGGGTTTTCATCCATTTAATTATATCGGATGGGTCGGATGTTAATCGGTTTCGGTTGATATTGACATCCCTAGTCTTTGGGTTGATCTATCAGCCATCTGTACGGTAATATTGGTGACTTTAAGTCTACCTAAACCAAGTCTCTCACATACAGAATAAGGTATGACACTGACACTAGCCCCTAGATCACAAAGGGCTTTCCCTATTAAATGATTACCTATGGTGCAAGGGATGGAAAAACTACCTGGGTCTTTTAACTTAGGTGCTATATTATCTTGTGAAAGAACATAACATTCTTCCACAAGAGCAACAGCACCGTCGTCCTGAAAGTTCCTCTTACGACTTAAAATATCTTTCATGAATTTAGCATAAGAAGGTACCTGGGTAATTAAGTCAGTGAAAGGGATGGTTACCTCAAGATTCTTCACCATCTCTAAAAACTTACCAAATTTCTTATCCTCCTTTGAATTTTTCAGTCTTTCAGGATAAGGAATGGTGACTTTAGCCATAGGATCAGCAACCTTTGGCTTTTTCAGTTGTAGAATTTCGGCAATACCTTGAATAAAGGAAGGATCCAGCGATTCCGGAGTCAGAACGGCACTCTGCTCAGGAACGTCGGTCGGTCGACCAGTATCAGTGGTCGGTCGACCAGTGTCTGCAAAATCCGATTTTTTTCTTTTTTCGGAATCTGATCTCACGTCAGGAACAGTGGTCGGTCGACTTACAGTAGCGGTCGGTCGACCTCCTGCTCCTTTGACGGGATCGGATTCTTTGGTCGGAATCTCGGCTGGATCATCCTCTTGAGTTGCTTCTTCACAAACACGGCCACTCCTTAGATTTATGACGTTCAGCGTCTCCATGGGTCCCTCAAAACTAGCTGGCGAGCTAGTTCTTTGATTGGCTATGTTCATCAAGTGCTCCTCAAAAATCTTCGTGGAAGTGCAGTGGGCCTCATTCATCTTAAAAACTGCCGTGGTTAAGGCATCAACAATAGCTCTTAATTTCTCAATTTCTCCCGTGTTGTCGACCGTAGTAACTAGGTTCGCACTTTCAAGTTTTAGCTGGGTTGCTTCAAGCTTTTCGAAACGGGCTTCAACTGTTGTCTCAAGAGCCATCACTCTATTCATCTCTACATTCAGCCTTCTTGAATTCCCACGTGAACCCTTAAAAGTAGCCTTATGTACCGCCATGTCTTCAATGGTTTTCCAACCCTTCATATGATCGGTGTTGTTCTGAAATCTCCCATTGGCGGCCACATCAAGAACCATTTTATAGTCATCATAAAGAGAGTTGTAAAAACGGTTACATAGGTCCCATTGTGGAAGGTTATGGTGAGGGATAGAACGGACCAATTTCTTGAATCGATCCCATGCTTCACAAAATCCTTCATCAGGTCCCTGCTGAAAGTTACGGATTTGGTTTCTCAAGTCCTCAGCTTTTGCAAGAGGGAAGTATTTCTTGTAAAAAGCCAAGGCCAAGGCGGTCCAATCTGCAACCCCTTCACTTGTCTTGTTAAGGTCCCGGTACCATTCTTGCGCGTCTCCTTTTAATGAGAACAAGAACATAGTTGCCAGCACCTCATCTCTAGATACCCCTTCAGGTAGGGGTATGAAACAACAATAATCTGTGAAGGTTGTAACATGCTTTATTGGATCTTCATCGGGTAGACCAGAAAATCGACTCTGCTCTACCAAAGAAATATGAGTCGGGCGGAGTTCAAAGGAGCCAGTGGTGGGTTTAGGCAAGGTGAATCCCTTCGGTAAATCTTTAGGCTTCGGCTGTAGGAAGCTATAAATAGAGTCCATAAAGAGAGTACTCAAGCCTTCCTCTCAAAAACCTGTCTTCTAAACAACACTAGAAGAAAAGGTAAGAACGGTCTTAAGGAACCTAAGTTCCTTAAGACAAGAAAAAATAAACTAAAAATCAACAAACAAAATTATACCGTCTCCCCGGCAACGGCGCCAAAATTTGACACCCGTCGTTGAGGGGTGCCAAAGATAAGATTTATAAAACCTCAGCTTAAACTCAGTTAGGATAAGTCAAGGGTCGAACCACAGAGAGACAGGGTAAATTATGTTTGTAAATTTAAAGTCTATTGCAAGTAACCAAAAAGGGGGGTTTGAATTGGGATTTTAACTAACAACTAAAGTAACAAAATAACAAGAAAATTAAAATAAGATAGAAAGGAGATTAGGAACTTTGGTTCCCCATGGTCAAAACAAGTCAATGAAGGGTAAAATAATCAAATAACACAATCCCAAGGAACAAAGAATAAACCTTTAGGTCAAAATTCTACCCAATCCTTACGGTCTTAGGGTTCCTAGAAAAGCACTAAACTTTCGTTCAAGGGCTATCCCAAAGTTGTTGTTAAACTAATCCTAATAATCTTTCAATCCTAAGGATTAGTTCACCAACAACAATGGGGGATTGGTAATTTAATCATCAAACTTATCAAAGTCAAGTTTTTACATGGTTCCCCTAATTCCTAATCACAAGAATTAGTTATGCATACTTCTAATTATGAAACTAACAATTACTAAGAATATTAAAGAGATAAACATAATTAAAGAAGACAATAAAAGGGAAAACATGAAATAAGAAATAACAACAAGATGAATAACAAGATTGAATTAGAAGGAAAGATTAATTATCACAAACTTACAACTTGAATGGAAATCCTAAGAAGAAAGATGAAAGCTTGATACCAAAAAGTCTAACAATGGAGTCTTCAACATAAAGTACTTGGTAAAGATTACTAGGGTAAAAACTGCTTAAGAGAAACTTAGGTAAAAGTTGCTTAAGAAAAACTTCACCTAATAGAAGAGTTTTGGTCTCCTTAAATAAGAAAATATTACAAGATTAGGAAAACAGAAAATAAAACGGAAGTCTCGAAACAGGGTCCGGTCGGTCGACCTGTTTTCTCGGTCGGTCGACCGATTCTGCCAATGCGGGCTTATTTTCTGCGAATTTGGGCTTCCGTGGAGAACTGGGCCTGTTTACGTTGACACCGGTCGGTCGACCACTTTCGGTGGTCGGTCGACTGCTTCTCTTTATTTCCAGCTTTGATCCGGCCCGATAATTAAACTTGAATGCACCATCCGAATTACTGCTCCAAAAACAGCTTCCTAAAGGCAAATAAGGCTTGGTTTTGCTTACTTCCGCATATTCCTACATACAAAACATAGAAATACCAAAGTAGACAATATGGGAGAAAAAGCAACTAAAAAGTCACGAAAGTGTAAGAAAATACGTGCCAAAAGAGTAAATAAAATGCATAGAATAGGCACGTATCATTGACATCATCGAAAAGATGAGAACAAAGACATAACACGACTAGAATAATATACGACGAAACATGAATAAGCATGCAACAAAGACGTATCACACAAACACAAAATATAATACAATACAAGTACGAGTGTGCGAAATATACACAACCAAACCGAATATACTATGCCACTGGGCCAGATATATGTCAAATATGAGAGAATTGGGTCGGCTTGGATAATTTTTAGATGGGCCTTTTGGAAACAATTAGGAAAGGTTAAGATTGGCAACATAAGGACTAGTGGGCCTCGGATTTTGTTGGGTCAAAGATAGTTTCAGAGTTGGGCTAGGATAAGAGTAAGAGTTTGAGGAAGTCCATTCCGGATTCAAACACAACAGCCAAAAATACCGAAAACGAAACTAAGACAAGAACAGTGTATGAGCACTGCAACTCTGATTACGGACGAGAGCAACGATCACTGTTGATGAATAACTTATCTCACAACGATTGAACATCCGCGCCAACCTTCGCAATCCGTTTATTAACCTTATCCATCCAACCTTCGCAATCCGTACTACCACCACTACTACTTCCCGCGCTTTCTTTTTCTTTCTTAATTTCGTATAGACAAGGATTTTATCTATCTTGGCATCTAGACGTTCAAACAAAGGAAATACCCATAAGCTTAAGAAATTTATTACACATCCGAGATCTTGGCATAACCCCATAACTCGCTTTGTCAATAGCACCTTTCTTGAACAAAATCTCCGACACCCACATTCCATAGGGAATGTCGAGTGTGGAGCACACCTTTTCTTTGATTAACACACTTGAAACTTGACAAATTTTACAACAAATCAAGAAAGATAGATTCACCTTCATTCCTCCATCCAATTAAACAACATGACAACTTATCCCGACCACCTCGTCTTGGTAAAACAGTGTTCCATAAGTGGCTTCCAGGGAACATTCTCGAGACAGAGGACGGGAACCTTTTATCGGTTGAGACGAACTCCGGCGAATACTCAGGGACTATAGGTGAGTCTCGGTTAAGTTTGCGACATTTCCCGGTGTCGGTCGTCGGAATGGACACGGAGATGGGTGTTAGGGACGGTGGAGGTGAGTGGCGTGTGATGGCAGCATGGTGGTTTGAAAGGTTGGGTTTAAGTTTTGATCGGATTTTAATGGAGTTTGGTGATTTTATTTTGGAGGTTTTGTGAGGGTGAGGTAATTATTTGGGGATTTGAGTTTGTTGGTGAGATGACACGCACGTGGCAGGGGGTGTGGGGTAGCTTGGGACACGGTTTAGGTGTATAATAAGGTAAGATATGTTTTTCCTTCTTTTTTTTTTTTTTTTATTTGAATAATATGTATTATTACTATTATATAGGTGTATATATTGTAGGTTTGATCATAATATATGACGTAATATTATTGTGAGATTCGGTTGTGCACACATACATACATGAATTGCATAACATAATTATGTTCACATAATTTATCATCGAATACACACATACACATGCAGCGGAGTATACGGACACAGTCATATAATCTCATCTAAACCGTAGTCAATCATTGGGTTATTTTTGCTTTTAAGATTTGATTAGGTGCCACCGATTAAACCAATTTCCAATCGCAAAGTCTCAAAGCGTTCTCTAGCCAATGGTTTAGTGAAGATATCTGCCCATTGTTTTTCCGTACTACAAAATTCCAATTTTATATTTTTCTTTTCAACATGGTCTCTTAGAAAATGGTGTCTAATTTCAATATGTTTAGTTCTCGAGTGCTGGGCTGGGTTTTTTAGATATAATAACAGCACTCGTATTATCACATAATATAGGCACACATCCAACATCAACACCATAATCATGTAATTGTTGCTTTAACCATAAAAGTTGAGAACATACCAGTGCGGCTGCAATATATTCTGCTTCAGCAGTTGAGAGGGCGACAGAATTTTGTTTCTTGGATCCCCAAGATATAATACAAGGACCTACAAAGGTAGCAAGTCCGGAGGTACTTTTTCTGTCTAAAGAACATCCTGCATAATCCGCATCTGAATATCCTACTAGGTTAAAGTTACAGTCCATAGGATACCATAGATATAATTTTGAGGTTCCGATTAGGTATCTTAGTATTCTTTTAACTGCAATCATGTGTGATTCTTTTGGTGCAGATTGGAATCTCGCACAAACACAGACACTAAACATTATATCTGGACGACTTGCTGTAAGATAAAGAAGTGAGCCAATCATACCTCGGTAAGTTGTTTCATCTACAGACTTACCATCTTCGTCTTTGGTTAACTTCTTATCTGTGACCATTGGAGTAGGCATTGCATGAGAGGTTTCCATTCCGAATTTCTTTAACAACTCCTTGACGTATTTTTGTTGATGAACTTTGATTCCTTCTTCAGTTTGTTGTATTTGAAGTCCAAGAAAGAACTTTAGTTCTCCCATCATACTCATCTCGAATTCAGAAGTCATCAATTCAGAGAAGTACTTGCACAACTTTTTGTTAGTTGAGCCAAAAATAATATCGTCAACATAGATCTGAACGACTAGTAGATCTGAGTTCTCGCTTTTAAGAAATAGGGTTTTATCCACAGACCCTCTCTTGAATCCACTTTCCAATAGGAATTTTGATAATCTGTCGTACCATGCCCTAGGTGCTTGTTTCAGACCATATAGAGCTTTGTCCAATTTGAATACATGATCCTTGAGTTTGCTGTCAGGAAATCCAGGAGGTTGTTCAACAAATACTTCCTCTTGGAGATAGCCATTAAGAAAGGCAGTCTTAACGTCCATCTGAAAAAGCTTCATTCCCTTGTGTGCTGCAAATGCAATGAGTAGTCTTATTGCCTCAAGACGAGCAACAGGAGCAAAGGTTTCGTCATAATCGATCCCTTCCTGTTGGTTGTATCCTTGAACCACTAGTCTGGCCTTATTTCGCACAATGACTCCAGTGTCATCCAGTTTGTTTCTGAATACCCATCTAGTTCCAATGACAGTTCTTTCTTAGGTCGAGGAACAAGATGCCAAACTTTGTTTCTTTCAAATTGTTGGAGTTCTTCTTGCATGACAACTATCCAGTCTGGTTCTGCGAGAGCTTCCTTGATGTTTGAAGGTTCAATGGTGGAGAGAAAAGAGTAGAATGAGCAAAAGTTATTTAAGCTCCTTCGAGTTTGAACTCCATCTGTCAGGCTTCCTATGACATTGTCCAAGGGATGAGAGCCTTTGTATCTCCAGTTCCTTGATTGATTATTAGCATTACCTGAACTTGACTCGGGATCTTGACTTGTTCCCCCTGAATCCAAACCTGGGTTTATAGTAGGGTCAGGTATAACTCTGGCCTCTTCCCTTTGGTTTTGATTCAAAGTTACAGCTTCATTAGCTGTAACTCTGGGTTCCAAGTCATTGGTTTGAGAGTTATCTACAGTATCATCAACTGTAGTTTCATCTCTCGCACCATTTTCTCCCAAGTTGAGTTCATCATGAGTTCCTTGAGGTTCTCCTTCTTCAATTTCCATTTCAGGAGGATCTTCCCTTGATAACCTGAAATCGGGTTCATCTAGGTTTTCCTCTATATCCTGTAATGGCTTATCGAAGACATTATTTTCATCAAAGATAACATGAATACTTTCCTCTATGCATAGAGTACGTTTGTTAAAAACTTTGTAGGCCTTACTATGATCTGAGTATCCTATAAATATTGCTTCATCACTTCTAGGGTCGAATTTGCTTAATCTGTTTTTACCATTGTTGTGAACAAAGCATTTACTACCAAAACATCTTAAGTGAGATATGTTTGGTTTACGACCTCGAAGAAGTTCATAAGGTGTCTTTTTAAGAATAGGTCTAATCATAGCACGGTTATGAATATAGCAAGCTGTACTAATGGCCTCGGCCCAAAAGTTTCTAGGTAGGCCACTACAAAGAAGCATTGTTCTAACCATGTCTTCTAGGGTTCTGTTCATTCGTTCTACGACTCCATTTTGTTGTGGGGTTATAGGGGCCGAGAAGTTATGTCCAACACCATTGGTTTTACAGAACTCAATAAAAGCATGATTGTCGAACTCAGTTCCATGGTCAGTACGGATTGTTACTAGGTTTGATTTATATTTGTTTTGAACAAGTTTCATGAGACTAACAAATTCATCAAATGTTTTGTCTTTAGAATGGAGAAAGATTGGCCAAACAAATCTAGAGTAATCATCGACTAGAACGAAAACGTACCTGGAACCACCTCTGCTTCTTACCTTCATAAGGCCACATAGATCCATGTGCACTAGTTCAAGAGCTTGTTCTGTGCTTACCACTCTTTTTGGCTTAAAGGATGATCTGACGTGTTTACATCGTGCACATGTGTCACACATCTTTTCTTGATCAAATTTGATCTTTGGAAAACCTTCGACCAAGTCCCATCTTTTCAGCTTACTTAGAATAGGTGAACTAATATGACCAAATCTCTTGTGCCATAGACATGGATCATCTAACGTAACTTTCATGCATGATAGAGAATCAGTAGGTACAGCATTTAGATCAATCATATAAACATTTTTCATCCTTTGACCTTCAAGTATTACTTTACTGGTGCCTTCTAAGATTATACGACATATATCTGAATGAAAAACCACTTTGTTTCCTTTGTCGCATAATTGAGATATACTAATAAGATTATGTTTGAGACCACTTACAAGGTATACATCATTTATAGTATGAGAAGATGAAATACCTATCTTACCAATTCCGATGATCTTTCCCTTTTTGTTATCACCAAATGTGACTTTACCTCCATCAAAGGGTTTAAGGGTTTGCAATAGATTTACGTCGCCTGTCATATGTCTTGAGCATCCACTGTCGAGATACCATAGGTTATTTTCCTTGGTGACAAACTGCACGAATAATTTCAAAGACAGGATTTAGGTACCCAAGCATACTTGGGTCCTTTGTTGTTAGTAATCACAAATACATCTTCCTTTTTAACCCAAACTTGTCTTACATAGGTCTTTCTATATTGGTAGTAGTTGGGTTTTGATGTTTTTGTGTAATTCTTAGTTTGGACTCTTGGTGACCAATTTTTGTGTGTTGTTTGTTGAGGCGTTTGTTTGGTTCTATTTTTCTTTTCTTCGTAATCAAATGTCATGTCATAGAACCATCTGTGGTCAATGTTTCTTTCCTCAGTTTTGTCATCATCACTATCAGAGACAGAAATAGTGTCGCTTGGAATTCCTAAGGATTTAACAAACTTGACTCCGGTTTTAAAGTCTTGTGCGTGTTTCACACAGTTTTCTCGGAGGTGTCCAGTATGGCCACAATAAGTGCATATTAAATACTCAGGAAGGTCGGCATATTTTCTTCTTCTAAAGTCTCTGTCTGTTGGGCTTTGCTTACACTTTGAGTGATCCCTTCTTCCATAACACTCGTGACCTAATCCCATCTTCATGTTGTTGTCGGATTGTTCAGTTAGGAAGTTTAGAACGTTAGTGCTTCCTTCCCATTTGTCGTGAACTTTCCGAGCATGAAGAAGGAGGTCCTTTAAGGAGTCTATTTCTTTCTTACATTCACTATGGTCAGTGTTGCTAGACTCTTTTAGGTTTTGAATGTCTCTATGAAAGTCGGACACAATTTTGGCATGTTCCTTCTTGATTTTAGATAGATTGAATTCTAGATCCATAATTTTGCTTTCGAGGATCTCAACTTCTTCTAGATGAGTCTCATCTTCGACCATAACCGAATATTTTGTCTTTAGAAGCTCATTAGCCTTTATCAAATCTGAAGTTATAGCTTCATTAGCTATAACTTTGGATTGAAGCTCTTTGATGTTGAGTTTCAGTTTTGAGGTTATAGCTTCATTAGCTATAACTTTAGACTCAAGAACCTTTTTCTCAGACATAACTGCTTCCAATTTAGCATTTGCTTCAATGCTTATTTTGGATTTCAGTTTCTTAGCTTTGGCTTTCAGAAGTTGATTTTCCTCAGCAATATCGAGGATCTGTTCCTTCAATTCATCTAACTCAAGACTTTGTTCATGACATTGGTCTAGGGTTTCCTCAAAATATTTAATTAGCATAGCTTTAGATAGATTTTTAACTTGACTTTTGAGTTGAAGAAAATTTACCTCTTCGTCGTCGTCGTCTGAGTCGGATTCTCCAAGGAGACACATATGAGATGCATCATCTTCATCCTGGCTGTTTGAGATTAGATCTAGACTAACGTTGCTTAAGCAAAGGTTTGCTACCTCATCGTCTTCTGAGTCTTCATCATCTTCGGATTCTAATTCTCCCCAGCATGAAGCAAGCATTACCTTTTTAAATTCGGTTTTGGTCTTTTCCCTCTTGGATTTGTCTTTGATATTATCCCAGCTTGGACAATCCTTGATCATGTGATCTTGTTGACCGCACTTGAAACATCCTCTTTTAAAGAATGTTTGTTTAGAGTCAGTTTTCCTTTTGTCAACCGTTTTGTTATTGGGGTTTTTGTATCTTCCTTCAAAAACCGCTTTCTTGAATCGTCTCGCGAATAGAACTGTTTCGTCTTCAAGTTCTTCTTCGCATACTTTGCTTTTGGAGGCTTGTAGAGCGACGCCCTTTCCTTTAGGGTCATCGTCATCTTCTTTGTTTAGCATGATCTCATGAGCCATCAGAGATCCTATGAGTTCTAGGTAAGTCATTTGAGATAGATCACGTGCTTCTTCTATGGCCGTGACCTTTGGTTGCCACTTTTTGGTGAGACTCCTGAGAATCTTTCGAATGATATCCTCAGAATCGATCTTTCTACCAAGTTTCCGCAGTTCATTGATAATACAAGAAAATCGTGCAGACATGCTATCAATAGATTCATTCTTTTCCATATTGAAAAGTTCATATCTTTGAATAAGCAAATCTATACGATGTTTCCTGACTGCGGATGTTCCTTCGTAGGCAAGTTCGAGACTATCCCATATTTCCTTAGCGGAACTACAAGATGAGAATCTATCAAATTCTGAGGTTATCATACCGTTTTGTAGGAGACTCATAGCCTTAGAATTTTTTTCTGCAATTTTGTAGTCACTTTCCATATAATCGCTTTCTGTTTTTTCGTAGGTTCTTCCATTGGCGGCAGCCACCAAGATTTTCTTTGGTCCGGTTTGAATAATCTTCCAACATTCCCAATCACATCCCTTGATATAATGAGTCATCATATTCTTCCATAGACTGTAGTTCTTACCATCGAAGATAGGACACTTGAGATGCTTGGAATCCATTGTTGATAGAGTATATAATATAGAATCAATAGAAGGATCAAAACTCACGCGGCTAGGCGATCAAGAGCACGAGGCTCTGATACCAATTGAAGAGTCTATTGATGTAATATACTCAAGAAGGGGGGGGGGGGGTTGAATTGAGTATGCCTTGTTTTTAAAATCTTCTTTGATGCGTGTGGATGTATGATGAATGTCGAGTAGAGCACGAATAAAATAGAGACACGATATTTTTGAAGTGGTTCAGTTTCACACTTTGAAACCTACGTCCATTATTCTTGATTAATAAAATTAGTACCTAATCCGGATTACAATTTTATCAACCCTACTCGTACAACTTTGATATTAGTTGTAACTCAAACTAGATACCGTTAAATACCTAGCTATGTCAAGTACCGTTAAATACTTGACTACAATGAGTACCGTTAAATACTCGATCTATCTTACGCTAATAAGATAAGTCTTCTATGAGTTTCTTCTTGTTCACAATCTTGAGTAAATAAGATCAATGCTTGAGCACTTGAATCTTGATATGAATATGACAATTAAAGCTCGGATCTTGAAGAAAAGTAACGGCGGTGACTTTCTTGATTTTCGTGTATATGTGTATGTGTATGTCGTATGTATTAATGTGTCATAGGTAGTCTATTTATATAGAATATATATCTAGGTAATTAAAACCCTAGATGATTTAGGAATATTACTAAAACTAGAATACTAGTCTTTTAGTAATACTACCTTAAATCTAATCTTAATATATTTAGGAAAGATTTAATAATATACTATAAGTATTCTATAAGGAATCAATTTCCTAATGCATGTTTAGGAAAGATCTTTATATAATAAACAAATAGTATCCTTATTAAAACAACTTCCTAAACCATGTCAAAGATAATAAAATATATTATCACAATATAATCTTAGTTTGTTTAGGATATTAAATAAATACATAATATTTACTTAATTTAAATCCTATACGACTTATGGAACGTATCATGATACACGTTTCCCAAAGTCGTATCAAACTATATTTAAATTATATTATTTTGACAATTATGGTTATATAAAAATCCTTAGTTTATTTAGTAATAAATAATTATCTCATAAGAAAATTATTTATTCCTATTTAACCAAAAGATATTTTATATAATCTTATTAAGATTAATAATTCCGTATTAAGAATAGAATACCAATTAAACATTAATTGTACATGACTATATTTGGAAACTAAAATCGTTTCAACCAAACACATATATTCCGACCATTTCTTCATAATATAAGGTTATAGCTATGAGCTATAACTTGAATCAATCTTGTACTAAAGCTATAGTTGATATGTATAACTTTAGTTCAATTGGCGCGCTTGTGATCTTGTACCAATCTTCGATTTAGCCAATTCATTTACTAAAATACTTGAGTCTTTTATGCTTGATTGATTAGATCTTGTTACTAATATTCTGTACACTTAGCACACGATTATACATACGAGTATATAATATATAAATGGCTAGACTTGTCATTATCAAAACATAGACATATATACTTAATATATATATATTTGAATATATGGTTCAACATCCTTGTTGTTTTATACTCATGTGAGTCGTATACTCGAGTGAATTCATTGTTGATGTACGGTTGAATGCTTAAGCCGTTTTAGTAGCTAAGTTGAGGAGGAAGACCCCCCGGCCGGGCAACCGGAAGGGAAACCGGCTCCCGCTTTAAGTTAACTTCTATAAACTAGCTTAACGTTGTTTTGGTTGAATTGAGGCTCACATGTATTAGATTAGTTAGTTAACGGTTATGTTAGCTTGAAGGGTAATGATAACGGTTATGTTGTCTTACTTATATTTTGATAACGGTTATGTTATCTCAAGTTGAGTCGGGTAACGGTTATGTTACCTTGCTTGTGTTTGGATGACGGTTATGTCATTCCAAGTTGTGTTGGTGACGGTTATGTCACCTTGTTTGTGAATACATAGCGGTGGTACGATTTGTGTATCATTGTAATGAACTAACGCCACCCCGGTTATAGGTTTTGTCTATGTTCGGGATTGGTCGGCAGTCGTGCTCATGCGCTCCCGTAGTTGGAGGACGTGCTAATGCGCTCCGGTCCCCGTGTATCGTTCGGTGTAGGTTATTACATCGAGAGGTCTGGCCAGGTCTTAGGCATATAGTTGTCGGTTATGCACTATACATAGAGTTGGTGTCGTGGTTATGCGTCCTGATAGCTAGTGTCGTGGTTATGCGATCTAGCGGTCAGTGGTAACGGTTATGTTCCCTGACGGCGTTCATTCTATTCTTGCATGTTCTGTGATTGGCCATGCCATCTAGTGTTATTGGCCTCTGAGTCGGTCGCTTGCTTGTTGTTTGTGTGAATGAACATGCCATCAAGTGTTGGCCGCTGAGTCATTCACTTGGTTGATTGTTGGTGTTGATAATAGTTCATATGAGGACTTGATTATGTTTCACATGTCGATTCATGCCTTGATCATGTTTGTTATATTTTATTATATCATGTTGGTTTACTTCTTAATGTATATGCATGTTCTTATGAATATGTCGTGTTGTATTACCGTTTACGTGTTTATTGACAAAAAGTGGCTGGGAGAACCTCGAGTTATTCCCCACTGACTGTGGCGTACATGTTTCATGTATGTAGGTTGGTGCTGTTTGGGGAAGACATGTGGCTAGCGAGCATTGTTAATTAGCCGACAGTTACCTATATACGTTTAGCTTAGATTTAATTATGTTGCTATCGAGGGATACCTTATCCCTTGTAAACTTTCATTTATCTTGTATAAGTTATACTTTTTCTTTAGTTTCAATCTTCCGCATGTTGTTTTGATATTCCGCGATTAAGTTTATTTATATATGTCGAAAGTTTTTAAAATACTGTATTTCCGCTAAAAGTTGCTTGTTTATTTTTATGTAATATCGCGGGGTGTCACAACTACACCTTAAATGCAAGAAAATACCTCCCAACATAAGACATTTTTCCTCAAAATTTTTGAGAAGGATTTTCATCATCGCATCATTTGTAGTACAATTGTCAACAACTACGGATGAAATCTTACTCTCTAGACCATATTGAGATAAGCAATCCATTAAGACTTTTGCAAGAACAACTTTTGTGTGTGGACATGGCACAAAGCAAAACCTTCAAAGAATAAAGGGATATATCTATATGGTACCCCTCAATTTTTTGACTTTCTACATGGTACCCCGATACTTTTTAAAACATACTTGGTACCCCTAATTGTTCTCATTATCACTACGCGTACCCCTAAACTTTATTTTCCGTCAATTAAACTCATTTTAAAGCTTTAAGTGATAACTTGAATGCGTAAGGAAGCTTGTCATTTATTATCACATGACATAACAACTCTATTAATTAGGCTCAATATCCATCTCGATCCTAATATTTATAGATATATATGGGCTAAAAAAAGGTGAAGGAAAAATTATTGATCTTTGCCAAATTATCACGTCCAAAGAATGGATATTAATTCCAATAGAGTCCTTATGTCATGAGATGATAAATGTCAAGTTTGGTTATGCGTCTAAGTAATCATTTAACGCTTAAAAATGAGTTTAATTGACGGAAAATAAAGTTTAGGGGTACACGTAGTGATAATGACAACAATTAGGGGTACCATGTATGTTTTAAAAAGTGTAGGGGTACCATGTAGAAAGTCAAAAAATTGAGGGGTACCATGTAGAATATCCCTTAAATTTTTTGATTAGTTTTCTAATAAAGGGTTATTTGTTTTCTAATAAACAGTGCTGAAATTGTAAGAAAAAAAATTGACTAGTTAGTAGTTACCTTAATGTTCGATTTCTCAAGTTTCAATTCTGATCAATAAAGTGTGAGGTGATTACCATATATCCTTTCTTTTGATTAGATGCAGTCCAAATATCCGTTGTCACCGCAATTTTACTATCATTATACTCCAACAACCGTCTTAAGGAAATCTTATCACAAGTGTACATCTTAAAGAGATCGCCTCTCAACGTGTTTCTAGATATCATCTTGAAGGAAGGGTTTAAACTCTTCGAATACTCCCTAAAACCAAAGTGATCAACTATAGATAATGGATACTCATGCAACACCACCATTGTAACTAATTTACTCCTACTAATCTCTTGATCAAACTTCTTATACTTCTCTTTTAGTTCCAAAGTAGTAATGCCATCATTCTCAACTATAGTTCTTAACTTCTTTTGACCACTATTATTTCCAAGAAATCTCATTGGACAAGCCTTCTTTGCATGTTTATTAAGATGAGAAACTCCATTTGCTCCATTGTAAGAAAGATATTTCTTACAACCTTTGCATTTAGCCTTCCTAACACCATCAACCGTCTCTAAATCAAAGTAATTCCAAACTGGTGAAGTAAGTTTCTTACCTCCTAATCCAACCAAAACTGAGTTCATTTGTGTATTCTGAGCAGTCTTAACATTCCTAGTAGAATCACTCAATACCTCATCGACAACATTTTCTCCTTCACTATCTAAGTCATGTATAAGCACATTAACATTCCAGTTAGAATCACTCAATAACTCGTCTTCACTATCAACGGAGAAGGAAGAAAACTTTGATTGTTCAGCATCCATTCTGATTATTCAAGAAGAGGCAGTTATATTCAATTGAATATTACTTTGAAAAAAGAAAAAAAAAGAAAAAGAAAAAGAAAAAAAGATGGGGCTAAAATACAGCATTCTCACATACATACTATCAACGGAGAAAGAATATTGCTCAGAGGATAATTGTAACACCCCCATTTATTTAAGAGCCTTTGGCAAGACATTCTCAAATAAATAGAGCTGTTACCATCTCGGAATGTCCTAGGAAGTGAATAACAAAGTAAAACAAACCAAAGTAACTTTATATAAAACTGATTAAATTTGAACTTTTGATATTACAACTACTACGCAAAGAATAAAAGTACAACTGACAACATCTAAGTATGTGATCTAATTCTAAGTAGGTCCAAGCCATGTCTCTCTCCATGCCCAAGCTCCTAATCCATCTGTCTCTGACCTGTAGAATCTACTCCCCATTCCGGATCATCGTAGGTGTACACGAATACACTGTCAACCTCGCGGTTGAGTAGGATAACACAAAAATAAATAATGCAACAATTATAATATGCAAATGCAATGATATGCTCGAGCTCAATCTCAATCTCAATCAAAATCTCAAACTCATACCCGTGCACCAAGCCATACCGAACCTCCCGGCAGACTATAATCGGTCGTCACCGAACACCAGCATAACAGCTGAGGTCACCAGGTCTAGTCCTGCAGAACTAGCCTGGGCCCAATAAAATCTCATCATCTCAAATCCGTATCCAATGCATATGCCATGCTCATGAATGCAACAATAATAATAATTGCAACAGTAATAATAATTACTCATATTCATATATCATCCTTAAATCATTCATTCTCATCATCCATATCATACACCCAACATCCATTCATAACACATAACAATAGTATAGTGACAGTGTAACCTACCTGGAATAACAACTCCGATAAGCAAGCAAGTCAAAGTTAGGCAACACTCCACTTCAGAAACAGACCTATAAACATTACCTTCTATCAAAAGCTATTTCACATAAATAATATAACTTACTAATTATTCATCTCGTAAACATAATCTATTTAAATCCCATAATGGATTAAACATCATAATTATATCGTTATCAACAACCGTCTCAAAAAGCCTTAAAGAGAATTATGATAATTACCCATCAAATATATTAAAATAAACTAATATAACTTAATTACCATTAAACATAAATTATAATAGTTATAACCATACCCTTAATCTACTTAATTACCCTTACTAAACCACAATAATTATAACATGGTTAATAACAATATCAATAATATTACCATATTACCATACCATTATAAACTCATAACAATACTACTAATATCAATTATTTATAATTAAACAACAATAATAATATTAATGCTAATAATATCATTATCATGTAATACAACAATAAATAATAATAGTAATAATACTAATAATAAGGATAAGAACAATAAGAACAATAAGGAGAGCACAAACAGCCCCTTAAGGTTCTGGGTTCGAATCCCACAACTATCAACGTACTGAACCAGCCCCCACTTCTTCCTTTCGATCACCCACGCACCACCACTTCATGGTCTCATAACTGCCAGCCAGGCCGCCCATAGCCACCATTATCCACCCCATCATCTCGCTTGTACCACCAACTACAACCACCACACTCACGTTACCACCTGGACCCACCATAAACACCCTAACGTGTTGCCCAAACCCGACTACACGCGCACATATACACTCTGTTTTGCTAAACAGCACTCCGTCTCCCTCTCTTCTCACGCCCCTCTCACCAACCACCAGCCCCCATCCATTCCCTGGACACCACCATCATCACCACTGATCCACGGTGGTTCCAGGGGTCCTCACCTACTCCTTTCATCTCCCTCTAAAACACCACGAAACTCTCTCACAATCACCAGATCCCACGTCCTCACTCCCCTGTTCCTGTCGCCCTTTTGTGACACTCATAAATGATTGTCAACAATGGTTTTTCCCGACCACTAAAAACCACCCTACCATCATTAACACAGCCTACTAACACCCTACTACCAGCATACATGAACCCATAATAAAATTGGACACCAAAACACGATTAATTAAACAACCAATCACGTAGAAAACAGAGTATGAACAAACGTGTCTGTTGTCGATATTATGGTGATTATACTGACACCTACGGTGGTCCTATGGTGGTTTAACGATGACAAACATGTTATTCATATTACAAGGATTATATACCACCATAGCACTCAGATATAACGATATAAAACGGTATTATAAATTACCTACGAACTCAAAGCAGTGCAAGGTAGGATCACGTAATGAGTGTTGTTATTGCTGCGTTTGTCTCCTTCAACTTACGGTGTATGGTCGTGTTTAGGTATGGTTGTGGAAGCAAAGGAGGTAGGTGTTGGATATGGTCTATACGAGGTGTGGAGGCTGAGTAGAAGGTGGGGTTAATTAGGGTTTATTTGGAAGTAAAAGTCGATGTATAGGGAGGAGGTAAAGTCGATGTATCAGTAACATGTTGAAACATTAGGGTCTGCATACTTAATTGAATCACATAGCTTAGTCGGGCTCAAGCCCAACACGTTCTTCAAAGACTTATACTCCGCTCCCGACTCGTAATCATAAAATCAACGAGACATATAAATACTTATAGTAATTAAATTATGTAAATATTAATTAAATTAATTATAAGAAAATATTTAGTACTTACATAAAAATATATAAAATTGAATTTAAATATAATTACGACTTAAATAATAAAACGAGTATAAATGAAAAATAAATATAAAATAGCAACTATATTTAATTATAAATATATTATCACCATTAAAGAAATACGAATGAAATGTCATTTTACGAAATACTCGTCAAATATAAAAATGATTATGAAATACGGAATAATCGTAGAAATACGATTTATAAAATAATAACAGTTTACGTAAAATGCTTTTATAAACATTCTATTTGAAATACTTGTATAAAACAAGTTTTGACTGCCGTTGACCGAGTCTAAAATACGGGGTATTACAGTCTTCCCTCCTTAAAATGAACTTCGTCCCGAAGTTCGCCACCCCGCAACGGTAAAGAAACATATAACAAGCATGAAACAATCACAAGTAGCACTTATATAGACTTCAAAACACGAAATGTTACATTCTACCCTACTCAAGAAACTTTGTCCCCAAAGTTTAACATAAGACAGAAGTTTGACACTTAAAGAACTGCAACATTGACCAAAACATAACAACTTAGAACGGTAGACTCCATGCACGGTCAATCTCAGTAAGCCAATCATAACATACCACTCAGTCAGATCGTAAACTATCAAGATTTTATAATCCTATCTTCCTTAAAACATGGTTACGTCCCCGTAACCCCATTATAAAATTCCACATCCAATGCTCAAGAGATCACCGAAACAATAGTCACAATGTTGGGAAATGTGTCCTCAACAATTGTGCGATCACGACAGTGATAAAAATCATTGTCATAAATCTTATGAAATGAATATGCAAGGGACGATCCAATACTGATTTAGTCAACTGACCAACATTAATCGGTAATGATTGGCTGACTAGAGTTTAACATTACTGTCGTATGACGGTGGTAGTCAGTTGATCCCTTTAGGTCACACCTATAGGACAGACCCCTTAAATAATATATATTGATTAATTGTATAGGATACAGATTGATCGATATTCTTAAAACCGTATATCAAGAATTCAGAGGTTGAATCTTAAAGTAAGATTTATATTTGAAATTGAAATGTGTCAATTGTCAAATATTAAACGATATTTTAGAAATATCAAGATTAGTATAATGAATGGTTCATGGTTATAACAAATGTTGTTAATATATCGTATCAACGATTATTATGATAACCATATGTTGGGAGTAATTTCGAATTACTAAATAATTTGTTAAATAGGATTTAATTAATTTAGAAATATTATTTATATGATAAATATATTTTAAATTAATACAATTTAATTATGTCACATAGGATGTTGCATATTATACAATTGTACAAATCACATTTTGTAAAATGAAGGTCCATCTTACATAATATGTGTCGTGTGATATTATGTGATTATGGGTTGCTTGTGGTTGATTATAGATCTATTAGAAACATAATGATGTTGCCTTGATACACAAGTTGTAGGCATGCAACCCTAAGAGCATAAGAGACAAAAGAGCATCAAAATCTCTCTTATATGCTCTACTTACACGACACACCCACAACCCCAACAAAAACCTACTTTGTCTATAAATATATGTGAGCCATCACACATTAATACTTATGCTTATGCTTATTTTCTAGAGAAAAGAAAACAAGTAAAAACCTCCTAAATACTACTTAGATAATATTTGTAGTATACTAATATATTATTATTAGTACACGGTTTTAAGACAACCTAATTCCGTTTCCTAGCTCGGGTTCGGTTTTCGGTGTTTAAGGGTAGGTCTTGGGTGCAACGTAAAGGAGGCAAGCTATTTTGGTTGCTCCGTGGAGGATCGTCCTAGCACTTACTTGGACCGTTTGTAAGGCCCTTTTCGTTATTATTCCGCATATATCATTGCATGCATAAGATCTTGAGTATAAATTAATATGAGATTAATTAAAATGTAAAATAATTAGTAAGACTAGATTATTATGGTAAACAAGTATGACTACCGTTTTCCTTCAAGTGGTATCAGAGCATTAGGTTGCTTGCATGCAACTCGATTTTACGTTTTTGCGAGAAAATGCGATTTAAATTAAAAACGAATATGAGTAGTACATATAGGATATGCACGAAAATGTTAATGCATGTATACTTTCTGGTCTTAAAATATTTTTAAGTCATTTTGATGATTTATGGAATAATATTGTTCAATATTGTAATTAAATTGGTTAATTCATGCTCTAAATCGGTTAAAAATGTTTTATTATGGGAAAAATAGCTAAATAATGTTTCTGGCCATGAATTTTAAATATGTTCTCACATGCATTTAACATATTATGAATATATAATTTTCGAAATTATTGAAGGTTTTATGCATGGTTTATGATTTTTAATGGTTAAATAGTCATAAAATGAGTTAAATATGGGATAAATAGTTATATTATGAATTTAACTATAAACATTTTTGTAGATGTCACATGCAATATATATAATGTATGATAAATTTTTCAGAAATTTTTCGTTGATATTGCATGAATATTGATTTTTATCGTAAAAATCGTAATATTAGTGACATATTTTAGCTTAAATAGTTTAAGTTCGAATTTGACCATAAAAATTTAATATAGTGTCACATATGTTATTTCTAGCATGCATGTGAACTTTGAGCTATTAATCTCGAATATTGCACGAGAAATGATTTTAATCGGTAAAATCGCGTAATATATGACACGAATTATTAAAAATAGTAAAAGTTACTTAAATGGTCCGAAAAATTCACCCATATTAGTCATATTATATATGATCATCAACATATTTTTATTTAGTGCCAAAAGTTTCTGAAATTTTAAATTTTAATTTTAAAGGTTAAAGTTGAAATTGAGTGTTTAAGGAGTCATAATCTTACTTTTCAGCTCTAAAACAGTGTGCATCTGATTTTTTCTTGCATTTTTCAGATACTTTGAGTGTCTAGGAAGATGTAAAAATTATATTAGTATTTTATTACATAATTTTTGAATTAATTTCGATTTTTCCGAAATATTTTGCATGTACACGGCTTATTTTTCGAAAAAAAAGGGCATATTTCGAAAATATTTATTTTTAAAGGATCTGAAATTTTAGAAAGTTTTCAGTATGTTCAAAATTTTGAATTTTGAATTTTCGAAATTTTTATGACTCGTTTGATTATTTTTAATGATATTTCCCGTAAAACCGATTAAAACCGAACAATATTTTTTTTTTTTTTTTTTTTTTTTTTTTTTTGACAACAGAAACCGAACAATATTAAAATATATATAAGTTAAGTTAGTTTTCGAAATTTGAGTAAGACTAAATTTTGAATCCTAAAATGTGTTAGGAAACTTAACTATATCATGAATGGTGATTCATAAAGTGATTAGTGATTTTAAAATGTTTAAATCACGTTATTCCATAAAACTGTGTTATTACGAATAACGATATTTAAAACGTGTTTAAATAGGACGATTTGGCTTAGGTTTTGCATTTTACATAAGCATTGCATATTTAATTATCATTTATGAATGTCATATTTTATTTACGTAATTTTGGAATTATGTAATTTACTTAGTATGGCCTTAGATTTTAATCGATATTTCCCGTAATGTAAGGGTTTATCGATTCGGTTGTAATTTAATGTGATCTCCTATCACTTTATTTTATTGTTTTATTTTATTTTATAATGTATAAAATAGATAGAAAATTTGTAATTATTTGTAATTCCGGAGATCCTTGAAGACAGTGCCATTTCAGAAAGGAATTCCGACCAAGACGGAGTTTGCCTTGGGATGCGTGCCGCGTGTGAAGTTCAAGGGACCAAAGGAGTTGGTTTCCGAATTTGTAATTTACTTTATTTTCTATTTTAGGAAAGGCCATACTAGGATTTTATTTATGCTTTGAAGTTTTTATGCTTTTATTTATGCTTATCATGTTTGCATGCATAGCCAAATCGTCATCCAAACTCATGCATTTCATCGATTTTATCGACCGTGTCAATCAATTTATCGATAATTCACCGACTTAGTTCACTTAAAGGAGATAGATAATAAATTGAAAAGATCTCTTAAGTTATTTAAAAATCGAGTCGTAGCCTTACCAAAAAGTAAAGGACCCGCGAAGGATCTTCTTCATAAGGGAGTAGGCTCGGCTAAACCGGGGTGCAAACCTTATTACGTTGGTGAAGTGGGGTAATATGATTACTTATTCTTGAAATTTGGTTGATCTCGACGAAGGTATTCGAGCCACCGTAGTGGTAATAAGTTCGGGCTAAGATAAGAATTAGTGTAATTTTATCGACCGAGAGTTCTAAAAGTAGAATCGATTAAGGGGTTAATCTACCGAGTCACATTAATGAGGGATGTATCGGCTAAACCGTGCCCAAGTTAGTGTGTATTTGGGTCTCGGGATCATTTACTTAATTGGGTAAGAGATCATTAAGTAGATGCTTAATTAACTTGTTTAAAATTTACAAGTTTATTTTTTAAAACGATAATTGTGTTTTAATTCCTTTATTTTATTGTAGTTCAATTTCGACTATCAATCAATGGCAAATAACGCTCCACCACTCCCACAACACGTTTCATGGCTTCGATCTTTTATGGATCGTTGCAAACTTGAGAAGCATGGCGCCAATTTTAAAGATTGGGACGCCCAATTGGTGTTGGCCGCGGAAGCCGACGATAAGACTCGTTATCTTACCATTGCCGCTCCTCCCACTCCCGGTGCTCGTTCATCGGAAGCGACTCGTGAGGCCTATGAGGCCTACATGAAAGAGTCACATGCTTTGAAGAACGTGCTTATATTTTCGATGGAGCCGGATCTCCAAAGAAGAATGATTAAGCTAGCCACGGCTAATGAGATTTACACTAAGATTGCGACCATGTTTTCGCAAGCTCCTAGGGTAATCCAATATGAGGCGGCCTCCGCATTCTTTGATTTGACCTTAAAGGAAGGTCAAAGGGTTAGTCCTCATGTGCTCAAAATGGTTGAGCTAGCCAAAACCTTGAAGTTGCAAGGGGTGAATGTTCCCGACTCGCTTATTGTTGACAAAATCCTTCACTCCCTCAACAAAGTGAAATCGTATGTTCAGTTTCGGGTAAACTATAACATGCGTAATCAAATAACCTCCTTGGACGAGTTACATAAGATGTTGGTCCAAGCAGAGAGGGATATGGGACTTAATGAGAGTTCCACAAAGGATGTGCTTAATATCGATACAAAAAGCAAGAGGAAGTTTAAGCGCAAGGCCAACAAGGGTAAAAATGTTAAAGCCTTCAAACCCGCATCTCCTAAGGAGAAGACTTTTACGAAAGGTGCTTCTTCTTCATCGTCGTCAAACGTTGATGACAAGTGCCATTATTGCACTAAGATGGGGCATTGGAAGCGCAATTGCCCGAAGTATCTCAATGACCTCAAAGCCGGAAGGGTTCTTGCAGTAGGTATAAATTCTCGTCTAATTCATGTTACTTAATCAATTTTTGTATAGTGATACAAGTTATTGATTCTTACCCGTTTATAAAATTGTTTTAAAGGGGCTCCTACTAAAGACAAAGGCAAGGAGAAGGAGAAGGAAACTTGAAGTTCCTTCCATGGATGGCTAAGGTAGCATCCGAGATTGAAGACATGAAGAGCATGACTCTAATTTTCATTTGATGTCTTCTTTCTTTTTGCATTTTAATTTAAGAACTTTGTATTTCTTGTACGACAAGAATCTTGTTGAAATAATGGTTGTAATAGTGGTGACTTGGTTTTCAACCCAAGTCATCCTTTTGTTCTAAATCAAACATGTTTGGTTGTTTTAAAATGCTTTTATAACATGAATTGATACGATTTTCATAGATCGTAATAAAGTACCTTGGATGATTCACCGTACAATAAACATGATAGGATCATTATAAAAGTAATACGACTTACTTAAAAACGAGAATTGCATCCCGTAAAATACTTCAAATTCAAACATAAGAACATCAGTTCGTTATAAGATGATTACCTAAAACGAATGATAGTACTAATGTCTCACTACTCACAAAATTCTTTATCCAATACATTGTTGACGGGCGAAAATGCTATCCTTCTTAAATAACGGTTATTTTAAAGGATAGAGTGGGAGAAATTCTACGCCCGTAAACCAATGAAACAAACATAGGATCTTAGAGAAGAGTCCTATGAGGACTCTTCTCTAAGATCCTATGTTTGTTTCATTGGTTTACGGGCGTAGAATTTCTCCCACTCTATCCTTTAAAATAGAGATTGGATAGAAGAAACTTCGCGAGGACACAAAAGGAAATGTTCCATATGTTGTCATTAGTTCCTAGAGAGGACAAAAGGAACCGCGAGTGTTAACGGAAGGAAATCGTTTCTATGATGTTAATGTTTCTGTTTTATAAAGATAATAGAGGAGAAATCATCTCCCGTTCTCGTGGGAAGGAAAATGAAAAATGAAATGTTCATAGCGAGTTGAGAAAATGTTTGAAGTAAATCAAAATGAAATGTTCATTATGAGTTGAGAAGATGTTTAAAGATGTTACCTAATCACTATGAAGATAGTGGGAGTTATTAAACTATAAGATAGTGATATGAAATTCAGTGGGAGAAAAGTTATTAAGGAAACGAAACCTACCATTTAGAGAGAATGGTGATTCTTTAAAGGTTAAAGAATATAAGGTTTTTAATTCTAGATGAATATATGTTAAGAACATAAATCATAAGTGAGTTTATTATATGATAATGAAACGTCACTGATCAGTTAACAAGGTTTGGATTTGAATCCAAGATATGAAAATGTTAAATTCATATAACCTTGATTAAAATGCCTTCGGTTGAAACAAAACCTTATTTCGATATAAGTTTCTCGAGGAGAACTATTGGATCGAATCTAGGTTAACTACGATATGAATTCTAGTACAATATGACTGTGTTCATATGGATGACATGTCATAAGTTTTAAGAAAACAGTGAGAGCTTCCTTAAAGTAAGGAGACTCGAGTCGAGTATAAAAGACTTGAAATGTACTTGAATAAGATCATATTATGCGAGATAATATGAGTCAAAAGGAAACCGAAATTTGTAGGTTTAAAAGATGTGAAGATAGGGTATATTCACATAACAAACCATTAATACAAATTGATGTATGATCATCAAAGATTGTTTATGTGGAGCAACAATATCGTATTGTTTGTTCGCACATAACAATCACTCTTATCGTTTGAGTTATTATTATTATTAATATTAACTCACAATTTATACTTTGTGAAATCCAAATGGGTTGTAAGAGACAATCTGAACCCCGTAAAGTGAACTGGATTAACTTAGTATAGCCCATAGTCGCTTGTATGAGGTGACGTCTCGAAGCGACTAGAATGTGAGGCGATTGATGGCAAGTTCAAATGTCATAGAGTCATATGGGATGACTAGTCGATCACATAGGCAGACTGCAAGAAGCACTTTGTCGGGCATTTAGTGACCGCTTATAGAGTTCTGGAAATTTTATAATTAGTCTGGTCGTGGCGAGAGCTACTATATTATTCACATAAGTCGATTCTTTGACTTGAGACTGTTCGCCCAAGGTGATACATCCTCAGATTGACTTTGATTTTAGCTCTACGATCAACCGTTAAAGGGGGTCAAATGGGCTTCTTTTGGGTCATGATGGACTGTGTTAGCAAAGGGAACAGTACGATAGGAATTGTCCAACCCCTTGTCAGGGTTGTCTTAAATCTCAAGGCCACTCGAGGAGAAGTTTAACTGGAAATGCGTGGCCACGCTCGGAAGGTATCTATGGTAGATAATTCGGGTCAAAGCAGTTAAATCTCCAGATCGAGAAAAACCGCTCAAGATATGATCAAATGCAAGTACGAGAGACACCTTGCATTGAGTGAGAGATGACGTAATAGGACAAGAGAATTGGTGACGCACACTTGTCGAGTACAAGTGGGAGATTGTTGGGAAATGTGTCCTCAACAATTGTGCGATCACGACAGTGATAAAAATCATTGTCATAAATCTTATGAAATGAATATGCAAGGGACGATCCAATATTGATTTAGTCAACTGACCAACATTAATCGGTAATGATTGGCTGACTAGAATTTAGCATTACTGTCGTATGACGGTGGTAATCAGTTGATCCCTTTAGGTCACACCTATAGGACAGACCCCTTAAATAATATATATTGATTAATTGTATAGGATACAGATTGATCGATATTCTTAAAACCGTATATCAAGAATTCAGAGGTTGAATCTTAAAGTAAGATTTATATTTGAAATTGAAATGTGTCAATTGTCAAATATTAAACGATATTTTAGAAATATCAAGATTAGTATAATGAATGGTTCATGGTTATAACAAATGTTGTTAATATATCGTATCAACGATTATTATGATAACCATATGTTGGGAGTAATTTCGAATTACTAAATAATTTTTTAAATAGGATTTAATTAATTTAGAAATATTATTTATATGATAAATATATTTTAAATTAATACAATTTAATTATGTCACATAGGATGTTGCATATTATACAATTGTACAAATCACATTTTGTAAAATGAAGGTCCATCTTACATAATATGTGTCGTGTGATATTATGTGATTATGGGTTGCTTGTGGTTGATTATAGATCTATTAGAAACATAATGATGTTGCCTTGATACACAAGTTGTAGGCATGCAACCCTAAGAGCATAAGAGACAAAAGAGCATCAAAATCTCTCTTATATGCTCTACTTACACGACACACCCACAACCCCAACAAAAACCTACTTTGTCTATAAATATATGTGAGCCATCACACATTAATACTTATGCTTATGCTTATTTTCTAGAGAAAAGAAAACAAGTAAAAACCTCCTAAATACTACTTAGATAATATTTGTAGTATACTAATATATTATTATTAGTACACGGTTTTAAGACAACCTAATTCCGTCTCCTAGCTCGGGTTCGGTTTTCGGTGTTTAAGGGTAGGTCTTGGGTGCAACGTAAAGGAGGCAAGCTATTTTGGTTGCTCCGTGGAGGATCGTCCTAGCACTTACTTGGACCGTTTGTAAGGCCCTTTTCGTTATTATTCCGCATATATCATTGCATGCATAAGATCTTGAGTATAAATTAATATGAGATTAATTAAAATGTAAAATAATTAGTAAGACTAGATTATTATGGTTAACAAGTATGACTACCGTTTTCCTTCACACAATTCATCTGATGAGTTAATTACTCTATATTAGCAACTAGCATCCAACTTTTAAAGCAACAAAACATACTTGTCAATTTCATGCTACGCAGAAAATCAAGATAACTAATACTTATATACCCTTGTAAATTTTAACACAACACATTTACACTGATGTAGACAAGCAGCGAACTCGTAGTTCATACTCGACAAATTAACCATTTCATGCTCATACTCATATTATAGAAGCAAAATCATGTTTATGCACACAAGTTTTAGAAGACATTAGGCAGTTATTTAACTAATGTAGTTAAACACGAAGCAATATCATATTTCACGAGGTATACACCAATCATAGACTAGTAAGTCAGCTTAGCATTTCTTGATACAAATAAGTTAAAATCACATATGTACATTTCCCATCTACTCACATTACATCGTTTATCATGAAACCGGTAACAAATATAACTTACAAAATAAGAGGTTTATTATCATATAATAAGTTCATGTTCATATCATATACCTACTGTTCATGTCACAAATGCCATATCGGGACATCACATGGTTGCATCACATAATTCATATTTGATTAAACTTTTATATTGAAAACTTACATAACTTGCAATTTCAACAATCAACCATCATGCTACAGCTTTCAAAATTATAATTAAATGACGACTCGTTAAAATTTTTCGTGGCTTATCATTTTGAAAACGTGAGTGAATATTCTAAACAATGGAGGGGGAATTATGCATAAAAAAAATAAATACGGTTTAAATGGTGTCATTTGCAAAAACATGGGTCAAAACAGAACTGTGCAGTAACAATCTGACCACTGTCGACTTAGATATTTATTTCTCTCAAAATATAATTCGTATTAACATGAAATTAAACCAAAAGCACTGGAAAGCTAAATCAGAAGGTCATCACACACAAAATTTTCACATTCATATAAAGAACACATTTTAAATGGCAGCCCGTACAAACTAGGTAATATTCAGGAATTTATTAAAAAATTTGGTTCTTTTAAAATTACTACACATTATCACACAATCATACTTTCTCCAAAACATGTTGACATATCATTGAAGCATTGAAATCACATTGCACCATATTAACATGTAATTGTCATCTAAATCAAAACGGTAAAGGTTACGAAATCGCAAATAAAATCAACTAAATAACTCATTCATCATGCATGTATAGGCAATACAGTAGTTTCTATCCTCGTAACTATCACAATTTATTTAGGTACGTAAATATATCTTAGGAGTCACTAAGGGCCACTTATCAGCAACTCCTTACACATATCATTTTACTATATCTCTACCTACGGGTTCCGGGATCATATAGCCGCATGCATATCACCAGACATGGATTAATATAACATACAAATCTGATCATTCTATCTTATTCAAATACCAAACAATATATTACATAGTTACGATAATCATTTAACAAGATATCACGTGGACATTTCGAAACACCCAAAATCATATGATCGTATCACTCCAATTTATTATTCAATAAATATACACCCATTCCTTGAAAATTGCAATTCAATCATTCAGATCAATCAGCATTTCAATATCATTCGTATTCTTCTAGTGCACATCATCATACTAGTCAAGCTTATATTTCAATCTCGTATTCCAATTTTCATGTTCTCAATACTTGAAGTAATACATATCTCAATCACATTCAATATCAATTTCATGATTCACAATATAGATTACCAACTATATTCTTTCATAACACATCATTAACCATGTATCACATCATTACTTACCTCATTCCGCTCCTGCAACTGTTAGTACAACATATATAGGGTCTTTTCCTTTATTCTATGCTACCCACGCTCTACATCTCTCAAGGTAACCAGGTTAGACTGAAAGGGCCAGTGGCTTGGTTTGAGGGGGGCCCTAACTCATCCCAATCCTGGGGCTCCTAACAGTTACTAGCCTGGGGTTCATTTTATTTAGACACTCCTATGTTCATTATTTCCATTTTAGTTTAGGCTTGAGGATCGTTCGCTCTGATACCACTTCGTAACACCCCCATTTATTTAAGAACCTTTGGCAAGACATTCTCAAATAAATAGAGCTGTTACCATCTCGGAATGTCCGAGGTAGTGAATAACAAAGTAAAACAAACCAAAGTAACTTTATATAAAACTGATTAAATTTGAACTTTTGATATTACAACTACTACGCAAAGAATAAAAGTACAACTGACAACATCTAAGTATGTGATCTAATTCTAAGTAGGTCCAAGCCATGTCTCTCTCCATGCCCAAACTCCTAATCCATCTGTCTCTGACCTGTAGAATCTACTCCCCATTCCGGATCATCGTAGGTGTACACGAATACACTGTCAACCTCGCGGTTGAGTAGGATAACACAAAAATAAATAATGCAACAATTATGATATGCAAATGCAATGATATGCTCGAGCTCAATCTCAATCTCAATCAAAATCTCAAACTCATACCCGTGCACCAAGCCATACCGAACCTCCCGGCAGACTATAATCGGTCGTCACCGAACACCAGCATAACAGCTGAGCTCACCAGGTCTAGTCCTGCAGAACTAGCCTGGGCCCAATAAAATCTCATCATCTCAAATCCGTATCCAACGCATATGCCATGCTCATGAATGCAACAATAATAATAATTGCAACAATAATAATAATTGCAACAGTAATAATAATTACTCATATTCATATATCATCCTTAAATCATTCATTCTCATCATCCATATCATACACCCAACATCCATTCATAACACATAACAGTAGTATAGTGACAGTGTAACCTACCTGGAATAACAACTCCGATAAGCAAGCAAGTCAAATTTAGGCAACACTCCACTTCAGAAACAGACCTATAAACATTACCTTCTATCAAAAGCTATTTCACATAAATAATATAACTTACTAATTATTCATCTCGTAAACATAATTTATTTAAATCCCATAATGGATTAAACATCATAATTATATCGTTATCAACAACCGTCTCAAAAAACCTTAAAGAGAATTATGATAATTACCCATCAAATATATTAAAATAAACTAATATAACTTAATTACCATTAAACATAAATTATAATAGTTATAACCATACCCTTAATCTACTTAATTACCCTTACTAAACCACAATAATTATAACATGGTTAATAACAATATCAATAATATTACCATATTATCATACCATTATAAACTCATAACAATACTACTAATCAATGTTGTCAGGATCGGGATCCTAGTTTGGATCGAAGAGGGGTGGTAGGATCGGATCGCAGGATCGAATCGTAGGATCGTAAGATCCTACAAATAGCTTAAATAAACAAGTTTATGCATAAAATTTTGTATAATTTGTGATCTATAATGTTAAAAGTTAATTTAATGACATGAAAGTTGTGATAATCATGTCAACATATTGCATATACCTTTAATTAAGACTTATAAGTATAAAAGAACAACAAACGCACAAATTTAGAACACAAATAAGCATTTTACGATCCTGAACGATCCTACCACCGATCCTGACCGATCCTGTACGATCCTGACCGATCCTGTACGATCCTGACCGATCCTGACCGATCCTGTACCGATCCTACGACCAAAACGATCCTACGGCGATTTGAATCGTTTTCCACTTTTTGGATCGTAGGATCGTACGATCCTACGATCCGGATCGCGATTTTAACAACACTGCTACTAATAACAATTATTTATAATTAAACAACAATAATAATATTAATGCTAATGATATCATTATCATGTAATACAACAATAAATAATAATAGTAATAATACTAATAATAAGGATAAGAATAATAAGAACAATAAGGAGAGCACAAACAGCCCCTTAAGGTTCTGGGTTCGAATTCCACAACTATCAACGTACTGAACCAGCCCCCACTTCTTCCTTTCGATCACCCACGCACCACCACTTCATGGTCTCATAACTGCCAGCCAGGCCGCCCATAGCCACCATTATCCACCCCATCATCTCGCTTGTACCACCAACTACAACCACCACACTCACGTTACCACCTGGACCCACCATAAACACCCTAACGTGTTGCCCAAACCCGACTATACGCGCACATATACACTCTGTTTTGCTAAACAGCACTCCGTCTCCCTCTCTTCTCACGCCCCTCTCACCAACCATCAGCCCCCATCCATTCCCTGGACACCACCATCATCACCACTGATCCACGGTGGTTCCAGGGGTCCTCACCTACTCCTTTCATCTCCCTCTAAAACACCACGAAACTCTCTCACAATCACCAGATCCCACGTCCTCACTCCCCTGTTCCTGTCGCCCTTTTGTGACACTCCTAAACGATTGTCAACAATGGTTTTTCCCGACCACTACAAACCACCCTACCATCACTAACACAGCCTACTAACACCCTACTACCAGCATACATGAACCCATAATAAAATTGGACACCAAAACACGATTAATTAAACAACCAATCACGTAGAAAACAGAGTATGAACAAACGTGTCTGTTGTCGATATTATGGTGATTATACTGACACCTACGGTGGTCCTATGGTGGTTTAACGATGACAAACATGTTATTCATATTACAAGGATTATATACCACCATAGCACTCAGATATAACGATATAAAACGGTATTATAAATTACCTACGAACTCAAAGCAGTGCAAGGTAGGATCACGTAATGAGTGTTGTTATTGCTGCGTTTGTCTCCTTCAACTTACGGTGTATGGTCGTGTTTAGGTATGGTTGTGGAAGCAAAGGAGGTAGGTGTTGGATATGGTCTATACGAGGTGTGGAGGCTGAGTAGAAGGTGGGGTTAATTAGGGTTTATGTGGAAGTAAAAGTCGATGTATAGGGAGGAGGTAAAGTCGATGTATCAGTAACATGTTGAAACATTAGGGTCTGCATACTTAATTGAATCACATAGCTTAGTCGGGCTCAAGCCCAACACGTTCTTCAAAGACTTATACTCCGCTCCCGACTCGTAATCATAAAATCAACGAGACATATAAATACTTATAGTAATTAAATTATGTAAATATTAATTAAATTAATTATAAGAAAATATTTAGTACTTACATAAAAATATATAAAATTGAATTTAAATATAATTACGACTTAAATAATAAAACGAGTATAAATGAAAAATAAATATAAAATAGCAACTATATTTAATTATAAATATATTATCACCATTAAAGAAATACGAATGAAATGTCATTTTACGAAATACTCGTCAAATATAAAAATGATTATGAAATACGGAATAATCGTAGAAATACGATTTATAAAATAATAACAGTTTACGTAAAATGCTTTTATAAACATTCTATTTGAAATACTTGTATAAAACAAGTTTTGACTACCGTTGACCGAGTCTAAAATACGGGGTATTACAGTCTTCCCTCCTTAAAATGAACTTCGTCCCGAAGTTCGCCACCCCGCAACGGTAAAGAAACATATAACAAGCATGAAACAATCACAAGTAGCACTTATATAGACTTCAAAACACGAAATGTTACATTCTACCCTACTTAAGAAACTTTGTCCCCAAAGTTTAACATACGACAGAAGTTTGACACTTAAAGAACTGCAACATTGACCAAAACAGAACAACTTAGAACGGTAGACTCCATGCACGGTCAATCTCAGTAAGCCAATCATAACATACCACTCAGTCAGATCGTAAACTATCAAGATTTTATAATCCTATCTTCCTTAAAACATGGTTACGTCCCCGTAACCCCATTATAAAATTCCACATCCAATGCTCAAGAGATCACCGAAACAATAGTCACAATTCATCTGATGAGTTAATTACTCTATATTAGCAACTAGCATCCAACTTTTAAAGCAACAAAACATACTTGTCAATTTCATGCTACGCATAAAGTCAAGATAACTAACACTATATACCCTTGTAAATTTTAACACAACACATTTACACTGATGTAGACAAGCAGCGAACTCGTAGTTCATACTCGACAAATTAACCATTTCATGCTCATACTCATATTATAGAAGCAAAATCATGTTTATGCACACAAGTTTTAGAAGACATTAGGCAGTTATTTAACTAATGTAGTTAAACACGAAGCAATATCATATTTCACGAGGTATACACCAATTATAGACTAGTAAGTCAGCTTAGCATATCTTGATACAAATAAGTTAAAATCACATATGTACATTTCCCATCTACTCACATTACATCGTTTATCATGAAACCGGTAACAAATATAACTTACAAAATAAGAGGTTTATTATCACATAATAAGTTCATGTTCATATCATATACCTACTGTTCATGTCACAAATGCCATATCAGGACATCACATGGTTGCATCACATAATTCATATTTGATTAAACTTTTATATTGAAAACTTACATAACTTGCAATTTCAACAATCAACCATCATGCTACAGCTTTCAAAATTATAATTAAATGACGACTCGTTAAAATTTTTCGTGGCTTATCATTTTGAAAACGTGAGTGAATATTCTAAACAATGGAGGGGGAATTATGCATAAAAAAAATAAATACGGTTTAAATGGTGTCATTTGCAAAAACATGGGTCAAAACAGAACTGTGCAGTAACAATCTGACCACTGTCGACTTAGATATTTATTTCTCTCAAAATATAATTCGTATTAACATGAAATTAAACCAAAAGCACTGGAAAGCTAAATCAGAAGGTCATCACACACAAAATTTTCACATTCATATAAAGAACACATTTTAAATGGCAGCCCGTACAAACTAGGTAATATTCAGGAATTTATTAAAAAATTTGGTTCTTTTAAAATTACTACACATTATCACACAATCATACTTTCTCCAAAACATGTTGACATATCATTGAAGCATTGAAATCACATTGCACCATATTAACATGTAATTGTCATCTAAATCAAAACGGTAAAGGTTACGAAATCGCAAATAAAATCAACTAAATAACTCATTCATCATGCATGTATAGGCAATACAGTAGTTTCTATCCTCGTAACTATCACAATTTATTTAGGTACGTAAATATATCTTAGGAGTCACTAAGGGCCACTTATCAGCAACTCCTTACACATATCATTTTACTATATCTCTACCTACGGGTTCCGGGATCATATAGCCGCATGCATATCACCAGACATGGATTAATATAACATACAAATCTGATCATTCTATCTTATTCAAATACCAAACAATATATTACATAGTTACGATAATCATTTAACAAGATATCACGTGGACATTTCGAAACACCCAAAATCATATGATCGTATCACTCCAATTTATTATTCAATAAATATACACCCATTCCTTGAAAATTGCAATTCAATCATTCAGATCAATCAGCATTTCAATATCATTCGTATTCTTCTAGTGCACATCATCATACTAGTCAAGCTTATATTTCAATCTCGTATTCCAATTTTCATGTTCTCAATACTTGAAGTAATACATATCTCAATCACATTCAATATCAATTTCATGATTCACAATATAGATTACCAACTATATTCTTTCATAACACATCATTAACCATGTATCACATCATTACTTACCTCATTCCGCTCCTGCAACTGTTAGTACAACATATATAGGGTCTTTTCCTTTATTCTATGCTACCCACGCTCTACATCTCTCAAGGTAACCAGGTTAGACTGAAAGGGCCAGTGGCTTGGTTTGAGGGGGGCCCTAACTCATCCCAATCCTGGGGCTCCTAACAGTTACTAGCCTGGGGTTCATTTTATTTAGACACTCCTATGTTCATTATTTCCATTTTAGTTTAGGCTTGAGGATCGTTCGCTCTGATACCACTTCGTAACACCCCCATTTATTTAAGAACCTTTGGCAAGACATTCTCAAATAAATAGAGCTGTTACCATCTCGGAATGTCCGAGGTAGTGAATAACAAAGTAAAACAAACCAAAGTAACTTTATATAAAACTGATTAAATTTGAACTTTTGATATTACAACTACTACGCAAAGAATAAAAGTACAACTGACAACATCTAAGTATGTGATCTAATTCTAAGTAGGTCCAAGCCATGTCTCTCTCCATGCCCAAACTCCTAATCCATCTGTCTCTGACCTGTAGAATCTACTCCCCATTCCGGATCATCGTAGGTGTACACGAATACACTGTCAACCTCGCGGTTGAGTAGGATAACACAAAAATAAATAATGCAACAATTATGATATGCAAATGCAATGATATGCTCGAGCTCAATCTCAATCTCAATCAAAATCTCAAACTCATACCCGTGCACCAAGCCATACCGAACCTCCCGGCAGACTATAATCGGTCGTCACCGAACACCAGCATAACAGCTGAGCTCACCAGGTCTAGTCCTGCAGAACTAGCCTGGGCCCAATAAAATCTCATCATCTCAAATCCGTATCCAACGCATATGCCATGCTCATGAATGCAACAATAATAATAATTGCAACAGTAATAATAATTACTCATATTCATATATCATCCTTAAATCATTCATTCTCATCATCCATATCATACACCCAACATCCATTCATAACACATAACAGTAGTATAGTGACAGTGTAACCTACCTGGAATAACAACTCCGATAAGCAAGCAAGTCAAATTTAGGCAACACTCCACTTCAGAAACAGACCTATAAACATTACCTTCTATCAAAAGCTATTTCACATAAATAATATAACTTACTAATTATTCATCTCGTAAACATAATTTATTTAAATCCCATAATGGATTAAACATCATAATTATATCGTTATCAACAACCGTCTCAAAAAACCTTAAAGAGAATTATGATAATTACCCATCAAATATATTAAAATAAACTAATATAACTTAATTACCATTAAACATAAATTATAATAGTTATAACCATACCCTTAATCTACTTAATTACCCTTACTAAACCACAATAATTATAACATGGTTAATAACAATATCAATAATATTACCATATTATCATACCATTATAAACTCATAACAATACTACTAATCAATGTTGTCAGGATCGGGATCCTAGTTTGGATCGAAGAGGGGTGGTAGGATCGGATCGCAGGATCGAATCGTAGGATCGTAAGATCCTACAAATAGCTTAAATAAACAAGTTTATGCATAAAATTTTGTATAATTTGTGATCTATAATGTTAAAAGTTAATTTAATGACATGAAAGTTGTGATAATCATGTCAACATATTGCATATACCTTTAATTAAGACTTATAAGTATAAAAGAACAACAAACGCACAAATTTAGAACACAAATAAGCATTTTACGATCCTGAACGATCCTACCACCGATCCTGACCGATCCTGTACGATCCTGACCGATCCTGACCGATCCTGTACCGATCCTACGACCAAAACGATCCTACGGCGATTTGAATCGTTTTCCACTTTTTGGATCGTAGGATCGTACGATCCTACGATCCGGATCGCGATTTTAACAACACTGCTACTAATAACAATTATTTATAATTAAACAACAATAATAATATTAATGCTAATAATATCATTATCATGTAATACAACAATAAATAATAATAGTAATAATACTAATAATAAGGATAAGAATAATAAGAACAATAAGGAGAGCACAAACAGCCCCTTAAGGTTCTGGGTTCGAATTCCACAACTATCAACGTACTGAACCAGCCCCCACTTCTTCCTTTCGATCACCCACGCACCACCACTTCATGGTCTCATAACTGCCAGCCAGGCCGCCCATAGCCACCATTATCCACCCCATCATCTCGCTTTTACCACCAACTACAACCACCACACTCACGTTACCACCTGGACCCACCATAAACACCCTAACGTGTTGCCCAAACCCGACTACACGCGCACATATACACTCTGTTTTGCTAAACAGCACTCCGTCTCCCTCTCTTCTCACGCCCCTCTCACCAACCACCAGCCCCCATCCATTCCCTGGACACCACCATCATCACCACTGATCCACGGTGGTTCCAGGGGTCCTCACCTACTCCTTTCATCTCCCTCTAAAACACCACGAAACTCTCTCACAATCACCAGATCCCACGTCCTCACTCCCCTGTTCCTGTCGCCCTTTTGTGACACTCCTAAACGATTGTCAACAATGGTTTTTCCCGACCACTACAAACCACCCTACCATCACTAACACAGCCTACTAACACCCTACTACCAGCATACATGAACCCATAATAAAATTGGACACCAAAACACGATTAATTAAACAACCAATCACGTAGAAAACAGAGTATGAACAAACGTGTCTGTTGTCGATATTATGGTGATTATACTGACACCTACGGTGGTCCTATGGTGGTTTAACGATGACAAACATGTTATTCATATTACAAGGATTATATACCACCATAGCACTCGGATATAACGATATAAAACGGTATTATAAATTACCTACGAACTCAAAGCAGTGCAAGGTAGGATCACGTAATGAGTGTTGTTATTGCTGCGTTTGTCTCCTTCAACTTACGGTGTATGGTCGTGTTTAGGTATGGTTGTGGAAGCAAAGGAGGTAGGTGTTGGATATGGTCTATACGAGGTGTGGAGGCTGAGTAGAAGGTGGGGTTAATTAGGGTTTATGTGGAAGTAAAAGTCGATGTATAGGGAGGAGGTAAAGTCGATGTATCAGTAACATGTTGAAACATTAGGGTCTGCATACTTAATTGAATCACATAGCTTAGTCGGGCTCAAGCCCAACACGTTCTTCAAAGACTTATACTCCGCTCCCGACTCGTAATCATAAAATCAACGAGACATATAAATACTTATAGTAATTAAATTATGTAAATATTAATTAAATTAATTATAAGAAAATATTTAGTACTTACATAAAAATATATAAAATTGAATTTAAATATAATTACGACTTAAATAATAAAACGAGTATAAATGAAAAATAAATATAAAATAGCAACTATATTTAATTATAAATATATTATCACCATTAAAGAAATACGAATGAAATGTCATTTTACGAAATACTCGTCAAATATAAAAATGATTATGAAATACGGAATAATCGTAGAAATACGATTTATAAAATAATAACAGTTTACGTAAAATGCTTTTATAAACATTCTATTTGAAATACTTGTATAAAACAAGTCTTGACTGCCGTTGACCGAGTCTAAAATACGGGGTATTACAATAATAAATCAATAGAACTCAACATACAAACCATAAAATTGTACTCCCTCGACTTCACTTATTATTTTTAAGCATTCCCACATCAAAAAAAATAAAATAAAGCAGATAGGCTAAAATACAGCAACAACAAGAACGAAACAACAACAACGACGAAACAACAATAGCAAACGATTATAATCAGAATAATGTACAGCAACAACAAGAACGAAACAACACTGGTACGGTGGTACCTTAGAAGTGAAGTAATATGAGAAACGAAACTTAGTAATATGAGAAACGATTAGTAGTGAAGTAATATCGAACATAGAAATGAAATATGAGAAACGAAACCGGTACCTTTGATTTTATGGCGGCAGACGCGAGCAAAGGCAGGCGGCAGCGGCAAGCGTAGGGCGGCAGCGGCAGCCGGCAGGTGCAAGGCGGCAGGCGACAGGGTTTGGTTTTAGGGTTTGGAAATGGGATAGAGAGGGAGTGAGATAGTAGGAAAATTAGAATTGAAATGGTTTGAAGCCCAGTCCAACGACTCCAACCCCAGCGAAATTTGAAATAAATTTTTTTTTTTTTGATATTAAAAACGAGTCTTAGGGTCGGATCCGGGTCTTGTCAACAAGATCCAGAAACATATCCGTTTTTAAACTCGTGGATCCAGATCTGATCCAGATCCGACGGGTCCAAATTTTAAGGATCCAGATCCGGTCCAGCAGGGTCGGGTCCAACGGATCTGGACCGGATCCAGGATCCGTTGCCATCTCTAGCAACCACTGGTCCCCTAGGAACCACCAGGGCTCAGAGGCGAGCCTGGTGGTGCCCTGGCGAGGTCAGTGGTGGCAGTTGGTGCCGAAGGTAGTGTTTGTCAGGGTGGTTCACTGTTGCGGTCTGCGTTTTGTTTGCCTCGTAACAACGTGAAGTAGTATAGCGTGTAACTTGTAGTATGATTTCAATTGGATTGTTATTATCATTGATTTCATTGTTAGTACTATTACACCAATTATTAATATTATTGTTTTATTTATATCGTTTTATATAATTAAAACTTAGTAATTTTATGATAATGGTACTATGAATAGTATTAATCATGTGTTAGTAATTATTGGGATTATTATTATTGTTAAGTTATATTGTGACTATTAATAATTATCTACACTGATGTGATATTGTAATAATTGAATAGTTGATCGTGTGCTATATTTAGTAAGTCTATATTTCGTAAGCCCATATTTAGCAAGTCTATTTTTAGTAATTTTATAATTGGCATGAAAATGAGCATGATCACGTAATCGAGTTAGTGATGTTAATTGTACGAATAGCTTTTGATTTAAGTAATATGTATAGTTACGGAATTCGAGGTGGAGTATTACTAGACGGTGTTGCTTGTCTCAGCTTGCTATTCCAGGTAGGACACACTGGTACTATGAATTGTGATGTGTTTTAGATGGATATCGCATTGTATGTATGAGTGCAAGTATGGTTTATGTGAGCATGACATTTAATGATTTTTATTTTAGCATTTGCATTCATGGGCATGGCATGTGCATTGGTTACAGATACGAGATTATGATGATATTATTGGGCCCAGGATAACTTTGCAGGGTTAGACCTGGTGACCTCAGCTGTTATGCTGGTGTTCGGCGACGGCCGATTATACTCTGCCGGGAGGTTCGGTATGGGTTGGTGCAAGGGTTTGAGAATGAGATGGTGTCTGAGCTCGAGCATATCATGACATTTGCATATATCATAATTGTTGCATTGTTTTTATTATTGTGTTATCCTACTCAACCGCGAGGTTGACAGTGTATTCGTGTGACACCTACGATGATCCGGAATGGGGAGTAGACATTTCAGGTCAGAGACAGATGGACTAGGAACTGGGCTTGGAGAGAGAGACATGGATTGGACTTACCTAGCTATAGTTCACATAGTCTCACTTGTATTAGTTCATTTGTTACTTTCAGTTGTTTAGAGTTCTGTTGTGGACTATACACGTAACAATTTTTCAGACTATCGTTTAAATAACTTAAATTATTGTTTGTCTTTCACTATGATTATCTACTACCCTGGTGGTAACAGTCTTATTCACCCTGGAAGTCCTAGTACAAGTTCCTAGGTAAATGGGGGTGTTACATTATAGGTGTGATCTATAGGGACCAACTAATCATCACCATTAGTATGACAGTAACGTCAAACTTCTAGCAAAGCCAAACGGTTACTGATTTACGTTAATTTAAATAGTTGATAAATATACAAATTATCCCTTTGTGATCCTGTAAGAGATTTAGTATGTATTCGCACTAACCGTGGAGGACACATGTTCCAACAATCTCCCACTTGTCCTACAAGTGTGTGTGCGATTACCGATTCTCATATCCGTAAATTCTCCCACTCAGTGTAAGACTATTTGCAAAGTTCGTACTTCACAAGGTTGTATCTCACAAGTGATCAGTATCAAGAGTGGTTTCCCCGACTAGAGAGTAACAGTACTGATATAGGAATGTATATACCATAGATAGCATTCGAGCATGACCATGCATTTCAGTCACTACTCCTGAGTAGCCCTGAGATAAAAATAAACCTGATAAAGGCTGGATATTTCCTTTAACTCGAATCTTGCAGATGAAAGCACAATATGAAATGACCCAGAAAAAGTCTACTCAGCCCTAGTTACGGAATGACCATGAGACAGAAACCAAAGTCACCCAAAGCTGTCTTTATCTCAAGAGACAGTCGATAGTCAAAAGAATTGACTCTAGGACCACGATTGACGTCTTATCCACGACCAGACTCCAATGTTTGTACATTTAGGATTCCATTGAGTGGTCATCGTGTCCTACGAGGTATCTTATAGCTTGCATATGTGATTGGTCAGTCAATCTTGGACCTTATGGCTAATTGAAACTACCATCAACCAATCCACAATATAAGCACCTGAGTTATCAGCACAATTTGGTGATCATCGGACATAACAAATATAACGTATTTCAGTTCACTTTGTGTTGTTCAATATTGTCATACAATCCACATGAAACACAAAATATAAATTCGATGAATTTTATTAATATGTATGAAAGAGATACATTATCGAATCCATAAATAACTAATACAACTGAGGAACACGTTTTATCCCCATAGAGATTATGCCCTTAATGCTTACTTTGCGGTAATGCTTTTTAAGAGGATCTGCAATATTGTCATCCGTCTCTATTTTGCATTAGAACCACCTTATAAGTATGACCGATAGGGACCAACTAATTACAGCCATCAGTATGACAGTAACGTCAAAATTTTAGTAATGTTAACCGTTACTGATTTATGTTAATTAATTGATAAATATACAAAGTATCTCTTTGTGATCCTGTAAGAGATTTAGTTTGTAGTCGCACTAACTGTGGAGGATACATGCTCCAATAGTGTGTGGCCCTATGTCCATCACAGCTAGAGACGGTTATAGATACTTTATCACTTTCACATATGATTTGAGTAGATACGGGTATGTATACTCAATGAAACATTTAAGTGAATCCTTTGAAAAGTTCAAGAAATTCCAAAACAAGTTTGATAACCAATTAGATAGGAAGATAAAAACACTTCGATCAGATTGTGGCGGTGTGTATTGTATCATAGTTAACTCCACCTGGAACACAACAATGGAATGGTGTGTCCGAACGGAGAAATCGAGCTTTATTAGATATGGTTCAATCCATGATGAGTCACATGATTGTACTAGATTCATTATGGAGATTTTGTCTTTAATCATCAGCTTTAATACTAAACCGAAGTCCGACTAAAGTTGCAGACAAGACCCTTTGGAAAGCAAAGGTTCCAAACTTGTCCTTTGTTCGGATTTTGGTCTGTGAAGCTTATGCAAAGTGGAGATATGAAGACAAGCTAGGCCCACGATCGATCTTACTTTGTAGGTTATCCGAAAGGAATTTTTGGTCACTACTTTTATTCGCCTACCGAACAACGAGTTTTTGTTGCGGCAAGCGTGGAGTTTTTAGAGAAAGAGTTTCTCTCGAACAAACACAGTAGTAGGACTTTTGATTTATCAGAGGTTCAAGAACCAATAACCGAGCAAGTAATAGAGGTAGATTTGCCCTCCACTTCTATTGCGGTTTCTATTCCTCAGGAGCCAAGGAGGACCGTTAAAGTCTCTTACCCTCCAGGCCGATACATTGGCATGGTTGAGGAGGCATGTGGAGAAGACATATTATGCTTGGAGAGTGATGAACCCACTACCTACAAAGGTGTTATGACTTGTTCTGACTCAAAGCTATGGCTTGATGCCATGCAGTCCGAGATAGATTTCATGTACGAGAATGATGTATGTGATTTGGTTGATTTGCCTGATAAGGTAAGACCTCTTTACTGCAAGTGGCTTTACAAGATAAATCATTCAATAGATAGACAACCCGATACCTATAAAGCGCGACTTGTTGCCAAAGGTCTCACTCAAGTACGTAAGTGATTATGTGAAGTGTCAATCTTATGAGTAGTGGGCTGGAATGATGTTCACAAGGTTGTTATTTGTATATTCCTTGTAGCATATTGCATATAATGTTTTGGGAAGACTATGTTAAGGGGACATAATCAAGATGGTTGTTGTACTTTGGAATGAAAGTCGAGCTTGGTACTCCGTGTTGTAATACTGGTATCCTCGCGCTGCGATATGATTGTCGAAGACGGTGTTGCAATGTTATCATCAAGAGTGACGGTGGAAATGATATGAATGTTTTGATATCTTCTGCTTTCTTACTGATGGTGTATATATATGTGATGTGTTCCCTATGCGGTTGTCCTTTATTTGTTGTGACATAGGGATACAATTTTGGATGTGGTTATTTTATTGTCTCATTTTCATATGCTTTGCGTTCATGACAATCTATTTGTTAGAGTACGTATGAGCATGATGTGCGTGGGGTATTTCTTGACGTATGTGTATACTTATGAGACGAACCTTTGAAAGGATATGTTATTTTGGTATAGCCATATAGACTGTGGTCATGGTAACCTTTGTTTATTGAGACCTTGGACTCGGGGGCGAGAGAAGAGTACATACACTACGAACGAAAGTCGAACAGGTGTTTGATGTTGTCATAGTTATAGTGGTACCTTGGTAAGTGGAAACAAAGTTACGAGAGATTGTTGGGTATTTTCGATCATATGTTAGATGATTCATCCGTTATCATAGTTTTAGAAAGTAGTCAGTGGAATGAGTGAATAGAGCTAGAATTTATAGATGGAACAAGTGTCCACGAAATTTTAGGATTTAGTATCATGTCAAGTTATGGACGAACTGATTAGAAGAGAAAAATTTGAGGATCAAGTGAGTATGTAACAAATTTGAGTCGTGAGTTATGCTTTGGGGTTAGATGCGTGAATAGAAAGAAATGTGGACGAGCGGTGATGTTGAAGAGCTAATATAGTGGTTATGTTAGAGCTTTGTGATAAATGTGAGGAGGGAGTACGGAATGAGTTAAGGTATATAATTATTAGTCGACAAGAGTCTAGGATAAATATATGGGATCGATGTTGCAGTTGTAGTTAGCTACTGGAGGCGGGAGATGATAATAATGAGAGAGAATTACTAAGGATCTAGTACTAGGCAAGGAGTAACGTTTACCTTAAGAGTGATCGAACATGGCAAGGAGAGTTTGATGGTTTTTGCAGGTTGAGGTACACTTGGAAGTCTGAGCTAGCGTAGCATAACGGAGGGAATTGTAACAATATTATTAAAGGTAAAGATGATGGTGTTGGTGGTATTATGTAGTTTATATGTATATTTATGGAGGAATGTTGTGGATGTGTATTGTTGCAATAGTATTGATGGCTTGAGTGTTGACACTTATGAGCGTGACTAGGTTCGAGGACACAGTGGCATATTAGGGTGATAGAATGTAACAGTCCCAATTAAGGGTACTCGGTTGGTGGATTTGTTGTTAGCACTTATATGGTTCGCAGTCGATGGTAGGATAGTGTTAGATGAGCTATATTATAGTTTGGGTTGGAATGGCATGGCTTGATGATTTAGTGTCGAGGATGGTGGGTGGGAGTTGATTAATGCTGATTAGCCGAATGCCACGAGTTTATGCTATAAGGTTACGAGGACGTAACCTGTTTCTTTTAGGAGATAAGAGATGATCGTGTTGTGTTTTAAGTCTTTTTAGTCAGCTTTGTATAAGTTTCATATATGTTTTATTAGTTTTTTTGTGTCTTGTGCATCCTTGAGATACGGGGTTTCGAACCTATAAAGGTTGGGTACATCCTGCACATCCTTGGGATGTGGTGTTAGATTTTGCGGATGTCATTAGAGTTATGTTGCACCTCGAGATGATTGCGTGCGTCAGGTTCTAAGTCTTGTGAACCATTGGTGTGAGTCAGTGTACAGAAATGTTACATAAGCCTTGTTGTGTTTTGCACACCTTCGGGACATGGTGAATTTTTGTTGTCTTTTGTCTTGTTTGGCCTTGCGGAGTAAGAAGTAAAAGTAGGTGTTGGCATACCGTAGTTGTGGTGTTGTAACTCGTGTCTTTTCAGGTTAGCTGTGAACTTCGAGGATGAAGTTCGTTCTAAGGAGGGAAGATTGCAACACCCCTCTATTTGTCGTATGGGTTACTCGGTGGAGTTGGTTGCACTCGGTTGCATTGTTGTTATATAATTTGTTTGAGAAAGAAAATGGTATGGTTATGTCACCCGTTTATAGATAGGTTGTCTTAAAACTGTTATAACTTGAGATGTACTTATGATATTGATGTGATTCCAATTGGAGCTGATGGTAGCTTATCCTTTTACGATTCCAACTATAGGTCACACGTCCATATAGACCATGGATTGAGGGAGATATGGTTGTTTTATGGAAACTGGTCGGTGCTTAGAACTGCGAGATAACTCGGCCGAGTTATGCCTATTCGGTCAAGTTGGGCCTATTTGGCCGAGTTTAGGCTACTCGACTATGTAAGTGCAACTCGACCAAGTTGACCCAATTTGGCCAAGTTGGCTAGTCTGTGTTCAGTGTCGCGGCTGCTTATAAAAGAAAATTCGAAAGTTAAAATCATTTTACCCTAACACCTTCTGCCGCCATTCACCTTTTTCTCTCAAATCTCTCACACTAAAACCTTTAAGAGTTCATACTGGAGTCTAGTCGCGCCGATCACCAAAGCCTAGCGTTGTTGTCATCAAGTAAGTGTTGTATTCGTTGTTAGCATACTTTAAGATAAATATGTTTGTGATGATTGTAGTAATACCACATATGTTATCTTAGAAGGATTCGTAGAGGAATGCTGGTAGGAAAGACTTGGATTGTGTTTGCTTGACTATTGCCTTGAGGTAGGTTTCCCTACTCAGCTATGTGTGAATATGATTGTGACGGTGTTGTATTGTTTATCTAATATCACTGCATGTCTGCATTATTGAGATTTGTATTAGGAACATATGTGTGGGGTCGTTGCGGGAAACGACTCTCACTCCTACGATCGCTCTTCGTGGGACCCGCCACGGAGAGGATGTGCACATTAAGGATTTGGGTACCCCTTGTCGCGAGTAAGTGGGGGATTGATGTGGGGCTTGAGGCCGCCACTTGTGTTGTTGTGACAGTGATACAAGTGTTGTGTAATTATCAGATTGTGGTATTGATCATATTTGTGTTGTGACCGTCTTATTTCGCAGTTTATGACGCTTGTTTTTCCTGTGATGATCCATGTAATAGTGAGCAGAGTCTCAAGTGCCACGATGTTGATACTTGCTAGCTCGGGGAGGATGTGATCTCACTCAGTCATATAATGTCATGATAGTTACCTAGCTTCCGCAGACATTTTATTTTACGATTGTTTATCAGATGGTTGTAACTTATACATTGTTCTTTTATATAATACAGGTTGCTTGTTGGTTTGTTTATCTTGATATTATACCTCACGAAACTGAGATAGTAATTTTCTCATAGTCTGATGGTCCTTCCTAAAGATCTTGGATTATGAGGGTGTTATAGATCGCAATTGATAAGGTCCATATCTATCACACTTAAGCCAGTGCACACCAAAACAACGATGTGGGTGATAAGAATTATCTAGTCGCACAAGTATAATTTTTTCATCCACACTTAAGGTCCATATCTATCACACTTAAAAAAGCAGTGAATGTGTCACTCGGTATATCATGTGCATAACCACCACTCCTACCGGCACAAGTAACATCGGTACCGCTGTCGACGACTCACGTTGGACCTCCATCAACGATACGTCGTGTCTAACCTTAATACAATCAATGGCTCACATTAGACCTTCGTGTTATTCCCTTACCTAACGTCGGCGACACACGTCGTGTCTCACCCCAACGCCGACAACGCACACCGGGCTACCTGTCTCCACCACCTCTAACACCATCATACATCTTAAAACAAACCCTAATTTAATTAGTGTAAATAATTCCCTAATTTGATATGACAGAATTAATAAACTTAATAATACCCTAAAAATTATTACTTAATCGATATAAGAATTAACATCCATATTTGTGTAATTTGATGTGTTTTAAATTTTTTGTGAGGAAGAGAACTAGAGGGTCTTTTTTTAGGCTAATGACATACTACAGCAAAGGGTGTTGATTTTCGCAGTATATTTATTAGTCATTGGAGTACACTTATAACCATTATAAGGTAAGCCTCTTTCATTTCCCCTCCCATGTATTGCATCCAAAAATAGAAAAAAACCACACAAAATTTCACAATACACACGATAATACCCATCCAACCACCACTAAACGTCTAAACATCACACCCCCTCCCCTATCGGCGGATTTATGTCGACCGACCACCACGCCAAGCCACCATTGTCATACCAAACTGTCACATTTCCTTACTTACACACAACCACCATGCATCCACCCCTACTCATTTACCCTTTATCTCCCCGACAGTCTCCTTGACCCTGACTTGTACCCCCACCCTCTCGCCGATGACACCTCGTCGACTTTTTTCTCCTCACCGACGATAACCCTGCCAAACAATCAATTGCCATAAAACAATACTCAATAGTGTTTATTGAAACAAACCCTAATTGAAAAAATAAAAGAAGAATGGAAAACACTTCTTTGGTTCATAATTATGCCACTAAAAAATTAAATATTTATTCTATACTCTTATTGTAACACCCCGACCCAAACCTAAGACCGGAAATGTTAGTCACGGTAGCTCGTCAGGCTGTGTACATGACCCACAAATCAACACGGGTTTCCAGCCCAGACACACTTAACTTTACAGTTTTTTCGCATGGATAACTAGAAAAGAAAGTACACTTTTTTGATATAAGTAATACTTTCAATCCCTTTAAGCAGTAGTCATATAAGCCTATCAATGGACCTCTTCAAGGGTTACCCCACCCAAATATCCTATTCGGTTCAGTGGAATATTACACTTATTATCATCGATAATTGGATAAATTTGTTATTCCGACTTTGATGTTGGGTGAATGATAGAGATAATTAAGTTTTAAATTTTTTGTAGGGTTATCGAATGTAAAATAATAGGTAAAACGTACTGTGATGGGTAAAAGTATTACGAAAATAAATTACGGAAAAAAATAATAGAAAAATCCATAAAACGGTAAGACCGTACATAAATGAACAATTACATATTTTTTTGGCCCGAAATGGAACCGAGTGAAAACATGAAAGCAGGCAGAAAACCCCTAGCCCAAGCATCTAAAACCTCGTCTCTACCCAAACCAACCAAACTTTCCTCTCAAGAATCTCAACCCCATGGTTGATTCCTGGAGTTTTCACCCCATATTTTCAACTTCAATATTTTAATTTATTTTATTAATTTTTAGGGTTCTGTTCATTTATCATTCATACTTGTTCTTCATCAGTGACTCAAAACACAGCCAATAATGCAGGAATCAAGAATAGGGAAGTTGACCCTTGTTACAACAAAACCTTGCTTCGGTCTACCCACTGCATGTCCCAAAAGTTTACCCCTTTTTTTATATCTCAAGTTTTCTTATCTTGATTTTGATTTGCGCTATAATTCTACCTTCCCTGATTCAGGTGCTCTCAATTTTTCCATCTTTTTTTTTTCTCAAAATGTACGAGTTGTAAGTTGTGGGCTGTTATATGGGTTTAATTTGATTATTGTTTGTATGTTATTTGATGGGTTGTTCTTGGAATGTTGAAATTTGGTGCATTTTGATTATTGTTTCTATTGATTATGTTATTGTTCTTGGAATGTCGAACCGATGTGTGTTTACTCGTAGCTGAATTTGAGCTAAATTGAGAGCTGATGTTGTTGGTAAAAGATGAATGGTGAGATGTGTTATTGAAACTGTTCCAAGTCTCCTGCCTTGACCTATCCATCCATCAGTTGCATTACTATTATTGTTATTGTTATTATTTATGTGTTATGACAATTTGTTTTCCCCCTTCTTAGATCAAATACCATATGTTGAATCTGGTACATATGTGGCCTACAATAATGACAAGGGCGGTGTCATTGAGTGCTTGAGGGAGGATGGTATTGCTGATTTGGACTCTGATTTTCGCACAATTCCGGAATGGATATCAATGAAGGCCATGGTCGGAAGCTGGCTCATGGATGCTCTTACCTATGAACTTTGGATAGATTCAGAAAAAAAGACTACTCAAAACATCTACTTCTCTGATCTTCCGTGGCCCATTGGCTCACTTCTCTACTACAAGCAACTTCTAGCTGCAAAGCGCTACCTTGGGATTAACAAAGAAAATGCTGAAAGAATGCAAGCTCAGGTCTAACCTTTGCTATGTTTCTTTTTGTATTCTCATACTTGAATTGTAGTTAAATCTGCAATTTGTTGGGTGATAATTTTATGTGTACTCCAACGCATTGCGTGCTATGTTTGGAGTTTAAGTGCTGATTTCCCGCCTGCCATAGTTGTGTGAATTTTGAGATGGTGAATTTTCTATTTCGATCTTCAATCCTATTTTCTGTCACAACGTTTTCTGCAGATCTATAGGAGGGCGAACTTGGGATATGAAGCTCTTTCAATTCAGTTGGGGGATGAGTCTTACCTATTTGGTAGCAGGTGTCTTAAATTTCAACGCACTATTATTCTTTCAAAATATTTGAAAACCTAATGAATGTAAACACTAACTCGGAATGCTTGGGTTTTTCTCATTTTCCTCTTCACGCAGGCCTAATAGTTTGGATGCCTTATTCCTTGGGCATGCTCTGATTACGCTTCAGGCCTTACCAGTGAGTTCACTATCAAATAAATAAATGTATTCTCTGACCTTCTTTCTATTTGCTATTTCATCAACACATATGTGCCCAATCAAATGCTCTGCTAAGTACAAAGTATTAGGTGTATGGTCTAATATGCTATGTGATGCAAGTGATAATCAAAATATGCGGTTTCAAAAGAATCCGTTGTCTGGTTGCCGTGCGGGAAATTAAAGCAATACAACACCATGGTTGACTGTGACTATGACCATCCCTTGTGTTATAACCATGGTATTGATGACACTTGATCTCAAAATTGGTTGTCGCGGCGACACGGACTGACTAGGGTCATTGCGCTATAAAGTTGGCCTATTCACGTCATACTGTGATCGCAATAACATTCAAAAGCATACTCATTGTTCTCTTCCTTCCCTCCTCATATGAGTGATACGACCCTGGCGTCTTGCCAATGTAGGTTGGGTGCCCTATGACAGCTAAGATTTTCCTTGCTCGTGTCTAACATCCCCTAGAAGTCTAGGACTGTGTGTTATCCTTGTTGTAGTTGATATTGAGGTTCCTTTCGTCATCTACACTTGATTGTATAATTTTAACATTGCTCGTAGGAAACATCTGTTTTGAAGAGCAAGCTTTTAAATTACAGCAATCTTACGAAATATGCTGAAAAGCTCAGCGCACAGTTCATTGAAGACTTTTCAGCTCAGCCAGCATGGTCTAGCGTTCCATCATCTGATGAGCAAGCATCGTCTTCAACACCTAAGCAAGGAGGCTTTTCAAATTGGAGTAATATATTATCCAACTCCCCTTTTATCACTTAGTTGTTGGCATGATTTTACTTGCTTCTTGGCCTATTGTACTTGTCGACTTGGTGTTTACTGTTAATTCGGTTAATACCAAGTCATAAGGGTTCTTAATGTCTTTGCTCTTACTCCTTATTTGCATAGTTCAATTTGTTTGTTTGATTTAGATACTCTGATGTGGAGTATTATTTATTTCAGGTTCAATGTTGTCATAATGAGGAACATTGTGTTTGGGAATTACGTGTGTAACTGTTAATTTGTTATAGGCTTCTATGAGGTAGCTCAACGTTGAGAGCAGAGCGTCTCATAGATCTGCCACATTTATGGCATAGTGACCAACATCAAGACCAAAACAGTGATTTCTATTGCCGCATTCATTTTTTGTCAAATATAGGAAACTTCGATGAAATACATGCAATTATAGTTCTGGTTTAATTATCCAAATTTGATACTCAGAATTTCAGTAGTCTTTTACTCCTTTCAGGCTTTGATTTGTCATATATTGTACATTTGTACCTTACCATCTATTGGAAATTTAATAGGTGCAAAGCCAAAAAGTAAGCCGAAAAAGGAAAGAACTGAGGAAGAGAAGAAATTCAGACGAAGAGCCAAATACTTCCTAGCAGCTCAGTGTATTTCGGTAGTCTTGTTTTTGTCGCTTTTTGGTGGCTCTGATGCGGGTCAACTAGAATTTGATGAAGATGAAGAAGGCATAGATTACATGGATTAAACAATGGGAGTCTGCTTTCTGAAGCGGAACCAGATCTGGCATCATTTTTGGAACGGAAGAGACCATAACCTTGTGCCCTAATCGGAGAGTTCTATTTATCTTGTGTTACAAAAAATTGATCTATTTATCTTGAACCGATCAATTATGTTCAGAATTCGAACAAATGTAGCATTAGTTATCGATGTTGGTGTGAGTTTTGTTACTCAATTTTGATTGACTGAATTACTGAAAGAATAAGAAAGAAGCCTACAGAATCAGGTCTGTTCTGGCTTTTGATCATGAATAGAGTTTAAAGTTAAGCATATGGCTTTCGATAGATTGGCAAGACTGAATGTCTACTCGAACAGCTTAACCCAGACCCAAATTAGACAGGAAAAGAACGAGCCAATTAGGATCCGACTTGAGCAATCCAACCCAAAGTGAAACACATGAAATGGCTTGACTTGAACTTTCCTGTCTAATTTGAAATCACACTTCTTTAAAAATAAACGTTTATAATTTTGAACTGAATGGAATTACTTTTTTTTACATATGGATTTTACTTTTTAATATATACTTGCTCATAAATTTTGTATATCCTACCCTTTTCATAAACCTAATCAAATTAATCTTGAACAATGGAGTATAATTTATGACCTTGGGGAATTGATTTTTTATTTTGCAATTATTAATATGTTTTGTTGAAATTTTTAGGGTTTGTCATTAGTGAAAAATATATGTTTATTTATTGGGGAAATTGATAATCACAACCAACATAAGTACCCATTTTCACAATCACTACCTACTTAATAAAACCTTCGTAATCACTACCCTAAAACTAACTCTGTCAACAAAATCAATACCAATTGGCCGGTCTCTTGAATTAAAAAATAAAATGACCAATTTACCCTTATTCTAAATAACTCCTCACATTCTCTATCAATTCAAAATTCGACCAAAAGAGCAGAAACCCCAAATTCACCAAATTAGGGCTTCAATTTTCCCCAATTTCGTCCCAATCATTGTGCATTCTTCTTCTTTTCGATTGATTTCTTCCTCAAACCCAGGTAATTGATTACTTTCTCTTGTTTAATTACGATTTTTCCATGTCAAGATTCATTACTATGGTGGGACTGATAATTTTCTCCGGTCTTATGAAAGATATCCATCGGTGACATGTCATTTTTGAAGAAGACGTATCGATGTTAACCTCTTCACAGTAGTTATTCGTATTAACTTTAAGTAATCTTTCCGAACAATGTGAAATTCATAATACCTGTCACAATATTTTTTATTATTATAGATTTTTCACCATGGAACAAAGTTGTTCATACTTTCATTTTTCAGTCAATTTAATTCCTTATATGCAAACAATGATATTGCGGATTCGAACTTTGCTTGAAGTAATCAATTTACAGATTTATCGCATGTTCAACTGTACTCATATTTTATTAGTCAAACACATAAATTAGTTGTTCCCAACATCATCCCGTTAATCATTTGGATTCTTCCTTGCAGTGAGTTGTTCCCCAACATCATCCCGTTAACCATATTTTTCCATCGTCAATCGTCATTCCGTTAATCATTTGGATTCTGCCACTCAAGTTGCTCACCATCTAGCCACCTCCAGAAATTACAATGACGAAATTTGCAGGTCATGAAACGTCTTCCTGGATTGTCCCGAGTCCATGACTTATTAATTGCGGGTGGAATACGAGAGTGACACTTTAAGTTAGTTTGTCTGTTACCTTCCATTTCCTGTTTTACAACAAAATAAAAATGGCACGAAATCATTAACATTAATAAAGACAATCAGATTCAGAATCAAATAGAAGAGGAACACAAAATAATGAAGATACAAAAAATAATTAAAACATAAAGGGAGATGAACACATACCTTAGGGGAAATTAAAATTAAAGAGGAAAAGGAAAGAAAGAACTAAATAAGATAAAGAATAATGGAAGGAAAGGGGGGCTGCGTTTTATGGGAGGCGGAAGGGGGTAGTTTAGGTATAATAAATATAAGTTTAGGAGGGAAATTTAAATTTTAGGTCTTTAATGAGGTTTTCCGGACAATTGGTATTGATTTTGTTGACGGAGTTAGTTTTAGGGTAGTGATTACGAAGGTTTTATTAAGTAGGTAGTGATTGTGAAAATGAGTACTTATGTTGGTAGTGATTATCAATTTCCCTTTATTTATTTATCAATTATTATTAATTAGGGTTTATGAGTTGATCGAAGGAGTGCTGGTTAGGGTGGTGACTGGTGGACGATGATTTCTGGTAGTGCGTTGGGAACGAAAGCAAGATTGGGGTGTGATTTAGTGAAGTCAAATCATGGAATAATACAAAAGTCCTCAACATTCATATATAATGTGTTATCAGCAAAGACCTCCACAGGAATAGTGTTGAAAAGAGAGAAAAAGTGGGTACTTTGTGAGTGAAAACGGTATCCGTCGTAAGCTTGCGACATATAGTGCTGTTACAAATAAGAATTTGTGTTGCCCAGAAGCAAAGAGCCAAAGACCTTCGTTGCCTAGAAATAATTAACACATCGACACAATAAAAGATAAGTACTCAACATTCATTTGTTTTATCAGATTCAACCATGTATAATTTGGGCATTGACATAAATCTTGTGAATTAATCAGACTGGACAATTCAAGGGCTATTGAATGAAGATTGTATTTGTGGTGAATATGATGGAAGGGAAAAAAAATCAATTGGGTAGAAGGAAGGAAGAAATGACAGAGGCTAAAAATGTAAAAAATGTGTATAAAAGAGTTTACTCCGTATATGAAAAAGCACGATCTAGACCCAATTAACACAACATGTAATAGTAATTCATTTGAAAAATGACACAGACTTGAGGCAATCTATACGAAAACCCTCATGATAACCCACTTTCGAAATAGTTGCAATCCAATACATGACCCAAATGTGCAAAATCATCAAAGAAAAAAAACGATAAAAATACAAACTCTCGTATATTATCCTTTAAATGTAGAAATATTTGATGTCAACTTTAGTTTAGTTTATAGATGGTACAAAATTTTATCTATATTAATACAGAAATATTTCAAGAGTTTTGGTGAATTCACGTCATATATTCAGCATTTAATTTTTTTAAAGTCATTTATGGTGGGATTCACGACAAAATTTACTGAATTAATTTTCAAGTAACTGCCTATGTTTATTCCGTTGTGTAAATTTTACGTTCTGATTCTGATTTATTTCGTAAACCATAATTTTTACGTAAATGTTTACATTTATAACGTCAACTTATTATATATTAGAATTAAAATCTTATCTATATAAAACCAAAAGCATTTCAAATATTCTCCTTAAACCACATTATCACATGCTTGTTTTTATTTTTATTTTATTTGAAGTAAATGTGAGAGTTAGACTCATTGGAAAAAATTGGAAGTAATTGCTGAAACGTCTCTATATTTAAGCTTTAAACGTAAATGTTTGCGTTTAAGTTTTCTACACGTAAATATTAGTGAATAACAACGAATAATGAATAATTTAAAACGTAAATAATTCAGCCCAAAGTTTTACTAATAAATTAAATCAACTGTTAAAAATACAGTCCAAATTTTTAGTACAATAATAAATTACAATAAAATAATTAGATATCAACTACTCTCTAATATTAATAAGATAAAATAAAATTCTAAAGAAGAATACAATAACACAAATTAGCTCTAAAGACGCAAAAAAATTATTATAAATTTTTCCGAAATATAGTTTTGCATATTTATGAAATAATGACATGTGATCGACTTAAAAAGTACCAAGAAAGTCATTTAATTAAGATATATGATGAAAAAAACATCTCAATAACAATAATCTCTTAGCACAGTTACAAAATAAATCAAAGTATGGTAATATATAACATAACATACAAATAAGCGAGCATCATTAATTTGCAACTATGATGTAAAATAAAACAAAAATTTGAACAAAATTTAAAGACAAGAACAATTAACTAACTAAGGATGCGGATTTTAACAAAGGAAAACAATTTCTTTAAAACAAGATTTATAGACACAAGACTTGTAAAAAGATGATTAGATGTGTAAGTAAAATAAAATTAATGAGGAGGGATTTTGGCGCGGTTGATAAATTTTCATTAATAAATAAAAGTATTGTCTCTTTGACAAAAAAAATGGCCAATAATTCGTAAATTGTGATATACTAAAGTAATTTCTCGTAAAACACAAACAACTTTAAGATTACATATATAGTACTTTGTAACGAATAACTAGTTCTCGTGCAATGCACGGGATATTAGTTTGATGGTACTTTTATAATGCAATTGTAGATGATACATTAATCACCTATTCGTGCAATCTTTAAAAAGACTTATGAACTCATTTATTTTCTCAATCTTTTGATTCTTTAAAATGAGATTTTGATAGTATCATAAATACAAACTCTAACAAATGTTAGTCTAAGTATATCATCTATATCAATTTGTCAATATATTAATCTAATACAAATCCATTACAATATCAGTATGGACTATAAAATATATCTTTAAGTTTTTAAACACATGGAAAGTAGGTGATAATGTACTTTACCGATTATCCATGTTAATAAAAACAAATTGGTACAACATGTTAATATTGTGATAATCTTTAAATTTTGAATATTATATCCGAACATGAGCTATTATATCATTAAGCCTTAATTTTCTGTTATGTTTCATTTGTGAATTATTTTGGATGTTTTGTTGAGAAATCAAATTAAACATTAGACGGATAATTAATATTCATTTTATTTTCAAATGATGATATTACTCCATCTCGATTGAAATTATAGAGGAAAACATAACTTAAGCTGTTTCTAGGTAAAATTAGGCAAAAATATTGATCATATTTAATACTCTCTCCTACTTATTATAAGTGTCTCATTGTTGGGAGGGTACAAAATTAAGGAAAGTAGTTAAATATATAATGAAAAATATTGTGTTGTGTAAGAAGATTGGAGAGAGGTAAGATATTATTGATTATAATTGTGAGTAGAGGGATTAAAATAAGTAGTGTTGTGGGGTAAGGTGGAGTATTGTTGAGGGTTAAAGTGATTAAAATAAGTAGGAGTGAATATTATTTTAAGTGCGCAGTGATCAATGAGTCACCGAAACTAAAACTCATCATATCATATGCATTCATTTTCAACTTAATATAAAAAATATTTTACGCAATCAAATCATTAGCTTAGCATAGTATATATCTACCAATATATATCCTCCTCCTATATGTAAATGTTGATATTTTCAAATACTATATAACAAACAACATTAATAAAGTATAAAAGATGATAAACAACAAAATGCTTATTAAATACACAAGAATAAGAGTGTTGGTTACCATATTGGTTAAATTTCAAACTTAGAATTAGTATGTAACCTACAATTCACAATGATAATGTAATCAAATCAACTGAATTTTTTTTAAAAAAAATAGAACACATAATAAGATCACATCTTGAATTATTCAGGATAGATTGTGTGCTAAAACTACGGGCATCAACATGTTAACATAAAAACCAAACTAGCACTCGAAAAATTTAAATACGCCAAGTAGGTGAAAAATGTTATTTTTCAAAGGCAAAATGATGGAAAAAAACACAAATACCAAAATAAAACATAGATTTAAAAGTATTTAAAATACTAACTTCTTTTACGGGCCTAAAAGGTATTAGTCATTCACGTTATTGTTGTTAATCTTTAAGTTATTTTGCAATATATTGTTGTATAAGCAATCCTAGCATTTAACTTCTTCATATGATTTTTTTCCAATGAACTATACATAAAATTCACGTTATTGTTGTTAATCTTGTAGTTAGTCTGTAATATATATGTATAAGCAATCCTAGAATTTAACTTCTTCATATGATTTTTTTTCCAATGAACTATACATAAAAAATAAAATCAACTAAGTGATTAGTGAGAATAACCAACAAAATAGTGGAATTTGTTTTATACAATATTATTGTTTTAACTTAAACACCCTTAACTAAAACTAGTAACGTTTAATACTTAGTCATTTTTTAGTCGAAAATCAGAAAGTTGTGAAGTGTGTTTGTGTCGTTTAAGTTGGTGTTTTTAAAACAAGATATGAACTTAGTCAAGCACAAAGCCACTAATTAAGAGCTAATTATCTTACAAGCACCCAGCAAAGTAAGATAACAAACCAAAGCACTAAGCTAATGGCCTCTACAAGCACAAAGCAATGTAGTTAAGATAACTTAGAAAAGTTTCTGATTTTTAGTTCATTCAAATTGTGTTCTGAAAATGAGTTGGAGGGTTGCTTTTATAGACCAAGACAACCAATCCTAACCCTTCATTACACTTACATCTGGTGGTACACAAAAGAGATCAGAAAAAAACAAGGCTTACAAGCCCTTAAACGACTGTCTAGGGTACACAAAAGAAAAACAAAAGGCCTTCTTACAAAATCAGACTTTGAAAGTGATGTTTTGATGCTTTATGGCAGGTGTACCAGCCCTTAAAATTAAAGCTTCCCTTGCAGCCCCTTTTTCTGGTTTATACAAGAATGGCAATTGATTCCTTTAGCTTTCTTTGGTGTTTCAACAAAAGAGGAAAACAAGGGCTAGGACCAATGCTAGCAGCCGTGACCTTGCTTCCCCATGACACCTTTGTCATTCAGAAATTCAGCCCCTTTAGGTTAACATAAAATAAAAGAAGTCCCACACCTTTAGGATATGTACTTGGTAGGATCAAAAGATAGCTTAGAATACTTAGCCTTGGACGAGTTAACTTAGGTGGACGGACCATGAGCTTGATTCATTTCAATCTCCCCTTCTTCAAAAGGATTTGTCCTCAAATCCTTGAAATGATCACCTCGAAGCTTGTGTTGGCACGGACTCAAGTCACCCAACATGAAATGGCCACGGACTTCATTCTTTCTCGGGACACCAACCTTGTGACCAACTTGTTTGACGATCTGATTTGGACCTTTGCCACTTATCATGTACCCACTTTTGTTTCTTCCAATGACCTTCTTCTTCACAACCTTGACCTTATGACGGAAAATGGACATATTGGTGGATTGCTTACTTCGTTTCTTGACACCCCTTTGTTTGATCTCTCGTTGTTGGACAGCCCTATTATCATTGCTCTTGATCTTGCATCCATGCTCAAATGAGTTAGCTAACATGGGAATGGGAATCGTAGTAGTTTTAAGTTGCAAACCTTCCTTGGAATCCATTGTTTGGTCAATCCATTTGAGCATCCCTTGGGTACACTTGGGTGGTGTTGTTTCTGAAATTTTGGATTTGTTCTTGGCAAGTAGAGCATAGACACCTCCCTCATCATTTAGTCCTTGGCTCGTCCCAACTCCTTTGACCAGCAAGGTCTCCTTACATGCCTCATTCGTGGAAGGTGGTAGTGGTGCTAGGACAACTCTTCTCTTCTCAAATTCAAAGGAGTAAGTATTGCTTCTTCCATGGTGCATTGAGTCTCTATCAAACTCTCACGGTGTCCCAAGTAACACATGACAAGCGTCCATGGGCAGAACATCACAAAGAACCTTATCCATGTAGTTCTTACCATTTGAAAAAGACACCAAACATTGCTTATCCACCTTCACTTGTGCCTCCTTGTTAAGCCACCTTAATTTGTAAGGACATAGGTGTTTTGTGTGGTTAAGGATAGTTTTTCCACAAGAGTGTTCGAAGCCACATTGGTACAACTCCCTCCATCGATGATAAGGTTACACACTCTATCCTCAATGGTGCATCTAGTTCGAAAAAGTTGGTGCTTTTGGTTCTCTTCTAAAGTTTCTGGTTGGGTATGCATTGCTCTCCAAGAGACCAAACTAAGCCCCGCATCCGGCATTACCACCTCCGTTTCTCTCCAAAACTCCTTCCTCATTGTCACAAACAAGTATCTCATCCTCACCCCAATGAACCACTTCAAACGAGCTAAGGGCCCTCTTAGATGCACAATCTCTTGCAAAATGAACATAGCCTTGGCAACGGTAACATTTCTTTAAGGGAGTGGTCTGTTTTTGTGAGGCGGTTTCAAGTGTTTTGTTCTTGTCACAAGTGTCGGTTTTGTTTTGGGGGTTGGTTTCGTTTATCTTAACACCCATGGTAGGTTCAGAAAAGGTTTGGATTTTGGGTTGTTTTGGTGTGGGGGTGGTTCGTCCTTTCCCATCTTTTCAACTCTCATGGCCAAGTTCACGGCCTCATCAAATGACCACACTTGTTGCATCTTAACTCTACTAGCAATGTGATAGTCTAGACCCTCAATGAATCTAGCAATTTTCTGTTCGGGTTTCTCATTCATTTCACATTGCAAAGTAAGTTGTTCAAACTCCCTAAGGTAAGTCTCAAGGGGTTGTTGTTCTTGTTTAAGAGTGGTGAGTTTAATGAACATGTCTTGGGTGTAGTCTTTTGGCACAAATTTCTCTTTAAGTTTCTTTTTCAGTTTAGTCCATGACTTAATGGTTTCTTTACCCTCCCTTCTCCTTTGGTTTTTCATGTTCTCATACCAAAGAGAGGCATAGCCTTTGAACTTAAGGATAACAACTTTAAAAGATTTAGAATAAGAATATCCCTTAAATTCAAAGACTCTCTCAACACTTCTAAGCCAATCTAAGAGGTCCTCGGGGTTTAAATTACCAAAAAATTCAGGAAGTTCGACCTTGACATCCTTGTTGAGACCTCCATGGTGAGCTTCTATGGTGGACTCCTCGGATTCTGAGTTGGTCTCCTCGGATTCTGAGTTGGTCTCCTCCTCTTCTTTATGGACTCCTCTTCCAGCCCCCATAAAGCCACGACCCCTGCCCCTACCACGGTTTGGTTGTGGTTCTCTTCTTGGAGTAGGAATGTTAGCCATTATGGTGTTCATGGCCTCCATCATTACTTGAACTTCTCCATGTAGAGTGTCCAACTTAGTCTCCATACCAGCCAATCTCTCTTCACTCATGGTTGTTTTTTGTGTTTTTGATGTAGCTAGGGATGTATCCTCACAATAAAAAACCTAAGCTCTGATACCAATTGAACTAAAACTAGTAAGGTTTAATACTTAGTCATTTTTTAGTCGAAAATCAGAAAATTGTGAAGTGTGTTTGTGTCGTTTAAGTTGGTGTTTTTAGAACAAGATATGAACTTAGTCAAGCACAAAGCCACTAACTAAGATCTAATTATCTTACAAGCACCCAGCAAAGTAAGATAACAAACCAAAGCACTAAGCTAATGGCCTCTACAAGCACAAAGCAATGTAGTTAAGATAACTTAGAAAAGTTTCTGATTTTTAGTTCATTCAAATTGTGTTCTGAAAATGAGTTGGAGGGTTGCTTTTATAGACCAAGACAACCAATCCTAACCCTTCATTACACTTACATCTGGTGGTACACAAAAGAGATCAGAAAAAACAAGGCTTACAAGCCCTTAAACGGCTGCCTAGGGTACACAAAAGAAAAACAAAAGGCCTTCTTAGAAAATCAGACTTTGAAAGTGATGTTTTGATGCTCTATGGCAGGTGTACCAGCCCTTAAAAGCTTCCCATTGCAGCCCCTTTTTCTGGTTTGTACAAGAATGACAATTGATTCCTTTAGCTTTCTTTGCTGTTTCAACAAAAGAGGAAAACAAGGGCTAGGACCAATGCTAGCAGCCGTGACCTTGCTTCCCCATGACACCTTTGTCATTCAGAAATTCAGCCCCTTTAGGTTAACATAAAATAAAAGAAGTCCCACACCTTTAGGATATGTACTTGGTAGGATCAAAAGATAGCTTAGCATACTTAGCCTTGGACGAGTTAACTTAGGTGGACGGACCATGAGCTTGTTTCATTTCACACCCCCCTAAACAGTGAAAGAAAGAGTGAATGAGAGTCAACTTGTAGAAATATAAGTATGCTTACCTTTGAAAAGTACGACACCCCAAATTTGATAGCCCCTAAATGTGAACAAAACAAATACTCCATAAAAGTAAATAAATTAGGTAATAATTTAAAACCTTAATACCCTAGTTTGATGTGAATAGAATGATACGAAAGAAAGATTATAGGTACATACAATTCTACTCACAATAGCTTAAAAAATTTTGCCTTCCATTAAAAAATATACAAACAATTGATGATGCATTTTATGACTTTTGAGCATTTTTTTCATTGTTATCAAATTTAATACATACATAAATAAGGAGTAAGGTTCATGACTTTTGAGCATCATTTTTCCACTAATATCAAATTTAATATAAAAACAAATATGAAATGGAATGAAAATGTTTTATTATTATCATTATTATTATTATTTTTTATTATAAAAACCGCGGGATTTTTATTGAGGTAAAATCAAAGATTACAAGAAATTAGTGGGCACCCGAGATACAAGTTAGGCGCCCATTCCCTTCGCAATAGAAAAACTAAGTCTAGAAAAAAATATAAGTTGCAGCACGAGCCCCAACATCCTGAGATACAGAGAATTTCTGAATCCGCTTGAGAAAAGCAATGGCCCCGCATCAAGCATTCAAGCTCCCCCAAAGACGAGAAAGAGAAGAGTAGGAAACCATAGCCCGCTGCCACGCACAAATCCCTGTACTTGGCACACTTACACTGAGCAGCATCCACAATAACCCGACCAGGCACAAAATCAAACATCCCGGACTGAGTCAAGGGGGAGGATCCCGTCAGATCAATACACGTATCACTCCCTAAGTCCCCTGAATAAAGCAATACACATGTTATTATTATTATTATTATTATTTTACAAAATCCACTTTGTATGAAAGTGATTAAGAAGTTATTGATGCATTAGATTGTCTTTTTATTATATTTATTGATAAATAACTTATATGTGAATTTTACTATTCAATAGTTACTAGATATTTTCAAAAACTACATGAGAATATTAATTCAGAATATTAGTTAATACAGTATATTTTTATTATTAAATTTTAAACAGAACTCCTTCCTCTATACATTAATGTTCTTCTCATTTCTTTATTATGCGTAGTATTTGACATACTTGCGTGGAGGGAGTAACATATATGAACAAGAGATATCACCACCACTGTCAGCATTTGTCATAATGCTATGCCAAAATATCCCCAGTTTAGAAAGGCCATTTTAGTTAGTTCTGTAAGTACAGAAACACTGATTTATAAACATATCTAATCTAAGATTAAAAAATACAAATAGCTCCCAAGGAGTACTAGATTTCTAGGTCTGGCAATGTACCGAATCTGAACTAGATGATATTGTTGGATCCAGATCCAACCCAGATCAAAGGGTCCAAAATTTTAAGATCAAGATCCAACCCGTCAATATCAGGTCCTACGAAACTGGATAGGGTACAGGACTCGTCATTGAATCCTAACTGGAATTGGGGGGCCACTTCACGTTTTCCCATTGATGTACAAGTTCAGCATATCCGTCGGCTGAACTAATGGCAAACTCTGTCAGTGAGCTCATTGCGACCGACATTCCTGCACACAGTACCCTAACTGCAACCTCCGCCATTTTCTCGGGTGTCATAACTTCCTCAACTTGTTCGAATTGAACTACTTCCATGTTTGTACCCGAGTCTTCAAATCTGCGGGAACCACTGCCATGGGTTTGGGATGCCCTGCGGGCATCCTCCTTCAACTGTTGGGCATAGATAGAGCCCATCCCAGCTGCGAAGAAATCCATCCCATCTAGCACAGGAGCCTCACCCACTGCATCGAGGAGTCTGGTCCACTGGATGCATAACCCGAAGATTGGGTGGACTCCGGCTGAGTGACGGGGAGAGAATGGCAATTTCGAAGTGTTGGGTTCACACCTAATACATCTGAGAAGCCAGCTAGACACCGCGTGGATATAGGACCGCTGGGAGGTGATCCACGATGCAAAACACGCTCTCCAATTTCTTAACTCGGCCTCCAGGTTGGCTGCTGAGCGAGCAAGTTGATGGGGCCCAGTGGTGGAAATTGCAGTTTGAAATCTTCTTGATTTATTAAGCTTTGTCGGTGTTCCAGCTAACAAAAGCTTGGCTTCATCTAATGTATGCTTCTGCATTTGGTGACACTCAGCCATGATTTTCCACATTCTTGCTAAGCTGCAGTGCAAGATTTGAGCGAGTAAGACTGACAGATATTTTGTGAAAGCAGACTTCACAAAAATTTAAACATAAAATTGAAAAGGTTCGGACTATACCCTTGTACCAATTCTAAAACCTGTGGTTGCAACTCCTGATCCCGTAGAGTTTCAATCCTTTTTGAGATAGATTCAATTGAGTGTATTGAAACCTTTATCCGAGTGTGCAAATCTCTAAGAGCTAACCTAGTTTTTTCTAATGTCGAGGGATCATCTCCTTTCACAGCTTGGTTCCTGAGTTGTGCGCACTTCTTCTCATATGATAGCCTAACTCGTTCTCCAGACTGCCCAAAAGCACAAGCAAAGCTAAGATGTCGCAGAAAGCAGACCACAACAGTTTTTAATTAAAAGAATCCAAAACTTGAATAAAATGGTCTTACATATGAGACCAACCCATTAACGCTATGATCAAGTAACAAATACATAGGGATTTGGGTTGGTCTCACCACACGTGAGACGTTCTCATATTCCCTACAAGACTGTTAAATCATACCCTGACTTCCTCGTACAATCTTTTCTCCCAGGCATACAATCTATCCAGTGTCGAATGATGGCTGCCGGAAAACTCGGAGGGTTCATCAGATAAGTCACTGGTGCTTTCGTAACCTTCATCTCTTGATACCCCAGAAGTATTTACCATAAACCTTGATGACGAGGAACGTGATGATGCTGAACGAAATAACGCGACTGGATTCAACATTTTGATGGCTGCATTCAGGAATGTAGTTATTACAAGTCTGATGTTGCCCATTTTACCAGCTTTCACATTCAAGTAGTTACAAGTAACTCTATGAAGCCATTCCTGACAGTGCACTTCACCATGTGAAGGGCTAAAACTTTTGTTCAGACAGATGAGCTTGAAAATTATTTTTAAGATTACAAAAAATTAATCAAAGTTCAAGCTTGCAAGGGTGGTAAGACAAATATGAGACACTACGACAACTATAATTCAGTGCCTCAAGGGCTCTCACTAATTGCGGGGCAATTGGGAAAATACGAGACATTACAACGACAACTATAACCCAATGCCTCAAGGGCTCTGGCAAATTGCATGATAAGGGGGTCGGATTTAAACAGCCTTACGCCGTGTTAAACACTGTTACACTGAGCCCGTTTCCAAGAAGATATATACGAGTTACTCACGTATACAAATGAATCAACTTCTTTAGAAATAATTCCAGCAGTCTAATCAGAAGAATCTCCTGATCTCAGCCACATTTCAAATGCATCAGCCATTAGGTGATTTTTTAAGAGAACTGTTGGCCTAAATTTGATATCAGAGCAGAACAAACACTGTAAATTTAATTCGACAGCAGACAGATGCGATGCTTTAGCATGGAAGAATTAAGATGAATGAAATGGTACTTATATGTAATATCTACCTGTCACTTCACCAGATGTTGATAGACATTGTGTTCTATTAGCTTCTAACACTGCAGACAGTTCATTTGCAGCATTACATACAATCACAAACTGAGATTCAAGATCTTTAATGACTTCATCCATGCTTGTTGGCCTTTTGTTAACATAAGCAGTGAAGCCTGGTGTTCCTTGCTCCTTTTTCTCTACTTCTGTAACCATTGTTTCATGACGGTTAACTTCAACCTGTCCCCCTTTTGGCACTTTTAATAATTCTGTAGTTTCATTTGCACGTCCTTGTACATCATTTATCACATGATGATTATCTTCATTATTGTCATCATCATCGTTCTCGTCGTCTTCCTCCTCATCATCATCATCATCAACATCTTCAACAGTTACTTCCTCTCTCGCACTATTCATATTGGTTTCGACTCTTTCTTTGCCTTTATGTCTTCCTACAATAATGTCCTCTTGCTCACTTTCCTCTTCCAAGTCAGGTATCCCTTCCTCTTCTCGAACCTGCCGTAGCCCAGCTGGATCATCATCGACGAATGACTGTTCAAGGCTACTTCTCGTAGGATACCCGTAGTAGTCCAATGAAGAAAACGGGTTCCAAAAGAAATCCCATTGGGAATTTTGAGGGGACAGAGGGGCGACATTAGGTCTATTATAAGGGGAGCTGGAGTAATTGCTCGAATTTATTTGAGGAGACTCCATGGAGAAGAAGCCATCAAACCCATATTGATGCACTGGCGAGTACGATTGAACACGATATGTATCTGGAGACCGAGGTCTCTCCTCAACAGACACGGAAGGCGTCCCACTTGGTCGATAATAGTTGATCTTTACAGTTGAGTGCTCTTTCGATTGAATAGCCGGCACTTTGAAGCCGTTTGGAGAGATTGTAATAAATTCCTGGTTCAATTTTTTCACAGGTGTGTAAGGAGGAGTAATAAACGAATCCGAAAACTCCCGAGGTTCATCACCTTCGATATATTCGCGAAGAGCAGCCGAAACTCTCTTCAAGGACTGGATATAAGCAATATGACCAGAAGCAAACTTGGTTCTATGCTCAAGAGCTTGCTTGATAAATTTTTTCCTATCTTTACACATTTGAACGGCCTCTTCCTCATCCAATTTCGATGTATTACATCCCATCCCTCCTTTTCTCCCCCGTCTTTGTTTCTCCGATAAACAAGAAACTTTGGATCCCGGTTTCTAATACGATATTAGAGCAATTCAATACTTCTACAACTTCAACCAAATTCTTATTATTCTTTATACTGTTGGACAAGGAAACAGATTTGCTCAAAACAAATTCACATTTAGAGCAAGTAACATAATAACACTCCCACAAGAACAAACAAACGGAGTAATATAATACTATATGAAGATGAATATATATTCACATTGTGCTTTTCTTTCTTCCCAAGTCACTTAGAAAAAGAACACCAAAACCATAGGCAATCAATTTATCAAAAGGCTAAAATCTCAGTTACCAGGAGTATCAATATTTTATTTATATAATTTTGTTTCCCTCTTTCCCCTTTTTCTTTTTTCCATTTTTTCTTTTGATGCTTGGCTTTATTAGGTCTAAAATAATCCCTAAACAAAATTATGAAACCGGTAAAGGCTGTAAGCCTGTAAAAATGAAATTACGCAAACAACATTACCCAGTGCCTCAAGTGCTCTTGCAAATTGCGGGATAAAGGGGTCATATGTCCTAGACAAAGGACATTCATAGTAATTATGGTGCATAGCTTCCAACAAAAACAATAAAAATATGCAAATTATACGCTTCAAAGAATCGAATTCACCCAATTCAGGGTTTTAGACAATTACAATTATTATTATTATTATTATAACAAATTAAGCAATACCCAATTCAGCAAGCAACAACAACAACATCGTAACCTTAATCCCAAAATGACTTGGGGTAGACTGACACGAATCATCCTTTAGAACCGTTCTAGGTGATAGCAATTGGCAAACGTGAAAATATAGAAAAAGAAAAACCCAGTTCAGCAAAAACCAAAAGAAATTAAGTAGTAAAAACACATACTAGTGTGATTTATACATTATACTGAAAATTTAACCGAAACCCACTTAGAAAAAATCATGATTTTAGTAAAGAAATCCCAAAATTGAAGAAGAATAAATCCCAATAGAAATTAACAGCACATTTGTGAGTTGTTACAGTGTCCATGTGTACTTTATATTTTGGTATAAACATTAAATAAATAAAAAAGAATGAAAATGGTGGAAATAAAATGGGAAGTAAGAGTTAAGTTGAGAGGAAAGTACCAAGAGTGGTGATGTGAACTGAAGATGGGTGAAAGGAAGGAAGGACGTTGTAGAGAGAGAAAAAGTGGAGAGTGTGTTTAGAGAGAGAAAGAGAGAGACGTTATGATAGCAAAGCAACGGTCAAAAGCTGGGAAATAAAGTGGGAGAAGAAGTGGAGAAGTGAGTATTAAAAATGGGAATAGAATTGAGAAGAATAGTTTGAGGGGCCAATAAAGGCTAAAAGTTGGCATGGAATATAAATGTGTCATTAAAACCACCATTCTCACCTCACTTAAGTACGGTTACATATTCGTGTGTTTTACAAATATCACAAACTATTTTTAAACCCGTGCAAAATTACACGGGTATTCATTTAAAAAACAAAATAGTACATAGATATTATTAACAAAACTTAAACGATATAATTTGGCGGAATTTTAGTATTAATTTTTAACTTTGCTGATGAATTTTAGTCATTTGACGAAAAAATTCTGACCACGGTAACTTCAAAATTGGAGAAAAAAAAATTATACTTCTCGTAAGTATACTAAAACTCTTTTTTATATAGAACTAAGACGTTCGTTGTTATAAATTGTTCAAAAGTTTTCCAAAATTAATTTCTTGAAATTAAAATATTTTGTTCTATAATTTTTTAGTTCATTTGTAGTTACATTTTAGTATTTAAATTTCTTATTCTTATCAATTGGTGCAATTTATTATTAATATTATTTTAATCAAAATACTGCGATTTCTGAAACAATATTAATATTTTTGTACGTACGAAACATAAACGTAATTATTTACGTACCAACATAAACATAGCGGTTTTTCAGAAATTAAATTCATTTTCTTTGCCGCGGGACCCACATTTATACAAAAAAAGTAAATGTGATGAGGTGGCTTCATGCGAATGGGTTAAATGTTTTGCAATTTATATAGATAAGATTCTCATTGACAACGGATATTATCCGTCTCAAGCTGAAATTAGTTAGTATTGTTTTGGTCAAAAATTACCAATTTTGCTAGATTAGGTTATAGTGATCTTTAGAATGAGATTAGTGATGATTGGGGTTTGATATGTTGGATGATTGAGGAAGAAGTAAAGAAGAGTGTTGTTATTCTTGCAGAAAAGTCTAAGGCCCTGTTCTTTTGGACTTCAAGTCACTTAATTAAGTTCACTTCAGATCCTATAAATTTAGTTCAGTTCCTATAAGTTCAGTTCAGTTCAGATCCTATAAGTTCAGTTCAGTTCAGTTCCTATAAGTTCAGTTCAATTCAGTTCAGTTTCTATAAGTTCAGTTCAGTTCCTATAAGTTCAGTTCAGTTCAGTTCAGTTCCTATAAGTTCAGTTCATATAAACTCAATTAAGAAAAGTTATATACGGAGTATTATTTTTAACTACCGATACAAACATTTTGCTTTAATTATTCGATACACGTCATCTATAAAAAAAAACAACTCATTAATAATTTACCCGTCTTTTACTCTTTAATTAATGTCAAACTATCATCCTCATTAATGCCAAAAACAACAACTCATTATATGACACACTCACCCTCACCAATTGTCACTCCCCCATTAATCAGCTTCTTCATTACCATTGTTAGAGAAAATGAATGCTTAGAGAAATTTGTAATAGTGAATTATTTTTTATCGTAATGTAATCGTAGTATAATGTATAAACTATGAAGAAACTATTATATATAAAGTTGAAAATATTTTAAATTATCTTGTGTTTAAGACTATTTTTTATCAATGTCATCTATTGGATAATAATAATAATAATAATAACAACAACAACAACAACGACGACGACAATAATAATAATAATAACAACAATAATAATAACAATAATAACAATAATAATAATAATAATAATAGTTAACTTAAATTAAAATAAAGTTAATTAAGTTCAGATTTTATAAGTTAAGTTCAGTTCAGATCCTATAAGTTCAGTTCAGTTCAGATCCTATAAGTTCAGTTCAGTTCAGTTCAGTTCAGTTCCTATAAGTTCAGTTCAGTTCAGTTCTTATAAGTTCAGTTCAGTTCAGATCCTATAATTTCAGTTCAGATCATATAAGTTCAGTTCAGTTCAGATCCTATAAGTTAAGTTCAGTTCAGTTTCAGTCCTAAAGAACAGGGCCTATGTGTTACAACATTTGATGGGTGTTCTTGCAGAAAATGCAAAAGGTTTTCCTAAGTGGTTTGCTAGGTTGGTTGTGGGTTAGTCCTACATAATGAATATGCACCCTTATTTATAGTGCATAAGGGTGAAACAAAATCCACTGGGTAAAGACTGCTGGGCAAACCGTTACATGAGTATCCAGTCCGTTGCTAACTACTTTGTGTACTAAACAATTGGGCTTATTGAGGAAGCAACTAGTCCTTTGGGCCGACTAGCTTCTTCAGCACGCTTCTTTGTGCTTCTTCATGACAATAAGTGGACGGCTGAGATTTGCTCTCCCTTTCGATCCGTGTGCTTCAAGATGACCCAATGTTGGGCTGCCACGTGCCGTGGGCCAAAGTTTGCAATTTTGGGGCCCAACATTAGCCCTCAATTCTCGTGTGAGTTTGCTTGCGCGGGAATTTTAGTTATACTCGTTTTTGCTCTGCTTCGATTTTCGCTTCCCACAGCAACTGTTCATATTCGACTTCTAATTTAATTCTAACTACCTTACTTAACCCACTTTAATTCCTGATAACTTCTTCACAATCCCCCAAATCTACTTTTCCAAAACAACCTTCATCTTCCTTCTCTTACTTTCCGACTTCCCAACTATTCTTCGTCCGACTTTTCAGGTACAGTCATCTCTTTTCTTTCGATTTTCCTTCTTTTTGCTTTTAGTAACCATGGGCGATGATCTATTTCCTTCACAAGGTCTCCTCTCTTCTTTACATTCTTGCAACTCCATTTTTAATCCCTCTGATGTAACTGCCATTAGAGGGCAGTTCCATTTTGACGATGAAGTGAACATTCATGTTCCGACGGCCGGTCAGAAGGCTGACTTCTGTCGTCCTGGATGGACTTGCATGTACCTCTACCCGCCCCTTCTCCCTTGGCTTGAGGTTTCCCTTTCCCGACTTTGTGTGCGAGTTTCTTCACACGACTAAGCTTCCTTTGTGTCAAATCAATCCTTACGCTTGGCGTACTGTCCTGTCATTGAGCAAAATAAACGAGAAATATGATATGGGAATTACAATGGGCGATTTCGCTCACCTGTTCGCTGTGCGTGCTCTGGGTCGTGGCCAGTTTACGGTCCGGGCCCATAAGGGCGATGAACATTGTATAATTTTCCCTCTGAAACCTAAGGATGCTGATTGGTTCCAGAGTTTTGTTTTCGTGGAGGTGGGGACGCTGCCTCATCCACACGATTACATCTACACCTGGTGGAGGACTTCCACAGGTATTTGTCTTGACTGCTTTGTTGCTTCTTTTTGTTGCTCACTATCTTACTGCTTTCTTCTTGAAGATCTGCCCAAAATAATTCCTGCTGCTGACGAAGAGGGGTCTTTGTCAAAATTGTTTGGATTAGAGCTGGCGAAGCGTTCCTTCAATTTTCTGCTTGGCTATACCACTTTGGAGGAGGAGAGAGAGATGTTTTCTGGTACCCCCTTTTTGACGTATACTTTGTTGAATTGGCCTTGCCCTTCTTGTCTTATCTTTTTGTTTTCCCTTTCAGATTCTACCAGACCCGTGATGACTCCAGCCATGATGATGGCTCAGAGGAGGAAGAAGACTGTGGCAGGCGGGCTTAGGGATCCTTCTAAAAGGAAGGTTGAGGCTGCTGGTGTTGAGCCCCCTGCCAAGAAGCTTACTCCTTCGTCCTCTTCTGACGATATTACTATTCTTGCTGCCTCTTTGTCTTCCCTGCCTCCTCTTGGTCCTCCAGTGCAGACGAGGGCTTCTTCCTCCATGATTAGGGGGGATCGTCTGGATCCGGGGCCGGAGGGTCTGGCACCCGGATCGAGGATGCTGGAATCAGAGACGTTGTGACTGACGTGATGTCTGACATTCCCGAGGAGATCATCCGGCTGCCTGCTTGTTTCGGGTGCACTCCTGGTGAACCTTGCTGGCCCTTCCTGGGGAGGGCGCTACTCCCTGGTCTGAGAACGTACTTGTGCCCCCGACCTACCAGATAATTGCTGGAGGATGCTGCTGAGCAAGCTTTTGCGGTAATTTTCCCTCTTCACCCCTACCTTTCCTTCTATAGTTCTTGATGCTTATCCCCCTCTTTCTGCAGACTTTGCAGATGCTGCTAGTTGAGAATGATCGCCTGCCAGATGCTGAGAGGGAGCTGACATCTTTAAAGGCTGGGCTGAATTTAATGACCAACGGAGAAGGTTCGTGGGAACCAGAGACTGGAGGCTGCTAGAGCAAAGGAGAAAGATTCTGAAGAGCAAATGGCTATAGTTCTGGATGCTAAAGATGCCCTTGCTTCCGAACTGAAGAGATAGAAGGCTGCTAAAGAGGCTGCTGATGCGGAGATCGCAGTCCTGCAAGAAAAGAAAAAGTCCCTCTCCCGCATTCTATCCGATATCGTTCCCTATACCCACTGGGCAGCTAGAGTTGAATGTATGAAGGAGGTAGTGGAAAAGAAGCACCTGGAATGGGATGCGGTGGAGAAGAGCGTCTTCTGGAGGAAGCATTTCCTGTTAAGCCTGACCTGGGCGTACTCTCTGACTGCGAGGAGGAGGGTACTCCGGAGGTTAACAGTCCTGCTCCTGCGGGGTCTTCTCCTCCTGCCCCGGAGGGAACTGTTCCTGAGACTCCTCCCCCGGCTGGTGATGGGCAGGGTGATGTTGGTACTGTAGCAGCTGGTGATTCCTTCTTCGTGACTAAGCCTGTTGCTGTTTAAGTGAATTTGTTGTTTCTGGGCCTTGTGTGGCTTTACTTGTTATTTTGTTGTATCTCCTGGACCCGGGTGGGTCCAGTAAACATTTTAGTCTCTTTTTGGGCCCTTTGTTTTGGGCATATTTTGTTAGACTTTATTCAGCCTCTTTTTTGGTTGGCGGAGCATCTGAGGGATGCGTATGAATATTTCTGGCTCCAGGGTCTCCTGTTGGGGCCTTAGTTTATATATCTGTTGCGTTTGTTTGCATGCATGCTTTGCTTGTTGGATGACCAAGTGTGGGTGTTGGTTCTCTTAGTTTAGAGGTTTCCAGACTTTTACGTGGGTGCTTAGTATCGTGGATGATGATGTCCCAGCTTGTTTATACTTTGCCACATTCACACGTTTCTTTCTGATTTTTAGTCTTTACTAGTTTCGGAGATTAACTTCGCTTAAATCATTTCGTAGTTATATCCAAGATAACCCATGGGGTTTCTTACAAAACATTCAAAAGATAGCTGTCAAGGGACTAGTTTGACATCAAAAGATAGCTACTGGGCTTTGTAGAGCCCTTAATATTTTAAAAGAAAATCAACACAAAACAAAAGAGTCCTGGAACCTGAGGTATCAGGTAGCTAACGGTGTGGCTCTTCCAGCTTTTTAGATGACGTATTTCTTTAAGTGCAAGATGTTCAATGGCCTGGGTATCATTTTTCCCTCCATGTCCATGAGCCTGTAGGAGCCACTTCTAGTTGCGCTTTCCACCTGGTATGGTCCTTCCCAATTATATGCGAATTTTTCTGCCTTCTGGTTTTTGGTATTCTAGAAGACTTTCCTGAGAACCAAGTCACCCACGTGTAGGGTCCTGATTTTAACGTTCTTGTTGTACGCTCGTGCTACCATCTGCTTGTATGACGCCATTCTGATTTGGGCGCTCGTTCTGAGTTCGTCTATGGTATCCAGGCTGCTGGCCATTTCTGTCTGGTTGCGCTCTTCTGTCAGGCATCCGTACCTTTGTGTTGGAATCCTGACTTCTGATGGGATCACTACTTCAGCTCCAAACACCAAGCTGAAGGGTGTCTGTCCTGTTACAACCTTTGGTGTTGTTCTATCTGACCACAGAACGAGGGGTAGCTCCTCTGCCCACCTGCCCCCTGCTTCTTCCAGCCTTCTTTTCAAGTTGTCCATGACAATCCGGTTGCTGGATTCAGCTTGACCATTGGTCAAGGGGTATCAGGGAGCAGCTTTTAACAGTGAAATATTCCAGCTAACACAAAACGCTTCTGTCTTATTGGATATGAATTGGGAACCGTTATCACAGACTATTTCAGAAGGTATGCCAAACCTACAGATTATATTTCGTTTTAGGAAAGATATCACCTGATTTTCTGTGACTTGGGGGAAGGCCTCTGCTTCTATCCACTTGGAAAAATAATCTGTTAGTGCTAGCATGTAGGTCTTATTTCCTGGTGCCCTTGGTAAAGGTCCCACGATATCCATTCCCCACTTTATGAAGGGCCATGGTGATATAACTAGGTGCAGAGGTTCTGCAGGCTGGTGTACCACAGGTGCATGTTTCTGGCAGGGTTGGCATTTTCTTGCGAATTCCATGGCATCTTTCCGAATTGTTGGCCATAAGTAGCCTTGTCTGAGTGCTTTGTTGGATAGGCTCCTGCCCCCTGCATGATTTCCACACCCGCCACTGTGGAGGTCATGCAAGATAGCCTGACTTTCCTTTTCTCCCAGGCACCAAAGGTAGGGTCCAGCAAGGGATTTCCTGAACAAAATTCCATCTATTAGTGTAAACCTGGATGCTTTCATTTTAAATCCCCTTACCTCTTTTTTCTCTGGGGGAAGGATGTCGTTTGCCAACCACTCAATGTACGGAGCTTTCCAATCTGGGGTTTCCTCCTGGCTGATAGTATTGCTGAGTATTCCTGCCTCCACTTCCCACTGGGTGCTGGATGTGTCAACTTCTGGATCTTGTCCTGAAGTTGAAGGTTCCAGCACGTGGACAATTGGGATTGCAGAGATTTCTCTTGGGTTGAAAGTAGCCCCCAGATTGGCTAATGCGTCAGCCTCGGCATTTTGGTCCTTGGGTACTTGTTTTAGTTCGAAGGTTTTGATTTCCGCCTTCAGCTCTCTTGCTACCTTTAGGTAGGCTATCATCTTTGGATCTTTGGCTTCATATTCGCCGTTAACGTGATTCACTATGAGTTGTGAATCACCAAAAACTTGCAGGTGCCTGATCCTCATTCCTAGAGCCAACTGCAATCCTTGGACTAACGCTTCGTATTCAGCCACATTGTTGGTTGCAGGGAACTCGCAGCGTACAACGTGCGCAATGACGTCTCCCTGCGGTGACCGTAGTATCATGCCTACTCCTGCTCCCCTGCTATTTGAGGCGCCATCCACATGCAGCGTCCAGAATTTTTCTGCTGAATCCATTTTTAGGGGCAGGATACCTGTTTCTGCTTCTTTCTGGAGCCCTGGACTAAAATCAGAAACAAAATCTGCAAGGGCTTGCGATTTTATTGTTGTACGGGTTTCAAATTTCAAATCATAACCCCTTAAATGTACCGACCATTTGGCCATTATCCCAGACAATTCCGGTTTTCCTAATATGGATCTTAAAGGATAATTTGTTAGGACCGAAATTGTATGGGATTCGAAGTAAGGCCTCAACTTATAGGATGCTGTTACTAAAGCCAAAACAAGTTTTTCTAGAGCGGAATACCTGGTCTCTGCAGGTAGCAGAGACTTGCTGATGTAATACACATGATGTTGTAATCCTTCGTGCTCCCTTACCAAAACTCCACTAGCTGCTGCCTCTGTTACGGATAAGTACAGGTAGAGCTACTCTCCTGGTTCTGGCTTGGATAGGAGGGGAGGAGTGCTGAGGTATTGTTTCAGACTCCTGAAGGCTTCTTCATGCTCCTCCGTCCACTCGAATCTCTTGCTTTTCCTTAGGATATCGTAGAAGAGCTTACACCTTTCTGAAGATCTGGATATGAACCTGTTGAGGGCAGCCACCCTTCCTGTTAGCCTCTGCACATCCCTTGGTTTTTGTGGTGACTCTAGCTGCAACAGTGCTTTGATCTGATCCGTGCTGGCTTCGATTCCCCTATGCGTGACCATGTACCCTAGGAATTTCCCGCTGGATACTCCAAAAGTGCACTTTGAAGGATTCAGCTTCATTTGATATTTCCTCAGGGTGCTGAATGCCTCCTGTAGGTGCTGGAAGTGTTGCTCTGCTACTTTGGACTTTACTACCATGTCATCAATGTATACCTCTATAGTCTTTCCAATCTGGTCTTTGAACATCATGTTCACCAACCCTTGATAGGTAGATCCTGCATTTTTTAATCCAAAAGGCATAACATTGTAACAATAAATACCTCTCTCTGACCGGAAGACAGTTTTTTCCTGGTCCTCAGCAGCCATCTTGATTTGATTGTATCCACTCCAGGCATCTAGGAATGTCAGCATCTCGTGTCCTGCTGTTGCGTCCATCATGGCATCTATGTGTGGCAGGGGGAAAGGGTCTTTTGGACAGGCCTTATTCAAATCTGTAAAATCAACACAAACTCGCCACTTGCCGTTTTTCTTGGGTACCACCACTACATTGGACATCCAATCCAAATATTTCACTTCCCTGATCTTTCCAGCAGCCAGGAGGTCATCTACCTCCTGATTTATCACCTGATTTCTTTCATGGGCGAACTTCCGCCTTTTCTGTTGGACTGACTTGTGATTAGGGTCTACACTTAGCTTGTGGGATATGACCTCTGGATCTATACCTACCATATCCTCATGCGACCAAGCAAAGCAATCAATATTTTCTTTTAACAACTATACGAGTTTCAAACGGATATCACTTGTGCATTCTGCTCCCATCAGGACGTTCCTTTCTGGGTGCTACGGATCTAGGGGTTTTCGTCTAGTTCCAGCTGTGGTGGCTCAACATAGTCCTCCTGGAGCCGCTTCTCCTTTTATTGCTATGCTGGTGGCGGAGTTTCTGTGGGCTTAAGTGCCACCTTGTAGCAGCTCTTTGCTTCCTCCTGACTTCCTCTAATTGTTTGTACTCCCCATGGGGTGGGGAACTTCAAGCATTGGTGGTAGGATGATGGTATTGCTTTCATGTCGTGGATCCATGGCCTGCCAAGAATTACATTGTAGGTAGAGGGACCATCAATTACAAGATATCTTACCTGCTTGTTTATTCCTCAAACGTATGTGGGGATGAGGATCTGCCCTAGGGAGTGCTTTGTTTCTCCGTTGAATCCTACTAGGGGAACTAGCTTCTTGGCCAGGTCGCTTTCGCTAAATCCCATGCTTTTTAAGGTCTCCAGCATGATGAGGTTGATAGAGCTTCCTGTGTCCACCAGGATTTTCTTGACCGTACAATTCCCTATGGATAGAGTGATTATCAGAGCATCGTCATGGTACTATGCGTCTCCTTTTCCGTCAGTTTCATCGAAGCTGACTGCTGGAAGATCCTCGTTGCTGATTCTGCAGAAGGTCTCTGGTCTGGCTCCTTTTGACTTGGTGGCATGCCTTTTTGCAGCTAAGTAGGTCAGCCCACACAGCTCCGATCCTCCTGTAATTACATTGATAATTTTCGTACAAACGGGAGGGCTAAATGGCCTGACCTGGCTGGTGGAATTCACCTTGGTTCCCTTAACTAATAGATGGTTTAGGTTCCCCTGATCAAACTGGTACTTCACCTCCTTTCTTAAGGTGATACAATCCTCCGTGGTGTGGCCTATGTTCTCTTCATGGAAGTCGCATCTTAAACTGGTATCCCTGTTGTCTTTCGCCCTTTCTTCTGCCCTTTTCTTGGGCGATTTGACCTTCTCTCCTAGATCTTTTAGGGCTTTGCTTGCTCCTGCAAGATTGACAGAGAAACCATATTCTTTTACCTTAGGGGAAGATTCAGATCGTTCTTCCAGCTCTTTCCTCCTGAGATTTTGTTAACCGGCCTGCTGTAAGGCTTGGTTTTTTCACTTTTTTCTGCTCCAGCTTTCCTGCAGGTAGTTTCAGCACGCTGACTTATCCTCCTAGGTCCAGGATCTTCTTCCAGGTGGACGACATCCAAGGCTTTCTGCTGCACCTGAGCAAAACTGGTACAGGTCCACTTGGTCGGATCTTTGTATAGATCTGAACCCTCTGGCAGCCCCTAGCGGAAAGCATGGATGGCGGTAGCTATATCACACTTTGGTATGGAAACCATTTCGTTGTTGAATCTGGCTAAGTAGTCTCTTTTTGGCTCTGTGTCACCCTGGATGATGCGGTACAGGTCGCTCGTCTGCTTTTCTGGCTTCCGACTGCTGGCAAACTACTGATTAAAGGCGTTTACCAGCTCAGCAAAGCTAGAGATGCTTCCATTAGGCAGGCTGACCAGCCACTACAGTGCTACGCCTGAGAGAGTCGACCCGAACCCTTTGCACATACAAGCTTCCTTCAGAGGTCCGGCAGCCGTGATTACCATCATCTTTTATTTATATTAGTTGACGTGGTCTATGGGATCGGCTGTTCCGTCGTAGTGCGTCATTGTCGGTGGACTAAACCTTTTTGGCACATCGACAGAAACGATGTTGTTGGTGAAGGGAGAATCTGCATAGCTATCCACCGTCGCCTTTTCTAGAGGTCGTTGTACTCCTGGTATGCGATTGACGAGATCCCACAGCTCTTTCTACTTCTGCTCCCACGCGCTGGAGAGCATTGGTGCTATGCGCGGAGGCAGAGATCCGTGCTCCACAGCTTCTGGAGCCTGGCTGGCTAGTGGAAACGGGCTTGCATACTGGGAGGTGTGGATGATGGAGGGAGTTTGTTGCATGTTGCACCCTGCTATCTCGTTCCTTCCACTGAGTTGTTGGTTGAAGGGCGGCACTGTTGATGACCCTGAAGGCCATCTGGGAGTCTGTTGATTTGAGGGTCCCGCAGGGTGAAAATAAATAGTGTTTGCAGACTGCATCCTAATAATATCATTACCTGCGTGTGTAGTGACGTGAGGTAGTGAGTGATAAGACAGGAATCCGATCCCGCTGGGGGTTATCATTTTTGGGGAGGTCACCCTGCTCAGATCCAGACGTGTGACTATCTCCGCTGGACATCTCTTGGCTTCTTCCCGTTGGTGGAAGCTTTCCTCTGGTGTCTCTCTTCACCTTCGGCCAGGGTAGGTGTTGCATTTGCTGGACTCTTGGAGGCAACCTGCGCCCTTAGATCTTGGTTGTCTTTCTTCAGGTTGTCAACGGATTGACGGAGGCTATTCATTCCCTCCATCATTGACTGCCACATTTCCACGGTTGGAGTGGAGTTGACTTGGGCTTTGCCTCTTTCCAGCAACTGTTTGAGCGGTGACGGCGGTTTTGGGTGGTAGACACGAGATGGCTGGTGATCTGGTATAGATGCTACCGCTGATTGGCGCCATCGTCGTTATTGACGGTGGAGGAATGGGTGTTCTAGATGAGGGTGGTAACGGTGTTTGACTAACGGACGAAGGTGCTAAAGGGTTGGTTGTTTTGGGGGTGGTTCATGACATGGTTCGGATGGTTTTTGATGATTTTTGGGTATGACGATCACTATAGCCCCACGGTGGGCGCCAAAATGTTTTGGTCAAAAATTACCAATTTTGCTAGATTAGGTTATAGTGATCTTTAGAACGAGACTAGTGATGATTGGGGTTTGATATGTTGGATGATTGAGGAAGAAGTAAAGAAGAGTGTTGTTATTCTTGCAGAAAAGTCTAAGTGTTACAACATTTGATGGGTGTTCTTGCAGAAAATGCAAAGGGTTTTCCTAGGTGGCTTGCTAGGTCGGTTGTGAGTTAGTCCTACATAATGAATATGCACCCTTATTAATAGTGCATAAGGGTGAAACAAAATCCATTGGGTAAAGACTGTTGGGCAGAGCCCAGCCGTTACATGATTATCATGTCCGTTGCTAACTACTCTATGTACTAAACAATTGGGCTTATTGAGGAAACAACTAGTGCTTTGGGCTGACTAGCTTTTTCAACACGCTTCTTTGTGCTTCTTCATGACAATAAGTGGACGGCTGAGATTTGCTCTCCCTTTCGATCCGTGTGCTTCAAGATGACCCAATGCTGGGCTGCCACGTGTCGTGGGCCAAAGGTTGTAATTTTGGGGGCCCAACAAGTATCTTTTTCACATAATGCAAGTTGCACTATTTATATACGTAATTATTCTTTCATGTACATGTTTTACTCTTTTATGTACTCTTTTCCATACGTTTTCCATTATGTACCCTTCAAATAAAATGGAATTTTATTTCTCATCTTCTTCTCTCTTCCTCTAACAAATTAATCAAACCAAATATAACCAAATTCTTCATTTATACACTCTATTCATACATTAAACATATATATAATCTAATTTCATCAACAATACATCAAACTTTTGTACTAAATTAACTAACTACAAATTCAATTAAGCTAATTTTTATAATTAGGGTTTCATTCAAAGAGTAATGGCTGGATGACTCGGGTAGGGGTAACACGGTGGTCCGTTGTCGACGATGGTGGTGGTAAGGGCGGGGGTCGACGACAGTGGTGGTAGTAGATGGCGGAGGGGATAGTTATGAATGTAGGGTGGTTGTTTGTGGGGTGAAGGAGGTCATTGTTTTTAGGGAAAGTAGAAAGGGACAAAAGATAGGGCGGTGGTCGGTGTCTCAGCGATACGGTGGATTCGGCCGGAGAGTGACCGACGGTGGGTTAGCTGATTGGCGGTATTATGGAGTTGAAAAAAATTAGGGGAAATTACAAGAAAAGGAAGTATTTATGTATTTGATTAACTAAAATAACAAGGGTAAAATGGGTAATGTTTTCCGTAATTGACTAAAACGCGTCCATGAAAAAGTATAACCCTATATACAATATAATGCTCCACCTTCCCCCACTTGCATATCTACTTGCATTTTTGTGAGAGTGAATTATTCGTCTTCAGCTTGTGACATCCGTCACAAGCAAGACTCTTTGTACAAATATTTTCTGATTTTTTTACTCCTTTACTAGTTTAACTTCCCATAAAAATCACGTGATTTTTTTAAACTCTTCGGTAAAAAAAATTGGGTGTTGCTCATTCATGGACGCAAATTACCATAATACCCTATTATTTTAATAACCATATTTCAGTTTTTATCTCTATCTTTTTCATTTATTCATTTTCAATTCTCACTCTAACCACCACCCGTCATCCGTCATCCGTCATCCGTCATCCACCACCCGTCATCCATCATCCACCACTAGACTTGTCAAATTGGTCGAACGGACGGGTTACGGGTCGGGTAGATACGGGTTCGGGTAAAATACGAGTCAGGTATATTTCGGGTTAGGTAAAATACGGGTCAAGTTTATACGGGTTCCGGGTCGGGTTCGAGTAAAAATACGGGTTTCAAAAAGAAAATGGTATAGTTATGTTGCCCGTTTATAGATAGTTTGTCTTAAAATTGTTATTACTTGAGATGTATATATGATATTGATGTGATTCTAATTGGAGGTGGTAGCTTCTCCTTTTACGATCCTAACGATAGGTCACACGCACAAACCAGCCAAGTAGTGAGAGAGATATGACTGTTTTACGAAAACTAGTCGGTGCTGAGAACTACGAGGCAACTCGAACGAGTTGAGGCTACTCGGCCGAGTTAATGCTACTCGACCGAGTTGAGCCTACTTTTTTTTGTAGCTTGGGGAGGAAGGGTCTTCACATCTATTTTTTGTAGTGTCATGTTAGTTATACTTAGTTTCTACAGACTTTGATACTTTATTATTCCTTGAGACAGTGGTATTCATTTTAAACATTATTATTAATAAAGTTCGCGTTTGGTTTTTACTTACATATTATGCCTCAGTAAACTGAGATGTTAATACTTTCTTAGTCTAATGGTCTTATCTAAAGACCTTGGATTATGGGGGTGTTACAAATGGTATCAGAGCGACGATCATCTTGGAACCTAAATCAATGAACTCAAATGAATTTAGAAGTGTCTTAAATAAAATGAACCCCGAATAAAAGTGTGTAAGGCTACTGCAAAGGTTTGGGAGACGTCCCGAAACCGCGAACTCGCTTATACATCTTATATTTGGTCACTAAAGGGCAGACTAGAAGGTACTTGTGTATGTGTATGATATATGTGGTTACCATTGTGAATATATACGAACTTTACGTGGATATTTGAGCATGTGAGTTTGATAAAGGAGAATGATATATATATGCCTTGGTGTGAGCATGTGGAAATGACTTAATTGACTTGAATTTGCATACGTGTGTTTATTGTTGGCTTTCGTTATAGGATGCATATAAGGCCATATGATGCGTAGGATAGGTGAAGGGTGATTTCCCCTTCACGAAGCCAGACTGACGTAATGACTGTGGGGAATAAAACATGTATTCGCCCTAAACGTGAAGGATTATAACGAAATTTACAATTGTGATTATAGTCATAAGTTAATAAAAACATGAAAAGAATTACAACCTTGGGTTCTTGCTTGAATTGGCCTAAGAACAGGAATTAAAGTAAATTCCCTCCTATAACTTGCACCCAAGACTTTGTTTTAGACGATGCCGCGAGTGCTAGAAAGGCTCTCCAATTGCCTTGCAATATGGGGAGAGTTTCGTGAGGTTTTAGATGTAAGATCTAGGTTTTGGGAAAAGACAGTTCTCAAAACCCTAATTTCTGTGAGAGAGATTATTCTATCAGTAGAATCAGTATACTGACAAAAGGAGAAGTCTTCTCCTTTTGTACCACACGGTCGGCCGAATAGGGTTAGGGTGAGAGTCGGCTTTCCACTCTCACCTTATTCTAATACGTGATTCGACCCGTTTTGCTAATAATATAATTCGCGGGTATTTATTATAAATCGTATACATGTTATCAGATATTAATGTAGTCGATACATCAATAATGGTCTGACAAAAATACGATATTGTATAATTGGCCAAATTAATATAACTGTTTATATTAATGCGCGAATTCAATATTTAATTGAATATAACCGTTTATATTTAATTTTACGAATTAATCATGTAATCCGTATTAGCTAATATTATTTAATCCGTATTAAATAATAATCTCAACATCTCATTGACTAATTTAATAGTCAATACCTCTAACTAACTGTTTAGTCGTATCCGGCATAAATGTGACTGTATTTTCATACCTTCACATCTCTCAAACGTGTCCTATAGGTGTGACGTATAGGGACCAGTTGATCACCGCCATCCGTATGACAATAACGTCAAACTTATCTAGCAAGCCAACCGTTATTGATAAACGTGGATCAACTGATAATAATACTGAAGTATGCCCTTGTGATCCTTTAAGAGATTTAGTAAGTCATTGTACTAACTGTCAAGGACACCAGCCCCAACAATGACTCGGCCGAGTAGGGGGAGCTCGACTGAGTGGGTGTAATTCGGCCGAGTTGGTTGAACTCGACCAAGTAGGTGCAATTCGGTCGAGTAGGGTGAACTCGACCGAGTTCATGTAATTCGACTGAGTAGGGCCAATTCGGCCGAGTTGGTATAACTCGACCGAATTCGAGTAACTCGGCCGAGTTAGGGTAACTTGCAATGCATTTGGTAATAATTTTCATTATAACATTACACAAGCTAATGGGTCAGAAGTCCTCCACTTTCTCCGGAGAATCATTCTTGGGGATTAAAGTGACAAACGTCGATTAAGTTCCTTTAAAACCTTACCTTTATTGAGGATTTCCAGAGCCACATTAATAGCATCACCTTTAATAGTATACCAACATCTCTGATAGAAGAGAGCTGCAATTCCATCAGCCCTAGGGGATTTTAAAGGGCTAAGTCGAAAAACAGCCTTACGAACCTCTTTCGCAGTGAAGGCTTTGCAAAGATAGTCGACATCGTCATTCTTAACTTGAACATGTACATTATAAAAAAAGACTGGAATAAACAGTGACAGATGAAGAGGAAGAAGATGAAGTGAATCGATTGCAGAAGTGAGTTCTGAAGAGATCGCCCACAATAGAAGGATTAAATTCCCAGATTCCAACATCATCCTTAATTGAAAAGATTAAGTTTTTTCCTGCCCTTCCTTTTACCCAATTAAAAAAGTATTTTGTTCAGGTGTCACCGTCCACAGTCCATTTCAATTTAGCTTGTTGTTTCCAATAGATACTAGCCATATTCGCAAAATCTCGTATCTCATTCTGTAATAATGAATATTCAGAATTATCTCATGTTGCGACTACCGTTGGAGTAAATGTCCTCCACAGTGTGTGATTATCTGAATAAATCTTTTGCAGGATCACACAGGCATACTTAGTATATTAATCAGTTGGTTAACGTTTATCGGTAACGGTTGGGTTACTAGAAGTTTGACGTTACTGTCATATGATGGCGGTAATCAGTTGATCCCTAAAGGTCACACCTATAGGATAACACTGAGAAACGTGATTATATATTGATATAATTACGTAAATGCCAAACTTAGCTAAATGTAGTTAAATAGATGATGAACATTTAATATGATTAAATAATAATTAGGAGAAATGAATTAAATGTTAATTCTAGCAATTATATATAAATGTTACATTTATTAATTATATATTTTAATATAAAATATTTTAGAATAATATAATTAGGTTAATTAATTATAAGATAATTAATTAACATTCTCCTTAAAATTATGTTTATGTTACATTTCCGAAAATGTTCTCAGGAAATTAATATGGGATATTTAGTTACGAGTACATGCATTAAAATACATGTAGATATTTTAATAGAAGTTCGGATAAGTGAAATAAATAGACCAAATCACAGGGTAGAGGTTTGGGCCGTGTAAGACTACTAACTCGGTAGTAGTTTGGGTCGTGTAAACATAAGAATATAAGAGAACAATTTTCTCTTATTTTGATATAAGAGTTTATCATCTAAAAACCCTAAAAACAAAAGTCTCCAAAATTAATAGTAATCAAGGTGGTAACTTTAAGGGCAATTTTCTCGGTCATCATGGGTGCAATCTAAGGAGAGTTTCTACATTGAAACTTGGGTTACTAGGTTGTTCTTAGGCCGTTATCTCACAGATCTAAAGGTTATTTCTATATCCATGTCTTTTTAATTCAATTTATAGCATTTGTATCAATTCGTTTTTGATATAATCCTTGGCAGTATTAATTTGAGTAATATTTTAATTGGAAATTTGAGAAATATTCCTACAATTGCATGATCCATAGCATCGGTTATACGATTATCAAATTCATCCCATTTAATGGACCATTTAGACTTCCAATCTAAACACCAATTTTTCATAATGGTGTGGGATAGTCTCCTAGCAAGTCGGAAGGCATGAGTACCATTGACGTTAAATTGCCAATTGGATTTGATCAAAGAGAGACAATATGCATTTTCTAAACTCCACGCTTCCAGTTTCTAAGGCTTTCTAGAATGATTCCTCGTAAGATTGAGATCGAGTTCAATTGGTGCATGATCAGAGATTTGGATAGGAAAATGCATGTTAAATTAGATCTAAATGGGATATTGAATATGTAACATCCAGTATTTTCGTAAAATAATATTTTAATATTTTAAAGTATTTTTCGTAATATAATATTATTTTAATAATATTTCGTAAGTTCTAATTTATAATTTCTGTTAAGCTCTGTCTTAAAGTTATTTAATCTTAAGATGTTAGTTCACTTGGCATTTCCCGTCTTAGGTTTCCGTTCCACTTAAATAAAGCAAACCCGACTCACTTAAATAAAGGACACCTTCTTGCTTTCTTCATACGACATTCATTTAGTCAACAAAACTCTTTCACAGTAAAACACAAAACTCCATTTTCTCTTCTTTGAAAAGCTTTAAAAGATCATCTCAAGGCCTTCTTCAACTCGAATCAAGGTAAAACTTACATTCGGAATCCTCTCGAAATTTCTGATCTTTCTATCACTTTTAATTTTCGTTTCTCAAACCTTCGTTTTAGGGCTGTTTTGCCCTAATCCGTTTTAAGCTCCTAATTTCCGTTTTTTGTGTTCCTAGGAGTTGGTTTGGACGACCCCGAGGTTGATACTTACGTCGTGGAGGAAGATTTGGGAGCACAAGACGCTTGAAGGTGAGAATTATGAGCTTACTCGGCCTATTTGTTAAATTAGCAAGCTTTGTGTTAAATTTGATGTGTTTATATGTTTAGAAGCATGAGATAGGTTGCAAACATCTTTAGTATACTTATTATTCAGATTGTTGTTGAGAATTTATGTTGAAATCATCATTTGAGTTGATTTTGGGAGTATACATGAAGATGGGTATAATTTGGGGATTTTGATGTGAAACCATGAATTTTTTATTGTTTATATGTTTCTTATAGTTGTTTGTTGCTAGTAACTTGCTGGGACTGTTAAGATGTTGCTTAGGATCATGTTTAGGAAGATTTGTTGAAGGTTCTTGAATGTTTCTCATTGACGAAATCTACGAAAATCACGAACAAGGACTCCCAGCCGGTAGGCCGACCGGCAGCTGGTCGACGGGCTGAGAGCCCATTTTGGTGTTCTTGCGAATTGTTGAATTTAAGGTGAAGGGGTGCTCAGCCGGTGGCCGGCCGCCGGTCCACCGGCTGAGACACCTTTTGTGTGTTTTTGCGTAAGTTAAGAAGAGGATAAGGAGATTGGTCACCCAGCCGGGTGGCCGGCGGCCGGTCGACCGGCTGGGACCCCTTCCTCAATGTTGTAGTTGTTTTCAAAGGGCTGTTTGATGGGGTTGTCAGCTGGCTGACTGACAACCTGTCTGCAACCGGCTGAGAGCCCCATTTTATACAAAATCAGGTTTAACTTTTGATCGGCTTATCCGATTTGCTTGAGACTCATTCCGTGTGCCTGGTATGTGTGTTTGAGGTCCCCGAAGTTTGGGCGACACTATATTGGGTTCGGGAATGGAGTGAGGATAGAGACCCCCCCTCTCCGTCGGGCAACCGAAAGGGAAATCGGGTCTCCCCCGACTTAGTTCCTGGGGTCAATTAAGTGTTGATTAGAGGTCAGTAAAATTAGGACTAAGGACTTGGTTGTAGTATATATCAGAATATGTCTGAGTTGGGACCGCTAGAGTACGATATATACTGATGTCTGATGCATGTCAATGTATGTCTGAGTTGGGACCTCTAGTTTGGCATGTGAGTATTTGTGGCGTGTCGGCCATGTCTGAGTTGGGACCTCTGGACCGTCTCGTGTATATGGATGATGCGGTAGGAGATGTCTGAGTTAGGATCTTTGTCCTTCTGTGAGTTTGTTTGACCGTGGTGAATTAGGTTTGAGTTGGGATCCCGATTCACTACAATGGGTAATGGTTATGGCTGAGTTGGGTTAATGAACCATTATTAGCTGATTATTGGTATCCATTCGTGCCTGAGTTGGGGTTCACGGATGTATGCTTGCTGACCGTGTGTACCAAGATTACCTGAGTTGGGGTGTGACTTGGGCACTGCTGATTGTGTTTAGTTCTTTCCTGAGTTGGGGTTAGTTCTAGATACTGTTGTTTGCATCTGCTTGCCTGAGTTGGGGTACAGTGTCAGATGTTGTTGAATTGTGTTTATCTAGAGTATTGTTATCATTTGAGTATTGTACGTCCAAGGCATTGGACTGCTCTTAGTCTGAGTTCTTAAATGGTTTGAGGAGAAAGACCCCCCGGCCGGGCAACCGGAAGGGAGACCGGCTCTCGTTTCAAATAGTTTCCGAAGTTAGATAGGGGTATTTGCATAAGTGAAGCATGTTGATATGAAAGTTGTTTTATATATATATATATATATATATATATATATATATATATATATATAATATATATATATATATATATATATATATATATATATAATATATATATATATATATATATAGAGAGAGAGAGAGAGAGAGAGGGAGAGAGAGAGAGAGAGAGTTGGGATCACATGAGTCCACCCTAAATATTTGAGTCCATGAGTCTAACAATGATATCATAAGTTATATAAAAAAGTATCACGTTTTTTCAATATCAAATTATTTTCTTTTTTTGTTTTTTCTTTTTCAATATTACTTTTTTTTGCCTTTTCTTTTAAAATGACAATTTCTTTATTATAAATATTCCCTTTTTCAGTATGCCACTTTTTTTTAAAACAAACACGTTTTTTTAATAAAAAGGCGTTTTTTCTCGAATTTGTTTTTATTACAATATCACAAGTTACTCAATACAATATTGCCGGTTCTTCAAAATAATATCAAAAAAAAATTCGAGAAAAAAATATTTTGGAAAAAAATTCGAGAGAAAAAATTGAAAAAAAAAGTTCAAAAAAATATTTCCGGGAAAAAAAGTTCTTGAAAAAATTTTGTGATATTGTTTAATATAGTGCGTGATATTGTTTAAAAAAAGCATTTTTTCGATTTTTTTTCATTATAATATCACAAGTTACTCGATACAATATCACCGGTTCTTCAAAATAATATCACAAAAAAAAAAAATTCGAGAAAAAAATATTTCGTAAAAAAAATTTGAGAGAAAAAATTGAAAAAAAAAAGTTTGAAAAAAATACTTCCGGGAAAAAAATTCTTGAAAAAATTTTGTGATATTGTGTTTAATATAGTGCGTGATATTGTTTAACAAAAGACGTTTTTTCTCGAATTTTTTTTTCGAATTTTTTTATTACAATATCACAAGTTACTCAATACAATATCACCGGTTCTTCAAAATAATATCAAAAAAAATCTGAAAAAGAAATTGAGAAAAAAAATTCGAGAAAAAAAATTGAAATTTTTTTTTTTAAAAAAAACAAATTTCGGGAAAAAAAGTTTTGGAAAAAATTTCGTGATATTGTGTTTATATAGTGCGTGATATTGTTTTATGTGATATTGTATTGTATATATATAGAGGTAGGATCCGGTGAGTCCACCTAAATATTTGAGTTCATGAGTCCATCTAAACTATCACTAATTGTATTAAAAAATATCACGTTTTATTTACACTACAAAGTCTACAATATCACAACCTTTTCAATACAATATCAAAGGAAACAATATCACGCACTATATAATACAATATCACGAAATTTTTTCCATAGCTTTTTTTTTCCAAATTTTTTTTTTCAAAGTTTTTTTTTTCGATTTTTTTTCTCGATTTTTTTTTGGTGATATTATTTTGAAGAACCGGTGATATTGTATTGAGTAACTTGTGATATTTTAATGAAAAAAAGATCCAAAAAAAATTTCGTTAAAAAACGCCTTTTGTTAAACAAGATCACGCACTATATTAAACAATATCACGAAATTTTTTCAAGAACTTTTTTTCCCGGGAATATTTAATTCAATTTTTTTTCTCCAATTTTTTTCTCAATTTTTTTTTGTGATATTATTTTGAAGGACCGGTGATATTGTATTGAGTAACTTGTGATATTGTAATGAAAAAAAAATTCGAGAAAAAAAAAACTTGAGAAAAAACTCATTTTTTATTAAAAAAAACGTGTTTGTTTTAAAAAAAGTGCATACTGAAAAAGAGATTTTTTTTAATAAATAAAATGTCATTTTAAAAGAAAATGCAAAAAAAAGGAAAAAAGAAAGTAATATTGAAAGAGAAAAAACAAAAAAAGGAAAAAAAAAATTGATATTGAAAAAACGTGATACTTTTTTATATAACTTGTGATATCATTGTTAGACTCATGGACTCAAATATTTAGGGTGGACTCATGTGACCTCAACTCCCTCTCTCTCTCTCTCTCTCTCTCTCTCTATATATATATATATATTATACTTGCTGGTAGAGGGTTTCGATCCTCCGACCTTCAGGTTAAGAGTCATAAAGTCTAACCACCTATGCTATTCTACCTTACTAATAAATATTACTCAGTGATATAAATATTGGGTTATAATTAATGTGGAAAAGTCACAACAATATTCGTTTCTTATATAAATATTCGTTAATTATATAAATATTTCTTTTTTTTTTGCTTTTTTTATGTACCACGTTTAATCGTACTTTTTTCCAATATCATTTTTTTAAACAATTTTGTTTTTAGTATCACGTTTTTTTAATAACATATTGTTTATTGTAAATTGTGATATTGTTTTGTATAACGTCTGATATTGTATCTAAGTCATAAAAAAAATATCACCTTTTTTTTAACATCACTTTATTCTTTTCTTATTTATTTTTTTGTTTTTTTTCATGTATCACGTTTTTGTTATGTTTTTTCAGCATCACTTTTTTTTAAAAAACACGTTTTTTTTGGTATCAGGTTTTCTTTAATAACACGTTGTTTAATGTCAGTTGTGATATTGTTTAATATAACGTGTGATATTGTTTAGTATAACATATGATATTGTTTCAAAAAAAAGTGATATTTTTAGTATAACGTGTGTTATTGTTTAACGTTAAAAAAAATGTGGTACCTAAAGGAAAAAAACTGATATTAAAAAAAACGTGATATTGTTTACTATAACATGTGATATTGTTTAGCGTAAAAAAAGTGGTACGAAAAGAAAAAAAATGCTATTAAAAAAACGTGATATTGTTTAGTATAACGTGTGATATTGTTTAGTATAACGTGTGATATTGTTTAAAAAAAGTGATATTTTTAGTATAACGTGTGATATTGTTTAGCGTTAAAAAAAATGTGGTACGTAAAGGAAAAAAACTAATATTAAAAAAAACGTGATATTGTTTATTATAACATGTGATATTGTTTAGCGTAAAAAAAATGGTACGAAAAGAAAAAAATTGTTATTAAAAAAACGTGATATTGTTTAGTATAATGTGTGATATTTTTTTTTTTTGATATGGTAAGAAAGCTAGGTTGATCCTCTTGGATAAGACTAACCTTTATAATGTGTGATATTGTTTAGTATAACGTGTGATATTGTTTAAAAAAAAGTGATATTTTTTAGTATAACGTGTGATATTGTTTATCATTAAAAAAACTGTGGTACGTAAAGGAAAAAAACTGATATTAAAAAAAACGTGATATTGTTTACTATAACATGTGATATTGTTTAGCTTAAAAAAGTAGTATGAAAAGAAAAAAAATTGCTATTAAAAAAACGTGTTATTGTTTAGTATAACGTGTAATATTGTTTAGTATAACGTGTGATATTGTTTTAAAAAAAAGTGATATTTTTAGTAGAACGTGTGATATTGTTTAGCGTTAAAAAATTGTGGTACGTAAAGGCAAAAACTGATATTAAAAAAAACGTGATATTGTTTACTATAACATGTGATATTGTTTAGCGTAAAAAAAGTGGTACGAAAAGAAAAAAAAATTGCTAGTAAAAAAAGGTGATATTGTTTAGTATAACGTGTGATATTGTTTAGTATAACGTGTGATATTGTTTAAAAAAAAAGTGATATTTTAAATATAACGTGTGATATTGTTTAGTGTTAAAAAAAATGTGGTACGTAAAGGAAAAAAAACTGATATTAAAAAAAAAACGTGATATTGGTTAGTATAACGTCTGATATTGTTTAGCGTCATACTGAAAAGAAAAACAAAAGTGGTACGAAAAGAAAAAAAAAACAGATACTGAAGAAGCAAAAAAAAATGTCACACGAAAAAAAAAAATAATACTAAAAAATGGTATGAAATAGGAAAAAAAATGATATTAAAAAAACCGTGATATTGTTTAGTACAACGTGTGATATTGTTTAGCGTAAAATAAAAAAATTGATATCGAACCGAAAAACAAGTGTACGAAAAGGGAAAAAAACTAATATTGAAATATCTTATCTATATTATAACAAAAACATTTAAACAACTCTCATTCACCCACCTCATCAAACCCAACATTTTTTTTCAAAAAAAAAAGATAAATGAGGGTCCCACATCAAAAAGTTTGGATTTTATTTCTCGAAAAGTTATTCATTTATATTTGTACGTAAAATTTTACGTTTAAATTTATGTAAATTCACGGTTAATGTTGGAAAAGTTATTCGTTTATTTTGTACATAAAATTTACAGTTAAATTTATATAAATTCACGGTTAATGTTAATAAACTAATACGGAATACTCTGTCGGAAAAATATGGATAAAATAGTTTTAGAGCGGATTCTTTAAAAAAAATAGTTATCATACTGGAATTATACCTATTATATCTAACAAATATTCCGGCATAAAAAATCTGCTATTTATAAATAAATTATCATATCGTTTGAATAATAATTAGATCTTAATTTGGTTATAAAATAACGAATATATCTCTTTACGAAAAATCAACATATTAAAAAATTATAAGATAAAAAAGTTTCCGCATTTAACAACCTTAAAAACATTTAAAAAATAATAATTACGGAGTTTTAAAAGCTTATTGCTGAAAGTTTGAAAAAACGAAAATAGATTAAACTCATATTACATACAATATAATTTTTATATCAAAAATTAATTTACAAACAATTTAAAGGTTATAATTAATTTAAAAGTTGCAAAGAAATTAGTTTGTATACGTACATGAATCTTTAATAATGGTTTAACCCAAATATGTCAATATGATGCAAAGTAGTATGTTTGAGGCAAAAAGTTGATTGGTAATGAATTAAGAACAATAATAAGATATAATTAGATTAATTTGAAAATGATCTCAAAATTGAAGACATAGATAGGGTATAAAGATAATTGTGTAAATAATATAGAAGATTTTATAAATAATATAGAAGATTTTGTGCAAAATAATAATGTAGCGTGACATTAGAGTATGTGTTTTTTTGGTTCATGAGTGATAAAATATAAATTTATTTCATATGGGGTGGCAAAAGCTTATTTTTAATGCGGACTAATTTAAACTTGAGCCCAATTTTTTTTTTACTATAGTTGTTTAGATATATGTATTAAATTGGAGTTACTATTAGTCGCCAACAAACTACGTTAGTACGTAGGATGCACAATTTTACTCATATATTTTTAACTCGGCCAAAGTTAATCAAATCGAACTAATTGAAAGTTTTAAAATAAAAACAACAAATTACATTTTCATTGGGTTTAATTTGTAACAATGAAAATAATAATGTCGATATATATTCGCATTATTCTAAACAAATTTTATATATTAGAATTTTAATAAACAATCCGTGCATTTTTGCACGGGTTAACACTAGTTTATATAATTAACGAATACTTCGTATTTATATAAGAAACGTGTTTTGCACTTTAAATAATTAACGAATATTTACATTACTGGAGTAATAGTCATCAAGTAAACTATAGTAGTTCAGTTGGTTTGAGTAGGTTGCAGTTGGGCTGAACGTTAGAAGTTCGAACCTTTCTTCCAGCAATTTTCACATTTTGCGCGTGATATTTTCTATTTCATGCATTATTACTCAATACTCAAATATATATGAGTTCTCACCGGATCCTGACTCTATATATATATATATATATATATATATATATATATATATATATATATATATATAGAGGCGAGTTCCGGTGAGTTCGCCATATTCCGTGAGTTACCCCCGCGTATAAATACAATTGACCTAAACCCAAATTTCTAAGACGCGCGTAAAATTCATAATTCTTCAACAAATTTCTAACAAACTCTGTTTTCCCTAACTTTCTCTCTCCTTCAAAAACCCAAAAAAATCATCACAAAACCTCAGAAAATCGTTAATTCTTCATCAAAATTCTTCATCAATTCTTCATCAATTCATCAATTCTTCATCAAATTCATCAATTGTTCATCAATTCTTCATCAATTCTTCATCAATTCTGAAAAATCAGACGAAAAACTTGCAGAACCCTAATTTTTCGGTAATAATTCTTACGATTTTGTTATTTTAATACTTGAATAGCTGAATTATTTGCTTCAAATAACAAAATTGTACGACAATTTATGTATTGTTTTCGTAATCTTCAGGATTTGCGATCATGAATTCAGACGAACTTAATGACGATCATCTTAATCAGCTTAATGACGATCAAACATTGACGATTTCAGGTATCAATTTGTCTAGTTTATAATGATTTCATGATTTCATGATACAATAACTATATGAGAGCTTAAAATAACTCACTATTGAGTTTATATTGACTGCAATTATGAATTACGTATTGAGCTTAAAAATAACTCTTGATTTCAATAACAGTTATGATGAATACAATAACAGTTATGATGAATACAATAACAGTTATAATGAATACAATAACAGTTATAATGAATACAATAACAGTTGTAATGAATACAATAACAGTTATGATGAATACAATAACAGTTATGATGAATACAATAACAGTTATGATGAATACAATAACAGTTATAATGAATACAATAACAATTATAATGAATACAATAACAGTTATGATGAATACAATAACAGCTATAATGAATACAATAACAGTTATGATGAATACAATAACAGTTATAATGAATACAATAACAGCTATGATGAATACAATAACAGCTATAATGAATACAATAACAGTTATGATGAATACAATAACAGCTATGATGAATACAATAACAGCTATAATGAATACAATAACAGTTATGATGAATACAATAACAGTTATAATGAATACAATAACAATTATAATGAATACAATAACAGTTATGATGAATACAATAACAGTTATAATGAATACAATAACAGTTATAATGAATACAATAACAGTTATAATGAATACAATAACAGCTATGATGAATACAATAACAGTTATGATGAATACAATAACAGTTATTATGAATACAATAACAGTTATAATGAATACAATAACAGCTATAATGAATACAATAACAGTTATGATGAATACAATAACAGTTATAATGAATACAATAACAGTTATGATGAATATAATAACAGCTATAATGAATACAATAACAGTTATGATGAATACAATAACAGGTACAGAAACTTACAATAACTGCACATAGTAACTTATTTCAATATGTTTGTAGGTATTGAAATAAATAATACCAATGAAACAACTTTCTCTACACCCACATTTGCATCAGAAACAGGGGATAATACTGTCCATAATCTTGGAATGAGATACACTCCAGGTGGTAGTGAGGAGTGGAGTAGGATGGTAGAAAATGGTTTCAAGCCTGCATTGGGGCTAATGTTTGTAAAACTTGAGGAGGCAATCGAGTTTTACAATTTATATGCTGTGGCCTGTGGTTTCATACCGAGAAAGTACACACAAACCAGATTCCGTGATGGCTTGATAGACAAAAAATCTATGGTCTGTAACAGACATGGTTTCAAAGAGGATCGCAAAAAGTTTCTGCCGATTGTTGAAACTGAAAACGCAGAAGGGAATAAGAAGAGAAAAAGGTCTGTAGAAGCAAAAAAAACGAAACTGACAAGATTTGGTTGCAAGGCAAAAATACGGTTTGCTGCTGTATTTAATGATAACATGCAGATAAGAGGGTATGTCATTGATCAGTTTTACGAAGGTCACAATCACAGACTTTGTCCACTCAAAGAAAGGGAATTTCAGACAAATTTAAGAACACTTAACCTTTACATTAAGCAAACAATTGTTAACAATTGTAAACTCAACATTGGTGCTACAAAGACATTTAGAATGATGGGGGAACAATCAAATGGGTATGCAAACATTGGTGCAACTCTGACGGATTTCAAGAATTTCAAAAGAAATATTAAATGTTTCATAGGTGACAAAGATGCTGACATGATTCTCGCCTATTTAAAGGGGCTCGCTGAAACTTCTGAAAATTTTTACTATGCTTATGAAGTTGATAAGGATGAATGTTTGGCTAAAATATTTTGGGCAGACGGGCAGGCAAGGACAAATTATTCCATGTTCGGGGACACCATCACATTTGACCCTACTTATGGCACTAACAAGTATCATATGGCCTTCACGCCATTCACCGGTGTTGATAACCACAAAAAATCAGTAACCTTTGCTGCTGCACTTGTCGATCATGAGAACGATAAGTCTTTCACTTGGGTGTTTAAGAAGTTCCTCGATTGTATGGGAATGAAAGAACCTCAGTGCATTCTTACCGATCAAGATCCAGCGATTAAACTCGGGGTGAATTCCGTATTCAAGAAAGCGAGACATCGCTACTGCATGTGGCATATAATGTCAAAATTAACTGATAAAGTTGAATCACAAATTTGTAAGGAAACAGACTTTGTTGAGAGAATATGTTCAGTTGTTTGGGACACTGACTTGGAACCAGTAGAGTTTGAAGAAAAATGGGTTCAAGTGATCAGTGACTTTGAATTACATGATAACACTTGGTTGACATACATGTATGGCAAAAGACACAAATGGATACCTGCTTACTTTCGGGATTTGCCTTTAGGTTGCCTTTTGAAAACAACACAAAGATCGGAGAGTCAAAACAGTTACTTCAAAAGATTCGAGAGCATAAATGGCACACTTGTTGAATTTTGGTTGCGCTTTCAAAGTGCAATGGAACAACAACGCTATAATCAGAAATGTCTTGATGCAGCAAGTGACACCACATTGCCTCAAGTTTCATCTAAGACTATGATCGAGAAACATGCCTCCAAAATCTACACACACGCTTTTTTCTATGAATTCCAAGAACAATTGCAGGCGGCTCTCTGTTCTTGTGCAGTTAGAGGATTTTCTGAGCAAGGAAACATTCACAATATAGATGTTGAAGATGCCTACAAGAATCGTAGAATATTTCAGGTTATTTCGTTTTACAAAAGATAGAATAACTGAATTTATGAATACAATAACAGCTATTATGAATACAATAATAGCTATTATGAATACAATAACAGCTATTATGAATACAATAATAACTACTATGAATACAATAACAGCTATTATGAATACAATAACAGCTATTATGAATACAATAACAGCTATTATGAATACAATAATAACTATTATGAATACAATAATAGATATTATGAATACAATAATAGATATTATGAATACAATAACAGTTATAATGCAATACAATAATAACTATACTGTTGTGCAGGTTGTTCACAATACCGAAACAAAAGAAACAACATGTACATGCAAGATGTTTGAGAGGAAAGGAATCCTTTGTAAACACATAATATGGGTACTATCAGGTAAAGGATTGACTAGCATACCGGAGAAGTACATCGCAAGTAGATGGATGAAGAAATCATATAGAAAGCCTTTGTTTGGACTGGATGGAAAGTTATTACAAGATTATGATCCAACTGACTTAAGAAAGCTGGAATTATCAAGAGTATGGTCTGAGTTTTATGCAACAATAAGTGCTCTAAAGTCAATGCCTCCAGACCATATAAAGGAACTAAGTGTGATGCTTTTACAATTTCGAGAGAAAAATTGTCCAACAAAAGAGAACTTGACAAAGGAACAAGAATTGGAGATGCTCTTAGGTTGTTCAGCAAAATCAAACATTACTGTTCACCCACCAAAGATTGCAAAAAACAAAGGAAGTGGCAAGAGAATGAAATCAAACAAGGAAAAGGCAATTGACAAGGCAAACAAACCAAAGAGGCTATGTAATAACTGCAAACAAATGGGAAACCATGACAAAAGAAACTGCCCAAATCCATTTGTTGAGCATGCACCTGAGGAAAAAGATGAAGAGGGAGATGAAATGGAGGATGAATAAGGCATCCAATAAACACATTTACAATAATCGTATCACAACTTTACAATAATACAAAAATTTCTCAGTATTTTGTCTTAGATTACTATAGTTGAGAATCTATATTTCGTGTAAGAAACTTTAGAATAATTACTTACTAAAAATCGTGTTTTTGGAGTTCAACATATGCAATTATGAATACAATAACAGCTATTATGTATTACAATAACATTTATAATGTATTACAATAACAGTTATAATGAATACAATAACAGTTATAATGAATACAATAACAGTTATAATGAATACAATAACAGCTATCATGTATTACATATAACAGTTATAATGTATTACAATAACAGTTATAATGAATACAATAACAGCTATTATGTATTACAATAACAGTTATAATGTATTACAATAACAGTTATAATGAATACAATAACAGTTATAATGAATACAATAACAGTTATAATGACTACAATAACAGCTATTATGTATTACAATAACAGTTATAATGTATTACAATAACAGTTATAATGAATACAATAACAGTTATAATGAATACAATAACAGTTATAATGAATACAATAACAGTTATAATGAATACAATAACAGTTATGATGAATTAAAATAACATCTATAATGAATACAATAACATTTATAATGAATACAATAACAGCTATTATGAATACAATAACAGTTATAATGAATACAATAACAGTTATAATGAATACAATAACAGCTATTATGTATTACAATAACAGATATAATGTATTACAATAACAGTTATAATGAATACAATAACAGTTATAATGAATACAATAACAGTTATAATGAATACAATAACAGTTATAATGAATACAATAACAGTTATAATGAATACAATAACAGTTATGATGAATTACAATAACAGTTATAATGAATACAATAACATCTATAATGAATACAATAACATCTATAATGAATACAATAACATTTATAATGAATACAATAACAGCTATTATGAATACAATAACAGTTATAATGAATACAATAACAGTTATTATGAATACAATAACAGCTATAATGATTACAATAACAGTGTAAAATCCATTATAATAACTGTCTGAAAATCATTAGAATAACTGTATGAACCCATTGCAATAACTGTCTGAAAATCATTAAAAATAACTGCCTGAGACATTGCATATAACTGTCTGACCAAAAATTAAAATAACTATTTTGATGAATACAATAACTGTTTTGATGAATACAATAACTGTTTTGATGATTACAATAGCTGTCACAAAATATAGCACTTCCTACGCTTTACAAAAATACAATCCTTTCCCACAACAATTACAATTTCCAACATTTAAAAAGAGATCATTTTTTTGGTTTAGCAAAACCTCTTAAAGCTACACTTTTATACCTTTTCATAGAACTTTTCCTCTTGTTTACAAGATTCTTCTCCATTTTCAGTATGTTTTCCCTGAAATTCACCACTTCATCCAAAAGAGACGCTCTTGAGTAATTGGCATCTGACATCAACAAAATACACATCATCTCAATCCATAAAGCAGTCCTCTCCGTTTTCTTCTTAATTGATACCAATCCCTTCTCGTGCTTCCCTTCGTATGTGAGCATGTGAAACATGATATAGAATCCTGATTCGTGATTGTTCATAAGTTTTGTTTTCCATTCAAAATCAACATTAACAAATTTAAATGTGTTAACGGAGATCCCTTCTTTTGCTGTTTTCCTTGTATCCAGATAGTCGGAAAACAATTCAACCTAAAACATGCACAAAAAAATGCAAAATCACAATTGTATCAAAAACACACACATTACAATAACTTAATTAACAAAAACTCATTTTTATCTATATAATAACCCATACAAAACTATACAATAACTACTAAAGAGAGTTTGAATTTAGAGAACATACTGCAATCTTTGCAAGTTTGAAGAAATCAGACTTTTCCCAATTTGCATGCAATGTATGGTCCAATACATCAACCGTCTTGTTTATGAAGTTAATGCAAACACAAAAGTAGTGCATGTCTAAGGACAACGGGATGAAGACAAGGTCCACGTCGATCGCAGAGTTTACAACATGTTCAGATAAATAACAATTCCAAAACTCAAAGATCGTGTCTTTATCACTGTCATTTGGAGTTAGAACCCCATGAGTGGTTTCCAGCATGTCTTCAACAATTGCCTATCACAAATAAAACTGAATTTTATACAACGGTTTTGTATTATGCAATTCAATAACCAACATAATACCTTAACATGTATTATGTAATACAATAACAGGTATTATGAATACAATAACAGGTATTATGAATACAATAACAGTTATTATGAATACAATAATAGTTATTATGAATACAATAACAGCTATTATGAATACAATAACAGCTATTATGAATACAATAACAGCTATAATGAATACAATAACAGCTATAATGAATACAATAACAGCTATTATGAATACAATAACAGCTATTATGAATACAATAACAGTTATTATGAATACAATAACAGCTATTATGAATACAATAACAGCTATTATGAATACAATAACAGCTATTATGTAAACTGACTTAATTGAAAAATGACATAGTTTTCAACACCGGTTTAATGAAAAAAAGCTAAAATATATAATAACTGCACAAAAGTAAAAACAACTAATACCATGTGTGCTGAACTAAGGAACATCATCGTTGGCGATTCTTTCTCTGTAACCTCCATGTAATTCAACACAATTGACCATGCTGTTATAACCCGTGTCTCAGTGTAATCATCAAGTTTTGTTGACATAACATCAGACCTATCCACAATAGCAGCTCCAGAAGAAAACAAAAGCTCCCTGCAAAAAATAAGACACACAATCACTAATACCACAACGAGAAAAAGAACCCACAGTTGAAATGCAACAAAAGAGAAAAAGGACACATACTCTTTTTTAAGTGTGTAATCGTCCAAGAAACAATAGTCAATAACTTGTTTCTTCAGACTTGGTAACCCAGTTGTCAATCTGTTATTAGTCTTCATAATTTTTGACACTACAACAATACTTTTGTCTGCCTTCCCACAATTTATTGAGCAGCCAAGACCATCAGAGTTTGCTCTTCTAGAACCACCTCTGGATGATCTAATTATCCCAGCACTGAATGGCTCATTTTGCACAGTTTTTTTTTAACCTACCGGAGTTCCGTCATCAGCAACCAGTTTCTCAGCTAATATCCTAGCAACCTCCAGATCAGTGGCCTCAAATTTTTCGTTTTCCATCTCAGCTGACCTTCGTTTTTCAATCAACTTAGGGAGCAACTGTTCCTTTGTCTTTGTAAATTCCTCAACCAAAGGCAACAACCTCTCTCTTTCTTTGTTGATATCAGCTAACACTAGGATAGCAGCAATTTCAGCTCTGTAAATAATTCTTTTTAGTGGATCATGCAACTCTGATGTAAACAACTCCCCGTTGTAAAACATCATATGCATCATGACAAAAACACCACAATCTAAGTTTTGAGGTCCTTCTAATTTCCATGGAAAATCCACATTTACAAGTTTGAAATTAGAGACCTCGCTGCCTCGTTCATGCCCTTCCTTTACCAGAAATCTACCAAATATTTCAACCTGGTTAATTTTAAAAACAAAGTCAGTCATGCTCAAGTAAAAAAATACAATAACAGCTATTATACATTACAATAATTAACATTATAAAAAATACAAAATAACCACAAAAAGGTATAACTTTAAGAAAACATAATATAAAGGTACGTACAATAGATTTGGTAGCCACCAACCAGATACTATCTTCAAAATCATCGTATACCCGATTGTCAAGATAGTTGATACTCTTCTCCACAAAATTTAAAGCAACGCAGAAAAAATGGTCTCCAAAATGAACAGGGAGAAAAATCTGACATTATAAAAAATAGAGATGTCGGTAAAAATATTAATGAAGAATTTTGAAAAACATAAAAATACATCTAATAAGCCAATAAAAAACATACCCAATCAGCTCTGATGTCAAGGGATCCTTCGCTATTCTCAATGACATTTTCCCAAGTATTAAAAATTTCTTGTCTGTACATATCTTTCTCATTATCAGCAGCATTGATGAACTTGAATAAAGAGTCCTATGAAAAATTTAAAATAATTATTATTCCCATTATGCAATACAATAACAGGAATTATGCATTACAATAATTAACATTATGCATTACAATAACAGCTATTATGAATACAATAACAGCTACTATGAATACAATAACAGTTATTATGAATACAATAACAGTTATTATGAATACAATAACAGCTATTATGAATACAATAACAGCTATTATGAATACAATAACAACTATTATGAATACAATAACAGCTGTTATGAATACAATAACAGTTACTATGAATACAATAACAGCTACTATGAATACAATAACAACTATTATGAATACAATAACAGCTGTTATGAATACAATAACAGTTACTATGAATACAATAACAGCTATTATGAATACAATAACAGCTGTTATGAATACAATAACAGCTGTTATGAATACAATAACAAGTATTGTACATTACAATAATTAACATCATGCAAAATACAATAACAAAAATAAGCAACTAAAATAACACCCCCCCAGAATAGAAACACATACTGAATGACTTGTCCAAAAAAATCTTCTGGACGGAGGTAACTCTTTCTCGGCCTTGAATATAATGTCATTCAGTAAAAATGACCAACAGTCGATAATGTTGGATGTCATCATAGTCTTGGCAGACATTGAAATAATATCATCTCGAGTTAGCATATTGAAATTTGAGAACGAGACCAAATCCTCCCTATCACATTGAAACAAAATCATTAATAATTGCGGCGCAAAAAAAAGTAAAAACTAAGAAAAACCCATGGAAAAACTAAAAGAATGCTTACCCCGTTCCTAAGTCATGGTCATGTAGGAAACAATAATCAAGCACATTTTTCCTCAGACTTAAAATAGGAGCAAAAAGCTCCTTGTACTCAATCAAGAATTCAGAGACCACCACTGCCTCCGGATCACGAACTCCACATGCTAACCCACAGCCTATACCATCCTTCCCAAAAAATATATGCTGAGGGACAACATCGGAATGCAGCAGGAAAGAATTAATGAAAGAGCTGTCCGGGTTTCTTTCCACAACAATATTATCGCTGACAACTTTGTTAATAACCTGATCCAAATCTCCCAAATCTCCAAAATCATCAATTATGGGACTGCCCCCATTACTTCTTTCCTCACCCAAATCTTCAAGATTTCCCAGATCATCAGCTTCACCCTCAGCCTCATCATTTATCGGACTGCCACCATTACTTCTTTCATCACCCAAATCTTCCAGATTTCCCAGATCAACATCTTCAGCCTCAGCCTCATCATTTATCGGACTGCCTCCTTTACTTCTTTCATCACCCAAATCTCCAAGATCTGCCACATCACCATCTTCGGCCTGATCTTCATTGATGGGATTGCCCACAGACTTCTTTTTACTCCGAGTATATACAACCTTAAATTCATGTCCACCACTGCCCACACCCCCCGTTGTTTCCGCTGTACTTTTTTCATGCTCTTTGCAAAATGTTTCGTACAATGGCAACTTACTTCCCACATTTTTGATTTCCTCAGCTTTTTCGCAAATAAAATCAAAGTATTTAATGAACATTGAGTTCTCATCATTCAAAAAAGCGGGAGTTTGGGAAGCCAATGACACAGAAGTAGAAGCATCATTAGTTGAACAAGACTCTTTCTCCATTGCTTCTTTTCTTTGTGTGTACAAATGGAGAAATATCTCGACATCTCTCTTCATCATCAAGAAATGTAATTGAGAAACCTAAAAAACAAAAATAAAAAGGCGTTAAACAATAACTATAATAAATCATTACAATAATTGTTATACAATACAATAACACCTAGTATGAATTACAATACACATGTATTATGCAATACAATAACAGCTATTATGAATTACAATAACAACTATTATGAATACAATAACAGCTATTATGAACTACAATAACAACTATTATGAATACAATAACAGCTATTATGAATTACAATAACAGGTATTACATTATGGGAAACTGAATACAATAACAACTATTATGAATACAATAACAACTATTATGAATACAATAACAGTTATAATGAATACAATAACAGCTATAATGAATACAATAACAGTTATGATGAATACAATAACAGTTATAATGAATACAATAACAATTATAATGAATACAATAACAGTTATAATGAATACAATAACAGTTATAATGAATACAATAACAGCTATGATGAATACAATAACAGCTATGATGAATACAATAACAGTTATAACGAATACAATAACAGCTATGATGAATACAATAACAGTTATAATGAATACAATAACAGCTATAATGAATACAATAACAGTTATGATGAATACAATAACAACTATTATGAATACAATAACAACTATTATGAATACAATAACAGCTTCTATGAATACAATAACAGCTACTATGAATTACAATAACAGGTATTACAGAATGGAAAACTGAATACAATAACAACTATTATAAATACAATAACTATTATGAATACAATAACAGATATTATGAATACAATAACAACTATTATAAATACAATAACAGCTATTATGAATTACAATAACAGCTATTATGAATACAATAACAGCTAATATGAATTAGAATAATTGTTATACTACTCTGAAACTATAACTGATGTAAATTAGAAAACTTACATCAGAAGCTTTTGATCGAATGACCTCATCCGTATCAAAACTGTTGGGTAGTTCAAGATACTTCTTTCCAGGTTCAGGTTTGTCAACAACGGAACTCCCAACAACGGAACTCCCTTTGTACGAAGTATCAATTGTAGCTTTTGAGTGTTGCCATTTGGGATAAACATTGCTGATATATTCCCCATTCCCCAGGGAACCAGAGCTCAGCTCTAACTTTCCCCTTCTGAGAAAGGATTCCTCATCCCAATGTTTGATAAGAGGAGTTTCAGAGGGCATTGAATGACCCTTGAAACGCAACCGGTGGAAGTATGCTATCATGACAACAAGTATACACCCACGCAAAGTACATGACCCGCCTCTACACCGTTGCACACCCTCAACTAATTTTTCAAAAACGTAACCACACCAATCCAAATGGGGGATACGTTCAACATCTTGAACAGCCTTAAGCAGCGAGAAATCGATTCCATAAACAGAAGGAGGAACAAGAACAGTTGTCATAGCATAAAGCACAAACAAGCGCTTAAATTCATCTCCCCCATCATCTCCCATCTCAATTATTTTACTAAACACAGCAGGCACACTTACATAATTTGGCCCTTTCACGTCAAACTTCTTCCTAAATTCATCTTTTAGCGTCTCTTGGGAAGATAATACACTATTACCCGTGTAAACAACCTCAACCTTATCACCCCCAATTGGCAACCCAAAAATATCATGAACATCAGCCTTGCTAATAGGGAATTTAATCTCTTTTGCTTCAAAAAAATTAGATTCTGAATTAAAGTGCTTCACAAACAGTGGTATAACACGCAATGGCAACAAACCCAATTTAAAATCAAGTAAAGCACCAAACCCCAACTCAACAACTGCCTTTTTCTGGTTTGGCCCAAGTTTTTGCAAAAGGTTGACTAGGACATTAGGGCGGCAACTGACTTTAATCTTCGAAGCACTGCAAAAAACCATACAAGCTAAATAAACACAAACTGAAGCATAAAATACAACAACACTCCCATGAAGTCACTACTGCATACAATAACTGAGTTTTATAATACAATAACACAACTTATATAATACAATAACTGTGTTTAAATGAAGTGTCTAAGCACATTATAAATAACTGTGTACAAACCATTAAAATAGCTGTTATTGTATTCATAATAGCTGTTATTGTAAATCATAGTAAAAAAGGGAATACAATAACAGTCTTAGAACATTACAATAACAGTCTCACACGAATACAATAACAATCGTAGACAATTACAATAACAGTCTGAGACGATTACAATAATTGTCTGAAAAGCAAATAAAAAAGTGATGCATCAACAGAAACTCTAAAAACAGAAGAATAAGTGTACTTACATGTTCAATATTGGAGTTGGAGGGGAAATATTATGCCCCTTCCTTCGGAAAACTACTTTGGAACGTTTCAAATCAGCTCTATTACCAACTTGAGCCTCGGCCTTACGTTTAGGTGCCATTATCACTGTAGAATAACCACAACAATTATATTACAATAACACACACACACATTATCTCCATTAAACAACAATTTAAGCTAATTTAAAGAAAAAACACACTAAAATTCAAAAATCAGGTAAAAATCTGGATATATTACAATAACACACACACACACTAAAATACAATAACACACACACACACTAAAATTCAATAACAGCTACTATGAATACAATAACAGCTACTATGAATACAATAACAGTTATTATGAATACAATAACAGTTATTATGAATACAATAACAGCTATTATGAATACAATAACAGCTATTATGAATACAATAACAGCTACTATGAATACAATAACAGCTACTGTGAATACAATAACAGCTACTATGAAACTATAAATACAATAACAGCTAATATGAATACAATAACAGCTACTATGAATACAATAACAGCTACTATGAATACAATAACAGCTACTATGAATACAATAACAGCTACTATGAATACAATAACAGCTACTGTGAATACAATAACAGCTACTATGAAACTATAACAGCTACTATGAATACAATAACAGTTATGATGAATACAATAACAGCTATTATGAATACAATAACAGCTACTATGAATACAATAACAGCTATTATGAATACAATAACAGTTATTATGAATACAATAACAGCTATTATGAATACAATAACAGCTACTATGAATACAATAACAGCTATTATTGTAATATGTTGTTGAATTGTAAAATCTGGAAAATACAATTAAGAAACCCTAATTTTAACTGGAAAACAAAATGCAAAGTGACTAATTGAACTAAACACCAATTTTAAGTAAAACACAACTACATAAACGAAGATTTTTAACGAATTGACGAAAAATCAAAGAAGAATATGAAAAAAACCCCTAAAATTATGCTAAAACGAGAAAAAAGTACACAAATACTCTAATTGAACTACATAATGAAACACACTGCTCAAAATTGAAGAATAACAACAGAAAACAAAACAAAAATCAACTTAAAAAACCTACAAAAGTAGCGAAAATAGAAGAAAAACGAAGTCAATAGTTTTACTGGAGATTACCTGAATATGAACAGATTAGAGACGAAAATGAGCGAACTAATCGACGAAGAAAAGATGAGCAAGATGATGGAGGTTTTACTGGAGAAGATGAAGGTTTTACAGTAGAATTATGGAGGTTTTGCGGTTGATTTTCGAATTACAGAGGTTTTGCAGTGATTTTCAATTGGAAGTTGAAAAGAGGGAAAAAAGAAGACAGGTGTAAAATTTGGGTTTTTATATGAATCGTGAGATTTAATCTCAGCCACTAATCTCAACTCAAAATGAATGGCTCAGATTCAAAGGTGTAACTCACCAAATATACCCCAACTCATATGATCCTATTTCTATATATATATATATATATATATATATATATATATATATATATATATATATATATATATATATATATATATAGAGAGAGAGAGAGAGAGAGAGAGAGGCGGGATCTGGTGAGTCCACCTAAATATTTGAGTCCATGAGTCCATTTAGAGTATCACAAGTTGTATTAAAAAATATCACGTTTTTTTTACACTACAATATCACAATGTCACAACCTTTTCAATACAATATCAAAGGAAACAATATCACACACTATATAAAACAATATCACGAAATTTTTTCCAATACTTTTTTTCCTGAAATTTTTTTTTTTCAAAATTTCAATTTTTTTTCTCGATTTTTTTTTCAAATTTTTTTTTGTGATATTATTTTGAAGAACCGGTGATATTGTATTGAATAATTTGTGAAATTGTAATGAAAAAAAATCGAAAAAAATTTCGAAAAAAAACGTCTTTTGTTAAACAATATCACGCACTATATTAAACAATATCACGAAATTTTTTTCCCGGAAATATTATTTTCAAATTTTTTTTTCAATTTTTTCTCCCGAATTTTTTTTCCGAAATATTTTTTTCTCGAATTTTTTTTTTGTGATATTATTTTGAAGAACCGGTGATATTGTATTGAGTAATTTGTGATATTGTAATGAAAAAAAAAGTCGAAAAAAAATTTCGAGAAAAAACGCCTTTTGTTAAACAATATCACACACAATATTAAACAATATCACGAAATTTTTTCAAGAACTTTTTTGCCCGGAAATATTTTTTTATATTTTTTGTCTCGAATTTTTTTTCCGAAATATTTTTTTCTCGAATTTTTTTTTTGTGATATTATTTTAAAGAACCGGTGATATTGTAATGAAAAAAAATTCGAGAAAAAACGCCCTTTTATTAAAAAAAATGTGTTTGTTTTAAAAAAAGTGCATACTGAAAAAGGGAATTTTTTTAATAAAGAAAATGTCATTTTAAAAGAAAAGGCAAAAAAAATAAAAAATAAAAGTAATATTGAAAAAGAAAAAAAACAAAAAAAAGAAAAAAATTTGATATTTTTTTATACAACTTATGATATCATTGTTAGACTCATGGACTCAAATATTTAGGGTGGACTCATGTTATCCTGTGAGGTCTACATCTTAAATGAGGATTGAGGTCTACTTGTAGATTTAAGCAAAAATAAAAACTGCCGAGATTGGGGTTCGAACCAACGACCTCGGGGATGAAAATCAAACTACTTAACCAACAGACCAAAGTGTCTTTGTTGATTAGTACGTAGTATAATATTCTGTAATTAAGACGCGAATATTTTGTACTAAGCAAAATCAAAACTTGCCGCCGCCACTGGGGTTCGATCACGGGACCGTGGATTTAGAGACCAACATCTAAACCAACCAACCACAAAGACTTTGATGATTATTTTGATATTGTATAATATTTAAAACGAAAACAGTTTCGAAGCCAACTTTTGTCAAATTGTTAATTGGGATTGAAACCAAAACCTTTTGAATTATTTTTCTCGGAATTTTTTTTTAAAAAAAATTTTCTCGAAATTTTTTTCCGAATTTTTTTATCGATTTTTTTTTTCTCCAATTTTTTATTCTCGAAATTTTTTTTGCATTTTTTTTTCGTAATATTGTTTTGGAGAACCCGTGATATTGTATTGAGTAACTTGTGCTACTGTAATCAAAAAAATTTCGAAATTTTTTTTTCGAAAAATTGTATTTTTCGAAAATTTTCTTTTTCATTTTTTTCATCGATAAAAAAAACTTCGAGATGTGTACCTACACATTCAAAGTTGTGTATCTACGCATTTAGAGATGTACATCTACGCATTTAAAAGGGTATCTACGAACTTAGACACGTCTATCTAAGCATTTAGACATGTGTATCTACGCATTTAGAAATGTGTATCTACACATTCTAACATGTGTATCTACGAATTTAGAGATATGTATCTACGCATTTATATATGTGTATCTACGCATTTAGACATGTGTAACTACGCATTTAGACATGTGTATCTACGCATTGAGAGATGTGTATCTACGCATTTAGCCATGTGTATCTACATATTTAAAGGTTTAGGGTTTAGGCCATGTGTATCTACGCATTTAAAGGTGTATCTACGCATTTAGAGATGTGTATCTACGCATTAAGAGATGTGTATCTACACATTTAGCCATGTGTATCTACATATTTAAAGGTGTATCTACGCATTTAGACATGTGTATCTATGCATTTAGCCATGTGTATCTACGCATTTAAAGGTGTGTATCTACGCATTTAGACATGTGTATCTACGCATCTAGAGATGTGTATCTACGCATTTAACCATGTGTATCTAAGCATTTAAAGGTGTGTATCTACGCATTTAGACATGTGTATCTACGCATTTAGCCATGTATATCTACGCATTTAAAGATGTGTATCTACGTATTTAGAAATGTGTATCTACGCATTTAGCCATGTGTATCTACGCAATTAGCCATGTGTATCTACGCAATTAGCCATGTGTATCTACGTATTTAGACATGTGTATCTATGCATTTAGAGATGTGTATCTAAACATTTAAATGTGTGTATCTACGCATTTAGACATGTGTATCTACGCATTTCGCCATGTGTATCTACGCACTTAAAGGTGTGTATCTACGCATTAAGAGATGTGTATCTACGCATTTAGCCATGTGTATCTACGTATTTAGACATGTGTATCTACGCATTAAAAAAAATTCGAAAAAAAAAATTCGAAAAAAAAAACTCGAGAATAAGCCATTAACAACGTAACCAAAGAAGAAGCCAGAAAAACAAATAAGAAATTGATGCGAAACGGCTCTGCTTGTTAAGTTAATTCTAAACAAATAACTTGTATAAAATCTTATACTATAAGATAACAATCAACAAAGTCTTAGTGTCCCATTGAATAAGGTGTTTGTCCATAAAACCAAAGGTTTTGAGTTCAATCCCAATTGGCAATTTGAATAGAAATTGTCTTCGAAAATGTTTCCGTGATAAATAGTTTACAATATCATATTAATCAACAATGACTTAGTGGTCCATTGGTTTAGGAGCTGGTCTCTTAATCCCTAGGTCCCGTGTTCGATTCCCAATGGCTGCTTTTTTCGATTTTTGCTTAGTAGTTTTCATCCCGTGTTTAATATTATACAATTTTATACTAAACAACGAAGACCCTGTGGTTCGTTGGTTAAGTTGTTTGGGTTTGATACCTGAGGTCGTGGGTTCGACCCCTAGTTGTTGCGTATTTTGATTTTTACTTAATAGTTTTCTTCGCGTCTTATTAGTTTTGACTTTTTGCTATAGACCTCAATCCTCATTTAAGATCATAGACCTCACCAGATGCAATCTCTCTCTCTCTATATATATATATATACTCCCTCCATTCTTTTTATATCACCCAAGGGGCTCTTGCACAAGGATTAATGAAGTTATTAAACAAGTATTATATGATGTACTTTCTGCTTTATGGGGAATAAAAGAATGCAAGTGGGTTAGTATTAATTAGGATTAGAGTTATAATTAGTGTAAAGGTTACCACTTGCATTTCCCACCATTTTCTTTGGCTGAAATTTTAAATTTTCAGCCAATTTTTTGCTTCCCACCAAAATGTTTTCAAAAAGTCTAATTTTTCCCACCAAAACACAATATTACAGTCTGTTTTGACAGCCAGTAACATTGGTTATGATGAGCATTAATTACAAACAGTACTGTACATGGGTAAATAAAATTACACAAACTGAATTTTTACACCACAATCAAAAGTAAAAAAAAAACAGAAACTTTGCAAGCTTCCAGTTTCTACTTCTTCTTTATCTTCTTAGTCCTTAGTTCTTCTAAAATCTATCCTGCAAAAAAAATTAGTCAAAATAGAAATAAAAACAAGCAAAATAAACAACAATGGTTAAACATAATCTTCTTAGTCCCTAAGGTCGAACGATTCTACTAACCCGAGTAAACTACCATACACAAATCTTCGACATGTCTTCACTCTTAAACGACAATGAAACAACATTATCCTAAACATTGAACCAAAACCATAACATGGCAGAAAAAATCCCCAGATACCCTTGCTCAACCATCATATAACCAAAATCAATTTCCAGGCGAGTCAAATTGTCCATCAAAAAAATTTCTCATACAAACATATCAATATCCAAATCCATCAATTTCTCTCATATAATTTGAAATACATATACAACTAATGGACTAGAGTAATTATTGTGCAAAGTTGACTATATTTCACTGAAACTATGATAATTCAAAGACCAAAACAAGAAAAAAAAGTGCAATAATCCCCAAATTTCAACTAAAACCTAAATATATCAATAAAATTAAAGTAATAATGAACTTCTTGAATAAATTACCTAATCAGATAAAAAATTCCAACAATCGAATTACCTAATCATGAATCACTTGATTGAATTACCTAATTATATCAATCGAATTACCTAATCATGAATCATTTGCAGACACGAAAACAATATACATCATCAGAATTAAAATAGCAATATTATATCCACATCTCAAAATATTGAACCACAACATTCAGCTAGAAGGGATAGAACCTGTACAAGCTCGTCCCCTTCTCCGTTATTTCCCTCTTTTCTCACCGCCTCCTCTTTTTCCACTGCCTCCTCTTTTTCCACTGCCTCCTCCTTTCCCTTGTTCTCTTGCGTGTTGAACATGCAAAAAAAAAATACAAAATATATCAGAATTTGTACATCACAGACATTTGACGAGTAACCTAAAATCGTAAAAACAAAGAGAAATGCATGTACCTTAACTTTATTCTTGCAAGAGCTCGGTCTAAAAATGCATTAAAACTCTTAGTATATGGAGAGTAATCATCAATAGGTTCAATCTTTTGACGTTTAGGGCTACTTTCACAAGATCTGACAGTGTTATCATCAGATCTTGCGTTCTCGTCACAAGATCTAGCAATTACTTGATTGTTTTTACCCGAATAATCTTCAGAAAAATCATCTGGAGATGATTCTACAGAAGAAGCATCATCGAAAACATCAAACCCAGGTGTGTTTGGAATTTCACTAAACTCGAGCAGATCTGGTGAGGGAGCAAGAACAGTAGTTGGTTTTTGACATAAAACCTCTTTCGAATCATAATTTCCATCACAATAAACACAGAGACATTGAGAATCAGATGAATGAGACATTGTATAATAAAAAGGGAGAAAGGGAGAAGGAGGCTTAGTGTAAGGGAGATTAGGGTTTTCAGAGGAGAGAAAGAGAGAGAGAGAGTGAGAGAAGGAGGCGTGGATCAGAGAAAATGGGATTAGGGTTTTTACAAAATACGAAGAAGAGGAGTAAATGGGACGGTTGGGGAAGTGGAACCATCAATGAAGATGGATAAATGATCTTCTGGATCTTTCTTTTTGATGGGTTGGGTAATTGGGTGGGAAATATATAAATGGGTTGGTAAATATGGAGGGAATGGTTAGTAGGTAATTGTGAGTTAGTAGTATAGAGGGAGTGATTAGTGGGTAAGTGGGGAAAATTAGGCCCAATAAACAATGACAATTATTGTAAATATTCAATGTTGGTAAGGATAGAATGGTCATTATACATAACCTAAAAAGGAAAGGTTAGGGATGGGGTGATATAAAAAGAATGGAGGGAGTATATATATATATATATATATATACATATATATATATATATATATATATACATATATATATATATACATATATATATACATATATATATATACATATATATATATATACATATATATATATATACATATATATATATATACATATATATACATATACATATATATACATATATATATATATACATATATATATATATATATATATATATATATATATATATATATGTATATATATATATATAGAGAGAGAGAGAGAGAGAGGAGTTCAAATGAGTTCACTCCCTATGTTGAGTCCTAGAGTCCTAATATAAACCATTAGATCTTATAAAATTAATGACTGAGATTAAAACAAAAAAAAACACTCACCAAACATGCAATTAAGGCTTTGTCCCTCATAGTTTCAATTCCCCATGTACCTAATTAATTATTTTAGTCCTCTACTTTTTTATGAGAGTAACTCCACTGTTTTATGAGTGTAACCCCACTGATTTACGAGTGTAACTCCACTGTTTTAGGAGTGTAACTCTAATTTATGAGAGTAACTCCACTGTTTTATGAGTGTAACTCCACTGTTTTATGAGTGTAACTCCACTATTTACTTCATTGTTTTATGAGTGTAATTTATGAGAGTAACTCCACTGTTTTATGAGTGTAACTCCATTGTTTATTTCATTGTTTTATGAGTGTATTTTATGTCATTGTTTTAGGGGTGAACCTCCACTGTTTTAAGGGTGGAACTTCACGGTTTTGTGGGTGGAACTCCACTGTTTCATGTGTGGAATTCCACTGTTTTATGAGTTGAATTCTATTGTTTTTAGGGTGGAACTCTACAGTTTTTAGGGTGGAACTCCACCGTTTTACTAGTTAAACTCCATGTTCTATTAGTTATTAGTGAAAGTCTATGTTCTATTAGTCAAATTCCATTGTTTTAAGGGTGAAATTCCATTGTTTTAAGGGTGAAATTTCATTGTTTTAAGGGCGGAACTCCACTGTTTTATTCGTGAAACTCCATGTTTTATTAGTTATTAGTAAAAGTCCATGTTCTATTAGTCAAATTCCATTGTTTTAAGGGTGGAATTCCACTGTTTTAAGAGTGGAATTTCACCCTTAAAAATGTGGAATTCCACTGTTTTAATGGTGGAATTCCACCCTTAAAATTGTGGAGTTCCACTGTTTTAAGGGTGGAATTCCACTGTTTTAAGGGTGGAATTCCACTCTTACAATTGTGGAATTCCATTGTTTTAAGGGTGGAATCTCCACGATAACTCCATTTTTTTTAGCAACCACCACCACCCCTACGACGTCACCACTGCCATCATCCCCATACATGACCCACCACCACCAAACACTGATTTTTTGGAAAAAAAAAAACAAAGGAAAAAAAAACCAAGAAATATAAATCTGAAAAAATACAAAATAAAGAAAAATAGAAATATTATAGATCTAAAAAAACTCAGATTCGAAATAATATATAAATCTTAAAAGAAAAAAAAACTGAAAACGGGTTCAAGACTCGGCGGCAGAGATGCGGCGGCAGGGACTCGGAGCAGGGACTCGGCAGCAGGGATGCGGCATCAGGGACGCGGCGGCAGGGGACACGACGGCAGGGACACGACGACAGGGACGCAGCGGCAGGGGACACGGCGGCAGGGACGCACGGCAAGGGACACGGCGGCAGGGACTCGCGCGGCAGGGGCGCGACAGCATTGGATGGCAGGGAATACTTTTTTTTATGGTTTTTGTTATTTTGGGTGGTGGTGTTGAGAGAAGAGAGAATTAGAGAGAGTATGGAGGCAGTTGATGGAATGAGGGGGGGGGGGGATTAGGTTTGAGTTTTGAAATTATGGGAGACAACACATTAATTACATGTTGGGTGGATTAATTACATGTTGGGTGGATGTTTTTTGTTTAATCTCAACCATTCATCCTCTTTAAATCAAATGGCTTATAATAGGACTCCGCATGATGTGATGTTGGAGTATGTGGGGTGTCTTATGTGTTACGTGTTGCTAACAATAGGTGGCTAGGAGAACTCTAGTCACTCCCCACTGATTGTGGCGTACATGTTTTCATGTATGTAGGTACATGATGATTGCTGGAGGGTTACTGAGGCTAGCGAGCGATGATCCTATCATCGATGACACACCTGTTTATCGTTTAGCTGGACCTTAGTCTTTTCATATACATTGAGTGCCTGTAGGGATATGCTATCCCAGACTGTTTTTGTACTTATGGTTTTTTGTACTTAGACTTATATACGTATCTATGTTTTGTTCATTTCAGTATGTATGGTTTTGTTTAATTCGCCTCGTTCTTATCATGCATGTTAAAGTTTAAATTCCGTGTAAATTTTGGCATGTTTGTATGTTTTACTTTTCCGTTGCGACGAGGGTTTTTACAGTTGGTAACAGAGCGTTATCGCTCCCGACGCACTCATGTGACCCCCTACCATAACTTGACCATATAATTGAATAATGAATGAGAGATTGGGTAGATTTAAGGACTTATATTTGTAGTCTGTTTGTGCCTGCTAATTGTTGAGCTAACACCTGTTTTTCTTTTGAAGGATGGTGAGAGCTTCTAATGTGGAGAACACTATAATGCAAGCGCTTCTTCGGGTTCTTGAGAACCAACAGACTCAAGCTGAAGTTGTTCCTCCTCTTCCTCCGCCACATGGTGATGATGCTAATAGACCCGGTGGCTTCTCCTGAATTGCCTCTCAGATGTCTAGGAGCCATGCTAAGACTTACGGTGGTGAAGTAGATCCAATTGCTTATCAGAGTGGTTCCGAGATATGGAGAAGATCTTCTCCATGTACTCAGTTGTCAGAGAGGATAGGGTGCGTTTAGCCGCTCACTTTCTAACATTGGAGGCTGATAGGTGGTGGACTCTTACTGGTCCAAGTTTTCTTCTTGATCCGATGTTTGATTGGGACATGTTCAAAGACAAGTTAGAGACCCATTTCTACCCAAAGGAGCTCCGTTCGCAAAGGCTGAAAGAGATGGATCTTAAGCAAGGAAGATGACGGTGCAAGTGTTCACAGACAAGTTTAACCAGCTAGCTCACTTTGCTTCTCGATTCGTGAGGGATGAGTCAGATAGAGTCTACTTCTACAGAGGGAAGTTAGGACCCTGTATTGAGAGTATGGTTCGCAGAGATTCTACTTCCTTTGTTGAGGTGTACGACGACGCCATCTGGGCTGAGGGTTCGATTAGGGCTATTGATGCTGAGACTCGTGCCGCTACTGCTAGTGCTTCTTCGCACCAGAGATCTGTTTATCAGGGCAAGCGACCTTTTGTTCCATTTACTGCTGCACCTACTTCTCAGAAGAAAAGGTTTGAGAGGTTTGTCGCTCCGGTCGCTAAGACCACTGTTCACACAGATACTACTACGGGTACTTGTCACCGTTGTAGTAAACCTACTCACCCTGGTTTGATTGCTTCAAGAATGCGTACAAGTGCTACACTTGTAACGGGTTTGGGCATAGATCTTTCGAGTGTCTAGAGAGGAACACTGCAATTGGCAAGGCTGCCACTGCTGCTGCAGCTACTCGTGGGAACAAGGCGAAAGGGAAGATTTTTGTGATGACTAGAACAGAGGCTGAGGCCAATCCTGATATCATTGCCGGTATATTTTCTGTCCTTGGTCCTGAGTGCTTGATCTTATTTGATACTGGTGCTTCATTGTCTTTTATATCGACTCAGTTCGCCGATAGCCTAGCTCTGGAGTCTTCTATTGTTGAGGAGACTTCTATCTCATTCCCTTCCGGAGATGTTTTCTCCTGCTCTTCTTCCCATAGGGATGTTCCTATTGTGATTGGTTGTGCCACTTTACCAGCGAACTTATTGAGGTTTCCTCTCGAGGAATTTGACATTATCCTCGGTATGGATTGGTTGTCGCGATACTCGACTCGCTTCGAGTATCGCGACCAGAAAATCTGCTTGAGGAGTTCTTCAGGAGTTCGTGTTTCCTATAAGGGAACTCGCCCCCGAAAGGGTGTTCGCGTCATTTCTTCAATTAAAGCTTCTTATCTTCTTAGGAAGGGTTGTCAAGCCTTCACGTGTGTTGTTTCAGCCGCGAAGCCTTCGCTGCCGAAGCTTGAAAAAGTAGCCATTGTCCGAGAGTTTCCAGATGTCTTTACAGAGGAGTTGCCAGGTATACCTCCTGAGAGAGATGTTGAGTTTACGATCGAGCTTGTACTAGGTACCGGACCTATATCTAAGGCTCCATATCGTATGACTCCGCCTGAATTGAAGGAACTGAAGCCGCAATTGGAAGAGATGATTGAGAAGGGATTTATTTGACCGAGTGCTTCTCCTTGGGGGTGCTCCAGTGCTTTTCGTCAAGAAGAAGGATGAATCGATGGGATTGTGTATCGACTACAGGGAATTGAACAGGGTTACGGTGAAGAACCGATATCCTCTACCTAGGATTGATGACCTATTTGATCAGCTTAGAGGTGCCTCCAGATTTTCCAAGATTGATCTACGGTCAGGGTATCACCAGATTCCAGTTAGAGAGGCTGACATTGCCAAGACTGCTTTCCGTACCAGATATGGACATTGTGAGTTTGTGGTCATGCCATTTGGGTTGACCAATGCTCCTGCGATATTCATGGATCCGATGAACAGGACGTTCAGTGAGTACTTGGACACTTGCGTTGTGGTGTTCATTGATGACATTTTGATATATTACAACCTTTGTATCAATTTCAACCCAATTCATTCTAATTACGATATCTTAAAATATCGTTTAATGTTTAACAATTGACACGTTTCAATTTTAAACATAAATCTTACATTAAGATTTAACCTCTAATGTCTCGATATACGAGTTTAAGGAATATGATCAAATCGTATCAATATACATTCGATCATTTTATCAATTAAGGGAATTGTCCTAAAGGTGTGACCTAAAGGGATCAACTGACCACCACCGTCATACGACAGTAATGTCAAACTCTAGCTAGCCAATCATTACCGATTAATGTTGGTCAGTTGACTAATATAAAATCGTATCATCCCTTGCGCATTCTCGTTATGAGATTTAATTACGTGATCGCACTATTGTTGAGGACACATTTCCCAACAGCTGAAGAGCAAGGTGGTACCCCTAGTGAAGATCCTATGGCTTTGTGGCGATGTGGAAGAGCAGACTTAGGAGACAGAGGCTTCGATGCGCGCTACGCATCCGTTCCTTTTTTATTGAGGTATTTTACTTAGATTTTCTTCGTTCAAGTTTCGAGGACAAAACTTTTTGAAAGTTGGGGTGATTGTAACATCCCGTATTTTCGTAAAATAATATTTTAATATTTTAAAGTACTTTTCGGAATATAATATTATTTTAATAATATTTCGTAAGTTTTAATTTATAATTTCTGTTAAGCTCCGTCTTAAGGTTATTTAATCTTAAGATGTTAGTTCACTTGGCATTTCCCTGTTGGGAAATATGTCCTCAACAATAGTGCGATCACGTAATTAAATCTCATGACGAGAATGCGCAAGGGATGATACGATTTATATTAGTCAACTGACCAACATTAATCGGTAATGATTGGCTAGCTAGAGTTTGACATTACTGTCGTATGACGGTGGTGGTCAGTTGATCCCTTTAGGTCACACCTTTAGGACAATTCCCTTAATCGATAAAAGTGATCAAATGTATATTGATACGATTTGCTCATATTCCTTAAACTCGTATATCGAGAAATTAGAGGTTAAATCTTAATGTAAGATTTATGTTTAAAATTGAAACGTGTCAATTGTTAAACATTGAACGATATTTTATTATATCGTTATTAGAATAAATCGGGTTGAAATTAATACAAAGGTTGTAAATCGTATTGACGATAAATTGTCATTTTATATTTGTAATTTCGAATTACATGTCAATTAATAAATATGATTTATTTAATATACAATATTTATATGATAAATATTTATATTATTATTATTGTATTACCTAGTGACATATAAGATGTCACATTTTATACAAATTCTACAATTGACACATTTGTAAAATGAAGTCCATTTTAAGTGAAATTGGGCGGCTAAGTGGAAATGGTAGTGTGGATTATTAGTGTGTTAAATACACTATATCATTATGTTTAGACAACATTCTAGAGAACACTAACCTAGAGCCACCCTAGCAACATAGAAAGAAGGAAATGTCCCCTCTTGCTTCTTCCCATACCCGGCCACCCAAGAACCAATACACCCCCTTTATATCTTGTGGGTAAGCTCATAAGATGGGTTAGTTCTTATGTTGGCAAATTTTTCTAAGTGTAGAAATACCTAATAAAATCCTCTAAAATTATTATATTGATAATAATAAGAATACTAATAATAATAAGTTATAATCTTAGTATATTAATTCTAATTAGAGAGATTAGAATAAGTTTAAGGAGAAACCGGTTTTGTGCTAGCTTGTTCAAGATCTCGGTTGGTTAAGGGTTGTCTTGGTGCATCCAAAGGAGGTATTCTTATTTGGGTACTAGGAGGATCATCCTTGCCATTCACTCGGACCGTATGTAAGGGTTCGAGAACTCTCTCATTTCCGCATTTCATAGCATGCATAAGATCGTTAACAAGTATCTTAAAATGTTAATTAAAGAGTTAATTAAAGGTTTATGTTAGTATGACTAAAAGATTAGTTTATGAGTAACTATTAAAACCTAACAATTGGTATCAGAGCAATAGGTTGTTTGCATGCTTTCCATTTACGTTTTTACGGAGTTATGGTGATAACAAAAATAAAATTTGAATTTTCGTTTAATATATGATATGCACGAAATAATTTAAGCATGATTACCTACTGTTTTCTAAAATGTTTTAGAATATTTGGAATATATTTTGCATGAATATTGATTAATGGTATATTAAATCTCGGATTTTATAAAGTTTTAATGGTTAAAATCGTTTATTTTGGGAAAAATAGCAAAAATCATCTTTTGGCCGAGATTTTTCAGTATGTTATCACATGTATTTTCTATAATATGAATATGAATTTTCGTAAATTATGGACTTATAAAACGTGTGATATGAATTTTAAGTGTTAAAATGCAATAAGATGAATAAAAATGGGTTAAAATAGTTATATTATGAATTTGACTATAAAAATTTATGAGGATGTCACATGCAATATTTAAAATTTATGTTGAATTTTCCAGAAATTTATCTCAAATATTGCAATATTATAGATTTTTAATGTAAAAATCGGGTAATTAGTGACATAATTTCGACTTTAATAGTTTAAGTTGGAATTTGGCCATAAAAATTTAACACGATGTCATATATATTATTTCCAGCATGTATAAAATTTTCTAGAATTTTATCTTATTTTATGCTTGAGAAATAATTTTAAAGGTTAAAATCGTACGATATATGACGAAAATCGTTAAAATTTGCAATAGTTGTTAAAATGGCCGAAAAATTTGACCCATAATAGTAATATATGATATGTTCATCACTGAAATTTTCTTGGGAGCCAAAAGTTTCTGATTTAATTTAATTTTAATTGTTGAAAAGTTGCATTTAAAATTAAAATAATAAGAGTCTTTAAATTAAAGTTTCGGCTCTTGGGCAGTGTGTAATTTATTTTTCTGTCCATTTTGTGTTCTTGAAGTGTTTTGGAAAGTGTAAAAATATTATTAGCATTTAATTTGCATTTATGAAGTTAATTATTGAATTTTCCGACTTAAAATGCTCGTTTTACGTCTTATTTACGAAATAATGTTAAAACCGTATAAACACTAATATTTTTAAGGTTCTGAAATTTTAAGAACATTCTGGAATTTTCAAAATTTGAATTTTGAATTTTTCGAAATTTTAATGACTCTTTCGGATTTTTATATTATTTTTCCCGTAAAACCGAGTAATACCAATCAATATTGAAATATATTAAGTTAAGTCATGTTCAAAGTTTGAGTAAGACTAAATTTTGAAACCTATAAGAGTTAGGATGATTAACTTAAGGATGAAAACCGTTTCATATAATGCATAGTGTTGTTAAACGTTAAAACACGCGATTCCATAAACCGAGGTTTGCGATAACTATTTAAATAAGTGTTTTAAATAGGACGATTTGGCTTAGGGTTTGCATGTTAATTCATATTTACATAAACATTGCATATTATTTTATGAATGTCATGATTTATTTTACGTAATTTTGGGAATTATGTAATTTACTTAGTATGGCCTTAGTTTTTAAATCGGTATTTCCCGTAATGTAAGGGGTTACCGATTCGATTGTAATTTTGTGATCTCGTATCACCCAATTGTAATTTATTTCTATTTTATAATGTATAAAGTAGACTAGAAAAGTTGTAATATTTGTAAAATCCGGAGTTCCTTGAAGACGGTGCCATTCGGAAAGGAGTTCCGACAAGACGGTGTTTACCTCGAAGTGCGTGCCTCGTGAAGTTCAAGGGACCAAAGGAGTTGGTTTCCGAATTTGTACTTTTATTATTTCTTTTCTAGGAAAGGCCATACTAGGGTTTATTTTATGCTTTTATTTTGCTTTTTATATGTTTGCATGCATAGCCAAATCGTCATATATCGTCTCATGCATTTTCGATTTTATCGACCTAGTCTTTTATTTTATCGATAATTCACCGACTTAGTTCACTTAAACGGAGATAGATAATAATTTGACTAGATCTCTTACATATAAATATTGAGACTTAGCCTTACCAAAAAGTACGGACCCATGAATCCCTTTTTCAAAAGAACGTAGGCTCGGCTACACCGGGGTACTAAAATTGTCACGTTGGGTAAGTGGGGTAATAAGATTACACCTTGAAATTTGGTTGATCTCAACGAAAGTATTCGTAACCGTAGTTGCAATAAGTTCGGGCTAAAGATAATTTTAAGAAAATTGTCGACCGAGAGTTCTAAGAGTAGAACCGATTAAAGAGTTAATCCACCAAATTATACCGATACGGGTTTAATCGGCTACACCATGCCCGGATTAGTATGGGTTTGGGTCTCGGGATTGTTTACTTAATTGGGTAAGGGATCATTAAGTAAATAACTAATTAACTTGTTTAAGTTTTTAGTTTAAATTATGAATTTTAAAATGATGTTGTTTTATTTCCTTCATTTTATTGTAGTTTAATTTTCAACATCGACAATGGCAACCAACGCTCCACCTCTCACTAACGTATCATGGCTTCGGTCCTTTATGGATCGTTGCAAACTCGATAAGCATGGTTCCAATTTTAAGGATTGGGATGCGCAATTACTTTTGGCCGCTCAAGGTGACGATAAGAGTCGTTACCTATCCGAAGCCGCTCCTCCCGCTCCGACCGCTCGTTCATCGGTCCAAAATCGTGAGGCCTATGAAGCCTACATGAAAGAGTCCTCCGCTCTTAAAAATGTGCTCATCTTCTCCATGGAGTCGGATCTCCAAAGGAGTATGATTAAGTTGACCACATCGTATGAGATATACACCAAGCTTGCGACCATGTTTTCGCAAACTCCAAGGGTGATCCAATATGAGGCGGCTTCCGCCTTCTTCGACATTACGTTCAAGGAAGGGCAAAAGATAAGCCCTCATGTGCTCAAACTCATTGAGCTCGCGGAGACTCTAAAAGCGCAAGACGTTGATGTACCCGACTCTCTTATTATTGACCGAGTTCTTCACTCGCTCAATAAGGTTAAAGCGTATGCTCAATTCCGGGTGAATTTCAATATGCGAAACCAAGAGACCACGTTGGATGAGTTGCATAAGATGCTAGTTCAAGCCGAAAGGGACATGGGACTTCATGAAAGTTCCACCAAGGATGTTTTGAACATCGAAAAGAAAGGGAAAACGAGCTTCAAAAGGAATGCCTCTAAAGGCAAGGGCAAGAAAACGTTCAAGCCCAAGGCGACCAAAGAAAAGACCTTTTCGAAAGGCGCTTCCACCTCGTCTTCAAAAGCGGAAGACAAGTGCCATTATTGCACGAGGATCGGTCATTGGAAGAGAAATTGCCCCAAATACTTAAGCGATCTCAAAAATGGGAAAGCAACCGCCGTAGGTAATAATTCTCGTTTATGATTCATGTCATTTATCAACTTATGTATAGTGATACAAATGTGTTGATGTTTACCCTTTTTAAATGTTTTAAAGGGGCGCCTCCTAATAACGATAAGGGCAAGGAGAAGGAAGCATGAAGTTCCTTACTTGGATGGCTATGGTAGCATCCAAATTGATTGAAGACTTGAAGAGCTAGCCTCTAATTTTCATATTGTCTTCTTTCATATTTTGCATTTTATTTATGGAACAATTTATTTTCTTGTAAGACAAGGATTAAAATCCTAAAACAATGGTTGTAATTTGGATATTGGTGACTTGGTTTTCAACCCGAGTCACTACTGTTGTTCTTAATCAATGTTTTGATTTCTCAAATAAATTGCATGCCTTGTTTAAACATGAATAATAGTGATTTTATCACGCAATAAACTATTAATACGATCAATATAATATAATCAAAGTGTTGATTAAAACAGGAGAACTACACCCCATGAGATACTTACAATCAAAATGAGACAATATTAGTTCATTATGAGATTTTCATTTTAAGTGAAAATGAGAATGTACTCATCACACCTATGAAACTTCAAACATTCATATGCATTGGTTAATCGAAATAGCTATCCTTATACGAATAAAGGTTATCGTTAGAAGGATAGAGTGGGAGAAAAATATTTCGCTCGCAAACCAATGATGAAAATAAAGGATCTTAGAGAAGATTCCTACATGGGAGTCTTAAGAAGAGCCCTAAATGAATTGAAGAAACTACGAGAGGACACTGAAGAAACTACGGGAGGACACTCGAAGAAAAGTTCTTTGTGTTCATTGTTTCAAAGAGAGGAGACATGAAACCCCGTATGAATTCGGAAGGAATATCGGCTCCTTGAGATAATGATTTTTTAAAGATTATAAGATAATAGAGGAGAAATTATCTATCTTTACGGGAGGAAAGATCGGTTCCTTAATAAATGATTTTTCTAAGTTTATAAGATAAAAGAGAAGAAATCATCTCAATTCTCTCAATGTAGTTATAAGGAAATTATCATGTCATATTCGTCTCGAGGAAACGAAGACATGATAAGAGGGTGATGATTGATTAAATGGAAAATAGATCACTATAGGGATAGTGATGGTGATAATGATTCAAGATACAAATAAAAGATTTACATGCGAGAAATGAAAAGTTCATTTAAGAGATCGAGTAATATTGATTTTAGTGGGAGCAATGTTCATTAAAAGAATTAAGCCCACCATTTAGAGAGGATGGGTGATTCTTTAAGGTGTAAAGAATAAGAGGGTTTCAATTCTAGATGATCAAAAACCTTATATCATAAGATGATGGAGCTTTACGGGAAGGTTTATTATATTGATAATAAAAGGTCGCCCATTAAAAATCAAAATGGTTAATTTTGAATAACCTTGATAAAATAGCCGAGATGTTTGAAAATTATAAGAGTGATGAAATCACTAATAACTACAATATAAATTTCAGCACATAAGTGACTAGATACGTCACGAGTTATAAGATAACAGTGGGAGCTTCCCTCAGGAAAGGAATCTCAAAATCTGGAATGGGTTCTAGAAATGTGTTCAAATAAGATCATATTATGTGAGATAATATGAGTCGGAAGGAGACCAAAATTGTAAGTTTTGCAATCATGAATAAAGGGTTATTCGCAAAACACTAATACAAATAGATGATTGTGCATCAATTGCAATGTAATAGTATTGACTATTGCATGACAACATCATTTGAGTTATGATTAACTCAAAGTGAAAGATACTTTGTCAGAATCCAAATGGGTTGTAAGAGACAATTTTGAACCCCATAAGTGAACTGGATTGACTTAGTATGGCCCCTAGCCGCTTACATGAGGTGACATCTCGAAGCGACTAGAGTGTGAGGCGATTGATAGCAAGTTCAAGTGCCATAGAGTCATATGTGATGACTAGTCGATCACATAGGCAGACTGTAAGAGACACTCTGTCGGGCAATGTGACCGCTTATAGAGTTCTGGTAATTTTATAATAGCCGGGTCGTGGCGAGAGCTGCTATAGTATTCTTGTGAGTCAATTCTTAGACTAAAGATTACTCTCCCAAGATGGTACAGTTTAGGCATAACCTTGATCCATTCTCTACGACTTTTCGTAACTGGAGTCAAATGGGATTGTTTTGGGTTGTGACTGACTGTGACTAGTTGAAGGAAGTAGTTAACTGGAAATGCGTGGCCACGCTCGGAAGGTATCTATGGTAGATAATTCCGGTCAAACAGTTATTCTCCAGATCGAGGAAACCACTCATGATATGATCGAATGCAAGTACGACCTCAGAGAGACATCTTGCATTGAGTGGAAGATTGTAATAGGACAAGAGAATTGGTGACGCACACTTGTCGAGGACAAGTGGGAGATTGTTGGGAAATATGTCCTCAACAATAGTGCGATCACGTAATTAAATCTCATGACGAGAATGCGCAAGGGATGATACGATTTATATTAGTCAACTGACCAACATTAATCGGTAATGATTGGCTAGCTAGAGTTTGACGGTGGTGGTCAGTTGATCCCTTTAGGTCACACCTTTAGGACAATTCCCTTAATCGATAAAAGTGATCAAATGTATATTGATACGATTTGCTCATATTCCTTAAACTCGTATATCGAGAAATTAAGGTTAAATCTTAATGTAAGATTTATGTTTAAAATTGAAACGTGTCAATTGTTAAACATTGAACGATATTTTATTATATCGTTATTAGAATAAATCGGGTTGAAATTAATACAAAGGTTGTAAATCGTATTGACGATAAATTGTCATTTTATATTTGTAATTTCGAATTACATGTCAATTAATAAATATGATTTATTTAATATACAATATTTATATGATAAATATTTATATTATTATTATTGTATTACCTAGTGACATATAAGATGTCACATTTTATACAAATTCTACAATTGACACATTTGTAAAATGAAGTCCATTTTAAGTGAAATTGGGCGGCTAAGTGGAAATGGTAGTGTGGATTATTAGTGTGTTAAATACACTATATCATTATGTTTAGACAACATTCTAGAGAACACTAACCTAGAGCCACCCTAGCAACATAGAAAGAAGGAAATGTCCCCTCTTGCTTCTTCCCATACCCGGCCACCCAAGAACCAATACACCCCCTTTATATCTTGTGGGTAAGCTCATAAGATGGGTTAGTTCTTATGTTGGCAAATTTTTCTAAGTGTAGAAATACCTAATAAAATCCTCTAAAATTATTATATTGATAATAATAAGAATACTAATAATAATAAGTTATAATCTTAGTATATTAATTCTAATTAGAGAGATTAGAATAAGTTTAAGGAGAAACCGGTTTTGTGCTAGCTTGTTCAAGATCTCGGTTGGTTAAGGGTTGTCTTGGTGCATCCAAAGGAGGTATTCTTATTTGGGTACTAGGAGGATCATCCTTGCCATTCACTCGGACCGTATGTAAGGGTTCGAGAACTCTCTCATTTCCGCATTTCATAGCATGCATAAGATCGTTAACAAGTATCTTAAAATGTTAATTAAAGAGTTAATTAAAGGTTTATGTTAGTATGACTAAAAGATTAGTTTATGAGTAACTATTAAAACCTAACATTCCCGTTTTAGGTTTCCGTTCCACTTAAATAAAGCAAACCCGACTCACTTAAATAAAGGACACCTTCTTGCTTTCTTCATACGAATTCATTTAGTCAACAAAACTCTTTCACTGTAAAACACAAAACTCCATTTTCTCTTCTTTGAAAAGCTTTAAAAGATCATCTCAAGGCCCTCTTCAACTCGAATCAAGGTAAAAATTATATATTCGGAATCCACTCGAAATTTCTGATCTTTCTATCACTTTTAATTTTCGTTTCTCAAACCTTCGTTTTAGGGCTGTTTTGCCCTAATCCGTTTTAAGCTCCTAATTTCCGTTTTTTGTGATCCTAGGAGTTGGTTAGGACGACCCCGAGGTTGATACTTACGTCGTGGAGGAAGATTTGGGAGCACAAGACGCTTGAAGGTGACAATTATGAGCTTACTCGGCCTATTTGTTAAATTAGCAAGCTTTTTGTTAAATTTGATGTGTTTATATGTTTAGAAGCATGAGATAGGTTGCAAACATCTTTAGTATACTTATTATTCAGATTGTTGTTGAGAATTTATGTTGAAATCATCATTTGAGTTGATTTTGGGAGTATATATGGAGATGGGTATAATTTGGGGATTTTGATGTGAATCCATGAATTTGTTATTGTTTATATGTTTCTTATAGTTGTTTGATGCTAGTAACTTGCTGGGACTGATGAGATGTTGCTTAGGATCATGTTTAGGAAGATTTGTTGAAGGTTTTTGAATGTTTCTCATTGACGAATTCTGCGAAAATCACGAACAAAGACTCCCAGCCGGTAGGCCGACCGGCAGCCGGTCGACTGGCTGAGAGCCCATTTTGGTGTTCTTGCGTATTTTTGAATTTAAGGTGAAGGTGTGCTCAGCCGGGTGGCCGGCCGCCGGTCCACCGGCTGAGACACCTTTTGTGTGTTTTTGCGTAAGTTAAGAAGAGGATAGGGAGATGGGTGTAACACCCCCATTTATTAAGGAGCCTTTAGCAAAACCTTCCCAAATCAATAAGACTGTTACCATCTCGGAAAGACCGAGGTAGTGAATAAAAAAGTAAAACAACCACAGTACTTTATAAATAAATGATAGATAAAGTCTCTTACAACTTGTCCAAAGACCAAATACAAAACTGAGATACAAGTAATAAAATAAACTCTGAAAGAAAAGACTACAATGATCTCTAAGCTAAGTAAGTCCAAGTCCGCATCTCACAATCCTGCCCCAGCTCCTAGCTCATCTGTCTCTTTCCTGTAGAATCTACTCCCCATTCTGGATCATCGTAGGTGTCACACGAATACACTGTCAACCTCGCGGTCGAGTAGGATAACACAAAATCATAATGCAACAAATAATGATATGCAAATGCCATGATATGCTCGAGCTCAATCTCAATCTCATTCTCAAACCCGAAACACCCAGCCATACCGAACCTCCCGGCAGACTATAATCGGCCGTCGCCGAACACCAGCCCAATAGCTGATAAGACACCAGGCCTGGTCTGCAGAACCACCCTGGGCTTTACATCAGAACAATATTTGATCCATATCTTTCTCAGTAACCAATGCATATGATATGCTCATGAATGCAATAATAAAATAGCCAACCAATAAACATCATTGTTATATAAATCATGTTTGCATCCATACATACAATACAACATCCATTCATAACACATCATAGAGTATAGTGTCAGTGTACACTACCTGGATAGCAATATAATCCCATCACACAGCTAACATCCAATCAGCAGAATCACTTCATCACATACTCAACACCTAACAAAATAATGTACTTAATTACTAACTAATACAATTACGCCACTAATATAATATATCAATTATTCAAATTAATTACGATTCTTCACATATCCATCACCTATATACCATAATTATGTATAATTACCACCTAATAAAATAATTAATCATTCACATAACCTAGACTCATCATGACTTAATAGGAATATCAACTTAAAGAACAAACACGACTTTTCCTGATTTTCCAACACCTGACAGATTTGGTATAAAATATATAACTAATTCCAGAAAAATTGAATTGATTCAAGGCCAAATGGATTGGAACCCCATGAGTCTTATATACAAATAATGTCTAACATAGTTTTCTCAAATTCTAAACTTATCTAGGGTTTCAGATTGATTTCCAAAAGCTGACATAATCCGTCGCATAAAAAGTATTAATTCATAAAACAAGTTTAAAACATTATTTTTCGGTAATTCCAAATCCTATTATCATCTAGACTTTACAAAGATTATGTATAAAAAAGACCCAAAACTGAATCGACATATAAACTAGGTTTCCAAACCATTTTCCACAACCAAATCAAATTCGCGGACTTTTCAGCGACATGTTCATAAATAAATCACCTAGGACAAACCATAAGTATTCTGACTATGAAATTTTATATGCATAAACTAGATTTCAAATAAATAGGACTCTCTTTTCAAAATTTTCGAAGAATAAGACTTTAAAATAGTATAAAAAATTAAATGAAATCGACTTACAAACAGGGAAATCGAATTACGTTGCAAATGGTGAGAAATCTCCAATCCAATGAAAGGCTCGACACTCTTCTTCCTCTCCCTCTCTCTAGGTTTTGAAAATAATTTTAGGATGCCGATGGTTAGGCTTTAGGTTTAGGGTTTTTTTTATGTTTGCATATCATAGGGTTGGGTTGTACATTACATATTTCTCACAATCACAACCCGAGTACAAGCCCATCTCGCATCAATCATAACCGAGTCTAATAGCCCATCATGCATCTCGAGAACTTATATCTCTATATCCCGTTCTTAACCCATAACTTAAAATTAACGAGTACATATAAGAATATAATTTAAATATAAACTAAATATGAATATGAAGGTAAATAGTATTACAAGTCCTCATGATACATTAAATATAATTATTATAGCAACTAGCAAATACGTATCAAATAATATATAATTACACCTCAACTTGATAATAATATAAGACAACTCATTTTTACGAACTACAAAAATATGGGGTATTATAATAGGTCTCCCAGCCGGGTGGCCGGCGGCCAGTCGACCGGCTAGGAGCCCTTCCTCAATGTTGTAGTTGTTTTCAAAGGGATGTTTGATGGGGTTGTCAGCCGGCTGACCGGCAGCCTGTCTGCAACCGGCTGAGAGCCCCATTTTATACAAAATCTGGTTTAACTTTTGATCGGCTTGTCCGATTTGCTTGAGACTCGTTCCGTGTGCCTCGTATGTGTGTTTGAGGTCCCCGCAGTTCGGGCGGCACTATATTGGGTTCGGGAATGGAGTGAGGATAGAGACCCCCCGGTCGGGCAACCGAAATGGAAACTGGCTCTTCCTCGACTTAGTTCTTGGGGTCAATTAAGTGTTGATTAGAGGTCAGTAAAATTAGGACTAAGGACTTGGTTGTAGTACATATCGGAATATGTCTGAGTTAGGACCGCTAGAGTACGATATATACTGATGTCTGATGCATGTCAAGGTATGTCTGAGTTGGGACCTCTAGTTTGACATGTGAGTGTTTGTGGCGTGTCGGTCATGTCTGAGTTGGGACCTCTGCACCGTCTCGTGTATGGATGATGCGGTAGGAGATGTCTGAGTTGGGACCTTTGTCCTTCCGTGAGTTTGTTTGACCGTGGTGAATTGGGTCTGAGTTAGGATCCCGATTCACTACGAAGGGTAATGGTTATGGCTGAGTTGGGTCAATGAACCATTATTAACTGATTATTAGTATCCATTCGTGCCTGAGTTGGGGTTCACGGATTTATGCTTGCTGACCTTGTGTACCAAGTTTACCTGAGTTGGGGTGTGACTTGGGCACTGCTGATTGTGTTTAGGTCTTTCCTGAGTTGGGGTTAGTTCTAGATACTGTTGTTTGCATCTGCTTGCCTGAGTTGGGGTACAGTGTCAGATGTTGCTGAATTGTGTTTATCTAGAGTATTGTTATCATTTGAGTATTGTACGTCCAAGGCATTGGACGGCTCTTAGTCTGAATTCGTAAATGGTTTGAGGAGAAAGACCCCCTGGCCGGGCAATCGGAAGGAAGACCGGCTCTCGCTTCAAATAGTTTCCGAAGTTAAATAGGGGTATTTGCATAAGTGAAGCATGTTGATATGAAAGCTGTTATATATATATATATATATATATATATATATATATATATATATATATATATATATATATATATATATATATATATATAGTCGAGATCTGGTGAGAACCACCCTTATAATGAGAACCATGAGAACCCTTACTAAATCTCCACCATATTTCGCTTCGAAAGTTTCGATGGATCATTTACCATTAGTTTAACGTATTCAAATACACATTTTAGTATCATTAAACAAAAATTTTTGATTTTATTAACATATATACTTAGTGTACCAAAATACAATTAGGTATACTAAAACGGCTATAAATGCACGAAAACGACCATTACGTGCATGAATTTTTTTACATGCATGAAAATGATTACTAGGTGCATGAAATAATAGGCTCTATGTGCATTAAAACGAGTTCTATGTGCATGAAATATGATAGATACGTAAAAATCGGTAGTAGGTGAATGAAAATTAATAAAACGTATCTCACCTTCATTTCCGTCACTAGTATATATTTTCTAGACCAAGAAATATGTTCTCTAGCCATAAAATTCCATGCCGAATCCAAATATGTCATTATAAAAATGTCCGTAAGTTAGAGTTCTCATGGTTCTCATTATATTGGTGGTTCTCATAGGATCTCAATTCTATATATATATATATATATATATATATATATATATATATATATATATATATATATATATATATATACTTCGCATGTTGTGATGTTGGAGTATGTGGGGTGTCTTATGTGTTACGTGTTGCTAACAATAGGTGGCTAGGAGAACTCTAGTCACTCTCCACTGATTGTGGCGTACATGTTTTCATGTATGTAGGTACATGACGGTTGCTGGAGGGTTACTGAGGCTAGCGAGCGATGATCCTATCATCGATGACACACCTGTTTATCGTTTAGCTGGACCTTAGTCTTTTTATATACATTGAGTGCCTGTAGGGATATGTTATCCCAGGCTGTTTTTGTACTTGTGGTTTTTTTGTACTTAGACTTATATACTTATCTATGTTTTGTTCATTTCAATATGTATGGTTTTGTTTAATTCGCCTCGTTCTTATCATGCATGTTAAAGTTTAAATTCCGCGTAAATTTTGGCATGTTTGTATGTTTTACTTTTCCGCTGCGACGAAGGCTTTTACAGAATCGACCAATCATAAACCTTAAATAACGTAATTAGCCATGACAATGAATTAAATTTTATCCTCGGATAACTGACCTAGTGAACCTAATCCCTAGACCTTCTTTATATGTTTGAATTCATCTTTATTTTATATCACTTTTAGTTGTTATAATTAATCAAATCACTTTCAAAGAAATTGTTTCTTTAAGACACTATAAATACTTGCAAACTAAATTATAACCGCCTCCCTATGGATTGGATACATGTCTTACCGCAAGCTATTTGTTAGTAGTAATTTATTATTCCTTTGATTAAGGTGATACAACTTTAGCCTTATCAATTGTTGCTATAACTAGATTTATATTCTAATTGATTGGTATATACTCCCTCCATTTTTTTCATGTGATACATTTACCATTTTCACGTTTGTCAACGCAAGTTTTACGTGCTTAATATCTTTAGCTACGTATTTGCAAAAATTATAAAAGTTATATATTTTCAATGTACTCGTAAAGACGAATTAAACAAGACCCCACATGAATATGTTTTTTCTTACGTATTGGGAGAAAATTGAAATCAAAGCTTAACTTGTGAATAGTGTACAAAAAGCAAATGTATCACATGGAAGAAAATGGAGGGAGTATTCTTTTGTTGAATTTGAGCAAATATAATAAAAGATGTAAAATATATAATTAAAAAGAGTCCAGGGGCTTGGGTCACACATGCATAGATAAAAAAATTATGATGGATATTAAGAGTTATTTTCCGAAATAGGCGATTTTCAACAATTAATTAACGAAATAGGTAACTTTTCAAATTTATTACCGAAAATGGGTCCACGTCATCACCGAAGCTGGGATGATATTTAAGTCGCTTACCCGGAGGAAGATCCATCCCGAATCTGGGAAAAAATTCAAGTCGCTCAGGGGGGTGAGCGACTTGACACCCATTCCCGTTCCCATGTTTTCCCCTGTTTCCAAATTTCCCCAAATTCCCAAAAAAAAAATCCAGAAACATCTAGGCTAACGACCTAGTTGCTTCCCTTGCAACCCTTCAAAGTCTCGGTGGAATTGTTGGAAAAGGTGGGTGATTTTGCTTGATTTCGGAACAATAAATAATGTTACTTTTTATCTTACATCTTATTAAACTAATATATCTTACCTGCCTGCAGACAAGCTAGTTGTATCTACCTCTTGCTCACTTCTTCACACCGCTGTTGACATTGTTAACGAGACCAAGTTAGATGATGAAATCAAGTCATGGCTCGCATTTACTACTACAGGTATACCCGGCTCAATATAAGATATGGGCAACGTCTTCATCATCGTCATCACCATCATCATCAACGTCATGAACTGAAGAAGATCATAAGATGGTATTATTATTCGTCGAAATCGAACCGATTTCATTAATCATACTACAATTTATAGAAGATGATGACGTGAATCTGGATGAGTTGCTATTTACGGGAGTGGGTTCAGAATAGGTGCTTGAGTTAGAGTATGGAGTTCCTATAATTTCTGGGTTTTGTTTTGGGAATTTGGGGAAGGATAAAAACAGGGGAAAACAAGGGAAGGGGATGGGTGTCAAGTCGCTCACCTCCTGAGCGACTTGAATTTTTTCCCAGATTCGGGAATAGGTCGTCCTCCGGGTAAGCGACTTGAATACGATCCCAGTTTCGGTGATGACGTGGACCCATTTTTGATAATAAATTTGAATAGTTACCTATTTCGTTAATTAATCGTTGGAAATCGCCTACTTCGGAAAATAACTCGGATATTAAGATAAATGACGTAATGGATTGTTAGATGTTTAGGCTTAAAGACAACCATCTCTCGGCCTCATTGTCACGCATAGATAGGGTTCTAGCTACCTCTTGACTTTTGCTAGATCGTCCTACTAACGCGTGTTTAGTCTAATTCATATACGTGTCTCTCGACTTATAGAATGAAGTAACAAATTTAATCTAAGTTTGTGATCAATAAACAAAGATTAACAAAACATAATACACATGTGATAGAAACAAATTAACAATAACTAAAACAAATTTACATTAACATAGTAAATTTTAAACTAATGCATGATTCTCCTTTCCCTGCAAAGATTACTACTCATTCATGCTAGTGAAAGAAAATGCAATGTATGAAAAAAAGACATGATTAATATTAAAACTAAATAATAAAAATGGATAACAAAATATGTAACTAAATATGAGAACAATGAATTACTAAATAATATAAACGAAATAGAAATACTGTATCGAAATGAACCTCGAAATGAAGAACTCAAATGAAGAATAAAGCTTGAATAGAACTAGTAACCAAATGATTATTTTGAAATTGTATTGAGAATTACAAAATGATTAAAGAAAAGATTGAACTAAATTATATGTGAAGTAAATTACGAGATAAAGTAAACTAAAATAAGGTAGAAAAATATGTAAAAGTGTAGAATAAGGTTGATCAAAGAGAATATCTAAGATGCTCTAAAAGGTCGGGGTAAGTGGTCATTTTATAGTAGTTCCAAATAAAACGTAAGAAACAAAAAAAATCCAAGGTGAGGCAACCCCGATCGGGGACACCCAACCCCGATCGGGGTCGTGGTGTTGTGGATTTATTGCTTTAAATCCCCGAGTTAATACCCGGGAAAACCAAAGATATGGAATAATGACGCCATAAAACACCTGGTAAACTCTTTAATCTTGTGCATAAAAATATCTTTGAGGATCCAATGTTGGATTAAGAAATTTTGTGTACCAAGTCTTCATTACTTCAATTGTTTACACTTTGACTTGATTTGCATGATTGACTTGATTATAGATTATATAATTTCTCATGCACATGCAAACTAATTTCTTTATCAAATATCTTAGTCTTTTTGTATGCTTGATCATTCTAGTTTCCACATAGCTCATTTGTTCTTGATAATTGCATATTTGATGGTAAAATAACTATATTTCCTACGAAATACACTTAACATGAACAAACAATTAGCTCATAAAAAACACTAGTAAAAGTGCAAATAGTATGTAAAATCGAGCCAAATATAGGAATAAAAACGTATATTAAAAGTACTAATCAAGAACCGAGTAGAAAGCCCTACCTCGAAACAATACTCTAACACAAGTAAAATACTAGAATTTATCCTCTATGAAGTCTCCTCTAGCAATTAATCAAGTAATATCTATCATAATAAGGTTCTACAACATTTTAACTGATAGATTTCATTAGTTTACTCATCTAATTACTCAAATCTCCAACTATAACATTTTAATTAGGGTTATTTTATGAGAATAATTCATCATATGCCCCTTCTTCTCAGATTAATTTATCCCCGTGTTTAACTGAGAATAATCTCCTCTTTGACGTCATTCAAGTTATATTGATCCCTTGGAAGGGTACCTGTACAACCGGCTAACTTACCTCTTAAACTCCTTCATATTAATGAAAAAAATCACTCAGCATCTTCATCCTCTTCAATAATCAAAAACCAAAAATTATTTTTCCCCAAATTTATTTACTCACTTCTAAGTTATTTCTCCCCAAATTGATATTAACATAAGAAACAACCCATAGCTTGATTTAGTCTTCTTATACAATCCAAAATTCTATTTTCCTTATCTTTTTCTTTTTCTTAGCTTGTAATATAGATATTTCTCATAGGTGTACTCCATCGCCAAAAACCTATGTTATAATATGGGCTTGACTTCGTTAGCTTTGCCGCAAGATTATTAAACAACCTAAATAAGTCTTAACTGGTTTTGTACCCGCGAATTCGCGAACTTGTTCTATTTGACCCGTGTATTTATTTTTTGTTGACGTCCATCTTTAACTTATATATAAAATAATATTTTTTTTATCGCGAATAAGTTATAAGCAAAATATTTGTAAATGATTTATTCCTTTTACATTATTTTTCATGATCATAATAATATAAATATAAGTTTTAATTTGAATTTTATGGTCATATATTTTAATAAATGTTAATATTATTCTTGAATATTTTGTAATCAACAATTTAATGTGGCTAATTTTAGAACTATAAATGTTTTTTTATGTTTTTTTTACAAATTTGTTATTTTGCTATATTTATGATGTACATCATAAATTAAGCTAAAAATGGCTACGTCGTTAAATCGATAAACAAAGCACTTCAAGATCGCGGTTACATATCTGATAGACTTTTTTAAGAAAGTTATATTGATACTTTGTAAGCCGACTAAAAGAGTAAAAATATGTTTTTGTTTTTCACATTTAAATCCAAATATGTAATTTTCTCTTTTTAATACCCTCCTCATAATCAATAATATGCAAATTGAGATAATTAAAATTTAAATTTAAATAAAATAAAATAAGCATCATCTTAATTACAAAACTAACTATACAATTTATTAAAGGTTAAAAATTTTAAAATCTAAAAAGATAGAAATATAGAGTATCTTTTTAAAAAGACTATGAAGGTTTTAATCACATACACATATACACCTTGTTTTTCACTTTTATTTTAGTTCTCATATATATGATATTAGATGAGCAATTAAATGATAACATTAATATGAGAAAAGATAAAAGGGCGTGTAACTCCTAAAGTAAGTAATATGAAATTAAGTAAATAATTTAATTTAGTTACTTAATTACTACCCACTAGGTTTGTGACCCGTGAAATTCACGGGTTTATCCGATATAGTTTTGTTATTTTATCGTATTATTAAGATTTGTTCAAGCAATTAGTTTATCTATTTAAAAAAATATAGTCTTAAAGTACATAAAGTTAGTTAGTCAATCTCTTATTTATTTGACAACTCTGATTTATTTTTAAAACAATATATTTTAATTTAGCTGTTATTTTGATTAATATACTAATAGCATGTGGTTTTTTAAAAAAGACTACCTTTAATAAGTTCATTAAGTCATGACCCTCATGCGTAAACTCATTCTAAAGAGTACGTTGAATTGTTTTGCCTGCTCTTTTAAATACTATTTATATTAAAACGCATGTGAAATAAGAGTTATTTAATCTGGCTTGAATAAGAACTGGTCAACAATCATTGGCGAAACAAAAAAAATTGAAATTAAAGTTTACATTATTGATCCTATAATTATAAATTATTCACCTTCAAAACCACCAGCAACATGGGTCCATGAACATGGACAAAATTAATTATTAATAAATATTTTAATGTAATTTTTTTTAATAATTTAGTGTAGTTACTATGTGACAAAAAATTAAACACTTAAGGTTGCCTTTTAATTAAATTAGATTTTATAAGTAAATTGTGTACTGAATTTCTATATAAAAGCTTGAATATCCCTTTGTTATCTAGGTATATGAAAATAGTGAGTGAAGACGAAAGGGCAAATTATGCATAATGTTTGTTATATTCTTTTTTTTAGAATGATAAGTGATGACTATATCAAAATTGGATAAAGTAGATTGAAAGATGGATGGTTGAGATTTGATTGAAAAATGGGACGGAGGGCCAGATTCAAATTTGACAAAATCAATTCAATTGAAATTGGAATAGAGGGCGAGAATTTGATTGTAAATGAGAATGGATGGCTGATCGAGATTGATTTTTGCAATTACTGTTACTAAGGAGTAACATTAAGTCCATGTTCTCTCCTTTTAAGAGGAAAGGATAAATTCTCTAGTGTAATGAGCTTAAAACATGCTTTTTACTTAAATTAGAGGGATTTTTATCTCAATATCTATAAAACCTTATTAAAAGGCTAAGCTAAAACGCCAAGTAAAAGCCACATCAGCAACAATAAAAGCCACGTAGGATTACCAAAAAGCCACCTCACCCAACAAAGTCCACGTCCACAATCCTACATGTCAACCTCTATACAATCTTATTAAAATGCTAACTTAAATAATGTGACATGACATGTTTTAATTTTACATGGATAATCAATTTATCATATTACATTAATTTAATTCATTTATCTGTAAATATATAAATAAAATAAAAAAAGCAAGCAAGTCAAAAGTATGTCATTCCAATATTAAAATATTATCAAGTCACATCATTATCTGTAAAATTTTATTAAAAAGCTACATAAAAAATGATTAAATGTTATATATATTTCGACGAAATAACACCTACCACGTCACAAAACCACGTCATTCTCTATACATAATTGTCCAACTGTTCCATCATTTACCAATATACACATATCTATATATAATTAAAATGATACTTGGGGTAAACTAAAATGATTTTGATATCAAAAAATAATTTTCATCTTCTAGAATAATTACTCTTGTCCTATCTATACAATAATTAATCATCACTCTATTCAACTCGCGTATTAATTTTGAAATAATTCTATAATTATAACAATAGGATACTTGGGCAAACTAAAAGCCCTGTATTGATTTTGATGTCACAAATAATTCTCATCTTTAAACATAATTATTCTTCTCATATTTATGCAATAATTAACCATCACCAATTCAACTCCCATATTAACTTTCCAATAGTTTTTATCATAATTAAGATTATAAGAGCATGAATAACAATGGAGAATCACCTCTCCATCTTCCATTATGGAGAAAAAAATTCTCCATCTCTTGAATAACCATGGAGAAAATCTCCATGTTCATGGAGAAAATGGTGGAGCTCCATGAACATGGAGAAAAAGATGGAGAAAAAGGGAAAGGGAATGTGGGGTAGTTGGCAGAGGAGAGAGGGTGTGGGTGGGGTGTTTTACATTAAAAAATTGAGTTGAGTTGAGTTCACTCTACAAATTAGAGTTGAGTTGAGTTTAGTGTACAAATTAGATAGATTAAAAAAATTGAGTAGGAAAAAAGTGGATCCCATAATGGAGAGAATTATGGAGAAAAAACCATCCATTGTAATTGGAGAAAAATAGATGGAGAGAAAGAGATGGAGAGAAAAGATGGAGAAAAAACTATTCATTGTTATTGATGCTCTAAAAACAACTCATAATAAGCTACAACCCTTTGAATGCCAAAATCATTATCCTTTCCTAATTAATATTAATGTCACTAAATTTTAATATATATATATATATATATATCTTCTAAATCTAAATTAACATTATTTAACCTCTTCTATTTAAGATTGTGTTTTTACTTCTTATAAAATAGTTATGTGAGGGGTGAAAATTTGTGTAGTTTATTTGATTTCCTTAGCTTGAATTTTGTAAGATAAATTACTAATTCGTGGTGTTTTTTGTTTGTCTTATGTTGTGTAGGCGGTTGTGAAGGCGTTTCCATAAAATCATTGGCTTAGTTAACTAATAATGTCATGCGCAGGTAAATTTAGTTTTTAGACAATAAGTAAATTAAATTTTCGATTTCTCTATGAAAGTTTTTTTTTATTTCTATATAATTAAATTCTAAATTTATGAAAGTTAATTTTGAAGGGTGATATCTTAGTATAAAATATGCATTTTGATAGCAAATTTGATTTGATCTTCTTTGAAAAACTAACCTCTTTATTACTAATTTTTTAAAGAAAGTGACAATTGCTAGCCATCTTCGTTTTTATTTTTTTTTCTAAATTATATGGGGTCATAAATTATCATATATAGTCGAGTGTCGTATATATAAAAATCTAGATATATACATTATACATTTATACTAATAAAAAATAGACCCGGTTTTTGCCAATGGTCATATTAGTATATTACACCTTTTTTCATTTATCATTTAGTTAATTGTGAAAATTAAACTGATCAATAAACCTATAAAATGGACCATGTCTTATTTTTTTATGCCTAATCTCTTATTACACCACTTTTTTCATCCGCCATTATTATCTTATTACAAAATATTGTCATATATGTTATTTAGACGATCCATCATTCTAAGAAAACGAGAGTTAAGCATAAAAATTTAAACCTATCATCATAACTCACACCAATGATGGATTTATGGGTGAATGCAAAAAATTGTAAGTTATGACCATTTTATTATTGTCATGTAATTACATGCAATTTGTTACAAAATGAGATATAATTTCACTAAAGTAAAGAATGATGGAATAAAAATTAAACAACTTTGATGAGAACATAATTATACACTTTATAAGTTTTGAACTACAACCCTTTGAATGCCAAAATCATTATCCTTTCCTAATTAATATTAATGCCAACCTCTTCTGTTTAAGATTGTGCTTTTACTTCTTATAAAATAGTTATGTGAAGGGTGAAAATTTGTGTAGTTTATTTGATTTCCTTAGCTTGAATTTTGTAAGATAAATTACTAATTCGTGGTGTTTTTTGTATGTCTTATGTTGTGTAGGCGGTTGTGAAGGCGTTTCATAAAATTTTTGGCTTAGCTAACTAATAATGTCATGCGCAGGTAAATTTAGTTTTTAGACAATAAGTAAATTAAATCTTCGATTTCTCTATGATTTTTTTTATTTCTATATAATTAAATTCTAAATTTATGAAAGTTAATTTTGAAGGGTGATATTTTAGTATAAAATATGCATTTTGATAGCAAATTTGATTTGATATTCTTTGAAAAACTAACCACTTTATTACTATTTTTTAAAAGAAAGTGACAATTGCTAGCCATCTTCGTTTTTTTTTTTTCTAAATTATATGGAGTTATAAATTATCATATATAGTCGAGTGTCGTATATATAAAAATCTAGATATATACATTATACATTTAGACTAATAAAAAATGGACCCGGTATTTGCCAAAGCTCATATTAGTATATTACACCTTTTTTCATTTATCATTATTATCTTACTAAAATATATTGTAGACGTTAGATCATCAAAATGAAACAATAGTTAATTTTGAAAATTAGACCGATCAATAAACCTATAAAATGGACCATGTCTTATTTTTTTATGCCTAATCTCTTATTACACCCCCTTTTTTCATCCGCCATTATTATCTTATTACAAAATATTGTCATATATGTTATTTAGACGATCCATCATTCTAAGAAAACGAGAGTTAAGCATAAAAATTAAACCTATCATCATAACTCACACCAATGATGGATTTATGGGTGAATGCAAAAAATTGTAAGTTATGACCATTTTATTATTGTCATGTAATTACATGCAATTTGTTACGAAATGAGATATAATTTCACTAAAGTAAAGAATGATGGAATAAAAATTAAACAACTTTGATGAGAACATAATTGTACACTTTATAAGTTATGCGTTTGTACTTTTTATATATGGAAAAAAAAAATCGTTAATCTAGCATTTGAATAATAATGGTTTACTTTGTTAAATACAAAAGTGGTGCAGTGAATTGTTCTTTACTATGTAAGCACAAAAAATGATATCTGGTACAATACAAATATCGGTTATACGAATTATGACTAAAGATGTTGGTATCATTGTTTTCTTATATGGATTTTAATAGAATACGTTCAAATTTAAGAATGTTAACACTCGATAATGTTGTTATATATGAGTGCAATGATAATATAATTGAAAATTCATATTATAATATTTTGTATCCTAAGATCTATTGAGCATAGGCCCCGACCTTGGCTTTATACGACAATCTTCTTATCTTTTTGTCCACTCAAACAAAAAATTAATATCTATATTAAGCATTGGTGCTTAAACTTGGTGTTTTAATCAACTTCAATTTATTTTGACTCATAAAAAAATGGTGGTTGGTAATAAATAAAAGAAAACACAAAACATGTACATATTAATTGAAACTCTAAATAGTTTATATACAAGTCGAACTATAAAGAAGAATTATGTAGATAATATAATGTTATTCTGATCTTCAATTTTCTAAAATTTTTATATGACTCAAAATCTAATTTATGATGATATGATTCTAACTGTATGGAGAATATTTAAAATTATCATACTAAGTTGACAACAAATATTCTAACCCAATTTATTTTTAAGTCGAAAAATAAAAAATCGAAGAATAAAATAACAGGGACGTTAATTGATTACATTGCCGCCACTACATTTCATATACAATTGCAATAATACTGGCAAGCTATTAATTGACAAGTAGAAAACAATCAAATTATTTAATTTAAAATAAAAATTAATTAGAAAATAGCCAAAGTAAGGACATCCAAAAAATAACCCGTGATTTTCACGGGTAGAAAAACTAGTTTTATTTCTTATAAACCATATTTTTTTAATAGTATGTAGCATAGTTATGAAACTTAATAAATGCTACTCTTAATATATCATCTATATCAATTTGTCAAAAATTCTAAATTTTACATTTTGCAAAAATGTTAAATTAAGTTAAATAGTAGCCTACTACAAAAGAAATCAAAAAGTCATCCTATTAAATAAAAGAACTAAAAGTTAAATAAATATGTAGGTTAATAACAAAATTTAGGAAAGGAAAATAAATAGTTTGTAGTAATTTATTTTGTGTTTGCAACTAACATTTTTTATTTTTATTTTATACTTATAAGCATGTGACACATGATTTTAGATATGACTTCTTAATAACACATAACATAGTAAGATACTTAGTATTGTCTTTTTAACATCGATGCTCAGAAGTGATGAACCTTGAATTGATTTATGTTTATGTTTATCTTGAATTTCAATAATAACAGAAGAAAACATTCAAAACTCACAAAACATATCATCAATTGTTTAAATTTGTAAGCACTAATTTTTTCTACCCATATCGTCAATAAAATTGTATGTGTCACTAATATGTCTTATGTATCTATTCACATTAAGTTAAGTGTATTAATGTTTTAAATTAATTAAATAATTTATTTATTTTTTATGTAAGTTCCATTGCTGGGATATGAAATATCAATCACATTTTCAAATTTCATCATACGCGCTTGTTATGTTTAAATTTAAGGGCTATCAAGATTTTTGGTATTAATAAGATACTTAGTCTTGTCTTTCTATAATATTGTATAAATAAATAGTTAACCAAGTTGATATTTTACAATATTGTATAAATAAATGAATAATCTAGTAATCAATATAAATGAATTATGTATTAACCAATATAAAAATGACATATTGATTAAAATTAAATGTTTTAAGTAGCCCTTTAACTATATTGTAGACATAAATATTAATAGTAATGTACATTTAGTCATTATTCATGTCAATAATAAGATTTATTTTGTCCAACTTGTTAATATGATTGAGATCCTTGCAACTCCAATTTCATTCTATGAGAGCTATTATGGGAAAATGATGAATAAAAAATAACACATACAAAAATAAAACATATATTTTAAAGTTTATGAGATACTATTTTTTTCATGAAACTAAAAATAATTAATCATCAACATTCATGTTGTCAATCTTGTAGTTGGTTTACAAAAAAGTATTGAGAAAAATATGGGGAGTATTTGTTTAAGCAAGTCTAATATTACCTTCTTCATATAGTTCTCTTTTTCCAATGAACCATCCCTACAAAAAAAATCCACTAAGCGATTAATAACAAACAAAGTGGTGGAATTTGATTTATTTAATATTAACTTTATGATTATATTAATTTAAAATTTTCCTTAAATAATGAAAGAAATAGAATATTGAATAATAAAAATGTAAGTGTATTTACCTTTTAATAACACAACTCCACAAATCTTGATAACCCCTAAATAACAACAAAACAACATATATGTAAAGTTAAAAAATGTGATCATAACCAATAGAACTTAAAAATAAATATATAAACTATTAATTTAACACTTTAATACACTTACTTTACCGTAATACACTTACAATGATAAGAATGATTATTTGCGCATACAATTCTCTCGGTAATGGGGTAAACAAAATATTGGCTTGAATTTTACCTCACAAATGTTGTCTTCCATCAAATATTTATAGCCAATTGATGATGCATTTTATGACTTTTGGACGACTTATTATTTATTTATTATTATTATAATTATTATCAAATTTAATATATGCATAAATATGTAACAATGTTTTATGACTTTTAATCATTCTTCCTCATTATTAGGAAATTTAATATAGACATAAATATAGAGTAAGTTAAATTAAATGTATAATGTTTGCTTTAATTATTTTTTTCCTTTTTTCGATATTTTTTTAACAAAATCTACCTTGCATGAGAGTAGTTTAATCATTATTTGTGTTGCTTTTATTTATATATTATATTTATAGATTTATATATATATTCAATTTAATGAAATTATATCTAATTTAACGAAATTGAGCAAGTATATAACAATAACACTTAAGAGAAAATTGCACATATAAACAGTTTAAAATTAGAGCAATTTAAATTTTTATTTATCGTTAAACCTATTCTAATTTTAAGAAATTAAAGGACCAATATTTTAATGTTAAGTATGTTATTATCTTCCCTTTATATTTATAAATTATTGTTACTTTATAAACGATGTAAAATTAGAATTACATGGTATTTATTTACTGCTTAAAATATTCTAACAATAAACGCCAAAATTTTAAATTTAATATAAATTTAGAATTATATGGTATTTATTTGTTGCTTAAATATTTTAGTTTTAAATTTATTAGGAATCTTGATTTAATATTGTATAGATTTAATTTATCTAGAAGGTTAATGTTTGTTATGCTATTTACATTTAATACTTTCGAATTTTTTTTTTCTTTTTAAATAAGAAATAATGATGTGGCTCCATGTCATGTATTATAAGTTACGTGGCTTTTTGTTAATGCTAGGTGGCATTGTCTATGTGACATTTTATGTTATCCTTTTAATAATATTGTATTGATGGTGGTAATTACAGAAAAGACCTTGAAGGTTTTAGTCATCAATTCTTCGACGAAAGAGCAAAATATGTGACTTGCTGCACAAGGTTATGATGGCTATGAAGATGATGATAATTAAACCCCTCCCAACATGGGCTCACCAAATTCTCAAAAAAATTCGGGTTCATTCATAATCGATTTGGGTTTGTTGATAATTAACCCCCCAAAAAATCTGTGTTTCTAGGTTTAATGTTAGGTTTCCAATTAATTTTGTTTTGTTGATAAACCCCCAAAAATTTTGGGTTCACTCAAATAATTTATGGGTTTACCCCTTCAAAAATCGATTGAGTTTGTTAAAATTAAAGTTGATTGGAATCGATGAAAGGTATCATTTGGGTATCATTTGGAATCGATCATTTGAGGTGGTTGTAGATGATCGATTAATCGATTAAATCGATTACAGATGGGGGCATCATTTGGATTTCTTTTTTATAAGATTGGTTATGGAGATCAATAAGATTGGTTATGGATGTATATTAAATTGGTTATTTCATGAGAATGAAAATGAAAATGAACAAAGTATAATGAAGGAACTCGGAAAGAAAAAAGAAAAAGAAAAAAGACAATAACTTGTTGGGAACCGATATTAACAAGTCATGTAAAACCCCTCGCGAAAGCGGAAATATAAACACATAAAAGTACCAAAAATGCAGCGGAATTAAAACTTTTAGAAGATAAAACATGCGAGAAGTCTTAAACTGAAACATAAACTGAAACTGGAAACCAAAATAGATAAGTAACAGTTCTAAGTACGGAAATGAAATATATACATCGCCTGGGATGGTACATCCCTACAGGCACAAAAGCGTAAACAGTAAAAGTCTAAGAGTCTAGCTAAGCGTAAACAGGTAAGTCGTCTGATGAATGGATCATCACTCGCTAGCTCTCCTGTAACCCTGATCTCCAACCCTGCATGTACCTACATACATGAAAACATGTACGCCACAATCAGTGGGGAGTGACTAGAGTTCTCCTAGCCACCTTTTGTGACAACACGTAACATATAAAACAATACAGAATACTCCAACACATATCAACATGTGAAGCATAAACAACTCATCACCTGATCTCTTACTAACATGCGATTACCATGCACGGCTCTCAACTAACTTCATAAACAGATAAGAAGGAGAGCCGGTTTCCCTACTGGTTACCCAGTCGGGGGGTCTTTCAATCTAATCATTTATGAAACCGAACTAAGAGTCATCCAATGCCTTGGATGATTTAACCACAACTCATAACAACGGTGACAAACCATGCATATCTGACACTGTACCATCATCAAGGCAAGCAGATATAAACAGCAAATACAAAGGTTCAGAGGCGACATCTTAACGCATAACCTAGGTACTCAATCATTCAGCAAGTATAAAGGTTCAGAGGCGACATCTTAACGCATAACCCAAATACCAAATTCACATCATCAAGCAAGGACTCAGAGGCGAAAACTCAACGCATGGACCGGCTATCACTGAACATTAGACTCAGAGGCGAAAACTCAACGCATGGACTAACATTCAATTCACTAAAACAAGTAAGGAACTCAGAGGCGAAAACTCAACGCATGGACCCCTACTACATCACAAGATACTAGACTCAGAGGCGAAAACTCAACGCATGTTCTAGCACCAAACACCTGCACTCCGGGTAAGGTATGACAACCTGACTGCCCCGTCGTGCAGTTGCTCTACTCGTCAGACTCAGAGGCCAGCTTAAGGCATGTCCTGACGCGATCACACACACATGTCTGGACTCAGAGGCGAAAACTCAACGCATGTCCCAGACACGACAAACAGACATGTATAGAACTCAGAGGCGAAAACTCAACGCATGGCTCCATACACGACAAACAAACACATATAGGGCTCAGAGGCGAAAACTCAACGCATACCCCTATACATGACAAACAACCTACGTATTAAGTTCAGAGGCGACATCTTAACGCATAACTTAATACGCAACAAAACAATATCATTCAAATCTATGAACTACTCTATAGTTCTACCTTTAACTTCTAATCAACACTTAATTGACCTCGAGAACTAGGATGAGGGAGAGCCGGTTTCCCTTTCGGTTGCCCGACCGGGGGGTCTCTATCCTCACTATATTCCCGAACCCAATATAATGTTGCCCATCCTCCGGGGACCTCAAATACATGTCACGGGTACACAAAACAAGTTTCAAGTCGAACCGACAAACCGTTTAAAAGTTACGATCAATCTACGAAAAACTCCAAATGACATACAGGGATCCCCAGCCGGTCGGCAGGCAGCCGGTCGGCCGGCTGGCAACCCCTCAGCCTACATCTCTTTTCAAAAACCGAGAAAACACCAAGAAGGACTCCCAGCCGGTCGGCAGGCAGCCGGTCGGCCGGCTGGGAACCCCATTCCCTAGCCTTTACTAAAATCGTATCCATCCCCATATGCACTCCCAGCCGGCTGGCAGGCGGCCGGTCTGCCGGCTGGGCTCCCATGCTATTAAGGTTTTTTCGCAAAACATGAACTACACAAATGACCACCAGCCGGTCGGCAGGCAGCCGGTCGGCCGGCTGGCAGTCCTAAGCCAAATTCCCAAAAATCTCGAAAATACCCTATTTGCTCTCCCGGCCGGTCGACCGGCGGCCGGTCGGTCGACCGGCTCAGAGAGCCTGATACCGAAAACGCATTTTTCGCAACATCACAAAACTTCATAAATCGACATGTAAACTTCAGAAATCGCAACAAGCATGATTTGCTCAATATCATACACATCTAATATCACTATCTTATCAGCATACAATCCCATAACAATCCTCAATGATAAATCCAATGTATCCGTCTGAACTTAAGGAAAAACTGAAAATCACATATGAACACCTAACAACATCTTTAGGCATGAATTCTTTACATATACAACATCCTAAACATGATACTAAGTCCATTAAACAACATACTTTAACAAAATCAGAATCAACATAAGAAACACAACAAAAGTGCTAATATTCACAAATAGGCCGAGTTTCTCATTATCGTCACCTTAAAGCTTAATCCGGCGATTGATCCTCCTCTACAACGTAAGAGTCCACGTCGGGATCGTCAAGGCCAACCCCTACAACAAAGAAAACGGTTTAAGATCAACAAAAACGGATTAAAGGCAAAACAGCCCGATTTTTGAAGTCGATAAAATGAAAAACGAAAGTGATGGATGTCTTGGAATTCGCGCGAGGATTCCGAAAATGTACTTACTTTCGCAATTCGATGAACGGATGATGGAGAAAACTCGAAAAGAAGGAAGGGTTTTAAGGAGGTTTTGAAGGATTAGAGTTACAGTAAAATGAAATTTGAGGGAGAAGAAGATGTCGACATATAGGGTTTATAAGGTACAAGTGGGTCCTTTCCGAATAATTATATGAAACGGACTTTTAAACGGATACGGAACGAGTACTTGAGTCGGATATTTAATTATGCCAAGTTGTATTCGTCTTAAGAACTGGAGGTTCTTAAGGCGGATCTTATTTATTTATAAAAATTTCCGAATTACATTATTAAAATATTATTTTATTACTTAAAATAATTAAAATCGCTTAAATTAGATTTTACGAAAATACGGGATGTTACAATCACCCCAACTTCAAAAAGTTTCGTCCTCGAAACTCGAACGGACATAAATCTATATACTATACCTCAATCGAAAAGAGAAGGATGCGCGATACGCATCGATGCCTCAGTCTCCCAAGTCTGCTCCTCGACTTCGCCGCAACGCCAAAGGATCTTCACCAAGGGCACCACCTTGCTCCTAAGCTTCCTCTCCTGACGGTCTAGGATCTTCACTGGACGCTCCTCGAAAGCAAGACTCGGCTCCAAGTTCTCGATCTCTCTAGGCAAAACATGACTCGGGTCACTAATGTATCTGCGGAGCTGGGAAACATGAAAAACGCTATGAACCTTGCCCAAACTAGGAGGCAGGTCCAATCGGTAAGCAGCAGCACCAATCTTCTTCACGATCTCAAAAGGTCCAATATACTTAGGGCTCAACTTGCCCTTAACTCCAAATCTCTTGACGCCTTTCATCGGAGAAACTCTCAAGAAAACTCGATCACCCACCTCAAACTCTAAGGGTCTACGGCGAACATCAGCATAGGATTTCTGCCGGTCCTGAGCGGCCTTCATCCTACCTCTGATAAGTTGAACCTGATCAATAGTAACAGCTAACTGGTCTGGTCCAAGGTCACGAACATCACTAGCCTGGTCCCAACAAATCGGACTACGGCACTTCCTACCATAAAGAGCCTCGTACGGAGCCATACCAATGGAAGCATGGTAACTGTTGTTGTAAGAAAACTCTACCAACGGCAAACTCTGCTCCCAAGAACTCTGAAAATCAAGGGCACAAGCACGGAGCAAATCCTCTAACGTCTGTATAGTCCTCTCGGACTGACCATCGGTCGCGGCATGAAATGCGGTACTCATCAACAAACGGCTACCCATAGCCTCCTGCAAAGCCTTCCAGAACCTGGAACAAAACCTCGGATCACGATCTGAAACGATCTCCCTCGGAACACCATGATATCGGACTATCTCAGCAATATAAGCCCTAGCTAAACGGTCCATATCCCATGTCTCTCTGATCGGCACGAATCTGGCACACTTAGTTAGACGATCGACAATAACCCAAATCGCATCTTTGCCTCCCACAGTCTTAGGCAAAGCAGTAACAAAATCCATAGATATGCACTCCCACTTCCACTGAGGAACGGGAAGCGGCTGTAGCAAACCACCAGGTCTCCTATGCTCTATCTTGACTTGTTGACAAGTCAAGCACCTACTAACATAATCCAAGATCTCCTTCTTCATACCAGGCCACCAAAACGTAAGCCTCAAATCCTTATGCATCTTCTCTCCTCCTGGATGAACGGAGTACGGTGACAAATGAGCCTCATCAAGAACTTTCTTCCTCAAATCTGGCACATCCGGAACATACATCCTACCACGGAACTTAAGGAAACCATCAGCATCAATCACCAACTCAGGCGCAACACCACTCGAAATCTTAGCCTCGAACTTCTTGAAATCGGCATCTGAAGGCAAACTCCGGCGAATCTCCCAATATAAAGACGGCTCGGCAGACATAGCAGCTAACCAATCAAAACCACTACCCACCATCTCTAATCTCAGCTTCCGGAACTCGGAACACAACTCATCGGGCAATACCCTCATGGCACTCAACGAGTGAGAAGTCTTGCGGCTAAGCGCATCAGCAACTACATTGGCTTTTCCCTCATGATATAACAACTCAATGTCGTAATCTTTCACTAACTCTAGCCAACGTCTCTGTCTCATGTTAAGGTCTTTCTGAGTAAAAATGTACTTAAGACTCTTGTGATCTGTGAAAATACGGCAATGGGATCCAATCAGGTAATGACGCCACATCTTCAAAGCATGAACAACTGCGGCCAACTCCAAGTCATGTGTCGGATAGTTCACCTCATGAACTCTCAACTGTCTGGATGAATATGCTATCACCTTACCACTCTGCATCAGTACGCATCCAAGCCCTAACATCGAAGCATCACAATACACATCAAAGTCCACTCCGATCTCTGGCAAAGCTAACACGGGGGCGGAAGTCAATCTGGTCTTCAACTCCTGGAAGGAACTCTCACACTTGTCGGTCCACACAAATTTGGCTTCTTTCTTCAGTAACTGAGTCATCGGGCGAGCCAATCTCGAGAAATCCTCAACGAATCTACGATAATAACCAGCCAAACCCAAAAAGCTACGGATCTCCCCTACGTCCTTGGGACTCTCCCAATCAACCACAGCCTCTATCTTCGCGGGATCTACCATCACACCCTCGCTGGATATCACATGTCCTAAAAAGGCAACCTTCGAGAGCCAAAATTCACACTTTGAAAACTTTGCGAACCACTTCTGCTTGCGCAGAATCCCTAGAATCAATCGAAGATGCTCAGCATGTTCTTCATCGGTCTTCGAATATATCAAGATGTCATCAATGAAAACCACAACGCAGGTGTCAAGATACTCACTGAAGGTACGATTCATCTGATCCATAAAAATCGCCGGTGCATTAGTCAACCCAAATGGCATAACTACAAACTCAAAATGTCCATATCTGGTACGAAATGCAGTCTTCGCAATATCAGCCCCTCTCACTGGAATCTGATGATAACCTGATCGAAGATCAATCTTAGAAAACCTAGAAGCACCTCTCAACTGATCAAACAAATCATCTATCCTGGGCAAAGGATATCGGTTCTTCACGGTCACTCGGTTCAGTTCTCTATAGTCAATGCACAATCTCATGGAACCATCTTTCTTCTTGACGAACAGAACGGGAGCACCCCACGGAGAAGCACTCGGTCTAATGAAACCTTTCTCGATCATCTCTTCCAATTGCTGCTTCAACTCTTTCAACTCTGGCGGAGCCATACGGTAAGGAGCTTTAGAAATCGGTCCGGTACCTGGAACAAGCTCAATAGTAAACTCCACATCTCTCTCTGGCGGTATCCCTGGCAAGTCATCTGGGAACACATCCGGATACTCACGAACAATGGCTACGTCTTCAAGCTTCGGTAGCGATGGTTTAGCAGCTGTAACAACACACAGGAAGGCTTGGCAACCCTTCCTAAGAAGATGAGAAGCTTTCATCAAAGAGATAACACGAACACCCCTTTGAGGGCGAGTTCCCCTATAGGAAACACGAACTCCTGAAGAACTCCTCAAGCAGATTTTCTGGTCGCGACACTCGAAGCGAGCATGGTATCGCGATAACCAATCCATACCGAGGATAATATCAAACTCCTCGAGAGGAAATCTCAGTAAGTCCGCAGGAAATGTGGCTTGACCGATAACAATAGGAACATCCCTATGGGACGAAGAGCAGGAAAACACGTCTCCAGAAGGTAAGGAAATGGAAGTCTCCTCTACCAATGAAGACTCAAGAGCTAGACGATCGGCGAACTGAGTCGATATAAATGATAACGAGGCTCCAGTATCGAATAAAATAAGGCACTCAGCGCCAAGAACAGAAAAGATACCCGCAACAATATCTGGATGAGCCTCTGCCTCAGCCCTAGTCATCACAAAGATCTTCCCCTTCGGCTTTCCTCCTCTGGTTGCCGCAGCAGCAGTGGCAGCCTTGCCAAGAACAATGTTCTTCTCCGGACAATCAAAGGATCTATGCCCAAATCCATTACAAGTATAACACTTATAGGCATTCTTGAAGCAATCAAACCCTGGATGAAGCGGTTTACCACAACGGCGGCAAACTGTAGAAGCAGTGTCGGTGTGAAATGTGGTCTTAGCAACCGGAGCAGAGAACCTCTCAAAACGCTTCTTCTGAGAAGAAGGTGAAGAAGTAGAAGGAACAAATGGTCTCTTCCCCTGGTACACGGATCTCTGGTGAGAAGTGAAGCTGGAAGTAGCGGCACGGGTCTCAGCATCAATAGCACGAATAGAACTCTCGGCCCAAATAGCGTCGTCATAAACCTCCACAAAAGAAGTAGAGTCACGACGAACCATACTCTCAATCCTCGGCCCTAGCTTCCCTCGGTAGAAATACACCCTCTCCGCCTCATCACGAACAAATCTCGATGCAAAGTGAGCTAACTGGTTGAACTTGTCAGTGAATTCTTGAACGGTCATCTTCCCTTGCTTCAAATCCATAAATTCTTTCAATCTCTGCGATCTCAACTCCTTGGGGTAGAACCTCGCCTCAAGCCTGTCTTTGAAAGCCTCCCAATCGAACCTCGGGTCAAGAACAGCGGTAGGTCCAGTCAACGCCCACCAACGGTCAGCCTCCAATGTCAAGAAGTGAGCGGCTAAACGCACTCTATCCTCCCTAACGACTGAGTATAAGGTGAAGCTCTTTTCCATCTCTCTAAACCACTCTGTGAGGGCTACTGGGTCAGCCTCGCCTCCATAGGTCCTAACATGGCTTCGGGACATCTGAGAGGCAATCCAGGAAAAGCTACCCGGACGATTAGTCTCGCCACCCGGCGGTGGAGGAGGTGGAACATTCCCCGCTTGCTGTCTCTGAGTCTCAAGCAAATGCTGAATTGCTTGCAGCACAATGTTATCAGCAGCTCTGGGTCTCACCATCTTTAAAAGAGAAAACAAGGATTAGCTTAACAATTAGCAATCACAAATAGACTACAAAATAAGTCCTTAGATCTACCCATCTCTCATTCATTATCTGTTTACTTGGTCAAGTTAAGGTTGGGGTCACATGAGTGCGTCGGGAGCAATAATGCTCTGATACCAACTGTAAAACCCCTCGCGAAAGCGGAAATATAAACACATAAAAGTACCAAAAATGCAGCGGAATTAAAACTTTTAGAAGATAAAACATGCGAGAAGTCTTAAACTGAAACATAAACTGAAACTGGAAACCAAAATAGATAAGTAACAGTTCTAAGTACGGAAATGAAATATATACATCGCCTGGGATGGTACATCCCTACAGGCACAAAAGCGTAAACAGTAAAAGTCTAAGAGTCTAGCTAAGCGTAAACAGGTAAGTCGTCTGATGAATGGATCATCACTCGCTAGCTCTCCTGTAACCCTGATCTCCAACCCTGCATGTACCTACATACATGAAAACATGTACGCCACAATCAGTGGGGAGTGACTAGAGTTCTCCTAGCCACCTTTTGTGACAACACGTAACATATAAAACAATACAGAATACTCCAACACATATCAACATGTGAAGCATAAACAACTCATCACCTGATCTCTTACTAACATGCGATTACCATGCACGGCTCTCAACTAACTTCATAAACAGATAAGAAGGAGAGCCGGTTTCCCTACTGGTTACCCAGTCGGGGGGTCTTTCAATCTAATCATTTATGAAACCGAACTAAGAGTCATCCAATGCCTTGGATGATTTAACCACAACTCATAACAACGGTGACAAACCATGCATATCTGACACTGTACCATCATCAAGGCAAGCAGATATAAACAGCAAATACAAAGGTTCAGAGGCGACATCTTAACGCATAACCTAGGTACTCAATCATTCAGCAAGTATAAAGGTTCAGAGGCGACATCTTAACGCATAACCCAAATACCAAATTCACATCATCAAGCAAGGACTCAGAGGCGAAAACTCAACGCATGGACCGGCTATCACTGAACATTAGACTCAGAGGCGAAAACTCAACGCATGGACTAACATTCAATTCACTAAAACAAGTAAGGAACTCAGAGGCGAAAACTCAACGCATGGACCCCTACTACATCACAAGATACTAGACTCAGAGGCGAAAACTCAACGCATGTTCTAGCACCAAACACCTGCACTCCGGGTAAGGTATGACAACCTGACTGCCCCGTCGTGCAGTTGCTCTACTCGTCAGACTCAGAGGCCAGCTTAAGGCATGTCCTGACGCGATCACACACACATGTCTGGACTCAGAGGCGAAAACTCAACGCATGTCCCAGACACGACAAACAGACATGTATAGAACTCAGAGGCGAAAACTCAACGCATGGCTCCATACACGACAAACAAACACATATAGGGCTCAGAGGCGAAAACTCAACGCATACCCCTATACATGACAAACAACCTACGTATTAAGTTCAGAGGCGACATCTTAACGCATAACTTAATACGCAACAAAACAATATCATTCAAATCTATGAACTACTCTATAGTTCTACCTTTAACTTCTAATCAACACTTAATTGACCTCGAGAACTAGGATGAGGGAGAGCCGGTTTCCCTTTCGGTTGCCCGACCGGGGGGTCTCTATCCTCACTATATTCCCGAACCCAATATAATGTTGCCCATCCTCCGGGGACCTCAAATACATGTCACGGGTACACAAAACAAGTTTCAAGTCGAACCGACAAACCGTTTAAAAGTTACGATCAATCTACGAAAAACTCCAAATGACATACAGGGATCCCCAGCCGGTCGGCAGGCAGCCGGTCGGCCGGCTGGCAACCCCTCAGCCTACATCTCTTTTCAAAAACCGAGAAAACACCAAGAAGGACTCCCAGCCGGTCGGCAGGCAGCCGGTCGGCCGGCTGGGAACCCCATTCCCTAGCCTTTACTAAAATCGTATCCATCCCCATATGCACTCCCAGCCGGCTGGCAGGCGGCCGGTCTGCCGGCTGGGCTCCCATGCTATTAAGGTTTTTTCGCAAAACATGAACTACACAAATGACCACCAGCCGGTCGGCAGGCAGCCGGTCGGCCGGCTGGCAGTCCTAAGCCAAATTCCCAAAAATCTCGAAAATACCCTATTTGCTCTCCCGGCCGGTCGACCGGCGGCCGGTCGGTCGACCGGCTCAGAGAGCCTGATACCGAAAACGCATTTTTCGCAACATCACAAAACTTCATAAATCGACATGTAAACTTCAGAAATCGCAACAAGCATGATTTGCTCAATATCATACACATCTAATATCACTATCTTATCAGCATACAATCCCATAACAATCCTCAATGATAAATCCAATGTATCCGTCTGAACTTAAGGAAAAACTGAAAATCACATATGAACACCTAACAACATCTTTAGGCATGAATTCTTTACATATACAACATCCTAAACATGATACTAAGTCCATTAAACAACATACTTTAACAAAATCAGAATCAACATAAGAAACACAACAAAAGTGCTAATATTCACAAATAGGCCGAGTTTCTCATTATCGTCACCTTAAAGCTTAATCCGGCGATTGATCCTCCTCTACAACGTAAGAGTCCACGTCGGGATCGTCAAGGCCAACCCCTACAACAAAGAAAACGGTTTAAGATCAACAAAAACGGATTAAAGGCAAAACAGCCCGATTTTTGAAGTCGATAAAATGAAAAACGAAAGTGATGGATGTCTTGGAATTCGCGCGAGGATTCCGAAAATGTACTTACTTTCGCAATTCGATGAACGGATGATGGAGAAAACTCGAAAAGAAGGAAGGGTTTTAAGGAGGTTTTGAAGGATTAGAGTTACAGTAAAATGAAATTTGAGGGAGAAGAAGATGTCGACATATAGGGTTTATAAGGTACAAGTGGGTCCTTTCCGAATAATTATATGAAACGGACTTTTAAACGGATACGGAACGAGTACTTGAGTCGGATATTTAATTATGCCAAGTTGTATTCGTCTTAAGAACTGGAGGTTCTTAAGGCGGATCTTATTTATTTATAAAAATTTCCGAATTACATTATTAAAATATTATTTTATTACTTAAAATAATTAAAATCGCTTAAATTAGATTTTACGAAAATACGGGATGTTACAAGTCAATTATTTGCTCAGTTCCCTACAGGTTAAATGACGTCAAAGATAGGATTATTCTCAATTAAACGGATATATTAATATGAGAAGAAGGGGTATATGATGAATTATTCTCATTAAATAAGTCTTTTAATTAACAATTTCACCAAATTCTAGGGTTATAACTTATAACTAGTTCTGGAGCCCGTGGAAATCACGGGAGCGGAATTAAGTTATTATGGTAAGTGTTAATTTGTGAATAACTTATATTAAATATATTTTTTCTTAAGTGAGTTCAACCGAGGGAGCGGTATTTTAAAACAAAAGTTATTACACTCCTATTTTTCAATTCGGTATTGATAGGCCAAGCAAAATGAGAATAGTTTGGTTGTTTTGAAGCGAATACATAGTCCTGAACTTTGTTTAATTGTGATTTTATGGACAATCTTGACGCCCTATATAGAAGTATAGAACATAAATTGTACTCCATTGTCGTCTCCTATTTTTAAAGGATTTAGAGATGTGAATACAAATTATTACTGATAAAAAATATTAAAATAAGTTACCCTTCCATATATGAATAAATTGCATTGAAATTTATTTTCTATCCAATATGCAGATAAAAACCACATAATTTCGAAATATATAGTGTCCTTACTTTTCATTCATTATCCTCTTTCACAGCAAAAATATAACCTGTTATTACATCACTTATAATAAGTACATGTACAAATATTAAATTTAAATAAATACTCCCATCAAACTTCTAAAACTCTTATAATATGAATAATTATGCTAGTCTCATAAAAATATTTCTCATCACATTTGGGTATGCAAAAGAATTATGCGAAGTTCAAAGCACAACCATGGTAAGATCGCATTAACATATTCATATCTCCTACAATAACATCATTAATTAAGTTATCAAATTAATTAATTGGCATGTTCAGTTAAAACTATTAAATTTTAAATAAATAAATAAAAATAATGAAAAAAGGAGGCACAAAATATCAATAAAATACTCTAAATTTTAATGAGAATGAAAAAAAACTATCTTTTTGTAAGGATGGGTAATGTAGGTTGGACAATCATGATTGACATAAATAAGTTGATATTAATTGTTATTTGGATAAAATTTTATCGAAAGAAAATCAATGACTCTTAATTTTCTCATTTGAGTTGCTAAATTATTCTTCAATTGATTATTTAGTTAATGATTTTTCATTTTGTGTCATTATTATTTGAAAATTGTTATGGTCAACTTTAATATTTTGTAATATGAATGATTTTTTTCACCAACAAAATGTACAACTTGCTTGTTTATTGTTTGAATGGATATATTGTTGTTATTGTTGTTTGGGGTATGTTCGGGGAATGTTAAAACACGGGCTATTTTTATCTTGGAAAGAAACAATTGTGAACTTTTTCCCTCTCTGAGTGACAAACCTTTTTATAAGGGGGTCGCTAAGATATATGACACATTTACAAATATGAGCATTCTGAGATAGAATAAGTCTTTTATATAATGATATAGAGATGCACGGAAGTTTAATAAACAATAAAGTGTTGTTTGCTCCGCTAACTTTAGTTTTCACTTCCTTTGCCTTGCTATTTAAAGACTTAAAAGCATTTGACATTGGAACAATGAATTGGGAAAAAAGATTTGATTTCTAACTAATTATTAATCATACAAAATGTTTATTATGCATATTATAACACCATGATGATAATATCAAATTGACATTTGTGTGCAACATCATAATTAACACTTTGACTGAACAATTTGATTTGTAACCTGTTTGACAGAATAAAAATAAAACATAATTGCCATAAAGGTGACTAAAGTATAGAAAAGAGTGAAAGTCAATAATGTAACATGTCAAAAACTTATTATATTTTCTTGCTACCATTAGATATTGCAAATACAATATTGTAGAAAAAAGAAAAACTGGTAAATATAAAAGAGTCATTCAACCCAAAACAAAATGCGTAAAGAAGATCTCTTGCCATTATCTCCAATCTCGTCAAATGTTATTGATATGAGAGTATGACATCCTCCTGTAATATTAATAAAAACATAAAAATAATAACTAATAAGATTTTAATTAATTCAAAACATAATAAAAATAAAAAGTGAAACAATTAATTTAGTCCTCACATATACTTTACCTACCAAATTTTTGAATAAAGTTGAAAATTCATTCTTCTACAATATTAATATACACAAAAAATAACTAATAAGATCATAATTAATTCATAACATAATAAAAATAAAAAACGAAATAATTAATTTAGTTCTTTTGGTGTGTATCTTACATACCAATATTTTTTAAATAAGTTGAAAATTCATTATCCTGCAATATTAATATAAACACAAAAATAACAACTAATAAAATTCTAATTTATTCAAAACCTAACAAAATTAAAAGTGAAACAATTACTTGACTTTTCTATGCATACCGTAGGTACTAATTTTTTGAATAAAGTTGAAAATTAGGGTGATTATAATAGTTATATATATATGAAAATTCTATAATTAATTCTCTTAGTATTTTATAAATATAAGGAATATAAAAAGATATGGCAAAATAAATACAGATTATATATAGTAATGATGAAAGAAAAGTAAAAGGTCATTTAATTAAATGAAAGAAATAATGGTTAAATAAATAAAAGTAAATACATAACAAAAATTATGAGAGAAGATCGGTTGTTTACAAATATTTTGTCTTTCTATATTGATGTTTACAACTTTAAAATTTTCTTTTTTAACTAATAATGTATTTTTTTCTTATGTCATATTAGTTCGTCACGTTACTTTAAATTTTGTCATGTCACATTATTTTAGGTACCCTTTCGATCGATTCTTTATTAAAGACTAATCTAATTGTATCAATTCTTGATCCCATTTATTAACAATAATGTAAATACTAATTGGAATAGTTGGACATTTAATGAAAAATGGTATGAATTTATATCAGAAAAATGGTTGACGTTTTAGATTCTCGACTGATGGTTATCTTTGATTTAAGTTAGTACATAAACTTTGTATTAATATCTCTCCCTAATTTATACTCCCTCCATTTTTATCCATTTGATACATTTGCTTTTTCACGTTTGTCAACGCACGTTTTACGTGGTTAATATCTTTAGCTACGTATTTGTAAAAATTATAAAAATTATATATTTTCAATGTACTCGTAAAGACGAATTAAACAAGATCCCACATGAACATGTTTTTTCTTACGTATTGAGAGAAAATTGAAATTGAAGGTAAACTTGTGAATAGTGTACAAAAAAGAAATGTATCGAATGGATTTAAATGGAGGGAGTACATTATAACACATTTGTCTTCTTAATTATAGAAGAATGATTCTAATAATGTAGCGCTACCATGTGTCACAATATTATGCTCAACCTAGCCTCTTTATTATTATATAGATAGATATATAAGAAAAATGATTGACGTTTTAAATTCTCGACTGATGGTTATCTTTGTTTTAAGTTAGGACATAAACTTTATATTAATATCTCTCCCTTAATTTTTACATTATAACACATTTGCCTTCTTAATTATACAAGAACTAGGTTCTAACCCGTGAAATTCACGGGTCTGTTTTTTAAATCTTAGTTGAATATAGTTAATAATATTGGAGATAAGCAAATTAATTATTTACTGTGGCCTGTTTTTAACTTTAGATGAATACTGTAATTAATAATATAAAAAAAACTGATTAATTATATACATATAAATAAATTTCGAATTATTTATGACACATGTCGGTATGACGGTATACATGAGCTATCATATAGTTGTTCATTTAGATGATCGAGACTTACAATAGAATTAGCATACTTCTAATTACCCATTGCACCATTTTTTAAATATGTAATCCATATATAAAATAAAGTTGTATATTACATATCGTACAATAATGGCAGAACGTAAATAATCTGATGAGACGTGAGTGGTAAATGTATAGTTGGGTTAAAAAACGTATTTTTGATTATATTTATTAAAGATGTTCATATAATAAATAACAGTTATTGCGTGCGACGTCTTACACGAAGACATTCCAAAATTATTAAATGACCACTCATTTACTATTTACTATATTAAATAAATACTCCGTAGTTGTTAAAATGTTTCGCATTCACGTGAATAGTCAAATGTCTTACAATAAATCGAAAATGTAGTCTAATAAATCACGACGCTCACATAAGTGTATATATCGATGAAGAGTAATTATTCCGACCCATATTTAATAAAGATTAAACCATCAAAAAATGTAGTATAAAAATACTTGTAGGTATTCCGACCCGTAATTATTCCAACCCATATGTAAATCGAAAATGTAGTCTAAAAAATACTTGTAGGTATTTTTTCTTCGGTGATTATGGATATTCTAATTGCACAGAATATTATGGAATGGGTTGTTGAACGAAATCTTTGAATTTTTTTTGGAAATTTTGCAGTAGGTCTGAAATCGTGCCACGTCAGACAAAGGAAGTTTTCTGTGAAGCCACGTCAGCGGATTGACTTTTGCATTAGTATAATATATGATGATTCTAATAATCTAACGCTGCCACGTGTCACAATATTATGCTCAATCTAGCCTTTTTATTTTATTATATAGACAACGTTATATTGGATTAAAAGCATGACTTGTGACTTGCAACGGAAAATCGGCATAGAAAGATTAGAATTGATGCAAAATCCTCAAATTTTAGTTTAATCTCCTTAGGGTTTAAGAAAGTTTTTGTAGGGAGTTTTGCGAGTATTTAGAGTAATAATTGACGAATAAAGACTAATTATGAGGTAGTATATAGATATTCATTAGTCAAATCTTGAAATTACAAGCCACGTAACAATTCTCAGACCGATGTACTCGGTTGAGTACACCAACTATATGTTCGGCCGAGTGTAACTTAGGCAAAACCTGAAAATAACCCGAAATCCCATATTCACGGTCCACTATACTAGGTTGAGTACGGTCCTATACTCGATCCGGTGACCTATCTGAACTCTTGAGTATAAGAAGTACGAGTATTATATTTTTCTAAATCTATTTTAGGAATGACATTTCGTAGTTTAGCTATTTGGCTGCCCAATTAAATTAAACATTTGAGAATACACTACAAATTGAGAGATCTTGTCTTAACTTGAAAACAAATCAAAACAAAAACAAAAACAAAGCAACAAGAAATCACTATTTGTAATGATTTACCCAAAAGTAAGACAACCCAAAAATATGGCATTTTCCATATTTATTATTATCTGGATTAAATTGTCAACATTTCATTTTGTTTCCTTAAGTATGGTTAATTTCTGAGTGATCATTTACCCGCATTACAATATTTTTATTAATCATCTATAAATTGCAACAAATTAGAAATACGTATAATTAAATTAAATTAAATTAAAATAGATTAATAAATTAAATAAAATTAGAGATAAAAGCAGTGATAAGTGTGTAATTAAGGGCCGTTAGTGATAAAGCATGTTCTTGCACTTCTTCTTCATCATCATCATCACCAACATTCCCTCCATACACCTTTCTCTCTCTTCTTTTTCCGTTTCTCTCTCTTCATTTTGACGACAAATTCCAGGTATTTGATTGATATTATTGTAAAGTTATTAACTTTGTTTAATTTTGTCAAGTGGGCATTGCTTAATTCATGTGTTTTATTTTTGCTTAATTATGAGTTATGATGACCCACTTGGGATTTGTTAAGTGTACTTTGTGTGTGCATTGATTTATGTAAAGATTTGTGTTTGTTATGTTTTTTTTAATTGAATTTTGGGATATGATTAATCTAGGAAATGGATTTGATTTATTTGATGAATGTTATTTAGCTCAATTTGATATATACATCGGTGGGCTGGGTGTGGATTTCAATGATTTTATCATTTTTTTTTTATTTGTGCTTCATTTTATTGAGGTGAAGTTGTGGAGATAGTGGATTTGATGCCTGGAGTAAAATGTTGTCTCTTGGGAGTAAGATTGTTGTGGGGGTTTTTTTAATCAGGTTGAGATCCAATGTAGATGTCGTTTTCGTCCATATTTTCCATTTTTCATCCGTTGTCTTCTGAGTGTTGTCTGACCATTGTGTCTGGATAAAATACTATATAGTGTATATTTCGCCTCCGTCAATTGATATTCGACGGGAATAATCATTGTAGTTTATCGATTTGTGTGAGGATCAAAGGAGAAGGTCTGTAGCATTGCTCTTTGCTGGCTTCCAGTGCACTAGGTGTGAATGCGTTTTTTCTGTGGGTTTGCAACTTTTTAATACTTAAGTATTCTACAAATACGCTTAGTTTTTCGCGATGCCATTTGTTGAAGAGACAACAGAACTTTGAATTTAGTTTCCATAGCATTAGAGTGGTTTTTTTAGGGTTCTAGACTTTACTGTAATTTCTGCCTAGTTTTAACAAAAGAGCGCTTAGAATCCGTACTTGAAACCATTGATGCGTTTCAGAAGTCGATATCTGAGTTTAAAAAATTTGGTTCTATTTTTTTTCTTGTCCAAGGCTCCAAGCTGGGATATAGCTTAAAATGGTAACTAAAGTATCTTCACTTCTTTTGTCATTAATAGCAGTTGGCCGATGCATTCTAGTCACAATTTTCATTGTGTCATTTCATTGAGCCATTGGTAATTTACTTTTGATAAATAAAAATATTATGTGAAGAAATAGAGGGAAAGAGAATACAAGAAGAGAACAAGGTATCTTCAAAGACAATGAAAGAAGTGGGCAGCGTAGTGTTTGTTGTTTAGGCCGTAGTTATTTTAATTTCACCTTTTCTGAAGCTTCTGGGTCCTTGCTTTGACTTCAGTGTCAATTCGTTACACAAGTAAGTTCGGAATATAGGAGTGTTTGATTATAAACAGTTATTGTTACGGAGTATTAAAGAACGGAAAGCTTATTGTTATGGTTCTGTTAATCAGCTCACCCTCTTGTGAGTTATTTCTCCCTTGTGAGGCTTGTGGTATTTCACTTATGGTACCCGAACAGTAGGCTCTACCTTTGAGAGCTTGTGCATATGATTGAAGCTGCAGTACTTTCGCTCACTGCTATTAGGACCTGATACTGTATGTTAAGTGTAAGCTTTTTTTCATCCAATGCATGGTACATAAGCATGGTGACAAGGGGTTTAGGGAGACATTTATAGACTTTTAACTGTTCAAATTAGCGGAGTTAGTAAACTTTCCAATGGAGATATATTTTGAATTTTTGATGATAGCAATATTACCAGAGAACAACTGCAAAGGCTGTTTGTGAAATAAGCATACAAGCAATTGTCATGCAATCTGAGGCGGGGTGTTGTTTTTGTTATAAGTAGCTCTACCTTATCTTGTTGAGGTCATCTTACAAAGGCCTTTTGATATCTTGTTACCTATTGGTATTGAAAAATCACAGTTCAAGTCAGGTCTTGCATCTAGAAATATTTTGACACTTTACTGTCTACAGAAACTTCCCCTTGATAGTGCTTGAGACATATGAGATGGTTATCTCTTGGAGTGTTGGAGCCACATTACGGCATTCTTTGCACTAAAGAAACCTTTAGGTTTTCTTGTCAAATGATTGTAGATAGATAGCTAGTTGCCAAAAGAAACTCCAGCCTGTGCTATTTCAAAATAATACTGCTCCAGGATTGCTGATGAGAGCAATGTGAATACTGCTCTTCAGAATTACATTTATATCCTATCAGCCAAGTGTGAAGTGTTTCTCTATTGAAAATTCTCATCGGTACATGAAGTCGTCTAATTTTATCTCAGGCTAGAAGCCTTGGAGATAAAATGGCTAACGGCAAGATACTTTCTGATAAACCACTCTTGTTTATCGCGCCGATATGCACACTTAAGATGGCATTGCAACCCCTTAACTTGGTTTCGTAGAATACGCTAGTGCTCTCTTGCTTCACACTTAAGATGGCATTGCAACCCCTTAACTTGGTTTCTTAGAATACTCTAGTGCTCTCTTGCTTTAAGTTCTGTGTGCGTGTGTCCTTTGGTTCTTCTGCTTGTCCTAAGCTGGTTTTTTATTAGGGTGTAATCTTGACCTCTTTGATGTCAATCTTTCAGTGAGACTAAACAGAGAGGAAGAATATTGTGAGTTGTATCTATTTCTTGATCACTTGATCCCCGTTTTCTCAGGTTCCACAGCTGCTCCTTGTTACAGAAGTTTTGGAATCTCCCACTTTTGCCGGTTTATTGAAGTATGTCAGTTTCGCTGAAAGATCTCGATCCAGCATTCCAGGGAGCCGGACAAAAAGCGTATCCTTTTATTTCATGGATCTAGTGTTTCTTATACTTCACCTCTCAAATGCAAAGAATGTTACTTATATTCAACCTTACAGCTCCTGTCATTATTTTGGTAAACTTACCTGTCTTTCATGGTAAAAATACCAGCAAATAATAATTTTTTTAGGGTTGGCAATAAATTTGTGGATACTTTCTTTTAAGAATGTATATTGCTTCTCTTTCTAAAATTTAGCCGTTTCAAGTGTTTTCTTGCTCTGTTACCTGAGAAACACTTCCAATTTTATATATTACGTTTCTGATTCAAGAAATGGATTTTAAGTTCCAATGTAACAAAAAAGTACTTCAGAAAATTGTGAACTTTTATCATTATATTTATAGCAAAAAATGTGAAAACAGATATGTTACTCTGACTCGGCTGCAAGTGTCGGAGTGTAGATACCGTTATTTTCTGCAAAAGTTTCAAGTTTTTAGTCTAAAATGTCTTGTGGAAGTGTCGTGTCAAACACTTCAAGTGTCGACATGCGACACGCAACCAAATTGAAGTGTCGGAGTAACATAGGAAAACTGCACATACAAAAAAACGAAGGGAGTACGCTTGAAGATAACATAAGAATCTGTCATGAGCCATGAATGACTTATTTTAATGAGTTTACTTCCATAGATAAAGACAAAGATATATAGTCTTTGTAGATCACATCTGTTCTGTTTGCCTTTACTACAAATTAGAGGACTTGAGATATGGCGGATTGAAAACTTTCGTCCTGCACGCGTGCCAGACTATTCTTCTGGGAAATTTTATACAGGGGATTCTTATATTGTTTTGAAGGTATGGATATTTCAGAATAAGCAACTTACTGTTACTTGCACGACAAATGAGCTTACTTATTGGGCTTCCAATTGCTTGGAATATTTTAATTTGCAGCTACCCGCAATGCTTGTTAATGATCCCTAACATCTAAATTGTTGCTAGTGACTGAAATAATCCACTGAACTGAATAAGTTATTCGGGTGGGTTAACCCCTGAAGAGGTTCATTGATAGGCTTAAAATCTGACCAGTGCTTAAAGGGATTGAAAGTACTACTCATATCAACAAAGTGTATTTTCTTTTCTGGTTATCCATGCTAAATAACTCCATAGTTAAGCGTGCTTGACTGAGAGTAGTCGTAGGATGGGTGGCCTCTTGGGAAGGTTTTCGGGATGTACATGAGTGAAGACAAAATGCGCTTGAAAGGACCCGTGTTGGTCTGTGGTCCCAGTACATAGCTTGGGGAGCTACCGTGGCTAACATTTCCGGTCCTGGATTTGGGCCGGGGTTTTAAGTGACAACAATTATTATTTTTTATTTGACCAGCAATTTCGTTGCTCTAAACAAATATGGGTACTTCAATGATATGGGATTGGAGCTTGATTTAAATGTTAGGATGGCTTTGATTCATTGATGCTTATGACTTTGATTCATACTCAGTTCAAAGCTGTCTACTTATGACGGTAGTGAAATTTTGTTTATATATTTTATAAATATGACATGCCCATCTATCGGTTGCCAGCCTATTGTTCCTGATGTTGTATCTATATATATGTGGGTGTTGTGGTTTGGGTTTGTATTAAGTAGTGTTGTTCGATAAAGGTTTGAGGATAATGATACTTTGAAAATTGGCTAATGTAAAGCCATGAACACTAGCCTTTAGATAATTGTATTTGAACTGTTAGTATATGTTTGGATAGGACTGGAATATCATACAGAATCTTGTAAGTCATGATATTTAGCAAATTCAATGAGAAAAGTCAGTATGTGAACTCTCACCATCCATTTGCTTGCGAGTGACAAAATTCCTGAGGTTGCAGCATAGAATGTTGTTGCAGAAAAACTTTTTCCAAGGTGTTCACTTATTCTTTGCATTGCTCAGTTGATTTTTATCAATGAGTACATGACTGTCTGTATCACTATGTGAGTCAACCTTCTCGCCCGGCTGTTCTTGTCTTGCTATAATATCCTCGCTTGATTAACCTGTAAAGTGTAGAATATCTGTAGATAGCTAGAGATTCTTGTGTACGGCTGCATGCTTCTCTTGCGTGTTCGGCGTCCTCTTTCCACCCAGTAAAGTTTAGTTTCTGGCTATCCTGAATTCCTGATAATTTTTTGTTCAATTCTTTTCTTCAGACAACATCGTTAAAGAGTGGGGCCTTACGTCATGATATGCATTATTGGCTGGGTAAAGATACTTCTCAAGTAAGTGTCTTGCTAGACTGTCCACTCAATCAGCTGTTCCCCTGATATGCATTTTTTATTAGAATATTGTGTTACCCTGACGTCTTTTGAATTAACCTATCTTAAAGTAATGAACTGGTGATAGATTGATATTCATGAAAACTTTTTTGTTCTTCCCAATCTAACTAAGGACACCTAGGCACGGTAATAAATCCCGGTTTGATGCATTATGTCTACATTGGGCACCACGGTCTCTATCTGGGTCGTTGGTGCTATAAATACTGTTGAATTAGTGAAGGGTATTGCTTACTTCAAGAGTCTGAGGATTTTGATTCTCATTAAGTAGGATGAAGCTGGTGCGGCAGCCATTAAAACTGTGGAGTTAGATGCAGCTCTAGGAGGTCGTGCTGTTCAGTATCGCGAAGTGCAGGGCCATGAAACAGAGAAATTTCTTTCATATTTTAAACCATGCATAATACCCTTAGAAGGTGGAATTGCTTCTGGTTTCAAACATCATGAAGCTGAAGAATACAAGCCTAGACTGTTTGTCTGCGGGGGTAAACACGTTGTCCATGTAAATGAGGCAAGTTCTCCGCCACCTCTATGATTGATAAATTGCATCTGTCAAGAGTAGACTACATATATTTATGTCTTATGTATAATACTCTGAATGGCAGGTTCCTTGCGTGCGATCCACCCTTAATCATGATGATATATTTATTCTTGACACCCAATCGAAAATATTTCAATTTAATGGATCCAACTCATCCATTCAAGAGCGAGCTAAAGCATTGGGGGTTGTCCAGTATATTAAAGACAATTATCATCATGGAAAATGTGATGTAGCTGCTATTGGTTAGTATGATCTCGTTCACGGTTGAGTATTTTCAAGCTATGTATAATAGAGTGAAGTTTATATTTCAACTTGTTTTGTCGGCATGGTATTAAATCTCAGTTTGAGATTTCATCTTGTAATTGGTTGCTGTGGCCATATCTGGTCATACTGCCCTAAATACGGCCAACTCAAAATAGGGTCGCTGTATACTTCAAAACCTTGATAACTCGTCGTAATGCAGTGTCAGCAGTAATAGGCCATACTTTATATCATGTTTGCATGTCTGATCTCAAAAAAGAAAAAGCTAAACTACGGCTGGCATTAACTTCTGAATTCGTGATGGGTTTATTTTCAGAGGATGGAAAATTGATGGCTGATGCTGAATCTGGTGAATTCTGGGGATTCTTTGGCGGTTTTGCTCCCCTTCCAAGGAAAGCAGCCATTAATGGGAATAAGAAATCTGATCCTATACCTCCCAAGCTTTACCGGTAATTTTTCTTTGTCATTCAGATACTTCTAATATGTATCTAATGTGTTGTTCTTGATATTAAATCTCGATTTGATACTTGAAATCGGAATTGTAAGTGCGGACCGATTGTCTGATCTAGGTATTTGAGCCACTAATGCGGTTGCAGGTAACTGTCAAAACTCAAAACCTTGACAACATGGTTGCGATGCGGTGTCTTTGCCTATATTTAATACCATGGTGCTGTTTTTCGGCTATATGCCAATTAAATCTGTTGACATTGTCATATGTTTCTTTTTAAAGTGTTGAGAAGGGACAGCCGGAACCTGAAGAAGCCGAGTCTTTAACAAGGGATCTGCTAAATACTAGTAAATGTTACCTTCTGGATTGTGGTACGGAGGTTTTTGTATGGATAGGAAGGACCACCTCTCTTGATGAGAGGAAAAGTGCAAGTGGAGCAGCAGAAGTAAATCTTTGCCTTTTCCTCAGCTTTACTATCTTTTTGTTGTGAAGCTGTATTTATTTTCTCCCAACTTCTCACAGGAATTGGTTCAGAGTCTTGATCGACCAAAATCGCATATAATCCGTATAATTGAAGGATTTGAGACAGTAGCCTTTCGTTCAAAATTTGTTTCGTGGCCTGAAGCTTCCCAAGTGGCCGTCTCTGAAGATGGAAGAGGCAAGGTTGCAGGTAAGTGATGTTAAGACAATGAGTTTGTATTCTGTATTTTTGCAAATAAGTGCAAGCATTTTCTTAAGGTTTCCTACTTTTTCTGTGATCTTGCATTCCAATCATTGAACTTCATTCTTTTCCAGCTCTTCTTAAACGTCAAGGCATCAATGTGAAGGGCCTCATGAAAGCTGGTCCAGCAAAAGATGAGCCTCAACCTTACATTGATTGCACAGGAAATTTGCAGGTACAGTGCATAAAGATGCAGACTTTAATGTGGTCTTATAATGAATGGCTCATATGAATTCTTGTTTTAGAGGGATTTCTAATTGTGCGTGACAACAAAGACATAACCGATATATGAGAACCACTAATATAATGAGAACCATGAGAACTCTACCTTACGGACTTTTAAAAAAAAAAATAATGACATATTTGGATTCGGCATAGAATTTTATGGCTAGAGAATATATTTCTTGGTCTAGAAAATATATACTAGTGACGAAAATCATGGTGAGAAACGTTTTATTAATTTTCATGCACCTACTACCGATTTTTACGTATCTATCCTTTTTCATGCACCTAGAACCCGTTTTAATGCACGTAAAACCTATTATTTCATGCACCTAGTAATCATTTTCATGCATGTAAAAAATTCCATGCACGTCGTGGATGTTTTCGTGCATTTATAACTGTTTTAGTATGCCTAATTGTATTTTGGTACACTAAGTATATATATTTTGTTAATAAAATCAAAATTTTTTGTCTAATGATACTAAAGTGTGTATTTGAATAAGTTAAACTAATGGTAAATGATCCATCGAAACTTTCGAAACGAGATATGGTGGAAATTTAGTGAGGGTTCTCATGGTTCTCATTATAAGGGTGGTTCTCACCTGATCCCGACCCTATATATATATATATATATATATATATATATATATATATATATATATATATATATATATATATATATATATATATATATATATATATATATACATACATACATACATAGGGGTTGGGATCCGGTGAGAACCACCTTACAATGACAACCGGTGAGAACTCTTCCTTACGGATTTTTTTAAAAAAAATTAATGACATAATTGGATTCGGCATGGAATTTTATAGCCAGAGAATATATTTCTTGGTCTAGAAAATAAATACTAGTGGCGGAAAAATGATAGATACGAAAAAATAGATAGTAGGTGCATGCAAATTAATAAAACGTATCTCACCTTGATTTCCGTCACTAGTATTTATTTTCTAGACCAAGAAATATGTTCTCTAGCTATAAAATGCCATGCCGAATCCAATTATGTTATTAATTTTTTTTTAAAAAGTCCGTAAGGTAGAGTTCTCACAAGGTTCTCATTGTAAAGTGGTTCTCACCAGATCCAATTCTACAATATATATATATATATAATATATAATATATATATATATATATATTATATATATATATATATATATATATATATATTATAATATATATATATATATATATATATTATATATATATATATATATATATATATATATATATATCAAGTGCAAATTGAGTACTAATGGTCTTAAATGGTGGTTCAGGTGTGGCGCGTTAACGGCAATGAGAAGACTCTCCTCTCAGCTTCTGAACAGTCAAAATTTTATAGTGGAGATTGCTACATCTTTCAGTATTCATATCCCGGAGAAGAGAAAGAGGAGCACCTTATAGGCACATGGTTTGGCAAACAAAGTGTTGAGGTAACTACACATAGGCCCTCTACAGTACACCGTAATGTTTGCGTATTGAGCTTTTCTTTGACTGAAAGGATGCTCTATAAAAGATTTGTGGACCACAAGGGTAAATAGCAATCTGTTTGTCCTACTTTGAAATATTAGCTAGATATATGGGAGCATATAGGACCTTCTATCCAAGGCGCCACTGAAAATCGTCTTTTTTATTTGGCTAATAATAAACTGAATATATAGATAGATGGGGTTCCCAAGTGTATGACACCCACATACAAAAGACAGACGGAAACACATTTACTGAAGAAGAACCCGAAAAAAAACACCATACCCTTTCTTGTTCCGCTATGGAAAGGCGCAACACGGATCAGATATCCGGTTTTAGGTATATGAAATAACAGATCAGATATTTGAATAACCGATATCCGATCCATTTCAAAAGTGGCACAAGTGTTGCAATAGTTTTCTGAAAATCAAACAAATGGCCAGAAAGAAAAAATAAAAAAAAATCGTTCCATTCGAAGATTTGCAAGATACAAGGAGGCTGCCTCCATACTTATTCACATATTCTCAAGTGTCTCATATACCCCTTAATAGCTAAATACAATCTAAACACACCAAAGGTCCAAAGTTTGTTCAATCTCCACACAAAAATCAGAATTTTATTGGATAAGTGAATTAAAACCTTTTAACTATAACTTTCCTCTCATAAAGGAGTATAGAGTTTGAACATGAGGCCTATGGGACAAAAGGCCCGTGGTGAGACTGATACGGCTTGTTGATGGGGAGTATGGCAGCGAGGGAGAGGATTATCACGAACTTTGTGGAAGTAAAGGTGTCGAGAACTGTGCATATTAATCAAATGCCTTATGCGGCGGTGTGGGCAATGGTGTTAGGAAGTTTATTAGGCCATGTAAATTACAAGCACGGGAATAGGAAGTTAGATTGAAGTGAAACAAGGAGAGAGAACGGAAGGGAGCAAGACAGTGGAACATGGAAATAATAAATTTTGAGATTTGAGATGGGGATGTCTTATATATATGACAGTTCGTGAAAACTCATTGTAGGGGTTTTTGCTAATCTCAATCATAAGTCGGATGAATTTGAATATTTGATAATATGGATCAGATGCTTATCCGACCCGAAAGTTTGGAATATAGGAGGCCCAACAATTTTGGTACTGATGGATATCCGATCTGAAATAGAGTCTGGATCAGATATCCAATTTTTCGAATCGCACTCAAACCGGGTTTGGATAATTGGATATTTTTGTCAGTGCTAGTTCCCTATGCTCTCAAACACCTCCATGGTACTTGGATAACTACTTTGCTCCGGAGTAATTATTTAGGAAAACAGCAAGATCCATTGACAATGGGACAAGGAGGGGCATGGTAGAGCTCCAGTAGGCGTAGTGCACAGTTCTAATTCTATCATTCTCCTTTTTGCCTTTTTCACTCATCCTGCAATTGTAAGTTGTCAACAGGACTGTACAAAATCACTTGGATGTTGTACATATTACCTACAATACTTTTCAACCGGATGCGTCATTATGACTCAATGTTTTGTGCTTTACAATCTCTTTTTTTCTCCTGACTAAACTATGATGTGCCGACCAATAACAGGACGAACAAACATCCTCTATAGCCCTGGCTAGCAAGATGATTGAATCAATGAAGTTCTTGCCTTCTCAGGTAACATTTTGTCATTATATGATACTATTTTATTTCCAATTACAATTAATTGTTGTATACACCTCTCAGCCAAAACAAGATTGTGCTTATAGCGAAATTCCTAATTCAATTCCTTTGTTATGTATAGGCTCGTTTTTATGAAGGAAGTGAGCCGATCCAATTTTTTGCTATCTTTCAAAGCTTTATTGTTTTCAAGGTGAGTTACATGTTATAGCCATGTCATGTTACTCTACAACAACATCATAGCCTTAATCCCAAAATGATTTGGGGCCATGCCATGTTACTCTGATTTAGAAATTACATTTTGATCTCCGTACTTTGAATTAATGTATGACATGAGTGGGATAATTGCCAGGGTGGAGTTAGTGAAGGATACAAAAAGTACATTACTGAGCAGGGAAGTGCTAATGATACATATGCTGAAGATGGTGTTGCATTGTTCCGAGTTCAGGGTTCTGGACCTGATAATATGCAATCTATACAAGTCGATGCAGTATGTATATCTTAATTATATAGTATTATATTTGGGAAAGTATACTTTAATTATTTGTTTGCTTTTATCAGACTAGATTTTTAAACGTTTCATAATGGCTTAGTGCAGTCACTAATTCACTATAAAAGTAAAAGTTCCATACGGGATGAACTTGGAGTAATCAATCAATATAAATTTATAATATAAAAACACTGAAAATAAGTATATAGTTTCAATATTCCTATTAGAATTAAAAAATAATTAATTAATTACAATTTTCCTATAAGAACTAGAAAATTAATTTTAATATTTGTGTCCTTATATTTACTTTGTATTTACCATTACTTACTTTTTACAAAGTAACAACTATTTATCTTTGTTGTAGTTTACTTACTTAAAAAGATATCAAATGTAGGTTACTAAGAACTCTCTTTCTCATTGTTTCATGTAATAATGGAACGTAGGGAAACCAAGTCACTATCAAACATAAAACATATTTTGCTTCTTTTTTCCCTTTTTTCTTTTTCTGAAAAACATTACAACCAAGATGGGCATATTAGTGAATTCTTTTGTTATCCTTTTTATTTATGACTAATAATAATAATATTTGTACTTATTTAGATTTTTTTCATCATAAAAATTTAATTATCTTCAAATATGAGATGAGAAATAAATCAATGAATTGACACAAAAAACCCTCTAAGACTAATTTCATATGTGTACTATTGTCAATTTTATAGCTTGAAACATTTAATTTAGTTATCGATTTCTAAGGCTAATTTATATATTTATTTTATATTTTGTTAATTTTTCTTAAATAAGATAAGAATTATTAAATAAATATCAAGTGAGTTATAAGATAATAGTTTTAATTCCTAAAAAAAATTATAAGAAAATATATATTCCACATTAATAATATAAAAGCGGAAAATAATTTTCAGTTCAAGTTAGGCCCTGTTCAAAGAACTGAAACAAAACTGATCTGAACTTAGGATCTGAACTGAACTGAACCTATAGGATCTGAATTGAATTGAACTGAAATAATTTTATTTCATTTGAATCAATTGTTGTTGTTGCGGCGCCGGCGACGATTTTGACGACTTTTATTAAGCACAAACAATTTTTTTGTTGTCGTTGTCGTTATTGTTGTTGTTGAACACAACTTTTATTAAGCACAAACAATTTTTTTACAAGAAATTAGTTGACTATCAAAAGAGAACATTGATAAGAAAATATAGTCTAAAACACAAGCTAAGATAATGACATTTTTTACGCTTTATATACATTGGTTTGTTCATATATTATACTACGAGCTACGACTGCATTACGATAAAAAATAATGAAACGAGTCATAATTTTATTTTAAAAATATTAATGTATATATGTATCAATAATGTCTAATGTTTTTGCATCGGTTTTAGAAAATAATACTCCGTGTATAACTTTTCTGAACTAAACTGAACTTATAGGATCTGAACTGTACTTATAGGATTTGAACTGAATAGAACTTATAGAATCTGAAACTGGAGTGAACTTATAGGAACTGAAGTGAATTTAAATTATGTGAATTTAAGTCCAAAAGAATAGACTAAAAATTGGGTTCTAAATGAAACTGACCAAACCATACACACCATAACCAAAAATACGTCTAGACTTGAGTTACCCAAACTATACGCTAATCAGTAAACCTATTGGCCTACTGCTTCAATGTTTCTATTGAATTGTACTTATTGAAACCAATCTTTTATTTTATTAAAATGGTACTTTAAACGGATAACCATAAAGACAAGTGATAGAACGACAACAAAGTCGAGTCCATAATACATAAATGAGATACAAAAGTACGAGCAATGTCCCACCAAAGTATCCCATCAGCCTCAACGTGATCCTTCCTATAGTACTTAATTAACAAGAGTATATGTGATGGTATTAACACATAGTGTCTCAAAGACAATTTCCATGCATGGTGAGCCTCTCAATAGTTCTCTAAAAAAAAGGGCAGCCCGGTGCACGATGGCGTCCCCGCTAGGCAAGGGTCCGGGGAAGGGCCTCACCACGAGGGTGTAATGGGGGCAAGCCTTCCCTTGCCATTTTGGCAAGAGGCTGCTCCCAGGGCTTGAACCCGTGACCTCATGGTCACAAAGCAACATCTTAACCGGTGCGCCAAGGCTCCATAAAAAAAATTGGTAGTTAAATTACTCAATTAAGATGAGTTTCAAAATAACTATCGAAAGAAAAAAATGTGTCATCCACGTGTCAATTAGTTTAGCTAATAAAATCACAAGTTGAACCAATAATAATGACATTTAATCAATTTATGTTAGCACTAAAATTGTCCAATAATCCCCTTTACGCAATAAAGATTAAAACGTCCTCACACACTATACATTTAGCCAATTATTTTAGAATCCGTGCGGTAACACACTAGTTTGTTACTATATGTGGAGATTAAACCTCTTAAACATCCTACGGTTGGAGTAGTAGTGTGTTCTGGTTAATTTTCTCGAAGTTGGAAGTCGCAAAGATATTACATACCATTGTCTCATTGCACTGCATGCACAAGCATATACTATAATTTCTCTTCCATTACTGTTCCTTACTAGGAGCCAGGATTGGAATTTTGAGGAAGAAAAGGTTTAAATCATAATCAAAATTGACAGCTGATGTCATATTAAATTCAGGGCTGCTGGAGAACTGAAGGTTCAGATACAGTTTTAAAACGATTTAAAGATCAAACTTTGGAGTCCCCTTCCTCTGACCCTCAAACTTCATCCATAAATTACTTGGATATTTTCTCCCCCTTTTTTGCTCAAGCTACTTTTGCTTTCTTTCTACATCGTTTTTGCTTTATGATTTACTTTTTTCATGGATAGTTCTATTTCAATCATTATTTATGACTACTTCTTTCAACTTCTGCTAACGCTAACAAACCGTCGTAAACTCCATCAGGTTCCTTCATCTTTGAACTCGTCATATTGCTACATATTGCACAGCGGGTCAACTGTGTTTACATGGTCTGGCAACCTAACATCACCTGAGGATCAGGAGCTTGTTGAGAGGCAGTTGGATATCATCAAGGTACTAAAAATAAATTCTCTTTTCTATTACTCCTTTTAAGGATGAAGTAATAAGACATTTGTGATTCTATATTAATCATTTTAATTATAATATAACTTCAATTAGTGAGGGTGAAGCTGTGAACATCTGGTTGTCTGAACCCTGCTCTTGCGGAATTTATAAATTACCCTAAACTCCAGTCCCCAACATTAACCGTAAGGCTATGGTAGTCACTGTCATCCGCATTATCTTTCATTGAGTTGAGAACGAGGGTCGGGGGAAAGTAACATTTAGGGTTGGCTTCTGCTCGCTTATCAGCTAACATGTTTGTGACTGTTTCATTGTGCTTTATGCAGCCAAATTTGCAGTCCAGAACACACAAAGAAGGAGCGGAATCTGAACAGTTTTGGCAATTGTTAGGACCAAAAACTGAATATCCAGGCCAGAAAATTGCAAGGGAACCAGAAAGTGATCCTCACTTGTTTTCGTGCAGCTTCACTAAAGGTCTTTAGTTTTTGTTTACTCTGAAGTTCGGAATCTGCCTTCTTCATTTTCATTGGCTGATGTTTTTTTTGTTTTCCTTTGTTTCATCAATCGGTGACGAATTGCAGCAGGAGACCTGAAGGTTCGTTGGCTTCAAAACTTTATATGAAGAATTTAATTTCCCGTCATGCATGCTTCTCTCCTTTTGTTTAGTTCTCAATTTTTCGAGCATGAAACTAGTTGCCAAGTCTTTTTTAGAAGTTAGAAGTATATTCAGTAAGACTGTAGAAAAAGAGAAATATCTTATCACTGTAAAGTCATTTTTACTTTTAATCCTACATTCAGTAAATTTGTAGAAACAAGGTCACTGCATTTCTTGTAATGTCATCTGTTCTACGGCAGTATCCTAGCACAATGAAAAAGCTCTTGTAAGGAGAGTTGAATGTCATTTACATTCTAAAATATCAATAATTAGACAGAAACTCACCCAGTTGTGGGACTCTCCTTTGCGTCCCTTATTGCGTTGTGTATCTTTGTTAATCATCTTTGAGTACATAAGTACCAATGCCACATAATTTTATTCTTGTACAAAGAAAGACTCTGCCCTTCTTTTTTTCTTTAATTCAGGGTGCGAATGGTAAAACCTTTGATTCAGTTTTATTCAAAACTTCATCACTGAGATTGCTGTAAACGTAATATGTAACATATGCTTATAAGATGACTGATAGACTTCGTTCATACTCATTCTTGATGATGTGTTGATTCATCTCTTGACTACTTTGTTACAGGTTACAGAAATTCATAATTTCACTCAAGATGATTTGATGACTGAAGATACATTTATATTGGATTGTCACTCAGATATTTTTGTGTGGGTGGGACAACTAGTGGACTCTAAGAACAAATTGCAAGCGTTGACTATTGGCGAGGTAAGAATATTAGGATGTTCTTTCGAGCCGGCGGTGGATTTTAAGTACAGGTCGTCTTTATGTTGGTCAAATGATGTTATAGTATTCTTAAACAATGTTTTTTGAATGCTGAACGCTATATGCTACTGGTTTTGGGGATTGAGTTTATATTAAAAAGATATTGTATATGAGCTTTTGAAGCATGATACCTTATCTGATTATGTGAAATTTACCGACAGTTATCTCCTGAATTTATAAGCATGTGAAACTTCATGTCATTTTAAATTTAACTCTATGGTCAAGCTAGATAGTTGCACCTGCTCTCACTGTGCCAGGCAGCTAAGAACTCATGTTTGAGTTTTTCTTTTTTGCTCTTTGTTCTGTTTGTGACAGAAATTTGTGGAACGTGATATCCTTCTAGAAAAACTCTCTCCGAAGGTGCCTATATATATTATCATGGAAGGGAGTGAACCCCCTTTCTTCACTCGCTTTTTCACATGGGACTCTGCAAAATCTGGGGTGAGTATTTTGTATATTTTCATAGGTTAAGTATGTCAACCTTAGCTCTGCTATCACTTAATGGATTTATTTTTGACAGATCCATGGGAACTCGTTTGAAAGGAAGTTAGCATTACTGAAGAATGGAGGGACCCCACCTATAGATGTGAGTATTTTCTAAATTCAGTGGACTAAGAGGATACTATTGTAATGAATCCCTTGTTTCTCCGACTCGGCAGAGAAGCATCGTGTCCAACACGTATAGGAGTGTCTGACACGAAACTTTGAAATTTGGCCATACGTAACCTTGGTCACACTAGTGTCTGACCAATTTTTGCAAAAACGGATACGACACGTCTCATTTTATTTTTCTATTGTGAATCCTATTATATTAAATACGGTAATATCTTAACATGTGTTATTACGGGAAATGAAAACAGCATTACAGTAACAGAGAAGAAAAAGTACAACAAAGTCGAATAATTAAATGCCTTTGTTTAAGAAGATAAAAATGCCCTTTTGGGTTATTACTAGTATATCATTCTCCTTTTAGTCGTTCACATCTTACTCTGCTTTGATAATCGGAACTAAATCAGGTGACAGTAGTGAACTGTCGGTGTCATGTTTGAAATTGGTGTATAGGACGCATATCACGTGTCGTATCGGCACAAGATGTCCCGTGTCAGTCATGGTACTCACTACTCATGGATATGCCGATTGAGTGAATTCATGAGAATATGAGTCAGTGCTTAATAATCAACTAAACCAATCACATCTTTTATATGTCATCTGATTTTATGGTTGATTGATGCATAAAGAAACCAAAGAGGAGAGCTTCTTTATCGTACGGGGGAAGGTCTAGTGTGCCGGATAAATCACAGCGTTCAAGGAGTATGTCTTTTAGTCCAGACCGTGTCCGAGTGAGAGGCAGATCTCCAGCATTTAATGCACTTGCTGCCACTTTTGAGAATGCCAACACGAGAAATATGTCAACACCGCCACCGAACATAAGGAAGCTATATCCCAAATCAGCACCTACAGATTCCACTATAGCAGCGCCAAAATCTGCTGCTATTGCAGCTCTTACCGCTTCATTTAATACAGCGCCAAGAGAACCTATTATACCTCGTATTCCTAAAGGTGAGTTGTGCTTAATTATAGTTGATTGTTGAGGGAGACATGAGGGTAATTTTGAATTTGAGTTTTCATGTTCACGGGCTTCGAGCTCAGGGCATGATTGTACCACAACTCAATGACTACCATCTAAGCTAGCTAACATCTACCATGGGATGGGAGTGTGTTTGTAACATTGTACACTTTTGTAAACACCCCATCTTGACATGTTTGGAGCTCCCTTTCTGTGTTAAAAGTGAATGCAGAAACTCCTAAAGAATTGCCAACACCAAATTCAAATTCTAAGGAGACGCCCAAGGAGAACTCCATGGATAGTATACGAGAGGATGCCAAAGAGGACGAGGCTGAAGACGAAGAAGGACTCTCAATATACCCGTATGATCGTCTGACGACAACATCATCGGATCCTGTTGCTGAAATTGATCTCACTAAGCGAGAGGTTATTTTCTTGTCCCTCTTCTCTTTTGTTGATGTTCACATTAAACGATTCATATGACACCCCCTTTTAGGGAGAAAGGTGGAAACAATCGCAATAGAATGTTGTAAAGAGGGGGAAAAAAATTCAAGTATTCAACTCCATATTTTGATGTTTTCTTTGTTTACTCACATGCCTTTAGGGAGAGGGGAGTGTGTGAAAGGTGCAACCAATTTCTGGCATAGGGGTACTGATTTAAGTAGGACTAGGGATCACTTTGCACACGAGTAGGTATGCTTACAAAAATAGGGATATTTTGGCCCCATTATTGTCCCTAAAAATACCCCAAAGGAGGCGTAATTTATCTAACACTACACTCTAAAAGGAAAATACAACTTAATAAAAAAGAGGGAATTATAATATAGATTGTAGCACAATTCTAGCTGTTCCACTTATTTATCTCTCTTTGGTGAAGTTCAGTCCTACATTGACGGGTTTCAAACCTAGGTAATGACTAATGAGTACCCTTGTACCATTGCTCAACTCAATGCTTAGTTAGATCTGCATATTATAGCAGAAAATGAATCGAGTTAACGTGAGATCCACATTTGCCTATGTGCAGACTTACTTGTCAGCAGCAGAATTCAAGGACAAATTTGGGATGGCAAAAGTTGCTTTCTATAAGCTACCAAAATGGAAACAGAATAAGCTGAAAGTGGCTTTGCAACTGTTTTGAGTATTACTAACATTCTCAGGTTCTCAAATCCAACAACTGGAATTCTTGCCTTTGAAATTTGTGAGAACCCTATACTCCCTCAGACTTAAGACTCGTTTCTTCACGAGAATCCTAACTCCTAATTCGCTTTCTTTCTGCAGATTCATGTATCTGTGCTGTGCTGGTGTGAAGGAGCGGCTTCAGTGTTTTTTGGCTGATATTGCTCCCGGAAAAGAAGTATTCATAATTGAGGAGTCTAATATAGGAAATATCTGCCGGAATGTTTACCGGGTTTTTTGATGCTACGTATCAGATGTTCAGTTTGGTGTCTTGGACGTTGTTGGGTCATATTCTTTGTGGTCAAAAGCTTACAATTTTGATTACATTTTGGCGGAATTCTGTTTACATCTATTTTTAGAGGAAATAGATTATTTTGGAAGTTGATTCTTTAGGCTTTACTGGATGTGAAAGGGTTAAAAGTTTGTATAGAAGTGTGTAAAATGTAGTTTGGACTCAACAGACCTAGAGTTGTCATTTTTTTATTTATATATATGACGAGAACAATAGTCATGCGTGCTCTTTAGATTTGTTTTCTCAGGAGGTACTATCATTATCACTCATCATTTTCGATCAAGTTCAGTTCGGGAATCGGGGCTGTGTGTTTTGCACTTAAGGCGGACTGTGACACTTGTACGAGTGTAGTACTTGCGGCGGACTCTGCATAACTGTACTAGATTGCTTGATTTTCAATGTTTTCAATGCGAATTTGACAAGATTCATCATTTGCTTCTTGCGTATGGGATTTTCTTAATACATATAAACATATACGGAGTACAATTTTCATAACAGGTTATCCAGAAACAGCCTTTCTATGCCGGTTTTAACATAGGCATAAGGCTGCTTGACAGCATCCATGCAAGCCTCCCACCCCGTTGTTGTCGTCGTAGTAGTACTTGTATACTATCAAATATCAATATAGTTTTCAATATACATTTCCTTGTTTGATAAAATTTCGACTTAAGCCGTACAAAGTCGTAAACATAGGCCACATAATGTTTGTATAACTGACAGCTGCTTCAATTCCAAAACAATGAAGACAACACTTAAGGCTGGAACAAGCATGGAATGAATGATGAAGATAACAAAAGTGGAGTATGAAGTCTGTTGTTGGGTTAGAGGGAGAATAAGTTGTACACATTTACTGGGTTTAGCATCAAGCAGGTTGAAAACGACGAATTACTGCTGTAACAACAGTTTTAGCCTTACAGGAACAGATGACTACACTCCCTTGGGACAATGGGACATCTTCAAACTACCACCGGTGTGCTGAGCATAAATTTCATGAACTTCCTGAAACGGTAGCACAAACCTCGTCAAGAAGCAAGGTTCAGACAATTGGATGGCGTGAGAAAGAGAAGGGACCTTTTTCAATAAACCCTTCTCCTTCAAAATGGGTAATATCTTATGTCTAGGCAATATTCTTTTTTCCAGACTGTAAGTAAAGAAGGCAGAGCGGGTTATGAAGTAAGCAGGCTGGAGCTGCAGCTCATTCATCAGAAAATCCAACCTTTTCTTCATTCGTTCAGCAGAAAACCTGAAGCAATTTGGATTTTTCATCACAAGTGTCTCGATCTCAGATTGGGTCCAACCAAAGCTCTCAAATATTCGGTATTTAGAGAGAATAGTCTCCTCACTAAATTCAGATATCAAGTCAATGCCATTCAGGAACACCATAGAATCTCGAGTGATTCCTAATTTCTCTTCGACCCTTATTGTTACATCCTTAAATACAAGTGGATTTCGCATATAAGTTCCTGGTTTCATAATTAGATGTTTCCTGATAGACTCAATAGGGATTCCGTAGCCACGCAACAACTCAACATTAGGCAACAAATTCTTAACTAAAGCGCAAATATCTCTCACCCCCAATCTCGAAAGAAGTCTAATAACATAACTATCACAACCCAGAACTTGCCTCAAAATTCGGAGCGCTGGCAAAAGACGAGAATCAACACCAGAATATAAAATTTTGGGATTTGCAGAAATAACTCGGATTAAATCAGCCTCAGAAAACCCTTGTTCTTGGAGAAAAATGAATTTCGGGATTAAAGTAGAATCGGCTTTACAAGACAATAATCCAGGCTCCTTGGATACAATTTTTGTGAGATGGGTATCGTGAAAACCATGTTTTTTGAACAAATTAACAACAGAATTTGCAGTTTCAAGGAAACGAGACTGATTTACTACCTTGTTGGATTTAAGGAACTTGGTGGAAACGGAGAGAGCTTGTTTGTGAGAAAAACCCAGAGAATCAACTAAGTAATCTGCGTAAAACTGCGTTGAATTTAAAGCTGTTGCTGTTGCTGTTGCAGTTGCTGTAAATGTTGAGCAGAGTATAATACGTTGAAAGCCATGGATGGAATTGAATCCTAAACTCTGCATTTCGCTTTCTCACTAACTCTGAATTAAACTTTCCTCACTAAGCCTGCCAACCTAAACGGCGGTTTTTAAAAGGTTGTCCGGCAAATTGACCTCCACCTGAGTTTAACCTGATAATTCGAGTTCATCCAAACATTTTCGACCAGAACTTTTATTATGGGCAATTGACTATCAACTAACCTTTTTTAAACAATTACTTGTACCTAAAATAGGTCGGTCAACTTAGGTGTCGTTTGGTTTCCTTTATAGGAATGGAATGGACTGGAATGAGAAATTATAGTGGTATACGTTCCAAGTTCATACATTTCAAAACATGTTTAGTTCATTAGAAAAATAAACGTAAATGAATGGAGTTTGAATCTAGGGAAGTTGGGTATGGGATTCCAGGGGGGTTGGGAACGTAAATGAATGGAGTTTGAATCCAGGGAAGTTGGGTATGGGATTCCACGGGGTTGGGGTGGAATGAGAATCCCGATAGATTCTAAATCCATTCTAAAATGTCTCAACCAAACACTAGAATGTCTATAATCTATTTCTCGCTATAGAGCGAGGAATCTTATTCAGCACATTCTTCTTCTATTTTTATGGACAAAAAGAGGGTATTTGAGTTTTTGAGAAATTATTTTTAACTTTTAAATAAATGATGTGTTTGGCCAAAAGGTGTTTTTAAGTCCAAAACACCTTGAAAAGTTAGGTCAAACATACACTCAATTATTTTGAATAAAAGCCTATTGAAAAATAAACAATGAAAATTCAGAGTTATTGAAATAATAGTATAGGGTAAAGGTTTGAAATCATGGTCGATTTCAAAAGTCTCTGTTAATCGATAAATTAGTTTTAAGCAGCCGGGTGTTGCCTCGATGTGTCGGTAGCCCGATGAAGGAGCATCAAAAATAGCCTTCAATAAGGCAATGTTTCTGCGTGGAGAGCAGATCTCGCCCAAAAACAAGCAGACCTAAAATGATATATGTTCCTTAAACATCTTGGAATATCCATCCAGTAGAGGCCTAGAGATTAGGTTGCTAGGAAGCGTCACCTTAATTCGAGTACTGTGAGTAGGGCTGAGCAAAAAATCCGATGATCCGAATTGATCCGACATCCGATCTGTATCTGATCCGAATTAATGGATATCTGATCCGAAAAGTGGTTTGGTTCGGATACCCGTATCCGAAATATTTGGATATCGGATCAGATATGGATATCTGGCTTAAAAATTGGATATTCGATATCCGAAAGTTATCGGATCAGATATCAAATATCGGATCTGATATCCGATATCCGTGTAATATCCGATCTGTATCCGAGATTTGATCCATATATATTAAATAACACTGGCTAATTTCATTTCACTCAATAACCGTTATTCACATAACCGTAAATAACCCTCGTCTACAAAACCGTAAATTTTAATTTCTTTTCATTAACAAAACCAATAATCCACAATTCCACATTCACAATTCCACATTTGCATTTTTATTACGCTACTTTTGTTTTTTATTACAGTTTTGACAATATTTACATTGATCGGATCTCGGATATCGGATAACTGACCCGAAATTTTCGGAGAGTTTCGGATCAGATCATGAATACTAAAATTTTGGATTTTCGGATCGGATATCCGATTCGAAGTAGGGTTTCGGATCAGATACCCGATCCATACTCTGCCCTAGAGGTAACATAGATGAAAAAACAAATTTTGAAAATGCATTCAATGAGCAATAATGAGTAAAAGTTGGGTTTGGCAATAACACAAACAATAAATGTGCACGAAATCAATAGAAAAGAAGATCTTGGTGATTAGTCAACAATGACAAACACGACTCTACCAATCCCCCTACTTATTTATCCACTAAGAACACCCTAAGTGAACCTTCCTTCGACTCTAGCCTAAGTTACTAAACCGTAAAATAGAACTAAAACCAAGCAAAGATAGTTAAGTCAAAGGATGAACAACGAAACTAATACTACACACCATGCTAGTAAGAAAAGTCATGTAAAACTTTACTTAAAATGCGACTCCTTTAAACCAATTCAACACAAATTAAGCTTGCTACTAACAAGCCTAAGTAAAACTAAGCCATTTTCCTTAGAGTATGCATAAATTGGGTAACTAGAAGCAAGTATGATCAAACCATACAACTAACTACTCAAAATGAACATTAAAAACAAAGAGAAATACAAAACAAAATAAGATAAAATAGAAAGGGATTGGAATTGTCTTATAATGTCAAAGTTGGTAACTTGATTAGAATTACACTAAGAAATGAGAAGATTAACTTTTCTTTGAAGAATTACAAAACAAAATAATGAAAGATTCTAGCTTCATTACAAGATTAAATATCAATGTTTTTGTTGCTTCAAAAGTGTGTAAGATATTTCAGTTGAGAGCTGCAACATCCATATATATATATATAGAGGCCGGATCACGTGAGGCCGCCTATTACGGTGAGGCCGCCGAACCCTTACTATGTTGCACATGATTTTCAATGTTCATTGGACTAATTTCAATGGGATGAAAATTATGGGTCATTTATAACAATTCATTTGGCCCAAATATTTTCTCTATTTAAAAAAATTATCCATTTTGCTCTTTTTCTTATTTCGTGAAATTTGGGTTTAAAATATTTGTATACTCACAAAATGTTTAATTTCTTATTTTGTGAATCTTCGACCTTAATTTGTGAACTCGGGACCTTATTTCGTGAAACTTAGACTTAAAATGTTTGTTTGCTCACAAAATGGATAATTTCTTATTTCGTGAATTTCGGACCTTAATTTGTGAAACCGAAACCTTATTTCGTGAAACTTGGACTTAAAATGTTTGTTTACTCACGAATTGTTTAATTTCTTACTTCGTGAATTTTGGACCTTAATTTGTGAAACGGGAACCTTATTTCGTGAAACTTGGACTTAAAAAGTTTGTTTAATCACGAAATGTATAATTTCTTATTTCGTGAATCTTGTACCTTAATTTGTGAAGTCGGAACCTTATTTCGTGAAACTTGGACTTAAAATATTTGTTTACTCACAAAATGTTTAATTTTTTATTTCGTGAATCTTGGACCTTAATTTGTGAAACCGGAACCTTATTTCGTGAAACTTGGACTTAAAATATTTGTTGCGCACAAAATATATAATTTTTTATTTCGTGAATCTTGGATCTTAATTTGTGAAACCGGGACCTTATTTTGTGAAACTTGGACTTAAAATGTTTGTTTACTCACGAAATTTTTAATTTTTAATTTCGTAAATCTTGGACCTTAATTTGTGAAACCGAAACCTTATTTCGTGAAACTTGGATTTAAAATGTTTGTTTACTCACGAATTGTTTAATTTCTTACTTCGTGAATTTTGGACGTTAATTTGTGAAACCGGAACCTTATTTCGTGAAACTTGGACTTAAAATGTTTGTTTACTCACGAAATTTTTAATTTTTTATTTCGTAAATCTTGGACCTTAATTTGTGAAACCAGAACCTTATTTCGTGAAACTTGGATTTAAAATGTTTGTTTACTCACGAATTGTTTAATTTCTTACTTCATGGACCTTAATTTGTTAAACCGGAACCTTATTTCGTGAAACTTGGACTTAAAAAGTTTGTTTAATCACGAAATGTATAATTTCTTATTTCGTGAATCTTGGACCTTAATTTGTGAAGTCGGGACCTTATTTCGTGAAACTTGGACTTAAAATATTTCTTTACTCACGAAATATTTAATTTCTTATTTCGTGAATCTTGGACCTTAATTTGTGAAACCGGAACCTTATTTCGTGAAACTTGGATTTAAAATATTTGTTGCGCAAAAAATATATAATTTTTTATTTCGTGAATCTTGGATCTTAATTTGTGAAACCGGGACCTTATTTTGTGAAACTTGGACTTCAAATGTTTGTTTACTCACGAAATTTTTAATTTTTTATTTCGTAAATCTTGGACCTTAATTTGTGAAACCGGAACCTTATTTCGTGAAACTTGGATTTAAAATGTTTGTTTACTCACGAATTGTTTAATTTCTTATTTCGTGAATTTTGGACCTTAATTTGTGAAACGGGAACCTTATTTCGTGAAACTTGGACTTAAAATGTTTGTTTACTCACGAAATTTTTAATTTTTTATTTCGTAAATCTTGGACCTTAATTTGTGAAACCGGAACCTTATTTCGTGAAACTTGGATTTAAAATGTTTGTTTACTCACGAATTGTTTAATTTATTACTTCGTGAATTTTGGACCTTAATTTGTGAAACCGGAACCTTATTTCGTGAAACTTGGACTTAAAAAGTTTGTTTAATCACGAAATGTATAATTTCTTATTTCGTGAATCTAGGACCTTAATTTGTGAAGTCGGAACCTTATTTCGTGAAACTTGGACTTAAAATATTTGTTTACTCACGAAATGTTTAATTTCTTATTTCGTGAATTTTGGACCTTAATTTGTGAAACCGGAACCTTATTTCGTGAAATTTGGACTTAAAATATTTGTTGCGCACAAAATATATAATTTTTTTTATTTCGTGAATCTTGGATCTTAATTTGTGAAACCGGGACCTTATTTTGTGAAACTTGGACTTAAAATGTTTGTTTACTCACGAAATTTTTAATTTTTTATTTCGTAAATCTTGGACCTTAATTTGTGAAACCGGAATCTTATTTCGTAAAACTTGGATTTAAAATGTTTGTTTACTCACGAATTGTTTAATTTCTTACTTCGTGAATTTGGGACCTTAATTTGTGAAAGCGGAACCTTATTTCGTGAAACTTAGACTTTCTACTCACGAAATGTATAATTTCATATTTCGTGAATCTTGGACCTTAATTTGTGAAACCGGGATCTTATTTCGTAAAACTTGGACTTAAAATGTTTAATTATTCACAAAATGTTTAATTTTTTATTTCGTGAATCTTGGACTTTAATTTGTGAAACCGGGACCTTTTTTCTTCTTTGTAGGTTGCATATGAGGAATAAAACTCTGCATAAACATATTAATATCAGAACTGTCAGTCTGAACTCGGAATCATGACATGACTATCGATTGAATCTATTTTATATCTTGTGAGGTCATTAACAAGGTAACATCAATTAATCTAAACCACATGTTAATAATAATTTGAATGGTAGAGATGAGTCCAGCGGCCTCACCCTGAGAAGGGTGTCTCGCGTGATTCAATTTATATATATATATGTGTGTGTGTGTGTGTGTGTGTGTGTGTGTGTGTGTGTGTGTGCCCGAAAACCTAGGTCAAAATCTTCAAAAACTGCAAACACGCGAAACTGAGCAGTGGAAACCGTAGGCTGCGTCGCTGGACGCAGGCCTGCGTCATACACCGCAGGCTGTGGCCCCTTACAGCGCAGGCTGCGCCTTCTTACGCAGGCTGTTGTTCCTTGCGCATCCTACGTGTTCTTCACTTCGTGTCTTCAATGCTTGTCTTTCTTCTATTCTTCCAAGATTATAGTCCTCATATCCAAAAGCACTTCAACAAGTGGAATTAACATCACAAAGCGTAAACACTCACTATGAACGCCCTAAAGACTCGACACTATTTGACGCTATCACTAGTAGAATTATACCCTACGGTGTCGGTTCTAATACCCCATTAGTGTCGGTTTTCTAGCGACGTGATTGCTGGGGTCACATAATGTTTGTGTCGGTTGTAAAACCGCCACCGTAGCTTACCCTACGGTGTCGGTTGTGCGTTAAAACCGTCACCATAGGGTACGCTATGGTGTCGGTTGTGTGTCCCAAACCGCCACCATAGGGGTCTAAACCGCCACAATAGGGTAAGTTATGGTGTCGGTTTGCGTGTAAAACCGTCACCATAGGGTAAGCTATGGTGCCGGTTTTGCGTCTAAAACCGTCACCATAGGGTACGCTATGGTGTCGGTTGTGAGTCCCAAACCGCTACCATAGGGGTCTAAACCGCCACAATAGGGTCAATTATGGTGTCGATTTTGTGTCTAAAACCGTCACCATAGGGTAAGCTATGGTGTCTGTTTTGCGTCTAAAACCGTCACCATAGGATAAGCTATGGTGTCGGTTGTGAGACCCAAACTGTCACCATAATGTAAGCTATGGTGTCGATTTTGAGTCTAAAACCATCACCTTCTTGTATGCTACGACGTCGGTTGTGAGTTAAAAAAACGTCACCTTATGGTATGCTATGGTGTCGGGTCCAATTTAAGAACCGTCGCCATATATATATTTTTATAAGAAAAATTAGCTAGCTAATTTGGACAACACCTCCCCTAAATCGATGCTGGCCAAATATAAAAATTGATGGAAGCATACCTGAAAAAAGAATTTTAATCAATTACCAACAAAATAATGCTTCATACAATAGCTTCGGAATAACCATACATCTCATGTTGTCATCCAACAATACAAGAACACTATTATGTTTCCCAACGACGCATAATCCGAGAAAACAAGCAACAAGTATCCTCAACAATAACCTCAACCAAGCAACAAGTAAAAATCCGATAATTTAATCTAAATTACATATTCTCGAAACATTTTGTAGCCGACACCTCTTTAACTTCATTCATATCTTCAACTGACATGGTTGAATCTTCAATAATCTACATTTAAGAAAATCAATAATGAGATGTTTTTTTAAAAAAAGAAAATAAGTAAACTATAAATATCTTTACTTCAAAATAAGAAATACCTGCTCAAATTGTTTAACATTGCCCTTTAGAGTAATAAAATATTATGTTATACATCCATTTCATGACATAATAACCACATTCGTAATCTCCGGATTGTCGGAGACACTAAATATATAAAATAGCATAGTGTTATTTAAACTATATTTGGATCCCGCATGGATGCTCTAGATGTTATACTTGCAACAGTGCTCCTGAAACTCAATTTCATCTGTTTTTTTGAATGTCTAATAACTGCTGTTGAGTAGTGGTGTGGGTTTAGGATCAATGTGAATATGGCAGGACACATACATTACTGCAGGAAACAAGCTGAAAAGCCTGGCTCACTGTCTTATTTGGACGGCTTGTTACACTCACATTTGGTACCAAAGAAATAATGCAAAACATAATTCTACTCTGGTTTTACTAGCAAGGATGGCTACTGTTATCAAAGAGGAAATGAAGAGGCAAATCAGAAGGAAGGTCAGCTTGAAACACTCAAATGGAAAGCAAATCAACAATACTGACAATTGTTGGCTCACAAAATGGGGGATTCAGTTGATTTAAGCATCTATTTGGACGGGTACTGGTAGTTGTTGCCTCACATTTCACAAAAAATAGGCAACCTGGGTTCGACAATGATAACCAGTTGTTTTGCCAACATAGAGAAGCCTGACACCAACACAAAGTAACCAGCCTAAGTAACTAGGACCAATGATAAGCTGATCTTGTATGGGATTGATGTCGCTGCTCAGCAAGGGTTATATAATCTGAGAGCAGTGATCACCGATTTTTTGGTTGTTCGAGCAGCAGACAAAAGATTTCAAGATGTTTCATGATTACCTTTTGTTTGGATTTGGATATTAACCCGAGCTTCAGAAGGAGGAGGAATGTTGTACCTACAAAATGACACCCTCAGACTGCAAGTTAATACCAAAGCATTATAAGATACTGTATAAACTTTCACGAACATGCATGATCAAAGAACAAAAATCAACATTGCATATCACAAAATTTCCTAACTAAAAGAAACAGGCTATGTTATTGTAAGGTATTGCAGCAAAATTTCAGTGTAAGAAGATGCAGACCGTAAACAGCAAAGATATGAGTTCCTGACTTCAATTCAGACACCTCGCAAGGCTGAAGACCTTCCAATCTCTTGAAGAAAGAAGTTTCAGGGTCCTTGGCCATTGCTAACTGCATTGTCGCAGACAAAGATCAACCCAACACTAAAGTACTCTAAGCCAACAAAGAAAATATATAACAATTACTCACCGCATTGACACTTGAATCCAGCCTTTTCTAAACAGAAAAAATCAAAATAAAAAGAGACTGACATAACCATCAACTTATAATATTTGTCTGCATAGATATAATCATCATGCAGTTATGCTGCAATACCTCCACTGCTCCACAGTTAATATCGATGGTGACCTTCTTTCGGGACTGTCATATGCATACAATAAGGCATAGAAACACTATGTTAAAATAACAGATGAATAGATGACAAGTGAATAAATGATGATGGCAAGTTAAAGTGTATAAAAGCAATGAGAATCAGCCCTGGTGGTTCATGTTTGATGGTCGAAGGGAGGTTAAACAGTAGTTGACATCTAGCACAATGGTGATGGACGCCAGTGAACATGGTGACTAGTATGTAGATAAGCAAAGGTACAGAAATAGATAAACTCAGCCACAGATCCTTCTAATTCAGAAGTTACAGTTCGGAATGGTTATATCAGACTATCACTTATAAATCCACAAATCAGAACAAAAAGATATAAGCTTTAATCGGCTAACTCAATATCAAACGCTAAAAACATCAAATTAACAAAAAATGACTTCAGCTAATAAAAAAGGATAAAGCTTACTAAATAGAAGGGTGGGAGAAAGTTGGGAATAACAATGAAAATGGTATCCAGTGAGTTAAAATGAGGAAATCCAATAATGAAACTAAACCCCAAAATCACAGAAATACAAATGACGCTAATTAGAGATCTTAAGTTGATTTTGCTAATGATTCAAAATCCAAAGTTATCCCCTTTTCAGCAAAATTTCACCAACAAAACTTTTACAGTACTTAGAGATACAATATTCGCACAACAGATTTCTAAGTAATCAGATTTAAGATGCAACTAATTTTGCATGACAAGATTAATCTGATGATAAACATAACCAACAATACTAATCAGAGAACTAACCTGTTAAATCCCACAACGATGACCGAAAAAAAAGACAGAGGAGTTGAATTAGTGCATAAGGAGGGAGATGAAGAAGGTTGCGCGTCTAAGTTGTAGCAGTTTACTTCAATACAAAGTGTTCTTTGTATACGTCTATTATAGTTAAAATCGTCGCAAAATTTATACGAGTACGGTTTTTGATAAAAAAAAAGTGTTGTTTTGTATCATTATTTTTTGTGTCATTTTTTATGTCAGTTGTATAAATAACCGGCACAAATGACATATAGTGGCGGTTTTAACTTAGAACCGACACAAACGATTTATTTTATCGTGACGGTTCTTTATTAAAACCGTCACAATAGACTCCCTGTAGCCTAAAAAAATTGTTTCCGCCAATTTTTTTAGCCTTTTATGTCGTTTTCTATTAGAACCGTCACGATAGCGACGACACGATAGAGGTTTTTTGTACTAGTGTATGCTATCAGGTTGCAACTATTTTTGAAAGTTGGATATTCTTTTATACTAGTATTTTTGCCCGTGCGATGCACGGATACTAAATTAATTTATGGTATTCATAAAATTTTCACCATGTAAATCAAAAGTAAATTATAACATTTTTTTTATATAAAAATAGTATTAGTTCGTTCTATACATGTGTTATTTTGTTAAAAAAATTACCTCATTTATATTTATTTCTTTCATTAATGTTACCACCAACTCGCCACAATAATCTACAGTATCACAGGAAAAACCCTTCAAACCACTACTCTTACTCTTCAAACAACACATGAAACGGTCCATAATCCAAAGCCACACCTACTAACCTATTATGCAATTAATCATCAAATGCGATTTAGTCATCTTTATTGCTACCTCAAACAACCATCTAATTAACTCATCATCGACACTCTTTCATAGCTTCCAATATACACCTAAAATATTCAAGTGACCTCTCCTTCACAAAAAACCCGAACTTATACATCAATGTTAGCTCTCCCTTTGAAAAGTCCATCAATTTATCAGAAACCTAGCTAACTTCTGCTTTCAAAACCGATCTTTTTGAATGAGAAATCCTTGATTGGGAAAACAAAAACACGCAATTTTTTTGTTTGATTGGTTAACAAAAGAGGCATGAGAGAAGTGTTAAGGAAAGAACGGTGGATGCAACACTCGAGATGTTACAACGAAATTTGGTGTAAAATTCAAACCACGGTGTTTTTTTTAATCACCAAGAAAAAAAATAACCTAGTTAAACGTTAACAATACTATATTGACATGATATTTATTAACATTTGATTACTTATTTTTGTGCTTCACAAGAAAAAAACACAAAATTAAGTTTTCATACATGATATTTCAGAGATTTTTATCTTATTTTTATAGTATCTATGCCTAAGTCATTTACACATAATACAACCTTGAAATAAATTCATCTACTTCATCAGTTTTCTTGCTACATACCCCCTATTTTCCACACCATTCAGGCATTGTCCGTACCCTTTTCACTCAACTAATCAACTTGACCATCAGAATTAACCGTATGCGCATCCCCGAACAACCTCATTGTATCTATATTTACTTGTACTTCTCAAATCACACTCTTAAATGTCGGAAAATAACTCTATTCTCAAGACACTTACCCCATACCTCCAGACCTATCTACCCATCTACCGCGATATAATACTGTCATGACAAATATTTTCTTAATTCTTATTCAATGTTCTCACATTCTATTTTTGTACAATTTAATCCAATGTTTTTCTTCCATACTTGATAAAATAATTGACATAAATATCTTCTTCTATTTCTTCTATTTACTATGTTATCATTGCAAATTTGCAACTACAACTCCACATTAGGACATCTTTTTATACACACCCCTAAATATTTCCAAGAATACTCCCACAAAAAACACTATAACGTCATTCCACATTAAAAATTATTCCCCGGCCCAATGGAGCATTCAATAGAACTGAAGAGAGTATAACATTTGATTGTTTAGTTTTGTGTCCAACAAATAAACAAAATTGAGTTTATACATGTGATATTTTAAATGTTTTTAGCCTATATTTTTATATTTGTCGGTTCTTTTCTCATATAATACACATTTTCAAATAAAATTTATTCATTTAACTTCTCCAATCAATATCTCACGTTATCCACTTTTTCACAAATTCAACCCTTTCCACCCAACCTACATACGAATATATTTTTCAATCTTCTAAATGACACTCGTAAACGTTAGGGAGTAATCCTACTCATGGAATACCCTTCTCACCCACTTAACCAACGTAACCAATAAAATGATTTGTAAAATGTATTCCTGGAAACCTCAACCTACCGACATTTATTTGTACTACTCTCACACTCTTCAACGTCGTAGAATAATCCTACCCCCAAGACACTTACCTCCTCTCTCAAAACCTATTTACCCCCACCGCTCGAAACAATAGATATATCCAATGTAAAATCAAATCCCGCCCTATAACAATCAAAATTGAGTATGCATACATGTTACTATAGAGATTTTTAAGCTCTTTTCATAACATATGTGCCTCTACTATCACATAAAATATAATTTTGAAAAAAAATTATCTACCTATGTACTTGCTCAGCTGTTCTAATCATTATGTAGTACATACGCAACTTTTTTCGATACCGTTTAGATATTCGCATACCCTTCTCACATAACTACCCAACTTGACTAACATAATCAATCGTATCCCTGAACAACTCTAACCTATAGAAATTTTCTTGTGCAACTTACATCACACTTTTAAACGTCGAAGAGTAGCTCTATCTCCCAAGATACTTACCTCCTCCCTCGAGATCTATTTATCCCCATCCCTAAACAAATGGACACATACAATTTAAAATCAACCCCTACCCTATAAAACAATATCACACTGTAAAGAATAATTTGAAAATATGGAGGGCAAAAAAAAAGAATACGGACTATAATAAACTATAATCTAATACTAATTAAAAAAATATTTTTGATCTTTTTACGGCTTATTCTATCCATTTCAGAAACACCATTTATTTGTCATTACTTTATTGTATGAATGAATACCTTCTAATACCCACTTGCATTTCATCTCATCAATACGTACAATTATTCCACTTAGCTCAGATCATCTACATCATTATGTTCTTTAATATCTATATATTTATATTTATACTCCTTAAATCGTAACTTGACAACCCAACTAACCAACTTGATGATCTTCAGAATCATAAATTGTATTCTTGAACATCTCTGACCAATTTGCTTGTACCACTCAAATAATACTCTTACACGTCGGAGAGTAACCCTACCCCTGAAGACACTTACCTCCTTCTTCAAAACCTATCTACCTCCGGCCCCGTTAAAAAATGTCATTTTATAACACAAGCAATGTCTCATCGTTAAATAATAAGGTGAAAATATGTAGGAATAAATATTGTTATTTATGAAATATCTTTCAATATTCATTTAAAACACATGTGGTCCACAAAATTATTCTACTTCAGCACCTATCTACGTCATCATTGTGGTTTTTAATATTTATATTTTTACTAATTAAATCCAAATTTGACATTTTTGGGGTTTCTCTGAAGTATACTATATTTGACATTTATCTTATTTTCTTTTTACTTAATTAAAGAAATCATCTCATTTCTTTCGCATAATTAAGTACGAAAGTGCACAATACTCACTTGAATAATAGTGCTACTCTTGTACCAAAAAATAGTAGTGTTGCTCTTAGTTTGGTCGAATATGATTGATCGCAAATGTTCCTTTTAGGTAGGAATTTGTTTAGACTTAAATATTTAACTAATTACATTTATTAGTTCCACAAATTTTTAATTAAGATGAAGGTATTCATTTTAAGTTTGAATGATTCAGTAATATGGAAAAGATAAGAACATAATGTATAAGAAAAAGTAAAGGATTTGTCTTATTACTCTTATATTCCCGTGAGACTATTTTTTCCCATTTTAATGTTAAGACGAAGAAAAACTAAATTAGTTCCTTTTTACGCTTTCCCATTTTCATTTTTAATAGAAACGATGAATAATAATATTAATAACCTTAAATAGTAAGTATATCAATATTAAAGAATAATGTCCTAAGATATGAAAATTGTAAAAAATCAATTATTCTAATTCATTTCCAATTTTCATTTTTAATAAAAACGTTGAATAAAGTTAATAAACTTAAATAGTAAGTATATAAATATTAAAGAATAATAATGTGCTAAATCTAATAGGAAAATTGTAAATAGTCAGCTATTTTTTATTTTTCTAAATCTAATAGAAAAATTGTAAATAATTTATTATTTTCTTATTTTCTAATTCTAATAGAAAAATTATAAATAAATTATTATCTAAACAACAATTTACTAATGTTCTAATTCTAATAGAAAAATTGCAAATAATTAATTATCTCTTAATTCTAGTAGAAAAATTGTAAATAAATCATTATTTATAATTAAGTGTTTTCTTATTTTCTAATTCTAATAGGAAAATTATAAATAAATTATTATCTTAACAACAATTTACTAATTTTCTAATTCTAATAGAAAAATTGTAAATAGTTAACTTATTTTCTAATTCTAATAGAAAAATTATAAATAAATTATTATCTAAACAACAATGTACTAATTTTCTTATTCTAATAGAAAAATTGTAAATAATTAATGATCTCCTAATTCTAGTAGAAAAATAGTAAATAAAGCATTATTTATAATTAAGTGTTTTCTTATTTTCTAATTCTAATAGGATAATGATAAATAAATTATTATCTAAACAACAATTTACTAATTTTCTAATTCTTATAGAAAAATTCTAAATAATTAATTATCTCCTAATTCTAGTAGAAAAATTGTAAATAAATCATTATTTATAATTAAGTGTTTTGTAAAAGGTGGAGACTACCACGTGCTTAGAAAAAGCTTCCTTTAATTATATATATACTAGATTTCAAGCCCGGGCAACGCCCGGGTAATATCTTGACATTGTTTCAAAGTAATTATTGTAACAGTTAATCTTCTAAAAATACTTAGTATAATAGGCATATATAGAAAATAATTTAAGTGTGATTGTTTTTTATGGCTAATGAAATATCAGATGTATCATCATCGGAACAACATGGAACGTTGAAAGTGCATGAAACTCCAATAGAAACGGAAACATGTACGTCCAGTTCAATAGTCTTAGAAAGACACTTATTACGCATCACTGTCGCATATGTATTTTTATAATAACTTCTATACATTTCATCTGAGCACGATCTTGAAGAATTTTTTTAATCCAATATTTTTAATATATGAAGATAGTTGAAGCTCGTATTCTTTTTACTTTAACTCATATTATTATCTTAATAGCTCGTATTCGTATGTTATTAGCTCGTATACTTTTTACATTAACTCGTTTTCTTATCTTAATAGGTCGTATTCTTATCTTATTAGCCCGTGTTCTTCTTACATTAGCTCATATTCTTTTTATATTAGCCCGTATTCTTATATGCTCGTATTTGTAAGTTCTTGATCCTCTTATATGCTCGTATGTTCGTATTCTTATTTTAATAGCTCGTATTTTTTACATTAGCTTGTATTTTTTACATTAGCTCGTATTCTTAGCTTAATATCTCTATTAGATCGCATTCTTACGCTAATAGCTCGCCTTCTTATGTGCCCGTATTTTTTAGTTCCTGATTCTTTTAAGTTCTTATTCCTTTTACATTAGCTCGTATTTCTTATATTTCGTATTTTGTAGCTCGTATTATTTTAATTATACCTCGTAATCTTAAGTGCCTTTTATATCATAAAATTTGACGTATTGCAAACCTAACAACGAATAAACTTGACGTATTGCACAGGCCTAGTTGTAGGATTCAAAGAGTATTTTTTTTATATAATTAACCCTAACAAAGTAATAATAGAAGTTAATGCTTAACTTATTAAAGACCCGTTCTTTTGGATTAATTAAAGTTCATTTCAATTTAGTTCAGTTATATTCAGTTTAATTAGTTTAGTTCAATTTTTTCTCTTTGGAAATTAACTTTTTACTTCAATCATTCAGTTCAGATTCATTCAGTTCATTTCAACTCAATTAAGTTCACCTTCTGTTCAATTTAAAAATATAAAGCTTGAATTGGCCAAACTAATTTTTTGAAAGCATATATATACACACAAATAGTAGTAGGTTTTATTATGTGGTAGGATTGACCTATTGGTATATTGATTGAGTTTGAAGTCTTCTAAACCACAAACAATTTTTTTTAATGCAAATAAGATTGTATTAATGTTAGAATTTTAGTAGTGTTGTAAATTTTATCTCCCTAATAATTGTATACTCAAAATACAATACCATCAAGTTGCTTAGACAATAACTCGAGAAGTGTTTTAAACTTTGTATAACAAACTTTGATTGTAGTTCTCATGTCTTACGTTTTCGGTCGATAAATGTACGCTCGATTACATGTATTGACATACAAAGTGCTATGTAATTTGAATTGCTATGAGATTAAATACATGCTAACTTTCTCTTAAGTAGATATTTGTCTTAAGTCGAACATAAGTACTGCAACTTCATTGCACATATTTGTTTAAATAACCTTGTATTAATTGAATAGTTGTGAATCTTGTCCATCTATTTTCCCCTATATACCTTTTTTTTTGTACGGGGATCATTATAATAAGCATTGGTTGAACCATAACCTCGGTCTATTCTACCTTAACAATATATGATATGTAAAGGAGAAAGTAATGCTAAAAAAAATTATAGCATAATCAACAGTATAATAATATCAAACTTTGATGAATAGGAGTATAGGGCGCGAATTATAATGCCCTTTTTGAACGTTGATTTTCGAAGGGATTGATCAACTCATTATTGATAATAAAAATAAAGTTAATTATAAAACAAATGATGATAATAACGCACCACAAAACGTGAGATCGGTAAGAGCCGGATTGATTATATAAACCTGTATATACACAAAGGAGAAGATCAGAGTATTTAAGATATGAGTAATTAGCTTGATGATGATAAAAATAAAACTAACACGCATGGAATTATCACACTAAGAACGAAATCATGATTTAGAAAGAATGAGGGATATGCACTAAAAATTTGTATAGAGAAAAGATGAAAGGTAGGAACTGAAACTGTATGTTTTTACTTATATACACGTATCAATTTTTTTTTTTTATGATTCCAATACAAACTCTAATATTTCTTTCTACGGTGATAGTCAATCTAATATTTTTTATTTATAGAATTGTAGTGATACTCAATTTCTTATGCGTTAATACTCCATCTAATATTTTTTTTATTGATTTTTCTATACTTAATATATTATTTTAATGCATTAGGTAGTTCGCGAAAGTTAAAATAAATCAGCCAATGAAATCGCCCGAAAAAAATCAGCCAATGAAATCGCTCGGAAAAGAAGCAACCAATAAAATCGCTCGGAAAAAGCTTCCTTTAATAATATAGATAGATAGATAGATAAATATTGATTTTATTTTAATATTTGATTTATAATTTTCTTTTTATCATATAATAATTATAGTTACTTAAATAATTCACAAAACTTGAACCAATGAAATCGCTCGAAAAGTTCATCTTTTAAGTATATATATTGATATATATATATTAATGATTATTATTTGATAGATAACATGGGTAATCTAAAATTTTAGAGTTACAAAAATACAAACACTTATTACTAATCTTTATCTTATTTAGTTCCCTTATATCATCTTTTAAATTTTATCATCTACTCCCTCCGAGTCATAGTAATGGTTCTTTTAAGGAAATGATTCTAAACCACACAAAACACCCTACCCCACACTGAATTGATTTTGGACCACAAAAAAGTTACTAAAAATGGAAAGAGGAACCATCACTAAACTCGCACCAAAATGGAAGTAAGAACCATTACTCCGACTCGGAGGTAGTAATATATTATTCAACCACAAAAAAGATTGATATTGATTTAGTAATTACCACAAAAAAGTACCGTGTAAATGTGTAATGTGTAGAAATTAGAGCGAAACGTAATTCTTACTCTTCCCCTCTTCTCTGCTAACAGGACTAATCAGAAAATTACAGTGTAATCTTCAAATCATCAAACCCTAATTATTCACATCTCTACGTTCATCATCGCACTACTACTACTTCTACCAAGGTCAAATTTTCTTCTGTTCAATTTCTCTTCCTTTCTTCATTCCTGTTATTATTATTTTTGGAAGCTAAATGTTGTTTAATTAATTGTGCAAAATTAGTGAAATTCGACCATGAATCGTAGATCAAGTTGTTGCGGAATATGCGAGAGCTCAAATATTCCTTCAGTTTGTACTGTTTGCGTTAATTACAGGTATTTTCATGGAATTCACCTTTCATTTATGAGATTTCTAATTTTAGGGTTCTTAAAGCAATGAACTGGGCGTTTTTGATGAGGCTAATTAATATTTTATTTTTGTTTTTATTGAGTTCAGATTGAATGATTATTACACTTTGCTTAAATCGTTAAAGGGTCGTCGTGATCAACTCTACTCGATGCTTGCAGAGGAGTTAGGGGCTAAGGTTTGATTTTCATCATTGTTTTTAGTTAATTAATTTGTTGTGAATTATCCTACTGCTGAAATGACGAAATGTCGAAGCCTATCATCTAGTGTTTTTTAGAAATGCAGCATCATATGCTGTGCATTTAGGGCAGTGCCGTAGCTAGAGAATTTGGGGGTGTGCGGTCTTAAATGTAGATTTAAAAACATTTAATATAAAATTAATTGGTTCTTTAAGTGTAAATTTGAGAATAATCTATAAAGCTCACGTTTTATAATGGAAAGTTTCGAACTATGGCTCTATGGGGTATTGATATCCTACTCCCTAAAAACCTAGAATATACCTTAGTCACTGTTGCAGGGATTGTTCAACATATCTTACGTTAAGATATGTAAGTAAAAGCATTTGTATAGGCATGTTCTGTGTTGTTGCTTGAGTCGTTATAGAATAATGGTGATTATGGATGTCGCTTGTTAAGCTGGCAGATTATCAGATGATGAAATAAGAACTTTGTAGCAATTTTTCTTACAAATCTGTTGTTTAAATTTTAATTACTCCATAAATTAGGGGAAAAAGTAATGCGACTCTTTCGTAAATTAAAATGTTGCATTTGAGGGAGGGAAGAATCCTGGTCAATGTAAAATATTGGGAATGCGGCCTATCTCAGGAAAAAAAGTGTAGAAAGTAGGAAGCTTTGCTTCATAACTTGGTTGCAGATACCTCGTAAACTTAAAGATTTGACTATATTGAAATTATTTTTTCATCCATTGTCCTGTAGATTTGTTTGTATAATGGAATCATAAACATCCCGTGTTATCAACCTGTGGAATACATTCACAAATTTACGAATTTCAGTTGTTATGCATTAGGGAAAGGCAGATAAGCAGCTTAATTGGAAAATTTCTCAAAATGAGAAGATTTATGGGCTCAAAGAGAAGCTTCGTGATAGAAGAGATCAACTACAGCATGGTAGGGCCTGTTTAGTTTTTATGCATCTAACTATGATCTATTGACTTTTATTCCCATTTATAATGATGTAATATAATAATAGAGTTTTTATTTATGACAGCCAAGACTAAACTTGAAAAGATGTCTAATGATCTCAAAGTCAGATATGGGTTGCTTGATTCGTCCAAAAATATGGTAAACCTACATTTAAGTATTATTAAGTATCTTTTGTTAGCTCAGTTTCTCTGTTTTGGTTCTTAATTCTTCATTATGCCAATTAGTGTTCACTGGCCCCCAATTAGTTTGGTTTTCACCGTATAGGGCTGTCTGGTTGTCCGTTGTTGTATTGATTTTTTTGTCATATTGTTTACTTTCTGCTTCTGTTCTCCAGCTAGCGAAACATCGTGTTGAACAATTGGAGAAATCTTATCCTAATTGGATATACACACAGAGTCTAGGATATGTAAGTGTTCCAACCTGACCTTATTCTTTGTGGCTGACACTCCTACCAATTAATGCATAGCATATATACCGTAATCCTTTGTAACCCAACGTATTTGTAATTTTGTTTTCAAGGCGTCTGATGCTCCACCTTTGACTATATACTGCAGATGGCAATAACCTCAGAACGGTTACATAAACAATCAGTTGTTGTAAAACAGATTTCCAAATTGTTCCCACAACGTAAGGTATGCTTCTTAAGAATTGTGCTCCGTATAACTTATGTCGCATTTCTACATGTATATGTTGTCCTTACGTTTGCTTTATTATCCATTCTAGTTTAGTGAGATTCAATTGCAGGCTTCCACCTAGAGTCCTAGACAGACGAAAGCTAGTATAAATTTTATTTGGCTCTTTTTTGTCAAATATGTACCAGTTATTTCACTCTGTCTACCTGTCTTCAGAGTCTAATGGACGATAATGACTTAAAATTTTACGCAATCGCCTGATTTTGTTCAATTACTACACTTGTTTAAATTTTACCTCTGTGCTTGTACTATTGTCTGGTGACTATGTTTCACGCTTTCACTATTTGATGACTACTGTTCTCTCTTCTAGCCGCCTTTGTAGCTGTAGCTAACCTCAGTCTAGAAGATTTCTTAAAAATTATCTCCTTTTTTCTTTATCCCAAATCCATACCAAATTTTCCGTTGAATTATTGAGGAGTCCTTTTTGGTGTAACTTTACACAGGATTATCTGCTTAAAATATATGAATAGTTAATAACTTGATTTATCAATCCTCTTATTCAGTTTGCCTCTTTTATTTATGGCATCTTATATTAGAGAAATAAATCTTTTTTTTTTTTATTGTACATTTGCTCGTGTGCTTCTTTTGGACAGTGCAATGCATAATGATAGACGTTCCAGTTGGTGGGTGATGTGTTATTTTTTTGTTTTCCTGAAAGTACATATTTCCTCATGACTTCATCCCTTCAGGTAAAAGTCGAACATGAGAAGAGCGACGGCTTCAATGGCCAATATGATGTAATTTGCAATGCTCGCTTGCCACGTGGCTTAAATCCTCATTCTGTTCCTGCAAAGGAGCTTGCAGCATCGCTGGGGTATATTTATTTGTGCATTTTTTTCCTCCTATACATTGAATAGTTGTAGGCTTTAATGTTTTCTACTCAACCAACGCCCTTCATCTATATTTTATAGGTAAGACAAATTTAAGCATATCAGAACTTATAAATGAACAAAAAGAAGGCTACTAAAAAAATTACCTACTAGTTGCTTTCACTTTTACTGAAAGTTTGGCTCGACATGCTCTTATGAAATACAAAAGATTACATCTCTATTGGACGAAAGGTTGTCACTAGAAGATGAGTTCTAGTTTTTGTAGTGCTCCTCCAACTACGATGCCATGTTTCATGGGGCGTACCATATTCGTATATGCAGGATTGCTTAGCATCCAAAGAACAAATGGTGACACACGCCATGATTCTGTTATTAGTATAATCAACATGCCTTTTAGATCTGTAAATGCCAAAACCTTTTGTAGGATCTTTAGATTTCAATTATAGCATTTGGTTTCTCTAGTAATCCATGAGCACTAAACTAAGCGACGGTAGCTAAGTCTTACTTACTCCGTTCCATTGAGTTGCTTACGTTTGCTTTTTGCACAAGTTTCCCGGAGAGCCCAAATTAGGTGGGGTCACGGTGTTAAACGTCATCTTTACCCTCTCACTCACTTCCACTTTCTCTCCTCTCTTCCTCATCCCCCACCACCAACCTCATCTAACCCACCACCATGAACAATGAACACCAACCACCACACCTTAAACTTTAGATCTGACCCCCCCTTCAATCCATGCCACCACCTTTGTGCTGCCTCCAGACCCAGTTACCTTCACGATGCTTCTGGAAAACCACCTCCGCTTATCTACCATCGTGTTGCCTTTTCACACCTCGGATTCAGCAACTTCGTGCCTTCTGTTCCACATCCAGAACACCTTTACACCGTATCCTTTCGCACCAGCCAGACGGCGACCTTCTTACATATCTAAATGCTGGGTTATTGAGGTGGACGCCGTGGTGGTGGTGAAGGCAGAATTTGGACGACTAGGTGAAGGAGGTGTGGTGATGGTGCGAGGAGATGAGTGGCGGACTCATGGGTGACGGGTGGTGGAATGGTGGGAGTGAACTCATGGGTGAAGGCCGTGAAAGGGGTGGTGGTACTGGTGGAGGTAGCGCTTTGGTTGAAGGTGGCGAAAGGGGTGGTGGATCTTGGGGAGGGTGGGTTGAAGGTGGATGGGTTGGGTCGTTGCTAAAAGGTGGGGTTGGGGTTTGGCGATGGGTGAGGTAAGAGGTCTGACATGTGAGGAATTGATGGGTTCAAGGGTATGGTGTGTGAGGGTATTATAGCCATAAAGTTTATAACTTAGCATAAACTAAAATGTATACAATTAAATGGAAAGGCCCTAAATGGAATATCTATACAACTCAATGAAACGGAGGTAAATATTATTTGGGATATTCTACATGGTACCCCTCAATTTTTCGACTTTCTACGTGCTACCTCTACACTTTAAAACATACATGGTACCCCCAATTGTTGTCATTATCACTAAGTGTGCCCTTAAACTTTATTTTCCACCAATTAAACTCAATTTTAGGCGTTAAATGATTACTTAGGTGCATAACCAAACTTAACGTTTATCATCCCATGACATAAGGACTCTATTAGAATTAATATCCATTCTTTGGACGTGATAATTTGGCAAGATCAATAATTTTTCCGTCAACATTTTTTTAGCCCATATATATCTATAAATATTAGGATCGAGATGATATTGAGCCTAATAGAGTCTTTATGTCATGTGATAATAAATGACAAGTTTGCTTACTCGTTCAAGTTAGCACTTAAAGCTTAAAAATGAGTTTAATTGACGGAAAATAAAGTTTAGGGATATACGTAGTGATAATGACAACAATTAGGGGTACCATGTATGTTTTAAAAAGTGTATGGTACCATGTAGAAAATCGAAAAATTGAGGGGTACCATGTAGAATATCCCATATTACTTTATTGATTGAAGAGTAGTTTTCTTCGTTAATTCTTAGATGTAAGAATTCTTGTGGTGCTAACTTATAAAGAATAGTTTTTTATGATATCACTAATTGGGTATATCACACAGTCCCAACTTATACTAATAATATTATTATCTTTGTGCCGCGAAGTTGGAATTTGGGGCGTAAGCAAGAATTTGGGTTTGGGAGGGCACATTTTTTTAACCATAATTGTGATATTATTTTGCATTTATTTACGTACCAACATGACTAAATATCACAAATGAATATCAAACATAGTATTGGAAATAAATATAAATCTAGATATAATAAGTAATGAAAAGTACGTAAAATGAGTACATGACTAAATATTACAAAAAATAAATATAAATCTAGAAATATTAAGTAATGAAAAGTATGTAACATGAGTACATGACCAAATATTATAAAACAATACATATAAATTTAGATATAATTAATAATGAAAAATTGAAAACCAAAATATTGTAGCTTGTAGGAGTCGAACCTGAGTCTACACACTATCAGTCCACTTCCTTACCACTACACCAGTATCATTATATTGCAAAGAAAAGATATTAACTTATACATATAAATACTTTGGGTCGCGTGACGGCACCCCGCCATTTCCCTCCCCCAGATCCGCCACAGGTTGGAATGCCTGAACCGCCTGAACCGAGAGCAAAACTTAAGACGGATTTTACATCCTGAAACCAAATTACTAATTTATTTCACTTTTATGAGTGTGTCTACACCTCCCCAAACACTTTTTCAGAGAGGGCGCTTCAGCTAGGTTTGTTGTTATTTTTGACAACGACAACATCAGAGCTTTAATCTTAAAATGCTTTGGGTTCGGTGTACATGAATCATCCTTTAGAACGTCCGTGGGTGATCACACATCTCAAAATATGAAAATATAGAAAAGGAAAAGTGAAAAACACAAGAAAATCAAGGTAAAACTTATAGGTTTTAAAAAAAACTTAGAATTTAAATCGAGAATAAGATTAAAATGATTTTAAAACCGAAGTAAAACCTAAGAGAACAAATAATTTTTGTAAAAAGTTAATAAAAATACTAAATATTTCAAATAACATCAAATACTAAAAATTCACATTTATCATTTTCCTCCATTGTGCCCTCTCCGTCACCATCCCCTCGCGAATCCCGAGAAATCTCATATCGTGCTCTATCACTCTTAGCCATGTCTGTTTTGGTCTCCCTCTATCCCTAGTCCATAGCCTCCTTTTCACATGATCAAACCATCTTAGTTGATTTCCCATCATCTTGTCCTCGATTGGCGCCACTTTCACCTTTTCCCTGATTACCTCATTCATTAATCAATCTTTCCTTGTATTGCTGCACATCCGCCTCGACACACGCATCTCCGCCACACTCATCTTTTGAATGTGACAATGTTTAATGGCCCAACCGTAAAGTAAGGCAAGCCTAATCGCCATACGATAGAATTTTCTAGTTAATCTACGTGGCATATCCTTATCACATAAAAACCCTGTAGCACTTTTCCATTTCAACCATCCCACTTTAATTTTGTGAGCCACATCTACGTTTAACTCCCCATCTGTTTGCATAATAGTTCCTAGGTATCTAAAGAAATCTGACCATCCATAACATTTCCATTGGAAAAAAAACTCCCGACCTCTCTCGACCTCGACCCCACTGCCGTGTTGCTCAACGGACACCTCGAATATGCACTCTTACCTCGACTTAGCCTAAACCCACGAGTCTCAAAAGTATGCCTCCACAATCCTTTCTCTCAACCCCCTCTTTCGCCTCATCAATCAACACAATATCATCCACAAACATCATACACCACGGGATGTTGTCCTGAATATCCCTTGTCAACTCATCCATAACTATAGCAAAGAGAAAAGGACTAAGTGCGGAACCTTGATGCACCCCAATGGTAATGGGGAATTCCTCCGTTCTCCCAACATTTGTTGTTCTTTTCGACGATGAGGATTTTTTCATGGTGTTATAATGTTGTATGCATGTCTTGCTGTTGACTAATATATTTACCAGGCTGTTTGCATTTCTTAGCAAATCCTAATATTCTCATATCAGGTACATGGTGCAATTGCTTAATATCATCGTTCACAGTCTGGGTCTCCCTGCACTTCACAACTCTGGTTACGCGGTAAGATGTTGGCCCATTTTTCTTCTTCTATTGGACCTTAAAATTTGGTTTCCCACCATGGTATTGAAATGAAATCTACTTTATATAAGTATGGTATTGGTATTAATTTCATTGTTTGATGTTTATCATCTTAATATTTGTTTTCTCCAGGGTTCCTGCTCTCGTATATGGCAACGAGATTCATACTGGAATGCCCGTCCTTCCTCTCCAAGGTATCCTTTTCGAATTCTAGCATCATAATTATTGACTACGGCAGTCAGTAGTGGTACACGGATACACTTAGATATTAGTAGAATCAGGCGCTGTGTACGTATAGTTTTAAAACAACAATTAGAACATAATAAATTGTTTTATCCACAGCAATGAGTATCCTCTCTTTATTCCCCGGCAAAATTACTGTGCCACTGGAGGAGAGAATTCATGGTCGGAAAGGAGCTCCGGCAACTTCGAAGTTGGAACAATGGAACCCGAGAGAACTCCCCACCTGGATCCTTCTGGAAGTATCAGTTTTAATTATTCTAGTGCTTCACCACATTCTGTGGAGACTCATAATGATTTGCAAAAGGGGATTGCCCTTCTCAAGAAAAGTGTTGCATGTATAACAGCTTACTGTTATAACTCTTTATGCCTGGAAGTTCCAACGGATTCATCAACATTTGAAGCATTTGCAAAGTTATTGGCTATTCTTTCTTCATCTAAGGAAGTCCGCTCAGTTTTCTCTTTGAAAATGGCGTGTTCAAGGTTGTCTACTAATTTTTTTCTTTTTCAATATTCTCTGTTTCATTTATTTATAAGATTAGTTTATGCGGTATGCGCATCTTCCATTTGAAAAACAACGTTATATATGTAAGAAAAGACTAGTAGCTACTCTGTTGTTGATATAAGCTATATAAATACATTTTACTTTATATGCGACCCTTGGACTTCAAAAATTGTTCCCCTCTTTGAAGTTATTAGTCGTTAGACTACGTTTTTGCATGCTTAGGGGATGATCTATATATTTTACTCCCTCCCATTTATTGAACATGCATCATTTGCATATGGCACAATTATTAAGGTATGCAAATTTTATGCATACTTTGACCATATTATCCTTGCAAGAGGATGTGGAGGGGTTGTGCGTCGTTTGAAAGGGGTTGGTGGTTGTGGGTGATTGGAATGGGAGTGTGCGACAAAGGTAGTGGTCTGGTCAAGGTGGTGGTGGAGGGTGGTGGGTGGTGGGTGGTGGTAACGGAGTTTGATGGTGGGGTTGAGAGTGAAGGAGATAACAATAGGAAGGAGGTGACTGTATGAGGGTAGGTAAGTTGTGACTCTTGTGAGTATACAACAAGAACATTACCCCACATAAATTGTGAGGTAAGGGGGGTTCAGGCGCGAGTATATAAGGGATATATAGGTTGTTTGGTGATTTTCTTTTTGCCATTTAAGGGAATTGTATGAATTCAGTGGATGAGCCAAAGATGTAAAATGATATATTTTACACTTAACTTGGATGTAATAAGTCCCCCTCCCTTAGAACTACAAAACTATGTTGGTAACAGTTTCAAATATTTCAGTTCGAACTACTTAAGTTGTTAACTTCTTGTATTTATTGGGTGATGTTTTTCTTTATATTTTGGGTCATTTAAGATTCTCTTTGACAACCTTCTATGATATTCCTCTATTACTTGTCAAAAAAATATTCTCTTCGACATAGTGTTTGATTCTTTTATATTATCTTCTCTTTTGTCATTGTTTCTAAGATCTTGTAAGCAAGTTCAGCAGCTGAACAAATCTGAATGGAACACGAATTCTATGATTGCATCAAGTACGATGTTGGATAGCTCACACGGAGAACCTATAACGGTAATTATCTCAGCTTTGACTAATCTTATTTTTACGTCATTTTGAGATTTTCTAGTGTATTTTGTCTTTGACAAGTGCATCTTCAGATTTTTATGTCAGTTAACTGATATTTTGGTCTTAAAATGAGATTTGTTTCTTTCCAATTGAGACAAAGACTTGCTACTTCTTAGCTCACTAAGGTGTATATGTTTCTTAATCCGTAGTAATTAGTCGATGTGATTCTCAAAGCAGCTTTTATTACGAGTCAATAGAAAACTATCCATTTGCATTTTCAATTAAAGGGTAAGAATGAAACTTTTATTATAGTTACTTGAAAACTGTCTCCTCCTGTCAGTGGCTGAATTATAACTCCCTCCTATTCATAGTGTTCTTCCCACAGCGTCATTTAGGGTGGGTGAGGGGGAAGGTGAAAATCGATATCCTTGGCTCAAGTATCCAGTGAGCGTTGTTTGCAGCTGAGGGCATGAAAATGGGATAAGCACGTTACAATGGCAAAACTCTTTATTCAATGTGGTGGGATGTAATTATGACATTCCAATGTGTAATTTGTGCAGTTCTTTTATAATGGCCTAGATTTCTTCTTCTCACTTCTCATTAAAACTTCCAAATATTTTATAGCTTCTACTTGATATAATGATATGTATACGTGAATCTACTTAACTTATTGTTCTTCTCTGAAACTAAATTATTTTTCGTATTTCTATTGCTACTATTATCAAATTTGTATTCCAAGTGGTGGAGTGGTGTTACTTTGTCTAGCTCGTATACAAATTGGTTGTTGATATGTCTTTTTCTTCAATCAATGTTTCCATAATGCAGAGAAACATGTACGATATAAGCCGTCCAAATTCTCCTTCTAGCTGTATATATGCAGTTGACAGTGCTCATGCTGGGAAGAATGAAAATGATGGATGGGACTTCATAGAACATCCACACTTTCCTCCACCGCCATCTGAAACTGAAGACATTGAGCACTGGACTCGAGCCATGTTTACTGATGCCACCAAAAAGTAACTGTCAGCGTAAATTCTTGTAAGTTTCTGATACCGTAGCAATAGTATGTGAAATCTGTGATCGAGCTTGTAAGTCGTGGTATTGTTATATTTTGTGCTTAATTGAGAAGAATATGTCGCATTGTGTTGGATGCGTAGGCTTGATGATTTAGTAGTGCAGTTGCCACTTTCAGTCAAGTCAAGGGCATAGCTTACTGTGCTCTGTAATTATGGTGTGGTGTCAGAGACGTGGACATGTCTAAGTGTTATCGAAGTGTGTGACTTTGAGAGAACAGGTCCCCATCCTAAATTTTGAATACGAGCACGGGGACACGTCTTCAGTAAAGAAAATTAAGTAGAAGCATGAAAGTTTGGAGTCTCTTAAAGTCAACTAGAGAGATATTTGAGGCGAGGATAAAAATTGTCAAAAATCTTCGTGTGTTGTATTTATCCATACTTTCTTAACTCTTTCTATCTTCGCTGGAAGAAGTTTGGGACTCGTAAGTGTTGGACCAGGATCTTAAACCCATATTCCTTACAATAATAGTACCGCCTATTTGTGGGCTTAGGGTTGAGACTGCCTTTGAAGACTTGCTGGAATTATGTAATGGTAATAGACAAACCCTCTTTCGAAATACGGTATTTCTAGTACCGTACAAATCCTGGCCATATTTACCAAGGTTTTACGGAGTATTTTCTCAGTATAATTTGTTTTTGGCTACTGCAGGTACATAACTACATGTATGACCAGAATATGAGGTCTATACTGAAGTGTAAATTAAACATAATTTGGACCTAAAGCCGTTGACTGTAAATGCGTGCTCCTTCAAATGGAATGTCTTCCTGAGGCCTATATATATAGTGTTTAGAAGGGTAGGTGTTGCCGATTTGCTAGCTTGTGGAATATTGCAAGTTTATCGCGAAACTTGACATGTAAACACTTGCGCCAGTGAATGCCTGGAAGCTGTGATGTAATTAGTGGCAGGAAGGATCAGTTTACTCAGACGAGCATCTCATTGTTTATTAATTATCAGTTAAAAACATACTTTTACATGACGGGTTAATGCAGCTGAAACACCAATTGTTTAAATGCTTGAATTTTGGCATCCAATTTCATATTTATCCTGCTGAAACTTGTGAATCATACACAGGTAGTATAGTCACCGCCTCACCGGGGTGATGAATGAGTTGGAGATAACACGTAAGCAACTGGAATTCTGCTTTGTTAAAGCTAGTTTGATTCTTTAACCCAAAACTCAACTAATAGTGCGAGGACATGGAACTATTCCAAGCTCGAGTTCAAATTCCCTCCTTCCTGAGAATTAGTTGTAGGTTCAAACCGAATATTCAAGCTCGGGTCAAGACCTTTGCGGTTCAAGTCGAACAAGGCCAATCCCTCCTCGCAAAGCTTGTGAGTTAGTTGAACAAGGCCAAGCTCAGTTGAAAAGCTCGTGAACATTGCAATACGATACTTCTTCTATTTCAATCAGTTTTATACATTTGGTTAAAATATAATTCGTATTTATTCTAAAAATGTATAGAAATGATCGGAAATTTGGAATGGAGTATATTTGTATACTACAATTTTCCTTTCACTTCACATCTTCGAGGACATGGTTTTCACATGCTAAATACTTGTATGTATCAATTATTATGGGCATTTTTTTAAGGGTTGTGCTTTTTCACATACGAATTTTACTCTTTCACATACGATTTTTACAATTTTACCCTTGCCATTTTTTTCCTCCCATACCCAATTGATTTTCTTTCATCTCCTAGCTACTTTTGGGAAAAACTTGAACCCAATTTCATTTAAGTCTGAAAACAAATCAAAAGCTCATTAATCTTTTATTTTGTTCATCATTCAATATGTCATTTAAGGAGTTTTGAATATGAGGAACAAAGGAATGCTAAAACAATCAAGAAATCTCAACCAGCCCCTTTGCTTTTCCAAGGCAAGATCGGCAACATTGTTCAGCTAATAGCCCGTACATACTCTGCTTACCCTTTTCCCTCCCATGTGTACAAAGAAAGGCTTGTCCTATGAAATCAATTGATATATGCATACAGGAATATGCGATAGTGCATTAGTGCTAAATCTTGTGTATAATTGATGTGCTGAATGTGCAGGAATAATAATGGAATATGGTAGATTTTTTGATGTCAGATTAACACTTCAATTTGATAATTTTATGTTTGGATTTAATTTAAAGTACAAGACTATTGCTAATTCACAATGAACAATTCGTGAATAGTTGGAGATTTAACAACTTTGAATTTGTTCAATTTTTGGATTGTTCTTTATGAAGTTTTTTCCGGATTATTGATAAAAAAAAAAATAAACAAATTAACTTTACTAATTGATAAACAATAATAATTTCAGAAAAAACATACTGTATTAATTATTGATAAACAACTAAATACTTCACTAATGAAAGAATTATGATTGATTGTATGTTCAAATTTTTAGAACAATTAGATTTGATTTTAGGGGGAAAACACTTGGTAGTAGTTAATTTGCTTAGATTAGCAAAAAGGGTATAGTATGAAAAGTTAATGTAAAAATGTATGTGAAAGAGTAAAATCCGTATGTGAAAAAGTAATTCCATTTTTTAATCTTGTCTGTCACAATTCTCTTTTAGCTTTGAACTAATATAACATCTTCCTTGAACTTTGATAGAAGTATAACATTCTAGTGCGTTGCTTTAAACTCATGAAAATAAAATAATTTAAACCCATGAAAATAAAATAATTTAAACTTCCAATGTCGAGCTAGAGCTACTCTAAGCTTTTCAAGCTTGAGCTAAGCAACCCTAGGTTCACGCTCAACTCGAATATTTATCACCCCTACACAAAACTTGCTTTAGTATTATGGAAGATATTCCCTAGGGCATAATTCATAATTGTCGTCAATTTTAAAATATAATGTATAGAAACTTTACATGAATATTGAAACCTAAATAAGTGCAAAAATATTGGAAAACAAAAGAACCACAATTATAATTATAAGGGGGCGTTTGGTTAGGGATTTATAAGAAAGGGAAAGGGAAACAAAGTTACTCATTCCCTTTGTTGGTGTTTGTTTGACACAATCAAAGGAATTGAACTCCCTTCGTTACCCCTCAATCCTTCTAATTCCTTACCCCACCCCTCAAGGGTATGAGATTTCATTACCCTTGTTACCCTTCAACCACTTTCTTCACCTACCACCACACTTACAACTACCAATCACAATAACCACCACCAAACCACCACTATGACGCCACCGCCACCGCCACCTCCACCGCCGCCGCTGCCCCCACCTCCACCACTACCACTGCCACCACTGCCATAACACCACCACCACCACTACCGTCGTGACACCACCACCGCCGTGACACCCCCACCACCATCACTACCGTGACACTCCACCATCACCGTCGTGACCACCGCCACCACCGCCACCGTCACTGCTATGACATCTCTACCACCACCATCGCCACCACCGCTATAACACCCCCATCCACCCCCATTACCGTCGCCACCACCACCACCACCACCACCACTGCCATAACACTCCACCACCGCCATAACACCCCACCACCACCGCCACCGCCATGACACCCCCACCACCATTACCGCCGCCACCACCACCACCACCACCGCCATAACACTCCACCACCGCCATAACGCCCCACCACCACCGCCACCGTCATGACACCCCCACCACCATCACCGCCGTGACCACCACCGCCATAACACCTAGACACCTCCTCCACCACCACCACCACCACCACCACCATGCCACCTCAACCATTGCCGCCGCCAGTAGATAAGTGGTTGTTTGTGGTGGTGTGTTAGTGGTAGGAGTGAGTATGAGTCGACCATTAGTTATCTTTCTTATAGTAACCAAACAACCAATTAAGTTTTAGGTAATCTCTTTCCTTTCCTCCTCTTACCCTTTCTTATTTCCTTTCCCCTTTTCATTTCTCTAACCAAACGCCCTCTAAGTTGCTCTATAGTAAACCCTTCATTCAACGCCTTCACATGTATAGTATAGCAAAGCTTAGTTTTCACGGCCAGGAAGCTCTGATCGACGTGACATTTCAATTTCCTCAAGTGATCGTCCTTTAGTTTCTACTATGAAGAAATAACAAAACGAAGCTGAAACGAAGGAAACCCTGAAAATCCTCACTAATTCAAGGAAGAACAGTCCTACAATGAAGTTGCATACCTGAGCCACACACCGTAAACAAAGAAAAGATGTTCAATAATGAAAGTAGAAAGTAGGTCACATTGGAGTAATTTAATGCAATAGGGTCCCTAAACCATATACACTATCAGCTTAATTCAGATGAATCTTCATGTGATCAGACAGAAAGACGGGAAAAAGCAATCAGGAGTGACAAATCTAAATATAAATTGGACAGGAAATCCATGAAGGATGGCATCAAAATAATCTCTAGCCCGTTCTATTCTTCAGGGTGTTTTTATAATAGACCCGGAGACTCATTACTAATCGCTTCTGGATTATTCCTATAATGGAGTAAAGCAAAATGGTTTACTAAAGTGACTGGGTTCATATTGTGAAGTAACACTAACTCATGTAACTATTTCCTAAAAGTTGTTAACACAAGGCTAATATGCAGAAAGATTGAGAGTAGAGACACACGTTGCTCCTATTCTTCGGGCCAGGGACTGTCGTATCACACCCGAACACAAAGATACTTCTTGATTATAAACGACCATTCATGCATAAAAACACATGAGATCGTATTATCTAGTGCATGACTTTTACGATAATAATAACAAAAAAGAAGCTAATAATTTCGGGAGAATCAGAGTCCAACATACCCAGTGAACAGAGAAACTAAAACTCATTATCTTCCCACGCATTCTGCTGCTACTGAGCTCTAGAATAATAATGCCAGTTACCGGGCCAGCTCCAATTGCGAACGAGTACATGTAACTAGAGTACACAATAAAAATCCAGTCATGTTTCTTATCTGAATTTCGATGTTGTGTGCAAATAGCATATTGTCTTAACCATATATCTGTAATAGCGCGTGAGCCAAATACTTTGTTCTTTGATTTTGGAATATGATGGAATAAACGTTGGGGCTGGTGTGCTTGACAGTTAGTACAATGACTTATTAAATCTCTTAAAGGATCACAAAGGCATACTTCAGTATTATTATCAGTTGATCCACGTTTATCAATAACGGTTGGCTTGCTAGATAAGTTTGACGTTATTGTCATACGGATGACGGTGATCAACTGGTCCCTATACGTCACACCTATATGACATGTTTGAGAGATGTGAAGGTATGAAAATACAATCACATTTATGCCGGATACGACTAAACGGTTAGTCAGAGGTATTGACTATTAAATTAGTCAATGAGATGTTGAGATTATTATTTAATACGGATTAAATAATTATAGCTAATACGGATTACATGATTAATTCGTAAATTAAATATAAACGGTTATATTTAATTAAATATCGAATTCGTGTATTAATATAAACAGTTATATTAATTGACCTAATTATACAATATCGTACTTTTATCAGACCATTATTAATGTATCGACTGCATTAATATCTGATAACATGTATACGATTTATAATTAAAACCCGCGGATTATATTTTAGCAATTAGGGTCGAATCACGTATTAGAATAAGGTAAGAGTGGAAAACCCACTCTCACCCTAACCCTAATTCGGCCGAGTAATACAAAAGGAGAGAGACTATCCTTTTGTCAGTTTACTCTTCTACTGATTACTATAATCATATCTCAGAAAATTAGGGTTTTGAGAACTGTCTTTTCCCAAAACCTAGATCTCACATCTTAAAACTCACAATAACTCTCCCCATATTGCAAGGCAATTGGAGAACATTTTCTAGCACACGCGACATCATCTCGAACGGGTCTTGGGTGCAAGTTATAGGAGGAAATTTCCTTTAATTCCTGTTCTTAGGCCATTCGCGCAAAGGACCTAAGGTTGTACTCTCTTATTCATGTTTTTCATCTTATGACAATTATTCACATATGTAATTTTCGTTATAATCCTGTAATTTTAAGGGTGAATACATGTTAATTCCCCAACAAGTGGTATCAGAGCCAAGGCCACAGAAATTTTACAATTGTGTTTTTCATAAGATGTTTTAAAAATCGGATTTTGAAACCCGTATGTTGTCTCGACCGTGTGCCTTTATTGTGAAATCGATCATGTTTTTCGATTTAGATTTGTATATTGTTGATTAATCGATATTCTTAGCAATATATAAATTCGTTGTTGGTGTTTATTGTTGATTTACAAGTATCAAATCAAGGATAAATGCAATTTTTGTTTAAACATAACAGTGTATGAAGGATTCCACGAACGAGCGTATTTCTACTCGTTCGTAGCATTCTTCTACTACCCTTCACTCGATCGAGCACTTTTTGGCTCGATCAAGCAGTTTTTGCAGAAACCAGTCACTCGATCGAGCACTTTTTGGCTCGATCGAGCACTTTGGATTCTACGAACGAGCGAATTACTACTCGTTCGTAGTCTGCCTCGATGACCCGTCACTCGATCGAGACTTGCAGTACTCGATCGAGTGACACTGTTCCTCGATCGATCACGTTTTAACTCGATCGAGCAGTTTTCAGGGTATTTTTCTTTTTCTGAAAATTTGGTTTTCTGAAACTTTTTTGGGATTCGATCGAGCACTTGTTTTACTCAATCGAACGCTTCGTTTGTCAAGGTTACTCGATCGAGTACTCTAGTGACTCGATCGAGTAAACCCTGTTTTGGCAGATTTTTCGAAAATAATTTTTTATTTTATTTTCTCTTGACCCATGGTAATATACTATATACGAAAATAGTATATTGACTTTTGTGAAACGGTTCACACTCGTAAGATACATATTATTTTAAAACGGTTTAAAATAATGGATTATAAGTTTATTAAAATTTATGTGACTAAAACGACATAATCACATAATTTTAATCTCGTAAGGTGGTTTGGTAAAATTTATTAAACATAATAACGGTATTATGTCACGTATGAATTTGTTTTAGTTGATGCATTTTATTTATCGTCTTGTGAATGCTATTGAATGCTTCTAATAACGTATTTAATTTTTGCAAAAGATTGTAACTTAGTGTGGCCTTAGTAGATTGTGTCTCCGTAATGATGGAACACAGTCTTGGTTGTAATTTTGAGATCTCGCATCTCCGTTTTGGTTTTTCCCTTGTAATTACTTTTGTATTTAAATTAGAATGTAAATAGGTTTATATTTGTAATTTAAATTAGTAATTTTGTGAAGACCAAAGACGGAGACCGGATGCTCACTCCCACTGCAAAGACCAAGATGGAACATCAAGACAAGCTTCTCGGGTCCAACGGTGGATTCCAAGTTGTTTTAATGTTTATTTTGGTAGGATAGGCCACACTGGGACTTTTATTTACGTTTATTGCTTTCTTTTATGCTTTCATCGATAATAGCTTGCATCATTTTCCGCCTAAAACCAAACCACCTATAACATGCCTGAAAACTGACTCATGTAGAGGTTACGCGTTAGTTTTCTTTGACATACAAATGTCTCTTGTCACACGTTAAGCCATCACTTTATTTCATTCATTCACGATTATATGCTAGATTTTAGTTCACTTAAAATGAATAAATACAAGTTGATGGGGTCTTCCCCGTACAACCAAAAATTGAGAAAAGTCTTTATAAATCAGACTCTCATGAATCCCTTCTTCGTCGGTAGACATAATATGACCCCTTCTACGTCGGGTAAGTGGGAACATATGATTTATTTTATCTCAACGTTGTGGTCACTAGATACTATCTAGCGACTATGATGGACTAAAAGATGAGATTTACGGAAATCTATCGACCAGGAGTTCTAACGGTAGAACTAGCCAAACAGTTGGCTTATCAATTTACGGAAATTGTGTAACATCCCAATATTTCGGGACTTGGAAGTTTAAAGATTTTAAGTTCAAGTTCGAGAAATAATTTATATTTCGTAATTCTTGGAATTTCATTTAAATAACTGATTAATTTATGTGAGAATATTTTTAAAAGGATTTAAATAAGATTTCAGTTAATTGTGTAATTTACGTCTTAGCAATTTAATTTCATAGTCCGGAAATATTTATATCGTCTTAAGTTTATAGTGACCTTAAGTCGGTGTTTTTAGCTTAAACCGTCTTAAAACTTGTCTTATGGGCCCAACTTGTTAATGGACCCATTTCCCCTCTTTTTCCTCACAAAACCTTAACCCCACCATCCTCCACCTCTCTTCTTCATTTCATTTTTCAGATTTGCAAACATTTAGCAAACATCATTTTTGCATCTTTCCTCCTTCAACCTTAAAACGTTCATAAAATCTTCGTTTCTTATCCGATTGAGACGATTTTCGCGGCTACGGATTCCTTGTCTCGAGCCCTTCGTTTTAAGGTAATCAATCTTGCATTTTGTGACAGTTGAAATTTTGGCCTGTTTGGGATATTTCGAAATTCGTGATTAGTTTTGATGTTTTGTCGTTTTAGGCGGTGTTTGTGTTAGCCGGAAGAGGACTTGGTGATTATTGAACAAGATCTTGAAGGTTTCGCTAAGTAAAGGTGACGATAATGAGAAACTCGGCCTTTATGTGTATATTAGCAAGTTTGATGTGTTCTTATGATTTGTTTCTGATTTTGTTAAAGTATGATGTTTAATGGACTTAGTATCATGTTTAGGATGGTTCTTAAGTGTTGAATTCATGCTCGTGATGTTGTTATATGTTCTTAAGTTAAATTTCAGTTTTTCATAAGTTAAGACGGATACATTGATTTTATCATTTGAGGATTGTTATGGGATTTGATGCTGGTAGAAAGTAATGTTGAATGATTAGAAATGTTGGTCAAATCATATTGTAGCAATTATTGAAGTTTTGGAGTCGATTTGTGATGTTTCCGATCAAGCTGAAAATCCCGATTTTGCGTATCAGGCTCTCTGAGCCGGTCGACCGACCGGCCGCCGGTCGACCGGCTGGGAGCGTGTCTTGGTATTTTTCGTATTTTGTAGAAACTTGGCTTGGGACTGCCAGCCGGCCGACCGGCTGCCTGCCGACCGGCTGGTGGTCACTTGTGATGTGTTTGTGTCGTTTTGCGCGAACTTAGGAAAGAAAGGGAGCCCAGCCGGCAGACCGGCCGCCTGCCAGCTGGCTGGGAGTGCATGTGGGTTGGTTTACGAATTAGTGAAGGCTAGGGAAATGGAGTCCCAGCCGGCCGACCGGCTGGGAGTCCTTGTGTTGTTTTGTTTTAAAAAGAAAGGGAAGGCTGAGAAGGTCACCAGCCGGCCGACCGGCTGCCTGTCGACCGGCTGGGGACCCCTGTAAGCTATTTTTGAATCGTCATTCAATCGTAACTTTCAAACGGTTAATCGGTTTTGATTGAAACTCGTTTTGTGTAACCGTGATATGTATTTGAGGTCCCCGGAGGATGGGCAACATTATATTGGGTTCGGGAATGGAGTAAGGATAGAGACCCCCCGGTCGGGTAACCGAAAGGGAAACCGACTCTCCCTCAACTTAGTTCCCGGGGTCAATTAAGTGTTGATTAGAAGTTAAAGGTAGAACTATAGAGTAGTTCATAGACTTGGATGATATTGTTTTGATGCGTATTAAGTTATGCCTTAAGCTGGCCTCTGAACTTAATACGTAGGTTGTTTGTCGTGTATGGGAACATGCGTTGAGTTTTCGCCTCTGAGTTCCATACATGTCTGTTTGTCATGTCTGGGACATGCGTTGAGTTTTCGCCTCTGAGTCCAGACATGTATGTGTGATCGCGTCAGGACATGCCTTAAGCTGGCCTCTGAGTCTGACGAGTAGAGCAACTGCACGACGGGGCAGTCAGGTTGTCATACCTTACCCGGAGTGCAGGTGTTTGGTGCTAGAACATGCGTTGAGTTTTCGCCTCTGAGTTTAGTACCTTGTGATGTAGTAGGGGAACATGCGTTGAGTTTTCGCCTCTGAGTTCCTTACTTGTGATAGTGAATTGAATGCTAGTCCATGCGTTGAGTTTTCGCCTCTGAGTCTAGTGTTCTGTGATAGCCGGTCCATGCGTTGAGTTTTCGCCTCTGAGTCCTTGCTTGATATTGTGAAATTGGTATCTAGGTTATGCGTTAAGATGTCGCCTCTGAACCTTTATACTTGCTGAATGTTTGGTAATTAGGTTATGTCTCCAGTTGACCGCTGAACCTCTTTATGTGATGTTATATCTGCTTGCCTAGAGTTCGGTACAGTGTCAGATATGCATGTTGAAGTTAATGAATATATTGCTTGAGTTGTGGTTTGATCATCCAAGGCATTGGATGACTCTTAGTTCGGTTTCATAAATAGTTGGATTGAAAGACCCCGACTGGGTAACCAGTAGGAAACCGGCTCTCCTTTCTAACGGTTTATGAAGTTGGTTGAGAGCCGTGCACTAGAGTTGGCATGATAGTATGGGAACAGTTGTTGAGATGTTTATGCTTCACATGTTGATATCTGTTGGAGTATTCTGTATTGTTTTATGTGTTACGTGTTGTCACAAAAGGTGGCTAGGAGAACTCTAGTCACTCCCCACTGATTGTGGCGTACATGTTTTCATGTATGTAGGTACATGCAGGTTGGAGCAGGGTTACGAGAGGGCTAGCGAGTGATGATCCTGTTGTCATCATATGACTTACCTTTATATCGCCTAGCTAGACTCTTAGACTTTTGATACAGTTGATTTGGTGCCTGTAGGGATGTTCTATCCCAGGCTGATGTACATATTTATTTTTGATACTTAGAACTGCTACTTATCTATTTTGGTTTTATTTCAGTTTCAGTTTCCGTTTCAGTTTAAGACTTCTCGCATGCTGTTTACTTTAAAAAGTTTAAATTCCGCTGCATTTCTTTGTACTTTTGTATGTTTATATTTCCGCTTTCGCGAGGGGTTTTACAAATTAAGTCTTGGGATCGTTTATATAATTCATGAGGGAGATCAATTATATAAATACATGAGTCTACGAGTTTAAATTCAGTTTAAAATAGACTTAAATCACAACGACGAGTTGCTTATATCGTTTTGTTTTATTTTCTTTTCAGTGTAGAACACGATCAAATTTAAACTGCTAAATAACAAATGGCTGGTGAAGACCCAATGCCAAGTACCAAGCTAGCACGAGAATCCTGGCTTAAAGCCTTCATGGACTCCATGAATCAGTCTACTAGACTGAGGAATGATGGGTCAAACTTCTTTGACTGGGAGGCAGCATTATGGAATGCTGCCATTGCTGACGGAAAGCTCAAGTACTTGACTGAGCTTATTCCGGCACACCCAGGAACTGGGGCTAGAGCTAACGAAGTTCGCGCTCATAACGACTTTGTCATGGAAGCGGGTGCGTTAAAGAACGTACTTATCTATGCAATGGAATCCAATTTGCAATGACGCTTCATTTCCCATGGTGCAAACAAGATATTCACCACGCTCACTAACGAATTCTCGAAAGCTCCGAGAATCGTTTCATATGAGCATACCTGTTGCTTCCTTGAAGCGAAACTCCAGAAGGGCCAAGCTGTTAGCCCACATATTCTCAACATGATTGAGAATATCGAGAAACTGGAGGCCTTAAACTGTAAGATCAGTGAGAACATAATCGTTGATCGAATGCTTCATTCGCTTCATGATGGGTTCGCCCTCTTTAGGGCCAACTATTACATGAACGACATGAAGAAGACTACTCATGAGCTCCACTCCCTTCTCGTACAGACCGAGAAGGATCTGAAATTAAGTGGGAGCGTGAAGCAGGATGTTCTCATGATCTCCAGTAAAGGCAAGGGTAAAGGGAAAGCGAAAGCTCAAGGCGACCTAGCGGTAGGTAAGCCTAAGTTCAAGAAGTCGGGATTTGCTAAGAGTGGGCCTGGTGAGTCGAGCAACTCACAGGGTAAGACAAAGAGCAAGGATACAAGCATGGAATGCCACCATTGCCACAAGACTGGGCATTGGAGGCGCACGTGCCCCGTGTATCGCGAGGACATTAAGGCAGGCCGCGATACTCCTGTTGGTATGTCTTCTTCTTCTTTTATTCACATGATTTAGATTAACCATGCAAGTTACGGAACATGGGTACTAGATACTGGTTGTGGTTCTCATCTGTGTAATCATGTGCAGGGCCTCCGAAACCTCGATCCCCTCATAAAGGGTGAGGTTGACCTGCGTGTCGGGAATGGAGCACGAGTTGCTGCAGTCTCGAGGGGAACATACGTGATCCAGCTTCCAAGTGATTTCGAGTTATCATTGTATAACTGTTATTATGTTCCTAGTTTATCGAAAAACATTATTTCTGTTTCTGCACTTGACATACTTGGTTTTTCATTTGTAATAGAGAATAATAGCTGTATTTTCTCGTTACACAATATGATTTATGGCAAGGCAGTTTCCATGAATGGAATTTATGTTTTAGATCAAACCACCGAAATATTACACGTGAATAACAAGAGGTTAAAGGTTGGTGACAAAGATCAAACCTACCTATGGCACTGCCGTATGGGACATATAAATGAGAAACGCGTAAAACAGCTCATACAGAATGGAGCTATCTCGGCCTTTGATTTCAAATCATACGGCACGTGTGAATCATGTCTCATCGGTAAGATGACTCGTATTTCCTTCAAAGGTGTTGGAATGCGCGCTGCCGACCTATTAGGACTCATACATATTGATGTATGTGGCCCTATGTCGATTAACGCACGAGAAGGCTATAGGTATTTCATCACTTTCACGGATGATTTGAGTAGATTTGGCTATGTTTACTTAATGAAACATAAAAGTGAATCCTTTGACAAGTTCAAAGAATACCAGAATCGGGTACAGAACCAACTGGGTAGAAAGATTAAAGCAATACGATCTGATCGTGGTGGCGAGTATCTTTCTCATGAGTTTGATCAACACCTCAAAGACTGTGGCATCGTTCTACAGTTAACTCCACCTGGAACACCACAATTGAATGGTGTGTCCGAACGGAGAAATCGAAATCTACTTGATATGGTTCGATCCATGATGAGTCACACCGTCGTGCCTGATTCATTGTGAGGCTATGTTCTTTTGTCAGCCGCTCTAATACTTAACCGAAGTCCGTCTAAAGCTGTTGACAAGACTCCATATGAGTTTTGGAAGGGAACGGTCCCTAACTTGTCCTTTATTCGGGTTTGGGGCTGCGAAGCTTATGTCAAGTGGAGACACAAGGACAAGCTCGGCCCGCGATCGGTCAAGACATACTTTATAGGCTATCCAAAAGGAACTTTTGGTCATTACTTCTACTCGCCAACGGAACAACGTGTTTTTGTTGTGGCTAGTGCGACGTTCTTAGAGAAAAAATTTCTCGAGAACAAGTCGAGTAATAGAACCTTCGATCTATCGGAGATTCAAGAACTAACTACCGAGCAACCATTGAAGGAAGCAGTTCCTTCAACCTCGGCTGCGGTAGATATTCCAGAGGAACCTAGGAGGTCGGGAAGAGTCTCTATTCCTCCGGACAGATACATTGGTATGGTCGAGGAACATGACATAGATGACATCTTACTCCTAGAGGGTAATGAACCCACAACCTATAAAGGTGCTCTGACTAGTTCCGACTCAAAGCTATGGCTAGAAGCCATGCAATCCGAGATGGACTCCATGTATGAGAACAACGTGTGGGATCTTGTGGACCTACCTGCAAAGGTACGCCCCCTTCAATGCAAATGGCTTTACAAGATAAAGCATGCCGTGGAAGGACAACAAGTATTCACAAGGCACGACTAGTTGTTAAAGGTTTCACCCAAGTGCCAGGCTTGCACTACGATGAGATCTTTGCACCCGTAGTCATGCTACGTTCCATTCGGATTATCTTAGCGATTGCCGCATTTCATGACTATGAAATCTGGCAGATGGACGTTAAAACCGCCTTCTTAAACGGTTATTTGGAGGAAGAGTTGTACATGGTACAGCCCAAGGGTTTTATTGATCCTGAACATCCTAAGAAGGTTTGCAAGCTTAAGCGTTCCATTTATGGACTTAAGTAAGCATCACGGAGTTGGAATCATCGCTTCGACCAAGTGATAAAGGAGAATGGTTTCATTCGATCAGTCGAGGAACCATGTCTCTATATCAAGTCGAGTGGGAGCAAGATTGTCTTCCTAGTATTGTATGTCGATGACATACTCGTTATTGGGAATGACATACCTCTCCTATCTTCGGTTAAAGCATGGTTGAAAAACCATTTAATTTCCAGATGAAAGATCTGGGAGAGGCACACATAATTTTGGGCATCCGTATCTACAGGGATAGATCACGACGAATGTTGTCTCTCAGTCAGGAGTCTTATATAGATAAGATTCTAGAGAGATTCAGCAAGACGAACTCCAAGAAAGGGTTCCTTCCTATGGCTACTGGGCTTCACTTGAGCAAGTCTCAAGAAGCTAAGACATTGGAAGAGAAAGAGCGCATGAGGTGGATTCCTTACGCTTCGGCTATAGGATCGATCATGTATGCCATGATATGCACATGCCAGACGTTGCATATGCATTGAGTATGACGAGTCGATTCAAAGCACATCCAGGTGAACAACACTGGATGGCCGTGAAAAACATTCTTAAGTACCTACGGAGGACTAAAGATTGGGGATTGACTTATTGAGGCGACTCGACGCTATGCGCCACTGGTTACGCAGATGCTAGCCTCCAAACGGATCGAGACGACTCGAAATCTCAGTCTGGATTCGTTTTTACCCTTAATGGCGCTGCTGTCAGCTGGAAAAGTTCTAAACAAAGTGTTACAACAGATTCTACAACTGAGTCCGGGTACTATGCCGCTTCGGAAGCAGCTAAGGAAGCAATATGGATGCGTCAATTCTTACAAGGACTATCAGTAGTGCCTAGTTCGAATGACCCGATCACCGTTTATTGTGACAATAAAGGTGCCATCTTCCAAGCTAAGGAGCATAAGTCTAGCAACAAAGCTAGACATGTACAACGGAAAGCTCATCTAATCAGAAATTACGTGGAGCAAAAGGAGATATTTATTGATAAGATCGCTATGGATGACAACATAGCCGATCCTCTCACTAAAGCATTACGACGTGATAAGCATGAAGGATACGTTAACTCCATGGGAATTAAACGTGTTTCTGAGTTGTAGTACTCTTTTATGAATTCATTTTATAATTCATTTTCTTGTGTACTCTATTACAACCTCATCGTTATGATATTTATATGTTTTGTTTTTCATGTGGAATTGTTCGCCAATTTTGAACACCACAAAGTGAACTGATTAACATTACATCGTTTTTAGTCCTTGATTACCCACTTGAGCTGATAACTCAGGTAATCATTTTGTGACGTTGGTTGATGGTGGGTTCAACGAGCCATAAGTCATACAGTTGACTGACCAATCACAAAGGCGAGTTATACGGATATCTCGTAGGACACCCCGTGACTACGTTATGGAGTCCTAAATGTTTTATAACATTGGGTGCCAGGTCGTGGATATGACCTCCATAGTGTTCCTTAGAGTCGAGTCTTTTGACTTTCAACTGTCTCTTGAGATTAAGGCAGATTTTGGGTAACTTTGGTTTCTTTCCCACGGTCTTCCGTAACAGGGACCAAGAGGATTTTTGTGAGTTATTTCATGTTGCGCTTACATCTGCTGGATTCGAGTTGAGGGGAATATCCAAACCCTTATCAGGATTTTATCATTTCTCAGGGCCACTCGAGGAGTAGTAACTGAAATGCATGGCCATGCTCGAATACAGATTCGTTTTATCAGTTAAGTTACTCTCTAGTCGGGGAAACCACTCTTGATACAGATCGATTGTAAAATATGACCTTTGCGAATACAGATTTGCAAATTGTTTTACATTGAGTGGGAGAAATTTTAGAAGGATATGAGAATCGGTTATCGCACCTACACTTGTACGGACAAGTGGGAGTTTGTTGGAGCTGGTGTCCTCCACATGTAGTGTGATAACGTCATTGCACATACCCTTGTACGGACAAGTGGGAGATTGTTGGGGCTGGTGTCCTTGACAGTTAGTACAATGACTTATTAAATCTCTTAAAGGATCACAAGGGCATACTTCAGTATTATTATCAGTTGATCCACGTTTATCAATAACGGTTGGCTTGCTAGATAAGTTTGACGTTATTGTCATACGGATGGCGGTGATCAACTGGTCCCTATACGTCACACCTATAGGACATGTTTGAGAGATGTGAAGGTATGAAAATACAATCACATTTATGCCGGATACGACTAAACAGTTAGTCAGAGGTATTGACTATTAAATTAGTCAATGAGATGTTGAGATTATTATTTAATACGGATTAAATAATTTTAGCTAATATAGATTACATGATTAATTCGTAAATTAAATATAAACGGTTATATTTAATTAAATATTGAATTCGTGTATTAATATAAACAGTTATATTAATTGACCTAATTATACAATATCGTATTTTTATCAGACCATTATTAATGTATCGACTGCATTTCTGATAACATGTATACGATTTATAATTAAAACCCGCGGATTATATTTTAGCAATTAGGGTCGAATCACGTATTAGAATAAGGTAAGAGTGGAAAACCCACTCTCACCCTATGTAACAACCCGACCCGCCACCGTCGTAACACAACCCCAATAAGATGAGATGTGTACCTTTGGGCCAAATACTTGTCCTCACTTAAGTCCAAAAGCACAAGGCATTGTTACTAAGTGGTGGGTGGAAATTATTATAAACATATCACAAGCCTCACATTCTACCGATGTGGGACAAATAAACTTTCCTCTCATTCTTGGGGTGTTACAAACTCCCCCACTTAAAGAACACAACGTCCTCGTTGTGCCTTAAACCAGACCGCAACTAGGGCCAGAATCCTCCCCCGCTAGGTGTGTGACCTGGGTACTCCCGACCATAGGCTCACCACATGGTCGTAGGGTCGCTCTGATACCACTTTGTAACAACCCGACCTGCCACCGTCGTAACACAACCCCAATAAGATGAGATGTGTACCTTTGGGCCAAATACTTGTTCTCACTTAAGCCCAACAGCACAAGGCCTTGTTACTAAGTGGTGGGTGGAAGTTATTATAAACATATCACAAGCCTCACATTCTACCGATGTGGGACAAATAAACTTTTCTCTCATTCTTGGGGTGTTACACCCTAACCCTAATTCGGCCGAGTGATACAAAAGGAGAGGGACTCTCCTTTTGTCAGTTTACTCTTCTACTGATTACTTATAATCATATCTCAGAAAATTAGGGTTTTGAGAATTGTCTTTTCCCAAAACCTAGATCTCACATCTTAAAACTCACAATAACTCTCCCCATATTGCAAGGCAATTGGAGAGTATTTTCTAGCACACGCGACATCATCTCGAACGGGTCTTGGGTGCAAGTTATAAGAGGGAATTTCCTTTAATTCCTGTTCTTAGGCCATTCGCGCAAAGGACCTAAGGTTGTACTCTCTTATTCATGTTTTTCATCTTATGACAATTATTAACATATGTAATTTTCGTTATAATCCTGTAATTTTAAGGGTGAATACATGTTAATTCCCGAACAATAAAGTTATAAAGCAAAGTAGCTCACTGAACAATTTATGCTTCAAAATACGAGTAATAAATAATATTCAGTCTATGAGAATCCTGTAATTCGGTAGAATTGCAGTAAAAAAAAACAGAACAGAAATACCGGAAAATGTAGTGTCGTGGTATGAAGCCACTGCCTTGAAAACTATTTCGGTACAACCGGGGTGGCGATCAGCAGGTTACCGATAGTTCCCCAAGGATATACACTACTGCACTCAGGCACGCTCACTCGAGACTGAGAGCATTGGAACGATTTAGTAACTTAACCCAGAATAGAATTTCGGAAGAGAGAAAGAGTGATTATGAGAAGAGAGAGTGTGAAGAAGTGAGTTGATGTGTTTTGGAACTGAGAGGATTTGCTCTATTTATAGGAAAATAGAGCAACAACAGCTGCAAAATCGACTCCACAAAAGTAGCAGTCAAGGCTGTTACCTGTTAGTGCTCCTTAATCGCAGGCACTAACAGCCATATTTGACTGACTTCTTCAACACAAATAACTGATAAGCAGAATGATTGTAGACAACCCATTAAATTCACAAGCCCAAAAAGTTAAAAAGGGGCCGTTGGCCCGCACCGCAGGTGCTCCACCCAAACCCGAGCCCGAGCCCGACAAGGCCGGCGCGCGCGCGCGTGTTTGAACCCAAACCCACAAGCCCAACAATCCCATCAAAATCTTCCTTGGACCACTCAATTAACTAGTGAAGTACACTAGTTAATGTAAACTAGTGAGCCAAGGAATATCCCACCGATGTGGCATACAAAATGAACTTGATTTTTTGCTTTCTCTCACTGCCATCTTCCAACAATCCCCCACAGAAGGCAAGAAAATAAAATTATGGGTAAAGGAAGGATTGGATACTTAGGTATCAATATCTTTTGATTTGAATTGACACTTTAGTGAAATGAGAAAACAACTTACTTACAACGAGTGACTATCTTGCGATTTGAATTCCTAGCCGAGTTTCGGTCGATACCCCCCACAACACATATCATACCTTCAGAATTAGATCATTCCGCAATTTCAAAGTGCAATGCACTCTTTTAGAGCCTTGCGTTTACCTTGGTACTAACAGATGTGTCCACAAGACTTCTCATAGTCTTGTGATTATTACACCTAAGTAGGTGGCTCAAGTGCTGCTCATAGCACTTCTTACACAGGCCTATTAAGGACATAAGCCTAACCTGATGTAGAATTCATCAAATGCGTCTCAATAGCACCACCATTTAAGGCTTTGAATTATACTACGTTATAGAAATAAGAGACTTCAAACCTAGTCAAGTGTCATTTTACCTTGACCTAAGGTCTTAAGTTCCATTCCTCTCGACGTATCAACGACTAATCTCCTAGTCAGTCCCTTAGTAAAGGGATCAGCAAAATTGCTTTCAGACTTCACATAATCCAAAGCGATCACTCCAATCTCAAGGAGTTATTTAACTGCAACATGCCTGATTCAAATGTGTCGTTTCTTTGCATTATAGACACTATTCTTTGCAACTCCAATTGCAGCTTGTGAGTCACAGTGTAAGGAGACCGGCGTTTGTCGTCCTCCCTACACGGGTACATCTGCTAATAGGTTTTTCAACCAATCAGCCTCTTGTCCTGCTAACTCAAGAGCTATGTGTTGGAGCTTGTGTCCTCCACATGTAGTGTGATAACGTCATTGCACATACCCTTGTACGGACAAGTGGGAGATTGTTGGGGCTGGTGTCCTTGACAATTAAGTACAATGACTTATTAAATCTCTTTAAGGATCACAAGGGCATACTTCTGTATTATTACCAGTTGATCCACGTTTATCAATAACGGTTGGCTTGCTAGATAAGTTTGACGTTATTGTCATACGGATGGCGGTGATCAACTGGTCCCTATACGTCACACCTATAAAATACAGAATACGACTAAACGGTTAGTCAGAGGTATTGACTATTAAATTAGTCAATAAGATGTTGAGATTATTATTTAATACGGATTAAATAATTTTAACTAATACGGATTACATTATTAATACGTAAATTAAATATAAACGGTTATATTTAATTAAATATTGTATTCGCGAATTAATATAAACTGTTATATTAATTTGGGTAATTATACAATATCGTTTTTATCAGACCATTATTAATATATCGACTGTATTAATATTTGATAACATGTGTGCGATTTATAATAAATACCCGCGAATCATATTTTAGCAAAACGGGTCGAATCACGCATTGGAATAAGGTAAGAGTGGAAAGCCCACTCCTACCCGAACCCTAATTCGGCCGAACCAAGTAATACAAAAGGAGAGGACTTCTCCTTTTGTCAGGTTACTGCTTTGGTTGGTTTTTACTGATAAAACACATCTCAAGAAATTAGGGTTTTTGAGAGCATTCTTCTCCCAAAAACTCAGATCTCACATCTAAAACCTCAATAGCTCTCCCCATATTGCAAGGCAATTGGAGAGTACTTTCTAGCACACGCGGCATCATCTCAAACAAAGTCTTGGGTGCAAGTTATAGGAGGGAGTTTACTTTAATTCCTGTTCTTAGGCCTTTTCAAGTAAGGACCCAAGGTTGTATTCTTTTTCATGTTTTTATTTATCTTATGACAATATTCACAACTGTAAATTTCATTATAATCCTGCAAGTTTAGGGCGAATACATGCGTTATTCCCCACAAGTGGTATCAGAGCCAGGCCATGAAAATTTTACTTTTGTGTTTTTCATAAAGTTTTAAAAACTGGAAAATTCGTGTGCTGTCGCTGAGTCGGTCGATCGACCCCCTGTCGCGGTCGGTCGACCGCCTCCAGTGTAATTTTCTGTTTCGAAAGTTTTTTCTTTTGTGAGTAATCGATCTTGTTTTTCGATTCATGTTTACATATTGTTAATTAATCGATATTCTTGACAATATGTGAACCCTTGTTGATGTTAATTTTGATTTACTTGTTTTAATCAAAGTTTAAAAGGTAAAAACTTGTTTTGATTTCAAAAGGTGCAGCGTTTTGCGTTTTCTGAAATTCGTTTTTACTGCCTGTTGGTCGGTCGACCTAGTTGATAGGTCGGTCGACCGATTTTGCTTTTGCAGAAAGTTTCTGTTTCTCGTCTGGAGGTCGGTCGACCACTTGTTTAGGTCGGTCGACCTCCCCCCTTGTAACAGACTCGTTTTTTTTATTTTCGAAAATAACATGTTTTATTTTCACATGGCCTTTAGTAATATACTATATACGGAAATAGTATATTATTAATTTTGTGAAACGGTTCACCCTCGTTTGATACATATTATTTTAAAACGGTTTAAGATAATAGGATTATAAATTTATTAAAATTGGGTGATTAAAACGGTATAATCACATAATTTTAATCCCGTAAGGTGGTTTGGTAAAAATTTATTAATCATAATAACAGTATTATGTCATGTATGAATTTTATTTAGTTGATGCATTTTATTTATCGTCTTGTGAATGCCTTGAATGCTTTCAATAACGTATTTAATTTTTGCAAACGGTTGTAACTTAGTGTGGCCTTAGTAGATTGTGTTACCGTAATGATGGAACACAGTCTTGCTTGTAATTTTGAGATCTTGAATCTCCGTTTTGGGTTTTTGCCATGTAATTACTTTTGTATGTAAATTAGAATGTAAATAGGGTTATATTTGTAATTTAAATTAGTAATTTTGTGAAGACCAAAGACGGAGACCGGATGCTCACTCCCGCTGCAAGGACAAAGATGGAACATCGAGACAAGCTTCTAGGGTCCAACGGTGGATTCCAAGTTGTTTTATGTTTATTTTGGTAGGATAGGCCACACTAGGACTTTTATTTACGTTTATCGCATTTATCTTATGCTTTCATCGATAATACCTTGCATCATATTCCGCCTAAAACCAAACCACCTATAACATGCCTGAAAACTGACTCATGTAGAGGTTACGCGTTAGTTTTCTGTGACAATACAGATGTCACATGTCAATTGCAAAGCCATCACTTAATTTAATTCATTCACGCATATGCTAGATTTTAGTTCACTTAATATGAATAAATATAAGTTGATGGGGTCTTCCTTGTATAACCAAAAATTGAGAATAGTCTTTATAAATCAGCCTCCCATGAATCCCTTCTTCGTCGGTAGGCATAATATGACCCCTTCTACGTCGGGTAAGTGGGAACAGATGATTTATTTTATCTCAACATCATGGTCACCCGATAATATCTAGCGACTGAGATGGACTAATAGATAGGATTTACGGAAATCTATCGACCAAGAGTTCCAACGGTGGAATTAGCCAAGCTGTGGGCTTATCAATATACGGAAATTGAGTCTTAGGATCGTTTATATAATTCTTGAGGGAGATCAATTATATAAATGCATGAGTCTACGAGTTTAAATTCAGTTTAATATAGACTTAAATCACAACAATGAGTTGCTTATATGGTTCTGTTTTATCTTCTTTTCAGTGTAGAACACGTTCTATTAAACTGCTGTATAAATAAATGGCTAGTGAAGACTCAATGCCAAGTGCCAAGCTAGCACGTGAATCCTGGCTAAAAGCCTTCATGGACTCCATGAATCAGTCTACTAGACTGAGGAATGACGGGTCAAACTTCTCTGACTGGGAGGCAGCACTACGGAATGCTGCCATTGCTGACGGAAAGCTTAAGTATTTAACTGAGCCAATTCCGGCACACCCAGGAACTGGAGCTAGAGCTAACGAAGTTCGCGCTCATAGCGACTTCGTCCTGGAAGCGGGTGCGATAAAGAACGTACTCATCTATGCAATGGAATCCAATTTGCAAAGACGCTTCATAGCCCATGGTGCAAACAAGATTTTCACCACGCTCACTAACGAATTCTCAAAGGCTCCGAGGATCGTTTCTTATGAGCATACCTGTCGCTTCTTTGAGGCGAAACTCCAGAAGGGCCAAGCTGTTAGCCCACATATTCTTCACATGATTGAGAATATCGAAAAACTGGAGGCCCTAAACTGCAAGATCAGTGAGAACATAATCGTTGATCGAATGCTTCATTCGCTTCATGATGGGTTCGCCCTCTTCAGGGCCAACTATTACATGAACGACATGAAGAAGACTCCTCATGAGCTCCACTCCCTTCTCGTACAGACTGAGAAGGATCTGAAATTAAGTGGGAGCGTGAAGCAAGATGTTCTCATGATTTCCAGTAAGGGTAAGGGTAAGGGTAAAGCTAAAGCTCAGGGCGACCTAACAGTAGGCAAGCCCAAGTTTAAGAAGTCAGGATTTACTAAGAGTGGGCCAGGTGACTCGAGCAACTCACAAGGCAAAACAAAGAGCAAGGATACAAGCATGGAATGTCACCATTGCCACAAGACTGGGCATTGGAGGCGCTCATGCCCCGTGTATCGTGAGGACATTAAGGCAGGCCGCGTTACTCCTGTTGGTATGCCTTCTTCTTCTTTTATTCACATGATTGAGATTAACTATGCAAGTTACGGAACTTGGGTACTAGATACTGGTTGTGGTTCTCATCTATGTAATCATGTGCAGGGCCTCCGAAACCAAGAACCCCTAATCAAGGGTGAGGTTGACCTGCGTGTCGGGAATGGAGCACGTGTTGCTGCAATCTCGAGGGGAACATACGTGATCCAGCTTCCAAGTGGATTCGAGTTATCTTTATATAACTGTTATTATGTTCCTTGTTTGTCCAAAAACATTATTTCAGTTTCTGCGCTTGACAAACTCGGTTTTTCATTTGTAATAGAGAATAATAGCTGCATTTTCTCCTTACACAATATGATTTATGGCAAGGCAGTTTCCATGAATGGAATTTATGTTTTAGATCAAACCACCGAAATATTACATGTGAATAATAAGAAATTAAAGGTAGGTGACAAAGATCAAACTTACCTATGGCATTGTCGTATGAGACACATAAATGAGAAACGCGTGAAACAGCTCATACAGAATGGAGCTATCTCGCCCTTTGATTTCGAATCATATGGCACGTGTGAATCATGTCTCATCGGTAAGATGACTCGTATTTCCTTCAAAGGTGTTGGAATGCGCGCTGCCGACCTATTAGGACTCATACATACGGACGTATGTGGCCCTATGTCGATCAACGCACGAGAAGGCTATAGGTATTTCATCACTTTCACGGATGATTTGAGTAGATATGGCTATGTCTACTTAATGAAGCACAAAAGTGAATCCTTTGACAAGTTCAAAGAATACCAGAATCGGGTACAGAACCAGCTGGGTAGAAAGATTAAAGCACTACGTTCTGATCGTGGTGGTGAGTATCTTTCACACGAGTTTGATCAAAACCTTAAAGACTGTGGCATCGTGCTACAGTTGACTCCACCTGGAACACCACAATTAAATGGTGTGTCCGAACGGAGAAATCGAACTCTACTCGATATGGTTCGATCCATGATGAGTCACACCGTCGTGCCTGATTCATTGTGGGGCTATGCTCTTTTGTCGGCCGCTCTAATTCTTAACCGAAGTTCGTCTAAAGCTGTTGACAAGACTCCATACGAATTATGGAAGGGAACGGTCCCCAACTTGTCCTTTATTCGGGTTTGGGGCTGCGAGGCTTATGTCAAGTGGAGACACGAGGATAAGCTCGGCCCGCGATCGGTCAAGACATACTTTATAGGCTATCCAAAGGGAACTTTTGGTCATTACTTCTACGCGCCAACCGAACAACGTGTTTTTGTTGCGGCTAGTGCGACGTTCTTAGAGAAAGAATTTCTCGAGAACAAGTCGAGTAATAGAACCTTCGATTTATCGGAGGTTCAAGAACCAACTACCGATCAACCATTGGAGGAAACAGTTCCTTCAACCGAGGCTGCGGTAGATATTCCTGAGGAACCTAGGAGGTCGGGAAGAGTCTCCATTCCTCCGGACAGATACATTGGTATGGTCGAGGAACATGATATGGATGACGTCTTACTTCTAGAGGGTAATGAACCCTCGACCTATAAAGGTGCCATGACCAGTTCTGACTCAAAGCTATGGCTAGAAGCCATGCAATCCGAGATGGACTCCATGTATGAGAACAACGTGTGGGATCTTGTGGACCTACCTGCAAAGGTACGCCCCCTTCAATGCAAATGGCTTTACAAGATAAAGCATGCCGTGGAAGGAAAACAAGATATCCACAAGGCACGACTAGTTGCTAAAGGTTTCACCCAAGTGCCAGGCTTGCACTACGATGAGATCTTTGCACCCGTAGTCATGCTACGTTCCATTCGGATTATCTTAGCGATCGCCGTATTTCACGATTATGAAATATGGCAAATGGACGTTAAAACCGCCTTCTTAAACGGTTATTTGGAGGAAGAGTTGTACATGGTACAACCCGAGGGTTTTATTGATCCAGCACATCCTAAGAAGGTTTGCAAGCTTAAGCGTTCCATCTATGGACTTAAGCTAGCATCGAGGAGTTGGAATCATCGCTTCGACCAAGTGATAAAAGAGAATGGATTCGTTCGATCAGTCGAGGAACCATGTCTCTATATCAAGTCGAGTGGGAGCAAGATTGTATTCCTAGTACTGTATGTCGACGACATACTCTTGATTAGGAATGACATACCTCTCCTTTCTTCGGTTAAAGCATGGTTGAAAAACCATTTCCAGATGAAAGATCTGGGAGAGGCTCAAAGAATTTTGGGCATCCGTATCTACAGGGATAGATCATGACGGATGTTGTCTCTCAGTCAGGAGTCTTACATAGATAAGATTCTAGAGAGATTCAGCATGATGAACTCCAAGAAAGGGTTCCTTCCTATGACTACTGGGCTTCACTTGAGCAAGTCTCAAGAAGCTAAGACATTGGAAGAGAAAGAGCGCATGAGTCGGATTCCTTATGCTTCGGCAATAGGATCGATCATGTATGCCATGATATGCACACGTCCAGACGATGCATATGCATTGAGTATGACCAGTCGATTCCAAACTCATCCAGGTGAACAACACTGGATAGCCGTGAAAAACATTCTTAAGTACCTACGGAGGACTAAAGATTGGGGATTGACTTATGGAGGCTGACTCGACGCTCTGCGCCACGGGTTACGCAGATGCTAGCTTCTAAACGGATCGAGATGACTCAAATCTCAGTCTGGATTCGTTTTTACTCTTAATGACGCTGCTGTCAGCTGGAAAAGTTCTAACTAAAGTGTTATAGCAGTATCTACAACTGAGTCCGCGTAAAAGAAGATATTCATTGATAAGATCGCTACGGATGACAACATAGCTGATCCTCTCACTAAAGCATTACCACGTGATAAGCATGAAGGGCACATTCATTCCATGGGAATTAGATGTGTTCCTAAGTTGTAGTACTCTTTTATGAATTCTTGTAATAATTCATTCTCTCGTGTACTCTATTCAACCTCATTGTTATGATATATAATGTTTTGTTTTTCATGTGGAATTGTACGCCAATTTTGAACACCACAAAGTGAACTGATTAACATTACATCGTTTTAGTCCTTATTACCCACTTGAGCTGATAACTCAGGTAATCATTTTGTGACGTTGGTTGATGGTGGGTTCAACGAGCCATAAGTCACGCGGATGACTGACCAATCACAAAGGCGAGTTATACGGATATCTCGTAGGACACCCCGTGACAACGTTATGGAGTCCTAAATGTTTTATAACATTGGGTGCCAGGTCGTGGATAGGACCTCCATAGTGTTCCTTAGAGTCGAGTCTTTTGACTTTCAACTGTCTCTTGAGATTAAGGCAGATTTTGGGTAACTTTGGTTTCTTTCCCACGGTCATCGTAACAGGGGCCAAGAGGATTTTTTCTGGGTTATTTCATGCTGCGCGATATCGGCAGGATTCGAGTTGAGGGAAATATCCAAACCCTTATCAGGATTTTATCATTTCTCAGGGCCACTCGAGGAGTAGTAACTGAAATGCATGGCCATGCTCGAATACAAATTCGTTTTATCAGTTAAGTTACTCTCTAGTCGGGGAAACCACTCTTGATACAGATCGCTTGTGAGATACGACCTTTGCGAATGCGGATTTGCAAATTGTCTTACATTGAGTGGGAGAAATTTTAAAAGGATATGAGAATCGGTTATCGCACCTACACTTGTACGGACAAGTGGGAGTTTGTTGGAGCTTGTGTCCTCCACATGTAGTGTGATAACGTCATTGCACATACCCTTGTACGGACAAGTGAGAGATTGTTGGGGCTGGTGTCCTTGACAATTAAGTACAATGACTTATTAAATCTCTTTAAGGATCACAAGGGCATACTTCTGTATTATTACCAGTTGATCCACGTTTATCAATAACGGTTGGCTTGCTAGATAAGTTTGACGTTATTGTCATACGGATGGCGGTGATCAACTGGTCCCTATACGTCACACCTATAGGACACGTTTGAGAGATGTGAAGGTATGAAAATACAGTCACATTTATGCCGAATACGACTAAACGGTTAGTCAGAGGTATTGACTATTAAATTAGTCAATAAGATGTTGAGATTATTATTTAATACGGATTAAATAATTTTAGCTAATACGGATTACATTATTAATACGTAAATTAAATATAAACGGTTATATTTAATTAAATATTGTATTCGGAAATTAATATAAACTGTTATATTAATTTGGGTAATTATATAATATCGTTTTTATCAGACCATTATTAATATATCGACTGTATTAATATCTGATAACATGTGTGCGATTTATAATAAATACCCGCGAATCATATTTTAGCAAAACGGGTCGAATCACGCATTGGAATAAGGTAAGAGTGGAAAGCCCACTCCTACCCGAACCCTAATTCGGCCGAACCAAGTAATACAAAAGGAGAGGACTTCTCCTTTTGTCAGGTTACTGCTTTGGTTGGTTTTTACTGATAAAACACATCTCAAAAAATTAGGGTTTTTGAGAGCATTCTTCTCCCAAAAACTCAGATCTCACATCTAAAACCTCAATAGCTCTCCCCATATTTCAAGGCAATTGGAGAGTACTTTCTAGCACACGCGACATCATCTCAAACAAAGTCTTGGGTGCAAGTTATAGGAGGGAATTTACTTTAATTCCTGTTCTTAGGCCTTTTCAAGCAAGGAACCAAGGTTGTATTCTTTTTCATGTTTTTATTTATCTTATGACAATATTCACAACTGTAAATTTCATTATAATCCTGCAAGTTTAGGGCGAATACATGCTTTATTCCCCACACTATGAACTTCGATTCCATGGTAGCGCGTACAATACAAGTCTGTTCGGAAGACTTCCACGATATGGCACCTCCACCCATGGTGAAGACATAACCACTAGTAGAACATATCTCATCGTTACCTGAAACCCAATTTGCATCACAATATCCTTCTAACTGTGGGAAAATATCTGTATATATTCCCAATTCTTTATATGCAGGATTATAACGAATTTATAAGGTATGATTTACAGTCATAAACGAAGAACAAGATACAAAGATTGAGATTAAGAATTAACCTTCTGTCCTTGCAAAGGCCTAAGATCAGATATCAAATCAGATATCCTCCTAATCGTTGCACCCAAGATGTCCTGAGAAATATCCTTTCCTGAGCTAGAAACTACAAAATTACCTTTAATTTTGTGTAAGATGAAAGCTAGAGAGAGAGAGGAGGGAAGTAGTCGTGTAACTCGTGCGCTTTAAGCGCAGAGTGAATGTCCTATTTATAGCTGCAAACAACCTTGCTATTAGACATCAACTAGGATTCCCCAAATCAGTATTTGGTTCTACCTACAACACTTCATAACAACTGAACAACTTAATAATTGCTCAGACCGAAATTCTATCTTTATAGAATCGGTTATATCGCTCTCTCTCGTGTAATGTTTTATCTTATAAATATCTTATATTTATAATCCACTAATTAAATATAACCTTTTACATTTAATTAAATCATTTAATCTTTATTAAATAATTTCATTACACATAATTAAATATAACATTTTATATTTAATTACGAATTAACATTTTAATTCGTCTTAGCTAATATTATTTAATCAGTATTAAATAATTATGTCATCATTATATTGACTAACCGTTTAGTCATATAGGGTATCAATATGATGACATTTTCATCTAATCATATCTCTCAGATTCCATCCTTTAGGTGTGACTCTTAGGGACCAGTTGATTACCGCCATCTGTATGACAATAACGTCAAACTTTCTAGCAAGCCAACCGTTATTGATAAACGTGAATCAACTGGCTAAAATACAAAGTATACCCTGTGTTCGTTTAAGAGATTTATACGTGTTGTCGCACTAACTATTGAGGACACTAGCTCCAACACTAACATGCCAGGAAATATACTATAATGGAAACAAAGATCAACTGTTCCTTTTAGGTATTTGAGTAAACGACGAAGAGCTATCCAATGTTCATTACTAGGGTTATGTGTATAACGACTCAGTCTACTTACCGCATATGCAATATCTGGTCGGGTACAGTTCATAAGAAACATCACACTACCTAGAATCTTAGCATACTATTCTTGGGATACACTCTTACAAAAGTTTTTACATAAATGTATACTGGCATCATAGGGTGTCCTAACAGGCACTTCATCAAATCAATTAAACTTTTTCAACACCTTTTCAACATAATGAGATTGACTTAAAAAGAAGAAAGAAAAAAATGAAGAAAGAGAAAGTAGAGAAAGGAAAGCTATGAAATTATCTGATATCTTACCTAAATTTCAGCAATGACGCCGCAAAAATCTTCATCGTCTCAATCAAAAAATAAACAAAAAAATCATAATAATCAGAATAAATTTGCTCTTCTTCCTGACAACTCTACTGGAGATGCTTCGGTTCTTTCAAAAAATAATGGGCCATCAAGTCAGAAGCCTCATAAAGAGAAGAGTATGGGGATGATTATGGGTATTCCTTCGCTGAATTTGGAAACACTGGTTGAGAATACTGAAGTAGAGGAAGCTGATTATAGTGATGATCTATTTGAAGATGTGCTGAATGAAATAAATCTGCAGGGTCTTGAGGTACCAACGTAGGTATCACCAACTCAGATGTTGCAATTTACGGTAGAGGAAATCAATATTGAGCTTGAGTATTGGAAGGACTCAGTGTATTGCTTTATCCTTGGCGCGAACCCACCATGGGATGTGGTTGAAGGGTTCATCAGGCGTTTGTGGCATAAACATCAGGTAGATAAAATCTCTTTCTTACCTAATGGAGTTTTCATGGTTAGATTCCTGAATAGTGAAGCAAAGGAAAATGTGTTACAACATGGCCATTTTCTGTTTGACAATAAGCCTTTAATTGTGAAATCATGGACACCTGATGTGGGATTAGTGAAGTCTGATGTGAAAACAGTGCCAGTATGGGTTAAGATGCATAGATTACCACTGAAATTTTGGGGCAAGGGGAATGTTAAGAATGCTGGGATTATAGGAGAATTTATTAGATGTGATCCTTCTACGGATGAGAAAGTTAGAATTGGGTATGCTAGAGCTATGATAGAAGGGTACCTTTTGGAGGGGAAATACCTGAGAAAGTGCAGTTTATGGATGAGTAAGAGAAAATAATTGAGATTGAAGTTGAATTTGAATGGAAGCCTTTGTTGTGTGATGGGTGTAAGGGGGTGGGTCATTCTGTGAAGGATTGCAGGAGGATGACAAAACCTAAGGCACCTATGATACAGAAGAAGGGTCCTAATCTTGTGTGGAAACCAAAGGAAGTTGTGGCTAAAAATGTTGTGCAAGATAAGGAGAAAATGGATAAAACTGATGGGATGCAGAATGTCATTCGTATAGAGGTGCAACTTAAGACCCCTGTAGTTTGGCAACCATCAGGGCAGTATTCAATGGGGAAGACTCCTTCTAGGCCTCTCATGAGAATGGCTAGACATGAGGTCACTGATGGTGCTTATAGTGTTCATAAATTTGGCCAGCTTACTTTCATGGAAGCACTGAATAGTACATACACACCCAAGAAAGGCATTGGGATAAGTAGTAATGTTCCTCACCGTGTGGTGGGGAATGCATAACATTGGATTCTGGAACGTGAAGAGACTTTATAATCCAACAAAGTAACGACATGTCAAGGGGTTCATCCATAAGAATAATATTGGATTATTTGGTCTCCTTAAGACTAAGGTGAAAACCTTGGCTCAGAATAGTTTAAGGAATATTTTGATTGATGGCTGGAGTTTAACTACAAACAATAATCATCATAAAGGAGGTAGAGTGTGGGTTTTATGGAACCCTGCAATATTTTGTGTAGAACCTGTCAATTATTCTGCACAGTGCATTAATTTGACAGGCACTGAAAAAATAACCAGAAGGAAGTTTTGTGTGTCAATGGTGTATACTTTTAATGATTTGAATGGGAGGAAGGAATTGTGGCAGCAACTTGATGAGAGCTTTAGTAGTATGTTGAAGGAACCTTGGATTTTATGTGGGGATTTCAATTGTGTGTTGTCAAGTGCTGAAAGACTTGGTGGAGAAACAAGTGATCAGGAGATAGATGATTTTATGAATTATGTTCAGAACTGCTCTATTGTTGATAGTCTTGCAATGGGAGCGTTTTTTTACTTGGAATAACAAGCAAGGAGTAGAGACCAGTAGATACAGTAGAGTGGACAGAGTTATGATTTATGATGAGTGGAGCAGATTGTTCCCTGAGAAGTATGCCCATTTTTTACCTGAAGAAATTTTTGACCACACCCCTTGTGTGATTAAGAATAGGGGGCAAGTGGAGATGACCAGAAGACCATTCAAATATTTTAATATGTGGGGGAAGACTCCTCAATACATTGCTTGCCTCTCTGAATGGTGGAATCAGCATTTTCAAGGGACCATAATGTTCAGAGTTGTTAAAAAGTTGAAGAGTTTGAAGGCTCCTCTGAGGAAGTTTAATCATGATTACTTTGATGATATTCAGAATAGCACTGGACTAGCTTTGAAGAACCTTGAATTTATCCAGCAAAAGATTGTAGAGTGTCTAGGGGATATGGAGTGGATTCAAAAGGAGCTGATGGCCAGTAAGGAATATAAGGATCTGTTTGATGCTGAAATTCAGTTTTTAAGCCAAAAAGCAAAGACTGGCTGGATTAAGGATGGGGATAGTAATACTAAGTATTTCCATGGAGTTATCAAGAGTAAATTCTTGAGGAATCAGGTGTTGTACATAAAATATATGAATGGAGTTGAATGTTTTGATCCAAAAGATATTCAGGAAGCTTTTTTGCAGTACTATAAACACTTGTTAGGGACTGAGGTCTCTACTGGTCAAGTGTATGCTCTAATCATTTGGAATGGAAGGGTTTGCAGTGATGAACATTGTAACATTTTGATGAGGCCTGTTACAAAAGAAGAGATCAGGAAGGTGATGTTTACTATTCCTGTTCATAAAGCTCCTGGGCCTGATGGGTTCTCTAGTGGTTTCTTCAAAGATTCTTGGAACATTATAGGGGATGAAGTTTGTGAGGCAATTATAGATGTGTTTAGAACTGGGAAGCTGCTTAAGTAGTTGAATACTACAATTCTGACTTTGATTCCAAAATGTACCATGCCAACTTTAGTCACTCAATACAGGCCAATTGCCTGTTGCAATGTCCTCTACAAGTGCGTTTCTAAACTCATTTGTGTAAGATTATCTGAAGTTCTACCTGATTTGGTTAGTAAAAATCAAGGAGGGTTCATTAAAGGGAGAAACCTCATTGAGAATATCTTGATTTGTCAAGATTTAGTAAAGCTTTATAATAGGCAAGCTTGCACTCCCAGATGTATGTTCAAAATAGATCTAATGAAGGCGTATGATTTTGTGAGTTGGAAGTTTGTGGGTGAATTGTTGGAGGCTTTCAAGTTTCCTTAGCATTTCAGAAGTTTGATAATGAAATGCATTTGTTCTGCTTCCTTCTCAATTACAGTCAATAATGGTGAAACGTTTGGCTTCTTTCCTGGCAAACGAGGATTGAGGCAAGGAGACCCTATGAAATTCAATTATCATCCTATGTGCAAGCAAATCAAGTTAACCCACTTATGTATGAAGATTAGTTGGGGGCTAAAAAACTATCTTATGTCGGAAGATTAGTTTTGGTGAATGCAGTTCTGAGCTCCTTATACAACTACTAGGCTACTATTTTTGTGATTCCAAAAGGGATTTTGGAGAGAATCGATGCTATCTGTAGGAACTTCTTCTGGGAAGGGAGTACTGAGTGTAATAAGAGCCCTAGAATAACATGGGCTTATGTGTGTGTGACTAAAAAAGAGGGTGGATTGAGAATTAGACAGAGTCAAATCTGGAATGTGGCTTTGATTGGCAAGCTTGTTTGGTGGATAGCAAAGAAGCATGACAGATTATGGGTGTAGTGGGTGCATCATGTTTATATGAAAAACATGGATTGGATGACATATGAGCCCTCTCCAGATACCAGTTGGTATTGGAGGAAAATTTGCCATGTTAGAGATACCATTAGGGATGGTTTTGTGGATGGTGAATGGATAAGTTCTGGTGAGTATATTGTGAGTAGCTGTTATAACTGGTTGAGAGTAAAGAAGGAAGAGGTTAGATGGTGTAAACCTCTCTGGAATAGTGATGCAGCTCCTAAGCATATGTTCATTGCTTGGCTTATACAGAGAGATGGGCTTATGTTGAAGGACAAGCTGTTCAGATTTCAAGTGGCTGCCGATAATTTGTGTTGTATTTGTCAAATGAGTTGTGAAGATCATAAGAATTTGGTCATGGACTGTGTATATAGCAGGATGATTATGCAAGGAATTGGGCAATGGTTGAGAATTGATCTACTCCAGGCAGATAGTCTTATGCAGATTGCTAAGAGACGGTGGAGTCAGATTAGGAAGAAGGTTTGCAGTGCTGCCATTATTCTTGCATGGTATAATATTTGGAGGTAGAGGAACTTTGCTCGTGTGGATCAGAAATTGATGACACCTAATGTAGTAATAAAGGAGGTAAAGAAGTGTGTGAAGAGTAGAACTGTGAAATATAGCATTAACTTAGATCCTAACAAAGATCAGGGGTGGTGGACTCAATACATAGGAGACTAGATCGGTTTTGAATATGCTTGTAATGGTGTAGTCGCCAAAAATATTGTGTGTTTGCATTTTATCAATGAAAGCTTACATTTTAGCAAAAAAAAAAGAGATTGACTTAAACAAATTCCATTGGGGTTTCGAATGACCTTAACCCTAGGATTACATCAGCTTCTCCTAAGTCCTTCATCTCAAAATGCGATGACAGAAATTCTTTGGTTTTAATTACCACATTCAATTTATTACCAAGTATTAACATGTCATCAACGTATATGCATATAATCACACAATCAGATTCTATCACTTTGGAATAAACACATGAATCAGAATTGTTAACCATAAAGCCATTACTTATCAAAGTGTTGTTAAATTTCCCATACCACTGTTTAGGTGCTTGTTTTAATGACTTGTTTAGTTTACACACCTTATTCTCTTGACCCTTAACCACAAAACCTTCAGGTTGCGACATATAGATCTCTTCCTTTAGTTCACCATTCAAGAAAGCAGTTTTGAAATCCATCTGATGTATAATAAGGTTATGAATGACAGCTAAAGCGACAAGAGTTCTTATAGTCAAAATTTTAGTCACATGGGAATAAGTAACAAAATAATCAATGTCTATCTTTTGTGTAAAACCTCTGGCCACAAGTATAGCCTTGAACCTTTCTATTGTACCGTCAGGTCTCATTTTCTTATTAAAGATCCATTTACTCGAAATGGGTTTACTACCTTTAGGTAAATCAGTCAACTCCCAAGTCTGATTCGACACAATAGAGTCAAGTTCACTTTTAATAGCATCTTTCCAAAAATTAGCATAAATGGATTTCATTGTCTCACTAAACGTTTTTGGGTCATCTTCGATTAAAAAGGCTGAAACAAACTCATCACTAGCACAAACAGTATATCCATGTTCAGACAACATAGCTGTATCATAATCATCACTAAAGTTTCTTGGACATCTAGGTCGTTTACTTCTTCTAGGTTCAACAATATGATCAGTAGAAGTGCTAGTACTAGCATGTGAAGACATATCAATACATGCAATAGGTAAACTAGGAGATGACACAACATTTTTCTGTAATGGAAAAACATGCTAAAAAAACACAGCATCTCTAGCTTCAGATATAGAACGACCACTCACAGACATGAATCGATAAGCAGAGCTATTATGAGCATAACCAATAAAAACACAATCATAGGTTCTTGGTCCAACGGTAGGTCTCCTAAAGTCAGGTAAACCCACTTTAGCCAAACACCCCCATACCCTAAGGAAGCTCAGGTTAGGAGGATAGCCCTTTCAAATCTTGTAGGGTGTGTTGTCAACTTTCTTATGAGGTACACGGTTAAGGATGTGACAAGCTGAAAGTATTGTTTCCCCCCACATATCGTCAGATAGGCTAGAACTTAAAAGCATAACATTCATCATCTCTTTTAAGGTTCTATTTTTTCGTTCAGCTACACCATTAGATTGAGATAAGTAAGGTGGACTAGTCTCATGTATTATACCGTTTTGCGCACAGAAATTGGTCAGATAACTAGACTTATACTTGCCTCCTCTGTCAGACCTTACCCTTTTGATTTTCCTGTCGAGTTTGTTTTCGACTTCATTTTTAAAGTTTATAAATGATTGTTGTGCTTCATCTTTGGTCTTAAGCAAATATATGCGCGTATATCTAGAACAGTCGTCTATAAAGGTCACATAATAATTCTTTCCACCTTTACTTGCAACATTTTTGAAGTCAGCTAGATCGGTGTGAATTAGTTCAAGAAGGCTCGTAGTCCTAGTTGTTACAGGTTTGCTAGGCTTCTTTGTGAATTTAGCCTCAACACAACTAGCACATTTAGAAAAATCTTGACTCGACAAACTTGGAATTAAACTCATAGTTCTAAGTTTTTTAATATAGTCAACTGTAACACCCCCATTTATTTAAGGGCCTGAACTAGGACTCCCAGATAAATATGGGTGTTACTATCTCGGTTTATCGAGGCAGTAGATACAAAGGAATGAAATATAATACTTCATTATTAATGTTTAACTCAAAAGCAAGTTTGTACAACCAACTACAAAACTGTCTTATGAAATAAAGTACAACTCATGACAACACGACTATGGTGATCTAGACTCTAGTCTGGTCCGGATCCAAGCTCTCCCTTCCCCTAGCTCCCATAGTCTCAAACACCTGCTAATCTGCTCCCCAATAAATTGGTTCATCACAGGTGATCACGAATACACAGGGTCAACCACAAGGTTGAGTAGGTAATATAGATAAGACATGCAGTAACATAATACAGTATACTTCCATTCCCGCATCAATCAGTTCTCCACTTCCACCTCCATCACACCACACCTCCATCTCACCACACCTCCATCTCATCACACCTCCATCTCATCACACCTCCATCTCATCACACCTCCATGGCCATATCACAAGTCTCATATCACAAGACCCATATCACAAGACCCATTTCACAAATCCCGTTCTCCACAATAATCGATAATAATCAACAATCCAAAATACATTCACAATCAGTTATATCAATCTTATAGGAAGCAACACATATACGTCATGTCAATAACACAACCACAGATATATACATCCCCTACCTCAACTGTCGATTGGAATTGTCACTTGTGCAGCTGCTAAAAGTATTCTTCACGGAAAACGTTACCTAAACAGATATTATATAATAATTAATAACCATACCAAACCCCCATTTCACAAGGTACACTTACTATTAATAGTATCCTTCCTAAAGTGGAAAGTTTCCTAAAATGGAAACTTTCCTGAAATAGTAACTTCCCAAAATAGCATTTCCCAAAATAATAACTTCTAAACTTGTAAAACTCCTAAAACGTACGACTTACTAAATCACTAAATATTATCACAACTCATAAAGAATTATTATAAACATAGAATAATAGTAATAATAATAATAATAATAATAATAATAATAATAATAATAATAATAATAATAATAATAATATTAATAATACATATTAATAATAACTTAGAAAGAAATATAATAATTATATTTAACACAAAACTCATAAACGTGAAAGAGTGATGACGTAACAACACACCAAGACCCATGAACTCACGGCCTGAACCAAACCTTTACCGCGACTACATACCCCGACAACCACCAAACCCGACACCAACCGTAGTCCCTGACCGCGCCCATGACGCCACCAGGCTCGCCTCTGAGCCACGGTGGTTCCAGGGGCGAAGCCACCACCCTTAGACATCTCCAACCTCCACAAAACACCCACCTGAACGGAACACTGTCACGTTCCCCTGTTTTCCCTTCGTGACAAAGCTCTAACGAAAACCACCCTAACACCGACACAGTACCCAACGTACCACCACGAGAACCACCGTGCTACTCCCTGACTATCAAATGACGGAAATACTTTAATCCCCATACTAAACATAAATAGAAAGCTAATCAAATTCAACATGAACAATCCCTGTCCAGAAACTCTGTACCGCAACTAGTCGACAAAACACCCTACACGGTGGTCATAGGTGGTCAACAACAACGTAAATACGGTCCATATACGACTACAGCACATCCAAGAATACTATTATGTGATTATTAGAACTGTACATGTGATTACACGATGGTGATTGAAACGTGAAAAGGAACGCAGACAGAAGGAGGAAACAAACGTGATGAACATACCAGACAAACGGCCAAAACGAGCCACCCTAGGCTAGGCTACAACCAGTCGGCTAGGTCTATGTGTTCGTGGATCTGAATTTAGGTGAGGGTTAGGGTTAGAACTAGGAGCTTATATATGGCGGCAGACTCAGTCTTTTCTGATTATTATTTTGGGCTGTTTTGTTCCTCACGTATATCGAGGCCCAATGTCGAGCTACCACCAATCACGGGTTCGAGCCCCATTAGAAACTTATCATATAAACATGCTTTGGTAGCCTAGGTCCCCATTTCGAGTCTCACCAAGGCCACAAAACCAAACAATTATACAAACATTCAATAGCTTACTATCGAAAAACGACAATTAATTGTCATCGACACGTTAACTATAATTATAAATATATAATAATAATACGGTTTATTATATCAACAGTCACATGACCTAATCTACCATGCCAAACATCAATAGACTCAGCGATATAAGCAGAAGTAGATGAAATATTATTAAAAACTGAATCATTGTTCAATACAAAAAGACCCCCAGAAAGATAACCCTTGCCCAAAAATTTCCCATTACGCGACATTACAACCTTGCCAGCCTCAAAAACAAGTTTCAAACCAGCTTTGTTTAGCAAGGCACCAGACACGAGGTTTCGACGCAATGAAGGTACAAAAAAGACATTAGTGAGAGCAAGTGGTTTTCACCGACGTGAGTTTGAGAAAGATCTTACCTTTGCATGTGATCATTGCAGATGAAGAATTACCCATGTAGACGCATTCCCCATCAGCTACCTCCTCGAACTCAGCAAATAACCCCTTGTCAAGACAGACGTGTCTGGAAGCGCCAATATCCAAGACCCATTCAGCAACAGTACCCACCAGATTAGCTTCCATGACCATAACAACAATGACATCATCAGTCACAGCAACATTGGCTTCAACAGTTTTTTTCTCGGTACATTGGTAGGCTTTATGACCCGATTTTCCGCACACATAGCAGACAATAGGACCCTTAGGTATCTGAATCTTGGGTACATGTTTGGGATGCTTCCCTGGACCATTCTTCTCAGCATTCCGACCCTTAGCTTGACCCTGACTAGCCTTAGCTTTCCCCTTACCCTTGAACTTATCTCCATTTGAAGACCCACTAGTTTCAACAAGATTAGCTTTGACAGTAGCAAGGGATAGTTGGACTAACTTATCTTTAAGACGGTTGGCTTCCTCAGTCCTCATGTGACCTATAAGCTCTTGTAGGGACAAGTCTTTCTTCTTATGTTTCAAATGGTTCCTATATTCATTCCAGGAGGGGGAAAATTTTTCTAGCAAGACATTAGCTAAAAAGACCTCATCGAGTTTCATTCCCTCATTGGTGACATCAGCGCACAAGTTCTCATAGACATGAACTTGTTCCATAATAGGTAGGTCATCTACCGTTTGAAACCCAAGCCACTGCCCCACGACATACTTCTTTTTACCCGCATCATCAACCCCATATTTTTTTGTCTAATGATTCCCAAATGGTCTTAGCAGATTTGTGGATCATAAATAAGTCAAACAGATAATTAGTCATATGATTAAAGAGGTGACACCTAGCCGTTTTATTATCCTTATCATGTTTTTCTTAATAGACTCCTCATTTGACTTAACAACAACAAATTCGGTACCAGTGGCAGCAGGGGTTGGTGGGTTAGAAAACAGAACATAGTCGATATCTAATTGTTCGAAAAACATAGGCATTTTTTGAGACCATCTCTTCTAGTTCAGACCGTCTATTGGTTCCAACTTTGACAAATCAGGAACTAATTTCGACAGAGACATTGTTACAGTAATAAGGAATAGTTTTCAAATTGTAATTCAGTAGAATTGCAGTAACAAAAAAAACAGAACAGAAATACCGGAAAATGTAGTGTCGTGGTATGGAGCCACTGCATTGAAAACTATTTTGGTACGACCGGGATGGCGATCAGTAGGTTACCGGTAGTTCCCCAAGGATATACACTACTACACTCAGGCACGTCCACTCGAGACTGAGCACATTGGGACGATTTAGTAACTTAACGTACAACAGAATTTCAGAAGAGAGAAAGAGTGATTATGAGAAGAGAGAGTGTGAAGAAGCGAGTTGATGTGTTTTGGAATTGAGAGGAGTTGCTCTATTTATAGGAAAATAGAGCAACAACAGCAGCAAAATCGACTCCACAAAAGTAGTAGTCAAGGCTGTTAGTGCTCATTAATCGCAGGCACTAACAGTCATATTTGACGGACTTCTTCAACACAAATAACTGATAAGCAGAATGAATATAGACAACCCATTACATTCACAAGCCCAAAAAGTTAAAAAGAGGTCGTTGGCCCGCACCACAGGTGCTCACCTCAGCGCCAGCCCGGGCCGGGCCGGAGCGCCGCGCATGTGTTTGAACCTAAACCCACCAACCCAACAGTCCCAACAAAACCCTCCTTGGACCACTCAATTAACTAGTGATGTACACTAGTTAATATAAACTAGTGAGCCAAGGAATATCCCACCGACGTGGGATACAAAATGAACTTGATTTTTTGCTTTCTCTCACTGCCATCTTCCAACAAATCCCAATGCCAAGTTTTAGATACGGCAATGCACATCCCAATTCCCCCTACCTACCCACCTTGACATAGGCTAAACCCTTCTAGGCATTAGGGTAAAGTGATCACAAAAAAAGGACTTAAATTCTTCACGTTATCCAACTTAAGCTATCAAAATGGCAAAGGTGAAGGTATAGGTTTTAAAATGAATTCACAATACATATTCTATTTAGACAAAAACTCGTAACAAACTATACTTACCATAGTATGCACTATGCACACAACGGCCCCATTTCATTTTTTGTTACTTATTTCGTAACTGTGGTATTGAGTTGTATTCGTACAACAGTCTTCACAATATTAATTGTTCTTTAAGGCTATATTGACTTCCCAATTTCCCTAATGCTTTAGTTAAGGGCGCACGACAGACTATAACCATTTCTCTAGAACACCCAAAGACATCCAAAGAAGTGGGTAAATCATGCATTAGAAACACAAGTAACAAATTGGCACTTGGCAGAATGTATCACTTGAAAATCACAGTATTATGAGCATGTAGGATGAGAAATGCCGTCTCTAACAGGTGAAAATCGCAAAATAAGTTGGCAGAAAAACCTACCCCAGCGTGCCGATAATTGAAAGGTTGTTTCTGAAATCTCCGTCTGAAGGCAACGCCATTGCATATGTTATGTGGCACATAGAAATGGCCTGCAACGAACAAAGGTAGATGACTAATAGACATGCATTATCCTAAAACCAATAAAATGCTTATTCCTCAATACATTTGTTGCTTTTTGCTCTAGCTCCGGAAAAATGGATTATACCACCAGATGTAATACGACAGCAACAACATCGAAGCTTTAATTCCAAAATGATTTGGGGTCGGCTGACATGAATCATGCTTTAGAACCGTCCATGGGTGATCGCACACCTCCAGATGTATTACAAAATATTTAAATCTAATTGAGCTTATAAATGTTGTTTATAAGTTTTCTAAAGTTTTCGAGTTACATTGTAATTTTTTGAACTTAAAATTTATGTGAAGGAGCTCGGAAACTCTACGTCAAAACTCAAAACTTTATAACAAAGCTAAAAAACTAAAACCAGTTGTACATAGAGCTACCCCCAACTAATGGTATAATCAATCAATTGATTCAGCCTTGTGTCATACCAACGAGTCAGAAAAATAGTGAAAACACATGAAAAGAAAAAAAAACAATCTCCTACGGAGTACATCACAAATTCTCAAACAAAGCAGTTTCACACAGAAACATTGAGAAACCGCTTCATTTATCGACTAGTTACCTAGTGAAACAATTTAATTAAACCCTTATTAATATTACTAGACACTACTCACTAGGGCTGAGTAAAAAATCCGATTATCCGAATTATCCGATATCCGATCTGTATCTGATCCGAAATAACGGATATCTGATCCGAAAAGTGGTTCGGTTTGGATACCCGTATCCGAAATATTTGGATATCGGATCAAATACGGATATCAGGTTTAAAAATTTGGATATCCGATATCCGAAAGTTATTGGATTATATATCAAATATCGGATCGGATACCCGATATCCGTTAATATCCAATCCGTATCCGAGATTTGATCCATAAATAGTGCTAGCTAATTTCACAAAATCGTAAATAAACCTATCCACAATTTTAAGTACTAGCTAATTTCAATTATCCCATATCCGATATCCACAATATTACGCTAGTTTTCCTTGATAGGTAGCGGGTTTATGTTTTGTAATATATACCGAATGAAATTAGTATTACGCTAGTTTTCTTTTTTATTACAATTTGACAATATATAAAATACACAGAGCGGATATCGGATATCGGGTAACTGATCCGAAATTTTCGGATATTTTCGGATACTAAATTTCGGATATCCGATCATTTTGGATCAGATCACAGATACTAAAAATTTGGATTTTCGGATCGGATATCCGATCCGAAGTAGGGTTTCGGATCGGATATCCGATCCATTCTCTGCCCTACTACTCAAATATCTTAAAATTTTTCATGGGAGTCTGTCTCTCACCATTCCCAAGTAACTTCCAGTGAGAAGTCTCCTCCTCCCCAACTTATCAATCAAGTACAGCGCAGAGAGAGCACCTGGAGTCCACAAAGAGTGTTAGTCAGTTACGAAGTTGCAGAAATCCATTTGCCAAATTTAACCATATTGGCATTGTTATTTACAGGGGATTGCGAAACGTCGTCGACGTTTTGCGAAAAATCGTCGACGTTTTTTTGACAAATGACAACTCTTGCCCTTCTCTCTCTCTAGCTTTTATTCTCTGAAACAAAAACAACAAAAACAACGTAAATTCCTAAGAAACGGTTTCAACTTCGAACATCAACATCAAATAACGACAACGATTTAATGTCAAACGACGACAACGATTCATCGATAACTAACTTAAATCTTAGATTTTTTTTTCAATTAATTTTTGTTGAATTACATGTTTAAGCCTTGAAATTAGGTTGAATTAATCGTACAAGGCATGGAATAGACAAATTGAACTCAATCGAAATTTTGAATTAGACTTGAAAACTAACCGTCCTAGCGTGGAATGGACTTGAAAACTGGCCGTCCATACATGGTATGGACGTGAATAGTACACGTCCAAACCATGCATGGACGTGTACTGTTCACGTCCATACATGGAGTGGACGTGTACTATTCACGTCCATACCATGTATGGACGTCATTAACGTCCATACATGGTATGGACGTGAATAGTACACGTCCACTCCATGTATGGACGTGAACAGTACACGTCCATGCATGGTTTGGACGTGTACTATTCACGTCCATACCATGTATGGACGTGTACTATTTTCAAGTCTTTATATTTCCGTCATTTTAACCAATTTTGTTTCGGTTGTAATATTGAAATGTAACCGTTGTGATTTCAAATTTCAAAATGTAACCGTTACAATTTGAAAATGTTGCCGTTATACTACGGCTTCTTATAAATACTGGTTTTCATGTTGATTGTAATCGCAACAACCACAACATCATTCACTACTAAAATAATTTCTTTTAATATGGCTCTCACAAATGTTCAAAAAAACAGAGTCTATCAGCTAAGGATCGATCTTATAACTACGCAGTTCCCAGTACTAGTTTCTCGCCTTGAACTAGTCATTCCGAGTGACACTGTCTGGGACCTGGTAGAACATCCTCCAATTGCCAACCTTTTTGGCATCCTACACGGTAACCCCCTCTGCAGTCCGGTTGTTCCAGACGATGAAGTTACTGATGAGATTGTAACTGGGAAGATGTGGGAGTTCCGCAAGCTAAGAAGCGATTTCCTTAAATATATCGAGCTTATACTAAACTTGATAGACTACGCAACACTATCTGATTTGTGTGCCGGTAGAGTGTTCAATCTAGGTAATGTCCGTCTGCGCATTTTAATGTTTTATGATCATTATGTGGCTAGTCAACCTGAAATAATTGAAGCTGGAGATTACGAAGGAGATCTGGATTCTTCATCTTCGTCATCTGAAGATAATTAAGTATTGTAAACTTGTATTTGATGTTTGATGTGTCTTCGTTAATGTCTAATGTATTCTATGTTTTCATCAAATTTTAGTTACGATTTATGTTTTATGTGCTTTTGTTCATGTCCGATGTAAGCTATGAGTTCTAATATGTGTTAAAATATGCATAAAATAACTAATAAACTAACAAAGAAGTCACGAGAAAAATAAAATAGTCCGTACGAAAGACAACAAATAAAGTCCAAGCATAAAAAAAACTAACTAGTAAACTACATCATCATCATCATCATCGTCCTCCTCCTCCTCATCATCATCAGCCTGATCATCCTCAACGTCATCCCTCGATATGTAGAACCGCTCCATATCATCGACCAAGCGTCGCACGTACGGCCATTTCTGGTCGAGGTCTTGAGTATAAATCTGCGAGAAATGACGGCTAAGAGCCCGGCCAACCTCCGGCTCCTCGGTGAAAGGGGGTGCTTCCATCTCAACACGGCGTGTAGGGGGGTAGAAGTATGGGTGAGAAATCTTCTTGTACCAACTCATGTAACGTGGATCACACTGAAACGACATCAAAGCCCGGTCATGACGCTGTCTCAACGGAATCTCAGCCTCTCTCAAACCCCAATCCAAATCAGCAGCATCACCGTACGACAGCTTGTAACCCTGAGCCGGCTTCGCCGGACGACTCTCGGCAGCTGGGACCCGCATAGGGTTCGGGTAATCCTGAACATAGCCAAACTGACGGAGACACCTATCAGGCTGGTACGGCTCCACTATATCCATAAACCTGATCACCCCCGAGTAGAGCGTACTCCGACAACCCCTGTGTGGGCTAACACCGTAAGGGAGCCACCTCACCTGCTCCTCCCTCAGCCCGTCCAACCTCTGCCTGTGCTGCTCCAACAACTCCTCATCTCCCCTAAACCTAGGAACCCGTGACCAAGCCTCGACAAGTGGTCGTCCCTTAACATAATATCCCGAGTGAGGCCTGAACGTCGGAAAGTACTCGTATATCCAAGCCTGAAGCAACGGCAGACAACCGCTAACCCCAGCTGCCTCCCTACGCGAAGCCATCCCCAACTGTCGGTACAGGTACGCAAATGTCGCGGCCCCCCAAGCATAACCGCCTAAATCATCTAAATCATCAAACAGCGGCAACATACGAGCGACAACCCGATCGCTGGACTTGTCGGTGAACAAAGTTTGTCCAACCAACAACATCATGTACGCCCGTAGGGAGTCCTCCTGGCTCCCCTTCTCCACAACATCCGTCAGCTTCCTCACCAAAATCCCCCCACCCCTGTAAAGGGGTGCAGTCACGGCCGCCACGTCGATGCCAAACAAGGCCGCGTACTTCCCCTTCAGACCACTCTCCCCCCTCGTACCCTCGTCCATAACCCTAGCGCCATCCACCCGTATGCCGAGGATCCTGTGAACGTCGTGCAACAGTATCGTAATCTCACCAAACGGCATGTGGAAAGTGTTGGTGTCCGGCTGCCACCTCTCAACGAACGCACTAATAAGGTTCTCATCCAACCCAGTGGTCAAACAGGTCCTAAGATGACCAAGCCCGCTCTCGGCAACTCTATCCATAACCGTAGAGCGGACCCTCATCTTACTCATCTTCTCCATAGCTCCCGGCCTCTCGTAACACGTGATCCACTGTCTCGCGCTCCCCTCATCCGTCCAACTACTGCGAGCTACGTGGCCACCGAAGCTACGTAAGACAGTAGGTACAGACGGCCCCACTACAACAGGACCCTGTAGACGCCAGGAAAGATCCGGAGTCTTCTTCCTCCCGCCCGTGCTACTAGAGGCCCCACTCTCCACAAATGGCCTATATCGGCCGCTACTATCACGTACGATCACCTTAGCTGGTCGATCGGCTGCCTCCTCGTCCAAAAACTGGGAGTCGTGCTCCTCCTCCTCCTCCACCTCCACCTCCTCCTCCTCCTCAACTTCCTCGTCCTCCGAACTACTAACTCGGGGGTCCCTGAAAAAAGCTCTCGGTAGCTGTAGCTGGTCCTCGGGAGTAGGGTCGGGAGTCCTTATTAGGAGACCCTTTCCCCTACCCCTACCCCTACCCCTACCCCTACCCCTACCTCTACCTCCCCTACCAGCTCCTGCTGCTGCTGCTGGTTGTGATGCTATCGGGACACGACGTTTAGATCCCGTGACTCTTCGGCTTGCGGTACGGCCAATCGCAGACATGATATCATCCTCATTGTAAGACATCTGCATTTACGAGATTATAATAACGTTAAACTAATATAATTAAACAAATTGTCATAAAAAAGTAAAATAAGAAAAACTTAAATAAAAAAAATTGAAAATATACGGCCAAACCCTAAACCCTAAACCCTAAACCCTAAACCCTAAACCCTAAACCCTAAACCCTAAACCCCAACCCACCATAAACCCTAAACCCTAAACCCCAACCCACCATAAACCCTAAACCCTAAACCCTAAACCCCAACCCACCATAAACCCTAAACCCTAAACCCTACCTATACCTTAAACCCTAAACCCCAACCCACCATAAACCCTAAACCCTAAACCCTACCTATACCCTAAACCCTATACCCTATACCCTTAACCCACGTCCCAACCCACCCTAGCCACCCCAAACCCACGTCCCCAGCCCCAACCAACGCCCATAGCCCACGTCCCAGCCCCCCACCAACGCCCCAACCCCACGTCCCATCCCCCCACCAACGCCCCTATCCCACGTCCCATCCCCCCACCAACGCCCCAACCCTACGTCCCTCCCTACCCTAAACGTGCCCCCCACACGTCCCTCCCTACCCTAAACGTGCCCCCCACACGTCCCTCCCCTACCCTAAACGTGAACTACCCATGTCCCTCATTGCCTTAGACGTCTACTTCCCACGTCCCTCCTTGCTCTTGCGAAAAATCGTGTCTAACCTAACCCACATTCGGCTTTTGATTGAAACCCCAAATTCAACTTACAACAAATCTAATTCTAACAACAATCTAACTAACATCAACAACAACAACAACAACAAACAACAATAGCACAAAAATTGAATCAAAATCCCTAAAAATTGAATCAAAATCAAGAAAATTAAAAAAAACAACTAACAAAACAACTAACCTTGGTGGTGCTAGGTGTCGGCGGTGGGGTCCTCGGCGGTGGTTGTCGTCGGCGGTGGGGTCCTCGGCAGTGGTGGCGACGTGTGGTGGTGTGGTGTGGTGGTGTTCTCGGTGATGGAGGGGGAGAGTGTTTTTAATTTTTTTTAATTTGAATGAGAGTGTGAGTGTGAAAGGGTAGTATTGGTCTTTTGTTGAAAAAACGTCGACGATTTTTCGCAAAACGTCGACGACATTTCGCGATTCGGTTATTTACATTTGAAATAAAATAAGAACACAAGCAACACTTCTCAGACCATATATAGTTTCGATCTTTGCATCAAGGAAAAAATGATGTTAGACAAACATTAATTATCAATATTTATTAATTTTAAGATTAATTACCTGTAGAAATACCTTATTAGCTACCATGATTAGATATCTTTACCTAGTTTAAGTATATTAACCCCTTCATCACCTTGATTATGCATATTTGATGTCTTTTTCTTATTATGATTAAAAAGACTGACTCCCATGGGTTGAGGGGGAACTTGACACACAATTTAATTTGTAACTTGCCATCATCAAAGGGGGAATTTGGAGAACACATTCAGGTTGATGATGCCGAGTTACCCTTAATTATCTAATGTTTTCCTCTAAGTGTCATTTGATTAGCAAGAGACATTAAGCTCGTGAAAGATGATCAAGATGGATGTCTCAAGAAGCAAGCAAGACAGAAGACAACCCGAGTCTAGGAAGAATGTTGTAAACGAGGTAGTTAAACATATCCTCCTATTAATTAGAAGTTGCAAAACCTATGCAAAGTTTGCTGGACTGTTGCAGATGTGGTTTCTGGTACTATTATACGGAGATATTTTCAAAAGAAATTTACAAATGGTCAAAAATTGTTTTCAAAACATCATAATACCTTAAAAAGGATATTCTTTAATTTGGAATTGAAAGAAACAATTTAAAACACAAACAAGAGGGTCTCGTTGTTTGTAAAAGGTGAAAAGTTTACGTTTTCCTCTTTGAGCTTAGTGAGTGTTTTCATGCAAAACAGTTGAAGGCTTTCCTTATCCAAACTAGAACTAACATTGAGCCTCTCAAAAGCTGAGTAGTCCTTTTCCTCAGTTTGAAAAACCAACACACCTAATTGACCATTGGATAAAGAAGTTGATTGAAATAAACTATTGAACAAAAGCATGTGTCTAGGGTACAACCCTCTCATACCTCTCGTCTATATAAGGGACTCTCGTGTTAAATGATAGGACTTCTAGAGCATTTATTGTAAACTTTGCAAATTTGTTGAGTGTCATTTTACAAAGTTTTTTGCAAAAGTTTTCTGTTTTGAAAAGTCTTCATTTGTTTTCATAAAACAATCATCTCCAAGTACTAGTTCGCACTCCTAATGACTATGAATACGTTCAATGAATCTCGTGTTTAGATCTTAACCAAAATCTCGATGTTCTTAAGTGAACCTTTAAGATTGTGATCCTGTAAACCTAGAGATAGAACATTGAAAACTCTTAGAGCAAAGTTGCTTTAAGTTTGAGTCAAAGTCTTAAGAGCGGAGTAGCTCTAAGAAAATGCAACCAGAGTAGACCGGGAAGTTATTTTCATTGTAAGGGGTTTAGTTAAGTTTGAGTAACTATCTAAACAAGTAATAAAATAACGATTGGACGTAGGCTCCGGAGTAGGAGCTGAACCAATTTTTAAAACATCGTTTGTTTAAGCACGTACTTATCTCTTTACTTGCTTCTCCTTTATCTTGTTGTTCTCGTATCAAATAGGTCTGTGCAACAGTACCTTATACTGTTACTTAGACTCTTTTCTTCACTATTAAACTCTCGATCATTCAAGTAAACTCAGAAATTTTAAAAGGTCGCCTAATTCACCCCTTCCCCCTCTCAGGTGCTTAATCGTTCTTAACTCTTCAATCTGTATCAGAGTCTCGTGCTCTTGATAAAGGTTTAACCACCAAAGACTTGATCCATAGTTAAGGACGATTCAAAACACACCAAGTACCCTATATTCAAAGTGGAGAACTATGCTTGGTGGAAACACCGCATGGAACATTATGTCAAAGAGGTTGATTACGAGTGTTGGATGATCATTCAAAAGGGCCCACTCAAAATTGAAGAAACTGATGACAAGGGTAAAAAGACTCCCAAAGATGAAGAAAAATATAACGAAAATGACTATCAAAAAATTGAGAAAAACTCTAAAGCAATGTCCATCCTTCAATATGGCATTGGCGAACAAGAGATAAACCGGATATCCGGATGTAACTCAACAAAACAAATTTGGGACACCCTAAGTCTAGCTCATGAGGGAACGTCATCAAAAGTTAAGAAATACTGTGTTGATCTCCTCATGCAACAATATGAGATGTTCATAATGGGCAGAGACGAGTCAATCAACAGTTTGTCCTCTCGTTTCTCATGTATTGTTAATGAATTAAAGAGTCTGGGTCAAAACTTTGAATCCGAGGATTTAGTCCGAAAGATCATTCGGAGCCTCACTAAAAAATGGCAATCGAAGGTGGCGGCTACTGAGGAAGCTAAAGATCTTGCCATCCTTTCACTAAATGAAGTAATGGGCTCCTTCATGGCTCATGAGCTTTCACTTTCAAAATGCTCTCATGAAAGTTCAAAAGGAAACGGACTCGCTCTTAATGCTCTCTCAAGCGATGAGGAGGATGCGGATGCCGAGTTTGACATGTTCACTAAAAATGTGGCGGGCATAATAAATGGTCGCGTATCTCGAAGATTTAACAACAATACTAGCAAAAAAAAGTTTTCCTAAAAAAGAAGATCTAGTTCCACTTTTTGGTGCTTTAAATGTGGTGACAATTGTCACCAAATAAGGAATACCCCAAATGGGATGAGATCAAATATAAAGAAAAACGTGACTTTGATAAACGAGATTACAAACAAAAGGTTATGACTACTGTCTGAGGGATGTCCGATTCTGATGAGGATGAAGTCCTTGAGGAAGAATTGGATGCCAAAATGTGTCTCTCCTCTCAATCAAGTCATTGACACCCGTCGTTGAGGGGTGCCAAAGATAAGATTTATAAAACCTCAGCTTAAACTAGAAAGTGTAAGTCAAGGGTCGAACCACAAGGAGACAAAGTTAATAATGTTTGTGAATTTAAAGCTCATTCAAAGTAACAAAAAAGGGGGTTTTGATTGTTGGTTGAAACTAACAACTAAAGTGATAAAATAAACAAAGATGCTAAATAAAGGTGAAAGAGTGATTAGGAACTTCGGTTCCCCATGGCTAGGGCAAGTCAATATGAGGTAAATAACCAAATAACACAATCCCAAGGAACAAAGAATAAACCTTTAGGTCAATATTCTACCCAATCCTTACGGTCTTAGGGTTCCTAATAAAGCACTAAACTTTCGTTCATAGGGCAATCCCAAAATTGTTGTTAAACTAATTCTATGAATCCTTCAATCTAGAAGAATTAGTTCACCAACAATAATGAGGATTGGTATAAAATCATAAAACCATTAAAGACCTAATTTTCGCCATGGTTCCCCTAATTCCCAATCAAAGGGATTAGCTATTCATGATTATAACACTAATACTAACAAACTCAAGGGATAACATGCGAGATAACATAATTGAAAGTAACGGTTAAAGATAGCAAAGTAAAGAATTGAACAACAGATTAGAAGCTATTTGTAGGAATTTTATGTGGGGAGGAACAGCAGATTATCAGAGAGTCCCTCTAGTAGGCTGGGACAAGGTCACTTTGCCTACAATTGAAGGAGGTCTAGGAATTAAGAAAGCTGAGGAATGGAACATGGCTACTGTAGGGAAGCTAGTGGACTGGATATACACCAAAACTGACAGATTATGGATTAGATGGGTTAACAGTGTATACATAAAAGACAGGGACTGGAACAGCTATACACCTCTCATGGATGCTCCTTGGACCTGGAAAAGCATCTGCAAAATCAAAGAAAAAATCAAGGCAGGCTTTGTTGGGAATAGATGGGCCTTGGATGATAAAGGTTACTCTATTAGACAAGGCTATGACTGGCTAACCACTGCACATCCTAAACCAGTTTGGACTCCTGTTATTTGGAATAAATGGAATTGGCCAAAGCATTCCATCAATTCCTGGATCATTATGCATGATGGGTTGAATACCAAAGCCAAACTTCATAGTATTGGCTACTGTAATGATGCTATATGCTGTTTATGTGGACTGCTACCTGAAACTTCAGATCATTTGTTCCAAGTCTGTGAGTACAGTAGTATTATAAGAAACCAAGTTGAAGAGTGGCTTACCATTCCTTTCCCTACTATGACTGCTCTGGTGACTGCTCCCAAAAGTACAATTAAATGGCAACTGCTAGCCATGCTCCTGACAACTTATAGGTATCATATTTGGTACCAAAGAAATCAAGCTCGAATTGAACAAACTCTGAATTTGCCAAAGAAAGTTTCTGCTCAGATTGAGGACAATGTCAGAAATCGTCTCAAAATCAAGCTGGGATCAGATATTGCTGCTACTGATTGGAAGGATTTGCTTAGATAACTAGTTGACTGTTATTCTGGGTTTGTTTTTTAATGATCTTGTTTATGTGCTTGTGGTGCCTCGAACCCACAACCCCCCTGTATATGATTTAACTTTTTGATATATCTAATACATACTCACATTTCACCAAAAAAAAAAAGAATTGAACAACAATAGAAAGAAGGAACAAGAATTGGAATAACAAGGAAGATTAATTGCATAAACTTACAATCGAACGGAAAACAAGAATCCGATCTGAAAATTGGAGTTCTTCTCCCTAAGTCTAGTGTGTTTTTGTGCTAATGACTGCTTAACCTAATAAAGTTCCACGAGGTCCTACTAATAGTCCTTCTAATTACATGATTAAAGAAATAAAACCGAAATAAAGAACCGAAACAACGGAACCCGTGAGCTGGTCGACCGACCGGGCATAGTGGTCGGTCGACCACTTTAGCTGTAGGCAGGCCTTTCTGTAACTGTGCATTGGTCGGTCGACCACTTAGGTTGGTCAGTCGACCGTTTCCTGTGTGTTCCAGCCTCTGATTAGTTTGCACGCATCTCTAGGTTACGAGTTCAGATCTTTGCTTCGTGCATTCCCTTAAGATGGCTTCCGGAGGACAGTTAAAGCTTGATTTTGCTCACTTCCGCTTGTTCCTACATTTAAAACATAGAAAGGCCAAAGTAAACCGTTTCGGGAGGAAAAGTAACTAAAAGCTACAAATATGCATAGAAATACGTGCTGAAACTATAAATAGAATGTATAGTAAATGCACGTATCAAATCTCCCCAAACCAAACCTTGCTTGTCCTCAAGCAAGCACTATGACTCAATTAAAAAGGAAAACTTCTACTTGGAACGGATTTCATGCTCAGAATCAAACACAACGTCATGCCTAACCATTTTAATGCAACTTTCAAAGAAAATCAAGCTTATTGCCAAATGCAAACGAATTGATCATGTTGGGATAAAATGCTAAACTTTCAACCTTGCAAGACTCATTCAAATTGGACGCTCACGGGTCGCTCCATCACTCAAACAAGCAAAGGGTGATATATATGTGAAAGACAAGAAGATAAACAAGAATATAGACTCTCACCTATCTATGACCCATAAGAACATGCTTGCAATCTAACATGAATAAAGTCTCTATAACCGTACACATGCATTCCAACACTGTAATAACCATGACACATGCCGAGGCGATTTGGGTTTGTGAGGCTAAAGGCAAGAAAGGATTAAAGTGAATTTGGGAAAAAGGGGTTAAACCGAGCTAACAACCGCCAAACCCAACTACAAAAATTAGTTTCATTCTTCTTTTCAAAACAAACCAATGCTCAAAAATCGTGAACATGTTGTCACAAATCCTCTTCTTTTCTTTCTTTCTTTTCATAATTTTCTCCTTTCAACGCAAAGAAAAAGCTCATGCACAGTGTTCATGGTCGACCGACCATCAATGTCAGTCGGTCGACCACCTCAGGTACCAGGCAACTTCTGTTTTTCCCATATTTTTTTTCATTGAGTTCTTTCTTTTCTTTATTTCTCTTTCATTTATGAACTCAGAATTTTTCACTTTCTTTTCTTTTTCTTCTTCATCATTCCCACACATAATTTTCTCCATTGAAGCATAACAACCAAGGATGGTCAAAACAGTCCCAACATACCATGTTACTAGCTCGGTTAGGGTAAGCAAATTTAGGATGTAGTATATGGGATAAAAGAGGCAATTTGGCTATGTGAGGGTTATGGGTCAAACAAGAAAAGGGAAGCCTCTACCACATGTGTCAACAAACCACAAACCCGAATGCATATAGGTATCAAGTAGACAAAGTTCATGCTTATGCAAGTTTATGTGACATGCCTTAGAAGGAGAAACTACTCTCAATCCTACATGAAATCGGTCATGAATGTCACCGATTTATTAAGCTTTAAAACTTAGAATTTGAAGTAGCTTGCCAAAAAGAGAGTCAAGTCTAATTATTTAGCATAAAATCAACAAAAACTCGTAGACAATGCAAAAGACTAGCTTGAAATTTTTTGAAAATGCAAGGCAAGGCAGTAGGCGAAATGTGAGGCATAATCATCATAGAATCCATCCGTTCCGACTCGACCTATATGCTAAAGGAAACGTGCATTTTTTTTATTGAATTTTTGGTATGTATGCAGGAAAAAAGAAGAAAAATGCAAACTGAAATGCAGTAAACGTGTGACAGAAAAAAGATGAAATACTGATGCAAACCCAACAAAAGGGAAAAGACAAAAGAGACCTAAACAAATGCAGACTCAACAAAAGGATGCATATACCCTCCCCAAACCAAAACGCACAATGCCCTAATTGTGCTCATCAGCATATATCTACAACAACAAGTTGGGGTCGGGGAATGGCAAACAAAAGAAGAAAGATAAGAAAACTAAAGGAAAAAGAAAGAAATAAAAGACAAATACTTACAAGATACAAGTACCTCCCCAAACCGAACGTCGAAGAGGGGAGGTTTGGGCTCAACTCTAATCCTCTGGGTCATACTCCGACCCACTAGCTTCCGCTTCCTCCTCCTCTTCCTCCTCGGACCCACTGCCTGATCCCGAGGCGTCTCCAACTGCTTCTCCGGATCCCTGGCCGCCCACCTGAGGTGTGTAGAAGGAAGGGTGAGTCCATCGGCTCGCGGGAAGCTTGCCAAGCGAGGCATACTCCGAGTAAATCGGATACTGGAAAAGGCAATCATCCAATCTCTTATGGTTGAACTGCCTGCAGAGATCGGCCATCATATGCGGGAGGGACCTGTTATCAACGACAAGAGGTATAGGAATGTTAGGTGGGGTAGTGAAGTCGGAGGGGTATCCCGTCCCAGGTGAAGCGTAGTGGGCACCAGGGGAAGCTCCTCTAGAGCCTCTAGAGGTCCCTCCCCTAAGCTAGAGGCGGTAGGAAGGAAGGAGTGGTCTAGGCCCCCCCTCAACGTCATCAAAGGGTAGCATGGGAGGGGCGTCAGTGATGGGGATGCGATCACTAGTGTAAGTATCAACCTTCCAAAACCCCTGACGGTCCACCCAATGCACGGACTTGACATTGGCAATGTCCATGTAGCGGGAGAGGGGGTCAAGGACATCCTCAAAACGGGGAACCTGCAAAATAAGGGAGTTAGCCAAACGAGTGACTAACCCACCACAGACAATGGTGGTCAAAGATATCCCCTCCCCAACCGTCACAAAGTGAGAGGCGACCAAGTAAGCAGTGTTATAAAATACAGAACCCCGACGCCTAACGTTAAGATAACCCGACAAAATCGAAAGCTCGATTTTGTTGACGTTTTGAGACTCTTTGCGGCCAAAAACAGTGTTGGCCAACAGACGCAGATAATATAGAGGGGCGGGCAAATGAACGGTAATGCTCTTCCTTTTCCTGTCTTGGGAATCGGAAAGACAAGACCAAATAACTTTATCTGATTTAGCAGGGTCACCAGTACGACCCTCAGCCCTTAAACCCAAGTAACCTGCAAATTCACCTAAAGTCAGGGAATATGTGACATTAAACAACCGAAAAGAAATACATTTAAAATCATAATTCGGCTTGTAGGACGAAAGGTCAAAAGAAAAGGACGAGAAGAACTCGAGGGTGAGAACGGGATATGTGAACTCATCCATGGTGACGAGTCCCGAAAACCCGTTCCGTTGAGTAAGCTCACAACATCCCTAGAACACCCCAAAGCCGTGAGCGTCGGCTCGTGCAAGAAGCGAGTTACTACCACGTGGCAGTAGGTCACCAAGTGCAGGCCTTTTGGTCTGGGGTGTGGAAAAGAACCTGCGGATAGTCCGGTAGACTACCCGTGTTTTGCACTGTCAAGCCTCCAGAGCCGCTGGCCCGTCCCCTTGCGTTGCTTGACTCTCCTCTTGAACCACTTGCTTCCGAAGTACGAGACCTCTTGCTTCCTCTAAGGCGGTTCAACATGTTGAATCTTCAAAATTACAACAACCATTCTCAATAATTAGACTTCCTGCAAGAATAACCGCTTTATTTATCAAAATAAAAGCAGCTTAATCACAAAATCAAAGTCCCTGTAACAGTATTCTGGTCGACCGACCACACTTCGTGGTCGACCGACCGGTTGACAGTATTTGCAGAGTCCCTGAAATTGTGGACTGGTCGACCGACCGACCAACCAAGTAAAAAGAGTTTCTGCAAAAGAGGATTGGTCGTCCGACTTAATTTCCTGGTTGGCCGACTTATTGCTGTACCAAATCGAACATACACGCAAATTTCAACGGCTCTCGAGCAAAGGAAATTGGGGGAAAAGCAAAACTAAACCCAACAACACTAAAAACAATCAAGAAAGTAGATCTAAGGCTAAGAGACTGAAAGAAGAACAAAAGAAACTAAAACTTTCTCTTAAAACAAGGCTAAATCGAAAAAACAAAAGAAAAGCTCACTATTGCAACGGAAAAGGACGCCTAAAACAGAAAGGAAACAAAGAAAGAGAGGAAACATACCTTGTGATGGAAAGAAAGAAGGATTTAGAAAAAAAAATTAGGTAGGAGGAAGAGAGAGAGTGGCTAGGGTTTTGGGAGAGAGGGAGCCGTGCTAAATTGTTGAAGAGCAATGAAATAATTTTCAAACAAAATAGACTTAAAGAAACCCTAAGGAATCCCGGTTTTCTGCCATCTGGTCGATCGACCAAGAAATCTGGTCGGTCGACCAGTTCACTGCTTACCTCACTTTCCAGAACCTGTTTTATTGCGCGCATGAGGTCGGTCGACCTTGGTAGCCGGTCGGTCGACCCAAATAACTGGCAATTCTCGTCTGTTTTCCTACTAAAGCTCAAAAATCCCATTAAAAGTATAAAGAGCAAGAAAGAAACATTTACAACTAAGAGGAAACTACAAAAAGAGAACTAAAGCTACAACACGGGTTGCCTCCCGGTTAGCGCTGGTTTAAGAGGTCCCGCACGACCTTTTTACCTATTATGAAGCATCCGAAAAAGGGTCAAAGTAAGATACTTCAACCTTCCCTATGAACTCATTTGCTCCATGGAAATTTTTCACATACTTGCCATTAACCTTGAACCTCTCACCGGATGAGGTTTCTAACACAATTGACCCGAACTTTGAGACTGCTGCGATGGTGTAAGGTCCACTCCACCTGGATTTCAGCTTACCAGGAAAAAGACGGATACAAGCATTAAATAGTAGAACCTTATCACCTACCTGAAAGTCACGCTTAATTATCCTCTTGTCATGCCAGTGCTTAGTTTTCTCCTTGTAAATCCTGGCATTGTCATAGGCAAGCAATCTAAATTCTTCCAACTCGTTCAGCTGTGACAAACGTTTCTCACGAGAAAGGTTAGGGTCTAGATTAAGATCACAAATGGCCCACCAAGACTTGCGTTCTAACTCAACTGGTAAGTGACAAGTCTTACCATAAATCAACCGGAATGGTGACATTCCGATTGGAGTTTTGAACGCAGTTCTATAAGCCCATAAAACGTCATCTAGCTTAAGACTCCAATCTTTCCTAGACTTAGAAACAACTTTGGCTAGGGTCTTCTTGAGTTCTCTATTAGAGATGTCAACTTGACCACTAGTCTGAGGGTGATATGCTAGACCCCTACAATGTTGGACACCGAATTTAGTTAGCAAGGCACTTAACTGTTTCTCTTTGAAATGCATACCCCCCATCACTATTGACAACTCTAGGGACACCAAAGCGATGAAATATGATTTTCTTAAAAAGTTTGATCACAGCTTTTGCATCACAATGGGGAGTAGCAATGGCTTCTACCAATTTAGACACAAAATCAACGGCGACAAGAATATACCTGTTACCTTGCCTGCTAGGGAAAGGTTCCTGATAATCAATGCCCCAGACATCAAAAATCTCTACCTCCAAAATACCCACCTGTGGCATCTCATGTCGTTTGGAAACATTCCCGGATCTCTGACAAGCGTCGCAACTACTCACAAAATTCCTACAATCAACACGCAAAGTAGGCCAATAAAAACCAGACTGTAATACCTTGGCCACGGTCCGAGATGGACCGTGGTGACCACCATAGGCAGAAGAGTGGCATGCTTCCAGAATGTCCTTCACTTCCCACTGGGGGACGCATCTCCAGATAAGTCCATCTCCGCATTCCTTGAAAACATAAGGGTCATCCCAAAAATACTGTTTTGCATCAAGGCAAACCTCTTCTTCTGTTGCCATGAAAGTTCTTTAGGAATTTTACCCGTGACAGCAAAATTAGCAAAATCAGCATACCAAGGAGGGGGGTAAGAACCTAAACTATTAATGATAAACAGACTCTCATCAGGAAAAGAATCATCAATAGGTAAAGGATCTTCCCTATCAGTCAGCTGAAGGCGAGATAAGTGGTCAGCTACCACATTTTCCGCGCCTGTCTTATCCCTAATCTCCAAGTCAAACTCCTGTAAAAGGAGTATCCACTTCAATAGCCTCGGCTTTGCATCTTTCTTCAAGAAGAGGCCTTTTAGAGCTGCATGGTCAGTGATGCGTGTCTATTTTATGATGTTTTACATCTATTTTTACACGCATTTGGTCGCTCATTTACGATGTTTTAGCCTTTATTTCCCAACTTTTGTCTACTTTCGTATTTTTATGCTATTTTGCAGAATTATGCGGAAAAAGGGCGATTTTAAACCAAATCCGCCCTCAAGTGATTTTTATAGCTAAGGACACGAAAGAAAAAGCCTAGCGCGCATTTCAAGGCCTGAAGATAGCATAAGCAAAGGTGCATATAGCAAAGAATCGATCCACGACATTGCAGCCTGTTTCAAATGGCTATATCTCGAGTTCTAGAGCTGATAATGGAGTGATTCCAGTTGGAGGAGAAAGCTTATCCTCTTAGCTTTCCAACGTCGTAAGAATCGCTTGATTAGGATAAGTAACGATGAAATGACAGCTGTTTTAAGATCGACGCGCGCTGCAGTCCCGATATTGGGTCGACCGACCCACGAAGTAGGTCGACCGACCTCAGCGCTGACCCAGAAGTTTCCGCAAAGCCCATTAAAGTGTTTAGGTCATTAGAAAACTCTTTATTTCCGCCTATTTAAGCATACTACGTGATTAGGGTTTAAGAATTCAGTTTTCTATTCAGTTCTTAATCCAGTAGTTTATTTAGTTTATTTTTGCATCTAATTACAAACTCTCAATTTATCTTTAGTTTTAGTTTTCTCTTTTCAAAGTTATTGTTTTGTAAGTTTTATTCATTGTTCATCAATCCTACCGCGATAATCAATAAAGCTTGTTCTTTTCTGCCCTAATCCATATTACGGTAATTCCTCTTTCAATTTCAGTTTATCAATTGTTCTTGTCTTAGAATTATTAGTATCCGATTTAAGTTAGAATCCCAAAGCCTTTATTGTTATCGCATGCTTAGTTTAATGTTCATCATGAATTCCGTTTTTATTAATGTTATTGTTATTATTTTAATTTTCATGAGTAGCTAAATTCTATATGTTAGGATGTAGGGAGTAAATATGCGTAGGTGGTGCGAATTCCGAGACCGACCTGTAGCAGGGCCGTGGTCGGCCGACTCACATAATGGGTCGGTCGACCAAGGCGGTGGTCGGCCGACTGGGCTAGCCGGTCGGTCGACCCACTCGCGTATGTTTTCTGTTCCGTTTTTCTTCGTAGACTATAATAACCTACAATGAGACTGAAAGGAGACTTGTAGGATGTTAGTAATGACCTACCCAAGATTGAGAGATATGGGAAAGGCATTGGTTTACACCTTAAGACGGCTAGGTTACTCAAGACTGAAAGGTATGTGACCTAGAAATTAGGAATCACCCTTATTGTTGACACCCAATAATTGTGAGACCTAGGAACTAATAGCATAGGCCGAAAGGAGCTATTAGGTACCATAGACCGAAAGGATATGTTACACCCCTTACGCGACTGCAATACATGTTGACTTAGGATTTACACCATCGTAGCTATTTACTACCCGAACATCCTAGCATCCTTTTTATTATAAGTTTTATTTCATTCTTATTTTCTTGTTTTATTATCTTTTATTCTAGACTTAGTAATAACCAATCCAAAACCCCCAATTTGTTACCTTAAAACATTGACCTTAAACAATAAACACTCCTCACCTCTCTGTGGTTCGACCCTTACTATCACTATCTATAGTTTTAGTTTGGTTTATAAATCTTATATTTGATACCCACAACGACGGGTATCAAATTTTGGCGCCATTGCCGGGGAGGTGACGCCAGTGTTTATTGTTTTTTGTTTATGTTTTCCCTTTTCTTTTGCCGTCATGACCATCGCCCCTTTCCCGCAACTCGAGCATGAACCATTGCATATCTATTGTAGTAGAATAACCTCTTTCCTTACTCAGTCTGACTATCCTGTTAGTATTGGGGAGGTTTGTCGTATCTTTTATGATGGAGTTACTGGTAAGACCTTGATCGAGATTGAGAGAAATTGTGGATGGGATTTTTTAGACTTACCCTATGAGAAGCAATGGGAGCTTCTCAAACACCTAATCCAAGCCAGCGAAGATACGGAGAGGTATGAGGGTTTTAATATTAGTAACCCGGATATTCCTATTGAGTGTGATCCTATCACACCCATTACTGAAGAGTCGCTCATTCTTATGGATGAGTACGATAGGTTACTTGATTCCCTCTCCCTCCCCATTGATGACACTGACTTGGACTTAGATACAGCTGATGAGTTAGAAATTTACCCTTTGACTGACGAACCTATTTTTGTAGGTGTTAGTAATGAACAAGTTCCTGACATGTTTGAACCTTCGGTTGATGAACCTTGTTTTTTGCAGGATTCATTTATTGACATTCCTGATGTTTTTAATAATATTAGTGAATGTTATGTACAAGGATCCTTTACAAAGGATCCTTCGGAGGCTTTGATGTGTTTTGAGGCATGTGCAGGTGAATCTCTTGCTCAGGAGGCTGATTTGGATGCTCCAGAAATTGCAACTCTAGTGATAGAGTCTATAGGCGATAGGAAGAGAGATGTTCTCGATCGAGTAGTACCACTTACTTGATCAAATGATGTAGAGAACGAGGTCACTCAAGCAAGTGATCATTTGGCTAAAGAAAAGAGCCCTAAGAAGAAGAAACCCAGGAAGGTGTCGGCCCACGACTTGGGAGTCGACAACTCCGGGAGATGGATGGCTAAAGCTATGGATGATGACCCACCTATCTACACGGTGGAGAGAAACTCATCTACCCAAATCACCATAGTTGAAGGAGTAGCATGTAGTCAGAGCCCTTGGTCAAAGAAACGCCAAAACCTTCGCGGATGACTTTTTCTTTTTGCTCGTTTATGTTTTTCTAAAGACAATTTTTTTTTTCTGTTTTGTTAAGACTTTTCAGTTTGTTTTGCTTTAAGTTTTTTAGGACAATTTTGCTTTTGTTGCATAGTTAAGACTTTTGGACTTGTCTCTGGCATCTCGCGCATTTGTTGGGCGCATATTTATTGCTTTTTCAGGTTCGACAAAGAAACGAAGACCGCTGTGCAGCAGAGGGGTCGACCGACCAGAAACACGGGTCGGTCGACCTAGTCCCTGTAAATGCTGGAATTCCTGTAGTCTGCAGGAAGGTCGGTCGACCTAAAATATGGGTCGGTCGACCCAACCATCCGTCACAGCCTGTTCGTTTCTTCCTCGGGAATTGTGCAACCATCCTGGGTACTTGAGTGGCACTGCTGGCCACCAAAACCTCCCAGCTTACGCTGGTTTGGGGAGGTTTTTCTCATACGCTTAACAACCCAGTGAGTTCTTTCCAGTTTTCCTTGGTTTTTATTTTCCTTGCATCTTTCTTGTAATTTTCTGAAACCTTTTCTTAGGCTAATGCACAATGGGGACATTGTGCGGGTTGGTTTGGGGAATGGTTTAGTCACATGCATTGTTCCATTGCATTTTGTCACACGTTTATTAGATTTCCGTATTGCATCGTTCTTTTGTTTTCCTTGCATATACAAGAAAAAAAAAGAAAAATACAAAAAAATGAAAAAATTCAAAAATTCCAAAAAAATGCACGTTTATTTTAGCATATAGGTCGAGTCGGAACGAGAGTATTTCAAGGATGATTTTGCTTTCTTACATGTTTATGCCTTTACCTTACCTTGTCAACTTGTTTTAGTATGAGAGTCTTTTGCATATCTACGAGTTTTTGTCAACTTGTTTTTCGTGAGACTTGACTTATACCTTGGCAACCTACTATACATTCTAAGTTTTAGAGCTTATTTCCTGGTTTCATTCTTAAACCAGTTGTCTAGGATGTGAGTAGTACTCCCCTTGGAACATGTTACATCAATATGCATAAACATGAACATGAATTGCTATATACTTGTTTACTATCTCATTTTGGGTCTTGGTACGTGCATTTGGGATCCCTTTTCTCATTTTTACCCATAAGCCTTACATAGCCAAAATTGCTTTTTTATTTCCCCAAAACTACATCCCATACTTAGCCTACCTTTCCAAGCTAGTACTTGTGGTCATTGGATTATTTTGAGGCATCTTGGTTTGTATGCTATCTTGAGCAAAAAGAGAAAAGAAAGAAAGAATCAAGAGAAAGAAAAGAACAGAAAAATTCAGAAAAAGAAAGAAAGAAACGAAAAACGAAAAAAAAAAGTCAAAACGTACAGAAAAGAGGTCGACCGACCACATTCTTGAGTCGGCCGACCACCTGTCATCATCAGATTCAAAATTTCGTTCAACAAAAATTCCTTTCTTTTATATGTTATCACTCCCGTACTTCATTCAAAATATTTGGGAGTCCTTTCCTATTTAATGTGAGAGTTATGCTAAAAAAAGAGCACTTTCTTAATATCAAAAAAGGTTGTGAAATATGTTGTTGGGAACCGGTTTTACTAGCTTGGCTACTAACCCCACAAATCCAAAAACATCTTAACCACTTTTTACCTTTCACCTCAAATATCCTTCATTGCCTCAATTGCATGTATCCGAGTCACTTGATGGGTTTGTTATACATAGTTGTGGAATTTCTGTTCATGTTAGATTGCAGGCATGTTTTCATGGGTCGCAGTTAGGTGAGTGTCTTTACAAAATACTTCTTTCTATCTTTTACATATACTCACCCTTTGCTTCATGAGTGTCTCGAGCGTACCGCGAGAGTCCATGGTATAAGTCTCTATAGTTTCCAGTTTGCAAGTTTGACGACCCCATAACTCGTTTGCATGATTTGAATGCTTTCTCATTTTGCACTTGCCATTGGTTTAGGCTTACATGTAAATTTCGCTCTGAGATTGAAATCGTTCCATTAGTTAAGATCGAGTCTATTACTTGCTTGAGGACAAGCAAGGGTTTGGTTTGGGGAATTTGATGCGTGTCTATTTTATGATGTTTTACATCTATTTTTACACGCATTTGGTCGCTCATTTACGATGTTTTAGCCTTTATTTCCCAACTTTTGTCTACTTTCGTATTTTTATGCTATTTTGCAGAATTATGCGGAAAAAGGGCGATTTTAAACCAAATCCGCCCTCAAGTGATTTTTATAGCTAAGGTCACGAAAGAACAAGCCTAGCGCGCATTTCAAGGCCTGAAGATAGCATAATCAAAGGTGCATATAGCAAAGAATCGATCCACGACATTGCAGCCTGTTTCAAATGGCTATATCTCGAGTTCTAGAGCTGATAATGGAGTGATTCCAGTTGGAGGAGAAAGCTTATCCTCTTAGCTTTCCAACGTCGTAAGAATCGCTTGATTAGGATAAGTAACGATGAAATGACAGCTGTTTTAAGATCGACGCGCGCTGCAGTCCCGATATTGGGTCGACTGACCTACGAAGTAGGTCGACCGACCTCAGCGCTGACCCAGAAGTTTCCGCAAAGCCCATTAAAGTGTTTAGGTCATTAGGAAACTCTTTATTTCCGCCTATTTAAGCATACTACGTGATTAGGATTTAAGAATTCAGTTTTCTATTCAGTTCTTAATCCAGTAGTTTATTTTATTTTTGCATCTAATTACAAACTCTCAATTTATCTTTAGTTTTAGTTTTCTCTTTTCAAAGTTATTGTTTTGTAAGTTTTATTCATTGTTCATCAATCCTTCCGCGATAATCAATAAAGCTTGTTATTTTCTGCCCTAATCCATATTACGGTAATTCCTCTTTCAATTTCAGTTTATCAATTGTTCTTGTCTTAGAATTATTAGTATCCGATTTAAGTTAGAGTCCCAAAGCCTTTATTGTTATCGCATGCTTAGTTTAATGTTCATCATGAATTCCGTTTTTATTAATGTTATTGTTATTATTTTAATTTCCATGAGTAGCTAAATTCTATATGTTAGGATGTAGGGAGTAAATATGCGTAGATGGCGCGAATTCCGAGACCGACCTGTAGCAGGGCCGTGGTCGGCCGACTCACATAATGGGTCGGTCGACCAAGGCGGTGGTCGGCCGACTTGGCTAGCCGGTCGGTCGACCCACACGCGTATGTTTTCTATTTCGTTTTTCTTCGTAGACTATAATAACCTACAATGAGACTGAATGGAGACTTGTAGGATGTTAGTAATGACCTACCCAAGATTGAGAGATATGGGAAAGGCATTGGTTTACACCTTAAGACGGCTAGGTTACTCAAGACTGAAAGGTATGTGACCTAGAAATTAGGAATCACCCTTATTGTTGACACCCAATAATTGTGAGACCTAGGAACTAATAGCATATAGGCCGAAATGAGCTATTAGGTACCATAGACCGAAAGGATATGTTACACCCCTTACGCGACTACAATACATGTTGACTTAGGATTTACACCATCGTGGCTATTTACTACCCGAACATCCTAGCATCCTTTTTATTATAAGTTTTATTTCATTCTTATTTTCTTGTTTTATTATCTTTTATTCTAGACTTAGTAATAACCAATCCAAAACCCCCAATTTGTTGCCTTAAAACATTGACCTTAAACAATAAACACTCCTCACCTCTCTGTGGTTCGACCCTTACTATCACTATCTATAGTTTTAGTTTGGTTTATAAATCTTATCTTTGACACCCACAACGACGGGTATCAGTCAGTGTGTTGAACCATATATTCAAATATATATATAGTATATATGTTTATGTTTTGATAATGACAAGTCTAAGTTATTTATATATTATATACTCGTATGTATAATCGTGTGCTAAGTGTACAGAAATTTAGTAACAAGATCTAATCAATCAAGTACAAACGATTCAAGCATATTAGTCAACAAATTGACTAAGTCGAAGATTGATAGAAGATCACAAGCGCGCATAATGAACTAAAGTTATATTTATCAACTATAGCTTTAGTACAAGTTTGGTTCTAGTTATAGCCAGTAGCTATAACTCTATATCATGAAGAAATGATCAAGACTTATGTGTGTTTTAGTTGAAACAATTGTTTCCTAATTTGTGTCGTATAGGTATTAGTGTTTAAATGGTATTCTATTTAAATATAGAATTGTTAATCTTAATAGGATTATATAAAATATCTTTTAGTTAAATGAGAAATAAATAATTGTCTTATGAGATAATTATTTATTACTAAAATAAACTAAAGATTTTTTATATGATTTTAATTGTCAAAATATATAATCTAAGATTTAGTTTGTTTCGATTTTGGAAATTGTGTGATATGTCACATTACCATAAATCGTGTAGGACTTACTTAAATAAATATTATGTATTTATTTAATGTCCTAAATAAACTAAGATTATATTATGGTAATATATTTTATTATCTTTGACATGATTTAGGAAGTTGATTTAATAAGGATACTAATTATTTATTATATAAAGATCTTTCCTAAATATGAATTAGGAAATTAATTCCTTATATAATACATATAGTATATTATTAAATCTTTCCTAAATGTATTAAGATTAGATTTAAGGTAGTATTACTAAAAGACTAGTATTCTAGTTTAAGTAATATTCCTAAATCATCTAGGGTTTGAATTACCTAGATACATATTCTATATAAATAGACTACCTATGATACATTAAAACCAACGAAATACACACACATATACACATATATCGAGAGAGAAAAACCGCCGTTTATATTCTTCAAGTTCGAGCTTTTCATTGTCATATCCGATTCAAGATTCAAGTGCTCAAGCATTGATCTTATTCATTCAAGATTGTGACACCAAGAAAACATTGAAGACTTTATCTTATTAGCGTAAGATAGAACGAGTATTTAGCGGTACTCATTGTAAGACAAATATTTAACGCTATTTGTCGTAGCTAGATATTTAACGGTATCTAGATTGAGTTGTGACTAACATCAAAGTCGCACGAGTAGGGTTGATAAAATTGTAATCCAGAGTTGGTACTAATTTTATTAATCGAGAATAGTGGACGTAGGTCTCAGAGTGTGAGACTGAACCACTTCAAAAATATCGTGTCTCTCTTTATTACTTGCTCTACACAACGATCATCATACAAACTCACACACATCGAAGAAGATTTAAAAAGAAGGCATACTCAATTCAACCCCCCCTTCTTGAGTATATTATATCAATAGACTCTTCAATTGGTATCAGAGCCTCGTGCTCTTGATCGCCTAGCCGCGTGAGTTTTGATCCTTCTATTGATTCTATATTATATACTCTTTCATCAATGGATTCCAAGCATCTCAAGTGCCCTATCTTCGATGGCAAAAACTATAGCTTATGGAAAAATATGATGACTCATTACATCAAGGGTTGTGATTGGGAATGTTGGAAGATCATCCAAACTGGACCAAAGAAGATCTTGGTCGCCGCCGCCAATGGAACAACCTATGAAAAGATGGAAAGCGATTATGTGGAAAGTGACTACAAAATTGCAGAGAAAAACTCTAAGGCCATGAGCCTCCTACAGAACGGTATGATAACCTCAGAATTCGATAGATTCTCATCCTGTAGTTCCGCTAAGGAAATATGGGATAGTCTCGAACTTGCTTATGAAGGAACATCCGCAGTCAGGAAACATCGTATAGACTTGCTCGTTCAAAGATATGAACTTTTCAATATGGAAAAGAATGAATCTATTGATAGCATGTCTGCACGATTTTCTTGTATTATTAATGAACTGCGGAACCTTGGCAAAAAGATCGATTCTGAGGATATCGTTCGTAAGATTCTTAGGAGTCTCACCAAAAAGTGGCAACCTAAAGTCACGGCCATAGAGGAAGCACGTGATTTATCTAAAATCACTTACCAAGAATTGATTGGATCCTTAATGGCTCACGAGATCATACTAAATAAAAACGATGATGATCCCAAAGGAAAGGGAGTCGCTTTACAAGCCTCCACAAGCGAAGTAAGCGAAGAAGAACTTGAGGATGAAACAGTTCTATTCGCTAGACGATTTAAGAAAGCAGTTTTCAAAGGTAGATACAAAAATTCTAACAACAAAACGTTCGACAAAAAGAAAACTGACTCCAAACAAACATTCTTCAAAAGAGGATGTTTCAAGTGTGGACAACAAGACCACATGATCAAAGATTGTCCAAGTTGGGACAAAATCAAAGACAAGTCAAAAAGAGAAAAGACCAAAACAGAGTTTAAGAAAGTAATGCTTGCGTCATGCTGGGGAGAATTAGAATCTGAAGATGACGAGGACTCTGAAGAAGAAGAGGTAGCAAACCTGTGCCTAAGCAACGTCAGCCTAGATCTAATCTCAAACGACAATGACGAAGATGACGCATCTAATATGTGTCTCCTTGGAGAATCAGACTCAGACGACGACGACGAAGAGGTAAATTTTCTTCAACTCAAAAGTCAAGTTAAAAACTTATCTAAGGCTATGCTAATTAAATATTTTGAGAAAACCCTAGACCAATGTCATGAACAAAGTCTTGAGTTAGATGACTTGAAAGAGCAGATCCTCGATATTGCTGAGGAAAATCAACTTCTGAAAGCCAAAGCTAAGAAACTGAAATCCAAAATAAGCATTGAAGCAAATGCTAAGCTGGAAACAGTTATGTCTGAGAAAAAGGTTCTTGAGTCTAAAGTTATAGCTAATGAAGCTATAACCTCAAAACTAAAACTCAACATTAAAGAGCTTCAATCTAAAGTTATAGCTAATGAAGCTATAACTTCAGAATTAATAAAGGTTAATGAACGGCTTAAGTCAGAATCTTCGACTATGGTCGAAGATGAGACTCATCAAGAAGAAGTTGAGATTCTCGAAAGCAAAATCATGGATCTAGAATTTAGTATATCTAAAATCAAGAAAGAACATGCCAAAATTGTGTCTGACTTCCATAAAGACATTCAAAACCTAAAAGAGTCTAGCAACACTGACCATAGTGAATGTAAGAAAGAAATAGACTCCTTGAAAGACCTCCTTCTTCATGCTCGGAAAGTTCACGATAAGTGGGAAGGAAGCACTAACGTCCTAAACTTCCTAACTGAACAATCCGACAACAACATGAAGATGGGTTTAGGTCACGAATGTTATGGAAGAAGGGATCACTCAAAGTGTAAACAAAGTCCAACAGATAGAGACTTTAGAAGAAGAAAATATGCCGACCTTCCTGAGTATTTAATATGCACTTATTGTGGCCATACTGGACACCTCCGAGAAAACTGTGTGAAACACGCACAAGATTTTAAAACCGGAGTTAAGTTTGTTAAATCCTTAGGAATTCCAAGCGACACTAATTCTGTCTCTGATAGTGATGGTGACAAAACTGAGGAAAGAAACATTGACCACAGATGGTTCTATGACATGACATTTGACTACGAAGAAAAGAAAAACAGAACCAAACAGACTCCTCAAACATCACACAAAAAATGGTCACCAAGAGTCCAAACTAAAACCTACACAAGAACATCAAAACCCAACCACTACCGATATAGAAAGACCTATGTAAGACAAGTCTGGGTTAAAAAGGAAGATGTATTTGTAATTACTAACAACAAAGGACCCAAGTATGCTTGGGTACCTAAATCCTGTCTTTAAAATTATTTGTGCAGTTTGTCGCCAAGGAAAATAACCTATGGTATCTCGACAGTGGATGCTCAAGACATATGACAGGCGACGTAAATCTATTCCAAACCCTAAAACCTTTTGACGGAGGTAAAGTCACATTCGGTGATAACAAAAAGGGAAAGATCATTGGAATCGGTAAGATAGGTATTTCATCCTCTCATGCTATAAATGATGTATACCTTGTAAATGGTCTCAAACACAATCTCATCAGTATATCACAATTATGTGACAAAGGAAATAAAGTGGTTTTTCATTCAGATATATGTCGTATAATCTTAGAAGGCACCAGTAAAGTGATACTTGAAGGTCACAGGATAAAAAATGTTTATATGATTGATTTAAATGTTGTACCTACTGATTCTCTATCATGCATGAAAGTTACGTTAGATGATCCATGTCTATGGCACAAAAGATTTGGTCATATTAGCTCACCTATTCTAAGTAAGCTGAAAAGATGGGACTTGGTCGAAGGTCTTCCAAAGATCAAATTTGATCAAGAAAAGATGTGTGACACATGTGCACGATGTAAACACGTCAGATCATCCTTTAAGCCAAAAAGAGTGGTAAGCACAGAACAAGCTCTTGAACTAGTACACATGGATCTATGTGGCCCTATGAAGGTAAGAAGCAGAGGTGGTTCCAGGTACGTTTTCGTTCTAGTTGATGATTACTCTAGATTTGTTTGGCCAATCTTTCTTCACTCTAAAGACGAAACTTTCGATGAATTTGTTAGTCTCATGAAACTTGTCCAAAACAAATATAAATCAAACCTAGTAACAATCCGTACTGATCATGGAACTGAGTTCGACAATCATGCTTTTATTAAGTTCTGTAAAACCAATGGTGTTGGACATAACTTCTCGGCCCCTAGAACCCCACAACAAAATGGAGTCGTAGAACGAATGAACAGAACCCTAGAAGACATGGCTCGAACAATGCTTCTTTGTAGTGGCCTACCTAGAAACTTTTGGGCTGAGGCTATAAGTACAGCTTGCTATATTCATAACCGTGCTATGATTAGACCTATCCTTAAAAAGACACCTTATGAACTTCTTCGAGGTCGTAAACCAAACATATCTCATTTAAGATGCTTTGGTAGTAAATGCTTTGTTCACAACAATGGTAAAAACAGATTAAGCAAATTCGACCCTAGAAGTGATGAAGCAATCTTTATAGGATATTCAGATCATAGTAAAGCCTACAAAGTTTTTAACAAACGTACTTTATGCATAGAGGAAAGTATTCATGTTATCTTTGATGAGAATAATGTCTTCGATAAGCCATTACAGGATATAGAAGAAAACCTAGACGAACCTGATTTCAGGTTATCAAGGGAAGATCCTCCTGAGATGGAAATTGAAGAAGGAGAACCTCAAGGAATTCATGATGAACTCAACTTGGGAGAAAATGGTACGAGAGATGAAACTACGGTTGATGATACTGTAAATAACTCTCAAACCAATGACTTGGAACCCAGAGTTACAGCTAATGAAGCTGTAACTTTGAATCAAAACCAAAGGGAAGAGGCCAGAGTTATACCTGACCCTACTATAAACCCAGGTTTGGATTCAGGGGGAACAAGTCAAGATCCCGAGTCAAGTTCAAGGAATGCAAATGATCAATCAAGGAACTGGAGATATAAAGGCTCTCATCCTTTGGATAATGTAATAGGAAGCCTGACAGATGGAGTTCAAACTCGAAGGAGCTTAAATAACTTTTGCTCATTCTACTCCTTTCTCTCCACCATTGAACCTTCAAATATCAAGGAAGCTCTCGCAGAACCAGACTGGATAGTTGCCATGCAAGAAGAACTCCAGCAATTTGAAAGAAACAAAGTTTGGCATCTTGTTCCTCGACCTAAAGACAGAACTGTCATTGGAACTAGATGGGTATTCAGAAACAAGTTGGATGACACTGGAGTCATTGTGCGAAACAAGGCCAGACTAGTAGTTCAAGGATACAACCAACAGGAAGGGATCGATTATGACGAAACCTTTGCTCCTGTTGCTCGTCTTGAGGCAATAAGACTACTCATTGCATTTGCAGCACACAAGGGAATGAAGCTTTTTCAGATGGACGTTAAGACTGCATTTCTTAATGGCTATCTCCAAGAGGAAGTATTTGTTGAACAACCTCCTGGATTTCCTGACAGCAAACTCAAGGATCATGTATTCAAATTGGACAAAGCACTATATGGTCTGAAACAAGCACCTAGGGCATGGTACGACAGATTATCAAAGTTCCTATTGGAGAGTGGATTCAAGAGAGGGTCTGTGGATAAAACCCTATTTCTTAAAAGCGAAAACTCAGATCTACTAGTTGTTCAGATCTATGTTGACGATATTATTTTTGGCTCAACTAATAAAAAGTTGTGCAAGTACTTCTCTGAGTTGATGACTTCTGAGTTCGAGATGAGTATGATGGGAGAACTAAAGTTCTTCCTTGGACTTCAAATACAACAAACTGAAGAAGGAATCAAGGTTCATCAACAAAAATATGTCAAAGAGTTACTAAAGAAATTTGGAATGGAAACCTCTCATGCAATGCCTACTCCAATGGTTACAGATAAGAAGTTAACCAAAGACGAAGATGGTAAGTCTGTAGATGAAACGACTTACAGAGGTATGATTGGCTCACTCCTTTATCTTACAGCAAGTCGTCCAGATATAATGTTTAGTGTCTGTGTTTGTGCGAGATTCAAATCTGCACCAAAAGAATCACACATGATTGCAGTTAAGAGAATCTTAAGATACCTAATCGGAACCTCAAAATTATATCTATGGTATCCCATGGACTGTAACTTTAACTTAGTAGGATATTCAGATGCGGATTATGCAGGATGTTCTTTAGACAGAAAAAGTACCTCAGGACTTGCTACCTTTGTAGGTCCTTGTATTATATCTTGGGGATCCAAGAAACAAAATTCTGTCGCTCTCTCAACTGCTGAAGCAGAATATATTGCAGCCGCACTGGTATGTTCTCAACTTTTATGGTTAAAGCAACAGTTACATGATTATGGTGTTGATGTTGGATGTGTGCCTATATTATGTGATAATACGAGTGCTATAATTATATCTAAAAACCCAGCCCAGCACTCGAGGACCAAACATATTGAAATTAGACACCACTTTCTAAGAGACCATGTTGAAAAGAAAAATATAAAATTGGAATTTTGTAGTACGGAAAAACAGTGGGCAGATATCTTCACTAAACCATTGGCTAGAGAACGCTTTGAGACTTTGCGATTGGAAATTGGTTTAATCGGTGGCACCTAATCAAATCTTAAAAGCAAAAATAACCCAATGATTGACTACGGTTTAGATGAGATTATATGACTGTGTCCGTATACTCCGCTGCATGTGTATGTATATATTTGATGATAAATTTTGTGATTATAGTTATATTATACGATTTACATATGAATGTGTGCACAATCGATCTCACAATAATATTACGTCACATATTATAATTATCCCACAACATCCATATTACAATATATATACAAAATAATAATATTCAAATATTATAAAAACAAAAATACTTACCTCAAATTAAACACACAAAATGTGTGTAATGGTCCCCTTTAGCCACGTTTCCACCCAAGCAACCCCACACTCAACTGACACGTGCCCCCTACTACCCGTAGACCTTGACTTACCCCAACTCCCACATTATTACCCCAACTCCCTCAACTCACATTAACCATCCACCATTATTACCTTATACTTACCACATTTAACCCCCCTTACTCCTCTATTACCGTCCTCCACCCAAAACTCCATAAAATTCCTCAAAAAACCCAAACCTCCATAAAACCTCTGTAAACCTCCGTCACAAAAACCACCTAATCAAAACCCAACACCACCATTCCAACCAAACATGCCTCCATCTCGTGCAACTCGTTCTCACCAAAAGAAACCTTCACCTCCTTCTCCAACTCCGTCACCCCCACCATCTCCGACCCCCATTGCCACCGTAAGTCCAACCCAAGAAACTGGTAAACGACGAAAACTTAATCGAGCTGCCTCTTCAATTTCGGACGACATGCACGAAAGGGATTCCAAGAACCCTCGTCCTCTGTTCAAAGACTATTCCGTCGAAGCTACTCAAGAGGGATTAGAACGTGTTCGCATGACCAAGAATGAAGGTATTCTCATTAACCGTCTTCTTCCTTATGCAATTCATGCCGGTCGATTCTATCCGAAAACCTGGGTAAACGGTTCTAAATCTCTGCTCTTCTTTAAGAATTTTTTAGAGTTTCAAGGGTGGGAATATGTTAGTAATTTTTCAGGGTTAATATTTCCCATTGAACTACTTCAATTCTTTGCCTCTGTGAAATCGACTGAAACCGGGATGAAAGCCGTAGTTAATGGAAGGGATGTTGAAATATCTTTGGAGGATATATGTGAAATCTTTCATCTTGATTCTAGGGGAATTGATGTTGATACCCGAAAAGAATGGGGGGTAGTAACTCATGAACAGAAACTGATGATCAAACAATATTTTGATCCCAATGCCACTGAAGTTTCTCCACTACTCACTAATTCTTTCTCCCCAAAATTAAAACTGTTTGTTAACTATCTCTGGAACACGATTTTGCCTAGGAGAGGTGGTCGTGATAAATTGTCGAGTGTTGAAGCTATCGTATTATTTCACTGGTTAGAGGGAAACAAAATCAACCTCGCATTCTTGCTTTGTTCGAAAATTTGTCAAGTTTCCTCTGTTTTAATTAAAGAAAAACCGAGTTCGACTCTAGATATCCCATACGGGATGTGGGTATCTGAAATCTTGTTGCAAAAGGGTGTTGTGGACGATTGTAGTTTTGGTGTTAAACCCCGTGATCGTATGTGTGACAAGTTGCTCAAGTTGATGGGAATTACGTTTGATGGCGTTGATTTAGCTTTTGGGAAGACGGGTGAGGAGGGACCCCGTCCTAATCCATCTCCATCTTTTGTAGACTTGGAAGCAAAGATGGATTAGATTCTAGGGTTGTGTCAAATTAAGAAAGAAAAGGAGCATTCGGGTGCCTCAGGAAGTCGTGCAGGCGGTGGTCGTGCTTTTGAGGTCGAGGTAAAAGAATGGATGGAGAAGGTCGACAAGCATTTGGTGAAAATTGGGTCTGAAGTGTCGGTTGTTTGCTCTGAATTACTGGCGATGAGTGATCGTTTGTCCTTTCTTACGACTCAAGGGGGTGCTGTGGTTCGTGATCATGGTTTATTAAGGACGGATGCATCTCAAGCACTCGAAGCGGTTAAGGCATTATCTTTGAAAATTATTAACTTCGAGTTGGCTCTCAATGCTCAAGGGAGGAATGTGTCGAGTTGTTTGGATCGGTTAGAGACACTCGAATTCCGTACCCGACCCGACTACGTCAATCTTTATGCCAAGAATCCGGGTTCAAGCTCTCGTTCTTGATGCTCCATACCCGTCCCTGTTTTCGTTGGATTAAGGTTGTGTTGTTGTTGTTTTTGCTCTAAGTCAGGTGGACTTATAAAACAATTCTCTAATTGTGGCCCAATTTGATTCCTAGCCCATTAAGGAATCCGAAGCTTATCCTCTTTTGCTTCTTCGGATTTCCAAATCGTACCAGGCCCAACCAATTATCACAACCGGCCTTGCTTTTGTTTTTGATGCGGCCCATCTGACATTACCCTATTTTGGCCCATCTTCTATTAATATCTCTTGCAGGCCCAGTTATCCGATTCCACTAGCCGGCCCAATTTTCTTTAAACACTATTATTTCTTCATTCGGCCCATTGGCTTAGTATTTTGGATTGCTTGTGTATACTTTTAACATTCCGTATGTGGTTATGTGATATTTTCTATGTTCATATCATTTCGACTCGTTTATATGCTTGCTTATGCTTCGTACGTATATTATTCTAGTCGTTTCAAGTCTTTGTTCTCATCTTTTCGATGATGTCAAGAGGGGGAAATATGCGACTTAGATTAGAATTTGCCTAAGCTTGCTCCTTGTCGTAATTCATTGTCTCTTAGGGTTCTTAAAGGATATGGGTTAGATAGAAGATAGAAACCCTAAGTTAATCTTTGCTATGAATGACCCTTATTATATTGAGGGGGAACCAAACACTTAGTCACAAATCTAAGAAGACTTGCCATCATCAAAAAGGGGGAATTTGTTGAACCATATATTCAAATATATATATAGTATATATGTTTATGTTTTGATAATGACAAGTCTAAGTTATTTATATATTATATACTCGTATGTATAATCGTGTGCTAAGTGTACAGAAATTTAGTAACAAGATCTAATCAATCAAGTACAAACGATTCAAGCATATTAGTCAACAAATTGACTAAGTCGAAGATTGATAGAAGATCACAAGCGCGCATAATGAACTAAAGTTATATTTATCAACTATAGCTTTAGTACAAGTTTGGTTCTAGTTATAGCCAGTAGCTATAACTCTATATCATGAAGAAATGATCAAGACTTATGTGTGTTTTAGTTGAAACAATTGTTTCCTAATTTGTGTCGTATAGGTATTAGTGTTTAAATGGTATTCTATTTAAATATAGAATTGTTAATCTTAATAGGATTATATAAAATATCTTTTAGTTAAATAAGAAATAAATAATTGTCTTATGAGATAATTATTTATTACTAAAATAAACTAAAGATTTTTTATATGATTTTAATTGTCAAAATATATAATCTAAGATTTAGTTTGTTTCGATTTTGGAAATTGTGTGATATGTCACATTACCATAAATCGTGTAGGACTTACTTAAATAAATATTATGTATTTATTTAATGTCCTAAATAAACTAAGATTATATTATGGTAATATATTTTATTATCTTTGACATGATTTAGGAAGTTGATTTAATAAGGATACTAATTATTTATTATATAAAGATCTTTCCTAAATATGAATTAGGAAATTAATTCCTTATATAATACATATAGTATATTATTAAATCTTTCCTAAATGTATTAAGATTAGATTTAAGGTAGTATTACTAAAAGACTAGTATTCTAGTTTAAGTAATATTCCTAAATCATCTAGGGTTTGAATTACCTAGATACATATTCTATATAAATAGACTACCTATGATACATTAAAACCAACGAAATACACACACATATACACATATATCGAGAGAGAAAAACCGCCGTTTATATTCTTCAAGTTCGAGCTTTTCATTGTCATATCCGATTCAAGATTCAAGTGCTCAAGCATTGATCTTATTCATTCAAGATTGTGACACCAAGAAAACATTGAAGACTTTATCTTATTAGCGTAAGATAGAACGAGTATTTAGCGGTACTCATTGTAAGACAAATATTTAACGCTATTTGTCGTAGCTAGATATTTAACGGTATCTAGATTGAGTTGTGACTAACATCAAAGTCGCACGAGTAGGGTTGATAAAATTGTAATCCAGAGTTGGTACTAATTTTATTAATCGAGAATAGTGGACGTAGGTCTCAGAGTGTGAGACTGAACCACTTCAAAAATATCGTGTCTCTCTTTATTACTTGCTCTACTCAACGATCATCATACAAACTCACACACATCGAAGAAGATTTAAAAAGAAGGCATACTCAATTCAACCCCCCCTTCTTGAGTATATTATATCAATAGACTCTTCACAGTGTAAACAATTACCTTATTACCTACCAAATAGGATCGGAATTTCTCTAAGGCAAAGATCACAGCTAACATCTCCTTCTCCGTGGTGAAGTATTTGACTTGAGTGTCATCTAAAGTCCGGCTCGCATAGTATATGGCATTCAGAGCCTTGTTCTTCCTTTGGCCTAGCACATGCAACACCTATAGCATAGTCACTGGCATCGCACATGATCTCAAATGGGAGATCCCAATCTGGTGGCTGGATGATCGGTGCTGAGACGAAAGCTTCTTTCAACCTGTTAAAAGCTGAAAGGCACTCATCAGTGAACTCAAAAACAACATCTTTAAGGAGCAACTGTGTAAGTGGTTTAGCAATCTTAGAGAAGTCCCTAATGAAACGCCGGTAGAAACCTGCGTGACCTAAGAAACTCCTCACCCCCTTAACATTCACAGGAGGGGGCAATTGCGCAATCACTTGCACCTTTGCTTTATCTACATGAATACCCTTATCCGATATAAGATGCTCTAACACAACCCCCTCATTAACCATAAACTGACACTTTTCCCAATTTAAGACAAGGTTTACATCAATACAACGCTGTAAGACTTTATCAAGGTTAGCTAAGCATTGATTAAACTCATTACCATAAACAGAGAAATCATCCATAAATACCTCCATGATGTTTTCAATAAAATCAGAAAAGATCCCCATCATACACCTTTGAAAGGTGGCAGGGGCATTACACAACCCAAAAGGCATTCTGCGATATGCAAAAACACCTTGTGGGCAAGTAAAAGTAGTCTTACTCTGATCGTCAGGATGGACGGGAATCTGGAAAAAAACCTGAATAAGCATCTAGAAAACAGAAGAATTTATTAGATGCAAGTCTTTCAGTCATCTGGTCAATAAAAGGAAGGGGGAAGTGGTCTTTCTTGGTGGCGGCATTCAACTGTCTATAATCAATGCACATCCGCCACCCTGTCACTACTCTAGTAGGTATTAATTCATTTTTCTCATTTTTAACCACGGTGGTTCCTCCTTTCTTAGGAACCACCTGAACTGGGCTAACCCACTTGGAGTTGCCAACTGAATAAATAATACCTGCATCAAGAAGTTTCATCACCTCAGCCATAACTACCTCCGGCATCTTAGGGTTCAACTTACGTTGACCCTGTCTGTAGGGCTTATGCCCTTCCTCTAACTCTATCCTATGCATGCAAACATCAGGACTGATGCCCTTAATGTCATCCAAAGAATAACCTAAAGCTTTCCTGTTCTTTTTTAGAATAGTCATCAAGGCAGAAAGTTGGTTAGGGTCAAGTTTAGAACTAACAATTGCAGGTAACTGCTCAGTGTCATCAAGGAAGACATACTTAAGATTAGGAGGAAGTTGCTTACGCTATGGTACCTTTACCTCAACGACATGAACTGAATCAGTACTAAAAACATAGCACATGTTTACCAGGTTAGCGTTAGCCAAGCTTGCGAGCTTGTCATCCTCTTCCTCAGTCAACTCATATTCCTCTATCTCTGCTTCCACAACATCCAGCTCTTCAGCATCCTCAGCTGGATTACCTGCACACTTATCCAAAACTGTTAGATCATCTAAGGGATCCTTGGTCAAGGATTCCCTCCAGTTACGGATAACATTCCTGTCAATAATATCAATGGAGAAACAAGTATCATCAGTAGGTGTAGTTGCCTTATGGGCAAGACTAAACTCGAAAGTGTCATCCCAAACCTCTAAAGTAATGATCCCGCGTTTGACATCAATCACAGCCCCAGCTGTTTGTAATAAAAAGGTCTACCTAAAATAATAGGTATCTGACTATCCTCAGCAATGTCCAAAACAACGAAATCGACAAGAATAAAAAACTTTCCCACTCTAACTGGGACATCCTCCAAGACCCCTAATGGTCTTTGGGTTGATCTATCTGCCATCTGTAGGGTGATGTTGGTGACCTTAAGTCTACCTATGTTAAGTCTCTCACAAACAGAATACGGCATAACACTGACACTAACCCCTAGATCACGAAGGGCTTTCCCAATTACATGATTACCTATAGACTATAGTGCATGGGATAGAAAAACTACCTGGGTCTTTCAACTTAGGTGCAATATTATTTTGTGAAAGAACATAACATTCTTCCACAAAAGCAATAACACCTTCGTCCTGAAACTTTCTCTTACGACTCAAAATATCTTTCATGAATTTAGCATAAGAGGGTACCTAGGTAATTAAGTCAGTGAACAGGATGGTTACCTCAAGATTCTTCACCATCTCCAAGAACTTACCAAACTTCCGATCCTCCTTTGAATTCTTTAATCGTTCGGGATACGGAACGGTGACACTAGCCGTAGGATCAACTATCTTCGGCTTCTTCAATTGTAAAATCTCTGTCAAGTCATGAATGAATGAAGGATCCGGCAAATCAGGTGTAGAATCTGCACTATGCTCAGGAATCTTGGTCGGTCGACCAGGAGTAGTGGTCGGTCGACCAGTCGTACTGAAGTCAGAATGCTTCTATTTTCCAGAAACTGGTGGGTCGTCAGGTAGGTCAGTCGATCGACCGGGTATGTTGGTCGGTCGACCTACCTTACTGGGCACGTCAACAATTTATTCGGCAGAAATTTCAGCAAATTTTCCCCATTTTCCGGTCCATCATAAGAACGACCACTTCGGAGATTTATGGCATTTATCGTCTCTATGGAACTCTAATTACCCGGAGAGCTAGCAATCTGATTAGCAGCTAAGATTGCTAATTGGCTCTCAAAAGTCTTCAAAGAAGACACTTGAGCCTTTTCCATTTCCAACATTGGTGACAATAGAGCATGAACTAACTCCCTCAACTCCGCCGTTTCACTCGTGTTGTCAACCGTAGTAACTAGCTTCGCACTTTCTTGCTTCAGCTGGGCTGCCTCAAGCTTTTCAAAACGAGCTTCAACGGTTGTCTCAAGAGCTAAAACTCTATCCATCTCCACATTCAACCTTCGCGAATTTCCACGCGAACTCCCAAATTCAGCCCTATGCACCGCCATGTCTTCAATGGTATTCCAACCTTTCATATGGTTGGTGTTATTCTGAAATCTCCCATTGGCAGCTGCATCAAGAATCACCTTGTAGTCATCATAGAGGGCATTGTAGAATTGGTTGCATAAGTACCATTGAGGAAAACCATGATGAGGAATAGACCGGACCAATTTATTGAACCGACCCCACGCCTCACAAAACTCTTCATCGGGACCTTGTTGAAAATTAGTGATTTGACTTCTTAAGTCATTGGCCTTTGCAAGTGGGAAGTACTTTTTATAGAAAGCCAATGCCAAGGAAGTCCAATCCGTGATCTTCTCAGCTACCCTATCAAGGTAGCGGTACCAATCCCTAGCAGAATCCTTCAATGAATAGAGAAACATCATTGCCTTCACCTCATCTTGAGTCACCCCAGCCGGTATATGAATGGAACAACAATAATCCGTGAATGTCTCAACATGCCTCAACGGATCCTCATCGGGTAGACCAGAAAATTGGTTCCGCTCCATCAGAATGATGTAGTTCGAGTGGAGCTCAAAAGAACCAGTGGTAGGAGTAGGCAAAGTGAACCCCTTCGGTAGATCTTGTACCTTTGGTTGGATGTGATCATAGATAGTAGCCATGGTCTCTAAGAATGAGAGTACTCTAGCCTTCCTCTCAAAAACCTGTCTTCTAATATGCAAAAACAAAAGTAGAAGAAAAGGTAAGTAACAGTCTTAAGGAACCGGAGTTCCTTAACACAAGTGAATTAAACTAAAAATTTACAAATAAAATTATACCGTCTCCCCGGCAACGGCGCCAAAATTTGACACCCGCCAAAGATAAGATTTATAAAACCTCAGCTTAAACTAGAAAGTGTAAGTCAAGGGTCGAACCACAAGGAAAAAAAGTTAATAATGTTTGTGAATTTAAAGCTCATTCAAAGTACCAAAAAAGGGGGTTTTGATTGTTGGTTGAAACTAACTACTAAAGTGATAAAATAAACAAAGATACTAAACAAAGGTGAAAGAGTGATTAGGAACTTCGGTTCCCCATGGCTAGGGCAAGTCAATATGAGGTAAATAACCAAATAACACAATCTCAAGGAACAAAGAATAAACCTTTAGGTCAATATTCTACCCAATCCTTACGGTCTTAGGGTTCCTAGTAAAGCACTAAACTTTCGTTCATAGGGCAATCCCAAAATTGTTGTTAAACTAATTCTAACAGTTCTTCAATCTAGAAGAATTAGTTCACCAACAATAATGAGGATTGGTATAAAATCATAAAACCATTAAAGACCTAATTTTCGCCATGGTTCCCCTAATTCCCAATCAAAGGGATTAGCTATTCATGATTATAAAACTAATACTAACAAACTCAAGGGATAACATGCGAGATAACATAATTGAAAGTAACGATTAAATATAGCAAAGTAAAGAATTGAACAACAATATAAAGAAGGAACAAGAATTGGAATAACAAGGAAGATTAATTGCATAAACTTACAATCGAACGGAAAACAAGAATCCGATCTGAAAATTGGAGTTCTTCTCCCTAAGTCTAGTGTGTTTTTGTGCTAATGACTGCTTAACCTAATAAAGCTCCACGAGGTTCTACTAATAGTCCTTCTAATTACATGATTAAAGAAATAAAACCGAAATAAAGAACCGAAACAGCGAAACACGTGAGCTGGTCGACCGACCGGGCATAGTGGTCGGTCGACCACTTTAGCTGTAGGCAGGCCTTTCTGTAACTGTGCATTGGTCGGTCGACCATTTAGGTTGGTCGGTCGACCGTTTCCTGTGTGTTCCAGCCTCTGATTAGTTTGCACGCATCTCTAGGTTACGAGTTCGGATCTTTGCTTCGTGCATTCCCTTAAGATGGCTTCCGGAGGACGGTTAAAGCTTGATTTTTCTCACTCCCGCTTGTTCCTACATTTAAAACATAGAAAGGCCAAAATAAATCGTTTCGGGAGGAAAAGTAACTAAAATTTACAAATATGCATAGAAATACGTGCTGAAACTATAAATAAAATTTATAGTAAATGCACGTATCAGTCATGATGTTCCAAATTCTTCAAAGAAAGAGAAAGTTGTATGCCTTATGGCACACTCAGTCAACTCTAGTTCTGACTCTGAAAATGAGGTAAATAGTCTCAAGAAAAAAGCTCGATCCTTCTCTAAAGATCAAGTATGTTGCCTCTTAGGCGAATTTATTGACAAATGCCGTGTCCAAAGTAACAAACTCATAGCTATGCAAGATGAGATTGAAAACATAGCTGAGGAAAATGTTAACTTAAAAGAGAGTCTAACTGAGGTTGATCAAACGTGTACTATAACCAATCTTGAAAAAGAAGTCAAAATGGTCCTCAACAAAAGAAAAGAAGGAGAAAAGAGAAATAGGGTCCTCAACCGGCAGCCGGTCCACCGGCTGGGAACCTTATTCCAACACTTAGCCAATTTTCACGAAATGCTGAAATCAGAAGTTGGGCAGATTATAAAGAAAGGGACCTCAGCCGGTGCCTGATCGGCAGCCGGCTGACCGGCCCATGGTACCTGTACACTTGGAAAAAATGCTCAAAATCAGAACTTAGAAAAAGGTTCCTTAGTTGGTCCCCAACCGGCAGCCGGTGGGCCGGCTGAGAGGCAAACTAATTGAAGAACAAGTTCAGAACCAGGCAATAGGGTTCTCAGCCGGTCACCGACCGGTAGCCGGTTGACCGGCTGAGAGCCCCTTTTCAGATTTTTCGCATTTTCAAGATACTATATATACCCGTACCTAGAACATTTTTTTATCACGCATTACAAGGCAATTTCACTGTTTTATTATTTCTATGGTTTTAGGCTACAAAACTTACTTTCTCACTTAATCTTTCTTTAATTTTCTTAATCATTTAGCTAATCATAGTTAGTTAATGTTAATCTTTGCTAGCTAGTTCATTAGTTTACATATGGGTTTTTGGGTGTAATTTGAAGAAATTTGAGAGAATCCTTCCTTTGTATCCAAGTTCCAATATTTTACGCAAGTAATGGTATAATCTTTCTTCCCTTTGCTTTATACTTTCATTAGTTTACATTTGTTATACTCTTTGTGTTGTGTTGTTTTATTTGCATTTCATTTAGTTAACATGTTGACCCACTTTTATTCAATTATTTATATTTTTGCTTCAAATATGTGTAAGTAGTTTATATCTAGGGGTAGGGGGGCTATGTTGGGTAGTTAATGATGCTTATTGCTTAATCTTAGACTTAGTTGCTCATTTGTAAAGGTCATTCATAGTATGCATGCTAGGTGTTCGATGAAATGTCACAACGTCAGTTGAGCCTTATTTGTCACCTTTGTTTGTCTTTAGCGATAGCTTGAGACTCTCATTTGCATTCCCCTATGTTGGTTGAGTAGGGTGACCTTAACCTAAGGCAAGTCGAATTGAAAGACGAGATAAGTCGAGACCGATAAATTGAGTAACTTAGTCGACCTTTTTGCTTGTTTCGTTGTCTACCCTTCTTAGTAACCCCCGACACCCTAGTCTTCCTTAATCTTGATAATTCGCATCCTTAATTTTCATCATTCTTAGCTAGTTAAGAAAATCAAAACCTTTTACCCTGACAAAACTAGATTAGAACGTAACTACACTAGAATCCCCACCATCTTCGTGTTCGACCCCGATTTAAGTACTACTTTCACCGAGTTTTTAGAAATTGTTTTTGATTGAGAAGTGACGACAAATAATCTCAACATCAGACACACATACACAAGTATCTCCTAATCTACCCTTTAGTGACCAAATACAAGAATGTAAGCAATTTTCATGGTTTTGGGGTGTCTCCCAAACCTTTACAACAACCTTACATACTTCTATTTGGGGTTCATTTTATTTAAGATACAACTAAGTTCATTTGGTTTCATAGGTTCAGGTGACAAGATCGTCGCTCTGATACCATTTATAACACCCTCATAATCCAAGGCCTTTAAGAAGGACTATCAGACTATGAAAACACTACCATCTCAGTTTCGTGAGGTATAATATCAAAGTAAACAAACCAAACACAACCTTTATTATAATAATGAATAATGTATACAAATGTCTGAAACAAGATAAAATATCAAAGTTCGCGGAAGCTAAGTAAAATTGTGGCGACACTACAAAAAGATGTGTGATGACCCTTCCTCCCCAAGCCAACAATAATCAACAACGTCGCACCTGAGACTTTGTTCACCATTACATGGATAATCTGTAATACTCCTTATTTTTATTATATTCTATTTTAATATTTACTTGAACGTGTTTGATAATATTTAATTAGTTATATTCGATAGTTAATTATCGAATACGTGTTTTATATTTTATATGTTATAAGTATATGTCGGTAATGGGTATTTAGTCATCGATGTATGTGTTGATGTTATTTGGGCCTCGAGATGCGTGCCAAAGGCTGAATGGCCCAACTCGACACAATCACCAAACACGTTCAAAGCTAAACAAAAAAACCAACAAATCCTATCAGCCACCCTATATAAACCAGTCTCGAAAACCTAACCCTAGTTTTTAGCACCTCTCACCCTCTCATAGATCTGCTGCCGTCACATCAGGGAATGAGAAAGGAGGTTCACACGGTGGGTTTGGGTGGTGGAAGGCGGTTCGTTTTCACCAAAAAGTAGGTATGATCACCACCATCTTCGTACCTGTTGCTTCCTCTCTTTTTCGTACAGCCTGTTTGCGTTGTTTATGTACTTTATCATTCATGTGTTTGTATAGGGGTTATGTAGGGTATGTAGTAGTTGTGTATGAACCCTAGCGTGGTCGTCGTTGACCGTCGTGACCGTCAGAATGAGTGGTTTAAGGGGGGGGTGGCAGAATCAGTGTCTAAACCGTTGTCAGAATACCGACTGAACATGGGTGTTTGCAATGGATTCGATTAAGTTACGGGTTATGATTGTTATGGGTAAATGGTTTATTCGGTTGGTTGCAGTCATAAGAGACGTATGGTGGTTGTCACAGTGGTTGAGGGTGGTCGTGTATGTGATGGGGGCGGGTTTCGTTAGCTGTCGTATATTGTGAAACGGGGATGTTTTGTGGTGTTGCTGGGTTTGTGGCACGAATTTGCTGCGGTTGGTGGTAGTCGACGAACCCTGGCCTCCTCCTTGAAACCACCGTGGCTCAGGGGCGAGCCTGGTGGTGCCGGCGAGGAAGTCAGTGGTTGATGTCGGTGCTGCAGGTGGTGGTTGACAGGGGTTCTCGGTGTTGTCAAAGGCTGGGTGTGGGGGCTGTTTGTACGGTTGGTTTTTTTGTATTGCGTGAAATTGTAATGATTAGTATCAAAGTAGTTAATGTTTTATTATATACTTATTACACAAGCATGGTTAGTATTAGTTAATGTTTTATTATTGTTTAATTGTTATTATTATTTTAGTAATGGTACTAGTTGTGTTATTTTAAATTCTATGGTTTTCACAATGGTATAACTATATATTTTAATAATGTTTTATCAATTATCATGTGTTTAGCAATTGTTAAGGTTAATATTGTTGGGGAACATTGTGTTTACTTATAAATATGTATATTGTTGATATATTGATGTCATAATAATTCAATATTTGATTTACGTTATAAGTAATAAGTTTATAGTTAGTTAATGATGATGACATGTTCATGAGAATACATTATGATCAATATTAATTGTATTATTGTTATTGTATGATTCACATTAATATTGGAAGTGTTTAAGTATGTTAGTTATTGATGGGTGGATTGTATGCTATAATTAAATTAATAAGTTTATATTTGACATGTAAATGAACATGACCAAGTAATTCAGTTAGTAATGTTGATTGTGTGAACAACTTTTGATATTAAGTAATAATACTTATAGGACGGAATTCGAGGTGGGACATTTCTAGCAGTTGTACGGTTGACATCGATATCCTGCAATTTGAGGTAGGGGAAATACGGTGTATATGATAATGATAGCTCTGTTGTTGTTTGATAATAACCATGTTCATTTATATTAATGTTTGATTGGTATATTGTGATATTTGATTTTATATATTCTGCGATACGTTATGAGGTGAGGAGTTAATGGGTCTTGTGATCGGTGCGGAGTTTATTTGGCGTTGGATCGGTGCGGAGTTTATTTGGCATTGGATCGGTGCGGAGTTAATGGCCTTGGGAGCGGTGCGAAGTTATTGGCCTTGTGATCAGTGCGGAATTAATGGGCCTTGTGATCGGTGCGGAGTAATTGGGCTTTGTGATTCGGAGTGGAGATGATTGAATTTCTATTTATAATAATGTTTGATGTTTTTCCTACTCAACCTCATGGTTGACCCTGTGTATTCGTGTGTCACCTACGATGATCCGGAAAGGGGAGTAGATTCTACAGATCAGAGATAGATGGACTAGGAGCTTGGGCATGGAGAGAGACTTGGCTTGGACCTACTTAGAATTAGATCACCTACTTAGAGGTTATCAGTTGTACTTTTACTGTATGCGAAGTATGTACTTGTAATGACAAAAGTTTAAATTTAATCAGTCTTATATAAAGAACCTTAGTTTGTTTTACTTTGTTATTCACTACCTCGGACGTTCCGAGATGGTAACAGTTTCATTTATTTGAGAATGTCTTGCTAAAGGCTCTTACATAAATGGGGGTGTTACAAAGTGGTATCAGAGCGAACGATCCTCAGACCTAAATCAAATGAATAATAATGACGTAGGAAGAGTCTGATAAAATGAACCCTAGGTTAGTAACTGTTAGGAGCCCCATGATTGGGATGAGTTAGGGGTCCCCTCAAACCAAGCCACTGGCCCTTTCAGTCTAACCTGGTTACCTTGAGAGATGTAGAGCGTAGGTAGCATAGAATAAAGGAAAAGACCCAAAAGATGTTGTACTAACAGTTGCAGGAGCGGAATGAGGTAAGTAATGATGTGATACATGGTTTATGATGTGTTGTGAAAGAATATGGTTGGTAATCTATATTGTGAATCATGAGATTGACATTGAATGTGATTGAGATATGTATTATTTCAAGTATTGAGGACATGAAAATTGGAATACGAGTTTGAATTATAAGCTTGACTAGTATGATGATGTGCATAAGAAGAATACGACTGACATTGAAATGCTGATTGATTTGAATGATTGCATTGAAATTTTCAGGGAATGGGTGTATGTTTATTGAATAATATATTAGAGTGATATGATCAGGTGATTTTGGTGTCTCGAATTGTCTATAGGATATCTGGTTATTAATGACTAACGTAATTTTGTAATATATTGCTTGGTATTTGGTTATGAACGATCAGATTTAAATGTTATAGTAATTCATGACTAACGATTTGCAGAATGTGCTGCCCAAGCCATGAGTGTCATATAGTTATGTGTTACATTTGTATATACATGTGTAAATATTCAGTCATTTAGATGATCTACTTTTCTGTTTCGCAACCTTTACAGTGTTTTAGATGACTATTACGGAATGAAATGATGAATAAATGTTAGTATGGTGCAACATGATTTCTATGCTTCGATGGTACGTCAACATGTTTTGGAGGAATAATGTTTGTGTTTAATATGATAATATGAAGTAATTTTAATGGAACAAATTTTTTAATAAAAGTCCAGAATGTTACCCTGTTTGTACGGGCTGTCATTTAAAATATGTTCTTCATATGGATATGAAAATTTTATGTGTGATAACCTTCTGATTCAGCTTTCCAATGCTTTTGGTTTCATATTAATGTGAATTATATTTTAAGAGAAATAAATATTTTAGTCGACAGTGGTCAGACCGTCACTGCACAGTTCTGTTTTACCCATGTTTTTGAACGAGGAACCATTTAAAATGTATCTATTGTTTATGTATAATTCCAACTCCAATGTTTAATATATTCACTTACGATTTCTAAATGATAAGGCACGTCAAATCATAACAAGTCGTTAATTAATAGTGATTTTTGCAAGTTGCCCAGTTTCCTGTTTTATTGCTGTAAAGTTTCTGCTTAGACCGATTTGTTATAAATAATTTCCTTAAGTTTTGCATTTTATTCTTTTTCCTATGATTAGAGGATCTATCATATTTCTCAAAAACTATAATGGTTCACAAAATGGCTGAACGTTTATCTAATTATAAATGTTGGAAGTTGCAATATGATGTCTGATTGATGGAATCGTAAGTTATGTAAGTTTTATATAAAAGATTAACCAAATATGAATTATGTGATGTGACCACGTGGTATCCTGATATGGCATTAGCAACAGGTATAGTAGACATGTGGAATGAATATGAACCACACTATATGATAATGTAACCTGGCTGATTTCGTCAAGTGTATATAAAATCGTTTCAGTAATACAAACGCTCTTATTTTCTAATATTATGACCTCAAAATAATGATGTGATATTCGTGTGATGTTAAAATCATGTTTATTAGAGACGAGTCTTAACAAGAGGTAGAATGAAAGTTGACTGGTAAACTTATTAGCATGATATAGCAATTTAATTGTTATAGGTAATGGTGATCATTTTGAACGATGAGAATCGTGTTGATGTTCTTTCATATATTTATGGTATATCGTTGTCTGGCTCACTGAGATAATAATCTTTATAACCCCTTCATGTATATTGTTATGTCACAAACTGAATTGCATGACTATGTTTAAAATCTGATCATAATATCTTGAATTATTAACTGGTGGACGTGTGATTTATGGAAGTACTAGTTTTGTGAATTCGTTTACTTTTATCGTTAAATTTTCATAGTTCATGAGCTACAATTTACAAGAACAATGTTTTAGTAAAGAAGAGTCAGAATGTCTCCATATAGTCTTGTTGCGATCTATAGCCTGTAAATTTTCTTTGATTCATGTTTATGATTGCCACGAATTACCGCTTCAATGTTTCCAAAGTTTCAAAATGCTTCCAAAGTGATAACACTTAATGTTTTGATAATTACAATGATTGGTTGCAACATGACAGTTCTGTAGCTATGTGTCGATGAAATCCTGCTTGAATGTTTAATTGTCGCGCATTGAATAAAACCCTTATCGTGCAAGTCGTATATAGTAATAGTTTCATGATAAATGATGTAATGTGAGTGGATGGAAATGTACCTAAGTGATTTTGTTAACTTATTGATACCAAGGAATGTTAAGCGGTCTGGTGAGCCTATGATGTGTATACATCTTGTGAGATATGTCAAGTGTTCCATGTTTCATTACGTTAATTAATTTAGCTCTATGTCCTTCCTAAAATATGATTTTGCTTCTATAATATGATTGCGAACATGAAATGTGTTCTTTGACATTTATGAAATACGAGGTTGCTGATTGTCTACATTGTGTAAATATGCTGAGTTGTGTTAAAACTTTAAGGGCATGTAAGTGTTAGCTACTCTAATCCTGTTCTACTGCGTAACACGATTCTACCAATCCTAATGCTATTATTATTGCTCGAGGTTATATGTTTACATGGTAATTGCTATGGGTTCCTTACGAGTATTTATTCGAGTTGAAGGAATCGTGTAATTGTTCTTTTATTTTGATAGTTCATATTTTTTGTTGATAGGATAATTCTTTTGTTTGTGAGATGGGTAGAGTGTGAGGTGGGTAAACTTTTGGTAAGCGATTAACTAAGTTATTATAATGAGGTGGTATTAGTTTGGTTAGTATAGCATACAAGTTCTTGTTTTATGAGCGGGGGAATTATAAAGATACATACAAGCAGGTCAATTATTTTGGGTAAGACATGTACATTGTCATGTTAATTAGCTGATGGGATAGAGTTTGAGGGTATTGAGTTGCTCGTGAGACTAGAACTAGACCATGAGTGACGTTGTGTTGAGATTGAGATGGCAGATCAGTGTTTTAGCGAGTTGTCGTTCCTTTGACCTAGACTTGTGGGTGAGTAGTTTTGAGTCTTGTACTCTAAGTGTTGAGCATGGTTCTCTTGACGATCTTGATTGCAAGATTGAGATACGTTACTGATATTGAGTTACGGGGCCTTTGTGCCGAGATATGTTTACGGTCCAGAGTGACCATGGTTATTGAGTCATATGTTTACGGTCCAGAGTGACCATGGTTCGACGATGGGAATACGATGCTTGGTTATTTGGAGTAAGATTTTATGAGCTGGAATTCTTATAATGGGGTTACGGGGACGTAACCATATTTTAAGGAGGATAGGATTGTAAAATCTTAATGATTTATGATAATATGGCTTAAAATTTTAATGATTTATGATAATATGGCTAATTGGTATGTCGTGTTTGTTTGCATATACCTGATAATCTTGATTTCTTCTGTTATACAGTTTATTGCATTTTTTGAAGTACCCCTTTAATTTACGTATGCGTTGAACTTTGGGGACAAAGTTATCTTAACGAGGGTAGAATGTAACATTTTGTGTTCGTTATGTGCTTAATAACCAGCTTGTTGGTCATGGGATGGCGAACTTCGGGACGAAGTTCATTTTAAGGAGGGAAGACTGTAATACTCCTTATTTTTATTATATTCTATTTTAATATTTACTTGAACATGTTTGATAATATTTAATTAGTTATATTCGATAGTTAATTATCGAATACGTGTTTTATATTTTATATGTTATAAGTATATGTCGGTAATGGGTATTTAGTCATAGATGTATGTGTTGATGTTATTTGGGCCTCGAGATGCGTGCCAAAGGCTGAATGGCCCAACTCGACACAATCACCAAACACGTTCAAAGCTAAACAAAAAAACCAACAAATCCTATCAGCCACCCTATATAAACCAGTCTCGAAAACCTAACCCTAGTTTTTAGCACCTCTCACCCTCACATAGATCTGCTGCCGTCACATCAGGGAATGAGAAATGAGGTTCACACGGTGGGTTTGGGTGGTGGAAGGCGGTTCGTTTTCACCAAAAAGTAGGTATGATCACCACCATCTTCGTACCTGTTGCTTCCTCTCTTTTTAGTACAGCCTGTTTGCGTTGTTTATGTAGTTTATCGTTCATGTGTTTGTATAGGGGTTATGTAGGGTGTGTAGTAGTTGTGTATGAACCCTAGCGTGGTCGTCGTTGACCGCCGTGACCGTCAGAATGAGTGGTTTAAGGGGGGGCCGGGGGGGGTGGCAGAATCAGTGTCTAAACCGTTGTCAGAATACCGACTGAACATGGGTGTTTGCAATGGATTCGATTAAGTTACGGGTTATGATTGTTATGGGTAAATGGTTTATTCGGTTGGTTGCAGTCATAAGAGACGTATGGTGGTCGTCACAGTGGTTGAGAGTGGTCGTGTCTGTGATGGGGGCGGGTTTCGTTAGCTGTCGTATATTGTGAAACGGGGATGTTTTGTGGTGTTGCTGGGTTTGTGGCACGAATTTGCTGCGGTTGGTGGTAGTCGACGAACCCTGGCCTCCTCCTTGGAACCACCGTGGCTCAGGGGCGAGCCTGGTGGTGCCGGCGAGGAAGTCAGTGGTTGATGTCGGTGCTGCAGGTGGTGGTTGACAGGGGTTCTCGGTGTTGTCAAAGGCTGGGTGTGTGGGCTGTTTGTACGGTTGGTTCTTTTGTATTGCGTTGAAATTGTAATGATTAGTATCAAAGTAGTTAATGTTTTATTATATACTTATTACACAGGCATGGTTAGTATTAGTTAATGTTTTATTATTGTTTAATTGTTATTATTATTTTAGTAATGGTACTAGTTGTGTTATTTTAAATTCTATGGTTTTCACAATGGTATAACTATATATTTTAATAATGTTTTATCAATTATCATGTGTTTAGCAATTGTTAAGGTTAATATTGTTGGGGAACATTGTGTTTACTTATAAATATGTATATTGTTGTTATATTGATGTCGTAATAATTCAATATTTGATTTACGTTATAAGTAATAAGTTTATAGTTAGTTAACGATGATGACATGTTCATGAGAATACATTATGATCAATATTAATTGTATTATTGTTATTGTATGATTCATATTAATATTGGAAGTGTATAAGTATGTTAGTTATTGATGGGTGGATTGTATGCTATAATTAAATTAATAAGTTTATATTTGACATGTAAATGAACATGACCAAGTAATTCAGTTAGTAATGTTGATTGTGTGAACAACTTTTGATATTAAGTAATAATACTTATAGGACGGAATTCGAGGTGGGACATTTCTAGCAGTTGTACGGTTGACATCGATATCCTGCAATTTGAGGTAGGGGAAATACGGTGTATATGATAATGATAGCTCTGTTGTTGTTTGATAATAACCATGATCATTTATATTAATGTTTGATTGGTATATTGTGATATTTGATTATATATATTCTGCGATACGATATGAGTTGAGGAGTTAATGGGTCTTGTGATCGGTGCGGAGTTTATTTGGCGTTGGATCGGTGCGGAGTTTATTTGGCATTGGATCGGTGCGGAGTTAATGGCCTTGGGAGCGGTGCGGAGTTATTGGCCTTGTGATCAGTGCGGAATTAATGGGCCTTGTGATCGGTGCAGAGTAATTGGGCCTTGTGATTCAGAGTGGAGATGATTGAATTTCTATTTATAATAATGTTTGATGTTTTTCCTACTCAACCTCATGGTTGACCCTGTGTATTCGTGTGTCACCTACGATGATCTGGAATGGGGAGTAGATTCTACAGATCGGAGATAGATGGACTAGGAGCTTGGGCATGGAGAGAGACTTGGCTTGGACCTACTTAGAATTAGATCACCTACTTAGAGGTTATCAGTTGTACTTTTACTGTATGCGAAGTATGTACTTGTAATGACAAAAGTTTAAATTTAATAAGTCTTATATAAAGAACCTTAGTTTGTTTTACTTTGTTATTCACTACCTCGGACGTTCCGAGATGGTAACAGTTTCATTTATTTGAGAATGTCTTGCTAAAGGCTCTTAGATAAATGGGGGTGTTACATAATCACATTAATTAAAAACACAACAAGTATCAGAATCTGATAAATAAGATGGTCATAACACAGCAAGAATAACACCACAATCTGTTATACCACAATATTGATATCACTGTCACATCAACACAAGTGGCGGCCTCAAGCCCCACATCAATCCCGCCACTTGCTCACAATAAGGGTTATCCGGATCCTTAATGTCTACATCCTCTCCGCGGCGGGTCCCAAAAAGAGCGATCGTAGGAGTGAGAGTCGTTTTCCGCAACAGTCCCACACATATTGTAACACCCCATGTGGGTTATTTTCAAAAACCATTATTTTAAGAAGTTTGAAATGCTTTACAATTCTGATCGATTTCAGCGTTGATTTGACATTATAGCTTGTTATTGGAGACGTCTGATAATTGGTACTACGCTCATCAGCGTCTGATTGGTTTAGGTTGAATTGGTTTGAGTTTGGACTTGTCTTTGAATTAGAGCGCCAGGCTCTTGAATACGTAACGAGAACCCCAACGCCCAATAACGAAGACTTGTGCCTTGGAAATTATTTCGAGATCTTCAAAAGAAATCTAAGTTTTGAAATATCGAATTTCCGGTAAACATTTTTGGTGTTAGCGTTGTCTGTGCAATCTACAGTTTTCTGCTTTCAAGACTTTTTGAAAGATGGGGTGATTATAACACCCCATTATTTTGCGACCGTAGTTTTAAAGAATTTAAATACATTTTAGGAAAATAAATATAGTTCTATTTTATTTTCGTAAACTTGAATTTAAGAATATGATAAGTTCCATTTTAAGATTTAAGAAGTCTTGAGATGTTAAATTCCTTCACTTGGCATTTCCATTCATAAGACAAGTCCGACTCTAATCCGTGTTCCTCACTTAAATCCCGACATTTCATTTCCATATAAAAGAAAGAGGAAGAAGACACTATTCATCGTCTTCCCCTACTCAACCCTAACTTTCTTAAATCCTCCGTAAACAACTTGAGCTTTTTCACAAAAATCATCATAAAATCATTATTTCTTATCAGAATCACTTGATTCTTGCGCCTAGGGATTCCTCTTCTCGTTCCCGACGTTTTGAAGTAAGGAATGAAGGGCTTTGTTGAGGAACAAATTTCCGTCCTCAACCCTCTTTTTCGTTCTTCCATTTCTAATAAGTGTTTTGGTGTTGTTAGGAGAAGGAATTGAAGATCCAAGTGTTGAGTCATTCATTGTGGACGAATCAATTGAGGATTTAGCTTGAAGGTAACTTTGAGAGGTTCGTCAACTTTAAGTCGTAAATTTCTTTGAACGTGTTGTTTATGTTGTTGTGTTGCTTTGATTGTTGATTTTATGAAGTATTGAGTAACTTAATTGTTTATTCATGATTTAAGATGAATTTCAGTTTGATTTTTTTGTTGTTATATGAGGAATTTGATGATAGTTACTGGGTTAATAGTATTCGTCACATATTCATGTTTTTCATCTCAAAAGTGTGATGTTTGCTTATTTAAATTCATGTTTAGTTGTTAAAATCACATGCTTAATGTTTGTCTTAAGTTATGAATGTGCTAACAACTATGTTGTTTGGGTGCATTGCTAAAATTCATGTTTAGAACGTATCGGGAAAACCGTCTTAAGACCGTTCCATCGTTTAATTTGCAAAAAATGAACATTTCGTGCTCAGTGCCTCTCAGCCGGTCAACCGGCCGACGGTTGACTGACCGGCGGAGAACCCCTCCATGTCTTCTCTTTAAATTTTTGAAAAAAGGGTGCACAGGACTCCTCAGCCGTCCAACCGGCCGCCGGTGGTCTGACCGGCTGAGTGCCCCTTCCTTGTATTGATGCAATTTGGTTGTGAGGGTAGTACCCTTAGCCAGGTGGCCGACAACCGGTCCACTGGCTGAGAGTCCCCTTCTGAGGCTTTTTCTAAATTTTCAAAGAAATGATTGAGGTCCTCAGCCGGCCTACCGGCCGCCGGTTGTCTGACCGGTTGAGATCCCTATCTTCCCTAAAATCGCTTATAACGTTTGATTTATGAATCGGTTTCCATTACTTCTTCTTTCCTATGATTTGTATACTTCTTGTGCATGATTTCCTCTTGATTCATATGTTGAAAACCATGAATTAGTGTTAATTGCCTACTAATTCTTATATATAAGATGTTGTGTGCTGCATGTGAAGCCCATATTATGAGCTATTATATGACTCTTGATCTCACCAGACTCCTTTAAGGTTTTAGGTATGACTTTGTTCCTAGATAGTTCGGGTCTTGGAGGTGCTCTTTGGACACTTGTCGAATTGGGGAAGGATTATACCCCGAGAGTCTGGCCAGATTTAGACTAAGACCGTATATCAGAATTGTCGTCCTACCGAGGGATTTGAATAGTCTGAGATTAAGTAGACATCATGTTGTATAATGGAGTTGTCATATGCAATATTCCATGTTATGTTTCTTGTTTTTTGACTTGTCATTCATTGACTCGTCTTGATGGTAGATCCGTCGCATTGGGGTAGTAACATATTGGGGGAAACTTCGGTTGAAACGCTAAAACCAGTATATGATTGCTTAGTGCTGGGCCAAGCCTCGAGTGGGCCTTGAACCCGGTACATTATGTGATGTATTGATTACGCCTCGAGTGGGCCTTTGAACCAATACATAATGATTTTACGTTTAGCTATGCCACGAGTGGGTTAGTAAACTACATATGGAAATAGAATTGGATTAGTATACTTGATCTATACGTTTCTTGGTGTTATGAGATTATGTAAAGTGTTGCATGATGATTCGATTATAGTTATCACATGACGGCATAATGTTTTATATTCCTCACATGGTCTTACAGTTTTATCAGAACGTGTTTATTACTGTTTTAATGTTACATGTCTGCTTACGTGTCTATTGACAAAAAGTGGTTGGGACTCTGGGAGGACCCCGAGTTACTCCCCACTGACTGTGGCATACATGTTTCATCTATGTAGGCTGACGCTAATTTGGGGATACCGTGAGAGCTAGCGAGCGATACTATGCATCGACATGACATCACCTTACTTATCGTTAGCTAGATTATTTTATTTCCGTTTTTCTACTCATGGGATGTATCATCCCTATTTGTTTCAGTTGTACTCATACTTAATACTTATCTATCATGTTTTAATTCCTCACTTAGGTATATTTTAAAATCACCTGACTTAGTTTAGGTTCATGTCAAAAAAATTTAATTCCACGCATTTTTCCGCATGCTGCTTTGTTTACATTTCCCATTCGTGAGGGGTTTTACACATATCTTCCCAACTCGATTCACAGCAGTATACTGATATCAGATAAACAATAACAGTATCGTCACAATCATATTCAATCACAACTGAGTAGGGAAATCCTACCTCAAGGCAATAATCAAGAATGCATAAACCCAAGCCTTTCCCTGCCAACGTTCTTCTACGACGTCTCCTCCTATGAATCATATATATGAATTACTTACTAAGGCATACTAATATCTAACGACATAGAAACAATAAGAGCGATACTTACTTGTTGAAAACAATCTAGGCTAGATGATCGGCGCGTCTAAACCTTTGCTAAGGACTCTTGAAGGATGTGAGAAGCAGGAATGAAAGGGGATTAGGGTTTTTGTCTTTTTCTGATTTAGGTAAATAAGCTTATTAACCTCGGTTTTAAATAATATAATTATCGGTTTTTCTGATTTAGGTAAATAAGGTTATTAACCTCGGAAAAGACAACTCGGCCGAATTGGAACAACTTGGTCGAGTTACACTTACTCGACCGAGTTGACACTACTAAGTCGAGTTATACGAACTCGACCGAGTTCGACTTACTCGACCGAGTTGACCTAACTCGGCCAAGTTGAGTCATAACTCAGCTATTAAAGGGAGGGGTGTTACCTTCCCACTCGGTAGAACCCAAACCATAAACAACAGACAACCTACTCGATCGAGTTAACCTTACTCGATTGAGTAGCCAAGGACCAGGAATCGGTAGTATTACAGATGGTGGTGACAGGTAATATGATTGATGATCATGGTGATGGATTGATGGAGTTTGATGATCATTGTGTATGATGATGGTGGTTTGACGAGGATTGTGATTAGTGATGGATTATGATGTGGTATATGTGATGACGGGTTGATGACGATGTATGATTGTGGTGATTGATGATGATTGTGAGGTTTGATTGATGGTGATGATAATAATGTAGGGTCGAGGTCAAGATTTACCTTTACTTTACTTTGTTTATGTACTTGATTTTCCATTTCAAACTCGAGTTTCCGTCTCGTTATTCCGTCTCACATACACATTTTATTATTAGAATAATAATTCTAAAATCAAATAAAATCCGGCTAATTATTAAATATAATTAAGATGAGTAATTATTAGTATACGTTAGTGGATATAATGCGATATTTAATCAATTAAGCAAGCAAAATTGAGTCGGAATTGAAGGAAATCGTATTTCCAGAATTATAATCATATCATATATGATGAGATTTAATTTTAGTCATAAAAATTAAACTAGATCTTATGCATGCAAGTTCATAAGACAACGAACCCTTACATTGCTTATGGCGGCATATAGGACACGATTAAGGACTCCTTCCAAAATCGTTATTGAGCTATAAGGTGATGGATGAACCGAGATTCCAAGAGTAGAAATCCTCCTTTAATTGCACCCAAAACAACACCAAAATACTACTAAAATCTTATTATGTGAGTAGTATTATCCTTAAAATAATTTTACAATACTACACTAGTATTACTTTATGGACTAATTATATTTAGAGAGAAAATTATCACATCAACTTTTGCATGTAATAAAAATGAGAGAGCCACACACAATATGAGCATGCATAGGCTAGAATCTATAAAATAAAGAAGAGTATGGTAGGACTCTTCACAAGCCCTTACACGGCTCAAAGGGTGGGAAGAGAGCCCTTACTTTTTCTCTTCTCAATGCCACTAGCCTCTTAGACCTAAACATGTGATAGTCTTACAGTGCTATAATTTTATCTAATTCATAATTAGACAAAAACACGAAACATGACCACCCATGCATGCACATATTTACCGGTTCACATGCACTATGCATGTGACCCATTTTAACCTTAAAATTGTAAAATGTGTAATTTCACAAATGTGACATATTACATATAAAATTGTGTTGTCTAATAAAACTTTGTTTAAGCCTTTTAAACACAATATTATAAAATTAATACTTAACTTTTAAATATAAATTTTCGACATTCACATTAGGTTAATTTATTATAATTAACCAACAACTATTAATACGATAACTTTTATTGTTCCTATTTAAGAATAACATTTATTCTAATTTAATCTCGTATAATCAAATCATACCGAGACCAAAATTTCTCTCATTTAAATTCGTCCATTTTAAGGAATTTAATGAATTCGTATCCCATACAAATTATTAACTTAAATTTCGGGTATTGTGCTATAGGTGTGACCTAAAGGGATCAACTGATCACCACCATTATATGACGATAATGTCAAACTATTTAAAGCCAATCATTTCCGGTAAATGACGATCAGTCGACTTAAATATCATCCCATCCGTTATTCAGTATGCACGTTAATACATATATGAGATTTCAACTGATTAGGACTAAATCAGTCGTGCACGCACTATTGTTTAGGACACTTACTCCAACAATCTCCCACTTGTCCGAGACAAGTGTGCGGCACCAATTCTCTTGTCCTATTACAATCTCGCACTCAATGCAAGCCATCATCATAGGTCGCACTTGCAAGTGATCATATATAGAGTGGTTTTTCTCGATCAGGAGATATAACTGTTTTGACCGGAATTATCTACACTAGATACCTTCCGAGCGTGGCCACGCATTTCCAGTTAAATGCTCCTCGAGTGGCCTTGAGATTTTGAATAACCCTGACAAGGGGTGGACAATTCCTATTCACCCCCATTCCCTTCAGCTAGCCACAACCCATCATAACCCAAAAGATGCCCTCATAAACCCCATTTACGAAGGTGTTAGGACAAAAATCAAAGTTACTCTGAATACGGCAGTAGCTCCCGCCACGAGCAAACAATTTATATAAATAAATATTTGCCAGAGCTCTGTTAAAAACGGTTACTTAGTCCGACAGAGTGTTCTTAACTGTCTGCCTATATGATCGACTAGTCATCCCACATGACTCTATGGCACATTGAACTTGCCATCAATCGCCTCACAATCTAGTTACCTAGAGACGTCACCTCATGGTGGCAACTAGGGACAATTACAATGTCAATCATAGTTCACTTTAATGGGGTTCAAAGCTTGTCTCCATAACCCATTTGGATATAACAAAGTAATGGAAAGAGTTATTTAAAACTCAAAAGGACAAGTGCACTTATCACATCTGAGTAGTGAATACCTTATCACCACTCAATGTCCATAATCTTAAGTGTAACTCTACACTTGAAATAAGGTGTGTAGGTTTTTAAACCTTTTTATGAATTGCTGGATTTCTTCATGTTCACATTATCACTCATAACACTTGAATACTTCCAAATACATTTCTAGGCTTTTACCTAGAATCAATCTCTTTATCCTAAAAGAGGCAAGTTATCTCATAACTTATGATACGGTTAGGTTGGACCATGTAACTCATAGCTTCAAGGTATACAACCCAATCACCATGTACTTGGTATATATTGTAGAATTCCGTAATGACGACATAACACTCTTACAAGTCATACAGACCGTGTATTAAATGAAGGTTGGCCTTGGATTATTACAAATTCTTAGATTATCTTAAATCTTTGAGTTTGGAAACTCTAGTTCTTGTGTAAACCCTTCACACATAACTAAGTTTTTCTTCCAAGACTGTTGAATGGTCCATCTATTCTACTTGAGAATTCATGATGATTCTTAATGGCTTAATCCTTTTACACATCATGCTCTTAGTATATCATTCATCATGGACATGGGCATTCTTGTCAACATGATAATGCTAATGGCGGAAACATTGGAACTCGGATCATGTGAACACGAGTATAAAGGTTCGATAAACGACCATGACCCTCTCATGGTAATTCTATCTTCATCTCTATGAATAATCTTCATATCCCTTAAGGTTCGATAAATGACCATGACCCTCTCATGGTAATTCTATCTTTATCTCTATGAATAACCTTGATATCCTTAAGAGAAATAAGATGCCATTATTGTTTTAGCAAGGATATCCCTGAAAGGATCAAGCTAAAGGGTGTATGAAATGTAGGGTATATCTAGCTCCAATTCAATTAACAACAATAAAAACAAAGAATATTTGATAGAGGTTTGTAGGGGTATTGTTTCTGAACAGAATGTTACAAAATGATTACGATTACTTGAATGAACTTAGGATATTAAATAGTCTCAAAAACTGATTACACACCTGCTCTATATAAATGACTTCGCTTATATACTACTTATCTGAACGTTGGATGCTCCAACGTTCTTATTCTTATGCTAAATGTGGTTCCGGATTAATAGGGCACACTTCCTATTAATCCGGGCTGACTCTATCAGCCCTAACGGCTTTACTCTTGCTCCATGATCACACGTTTCTTCAACATTCGTTTAGGGTTTCTGACTTGGTCCTCCTTAAAAATAGGGGCTAAGATCTTCTCTTTAGTCGTTTTCTGGCTTTCTGTTCACATTGTACATATCAGGCTTGTTTTCATTCTGATTAGCTCATACTTGCCCAGCTGGTCAGGAACGTAACCTGTTCAAGGTAGGACATAGCCTGACTCTTCTTAAATCGCTGGGCTTGTTTGGGTTATCCCTTGTTGGGCTTGTCTCGCCTACTCGGACTACATGCATATCTGATCAGGCTAATTATGGCTCACCAATTGCGCCTTGACATTTTATTCGTGTCTGATCAGACCAGGAATAATGTGTAAACCTGCTCAGTAATTTCGGTGTGAATATATCCGTTACCGGAATTCTAAACGTCAAATCCTGCAAGTTGTTGATAACGGCTAGTTTTTCTGTGCCTAGCTCCCTAGGTTATTCTCGTTGTTTTTTGTGATTTCTGTTGTGATTTCCCTTATAAATAGGGGTTTGTTGAGAGTTTGTTTCTCATCCAAACTCTTCTACTCGTATTCATTTTTTATAAAACCTGCAATTATTCTATAATTTACCCTTCATCCCTGTAAGTCAGCTTACAACAATCTAAAATAAATATAGCCAAGTCAAATTATACTCCAAGCATCTTATTTAACCTTCTTGGAAAAATGGCCCGAAAAAAGCGATGCCCTGTCCCGAAAATTGTCAAGTCTGCTGAAGGATCTCCTGCTCAGGAAAGTGAGCACGAGGTCGTTATTATTGATACTCCTACTGAGTTTACCACCTACAAATATCAAGATTCTACTTTTACTGCCATCGTGTCCCTGAATTCTTCATTCAAGGATGCAAATCTCTTAAGAATAGACTATGATCAAGTTTTAAGGGAAAGAAAAATAATTTCTAATTCTGCTGAGGTTTGGATACCCGAAAATTGTCCTGTCAGGGCCAACTGGACTTCTCCTAGTTGGTTCTGCATTTACAAATGGGCTTTAGAGGCTAGTTGTCACTTACCTTTCACTCCTCTTATGGCCGAAGCTATGCGGTCAATGGAGGTAGCTCCTTTCCAGGTCATGCCTATGATCTGGAAGTTGATTCATTCTGTTGAGAACCTGTGCAGTAAGTACAAGCTTTCCCTGACTATGAACGATATCAGGGTTATTTACCAGCTCAGAAATCATTCTGATGGTTGCTTCAATCTTAGGATTAGAAGCAAGATGGCTCTCCTGATCACTAACCTTGATTTAGGGATGACAAGTATTGGTCTAAAACTTACATTTTTGTTTGTACTGAGACTGTTGGTCCGGGAATGGACTATCTCAGGCACCCGGTGATGCTTATGTGGGGAATAAAGCATGTATTCACCCTAAACTTGCAGGATTATAATGAAAAATACAGTTGTGTTTATAGTCATAAGATTAAAAAAGGATAAGAAAAAGAATTCAACCTTTGGTCCTTTGTGCTTATGGCCTAAGAACAGGAATTAATGCAAATTCCCTCCTATAACTTGCACCCAAGACTTAGTTTGAGACGTGGCCGCGTGTGCTAGAAATCCTCTCCAATTGCCTTGCAATATAGGGAGAGCCCCTGAGGTTTTAGATGTGAGATCTGAGGTTTTGGGAGAAGAATGCTCTCAAACCCTATTTTTACCTTGAGATTTATTAAACAGTGCAACAAGAGTATTTGATATAAGGAGAAGGACTCTCCTTATATACTACACTTGGCCGGCCGAAATTGATGTCGGGAAGGAGTGGGCTTTCCACTCTTACCTTATTCCAATGCGTGATTCGACCCAATTAGCTTTAAGTTGTTCGCGGGTTTTATTTATAAATCGTAACATGTTATCAGATATTAATACAGTCGATATATTAATAATGGTCTGACAAAATACGATATTGTATAATTATCCAAATTAATATAACTGTTTATATTAATACGCGAATACAATATTTAATTAAATATAACCGTTTATATTTAATTTACGAATTAATCATGTAATCCGTATTAGCTAAAATTATTTAATCCGTATTAAATAATAATCTCAACATCTTATTGACTAATTTAATAGTCAATACCTCTGACTAACCGTTTAGTCATATCCGGCAAAATGTGACTGTATTTTCATACCTTCACATCTCTCAAACGTGTCCTATAGGTGTGACGTATAGGGACCAGTTGACCACCGCCATCCGTATGACAATAACGTCAAACTTATCTAGCAAGCCAACCGTTATTGATAAACGTGGATCAACTGGTAATAATACAGAAGTATGCCCTTGTGATCCTTAAAGAGATTTAATAAGTCATTGTACTTAATTGTCAAGGACACCAGCCCCAACAGCTTACTGGTAAGATTCGTCTTTGTTGTTCCTGTTCAGATCCAAATATTGTGAGAGTAAATTTTAACGTACCTTTACTTTCTTAGATTTTACTTGCTGATTGGATAGTGGACCTTGATGAGGGGTTTGCTGATAGGATAGCCGCTTCTTGGCTATCTCGGAGGCTGAGCGTACTTGGCCTGCCTGCCTGTGCAGGGAACACCTGCCCCGGTACATAAGGCCTGTTTTGGGATGGCTAAAGGCTAGCAAGAGCAAGGTTTCTTCCATTACTTCATCTAGTGAGTTTCTTTTTTCTTTTTCCTTTTTCGTTTTGTCTCATACCATGATTCCTGTGCTTACCTTGGTGTTTGTTGGTTCAGTATACCGGTCATCCGCCAGGCTGACAGGATTCTCTGCTGCTTCTCTGAAGGCTGGCTCGACCAAGATTTCTGAGACCTCCCAGATCAAGGGAGCTGGGGGGAGTGACAATGAGAAGACGCTTGATGTGTTAGTCTCTCCTGAGCCTGCTCTAGAGTTGCTCAGTGTATGCTCGTCCAAGAAGAGGAAGAGGGACACTATAGGGGAGACTGATGAGGAAGAGGAGGAGGAAGAGGGTCCTTCTGGGGCGATTGTAACTCGCCAATTTAAGGAGGTCCTTGGCCAGGCTAACGATGTGGGCGCTGCCAAGGCCGTTTTAAGTGAATTTGCCTAGAACGTTGACTAGGGGTTGCTGGTAGGGAATACTTTTGAATCCTCAGCCAAGCTGGTGGCTTTATGAAGCACCCTGATGGTCAATTTGTCTGCTGCTGCAACTCAGGCTAAGCAGGTTTGTTTAATACCTTTTGTTTTTTTGTTGTATGCGTGTTCATGGTTTCGGTTGGTGATTGGTATGTTGGTTTGTGCAGTGCTTGGATGCTTCTCTGATCAGCGGATCTCAGCTGATGGAATTCCGGGCAAGGGTTGAGGTTCTGGAGGATCAGGTCAACCGTCTTCAGGCCAGGGAAGTTCAGCTGGAGTCGTAGTTAGCTTCTGCTCGGGAAACGGCCAAGGCCAGCCAGGTTTGTGAAATAGCGGCCAAGAGTGCTGAAAAGGCTGTTAGGGTTGAGCTGGCTGAGGAGAAGCAGGCCATGCAGGTGCTAGAAGTTAGGTTGGGGGATGCTGCCCAATACTTCTTCGGCAAAGGACGGGTGGATGCCATGCGAGATCCGGAGGCTGCTCGGGAGAAGTGGAACCCTGACCAGGAGGAAAAGGCCCTTGATGAGCGTTTTCCTGATCTGGCCAGCTTGGGTGCTGAAGAAGGGGATGAGGAGGAGTTTGATTCTCCTACATCCAAGGGGAATTCAGGGGATGTAGTTGTGGCCGAGGAAGGCTCTGGATCAGCTCCTGCTTCGAATGCAGGTTAGTTTAATTTTTCTTTTGTGGTTATTTTGGCCCATCCAGGGGGGATGTTCCATGGAAGAAACAATTTAGTTGGTAGTAATTTTTTTTGTTTAGTTGGTAGATGCTCCCATCCAGGGGGAAGTCCCTGGATAGGAGTGCGAGTTGGTCAATGTTGTTTGGCTGGCTGTTTTGAATATATATCACGGTTTATTTTTCGGATGTGTGTTTGTTTTTATTTTCTTTATTTATTTCTGGATCAGGTCAGGCCTTTGTGTTGGGTCTGGCCAGGCTTTGTGCTGGATCTGGCCAAGCTTTGTACTAGATATGGCCAGGTTTTGTAATGGGTAAATTTTCTTGCCTGTCTAGAGGGCTCATGGACTTTCTTGCCTGTTTAGAGGGCTTACCACCCATTATTAGGCAAGTTAGGGGGATTTTCCCATTTGACTTAGTTCAGGTTTTGTGAGCCTTGATATATACTTTTTTTTTGCAACTAATAATTGAGTTTTTGCTCATATGTTATGAGGTATATGTGGGTGGAGTGGCCTCAATCTTAAAAATTTAGTTAAGTATCAATGCAGGGTATGTGAATGCATAATGTAAACAAGTATTTAAGATTCGAATTAAACAAGACATTTTAAACACTTATATTTCTAGTCAAGCATATAGGAAACAGATCAGGCATGTGGGAAAAACATACAAGAAATTTTTATTCATGTAAGCATCATGTTTCATACAACGTGCAATAGTCAAGTCAGGCAGAAATAAGTTTGAAGCTATGTTTGTACCCGCCCAGAGGACATGGGTTACAAATGAAATAATTTTAAATGTGTGATGTTCCATGCTGTAACACCCCCATTTATTTAAGAGCCTTTAGCCAGACATTCTCAAATAAATAGGGCTGTTACCATCTCGGAATGTCCGAGGTAGTGAATAACCAAGTTTAAAATTTTAATCAGTCATAAGCATGATTATTATTACTGTTGCAGTCATAAGCATGATTATTATTATTGTTGCATTCATGAGCATGACATATGCATTGGATACGGATTCGAGATAATGATATATTATTGGGCCCAGGCTAGTTCTGCAGGACTAGACCTGGTGACCTCAGCTGTTATGCTGGTGTTCGGCGACGGCCGATTTTAGTCTACCGGGAGGTTCGGTATGGCTGGGTGTTACGGGTTTGAGATTGAGATTTGTGATTGAAATTGAGAATTGAGATTGACCTCGAGCATATCATTGCACTTGCATATCATAATTGTTGCATTATTATTATTGTGTTACCCTACTCAACCGCGAGGTTGACAGTGTATTCGTGTACACCTACGATGATCCGGAATGGGGAGTAGATTCTACAGGTCAGAGACAGATGAGCTAGGAGTTGGGGCAGGAATGTGAGATGCATACTTTGGACCGACTTAGAATTATGTCACATCTAGAGAGTCATCAGTTGTATTTTCTTTTCCGTTATGTAATAACTGTAATAACCAAGTTTAAAATTTTAATCAGTTTTGTACAAAGTACTTTGGTTTGTTTACTTTGTTATTCACTACCTCAGACATTCCGAGATGGTAACACCTCTATTTATTTGAGAATATCTTGCGAAAGGCTCTTGAATAAATGAGGGTGTTACACATGCTCTAGGAATCACTTCACCGTCCAGGGTTTGCAGCCTGTAGGCGCCCTGACCAGCAATTGAGTCAATCAGGTAGGGGCCTTCCCAGTTCGGGGCTAACTTGCCTGCATTTTCCTCGCTGGTGTTTGGGAACAGTTTCTTGAGCATCAAGTCCCCTACCCTGAATACCCTGGCTTTGACATTTTTGTTGTAGCTTTTTGTCACTCTTTACTGATAAGCGGCCATTCTGATGCTGGATGCCTCTCTTAGTTTCTCTGTCAGGTCTAAGCTGTCCTCCACCAGGGGAGTGTTGTTGACTGGGGTATTCAGACTGGATCTGGCTGATGGGATGTCGATTTCTGCTGGGATCACGACTTCGCATCCATAAACTAGGGAGTAAGGGGTTTGCCCTGTTGCAGTCTTGGATGTGGTCCTATCAGCCCATAACACAAAAGGCAACTCTTCTACCCAATTGCCTTTTCGTGCTTTGAGCTTTTTTTTTCAGGCAGTTTATGATTATCTTGTTACTTGATTCTGCCTGGCCGTCTGCTTTTGGATATCATGGTGTTGATGTGACAAGCTTGATATTATTCCAGGCTTCACAAAATGCGATTGTTCTGTTGCCTATGAACTGGCTGCCATTGCCATAGATGAATTCTGAGGGAAAGCCATATCTGCATATGATGTTTCTTTTGATGAAGGATATAACATCATTCTGCTTGACTTGCCTGAATGAAGCCGCCTCAATCCACTTGGAAAAGTAGTCAGCCATTGTTAGCATGAATACCTTCTGGCCTGGAGCCTTGTGCATTTTGCCAACAATGTCCATTCCCCACTTCATGAACGGCCAAGGGGCAGAGATTTAGTGTAGCTGCTCAGAGGGCTGATGAATGTATGGTGCCTGGATCTAACAAGCTTTGCATTTGGACCTGAATTCCAGGCAATCGGCCCTCAGTGTTGGCCAAAAGTAGCCTGTCCTGAGTACCTTGCTCGCTAGGCCTCTTCCGCCCTTATGATTCCTACAGTATTCTTCGTGTATTTCTGAGAGTACTTGTTCAGCCTCTTGCGGTTCCAGGCATCGGAGATATGGTCCAGCCTGTGATCGCTTGAAAAGAGTGTTGTTAATAATAGTGTACGATGCAGCTTTAATCTGGAGGGCTTTGGCATCTTGCCTATTCAGGGGTATTCCCTAAATGAGCCAATCATAATATGTTTTTGGCCAGGAGTTGGCAACGTCTATGGGGAAAGTCGGGTTCCTCTTGTCTATTGAGGATTCTAATAGGTGAACTATGGGAATATTGTCAAAGTTAGGGGGCCTGAAATTGGATCCTAGGCCGGTTAGGGCATCGGCCTGGGTATTCAAATCCCTGGGTATTTGGTCAATATTGAAATTAGGCCGTGTTTGGAAACACGGAAATGATTTCATTTTGATGATTTCAATTGTAGAAATTAAAATGTTTGAATTCAATTCGAAATCCAATTCCAAAAGTTCGTTTGGGAAACCCGTGGATTTGGAATTGGAATTGGGCGAGACGGATATTGGTCGAAGTGATCAAAAATTTTTTATTTGGGAAAAATAAAAATTTTCCCGGAAAATATTCGCGATCGAAAAAAATGTCGAAAATTAAAATATTACGATTGAATTTGAATATAAAAAGACGTAAATAGTGATGGAATTGAAATAACTAGTATATGGTAGGGATTTGAGAGACTCAAATTTTAACTATGTTGGAATTGGTAAGGAATTGAGCCAATTCCAATTCCAAATTCTAGAGGTTTCCAAACACTTGAAATGTTTCAATTACGGAATGCAATTCCAATTCCGGGTTGCCAAACATGCTCTTAGAGAATTTTGATTTCAAATTTTGGATGATGTCAAGATAGAGCATCATTTTTGAACCTTTTGCAGCATAGACTCCAACTTGATTCGAAATGAGAAGGGAATCAGTGTGTACCTTTACATTTTTGGCACCTAGATCAACACATACCTTTAGACCGACTATTAAAGCTTCGTATTCTTCTTCATTATTTGTTGCTTCGAATGCACAACTTATAGCCTGCATTATCCTGTCCCCCTGTGATGATTTCAGTACTACACCCAAGCATGGTCCCCTCACATTGGTTGTACCGTCGACAAATAAGGTCCATACTAGGTCTGATTGGTCACTGGTCAGTGCATTTATTTCTTTAATTGATTATGGCTCAAGGGTACGACTGAAATTAGCCACAAAGTCTGCTAATGCTTGAGATTTGATTGTTGTCCTGGGTTCAAATTTAATATTGTAGGTGCTGAGCTGAACTGACCATTTGCACATGCGTCCGGACAGTTCAGGTTTGCGTTGGATAGTTTTGATGGGTAGATTTGTCCGGACTATTATAAGGTGGCTCTGAAAATAGGGTGTTAACTTGGTGCAACTCATAATTAAAGCTAAAACATATATTTCTTGTAATTCATACCTCATTTCAACATCCAGGAGACTTTTACTTATATTATATAGTAGACTGGGTGTTGTTGTCCGTCCAGCTCTTTGACCAAAACTCCACTAACCGCAGTCTCAGTACTGAGAGATAACCGTCAGGGGTTCATCTTTTACTAGTTTGGCTAGTAAGGAAGGAGTGGATAGATAATTTTTTAGTTCTTCGAAGCCTGACTGATGGTCAGGGGTCCACAGGAAGTCTTTGTTCTTTATGAGCAGATTATAGAATGACTTGCTGATGCGTGCCTGTTTTATATACTTTTTAGCATCATTTAGCACGTATTTCCTAGCATTTTCATGCGCTTTAGGTGCCATTTTTCCCCTGTCTTGTTTCTTTGTGTATTTCTTGTTATTTTGCAGGAAAATATGTAAAAGTTGCTAAAACCGAGATTTTCTTGCCCAAAGTAGGCTACTTTCAGAAGATGGAACAAAGTCAAGGAATCCTATAACCTCATAAGTGCAATTTTGAGCTGATGAGAGCGTTAACCGAGGGAAAAACGAAGGACAAAAGCAAAAGAACAGCAAAACAAGCATTCTGGTCTAATAGGAGCTCGATCGAGCTCTGGCTTTTGCTCGATCGAGTAGATGCAATAGAGGAAGTACTCGATCGAGTGATTTATTAGTCAATCGAGGAGTCTGCAGGAAGGACAATGGTTTCGAGGATATTGGAGTCACTCGATCGAAGGGATGCAGGACTAATGTTGCTCGATCGAAGGGTTTTCGAAGAATAGTTACTCGATCGAGTGATTCTGTCACTCGATCGAGCAACTCACTTACTGTACCGGATTTCGCATTTCATGTATTAGGTTTAAGGATTAAGCAGTTAACCTAATCCCTATATAAGGATTAGGTTAACACTAATCACTCACACTTTTTACTTTTCATAGGCTTAACAACTTACATTTAGCATTTCACACATATCAACAATCAGTAGGTTTTGTTATTTTAATCTTATTGTTCATTTCCGGATTCCGTTCATCACTTCCTGCCAGTTTCTTATAATCTCTTTTACCCTTTTTCTCTTATTTTTATTATTGTCATTTTATTGTTTATTGTTTATGATCTTTAGTTTATATCCATTGTTTATCATGTTGCATTTTATTATTGTCATCATTGTTAGCGTAGATCCTGAAGCTATGCGTAGGTAATTTTAATAATATGTTAGGATGAGGGAATTCGCGGTAGTGATGTCGTAGGAATCACATGTTAGTCGTCTCTGCGACGTAGTTCGTCTTTAAGCAATTTAATCATAAAACTAGTCAAATGAGTGCACGCAGGAGACCAGTTTAATTAGTAAAACTGAACCTAGATCGAAATATTGGTAAGGTAGGCTTGCTTAAGATGATCGATATAACCTTCCTAGATCGAAATATTGGTTAGGGAGTCTAGGGCGATTTGAGACCGAAAGGAGATAATCAACACCCACTTCGTTAATGACTCGACTGACCTAGTTACCTCGCATGACATGTATTACCGCGATAACCCGATTCCTGACATATTTCCCTTTTATTGATTGAATTCTTTCTTGTTTTATTCGATTTGTTTTTATATCCGTCTTTCTTAGTTTATCAACAATAACAACAACCCCCCATTTGTGACCAATGAACTGACCTTTACTTAAAACTCTGCCTCCCTGAGGAATCGACCCTACTACCACTAACTTCAGTTAGTAGTACTTAGGTTTTATTTATGACCATGTATACGACGGCCCGTGTCAAATTTTGGCGCCGTTGCCGGGGAGGCAATCGGTTTTAAGTTTTTTGTGTTAGTTTATTTTATTTCTTTGTCTTAAGGAATTTCTTTTAATTCCTTAAGACCGTTCTTATTTTTTTCCTCAGTGTTTTGTATGCCCAGGTCTTCTAGGTACAAATTAGTAGCTGCTAATCCGGAGCCTGGGAGAGTTTTCTTACGCCGCAAGAGGGAGAGAAGAAGGACAAGTCAGGAGGAAGTCTTGAGTACCCCTGAAGTTTTTACTGCTGAACCAGTCAACCAACCAATCAAAATGCTAAACATAACTAGACATTCCGAGCCCGAGGCTGACTCCATTCCGAAGGGGTTCACTCTTGCAGCTGATGCAGCCGGTAACACCTTTGACATTCAAACTTCTTACATCAATCTGGTCGAACGAAATATGTACCAGGGTGCAACTAGAGAGGATCCACGCAAGCACATGGAGATCTTTACTGATTACTGCTCAACAATCCCGACGTCGCAAACGGTGACTCAGGATAGGATTAAGGAAGTCCTTTTTTCTTTTTCCTTATCTGAGGGAGCCAGGGATTGGTACCGTGACCTTGACCGGGAAGCTGCTCATGTTACTGACTGGGAGTCTTTGGCCCTTGCTATTTACAAAAAGTACTACCCGCCTCAAAAGACCAATGCCCTCCGTTCCCAAATCACAAACTTTAAACAACACGGAACGGAAAACCTGTACGAAGCTTGGACTAGGTTCAAGAAGCTAGTTAGGGCATGTCCTCATCACGATTTCCAACCGTGGTTTATCAGCAACCAGTTTTACAACGGGTTATGATGATCACCGGGTTATTCTCGATGTTGCTGCAAAGGGAAGGTTCCAGAAAGAGACTGAGGATGATAAAGGCTAGGGTATAATTGAGGAGATGGCAAACCATTGTGCTGAGTATGGTAATCCAAGATCTGGGACAAGAACAGTAGCCAACATGAATACTGATGGCATGAAGGCTAAGTTAGATAAGTTGGCTGCGCGGTTTGACCTATGGGACAAGCAACAGGAGGGAAGTCAACATATGGTTCACCTACTGCAAAAGGGTGAGCCAATGATGTGTGAGAGATGTGGAGGAGCCGGGTATTCCGCTATTGAATGCCTTGCTGAGAAAGAGCAAGTTTTCTCCTTTCAACAGTTCAGACTAGGAGGAAACTTTTATAATCAGAACCAATTTCATCCCAATCTAAGGTGGACAAGTCAGAATGTGCTCAACCCTACCCCACCGCCACAACAAAACTACATCCCCCCTCACCGCAACCAACAAAATTACCATAAACCACCACAATTCCAGCTGTCACAAGCTAGTGCTTCCTGATCTAGAGGAAATTCTAAAAAAAGTGAGTTGAAGACTTTGGTTCAATTACTGGCATCCCAAATGCAAGCTAGAAATGCGTCAATCAAGTTCTTGGAGTCGCAAATCGCCCAATTGGCGGTTAATCAATTGTCGCGACCACCTAGGATGCACGGACACGGCAGAAATTTGCCCTCCGCGTGTCCGACACGGTGTCGGACACGGACACGCCAGAGACACGGCTCCAAACGTGTTCGACACTCCAAAAACCGTGTCGCCGGTTTTTTTTCTAAGCCAAACGTGTCCGACACGGTCTTTTTATCACGGACACGGTCCGTGTCCCTGGGACACGCCTAATTTAAGCAAAACCACAAAATTCCTGATTCATTCTATGCAAACCTAATTCATTCTAATTGCAAACCCCAATTTCACAGTCCACTCGTCACTGTCGTCACTCGTCAGCTCTTCACCCTCGCCGGCCGCCGGACGCCGCCTCTCCGACCGCCGCCACCTTCTCTCACCGTCACTGTCTTTCAGGTAATTAATTTCTTTTTCTTAATTGAAAGTATGTGAATGAATCTTAATCGAAAGTTGAAACTTGAAAGTAGTAGTATAATCTTAATTGAAAGATGAAAGTAGTAGTATAATTTTATTGACATTTGAAAGTATGAATGTATGGCTTTGGTTACAGTTTTGGGGAGAAGTAAAGGTGGAGTGTATTTGTGAGATTCTGAAAAGGAGAAGCGTGTACTAATGGAGTATTATTTTTATGGTTTATTACTTTATTGTCATGAGAATTCCTAAAAGGTGAAGGGTACTAGTATACCGAGTACAAGTATTATTTTTTTGGGGTTGTTGTCAACTTGTCACAAGGCCACTGTTATATTATTTTCAAGTCTCCTTGTGACGGATATATTGTTACAAGTTTATGACGGGTCAAATACTATTCTTATTGGTAAATAAGACAAAACAAAATGCTACCCCTAGGCACTTAGCTATTGTTTTATGGTATTATTTGACGTATAAGACCGCCACATATGAGAATTTGTGTATTATTTTTGCGGAGCAGTAAATGTTTTTTATTTATTTTGTAAGACTTGAATGTTTATTTAAATTTCGGTTGTAATTTGGATTTTTTATTTAGTAAGACATATTTGATTCTGACGTATAAAACATTAGTATTGGTAGTCATTTTATGACTTTGTTACCTTTAAATGACCAAAGTTTAGATGTTGGTTGTAATGGTCTTGAAATTCCCTTTATTTTTATATGTATATTGACTTTTTTTTGCCGTGTCCCGTGTCCTAAAAAAATCGGAGTGCCGCGTCCCGTATCCGTGTCGTGTCCGTGTCCGTGTCCGTGTCCGTTTTCGTGCAACCTAGGCGACCACAAGGACTACTTCCCTCACAAACCGAACAACAAAATGACACCATAAACATGGTCAGATTGAGGAGTGGACGCGAGAATGAGGGGGCAAGTGTTGAAGTTTCTGGTTAGGAAGGTGTAAAAAGCATAAACGAAGAAGCTGTAACCGGAGCTGGGGTCGATCAAGTGGTTGTCGGGACTCGATCGACTTAAAAATTGGAGGATTCACTCGAACGAGCAGATGTCAAAGCTCGATCGAGTGAGGTTGACAGAGAAGTCCTCGATCGAGCAATACCACTTGCCCGATAGAGCAATGCAAAAGAAAGGATCACTCGATCGAGTGATCTGATGGCAGAAAACACTCGATCGAGTGTTCTACAGAAAAGAAAAGAAAGAAGAGAAATAGAGCAGGAAAATTACGAGAAACAATGTACGGAGCGTCGTGTTGATTTGAGAGACATTCCGTACCTGTCCAGGCTAGTAGAGAAAAAGTTCGCAAGATTCGCGGATACATTGAGAGAACTGAAGGTGCTGTTGGAAACTAAGTTCCTGATTTTATACTCAAATCTAATGTGAGTTTTGTTTCTTTAAGTTTAGGTTATAAAACTTAATAAGATCTTATGCATGCATGATGATATCATAAGATGTGATTGTCCTTACATTGGTTTTAGAAGGTTTATACTCAATAATCACCTATTACTTGAGTCTTCAATAACCGAAATACCCTTAAACGATCTAACAAAAATCGTCTCCAAAAGATACGTATCAAGGACCCGATCTCAAACTAACACAAATTTTGTTTCTAGAAAATTAGTATTAGTATACTAGAAATATTAACAATATTAGTCTTAATATTATTAATATAGGAAATAATTATTTTCTTAGTAAAAACTATTTTAGCTAAGGAATTATGGAGAATGAGGTTGTAGTATGAATGTGTTAGTAGAATAATGAAGTATGCACTAACAACAACAACTAGTATTAGTGAGGTGTGTATGTGTGTATTATATAGAGCAATTCATGCTCTCATTTGAGTGCATTAGGCCGGCCAAAACCAAGCCAAGAAGGAGCCAATGCATGCTCCTTATGCTCTTACAAAAAGCTAGTAATATACCTTACATAATCCTTATGTGTGTCATACACAATTCATTTGCTTACTTACACACACAACCTCACCACACATACATACATACACGGCTGAAATGGGTCTTTTATGGACCCATTTTATCTTTGTCAATTGTGTTAATTTGTAACATGTCACACATGTCTTATAACACATGACCCAATTTGTCAATTATGCAATTTTAACTATTAAAATCCATAATTTACAAATTTATTACATTTAGATAATTATTCCAATATTTCGAATTTATTATTGTATAAAATGTAATATCATAATTTTAATTACAACTCTTTGTAATTTTACGATCAACCGTGTTCATTCTCAATTTAGTCGTTTCCCGAACGAATAAATAAAAACCGTGTAATAAAAACAATTTTATTACTTTGACTATTATTATTATAATCCCATTATAAAATATTCGTCATATAAAAATTATTTCCAAATTTCCAGTTATTAATTAATTCGTATCCAACACGATATTAATTAATTATTTCATTGAGACGGAATTCCCTAAAGATATGACCTTAAGGGATCAACTGATCACCACCATCATATGACGATAATGTCAAACTCTAGACAGCCAATCATTATCGGTAAATGTTGATCAGTCGACTTTAAAAGAGTAACACTCCCAGTTGTGTTTCATTCAAATGAGTTTTAATTACGTCAACACACTATTGTCGAGGAACTTCCTCCAACAGGTGCATGTGCCGTTCCTTGAACTGCTATTGAAGGTACCTTCATACTTACAGTTTATGCGTGAAATTGTTATGCGTAAGCGAACTGTGGACGTTTCTGAGACAATCTCTTTGACGGAGGAGTGTTATTCATTCCTCTAAAATAAGAGTCCATCCAAGCTGGTCGACCCAGGTAGTTTCTCGATTCCTTGTCAAATAGGTACCCACACGATTGATAATGCTTTATGCGACTTAGGAGCAAGTGTTACCGTGTTACCCTTGTCTCTAGCAACTAAGTTGGGGTTTTCAAAATTTAAATGTACAAACATGACATTACAGATGGCCGACCGTAGTGTGTTAAAACCACTAGGCATTTTAGAGGACATTCCTGTTCAAATAGGAGAATTCTTTATTCCTGTTGATTTTGTGGTTTTGGACATTCCTGAGGATTCTTACACTCCTATCATCTTAGGTAGACCCTTTCTGCATACTACGAAAGCAGTAATTGTTGTAGGTAATAAAACACTGACCTTTGAGGTGGGTGGGGAGGACCTAATTTTTAGGCAGATAAGCACGTCACGGTCACCTATGACGGTTGTTCCATGCTGTTCCATGTCTTATGATGTTTCTGTGATGTAGAAATGTTAGAACTAACGCCTCGGCCTCACTTTGAGAGAAAATTAGAGGACGATTTTATGATCATTTCTGATGCAGATACTGAGCCAGATTACATCCCGGATGTATGGGGTTGGTTAACATTGAAAAACAAGAAAAAGAATCCAAAAGAAGCAAAGCGACCTGTGAAGAGAAAGCAGTATGTCATGACGTACAACCCAATTAATAATTCAGTCGTCTGGAGTTTTGGACCCAATGAAGTAACAGCTGCGGAAGGAAGTTCCGTGAGTCAGGAGCCCTGTCGTGGGCAATAAACTATCTGTTTCTGAACTTTTTTTAGCCGGGTTTGCAACCCCGTGCAACTTGTAATAGACAATTTACTGTTATTTTTACTTAGACTATCGCGTTGCTTGAATTTCTAAACTTTTAGTGCGAATCCGTAGGTACAAGTAGAGACAATTCTTGTATTCGAGACAATTTTGGTGGTTTTGTATGTTTGTGGTTTGTTTTGGTGCTCATGTGCAGATACGGAAAAACACAAAGGAAGAAAAAGGAAGAAAACAAGCTGAAACAATAGCAAAAGCCTCGATCGAGTTCTGCATTTTACTCGATCGAGGGAAACCCAATGGAGAAATGGTCGATCGAGTGCATGAGTGTTCGATCGAGGAGAATCCTGTCGAGGAGTTGCCAGTGCTGAGATCCACTCGATCGAGTGGAACCTAGTACTCGATCGAGCAGATTCCCCCTACGTGACTTACTCGATCAAGTAGATTCAGTTACTCGATCGAGTGAAGTCTAGCCTATATAAAGGGAGTTCCTCGATGTTCTTCTTCATTTGCTCGATTTCAATATTTTCGACCCCCTTCCCTTCGATTCCTCTCGTTTTCTTTGAATTTTTGCAATCTAATCGCTCAATCTCACTCACAACCAACTTAATTTCGTTAATCTAGTAAAAGCCCCATAAATTTTTAGCTTAATTTCGAGTAATTCGGAATTTTCGAAGTTAGGGTTTGTTCGTTCGAACAATTTCGAAATTTGGTTGCTAATTTATGATTTTTTGCTCTAATCATCATCTTAATCATCAAGTAAGTCAGTTTTCATGTTCAATTTCAGTTTCAACTCAAGTTTTTTTTTGTAAATTATGAATTTACGGTTCTGAAACGGGATTTGTATGTGTTTATTCGATTTTGTATGAATCATGGTGATGTTTATGTTGAGTGTGTGTTTGTTGTGCAGAAATGGACGGGAAATCTACCATCGTAGCTACCACCAGCAGCGCGGCAGCAGCCACGGTGGCTGGCCGTGTCCTTTCCACGACTACAGCAGCAACCACCATCTACAACAAACATCGTACAAATGTGACGCTTTTTGAAGCGTTTTGTGACGCTTAAAAATGTCACAATTTTTTTTATCGACGCTTTGCAAAAGCGTCAATTTATTGGCCGACGCTTTTTAATGTCAACATAAGTGACGCTTAAAAGTGTGTTCAATGATTATTGACAATTTTATTCGTCAACACATGTGACGTTTTAAAGCGTCCTCACTGATTGGTGACGCTTTTATGTGTTAGCAAATGTGACGTTTAAAAGTGTCTAAGTGCGTATTGACGCTGTTATTTGTCAACAAAGGTGACGCTTAAAAGTGTCTTAAGTGCGTATTGACGCTCTTATATGTCAACAAATGTGATGTTTTAAAGCGTCTTTAGCAGATATTGATGCTTTAATGTGTCACTTAATAAGACATAATTAGGCGTCAATTTTCTATATTTTGACTCTTGAAACTGTCAATCTCAGTGATGCTTTTGGTCGTCAACGTACCACATTCTTAAGTATTACCGTCGCAGTTACTCTGAGTATTAGATTTTTAGAAATTTGATTTCCAAATAAAATCGTAGAGATTAAATAAAGCTATATGTAGTAGTACTCAATTAAATCATGAATACAATACCAAAGTACCCACGTACTTGTATAAATAGTCGTAATACGTCTGAAATATCGTCTCCATCACAAACACTATCATTAACAATTAAACTATTACAGTATAAACTAATACTCTACAATACGACAAAATCAAAAATATTAATAGGGATCCGGATATTAAAATCCAATGTTGTAAAAATATCGTAAATAGTGTTATACGTAACTAACTAGAGACCATAACACTAATTGTATGAGCTTCATCATATGTAGTTGGCACAATGTCAAATGGGCTTCAATCAACATATGAAGGCGCATCGTCATTCCCATCTGACAAATCTCAAAACCTATAAACATCGTACAAAATATAAAACAAATTAATTTCGATTTCAATAGTATACAAAATTTGGACAGGATCATGCTGTCGAACACCAGAAACTGAGTCATTTCAAAATTCCTTTTTGTGAGAAGGGGAAATTTACCTAGTTTCCCTTTTTCAAAGAAGTTAGCAAGTTGCCCTTCAAGTTCTCCATTAAGTCAGCCATATTTTGTGAAAGCGCTTTGACAATTAATTCTACAAAATCAAAGGAAAATATATGATAGTGAAAGTAGAGTTGTATTGTGTGGCTAGGGAAACAGCCCTTAATAATCTAATGCAAACATCAGAAGAAGAAAATAGAAGATCTACTACCAACAATCAAATGGACATGCATAAGCAAAAACTAAACTGTTAGAGAAGGATAAACCTGGTTGAGTACTACTCATCGTCCTGCAATGGACTGGGCTCTTGTGGCTTGAAGCAAGTGGAACTACCCTATGCATTCAATGATAGCTTTTTATTTTTCAGCATGAAACTATACCTTCATAATGTTCAGTATATCTGCAAGTGTCATGCAGGATTCAGGTTCTGTGATCTGGTTTTGTAAGCCTCTGCCAAAGATCTTGTAGTTCTGTGAATCTGCTCCAGTGACGACGCGTTGATACCTGTAATTCAGGATCCAATATTTCTTTTGATCATCTACATTAGCAAAACAAGACGTTCCCGGATAACTGGTAATGAAACTAGCATCAAGAACTGCATCAAGTGACCCATACTTCACAGTAAAAAAAGTGCAACAAAATTCCATAATTGTGAGCACCAAATCTCATTAAGTTGAACAATAATCAATCTAAGTATCGAGTTCTTGTTTATCATCCAAGAATAATATACTAACGAAACCACAGACGTAACATTAACACCATTTACAGTGAAGAAATAGTTATGGATTTGATGATAACGTTGGTTCGGTATAGACATACAAGACACAATCTATTTCCATGCTTCGGTATAGACATACAAGTGGCTAATTACTAATCGATATGCTTCATAAGTCCGACAATAGTTGCTACAATGTAATGGTACAAAACAAACAGGCCCTAATCAGGTGAATACAAAACCAAAATGAGATGAAATTACCTATGTTGGTACCTAAGCGACTTACTATTTCGAGCATTTGTCGATACAGGAAGTCTTGTGTCTTGTGCATCCAGAAGAGATGCCTAAAACTGTCTTCTTTGTTTACGAAAAATTTGGTTCGGTTGATATTGGTGATAGTTCGGTTGGTCAGACGAGGACAAATCTGGTACGAAAACGAAATTATCAGTGAAGTGCTCAGGAGTTTTGGACCAGAATATACCTAATGTTGTCAGGGTGAAGGATTCTTGTTCCAGGAAACATCTGGCACCTGATCTAACTGTTCGTCGCTATCCAAATCATCTTCCAAGGACCTCAATAATGAAGACAAGTCGGTACTTCCTATCTTGCTGCCATCAGGCTATCACATAATTAATAGTAACTCATAAACGTCAGACAAATTCAACATGCATGTGAAAGTTGGAGCCAGAGGTCAAACCAGACATACTCCGTGACGAGAACTACGTCTTGAAATCTATCAAATAACCAATGCGTATCCAGAGAGGAAGACAAACAGTAGCATACCTTTGATGATCCATTATCAGTGAAACCAAAATTATGACTGAAGTCAGTCATCCCGAGAAAATCATCCACATGCCACTGTGACAATTTTCCTGCAATAGAACCACCAGCAAAGCTCATTCTAGATTGGGTTAGATCATACCTTTGATGATCCTCCAGATTGTTTTCACTACAAGACTTAACTCATACCTTCAGAGGGGATTGAAACTTAGGCATCCTCTAATGCCTCTGAAATTCTTGTGGCGTCCTCTACCTATGATATTTTTGCTTCTTATTTTTCATTCAAATACCTGGTAGTAACAAGACACATAGCTTAAGCATTCTAATCATATAGTCAAGGCCAACGCTCTTGTTGTTTTAAATCACAAGATATACTACGTACTATATTATCATACTCATAGTTCAGATGTTTGCGATTCTACCAGGTATACGATAGGTTATGCGATATCACTAAGGAGCAAGAAACGAAGAAGGTAGATATGCTTATAAACGAGTATATGTCATATATGATGTTTGATTGCTAAAAATGAAAAATGACAATCAATTATATTCTAGTAAGAACTAAAGTTGGCCTTACTTTACTATGCCTAACAGGTTTAAACGTCAAAGAAGCACAATGCTCTCCCAAACACTATTGCTATTGCTTGTGATCAGCTAGTAGAAAGAACATGCAGAACATACAATTCCAAACCAAAAAGCATTTGTTTCAACTTTCAACAGACCCTATATGTCGACTCTTATAAGCATATTCTCGTGCATAATTTAGTAAAAACAATAGAATGAGAAACTAGAATTCTTTACTCATTGTAGAGTGTGACAAACAAATCATACACGCAAATGCTTAAGCAATATCTGTGATTTAAGTAACCCATATACCATCTAAATCAGAAAATCTTTTGCTCACATTACACTCAATATTTCTACACTAAGCTGAAATTTGTCATATTTCGAATACATTGACAAATAAACTAAATCGATGTCAGTATATCCGAGATCAGATATCGACCTTCACTAACACAAAACTCTTTAGAGAGACATCTAAGGATTCAATATATCAAATGTTATTCCAGATCTGCAGTCGCTTCCGAATCATTGTCGAGTTAATAATAAGGTATAGATCTACAGTTCGATTCTTAATCGCTGCCAGAACCACATATATGAACATTAAAGGATAGATCTTCAAATTAATCACAGAACTAAGCACATATACTTAGAAATTTATCAAATCAACAACGATTTAACAGTAGTAAGATAAACTTAGCATTACGCAAACTCAAATCATTCAACAAACATACAAATCAGCAACCAAACATCATATATCACTAAGGAGCAAAATTCGAAGAAGGTAGATATGAGATCAAACAATATCCAATAAATATTCCATGAATATTACGACACCTTAATAATATATCAACTATGAAACGGATTAGAAAATCATAAAACTTTCAGCACTAAACTCCAATTAATCGATGTAATTGAACAACTATTAAGGTTTAAAATGACAAAAACATGAAATTAAAGAATATGAAAGGTAAAATTACCAAAATCTGGATTAGCTCATACGCTAGTTGAACGAGAGGATATTGAAAAGAGGGGTTTCAAGAGTGGATTTGTCGTTGCGCCATGGTTTCTTGAGAAATTCGACATCAGATTCTGCCAATAGTCGGATCGGTGGGGATGTGTGTTGCCGTGTTGGAGAAGATGAAAGAGTTAGGGTTTGAGTATAAGGAAATTAAAGATACAAATCGCTGGAGAGGCACTATCTATGAAAGTCAATTTGGAGCGGTTTTTTTAATTAATCCACTAAATTTGGAGCAGTTTGACACATAAGATTAAATATGGGCTAAAAGGAAGCCGACGCTTTATTAGAGTGTCGATCCAAAAGTGTCAATAATGTAAGGGATTTGTTGTAGTGCCATCGCTATGGTGGTTGCTCGTCCACCTACCCCTGCTACTGCACGCACACCTTCACCGAGCACCACAACATACTACCCTACCACCGTCACAACCATGGTAGCCGCTTCTTCCTCAGCTGATAAGGGGAAGGAGAAAATTCAAGTTTTGAGCCAAAAGGGTCGGAAATCGGTCCTTGGGATGCCACCATGCCGCGCACCACGTCCACCAGCTACACCTGCGATTCCCTCAGTCCAGGAAATCCCTGAGATAACTTTCGCTTCCACTATTCGGAGAGATCAGATGGAGGCTATAGCCGAGAGTTACATTCGTTGTAGTCGTTTTTTTGTACCGCCCTGACTTAGATCGCCTAGGCTTGACTAGAACCATAGTTGACCTATTGACCGGGACGGGGATGTACGGTTTAGAGACCATGGAGGAGCCCACTTTCCGAGTACCTAACTTGGAGTTTTTCAGCTCCTACTCTTTTTCGGCCGACACCTTTTTAGCTCACCCCACCGAGCCTTGCATTCACTTTCGACTCCGTAATGAGGCGTATACCTGGACTTTAGCTAGGTTTGGGCAGGTGTAATACCTCGATATTTAAGTTACGTTAGCTACGTTATATTTACGCTGTATTGTTATATTTACGTTATATTTAAGTATTTTGCTATGCGATATGTGTTGCTTGGGTAGCATGGGTGTTATGTTGATGTGGGGGTTTGATCTCGTGACCATTGGCACCTAGTATGGGCCTCGTTTTGTGTGCCACACGACAGCCCATACCTAGTAGACACACTAATACCTAATTCCTTCAGCAACCTGCCGTCATATTTAAGTTACCTTTCTAACCTAATCTACCCTATAAATCATACAAACACTACACATACTTGTAGCCGACATATCAGAAATTAAGAGGGTGGTGGTTACGGTGGACTTAGGACGGTCAGGGTTGCGTCGATCTGGGTCAGAAGGAGGTATGCTCAACACGTTTTTCCTCTTTTCCTTGTGTCTGTCGTGTTTTGTAGATATAATTCAGCCTTGTGTATGGTGTCGTCAGGGACTGTTTTTCATATAAATATGATCTATGATATTGAGAGTCGTGTCCTGGCTATAGTCTCGCCTTTGTCAACCACCTAGGGTCACTGGATGCGGAGTTTTATACCGCTTGTCACAGCAGTATTTCTTTATTTGTCATCAGGTCTGAACATTCACGGCTATTACAAACACCTTCGATGTTTATCTCGTGTTGCGTGCGTAAAGGAAAAGGAGTAGTAAGTCTGGGAGTGGTCAAGGGAGTAGAGTGGTGGTCGTCGTGGTGGTTACCAGCGGCTGTGTCGGGTTTGAAGGAAGCCTTTGTTTCCCCTGTTGGTCGTGGTCTCAGTTAATGCAAGTACAGAGGGTGTTTGGGGGTGGTATCACCGATGACTCGGGGAGGTCAACGCGGTGGTACCACCGTGGGTGTAGTGTTTGGTGTCAGGGTGGTTTCTGGTGGTTGAGTCAGGTGGTGACAGGGGTTGTGTAGGCGTCAGAAGGCTTTCGAAAACAGCCTGGTCAGGTGGCTGGGTAACGAACAACCTGGTCAGGTGGCTGGGTAACGAACCAGGCTGGTTCTGGGCCCTGGTTCACCTCACCGGCGGCCGACGAAGAGGCTGCTGGTGGTTGCGAGGGAAGTATGCGGTTCAGGGAACGGGTTGCTGGTGGTGGCTGGTGGTTGTAGGGACGTGTCGCGGTGGTGAGGGGGTTGTTGTTACGCGGGTTAGAGAGTCGTAAGGTCGGGCTGTTTTAAGTACTTTGTTTGTTTTTATTATTTTTATTATTTTTATTATCATTATTATCATTTAAGTTACTTATTATTATTATTATTATTATTATTATTGTTATTATTGTTTTATTATTATTGTTATTCTTATTAGTATTACTATTATTGTTAGTGCTTTATTGTTACGGTTGGGTTTATGTTTTGTGCTAGTACAATGTTGAGTCGGGAATTTATTTGGGTTTCCTTTTTAAGAAATTTCCTTCTTGGGAAAGTTTCCATTTTGGGAAACTTTCCGTTTTTAGAAGTTACTATTTTTAGTAGGTGTAAGAGAAATAGAAGGACTTGGAAAAGATTTTAATTCATTGCATATATATATGTTAAGTGGTGGTTTTCGCGTTGAACACTTTTAGTAGCAGCTGTTCTTTTGACGTTGCCTTCTGCAGTTTTGAGTTAGGGGAATATTTATGTCTGTGATTGTGTTCTTACATGTGAATACTCAGTATATGATTGATAAATTTAATTGTGAATATATTGTGATTGATTGATTATTATTGATTATCGTGGAAAACGGGGCTTGTGAAATGGGTCTTGTGATATGGGTCTTGTGATAAGGGACTTGTGATATGGCCGTGGGAGGTATGGTGTGTTGGAGGTGAAGTGGAGAAATGAATGTTGAGGAGATGGAGGAAATGTATATTGTGTTATTTCATGTCTTGATTATATTACCTACTCAACCTCGTGTTGACCCTGTTTGTTTGTTGTGTGTGTCTGCGTTGATCCAATTTATTGGGGAGCAGAATGAAAGGTCTTAGACTCTTGGGAGCTGGAAGGGAGGAGATACTATGAACCAGACCTACCTAGTGCTAGCTCACGTTATCTAGTCTTTCATCTAGTCTAGACTGTTGTTTATTTTTGTAAGACAGTTGTAAGACTTTGAGACTTTATGTTTTAACATTTAAACTACTTAATAAAGTACTGTGTTTCTTCGATTTGTTATCTACTACCTCGGTTATCCGAGATGGTAACACCCTTAGTTATCTGGGGAGTCCTAGATCAGGTCCCTAAATAAATAGGGGTGTTACAAAGTGGTATCAGAGCGAACGATCCTCAGGCCTAACTTAATAAACCCAATGAATGTAGGAGGAGTCTAAATAAAATGAACCCCGGGATAGAACTGTTAGGAGCACACTAAAGAGGAAGTATGAGTCTGGGGCCCCTTCACACTAAACCATAAGCCCTTTCAGTGTTACCCGGATACCTTGAGTGAATACGAGCGAAAAGGAGTAGAATAGGAAGTGATGGGAAATTGTGGTAAAGCATGATAAGGGTTATAGAATGCTTCTGTTATATGAATGGGATGAAAATGAAAGAAAGAGTATGCATACCATAATTATATGGTTGTTTTACATAGAGTGCATAATATGTGGATACATGCGATAATCAGTATTATATTAATAGTTGTGCCATGTCTAATGATATGCGGTTATGCGATCCCTGAGCCATGTGTAGGAAAGTACTATTAATATATATATCGGTTGCATATGCAACCTGATGTTTAAAGGTTATGGCCTTAATATGAATGAGTACCCATACTTAAAATCGGGACTCATCTTTTCCTTGTGTGTTATAGAATGCCTCCAAGAAGGAATAACGTAGCTAACATCACTCAAGAAGAGCTAGACCGACTGATTGCTGAGAATGAGGCCTTAAAGGCCAAACGCATGGACTCTGCTAAGATGAGCACCATCATCGCGAGGCACAACCCTACTCAGTTCACCGGGGAGGGTGAACCTCACCTCCTTGGGGAATGGTGTCGGGAGTTCAGCAACTTGTTCGAACTAATAGACTGTTCGGAGGAGCTGAGAGTAGATCAAGCTGCACACTATTTGAGGGGTATGGCTGGTGACTGGTGGACTGGGAATAAGGGAGAAATTTGAGAAGCTGCTGTCGAGGATGGGATCAATCACGTAGAATGGGTCGCATTCAAGAGAATCTTGTTCGAAGTCTTCCTACCTGAGTTTCAAAAGAGCAAGCTAAGAGAGGAATTTGAGCTTTTCCAAATGACTGATGAGATGACTGTGGAGGTCTATTACCGGAAGTTCCTTCAGCTGCTGAGCCATGTGGGAGAAATGGGGATGGATGAGGCAATGCTTGCCATGAAGTTCGAGAGGGGGTTAACTATTGCTGTCAAGAAGAGACTTATTGCAGCCCCACCCACCACAGTTCGTGATATTTATTTGCGGGCTGGGGCAGCTGAGAGGCTCGCAGATATGATAAAGGAGGAAAAGAAAACAAGGAGTGATAAGAGGAAGACGGAGGCCTTGGGTGAAAATTCAGGGTCGAAAAAGCAGAATTCCAACAGTTACAGTGGTTATTTTAACCACAATACCTCAGCAAGTGCAAAGAACCAGAGTGGTGATAACTACAAGAGTGGGGGTTCGGGAACCAGTTCCGTGGGGATAGTGTGCTATGGGTGTGGAAAGACGGGACATAAGCAAGCCGTGTGCCGATCTTCAGGAGGATATCAATCTGGGGGTTACCGTACTCCAACTTCGGGGTACAGTGGGTCCCGCATGAATACTTCAGGGAGTGGAGGTTCCTGTACTCCTATGTCAGGCTATGGGGGAAATACGAGATCTGGTGCTAGCAACAACTACCCGAGGAGCTATAACAACTATCAAAACCGTTCCCACCATAACCAGTACAACGGGAGTGGCAGTAGTCAGAAGACCGGAGCCGATGGCAATCAGCAATCAGGAGCAGCCACTACTAGCCAGAGTGGAGTGAAGACCAGTGGCAAACTCGCTCTTTGCCATGGAGAAGCAGGCTGCCAAAGATGACGCCCATGTCGTGACTGGTACTTTTCTCCTGAACCTTAAACCTACTTTTGTACTCTTCGATTCCGGAGCTACCCATTCTTTTGTGTCTAGAGATCATGCTAGGGTATTAGTGCTTGACATCTATGATTGGGTTGAGGATACGGTAACAATACCCTCCGGGGAATCTGTGTCATGTAATAGAGTCTTTAGGAGTGTGCCCATCAAGATTGGGGAAGTGGTTTTCCACTGCGATCTTATCGAGTTTCCATTGGGGGACTTTGAGGTAATTCTCGGGATGGATTGGCTGGGAAAATATTGACCTTTTATTGACTGTCACCAAAAAAAGATTTCTCTGAGAGGACCTAAGGGAGTGAGAGTGACCTATAGGGGATTCGTGGTTAAACCTAAGGTCAAGTTCTCAGGTAATACCCTTAAGTCGAGTCTGCGGAAGGGGGATAATTTGATCTTGTGTCAAATGTGGAATTGTGAGGCGGAGACTCCGAGTGTTAGCGAGATACCTGTAGTGAGGGAGTTTGAGGGAGTGTTCCGGGACGATGTGTCAGGATTACCACCTAGGAAGGAGGTCGACTTCTCTATCGATCTGAAACCAGGTGCAGGACCAATATCAAAATCACCTTACCGTATGGGACCAAAAGAGATGGAAGAATTGAAAAAGCAACTGGATGAATTGGCTGAGAAGGGATTCATCCGGCCTAGTGTGTCACCCTGGGGAGCACCAGTACTTTTTGTGAAGAAGAAAAACGGGAGTCTGAGACTTTGCATTGACTACCGGGAGCTGAACAATGTGACCATCAAGAACCGCTACCCCTTACCTAGAATTGATGATCTATTCGACCAATTGAGTGGAGCCGGAGTTTTCTCAAAAATTGATCTGAGATCGGGTTATCACCAATTGAGGATTAAAGATGAGGATATTTCCAAGACCGCTTTCAGAACAAGGTATGGCCACTACGAATTTATGGTTATGCCGTTCAGGTTGACTAATGCACCAGCAGTGTTCATGGATTTGATGAACCGGGTATTCAGTCCGTACCTAGATAAGTTTGTGGTTGTGTTTATCGACGACATCTTAGTGTATTCCAAGAGTGAGGAAGAGCATGAAGAACACCTGAGGACAGTGTTGAAGACTTTAGAGGAGAATGGGTTGTATGCAAAGTTGAGTAAGTGCGAGTTCTGGTTGGAGAAAGTTGCTTTCTTGGGTCATGTAATTTCCAAGGAGGGGGTGTCTGTGGACCCTAGCAAGATTGAAGTTGTAACCAGATGGAAAAGCCCGGAGAATGTGGGAGAGATCCGAAGGTTCCTGGGGTTGGCTGGGTATTACATGAGGTTTATCAAAGATTTCTCAAAGTTAGCCAAGCCATTGACATCGTTAATGAGAAAAGAGAATCGTTTCATTTGGGATGAGAGTTGTGAGAAGGCGTTCTTAACTCTTAAGGAACGTCTGACTGCAGCTCCTATCGTTGCCTTGCCAGATGGATGTGATAACTTTGAAGTTTATACCGATGCTTCGAAGCATGGGCTAGGATGTGTATTAATGCAGAATGGGAGAGTGGTAGCTTATGCTTCCCGGCAATTGAAGACCTATGAAGAGAATTATCCTACCCATGACTTGGAGTTGGGGGCTGTGGTTTTTGCACTGAAACTGTGGCGCCATTATCTTTATGGGGCCACATTTAAAGTGTTTTCTGACCACAAAAGCTTGAAGTACATCTATACTCAGCGAGAATTGAATATGAGGCAAATGAGGTGGATAGAGTTGATTGGTGACTACGATATGCAGATTGTCTATCATGAGGGTAAGGCTAATGTGGTTGCCGATGCCTTGAGTAGAAAATCTGTTCATGCATTGCGAAGTGCCAGATCAAGGGTAAGACTGCATGGTGAGTTGGGAGAAATGGGAGTTTACATGATTCGGAAAGGGGATACTCTGAGTGATCTGACAGTAGAGCCAGAATTGTATGGAGAAATCAGGGAATTGCAAAAGGAAGACTTGAGGATGCAGAAGTGGCGAGGAATGATTGAGGGAAGTGATAATGAGACCGAGTCCAAATTCAGAATCCATTCTGATGATAGCTTGGGATTCAGTGGGAGATGGTGTATTCCGGATAATGATGAATTGAAAAAGAAAATTTTAACTGAAGCTCATGCTACGCCATACTCCGTTCACCCAGGGGGCGACAAATTATACAAAGACCTCAAGAAGACTTTTTGGTGGCCCAATATGAAGAAGGAGGTTGCCGAGTTTGTGTCGCGGTGTCTGACGTGTTAGAGGGTAAAGGGTGAGCATAAGAGACCGCAAGGAAAGATCCAGTCGCTGGATGTACATGAATGTAAATGGGAGAATATTTCTATGGATTTCATCGTGGAGTTGCCTCGAACTCAGAGGGGCAACAACATGATCTGGGTAATCGTGGATAGATTGACCAAGTCCGCTCACTTTATTCTAATGAAAGATACCTGGAGTAAGGCTGAGTTGGCAAAGTCATATGTGCAGAATGTAGTCAAGTTGCATGGCGTTCCCAAGGATATTGTTTCCGATCGTGACTCGAGATTTATCTCTAGATTTTGGCAAGAGCTGCAATCCGCATTGGGCACACAGTTAAAGATGAGTACGGTTTTCCATCCAGCTACGGACGGTCAGACGGAGAGAACCATTCAGACTTTGGAAGATATGTTAAGAGCTTGTGTGCTGGAATTCGGGGGATCATGGGAAGAGAGATTGGGGTTGATAGAGTTCTTCTATAATAATAGCTACCACGCTAGCATTGGTATGACTCCCTTTGAGGCTCTGTATGGGAGGAAGTGTCGAAGTCCGGTGTGTTGGGATGATCGAGCTGATGATGTAGTTCTGGGTCCGGAGATGATTCAAGAGATGGTTGAGCAAGTCCAAATAATTCAACAGAAAATGCGGGCTGCCCAGGATAGACAGAAGAGTTATGCAGATCTCAAGAGGAGTGACATTTCATTTGAAGTAGGGGAGAAGGTTCTCCTGAAGGTATCTCCTATGAAGGGTGTGATGAGGTTCGGGAAGCGAGGCAAGCTGAGTCAGAAGTTTATTGGACCATTTGAGATTTTGGATAGAATTGGAGAGGTGGCGTACCGATTAGCTTTACCTCCATCACTATCCAAGGTCCATAATGTGTTCTATGTTTCACATCTAAGAACGTATGTGAGTGATCCCTCGCATGTGTTGAGGCATGAGATAATTGAGGTAGATGAGCAGCTAGCCTATGTTGAGATCCTAAGGGAGATTCTGGAAAGAAAGATTCGGAAGACTCGGAATGGAGAGACAGCATTAGTGAAGGTCTTGTGGACCAATCAAAACATGGAGGAAGCGACATGGGAGGCCGAGGAATCCATGAGAGAGCGTTACCCGCATCTGTTCGATTGAGGTAAGTTACGGGGACGTAACTCTTCTTTAAGGGGGGGTAGAATGTACCATTCCACCGTGTCTTGTCGTGTGTTGTTGACTTCTATTCTTTTGTGGAGTTTGTGTGCGTGAGTATGGGTGAACTTCGGGACGAAGTTCATTTTAAGGGGGAAAGACTGTAATACCTCGATATTTAAGTTACGTTAGCTACGTTATATTTACGCTATATTGTTATATTTACGTTATATTGAAGTATTTTGTTATGCGATATGTGTTGCTTGGGTAGCATATGTGCTATGTTGATGTGGGGGTTTGATCTCGTGACCATTGGCACCTATTAGTATGGGCCTCGTTTTGTGTGCCACACGACAGCCCATACCTAGTAAACACACTAATACCTAATTCCTTCAGCAGCCTGCCGTCATATTTAAGTTACCTTTCTAACCTAATCTACCCTATCAATCATACAAACACTACACATACTTGTAGTCGACATATCAAAAATTAAGAAGGTGGTGGTCACGGTGGACTTAGGACGGTCAGGGTTGCGTCGATCTGGGTCAGAAGGAGGTATGCTCAACACGTTTTTTCTCTTTTCCTTGTGTCTGTCGTGTTTTGTAGATATAATTCAGCCTTGTGTATGGTGTCGTCAGGGTCTGTTTTTCATATAAATATGATCTATGATATTGAGAGTCGTGTCCTGGCTATAGTCTCACCTTTGTCAACCACCTAGGGTCACTGGGTGCGGAGTTTTATACCGCTTGTCACATCAGTATTTCTGTATTTGTCATCAGGTCTGAACATTCACGGTTTTTACAAACACCTTCGATGTTTATCTCGTGTTGCGTGCGTAAAGGAAAAGGAGTAGTAAGTCTGGGAGTGGTCAAGGGAGTAGAGTGGTGGTCGTCGTGGTGGTTACTAACGGCTGTGTCGGGTTTGAAGGGAGCCTTTGTTTCCCCTGTTGGTCGTGGTCTCAGTTTATGCAAGTACAGAGGGTGATTGGGGGTGATATCACCGATGACTCGGGAGAGGTCAACGCGGTGGTACCACCGTGGGTGTAGTGTCTGGTGTTAGGGTGGTTTCTGGTGGTTGAGTCAGGTGGTGATCGACATGGGTTGTGTAGGCGTCGGAAGGCTTTCGAAAACAGCCTGGTCAGGTGGCTGGGTAACGAACCAGGCCGGTTCTGGGCCCTGGTTCACGTCACCGGCGGCCGACGAAGAGGCTACTTGTGGTTGCGAGGGAATTATGAGGTTCAGGGAACGGGTTGCTGGTGGTGGCTGGTGGTTGTAGGGACGTGTCGCGGTGGTGAGGGGGTTGTTGTTACGCGGGTTAAAGAGTCGTAAGGTCGGGTTGTTTTAAGTACTTTGTTTGTTTTTATTATTTTTATTATTATTATTATCATTATTATCATTTAAGTTAATTATTATTATTATTATTATTATTATTATTATTGTTATTATTGTTTTATTATTATTGTTATTGTTATTAGTATTACTATTATTGGTAGTGCTTTATTGTTACGGTTGGGTTTATGTTTTGTGCTAGTACAATGTTGAGTCGGGAATTTATTTGGGTTTCCTTTTTAAGAAATTTCCTTTTTGGGAAAGTTTCCATTTTGGGAAAATTTCCGTTTTTAGAAGTTACTATTTTTAGTATGTGTAAGAGAAATAGAAGGACTTGGAAAAGATTTTAATTCATTACATATATATATGTTAGGTGGTGGTTTTCGCGTTGAACACTTCTTGTAGCAGCTGTTCTTTTGACGTTGCCTTCTGCAGTTTTGCGGTAGGGGAATATTTATGTCTGTGATTGTGTTCTGACATGTAATACTCAGTATATGATTGATAAATTTAATTGTGAATATATTGTGATTGATTGATTATTATTGATTATCGTGGAGAACAGGGCTTGTGAAATGGGTCTTGTGATATGGGTCTTGTAATAAGGGACTTGTGATATGGCCATGGGAGGTGTGGTGTGTTGGAGGTGAAGTGGAGAAATGAATGTTGAGGAGATGGAGGAAATGTATATTGTGTTATTTCATGTCTTGATTATATTACCTACTCAACCTCGTGTTGACCCTGTTTGTTTGTTGTGTGTGTCTGCTTTGATCCAATTTATTGGGGAGCAGAATGACAGGTCTTAGACTCTTGGGAGCTGGAAGGGAGGAGAGACTATGAACCAGACCTACCTAGTGCTAGCTCACGTTATCTAGTCTTTATTCATCTAGTCTAGACTGTTGTTTATTTTTGTAAGACAGTTGTAATACTTTGAGACTTTATGTTTTAACATTTAAACTACTTAATAAAGTACTGTGTTTCTTCGATTTTTTATCTACTACCTCGGTTATCCGAGATGGTAACACCCTTAGTTATCTGGGGAGTCCTAGATCAGGTCCCTAAATAAATGGGGGTGTTACAGCAGGTTTTGAGGATTGGCAGTGACGGCCCTTTGAGACCTCCGAGGAATGTAGTTCCTCAGATGTGGACAGCCCTATCTGATGTACCTTTCGCTAATCGAAAGGTTGCCCACGTTCACACCCCTGTAGTTCGCATTTTCCTCCGCCTACTAGGAGAGACCATCTTTGCGCGACTTTAGCCCAACAACATTAGGAACATCGAGTTGGCCATCGTCGCGGGGTACCTCTACATCGATAGTGGTACCCCTTTTGTCCTTAACATAGTCTATCTAGTGGCTACTCGCCTTAGCGACATAGGTCGCATAGTCACCAGCGCTGTCGTAAGCGGCGGGCTTGTCTTCAGGATTTACCGTTACATTTTTGGCGCTAGGCCTGGTGGTGAGCCCGTTTCCCAGGACACGTACCTTTCCATCGCAGCCATGGTCCAGTTGACCCGGTTTGCCCAGGCTGATCGCCGGACCTAGAGGATTGGTGGAGTACCCGCAGTAGTTCTCCCTTCAAACTCACTACCTGCACTTTTACCCCTCACCACCATCGAGGGGGTGAGACTAGACCCACCATCATACCGCATTCCTTACATAGCTTCCTCTACGAAGAGAAAACGATCTTCCCCCGAGAGAGAGGTTAAAGGCCCTCCTGGTTCTCGACCTTCTCCCTCATCATCACAGCCGACCACCACTCACACCACTACACACACCACCACCACCCAAACACCTTCACCTTCACCTACCTCTTTCACCACCCCTTCATCATCGTCATCATCTACCCTAGATTTCCCTGCCAATTTCATTTTACCTCCACTTTTTGAGGTACCACCGGTCGCAGACCGAGGGTACCGTGATCCTCTTCTTTTTAGGCTTCTCAGTGCCCAGTCTGTACTTCAGAGAGACCTAGCCTTGGTCAGCTTTCCAGATTACGATGCGAGGATGCGCACTGGTACCTCGGAGGAGGAGGATGTTGCAGAGTGATGCCTCGAGCTGGTTTGGGGAGGTTATGTGTTCCTTTTTCCCTGTTTCTATCTTTTAGTTATTAGTTTTGGTTTTTGATTTTCTTTTTTGGTTTTGTATATATCGTATCCCGTAGGAACATGTACTACGTTGTGTACCCCCTATCCCTTTGTATGATGTAGCCAAAGAGGACATTTTCTGTTTTGTTTTGGGGAGGAGTTTGCATCCTTTTGCGTCTGCATTTTTCATTTTTTTCGCATGCATTCACGTTCTTTTATGCATTTGCAGTTTCTTTTTCATTTTTTTCATTTATTTTTCAAAAATACAAAAAATGCACGTTTAATTTTGCATATAGTCGAGTCGGAATGGAGTTTACAATGATGATATTGCCTTCTAGGATTTTTGTGTTGTTTGTTAATTGCAGTTTTTCACCATCATGTTGTAAAAAACCATTATAGCATATCCCGAATTCCGTTTTAAAAATTTTACTTGCACTTTCTGGACTTGACTTGACTTGTTATTGGGCAAACTATTATAAATTCTGAGTTTTAAAGCCCATAACTGGTGATATTCATGACCAATTCATCTAGGATTGAGAGTAGTACTTCATTCGTATCATCGCATTTCACATGTATGACTTTTGATTGTTTTTTGCCTACACGCTTGGTTTTGCGGTTGGTATCACTTATTAGGAGAATACTTGCATATCGCATTTCTCATTTCACCCATTTAACTCCAAATTTAGCCAAAAACTGCCAGTTGACCCATAAACTTCATCCAGATCTTAGCCTACCTTGTGTCGAGCTAGCTTAGTGTGGTTTTGTGGTATATTTTCATTGTTTCAGTTTTGGTTTGGATTTCACGTTGGAGTTGGTAAATTGAGTATGGCGGCACTTGAATTCGGAGTTGGTAGTTTCCATGAACTTAGCAAAAAGAAAAAAAAAAGAAAAAAAAAAAGAAAAAGAAGGAAAATGCATTCCCGTGCTCATTCTATATCTTTTGGGAATTGAAAAGAAAAAAAAAGAATAAGCTAAGCATGTCTTTTTTACCCATTCAAGTTCCGTGGTTGTTTGAGTGATATGCCGAGCATGGCATTGTTTTTGAGTAATATAGATGGTTCTACCTTTGGTTGATTCGTGGTAGCTAGCTCGAGCCGTTACCTCCTCTTATCCATATTGTTTTTTGCCTCTTTTTACCCATTTCAGCTCACATAACCATAACTTGCAAATATTCGGCATGTGTAGACTTTGATAGGTTGATATGCGTGTGTACGGTAGTTAGAATCATTTGTCATACTAGTTGTATTGCATGATATGTTGGTCGCAGTTAGGAGAGTGTCTTCATTTTCTTATCCTTCTCTCTTGCACATATATGTTCACCCTTATTGTCGAGAGAAGAGTGATCCGGGAGAGTCCAAAGTACACAAGTCATTCAAGGTCTATTGTCCAAGTTGTTTTTCATTACATGTATGAATTCATTGCTTTTGGTTTTGAACTTCAAGGTGACTGAATTTCTGCATTTACATGGTTAACAAGTGATCCGTAGTTGGTTTCTGAGGTGATTCCATTCCATTAGGTAATAAGTTAGTTGTTTTCATTCTTGTAGTTGCATTAGTTTGCTTGAGAACAAGCAAAGGTTTGGTTTGGGGATATTTGATGCGTGCCTGATGCGTGTCTATTTTATGATGCTTTACATCTATTTCTACACGCATTTCAGAGCTCATTTACGAGTTTTTGGTCACTATTTCCCTATTTCGTCTACTTTCGTATTTTTATGCACTTTTGCAGATTTACGCGGAAATAAGACGATTTCGAGCCAAGTTTACCCCCGAGAATTTTTGCATGGCTAAAGGAACAAGGGAGTGAAGAAGGAACGTAGTCCAAGGTGCGTTTGAAAGACCAAAAGACCAATTTCTAAAGATTTCGAAGCTAACACACCAGGTGTTTCGGTCGAACGACCGAGCCCACTGGTCGGTCGACCAACACACCTGATAACTCAAGTTCAGAAGTTTATTTCGGAATCAGAAAACTTAATGGGCCCGATAACTGGTCGACCGACCAGCATCACCGGTCGGTCGACCAAGGCACGGGATTTGGAAAAAATCAGAAAAGAAGATTAAAGCCCACGTCAAGTTTAGGTTAAGGAAATCAACTTTTGGGATGATTATAAAAGCTTAATCCCCCTATGTAATCAGTACTCAATTTTCTATTATCTTACCTTTTACTAATTCAGTCTTTATTCAGTTTCCCTAATCCAGTTTAGTTCTACATCAATTCTTAATTCTTGTTACTTAGTTAATTTTCTAGTTTAGGGTTTATCACAAAACAATATGGTTCCACGCGATTAGCAATAAAGTTCAATCTTTCAGTTCTCATCTTTCCTTTGTTTCGGTACTGTACTCTCTTAATTCAGTTTTATTCAATTTCGTTATTGTTATACCGGTTAGCTAGAATCCCTAAACCTAATCGATTGTCAATTGCATTATTTTTGTTTTAATCATCATGTCTATTATTATTATCGTTATAGTTGTTGTTATTGCTGTTATCATGCTTAGCTAAACCCTCACATGTTAGGATGTAGGCGAGTTGTAGCGTAAATGGCATGAACTAGGGCAACCCGTAGCAGACCTTGGTCGACCGACTGGCTTCTCTGGTCGGTCGACTGAGGTGGTTAGTCGATCGATCGGGTTAGCTAGTCGATCGACCAACTACGTGTATGATCAGACCTGTTTTACCCGTTAATCGCAATATCTTACAATGAGACCGAAGGGAGACTTGTAGGATGTTTAATAATGACCAACCCGGGGATCGAAAGATAAGAGAAGGGCATTAGATATTATTTGGTATGTTTATAATTATTATGGTGTGGAATATTGTTGATAATGATTTTATGTTGGTTTAATATATTTTGATAACAAATAATTAGTGATATAAATATTGAGATGGTTTAGATAATTATTTTATTTAATAAAGATTCTATGTATATAAGCATGATTATGAATATATAATGAGATATGATTATTAGGATAATGTGTTCTGAGTAAATAAAATATAAACATGAACAAGATAATTAATTAGTAATATTATTAGTTATATGAATAGAATTTGATATTAAGTAATGGTTTATAGGTACTGAATTTGAAGTGGAGTATTTCAAGACGGTGATTGTTATTTACAGACTTGTTACTCCAGGTAGGATACACTGTCACTATACCCTATTTATATGTTATGAATGGATGTTGATTTGTATGATATGGATGTTGAGCATGTATGATATGAGGGTGATATTTTTGTAAGATTGATTATTGTTAATGTTGCATTCATGAGCATGGCATATGCATTGGATACTATTTCGAGATGATGATTGGGCCCAGGCTAGTTCTGCAGGACTAGACCTGGTGACCTCAGCTGTTATGCTGGTGTTCAACGACGGCCGATTATACTCTGCCGGGAGGTTCGGTCAGGGTGGGAGTTACGGGTTGAGATTGAGCTCAGGAATATCATGGCATTTGCATATCATCATTTGTTGCATTATGTTTATTATGTTATCCTACTCAACCGCAAGGTTGACAATGTATTCATGTTCACCTACGATGATCTGGAATGGAGAGTAGAATCTACAGGTCAGAGACATATGGATTAGGAGTTTGGGCATGGAGAGAGACATTGCTTATACCTACTTAGCTTTCGATCACTTAGTCTCATTTGTAGTTGTTTCAGCTTTCAGTTGTTATGGTTTTCTTTGGATTTTGAAATTCAGTTTTGGTTTATGGGTTGTATTAGTTTTGACACTATTTCTTAATAACTTAAAGTACTGTGTTTCTTTCTCTTTGAGTATCTAGTACACTGGACACTCCAGGATGTAACAGCCTTATTTATTTGGGAAGTCCTAGTAAAGGCCCCTAGGTAAATGGTGGTGTTACAGGGTACATTACTTCCCTAATCATTCCCATATCCAGCAGCTTTTCAACTTCTTGAGATGATCTCATTTCTTTCAGAGGCGAATTTTCGTCTTTTTTCCTTCGCAGGTTTGAAAGATGTGTCAATATTGAGTTTATGGGTAATAATGTTAGCATCAATACCAGTCATATCAAAATGTGAATAAGTGAAACAAGACATTTTAGTTTTTAGAAAATTAACCAGATCAGGCCTGACTGAGTCGGGTGCATTAGAGCCAACAAGTACCTTTCTGTCAGGAAATTCTTGGTTCATGATTACCTCTCCTGTCTCTATCTGTGATTCTGCAACGTATTCTTTCCTGATAGGGGACTTTAATTGTTATGCCAGGGACTTACCTGACTTTGAAGGTTTCAAAACCTGTGAATAACATTCCTGAGCCGTTCTCTGTTCACCCCTGATAGTAGTTACTCCTCATTCTGTTGGTATCTTTACACATTGATGATATGTAGATGTGACTGCTTTGACATTGTGCATCCAGGGTCTTCCCACGATCACATTGTATGAGGACAAGCAGTCCAGGACTTCGAATCTTTCATAGGACGATGCAACTCCATCCGCATATGTTGGCAAGTTGATCTCCCCCAGGGTACTTCTGGTTTTTCCACTGAATCCGACTAGGACACTTGACTTATTGATGATTTGATCTTCACTTATCTTCATAGTCTTTAGCACGTCCATCATTATCAGATTGATTGAGTTGCCTCGGTCAATCAATATACTGGAAACTTTTGCTGTACCGATTTGCATTGTTATAACCAGGCTGTCATGGTGTAAGTCTTGTACTCCCTGCAAGTCAGAGTCGTCAAAAGTGACATAAGGCAAAGAAATAGATCTAGAAGGAGGTTGAAGTTTTGACTCCCAGGCAACTTTCTTAGTTGCTGAGCTGGTCAGACCACAGATTTCTGATCCTCCATTTATGAATTTAACTTCAAAAATGGGGGAGGAGGAGGTGGTGCCCTTACATTTCCATGGATTTTTCTCTCGTCTTTGTTGTTGCTTTACTACTGGATTATATTCTTCAAGTAGTCTTTCCTGATCAGGTATGTCACTTGCTTTCTCAACTGGATGCACTCCTTTGTGATGTGTCTGATATCCTTATGGAATTCACACCACTTTAAAGAGTCTCTTCTGTGATTGTCAGAGTTTTCTGGCCATCTGACTGTATCTCCCATGCCTTCCAGTTTCTTGATTAACCCTACAGTGGAAATAGAGAAATTATACTCAGGAATAGTGGGTAGGTATGAAGGGTTACCTCTGTGTTCTTGGGCCATGTTGACTCTGGACCGCTCAGGCCTGAAATATGGAGCGAATCTGGAGTTGTTTCCCTTAGGGTTAAAGCTTTTTCTGCTGGTCTGGCTATAATTCTGCTTTCCTGCGAACGAGGATGTCCTAAAGTTGAGGTCCTCTTCTAGCCTGACATGCTCCAACGCAATTGACTGGACAAGCTAAGAGCAAAGGTCGGGCAGGCCTTCTTGGTGAGATCTGCATAGATATCACTGTCGGGCTGGACACCTTGCTTGAATGCCTCGACAGCAGTCTCCTCATCACATCTAAGGATGGCCACCATTTCCTTGACAAATCTGCTTAGGTATTCCTTGACACTCTCGCCCGAGGACTGCTTCACCCTGAATAGGTTACTTGGTCTCTTGGTCATATCCCTACTGTTGGCAAACTGTTGGTTGAAAGCATTGACCAAATCTACGAAACTTTTGATGCTTCCAAGAGGTAGGTTAATGAACCATTGTTTGCTGCTCCGATCAGAGTGGTGCCAAAGCCTTTACACATAGACACCTGCCTGAGCTCGCAGGGTATTGAAGCTGCCAACATCTTTTTCTTGAATACAGCAATGTTTTTTTGAGGATCTGTAGTCCCATCATATGATGCCATTGATGGAACGAAGAATTTCTTTGGGAGATCTACTTTAGCTATCTCCTCAGCAAAGCGTGAGTCGGCATAGCTATCGATCTCCACTTGCTGGACAGGGTCAGGCACCCCAGGAATATTCTCAATTTTACTGTGGAGTTTCTGAATTTCCTAGAGCATAGTCGTCATTATGGCTGCATTGGTTTAATTTGTTGCAGCAACTTCACCTTCCTGAGCAGTGGTAGGATTTTTCTCCGGGGTTGCATAGCCGGAGAAGTCGATGTTCTTGATAATAGAGGAGAAGGGGGTTCCAAGCTCAAATTTGGGTCTGGAGCCTGATGCTTTCTCCTATAACTGTTTTTTCGGGGTGGATTCAGACTCCTTGACTCTGTCAAGTTCAGCCTGTGTTTGTGCTGCCTTTTCCCTAATCTCCTCTAATTCTCTGATTTGAGCTAGGGCAGCAGCCAGTTGCTCTTTTGTGGTAGGAGTTAACATTTTGGACGGGAATATTTACAGAAAATTGGGCATATTTTGAGATTAATGAACTAGATGCCCCACGGTGGGCGCCAATTTTTTTAGCAAGGATTTCCCTGAAAGGATCAAGCTAAAGGGTGTATGAAATGTAGGGTATCTAGCTCCAATTCAATTAACAATAATAAAAACAAAGAATATTTGATAGAGGTTTGTAGGGGTATTGTTTCAGAACTGAACGTTGGATGCTCCAACGTTCTTATTCTTATGTTAAATGTGGTTCCGGATTAATAAGGCACACTTTCTATTAATATGGGCAGACTCTATCAGCCCTACCGGCTTTACTCTTGCTCCATGATCACACGATTCTTCAACATTTGCTTTGGATTTCTGACTTGGTCCTCCTTAAAAGTAAGGGCTAAGATCTTCTCTTTAGTCGTTTCCTAGCTTGCTGTTCACAGTGTATATATCAGGCTAGTTTTCATTCTGCTTAGCTCCTACTTTCCCAGCTGGTCAGGAACGTAACCTGCTGCGGGTAGGACATAGCCTGGCTGTTCTTGAATCCCTGGGCTTGTCCGGGTTATCCCTTGTTGAGTCTGTCTCGCCTATCCGGACTACATGCATATCTGATCAGGCTACTTATGGCTCAACAACTATGATCTATATTAAACATCCCATGTTTAATTAGATCCATATAATGTCCATTTCTTTCATCTAGAATTGAAAACTCAAATACCTCCTCGAAGTACATCCTTGTCATTCTCAGTGACTAATGAGTTTGATATGATGAAAACTCCCACTGAACTTTATGTCTCATCCGGAACTGAAAAACTCTAACACTTCCTCGAAATATATCCTTGTCATTCCTTATGACCAATGATTTTGATTCCAGGGATGATAAAACTCCCACTCTATTTCATGTTCTTAACATGAGAATATAAACTCCCACTCAATTCAACATGTTTCTATAAACATTTGATTGAATTGAAGCGACCATCTTAAATCAAGCTAGTTATGATGAAACCACATATGTTTATAAACATATCCCTTTCAAATACCCTTTTGGAAGGAGGTTTCTAAGACTAGCTTCATTTATTCTCCCTTAGAATGATGTACGGAAATGGTTCTAGCATAGTTACACACTTAACAATGCTAAAAAAACATTTGGATGTCTCACTTTTTATCTATGCCTCACCAAATAAATCACATTTATTTGAATAGATACTAAATTAGTTTACTTAGGCTTTGTATTGCGATAGGCATACTTAGATCATATCTAATTCAATTCCAAGAACATCTTCTTGTGCCATGCAAAGACTTTCTTTTAAAAAATTTCTTCTAGTCTTCTCACGTAGTTACCTATAAGAATTTCTTCTTATAATTTCTCATGCGCGTCGTATTCGTCAAGGACATCTTGTAAAAGATTGTTCCTTTCTTTCCGAACATAGATCCCATCTATTCGAAAAACAATAATCATTCATATAGATCTCATCTATTCGATAAACTTTATATCATAAGACTTGTGGCTATAAAATTTCTTTCACTTTATCTTTCAAATAAATGCACTATTTATTTGCAACGATAGCTACTAGCCACAAGAGATGATTAAGAAAGAGGATGTCACAAAAATAGTGACTTATGAAAGACTATCTGGGAAAAATTTGAACATTAAACTTGATGGGCTTTAATAGATCTTATCTATAAATGTTGTTTTTAACGTCCCCTAATTATGAGTTCTTGACTCAAAAGTATGATTGATTTATGAATCAAAGCTCCCACCTTTATGAACTTTCAATGATCATACATTGTTGTGTCCTTTAACCAATTCAAATGATTTCATGTTTCGATATGCAAGGGTGTATGATGACAAATTTAGAACTAAATATCATTATAGATGGTGAACTTGGCTTGCAAGCCATGTCACGAAATCCAAAATAGAACTTTTGTGTTAAGGAAATAAATTCCAAATCTTACAAGGAATTATTATAGTTCTAAAATTAACACACGACTTGAAATAAAAACAAAAACAAAAATGAGATCAAGCTCCCATAGATAATCCTTCTAGGGTAGCTACGTCTAGCATCCATGGATCGTCTAATCTTGTTTCTCTTTGCTTTTATCCTTATGATGTCCTATTTACCCTAAAAAGGAGCATTCATCACAACTTTTATCATTATACCAATTGTGATTATGAAACATGAAAGATGGGGTTAGTCAAATAACTACACTGGAAGTATCTTTCCAGATTTTATGTCAGCAAGGTACTTGAAACAATTTCTTTTCAAATGCCCGCAACCATTACCATAATGGCATTTGTCCTCATTAGAGGTTGCCTTTTTGGTCATTGATGTTCTAACCTCCGAAACCATCTTTATGCTCTTAACGGGAGCATGCTTCTTCAAGCCTTTTTGGGGGCCTCTCTTAAAGGTCCCCTTCCTCATATTGTTGACATTAAAGACATTTCTCGTGGTGTTAACTTTTAGCCCTATGTCCTTTTCGGCTTGCACAAATATTTTGTGCAAGTCATCAAGAGATCTGTCCAAGTTTTGTATGTTGAAATTCACCTTGAATTGAACATATGCATTACTTAGGACAAGGAATGAAGAATTCGGTCAATAAAAAGTTCTTACAGGATGTCAACTAGGTGCAATCTAGGAATCTCAACATGCTCCACTAATTGAGCACATGAGGGCTAACCTTTAGCCCTTCTTTAAAGTCGAGATCAAAGAAAGCGGTTGCAACCGCTTCAAATTGGACTATTCTCGAACCCTTCGAAAAAAAACATTGTCACAAGATTTTGCGTAAATCTCATGCGCCGTGTCAATCTTTATGGTACTCCTTTGGAGCTATGAGCTCCATGGAGCAAATCAAAACATTTTTTACTGCCGCCGATTACTTATGGTGGCGGATGAAGCGGTGTGAGCGGTGGGTGAAGCCTCGGATAGATAACGAATCTTATCGTCACCTTGGGCGGCCTATTTTAATTGGGCGTCCCTAATTGGCAAAAATTGACCCATTTTTCTCAAGTGTACAACGATCTATGAAGGATCGTAGCCATGAAACAATTGTAACGATGTTGGGATTTGGAGTGGAATTTGCAGAAGTCGATATTTCGACTAATGAATGAATATGTTACTAAAAAATTAAATTGAAGAAATTAAACACTTATCATTTTAATACTTGTAAATTAAATAATTTTTTTTTAAGTATTTATAAAGTGGCCTCAACCCAACTTATATAAATGATTCTGAGACCCAAATCAATTGGTCCCTTGAACTTCAATGCGCGCCTCCAAAGAAAACACCATCTTGCTAAAACTCCTTTCCGAATGGCACCATCTCGCGGAAACACCGGGATTATAATAAAATAAATACAAACTATTCTATTGTAAAAGAAATTTAAAAATATTAAATTACAAGCCGGTGATACGAGATCACATTAAATTACAACCGAATCGATATTCCCTTACATTACGGGTAATACCAATTGAAAACTAAGGCCATACTAAGAAAATTACCTATTTCCAAATTACATAAAATAAATAAAATTAAATATGACATTCATATTAAATAAAATGCAGCATTAAAATATGTATGCAAATGCCAAATTTTAAGCCAAATCGCCTTGGGAGCAAATATCGTATATTTGATTGCGGTTTTTACGGATTTGCGTGATAATAACTTTTATAATCACAAAAAATTACATAAATCTTATTTATGTCCAAATTAATCATCCCAACACTTTTTAGGTATCAAAACTCAGTCCCACCAAATTTTGATCTTGATTCAATTTGATTTAATATATATATATATATATATATATATATATATATATATATATATATATATATATATATATATATATATATATATATATATATATATTGTTCGGTAATTAGTCGCATTTACGGGAAAAATAATATAAAAAGCCAAACGAGTCATAAAAATTTCGAAGAATAACCCAAAAATTAATAGTATTCCAAAAATTATTAATTTTTCTCAAATAAATCATGAAACACGCATTTTTAAGTCGTAAATTCAAAAACTATTATAAAATCATGCAATAAAATATTAATAAAATTTTTAGACTTTATAAAACACTTTTTGTAACAACCCGGATTATAAAACAAAGGAAAAACATAACATAAAAGAATATCAGAGTGTAACTCAATGATAATTGGGTTAAGGTGGTGGAAACACCTTACCCAAATCCGGATCGATACTCAAAACCAAAACCAAACTAATACATTATTCAAAGGTTCTTAAAACTTAAAGCAAGGTCCTAAACAATTTATTAAGCTCGCTTCGCACATTCCCCAAGCAAGCATCAACCAAACAGCAACAACCTGAACAACCTGAGACGGGGGTCGACAATCAGTCGGGAGTAACTAGATGTTCTCCCAGTCATGTTTACAACAAGTGAATGTAACCAACAATCAATAAAAAATGAAATGTAAAACCAGTAAACATGCGAGATCATCTATACTCATGAAAGTCCAATCAAACTTACCATCATTTGAAGACATAATACGACAATCATGTGAGGATATAAACATGACATGAAAGTAAACTTAGCATACCATGATGTACTCTACACCAGACAAATGAAACCAACGAACTCAGACCATATGCGACCACTAGACCATGAACACTTACAACTCCAGTAACTCACGACTCATAGTAACGTAAGGCACGATGCTAGCATTAAAGCATAGCGAATATGGTGACACGCAATCCATCGTAACCGAAGGCACAAAGCTATCATCAAAGCATAGCGAATAGAGCGAACGCCCGTTAGAGCGTATAACCACTGCCTCTAGCTGACGGAGCGTATAACCACTTCCTCTAGCTGACGGAGCGTATAACCACTGCCTCCACGGTACTATGTATAGCGTATAACCACTGCCTATATGCCTAAGACCTGGCCAGACCTCTCGATGCAATAACTGTACACCGAACGACACACGGGGACCGGAGCGTATAACCACTACCTCCGACCAATCCCGAACATAGACCAAAATAAATCCCACATCAATGGGTGGCGTTAGTTCGTTCCGATAGTATATAACTGATACTACCGTCATCTATTCAAACTAGCAAACAACAATGCACAGTATAACTGACTGTACTAACATGCGTGAATAACATCACGACTCAAACCAGTAGAACATCATAACAGACTGTCCTAATATCAAATGCATAGAAGTATCCAACGACATATGCAAACACAATATTATACAATCACTGAACACAACTCTACATGTGAAACAAGTATAAACAACCCAAGTTATAGTAACTTTAACTATAACATAAGTAATGGATGCGAGGTTATACTAACCTCGACTATAACTTCCACATATGGCTTGAGGTTATAGTAACCTTAGCCAAAACCTTGACACGAACCTAAAGTTATACTAGCACCAACCATAACCTTGAGTCATACCTCAGGTTTACGTTAGTCTCAGCTATAACTTTAACTCGTAGTTCAAAGTTATATTAACTTCAGCTATAACTTTGAGTCGTACTCAAGGTTGTACTAGTTCAGCTATAACCTTGAATCATATTTTCAAGGTTACACATACTTCACTATAACCTTAAGCAACACTCTTATCCATTAGCCGTGTCGCCATCTAGGGTTTACCTCGCGAACCCTAGTTGTGCGCACGACACCCATATCGACTTATTAACATATTATAATCCACAATTACGATAATAAGACATACATAAATATATGAAGCACAATTAATTCATGACAATAAATAATCAAACATGTACTAATCGTACAAACAATCATTAAATCATATTAATCACATCAATTGGCATAAACACAATTAAAAGAGAAACACCTAGTTACCTTTTTAGCAAATAAATCTAGAGCTCGTCGTTAACAACGTAGACGTCTTCTCCAGGTGAAATCTCCACGCCTTTAGTAATTATCACACGTGCCAAAAGGGAGAACGAATCTAATAAATATACTAATTATATAAAACTATTAAAAATAAAACGCTTAAAACATGAGACTTACGACGAGGAAAGATAGATCCAAAGAGTAGGATCGATCTAGGCTTTGAAAGCACGAAGGAAAAAGGACGAAGAAGTGGCGGCACGAAACTCTAGGCGAAGGGGCGTGACACGCGGCACAAGAGGGGAGAAAAAGAAGGAGAGAATTAGGTTTAGGGTTTTGAGAAGATGTGGAAAAGAAAACAAGGGTTTGGTTTCCCCTCTTATATATATAGAGAAGCTCATGGGTTTAATCCAAATTTAGGCCCAAAACTCCAACCAACACTCTATTCTCACGTGAGACTTGAGAGTCAATTGGGCCTTCACCGAATTTCGAGCCCAACGAGCCAAACAAACAAGAAAAGAATATTTTTCCCGAGATAAAATATGAAATATGGGAAAAAGGAATTAAATAAATATAATATGAAAATTAGGGGTGTTAGAATCCAACCTCCTAAAAAGAAGTTTCGTCCTCGAAACTGGATAAGAGAACTACCTTACTCGAAAAGATGCGGAGGCTTCTCTCTCATCGATGCCTCGGTTTCCCAAGTCTCCTGCTCGAACTTTTGACTCCTCCACAAAACTCGAACCAAAGGTACAACCTTATTCCTTAACCTCTTCTCCTGACGTTCCAAAATACGAACAGGTCGTTCCTCGTAAGTCAGGTTAGGCTCAACTTCAATCACATCAGCTTGTAAGATATGAGAAGGATCACTACGATAACGACGCAACTGCGACACATGGAAAACATCATGAACCTTCGACAAATTCGGAGGTAAAGCCAACCTATAGGCTACCTCACCAACTCTCTCGAGCACTTCATAAGGGCCAATGTACTTAGGACTAAGCTTGCCCTTAATCCCAAATCTCTTGACACCTTTCATTGGCGAAACCTTAAGGAAGACTTTATCACCAACTTCAAACTCGATCGGTCTACGCCGCAGATCTGCATAAGTCTTCAATCGATCCTGGGCGGCCTTAAGCTTCTCACGAATCAACCTCACCTGCTCAATCGACTCCTGAACCAACTCAGGTCCAAGAACGACTGCCTCACTAGCGTCATCCCAACACAAAAGACTACGACAGTTTCTTCCATAGAGTGCCTCAAACGGAGCCATCTGAATACAAGCTTGGTAACTGTTGTTATAAGAGAACTCCACCAAAGGTAAACTCTTTTCCCAACTAACCTGAAACTCTAAAGCACAAGCTCGCAACATGTCCTCGAGCGTTTGGATGGTACGCTCAGTCTGACCATCAGTTGCAGCATGGAAAGCTGTACTCATCTTCAGCTCACTGCCCAAAGCTAACTGCAACTTCTTCCAAAACTGAGAACAGAACCTCGGATCACAATCGGAGATGATATCCTTAGGAACCCCATGAAGACGAATAATCTCACGCTGATAAGCATTAGCTAGCTCATCGAGACTCCAAGTCTCCTTCATCGGAATGAAATGCGCGACCTTAGTCAAACGATCAACCACGACCCAGATTGCATTCATTCCTCTTGGTGACCTCGGCAAACCCATGACAAAGTCCATCGATATAGAATCCCATTTCCATGTAGGAATCTCTAAAGGTTGCAACAAACCACCAGGTCTCTGATGCTCAAACTTAACCTTCTGGCAAACAAGACAGCGACTCACAAACTCGGCGATATCCTTCCTCATATTCGGCCACCAAAAATGGAGTTTCAGATCCTTGTACATCTTATCGCTACCAGGGTGAACCGAATAGGGAGAACTATGAGCCTCCTTGAGAATCTTACCCTTTAAGATCTCAAAACTAGGTACACACCAACGACCATGGAATCGCAGACCATCATCAGGTCAAACGTCGAAGCCCTCGGTGCGACCTTCGCCTATGGCGACTCGAACTCCTTCAAGGAACTCATCTTCTCTTTGCTTAACTCGAATCTCGCTAAGAATCTCGGGTTCAGCAACCATTGCACTTAAATCTAAGCTACCAGGAAGAACTACCTCAAGGCTCATCTTCTGGGACTCTCGACTTAAGTCATCAGGTAACACCAAAACCGAACTCATAGCGTGACACACCTTGCGACTTAAGGCATCAACAACCACGTTTGCCTTACCCTCATGATATTGCAACTCGATCTTATAGTCACTAAGCAACTCTAACCAACGTCTCTGCCTCATGTTAAGATCTCTCTGAGTGAAGATATACTTCAAGCTCTTATGATCCGTATAAATGTTGCAAGAGACTCCATAAAGGTAGTGTCGCCACAACTTAAGTGCAAACACCACTGCTGCTAACTCAAGATCATGAGTCGGATAATTCACCTCGTGAACTTTCAACTGACGGGAAGCATAAGCCACAACTTTACCCTTCTGCATCAAGACACAGCCCAAACCATACTTTGATGCATCACAAAAGACATCGAACTCGACGCCCTCTTCTGGTAAGGTCAACACAGGAGCGGTAGTTAACCTCTTCTTTAACTCTTGGAAAGCAGATTCGCAAGCCTCAGTCCAAATGAACTTGGATTCCTTCTTCATTAACTGAGTCATCGGCCTTGCGATCTTGGAGAAGTCCTGCACAAAACGACGATAGTACCCAGCAAGACCAAGGAAACTCCGAATCTCGTTCACATTCTTTGGACTCTCCCAATCGCTTACCACTCGAATCTTTGATGGATCAACCATAACTCCATCACCAGATATCACATGACCCAAGAAAGTTACTTCCTTTAACCAAAACTCACACTTTGAGAACTTGGCATACCACTTCTGCTTACGCAGTCTCTCCAAAATAACACGAAGGTGGACCTCGTGTTCAACTTCATCCTTTGAGTAAGTCAAGATGTCATCTATGAACACCACGACACATTTATCCAAATACTCTCTGAAAGAGCGATTCATTTGATCTATAAAAACTGCAGGTGCATTAGTCAACCCGAACGGCATAACAATGAACTCATAATGTCCATATCTCGAACGAAAGGCTGTCTTAGGAATGTCCTCTTTCTTAACCGGAATCTGATGGTAACCAGATCTCAGATCGATCTTAGAGAACACACTAGCACCACGCAATTGATCAAACAAATCCTCGATCCTCGGTAAAGGATACTTATTCTTGATGGTAACCTTATTCAGCTCACGGTAGTCGATGCACAACCGCATACTACCATCCTTCTTCTTGACGAACAAGACTGGAGCACCCCACGGCGAAGCACTTGGTCGAATAAAACCCTTTTCGATCATCTCCTCAAGTTTCTTCTTAAGTTCCTGCAACTCTGCTGGAGCCATACGATAAGGAGCTTTCGAAATGGGACCAGTCCCAGGCAACAAATCAATCGAGAACTCTACCTCTCGCTCAGGAGGAATACCGGGTAGATCCTCAGGAAAGACATCAAGAAACTCCTTAACCACAGGGATATCTTCCAACTTTAACTCTACTGACACATCACGAACACTGCACAGATAGATCTGATGACCCTTTCTACCCATGCTAACCATCTTCAGAGCAGAAACCCACTCAACAGTAGGTGTAACCCTAACACCCTGATAAGAAACCCTCGAACCCATAGGACTCTTGAGCACGATCTTCTGATCACGACACTGAAACCTAGCATCATATCGAGCTAACCAATCCATGCCCAGTATCACATCAAACTCTCCTAGTTTGAATTGGACAAGATTAGCTGGAAGGATCGCCCCTGCAATACTGACAGGTACGTCCTTGAACAGAACGGAGCAAGAAACAATCTCACCCGTAGGAAGGGATATGGAGGTATCAACGGATGATGAAGAAGTGAGTCCAGCTCGAATGGAAAAAGATTCGTATACGAAAGACATCGACGCACCCGTATTAAAAAGTACGAAAGCAGATAAAGAGTGAACCAGAAAAGTACCCGTAACAACATCTGGATTAGCATCTGCCTCTGCACGACTCATGACGAACACTCGACCAGTCCTTGGAGCTTTAGTCTTAGGAGCATCGAACTTTGGCTTCTAGGGACAGTCAATAGCCTTATGTCCCGGAGCTTTACATGTGAAACATGTGATCGGGTTACCAGACTCACATTGCTTACCTGGGTAGTAAGCCTTCTTGCATTTGAAGCAAGTTAAATCCCTCTTAACCTGACCTTGATCACGCGGAGCATACGAACGAGCCTCGAACTTCTGCTTCTTCTGGGGAGCACTAGATGCAGAAAAAGGTCTCTTCACAAACTTGTTCTTTGCATTCTCTTCAGCCTCGGTAGCAAGGACCGAATCATAAATGCTAAGAGCACGATCATAGGCCTGCTGGAAAGAAGTCGAAGGAATACCAGACATAGCAGTCCGGACTTTAGGAGTTAGATTCTTCTCATAACGACGAGTCCTGGACGCCTCATCCATAGCAACAGAAGTGACGAATCGTGACAGCTTCACGAACTTGTTGGTGTACTCCTCCACAGTCATGGAGCCCTGCTGCAAATGAAGGAATTCCTGCTCCTTTTGCCAGCGCATCTCTTCTGGATAGAACCTCTTCTTTAGAGCCTCGGAGAAAACAGCCCAACCATACCCTTGTTGTGCTTCTAGACCAGTTCTAGCAAGAGCCCACCAGTTGTCGGCCTCATCCTTCAGATCGTAGGTGGCGATGTTCACCATCTGATCCTCAGGACACTCAGTAGCAAGGAACAACTTCTCGATCTCTCGAATCCAAGCCTCTAAAGCAATCGGATCATTCGCACCATCATAAGTAGGGGGACGGTGACGAGCAAAACGATCAAATACAGTCTGATGCGGACGGTTGTTGTTGTTGTTGTTGTTGAGGTGAGTAGTGAAACCTTCGGCCATGGATGCCAAAGCAGCCTCAAGTCTCCTAATGCGATCAGCATCAGCCTCACCATTTCCGTTGCGCACCATCTGCAAGAAAGAATGGTCGTTAAGAGTGGTAACCTAAATACCACTGCAAACAACTACTCATACACTCTACCCACATAAGCAAACCAACGATTCTTATTGGTTTCTACCCCGTTTACTCTCACTCATTAACTAGGTCATTTACTTTAGTCATCATCTAAGCGAGAGTTGGGAGCGTGTTCGCTCTGATACCAACTGTAACAACCCGGATTATAAAACAAAGGAAAAACATAATATAAAAGAATATCAGAGTGTAACTCAATGATAACTGGGTTAAGGTTGCGGAAACACCTTACCCAAATCCGGATCGATACTCAAAACGAAAACCAAACTAATACATTATTCAAAGGTTCTTAAAACTTAAAGCAAGGTCCTAAACAATTTATTAAGCTCGCTTCGCACATTCCCCAAGCAAGCATCAACCAAACAGCAACAACCTGAACAACCTGAGAAGGGGGTCGACAATCAGTCGGGAGTAACTAGATGTTCTCCCAGTCATGTTTACAACAAGTGAATGTAACCAACAATCAATAACAAATCAAATGTAAAACCAGTAAACATGCGAGATCATCTATACTCATAAAAGTCCAATCAAACATACCATCATTTGAAGACATAATACGACAATCATGTGAGGATATAAACATGACATGAAAGTAAACTTAGCATACCATGATGTACTCTACACCAGACAAATGAAACCAACGAACTCAGACCATATGCGACCACTAGACCATGAACACTTACAACTCCAGTAACTCACGACTCATAGTAACGTAAGGCACGATGCTAGCATTAAAGCATAGCGAATATGGTGACACGCAATCCATCGTAACCGAAGGCACAAAGCTATCATCAAAGCATAGCGAATAGAGCGAACGCCCGTTAGAGCGTATAATCACTGCCTCTAACTTGCCAGAGCGTATAACCACTGCCTCTAGCTGACGGAGCGTATAACCACTGCCTCCATCGGTGTGGAGCGTATAACCACTGCCTCCACGGTACTATGTATAGCGTATAACCACTGCCTATATGCCTAAGACCTGGCCAGACCTCTCGATGCAATAACTGTACACCGAACGACACACGGGGACCGGAGCGTATAACCACTGCCTCCAACCAATCCCGAACATAGACCAATATAAATCCTACATCAATGGGTGGCGTTAGTTCGTTCCGATAGTATATAACTGATACTACCGTCATCTATTCAAACTAGCAAACAACAATGCACAGTATAACTGACTGTACTAACATGCGTGAATAACATCACGACTCAAACCAGTAGAACATCATAACAGACTGTCCTAATATCAAATGCATAGAAGTATCCAACGACATATGCAAACACAATATTATACAATCACTGAACACAACTCTACATGTGAAACAAGTATAAACAACCCAAGTTATAGTAACTTTAACTATAACATAAGTAATGGATGTGAGGTTATACTAACCTCGACTATAACTTCCACATATATATGGCTGGAGGTTATAGTAACCTTAGCCAAAACCTTGACACGAACCTAAAGTTATACTAGCACCAACCATAACCTTGAGTCATACCTCAGGTTTACGTTAGTCTCAGCTATAACTTTAACTCGTAGTTCAAAGTTATATTAACTTCAGCTATAACTTTGAGTCGTACTCAAGGTTGTACTAGTTCAGCTATAACCTTGAATCATATTTTCAAGGTTACACATACTTCACTATAACCTTGAGCAACACTCTTATCCATTAGCCGTGTCGCCATCTAGGGTTTACCTCGCGAACCCTAGTTGTGCGCACGACACCCATATCGACTTATTAACATATTATAATCCACAATTACGATAATAAGACATACATAAATATATGAAGCACAATTAATTCATGACAATAAATAATCACATGTACTAATCGTACAAACAATCATTAAATCATATTAATCACATCAATTGGCATAAACACAATTAAAAGAGAAACACCTAGTTACCTTTTTAGCAAATAAATCTAGAGCTCGTCGTCAACAACGTAGACGTTTTCTCCAGGTGAAATCTCCACGCCTTTAGTAATTATCACACGTGCCAAAAGAGAGAACGAATCTAATAAATATACTAATTATATAAAACTATTAAAAATAAAACGCTTAAAACATGAGACTTACGACGAGGAAAGATAGATCCAAAAAGTAGGATCGATCTAGGCTTGGAAAGCACGAAGGAAAAAGGACGAAGAAGTGGCGGCACGAAACCCTAGGCGAAGGGGCGTGACACGCGGCACAAGAGGAGAGAAAAAGAAGGAGAGAATTAGGTTTAGGGTTTTGAGAAGATGTGGAAAAGAAAACAAGGGTTTGGTTTCCCCTCTTATATATATAGAGAAGCTCATGGGTTTAATCCAAATTTAGGCCCAAAACTCCACCCAACACTCTATTCTCACGTGAGACTTGAGAGTCAAGTGGGCCTTCACCGAATTTCGAGCCCAACGAGCCAAACAAACAAGAAAAGAATATTTTTCCCGAGATAAAATATGAAATATGGGAAAAAAGGAATTAAATAAATATATTATGAAAATTAGGGGTGTTACACTTTTAGTATCTGAAATGGACTGAAAAACACTGCCCAAAGCCAAAAATATGCTTTATGACTCTAACAATTCCAATTATTCACTTTATCTTATAAAATTAATTATGCAAAATCCAGAAACGTTCTAATTTCCAAATTTTCGATCTGATGTTAATATCATATATAACATCTATGGGTAAAATTTCAGGCCAAAATATAAACTTTTACTATTTTTAACACAATATGTCATTATTTCGCCGATTTTAACCATTAAAATCATATATCATGCATTATAAGATAATAAAATCCCAAAATTTACACACACTCTGTAAATATTTCATATGACATTATATAAAAATTCCATGGCCAAATTCCAACTCAAAATATTTAAGCCGAAATTAGTCACTATTAATTCGATTTTTACTCTAAAAATCATTAATCATGCAACACATGATAATTAAATCTGACAATTTACATGAACACTGTAAAAATTGCCTGTGACATTTCAGAAAACGTTCGTACTCAAATTCACAATTTAACTATTTTTACCCATTTTTCCTCATATTATGACATTTTAACCATTAAAATTCATAATCCATGCAAAAATACTCCATAAATTACAAAATATTATATACATGATATAAAATATGCATGTGAGAGTATATCTAAAAATCTCGGCCAGAAAGTAAATTTAACTATTTTTCCCATAATTATGTCATTTTAATCATATAAAATACATAATATATACAAATAATTAATTAAATGAAAAATATAATTCATAAACCTTAACTTATGACCTAAAAAAATTTTTAGGACAATAAATATTAACATGCAAAATTATTTTCGTGACTTGTCTTATAAAACACAAAAATTCTATTTTTATTTGTAAATCTTATTACTCGGAAAAATTAAACCGATTATGCATGAAACAGCCGTAATGCTCTGATACCACTTGAAGGAAATCGTATTTCCAGAAATATAATCATATCATATATGATGATATTTAATTTTAGTCATAAAAATTAAACTAAATCTTATGCATGCAACGAACCCTTACATTGCTTATGGCGGCATATAGCGCACGATTAAGGACTCCTTCCAAAATCGTTCTTGAGCTATAAGGTGATGGATGAACTGAGATTCCAAGAGTAGAAATCCTCCTTTGATTGCACCCAAAAATACTTCTAAAATCTTATTATGTGAGTAGTATTATCCTTAAAATAATTTTACAATACTTCACTAGTATTACTTTGTGGACTAATTATATTTAGAGAGAAAATTATCACATCAACTTTTGCATGTAATAAAAATGAGAGAGCCACACACAATATGAGCATGCATAGGCTAGAATATATAGAATAAAGAAGAGAATGGTGGGACTCTTCCCAAGCCCTTACACGGCTCAAAGGGTGGGAAGAGAGCCCTTGTTTTTTCTCTTCTCAATGTCACTAGCCTCTTAGACCTAAACATGTGATCGTCTTACAATGTTATAATTTTGTCTAATTCATAAGTAGAACAAAAAAACAAAACATGACCACCCATTCATGCACATATTACACGGTTCACATGCACTATGCATGTGACCCATTTTAACCTTAAAGTTGTAAAATGCCTAATGTCACAAATGTGACATATCACACATAAAATTGTGTTGTCTAATAAAACTTTATTTAAAACCTTTTAAACACAATATTATAAAATTAATACTTAACTTTTAAATATCAATTTTCGACATTCAAATTAGGTCAAGATTATTATAATTAACCAACAGCTATTAATACGATAACTTTTATCGTTCCTATTTAAGAATAACATTTATTCTAATTTAATCTCGTATAATCAAATCATACCGAGACCAAAATTTCTCTCATTTAAATTCGTCCATTTTAAGGAATTTAATAAATTTGTATCTCATACAAATTATTAACTTAAAGTTCGGGTATTGTCCTATAGGTGTGACCTAAAGGGATCAACTAATCACCAGTCACCACCATCGTATGACGATAATGTCAAACTATTTAAAGCGAATCACTACCGTGAATGACGATCAGTCGACTTAAATCGCATTCCATCCGTTATTCAATATGAACTTTAATACATATATGAGATTTCAACTAATTAAGACTAAATTAGTCGTGCACGCACTATGGTAAAGGACACTTACTCCAACAGGAATAAGGTAATAAGATGGGGCTAGTTCGTCGGAAATTAGGACGATTTCACCACAGAGATGGTAACGCCCTTATTTATTGGGAAATCTTTTGTTAAGGTTCCTTGATAAATGGGGGTGTTACAAAACCTCCATGCTAAATTCGCACTTGCATAATTATGCATGATATGTCTACTTATTGTACTGTTTTGTGGAGTTTAATTTCTTAGCCTTATTAGTGGCTCAAAGACTTTATGTAGTGCTCAAGAAATTATTAAAAGTTTGAAAGGCTTTATAGAGAAATTCAACATTTCATTAGTATAGTTGATCAATAATATCGTCCTTTTTACGCTAAACACAATACGTAATATAAAAATAATTTATATATGGTAATTCATCACAAAAAATAAAGTCATTTTTCGTTTCATAATAAAAAAAACTTAAGCCACATTTTATTAGTACGACGGAATTAAAAAGGAAGAAAAAAGGTACGTGTTAAATGTTGCACATCATTAAATCCCACATAATTTTTCCCATTATTTTGAGTGTGCCCCCTCATTTCTCACACCCACCAAAAGAAAAAACCAAACACCCAAAAAAATGAGAACACACCATCTGTCCCGTCCCAACTTCGACCATCCTTCCCCACTCTCCTCCATTCACCTGCCGCGCCCCACACGTCGCCAACCACCAACAGACGAGCAATAACTAGTCTCATGCAGTTATACACCAACGATTATCCATCATCATATACCATTTGCACGCACCGATGATCACATACCACCATGTACTCCGGCTAAACACTGACGACCGCCAAACTAAACTCCGACGACCCTATGACCGACAATACATCATACCCCTTCAACGACAATAAAATCAAAACCCTTCTTGTAAATTTCCTTTTTCTTAATAATCACATTCATTAATTCTATATTAAGACGTATATTAATAAACTTGTTGATAAATAAGCAACATTACTTCTTATACATTTGAATTAACTTCCGTAATTGATGAATTAATGATGAATTGCTTTATTTTTTAGAGGGGAAGAGAGTAGAGAACTTGTTTAATTTTTTTTAAAACAACAGTCAAAAATTTGAAATGCTAGAGGTGAGTGTGCAAAATTTAGTAAAACCATGTGCATGATTTAACATTGTGAGAAAAAGAAGAGATGATTGCTATCTACTTTTTACCTTCACCTTCTCTCTGTCCCCTTACACTTGATTAAGTTGCGAAATATCGTGTGGGGTTGGATGACAAGTGAATGAGGCCAAATATATTATACTTTATGATGTGTGCATATGTTATAGACTTTGTGTCCCTTTTTGGCACACATTTCTATGCAATTGAGTGGTTTTATATCGCTTTATGCCCCGAATAGGCTACTTTGTGTTTGTATTGCTATTTTGCATATATGAACCGGATTGTAGCGGAAATCAAGCCTTTCTACCTCAAGTTTTGCATTTTGTTAGAAGATGGAAGAATAGAAGACGGATACTTGTGCATGGAGAAGCGTGAAGGATGCCATTGACCACAAAAGAAGACAAGTCAACCATTTAGAGGCCAATCGAAGACCCATCGAGGAGCAAAAGCCTCGATCGAGCTGTCCTGTGCTCGATCGAGAGATATTGAGGGTCAGAAGTTCTCGATCGATAGTTTATTCGGTCGATCGAGCAATTATGCTGTGAAAAAGTCGATCGAGAAGATCCTTTCTCTCGATCGAACAAATTGATGAAGCTTTTCTCTCGATCGAGGAGTTATTTATCTCGATCGAGAGCTTTTACGGGCTGGCTGTTCATTTACCCCGTAGGTTTTATTTTAGTTTTCTCGTGTCTTACAAAATGAAGCATACACCGGAGAATGGTTCGTACATTTGGCGTCGGAGGATGGAAGTTACCACTACCGAGGGTAACTCGACAAGTCAAAGGCCTAGTGTTGGCCAAGTGAAGTTGATTAAATAGTAGTCGGGTTTTCAACCTCGTGTAATTTGAAACAAATAATTACTTTTTGAACTTCTTTCCTTTGTTTTGAACTAGTTTTCTTTAGTTATCCGCAACTTAGGCGTTAGATAGTTTAGTTTAGGCTCTTTTTAAAGACTACGGACATTTTTTGTGGTTTTTGGGATGTTTTTATTGAGCATCTTGCAGGTACGAAAGGCCGCATCCTACAGGAAATACATAAAAGTGCGTGCCCAGCAGAAAGGTGCTCGATCGAGAGAAAATTCTTCTCGATCGAGCATATATCGAGCAAGAAAGCTCTCGATCGATGGACTATGTTCTCGATCGAGAGAAAATGAGATAAAAGGATAGCAATCTTTCGATCGAGGAGTTAAGGTTCTCGATCGAGGGGTTTTCGGCCAAAAAGCTCTCGCTCGAGAGGAATTTTCTCTCGATCGAGAGACCTATCGGGTTATAAGTACTTTATTTCCCCCTTTTCTCTTTCATTTTACACGATCGAAAACTTTGGTTCATCCTTATTTTTTCGATTTTTCTGCTTCATACCTACAATTTGTTGTTATTTTGCCCAAATTTCTACCACATTGCTTTACCCATACTTTTCTTGCTAGTAATTGATCAAAAGCCCCATCAAAAACCCTCTCATTTGCGTTTAATTCGAGATTTCGGCATTTCTAAGGTTTGAGTTCAATTTTTTCGAATTCTTGTTTTTGCTTTGATTAATTGCAATCTTCGTGGGTATCTCAGCATCAAGTAAGTCCTTTTTTCTTCCTTTTCGTTAATTGCAACCCCCATTCCCAATTGTTTTGCTTTTCGGGTTCATATGTTAAGGAAAGGGTTAGATTTCTGTGTAGCAATGGCTTATTTCGTTTTCTGACTTGATGCTTTGTAGTAATGGAACATTCTAATCCTACCCCCACTTCTGAACCTACTGTTGAGACCATTGTCTCGGGCATTGTGCAATCCAAAATCGAGCATCCCACTGCTGCTCATGATGACACCACGGTGGTTGTTGTTACTGAGACGGTGTCTACCGACACCGACATTGTTTCTGAGGGAGGGTTAGTTACTGGTTCCGCTACTACCGTTGGTACTGTTGCCGTTGGGGCAACTTCTGGTACCTCCTCTGCTTTAGTGGAGGATGAAGAGTGGGAATCGGAGGATGATTCGGATGATGATGAGGATGTGGCCAAGCCTCGGCCAACAGTTTTCTCTTTACGTGTTACGGGTAAGACCCCGAGGTATCCTAACCCGCGACTAGCACCAGTTATTCCTCGTCCTGGGCCTACTAATACTGTCATTCCACCTAGGCCCTGTATTCCTTCCACTCCGATCACTACTACTCATTCCACTCAGGTTACTTCTACTTCTGGGCTGCTTCTGCTGAGCTCCGCGTTATTGAGGCTGCTTCTACTGAGCCTCCTGTTGTTTAGCCTGCTTCTTCTGGGGCCATTGTTGTTGCTGGAGGGACAGGCCTCACCCCTCTACGAGGGCTACCTGAGGTACGATTCATTTCTGCAGATCACCGGACACGGTTATCTGCCCTTTTACCTGTTCCTCTTACTCCTACCCGTTTCCTTGCACGGACTGACCTAGAGACCCTAGGTATTTATGAGGATGTTTGTAGTCTCTTAAACGGGACGGGGATGTCAGGCCTCATTGGGATGGGGGAGCTTACTTTAGATCGTTTTACTTATGAGTTTTTCATCTCCTTCACCTTTAACTCTGACCGTTATAGACAGGACCACCGCAGTCGCTGCATTTCATTTAGACTCCTTAACGAGTCGCATGACTGGACCTTAGCCAGGTTTGGGGAGATACTAGGCCTCGTTAGTGATGGACCGACAGAGCCTCCTAGGAGACTTGTTCCTCAGCTTTGGGCCGCTCTTTCTGTGGGAAAATATCTGTATATAATCCCAATTCTTTATATGCAGGATTATAACAAATTTATAATATATGATTTATAGTCATAAACGAAGTACAAGATACAAAGATTGGGATTAAGAATTAACCTTATGTCCTTGCAAAGGCCTAAGATCAGATATCAGAACAGATATCCTCCTAATCGTTGCACCCAAGATGTCCTGAGAAATACCCTTTCCTGAGCTAGAAATTGCAAAATTACCTTTAATTTTGTGTAAGATGAAAGCTAGAGAGAGAGTGAGTATGTATGTCGTGTCACTCGTATGCTTTAAGTGCAAAGTGAATGTCCTATTTATAGCTGCAAACAACCTTGCTATTAGACATCAACTAGGATTCCCCAAATCAGTATTTGGTTCTACCTACAGCACTTCATAACAACTGAACAACTTAATAATTGCTAGACCGAAGTTCTATCTTTATAGAATCGGTTATATCTCTCTCTTGTGTAATGTTTTATCTTATAAATATCTTATATTATAATCCACTAATTAAATATAACCTTTTATATTTAATTAAATCATTTAATCTTTATTAAATAATTTCATTTCACATAATTAAATATAACATTTTATATTTAATTACGAATTAACATTTTAATTCGTCTTATCTAATATTATTTAATCAGTATTAAATAAATATGTCATCATTACATTGACTAACCGTTTAGTCATATAGGGTATCAATATGATTACATTTTCTTCTAATTATATCTCTCAGATTCCATCCTTTAGGTGTGACTCTTAGGGACCAGTTGATTACCGCCATCTGTATGACAATAACGTCAAACTTTCTAGCAAGCCAACCGTTATTGATAAACGTGAATCAACTGGCTAAAATACAAAGTATACCCTGTGTTCCTTTAAGAGATTTATACGAGTTGTCGCACTAACTGTTGAGGACACTAGCTCCAACAATCTCCCACTTGTTTGTACAAGTGTATGTGCGATAACCAATTCTCATATCCAATTAAATTTCTCCCACTCAATGTAAAAAAATTTGCAAATCTGTATTCACAAAGGTCGTATTTTACAAGCGATCTGTATCAAGAGTGGTTTTCCCGACTAGGGAGTAACTCAACTGATAACGAATCATTATACGAGCTTGGCCAAGCATTTCAGTTACTACTCCTCGAGTGGCCCTAAGAAATATTAAAACCTGATGAGGGGTGGATATTTCCTTCAACTCGAATCTTGCAGATGTAAGCACAGTATGAAATGACCCAAAAAAAATCTGCTTAGCCCCAGTTACGGTCAGCTAGTGAGAAAGAAATCAAAGTCACACAAAACTGCCCTTTATCTCAAGAAACATTCGACAGTCAAAAGAATCGACTCAAGGAACACGATGGACATCATATCCACGACCCAGCACCGAATGTTCAGTAACATTTAGGACTCCATTGCGTTGTCACGAAAATGTCCTACGAGTTATCGTTATAATCTCGTATTTGTGATCGATCAGTCAACGGTTTGACTTATGGTTTATTGAACCCACCATCAATCGACGTCACAAAATAATTGCCAGAGTTATCAGCTCGTGTAGGCAATTACGGACTAAAACAAATATAATGTAATTCAGTTCACTTTGTGGTGTTCAATGTTGTCAATACAATCCAAATGAAAAACAATATATAAAACAAAATCGATGGTGTTATAAATAGTATATGAAATAGATACAATATCCAATTCACAAAATTACTAATACAACTCAAGAACACGTTTAATCCCCATTGAAATATCGTGTCCTTCATGTTTATCATGTCTTAATGGTTTAGTGAGAGGATCTGCGATGTTGTCATCCGTCGCAATCTTGTCTATCACTATCTCCTTTTACTCAGTAGTAGAATCGGCAATAACACTTTGCTTGGAGCTTTTCCAACTGACAGCAGCGCCATTAAGAGTAAAAACGAATCCAGAATGAGATTTCGAGTCATCTCGATCCGTTTGGAAGCTAGCATCTGCGTAACCGTTTGCGCAAAGCTCAGTGCCTCCACCATAAGTCAATACCCAATCTTTAGTCCTCCGTAGGTACTTAAGAATGTTTTTCACAGCCATCCAGTGTGGTTCACCTGGATTGCATTGGTACCGACTCGTCATACTCAAAGCATATGCCACGTCTGGACGTGTGCATATCATGGCATACAGGATCGATCCTATAGCTGACGCATAAGGAATGTGACTCATGCGCTCGACCTCTTCCGGTGTCTTAGGTGCCTGAGCCTTACTCAAAAGCACCCCCGAGATCATTGGAAGTAACCCCTTTTTGGAGTTGGCCATGCTGAATCTGTCAAGAATCTTATCTATATAAGACTCCTGACTCAGTGATAACATCCATCGTGATCTATCTCTATAGATACGGATCCCCAATATACATTGTGCCTCACCCAGATCTTTCATCTGGAAATGGTTCTTTAACCATACTTTAACCGAAGATAAAAGAGGGATGTTATTTCCGATCAAGAGTATATCGTCGACATACAACACCAGAAAGACGATCTTACTCCCACTCGACTTGATATATAAGCATGGTTCTTCGACTGATCGTATAAAACCATTCTTTTTTATCACTTGGTCGAAGCGATGATTCCAACTCCTAGATGTTTGCTTAAGTACATAAATGGAACGCTTAAGCTTGCACACTTTCTTAGGATTTTTAGGATCTGTGAAACCTTCGGGTTGTACCATGTACAAGTCCTCCTCCAAATAACCGTTTAAGAAGGCGGTTTTCACATCCATTTGCCATATTTCGTAGCCATAGCTTTGAGTCGGAACAAGTCATGGCACCTTTATAGGTCACGGGTTCGTTACTCTCTAAGAGAAAAACGTCAACTCCGTCAAGTTCCTCGATCATACCGATGTATCTATCTGGAGGAATGGAGTGTCTACCCGACCTTCTGGGTTCCTCAGGAATACTGACCGCAATAGAAGATGAAGGAACGGTTTCCTCCATTGGTTGCTCAGTAGTTGGTTCTTGAATCTCCGACAGATCGAAGGTTCTAGTACTTGTCTTATTCTCGAGAAATTCTTTCTCTAAGAACTTCGCACTAGCCGCAACAAAAACGCGGTGTTCGGTAGGCGAATAGAAGTAATGACCAAACATTCCTTTTGGATAATCAATAAAGTATGTCTTGACCGATCGCGGGCCGAGCTTATCCTCGTGTCTCCACTTGACATAAGCCTCGCAGCCCCAAACCCGAATAAAGGACAAGTTAGGGACGGTTCCTTTCCATATCTCATATGGAATCTTGTCAATATCTTTAGACGGACTTCGGTTAAGTTAAGAGCAGTTGATAATAGAGCAAAGCCCCATAATGAATCTGACACAACTGTGTGACTCATCATGGATCGAACCATATCTAATAGTGTTCGATTTCTCCGTTCGGACACACCATTTAATTGTGGTGTTCCAGGTGGAGTTAACTGTAGTACTATACCAATGTTTTTAAGGTGTTGATCAAACTCATGCGAAAGATATTCACCACCACGATCCTGTCGTAGTGCTTCAATCTTTCTATCCAGTTGGTTTTCAACCTTCGCCTGGAATTCCTTGAACTTTTCAAAGGATTCACTTTTATGCTTCATTAAGTAGACATATCCGTATCTACTTAAATCGTCCGTGAAAGTGATGAAATATCTATAGCCGTCTCGTGCGGTGATTGACAGAGGTCCACATACATCTGTATGTATGAGGCCTAATAGGTCAGCAGCGCGCATTCCAACACCTTTGAAGGCAATACGAGTCATTTTGCTTATGAGACATGATCCACATGTGTCAAATGATTCATAATCAAATGGAGATATAGCGCCATTCTGTATTAGCTGCTTTACACGTTTCTCATTTACGTGTCACATACGACAGTGTCATAGATATGTTTGATCTTTGTCACCAACCTTTAGTTTCTTATTATTCATGTGTAATATTTCAGTCGATTGATCTAAGACATATATACCATTCATGGAAACCGCTTTACCATAAACCATTCCATTTAAAGAGAAAATACAGCTATTATCCTTTATTAAGAATGAAAATCCGTCTTTATCGAGTACGGAAACTGAAATAATGTTCTTAGATAAACTGGGTACATAATAACATTTATACAGATATAACTCGAATCCGCTCGGTAGCTGGATCACATATGTTCCCATGGAAGCAGCAACAACTTTTGCTCCATTCCCGACTCGCAGGTCCACATCACCCTTTGCGAGAGATGTGATGTTTTTTAGGCCCTGCAAATGATTACACAGATGAGAACCACAACCGGTATCAAGTACCCATGTTCCGAAACTTGCATGGTTAATATCAATCATATGAATATAAGATGACATACCAACAGGAGTGACGCGGCCTGCTTTTATGTCCTCACGGTACACTGGACAGTTCCGCCTCCAATGCCCAGTCTTGTGGCAATGGTGGCACTCAATGTTACCGTCTTTGCTCTTTGTCTTGCCTTGTGAGCTACTTGTCTCACCAGGCCCACTCTTAAATCCGGCCCTTTTGAATTTAGGAGGCTTAGCTACTGTTAGCTCTGTTTGAGCTTTTCCCTTACCTTTTCCCTTCTTTGCAATCATGAGAACGTCTTGCTTCATGCTCCTACTCAAAATAAGATCCTTCTCGGTCTGTACGAGAAGGGAGTGTAGCTCATGAGGACTTTTCTTCATGTCATTCATGTAATAGTTTGCCCTGAATAAGGAAAAACCATCATGAAGTGAATGAAGCATTCGATCAATGATTACGTTCTCACTGATCTTGCAGTTCAGGGACTCCAATTTCTCGACATTCCCAATCATATTGAGAATGTGTGGGCTAACAGGTTGGCCCTTTTGGAGTTTCGCATCGAAGAAGCGACAGGTGTGCTCATATGAAACGATTCTCGGTGCTTTTGAGAATTCGTTTGTGAGCGTGGTGAAAATCTTATTTGCACCATGGGAAATGAAGCGTCTTTGCAAATTGGGTTCCATTGCAAAAAATGAGTACGTTCTTTATCGCACCCGCTTCCATAACGAAATCACTATAAGCTTGTGATATGTTAGCTCTAGCAGTGGGGCCTGGGTTAGGTGGTAAAGGCTCAGTTAAATACTTGAGCTTACCATCAGCTACAGCTGCATTCCGTAATGCAGCCTCCCAGTCCGCAAAGTTGGACCCATCATTTTTCAGTCGCGTGGACTGATTCATGTGGTCCATGAAAGCCTTAAGCCAGGATTCTTTTCTTAGTGTGGCACTAGGCATAGGGGCATCATTATGACCAACCATAGTATTTGCAATATTATTGTTTTGTTTAGGTGAATTCTACACTGTAAAGAAGAAATTAAAACATAATAAGCATACCATCGTTTTGTAAATAGTCTAGCAAAAACGGTTTAATGCGAGGACTTTAGCATTTATACAATTGATCTTCCTCAAGAACTATATAAACGATCCCAAGACTCAATTTCAGTAAATTGATAAGCCAACCTCTTGGCTAATTCTACATTTAGAATCCTTGGTCGATAAATTTATGTAAATTCTATCTTTAGTCCACCATAACCACAGGATCGTACGAGGGTCATGATATTGAGGTAAAATAAGTCAACAGCTACTACTTACCCAACGTAGAAGGGGTCATATGGAGAGTAAGGTCCTATATGCCTGGCGACGAAGAAGGGATTCATAGTAATTTGACTTATAAAAGACTAATCTCAATTTTAGGTTATAGAGGAAGATCCCATCATCTTTAATTTTAATTCATTTAAGTGAACAAATATCTAGCATGCGAGAATGAATAAACTAAGGTGATGGCTTTAAGGGAAAAACGTGTGACATCTTTATGTCGACACAGACTAGCATACATACTATATGAGTCAATTTTCATGCAATTCAGGTGGTTTGGTTTAGGCGGAAAAATGATGCAAAACAAACATGTGAGTGAAAAACAAAACGGAAATAAAGCAAGTCCTAGTGTGACCTATCCTATCAAAAAGAACAAAAAAAACAACTTGGAATCCATTCAGCAATGGACCCTAGAAGCTTGTCTTGACTTGATATTCCTTCTTGGTGATGTAGTAGGAGTGAGTAATCCGATCTCCGTCTTGGTCTTCTTAATTACATTTGAAGAATTACATAATAAAATCCTATTATTTACATTCTAATTCCCAAAAACGTAAAAAAAATATTACACAAGGGAGATTCGAGATCTCATAAATACATCACAAATTATGTTTCCTTCATTACGAAAACATAATTTACTAAGGCCACACTAAGTATTACAAGATACAACTGATTGTAAAAGCGTAAATAAATCCATTCATTCATTCAACAATATAATATATAGAATGCATCATACTAATTAAATTAATCTTTCAAGACATAATTCCGTAGTTATGTAGAGTAATTTACCCAAACCACCATTTATTGATTAAAATTATGTGATAATTCCGTAATTCATCTCATAATTTTAATCAAACAAACATATTCATATTATCGTATAATATGAATTAATCCAACATTATTTTAAACCGTTTTAAAATAATTAGGTATCAAAACTAGTGAACTTTTTCACCCAAAAATTACACATTATCTTTATAATGTATAAAAAAATTTAAAAGAAAACAGGCCATGGAATATAGAGATTTAGCCGAGAAAATAGCTGAAAACAGCCTTTTAAAACAAAAGCGACGCAACTAAAGCGTCGAAATAAAGGGTACCAAAAGTTTGCTGCAAAACAGCCTTTCAAAAGAAAGTGCCGCAAACAAAGGAAAAACGCTGGAAACATACTCCAGCGCTTCCAAAAGTGCTGAAAACAAAGCCAAGAACTGGGAACGACGCTTTAAAAGTGCTGCCCACGAACACTGACGTTTAAAATTCACAAGGCGTCGCAAATTTCCAGTAGAAAGCGCGGCAAAATTAAAACAAGACGACACTTTTAAACGTCACAAAACGGGGACGCTTTTCAGAAAACGCTGAAAACACAGAAAAGCGTCGAGAGCAAAGCGTCGCAAACCCAGAAAAACGCTGGACAGCCCTATTTCGAATTTTTTTCTACTTTTTCTTTTAAAAAGACCCATGAACTTGAATAACTAATGTCGGGTTGCTAAATACGAGATCGATTAACCTTCAAAATTCTAATCTTTATTAGATATTGTTGTAATCTTAATCATTCAAATTAACCTTTTAAGACGAATATCAAGATTATGGTGGGATCGATCCTTTAGCAAATTATGTAATTCAAGAACATGTGAGACGATTTCCTTTCACGTTTTAATTCAATCTTTTTAAATTAAACATCAACAAATTTATTATTTTGTTATTTTAACTGTTTAAGACAACAACAACAATAAATCAAAAAAGGAAAGCGACGAACAGAAAAATTTGTCTCGGCTACAAACATACACGGCTGTTTTTATTTTTTTTATTTTTTTAAAAAAAATTTCTCAAAAACGTTTATGAAAATCATACAAAAATAAAATTTGTAAGCCTTACGCTCTGATACCACTTGTGGGAAAATATTTGTATATAATCCCAATTCTTTATATGTAGGATTATAACAAATTTATAATATATGATTTATAGTCATAAACGAAGTACAAGACACAAAGATTGGGATTAAGAATTAACCTTCTGTCCTTGCAAAGGCCTAAGATCAGATATCAAAACAGATATCCTCCTAATCGTTGCACTAGAGAGAGATGGAGTATGTATGTCGTGTCACTCGTATGCTTTAAGTGCAGAGTGAATGTCCTATTTATAGCTGCAAACAACCTTGCTATTAGACATCAACTAGGATTCCCCAAATCAGTATTTGGTTCTACCTACAGCACTTCATAACAACTGAACAACTTAATAATTGCTCAGACCAAAATTCTATCTTTATAGAATCGGTTATATCTCTCTCTTGTGTAATGTTTTATCTTATAAATATTTTATATTATAATCCACTAATTAAATATAACCTTTTATATTTAATTAAATCATTTAATCTTTATTAAATAATTTCATTTCACATAATTAAATATAACATTTTATATTTAATTACGAATTTACATTTTAATTCGTCTTAGCTAATATTATTTAATCAGTATTAAATAAATATGTCATCATTACATTGACTAACCGTTTAGTCATATAGGGTATCAATATGATTATATTTTCATCTAATCATATCTCTCAGATTCCATCCTTTAGGTGTGACTCTTAGGGACCAGTTGATTACCGCCATCTGTATGACAATGACGTCAAACTTTCTAGCAAGCCAACCGTTATTGATAAACGTGAATCAACTGGCTAAAATACAAAGTATACCCTGTGTTCCTTTAAGAGATTTATACGTGTTGTCGCACTAACTGTTGAGGACACTAGCTCCAACACTTTCTCACACCGAGTGCTCTGCACGGAAGGGGCCCCATGTCCATGTACCTGCCCCGCGTTAATTTTTCCAACTCTTAGGGGAGACTATTTTTGGGAGACCTGAGCCCAATAACATCACCAACACTGAGCTAGCGATTTTAGCCAGGTACCTAAACATCGATTCACGTACCCCGTTTGTGCTTAACATTTCTTACCTTATAGCTCAGTATTGGGGTAGTATTGGGAAGAAGGTCAAGACTGCTGTAGTCTGCGGTGGATTAGTCACTAGGATTCTCCGCCACCTCTACCCCGCTTACCTTGAGACTACCCGACTGGTAGGCGAGATTGGCCGTCTCGATATAGAGGCTATGACTGTTTTTAGATGGCTAAACGGCATGACGTGGAAGATTTGTGGCTTCCCGTCTGTTTTTAGATGGCTAAACAAAAATATCAAGTTTATTTTTGCATTTAGTCGAGTCGGATTGGAGTTTATCGACGATGATATAGCGCTTTATAGTCATTTCACTGCCATGACTTGCCATTTCACATTCTGTTTAGTGAGACTTAGAGCGATATCTCGAATTTTGTTGTGGGAATTTGTGTTGGACAATTAGACTTGACTCGTAATTTTGGCAACCTACTTCACTTTCTGAGTTTTAGAGCCTTAAACTGGTGACATTCATGACCAGTTATTTTAGGATTGTGAGTAGTACTGCCTACATTTCATGTTTTGCATGTGTATGAGTTTTGATTTTTTATTGCCTACACGCATCGGTTAGTAGTCGGAATTACACGTTTGGAGGACTATTGCATCACCCCTTTCTCGTTTTGCCCATTCAACTCCGCATTAAGCCATAACTGCCTTTTTGTCCTTAACTACATCCCATACTTAGCGTACCATTGTGCCGAGCTAGGTAGTAGTAGAGGAATTATCATTTCGTATCAGTTTTGGCTCGTTTTTAGATGTCTTGGAGTGCGTGCAAGTGAGAATTGCAGGAAAGCAAGGTTGTAGTGCTCGATCGAGAGCTTTATTTGCTCGATCGAGAAGTTTGAGTGTTTATTGTGCTCGATCGAGAGCTTTATTTGTTCGAACGAGAATCTTGGATGAAAAAATACTCGACCGACCGGAGATATTGGTCGATCGAGGACATGGAGGTGTTTTGCCTGAACAACCGAAGAGGGAAAAGGAAAAAAGAGGGAAAAAAAAAGAAAAAGAAAAAAAAAAGAAAAAAAAGAATGAAAAACAAGAGAATTTTTCGATTGAAAATTATCGGGATTTGTGATGTGTTTGCCTAGTCATTCGAGAGGCATTGAGATTATTTTTGAGTCGGAAGATCAGGATACGCTTTATTATGGTTTGTTAGGTTCTAGCTTGCTTTAACCCCCACATTTCCATACATTGTCTTGCCCGTTCTGTCCTACTTAGCCTCACATTCCCATAATTTGCAATAGTTCGGCGTGTAATTGACATTGATAGTGGTTGTGCGTGTGTACGGTGCTTGAAATCATTATTCATACTAGTTTAGCATGCATGATTTGTTGGTCGCAGTCTAGGTGAGAGACAATATTTTCTTCTCCTCTTTTACATTTATCCTCTCACCCTTTGCTTTGTTGAGAGAAGAGAGATCCCGGGAGAGTCCGAAATTATACGAGTCTTGCAAGGTCGAAAATCTAACATGTTTTCCATGATATGCATAAATTCGTTTGCTCTTTTCTAAGCTTTGCAGTGGTTGATTTTGTGCATTTAAGCGGTTTGGCATTGACTATTAGTAGCTTTGAGTTTTACTCAATTCCATTAGGTCCGTTAGTTTGCATTTAGTTTGCTTGAGGACAAGCAAAGGGTTGGTTTGGGGAAGTTTGATGCGTGCATATGTTATAGACTTTTTAGTCCCTTTTTGGCACACATTTCTATGCAATTGAGTGGTTTTATATCGCTTTATGCCCCGAATAGGCTACTTTGTGTTTGTATTGCTATTTTGCAGATATGAACCGGATTGTAGCGGAAATCAAGTCTTTCTACCTCAAGTTTTGCATTTTGTTAGAAGACGGATACTTGTGCATGGAGAAGCGTGAAGGATGCCATTGACCACAAAATAAGACAAGTCAACCATTTAGAGGCCAATCGAAGACCCATCGAGGAGCAAAAGCCTCGATCGAACTGTCATGTGCTCGATCGAGAGATATTGAGGGTCATAAGTTCTCGATCGATAGTTTATTCAGTCGATCGAGCAGTTATGCTGTGAAGAAGTCGATCGAGAAGATCCTTTCTCTCGATCGAACAAATTGATGACGCTTTTCTCTCGATCGAGTAGTTATTTCTCTCGATCGAGAGCTTTTACGGGCTGGCTGTTCATTTAGCCCGTAGGTTTTATTTTAGTTTTCTTGTGTCTTAATATAAGAACACTTGAGACATTTTAATTTTAGGTTATCTTTCCTTTTATCAATCTTTTCTCACCAAATACAGATACTAAGTACTGTAGTCGTCACTTTCAGATTGTTTTTCCTTATTTCCCTTACGTTGCTACTTTCGAGATCAACAATCGGGTTTGAGACCGTTCTTTACGCCGGAATTGCTTGATCGTAATCTTCTTTTCTCTTTTTAATCCTAATCTTTCTTTCATTGTTATCTACTGTTTTCATTTACGTAATTTGTTCTGCCCTTATTCTCGTATTCTGCCTCGGTTACTATGTCTCTACTTCTCGTTTTCTGTCTCAAAAAACGTGCCCCTACTTTACTTGTCTCAGTTCCGTTACTCTCTGTTATCATCATTATTTCTATCCTATTTTACACTATGTCGATATTCAGCATGATTAGTGTAATTGTTATCGTAAGCAATTTGGTTATGAGTAGCTAAATCTTTTATATGCCGGGATGAGGGAAACTGTGTCATAGGCCTGATAGGTTGTAACCGGTTAGGGTAGTTTTGCGGTAGGAATTGTCGTTGAGCATTTTATATGTTGCTTTGTTGAATGAGTGCACGCAGGATTATAACGAAATTTATAGTTGCGAATATAGTCATAAGATAATTAAAAACATGAAAAGAAATACAACCTTGGGTCCTTGCTTGAATAGGCCTAAGAACAGGAATTAAAGTAAATTCTCTCCTATAACTTGCACCCAAGACTTTGTTTAAAATGATGCCACGTGTGCTATAAAGGCTCTCCAATTGCCTTGCAATATGGGGAGAGTATTGTGAGTTTTGATGTGAGATCTGAGTTTTGGGAAGAGGCAGTTCACCAAAACCCTAGTTTTTCTTTGAGATTAGTTTTATCAGTAAAACAGTCAAAGAAGTAGTAGTCCAACAAAAGGAGAATTCTTCTCCTTTTGTATTACACGGCCGGCCGACTCCCATTAGAGCCCACTCTTACCTTATTCTAATGTGTAATTCGACCCAATTTGCTAAAATATAATTCGCGGGTTTTATTTATAAATCGCACACATGTTATCAGATATTAATGCAGTCGATGTATTAATAATGGTCTGATAAAATTACGATATTGTATAATTACCCAAATTAATATAACTGTTTATATTAATACGCGAATACAATATTTAATTAAATATAACCGTTTATATTTAATTTACGAATTAATCATGTAATCCGTGTTAGCTAAAATTATTTAATCCGTATTAAATAATAATCTCAACATCTTATTGACTAATTTAATAGTCAATACCTCTGACTAACTGTTTAGTCGTATCCGGCATAAATGTGACTGTATTTTCATACCTTCACATCTCTCAAACGTGTCCTATAGGTGTGACGTATAGGGACCAGTTGATCACCGCCATCCGTATGACAATAACGTCAAACTTATCTAGCAAGCCAACCGTTATTGATAAACGTGGATCAACTGATAATAATACTGAAGTATGCCCTTGTGATCCTTAAAGAGATTTAATAAGTCATTGTACTAACTGTCAAGGACACCAGCCCCAACAATCTCCCACTTGTTCGTACAAGGGTATGTGCAATGACGTTATCACACTACATGTGGAGGACACAAGCTCCAACAAACTGCCACTTGTCCGTACAAGTGTAGGTGCGATAACCGATTCTCATATCCTTTTAAAATTTCTCCCACTCAATGTAATACAATTTGCAAATTCGTATTTGCAAAGGTCGTATCTCACAAGCGATCTGTATCAAGAGTGGTTTCCCCGACTAGAGAGTAACTTAACTGATAAAACGAATCTGTATTCGAGCATGGCCATTCAATTCAGTTACTACTCCTCGAGTGGCCCTGAGAAATGATAAAATCCTGATAAGGGTTTGGATATTTCCCTCAACTCGAATCCTGCAGATCTAAGCGCAGCATGAAATAACCCAGAAAAAATCCTCTTGGCCCCTGTTACGGAAGACCTTGGGAAAGAAACCAAAGTTACCCAAAATCTGCCTTAATCTCAAGAGACAGTTGAAAGTCAAAAGACTCGACTCTAAGGAACACTATGGAGGTCCTATCCACGACCTGGCACCCAATGTTATAAAACATTTAGGACTCCATAACGTTGTCACGGGGTGTCCTACGAGATATCCGTATAACTCGCCTTTGTGATTGGTCAATCAACTGTTTGACTTATGGCTCGTTGAACCCACCATCAACCAACGTCACAAAATGATTACCTGAGTTATCAGCTCAAGTGGGTAATCAAGGACTAAAACGATGTAATGTTAATCAGTTCACTTTGTGGTGTTCAAAATTGGCGTACAATTCCACATGAAAAACAAAACATTATATATCATAACAATGAGGTTGAATAGAGTACATGAGAAAATGAATTATTACATGAATTCATAAAAGAGTACTACAACTTAGGAACACATCTGATTCCCATGGAATTAATGTGCCCTTCATGCTTATCACGTGGTAATGCTTTTGTGAGAGGATCGGCTATGTTGTCATCCGTAGCGATCTTATCAATAAATATCTCCTTTTGCTCCACGTAATCTCTGATTAGATGAGCTTTCCGTTGTACATGTCTAGCTTTGTTGCTAGACTTATGCTCATTTGCTTGGAAGATGGCACCTTTATTGTCACAATAAACGGTGATCGGGTCATTCGAACTAGGCACTACTGATAGTCCTTGTAAGAATTGACGCATCCATATTGCTTCCTTAGCTGCTTCCGAAGCGGCATAGTACTCGGACTCAGTTGTAGAATCTGCTGTAACACTCTGTTTAGAACTTTTCCAGCTGACAGCAGCGCCATTAAGAGTAAAAACGAATCCAGACTGAGATTTCAAGTCGTCTCGATCCGTTTGGAAGCTAGCATCTGTGTAACCCGTGGCGCAGAGCGTCGAGTCGCCTCCGTAAGTCAATCCCCAATCTTTAGTCCTCCGTAGGTACTTAAGAATGTTTTTCACGGCCATCCAGTGTTGTTCACCTGGATGAGCTTGGAATCGGCTTCTCATACTCAATGCATATGCAACGTCTGGACGTGTGCATATCATGGCATACATGATCGATCCTATAGCCGAAGCATAAGGAATCCGACTCATGCGCTCTTTCTCTTCCAATGTCTTAGCTTCTTGAGTCTTGCTCAAGTGAAGCCCAGTAGTCATAGGAAGGAACCCTTTCTTGGAGTTCGTCATGCTGAATCTCTCTAGGATCTTATCTATATAAGACTCCTGACTGAGAGACAACATCCGTCGTGATCTATCCCTATAGATACGGATGCCCAAAATTCTTGGTGCCTCTCCCAGATCTTTCATCTGGAAATGGTTTTTCAACCATACTTTATGACACGGCTGTCGCAACCCTATCAAAAATAACCAACTGGCCTAACTAATGTAGTAAGGAAGTCGGGATCGTATCCACAGGGAGACAGATATGAATTCTAAAAGCTAAACTAAAGTCTGTCAAGGTAACCAGATTATGGGGGTTTTGGTTGTTTTTTATAACTAAACTAAAAGTAGTGAAGGAAAAGAGAAAAGAAAAGCGTAAAGCAAAGTAGTGTAAAATAAAATATGAAGGAAAAGGAACCAGGATAGTCAGTTCACCAAAGACAAAGTAACGGTCAAGTCTAGGTCAAGAGTCGGTCGCAGGTGGAAATCTAAGGGGTAGTGAAAAGGTCCTCTCGGATCGCTATTCGCCCTAGAATGCTTCTAACGGGCTCTCGCAACTTATTAGGGCACTCTAATGTTTATGACAGGTCTAACCCTCACCAGGCTTTCGATCTTAGGTCGGGGTTTACCATACGAATAATTAGCTACGTCGACTTAACCAATTAAACACAAGTAAATGTCATAATTAACAACAGAGATAAATCACCAACGACCGATCTAACGTAAACGAGCATCGTCACATTATCATTGGATCACCTATATCCTAGTCGAGTGGATTAGCTACGCATGATAGAGGGAACGATTGAGATAGAATAAATAAAGGAAAGGGAGTACATGATTGATAATAAAATTGCAAAATAAAATAAAAGAAGGCAAGTAGTAAAGAAAATGAGAATAAAAAGAACAACGGTAGATTAAATTACCGAATGCAAATGGCAAAGTAGAGTTCTTGAAAGCTAGGAAAAAGCTATTGAATGATTACTGATTACAAGTTTTCTAGAGTAAAATCTAAGAGTAGAAAGGTAAAAGATAAAATATAAAAGTGAAGATTAAAAAGTAAAAGTAGTCCCTAAAGAAAACTCCAAAAGCTGCTTAAAAGCGAAAATGAACTGATTCCTATCCGCCGACCTAATGGGCTTAGGTTAAAATTGGGCTTCGGAAAAGAAACTGGTTGATCGACTTTTCTATCGACCAAAAGTGGTCGATCAACTAAGGGAGCGGTCGATCGACTTAGGTATCGACCAAAAGTGGTCGATCGACTGAATCTGTCGAACAGATTTCCTGCAATGCGCACTGAACTTCAAACAGCTGCCATTTCTTCGTTACTCAGTCAAATCAAGCGTTTTTGGTGGCGTTAAAAAGCTAAGAAGATACGATTTCATCTCCAATTTGAATCACTCGATTATCATTTCTAGAACTCGAGTTATGGCTCTTCAAAGTAGGCACTAGCGGTGTGAAGCTCTTCTTTCGCTCGATAGACTTTCATTACTTCTACGCGCATCTCAAGATGGTAGTAACAAGCTCCGACTCAACTCTTCTCCTAAGTGCATGCATGGGGACATGTTTTAGGCTTGATTATGATCTTCTCCGGCTCATATCTGCAAATAACACAAGACAAACCGAAGTAGACTATTCGGGGGACATTTGTAGTAAAACGCTACGAAATAAGCATGGAAATGCGTCCTAATATGGCCTAAAAGGTCTATATAAAATGCACGCATCACTTTAACCGAAGAAAGGAGAGGTATGTCATTCCCAATCAAGAGTATGTCATCGACATACAGTACTAGGAAGACAATCTTGCTCCCACTCGACTTGATATAGAGACATGGTTCTTCGACTGATCGAATAAACCCATTCTCTTTTATCACTTGGTCGAAGCGATGATTCCAACTCCGCGATGCTTGCTTAAGTCCATAGATGGAACGCTTAAGCTTGCAAACCTTCTTAGGATGTTCTGGATCAATAAAACCCTCGGGTTGTACCATGTACAACTCTTCCTCCAAATAACCGTTTAAGAAGGCGGTTTTAACGTCCATTTGCCAGATTTCATAGTCATGAAATGCGGCGATCGCTAAGATAATCCGAATGGAACGTAGCATGACTAAGGGTGCAAAGATCTCATCGTAGTGCAAGCCTGGCACTTGGGTGAAACCTTTAGCAACTAGTCTTGCCTTGTGGATATCTTTTTGTCCTTCCACGGCATGCTTTATCTTGTAAAGCCATTTGCATTGAAGGGGACGTACCTTTGCAGGTAGGTCCACAAGATCCCACACGTTGTTCTCATACATGGAGTCCATCTCGGATTGCATGGCTTCTAGCCATAGCTTTGAGTCAGAACTAGTCAGGGCACCTTTATAGGTTGTGGGTTCATTACCCTCTAGGAGTAAGACGTCATCTATGTCATGTTCCTCGACCATACCGATGTATCTGTCCGGAGGAATAGAGACTCTTCCTGACCTCCTAGGTTCCTCAGGAATATCTACCGTAGCCGAGGTTTAAGGAATTGTTTCCTCGAATGGTTGCTCGGTATTTGGTTCTTGAATCTCCGATAGATCGAAGGTTCTATTAATCGACTTGTTCTCGAGAAATTATTTCTCTAAGAACGTCACACTAGCCGCAACAAAAACACGTTGTTCGGTTGGCGAGTAGAAGTAATGACCAAAAGTTCCTTTTGGATAGCCTATAAAGTATGTCTTGACCGATCGCGGGTCGAGCTTATCCTCGTGTCTCCACTTGACATAAGCCTCGCAGCCCCAAACCCAAATAAAGGACAAGTTAGGGACTGTTCCCTTCCATAACTCATATGGAGTCTTGTCAACAGCTTTAGACGGACTTCGGTTAAGTATTACAGCGGCCGAAAAAAGAGCATAGCCCCATAATGAATCAGGCACAACGGTGTGACTCATCAAGGATCGAACCATATCAAGTAAAGTTCGATTTCTCCGTTCGGACACACCATTTAATTGTGGTGTTCCAGGTGGAGTCAACTGTAGAACGATGCCACAGTCTTTAAGGTGTTGATCAAACTCGTGAGACAGATGTTCGCCACCACGATCAGACCGAAGTTCTTTAATGTTTCTGCCCAGTTGGTTTTGTACCCGATTCTGGTATTCTTTGAACTTGTCAAATGATTCACTTTTATATTTCATTAAATAGACATATCCATATCTACTCAAATCATCTGTGAAAGTGATGAAATACCTATAGCCTTCTCGTGCGTTGATCGACATATGTCCACATACATCTGTATGTATGAGTCCTAATAGGTCGGCAGCGCGCATTCCAACACCTTTGAAGGAAATATGAGTCATCTTTCCGATGAGACATGATTCACACGTGCCATATGATTCGAAATCAAAGGCCGAGATAGCTCCGTTCTGTATGAGTTGTTTTACGCGTTTCTCATTTATATGTCCCATACGACAATGCCATAGATAAGTTTGATCTTTGTCACCAACCTTTAATCTCTTGTTATTCACATGTAATATTTCGGTGGTTTGATCTAAAACATAAATTCCATTCATGGAAACTGCCTTGCCATAAATCATATTGTGCAATGAGAAAATACAGCTATTATTCTCTATTACAAATGAAAATCCGAATTTGTCAAGTGCAGAAACTGAAATAATGTTTTTGGATAAACTAGGAACATAATAACAGTTATATAAAGATAACTCGAATCCACTTGGAAGCTGGATCACGTATGTTCCTCTCGAGACTGCAGCAACACGTGCTTCATTCCCGACACGCAGGTCAACCTCACCCTTGTGAGGGGTTCTTGGTTTCGGAGGCCCTGCACATGATTACGTAGATGAGAACCACAACCAGTATCTAGTACCCAAGTTCCGTAACTTGCATGGTTAATCTCAATCATGTGAATAAAAGAAGAAGAAGAAGACATACCAACAGGAATAACGCGACCTGCCTTAATGTCCTCACGGTACACGGGGCATGTGCGCCTCCAATGCCCAGTCTTGTGGCAATGGTGGCATTCTATGCTTGTATCCTTACTCTTTGCCTTGCCCTGTGAGTTGCTCGACTCACCTGGCCCACTCTTAGCGAATCCTGACTTCTTGAACTTGGGCTTACCTAGAGCTAGGTCGCCCCGAGCTTTAGCTTTCCCTTTACCCTTATCCTTACTGGAGATCATGAGAACATCCTGCTTCTCGCTCCCACTTAATTTCAGATCCTTCTCGGTCTGTACGAGAAGGGAGTGGAGCTCATGAGGAGTCTTCTTCATGTCGTTCATGTAATAGTTGGCCCTAAAGAGGGCGAACCCATCATGAAGCGAATGAAGCATTCGATCAACGATTATGTTCTCACTGATCTTGCAGTTTAGGGCCTCCAGTTTCTCGATATTCTCAATCATGTTGAGAATATGTGGGCTAACAGCTTGGCCCTTCTGGAGTTTCGCTTCAAAGAAGCGACAGGTATGCTCATAAGAAACGATTCTCGGAGCTTTCGAGAATTCGTTAGTGAGCGTGGTGAAAATCTTGTTTGCACCATGGGAGATGAAGCGTCTTTGCAAATTGGATTCCATTGCATAGATGAGTACGTTCTTTATCGCACCCGCTTCCATGACGAAGTCGCTATGAGCGCGAACTTCGTTAGCTCTAGCTCCAGTTCCTGGGTGTGCCGGAATGGGCTCAGTCAAGTACTTGAGCTTTCCGTCAGCAATGGCAGCATTCCGTAACGCTGCCTCCCAGTCAGAGAAGTTTGACCCATCATTCCTCAGTCTAGTAGACTGATTCATGGAGTCCATGAAGGCTTTTAGCCAGGATTCACGTGCTAGCTTGGCACTTGGCATTGGGTCTTCACCAGCCATTTGTTATACAGCAGTTTAAAATTGATCGTGTTCTACACTGAAAAGAAGATAAAAACAAAACCATATAAGCAACTCATCGTTGTGATTTAAGTCTATTTTAAATTGTATTTAAACTCGTAGACTCATGCATTTATATAATTGATCTCCCTCAAGAATTATATAAACGATCCCAAAACTCAATTTCCGTATATTGATAAGCCCACAGCTTGGCTAATTCCACCGTTATCCTATCTATTAGTCCATCACAGTCGCTAGATAGTATCGAGTGACCACAATGTTGAGATAAAATAAATCATCTGTTCCCACTTACCCGACGCAGAAGGAGTCATATTATGCCTACCGACGAAGAAGGGATTCATGGGAGTCTGATTTATAAAGAATAGTCTCAATTTTTGGTTATACGAGGAAGACCCCATCAACTTATATTTATCCATTTTAAGTGAACTAATATCTAGCATATACGTGAATGAATGAAATACAGTGATGGCTTTGCATTTGACATGTGACATCTGTATTGTCACAGAAAACTAACGCGTGACCTCTACATGAGTCAGTTTTCAGGCATGTAATAGGTGGTTTGGTTTTAGGCGGAATATGATGCAAGCTATTATCGATGAAAGCATAAAATAAATGCGATAAACGTAAATAAAAGTCCTAGTGTGGCCTATTATCCTACCAAAATAAACATAAAAACAACTTTGGAATCCACCGTTGGACGCTAGAAGCTTGTCTTGATGTTCCATCTTGGTCTTTGCAGCGGGAGTGAGCATCCGGTTTCCGTCTTTGGTCTTCACAAAATTACTAATTTAAATTACAAATATAACCCTATTTACATTCTAATTTAAAAACAAAAGTAATTACATGGCAAAAACCCAAAACGGAGACACAAGATCTCAAAATTACAAACAAGACTGTGTTCCATCATTACGGTAACACAATCTTCTAAGGCCACACTAAGTTACAACCGTTTGCAAAAATTAAATACGTTATAGAAAGCATTCAAAGGCATTCAACAAGACGATAAATAAAATGCATCAACTAAAAACAAAATTCATTCATGACATAATACCGTTATTATGTTTAACAAATTTTTACCAAACCACCTTACGAAATTAAAATCATGTGATTATACCGTTTTAATCACTTTAATTTTAATAAATTTATAATCCATTATCTTAAACCGTTTTAAAATAATATGTATCATGCGAGAGCGAACCGTTTCACAAAAATAATATACTATTTCCGTATATAGCATATTATGGCCAAGGGAAAATAAAACAAGTTATTTTCGGAAAAATAAAACGCCTGTATACAGTAACGTGGTCGGCCGACCATCTGCCAGTAAAAAACAGACTTCCTGTAAGAGCACCAGGTCGACCGACCTCCAAACTGGAAAAACGAGTTTCTGAAAACGCAAATCACTGCACTTTAAAATCAAAACAAGTTTTTACCTTTTAATCTTTGATTTAAATCGTGTAAATCCAAATCAAACAACAACAAAATTCACAATTGCTAAAAATATCGATTAATTAACAATATGTAAACAAGAATCGAAAACAAGATCGATTACTCACAAAAAGAAAACTGCCGAAACAGAAAATTCACGCAGGAGTCGGTCGACCGACCGCAACAGGAGGTCGATCGACCCACACGGCGACAGAAAACTATTTTCAAAATTTTTAAACAAAACTTATGAAAAACACAAAAGTAAAATTTCGTGGCCTTGGCTCTGATACCACTTGTGGGGAATAATGTTGGGGCTGGTGTCCTTGACAATTAAGTACAATGACTTATCAAAATCTCTTTAAGGATCACAAGGGCATACTTCTGTATTATTACCAGTTGATCCACGTTTATCAATAACGGTTGGCTTGCTAGATAAGTTTGACGTTATTGTCATACGGATGGCGGTGGTCAACTGGTCCCTATACGTCACACCTATAGGACACGTTTGAGAGATGTGAAGGTATGAAAATACAGTCACATTTTGCCGGATATGACTAAACGGTTAGTCAGAGGTATTGACTATTAAATTAGTCAATAAGATGTTGAGAATTATTATTTAATACGGATTAAATAATTTTAGCTAATACGGATTACAAGATTAATTCGTAAATTAAATATAAACGGTTATATTTAATTAAATATTATATTCGCAAATTAATATGAACAGTTATATTAATTTAGGTAATTATACAATATCGTATTTTATCAGACCATTATTAATATATCGACTGTATTAATAACTGATAACATGTTACGATTTATAAATTAAACCCGCGAATAAATAATAGCTAATTGGGTCGAATCACGCATTAGGATAAGGTAAGAGTGGAAAGCCCACTCCTACCCAAACCCTATTTCGGCCGGCCTCAGTTACAAAAGGAGGAGACTTCTCCTTTTGTCAACTACTCTTGTTGCACTGTAACATAATTCTCAGGTAAAAATTAGGGTTTTGAGAGCACTCTTCTCCCAAAACCTCAGATCTCACATCTAAAACCTCAAGGGCTCTCCCTATATTGCAAGACAATTGGAGAGGATTTCTAGCACACGCGGCCTCGTCTCATTCAAAGTCTTGGGTGCAAGTTATAGGAGGGAATTTGCATTAATTCCTGTTCTTAGGCCTTTTGCGCGAGGACTAAAGGTTGTACTTCTTTTCTCATGTTTTTAATCTTATGACGATATTCACAATTGCATATTTCATTATAATCCTGCAAATTTAGGGTGAATACGCGTTTTATTCCCCACAAATAAATCATGTATTCGCCCTAAACATGAAGGATTATAACGAAATTTACAGTTGCGAATATAGTCATAAGATAATTAAAAACATGAAAAGGAATACAACCTTGGGTCCTTGCTTGAATAGGCCTAAGAACAGGAATTAAAGTAAATTCCCTCCTATAACTTGCACCCAAGACTTTGTTTAAGATGATGTCGCGTGTGCTAGAAAGGCTCTCCAATTGCCTTGCAATATGGGGAGAGTATTGTGAGTTTTGATGTGAGATCTGAGTTTTGGGAAGAGGCAGTTCACCAAAACCCTAGTTTTTCTTTGAGATTAGTTTTATCAGTAAAACAGTCAAAGAAGCAGTAGTCCAACAAAAGGAGAATTCTTCTCCTTTTGTCTTACACGGCCGGCCGACTCCCATTAGGGTAAGAGTGAGCTTAGATATAACAATTCAAACCCCCAATAAGTCATTGTACTAACTGTCAAGGACACCAGCCCCAACAGCCTCTTAATCTCCGTAGTTTAGATATAACAATTTAAAACCCCCAGTTTTTGTGACCGACAGTTAAGACCGACATATGATATTTAGCCTCCTTGTGGAGATCGACCCTATTTACCACTAACTTCTGTTAGTAGTTCATTAGGTTTATTTTTGGTGTTAAACGACCGACATCACTTTAACCGGGTTATTAGAGGTAGGGTGGAGCATGGATCGAATATGCGATCCAAGGTGCTAGTTTGGATCAGATATGCATATTAGATGCGGATATTTATCGACAGATATCCATTGTTCGGATATCCAAAGCAATCGGATTAGATGCGGATATTTATCGACAGATATCCATTAGATATCCATATTTTGGAATTTACTTTAAAATTAAGTTTGAAACGCGGTCATATTTAGGGGGCATTTGGTTAGAGAAAGGGAAATGGAAAGGGAAAAGAAATCGGAAAGGGTAAGATGGGGAAATGTAAGGGATTAACTAAAACTTAATTTGTTGTTTGGTTACACCAATAGAGAACTAATGGGTCATTCACACTCACTCCTACCATTACCACACACCACCACAAACAACAACTTATCCACTGGCGGCGATGATGGTGGTGGGGTGTCATGGCGGTGGTCACGACGGTGGCGGTGGCGTCATGGCGGTATTTTGGTGGTGGCTAGTGTGGTGGTAGATAAAGAAAGTGGGTGAAGGGTAACAAGAGTAATGAAATATCATCCTTATGGGGGGTTGGGGTTAGGAATTAGATGGATTGAGAGGTAAGGATTGAAGTTTCATTCGCTTTGTTTGTGTCAAAAAAAAGTCAACAAAGAAAATGGGGAACTTTGTTTTCCTTTCTTATAAACCTCCAACCAAACGTGCCCCCAATGACTTCCATCACGATTTGTAGTACGTATTCTTACTTTAATCTTCTCGACATAAAATTTACTTTAATGTTCTCTTATGCTTTAAACATTTAGACCATCCGCAAGCAAAGGTCGCACTAACTAGGTCACCACTCATATTTACCCTTAATCACCTCTTAATTATCTTGACCTACTTTTACCCTCCCAAGCAGAAGGTCACGACCTAGGTCACCAACCCATTCATTTTCCACTTTCCAACATTTTCAATCATTTTTCACATTCTCTACCCACCTTTCTCTCTCCCACTTTACAATTATTTTTCTTAACAATTTATAAATTTAGTTTTTTTCCTATTATGATAAATATCTTAGTAAAATAAAAATTACCTAAATATTTTACGATACATTAATCTTATGGTGTAATTTTCAGAAAAAAAATATTAAATAACTTGGTTTTAATTTCGAAAAGTGATTATACGATTTCATTAACAATTAAAAATGAAATACCTTGATGATTAAACAATTATAATTAATTTAGCGATATATCAGCTATTAACGAACGTATTTAAAATATTATTTGATGATTTTGACGAACGTGTAACTTGATATCCATGACCCAAAATCACTAGTTGGGCTAAAATCTTTGATTCATACTCAAATTTATTACCCCAATCCCTAACACCGATCTTCACCTACCACCATCTTCTATCATCCGCCGTTCTTCACTCTCTCAGATCTTACTTACCACCAATCCACCATCTTCAATTCTTCATCATCCCTTCTTCACATATTTACCCTTCTTCATTTTAGATCTATCTTTTACCTTATTTGTTCATCACAATCTCATTTATTCAACTATATTCGTTTATCATCACCATTGTTCATCATCACCATCGTTCACCATCATTATCATTCAACTTGGTCATATCTCTTTCTCAAGAGGGGAGTTTCATGGTGATTATTATGAAGGCAGTGTTGATAGATATGATAACTTCATGGTGATTATTATTAACCATGTAAGTATTTAAATGCTTGTCACGGAAACTGGAAACGGAAACTGGAAACGTCCAATGTGGACTTTGGAACTAGAAAGGTTTACACCTCCGTGGGTGTTTCACTATTATACTCTTTTATTGAATTTTTGCCCAAAAATCTGTCAATTTAATTGAGTTTTTTTGCCCAAAATCTATCAATTTATTTGAGTTTTTTGCCCAAAAAATCGTATTAAAAAGTTGGTTGAAAATCTGTCAAAACGAGTTTATTCAATAGGTAATTTAAAGAGTGACTCAATAAAAAAATGGCCTTTAATTTTTCTCCTCTTGCAATGTTGTGTAAATCCATTTTTTGTTTGGAGAGAAGAAAAAAAAAAGATGCTTGGCAGAAAACGGAGAGAGAGGAAAATGCAGGGTGTCCTTTTTTTTTTCTTTCTTTAATTTTTTCTCTTTCATTTGTGTCCAACAACGAATCAGATGATGCCACGTAGTAGGTCACCAAACTAGGTCAATACCTTCACATGAAGGTCACAAATTGACCTCTTGTACAAGGAGGTCACACTAATTTTTTCTTTAATCCTTAATTAAGGTGACCAAGCAAGGTCATGACCTACTTATTGACCTTGCTTGGGGATGGTCTTATTAAGTTGTGTTGTATCAGATAAAATTATATTTTCTCGAAATTATACTTAAACTAGTGCTACAAATTTAAAACATCACGGGAAAAAAATGGAACGGTTTTAAAACATTAATTCAACACTGCAACGTCGGAAATTTTATAGAGCCACAATCTTATTTATATTAATACAAAAACATTTAATAAATTCTGGTGAAGTCACCTCATTAATCCATCATTTTATCTTTTTTTTTTTTTTTAATTCAATTATGGTGGGACCCGTATTGCTGTTTACTAATTATGAATAAATGTTTGCGTTTCATTAGTTGTGTTATTATTACGTACTAATTCTGATTTATTTCGTAAACAATAATTTATACGTTAACGATTATATTTATAACGTCTAACTTATTTATTATATATTCAAATATATTGTCGATGTCGATTTATACATAATTATTAAATAATGAGTTAGGACTAACAATCAATATTACAATAAATAATACATATAATTATAATAAATACTAACCAAAATTACAATAATTGATAGAAAAATGTAACAAAATACAGAAAATGATAAAAACACGATCGAAATTTCAAGTATAATTTTCATGACAGTACTAAATTAAAATAACAATAAGAATAAATTAAAATAACAATAACGTCAAAAAAAAAAATACTTACAATGTCAATGATATTACAAAAATCTTAATCAATTATAACATATAACCTAAAATTTCATCATCAAAAATATATTCGGATTATTAATATAAATATTTAAAATAACAATATTATTAAAACGACCCCGTGCATTTTTGCACGGGGCTAAAACTAGTATAAGGATTAAAACTTAAACACACGTATTAAATAAAAATTGGTTATGAACGACAAGAAAATATAGTAAATAATAGAAAACTATAGTTTCGGATAAGATCGGATATCCAAATATTTTAATTCCAATATCCATATCCAAAACCAACCGTAAAGATCTTGAATCGGATACCCGATCCCAACTTATCTCTTTTGGACATGATTTGGTTCGAATATCGGAACGGTTAGGATAATCGGATCGCCGGAAAGTAGATAATTTTTTTTTAAAATTTTTTATTTTTATTGAAAAAAAGAAAATAGAATCGCGAAACGATTTACAAAGGGAACCATCCCAATATAAACCAGTTTTTTTGTTTTTCTTTTTTCATTCAATTCAGCAACTGATTGTAGAGAGATAAATCAATCTAGAGAGAGAAAAACACATATAGAGGCCACAGAGAGATAGAGCGACTGTTAGTTGAGTTTAGCGAGAGAGGACACGGCTATGGCGTCTGCGTCAAGCGAACAGCAGAAGGCTCTTCTTCCAGTGGAGTTCATCAAGAGCGTCAATGGCCTCGATAAAGTCGTTCTTCGCGAAGTTCGCGGCAGCTCCGCCGAGGTATAACCGCTCGCTCCGTCTTTCTGTCTCTCTTTTCGGATTTTCTCGCATTTGATGTTTCGCCATTTTTCAGATGTTTTACAGACACATTTTTGTTTTGATCTCTTGTTTTTTCGTTGTTGATGCTCATAATTCGGTTGATTTTGTGATATTTGTTTAATTTATCAAGTTATTGAGGTTATCCTGATGTTTTTTGGACGTTTACGTTGTATTCTGCGTTAATTTGAGGTTATCAGATCTCCGTTGCGTAATTTGTTGTTCCTTGATGGACTAGTGACTTTCATAAGATTACTAAAATGCTTAAATTTTGCGATGTTTGCTGTTACTTACGATTTTAGTGAGTTCCATAAGAATTGCGTTTTCTTGTTTTTACTAAAATGCCTATATTTTGCTTAATTCGCTGTTGCTTGTTGAATTTAGTGAGTTTCTTAAGATTTGCATTTTCTTGTTTTCAGTAAAATGCTTATATTTTGCGTAATTCATAAATTAAACGAGATTTGCGTTTTCTTGTTTTCAGTAAAATGCGTATATTTTTTCGTTGCAACTTAACGAGTTTAGCGAATTCCGTAAGATTTGCGTTTTCTTGTTTTTATGAAATGTGTATATTTTGTGTAACTTGCTGTTAGTTGATGAAGTAGTTAGTTGCGTTCTCTTATTTTTTTTATGAAAATGCATATACTTCGAAAAATTTGTTGTTACTTGATGAATGAGTGAGTTTTGTAAGATGTGCGTTCACTTGTTATGTACTAAAATGCATATATTTTGTGTAATTTGTTATTAGTTAGTGGATTCTGGTTTTCTTTAGGTTTGATTTTACTTAATTTACGAAAATGCTTAAATTCGTCCCAAATATGTTGAATAATGAATTTGTTAAGAGGCTGTAGACTTTAGAAGTTGAAACAATAAGTTTGAGGAATCCGGTGAGAGAGAAACTAATCATAGGTTACTTTGCTTGTGTAAATATAGGAAATTTGGAGTGATTATAACTTTATAAGTAATTTTGATTTTATGTGTAGCAGTTAGTTTGTCACTGTCGATTTCCAAAATGTCTTTCATCTAAACTGAACTCAAGTAGAAGAACTGGTCTGTCGAGTCATGTCGTGAGCGATTGGCTATCCATGAGGGTTCACTATTTTCCTATTAATCTGTCTCTTTGTCTCAAATTCCAAGTTTGCTTTGTACGTTGATTAAGTTTAGATAAAAGATGTGAGAAAGGAGGTGCATAGAAAATTCTGTTGGTGAGAGACAACTAATGTGGGTTATACAATTTTTTCTGTTTGTGAAAGAAAAGAGAGAAAAGACTAGATCAGTCTTGTTTGCCTCATTTATTATATTGATTGGTTAAGATGCCTTTGTTAAAAACAAATTCTATCTTAATTCTGATAGTGCTCTTTTGTGCTAAGCAGTCCTCATTTTGCATCAAAATTATAACCTCACTAATCACCAGGCATGCTGCTTATGACACAAGCAGTGTATTCTTTCTATATGATAGTTGTAGACTTAGTTCATTGTAAAATATTTTTGGTTACTGTAATTTGATTAGGTTGTATTGTCTCTGATATATCCGTTTTCTTCTGAAGCTTTACCTCTACGGGGGACAGGTGACTTCGTGGAAGAATGACTATGGAGAGGAGTTGCTATACGTAAGCAATAAGGTGTGTCTGACTTTAAATTACAAGGCACTTTGTGTCATTATTTTTACCTTTGAAGATGTTCATCGTGATGGTGTAGAAAAAGCCTATTGATTAGAATGCCTTTTCTTTTCCCTTTACTGTGAGATAGGGTAGGGGAAGGAGATAGATTCTCAGTGTAAGTTCACCAAGCTCTCTGTCTGACTGTTGAATATCTTCAGTGACTTTGTCTTTTGATGTAAAAGTCTATGATGCACTCAGAATTTTACACTTAGACATTGTCGTATCAGCTTATCAATATTCTTTGGTGATTAATTTGTTGTTAAATAATAATTCCTCTCCAAAATAATTGGTCATGTCCAGTGCGGTATCCATTGATATTGGGTTTTGTCTGATTTGGGAATGTGATTTACTTGGTGTCATCAACTGATCAATGCGGTTGGTTTATCCGCTGATAGGAAAATATATGATGGTTAAGAAATAATTGAGATAAAAACATAGAACAATCTAGAAAACATATATTCAGTGAGGGAATGAGGAAGCCACACTCATAGATAGATTTAATGTGTCACAATGCCGAAGATGAAAAGTATCGTTCGTGTTAGTTTTTGTTCTGTGAGAAAGCTTTAGGTTGAAAAGTGTTTAACTAATAATTGAAGATGAATAAAAGGAAGTTATTGACAGCTTGGAAATACACCCATTTGTTCAGCAGTTCTGCTGGGTCGTCTTTGATCAAAACAGATTTTTTTCATAATATATATTTTTTTGTTGTTTTTTAATTGATGCAATTCTATTGGGCATTTGCAGTTGTTTATATGTTCGTAATTTATTATATGAGCCTCACCGACATGTATCTTCATTTATTTCGTGGGGGTCTGAGTTTGGTTGAGTTGGCTGATTATGTCTGGCTGTCTGCACATACAATTGCTAGTATCCCATGAAATTCCAGAAGTTATTGTCTTAATGCTATAACTTGTGTTGGGACTACTTGAAATTTGAGATTATTTTTGTTTATCTTTGGCTTCCATTCAGGCTCAATTCAAACCCCCAAAAGCTATTCGTGGTGGCATACCAATATGTTTCCCTCAGGTTTGTACTTCTTTATATGAAAACTTTTTCTTATTATTTGTTTTTCCCGTTTTCCATTTGTCTTGATCATCTTCAAAGGTTAACTTGTGCTGCATGCGTACATGCTGCAGTTCAGCAACCATGGATCTCTGGAAGCTCATGGGTTTGCCAGAAACAGGGTTTGGAGTATCGATCGTGACCCGCCACCTTCACAATCGAATAACAAGGCATATGTTGATTTAATTCTCAAGCCCTCAGAAGACGATCTGAAACTATGGCCTCATAGGTATATTTTTGTTCTGACATTTTATGTTTAATTTCTAGAGACACATCGCATCATCCTTTGTACTCACTAAAGAGATGACAACTGTTATCATTTGTAGTTTTGAGTTCCGCCTGAGAGTAACCCTGGGACCTGGAGGCGATCTGATGCTGACATCACGTGTTAGAAACATAGACACTAAGCCATTCACCTTTACATTTGCATATCACACCTATCTTTCTGTCTCAGATATCAGGTACAAAATCTCTGCTACTAGGTTAGCGTTTCCCATTTATGTCTTTAACTGTTGTATATGGTATTATTCCCTTATCAACCTCTGAGGTTGTTTGTGTTGAAGACTGGACTTGCTCCATTTGTCGTAGAACAGTGAAATGAACCTGAAGCAAGTTAGCACTATTACCCTTCTCCTTCATTGAACGTTTTAGATTGTCAGTCTGCTACAAGTACTCAGCTTGTCTGGTAGGTAGACTATTATGGGGCGGCTATCTGTGCTGAAAGACAATTTGGGCAATACTGAGCGGTTACCTTTTAATGGAAATGTATACATTCTGCAATTACAAATCCATAATTTCTTGCCTAGGCGATATCTTTTTATGTGTTAGTTTTTTCTTGTAAAATTACTGTTCTACCTGTAGGCACGCTGCAATATCAATCATGATAGGATATAACACAGCTATTTAAAATAAGTGTGATATTCTTATTCATCTTTGATGTAAAAGCGAACTTGAAAAGTAACTACAGTCTACATTTGCTAAATACTTATAGTACTCGTATTAAAGATTTAAAGTTGTCATATGCGGTATTCCCATATTATCAACCTAATACTTTCTTGTAGTAGGGAGGTATACCAATGTTATCGCCCTAATAATATGCACGTTGTTTACACACCTGTCAAATATAATGTTTTATGATTTTAATGTCGTGAACGTGTTATGTAAAAGCCTTAAACATGAAAAGTGACCACAATCTGCATAAGCTTCATGTACTTTTATTTAAAGAAATGTATACATTCTGAAATCACAAGCTATAATTTTTTGCCTAGGCGTTATCCACTTATGTGTTAGTGTATTTTTTTCATCCTAAAATTACCACCCTACCTGTACGCACACTGCAGTATCGATCATGATAAGATAACACTAAACACAATGTGCACATCAATTACACAGCTACTTAAAAAATAAGTGTTATATTCTTAATTCATTTATGTAAAAGCCTTAAACATGAAAAGTGACTACAGTAAGACGTATGCGGTATTCCCATATTAATGTCCTTATGCACGTTACTTACACACCTGTCTATTATAATTTTCTGAGTTTAATGTCTTTATGATGTAAAAGCCTTAAACATGAAAAGTGACCACAATCTGTATGGCCCATGCACTTTTATTATTTAAGTACTGTGGTATGTGGTATTCCCATATATCATGAAGTTACCTCCTTGTAGGGATGACAATGGATCTTGAACTTGATTTGGATCACCTAAACTCAATATGGGCGGGTTAGGTTGGAATCTTAAAAGTTTTTGATCCATCGACATTGAAACAGTTCTGGGTCTATTTTTAAAACCTATCATGGTCAAAATGCAATCTAGGGTGCAGATCACATATCCGGTCTATATATGGCTCCTTGACATTCCTAGTTTTAGTCTCAAAACTATTTTTTTTTGTTGGTTGGAAATGTCTCCACTGGCTGACAACTTCACAACTGATAAAGCACCTATTGTTCTTTTCTTTTGGAAGGAAAAAAAGTCATCATGGCTTTTTTGCTCTAATAACATTGGTGGATCAGCGGTATATTCAAAAGCAAAAACCTAGGTTGATTGCTAGGATGGTGAACATTTAAGAGTCCAACATGAAAACCCAACCCAAAATCTTATCAGTCTGTTGTCCTATACTCCTACAGTTGGACTGCCTTAGTTACACAATACTTGTTTAAGGGGTATATGTTTGTTGAGTATCTGTAGCGGGCTTATAGAAGCAGGTGTAGGAGACCGCTCCACAAGCAACCTAAAACCAATTGATGATAGTAGGACTAAGCCACTAGCTTATAAACTAAGTCTAGTCCCTCTAATTCTTCTGATATGGGATAATGCCCAACACACACATGAGAAGAGATCTAAAGAATGTTTCTTCTTTGTCATCACCAATCTGCTATGGAGATGGATGATATTTATGTTTTAGGTGTGGGAATTTCAAATTTTGTCATGTCGTATGAGATTGAATCACCTCAGGAATTTTGTGATGTCTACAAGTCTTGCTTTGGGACAAGCTTCTTTCGTCATCGTCATCGTCATCGTCATCGTCATTGTCAATCACATCATAATATACTTAATAGATCCACTATTGTGCATTGTGAGCTCAATATAATGTTCATATGGTTGCATTTAACTTGCGTCATTGAGGTTTACTACCTTAAGCATCCTTCTTCCCCACTTGGAGAGATCTTAGAAGGAACACTACTTTGTCTTTATTCCATATCCTTTCCTTTCATGAATTATGGAACTCTCTCCTTATTCTTTACCACCTTTTGTTCCTCTTCTGGATGCTGCGCTAACATTATTGTTTAAACAAATGAATGATGAGGACTATGATAATGAATTCTGATTGATGGGAGAATTGATTTTGGGTAAACTGGGCTAAAAATCATCATTTTGTGGTTAAACTATTTTCTTACGAGTTTGTTGCTTTTATACAGTGAAGTTCGAGTAGAAGGGTTGGAAACATTGGACTACCTTGACAACATGCAAAAGAAGGAGCGTTTTACTGAACAAGGAGATGCTATCACATTTGAAGGAGAAGTTAGTTTTTTAGTATTTATTTCCTCTTTTTTTTTTCTGTCTTGCATCTTATACTGTGTAATAGATGTCCTACCTTTTTTTGTGTAAGACAGATTGACAAGATCTATCTTAGCACACCAACTAAGATTGCAATCCTCGATCATGAAAGGAAAAGGACATTTGTGATTCGCAAAGATGGGCTACCTGATGCTGGTATTTTTATTTTTGTAAAATAGATTATTATACTTTCTACATGACTAGCTGTGGAGAGTCTGGTGTATACAGTATGTTATTAAATAATCTCTTTCTTCAAATGTGCAAATTGACCCCTCGTTTTCTTAGTAATTGATTTTCTTTCTATGATTATTTGCTTTCTGTCAAGCTTGGTTCGAGTAATTAAAGGTTTATGTATTATATCAATAGTTTTCACCAAGTTCTTTGTTACTTTTAGGAGGTTGCTTCCTATTCTGATTGAATCGCTTTTAAGTTTGGAAATGTTAATTCCGTGTGCAGTTGTATGGAATCCGTGGGACAAGAAGGCCAAAGCGATGGCGGATTTTGGAGATGAAGAATACAGGCATATGTTGTGTGTGGAGGCTGCTGCAATTGAAAAGCCTATTACGCTCAAGCCTGGTGAAGAGTGGCGAGGCCGTCAGGAACTATCTGCTGTTCCATCTAGCTATTGTAGTGGCCAGCTTGATCCTCGGAAAGTTCTTTTCGGCACCTGAACTTTGCTATGCTCTCATCAACATTCTGTACAGGTTTTCTCCCTGAAATTCAGTAGCTCTTCTATGTATCTTGAGTTGCCATTGGTGGTTCCATGTAGAAATACATGGTCCCCAAATGCCGTAAAGTTTTATTATTTGCGAATTATGCCCAATTTCAATGGTTGAATTTTCATATTATAATGACGACAAGCAACTTTTCAATGCTACACCAAAAAGAAAATTAGTTTAGGTCAGCCGGTGCAGGTTACTAACTTGCCGGTTGCTATACATTATTTATATTGTTGGTGGAAATTTGTTGGTCTCTCCATTTGTTTTTGGTGTAGGTCGGTCTTTCCTTTGAGTGACGATTGGACTTTTTATCTAATAATAAGAGAAGTACTTAGTAAAATTTTATTGACTTTATATCATTAGATTTGTAGTGAGCAGAACTCTATCATGAGATTATGCTTTCTTAATCATCATTCGCATATTTTGAGAGATGTTGAATATTTTAGAAAGCATCTTACCATGTGAAGACCTACTTGTTGAGCGATATTCACTCGCTCAACAGCCTCTAGGTTTGATTAGGAATAAAATCGTTGCTCACATTGTCACTTCCTGGAGTCATGGTTTTGCTGTTCAACTGTATATTGACATATTTTCGGGCACATGCATTGAGTACGAAAAATCGGGTGGGAAAATAAGAGAGCTGCCCACCTTCCCCGTTTCCTGGAGTTCAGTCCCCATGTACCCTATATGGCAAATGGCCTTGCCTCCCTCCCACACAGTGGTTAGCAGTTGACAAAAATTCATGCATTGAATTTGTGGACGCAAATAACCTGTGCTGGTTGGAGTCTCGGGATCTGACGTTTTTCAAAGTACACATTGGGACTCTGTATATAATAATATAATCTCAACATCTGGCTCTAGAGTTGACCCTGATTATCACTTGTACTTTAATCCCTTGTTTCCTTATTTGTCTTGCTCGAATGGTATATCAGCAGAAACTGAGGTTTATTTATTTTTCTTATGTGTTTCAGGTTCGGTAACAGATGTGTCTTAAAGATGTTAAAACTCGTAATCAAGTTGGAGGATTGGTAGCCTGGATTCGTCAAAGGTACCTAGTCGGGTCTCTGTTTCCATGGCGAATTATTGCATTGGTGAAATAATGTTTCCTTATAAATGGATGAATATTTTTGGATGGTATATCAAAGTGCCAGTACATTGTTAAGGGACTTGTTAGTGAAAGCACCTCCTACATTCGTTTTAGAAGTTTTGCCATGTAATATGTTCTGGGTTTCCATCTTTGACAAATTTTGGAACTATAAATGAATGAATATTTTAATCCGTAAAATTTTGGAGGTCGTTATTCGTTAAGTGAAAGTGGAATTGGTATTTGGCTACCAGCAAATTAGCATGTTGTGATCATTTATGCATTTACGGTCGGTTGTATTTCCTTTTCAGTAGATCATTTTCTATCCTAATCCGTAGAGCAGCAGATGATACGATATTTGAATAAAATCTGAAAAGGAAACACAAGTTGATCGGCATATAATTGTTAGCCAAACTAGCAATTGGGAGATGTAAGTATGTATGAAAGTAGTTCATGTAAGGTGTGATAAGATTAGTCACATGGGCGGGCGGGCGGGCGGGCGGGGCAGTGTAGAGATTCCAGCAGGAAGTGGAAGAAGCAGTAATATAATACTCCGTACAATACAATACAATACAATTCTGTGTAATTCATAATAATAGATGGATGATACATTGATACCTGTAATTTGGAATGACTGCATGCTGCCATGTGACGTACAGGAGGAGAACAAGGTGCTACTATTTATAATTTTATTATTGGGAAATAAAATGGCTTCATTAACTAATCAGTAATCATTGCTTGTCACACCTTTCATTATAGGTTATTAGAGGAAGGGTGTCTTTAAGTAAAAAGACAAGTTAACAACTATCTTGGCTACTACTGTAGTAACTATTAGTCCTTCAATTACGTACTCACAATTCACAAATCATGCTCGCCATTGACTCGGATATCTTTACATTACGTACAGTGCATTATTAACTCTTACTTTTTGTGTCAAATTATAGATACATTATTGATTGGAACACTTGACCAACATGTAAAGAGTTGTTTAGGTTAAACAAGTAATAACTGTAAATGTAGTGAAACTTGATTGGAAGAGTTCACTGTCTTAGTTAGATACTTTCTCCCTTTTATTTCTATATATTGTCTCGCTTTCTACAATGTCCCACGGTCGGATACTTTCAGCTGAAATATGGAGCAAATCCTTGTCTAATCTCGCGTTAGGAATGCAAGCTTGAGCGTCAAGTACTAGTAAGGGATTGTCCACTAGTGCTTTATTAGCGGTCTCCATTTGTGCGCGTCTAGTCCCTAATCTTAATGATAATCAATAGTTGACAGTCTCGACAAACGTGTTCATTTGTAAGGTTGAACGTTGGTTTGTATGAATTCAAGAAGCGAGTAAATAAGAAGACTTTTGGTGGGTTGCAAATTGATTGATTGCTACCTCTTTTTTTTTTTTTTTTTTTTTTTTTTGCCAGTAGTAAAGAAAGTTTTACATGTTAAAAGCACCGGTTGCCAGATCGTGAGCAACCCTATTAAATCTACGAGGAACAAAAGATAAACTAATACAGTGAAAAAACGCCGAAAGAATATGCCAATCTCCTAGAATATCCGTAATAAGGTGATCCGATTCCTCCAAGCTTGTCAGTTGAAGGAGAGCTCGTAGGCAATCCAAGAAAATGTGTATATGCTGAAAGCCCCGCTCTTTAGCCCAATTTAGCACCGCAAGTAAACCCAGAGCTTCGGCCTGGAGGGCCGATTCAGCCAAACACCCTTTCCTAAAACGACCCACCTCAGCCCCATCCTGATTATAAGTCACCAACCCAACGACAGCATCAAGATTACTCCTCCACCCCGCATCCACCATAATTCTAACCACATCACAAGAGTCTGCAGTACCAATTAGGGAGAACTTTTTACCGGCCAACAAGTTATGGGCGTCAGAATAAGTAGAATCAACATCCTGATCTCGCCTTTTCTCCGTACCCGTAATATTCTGGGCCCTCTGGAAATACGCAACCTCCGTTGTCGCTAGTTGGTACAGGTGCATAATAGGAATGCCACTACCTTTAAAGATAATGTTATTTCGATGTCTCCAAATACTCCATAGAGTAGCCACAAAATTACACACGCGCCAGCTCCCTTCTTCCATTTTTCCTAGTAAGGCAATCCAGTCCAAGATCCACTGTTGAATATTCAGGTGGTAAGCATGCTCCGTTCTAATCCCTAAAACCGAACCTGCCCATATACGCGAAGCAAACATACAATCTCTAAAAATATGATTTAGAGTTTCCACCTCTCCCTCCTTTTGACTACAAGAGACACATTGGACAGATCCCTGAATTTTCCTGGAGACAAGTTCCGCCCCACAAGGTAAAGTGTTAGCGCAAATCTTCCACAAAAAGATTTTCCATTTGGCCGGGATTTGGAGTTGCCACAACTTTCTGCCACAGAACGTCTCAACACTCTTATCCATCCTTGATTTATCTGTGGAGCTTTCACTTTTCTCAAAAAAGTCATTCCAGATGATACCATATCCACTCTTTACTGAATAAACCCCATTTCTAGTATAAGGCCAGTAGACCTTATCAACCAAACGGGAGGAAGGGATAGGCATAGCAAGGATCTTGATTGCCCAACAGTCCTAAAAAATATGTCTTACCATAATATCATTCCACCTTCCCTCTTTACTCAACAGGTCAGAGACTGTGAGCTTGTATAGGTGAGCCCATTGATGCTCCAACCAACATTCCTTCGGGCTTGGAATTTCCCCATTAACCCAATTAGAAGTCCAAACATTTAAACTAGAGCCCTTCCCTGGTTTCCAACCCAACTTTGATCGTATCCATTGTATACCAAGAAAGATGCTCCTAGCACCCCAGGACGAATTAGGCTTAATGTTACAGCTCCTTGACCCCCCTCTTTCCTTTGTCCCTGTCAGCAAAGCTCTGAAAGTTCTGCAGAAAAGGGAATCTTCGCCAGAAAGAATCCGCCATCCATGCTTAGCTAGAAGAGCTTTGTTCATGCATCCTATATCCCTAATCCCAAGCCCACCATTCCGTTTCGGTAGACTTAAGAACCTCTTGCTACACCACGCAATCTTATTCCCAGATCTACTTCCCGACCACCAAAAATGTGACAACAGAGAATTTAATTTTCATGTCACACTTACCAGTATTTTGAATACTGATAGAAAATAAATGGATAGATTCGATAGTAAGGAAGAGATAAGGGTTAACCGACCCGCCGCCGACAAGAAGAGAGCATTCCAGGATGAGATTCTTTTAGTGACATACTCCACCAGCCCCCAGAAGATATGTTTTTTCGTATGGTGAAATTCAGTAGGGATCCCCAGGTGTTTTCCAAGCCCCTTATTACTCCTAATGTGTAGATCCTTCAAGGCGACCTGAATACTCCGAAGAGTAGAATTCGGGCTAAACAGAATCCCCGATTTCGAGTGGTTGAGCATCTGACCGGACAACACACAGAACCAATCAAGAATATCCATAAGATTTCTAGCTGCCCCGCTCCTATTCTCAAAGAAGAAAACTGAGTCATCAGCGAAAAGGAGGTTCGAGATACGTTGTACCCCACGGCCCACACGGATCCCCCTGATGAGGTCCCGTTCCTGAGCCAAGTTGATCTGTGCAGCCAGGGCTTCCATGCATAAAATAAACAGGAACGGGGATAACGGATCCCCCTGTCTAAGACCACATTTTGGTTTGAAAATACTAAGGGGTTTGCCGTTTAGCAAAATCTCATAGCTCACAGAAGAAACACAATGCATAATAAGAGTTATGAGACGAGCAGGAAATCCAAACCTCTTAAGTACAGCCTTCAGGAAGTCCCACCTAATCCTGTCATAGGCCTTGCTCATATCTGCCTTGAAGATACATTCCCCACTTTACCAGATCGAGTATTGTTCACATTAAAGATCAACTCATGGGCAAGTAGAATATTATCACTGATTTGCCGTCCCGCAACAAAAGCCCCTTGAGTATCACCTACCAGCTTTCCCATTACCTTTGTCATTCTATTCACGATACACTTTGAAACAATCCTCATGATCACATTACATAAGCTAATGGGCCTAAAATCAGAAGCCTGCTCCGGTGGTCAATCTTCGGGATTAAGGCAATGAAGGTTCGGTTCATCTCCCGAAGGACTCTTCCAGAATTCAGGATTGAAAGAATCCCTTTACACACATCATCTTTCACAATGCCCCAGCATTTTTGGAAGAAGACTGCCGGAACCCCATCCGGTCCAGGAGACTTAGACGGGCCCATTTGGAAAACAGCCTTTCTAACCTCTTTCCTTGTGAAGATCCTGTCAAGCATATCAGCGTCATCAGCTAGAACTTGAGGCTTAACTGCTCTCAGGAAGTTTTCAAAGCAGCTCTCCTCCCGTTCCTCCTCCAAAACCATCTCAGCCCGGAAGATATCCTTAAAAAAGGCTTGGAATTCCAGTCCTACCTCCTGCTCACCCCTTATCCAGGATCCATTATCTTTACTAATGCTATGAATAAAGTTTTTCCCGGACCTTCCTTTCACCCAATTGAAAAAGAATTTCGTACAAGCATCACCCTCCTTTAATTTGCCCATTTCACCTTAGCCCTCTGCTTCCAGTAAGATGTAGCTGCTTCAATAAAAGTATGGAGGTCCTTATGGGCGGAGAGATACCTCTCCTCCCCCTTGCCCGCAAAATCTTCTTCCAATCCTTCCAAGAGGCGCTCATCAAACTCTTCCCACTTTCGTTTCCATTCTCTAGACTTTGTGAGGGACCAAGACTTTATATTGTCCCTGACAGTAGATAACTTCCGAGCCAGACAGAAGCTCGGGGAACCTGTGAAAGTGGTCGCCCACACTACTACAAAAAAGGCCTAAGACATCAATTATAAGACACCTGTTTTTTTTCTAACAGACTTCTTAACGTAAGACACCAGTGATTTAATATAATAAGTTTGCAATGTTTAAATAAGAAACCTGTCCTTCAGAATCAGGTTTCCTATATTTTAATTTTCAATTTATTTAATATTTAAGAAACCTGTCTTCCAAAATCCGGTTTCCTATATATTAATTTTCAATTTATTTAATAACTAAGAAACCTGTCCTCCAGAATCCGGTTTCCTATATATTAATTTTCAATTTATTTAATAACTAAGAAACCTGTCCTCCAGAATCCGGTTTCATATATATTAATTTACAATTTATTTAATAACTAATAAAAATAAATTAATCTTAAATAATATATTGTTTAATTAATTCTACTAGATTCACCGAGTAATACATGCATACCTCTATCTCTTAACTTACCATAATGCACCGCCTAACACATTCTTTAAATAATAATTATCAATATCTACTTAAATATATCAAAGACACCGGGTGTAAATGACAGTGGTGTCATAGACAAGGGAGAACCCACCTTAGAGCAAGGGGTAGCAGCCGCTACCCCAAACTTAAAAAAAATTGGTTTAAAAGACGGTTCTTTGTGACCCCAAATATTGATAAATAGTAGATAATTAAATGTTATCCCAATAAATCTACAATAAATATCTTGTGGCTCAATGGTACAGCCATTAAATATCCTCCTTGTGGTCGTGGGTTCAAATCCCATCCGGGTGTAGATGAGAGTGGTGTCAGAGATATATGCCAAAAAATGAACCATGCCAAAGACACCGGGTGTAGATGAGAGTGGTGTCATAGATATATGCCAAAGACACCGGACATAATTGATAACAAGTATAAGTCAAAGACACCAGTTATTAATAAAAACAAGTATCTTTAATTGTTAGCTAAGATACCCATTCCCCCAACAGGTTTCTTAACCAAAGACACCTATGACCTAGACACCTGTTATAAACAGGTGTCTAAGGCCTTTTTCAACAGGTTTCTTTGGCCTTTATTGTAGTAGTGCCAGACCCTTCTAATATCCTTCAAACAATCCTCATGATCCAGGGCCCAAGCATCGATCTTGTACGGTTTACCTTTACCGCTTGCCATTGTAAGATGTAAGTTGAATTCGATAGGGGCATGATCCGACAGTTGAATCGGGAAATGTGCAACTCCGGAGTTAGGAAAATGCAATAGCCAATCCTTGGAACCAAGAGCATTATCGAGTCGTTCATATACCCTTCGGCCCCCACTTCGGTTATTGCACCAAGTGAACCTCGGTCCCTTAAAGGGAATATCGATCAACTTATGTCGTATCTTCCACTTTGCAAAATGACTAGCACCTTCAATTCTACCAAGATTGTAGCTTTTCTTATCACTTCGTGAATCCACTTGATTAAAGTCTCCTAAAATGAGGAACGGATGATTCCAAAATTCCATCCACTCCCCCAGATCATTTAGAACCTTCAACCGATCCTCCACTTTCGGGGCCCCATAAAAGAGAACAAGATACCACGAAGCCGCACCACTAGATTCCACAAGCATTACAACAAAATTCTTACAATCCAAAACGACTCGCATACGAGCTTCTTTTTTCCATCCTACCCAAAGCCCCCCCGACCTTCCAAGTGTTGGAGCTTGTGTCCTCCACATGTAGTGTGATAACGTCATTGCACATACCCTTGTACGGACAAGTGGGAGATTGTTGGGGCTGGTGTCCTTGACAATTAAGTGCAATGACTTATTAAATCTCTTTAAGGATCACAAGGGCATACTTTTGTATTATTACCAGTTGATCCACGTTTATCAATAACGGTTGGCTTGCTAGATAAGTTTGACGTTATTGTCATACGGATGGCGGTGATCAACTGGTCCCTATACGTCACACCTATAGGATACGTTTGAGAGATGTGAAGGTATGAAAATACAATCACATTTATGCCGGATATGACTAAACAGTTAGTCAGAGGTATTGACTATTAAATTAGTCAATAAGATGTTGAGATTATTATTTAATACGGATTAAATAATTTTAGCTAATACGGATTGCATGATTAATTCGTAAAATTAAATATAAACGGTTATATTTAATTAAATATTGTATTCGCGTATTAATATAAACAGTTATATTAATTTGGGTAATTATACAATATCGTAATTTTATCAGACCATTATTAATACATCGACTGCATTAATATCTGATAACATGCATACGATTTATAAACAAAACCCGCGAATAAAGTTTAGCTAAATGGGTCGAATCACAAATTAGAATAAGGTAAGAGTGGAAAGCCCACTCCTACCCTATTGGAAATTTCGGCCAAAAGAGCTATATAAGGAGGAGGACTCTCCTTATGTCAGGGACTCTTGTTTCACTGTTTAAACAAATCTCAAGGAAAAATTAGGGTTTTGAGAGCTTTCTTCTCCCAAAACCTCAGATCTCACATCTAAAACCTAAATAGCTCTCCCAATATTGCAAGGCAGTTGGAGAGGATTTCTAGCACACGCGGCCACGTCTCATTCTAAGTCTTGGGTGCAAGTTATAGGAGGGAATTTGTGTTAATTCATGTTCTTAGGCCTTTCGCACAAGGACCAAAGGTTGATTTCTTTTTCATGCTTTTTATTTAATTATGACTATAATCACAATTGTATGTTTCATTATAATCCTGCAAGGACCAAGATGGAACATCAAGACAAGCTTCTAGGGTTCAACGGTGGATTCCAAGTTGTTTTATGTTTATTTTGGTAGGATAGGCCACACTAGGACTTTTATTTACGTTTATTGCATTTATCTTTATGCTTTCATCGATAATAGCTTGCATCATATTCCGCCTAAAACCAAACCACCTATTGCATGCCTGAAAACTGACTCATGTAGAGGTTACGCGTTAGTTTTCTGTGACAATACAGATGTCACATGTCAATTGCAAAGCCATCACTTTATTTAATTCATTCACGCATATGCTAGATATTAGTTCACTTAATATGAATAAATAAAAGTCGATGGGGTCTTCCTCGTATAACCAAAAATTGAGAATAGTCTTTATAAATCAGCCTCCCATGAATCCCTTCTTCGTCGGTAGGCATAATATCTACGTCGGGTAAGTGGGAACAGATGATTTATTTTATCTCAACATCATGGTCACTCGATACTATCTAGTGACTGAGATGGACTAATAGATAGGATTTACGGAAATCTATCGACCAAGAGTTCCAACGGTGGAATTAGCCAAACTGTGGGCTTATCAATATACGGAAATTGAGTCTTGGGATCGTTTATATAATTCTTGAGGGAGATCAATTATATAAATGCATGAGTCTACGAGTTTAAATTCAATTTAATATAGACTTAAATCACAACAATAAGTTGCTTATATGGTTTTGTTTTTATCTTCTTTTCAGTGTAGAACACGTTCATTAAAACTGCTATATAACTAAAATGGCTGGTGAAGACCCAATGCCAAGTGCCAAGCTAGCACGTGAATCCTGGCTAAAAGCCTTCATGGACTCCATGAATCAGTCCACAAGACTGAGGAATGATGGGTCAAACTTCTCTGACTGGGAGGCAGCACTACGGAATGCTGCCATTGCTGACGGAAAGCTCAAGTACTTAACTGAGCCCATTCCGCCACACCCAGGAACTGGAGCTAGAGCTAACGAGGTTCGCGCTCATAGCGACTTCGTCATGGAAGCAGGTGCGATAAAGAACGTACTCATCTATGCAATGGAATCAAATTTGCAAAGACGCTTCATATCCCATGGTGCAAACAAGTTTTTCACCACGCTCTCTAACGAATTCTCCAAAGCTCCGAGAATCGTTTCTTATGAGCATACCTGTCGCTTCTTTGAGGCGAAACTCCAGAAGGGCCAAGCTGTTAGCCCACATATTCTCAACATGATTGAGAATATCGAGAAACTGGAGACCCTTAACTGCAAGATCAGTGAGAACATAATCGTTGATCGTATGCTTCACTCGCTTCATGATGGGTTCGCCCTCTTTAGGGCCAACTACTACATGAACGACATGAAGAAGACTCCTCATGAGCTCCACTCCCTTCTCGTACAGACTGAGAAGGATCTGAAATTAAGTGGGAGCATGAAGCAGGATGTTCTCATGATCTCCAGTAAGGGAAAGGGTAAAGGGAAGGCTAAAGCTCAGGGCGACCTAGCAGTAGGTAAGCCCAGGTTCAAGAAACCAGGATTTACTAAGAGTGGGACAGGTGAGTCAAGCAACTCACAGGGCAAGACAAAGAGCAAGGATACAAGCATGGAATGTCACCATTGCCACAAGACTGGGCATTGGAGGCGCTCATGCCCCGTGTATCGTGAGGACATTAAGGCAGGCCGCGTTACTCCTGTTGGTATGTCTTCTTCTTCTTTTATTCACATGATTGAGATTAACCACGCAAGTTGCGGAACTTGGGTACTTGATACTGGTTGTGGTTCTCATCTATGTAATCATGTGCAGGGCCTCCGAAACCAAGAACCCATAACCAAGGGTGAGGTGGACCTGCGAGTCGGGAATGGAGCACGTGTTGCTGCAGTCTCGAAGGGAACATACGTGATCCAGCTTCCAAGTGGATTCGAGTTATTTTTATATAACTGTTATTATGTTCCTAGTTTGTCCAAAAACATTATTTCAGTTTCTGCACTTGACAAACTCGGCTTTTCATTTGTAATAGAGAATAATAGCTGTATTTTCTCCTTACACAATATGATTTATGGCAAGGCAGTTTCCATGAATGGAATTTATGTTTTAGATCAAACTACCGAGATATTACATGTGAATAACAAGAGATTAAAGGTAGGTGACAAAGATCAAACTTACTTATGGCATTGTCGTATGGGACACATAAATGAGAAACGCGTAAAACAGCTCATACAGAATGGAGCTATATCGCCCTTTGATTTCGAATCATATGGCACGTGTGAATCATGTCTCATCGGCAAGATGACTCGTATTTCCTTCAAAGGTGTTGGAATGCGCGCTGCCGACCTATTAGGACTCATACATACGGATGTATGTGGGCCTATGTCGATCAACGCACGAGAAGGCTATAGGTATTTCATCACTTTCACGGATGATTTGAGTAGATATGGCTATGTCTACTTAATGAAACATAAAAGTGAATCCTTTGACAAGTTCAAAGAATACCAGAATCGGGTACAGAACCAGCTGGGTAAAAAGATTAAAGCACTACGTTCGGATCGTGGTGGTGAGTATCTTTCACACGAGTTTGATCAACACCTTAAAGACTGTGGGATCGTGCTACAGTTGACTCCACCTGGAACACCACAATTAAATGGTGTGTCCGAACGGAGAAATCGAACTTTACTTGATATGGTTCGATCTATGATGAGTCACACCGTTGTGCCTGATTCATTATGGGGCTATGCTCTTTTGTCGGCCGCTCTAATACTTAACCGAAGTCCGTCTAAAGCTGTTGACAAGACTCCATACAAATTATGGAAGGGAACGGTCCCTAACTTGTCCTTTATTCGGGTTTGGGGCTGCGAGGCTTATGTCAAGTGGAGACACGAGATAAGCTCGGCCCGCGATCGGTCAAGACATACTTTATAGGCTATCCAAAGGGAACTTTTGGTCATTACTTCTACTCGCCTACCGAACAACGTGTTTTTGTTGCGGCTAGTGCGACGTTCTTAGAGAAAGAATTTCTCGAGAACAAGTCGAATAATAGAACCTTCGAGTTATCAGAGGTTCAAGAACCAACTACCAAGCAACCATTGGAGGAAACAGTTCCTTCAACCGAGGCTGCGGTAGATATCCCTGAGGAACCTAGGAGGTCGGGAAGAGTCTCTATTCCACCGGACAGATACATTGGTATGGTCGAGGGACATGATACAGATGACGTCTTACTCCTAGAGGGTAATGAACCCAAAACCTATAAAGGTGCCATGACTAGTTCTGACTCAAAGCAATGGCTAGAAGCCATGCAATCCGAGATGGACTCCATGTATGAGAACAACGTGTGGGATCTTGTGGACCTACCTGCAAAGGTACGTCCCCTTCAATGCAAATGGCTTTACAAGATAAAGCATGCCGTGGAAGGACACCAAGATATCCACAAGGCTAGACTAGTTGCTAAAGGTTTCACTCAAGTGTCAGGCTTGCACTATGATGAGATCTTTGCACCCGTAGTCATGCTACGTTCCATTCGGATTATCTTAGCAATCGCCGCATTTCATGATTATGAAATATGGCAAATGGACGTTAAAACCGCCTTCTTAAACGGTTATTTGGAGGAAGAGTTGTACATGGTACAACCCGAGGGTTTTATCGATCCAGCACATCCTAAGAAAGTTTGCAAGCTTAAGCGTTCCATCTATGGACTTAAGCAAGCATCGCGGAGTTGGAATCATCGCTTCGACCAAGTGATAAAAGAGAATGGGTTCATTCGATCAGTCGAGGAACCATGTCTCTATATCAAGTCGAGTGGGAGCAAGATTGTCTTCCTAGTACTGTATGTCGACGACATACTCTTGATTGGGAACGACATACCTCTCTTATACTCGGTTAAAGCATGGTTGAAAAACCATTTCCAGATGAAAGATCTGGGAGAGGCACAAAGAATTTTGGGCATCCGTATCTACAGGGATAGATCACGACGGATGTTGTCTCTCAGTCAGGAGTCTTATATAGAGAAGATTCTGGAGAGATTCAGCATGACGAACTCCAAGAAGGGGTTCCTTCCTATGACTCCTGGGCTTCACTTGAGCAAGACTCAAGAAGCTAAGTCATTGGAAGAGAAAGAGCGCATGAGTCGGATTCCTTATGCTTCGGCAATAGGATCAATCATGTATGCCATGATATGCACACGTCCTGACGTTGCATATGCATTGAGTATGACAAGTCGATTCCAAGCTCATCCAGGTGAATAACACTGGATGGCCGTGAAAAACATTCTTAAGTACCTACGGAGGACTAAAGATTGGGGATTGACTTACGGAGGCGACTCGACGCTCTGCGCCACGGGTTACGCAGATGCTAGCTTCCAAACGGATCGAGATGACTCGAAATCTCAGTCTGGATTCGTTTTTACTCTTAATGGCGCTGCTGTCAGCTGGAAAAGTTCTAAACAGAGTGTTACAGCAGATTCTACGACTGAGTCCGAGTACTATGCCGCCTCAGAAGCAGCTAAGGAAGCAATATGGATGCGTCAATTCTTACAAGGACTCTCGGTAGTGCCTAGTTCGAATGACCCAATCACCGTTTATTGTGACAATAGCGGTGCCATCTTCCAAGCTAAGGAGCATAAGTCTAGCAGCAAGGCTAGACATGTACAACGGAAAGCTCATCTAATCAGAGATTACGTGGAGCAAAAAGAGATTTTCATTGATAAGATCGCTACGGATGACAACATAGCTGATCCTCTCACAAAAGCATTACCACGTGATAAGCATGAAGGGCACATTCATTCCATGGGAATTGGATGTGTTCCTAAGTTGTAGTACTCTTTTATGAATTCATGTAATAATTCATTTTCTCGTGTACTCTATTCAACCTTATTGTTATGATATAAAATGTTTTGTTTTTCATGTGGAATTGTACGCCAATTTTGAACACCACAAAGTGAACTGATTAACATTACATCGTTTTAGTCCTTGATTACCCACTTGAGCTGATAACTCAGGTAATCATTTTGTGACGTTGGTTGATGGTGGGTTCAACGAGCCATAAGTCACGTGGATGACTGACCAATCACAAAGGCGAGTTATACGGATATCTCGTAGGACACCCCGTGACAACGTTATGGAGTCCTAAATGTTTTATAACATTGGGTGCCTGGTCGTGGATAGGACCTCCATAGTGTTCCTTAGAGTCGAGTCTTTTGACCTTCAACTGTCTCTTGAGATTAAGACAGATTTTGGGTAACTTTGGTTTCTTTCCCACGGTCACCGTAACAGGGGCCAAGAGGATTTTTTCTGGGTTATTTCATGCTGGGCGATATCGGCAGGATTCGAGTTGAGGGAAATATCCAAACCCTTATCAGGATTTTATCATTTCTCAGGGCCACTCGAGGAGTAGTAACTGAAATGCATGGCCATGCTCGAATACAGATTCGTTTTATCAGTTAAGTTACTCTCTAGTCGGGGAAACCACTCTTGATACAGATCGCTTGTGAGATACGACCTTTGCGAATGCGGATTTGCAAATTGTCTTACATTGAGTGGGAGAAATTTTAAAAGGATATGAGATTCGGTTATCGCACCTACACTTGTACGGACAAGTGGGAGTTTGTTGGAGCTTGTGTCCTCCACATGTAGTGTGATAACGTCATTGCACATACCCTTGTACGGACAAGTGGGAGATTGTTGGGGCTGGTGTCCTTGACAATTAAGTACAATGACTTATTAAATCTCTTTAAGGATCACAAGGGCATACTTTTGTATTATTACCAGTTGATCCACGTTTATCAATAACGGTTGGCTTGCTAGATAAGTTTGACGTTATTGTCATACGGATGGCAGTGATCAACTGGTCCCTATACGTCACACCTATAGGATACGTTTGAGAGATGTGAAGGTATGAAAATACAATCACATTTATGCCGGATATGACTAAACAGTTAGTCAGAGGTATTGACTATTAAATTAGTCAATAAGATGTTGAGATTATTATTTAATACGGATTAAATAATTTTAGCTAATACGGATTGCATGATTAATTCGTAAAATTAAATATAAACGGTTATATTTAATTAAATATTGTATTTGCGTATTAATATAAACAGTTATATTAATTTGGGTAATTATACAATATCGTAATTTTATCAGACCATTATTAATACATCGACTGCATTAATATCTGATAACATGCATACGATTTATAAACAAAACCCGCGAATAAAGTTTAGCTAAATGGGTCGAATCACAAATTAGAATAAGGTAAGAGTGGAAAGCCCACTCCTACCCTATTGGAAATTTCGGCCAAAAGAGCTACATAAGGAGGAGGACTCTCCTTATGTCAGGGACTCTTGTTTCACTGTTTAAACAAATCTCAAGGAAAAATTAGGGTTTTGAGAGCTTTCTTCTCCCAAAACCTCAGATCTCACATCTAAAACCTAAATAGCTCTCCCAATATTGCAAGGCAGTTGGAGAGGATTTCTAGCACACGCGGCCACGTCTCATTCTAAGTCTTGGGTGCAAGTTATAGGAGGGAATTTGTGTTAATTCCTGTTCTTAGGCCTTTCGCACAAGGACCAAAGGTTGATTTCTTTTTCATGCTTTTTATTTACTTATGACTATAATCACAATTGTATGTTTCATTATAATCCTGCAAGTTTGGGGCGAATACATGCTTTATTCCCCACACCAAGTGCATCAACACTATGGAATTTACAAAAGCGCATGAGTCGGATTCCTTATGCTTCGGCAATAGGATCAATCATGTATGCCATGATATGCACACGTCCTGACGTTGCATATGCATTGAGTATGACAAGTCGATTCCAAGCTCATCCAGGTGAATAACACTGGATGGCCGTGAAAAACATTCTTAAGTACCTACGGAGGACTAAAGATTGGGGATTGACTTACGGAGGCGACTCGACGCTCTGCGCCACGGGTTACGCAGATGCTAGCTTCCAAACGGATCGAGATGACTCGAAATCTCAGTCTGGATTCGTTTTTACTCTTAATGGCGCTGCTGTCAGCTGGAAAAGTTCTAAACAGAGTGTTACAGCAGATTCTACGACTGAGTCCGAGTACTATGCCGCCTCAGAAGCAGCTAAGGAAGCTACTTTCACTATTACATTTGGTCTCACTTAAAAAAAGAAAATCATACTGCTTACTACTAACCATCGCTCTAATTTTCTGAATTGTAGGGGAGAGCGGGTTATTAAGTCCCCTACAATTCCAAGACAAGTCAATCATGCCCCCCCCCCCCCCCCCCGAGGGTTGTGAAGGTCCAACCCCCGAAAAACCCCTTGAAATAGCTGAAGCCATTTTTTGGACATCCAAGTCATTGATTGATGATGCAGAGGATGTATCACTGGATATATCCACTTCCATGTCATTCACGAACATCCTGAAGCCACAAACCCCTTGTTCAGCTCCAAAAATCGCACCATTAGTGCGCTGTTTCTTAGCTAAGGAGACTAGGAACTCCATTGCATCTTCCTTGGATCTTACAGCAGCATCCGCAATGATTGCCATATCTTCTTGAGTTGCACATTTTCTTTTTCGTGCCCCCCTTACAGCCTCCCTGAACATGGCATCTTCATCATCCCTGTCTGGAGTGATTAGCAGCCCCATCCATCCATCTGAGTAGCCATTCAGGTCAATTTTAGCATGAATTGATGGCCTGAAACCTGCCCCCATGAAAAAGAGGCATGGTGAATCATCCCCTGGTGGCTGCTTCCTCTTGTGGCTCTTGATGCAGCTTCTAGCCACATCCTGCAAAGACAGTTCAGAATTATCTTCATACTCCTGCATCTTCTCCTTTTCCTTTCATCTGTTCTTATTTGCTGGTCCCTGCTCTGCCTCATTTTGTGTCATGCCTCCTTTTCCATTTGGCTTGCAGACCAATTGCTTCCCAGAGATTTCAGAACCCAGAACCAGCCTTCTTCTCACTGGGAGGACAACCTTTTGCTCCTGTACTTCCACCTGACTGCCCCTCACCAAGTTTTTTCTATCATCCCCTTCACTGCCATCACTACTCACCAGATTAATAGCATTCTTGAACCTTGGATCTAACGAGGTGACTGAGACCTCCCCAGCCAGGATATCTAACCATTGTTGCATAGGGATACTCTCCTCTGAGGAGCTCTTGTTAGATGATGAAGAAATAGTTGAGGATACATCAATCACCTTCTTAGACCCCTCCCCATCCTCCCAATGCTTCTCTCTCAGCCCTCTGTTCTTATGGCCCTCCCTATGTCCATAACCATCTTCAGCTCCACTCAGATTTAATGAACCAGCATGCTCATGATAAGTGGTGGGCATGCCTAGGAGAGGAGGGGGGGTTGAAAGTCTGGTTAAATCCCATAATTTCATCGTCCACCTGAGCCCAGTCTCTATTACATTCAGTTCTAGTAAGAATAGCATCCTGTACCCTTTCCTCATTGTCCACTCTCACAGTAACCTGAGGCATGCTGCCCCTGAACCCCTGAGAATCAGAACAAAAATCCCCCCAGCCTTTTGCCTGTGGATATTGGCAATGTCATCACCATGATTCAGTTCCGTAGGATCCATTTTGTCATCAGCACTATAGTAACAATCTTCCATAGGATCATCCTCCTCCAGCCATCCCCCCTGACACCCCAACCCACCTCTAGCCTTCTCCTTGCCCAGGTCCCTCCCCATGTCATTCTTAGCTACAGACAAAATCATGCAACGAGTATACAAGATAAACATTTTACGCAAAGAACGACTCAATGCTAGTCTTTGAACAACAACCGACTAGAGTAAGCAATTTACATTGAAACTGAACTCATGTGAGACACGTAGAAAACACATATGCACACCTCTTCCAAATTAATAATTAGGACAAAGACGCTAAGAACTACTATTTAGAAGACCTAATTCTAATCGGCTTTTCTCAAATTGTTCTCTTGCTAATGGTTTAATAAAAAAATGTCAGACAATTGATCTTCAACTTTGCAAAACTTCAAACATGTGTTCCCTTTTTCGACATTATCACGCAAAAAATCAAGTAAGTGTTTAAGACCTTTTACCATCATCACATCATCCATGAAATGTGAAAGAGACTTACCGTTTTTGCGAATACCAACTATCTCACCTTTTTCGTTGTCTTTGAATGTCGCATTTCCACCATTGTAAGCCCTTAACGAGAGGAATTGGTTCTTATTACCTGTCATAAGTCATGAATATCCACTAACAAGATACCAATGGTGGCCTCCTCTCATATGGCCCTGAAATAAGATTAGTTAGATGATCTAGGAACCCAAACAAGTTTGGGTCCCTTCTTATGACGAACAGTATCAAGAATATCTTTTCTAATCCACATTTTCTTAACGACTTTTATGTTATTATCCAAATGTCTCAGTCGTTTGGCACAAGCATTAAATACGTGACCTGTTTTTCCACAAAATTTGCAAATAATATATTCAGGTAAGCCCACGTACTTATGCTTACGAAAATCTCTATCACTGGGAACTGGTTTTTGGACAAAGTTCATGTTTTTCAGTTTTGAGCAGTCTGGAGGAGTGTCCAAACCTACGTACTTATGCTTATGAGTATCTCTGTCGTTGAAAACTGGTCTCTTAATGCAGTCTGTATCACTTAGTTTTGAACAGTCTGGAGGAGTGTCTAATTTTTGTTCTGGAACAAACACAGTATGATATTGAGAATCATCCTGCCTACTGTCAGAACACCATAACCTAGACCTAATTTTTTTGTGTTCTTGGATTGGTTTACCAAGAAGTTTAGCACTGTATTACTACCTTCCCATTTTGCCGCAACATTTCTAGCATTGCCCAAATCCGTTTCCAAGTTCTTTACTCGTTCTAGAAGTTTTTTGTTTTTGAACAAGAGAGCATCATAATCAATATTTAATCTATCGAACTTAGAACAAGTATCTGAGTATCTAGAAATTCTGGCATCATAAACATCTTTTTGTTCCTCTAGATCTTTGGTAAGTCTATGAATTTCGCTTACAAGATGCTCATTTTTAGACACTAACTCAGATTCGACAGTGTGGTTGGCTGTTCGTTTCTCAATACTTCTCAGATTATGTTTTAAATCAATGTTCTGCTCCGCTATGCTTTCTATTTCAGATTGCATAGCACTTAGACGTTTGTTCAAGTCATAATTGTCATCTAACGTCTCATCTAACAGTTTCAGAAGTTTTTCTTTAGATAAAGATTTTAATTCAGATTTGAGACTTAAGAGACTTACTTCATCTTCATCTTTTGAATCACTGTCGGAGGTATCCGAGTGAGCCATGAGGCATCTTATGATGTTTTCCTTTCCCTTCTTTTTCGAGCTGGGCTTGTAGATGGATCTAAGACACATCTTTTCTTCTTTTCCGTCACTGAGGTTTTCATCGTCTTCCTCTGAGTCAGACTCACCCCAGACAGCAGCCATCATTGCACGTTTGTACTCCTGCTTAGATCTGTCACGTTTGTCCTTGGATTTTTCTTCTTCCCACTTAGGACAATTTCTTATCTGGTGATCACGTTCCCCGCATTTGAAACAACCCATTCTAGTCAAGGAACGTGATGTAGATGATGAAGAAACATAATTCTTTGGTTTGTAACTATCGAACTTTCCATGATTTTGTTTTCTAATAATTTTGGCAATCCGTTTGGATAATGAAGCTACTTTATCCTCAAGTTCGCTTTCATTATCACTTGTTACTGCATTCAAGGCTAGTCCCTTGGCTTTAGGTTTCTCATCGACATCATTTTCAAGAACTAATTCGTGTGCCACGAGAGAACCCATCAAAGCTTCATAGGTAAGTTTAGTTAAGTCTCTAGCTTCTTCAATAACAGTAACTTTGGCTTGCCATTTTTTTGTTAGACTTCTCAAAATTTTACGGACAATATCCTCAGTATCAAAAGTTCTACCAAGGTTGGAAAGTTCATTAGTTATATTGGAAAACCGAGAAGACATGCTTTTAATGGATTCATCCTGTTGCATTTTAAAAGATTCGTATTGTTGCATTAGAATGTCAATACGTTGTTTTTTTAACTTGCACAGTTCCCTCATGAGCTAGTTCTAGACTATCCCATATTTGTTTGGCCGTTTTACATCCTGCAATCCGACTAGTCTCAGATTCTCCGATACCGGATTGCAAGAGTGATATGGCTCTAGCATTCTTCTCCGCTTTTTTGTAATCACTCGAAGTGTAGTCCTTTGGTTCTTTTTCACTTTCAACACCATTAGAATTGGTGTAAGTGATAGAGAGGGGACCATTCTCTATGATTACCCAACATTCGTAGTCCGTTCCTTGTATGAAATGCATCATACGATTTTTCCACCAGCCATAGTCCGTGCCATCAAAGACAGGACTTTTGACAGATTTGGAATTCATTGAAAAACAAAAATAGGATAAATAAACTCAGAAAGGATCAAACTCTTTGCGATAAAGCAATCAAGAGCACGAGGCTCTGATACCAATTGATGAGTTTATCGATCCGGTACTTAAGAGGGGGAGGGGGTGAATTAAGTACTCCCCTTTTTTAAAATTAACTTTTACTCTACTAATTTCGTTGGCAGCACACAAACGGATTTAAACAGTATTGAAGACTCTCCAAAATATTGTAACCTGTGCTGAGATTGTGAAATTAGTTACGAGATAAAAAAAACGAATGAAACGACGAAGTACAAAAACTGAAATAAAGAATAGAAACAAGACACGCGATTTTAACGTGGTTCGACCTACTCTCTAAAGGTCTACGTCCACCCCTTTCTCTTATTATTTTTATAACCAAACCCGATTACAAAAACAATCCCCACGATCAACCCGATCGTGCAACTCGAGTACAACCCGTACTCCAAATATTTTTCTTACAACTGAGTGAAAAAAAACAACTGATTACAATTTTGTCTCCTTGAGATATTCAATAGATGTGAACAAAGGAAAGCAAAATTATCCTACGAGTAAACGAACTTGCTTTTAATCAAGATCGGTCTTTGAAAGTACGATTTTCGAAAACTGTTTGCAAAAAAAATCTTTTATCAAATTCTTTTCAGAGCGTCCTTTTGCAAAACTAGTTTTGAATGCTCACACTTGTTTTTAGAATTATGCTTTTTGAAGAGTGAAAAACAAGTCAGAAAGTTTTCGTCAAATTCTCACGTTGAAATCCCAAGTATATATACTTGGTCAATCTTGAGAATCATTAGAGAGAATAAAATCTTTTGGCTAGCAATTTGAGTTTAATTAGGAAACACATTCCTTATTTGACAAAGATTTTTCTCCACAAAATAATTTTGTTATTTTAGAAAGATATTTCATGAAAACTGATTTCAAAATTATTTTGATATTTTAAACCGTACTTCGTTGGACCGAAAATAAAGATTAAACACAAGTACGCTACCCTCACAATTCATCTAAGCAAAACACGAGTAAAAGCCCATCTTCATTTCTGCATCCTAGGCTTGTTAAAAACCTGTCAACAACACATCTAGACAAATCATTAAGCCGGAGAATAGTTTAGATATAGAAGACTTGTCATCATCAACAAATATAGCGCAACAGTTTTAATAATAAATAATATATATCGAGTATGTCGGATCGAACTATTTCGTACTTGGGCTATTTTTCGCGTCTATTATTATCAAGTTTATTAGGGATAATGGTTAGTTTACAATAATAAACATATGTATCGGGTCATATTGGTTCAAATCAATTCGGGTAACAGGTCAAGATAGGATCCTCAGTTCGGTGTCGCGTTAGTTTGATTAAATCCTTCAATAGAGTCATTTCACATTAGTTTGATTATATCTGTTAGTTTGATTAAATCCTCATAGAAGACCCGAGTAGACATGACACTTGAACTGGTGAACCAAGAATAACTCGTAACGTGAATTGATATTAAAAATATGACCCGATACAATTGTTTACCGTTGTAAACTACCCATTGCCCCTAATAAGCATAATACTAATAGACCTTGAAATGACCAAAGTTAGAAATAATCCGACACGACTCGACCTTAACCGAGTTCTAGTAATCTCGAAAATGAACCACCCCAAACTCCACTTAATTAAACCAACTCAATCGTAAATGTAATTTAAGTCAAAACAAATTTAAGTCGTGAATATATTAAGGGTCAAATATTGTTCTCATATATTACTTACTATTTGTTCACTAATAAAAGTTATTTTTATAATATTATATATATATTATAGATTTTAGCCTAAACATCACCTAATTAAATAATATTTACCAATTTATCTCTTAATCGACGTTCTTTTACCAATTTATCCAATATGCTATTTTTTTATCAATTTGTCTAACATTTTACTTTTCACTGATTTGGCCAAGACTCTCCACTTTTTTTTTACCAATTTGGTAATTTAACCAGTAAATTTGTGATGTAATATTATTGGTATTAAAGTAAAATAACCACGCCACTTTATCTTTGTGTCGAACTAGTTTAATACCCATGCATAATTGCACGAATTTACTCATTTATCAGTTGTTAATAAAAAATTTAAATGGTTTTCCATCCATGTTGATTTTATTGGATAATTATTGTTTCTTAGTTAACAAAAAAAATAAAATGATACCTCATATTGATGTTAATTTATTTACCGTGAGAGTGTTAATTAATTAACCCACCTAAGTTTGAAATATGGTAACATTAAAAAAAAGTCTCGCGCAACGACTTTGCAGTTGTATTCTAACGTATACATGTAGTTGATGTGTATTTATAAGATTTGTTTAGTTAATCGATGATATTATTATATTTTGATTTCTTAGTTTAATAATGGTTTTATGTATGGATTTTAAATACATACATCAGGATTCGAATAGAGGTTGATTTAATTTTCATGATTTTTGTAAATAAAATTATTCCTAATAATTATTATATATATTATTACATGTTGACTCTAATAGTGGTTAACAATTTAGAAAAAAAAATCTTTTGTTTTTCTGAATTTAAGCTTAGGAGGGATTAATTAAATTGAAAGAAAGAGAGAGTAATTTATTCCTACAAAGAATATGGTGGGTCCTACTAAAAGAAAGCATTTTCTCTCCCAACAAACATGGACCAATAGAATTGCAAAAAATTCTTTAGCTTTTATAGTATAGGGATTCAATTGATAACTAATGGATGAGAGATACGCGGTATAGAGATGAGACAATTTTACACGAAGCGGGGGCCTTACATTCGCAATAGACTTAATAGGAATATTAATAATAGTTGACCCTCAACCATCACCTTAAGGTTTTGGTTGAGGCGGTTCATCTATCCTGACATCTGAACTTTATATAAAAAAAGTAGTTGAACTTGATTGTTTTTTGAGTTTTATAATTAAGTACTCCGGATTTGAAATTAATTGTAAAATTTCTTAATTCAATACTTTAAAGTTTATGAACTCTTTTATATAAATATTATGCTCAAAAACTTATAATGAAACTTGGAACTCCTATTACATTATTACAAATAAGTTCAATTATATTTTAGTTTTGATGTCAAAATAATAAAATATAATCCAATCTTTTTTCAAAAAATCTCAAAAATATAATTGTACAATACACTTATACAACTGAAGAAAAAATAATTCTTTCCTTTACCTCGAATAAACTTGAATGAACAAGAAAATGAAAGAAAATGACAATGATGAAAGATAAAATAAGTGTATTATTTATTAAGGGGTAAATGATTATATATCCAACTCTCCCTTAAACCGACTGGGCAAAATCGACCCTATTCAAAAGACTAACTTAAAACTCAAAATTAACTTGCATTACAAAATCTGAATGAGCGAGATCCATAATAGGACTTCATCTGACTCAGCTCGAATTTTATTCAAGTGTTTCAAGCTCGTAATTGATTTGACCCAAAATCACCAGACTAAAAATAACTTCCAAAGTTATATATTACTTCCTACATTCCAGCCATTTATTCGCATATTTCATTTTATAGTGTTTCAGTCAATTATTTATCATTCGATTTTAAAAATGTATTTAATGTACAATTGGATTATTCATACTATTAGTTATTGGATCTCTTTTCCTTTCCCTTTCATTAAATTTTGTTCCAAATCCGGGACAAATAAATAATTAGAACGGAACCGACAGAGTAGAAGGTAATGATTCCTGCCCAACTTATCTTTCTACAAGCCATTAGCCCATTACTAACCATCAATCACTTTCCTCTTCTAATTTTTCGCCCTATTGGGCCGTATTAGTATTGGGCCGTATTAGGCATGTATTGTATTTCGACCCAAGACGGATTATTATTTATATCCGTATCAGCTAATGAGAAATATAACACAATTACCTATCCTAAACATCTCTTTGTAACATGGTATCAGAGCCTCCAAAACCCTTTTTTCCCCACAAACTCAAACCCCTTCGTCTGCTCCTAATCTTTCTCCTTCCTTGTATTTTTTTTCCCTGTTCAACATGACAGGAGCAGACCCTTCCGCTGTCGCATCTAATTCCAACAAAATCGATCCTTTGTCCCCTTTCTCCCTTGTTAATCCGGAGGGTCCAGGTCAAGCAATTACCCATATCAAACTCCGGAGCGATAATTATGAAGAATGGAGTCGCTCTATGCGTCGATCTTTGAAATCAAGACGTAAATTCGGTTTTTGTGACGGGTCAATTGCCAAGCCGACTGATGAGTTTTTACTCGGTCAATGGGAAGTTGTCCATTGTACTGTTGTTCAATGGATCATGAATTCAATCGATCCGTCTATTTTGGACAGTGTGTCGGATACGGAGGATGCACGACTCTTATGGTCTGAATTGGAGGATCAGTACGCGGTTGTTGATGGTGCCAAGATTCATAATCTTAAAGCTCAATTACACGACTGTCGTCAAGCAAAAGGTATGTCGGTTACTACTTATTACGGTAATTTGAAAACGTTGTGGGATGCCCTAGTCGCTCATGAACCACCATTTACTTGTACGACTAGCGGCTGTCCCTGTGGTGTCACGAAAGCTGCCCTTACTCGGCAAGATTCGGAACGCCTTCATCAATTTCTTCTGGGTTTAGATCGTTCACTTTACGGTCCCATTCGTAACCATCAGCTTTCCCTTGATCCTCTACCGTCTTTAAGTCGCGTTTATCACGCGATTCTGCAAGAAGAACGCCTCCTAGCAGGCCCCTCCTCTGTTCCCGATGCTCCTGATGTCATGGCCATGGCAGTTCGGGGTCCGTCTGTCTCTCTTGCTACCCCTGACTGGCGCGCGTTACGGGATGCCGAAAGACAGGAGCGTCATAAGCAGAAATGTTCTCACTGTGATGTCTCTGGTCATGAGGTTTCTAATTGTTTTATAAAATCACAACGGTTCCCGGAGTGGTGGGGTGATCGTCCTAGGACTCTAGAAGAGCTTAAGGCTCGTTCCAAGTCCGGCTCGACAAATCCGTCTCGGTCTCAAGCTCGTGCTAATGCCTTATTTGCTGAACCGAAATCTTCTCTGTCACAAGATCGTCTTAGCGGTATGTCCCTTGATTGGATTGTTGATACGGGGGCTTCTCATCATGTTACGGGTGATATTCGTTGGTTAACTGAATCACATACAATACCGCCTTGTCCGATAAGCCTTCCAAATGGTGATACAGTTTCGGCTACTGTGGCAGGCTCAGTCACCCTTAGTCCTTTACTTACTCTACATGATGTTTTATTCGTTCCAAGTTTGAATTGCAATTTATTATCTGTCTCTCAACTTGTGGCTTCAACTTCCTGCGTCTTGAGCTTTACTAATTTATCTTGTCATATTCAGGACCCTTCTTTGAAGACGAAGATTGGAGTCGGTGAGTTGCGAGACGGGTTGTACTATTTGCGGGCTGTGGAGCGTGTGGCAGTGCACCGTGTGAGTTCCGATGCTACCGTTAATACTTGGCATATGCGTCTCGGTCATCCATCAAATAAAGTCCTTCAATTTCTTCCAAATGTTAGCAATTTTAATTCATCTCATTTGGATCATATTTGTGATGTTTGTCATTTAGCAAAACAATGTCGACAAAGTTTTAGTTTGAATTCTAATAAAGCCGCTTCTATTTTCGATTTAATTCATTGTGACTTGTGGGGACCTTATCGAACTCCTTCGTCGTCTGGGGCAAAATATTTCTTGACCATTGTTGATGATTGCTCTCGGGCGGTTTGGGTCTATCTTTTGCTTGACAAAACTGAAGTTACTGAAATGTTTAAGATTTTCTTAGCTATGGTTCAAACCCAATTTTCCAAACACGTTAAAATCGTCCAGTCTGATAATGGTTCGGAATTCAATGACATGGCTGATTATTTTCTTAAACATGGGATTTTATTCCAAACGTCATGTGTCGGTACTCCTCAACAAAATGGTCGCGTCGAGCGTAAACATCGTCATATTCTCAATGTTGCTCGCGCTCTTATGTTTCAAGGGAATTTACCGGTCTCTTTTTGGGGTGAATGTATTCTAACGGCGGCCCATTTAATTAATCGTACGCCGTCTCACATTCTTCAAAATAAAACTCCATATGAAATTCTTTTTGGTTACCCACCCTCTTATGCCAATTTACGTATTTTTGGGTGTCTCTGTTTTGTTCATAATCAACATACCAAAGGCGATAAATTTTCTAAGCGGAGTCGCAAGTGTGTTTTTGTCGGATACCCAAATAATAAAAAGGGGTGGCGTGTCTATGACCTAAACACCGGGGATATTTTCGTGAGTCGAGATGTTCATTTTTATGAGGAGTCTTTTCCCTTCGCCCCTTCCACTGTCGGGTCCTCGTCCCCTTGTCATGATGTCACGAGTGAGGGGGAGTCCGGGGAGGGATCCGAGAGTGCTGGTCATGGGGGTGTTGTTACTGTTTCGGGTGGATCAGGGGAGAGTGAGTCAAGTCAGCCGGGTGAGGATATGGGTCGTGGTAGGCGGACAAAACGACCTCCACCTCATTTGAGTGATTACTTGGTTGGTTCCGATGCTGATACACCTCCAGATACGCCTTCTATCTCGCCTCCCGACTCCCCGTCTTCGTCTTCAGGTACACCCTATGCTCTTGCTCATTATATCAATTGTGATAAATTTTCATCCCGCCATAAAATATTTCTTGCAGCTATTACCAATGGTGTTGAGCCTCCTAATTTTCGCACGGCCATTACTGATACCCGTTGGTGTAAGGCTATGGCGGAGGAGATAACTGCTCTTGAGAATAATGGAACTTGGGATTTAACTGAATTGCCTCCGGATAAAAAGGCCCTTGGTTGTCGGTGGGTTTACAAAATTAAATACAGATCCGATGGGAGCATAGAGCGTTATAAAGCAAGGTTAGTTATTTTCGGTAATCATCAAATTGATGGAATTGATTACGGGGAAACCTTTGCGCCCGTTGTCAAGATGGTTACTATACGCACTTTGCTTACTATTGCTGCCAACAAAAATTGGGAGCTACACCAGATGGATGTTCATAACGCTTTCTTACATGGAGATTTGTCGGAAGAAGTATACATGAAATTGCCACCTGGTTTTAGCAATGGAAAAAATGGTAAAGTATGTCGTTTGAAGAAGTCTTTGTATGGGCTTCGACAAGCTCCCCGTTGTTGGTTTGCCAAGCTTGCCTCTGCTTTGCGTGAATATGGTTTCTCCCAATCCTACTCGGACTATTCTTTGTTCCATTATTCATCTGACGCGGTATGTCTGCATGTTCTTGTTTATGTTGATGATCTCGTTGTTGCCGGGAATGATTCCACCGCTATTGCAAAATTTAAGAGCTATTTGAGTAAGTGCTTTCATATGAAAGATTTGGGTCCTTTGAAGTATTTTCTGGGTATTGAGGTGGCCCGTAATTCCGAGGGCATTTGTCTCAGTCAGCGGAAATACGCACTAGATATTATATCAGAAACAGGTCTTTTGGGTTCTAAGCCTAGCTCCACCCCGATCGAATTCCATCATCAGTTAGGAGAAGCTACAGGCGACGTTATTCCAGATATCGAGTCATACCGTCGCTTAATTGGGAGACTTGTTTATATTTCTGTAACCCGTCCGGATCTCTCTTATGCTGTTCATATTTTATCTCAGTTTTTAAATCAACCTCGTCAAGCACATATGGAAGCCGCGCTTCGTGTAGTACGGTATCTCAAAGGTCGGCCTGGGCAGGGTATTTTGCTTCGTTCGGATAGTCCACTCAAAGCCTCGGGATGGTGTGATTCTGATTACGGGAATTGTACTTCTTCTCGTCGGTCAGTCTCAGGATGGGTTGTGTTTCTTGGTGATTCTCCTATTTCTTGGAAGACGAAAAAACAGCCGACTGTCTCGTTGTCTTCCACTGAGGCCGAATATAGAGCTATGGTCGCGATACTTTGTGAAATAAAGTGGCTCGTTGGTTTGTTTTCGGGCTTTGGTATTGATGTGCCCAAGCCTATTTCCATTTATTGTGATAATAAATCCGCTCTCCAACTTGCTCAGAATCCGGTCTTTCATGAGCGTACGAAGCATATTGAGGTGGCATGTCACTTTATTCGTGATGCTATCTCCGAAGGCTTAATTTTTCCTTCTCATGTTTCGTCAAATGAACAATTAGCTGATGTACTTACGAAGGCTTTACCTTCATCGCAATTTGATTTTCTCCTTCGCAAACTGGGCATTCTTGACCTTCATGCTCCAGTTTGAGGAGGAGTATTGGGCCGTATTAGTATTGGGCCGTATTAGGCATGTATTGTATTTCGACCCAAGACGGATTATTATTTATATCCGTATCAGCTAATGAGAAATATAACACAATTACCTATCCTAAACATCTCTTCTCTTTGTAACACGCCCCATGCTCTGTCCTCCATCCCAAGCGAGTTAAGGATAAAAAGTAATCTGGATTCCTTATTTCCTTTCATTACTTTTCTTTTTTATTATCACTTAATAATTTAGATATTATCATGAAATGATGTTAGAGTCCTAATTTTAAGTAATGATGAAGACGAAGTGTAAAAGAAATAATATAAAAAACGACTCTATTAGAAGTAATGAACCATCCATTACTTTTGAGGTAATAAAAATGATTATAACTTGATAAAGTGACTAGCCAATTTTTAATTATCTATTCCCTCATATTTAGTCTATTATTCTCTTTGTTCTTTGGAAAAAAACAATTTTTAATCCTCCTCATAAAATTGAATTTGGGTCATACATAAATTTCCAAATAAAGAAAAAAGACAAAACCGACTAATATGAAAAATCTACAAGCTAAATAGGATTGAGTACATTCTAATTTCCTTAAAATTTTCCTACATATGTTAGTGTAAGATCTTAAAAAGGTTTTTAGTTAGGCGAGAAGATTGGCCTCTAATGAATTACTTGCTTCATGATTATTTATCTTTACTTAAATTATTTACCTTTGTTTTTGGTATAAAGTCCAATTAAAGAGACGAGAATTTGCAGTTTTATATTCTTAGTGGATGTTCATAATATAAAAAGATAAACAAATAAATAAGAGACGTGTTGATGGGAGAAAAATATAAATAAGGTATAAAGAATAAACAATTAAACATGATGACCAAGTGAGTGAGGTCTTTTTTTATGGTGACACAGAATAAATAGACAATGATAGAGAGTTGTTAATGATTAGTGTTTTGTATGGAATATATATGGATCCTACAAATTGAGATATAAATTATTAATGTCAGAATAATGGAGTAAAACATAAAGAGTATGATACAGATGAATATGGGTTGGAATAAAGAAAGATTAGAAGACATGCATTATATTCCTGAGTCACTGTTGTTGACTCTTCTTTTCCTCCTCTCCCGCATAGGCACATTACCACATATGGCCATATGGGAGCTACACCAACCTTGGCCTGCTTCTGCCTTCTACATTTCTACTACATGGCTACATGCATTATTCCTTTTCTTAATACACATATATGCTAAGTCTTCTTCAGGACGGGAATATCCGTATAAATTTGTGTCAGGTCAAGTATCATTCACATCAGTAAATTAGATAAAATTAAAATGCAAAGAGATATCCCCTATCTATAAAAGGAAGGTCTTTTCTAGGCTTGTGATTGGCCGAAATTTTTACTTTTTACTTTTTTTTTTTACACATTAACCCACCCCACTCTCACCACTTACTCTCTCCAATTAATTACCCTCTCTCCTCATTTCTTATTATTTTTCATATACATATTCATATGTTTAAAAGCTTATGATAAAAAAAATTAATCACATTCAACCTTACCATAAAAGAAAATTTTAAAAAAATCGGAAATTTATATAGGGGACAACAAATTTTAATAAAAAAAAATTACAATTCCGGAAAATTAACCTCTTGGATACCTTGACAATTAAAATTAAATTAGAATTTTTGTATGAACGGTCTCATACTCTCATACCATAAGACGATCAACATATATAAAAAAAAATCGTTTATTAGCACTGAAGGAACAACTTTTTATATGAGACCGTATTACTCTATAATTTGTGACAATTAAAATGTATAAAAGCAAATTTATATACTATATAAACATATGCATTAAATTTAAGACGAGGCCCAAATTTTAAGATTTTGATGAAAAATAAATCCTAAAAATATCTATATTTCCAAAAATATGAAAAAAAAGGTCACTATTCAATCAAAAGTGGTCACTACGTATCAAAATGTGATCACTTTCCTACTGGTCGCATGTGCGACCGTCGTAAAGTAGAATTTTGCGAAATGGTAAATTAAGGCTACATAAAATAATACGAGTAATAATTATTATTATTAGGTGATATTGTCGACTCATGCATCTATATCGATCCATGTTTTTATGGTTGTCTATTAGTAGCCCAAAATATATATTTTTACAAGCTCGGAAATAGTTGGGGTCAACAAAAATATACAATACTATTTTATTATATACGGTTTTAGCTTAAATCCCTTATCAATAAAAGGAACAACTTTTCCTGTTTTTTCATTGGTTGCTTAATTTTAGGAAATTAAAAACCTTCTTTCTCGCCAGGTCCCACCACTCACACAAGGAGCTTTAATTTTTCTTCATTTTACTTTTCTCCATTTAACATTCTAAAGTTACAAATAATTTTTATCTCCATAATAAAAAAAAACATCTTTACTCCAAATTCGAAAATAAAAAAATCACGAAAATTCTACCCATTCAACAATATTAAAAAAAGTTGGACAATTAGAAGTAATTAACAAATTTTTAGAGGTATGAAAAACGAAAAAAAACGAAAAAAACTATACAAATTAAAGGGTTAAAAATTAACAAACATACGTATATCTAAAAAAATGAAAAAAATACACGAGGAGATAAAAATTAACAAAAAAACGTAAATTAAAAAATGAAAGAAACGTAGATCAAAGATTTTTGAATAAGATCAAATAAACCCAACCCATAAAATTAAAAAAATACACGAGATAAAAATTAACAAAAAAACGTAGATTAAAAAATGAAAGAAACGCAGATCAATTTTTTTTTTGATTAAGATCAAATAAACCCAACCCATTAAATTAACAAAAAAAAAATATAAATTTATGATTTTTAATAAAATATAACAACCTTCGAGAATTAGTCAATTAAAACTACGTTAACATCGAGTAAAAAGATGGTCTTAATAACAATACATTATTATTTTCATTATAAAATCATCCACAAATTTTAAGAGACTGCTATTAAAAATATTTCTATCATTTTACTTTCATTTAGAGAGTAAGTTCTTTAAAGGGTAAGATATAGAAATACAATACAATTTCTTTATCTATTTTATATGGTTCAATTTTATTTCATAATGTCATGATTATTTATTTCAATTTATATAATCATTAAAAAAAATTTAATTATACCAGTAAATCAATTATTTGGAGTCAAAATCATCCCCGAATTCATAATTTATATATTTCTCATTTAAGTTCATATTAAATTATATTTGTACTATTTTTTTAATATATTTACGAAATTTTTAGAAATAGACCCGTACATTTTTTGTACGGGCATAAAACTAGTAATAATATAAATGACTGGTTTTTATCTTTTCATATATTTTAATCGTATTTGCACAAACTTATAACGAATATTGGACGTCACAAATGAGAATGAAATTTGTGTTGTTAATATTATATCTTAAAATGAACTCATTTAATATTATTTCATTAATTGAGAAAATGCACTAGTATGCCAGTTATTACCTTTATATATTTATATGAGCCAATGGGCGCACATAAAGGCTGCCAAAAAAAAATAAAAATAAAAAATGAAAGGTAAAGAGTAGTTATTAAAGGGGTCACGATTTCATTTTCACGTTATGAAAAGTTATTTTTTAACATTAAATGGCTTTATTATTGAGGTAAGATTGAACCGTGAATATTCTCAAAATAAGTCAAAAATCTATTAATAAATAATGATTTAGAAAGTTTGCTCAGTTTAAATTGAGGGTAAATGTGGATGAATAACTAGAGGAGTGATATATAAGATATTTTTACGTAATTTATTTTCGCAGTACATTTTTTACTCGATACAGTACTTTTTCCACCAAACTTTTCATTTGTTGTCCCTCCCTAAAAAAACATTAAACCTATTCTCTCTTCCTTCTCTCTAATATAAATCTTTACCATCTTCTACCCCATTAAAAATTTACAACTGTGAACGAGTATTCAACTGACGAACAGGTAATTAATTCATTAATCTTATATTACTTAATAATTTGATTGTTTTTTAATAATATATTTTTTTAATTAGGGTTTGTTCATCAACATGAAAGAAGAATCATTGTTAATTATTTAGAAACGAATTGACATGCTTAATACAACGTAGTACTTCAATTGATTTAGAAACCAAATCAATATATGTTAATTGCTTAATCAATCTTTGTCAATTAGTACTAAACAAACTTATTTCATTAATTTGGGTTTTTTTCGTCTTACTCAAAGTAGTACAGTTATTTCTTTTTTCTTTTTTTTCAATATATTCTTAATTATTACTCTATGTTACAATTATTATGTTTCAGGTGGGTTGGCTGGCAGCCATTTTGGAAGGCTGGAAGTAGAGCAGTAGAGTAGCAATGTCTTGAGGTAGCACGAGGATTTGCGCAGGAGCTGCTACTGAGTGCAAGAACTTTCTGGTTTATGCACAGGAGTTGCACGCAGCTTTGGTGAAGGTACTCTTAGTTACTGTGGCAAGCAGGTAGTGCAGGGCGTTTTTCTGTTCAGTTCATATCTGTGTGCTGCAGGGATTGTGATGGTAGGCGTAGGCAGAATAGAGGTAGTTGCAGAGTCTATAAACCAGGCTAGTAGCACAGTAAGGCAGAGCACTCAATGTGCTGAATAGCAGGTACTTCATAGTAGAGAAGCGGATATGAATGTGTTGGGGCTGACTTGAACACAAGTATCTATGGCTAGATTACGTGATGGGCAAGCATGAAACGATATCTAGTGGGTCTGTGTGAAAGTAGCAGTAGCTTCAGGTTCTGTTGGAGCGGTTCACAAGCAGTAGTGCAGATGCAGGAATGTGCCTCTCGGTTTGCTAGAAGGGTTTACAGTTGAAATTTGGATGCGATCGATGGTAGTGTAGCATAGAAGATTACAAGGCCCTATTATATGGCAATCTTAGATTGTTTACGAAATACCTTGTATTAGATGTAGTCTCATATGTACTTTTGTTTTTGATATATTAAATACTTACCTTTTACCAAAAAAAATGTAAAATTACTCGTCATGAATAGGGTATAAAAAATTAATAAAATAAAACTTATACTTCATTTTTATAGCATTGAATTTCGCAGTACACACTTTACTGTATTGAGTAAAAATGTACTGAGAAAATAAATTACTTTTCGTAGTACACATTTTGATATTGGAGAGAAAAAGACTAGAGAGAGAAAATAAAAAGGAAAATATAAAAGGGGCAAAATTGTCAACAGTGTACTGTATCGAGTAAAATGCGTACTGCGAAATAGTTGATACGTGAGTAATAATTTATTTTTAGAATTTTTTATTACCTTTATGAAAAAATAGTAAATTACCCACCCTTATATGACAACCCTTTCATCAGGGTATTAATTATCAAGTAATTAATTTTCCCACTAATTATTAGCCAATTAAAATTTCCTCAAAAATTATTACTTGAATTCTAGGTAAACCCTTAGTTGTAAAATTAGATAAAACGAGTTGGATCATACTCAGAAGAAATAAAAAAGGTTTATTTTATAAACCCCAAATAGTGTTTCTCCTATTTATCGACTAATGCATTAGCATGTTAGTTGTCATTTCAAAGGCTTAGCATGAGGTCTGTTTTAGCAAGATTTAACCTAAACGGATTAAGCTAAATAATACTCCCTCTGAGTCTGAGTGATTGTTCTTGTTTCCTTTTTTATGCGAGTTTAGTGATTGTTCCTCTTTCCTTTTTTAGTAACTTTTTTGTGGTCCAAAATCAATTCAGTGTGGGGTAGGGTGTTTTGTGTGGTTTAGAATCATTTTCTTATTTCTTGTGCATAAAGCAAAAGGAACAATCACTCAGACTCGGAGGGAGTATATAATATATGAATTGTAGGGTATCTATCTCTAGTATGATTAGTATGATTGATTAATTGTGAAAGGAAGTTGAGAGGATAAATACACAAGAACGTTTCTAAATGGAATAATAAGAATGATTATAATTGTTTATATTACTTGTAAAAAGTTGTACAAATTACACACTCTCAATACAAATGATTACATTTTATTTTATACTAACTATGATCTGAACGTTGGATGCTCCAACGTTCAATCTTTTTGTTAGGAGTCGTTCCTGAATAATAGGGCACACTCCTTATTAATCCGGCTTTGACTCTCAATCTCAACGTCCATGGAATCTCCCATGATCACATGGTTGTTCAATGTTTGCTTAGGGTTTTTAACTTGGTCTCCCTTGAAAATAGGAGCTTAACGTCTTCTACAAGCTTGCTTGCCGTACTACTGACCAGGGTAAGTAATTCAGGCATGATTTGTTCGGTTCGTACTCTTCATCTGATCAGCCATGTACCCTATCCAGGGTATGTTATCCTTGATCCATCTTGAGTTTACAGGATTGTCCTGAATTCCCCTGGCTAGGCTTGCAATGAGTAGTCGAACTAGACTATAATCTGATCAGGCTAATTATGGCTCAACAATTGCCTTTTGACATATTATTCGTGTCTGATCTGATCAGGAATAATATGTCAACATGTTCTGTTATTCTGATGTGATTATAACCGTTGCTGGAAGCTAAGACCTCAATTCCTACGTACTGTTGATAACGACTAGTTTCTGCATACCTAGGTGTTGGGGCTGGTGTCCTTGACAGTTAGTACAATGACTTACTAAATCTCTTAAAGGATCACAAGGGCATACTTCAGTATTATTATCAGTTGATCCACGTTTATCAATAACGGTTGGCTTGCTAGATAAGTTTGACGTTATTGTCATACGGATGGCGGTGATCAACTGGTCCCTATACGTCACACCTATAGGACACGTTTGAGAGATGTGAAGGTATGAAAATACAGTCACATTTATGCCGGATACGACTAAACAGTTAGTCAGAGGTATTGACTATTAAATTAGTCAATAAGTTGTTGAGATTATTATTTAATACGGATTAAATAATTTTAGCTAAAACGGATTACATGATTAATTCGTAAATTAAATATAAACGATTATATTTAATTAAATATTGTATTCGCGTATTAATATAAACAGTTATATTAATTTGGGTAATTATACAATATCGTAATTTTATCAGACCATTATTAATACATCGACTGCATTAATATCTGATAACATGCATGCGATTTATAAATAAAACCCACGAATTATATTATTAGCAAACGGGGTCGAATCACGCAAAGGAATAAGGTAAGAGTGGAAAAAGCCCACCCTTACCCTATGTCCATTCGGCCGACCATGTTGATACAAAAGGAGAGTTGTTCTCCTTTTGTGAACCACTGGTAATTCATATTTCACAGAATTAGGGTTTTGAGAGCATCCTCCTCCCAAAATCCCAGATCTCACATCAAAACTCACAAAAGCTCTCCCCATATTGCAAGGCAATTGGAGAGTATTTCTAGCACACGCGGCATCGTCTCAATCAAGTCTTGGATGCAAGTTATAGGAGGGAATTTGCTTTAATTCCTGTTCTTAGGCCTTTAGCACAAGGACCAAAGGTTGTATTCCTTTCATGTTTTTAATTATCTTATGACCATAATTCACAACTGTAAAATTCGTTATCATCCTTCATGTTTAGGGCGAATACATGCTTTATTCCTCACAAGTGGTATCAGAGCCAAGGCCACGATATTTTACTTTTGTGTTTTTCATAAGTTTTGTTTAAAAATTTTGAAAATCGTTTTCTGTCGCCGTGTAGGTCGGTCGACCCCTTGTTGCGGTCGGTCGACCACCTCCCGCGTAGGGTTTCTGTTTTTCGGCAGTTTCTCTTTTGTGAGTAATCGATCTTGTTTTTGATTCCTGTTTACATATTGTTAATTAATCGATATTCTTGGCAATATGTGAACCCTTGTTGTTGTTTAAATTGATTTACACATTTTGAATCAAAGGTAAAAACTTGTTTTGATTTCAAGTGCAGCAATTTTGCGTTTTCAGAAACTCGGTTTCTTGTTTTGTGGTCGGTCGACCTGTTTGATAGGTCGGTCGACCATACTGCTGTTACAGGAAAGTTTTTTTACTGTCAGAAGGTCGGTCGACCCCGTGTTGAGGTCGGTCGACCTCGTCCCCGTAACAGACGCTTTATTTTTCCCGAAAATAACTTGTTTTTATTTTCCCATGGCCTTAAGTAATATACTGTATACGGAAATAGTATATTATTTTTGTGAAACGGTTCACTCTCGCATGATACATATTATTTTAAAACGGTTTAAGATAATGGATTATAAACTTATTAAAATTAAAGTGGTTAAAACGGTATAATCACATAATTTTAATCCCGTAAAGGTGGTTTGGTAAAATTTGTTAATCATAATAACAGTATTATGTCATGAATGAATTTTATTTTTAGTTGATGCATTTTATTTATCGTCTTGTTGAATGCTTTTGAATGCTTTTTATAACGTATTTAATTTTTGCAAACGGTTGTAACTTAGTGTGGCCTTAGTAGATTGTGTTACCGTAATGATGGAACACAATCTTGTTTGTAATTTTGAAATCTTGAATCTCCGTTTTGGGTTTTTGCCATGTAATTACTTTTGTATTTAAATTAGAATGTAAATAGGGTTATATTTGTAATTTAAATTAGTAATTTTGTGAAGACCAAAGACGGAGACCGGATGCTCACTCCCGCTGCAAGGACCAAGATGGAACATCAAGACAAGCTTCTAGGGTCCAACGGTGGATTCCAAAGTTGTTTTTATGTTTATTTTGGTAGGATAGGCCACACTAGGACTTTTATTTACGTTTATCGCATTTATTTTATGCTTTCATCGATAATAGCTTGCATCATATTCCGCCTAAAACCAAACCACCTATAACATGCCTGAAAACTGACTCATGTAGAGGTTACGCGTTAGTTTTCTGTGACAATACAGATGTCACATGTCACATGCAAAGCCATCACTTTATTTCATTCATTCACGTATATGCTAGATATTAGTTCACTTAAAATGGATAAATATAAGTTGATGAGGTCCAACGGTGGAATTAGCCAAGCTGTGGGCTTATCAATATACGGAAATTGAGTCTTGGGATCATTTATATAATTCTTGAGGGAGATCAATTATATAAATGCATGAGTCTACGAGTTTAAATTCAATTTAAAATAGACTTAAATCACAACGATGAGTTGCTTATATGGTTTTGTTTTTATCTTCTTTTTCAGTGTAGAACACGATCATTTAAACTGTTGTAATATCTAATGGCTGGTGAAGACCCAATGCCAAGTGCCAAGCTAGCACGTGAATCCTGGCTGAAAGCCTTCATGGACTCCATGATCCAGTCTACTAGACTGAGGAATGATGGGTCAAACTTCTCTGACTGGGAGGCAGCACTACGGAATGCTGCATTGCTGACGGAAAGCTTAAGTACTTAACTGAGCCAATTCTGGCACACCCAGGAACTGGAGCTAGAGCTAACGAAATTCGCTCTCATAGCGACTTCGTCATGGAAGCAGGTGCGATAAAGAATGTACTCATCTATGCAATGGAATCCAATTTGCAAAGACGCTTCATCACCCATGGTGCAAACAAGATTTTCACCACGCTCACTAACGAATTCTCGAAAGCTCCGAGAATCGTTTCTTATGAGCATACCTGTCGCTTCTTTGAGGCGAAACTCCAGAAGGGCCAAGCGGTTAGCCCACATATTCTCAACATGATTGAGAATATCGAGAAACTGGAGGCCCTAAACTGCAAGATCAGTGAGAACATAATCGTTGATCGAATGCTTTATTCGCTTCATGATGGGTTCGCCCTCTTCAGGGCCAACTATTACATGAACGACATGAAGAAGACTCCTCATGAGCTCCACTCCCTTCTCGTACAGACCGAGAAGGATTTGAAATTAAGTGGGAGCGTGAAGCATGATGTTCTCATGATCTCCAGTAAGGGTAAGGGTAAGGGAAAAGCTAAAGCTCAGGGCGACCTAGCAGTAGGTAAGCCCAAGTTTAAGAAGTCAGGATTCACTAAGAGTGGGCCAGGTGAGTCGAGCAACTCACATGGCAAGACAAAGAGTAAGGATACAAGCATGGAATGCCACCATTGCCACAAGACTGGGCATTGGAGGCGCACATGCCCCGTGTATCGTGAGGACATTAAGGCAGGTCGCGTTATACCTGTTGGTATGTCTTCTTCTTCTTCTTTTATTCACATGATTGAGATTAAACATGCAAGTTACGGAACTTGGGTACTAGATACTGGTTGTGGTTCTCATCTATGTAATCATGTGCAGGGCCTCCGAAACCAAGAACCCCTCATCAAGGGTGAGGTTGACCTGCGTGTCGGGAATGGAGCACGTGTTGCTGCAGTCTCGAGAGGAACATACGTGATCCAGCTTCCAAGTGGATTCGAGTTATCTTTATATAACTGTTATTATGTTCCTAGTTTATCCAAAAACATTATTTTAGTTTCTGCACTTGACAAACTCGGATTTTCATTTGTAATAGAGAATAATAACTGTATTTTCTCATTGCACAATATGATTTATGGCAAGGCAGTTTCCATGAATGGAATTTATGTTTTAGATCAAACCACATATTACATGTGAATAACAAGAGATTAGAGGTTGGTGACAAAGATCAAACTTATCTATGGCATTGCCGTATGGGACACATAAATGAGAAACGCGTAAAACAACTCATACAGAATGGAGCTATCTCGGCCTTTGATTTCGAATCATATGGCACGTGTGAATCATGTCTCATCGGTAAGATGACTCGTATTTCCTTCAAAGATGTTGGAATGCGCGCTGCCGATTCATACATACGGATGTATGTGGCCCTATGTCGATCAACGCACGAGAAGGCTATAGGTATTTCATCACTTTCACGGATGATTTGAGTAGATATGGCTATGTCTACTTGATGAAACATAAAAGTGAATCCTTTGACAAGTTCAAAGAATACCAAAATCGGGTACAGAACCAACTTGGAAGAACGATTAAAGCACTACGTTCTGATCGTGGTGGTGAGTATCTTTCACACGAGTTTGATCAACACCTTAAAGACTGTGGTATCATTCTGCAGTTAACTCCACCTGGAACACCACAATTGAATGATGTGTCCGAACGGAGAAATCGAACTCTACTTGATATGGTTCGATCCATGATGAGTCACACCGTTGTGCCTGATTCATTATGGGGCTATGCTCTTTTGTCAGCCGCTCTAATACTTAACCGAAGTCTGTCTAAAGCTGTTGACAAGACTCCATACGAATTATGGAAGGGAACGGTCCCTAACTTGTCCTTTATTCGGGTTTGGGGCTGCGAGGCTTATGTCAAGTGGAGACACGAGGATAAGCTCGGCCCGCGATCGGTCAAGACATACTTTATAGGCTATCCAAAAGGAACGTTTGGTCATTACTTCTACTCGCCAACCGAACAACGTGTTTTTGTTGCGGCTAGTGCGACGTTCTTAGAGAAAGAATTTCTCGAGAACAAGTCGAGTAATAGAACCTTCGATTTATCGGAGATTCAAGAACCAACTACCGAGCAACCATTGGAGGAAACAGTTCCTTCAACCGAGGCTGCGGTAGATATTCCTGAGGAACCTAGGAGGTCGGGAAGAGTCTCTATTTCTCCGGACATATACATTGGTATGGTCGAGGAACATGACATAGATGACGTCTTACTCCTAGAGGGTAATGAACCCACAACCTATAAAGGTGCCCTGACCAGTTCTGACTCAAAGCTATGGCTAGAAGCCATGCAATCCGAGATGGACTCCATGTATGAGAACAACGTGTGGGTTCTTGTTGACCTACCTGCAAAGGTACGTTCCCTTCAATGCAAATGGCTTTACAAAATAAAGCATGTCGTGGAAGGTAAACAAGATATCCATAAGGCAAGACTAGTTGCTAAAGGTTTCACTCAAGTGCCAGGCTTGCACTACAATGAGATCTTTGCACCCGTAGTCATGCTGCGTTCCATTCGGATTATCTTAGCGATCGCCGCATTTCACGATTATGAAATCTGGCAAATGGACGTTAAAACCACCTTCTTAAACGGTTATTTGGAGGAAGAGTTGTACATGGTACAACCCGAGGGTTTTATTGATCCAGTACATCCTAAGAAGGTCAGCAAGCTTAAGCGTTCCATCTATGGACTTAAGCAAGCATCACGGAGTTGGAATCATCGCTTCGACCAAGTGATAAAAGAGAATGGGTTTATTCGATCAGTCGAGGAACCATGTCTCTATATCAAGTCGAGTGGGAGCAAGATTGTCTTCCTAGTACTGTATGTCGATGACATACTCTTGATTTGGAATGACATACCTCTCCTTTCTTCGGTTAAAGCATGGTTGAAAAACCATTTCCAGATGAAAGATCTGGGAGAGGCACAAAGAATTTTGGGCATCCGTATCTACAGGGATAGATCACGACGGATGTTGTCTCTCAGTCAAGAATCTTACATAGATAAGATTCTAGAGAGATTCAGCATGACGAACTCCAAGAAAGGGTTCCTTCCTATGACTACTGGGCTTCAGTTGAGCAAAACTCAAGAAGTTAAGACATTGGAAGAGAAAGAGCGCATGAGTCGGATTCCTTATGCTTCGGCTATAGGATCGATCATGTATGCCATGATATGCACACGTCCAGACGTTGCATATGCATTGAGTATGACAAGTCGATTCCAAGCTCATCCAGGTGAACAACACTAGATGACCGTGAAAAACATTCTTAAGTACCTACGGAGGACTAAAGATTGGGGATTGACTTACGGAGGCGACTCGACGCTCTGCGCCACGGGTTACGCAGATGCTAGCTTCCAAACGGATCGAGACGACTCGAAATCTCAGTCTGGATTCGTTTTTACTCTTAATGGCGCTGCTGTCAGCTGGAAAAGTTCTAAACAGAGTGTTACAGCAGATTCTACGACTGAGTCCGAGTACTATGCCGCCTCGGAAGCAGCTAAGGAAACAATATGCATGCGTCAATTCTTACAAGGACTCTCAGTAGTGCCTAGTTCGAATGACCCAATCACCGTTTATTGCGACAATAAAGGTGCCATCTTCCAAGCTAAGGAGCATAAGTCTAGCAACAAGGCTCGACATGTACAACGGAAAGCTCATCTAATCAGAGATTACGTGGAGCAAAAGGAGATATTTATTGATAAGATAGCTACGGATGACAACATAGCTGATCCTCTCACAAAAGCATTACCACGTGATAAGCATGAAGGGCACATTCATTCCATGGGAATTAGATGTGTTCCTAAGTTGTAGTACTCTTTTATGAATTCATGTAATAATTCATTTTCTCGTGTACTCTATTCAACCTCATTGTTATGATATATAATGTTTTGTTTTTCATATGGAATTGTACGCCAATTTTGAACACCACAAAGTGAACTGATTAACATTACATCGTTTTGGTCCTTGATTACCCACTTGAGCTGATAACTCAGGTAATCATTTTGTGACGTTGGTTGATGGTGGGTTCAACGAGCCATAAGTCAAACGGCTGACTGGCCAATCACAAAGGCGAGTTATACGGATATCTCGTAGGACACCCCGTGACAACGTTATGGAGTCCTAAATGTTTTATAACATTGGGTGCCAGGTCGTGGATAGGATCTCCATAGTGTTCCTTAGAGTCGAGTCTTTTGACTTTCAACTGTCTCTTGAGATTAAGGCAGATTTTGGGTAACTTTGGTTTCTTTCCCACGGTCTTCCGTAACAGGGGCCAAGAGGATTTTTTCTGGGTTATTTCATGCTGCGCTTACATCGGCAGGATTCGAGTTGAGGGAAATATCCAAACCCTTATCAGGATTTTATCATTTCTCAGGGCCACTCGAGGAGTAGTAACTGAAATGCATGGCCATGCTCGAATACAGATTCGTTTTATCAGTTAAGTTACTCTCTAGTTGGGGAAACCACTCTTGATACAGATCGCTTGTGAGATACGACCTTTGCGAATGCGGATTTGCAAATTGTCTTACATTGAGTGTAGAGCTGATCATCTCCGGGCCAACCCGTCCGGCCCGGCCCGTCCGGCCCGCTATTGAAGCGGGCTTGGAATCGTAAAATATCGTAAAAAATGGGTAACGGACAAGCTAAAGTTGGCCCGCTATTTTAACGGACGGGTACGGACTAAACAAATATGTCCATGGGCAGCCCGCTAAGCCCGCTATTCTTACTTTTTATTTCCAATACTCATATAAAATGACAATAAACTAATAAGCTAATATAATAAATTAGTAACACTAAAAAAGGAAGTGAAAATCCCTTCATATTCTATCCTATTTCCTACGTCTAAGACTCCTAAATTTCTAGAATTCCTTCGTATTTCCAAGTACCAAGTACCAACTTCCTACCACATTTACGCCTCCTTATCATTTTATTATTAGATTTATTGATGAACTTTCAGCTACTTATAGGTTTTAATTTTTAAGTTCCATAAGCCCGCGTGCAGCCCGCCAATTATTAATGGGCAGATATGGACAGGGGTAATAGGCCCGCTATAGCGGGCTCAGACATGAAAATTAAGCCCGCCGGACACATTTTTATAGCTTAGGCCCGGCCCGCGTACGGCCCTAGCCCGCAAACAATCAGCTCTAAATTTGAGTGGGAGAAATTTTAAAAGGATATGAGAATCGGTTATCGCACCTACACTTGTACGGACAAGTGGGAGTTTGTTGGAGCTTGTGTCCTCCACATATAGTGTGATAACGTCATTGCACATACCCTTGTACGGACAAGTGGGAGATTGTTGGGGCTGGTGTCCTTGACAGTTAGTGCAATGACTTACCAAATCTCTTAAAGGATCACAAGGGCATACTTCAGTATTATTACCAGTTGATCCACGTTTATCAATAACGGTTGGCTTGCTAGATAAGTTTGACGTTATTATCATACGGATGGCGGTGATCAACTGGTCCATATACGTCACACCTATAGGACACGTTTGAGAGATGTGAAGGTATGAAAATACAGTCACATTTATGCCGGATACGACTAAACAATTAGTCAGAGGTATTGACTATTAAATTAGTCAATAAGATGTTGAGATTATTATTTAATACGGATTAAATAATTTTAGCTAAAACGGATTACATGATTAATTCGTAAATTAAATATAAACGATTATATTTAATTAAATATTGTATTCGCGTATTAATATAAACAGTTATATTAATTTGGGTAATTATACAATATCGTAATTTTATCAGACCATTATTAATACATCGACTGCATTAATATCTGATAACATGTATGCGATTTATAAATAAAACCCGCGAATTATATTATTAGCAAACGGGTCGAATCACGCAAAGGAATAAGGTAAGAGTGGAAAAAGCCCACCCTTACCCTATGTCCATTCGGCCGACCATGTTGATACAGAAGGAGAGTTGTTCTCCTTTTGTGAACCACTGGTAATTCATATTTCACAGAATTAGGGTTTTGAGAGCATCCTCCTCCCAAAATCCCAGATCTCACATCAAAACTCACAAAAGCTCTCCCCATATTGCAAGGCAATTGGAGAGTATTTCTAGCACACGCGGCATCGTCTCAGTCAAGTCTTGGGTGCAAGTTATAGGAGGGAATTTGCTTTAATTCCTGTTCCTAGGCCTTTAGCACAAGGACCAAAGGTTGTATTCTTTTCATGTTTTTAATTATCTTATGACCATAATTCACAACTGTAAAATTCGTTATCATCCTTCATGTTTAGGGCGAATACATGTTTTATTCCTCACACTAGGTTCTCTAGGGTTTATCCATTATGATCTTCCTTATAAATAGGAGGTTGTTATGAGTTTGTTATTCACCCAAACTCTCCTATCTTTCATTCTTATTCTTTGACATAACCTGCAATTCTATACTTCTTTCGTTTCCTGCAAATTAGTTTACAATCTACAAAACAGGAAATAGAGAATAGCTAAATCAAATTCCAACCCGAGCATATTATTCAAATTACTTGGAGAAATGGCACCCAAGAAACTGTTGTCCTGTACCGAAAGTAGTCAAGGCTGCAAAAGAGTGTCCTACTCAGGAAAGTGAGCACGAGGTTGCTATCATCAGTGCCCATACTGAGTTCACTACCTACCAATATCAGGATTCAATTTTTACTCCTATTGAGTCCCTGAATTCTTCATTCAGGGACGCTAATCTGTTGAGGACGGATTATGATTAGGTTCTGAGGGAAAGAAACATTATTACTGATTCTACTGAGGTTTGGATACCGGAGAATTGCCCCGTCAGGGCCAACTGGACTTCTCCCGGTTGGTTCTGCATTTATTATGAATAGGCCTTTAAGGCCGGCTGCTGCTTACCTTTCACCCCTCTTATGGCCGAGGCTATGCGGTCGATAGAGGTTACCCCATTCCAGGTCATGCCTATGATCTAGAAGTTAATTCATTCAGTTGAGAACCTGTGTAGCAAGTATAAGCTTCCCTGACCATAAACGATATCAAGGTCATTTACCAGCTCATAAATCATTTGGACGGCCGCTTCAATCTCCGGATTAGAAGGAAGATGGCTCTCCTGATGACTAATCTTGATTCAGGGGATGATAAGCATTGGTAAAAAACTTATATGTTTGTGCGTACTGAGACTCTTGGTCCAAGAATGGACTATCTCAGACATCCAATCATGCTTACTGGTAAGATTTCTCTTTCAAAATCCTGTTTAGATTCAAATACTATAAGAATGAATTTTGACATACCTTTGCTTTCTTTATTTTCAGTTGATGACTGGATAGTGGAGCCCAGTGAGGGTTTCGCTGATAAGATAGCTGGTTTCTTGGCTATTTCGGAGGTCGATCGTACTTGGCCTGCCATCCCGTGCAATGAACACCTACCCCGGTATATGAGGCCCATCTTGGGAGGGTTGAAGGCTGGAAAGGGCGAGGCTTCCTCCAGCTCTTTGTCTGGTGAGTTTTCTTTTCCCTTTCTTATCTATTTCTTTTCTACTTTGTATTATCGTCCTTGTGATTACCTTGGTATTTATTGGTCCAGTGTACCGGTCAACCGCCAGGTTGGTCGGCTTCTCTGCTGCTTCTTTGAAGGCTGGCTTGGCCAAAATTTTGGAATCGTCAAAGAGCAAGGGGATTCAGAGGAGCGATAGCGAGAAGACGCTTGATGTGATGGCCTCTCCTAGAGCGGCACCTGAGATGCTCAGTGTGCGCTTATCCAAGAAGAGGAAGAGGGTCATAATTGGTGAAGCTGATGAGGAAGAGGAGGAGGAAGAGGGGCCTTCTAGAGCGATTGTGACTCGCCCAATTAAGGAGGTCCCTCGCCAGGGCGGCGATCTGGGCGCTGCCAAGGCTGTTTTAAATGAATTTGCCAAGAATGTTGACTAGGGGTTGCTGGCAGCGGATACCTTTGAATCCTCAGCCAAGCCGGTGGCTTTGACAAATGCCCTGATGCTTAACCTATCCGCTGCGCAACTCAGGCTAAGGAGGTTTGCTAATACCTTTTGTTTTCTTTTTCTTGATATTTATGCATGCTCATAGTTTTGGTAGATGATCGGTGTGTTGGTTCGTGCAGTGCTTGGATGCCTCTCTGATCAGCAGATCTCAGCTGATGGACTTTCGAGGAAGGGTTGAGGTTTTGGAGGATGAGGTCAATCGTCTCCAGGCCAGGGAAACTCAGCTGGAGTCACAGTTAGCTTCCGCCAAGAAAGCAGCCAGGGCCAGCTAAGTTTGTGAAATACCGGCCAAGAGTGTTGAGATGGCTGCAAGGAGCGAGTTGGCTGAGGAGAGGCAAGTCATGCATGAGCTCTTGAAGAAAAATGAAGAGTTGGGTGCTGAAAAGGAGATGTTGGAGCTCAGGCTGGGGGATTCTGCCCAATACTTCTTCGACAAAGGACGGGTGGATGCCATGCGAGATCCTGAGGTTGCTCAAATAAAGTGGAACCCCGACCACGATGAGAATGCCCTTGATGAGCGTTTTCCTGATCTGGCCAACCTGGGTGCTGACGAAGGTGAGGAGGAGGAGGTTTACTCTCTTGCATCCAAGGAGAATTCGGGGGCTGCAGCTGCGGCCGAAGAAGGCTCTGGGTCAGCTTCTGCTTCGAAAGCAGCTTAGTTTCTTTCGTTGATTTGTGATTGTTTTGGCCTACCCAGGGGGGATGTTCCCTGGGACAAACAATTAAGTTGGTATTTTTTTTTGGCTGGTCTCATCCAGGGGGAAAGTCCCTGGACTGATTTTTGGGTTGGTTGGTGTTGTCTAGCCAATCATTTGGATGTATATAGATTTTGGCTGTTTGCCTTATTTGTTTCAAATGTTTCCCTCTTTGTTTTTTGCTTAAGATTTCTATCTGGATCAGGCCAAACTTCTTGTTGGGCCTGGCCAAGCTTTTATTTGTGATGGTTGTATTTTCTTGCCTGTTAGGAGGGCTATAGTCCATTGCTTGTCTGGTAGACTTATCACCCAAGGCAAGCAAATCAAGAAAAATTTTCCCTTAGCTTGTTATTTTGACTGAGCTCAAGTTTTTCTTTTATGAGGCCTTGTGTTTGGATTTTCGCAACTGAAAAGTTGGGTTTTTGTACATATGTTATATGAAGTATGCTGGTAGAGTGACCCTCAATCTTAAAAATTTGTTTAAGTTAGTGATGCAGACTACATGAATGCAAGAAGTAAACAAGTATTTAAGATTAAGAGTAAATATGTTTGAAATAGTCCGATATCATTGGGTTACTAATTTACTAATTTAAACACTTCTAGTTAGGCACATAGGAACAAATCATGCATATTCAAGAAAAAAGTATGTAGGAAAGTTTTATTCATATAAACATCACATTTCATACAAGTTGCAACAATTAGGTCAGGCAAAAAGAGGTTTCGGACTATTGTTTGTACCTGACCAAAGCAATGTAGGCTACATATGAAATACTTTCAAATGGGTAATATTTCATGCTCTTGGAATCATTTCACCGTCAAGGTTTTGCAGCCTGTAGGCACCCTGACCAACAATTGAGTCAATCAGGTAAGGGCCTTCCCAGGCTGGGGCTAGCTTGCCTGCGTTTTCTTCCCTGGTGTCTGGGAATACTTTCCTGAGCACCAAGTCTCCTACCCTGAATACCCTAACTTTGATATTTTTTGTTGTAGCTCTTTGTAACTGTTTGTTGATAGGCGGCCATTCTAATGTTGGTTGCTTCTCTTAGTTCCTCTATCAGGTCTAAGCTGTCCTCCATCAGGGGAGTGTTGTTGGCTAGGGTATTCAGGCTTGTTCTGGCTGACGGGATGTCGATTTCTGCTGGGATCACGGCTTCACATCCGTAGACTAGGGAGTAAGGAGTCTGGCCTGTTGCGGTTTTGGAAGTGGTCCTATCAGCCCATAGCACAAAAGGCAACTCCTCTGCCCATTTGCCTTTTCGTGCCTTCAGCTTTTTTTTCAGGCAATTTATGATTATCTTGTTACTTTATTTGGCCTGGCCGTTTGCTTTTGGGTAGCCTGGTGTTGATGTGATAAGCTTGATATTCCAGGCTTCACAAAATGTTATTGTTCTTTTGCCTATGAACTGACTGCCATTGTCGCAAATGATCTATGAGGGGATGCCAAATCTACAGATGATGTTCCTTTTAAAAAGGAGATGACATCAGACTGTCTGACTTGGCTGAATGAATCTGCCTCAATCCATTTTGAGAAGTAGTCAGTCATTGCTAGCGTGAATACTTTCTATCCTGGAACTCGGGGCATTTTGCCAACAATGTCCATCCCCCACTTCATGAACGGCCAAGAAGCGGAGATTGGGTGTAGCTGCTCAGAGGGCTGATGAATATGGGGTGCATGGATCTGGCAGGCTTTACATTTGGAGCTAATTTCCAGGCAATCGGCCCTCAGTGTTGGCTAGAAGTAGCCTGTTCTGAGTACCTTGCTTGTCAGGCTTGTCCCGCCTTTATGATTTCCACAGTGCCCTTCGTGTATTTCTGACAACACTTGTTCAGCCTCTTGTGGTTCCAGGCATCTGAGATATGGTCCAGCTTGTTATCGCTTAAAAAGCGCATTGTTAATTATAGTATACGAGGCATCTTTAATTTGAAGAGCTCTAGCATCTTGCCGGTTCGGGGGTAATATTCCCGAAGGAGCCAATCGTAATATGGCTTAGTCTAGGAGTTGGCAACGTATATGGGAAAATTTTGGTTCCTTCTGTCTATTGAGGATTCTAATAGATGAACTATGGGAATATTGTCAAAGTCAGGGGGACTGAAGTTGGATCCTAGGCTGGCCAGGGCATCGGCCTGTGTGTTCCGATCCCTGGGTATTTGGTCAATACTAAATTTAGAAAATTTTGATTTTAAATTCTAGACAATGTCAAGGTAGAGCATCATCTTTGAACCTTTTGCATCATAAACTCAATTAACTTGATTTGAAATGAGAAGGGAGTCGGTGTGTACCTTGATGTTTTTGGCACTTAGATCAACACATACCTCTAGACCGACTATCAGGGCTTCGTACTCCGCTTCATTATTTGTTGCGTCAAATGCACAACTTATGGCTTGTACGTGATTTAAGTATTATACCTAGGCCTGTTCCTCTTAGATTGGCTGCACCATCGACAAATAAGGTCCATACTAGGTCTGTCTGGTCACTGGTCAGTGCATTTATCTCTTTAAGTGAATCAGGTTCGAGGCTAGGATAAAAATCAGCCACAAAATCTGCTAATGCTTGTGACTTGATCGCTATCCGGGGTTCAAACTTAATATTGTAGGTGCTAACCTGAACTGACCATTTGCACATACGTCCAGATAGTTCAGGCTTTTGCATGACAGATTTAATAGGTAGGTTGGTCCGGACAACTATGGGGTGGCTCTCAAAGTAAGGTCTCAACTTGGTGCAATTCATAATCAAAGAAAAAACATATTTCTCAAGTAATCCATACCTCATTTTAGCATCCAGGAGACTTTTACTTACATAATAGACTGGGTGTTGTTGTCCGTCCAGCTCTTTGACCAAAACTCCACTGACCGGTGTCTCAGTTACTGACAGATAAATCGTCACGGGTTCATCCTTTACTGGTTTTGCTAGTAAGGGAGGAGTGGATAGATAAGTTTTTAGATCATCAAAGGTTGCCTGGTGGTCAGGGGTCCACAGGAAGTCTTTGTTTTTTCTGAGCAGATTATAGAATGACTTATATCTCTCGGATGACCTTGATATAAATCTGTTCAGGGCTGCGAGAAATGAAAGGTTCATTTAAGAGATCGAGTTATATTGATTTTAGTGGGAGCGATGTTCATTAAAAGAATTAAGCCTACCATTTAGAGAGGATGGGTGATTCTTTAAGGTGTAAAGAATAAGAGGTTTTCAATTCTAGATGATCAAATACCTTATATCATACGATGATGGAGCTTTACGGGAAGGTTTATTATATTGATCAAAATGTATAGCCAAGATGTTTGAAAATAGTAAGAGTGATGAAATCACTAATAACTACAATATAGTTTTCAGCACATAAGTGACTAGATAATTCCGAGTGATTCTTAATCCCTCTAGTATATCAATACGTCACGAGTTACAAGATAACAGTGAGAGCTTTCCTCAGGAAAGGAAACTCAAAATCTAGAAAGGGTTCTAGATATGTGCTCAAATAAGATTATATTATGTGGGATAATATGAGTCGGAAGGAGACCAAAATTTGTAAGTTTTGCAATCATGAATAAAGGGTTTATTCGCAAAACATTAATACAAATAGATGATCGTGCATCAAATGCAATGAAATAGTATTGACTATTTTTGCATGACAATGTCATTTGAGTTTTAATTAACTCAAGATGAAAGATACTTTGTCAAAAGTCCAAATGGGTTGTGAGAGACAATGTTGAACCCCATAAGTGAACTGGATTGACTTAGTATAGCCCCTAGCCGCTTACATGAGGTGACATCTCAAAGCGACAAGAATGTGAGGCGATTGATGGCAAGTTCAAGTGCCATAGAGTCATATGTGATGACTAGTCGATCACATAGGCAGACTGCAAGAGACACTCTGTCGGGCAAAGTGACCGCTTATAGAGTTCTGGAAATTTTATAATAGCCGGGTCGTGGCGAGAGCTGCTATAGTATTCTTGTGAGTCAATTCTTAGACTAAAGACTACTCTCCCAAGATGGTACAGTTTAGGCATAACCTTGATCCATTCTCTACGACTTTTCGTAACTGGAGTCAAATGGGATTGCTTTGGATTGTGACTGATTGTGACTAGTTGAAGGAAGTAGTGCGATAGAAATTGTCCACCCCTTGTCAGGGTTGTTCAAATCTCAAGGGCACTCGAGGAGAAGTTAACTGGAAATGCGTGGCCACGCTCGGAAGGTATCTATGGTAGATAATTCCGGTCAGACAGTTATTCTCCAGATCGAGGAAACCACTCATGATATGATCGAATGCAAGTACGACCTCAGAGAGACATCTTGCATTGAGTGGGAGATTGTAATAGGACAAGAGAATTGGTGACGCACACTTGTCGAGGACAAGTGGGAGATTGTTGGGAAATGTGTCCTCAACAATAGTGCGATCACGTAATTAAATCTCATAACAAAAATGCGCAAGGGATGATACGAATTATATTAGTCAACTGACCAACATTAATCGGTAATGATTGGCTAGCTAGAGTTTGACATTACTGTCGTATGACGGTGGTGGTCAGTTGATCCCTTTAGGTCACACCTTTAGGACAATTCCCTTAATTGATAAAGTGATCAAATGTATATTGATACAATTTGATCAAATTCCTTAAACCCGTATATCGGGAAATCAGAGGTTAAATCTTATGGTAAGATTTATGTTTAAAATTGAAATGTGTCAATTGTTAAACAGTAAACGATATTTTATTATATCGTTATTAGAATGAATTGGGTTACGATTATTACAAAGGTTGTAAATCGTATTGACGATAAAATTATGAATGACCATTTTATTTAATAAGTAATTTCGAATTACTAGTCAACTTTATAAATATGATTTATTAATTTATGAATAATATTTAATTGTTAAATATGTATGATTAAATTAAAACAATTGTTACTTTATAATATTGTGACATATTGTATGTCACATAACATATAATTGTAATATTGACAAAACTATAAAATGAAGTCCATTTTATGAGATAGTGGTACCGGTTTTTGGTGGTGGTATTTAAAGGGTGTTTTGTATGTTAAGAACATACTAAAACATAAACATTTAGTGTGGCCTTGAGAACATTACCTAGTGCCACCCTATGTGCATAGATAAGGTAAAAAGCACTCTTGTGGCTTCCCTATGAGGGCTTTCACGGCAAAACACACAAAGCACCATCAAAATGTGAAATGGTACACATCTCATGTATTCATTCATTCTAACTCTTAAAAAATTTCTAGTGTGAGAAATTAAGAAAAGAAATCCTCTAAAATTATTATTGTGAGAATAATAATAATACTAATAATAATAAGTTGTTAATATTAGTATTGATATTCTAATTAGAGAGATTAGAATTGTTTAAGGAGAAACCGATTTCTAGTCTAGCAACTACAAGATTTCGGTTCATTAAGGCTTGTCTTGGTGCATCTTAGAGGAGGTGTTCTTGTTGAGCATTTTGGAAGATCATCCTAGCATTTGATTTGGACCGTGTGTAAGGGTTCTAAATCTCTCCCATTTCCGCATAATTTAAGCATGCATAAGATCACATAAATAAGTTAATTAAAATGTTAATTAAGGTATTTTGATTAGTATGACTAAATATTTAGTTTATGAGCAACTAAAAACCTAACACTAACAACTTTTCAACTTCTTGATTGATGATCTCATTTCTTTCAAAGGAAAATTTTCGTCTTTTTTAATGCACATGCTTGAAAGATGTGTCAATATTGAGCTTATGGGTAATAATATTAGCATCAATACCAGTCATATCAAAATGTGACCAAGCAAAATAAGACATCTTAGTTTTAAGAAAATTAACCAGATCTGGCCTGACTGAGTCAGGTGCATCAGAACCAACAAGTACCTTCCTGTCAGGGAATTCATGATCCAGGGTTACATCTCCTGTCTCTATTTGTATTTCTGCAACATATTCTTTCCTGACAGGGGACTTTAGTTTCTATGTCAGGGACATACCTGGCTTTGATGGTTTTAGAGCCTGCGAGTAACATTCCTGAGCTATTTTATGTTCTCCTCTGATAGTAGTTACCTCCCATTCAGTTGGTATTTTTACGCACTGATGGTACGTTGAAGGAACAACTTTGACATTGTGCATCCATGATGTGCCCAGGATTACGTTGTATGAGGACAAGCAATCTAGGACCTTGAATCTTTCATATGATGCAACTCCATCCGTGTATGTCGGTAGTTTGATCTCCCCCAGGGTACTTCTGGTTTCTCTACTGAATCCGCCTAGGACGCTTGACTTTTTAATGATCTGATCTTCGCTGATCTTCATAGTCTTTATTACGTCAATCATTATCAGGTTGATTGAGCTGCCTCCGTCTATCAATATTCTGGAAACTTTTGTTTTACCGATTTGCATTGTTATAACCAGGCTGTCATTGTGTAAGTCCGGTACTCCCTGCAAATCAGAATCATCAAAAGTGACAGCAGGCAAAGAAATAGATCTAGTAGGAGATTGAAGTTTTGACTCCCTTGCAACTTTTTTAGATGCTGAGCTGGTTAGACCATAAATTTCTGATCCTCCATTTATGAATTTGACTTCATAGGGGGGGAGGGGAGGAGGAGGCGCCCTTTTATTTCCCTGGCCTTCTTTTCTTCTTTGTGGCCTGACTACTGGATTATATCCTTTAAGTAGCCATTCCTGATCAAGTAGGCTACTTGCTTCCTTAGCTGGATGCACTCTTCTGTGATATGTCCTATATCCTGATGGAATTCACACCACTTTGAGGAATCTTTTCTGGGATTGTCAGATTTTCCTGGCCATCTAACTGTATCTTCCATACATTCTAGCTTTTTTATTAACCCTGCAGTCAAATAGAGAAGTTATATTCAGGAATAGTTGGTAGGGTAGAAGGGTTACCTCTGTATTGCTGGGTCACATTGACTTCAGAACGCTCAGGCCTGGAATATCGGGCGGATCTGGAGTTATTTCCTCTATGGTTGGAGCTTTTCTTGTTGGTTTGCTTGTAATTATGCTTTCCCGCGGATGAAGATGTCCTGAAGTTGAGGTCTTCTTCCAGCCTGACATTTTATAATGCATTTGACTGGACAATAGCAAAGGTTGGGCAAGCCTTTTTGGTTAGATCTACATAGATATCACTATCAGGCTGGACACCTTGCCTGAATACCTCGACTGCGGTTTCTTCATCACACCTTGGTGCCACCATTTCCTTGACAAATCTGCCCAGGTATTCCTTGACAGTTTCGTTGGGTTGTTGTTTTACCCTGAACAGGATACTTCGCCTTTTAGCAATGTCCATGCTGCTGGCAAATTGCTGGTTGAAGGCATTGACCAAATCTACAAAGCTCTTGATACTTCCAAGAGGAAGATTGATGAACCATTGCATTGCTGCTCCTGTCAGTGTTGTGCCAAAGCCTTTGCACATGCACACTTGCCTGAGCTCACTAGGAATCGAAGCGGCCAACATCTTTTGTTTGAACACGACAATATGATTTTGTGGATCAGTAGTCCCGTCATAGGTTCTCATTGACGGAACAGAAAATTTCTTTGGGAGATCGACCTTAGCTATTTCCTTAGCAAAAGGTGAGTCAGCAAAACTGTCGATCTCCACCTCTTGAATGGGATCTGGCACCTGAGGAATGTTTTCTATCTTGTTATGGAGTTTCTGGATTTCCTGAAGCATGGCCATCATTATGGCTGCATTGGTTTGATCTGTTGCAGTTGTCTCATCCTTCTCACCAGGGGTAGGGTTTTTCTCTAGGGTTGAATAGCATGAGAAGTCAATATTCTTGATAATGGATGGGAAAGGGGTTCCAGGCTCAAATCTAGGTTTGGAGCCTGATGATTTTTCCTCTAATTGCTTCTTCATGAAGGATTCAGACTCCTTGACTCTATCAAGTTCAGTCTGCGTTTGTGCTGCCCTATCTCTGATCTCTTCTAATTCTCTGATCTGAGCCAAGGCAGCCTCTAGTTGCTCTTCTGGGTTAACATTTTTCAGTGAGGATTTTGGTAAGATGATTGAGAATATTTTTTGAGATTAATGAACTAGACGCCCCACGGTGGGCGCCAATTATTTTAGCAAGATTTATCCTGAACGGATTAAGCTAAATAATATATGAATTGCAGGGTACCTAGCTCTAGTACGATTAGTATGAATATGATTGATTAATTGTGAAAGGAAGTTAAGAGGATAAATACACAAGAATGTTTGTGAATTGAATAATAAGAATGATTATAATTGTTTATATTACTTATAAAAAGTTGTACAGATTATACACACTCAATACAAATGATTACATTTCATTTTATACTAACTATGATCTGAACGTTGGATGCTCCAACGTTCAATCTTTTTGTTACGAGTCGTTCTTGATTAATAGAGTGTTTTAGCAAGAATTATCCTGATCGGACCAAGCTAAATAATGTATGAAAATATTGGGTATCTAGCTCTAATATGATCAATATGAATCTAATTGAATAACTCACAAAGGAAATATAAATGAACGAAGATTGAATAAGTGTTTCTGGACAGAATAGAAAAGATGATTATGATTTCTAGTATTACTTGTAAAAAATAGTACTGATTACATATATCTTTTGTACAAATGGTTACACTTGCTTATATACTAACTATGAACTGAACGTTGGATGCTTCAAAGTTCTTCTTCCTCAGTTTGTAGTTGTTCTGAATTAGTAGGACACATCCCTATAAAATCGGGTTGACTATTCTTCCCTCAACGTTTATGGAATCTCTTATGATCACACGGTTCTTCAGTGTTTGTTTAGGTTTTTGACTTGGCCCCCCTTGAAAATAGGAGCTTTAATATCTTCTGCAAACTGGCTTGTTGTATTACTGGCCTGGGCAGGTCATTCAGGTATGATTTCACTTGATTCTGTTTAGCTATTTCACGTGCTCTGTTTAGGGTGTAATTCCATGATCCGTCTTGATTATACAGGGTCGTCCGGAATCTTCTTTGCTAGGCTTGCAATGAGTAGTCGGACTAGATACTATGATCATGGTAATTATGACTCAACAATTGCCCTTGACATATTATTCGTGTCTGATCTGATCAAGAATAATGTGTCAACCTATTCTGTTATTCTGGTGTGATTTTATCCGTTGTTGGAAGTTTAATCGTTAATTCCTTCGTACTGTTTGATAACAGCTAGTTTTTTCATGACGTCATGCTCAAGCTATACCTAGGTTCTCTAGGGTTTTATCCGTTACATTGATGATCCTACTTATAAATAGGAGGTTGTTATGAGTTTGTCATTCATCCAAACTCTCCTATCTTCCGTTTTATTATTCTACTTAACCTGAAAGATTTATACCTTTTTTTTCCTGCAAATTAGCTCATAATCCACAGAACAGAAAACAGAAATAGACAAATCAAATTCCAACCCAAGTACATTATTCAAATTACTTGGTAAGATGACACCCAAGAAAAGTTGCCCTGTACCGAAAGTAGTCAAGACTGTAGGGGAGTCCTCTGCTTAGGAAAGTGAGCATGAGGTTGCTGTTATCAGCACCCTTACTGAGTATACCACCTACAACTATCAAGATTCAACTTTTAGTGCTATTGAGTCCCTGAATTCTTCATTCAGGGATGCTAATTTGCTGAGGACAGATTATGATCAGATTCTGAGGGAGAGAAATATTATTGCCGGTTCTACTGAAGTTTGGATACCAGAGAACTGCCCTGTCAGGGCCAACTCGACTTCTCCTGGTTGGTTCTGCATTCATGAGTGGGCCTTTAAGACCGGTTGCCGTCTACCTTTCACCGCTCTTATGGCTGAGGCCATGCGGTCTATGGAGGTTGCCTCATTCAAGGTCATGCCCATGATCTGGAAGTTATTTTATTCCGTTGAAAATTTGTGCAGTAAGCACAACCTCACCCTACTAACTATGAATGATATAAGGGTTGTTTATCATCTTAGAAACCACTCCGATGGACGCTTCACTCTTTAGATGAGAAGCAAAATGACTCTTCTGATCACTGATCTTGATTCAGAGGACGACAAGTTTTGGTCTAAAACTTTTATCTTTGTACGTAATGAGACTCTTGGTGCGGGAATTGACTACCTCAGATTTCCAGCCATGGTTACTGGTAAGACTTATCTTTGTAAGTCCTGTTCTGTTCTAGAATATATTAGAATTTAATTCTGACATACCTCTAATTTTCTTTGTTTACAGTGGGTGGACCCTGATGAGGGTTTTACTGATAGAATAGTCGCTTTCTTGGCTATTCGGGAGGCTGAGCAGACTTGGCCTGCCAGCCTATGCAAGGATCCCCTGCCTCGGTAGATGAGGCATGCCTTGGGAGGACTAAAGGCTAGGAAGAGCAAGGCTTCTTCCAGTTCTCAATCTGGCGAGTTGTTCTTTTTCTTTCTCTTTTTTGGTTCTTTTGTTATTGTCATTCCTGTACTTACTTTTGTTTTTTTGATCCCGTCAACCGGTCATCCGCTCGGTTGGCTGGTTTCTCTGCTGCCTCTCTGAAGGCAGGCTTGGCCAAGATTTCTGAGGCGTCCAAAAGTAAGGAGGGCAGCGAGAGCGAGAAGACTTTTGATGTGCTGGTTAGTTCTGAGCCTCCCTGGAAAACCTTAGTGTGCGTTCGGATAAGAAGAGGAAGAGGGTTGTAATCGGCGAGGCTGATGAGAGGGAGGAGGAGGAAGAGGGTCCTGCTGGGCGATTGTGCCTCGTCCTACCAAGGAGGTCCCTGACCAGGCTGGCGATCTGGGCGCTGCCAAGGCCGTTTTACGTGAATTTGCCCAGAACGTTGATCAATGGATACTTTTGAATCCTCAGCCAAGCTGGTGGCTCTGTCCAACACCCTGATGGTTAACTTGTCTGCTGCTGCAATCCAGGCTAAGTAGGTCAGTTAGTACTTTGTGCTTTGTTCATAAATTTTTGTTTACGTAGGCTTATAGTTTTAGTTGGTGACTCATTGTTGTTCTGCGCAGTGTTTGGATGCTTCTCTGATCAGCTGATGGAATATCGGGCCAGGATTGAGGTCTTGGATAACCAAGTCAACCGTCTCCAGGCCGGGGAAGTTCAGCTGGAATCTCAATTGGCCTCTGCCAAGGAAGCGGCTAGGGCTAGCCAAGTTGGTGAAATAGCAAACAAGAGTGTTGAGAGGGCTGTGGGGAGTGAGTTGGCTGAGGAGATGCTGGCCATGCAGGATCTTCTGAAAAAAAATGAGGAGCTGGGTGCTGAGAAGAGTTTGCTGGAAGCCAGGCTGGGGGATACTGCCCAATACTTCTTTGGCAAGGGACGGGAGGATGCCATGCGAGATCCAGAGGCTGCTCGGGCGAAGTGGAACCCTGACTAGGACGAGAAGGATCTTGACGATCGCTTTCCTGATCTGGCCAGATTGGGCGCTGAAGAAGGGGAGAAGGAGGTTGATTCTTAGGCGTCCAAGGGGAGCTCGGGGAATACAGCCGAGGAAGGCTCCGGATCAGCTCTTGCTTCAAAAGCAGCTTAGCTTGTAACTTGTTGTTTTGTGATCGTTTTGGCCTATCCATGGGGGATGTTCCCTGGAATGAACAATTTAGCTTGTAGTTTTTTTTTGGTTTTTGGATGATTTCATCCAGGGGGAAGTCCCTGGAACGAATTTTGGGTTGGTCAGGGATGTCTGGCCAACTATTTGAAAATGTATATAGATTTTGGTTGTTTGCCTTTTTCGTTTCAATTGTTTTCCCCTTCTATATTTTTTTAAAGGTTTTTATCTGGATCAGGTCAGACTTTTTGCTGGGTTTGGCCAAGCTTCTTCTTGGGTTTGGCCAGGCTTCCTAGTTGGTTCTGGCCAGGCTTTTTAGCTGGTTTTGGCCAGGCTTATGTTCGTGATGGGTGAATTTCCTTGCCTGTTAGGAGGTCTTATAGTCCATTGCCTGTCTGGAGGGCTTATCACCCATGGCAAGCAAGTCAGGATGATTTTCCTTTGCTTTTTATTTTTGACTGAGCTTAGGTTTTGTTTTTATGAGGCCTTGTGTTTAAGTTTTTTGCAACTGAAAAGTTGAGTTTTGTAGATATAATATATGAAGTATGTTGGTGGACTGGCCGTCAATCTTAAAAATTTGTTTAAGTTAACGATGCAGGCTACATGAATGCTAGAAGTAAACAAGTATTTAAGATTCGAAGTAAACATGTTTGCAATAGTCAAATATCATTGGTTTACTAATTAGGTACTGTTAATAAGGCACATAAGAACAAATTAGGCATATTCAGGAAAAAATTATGTAGGAAAGTTTTATTCATATAAACATCACATTTCATACAAGTTGCAACAATCAGGTCAGGCAAAAATGAGGTTTTGGACTACTGTTTGTACCTGACCAAGGCAATGTAGGTTATATATGAAATAATTTCAAGTGGGTAATGTTCCATTCTCTTGGAACCATTTCACCGTCCAGGGTTTGTAGCCTGTAGGCACCCTGACCAGCAATTAAGTCAATCAGGTAGGGGTTTTCCCATGCTGGGGCTAGTTTGTCTGCGTTTTCTTCCCTGGTGTTTGGGAATACTTTCCTGAGTACCATGTCTCCTACCCTGAATAACCTGGCCTTGACATTTTTGTTATAGTTTTTTGCAACTATTTGTTGATAGGCGGTCATTCTGATGTTGGCTGCTTCTCTCAGTTCTTCTATCAGGTGTAAGTTATCCTCCATTAGGGGAGTGTTATTGGCTGGGGTATTCAGGCTAGTTCTGGCTGATGGGATATGAATTTCTGCTGGGATCACGGCTTCACACCCGTAGACCAGGGAGTGAGGGGTCTGCCCTGTTGCGGTTTTAGAAGTGGTCCTATCAGCCTATAGCACAAAAGGCAATTCTTCAGCCCATTTACCTTTTCGTGCCTTTAGCTTCTTCTTTAGGCATTTTATGTAACACCCCAAGAGTATGAAAAATAACTTCCACCCACCACTTAGTAACAAGGCCTTGTGCTTTTGGGTTTAAGTGAGGACAAATAATGGAACCAAAAGTGTGCACCCATCTTATTGGGGTTGTGTTACGACCGTGGTGGGTCGGGTTGTTACAAATGGTATCAGAGCGACCCTGCGACCGTGTGGTGAGCCTGTGGTCGGGAGTACCCGGGTCACACACCTAGCGGGGGAGGATTCTGGCCCTGGTTGTGGTCAAGTTTGAGGCACAACGAGGACGTTGTGTTCTTTAAGTGGAGGAGTTTGTAACACCCCAAGAGTAAGAAAAATATGAGATTGTGTGGAGATTTGTCCCACATTGGTAGAATGTGAGGCTTGTGATATGTTTTTAATAACTTCCACCCACCACTTAGTAACAAGGCCATGTGCTTTTGGGTTTAAGTGAGGACAAATAATGGGCCCAAAAGTGTGCACCCATCTTATTGGGGTTGTATTACCACCGTGGTGGGTTGGGTTGTTACATTTTATGACTATCTTGTTGCTTAATTCGGCCTGGTCGTTTGCTTTTGGGTAGCCTGGTGTTGATGTGATGAGCTTGATATTCCAGGCTTCACAAAATGCCATTGTTCTTTTGCCTATGAATTGGCTGCCATTATCGCAAATGATTTCTGAGGGGATGCCAAATCTGCAGATGATGTTCCTTTTAATAAAGGAGATGACATCAGATTGCCTGACTTAGCTGAATGAATCTGCCTCAATCCATTTTGAGAAGTAGTCAGTCATTGTCAGCATACATACTTTCTGTTCTGGAGCTCGGGGCATTTTGCCAACAATGTCCATCCCTCATTTTATGAACGGCCAAGGAGCAGAGATTGAGTAAAGCTGCTCAGAGGGTTGGTGAATATAGGGTGTATGGATATGGCAGGCTTTACATTTGGAGCTAAATTCCAGGCAATCGACCCTTAGTGTTGGCCAGAAGTAGCATGTTTTGAGTACTTTGCTTGCCAGGCTTCTGCCGCCTTTATGATTTCCGTAGTGCCCTTCTTGTATTTCAGACAGCACTTGCTCAATCTCTTGTGGTTCCAGGCATCTGAGATATGGTCCAGCCTGCGATCGCTTAAAAAGTGCATTATCAATTATAGTATACGAGGCAACTTTAATTTGAAGAGCTCTAGCATCTTGCCTTTTCAGGGGTAATCTTCCCCGAAGGAGCCAATCATAATATGGCTTTGTCCAGGAGTTGGCAAGTTATATGGGAAAGGTTTGATTCCTTCTGTCTATCGAGGATTCTAATAGATGAATTATAGGAATGTTGTCAAAGTCAGGGGGACTAAAGTTGGATCCTAGGCCGGCCAGGCCATCGGCCTGGGTATTCAAATCCCTGGGTATTTGGTCAATACTGAATGTAGAAAATTTAGATTTCAAATTTTGGACAATGTCAAGGTAGAGCATCATCTTTGAACCTTTTGCAGCATCGACTCCATTAACTTGATTTGTAATGAGAAGGGAATCGTTGTGTACCTTGATGTTTTTGGCACCTAGATCAACACATACCTTTAGACCGGCTATCAGGGCTTCATATTCTGCTTCATTATTTGTTGCTTCAAATGCACAATTTATGGCATGTACTATCTTATCCCCCTGTGGTGATTTAAGTACTATACATAGGCATGTTCCTCTCATATTGGCTGCACCCTCAACAAATAAGGTCTATACTAGGTCTGTCTGGTTGTTGGTCAGTGCGTTTATCTCTTTGAGTGAATCAGGTTCAAGGGTAGGGCTAAAATCAGCCACAAAGTCTGCTAATGCTTGGGACTTGATTGTTGTCCGGGGTTCAAACATAATATTGTAGGTGCTAAGCTGGACTGACCATTTGCACATACGTCCGGACAGTTCAAGCTTTCGCAGAACAGATTTAATAGGTAGGTTGGTCCGGACAACTATGGGGTGGCTTTCCAAGTAAGGTCTCAACTTGGTGCAACTCATAATCAAAGCTAAAACATATTTCTCAGGTAATCCATACCTCATTTCAGCATTCAGGAGACTTTTACTTACATAGTAGACTAGGTGCTGTTGTCCGTGTACTCTTTGACCAGAACTCCATGATACGTGCAATTTGTATAGACTTTTTAGGTCCATTTTGCACGTATTTATCCTTTAAATCTTAGCTTTTAGCACCCTTTTTCCTCTGAATTGTCTACTTTGTTGCCTTTGTGTTCATTGCAGATAAATAACGAAGGAGAAGAAGAAATGCGCTCAAATCTTAGCAAAATCGGCATTTTCAAGACATCAAGAGAAGAACAGGAATCCCAGAAGAATAAACTCTCGCCAAATCCTGTAATCCACTCGATCGACCTTCGATTCCACTCGATCGAGTGGTTGTTGGTTGAAAGGAGCTCGATCGAAGACTACCTGAGATGACATCGAGGACCACCTGAAGGACACTCGATCGAGTACTGGCAATTACTCGATCGATTGAGAAGGAGCAAGGAACTGCTCGATCGAGTAACTCACTTACTCGATCGAGCTAGGGTGCGAAATTTCAGGGTTCGAAGGTTTCTGAAATTAGCATAAAAGGAAAAGAATGAGGAGAAAGAAATCATCACTCGACAGATAGAAGGAAACAACTCTTTGTAACCTAGATCTCATAAAAACACTTTTCTCATTTTCTCTAGAATTCTTTTACTTAGTTTTAACATTTGATTCTCAAGTAATCTTTTGGTTCATCTTCCTTCAATCTTGTAGTAACGGTATTCTCCTTCCTACTTTAATCTTTGATTCATGTTTTGCATTACTTACTTGTTCATCATGTTGAATCTTATTTTATGTATTTGCTTTAGTAATCTTATAAAAATGGTTGGCTAAGTCCTTCACTAGGATTTAGGGGAACTATGGATTAAGATTTGATTGTTTTCTTGAATGTTTTAGATTAGGGTTTGCATTTAATCGTCGCATTTAATAGTTTTTGATTGTTTGAGTCGACGCATCCAATCAACTATGTGGATTCCCTAACCCTAGATCGAAAGATTGGATTAGGTAGACCTGCGACGAACTTTAGGATGGATTAACTAGAGCGAAAGTTTGTTAGTTTTATCCTAGGGCGAATAGCGGACCGAAAGGACCTTTTCACTGCCCCTTTCCCGACCTCAATACGTTCTCCACTTCCTCATCTCATCCTAAGCTATAGTGAACCGAAAATCCTAGTCTCTTCTCTTCTTTGTTTAATCGCTTGGTTCTCTGTTTTAGTTTCTTTTCTGTTAAAACCTTAGACTATAGATAAACTACAAACACCCCCAATTTGGTTACTTAGCAAGCTTATAAGAACTTTTAGAATTCTCTTCTCCCTGTGGATTCGATACCCGACTGCCTCTACTACATTAGTTTGGGACCAGTTGGTTTATTTTTGATAGGGTTGCGACAGCCGTGTCAAATTTTGGCGCCGTTGCCGGGGAGACGGTGTAATTTTATTTGTTCTTTTTAAGTTTGTTTTAGCTTCAGGGAAGCAATTCCTTGAGGTTGTTCTCATTTTTTTCTCTAGTGCTGTGAGTATTTTCAGGTACTTTGCATCGGAGAGGTCGACATTTTTCTATCTAGAATGCCTACCATTGCAAGCCATTCTAATCCGAATGTTCAATCACTACCCACCGTATCTCTGCTTCCTACTACAAGTGAGGGTACCTTTTCTATCCACTCTTCGTTCTATCAATTGACAGAACGGAATGTGTTCAAAGGAGAGGTAAATGAGGATCCAGCAAAGCACTTTGAGACGTACACCGATTATTGTTCCACAGTACCACTAGCTCCCGGTGTTACGCACGAAAGGGTCAAGGAATTCCTTTTCCCTTTTTCCTTGACCGAGGATGCAAAGGATTGGTGGAGGGATCTAGACAAGGAGAGTTTCGGGATAACGGATTGGAATTCCTTGGCACTAAATTTCTACCGAAAGTACTTTCCCCCTCAGAAAGCTAACGCGCTAAGGGCACAAATAACTGACTTCATCCAAAAGGACACCGAAGACTTGAATGCCGTATGGGGAAGAACGATGGTTCCTATGTAGCAAATTCTACAATGGGTTATGCTACTCAAAAAGGGCATTGCTAGATTTGGCCGCTCAAGGTCGATTTTTGGTGAATGTGGCGGATGACAAAGGGTGGCAGTTGATTGATAACATAGCCACACATGAGGCCCAATACGGAAATCCACGGGAAGAACCGGAGATGAAAGTTGGTTGTGAAGCCCGTACGGTTAGTAAGGTGAACCGAGTTCATCTTGATGAGGAAGATACGTGTGGTAGGTGCGGCGAAAAAGGGCACAACCCTGTCACATGCTTAGCTGATTCAGCAAGGGTGCTAGCCTACAAACAATTTAGGCTACGTGGCTCTTTTTCTGAGATGTATGCCGAGTTTGAGAAAGCAAAGATCGTTGCTTTCACGGAAGATAGACTGCCGGTTAATCAAGGAAGTGAAACTGGTTGGGGAATTCAACATGAACCGACTGATTCACTAATTTTTGAGGAAGAATGGGAAGGCGTCGCAAGTTTGAGGAGCGAGCACCCTTATAATAATCAAGATACTGAACTGGAAGCTGTGCCCAGGGAGCTGAACGAAGAGCAATCCTCAGAAAATCAACAAACTGCTCGAATGACGCGATCGAACGAAAATATCCTTGATCGAGCTCTAGAATTGCCTCGATCGAGTGAATCCGCACTGGCAGATGCTCGATCGAGTGATGACCTTACTCGATCGACTGAACCTGGTTTGGAAGGCTTACGATCGAGCATAATACAGCCTCGATCGAGTAACTTCGAAGAAGAAATCACTCGATCGAGTGAAAGCCTAACTCGATCGAGTGAATTCGCCTCTGATAAAGAAGGTCGGGCTGATAATTCTCACGGAATACCCTCCCCTACTGTGGGGGCACCACGACCTGTTGCGGAGAAAAAAGAAAGCTGGAAATGTCGTTCCTATGATAAAAATTCCATATCCCGGAAGACTAAAGGACGCAAAGCTCGAGAAGCAATTCAGTAAGTTTATTGAGATGATCAAAAACATCCAGGTATCACTTCTTTTCGCTGAGGTAATCACCCAAATCCCTCTTTACGCCAAATTCATGAAAGACATTATATCGCGTAAGAAGGAACTTAGGGAGGTTGCCACTGTTGCTTTCATGACCGAGTCAAGTAGTTTTCTTCTTAGTAATTCTCCCCCTAAGCAGAAAGACCCCGGGAGTTTTTCCATCACATGTGCCATAGGTAGTGGAACCATAGATAAAGCCCTATGTGATCTTGGGGCTAGCGTTAGTGTTATGCCATTTTCTGTTTGTCGTAAACTTAACCTAGGTCGTTTGAAGGAAATTAACATTACCCTACAAATGGCAGATAGGTCAATTAAGACACCCTTAGGTATCTTAGAGGACATACCTGTCAGAGTAGGTAAGTTCTTCATCCGGGTAGACTTTATTGTGCTAGACATAGCTGAAGACACCCGCACACTGATCATCTTAGGTAGTGTAACACCCTCATTTATCAAAGAGCCTGGACTAGGACTTCTCTAATAATTGAGCGTGTTACCATCTCGAAATAACCGAGGTAGTAGATAATCAAAGGAAGGAAACCCAGTACTTCAAATAAATTTTATTAAGTCGATACAACATGCTAGATTAAACAAACTATTATAACGAAAAGATTACAACTGATACGACTACTGTGATCTAACAGCTAGGTCGGCCTGGCACATCCTCTCTCCTTCCCATGCCACCACTGAGTCCTTTATATACCTGTCAGATCTACTCCCCGTTACGGATCATTGTAGGTGTTTATGAATACACGGTTAACCTCGCGGTTAAGTAGGATAAGTAATCAAACAAAACAAATAATGCAACAAGTATGAAAATGCAATGTCATGGCCTTTTCTTAACTCATCCCCAGACTTCCACCCGCCTCCTCCTGGCCGGGTCTGCCTCGATCGTCATCGAGAAACCAGCTTTACAGCTGAATTACACCACCACGCAGGTATAAACGGTGTCTGCCGGTAAGTTATTTTTACATCACCCGAAGGCTCTTACCATGATGTCTGCCCAGGCTAAACCTGTATACTGATGCATATGTCATGCCAATGAATGCAATATCTTACCGTTACACAAATCCATATCCAAAACTGGTAACAAGTGCATATGCCATGCGAATGAATAAAATAACCAAAAAACCAAGAACCACATCTTAAATCAACCAATAACATCCAATGCGAATAATAAGATGACAGATTAAATTATCCTATCTCAATTTCAAGAAAATGCCAAAATAGCAATCCGATAAGCAATCAGAAGTATTCCACCAAGATCTCGTCACCTAACAGTTACAAATATATGTATAATTACTAGTTATCCGTAACAACGACTAATTATATAATCTAACTCGATAAATTATACTTTGAAATTATCTAATAAAAAGGTTATTTATGATTTGTATATATAATTATCGTCTAACCGTCTTACCCTTATTATTATAGTTATTATTGGTATTAGTGTCAAGATAATATTAAACAACTCCTTAATTGGTGGCCTAACATAACTTACGTACAAACTTATTCTTAGCTAGTTGTTAGTTGTTGATCAAAGCTTCTGTTAATCCATTCCTAGCTTTTCGTTTATATAGCCCTATTCAACTACTGCTTGTATCTCTATTTATACACTGTAATTATATCCATTATGAATAAAACAAACAATTAAACTCAACACTAATCTTATAATTAGCACTACCACAAGGTCGTATAATAATACGGAAATGAAACTTAGACTAATTATGGAACAGTGACTACCCATACTACCTACTGACCACAACCGTCTATCACCTACCCATTACCCACCGTGACACCATCTTTGGCCCTCGCCCCCGACGCAACCTCACCCCTGATAAACACCACGACAACTGCTCTTTTTCGAACCGGCAACAACAAATAACCCTTCACTGGACCGACACCAAACTTGCCCCATAAACCCGTAACCACCGCACGCCATCGCCTCTGGACACCACCCCAGTCACCTCTGACCCCAAGGTGGTCCAGGGTTGTTCCTTCCCCTCCGTCGACACAGCCCAGAAATCACGAACCGCTAAAGAAAACCCGACACCGTTCCCGTGTCCCCTGTTCCCCTCGTGCTCTGTTTTGTTTGCTTTTCTGCCCTCTCCTACGTGACCCCCCCCCCCCCCCCCCCCTCGACTACCACCATGTCACCACCGTGACCCATACCAACCTAGAAACCAACTCATCATCCCTGGGTTTCAGCCACACTCGACATGAGGTGTAAACATGGTCTGGGTTTAGGTTTATTTTCCCGTATCCCGACTCCCTTATTCGAAACTCGTCCCTACCACCACCACAAGCACCGCTATGGTTGGCTATATGCATAATCTTAAGGTCCATACGACCCTCCCCCCCCCCCCTTCTACCCAGGAACTGAACGGCCAACAATATGCGAAAAAAAAGGGAGTTCGACGTAACTTACCAAGACTGAGGACTAAGGCACGACGGAGGATAAACCGAAACGTGAAGGCGGCTCTAACGTTGGCGAGAGAAGGTTTCTGGTGTGAGCGAAAATGGGAGGTGGGTGATGAAGGGATATCCGCTTAATTATAAGGTTTGTTGAGAGTGTAAAAAAAATGAAGGCAATGTTGAAAGGCGGTTGAATGGAATATATGGTTGTTTGAGGTTCTGATGTATTCAACGTAAGAGGAGTAATGGGTTTCTGATGTGTTCAACGTATGGAGGGGTGTTAATTACCACGTAATTAATGGATGCATGAACTTCGTAGTTAACGAAACGGGTTAGTTAATACGTAAATACCGTTATTTATCGCAGTCACGTAATATCGATTACGTGTTATTAATTATCGCTTTACGATACTTTAATTTATATTAAAGTATACGTACTACTCGAACTATACATTATATATATCATTATTCAAGTTACGTATTATTCTATTACTTAAAGACGGGATATTACAGTCTTCTTCCCTTAAAATGAACTCCGTCCCGAAGTTCACCTAGGGAAACAAAAGAGTTCTGCAATAACTATCCACTACTCATACCGACTCCTAGGAAGAAAGAATAACAAGAGATGAAATAAAGGAACCAAAACTTAGAATATTACATTCTACCCTCCTAAAAAGATAGTTACGTCCACGTAACTTACCTCATACAAACAGTTGAGGATACTTCTCCTTCATCGCGGATTCGGTCTCCCAAGTGGCTTCTTCAACATTGTGATTGGTCCAAAGGACTTTCACCAATACGGTCTCACCAGTTCTTGTCTTTCTCACCTTTCGATCGAGGATTTCCTTGGGCATCTCTACGTATGACATCTGCTCGTCGACCTCGATAGCCTCATGATCCAACACGTGTGTAGGATCACTCACATACCTCCTCAATTGGGAAACATTGAACACGTTATGGACCCTGTCTAGAGCTGGAGGTAAAGCCAACCGATATGCCACTTCCCCCACTCTATCCAATATCTCAAATGGCCCTATGAACTTTTGGCTAAGCTTCCCTCTCTTTCCAAATCGCATCACCCCCTTCATGGGAGATACCTTCAACAAAACCTTCTCACCTTTTTCGAAGGTGATATCCCTCCTCCTTAGATCCGCATAGCTCTTCTGTCTGTCCTGCGTGGCTCTCATTTTCTGACGAATTACGCGTACCTGATCCACCATCTCTTGGATCATCTCGGGCCCTAAAACCACTACAACTGCCTTGTCGTCCCAGCAAATTGGGCTTCGAAACTTCCTCCCATATAACGCCTCGAAAGGTGCTAGGCCAATGCTGGAGTGATAGCTATTGTTGTATGAGAATTCTATCAAGTCCAACTTGTCCTCCCATGATCCTCCAAATTCCAATACGCAAGCTCGAAGCATGTCTTCCAGGGTTTGAATGGTCCTCTCCGTCTGACCATCAGTGGCTGGATGAAAAGTTGTACTCATTTTCAACTTCGTCCCCATCAAAGATTGCAACTCCTGCCAAAACTTAGAAATGAACCTCGAGTCTCGGTCGGACACAATGTCCTTAGCCACTCCATGCAGTCTCACCACGTGCTTGATGTATGCTCGAGCTAGCTCAGTTTTACTGCAGGTGTCCTTCATAGGAATGAAATGGGCTGATTTGGTCAGTCTGTCAACAATGACCCGGATCATGTTATTACCCCTCAGACTCCTTGGTAACCCTACGATGAAGTCCATCGATATGCTTTCCCACTTCCATTCTAGTACATCGAGTGGTTGCACTTTTCCTTGCGGTCTCTTATGTTCCCCTTTCACCTTTTGGCATACTAAACATCGGGACACAAACTCTGCAACTTCCTTCTTCATGTTTGGCCACCAAAATGTCCATTTTATGTCCTGATACAACTTATCCCCCCTTGATGAACCGAATAAGGTGTACAGTGAGCTTCGGTAAGTATCTTCCTCTTTAACTCTTCATTCTCAGGTACACACCATCTTCCCGCAAACCTCAAACTATCATCGTAGTGAATCTCGAATTTGGAATAAGGCCCGGTGCCACTGGCCTTGCTCACCGCTTCCCGCCACCTTAGAATCCTTGAGTCATTTTTCTGTTTCTCTCGAATCTCATCATACAACTCGGGCTCGATAGTCAAATCTCCTATAGACTCTCCCTTCCTAATCACGGCAATGCCCATTTCCCCTAACTCATCATATATCCTCACTCTTGACTTGGCAGTACGCATGGTGTGGATGGTCTTCCTACTTAACGCATCTGCCACGACGTTAGCTTTCCCTTCCTTATAAATGATCTCCATGTCGTAATCCCCAATTAATTCAATCCACCTTCTCTGCCTCATATTGAGCTCCTTCTGGGTATAAATGTACTTCAAGCTTTTGTGGTCGAAAAACACCTTAAATGTCGCCCCATACAGGTAATGACGCCACAATTTGAGTGCAAACACTACGGCTCCTAGTTCTAGATCATGGGTCGAATAATTCTCTTCATAGGGCTTAAGCTGTCGGGAAGCATATGCGATCACCTTGCCATTCTGCATCAGTACACATCCTAGACCATTCTTGGAAGCATCAGTGAATACTTCAAAGTTCTCGCTCCCTTCAGGTAAAGCAAGAATAGGAGCTCACATGTATTAAATGAGTTAGTTAACGGATATGTTAGCTCGAGTTAAATTGATAACGGGAACTGCAAATAATGAGAGAGAAAATATCTGAAAAGCTCTGAAATTCATACCCTAGTTTTTTGGAGATGACGGCGGCCAAATCTAATCATAATAATAATAAAAATCAAAATCAAAATCGTTTTTCTCCATTAAATTCTACAGTTCATGCTAATATTCATGCTAGTAAACAAACTGTTGTTAGTTCAAATGCTGGAATTTCATTGTTGGTACCATCTTCAGAGGATACAGGGAAAACTCGATCAATGAGAGATATTCAAGGTATTCCAACTCTGGATTTTCAGGAAGATGTTGGTGGTCAAGGATGGAGTATAAGGCAGGGAGGACGAGACATTCCGGTTCTGGAAACAATTGTTGAAGATGAGATGCCAGATGGAATGCTTCAGTTCTCTGTTGAAGATATTGAACCTGAGGTAGAATTCTGGTCTAACTCTATTATGTGTTATGTTTTAGGTGCCAATCCACCATATGATGTGATGGAGGATTATATCTATGGTGAATGGGGCCACTTTGGAGTAGATAGGGTTTCTTCTCTTGACAATGGAGTTTATCTTGTTCATTTTGATTCCATGGGGGGAAGGGAAGACTTGTTACAGGCTGGGTATTATATGTTTGAAAATAAACCAGTCGTTTTGAAACCATGGGTTGTTGATATGGAGTTGGTTAAAAGCCCAGTTGATGTAGTGCCAGTTTGGATAAGATTATATGGGGTTCCACTCAAATGCTGGGGAAAATGCTTACCAAGGATTGCTGAACTTGTTGGTAAGGTTGTGAAACTGGATCAAAATACTCAAGACAAGATTAGACTGAATTATGCTAGAGCTATGGTTGAATTACAGATGAATCAGGAGCTAGTGAGGCAGGTTCAGTTTATGGATGAAAAGGGTATAGTGAATACAGTGAGAATTGAGTATGAATGGAAGCCAGTTACCTGTATTCATTGTAAGGGATTAGGTCATTCTATGGAGAACTGTAGGAAGAGGAAGAAACCAGATGTGAAGAAAGTTGTAGTACCAAAACCTGTTCCTCATATTGATAAACAGAGGGTGTGGAAGCCAGTTCAGAAAATACCAGAGCCAGTAGCTGTTGTTACACCTCCGAATCTCACTATGCCTAATTTTCCTCCTTTAGGAGAGGATAGGGGTCAAGCAACACCAGCAAAACAAGCTTTAAAGATGAATAGACAGGAAGGGATTGTTGGAGTTAGATTGTCTGGGAAGTTTAGCAAATATACATTCATGAATGCTGTCACCAATTTTGCTACTACTTCTGATAATGGAATTGAGAATGGGAAGGACCCTCCAGATAAAAGTAATCATGCATAGTATTGGTTTTTGGAATGTTCGGGGTCTAAATGACCTGAATAAACAAAGAACTGTGAAGTGGTTCTTGAATAATAATAATGTTGGGTTATTTGGTCTTTTAGAAACAAAAATTAAGGCTAGGAATCTTTTAAAAAGGAACACTACTTTCTGTGATGGTTGGTGTCTTTCTACTAATAATAGTTATCATTCAGGAGGTAGAGTTTGGGTTTTATGGCAACCAAATAAGTTTGAGATTGACTTTATTGAATATAATGAGCAATTTATTCATATGAAGGTGGTTGCCAAACCTGAAGGGAAAAGCTTTATGGTGACTATGATATATGCCTTTAATGGGGCTTCTGAAAGATTGGAGTTATGGAGTAGACTGAAGAGGATTGCTATGACTTGTGAGGTACCTTGGCTTTGGTTAGGGGACTTTAATACTGTACTGTCACCTGTTGAAAGACTAGGTGGGAATTCAACTGAGGCTGAGATGGAGCAGTTCCAGGATTGTGTGTCAATTTGTGGGATGGAGGACCTGGCTGCTGATGGGGCTCTGCTCACTTGGTCTAACAAGCATCAGCTTGGTGATAGGGTGTATAGTAGGTTGGACAGAGCTATGGGAAATCAAGAGTGGTTTAATGATTATAGGGACAGTATGGCTCATTTTCATCCAGAAGGTATCTTTGACCACTGTCCATGTACTATTATGGATAGAACCAGTGAAATGAATGGTAGGAAGAGCTTCAAGTACTTTAATATGTGGGGTAAAGCTGATAATTTTCATGAATTGGTCAGGAATAGTTGGAGTCAGAGTTATAGAGGGACCAAGATGTATGTTGTTGCCAAAAAATTAAAAGCTTTGAAGCCTGTGTTGAAGAGCCTAAATAAAGAAAAGTTCTCAGATATCGAAAATAATACTAATCTGGTAAGTTCTTTGTTGGAGCATATTCAGAGGAGAATCATTGAGGATCCTGGGAATCTTGATTTAGTTCAACAGGAATGGGAAACTACCCAGGATTTGAAGGAATTGATTGCAGCTAGGGATAGTTTTTTGATGCAGAAGGCAAAGGTGCAGTGGTCCATTGGAGGAGACTTGAATACCTCTTACTTTCACCATGCTATTAAAAAGAGAACAATGGTTAACAAGGTGTTTTATGTTGAAGATAGGCAAGGCAGGAAGTGTGTGGATGGGGACCAAATCCAAGGTGCCTTCTTGGAATACTATGAATTCCTGCTAGGGTCTAAATCTGATACTGTGGGGTTTGCAGCTCATATAGTTCAGAGGGGTTTCTGTTGCACTGATCAGCATTTGGATATATTGAATGCTCATGTTACCTATGATGAGATTAAGAATAGTATCTTTAGTATTCCTAAGGACAAATCCCCAGGGCCAGATGGCTATACTAGTCAATTTTATAAAGATGCATGGGAGATTGTAGGAGATGAGGTATGTGCTGCTATTGGCAATTTTTTTGAGACTGGCAAATTGTTGACTCAAATTAATTCTACTGTCATAACTCTGATTCCTAAGATTGATAGGCCTACTAATGTAAGTCACTTTAGGCCTATCTCTTGTTGCAATGTGATTTATAAAGCTATTTCTAAGGTTATGTGCAATAGGCTTTCTAGAGTTTTACCTGATATCATTAGTCCTTGTCAAGGTGCTTTTGTGAAAGGAATGAGTATTCTTGAGAATATCCTTATTTGTCAAGATTTGGTGAGAATGTATAGTAGGGGACACAGTTCTGCAAGGTGTATGTTCAAGCTTGATCTACAGAAGGCTTATGACTCCATAGAATGGGGCTTTGTGGAACAAATGTTAGATGCTTTGAGGTTTCCCAGGAGGTTTACTCAGTTGATTTTGCAGTGTATAACAACTACAACCTATTCTATCAATCTCAATGGTGTTCAATTTGGTTTCTTTGCTGGGAAACGAGGTTTGAGGCAAGGGGATCCAATCTCTCCTTTACTTTTTTGCATTTGTATGGAATATTTATCTAGAGCTATGGATTTTGCAGTGCAGAGATGGCATTTTAGATTTCATCCCCTTTGCAAGAGTATGAAGTTGACACACCTTCTTTTTGCTGACGACTTGCTTATGTTCAGTAAAGGAGACATCCAGTCTATTATGCTGATTCTGAGGGTGTTAGCTACTTTTTCTGCAACTTCAGGCTTAACAGTGAATGCATCTAAATCAGAGGTTGTGTTTAATGGTGTTTCAGACCAAGTGAAACAAGACATTATAGATGTATCAGGTTTTAAGGAAGGGACTTTGCCCTTCAAATATTTGGGTGTTCCAATTCAACCTGGTAGGCTGAGAAGAGCAGATTGTCATATCCTGGTTGAGAAAGTGGTGGCTAGAGTTAGAAGCATTGGTGCTAAGATATTGAGCTATGCAGGCAGAATTGTACTTATTAATTCAGTTTTGAACACTCTTCATAATTATTGGGCCTCTATTTTTCTTATTCCTAAAGGGGTGGTCAATAGGATAATGGCTGTTTGTAGGAATTTTCTCTGGAGTGGTGCAACTGAATATGATCGAATTCCTCTGGTGGCTTGGGATAATGTTTGTTGCAGTAAGGCAGAAGGTGGTCTGGGCATTGTGAATGCAGGTGTGTGGAATAAGGCGAGTGTTGCAAAATTAGTTCACTGGTTACATGTTAAAGCTGATAGGTTATGGGTCTTGTGGATTGATCATATTTACTTAAAGGGGACTCATTGGACTGATTATTCTCCTCCAGCTGATGTTAATTGGAACTGGAGGAATATATGCAAGGTGAGGGATCTGGTTAGTGCAGGGTACCAGGATGGTCAGTGGATGGCTGGTAGTTTCTCTATTCAGGGTGTGTATAGATGGCTGTAGGGATCACACACCTCTGTTCAGTGGTCTAAGGAGGTATGGGATAGTTGGGTACTCCCTAAACATTCTGTCATTGGATGGTTCATTGAAAGGGAGGCTTTGAATACTAGGTGCAAGTTGAAGAGGATTGGAGTATGTAATTCTGATCAATGTGTGCTATGTGAAGCTCACGAGGAAACACATGAGCATTTGTTCATAAACTGTAGATATAGTGCTCAAGTTGTTGCTGGTGTTGAGAGTAGATTCCAGATGAGCTCCCAGCAGTTCCAAGGGCATCATACCAGATTGCATAAGAAGATAAGAAGAGTTTTGAAGATGGCAACTAGATATTTCTTATGGCAAGAAAGAAATAAGTGCAGGATTGAAGGCTTGTTACGAAGACCTCATGTGATTATTAATTTGATTCATAGTCAAGTGGTTAGCAGGCTTAAACATGTAATGAATGATAATGATAGACGAATAGATGAGCAATGGTGTAGAGATATCCTACACATTTGAGTTGTAATAGTTGTTATAGTTTAATGAGAAAAGCTTACATTTTACCAAAAAAAAAAAGAATAGGAGCTGTGGTTAGGCGATCCTTCAAAGTTAGGAATGCCCGTTCGCAACTCTCATCCCACCTGAACGTATTCTCTTTCCTCATTAATGACGTCAGAGGCTTGGCTATTTTCGAAAAGTCCTAAACAAACATCCGATAATAGCCTTCTAACCCTAAGAAGCTTCGGATATCCCCTACATTCTTCGGTCTCTCCCAATTAGGGACAGCTTCGATTTTTCCTGGGTCGACAGATACCCCTTCTTTGGACACAACATGCCCCAAAAAGGCCACTTTATCTAACCAAAACTCACATTTACTCAACTTGGCATACAACTGATTCTCTCTTAGGGTTTGCAAAACCATCCTCAGGTGCTTCCCATGCTCTTCTCGGTTCTTTGAGTATACCAGGATATCGTCGATGAATACCACCACGAATTGGTCCAAATAAGGACTAAATACGCGGTTCATTAAGTCCATGAAGATAGCCGGTGCATTTGTTAGTCCAAAGGGCATGACCACAAATTCATAGTGTCCATATCTAGTCATAAACGCCGTTTTAGGAATATCCTCCTCCTTGATTCTCAATTGGTGATATCCCGACCTCAAATCAATCTTGGAAAAGACTCCTGCTCAACTTAGCTGGTCGAACAAATCATCGATTCGAGGTAAAGGGTACCTATTTTTAATGGTTGCGCTATTCAACTCCCTGTAGTATATGCATAGTCTCAAGCTCCCATCCTTTTTCTTCACAAATAAAACAGTTGCTCCCCATGGTGACACACTCGGCCTCACATAACCCTTCTCCAAAAGCTCACCCAAATGTTTCTTAAGCTCCTCCATCTCCTTTGGTCCCATATGGTAAGGTGCTTTGGAAATTGGTCCAGTTCCCGGTTTCAGGTCGATGTTAAAATCTAGGTCTCGCTTAGGTGGTAACCCGGGAATCTCTTCCGGAAACACTTCTTGGAATTCTCTCACGACCTCAACATCACCAATTTAGGGTACATCTTCTCGGGTATCCCGTACATGACATAAGATCAGTTTATCCTTACCTTTTAGGCAGGCCTTAAGGGCGTTCACAGTTATAAGCTTCACCTTCGGTTTCACTACGAATCCCCGATATGATACCCTCACTCCCTTGGGCCCCTTCAAGGTAACTTTCTTTTGATGGAAGTCGATGAAAGCTTTGTATTTCCCTAACCAGTCCATCCCCAAGATCACCTCAAATCCCCCCAGCGGAAATTCAACAAGGTCTGACTCGATCAAAGTTCACCTCTCCGACTCTAATAACCACGTTCTTATAAACTTTATTTGTAACACCCCCATTTATTTAAGGGCCTGTACTAGGACTCATCAGATAAATAAAGGTGTTACCATCCCGGTTTCCCGAGGCAGTAGATACAAAGGAAGATAAACAGTACTTTAAATAGAAAGTTAACTCAAGTCATGAACTTACAACCGTATCAAAAAGTCTTATCAACATAAGTAAAATACAACTCGTACTAAACTGACTAAGGTGATCTAGACATCTAATCTGGTCCGGATCCAAGCTCTTCCTCCCATAGCTCCCCCTTAGTCTTAGCCACCTGTCAATCTGCTCCCCAATAATTGGTTCATCACAGGTGATCACGAATACACAGGGTCAACCACAAGGTTGAGTAGAGAAAACTATAAATAAACCACATTACTATAAATAGAAAGCCGAACTTCTCCACTCCGAATCACAGACCCTTTTTCTCCGCACCACACAGACCCTTTATCTCCGCACCAAACACAGACCCTTTATCTCCGCACCAAACACAGACCCTTTATCTCCGCACCATACACAGACCCTTTATCTCCGCACCATTTCGTATCACAGAATTATATATCACAATATACCAATCATATAACAATATATATGAACATGATTAATGTCAGCCAATGAACAGATTACACATCTCATATACGTAGTATTCCCCTACCTCGTAACTGCAGAAGAAAATGGCAAAGTGAACAACTGTTCTCAAAAGTGCTCCACACGAAAACTTCCACCTAAAAGTATATTACTTAATTAATAAACTTCCTACTCACGTAAAACGTACACACATTCCATTTATAGTAACTTCCTATATATAGTAGCTTCCAAAAATAGTAACCTTGGTTTGAAATTCAAATCATTCAAATCATAAAATAAGACTCAAATTAAAATTGCCATAAATAAAATATTACACCATAATTACTAGTTATATTAGCCATAAATAAAACGATATTAAAAATAGAAAGTATATAGATAATATATAACATACTTATTAATAATAATAATAATAAGAAGAAGAAGAAGAATAATACCATAATTGAATAACATTAATACCCAAAATAAAATAAAGGAATAAAATAAATAAAACAACCAAAAATACTCCATCTATCCACACTCCCAACCCGCGGTACTTAGACACCCTACACCACCACGAGTCCAGCCCCTTTCCTCACCGACAACCACCAGACGTGACACCCAACCTGCCCCCTACACCACTGACCACCACCACCAGCGCCGACTTCCTCCGGCGAGGTGAACCAGAGCCATTACCAGGCCTGGTTCACGACCTACTGTACAAAAACACCAGCAGACCCCTTCCGCGAAAACCCCTGCAACCACCTCCTACAGTACTGACACCGACTCCACTAACCCCAACCACCATCACCGACACCAGACACCCACGACCAACCTGGTACCACCGCATAGACCTCCCCCTAGTCGGCGGTGATACCAACCCAAACACAACCCCCGACACACTGTAACACTCGCACCCACAGACAGCCCTTATCGAAACTCCCCAACCACCGTAGTCAACCACACTTAACCACCGTGAATAACACCATGTGCGCAACCTGACAACCCTTCTATCTCATGACACAAAAACCCAGAAATAAAGAAAGGCAAACACCCCTTAAAACTGACCCCAAAACACGTAACACAACCCAGAAATAAAACACCCTGCGACAACTACTGACTGACCCCCAATTAACTACCCTCGAGGAGGGCCTTAAACCACCAACGACAACCCCGAGGTGACTCAAATGTGTACAACACATGTCCCAGAACGAGATTATGCAAAAACAACCAGAGTTAGTCGTAGGTACTTAAAGATCTACGCAAATAAAATAGTGAACACGAAAGAAATTAACAACGGTATGGTGGACATACCAGATCTCTGACAAGAACGAACCACCCTACGCTACTGCACGACCACCGTGGTTGGCTCCCTCTTCTTTACTGACGTGGTGGCTAGGTTTTTGTTGTTTTAGATCTAAGTCTGTGACTAAGGTGACAGGGTAAATCTCACCTTAAATAAGGCGGCAGGAAGCAAAGGAGCTGAGTTTTGAATTTCGTTTCCCTAATCCGTCCATGGGCTGCTGTTTAGCACGCCAATCGAGGCCCATGGTCGTGATGCTACAGGTCCTGGGTTCGAGTCCCCTCATCACCACACGTCTAGAATTAACATTAGACACCTAGGTTCCCATATCGACTCCTATCACACACCCAAAACGCCTACCAAAACAAGTGTGCACGAGATTATTGAAACGACCATTTAAATAATTAATTCGTCGCTTAACCATAAATTACCCACGAACATTATATTCTAGTAATAAATAATCGGGTTATTACAGTCTTTCCCCCTTAAAAAGAACTTCGTCCCGAAGTTCAACAACACACAAAAGACAAAACAATCAAACCAAACAAACGTGGAACATAAAACATCACCAAAGTTCACTTAAAACATCGAATGTTACATTCCACCCCCCTTAAAGAAAAGTTACGTCCGCGTAACTTACCTCAATCGAACAAGTGTGGATAGCGCTCTCTCATGGATGCCTCAGGCTCCCATGTAGCCTCCTCCTGATTATGATTGGTCCACAGGACCTTCACCAAGATCGTCTCTCCGTTGCGAGTTTTCCGCACCTTTCGGTCTAGAATTTCTTTCGGAGTCTCAATGTATGACAACTGCTCATCTACCTCAATCACCTCGTGCTGAAGTACATGCGATGGGTCACTCACATATTTCCTCAACTGGGACACATGGAACACATTGTGGACCTTGGATAGGGTTGGAGGCAAAGCTAAGCGATATGCCACCTCTCCAACTCTGTCCAAGATCTCAAATGGCCCAATAAATTTCTGACTCAGCTTACCACGCTTGCCGAATCTCATCACACCTTTCATCGGAGAGACTTTCAGTAGTACTTTCTCTCCGGCCTCAAATGAAATATCACTCCTCTTCAGATCAGCATAGCTCTTCTGTCGATCCTGAGCGGCCCTCATCCTCTGACGAATAATCTGAACCTGCTCCACCATCTCCTGAATCATATCTGGCCCCAATGTCACAACATCGGCTCGATCATCCCAACACACAGGGCTCCTACACTTCCTCCCGTACAGAGCCTCGAAAGGGGCCATGCCTATGCTTGCATGATAACTGTTATTATAGGAAAACTCGATCAACCCCAGTCGATCCTCCCAAGATCCTCCGAACTCAAGTACACAAGCCCTCAACATATCCTCAAGAGTCTGAATTGTCCTCTCAGTCTGACCATCTGTAGCCGGATGGAAAGCTGTACTCATCTTCAACTGGGTACCCAAAGCAGCCTCTAACTCCTGCCAAAATCTGGATATAAACCTCGAGTCTCGATCTGAAACAATATCCTTGGGTACGCCATGTAGTTTGACCACATTCTGAACGTAGGACTTAGCCAACTTGGCCTTACTCCAGGTATCTTTCATTGGAATAAAGTGAGCTGACTTAGTCAAACGATCCACGATCACCCAAATCATGTTATTGCCCCTCCGAGTCCGAGGCAACCCCACGATAAAGTCCATCGAAATGTTCTCCCACTTCCACTCTGGTCCATCCAACGGTTGAACTTTCCCTTGAGGTCTCTTATGCTCCCCTTTCACCCTCTGACAAGTCAAACATCTCGACACAAACTCTGCGACCTCCTTCTTCATGTTCGGCCACCAAAACGTCTTCTTAAGGTCCTTATACAGCTTATCACCCCCTGGGTGAACAGAATAAGGAGTAGCATGAGCTTCAGTCAGGATCTTCTTCTTTAGCTCCCCCACCTCCGGAACACACCATCGCCCACTGAACCTCAAACTACCATCAGTATGAATACTGAACTTGGATGCAGACTCTCCACCCTCACTCTCCACCATCCTGCGCCACTTCTGGATTCTCGCATCATTACCTTGCAACTCCCGAATCTCACCATACAACTCCGGCTCTACTGTCAAGTCGCTAAGAGTATCCCCTTTCCGGATCATAAATATTCCCATCTCCCTTAGCTCACTATGCAACCTCGCTCTCGACCTCGCACAACCCAAAGCATGGAAAGATTTCCTACTTAGGGCGTCAGCTACCACATTTGCCTTGCCTTCGTGGTAGACAATCTGCATACCATAATCTCCGATCAACTCTATCCACCTCCACTGCCTCATGTTCAACTCCTTCTGGGTGTAGATATATTTCAGGCTCTTATGGTCAGAAAACACCTTAAAAGTGGCTCCATAAAGGTAATGACGCCACAATTTTAGTGCAAAGACCACAGCGCCCAATTCCAAATCATGAGTCGGATAATTCTCTTCATAGGTCTTCAACTGGCGAGAAGCATACGCGATCACTCTCCCATTCTGCATTAGCACACAACCCAACCCATGCTTGGAAGCGTCGGTGTATACTTCGAAATTATCACTTCCAACTGGCAAGGCCAGGATAGGAGCTGTTGTCAGGCATTCCTTAAGAGTCAGGAAGGCCTTCTCACAACCCTCATCCCAGACAAAACGGTTCTCCTTCCTCATTAACGACGTCAACGGCTTTGCTATCTTCGAAAAGTCTTTGACGAATCTCCGGTAGTAACCTGCTAACCCCAGAAAACTTCGGATCTCACTCACATTCTTCGGACTTTGCCACTTAGTCACAGCTTCAATTTTACTAGGGTCAACAGATACCCCCTCTTTGGAAATGACATGCCCCAGAAACGCCACTTTCTCCAACCAGAATTCACACTTACTCAACTTAGCATTGAGTTTATGTTCTTCCAAAGTCTGAAGTACCTTCCTCAAATGATCTTCGTGCTCCTCCGCATTCTTGGAATATACCAGGATATCATCAATAAATACCACCACGAACTTGTCGAGATACGGGCTGAAGACTCGATTCATCAAGTCCATGAACACAGCTGGAGCATTAGTCAATCCAAAGGGCATAACCACAAATTCATAGTGGCCATACCTCGTTCGGAAAGCGGTCTTCGGAATATCTTAATCCTTTATCCTCAATTGATGATACCCGGATCTCAAATCAATCTTGGAGAAAACCCCGGCTCCACTCAACTGATCGAACAAGTCGTCAATTCTCGGCAATGGATAACGGTTCTTGATGGTTACATTGTTCAGCTCTCGGTAGTCAACACACAACCTCAAACTCCCATCCTTCTTCTTCACAAACAGAACAGGTGCACCCCAGGGCGACACACTGGGTCGAATGAACCCTTTTTCAGCTAGTTCATCCAACTGCTTCTTCAATTCCTCCATCTCTTTAGGTCCCATACGGTAAGGTGATTTAGATATCGGTCCCGCTCCTGGTTTGAGGTCAATGGAAAATTCCACTTCCCTCCTCGGCGGTAACCCTGGAACGTCGTCTCTAAAAACTCCCTCAAACTCCCGTACCACAGGTATCTCACTAGTCTTGGGGGTCTCAGCCTCACAATCCCACATTTGGCACAAAATTAGGCTTTCTCCTTTCCGCAAACTAGACTTCAGGGTATTGACAGATATAAATTTGATCTTTGGTTTGACTCTATACCCCTTGTAGGATACCCTCACTCCCTTGGGTCCCTTCAAGGAAATTTTCTTTTGATGACAGTCGATAAAAGCCCTATACTTCCCCAGCCAATCCATCCCTAGGATCACCTCAAAACCTCCCAGCGGAAATTCTATGAGATCACAATAGAAAATTGCTTCCCCGATTTTGATGGGTACACTTCCATAGACTCTATTACAAGCTATTGACTCTCCTGAAGGTATGGTCACTGAGTCTGCGACCCAGTCGAACCTCTCAAGCCCCAAAACTCTAACATGGTCTCTAGACACAAAAGAATGGGTGGCACCGGAATCGAAAAGTACGAAAGTAGGTTTAGAGTTCACAAGAAAAGTACCGGTTACCACATGCGCATCCTCCTGAGCGGCCTGCTTTCCCATGGCAAAGAGCTTGCCACTGGTCTTGGCCCCAATTTGACTGGCACTAGATGTCCCAGCCTGCTGGCTTCCCTCTGCTCCTGTCTTCTGGTTACCTCCATTCCCATAGCTTTGGTTCTGGTACAAGCGGTTCTGATAACTGTTGAAGTTCCTCTGGAAATTGCTGCTCCCTCCAGACTTCGCACCCCCACCGTAGTTTGATGTGGGTGTGCGATAGCCGCCGCTACCATAGGACTGAGTGCGGGATCCCTGATATCCGGATGTAGGCGTGCGATAACCCCCGGACTGATTCACTCCAGACGAGCGACATACTGCCTGCTTGTGCCCAATTTTCCCGCAGCCGAAACAGACCACTCCCACTGAACCACTACCAGAACCTCCACTCCTGAAGTTGCTCCCACTCTGGTTCCTCCCACCACCAGAGGCACTACTCCCGAAATACCCACTGTACTTGTTATTACTTGGCTTTTTCGATCCTGAACCCTCAGCTACTGGTTCAGCCTTCCTCTTTTCTGACTTGGACTTCTTGTCCGCCTTAATCATATCCGAAAGCCTCTCCGCCGCCCCAGCCCTTAAATAGATGTCACGGACTGTGGTGGGCGGAGCTGCAATCAGTCTCTTCTTGACGGCGATTGATAACCCCCTCTCAAATTTCATGGCTAGCATAGCATCGTCAAATCCCATATCTCCCACATAGTGTACCAGCTGGATGAATTTCCTGTAGTAAACCTCTACAGTGATGTCCTCCGACATCTGGAATGAGTCGAACTCCTCCCTCAGCTTGCTCTTTTGGAATTCTGGTAGAAACGCCTCGTTCAGAACCCCCTTGAATGCGTCCCACGGAACAAACGCGGATCCACCCTCTATAGCTACTTCCCGGAGCTCTCCCTTATTCGCGGTCCACCAGTCTCCAGCCATACCCCTCAGATAGTGGGCAGCCTGGTCTACCCTCAATTCTTCAGGGCAGTCCACCAACTCGAACAGGTTACCGAATTCCCGGCACCAAGCTCCTAACAGATGAGATTCCCCCTCCCCAGTGAATTGGGTAGGGTGATGTCTTGCGATGATTGTGCTCATTTTCGCGGAGTCCATTCGTTTGGCCTTTAGGGCCTCATTTTCAGCTATCAAACGGTCCACCTCCTCTTGGGTGATGTTAACGGCATTATCTCTTCGCGGAGGCATACTATAATACAACAGAAAGACATGAGTCCCGACTTATGTGGGCGCACATTAGGGTTAGGGCTAAAATCCCTAAACGATAAAGTCTATCATCAGCTATCAAATTGATTAATCAGAAAACTATAACATGGCTCGGGATCACATAACCGCATATCAATAGACATGATGATAGAAGAAGTACTAATCATGTTTCAAATCACTTAACATATCATATCAACATACACCCTTTTTCCAACAGTTAAAGATTCGTTCATGTTCATGCCCCTTCCGGCCTTTCAAAAGTCACATATACTTAGAATTCTCATAACTTACTTATCGCAGTATGCTATTACTTTCACCACCTCCTATTCTACCCTTTTCTCTCGTATATGCACTCTAGGTTCCCGGGTAAGACTGATAGGGCCTATGGTTTGGTGTGAGGGGGCCCCAGACTCATACTTTGCCTTTAGTGTGCTCCTAACAGTCCTATTCCGGGGTTCATTTTATTTAGACTCTCCTACATTCATTGGGTTCATTAGGTTAGGCCTGAGGATCGTTCGCTCTGATACCACTTTGTAACACCCCCATTTATTTAAGGGCTTGTTACGAAGACCTCATGTGATTATTAATTTGATTCATAGTCAAGTGGTTAGCAGGCTTAAACATGTAATGAATGATAATGATAGACGAATAGATGAGCAATGGTGTAGAGATATCCTACACATTTGAGTTGTAATAGTTGTTATAGTTTAATGAGAAAAGCTTACATTTTACCAAAAAAAAAAAGAATAGGAGCTGTGGTTAGGCGATCCTTCAAAGTTAGGAATGCCCGTTCGCAACTCTCATCCCACCTGAACGTATTCTCTTTCCTCATTAATGACGTCAGAGGCTTGGCTATTTTCGAAAAGTCCTAAACAAACATCCGATAATAGCCTTCTAACCCTAAGAAGCTTCGGATATCCCCTACATTCTTCGGTCTCTCCCAATTAGCGACAGCTTCGATTTTCCTGGGTCGACAGATACCCCTTCTTTGGACACAACATGCCCCAAAAAGGCCACTTTATCTAACCAAAACTCACATTTACTCAACTTGGCATACAACTGATTCTCTCTTAGGGTTTGCAAAACCATCCTCAGGTGCTTCCCATGCTCTTCTCGGTTCTTTGAGTATACCAGGATATCGTCGATGAATACCACCACGAATTGGTCCAAATAAGGACTAAATACGCGGTTCATTAAGTCCATGAAGATAGCCGGTGCATTTGTTAGTCCAAAGGGCATGACCACAAATTCATAGTGTCCATATCTAGTCATAAACGCCGTTTTAGGAATATCCTCCTCCTTGATTCTCAATTGGTGATATCCCGACCTCAAATCAATCTTGGAAAAGACTCCTGCTCAACTTAGCTGGTCGAACAAATCATCGATTCGAGGTAAAGGGTACCTATTTTTAATGGTTGCGCTATTCAACTCCCTGTAGTATATGCATAGTCTCAAGCTCCCATCCTTTTTCTTCACAAATAAAACAGTTGCTCCCCACGGTGACACACTCGGCCTCACATAACCCTTCTCCAAAAGCTCACCCAAATGTTTCTTAAGCTCCTCCATCTCCTTTGGTCCCATATGGTAAGGTGCTTTGGAAATTGGTCCAGTTCCCGGTTTCAGGTCGATGTTAAAATCTAGGTCTCGCTTAGGTGGTAACCCGGGAATCTCTTCCGGAAACACTTCTTGGAATTCTCTCACGACCTCAACATCACCAATTTAGGGTACATCTTCTCGGGTATCCCGTACATGACATAAGATCAGTTTATCCTTACCTTTTAGGCAGGCCTTAAGGGCGTTCACAGTTATAAGCTTCACCTTCGGTTTCACTACGAATCCCCGATATGATACCCTCACTCCCTTGGGCCCCTTCAAGGTAACTTTCTTTTGATGGAAGTCGATGAAAGCTTTGTATTTCCCTAACCAGTCCATCCCCAAGATCACCTCAAATCCCCCCAGCGGAAATTCAACAAGGTCTGACTCAAAGTTCACCTCTCCGACTCTAATAACCACGTTCTTATAAACTTTATTTGTAACACCCCCATTTATTTAAGGGCCTGTACTAGGACTCCTCAGATAAATAAAGGTGTTACCATCCCGGTTTCCCGAGGCAGTAGATACAAAGGAAGATAAACAGTACTTTAAATAGAAAGTTAACTCAAGTCATGAACTTACAACCGTATCAAAAAGTCTTATCAACATAAGTAAAATACAACTCGTACTAAACTGACTAAGGTGATCTAGACATCTAATCTGGTCCGGATCCAAGCTCTTCCTCCCATAGCTCCCCCTTAGTCTTAGCCACCTGTCAATCTGCTCCCCAATAATTGGTTCATCACAGGTGATCACGAATACACAGGGTCAACCACAAGGTTGAGTAGAGAAAACTATAAATAAACCACATTACTATAAATAGAAAGCCGAACTTCTCCACTCCGAATCACAGACCCTTTTTCTCCGCACCACACAGACCCTTTATCTCCGCACCAAACACAGACCCTTTATCTCCGCACCAAACACAGACCCTTTATCTCCGCACCATACACAGACCCTTTATCTCCGCACCATTTCGTATCACAGAATTATATATCACAATATACCAATCATATAACAATATATATGAACATGATTAATGTCAGCCAATGAACAGATTACACATCTCATATACGTAGTATTCCCCTACCTCGTAACTGCAGAAGAAAATGGCAAAGTGAACAACTGTTCTCAAAAGTGCTCCACACGAAAACTTCCACCTAAAAGTATATTACTTAATTAATAAACTTCCTACTCACGTAAAACGTACACACATTCCATTTATAGTAACTTCCTATATATAGTAGCTTCCAAAAATAGTAACCTTGGTTTGAAATTCAAATCATTCAAATCATAAAATAAGACTCAAATTAAAATTGCCATAAATAAAATATTACACCATAATTACTAGTTATATTAGCCATAAATAAAACGATATTAAAAATAGAAAGTATATAGATAATATATAACATACTTATTAATAATAATAATAAGAAGAAGAAGAAGAAGAATAATACCATAATTGAATAACATTAATACCCAAAATAAAATAAAGGAATAAAATAAATAAAACAACCAAAAATACTCCATCTATCCACACTCCCAACCCGCGGTACTTAGACACCCTACACCACCACGAGTCCAGCCCCTTTCCTCACCGACAACCACCAGACGTGACACCCAACCTGCCCCCTACACCACTGACCACCACCACCAGCGCCGACTTCCTCCGGCGAGGTGAACCAGAGCCATTACCAGGCCTGGTTCACGACCTACTGTACAAAAACACCAGCAGACCCCTTCCGCGAAAACCCCTGCAACCACCTCCTACAGTACTGACACCGACTCCACTAACCCCAACCACCATCACCGACACCAGACACCCACGACCAACCTGGTACCACCGCATAGACCTCCCCCTAGTCGGCGGTGATACCAACCCAAACACAACCCCCGACACACTGTAACACTCGCACCCACAGACAGCCCTTATCGAAACTCCCCAACCACCGTAGTCAACCACACTTAACCACCGTGAATAACACCATGCGCGCAACCTGACAACCCTTCTATCTCATGACACAAAAACCCAGAAATAAAGAAAGGCAAACACCCCTTAAAACTGACCCCAAAACACGTAACACAACCCCGAAATAAAACACCCTGCGACAACTACTGACTGACCCCCAATTAACTACCCTCGAGGAGGGCCTTAAACCACCAACGACAACCCCGAGGTGACTCAAATGTGTACAACACATATCCCAGAACGAGATTATGCAAAAACAACCAGAGTTAGTCGTAGGTACTTAAAGATCTACGCAAATAAAATAGTGAACACGAAAGAAATTAACAACGGTATGGTGGACATACCAGATCTCTGACAAGAACGAACCACCCTACGCTACTGCACGACCACCGTGGTTGGCTCCCTCTTCTTTACTGACGTGGTGGCTAGGTTTTTGTTGTTTTAGATCTAAGTTTGTGACTAAGGTGACAGGGTAAATCTCACCTTAAATAAGGCGGCAGGAAGCAAAGGAGCTGAGTTTTGAATTTCGTTTCCCTAATCCGTCCATGGGCTGCTGTTTAGCACGCCAATCGAGGCCCATGGTCGTGATGCTACAGGTCCTGGGTTCGAGTCCCCTCATCACCACACGTCTAGAATTAACATTAGACACCTAGGTTCCCATATCGACTCCTATCACACACCCAAAACGCCTACCAAAACAAGTGTGCACGAGATTATTGAAACGACCATTTAAATAATTAATTCGTCGCTTAACCATAAATTACCCACGAACATTATATTCTAGTAATAAATAATCGGGTTATTACATTATTACAAGGTATAGATTCCCCTGACGGTATGGTCACAAAATCGGTAATTTGGTCGAAGGATTCTAGACCTAAGGTTTTGGCATGCTCAATCGAAATAAAAGAATGCGATGCCCCGGAATCGAACAACACAAATGTGGGTTTAGAATGGACAAGAAATGTACCCGTAACAACATGAGCGTCCTCTGATGCAGCTTCCTTTCCCATTGTAAACAGTTTCCCACTCGACTTTACACCGCTCTGACTGGCAGAGGCCGCACCACTCTGTTGACCGACTTCATTAAGCTTCCTCTGGAAATTCCCATAGCCTTGACTGTTACTCTGGTTCCCTTGGTTGCGGTTTTGGTTCCGGTAGCTGTTGTAACTTCTTTGATAGCTATTAACCCCCGATCTCGAACTTCCTCCGAAACTTGATGTTGATGTTCTAAATCCTCCACTCTGGTTACCTTGGTAAGGGCTCTTCCCTTGAGTTCCCAAATTTGCCCTACAATCCACCCTCTTGTGTCCAAACCTCCCACACCTGAAACAGGTGGGTCCTCCACTAGTAGTCCGTGATGTTACCTGGCCATTTCCACTTCGATTGTTTACACCAGCCGGTGCACTGCTGGCGGAATATGAATTGTATCTGTTCGAGTTTTGCTTCTTGTTTCCAGGACCATCACCATTGGTCTCAACCTTTCTTTTCTCGTTCCTTTCTTTCTTTTCCTCTTTCAGCATGTCTGAAATTCGCTCTGCTTGGCCGGCTCTTTGGTACACCTCTTCTACTGTCGTGGGCTTTGCTGCCATTAATCTCTTCTTGATATTCACCATTAACCCCTTCTCAAATAACATGGCTAGAATCTCCACCGAAAATCCCAAATCAGCAACATACTCGGCTAACTACATAAATTTGTTGTGGTAAGTTTCTACAGTCATGTCCTCGGTCATCTTAAAGGTGTCAAACTCGGCTTTCATCTTGCTTTTGACATGCTCAGGTTGGAAGGTTGATGCCAAAATTCTTTTGAATCCGTCCCAACTTAAGAATTCACTTCCACTTTCTGTAGCTGCTACCCTTATTGACGCTTTGCTTCGGTTCCACCACCTTCCTGCCTTCCCCTTCAGATAGAAGGCTGCCTGGTCCACTTGCAATCTTCCGAGCAATCCAACAATTCGAATAGATTGTCGAATTCTCGAAACCACTCTCATAAAAGGTGCAACTCTCCCTCTCCGTCAAATTTGGTTGGGCAATGCCTCGAGATGGTCGAGCTCATTTTTGATGCATTCGTTGTCCCTCTGTCTTGGACATGGCCATCAAGGCCGCGTTGGTAGCCAAAAGCCTGTCCAATTCCGCTTGAGTGATGTTGGCAGCAGATGGGTCTCTCCTTGGGGCCATTTCTACAAGATTCGAACAAGATTTTAGGAATACCCGTTATCTACTAGACATAGGCCAACATTGATTAACTCAGTCCCTGCAACGGAAAATATAGTATGGTTGACGGGTTTGACCTTCCCAATCTACCATGTTAATACTACTTTCTAAATCTAGTTCTAGCTCATCCTCTTATTTAACTACACCATCTACCTAAGGCACAGGGATCAGTTAACCGCATATCTCTAGACATGATGCTATAGCATGCAATCACATTATCAGATAGTCATGTGGGCACTTGTAACTTACAGTATTTTCACAGAACATTAATCAACTAATCTTATCGTCCCAGTTATGACTAGTTATACATCCAATTTACTTACCTTGCTCCTTCCCTGCAAAAAGATTCATACGATTTACAGTAGGTCAACACCTAGACTACCCTTCATCTTGAGTTGCTCTCATGGGGTTCCCGGGTCCGAATTGAGAGGGCCCATGGGTTGGTGTGAGGGGGCCCCTAACTCATCCCATTCCCTTTTTGGGGCTCCTATCGGTTCTTTTCCCGGGGTTCATTTTATTCGACTCTCCCTAAATTCATTTATTCATTGGTTAGGCCTAAGGATCGTTTTCTCTTATACCACTTTGTAACACCCTCATTTATCAAAGAGCCTGAACTAGGACTTCTCTAATAATTGAGCGTGTTACCATCTCGGAATAACCGAGTTAGTAGATAATCAAAGGAAGGAAACCCAGTACTTTAAATAAATTTTATTAAGTCGATACAACATGCTAGATTAAACAAACTATTATAACGAAAGGATTACAACTGATACGACTACTGTGATCTAACAGCTAGGTCGGCCTTGTACATCCTATCTCCTTCCCATGCCACCACTGAGTCCTTTACATACCTGTCAGATCAACTCCCCGTTACGGATCATTGTAGGTGTTTATGAATACACGGTTAACCTCGAGGTTAAGTAGGATAAGTAATCAAACAAAACAAATAATGCAACAAGTATGAAAATGCAATGTCATGGCCTTTTCTTAACTCATCCCCATACTTCCACCCGCCTCCTTCTGGCCGGGTCTGCCTCGATCGTCATCGAGAAACCAGCTTTACAGCTGAATTACACCACCACGAAGGTATAAACGGGGTCTGCCGGTAAGTTATTTTTACATCACCCGAAGGCTTTTACCATGATGTCTGCCCAGGCTAAACCTGTATACTGATGTATATGCCATGCCAATGAATGCAATATCTTACCGTTACACAAATCCATATCCAAAACTGGTAACAAGTGCATATGCCATGCGAATGAATAAAATAACCAAATAACCAAGAACCACATCTTAAATCAACCAATAACATCCAATGCGAATAATAAGATGACAGATTAAATTATCCTACCTCAATTTCAAGAAAATGCCAAAATAGTAATCCGATAAGCAATCAGAAGTATTCCACCAAGATCTCGTCACCTAACAGTTACAAATATATGTATAATTACTAGTTATCCGTAACAACGACTAATTATATAAACTAACTAGATAAATTATACTTTGAAATTATCTAATAAAAAGGTTATTTATGATTTGTATATATAATTATCGTCTAACCGTCTTACCCTTATTATTATAGTTATTATTGGTATTAGTGTCAAGATAATATTAAACAACTCCTTAATTGGTGGCCTAACATAACTTACGTACAAACTTTTTCTTAGCTAGTTGTTAGTTGTTGATCAAAGCTTCTGTTAATCCATTCCTAGCTTTTCGTTTATATAGCCCTATCCAACTATTGCTTGTATCTCTATTTATACACTGTAATTATATCCATTATGAATAAAACAAACAATTAAACTCAACACTAATCTTATAATTAGCACTACCACAAGGTCGTATAATAATACGGAAATGAAACTTAGACTAATTATGGAACAGTAACTAACCATACTACCTATTGACCACAACCGTCTATCACCTACCCATTACCCACCGCGACAGCATCTTTGGCCCTCGCCCCCGACGCAACCTCACCCCTGATAAACACCACGACAACTGCTCTTTTTCGAACCGGCAACAACAAATAACCCTTCACTGGACCGACACCAAACTTGCCCCATAAACCCGTAACCACCGCACGCCATCGCCTCTGGACACCACCCTAGTGACCTCTGACCCCAAGGTGGTCCAGGGTTGTTCCTTCCCCTCCATCGACACAGCCCAGAAATCACGAACCGCTAAAGAAAACCCGACACCGTTCCCGCGTCCCATGTTCCCCTCGTGCTCTGTTTTGTTTGCTTTTCTGCCCTCTCCTACGTGACTCCCCCCTCGACTACCACCATGTCACCACCGTGACCCATACCAACCCAGAAACCAACTCATCATCCCTGGGTTTCAGCCACACTCGACATGAGGTGTAAACATGGTCTGGGTTTAGGTTTATTTTCCCATATCCCGACTCCCTTATTCGAACTCGTCCCTACCACCACAAGCACCGCTATGGTTGGCTATATGCATAATCTTAAGGTCCATACGACCCTCCCCCCCCCCCCCCCCTTCTACCCAGGAACTGAACGGCCAACAATATGCGAAAAAAAAGGGAGTTCGACGTAACTTACCAAGACTGAGGACTAAGGCACGGTGGAGGATAAACCGAAACGTGAAGGCGGCTCTGACGTTGGCGAGAGAAGGTTTCTGGTGTGAGCGAAAATGGGAGGTGGGTGATGAAGGGATATCCGCTTAATTATAAGGTTTGTTGAGAGTGTAAAAAAACATGAATGCAATGTTGAAAGGCGGTTGAATGCAATATATGGTTGTTTGAGGTTCTGATGTATTCAACGTATGGGGAGTAATGGGTTTCTAATGTGTTCAACGTATGGAGGGGTGTTAATTACCACGTAATTAATGGATGCATGAACTTCGTAGTTAACGAAACGGGTTAATTAATACGTAAATACCGTTATTTATCGCAGTCACGTAATATCGATTAATTATCGCTTTACTATACTTTAATTTATATTAAAGTATACGTACTACTCGAACTATGCATTATATATATCATTATTCAAGTTACGTATTATTCTATTACTTAAAGACGGGATATTACAGTCTTCTTCCCTTAAAATGAACTCCGTCCCGAAGTTCACCTAGGGAAACAAAAGAGTTCTGCAATAACTATCCACTACTCATACCGACTCCTAGGAAGAAAGAATAACAAGAGATAAAATAAAGGTACCAAAACTTAGAATGTTACAGGTAGACCCTTCTTATGCACTGCTGGGGCAGTCATAGATGTCAGACAGGGACGTTTGACCTTAACGGTAGGGGATGAGATAGCCTCTTTTTGTTTGGCTAAGACACTTTTCAGGCCTATGATTGCAGATACATGTTATTCTGTTGATATTTTTGAGCATCTTAGCAGCGAGACTTGGACAGATTCTCTGATCGAGGGACCATCGTCAGCACTAAGTCTGCTAAGCAAATATACAGAGTACACAGGCATTGGTAACGATTCAGAGCCAGATCCTCTCACTCCAGGTAGGTTGACCAAGGGTGAAAGGAGAGAGGTAGGGTCACTGGTAAGTACCTTGTGCTCTCTTGAGGCAAAGGTTCCTGAGCGTAAGCCACTTCCATCTCATCTTCGTTATGCTTTCCTTGATGACTCTGAGCAATTTCCAGTTATTGTTTGCAATAAACAGGAAGATGTTCAGTTAACTGCCTTACTAACTGTTCTTAAACGAAACAGGAAGGCCATGGGGTATTCTTTGGATGACATCAAGGGCATCAGCCCTGATGTGTGCATGCACAGGATCGAGCTGGAAGAAGGTCATAAACCGTCTAGACAAGGACAGCGTAAGCTAAACCCGAAGATGGAAGAAGTGGTCATGACCGAGGTGATGAAATTGTTGGATGCACGTATCATCTATTCTGTAGGGAACTCCAAGTGGGTAAGTCCGGTTCAAGTAGTACCTAAGAAAGGAGGTACTACCGTTGTAAAGAATGAGAAAAATGAGCTAATACCCACTCGCTTGGTAACCGGCTGGCGAATGTGCATAGATTATCGCCAGCTGAATTCGGCTACTAAGAAAGACCATTTCCCTCTTCCCTTTATCGACCAAATGATTGAAAGATTAGCGTCACATGAATTTTTCTGTTACTTAGACGGATACTCCGATTTTTTCCAGATCCCGATTCATCCCGAGGATCAGGAAAAGACTACCTTTACTTACCCCAAGGGCCAAGGGTGTTTTTGCTTATCGCAAAATGCCTTTTGGGCTATGTAATGCCCCTGCCACCTTTCAAAGGTGCATGATAGGGATATTTTCAGAGTATATAGAGTCAATTATGGAGGTCTTTATGGATGACTTCAGTGTCTATGGTAACAGTTTTAATGATTGTCTGACTAACCTCGATAAGATTTTGCAGCGCTGCATAGAGGTGAATTTGGTTCTGAACTGGGAGTAATGCCATTTTATGGTCAATGAGGGAGTATTCCTTGGTCACTTAGTTTCTAACCGAGGCATAGAGGTTGACAAGGCAAAAGTGCAAGTTATTAAGCATCTACCACCCCCAGTCAATGTTAAGGGTGTGAGAAGTTTCCTTGGTCATGCCGGGTTTTATCGTCGGTTCATCAAGGACTTCTCAAAGATAGCTAAACCACTTACGCAGTTGCTTTTGAAAGATCTCCCCTTTATTTTTACTGATGATTGTCTCTCTGCTTTTCAGACCTTGAAACAGGCCTTGGTGTCTGCACCGATCATTCAACCCCGAACTAGGAGTTGCCCTTCGAGATCATGTGCGACGCCAGTGATTATGCATTGGGAGCGGTTTTGGGACATCGGAAGGAGAAAGCTTTGAATCCCATTTATTACGCGAGCCGAATTCTGGATGAGGCTCAAGTGAAATATGCCACCACTGAGAAAGAGCTTTTGGCTGTAATTTTTGCTCTTGACAAATTCCGCTCATATCTTATTGGTTCTAAAGTCATTGTTTTTACAGATCATGCAGCTCTGAAGCATCTTTTGGGAAAGAAGGAAGCAAAGCCCAGATTACTGCGGTGGATACTTCTACTTCAGGAATTTGATCTAGAAATAAAGGACAAAAAAGGCGCTGAGAATGTCGTGGCCGATCATCTGTCACGCTTGACTTATCGAGAAGGGGAAGATACTTTACCCATCAATGATTCTTTTGGTGACAATTCTCTTTTCTCCCTTTGTGCTATTATTGATCAGACTAACGATAAGGTTGAACCATGGTTTGCAGATTATGCTAATTTTGCAGCTGGCAAGGAAATGCCGAAAGGCCTAACTTACCAGCAACGCAAGAAGTTCTTACAGGATGCCCGACATTATTTCTGGGAGGAGCCTTACCTATGCAAAGAATTCGCAGACGGTCTCTACCGACGATGTATTCCACAATGGGAGACCAAAGCAATCCTGGAAGGGTGTCATTCTTCACATTATGGTGGTCATCACGGTCCATCGCGGACCGTGACTAAGGTACTTCAATCAGGTTTTTATTGGCCCACCATGTTTGTTGACACTAGAGCTTTTGTTTCCAGGTGTGACGAATGCCAGCGATCAGGTAACCTTTCTAAGCGTCATGATATGCCCCAGAACGACATTTTAGAAGTTGAACTCTTTGATGTCTGGGGTATTGACTACCAAGGACCGTTCCCTACAAGTCAAGGTAACCGGTATATCTTAGTTGCAGTAGATTATGTGTCAAAATGGGTCGAAGCTGTCGCGACACCCAATTGTGATGCCAAGACTGTTATTAAGTTATTTCGTAAGATCATCTTTCCTCGTTTCGGAGTCCCACGTGTCGTCATTAGCGATAGAGGCATGCACTTTAAGGAACAGACACTGACCCATATGCTGAATAAGTTTGGTGTACGGCATCGTAGAGGATTGGCTTATCATCCTCAGACCAGTGGTCAAGTTGAGGTCTCCAATAGGGAAGTTAAGGAGATTTTAGCTAAGGTTGTGTTTAAGTCTCGTAAGGATTTGAGTCAGAAACTTGATGATACCTTGTGGGCTTATAGAACAGCTTTCAAAACACCAATTGGTGCCTCACCATATCGTCTAGTGTATGGAAAGGCGTGTCATTTACCTGTCGAGCTATAGCATAAGGCATGGTGGCCAATACGCCAACTTAATTATGATGCTGACCGTTGTGGTGAGACCCGTCTTTTGCAGATTGATGAGCTTGAAGAATTCCGCTTGAAAGCTTATGAAAGTTCGCGAATTTACAAGGAAAAGACAAAAAGATGGCATGACAAGCGCATCCTACCACGGGAATTCCACGTGGGTCAAAAGGTGTTGCTCTTCAATTCCCGTCTGAGACTTTTCCCAGGCAAGCTGAAATCACGGTGGACGGGGCCATACACGGTAGTGGGAGTCACCAAATTTGGTTCCGTCGAGTTGGAAGACTCTCAGGGGTCGAAGTTTAAGGTCAACGGTCATCAAGTGAAGCGTTATCACGGAACGGAGGAGGTTGGCAATTTGGTCGAAGTGCAATTCTTCGACATTGAGGATAGTTGACACAAAGTGAATAGAAGGTCGTGCGGGACCTGTTAAACTAGCGCTTCCCGGGAGGCAACCCGGTTTTTCATGTTTTATTTTCATTTCAGACAATTTTCTGCTTTTGTACTGTTCAAGACTGTTTTTGGAGAGTTTTTCTGTTTTTTCTGCTGCTGTTTTAATACCCTTCGCAGGTTCGCAGACAAAAAGCCTCGATCGAGTAACATATCTACTCGATCGAGTGGAAAAACTACTCGATCGAACGATTCGCCCCTGAACAATGTTCGATCGAGTAACCTGTAACTGAGGGATGATCGATCGAGCAACAACCAAATTCGATCGAACGATCGCCTAATCGATCGAATAATACTTCCCAAACTCGATCGAATGATGCGCTGCTGCCGAAAGAACTTCTGCTCTCACCTCTTTCAAACCTCACTTTCTCGTTCGGTTTGGGGAGGTCGTTATTCTGTTCTATCCTGTAAGTTCCCATCTCATCTTCTCTTTTTCACCTTGCACAGTGAGGACATTGTATCGGTTGGTTTGCGTGGTTTATGCTTCCATCTTGTCTGCATTAGAATCTGAGTCAGAATCTTCATGTTTTGTCTCTTCGAACGTGACATAACCTTTGGCTTTTACATAAGCAGTATGCATAAGTTGTCACTTCACCAGAACACTACTGAACAAATAGACTGGACCTGAGACTTTGGCAAACTACAATATCTTTCCGAAGTTTAGAGCTTTTAACTGGTGTCATTCATGACCGGTTCATTTAGGATTGTGAGTAGTTACTCCCTGCATGTCGTGTAACATTAATTGGCACAAGTATGATTTTTGATTGCTTATTGCCTATATACATTCGGGTTTGTGGACGGTATTACATGTTCGGAGAATGCTTGCAAAATCCTTCTTATTCATTTTACCCATTAACTTCACATTATCCAAAAAATTGACAGTTGACCCTTTAGCTACAATCCATAAACTAAGCCTACCTTGTGTTGAGCTAGTTTAGTAGTTTTAGTGGTATTCGTTTCTTTATATCAATTTTGGCTCGTTTCTTATTGTATGAAGTTGGTAAATGAAGAAGTGGATGAGAAAACAAGAAAAAGAGGAAGAATTGAAAAATTGCCGAAAAAGAAAGAAAAAAAAATCAGAAAAGAAAAAATGAGAAAAAGAAAACGGCAAAAGAAGAGAAAAAGAAAAAATAGAAATTGGAATTTTTCTCCTATGTTGCAATCCATATCTCATGAGTTTTATTCTGGATCTGTGAGTTGATTGCCTAATCACCAAGGCATTTGAGCTTAATTCAGTGCGATAGAAGTGGATGTTTTATTCGGTTTGATTAGGATGCTAGCTTGGCTACTTTTCCTCTCATTCCCATATTGTTTTGCCTCTTCTTACCCATAGCCTCACTTATCCAAACTTTGCAAGTATTCGGCATGTAATGGACCCTGAACGGTTGGAATTTATGTGCACGGTAGCTAGAATCTCTTATCATACTAAATTGCATGCACGATTATGTTGGTCGCAGTCTAGGTGAGCGACTTTTCCTCTATCTCTCTTACATTCACTTATTTTACCCTTTTGCTTCACAAGAGAAGAGTGACCCACGAGAGTCCATCGTCAAGGGTCTTGCAAGGTTGACAGTTCAGTAGGCCTTTGACAAGTTGCAACTCATCTGCATGTTAGGTTGTGTAAGACCTTTTTCTTATGTCTTAAATATGGTTTGAGTAGACATTTCGGCAAGTGTTCTGCGCTCAGTTCCTTTTTGCAAGGCTAGATGCACCTTATTTGCTTGAGGACAAGCAAAGGTTTGGTTTGGGGATATTTGATACGTGCAATTTATATAGACTTTTTAGGTCCATTTTGCACGTATTTGTCCTTTAAATCTTAGTTTTTAGCACCCTTTTCCTCCGAATTGTCTACTTTGTTGCCTTTGTGTTCATTGCAGATAAATAACGAAGGAGAAGAAGAAATGCGCTCAAATCTTAGCAAAATCGGCATTTTCAAGACATCAAGAGAAGAAAAGGAATCCCAAAAGAAGAAACTCTCGCCAAATCCTGTAATACACTCGATCGACCTTCGATTCCACTCGATCGAGTGGTTATTGGTTGAAAGGAGCTCGAACGAAGACTACCTGAGATGACATCGAGGACCACCTGAAGGACACTCGATCGAGTACTGGCAATTACTCGATCGATTGAGAAGGAGCAAGGAACTACTCGATCGAGTAACTCACTTACTCGATCGAGCTAGGGTGCGAAATTTCAGGGTTCGAAGGTTTCTGAAATTAGCATAAAAGGAAAAGAATGAGGAGAAAGAAATCATCACTCGACAGATAGAAAGAAACAGCTCTTTGTAACCTAGATCTCATAAAAACACTTTTCTCATTTTCTCTAGAATTCGTTTACTTAGTTTTAACATTTGATTCTCAAGTAATCTTTTGGTTCATCTTCCTTCAATCTTGTAGTAACGGTATTCTCCTTCCTACTTTAATCTTTGATTCATGTTTTGCATTACTTACTTGTTCATCATGTTGAATCTTATTTTATGTATTTTCTTTAGTAATCTTATAAAAATGGTTGGCTAAGTCCTTCACTAGGATTTAGGGGAACTATGGATTAAGATTTGATTGTTGTCTTGAATGTTTTAGATTAGGGTTTGCATTTAATCGTCGCATTTAATAGTTTTTGATTGTTTGAGTCGACGCATCCAATCAACTATGTGGATTCCCTAACCCTAGATCGAAAGATTCGATTAGGTAGACCTGCGACGAACTTTAGGATGGATTAACTAGAGCGAAAGTTTGTTAGTTTTATCCTAGGGCGAATAGCGGACCGAAAGGACCTTTTCACTGCCCCTTTCCCGACCTCAATACGTTCTCAACTTCCTCATCTCGCCCTAAGCCATAGTGAACCGAAAATCCTAGTCTCTTCTCTTCTTTGTTTAATCGCTTGGTTCTCTGTTTTAGTTTCTTTTCTGTTAAAACCTTAGACTATAGATAAACTACAAACACCCCCAATTTGGTTACTTAGCAAGCTTATAAGAACTTTTAGAATTCTCTTCTCCCTGTGAATTCGATACCCGACCGCCTCTACTACATTACTTTAGGACCAGTTGGTTTATGTTTTATAGGGTTGCGATAGCCGTGTCACTCCACTTACAAAAGTCTCAGTTACTAAGAGAAAAACCGTCAGGGGTTCATCCTTTACTAGTTTTGCTAGTAAGGGAGGGGTGGATAGATAACTTTTTAGTTCCTCAAAGGTTGCCTGGTGATCAGGGGTCCACAGGAAGTCTTTGTTTTTTTATGAGCAGATTATAGAATGACTTGCATCTCACGAATGACCTTGATATAAATATGTTCAGGGCTGCTACCCTTCCTGTTAGCTTTTGGACATCTTTGACATACTTTGGTGGCTCCAATTCCAAGACGGCCTTGATCTGCTCAGGGCTAGCTTTTATCCCTCTCTTGGTCACCATGTAGCCCAAATATTTTCCTGCTGAGACTCCAAAGTGACATTTGGAGGGATTCAGCTTCATATTGAATTGTTCTAGTATTTGGAAGGCCTTATCCAGGTCTTTAACGTGATCCTCAACCTTCTTGGATTTGACCACCATGTCGTCAATATAGACTTCCATAGTGTCTCCAATTTGATCTTTGAGCATCATATTGACTAGCCTCTGATAGTTTGCCCCTGCATTTTTCAGACCAAAAGGCATATCAGTATAACAATATATACCTCTTTCAGTGATGAATGATGTGCTTTCCTGGTCTGAAGGATGCATCTTTATTTGATTGAATCCACTTGAAGCGTCCATAATAGTTAGCATTTTGTGCCCTGCTGTAGCATCTACCATGGCGTCAATGTGTGGCAAAGGGAATGGATCCTTTGGACAAGCCTTATTGAAATCAGTGTAATCTACACAGACCCTCCACTTGTCATTCTTCTTCTGGACAACCACCACATTGGCTAGCCAATCAGGATACATTACTTCCCTGATCATACCCATGTCAGGCAGCTTTTCTACTTCTTAATTGATGATCTCATTTCTTTCAGAAGCAAATTTTCGTATTTTTTGCTACACAGGCTTGAAGCATGTGTCAATATTGAGCTTATGAGTAATAATACTAGCGTCAATACCAGTCATATCAAAATGTGACCAAGCAAAACAAGACATCTATGTTTTAAGAAAATTAACCAGATCAAGCCTGACTAAGTCAGGTGCATCAGAACCAACAAGTACCTTCCTGTCAGGGAATTCATGATCCATGGTTACCTCTTCTGTCTCCATTTGTGTTTCTGCAACGTATTATTTCCTGACAGGGGACTTTAGTTGTTATGCCATAGACTTACCTGGCTTTGATGGTTTCAAAGCCTGCGAGTAGCATTCCTGAGCTGTTTTATGTTCGCCTCTGATAGTAGTTACCCCTAGAGTTGGCAGTGGGCCGTGCTGGGCCGGCCCGCGTGTCGGCCCACCGTGCCGGACCATATAAAATGGCCCGCTCGTGCCGTGCTTTTTGGCCCACCGTGCCATGCCGTGCCTGGCCCGGTGACTGAAAACCGAGTCGCGGCCCGCCCATGGCACGGTGGATTTTCGTGCCATGCCGTGCCTGGCCCATGGGCCGGTCGTGCCATGTTAATGGGCCGGCCCGCGTGCTACTTTTTTTTAAAAAAAAACAATTTATTTTTACTTGTTCACTTGTTTTATTGTATTTTTAATGTATACGATTTAATCAAATAATTAAGAAACGATGAAAAAAAAAGAAATTGTTATTAAAAGAGAGACTAAGAATTAAGATAAGTAGAAGATCGAGAATAAGAGATGGATTGAAATATTGAATTGTGAAGAAATGAATTGAATTAAGTTGCAATTTATAGAAGTTGGAAATTGTAATTATTAAAAAAAAAAGGAAATAAACTCAACAACCATAACATATTTACATAATAACGTTTTACATAGAAATAAAGTAATAATTAATAAACTCAACACTCAACACTCAACACTCAACAGTCTGTAACAATGTAACAGCTGGAAAATACAAGGGAAGAAGGAAGTCAGGAACTGAAGAAGGAAAAAAAACAGAGGAAAAACAGAGTAACGTTACAATTTGCAACTGTCGTGCCATCACCATTCACCAATGGCCATAATATCCGTGCCATCCACCGGGCCGGCCGTGTCAGGCCCGCCGTGCCTGGTGCGTGCCGTGCCTAGTCGTGCCTGGGCCGTGCCATGCCTAGGCACGGAAGCTTCCCATTTTTCGCGTCGCAGCCCGCGCCGAGCCCATGCGTGCCTGGGCCGTGCCACCTCGGGATTTGGTCCGTGTCGGGCCGACCGTGCCTGGGCCGTGCCGGCCACCGTGCCTGGCACGAAATGCCATCTCTAGTTACCCCCCCCCCCCCATTCGGTTGATACTTTTACGCACTGATGGTACGTTGAAGGAACAGCTTTGACATTGTGCATCCATGGTCTGCCTAGGATTACGTTGTATGAGGACAAGCAATCCAGGACTCCGAATATTTCATATGATGCAACTCCATCCGCGTATGTTGGTAAGTTAATCTCCCCCAGGGTACTTTTGGTTTCTCCACTGAATCCGACTAGGACACTTGACTTTTTGATGATCTGATCTTCGCTGATCTTCATGGTCTTTAGTACGTCCATCATTATCAGGTTAATTAAACTGCCTCCATCTATTAATATTCTAGACACTTTTGCTGTACTGATTTGCATTGTTATAACCAGGCTATCATAGTGTAAGTCTGGTACTCCCTGCAAATCATAGTCGTCAAAAGTGACAGAAGGTAAAGAAATAGATCTAGAAGAAGATTGAAGTTTTGACTCCCTGGCAACTTTTTTAGCTGATGAGCTTGTTAAACCGCGAATTTTTGATCCTCCACTTATGAATTTGACTTCATAAAGGAGGGGGGGGGAGGAGGCGGTGCCCTTGTATTTCCCTTAACCTTTCTTTCTTCTTTGTTGTGGCCTGACTGCTGGATTATATGCTTTAAATAGCCCTTCCTGATCAGGTAGGCTACTTCTTTCCTTAGCTGAATGCATTCTTCTATGATGTGTCTTATATCCTGATGGAATTCAAACCACTTTAAGGAATCTTTTTTGGGGTTGTCAGATTTCCCTGGCTATCTGACTGTATCCCCCATGCCTTCTAGCTTGTTGATTAATCATGCAGTCGAAATAAAGAAGTTATATTCAGGAATGGTTGGTAGGGTATAAGGGTTACTACTGTATTCTTGGTTCACGTTGACTTCAGATCGCTCAGGCCTGGAATATGGGGCGGATCTGGAGTTGTTTTCTCTATGCTTGGAGCTTTTCCTGTTGGTTTGTTGGTAATTCTACTTTGCTGGGGATGAAGATGTCCTGAAGTTGAGGTCTTCTTCCAGCCTGACATGTTCCAATGCAATTGATTGGACAGTAGCGAAGGTTGGGCAAGCTTTTTTGGTTAGATCTGCATAGATATCACTGTCATGCTAGACACCTTGCCTGAATGCCTCGACTGCGGTCTCCTCATCAAACCTTGGTATAGCCACCATTTCTTTGACAAATCTGCCAAGGTATTCCTTGACAGTCTCATCTGGAAGTTGTTTTTACCCTGAACAGGTTGCTTGGCCTTTTAGCCATGTCCCTGCTGGTGGCAAATTGTTGGGTGAAGGCATTGACCAAATATGCAAATCTCTTGATGCTCCCAAGAGGAAGATTGATGAACCATTGAATTGCTGCTCCTGTCAATGAGCTCACTGGGAATCGAGGCAGCCAACATCTTTTGTTTGAATACGGCAATATGATTTCGTGGATCAGTAGTCCCGTCATAGGTTCTCATTGACGGAATAGAGAATTTCTTTGGGAGATCCGCCTTGGCTATCTCTTCAGCAAAAGGTGAGTCATCAAAGCTGTCAATTTCCATCTCTTGAATAGGATCAGGAACCCCAGGAATGTTCTCTATTTTGTTGTGGAGTTTTTGAATTTCCTAGAGCATAGCCATCATTATGACTGCATTGGTTAGATCTGTTGCAGCTGTCTCATCCTTCTTACCAGGGGTGGGGTTTTTCTCTGGGGTTGAATAGCAAGAGAAGTCAATATTCTTGATGATGGACGAGAAGGGGGTTTCAGGCTCGAATCTGGGTTTGGAGCCTTATGATTTCTCCTCTAATTGTTTCTTCAATATAGACTTAGAGTCCTTGACTTTGTCAAATTCTGTAACAACCCGACCCACCATGGTCGTAACACAACCCCAATAAGATGGGTGCACACTTTTGGGCCCATTACTTGTCCTCACTTAAGCCCAAAAGCACAAGGCCTTGTTACTAAGTGGTGGGTGGAAGTTATTATAAACATATCACAAGCCTCACATTCTACCGATGTGGGACAACTTTTCTCTCATACTCTTGGGGTGTTACAAACTCCCCCACTTAAATAACACAACGTCCTTGTTGTGCCTCAAACTTGACCACAACCAGGGCCAGAATCCTCCCCGCTAGGCTGGTGACCCGGGTACTCCCGACCACGGGCTCACCACACGGTCGCAGGGTCGCTCTGATACCATTTGTAACAACCCGACCCGCCACCGTCATAACACAAACCCAATAAGATGAGTGCGCACTTTTGGGCCCGTTATTTGTCCTCACTTAAGCCCAAAAGCACAAGGCCTTGTTACTAAGTGGTGGGTGGAAGTTATTATAAACATATCACAAGCCTCACATTCTACCAATGTGGGACAACTTTTCTCTCATACTCTTGGGGTGTTACAAGTTCAGCCTGTGTTTGTGCTGCCCTTTCTATGATCTCTTCTAATTCTATGATCTGAGCCAAGGCAGCCTCTGGTTGCTCTTCTAGGGTTAACATTTTTTAGTGAGGATTTTTTTTGTAAGATGTTGGGAGATTTTTCTGAGATTAATGAACTAGAAGCCCTATGGTGGGCGCCAATTGTTTTAGCAAGAATTATCCTCATAAGACCAAGCTAAATAATGTATGAAAATGTAGGGTATATAGCTCTAATATGATCAATATGAATGTAATTTAATAACTCACAAAGGAAAGATAAAGGAACAAAGATTAAATAAGTGTTTCTGGACAGAATAGAAAAGATGATTATGATTGCTTGTATTACTCGTAAAAAATAGTAATGATTACATATATCTTTTGTACAAATGGTTACACTTGCTTATATACTAACTATGAAATGAACGTTGGATGCTTCAACGTTCTTCTTCCTTAGTTTGTATTTGTTCCGGATTAGTAGGGCACATCCCTATAAATTCGGGTTGACTCTTCTTTCCTCAACGTTTATGGAATCTCTCATGATCACACGGTTCTTCAGTGTTTGTTTAGGGTTTTGACTTGGCCCCCCTTGAAAATAGGAGCTTTAATATCTCCTGCAAACTGGCTTGCTGTATTACTGGCCCGGGCAGGTCATTCAGGTATGATTTCACTTGATTATGTTCAGTTGTTACTCCTTGCTTGGGCAGGTACGTGCTCTGTTTAGGGTGTAATTCCCTGATCCGTCTTGATTATACAGGGTCGTCCGAAATCTCCTTTGCTAGGCTTGCAATGAGTAGTCGAACTAGATTGAAATATGATCAGGCTAATTATGGCTCAACATAGGGCACACTCCTTATTAATCCGACTTTGACTCTCAACCTCAACGTCTATGGAATCTCCCATGATCACACGGCTATTCAATGTTTTCTTAGGGTTTTTGACTTGGCCTCCCTTGAAAATAGGAGCTTAACGTCTTCTGCAAGCTTGCTTGTCGTACTACTGACCAGGGTAAGTTCGGTTCATACTCTTCATCTGATCAGCCATGTACCCTATCCAGAGTATGTTATCCTTGATCCGTCTTGAGTTTACAGGATTGTTCTGAATTCTGGCTAGGCTTGCAATGAGTAGTCGGACTAGAGTATAATGTGATCAGGCTAATTATGGTTCAACAAGGTTCATGGGTGAACCGACCTAGAAGGTGTTTGGGCAGCACTCACAAAACCTAAATAGTATATGGTTGTGACATTTCTAATAATCTATTTTGGGGAGTTTTGTTTATGGGCTTACCATAATTCTATTAGGATTTTAAAGAGTTTCTTATATATAGGGGTTATTTGGTTACCCACTAAAAAACGTATGAATTTAAATTCACGTGAATTGCAAAATTGACCTTTTGTTTGGTTACCTAGGTCCCCCTAGGTAAGTGTGAATGGCTACATGAATTGAACTTCCTACCTGACAACCAAACAATATTTTCTAATTCACATGAATTCTAAAATCATGTGTTTTATGACTTTCTAGGCAATACGAATTCCTATATGCAACCAAACAACTTCATACTCTCGTTGACTCGATCACCGAAATAATGATAACTTCTTTATTCTGAATACAAAAACTGTAGCTCCTTAGCACTTGTTGGTTGACATAAGAGAATTAAAGCTCCCGCTAACTTCAAGTTCACATGAATTGGAATTGGAAATTCATGTGAATTCCTCTGTGAAGTTAATTCATGTGAGAAGTTCCAATAACCAATAAGGGGTTGGTGAGTGACTTCTCATATAATGGAGGAAGTAGATTCATGTGGGAAGTTCTATTTCTCATGATCTTGGCAACCAAACAACATCATGATTTTACACTTGCTAGGAAGTTTAAGATCCGTGATTTCAATTGGTAACCAAACAAGCCCTTAATTTTTTTTTTTTTTTTTTTTTTGCGGGGAACAAGCCCTTACTATCAAACCAAACAACATCATTATTTTACACTTGCTAGGAAGTTTATGATCCGTGATTTTAATGGGTAACCAAACAAGCCTTTATTATCAATAAAATTTCTCCCTTTTGTTAGTTATCGTAGCTATGACATCGATAGTGAACTGCGTAAATCCGTTTATCTGTTTTTACTTGATTATTCTTTACATTTTTTAATTTTTCTCGAATCTTTTACAACACTATTACAAAATGGTGAGAGGACTTTACTCCTTAAGTATACTTTGTATGTCTTAAAATTAAATAGCGATAAAAGTAACAAACATAACTAATTTTGGTATCACTCTTTCGTGAAGATGATTTACTCAATTATGTATACGATTTATCATTATATCTTATGCATTTCAACAACCCTTTGTCTCAAATGTCTATTTTTCTTTTTTACGGTTTTATTCCTCCACCTCCCAACCACCACCCCTATCGCCGCCATCCAACCAACTCGAGCTTCCCACCAGTCCTATCCACTGCGCACCGTCATCTTCTACAACGTTACCTAGTGCCTACCCACTTCTTTGCTCTTTACAATATAGAAAATTGATATCTCTATAGAATTGGTGATTGTACGAAGAAATATGCTGCGTCAAATAAGATTGAATTTGTCAATTACTCTCTATATCCCGATCATTTATTGATTTATTCTATTCAAATGTGTCTTAATTAATTGTTCTTTTATTTTTAAAATGAACTTGATCATTCGTATTATTTGGTCCACTCGTTATTTAGTAATTGACCCCTCGTCTTTCATTGGTCTTTAATTCTTTATGCGAAAAGAAAAGGAATACAATTAACCGGGAGTATTATCCAATTCCAAATATTGGTAGCTGTATACACCATTGCCAAATTCTTGATGAAGAGTAAATTAACATTTTAAATTTAGTACAGGACCATAAAAAACCTAAATTGTTTCACCCAAAATTATTAGAGCAACCTACTCTTATATGCCTAAATTGATGATTGATACGAGTATCAAATTATGGTTATTCATCCTTCAGCAGAAATCACTAGTCTTTAATTCACGCTTACAGGCTATACCACTGTAATTGCTCTATAACCCTTCAGCAATTAATCAATTATACATACTCTGTACAATCTAATCTAGTCCAGTGTAACCGCTTTATAAAATACCCCTAATTTATTACTTCCAATGAATAGATGCTTAAAGATTAAATAGGATATAATATTATTCGATCAATATGAAAACTAGGATGCATAATTAATGAATTTGCTAAGAGCTTGATTAATTTTAATTAAGAGGAAGGGAAAAAAGAGAAAACAATGATGTTTTTTTTCCTCAATTTTTAGAAGGTCGGCCATAAAAAGGTTATAGGAAAACCTAATAAAAAACCTGATTAGTAAAGTATCGGCTTTTAGTAAACGTAGTCGGCGTTTTTATAAAAAAGACGAAAATGCCTTTGGACGGTTTGTGAACATTTTCTCTCTATATATTTTTTCTAGAATTCATGAAAAACCCAATAAATTCATGAAAAAACCAAAAAAATAAAAACCGCAAAAATCATCTCAACTCACTAATTTTCATGGCAGAATCAAATTCAACACATTTTTCGGTTATTATCAACTTCTTAACATCGTTAGTTAATTAATTTGTATTTAATTTATAGTTTCGGATTAATTTAGTGGTAGATTTCGATAATTTTAATGCATTGCGGAAGGATGACGACATTCATCATCCATCCATGGATGGATATGAATGTCTTCATTTCCTCCATGGACAAGACCACGACATTCAACTTCTGCCCATTGATGATGAATATCTTCATCTCGTCGATGGACAAACGTATGGATGGATGATGAATGTCTTCATCCCCTTCATGGATGAGACCATCACATTAAACGTTTGTCCATGGACGAGATGAAGATATTCATCATCACTCCATGGGCAGACATTGAATATCGTGGTCTTGTCCATGGTGGAGATGAAAACATTCATCATCCATCATGATGGATGTCTTCATCTCCTCCATGGACAAAACCACGACATTCAACGTCTGCCCATGGAGGAGATGATGAATTTATTTATCTCTTCCATGGAGACACTTTAATTTTTTTTTTAAAAAAAACGTTTGTTTTCTTCTATTTTACGCCATTTATTGCTTTGTCTTCCGTTTACGCAATGTATTATGTTTAATCTTAAAATTATATGCTAGCAAATAATTTTTTATGCTAACAACACCGAAGGTTGACCCTTTCGAGTTTCTACGACGGCGGTGTGGCGTCGAACCCTAAGCCCTAAACCCTAAACCCTAAACGCTAAACCCTAAAGCATAAACCCATCGAAATGTGTCAATGCTCGAACGAATCATATTCAATGCAAAAAAAAATTATTTATCATCATAATTTTAAGATTGAACATAATACATTGCGTTAAACGGAAGACAAAGTAATAAATTCCGCAAAATAGGAGAAAATAAACGTTTTTAACAAAAAATAAAAAAAATTAAGCGTCTCGATGGAAGAGATGAAGAAATTCATTATCGCTTCATGGACAAACGTTGAATGTTGTGATCTAATCCATGGAGGGAATGAAGATATTCATCATCCATCCATGGATGCATGATAATGTCTTCATCTCCTCCAAGGATAAGACCATGACATTCAACGTGTGTCCATGCATGGAGGAATGATGATGGAGTAGATGAAGATATTCATCATTCCCCCATGGATGGATAAATTAAAAAGTAACTAAACCTGAAAAGTTAACTAAAATTTAAGAGCTGAAAACTAACTGATTATATTAAAAATTATTTGTCAAATTAACTGAAAATGTAGCTTATTTTGCTTAAATGACGTAAAAAATATAATAGTTATTATTGGTTGAAGGGTAAAAAAGAATATAAACTAAAACCAAATATGAACTTTCAAATGTTACCCTAGACAATATTTCATTTTAGGTAAATTATTTGGGCAAATAAGCTACTATTACCAATGAGCACTTACAAAAATTAAATTATCTGAAATTTTTATCAAAAACGCTCATTCAGTCACATAAAGTACTTAAATGGTATTACCAATGAGCCTTTGTATAATTTGGCTAATTATCAAATATTTTGGATAATAAATTAAATCACAAATACATTGTTGAGATATGACATATATTGTTTTCACAAATTCTTATTTGCAACGGCACTATCCGTCGCAAGCTTGTGACGGATACCATTTCCTCTCACAAAATACCCACTTTTTCTCCCTCTCAAACACTATTCATGTGGTCCCCTTTCTCCACTAACTCATTTTCTACCCATTTTATCTCACAAAATATCCGTCACAAATAACAACCCGTCGCAAGCAAGACTTACTATATTGTTTTATATCCAAAATATATTGGTGTTATTAACATGGACCGATCATTAAACACCGGCCTAAAATGAGGGGTGTAAAATAGCATCTAGGAGGAGCAAAAAGGCAAATAGGGGCCAAGTAGCATATATATGTGGTCATCCATATCTCAACTCTCAAATCGGATTTAGTCTTCCACGGTCACTTGCTTTCTCATAACTATTCATTAAATAAAGTATTACAACAATCAAATCAATATAATATTAATGCTTTTAACAATGGAATAAAAAGAGTCGGATGTAGACAATTTTATCCATCAATTCACTAATAAAAAACGATTTCCCATGTGACTCAATATAAAGATTAGGTGAAAATCCATAATTTACTTATAAATACACAAGAGTATAATGTATATTAAGGCTTTGTTTGAAAAGATGTTTCAGTTAACTTATTTAACCAAAAGTTAATGTACCTTATTATCTTACAAGTGTTTAACAAATATTTTATTTAACGAAATAAACTATTTGAGAGGTACCTGGTCCTATTTTATCATTTTTACTTCAACCATGAAGTTAGAAGTTCGATTCTCACCCAATGACATAAGTGCAATCATTTGAACAAAAAAACTAACATATAATTTTACTTCGGAAAATATAGCAAATTACCCTCATGGGTTCGATATTATGTGCAATCATGTCTCTTAACTTATACTTGTAACAAACTAACCCCATAAGATTTTTCTAATGTGCAACTAACCACATATCTTATTTTTATGAAATAAAATTTGCTAACTAAATATTTTACTATTATTTAAAATCAAAATTATTAATCAAATTGTAATCCTAAGATTCTAGCTTATTAAAAACATGTTCAAATAATTTTTTTAATTTTTGACAGAAATGTTATAATATGAGAATTGTTAATGATGTCTCAATGAAAAGTTACATGAGCAAATTTTTGTTCATACTAAAATTGGTTCACATTTTCCGTTAAATATTATATTTAATTATCTAAGAAATATATTTATAACCATTTTTATAATAGAAAATAATAGGTTTTAGTAAAAAAAAAAAGGGTAAAAAACTTGATTTGTACTTAATTGCAAATTTTTGAAAAGTTGTGGGGCTAATTTGCTACAAGTGAAACTTAGGAGGATGATTTACGCATAATTCATAAGTTACAGAACTAATTTCTTGCATACTCGATTTTAGATCATTTCAACAAAGCTCAGCTATCTTTATCTTTATCAAATATTTTTTATAAAAGCAAGTACATTATATTTTTTTTTGAAAGAAAAATCAATCAATTAATGAATAGTCATACGACATCTACAATATTTGTGTAATTTGATTGAATACAATTCGACTAGAGTCAAATAAAATAAAATCTTGTTCAAAGAAAGATATGTAAACTTGAATTATTTCAAAGCACGTCCTCTATCATATCGCCGCAAACAGCTTTTCACAAGAGGATCGTAGGATCTTGAGCCTTGACGAGAGAGGATTTCATCTGACCAAATTGAATGCATCCAACAAATCGACAACCTATGTAATACCATATAACGATCCATTACGAAACCGATCTTCCGCATCTTCACCATATAAGAAACGACCAAGACGCTCATATCTATATTACCAATAGAACTAAAACTTGAATAACAAGGACTGAAAAAACTCTGAAAATAGAGACAAACGAACGGATCTCACCAAAAGGGAGACTTTTATTGATTAATTCGTAAGGTTTCATAGTAAAAATTGATAAATAAGTTTTATGGGGGCTTACCATCGATCAAAAGTCGATGAAAAACCCAGATTTAATTGATGAAGGCGAAAGAAGAGTAAAAGTTATCAAATTTCAGTTACCTTTTTAGAATTTCGATATTTTTTAACTACTTTTATCAAATAATGCTTAAAACTTTTTATGTCAATAATATTAAAAAGAAAGAAAAAGAAATAGTTGAACCGTTTGTGATGAGACGACTTTGTTAGCATTATTGGCGGACCCACAAGGTTGAAGCCTTGAAGGTCAAAATCTTGTCACAAAACTCAAATAATTACATTATGAACTGGCCAAGTGCTATCAGAAAAGACTGTATCTATTAGGACATGTTTGGCTTATACGTACAATTTACCAAGTGCTCTACGGAATGCTGGAATAGTGTCAAAACAGATTCCACTAAATATATTTTTCAGCGTCATAAAAGTTATATACGCCAATGTTAGCACAAATTAACAATTTTTTGTTAAAAATGAACCCAATCCATCACGAGTTAAAGGAGTATAGTTTCCCTTTTACAATGTACATGTTATAGGTGCTCCATTTTCCCGCACTTGCCCTTCCACTTACTTCATTATGAGAAAAAAAAATATTCGTTTTCAGCTTGTAACAGATAGTATCCGTCACAAAAGCAATTTTGTGGAGTATATGCTTGACCTCATGACTTGTACATTTCGAGTTGGTCACCTCCGAGTGACTTATCAGATATACGTGGTTTACAAGTTATTACGTATACTTGAGAATTTATCCAGTGCACAACGAAAGTAGCGATTGCGGATTCTCACTATCACCAAAATGAAATTAAGATTAAAGTATCATTTTAAGGAGCTGTAAAAGCTGCAAAAAAAAAAAAAAACAGTAAAAATATCATAAATGAAAGAAAGACCTTGATTGTGGTATTATATATACCAACAGACAGTGTGTAACACCCGCGAAATTCCCGCCTTGGAACTTATTTAAAATAATCGGGATTTCAAATTTAAATCGTATTTTTGAGAAATTATAATTTTTAAAGAGTAATGAGTATTCCGGAAAGTTTTAATTCAAGTCTTAAGTATAGTAACCTTAAGGCTTAGCTTCTAGCAAAATCCGACTCAAAATCGAGTTATATGGGTTATACCCGGAAATGGGTCAAATAACTTGTGTCTATATGATGAAACCCTCATAAAACCCTTATTCACCTCTCTCCTCATTTCACTTTTCAGTTTCACCATTTCCACAAACCCCATTGTTACCTCCTAAAAAGCTCCAACTCTAAAATCATCACATCTTGTTCGTTCCTAATCGGTTTTTCGCGGTCTTTACTTCTTTCTTCTCCTCTTCTCCTTCTCCTTCTTTTAAGGTAAGAAAATTTGTTCTTCACTCCCCTCCCTTCAAAAATTCGAAACCCTAATTGGGCACTCAAACCTTAGTTTTTCCACTCTCACTTTCCCTTTGGTTGTAGGCTTTGAGTCGGGTGATCCGGAGGGCGATTCCTACGAAGTAAACGAGAGTTTGGACTAGAGCTCAAGCAAGAAGGTAACTTTAATGGTTTTTCATTTCCTCTTTGTCAAGGAATTAGTCCTTGTATGTGAATTCTAAGTATGAAATGGTGGTTGTCAATAATGTAGATGATTAGTGTTGTTTATCTTGTGTTGGTGGTTCTTACATGGGTTTTGGATGATTGAAATTGCTAGCACCATTGCTCTCACTTCTTAATTGAATTTCATGTTTTGGTATGTTAAATTAAGAAGGGTTTGGTGTTAGTTTAAGTAGCCTTGATTGATAATGATACACCTTAAATACATGTCCTTATAGTGCTTGAAAGAAGGGGTTTGTAAGGGGTTTGTATGTAGCAAACAATGGGGCAAAGAAGGGCGTGGACTGTGAACAACCCGTGGCTGGGCAGCGAATAGCGCAGCCTGCGCTGGAGGCCGCATGCCTGCTTGATTTGCCGCAGCCTGCGCCTCTGGCCGCAGCCTGCGGTATCCCCTGCTCGGTCGCTTGTTTCTCGCACATGTTTGATTGTTTTTGTACCCTTGTTTCTTCTACTTGTTTCCTATCTTCTCTCCCATGTATGTACACAAGTTTTTAAGTATTAAATCTCTTGTTTACATGTCTTAATGTTATTACTTTCATAACATGAATGAGGTCATTATTGAGAATAAGTAAGAAGTTTAAGGGTATACCATAAAAATGATAAAATTTAGGGGTACAACATAGAAAATCGAAAAACACGGGGGTACACCGTAGAATATCCCTTATTATTATTATTATTATTATTATTATTATTATTATTAATATGATTGTTATTGATGGTATTAATATTTTTATTAATGGTAAAGATTTTATTATTTATTAAGGGATATGTTTTTGGGAGTTATTATGGGAAGCTTTAATATGGGTATTAATGTATATTTAGGATAATTTGAAATTCAAACTAAAGTTACTATATTGGGAAAGTTTTATTTATGGAAACTTTCCACTTATGGAAGGTTGCTATTTATAGTAAGTATGATCGTTAAGGGGTTCGTGAAGGTTATTAATTCGTTACGTATACCTGTCTAGGTAGCGAGTTTCGCGTGGAACATTTCTAAGCAAGCCTCGGACTTAACTGCGTTTCTTGCTAATTCAGGTAGGGGAATACTGTATATATGATGACGAGTGATCTGTTATTATTATGTTAACTATTTATATATCTCATTGGATGATTGGTATTATATTGCGTTTAATTGTCTCATATATTTCTGTGATATAATACGATGTGAAAATATTGGGTCTTGTGATACGGTGCGGAGTATATTTGGCGTTGGATCGGTGCGGAGTTTATATGGTGTTGGATCGGTGCGGAGTTTATATGGTGTTGGATCGGTGCAGAGTTTATATGGTGTTGGATCGGTGCGGAGTTTATATGGTGGTGGATCGGTGCGGAGTTTATTTGGCGTTGGATCGGTGCGGAGTTTCTTATATTGTTGGTATATTTATTTCTTTTTCCCTACTCAACCTCGTGGTTGACCCTGTGTATTCGTGATCAACTGTGATGAACCATATTATTGGGGAGCAGATTGACAGGTGGATGAGACTAAGGGGGAGCTATGGGAGAAAGAGCTTAGATCCGGACCAGACTAGAGTCTAGATCACCTTAGTCAGTTTAGCATGAGTTGTACTTTATTTATTTTGTTAAGACTTTCGGATACAGTTGTAAGAACATGTTATGAGTTTAATTTTAATTAAAGTACTGTTTATCTTTCCTTTGTATCTACTGCCTCGGGAAACCGAGATGGTAACACCTTTATTTATCTGAGGAGTCCTAGTACAGACCCTTAAATAAATGGGGGTGTTACAGAGTATATGTAAAAGATAGAAAGAAGTATTTTGTAAAGACACTCACCTAACTGCGACCCATGGAAACATGCCTGCAATCTAACATGAACAAGAATTCTACAACTATGTATGAACAAACCCATTAAGTGACTCGGATACATGCAATTGGGGTAATGAAAGATATGTGAGGTAAAAGGTAAAAAGTGGTTAAGATGTTTTTGGATTTGTGGGGTTAGTAGCCAAGCTAGTAAAACCGTTTCCCAACAACATAATTCACAACTTTTGATATTAAGAAAGTGCTCTTTTGCAGCACAACTCTTACTTTGTATAAGAAAAGACTCCCAAATATTTTTAATGAAGTACGGGAGTGATAACAAATAAAAGAAAGGGATTTCAGAACGTATATATTTTGAATTCTAACACTGTCAGGTGGTCGGCCAACCCATGAAGGCGGTCAGTCGACCTATTTCCTGTATGTTTTGACATTTTTCATTTTTCTTTTCTTTCTTTCTTTTTCTGAATTTTTTCTGTTCTTTTTCTCTTTTCTTGCTTTCTTTCTTTCTTTTCTCTTTTTGCTCAAGATAGCATACCAACCAAGATGCCTCAAGATTAAACCAAAGACCACCAATACTAGCTTGGAAGGGTAGGCTGAGTATGGGATGTAGTTTTGGGGGAATAAAAAGGCAATTTTGGCCATGTAGGGCTTATGGGTAAATAAGAGAAAAGGGATCCCAAATGCACGTACCAAGACCCACAAAACGAGATAGTAAAACAAGTATATAGCAATTCAAGTTCATGTTTATGCATATTCATGTAACATGTTCCAAGGGGAGTACTACTCACATCCTAGACAACTGGTTTAAAGATGAAACCAGGAAATAAAGCTCTAAATCTTAGAATGTATAGTAGGTTGCCAAGGTATAAGTCAAGTCTCAAGATATACAAATTGACAAAAACTCGTAGATATGCAAAAGACTCTCATACTAAAACAAGTTGACAAGGCAAGGTCAAGGCATAAACATGTAAGATAGCAAAGATCATCCTTGAAATACTCTCGTTCCTGACTCGAACTATATGCTAAAGTAAACGTGCATTTTTTGAATTTTATTTTTTTTTTTTCTATTTTTTTGGATTTTTGTATATGCAAAGAAAATAAAGAAAAGAACAATGCAAGACATAAATGCAATAAACGTGTGACAAAATGCAATGCATGTGACACGAAACCATTCCCCAAACCAACCCGCACAATGTTCTCATTGTGCATTAGCCTAAGCAAAGGTTTCATAAAATTAAAAGAGAGATGCAAGGAAAATAAAACCAAGGAAAATTGGAAAGGACTCACTGGATTGTTAAGCGCATGAGTAAAACCTCCCCAAACCAGCGTAAGCTGGGGGATTTTGGTGGCCAGCAGTGCCACTCAAATACCCAAGATGGTTGCACGATTCCTGAAAAAGAAACGAACAGGCTGTGACGGACGGGTAGGTCGACCGACCCATATCTCTGGTCGACCGACCTTCCTGCGGAATGCAGGAATTCCAGGAATGCATGGATCAGGTCGGCCGACCTGTGAAGGTAGTCGGTCGACCCCTCTGTTGCAAAGCGGACTTCTTTTCTTCGGGAAAAACTTAAGTCATTCTTCTTTAAACCTGAAAAATCATCAAATATGCGCCCAACAAGTGCGCGAGATCCCAGAACCAAGTCCAAAAGTCTTAACTATGCTAACAAAACGGAAAAGTTCTAAAACTGAAAGTAAACAAAATTAAAAAGTCTCAACAAACAAAAAGTAAATTGTCTTAAAAGCTGAAATTTAAACAACTATCCGCTAAAGATGCGGAATATCTCAGACCACGGCTTTTGACGATATGCCGTAGTCTCCACGGTGTTTGCTTGAATGGTGAAACACGTCTCCTCTTCGTCGCAAAGCATATGCGACAGACTCTTCTCTTGAGCTTTTCTTCTCTTTTTCTTGTCCTCCTCATCCACAAAATCCGGATCTTCATCCTCCTTGTACCTCAGGAATCCCAGTCCTCCTCTTTGCACCGTGACCTCCTTTATTGTGGGTTTCCCCAAACCAGCTCCTGCATTAGTCATAATAGAAATATCCTCCATTGTGCTCCCAATCTGGGGCGGAGGTGTAAAAACAGGTATATGAGTAGGTAATAAAGTAGGAGAAGTAGTGATGACCTTATACTTCTTTTCAGAAGCAATAGCATTACAAGTAATAGGGGTCATATCATCCTTCTTCCTATAGGATAGGCCATAAATAATAGAATGCTTCCCTACTTTGAAGGTCAAGGTCCCAGTACCTACATCTATGATGGCTCCCGCAGTGTGGAGGAAAGGTCTTCCTAGAATTATGGGTATATGGGCATCCTCAGGGATATCCAAAACTACAAAATCGACTGGGAAGAAGAACCTATCTATACGCACAGGGATGTTTTCCAACACCCCTATGGGTTCCATAGATGTACGGTCTGCCATCTGGACAGTCATGCTAGTTACTGCAAAATTGGTCATTCCGAGTTTTAAGGCTACGCTAAGGGGCATGACACTGATACTAGCTCCTAGGTCGCATAGGGCCTTTTCTACAGGGAAAGTTCCTATATTGCAAGGTACAGAAAAACTTCCAGGATCCTCCAGCTTATGAGGGGCAATGACATGTGATAGGAAGCTGGAGGACTCTTCAGTGAGGGCTACTGACTCAACCTTATCTAAAGACCGCTTTCTTGATAAAAGTTGTCTCATAAATTTAAGATACGAAGGAACTTGTTGAACTAATTCTAAAAACGGAACTTGAACATTTAATGATCGAATTACGTCTTTAAATTTATCAAAAGATACCTGTTCCTTGGTTGGTATGAGTCTTTCCGGAAAAGGAGGGGCGGAAGATTCAGTATTTGCAGCCCTCCTCAGAAACCTAGGGGTCTTATCACCCCGGAAAAGGAAATCCCTCAAGTTGTCCGGCAATTCGGGTCTGAAAGCATCCCCCTGTTCAGCATCGGGGGTCGGTCGACCTTCTTCCTGTACAGCGGGAATTTTCGGAATCTGCTCAGAGGTCGGTCCTGGCTCCTGGGTCGGTCGACCTTCCTCGCTGTTATTCGGCTTCGGCCGTTTCGCCTTATCTTTCTCGCCTCCCACCTTAGCTCCACTTCTTAAAGATATGATGTTTAGAGTCTCTTTCTTTTGGTCCGTCTTGGTCGGAAGCTGACCCGGAGCCCTAGTATCGTTCTTGCTCGCGATTTGAGCAATCTGAGACTCTAACATCTTTATCCCTGCTTCCCTAGCCTGAGATTCCTTCTGAACCAACACAATGAGGTTTTGGATGAGAGCATCCGTATTGGGTGGTGGGTTTGAAGGTGGTTGAGGGTTGAAGGGTGGTTTTTGGAAACTTTGCTTATGTGGAGGGATGTATGTGGAATTTTGTTGAGGTTGTAGGTGTTGTGGGTTGAGAACATTCTGGCTTGTCCACCTCATGTTGGGATGGACATTATTATTATTTGGGTCATAAAAATTGTTCCCACGATAGTGCTGGAAAGCGGCACATGTCTCATTATATGAGGTGCAGAATTTTGACACGTGCCCCTCTCCACCACATCTCTCACAAACAAAGGGTCCGTCTTGAACGGCATTCACCTGGTACATACCTCCTTTGCTTCCACTCCCTATATCGAACTTCCCACCACTCTCCAGCTTATCTAACTTGGCCATCAAGGCCTCAATAGCAGCTACGTTAGACTCAGCTTTCATTTGGTTACCACGGGAAGTCCCATGTTCAGCACGGTGGATAGCAACATCTTCTATTATCTTGAGACCCTTAGTCTCTCCAGATTTCTCTTGGAATCTTCCATTGGCTGCAGCATCTAGGTAGGCCCTGTTGTCATCATAGAGGCCATTGTAGAACTGGTTACAAAGAAACCATTGTTCGAATCCATGGTGTGGTATGGATCGAATAAGTCTCTTGAACCTGTCCCAAGCCTCACTAAAATCTTCATTAGGCCCTTGCTTGAAGCTTGTTATCTGCGCCCTTAGAGCATTGGTCTTGGCTGCAGAGTAGTACTTCCTGTAGAATGCCAAGGCCAAGGTGTTCCAATCTGTGACTCCCGCAGCAGTGCGGTCAAGATCTCTGTACCATTCCCTTGCAGAATCCCTGAGAGAGAAGATGAACATGGTTTGTTTAATCTGGTCATGTGTCACTCCTTCTGGGGTGCAATAGAGCATATGTAATCTGTGAAGATTTCGATATGCTTTGCAGCATCCTCATTGGACGAGCCTCCAAATTGGTTTTTCTCAACCATAGTGATATAGGCAGGCTTGGCCTCGAATGGCTTCCCAGTACCTGCAGGTAAAGTGAACCCTTTGTATAGGTCCTTCACCTGAGGCATGGAGTGACTGGCGATAGTAGCTTCTTCGGCCATGTTCTCTTCTTCTTTTGGAAAAACTTGGAAGTAGGTATAAGATGGTGTTTTTGGTGTGGATGGATTTTGAGGTGAGTTTGGTTGTGAAGTCGGTGTTTTTGGTGAAGGTGGTTTTTCAAAGATATCCTCTTGTAATAGGGAAGATGGAGATCCTCCTTCCCTACTCTCTAAAAGTTGCTTCCTTTTTTCTCTTAAAGTCCTCTCAAGCTCGTGGTCAAGTGGTAGGAGTTCTCCTTGAACTGACCTGCGCATAAGATGGAAACTACAAGAAAAAAGTGAGAAGGTTTAAGGAACAAAAGTTCCTTAAACAAAGGAAACAAAAACAGAAAACAATAAACACTGGCGTCACCTCCCCGGTAACGGCGCCAAAATTTGATGCCCGTCGTTGAGGGTACCAAAGATAAAATTTATAATTCCTAACTTTAACAATAGATAGTGAAAGTCAAGGTCGAACCACAGAGAGGCGGGGAATGTTTATTGTTTGGTGTTAATGTTTTAAGGTAACAGTTTTGGGGGTTTGATTTATTTTTGCTAAGTCTAAAACAAGAATAAAAATAAGGCAAGTAAATAAAGATGATAAAAGAATTATAATAAAAGAGATGCTAGGATGATTGGGTAATAAATAGCTAAGGTAATATAAATCCTAAGGTCAACATGTATTGTAGTCGCGCAAGGGGTGCAACATATCCTTTCGGTCTATGGTACCTAATAGCTCCTTTCGGCCTATGCTATTAGTTCCTAGGTCTCACAATTATTGGGTGTCAACAATAAGGGTGATTCCTAAATCCTAGGTCACATACCTTTCAGTCTTGAGTGACCTAACCGTCTTAAGGTGTAAACCAATGTCCTTCCCGTATCTCTCAATCTTGGGTAGGTCATTACTAACATCCTACAAGTCTCCTTTCAGTCTCATTGCAGGTTATTATGGTCTACGAATTGAAACGAACAGAATACAAACGCGAGTGGGTCGACCGACCAGCTAGCCCAGTCGGCCGACCACAGCCTCGGTCGACCGACCCATTATATAGGTCGACCGACCACGGCTCTGCTACAGTTGGTCTCGGAACCTATACTACCTACGCATATTCATCCCCTACATCCTAACATATGAATTTAGCTACTCATAATCACTAAAATAATAATGGAAATAGGAGTAAACATGGAAATCATAATGAATATCAATCTAAACATGCAATCAATAGTAAAGCTTGGGATTCTATCTTAAACCGAATACAATAATTCTAAGCTAGTAACAATGAAACATAAATTAAGAGAAGAATTACCGGAAATATGATTGAGGCAGAAAAGGAACAAACTTTATTGATGAATGCTTGAAAGATTGAAGAACAAAACTAGAAATATTTGAGAATTATTGAAAGATTACAATAACGAAACTAAAATTAGAACTTAAAACTAAAACTCGATGTGAGATTTTGATAGATAGAAACTGAATTCTTTAACCCTAAACAGGAGATTAGTTTATATAGGCGGAAAATTAAGAGTTTCCTAAAGACTCTAACACGTTAATGGGCTTCGGAAAGCTTCAGGGTCTGTGCGGAGGTCGGTCGACCCACATAGCAGGTCGGTCGACCTGTTTACGGGCTTCTGTGTTTTTCCGAATTTTCCATAATAGGGACCTGGTCGGCCGACCCAAATAGTAGGTCGGTCGACCCGTTTTCCTGTAGGATTGCTTTGATTTGTCTTCGGTTTGACTTCTTGGTACTTGGTCAATGTTTTGAGTTGACTTTCCATCGTTCCTTGGCTAAGAAAAATCCTGAGGGCATAAATTTGGCATAACATCGTCCATTTTCCGCATAAATCTGCAAAAGAGCATAAAAATACGAAAGTAGACAATTGTTGGGAAATAAAGGCTAACACATAGTAAATGTACTATATTGATGGAGGTATTACATTAATTATGTCAGTGTGCTATATTGTTGGTTTGATAAATGTACTGTGGATCAAAACAACAGTTCCAAAATAGTATGGTTATTGTGACAAATGGTATGGTCACTATAACAATATTAAGCTGTAACACTATTATGCTATTAGATTAAGAGGTTGACAGAAGAATAAATTCGAAAATGGAAGTGACTATTATAATGACTTAATAAGTATGTTATAGTAAATGTGTTATGTTGTTATAGTGACTGTAGCATGGTTACATTGGTGTGGGAAATATAACATTGACATTTTTTAGACTGTTAGAGAGACAATATAATGATGTTACTGTCACACTATGTTGCTGTTAGAGTGACAGGTTGATGGAAGAATAAAATTGGAAAATGGAAGTGACTGTCACTACATCAAGAATTCTGAAGTGACTATTATAATGACTTAATAAAGTATGGTGTAGTAAATGTATTATGTTGTTTATAGTGACTATAGCATTGTTACATTGTTGGGGAAAATATAAAATTGGCATTCGTAAGAATGTTACAGTGATAGTATAATGATGTAGTACTGTATGTCTTAACGAAAATGTAAAGTAGTGTACAAAATGAATTCTATTAATGTCCATGTTTGTCACCACAAATCCAATAGTCGCATCACCATCAAATCAAATAGCATCATCATCTTCCGAAGATTCCTGTTAAGAAAAACAATATTAAAAATGTTGTTAATTAAATAATAATTAAGAAGATGGCAAAAGATGTAATCAAATGAAGTGTAAGAAAGCATACATCATCCAGTTCCTTTTGAGGGCAGTTGCATTTGTCGTGGTTAGCCATCTATTTGCACCAGGCGCATAGTCTTTTAGGCTTCTTTGCTTTTGCTATCGACTCTTTCCTGTTAGACAAAAGCCTTTTGCCGCTACCTTTATTTCTGACTTGTTTAGGTGGTAAGTGTAAAACCGCACCTCGCGATCGATCGAGCTTATGTCAGACCAGAATGCTTCTTTTGTGGTTCTTTTGCTTCTGTCCTTAGTTCTTCCCTCGGTTAACGCTCTTATCAGCTCAAAACTGCACTTCTGAGGCCATGGGATTCCTTCACTTTGTTCCATCATCTAAAAGTAGCCCACTTTAGACGAGAAAGACTCGGTTTCCGCAACTTTAGCATAATTCCTGCAAAATAACAAGAGATACACAAAGAAGCAGAAAAGGGGTAGAAAGGCAGGTAAAGTGCATGAAAATGCATGGAAATGCATGCCAAATAATTCTAAAAAGTGTATAAGATAGGCACGCATCAGTCAGCTGAGCCGACTTTGTATTGGGAGATTCGCCAGAATTTGCCTAGCGATGCAAATTTCAAGAAATTTGAGGCTATGATTGCCAATGCTGAGGCTAAGGATTTTGTGATCGGTGATGATCGATTTCTTCGTTTCCGTGGCCGGATGTTTGTTCCTGATGCTCTTAATTTGAGGAAGAAGGTGCTAGATGAAGCACATTTGACTCTGTATTCGATTCACCGTGGTGGTGAAAAGATGCATAAGGACTTTCGACTTTTGTTTTGGTGGCCTGGGATGAAAAGTGATATCTTGAGTTATGTGAGTAAGTGTTTAACCTGTCAGCAAGTCAAGATTGAGCATAAGAGACTTGGTGGTCTGCTTCATCTGCTCCACGTTCCTCAATGGAAGTGGGAGTGTATTTCCATGGATTTCATGACAGCGTTACCGAAGACTGTTGGTGGTAAGGATGTTGTCTGGGTGATTATTGACCGACTGACTAAGTGTGCTAGATTCATTCCGATTAGAGAGACCTGGGATATGGATCGTCTTGCTATGGCTTACGTTGTTGAGATTGTTCGTTATCATGGTATCCCTAAGGAGATCGTATCAGACAGGGATCCCCGTTTTTGTTCGAGGTTCTGGAAAGCTCTCCAGGAGGCCATGGGTAGCCGATTGTTGATGAGCACTGCATTCCATGCTGCTACGGATGGTCAGTCTGAGAGGACCATATGGACCTTAGAGGATCTGCTGCGAGCGTTTCCCTTAGATTTTTAAACTTCGTGGGAGCAGAGTTTGTCGTTGGTTGAGTTCTCGTATAATAATAGTTATCCTTCGTCGATCAAGATGGCTCCGTATGAGGCTCTTTATGTGAGAAAGTGTCGTAGTCCGATTTGGTGGGATCAGTCGAGTGATGTTCATGAACTAGGACCCGATCAACTAGCTGATACCATTGACCATGTTCAGTTGATTTGTGGTAGGATAAAGGCCATCCAGGACCGACAGAAATCCTATGGAGATGTCCTCCGCCGACCGTTTGAGTTTGAGGTTGGTGACCGTGTGTTTCTCAAGATTTTGCCGACGAAAGGAGTAAGGAGATTTGGAGTTAAGGGAAAGTTAAGCCCTCAGTACATTGGACCTTACGAGATTCTGAAGAAGATTGACGTCGTTGCCTACAGATTGGATTTTCCTTCTAGCTTGGGCAAGGTTCATAACGTATTTCATGTTTCACAACCTCGCAAGTACATCAGTGACCCAAGTCACATTCTGCAGCAAGAGATCGAAAATCTTGAGCCTATTCTTGCTTTTAAAGAGCGTCCCGTGAAGATCCTTGATCTTCAGGACCGAAAACTGCGGAGCAAGGTGGTTCTTCTTATGAAGATCATTTGCAAATGTAGTGACGTGGAAGAGCAAACCTGGGAGACTGAGGCTTCGATGCGTGCTACGCATCCGAACCTTTTTTATTGAGGTATTTTCCTTAGATTTTTCTTCATTCAAGTTTCGAGGACAAAACTTTTTGAAAGATGGGGTGATTGTAACATCCCTTATTTTCGTAGACCTCATTTTAGGTAAATTAAAGTATTTTTCGGAATTTAATAATATTTTATATAAACTCGTAAATTTATACTTTAAAATAACGTTGAGTTCCGTCTTGAAATTCATTGGTCTTGAGATGTAAGAAAATCCCTTGGCACTCTGTTTAATAAGTCCCGAACAATTACTTAAAATCCGACTCCCCAAAACTAAGAATAAAAGCTAGTGTAAGGAAAATTCTCATTCATTTCCTCACAAACACCTTACTACTTGTTCCTCAAGTTCTTAACAGAACAAAATCAGATTTTCTTGTCTCCCTCATTCTCATTTCCCCAATTCACAAATTTGCTCACTTCGGTCTCAATTCAACTCCGTTTAAGGTACCGTTTTCGCCTACGCGATCATTGTCTAATTTCTGTCCAATTTATCTCTTTCAATTTCTAAATTGTTGTATTTGATTTCCGGGCAGTTTTGAGCTTAAACTCGAAAATTAGTCCCTAATTCCCTTTTTGTGTTATTTTTAACGTGAAGACTTAGAGAATTTGGTGAACGATTCATTTGTGATTGAAGAGGAGAACAGTGAAGACGCGTAAACAGGTGACGATAATGAGATGACTCGACTTTGTTGTTATTTTCACATGATATGTGTTTATGTGTGGTTTTGATGAATTTAAGGAGGATTTCACATTGTTTATGTTTGAGGATAAATTTAATTATGTGTTGAAGTGTTATGGTGGTGTTTAAGAGGTTGTTTGCTCGATCGAGTGGATACATTAGAGAAAATACTCGATCAAGTGATTTGTTACTCGATCGAGGAGTTTGCAGGAAGGACAATGGTCTCGGGGATTTTGGAATTACTCGATCGAAGGGATGCAGGACTAATGTTGCTCGATCGAAGTGTTTTTGAAGAATAGTTACTCGATCGAGTGATTCTGTCACTCGATCGAGTAACTCACTTACTTCACCGGATTCAGCATTTTGTGTTTTAGGTTTTGAGGATTAAGAAGTTAACCTAATCCCTATATATGGATTAGGTTAACACTAATCACTCATCCATCACTATTCACCTTTCACTATTAAAATCATTTAGCAGTTTATCATTTTCATACTTCACACTTAGGATTTTCACACATTTCAAGAATCAACAGTTTTGTAATTTTAATCTTATTGTTCATTCCGGATTCCGTTCATCATTTCTTGCTAGTTATTGTAATCTCTTTTACCCTTTCTCTCATTTTCCTGTTGTCATTTTATTGTCATTATTTAAGATCTTTAGTCTTATTTCATTATTAATCATGTCGCATTTTATTATTTTCATCATTGTTAGTTTAGATCCAAAAGCCATGTGTAGGTAATTTTTATAATATGTTAGGATGAGGGGACTCGCGGTAGTAATTTCGTAGGAATCACATGTTAGTCATCTTTGCGACGAAGTTCGTCTATAAGCAATTTATCAGAAAACTAGTCAAATGAGTGCACGCAAGAGACCGGTTTATTTAGTAAAACTGAACCTAGATCGAAAGATTGGTAAGGTAGGCTTGCTTAAGATGATCGATATAACCTTCCTAGATCGAAAGATTGGTTGGGGAGTCTAGGGCGATTTGACACCGAAAGGAGATAATCATTACCAACTTCGTTAATGACTCGACTGGCGTAGTTATCTCACATGATATATATTACCGCGACAACCCGATTGCTGACATATTTCCCTTTTATTGATTGAATTTATCGTTGTTTTATTCTGTTTTACTTTTATATCCGTCTTATTCTTAGTTTTTCAATAACAACAACAACGCCTTCTTATGACCAATGAACTGACCCTTTCTTAAGACTCTGCCTCCCTGTGGATTCGACCCTTTTTACCACTAGCTAGCTTCAGTTAGTAGTACTTAGGTATTTTTTTTACCATGTATACGACGACCCGTGTCAAATTTCGGCGCCGTTGCCTGGGAGGCAATCGGTTTCAAGTTTTTTTTAGTTAGTTTATTTTGTTTCTTTGTCTTAAGGAATTTCTTTCAATTTCTTAAGACCGTTGTTACTCTTTTTCCTCAAGTGTTGTGTATGCCCAGGTCTTCTAGGTACGAATTAGTAGCCGCTAATCCGGAGCGTGAGAGAGCTTTCTTGCGCCGTAGGAGGGAAAGAAGAAGAACAAGTCAAGAGGAAGTCTTAAGTACCCCTGAAATTTTTCCTGCTGCACCAGTCAACCAACCAATCAAAATGCCGAACATAGCTAGCCATTCCGAGCCCAAGGCTGACTCCATTCTTAAGGGTTTCACTCTTGCAGCTGATGCAGACGGTAACACATATGATATTCGACCTTCTTACATTAACTTGGTCGAAAGAAACATGTACCGGGGTACAGCTAGAGAGGAACCGCGCAAGCACATGGAGATCTCTACTGATTACTGCTCAACAATCCCGACGTCGCAGACGGTGACTCATGATAGGATTAAGGAGGTTCTTTTTCCTTTTTCATTATCTAAGGGAGCCAGGGAGTGGTATTGTGACCTTGACCAGGAAGCTGCTAATATTACTGACTGGGAGTCTTTGGCCCTTGCTTTTTACAAGAAGTACTACCCGCCTCAAAAGACCAATGCCCTCCGTTCCCAAAGCACAAACTTTAAACAACATGGAACGGAAAACCTGTATGAAGCTTGGACTAGGTTCAAGAAGCTAGTTAGGGCACGTTTCCAACCGTGGTTTATCAACAACCAGTTTTACAACGGGGTACTTGATGATCACCGGGCTATTCTCGATGCTGCTGCAAAGGGAAGGTTCCAAAAGGAGACCGAGGATGATAAAGTCTGGGGTATAATTGAGGAGTTGGCAGACCATTGTGCTGAGTATGGTAATCCGAGATCTGGGACAAGAACGGTTGCTAACATGAACACTGGTGACATGGAGGCTAAGTTAGATAAGTTGGCTGCGAGGTTTGACCAATGGGACAAACAACATGAGGGAAGTCAACAGACGGTTCACCTATTGCAAAAGGGTGAACTAATGATATGTAAGAGATGTGGAGGAGCTGGGCATTCCGCTATTGAATGCTTAGTTGAGAAAGAGCAAGTTTTCTCCTTTTAACAGTTCAGACAAGGAGGAAACTTTTAAAACCAGAACCAAGTTCACCCCAATCTGAGGTGGACAAGTCAAAACGTGCTCAACCCTACCCCACAACCTCAACAAAATTACATCCCCCCTCACCGCAACCAACAAAATTACCAGAAACCACCATAATTCCAGCCGTCATAATCTAATGCTTCCTCCTCTGGAGGAAATTCTGAAATAAGTGAGCTGAAGACTTTGGTTCAATCCTTGGCATCCCAAATGCAAGCTGGGAATGCGTCAATCAAGCTGTTGGAGTCGTAAATCGCCCAATTAGCGGTTAAGCAATCGTTGCGACCACAAGGGAAACTTCCCTCACAAACCGAACATCGGAATGAGACCATAAACATGGTCAGGTTGAGGAGTGGACACGAGTATGAGGGGCCAAGCGTTGAAGTTTCTGGTCAGGAAGGTGTAAAAGGCAGAAACGAGGAAGCTGTAACCGCAGTTGGGGTTGATTGAGTGGTTGTCAGGACTCGATCGACTGAAAAATTGGAAGATTTACTTGATCGAGCAGATGTCAAAACTCGATCGAGTAAGGTTAACAAATAAATCCTTTATCGAGCAGTACCACTTGCTCGATCGAGCAATGCAGAAGAAAGGATCATTCGATCGAGTGATCTGATGGCAGAAAACACTCGATCGAGTGTTTTACAGAAAAGAAAAGAGAAAAGAGAAAAAGAGCAGGCAAATTACAAGAAGTAGTGTACGGAGCGTCGGGTTGATATGAGAGACATTTTGTACCCGTCCAGGCTAGTGGAGAAAGAGTTCGCGAATTTCGCGGATACATTGAGAGAACTAAAGGTGCATGTGCCGTTCATTGAACTGCTGTTAAAGGTACCTTCATACTTAAAGTTTATGCGTGAAATTTTGATGCGTAAGCGAACTGTGGACGTTTCTGAAACCGTAGCTTTGACGGAGGAGTGTTATGCATTCCTCCAAAACAAGAGTCCACCTAAGCTAACCGACCCAGGTAGTTTCTCGATTCCTTGTCAAATAGGTACCCATGTGATTGACAATGCTTTATGCGACTTAGGGGAAATTGTTAGTGTGTTACCCCTGTCTCTAACAACAAAGTTGGGTTTTTCAAAGTTTAAATGTACAAACATCACAATACAGATGGCCGACCGTAGTATGTCAAGACCACTAGGCATTCTAGAGGACATTCCTATTCAAATAGGAGAGTTATTTATTCCTGTTGATTTTGTGGTTTTGGACATCCCTGAGGATTCTTACACCCCTATCATCTTAGGTAGACCCTTTCTGCATACTGCGAAAGCAGTAATTGATGTAGGTACCAAAACACTGACCTTTCAGGTGGGTGGGGAGGACCTAATTTTTAGGCAGATAAGCACGTCGTGGTCACCTATGACGGTTGTTCCATGCTATTTTATGACTGACGATGTTTATGTTGATGAAGAAATGTTAGAACTAACGCCTCTGCCTCATTTTGAGAGCAAAATAGAGGACGATTTTATGATCATTTCTGTTGCAGATATTGAGCCAGATTACAACCCGGATGGATGGGGTTGGTTAGCACTGAAGAACGGGAGAAAGAATCTTATGGATCAAGCTGATAAGAAGAAAAGGACGTCGAAAGACTATGTCATGACATACGATCCTGCCGATAATTCTGTTACATGGAAATTTAGAGTTGTTGCTGTCACAACTGTGGAAGGAAGTTCCGCGAGTCAGGAGCCCTGACGTGGGGAATAAACTATTTATTTTCTGAACTTTTAAGCCGGGTTTGCAACCCCGTTCAACTTGTAATAGACTATTATACTGTTTTTTTTTACTTAGACTATCGCTTTGCTTGAATTTCTGAACTTTTAGTGCGAATGCATAGGTAGAATTAGAGACAATGTTTGTATCCGAGATATTTTTTGTGGTATTGTATGTTTGTGGTCTGTTTTGGTGCTCATGTGCAGATATGGACAAGCACAAAGGAAGACAAAAGAAGAAAAGGGAAGAAAAAGGAAGAAAATGAGCTTCACAGTAGCAAAAGACTCGATTGAGCTCTGCAATCTGCTCGATCGAGGGGAAATCAGCGAAGAAATGGTCGGTCGAGTTCGTGTGTGTTCGATCGAGGAAATTGCAGTCGAAGAGTTGCCAGAGCTGAGAACCAATCGATCGAGTGAAACCCAGTACTCGATCGAGCAGATTTCCTCTAAGTGACTTACTCGATCGAGTAGATTCAGTTACTAAATCGAGTGAAGTCCAGCCTATATAAGGGGAGTTCCTCGATGCTCACCTTCATTTACTCGATTTCAGTATTTTCGAAACCTCTTTCCTTCGATTCCCCTTGTTTTCTTTGATTTCTTGAACTCTAATCACTAAATCTCACTCACAACCAATTTATTTTCGTTCATTTAGTGAGAGCCCCATCAAATTTTAGCTTAAATTCGAGTAATTCAAAATTTGCGAAGTTAGGGTTTACTCATTCGAACGATTTTCGAATTTGGTTTGTTAGTTTGTGATCTTTTGCTTTAATCATCTTCCTAATCATCAAGTAAGTCGATTTTTATTCTAATTTTCAATTTCAATTCAAGTTTTTCCCCTAAAAATCGAATTTAGGGTTCTGAAATTCGGTTTGAACGTTTTTTTTTTCGATTTGGGTATGATTATGGTTGTGTTATTGGTTGATTATGTGTTTGCTATACAGAAATGGACGGGAAATCTACCACCGCAGCTACCACCAGCACCATAGCAGCAACCACGGTGGCTGGTCGTGCCCCGTCATCCACTACAACAGCAACCACCACTGCTATGGTGGTTGCTCGTCCACCTACCCCTGCTCCTGCACGCATCACTCCACCAGGCAGTACCACGTACTACCCAACCACCGTTACAACAATGACGCCCATTGCTTCTTCCTCAATTGATAAGGGGAAGGAGAAAGTCCAAGTATTGAGCCAGAAGGGTCGGAAATCGGTCATTGGGATGCCACCTCGCCGCGCACCATGTCCACCTACGCCTGTGATTCCCTCACTCGAGGAAATCCCTGAGGTAACTTTCACTTCCACTACTCAGAGAGATGAAATGGAGTCTTTAGTCAATAGTTACATTCGTTGTAGTAGGTTTTTGCACCGTCCTGACTTAGATCGCTTAGGTTTGACTAGACCTTTAGTTGACCTCCTGACCGGGACGGGGATGGCTGGGTAAGCAGACATGGCTGAGCTGACCTACCGAGTGCCTACCTTGGAGTTTTTCAGCTCCTATTCTTTTTCGGCCGACACCTTTTTAGCTCACCCCACCGAGCCCTGCATTCACTTTCGACTCCGTAAGGAGTCGTATGCCTGGACCTTGGCTAGCTTTGGCCAGGTTTTGGGGATTGCCAATGACGGACTTTTGAGACCCCCGAGGAACCTGGTTTCTCAGATGAGGGAGGCCCTTTCACACTACCTTTCGCTAGCCGAATGGTCACCCACGTTCACACCCCTGTAGTTCGTATTTTCCTCCGTCTGCTAGGAGAGACCATTTTTGCGCGACCTGTGCCAAACAACATCTGTAACACTGAGTTGGCCATCGTCGCGGGGTACCTCAACATTGACAATGGTACCCCTTTTGTCCTTAACATAGCCTATCTAGTGGCTACACACCTTGGCAACATAGGTCGTAGAGTCACCGGTGTTGTCATAGGCGGCGGGCTCGTTTGTGACGGAATTTAGGTAGGATATCTAAATCTCATTTATGAGAAGTTTTTTTAAGTTCTTGATGGGTTTTTTTTATGATATTTGACTGAGTTGTTTTACTCAATAAACAATTAATTATGACATTTTTTTTATCATAAATGTGCATATTAACAACGTCAAGGTTATTTTTTAAAAAATTGCTAGAATGTTTGATCTTGTACTTGATGTTATACCATATGATGTTTTTTTAGTATGGATGGTGTAGCATAATCTTAAGGCTGGATAAGGGGTGTGATTATACTTACTCTTTTTCAGATGACTCTAGTAAAAAGTTCTTAAAATTTGCAGTTTTCTTTTGATAAAGTTCTAACAATGACATTGACTACTTAATCATAGTGTATCTAATTTACACATTTGACCGGTTCAACTAATTAAGGATGAGACTTAAATGTCATAAAGTTAATAGTTGGACTTATGAACAATCAATGAGTAGTTTGTTGGATAATACTTAAAGTTTTAAGGATAATAAGGTAGTGATCCCAAAATCAAGTTATTTAAGACGGAAATTAAGGGGTTCATTGAGATTATTGAGTTTGAGTGGGACAAAAGGTAATTGATATTGTTTTAAGTCTCCCTATACAGGATCATAAGATCAATTCAGTAGAACAAACTCAACTATCTCAATAACCAATTCATAGACGATCTACTTAATAAAGTAAATGCAACTAAATTAATTACATTGTTTACCTATATGGATACAATGGATAACATTGTAATGATGGACTAACAAGTTGCAATAAGAGTTAGATGATGGAATGTTAGAAGGTGATCTAGTCACCATCTAACAAACCACTGAAAGTCCTAATTCAAATAGGTGGATCGATGCCTTAAAGAAATTAAGTCATTTGATAGACGATGATATTTGGACATTGTTAAATTACCTAAAGTTATGAAATATATTGGTTTCAAATATTTATTTGTTACCAAGAAGGTTGAAAAGGTAATGTGACACTGAATTTCATTTCGACGATCTTGACTATAATGACATTTTGGCATATCATTTTTCGGTTATATTGGATGAATGTTCAAATTTGTTTCTCAATTATGACATTGATGAAACTATTTAGTGCAAAAAGCTATAACCTTGATTCAATAGATTCAAAGTAAATGTTTTGCATATTGAGGTAATTCATCTAATAAAGTCTTAAGTAAGGTTTCCGTCATAAAGACTACAAATCTGCATTGCTATCATCTTATTTGATATTAGATGAATGTTGTAGATGATTGTAGATACTCGGGATTCAGTGGGAGTATGAAAATATTCCGGTTTTATATCCTTTCAGTAAAGGAGACACATTAGTCTCAAATGCCGTAAAGAAAATATTTATTCAGACAATACAGTAATGCTTAATTCATACGTTTCAGAAAATATTTTGTGTGTTTAAGCATTATGATATATATTTAGTTTGTATGCGTTCAGATATTGCGTCGCTAAAGTTTATTTGACAGATATTAAGGTGATACAAATTAGGATCTTGGATCCACTAAGGGCAGCCAAATATATATTATTGTCATATATATTTAGAACAAAACATTATTCATTAGAGATCGATCCAGGTTGAGATCATTCTGTATTTCGACTCCTAGTTGGTTATGAGCATTTGTCGTACGGCTGCAAATTCGGTTTGGTATTAAAAGACCACTTTCATTTTCTGAGACAAATGTGACGGTTATTATAGTTTCAAATTAACAATACAAGTAATGTATTGTTTAAGAAACATTTCAGAGTGAAAAGGTGTCAATTATACATGTTGATACAAACTCCATTTTGCGGATCGGCTTATTAAGTAATTACCACCCACGTTCTGTCTTGAGGTCATTGCTCAAATGGGTGTTTCAGTTTTTTATGGAAATTCAGTTTAAGTGGGAGTTTGTCATGTTAGACTCATTCAAGTTTACGGTTATTAAGTTCTGCAGAAATAAAGTTTTCGGTTTATGGTTTCACTCTGTTTTATTTGGTTGATCTCACTAAGGTGGACCAGTTGGAAATGTGCATATTTGGATCACATTCGGATGCTATTTTCATGCTGCACTCCCATGCTCGATTTATGTCGTTGGTTATATTGTCATATGTGACCATTGAGGGTCTTGTTACGACAAATTGTAGCAAAGGCCGCTTTGATCCTATGTTGATATGGTTGATGGACCGAATTGCTTAAGACGGTTAGATTGTGATAGCATTTTGAGCTCATAAGGTTATTGTAGATACAATTATCAAGTGTTACACATATATGAATGTATTGGGCCCAAGTGGGAGATTGTAAGAATTATGGGCCTAATACAATAATATACGTGGACAAATTATTTATTCGGTAGTAATTGTATTTATGCGCTATCAATTAAGTTAAGCCCAAATATAAAGTGATCCACTACGGTGTATTAAATACGGGCTTATGTACGTCTTAAATGGTATGGGCCTGACTATTATCTAAGTGTAGATACCCATTAGGTTTCTAATGCATGATGGGCGCATTAGACTAAGGAGACTATATATAGTCACCTAGGGTTATGGTCCCTAGTAGCACATAATAACCTAATCTCCCCGCATCCCATCAGTAGAGAGACCCATTTGGTATGTGTGTCTACTAGAAGACCTAGTCCAAAGACCGTCCCTTCAGACGGTTCACCTTTCGTCATGTAATCTGGTACGCTTCCGCATCTAGTATTTACCGAATAATTTAGTATGAAGTTTATGGCTATTAATCGGATGGATTAAATCTAACAAGTGGATCAAAGTATTTTCCGCATCAAGTATCCCCGCATCACAAATTGACATTACGATTTAGATATCGTTAGCCGAATAGTCGCCCACGTTGACACCCTGTAGTTCGTATTTTCCTTCGTCTGCTAGGAGAGATCATTGTTGCGCGACCTGAGCCAAACAACATCCGTAACACTGAGTTGGCCATCGTCGCGGGGTACCTCAACATTGACAATGGTACCCCTTTTGTCCTTAACATAGCCTATCTAGTGGCTACACTCCTTGGCAACATAGGTCGTAGAGTCACCGGTGTTGTCATAGGCGGTGGAGTGCCTGGTGGTGATCCCGTCTCCCGTGACGTTTACCTTTCTGTGGGCTCCATGGTCTATTTGACCTGGTTCGCCCATGTTGATTGCTAGACATAGAGGATTGTTGGGGCACCAGTAGTAGTCCTTCCATCTAACTCTTTACCTTCACTCATTCCCCTCACCACCGTCGAGGGGCCTAGACCAGACCCACCATCATACCGCATTGCTTTCACCGCTCCCTCTGCCAAGAGGAAGCGTACTTCACCTGAGACAGAGGTTGCAGGCACTTCTGGTTCTCGACCTTCCTCATCCTCTCAGCCGACCACCACTCATACTACTACACCCGCTTCACACACCACTACCACCCAGACACCTACACCTTCACCTTCACCTACCCCTTTCACTACCCCTTCATCTTCATCATCATCCACCCTAGGTTTCCCTCCCCATTTTATTTTGCCTCCACTTTTTGAGGTACCACCGGTCGCAGACCGAGGGTACCGTGATCCTCTTCTTTTTTGAGCTTCTCAGGGCCTAGGCTGTACTTCAGAGAGACCTAGCCTTGGTCAGCTTTCTAGATTAAGATGCAAGGATGTGCACTGGTACATTTCGTCCTCCTAGTGGCCCTCACCCCTCTTTATACCGATACCCAGGCCAGATGGCGGGTACCCACAGACCTCACCTGAGGAACCTGTGGAGACACCGGTACAGAGAGAGGTGAGGCGACGTGCGGAGGAGGCCGCTCAGAGTGCCAGTGCTAGAGGCAGAGGAGAGCTCAGGTAATGATAGTGAGAGTGAGGAGCGTGGTAGCGGGGATGGGAGTGGCAGCGGAGATAATGAGAGCTCGGAGGACGAGGAGGAGGCTGCGGAGTGATGCCTCGAGCTGGTTTGGGAAGGTTATGTATTCTTTGTTCCTTGTTTCCATCTTTAGTTTTTGTTTTTGTTTTCCTTCTGTAGTTTGTATATATCGTATCCCGTAGGAACATATATTAGGTTGTGTACCCCCTTTCCCCTTAACTGTAGCCAATGAGGACATTGTCTGCTAGTTTGGTTTGGGGAGGAGTTTGCATCCTTTTGCGTCTGCATTTTTCATTTTTTCGCATGTACTCACGTTTCTTTTATGCATTTGCAGTTTTCTTTTTCATTTTTTGCATTTATTTTTCAAAAATACAAAAAATGCACGTTTATTTTTGCATATAGTCGAGTCGGAATGGAGTTTACAATGATGATATTGCCTTCTAGGATTTCTGTGTTGATTGTTATTTGTAGTTTCTCACCACCATGTTGTAAAAGACCATTTAGAATGTCCCGAATTCCGTGTTGAAAAATTTACTTGGACTTTCTGGACTTGACTTGACTTGTTTTTTTGGCAAACTACTATAAATTCTGAGTTTTAGAGCCCATAACTGGTGACATTCATGACCAGTTCATCTAGGATTGAGAGTAGTATTCCCTTTGTATCATCGCATTTCACATGTATGACTGTTGATTGCTTTTTGCCTGCACGCATGGTTTTGTGGTTGGTATCACATGTTAGGAGAATACTTGCATCTCCCTTTTCTCATTTTACCCAATTAACTCCACATTTAGCCAAAAACTGCCATTTGACCCTTAAACTACACCCAGATTTTAGCCTACCTTGTGTCGAGCTAGCTTAGTGTGGTTTTGAGGTATGTTTTCACTGTTTCAGTTTTCGTTTGGATTTCACATTGGAGTTAGTGAATTGAGTATGGCGAAACTTGAATTCGGAATTGGTAGTTTCCATGAACTTAGCAAAAAGAAAATGAAAAGAAAAAGAGATGAAAAAGAAAGGAAATGCATCCCGGTGTTCATTTTATATCTTTGGGGAATCTGAAAAAGAAAAAGGAAAAAAAAAAGGGAATAAGCTAAGCATGTGTCTTTGACCGATTCAAGTTCCGTGGTTGTTTGAGCGATATGCCAAGCATGACATTGTTTTTGAGTAATATAGATGGTTTCACTTTTGGTTGAGTCGTGGTAGCTAGCTCGAGGCATTACCTCCTCTTATCCATATCCTTTTTTTTGCCTCTTTTTACCCATTTTCACCTCACATAACCATAACTTGCAAGTATTCGGCATGTGATAGACTTTGACAGGTTGTTATGCGTGCGTACGGTAGTTAGAATCAATTGTCATACTAGTTGCATTGCATGATATGTTGGTCGCAGTTAGGAGAGTGTCTTCATTTTCTTATCCTTCTCTCTTGCACATATATGTTCACCCTATTGATTGAGAGAAGAGTGACCCCGAAGAGTCCAAAGTATACAAGCCATTCAAGGGTAGTTAGTTAGTTGTTTTCATTCTTGTAGTTACATTAGTTTGCTTGAGGACAAACAAATGTTTGGTTTGGGGATATTTAATACGTGCCTATATTATACACTTTTTAGCATCATTTGGCACGCATTTCCATGCATTTTCATGCACTTTAGGTGCCTTTCTACCCCTTTTTATGCTTCTTTGTGTATCTCTTGTTGTTTTGCAGGAATTATGCTAAAGTTGCGGAAACCGAGCCTTTCTCGTCCAAAGTGGTCTACTTTTAGAAGATGGAACAAAGTCAAGGAGTCCCATTGCCTCAGAAGTGCAGTTTTGAGCTGATAAGAGCGTTAACTGATGGAAAAACTAAGGACAGAAGCAAAAGAACCACAAAAGAAGCATTCTGGTCTGACAGAAGCTCAATCGAGTGGATGCAGTAGAGGAAATACTCAATCAAGTGATTTTTTCTCGATCGAGGAGTCTGCAGGAAGGACAATGGTCTCAAGGATTTTGGAGTTACTCGATCGAAGGGATGCAGGACTAATGTTGCTCGATCGAAGTGTTTTTGAAGAATAGTTACTCGATCGAGTGCTTCTGTCACTCGATCGAGTAACTCACTTACTGCACCGGATTCAACATTTTGTGTTTTAGGTTTTGAGGATTAAGCAGTTAACCTAATCCCTATATAAGGATTAGGTTAACACTAATCACTCATCCATCATTATTCACCTTTCACTAACCAAATCATTTAGCAGCTTTATCATTTTCATACTTCACACTTAGCATTTTCACACATTTCAAGAATCAACAGTTTTGTTATTTTAATCTTATTGTTCATTCCGGATTCTGTTAGTGTAATCTCTTTTACCCTTTCTCTGATTTTACTATTGTCATTTTATTGTCATTGTTTATGATCTTTAGTCTTATTTCAATATTAATCATGTCGCATTTTATTATTTTCATCATTGTTAGTTTAGATCCCAAAGCCATGCGTAGGTAATTTTTATAATATGTTAGGATGAGGGGACTCGCGGTAGTAATGTCGTAGGAATCACATGTTAGTCGTCTTTGCGATGAAGTTCATCTCTAAGCAATTTAATCAGAAAACTAGTCAAATGAGTGCACGCAGGAGACCGGTTTATTTAGTAAAACTGAACCTAGATCGAAAGATTGGTAAGGTAGGCTTGCTTAAGATGATCGATATAACCTTCCTAGATCGAAATATTGGTTGGGGAGTCTAGGGCGATTTGAGACCGAAAGGAGATAATCACAACCTACTTCGTTAATGATTTGACTGACCTAGTTAACTCACATGATATGTATTACCGCGACAACCCGATTCCTGACATATTTCCCTTTTATTGATTGAATTTATCGTTTTTTATTTTGTTTTACTTTTATATCCGTCTTATTCTTAGTTTTTCAATAACAACAACCACAACAACCCCCTTTTGTGACCAATGAACTGACCCTTTCTTAAGACTCTGCCTCCTTGTGGATTCGACCCTTTTTACCACTAGCTTCAGTTAGTAGTACTTAGGTGTTATTTTTGACCGTGTATACGACGACCCTTGTCAGTGACATCGCATCCAACCAACTAAATCCAGTCCCCATCATCTCAAGTCTCAGCTTACGGAATTCCGAACATAACTCATCTGGAAACACTCGAATCGCGCTGAAAGAATGACAAGTCTTCCTACTCAACGCATCTGCATTTACATTAGCTTTGCCCTCATGGTAGAGAATCTCTATGTCATAGTCCTTGACAAGCTCAAGCCATCGGCGATGTCTCATGTTAAGGTCCTTCTGAGTGAAAAGATACCTCAAGCTCTTATGGTCGGTAAAAATGCACCAATGGGAACCAATAAGATAATGACGCCACATCTTCAAGTCATGAACAACTGCGGCTAACTCCAAATCATGTGTAGGGTAGTTCACCTCGTGAACACGCTACTGTCTAGAGGAATCGGCGATCACTTTCCCACTCTACATCAGAACGCATCCCAAACCAAGCAATGAAGCATTAGAATACACATCAAAATCAACCCCATCTTCAGGAAGAGTTAATACTGGGGCGGTCGTCAATCTGGTCTTCAAATCCTGGAAAGTACTCTCGCAGCTATCAGTCCAAACAAACCAGCGACTGATTCATCGGGCGAGCAAGTCTAGAGAAATCTTTCACAAACCGGCGATAGTAACCTGCTAAACCAAGGAAACTACAAATCTCACTAATGTCTTTGGAACTTTGCCAAACCATCACACCCTCGCTGGAAATAACATGGCCTAGAAAGGCTACCTCTGACAACCAAAATTCGCATTTTGAAAACTTAGCGAACCACTTCTGACGACGCAGAATCTCAAGTATGATGCGAAGATGTTTAACGTGCTCTTCATCGGTCTTAGAGTAAATCAGAATGTCATCTATGAACACCACAACACAAGTGTCCAAGTATTCGTTGAAGGTTCGGTTTATCTGATCCATAAAAATGGCAGGAGCATTAGTCAACCCAAAAGGCATGACTACAAACTCGAAATGTCCATAGCGAGTGCAAAAAGCAGGCTTAGCAACATCGGCCTATCGAACGGGAATCTGATGATATCCTGACCGTAGATCAATCTTGGTGAATCTAGAAGCACCACGGAGCTGGTCAAATAAATCATCCATCCTAGGCAATGGGTAACGGTTCTTCATCGTGACACGGTTCAGCTCTCTGTAATCAATGCACAATCTCATCGAACCATCTTTCTTCTTAACAAAAACCCCTGAAGCACCCCACCGATAAGCACTCGGTCTAATGAAACCTTTCTCAATCATCTCATCCAACTGTTTCTTCAATTCTTTCAACTCTGGCGGAGCCATCCAATAAGGAGCTTTAGAAATCGGTCTGGTACCAGGCACAAGCTCAATCGTAAACTCGACATCATGCTCTGGTGGTATACCAGGTAACTCCTCCGGAAACACATCGGGAAACTCTCGAACAATAGGCATTTTCTCAAGCTTCGGCAACGAAGGCTTCACAGCTGAAATGACACACATGAAGGCTTGACAACTCTTCCTAAGAAGATAAGAAGCTTTCATTGAAGAAATGAGACGAACACCCTTTCGGGGGCAGGTTCCCTTATAGGAATCACGAACTCATGTAGGACTCCTGAAGCAGATTTTCTGATCACGACACTCGAAGCGAGCATGGTACCGCGATAACCAATCCATACCGAGGATAATGTGAAATTCCTCGAGAGGAAACCTCAGAAGGTTCGCAGGAAATGATGAGCTGGCTATTAGAATTGGTACATCCGTATAGGAATAAGAACAGGATACGACGTCTCTCGAAAGCAATGCAATGGAAGTCTCCTCACAAAGGGAAGACTCGAGAGAAAGAATATCGGCAAACTTGATTGATATGAACGACAGGGAAGCACCGGTATCAAATAGGATCAAACATTCGGCACCAAAGACTGAGAAAATACCGGCAATGATATCTGGGTTGGCCTCAGCCTCAGCTCTAGTCATGACAAAACTCTTCCCCTTAGGCTTGTTACCACCTCGAACAACAGCTGCAACAATAGCAGCCTTCCCAAGGGCTGTGTTTCTCTCTAGGCACTCGTAGGAACGATGTCCAAGTCCATTACAAGTGTAGCACTTGTAGGCATTCTTGAAGCAGTCAAATCCAAGATGAGGATCCTTGCCACAACGATGACACTTTTCCTTGGAAGTCTCAGTATGAACTTGTTGGGGCTGGTGTCCTTGACAGTTAGTACAATGACTTACTAAATCTCTTAAAGGATCACAAGGGCATACTTCAGTATTATTAACAGTTGATCCACGTTTATCAATAACGGTTGGCTTGCTAGATAAGTTTGACGTTATTGTCATACGGATGGCGGTGATCAACTGGTCCCTATACGTCATACCTATATATAGGACACGTTTGAGAGATGTGAAGGTATGAAAATACAGTCACATTTATGCCTGATACGACTAAACAGTTAGTCAGAGGTATTGACTATTAAATTAGTCAATAGGATGTTGAGATTATTATTTAATACGGATTAAATAATTTTAGCTAATACGGATTACATGATTAATTCGTAAATTAAATATAAACGGTTATATGTAATTAAATATTGTATTCGCGTATTAATATAAACAGTTATATTAATTTGGGTAATTATACAATATCGTAATTTTATCAGACCATTATTAATACATCGACTGCATTAATATCTGATAACACGTGTACGATTTATAAATAAAACCCGCGAATAATATTTAGCTAATCGGGTCGAATCACGCAAAGGAATAAGGTAAGAGTGGGAAAAGCCCACTCTCACCTCAACCCGTTCGGCCGACCCACCAGTACTACATAAGGAGAGTCCTCTCCTTTTGCCAGGCAACTCTTGTTACACTGGTATTTTACAATCTCAAGAATTAGGGTTTTGAGAACACTATTTTCCCAAAACTCAGATCTCACATCTAAAACCTCACAAAAGCTCTCCCCATATTGCAAGGCAATTGGAGAGTATTTCTAGCACACGCGGCATCATCTCAAACAAAGTCTTGGGTGCAAGTTATAGGAGGGAATTTACTTTAATTCCTGTTCTTAGGCCTTTTGCGCTAGGACTCAAGGTTGTATTCTTTTTCATGTTTTTATTAATCTTATGACTATATTCACAACTATAAAATTCGTTATAATCCTTCATGTTTAGGGCGAATACATGTTATATTCCCCACAAGTGGTATCAGAGCCAAGGCCACGAGATTTTACTTTTGTGTTTTTCATAAGTTTTAATTTAAAAATTTTGAAAATCGATTTCTGCCGGCGTGTGGGTCGGTCGACCCATTATTGTGGTCGATCGACCCATTATTGTGGTCGGTCGACCACCTCCCGCGTAGGGTTTCTGTTTTTCGGCAGTTTCTCTTTTGTATAATCGATCTTGTTTTCGATTTTTGTTTACATATTGTTAATTAATCGATATTCTTGACAATATGTGAACCCTTGTTGCTGTATATTTGGATTTACACGTTTTGAATCAAAGTAAAAACATGTTTTGTTTTCAAGTGCAGCAATTTCGCGTTTTCAGAAACTCGACTTCGCGTTTTGTGGTCGGTCGACCTGTTTAATGGGTCGGTCGACCACTCTGCTGTTACAGGATTTTTTTTTTCCTGACAGTAGGTCGGTCGACCACTTCCCTGTAACAGTCGTGTTTTATTTTTCCGAAAATAACTTGTTTTTATTTTCCCTTGGCCAAAAGTAATATGCTGTATACGGAAATAGTATATAATTTTTGTGAAACGGTTCACTCTCGTTTGATACATATTATTTTAAAACGGTTTAAGATAATGGATTATAATCTTATTAAAATTAAAGTGGTTAAAACGGTATAATCACATAATTTTAATCCTGTAAAGGTGGTTTGGTAAAATTTGTTAATCATAATAACAGTTTTATGTCATGAATGAATTTTAATTTTAGTTGATGCATTTTATTTATCGTCTTGTTGAATGCCTTTTGAATGCTTTCTATAACGTATTTAATTTTGCAAACGGTTGTAACTTAGTGTGGCCTTAGAAGATTGTGTCACCGTAATGATGGAACACAATCTTGCTTGTAATTTTGAGATCTTGAATCTCCGTTTTGGGTTTTTGCCATGTAATTACTTTTGTATTTAAATTATAATGTAAATAGGGTTATATTTGTAATTTAAATTAGTAATTTTGTGAAGACCAAAGACGGAGACCGGATGCTCACTCCCGCTGCAAAGACCAAGATGGAACATCAAGACAAGCTTCTAGGGTCCAACGGTGGATTCCAAGTTGTTTTATGTTTATTTTGGTAGGATAGGCCACACTAGGACTTTTTATTTACGTTTATTGCATTTATTTTTATGCTTTCATCGATAATAGCTTGCATCATATTCCGCCTAAAACCAAACCACCTATAACATGCTTGAAAACTGACTCATGTAGAGGTTACGCGTTAGTTTTCTGTGACAATACAGATGTCACATGTCAATTGCAAAGCCATCACTTTATTTCATTCATTCACGTATATGCTAGATATTAGTTCACTTAAAATGGATAAATAAAAGTTGATGGGGTCTTCCTCGTATAACCAAAAATTGAGAATAGTCTTTATAAATCAGACTCTCATGAATCCCTTCTTCGTTGGTAGGCATAATATGACCCCTTCTACGTCGGGTAAGTGGGAACAGATGATTTATTTTATCTCAACATCATGGTCACTCGATACTATCTAGCGACTGAGATGGACTAATAGATAGGATTTACGGAAATCTATCGACCAAGAGTTCCAACGGTGGAATTAGCCAAGTTGTGGGCTTATCAATATACGGAAATTGAGTCTTGGGATCGTTTATATAATTCTTGAGGGAAATCAATTATATAAATTCATGAGTCTACGAGTTTAAATACAATTTAATATAGACTTAAATCACAACAATGATTTGCTTATATGGTTTTGTTTTATCTTCTTTTCAGTGTAGAACACGTTCATTTAAACTGCTGTATAACTAATGGCTGGTGAAGGCCCAATGCCAAGTGCCAAGCTAGCACGTGAATCCTGGCTAAATGCCTTCATGGACTCCATGAATCAGTCTACTAGACTGAGGAATGATGGGTCAAACTTCTCTGACTGGGAGGCAGCACTACGGAATGCTGCCATTGCTGACGGAAAGCTCAAATACTTAACTGAGCCCATTCCGGCACACCCAGGAACTGGAGCTAGAGCTAACGAAGTTCGCGCTCATAGCGACTTCGTCATGGAAGCGGGTGCGATAAAGAACGTACTCATCTATGCAATGGAATCCAATTTGCAAAGACGCTTCATAACCCATGGTACAAACAAGATTTTCACCACGCTCACTAACGAATTCTCAAAAGCTCCGAGAATCGTTTCTTATGAGCATACCTGTCGCTTATTTGAGGCGAAACTCCAGAAGGGCCAAGCGGTTAGCCCACATATTCTCAACATGATTGAGAATATCGAGAAACTGGAGGCCCTAAACTGCAAGATGAGTGAGAACATAATCGTTGATCGAATTGTAATACCCCGTATTTTAGTCTCGGTCAACGGCAGTCGAATCATGTTTTATACACGTATTTCAATCAAATGGAATGTTTATAAAGTATTTACGTAAACTATTATTATTTATAAATCGTATTTCTACGATTATACCGTATTTCATAATTATTTTATATTTGATGATTATTTCATAAAATGTCATTTTATTCGTATTTCTTTATTTTAATAATATATCTAAAATTTAATATATTTCCTATTTTATATTTATTCTCATCTATATTTAACTTATATTTTCTTATTTAAGTTGTAATGGTATTTAAATCCTATATTTTTATATATTCGTATGTAATTGCTAATATTATAATATTTCTATAATAATTTTATATTTTTTGTAATTAATCTAATTAGTAATACTAATACTAAATAACATAATTCGTATTTTCTTTTGCCTAAACCCGACGAAACACGTTCACCCTAACCCGTACCCATATATCGACATATCCCTATACCACACAACCTTAACCCTACCTTTGTTATTGTCGACAACAGCCTCCATATCCAAAACAATTTCAAAACCCTAACCCACCTATCTATCAGCTACCATGGGATGAGGAAGACGAGAGGTAGATTTGTCCAAACGCAAGTCATCATCGACAACCACCAGTGTAAGCCTTCGTTTTATCGACATTAACGTGTTTTATCTTTCTCGTTATTTCAATTTCATTTGCAATCTGAGTCGTTGTAATGGTTCATCTTGGTACAAGTGGCTAGGGTAGTCGAATTAGGGAGTTTGTAGGTTATTTTGGGTGGTTGTCGGGTCGTGTGTGGTGGCCGGAGCACCACCAGTAACTGGCTCGTGCGTTTTCGTGCTTAAAACAGGGGATTATAGGGGTTGCGGGTGCTGGCAGTTTGGTGTCGGGTTTGGGTCTGTTTGTGTTAGATTCTACATATGGGTTATGGGTGGAAGGTTGCAAGGGTTTAGGTTAACACTTTGGTACATAGGTGGTAGCTGTGGGTGGAGGTTAGTGGCTGTGGTGGCGGAGAATAGTAACACCGACGCTGGAGGCAGAAAAACAGAGGAAGAGCATCGTATTGTGTCGGGTTTGTAGCGGTTTTGATGAGGTTTCTGAGGGAACGAGAACCCACGTTTACCACCCATGGAACCACCGTGGGTCAGTGGTGACCACGGTGATGTCTAGGGGTGGTATGGGGCATGGTGGTGAGAGAAAATCCGTGAGAAAAGAGAGGGACGGACTGCGCGGAAACAGAGTATTCGGGTTTGTGTACAGGCTTTTTCGACAGCCTGTTTAGGGCGGTTATGGTGGTGGTTGTAGTGGCTTCACCTGGTGGCCCAAGAGTGGAAGTTGTAGTGGGTAGTACGAAGTTTAGGTTGGGGCCAGTGGTGACGGTGGTGAGGGGCTAGGCTGGTGGTGGTAGCGTCGGGAAAGTGTACGGATAAAGACTGTGATATTGCGGGTTTTGGGCTGTTGCGGGTTGCTGCGTCGTTTATTTTGTCATGGCTGGATTGTTAACATTATTACAAATCTTATTATACTATTATGTTCATGTACGTGATGGTTTGATTATTATTATTATATTATTATTATATTATTATTATTAGTACTAATACTAATGTTCATTCTTATTATTATTATGATTAGTATTAGTAATTGTTTGGCATTGTCATTATTGTGTATTATTATTATTATTATCATTATTAATGTTATTATGTTATTAATACTAATGCTAGTATTATTATTGTTACTAATATGTTATTATTATTATTATTGATATTATATGTCACTATTATTATTGATAATATTGTTGTTATTGTTATTATTAGTAATAGTATGTTTATTATTATTAACGATATTGCTCATACTTTTAATTATTAAAGTTAAGTGAATTTTATTATACAAGAATGTGACGGTTATCGATAGTCGACTATACTTTCAATGTCCGTTTATAATTGAAGATGGTTATAGAAGTAATAAGGACGAGTTGTTTAAGTTAATTGAAGTAGTCATATTTAATACGGTCTCGTTATGCGTAATATGTTATTTAAATAGTTAATTTAAGTAATAGATATATTATATTAATTTGCGTAATGGTGTTAGTTAATGATTACGAATATTATAATTGCTAGGTGACGATTTTGAAGTGGCATTATTCTGTTACTCGTTGGCTTGATATTGGACTATATTGCTATCCAGGTAGGATACACTGATCTATGAAGTGTTATGAATGAATGTTTACTCTGTGTTGTGATATGAATGGTTGTTGCCTTGCATATTATGGATGCAAATATGAGTTACATGAGCATGGTATTTAATGGTTATTTATAATTGTTGCATTCATAAGTATAATTACTATTACCGTTGTACTCATGAGCATGGCATATGCATTGGATACGGATTTGAGATGATGAGATATTATTGGGCCCAGGGTAGTTCTGCAGGACTAGACCTGGTGACCTCAGCTGTTATGCTGGTGTTCGGTGACGACCGATTATAGTCTGCCGGGAGGTTCGGTATGGCTTGGTGCACGGGTATGAGTTTGAGATTGAGATTGAGATTGAGATTAAGCTCGAACATGTCATAACATTTGCATATCTTTTAACTGTTGCATTATAATTATTGTGTTACCCTACTCAACCGCGAGGTTGACAGTGTATTCGTGTACACCTACGATGATCCGGAATGGGGAGTAGATTCTACAGGTCAGAGACGGATGAGCTAGGAGCTGGGGCAGGAATGTGAGATGCATACATTGGACCGACTTAGTACTATATCACTTCTAGAGGAGCCATCAGTTGTATTTTGTTTTTCCACTATGTAATATCTGTAATAATCAAACTTTAAATTTTATCAGTTTTTATAAAGTACTTTGGTTGTTTTACTTTGTTATTCACTACCTCGGATATTCTGAGATGGTAACAGCTTCATTTATTTGAGAATGTCTTGCCAAAGGCTCTTAAATAAATGGGGGTGTTACAAAGTGGTATCAGAGCGAACGATCCTCAGGCCTAAACTAAAATGGAAATAATGAACGTAGGAGTGTCTAAATTAAATGAACCCCAGGCTAGTAACTGTTAGGAGCCCCAGGATTGGAATGAGTTAGGGGCACCCTCAAATCAAGCCACTGGCCCTTTCAGTCTAACCTGGTAAACCGTGAGTGATGCAGAGAGTGGGTAGTAACAAATAAAAGATCAGACCTTGTCTATATTGTACACTTAGTTTTGCAGGAGCGGAATGAGGTAAGTAATGATGTGATACATGGTTAATGATGTGCACTGCAAGAATATGGTTGACATTGACATGCTGAATAATTGGAATAGTTGAGTGACATTTTAGTGTATGGATGGCATGAGTTGTGAATTATGAACTATATGATGATATGCATGCGGTTTTATGATCCCTGAACCCTTAGGTAGAGATAACGTATAATGATGTGTGTAATGAGATGGTGATAGAAGCACTATAAATTATAGTTACCTAGGAGGTTAAATTTAGGAGAGATATGACCACGATTGACTGGAATGGTTAATAGAGCCAGCCAGGCAATGTTGTTACAGGACGCGAAATCAAGTTAAGTCTTTTGTGTATAGCTAGTAGGCCGAAACGGGTGTTGTGTCTGTTGATAATCGATTTGTTGCTCTTCTGAGTGTGTATATACTTCTTATTTGAATTCCTTATTCTTTGCAAGAGTTTGCTGTTTGGCTTACTAGGCAAATGTGATCGAATTTTGAGATTTATGATTGTTATTATCTTACTAAATGCCTTAGCAATCCATGTCTAGTGATATGCGGAATGTGTTGCCCCAAACCATGAATGTTATATAGTTATGTGTAGGTTATGTTTTAAAGTTACATGCCAATTTCATATTTATTTATGCATATATAATTAGTGAAATATTTAGTTGATTCTACTTTCAGTTTCAAAATCTTTACTGTGTACTAGATGACAATTATAGTTGAAATGAAGAATGAATGTTAATATGGTGCGATGTCATTTTTATGCTTCAATATATGCGTCAACATGTTTTGAGAATAGTTTTGTTTTAATATGACGATGTAAAGTAATAATGTGAAATATTAAAGTAACCGACATTGTAATAAGTTTCCAGAATGTTATCCATTTGTACGGGTTGCCGTTTAAAATGTGTTCTCTATATGAATGTGTAAGTTTTATGTATGATGACCTTATGAGTTAACTTTCTTATGATTTTGATTTCATGTTAAAGCGACTTATATTTTAACGGAAATAAATATTTTGGTTAACAGTGGTCAGATTGTTACCGCACAGTTTTGTTTTGACCTATGTTTTTGTAAAGGAAATCATTTAAAACGTGCTTATTGTTTATGCATATTTCCAACTCCACTGTCTAGAATTTTCATTCACGTTTTCAAAATGATAAGCCACGTAAAATCTTAATGAGAAGTTATTTAAGTGTGATTTTGCACGTTGCCTGATTTTCTGTCTAATTGCTGTAAAGTTTCTGTCCAGACCAACCGAGTTGTAAAATTTGTTATAAATAATCTCCTTAAGTCTTGCAATTGATTCTTCTACCTCTGATTAGTGAATTCATTATATTTCCCAGAAAACTATAATGGTTCACAAAATGGATGAACGGTTATTTAATTACGATTTTTGGAAGTTGCTACGTGATGTATGATTGTTGAAACGGTAGTTTAAATATCAAAGTTTAATCAAATATGGATTATGTGATGTAACCATGTAATATTCTGATATGACTTAAATGGCATGAACAGTACGCTTATGATATGGATATGAACCTTACTATATAATAATATAACCTTAATTATTTGGGTGAGTTTTACATAAAGTTAATTTCATTTAAACCGACGCTCTTGTTATGCTACAAGGTGAACTACGTGTTGTTATGTTTAAATCTGATTACTATATAATGAATTAGTAACATGGTTGACATGTGAATTGTAGGATGCTAGATTTGTTTTTGATCTTTGACTTGTAAAAATCGTCAGTGATTCGTGTCTATAAATTGCCATTAAATACAACTTCATCGTTTTGAAAGTTTAAAAATGTTTTCAAGGTGATAATCCGTGATACAGCTGATCTTCGATGATTATGGTAATTATTTTGCAACACGACAGAATCTGTAGCTATATGATGATGAAATTTTGCCTGAATATGAAATTATTTCTCATGATATAAACCTCTTATCTTGCAAAGTTATATTTATTACTAGTTTTATGATAAATGATGTAACGTGAGTAGATGAGAAATGTACCTAAGTGATTCTAACTTATTTATACCTGGAAATGCTTAAGTTGTCTTGCTAATATATGATTATTGTCTATCCCGTGAAATATGTCATTGCTCCGTTTTTACTTACTTTAACTAAATTTTTGCCTAATGTCACTTTCTCTTAAGTGCATAAACAAGAGTTTTGCCTCCATAATTTGAGTATGAGCATGAATTGTTTTAATTTGACAAGTGTGAACTATGAGTTAGCTGATTGTCCACATTGATGTAAAGATGTTAATTAAGTGTCAAAATTTCCAAGGGTATAGATGTTGGTTACCTTGATTTTGTTTGATTGCGTAGCATGAAATTAACAAAAATGTTTTGTGACTTTAAGAGTCGGATGCTAATTGCACAGTATAGAGCACTTAACTTATCGAATAATTTGTGACTGTTGATTCGGTGATCTTCTTGAGCAATGAATGTGAAATTTTATAATGGGGTTACGAGGACGTAACTATGTTTTAAGGAGGATGAGATTGTAAAATCTAGATGGTTTACGATCTGGCTAACTGATATGTTATGTTTGGCTGACTGAGATTGACCATGCATGGAGTCTGCTGTTTTAATTTGTTATGTTTTAGTCAACGTTGCGGTCCTTTAAGTGTCATATACTTATGTCGTATGTTAAACTTTGAGGACAAAGTTTTCTTAACGAGGGTAGAATGTTACATTTCGTGTTTTAAAGTCTATATAAGTGCTACTTGTGATTGTTTCCTGCTTGTTATATGTTTCCTTACCGTTATGGAGTAGCGAACTTCGGGACGAAGTTCATTTTAAGGAGGGAAGACTGTAATACCCCGTATTTTAGTCTCGGTCAACGGCAGTCGAATCATGTTTTATACACGTATTTCAATCAAATGGAATGTTTATAAAGTATTTACGTAAACTATTATTATTTATAAATCTTATTTCTACGATTATACCGTATTTCATAATTATTTTATATTTGATGATTATTTCATAAAATGTCATTTTATTCGTATTTCTTTATTTTAATAATATATCTAAAATTTAATATATTTCCTATTTTATATTTATTCTCATCTATATTTAACTTATATTTTCTTATTTAAGTTGTAATGGTATTTAAATCCTATATTTTTATATATTCGTATGTAATTGCTAATATTATAATATTTCTATAATAATTTTATACTTTTTGTAATTAATCTAATTAGTAATACTAATACTAAATAACATAATTCGTATTTTCTTTTGCCTAAACCCGACGAAACACGTTCACCCTAACCCGTACCCATATATCGACATATCCCTATACCACACAACCTTAACCCTACCTTTGTTATTGTCGACAACAGCCTCCATATCCAAAACACTTTCAAAACCCTAACCCACCTATCTATCAACTACCATGGGATGAGGAAGACGAGAGGTAGATTTGTCCAAACGCAAGTCATCATCGACAACCACCAGTGTAAGCCTTCGTTTTATCGACATTAACGTGTTTTATCTTTCTCGTTATTTCAATTTCATTTGCAATCTGAGTCGTTGTAATGGTTCATCTTGGTACAAGTGGCTAGGGTAGTCGAATTAGGGAGTTTGTAGGTTATTTTGGGTGGTTGTCGGGTCGTGTGTGGTGGCCGGAGCACCACCAGTAACTGGGTCGTGCGTTTTCGTGCTTAAAACAGGGGATTATAGGGGTTGCGGGTGCAGGCAGTTTGGTGTCGGGTTTGGGTCTGTTTGTGTTAGATTCTACATATGGGTTATGGGTGGAAGGTTGCAAGGGTTTAGGTTAACACTTTGGTACATAGGTGGTAGCTGTGGGTGGAGGTTAGTGGCTGTGGTGGCGGAGAATAGTAACACCGACGCTGGAGGCAGAAAAACAGAGGAAGAGCATCGTATTGTGTCGGGTTTGTAGCGGTTTTGATGAGGTTTCTGAGGGAACGAGAACCCACGTTTACCACCCATGGAACCACCGTGGGTCAGTGGTGACCACGGTGATGTCTAGGGGTGGTATGGGGCATGGTGGTGAGAGAAAAGCCGTGAGAAAAGAGAGGGACGGACTGCGCGGAAACAGAGTATTCGGGTTTGTGTACAGGCTTTTTCGACAGCCTGTTTAGGGCGGTTATGGTGGTGGTTGTAGTGGCTTCACCTGGTGGCCCAAGAGTGGAAGTTGTAGTGGGTAGTACGAAGTTTAGGTTGGGGCCAGTGGTGACGGTGGTGAGGGGCTAGGCTGGTGGTGGTAGCGTCGGGAAAGTGTACGGACAAAGACCGTGATATTGCGGGTTTTGGGCTGTTGCGGGTTGCTGCGTCGTTTATTTTGTCATGGCTGGATTGTTAACATTATTACAAATATTATTATACTATTATGTTCATGTACGTGATGGTTTGATTATTATTATTATATTATTATTATATTATTATTATATTATTATTATTAGTACTAATACTAATGTTCATTCTTATTATTATTATGATTAGTATTAGTAATTGTTTGGCATTGTCATTATTGTGTATTATTATTATTATTATCATTATTATTATGTTATTATGTTATTAATACTAATGCTAGTATTATTATTGTTACTAATATGTTATTATTATTATTATTGATATTATATGTCACTATTATTATTGATAATATTGTTGTTATTGTTATTATTAGTAATAGTATGTTTATTATTATTAACGATATTGCTATCCAGGTAGGATACACTGACACTATACTCTATGAAGTGTTATGAATGAATGTTTACTCTGTGTTGTGATATGAATGGTTGTTGCCTTGCATATTATGGATGCAAATATGAGTTACATGAGCATGGTATTTAATGGTTATTTATAATTGTTGCATTCATAAGTATAATTACTATTACCGTTGCACTCATGAGCATGGCATATGCATTGGATACGGATTTGAGATGATGAGATATTATTGGGCCCATGCTAGTTCTGCAGGACTAGACCTGGTGACCTCAGCTGTTATGCTGGTGTTCGGTGACGACCGATTATAGTCTGCCGGGAGGTTCGGTATGGCTTGGTGCACGGGTATGAGTTTGAGATTGAGATTGAGATTGAGCTCGAGCATGTCATAACATTTGCATATCTTTTAACTGTTGCATTATAATTATTGTGTTACCCTACTCAACCGCGAGGTTGACAGTGTATTCGTGTACACCTACGATGATCCGGAATGGGGAGTAGATTCTACAGGTCAGAGACGGATGAGCTAGGAGCTGGGGCAGGAATGTGAGATGCATACATTGGACCGACTTAGTACTATATCACTTCTAGAGGAGTCATCAGTTGTATTTTGTTTTTCCACTATGTAATATCTGTAATAATCAAACTTTAAATTTTATCAGTTTTTATAAAGTACTTTGGTTGTTTTACTTTGTTTTTCACTACCTCGGATATTCCGAGATGGTAACAGCTTCATTTATTTGAGAATGTCTTGCCAAAGGCTCTTAAATAAATGGGGGTGTTACAGAATGCTTCATTCGCTTCATGATGGATTCGCCCTCTTCAGGGCCAACTATTACATGAACGACATGAAGAAGACTCCTCATGAGCTCCACTCCCTTCTCGTACAGACCAAGAAGGATCTGAAATTAAGTGGGAGCGTGAAGCAGGATGTTCTCATGATCTGCAGCAAGGGTAAGGGTAAGGGAAAAGCTAAAGCTCAGGGCGACCTAACAGTAGGCAAGCCCAAGTTTAAGAAGTCAGGATTTACTAAGAGTGGGCCAGGTGAGTCGAGCAACTCACAGGGCAAGACAAAGAGCAAGGATACTAGCATGGAATGTCACCATTGCCACAAGACTGGGCATTGGAGGCGCTCATGCCCCGTGTATCGTGAGGACATTAAGGCAGGCCGCGTTACTCCTGTTGGTATGTCTTCTTCTTCTTTTATTCACATGATTGAGATTAACCATGCAAGTTACGGAACTTGGGTACTAGATACTGGTTGTCGTTCTCATCTATGTAATCATGTGCAGGGCCTCCGAAACCAAGAACCCCTCATCAAGGGTGACGTTGACCTGCGTGTCGGGAATGGAGCACGTGTTGCTGCAGTCTCGAGGGGAACATACGTGATCCAGCTTCCAAGTGGATTCGAGTTATCTTTATATAATTGTTATTATGTTCCTTGTTTATCCAAAAACATTATTTCAGTTTCTGCACTTGACAAACTTGGTTTTTCATTTGTAATAGAAAATAACAGTTGTATTTTCTCATTACACAATATGATTTATGGCAAGACAGTTTCCATGAATGAAATTTATGTTTTAGATCAAACCACTGAAATATTACATGTGAATAATAAGAGATTAAAGGTAGGTGACAAAGATCAAACTTACCTATGGCATTGTCGTATGGGACACATAAATGAGAAACGCGTAAAACAGCTCATACAGAATGGAGTTATCTCGGCCTTTGATTTCGAATCATATGGCACGTGTGAATCATGTCTCATCGGCAAGATGACTCGTATTTCCTTCAAAGGTGTTGGAATGCGCGCTGCCGACCTATTAGGACTCATACATACAAATTTATGTGGCCCTATGTCGATCAACGCACGAGAAGGCTACAGGTATTTCATCACTTTCACAGATGATTTGAGTAGATATGGCTATGTCTACTTAATGAAGCATAAAAGTGAATCCTTTGACAAGTTCAAAGAATAGCAGAATCGGGTACAGAACCAACTGGGAAGAAAGATTAAAGCACTACGTTCTGATCGTGGTGGTGAGTATCTTTCACACGAGGTTGATCAACACCTCAAAGACTGTGGCATCGTGCTACAGTTGACTCCACCTGGAACACCACAATTAAATGGTGTGTCCGAACGGAGAAATCGAACTCTACTTGATATGGTTCGATCCATGATGAGTCACATCGTTGTGCCTGATTCATTGTGGGGCTATGCTCTTTTGTCAGCCGCTCTAATACTTAACCGAAGTCCGTCTAAAGCTGTTGACAAGACTCCATACGAATTATGGAAGGGAACAGTCCCTAACTTGTCCTTTATTCGGGTTTGGGGCTGCGAGGCTTATGTCAAGTGGAGACACGAGGATAAGCTCGGCCCGTGATCGGTCAAGACATACTTTATAGGCTATCCAAAGGGAACTTTTGGTCATTACTTCTACTCACCAACCGAACAACGTGTTTTTGTTGCGGCTAGTGCGACGTTCTTAGAGAAAGAATTTCTCGAGAACAAGTCGAGTAATAGAACCTTCGATCTATCGGAGGTTCAAGAACTAACTACCGAGCAACCATTGGAGGAAACAGTTCCTACAACCGAGGCTGCGGTAGATATTCCTGAGGAACCTAGGAGGTCGGGAAGAGTCTCTATTCCTCCGGACAGATACATTGGTATGGTCGAGGAACATGACATAGATGACGTCTTACTCCTAGAGGGTAATGAACCCTCAACCTATAAAGGTGCCATGACCAGTTCTGACTCAAAGCTATGGCTAGAAGCCATGCAATCCGAGATGGACTCCATGTATGAGAACAACGTGTGGGATCTTGTGGACCTACCTGCAAAGGTACGTCCCCTTCAATGCAAATGGCTTTACAAAATAATGCACGTCGTGGAAGGTAAACAAGATATCCATAAGGCAAGACTAGTTGCTAAAGGTTTCACCCAAGTGTCAGGCTTGCACTACGATGAGATCTTTGCACCCGTAGTCATGCTACGTTCCATTCGGATTATCTTAGCGATCGCCGCATTTCATGACTATGAAATATGGCAAATGGACGTTAAAACCGCCTTCTTAAACGGTTATTTGGAGGAAGAGTTGTACATGGTACAACCCGAGGGTTTTATTGATCCAGTACATCCTAAGAAGGTCTGCAAGCTTAAGCGTTCCATCTATGGACTTAAGCAAGCATCACGGAGTTGGAATCATCGCTTCGACCAAGTGATAAAAGAGAATGGGTTCATTCGATCAGTCGAGGAACCATGTCTCTATATCAAGTCGAGTGGGAGCAAGATTGTCTTCCTAGTACTATATGTCGATGACATACTCTTGATTGGGAATGACATACCTCTCCTTTCTTCGGTTAAAGCATGGTTGAAAAACCATTTCCAGATGAAAGATCTGGGAGAGGCACAAAGAATTTTGAGCATCCGTATCTACAGGGATAGATCACGACGGATGTTGTCTCTCAGTCAGGAGTCTTACATAGATAAGATTCTAGAGAGATTCAGCATGACGAACTCCAAGAAAGGGTTCCTTCCTATGACTACTGGGCTTCACTTGAGCAAGACTCAAGAAGCTAAGACATTGGAAGAGAAAGAGCGCATGAATCGGATTCCTTATGCTTCGGCAATAGGATCGATCATGTATGCCATGATATGCACACGTCCAGACGTTGCATATGCATTGAGTATGACTAGTCGATTCCAAGCTCATCCAGGTGAACAACACTGGATGGCCGTGAAAAACATTTTTAAGTACCTACGGAGGACTAAAGATTGGGGATTGACTTATGGAGGCGACTCGACGCTCTGCGCCACGGGTTACGCAGATGCTAGCTTCCAAACGGATCGAGACGACTCGAAATCTCAGTCTGGATTCGTTTTTACTCTTAATGGCGCTGCTGTCAGCTGGAAAAGTTCTAAACAGAGTGTTACAGCAGATTCTACTACTGAGTCCGCGTAAAAGGAGATATTCATTGATAAGATTGCTACGGATGACAACATAGCTGATCCTCTCACAAAAGCATTACCACGTGATAAGCATGAAGGGCACATTCATTCCATGGGAATTAGATGTGTTCCTAAGTTGTAGTACTCTTTTATGAATTCATGTAATAATTCATTTTCTCGTGTACTCTATTCAACCTCATTGTTATGATATATAATGTTTTGTTTTTCATGTGGAATTGTACTTCAATTTTGAACACCACAAAGTGAACTGATTAACATTACATCGTTTTAGTCCTTGATTACCCACTTGAGCTGATAACTCAGGTAATCATTTTCTGACGTTGGTTGATGGTGGGTTCAACGAGCCATAAGTCACACGGATGACTGACCAATCACAAAGGCGAGTTATACGGATATCTCGTAGGACACCCCGTGACAACGTTATGGAGTCCTAAATGTTTTATAACATTGGGTGCCAGGTCGTGGATAGGACCTTCATAGTGTTCCTTAGAGTAGAGTCTTTTGACTTCAACTGTCTCTTGAAATTAAGGCAGATTTTGGGTAACTTTGGTTTCTTTCCCACGGTCATCGTAACAGGGGCCAAGAGGATTTTTTTTGGCTTATTTTATGCTGCGCGAACATCGGCAGGATTCGAGTTAAGGGAAATATCCAAACCCTTATCAGGATTTTATCATTTCTCAGGGCCACTCGAGGAGTAGTAACTGAAATGCATGGCCATGCTCGAATACAGATTCGTTTTATCAGTTAAGTTACTCTTTAGTCGGGGAAACCACTCTTGATACAGATCGCTTGTGAGATACGACCTTTGCGAATGCGGATTTGCAAATTGTCTTACATTGAGTGGGAGAAATTTTAAAAGGATATGAGAATCGGTTATCGCACCTACACTTTTACGTACAAGTGGGAGTTTGTTGGAGCTTGTGTCCTCCACATGTAGTGTGATAACGTCATTGCACATACCCTTGTACGGAAAAGTGGGAGATTTTTGGGGCTGGTGTCCTTGATAGTTAGTACAATGACTTACTAAATCTCTTAAAGGATCACAAGGGCATACTTCAGTATTATTATCAGTTGATCCACGTTTATCAATAACAGTTGGCTTGCTAGATAAGTTTGACGTTATTGTCATACGGATGGCGGTGATCAACTGGTCCATATACGTCACACCTATAGGACACGTTTGAGAGATGTGAAGGTATGAAAATACAGTCACATTTATGCCGGATACGACTAAACAGTTAGTCAGAGGTATTGACTATTAAATTAGTCAATAGGATGTTGAGATTATTATTTAATACGGATTAAATAATTTTAGCTAATACGGATTACATGATTTATTCGTAAATTAAATATAAACGGTTATATTTAATTAAATATTGTATTCGCGTATTAATATAAACAGTTATATTAATTTGGGTAATTATACAATATCGTAATTTTATCAGACCATTATTAATACATCGACTGCATTAATATCTGATAACACGTGTACGATTTATAAATAAAACCCGCGAATAATATTTAGCTAATCGGGTCGAATCACGCAAAGGAATAAGGTAAGAGTGGGAAAAGCCCACTATCACCTCAACCCGTTCGGTCGACCCACCAGTACTACATAAGGAGAGTCCTCTCCTTTTGTCAGGCAACTCTTGTTACACTGGTAATTTACAATCTCAAGAATTAGGGTTTTGAGGACACTATTTTCCCAAAACTCAGATCTCACATCTAAAACCTCACAAAAGCTCTCCCCATATTGCAAGGCAATTGGAGAATATTTCTAGCACACGCGGCATCATCTCAAACAAAGTCTTGGGTGCAAGTTATAGGAGGGAATTTACTTTAATTCATGTTCTTAGGCCTTTTGCGCTAGGACTCAAGGTTGTATTCTTTTTCATGTTTTTATTAATCTTATGACTATATTCACAACTGTAAAATTCGTTATAATCCTTCATGTTTAGGGCGAATACATGTTATATTCCCCACAGAACTATGGTATGAGCAACTGGAGCAACAAATCTCTCAAATCTCTTCTTCTGGGAAGTAAGAGGAGCAGTTGATGGAACAAACGGTCTCTTATCCTGGTAACTAGTCCTCTGGTAAGAAGAACCACTAGCAACTCTAGCCTTAGCATCAATGGCCTTGATTGAACTCTCGGCCCAAATGGCATCATCATACACCTCCATAAAAGAAGTAGAATCCCTCCTAACCATGATCTCAATGCGAGGACTCAACTTACCTCGGTAGAAGTAAACTCTCTCAGCCTCATCTCTGACAAATCGAGTAGTAAAGTGAGCTAGCTGGTTAAACTTGTCGGTAAACTCCTGAGTAGTTATCTTGCCTTTCTTCAAGTCCATGAATTCTTTCAGTCTCTAAGAATGGAGCTCTCTCGGGTAAAAGCGGGTCTCGATCATGTCCTTAAATGGCATCCCACTCAAACAACGGATCTAGAAGAGCGGTAGGACCAATGAGCATCCACCATCTATCAGCCTCGTGTGTCAGAAAGTGAGCAGCTAAACATACTTTATCCTCCCTGGCCACAGAGTACATAGAGAACCCTCTCTCCATGTTCCTGAACCACGCAGTCAACGCTAGAGGATCAAACTCTCCAGCATAGGTCTTGGTGTGACTCCTAGACATCTTGTTGGCTATCCAAGAGAAGCCACCGGGACGGTTAACATCATTACCAGGCGGAGGAGGAGGAGCAGCATCAGTCTGTGTCTTTTGGTTCTCCAAAACCTGTCGAAGTGCTTGCATGATCGTATTATCCACAGCTGAAGGTCTCACCCATCCTTCAAAAGAGAAACTTGGGTTAGCTTAACACATGGCATACACAAACATACTACCATACTTAAGTCCTTATACTACCCCCCATCTCTCATTCATTATTTGGTTATTTGGTCAAGTTAAGTTGGGGGGGTCACATGAGTGCGTCGGGAGCGATAACGCTCTGATTTCAACAGTAAAACCTCACCTCGCGATAGCGTAAAATAAACATACAAAGTACTAAAGATGGAGCGGAATTAAAACTTTTTAAAGAAACATAAGTAACATGCGAGGTGAAATTATTACATAGCTGAAATGCGGAAATAAAGAGAAACATAATTAAGTATTAAGTACAAAATCTCAGCCCCGGATAGCATATCCCTACAGGCACAAAACTGTATCAAAAAGATGGTCTAGCTAACGAATAAGGTAATGTCATCGATGAAGGATCATCGCTCGCTAGCCTCATGCAAACCCCTGTACAACAATCACCAACCTATACACATGAAACATGTGCGCCACAGTTAGTGGGGAGTGACTAGATATGCTCCTAGCCACATGTTGCCACAAACACACAACACATATATACATGCATATCCTCAAATTCATATACTCCAATATAAACCTCAACATGTGAAGTACAATAATCATAAATATCATCTTACATTCACTTTCCTCAAATACAACATGCCTCACTCATATATATAATCCCATACAAGCATAAATGAATATTCACTATCACTATCACTATCTATGAAGGTTCAATGGTCAACTCAAGACATAACCTAAACATAGTGTGTGTGTGTGTGTGTGTGTGTGTGTGTGTGTGTGTGTGTGTGTGTGTGTGTGTCTGTGTGTGTGTGTGTGTGTCTGTGTGTATATATATTCACACACACATTCACTAACTATGAAGGTTCGGCGATCAACTTAAGACAAAACCTAAACATAGTAATCAACAAGTATAAAGGTTTAACGGTCAACTTAAAACATAACCTAGATACCAATTCACTTTCACAAACAAGGACTCAGAGGCCAACCTAAGGCATACTCCTTGCTAATCAACAAGACACTAGACTCAGAGGCCAACTTAAGGCATAAATAGCATCCAATTCACTCAATAAGTAAAGGACTCATAAGCTAACTTAAGGCATTACCCTTTATTACATCACAAGACACTAAACTCAAAGGCCAACTTAAGGCATACTCTAGCATCCAAAAACTGTACTCCGGGCAAGGTATCAACACCCTAGCTACCCCGTTGTACAACTGCTCTACTTGTCAGACTCAGAGGCCAACTTAAGGCATATCCTGACACGATCACATAAAACACGACTGAGCTCAGAGGCCAACTTAAGGCATATCTCAGACACGACATGAAAACACATATAGGGCTAAGAGGCCAGGTCAAGGCATATCCCCATATATGACAACTAGTTCACATAATAAGCTCAGAGGCCAGCTTAAGGCATAGCTCAATATGCATCAAACAATATACATCTAATTCACCTAAATACTTAAGTCAACTATAACCCATTATATTTCAAAAGTCGATAAGATAACCATTTAAATCAACTCATTAGACTACTAAACTCATTTCTTACAAGCCCATAAAGTATCACAAGCTAATTACTCAATATCATAAGTTTCACTAATTAATTGCTAAATGACTAATTACTTAAGACAAGCTCTAATCACTTAATAGACTTCACCTAGTCAATTTAGACAGATTAACTAAGTATATATACCATAGAAACCTTGCTAGAACAAGCCAAGAGAAAATGATAAAAGTTTACTCAAAACAGTCCACGAATTAACCAAAAGTCAGAACCTACAGCGGTCCTCCGCGCAGCCTGCGCAGACTATAGCGCAACCTGCGCACCATAGTGCTCAGCCTACGCCCACCTGCGAGCACAGTTCCTGATTCGCGATTTTCCTGCACTTTCCTATTTTCCACAAGTTTCGACATACATTTTCAAGCTATGGTTTCAAGCATAAATTCACCTATTCTACAGCATATAAGTTCCAACATGTCCCAAGTGATTCATCCTCAACAATTCTAAGCATAAAAACATGAACCTTAAGCTATTAAACATCAATTAAGCATAAGCCCAAAATTGTGACAGATATAATAAATTCATCAAACATCCTCATAAACACCACCATAACACTTCAATACATTATGAAATTTATCCTCAAACATCAACAATGTGAAATCCTCCTTAAATTCATCAAAACCACACATAAACACATATCATGTGAAAATAACAACAAAGTAGAGTCATCTCATCATCGTCACTTGTTTACGCGTCTTCACCGCTCTCCTCTTCAATCACAAACGAATTGAATCTTTCTCCAAATCCTATAAGTCTTCACCTTAAAAATAACACAAAAAGGGAATTAGGGACTGATTTTCGAGTTCAAGCTCAAAACAGCCCGGGAATCAAATATAACGACTTAGAAATTGAAAGAGAGAGATTGGACGGAAATTAGACAAGGATCGCGTAGGCGAAAACGGTACCTTAAACGGAGTTGAATTGAGACCGGAGTGAACAAATTTGTGAATTGGGGAAATAAGAATGAAGGAGATGAGAAAATCTGATTTTGTTCTTTTATGAATTTGGGGAACAAGTAGTAAGGTGTTTGTGAGGAAATGAATGGGAACTTTCCTCACATTAGCTTATAATTATAAGCTAGGAGTATGAGTGGCTAGGAGTATGTTGTGTATTTCTGTGTTACGTGTCGTTAAAAAAGGTGGCTAGGAGAACTCTAGTCACTCCCCACTGATTGTGGCGTACATGTTTACATGTATGTAGGTACATGACAGGTGGTTAGCAGAGGGTTACACGGAGGGCTAGCGAGCGATGATCAGTTGTTCATCGATGACTTACCTATTTCGTCGTGTAGCTAGACCTTGTAGTTTTGTTTTTATACTGAGTGCCTGTAGGGATGTGCCATCCCAGGCTGTTTGTATTTATGTTTTCATACTTAGACAGTTATACTTATCTATGTTTCTGTTTATATCAGTTGTTTCAGTTTCAGTTTTAATTCACCTCGTTTTTATGCATGTTAAAGTTTAAATTCCGCTTAGATTTTGGCATGTTTTGTATGTTTTATTTCCGCTGCGACAAGGGGTTTTACACAGACAGTTATTTTAATAGTTGTAGACAGTTATTGTAATGGGTTCAGACAGTTATTGTAATGGTTTCAGACAGTTATTTTAATAGTTTATTACAATTATTGTAATGGGTTCAGACAATTATTTAATGGTTCAGACAGTTATTTTAATAGTTGTAGACAGTTATTGCAATGTTTTCAGACAGTTATTATTGTAATGGTTTTGAGACAGTTATTCAAAAGAATTGTTATTTCATTCTTTTATATTTCAAGACTAGTCTTCTAGTGTAAACACCCATTCATAATGTAGTTCAATTTCGTCGTTTTTTTTTTGTTAATTTACATTTTTCGCATAATTCTATGGTTTCATATTTATGTTTTTGCATTTTCGTATCTGTTTGTTTATTTTTTATGTTGTTCTTCCTATGTTTTTGTTATTCTAAATACGCAGTTATTGTATTACTCTAACATAGTTATTGTATTATAAATACGCATTTATTGTAATATATTTAGTTTTTCTATATAGTACCCCTGTGTTTTTTGCTTATTATATTACATCTTGATTATTGCATTACCTTAATCTAATTATTGTTTTATGAAAACTCAGTTATTGTATCTGTTAATGACTTCATGGGTGTTGCGTTTTTTGCTCTTTTTTGTTTTTATTTCTTTTAGCGTTTTTTGCTCTTTTTTGTTTTTATTTCTTTTAGTGAGCTTCCGTTTTCTGCTGGTTCAGCCCTCATCTATAAACAAGACATGGTTTTCGCCGAGAAGCAATATCGGCGGAAGAATGGTGAAAACGCCGACAACACATGATTCTCGTCGGGAAGAAATACTTTTAGTCGTACCATTGGAGATATATATATATATATATATATATATATATATATATATATATATATATATATATATATATATACATACATACGGAGGCAAGATCCAGTGAGAACGATCATTCGGTGAGAACGGTGAGAACAACCCTCGTCCTTTAGATTGAATTGGAATGAACGGCTGACAAAGTGTTCTAATTAAACCCAAGTTTCAAAGAGTTCAGCTTTTCCAACAAGATTCACAAAGATTTTTTTGGTTCTGGCTCCATTTCTTTCCTTGAAAATAACTTACAAATACTCGATCCTGCGCCATGATATAAGATCAAATCTTGCAAATCTGGATTGATCTTTGTATAGGTTTGGTAGGGCTGATACACCGGGAGTAAGCTTTTCTTTTTATTGGTTGTTGGCCTTCTTCTTAATCAAATTCTATTTCAACAGACTTCTCGTTTTGAGTCTCATGCAGGCCTCACGTTTTACGAGCTTTCGTATGATTTTCTTTTATGAAAACACGTGGGTCAACATATTTTTTCAATATCTATTCTGTCAAAAAAATGTATCTATCCCGTAAAAAAATACCTATATTTAGGTTCAAATAAAAAAAATTTATCTACCCCGTCAAAAAACGCAACTAGGTTTAGGTAAAAAAAGTAAAAAAAAATGTATCTATACCGTAAAAAAATATATCTATGTTTAAGTAAAAAAAAATGTATATCTCCGTCAAAAAATGTAACTAGGTTTATGTAATAAAAGTAAAAAAAATGTATCTACTCCGTCGAAAAATGTATCTAGGTTTAAGTAAAAAAACGTATTTACTCCGTCAAAAAATGTATCTACGTTTATGTAAAAAAGTAAAAAAAAAAAATTTATCTACTCCGTCAAAAAATGTATCTAGCTTTAAGTAAAAAAATGTATCTACTTCCGTCAAAAAATGTATCTAGGTTTATGTAAAAAAGTTAAAAAAGAAATGTATATACTCCGTCAAAAAATGTATCTAGGCTTAAGTAAAAAAAATGTATCTCTACGTCAAAAAATGTAACTAGGTTTATGTAATAAAGTAAAAAAAATGTATCTACTCCGTCGAAAAATGTATCTAGGCTTAAATAAAAAAAAAATATATCTACTCCGTCAAAACATGTATCTAGGTTTATGTAAAAAAGTAAAAAAAAAAAATTTATCTACTCCGTCAAAAAATGTATCTAGGTTTAAGTAAAAAAAATATATACTCCGTTAAAAAATGTATCTAGGTTTATGTAAAAAAAGTAAAAAAAAAAAATGCATCTACCCCGTCAAAAAATGTATCTAGGTTTAATGTATCTAATCCATCAAAAAATGTATCTAGGTTTATGTAAAAAAGTAAAAAAAAAAATGTATCTACTCCGTCAAAAAATGTATTTAGGTTCATGTAAAAAAATGTATCTAATCTCTTAAAAAATGTATCTAGGTTTATGTAAAAAACTAAAAAAAATATATTTAGTCCGTAAAAAAAATGTATTTATGTTTATGTAAAAAGTGTGTATGAGATTTGGTAAGGAAAAAAAAATATGTATCTAATATATATTTTAATGTATCTATTTAATTTAGTCGTTCAATTACTAAAACTTTTAGGAACAATTGAATTTTGAAATTTGATCGGAGAAATTACATTTGGGAAAAGAAGTTACCCAGATAAAATGAGCCAAACAAATGGTAGGAGAGAGAAAGTGATTTGGCCAAAATATTATTTTCTACGTAAAAGAATGGGAGTAGTGTGCATTAATCTCAGCCGTTGGGATGTGTCTTAATCCAATGGTAATAGGTCGTTCTCACCGTATGCACCGAATAACCGTTCTCACCCGATCCTAAATCTATACATACGTATGTGTATATATATATATATATATATATATATATATATATATAGAGAGGCAAGATCCGGTGAGAACGAACATTCGGTGCATACGGTGAGAACGAACCTCATCCTTTAGATTAGAGTTAGAGGAACGGATGATACTGTTTTTAAATAAGTAATAAAGTGATAAGTAATAACCCATGTTCACCCTTCCCACGATCAAACTTATCTCTTGCAATTTATTTTTGCCCTCCATCTACACCCCATACCCCGCTGCCACGACCGCCACCATCACAACTATTTGAGGTATGGCCTCCATGACCGCCTTGACATTGGCGCCAGACACCTCAGCCCGACCGTGTCACCTCCCTTGCCTGTCTCCCTCTCCGAGTCCTACCACACCCCGTCGCCACAATTATCACCGCCACAACTATATTTCCGTCAATAATTTCAAGTTACAAGTAATAACCCATTTGAAATATTCCGGCGAGTTTACTATATGGTGTTATTCAAATAAAATTATTTTTCAATTTCACTAGATCAGACATTGTATGTTTGAAATTTGGTAGATTTTGTGGGTTTGTTGGAGGGAGCCATGGTAGCTTGTGCGTCATTTCGATTATTCGCAGGTCAAAGCTGGGAAAGAGGAGTGACGGTATGTGTATCGAACCTGGGCTTGGTTTGGTCTTTCAAGTTGTGATAATGATGGTCGTACTAGTGGTGGCATACTTGAAGAATGGTACTATTATGGTGGTGACAGGGCACGAGCTTGCTTGAGTTATGGGATTATAGCAACTCGACGGAGTTAGTTAATAAGGATTCAGGCCGTCGGAGAAGGTCGATAATGGCGGTAGTGGTGGAGTGTCTACTGTGAAGGGTGGCGATGATGGTGTTGGTCAGGGGGCATGGTGGTGGTGATGTGGTGGTAGTTAAAGAGGTGGATTGATATTTTGAAATTAGGGTTTGTAATTTTGTGATTTTTGTTTAATTTGGGGGTTGATTTTGTGTATCCATCATGTTATATTTGTTCACATAGATCAAATACATGTGTATCTGGAATAACATTTTGTGTACATAGCTAATTTTTTTTCCTTTTCGTATTATAGTTAGCTGAAAATGTACCTAGGATGAAAAAAAATATACCTAGAATCTATGTAAAAATTGAATCCGAGATTTGGTTTAATGTATCTACATCCTCAAAAAAACGTATCTGGATTTATGAAAAAAAGTATACATATGATAAGTTTTGATGTCCCTTGAAAATAGTGTATCTAACATTTCTAAAAAAATTGTATCTATTTCATTCTCACTGCTCTCACGAACCATTCAGGACAACCTAACCCACGCCCATCACGACTGCATTGAATCATGGCAAAGAGATAAATTGTTCTTGCGAAAAGCCGAAAACCATTAACTATTTGACCAGAAAGAATGAAAAAACAACGACACAAAAAGTATCTTGGATAAGAATAAATGTAACTACATTGTTATAAAATATATCTAAAATTCGGATAAAAATAAATCATATATTTGTGTGGATCGTCATATTTCTTCAATATCTACTCCGTCAAAAAATATATCACCGAACATTAAAAGTCATTGGTTCTACACGCAGACATGCCACTAGTCTCCTTTTTTCACTTTTTGAGCGTGGATCGTCATATTTCTTCAATATCTACTCCGTCAAAAAATGTATCTAGATTTAAGTAAAAAATGTATCTACTCCGTCAAAAAAAAGTATCTAGGTTTAAGTAAAAAAAATGTATTCACTCCGTCAAAAAATGTAACTAGGTTTATGTAAAAAAACAAAAAATGTATCTACTCCGTAAAAAAATGTATCTAGGTTTAAGTAAAAAAACTGTATCTACCCGTCAAAAATTATATCTAGGTTTATGTAAAAAAGTAAAAAAAAAATGTATCTACTTCGTCAAAAATTGTACCTAGATTTAAGTAAAAAAATGCATCTACTCCGTCAAAAAATGTAACTAGGTTTATGTAAAAAAAGTAAGAAACAATGTATCTATCCCGTCCAAAAATGTAACTAGGTTTATGTAAAAAAGTAAGAAAAAATGTATCTATCTCGTCAAAAAATGTATTTAGGTTTAAGTAAAAAATGTATCTACTCCGTCAAAAAATGTATCTAGGTTTAAGTAAAAAAGTAAAAAAAAAATGTATCTACTCCATCAAAAAGTGTATCTAGGTTTAAGTAAAAAAATGTATCTACTCCGTCAAAAAATGTATCTAGATTTATGTAAGAAATAAAAAAAATGTATTTACCCCGTCAAAAAATGAATTTAGGCTTAAGTAAAAAAAATGTATCTACTCCGTCAATAAATGTATCTAGGTTTACGTAAAAAAAGTAAAAAAAAATGTATCTACTACGTCAAAAAATGTATCCAGGTTTAAGTAAAAAAATGTATCTACTCCGTCAAAAAATGTATCCAGGTTTATATAAAAAAGTAAAAAAAAAATGTATCTACTCCGTCAAAAAATGTATTTAGGTTTAAGTAATTTAATGTATCTACCCGTCAAAAAATGTATCTACTCCGTCAAAAAATGCATTTAGGCTTACTAAAAAAGTAAGAAAAATTATCTACTCCGTCAAAAAATGTATCTAGCTTTATGAAAAAAAAATTACAAAAAGTATTTACTCAGTAAAAATCTAAGTTTATGTAAAAAGTAAAAAAAATGTATCCACCCCGTCAAAAAATGTATCTAGGATTAAGTAAAAAAATGTATCTACTCCGTCAAAAAATATATTTTGTTTTATGTAAAAACGTAAAAAAAAAATATAGTCGGTAGTGTCGACGTCGGTGGTGGCCGGCTATGATTGTGGCGGTACGCTGATTTAGTAGTTTGAATAAAGATGTAGTTAAGAGGTGAGTTGGTGATCTCAGCCTTTAATCTCACCCTCATCTAAGGAAGGAGACTCGTTCTCACCGTTTGCACCGAATGTTCGTTCTCACCCGATCCTATATCTATATATATATAGAGAGAGAGAGGCCGGGTCACGTGAGGCCGCCTATTACGGTGAGGTCGCCGAACCCTTACTATGTTGCACATGATTTTCAATGTTCATTGGACTAATTTCAATGGGATGAAAATTATGGGTCATTTATAACAATTCATTTGGCCCAAATATTTTCTCTATCTAAAAAAATTATCAATTTTGCTCTTTTTCTTATTTCGTGAAATTTAGGCTTAAAATACTCCCTCTTACCCAAGATAAGTGTCCCGTTTGCCATTTTTCTTTATTCGTCAAAGTGTCCCGTTTCGTACTATTTGGACGGTTTTATTACGTTTTTACCCTTCACTATTTATATTTATTACCCACCCACTCACCCCTAACCCAATAGAATATCTTCTCTCTCCAATCTAAATACCCCTACCCTACCCAAAATACACAAACCATAAATCCTTGACTCACTACCAAACGGGACACTTATCCCGGGTAGGAGGGAGTATTTGTTTACTCACAAAATGTTTAATTTCCTATTTTGTGAATCTTCGACCTTAATTTGTGAACTCGGAACCTTATTTCGTGAAACTTACACTTAAAATGTTTATTTGCTCACAAAATGGATAATTTCTTATTTCGTGAATTTCGGACCTTAATTTGTCAAACCGAAACCTTATATCGTGAAACTTGGATTTAAAATGTTTGTTTACTCACGAAATATATAATTTTTTATTTCGCAAATCTTGGCCCTTAATTTGTGAAACCGAAACCTTATTTCGTGAAACTTTGAATTAAAATGTTTGTTCACTCACAAAATGTTTAATTTCTTATTTCGTGAATCTTATACCTTAATTCGTGAAACCGGGACCTTATTTCGTGAAACTTGGACTTAAAATGTTTGTTTACTCACGAAATGTATACTTTCTTATTTCGTGAATCTTGAACTTTAATTTGTGAAACCGGAACCATATTTCGTGAAACTTGGACTTAAAATGTTTGTTCACTCACGAAATGTTTAATTTCTTATTTCATGAATATTGGACCTTAATTTGTAAAAGTAGGGTCTTATTTCGTGAAACTTGGACTTAAAATGTTTGTTTACTCATGAAATCTATAATTTCTTTTTTCGTGAATCTTGAATCTTAATTTGTGAAACCGGAACCTTATTCCGTGAAATTTGAACTTAAAATAATTGTTTACCCACGAAATGTTTAATATCTTATTTCGTGAATCATAGACCTTAATTTGTGAAACCGGAACTTTATTTCATGAAACTTCGACTTAGAATGTTTGTTTACCCACGAAATGTATAATTTCTTATTTCGTGAATCTTGAATCATAATTTGTGAAAGCGGCACCTTATTTCGTGAAACTTGGACTTAAAATGTTTATTTACTCACGAAATGTATAATTTCTTATTTCGTGAATCTTGTACCTTAATTCGTGAAACTTGTACTTTGTGTGTGTGGTCATGCTTCATAGTTCAATCAGCGATTCAGCGTCTTAGAATGTCTGGTCAAACTTGAAAGATCAATAAGCTAAGTATAAAAGGCGACCGATTTATCCAAGATGTACAAAAGACGGCAGAACTTACTGGTGAAAATATCTAGGTCTATTAATATTCAAGTGGCAGCAGTGCAGCACTAAGTCAACCCCATGCCATGGGACACGCATAGTTCACGACCAGCTTACTATCAATGCCGAAGTTCTGCAATTAAGGCAACATAGTTATTAGTTAGTGTTCAAGAACAAGGACTACCCGAACAACTTTAGATTTGGAAAATATAACATATGCTTTGGCATAGCTGGCAATCTGGCATAAGGAGTCCATAGAACATTGACGCCATTGTCGCATAAAACAACACTTTATAAAGAAAATAGAAGCTTACGTTGTAAAGATCTGACGCCAATTCATTTATGTGTTTAATCTCAGCCATTTGTAGTTTTTAATCCAATGGCTTAGAAAGGGTCTAGTGGCCTCACCCTAAGAGGGGTGCCTCACGTGATTCGATTTCTATATATATATATATATATATATATATATATATATAATATATATATATATATATATATATATATATATATATATATATATATATATATATATATATATATATATATTAGGATCGGGTGAGAACGAACATTCGGTGAGAACGGTGAGATCGACTCACAACCATAAGACTAAAGTAAATTGTACGCTTGTGATTAAATTAACTGCCATCACGCGTATTATTCACTCTTTCACTTGTTATTCATAATGCTTTCTCTCTCATTGCCTTGTAGCTCAGGTTTGTTTTCTTCTAATTGTTGTTCTCCAGTTTTTTTGATCTACTTTGTCTATTACTTCAAACCTTCATCAATTCAATTCTTTGATCTAGTTTGTTCATCAATTCCCAATTCGATTTTATAGTTCATCCCTCCGTACAGTGCAGTTAATTCACAGTAGCTAATTTCGTAATTTTTCAACTATATTTTCAATTGATTCACTCAATTTAGTTTGATTTTATGACTACGATATCAGAATTTGCTTGGTAATTAACCAATTTTCACTAAATTTCCAGGTACATACATAAATTATGTGGTCAAAGTTGAAGATTTAGGTTACGTACATGAGTACATCAATCTCTTGAACGATTTGTATCGGGTACAATGGTGATGGGTAATTATGGGAAGATGAACAATGGTTAAGTTTTATTTTGTAGAAAGTGTATCTAGGATTGAAAAAAATGTATCTATACTCTAAAAGAGTGTACCTAGTATATATATTCTATTGTATATGGTGCGTTCTCAATGTAGTTATCACCCCCTCGGTTTGGACGGTTTCGTAGTCGGACCCCTGATGGAGATTAAAAGATGCGATGTGTGTATACAGGAATGAGAATGTTGGGGAGTATTTTTATTAGTGAATTATGGAGTACTTAATTAGTGGACTATGGAGTATTGTATATTATTTGTATGAGTGGATCATGTTTTTCCAAGAGATTATTAAATGCGTTGGTTAATTAGTATTGGTTGAGTCTCTCGTTTTCACCGTTTGCGCGTTGGTTAATTAGTATTGGTTGGGTCTCTCGTTTTCACCGTTTGCTTCCGACTAACATGTCGATGATAATCGTTGTTGTTACCTCATCTTTCGTAGTTCAATAACTGAATTTTTTTGCTTGATGGTTTTTGTCATAGTGTAAAAAAATGTATCTACTCCGTTAAAAAATGTAACTAGGTTTATGTAAAAAAGTAAAAAAAATGTATCTACTCCGTCGAAAAATGTATCTAGGTTTAAGTAAAAAAAATGTATCTACTTCGTCAAAAAAAATGTATTTAGGTTTATATAAAAAAGTAAAAAAAAATGTATCTACTCCGTCAAAAAATGTATCTAGGTTTAAGTAAAAAAATTTTATCTACTCCGTCAAAAAATGTAACTAAGTTTATGTAATGAAGTAAAATAAAATGTATCTATTCCGTCGAAAAATGTATCTAGGCTTAAGTAAAAAAAATGTAACTACTCCGTTAAAAAATGTAACTAGGTTTATGTAAAAAGTAAAAAAAATGTATCTACTCCGTCGAAAAATGTATCTAGGTTTAAGTAAAAAAAATGAATCTACTCCCGTCAAAACATATATCAAAGTTTATGTAAAAAAGTAAAAAAAATGTATCTACTCCGTCGAAAAATGTATCTAGGTTTAAGTAAAAAAAATGTATTTACTCCGTCAAAAAATATATGTAGGTTTATGTAAAAAAGTAAAAAAAATATATTTACTCCGTCAAAAAATGTATCTAGGTTTAAATAAAAAAATGTATCTACTCCGCAAAAAATGTAACTAGGTTTATGTAATAAAGTAAAAAAAAAATGTATCTACTCCGTCAAAAAATGTATCTAGGTTTAAGTAAAAAAAAATGTATCTACTCCGCAAAAAATGTAACTAGGTGTATGTAATAAAGTAAAAAAAAAAAGTATCTACTCCATCGAAAAATGTATCTAAGTTTAAGTAAAAAAAATGTATCTACTCGTAAAAAAATGTATCTAGGTTTATGTAAAAAAATGTAAAAAAAAAATGTATCTACTCCGTCAAAAAATGTATCTAGTTGTAAGTAAAAAAATGTATCTACTCCGTAAAGAAATGTATCTAGCTTTTTGTAAAAAAGTAAAAAATGCAATAAAAATGTATCCATGCGTAGAATAAAGGAATTTTGTTGCTTGGTGATAAGTGAAGAAAGGAGATAAAGATGGCGATAGTGTTAATCGCGGACTTCGTCGGCAACAATGGTTAATAAAATTGCCAAATAAACTAATTCGTCTCACGTAATTTGAGAGTGGTGTATTTGGTTTTCGATAAAACCAAAGAAGTAGAGTGAAGTAATTGATGATTTGGTATATTTAATTAAAAATCGTGTTTAATGAAAATACTCTACCAACCGTTCATTCCAATACAATATAAGGGATGAGAGTTGTTCTCACCGTTCTCACCGAATACTTGTTCTATTCCAATACAATCTAAGGGATAAGGGAGCAATGTTATCTAAGGCTCGTTAATACAAAAATATAAATAAAATATTATGACACAAAACTTGATTGAAGGAACATTGTAACAACTTTTATTCAGGAACTCCGTAGCAATTCCGATTACATTACATGTGATCAATTATGAGCACACAAAAGAATGAACGACAAAAACGCGCAATATGCATTCCAAGTCCATTGACCACTACGAAAAATAGAAAAGCCAATGTATATGAATCCCCATGTGAATACAAAATAATGTACTTGCAAGGACAATCGCATGTGCTCTGCATTTTCTTGTCAAACTCCACATATATTTCTCTCTTCTAATCACCTCTCCATTTTCTAATACTTCCTCCGTTCGAATCCAAAGCGCACATATGCTTTTTGCACAAATATTAAGAAAGATATTAAAAAACTATTAAAAGTGCATTTGGAAGTGTGTAAGATGTTTCTTTATTAATTTAAATGTGTGATGGTGGATTATTGGTGGGCCATGTAGTGGTATGTTATGTAGATAAATGGTTTCCATAAGGGTAGTTTAGTCATTTTGTTTTCTTTTTTAGGAAAGTGGTAGAGTGGATATGAATGGATGAAAAATGAATATATGTAGGTTGGATATGAATGGAGGAAGTATTTATTACAAATCAAAAAGTCTCGCCGAATATGGATATTATCAATCATAACTTGAAAATGGATAGTATTCCTCCCACTATAAGATAAGTAGAAGATTAAGTGAGACTAAATGGAGCATTTCGTGGATCATTCCACTTGCATTTTGGGAGAGGGACCATATCCGTCTTGGGCTTATGACCGATAATGTTCGTTCTCAATGAAAATTTGTGATTACAAATATAGATAAATCTTCTTTAAACTGACATTATCCATTTTAAGCTTAATAATTCTCAGGTTCGATTACCAGTTGAGGCGATGATCACTCGGCTACTGCAGCTTCGAAAGGGGTGACTTCCTTGGTCCATGTGGTGGTACGGGAATGCATGGGCCTGGAGGATTAAACCACTCGTCACCAAAAAAACAAAAAAAAATTGTATTTTTTTAAACTATAATATTTATCATGTGTTTTGGTATGTACTTAATCTGTTTTAATTAAATTTAAAAATAATAGTATCCATTTTAAATGAAAATTTTTGTACTAAGTATATTTCTTATCACCGTTTTCCACTCTTAATTAAAGTTCAATCATCTTTACCTTCCTAATTTTCCAATAATTCCGAAATGTTGATGACATAAGAAAAATGGATTAGACTTGTTATTCTGTCCGTTCACATCATTTCAAGGTCGTTTGAACATATTTCAAGTTTTTCCTTTTTGTTTTTGCTTAAAAGGTAGTTAATGAAAGTGAATTTGTGTTAATGGAGTACCTAATATGCAACAAGTGCTTATTTCTTGTTTTTAAAGTGTTCTGCTTATCACGAACACTATCCGTAATAAGTTGAAAATGAATTGTATTCCTTTTACAATAAGGTAAATGAGAGGGTAAGGGGAAATGAAACACCCCAAGAGTAATGTCACTTGCACATTATAAGAGGACACTATCCGTCATTAACTTGTGACGGATAATGTCCGTTGTTTAGCCCAAAATTCACTATCATACTGTTGGGCCCAAAGACAGACCGAGGTACAAGCAGCCCATTATGAAACAAGTTGTACTTCAGGAAAGAGCTGTTGAAGGGAGAAGAAAAGGTCAAAACCCTAGGAGCATATTCTCCTCAACTTACTCCTATATTCCTGAAGCTAACCAGAACCAGAGCAGAATCAGTTGACCAAGAGCCCACGCCTATAAGGAAAATTAGGGCATTCCATATTCATTCAGGCATACATTGTAAACTTTACTACTTACGCAAAATACTTGTAATCCGTCTCCAACAGTGAATATCCTCGATCATAGTAAAAATATTGGTGGGATTCCGTTCCCCCCGCGGTTGTTTCCCTCAACGGGTTTTTCCGCGTCACCAAAAACTTCTTGCGTCGTTATTCTATTTCTTTTATTTTCATACTCGTTTTTTACATAAATCTTCATATTGGTTGGCACTTTGACTTGCATCACAGTAATTCAACTCGGTAGAAATTTTACCAAAACAATTTGGCGCCCACCGTGGGGCATAGTGCGCATTCCAATATTTAAAATCGTTATCTCGTCACAACAAGCATGTCTGGGACCAAAGCTAACCCTTCCAGTTCTCAGAGCATGTCAGCCCAGTCCAGTGGGACCAACCCTACTGTGTCCGTTGGTCTTGCAGGACCACCCCTGGTCGTAAGTCAGACCACAGCCTCGAGGGTTGTGGTCCCATCCAGCAAACCTCCTCAGGTTCCCAGATCACCCCCTGTGTCTGCTTCCCCAAGGCAGAGCAGAGAGAGCAGCCCCAGCAGGAGTAGAGAAGCCCAAATACCCAGAGTAGGCCAGCAGCCGCAGGCTCCTAGTACAGATCCGATGCAGATGATGGTCCAGGGAATGAGTGCTCTGCAGGAAGCCATAGAGGGCCTGGAGAAGGACAATCTGAACCTGAGAGAGCAGATCGCCGCAGTCGCACGTCCAGAGCAGCCGTTCAGAATGTTACAGCCAGGGCCTAGACAGACCTTCAATCCTTTCGGGAGAGGAGGGCTGAATCGGCCAATTCCCCAGGAGATCGTCACCAGGCTGGATCTAGGTGTCACCACCCCGAGTAGTGGCCCAGAGATACTGGACCTGGATTCATCTGTGTTTGGAGCACCGCAGTCCAGACCAGTTCAGCCTGCAGATAATTCTACACCTTGTTTTCCCCCCCGGGACTAATTCTCTGAATATTTCTGGTACCCCTCCGCAGCCTACCATTGGACGAACGCCAGAGATCCCAGTAGGGGTAGCATCCGAGAACCAGCCCAGCACTGGAGGATGGGCAGAGGAGCACCAGCACAGCCAGCAGTTGGGTGGCATCCAGGACCAGGTTTCAACCTACCCGTAGCATCCAACCAATCAACCGCAGGCCCTTGGGGAGGAGCCCCTCCAAGATTCTTCCCTCCGCCTGTCAACCCGACCTCAGGTCCCTGGGGAAGAGCCCATCCAGGCTTCCTCCCTCTACCAGTCAATCTGTTCCCTGGAGCAGGCAGTCTCTCAGACCAGCGCTACCAGGAGCTGAAAGACATGATCACCAAGATACCTGGTATGTCAAGGCCCATGGAGAAAGCTTTCCAGGACAGTTATGCAGATTCACCCTTCATTGACAATATTGCCCTGATCAAGGTGCCCAAGGGGTTTGTGCCACCAACCATGACACTATACGATGGTACGACCGACCCCCTGGACCACATCAATCAATACAAGCAGAAAATGATGGTGGTGACCGCAACCGGAGCACTTAAGGAGGCCTGCATGTGCAAGGGATTTGGATCAACCCTGTCCGGAGCAGCCTTGCACTGGTTCGTGGGATTACCCAATCGCAGCATCTCCTCCTTTGCAGATCTGGTTAACGCCTTTAATCAGCAGTTTGCTAGCAGCATGAAACCAGAAAAGCAGACCAGTGATCTATACAGAATTGTTCAAGGATTCGAGGAAACAACTCGAGATTACCTCACCAGATTCAACAAAGAGAAGGTTGCCATTCCACATTGTGATGTACCCACCGCCATCGAAGCCTTCCGCAGGGGGTTACATCACGATTCAGACCTGTACAAGCAGTTGACAATGCACCCGTGCACTGCTACAGGCCCAGGCAGTTGCAGCCATGAGGCTGGAAGAGGACGCTGCCTCCAGAAGAAGTACCTATGACACAGAACCTGTGTCTAGGAAAGCACCAGTTGAGAAAAGAGGCGAAAGACCAAAGCCCTATAGCAAGCCAGTAAGCAAAGTATCCGAGAGCACTGGTGGTAAAAGTGATGCAGACCCACCTCCGAAGGTCAGTGAATATGGCTTTACCACCGGGATGGCTGGCTTGTTGAAGGCCCTGAAAGACCTCAAGGGAGTCAGATGGCCAAAGAAGAAAGAGGAGCGACCCAATGACCGTCGTGATGCTAGCAAAAGATGTGAATTTCATGATGACATAGGTCATACCACGGATGAATGTTATACCCTCAGGAAGGGGGTCCGATTCCAGTATGACCGAGGCAACTTGGATCATCTGCTCCCAGAGAAATCCACCAGAGTCAATGCAGCCAGCCAGGTGCAGCCTTCACCAGCTCCTCCTTGCAACAGAATTGTCAATGTGATCACTGAAGGATCAGAGCTGTGTGGGCTCACCTACTCTGCAGCCAAAAGACGTGTGACAGCAGCCAAAGGAGACAAGCTAGAGCCATCATGCAGAATAGCAAGGCAGGACCTCCCAGCAGTCACCTTTGACGAAACAGACGCAGAAGCTGTACCAGAGCAGCACCATGATGCCCTGATTATCACATTGAACATCGGTAATTGTGAGGTCAGGAAAGTCATGGTAGACACAGGCAGTTCCGTCAACCTACTAATGCTGGATGCACTAAAGAGCATGGGGTTTGACGAGAAGGACCTGACAAAGAAAGCCATTCCTCTGGTCGGATTCAGTGGAGAAACAACGCATACCCTGGGGGGAAATCACCATGCCTGCCTACGCCGGAGGGCTGAACAAACAGGTAAGATACTTAGTTATTGATGGTCCATCTACTTACAATGTTATTCTTGGCAGGCCCTGGATCCACGAAATGCGAGCAATCCCGTCAATGTATCATCAGTGCCTGAAATTTCCTACACCGTGGGGAGTCCAGGAGATACGGGGAGACCAGGAGGAGGCCAAGGATTGCTACAAAGTAGCTCTCAAAAGGACCACCAGACCACCAGCTGCCAGAGCATAGCAACTACAGCAACTGCACATCCAGGAGGAGTACATCGAGCCCCAGCAGGCAGAAATCGATAAGATCCGCTTGGATGAGCAGCACCCAGAGAGGACCGTGTTCGTAGGCTCAGAGTGCTCTGGAGATCTGCGCCAGCAGCTCCTCCAGCTGCTCCGAAAGAATGTAGATTGCTTTACCTGGTCCCACAAAGACATGATTGGCATAGACCCAGAGATAATAACACACAAGCTCAGCATAGATCCAGGATTCAGACCAGTGCAGTAGAGACGCAGAAAATTCGCAGCAGAAAGACACCAGATCATAAACCAGGAGGTGGATAACCTTCTGGAGGCAGGAAAGATTAGGGAAGTCAAGTACCCAGAATGGCTATCTAATGTAGTGGTGGTACCAAAAAAGAATGGTAAGTGGAGGGTGTGCGTGGATTTCACAGACCTGAATAAAGCCTGCCCCAAGGACCCATTCCCCTTGCCACATGTAGATGCTATGGTGGACGCCACTGCAGGCCACGAAATGTTGACTTTCCTAGATGCCTGGAGCGGGTACAACCAGATCAAAATGGACCCGGCAGACCAGGAGAAGACAGCATTCAGGTCCGAAAGAGGCATTTACTGCTACAATGTAATGCCCTTCGGACTCAAAAATGTTGGCTCTACATATGCGGCTCGTCAATATGATGTTCAAAGACCAGATAGGCCGCAATATGGAAGTATACATAGACGATATGTTGGTCAAATCCAAGCAATCGGCGGACCACACCCAGCACCTGGAGGAAACATTCAACACCCTCCGGAAGTACAAGATGAAGTTAAATCCAGCTAAGTGTACCTTTGGAGTTTCCAGCGGGAAATTCCTGGGGTATGTGGTAACACAGAGGGGGATAGAAGCCAGCATAGAACAGATGAAAGCAGTTCTGCAGCTGGAATCACCCAGAAGCCCAAAGATGTGCAGCGTCTGACGGGAAGAGTAGCAGCCCTGAGCAGGTTTATCTCCAGATCCTCAGACCGGTGCAGACTATTCTATGATATTTTTAGAAAAAGCCAGAAGTTTTATTGGACACCAGAGCACGAAAAGGCATTCCAGGAACTAAAGCAGTACCTGAGCAGCCCACCCCTGCTATCCAAACCAGAGCAGGGGGAGGTACTGCTCTTGTACCTCTCAGTGACCGAAGCAGAAGTGAGCGCAGTTCTGGTCTGGCAGCACGAAGGAGCTCAGCATCCGGTATACTACGTCAGCAAATCATTACTGCCAGCAGAAGCAAGGTATACCTCGCTTGAGAAGCTAGTACTGGCATTGGTCATAGCATCCTATAAGCTGCGTCCATACTTTGAGTCTCATACCATCTCAGTGGTTACCAATCACCCACTCAAGACGGTTATGAGAAAGCCAGAACTATCAGGACGAATGGCTAAGTGGTGTGTGCACCTCAATGGATATGATCTCTAGTTTGAACCACGCACAACCATAAAGTCACAAGCCCTCGCAGACTTCGTCTCCGACTTCAGCCCAGCACTCCAGACCCAAGCAGAGCAGGAAATCCTGCACCTACACCAAGATGTCAAGTCAGGCACCTGGGAGTTACGAGTAGATGGGGCATCAAACGCTAGAGGGTCAGGAGTAGGGTTGATCCTTAGATCATCAGAAGGTGACCAGATCACCCAAGCAGTCCGATGTGAGTTCAAAACCACCAACAATGTAGCTGAATATGAAGCTCTAGTCCTGGGGCTACAACTAGCCCTGTACATAGGGATCAGCTGTATCAATGTACAGTGATTCACAATTAATTGTGAATCACGTCAATGGAGCATACGAAGCAAGAGACCCCACAATGGTGGCCTACTTGTGTGTGGCAAAGGAGCTAATCGGCAGATTCGCAGAATTTTGCATCCAGCAGATACCCCGGGAGCAGAACGCCGAAGCAGATGCACTGGCAACCCTGGGGTCAACCTTCAAACCAGCTGAAGTAGCAAACATACCGATCACCCATGTTCTCAAACCAGGCATTCCTGGACCAGATTCGGACCAGGAAGACTTGCCAATCTACAGCAATAACCCAGACCAGGGGTCAGAGCAGGATTGGCGAAAGCCATACCTGGACTGGTTGCAACATGATATCCAGCCCAGCAGTAAGAAAGAAGCACGCAGTTTCAGGATGAAGGCTTCCAGGTTCCTACTGATTGATGGAATCCTGTTCCGGAAATCATTAGCAGGGCCATATCTGCGCTGCCTGGACCAGACCGAGGCACAGACAGTCTTGCACGACCTCCACAGCGGAGACTGTGGAAATCATGCAGGGGAAGAAGCCTGTCCAATAGAGCCCTCAGAATGGGATACTTCTGGCCAACAATGCGCAAGGATGCAAAAGAGTACGCAAGAAAATGTGACGCCTGCCAAAGGCACGCATCTGTCAATCACCAACCAGCAGAACCCCTGCGCCCGGTCATATCCCCATGGCCTTTTATGAAATGGGGGATGGACATTGTGGGACCCCTCCCCAGAGCACCAGGAAACAAGATGTATATGCTGGCCATGACCGACTACTTTTCTAAATGGATCGAAGCAGAATCATTCACCCAGACCACCGAAGCACAGGTCATCTCTTTTATTAAGCGCAATATATTCACCAGATTTGGCATACCTTCAGAAATAATATGTGACAATGGTTCCCAATTCATTGGGAAGAAAACCGAGGCTTTCTGTGCTGGGTGGAATGTATCACTCCAGAAATCTACCCCCAGAAACCCCCAGTCCAACGGACAAGCTGAGTCCAGTAACAAAATCATCATTGAAAATATGAAAAAGAAACTACAAGAAATGGGAGGGAAATGGGCAGAGGAACTCCATCTGGTCCTGTGGGCTGACAGAACTACTCGAAAAGTAGCAACAAGTCAGACCCCCTTCAGCCTTGTCATCGGAGCAGAAGCGGTAATTCCTTCTGAGGTCAAAATCCCAACCCACAGGTACGAGTGTATAACTGAGGACCAGAACCAAGTAGAAATGACAAGTAGCCTGGACACTATTGATGAACTCAGGACCAGTGCCTACGTCAGAATGGCCTCATACAAGCAGATGGTGGCTCAGAGCTACAACAAAAATGTCAGGATCAGAACCCTGCAAGTAGGAGATCTGGTCCTGAGAAAGGTGTTCCAGAACACCAAAAACCGACAAGCCGGAAAATTTGCCTACAACTGGGAGGGCCCATACCAAGTTGAGAGCATAGTTGGTAATGGGGCCTACAGGCTAATGACAATTGAAGGGGAAATGATACCCAGATCATGAAATATACTTCACTTAAAAAAGTATATCATTTAAGAGGTGCCTCCACCAGATCAGAGCAGCTCCCTTAGACCTCAGGTATACTCTGTCTAAAGCCTATTCTGGTTCAGCTTAAAATGTTGTTTTGCCTTACATTTTATAACTTAAGTCCAAAAAGTTGTCTTACCCTTATATATTTTTTTACCTAGAATCTAGGTCTTATAATTACAAACCTTGTTGCATAAAAAATCAGTTATCGAGTCTTTTTAAAAGAAAAAAATTTATCACTTATTTTCTGGACCAGAATTTACTTATCCTAGTAGACTAACCTAAAGAGGACATCTGCACTGATCGCAGGAGAACCTAAGTTAAATCCTGGCACCCCAGTATAGGGATGGGTATCTACACACCAGGCCAGCACACCAAAGCAGCGATGGCCAAAACACAAACGAAACATGCATGTACAAAAGAAAAACGCCCGAAAAAAGGCAAGAAACCTACAGATAAAGCAAAGCCCCATACAACGGGGAACCATACGATTAAAAAGGCTGCCCAAGGCAGCCCCAGAATTAGAATTGTTTTTACTGGTCCACCCGGACCAGCAGCAAAAAGTTACAGCAATTAAGCCCACGCAGGGGCATCCAAAGTTCAAAAGGCAAAAAATATTAACGCCCATATCAGGGCCCAGCAGACAAATTTTTAAAAGAGAACCTACTCATCAGGAGTAGGTCCAGCAGCAGCAACGTCAGCATTGGTGGGGCCAGAGGTCACCTCCTCTCCGGCATCTTGGGACCCCACCATGCCTTCTTCCTCGTCATCATAGGAGATCAGGTCCATATTCAGCCCCTCGGGAAAATCAGTGGCAAAGGTCTCCTCCAGAGCAGCTAAGTTCCAGGTGGTATGGTTACCCTCCTGGAACTCCTTGACACATTTTATCCGGGTCTCAGCAGCAGTATAAGCAACAGCTTCAATTAATGCTCTCTGCAGACCAGCCTTCTTCTACTCCAGAGCCTCCACCTTCAGCACCAGATCTGCCTCTGAAGTCAAGGCCCTCTCCAGCTTAGAGTGAGCCGCGGCTAACTGGTTCTGAGAGGCCTCCTCCTGGGCTTTGAGCATCTTCTGACCTATAGCCACGTCCCGGCGAGAACGCTCAACAACCTGCCGCAAATTTTCCCTCAGGGCCTCCTCCAAGCTCAACTTCTCTGATATCTCCTGCTTCTTCTTCGCCAAGGCCTCCTGCATCCTCTCCACTTCCTGCCTCCTCCTCAGGGCCTCAGACTGAGCCGCCTTCATATAGTGAAGTTCAGCCAACAGAGCCTCGCTCTGACGTTTGGCACAAAGTGACAGCTCCGGGACCTGGAAATCCAGATCAGGTCAAAAAAAAAAAAAAGAGAAAAAGAAAAGCTACCTCAAAGGAAACCTCCACTGTACGTCTAATCAGATCTTTGAAAGGACGAGGTTCCATAATAGAGAGAGAGGCAGGAAAGAGCAGTGAGTCCAAGGCAGGCCAGAGATTAGTTCTGGACCCACCAAAACCCCCTGGGAGTTCCAAATGCAGAGCAGGAGAAGACGAACCTTCCCCAGAGGATGGCCGAGGCAGACACTCAGGTATAACCTTAAAACCAGGGGCAGGGACTCAGGTATAACCTTAAAACCAAGGATCTACAAAAGAAGCCTCAAGAGCGGACTCCTGGACCGAATCACCAACATCCAGCTCAATAGGAGCAGCCTTAGACCCAGCTCCAGCATGGCCCTCCTCAGCAGTATCCACCTTCTTCTTCTTTGAGGACCCCGCATCCCCAGGTATAAACCTCTTCCTCCGCAGCTGCATCACCCTGTCCACATTTACTTTGGACTTACCTGAAATAAACACCGAAACTCAAAACAGCCAGAGCAAACAAAAGAAATCACCCAAAACATAACCAGACCAGAAATATCGTACCCTCCTTCTTCACCACCAGAACAGCAGAATCCCGGACCAGCTTGGAAAATGTCCTCTCCTCAGCAGGAAGATCCAGAAGCTTGGCCTTCGAAGCAGGGGGATCCGCGGATTCAGGGAACTTGGCCAGGCTATTCCCTGAAGGAACAAACAAACTATTAGCAAAAGATAACAGCAAAAGAAAATAGAGCCAAAAAAACCAAACGCCAGAACAGAGGCCATACTTTCCACAGGCTGCCACTCAGAGAAAATATAGTCTGGAGAATAAGGGAGGGTGTCAATCTTGACAAAGATAAAACGGGTAAACCACTTAATATCGTCTGGAGTGGTGGAAAAGATAATAGTAGAGGGCATGTTGTCATGGCTACGGATGGTACACTGAGAGTGACCCAGAGAACGAGGAGTGAACCACTGCCCCAAATCAGCCAAACCAATGTTCAGCCCCCGTTCACGGTTCAAAGCGCAGATGCTGAGTAAGATCCTCCATGCATGTGGAGCAATCTGGCACATAGCCAACTTGGTTAACTTCAAAAAGTCAATAATTAAATTAGGGAAAGGGAATCTTAGACCCATGCGGAAAGGATACTCGTAGAAGCAAGTCCATCCTTCCCTCTCAAAATCGGCCTTCTCGCCAGGAAGAGGGAAGTGATAGGTAACTCCATCCGGAAACCCGAACCGGATCTTGATAAGAGAAGCATGAGACTCGTTGAAAGCAGAGTCACACAGGTGTTTGGCAGCAAGCAACCCCTGCGAAGGAAAAGGACCAGAGTAGTCCCCCGAAGCAGGAGTAGATCCAGAAGACCCTGCAGGAGCAAGAGTAGCAGAGGGAGTAGCGGAAGAAGATCCAGGAGCAGACATGGTGAATTTTTAAAAAAAAAAAGTAGTGAAAGAGTTTTTACTGCAAAGGAAAGAAAGTCAGAAAGGCAAGAAGATGGTAAAGAAAGTGAGAAAAGTAAAAATGAACGGTAAAAGGAGGATATTTATAGAGAGTCAAATTTGAAAAGAGAATTCAAAATTGAAAGTTGAAGGGTTAAAGTAAATGGAGGTAAATAATGAGGAGACAGGCAGTTAATGAGAAGGTGGGACAAGTGGGACAGGTAGGGCGGCTGTAGACAGTTATGGGAATTCCCCAACTACCCCCATAAATCCTCAAAGCACGTTTTAAGGCAGAAAGAAATTCCAGCCCAATTAAAGCCAAGATTAGGCTGAAATTTGGGGGAAATTGTTTAGCCCAAAATTCACTATCATACTGTTGGGCCCAAAGACAGACCGAGGTACTAGCAGCCCATTATGAAACAAGTTGTACTCCAGGAAAGAGTTGTTGAAGGGAGAAGAAAAGGTCAAAATCCTAGGAGCATATTCTCCTCAACTTACTCCTATATTCCTGGAGCTAACCAGAACCAGAGCAAAATCAGTTGACCAAGAGCCCACGCCTATAAAAGGAAAATTAGGGCATTCCATATTCATTCAGGCATACGTTGTAAATAAACTTTACTACTTACGCAAAATACTTGTAATCCGTCTCCAACAATGAATATCCTCGATCATAGTAAAAATATTGGTAGGAATCCGTTCCCCCCGCGGTTGTTTCCCTCAACGGGTTTTTCCGCGTCACCAAAAACTTCTTACGTCGTTATTCTATTTCTTTTATTTTCATACTCGTTTTTTACATAAATCTTCATATTGGTTGGCACTTTGACCTGCATCACAGTAATTCAACTCGGTAGAAATTTTACCAAAAACATCCGTCCACAATGCACATTTGTTTTCTTGTTTTTTGAGAGGGCTTGAATTACCAACCTCCAATCTTATCTCAATATGTATAAAATAATATATAAAATATATTCTACCAGTTGAATAGCTACGTAATAATTATTTATGTTTTTGTGAGAGGTGATGACGGTAAAACATCATAAAAAAGGATACATAACAAAATTCGATGAACTAAAATATAGTTTGAGTAATATCATATTCTCTTGTGCTAATCTAGTATATTTTCTGACAATCTTATATATTAAAGTAATAACTACAGACGAAGTTAGGCTTGGGTCGGCCGAGCCACTCCCCAGGCTAGCTTTTTACGAATAAGTAATAAATAAGCATTTTAATTTCTAGTAAAACTTGTATGGTGTAGTGGTAACTGATAAAGTAGTAAGTACTTTGTTAGCTAATCACTATGATTGCCTCAATCAATATATTATTGTTTATGCTTAGTATTAGTATATATATTTACCATATGTATATCCTTTGTACATTTTGCACATATTCCGTTAGCTAATCAGTAATCACTGTGATTGCCTCAATAATTATAAGATCAATTAGTGATTGTCATCTCTAATCATAAGCTAACATTATGGGTTTATATGAGTTATATTAGGCAAATACTATTGTATATAATAATGTACCCATGTGATTGTTTTGGTCAAGTAATAAACTATTTTAATGATTTTGTTTTTTATTTCTTAAACTAGTATCAATAATCTTTTATAAATATCGAGTAACTTTGTTAGAAAAAAAAAGCAATACATAACTCAATAACTCAATAATTCTATAAGTATGTTTTATACTCTCTTAAAATTTTTATTAAATATAAAAAAGCGTTGACATATTGGTGTGCCCTAATACATAAGTATATATCGATGTAATAAAAATCGGCCCATGTACTAATTTCGTCCTAGCTTCGTCTCTGGACTCATGTCTGTTGTTGAAAGTCAATTTTTCAAAGAAATTACGGTGGGCCCTCCATGTTCGTGAACTGAATTAATTGCTTTTATACATATGTCGATTAAATTGTTTTATATAAATAACATTCGTATATGATATATACTATACTATTAATATAAGAACCACTAAAACTTGAGAGAGACGGTCTTTCAATAAATTATTGAAAGACCATTCTTTTGTACTATTTTATTTGTATTTCGTAATCCTTTTGTCATTGATCGTACCATAGTAATTTCGTACTTATTTACATAATAAATGTAGTCATTCTATCTTTAATCATGATTTGTACTTATTATATTACTTTTAGTACCACTTTTTCTTAAATATGCACAATAGTCTCCCAATAAACTTATTGAGAGGCAGTCTCTCAGGAGACCTACTGTATAAGAACACTACTTTAATATTTTTAACAATAACCTTATCAATTATTAGTAGCACACGAAAAATATTAAACTACTAATAACTACTAATATAAAAGAATTGACTTAAAACACCAAAAAAATGTGAAAAATGACGGACGAAAAATATACCAATTTTTTTAAAAAAAAATATTATGTGAATGGCTTTTTCAATAAAAAATTGTTACTCAAGAGTGACGATAAAACTCTCATATAAATTTTTTTGAATGAACAAAGCAAAAAATAGCAAATTGTTAAAATTGCAATAAAAATAATTTTTTTCATTAAAGATTAAAAGTTATTAGAATTTAAAAAAAGCAAAAAATAATGTGAGAATAATACAAATGAGAAAAAACAAAATGTGTAAATAGAACATTCACTTATATATACAATACTATAAAAATTTGAAATGTTTAACTATTGCAAGTATTCAATTAATTCTTTTTTTTACTCTTCATGTATGAATCTTAATGGTTTAATGAAATACTGTAGATAATGAAAAGAACAAGTCTCATACGAAGAATTGAGAGACAATATGTGAGATTGAGGCGATAACCTAAATTTATGATTGTATTTATATGATGTGAGACTTGTATGGCGGTGGGTATTTAAGCAATTAGGGCGATAGATAATTTGAGAACGGGAAATGAGATAGAGACTCTGTAAGATTATGAGCTAATTGTTAGATCATATTATTTCGGATGAAGTACGTAGGTTATAAATGACTTTCACTACAAGAAAAACGCAAACGGGCGACAGTTTTTTTTCGACTGCAGAAGGTAGTCGCCAAATTGGCGACTGAAATAAAACTCGGGCGACTGAATTCAGTCGCCAATTTGGCGACTACCCTTTTTCCCAAAATTTCCCACCACCGACACAACCGGGCGAAAGAAAAGGTAGATTAGCGACGGAAATCTGTCGCCAAAATTGGCGACTGCTTTATTCTGTCGCCAATTTGCGTATTCAGTCGCCAATTTGCGCTATAGAAACAGCGAGTCTTCTTCCCCTTTCATTATTTGAACTTAAACAAAACCCAAAACCCCTATACACGCGAAAACCACCACCACCACCTACTACGTGTACCACCACCACCTACTACGTGTACCACCACCACCCTCAACACCACCTTCACCGGATTCCGGCCAACATCAAGCTATCACATTTGTTCTTCCCTTCATTCAACTCATTTAAGGTTTGTTTACTTCTTCATAATTCAATTTCAATTTCAATTTTTTGATTGATTGTTGGTTTGTTTTGTGCATTTAGTGATTGTAGTAGGTTATTAAGACCGTCTTAGCTTATTAGGTTGTGATTAATTAGGTATTAGAAGCCAATTAGCATATTAATTAGATAATTGTGGGTTAGGGTTTATAAGAAGTTTGTATAAGACGATGTTGTTAGCCTTATTGATGTTGGTTAATTAGATTAAAGTAGTCGATTAGGATGTTTAATAGCTTATTAGGATGTTAGTTAGATTATACTAGCTTATTAAGACCGTCTTAAATTAGCTTATTAGGTTGTGGTTAATTGTATAATTGGAAATTGTTGTTAATAAATTGTTATTATTATGTGATTGAGGTTGTTCTTTAATTAAGTGAGTGTAATTTTAATTTAGATATATGTAATTTTAGTGTTGAAAATTGTTTTTTGGGTTTTTTTGTTTAGATTAAAATGAAGAGATTGGAACGTTCATGGATGTATGATGGAGGGTTATTAGATAATAAGAAGAGACGTTCTAATGCTAGGTTTATAGAGGGTGTTGCCGAGTTTATTGAGTTTGCTAAGCAACAAGAGGAGTATGACTCGTTAGAAAATAAACTTAGGTGTCCTTGTAGCAAATGTCGAAATATGAAATACCTATATGTCATTGAGGTACAAGAACATCTCTATACAAATGGGTTTCGTCCAAATTATTATAATTGGATTTCTCATGGAGAAGCCTATTCCCCAATTCACGAACAAACTCACATCGAACATGTTGACGAAAACCCATATAGAGATATGGTTGTTGATGCCTTGGAGTTTAATGTAGTCAATAATGACGATGACCGTGTAGCCTTGAATGAAGAGCAACCTCCAAATCCCCAAGCAAAGGCTTTTTTTGACATGTTAAAAGCTGCGGAACAACCTTTATACGAAGGGAGCAGAATGTCATTATTACAAGCCGCCTCTAGGATAGTAACCTTGAAGTGTGAGTATAATATGCCATTTCCTGCCGTTGATGGTATTGCTTCTTTCCTTGAGGATGCTATCCCCGAAGATAACGTCATGACTCGAAGTTTCTACAACACCAAAAAAGTAGTTAAAGGTCTTCAGTTACCACATCAAAAGATCGATGCTTGTCCCGAAGGATGTATGTTGTTTTGGAAAGATGATGCGTTACTTGACAAGTGCAGAAAATGTGGAAGGGATAGATTTCAGACAAGCGATGGAGATGTTTTCAAAACGAAAAAAGGCAACAAGAGTGGTAATAGGGGTCAAAAGTGTAAGAAACCGATAGCAGAAAATCAATTAATTTACCTTCCTCTTTCCCCTAGGCTTCAAAGAATTTATTCTACCAAAAAACTTGCCGAACAAATGACATGGCACAAAGAAAATCCACGTACTCCTGGGAAGATGTGTCATCCAAGTGACGGGGAAGAATGGAAACGATTTGATCAAATCTATCCTGAATTTGCCGAGGAACCCCGGAATGTGCGACTTGGCTTGTGTACGGATGGATTTAGTCCTTTTACCCAATTTGGTAAGAATTACTCTTGTTGGCCCGTAATGGTCACACCATACAACTTACCGCCTTGGTTATGTATGAAAAGAGAATTCATTTTCTTGTCTCTCATTATTCCCGGTCCTAAAAATCCGAAAGGACATTTGGATGTTTATTTACAACCATTAGTGGAAGAATTGAGACAATTGTGGGAAGTTGGGGTGGAAACATATGATGTTTTCAGAAAGCAGAATTTTCAACTAAGAGCTTCACTTTTATGGACAATAAACGATTTTCCCGCATATGGTATGCTATCTGGCTGGGCTACTGCGGGACAAAAAGCATGTCCTCGTTGCATGGGTGAAAGTAAACCTTTTTGGCTTCCGAATTCCAAGAAAATTAGTTGGTTTGATTGTCATAGATGCTTTTTACCACTAAATCATTCTCTTAGGAGAAACAAGAAAGCTTTCAAAAAAGGGAAAGAGGTACTTGATGATGCCCCGGACCATCTTCCGGGTGATGAGGTATGGGAGTTGATATGTGATTTCCCATCTTCTATTGATGGTACTGAAGAAGAGTTTAAAGAACTCAAAAAGAAGAAAAATGGTTGGTTTAAAAGAAGCATATTTTGGGACCTTCCATATTGGAAAACAATGTTAATCAGACACAAAGGAGAACTTGTTAGGTCCTGTGCCTACTTCTTGGGGGAAAGCTAGCAAGGCTCAAAAAGAAGCTTGGTTCAATGCGTATCGGGTAATTGCATTAATTATAGTTAGTTGTTTTTTAACTCATTAAGCTAACTACTAATTACATTAACTGTTTTTTTTTTGTAGCAATCTTTCTATTGGGCTCCTGAACATGAACAATTCGTCCTTGAGAGATACCATGAAGTTGGTAAAACAAGATATAGAGACTATATCTACAAGATTGTTACAAGAAAGAAGGAACCGAATCATCTAAAAGGTACATGTAATATATAAGTTTTGTCACTTGTAAATACAAGAATTAATGAAATATCTTAATACTACTAACATACTTTTTAATTGTAGGTGAGAAATATCAAGATCTCATGAAGCGACGCGAGACTCCCGAGTTCCAAGCCGTGTCCGCTCAAAAGAAGATGAACAAAAGAAGAGGGAAGAAAGATGCGGAGGTCGAGCCTACCCATCACATGGGATCTCGATCATTTTTGACGCGTATTTTTAGTGTAAGTCTTGAATGAATACTTCTTTTTTGAATGAATATAATATACTTCTTATATTAACAATTTTCCCTATTTAGGGAGGGAAGAAGAAGAAGGATAGCAGCAACAACGACGGCGGCAACAAAGACGGCGGCAACAAAGACGGCGGCAAGAAGCCGATGATGACGATGCCCGAACTTTTCCTTGACACGCATTCCAAGGTCAACGAAAAGACGCAGAGAAGAATATGGATTAAGGCGAAGGACAAAGAGTTATATGTAAGATAGTTTCTCTCAACTAATGATGTTTTTTTGTTACCTTCGTCAATGATTGTTTTTGCTTAACTAATAATAGTTTTCTTAATGTTATAGGAGAAATATGAGGCAGAGAAAGAGGCCCACCCTGAGCGGGATGATAATGAAATTTGGTTCAAATTGGTGGATGGTTACAAGAAGGGTATGGTATATGGGGCCGGACAAGCTCATGGGGTGTTTTACAAGGAACCGGCTAGAAGGTCCTCATATGAGCCGCGCCAAACCTACGAGCCGTCTCTTGTAAGTAAATTGCAATCACAACTTGACCGAGAAAGAGCGGAAAGAGATGAGGAAATGCGGTTGATGAAAGAACGTCTTAAGGCCATGGAGACGTATTTCTACTCTTGCAACCCCGGTTCCCAGCCATTTAATGAAGATCCTAATGATCCAAGAGGAAAGGGAGGAGACGGTAGTGGAGCTAGCATGGGATTTCAAGCAGTTAATTAGTTTAGTAACTTAGGAAAAATTGTCGAACGTGGAGATTTATTAGTTTAGTTAACGTGTTCATGTAATTTGATAACGGTTCTCTTTTTTTATAAAAGGAGATTTGGTTGTTGATTCAAAAGGTGTTCGTCACCAATTGCTGGTTACTTTCTGGTTGCAGGTGTACTGATATTATTTCGTATTGGATTTGGCAAAAACGAAATAATGATTTTCATGAAAAATGCTCAGGAATTTTGGCGACTGAAAAGAAGTAATGGCGACTGAAATCAGTCGCCAAAACAGAGCACAAGAAACCAAAGCCCCTGGAAAGTCAGGAGCATTGGCGACTGAACAGGGGGAATTGGCGACTGAAGTCTGTCGCCAATTTGGCGACTGCTTCATTTCTGTCGCCAATTTGGCGACTGCCCTGTCTGTCGCCAAATTGTGTCTTTGGCGACTACCCTGTCTGTCGCCAAATTTGGCGACGGATTTCAGTCGCCCGAATTTTTTTGGCGACAAAAGTCAGCGACAACTGTTTGGCGACTGTTGTCCGTCGCCAATAGGTGTTTTGCGACAGATTTCAGTCGCCAATATTTGTCGCCCGATTGTGTTTTCGTTGTAGTGTTTGTAGGTGTAGCTGAACCAATTTATGAAAATGACTTATGTGTTACTTCTACTCATGAAGTCAATCTTTTATTAATTTTGTATGATAAATATAATATTTATATAATAAGCATACAATATTCCCTTTCGAAGCGGACTACGACGAGTTTACGGGTCATAAAAACCTTCGGGCCTGAATCAACTATGTTAATTGAAACTAAAAAAAATCATCTTAGAATCCAAAGTCTTGCCTAATAAAAAAATTACTTGACAATATTTATTCATAATTATGTCTATATTCAAGCATGTGATAAGTCTGCATTGTGTTTTTTGTCCAAAAGTCTTTTAACTTTTCTCTTATTCATAGTAATATTCGACTCATTTAAAACTTGAGACAGATAAATCCATCTTAAATGAGAATACCATCATAAGGGCATTTATCGTACTACCTACTAAAACAAACATACACTTACAACTTACCCGGATATCATGTTACATCGTCCTAACTTAATATAATAACCCATGAAAATTCCGATGCGATGATATGTTAATTAGATATCAAAGTTTGACAAAAGACAATATTTAGTGTCTTCTCACTTTGACGGAAAAAAAACTTCGAGAGTTTATATTTTGCAATGACAATAAATGAACTGAGTGGGGGTCGATATCTATCTTCACCAAGGTCCGTGTTTATATATGATCATTCTGCTATGCTATTTCAAGAGTCACAAATGTAAATGGATTGAAGTTTTGATTTGTGTCTATGATATGTACATATCTAGTAAAACAAATAATGTAGTCTAAAGAAATATTTGATAAATTGTTGTGCCATTTGCTTAAGATTGTATAATTTTTTTTCAGTTTTTATATCTAATATGTTCACATGTGATATATTTTTGAATATAAATTGTATTGTTTATATTACCATATCATATGACAAATTGGTCATTGCAAATGAAATCATAATAAAAATATTAAGTAATACCTTAATCATAACCGAATCATCATTTTTTATGTTTTTTTGATATAAATTAATAACCATATTTGAAATAGCAAACCCGTGCAATTTGCACGGATTTAAGACTAGGTTTAGTAATAGCAAATACCAATGCTATAATAAATGACATGAGCTATTCCACAACATCACAACACAATCTAAGAATAAATCAATCAAACTAATTAAAGACACGAAGAAAGGGATTCATATACGACTAATGTAACTCCCTAGTCTAGGCCAAACCAAGATTAAAAGTGGACGGACTTGATTGTGTACTCGGTAAAAAAAACGAGTATTTTTCAACGTTTTGTCATCGCTTATGCCTAATCTTAAATCCTTCCCATTGACTAACTTTTTCTAAGACTTTACTTTATCAAACACACTTAACTTCTTTACGAGCAACAAATAAAAATCACCTTGAATTGTTTATGAGTATTACTTTTACGAATTGCTAGATGAGATTCCGGAATGGTGGCACAATTAAAGGGAACGAAGCCACATGTTGGTCATGGTCGAAGGGGCCATACCTCTGTTCGTGCCAATGTGATAGGTGTTTCTCCATCTACCTCAGGTGTTGTTGTGACCGCCTATGACTTTACTTGTTACATTCACTCTAGTAAGTGAATTATTGATACAAGGTGCTCTCATCACGTCACTGGCGAAATCACATCTCTTCTTGACACTTATGAGGATTCTCCGTGTCTTGTTGGTTTACATGATGGTCAGATCATCCTTGCATCTCGAATAAGGGGTGTTGTTCTGAATTCCTCTTTAATACTTGACCGTGTCTTTTATGTCCCTCAATTACAATGCAATTTGATTTCTACTTCTCAAGTTAGTGATGCTCTAAATTGTGAGGTTATTACTAACTCATCAATATGTAAGATACATGTCCTACCTTCGAAAGTGGTGATTGGCACGGATGACCATCTAGATGAGATTTATTATCTTCGTCGTGACCTGGGTGTTGTTGCTACCAGTTCGGTTCATCTCAGTAATTTCACAGCTCTTTGGCATCATCGTCTGGGACACCCGTCGGAGAAAGTCGTAAAGTTAATTCCCTTTATTAGTTCATCCAATAATAAAATTCCCGCTGCATGTGATGTATGTCATCGTGCTAAGCATGTTTGGGATTGTTTTCCTTCTAGTGCTAGTCGTAGCTCTAGTCCATTTATGCTTGTGCACTATGACTTGTGGGGGCCCTACGACCCACTGACCTATTGTGGTGGTCGATATTTTCTTACATTGGTTGACGATTTTTGTCGGGCCGTATGGATTTATATGTATGTTGAATTCTAAAAGTGACGGTTTTTCAAGTTTATGGCCTTTATTGCTATGATCAAGAATCAATTTTCTACAACTATTAAAGTTGTCCGTAGTGACAATCAATGGCATAGAATGTAATTATATGCAATCTTACTTTCGAGATCATGGCATTATTTTTCAATCCGCGTGTGTATCTACCCTGCAACAAAATGGTAGGGTCGAGCGCAAACACCAACATATACTCAATGTTGATTGCCCCTTACATTTTCAAGCGGCCGTACCATCACCTTCCGGGGTGAGTGTATCCTTACTCCAGCTAGACCTGTCAAAACATGACTCGACCCGAAAACTGACCGTAACCCGACCTATAAGTAACCGGTAAATAACCCGGTTTTTTCAACCCGAAACCGAAAGATACCCAAACCCGTTTTGACCCGTAAGCGACGGATCAAAACCCGACCCGTAGCAAGTTGACCATTGGGTCAAGACAATATTTCAATTTTAAAATAGACAATTTCATATAGGTATTGATGACTTATAAATTTTTGAGGAGAAATATGTATATATATGCGGTATATCACGTCATCACCTCAAACAACATGCCACGTCATCACTTCAAAGTGTGTGTCATACCGTCACTTTCATCGTAGTACGTCGAACTACATTCCACGTCATCACCGCCAACTCATCACCTTGTACCACATGCCACGTTATCACATTAGTGTGTGTCATGTAATCACTTTCTATGTAGTACGTCAAATTACATTCCACGTTAGCACTGTCACCTCATCATTTCGATGGACCACATGCCACGTCATCACCTCGAAATGTGTGTCACACTGTCACTTTCACCTCATTGCACATCATCATTGCCATCTCATCACCTAGGACGACATGCCACATTATCACCTTGAAGTGTGTGTCATACCGTCACTTTCACTATATATATTATGTCGAACTGAGACCCACTCCACGTTAACATTGCCACATCATCACCTCAGATCACATGTCACATCATCATTGTTATCTTATTGAGTCTCATTGTCATACTTAGCGAGTTAGTGAGGGTGATGATGACGATATCGTTGGTGATATTAGTGGTGATGGCGAGAATGGTGACAATTAAATCGACTAAGACGAGCAAAAGGAGAGAAAACATATAAATGGTAGAAATTATGATATAAAAGAAGTTTTAAAAAATGTGAGAAACAAATGTTGATTGACTCGTTCTTTTACCCGAACTCTACCTGGAACTCGTATTCACTTGACCCGTATTTTACACAACTCGAAATAAACCCGGCCCGTATTTTACCTGAACCCGTATCTACCCGACCCGTAACCTGCCCGTTTAACCTGTTTGACTGGTCTAACTACATCCCATTTTATCAATTAGACTACTTCAATTCTTCTTAATGGCACTACTCCCTATGAAAAATTATTTGGTACACTGCCGTCCTGTGCGGAGTTACGGGTGTTTGATTGTTATGTTTTGCTTATAATCAACAAGCTAAAGGTGACAAGTTTGCTAGTCGATCCCGCAAATGCCTATTTTTGGGCTACCTCTATGGGTAGAAGGGCTGGTATTTATTTGATCTTGAACGAGAATAATTCTTTGTGTCACGAGATGTTAAGTTTTATGAAAATACTTTTCCATATCTTGACCCTGAAGTTGTTAATATCACTCCCAGCCCTTCTACTCACGTTGCTTCGGGATCGGATAATTTCCTTATTTTTTTGTGATGATGATGTCCTAGGTTCTCAGGTGCCTACTGCAGTTCCTACTACGACCACTAATGAACCTACAAGTGTTACAGTTGAACCTTCCACTACGGTCTCTACTGAGACGTCCTCTTCTGCGGTTGTGCTTTCTATGGAGGATGCTCTTGGCCGGTGCAAGCGTCCTAAAATTCCATCTACTTCTCTGAAAGATTATGTTGTTGAATTACCCGGTCATGATACCAACGAAAGCCCATCTAACTCCGACACGGTTACTACAGCCTCACTACTTTCAGGTAAGACCTCATATCCTATTACTCACTATGTTACATGTGATAAGTTTGTTCCGGCACATCGTCTATTTTTGGCTGCTCTTACCACTAATAATGTTCCACATAATTTCAAAGAGGTCGTGCAAGATGTAGGTTGGTGTGCGGCTATGAATGCTGAATGAGTGCTCTTGACACTAACGACACTTGGTTTTTGGAGCCTCTCCCTTCGGGTAAAAAGCTCTTGGTAGTCAATGGCTTTATAAAATCAAATATAAATCTGATTCCACTATTGAGTGTTTAAAGGTGCGTTTAGTTGTCTTTGATAATTATCAAACTGAAGGTCTTGATTACGATGAGACATTTACCCAGTTTCCAAAATGACTACTATCCGCACCTTCCCTGATATTGCTACTGCCAAAAGTTGGATACTGCATCAAATGGATGTGCACAATGTCTTTTTCATGGTGATTTGGAGGAAGAGGTGTACATTCATCTCCCACCCGGTTTCACCGCAAATGTTACCGGCAGGGTTTGTCGCCTCAAGAAGGTTTTATAAGGGCTTAAGCAAGCTCCACGATGTTGGTTTGCTAAGCTTATTCCTGCCCTGAAAACGTATGGTTTCCTACAATCTTACTCCGACTACTCCTTATTTACCTATTATAAGGATGATGTTCAATTAAATCTATTGGTTTATGTCAACGATTTACCTCTCTCTATCAATAATATGGAGGCACTAAACTCTTTTAAGAGATACTTACATCCTTGTTTTCATATGAAAGATCTTGGCCCTCTCAAGTATTTTCTTGGCATTTAAATTGCTCGTAACCCCGAGGCTTTATTATTGTGTAAAAGAAAGTATGTGCTTGATATTTTATCGGATGTAGGGTTTCTTGGTTGTAAGCTGGTTTCTATGCCTATGGAACCAAATCATCATCTCGCTTCCTCCTCTTGTTTTCTCTTTGCTGATTTTGCTCCTTATCGTTGTCTTGTTGGCAAACTATTGTATCTTGATGTTACCAGGCCAGATTTATCATATGCAGTTCATATCTTGTCCCGGTTTATTCATGATCCTCGTCAGGATCACTGGGTTGTCGCACTTCATGTTATCCTTTACTTAAAAGACACTCTTGGTCAAGGCATTTTCCCGAAGTCCAATTGTGATCTTACCTTGTCCGGCTAGTGTGACTCGGGCTGGGCTGCCTTTCCTTCCACGCGTCGCTCTCTCTGGTCGGTATATTTTTTTGGGTCATTCCGCTATCGTGGAAAACAAAGAAACAACATACTGTATCTCTCTCTTCTGTCATTACATGTAAAATCAAGTGGCTTAAGAACACTTTTTTTTTTTAAGTCTAGGCATCACTCACCCAAAGGTTGCTCATATTTGTTGTGATAGCTAGCTTGCATTATATCTTGCTCAAAACCCTGTTTTTTTATGAACGTACGAAACATATTGAGATTGATTGTCGTTTTATGCGTGATGCATTTCAGGCTAGCATTATTACTCCTTATGTTTCCACGACGGATCAATTGGCTGACATTCTTGCCAAGGTGCTCGGTCCTACTCATCTCACTCTTTTTTAGCCAAGTTGGGCATTGTTAATTTGCATGCTCCCACTTGAAGAGGGTATTACTCTAGACATAATAGGAATACATATATTATTCTAGTAATAGTATGATATTATAGAAATACTAGAAATATATATCCTTATGCTTTTCTTTACCATATAGGATATCTTATCTTGTATTCTATATATACTTGGCTCATGACGGTCTCTTTAAAGATTATATTGTGGACTTGTTAATATGAGTAGTAATAATTTTAATCATTAGTCATTTGAGTATAACAAATGGCTTTAAACAAATTCACTTACAATTGTTGGACTAAAATAAGTACATCACTACATAAAAGCTCTACATGCTAACTTGTACTTACAAGTCCTTCACATTCTTTTTTTATCTGAGTTACTCTCATTAATATATATTAAGATGAATATTATCATAAAATTAGTAAGTATTTTGTTTAAAACCTTAATGCGGTAGTTGATCTTGAAGAATGATATTTATAACTAAGAGGATGTACCTAGTATTATATTGATGTAAACTTGTCTTATAAAAGATTAACCGTAATAACAAAACGTATGAGTTTATTTTAACTTATGTGCCGTGATAAAGGTTTGCTCACTTAGTATACTTGCCGAAACGATTCTACTTGAAGAGTTAACACGCGATTCAAATTAGAAGTGAACAAATAATCCTTATGTTCATGATTTTGTTTGGCTAGGTATTGACTTAGATAGAACCATTCAATAGAATACAATCAATTTCGATGTGACCTAAATCCACTCTTTATACATCAAACACTTTAGTATATATTTTTCTTTTGTAAAATACAACTTTAAGAATTACATAATTAGAAGATAATTTGAGGTGACCTTAACTCAAGCTAGTACCACCCATGTCCAACTCAAGTGTCCCCTCATAGAGTTATAGGTCATAATACAATGACCACCTACGTGAGATTGTGGCGGTAAGAGGTAAGAACTAGTTCTGATCCCGAATCCAATCTTAGTTAACCTACTAAATAATTAAACTACCTACCATATATGATCCAATTATGAATTCATATTACCAATCCAATATGATTTTATATTCTACCCAATCTATCTGTTCTGATTTACCAAAATTTTGAAACCGAATTATGTTTATTTAGCTAATAAGTTCTCCTATGAAATCAATTATGACGTATCTATTATTTGACAAGAAAATAAGTAGAACAATTATTAGTAACCGAGTTAGAATGTCTTACACCAACTCATGTACTCGACTTTAACCGACGTTAATAACCTATTTACCAAGTCCGACGAGTTCTCAATGAAGGTGGAAAAACAACATACCGCAAAAATTGGAGCCCCATAGGATTATAGGAAGAAGTAAAACCGGTGAAAAGGAGAGGAAAAAGAGAGAGGCAAAGGCCCAAAACCCAACTCAAAAGCCACCACTCCCATAAGATTGACCCCACTTTTTGGCGTATAAAAGCTGACCCAAAACACCCCCACTTCCATCAACAATATTTCACCATTTTTATTTATCACTACTTGTAAAACACTTGTTTTTTTCATTTGTTTTTTTTTTCCCCTTTTTAATTTAAGAAAATAATAGTAGGGAAAAAAAGGAAAAACAAAAATCAAAGTTCATTGAATGGCTAACCCTCTTTAATTCCACCCCTTTTTATCTATAAAACCTTTGTTTTTCTGTCCACTTTATTGCCTTCAATCACACCCATCTCTCTCTAATTACTCTTAAAACATGTCGAAGGCCATTAATCTCGAAGATATCAAAAATGAAGCTGTTGATTTGGTACATTCTTAAATCCTTTTCTTTAGTTAATTATATTTGTTAATTACTCATTTCTAATTAGTTATGTACTCTTTTGCTTCATTATTATTGCTAGAAATTTGAGATCTGATAAAATTCTGCTCTTTATCATCTCGGTATCGATCATATTTCACAAATTCTGGAATAAGATTGTCTTTTGAAACTGTCATTTTTTTAATAACAAGCTTATTCATTTAAGTTTAATAAATGAATTGTCTATTTATAAAATAAAACTGTCTCACGCAGGAATTATGATGTGGGTGAAATTTTTCTTTGTTACAATTTACCGTCTTGGTTAACTGTAGTGAGTTTGGGTGTGGTAAAAATAAGTCAATTATTGTACCGTTGAGGGAAAGCAATTTCAGAGAAAATAGTCAAACTAGAGTATTCCGTAAAAATCTGCGTTTTAGAATTTTTATAGGAGTAAGTAAATAAATAATATAATAATTAATTTTAATTTAAGTTAATAAGTTATGTCGAAATTTGACGTCAAAAAAATAAAGTAGGCTGGCACATGTAAAGATTCTGTTTCTTTTACCTGCTTCCGTTGCTTTACTCTGTCATTATAAATTCATAACTGCTGATAATATTTATTTAATTCAATTGATGTCATTAAAATTGTTTAATTTTGTGTTATTTTATGTTGATATATGAATATGAATAATTTATTTATTGTATTTATGTTTCGATTATTATGGAGTATACTAACTGTGTTCCCATAGATAATTATTGACCGGGATCGGGATGAAGGTATTGAATATTAGGCAAATATATTTCCATTAGCCTAGAGAATTCACCTCCCTTGAATATACCTTTAGTAGAGAAAGAGAAGGAGAAGGGATAAGAGATTTGACTGAAATTGTGGTTAAAATTAGATCTTGATTCATGTCCTAAATAATAAATATACTTTTCCTTCGACGTCAAGGATAATTATTGTGATACACACAAATGTCAAGTTTCTTTCTTTGCACATATTCTATACCATGTGTGAAAGTAACCTCAAATTAATTCATTTTAGGTACCATGTATCATTATTTGGTATATCAAGCCTCTCTCTAATCAATAAATTATTTCTTTAGACTCTCATACCCAACATTAAATCATCATAATTCATACCTCAATTATTTATACACACGTCGTATTCTTAGACCACCACTTTTAGCCTAGATCCTAGTATAAATTGTTTTAAAAACCATATTTTCCGTTTCAGACTCTCAATTCTATCCAAAATAAATAAGACGAAATTTTGTGATTAATTTATAATTAAATGTAACCACATGGCTGGTCAAACTAATATTAATTGCAATTATAAACGATCGAGACTAATTGATTAAAAAAATGGTAAATTATACTTCCTCCATTCCAATCAATTCTATACATTTCACTTTATATACACTATTCATAAGTTGAGTGAATTTTCGACACAACTTCTAATATATAATATAAAAGATAGTCATGTGAGATCTTGTTTAAATTGTCTTACCGAGTATATTGTGAATATCACATTTTTATAATTTTTATCAATATGTAACTAAAGATATTAACAAAAGAAAACGAGTATTAACAAACGTGAATAAAGCAAATGTATAGAATTGATTGGAATGGAGGAAGTACAATTTACAATAAGTTGTTTTAAAAAAAATGGTCATTGTAACTGTAAAAAAGATGTTCCTACCTAAAAGCCATTTCTAATCTATAGTCCAGCTAGGGTATCTTAAAAAATAGAATTAACTCAAATGTAAGGAAGATTATGATGATGTCGAAAGTTTGGAGTACTAGCCATAAAATAGACGTAGAATATTGGGAGTGGTATGTGACAAGTTGGGAATTTGTAAATATAGTTTTTCCATGAATCGAAAAAGTAAGGGTGAATGAGCATCACCTATTTTTGAGATAATAACTTTTGGCCTATATGTGTAAACTTTTTCATGAAAGCAATAAACGAAATAAAGTGGTCTTATCTGTTGGTTCTCCAGGATCTACTCCACTATCTCCTCTTAATTATATTTCACGTGGGATGCCTTTCCCACTAATTTTCATTTCATCTACGGCACACCACTCTTTGATGCAAAGAGTAATCAAATAGTCTTACTGAAAACAAATACTATTCGTTAGAGGTGTAAGACGAATAGTATTCCTCCCACAACAAAGTAAGTGGAATGATAAATAATTTCACGTGTAAATTTGTGAGAGGGACATTATCCGTGTGACGAAGAGGGTCCGTGTTCAATGAGAATTTGTGCTTTTTATATATAAATAAAAGAACACTCATTTGTTGATAGAAAACTAAGATTGTTTTGCAATATGATTTGTAATATTACCGTTTGAGTAGAAAATGGCTTGTTTATTTAAAATTAATTGTATTTTAAAATAAAAAGGACATAATCTGTTAGTTATAGTCAAAGGCCGTGTTTGGCGTGCAATGAGAAAAAATGATCCACTTTAGAAGGTGGAAGCACGGGGATCAAACATGGTATATATTGGAAGTGTCAAAAGTGGTGGCTATTCTTAATTACTCAACTTGCTTTTCATCCTCTCCTATTCAGCTTCTGTTTTCTTCTTGTGTTTTCATTGTCACGGGAGCCCTGATTAGTTCCATCTTCTCCTATTTTCTTCTAACTTTTTGTGCTTCCTTGGATGACTATACCATGTCGTAGTCTTGTGACCAGTTTCAATTTCTTACCCCTTTGGCTATTTCATAGTCACCTTACCTCGTCTAAAATTAAATAAAAAATATTATGCATTTTGGATCAAAATCAAACAATTGCTATTCCGTTAGTTTTTCCCTTCCTTAATTTGAGATATTCCCCCGGTTGCTAATTTGTTTACCTTTGCTTTTAAAACAAAAATCGAGGGGAAAAAAAAAGGAGGAACTCATTTGTGGTTGTAGCTAATAGATGATAAGTGGACAATAATTTCATTAGATGAAAAAGTTATGCACAAAAAAACATTACTATTCCCTCTATTCCAGTAAATAATTTACATTTTATTTATTTTATGAGGGTAAAATAAAACGAGTGTAAACTATTCACAGGGACTGAGGGAGTAATATAAAAAGGTAAACAAAATAGATGAGATATCCTACTATCCTAGAACAGAATAGTTGAAGACGGACATATCCGTTACAAATTGTCTAGGGGTAACATTATACTTTTGTCTTATGTAACTATTTGGGTATTACTTGATCGGTTTTCAACTTGTAACGAACATGTATGTCTTTAGTTAGAATTTGTGAAAATAGAATAGGTAAACCCAAACCCCCTCCTATTCCATATTCTTCACTATTTCCTAAAACGGATTATTCAGGCTTTTTTTCATTTTCTATTTTGGAAACTCTTAATCTTATTTTATTAATTTCTCTTTTCTATTATCAAACACTACCCAACTTTTTAACTCTTATTTTATTCTTTTTTAATGCTTGTGGCCTCACAATTTTTTTTTTAATTCCTAATTATTAATGCTTGTCTCCCATCACCAAACTCCAGCCAATTTTTTACTCCTTAATATTTATGTCAAACACAAAGGTGAAGAAAATATGAAATAGGAGGAAATATAATTTAAAGATCTTAGTGTTTTGTAATGTAGATGTAGCATGACGTACACCGATAAAAAGGATTACCATAGAAGTAAGATGCCTAGATTTGTCCCTGAAAGAGTACGGAGTAAAAGTTTGCCAAAAACGTTAGTAACAAAATACTGTAACAAGTACTTGGATGGTACAATAAATACGGTCATAGACTCATAACGGCAGCTTAAAAGAGACTGCCTCTTTACTTTTTTCACTGCACCTAAAACAACTGACGTTACCAAACAGATGGCCGATTTATAATACATTACCTTTAATTTAACACAACTGGGCTCCACTCGCTTTTATTATTTTTCTTGGACAAATAAATACATTTCTTTTATTTTATTTATTTATTACTCGTATTTCTTAATGCATCTTGGGAGTGTGAATGTCAAACTTTCGCTACAAAATTAAATGCGTGTGTCTGCTACGTCATGTGCGGCGCGTCATCAGGGAACAACGAACTGACTCTCTGTACTCTGTAGTCTGTTTTCTGATTGGTACTAAGCCCGTACATTGTATTCATCCGTACTAACGGCCGTAACGGCTTTTGATTCTAAGCTTTTTTTTTTTTTTTTTTTTTTGGAATTTTACTTTCAAACTGTATTTTATTTTTAAAACAAACCTAATTATCTTAAATTTAAAACGGATTAAATAATGAATTACTCAAATCAAAATGTTCGTGAATCGTGACTTGGAAAAAGAAACTTTTTTCTTCTATTTAGGAGGGTTGTTATTTAATACTCCGTATGTTTTAATATTGACGGATATGCTCATATAAAAGTGAAGATTAAGAAAAAGGTAAACTAAGTAAAATATACGTATCATGTTGAATGTCTTATATTAATAATTTAACATTTATGAGGTACCTTCTCACATAAATATCTCCTTTGGATTTTACACAAATTATAGTTCATCCTATATTACAAATAAATGTCAGTTGGATTAGTTAATGACAATTTTGAAATACATGGATTATGATTTAGGTTAATACAGTTGTTTTCTTACCAAAAAACTGAAAGAAACAGAAGGGGACAATTACCGTGGATACTGATAATATGCCTCATACGACAAATGTTAATCCCAAGATGTCTCGAATATGAATGTCATTTTGAAATTTGTAGCATTTTACTTAAGAAAGTTCCACTGATCTTAATTCTGTGGGAGATCTACTTGAGAAAGGATGCAAAATCAAAATGAAGCAAAAATTTAGCTGGTTTTATGTAATATTCGAACATGCAATCATTTGTCTAATTTCGCGTTTTTAATGATAAAAGACATTTTATAATGATACTGCATTTTATAGTAAAAAGCAACAATCAAGTTCGGTGAGACTAGAATCAGTTTGTAGGTGCACTACTTTAGCTTATATTAGACTATGGCACTATGTTTATAGTAAAGATCAATCATGTTCGACCCTTTGATTTTTTTTGTGAATGATTGATATCAAGTGGGGATGGATTTTGTTGTTACGATGTTCTATTCAGTATCAACTATCTTGTTACTGATCTTGTACACTGAGTATTCGTATCCTCTATGGCAACTTAAGTCTGAAGTTGAATTTGCTTTCTACAGGAGAACATTCCCATTGAGGAGGTCTTTGAGCAACTGAAATGTTCCCGGGCTGGTTTAACAACCGAAGAAGGAGCTCACAGGCTCGAATTATTTGGACCCAACAAATTAGAAGAAAAAAAGGTTATTACTTTTTTTATAGCCTTGTCTTCCAAACATATGGAAAATTGTTTTAGTGCATTCTGCTTGACCTTTTTGCTTGTAATGAATTGTTCAGGAAAATAAATTCCTGAAGTTCTTGGGTTTTATGTGGAACCCATTGTCATGGGTTATGGAAGCTGCTGCTATAATGGCAATTGCTCTTGCAAATGGAGGCAACAAGCCACCGGATTGGCAAGATTTCGTTGGTATTATGTGCTTGTTGGTAATTAACTCGACAATCAGTTTTATTGAAGAAAACAATGCAGGAAATGCTGCAGCTGCCCTCATGGCTAATCTTGCTCCTAAGTGTAAGGTATGCTAATGTGTCAAACCACTCTCAGAACGTGCTTAAATGTTTTTAGGTGGCGTAAGTTATGATTTTGAAATATGAAACATAAGCTGTTTTTTTCTTGTTTCTCGGTGGTCAAATTATCTAGTAGGATTAAGATTTTGCATTTTTCTCTTGCCCAGTGAGGCCATATTTTTATTATTCTTTGTGTTTGAATCACGATGTAACAAAGCAAAAGGTTGATTAAAGTCGCTGTGCTTTTTTTAATAGTGATGTGGTAGTCATATGATAACACTCTAGACACAGTTTTCATTTTCGGTTGTTTGGAAATAACCTCCGTGTTGTTAAGATAGGGTAAGCCTGCATACATTTAAACTCATCTCGGTATATCAAAATCAGAAGAATAGGGTAATGGTAATACTGTTATATTTGTAGCAATAATATATGGCTCGATCTATCAAAATCAGAAGACATTGTGATATATGGAGTAGTTAACAATATCCCAAATCTCATGATGCATCTTTTTTTGTGCTCAGTTGCTTAGGGATAATCAATGGAATGAGTCAGAAGCTGCATTATTGGTGCCAGGAGACATTATAAGCATTAAATTGGGAGACATTGTCCCAGCCGATGCACGTCTTCTTGAAGGTGATGCTTTAAAGATTGACCAATCCGCCCTTACAGGAGAATCTCTCCCTGTGACAAAGGGTCCAGGGGATGAAGTTTTCTCTGGTTCAACTTGTAAACAAGGTGAGATTGAAGCAGTTGTTATTGCTACTGGAGTCCACACCTTCTTTGGGAAGGCAGCTCACCTTGTTGACAGCACAAACAATGTTGGCCACTTCCAGAAGGTTCTTACAGCCATTGGTAACTTTTGTATTGTCTCCATTGCGGTCGGTATGGTGGTTGAGATCCTTGTGATGTACCCAATTCAGCACCGTCCATACAGGAGTGGAATCAACAATCTGTTGGTTCTCTTGATTGGTGGTATCCCTATTGCTATGCCTACTGTGTTGTCTGTGACTATGGCCATTGGGTCGCACAGGTTGTCTCAACAAGGGGCTATCACAAAGAGGATGACTGCTATTGAGGAAATGGCTGGTATGGATGTGCTGTGCAGTGATAAGACGGGAACTTTGACTCTCAACAAGTTGAGTGTTGACAAGAACTTGATTGAGGTATTCTGCAAGGGCGTGGATAAGGAGCATGTCCTTCTCCTTGCCGCTAGGGCCTCACGAGTTGAAAATCAAGATGCTATAGATACTTGCATGGTTGGAATGCTTGCTGACCCCAAGGAGGTAAATGCCATTTTAACTCTTTTTTTTGCGGTCTTAAGATTAAGTCAACGTGAGACTATTTCACAATTGAAACAAATCTGAATAGATTTTGTTCTTTTACTGACGTAAATTGTTCTGAAATTTGTTATGTAGGCAAGAGCTGGAATCAGGGAAATTCACTTTCTACCATTTAATCCTGTAGACAAGAGGACCGCTCTTACTTACATTGATGGAAGTGGTAACTGGCACAGAGTTAGCAAGGGTGCACCTGAGCAGGTAAATCATTTCTTTTGGATTTGAGACATTTTTGAGCCCTTCTTTCTACGGTTAATATTAATCTCTGTATTCTGTCATTTTCTGCACATTAGATCCTTGACCTTTGCCACTGCAAGGAAGACTTGAGGAAGAAGGTTCATTCAGTTATTGAAAAGTATGCCGAACGTGGTCTTCGATCATTGGCTGTTGCAAGACAGGAAGTGCCAGAGAAGAGCAAAGAGTCTCCAGGTGGCCCATGGCAGTTTGTTGGTCTATTGCCTCTTTTTGATCCTCCCAGGCACGACAGTGCTGAAACCATTCGCAAGGCCCTTAACCTTGGTGTTAATGTCAAGATGATTACTGGTAAGCTTCATCTGACAATTACTCTTTCCTTCGAGTGCCTTACTCTGGCGTTTGTTAATATTGTCGGATTTCTTCTACTTTGCAGGTGATCAACTGGCCATTGGTAAAGAAACTGGTAGAAGACTTGGTATGGGAACAAACATGTACCCATCTTCTGCTTTGCTTGGTCAAGACAAAGATTCATCGCTTGCTTCTTTACCTATCGATGAATTGATTGAGAAAGCCGATGGCTTTGCCGGAGTTTTCCCAGGTTGGAATTTATCTGATTTAGACATTTGGATTAATTAGAATGCTTTTTTAAATCACTCATGACTCAACATTCAAATCAACACTACTCGTCATTCTAAAAATAGAGCATTATCCCGGTGCCTCAAGGGGTCTTATAAAGAACAGCATACATGGAACCAATTTGACGAGCTATATTGCTTTATTTCATCATAATTCAAAACAAGAATAGTGACACTTTCACTAAATGGAAAGGGCTATTTTTTTCTACTATAATACTGAGTAACATTCTAATACACCTTAATTTCTGTTGTCCTGCAGAACACAAATATGAAATTGTCAAGAGGCTACAGGACAAGAAGCACATTGTTGGAATGACAGGAGATGGTGTGAATGATGCTCCTGCCCTTAAGAAGGCAGATATTGGAATTGCAGTTGATGATGCCACTGATGCTGCAAGAAGTGCTTCCGACATTGTCTTGACTGAACCTGGGCTCAGTGTCATCATTAGTGCAGTGCTTACTAGCAGGGCCATTTTCCAAAGAATGAAGAACTACACTGTTAGCACCTCCTTTCACCTTTTCGTCTACTAAGCCTACTATATTGCCCTCCGTCTTTCATTGAGTATGCTCCAAATGACAATTTCCTTCTCACTGAAAATGTCAAATGGGGTTTATACTGAAATGGAGGGTGTATCATAGTACGAATCCCTTTAATGGCCGGTTTTGCTTTGTTGTCTAACGTTTACCATGTTTTCTTCCTTTGTCAGATCTACGCAGTATCCATCACAATCCGTATCGTGGTATGTGTATATTTAAGAGTTGTACACTAGTACTGCATATGGTATTGATACAATAGATGGTTGTTAATTATTGTTATTTTATTTGAATGGTTGTAGCTTGGATTTCTGCTTATTGCCTTAATCTGGAAGTACGACTTCTCCCCATTCATGGTTCTGATCATTGCCATTCTTAATGATGGTAAGGATATTCCTAGTTTTGTTTACATATTTGAGAACCCTTTTGAGAAGTAAAGAACAAACTAAATTGACACCAACCATTTTCGTCTTCAAGGTACCATCATGACAATCTCAAAGGACAGAGTGAAGCCATCTCCGGTTCCTGACAGCTGGAAGCTGAAGGAAATCTTTGCTACTGGCGTCGTTCTTGGAACCTACCTAGCCTTGATGACTGTTATTTTCTTCTGGGCAATGAAAGAAACCGACTTTTTCCCGGTAAGCACCATTTATCTTTGTGCTCTAAGACTTAAATGATACCATCAAATTTGTGAGATCAACTCATTGACCGTATAGTTAGATTAGCGATGCATAAGCAATTTGGTCTCCTATATGAGAATGAGACTAACCCATTATCCTAAAAGTTAAACCTGGGTGTCTTACATGTAAAACCGTCTCATACAAGTCATACGGTTGTATATGTACGGAAAAAATTCCACCTACTCTGAATTAACATGTACATTTATTCTGCACAGAGAAAGTTTGGAGTACGAAACATTTCTGGCAGTGACCCAGAAATGATGGCTGCCTTATATCTACAAGTGAGTATTGTAAGCCAGGCTCTCATTTTCGTGACAAGGTCTCGAAGCTGGTCATTTGTCGAGCGTCCTGGTATGCTATTGGTGGTTGCTTTCCTGATCGCACAACTGGTAAGAATTTCGCCTTTTAATCATTTTGTTACCAAGAAAAGAAAGGATTTATCTCAGTGGCCTAAATTTGTTTGTAATGTTATCAGGTTGCGACTGTGATAGCTGTTTACGCTAACTGGGCCTTTGCCGACATCAAAGGATGTGGATGGGGATGGGCTGGTGTTGTTTGGATCTACAACATCGTCTTCTACTTCCCATTGGACATTCTTAAGTTCATAATCAGATACGTGTTGAGTGGAAAGGCATGGCTCAACTTGTTCGAGAGCAAGGTACATTATTTCGCCTCGGACCCTTTTATGATGTATTGCATCTATTTGAGCTTTTGGCTTAAATTGTTCATAAATTACTCCCAGACTGCCTTCACCACCAAGAAGGATTACGGAAAAGAGGAGAGAGAAGCTCAATGGGCCCACGCTCAAAGGACGCTTCACGGACTTCAAGCTCCCGAGCCTTCATCCACCCTTTTCCATGACAAGAACAATTACAGAGAACTCTCTGAGATTGCCGAGCAAGCAAAGAGACGTGCTGAAGTTGCAAGGTAAGCATGCTCTAGTATAATCATCACGTAAATAGTATAATTATTATGATGAAAATACCGGTGTTGAGCTTGTGTGTTTTCTCCTAATGTAGGCTTCGTGAGTTGCACACACTGAAAGGTCACGTTGAGTCAGTGGTGAAGCTAAAGGGTCTCGACATTGATACCATCAACCAAAACTACACTGTCTAAGCAAGGAGAGTTAATTAAGGAAGACTCGTCGAGAGGGTCTTCCAGATTACGACGAAAGAGGTTGAGGTTGAGTTGTTGATGGATAATTGAAGGATAATGAGGGGTTAGGCTCAAAGTGGAGGCACTTGATAATTTGTAATGAAAGGAAGCCTTGTTTATTTGACAAATTCAACAAATATTTAGTAGATGAGAGGAAAGCCCCTCCCATTTGATGTGTACCATTTTTTTCTTCTCTTATTTAGATGTGGTCAGGCAGTGACCGACCTTTGTTGCATAAATGTCAAAGAAATCAAACGCCGTTTTTGTTTGGCCATTTTGCTTGTTACATAAATTTCAATGATATAAAAAGGCTTCAAAGTCATATTCTGTGTTTTTAGGTGCTACTTTTTAAGTTTTTCTTTTTAATTTAACTTGAGTTGACGATTGCTTAATTGCAAAAATTCTAAGAGCAACTCCAAGGGCAAGCAACGAAGTCTTGTAGCTTGTCTTGCCACATCGTCTATTGAAACAACAAATTTTTTAAAATATAACGTCCTCGAATGATAAACTTCAATAAATGTAGCTTGAAAGGACTCACATAATAAATGAAGTATCATAATATTATATATTTTATTATTTCTTAATTATTAATTTATTTCAAGCATGTAATTTGACAAAACTACATATCCTTGTAAGCAGGGACGCAACTGATGCTCCATTGGTGAGCATACCCCTTGAATACTTATAATAATTGCAAGCAGGTCCTAAGTGCAACCATTTGAGATTCAAAGGTTTCACAAGTAGGTACCTAATGGTGAGCATACGCTTGAATTCTCGTTTTATTCCTATGGAGTCATATTATGTAAAACTAGCATTTTGAAGTTTCACAAGAGAAAGTACTCTAAAAGTGTTGATCTCACATAAGAGTTAATGCAAAAGTGGGGGAAATTTTACAGATCAACTAGAGAAACTAGTTAGTACGTCTTTGTTCAACTCTTAGGTGTGCATTCTGCCATTACATGCTATGTGATAGATGAACCATCTCAACCAAAACCTTAAGGTGATAATTGATGCCCAACCATTATTAATATTCCTATTACGCTCCCTCACTCAAATGTCCATTGGGCTTGAAGAGTGGATAGTTTGCACAGGCTCCCCAATACCATATGCTGGGTTTCACTTCGTGTTTTTGAAGGGTTTTGAGGTTGCCAGGATTCGAACCCGTGACCTTTAGTCACACTGGCTCTAATACCATAATAGATGAACCATCTCAACAAAAACCTTAAGATACTGGTTGAGGCCCAACTATTATTAATATTCCTATTCCTATGTACGTACACTTATATTCATCACTTATATTCCTTTTTGCTTATCTTTAGATTTTATTGTCACTAGTGTATTTTGTGTATTTTCTTTGTTCATAAGTTAACTTTTGCATCGTACGTTAGACAATGAACAAGTTAAGTTACGGATGTTTTATCATCTTGGAGTATTTGTTTAACACAAAGGAGAGAGAAATTGAATTGAAGTAAAATAACTAAAATAACAATTTGTAGACACTCACATTACCCAATATAGCAAGTCATTTTTTATGATGGGATTGTTTAAAGAAAATAAGGTTAAAAGACGGGAGTATTGAAAGGTGGGATTATTCTTGGAAGATATCATAAAGGTGAGATTATTCCCGTCAATTCATCCTATTTTTATTTGCTAACATGAAAAAAGTCGTTATCTCACTAGGATAAAGAACTTAAAATATGATTTGCGATTTGGCCAATATATGTAAAAAACATGGGCATATAAGTTGAAAATGACTAGAATTTGCTTTTATTATTGAAATTTTATTACTCCTCGCAGCTGATGGTGATGATGATAAAGTGGTAGAGAAAACAAATGAAAGGCTTTACATTTGTCAAAACACTAAAACAAATGTAATGAGACATTTTTATTTTGTCTGTGCTCATGTTCATAGATGAGATTATATTATTTTTCCAACAGAGAAGAAAGATAGTGAGTGAAATTGTTAAAATTGACCCAAGATGAACCATTAGAACTAATGGCTTCTGCAGCTGCCTTTTTCCACTTAGTTGCACTCATTTTCACTTGTTTTCCTTTTTCTCCTTCCATTACGTCGTGAACTTGTCTCGTAACAGTGTCTCTCTTCACATTAGTGTCTATTTCCACACCCATGCTCCATCGATTACAAGAATAGAAACAATTTGTAGGTTGATCAGCGAAATACGGCCAACAAAGTACAGGTACTCCACTACAGATACTCTCTAGAGTCGAATTCCATCCACAATGAGTTAAGAAAACACCAACCGAAGGATGATTAAGTACCTGTTCTTGATCGCACCAAGTGACAATTAAACCTCTTCCTTTAACATGATGAAGAAACTCTGATGATAATTCAACTGATGACTTATCCTTGACACTATTACTCCTAATTACCCACAAAAAGGGGAAATTAGTGTTAGCAAGTCCCCAAGCAAATTCATTCAATTCTTCATTGGTCATGATTGCTACACTTCCAAAACTAACATAAACCATAGAATTTGGTTTCTTTGAATCAAGCCATTGGATACATTTGGAGTCTTTTTCCCAAAGGTTAGATCCCAAAGACCTAAGTTGTTCATTTTGCAAGTTCTTTACTTGGGTATGTAAAGCCCCAATTGTATATATTGGACCATTGGTTATTGTTTTAGCTATTTCTTGTAGGGATTCATGCTCTAAGGCATCAAAGGTATTGAAAACCATGGGTGATCCAAGACACCATTTACATATTGCTAAAGCGAAATGTAGCATAGGATCATTTTTATCCGTGGTTCTTAAAAATGTTGGGAGATCTCTTATTCGTACATCATTCATACCCGGTATCCAATCCATAACCTTGTCTAAAGATCCATCCGTCATGAACGATTTATCTGTCATACCAATAAAATAAATCAAATCATGGACTTTAATATCAATTCACCTATGTAATTATATCACTAATTATGTAATCTTCATTTTTATATCTATCTTCTCCCTCCTCGGCTCCGACCCATTTTCAAGGTAATACTTAAAATAAACGGACAATTGTAATTAAAAGTAACATTTCTTATGTATCCAAAGACATTACCAAATTGTCCTTCATGCAAAACATAGACCTAAATAGTTAATCTTATCTTATATACATTACATTTCTTATTTATAAGAAGTTTACATATGTCAATTCTGCAAAAAGAATTCATGCCTATTAACACCCGGTAAATTGATGATTAATTAATATATTCTATTTGTCCCTGTTATTTGTTACATTTACTTGTGACACAAAAATTAAGGAAATGGGAGGGTACCATTTAAAGATAGTCCTATTTGATGATAAGTTGACAATAATGAGATTGGATGATCAAATAATCCATTAGAAAGATGGCTAATATAAAAAAGTAAACAAATGAATGAAACACCGTAAAAGAAAAATGGTAACTAATGATTGGGACGAAGGGAGCATATGAACTTGTCTAAATCTCGTGCAAACATGCACGATTAGAGGTGGTAATCGGGCAGTTGAGTCAAGTCAAACCGGGTTGGATCAGGTTCAAATCATTTCGCATTAGGTGATGTGTCGGCTTGGGTCGGGAATAGGTCTGGTCAATATCGGGTCTAGCGATTTTATCACTACTTCAAATATTTGACCATTAAAATTATTTTTCTCACCAATATTTTGTTTAATTGCTTCATTATTAGCTCAATCTTATCAAACTAAACACTAAATTGCTATCAATTTGATATTAAACTTAATAATTATCAGGTTATCAATTTAATTGGGCCAATAACGGGTCAGGTTCATATGGGGTCGGGTCTAGATTGAGTTTGGGTCACAAATTATCGGGTCATGTCGGGTTACGGGTTATTATCGGATCAGGTAGGGCCGGGTCAATTTCGGTTTGCAATATTCTCGGATTATGTTAGGTCGAGTCACTCGGGTCAGGTCATACATGCCAACTCTAAAGACATATATAACATTTTTTAGTATATTACTTGTAAGTTTTAAATTGGCAGGTCATTTATTTTCAAATTATTTGTAAGTTCTAAATGTGTATATTAATAAAATACAATATTCTTTTTAACTTATGATTAATGTTTTCAATTAATAAATTTTCACAATTTTTTGATTTATTTTATAATTTTGTGACATTAAACTTAAAATTTAATTAAACTTACCTGTATTGTTTTTTAGTTTCATTTTAATTATTTGAGCATAATATATAAAAGAAGTTCATAAATCTTACAATAAAATTCATAATTTTTTTATTTACCGGTTTTTTAAATAGAATTTAGCGTAATTCATTTTGACCATCTTATAAATTTTTGTTTATTTTTTTTTTGAGCAAGTAATCAAAGAAATACATTGCACCTAGAACATTTTTGTTCAACTTCACTTTGTCCTCGAGAAATTTAAAATGCATCACACGTTGTGACTTTGGTGAGTTAAATGTACTATAAGAAATTTCACCCAAAAAATATCCATTATACCCATTAAATCATCAACTCAAACTATGGTAATTTATTTTAATTTTAAGGGTAAATTGATTATTACTCCCTCATATAAGTCACTTTTTGAAACTTACTCTCTTAATAATTTTTTTTTAAAACTATTACAATCACACATAACTTTTATCAAATATTCATGGCCGGTCCTAGGCTTTAGAGGCCCTGGGCGAAATTGTAAAATTGGGCCCTAACTTTCAAATTTTTTTCCAATTAATTCATGTGTAATTATCTAATAAAATTTAATAAATGAAACAATGGATGCAATTTTTTTTTTGAACTAGACGATGTTAATTCTTGAAAAATCTTAAGAAATTTAGTAGAAAAAATGATTTTGAATGTGGAGAATTGGATAGGATGTATCTTATAATTCAACTTTTTTATCGTCAGAAAATTGTAAAAGATCGAAATTTTTCAAAGTTAGATATTAGCTTTATTAGACGAGTCTACTAATGTATAATTTGGAAAGAATATGTTTTGATGAACATAATTCACACAAGATCTTGTAACTTGTAAGCATGAAAAATATTTTAATAACTCAATTGACTCACTAAAATATAAGTAAAAAATATTACATGGATGACATAATATATTCAAAATAAAATATAGAAATAAATGTGAATTCTAAAAATAAAATATTAAAATTGAAAACAAGCTTTTTGGGGATAGAACACATGAACTTTTGACACTTGGTAAGAAGAATTACCATTAGACTCCACATCATAATTTGACTTTTACTTGTGATACGTTTTATTTTATAAATAAAACACTTATAATTTCATAATAATTGGCCCCTTTCAGACTTAGACCCTTGTCAATTGCCAACCCTACTATCCCATAGGGCCGGCCCTGCAAATCTTGCTCCCATTTAATTATTCTGATCAGAAAAAAGACAATATTTCGTCCAAAATTTAGAATTTAATACTATTTTTTGTTGTTTATGATTGTATTCTCCTTTACTTATTAAATGACCAATTATATCACCTTTCTTCCTCCCAAATCTGTTAAATCCCATAAGTTATCTATCACCATTTAAGGATTTTGGGAGGACTAACATTAATTTAAATGGGTTGTGTAATAAGACAAATGACAATACATTCACAAGCAACAAAAATTAGTACCACATTTCATGATTGGAAGAAATATTCTCTTAAGCATTAATATGAGAGCAATATTTGATAAAAGTAATATGTGGTGGAAGTAAATTTTTAAAAAAATATATAAAAGACTATGTTTCAAAAGTGATTTATATAAAGGAGTAATAATTAATTTACCCTAATCATTGTTACTATAAAAGCAAAATGTAAATTCGCTGACGTGGCGCAATATTGTTTCAACGTTTACGCTTTCTCGCCCTCACATTCACCCTCACAAATTTATGTTTCATAGACCAATCAGGAGGTCTGATTTATGCCAAGTCAGATATTCACATTATTTTATTCAAATATCGTTTTACCTAAATTATCTCACAATTATTCTCTTTGACCTAAATATTCTATAATTAATTAATTAAATTTATATACTAATATTCTACAATATTCACACGGTTAAGATATACAAAAAGCTTGAATATTTGATTTCATAAGTTAATCATCAATCACCGTTGGAATATTTGACTCCCTAATTGTTTCCTTATATACTAATTGACCTAAATATTCTATAATTAATTTATTTATATACTAATATTCTACAATATTCCCACAGTTAAGAAATAATAAAAGCGTGAATTATAACAAAATCACCGTTATAATTGTTTCCTATCATGTTTCCTTATAACGAAAACACCGTGAGAATAGTTGATTCCCTAATTGTTTGCTTATATACAAATTTATATACTAATATTAAGAATATTTGATTCCTTAATTATAACGAAATCACCGTGGGAATATTTCACGGGTGATTTACAGTCAAAACCTTACAAATTAGGTAACAATACTTCAGTAAAATAAGTCAGATCAAAATATTCTACAATTGTCCGAATAAATAGAATGTTATATAATAAGTAAAATTTATATATGTCGTCTTTAAAATAAGTGTACGCAATCCCGTAATTTTCCATGGGTGTTACACTAATTTTAATATAAACAAGTCTGAAGATAATATTATGAAATTGTCCCGTATGAAAATGGTCATAAAATAATAGTATAATTTTTAATTTGATTAAAATGGTCCTAAATACAACGGTAGAAAATAAAAGATTCCCTTAAAACAAATGTAACAAGGAGTAGTGTGTTACATACCCTGAAACGGCACTATGCCCTTCTCGACGAGGGTACCAAACTGAGCAGTACCCAAAAAGCTACAAGCACTAGTCGGCCAAAAGAAGACCAAGGGTAAGTCCGGGACTACTCGGGGAACCCCCGGTGCAAACGGAACGAGACAATCACAGATAATAAGGGTTACTGGTGGCCTACCGGAGGCCGGCTCATTAACCTTACGTAAAACATTTACAAAGGTCTCAAGCCCATTTTTCGCCAAAGATTGTAAAAGAGCCGGAAAAGATTGGTTAACATCACCACGTGCGGGTGGTAACCCATCAGGAAAGCTCTCAAATCGAAATGATGGGGTTCCGTCTAGGGAATTCGGGCCATTTGCGGTTAGGAGACGTCGATGGTTGATTTCACTATTAAGGAAAGTTATATGGACGCCATTGGAGTTGAGGAGTTTTGCGAAATTAAGCATTGGTGTAATGTGACCTTGTGCTGGTAATGGTATGCATACTGCATGTATTATTGCCATTATTTGCTCCTATGTGAATTGTTTTTGCGCTTTTGTGATGGATTATCGATGTGAAAATTGGACGATCCATGTCCGATTATATATGGGTTGTTGATCATATCATACTTCACCCAATAATTAATTCAACGATAATTAGCAGCAATAGATGGAACTTTTTGACGAAACAAACCTTTAGACTTATGAGCCACTTTTAATGGTGCCTGGAATGTAGAATGGTATGGCCCAATGGCCGTAATGGTGATTATGATATGAAAACTACTTTGTAATATATTGTGTTGCTATTCAATTTGTTTATCCCAAATCTCATGATGCATCTTTTTTGGTGCTCAGTTGCTTAGGGATAATCAATGGAATGAGTCAGAAGCTGCATTATTGGTGATGCTTTAAAGATTGACCAATCTGCCCTTACAGGAGAATCTCTCCCTGTGACAAAGGGTCCAGGGGATGAAGTTTTTTCTGGTTCAACTTGTTAACAAGGTGAGATTGAAGCAGTTGTTATTGCTACTGGAGTCCACACCTTCTTTGGGAAGGCAGCTCACCTTGTTGACAGCACAAACAATGTTGGCCACTTCCAGAAGGTTCTTACAGCCATTGGTAACTTTTGTATTGTCTCCATTGTGGTCGGTATGGTGGTTGAGATCCTTGTGATGTACCCAATTCAGCACCGTCCATACAGGAGTGGAATCAACAATCTGTTGGTTCTCTTGATTGGTGGTATCCCTATTGCTATGCCTACTGTGTTGTCTGTGACTATGGCCATTGGGTCGCACAGGTTGTCTCAACAAGGGGCTATCACAAAGAGGATGACTGCTATTGAGGAAATGGCTGGTATGGATGTGCTGTGCAGTGATAAGACGGGAACTTTGACTCTCAACAAGTTGAGTGTTGACAAGAACTTGATTGAGGTATTCTGCAAGGGCGTGGATAAGGAGCATGTCCTTCTCCTTGCCGCTAGGGCCTCACGAGTTGAAAATCAAGATGCTATAGATACTTGCATGGTTGGAATGCTTGCTGACCCCAAGGAGGTAAATGCCATTTTAACTCTTTTTTTGCGGTCTTAAGATTAAGTCAACGTGAGACAATTTTGTTCTTTTACTGACGTAAATTGTTCTGAAATTTGTCATGTAGGCAAGAGCTGGAATCAGGGAAATTCACTTTCTACCATTTAATCCTGTAGACAAGAGGACCGCTCTTACTTACATTGATGGAAGTGGTAACTGGCACAGAGTTAGCAAGGGTGCACCTGAGCAGGTAAATCATTTCTTTTGGATTTGAGACATTTTTGAGCCCTTCTTTCTACGGTTAATATTAATCTCTATATTCTGTCATCTTCTGCACATTAGATCCTTGACCTTTGCCACTGCAAGGAAGACTTGAGGAAGAAGGTTCATTCAGTTATGGAAAAGTATGCCGAACGTGGTCTTCGATCATTGGCTGTTGCAAGACAGGAAGTCCCAGAGAAGAGCAAAGAGTCTCCAGGTGGCCCATGGCAGTTTGTTGGTTTATTGCCTCTTTTTGATCCTCCCAGGCACGACAGTGCTGAAACTATTCGCAAGGCCCTTAACCTTGGTGTTAATGTCAAGATGATTACTGGTAAGCTTCATCTGACAATTACTCTTTTATTTGAGTGCCTTACTCTGGCGTTTGTTAATATTGTCGGATTTCTTCTACTTTGCAGGTGATCAACTGGCCATTGGTAAAGAAACTGGTAGAAGACTTGGTATGGGAACAAACATGTACCCATCTTCTGCTTTGCTTGGTCAAGACAAAGATTCATCGCTTGCTTCTTTACCTATCGATGAATTGATTGAGAAAGCCGATGGCTTTGCCGGAGTTTTCCCAGGTTGGAATTTATCTGATTTAGACATTTGGATTAATTAGAACGCTTTTTTAAATCACTCATGACTCAACATTCAAATCAACACTACTCGTCATTCTAAAAATAGAGCATTATCCCGATGCCTCAAGGGGTCTTATAAAGAACAGCATACATGGAACCAATTTGACGAGCTATATTGCTTTATTTCATCATAATTCAAAACAAGAATAGTGAAACTTTCACTAAATGGAAAGGGCCATTTTTTTCTACTTTAATACTGAGTATATAATACACATTAATTTCTGTTGTCCTGCAGAACACAAGTATGAAATTGTCAAGAGGCTACAGGACAAGAAGCACATTGTTGGGATGACAGGAGATGGTGTGAATGAAGCTCCTGCCTTTAAGAAGGCAGATATTGGAATTGCAGTTGATGATGCCACTGATGCTGCAAGAAGTGCTTCTTACATTGTCTTGACTGAACCTGGGCTCAGTGTCATCATTAGTGCAGTGCTTACTAGCAGGGCCATTTTCCAAAGAATGAAGAACTACACTGTTAGCACCTCCTTTCACCTTTTCAGCAACTAAGCCTACTGTATTGCCCTCCCTCTTTCATTGAGTATGCTCCAAATGACATTTTCCTTCTCACTGAAAATGTCAAATGGGGTTTATACTGAAATGGAGGGTGTATCATAGTACGAATCCCTTTAATGGCCGGTTTTGTTTTGTTGTCTAACGTTTACCATGTTTTTTTCCTTTGTTAGATCTACGCAGTATCCATCACAATCCGTATCGTGGTATGTGTATATTTAAGAGTTTTGTTTTTCTGCTTATTGCCTTAATCTGGAAGTACGACTTCTCCCCATTCATGGTTCTGATCATTGCCATTCTTAATGATGGTAAGGATATTCCTAGTTTTGTTTACATATTTGAGAACCCTTTTGAGAAGTAAAGAACAATGCAAATTGACACCAACCATTTTCGTCTTCAAGGTACCATCATGACAATCTCAAAGGACAGAGTGAAGCCATCTCCGGTTCCTGACCACCGGAAGCTGAAGGAAATCTTTGCTACCGGCGTCGTTCTTGGAACCTACCTAACCTTGATGTTAGAACACTTAGGTTGATGATGACAAGTTCATTTGTTATTTAATTGTTTGCTTTTAGTTAACATTGTTTTGTGATTGAAAGAAAACAAGTGGACTAATGATTGAGGCAATCAAGTGGACTTTTAAGAAGACTCAATATGATCAATTGAAATCAATCCAAGTCAAGAACAAAGATATTCAAGATGAATGCCTCAAGATGCAAGCAAGATAAGAGAAACCCCAAGTCTAGAATGAATGTTGTAAACGAGGTAGTTAAACATTTCCTCTTAATCATTAGAAGTTGCAACTATGGTTTCTCGTACTATCATATGGAGATATTTTCGAAAATTCAATAATGACCAAAAATCGTTTTTCAAAGTAACATGTTTTGAAAGAACAAATCTTCTAAGCTGAAGTCAAAAGAATACCCCACAAAGTCATCCGATGAATTCAACTCACATGATGCGTGGTTCTTGATTACAAAAAGTAGAAAGTTTACTTTTTTCCTCTTTTAGCTTAATGAGTATTCCCTTAAAGAAATTGTAGAAAACACTCCTTACCCAAATGGGAAATGTCATTAAGCCTCCTAAAGAGATGAATAGTCCCTTTCTTTAGTTTGAAAAGCCAACTCACCTAATAGACCATTGGATAAAAGAGTTATTTGAATAAAGTATGTGTCTAGGGCAAATCCTACACACGTTCTTTCCTCTATAAAAAGGGTCTCTTAGGTTCATTTATTGCTAAGACTTCTAGAGCATTCATTGTAAATTTTGCAAATCTGTTTAAAAGCTTCATTCTTCAAGTTTTGCAAAAGTTTTCTGTTTTGATAAGTATTCAAATATTTTCAAAAAACAATTATCTCCAAGTACTAGTTCGCACAACTACTGACTAAGAGTATGTTTAATGATCTCGTGTTTAGATCTATAGATCTTGATCGAAATCTCCATGTTCTTAAGTGAACCTTTGAGATTGTGATCGTGTAAACCAAGAGATAGAACATAAAAAACTCTTAGAGCGGAGTAGTTTTAAGTTTGAGTCATAGTTTTGAAGCGGAGTAGCTTCAAGCAAATGCAACCGGAGTAGGTTGGTAAGTTGTTTTCATTGTAAGGGGTTTAGTTAAGTTTGAGTAACTCTCTAAACAAGCAATAAAATAACGGTTGGACGTAGGCTTCGGAGTAGGAGCTGAACCAATTTTTAAAACATCGTTTGTTTGTTCATTTATTCTTATCTTTATTTATCATTCGCATTCTTTTTAATCTCGCTCCCAGTGCTGTGGAACAGTCACTCATACTGTTGCTTAGACCTGCTGTACCTCTTGTGGCCTCATTATCCATTAAGTTTTTCAAGTTAGTACTTAATAGACTTTACTCGTATTTCACTTTATACAAGTAATTGAGAAATTTTTTAAAAGGTCACCTAATTCACCCCCTCCCCTCCTTAGGTGCTCAATCGTTCTTACTCTTCAATTGGTATCAGAGCCTCGTGCTCTTGATATTGGTTAAATCCAAAGAGTTGATCCTATAGTTATTGGACGATTCAAAACACACTAAGTTTCCCATCTTCAAGAAAGATAACTATGCTTGGTGGAAACATCGCGTAGAGCACTATGTCAAGGGTACCGATTATGAATGTTGGTTGATAATTCAAAACGGCTCCCTCACTGTCACAGTCACTAATGCTAATGGCATTATACTAGTACGACAAAGAGCGAGGACAAATATGTTGAGGCGGATTATAGGAAGGTCGAAAAGAACTCGAAAGCCATGTCCATTCTTCAATATGGCATCGGTGAACAAGAGATTAACGGATATCCAGTTGTATCACGGCCAATGAGATTTGAGACACCTTATACCTTGCATATGAGGGAACGTCACAAGTCAAGAAGTATCACATAGATCTTTTCATGCAACAATACGAAATGTTTGACATGACTAAAGATGAGTCCATAAGTGGCTTGTCCTCTCGTTTTTCTAGTATTATCAATGAACTCAAAATTCTAGGGAGGGTTTTTGAACCCGAGGATATAGTCCGTAAAATCCTTCGTAGTCTAACTGAAAAATGGCAACCAAAGGTTACGGTAATTGAGGAAGCAAATGACCTATCAAAACTACCTCTTAATGAACTAATGGACTCACTCATCATGGCTCACAAATTCAATCTTGTGAAGCATTCTGAGGAAAGCTCTAAAGGGAGAGGGCTCGCTCTCAATACTCTCTCAAGTAATGAGAAGGATGGAGATGACGAGTCTACAATGCCTACAAAAACTATTGCAGATATAATAAATAGTCAAAGCTCACAAAGATTTAAAACAAATACTAGTACGCGTCTTCCTAAAGAAATGTCGAGTTCCACAGTTGGATGTTTTAAATGTGGTGACAAAGGGTATCAAATCAAAGAATGTCCAAAGTGGAACACCATTAAATCTAAGGAAAATCGTGACTTTGCAAAACAAGATTATATAACTAAAGTCACGACAGGTATTTGGGGCTTGTCCGATTATGAGGAGGACGAGGTCCTTGAGGAAGAATTGAATGCCAAGTTATGCATTCCGTCAAGTTCCTCAAAAAATGTTTCAGAGTCTCCCAAAAGGAAGTATCGTGTGTCTTATGGCTCATTCAAATGATCAAATTCAGATTCAGATAATGAGGTAAATTCACTCAAAAAAAGGTTCGATCTTTCTCCAAAGATAAAGTTTGCATTCTCCTAGATCAATTCACAGATAAGTGTCGTGTCCAAAGCCATAAATTAAAAGCAAGTGGTGAAGTAAGTCATGCGAAACAAGCTTTTGATAAAGTGGGAAAGACAAACCTCGAGTATCTAACTAAAATTGAAACATTGATCAAAGAGCTAGATGAGGTTAAAACCTTTTATCTCAGGTGCGAAAGAAGTCAGAAAGTTTTAGAGTTTCCGTTGAATCAATCACAAGAATATGAAAAGCGTGAAAAAAATGTTGATGTAACACCCTCATAACCCAAGGCCTTTAAAACAGGACCATCAGATTATGATGACATTACCATCTCAGTTTCCTGAGGTACAGTATAAGATTAACAACCATAACCACTTTATTATAAGTAAAGTATAATTGTGTAAAAGTGAAAGTACAACCGACTGTCAAAAACAACTATAACCAAAAGTAGATAACTAAAGTTCATGCGGAAGCTACGACTCAGGACTCTACAAAACTAGTGATCCCTCCTCCCAAGCCAGCAAGCAAAACTCATCTGCGAACATGAGACTCTGCTCACAGTTACATGGATCATCACAGTAAAACAACAACAAGCGTCAACAACTGAATAATAAGACGGATACGAGGCTAAGGTACAACACATACACTGTTCACAATATCACTGTTATCACTGATACACAACATCCGTGGTGGCCTTTAGCCTCACACCAATTTCCCCACTTACTGCAGCAAGGGGTACCCAGACCATTAATATGCACATGCTCTCCATGACAGGTCCCACGAAGAGCGATCGTATGAGTGAGATCCGTTCACCGCAATGGTCCCACACATTACCTTTTCAATCTCAATAATCATACAGCATACAGTGATACGATAATAATAAGATATCGTCACAATCACTATCATACAGAAACTGAGTATGGAAAACCTACCTCAAACAATACAGCGGAAATGACAAGCACCACCTTCCTACCAACGTTCCTCTATGAATCCTCCTCCTAGGGATTATAAAATACGGATTACTCACTATACCATCATAATCTATGACATGAAAACGATAGGGGACACTTACTTGGTAGAATGCGGATTAAGTAGATGATCGACGCAACTAAACCTTGCTAAGAACCTTGAAAGACTTGAAATGGAGAAAGGGGAGGGATTAGGGTTTTTACTTCTTTTCTGATTTGGGTAAAAATGAGGTTTTTAACCTCGGTTTACTTTATATAATAACTGAGGTCTAGCGTTTGGAAAAGACTCACTCGGCCAAGTACGACATACTCAACCGAGTGCGACTTACTCGGTCGATTATCACCTACTCGGCCGAGAATCACCTACTCGGTCGAGTTGGCTCGCAACTCAGCTTCTAACTAAAGGAGCTCAGCCGAGTACCACATACTCGGCCGAGTGCAACCTACTCGGCCGAGTGCCGAGTATCACATACTCGGCCGAGTTGATTTACAATTCAGCTTCTACTTAAGAGGGGTGTTACAATCTTCCCCACTTAGAATGAACTTCGTCCTCGAAGTTCATAGCACCCTTCCCAAAGGAAGCTAACTCTTGAACTAAAACGGTAAGGTAGACAGGGAAAACGACACAAACATGGGTACAACTAGCGCGTGATCATCTTCTACCCCCCTAAAAGAAATCAGGTTACGTCCCAAAACCTCACATACCTGATCGAACAACTAATCGAACAACCGAGGGTAACGCTCCCTCATAGCTGCCTTAAGCTCCCAGGTAGCCTTCTCAATATCGTAGTTGGACCACAATATCTTAAGGAGCTTGGTCTCTCCCGTTCTGGTCTTTCGTACTTTGGTATCCAGGATAGCCATAGGTGTTTCCACATAAGACAATGTCTCATCAAGCTCAACGTTCTTCACCTCGAGGATGTGAGATGGATCACTAACATACTTCCTCAGTTGAGATACATGGAATTCATTATGTACTCGATCTAAGGCTGGTGGTAAAGCCAAACGGTAAGCAACCTCTCCTACCCGATCCAAAATCTCGTAGGGGTCGATAAACTTATGGCTCAGCTTGCCCCCCTTCCCAAATCTCATGACACCTCTCATAGGTGAAACCGTTAGTAACACTTATCCACAACCTGAAACTCAATGTCCTTGCGGTGGAAGTCCACATAGCTCATTTTTCGATCCTGGGCTGCTCTCATCTTCACCTGGTCTATCATATGCTGAACCATCTGAGGACCCAACACAGCGGCCTTGGAACTGTCATTCCAACACACCGGACTCCTGCACCTCCGCCCATACAAGGCCTCGAATGGTACCATCCCAATGCTCGTATGGTGACTGTTGTTTTAGGAAAACCCAATCAAATCCGCCTCTCCTCTCAACTACCCCTAAATTCCATCACGCACACCCTAAGCATGCCCTATAGGGTCTTGATGGTTCTCTCAGTCTGACCATCAATAGCTGGGTAAAAATTCGTACTTATCTTTAGGGTAGTACCCATTATCTCCTGCAACTCTTGCGATAACCTCGAGATGAAACGAGAATCTCGATCTGACACAATATCCTTAGGAATCCCGTGCAATATGACCGTGTTCTTCCTATAAGCTAGAGCCAACTCGGTCTTGCTCCAAGTGTCCTTTATAGGGACACAATGAGCAGCCTTAGTTAACCTGTCTACTATCACCCATATCATGTTGTTACCCCTCTGCGATCGAGATAACCCCGCAATGAAATCCATCGATATCGACTCTCACTTCCACTCTAGAACTTCCAAGGTCTGAATCTTACCCTGCGGTCGATGATGTTCCCCTTTCACTCTCTGGCAAGTCAAACACCGAGCCAGAAACTCTGCTACATCTTTCTTCATACCTGGTCACCAAAACGTCTGTTTTAAGTCCTTATACAGTTTATCCCCACCAGGATGTACTGAATAAAGTACACAATGAGCCTCTGTCAGAATCCTTTTCCTCAACTCCGCACAATCAGGAACGTACCACCTCCCATCAAACCGAAGACTCTCATCCCCATTCACGGTAAACCTCGATGGTCCACCCGATTCCAGCTTTGCTTTCCACTCAGCGAACTTAACATCGGTCAACTGGCTCTCTCCGATTTCATTATATAGCTCTGGCTCCACTGTCAAGTCATGGCGCACCTCGCCATTGTGGGAAATATCTGTATAATTCCCAACTCATAATTATAGGATTATAACGAAATTACAACATATGATTTACAGTCATAAACGAAAAACGAGATACAAAGATAAGGATTAGGAATCAACCTTTTGTCCCCGCAATAAAGCCTAAGAACAAATATCAAAGTAGATTTCCTCCTAATTGTTGCACCCAAGATGCTCCGAGAAATACCTTTTCTTGAGCTAGAAACTGCAAAAATTACTGTTAATTTTTTATGAATGATGAACGAGAGAGGAGGGAGGCGTCGAGTTTTGAGGCGTGAGGTAGGGCAGCCGTGTGAAAAGAGTAGTATGACTTGAGAACTATTTCTCTTTTTATTCTACTCACAACTCCCTAGTAGAGTTTAGATAAAATTATCAAATCAGTATTTGAGTCTACCTAAAACTGCTCCTCCAACCGAATCCATCGACCGTGTAGCCGAGTGTCACGTGTACTTGGACTACCTGATTCGATTGTTATCCCTTATGTATATAATGTTTACCTTTAATATAATTATCGTATATTTATAATTTACTAATTAAATATCACAGTTTATATTTAGTTACATTATTTAATCCTTATTAAATAATTACATTATCTACATCAATAAAATATAACATTTTATATTTAATTACGAATTAACATTTAATTCGTCTCAGCTAATATTATTTAATCAATATTAAATAATTGCATCATCATTACATTGACTAAACGTTTCCTCGTATAAGGTATCAATATGATTATATTTTCATTTAATCATATCTTTCAGAATACATTCTTTAGGTGTGACTTTTAGGGACCGGTTGATTACCGTCATCTGTATGACAATAATGTCAAACTTCCAGCAAGCCAACCGTTATTGATAAACGTGAATCAACTGATAAAATTCAAAGTATACCCTGTGAACCTTTAAGAGATTTGCAAATTGTTTTATATTGAGTGGGAGAAATTTATTGGATATGATAAATTTAATGGATATGAGTCGTATTTTACAAGTGATATGTATCAAGAGTGGTTTTCCCGAGTAGAGAGTAACTCAACTGATAAACGAATCATTATTCGAGCATGGTCATGCATTTCAGTTACTACTCCTCGAGTGGCTCTGAGAAATACTAAAACCTGATAAGGGTTGGATATTTTCCTCAAGTCGAATCTTGCAGATACAAGCGCAGTATGAAATGACCCAGAAAAAATCTTCTTGGCCCCTGTTACGGTCGACCGTGAGAAAGAAATCAAAGTCACCCAAAAACTGCCTTTATCTCAAGAGACAGTCGATAGTCAAAAGAATCGACTCTAGGAACACTATGGACGTCCTATCCACGACTTGACACCGAATGTTCCGAAACATTTAGGACTCCATTGCGTTGTCACGAATTGTCCTACGAGTTATCCTTATAGTCTCGTATTTTTGATCGATCAGTCAACTGTTTGACTTATGGCTCGTTGAACCCACCATCAATCGACGTCACAAAATAATTGCCAGAGTTATCAGCGCATGTAGGCGATTACGGACCAAAACAAAAATATAATGTAATTCAGTTCACTTTGTGGTGTTCAAAGTTGTCTGTACAATCCACATGAAAAACAAAATATGAAACAAAATCGATGATGTTATAAATAGTATATGAAAGAGATACAATTATCCAATCCAGAAAAGTACTAGTACAACTCAAAAACACGTTTAATTCCCATGGAAACAACGTGCCCTTCATTCTTATCATATCTTAATGGCTTAGTGAGGGGATCTGCGATGTTGTCATCTGTCGCAATCTTGTTTATCACTATCTCCTTTTGCTCCACGTAATCGCGTATCATGTGAGCCTTCCGCAGTACATGTCTAGATTTGTTGCTAGATTTAGGCTCCTTAGGCTGGAAGATGGCACCTCTAATATCGCAATAGATGGTGATCGGGTCATTCGAACTCGGAACTACTGTTAGTCCTTGTAAGAACTTACGCCTCCATATGGCTTCCTTGGCAGCTTCCGAAACGGCATAGTACTCAGACTCAGTTGTAGAATCTGCTATAACACTCTGCTTGGAGCTTTTCGAACTGACAGCAGCACCATTAAGAGTAAACAAGAATCCAGACTGAGATTTCGAGTCATCTCGATCCGTTTGGAAGCTAGCATCTGCGTAACCGTTTGCGCCTAGCTCAGTGTTACTTCCATAAGTCAATACCCAATATTTAGTCCTCTTTAGGTACTTAAGAATGTTTTTAACAGCCATCCAGTGTGATTCACCTGGATTGCCTTAGTACCGACTCGTCACTCAAGGCATATGCCACGTCTGGACGTGTGCATATCATGGCATACATGATCGATCCTATAGTTGATGTATAAGGAATGCGACTCATGCGCTCGACCTCTTCCAGTGTCTTTGGTGCCTGAGTCTTACTCAAATGCACCCCTGAGATAATCGGAAGTAACCCCTTCTTGGAGTTGGTCATGCTGAACCTGTCAAGAATCTTATCTATATAAGACTCCTAACCCAGTGATAACATCCGTCGTGATCTATCTCTATAGATACGGATCCCCAAGATGCATTGTGCCTCACCCAGATCTTTCATCTAGAAATGGTTCTTTAACCATACTTTAACCGAAGATAAGAGAGGAATGTCATTCCCAATCAAGAGCATGTCGTCGACATACAACACTAGGAAGACAATCTTACTCCTCGACTTGATATACAAGAATGGTTCCTCGACCGATCGAATGAAACCATTCTCTTTTATCACCTGGTCGAAACAATGATTCCAACTCCGAGAAGCTTGCTTAAGTCCATAAATGGAACACTTAAGCTTGCACACTTTCTTAGGATTTTTAGAACCCGTGAAACCTTCGGGCTGTACCATGTACAAGTCCTCCTCCAAATAACCGTTTAAGAAGGCGGTTTTCACATCCATTTTCCAAATTTCATAGTCATGAAAGGCGGCAATCGCTAAGATTATCCGAATGGAACGCAACATGACTACGAGTGCAAAAATTTCATCATAGTGCAACCCTTGCACTTGAGTGAAACCTTTTGCCACTAGTCGTGCCTTATAGGTGTCTGATTGTCCCTCTATAGAACGCTTTTTCTTATAAAGCCATTTGCACTAAAGAGGTCATACCTTATCAGGCAAATCAACCAACTCCCACACGTCATTCTCATACATGGAGTCCATCTCGGATTGCATGGCATTAAGCCATAGCTTTGAGTCGGAACAGGTCATAGCACCTTTATAGGTTGCGGGTTCGTTACTCTCTAGGAGTAAAACATCAACTCCTTCAAGTTCCTCTACCATACCAATGTATCTGTCTGGAGGAATGAAGAATCTACCCGACCTCCTAGGTTCCTCAGGAATATCAACCGGAGTAGAAGTTGAAGGAACATTTTCCTCCATTGGTTTCTCGGTTGTTGGTTCTTGAATCTCCGATAGATCGAAGGTTCTATTACTCGTCTGGTTCTCGAGAAACTCTTTCTCTAAGAACTTCGCACTAGCCGCAACAAAAACGCGATGTTCGGTAGGCGAATAGAATTAATGATCAAACATTCCTTTTGGATAACCAATAAAATATGTCTTGACCGATCGCGGGCCGAGCTTATCCTCGTGTCTCCAATTGACATAAGCCTCGCAGCCCCAAACCCGAATAAAGGACAAGTTAGGGACCGTTCCCTTCCATATCTCATATGGAGTCTTGTCTACAGCGTTAGACGAATTTCGGTTAAGTATAAGAGCAGCTGACAAAAGAGCAAAACCCCACAATGAATCAGGTACTACCGTGTGACTCATCATGAATCGAACCATATCTAGTAATATTCGATTTCTCCGTTCGGACACACCATTTAATTGTGGTGTTCCAGGTGGAGTTAACTGTAGTACTATACCACAGTCTTTAAGGTGTTGATCAAACTCATTCAAAAGATATTCGCCACCACGATCTGATCGAAGTGTTTTAATCTTTCTATCCAGTTGGTTCTCAACCTTCGCCTGGAATTCCTTGAACTTTTCAAAGGACTCACTTTTATGCTTCATTAAGTAGACATATCCGTATGTACTCAAATCGTCCGTGAAAGTGATAAAATATGTTAGAAATCAAATTTCAGCTTGTTAACTCATATCTCGTATGAGTTTAATTTGTTTAAGTTTACTCATTAAAACTTAACTAAATTTTATGCATGCATGATGATTACATAAGATGAATGAATGTCCTTACATTGGTTTTATAAGATTTATACTCAAATAATCACCTATTACTGGAGTCTTCAAAAACCGAAATACCCTTACCAACGGTTTATTGTGAAACCGTCTCCAAAAGCTCTTATTAAGGACTATATCTCAAAACTAAAATCAATTTTGTTACTAGAAAATTGAAATTAGTATACTAGAAATTAATAACAATATTACATTAATATTATTAGTATGGAAATGATTAACTTCACTAGAAAAACTATTTTTCTAGAGAAAATATGGAGAATGAGATGTGGTAGTATGAAAAATGAGAAAGCATCCAAGCATCCACATATTTGCATGTAGTATAAGGTGTAGCATATATAGAGCAACGTGAGCTCTTTTTCTCATGAGATGCCCAGCCTACCAAGCCAAAGGGAGCCAATGCATGCTCATCTACCTTACACAAAAGCATAAAATATGCCTTACAAACTCTTACACGCCTAATTTAGGCTTTGTAAGACTAGTCATAATTATGTCCAAATTAGCACATAATCACCTCTTTTACCATGCATTTACACGGTCCATTTTAAGATAAAATGGACTCCATTTTATCTTTGTCAATTGTGTTAAATTATAACATGTCACACATGTCCATAACACATGAACCAATTTGTTAATCATGCAATTTTAACTCCTTAAAATTCATAATTTATAAATTTATAACATTTAAATAATATCACTAGTAATTCTCAATTACTATATTATAAAATGTAATATCATAATTTTAATTACAACTATTTGTAATTTTATGATTGACCGTGTTCATTCTCGATATAATTGTTTCTTAAACAATTAATCAAAACCGAGTAATAAAACAATTTTATTACTTTGACAATTATTATTATAATCCCATTATAATAATACACGTCACGTAAAAATTATGTCTAAATTTCTATTTATTAATTAATCCGTATCCTATACGATTAATTAAATATTCCATTGAGACGGAATTCCCTAAAGATATGACCTTAAGGGATCAACTGATCACTACCATCATATGACGATAATGTCAAACTCTAGACAACCAATCATTATCGATAAATGTTGATCAGTCGATGTTGAAAGAGTAACTTTCCCAATTGTGTTTTATTTGAATGGGATTTAATTATGTCAACGCATTATTGTCGAGGACACAACTTCCAACAAAATATCTATAGCCATCTCTAGCGGTGATAGACATAGGTCCACACACAGCAGTATGTATGAGTCCTAATAGGTTTGCAGCGCGCATTCCAACACCTTTGAAGGAAATTCGAGTCATCTTGCCGATGAGACATGATTCACACGTGCCAAATGATTCATAATCAAATGGGGATATAGCACCATTCTAAATAAGCTGCTTTACACGTTTCTCATTTATGTATCCCATTCGACAATGCCATAGGTATGTTTGATCTTTGTCACCAACCTTTAATTTCTTATCATTCAGGTGTAATATTTCAGTCGTTTGATCTAAGATATAAATGCCATTCATGGAAACCGCTTTACCATAAATCATCCATTCAAAGAGAAAATACAGCTATTCTCTTTTATTATGAATGAAAAGCCGTCTTTATCGAGTACGAATACAGAAATAATGTTCTTAGATAAACTGGGTACATAGTAGCAGTTATATAAATAAAACTCGAATCCACTCGGTAGATGGATTATATATATTCCCATCGAAACAGCAGCAACTTTTGCTTCATTCCCAACTCGCAGGTCCACATCACCCTTTGCGAGAGGTGTGATGTTTTTTAGGCCCTACAAATGATTAGACATATGAGAACAACAACCAGTATCAAGTACCCAAGTTCCGAAACTTGCATGGTTAATCTCAATCATATGAATATAAGATGACATACCAACAGGAACGACACGACCTGCTTTTATGTCCTCACGATACACTGGACAATTCCGCCTCCAATGCCCAGGCTTGTGGCAATGGTGGCATTCAATGACACCGTCTTTGCTCTTTGTCTTGCCTTGTGAGCTATTTGTCTCACCAGGCTCACTCTTACTAAATCCAGCCTTCTTAAACTTTGGTGGGTTAGCTACAGTTAGCTCGCCATAAGTCTTAGCCTTACTTTTTCCCTTGCTGGAAATCATGAGAACATCTTGCTTCATGCTCACACTCAATTTTAGATCATTCTCTGTCTGTACGAGAAAGAAGTGTAGCTCATGAGGAGTTTTCTTCATGTCATTCATGTAATAGTTGGCCCTGAAAAGGGCAAAACCATCATGAAGTGAATGACGCATACGGTCAATGACTATGCTCTCACTGATTCTGCAATCAAGTCCCTCCAGCTTCTCGACGTTCTCGATCATATCAAGAATGTGTGGGCTAACCGGTTTGCCCTTCTGGAGTTTCGTATCGAAGAAGCGACATGTATGCTCATAAGTAACGATTCTCGGTGCTTTTGAGAACTCGTTAGTGAGCGTGGTGAAAATCTTATTTGCTCCTTGAGCGATGAAGCGCCTTTGCAAATTGCGTTCCGTTGCAAAGATAAGTACGTTCTTTATCGCACCCCCCTTCCATAACGAAATCACTATACACGAGTGACTCGTTGACTCCCACATTGGGGCCTGGGATTGGTGGTATTGGCTCAGTCAAGTACTTGAGCTTACCATCCGCAATGGCAGCATTCCGTAATGATGCCTCCCAGTCCGCAAAGTTGGACCCATCATTATTCAGTCGCGTGGAGTGATTCATGTGGTCCATACAAGGTTTAAGCTAGGATTCGTGCCCGAGTGTGGCACTTGGCATAGCGACATCAGTATTGCCAGCCATTTGTTAGATGCAGTATTATCGATTTGAAATGAATTCTACACTGTAAAGAAAAAAATAAAATATAATAAGCATACTCATCATTTTGTGTGAAGTCTAGTGAATAAATTGTTTAATGCGATGACTTAACCATTTATACAATTGATCTTCCTAAAAAATTATATAAATGATCCAAAGACTCAATTTTGTGTAAAATTGATAAGCCAACCTCTTAGCTAATTCTACCTTTAGAATTCTTGGTCGATAAATTTCCGTAAATTCTATCTATAGTCCACCATAACCACGAAATATTATTCGGATCATAATGTTGAGGTAAAATAAGTCAACACCTACTACTTACCTAACGTAGAAGGGGTCATATGGAGAGTAAGGTCCTATATGCCTACCGACGAAGAAGGGGCTCATAGCAGTGGCTTATAAAAGACGAATCTCAATTTTAGGTTATAAAGGAAGATCCCATCAACTTTATTTTAATTCATTTTAAGTGAACGAATATCTAGCATGCGAAAATGAATAAACTAAGGTGATGGCTTTAAATGATATACAAGAGACATCTGTATGTCAATGATAATTAACATGCATTCTATATGAGTCAATTTTCATGCAATCTTAGGTGGTTTGGTTTAGGCGGAAAATGATGCACTAACTATCATGTGAATAAAAACAGTAAGAACGGAATAAATACGAGAAAAACATGTTCTAGTGTGGCCTATCCTACCATAATGAACAAAATACAACTTTCGAATCCATTCAGCAATGGATCCTAGAAGCTTGTCTTGTCTTGATGTTAACATCGTGAGAAGATTCAAAATAAAAAAAATGCAAAAATTAAAACTAAATAATTATTTAAGTTTAGATACAAGTAGCCAAACAGGGATGACACATCCCAAGAGTATCAAAATAGTAAATAACCAAACTAGCTAAACAATCTAAAGTGTAGTCATGTCGATGTGCAACATCGCTCGATAGCTCACATGCGAATCCCCAATCAGCACCTACCTGCCATACATGAAACATTTATGCCACAGCTAGTGTGGAGTAACTCGAGGTTCTCCTAATCACTTTTTGTCATAAACCACGTAAGCAGACATATGTGAATAATATACAAGCAAACATGTTTAGATACAACAACAAACCACAAGAGGCATATTAATCAACCAATCATTATGTGATAGTCATACTTAAAAACAACCACGCGATACTTATCATAACGAGTTAAAACAAAACAATATCCTAAACATGATATAGAAATCTCAATAACAACTAAGTGTTTGGTTCAGCGGCCAATTTAAGGCATAACCACACACACCCCAAAATGTAATGGGCTCAAAGGCCAACTTAAGGCATATCCCAATAAAACACAGAATGTACTGGACTAAGAGGCCCACTCGAGGCATGTCCCAGTACTCAGCAGTTACGTATTGAACTCAGAGGCCCACTCCAAGCATGTCCCAACACGCAACAACTTCCACGTATCGGGCTCAGAGGTCCACCCAAGACATATCTCGACATAATCAATAAATCACACATTTGACTCAGAGGGCCACTCGAGGCATGTCCCAACACGCATCAAACACACACGGATCAGACTCAGAGGCCCACTTGAGGCATATCCCGTCAAGCATCAACCAACACACGCATTGGACTCAGAGGCCCACTCGAGGCATACTCCAATACGCAAAACACACGTATTAGACTCGGAGGCCCACTCGAGGAGTGCTCTAATACGCCGCCACAACATACAAGCATTAGACTCGGAGGCCCATTCGAGGCATACTCCAATCCGCAACCACAAAATGCGTTAACAACCCAATCATCATAAGAAGGCTATACTACAATGAGGCATACTCCAATACGCAACCACAAAATGAGTTAACAACCAAATCATCTTAAGAAGGATATATTACAAACTCCTATGAAACTATACAAATATAAGAATCATACGGAGAAAGGAAATTGATGATAATTTGTAACACCCCCATTTATTTAAGGGCCTGTACTAGGATTCCCCAGATAAATAAGGATGTTACCATCTCGGTTTCCCGAGGCAGTAGATACAAAGGAATGAACACAGTACTTTATTATTAAATGATAAACTGAAAAACAAGTTCTTACAACTGTTTTGAAAACTGTCTCATGAAAATAAAGTACAACTCATGACAAAAGACTATAGTGATCTAGACTCTAGTCTGGTCCGGATCCAAGCTCTCCCTTCCCTTAGCTCCCATAGTCTCAAGCACCTGTCATTCTGCTCCCCAATAAATTGGTTCATCACAGGTGATCACGAATACACAGGGTCAACCACGAGGTTGAGTAGAGGAAAAGTAAACAATCAAACATTACTATAAATAGAAAGTCAATCATCTCCACTCCGAATCACAAGACCCATTATTCTCCACACCGATCACAAGACCCATTAACTCCGCACCAATCACAAGACCCATTAACTCCGCACCAATCACAAGACCCATTTATCATCACCTCGTATCGTATCTCAGAATTATATAACCAAATAACACAATAAATCAATCATATAATAATATAAGATAAACATGGTTATCAAATAATTAACAGATTACTCATTATTATGTACACAGTATTTCCCCTACCTCAAATTGTAGGAGCGCAGTCAATCACAAGCTCGCTAGAAATGTTCCACGCGGAAACCGTTACCTAAATACGTATACGTCACGAATTAATAAACTTCCCGAACCCCATAAATCATCTTGACCTTACTATAAATAGAACTTTCTATAAATGGAAAGTTTCCAAAAATAGAAACTTTCCCAAAGTAGAAATTATTATAACTCATTAGCTTTCCCGACTCATAACTTCGATTAACCAAAAGTGATGTTGACACACATTACTAACGAATACTAAACAATAGATACGGTTGTAACAATATCAACACTAATAATGATAATAACGATAACAATTGTAATAATAAGTAATAATAAGGATAATAAGTAATAATAAAAATAATAATAATATTGAAACATACAATTAACAACCACCATAATTATACTAATAATAATATAATTAATAAGAACAATATTAATAAAACAATGACAAAAGGAACCCAACAACCCTTACAACAATTCACGACTCCAACCCAACGAAAACCCCTTACAACCACCGTACCACGCCCCCACAGCCACCAACAGCCACCTGCCACCGTACCCAACACCTCCCTGGACACTTGTGACCACCGACAGTAGGGTCGACCGTCAACAGCGAGATGAACCAGACCCTTAAACCGGCCTGGTTCCTCACTCAGCCACCCTACTAGCCTGATTTGCGAAGGCTGCCGACGACCGTACAACCCAACCACTACCTGCGACAACCACCAAAACCACCCCCTGACACCAGACTACTAACCCACGGTGGTACCACCGTGTCGACCTCCCCCGAGTCAACGGTGGTACCACTCCGAAACCATTACTGTAACCCGTGACACCAGACCCCGCAACAACATAGGACAAACAGAGACACAAACACTGCCACAGACACCACCTTAGCCGCCTAAACCTAACACGACAACCACCATGACACACCCCTGACCACCACCAATCTTAAAACGCAAAAACCCAGAACAAAAGCTAACAAGACTAGACTCGAAACTACCACACAAAACAACACGTACAAGACTCTGGTCTGAAACGGAATTAAATGGGTTGTCTCAGGCGACAAAACCACCACGACTGGTGGTTCCTGGTGACCAACGGCGACCCCTACTGTAGTCCAAACACCACTACTAACGTCATAGGTTAAGATTAGACAAAGATCTGAACCCGCAACCATGAATTACACATACGAAAGGTTACAGAAAACAACAGGGAAACGCAGAGGAGAAGAAGAACGTGCTGACATACCTAGTTTACCTCAATATCGACCACCCTTAGACCGCCTCGTTACCACCGTGAATACTGCCTACCTATTCTTTGTTGTGACGGCTGTGGATGTGTGATGTTTGAATGAGGATTAGGGTAAATCTTAGGTTTAGAAAAGGTATTAAAAGTGACGGCAGTAAAGGTTGCTTGGTAGGGTTTATGGTGTTGTGACACAACTCAAACCGTGTGGGCTTGGTGAGGGCACACATTTCGAGGCCCATACCAACGTGCTATAGGTCTAGGGATCGAACCCTCATAACAACATAACTACATAACTTGCTTAATTACTTAAAACATAATTACTTAAAACCGTAAAACAAACTATCGACACAAAATAACTTAATTATCGAGACCAGGTTTTTGAGGTATTACAGTCTTCCCCCCTTAAAATGAACTTCGTCCCGAAGTTCAACCACACACAAGTAACAAAGAATCCCACTCAAACACAGAAACGTTACATAATTAATTACTAAATCATGAAATATGAACATATAATTCATATGGTAAGAAACTCGAGAATTGGCTAAAATCTTATATTATTTTAACCCACATTTCATACGGATTAAATAACGCAAATGAATTAAATAATAAATTACATTTAAAATCATACGGTTCAATCGAGAAAAGAATAATCAATCACAAATTAACAAAATGCATATTCTATAAACATATAATCTATATGGAATTAATATGTATATAAAATAAATAACGAATCACATGTTAATTATATGGTTTATTCGGAAGAGAGGAACAAGAATAAATGATCATTTCATAATTTATAAAAATATTTTCTATATGACATTCTTACATATGTGAATTTAACAACGAGTCACGTTCTAATTATTTGGGAGTCGATTACCCAATTATATATTTTATAAACATGCTACTTAAAACAAACATCGTAACCATTCTAATGTTCTTGCACGAGTTCCTATACACGACATACAACAACAACAACAACAACAACAACAACAACAACAACAACAACAACAACAAGACCGTGCCAAGCCACACCTAGGCAGCGGCATGGCCATGGCCTGCCAACGGCCTAGCAGCAGCACAACCAACATGCGACAACAACAGTGTAGCAGTAGTACTTTAGCAATGCAGCAGCAGCGGTACGCAGACAGCAGAGCAGCACAGCAATAACAACGACAATATGAGAAGTAAAATGCAGCGGCAATAGTGTAAGGACGCAGAGGCAGCAACAACGAACAACAACAGCGACATACAACACATACAACAATAAGAACAATAGCGAAGCAGCAATAACACGCATGCAACAACGGATAGCAACAACAATAGCAGTATGCAGCAGCGCCTGCCCAATAACAGCAACGACAAACAACAACTTTCCACAACCACACAACATCAGTAGCAGTGGCTAGCAACAATCTAAACCAATAGCATTAGCAACAACAGCAGCAGCGTAAGGACAATAGTAGTATAACAGCAGCGACAAACAACAATAGTTGCTCAGAACCGTAGCAATGACAGTAGCGTGTAGCAGTAGTAATAACAGAGTAATGTAGCAGCGACAATAACAACACAACAGTAGCACTAAACAATAACAAGCAACCATAATGCCACCAAAGACAGCAGTGTGTAGCATCGGCAGTATAACAATAACATAAAATGACAATACAACACGGCAACAAGGACAACTCGCAGTAGTAACTAACCACAATCCGACTCAACAGTCATTATACACTAAACAAAACGAATTTTTGACATAAGTCGAGCTTTCGTTTCAAAGTTACCTCCTTCTCATAATAAACCTCAATGCTAAGCGCTAAAACGAAGTGTCTGTTGGGAAAATTGTCCTCGACAATAGTGCGATCACATGATTTTATTATTTATTATAAAATCGTAAAATCTCATATATATTTATATATTGAATATGGAAGGGATGATATATTATTAAGTCGACTGATAGTCATTTACTGGTAATGATTGGCTTTAAATAGTTTGACATTGATGCGTGCCTATTTTATACACTTTTTAGCATCGTTTGGCACGCATTTCCATGCATTTTCATGCGCTTTAATTTACGTGCCATTTTGCCCCTATTCTGCTTCTTTCACTACAACATTGTATATTTTTTGTGGCATTTATCTAACAACATAAAACACAAATGCCACCTTAATTAAACTTAAGGTGACATTTGCTCTGCCAAATAAAACAAATGTCGCCTAAACCTATTTTTCTTTTCGCGCGTGTGTACATTAGACTTACTGCTCTATTCAACCCTATTTTTTAATCACCCTTCCCAAATTATCAAAACCTCTAGAAATTACTTTACCATTCCTAATTACCCAGTAGCCCTAACTTGATTTTCTCGCTTTCACCTTCAGGTTTGATCTTCTCTTCTTCCTCCTTTTTAATCATCGATCATATGTCAGCTATGTTTCTATTTGAATTGAACTATTTTCTTCTTTTTTGTCAATATCGAATTCTAATCGAACAGTACTTGTTTGAATTTTTTGCTATTTATTTGAGCAAAGTCAGATTTTAGTGGTTGAATTTGGGTGATTAATCATGTATAATGTGTTTTTGATTTCATATACTTGTTATAGTATTTATTATTTTTCAATCGACGCCAGATGCGAAACTCGTTTGTTGTGTTTGATTGAAGCTGATGTGTGCATTTTGTATAGACTTTTTAGTCTTGTTTTGGCACAAATTTTCACTTAATTTGGTGATTTTATATCACTTTATGCCCCGTATTTGCTACTTTGTGTTTGTATTGCTGTTTTACACATATTGACCAAAGTGCAGCGGAAACCGAGCTTTTTCTGCCTCAAAGCATTGCATTTTAGTAGACGTTGGGAGAAGCGTGGCTGGTTGCGCATTTATCGAGAAGCATGAAGCGTATAATCAATCATCCGAGGAGAAATCTATTAAATCGACCAACTTTGGCCCGTCGAGGACCCAATCGAGGAAGAGAAGTCCTCGATCGAGCTGTCCTGTGCTCGATCGAGAGGTTTCCAAGTTCTGAAGTGTTCGATCGATAACTATTATGTTCGATCGAGATGTTTTGAAGATGGAAGAGTCGATCGAGAAACCGATCGACCAGTTCTGGAAGCTTTGTGCTCGATCGAGAGGAAATTTCTCTCTATCGAGAGCTTTTGCTGACTCTTCGTGTTCATAGAACTTATTGCAGCAGTTTTTGTTTTTCTTTATTTAAGAACTCTTCTTGAGCTCATTAGGTTAAGTTTATCTTATCATTAGCCTCACATCAGACACTGTTCTTAGTTTTTTTATTTTCCAGAAACTTGTAGCCGTCACATTATTTTTCACAATAATCTTAGTTTTCGCCATTTTCGTTCTCAAGGATCGTGTTACTCATTCTAGCCATTTTTCAATCGTAATTCTTTCTTCTTTATCACTTTTCTTCTGTTTTCTTTATCATTCGTAATCTTAATCTCTGTTCTCGTTCTCTGTTACCGTCACTATCGCGTTATTACTCTGTTTTTGTTTACATCGTCGCATTCCGTCTGTTTCTCGTTCGTTCTGCTTGCTGGCTACTTTCTGATTCCGTTTTCCCTTTCCCTATAATCTCTGATTATTAGTTCAGTTTAGTCATACGCGATCTCTGTTTAGAACCCTTTCATCCTCTCGGTTTTTTATGCTTGACTTTGTGTCTTGTTTTCGTTTTATGAGCATCGAAATCTGTGCCCTCTTCCCTTACTGTTATTCGTCGTTTTCGAGTCCCCTGTCCCTGCTTCCATATTCTGATTTTACTTCCCGATTCATCATGTCATATGCTATATTAAGTATAGTAATTGTAATCATTGTCAATACCATCATGAGTAGCTAATTTCTTAATATGTTGGGATGAGGGAACTTGTGTCAAATGTATGATAAGTAGTAGTCGGGATGGATCGTTTATGGTGGGAGTAATCATTAAATAATTTAATCCATGTTCGGTTTAGTGAGTGCACGCATGAGACCTTACATCTAGTTAATTCTCGACCTAGACCGGAAGGTTGGAAGGGTAAGACTTATTTAACGATTTTAATTAGTTTTTGTGAGGGCGGAAGTTAAGGAAAAACGACTTTAGGGCGACTTAAGACCGGAAAGTATAGTCGGTTTTGAGATTTGACCGTAATAACCCAACATTTCTTACCAATAAACTGGCCTATCCCAATTGTACCAATTATACATAAGAGACAATGACCCGAGTTCCCAACATATCCCTTTGTTCTTGATTTTATCTCATATCGTGTTTGTTTCGTAATTTTATTCTCTTTTGCACATCTCATATCTCATAGTTTAGCTATCATTTTTCAAACCCCAATCGTGACCAATAGGTAGAAACCAATAGTTAACAAGTTCGCTTCCCTGTGGAGACTGACCCTATTTACCGCTAGCGTAAGTTAGTTGTGCATTAGGTTTATTTTTGGTGCCTACAACGATGGGCATCAGAAGCTTTGTTTGTTTGCTGTGTTTAATAGAAGCTTTGTTTGTTTGTTGTGTTAACTGTCCGATGTCCGCTACTCGGATATTACTACGTCGAAACTCGTTTTGGTAATCTAATTGCGTGTCTTGGGTGTAATGAGAGCCACATTTACTAAGAAGTTTGTATTGAAATATGTAAATTGGTTTTCATCTCTTCTTTACTGTTGGCAGATTTAGCATTGTTGTAAAAATTTGAGGTCACAGATTAGAAACAAAATATCAAATAGCAAGTTTATCTTATATCAACTTCATCTTGTATTAGAAAGTTAGTGTGGCATCCTAAAAAACGACATTTGAGGTCACAAATTAGTGTATTCTAGGTTACTAGTTGATTGATATGGTTAGTGGACCAAAATTTCGTCACTTTTATTAGGTGAAAGTCTTTTGATGTGAAGAGGTTTCTTTTTCAGGTTATGGATTTGATTATCTGTACATGGTTAAAATGGACAGGAGTGTTAAAAATAGACAGAGTCGTGAGTGTCAGGTTATGGCACACACTGCTGGATCGAACAGTTTTGCTTGCATTATTGAAGAACAAGTTTGTGCTTGTCTCCTACGGTTATAATATATTAGCATAGAGGTTATACCTTCGTAATAAAGGTGATTTGTCACATGAATTTTATTTGAGCAGACTGTTGATGGAGTGCCTCCATCCCGAGCTCATGTGTTCTTGGAGACTCACAAGGACCGCAAAACTTGACCTGCTCCAATGGATGAAAAATCAAAGCAAGAGGTGGTAAGAACCATGTTAAACTCTTAAGTTAATTAATAGTAAGTTTGACAAAGTATGGTTAAACAGATGAGAATTTTGGTGTGATAGTCAGAATATTTTGTTCTTGACAATGAGGCTGAACATATATACTCCAACAGATGGTAATTTGTTTTCTGCTTTTAGGAAATGATCAATGACAAACTAAATGATATGCCAAACAATAAAGAAGTTACAAATGGAGTTGTTGCTTGGGATGGTGATATATACTCTTAAGTGATGAATGAAATTATAGGTCTGGAGAGAAAAGGTCGAGTCTGTGCCCTTGGTAAAGGCCCATCATCTCTGCCATCTACAAGCTGCAACACTAACCAAGAAGGGTTTGATGGTGATGATCACATTTTATGTAATGAAAAAATCCAGTTTTTGGAGTACGAGTTCAAGAAGGTGAATGATAAATGTGTCAAGATACAAGAGGACAATATCGAAATGCAAAGAAAAACACAAGAGGAGTTAGCCTTGCTAAAGATGGCTTTATTTGGTAGAGATATCCTTAGTCATGGTACATAGTCTACACTTTGTAATGACAAGAAATTTTTGTAAATGTTCTATTAGCTATAAAGCTAATAAACTCTAGCATTTTGATTTTTGGATGATATCAAGTTAGGCTTGAGGTTATCTTTTGATAAGGTCGTAATGAATTGAGTTAGTTTACTAAAGCCTTGTAATGACAAGTTTTAATTTTAATATTATATATGATATTTCGTTTTATATGTTTTTGTCTTTTTTACTAGTTACAGGTATTTTTTATTTTATGGAAAATAAATAGATATAATAATTTAAATAAAACAAATAATATCACGTGTATTTAGGCAACAAAATAAAAATATGATATTAAAGGAAAAAGAAAAATGATAATGGATCTCTTAATTCATAAAAAGGGATTAGATGGCGTTTATCCTGGCCTTTACAAGTATATCCATCAAATGCCAGTATAGCTTTTAACGACACTAATAAGGCGGCATTTACTTATATGCTGCTATATGTTTACGCGGCATTTATATATGCCGCTAGAATCAAAATTAAACGCCACTAAAGATAAGTAATGTTGTAGTGTTTGTGTATCTCTTGTTGTTCTGCAGGAAAATATGCTAAAGTTGCGGAAACCGAGCTTTTCTTGTCCAAAGTAGGCTACTTTTAGAAGATGGAACAAAGTCAAGGAGTCCCATGGCCTCAGAAGTGCGGTCTTGAGCTGATAAGAGCGTTAACCGAGGGAAAAACGAAGGACAAAAGCAAAAGATCAACAAAAGAAGCATTCTGGTCTGACAGGAGCTCGATCGAGCTCTGACTTTTGCTCGATCGAGTAGATGCAGTAGAGGAAGTACTCGATCGAGTGATTTATTACTCGATCGAGAAGTCTGCAGGAAGGACAATGGTTTCGAGGATTTTGGAGTCACTTGATCGAAGGGATGCAGGACTAATGTTGCTCGATCGAAGGGTTTTCGAAGAATAGTTACTCGATCGAGTGATTCTGTCACTCGATCGAGCAACTCACTTACTGTACCGGATTTCGCATTTCGTGTATTAGTTTTAAGGATTAAGCATTTAACCTAATCCCTATATAAGGATTAGATTAACACTAATCACTCACACTTTTTACTTTTCATAGGCTTAGCAACTTAGATTTAGCATTTCACACATTTCAACAATCAGTGGCTTTTGTTATTTTAACCGGTTTTCGCATTTCGGGTATTAGGTTTAAGGATTAAGCAGTTAATGTAACATCCCAATATTTCGGGACTTGGAAATTTAAAGATTTTAAGTTCAAGTTCGAGAAATAATTTATATTTCGAAATTCTTGGTATTTCATTTAAATAACTGATTAATTTATGTGAGAATATTTAAAAGGATTTAAATAAGATTTTATTTAATTGCGTAATTTACATCTTAGCAATTTAATTTCATAGTCCGAAAATATTTATATCGTCTTAAGTTTATAGTGACCTTAAGTCGGTGTTCTTAGCGTAAACCGTCTTAAAACTTGTCTTATGGGCCTAACTTTCCAATGGACCCATTTCCCCTCTTTTTCCTCACAAAACCCTAACCCCACAATCCTCTACCTCCCTCCTTCATTTCATTTTTCAGATCGTAAACATAACATCAAACACCATTTTTATGAACTTCTCCTTCAATTTTAAAATGTTCATAGAATCTTCGTTTCTTATCCGATTGAGACGATTTTCGCGGCCACGGATTCCTCTTATCGCCCTCCTTCTTTCTAGGTAAGTTTTACCTCATAATCTTTCCGTCAAAATTTCGGCCTGCTCTTGTAGTTTCGAAATTCGTGAATAGTGGTGATGTTTTGTTGTTTTAGGCGGTGTTTGTGTTAGCCCGGAAGAGGACTTGGTGATTATTGAACAAGATCTCGAAGGTTCCGCTAAGTAAAGGTGACGATAATGAGAAACTCGGCCTTTACTTGTTAAAATAGCATTTCTTGATGTTTTGATGTGGAAGTTTCTGATTTTGGATGTTGTTTATGTTGTATGGACTTAGAGTCATGCTAGGATTGCACATGTATGATGTTCATATGCTTAGATTGTGTTTCACATGCTCATAAGTTCATTTTCAGATTTTCCATCTTTGCGACGGATACTAAGTTTGATCGTAATATGACTTATTTGTTGAGTTTATGGCTTGCTTTTACTTCCTACATGTGGTATATATGCTGGGTAGTGTACTGTTGTTGCAATTTTGGAGTTTTGGTATCGATTTCATAAGGATTGGTGTATACTGCGAAATGCGTTTTTCAAGCTCAGTGACTCTGAGCCGGTCGACCGATCGGCCGCCGGTCGACCGGCTGGAAGTGCATTATGGGAATTTTTGCGTGTTTTGAAATATAGGGTGCTTGGGTGCCCAGCCGGTAGGCCGGCTGCCTGCTGACCGGCTGGGAACCCCTTTGTCTTCAATTTTGCGTAAGAAAGGAAAGTAGGAAATGGGTGCCCAGCCGGTAGGTCGGCTGCCTGCTGACCGAAAGGGAGCCCCTTATGCATTGTTTTGGTTTTTGCAAATTGTAAAGAGGATAGGTTGTCAGACGGTCAGCCGGCTGCCTGCCACTGACCGGCTGAGAGCCCTGTTTACCTTAAAATAGTTATATCTTTTAATCGGTTGAGCGGTTTTGTTTGAGATTCGTTCTGTGTACCTTGTATGTGTGTTTGAGGTCCCCGGAGGATGGGCGACACTATATTGGGTTCGGGAATGGAGAGAGGATAGAGACCCCCCGGTCGGGTAACCGAAAGGGAAACCGGCTCTCCCTCAACTTAGTTCCCGGGATCAATTAAGTGTTGTTTAGAAGTATAAGAGATTAGAACTATAGACTTATTTACTATCTTTGGGTGCTATTGTATTGATGCGTATTAAGGTATGCCTTAAGCTGGCCTCTGAGCTTAATACGTGAGTTGTTTGTCGCGTGATGGGATATGTGTTAAGTTCACCTCTGGACCCATTACGTGTTTTGCTTGTGGCGTGTCAGGATATGTGTTAAGTTCACCTCTGAACCTGACACGTGATCGGTTGTCGTATATCAAGATATGTGTTAAGCTCACATCTGGACCCGGTGTGCGATAGCTGTGTATTGGGATATGTGTTAAGTTCACCTCTGGACCCAATACTTGTGTGTGGCAGTGGGATATGTGTTAAGTTCACCTCTGGACCCATTGCTTGTGTATGTATGTTGGGATATGTGTTAAGTTCACCTCTGGACCCGACATTTAGTCATAAAATTAATTAAGATCTTATGCATGCAAGTCATAAGTCAAGAATCCTTACATTGTAATGGCGGAAATAAGGGCACGATTATGGAGACCTTCCAAAAATCGTTCTTGAGCTTAAAAGAATGGATGAACCGAGATTCAAGTATAGAAACCCTCTTTTGATTGCACTCAAGACAATACCAAACTTACTACAATAATCTTATTATGTTGTAGTATTAACCTTACCTTAAACAAAAATACTACTACTAGTATTTATTTTGGATTTATTAGTTTTAGATAGAAAACTATTATCAACTTTGCATGTGAATAATAGTGTAAGAGTACTATGCATTGTATGGTTGCATGTCTTATAAAAAGAGCACAAAAGGAGTGCCCTCCTCTTCCCATACACGGCACACATAAGGAGGACGGACTCACCTTTTGTTCTTTTCTATATGACTAGCCTCTTAGGACTAGTCGACATCTAATGATTTATATCATTTATCTAATTCTCAATTAGAGTAAAAATGCAAAACATAATCACCACACTAGCACCATTTGCACGGTTCACATGCACACTCATGTGATCAATTTTAACTTAAAGTTGTATTATTTTGTTATGTCACAAATGTGACATATCACACATAAAAATGTGATGTCTAACAAAACCTTTTAAACATAATGTTATAAAATTAATATTTAACCTTTAAATATCAATTTTCGACATTCACATTAGGTCAATTTTATTTCAATTAACCAACAACTATTAATACGATAACTTTTATCGTTCCCGTTTAAGAATAACATTTATTCTAATTTAATCTCGTATAAACAAATTATATCGAGATCAAAATCTCTCACTAATACATCCATTATAAGGAAATTAATAAATTTGTATCCCATAAAAATTATTAACTTAAAGTTCGGGTATTGTCCGATAGGTGTGACCTAAAGGGATCAACTGATCATCACCATCATATGATGATAATGTCAAACTATTTAAAGCCAATCATTACCGGTAAATGACGATCAGTCGACTTAAGAATACCATCCCATCCGTAATTCAATATGTACTTTAAAGCATATATGAGATTTAACTGATTAGGGCTAAATCAGTCGTGAATGCACTATTGTCGCGTACACTTACTCCAACAATCTCCCACTTGTCTGATACAAGTGTGTGTCACCAATTCTCTTGTCCTATTACAATCTCCTACTCAATGCAAGGCGTCATCCCAGGTCGTGCCTCGCAAGTGATCTCATCTAGAGTGGTCTTTTCTCGGTCTGGAGATATAACTATTTGACCGGAATTTATCTACCTTAGATAGCTTCCGAGTGTGGCCACGCATTTCTAATTAACTGCTCCTCGAGTGGCCTTGAGATTTGGACAACCCTGACAAGGGGTGGACAATTCCTAATCGCCCCATTCCCTTCGGCTAGCCCCAGCCCATCATAACCCAAACGATGCCCTTATAAACCCCTTTTACGAAGGTGTTAAGACAAAAATCAAAGTTACTGTGAAATTGTACTCCCTTAGCGGAATAAGCATTAGTCAAAGAATCGACTCATTCAGAATACGATAGAAGCTACTGCCACGACCAGGCAGATTTATATAAATAAATGTATGCCAGAGCTCTATAAAGCGGTCACAACTCCGACAGAGTGTTCTTAACAGTCTGCCTATGTGATCGACTAGTCATTACCTTATGACTCTATGACACTTTGAACTTGCAATCAATCGCCTCACAATACGGTAGAAGCTACCGCCACGACCAGGCAGATTTATATAAATAAATGTATGCCAGAGCTCTATAAAGCGGTCACAAGTCCGACAGAGTGTTCTTAACAGTCTGCCTATGTGATCGACTAGTCATTACCTTATGACTCTATGACACTTTGAACTTGCAATCAATCGCCTCACAATCTAGTTACCTTGAGACGTCACCTCACAGTGGCAACTAGGGACAATTACAATGTCAATCAAAATTCACTTTAATGGTGTTCAAAACTTGTCTCTACAACCCATTTGGATATGACAAAGTAATACATAGCTTAAAAGATAAATGAGATTATTATGATATGACAATAAACAACATTTTTCATTTCTTATCATGTAATCTATACAAGTTTGGCAATCGTTTCAGCCCCATGGAAACTACATGTCCTTCATGCTTTGCCTGCGATAAAGGTTTGGTGAGCGGATCAACTATATTATCTTCCGTCCCAACCTTACAAATCGTCATTTCTTTTCTTTCAATAAAATCTCTTATTACATGAAATTTTCTAAGTACATGCCTAGACTTATTGCTAGACTTCGGCTCCTTTGCCTGGAAGATGGTCCCACAATTATCACAGTAGAGGGTAAAAGGATCTTGCGCGGACGGGACTACTCTTAGTCCTTCCAGAAATTGCTTGATCCAAACCGCTTCCTTTGCAGCTTCTGATGCTGCGACGTAATCAGCGTCCGTAGTAGAATCCGCAACCACAGCTTCCTTGAAGCTTTTCCAACTCACAGTTCCACCATTTATCATGAAAATGAAACCCCCATGTGATTTCATATCATCTCTATCTTTTTGAAAACTCGAGTCTGTGTAACCCTTAGCACATAACTCGGAGTCACCTCCAAACACCAACAAAGTATCCTTAGTTCTTCTTAAGTACTTAAGGATGTTCTTGACAATTATCCAGTGACTCTCACCTGGACAATTTTGGAATCTACTCTTCATACTCACAGCATACGAGACATCCGGACGGGTGCATATCATGGCATACATGAATGATCCTATAGCGGAAGCATAGTATAATACCCCGTATGTTAGCCTCAGTCAACGACATTCAAACCATATTTTATAAACGTATTCCAAAAATAAATGTCTATAAAGTATTTTACGTAAACTGCTTTGTTTTATAAATCGTATTTCTACGATTATTTCGTATTTCATAATCAATTTATATTTGTTGGTTATTTCATAAAAGTGCGTTTCATTCGTATTTCTTTAATTTTAATAATATATATTTATAATTAAATATATTTCCTATTTTATATTTATTTCTCATCTATACTTAATTTCTATTGTTATTGAAATCGAAATGGTATTTAATTCTATATTTTTTATATTCTTACGTAATTGCTAGTATTTTAATATTTCTATAATTCATATTATATGGACCGAAGTACTATCGTACTAATAATTTTATATTTATCGAACTAATAATTCTATATTTTGTATTCAATTTAATTAGTAATACTAATATTAAACTGTAACACCCCAGGAAAATATGATATTGTGTGGAGATTTGTCCCACATCGGTAGAATGTGAGGTTTGTGATATGTTTATAATAACTTCCACCTACCACTTAGTAACAAGGCCTTGTGCTTTTAGGTTTAAGTGAGGACAAATAACGGGCCCAAAAGTGCACACTCATCTTATTGGGTTTGTGTTACGACGGTGGCGGGTCGGGTGGTTACAAAATGGTATCAGAGCGACCCTGCGACCGTGTGGTGAGCCTGTGGTCGGGAGTACCCGGGTCACCAGCCTAGCGGGGGAGGATTCTGGCCCTGGTTGTGGTCAAGTTTGAGGCAAACCGAGGACGTTGTGTTCTTTAAGTGGGGGAGTTTGTAACACCCCAGGAAAATATGATATTGTGTGGAGATTTGTCCCACATCGGTAGAATGTGAGGCTTGTGATATGTTTATAATAACTTCCACCTACCACTTAGTAACAAGGCCTTGTGCTTTTGGGTTTAAGTGAGGACAAATAACGGGCCCAAAAGTGCACACTCATCTTATTGGGTTTGTGTTACCACGGTGGCGGGTCGGGTGGTTACATAAACTACATAATTCATATTTCTTATCTCCTAAACCTACGATACACGTATAACCCCAACCCATAGCCATATACATCGACATAAAAAACAAACCTAACCCTACCCTTCTAATCCATCGACAACAGCCTCCCACATCCCATACAATCTCAAAACCCTAATTCCACTTCAACCACCACTAAGGCATTGAGGAAGAACGAGAGGTAGATTGAGGTCAAACACCAGCCAATCGTCAACCACTGTGGAAATCATGTAAGCATCTATTTGTCGACAATAGCTAATTATGTTACTCTGCTCGTTTTTTCTTTGTACTTTTAGAGCTGTTGTTGGTTTAGTTTTGGGGTACGAGTCTTGGGTAGTCAAAGTAGGATATGTATAGATGGTTTTGGTTGTTTTACGGTGGCGTGTGGTGGCCGGAGCACCACCGGGAATCTGGTGGTTTAATGTCCGCAGATTCAGAGGAAAATAAGGGAGAACAGGGGTGAACAACGTCGTGTGGTGAAGCCATCTTGTGGCAGCTATTTGAGGTGGTTGTAGGGGTGTCGAGGTCTGGTGGTTACCATCAATAGAGTCGTGGGGTGTGAGGGAAGTCTAGGGTAGTGTCAGGTGGTGGTTAGGGTAGTGGTGATAGCGGCTGGAGTCGGGTTTTGCATAGGGTGTTAACACGGATATCAGAATAAATGCAGAAAACGAGTTTAGGGTTGGAGTTTTGGTGGGGCTTGTACGTCTGTTATAGGGGAAAAGAGGTAGGGGCTTACCACCCCTGGAACCACCATGTGTCATTGGTGACAATGGTGGTGGCCAGAGGCGGTGTTGAGTACGGTGGAAAGAGAAAAAAGGCGTGAGAAGAGAGTGAGACAAGGGCGTCGAAAACGTAGTACAAATGCGCATGTGGAGGCTGTTTTGGCTCTGCGTGGTGACTGATATGGAGGCCGCAGGTAGTGGCTAGAGGGTGGATGTTTTGGGCAGTGGTGTAGGCTAGAGGTTGGGGTCAACGACGATGGTTGTGGGTGGATGGATTGGCGGTAATGTTGACGGAAAAAGAGGTGTATGAAGGCTGTGTTTGGGTTGATTATTATATCTCGCGGGGTTGTTTCATCATGGTCTGTGTTTGTTATTATTATTATTAATATTATATTATTAGTAGGGTACTACGTGTTGTATTTAGTCTGGGCATTATGATGATTATTATCATTATTACTATTATTATTATTATTATTACTATTATTATTATTATTATTATTATTATTTTTATTATTATTATTATTATTATTATAGTAATAATGTTATTAATAGTATGTTTATTATTAGTAAGGTTGTTCACACTTCAATTTATTAAAGTTGTTAAGTGAATCTTATTATACAAGAATGTGACGGTTATCAATAGTTCAATTATACTTTGTATGTTCGCTTATTTAATTGAGTTAGTTATAAAAGTAGTAAGGTCGGGTTGGTTAGGTTAATTGAAGTAGTTTTGTTTAATACGGTCTCATTATGCGTAATATATTATTTAAATCGTTAATTTGAATAATTGATATATTATATTTGTTTACGTAGTTATATTAGTTAGTGATTACTTATATTATATTGTTAGGTGACGATTTTGAAGTGACATTATTTTGTTTACTCGCTGGCTTGCTTTTGGACTATATTGTTATTCCAGGTAGGATACACTGACCTTATACTCTATGATGTGTTATGAATGGTGTGGTGTTGTGTGTTATGGATGCTGAGTATGATTGATATGACAATGATATTGGTTGGATTGATTGTGGATTATTGGTAATGGCATGAGCATTTCATTATTTGATAGCATGATTGAATAATTATATCGTTGCATTCATGAGCATAGCATATGCAATGGTTACTGAGAAAGTTATGGTCAGATATTGTTCTGATATAAAGCCCAGGGTGGTTCTGCAGACCAGGCCTGGTGTCTTATCAGCTATTGAGCTGGTGTTCGGCGACGACCGATTACAGTCTGCCGGGAGGTTCGGTATGGCTGGGTGTTACGGGTTTGAGATTGAGAATGAGATTGAGCTCGAGCATATCATGGCATTTGCATATCATCATTGTTGCATTATTTATTATTGTGTTAACCTACTCATCAACCGCGAGATTGACAATGTATTCGTGTGACACCTACGATGATCCAGAATGGGGAGTAGATTCTACAGGTCAGAGACAGATGAGCTAGGAGCTGGGGCAGGATTGTGAGATGCGGACTTGGACTTACTTAGCTTATGATCACTCTAGTCTTTTCTTTCGGAGTTTATTTTATTTCTTATAACTCAGTTTTGTGTTTGGTCTTTGGACAAGTTGTAAGAGGTTTTATGTATCGTTTAATTATAAAGTACTGTGGTACTTTGTTATTCACTACCTCGATCCTTCGAGATGGTAACAGTCCTATTTATTTGGGAAGGTCTTGCTAAAGGCTTCTTTATAAATGGGGGTGTTACACATAGGGAATCAATTCCATGCGTTCAACATCTTCGGGCTTAGTCTGATATTGAGACTTGTTCAAAAAAATCCCACTGTCCATGGGAACCAAACCTCTCTTTGATTTGTCCATGCTAAACCGTCGACGAATCTTATCAATATAAGATTCATGACTCAATGCCAATATCCTCTTAGATCTATCTCTATAGATCCGGATACCCAATATGCGTTGTGCTTCTCCTAAGTCCTTCATCTGAAAATGGTTGCCCAACCATCCTTTTACAGACGACAACATCGTAACATCATTTCCGATGAGAAGTATGTCATCTACATACAAGATGAGAAACACAACTTTGCTCCCACTGAACTTCATGTATAAACATGGTTCCTCGATACTTCGAGTAAATCCATTCTCTCTTATAACATGATTAAATCGATGGTTCTAACTCCTTGATGTTTGCTTAAGACCATAGATGGATCTCTTAAGCAAACAAACCTTGTTAGGCTTCTTAGGATCGACAAAACCTTTGGGTTGTACCATGTACACCTCCTCTTCTAAATGCCCATTTAGAAAAGCGGTTTTCACATCCATTTGCCAAATTTCATAGTCATGAAAAGCGCCGATAACTAACATTATCCGGATGGATCTAAGAATTGCAACTGGTGCAAAATTTTCATCATATATAATGAAGACCTTGCACTTGGGTGAAACCCTTTGCTACTAGCCTAGCTTTATAGACATCATCATGTCCTTCTATGCCATTCTTCACTTTGACGATCCATTTGCATTATAGAGGTCTTGCCCCTTCCAGCAAATCTACCAAGTTCCAAACTTGATTTTCTCGCATATAATCCATTTCGGACTTCATGGCCTCAAGCCATAGAGCGGAGTTTGGACTAGAGATTGCAGCTTTGTAGGTCGCGGGTTCATCACTCTCTAAGAGTAATACATCAAGACTCTCATCGTCTTGGCTATGTCCCACATATCCTTTCAGGTGGGTGTGAAACTCGCCCCGTTCTTCTTGGTTGAGGACTAATAATTGAATTAGCCGACGAAGGAATATCTTCTTGCGTCTCTATTCCAGTTTCTATTTCGGTTTATGGCTCTTGAACTTCATTAAGCTCAAAATTTCTCCCACTTTGTCTCTTAGAAATAAACTCCTTTTCTAAGAAGCCGGCCTCGGATGACACAAACACCTTATGCTCTTGAGGTTGATAGAAATAGTACCTCGAGATTTCGGGTATCCTACGAATGTGCATTTTACAGATCTTTGGGCAAGCTTGTCATCACTCTTAGTTTTGACATAAGCATCACATCCCCAAATCTTCATATGGGAAAGACTAGGAACTCTTATTTTCCATATCTCATATGGTGTCTTTTCGGTGGCCTTTGTGGGACTATAGTTCAAAGATTTTATGGCGGTTTCGATTGCAAACCCCCAAAACGAGTCGGGTAACTCGGTTTGACTTATCATTGATCTAACCATATCTAATAAGGTTCGATTTCTTCTTTCGGCTACACCATTCAATTGTAGTGTCCCGGGAGGAGATAGTTGTGACGCAATGCCACAATCCTTCAAGTGTGAATCAAATTCATTGCTTAGATATTCGTCACCACGATCCGATCGTAGTGCTTTTATCTTCTTGTTCAATTGGTTTTCCACCTCATTTTGAAATTCTTCAAATTTCTCAAATGCCTCACTTTTGTACTTTATTAAGTAGATATACCCATATCTACTAAAGTCATCGATGAAGGTGATGAAATAGTCAAAGTTTCCCCTAGCGGTGATGCTCATTGGTCCACATACATCGGTATGTATTAGTCCCAATAAATGACTAGCTCTAGTCCCCTTCCCACTAAAAGGATTTCGAGTCATTTTGCCTTGGAGACAATATTCTCATGTACTATATGATTGGAAATCAAATGGTTTAATAACGTTGGTCGAAATCAACCTCTTGATTCGTTTTTCGTTTATGTGTCCCAATCGACATTGCCAAATGAATGATTCATTTGGGTCACTTGTTTTGAGTCTCTTTGATTCGATGTTATAGATGTCATTTCTTGGATTTGAGGTCTCTGGAACATAAATGTCATTTATAGATGATGCTCGACCAATAGTCAAGTCATTTCTTAGAATTTCACAATTATCGTGCTTAATTATAAATGAAAATCCCTCCATGTCTAACATGGAAACAGAAATATTATTCTTAGACAAAGTTGTTACATAATAACAATTATGCAAATACAACTCAAAACCATTTGGTAAAGGAAGCACATATGTTCCCTTTGAGGTGGCCGCTAGTTTAGCTCAATTTCCAAGCCGGAGATCTACGTCGCCCTTGCTTAGCCTCTCCTCATTCCTCAAACCCTGTAAATGATTAAAAAGATAAGATCCGCAACCGGTATTGTAACACCCCAAGAGTATGAGAGTAAAGTTGTCCCACATCGGTAGAATGTGAGGCTTGTCATATGTTTATAATAACTTCCACCCACCACTTAATAACAAGGCCTTGTGCTTTTGGGCTTAAGTGAGGACAAATAATGGGCCCAAAAGTGTGCACCCATCTTATTGGGTTTGTGTTACGACAGTGGCGGGTCGGGTTCTTACAGGTATCTAATACCCATGTTGACGTAGAGGTTAAATTGACATCAATGACAAAGATTTCGGAAGGAAAATTATCTCGGGGGATAACAAGCTCCTCCTTAATATTTCTCAAATATCTAGGGCAATTCCTTAGCCAATGTCCTTTTCCATAACAATAATGGCATTCATCATTTGCTTGGGCACCTTTCCCTTGCTTGGAGCTTCTATTCTTCTTCCTCTTTCTCTTGAACTCAAAACCCTTTGATCCAAGAGTCTTCTTGCTTGAACTCCCACTTAAATCGAGATTCTTGTCATCTAATGACATTGATCCCATTGATTTTGCAAGAGAGTCTTCTCAAGACACTTTTACACTTTGATTAGTAGGAGGCATAGAAGAGGTGACGAAGTTTATAGCCCCATCGGAACCAATACTGATATTGGGTTCTCTAGTTGTACCAAGTTCATTTTTGAAGCATACGTTGTCAAAAACTTGGTGAATAGATTCAATTGTGATTCGTGTAGTTGCTATTGAAGGATCCATTTGAAAAACTACAAATATGGAGGAAAGGAAATTAACATTTGTCTTTAAATTCTTGCAAAAATATTAAGCAAGATATTAATGCATTTATAAAGTGACCTCAACCCAACTTATATAAATGATTCTGATACCCAAATCATCAATGATTTCCGTGGTGGCCTACGGATCTCTCCCACTTCCCTTAGCACAATTTGGTGGATTAACTCTTTAATTGGTTCTACCCTAGAACTCTCGATCGATCGAATTACATTAATTCAATCTCCTTGGCACCGGAACACGTGTGGCCTACGGACCTCTCCACTCTTCCGTTGAGAGCAACCCAAATTTCGATGTAATAACACTTATTAACCACACACCTAACGTAACAATGTTTGTACCCCGGCGAGCTGAGCTACTCCCTTATGAAATTAGGATCTATGGTTCTAATCTTTGGTACGGCCAATGCTCAATTATTCAATAACGTTGAGGCCTTGACAATTTATTATCTATCACGTTTTAAGTGAACTAAAGCGGTGAATATAATAATTAATTGCCACGTTCGATTAACTTTTTTTTTTTTGGTGAAATGTGAGTAGTATTGTATAGATATATCAAAAACTTGTTTTACAATGTACAGAGGTAAGGAGTTCGAATCTCCTTAAGCACACTAAAGCCCAACAGCCAATAAAACAAAGCAAACTAAATTCTAGTTTGCTCAATCAAACTCTGCCAATTCAAATTTGTTCCTGCTTTGATAGAGATACGCTTCATGACACTGTCCTCAATAAGATCAGACACTTTCTTTGGCATCAAAAGAGCCATGTTCACTCTTGCTTGGTTTCTCTGGAACCATACGAAATAGTTGTAGGCTGCAAAGACAAGAGCCAAAATCTGCCACTGCATAAGGTCCAGATTAGCATTCAGGAGCTCATTTTCATCAGGTATGCTTCTTCCCAACCATAATTGTACTGTTTGCCTGACTTTGCAACTTACCACACATGTTTCGAAAAGATGATGCACAGTTTCTGGTAGTAAGCCACACAGATAGCAGAGGTCATCTGAGCAGTAGCCATAGCTATGGAGTTTAGCTTTTGTATTGATAGCTTCATGTCTAACTAGCCAGGAAATAAAAGAATGCTTAGGCCAGTTCCATTTATTCCAAACTAAGGGTACCCACTGAGGTTTAGGTTTTGAGTTAGTAAACCAATCATAGCCAGTTTTGATAGAATAACCCTTATCATCAAGAGTCCATCTGTCATTGACATAACCATTTTTGAGTTTATCTTTGATTTTGCAAATACTCTTCCAAGTCCATGGAGCATCTCTGGGAGGGGTATAGGAGTGCCATTCCTTATCTTTGATGTATACACTGTTGATCCATTTGATCCAGAGCCTATCAGCCTTGTTATAAACCCAGTCTACTAGTTTGCCAACAGAAGCCATGTTCCAATGCTCAGCCTTCTTAATTCCAAGGCCTCCTTCAGCTTTTGGTAGAGTGACTGTATCCCATCCCACTAATGGAACCCTATGATAATCAGCAGTCCCCCCCCCCCCCACAGAAAATTTCTGCAAATACCTTCTATTCTTTTAACCACACTCTTTGGGATGATGAACATCATACCCCAATAATTATAAAGTGTGTTAAGCACAGAATTGATGAGCACAATCTTACCTGCATATGAAAGTTTTTTTGCCCCTAGAGCTCTTATTTTAGACACCATTTTTTCTGTGAGGATACTGCATTCTCTTTTCCCCAATTTGCCAGGTTGAATTGGCACTCCTAGGTATCTGAAAGGCATCTGTCCTTGTCTGAACCCTGTAACACTTAGAATATCAGCCTGAAGAGTAGCATCCATGCCATTGAAAAAAATTTCAGATTTCTCTGAGTTCATACAAAGTCCTGTGGCCTTAGAAAAAGATGAGAAGGCTCTCATAAGGAGCATAATAGAGGGGCCATCTCCCTTGCAAAACAGTAGTAGGTCATCTGCGAACATAAGATGGGTGAGTCGTGTTCTTTTGCACATAGGATGATAGTGAAAAGGCCATCGAGCAGTAGCAAACTCAATGAGTCTAGTCAAGTACTCCATACAAAGGGTAAAGATCAGTGGTGAGATTGGATCACCCTGTCTTAAGCCCCTCATCCCCTTAAAGTAACCAAAGTTAGTCCCATTCAGCACAAGAGTATAGGAAGGAGTTCTAATGCAAGTCATGATCAACTCAGTGAAATGCCTTGGGAAATGTAGACCCTCCAAAATTTGCTCCACAAAGTCCCATTCTATGGTATCATAGGCTTTTTGTAAATCAATTTTGAATAGACACCTGGGAGAAGTGCCATTCCTACTATACTGATGAACAATGTCTTGACAGATAAGGACATTTTCAATGATTGAACGTCCTTTAATGAAAGCCCCTTGGTTATCATGAATGAGATCAGGGAGAACAGAAGCAAGTCGAGAACAAAGCAGTTTTGATATCACCTTGTAGAGAATGTTACAGCATGCTATAGGCCTGAATTGTGTAACTTTAGTAGGTCTGTCACACTTGGGAATTAAAGTGATATTAGTGGCATTAATCTGATGCAGCAACTGACCAGTGCTAAAGAAGTCAGCAATGGCCTCATATATGTCCTGCCCCACTGTATCCCAAGCTTCCCTGAAGAAACCACTTGTATACCCATCTGGCCCAGGGGCCTTGTCAATTGGAATGGAAAACATAGCAGCCTTGACTTCATCATAAGAGACTGGTTGGTTCAGGTTGTCCACATGATCATCAGTGCATCTCTGACCATAGGCTAGAACAACATCTCTAATCCCCTCTGTTTCTTTCCTGCTGCCCAAGAGGCCTTGATAATAGTTAAGGAATGCAGTTTGGATGCTATCTCCTGTGGTGCATAAGGAGCCATGCTGATCCATAATTTGAATCACTTTGTTCTTTTGAGTTCTCATTCTTATGGCATTATGAAAAAAAGCTGTATTAGCATCCCCCTCTTCAAGCCATTGAAGTTTTGCTTTTTGCTGGAGAAAGCTATCTCTAGCTTTGGTAAGACCTCTAAGTGCTGACATGAGATCATATTCCTTTTGTAGAAGAGCACCATCAGATATATCAGTAGCTATCATCTGTTGGACTTCATTAAGAGCACTGGCTGTCTGAGCAGTTTGGTTTTCAATATCAGAGAAGCACTCTTTGTTCAGGTTCTTCAAACTACTTTTCAGATTCTTTAGTTTTTTGGCAATGCAAAACATTTTGGTGCCCTCAACTGCAGCAGACCAGCCTTCCTGGACAGTAGGGAGAAAACTAGTGGCACCACTCCACATATTAAAGAACTTAAAGCTCCTAGCCTGATGATTCACAAAATTTTTGTTACTAATGACACAAGGGTTATGATCCATAAGCCCTTCAGGATGAAAGTGCCCTACCATATCAGGAAATTGGTCACCCCATGCTGAATTAACCAGAAACCTGTCCAGCCTACTATATCTTCTCTGCTCAATAGCTTGCTTGTTATTCCAAGTAAAGAAGGCCCCAGTGGCAAAAATGTCAGTCATCTCACACTCCTCCAGGCAATGTATGAAATCCTCCATGTCTTCTTGTTTAGTTTGCCCTCTGAGTCTCTCATCAGGGTGAATGACTGTATTAAAGTCTCCTGCAAGAGCCCAAGGCCCTGAAATCATTGCTGCCATGTTACTTAAGGACCCCCAGAGAGGTATTCTATCCCTTCCTTCATTAAATGCATATACCATTGTAAGGTGAAATTGCTTATGGGATGCCCTAGCAGTGACCCTCAGATGAATGAATTGAGGCTTATACTGTAGGACATCTACAGCAAATAGTGTAGGCTGCCATAAAACCCAAACCCTTCCTCCTCTATGTGTGTGACAGTAGGTAGTAACACTCCAACCATCAAACAAGTTATACACAATGTTACTCACATTATCACCATTTATTTTTGTCTCTAATAAACCAAAAAGACCGACATGATTCTTATTAATAAAACTTTTAACTTCTCTTTGTTTATGTACACCATTCAACCCTCTGACATTCCAGAACCCTATATTATTCATTAACAACATGTGGGATAGGAGGGTTACCAGATTTCTCACTAGCAGTAGCAGTCTGTTCTGCCTCTATTTTGTCCAAGTCAATAACAGGCTCCAAATCACTATCCTCATCATTAGTAACTTGAGCCTGCTGATCAGTCTGTTCTTTCTGTTTCTGTTGCTGTGGGGATGGGATAAGGGCTGGGAATTCAGTTTCTGAAAGACCAGGGTTGACCCCAGAGCCTGTCTGAATAGGTTTCCAGACCTGTGTAGTGCTGATCCCCTGCTTCTTGGGCTGTTGTAATCTCCTACACTGTTGCATTTCATGACCCATACCTTTGCATTTAGTACATATTGTTGGTTTCCATTCATACTCAACTTTAACTTCAATAACCATCCCTTTTTCATCTTTAAACTTCACTGAATTTGGAAATTTTTGCCCCACAGACAACTCAACCATAGTCCGGGCATATCCCAATCTAGTTTTTGTCTCAGTTGCTTGATCACTTTTAACATAGGGTCCAATAAGATTGGCTATTGTGGGTAGACACTTACCCCAGAATTTAAGTGGTAAGCCAAGGAATCTAACCCAAGCAGGGACAATCTTAACTTCCTCTTTGAGCAAATCAATGTTTTCCTGCCATTCTTTAACAATAAGAGGCTTATTGTCAAACATGTGGTACCCTGTAGCAATGACAGCTTCTTTGTCCTTCAATTCCTTAAATCTAACAAGGAAAACACCATTGGGAAGGAACGAGATCTTATCTATACCATATCTTTTCCATATTCGATGTATAAATCCTTCAAGCACCTCCCAAGGGGGATTGGCTCCGAGGACAAAACAGTACACAGCCTGATTCCAATAGGACAAAACAGTACACAGTTCGATTAACTTATATGCATGTTTAGTTATGGCGATTTGGCGATGCATGCAAACATATAAAGACAACGCAAGGCAAGAAAATAAAAACCCTAGTATGGCCTTTCTAAAAAATAGAAAATCTAATTAACTTTTACAAATTCGGAAACCAACTCCTTTGGTCCCTTGAACTTCAATGCGCGCCTCCCAAGAAAACACCGTCTTGACGGAACTCCTTTCCGAATGGCACCATCTCTTCGAATCACCAGGATTACAATAAAATAAATACAAACTATTCTATTGTAAATAAAATTTAAAACTATTAAATTAAAAGTCAGTGATACGAGATCATATTAAATTACAACCAAATCGATATTCCCTTACATTACGGGTAATACAAATTAAAAACTAAGATCATACTAAGAAATTATATAATTCCAAATTACGTAAAATAAATAAAATAAATATGACATTCATATTAAATTAAATGCAGCATTAAAATATGTATGCAAATGTCAAATTTTAAGCCAAATCGCCTTGGGAGCAAATATCGTATATTTGTTTACGATTTTACGGATTTGCGTGATAATAACCTTTTATAATCACTATAAAATACATAAATCTCATTTATGTCCAAGTAATCATACTAACACATTTTAGGTATCAAAATTCGGTCCCACCAAATTTCAATCATGATTCAACTCGATTCATTAATATATTGTTCGGTAATTAGTCGTTTTTACGAAAAAAAAATAAAATAAAATGCCAAATGAGTCGTAAAAAAAATTTCGAAAAATTCAAAATTCAAATTTTGAATATTCTGGAATTTCCTTCAATTTCCAGAACCATAAATATATTATTATTAATAAAATAATTAATCTGTTTCACAAATAAATCGTAAAACGCGCATTTTTAGGTCGAAAATTCAAAATTCACCTTTTAAAAATGTAATAAAATACCAATAAAATCTTATTCTTTCTAAAACTCTTTTAGAATCTGATATGGACAGAAAAAACGCTGCCCCAAGTCTGAAAATTGTTTTATGACTGTTAAAATTCAATTATTCTACTTTATCTCATAAAATCAATAATTAAAAATACATAAACTTTTAGCCCCAAAGAAATTTATTCTGATGACCATATCTCATATGACATCTATGGGTGAAGTTTTAGGCCATAATAATAACATTTACTATTTTTAACAAATTATGTCACATTTTACCCGATTTTAACTATTAAAATCGTTTTACATGCAATATTCGATAATAAAATCTCAAAAATTGCATGCATGCGTTAAATATGATATATGACATTGTGTTAAATATTTATGCCAAATCTCAACTCAAACTATTCAAACCGAAATTAGTCACTGTAACAACCCGGATTATAAAACAAAGGAAAAACATAATATAAAAGAATATTAGAGTGTAACTCAATGATAACTGGGTTAAGGTGGCGGAAACACCTTACCCAAATCCGGATCGATACTCAAATCGAAAACCAAACTAATACATTATTCAAAGGTTCTTAAAAACTTAAAGCAAAGGTCCTAAACAATTTATTAAGCTCGCTTCGCACATTCGCCAAGCAAGCATCAACCAAACGGCAACAACCTGAACAACCTGAGAAGGGGGTCGACAATCAGTCGGGAGTAACTAGATGCTCTCCCAGTCATGTTTACAACAATGGAATGTAACCAACAATCAATAACAATTGAAATGCAAAACAAGTAAACATGTGAGATCATCTATACTCATGAAAGTCCAATCAAACTTACCGTTATCTGAAGACATATTACGACGATCATGTGAGGTTACGACACAACATGACATGAAAGCAAACTTACCATACCATGATATTCTCAACACCAGACCAATGAAACCAACGAACTTAGACCATATGCGACCACTAGACCATGAACACTTACAACTCAAGTAACTCATAACTCATAACTCATAGTAACGTAAGGCACAATGCTAGCAATAAAGCATAGCGAATATGATGACACGCAATCCATTGCAACAGAAGGCACAAAGCTATCATCAAAGCATAACGAATAGAGCGAACGCCCGTTAGAGCGTATAACCACTGCCTCTAACTTGCCAGAGCGTATAACCACTGCCTCTAGCTGACGGAGCGTATAACCACTGCCTCCATCGGTGTGGAGCGTATAACCACTGCCTCCACGGTACTATGTATAGCGTATAACCACTGCCTATATGTCTAAGACCTGGCCAGACCTCTCGATGCAATAACTGTACACCGAACGACACTCGGGACCGAGAACGTATAACAGACGAATCTGGCCACCCCCGAACATAGACCAAAATAAATCCCGCATCAATGGGTAGCGTTAGTTCATTCCGATAGTATATAACTGATACTACCGTCATCTATTCAAACTAGCAAACAACCATGCACAGTATAACTGATCGTACTAACATGCGTGAATACCATCACGACTCAAACCAGTAGAACATCATAACAGCCTGTCCTACTATCAAATGCATAGAAGTATCCAACGACGTATGCAAACACAATATTATACAATCACTGAACACAACTCAACATGTGAATCAAGTATAAACAACCAAAGTTATAGTAACTTTAACTATAACATAAGTAATGGATGCGAGGTTATACTAACCTCAACTATAACTTCCACATATGGCTTGAGGTTATGGTAAACTTAGCCAAACCCTGACACGAACCTAAAGTTATACTAGCACCAACCATAACCTTGAGTCATACCTCAGGTTTATGTTAGTCTCAGCTATAACTTTAACTCGTAATTCAGAGTTATATTAGCTTCAACTATAACTTTAACTCGCAACCCAAAGTTATATTAACATCAGCTATAACTTTGACTCGCACTTAAGGTTATACCTCTTCAGCCATAACTTTGAGTCGTACTCAAGGTTGTACTAGTTCAGCTATAACCTTGAATCATATTTTCAAGGTTACACATACTTCACTATAACCTTGAGTAACACTCTTGTCCATTAGCCGTGTCGCCATCTAGGGTTTTCCCCGCGAACCCTAGTTGTGCGCACGACACCCATAACGACTTATCAACACATTATAATCCACAATTACGATAATAAAGCATACTTAAATATATGGAGCACAATTAATCCATGACAATAAATAATCAAACATGTACTAATCGTACACACAATCATTAAATCATATTAATTACATCAATTGGCATAAACACAATTAAAAGAGAAACACCTAGTTACCTTTTTAGCAAATAAATCTAGAGCTCGTCGTCAACAACATAGACGTCTTCTCCAGGTGAAATCTCCACGCCTTTAGTAATTATCACACGTGCCAAAAGAGAAAACGAATCTAATAAATATACTAATTATATAAAACTATTAAAATAAAAACGCTTAAAACATGAGACTTACGACGAGGAAAGATAGATCCAAAGAGTAGGATCGATCTAGGCTTGGAAAGCACGAAGGAAAAAGGACGAAGAAGTGGCGGCACGAAACCCTAGGCGAAGGGCGTGACACGCGGCACAAGAGGAGAGAAAAAGAAGGAGAGAATTAGGTTTAGGGTTTTGAGAAGATGTGGAAAAGAAAACACGGGTTTGGTTTCCCTTCTTATATATATAGAGAACCTCATGGGTTTAACCCAAATTTAGGCCCAAAACTCCACCCAACACTCTATTCTCACATGAGACTTGAGAGTCAAGTGGGCCTTCACCGAATTTCGAGCCCAACGAGCCAAATAAACAAGAAAAGAATATTTTTCCCGAAATAAAATATGAAATATGGGAAAAAGGAATTAAATAAATATATTACGGAAATTAGGGGTGTTACAGTCACTATTAATTCGATTTTTACAATAAAAATCATTAATTATGCAATGTATGATAATAAAATCTAAAAATTTACATGAACACTGTAAATATTGCACGTGACATCTCCAAAACTTTTCGTAGTCAAATTATTAATTTAACTATTTTTACCCATTTATTCTCATATTATGACATTTTAACAATTAAAATTCATAATCCATGCAAAAGTACTCCATAAATTACGAAAATTTATATTCACAATATAAAATATGCATGTGAGAACATACTATAAACTCTTGGCCAGAAAGTTAATATAAATATTTACCCTTAATAAACACATTTTACTCTTATAAAATGCATTAATAACGAATAATTAAATAAATGAACAATATAATCCTTAAAATTTATTTTATGGCCTAAAAACACTTTAGGACCAGAAACTTTAACATGCTAAATATTTTTCGTGGTTTATCCTTATAAAACACAAAAATTACAATTTTTATATGTAAATCTAATTTACTCGGAAAATATATCGATTATGCATGCAACAACCGTAAAGTTCTGATACCACTTGAAGGAAATCGTATTTCCAAAATATATTCATATCATATATGAATAACATAATTTTAGTCATAAAATTAATTAAGATCTTATGCATGCAAGTCATAAGTCAAGAATCCTTACATTGTAATGGCGGAAATAAGGGCACGATTATGGACACCTTCCAAAAATCGTTCTTGAGCTTAAAAGAATGGATGAACCGAGATTTCAAGTATAGAAACCCAAGATAATACCAAACTTACTACAAAAATCTTATTATGTTGTAGTATTAACCTTACCTTAAACAAAAATACTACTACTAGTATTTATTTAGGATTTATTAGTTTTAGAGAGAAAACTATTATCAACTTTGCATGTGAATAATAGTGTAAGAGTATTGTGCATTGTATGGTTGCATGTCTTATAAAAAGAGCACAAAAGGAGTGTCGTCCTTTTCCCATACACGGTACACATAAGGAAGAGGGTCCCACCTTTTAATTTGTTCTTTTCTATATGACTAGCCTCTTAGGCCTAGTCTACATCTAATGATGTATATTATTTATCTAATTCTCAATTAGAGTAAAAATACAAAACATAATCTCCACACTAGCACCATTTGCACGTTTCACATGCACACTCATGTGACCCATTTTAACTTAAAGTTGTATTATTTTGTTATGTCACAAATGTGACATATCACACATAAAAATGTGATGTCTAACAAAACTTTGTTTAACCTTTTAAACATAATGTTATAAAATTAATATTTAACTTTTAAATATCAATTTTCGACATTCACATTAGGTCAATTTTATTTCAATTAACCAACAACTATTAATACGATAACTTTTATCCTTCCTGGTTAATAATAACATTTATTCTAATTTCATCTTGTATAAACAAATTATACCGAGATCAAAATCTCTCACTAACCCATCCATTATAAGGAAATTAATAAATTTGTATCCCATAAAAATTATTAACTTAAAGTTCGGGTATTGTCCGATAGGTGTGACCTAAAGGGATCAACTGATCATCACCATCATATGATGATAATGTCAAACTATTTAAAGTCAATCATTACCGGTAAATGACGACCAGTCGACTTAAGAATATCATCCCATCCGTAATTCAATATGCACTTTAAGGCATATATGAGATTTAACTGATTAGGGCTAAATCAGTCGTGAATGCACTATTGTCGAGGACACTTACTCCAACAAAAGTGTCCTCGACAATAGTGCGATCACATGATTTTATTATTTTATATATTGAATACGGAAGGGATGATATATTATTAAGTCGACTGATCATCATTTTCCGGTAATGATTGGCTTTAAATAGTTTGACATTATCGTTATATGATGGTGGTGAACAGTTGATCCCCTATGGTCAGACCTAAAGCATGTTACCCGAAATTGTTAAGATTAATAATTCGTATTCGATATGAATTTATTAATGCCCTAATATGAATGAGATAGATGAGAGGCACGCTTCTCGTTATAATGTGATTATACGTGATTCGTTTATAATAAAATAAGTAATTATTTTATAATCGATAATAGTTATCGTATATTTTATCCGTAAGGGTTATCGATTATTAGTGATTACAATAAAGTTGTGAATCACGATTTATGAATATGAAATGACGAGATTTACGAAATAAATTGGTAATTTCTACTTAAATGTTAAGTAATATTTATGAAGTGCAAAATTGTATTTAAATTGGTTAAATACATATTTTAAATTGCCTAATGTCATAATTCATGTAATATGTCACACATATGACATTTTAAATTTGACAAATTGTAAAACTTAAAATGGAACCCGTTTTATGATTATGGGTGTCGTGTAATTGTGTTTTGTGTGGGTGATGATTGTTTTTATCTTATTAAGAATAAGGTGAAATGATTATACCCTAATATAGTCATACTTGACATGACTAATGCATATTATGGAAAAAGAGTAAAAAGCAAGTTACACTTCCATATTGTGCATGTGTGTGTGTGTCGTGTGCATGTATGTGGAGAGTAAGGCTCCGTTTTTGGATACAATTTTAGGAGGGAGAGGGAGGGGAAGGGGAGGGGAGGGAAGGGGAGGGGAGGAAAATGAATTGAGGTTCTGTAGATAACAAAATTGATGAGATGGAAATGGAAGGGGAGGAAGGGGATGGTATAAATGGAGTGAGATTATCCAAGAAAATATGACTTTGCATAATTAAATTAAGGTTGAAATATGACTCTCACATGCATATTTTATATTGTGAATATAAATTTTCGTAATTTATGGAGTACTTTTGCATGGATTATGAATTTTAATAGTTAAAATGTCATAATATGAGAATAAATTGGTAAAAATAGTTAAATTATGAATTTGACTACGAAAATGTTTGGAGATGTCACATGAAATATTTACAATGTTCATGTAAATTTTTAGATTTTATTATCATACATTACATGATTAATGATTTTTAGTGTAAAAATCGTATTAATAGTGACTAATTTCGGCTTAAATAGTTTGAGTTGGAATTTGGCCATAAAAGTTTAACACAATGTCATATATCATATTTAGAGCATGCAAGTAATTTTTGAGATTTTATTATCAAATATTGCATGAAGAACGATTTTAATAGTGAAAATTGGGTAAAATGTGACATAATTTTTTAAAAATAGTAAATGTTATTATTATGGCCTAAACATTCACCCATAGATGTCATATGCGATATGTTCATCAGAATAATTTTCTTGGGGGCTGAAAGTTTCTGCAATTTTAGTTATTGATTTTATGAAATAAAGTTGAATAATAGAATTTTAAGTCATAAAGCAATTTTCAGACTTGGGGCAGCGTTTTTCTGTCCATATCAGTTTCTAGAAGAGTTTTAGAAAGTATAATAAATTTATCAGTATTTTATTGCATTTTTAAAAGGTAATTTTTTAATTTACGACTTAAAAATGCGCGTTTTACGACTTATTTGTGAAATAAATTGATTATTTTAATAATACTAATGATTATATGGTTCTAGAAATTTGAGAAACTTTCTGAATATTCAAAATTTGAATTTTGAATTTTTCGAATTTTTTATGACTCATTTGGCTTTTTATTTTATTTTTCCCGTAAAAACAACTAATTACCGAACAATATATTAATGAATCGAGTTGAATCATGATTGAAATTTGGTAGGACCGAATTTTGATACGGAAAATGTGTTAGGATGATTACTTTGATATAAATGAGATTTATGTATTTTATAGTGATTATAAAACGTTATTATCACACAAATCCGTAAAAACCGTAAACAAAAATACGATATTTGCTCCCAAGGCGATCGTAGGAGTGAGAGCTGCTTTCCGCAATGTTCCCACACATATATTCCGCTCTCTCGATCTCATAACCATCACCGTGGCCACACCATCGCCGGTACCAATCACATACAGTAGTCATGATACAATAAACACAACCATAAAATATATACCACATAACCAACACAAGTACTTGACCGAGTAGGATCACCTACCTGAACACAATCATCCAAGAACTTGTCACGCGACCCTAGACAACATCCATGGCTCCCTATCATAGATACTACTAGTCAATGCCTTTAGCAAAGATAAAGGAAAAGTCATACTAAGGGGAAGGTACTTACCATTATGACTCCTCTTGGTGACGGTGTTGGGTCTCTGATTGAGTCTACCCGCTGGTGAAGGTCTCTTGGCATCCATGGGGTTTTCCGGGGAAGAGGGAGGAGAGGCGAAGACTTCTTTCTTATTTGTTTACGGTTACGAGTTCTGACACTGATAAGGAATTGTTTTAATTTAAGTCTTGACGCGGAAACAGGCCCACTGGAAACAACGCACTCGGCCGTGTAGAGCTCACTCGACCGAGTTGGACTTACTTGACCGAGTTGGGCTTACTCGACCGAGTGAGTCTTACTCGACCGAGTTGGTACCGTTCGGTCGAGCTATGTCTCACTCGACCAAGTCCACCCCCAACCCAACCTCTTTCCTATGGAAGGACTGTCTCTGTATTCCTATGTCGCCCTCCATCTTAGATTGTCCACGGTTTCAGGTCTGGCACTGGGTCTTTAAACCCGAGTGTTACAATCTACACCCCTTAAAAGAAACTTCGTCCTCGAAGTTTTACCATCAAGTCGGTACTCTATGGTCTCCTTTTAATCACTTACTATCTCTAGGTCTCTTGAACACACACGCCGACACTTTGTGAAAAGGAATCCCTCGCCCCACAAGTTGTCAACCCATGCACTCGTCTTACCACTCATACTATTGATTCATTATCTTACATATGTTAAATGGCACCAATCTTATCATCTACACATCACGGGTTCCCAAGGACTGGCACATCAGCCGTTCTGCCATAGTAACAAGGATTACTATTATCACACCATCATCTTACTCAACACAGTATGCATTCACCGCACTTGACACTATGCACTTGTCAACGGAGTACGCATTGTACGACATATGGGTCACGTGCCATACATGTGATGACCGCCTACTACAACATATTAACACTTTGCTATATCACACAACATAAGGTATCACGTTCATAGAATAGGGTGTCATATGCATAGTCTTTATTTCGCAATTATCTATCTACCTTTTAAAAGAAACTCCGTCCTCAAAGCTGACTAACTAGTCTATTTCCCCGCACTATCGTCAATATGGATATACTCAAATACAGACCAACTACGTACAACCACCAAATAGGGGCCTTACTCGGCCGAGTTATAGCTACTCGGTCGAGTCTCTCCTGCTCGACCGAGTGAAAGTTACTAGGCCGAGTTTCACGGACATAACCTGCATTCTCTTGGTCAATCTATCACATAAACGGAAGCATAAAAATTTCAGAGTTGCCCTAAGGCCTAGTTCACAAGTCCCCGCTACATGCGATAAAATTAGTCTAACGGAATCGAGTTCAACATGTCATGACCAAACAAGTTTAAAGAACTACAAAAGTCTGAATGGTCACTAGCCTCGCATTACCATGAATGTAGCTCACACATCTTCCTCGACATCGCGATCATCGTCATCATCAACCTGTCATCCCCGATTGGCCATCGTACCTGATGTACTCGCATCTCCCCCATAAACGGGCACCTCCTTAAAATCCCACCGACCTTGGGCGTCCAGCTGGCTCCCATAGTTGGCTCCCCACGGTCCGGCCATCCACCCGGCTGGTTGTTGGCACAGCTTTGGCCACCTAGCGCGATCTACCCCGAAAGCGTTGAAAATGCCGTCATCATTGTCTACCCCGCTCCACCAACCTAGCTGGGCTAACTGAGTACCCACTCCATGATGTACCCGGTTGACCTCATGGGTACCCCTCAGAACTAATGTGGTGGAAAGGCAATCTGCTAATTCATGAGGCTGCATCCTCGGATCTTGAACTATCGGTATGACGGGTATTGGGGAAAGTATGAGGCTGGGTGAGGTAGGTAGGGATCAAAGGGTGGCTCTACACTCTGGAAATCCTCTCTCCACTCAGCACGGCCTAGCCTAGCTCGACGGCCTACAAGCACCACACCTCCTCCACGGGTGGTATCAGGTATCTCTATCTAGGCTTCCCGAGGAATAGTATAAAACCTGAGTTGTAGATCGGGTCTTGAGGTATCAGCATTGTCATCTTCATGGGCAAAGGTGGGAAAAAACTCAGGGTTAGGGATAGGACACCAGAAACTGTCTCTGACCTTAAAGGCCCATCCACCCTCAGTTAACTTCCTAATCGACTTAATTCTCACTGGATATTCCTCATTAATGGTCGGCATGGTGTCCTGTAGAGCTTGCAGGTCTCCCTCAGGCTGAAACTCCACTAATCTCTGGGCCAAGAGGGTTACAATGGCACCACAACCAACATGGCGATGCAGGTTATGTGCCATGTCTGCCAGCTGGCACACACTATGGCTGGAGCACTATAGCATACATGCTCCTCCCGGCGCGGGTTTAGTTACAACGCTAACAACATAACCTCGTGAGAGTTTAGCTTACTCATGTCATCCCTATGGTACAACAAACAGGTTACGGTCCTCAGGAAGATATGGAGGGTGATGTGTTGTACGTCATTGATTAACATGGCACTCATTATGACGCTCGTACCCTGTAAAGAAAAGAAAGACTTCAGGTCCTTCCGAGTCAGTATCCACCACTACGTCTCTCAGGTTCTCCTCATCCTGCTCCAAGTTCAGGTGTTCAGCAAATTGGTTCGGGGTCAGGGTGATAAACTGGTTCAACAACCTGAAGCTCACCATACATCCAGCTACATCATACAAAAAGGAGCTAAGAAACTCCAAGTTCGGGGAAGGATAGGTCTTCTTACAAAGACAGAAAAGTCCCATGAGCCCCAGCACCTCAAACATGGGGTGAAGGTCTTAATCAATCTCCAACTCCTCTAAGATAGTGCGGCTCATGTGGGAAAATATCAGTATATATTCCCAATTCTTTATATGCAGGATTATAACAAATTTATAATGCATGATTTATAGTCATAAACGAAGAACAAGATACAAAGATTGAGATCAAGAATTAACCTTCTGTCCTTGTAAAGGCCTAAGATCATATATCAAAACAGATATCCTCCTAATCGTTGCACCCAAGATGTCCTGAGAAATACCCTTTTCATGAGCTAGAAACTACAAAATTACCTTTAATTTTGTGTATAAAAGCTAGAGAGAGAGGAGGGAAGTAGTCGTGTAACTCATGCCCTTTAAGTGCAGAGTGAATGTCATATTTATAACTGTAAACAACCATGCTATTAGACATCAATTAGGATTCCCCAAATCAGTATGTGGTTCTACCTACAGCACTTCACAACAACTGAATAACTTAATAATTGCTCAGATCGAAATTCTATCTTTATAGAATCGGTTATATCGCTCTCTCTTGTGTAATGTTTTATCTTATAAATATCTTATATTTATAATCCACTAATTAAATATAACCTTTTATATTTAATTAAATCATTTAATCTTTATTAAATAATTTCATTACACATAATTAAATATAACATTTTATATTTAATTACGAATTAACATTTTAATTCGTCTTAGCTAATATTATTTAATCAGTATTAAATAATTATGTCACCATTACATTGACTAACCGTTAAGTCATATAGGGTATCAATATGATTACATTTTCATCTAATCATATCTCTCAGATTCCATCATTTAGGTGTGACTCTTAGGGACCAGTTGATTACCGCCATCTGTATGACAATAACGTCAAACTTTCTAGCAAGCCAACCGTATGACAATAACGTCAAACTTTCTAGCAATAACCGATTCTCATATCCAATTAAATTTCTCCCACTCAATGTAAAACAATTTGCAAATTTTTATTCACAAAGGTCGTATTTTACAAGCGATCTGTATCAAGAGTGGTTTCCCCGACTAGAGAGTAACTCAACTGATAACGAATCATTATTCAAGCTTGGCCAAGCATTTCAGTTACTACTCCTCGAGTGGCCCTGAGAAATATTAAAACCTGATAAGGGGTGGATATTTCCTTCCACTCGAATCTTGCAGATGTAAGCACAGTATGAAATGACCCAAAAAAAATCTGCTTAGCCCCAGTTACGGTCAGCTAGTGAGAAAGAAATCAAAGTCACCCAAAACTGCCCTTTTATCTCAAGAAATAGTCGACAGTCAAAAGAATCGACTCAAGGAACACGATGGACGTCCTATCCACGACCCGGCACCGAATGTTCTATAACATTTAGGACTCCATTGCGTCGTCACGAAAATGTCCTACGAGTTATCGTTATAATCTCGTATCTGTGATCAATCAGTCAACAGTTTGACTTATAGTTAATTGAACCCACCATCAATCGACGTCACAAAATAATTGCCAGAGTTATTAGCTCGTGTAGGCGATTACGGACAAAAGCAAATATAATGTAATTCAGTTCACTTTGTGGTGTTCAATGTTGTAAGTACAATCCACGTGAAAAATAATATATAAAACAAAATCGATGGTGTTATAAATAGTATATGAAATAGATACAATATCCAATTCACAAAAGTACTAATACAACTCAGGAACACGTTTAATTCCCATTGAAATAACGTGCCCTTCATTTTTATCATGTTTTAATGGTTTAGTGAGAGAATCTGCGATGTTGTCATATGTCGCAATCTTGTCTATCACTATCTCCTTTTACTCAGTAGTAGAATCTGCAATAACACTCTGCTTGGAGCTTTTCCAACTGACAGCAGCGCCATTAAGAGTAAAACGAATCCAGACTGAGATTCCGAGTCATCGCGATCCGTTTGAAAGCTAGCATCTGCGTAACCGTTTGCGCAAAGCTCAGTGCCTCCACCATAAGTCAATACCCAATCTTTAGTCCTCCGTAGGTACTTAAGAATGTTTTTAGCAGCCATCCAGTGTGGTTCACCTGGATTGCCTTGGTATCGACTCGTCATACTCAAAGTATATACCACGTCTGGACGTGTGCATATCATGGCATACATGATCGATCCTATAGCTGACGTATAAGGAATGAGACTCATGCGCTCGACCTATTCCGGTGTCTTAGGTGCCTGAGTCTTACCCAAATGCACCCCCGAGATCATCGGAAGTAACCCCTTTTTGGAGTTGGTCATGCTGAATCTGTCAAGAATCTTATCTATATAAGACTCCAGACTCAGTGATAACTGATGCGTGTCTATTTTATGATGTTTTTCATCTATTTTTACACGCATTTGGTCGCTCATTTACTATGTTTTAGCCCTTATTTCCCAACAATCGTGTACTTTCGTATTTTTATGCACTTTTGCAGATTTATGCGGAAAAGGGACGATTTAGCACTAAATTCATGTCCTCGAGTCTTTTGCATAATTAAGGAACGAAGGAAAGTCAACTGGAGTCTTTATTTAAGTACCAAAACTCAAAGCTAAAAGAAAACCGAAGAATTCCTTGCGGAAGCGGTCGACCGACCTGCTAAATGGGTCGGCCGACCAGGCCTAATTTCTATAAAGCCCAAAAATCTCAAAGAAAGGCCCAGAATTCATCTAAGCCCGTAAAAGAGGTCGACCGACCCACCAGAGTGGTCGACCGACCTCAGCGAAGCCCAGAGACGATTTTTCGGAAAGTAATTAGAAGTAGGAGTCTTTTAGGAAACTCTAACTTTCTGCCCTATATAAACTAATCTCTTGTTTAGGGTTTTATCATCTCGCTTTTATCAATTAGCACTATCATAATAATCAAGTTCGTAATTTAGTTTTCTCAATCTTTAGTTTATTTGTAATCTTTCAATAATTCTCAAGCATTCAATAAAGTTTGTTCCTTTCTGCCCTAATTCCGACTGTGGCAATTACTCTTTTAATCTAGCTTTATTATTGTTCTTATTTTTATTACATTCGTTAAGTCAGAACCTCAAGCTTTGTTAATTCTTGCATGTTTAGATTATTTACTATGTTTACCATGTTTAATCCCGTTTTCATAATCGTCTTAACAACCATGAGTAGCTAATTTTCATATGTTAGGATGTAGGGGATGAATATGCGTAGGTAGTAGAAATTCCGAGACCGACTTGTAGCAGAGCCGCGGTCGGCCGACTCAAATAGTGGGTCGGTCGACCGAGGCTGTGGTCGGCCGACTGGAATAGCTGGTCGGTCGACCACTCGCGCATGAATCCTGTTTCGTCTTTTCTTGTTGACTATAATATCCTGCAATGAAACTGAAAGGAGACTTGTAGGACGTTAGTAATGACCTACCCAAGATTGAGAGATACGGGAAGGGCATTGGTTTACACCTTATTAAGACGGCTAGGTTACTTAAGACTGAAAGGTATGTGACCTAGGATTTAGGAATCACCCTTATTGTTGACACCCAATAATTGTGAGACCTAGGAACTAATAGCATAGGCCGAAAGGAGCTATTAGGTACCATAGACCGAAAGGATATATTACACCCCTTACGCGACTGCAATACATGTTGACCTTAGGATTTATATTACCTTAGCTGTTTATTACCCAATCATCCTAGCATCCCTTTTTATATATTTTATTCTCATCTTTTATTTCTTGTTTTATTTTTAATCCTTGCTTTAGACTTAGTAATCAACAAATCAAACCCCTAAAAATTGTTACCTTAAACATTAACATCAAGCAATAAACATTCCCCACCTCCTTGTGGTTCGACCCTGACTTTCACTATCTATAGTTTAAGTTTAGGAATTATAAATTTTATCTTTGGTACCCTCAACGACGGGCATCAAATTTTGGCGCCGTTGCCGGGGAAGTGACGCCAGTGTTTATTGTTTTTTGTTTTTGTTTCTCTTTGTTTAAGGAACTTTTTGTTCCTTAAACCTTCTCACCGTTTTCTTGTAGTTTCCATCTTATGCGCAGGTCAGTTCAAGGAGAACTCCTACCACTTGACCACGAGCTTGAGAGGACTCTTAGAGAAAGGAGAAAGCAACTTCTAGCAAATCAGGAAGGAGGATCACCATCTTCCTTATTTCAAGAAGACTTATTCGAACAACCATCATTACCATCTTCACCAAAAACACCACCTTCACAACCAAATTCACCCAACAATCCACTTTCACCAAAAACACCACCTTTTACCTACTTTCCAGTTTTTCCGAAAGAAGAAGAGGATATGGCAGAAGAAGCTACTATTGCCAGTCACTCCATGCCTCAGGCAAAGGACCTATACAAAGGGTTCACTTTACCTGCAGGCACTGGGAAGTCATTCGAGGCCAAGCCTGCCTACATTACTATGGTTGAAAGAAACCAATTTGGAGGCTCGGTTTTTCTTCCAGTTGACTTCGTAGTTTTGGACATCCCAGAGGATGCCCATATACCTATTATACTAGGAAGACCTTTCCTCCACACCGCAGGTGCCATTATAGATGTAGGCACTGGGACTTTGACCTTCAAAGTAGGAAAGCATTCTATTATATATGGCCTATCTTATAGGAAGAAGGATGCTATGACCCCCATCACTTGTAATGATATCACTTCTGAAAAGAAGTATGAGGTCATCACTACTTCTCCTACTTTATTACATGTTCCTGTATCTGTTTTTACACCTCCGTCCCAGATTGGGAGCAATATGGAGGACACTTCCTTTGTGGCTAGTGCAGGAATTGGTTTGGGGAAACCCAAAGTGAAGGAAGTCATAGTCCAGAGAGGAGGAATGGGATGTCTAAGCTATAAAGAAGATGAGGACCCAGATGTCGTGGATCGGGAGGAGAAGAAGAAGAGGAGGCAAGCTCAAGAGGAGAGACCGTCGCATATGCTTTGCGACGGCGGGAAGAAGATGTGTTTTGCTACTCAAGCAAACACCGTGGAGACTACGGCATGTCGTCAGAAGCCGTGGTCGGACATTTTCCGCATCTTTAACGGATAATTGTTTTAAGTTTCAGTTTTAAAGACAATTTACCTTTTGTTGTGTGAGACTTTTTAATTTGGTTTGTTCGTAGTTTTAGAACTTTTTCCTTTATTCTTGCGTAGGTAAGACTTTAGACTTGTTTCTGGAATCTCGCGCATTTGTTGGGCGCATATACTTTTCTTGCTTTTTCAGGTTTTACGAAGAAACGGAGACCGCTGGGACACAGAGGGTCGATCGACCTACTATATAAGTCGGCCGACCCAGTCGCTGTATTGCCAAGATTCCTGTACTCTACAGGAAGGTCGGTCGACCTGTTCTCTAGGTCGGTAGTGTTGGGGCTGGTGTCCTTGACAATTAAGTACAATGACTTATTAAATCTCTTTAAGGATCACAAGGGCATACTTTTGTATTATTAACAGTTGATCCACGTTTATCAATAACGGTTGGCTTGCTAGATAAGTTTGACGTTATTGTCATACGGATGGCGGTGATCAACTGGTCCCTATACGTCACACCTATAGGACACGTTTGAGAGATGTGAAGGTATGAAAATACAGTCACATTTATGCCGAATATGACTAAACAGTTAGTCAGAGGTGTTGACTAATAAATTAGTCAATAAGATGTTGAGATTATTATTTAATACGGATTAAATAATTTTAGCTAATACGGATTACAAGATTAATTCGTAAATTAAATATAAACGGTTATATTTAATTAAATATAGTATTCGCGTATTAATATAAACAGTTATATTAATTTGGGTAATTATACAATATCGTATTTTGTCAGACCATTATTAATATATCGACTGTATTAATATCTGATAACATGTTACGATTTATAAAAAAAAACCCGCGAACAACTTAAAGCTAAATGGGTCGAATCACGCAAAGGTATAAGGTAAGAGTGGAAAAAGCCCACCCTTACCCAAGACCCATTCGGCCGACCTAAGTAATACAAAAGGAGAGTCTTTCTCCTTTTGTCACGGACTGGTAATTGATAATTCTCATAATTAGGGTTTTGAGAACATCTTTTTCCCAAAAACTCAGATCTCACATCTAAAACCTCACAAAAGCTCTCCCCATATTGCAAGGCAATTGGAGAGTATTTTCTAGCACACGCGGCATCATCTCAATCAAGTCTTGGGTGCAAGTTATAGGAGGGAATTTACTTTAATTCCTGTTCTTAGGCCATAAGCACAAAGGACCAAAGGTTGAATTCTTTTTCTTATCCTTTTTAATCTTATGACTATAAACACAACTGCATTTTTCATTATAATCCTGCAAGTTTAGGGTGAATACATGCTTTATTCCCCACAGGTAGACCTACCTGTCCGTCGCCGTCAGTTCGTTTCTTCCTCGGAGTTCGTGCAACCGTCTTTGGTACTTTAGTGGCACTGCTGGCCACCAAAACCTCACAGCTTACGCTGGTTTGGGGAGGTTTTTCTCTTACGCTTATAAATCCAGTGAGTTCTTCTCAGTTTTTCCTTAGTTTTTATTCTCTTTGCATCTTTCTTTTAATTTTCTGAAACCTTTACTTAGGCTAATGCACAATGGGGACATTGTGCGGGTTGGTTTGGGGAATGGTTTCGTGTCACATGCACTGCATTTTGTCACACGTTTATTGCATTTCTGTCTTGCATCGTTCTTTTCTTTATTTTCCTTATATATACAAAAATCCAAAAAAAAAAAATGAAAAAATATTCAAAAAAAATTCAAAAAAATGCACGTTTATTTTAGCATATAGGCCGGGTCGGAACGAAAGTATTTCAAGGATGATTTAGCTATCTTACATGTCTATGCCCTTACCTTGTCTTGTCAACTTGTTTTAGTATAAGAGTCTTTTGCATATCTACGAGTTTTTGTCAAACTATTTGTATATCTTGAGACTTGACTTATACCTTGGCAACCTACTATACATTCTAAGGTTTAGAGCTTATTTCCTGGTTTCATTCTTAAACCAGTTGTCTAGGATGTGAGTAGTACTCCCCTTGGAACATGTTAAATCAATATGCATAAACATGAGCTTGAATTACTATATACTTGTTTACTATCTCGTTTTGTGAGTCTTGATACGTGCATTTGGGATCCCTTCTCATATTTACCCATAAGCTTCACATAGCCAAAATTGCCTTTTTATTCCCCCAAAACTACATCCCATACTTAGCCTACCCTTCCAAGCTAGTATTTGTGATCCTTGGCTATCTTGAGGTATCTTGGTTTGTAAGCTATCTTAAGCACAAAGAAAAAAAGAGAAAGAAGAAAGAAAAGAAAGAAAGAAAAGAAAAAGAACAGAAAAAATTCAGAAAAGGAAAAGAAAGAAAAGAAAAACGAAAAAAAAATCGAAACTTTCAGGGAAGAAGTCGACCGACCGCCTTCATGAGTCGGTCGACCAACTGACAATATCAGATTCAAAATTTCGTCCGAAAATTCCTTTCTTTTATATATTATCACTCCCGTACTTCATTCAAAAATATTTGGGAGTCCTTTCTTATATTTAATGTGGGAGTTGTGCTACAAAAAGAGCACCTTCTTAACATCAAAAGTTGTGAAGTTTGTTGTTGGAAATCAATTTTACTAGCTTGACTATTAACCCTACATATCCAAAAAACATCTTAACCGCTTTTTACCTTTTACCTCACATATCTTTCATTACCTCAATTGCATGTATCCGAGTCACTTAATGAGATTGTTATACAAAGTTGTAGAATTCTTATTCATGTTAGATTGCAGGCATGTTTCCATGGGTCGCAGTTAGGTGAGTGTCTTTACAAAATTACTTCTTTCTATCTTTTACATATACTCACCCTTTTCTTCATGAGTGTCTCGAGCGTACCGCGAGAGTCCATGGTATAAAGTCTCTATAGTTTCTAGTTTTGCAAGTTCGACGACCCTATAACACGTTTGCATGATTTGAATGCTTTCTCATTTTGTACTTGGCATTGGTATAGGCTTACATGTAAATTTCGCTCTGAGATGAAATCGTTCCATTAGTTAAGATCGAGTCTATTTCTTGCTTGAGGGCAAGCAAGGGTTTGGTTTGGGGAATTTGATGCGTGTCTATTTTATGATGTTTTTCATCTATTTTTACACGCATTTGGTCGCTCATTTACTATGTTTTAGCCCTTATTTCCCAACAATCGTGTACTTTCGTATTTTTATGCACTTTTGCAGATTTATGCGGAAAAGGGACGATTTAGCACTAAATTCATGTCCTCGAGTCTTTTGCATAATTAAGGAACGAAGGAAAGTCAACTGGAGTCTTTATTTAAGTACCAAAACTCAAAGCTAAAAGAAAACCGAAGAATTCCTTGCGGAAGCGGTCGACCGACCTGCTAAATGGGTCGGCCGACCAGGCCTAATTTCTATAAAGCCCAAAAATCTCAAAGAAAGGCCCAGAATTCATCTAAGCCCGTAAAAGAGGTCGACCGACCCACCAGAGTGGTCGACCGACCTCAGCGAAGCCCAGAGACGATTTTTCGGAAAGTAATTAGAAGTAGGAGTCTTTTAGGAAACTCTAACTTTCTGCCCTATATAAACTAATCTCTTGTTTAGGGTTTTATCATCTCGCTTTTATCAATTAGCACTATCATAATAATCAAGTTCGTAATTTAGTTTTCTCAATCTTTAGTTTATTTGTAATCTTTCAATAATTCTCAAGCATTCAATAAAGTTTGTTCCTTTCTGCCCTAATTCCGACTGTGGCAATTACTCTTTTAATCTAGCTTTATTATTGTTCTTATTTTTATTACATTCGTTAAGTCAGAACCTCAAGCTTTGTTAATTCTTGCATGTTTAGATTATTTACTATGTTTACCATGTTTAATCCCGTTTTCATAATCGTCTTAACAACCATGAGTAGCTAATTTTCATATGTTAGGATGTAGGGGATGAATATGCGTAGGTAGTAGAAATTCCGAGACCGACTTGTAGCAGAGCCGCGGTCGGCCGACTCAAATAGTGGGTCGGTCGACCGAGGCTGTGGTCGGCCGACTGGAATAGCTGGTCGGTCGACCACTCGCGCATGAATCCTGTTTCGTCTTTTCTTGTTGACTATAATATCCTGCAATGAAACTGAAAGGAGACTTGTAGGACGTTAGTAATGACCTACCCAAGATTGAGAGATACGGGAAGGGCATTGGTTTACACCTTATTAAGACGGCTAGGTTACTTAAGACTGAAAGGTATGTGACCTAGGATTTAGGAATCACCCTTATTGTTGACACCCAATAATTGTGAGACCTAGGAACTAATAGCATAGGCCGAAAGGAGCTATTAGGTACCATAGACCGAAAGGATATATTACACCCCTTACGCGACTGCAATACATGTTGACCTTAGCTGTTTATTACCCAATCATCCTAGCATCCCTTTTTATATATTTTATTCTCATCTTTTATTTCTTGTTTTATTTTTAATCCTTGCTTTAGACTTAGTAATCAACAAATCAAACCCCTAAAAATTGTTACCTTAAACATTAACATCAAGCAATAAACATTCCCCACCTCCTTGTGGTTCGACCCTGACTTTCACTATCTATAGTTTAAGTTTAGGAATTATAAATTTTATCTTTGGTACCCTCAACGACGGGCATCAAATTTTGGCGCCGTTGCCGGGGAAGTGACGCCAGTGTTTATTGTTTTTTGTTTTTGTTTCTCTTTGTTTAAGGAACTTTTTGTTCCTTAAACCTTCTCACCGTTTTCTTGTAGTTTCCATCTTATGCGCAGGTCAGTTCAAGGAGAACTCCTACCACTTGACCACGAGCTTGAGAGGACTCTTAGAGAAAGGAGAAAGCAACTTCTAGCAAATCAGGAAGGAGGATCACCATCTTCCTTATTTCAAGAAGACTTATTCGAACAACCATCATTACCATCTTCACCAAAAACACCACCTTCACAACCAAATTCACCCAACAATCCACTTTCACCAAAAACACCACCTTTTACCTACTTTCCAGTTTTTCCGAAAGAAGAAGAGGATATGGCAGAAGAAGCTACTATTGCCAGTCACTCCATGCCTCAGGCAAAGGACCTATACAAAGGGTTCACTTTACCTGCAGGCACTGGGAAGTCATTCGAGGCCAAGCCTGCCTACATTACTATGGTTGAAAGAAACCAATTTGGAGGCTCGGTTTTTCTTCCAGTTGACTTCGTAGTTTTGGACATCCCAGAGGATGCCCATATACCTATTATACTAGGAAGACCTTTCCTCCACACCGCAGATGCCATTATAGATGTAGGCACTGGGACTTTGACCTTCAAAGTAGGAAAGCATTCTATTATATATGGCCTATCTTATAGGAAGAAGGATGCTATGACCCCCATCACTTGTAATGCTATCACTTCTGAAAAGAAGTATGAGGTCATCACTACTTCTCCTACTTTATTACATGTTCCTGTATCTGTTTTTACACCTCCGTCCCAGATTGGGAGCAATATGGAGGACACTTCCTTTGTGGCTAGTGCAGGAATTGGTTTGGGGAAACCCAAAGTGAAGGAAGTCATAGTCCAGAGAGGAGGAATGGGATGTCTAAGCTATAAAGAAGATGAGGACCCAGATGTCGTGGATCGGGAGGAGAAGAAGAAGAGGAGGCAAGCTCAAGAGGAGAGACCGTCGCATATGCTTTGCGACGGCGGGAAGAAGATGTGTTTTGCTACTCAAGCAAACACCGTGGAGACTACGGCATGTCGTCAGAAGCCGTGGTCGGACATTTTCCGCATCTTTAACGGATAATTGTTTTAAGTTTCAGTTTTAAAGACAAATTACCTTTTGTTGTGTGAGACTTTTTAATTTGGTTTGTTCGTAGTTTTAGAACTTTTTCCTTTATTCTTGCGTAGTTAAGACTTTAGACTTGTTTCTGGAATCTCGCGCATTTGTTGGGCGCATATACTTTTCTTGCTTTTTCAGGTTTTACGAAGAAACGGAGACCGCTGGGACACAGAGGGTCGATCGACCTACTATATAAGTCGGCCGACCCAGTCGCTGTATTGCCAAGATTCCTGTACTCTACAGGAAGGTCGGTCGACCTGTTCTCTAGGTCGGTAGTGTTGGGGCTGGTGTCCTTGACAATTAAGTACAATGACTTATTAAATCTCTTTAAGGATCACAAGGGCATACTTTTGTATTATTAACAGTTGATCCACGTTTATCAATAACGGTTGGCTTGCTAGATAAGTTTGACGTTATTGTCATACGGATGGCGGTGATCAACTGGTCCCTATACGTCACACCTATAGGACACGTTTGAGAGATGTGAAGGTATGAAAATACAGTCACATTTATGCCGAATATGACTAAACAGTTAGTCAGAGGTGTTGACTAATAAATTAGTCAATAAGATGTTGAGATTATTATTTAATACGGATTAAATAATTTTAGCTAATACGGATTACAAGATTAATTCGTAAATTAAATATAAACGGTTATATTTAATTAAATATAGTATTCGCGTATTAATATAAACAGTTATATTAATTTGGGTAATTATACAATATCGTATTTTGTCAGACCATTATTAATATATCGACTGTATTAATATCTGATAACATGTTACGATTTATAAAAAAAAACCCGCGAACAACTTAAAGCTAAACGGGTCGAATCACGCAAAGGTATAAGGTAAGAGTGGAAAAAGCCCACCCTTACCCAAGACCCATTCGGCCGACCTAAGTAATACAAAAGGAGAGTCTTTCTCCTTTTGTCACGGACTGGTAATTGATAATTCTCATAATTAGGGTTTTGAGAACATCTTTTTCCCAAAAACTCAGATCTCACATCTAAAACCTCACAAAAGCTCTCCCCATATTGCAAGGCAATTGGAGAGTATTTTCTAGCACACGCGGCATCATCTCAATCAAGTCTTGGGTGCAAGTTATAGGAGGGAATTTACTTTAATTCCTGTTCTTAGGCCATAAGCACAAAGGACCAAAGGTTGAATTCTTTTTCTTATCCTTTTTAATCTTATGACTATAAACACAACTGTATTTTTCATTATAATCCTGCAAGTTTAGGGTGAATACATGCTTTATTCCCCACAGGTAGACCTACCTGTCCGTCGCCGTCAGTTCGTTTCTTCCTCGGAGTTCGTGCAACCGTCTTTGGTACTTTAGTGGCACTGCTGGCCACCAAAACCTCACAGCTTACGCTGGTTTGGGGAGGTTTTTCTCTTACGCTTATAAATCCAGTGAGTTCTTCTCAGTTTTTCCTTAGTTTTTATTCTCTTTGCATCTTTCTTTTAATTTTCTGAAACCTTTACTTAGGCTAATGCACAATGGGGACATTGTGCGGGTTGGTTTGGGGAATGGTTTCGTGTCACATGCACTGCATTTTGTCACACGTTTATTGCATTTCTGTCTTGCATCGTTCTTTTCTTTATTTTCCTTATATATACAAAAATCCAAAAAAAAAAAATGAAAAAATATTCAAAAAAAATTCAAAAAAATGCACGTTTATTTTAGCATATAGGCCGGGTCGGAACGAAAGTATTTCAAGGATGATTTAGCTATCTTACATGTCAATGCCCTTACCTTGTCTTGTCAACTTGTTTTAGTATAAGAGTCTTTTGCATATCTACGAGTTTTTGTCAAACTATTTGTATATCTTGAGACTTGACTTATACCTTGGCAACCTACTATACATTCTAAGGTTTAGAGCTTATTTCCTGGTTTCATTCTTAAACCAGTTGTCTAGGATGTGAGTAGTACTCCCCTTGGAACATGTTAAATCAATATGCATAAACATGAGCTTGAATTACTATATACTTGTTTACTATCTCGTTTTGTGAGTCTTGATACGTGCATTTGGGATCCCTTCTCATATTTACCCATAAGCTTCACATAGCCAAAATTGCCTTTTTATTCCCCCAAAACTACATCCCATACTTAGCCTACCCTTCCAGGCTAGTATTTGTGATCCTTGGCTATCTTGAGGTATCTTGGTTTGTAAGCTATCTTAAGCACAAAGAAAAAAAGAGAAAGAAGAAAGAAAAGAAAGAAAGAAAAGAAAAAGAACAGAAAAAATTCAGAAAAGGAAAAGAAAGAAAAGAAAAACGAAAGAAAAATCGAAACTTTCAGGGAAGAAGTCGACCGACCGCTTTCATGAGTCGGTCGACCAACTGACAATATCAGATTCAAAATTTCGTCCGAAAATTCCTTTCTTTTATATATTATCACTCCCGTACTTCATTCAAAAATATTTGGGAGTCCTTTCTTATATTTAATGTGGGAGTTGTGCTACAAAAAGAGCACCTTCTTAACATCAAAAGTTGTGAAGTTTGTTGTTGGAAATCAATTTTACTAGCTTGACTATTAACCCTACATATCCAAAAAACATCTTAAGCGCTTTTTACCTTTTACCTCACATATCTTTCATTACCTCAATTGCATGTATCCGAGTCACTTAATGAGATTGTTATACAAAGTTGTAGAATTCTTATTCATGTTAGATTGCAGGCATGTTTCCACGGGTCGCAGTTAGGTGAGTGTCTTTACAAAATTACTTCTTTCTATCTTTTACATATACTCACCCTTTTCTTCATGAGTGTCTCGAGCGTACCGCGAGAGTCCATGGTATAAAGTCTCTATAGTTTCTAGTTTTGCAAGTTCGACGACCCTATAACACGTTTGCATGATTTGAATGCTTTCTCATTTTGTACTTGGCATTGGTATAGGCTTACATGTAAATTTCGCTCTGAGATGAAATCGTTCCATTAGTTAAGATCGAGTCTATTTCTTGCTTGAGGGCAAGCAAGGGTTTGGTTTGGGGAATTTGATGCGTGTCTATTTTATGATGTTTTTCATCTATTTTTACACGCATTTGGTCGCTCATTTACTATGTTTTAGCCCTTATTTCCCAACAATCGTGTACTTTCGTATTTTTATGCACTTTTGCAGATTTATGCGGAAAAGGGACGATTTAGCACTAAATTCATGTCCTCGAGTCTTTTGCATAATTAAGGAACGAAGGAAAGTCAACTGGAGTCTTTATTTAAGTACCAAAACTCAAAGCTAAAAGAAAACCGAAGAATTCCTTGCGGAAGCGGTCGACCGACCTGCTAAATGGGTCGGCCGACCAGGCCTAATTTCTATAAAGCCCAAAAATCTCAAAGAAAGGCCCAGAATTCATCTAAGCCCGTAAAAGAGGTCGACCGACCCACCAGAGTGGTCGACCGACCTCAGCGAAGCCCAGAGACGATTTTTCGGAAAGTAATTAGAAGTAGGAGTCTTTTAGGAAACTCTAACTTTCTGCCCTATATAAACTAATCTCTTGTTTAGGGTTTTATCATCTCGCTTTTATCAATTAGCACTATCATAATAATCAAGTTCGTAATTTAGTTTTCTCAATCTTTAGTTTATTTGTAATCTTTCAATAATTCTCAAGCATTCAATAAAGTTTGTTCCTTTCTGCCCTAATTCCGACTGTGGCAATTACTCTTTTAATCTAGCTTTATTATTGTTCTTATTTTTATTACATTCGTTAAGTCAGAACCTCAAGCTTTGTTAATTCTTGCATGTTTAGATTATTTACTATGTTTACCATGTTTAATCCCGTTTTCATAATCGTCTTAACAACCATGAGTAGCTAATTTTCATATGTTAGGATGTAGGGGATGAATATGCGTAGGTAGTAGAAATTCCGAGACCGACTTGTAGCAGAGCCGCGGTCGGCCGACTCAAATAGTGGGTCGGTCGACCGAGGCTGTGGTCGGCCGACTGGAATAGCTGGTCGGTCGACCACTCGCGCATGAATCCTGTTTCGGCTTTTCTTGTTGACTATAATATCCTGCAATGAAACTGAAAGGAGACTTGTAGGACGTTAGTAATGACCTACCCAAGATTGAGAGATACGGGAAGGGCATTGGTTTACACCTTATTAAGACGGCTAGGTTACTTAAGACTGAAAGGTATGTGACCTAGGATTTAGGAATCACCCTTATTGTTGACACCCAATAATTGTGAGACCTAGGAACTAATAGCATAGGCCGAAAGGAGCTATTAGGTACCATAGACCGAAAGGATATATTACACCCCTTACGCGACTGCAATACATGTTGACCTTAGGATTTATATTACCTTAGCTGTTTATTACCCAATCATCCTAGCATCCCTTTTTATATATTTTATTCTCATCTTTTATTTCTTGTTTTATTTTTAATCCTTGCTTTAGACTTAGTAATCAACAAATCAAACCCCTAAAAATTGTTACCTTAAACATTAACATCAAGCAATAAACATTCCCCACCTCCTTGTGGTTCGACCCTGACTTTCACTATCTATAGTTTAAGTTTAGGAATTATAAATTTTATCTTTGGTACCCTCAACGACGGGCATCAATAACATCCGTCGTGATCTATCTTTATAGATACGGATCCCAAATATACATTGTGCCTCACCCAGATCTTTCATCTGGAAATGGTTCTTTAACCATACTTTAACCGAAGATAAGAGAGGGATGTCATTTCCGATCAAGAGTATATCGTCGACATACAACACCAGAAAGACGTTCTTGCTCCCACTCGACTTGATATATAAGCATGGTTCTTCGACTGATCGAATAAAACCATTCTTTTTTTATCACTTGGTCGAAACGATGATTCCAACTCCTAGATGCTTGCTTAAGTCCATAAATGGAATGCTTAAGCTTGCACACTTTCTTAGGATTTTTAGGATCGTTGAAACCTTCGGGTTATACCATGTACAAGTCCTCCTCCAAATAACCGTTTAAGAAGGCGGTTTTCACATTCATTTGCCATATTTCATAGTGATGAAATGCAGCAATCGCTAAGATAATCCGAATGGAATGCAGCATGACTACGAGTGCAAAAATCTCATCATAGTGCAACCCTTGCACTTGAGTGAAACCTTTTGCCACTAGTCGTGCCTTATAGGTGTCTGGTTGTCCCTCGATGGAATGTTTTATCTTATAAGCCATTTGCACTGAAGAGGTCGTACCTTATCAGGCAAATCAACCAACTCCCACACGTCATTCTCATACATGGAGTCCATTTCGGATTGCATGGCAGTAAGCCAAAGCTTTGAGTCGGAACAGGTTATGGCACCTTTATAGGTTACGGGTTCTTTACTCTCTAAGAGAAAAATGTCAACTCCGTCAAGTTCCTCGATCATACCGATGTATCTATCTGGAGGAATGGAGTGTTTACCCGACCTTCAGGGTTCCTCAGGAATACTGACTGCAATAGAAGATGAAGGAACGGTTTCCTCCATTGGTTGCTCAGTAGTTGGCTTTTGAACCTCCGAAAGATCGAAGGTTCTATTACTTGCCTTATTCTCGAGAAACTCTTTCTTTAAGAACTTCGCACTAGCAACAACAAAAACGCGATGTTCGGTAGGCGAATAGAAGTAATGACCAAATATTCCTTTTGCATAACCAATAAAGTATGTCTTGACCGATCGCGGGCCGAGCTTATCCTCGTGTCTCCACTTGACATAAGTCTCGCAACCCCAAACCCGAATAAAGGACAAGTTAGGGACGGTTCCCTTCCATATCTCATATGGAGTCTTGTCAACAGCTTTAGACGGACTTCGGTTAAGTATAAGAGCAGCTGACAATAGAGCAAAACCCCATGATGAATCCGGCACAACTGTGTGACTCATCATGGATCGAACCATATCTAATAGTGTTCGATTTCTCCGTTCGGACACACCATTTAATTGTGGTGTTCCAGGTGGAGTTAATTGTAGTAATATACCACAGTCTTTAAGGTGTTGATCAAAATCATGCGAAAGATACTCACCACCACGATCTGATCGTAGTGCTTTAATCTTTCTATCCAGTTGGTTTTCAACCTTCGCCTGGAATTCCTTGAACTTTTCAAAGGATTCACTTTTATGCTTCATTAAGTAGACATATCCGTATCTACTTAAATCGTCTGTAAAAGTGATGAAATATCTATAGCCGTCTCGTGCGGTGATTGACATAGGTCCACATAAATCTGTATGTACGACGCCTAATAGGTTAGCAGCGAGCATTCCAACACCTTTGAAGGAAATACGAGTCATTTTGCCTATGAGACATGATTCACATGTGCCAAATGATTCATAATCAAATGGAGATATAACGCCATTCTATATTAGCTGCTTTACACGTTTCTCATTTATGTGTCCCATACGGCAGTGCCATAGATATGTTTGATCTTTGTCGCCAACCTTTAGTTTCTTATTATTCATGTGTAATATTTCAGTCGATTGATCTAAGACATATATACCATTCATGGAAACCGCTTTACCATAAACCATTCCATTTAAAGAGAAAATACAGCTATTATCCTTTATTAAGAATGAAAATCCGTCTTTATCGAGTACGGAAACTGAAATAATGTTCTTAGATAAACTGGGTACATAATAACAGTTATACAGATATAACTCGAATCCGCTCGGTAGCTGGATCACATATGTTCCCATGGAAGCAGCAACAACTTTTGCTCCATTCCCGACTCACATGTCCACATCACCCTTTGCGAGAGGTGTGATGTTTTTTAGGCCCTGCAAATGATTACACAGATGAGAACCACAACCGGTATCAAGTACCCAAGTTCCGAAACTTGCATGGTTAATCTCAATCATATGAATATAAAATGACATACCAACAGGAGTGACGCGGCTTGCTTTTATGTCCTCACGGTACACTGGACAGTTCCGCCTCCAATGCCCAGTCATGTGGCAATGGTGGCACTCAATGTCACCGTCTTTTCTCTTTGTCTTGCCTTGTGAGCTACTTGTCTCACCAGGCCCACTCTTAAATCCGACCCTTTGATTTAGGAGGCTTAGCTACTGTTAGCTCTGCTTGAGCTTTTCCCTTACCCTTTCCCTTGTTTGCAATCATGAGAACGTCTTGCTTCATGCTCCCACTCAATTTAAGATCCTTCTCGGTCTGTACGAGAAGGGAGTGTAGCTCATGGGGACTTTTCTTCATGTCATTCATGTAATAGTTTGCCCTGAATAAGGAAAAACCATCATGAAGTGAATGAAGCATGGGATCAATGATTACGTTCTCACTGATCTTGCAATTCAGGGACTCCAAGTTCTCGACATTCTCAATCATATTGAGAATGTGTCGGCTAACTGGTTGGCCCTTTTGGAGTTTCGCATCGAAGAAGCGACAGGTGTGCTCATATGAAACGATTCTCGGTGCTTTTGAAAATTCGTTTGTGAGCGTGGTGAAAATCTTATTTGCACCATGGGAAATGAAGCGTCTTTGCAAATTGGGCATGTTTAGGAAAAATGGTAGCATATGAAAATTTTATGAAAAAATGTATGTCAAAGAGTAAAGTTCGTATTTGAAAAAGTAATTCCGTAAAAAAAAAGAACAACTAAAATTCGTAAATTGCATCCTCAATCGGTCATAAATGTTTGATGGAAGACAACATTTGTGAGCCAAAATTCAAGCCAATCTTTTTTTTTAATGCCACCATCACCAGAAAAAATTGTATGTGTTAATAATGTTTCTCATCATTGTCTCAACATTAAGGTAAGCTAAGTATATTAAGGCTATATTTATTTATTTATTTATTTATAAGTTTCATTGGCTATGATCGGATGACTCATTTAACTCACATATATGTTGTTTTGTTTTTATGTAGGACTATACCGAAGATGTCTTAGTCTAGTGGTTAAGACGGAGGTATTGTGGACAATAGGTCCCAGGATCGAATCCCCAAAATGTAGGACTATCAAAATTTGTGGGTTGTGATATTCAAACGTAAACATCTTTATGATTCTAATAATGATATGAATGATTCATTGGAGAAAAATGACTATATGAAAGAAAATATTAGAATTGCTTAAACAAATAGTCCATCAATTCCACTACCAATTTGATGCGTATCGTTGGTGATAATCAAATAAGACGATCAACAAAAATACGAATGTTGCAGCGGAATAATAAACTATGTGAAATATCACGAATTAGAATAATAAAAATAACGTAAACAACGAATAATGAAAGATGATGATCAACGATGATGGTGATGATGCTTGGTGATGTAGACGACGGATGGTGGTGGTTGTTCACGGTGGTGACGACGGTTGCACGGTCGTGTAAGGCACACGAGTTGTTGTGATCGATGATGGTTAATGAAAGATTGATGGAACGATTTATTGTATGTATTGTGAATGATTTGTAGAAGGATAGATAATAATCTTGCTCTCCAATCCAAGAAAGTTTGATTATTCTGCAATTTAATCGAATCCACGATTAAACCTAAAGACTAAGCTCACTAAGATACTCAATCAATAATTATTAAAGCTCACACAGATACTTTGGTTTTAAGTTTGCACTCAATAATAATAATTCATAAACTGATTAAAACAATAACTAATGATGCTTATTTATAGTAAGGTCATCCGTCACAACACAAACAACTCACACGACTAGACTACTCGCACGACTCAAACTTGAGTTCTCCCTAAACTAGGTTTTCTAATTCTATCCTAATGGATTAACATAAATCCTTATTAATAAAATAATAGTAAACTAGATTAGGTTGTAACTAACTCCTAACAACCTAATAACAAACTCTAACTAATTTATAACTAACTTGTAACAACCATAACTAACTAGTTGTAACAACCTAATTAATAAACTAGTAACTACCTTAACTAACTTTAACAAACTTAATTAAATTAACAGCATAAATAAAATTAAGACTAAATAATAATCCTAATAATAATAGTAGTAGTAACGTGTGGTAACACACGTCCCAAGCCCTTGGACGGTTGTCACGTTTTCCCATGAAGCTTCTTGGAAGCTTTCCTTGCTCTTCCAACACGTCTTCCCAAGCTAACTTGAATATACGTATTAACCCCACTCGAACATATTATGATCAAGTTCAGGCCTTGGACGTAATTCTTTTCTTGAGACTAATGCTCCCGCATCATACTCTCCTTGTTTTTGAGAATTTGACCCCAAATTAATTCCGAGCAATCCGCTATTAGCCTTTTACCAACTCGCCCTTGACCCTACCAACCCATGGCCTCCTAGTCCAACTGTGCTCACGGTTCTAGTCCCCTCACGACTTCCGTGATCAAGCAAACCCACGGCATCTACCCTTGGCAACACCTCTACGATGCTTGGAAGTCCCTTACAACCACCGTGTCCTCCGTGTATCTCCTTCAACCCCACGCTCTCACGACCAACAACCTCGTCCTCCCCTAAGGTTAAAAAAAAAACTCTGTTTCTTGGATTTAGATTGTTTAGGACTGTTTAAGGATAAGGGTTTTAGATTGTAGGTGGTGCCACCTGGATCAAAACTACGTTTCCCAAGTCGAACCTTTATTATAATAACAGGAATAAGTAACCCCACCGTTTTCTGCATAGTAGTAATTCTTTTACGACTTCTATAATCTCCATCCCAACTTGGTTTATGCTTCTCTCTCTGCTCCGTTCTGCCCATGCTTCCCCTTCCAATCCATTCTCCTTGCATAAGTATATTATGAACAACACAAATTGTTGGTGTTACAACAACCCTACTTCCAATGATCATAGGATTCAAACTAATCAACCGATTGGAATCTCCACCAGGTACCATCTGATCAATCTCTTTCTTTTGCACAGGTACAGTTTTATCAAAACAAGCTGTTTGTGATATAACAAACTTACCTCGATCGAACACAGAAATTGCATCCCACATTTGATCATAATTCTTACCCTGTAACTCATTGTCAACGGGTGATGAATTTGAGGTGTTGCGATACAGACCTTCATCAACGTCAAAAGTCTTTGGCTTAGCACCCTTGTATTTCTGAATTTCTCTGCTATATAATACTTCCAACGTTAGGTTAGTAACTGATACGTGTCTATTTTATGATGTTTTACATCTATTTTTACACGTATTTGGTCGCTCATTTACTATGTTTTAGCCTCTATTTCCCACAAATTGTGTACTTTCGTATTTTTATGCACTTTTGCAGATTTATGCGGAAAAGAGACGATTTAACACCAAATTCGTATCCTCAAGTCTTTAGCTTAATTAAGGAATAAATGGGAAGTCAACTGGAGTCAAAATCAAGTACCAAGAGTCAAAACAGAAGAAATCCGAAGATTTCCGTGCAGAAGCGGTCGACCGACCAACTAAATGGGTCGGCCGACCAGGCCCGATTTTCACCAAGCCCAATTTTCGAGGAAGTCCGGAAATAACAGAAGCCCAGCAAGAAGTGGTCGACCGACCGACTAAACGGGTCGGCCGACCAGATTAAAGCCCAGACGATTTCGATTCGTTTTTAGAAATAAAGTAGAATTTGAGTTATTAGGAAACTCTTAGTTTTTACCCTATATAAACTAATCTTGTGATTAGGGTTATGGATCCTTTTTATCTTTTTTAAAATCATCTATCTTTTATAGACCTTCGTCATCAAGTTTTAGTATCTAGTTTTACGATAAGTTCTGTAATCTTTCAATAGTTCCCAAGTATTCAATAAAGTTGATTCCGTTCTACCTTAATCCCAATTGTGGTAATTCTTCTTTAATCTAGTTTTCATTATTGTTCTTATTTCATTATTTACAATTGTTAAGTTAGAATCCCAAGCTTTATTTGAATCTTGCATGTTTTTATTTACTATGTTTTCCATGTTTATTCCCAATTTTATATTCGTCTTAACAGTCATGAGTAGCTAATTTTCATATGTTAGGATGTAGGGGATAATATGCATAGGTAAATGAAATCCGAAAACCCGACCTGTAGCAGGACCACGGTCGGCCGACTGGAATAGTCGGTCGGTCGACCGAGGCCGTGGTCGGCCGACTGGAGTAGCCGGTCGGTCGACCACTCGCGTCTGTTTTCTTATTTCGTCTTTTCTTGTGAATTATAATATCCTGCAATGAGACCAATAGGAGACCTGTAGGATGTTAGTAATGACCTACCCAAGATTGAAAGATACGGGAAGGGCATTGGTTTACACTTTAAGACGGATAGGTTACTCAAGGCTGAAAGGTATGTAACCTGGGATTTAGGAATCACCCTTATTGTTGACACCCAATAATTGTGAGACCTAGGAACTAATAGCATAGGCCGAAAGGAGCTATTAGGTAGCATAGACCTAAAAAGATATGTTACACCCCCTTACGCGACTGCAATACATGTTGACCTTAGGATTTATTTTACCTTAGCTATTTATTACCCGAACATCCTAGCATCCCCTTTAATTATATTTTTATTCCCATCTTTTAATTCTTGTTTTATTTTTATCTTTGCCTTAGATATAGCATCAACCAATCAAACCCCCAAAACTTGTTACCTTTAAACATTAACATTAAGACAATAAACATTCCCCACCTCTTTGTGGTTCGACCCTGACTTTCACTATCTATTGTTAAGGTTAGGAATTATAAATTTATCTTTGGTACCCTCAACGACGGGCATCAAATTTTGGCGCCGTTGCCGGGGAGGTGACGCCAGTGTTTATTGTTTTTTGTTTTTGTTTCTCTTTGTTTAAGGAACTTTTTGTTCCTTAAACCTTCTCACCTTTTTCTTGTAGTTTCCTCTTATGCGCAGGTCAGTTCAAGGAGAACTCCTACCACTTGATCTGGAAATTGAGAGGACTTTAAGAGAAAGAAGAAAGCAACTTCTAACAAATCAAGAGGGAGGGTCACCATCCTCTTTATTTCAAGAAGACCTTTTCGAGTTATCACCATCTTCACCAAAAACACCACCTTCACAACCAAATTCACCCATCAATCCACTTTCACCAAAAACACCACCTTTTACCCACTTTCCAGTTTTTCCTAAAGAAGAAGATAACATGACAGAAGAAGCTACTATTGCCAGTCACTCTATGCCTCAGGCAAAGGACCTATACAAAGGGTTCACTTTACCTGCAGGTACTGGGAAGCCATTCGAGGCCAAGCCTGCCTATATTACTATGGTTGAAAGAAACCAATTCGGAGGCTCGGCCAATGAGGATGCAGCTAAGCATATTGAAATCTTCACAGATTACATATGCTCTATAGCACCCCCAGAAGGAGTAACGCAGGGCCAGATTAAACAGACCATGTTTATCTTCTCCCTTAGGGACTCTGCGAGAGAATGGTACAGGGACCTTGACCGCACTGCTGCGGGAGTTACAGATTGGAACACCTTAGCCCTAGCTTTCTACAGGAAATACTATTCTGCATCAAAGACTAACGCCTTAAGAGCGCAGATTACTAATTTCAAGCAAGGACCCAATGAAGACTTTAGCGAGGCGTGGGACAGGTTCAAGAGGCTTGTTCGATCCATACCACATCACGGATTCGAACAATGGTTTCTTTGCAACCAGTTCTACAATGGCCTCTATGATGACAACAGGGCCTACTTAGATGCTGCAGCTAATGGAAGATTCCAGGATAATTCAGGAGAGACCAAAGGTCTCAAGTTAATAGAAGATGTTGCTGTGCACCGCGCTGAGCATGGTACTTCCAGAGGAAATCAGAGAAAATCAGAGTACAACCTGGCAGCAATTGAGGCCTTAACAGCCAAGCTAGAAAAATTTGAGGCTGCAGGAAAGCTCGATCTAGGGAGTGGAAGCAAGGGAGGAATTTACCAGGTGAACGCCGTTCAGGACGGACCCTTTGCTTGTGAGAGGTGCGGTGGAGAAGGGCATGTGTCAAAGTTCTGCACTTCATCTAATGAAACATGTGCCGCTTTTCAGCATTACCGTGGGAATAATTTCTATGATCCAAATAATAACAATGTCCATCCCAACTTAAGGTGGACAAGCCAGAATGTTCAAAACCCACAACATATGCAACCTCAGCAAAATTCCACATATGTACCCCCACATAAACAGAATTTCCAAAGACCACCTTTCAACCCTCAACCACCTTCTAATCCACCACCCAACACAGATGCTCTCATCCAAAATCTTATAGGGTTGGTTCAGAAGGAGTCACAGGCTAGAGAGGCGGGGATGAAGATGTTAGAGTCCCAGATTGCTCAAATCGCGAGCAAGAATGATACTAGGGCTCCGGGTCAACTTCCAACTAAACCGGACCAGAAGAAGGAGACTCTAAACGTCGTAACCCTGCGAAGTGGAGCTAAAGTGGGGGCTGAAACAGAAAAAACAGCGAGTAACAGCAAAGTCGGTCGACCGACCGAAAATTCTGGTCGACCGACCACAGAGCAGGATCCGGAAATTTTTCCAGAACAGGAGACTGGTCGACCGACCAAGGATACTGGTCGACCGACCACTGAAGCAGAGCCCGAGGTTCCCTTTCGTCCAGAATTGCCGAATAACTTAAGGGATTTCCTTTTCAGGGGTGATAATACCCCCAGGTTTTTAAAAAGGGCTGCAAATACGGAATCCTCAGCTGCTCCCTTTCCAGAGAGACTCGTGCCTTCGAAGGATCAGGTATCTTTTGACAAATTTAAAGATGTAATTCGTTCATTAAATGTTCAAGTTCCATTTTTAGAATTAGTTCAACAAGTTCCTTCTTATCTTAAATTCATGAGACAGCTTTTGTCAAGAAAGAGGTCTCTAGAAAAGGTTGAGTCTGTGGCTCTCACTGAAGAGTCATCTAGCTTTTTAACACATGTCATTGCCCCCCATAAATTAGAAGACCCTGGAAGTTTTTCTGTCCCCTGTAATATAGGAACCTTTCCAGTCAAAAAGGCTTTATGCGATTTAGGTGCTAGTATAAGTGTCATGCCCCTAAGCGTTGCCTTAAAACTAGGAATGACCGAATTTGCAGTGACCAGTATGACGGTCCAGATGGCTGATCGCACATCTATGGAACCTATAGGGGTGTTAGAAAACATCCCTGTGCGTATAGATAGGTTTTTCTTCCCAGTAGACTTTGTTGTTTTGGACATCCCAGAGGATGCCCATATACCCATCATTCTAGGAAGACCCTTTCTTCACACTGCAGGTGCCATTATAGATGTAGGCACTGGAACTCTAACCTTCAAAGTAGGCAAACATTCTATCATCTATGGCCTATCCTATAGGAAGAAGGATGCTATGACCCCCATTACATGTAATGCTATAACTTCTGAGAAGAAGTATGAGGTTATCACTACTTCTCCACCTTTATTACCTGTTCCTGTATCTGTTTTTACACCTCCGCCCCAGATTGGGAGCAATAGGGAGGACACTTCTATCGTGACTATTGCAGGAACCGGTTTGGGGAAACCCAAGGAGAAGGAAGTTATCATCCAGAGAGGAGGAATGGGATGCCTGAGCTATGGAGAGGATGAGGATCCAGACGTCGTGGATCGAGAAGAGAAAAAGAAGAGGAGGCAGGCTCAAGAAGAGAGACCGTCGCATATGCTTTGCGATGAAGGAAAGAAGATGTGTTTTGCTACTAAAGCAAAAACAGTGGAGACTACGGCGTGCCGTCAGAAGCCGTGGTCGGATATCCTCCGCATCTTCAGCGGATAGTTGTTTTTAAATTGCAGTTTTAAGACAATTTATTTTATGTTGTGTGAAACTTTTTAGTTTGATTTGCTAGTAGTTAAGACTTTAGAATCGTTCCGGGCATCTCGCGCATTGTGGCGCGCGTATTTTCTTGCTTTTTCAGGATTTCCGATTTCCGAGAAAAAACGAAGACCTCCAGGACTCAGCTGGTCGACCGACCAGAAACATCAGTCGGTCGACCAGACGCGCTGTATCGCAGATTTTTTTTTTCGCTATTCACAGGAGGTCGATCGACCAGAAACACCGGTCGGTCGACCTACTGTCCGTCGCAGTCTTTCGTTTCTCTTCCTCGGAAATCATGCAACCGTCTTGGGTACTTGAGTGGCACTGCTAGCCACCAAAACCTCCCAGCTTACGCTGGTTTGGGGAGGTTTTTCTCATGCATCTTTTAACCCAGTGAGTTCTTTCCAGTTTTTCCTTTATTTTATTTTCTTTGCATTTGTCTTTTAATTTTCTGAAACCTTTACTTAGGCTAATGCACAATGGGGACATTGTGCGGGTTGGTTTGGGGAATGGTTTCGTGTTACATGCATTGCATTTTGTCACACGTTTATTGCATTTCTGTCTTGCATCGTTCTTTTCTTTATTTTCCTTATATATACAAAAATCCAAAAAAATGAAAAAAAATTCAAAAAATTCAAAAAAATGCACGTTTATTTTAGCATATAGGTCGAGTCGGAACGAAAGTATTTCAAGGATGATTTAGCTATCTTATATGTTTATGCCTTTACCTTGCCTTGTCAACTTGTTTTAGCATGAGAGTCTTTTGCATATCTACGAGTTTTTGTCAACTTGCATATCCTGAGACTTGACTTATACCTTGGCGACCTACTTATACATTCTAAGTTTTAGAGCCTTATTCCTGGTTTCATTCTTAAACCAGTCGTCTAGGATGTGAGTAGTACTCCCCTTGGAACATGTTACATCAATATGCATAAACATGAACTTGAATTGCTATATACTTGTTTTACTTTCTCGTTTTGTGAGTCTTGATACGTGCATTTGGGGATCCCTTCTCTCGTTTTTACCCATAAGCTTCACATAGCCAAATTTGCCTTTTTATTCCCCCAAAACTACATCCCATATTTAGCCTGCCCTTCCAAGCTAGTATTTGTAGTCATTGGATTATTTTTTGAGGCATCTTGGTTTGTGTGCTATCAAAAGAAAAAGAGAAAAGAAAGAAAGAAAGCAAGAAAAGAAAAAAGAACAGAAAAATTCAGAAAGAAAGAAAAGAAAAACGAAAAAATCTCGGGAAATACAGAGCCAGTCGACCGACCACCATCACAGGTCGGCCGACCAACTGGCAGGATCAGATTCAAAATTTCCGTCCCAAAATCCCTTTCTTTTATATGTTATAACTCCCGTACCACATTCAAAAATATTTGGGAGTCCTTTCTTATATAATGTGAGAGTTGTGCTACGAAAGAGCACTTTCTTAATATCAAAAAGTCGTGAAATATGTTGTTGGAAATCGGTTTTACTAGCTTGGCTACTAACCCCACAAATCCAAAAACATCTTAACCACTTTTTACCTTTTACCTCACATATCTTTCATTACCTCAATTGCATGTATCTAGGCCATTTAATGAGATTGTTATACAAAGTTGTAGAATTCTTGTTCATGTTAGATTGCAGGCAGGTTTTCATGGGTCGCAGTTAGGTGAGTGTCATTACAAAATTACTTCTTTCTATCTTTTACATATACTCACCCTTTGCTTCATGAGTGTCTCGAGCGTACCGCGAGAGTCCATGGTATAAGTCTCTATAGTTTTTTATATATGCGAGAATGACGACGCCATAACTCGTTTGCATGATTTGAATACTATCTCATTTTGTACTTGGCATTGGTTTAGGCTTACATGTAAATTTCGCTCTGAGATTGAAATCGTTCCATTAGTTAAGATCGAGTCTAATTCTTGCTTGAGGGCAAGCAAGGGTTTGGTTTGGGGAATTTGATACGTGTCTATTTTATGATGTTTTACATCTATTTTTACACGTATTTGGTCGCTCATTTACTATGTTTTAGCCTCTATTTCCCACAAATTGTGTACTTTCGTATTTTTATGCACTTTTGCAGATTTATGCGGAAAAGAGACGATTTAACACCAAATTCGTATCCTCAAGTCTTTAGCTTAATTAAGGAATAAATGGGAAGTCAACTGGAGTCAAAATCAAGTACCAAGAGTCAAAACAGAAGAAATCCGAAGATTTCCGTGCAGAAGCGGTCGACCGACCAACTAAATGGGTCGGCCGACCAGGCCCGATTTTCACCAAGCCCAATTTTCGAGGAAGTCCGGAAATAACAGAAGCCCAGCAAGAAGTGGTCGACCGACCGACTAAACGGGTCGGCCGACCAGATTAAAGCCCAGACGATTTCGATTCGTTTTTAGAAATAAAGTAGAATTTGAGTTATTAGGAAACTCTTAGTTTTTACCCTATATAAACTAATCTTGTGATTAGGGTTATGGATCCTTTTTATCTTTTTTAAAATCATCTATCTTTTATAGACCTTCGTCATCAAGTTTTAGTATCTAGTTTTACGATAAGTTCTGTAATCTTTCAATAGTTCCCAAGTATTCAATAAAGTTGATTCCGTTCTACCTTAATCCCAATTGTGGTAATTCTTCTTTAATCTAGTTTTCATTATTGTTCTTATTTCATTATTTACAATTGTTAAGTTAGAATCCCAAGCTTTATTTGAATCTTGCATGTTTTTATTTACTATGTTTTCCATGTTTATTCCCAATTTTATATTCGTCTTAACAGTCATGAGTAGCTAATTTTCATATGTTAGGATGTAGGGGATAATATGCATAGGTAAATGAAATCCGAAAACCCGACCTGTAGCAGGACCACGGTCGGCCGACTGGAATAGTCGGTCGGTCGACCGAGGCCGTGGTCGGCCGACTGGAGTAGCCGGTCGGTCGACCACTCGCGTCTGTTTTCTTATTTCGTCTTTTCTTGTGAATTATAATATCCTGCAATGAGACCAATAGGAGACCTGTAGGATGTTAGTAATGACCTACCCAAGATTGAAAGATACGGGAAGGGCATTGGTTTACACTTTAAGACGGATAGGTTACTCAAGGCTGAAAGGTATGTAACCTGGGATTTAGGAATCACCCTTATTGTTGACACCCAATAATTGTGAGACCTAGGAACTAATAGCATAGGCCGAAAGGAGCTATTAGGTAGCATAGACCTAAAAAGATATGTTACACCCCCTTACGCGACTGCAATACATGTTGACCTTAGGATTTATTTTACCTTAGCTATTTATTACCCGAACATCCTAGCATCCCCTTTAATTATATTTTTATTCCCATCTTTTAATTCTTGTTTTATTTTTATCTTTGCCTTAGATATAGCATCAACCAATCAAACCCCCAAAACTTGTTACCTTTAAACATTAACATTAAGACAATAAACATTCCCCACCTCTTTGTGGTTCGACCCTGACTTTCACTATCTATTGTTAAGGTTAGGAATTATAAATTTATCTTTGGTACCCTCAACGACGGGCATCAGTAACAATGGTTGTCTCGGCTTTGGATGGATCTTGAAATAAATCTATACTCGGATTTTCAACAAGGGTCCTCTCACCCTTTTGCTCGTCTCTTTTATCAACCTTAACAACATCAAGGTTTTTCTCTATAAACGGATCTTCTTTTTTTGGTTTATCTTTCCGAATATACGAGCCCTCCTCTGGACAGTCCTTTGGACTGTTCGTTTCTACCACATCAAGTACCTCCCGACTATTCCCTTTATTCTCGGCCTCACGACTTCCCACGTCCTTTACTACCATCAGGAACGTTGGTTCCCTGTTTACAATCGCCTCCTCTACCTCCTTGGCTTCCATAAAAACCTCCTCGCCACTTAATTTAGGTTTTAGGGTTTTCTTTGGGATCCATGGTTGTAGGTGGTAAGTTTTCGCCCCTCTTGGTACACTATAGACATTGGACCTCCCATTATGTTTAACCTTCCGATCAAACTGCCATGGTCTTCCTAGTAAGATACGACTTGCACTCATAGGAACAACATCACACCAAACCTCGTCCTCATATGGTCCGATCTTGAAAGTGACCAATACTTGTTCCTTAACTTCGATCACATCTTCTCCATCAAGCCAATATAACATATAGGGCTGTTTTTTTATCGACCTTAGGTAATTGTAACTTCTCGACTGCTTCCGTGGACATTAGGTTAGTACATGAGCCACTATCGATAATCAAGGTGCACAATTTTTGATTTACTTTGCACCTGGTACGAAAAATCCTCTCCCTTTGATCAATATTCTCGGTCATAGCTTCAATATGTAAGTTTCTAAGGACACAACAATTCTTCATAATTTGTGATCTCCCAAGAACCTGATATAATAAAGATTAGATCAAGAGCCGAAGCACTGATACTAATTTTTTTTAGTTTCATAAAAAAAATTGTATTTTATAAACTTTCAAATGTATGCTTTATTTTGGTATATGTTATTTTTTTATTCATCATTTTATTCAATGTATATGTCTTATAACACATAATGAAATTGGAGCTGTGAGTATCTCAATCTTATTAACAAGTTAGACAAAATTAATCTTATTGACATTGATAATGGCTAAATATACATTATTATATAGTACTTCCTCCGTTTTTATATAATGTACCCATTTTATTAAAATACTACACTCATATATTCAACAAATGGGAACATTATATAAAAACGGAGGATAGTAGTATTTATGCGTACATGTCATATTATTCAATGTATATGTCTTATCACACATAATCAGATTGCAATGAGATTGTAGTAACCAATTATTTAACTCAATTTATCATTTTTGCAAAAATTTAAAATTTAGGTTTTTTGACAAATTGATATAAATGATACATTGAGGCTAACATTTATTAAATTTCACAACTATGCTACCTACAAAATAAATGATTTATGAGAACTAATATACAAGTATTAAGAAGATAAAAAGCTCTAAAATTCTATTGTTTTAAACTTCTTATTATATTAGGGATTTATCGTTCTCAAAAAAAGAAAGAAAGAAAGAGAAGAAGATATAATCCAACGTTAGACATTAATTTGCCCTTTCGTCTTCGCTCACTAACTTCATTGGCCTATACAACAAATGAACGTACAAGTTTTTCCATAGAAGATTTAGTATACAATTTATTTATAAAAATGACAATCTAATTAAGGAAAATTTAACAAATATAATCCCAACTATCACTCTTCTTCTCAAAATAATCTCAACTATCAATATTCTCGCAATAATCCCAACTTTCGTACTACCCTTCTTAAAATAATTTAGTGTCAATGCTAAGTCTTAAAAAAAGGTTATGATTTATTAATAGTTGGATTATTTTGAGAAGAAGAGTGATAGTTGGGATTATTTTGAGAAGGGTGGTAGGAAAGTTGGGATTATTGCGGGAATATTGATAGTTGAGATTATTTTGAGAAGAAGAGTGATAGTTGGGATTATATTTGTTAAATTACCCTTTAAAAGACAACCTTTTAATTTTTTGGCACATGACAACTATACTAAATTATCAAATAAAATTTAAATACTTATTAATAATTAATTTTATTCATGTTGATGGACCCATATTGATGGGCGTTTTGAAGACAAATGATTTATAAGTATAGAATCAATCATGTAAATTTTATTTCGATTTATTTATTATTTATGTTTCATTGTTGATAAGTTCTCGTTCATGACAAGTTAAAACAAAACTTAATCTCACATGTGTTTCAATAAAAATAACTTATAAGAGATAAATTAAAACAATGACAAGATTAGATGTGAGTGATGTGACGGTCCGGTACGGTATATGTAGTTTAAACTTTTTTAGTAACGTGCACATCATATGAACAAATAACGTGAATTCAACGAGTCACAAACCTAGTTATTTCTTAGGATTCAAAATTCAAACCAATTAAGCCAAAATTAATTTTAAGATCTAATTGGATTTACCACTTCTTGTAAATGAGCCGCAGCCAATCTACTCGAATGGGTATCGCTTTTTTTTCACACAACAAATTTGGAACAAATTAGCGAGAGATAAGAGTTGATATGTGTCACATACACCACCGGAGACCCAGCTTGCAAAAGTCGGTAAAATCACTCAACCCAGAAATCAGAATATCCTCCTCTTTCAATCCCCAAATTTCCCCTACAAATTTCCCCTTTTTTTTCTCATTTCTATCCCTGGATTTTTACTTTTTCAATTCAAACAATCTATGGTTTCCCCTTTGTTCTTCTCTTCTTAATTCAATCTAAACCCTTTTCTAGTTACTTAGTCACTTTTTTTCACAAACCCTAATACCAAACAATTTCCAATCATCTAGTTCAATTAGCTGATTTCTCTGATGGGGTAGTCAATAAAGAGGGAAATATAGGGTTTGTTCAAGAAAGAGAAAAGTATGGAGTGGGATAGTAGTTCAGAAGAAAGTTTAGAAGAAGAAGAAGAATTTGGAGGATTTTTGCTTAATAATGGAGGTGGTGGGGTACCTTTCCCTATGGGAAATTTGCTTCAATCGACGCCGTGTGGTTTCGTTGTAACGGATGCTCTTGAGCCTGATCATCCTATCATTTATGTGAATACTGTCTTTGAAATGGTGTCTGGGTATCGAGCTGAAGATGTTCTCGGTCGCAACTGGTAATTTTTAATCTTTCTTATTTGATTTTATTTGCAACGGTTGTTGTTTTTTGGAGTATTTTTATTTTTATTGTGGTTTTGAGCATTTGGTGATGTGGATTTTCTCTGGTTTTGCAATTTATGAAGGAAAGTTGTGATTTTTGTTGTAACTGACTGATAATTTGGAGATATAATTAGGGTTTTGTTTGTGGGATTTTGTATTGAATCATAATATGATTTGGGTATTTTGTGATTTTGCAGTTAGTGAAGGAAAGCTGTGATTTTTGTTATAGTTCACTGATGTTTAGGAGAAATAAGGAGGGTTTGTTGTTGGGATTGTCTATTGAACTTTAATATTTGGGGAGGTTTCTGGGTTTCTGCAATTAGTGAAGGAACGCTCTCGATTTTATTTTATAAAACTATAAACTAATATTTCGGGGAAACAGGGAGGGGGTTTGTTGTCGGATGTGTATTGAGTCTAATCATGAGATGAATTTCTTGAAACTTGTGAAGTTTTAAACATTCTTAATGAACTGTTTGGAGTGAGCGGAGATGTTGTTGATGCCTATGCTGAAATAACATACTTTGATGGCAGTTTACGCCTTACGGTATGTTTACCATTGTTGTAGATGAGCTTAGTCTTGGTGTTACTTATTGGGAGAACGGAAAAGAGACGATTAAAAACCAGTACGTGAGTTGGGCAAGTATTACTTGTGGTATTTAGAACATTTGCTAATGCGAGTTTCACAGTTTGTTGTTCATTGTTCTATATGAGATGCGAGAAGGAGAGAATTCACAGTGATGTTAATTTCAGCTGCATACCTGCATAGTTTATCCTGGACTTTGTAACTGGTAAATGCGATGTTTTTGTTGTTAGTTGTTTATGGAAGCAAAGTGGTTCTTTATTAGATATGAAAAACTTGGTTCATGGGCATTTTCTGATATGAGTGTTTATTATGGGTGAAGACTGGTTAGAAACCTTGAAGCTTTTGTAGGTGGATGTGAAGGTATGCTATTCTAACACAGTTAGTACAGATGTGAGTTCTACCGATTTTATGTAGTTTGTCTAGAAGCCTTAATCTTGCTATCATCCAACACCAACAATAACTAGGGTTGTTAAGAAAACTGAAGCACACAAATCAAACTGAAAACCATGCATTTTGTAGGTTGAACAGAAATGGGCACACAGGATCACTGAATCCATAGTTTTAGAGGGACTTCAGATTGGTTTCAGTTCACTAGTTTGCATTATGGGTGAACCAAATGGAATCGATAACAAAACACTCACATTGCTAATTTGCTTAAAAAAATCCAGACTTGCGGTTGTGGTTGTCGTGACTCGTGAGTACTCAAGGAGCAAAACCCTTCATCTAAATCACCTCCTTTTCTTCCCCACAGCCACAACTCCAAAACTAAAGAGAAAGAAATAGATCTCATATACCTTTCAGTCGTCATGTTTGGCCATCGTTCATCAGATCCCCTCCATCCATGTCCCTGCTCTCCTGTGGTCCTTCAACCCTTGGTGCTATTTCATCCCTCCCGTGGCACTCATTCACCCTTCTTCAGCACTTACTGGTCTCCCTCCATTGGCCCTTCTTCAGCCCTCACCGGCCTCCCTCTGTTGGTCCTCATGCAGCCCTCATCGGTCTTCCTCCTTTATTTTAGGACACAAAATCTCAATGGCTTGGAGTGCACGAGCAGTGCGGATTGGAAACCTTAGGGTGTGTTTGGATAGCAAAAAAGGAGGGAGAGGGAGGGGAGGGGGAAGGAGGGAAAAGAAGGGGAGAGAAGGGGAGGGGAGGGAGAATTGGAGGAGGTGATTTTCTCTCCAAATCTTGCCTATGTTGGTGGGGAAATAATTTGCCTTGTAGGAAATGGAGGGATTCATTTTCCCTTCCCTCCAAATCCTCCTACCTTCATTTTGCTAACCAAACAATGGATTTTTCATCCTTCCAATTCCCTCCCCTCCCTTTCCCTCCAAATCCTTCAATCCAAACACACCCTTAGATTCCGACATTGTAAATTATTAACTTCATTATTTTCTAATTAAATCTTTTTGCATGTGGCGATTGTTACACCTATAGTTCTATTGTTAGAATCCGAGACTTTGTTTCTTTATTTTTGCCATTTTAGCCCTATTTAAGGGCCTTTTGTTGGCAAAAGTTCTTGGTTAACCGTAAAACCAAACCAAGTTGAGTGGTTCACCGAACTATAAAGAACCATTTCAATCGGTTCTGGTATGGTTCGATTGGTAGCCAAACTGTAAATGTGGTTCACCTTACTAAACTCATGGTTCGGATCTTGAACACCCTTACTTGTAAAAGTGTAATAACCTAGGGCCTTAAGAGCTTCATACTTGGTGGGGGTAAAGTTGTCTATTGCCTTCCGTGTGTTCTCTGCGTTCTTACAATACAAAGACAGTTTTTCGATAATCAAAACTGAAAATTGGGTTGAAAATTGCATCAAATGATTGGTACTCCACGGGAAAAAGAAACCCAACGGTCACTTAATTAGCCATTTTTCTGGTTTCTGTCATAATCTTGTACCAAGAATTTTGAGATTGTGGCTTCATCAGGAGTGGAAAACTTGGACTTTGTTTTGGATAGAGGAATTTAGAAGGAAAGTTAGAGAAGTGAAGGGAGATCATTTTATTTGTTTGGATAGCAAAATGGGAGTGGAAGGATTTGGAGGAAGGGAAAATGGATCCCTCCATTTCCCTTTTGTAAGACAATTGAATCCCCCTCCAACAGTGGAAAAAGTTGGAAGGAAAATTCCCTCCCTCCATTCAGCCTCCCCTCTTTTCCCCTCCGCTCCTGTTACCTCTATTGTTTTTATCCCAAAAAAAGGTTAATCTTGCTATTTTGCTACTCTACTTATCAATTAAAAGGAAAAAATGTGTGCACGAAATGGGATTAGATATGAAGTATTGATTTCTAAATGGTAGGTCAAGTTCATGGGTGATTGAAAATGGGGGATACTGCGTAGTCTCGGTTATTGCGCCATAAATGCGTCTGCCGCCTTGCTGTTGCTTATGGCCGAATAGAACTATAGCCAGCACGCTTTCTAAATTCTAATTATGTCCTCACATTGTGTATAAATTATATGTAGAGGTTTTAAGTTCAATTCTTTGGCCAAGAATATTCTTAAGATGCAATATTATGTACATAGCTTTTGTAGTCTGTCTTTTTGTATGGAGGCAATATGGATCCTTTGCTAGTTGTGTCGACTCTATTTTCTACGGTTTAGATCTGTAATTGTCTTATCCTCTATGGTTTAGATCTGTAGGTTTCTTATTTGGGTATGATCTGAGATATTTGGGTGGGTTGGTTTTTAGCTCTTTGAACAATAGTTAAGTATGAAGGAACAAAGAGGGATCTTTTAGTACTCCCTCTTTGTCTGTTCTTAAATACAGAGCAACGGCATAATCCTTAGTCTTTGCATTGTTGCACAACCTGTAGTTTTGTATTTTAGTGCGTACTGTTGCTATGCCCAATTTTTTTTTACGAAGCCCCGTTTGGGTGAAGGTTTCTGGAGGGAAAGCGAGGAGATGATACAGGAGGTGGTAATTTCCCTTATTTGGGTAGTAAGTTGTGGTGGAGGGAAATGGAATGGTATATCCCCCTCTCCAATAAAAAAAGAAAAAAAAAAGAAACAAAACAAATTCAAATCCTTCTGAAGGTTTGAAAATTGAAATATTTGGTAAAAAGATGATTCTCTTTTGTATCCTCTTTGTGTATCCAAATCCTTCCGACATTTGAAAGTTGAAATAGAATGCTCATTCCATCCTCTTTTCGTATCCAAATAAATTTTTGTGGTGTTTTACTATTGTTTAACATGCTTTAAGGCACCTTATTTCTTTTTAAACCTGATTGGTTGACCATAACTGATTACCATATTTTCTCAACACTAGGTGCCTCATTTCAAGTATACTGGTTTTGCTTCCAAATTATTTGGCTACTATTAACTGTGGGCATATTCAAGGAACTACAAAATTATCAAAACACCCCACCCCCGTCAGGAAGGTAGTTTTAGAAAATACGGTGCATTATTATAATACAAAATTCCAAGGTGGAAAAGTGGGAATCAAACGGTAATTTTGATATAGAGACTTTTGTTAGTTGCAGCCTTCAAGTGTACCTATACAAATCTAAAATGTGGAAAATTGCCCAATTTGGAATATTTTAAATTGAAGACAAGACAATTAGTTTATTACAGAGGTAGTCTTATTACTCGAAACTATTCAGGTCTACCTAACAATCCTAATATGGAAAAACAGACATTCATATTGGGTACATCTTAAATTGAAACCAAACAATAAATTTGATATAGAGGGAGTGTTGTACTTCTGTTACCTTTACTCTCTCTCTATTAAATATACTTGAGCACATCTGTTGAACACTTAAAACTGGTCAAAAGTTTCCGCTAAGAAATATAATAGCCAGAAGATTGGGACCATACGCTATTTTGCTTAGTAAGCTCTCTATGCTTCTTGTATTGCGATTGTGGAATATTGATGCATTTTAATTATGGCTCATTAGCGAACACCCTCCAAAACATAGAAGTTAGGCTGCGGACATCACAGCTCTGTCCTGTCACTGTCTCACTGACAGGAGCCATAGGGGTAATGTTATTATGAAGCAACAATTCCCCATCCCTTTTTAGTAGAGAAGAAGAATCATCTTACAAGTTTGTAGGCTATTAAATGAAAATGACTTTTAAACAATTTGTCTTTTAAGTAGCATATGGGCACCCCTCTCTTGGTAAATGGTTAATTGGAGACAGCTTTTCTCTTGTTGTAAGGATTGTGTATGCCTGAGTCTGACACCCCAACCTACTTGAAGCACCCTGTTTGGAGCCGGAGCTTCTTTATTGGCACTTGATAAAAATGAAGCAAAGAGAACATGCATCTTTATTTGGAGTATTGTGGCAAGCAACATTTTTGTTTGTTCCAAACTCATTAGCTATGCTGCTGACTTTTTATATTTATTTTGCTAAAGAATGGAAGTGAACCACACATGCCTTTTCATGCTCAGAAAAATTGACCATAGTCAGAGTTAAGATTGGCCACCATCCACAAGGTTACCAAAACGATATAAGCCTCGCCATGCCATCTGACATTGGGTAGATGAATGATGAAAGGGAATGATCAAATTTCTACAGTTGTGTCACAGGGACCAGTCAGCAGTCCAGGCGCACCAACAGTTGATTGTTGTGTGGTTCTGTATTGATACTGTATTATTTATTTATTTGTAATTGGTGCGTGCAAGAGAGTAGGGATTTACTTGATGGATATTTTATAATTGAGTTTTTCCTAGATACTAGGTTTGAGCTTCAGGTCTCAGATCTGAGTCATTGCTCCTATACTATATTATCAGGACTGTGGTACATGAACATGGGTACATGTGCAAGTGTCCAAATCATCTTGCAGATTTTTGTTGATACAGGAAAAAAGTGACGAAATGGCTACGAGGATACGTCTCCAAAAGCAAATTATATATAGATGTGATATGCTTAGTGTTTTTATACTGAATACAGTGTTGTTTGAGAAATAATATCATTAGATATCTTACTCAATGCTTCGTCCATAGTTTTTCTCTACTTCTGTCAAGTGACTTCCCTTTTTGGTCCTTTTAGGATAACTGTCGACTGTTGACTGCTTAGGATTGGGTGGGATTCTGTACCCATTTCCATGAATGACTAGTTGTTGAACATAGCATGTTCCGTGAACACTTTTCCTGGGTGAGACTATGGATCGGTGGGGGTGAAAGGGGGGAGGGGGTTAGAGGTCATGGCAATACATAGGTGAAAAAGTGATGCCTGGCTGTTGATATGCTGGACATCTTTCTTTCCTTGGGGTTTACGTACTTTTAACTGTTTGTACTCTATGGTAATTTGTACTATTTATTTGGCATGATAACTTTGATGGAACTATATATCATATAGAGAGGATATCTTTGCTTTTATGTTTGTTGTTACGGAAAATGCACGCGGTGCCCTTGAGGTTTGGTATTTTACCCAAAATACCCAATTTTTTTATCCGGAAACTTTAAGAGGCCATAAGTCAAGTTCATAAAGTAATAATTTTTTTACTCAAATCGATCAACTTTCCGAGAGCTACGATTTGAAAAAAAAATTTGTCGAGTTTGGAATTCGTAACCAAGAGATATGGTCACTCAAAGTTTGTTTGGTCCACTTTCTGAGCTTGTAAACGCGAGTTATGACCTCTTAAAGTTTTCCATTGTTATAATTTCTGTTCTACAAGAAGAAATTAACTCTGTTTACTGTGTATTACAGCCGATTTCTCCAATGTAGAGGCCCTTTTGCTAAAAGAAGGCACCCATTAGTAGACTCTGCTGTTGTTTCAGAAATAAGGAGGTGCCTAGAAGATGGGATTGAGTTCCAAGGCGAATTGTTAAACTTTAGGAAAGATGGTTCTCCCGTAATAAACAGACTACGGCTGGTGCCCATCTTAGGAGATGATGAAATCATAACTCACTTTATTGGTATACAGTTGCTCACAGACACTAATATCGATTTAGGCCCGGTTCCTAGCTTATCCGTGAAGGAATCACTGAGGTCATCTGATCTGTTTCGGTCTAGTCTTTCAACATTTCAGCCTCTTCAATCCCGGGACCGGAATGTTTGTCTTGACCTTTGTGGGCTATTCCAGCTTGGTGATGAAGTTCTTGCATTGAAGGTTTTTTCACGGCTAACTCCTCGAGATTTTGCTGCTGTGGGCTCTGTTTGTAAGCGACTTTATGCACTTTCGAAGAATGAAGATCTTTGGAGAATGGTCTGTCAGAATGCATGGGGTACTGAAACAACTAGTGTTCTAGAAGCTGTTCCTGGCACAAAGAGACTCGGGTGGGGTCGGCTGGCCCGAGAACTGACAACTCTTGAGGCAGCGGCTTGGAGGAAAGTGACAGTCGGGGGTGCAGTTGAGCCCTCTCGGTGTAACTTCAGTGCTTGCGCTGTTGGGAATCGGGTCGTCTTATTTGGTGGCGAGGGAGTCAACATGGAGCCAATGAATGATACGTTTGTGTTGGATTTGAATGCCAACAACCCTGAATGGCGGCATATCAAAGTGAGCTCTCCTCCTCCGGGGCGTTGGGGTCATACTCTCTCCTGTATGAATGGTTCCAACCTAGTTGTATTTGGAGGCTGTGGAACCCAGGGCCTTTTAAATGATGTGTTCGTCCTTGATTTGGATGCCAAGCAACCAACCTGGCGTGAAATATCCGGATTGGGCCCACCTCTTCCGAGGTCGTGGCACAGTTCATGCACACTTGATGGAACCAAGTTAATCGTCTCTGGTGGATGTGCAGATTCCGGTGTACTCTTAAGTGACACATTTCTGCTTGATATATCAATGGATAAACCCATTTGGCAAGAAATCCCTGTGGCATGGGCTCCTCCTTCTCGCCTTGGCCACACGTTGTCCGTCTATGGAGGGAGGAAAATCTTAATGTTTGGAGGCTTAGCTAAGAGCGGCCCACTTCGGTTTCGTTCTAGCGATGTTTACACCATGGATTTGAGCGAGGACGAGCCTTGTTGGCGGTGCGTGACTGGAAGTGGAATGCCAGGTGCTGGAAACCCGGGAGGCGTGGCCCCACCTCCTAGGTTGGACCATGTGGCCGTAAGCCTTCCAGGGGGAAGAATCCTCGTATTTGGTGGGTCGGTGGCGGGTCTTCACTCGGCTTCACAGCTATATCTTCTGGATCCAACTGAAGAGAAACCAACATGGAGGATCCTAAATGTACCGGGACGACCTCCAAGGTTTGCTTGGGGACATAGTACTTGTGTTGTTGGGGGCACACGGGCTATAGTTCTTGGTGGTCAAACGGGTGAAGACTGGATGCTAACTGATCTACATGAGCTGTCGTTGTCGAGCACTGTTAATCCCGAGGACCAACTGGAGGAAAGACATCAGTCCTGGTAGAAATAGGGTTTAAGGCATCTGAATTTTGCCTGTTTGTTCAGATTGACTGTTTGCCGGTCTAAAATTGAGGTTTGTATCAAAGTTTCACTGTCATTTGCCACTGTGAATCATTCTTCCTTTTACTGCAAGCCTTTTAGGATAGTAATTGGGATAAAAATTAAAGAAAAAAAAAGGAAAATAAAAAATCTAGTTAAGAAGGGGTTTAAAATTTGGATGTGTATATACATATACTGTTATAATGTGCTGTTATGTAATGAGAATTGTTGTAACTTGTCTCATGATGCCTCGTTCGAGAACACGAGATCTCTTCAACTACTGGGTTTGGAGGTGCTGAGTTCTCCTCAGAAGCTGAAGCTTGCTCCTCAGCTTAGTGTATGATTAAGTCAGCTTTACACATGTATTGTTTTTCGTCTCCTATTAAATCACCATGGAATTCTATCACATATCATTCACACGTTCTGTTTAGTTATACAGTTTGTGTGATTTATAGCTATACTTATTACATACATACTACATTGCAGTCTGTATTATGTGTTGGGAGTTAACTGCTACCATTTTTCTTCCTTTGCTGGTCATATTTTGTATGAATTTGCACACAACTTTTTCAATGATCCTCCCTTACGGACGTCCAACAGGTCCTAGTACCAGCTCAAATAGATCAAACAGTTCTTATCCGGTTCTATGGATGTGTGGGCGTGGATGCACTTAGTTGTGTAAATTGAACACTTGAATGCAAGTATGCCTAAGTGCCTAACCAACCATACTTGCGTTCCTGGCATAAACTGTAACTGTTTGTTTCTCGAGGTGGTTTCAAATCTTCACATCTCTTGTATCACAAAAAAATGCATCAAAATATGGTCAGGGTAATCTTCAGAGCCCGCGTATCTTACATTTGATAATTATATGGCGTGTCCAAATATGTTGGCAGAATTGATGATATGGAAGTACGACTATTAAGCATTAATACACCACTATTATAAGGGTAAGATTATTGATGGTCTTAAAATAAGACTTTGTTAAGTCTTAAGACAAGACTCATTTAAAACTACCAATAATCTACCAAAGTCGTAAGTCTTAACAAAGAAGTCTTAAGTGAGTTATGGAAATCCAAGACTCAACTTAAGATTTTGGGTGATTCTTGATCCTACTTTTAGTGTAAATTATCCAATGAGTGGATTTCATGTGTCAATGTGATGTAAAAAAAAGTAGAGTCTGAGATGAGTCTGACAGATAATGTACAAAATCTGAGGTTGGTCTGAGGTGAGTCTGAATAATAAAGAGGTAATAAAAGTAAGTGGAAAGCTGGACGCAAAGTACAGAACTTGTTAAGGTGTTTGAATGTTTAGAAACTCTTTTGCCGGAGAAGTATCCTTTCCGTTTCCTTTTTCTTCATTTCCTCTCATAAAAATTACTCTATTATTTTCATTCCCAAGTAAACTTTCAACCATTTGATCGATTGAGTCTAGGGTTAATCCGGATCATTGAAAAGGTAAGAGTAAGATTATTGGTGACTTTTGAGACAAGACTTACATGAGTCTTGAGATAAGACTTACTCAGGACCCCCAATAATCTACTCAAGTCTTGACAAAGTCTTAAGTAGAGCCTTGGATCCAAGACTCAACTTAAGACTCTACAAAAGTCTTGGTCCCATCGTTTTATAAATAACAACCAATAAAGGGCTACCATGTGTTAAATATACTATTATTTTCCTTTTTATCTAAAATTCGATAACAAAGGTGTAGTGAAAAAGTAGAGTCTAAGTTGAATTTGAGGGATAATGTATAAAGTTTGAGGTGAATCTGAAGTGAGTCTAACAATAGAATAATAATAAAAGTTAGTGGAAAGCTATGTGTCAGAGTTTTAAGACTTTGATGAGTCTTACTGATAATGTTATCCTAATAGACCTCCTCAAAGAAATGGCAAGTATCTTTAGATTCCTCACTATGTCCGGAGTCCGCCCCAACTAGCCAAACAGATAAGGAGTCACTTTAGCTTAACTACTAAATGTTAGAAGAGGGTTACAACTAAATGAAGAAATGTTTACTTTTTATTATTGTATGACTTTATACTAACTTAAATTTCCGGAATTACTTTTTCATATATGGACTTTACTATTTCACATACATTTTTTTCATAATATTTTCAAACCCTACCCTTTTCCCTAGACATAAACAGAACAATTATCCATCCTGATGCGTGCATTTTATGTAGACCTTTTAGGCCATATTAGCACGCATTTCCATGGTTATTTCGTAGTGTTTTACTACAAATGTCCCCCGAATAGTCTACTTTGGTTTGTCTTGTGTTATTTGCAGATATGAGCCGGATAAGATCGTAATCAAGCCTAAAACATGTCCCTACGCATGAATTTAGGAGAAGAGTTGAGTCGGAACTTGTTACTACCATCTTGAGATGCGCGTAGAAGTAATGGAAGTCTATCGACCGAAAGAAGAGCCTCGTGCTGCTAGTGCCTACTTTGAAGAGCCATAAGTTGAGTTCTACAACAAATAATCAAATGATTCCAATTGGAGGTGAAATCTTATCCTCTTAGCTTTCCAATGCCACCAAACACGCTTGATTTGCCCGAGTAACGAAGAAATGACAGCCGTTTGAAGTTCAGTGCACATTGCAGGAAATCTGTTCGACAGATTGACTATATATATTCGAGTAGTTATTCGATCGACCAGAATATGGTCGATCGACCTGTTTTCAATTCCCGAGGCCCATTCTAACCTAAGCCCATTAGGTTAGTTGATTTTTGAGTCGATTGAACACGCGCGTTTTAAGAGGGGAAAGCAACCTTGTATCAGTTACTTTTCACTTTTTATCTTTTATCTTTACCACTGTTTACTTTAGTTTTACTTTTCATTGAGAAAAAACAGTTCAGTTGGTAGCTTTTACATTAATTTTCCTTCAAACTTGTGAGATCTAATTTTCCGGAATTCTGTATTCAACTCTTCTGGGATTATTGGTAATCATACTTTCTTTACTCCTTTCTTCCTCTTGCTTTAACTTATCTTTTTATCTTGCGATCATGATTTCCTCTTTAGTCATTTCCTTCGTTTCGATTTTTAATCTCTCTATGCATAGCTAAATCCCTTGATTAGGATATAGGGGATCCTATGAATTTGTGACGAATCATGATTAGGTTTAGATTAGTTCATATTTGTAAGTCTCTGTTGTTGATTGTAGCTTTTAATAGCAATTGGTCAATTAATGCACATGATTGATTAGTTGATTTGGTAAACCCCGACCTAAGATCGAAAGCCTGGTGAGGCTTAAACCTGCTACAAAAATTAGAGTGTCCTAGTAAGTTGCGAGATCCCGCTAGAAGCACTTTAGGGTGAATAACGATCCCAGAGGACCTTTTCACTACCCCTTAGACCGATAATTGCGACTGATCTGCGACCTAAACCTCAATCGTTACACTTTTATTGGTGAACCGACTATCCTAGTTTTCTCTCCCTTATATTTTTAGACTCTTTTCTTTTACGCTCTTTATTCTCTCTTTCCTTCACTACTTTTAGTTTAATCAAAACAAACGATCAAAACCCCCAAATTCGGTTACGTCGACGGACTTTAGTTTAGCAATTAGAATTTATATCTGTCTCCCTATGGATACGATCCTGACTTCCTTGTTACATTAGTTAGGCCAGTTGGTTATTTTTGATAGGGTTGCGACAGCCATGTCAAATTTTGGCGCCGTTGCCGGGGAGGCGAGGTATTTCTATTTGTTTTATTTAGTTTGTCTTATGTCTCAAGGAACTTCGGTTCCTTGAGGCCATTCTAATATCTTCCATCCAGTTTCCACAGGGTGAAGACGAATCATTTGGTGCTTACATAGACAGGTTCGAGGAGTGGCTGGATATGTTGAATTATGGAACCTTGGCTGCCCTCCAGATTTGCTTGTCTATCATCCGGAGTATGAATGACCCTACACGATCTTACCTCGGCTCAATAGGTAAGGGAGATTTCAGTTGGAAACCTATCAATGAGCTTTTGGAATTCTTTGACTGGTTTGCCATTGAGAGTATCAAACCCATTTTCTCACTTCGGTCATACATGGATAAGGGGGTGGGTGAGACCGTAGAAACCGTTTTACAGAATGAAAATGACATTGACGGAACCATAGAGAAGGATACCATAAGCTTAGTTGATAATCCCTTCTTTGAGGATGATCTAGGACCTCTCTATGATACTTTTACAGATATCGAGCCACGTCAGGAAGACTTGAGGGACCCTATAGAGAATCCCTTTTGTGACGAGTCTTACGATAGTGAGAGTGAGGATGGGCGATTGGAAAGTCTAGAGGTCAAATGGGACTCATATGATAATATGATATATGAGTATGTTATAGGTGACCCTGTTAACACATTTGACTTTACTGCCCCTTGCATTTGGGATGACTACCCACCTTCTCCTATTACACACTGAACTCCTCCACCTCACGTAGAATACCCGTCTAAGCAGGTTATTTCTACTCATGTGTTTTCATTGTTAAATGTTTTTGTGGTCTCTAACTCTCTACTTTCCTGTGATCTGAGCTTTAGTGTTTCACCCTCAGCTAAAGGGTGGAATTATTCGGTTGATTTTTACAGGAGCTGTCAAAGAAAGTTTAGCAAGGTGATACGGTGTTTCACTTTGTTTTTATTTGCTCCTATTAATTGCTGGTGCTACTTATGCTTTTGTGTAGCACATGCGCAAATTTTTGACCGACTTCTAAGGGCTCTGAGCTGTTTTGAATATGTACATTCGTGACTAACCACTTGGTCAGCTGAAAAGGTCGTGCGAGACCTATCTGAAACCAGCGTTTATCGGGAGGCAACCCGACTCTTGTTTTGTTGTATATTATTTCAGACTTTTCGCATGTTTTTATTTCTCTTTACTGTGTGTTAGGACTCTTAATCATGTTCTTGCGTGATTACTCAGTATTAGTCGCTACTTTATCGCTTGCTGATGCGACAAATGACTCGATCGAGTCCCTTATTTGCTCGATCGAGCAGTGCAGCCACCTAGAGTACTCGATCGAGTTCATGCTTTACTCGATCAAGCAATACCTTTTGCAGAACCATTCGATCGACTTCCTTCCCTCCTCTATCGAGGGGAAACTTGCCATTGTCTACTCGATCGACTGGTCTTTTCGTCGATCGAGTCCCTAATTACCTCTCATATCTGGTTCGGTTTGGGGAGGTCCGTCGTGCGCGCATTCTTTAAGTTTCTGACTCACTTTCTTTAGTTTGCATTTCTTTTCCTTTACTCTGTACAATGAGGACATTGTACGGTTTGGTTTGGGGAGGTTATGCATCCATATCTGGTCTGCATATTGTTTTTACTACATTTCTGTTATCACATATCATTTACGTATGCATTGTTATTTCATTTCTCTTGCATCCAAAAATGACGAAATAAAAAAAAAATAAAAAAAAATCAATAAAATAAAAAAAAATTCACGTTTATTTTAGCATATTAGTCGAGTCGAAACAATTATTTTCTCACCCTTCATCTGGTCTTTTACTTAAGCCTTGCACAATCATTATCTTTTGCATAGTCATTTGCATGATCTTATGAGGTTTTTTGTTTGAAATTGATGCTGAACGAATAGACTTGACCTGACATGTTGGCCACCTACTTACATTTTCTAAGGATTAGAGCTTTATAAACTGGTGACATCTATGATCGGTTTCATGTAGGATTGTGAGTAGTGTACTCCTTGCATAGCATGTAATATCAAATTGCAAAAATATGAAATTCAATTGCTTATTGCCTGCATACATTCGGGCTAGTGGTTGTTGTCACATGTTGGAGAATGCTTACATTGTTCCATTCCTTTTGCTTTTACCCTTTAACTCCACAATTAGCCCAAAATTGCCTTTTTGACCCTTTAACTATATCCAAAAATTAGCCTACCTTGTCAAGCTAGTTTAGTGATTGCTTCCGCGGGTATAATCCTTTTGTAAATTTTGGTTTCCTTGAATGATTGGAGTTGGTAAGAGAAGAGGAAATGAGAAAACGAAAAAGAAAAAAAAAAAATATATATATATATATATATATATATATATGAAAAAAAAAGAGAAAAAAAGAGAATAAAGAAGAAAAAAAAGAGAAAGATGAAAAAAAATGAATAATTCTGCTCCTACGATTTATTTACATCGTATGAGGAGTTTGATTTTATTGGCTGAGTGAGTTATTTGTCAAGCTTTGGCAATTGTGTTTCATTTTTCAGATGGTCTGGAAGCGGGATGTTTTTATTGGTAATGTTTTTGGTACTGGATTGTCTCTTACCTCCACATTCCCAAATTTTGTAAGTATACGGCATGTGATAGGACCTCGTTTGGTTTGAATGTATGTGCACGGTAGCTAGAATTGTCTATCATATTCGATTGCATGCATGTTTATGTAGGTCGTAGTCTAGGTGAGCGACTATATTTTCTTTCTCTCTCGCACAAATTTTTTTTACCCTTTGCTTTGTTGAGAGATAAGTGACCCGTGAGAGTCCGATATTGAAGGTCTAGCAAGGTCGACGGTTCAACTATTTTACAAACATCTTTATAACTCGTTTGCATTTGACATCACCTGCTAAGTTTTGACTGTTGCATTAAATTGGTTTAGGTGGACGATTTATAGTGCTCCTGAGTTTAATAGTTCCATTAGTTGTTTGCTTGAGGACAAGCAAAGGTTTGGTTTGGGGAAGTTTGATGCGTGCATTTTATATAGACCTTTTAGGCCATATTAGCACGCATTTTCATGCTTATTTCGTAGTGTTTTACTACAAATGTCCCTCGAATAGTCTACTTTGGTTTGTCTTGTGTTATTTTCAGACATGAGCCGGAGAAGATCATAATCAAGCCTAAAACATGTCCCTATGCATGCATTTAGGGAAAGAGTTGAGTCTGAGCTTGTTACTACCATCTTGAGATGCACGTAGAAGTAATGGAAGTCTATCGAGCGAAAGAAGAGCTTCAGGCTGCTAGTGCCTACTTTGAAGAGCCATAAATTAAATTCTACAATAGATAATCAAGTGATTCCAATTGGAGGTGAAACCTTATCCTCTTAGCTTTCCAACGCCACCAAAACGCTTGATTTTCCCGAGAAACGAAGAAATGGCAGCCGTTTGTAGGTCAGTGCGCATTGTAGGAAATCTGTTTGACAGATATAGTCGATCGACCATATATGGTCGATTACTAATTCGACCGACTGGCTATTTGGTCGATCGACCATATATGGTTGAATGGTTATTCGATCAACCAGAATCTGGTCGATCGACCTGCTTTCAATCCCCGAGGCCCATTCTAACCTAAGCCCATTAGGTTATTTGATGTTTGCGTCGACTGAACACGTTTTAAGAGGGGAAAACAACCTTGTATCAGTTACTTTTCACTTTTTATCTTTTATCTTTACCGCTGTTTACTTTAGTTTACTTTTCATTGAGAAAAACAATTTAGTTAGTAGCTTTTACATTAATTTTCCTTCAAACTTGTAAGATCTAATTTTCCGGAATTATGTATACAACTCTTCTGGGAATAATGGGAATCATACTTTCTTTACTCATTTCTTCCTCTTGCTTTAATTTATCTTTTTATTTCGCGATCATGATTTCCTCTTTAGTCATTTCCTTCGTTTCGATTGTTAATCTTTGTATGCATAGCTAAATGCCTTGACTAGGATATAGGGGATCCTATGAATTTGTGACGAATCTTGATTAGGTTTAGACTAGTTCGTATTTGTAGCGATTAGTCAATTAATACGCATGATTGATTAGTTGATTTGGTAAACCCCGATCTAAGATCGAAAGCCTAGTGAGGATGAGACCTGCTAGAAACATTAGAGTGCCCTAGTAAGTTGCGAGAGCCCGCTAGAAGCATTTTAGGATGAATAGTGATCCGAGATGACCTTTTTACTACCCCTTAGACCGATAATTGCGACGGATCTGCGACCTAAACCTCAATCGTTACACTTTTATTGGTAAACCGACTATCCTAGTTTTCTCTCCCTTATACTTTTAGACTCTTTTCTTTTACGCTCTTTATTCTTTTTTTCCTTCACTATTTTTAGTTTAGTCAAAACAAACGATCAAAACCCCCAAATTCGATTACTTCGACGGACTTTAGTTTAGCTATTAGAATTTATATCTGTCTCCCTGTGGATACGATCCCGACTTCCTTGCTACATTAGTTAGGTCAGTTGGTTATTTTTGATAGGGTTGCGACGGTCGTGTCACATCCCTTCTAAATATAAACAAAACAATCTTATATATATTCATATTTGTCCTAATATTGAATCTAATTACTCTAAATACTTTAACATGGATTCTAATTCTCCACTTACTTAGTTATTACTAACTTTAACAATTATAATAAACCGTAATAATAATAATAATTATTATAATAATTATAGAGAGAGGAGCGTGCGATTCTGGGGCGATTAGGGTTGCGGTTTAGGGTTCGTGAGTGTGAGCGCCTACCGTCATCTTCTACCCCTCAACGGTGGTCCAGGGTTGCCGGCGTCCTCTGCCGTCGGTGCACTGTCGTCTTCGTTGGTCCAGGGGGCCGGAGTTGCTGTCGGTTTTTGCGGGAAGGAGGGAGCAGCGTGAGAGTTGCACGCACTTTTGCCAACACCAGCCTACTTGCGGTGCCCAGTCGTCACCAGAGGCCTATTCGCCGGTGTCTGTCGCCGTCGTGTGCAGTGGTGGTGTTTGGTTTAAGGTTTGTTTCCGATTTCGCTGCTTTTCTCGTTCGTCGCCTTCGCCTGCTGCCGTCGTCTGTAGCCATCCCCACCGACGGCAACCTCATGTTGTCGCCGTTCACAAACATACCTGTGTCGGTGACCTCACGTTGCCGGTGCTATAACGTGGGTGTGGTTTTCCTGTGTTCTTCGGCGGTCGCGGGTTCGGTTTTTGAGGTTGTCTGTGGTGTTTTGGGTGGTGGTGGTGTTGGTGGTCTCCCTCATCGTGCTTGCGGGTTTGGTCGGCGCAGGTAGCTTCTGGGTTGTGCTCGCCGGCGCTGCTGCGTGTTTCTCGGCGTTATGGCATTTACGTGGTGTCATTCCGGCCTTTAGTGTTTTTCTTATTATTATTATTTTCTTTTTCATTTGTTTTGCCTTTTGTTATTACATGTTTTTTTTCTTCGCGCGTCGTTGGGTGCTTGCTTCACCGTGCTTGAGTGGGTGGTGTTGGAGGTTGACGTCGTTGCTTGGGTGGTTGGTGAGGTTTTGGTTCCTCTTCATGCCTCCCTTAGTTCGTTTTCAGTGTCCTTTTTCGCATTTGCATGGGTGTCCGAATAGTAACGGAAGGGGTCTTCAGAAATCCTCCTGGCGGTATCATTTTCAGGATTGGCATTGTCGTGACGGGGCTGTTCGACTTACACGTCAAACTATAGCTGATAGTTTGACTGTGTATACTAATGCCGAGACTACTTTGAAGCGGATGAGGGTTTGGCTTTGCGGTGTCTATCTTAGGACCCATGCCTTTCGCTCTAGATGTCACAATGTAGGGGGTGCTATTCAGGGTATCCCCAGACCCCCGGCTCCGTCTCCATTTGTTCCCGTGTCTGATGTTGGGATTGAGCTCGATCAGTGGTCTATAGCCTCGCTTGATCGTTTATTTTCTTTGGGCCTTCGTTCGGTGAAGTCCATCCCTCCTAAGTGTCGGCTTGGGTTTGCTCGGGTATTGAAGGGGGTTTTGGATGAGGTGGCTGACTCTCATGGTAACCTCTCCTGTTGGATTCGGTTGTTTGTTCTGCCTCTTTGTCTACTCAAGACCTTCACTCCCCGGAGTAATGTCGAGTGTAGGTCGGCTGTCAGGCGGCAGCGCCAGGAGGAGAGTATTGCTGGGACTATCCTTGCTTGGGGGGCACCGGGAGGGGGGTTGCAGCTGTTACGGGAGTGTTTAGCTGAGGGTACTCCACCGTTTCACGTGGATGAGGAGCTTGATTTGGGTGAGCTTAACCTTCGCCAATGTCGGCGGAAGATTAGTGATGGCCATTATACTGCTGCCGTTCGGGTGCTCTCTTCTTCTGGTGTCCACCCTACTCTGTTGCCAGTTTAGAGGCTTTGCGGGAGAAGCATCCGGTCGTCCCCTCGCCATCTTTACCTCCTTTACCTGAGGATCATCCTCAACTTGTTGCTTCTTCAGCTGGGGTGTTGGATATGATTCGTAGTTTCCCACGCGGCACTTCTTGTGGGAGAGATGGTTTTCGCGCTCAGCATTTCATGGATTATTTGAGTGGGGCTGCGGTGGCCATCTCTGATGATTTGATCGCTTCTATTACTAGGGTGGTTAACCTTTTTTTAGAAGGCCGGTGCCCGCCGGCTCTTGCTGAGTACCTTGCTAGTGCTCCGCTCACTCCTCTGGTTAAGCCCGGGGGTGGTCTTCGTCCTATTGTTGTTGGCACTGTCTGGAGACGGCTGGTCTCTAAGGTTGGTGCTTTTTTGGTTGGCCCTACTCTGGGTTTTTATTTGCCGATCTTTAGTTTGGGGTTGGGGTGTCCGGTGGAGGAGAGGCTATCTTGCTTGCCTTGAACCGGCTCATGGAGGCTCGTGGTGGCGAGGTAGGGCTTTCTATGTTGCTGGTTTATTTCCGGCATGCTTTTAACCTTGTTGACCGGTCCGTCATGCGTCAGCAGGTTCGTCTCGTTGCCCGGGTCTTTCCCGTTGGGTGGAGTTTTGTTATTCTCGCCTTGCCCGGTTGTATTATGGGGAACATTGCTTGCGGTCTTGTCAGGTGTTCAGCAGGGTGATCCTTTGGGGCCATTGCTTTTCGCGTTGGTTTTGCATCCGTTGGTGTGCAAAATTCGGGATTCCTTTGATGTTACTATGCAGGCCTGGTACTTGGATGATGGTAATATTGTGGGCGATACGTTGGAGGTGGGGAGGGTGTTGGATTTGATTTTGGCTGATGGCCCCGGTTTTGGTCTTCATCTTAATGTTGCTAAGACTGAGCTCTTTTGGCCTATTGAGGACCCCCGGAGTCGGCTTCCCGGTGTTTTCCCCGCTTCTATCGGTCGTCCAATACGGGGTGTCTCGGTTTTGGGCGGGCCTATCAGTACTTGCCCTATTTTTAGCGGTGAGATTGTGGAGAGGAGAGTGACTAAGACTATTGAGCTTATGGACTTAGTCACGAGGATCGAGGACCCGCAGTGTGAGTTGCTTCTGCTTCGTGCATGTACTGGTATTTCTAAGTTTATTTCTCTCTTCGTACTTGTTCCCCGGTTGCTTTTGGGTCAACTTATCTCCGTTTTGATGCTGCGCTTCGTTCTAGCTTGGAGCGTATTGTTACCGCGTCTGGGCCTGGGTTTGGGGAGTGGCAGTGGCGCCTTGCTACTTTCCCCTTTCATTTAGGCGGGCTTGGTGTTTATGCAGCGGGTGATGTGGTACATTATGCGTTCTTGGCTTCCCGTTTGCAGTCTGCTGAATTGCAGGCTAGGCTCCTGCGGCCTTCTGGTATCATTGACCCTGACCCTTCTTTCACCGATGTCTTGCGGCTGTTCTCGGAGATTACTGGTTCTGATTTTCTTGGTAACCCTAGTGAAATTGTTGCCCCCAAACTTATGAAGAAATTGGCAGATATTTATTTCTCGACGGTTGCTGCTTCTTCGGAGTCGGTTTTCTCCTTGTCCCCGTGTCATGTTGCTTTGTGGAAATCTCAGCATGGGGCTCACTCTTCTGATTTGTTGAGAGCAGTTCCTATCTCTGGGTTGGGTCAGACTATGAACAGGATGACTTACCGTTGTGTGCTTGGGTATAGGCTAGGTGTTCCACTTTTCTTGGTACCTAGGCCTTGCTCTGCTTGCTCTCGGGTTTTTGCTGAGGATGTGTTTGGGGATCACGCTGTCTCTTGTGCTGGTACTGTTGGGGTTAAGCATCGTCATAACCTTGTTAGGGATACTCTGTTGGACATCTGCTACAGGTCTGGGATTTCGGTGGGTAAGGAGGTAGACATTGGTTTGGTCGATGGACATGGCGGTTCTCTTCGCCCTGCAGATTTGCTTCTTTATTCGTGGGACAGGGGACGTGATGTGTGTATTGATTTGACTGGGTCCTCCCCTCTGACTCAGACTGGGCTGACTGATTTTGTACCTGGCCGGGTTGTTGTGGATGCTGCTCAGCACAAGTGTGCTAAGTACAGGGATCGTTGTGAGGCTGCAGGTTATGGTTTCCTTCCTTTCTCTTTCTCTTCGCTTGGGGAGCTGGGTTCGGATGTTGTAGCCTTGCTGAAGCGGATTCAGCAATACTCGGTATCTCAGGATGCGGGGGCGCGGATGGCTGCGTACATTTTTACTAGGCGTAGCTTTGCTGTAGCTAAGGGGGTGGGAGCTCAGATTGTATCTCGGCTGCCCACCAATTTTATGTAAACTCTTATTTTGTTCATTTTTATATATGATAGCTGCGCGCATCCTTATTAAAAAATAATAATAATAATAATAATAATAATAATAATAATAATAATATTTAAATTATAAAAAAAATAACAATAATAATTATAGTCACCGTCCTACAATTTCGAATCAACGAGAAACTAAATTATCATAATTAATTAAAGAAAATAAAATAAAATTACTAATAAATAAGGAAAATACCCAAAACACAAAACACAAACAAACTAATTGATAAGAGAAGAAATAATTTAATTTTTTAAAAATAAACAAATATAGAAAAGGTAGTTAATAAAAAAAACAATTCAGAAAAGTAAAAATAAAATAAACCAGATTTGTGGGAGCAGGGGTGGAGATGCGGGGAAGGGGGCGGAGGTGCAGCACAGGAGGGAGTGCATGGAAGGAGAGATCGGCGTAGGGGGAGGGGGGCGGGGCGGGGTGAACGACGAAGGAGAAATCGTCACAGGGGAGGGGTGTGTAGAGCGGGGGCGTGGCGGCGGGATGTCGGCGCAGGAAGAGGGGGTTCGGGACAGGGGGAATGGAGGTGGGGAAGTCGGAGCAGGGGGTGGGGCCGGTGAACGGGGTTGGTGAGAGAAGGGGCGGTGAACGGAGTAATTGGTTGAATGGTTGGTGTTGATTACTTTGTGTCTAAGGGGATGAGGGAAGAGAAATAAAATTAATTGGCTGAATGATTAAAAAATGACATGGGCAGTGTGATAAAAATCGTATATAAAAGATTAAAATTCATATGTGAAAAAGCACATCCCTAAATTTAAACTCATTTTAGTAGAGTAATTATATAGCAAATTTGAATGTCAGTGCTCTTATATTTTATTGCTCTTTGTTTCATATTACCACACACAAAAAAGAATAAGAAAAATGAAACAATTATTGATACCGTCTTTCAAAAATCACTTTTTGAAATTACAGTTTCATAATTTTTTTATTTTTGTAAATTACATCTAAAATATTACTTTTCTTCAAAAATTGCACCACGATGACGTTTTCAGTGAATTTTATCAAAAAGTGACCGATATACCGTTGTATATGAGTATTAATAATTGTAGTCGGCGTTTCAGTACTTGTAGTCGGCGTTTTTAGTGCAAAGAACGAAATTACCCCTGGACATAAAACTGAAATTTTCTCTTTAAAACTTTTCTTTGAAATTCTTCAAAAGCCCAAATAATTCCCCAAAACCCCGAAAAATTTAAAAACCTGAAAATCATCTAAAATAACAAATTTTCATGACGGAATCCAATTTACCATATTCTTCGGTAAATTAACAACTTCATGTATGTCATCGTTAATTAATAAATTTGTGTTTGTTTTACACTTTCGGGTTAATTTTCTTGCGTTTTCGATAAATTTCACGTGTTATGGAAGGATGACGAAATTCATCATCCAACTATGTACGTACAACACATTGAGTTTCAATGTGCAATCATGGAGGGATGGTGAATTTCATCATCTCCTCCATAGCCACACGTTGGAACTCACTGTGTGGTCCATGGTTGGATGATAAAATTCACCTCATCGTCTCCTTCATGGTCACACGTTGGAACTCATAGTGTGGTCTATGGTTGGACGATGAAATTCATCAACCATCCGGGGATGGATGGTTAGAGATGGATGGTTGAATTTCATCGTCCAACCATCGGCCGCACTATAAGTTTCATTGAGTCCATCCATGGATAGATGATGAATTTCATCGTCCAACCACGGATCACACTATGAGTTTCAATGTATGACCATGGAGGAGATGATGACATTTATCATCTACTCCATGTACACACTTTATTTTTTAAAATTTTTTGTTTAAACTGTTCTTGTAGTCTATTTATTAACTTTTAATATTTTGTCTTCCGTTTAACGTAATTTGTTATGTTTAATTTTAAAATTTATATGCTAACCATTAAATAATTTGCATTGAATAAGATTCGTTCGGGATTTTTGGCGAGAATTTCGTTAAATATAATCCTTTATTTGTGACGAATGTTCAATTTGTAACGCGTGATGAAGCATTTAGTTGGGCGAAAAATATAGTGTTTGAGAACGGTTTTGCTTTGGTTTAATCAAGTAAAGGGCGAAAAAGCAGAAAAGCGGACGAGTTGTTGTCATGTTACTTTCGATTTTCAAGGCAAGGTTACCTCCTTCAATATATAATCCCGAGAAACGTACGAGGTCAACTAAATGCATTTGTCCTTATAGAATTCAAGTCTTGCAAAATTACGTTACTGGAAATTATCAAAGCACGGTAGTTTGGGACATAATCACCTCCGAGGGTGGCAATCAACACAACCATAATATTATAATTTACAAGGGCGGAGATTGGCACTGCGCGGGATTAGACGTCGAGGAGAAAGTCTATGTAAGGTAACAAGTTAAGGTCAGGGTTCTCCCGAGGGATATAAAAATGGTCTTCGTCAGAAATCTCAACCGTCAAGCACCCAGATTTATAACGAGATAAAGAAACTTAGACGAGAGATTAGGGTTGAAAGGAATATCACTCAACATATGTTGGCTTTAGTGGTAGAAACAAATATGTTCATTGGCATAAGACTAATTCTGAGACAGGAGAAATCTTGCATGCCTTCATGGCACATTCTCAATCAGTTTGTTTCGGGCTTATCATTATGTGGTAATGATGGATGCTACGTATAAGACCAACACATACAAGAATCTACTCGTTGAGGTTGTGGGATTATTCCTACGGATCCCGATACCTCGTACTAGTGGTTGTTGAACAGGTTAGATGACATTCTGAACTACATCGGAAAATCTCCTTCTGTTTTCGTGGCCAACCGGGAGTCGGGTGTGAATCGTGTTATTAAAGTAATATATCCCGAAAGTAAGAATTTGTTGTGCCGATAGCACACGAACAAAGCTATCGAATCAAAAGCACTGAGTATGAACAAGGCTGAGTGGTTTAAGAATTTTATCATTAACAATGTAGAATATGGTGGGAGAAGGGTTATTGATGTGTTTACAAAGCAAAAGTTTCGAGAAGCTTAGTTGGTCTTTCAACCTCGAATGGCGAAAATGCTGGACTAAAATGGTGATGAAAAGATATGTTCGACACATGAAATCCCTACATCCTATCAGGATCTTCACCGAACTTAAGTCTGTAGTTGCGCTTAAATCGGCGTTGCTCGTTGAAGGAATCTATATCAGAGACGGGATTACCCGACGATACCCAAACTTGTGCTTGTAGCAATCTGGCGAGTACAACTCTACTATGTTAAGAAATCTGATCAAATCGAGTAAAGCGAAACCCTACACGGTCCCTGAGGATGGCTCCCAAAAGGCAACCATCGGACGTGATGCGCCATAAGCCTATCCAAACTCTGTCGATGCAACTTTAACATCTTGCGATCACCCTTAACCCGAGGTACTCATATATCCAAGTCTGTAGAAACGGTAGACATCCACTAATACATGATATTGATTTGATTCCAATTGGAGGTGGTAGCCTGTCCTTTTATTATTCTAACAATAGGTGACACACACAAACCGTTCAAGTATTAAGGGAGATATGATAGTTTTACGAAAATTGGTCGATGCTGAGAACTGCGAGGCAACTTGACCGAGTTGAGGCTACTCGACCGAGTTAAGGCGACTCGACCGAGTTGAGATAACTAGACCTAGTTGGTATAACTCGGCCGAATGGCTGGTCCGTGTCCAACATCGCAGTTACTTATAAAAGAAAATCTGGAAGTTAAAAATCATATTTTACCCTAATCTGTCTACCGCCTTCTCACTTTTCTCTCAAAACCTCTCACCCTAAATCCTTGTGGTTACCTACCGGAGTCTAGTTGCGTCGATCATCCTAACCTTGTGTCATCGTTGTTAAGTAAGTCTTTAATTCGTTTGTTAGCATGCTTTAAGATGAATATGTTTGTGATGATTGTTAGTAATACTCTATCATATGTTATCTTAGGAGGAGAATAATAGAGGAATGTTGGTAGAAACAATTGGATCCTTGAGGTAGGGTTTCCCTACTCAGATTTGTTTGAATAAGATTGTGACGATATTGTTATTGTTAAGCTGCTATACATACTGTTGTGGATTGATTTGGGAACGTATGTGTGAGACAGTTGCGGGAAACGGTTCTCACTTCTACGATCGCTCTTCCTGGAACCGCCACGGAGAGGATGTGCACATTAAGGATCTGGGTACCCTTTGCCGCGAACAAGTGGGGGATTTGATATGGGCTTGAGGCCGCCATTTGTGATGCTGAAATTGTGATATCAGTAATTGTGATGTAGCAGATTATTTTGATTATCCATGTGGTGTTGTTATTGATGATATCTGCGACCATCCTATTTATCAGATTCCAACGCTTGTTGTATATTGCATATGATGATCCATGTTATGGTGAGCAGATTATCAGGTTCGCTACTGTTGTTGTGCTTGAGATGGGAGATAGTCACCTCACAAAGTTTAGTATCATGGTTATAGCTTAGCTTCCACGGTTACTTTCATTTGTAGTACTTTTGGTTTGTAACGACTTTATTCTTTACTACTTATAATATAATAAGTTGTTTGACAGTTAGTTTAATATTGTGCCTTATGAAACTGAGATGATAATGCTTTTATATTCTGATGGTCCTACCTAAAGGCCTTAGATTATGAGGGTGTTACACCCTAGGTTGCACGAAAACAGACACGGATACGGACACGACATGACATGTCATGAAATTTAGGACACAAGACGCGTCATTAAAATTTAATAAAATATACATTTTATAGTTATAAATGTTTGATTTTATTTTTGTAAAAATATTTGATATTAATTTTAAATAAGTGAACGTAAAACTTGCCCTTGATAATAACTTATTTTCAATTCTTATTCGAACAAATATTTTATTTAATCTCTTTCGATAGTGCAGTTCTCGTTTGAAGAACATCATTCACACCAAATGATGACCAAATACCGTGGACACGCGATGGACACGACTCAAATACCATGGACACACGTCAAACATGTGCCCAAATAAATGTAGAAAATTAGACACGGCTTTATAGGTGTCTGACACGTTTCGGCATGTGTCAGTGGAGTGTCGGTGTCGGACACGGTACAACTCATTATGAGAAGTGTCCGTGCTACCTAAGTTACACCCACCACCAAGCACTCCACTCCCCAGAATTATTATAGTTTTAAAAAAAATAAACTAATTAATTTTACAAAAAAAAGAAAAAAAAAAATGAACACAAACGACACAACTCTACAACCAAAGACAAACAATTAAACACAAACAACAACAACAACAACAACAACAACAACAACAACAACAACAACAACAACAGTACAATGTCTAAACACTATCAACAACTCCATTAAACTCCGGCGCCGACCACCACCATCAGCACCTGACCCCTATCCCCGCCGACGCCGACCACTGTGTCATCCACCCTCCACAAACCCCAATAATATTGTCTAAATATATATTTTCAGAAAACATATTAAACCTAATAATTTCAACATAACGTCTTAATAGTTGCTAATAAACAACTTATTTCAGTAATTGGAGAATTAGAATCCATTGTTAAAGTTTTTAGAGTAATTATATTCAATATTAGGGCAAATATGAATATATAGGAGTAGTTTTGTTTTAGTTTAGGAATAAGCGATAGTATTTTTTGTTCATGTTTAGGAAAAAAGATAGAGGCTCTATTTGGTAAACAGTATATTGACCAAATTTCAGCATATTTGAGAGATTTAGCATGTTTGACTTACCAATATGCTATTTAGAATATTTGGTTAATGACATATTGAAATAGTATATTGGGGTTCAATATGCTATTTTACAATATGTTGCTCCTAGCAGCATATTGGTTTAGCATATTAGAAATTAAAAAATTGTCTTATTTATCCTCTTAATAAAAGACTAACATTCCTTTTATATATTTAATAAATAATTTTTTCATGTCCTTATATGTCATTTTACAAATATTCTAGACAATCTGCTAATCTAAACTGTCAATTAACAAACACCTCTAAAATAATTCTGCTAAATAAATCTGCTAGTCATATCCGCTAAATCATTCTGCTAGTCAAATCTACTTTTTAAATCTGCTTCTGCCAATATTAATCCGTTGTTTACCAAATAAGGCTAGAGTTTGGAAATTTTATGAAAAAATGTACATGAAAGAATAAAATCTGTTTGTGAAAAATAATTCCGTAAAATAATTGAACAAAACTCATGAAAAGTGAACTATTGTAAATTGAACCTCAAAGGTGTTTCTTTGTGTACAAAGAACATTAGAGCAATTGCAATGGATATTTTTGACATTGAGTTTATAAACACGAGCTTTTAAATAAAGTTTGTCCCATTATTGGATAAAGTTTGTCATGAAAATGAAAAACTGAATTTGAGAAATAGAACTGAGTTCTTCTAAAAAATAAGAAAAGTTGACCAATAAACAATAATTGATAATTAAATAAAAAAAATTAAATAATAGTGTGGATCATGAACGATTTTTTGAAATGGCGCTCAAAAACAAAGTAATTGTCGTTTTGGGTTGGATTTCAAAGTAATTGTCAAAATGGTGTCCACGTAGGTTCGGGTTTTCCGACCCTTAAACACGCCATTACAAATGGCGTGTCTTGAGAAACAAACACGCCATTACGTATGGCGGGTTTATACAATTTTTTTTTCCACCCATTTCAGTAGGGGATTGAAAATACCAAAGGGAAACACGCCATTACGTATGGCGTGTTATCGGGAATAAAAACGCCACATGGTTTGGCGTGTTTAATGCAAGGATTATGATCCCAATAAAAGAAAAATGCCAACTAATTTTCCATTTAATTGCAAAGTTGTACTTCACTCTCCTAAAAATTCCTTACATTGATAGTTTTTTCACACACAAAAGCTTTAGAAGAAAGTTGAGTGTAAGTTTGTAAGAGAAGTTTCTTCAATTTGTATTTACCTTATGTGCTCAGTTACTTCATACTACTGCAAACAATATTCAAGAAAAGTAACCAAAAGCAGAAAAACAAATTGTAAAACAATTTAGAATGATCTGCAAAGCAAGAGTGCTTATTGAATAAGAAAAACAATCGGGAGACAAAATGTTCAAGGTCGGGCGATGGCGAATCGAGAAGATCAAGGTTGTCTTCATGTTACACTTTCAAGCAACTCAGGTAACAAATCGTGAGTTCTCACACCTTATGTCAAAGATTATCTATTAGACTATCAATTGCATATCAGTATAATTTTTGCGACCGAGTTACCAATGATTTTTTTTTATCATGCACACAGTAAAGAAAAGTTCAGGAGTCTTACCGAGTAAATTGATCATGACCCTTCTGCGTAAACAGGTATCGTTATCGAAATCAAGGATTGTTTTGAGGGTGGATTTCGAAACATATGAAAGTTGTACAAACAACTTTGGGCGAATACGACTATCCACATACTTTCAGATGAATCTATGAGAACTTTGATCTTCCTGCTATGATTGGAAATCCTTTATTTTCAGTGATGTTTACTTGAATTATTACCCCCAGTATCTTAATTCTGATTGAAAACTATGCTTAAGACATGTCATAATTCAAAATACACAAGGCCATATTAAACACGCCAAATTGAATGGCGTTTTTCTTCCTAGTAACACGCCATACGTAATGGCGTGTTTCCCTTTCGTAATTTTCAAGCCCCTACTGGAATGGATGGAAAAAAGGTTCTGTATAAACCCGCCATACATAATGGCGTGTTTGTTTCTGAAGACACGCCACTTGTATTGGCGTGTTTGGGTCTTTTGTTTTTCCAAGTTTCTGACCAAGGTATGCATTATAAACACGCCATTTGTAATGGCGTGTTTAAGGGTCGGAAAACCCGAGCCTACGTGGACACCATTTTGACAATTACTTTGAAATCCAACCCAAAACGACAATTACTTTGTTTTTGAGCGTCATTTCAAAAAATCGTTCGTGGATCATATAGAAAAACTTTATTTAAAATTCTAACATTATCAAAAACACAAATTCTTATTTGCAACGGCACTATCCGTCGCAAGCTTGTGACGGATACCGTTTTCTCTCACAAAATACCCACTTTTTCTCTCTCTCCAACACTATTCATGTGGTCCCCTTTCTCCACTACTCATTTTGTATCCATTTTATCCCACAAAATATCCGTCACAAATGGTAACCCGTCGCAAGCAAGACTTACTGTATCAAAAAAAATGTTTCGTTTGGCCAAAATTGACATGAGAAAGATTAAAACAGTAGTTTGTGTGGGGACAAAGCAAGTAGCAACCACTAACCTTGAAGGCACTTTACTTTCACACTTCCCTGTTCACACTCCACACTTTTGTTCCCCACTCTCTCCCTAAAAATGGCCCATGCAAAGGAACCCACCACCACCTCACCTACTACCGCACCACCGCCACCGTCAATCGGAAAGATCGGACCTTACACCGTCTTCCTCACTCCTCCTTCCACCCCCATCACTACCACCACCGTCACCCACAAACCCTCGCCCTCACCATCGCCTACCGCCGTCGCTATCCCCATCCCCGAAACAGCTATAAAGGTTGCGCCCCCGGTCCAACCGCCTCCTATACAGTATCCCACTTCCCCCGTTGAGCGTTTCGCGTTTCTCCGGCGCGCTATCTCTAAAGTCCACCAGGGTATGCTAATGCTATGCTATGCTTCCCCCGTCCCCTTTTATTACACTCGCTCTACTACCTCATCCTACTACCTCCGTTTCATTAAATTATAGTCTCTAAACTCGTCTTATTACTTGATATTCATAGTTTGTTTTAAAAATGGGAAATGTATGTATGTATGTAGTGCATTCGAGTGTGGATGAGTACATGGCGAATTGGCTGGGATTAGATCAGTCCAAATATCAGTGGGCTTTGAATGATTATTACGAAACTAAAGGCTTGGTAATTTCCACTTCTCTTTACTTTCTACCATTTTACTGCATTTCTTCCCAATTTTCTGGCATTTTGCTTAACTACTCTTCCCCACTTCCCCACTTCCCAATTACGTACTACTTGCTGTCAACTTGTTGTTTTATTTTAACAGGATTATGACCTACCTCTCCGTCTCTCAGACTGTCTCTTCTACGTTTTTCTGTATTTTGCCTCCCTATAATTCTTTTTAGATACATTTTCAATTTCGAGTAGGTGTTTTAACTTAACAACTCCTCATGGTATTACACTTGTAGGTAAAAATGTACACTTGGTGTGTTTGGATTGATAGATTTGGAGAGAAAAGAAAGGGAGGGGGAGTAGCTGATTTGAAATCACTTGTTGGGACTGCAAACGAGGGTAGAGGGAATTGTAGGAGGAGAGATTTGGAAGGATGCATTTTTCTTCCTCCAAGCCTAATCAAAATCTCTCCATAATAGGCAAGATTTGGAGGGAAAATATATCCAAACAACCACACTCCATTTCCCCTCCCCTTCTCTTCTCTTCTTAAGAGAGCATGTGCTATCATGTTTACTCGTGTATTTTCGGAAAGATTAAGAATTGAATTGTATCAGAATGTGAGAATGTTATTGTGAAGAAACAACAAGAGTATCTATTTACCATCGCAACAACAACATTACCCTAGTGCCCTAGTGCCTCCAGGACTCCTGGAAATTGGGAGGTAGGATGTGCACAACCTTCACTTTATGTTACCAACACAAAGAGTTTGTTTCCAAATGATTGAAATGAAAATTACACTGAAAACCACATCTGATGACTGTTATTTTTCAAGAAGCGCACCGAGTTTACTAAGTCATTTTGCTTTTATTTCATCGTAATCCAGAACCAAAAATAATGCGTACTTGACTCTATCGGAAATGGTAATACAAAGTTATCTTTTTATGGATACGAATATCTGATGGTCAGACCACGAAAATTTGAGGATAGTTTTTAAGCAAACAATCTATTACTGGTGAAGCATTCTACAGCGTAGTTACGGATTTTTGGATGTCAAGGATTTATAGCTTCAGGATGATGTTCCTGTGAGTCGTAGAACGAGGTAAGCTTTCGTAACGAATTTTTGCTATGGTATTACACATAGTCCAAGAAGATAAGTATTGGTAAATACTCCCTCCGATCAAGACAAAAGGTAACGGTTGCTTTATCACAGTTGTCGAGGCACGTTTTGTAACGTGAATATCTTTAGTTACACATTATTAAAAATTATAAAAATTTGATATTCTTATAGCATTCATAATTATAAATCAAACAAGATCCCACATGACTATATTTTGTCTTATAGATTAACGGTAATATTAAAGATTCCTTACGACCATGAATAGTGCCAAAAAGCAACCGTTACCTTTTGTCTGGATCGGAAGGAGTATAAAGTAAAAAAAGGCTTAATTCTGCATGTGATGTAGTTGTGATTACAAAGTTTGCAAAAACTAGAACTCTTTTTTACAGATAGTAGATGTCTTATTGCATTACTCTGTATGTTACCTTAATGCTTGAACCAAGGTTACTGGATTTGCTCCGGTACCCTGTGTATTGCAAATTCTATCTTGCTGCATACTGTTAATTTATATAACACACATTCTATATTAGCAAATCGTGAATCGGTAAGGGCGTATTCATAGCAAATTTGTAACCATGGTCAGACTTGAACTAGAAGGCATTTATCTTAGAAAACATGAGTAGTGTGGAGAACTTATATAGGAATTGTTATTTGGTTTTGGAGTATGAGGTTTCAATGATTTCAATGAAATTGCTATATCCATTTTCTACTTAAGTCGAAGATTCTCTTTCTAGGCTTTGGAGTTTGGAGTATGATGGACGTTTGGAACAAGACCAATTGGCTCACTAAAACCATCCTTGCTCTTTATATTGTGAAAGTAGCAAATTGGCACGCTTACGAATGCAATTCTTATTAAGGGCATTTCGAATAGATGATAGGTTGCACTCATGTCTCATCCTACCCATCTTTACCTCATCATAGATGGGAGCCTTAACGAACTGTGTTGCTGACTTGTTTTTGTCAATGATTATGCGCTGTAGTGCACTAGTGCTATAGATTTCCACGCTCAATTTTCTGATTTAATTTCATTTACTATTTTGTTACATGCAGTATTGGTTACTCTGCATAATATAAGAATAGTACTTTTACCTGAAAGTTGAACCATAAACTGTATTCTTCATTATTTATTGCTGCTGTACTCGTGGGAAATATGTGTGACCTTTGCATTACATAGTAAAATGTAAATGGCCATTTAACGAAATTGTCTAATTTGGCAAACTTTTATCTGAAGAAATATTTATATTATGCGTTGGTATTCCTCACCTTAATTCTAGTCTTTATTGGTGTGCTTCTGAGCATCGCATGACTCTGGGATATCATCTTGCGCTTGAGACTTTGTTCATCTTCTCGTCCTTTAGTAACTAGTTGCAACTTTTTTTAGGCAGTAAGTCTGTCACCCAACTGTTTTCCTATTATTAAGTTTTATCGTTTTTTAAGGCCTAACATAGGTAAGGATTGTGCACTATGACTCACTGAGCTAGTATTGAGCTTTTAGTATACCTGTCCATAACAGCAACATTTTGGCTCAAAGGCTCTACGCGAGTTCATCTGTTGGCAGCCTCACACGGTGTTACACCTCTGACAAGCAGGGTTACCGGATTCACTTGGGTACCCTACGAGTCGCGAATTGTTCAGAGCGAATTCTATCATGTGCCTTAATGAAAATATCAAAATACACATAGCACACTTTCTGTAAGAGCGAAGCACGAATCAGTAAGGGCGTATTCATAGCCAGTCTGCTAACCATGCTGACAAGGTGTTATTTCCGGGTAGCTCAAAAGTGATAACTGTATCTAGTACATGTTTCCGGAAGTAGAGCTCAGGCTAAAGCAAAATAGAGAGTAACATAACATAAAGAGGTGTAACTAATTTAGTGAGCCTTTTAGCTTTATTCCATTTTAATGGAAAACCATGGAACTAATCAGTGTAGTTAGTGAAATTTGACACGTAGCACAAGTACTTGAGCACTTTGTCGCTCCCATATAGAACTATGGAAACTAGTGACACTATAAATTGAGTCTTGCCTCTTGTACGGTTATGGTAACTTGCTCAACTTGTGCTGCAATTTACTGTGTAGTCCTGTAACGAGACTATCATCAACTGAGAACTTCTGTTTACCATTTCAGGAGAAAGGAGATGCCTTGACAAAAGAAGTTTCTAACAAGAGCCAAACTGTTTGAATCAATATCATGCGGCAGGTTTAAAACTCGACTCTAAAAACTTTCTTACTCCTGTTTCTTGATATCTTACGGAAAAAGTGACGAGATTTAAGAAACACAACAAAAAAAGGTGTTAGTGTACAATAATACCCTTGTTAACTCGCCACTCTTAACCTATTACCTACTTTGGCTACTTATGTAATGGGTGGTGGGTGACATCGGAGAAGGTTTTTTGATCAAGTCGACAGGCTTCAGTGTTTGTGACATGTTCCAATTTATTGTTGCAGGATTATGCAAGTGAGTATCAGAGTTTCTCCTTTCGCAATTGTATCATATTAGTAAAGATGGGAGTGGTGAAATGGGGTGGAGTTTAGAGATGTCGTCTTGTATCATGGAATGGAATATGGGCTTCATTATGCATTGTCCTAGTAAGGCAGTTCCGATGTGTATGGTATTTATGTAATCTTTGAAAAATGCCGTATCTTATTGTTAATCTTTAGAGCACCACATCGAAGTGGATGGTGCATCCTCTTAGCACTCTCTCTTGTAGGAGGAAGTACAAGCCCAATCTCCTATGACGATATTCTATTTTGATTTTCAATTTTAAATTACTTACCTGCGCGCATGCATCGTAGCATTCTCGTTTTTACATTTTTTTGTGTAGGCACTTGCATTGTATATTTGTATACAAGTAAATGCGTTAAATTGAATACTAAAAACTAATATATTCAATGTTGGTCATGGTGTCTGCATTTTACCTTCTATAAAATGGAGTAAGTACTAATGTTTTACCATCCCACAAAATTGTGTCTTACAAACTCATTGCTTATTTGTTTTCATAATAATCCAAATCATGCAGTAATATTACGGAGTCATTGTCATTAACTCATTAGAGTCATTACCCTCTGTGTATATGCGAAGTGAAATTTACTTGATTTTACATCATTGACAATGCACACGTTTTTATGAATGATTTGGTTAAATATATATGGACTACGTTTCAGGGCTTGAACTGAAAATAAAATATGTATCGCAACTAAATGACACTTAGGAGTCGTTTAGTTACATACTGAAACTTCCAATAATTTCTAGGAAGTTTCATATCACATGATTTTACAATTCATGTGAATTAGAAAAATGATGTTTGGTACATGTAGGCATTGTAATTCATGTAGACATTCCCACTTATTTAGGGGGACCTAGGTAAGCAACTTCCTCCATTATGGAGGAATTTGGAATTCATGGGAAGTTCCAATTCACGTGAATTTGAGTAACCAAACAATCTAGCCATTTTGCAATTCATGTGAATTAAAATTCCTGTGTAATTTAGTGGGTAACCAAACGACCCCTTAAATTTCTTAGATTTTTATTTGACTTGTCTTTTAGTTTATATGCTAACGAATTTCACTTAATAACACCACTTTTTTTTAGCACGGACTTTATTAATTTGTAATTTACCAATAGAAAAGTGATTAACAAGTTTATTAATTATTAAAAAAATAATAATTTCTCATCTATAAAAGGAAGAACATTTCAAGCGTTGTGATTGGCTGAATTTTTTTTTTTTTACTCAAAAAGCAACCCCATTAATTACTCTCTTCTTCAAACAATTAATTACTCTCTCTCCACCTTCTGTCCAACTTATTTTAATTTTAGTTGTGTAATTTAGTGATTTAATGTTCAATAATAATGTCGAATGTATAATTATTATACCATATTATATTATATAATTATAAATTATAAATTATAAATTACAAATAATTACATGTCAAACAATTTAATTATAACTAAACAAACACATTTCACTTTCAATTGATAAAATGTAATATCTAAGATCGATGCAATATCCCTTAATCGTCGAGATAATATTAAAAATTTCGATGTCTTTGTACCTGCATCAAATACAAACAAAACAATTATTATATATTAATATAGAGATTTCGTAAATTTTAATTGAGAATATATATCTTATTATAAAAAGCGTGTAGAATGAAAATAATTGGTTCACATAATTTTCGCAATTTTTTATACAAATTATCAACAAACCATATAAAATATTAGTGTAACTAAGAAATTTTATTTGAAATAATTGATTCACATAATTTTCGTAATTTTTTAATTTATACAAATTATTATTAAACTATATAAAATATAAGTATAAATAACAAAAATAAAAGATGACGTCTAAGCTTATGAAATTTTATTTTTCGATCATATAAAATGATACGGTTTTATCTGATATTTTAGATTCATATTATATTTTTATAATCTGTTTTAAATATGATATAAATTAATACGGTTTTATCTGAGATTTTAGATTCACATCAGATGTTTATAAAATCTGTTTTAAATATGATATGTTAAGTCGTATATTGGGTTATAGTAATATTCCATATTGTGTTAAGTCGTATATTGGGTTATAGTAATATTCCATATTGTAATCATATTCAGTTTTCCTTATTTCGGTCCAAGTCTCTTGTATATATATATAGATGCATATATTGTATTCTCATCAACTCAATTGAATATACAGTCATCTTTCACCAAAATATTTCTTCATAATATTTTACATGGTATCAGAGCTAGGGCTTTTTCTAGCAACGTATGAGCAACGAAGAAGACGGTGCGTCTGATCATAGTATTCATAGTACATCAGGCGGTTCTCAAGTGGTATCTTCAGAATCAGAAGACGATTCTCAAGCGTTTTCTTCTGACTCAGATTCCGACGATATGACGAAGGATTCCAAAAAAATCAGTCCGTATTTTCTCTCGACTTCTGACAACGCAGGAGACAAATTAATCCTTGTCACGTTGAAGGGAGACAATTACGATGAATGGGCACTCAAGATGCGTGGGGCCTTACGTGCGAAAAAGAAAACAGGATTCATCGACGGGACAATTACGAAACCGACAGATGATTCCGACGAGATGGATGATTGGTACATGGTTAACGCCATGGTTGTCAATTGGATTTTCAATACAATCGAACCTGATCTCGGTTCAACAATTTCTTATGTCGATGAAGCTAAGGACTTGTGGGACGATATTGAACAGCGCTTCAGCGTTGGAAACGGTCCGAAGCTACACAGGACAAAGGGTGCAATCATGACTTGTAAGCAAGGCGAAAAGGAGACAATTACTGAATATGATTACAATATGGAATATTACTATAACCCAATATACGACTTAACACAATATGGAATATTACTATAACCCAATATACGACTTAACATGATATTATACATTATGTTACAATACATATTTTCCAACCCATGATATTAAATTGTACATCAGATTTTTAAAAATTCTGTTATCCCATGTTCTCCACTACCACCATTTTCTCCCGCAATTCAAAAACCCATCCACTACTCACAACCCATTACTTATTAACAAATAATTTCACTATAAATACAATTTATAGTTATAAAAGGAATAACATTTAGGAGACGTTGATTGACTCCTAAAATTTAGGGAGTTGAAAAAAAAAACAAAAAAAAAAAAACTCCTTACCAAAACCCACGTTTCGCACCAAGAATTATTTGCCCTCTTTCCTACTTTCACTATTTACTCTCTTAGCTACTTTTAATATTTACTCTCATTTCATTTTATATTATGTATAATTCTATATATAATACATTTATACGACATATATAAAATAAAATTTCATAAAATCAAATCCGACACTTTGTTTTAAAGAAGATAAAGGCACAAGGCAGTAGCATTTGTATAAATCTCGAATTAATGAAAAAAAAGTTCAATATTATTAATAAATAAATAAATAAAATTATGATTTCAACCATTAAAATAATTGAAAATTATTTTTCAATACTATAGTCTATGCATAAAATAATGAGATTTTAGTACTAGAAAAACATTAAAAGTGTCAATCATTTGGTAATAAGTAAAAAAAATACTAAAAAATAATTTTAAAAGAGTGCATGAACGATTATATTTATAACATAATAATTGAAAAGTGATAATACTTCAAACTAAAAAAAATGCTAACATACTGAAAATATACAACATGCAACATTTAAAATAGGCTTAAAATTTCATAAGTTAAAAATATGAGAAAGTAAGAACATCGAAATAATTTGTAACAAATTTAATAATAATGAAAAAATAGTGAAAATAAATGATTGTGATAATAATATTGTCAGTGGATCTAGAAAGTTATAGACCTAAAATAGTATAATATATAATACAGAAAACGCATCATCATATTTTACTATAATGAAAATACACTATTAAGAATGAAAAAAATAGACTAATTACTTTGCGAAAAAAGTTGTTTGAGAAAGATGCAAGAACAAGTTGTAAAGCCTAAATATTCAAATTTTATCTGCAAAAAACTTAATAGGCATCAAAACAAAAACAGAAATTAAAAAAATCATGATTTCAATTATTTATCATAAACAGAATAGAAAGTTAACAATAATAATAACACCAAATCAATATACATTTTTTAACAAACAGAAAGATACTACATTCTTTTTTAAAAATAAAAAGGAGGAATAATAATTAACTTTACATGAATTCGTATAGAAAAGTACAATTTTGGAGATTTTAAAAATAAAAAATAAAAATAAAACAACAATTAACCTTCATATTATAATTCGTTAATTCAGTATTGACTTACCTATCGTATAAAAAGACCAAAATACAAAAAATATTTTTAGCAGAATTATTATTATTGATAAAATTTATATGAAAAAGTCTTGAAGTACTAAAATAACATAAAATTGATCAAGTAATGTTACATTACTTACATATACTTCCAATTTTTTCTGAATTTTTTTTGGTTTTAGGGAAATCATGTAATTTGCTTATCTGAGCGAATACTAAAGAATTATACCGAATTGATACAAAAGCGAATTGCGAATTTGTTCGCTTGAATCAATTCGGAATTCAGAGGAGGTGAGTGAATTTGGTATCCCTACCAATAAGGCAATAAGAGTATAAGACAATAACTATATCACGTTATTTTTGTAGATTTAATCTCGCATTTTTCATCTTTTAAGTGTCTTTTATTACGACCCGTGCATTTTTTGCGCGGGAATAAAACTAGTTAAAATATTAAAGAGGAAGTAGAGAGGATTTTCTTTGATGTGACAAACAAAATTAAGAAGAGTTAGACAGAAGATGGAGATCGTGGGATAGTGAAAAATGAGTTACATCAGAAAGAATGTGCTGTGCTAACAAGATACAAGGAAAGAGAAAATAATAAGGGGAAGATGACCTACTCTTCAATGTGTATGCTTTTATGTCCGTGTTGATAATAATTATTTTTGCTTGTAACAAAAAGGTAGTCGTGAGTCTTGTGACACCCACACCACCTTCCCCTTTTACCATTATTTTAACCAATTGTGAGACGTCATAAACAGGTCAATAAGGCAGTAATATAACAATGGGAATGAAGTTCCCGGGGGCTGACGGAAAAAGCTAGAACCATCTTTGTTTTTGTCGACATGTTAAAGACTTCCTTTATATAGCTTTCTTTGCTATATTTTGTGCACTTTGATTTAAATTTCTAGGACAATACTTATGGAAGGACAATAAAAAGAAGAAAGAAGACTCCTAATACTTGATAAACGAAATTTAAAGTCTAGACTTAAAGCACTTAAACTACACAGTTGAAGAACCAAGCACAAATAATGTATATTGACATCCAGATGCATGAACCCCTAGCCATAGACGAAGCACAGTAAGGGCCAAATGAACTAGCCCGGACTGAACTTTGAAAAATAAGTATTAAAAATGGTCATAGTTAGATCAATAGTCTACATTAGCATAAAGAGGGTGAAGAGTAATTTCATGAGGTCATAGGATTGACTCTTGGAAGCGCTAGTTTTTAGAATTTATATTTTTTGTTTCTTATAATTTTCTTATTTCACATCAATTATACTTTGTTCCGACAACTTTATTTATTATATCTTAACGTCTACAAGTATTTTTGTGACAAAATTAGGGATGGGAATGAATGAATGATCCTACTTTAGTTAACAATATTACCATTATTATTCCACTAGTAATTACTTTATGACTTATTTCTTATCATTTATGTTTTTTTTTCGGTTTGTTTTATCCGTATAAATAAAAAAACACTATATATATAAAATGTGGAGTATGTCTATTGAAAAAACTAATGTATATTTTATTAGTTACTTAAAAATAAATATTAACTTATATCTTTCTTAATGTCTAATCTAAATATATATTGAAAACGCTAAAATAATAATACAAAATGCATGAATGATAAATGAAGGTAGACGATAGACGTTGGACGAAGAAAAAATCGGCTCTGGTCAAAATTTTACCCTAGCTTCGCCCCTGCCCATAGCAATTGCTTGCTTCAAGGCCTGATGTAGTGCCCTTGCCTCAGCCTAGAGAGGGGTCGCTGCATGGAAATTAGATCCCTTATTGTCTATGAAGACCCACCCTACTGATGCCCCTAAATTTTCACTCCAAGCCGCATCACACTTTAAACGTATGGAGTCTGAAATTGGGAGCTTTATTTGAAATTGGGAGCTTTATTTGAAATTAGACATATCCAGTTAATGATCCATTCTTGAATAGATAAATTGGAGCCTACTTTACTTCTTATACCAAACCGTGATCGAAACCATATTCTCGATGCTAGCAGGCAATCTCTGAGAAGATGCTCAAAAGACTCGGTGTATTCAAAGTTAGATGCACAAAAACGACAATGAATAGGCCATTGCAGTCCTCTTTTCATTGCTTCTTTACCACATGGAAGAGAGTATGAGGGAATTCGTCGTAAGAAAATTTTTCCATCGGTGAAAATAAGAATAACAGTTGTAGATTTAAGGCGAATTATTCTCATCGATGCAGTCGTGTGACCCATGCTAGTATTAATATAAAGAGAAAATCTTTGGTTTGTGTCGACTAATTTCTTGTTCTGTGCGGGTTCACCACGGAAGATGTCTTGATTAAGTGGGTTAAAAGAAATTAGGCAAACCTTTTCCACTTTGATGAATTTTATCATCCTTCCTACAAGAAGTGTCTTCTTACTTTTTCCGTTCATACTCATGTAACGTTAGTTCAGTTAGTTGGCTTTCTAATATTCTAAAGGACTTCGATACTCTAGAATTCGTACTGTAACTAACTTTCTTTTATTTTAATCTCAATTTATCGTTCTATATATTCTTTCTTTTGTAGAATTTTTAGAAGTAAGCTCTTTGGTACGAATCGAGTTCGTGCGAATATGCTTCCTATTAAAGGAGCTAGTGCGTCATGTGGAACTCGGGGTATACTTTTGGACTCGAATTGACTTTGGCACATGTAGGATGAAAACCAGGCGTTAACTCGAGTATGAATAGAACTCTAGGTGGGTTAATGGTATGATCCCGGAACCAAACAGTGTTTGGACATCAACTCGAGAGGTCCCTTCAGGTGAGAAGTCTCTTATCAAACAACTCTTCCTGGAATGAGCAGTTGGTTAGATCCCTTTTCAAGGAATTTAGGGCCAACTGTACCCTGGCTATCCTATATGTTTCTCTAGAGTTAAGGACGGTGTCTTCTGGCCCTACACAAAGGAAGGAAGATATACGGTAAAAGTGGTTATGGTGTGGTTTTTAAAGAGTTCATGGAGTTGGAAGGATCGGAGAATGACAAGTCAAGTATGGGCAAGAGAGGAAAGGATTTATGCAGAAGATCATTGCATTGTGGTCACTCCCGGTGCCTAATTAGTGAAAGATCTTCATCTGAAAAATCCTTTCCCAAACATTACATATAGGGGAAGAATTCGAGAAGAGAAAGGTAGGGGGACTGTGTCTTATGTGTACGAACTCTGCGGGGGGAGTTGAGTCCCTGGGACACATTTGTAGAGATTGTGAAGAGGTGTCTAGAATGGGGGTGGGTTCCTTACTAGGGATCAAAACAGAAAATTGCTCCATGATAAGCATCTCAGAGTGGATTATTGCCTGGATCGATTGTCTTGGTAAGATGGAAGGAGAGGAGGATAGAAAAAGGATGTTTATTGTTATTTGGTGGGGGATTTGGTACAAGCGAAATTAGATTCTTTTCAAAGGGAGTTTTTCTCCTCCTATGGTCTTCTATAAGTCAGTAAATAGAAATGTGTTTGATGTTCAGATGGCGTTGCATCCCCCAAAGGATGGATCTGGTTTTAGTCCTAGGGATAGGACTATTAAGGTGGGCCCGGTTCTCTCCAATCTTTCCCAGATCCGGGAGGGTCACCTTTTTTTGTGATTGGACAACAAGGTTCAGCGCTAGGATCCATGTAAAAATGGATGTTAGCTGGATGACTAATCTGAATGTTGCGATAGGGTTTGTCGCGTATGATGGTATGGGGTACAAGATCCAGTGTCACTGTTGTTACATGAAGGCTGAAACGGTAATACTCCATTGAACCGAATAGGATATTCGGGTGGGGTAACCCCTTGAAGGGGTCCATTGATAGGCTTATATGACTAGTGCTTATAGGGATTGGAAGTACTACTCATTTCAACAAAGTGCACTTTTTTTTTTCTGGTTATCCATGCGGAAGAACTCCAAAGTTAAGCGTGCTTGGCTGAGAGTAGTCTTAGGATGGGTGACCTCCTGGGAAGGTTCCTGGGATGCGCATGAGTGAGGACAAAATGCGCTGGAAAAAACTCGTGTTGGTCTGTGAGGCCAGTACACAGTCTGGCGAGCTACCGTGGCTAACATTTCCGGTCCTAGGTTTGGGCCGGGGTGTTACAAATGGTATCAGAGCAACTCTGTGACCGTCTGGTGAGCGCCCGTGGTCTGGAGTACCCGGGGCACCAACCAAGCGGGGAAGGATTCCTGGTTTGGCTCGGCTGCGGTCGGATGCTGCCAGGCGCAACGAGGATGTTGCGTTCTTCAAGTGGGGGTGTGTAATACTCCATTGAACCGAATAGGATATTCGGGTGGGGTAACCCCTTGAAGAAGTCCATTGATAGGCTTATATGACTAGTGCTTATAAGGATTGAAAGTACTACGCATATCAACAAAGTGCACTTTCTTTTCTAGTTATCCATGCGAAAGAACTTCAAAGTTAAGCGTGCTTGGCTGGGAGTAGTCTTAGGATGGGTGACCTCCTGGGAAGGTTCCCGGGATGCTTATGAGTGAGGACAAAATGCGCTGGAAAAAACTCGTGTTGGTCTGTGAGGTCAGTACACAGTCTGGCGAGCTACCGTGGCTAACATTTCCGGTCCTAGGTTTGGGCCGGGGTGTTACAGAAACAACTTTCCAAGCTGAAGCTTTGGTATTCAGGTGGTGTTGGAATGAGCTCGTATTAGATCTTTTCTTTATTTACATGTCTCATCGAATTGCATTAAACTGCTAAATTAGATCGCAGGTGACAGGTGTTGAAGAAGTTGATCACTCAACCAAGGGTATTCTGGAAGGCTGTAGTGCTTTATTTAATGTTTTTCATTGTCTTTACTTTACCTTTATTTCTAGGAAACTGAACTTTGTAGTTCATAATCTGGACAAGTAGGCTAGTATGTTGTAAACCACCATTTACTTCTGCTTCCAAAAAAAGAAGAAAAAATACATGTATCTACAGTATAGACGTAACCCATGTCTCTCTTGCTGATCATTGGTTGCTAGCTTAATTAACAATTAGTATGCGGCGCATATTATGCGTAAGGAAAAAAGGTAGGTTGTTGTTAAATCTTGGACTTCCAAATGACATCTCCACGGATAATGAAGAGTTAAGGAGTGAGGACTAAGCAAGAACAACTCGTCGTGAGGTCTGAGCTTATAGCTAAGGACGTAAAACATTCATTTTATGTAAAAATAATCAAGCTGAAAGGCATTGGATTTATCCTCAAATATAATTTACCCAAAATCCATTTTACCTTGAAAGATAAATTTAGTCAACATCCATTTTAAGTCCTCTAAGAAAATGTAAGGCATTTCTTTCTTTTGGCCGTCAATTCTTCTCTGATTAGAGGTGACATTATAAGAATGACTCGATAATGATAAGAATTGGTAAAGGAAGGCTTAATTCTTATTGATCATAAGATGGGGAATGTATAATTACAAATGTGGGCTTACAACACAATATGTGCCTAATAGATAACGTATCTTAAATTTTAAACTTAAATGTATTTTAAATGGAATATTTTGTATGAGAAACTTAAATGCGCAAATCTTAAACTAAAATCTAAAACTGCCTAATTTGAAAAGAATTATACTGAAACTTTTAATAAAGCAAGCTTAAATGAACAAAGATTTGCATGCAAAGGTAATTAAAAGGGAATGGGAATCGGTATCATATAATCAGAAATGTAATCATGTTGCCTTTACGCACATTAATCATGAGTTATGATCAGAATCATATATGGAGGTTAATATTATTGTGGTGGGGTTAATATAGTGTGTCGGTTGTAATAATAATAATAATACTACGTAATAAGTAAAAGGTGAATGCATAATGGAGGGTGGTGAAGCATCAAGAATCAAAGTATTTTGTCTCAAGAAAAGCATAAAGCATGTAACTAGTACGTGTAATTAATTAAATACTCGACTAAACTTGCAATACTTGGAATGAATCAATTGATGCTACACACCTTAACGTTTTTTCTCTTTAGTGCAATTGCTTATCTTACGTTGGTAATTGACTAATTGGTATGCTAATCTTATGCGTCTAAAGCGGAAACCAGATAAAGTGTACCATTATGCTAAGATTGTTAACAATTAATCAAAGCTTCATATATATAAGTTTGAGCCTAAGACTACAACCAACACTACTACAAATCTAGGATAAGAGGACGCCTCTTAGAAGACGGTTGGGGAGGAGACCGTCCTCTATCAAGCAAATAAGATTGACGCCCTTAGTGGTATTATAAATAGGACGGTTAACAAAAAAATCGTCCTCTTTATAAACGTAATGAGGACGGTTGGTCAATTAAACCGTCCTCTTATTTAAAAAGAAGACGGTTGTGTTTATGAACCGTCCCCTTATTGACAAAAAAGAAGACGGTTGTTTCTATAACCGTCCTCTTTGTTGTTTCCAAAAATTAATTAAGAAAACTTCCTAATTCTTCTTCTTCTCCGTTCCAAAATACAAAACCCACCGTCTATCTACTTCTTCTTCTTCGTTCCAAATTACAAAACCCACCGTCCTCATCCAATTCTTCATTAATCCTATTGCTATTATATATTAATTGTTATTCTATATTCTATTCTTTATTCCTGAATTAGTCTTCATCCCAAATTGAAGCACTTTGTCCATCGCGCGCGCCTCCAATTCACTGTTGCCCACGTTCTCCTTCATCATTATTATCACACAAAATATGTTCATTAATCCTATTGCTATTATATATTAGTTCCGTAAATTCATATTTTCAACTCGATTAATTTTGGTAATCGGGAATGAAACAGTGTAATTGATCGAACAATAGTCAGTTATTTTGAAGTTCAATTACGAGTTAATCCCTACTTTTGAATTCAATTGCAGTATAAAAACTTGTCGAAGTACATTGTATGTTTCTCTCGCAACTACACAAATGGAAAGACAAGTGGGAAGAAATAGAGCCTTCCATGGATTTTGTCACTTGCATTTGAGAGATCACTATCCGTCTCCGTCTCCAGCTTCTGACGGATATTAATTGTCTTCAATGAGAATTTGTGATAAAATAATGAAAATCATAAAAACCATGTAATTTTGAAATAAAATTGTGATTACAACCTAAAATAATCATAAAAATGAGAAAATGTAAAGAATTGATTATTACTGGATGATTAATATTAACATTGAAGCAGTACATTTATACAAGTAAGACGTAACCTTAATCAAGCTAGCTATATTACAAGATATGGAAAAGATAACTAGTAAATTATAAAATAACATATACACGGTAACTTAAGATACGGTAAATAATTACAGAAAATTTACGGAATATCCTTAATACGGTCCCGCGAGATGGACTATCCTTGGACAAGACCAATCTTGGAAGTCAGATAGGAAAACCGAGTGCAAGATAGAGGCTTTGTTAAGGCATCAACGAGTTGATCATCTCCGAAAATCTGTCGAACTCGAAGAGTACTATTTTGTAATCACTCACGAACAAAATGGAAAGTCAAAGCAAGGTGTTTCATGCGGGAGTGGAAGACGGGGTTAGCAGCATAGTGAGTGGCGCTGAGATTATCGCAATAGATGACCGGAAGTGAAGGAAAATCCATACTGAATTCAGTTAGCAGCGACTGAACCCAAGCAAGTTCAGAGGTGACATCGGCGACTGCACGAAATTCGGCTTCCGTCGATGAACGAGATAATGCACGTTGCTTTTTAGAAGACCATGAGACCGGATTGCGACCGAGCTAGACAACGAACCCGGTGGTGGAAACAAAATCATCTTTATCACCGGCCCAGTCCGCGTCACAAAAGGCATGAAGTAGCGGGGGACTGGACTTATGAAGCATGAGACCATTAGCAAGAGTCCCCTTGAGGTAGCATAGGAGACGCTTTAAGGCAATCCAATGAGGGAGGCGGGGAGCTTGCATAAACTGGGCTAATTTATTGACAGCAAAAGAGATATCCGGACGGGTTAACGATAAAAACTGTAGACTACCAACAACTGCGCGATAATCCGTATGATTGGATATTAAGTCTCCAATATCCTTTTGTAATGAACAATCAGAGGCAAATGGGGTGGGTAGAAGTTTAGCATCCAACATTTTCTGACGGTCAATGATACGTGCATTTACTATACATTTTATTTATATAGTTTTGACACGTATTTCTATGCACGTTAGTAGCTTTTAGCTACTTTTCCTCCCGAAATGGTTTACTTTGGCATTTCTATGTTTTAAATGTAGGAACAAGCGGAAGTGAGCTAAATCAAGCTTTAATCGTCCTCCGGAAGCTATCTTAAGGGAATTCACAAGACAAGGGTCCGAACTCGTGGTTTTGGAGATGCGTGCAAACTGATCAGAGGCTGGAAGGTGCAGTAAGCGGTCGACTGACCTGTCTACTTGGTCGACCGACCAAAGCGCAGTTACAGAAAGACCAACTTACAACATGAGTGGTCGACCGACCACTATGTCCGGTCGGTCGACCGGTTTACGGGGTGAAGCTGTTTTGTTTCTTTATTTCGGTTTATTTTCCTAATCTTGTAATTCTGAAAGACTATTAAGCAAACCTCATTAGCATAGAATACTTTAGGCCTAAGGAGAGAAAACTTCAAAATTTCAGATTCGTTCATCAATTTCCAATTGGTTGTAAGTTTTAATGCAGTTATTCTTATTTATTGTTTAGATCCATCTTCTTTGTTATTCTTATTGTTTCAATTTATATTTTGTTCTCTTGAATTGTTATTGCTTAAACATGTTGTCTCGCATGAAGTTCTTTGGATTCATTAGTTTTAGTCTTATGATTATGAGTAACTAATCCCTATGATTGAGAATTAGGGGAACCATGGCGAAAATTAGGTTTTACTTGGTTTTATGATTTTTGTACCGATCTCTACATTTGTTGGTGAACTAATTCTCCTAGATTGAAAGATTGGTAGAATTAGTTTGACAACAAATTTAGAATTGCCCTTTGAACGAAAGTTTAGTGCTTTTCTAGGAACCCTAAGACCGTAAGAATTTGGTAGAATATTGACCTAAAGGTTTATTGTTTGTTCCTTGAGATTGTGTTTATGAGTTGTTTACCCAATTTTGACTTACCTTAGCCATGGTGAACCGAAGTTTCCAATCATTCTTTTACCCTTGTTCTAGACTTTTTCTTATTTGTCATCTTAGTTGTTAGTTCCAATCAAACTTTTAAAGCCCCCAACTTTGTTACTTCAATAGACTTTAAATTTGCTAACATAATTAACTTTATCTCTCTGTGGTTCGACCCTTACTATCACTATCTATAGTTTTAGTTTGGTTTATAAATCTTATCTTTGAAACCCTCAACGACGGGTATCAAATTTTGGTGCCGTTGCCGGGGAGACGGTACAATTTTGTTTGTTAATTTCTAGTTTATTTTCCTTGTCTTAAGGAACTTTGGTTCCTTAAGACCGTTACCTACCTTTTCTTCTAATTTTGTTTTGCACAGTTAGAAGACAGGTTTTTGAGAGGAAGGCTTGAGTACTCTCATTCTTAGAGATCATGACCACCATATATGACCACATTCAACCAAAGGTGCAAGATCTACCAAAGGGGTTTAGTTTGCCTACTCCTACTACTGGTTCTTTTGAGCTCCACCCAAACTACATCGATTTGGTGGAGCGGAACCAATTTTCTGGTCTACCCGATGAGGATCCATTGAAGCATGTAGAGACCTTCACGGACTACTGTTGTTCAATACATATACCGGCCGGGGTGACTCAAGATGAGGTGAAGGCAATGATGTTCCTATACTCCTTAAAAGATTCTGCAAGGGATTGGTACCGCTACCTTGATAGGGTAGCTGAGAAGATCACAGAATGGACTTTCTTGGCATTGGCTTTCTACAAAAAGTACTTCCCACTTGCGAAAGCCAATAACTTGAGAAGTCAAATCACAAATTTTCAACAAGGTCCCGATGAAGAACTTTTTGAGGCATGGGGTCGATTCAAGAAGTTGGTCGGGTCCATTCCTCACCATGGTTTTCCACAGTGGTATATTTGCAACCAATTTTACAATGCCCTTTATGATGACTACAAGGTTATATTAGATGCAGCTGCCAGTGGAAGGTTCCAAAATAACACCAACCATGTGAAGGGTTGAAACACCATTGAAGACATGGCAGTGCATAAGGCTGAATTTGGGAGTTTGCGTGGAAATTCGCGAAGGTTGAATGTTGAGATGGGTCGAGTTTTGGCTCTTGAGACATCCGTTGAAGCTCGTTTTGAAAAGCTTGAGGCAGCCCAGCTGAAGCAAGAAAGTTCGAACCTGATTACTACGGTTGACAACACGAGTGAAACGGTAGAGTTGAGAGGGTTAGTTCAATCTCTTATGACCCAAATGTTGGAAATGGAAAAGGCTCAAGTTGCTTCCTTGAGGAATTTTGAGAGCCAACTAGCAATCTTAGCTGCTAATCAGATTGCTAACCCTCCGAGCAATTGTGAGAGTCCCGTAGAGACGATCAAGGCCATAAATCTTCGAAGCGGTCGTTCATATGATGGATCGACATCCATGGATAAATATGATAAAGTTTCTGCTGAAGAAACCGGTTTCGTGCCCAGTTAAGTAGGTCGACCGAGCAACATACCCGGTCGATTGACCGACTTACCTGAAGACCCGTCAGTTTCTGAAAACAGAAGACTACTGATCTCAGTTTATCTGGTCGACCGAACGACACTCCGGGTCGACCGACCATAGTTCCTAGGCAGAATGCAGAATCCACACCTGATTTGCCAGACTCTTCCCTCATTCATGACCTAACGAAGATTCTACAGCTGAAAAAGCCGAAGATAGCTGATCTTACGGCTAGTGTTACCGTTTCGTATCCCGAATGATTGAAGAATTCAAAAACGGATCGGAAGTTTGGTAAGTTCTTGGAGATGGTGAAGAACCTTGAGGTAACCATCCCGTTTACTGACTTAATTACCCAGGTACCCTCTTATGCTAAGTTTATGAAAGATATTTTGAGTCGTAAGAGGAATTTTCAGGATGAAGGTGCTATTGCTTTTGTGGAAGAATGTAATGTTCTTTCACAAAACAATATCCCACCTAAGTTGAAAGACCCAGGTAGTTTTTCTATCCTATGCACCATAGGTAACCATGTGATTGGGAAAACCCTTTGTGATCTAGGGGCTAGTGTCAGTGTCATGCCATATTCTGTATGTGAGAGACTTAACATAGGTACTTAAGGTCACCAATATCACCCTTCAGATGGCAGATAGATCAACCCAAAGACCATTAAGGGTCTTGGAAGATGTCTCAGTTAGAGTGGGAAAGTTCTTTATTCCTGTCGATTTCGTGGTTCTAGACATTGCTGAGGATAGTCAGATACCTATCATTTTAGGTAGACCTTTTTTGCACACAGCTGGGGCTGTGATAGATGTCAAACGCGGGATCATAACATTAGAGGTCGGGGATGACACTATTGAGTTCAGTCTTGCCCATAAGGCAACCACACCTACCGATGATACGTGTTTTTCTATTGACATTGTTGACAGGAATGTCATCCATAATTGGAGGGAATCCTTGGCTAAGGATCCCTTAGATGATCTGACGATTTTGGATGAGTGTGCAGGTAATCCAGCAGAGAATGCTGAAGAGCTGAATGTTTTGGAAGCAGAGATAGAGGAACGTGAGCTCACTGAGGAAGAGGATGAAAGGCTCACAAGTTTGGCTAATGCACATCTGGTAAACACATGCTATGCTATTGGCACTGATTCTGTTCATGCCATTGAGGTAAAGGTACCAGAGCGTAAGCCACTTCCTCTCAATCTTAAGTATGTTTTCCTCGATGATACTGAGCAGTACCCTGCTATTGTTAGTGCTAAGCTTGATTCTAACCAACTTTCTGCCTTAATGACTGTTCTAAAAAAGAACAGGAAAGCTTTAGGTTATTCTTTGGATGACATTAAGGGCATCAACCCTGATGTTTTCATGCATAGGATAGAGTTAGAGGAAGGGCATAAGCCCTACAGATAGGGTCAACGTAAGTTGAACCCGAAGATGCAGGAGGTAGTTATGGTTGAGATGGTGAAACTTCTCGATGCAAGTATTATTTATATAGTTGGCAACTCCAAGTGGGTTAGCCCAGTTCAGGTGGTTCCTAAGAAATGAGGGACCACCGTGGTTAAAAATGACAAAAATGAATTAATACCGACTAGAGTTGTGACAGGGTGGCGGATGTGCATTGATTATAGACAGTTAAATGCCGCCACCAAGAGAGACCACTTCCCCCTCCCTTTTGTTGACCAGATGACTGAAAGACTTGCATCTAATAAATTCTTTTTTTTTCTAGATGGATATTCAGGTTTCTTTCAGATTCCCATACATCCAGACGATCAGAGTAAGACTACCTTTACTTGTCCACAAGGTGTTTTTGCATATCGCAGAATGCCTTTTGAGTTGTGTAATGCCCCTGCCACCTTTCAAAGGTGCATGATGGGGATATTTTCTGATTACATTGAGAATATTATGGAGGTATTTATGGATGATTTCTCAGTTTACGGTAATGAGTTTGATCAATGCTTAGCTAACCTTCATAAAGTCTTGCAGCGTTGTATTGATGTAAACCTTGTCTTGAATTGGGAAAAATGCTAGTTTATGGTCAATGAGGGGGTGGTGTTAGGGCATCTTATTTCTGATAAGGGTATTCATGTTGATAAAGCAAAGGTGCAAGTGATTGAGCAATTGCCCCCTCCTGTGAATGTTAAGGGGGTGAGAAGTTTCCTAGGTCACGCAGGTTTTTACCGGCGTTTCATTAAGGACTTCTTTAAGATTGCTAAACCACTTACACAGTTGCTCCTTAAGGATGTTGTCTTTGACTTCACTAATGAGTGCCTTTTATCTTTTAACAGGTTGAAGGAAGCTCTTATCTCAGCACCAATCATCCAGCCACCTGATTGGGATATCCCATTTGAGATCACGTGTGATGCTAGTGACGACTATGCTGTGGGTGCTGTGTTAGGCCAGCGGAAGAACAAGGCATTGAATGCCATTTACTATGCGAGCCAGACTCTAGATGATACTCAAGTCAAATATTTCACCACAGAGAAGGAGCTTCTAGCTGTAGTCTTTGCCTTAGAGAAATTTCGTTCTTATTTGGTAGGTTCTAAGGTTATTGTTTATACTTACCATGCAGCTTTGAAGGCCCTGTTCCTGAAGAAAGATGCAAAGCCGAGGCTTTTGAGGTGGATACTCCTTTTGCAGGAGTTTGACTTGGAGATTAGGGACAAGAAGGGCGCAGAAAATGTGGTAGCTGACCATTTATCACGCCTACAGCTGACTGATAGGGAAGATCCGTTACCTATTGATGATTCTTTTCCTGATGAGAGTCTATTAATCATTAATAGTTCAGGTTCTTATCCCCCTCCTTGGTTTGATGATTTTGCTAATTTTGTTGAGACAGGTAAAATCCCACCCGAGCTTTCATGGCAGCGGAAGAAGAGATTTGCATTTGATGCAAAGCAATACTTTTGGGATGACCCCTATGTTTTCAAAGAATGCGGAGATGGACTTATCCGGAGATGCGTCCCCCAGTGGGAGGTGAAGGACATTCTGGAAGCATGTCACTCTTCTGCCTATAGTGGTCACCACGGTCCATCTCGGACCGTGGCCAAGGTATTGCAGTCTGGATTTTATTGGCCTACTTTAAATGCTGATAGTAGGAATTTTGTGAATAGCTGTGATGCTTGTCAAAGGTCAGGGAACGTTTCAAAAAGACATGATATGCCACAGGTTGGTATTTTAGAGGTTGAGATTTTTGATGTCTGGGGCATTGATTATCAAGGACCATTCCCAAGCAGTCAAGGTAACAGGTATATTCTTGTCGCCGTTGATTATGTGTCTAAATGGGTAGAAGCTATAGCTACTCCCCATTATGATGCAAAAGCTGTGATTAAACTGTTTAAGAAAATCATTTTTCCTCGTTTTGGCGTCCCTGGGTTGTCATTAGTGATGGGGGGATGAATTTTAAGGAGAAACAATTGAGTGCTTTGCTAACCAAATTCGATGTCCACCATCATAGGGGTCTAGCTAGCTTATCACCCTCAAACTAGTGGTCAAGTTGAGATCTCTAATAGAGAACTTAAGGAGACCCTAGCTAAAGTTGTTTCTAAGTCTCGGAAAGATTGGAGTCTTAAACTAGATGATGTTTTATGGGCTTATAGGACTGCGTTCAAAACTCCAATCGGAATGTCACCATTCTGGTTGATTTATGGTGAAACTTGTCATTTACCAGTTGAGTTAGAACGCAAGTGTAATACTCCGTATTTTATTATATGGTTTATTATTTATATTGACGTGTATTCGATAATTAATTTATCGAATAAGGTTTTATTTATATTTTATCGTATTAGTTATATCTTAAGTTTAGATGTATGAACGGGAGTTGGTATCTTATATTGTCGGGATGCTTGATGGGCTTGGGCTTACGTTTAATGGGTGATGGTGGTGCTAAGGATGTAAAACAAAAACAAACACGAAACCCTAATGCCATCTATCGACACATCCTACTCTACCTTTTCACTCATCGACAAACTATCCTCACACAAAACAAAAAAACCCTAATCTCTCTTGTGCTCCTTACTTCGTACAACCCTAGAACCCTAGCCACCATTCTGCCTCCTTACTCCACACAACCAAGAAACCTATCGAGGTTGAGAAGAAGGTCAGGAACGAATCAGGAGCAAATTAGAACGAAATAGTCATCGTTTACCCCCCTTGCACAGCCGTGTTTTGGTAAGTATTTTTATCATGCCCTTTCATGTCTCGAATCTATGCTCTATGGTTGTACGTGATATTGGCAGTATGTATATCTTGATTCTCGTGTTTAAACCACTATGCCATCACCATAACTCGTATAACAGGAAGCAAAAACGTCAACAGTCAATACGAATGCTATACTCTGTCCCTTTTCTGCGTGTTTATTTCACGTTGTTTTGGTTGTTGTTAGGCTTTATTCTGAGTACGAGTTTATGGGCTATGATAGTAAGATGTTGGTAGGTTATGTGGGTAGTGTCGGGGTGGTGTGAGCTGGTCAGAATTTTGTGGCGACGGTCTGGGTAAGGGCGTGGTAAGGCTAGGGCAGAAACAGGGAGTACAGGGGATTCAGGACTGCGTGTTCAACAGCGGGTTTTGGGGGTGGGTTAGCGTGTTGGTTATGGGGATCGAGGACTCACCTCTGGCTCTCATGGGACCACCGTGGGTCAGTGGTGACCACGGTGGTGGCCACTGGAGCTGTTGGGCACGGTGGAGAGAGAGAGAGAGAGCGCGAGAAAAGAGGGGGGGTTGAAGGTGGTTGCTGACAGCGGAGAAAGCTGTGGGGGGTGCAAGCTGGTTTGGTTCATCGTGGAGGTAGCTGTGGTGGGTCATGGTGGTATACAGGGTGTGGAGGTGGTAGTCGGAAGTGTGTAGTTTAGTTTAGGACCGTTGGTGATGGTCGTGGGTGGCTTGGTCGGTGGCGGTGACGCGGTGAAGTAGGCTGGTCATGGGTTTGTATAAGGTGTTTTGGGGGCTGTTGGTGTACATTGATAAGGGGTTGTTGTGTCGTCCTTGTTTTGCTACCTATTATTATTATTGTTATTATTATTATTATTATTATTATTATTTTTATTATTATAGTTATAATTATTATTATTTATATTAATACTTGTAATTATTGTGGTAATGATTTCATAGTAGTATGATTAATATTAGTGGTAAATATTGTTTAACAATAATATTGTAATGTTAGTGGGGTTGTTTTCATCGTTATAAGTTTATAATGGTTCGACAATTTAATTATCGAAATAATGAATATTACTATTAGTATTATTTATGTTATTGTTATCATTTGATTAATACGTTTACAAGGTTAATGTGTGGTAAGTTATTAATAATGTTTATGGATAGCTAATGTATTTGATTATGAGCAATTTGTGATGTTATATAGTGATAAATATTTATATGTGGTTAAGTTTAATAATTGAGAACATGATCAATAATTTTGTAGTACTGCCATTTTGGGCAAGGTTTCTATTTCGGGAAAGTTTCTATTACAGGAAACTTTCCACTTTTGGAAGTTATTATATTTAGTATGTTGTTACTATATAAAATGGGGGTCTAGTGGAGATTTATTAATTGTTAAATAATATTTATTAGGTGACGGTTTCTGCGTGGAACATTACTAGCAGCTGTTGGTTATCTTTCTACAGATTGAGGTAGGGGAATAATTACGTTGGTAATTGTGATCTGACAGGAGAATACTCATCATCTGATTGATATAGTTAACTGTGATATATTGTTATTGGTTGCTTATTACTGCTTCTTGTGGAGAACGGAGATGTGAAAAGGGTCTGTGATTGGTGCGGAGATAAAGGGTCTGTGATTGGTGCGGAGATAAAGAGTCTTGTGAGTGGTGTGGAGAATTATGGGTCTTGTGATTCGGAGTGGAGATGTTTGACTTTCTATTTGTAGTAAAGTTTGATTGTTTACTTTTCCTCTACTCAACCTCGTGGTTGACCCTGTGTATTCGTGTGACACCTGTGATGATCCGTAATGGGGAGCAGATTTGATAGGAAAGATGGTGCCGTGGGAGCATGGGATGGCGTGAGCAATTGGATGGACCGACTTAGATGTAGATCACCTACTTTGTAGTTACCAGTTGTACTTTATTTCCGCTGAGTAGTTTGTAACATCAAAGTTTAAATTTTACCAGTTTTATATAAAGTACTTTGGTTTGATTTACTTTGTTATACACTTCCTCGAATATTCCGAGATGGTAACAGCTCTATTTATTCGAGAATGTCTTGCTAAAGGTTCTTGAATAAATGGGGGTGTTACAAAGTGGTATCAGAGCGAACGGTCCTCAGGCCTAAACCAAATGAATAATAATGAACGTAGAAAGAGTCAAATAAAATGAACCCCGAGATGACACTGATAGGAGCCCCAAAAAGGAACGGGATGAGTTAGGGGCCCCCTCACACCAAACCTGGGCCCTTTCTGTGCTGTCTCGGGAACCCAAAGAGAGTAATTGAAGAGTGGGGTAGACTATATAGTGACCTGGTTATTTTATGCTAACGTTCTTGCAGGAGAAGAACGAGGTAAGTCATATGTGAGTTCTGATTAAGGATATGTGCAATATGAACTGTGGATTGATATGGATGATTGAAATGAAATTATCGGAGTTTGGGAGTTGTATTTGTTGAGCCATGGCTAGAGCGATGTGATCATATGATTTTGATAGTTGAAGTGTTCATACGATTAGCTGGAATTGAATGACTATCGTATCTATGTAATATATTGTTAGTATATGAACATGAATGATCAGACTTATATAAATTAGTAATCCATGTCTAGTGATATGCGGAATGTGTTTCCTAAGCCATGAACGTATATAGTTATGTGTTGCATATACCGTACTTAAGATTTTATGCCTATTATATGCATTCAAAGTTGTTAAGAAGTTCGTAATCAATAAGGGATACATAGTAGTCTCTAGTTAAGTCTCCGTACTTGGATAAGTTGTGATGATGCAATGGGAGAAATTAATTTATTTTGATACACATGTATAACTATAAAGCTATTTAGTTGACCCTATTTCCAGTTTCGAAACCTTTACTGTGTTTTAGATGGCTACTACAATGGAAATGAGGAATGAATGTTAATATGGTACAGAGTGGTGTCTATGCTTCAAATGATTGTCAACGTGTTTTGGAATAAGATATGTTGGGTTTGGATGTAGTAGTGTTTATTTGCAAAGGAACCCAAAGTTTTAATCAATTTTCAGACTGTTATCTGGTTTGTGTAGGATGTCATTTTACATGTGTTCCAAATATGAGTATGACAATTTTATATATGGTAACCTTCTAAGTTGGTTTTACAATGTTTTGGTTTTATGTTAATATGAGTTATATTCTGAGTGAAATAAATCTTCTAGTTGACCATGGTTGGATTGTTGCTGCACAGTTCCGTTTTGACCCATCTTTGTGTAAAAGAAATCGTTTAAAACTTGGTTATTGTTTATGCATAATTCCACCTTTACAATTCAGAATATGCGTTTACGTTTTTAAGATAATAGGCGTATGGTATGAGTATGAACCCTCACTATATGATAGCGTAACCTTGCTTATTTCGTCAAGTTTAATATAGAATTGTTTCAATTATATGTCCAATTTTACGACCTCAAAATAACTATGTGCTACTCGTATGTGATGTCAAAAGCATGTTTATCTGAGAGGAGTCTTGTCAAGTGGCAGAATGAAAATTTAACCGGTAAGCTTGTTAACATGATATAGCAATCTAATTGTTATAAGTAATGGTGATTATTTTGAACGATGTGAATCGTGTTGATGTTCTTTCATATATGTAGGGTATATCGTTGTCTAGTTCACTGAGCTAATAATCTTTATAACACTTTCATGTATCTTGTTATGTCACAAGCTGAATTGCATCTACTATGTTTAAAATATGATCATAATATATTGAGTTATTAACTGGTCGACATGTGATTTATGGAAGTACTAATCTTGCGAATTCGTTTACGTTATCGTTAAATTTTCATAATTCATGGGTTACAATATACAAGAACAATGTTTTAGTAAATGAGGGTCAGAATGTCTCCGTATAGTCTTGTTTCGATCTATAACTTGTAAAAAAAAAAAAAAAAAAAATTTCTTTTGATTCATGCTTATAAATTACCACTTCAAGGTTTCCAAAGTTCAAAATGTTTTTCAAGTGATGATTATTCAGGATTAAGCTTGATGTTTGATAAATATGGTGTTGTTTGCAAAAAGACAATCCTGTAGCTATGTGTAGATGAAATCCTGCTCGAATGCTTAATTGCTGCGCATTGTATAAATCCTTATTGTTCAAGTCATATATGATGAATGATGTAATGTGAGTGGACGGGGAATGTACCTGCGTGATTTTGTTAACTAATTGATATATGGGGATGTTAAATGACCTTGTGAGTCTACGAGTTATGTGTGCCATGTGAAATATGTCAATGTTCCATGATTATTTATGTTAATTAATTTTGCGCTATGTCTTCTCCTAAATATGATTTGCTTTTATAGTATGATTATGAGCATGAAACATTTTAAATTGTCAAGTATGAACGATGAGCTTCTTGATTGTCTACATTGTTGTTAATATATTTAAATTGTGATAAAATTTCAAGGGTATGCAAGTGTTACCTATTCCGATTCTGTTTTACTGTGTAACACGATTCTACCGATCCTAATACTTTACTATTGTTCGAGGTTATATGTTACATGATAATTGATATGAGTCTCTTTTGAGTACTGATTTGAGTTGAATATTAGTAGTTGTCCTTTTATTTTGATAGTTAAAATTTTCTATTGATGTGATAATCCTTTTGTTTGTGAAATGGGAAAACTTTTAGTAATTGATTAGTCCGAGTATGTACAAGTTCTTGTTTTATGACGTACACATTTTTTTTATGAATAGTGGAATGATAAGTATATATACAAGTATGTCAACGAACTTGGGAGGTAAGTACTGAGGAGATTGAGTTACTCGCGAGTTTCGAACAAAGGCCATGGTTGGTTTTGTTTTGAGTTTGAGATTGCAGTACAGTGCTTTATCAAGTTGTCGCATTCTTGTGGAATATTTGATAATATCGATATTGAAATCGCGATAAGAATTGGTCATTGGTACTGAGTTATGAGTTTGAAATCGATATTGAGATGAAGTATTGATTCGCAGTTTTATTCCGTCAGTGCACTCACCCTTGTCTTTGGTCTTAGGTTCGACGGTGATAATACAATACTTGGTTACTTAGAGTAAGTTTTTATGAGATGGAGTAACGGGTATAGACGGAGTAATGGGCTGGAATTCTTATAATGGGTTACGGGGACGTAACCATGTTTTTAAGGAGGATAAGATTGTAAAATCTTAATGTTCTATGACATGGCTTTTGGTATGGGTGATTGTTTGAATGATGATAATACAATACGGGGACGTAATCTTGATTACTTCTGTTATGCATATTTTGTGTTTTGTGAGGTATCCCTCTAACTTCGTTATACGTTAAACTTTGGGGACAAAGTTATCTTAACGAGGGTAGAATGTAACAGTTCACGTTTGGAACTTTATATAAGTGCTACTGATGATGGTTTCATGCTTAAGCTTGTTAGGGGTTTTGTCACTGTTATGGGATGGTGAACTTCGGGACGAAGTTCATTTTAAGGAGGGAAGACTGTAATACTCCGTATTTTATTACATGGTTTATTATTTATATTGACGTGTATTCGATAATTAATTTATCGAATAAGGTTTTATTTATATTTTATCGTATTAGTTATATCTTAAGTTTAGATGTATGGACGGGAGTTGGTATCTTATATTGTCGGGATGCTTGATGGGCTTGGGCTTACGTTTAATGGGTGATGGTGGTGCTAAGGATGTAAAACAAAAACAAACACGAAACCCTAATGCCATCTATCGACACATCCTACTCTACCTTTTCACTCATCGACAAACTATCCTCACACAAAACAAAAAAACCCTAATCTCTCTTGTGCTCTTTACTTCGTACAACCCTAGAACCCTAGCCACCATTCTGCCTCCTTGCTCCACACAACCAAGAAACCTATCGAGGTTAAGAAGAAGGTCAGGAACGAATCAGGAGCAAATTAGAACGAAATAGTCATCGTTTACCCCCCTTGCACAGCCGTGTTTTGGTAAGTATTTTTATCATGCCCTTTCATGTCTCGAATCTATGCTCTATGGTTGTACGTGATATTGGCAGTATGTATATCTTGATTCTCGTGTTTAAACCACTATGCCATCACCATAACTCGTATAACAGGAAGCAAAAACGTCAACAGTCAATACGAATGCTATACTCTGTCCCTTTTCTGCGTGTTTATTTCACGTTGTTTTGGTTGTTGTTAGGCTTTATTCTGAGTACGAGTTTATGGGCTATGATAGTAAGATGTTGGTAGGTTATGTGGGTAGTGTCGGGGTGGTGTGAGCTGGTCAGAATTTTGTGGCGACGGTCTGGGTAAGGGCGTGGTAAGGCTAGGGCAGAAACAGGGAGTACAGGGGATTCAGGACTGCGTGTTCAACAGCGGGTTTTGGGGGTGGGTTAGCGTGTTGGTTATGGGGATCGAGGACTCACCTCTGGCTCTTATGGGACCACCGTGGGTCAGTGGTGACCACGGTGGTGGCCACTGGAGCTGTTGGGCACGGTGGAGAGAGAGAGAGAGCGCGAGAAAAGAGGGGGGGTTGAAGGTGGTTGCTGACAGCGGAGAAAGCTGTGGGGGGTGCAAGCTGGTTTGGTTCATCGTGGAGGTAGTTGTGGTGGGTCATGGTGGTATACAGGGTGTGGAGGTGGTAGTCGGAAGTGTGTAGTTTAGTTTAGGACCGTTGGTGATGGTCGTGGGTGGCTTGGTCGGTGGTGGTGACGCGGTGAAGTAGGCTGGTCATGGGTTTGTATAAGGTGTTTTGGGGGCTGTTGGTGTACATTGATAAGGGGTTGTTGTGTCGTCCTTGTTTTGCTACCTATTATTATTATTGTTATTATTATTATTATTATTATTATTATTGTTATTATTATAGTTATAATTATTATTATTTATATTAATACTTGTAATTATTGTGGTAATGATTTCATAGTAGTATGATTAATATTAGTGGTAAATATTGTTTAACAATAATATTGTAATGTTAGTGGGGTTGTTTTCATCGTTATAAGTTTATAATGGTTCGACAATTTAATTATCGAAATAATGAATATTACTATTAGTATTATTTATGTTATTGTTATCATTTGATTAATACGTTTACAAGGTTAATGTGTGGTAAGTTATTAATAATGTTTATGGATAGCTAATGTATTTGATTATGAGCAATTTGTGATGTTATATAGTGATAAATATTTATATGTGGTTAAGTTTAATAATTGAGAACATGATCAATAATTTTGTAGTACTGCCATTTTGGGCAAGGTTTCTATTTCGGGAAAGTTTCTATTACAGGAAACTTTCCACTTTTGGAAGTTACTATATTTAGTATGTTGTTACTATATAAAATGGGGGTCTAGTGGAGATTTATTAATTGTTAAATAATATTTATTAGGTGACGGTTTCTGCGTGGAACATTACTAGCAGCTGTTGGTTATCTTTCTACAGATTGAGGTAGGGGAATAATTACGTTGGTAATTGTGATCTGACAGGAGAATACTCATCATTTGATTGATATAGTTAACTGTGATATATTGTGATTGATTGCTTATTACTGCTTCTTGTGGAGAACAGAGATGTGAAAAGGGTCTGTGATTGGTGCGGAGATAAAGGGTATGTGATTGGTGCGGAGATAAAGGGTCTTGTGATTGGTGTGGAGAATTATGGGTCTTGTGATTCGGAGTGGAGATGTTTGACTTTCTATTTGTAGTAAAGTTTGATTGTTTACTTTTCCTCTACTCAACCTCGTGGTTGACCCTGTGTATTCGTGTGACACCTGTGATGATCCGTAATGGGGAGCAGATTTGACAGGAAAGATGGTGCCGTGGGAGCATGGGATGGCGTGAGCAATTGGATGGACCGACTTAGATGTAGATCACCTACTTTGTAGTTACCAGTTGTACTTTATTTCCGCTGAGTAGTTTGTAACATCAAAGTTTAAATTTTACCAGTTTTATATAAAGTACTTTGGTTTGATTTACTTTGTTGTACACTTCCTTGGATATTCCGAGATGGTAACAGCTCTATTTATTCGAGAATGTCTTGCTAAAGGCTCTTGAATAAATGGGGGTGTTACAGCAAGTCTTGGTGGGCCATATGTGATCTTAATCTAGACCCTAACCTTTCTCGTGAAAAACGTTTGTCACAGTTGAATGAGCTGGAAGAATTTAGGCTGCTGGCCTATGACAATGCAAGAATTTACAAAGAGAAAACCAAGCGTTGGCATGACAAGAGGATCATAAAACGTGATTTTCAGGTAGGTGATAAGGTTTTGCTATTTAATGCTCGTATCCGTTTATTTCCTGGTAAGCTGAAATCCAGGTGGAGTGGACCTTACACCATCACTGCGGTCTCGAAGTCTGGGTCAATCGAGTTGGAAACCTCAGCTGGAGAGAGGTTCAAAGTTAATGGCCAGTACGTGAAGCATTTCCATGGAGCAGATGAGTTCGTTGGGAAGGTTGAAGTCTTGTACTTCGATCCATTATTGGATGCTTCAGAGTGAGGTAAAAAGGTCGTGCGAGACCTCTTAAACCAGCGCTAACCGGGAGGCAACCCGTGTAGTAGTTTGTTTTTTTTCCTGTTTTGTAGTTTTCTTAGTTTTAGTCGCTTCTTTTTCGTTCTTAGTACTTTTAACGGGAATAGTAAGCTTGAGCTGGAAATCAGGAGGAAATTACCAGTGAAACTGGTCGACCGACCGAGTAACTAGGTCGACCGACCAAAGACTCGCACAAAACAGGCAACTGGAAAAATTGAGGTAATTGGGAACTGGTCGGCCGACCGAACTTGTTGGTCGATCGACCAGGTGTTGAGGAGACCGAGTTTTTTAAGTCTAAATTTTGAAATCAATCTCATTCTTATTCTTCAAAATCAGAAAAATCTAACTCCCTCTCCTCAACAAAACCCTAGCCACTCTCCTTCCTTCATTCAACCTAATTCTTTGCTCAATCTCTCAACTTTCCCAATCAAAGGTATGTTTTGTTTTAGTTCTTTGCTTCCTTTTTCAGTTTTAGCTTCTCCTTTTTCGGTTTCTTAGTGAACCTCCTCTTATTTCGAAATCCTTTTGATTTAAGAATGTGTTTTAATTGTAATTTGTTCTTTATTTCAGTTTTCACTACAACAAAATGGCACTTGCGCCACGATTTATGTCACGGGAATTCATAATTCGTGACCTAAATTTGCTTAGTCACGGAAAAACAGTCCTCTTCCTTCAAAATTAATTGGTAAAAAAATTTATGTCACGGGAAAATATATCCGTGACAAAATAATTGTTTTTAGTCACGAATTAAGCCATGACCGTGGCTAACAAATGCGTTTAGTCACGCATCAAGTCACGAACGTGGCTAATAATTATTTTTAGCCACAATGTCGTGGCTAATTATGATTTATTGTCACGTGTAAGTTAACCGTGACTAATTAGTGTGCTTAGCCACACTAAATTCTTAACGTGGCTAATTATGATTTATTGTCACAGCTAAATTATCCGTGACTATATTGCTCTTAGCCACACACTGAATTCTTACCGTAGCTAATTGTGATTTATTGTCACAAGTAAATTACCCGTGACTAATTATTGCTCTTAGCTACGCACTGGATTTTTACCGTGACTAATATTTTTGATATGATAACAAATAATAGTACAAAATTATTAGTGCAACATGGTGTGTACTGTGACATTAAGATGATTGCGCCGTATTATTGCGAGATGTGAATAATATTTGTACTTAATGTTCTTCACTATTGACGCAAATGATCTTATTATGATTATTCTTATTATTGGATTTAGTCTGTCACAAGTGAGAATTTGTACGTGCAATTTATTATGATTATTCTTATTAACACTACTGACTTGAAAATGAATATGATTATATGAATAAATGATTGTTGTTTAACAATTTATTTTGCTTTATTTTCGTTGAATACTGCTTTACTTTAAGTAAACGTTTAATTATGTAATGACAATTTAGTAATTCCAAAGCTACTTACCCAGTTACTCAATTTATTAAATTGCTCAACAAACCCGACAAAAAACACTACAACAAATTGACACTTGCGCCACGATTTACGCCACGAGAATTTATAATTCGTGGCTAAATTTTGTTTAGCCACGGGAAATTTTTTTTCACTATTTTAGAAAAATTTTATGCCACGGGAAAATTATTCCCGTGGCAAAAAGTCAATTGCGTCACAATTTAGGTTACAGTCGTGGCTAATAATCATTTTTGCCATGAACAATGTCACACCCATGGCAAATATATATTTATAATTCTTTTTTTTTAAAATTTATAATATTGAATAACATTATTTAGAGACCGCATCACATTTAAAGAGAAAGTATGTCCAATTAAATAATTAACTTATTAACACCTATCATTGAGAAGTCTGAAACTAATATATTGTTAAATAAGCTTTTCATTAGAAAATTGATTTACAACTTTATTCGTAAAATATTTCTACAAGAAATTGAATTCGAGATGTTAAATTGGAAAAAAATTGGGGAAGTTTTTAAGGAGAAAAAAAAAAAAAAAGACAATTAGATTTAAAATATGATTAAATAAAAAAAAGTAATCTAAAAATTAAATTCAAAATGATTTCTAACAAATTATTGAATAAATGGAAAAAAACATATTGATAAAATAACCGATATAAAAAAAATCAATATAGAAAAACATTTTAATTATTGAAAATGAGCGTATCACACCGAAAAGTAAAATGGAAATTTAAATAATAAATTTACATGTATAAATAATGTGAAATTTTGTTGACAAAAAGAAATATCAAGAATAATGAAAAGAAATCAATTTAGAGAAAACAAAAATTTATACGTTATTTTCTGTGTTTTTTGGCAAAAACTGATTATTTTAGAGTTAATAATGTCTTGGTCATTTATTTTAGTAATAAAACTCGGTCATTGATACCCATATGTAATCATTATTAAAAAGTGATCATTATTTAGTAAAAAGTGATTAAACTTTTTTTCGTTACAAATACGACGATCTTACAAATAGTATTTGTGTGGAAAAATATATGAAAAAATGGATAAAAGAAAAATAAAATAAAAATGCCCACAAATGAAAAAAAATAAAAAAATGTATTAGGGAAAAAACTATAAGGAAAATGTGATTAAATAGTTTTGAGAAATTGGTTTTGTTGACTCGAGCAAAAAATGACCCGGGCATCATTAGTCGGGAGGTCAACATTGAAAACTCGAGTAATTTGAGAAAAATAATATTTTTTCGCAAAAGTAAGTAAATCATTTAATGTTTTTTCGCAAAAATAATAGTGAAGGTAATTTAGAAAAAAAGGATTATAATTTAAAAAGGTTTCAAAGTGTTAACTATATCAACAAGTTTAAGTTTCATTTTCGGTAGCTCATCATAAGAACTCCACTGTTAAGCGTGCTCAGGGGAGAGTAGTCTTTGGAAGAGTGACCTCCTGGCCGGGGAGGATATACGATTCGCAAAAGTGAATGACTTGCGATTGTAAGTAACGAGTTGAGATAACTAACCAAGCAAGGATTAAAGCTTGACAAAATTCCATATGTAACCAAATGTGTTTGGTAGTGTGGTGGTTGCTCACCTCATCCCTTAACCCTGAGGTCAGGGGTTCGATTCCTACTCATGGGAATGGAGCAACTCTTTGGCAAGCCATTTACCTCTTCGTGAGAGAGCCCGTGGCGAGGGGATTATACGCCGTTGTCGACACGGTGGACACCCCGGTTTAGACAAAAAAAAAAGATTCCATATGTGAGTAAAAAATAATATATTACATTTTGTTTATTTATTTTATATTTTTTTGCTTGTCACGGGAATAATTTTGGCCACGAGAATTAACTTTTGGTCACGGGAATTATTAGTCACGTGAGAATCTGTGGCTAAAAATATAATTTTAGCCACGTTCTTGTTTTTCCCGTGGCTATCTGTTAGCCACGGCCACTTGGGCCACGGAAGGTATTTCCGTGACAAAGAGCTTTAGCCACGGGAAATTAGTACTTGCGCCACGAATTTAGTCGTGGCCCAAGTGCTTAATTGTAGTAGTGTTTGTTACCTTTAGATCTAGTTTATATGCCTCGTTTTGTAGTTGTTAGGGTTTGTTTTATGTTCTCCTCCACTTTTTCTTGCTTGAAAACCCCTGAAATTTGCGAAACACGTTCAGAATGTAGCCGCGACAGGTCGACCGACCAATACTTTAAGTCGATCGACCGGTCAGTTTTTCCAGGAACTACAACACGTTTCGACAGTCAGTCGGTCGACCACGAAGAGTGGTTGGCGACCACTTTAATGTTACAGGAACTTTTCGTTCATAATTTGGCTAAGTTTTGGTTTAATAATCTTGGTTATTTGTGAAGGGAATTCAACTATTAAGAGTGTTGTCGCGTTTTTGCAGATTCAACATGTTTAGACGATTTGGAGGAAACAAAAGATCTCGCACCTCCGAGGCGAGTTCGAGAGGCGAGGCAAGCACCTCCAGAGGACGAGCAAGCGGCTCCATGGGAATGATCGTGCAAAGTACGGATAGTCTACCGGACTATCCACAGGTTGTCTTTCAAACCCCGGACCAAAGGGCCCGGTTCTTGCATTTGTCGACTAGATGTCACGTGACAGCAACCCGATTTTTGCATGAGCCTACGCTCATTGAGTTGGGGTGTTGCAGGGATGTAGTGGACTTACTCAATGGCACGGGTCTCTCAGGACTCATTACCATGGATGAGTTCACTTACCCCGTCCTCACCTTGGAGTTCTTCTCGTCTTTCAGCTTCAATGTTGAAGCTTTAAAGGCGAGAAGGGATCTTAAGTGCATTTCTTTCCGTCTGTTTAATGTAACTTATGCTTTGGCATTAGATGAGTTTGCAGGTTACTTGGGTTTGAGTGCTGAGGGTCGTACTGGTGACCCAGATGATACATATCAGGTTTTCTGGTCTTGTATTTCTGACTCCCGTGGTGGGAAGAGGAAGGGCAACTCTGTGGATTTTCTTGCTTTTCGGTATTATCTTAGGCTGTTGGCCAACACTGTGTTTGGCCAGAAGGAATCCCAAAATATAAACACCATTAAGCTTTCTATTTTGGCGGGATACCTCAATGTGAGGCGTAGGGGGTCTTTATCTTATAACATAGCTTATTTGACCGCCTCACATTTTGTGACGGTTGGGGAGGGGACCTCTTTGACCACCATTGTTTGCGGGGGGTTAACTTATTTTTTAGCTAACCGCCTTGTGTTACAATTCCTCCGTTTTGAGGATGCTCTCACTCCTTTCTCCCGCTACATGGACCTAGCTTATGTTAAGTCCGTGAAGTGGGTTGACCGTGATAGGTGTTGGAAGATCGACACCTACATCAGTGACCGCATCCCCATCACTACAGCACCGCCCCTCGTACCCTTTACCGACGTAGAGGGCGGGACCAGACCACTCCTTCCATCTTACCGCCTCCCACTTAGGGGAGGGACCTCCCGAGGCTCTAGAGGAGCCGGCCCCAGTACCTCACACGCTGCACAGGAGACGGGCTATCATCCCAACTTCGATGCCCCTCCTAATATTCATATACCTGCTGTCTATGACAACAGGTCGGTCTCACATATGGTGGCAGATCTTTGCAGGCAATTTAACAGGAAGAGTCTTGACGACGCCCTCTTCCAATTCCCGATTTACTCGGAGTATGCCTCACTCAACAAGCTCCCCACCGGTCCCTGGACTCATCCCTACTACACCCATACGGAGGTCGGCTATGGATCTGGGGAAGCATCTGGAGCTGCATCAGGAGAGGGCAGTGGATCTGAAGAGGAGGAGGAGGCGGAAGCTAGCGGGTCTGAGTACGACCCAGAGGATTAGAGTTGAGCCCAAACCTCCCTTCTCCGACGTTCGGTTTGGGGAGGCGCATCTTGTGAGTTCCTTTTCTTTGTTTTTTCTTCTCTTTCTTTCTAGTTTGCATTTACTTATCCCCAACTTATTCTGCTGTGGATTTGTGTTGATGAGCACAATGAGGGCATTGTGCGTTTTGGTTTGGGGAGGGTATATGCATCCTTTTGTTGAGTCTGCATCTGTCTTTATCTCATCTGTCTTTCTCCTTTTGTTGCGTTTGCATATGTTTTTATTTCATCTTTTTCTGTCGCACGTTTATTGCATTTCATTTTGCATTGTTTCCTTTATTTTCTTGCATTTACACCAAAAATTCAAAAAAAAAATGCACGTTTCTTTTTAGCATATAGGTCGAGTCGGAACGGATGGTTACTATGATGATTATGTCTTACATTTCGCCTAATTGCCTTACCTTGCATTTTCAAATTTTTCAAGCAAGTCTTTTACATTGTCTACGAGTTTTTGTTGATTTTATGCTGAACAACTAGACTTGATTCTCTTTTGGCAAGCTACCTCAATTCTGAGTTTTAGAGCCTAATAAATCGGTGACATTTATGACCAATCTCATGTAGGATTTAGAGTAGTTTATCCTCCTAAGGCATGTCACATAAACTTGCATAAGCATGAACTTTGTCTACTTGATACCTATATGCATTCGGGTTTGTGGTTTGTTGACACATGTGGTGAAGGTTTCCCTTTCTTGTTTGACCCATAACCCTCACATAGCCAAATTGCCTTTTCATCTCATATACTACATCCTTAATTAGCCTACCCTAACCGAGCTAGTAACAAGGTGTGTTGAGACTGTTTTGATATCTATGGTTATTATGCTCCATTGAAAAAAAAAAACTGTGTGGGAAGTGATGGAAAAGAAAAAGAAAAATTTTGAGTTCAAAATTGAAAGAAAAAGAAAAAGAAAGAACTCAATGAAAAAAATGGGAAAAAACAGAGGCTGCCTGGTACTTTAGGTGGTCGACCGACTGACACTAGTGGTCGGTCGACCACAATCACTGTACAGGAGCTCTTTCTAGTTGCAATGAATGAAAAAAAATGAGAAGGAAAGAAAGAAAATAAAGAGAAAGAAAGAAAGGAAAAAAAAGAAAAAGATTTGTGAGTACCATGCTTGTGAATTTTAAGCATTGGTTGTTTCGGATATAAGAATGAAAGTGTTTTTGAAGTTTGGTGAATGGTTGTTAGCTCGGTTTAACCCCTCTTTCCCAAACAAATTCTAACCTTTTCTTACACATAGCCTCACAATCCCAAATTACACCGGCATGTGTCATGGTCATTACAGTGTTGGAATGCATATGTACGGTTGTAGAGACTTTGTTCATGTTAGATTGCAGGCATGTTCTTACGGGTCGTAGATAGGTGAGAGTCTATATTCTTAATCATCTTCTTGTCTTTCACATATATCTTACCCTTTGCTTGTTTGAGTGATGGAGCGATCCGTGAGAGTCCAATTTGAATGAGTCTTGCAAGGTCGAAAGTTTAGCATTTACGTCAACATGTTTAATTCGTTTGCATTTGACAATTTGCTTGTTTTGTAGAAGTTGCATTAAATTGGTTAGACATGGCGTTTTGTTCGGCTCTGAGCATGAAATCTATTTCATTAGAAGTTTTCTTTTTAGTTGAGTCTTAGTGCTTGCTTGAGGACAAGCAAGGTTTGATTTGGGGAGATTTGATACGTGCATTTACTATACATTTTATTTATAGTTTTGGCGCGTATTTCTATGCACGTTAGTAGCTTTTAGCTACTTTTCCTCCCGAAATGGTTTACTTTGGCATTTCTATGTTTTAAATGTAGGAACAAGCGGAAGTGAGCTAAATCAAGCTTTAATCGTCCTCCGGAAGCTATCTTAAGGGAATTCAAAAGACAAGGGTCCGAACTCGTGGTTTTGGAGATGCGTGAAAACTGATCAGAGGCTGGAAGGTGCAGTAAGCGGTCGACCGACCTGTCTACTTGGTCGACCGACCAAAACGCAGTTACAGAATGACCAACTTACAGCATGAGCGGTCGACCGACCACTATGTCCGGTCGGTCGACCGGTTTACGGGGTGAAGCTGTTTTGTTTCTTTATTTCGGTTTATTTTCCTAATCTTGTAATTCTGAAAGACTATTAAGCAAAACTCGGTAATTAGAATGAGGGTAAGCCTCATTAGCATAGAATACTTTAGACCTAAGGAGAGAAAACTTCAAAATTTCAGATTCGTTCATCAATTTCCAATTGGTTGTAAGTTTTAATGCAGTTATTCTTATTTATTGTTTCGATCCATCTTCTTTGTTATTCTTGTTGTTTCAATTTATATTTTGTTCTCTTGAATTGTTATTGCTTAAACATGTTGTCTCGCATGAAGTTCTTTGGATTCATTAGTTTTAGTCTTATGATTATGAGTAACTAATCCCTATGATTGGGAATTAGGGGAACCATGGCGAAAATTAGGTTTTACTTGGTTTTATGATTTTTGTACCGATCTCTACATTTGTTGGTGAACTAATTCTCCTAGATTGAAAGATTGGTAGAATTAGTTTGACAACAAATTTAGAATTGCCCTTTGAACGAAAGTTTAGTGCTTTTCTAGGAACCCTAAGACCGTAAGGATTTGGTAGAATATTGACTTAAAGGTTTATTGTTTGTTCCTTGAGATTGTGTTTATGAGTTGTTTACCCAATTTTGACTTACCTTAGCCATGGTGAACCGAAGTTTCCAATCATTCTTTTACTCTTGTTCTAGACTTTTTCTTATTTGTCATCTTAATTGTTAGTTCCAATCAAACTTTTAAAACCCCGAACTTTGTTACTTCAATAGACTTTAAATTTGCAAACATAATTAACTTTGTCTCTCTGTGGTTCGACCCTTACTATCGCTATCTATAGTTTTAGTTTGGTTTATAAATCTTATCTTTGAAACCCTCAACGACGGGGATCGGTCAAGTAGATCATGGATGTACTTTTGCTAAGACAAGAATAAGCCAGAGGACATGGGACGGACTTCAACACCAAGAAAATACGACAAAGGACCCAAATCTTTTAGAGAGAACCGAGCTGATAAACAAGAAATAAATGAAGCAAGAGTAGTTGAACAGGGACCAATAACTACAATATCATCAACATACACAAGTAAGTAAATGGGGTTAGAGAAATGTGAGAGTATGAACAAGGAGAGATCGACATGTGAACCATGAAAACCATGTGATAACAGCTACGATTTCAGCTCCGTAAACCATGCCCGAGGGGCTTGTTCGTTTCAAACCATAAATGGCTTTGGACAGTTTGCATACATGAGACGGCTGATGGGATCAATGAAACCAGGAGGTTGCTCCATGAAGACGGTTTCGGCGAGCGTACCTTGAAGGAATGCATTGTTAACATCTAATTGACGAAGATGCCAATCTTTGGTAACTACAAGAGACAACGACACATGAATCGCAGTAGGTTTAACAACGGGGGCTGAAAGTTTCTGAAAAATCAATACTTGCACGCTGATGAAATTCCTTAGCCACAAGTCTAGCCTTAAATTTGTCGATGGTGTTGTTGGGTAGGTATTTGATACGTTAAACCCATTTGCACCCCACGACATTTTGAGAGTCAGAGCGTGGGACAAGGGACCACTTATGATTGCGAAGAAGAGCATCATACTCAGCTTACATAGCAGTGCGCCATCGAGTGTCAAGGAGGGCATGTTTAGTAGTCGTGAGAATGGAGGTGATGGGAAGAAGAGTAACAAGTTTGGCATATTTGGGATTAGGTTTGTGGATGTTATTTAGGAGGCAAGTGGTGACAGTACAGGATGGGGGTGGAAGGGTGAAGGAGGTGGAGGGGTGGATGGAGAAGCAGTAGCAGAAGGAGGAGAAGCAGAAGGATCAAAAGAGTTGGAGTAAATAGAAACAAAAGAAGAAATAGAAATAGAGGAGGGGGTGGACTGTTCAGTGGAGTCGGAGTCTGAGTCTGAGCTGACAGAAGTAGAGGGAAAGGTAGTGGTTTGGGCAGGGATGTCAGGAGAAGCAACAGAAGTAGGGAGGGGAGAGACAAGAGGGAGAATAGGGAGGGAGAGGGTACACCATTGAGTGACCGTGGGTAAAGACAGAGACGAGTTAAAGGAGGACTAAGACGGGAATTGTTTTTCGAAAAACCGAACATGGCGGGAAGTGTAAATTTTGTGAGAGTCGGGATTAAAATAGTGATAGGCAGATTGAGAGGAGGAGTACCCAATGAAGATGCAAGGAGTAGAGCGAGGGGAAACTTTGCGAGACGCGTAGGGCCGAAGCCAAGGATAGCACAGACAACCAAATGAGCGTAGTTTGGAGTAGTTGGGTTTGTGATTGAACAAACGAGTGTGTGGTGAGTCATGTTGAAGTGTGGGAGTAGGAAGACGGTTGATGAGATAAGAGGCAGTGACGAATACATATGACCAAAAGGAAGAGGGTAGGTGAGCATGATGAAGTAAGGCGAAACCAGTTTCGACAATGTGACGATGCCAGCGCTCCGCAAAACCATTGTGCTCAGGGGTGTGAGGCGAGGATGTAAGATGAGAGATACCATCAAAAAGAAGAGAAGGAGTTAATTTAATATATTCTCCACCATTGTCAGAGTAGAGATGAAGTATAGGACGGTTAAAATATTTTTCCACGAGAGCTCGAAAGCGATGAAACGTAGGTGCGGTGTCAGATTTGTTTTTGAGCGGATATAACCATATGTAGTGCGTAAAATGATCAATGAATATAACATAGTACTTGAAAGTATCAATAGAGTGTATGGGGGAGGTCCAAACATTAGAATAAATTATTCAAGAGGTGCGGAAGACGTAATAGTATTGACGGAAAACGGGAACTTATGACTTTTATTAATCTCACAAGAGTTGCAAGGATTAGAGAAGACAATACTAGTAATCAAGTTTTGACGACAAACGGTAGAAAATATTTTGTGAGACGGATGCCCAAGACGTTGATGCCACTCGAATGAACTGGCAGCAATACCGGTATGAGCTTGAGGAGTGGAAGGAGTCCATTCATAGATGTCGGAATTAAGAGGTCCCTGGAGAAGCGGCGTTGTCATTGAAGGAACCTTTAAGTCAAAGGTACAAGAGGAAAACTCAAGTGAGACATTATTATCCTTGCAAAGTTGTGAGACAGAGAGAATTTTGCGAGAAAAGAAGGCACATATAAAACATTAGAGATATAAAGTATGAGAGGAAGAAATAGGAATAGAAAAAGAACCTGTATGGGAGATGGATAAGGATGAACCATCCCCAATAATAAGTTCATCAGTACCATCATATGGAGTGTGCAGAGATAGGGTAGATAGATCATTAGTGATGTGATGAGTGGCGCCGTTGTCGAGTAGCTAGGTAAGAGGACGGAGAGAAAGATGCGACCATTGCAGAGTTGGCTTGAGGGCGTGACTGTTTTGGACGAGGAGGAGGTTGGGGAAACACGACATTAGGGAAGGTGCGTCTGAAATCAGGGCTGTTGGAGATGTAATGGCCCTGATGACGGCACCATTGGCACGATAGAGGGTAGTTTTTGTGATTGTTGGAACGATAGGTGGCGGCATGAACTTGGACAAGAAGGGGAGAGGCAGGCGGAACAGAGACAGAAACATGACTCGGATTTAGTTCATGGTTCAGAAGCTTTTCGTGAAGAGCTTCAAGAGTTATAGGAGTGTCACGAGCACGAACCGCTTCAATCACCGGTTGATACATTTTGTAGTCTAAGGCCACGAAGAACCTTGTCCACAACATCTTCAATGTCCATGGACTTGCCAAGAAGAGCAAGTTCATTGACACAAGCGGTATGTCGTGCATATAGGCGGAGATGGAACGATCAAATTTAGTGATTTGGTCAAGACGGTTTTTAAGTTGTAGCAAGTGACCGCGAGAGGGATTGGCATAGGTTGTTTCAAGAATGGTCCATATTTCGCGAGAAGTGGTGGCTTTGAGGACGAGGGGGGAGATATCAGGGTGAAGGGTCCGAGTAGTGCACCCTTGAGAAGGTTGTCTTGACGTTTCTAAGAGACGTATTTGGGGTTGGAGATTGTTTTGGAGTCATAGGTGATGGTAGCAGCAGGGACAGGGAAGGAACCATCGACAAATTTGAGGAGATTGAAGCCATATAGGAGATCAGCAACCTTCGTTTTCCAGGTACGATAGGTTTTGGGAGTGAGTTGAGTGCAAGAAGCAAAATTAATGAGAAGAAAAGGAGCCGGGGGTTCGTGAGGATTAGGAATAGAAACCCCTGGGTTCGCCATGAAGAAGAAGATGGATAATAACGGCCTAGGATGTGAGGCTCGATACTATGTAAAGACTTGATTATTAATTTATTACTGGATGATTAATATTAACATTGAAGCAGTACAGTTATACAAATAAGACGTAACCCTAATCAAGCTAGCTATATTACAAAACATGGGAAAGATAACTAGTACATAATACAATAACTTATACACAGTAATTTAAGAACGGTAAATAATTACAGAAGATTTACGTAATATCCTTAATAGTAAACGAGTTTATGAGCTTTGCTAAGCTTGGACGGGCCGGGGTTAGATATAGCCGAACCGAAATTCGACGGTGGTGTTGATCCCAAAGGCTCGACTAGCCGAAACTCATCCACATCTTCAATATAATGTTGGGAGTTAAGATGTTACACTGCACAAATGTGTAGCTAGATTCTCATTTAATTTGTTTGTGTTGTTAGAGAAGTTAGTAGCAACCAATTATGTAGATGTATGATGGGAATGAAAATGATGAAAGACATAGGATACCCTTAATGCCACAATGGGGACATGCCGATTATCTATCTGTTAGTACTTAGGAGTCTTCATAATTAAGGAATTAATTGACCCTCCACCAAATAAATATAGGATGCTTAAGAGGCACCCGAATAATTAGGAGGATGTAACTAACCTATTTAACTCTTACGTATCATATCATCATATATATCCGCCTCGTCCAACTGTCCAACTAATAAATAATCAATATTCTCATCTTATATATTGAACTGGATAATGTATGTAATAATATAATAATTGAAGAAACCTTAGTGACCGAGGTAGTTAGTGACGGAGTAAGGATTTCACGGTGAAAATTAGGCGAATTGAAGTGATAATGGCGTAAAATAATGGTGGAAAAAGAATAGAAAATGAATGGGGTTGGGTTTAGTAGGTGGATTAATTAACAAGTAAGGGAAGAGTAGATAGGATAATGAGTGTATTTAATGTTATGTAGTTACTAGTTAAGGTGATATGTGAGATTAGTTAGAAAAAGTAGTATAATTAATAGAGAGCATGTTTTAATTTTGATGTAGAAGAATCTAAGTGTAAAAAGCGGCATCTGTTGTTGTGGCCTTATTAATAAACACAAATGTAAGACGGCAGTCTCGGCAGTGGGCATGCAATATGCATAGAGAGATAGGGTGGGAAGCAATTGCAAGTTTGCAACCACTGTAGGCGTGGCATCTCTATATAGAATTATAGATTATATAATATACACTATTCTTGCCTACAACTTCAACTTTCAACTTTCAACTTTGTAATACTAGTTGTTGATGTATGGCGCGCTTCTCTAAGATAGTGAGATTCATCTATTATAATTAGTATCGTTTTATGCATGTTGTATTGTTGTTTGTTGTACCGTCAAGGTTGATTATTATCTTCGTTGCTTTGGTGACATATAGCGACGTCCGTAATCATTATTGTTCCATAGAAGGTTTCGTTCTGTAACCGCATTACACAATTTTCTATGTTTGAAGGTCAAATAAATTCTCTTTCTAGCTTCTCCCTTTCCTTAGTGCCTTCTCCTTGGAGTTGGATTCTCCTCTTACCTCGTCTAATACGTCCCTTCCTGCCTCTACTTCCATTTTCCTTTCCTTCTAGCCTCTCTTTCTCTTTATCCTTCATTTTCCTTCTTTTTCAAGTTAGCTTCCTTCGCAAAATTTCATGTCGAAGAAAAGAGTAATTATGCATATATAATCTAGACTTTTACGGAGTCGAAACCACCCTCGTCTTTCTCCTTCTCATTCCCGTCACCCTCCAAAATTTCAATAGGTAAGAAAGCAATAAGATTGTGCAATAAACCTTTTTATTTATTTTTTTAAAAAAATACTTAAATCTTACAAAACTTTCCAGAAAGTTATGAATAACTTACTTTGAATTATGTTGAAATTAATGGGTTTCTGAACTATCATCGTACTTCAATTACTTTTTCTCTTAATTAATCCATTTTTCTCGCTCCCCCGTCTCCGTATATCCTTGCATTTCCTATACAATCTCCTCCTCTTTCCCATTTTATTCTTTTGCCCCATCCTCATCCTCACCTCCATCCTTCTCCCTTCTATTCAACACCATTCGCCACCCTCAATCTGAACCAAACTAAGCACACACGATTTCATTTCCTTTATCCCACCAATGGCCTTATGTCTAAAATAAAGCATATGTGATCTCTCATTTAGGGCTGAGCAAAACCGGATAACCGATCCGGTTTTGGAACCCGGATCGGATATCCGAATTTAAAATTCTATATTTTCCTGATCCACATCCGATCCGAATATTTCGGATATCCGAAAATCTGGAATCCGAAAATTCGGATATCCAGATTTCGGAATCCGGATTTTATCCGGATTTGACTACTTGCATTTTGTAATGACATTCGGCCTATTGGCTTTTTGTAATGACGTTGGGCCTATTGGCTTTTTGGGCTATTGCAAACTAAAACTAATAGTCCACTTTTGGAGGGTTTTCAATGGCATAAATTACAAGTTTTGAATCAAATTACAAATCCCGATCAAAAAAATTACAAGTAACGATCTAAAAAAAATTACAAGTAACGATCTAAAAAAATTAAAGAAAAACTAAAGTAAAGTTTCTAAACAAGTCCAAAAACCGCATCAAGAAAACAAGGTTCCTCGACGCCTTTCCATACCTGCCATTTTCAGATTAAAAAACACAATTAGTAGGAGTTATCATTCATGCGATTCCTTGTTTAATCAGGTAAATTGTTTAAATATCAATGAATAAAACGTTATAGCAGAGGCTAGTGCTCAATTCTTTGTAATTAAAATGCCGGCCATTCGAGGAGGTATACTTTGCCTGCTCATTCTACTCGTTCATGACATGTCTTTTTTTTTTCGCTTATTAATAATACACAATCAAGATGACTTTCATTTTCAGATTAAAAACACACAAGTCTTTCATGGTGAAGACAGTCACTTTAGGAAATAAACAAAACAAACAACAAAAGAGACAGGCCAAACGAAGGAAAAATACTTACAATATGTCGGTTTAGATGATTGATGATGATAGATCTGATAATTGATGATGAGAAAACTAAAGAAATTGATGATTAGAAAACAAAAGAAATTGATGACTGATGATAGAGAGCTTGAAAGAGAAGGAGGCGGATACAGTTAGGGTTTAAAGAGAGGGAGGCAGATAGGAAGTGAATAGATTTATAGATGAATTGATGATTAGGGTTTGAGGGAGGCGAAAACTAAGGAAGTGGGTTTTGGACGGGATTGATTATTAGATTAGGCCCATTAGGATTTGAATTTTGGATGGGAACTAATTTTTAAATTTTTCTTGTTTTTTTATATTTAAATTATTAAAATTCGGATCGGATTCGGATATCCAGTTTTTTGAAAATCTCGATCCACATCCGGTCCAGTTTATTCGGAAAAAACCGGATCGGATATCCAATTCAAATGGAATCCATATATTCGGTTTTTTTTATTCGGAATTCGGATCGGATTCGGATAAAAATTCGTATCGGATTTTTTTTGCTCAGCCCTACTCTCATTCCCCGTCTCCCCGTCATTTTGAACAAAACCTAGCAAACCATATCGATTTCTCCCTTCATTGTCTCTCATTTTTCTTCATGTCTCCTTCGCTAATTCACTTTCACTTGAGCCTCTTCCCCCCGCGTCTAGTTCTCTTCTTCTCCTCTTTTCTCTTTCCCATTTCATTCATTTCCTCCTTACTTAGAATCCTGCGGAAATCAACGGGATTTTCTTTGTCCTTTCCTTTCCCTTGCAACTCCTCATTCGACCCAACCATTTTCACCCTAGACAAGTTTATCGCACACACACAGCGTTATATGTCATCCATTGCTCCTCAAACCTTCCAAGGCCAGCCCGTGAATCGTCTGTCTAATTTGTGGACATTTTTGTTCCGGGACCCTAAATCCCGAAAACCATGTGAAGCCCTGGATTATGATTTTTTGGGAGTAATTATTTGATGATTCCTATCAAATCATTATGATATTTTCGTTCTTTTTCAATGGATGATGGCTTTAGAATTATCATATTATCTTATGATTTTGGGTTTGATGGATGGTTGTCACTTTGAGTTTCTCTCTATGAACGAAACAAATGTATATTTCGTTCTCTCTTTGTAAATCCCTCTATTTATAAGAGATATATAGTAATTGTTTTCACTTTTCTTTTTTCCTCTCAATAGAAGTTTAGGAATTTTCGGGGTAATAGTATTTAATTTTCTTGTCTTTATTTAATTTTGGTACAAATAATTCTAATTTTATTGGTGGCTAAGTTGGAATATGAAATTGAATAATTTATATTATAATGTTGTTCGATTCCTCGCTAAGAAGATCATTATCAATTTCATTGCTCAATTCTAACACAAAGTGTAGTTTTCATCGTCATAATTTACAAGATATTTCGGTGCTAAAGGAATTGAACATCTATCAGATTACCTTAATCTCCTCGGTGCTAATCGCCAATTACAAGCTATTTCAAATTTAGGTCTGTGGTTATTGTTCATAACTTCCAAATATGTCGGGTGGGCGTATATACTTGTATTTCCTCTGAGATGAACCATCGTGCGCATTCTGCAAACCCTTAATTCAATATATCAGCTCCTTCTGTCAAAGCCTAATCAATCTAGCCCCTGTAAACCAAATAAATAATAAAAGGATAAAAGATTAGATAAAACAAAGTTTTGAAAATAACATGATGAAAGTCCAAAATAGAACAAACCCAAATGAAAAATAGATCTCAATTTCTACAATATTATTATTATTATTAAAAGACAAAAATGAATCAAACTTTTTCATGAAAATAAGATGATTAACCGAAAATAGAACAAACCTAAATGAAAAATAGAAACATCGTATCAAAAGGAGCGATACCCAGATGCCCTTACCTAGCAAATAGCCTAAAATCCATATAATGACAAATTGACAACTTGTACTTTAGTCTCAACTGACAAGTTAATATACAAATTCCTTGGGATAATGAAGATGAAATTGTGGGTTTTCAAGGGGAAAAGAGTGATGAAATTTAAAAGCAAATTCAAATGTAAACTACAAAAAATTAGATGAATACTTAATTATAATTCTCTCCTTCAATCATGTACACAACTTCGTAACCACCTAAACAATAAAAATTGAACACGGGAACAATACAAATATAATTAATATGTCGATCAGTGTCTCCCACCAATAAAAAGTAAAAAAAAATTGTGTGAATAATTGAGGGGAGATGTAATTGTGGAAGAGATAGAGGAGTATTGTGAATATGATATAGGAGGGAATAAGACAAATGTGACAACGTAGTTGTGGAAGACAAAGAGCAGTACTGTTAGAGTGTTAATTAGTGACACCAAAGTCAATCCAAATAAAAGTAAGAAAAGCCTAAATAAACACGACCTATGAAAGATGAGTGGAATAAAAGTAACAAAACTCAAAACAAACACAGTCCATGAAATACGACCAATGAAAGTAGAGTAGAAAAGTTATTATTCATTATGAGTGAGTTGTAATTTGTCTTACCCATATTTTAGTAAGGGAATAGTTTTTGTCGTATAATATAATAAGGTTAAACGAGTATTGTCGTAAATTGAGCGTAGAATATATTTTGTTTTTGTCGTACTCATACGTATAATATAATAAAGTTTAAATGATTATTAAACGAGTAATGTCTTAAATTGAGCGTAGAATATTCTTTTGGCGTACATATAATTATAATAAGGTTTAAATTACTATTAAACGAGTATTGTCTTAAAATAAGCGTTAGAAATAGGACGTCGATTAATAATATATGTAGTGGGTGTGAATGCATCAAATGACCCAAATTCATTGTATTGTATTGAGATTGATCGAATACAGGTTTTCTCAACCTCTTGAGGATGCTAAGTTGTATGTTGGAAACCTGCCTTCTGATATTGAAATTGTTTGATCATACGGCTCAAAAAAGTGAATGCATTTTTTTATCACAAGCTCCAAATACAATAAAAGACAAAAAATAAGTTTGATCATATAGTAAGGATTTCGTAACCGAAGGCGGGTTTTCTCAACCTCTTGAGGATGCTAAGCTGTATGTCGAAAACTTGCGAAATTATTTGATCATACGGACCAAAAAGTGAATGCATTAAGTTTGATCATCCGGCCCAATATATATGCAATAGAGAAAACACAAGTTACTATTCATAATGAATAATAACTTCTGTTGCATGCTCACTTTTTAGTAAGGGAGAAAGATTTGTAATATGCTACCTCACATGTGTCTCCTGCCTCCTGGCCTCGCTAACTAATTTCATGTTACTATGCTCCCTCCCTTAGTTCGTCTTAACAAACTCACCGATAAGTCTAATTCAGTCTAAGTAAGTCTCCCTTGTGGTCAATATATTTGTCACAAATGATAATTTGTGTTTAATCTATAGCACCCTAATTATAAATGTCATCGCACCTTTATACATAGGTTCTGCTTTTTTAACTTCAAGTCACTTAATTTAAGTTCACTTCAAATTCTATCAGTTCAGTTCAGTTCAGTTCAGATCCTATTAGTTCAGTTCAGTTCAGTTCAGATCCTATTAGTTCAGTTCAGTTCAGTTCAGTTCATATTCTATAAGTTTAGTTCACTTCAATTCCTATAAGTTCAGTTCATGTAAACTCAATTTAAAAAAGCTATACACAAAGTATTGTTTTTAACAACCGATAAAAAAATATTTCGCTGTAATTATTCGATACACGTTATTTTTTTACCAAAAACGAGAACAAATCATTAATAATTGTACCCGTTTTTACTATCTCATTAATACCAAACGATCTTAGTTCTTACACACACTCACCCTGATGCATGCCATATGCCCGAATATACAAGCATAGACCGTCAGAAGGAATGGTAGAATAGTTCAACTATATTCATCATTGAAAATGAAAGTTGAAATGACATTTGATCAATTAAAGAAAAGGTGGAAGATGTTAAAATATGCCCCAAATATCATATAAGTATCAAATATCGATCATTGTTTCTATATTCATGCTCCATAAGTTTATAAGAATGTACGTTATTAGAATACCTATTATACAACGTGATGTGAACATTAAAAAAACATTAGATTCGGGCATATTTGATAAAAAGCGGAGGAAGGCCATGTATAAGATACGAAGCAACAAAGTAAAAAGTATTTAGCGAAGCTATGGATTCTTTGTCGACGATTGTGATGAAGATGGAGTTGATAAGGATTATGAAAATATGGAAATAAATGGTTATAAAAATTTGTAATATGTGAATTATTTTTTATGGTAATGTGATCGTACTATAATGTACTTGTATGAACAATGAACAAAACCATTGTATATAAAGTGGAAAATATTTTATATTACTTGTGTTTTAGACTATTTTTTTTTATCAATGTCTTCTCTTGGATGATAATAATAATAATAATAGTTAACTTAAATTAAATTAAGTTAATGTTCGAATTTTATAAGTTCAGTTCAGTTCATATCCTATAAGTTCAATTCAGTTCAGATCATATAAGTTCAGTTCAGTTCAGATCCTATAGGTTTAGATAAAATCCTATAAGTTCATTTTCTATAAGTTCAGTTCAGTTCAGATGCTATGAGTTCGATCAGTTCAGTTACTATAAGTTCAGTTTAGTTCAGTTTCTATAAGTTCAGTTCAGTTCAGTTAGTATAAGTTCAGTTCAGTTCAGTTCAGATCCTATGACTGTTCGATTCAGTTACTATAAGTTCAGTTTAGTTTAGTTCAGATCCTATAAGTTCAGTTCAGTTTCAGTCCACAAAGCCAGGACCGTAATTGCATCCTTGTTTATTCATTAATATCTTCTGTTTCTATATATACTCGTATTGGACTGAATTGGTTACGATTTTATACAAGTTAGAATAATCCCAACGTATTTGTATTCGTATCGACATTACGTAATAATCCATGAGCCCATTTTAAATATTAGTAACCCAAAACATAGAAATATAGTCAGATTTGCTTAATTCCCAGAGATTATTTAGTTATTGATTTTGATACAACATTACAACTAACTAGTGTTAAACCCGTGCAAAATTGCATAGGTATATTTTTAGAAAAAATATGGTGGATAATTAATATTACCGAATATTGTCAATAGTACGTGAATATTGTGCATTCAATTTCTATTATATTGATAATACGTTAAAATGCACATGATAATAATAATGGTATTTATATATTCATTCTTTTATTGTTTTTTTAAATCGATACAGATGTTATTTCAAGGTTTATTTTGTACCCATTATGTTTTTTTCGATTGCAAAAATGCACGGGTATATTTAACCGGTATACTTCTAAGAACATCGATATAATATATCGATATATTGTGTATTGTAATTATTTATTGGAATTTTTTAACTTTACTCAATTTTGTTTTTAAATTTATATTGCCGCTTTTTTCGATTGCAAAAATGCACCGATATATTTAACGGGTATACTCTTGCCAGAAATTAAAATTTCGTGTTTATGAATTTATATAAAAAATGTTACGTAATATTTCTTAAACTACGTTGCCAGGTATTTATTTAGAATTTCAGACGGTTATTTCTCAGGAAATTCATAAATGAAATTGCGGTTTATTCTAAAATTTTAATACCATAAACCGTTTTAATGTTAAAACAGTTGTGCAAATTATTAATTATCCACAGTTATATTCAATCCCGCTATTAATTATTACGTAAAATTTACGGTTTATTTTACACGAGTTTTCGTAAAATTTCATGTTTACGAAGTTATATAAAAAAATGTTACGTAATATTTCTTAAACTACGATATCATGTATATATTTTGAATTTCAGGCGGTTATTTCCTAGTAAATTCATAAAAGAAATTGCGGGACCCACCTGAGATAATTAAAAAAAAAAAAATCACAATTGCATTGATGAGGTGGCGCGTCGAGGGCTTCTGAAATGATTAAGTAATTATATAGATAAGATAATCAAAATATTTTCATTCATTTAAATTATGTTGATATTAGTGTAACTAGTAAAGACAAATAGATGAATCTAGTTTACATACATAAGACCAATTGGATACAAAATACCTAATCTAAATTATATATCATCTTTGCTCCTTTCCAAGTCCCCATGAATGATCTTTGGAGTAGATCATTTAGGGCTCCTTTGAATGATATAAGAGAATTAAAGTTCTCGGAAATTTCAAAATCACATGAATTTTCAAAAAGTGTTTGGTCTATATGTACGAAATTAATTTATTTGTGAACTTTCAATGACCAAGGGAGCTTGGTGAATAACTGACCACATGATGGAGAAAGTAAATTCATGTGGTAAGTTCTACCTTCGATAATCTTGACAACCAAACAACATCATGGTTCTACACTTTTTCTAAAGAGGAGTTTTAGATCCTATCATTTTAATGGACAACCGAAGAAGGCCTACATGTGAAGTAAAGTATAACGGCAATGAAGTGGTTCAACTCTAGGAGCTTCCTGTAGATATTGAATAATCATGCAAGGATGTTGTGGAGTATGAAGAAGTATCGTCAAACTCACATTCAAGATCTTCAAAATCCCACAATTCCTCTTCATTTTCTTCTTCTTTGTCTCCCATTATTTCCCATCTTTCTTTATCTATCTCCCCGTTCATCATTATTTCCAATACCTACATACTCATTTACACCAATAATCAAACATAGACTCTGTTAATTACCACTTACCATTTTTCAAATAATTAAGTATGTATTCTATAAACATGATACCTGCACTCAACTTAACATATGTTTATGGTCTTATTAACAACAATATTTATTATAATAAATCTACCAAACTCGCGAATCATTCAAACATAAGATTAAACCTACTTTGTACCTAGTGTTAAATAAGTTTAACCTCAATTGGATAAATAGTAGTTACATTATAAACTCCAACAATTTCGATATTCTATAACAAAAAGGGACTGCTCTCTTCTTATAACTTGTACTAAGTAATCACTTATTATTATTTCTGTTTCTGTCCTCACCAAATTCAAATAAATGCTTCCATTTTTTCACACTACCATTCTTGACTATTCTTCATGTTTGTTATGACTCCCTTATCTCTCTTTGCTAAATTTTGTTGTAACTTGTGTTCAAATCAAAATAATAACTGTACAACAACTCATATAATGCAACAACTATATTCTGCGTTATACATCTCATTACTATTATTCCAAATAAACAAAAAAAAGACAGTAAGTAGTGGCGGAGCTAGGACTTAATTTTAAGGAGGGCAAAAAGTGTCAGTGAAGATGAACGGGTTAACGATAAAAGGTAAACTCGAAAAAAATTGAAATTTTTTAACTATCAATTAAAAAATTCTGATCGCGAATAGGGGTGAGTGCCATTGAATTGCCTACGTACTCTTGGATTTTACTTGAACAACAACTCTTAAATCCAAACAATCAACAGCTTCACTTGTACTATAATTCACATAATGATTAATGAACGTACACGTAGCATCTTAATATTCATAACCTTTTATTAAGGGAGTCTTTTCACAAACACAAAAGAAAGGACTCAAAGGAGAGGTTGTTAGAGCAACTCCAATGGCAAGCAATAAGGGCTTGTAGCTTGCCTTGCCACATTGATTTTTTAAGCAACAATATTTTTAAGTTACAATGTCCTCTAATGGTAAACTACAAGAAATCTAGCTTAAAAGGGCCCACATAACAAATAAATATTATAAATATAATTTTATCTTATTGTTTTTTAATTTCTAATTTTTTTCAAGCATGTAGCTTAACAAAGCTACACATGCTTATAAGCAGGGTTGTATTTCAACACTCCAATGGTGAACCTACCGCTTGAATATTTACAATAATTGCAAGCAGGTCCTTAAATGCAACCATTGGAGTTGCTCTTAGTTAGTCATCCAGTCTTTTTGGAACTTATCATCTTGTTATTATATGATTTTTTCTTTTGGAAATTATTTGGCCCAAACTATTTTACTGTCTTTGATTTATTTATTTTGGATTTTCCTAGAAAATTTGTTAAAAGTGTTACGAGTAATGCCGTTTAAGTATTATTGACGGACTATACTAAAAATGCATTTGGACATTTCTTTGAAATCTACTTAATACGGGTATAATGAAGAAATGACGTTGGTTACTATTAAGACGATAACCTTGATTCTTATAACACTATGCAAATATACGATGAAATGTTAAGCATTGCTTCTTATATTATTCATTGAGTTAAAACGTTAGATTAACGTATTAATAAGATAGCGTTTTAAATTAAGTATCGAAAAAGAAAGTTAAAAAACAGTAGAGAAAATGACGTTACCTCAGTCATAGTAGGTCTCCAGGCCGTTGAAGATCGAATGCAAATGGAACCAATAAAGGCTAATAGTCTAATTTGTAAGTCATCATAGGTAGATCCAAGCCTTGGGTCAATCAATTTTTCAATCTCCCCTCTCTTCAGCAATGGTTTTGCCTGTCACAATTATTCAACTTGGATTGGTTCCATTACTTAAATCATTGCTAGCTAACAAAATTAAAATAAGTCAATCTACTAAACTAAAACCCACAAGAAATCTCAAACAACTACCCATATTACTCAATGTACAATATACCCCGTGATTGAACCTAAATCATAATTGTAAATCTAAGACCTCTCTACCTTTTCATAGTTAAGATATTTAATTGTCAAGTACTTCGCACCCGATTCATAGAATTAGCTGTAAGATATTGATTGAAAACTAAGTGAGGTTTTATCATAAATTCAATTGGTGGTATGAGAAGTAACTTATTTACTTATATATAAGTTAGTCCCTTAACTATTTTCATACTAATGTAGGACAATACCCTGACAGTAACGTTACAAACATTTTATTTTATTACTATGTCATTACTTGTTGGACATACTAATTATTATTTACTTGTTGGACATACTAATTATATACTAGTAGTGATTAAAGAAAAGAAGTTGATTGAGATCATCTTTGGTACGTACCCAAGTGCGTAAACTTTGATGAGAGGAATCGACAGGTCTCCTTCCAGAAATGAGCTCTAACAAAAGGACTCCAAATGCATACACATCTGTTTTTTCATCAACTATCCCATGAGAAAAATATTCGGGTGCCAAGTATCTGCATATTAGCCAAACCCACTTTGTTAGACTTTTTCCATCAAATCTTATCCCAATTTCATATTCTTTTTTTCCTAAACATATTTCTCAATCTTATAAAATCTCATTTATTTATGTTATGTTACTAGGGGACGTGTTGTGTCCATCCAACGTTTTGTCGGTAAATTCTTGGTGTAAGTTGAAGTGTTGAGGTATCGTATTGTGTCATGTTGTACGAACACATGACACGTGATTAAAGTAAATAAACGGAGTAACATAGCATTAGTGATGGACATATCTCAAAATAAATGAGTTTTACTAAGATGATAAATCAGGTTAACAACTTTTGTAGTTATAAATGGAATATTATTAGTTACAAAGTAAATTAGTCCAATAGTCTCAATCATTTATTGAATACATTTTAGAAAGAAAGTTAAAGGATTGATTAAGAATTGAGAGTGATAAGATATAAGTTAAGGAGTGAGTGAGTTGGAAAAGTAGGATAGTGTAGTTAGTTAGTTAAAAAGCAGAGTAATGTGATTGTGCGTAGGACATAGAAGGGTGCAAAATGATGATAAGAAATGGGAGTATTGTATATTTGTATATTTGGAAAAGTGTGTAAATGGAAAGGGCCAAAGGGGTATATGAAGGACAAAGTAAATGTATGTTCACCATTCACGGGTGTAGGTTATATGGACAAGAATGAAGCAAATGAATATTTAGAGGAAGAGTTATTCGTACCCAACTGTCCCTTCTATTGGCGCTATTGAATGATGACTCCACTCTCTTGGAAGCCATTTTGCTAACCCAAAATCCGATATCTATACATTTCAAGTACAAATAATATCATATAAATATCTTACTACACTATTTAGTATCTTAAATAATACTGTAATTCACTTGTTCAGTTGTTTCGCTCATTTTATCTTCACAGATTGGATAATTAAAATATATATATATATATATATATATATATATATATATATATATATATAAATAAAAAATGAGTTGATTTAGATTAGGTGAGACGAAGTGCACATGAAAATATGTAACGAGAGTGGGTTATTAATGACCTGGGGCTCAAAATCTAGAGTTAGCAATATATTAGATGCTTTAACATCTCTATGAATGATCCTCCTTTGACATCCCTTGTGCAAGTAATGCAATCCCTTGGCTGTTCCAACTGCTATTTTGAACCTCACTTTCCACTCCATTGGAGGAATATTTGCATCTACAGATATATCACCATTATTCAATAATCAATCAAATACATGTAATTACATAACATCATTAACATAACATAGCATAAGATAACATGCATACCAGCAGCATGAAGAAGAGAAGCAACAGAGCCCCAAGGAGAAAAAGGGAAAACAAGGTAAAGCCCATTGTCAATACAACAACCTAAAAGAGAAGACACATTTGGATGGTAAACATGTCCAATTGTACCAATCTCACTTAAGAATTCTCTCTCTCTTTTCTCTTCATTGCTTGATTTCTTTAACTTTTTTACTGCTACCATTTTACCATCTTTTAATTGTCCCTTGTACACTTCTGCATACCCTCCTTTTCCCACCATATTTTCTGTCCACCAAAACAATTCTTATTCACATTTACTATAATGTTAAATTAATACATACCAAGTACTTCACAATTCACATAACAACAAGAAATAAGAAATAAGAACCTGGGGAAAATCCATTTGTAGCAACAAATATTTCTTCAAAGGAATAACATTTCCAAATGGGTTTTTCAGATGGTTGTGAATCTAATGAATAATTATTAGCTTTATCTTCATCCTCTTCATTACAACAACAATCTTCCAAGCTACTTGTACTTCTTCTACCAAAAGAAAACAGTCTTTTCAAGCTTCCTGATCTAATATACTTCATTGTTTTCCCCTTTTTTCTGAAATTATTTAAGATAGGTAAGGATTTAAGGGAACAAGTGCATTGAATTGGAGAATGGTAGTCAAAAATGGGTTGTCTAAATTTCACCTGCCTTTTTATCTGATAATATTTATTCTTATCTACCACAAATAAACAGAGAGAAAGAATAAGAGAAGAGGGTGTATGAATGAGTTAAGGAAGGAGTGTGAAGTGGGTATTGTTAGTTGGTGTTTAAATACAATGAAAAGTTGAGGAAGAAGGTAATAGAGGTGGAACTTGGAAGTAGGCCGGGGAACTATTCATATATACTTGTCGACTTGTAGGAGAAATGTGTGTTTGCTATGATTATAATTAATGCTTTGGCTTTCAAAACAATAAACTATTAATCCATGTTATTTTAAATTTGCATTGTACAACACTACAACCTTGGGTGGATGAGGATTAGTAATTTGGTATGTATGTCACATACATAAACAATGTTATAGGTTCTACTTTTCTAGGACAATAATTTAAGTTAGGATACATATTTGAATAAGATTCTTGTATGCATATAAGAGACTTATGCAATACTAATACTAATCAATTTGTAGGCTTATTTTATTATAACCGTAAACGTTACCAAAATATGGTGAACAAATTTTAATATTAGGCTAGACTATCAAATTAATTTAGCAAAATTACGAAATGGTATGGTGTGTAGTGATTAGAGGATCATATAATCCATGTTTGCTAAACAGTGAATTAATATTAGTAGAATGAAAGCAAATTATAACTAGCAAAACTTGTTAACAGCTTGAGTAGCATATTCACACAATTTTTTAAAGGTGTTTGTTAATTAATTTATGTTGTTTACCAAAGACCCCAAATAGCATATCGATTGGTCAAGTATGCCAAAATCCCTAAATATGTTTTTTCTTGCACAATCTACTATTTACCGAACACCTCTAACTAAGTATGCTGTTACCATATGTTGTTATTAGTAGTGTATTCAAAAACGTAGATTTTGATCAATATGATATCAAAATTGTAGTATACCGAACACATCATGAAATTAGTGATCAATCTTACTATTTAAACCGGCATCTATTTATCTCACTTCGACCCGACAAAAAAAACCTCAAAAATCTATTGGAAATATCATAAACGATATCAGATTGAACACCGGATATGACTCATATGAGTATCCTTTATAGTAATTAAAACCCAATCCAATCCAATCCGAAGAAATTTATTCAATAATAAGCTAATGATGTTGACCCTGAATATATCTAAAACAATAAGAACTCGACCAACTGACCAAAATATTTAAAAATATTTAGTTTCTCATAAAATCACTCGTTTAGGTGATTTTTCTGTTATTTATTTATTAATTAATTAATGTATTGCGAATTATTACATTAAAATTAAAAATTATAACATGCATTTAAATTTATTTTTGTTCTTTAACTTGGAGAAAATTTTGACCCGGACTTCAATAAGAACTGATATTCACCCGAACCGAATAATTCCTGACTCAAAATAGCAAAAATTGTGATAACGTGGCTAGCTGAAACAATCACAGGCGAAATCAAACTGATTCCAAGGTCAATCCAATTTAAATTGAACTTATTTAACCCAATGCGAAACTGTATCAAATGACTCTTTTACCAGGTATGATCTCACTTGATATATTGCTTACCAGACGAAAGGCTAATAACTTATTTTATGCATACAACCGTTCTTAATGAGAATTTAACATCTAGAAAATTGATAAGAAAGAAGTGTCTAATGCGAATATACGTTAAAAAAAATTATACGAAGTACCAAATTTTTATTTTATTTTTATAATGAAAGAAAATTAGGTTGATTCTCTAAAATAGGATCAACTTATCTCATCCTTTCGGATAAGAAAATAGAGCAAGAGCCATTGACTATATATCAACACACCTCGACAAAAGAGGACACGGATGTCCTAGACTTGCCATAAAGTCCGCTACTTTATTAGCCTCGTGAAAACAATGAGTAAAATTAACTTATTTGAAAGGGAAAAGTTCAATTCTAATGTGGGCAATGACATAAGAGATTTCTCAAGGAATCTTTTAAGTCCCGTTTATAGAGTTAATAACACAAATTATTTCCTTCAATAACTATAGACGTGTATCCCAAAGATTTACCTGCGATTATACTTTCTCCAAGTGCTATAGCCTCGACTAAAAGAACACTAACATTGCTGCACGATTTAGCTCCTAGAAACAAAATTTTACATGGATGGTTTTAATACAGTAGCCTAACGCTACATTATTATTATTATTTTGTTTAGATCCATCAAAGTTAATCTTGAAAAAACCTTCATGCGGTTTTTCCCAGACAATATTGTCATTGCATTTTTTATGGTAATAATCTCCACGGGTAGGACACTCATCTTGATTATCTAGGTCTCTAAGCTTAAGGTCAAACCATGAGAAAAAAAAGAGTTCAAAATAACATGTTTAATCTTATCAACATCTATCAAAATGTTATCAAAGATAAATTTATTTATGCTTAACCATACATTCCACCAAATTAAATAAAGGAGGTTTTAAGGAACAATATGGGGAAAAAAGATTGTTTAAAAGCATTAAGTTTTGTACAAAATTTAATGATTGACATCCCTTTGGCGATGGGAAAGAGAAACTAAATCTTCAAACTCATCGCTAAATAATACTCCGTATATAATATGACAAAGTAACCACATAAACATCATCTTTGAACAAAAAAACAATTAACCGTACGCGTGACCTTAACCCTCATTATTCCAACATTTCAAATTTAATTTAGTAATAACTTCGATAATACATTTTTAATTTATTTTATCAACCAAGTCGAATTTGTATTGATCAATATGCAGATTAGAGTATGCCTATGACTAAGAGTATATGAAGCAGGATTAGTAGTTAGCTTTGTTACTCAAAACTTAATATTACAAAAGCAAACGATAAAGAAATCGAAAACGGAATTGATGAAGCCTATAACACACACATGAAGTATCAGTATCACCTAATTAGAGCAGTGAACTAGGATTTGTAGTTATCGTTTTTACTCTGATTTGAATATGAATGAGGCAAAACAATAACGAATGAAATAGAAGTTGGATTACAGCCTATAACACCTAAGAGTAAATGAACTAAGATTAATATTATCATTATTACTTCGACATTGTATCATATAAAGGCTAAACAATAATTAAAGAGAAAACGGATTAAAATTTATAACTCACACCAACTTAACATGGGAATTGACAAGAAATAGAGAAATATGTAAACTTAACAGTATCGTACCATAATAACTCAATAATAAATTTTCATTTGTGACGCCAATATTCGTTACAAGCTTGTAACGGGTCAAATAAAACTCATTTGGGGAGATAAAGACAGGGGGCGTGATATAGCAATCCCATTTTTTTTCTTGTTTTATCTAAACAAGTGGGTGTACTTAACCCATCGCAAGCTTGTGATGGGTGTCATCACAAATTTGTCGCGGATATACCCGTCATAATAGAAACATATTGATTCTAGATAAGAAAAAACTAGCCAATGATGAAAATGAGTTATGCTGGTATCAATTATATATTCAATTGATATGATTAATTTTGTACAGTATAACAATTCTCAATGTTCAATTAAATAGTTCGAAGTTACGTTGATAAACTATAGTTAGAAGTTATATTGATAAACTAATGTTTTTAAATAAATATACACAAATTATCATTAAAGACGGACCAATTTCATCTTCTAAAAAAGACAGGCGGTCAAAATGTCACCATTTTAAGGACAAATGTGACCGTGTGAAAAAACAATTTGTTAACTTAAATTTATAGTATTAGTTACATTTGGCGTTAAAATGATAACATTTGGTCCGTTTTCTTAAGGAGACGAATTGTCACCGTCTTCAACGAGACCTGCTGATAAATATATTGATAAACTATTAGGCCATGTTCTTTTGGATTTCAAGTCACTTAATTTAAGTTCACTTCAAAACATATAAGTTCAATTCAGTTTAGTTCAGTTCAGTTCTTATAAGTTCAGTTCAGTTCAGTTCCTATAAGTTCAGTTCAGTTCAGATCCTATAAGTTCAGTTCAGTTCAATTCAGTTCCTATAAGTTCAGTTCAGTTAAGTTCAGTTCCTATAAGTTCAGTTCAGTTTCTATAAGTTCACTTCAGTTTAGTTCAGCTCATATAAACTCAATTCAAAAAGCTATATACGAAGTATTATTTTAACAACCGATAAAAAAATATTTCGCTTTAATTATTCGGTACACATTATTTTTTTTTTAAAAAACAACAACAAATTATTAATAATTGTACCCGTTTTTACTATCTCATTAATATCAAACGATCTTACATATACTCACCCTAATGCCATATGCCTGAATACAAGCATAGACCGCGGAATGGTAGAATACTTCAACTAACGACATTCATCATCGAGAATGAAAGTTGAAATGACGTTTGGTCAATTAAAGAAAAGGTGGAAGGTGTTAAAAATCATGCCCCAAATATCATATAAGTATCAAATATCGATTATTGTTTCTACATTCACCTTCCATGATTTTATAAGAATGCACGCTCTTGGAATTATACAACATGATGTGAACATTTAAGGAACATTAGATTCGAATTCGGGCATGTTTGATAAAAGCGGAAGACGACCGTGTATAAGGTACGAAGCAACTTACACTACAAAACAATGCGCTCTTTGCGACGGAATTGTCCGTCGCAAAAAGCGTGAAATCCGTCGCAAATGATGTTTTTGCGACGGATTTGCGACGGACTGCATCTGTCCCATATTTTTGTCGCAAAAAGTTTATTTGCGACGGATTTTTCCGTCGCAATACTTTTGCGACGGATTGACCTTATTTTGCGACGGACTGACCTTGACCAGAAGTCAAAGTCAGTCCAGATTTGCGACGGAAAATCCGTCGCAAATAGTCCCTTTTGCGACGGATTTTCCGTCGCAATCTGGACTGACCTTGACTTCTGGTCAAAGTCAGTCCAGATTTGCGACGGAAAATCCGTCGCAAAGGGACTATTTGCGACGGAATTTCCGTCGCAAATCTGGACTGACTTTGACTTCTAGTCAAGGTTTGCGACGGAATTCCGTCGCAAATTGAGACATTTCCGTCGCAAATTCCTGTATGATTTTCGGGTTTCAGCCGTTTTTCCAGCTCCCCATTTCCATTGAAATGATTCATTTTTTCCCTTTTGCATGATCTGTAAACCTGCAATTTCAGAAAAACAACCCAGCAACAAAAATCTTGTCGGAGACAAGGTTTTTAAAACGTCTTTTCATAACTAAAATGAAGGTTGTACAAATGATCATCCAACTAAAAACTAAATATAATCCGCGGTACATCAACTAAACAACCTAATAAAACCTATCTAACGGTCGTGTCGGTGGGCTGTGGGGTGGCGAAATGAGTGGCCGCCCTAGCATTGTCGCCGCCATCATCGTCGAAGTCGCGTCTCGGCTGAGAAAAGCCTCCCGGGTTGCAGCTCTGAGTAGTGAACTCCGCCCCCTGTTGACTTAAGTATTCTTCAATTGCCTTCAGCCTTTGGGATGTCTCGAGATCACGTTCTCTTAGCTGAGCATTCTCTCGAAGAACTCTGCCGACGATACCTGCAATGAATAGTCAAACATGATATTATATTCATTTAATAAACGGTTAAATAATTGGTTAGTCTTAATTTTTAATAAACTATAAAATACAAACCTGGGGTATATGATGATTGGGTCCCAGCACTTGAGTGACGACGACGCTCGTAAATGACTGGGGCTGCATTTCCCATACCGAGTATCAACCCTTTCTTGTTGAAACCGCCGTGTTCTTCGAAGTAGATCTCGTTGTCGTTGATATCTTGATCCGGGATCCCTGACTTTCTTGAAAAAACTTTTTCCTACAAAACAAAAATAAAATGTGATTAGTATACGTTAATTAATTAGTAAACCAAATTACTAAAACATAAAGAAAAGTTTCTGTTAACTTACAAAGAGTGCTTTGGGTTTCGTTGATAGCCAACCCTTCTTGGCATGCTTTTTTGTCTTCTCCAGCAACTTCAAGGCGGATGGTACATCCCTCCCATCTTCTCCAGCCTGCAATTTAAATCCAACGGCACTTGTTAAAAAAAACATTCAAGATTGTCAAAGGGTGAAAATTATTCAAGACAAGAAAAAGTGAATTAAAAACTAAGAAATTATCATTTCATCCATCATCTGTAGGGTGTTTTTACGACCCATAATGTGAGTACCTAAGGCCTTGCCTTTTTCGGTACTACCCGACATCCGGTTGGTCTTGTTTTTGTCGGATTTCTCTTGGAATTTTGGATCGTCTTTTCTTCCCTTTAGTTGTTCGAAAATATCGGCCGGTATCCACTGCGGCCTTTGCTCCGTTGTTTTCCTCATAGCGTAGTGGATTCTTTTGCGAAGGCGGTCTTTCATCATGTCTTCCCACGCCGACCTAACCGCTGCTCTATCACGTGGGTGAAAGGTAACTTTTTTCTGTTTCATAAAAAAAAAATAGTTAAATAAATATGAAACAATAAATAGGTAATAAATAATAAAACGGAAATAGGTAGTAAACAGTTAATAAATACCTCAAACCAATTCCACCACTCTTCCTTAATGGCATCCGACGCTTCTGACCAGTTGGGCGCATACTCCTTGTAGTTGCAAATAATGGTCTGTGTTATAAGATTAGAAACGTCTTTGTGACTGAACCTGAAAAAGAGTTAAATGTGAAAATAAAATAGTCAACAAGTAATCATATTATAATCAATATATACATATATATAATCAATTATCCGTAAACAAATAAGATACCTACCACTTGGCGCCTTCGTAATCAGTCGGATCGAGGTGTATTCGATGTGTAGGCGGCTGAGGCTCAGGTGGAACAATCTCGTCCTCATCATCATTAGCTCCCGATCGTCCTCCCTCAGGCTGGCGACTACCACCACCTCGTCGTCTTCCGCCCGGCATATAATTATCAAACTAATATAGCAACAATTAGAAAGAAATGCTTTACGTAATTAAAAACTTGAATAATAAGAGTAATAAGATAATTTCATTGACATTAAGCCATACGGCATCTACAATAATTTCAACAAATACAAGATTATCGAATCTAATAGATAGTAGTCCTAATCATCATCATCATCACTTGAACAATTTATTCCTACATCCTTACAAAGAGAATCTATAATATCTTCATCTTCATCCTCATCCTCATACTCATCCTCATCCTCATCCTCATCCTCGTCCTCATCCTCATCCTCATCCTCATGTTGCCCCACTGTCACAATTTGTATGTATTCTGGTTCCTCCACAATTTCATCTTCATCTTCTTCTTCTACTTCAATTGGTGACAGTATTGTTTCACCATTAGTAACATTTTCTTGAAAGAAAGATTCATCAACGGGGGCATCGACATGTGATCTAGCCTTGGTTTTGAATACCGCTGACCATTGACTTTGATCATTTTTTTATACCTGGATAAGGACTATAGTAAACTTGTTCCACTTGATATGCCAACACAAATGGGTCGTACTTTGCAAATTTTCTACTCCGGTTAACATCCACAAGCTTATATTCCTTATGCACTTGCATGCCTCTTTCGGAGTTATCTAGTCAACTACATTTGAACAAAATGACTTTGTAAGTGCTTTGTGGGCCTGTATAAGTCATTTCAACAATTTCCTCAAGGGTCCCATAGTAGTCAGCTCCTTCAGTGGAACTCACACAAACTCCATTGTTAATTGTGCACTTTTCCAAATCTTTTCCTTGAATGAAAGCTCGAAATTTGTAGCCATTGATGGAATAGCGTTTCCATGTTCTGACTCTTCTTGAGGGACCATTTGCTAAGACAATTAGAACTGGATCTTCTATATTATTAACCTGAGATCTTAACCATCTGGGAAATCTTGTTTCATATTTTTCCCAAACATCATTGCCTACGACACATTCAGGATGTTCTCTCATGATAAAATTTTCAAACAACCTATATTCAAATTAGGGGAATTATGCAGGAAAGTCGTTGATCGTCCATAGGAGTGCGGCTCTAAGATCAAAGTTTTGCTTCAAGGAGACATCATAGGTTAAGATCCCCGTCTCCCATAATTGCTTCAACTCGTGAATAAGAGGCTGAAAATAGACGTCAAGGTTTTTCTTTGGATTGTGGGGACCGGGAATAAGTAATGTTAAGAGCATAAACTGTCTTTTCATACAGAGCCAGGGTGGTAAATTGTATGGAGTAAGTATCACCGGCCAACATGAATATTGCTTCCCGAATTGACTAAACGGTGCGAAACCATCAGTGCAAAGTCCAAGACGGACATTCCTAGGCTCAGATGCAAAATCAGGATGCAGCCGGTCAAACTGTTTCCAAGCCTCCCCGTCACTTGGATGAGACATTGTTCCACTAACACGAGGGTTTTCATAATGCCAACGCATTTCGCCCGCGATGTGCTTTGTGGCATAAAAGCGTTGCAACCGTGGTCCTAATGGAAAATAAGTTAAGAACTTTTCGGGAACTCTTTTGCCATTTGCATTTTTCTCTAATTTGTACCTATTCGTACCACATTTTCTGCACTTATCAAGGTGAGCGTCGTCCATCCAGAAAAGCATACATCCTACCGAGCAGGCATCTATCTTCTGATGGGGAAGTTGAAGAGCTTTAAGAACTTTTTTGGTTTCGTAGTAGTTACGCGTCATAAGATTATTTTCAGGAATCATATCTCCGATATATGACGCAAAACCATCTACACATTTTTCAGCTAAGTTGAATTCACATTTTAAAGTGACCAACCTTGAAGCCGACTGTAGCAATGTCATACGACTTCCTACATAAAGAGGTTGTTCGGCATGTTTTATCATTTGGAAAAAAGCTAATACATTAGGATTTGGAGATTCATCGACCACCTCGGCGTTTAGAGCATATTCTCTAATTTGATCAATGCTATCGCGTAACGCATCTTCTACCATATCTCTATAAGGATTGTCGGAGTGCATTGATGAGCTTCCCTCTTCCTCAACGGAGAATTTCTCTCCGTGACACACCCAATCGTAGTAATTATCACAAAACTCTCTCAAACCAAGGTGTTTCTGTACTTCTTGCTCAACTAAATACTTTGTATTCTTACACTTAGAACATGGACACCTAATTTCTCTATTCCTAACGTATTCGTCTTGTTGCTTAACATAGTTAATGAATTCATTAACACCAATTACGAAATCCTGCCTTATTTTTTTCCTAGAATCCAACCTTTCATACATCCATTTTCTTTCTAATCTCTTCATAGTAAATCTACATATTTTAACAAACAATAACAACAACTAATTAACAACAACAATTAAATAACTACAACTACATATATATAACAACAACTAACAACAAAAACTAGTTAACAACTTATTAACAACAACAACAATTAATTAACAACAACAATTAAATAACAACTACATATATATAACAACAACTAACAACAACAACAACAACAACAACTACAACTACCAACACCAACACCAACACCAACATACACCAACACCAACACCAACACCAACACCAACACCAACACCAACACCAACACCAACCTGCAAAAAAAAACAATTTACATATATTGGTCTGGGGTCCTTATCTCTCCAGCCTAAACCCATCTTTGAATCTTTCATACCATTAGTAAACACTCTTATATTTTCTTGATTGTAATGAGACAAAAATTGGGCAGCACTTCCCTATTGTTCTCCAAATACATTATATAGAATGTATTTGGAGAACAATAAGGAAGTGTTGCCCAATTTTTGTTTCATTACAATCAAGAAAATATAAGTGGCGTACTTGTACCGACAGTTGGGGATGGCTTCGCGTAGGGAGGCAGCTGGGGTTAGCGGTTGTCTGTCGTTGCTCCAGGCTTGGATATATGAGCTAGGTTGCACGGACACGCCTAAATTTTAGGCTCCGCGTGTCCGACATGGTGTCGGACACTAACACGCCAAGGACACGGCTCCATAAGTGTCAGACACTTCAAAAACCGTGTCTCCGGTTTTTTTTAAAAGTCAGACGTGTCGGACACGGTCCAAAGTTGTCGGACACGGTCTGTGTCCGGGGGACACGGCAAATAACAACAAAAACCACAAAAAAACCCAATTCTAAACAAACGCAACGCCTCCATCGCCAAACCTAAATCTAAATAAATACCACCAATAGCCCTACCGTCGCTGGCCGCCGCTTCCTTGCCTCGCCGACCGCCGCTTCATTGCCTCGCCGGCCGCCGCCTCCTTGTCGCGCCACAGTTCAGGTCCTCTCCCTCTCCTTGGCAGTTGGCAGTCGTGGTTTAGCACTAAAAACCAGGAGGTTGACACTTAGTTGGACATGTAGCTTCTTCCCCACTAGTTCTTTTTTGGAAAGAAAGTAGATCTCTCTCTCTGAAGTCCTCTTCATGCATGTGATTCTTGAGTCTCTTTTTAAAAATATTAAAGTGGAACATGCGCTGTGAACTTATCTCCAAGGGAACCGACTTCTTCTAATTTCTTATTTATTAGTATTCAATATATAAAATTAAGAGAAGATTGCAATATTGGAGAAAATTGTTTATGTTTTTTATTTATTTTGTAAGATTTAAATGTCTATTTAAATTTCGGTTGTAATTTGGGCTTTCTAATTTGTCAACATTTGATTTAAAAGTATAAGACATTAATATTGCTTGTCGTTTTACGACTTTGTTACTTTTAAATGACCAAAGTTTAGATATTGATTGTAATGGACTTTAAATTCTCTTTATTTTAATATGTATATTGGTTTTTTTTACCGTGTCCCGTGTCCTAAAAAATTCGGAGTGCCGTGTCCCGTGTCCGTGTCGTGTCCGTGTCCGTGTCCGTGTCCGTTTTCGTGCAACCTAGTATATGAGTATTTTCCGGCGTTCAGGCCTCACTCGGGATATTATGTTGAGGGACGACCACTTGACGACGCTTGGTCACGAGTTCCTAGGTTTAGGGGAGATGAGGGGTTGTTGGAGCAGCACAGGCAGAGGTTGGACGGGCTGAGGGCGGAGCAGGTGACGTGGCTCCCTTACGGTGTTAGCCCATACAGGGGTTGTCGGAGTACGCTCTACTCGGGGGTGATCAGGTTTATGGATATAGTGGAGCCGTACCAACCTGATAGGTGTCTCCGTCAGTTTGGCTATGTTCAGGATCACCCGAACCCTATGCGGGTCCCAGCTGCCGAGAGTCGTCCGGCGAAGCCGGCTCAGGGTTACAAGCTGTCGTACGGTGATGCTGCTGATTTGGATTGGGGTTTGAGAGAGGCTGAGGTTCCGTTGAGACAGCGCCATGACCGGGCTTTGATGTCGTTTCAGTGTGATCCACGGTACATGAGTTGGTACAAGAAGATTTCTCACCCATACTTCTACCCCCCTCCACGCCGTGTTCAGATGCGCTCACCCTCTTTCACCGAGGAGCCGGAGGTTGGCCGAGCTCTTAACCGTCATTTATCGCAGATTTATAGTCAGGCCCCCGACCAGAAATGGTCGTACGTGCGACGCTTGGTCGATGATATGGAGCGGTTCTACATAACGAAGGATGACCTTGAGGATGTTCCTGCTGCTGATGATGATGATGATGATGATGATGAGGACGATGATGATGATGAGGACGTAGGTTATTAGTTTTTTTATGTATGGACTTTATTTGTTGTCTTATGTACGGACTGTTTTAGTTTTCTCTTGTACGGACTTCTTTATTAGTTTATTAGTTTTCTTATGCATATTTTAATATTTATTAGAAACTCATAGCTTACATCGGACATGAACAAAAGCACATAAAACATAAATCGTAACTAAAAGTTGATGAAAACATAGCATACATTAGACATTAACGAAAACACATCAAACATCAAACACAAGTTTACAATACTTAATTATCTTCGGATGACGAAGATGAAGAATCCATATCTCCTTCCTAATCTCCAGCTTCAATTACTTCAGGTTGACTAGCGCAGACGGACATTACCTAGATTGAACACTCTACCGGCACACAAATCAGATAGTGTTGCGTAGTCTATCAAGTTTAGTATACGCTCAATGTAGACAAGGAAATCGCTTCTTAACTTGCGGAACTCCCACATCTTCTCAGTTACAATCTCATCAGTAACTTCATCGTCTGGAACAACCGGACTGCAGAGGGGGTTACCGTGTAGGATGCCAAAAAGGTTGGCAATTGGAGGATGTTCTACCAGGTCCCACACAGTCACTTGGAATGACTAGTTCAAGGCGAGAAACTAGCACTGGGAACTGCGTAGTTATAAGATCGATCCTTAGTTGATAGGCTCTGTGTAACACCCCGATTTATTAAGGAGCCTTTAGCAAGACATCCTCAGTAAATAGATTTGTTACCATCTCGGAAAAATCCGAGGTAGCGAATAACAAAGTAAATCAAACCAAAGTACTTTATATAAAATGGTTAAAATTTAAACTTTACTATTACAAGACTACGCAACAGAATAAAGTACAACTGATGTCTACTCTACAAGTGATATAGTTCTAAGTCGGACACCAATCTGCATCTCACATCCCCGTCCCAGCTCCTAGCTCATCTGTCTCTTTCCTGTAGAATCTACTCCCCATTCCGGATCATCGTAGGTGTCACACGAATACACAGGGTCAACCACGAGGTTGAGTAGGAAGATAAATAAAACATAAACAACAGTAAAATGCATCATCCTCCATCTCCATATCACCATACCCATTAACTCCGCACCGATCACAAGGCCCATTAACTCCGCACCGATCACAAGGCCCATTAACTCCGCACCGATCACAAGGCCCATTAACTCCGCAACAGTTATTAACAATTAAATATACCACAACACATTCAATATCAATTATAACAATCTCGTAATAAGCATCACATTCACACTTCATGTCATAACACAAACCACAGATATATCCCCTACCTCAAACCGCAGAATGACCACCGAACAGCTGCTAGAAATGTTCCATGCAGAAACCGTCACCTAAACATGTATATTACATAACGATTAATCATTCTTCCCAAACCCCATATCAGACAAGGTACTTACTATGATTAGCAACCTTCTACAAATGCAAAGTTTCCTAAAATGGAAACATCCCGAAACAGTAACTTTCTTAAAAGGGAAACTTCCCGACTCATAAACACCTTCAACTAACACAATTAAATAAATACCCATTATTACTATTACCACCAACACAATAATAATAATCAAATAATAGTAGTAAAATAATTATAAGAACAATGATAATTAATATTATTATTAATGATAATAATAATATTAATAATACTAGAAGGAATAATAATAAGATAATACTAACAATGATAACAATAATAATATCACTAGTAATAATAGTTATAATAATAATAATAATAATAATAATAATAATAATAACTCAACACATCAAACAACCTTAACAAACACGACTCACTTAGCGTAACCGAGCAAATCATCGAACAGGTTGTCACTAAATTAGCCCGCGACCAGCCCCTATCGACAACCTCTTTGACACTTACACACCACCTGAACCACCACTAAGACATGGTGGTTACCACCACCGTACTCCAGTGAACCACTGAACAACCACCTCGACCAAACGCGTGCCCAAACCTGTCGTCGACAACCCTATAAACCACCATGACCAACCCGTATAACCCAGTACCAGCCACGTGAGTGCCCTGAAAACGCGACTCCAGCCGCCAGCGCAGCCACCCTAACCACCACCTCACGCTGCACTTGAAACCCCTCATCACCCATGACTCCCTTGGTGGTGACCCCGATCCCTCGACACCAAACAAACCCTAGAAAAACACCTCCAAACACCACCCACTCGCGAACCCCTGTTCGCCCCTGTTTCAGACCACAAAACACGACCCACTTTCTGGTCGTGCTCCGACCAGCCAACACCGCCCTTCAACCACCCAAAATAACCTATAGACCTTCTACTACCTCTACCTATAACTCATGACCGAATTAAAATCCAAACATAAACAATTTAAGCAATCATTAACGAAATAAATTACACACGCAGAAACAGAGTACGGTCATTGTACATCCTACTGTTGACGTTCATGGCCCTCGTTATAGCGTTTATGGTGGTCCTATGACGGTTTAAAAACGATAAACATAATATACATATTGCAAGGATTATCTACCAGCTTAGTGTACGGATAAAATATGCAACACAAAACGAGAATTTACTTACAAACATGGCAACACGCAAAGGTGAATGTAACGGTTGTGATGGCCGTTATCAGGTGTTCGTCTTCCTCTTGTTCCCCTTCAAAATTCACGGTGATGATAAGGTGGGTAGGGTTGGTGAAGGGAGGCTGTTACGAGATGGAGGCAGATTAAAAGGAGGAGTAGGGTTTCTTTTGTCGATGGAGGCAGGTTGTGGGTTTGGGTTATTAGGGTTTGGTAACAAAATATGATATTTCATCTCGAAATATGTCGATGGTGAAAATCGATGGTATATGGGACATGGTATTGTATCTAATCATCCAAGTCGAATCCAACCAAACGAGTCCAAGCCCATCTCTATTAGACCCTCACGTACTCCAAGAACTATATTAACCATATTCCGCTCTTGTCTCGACTAAGGACTCTTATTCACATAACAAGTATAAAACTAATATTATTTTTATAGCAATTAGCAAAATACGTATCAACTAGTATAAATATAAAACAATTCATCACTAAGAACAATGAAAATACGGGGTATTACAGTCTTCCCTCCTTAAAAATGAACTTCGTCCCGAAGTTCACCATCCAATGGTCCATAAACTGGTCACTAGGCACATAAGGAACACAATATGCGACACCACATAACGTCAAGAAAACTAGTAAGGTAATTTAAATCACGAAATATTACATTTTACCCTCGTTAAGAAAACTTTGTCCCCAAAGTTTAACGTATAACGAAGCTAAAGAGATACTTCACGAAACAAAATAAATGCACAACAGGAGTAATCAGTATTATTATGTATATTCAAACAATCACCAACTAGCCATGTCATAAAATCATTAAGATTTTACAACCCTATCCTCCTTAAAACATGGTTACGTCCCCGTAACCCTATTATAAAATTTCCAGCTCATTACTCTATCTCATAAAATGTTTCTCTAAGTAACCAAGTATCGTATTCTCATCGTCGAAGCTAAGCCAAGGACAAGGGGTGAGTGACTGGCGGAATAAACCGCAAAACAATATTTCCATCTCAAAACCAATTGCATACTCAAGTAATATAACTCAATAACCATGGTCACTCTGGACCGTAAACATATCTCGACACAAAGGCCACATAACTCAATACCAGTAACGTATTTCTATTTTGCTATCAATATCGGCAAGAGAACCGTGCTCAACCCTTAGAGTACAAGACTCAAAGCAACTCACCCACAAGTCTAGGTCAAAGGATACGACAATAAGCACACGATACAAACACGAAGTAAAGGTCCACATTCTAACTCGTTATATCATCATACTCTGATAACATAGAAAACTCATCTCATTCTCATAGTAGCGAAAGTAATGTCATTAACCAGTCTCTTTCACAGACTATTCAGCCAATTCATACTCTTAGCCTTAATTCCATATCCCACCGAAACCGTTGCTTGATACTTAGCGCGGCCATTAAACTTCCAATTATATACGCTTACCACTTAATTAAGCCAACAATCCATCCCACGAAAGCCTTGTATACTAGGTACAAAAATATATAACTAGTAACGTCCGTACATAAGTAATAGCAACCACAAAATTATATTCCAATAGAATCACGGCACATAAATCAAATAAGCCATTACACTTAGTATACTTTTGAGCAACACAAGCTTGACATAATTACACTAATGTAAACAACCAGTAAACTCTTAGCTCATAATTGACAACTGAAACATTCCATGTTCAGAAACATACTATAGAAGCAAAATTATATTTAGGAAAAGACATCGTGTAAAATTAATTAACATGATTAAACATGGCGCATAGACATACTACACAAGATACACACCAATCATAGACTAACAAGACTGTTTATCATTCCTAAATATGAATAAGTTAAAATCAATTAGGTACGTTTCACATCCACTCACCTTACAACATTTATCATGAAACAGGTAATATATATGACTTGCAAATGAAGGGGTTTATATAATATGCCACAATTAAACATCCGGCAGGATTTCATCAACACGTAGCTACAGAATTTAGTATGTTGCAAATAATCACTTATAATTATCAAAACATCAAGCGTTATCATGGATAATCATCACTTGGAAAACATTTTGAAACTTTGGAAACATTACAGCGTTAGTTTGTGGTAATATATAAACATGAATCAAAAGACAATTTTACAAGCTATAGATCGAAACAAGACTACATGGAGACATTCTGACTCTTCTTTACTAAAACATTGTTCTTATAACTTTTAGTTCATGAGTTATGAAAATTTAACGATAAAAGTAAACGAATTTGCAAGACTAGTACTTCCATACATCACATGTCCACCAGTTAATAACTCAAGATTTTATGATCAGATTTCAAACATAGCAAAGCGATTCAGTTTGTGACATAACAATATACATGAAGGTGTTATAAAGATTATTATCTCAGTGAAACAGACAACGATATACCATAAATATATGAAAGAACATTAACACGATTCTCATTGTTCAAAATAATCACCATTACCTATAACAATTAGATTGCTATATCATGCTAACAAGTTTACCAGTCAAATTTCATTCTACCTCTTGTCAAGACTCGTCCCGGATAAACATGATTCTAAAATCACACACGAATATCACATCATTATTTTGAGGTCATAATATTAGAAAATAAGAGCGTTTGTATTACTGAAACGATTTTATATAAACTTGACGAAATCGGCCAGGTTACATTATCATATGGTAAGGTTCACATTCATTTCAAATGTCTACTATACATGTTACTAATGCCATGTCAAGATACCACGTGGTCACATCACCTAATTCGTATTTGATTAAACTTTTACATAAAACTTACATAACTTACGATTCCAACAATCAAACATCGTATTGCAACTTCCAAAAAAATTATAATTAAATAGTCGTTCAGCCATTTTGTGAATCATTATAGTTTTTTGAGAAATATGATGGATTCTCTGATCATAGGAAAAAGAATAAAAATGCACAACTTAAGGGAATTATTTATAACAAATTGATCTGAACAGGAACTTTACAGCAATAAAACAAGAAACTAGGCACTTGCAAAAATCACTATTAATTAACGACTTGTTAAGATTTTACGTGACTCATCATTTGGAAAAACATGAATGAATATATTAAACATTGGAGTTGGACTTATACATAAACATTAAATACATTTTAAATGGTTCCTTGTTCAAAAACATGGGTCAAAACAGAATTGTGCAGTGACGGTCTGACCACTATCGACTAAAATACTCATTTCTCTCAAAATATACGTCGTTTTAACATGAAACCAAAAACATTGGAAAGCTAATTCAGAAGCTTATCATACATAAAATTTTCGTACACATATAGAGAACACATTTCAAACAGCAGCTCTCACAACCAAGGTAACATTCTGAAAATTTATCGAAAATTTGTGTTCCTTAAAAAGCACTTCACACAATCACATTTAAATATAACCATTATTTTTCCAAAACATGTTGACATGTCATTTGAAGCGTTGGGATTACATTGTACCAAATTAACATCATTTTATCAACTGAAATCGTCATCTACAAGACGGTAAGATTGCGAAATTGAGAAGTAGCATCACGGAATAATTCAATAGTTATGCTTGTATGAACAATGCATTATAAGTTCCTTTCATCGTAACAGTCACAACATAATAGTATGTAAATATGTATACCAGAAATCACCAAGGTACCACTTATTGAAACATTACTTTATAACCAACTAATTGTGTGTAAATAGATATTGTCATGTAAACCTTAAGTACGGTCTATGCAACACATAACTATGTAGCATTCATGGCTTGGGGTAGCACATTCCGCATATCACTAGACATGGATTACTATAATATCTGAATCGGATCTTTCATATCCAAGTACCAACCAATATATTACATAGCTACGATAGTCATTTAATAACCATACACCATATGAACATTCCATGCACCAACATACTATGATCACATTACTCTAACCATGGCTCAACAAATACACCTCCAAACTACGATAATTTCAATTCAATCATCCATATCAATCCACATTTCATATCGCACATATCCTTAATCAGATCTCACATATTACTTACCTCATTCTTCTCCTGCAAGAACGTTAGCACAATATAACCAGGTTACTATATAGTCTACCCCACTCTTTATTTACTCTCGTTGGGTTCCTGAGACAGAATCGAAAGGGCCCATGGTTTGGTGTGAGGGGCCCCCTAACTCATCCCGTTCCTTTTTGGGGCTCCTATCAGTTTCATCTCGGGGTGCATATTATTAGACTCTTCCTACGTTCATTATTATTATTTGGTTTTAGGCCTGAGGATCGTTTGCTCTGATACCACTTTGTAACACCCCGATTTATTAAGGAGCCTTTAGCAAGACATCCTCGGTAAATAAAGCTGTTACCATCTCGTAAAAATCCGAGGTAGCGAATAACAAAGTAAATCAAACCAAAGTACTTTATATAAAATGGTTAAAATTTAAACTTTAATATTACAAGACTACGCAACAGAATAAAGTACAACTGATGTCTACTCTACAAGTGATATAGTTCTAAGTCGGTCACCAATCTGCATCTCACATCCTCTTCCCAGCTCCTGGCTCATCTGTCTCTTTCCTGTAGAATCTACTCCCCATTCCGGATCATCGTAGGTGTCACACGAATACACAGGGTCAACCACGAGGTTGGGTAGGAAGATAAATAAAACATAAACAACAGTAAAATGCATCATCCTCCATCTCCATATCACCAGACCCATTAACTCCGCACCGATCACAAGGCCCATTAACTCCCACCGATCACAAGGCCCATTAACTCCGCACCGATCACAAGGCCCATTAACTCCGCAATAGTTATTAACAATTAAATATACCACAACACATTCAATATCAATTATAACAATCTCGTAATAAGCATCACATTCAGACTTCATGTCATAACACAAACCACAGATATATCCCCTACCTCAAACCGCAGAATGACCACCGAACAGCTGCTAGAAATGTTCCATGCGGAAACCGTCACCTAAACATGTATATTACATAACGATTAATCATTCTTCCCAAACCCCATATCAGACAAGGTACTTACTATGATTAACAACCTTCTACAAATGCAAAGTTTCCTAAAATGGAAACATCCCGAAACAGTAACTTTCTTAAAAGGGAAACTTCCCGACTCATAAACACCTTCAACTAACACAATTAAATAAATACCCACTATTACTATAACCACCAACACAATAATAATAATCAAATAATAGTAGTAAAATAATTATAAGAACAATGATAATTAATATTAATATTAATGATAATAATAATATTAATAATACTAAAAGGAATAATAATAATAAGATAATACTAACAATGATAACAATAATAATATCACTAGTAATAATAGTTATAATAATAATAATAATAATAATAATAATAATAATAATAATAACTCAACACATCAAACAACCTTAACAAACACGACTCACTTAGCATAACCGAGCAAATCATCGAACAGGTTGTCACTAAATTAGCCCGCGACCAGCCCCTATCGACAACCTCTTTGACACTTACACACCACCTGAACCACCACTAAGACACGGTGGTTACCACCACCGTACTCCAGTGAACCACTGGACAGCCACCTCGACCAAACCCGCGCCCAAACCTGTCGTCGACAACCCTATAAACCACCATGACCAACCCGTATAACCCAGTACCAGCCACGTGAGTGCCCTGAAAACGCGACTCCAGCCGCCAGCGCAGCCACCCTAACCACCACCTCACGCTGCACTTGAAACCCCTCATCACCCATGACTCCCTTGGTTGTGACCCCGATCCCTCGACACCAAACAAACCCTAGAAAAACACCTCCAAACACCACCCACTCGCGAACCCCTGTTCGCCCCTGTTTCAGACCACAAAACACGACCCACTTTCTGGTCGTGCTCCGACCAGCCAACACCGCCCTTCAACCACCCAAAACAACCTATAGACCTTCTACTACCTCTACCCATAACTCATAACCGAATTAAAATCCAAACATAAACAATTTAAGCAATCATTAACGAAATAGATTACACACGCAGAAACAGAGTACGATCATTGTACATCCTACTGTTGACGTTCATGGCCCTCGTTATAGCGTTTATGGTGGTCCTATGACGGTTTAAAAACGATAAACATAATATACATATTGCAAGGATTATCTACCAGCTTAGTGTACGGATAAAATATGCAACACAAAACGAGAATTTACTTACAAACATGGCAACACGCAAAGGTGAATGTAACGGTTGTGATGGTTGTTATCAGGTGTTCGTCTTCCTCTTGTTCCCCTTCAAAATTCACGGTGGTGATAAGGTGGGTAGGGTTGGTGAAGGGAGGCTGTTACGAGATGGAGGTAGATTAAAAGGAGGAATAGGGTTTCTTTTGTCGATGGAGACAGGTTGTGGGTTTGGGTGATTAGGGTTTGGTAACAAAATATGATATTTCATCTCGAAATATGTCGATGGTGAAAATCGATGGTATATGGGTCATGGTATTGTATCTAATCATCCAAGTCGAATCTAACCAAACGAGTCCAAGCCCATCTCTATTAGACCCTCACGTACACCAAGAACTATATTAACCGTATTCCGCTCTTGTCTCGACTAAGGACTCTTATTCACATAACAAGTATAAAACTAATATTATATATTTTTATAGCAATTAGCAAAATACGTATCAACTAGTATAAATATAAAACAATTCATCACTACGAACAATGAAAATACGGGGTATTACACTCTGTTTTTTTGAACGTTTGTGAGAGCCATCTTAAAAGTAGTGATTTTAGTAGTGAATGAGATTGTGGTTGTTGCGATTACAATCAACATGAAAAGCAGTATTTATAAGAAGCCATAGTATAACGGTAACATTTTGAAATTATAACGGTAACATTTTGAAATTTGAAATCACAACGGTTACATTTCAATATTACAACCTAAACAATGCAAATCAATTGCTCTTTTTTGAGCCCAGTCAAACGCCTCATCTCGACTATTAAAAGAAGTTTCCGTCTCAAATAGGCGGTTGTAATTAACCTCATTACCACCAAACTCCTCAAACGAATCCTGTTAATACGCAAAATTGGTTAAAATGACGGAAATATAAATACTTGAAAACTGGCCGTCCAAGCATGGAATGGACGTGAATAGTACACGTCCGAACCATGCATGGACGTATACTATTCACGTCCATACATGGTCAGGACGTGCACTATTCACGTCCAAACCATGCATGGACGGCAAGGATTAACGTCCAGGCATGGTTTGGACGTGAATAGTGCACGTCCTGACCATGTATGGACGTGAATAGTACACGTCCATGCATGGTTTGGACGTGTACTATTCACGTCCATTCCATGCTAGGACAGCCAGTTTTGCCGTCCATTCCACGCGAGGACCATCGGTTTTCAAGTATAATTCAAAATTTTGATTGAGTTCAATTCGTCTATTCTATGACTTCTACGATTAATTCAACCTAATTTCAAGTAAAGGGCTTAAACATGTAATTCAACAAAAATTAATTGAAAAACAAAATTAAGATTTAAGTTAGTTATCGATGAATCGTTGTCGTCGTTTAACATTAAATCGTTGTCGTTGTTTGATGTTGATGTTCGATGTTGAAACCGTTTTTTTTGGATTTTATGTTGTTTTTGTTGTTTTTGTTTCAGAGAATAGAAAGTAGAGAGAGAGAGAGAGAGAGAAGGGCAAGAGTTGTCTTTTGTTTTAAAAACGTCGACGATTTTTCGCAAAACGTCGACGACCTTTCGCAACCCCCAATAATAATAATAATAATAATAGTTAACTTAAATTAAATTAAATTAAGTTAATTAAGTTCGGATCTTATAAATTCAATTCAGTTCATATCTTATAAGTTCAGTTCAGTTCTTATAAGTTCAGTTCAGTTCAGATCCTATAAGTTCAGTTTCTATAAGTTCAGTTCTGCTTCTATAAGTTCAGTTCAGTTCCTATAAGTTCAGTTCAGTTCAGGTGCTATAAGTTCAGTTCAGATCCTATAAGTTTAGTTCAGTTCAGTTCAGATCCTATAAGTTCAGCTCAGTTCAGTTCAGTAAAGTTTCAGTACAAAAGAACAGGGTCTTACTCCCTCCATTCAATTTCATACACACCATTTTTCTTTTATAAATTTGTCAATGCACAACTTGTAACCTCAATATCTTGAGTATTACATTATCAGAAAATATAAAAACTTGATATTTTTATTGTACTTATAAAGGAGAACCATATGACATAACATTATTATCGCATATCCTCTCTCTAAAAAAGAGAGCTCTCTTCTCTCCCCTGCGAGAGTAATCATTATTACCATTTTTTCTGCAACTTTCTCATTGGCTCTTCTTGCCTGACCTCTGCAACTTCTTCTTGCCGTGTTTAACTAATGTTAATCATTTCATACAAGCTCTCCTATTGGGTATTTTGTGAGGTGGCTCTGCCAATCTTCGTCTTCTCCCTATCATTTTTCTGACAAAGCTGATTTTGGGGGATTGCAAAGTTTTGTTCTTGGTTTACAACTCATTAAATCTGTGGGCTTCATAGCCTATATATTTGGGTCATTTAATTGCTTTCTTATTCATTTCGCTACTAATCATTGTTCTATCATTTCTTATTCTGTTTTTATCATTATTTGTATTATGGATGACTACATGCATGCAGATGATGAGGATCATCAACACCAGTCTGATCATCCTTCTAATATTCATAACTATTTCGGTAACTAATAATATCATCATACTTATCCTAATGCTCCTTTCTAACCTTCCAATGATATGCATGCAAGTGCTTGGAGGTTTCCCAGAACTGGCCTTGTCTTTCAACTTGATCAGAATTCTTTGGGGAAGCATAGAAGTTTTTGGCAAAAATGTGTCCTTGGTTTCTTTGTTGATTACAGGTTATTTGGGGTTGAGAAGATGAATGCTATGATTCGTGAAAAATGGAAGACGAGGGGGCGTATTATAGTTCTTATGTTAGGGGATCTATATGTTTTCCATTGTCAATCTTCAGCTGATCAAGATGACCTTTTGGCTAGAACTTACTCAACTTTTCATGGAGCTTTGATTGTCTTCTCTAAATGGTTTCCAGATTCCGTACCTCGTACCATTCGTTTCCCATATGTTGAACTTTGGGTTCGGGTATGCGGGTTGCCTTTCGAATACCTTAATATGGAAACTGCAAATGTTGCTGGTCACCTTCTGAGTCAACATTACTCTGTTGATGAATTTGATCTTGTCCCAGATAAAGATTATTTAAGATTAAAGGTTAGAGTTAAACTTAATGAGCCTCTTGTACCTGGATTCTTTCTTTCTCTGGATGCAGGTTATTTACTTTGGGTTCAATTCCGCTACGAGGATATCTTCAAGTATTGTATCCGCTGTGGTAAAATTGGTCATATTGGCTCCTGCTGCCGTGAAAGTATTACTACTATCGTCTCTAGCGTCAACGGGATGCCCCATAGAGTTTCTGAGAAAGGCTTTGTTGTATTCCAAGCCGAAAGTGAACACACTATGTTCAATCTCGATCTGCGTGCAACTCCATCTACTACCAAGTATGTTACGTCTAAAATAAGGCTTGGTAATAATTCAGAGGATTTTGATAATCCTTTTGAGGAAGAGCACATTATTGATTTTAATTTGGGACTGACTCCCGGAGGTAAAGTTTATCCCGGCATGCGTTTTGCGGTTACTGCGCAACCTTTCGCCGGACCTGTCCTTTTTAATGTGGGAGTTAATCATGATAATGCTGATACTCACTTGGATTCTGAGGGGAATACAATGGCTACTGATGTTCCTGCTGATAACATTATCAATGTTCCTGTTCCGGATATTGACCCTACGCTATTTGAAAATGATGTTACTGTGGCGGTTGAGAGTAACATTATGGAAGCTGAGACTGTCGAAACTGTTGGAAATATTGAAGCTGCTGCTGATAATAATATTCATATGGATGTCGATAATGCTGGAAATGTTAATGCTCTGGATAATAATGTGTCTTCTGCCAATGATCCCCCTATTTTAGGTGGAATTAATCTGGAAAATGACCCTCTCTCTATGTATATTCATCATGCAGGAGCTACTACTCCTTATGATCGTGACTTGAACATTCAAGAGACTATTCTCAATAGAGTTGAAAACGATTTTAACTGGACTCGTATCAATGATGAGGACCGTGGGTATAACCAAACGTTTGATCCACCTCCGCAAGGTTTACCTATTTATTATCATTATCAGCTTTATGGTCCGCTGGTTAATCATCATTCTGCTCAAGTCGCTGATGCTCAAGCTGCTAATAATATTCAACCAGCAAATGCCCCAAATCAACATTCATCTGGGAATGTTCCTGTTGCTCACAATCATGTTCACCTTAACTTCAGACCAAACAACCCAAATCTGGTCATTAATATTGAAGATTCATCAGATTCCGTCTATTCTACACCCGAATGGCCTTTCTTCAGTGATGAGGATAACGATTTGATCTTTGATAATGAATCCCCTTCTGCTATGATACCAATGCCTGGCCCTATTTCCCAAATTGAGCCCGATGCTTCTGATATGGATGCTGATTCCTCAAACTCAATTTTTGAACTGTCAGTAAACAATGCTCCTCTGATTCTTGATAAAAAATCTGATTCATATCCTGGTAAAATTCAAGGTATGGTTCCTTTTTGTGTTGATGATTCTTCAATGAGGAAGAGAAAATGTTGTTCCACCTTGCTAAAAGATGGAGTTCCTGCAGATGCCTTAGTCAGTATTGGTCATGCTAAATATTATCTGACTCATCTCGCTAAACGCTCTTGTTCTGTTTCTGCCTAGTCTCCTCGCAAAAATCTTGGTGCAAGTACATGTGGTTTCCATCTTAAACTCGGTGAGGATGAAGTCTTATGCTCTAGTGAGAGCTCTGTTGGTGACTTTAACGGTGATTCGAAGGTTGGCCAAAATCAACCTTCAATGGATAAATGAAAGGACTCTCATGGAATTGTAGGGGTCTAAATAACGAGCTCGCCCCTATATTCCCAAAACTAAGAGCTCTATTAAGTATTAATAATTATGATTTTCTTTTCTTAATCGAGACTAAGTGTAGTAGTAGTAATGTCAAGCCCCATTTCCGTTCCTTTGGTTTTGTCGAAGAAGTTGGGGTAGATGTTATCGGTACCGCGGGAGGTTTTTGGGTTGGTTGGAAACGTGGAGTAGGACTATCTTTTGTATGTACTGAGAACAACTTCATCGTGCTTTTGAATGACAACAACAAAGTTTCCCCATGGTATCTCATCTTGTTTTATGGCGAATCTGAAGTTTGCAAACGTATGGACGTGTTTAATGAACTTGGCGCCTTTATTTCTACTATTTCTCATCCGTATCTTATTTTGGGTGACTTCAATCAAGTCAAAATTGCTTATGATAAGAGTGGTAAAAACTCTACCGTTATTCCGGGTGCTCTAAGTTTTCACAAATGGCGTGTTGATCATGAACTCCTTGATGTGCCTTATAAAGGTCCGCGTTACACTTGGTGTAATAACCGCCATGGGATTGATAATGTGTATGAAAGATTAGACAAAGCTTATGCCTCCTCTACTTGGTTTCAAGTCTATCCTAATGTGGAATTAAACATCATCCTAATCAAATTTCGGACCACCCTCCCATTGAACTTGACCTCAATCTTACTAATATTCGCTCGAAAAAACCTTATAAACTTGAGGCATGGAGTCTTGAGAATGAAGATTTCTCTCTACTATTAAATCTAATTGGTATATTAGTGTTCCGGGTACGAATTCTTTTCGTTTGGCTCGTCGTCTATCTCATATACGATCTGTTCTGAAGAAGTGGTGTTTAGATAGAAAATCTAATTGGTCTATTAAGTGGGATGAATTCGATACTCTTATTACTGATGCTATGAATACGACCATCTCTACTAGTGATGACTCCTCTTATTCCATGGTTCAAAATGATATTAGAGATTATGCTAAAATGGCTAGCATATACTGGAAGCAACGAGCAAAATTAAAATGGATTGTTGATAGTGATACATGTACTAAATTCTTTTTTAACTGGGTCAAAGGGCGTGCCGGGAAAAACTTCATCCTTGGCATAAAGGTCCTAATGGCTTATGGGAGTTTAATCCGGCTGTTGTGGGTTGCATTTTTTGTGATCATTTCTGCAATCGGTTCACTCCTTCTCTATCTCCTACTTCTTCTAATCTATCAACATGTTCTTTTTTTAATAAGCCGTCTTCAAAAATTCATGATGATGACTTCGTTTCTATTAGCAAGCCTTTTACTTCCAAGGAGGTTAGAATGGCTGTTTTTCAGCTTAGCCCCTTGAAGTCTCCTGGTCCGGATGGTATTCCAGCTGCTTTTTATCAAAGGTGTTGGTTTACTGTTAAAGATGATGTTACCAAGGCCGCTCTTGACGCTCTTAATAAAGGTATAATCCTCAAAGAATTTAATAGGACTTTCATTACTCTTGTTCCCAAAAAGGATTCTACGGAGAATGTTGATGATTTCAGACCTATAAGCCTTTGCAACGTCATCGTGAAAATCATTACTAAAGTGCATCGCAAACCGTATTGTTAAGGTGATGAAATATTTAGTTGGAGACTTTCAAAATGCTTTCGTTGATGGTCGACATATATCTGATAATAATCTATTGGCACATGAACTTCTTAATAATATTGATAAACATAAGAAAGGGAATTATGGAAGGTTTGCTTTCAAAGCCGATATGAGCAAGGCTTTTGCGGGATAAAATGGGATTTTCTCAAGCATACTCTTTCCTTTTATGGCTTCCCAGAAAATCTAATCGATCTTATTATGAAATGCACTTCTTCTGTTTCCTATGAAATTCTTTTAAATGGTTCTCCTCTAAGACAATTTCAGCCATTGTGCGGTTTGCGTCAAGGTGATCAGCTTTCTCCTTTTCTCTTCATCCTTTGTATGGAAATTTTATCTATCAATATTTTGGATGCTGAGAGAACTGGGTTACTCCACGGTATTTCTCTGGGAAGGCATGCTCAACCTATTTCACATTTATTTTTTGCGGATGACTCTGTTTTCTTTCTTAAAGATAAAGGTAACGCCTTTAGTCATCTCAAGTCTATTTTAGATGGTTTCTGTTCTGCCTCTAGCCAAACTATAAATTCTGCAAAATCCAGTATTGTCTTTAGTTCAAGTACCTCCCTACGTTATGCTTCTACTGGGATCCAAACTCTGGGTATTCAAAATTCTAGTGGCTTTGGTAAATATCTTGGTATTCGCACTGATTTGGGGTCGGCAAAAAAACATATCTTCTCGGATATGATAGAATAGGTTAAAAAAAGACTTTGTTCTTGGAATGGTATTTTCCTTTCACCAGCTGGACGCTTAACTTTGATCAACTCGGTACTTTCCTCCCTTTCTATTTATATTCTATCGGTATTTAAAATACCGGTAAGTGTGACTAAAAAGATTTCATCTTTGATTTCGCATTTTTGGTGGGCTGGTATAAAGGGATCAAAGCCTGTGCACTGGTGTAGCAATAATTTCCTTAGTTTACCAAAATCTGAAGGTGGTCGTGGTATAAGAAATGTTGAAGTTCTTAACCAGGCTCTTCTGGGCAAAACTGCTTGGAAAGTGTTAACTGAAAGAGATTCTCTCTTAAGCACTACAAGAAAAACTGAACCGGGCAAAAATTTTTGGCGACTGCATCGGTCAGTCGCCAATTTGGCGACTAAATAAAAACTCGGGCGACTGAAATCAGTCGCCAATTTGGCGACAGAACTTTTTCCCCAATTTTCCCACCACTGACACACTCGGGCGACTGATTCCAAAGTTTGGCGACAGAAAACCGTCGCTAAATTTGGCGACAGACAATTTCAGTCGCCAATTTTACGAGTCTGTCGCCAAATTGCGATATAGAAACAGACGCAGTTCAGTCCCTTTCCTTATTCGCAATTACACAAACACACAAACACACGAATCCTCAACATCGCGAAAACCACCACCACCACCCTACCCTACGTGTTCCGGCCACCCTCAACACCACTGTCACCGGATTCCGGCCACCACCACCACCACCGTACTTGTTCTTACCTTCATTCAACCCATTTAAGGTTTGTATACTCTCTTGAAACTCAATTTCAATTTCAATTTTTTGTTTGATTGTTGGTTTGTTTTGTGCATTTAGTGATTGTAGTAGGTTATTAAGACCGTCTTAGCTTATTAGGTTGTGATTAATTAGGTATTAGAAGCCAATTAGCATATTAATTAGATAATTGTGGGTTAGGGTTTATAAGAAGTTTGAAGATGATGATGTTGTTAGCCTTATTGATGTTGGTTAATTAGATTAAAGTAGTCGATTAGGATGTTTAATAGCTTATTAGGATGTTAGTTAGATTATACTAGCTTATTAAGACCGTCTTAAATTAGCTTATAAGTTTGTGGTTAATTGTATAATTGGAAATTGTTGTTAATAAATTGTTATTATTATGTGATTGAGGTTGTTCTTCAATTAAGTGAGTGTAATTTTAATTTAGATATATGTATTTTTAGTGTTGAAATTTGTTTTTTGGGTTTTTTTTGTTTAGATTAAAATGAAGAGATTGGAACGTTCATGGATGTATGATGGAGGGTTATTAGATATTAAGAAGAGACGTTCTAATGCTAGGTTTATAGAGGGTGTTGCCGAGTTTATTGAGTTTGCTAAGCAACAAGAGGAATATGACTCGTTAGAAAATAAACTTAGGTGTCCTTGTAGCAAATGTCGAAATATGAAATACCTATATGTCATTGAGGTACAAGAACATCTCTATACAAATGGGTTTCGTCCAAATTATTATAATTGGATTTCTCATGGAGAAGCCTATTCCCCAATTCACGAACAACCTCACATCGAACATGTTGACGAAAACCCATATAGAGATATGGTTGTTGATGCCTTGGAGTTTAATGTAGCCAATAATGACGATGACCGTTTAGCCTTGAATGAAGAGCAACCTCCAAATCCCCAAGCAAAGGCTTTTTTTTTACATGTTAAAAGCTGCGGAACAACCTTTATACAAAGGGAGCAGAATGTCATTATTACAAGCCGCCTCTAGGATAGTAACCTTGAAGTGTGAGTATAATATGCCATTTCCTGCCGTTGATGGTATTGCTTCTCTCCTTGAGGATGCTATCCCCGAAGATAACGTCATGACTCGAAGTTTCTACAACACCAAAAAAATAGTTAAAGGTCTTCAGTTACCACATCAAAAGATCGATGCTTGTCCCGAAGGATGTATGTTGTTTTGGAAAGATGATGCGTTACTTGACAAGTGCAGAAAATGTGAAAGGGATAGATTTCAGACAAGCGATGGAAATGTTGTTTTCAAAACGAAAAAAGGCAACAAGAGTGCTAATAGGGGTCAAAAGTGTAAGAAACCAATAGCAGAAAACCAATTAATTTACCTTCCTCTTTCCCCTAGACTTCAAAGAATTTATTCTACCAAAAAACTTGCCGAACAAATGACATGGCACAAAGAAAATCCACGTACTCCGGGGAAGATGTGTCATCCAAATGACGGGGAAGAATGGAAACGATTTGATCAAATCTATCCTGAATTTGCCGAGGAACCCCGGAATGTGCGACTTGGCTTGTGTACGGATGGATTTAGTCCTTTTACCCAATTTGGTAAGAATTACTCTTGTTGGCCCGTAATGGTCACACCATACAACTTACCGCCTTGGTTATGTATGAAAAGAGAATTCATTTTCTTGTCTCTCATTATTCCCGGTCCTAAAAATCCGAAAGGCCATTTGGATGTTTATTTACAACCATTAGTGGAAGAATTGAGACAATTGTGGGAAGTTGGGGTGGAAACATATGATGTTTTCAGAAAGCAGAATTTTCAACTAAGAGCTTCACTTTTATGGACAATAAACGATTTTCCCGCATATGGTATGCTATCTGGCTGGGCTGCGGGACAAAAAGCATGTCCTCGTTGCATGGGTGAAAGTAAAGCTTTTTGGCTTCCGAATTCCAAGAAAATTAGTTGGTTTGATTGTCATAGATGCTTTTTACCACTAAATCATTCTCTTAGGAGAAACAAGAAAGCTTTCAAAAAAGGGAAAGAGGTACTTGATGATGCCCCGGATCATCTTCCGGGTGATGAGGTATGGGAGTTGGTATGTGATTTCCCATCTTCTATTGATGGTACTGAAGAAGAGTTTAAAGAACTCAAAAAGAAGAAAAATGGTTGGTTTAAAAGAAGCATATTTTGGGACCTTCCATATTGGAAAACAATGTTAATCAGACACAACTTGGATGTGATGCATATAGAGAAGAATTTTTTTGAGCAATTAATTGACATGATCATGGATGTCGAAGGCGAAACATGTGACACTATTGGATCAAGAAAAGACTTGAAGTTGTTTTGTGATCGCCCCAAATTACATATTCGCAATGATGGGTTCAAGGCAAAAGCCATTTACACTCTTGACAAACCACAAAGGAAGGTATTATGTGAGTGGTTATGAAATCTGAAATTCCCCGATGGATATGCTTCAGATTTTCGTCGATGTGTTGATCTTAAGAGGCTCAGGTTACAAGGCATGAAAAGTCATGATTGTTATCTATTCCTGGAGCGACTATTACCCGTTGCTTTGAAACATCTCCTCCCAACCACGGTATGGAATGCAATTGTTGAGATTAGTCAATTTTTTAGAGATTTATGTTCGTCCTCAATATGTGTTGATGATATGATTCGTCTCGAAGATCAAATACCACTAATATTATGTAAGCTTGAGATTGTCTTTCCCCCTTCATTTTTCAACTCAATGGAACATCTACCGGTCCATTTGCCCTACGAAGCCAAAGTTGGAGGACCCGTTCAATATAGATGGATGTATCCATTTGAAAGGTAATACTAAGAGTATTACATATTTTTGAAATTTTAGATTAACTAATATATTACAAACTTTATTTAACAACAACGTAATGAATTATATATAGGTTTCTTAATCATTTGAAGAAAAAGATTGGAAACAAAGCAAAGGTTGAAGGTTCTATATGCAATGCCTATTTAACGGAAGAGATTGCAAATTTTTGTTCTCTCTACTTTGAAAAACATATAGAAACCAAAGCAAAAAACTTGAATCTTGATGAAGCAGATGAAGTTGATACAAGTTTACCCGAGTTTTTTCAAACTCAAGATGGTGAAGGTTGTTCCTCTAAAGGTGGAACGAGATATTTGGATGACAAGGAATACAATCGTTCTCACTTATAAGTTCTATCAAATAGCGAGATCTTAGAGCCATATGAAAAGAAGTTTGTGGATGATTTCATTAAGGAACATCCTAATGTAAGTAGGGATGATGTTTGGGATAAACATGAAGACGAATTCCCAAAATGGTTTCTGAACCATGTGCTTGAGTTCAATATCCAAGATGATTTGATAAGGAGTTTAGCCTTCGGTCCTTCACGCTTGGTTAAGACGCGGAACCGATATTCAGTTAATGGACTTAATTTCCACACATTCGACCATGGTAAGGGTAAAGCTAGATGCAATTATGGTGTTACTATTTCTTCCGTTGATGACCACGAATATTATGGTATTATAGAGGATATTTTTTAGATGTCTTACAATGGTCGTGATCGAGCTTACAAGACTACCTTATTCAAGATTGAGTGGAAGGATAATTCCCCGGCTGGAATGAGAACACATGAATGTTACAAGCTTGTAGAAGTGAATCGTACTCGAACATACCCTAAGTATGATCCATTTATACTTGCACATCAGGCTCAACAAGTGTATTTCGCTTCCTATCCAAGCACGACAAATGATAGAAATAGTAAGGCATGGTGGGCAGTCATTAAGACAAAGGCACGATCACAAATTGATACCTCCTTTTTTCAAGAAGAAATAGTAGCAAATGGGACAATTTTGTCCCCAACAGACGAAATCATTCACGATAATGAAGATGAAGATGATGATGAGTTGGAAGAGGAGGAGGATAATGAGACTATTAATATTGAGTTGGAAGAAGGATGGGAGGAAGTTGAAGAAGTAGTGAGAGTGCATGATGATGACGATGTTGGTGATGATGATGACAATGAGGATGAGGATGAGGATGAGGATGTTGGTGATGATGATGATGAAGATCTAGAAGAGGATGAGGATGATGATTAATTTGGTATATAATAGTTGTACAATTTAAATTCATGCTTGATAGGTTTATTTTATGTTTTTTCTTCACCTACTAATATTTTCATTTATGTGATTGTAGATGGCAGGAGGTCGAGGTAGAGTGCGAGGCGGTGGCAGTAATCGCGCTAATATTTCATCCGTGCAAGAAGAAGAGGAACCAGTAGAAGAAGAGGTACAGATCGAGCCTCAAGTGGATGAGGACTCGGACGATGGTATACAGTTCCAGTACACCCAGAATAACCGGATTATACTTGATCCGGCGGGACTATGGTAAGTGTTGTTGTTTATTAAATGTGTATTATTCAATTTTTAAAGTAATAAAATGATTTGTTATAATTAACAATTTCTGTTACAGGTTTAGACATCAGACTTCTCGTCGAGGGGTCGTTGTTAGCACAAAGGAGAACTTGTTAGGACCTGTGCCTACTTCTTGGGGGAAAGCTAGCAAGGCTCAAAAAGAAGCTTGGTTCAATGGGTATCGGGTAATTGCATTAATTATAGTTGTTTTTCAACTCATTAAGCTAACTACTAATTACATTTAATGTTTTTTTTTTGTGTAGCAATCTTTCTATTGGGCTCCTGAACATGAACAATCCGTCCTTGAAAGGTACCATGAAGTTGGTAAAACAAGATATAGAGACTATATCTACAAGATTTTTACAAGAAAGAAGGAACCGGAGCATCTAAAAGGTACATGTAATATATAAGTTTTGTCACTTGTAAATACAAGAATTAATGAAATATCTTAATACTACTAACATACTTTTTAATTGTAGGTGAGAAATATCAAGATCTCATGAAGCGACGCGAGACTCCCGAGTTCCAAGCCGTGTCCGCTCAAAAGAAGATCAACAAAAGAAGAGGGAAGAAAGATGTGGAGGTCGAGCCTACCCATCACGGGGGATCATGATCATGATCATTTTTGACGCGTATTTTTAATGTAAGTCTTGAATGAATACTTCTTTTTTGAATGAATACACTATACTTCTTATATTAACAATTTTCCCTATTTAGGGAGGGAAGAAGAAGAAGGATAGCAGCGACAAAGACGGCGGCAACAAAGAAGGCGGCAAGAAGCCGATGATGACGATGCCCGAACTTTTCCTTGACACGCATTCCAAGGTCAACGAAAAGACGCAGAGAAGAATCTGGATTAAGGCGAAGGACAAAGAGTTATATGTAAGATAGTTACTCTCAACTAATGATGTTTTTTTGTTACCTTCGACAATGATTGTTTTTGCTTAACTAATAATAGTTTTCTTAATTTTATAGGAGGCATATGAGGCAGAGAAAGAGGCCCACCCTGAGCGGGATGATAATGAAATTTGGTTCAAATTGGTGGATGGTTACAAGAAGGGTATGGTATATGGGGCCGGACAAGCTCATGGGGTGTTTACAAGGAACCGGCTAGAAGGTCCTCATATGAGCCGCGACAAACGTATGAGCCGTCTCTTGTAAGTAAATTGCAATCGCAACTTGACCGAGAAAGAGCGGAAAGAGATGAGGAAATGCGGTTGATGAGAGAACGTCTTAAGGCCATGGAGACATATTTCTACTCTTGCAACCCCGGTTCACGGCCATTTAATGAAGATCCTAACGATCCAAGTGGAAAGGGAGGCGACGGTAGTGGAGCTAGCATGGGATTTCAAGTAGTTAATTAGTTTAGTAACTTAGAAAAGATTGTCGAACGTGGAGATTTATTAGTTTAGATAACGGCTTCTTGTAATTTGATAATGGTTCTCTTTTTCTATAAAAGGAGATTTGGTTGTTGTTTCAAAGGGTGTTCGTCAAATCGTCACCAATTGCTGGTTACTTTCTGGTTGCAGGTGTACTGTATTTATTTCGCATTGAATTTGGCAGATACGAAATGAATTTTCATGAAAAATGCCCAGGAATTTTGGCGACTGAAATGATGTAAATGGCGACTGAATTCAGTCGCCAAAACAGAGCTACAAAAACCAAAGCCCCTGGAAAGTCAGGCACTTTGGCGACGGATTGGGGGAATTGGCGACGGACTGTCTGTCGCCAATTTGGCGACTACTTCGTTTCTGTCGCCAATTTGGCGACTGCCATTTCTGTCGCCAAATTGTATGTAAGGCGACTACCGCTTCTGTCGCCAAATTTGGCGACGGATTTCAGTCGCCCGATTTTTTTTGGCGACAAAAAGCAGCGACAAGTTTTTGGCGACTGTTTTCCGTCGCCAATAGGTGTTTGGCGACGGATTTCAGTCGCCAATGTTTGTCGCCTGTTTCAGTTTTCGTTGTAGTGAAGCAACGTTTTCTTTAATAAAATCTTTAATGATTCCATTTTGGGTAAGGATTCACTTAAATCCTTAACTGGCTCTTCCTGGGGTTGTCGCAGTATTGCTTTTGGAGTTAATCTCATTCTTCGAAATTACAGTTGGAAATCTGGAACAAACTCTGCTCTAAATATTTGGTCCACACGTTGGATTAATGGTAATCAACCGTCTTTTCTTACAAGTCTTGGTTTCCCTGTACCTGCTGCTTTTTTGAATCTCACAGTTAAAGATCTTCTTCTTCCGGATCACTCTTGGAATCATGATTTTATTCATGAACTTTTTGAGGAATTTTGGGCTCGTCAAATTTTAGCTATCCCTTTAAGTTGTTCTTCTGGCTCTGATTATATCATCTGGAATGGTACTTCTTCTGGAGTCTTTTCGGTGAAAAGTGGTTATGCATGGGGTCTCAAACGACATCTTTCCTCTGTTGCTTCTCCTAAAGACAAAAGCAGATTGTCTATATGTTCTCCTCCTTTCTGTAGGAAATTACTATGGCTTCTTCCTGGTCCTAATACATGGAAGATCTTTTATGGAAAATTTTAACAGGTTCTCTGCATGTTAAAGATGAGTTTAATAAAAGAAATTTTAACTTGGCTCCTTTCTGTGTACTTTGCGAAGAACCGCATTCTACAGAAACTCTTTCTCATATTTTCAGAGATTGTGATGTGACTAAACGTATTTGTGCTACCTCTGACTTGGGAATAAGAGTGTATGGTGTTGATTCTGTGCCAATTGCTGATTGGATTATTAATTGGATTTTCTACATCAATAAGTTGGATGACTCTACTCACAAGATCATCTCTTTTCTATCCTTTGGAGCTTATGGGTCTTTCGTAACAAAAAGATTTTTCAGGAAATCCCTTTCTCTTCTTCTGGCTTCTTCATCTTTCAAAAAAATCTTGTTTCATCTGCTATTGAGGCCTCAGCTAAGCTTGAGAATGCTGATTTTTTTGCGCCTCCTCAACCATGATCTTCAACATGATTCAAGTTATTTTAAGATCCGAAATGGTGAATCCTTTTCTGTTGTTGCTCATGAATCTCAATGCACTACTTCTACCTCTATGGGCGATGCTAGTTGGTATCCTTCTTTGTTGAGTGGAGGAGATTGGCTTATTCTGGATTCTATTGGAAATGAAGTCTTTCGGAGAGTGTTTTCTTTCTCTTCCGAATCTGCTATTCAAGCAGAGGCGCGCATTATCTGTGATATTCTGGAATGGGCCAAGCTACAAAAGATCTATCATCTTTGCATTACTTTAGATTGTCTTCAACTACTACTTCAGATCGCAGGGGAGGAAAAACATTTCTATCTAACTAGGGATCTTATTGCTTTTATTTCAAGTTTTTTTTTCCGTTCTTTCATTGTTTAAGTTTTCGTTTTATTCCACGCCAATTAAACAAGGTTGCTCATAACCTTGCAAAATCGGTGTTGGTTTCGTAAGTTTTTTTTAGTTTTTTTCACTTTACTGCTGCCAAAAAAAAATTACTCCCTCCATTTTTATCCAAGTGATACATAAGGTTTTTGTACACTATTCACAAGTTAACCTTCAATTTCAATTTTCTCTCAATACGAAAGAAAAAACATATTCATGTGGGATCTTATTTAATTCGTCTTTACGAGTACATTGGAAATATATAATTTTTATAATTTTTACAAATACGTAGTTAAAGATATTAAGCACGTAAAACGTGCGTTGACAAACGTGCAAAAAGAAATGTATCACTTGGATAAAAATGGAGGGAGTATAAAGGAGAACCAAATAAGATACTACGTGACTATATTTTTTCTTATACATTGCTCAGAAATTTGATGATTCTCTTTATTAATGGATAGTGTCAAAAAAATAAAATGGTATGTTTGCCTTTGAATGAGAGTACATCTACTTACCCGGGGTGGACGCAAGAATTTTGGTTTGGGAGGACACAATTTTTTTTAACCATGTTTACGATATTACTTTGCATTTATTTACGTACTTACATGACAAAATATCACAAAAGAATACATATATTTTAATAGAATATTGAAAATAAATATAAATCTAGAAATAGTAAGCAATGAAAAGCAAAATAGTGTAACCTGTGAGAATCAAACTCATGTCTGAAGGCAATTAGTTTCTACCACTATACCAGTTTCATTACATTGTAAGCAAAGGGTATTAACGCATACATATAATTGAAGTTTTTGGGTCGTGCGATGGTAGTTACCCTCTCTTGTGAAATTGGATATTAATATGTTGTTCTACTTCTCATCAAAAGGCATGAACTAATTCACGTGCAATATATAGTTTATGTGTAGTATGCAATATGGGATGTTTGGTTGTCTAATTGAAAATGAAATGGAATGAATTAAGTCCATTTAGTATTTGGTTGAGTTATTTTGGATTGAAGTTAAATACCCAATGATTTATAACTTCACGTCAATCCCTTGGAATCTCATATCCACCCCTCTCGGATTCAAACTCCATTACCCCTTTCTATAACTTGTGTTGAACCAAACAAGATTAGTAAGTATGGATTTAGAATCTCATACCATCATACTGTTAAGGGGCCGTTTGGTTCAAACAATTGGAATGGAATGGAATGGATTCTAATACCAAGGAGGCAGGGGCAGGCCCAGAAAATATTTTATGGTGTAGCAAAACGTAAACACGTATAGTTATTCAAAATTATAATTAATTAACAGTTTTTCTAATGTGTGTCGTAAAAGCACACATCAGTAACCTAAGTAATAAAATAAACTATATAGATAAAGAAAAAAATCTACTCGTATTATTTTAAACGGTTTTTTCCGACTTTTTCCTCAACCAGAACATTTGTCAATCATGGTACATGAAATGAAAAAATCGTAAATATGCAACAATAACAATGGAAACTAACCCAAATAATTAAAAAAAAAATCATAACTTCGAAGAGCAACTAACAGCAAAAAAAATGAAATAATTTTTTTTTATTAATTCCATTAAAGCAAAAATTTGCTAAAAACTGTTTTAGTAAGTATTTGTATTCAAGGTATTCATATTAAATGTTATTCATGACATAAATATAATTTGAATATTTTACTAATTCTATAAAAGTTTTACATTGGGAATAGAAAACAATTTAATACGTATTTTAATGTCATTTATTTTTTTCTAGGAGTTATTATTATATTGGAACCATAAGAAGTCTTATCAATAATGATCATTATTGGCAATTTTTGGTGTAACAGAACTTACTTTTCTGTTGATATTTTTGGTGTAGCACTTGCTACACCATTGGACAACGTGGGTCCGCCCCTGCAAGGTGGTATGGAGTTAGATCCCATACTTATTAATGCTTGTTTGTTTTGATCTCGTAATGAATTGTAAATGTCATTCTTATTGTTTGATTCACATTTAGAATGGATTTCAAATTATTTCATTTTCTTTATCATAGATAACTGCAATTATATTATTTTGAATTAAAATTATTTTAAGACCGAAAAAAATCCACATAAAATGTTCTACGAAAAAATCCACATAAAATGTTTTATGAAAAAAATTCACATAAAATGTTTTATGAAAAATACGCAATTTTTTTTATGACAAAAATCCGCATAAAATGTTTTATGAAAAAAATTCACATAAAATGTTTTACGAAAAAATCCACATAAAATGTTTTACGAAAAAATCCACATAAAATGTTTTATGAAAAATTCACATAACATGTTTTATGAAAAAAATCCACATAACATGTTTTATGAAAAATACGCAACTTTTTTTTATGAAAACAATCCATATAAAATATTTTATGAAAAAAATCCACATAAAATATTTTATGAAAAAAATCCACATAAAATGTTTTATGAAAAATACACAACTTTTTTTAATGAAAAAAATTCACATAAAATGTTTTATAAAAAATACGTAATTTGGGATGAGGTGGAATGGAGTTAGAATCTTGGGTTGAGACATGTGTATGGGATTTCAAGGGTTTGGAATGGATTTAGAACCCCTTGGGTATCAAACTCCATTCCAAAAGGGTTCAATCAATCAAACTCCATTCCAAAAGGGTCCAACAAAACACTTGAATGGGTGGAATCCATTCTATTCCATTCCAAATGCCCAACCACAAACACCCCCTAAATTCCATTCCATTCTATTATGACTTATTGAACTCCTCGAATTACGTATATGATGGAGCAGTGGAACTTACATGATTAAACCTAAACACAACAATGAATTTCCACGCACAGAACTAGTCATCTAAGCAATGAGTCAAAGACCCCAAAATAAAATCGAGACGAAGATGTATTCTGTTTTAGTTTCTTATAACATTAGCAGAATAATCAAATTGAATCCTCTATTTTTTTTTTCTCCATTTCTTCTCTAATACGTATATAGTATATTTTTATTAAATTCTACACGTATGTTTCTTGGGCATTATTCATAAGTGGAGAAAATTTTCGATACACGCTTCTATATAATATAAAAAATAGTCATGTGAAATCATATTTAAATTGTGTTACCGAGTACACTGTGAATATTATTTTTATAATTTTTATTAATATACCTAAAGACATGAATAAAAAAACTAGCATTATATAAAACAACTAGCATTATATAAAACAACACAAATATATATCTCATGTTCAATAAGTCTTCATTGTGACGGATATATCTGTCACAAGTTTATGACGAGTCAAGTATCTCTCACTTGTGTAGATAAGATAAGGCTAGGGAACTATAAAATATTTGTCTTTACTTAATCGAGTGAGTAATATTTGACTCGTTACAAATTTATGACGGATATGTCTATCACAAATGAGAATTTGTGTCTCATTTTAATCATTTACCTTTTCCTTTTAAGTGTATTTACAACCATTGGATGTTACTAGATTTAGATCGGAGCAAATAGTTTTGAGGAAATGGATCCTGACTTGAGAAAAATGGGGATTGAGATAAAAAGAACGTAGTTAGAAATAATATTTTTTTTTGGTACAAACGTAGCTAGAAATAATATAAGAGGAAGAAAAAGAAGATGACATATTGACATGCAGCCGCTTTTATTGGTACTTCACACTTTTCCTTCTTTCCTTGGCTCTTTCTCTCTCCTTTCTTTTCTTCCTTCAAGTTTCTAATTAATCGCTCAGGATTCTCATTATTATTCTCCTCATCATCATATGACCCATATCAATTCTTAGCTTCATATTGCTTTCCATGGAGATTCTATTCTTATTCTTCTTAAATTTCTAATCTTTTTGGTATATGTTCCATATTTTACATCCGTTATTTATAAAAAAATTATAATTATTCTGTTTCATGCATTATGTGTGTTTTTGTTCATCTTTTACTTACGATTTGTTGTTTGATGCGCAGAAAAGTGGAGGGCATTTGTTATCATTGTTGGCTGTGATTGCGTGAAATTTTGGACAATCATGGATTCATCTTTCCAGGGTAACTTCACGCTTCTCTTATTATTATTATTACTATTATTTTCTCTTATTATTATTTTCATCAATGTATTTTGATGAATATCTACTAAATTCAATACTTAGCTTATTTGGGTTATTAATGCAAATCCTTTGTGATTATATTTGTTGGATCTCAGTTAATGGCTTAAAACTCATCCGGGTTTTCATCAATTCTCTGATTTTGTTTTTGATAAATTGGATTCTTAATGTGATTTAATTAATGGGTATTTTTCCTTTTCAAAGATTAGTCATTTTGTGTTGCTGATACTCCGTACAAGTAAAGACTGCGTACGTCTAACCCCCTTATCCCTCAATTCTGCGGGAACACTGAGACAGCGGGGTAATGTTGTTGTTGTTGTTGTAAAGATTGGTCATTTTACTAGATTCTTTTTCAACCCCTTTTCCACTCCAAAAAAAGTCGATAATTTTGGTTTGCCTTTAGTATCATATATAAGTTGCAATTTGACTGCCTTTTGATGATTATGATGTTAAGCCATTTTAGCATCTATGGGTTATTTAATTGGGCCTACCTAATTTAGCTTACTAATTTGTGGAACTGCCTAATTGTTGCATCTTGAGGAGGTCAACCATGTTAGGTTGGGTAGATACATTTTGATGACTCTTTCTATAACATGGTGGCAAACTACCTCCTTTGGATCTTCTTATAATATCCTTGGGGTTATTGCTGTTTTGCAGCTGGCGCGGCTATGTCGTAATTCTAAGTCTAATGGATGTTTGTTCATACTGTAATTTGACTGTCACACGAGTGGATGGTTTTCTTTTGTTAATTGATTGGAAGTCGTCGTCGACTTTCCGTTGTTTCTGTTTCAAATCAGACTTTTCAACTCTGTTTGGTAGCTGACTAGTCTTTACGTGGAAAAGCCATTTACCAATATTGAAAGGATCTATCTGTGAAAGATTCATTGTTGGTTTTTTGGCAGAAGTGAGTTTCGTTTGAGACTGTCTCACGTCTCAGAGCTGCCCAAACACTTGTGTATTCCCCATTCGATTCTATGCTTAATGTGTTCATTTCAAATGTAGGACTGTCTCATATTTACCAACAATTTGTTTTTTAATCTTTGCTTCCGGATGTTTCTTTTGCGAAACACTCCAAATTAGGCTTCTTTTGGTTTGATTTTCTTTTGTTATTAGGATCTATGCTGGACCCAGTAAAATGCAATAAGTTGACTATGGAGGGGAGACGAGAAATAGTGTATGAATTAGCAAAATGGTCACACGGTGCCGCAGAAATACTACAAACATGGAGTCGCCAAGACATTCTGCAAATTTTATGTTCAGAGATGGGAAAGGAGCGAAAGTACACTGGTCTCACCAAGTTAAAAATCATAGAACATCTCCTAAGAGTTGTTTCTGAAAAAATTTCAGGCGATCAACATCTCCTAAAAGTTGTTTCTGAAAAAACTTCAGGTGATCATCATGAAAGTGTAGTTTCTGAAGAGCCATCTTCACCTTCAGTTTTCCAGAACAGTTCTAAGAGGCCAAGAAAACCCGAGAATCCTTCCCGTCTTCTTGAGTCTCCATCTGCTACCAATATTTCTTCCTGCAACGATGATAGTGACTTAGGCAGTGCAACATATTGCAAAAATGCTGCTTGCAAAGCTAAATTAAACAACGATGACGTGTTTTGCAAGAGGTGCACTTGTTGTGTGTGTCATAATTACGATGATAACAAGGACCCTAGCATATGGCTGACTTGTAGCTCGGATCCCCCTTTTCCAGGCGATTCATGTAACATGACTTGTCATCTGGAATGTGCCCTTAAACATGAAAGGTCTGGCATTGCAAGACACGGGCTTGTTGCTCAGCTGGACGGGAGCTTCTATTGCATTTCTTGTGGAAAGATGAATGATTTGATGAGGTAATTATGTGTTTTGATTTCAATCAGTTTTTAATGGGTTGTTTTCAAATGGTGCCTAGTTCAATATGAATACACTCCCTTAGTAGTGTCTGATATATAGAATCATATTTCCATGCGAGCGTCATGAGACTCATGACAGAATACACTCAAAACAGATTTCTGATTTGCTGGGATTAGTGAAACAGGTAGCATAGGTACTCTAAGAATTTTATAGTAGTCTCGATCAGTAATACTAAGACTCGGTTAGGATCCAACACGGGTTTGTATTAAAGTCTGAGACTTGACTTTATTATGAGCAGGCTATTCACAAAATGGTAGATCATTAGCTATAAAGATTTTAAGTGGCTTTGGATTCGTTTTTGGAGTTATCTTCCAACTTCGGACGCCGAGGTGGGAGATAATAATAGGTATTTGGAAACTTTACAGGTGCAAGGAGATTTTTTTTCCTTTTGTTTTGTTTCGTGGTCTAGACTTAGAAATGAGAGGTGCTTAATGGTCGGGATGATATTAGGATGGCTAGTTCTATCTGGAGTGTCGACGAATGGAGAATGGCAGTGAGTTAGCTTATCTTGTGTAGGTTGGGAACACTAATTTGCTTTTTTGATAGAAATGACATTTTTTTACCATTTTGGCAGATATCTAGAATTGGCAATGCTAGATTGTTAATCTAGTACAGTTTTAATGAGTAAAGTTAGCAGTTAATAAGGGTTCCCAACCTTTTCATAGAACATTCTATCTTTTTTATACAATGTCCTTGGTTTTAACACAGTCCAGATATTGTATGTGATATCAGTCATTTAACTATATGATTAATTGAATAGTCCTCAGAGTTAACTTGTACTAGAATTTGTGTTTTGTAGGATTTCGGAAGTGGCTTTTGTGATTTTAGATATTTGATTAATCTTACTGTTTGGTCTTCATCTCTTGGTTTTGAAAGTATGAATCTATGATCTTAATTCTAGATTGTTACCCTAGAAGCACGGTAAAATCAGCCACATCTGATGTACTTAGATCATCCAACATGCATAATATTATAGAGCTGTCAATCTACATCCACATACCCACTTTTTAAAAAATATGACTATTGGTCTGTGTTTACCTCAGCTCTTCACTTCTAGGGCCTACATGGGTCGAACATGACACTTAAGGATATCGTTATGGGGTACATATTTTAAATGATATTCAATGATTTAAAGTCTTAGTTATCAACCATCTTTCGATTTCACTTTACAATTATGCGTGTTGTTCACCCGTATCCTCATTTTAGGCAGTTACATGTCCGAAAAAATGAGCCGTGTTAAGTTCCAACATTTGATATTTACCTGTGTCCGACATTCTTATCTGACTCGGGGTAGTATTGTTCTTGGTTGTTGTGCAGTCTGATGTAGTTACGATATTTTTGTATCTATGTAGATGTTGGAGAAAGCAGCTAATGGTTGCAAAGGAAACCAGAAGGGTTGACATTTTATGTTATCGGATCTCCTTGGGCAAGAAACTGCTTTCAGGAACTAGGAAATACCGGCAGCTCTCTGAAATGATAGAGGATGCTGTTAGACTGCTTGAAGCAGAAGTAGGTACCTTAAGCGCTGGTCCCGTTAAGATGGGTAGAGGCATTGTCAACCGCCTTTCTTCTGGTCAACAAGTACAGAGACTCTGTGCTTCTGCTGTCGACTCCTTTGACTTGATCTGGGATACCCCATCTTACCAAGGTAATTTAATAAATTTGCCTCTTTATTATCGTTCGTTAGTTTTCATCTTAAATCATGGAAAAATGGTTGCACTAGCATCATACTTTATCGGTCCAACTTTGTTTGTATTCAAAAGTGTCACCCAACTATTAAGATAGCATCAGTGCAGTGTTGAATTAACCAGAAAGCCACCCTACTGCAGCCAAATAGCAGGCTCTCTATAGGGTAGCTCATGACCTTGTTTATATTGAATCACTGTGTTACCTTGATTTAGCTACATTTTGTGTGTGAAACTCCAACCTTCAGACACGACACCCACCCGATGCTTCATGTTAAACCACAAACATGAAACTTTTTCACAAAATAGTCGTGCCCAACATTCAACGCCGGACTGGTGTAAATGGTCTTCTGATTTGTCATGAGACGCATGACCGTGAACATTAGCATATTCATGTTATAGTAAATGGGTCCTAAAACCTGGGCTTTGGAGAAATTGAATTTGGAATTCTCACTACTTGTGTTTTGCTTAGGCTGAAGATGTATAGCCAGCTAGCCACTGAACTACTTTTTACCCATTTTCTTTCTTTTTTCCTTTGTTTTTTAACTAAAGAAATGAAAAGGCTCATCTCGTAAGGCAAGATTGGTACCTTGAATTTTACTTTGTATATTGCTGATTTTCATGCTGAAGTCCATAGTGTTAGTCTTTGCATGATGGAGTATTGTTTCTCAAATTTTGAAGGCGACATCAGAAACAGAAGTCTCTAGGTCCCTCATGGACTACAAAAGACATCTTGGATTCAAGGTGTATATTTTCCGGATAAACTATGGGCTATGTAGTAGGTCATGACATACATATATGTTTTAATATTGGCAGATTCGAAAACAATATCGCCTAGTATGATTAAAGCTGAAGCTATTAATTCAACGTCAATAACTTTGGTGTTTGTCCCCGAGAATCCAACGTCAGAAAATAATGTAGGTTATACATTGTGGCATCGCAGAGCTGATGTCAAGAAAGAGACATCCCAGCCAACTTGCACGTTGTTCCCTCCACAAACGCGATTCATAGTAGCTGGTCTTTCTCCGGCAACAGAATACATTTTTAGGGCTGTGCCCTTCAATGACAAGCAGGAGCTAAGTTCTTGTGAAATCAGGCTGACTACAAGTGTTTCTGGTGGCAATGTTGAAATACACAGTCCAGCCACCAATTGGAGCGGTCTTTCTAATCGTTCGTCAGTAGAGGATGAAACAAATAACTTGAATGCAAACAAAACCGAAGATTACTTCAATTACTATAACACCAACAACAAAATTGTCGATCTGAATTCATCCAGTGAGCCTGTTAACTCAACCAATGTCAGTCGAGATCCGAACCCGTCGAGTGGGTCTGATGAGGAACTTCCAAGCGGAAAGTTCGGGCCCGTGGGTCAATCTGTCGGTGTGAAAGTTGAAGCCCAACTCCCATCTGATTGCGAAATAGGTAAAGCAATTAGTCCTGCCCAGATGTTGGTACCTTATGAGGCCCCAGCTAGCTTGCCGCTAACCCCATCCCGAAAAGAAAGCTTGAAAGACGGGATTCCAAAGAATGGAGGATTGAAATTCCCGAGCAAAGCTAATGGCAACTGTCTTGAAAAGGAAGACCTCACGAGAAGTTCTTCCAAGAAAAGACGGTCACAGACTGTAGATGAGAAATGTCCAAATGGGCTAGATGAGAAATGTCGAAATGGCCCTTCCAAGAGTAACTTGGAGTACTATATTAAAGTGATGTCGAGGCTCGAGTGCGATGGCCATATCGATAAAAGTTTCAGGCAGAAATTCTTGAGTTGGTATAGTATTAGGGCAACCCCACGGGAAACTAGGATTGTGAAGGCATTTGTTGATACTTTGATAGAAGATCCAGCATCCCTCTCAGAGCAGCTTGTCGATACTTTTGGTGAATTAGTCTCAAGCAAGAGATCGTGTGACATTCCCCAGGGATTCTGTTTGAAGCTTTGGCATTGATTGAATCTCGGAAAATGATGCTATTTGGTTCACATGGTTATCTCGGTGAAGTCGATTCTTTGGAGCCGATAAGAGTATGCTGTCAATTTACATTCTCCTCGTTCCTATTATTTGTTAACAGGCATTCTTGCATTAAGCATTGTCTTAGAATTTGCATACCATTTCTATAATCAATTCTCAATTCTTTTACCAGCAGCCGCAAATCTTTGATATGCTACACCTATATATGTACTACATCTTTTTTTTCTTTTTCACAGTAGCATCTTTAAGTTAGATTCATATCATATGTAGTAGAATTAACGAACCTTGTGATTTTATACTGATTCTTATTCTGTTAATCAGCAGTACACGAGTCCTTAAATGGCGAATCACTAGATAACGATTGATGAGAGCTTCACCAAATTTTGTGGACAGAGAACCGTAAGAATACAGGCCCAATGTTTGATATACTGAAGTATCTACCAAGTTTGAAACTGATTGAATGCAGGAAGTAAAACTCATACCACGAAATATATTTGAAGTGATTGAATAGAGAGAGTAAAAACTTTGTAAGGGATAAGTTTGTTGCCTTTGAGGTTGTACTGGTTTTGAAAAGGATAAACCTTTTCAATCATAAACGTGAGAAAATCAAATGTGTTGTGAACTGTATGGACCGACTGCTACATATTCTCAAACATCACTTCTAACTTATAATGCAACTATATATCACATAATCATAAATTCATACATAAACTGAAGCCCTGCTAGACTGCAGACGTCATCAGAATTCAGAAGAGTTGTGAATAATTAGATACTAAAATCATAGAAAGGAGAAGTACATCAAAATACAAAACCATATATTAATAATATTATACATATATATATATGTATGTATGTCACAAAGAACACACAAACACAAAATGTCAGCACTTCTAGAACCTCACTTTCCTGTCAATGTGATTGTCATTCTTCCAAAATAGTCTTCAAACTTTCACCATAACATATAATGCGACTACCGACTATGTATGGCGCATCTACTAATACATACGCCATACATAATCTATCGTAACAGAATGCTTTTTTGACCATGACATCCACCCTTGACACAAGACAACAAAAACTACTCCGTATTATTTTCTTGTATTCCTCTTTATGTTTCCCTCCAAATTTGGCACTGATTCCCTTGCACTTTTCTTTTAACCTCTATCCTCAAATCATTCTATGCCAAAAATTGATCTATGCAGAACTGATAGCCTTGGTTTTGGAGTTTGGAATGAATGCAAATTTTGTGTAACAATCCAACTATTTCCACTACCATTACTGCTACCACCATTATTACCATTATCGTACCCATTATTACTATCATACCCTTCACTCACACTATCATTACCATATTCCAACCCATACCCAATTGCCCTATCCTCATCATCAATGTGATGATCACTATGCTCCATTGTTCCGAGGGAAGGCAAACCGTAAGTTTGAGATAAAGGGGTTGCCTTAATAGGTATCGCCAAGTCAAGTTTGGGAGTAGGGTTGGTAGTAAGTGGCATTGATGTATTGAAATCTTGACTATTGGGTTTAGTGGTTGGGAGGGCTTTGATGGTGTCTAATGCTGATGGGTCGGAGATTGATTTTGACTTGTTGGACATCCCGCCAACAGGAAGGTTGCTAGATATGATGCTCTTCACATCATAACGACTTATGTCAAAATTGGTCACAGCATTGAGGCCTCGGAATTTTATGGCTGCAATGTCATACGCCTCTGCAGCCTCTTCTTGTGTACCTATATCAATGTCACAGATAACATGAACAATCGACTAAAATGTACGGAGTATCAATCACGTAGAATTGTGCATAGAAAGGATAGTGTTAGTATGTAACCTTTACTGCTACAGTAGAACCACGTCTAACGAAAGACGAGTGTACTCACATAATTGATTTATAGACTTAGTATAATTCCCATGTTCCTCTCACTAGCAAACGGTAATGAAAATAAAGAATGTTATCGTAAATTGATCATGATCCTATTTTTGTAATATGTGCCGGACTTTCATCAGGAAGTTAATTGTATGAACTGAAGAATGGTTAGTCGACAAGGTGCAGCATGCAAGTGTGGTACCAAGCAAGGCATGTACTTCTCTTATGGCTTTAGAAATCCCTAGTGATTGCCACCTAAAAACAGAATGATTGGAAAAAAGGCATAGTAATTTAAACTCACTAAATGTTCCAAGATAGAGGTCCTTGTTTCCGGCTACCCTTCCGATCCTTGCTTGCCACCTTCCATGTTGATGATGCCTAAACAATGGAGATGTAGCATCATACAAGTTAAAAATGTACCCCGACAATAGTTGGTATTACATATTTACATTGATTGTACAATTGGCTTGTTATGACGGTACCATTGATGTATCATGTGTGGACACATTATAAGCATTGGCAAAACTAGCATTTGTATAGTTTGCTGGTTGAGGAATGAGGCCAGGGGAATTACTAACACAATTGAGTAAACAAGAAAAATGGAATGTTTTAACTTAGAAATCATAAGTTTTTCATTACTCGGCCTCCGAGGGTAACCGTCCCTCAAAATCTCGTCATTCCACGACCGATTATGAGCCAAAAATAGGAGTAAGAAGCATGCATTGCAGAAAAAAATCAAAAATGCTAGGATGGATATAGCTATACCTTGTGACACCTCTGTAGATTGAGGCTCCTCTAGAAAAACCACTGCTTTTCCTGCCAAGACACATCATATGTAAATATTTATGTTTTGCATATGAAATTCCTAAACAAATTAATTAACATAATTGCTTCACACAAGATTAGTTTTAGGACCTTCTAAGTGAAGCTACAAACTCCTGCCTGCTCATATTCTTCATCTCCTCCAGCTCTTTCTCGTAGTCAGATATCTACATTAAGGCGACAGGAAAGTAAAAGCTCAATCAATTACTTTGATGTTTAGTCCAATACTCCAGATTGATTGCGGGATAAAAAACACAGCTTAGCTTAGTGAACTGTTCTCGGTCTAATAGTAATTTAATTTGAACGCAATTTTGATTAATTACGTTTCATCCAAAAATATCATCTCATTTCGACATATATGATCCCATCGTGTACATGTCATTCCTAACAAATTTTTAAAAAACGGTAGTGGAATGGGAAAATAGGAATGAGGTGAGCATGGAAGTAGGCTAATAGAACAAAAATGAAAGCATACCGGGAAATTTGTTGTAGTTGTTGGACCCCAATATTTAAGAGCAGCTAAGTCATATGCTCTTGCTGCTTTCTCTTCCTTATCATATCCACCTTAACATGTTCAAACAACAATAGATCATACAAATGGCTTGTTTTCATCTTCTTTCATAAAAATAGGAGATTGCCCATAAACATTTTTCCAATACTTTTTTTGGAGGAACATACAACACGTATAAATACGTTGATTCATCCATGTGCAAAAATAAATCGTCATATTTCTTAAATGATTTAATCAGCTATTTTGAATTTAATCAATGAGATGACCCACAAGGCCGAAACAGTCCTATTATAAAAGTCGTTCTAAATGATTAGTAAGCTCAGACCAGAGATTGAAAAGATAAAACTATATGCTAACAAGACTATTTAGTCTATTTTATATGTACGATTATCCAAATTTTTATTCCCTCCCTATGTTACTGATCTCTACTTATTTTAGCAAGTTGTTCAGTTGATATATACGTAAAACTGTTTTATATAATATACGATTTTATGCCACAAGTCAGCCGAGAAAGTAAGTGAAGGGATTGAAGATAAATGACATGGTGAACCAAAAGGCAGAAGAAAGAGGGTATTTCCACAATTGATTTAACAAAAAGTTAACGAAAAAGGCAAGCGACGCGAAACGACACAACACAATATGGTATTGGGGCATGCATTCTATATTTCTATTGCCCCTGGATCGAAATGAGAAAGCTGATGAATTTGGTCACCAAAATAAAAAGTTGTAGTTGGATGCAAAGTGAAGAAAAGAAAATATAAAACTGACCTAAGTAAACTGTAGCAAGGAAGAGATGATGAAACATGTCCGCCCATATCAGCAATCATTTGGCACGTAACAGTATGGCCACCAACAAATTAAATAAATAAATAATCAGATATCAATAAATAAGTAGTTACTACTACGTAAGAAAGACATTTATTCCACACTTAGGGTCGTTTGGTTACCCACTAAATTACACAGGAACTTTAATTCATGTGAATTGCAAAATGGCTAGATTGTTTGGTTACTCAAATTCACGTGAATTGGAACTTCCCATGAATTCCAAATTCCTCCATAATGGAGGAAATTGCTTACCTAGTTCCCCTAGGTAGGTGGGAATGCCTAAATGAATTACAATGCCTACATGTAACCAAACAACATTTTTCTAATTCACATGAATTGTAAAATCATGTAATATGAAACTTCCTAGGAATTGAAAGTTCCCGTATGTAACCAAACGATTCCTTAATTTGTAAATAGGTGTATAGGATAGCCACATAATTCATGAGAGAGAACAGTACAGTACGAGTATTAGTGTATTTAGAAGCCTGAAAAAGCAAAGGCGTGAATGCAAAATCTAATGCAAACATTACTATTTTACTGAATTAAGAGTGTATAGCACTTGTAGTACATTATTCAAGATTCTTCTGGCCTGGGCTACATCATTCATTCATTCATTCACTACACAGATACAGATTGAGACTTGTTTCGGGAATGAGCGACCATGTTCATGTCATATGCTACTCTACAACAAAACCATCATATTAAATATTAATTCTACATCACACTCAAATATCACAATTACATTCATTTTCTTTTATTTTTCTCCCAAATAACACAATTTTTAATCACGCCGAATTTTAAATACATCTCTCAAATGCTATCCAAACACGTCCCAATCAACCCATTGTTATTTGTTAGGGCTAGCTCTAAACTAAAATGTCTAAACCCCATGAGGCCGTGATTGAAATCACTACACTTTAGTTCGCATAGCACCATGTTTAACTGGGTCAAAAAAAAGGTGTAGAAAGAGGTTGAAAGGAAAAAAATGTAAAAAAAAAAAATAGAATTCATCAAAATCTTTTAGATAATTAGGTCTTATCTCCAGCCATTCCACCCTTTCTCCGTCTTCTTAGGTGTCACCTTCTTATCGGTCTCATATAAATTAGTATGTAGTAATTAATTAAAATAAGTTTTTAAAGTGAATGAAAGCGGGTCTTAATAAATGTAGAAAATTTAAGGTGAATTTAGTAAAATAAGTTATGAAAAAAAATGATTGTATATTGTTGGGACTTGGGTTAAGGAAACCATGTCAAGCTTAACATTAGTCCAATTTGAAATGAGTCAATAATCAAATAAAACATGTAAAAAGGAGCCCTTTAGAAATACATCAATTTATATTGATCCGGATGAAAAAATGATAGTAGTACGTAGAACTAGAAATTATTATGTAATTAAAATAGTCCGTTTGTAGAGTGAAAGCATGCACAGTCAAAGCAGAGAAGTCATATATATTGCCTAAAAAACAAAGTGGTCAAAAAGTTCCGTGAAAAACAGAAGCAGCTTTTCTGCACTTCAATTTCCGACAGATGACCATACATTCGGATTACAACCACATGCTGCTCTTTAGTCACTACTTGATATCACAATTTTGTATGCAAATTTATTTCACTCGCTTTAATTTATTTGCTCGTCTTAAATTAAAATATTTTCCACAAAAAAAATTCATGTAAATATGTGACTGGAATTGGTAAGGTTATGCTTATTTAGAATTTAGATAGCATCTTGTATCAAAATTACTATTGTGTATAGATTTTAAAATAGTCCTTTCCCCATATACTCATGAAGCTAAGAAATCAACAAATAAGCAAGTACAAAGCGGACTCAATTTTCGAGAAAATCCAATGAAATTTTGATAAATTTTCCTTGGTCTTTTTTAACGTAGAATCTCACCTCTCGTGCACTATCACTTCTAACACAAATAGTTAAAAGTCGATTATTCAAAAAAAAAAAAGGAGTGGATAACTTTTTTTCCTAGACAAATCTATAAAGTAGTGAAAATTGTTACTTACCACCTGGTATTTGTCGTATTTTACAAACTACCACCTCGTATTTCGTTTATTATAAATAACCACCTGCATTACTTTTATCTATCCAAACTACCACCATATTTTATTTGTCGACTTTATTTAACGGAATTTCCGACTTATTAAGTAAAAAACCTATGAAGTGACCAAAATACCCTAATTTTATTCATTCCAAACCCTTATTACCTCTTAATTAAAAAAACAAATAAAATCAAACAACTCAAACCCAAATATAAAATCTCAATCAAAATTATATTTGCAAAATCAATCAAAACTCCAGCAATGGAATAATCTCAATCAAAATTATATTTGCAAAATCAATTAAAACTCCAACAATGGAAATAATCACTCAAACGCAAACATACGATCCCAATCAAAATTTTTTTTTTTTTTTTTTTTTTTTTTTTTTTGCCAGAAGTAAAAAAAAGTTTACACACTAACGGCACCCGACGCTATGTCATGGGCTAGCCTATTAAAGTTGCGAGGAATAAAAGAGAAACTTATACAATGAAAACAGATAGATAAACTTAGACAATCCTCAATGATGTCTCGAACCAAGTGATTTGGACTCTCAAGTCCAAAGATCTGCCTAAGAGCCATTAGACAATCCGAAAAAATATGTAAGTGCATCATCCTTCTATTCTTGGCCCATTTAATCACTGACAGAATCCCAAGAATCTCCGCTTGAAGTGCCGATTCTGCCATACAAACCTTCCTCACCCGTGCTAATTCCTTCCCATCGTGATCGTACATCACAAAACCTAAGTTCGCATGCAGAGTAGCATTCCACCCAGCGTCGACCATTGCTCTTATACTTCTACAGGGGTTATCCTTTCCGACAAGATGAAAACGCCTACCTGCCGCCAGATCCCTGGCTTCCGAATCAAAATTCTCGTCCGCCTTCCTCTGAATTGACCGCGAACCCATAGTAGCACTATTTTCCATTTGGTGGAAGTCCGCATCACTAGCTGCAAGCCTGAAAAGCGTTGTCACTGGCATCTTGCTCGTTCGAAAGATAATATTATTCCTATGCCTCCATATGGTCCAGAGAATGGAGATGAAGTAGCGAACACGCCATTCCCCATCGTCCATTTTCCCAAGAAAACCAATCCATTCAATAGTCCATTGTTGTATGCTTAAGTGATGAGCATGGTTCGTTCTAATCCCCAACATAGAACCCTGCCAAAAGCGCGATGCAAAATCACAGTCCCTGAACAAATGAGTCAGAGTTTCCACCCCTCCATCATCCTTCTCACATAGAGCACACCGGACAGAACCCTGAAAATTCCTGGTTCTGAGCTCTGCCCCACAGGGAAGAGCGTCAGCACAAATCTTCCAGAGAAAAACTTTCCATTTAGCCGGGATATTCAGATGCCACAATCTCTTGCCACAAAAAGTCTCAGTCTCCTTGCTCATCCTAGACCTATCTTTGTGGCTGCTTTTCTGTTCAAAAAACTCCTTCGAGATAACACCATATCCACTTTTAACCGAGTATCTGCCATCATTTGAATGAGGCCAAAACACAACATCAGAGGGGCGGGAAGAAGGAATAGGCATAGCGAGAATCTTGGCCACCCAGCCCTCTTCAAAGAGGTGATTAACCATTCCTACTTTCCATTGGCCGCAATTATCAATAAGATCCCTGACCTCAATATTATAAAGATGGGCCCAGACCGGTTCCAGCAAGCATTCTCTAGGGATAGGGATCTCACCATTAACCCAATTATTAGTCCAGACATTTAGCCTTGAGTTCCTGCCCGGCTTCCAACCCAATCTTGATCTTAACCACTGGACCCCAAAGAAAATACTCTGTAGACCCCAGGACGAGTTACTTTTGAGCTTATCTTTTGCACCATCAATCCTCCCTTGAGAACCTGAGATCAAATTTCTAAAGATATTACAGAACATGGACTTCTCCCCCGACAGGATCCTCCAACCATGTTTTGCCAGAAGGGCTTTGTTCATACACCCAAGATCCCTTATCCCAAGTCCACCCCTCTTTTTGGGTAGACCCAAGAATCTAGAGCTACACCACGCAATATTTTTCCCTGATCTACTACCTGACCACCAAAACTGTGACAACAGGGAATTTATCTTCCGTGTCACACTTACCGGTATTTTGAATACCGATAGAAAGTAAATGGATAGGTTTGAAAGTACCGAAGAGATCAAGGTCAAACGACCTGCCGCAGTTAAGAACAGAGCATTCCAAGATGATATTCTGTTAGTAACATACTCAACAAGGCCCCAGAAGATATCCTTCTTTGAATGATGGAACTCCGTAGGTATACCCAGATATTTACCTAGCCCAGCATTGTGTTTGATCTGGAAGATCTTAAGCGTATCCTGAATACATCGAAGAGTTGAGTTTGGACTAAACAACATTCCGGATTTCGAATGATTCAGCTTCTGACCAGATAAAGTACAAAACAACTCCAGAATTTCAACCAGCTTCCTAGCCGCCCCTTGCCGATTCTCAAAGAAGAAGACCGAGTCATCAGCAAAGAAAAGATTGGAGATTCTTTGCACCCCCCGGCCCACACGGATTCCTCTAAGACTATTACACTCCTGAGCCCAACTAATATTAGAGGCAAGAACCTCCATACTCAGGATAAAAAGGAAAGGGGATAACGGATCGCCCTGCCGGAGTCCACACTTCGGTTTGAAAGTATTCAGGGGTTTTCCATTCAGCAGAATCTCATAACTAACCGTTGTAACACAATTCATAATTAAGCCAATCAAACTAAGCGGGAATCCAAACCTCTTGAGAACGGCATGTAAGAAATCCCATCGGATTCTGTCATATGCTTTGCTCATATCCGCCTTAAAGATGCACTTACTCATTTTACCTGTTCTGGTACTGTTGACATTGTAAATCAGTTCATGAGCGAGGAGAATGTTGTCGCTAATCTGTCTCCCGGCAACAAACGCTCCCTGAGATTCCCCTACCAAGTGCCCCATCACCTTTGCCAACCTATTTGCAATACATTTTGACATGATCCTCATTGTCACATTGCACAGACTAATAGGTCGAAACTCAGAAACCAGTTCCGGATGATCAACCTTTGGGATCAGAGCAATAAAAGTTCTATTCATCTCCCTTAGGATTCTCCCAGAGTTAAGGGAAGAAAGGATACCTTTGCAGACATCCTCCTTAACTAATCCCCAGCATTTCTGAAAGAAGATGCCCGGGATGCCATCAGGTCCCGGAGATTTAAGGCCTCCCATCTGGAAGACGGCTTTCCTAACCTCCTTACACGTAAAAGGCCTTGCTAACGCATCAGCTTCATCCTCAGATATCCGAGCCTTAATAGCTTTCAGACCTTCCTCAAAGAAAATGGCCTCGCGCTCATCATCAAGATTAGGATTAGCCCGGAAGATATCTTTAAAGAACTCTTGAAATTCCTGCCCTACACCTTCTTCACCACGAACCCAGGTTCCATCTGCCTTCCTAATACTATGAATAAAATTCTTTCCAGCTCGTCCCTTCACCCAATTGAAGAAGAACTTTGTACAAGCGTCACCCTCCTTGGCCCATTTAACTTTCGCACGTTGCTTCCAATACGCGGTGGTCGCTTCAACAAAGTCCTTCAACTCATTGTGAGCAGATAAGTACTTATTCTCCCCCTTGCCTGCAAAATCATCCTCCAGTCCTTCCCGGAGGCGATCATCGAAGTCTCCCCATTTACTCTTCCATTCCTTGGACTTGGTGAGCGTCCAGGTTTTTATGCAATTCCTAGTGGTAGACAGCTTTCGAGTAAGGCAAAAGCTTGGAGAGCCAGGAAAGGTGGTTCCCCAAGCCCTCTTAATGTTCTTCAAGCAGTCTTCATGATCCAGAGCCCAGGCTTCAATCTTGTAAGGTCTACCTCCCCCACTTGATTTGGTAAGGTTCAGATTGAATTCAATCGGCGCATGATCCGACAATTGAATCGGAAAGTGGTGCACTCCAGAATTTGGGAAGTGAAAAAACCAATCTTTGGAGCCCAGAGCTTTATCAAGTCTCTCATAAACCCTTTTGCACCCACTCCGGTTATTACACCAAGTGAATTTCGGCCCTTTAAAGGGGATATCAATCAGCTCATGTTTAATTTTCCATTTTGAGAATTGATTAGCCCCTTCAATATGGCCCAAGTTGCTACTCATCTTATCTTTTCTAGATTCCACTTGGTTGAAGTCCCCAAGAATAAGAAACGGATGAGCCCAAAAAGTCATCCACTCGCCCAAGGACTCAAGCACCTCCAATCGATGTTCCACCTTAGGAGCTCCATAGAACAACACAAGATACCACGGAACCGATATACTAGATTCAACGAGCAAAACAACAAAATGCTTACAATCTAGTACAACTCTCATACGAGCTTCTTTCTTCCACCCAACCCAAAGCCCCCCCGACTTACCAAGTGCATCAACACTATGGAAGCTACTAAAACCAAACGATCTAAAAACATGAAAAAGAGTACGGCCATTATGGCTATTACATTTAGTTTCACTAAGAAAGATAAAATCATAGTTTTTGCTACTTAAAATCGCTCTTAGTTTTTGAATTGTAGGGGAGAGCGAATTGGTAAGTCCCCTACAATTCCAAGCCAAGCCTAACATGGCCCCCCCGAGGGTTGTGAAGGTCCAACCCCCGAAAAACCCTTCAACAAATCAGCTTCCATTTTGACCACAGCCCGGTCATTGATAGATGAAGAGGATGACCAGGATTGACAAGTAGTATCCAAGTCCATATCCCCCACCACCATCCTGAACCCCACTCTTTTATCCTCACTATCCTGCTCTTCTGATCCCGTACGCTGTCTCTTGGCCAAAGATATCAGGAACTCCTTTGCCTTGTCACTCGAAGTTAAAGCCACATCAGGTACCACAGCCAGCTCCTCTTGTGTCACACATTTTCGTTTCCTTGCCTCCTTAGCAGCCTCCTCAAGGACATTCACTCCCCCCTCAGCTCCTTTACTCAGTTCCAGTCCCATCCATCCCTCAGAAAAACCATTAAGATCAATACCATCATATAATGCTGGCCTGATCTTAGAACTGGCAGAAGAGTTCTTTGGACTTCTCTGCACATCTTTCTTAATCTTGTATTTTTTGTTGCTGCTGTTAGCCATAGTAGAGTTGCTTCTTTTCGTATCCTCTTCATATTCAGGTAGTTTCTCCTTACCTTTCCTAGAGGACTCCTCCACCCCTTCTTTTGGTTCTTCATTCAGCCCCAAAGAGATATGACTTCCCACCTGCTTTCTTATAGCTCTGTTAGCCTCTTCATACTCCAGCAGTAACTTTCTTCTCACTGGCATTGCTTCCTTGGTATCTGGATCACCATTTTGATTCCCCAAGTTCATAGGAGCACAACCATTGCCCCCACTGCTTTCACTACTTACTAAATTAATGGCGTTCTTAAAACGTGGATCTAGGGAGTTGACAGAAACTTCCCCAGCCAAAATATCCAACCATCGTTGCATTGGGATAGACTCCTCAGAAGAGTCACCCTCAGTTGAAGAAGAGATAGCTGATGAAACAACTATCACCCCTTTCTGGCCCCCATTTTCCTGCCTCTCTGACCTTGCAAACGCTAAATCCCCAGCTGACCTCCCATATTTCTGGGTCACATCATTTTCACTGTCCACAGAATCCACCCTATCATGATAATTGGTTGGCATACCAATCAGGGGTGGAGGTTTAAAGGTTTGATTAAACCCCATCACCTCATCATCCACCCTTGCCCAGTCCATATTACTTTCAGTTCTACGCATGATATTATCTTGTAGTCTCTCCTCATAATCTATCCTCACTGTTACCTGAGGAACTTGGTCCCGAAAGCTTTTTGAATCAATACAGAATCCCCCTCCAGCACTTTGCAGATGCAAATTAGCAATCTCATCCCCAGTGTTCAACTCAACTGGTTCCATTTCATCATCCGCACTATAAAAACATTCATCCATGGGATCATCCTCCTCTAGCCATCCTCCCTGACACCCCTTCCCTTTCCTATCCTGTTTAGGTGGCTTAGGCTCCCCAGCCCCTTTACCACAGTCAAAGTTTGGTTTATTCCTCCCCGTCCCACCTTCCCTTTCCTCCCTTGATTCCTTCCTTTTAGAGCCATTCCCCATCCAATTACTAGGTCCTTCCCCATCCCCATAGTGTCTTCCTGGTTGTAAATGACTCCCTTTCTGGTAAATAACAGTCCCAGCAAAGGGTTGTTCTGTGACTGTAAACCTCATCCCAGGTGTCACCCTCCCCCCAGGAGTCAGCCCAATACCAAAGTCAACATACCTTTCATCACCCCCTTCACCACAAACCTCTCCCCTCCTGGTCCTCAAACTTCCCAGATTAAGGTTGGAAGACACATGCCTAGTAGTGGAAGGGGTAGCACGAAGGTCTAAGTTGAACATGGTATGGGTACTATGTGCGTGAAACACAGCAAAACCCTTCTCAATTGACCTATCCCACATATTATTGATACTTGAAACAATTGCCATTAAACTTTCTCGACACTGGGTTCTATTGTGCCCTAGCTTACCATACTTCACACAATACTTGAACACATTTTCATATTTAAACTGGACCCACAACAGGAAACCTTGCTCCATGGCTAAGAAAAAGCCTGGCATTAAAGGCTGATTGAGATATAAACTTACCTGGATTCTGAGATAGTCATTGCAGGGAACCATGTCTACAGGCTCCACGCGGAATTCATCGCTAATAAGCTTCCCTGCCACTCCTGCCACATGAGTGTTGAGATACTCAAAAGGCAACCCACACACTTGGACCCACATGCGAGCTTTTGGAAAGCGGACTGTCCTGGGGATGGCATCAGGGAGCCATCTCCCAAACACCATAATGGCACCATCCATTGCAGTGCATGTCGAGACAAGCAGCCCTTCCCTATCATGTATATTCGTGCAGTGGAAGACATAAAGATCTCCCATCCTGAAACAAACTACACTTCCTCTGGTAGTCCACCTCGTACGAATGATTTCGTTCACCTTAACAGCATCAAAGTCTCTGTAATCTACAAGATAGCCCAGCACACAATCTCTCCAGAACTCCCGCGACTTTCCCAGCTCCTCAGTGTCAACATTGACCACCCCTCCAGACCTCGGGTATCGCCAAAGGCTGGCATGCAAAGGGTCATGAGGGTTGAAAGAAGGAGCCTGGGGTTGTTCATGCTCTCCAGAAACCCTACCTTGGGTATGCCCCTTAGCACCTTGACCACCCCCCGTACCCACACTAGAATTCACCATGCTGGCAGGAGTAAAAGAGTTATTCGTAATCAAAGAAGAAAAGGAAAAAGTAGGACCACTCTCAGGTTGAGGGCTATAACTAGGTAAAAAGTCAGATTTGGATGATTTTACGTTAAGAAGATTGAGGAAATGAGAGGGTTGGTTGTGATTATGAAGCTTCCCCATGATGGTTTAAATAGGAAGTGAAAAATAGACTTAACTCAAGTACTTCTGCAATAACTTCAGGAAACCCAATCATCAACGAAACCAGCAAAACTAATTGGCTCCTCAACCTAGAGCCAAGCAAAAGCAAAAAAGAAGGTCTGAAAAAAACAAAAGAGCTCAGACAGGGCTCTGACACTCCGGGGAGTCCAACCGACGAGCCGCCAAAAACAGATCACCCCCAATAAAACAGGAAGAAAGAGATGATTGAAAAAACAGAGAGAAAATATGATTATGAGATTTTGTTCAGAGAAGAAATGAAGAGTTAAAGGGGAATAAGCCAATGGATGGCATGCAGAGAGAATAAAAAGATGTAGAAGTGGACAAAAGGTTTTCAGGGATGTAGGAGTTTGAAAGATGAGAGTTATTTTAAAAGAGGATTAAAAGCTCTCAAAAAGAGAGAAGAACTTCTCTCTAAAAAACGTAGAGAGAAGATTAAGATTGTCTTTCAAACTTAACTTTTCTCGGGTATATTAGGATATCCCAATCAAAATTATATTTGGAAAATCAATCAAACTCCAACAATCGAAATCATAAGGACCTTAATCTACCTAGAAAATCAATCAAACTCCAACAATCGAAATGATAAGGACCTTAATCTACTTGGAAAATCTCAATCGAAATCATAAGGACCTTATTCTACCTAGAGTAAAGTTTCCGGTGAATGAAGTGACGGTAGCAATGGCGGGATACTTTGAGTTTGTGTTGTTCTTGTTGTTGCTGGGAAAAATATTATGACAACTTTGTTATATACAGATGGTGTGTTGTCGTGTTTATTGAATCTGATGAGAGATTTTTTTTGGCGCAAATTTGATGATGATGAATCGATGATGATGATAAAGAGAAGAATGATGGACGGTTGGTGATGAATGTTTAAACTTTTAGTTTTAGGTATTATTATTTGTTTTGACTTTTGGGTGAATTAAGGGCAATTTAGTCTTTTGATAGCATATTAACTTAACGAGTCGGAACTTAGAATATATTGATGATCGAGAATTAAATATGGTGAGAGTTCGGATATATACAGTGTAATATAGGTGGTTATTTGTAATAAATAGAATACAAGGTGGTAATTTGTAAAATACAATAAATTTTAGGTAGTAATTTACAATTTTCACTATAAAGTATTAAGATTGGTGATTGTCCCATTTCCAAATAGTGGTCGCGATAATTAGGTCGTGATCCAATTTTACTCATATCACATTATTTATTTTGAACTACTTTCATCATTCCAAGCATGAGGTACGATACAAGTCATCAACCTAATCATTTTTCTACTTTTCAACATGTCCAATTATTTATCACATTTTTTACTGCACCAAAACTTTTCTCTTATCAATCATTTTATTTTTTTTTATTCTTAAACCAATAAAAATTGTACACATAGATACATAATGGTCATAAATATGATCAGAAATTAATATAAGTGTTCACCAATTTTGCTTAATCGTGTCATTAATCATGACTAAACAAGGTCCTCATGAGTGAGGAGTCGTAACCTTGCTTGGAGATTGGAGATGGTGTTAGTAAATGAGTAATTTTATGGATATTTTGAATTAGAAAATGCATTTGTCCACCTAATAAGATGGCAATATGAGATAGCAATATGTTGGCAATGATCCCAACATATAATAAGATAATACTCGTAAGAAGTAAAGATAGTTTTACCTTGACGACCTTTCCTGCTTTGGCCTTCCCTTCTGCAACTGTTGTCCCACAGATGGGCTTCATATCTCCCTGTCCATCTATGCCTGTTTTGTACACATTTTTCAAACACTATTTAATAACATTTGCTTTAAATTCTAAAACTTAGACATTAATTTATGTACAAGATTATTCTCAACTTATGTACTATACGATAATACTCCCTCCTATTCCATATTTTCTTCCCTATTTCCTAAAACGGATTATTCAGGTTTTCTTCCCCTTTTCTATTTTGGAAACTTTTATTCTTATTTTATTTATTTCTCTCTCCTATTATCAAACCCCACTCAACCTTTTTACTTATATTTTATTTCTTTTTAATGCTTTTGGCCCCACAATTTGTTATTTAATTCCTAATTATTCGTCCCTATCTCCTATCACCAAACCACACCCAATTTTTTACACTTATTTTATTCTTCATCTTAATATTTGTGCCAAATACAAAAGGGAAGAAAATATGGAATAGGAGGGAGTATACAGTAGCTTTTGTTTGACAATGATTGAGGCACAAAAACGAATACTCAAATTCAATATTAGCCTCAAAACTGTTGATATTCGACACAGGCTTAATCTCTCTTGATTTTCCTACGTTATTAATACTTGAAGTATCTATCACTTCCTTCTAGTACTCCATTCATCTTTACTTGTAATTTTGTTTTAAGTTATATCCTCCCAAGTAGAACAAATTAATTATCACTTTATTATGTTGTCTCATGCTCCGTATTATGATAGGGAGTATATACAATGTAATGTATGATTTATGAACACGTATATATGACCGCAAATGTAACGAAAATGCATATGGATTTATTACGTTACGTCATTTTTGATTCTGTAATCTAACATAACATGTCAACACGGTACACGGGTGTGTAACTGTGTATATACCATAAGAGATAGGGAGTAATAAATAAAGAAATTACCGAGTGACACCACGGTAAATAGAAGTCCTTTGACCAAAACCTTCAGCGCCTTTCTTATTACCACTAGGTAATACAGGAGCAACCATAGCAAGTTGTTGTTGTGGTTGTTGTGGTTGTTGATTGTTTGCATCGCTTAGAATAATCCTTTGTTGGGCTCCTCCATGTTGCACTATTTGCATTTGTTGGTCACATGTAAACCCTCCTAAGAATCTATTATCCTCCCCCGACACCGCCTCGTAACCTACTCCACCACCATTTCCAGCCACCGTCACCGCTGGAAACAACCCCACATGCAGCATTCCATCACTTGTGCCACCTACCAAAGGTAGCCCCTCTTCTTCTTGCCTCTTTCCACCATTTTCAACTACATCACCAACTTCACCTATTCATAAATACAAACACACTTCAAATTAAATAATTAACACACATTTATACCATCCACTATATATTTATATAGATATCTATATATATTTAAGAATTTAATTGTTTTAAGATTCTTTAATTTGTATCACAAACGACTCCCCCAATCCCAATTTTATTCAAAATTTATCTAAAAATAATATTCCCTTTCCAATTATAGTAAGTAATCCATTTAACGCAAAAACAAAATAAAATGAGTGACGTATTTAAGAGTGTTAATAGAGTGAATAATCTGTGATAAAGCCATAAAGGCCGACTATCCATAAGAGGAAGGCCGACTATCCATAAGAGGAAGGAGTTTAGAAAGTGTGCTAAATCACTAGTATCCTTAAGGGACTGCTGTCCGATACTTGACTCTTAACTAAAAAAACATTCAATAATTCGAAAACAAGTTAAAGTTGAACAGAAAGAAGCATGTTGAAAATAGCGTCTAAGTTTAAAACGTATACTTGTGGTTTTGGTTGAGACTTGAGAGTAAGGAAGGGTGTTAGAAGTTGAAGTAAAGTAGATAAGAAAAGACGTGAGAGATGGTAGTTGTAATTAAGATTAAAGAAAAGGCGAGGAGTATAACTAAAAGTGAAGGAACTGAAAACAAGGAAAGGAAAGGAAAGGAAAGGAAAGAGACCAGGAGAAGGAGGAGGATGATGATGTTGGAAAAGAGAGAGATATTGTTGTTGGGAGTGGGAGTGTGAAACAGAATCAGAATTAGAATTAGAAATAGAATTAGAATTAGTAGGATGAGGAGAAGAAGAAGTATAATAGTGGTGGTTTGAAAGAGAGAAAGCGAGCCAAGTATGATCTTCTTGGTTATTGCCTTGGGATTGGCATGGGGAGCCTCCACATGAATCCATTCTTTTTTCCTTAAACTACGAATTGCAACTAAACTAAATTTCTAATTATTTCAAGCTACTTTTTAATTTGCAGAATTTTGAATATAGGGAATGGTGTTTTGTTGTTTGTTGTTTGTTTTTTGGAGTTGAAAATGGGGTGTCTTGGGAATTGAAACTTGAATTCAACAAAATTCTTAGATGAAAATCAAAGGATGGAGGGTCAGAAGATAGAAATCAGAAATAGAGGCGGTGGAATGGTGGCTTTCAGTCAAATGCATGCACTGCTTCGCTGCTTGCTGCCCAAATTTTAACGCCTTTGCTCTTGCTTCCACCTTTTCTTCCCTACCTTTTTTTTTTGTTTCCTAGTTACAGACACATGTGCCATTTCTATACGTCACACATTTCTTTAAAAAATTTAACATTTCATCTTACACAAATTCTACTCTATAACGGTACCACGTACGACTAATAGAAAAATGATTACCTTTTAATACGGAATAATCGATAGAAATATTCTGAATTATGAGTGGTCTTCTCAAAATACTCTAAACTTTATTTTAACTACCAATATAACCAACTAATGTCCCCATTTGCTTTGAATAGAATTTGTTGTTTTGTTAACTTATTATAACGTGTTTTAATAGTGTGATTAGGTGAATAGATTAACAAGAAGTAGAAAGAGAAAGATAGGTTAAAGAAGGGTTAGAAACTTCTTCACTTATTTAGCAGTTAGCAGCTCCTATATTATAATAAAAGCGAATGAGAACATTAGTTGGTTATATTGGTAGTTAAAATAGAGTTTAGATTATTTTGAGCAGGACCTCATAGTTCATAGTATTCTTATCAATTAATCCTTTTAATAATCAGTAATCGCTTTTACTCAAATAGAGACCACTTTTATTGGTTACATTTTACAGGAAAAAAAACACGGGTTGAAACCGTTGCACAGGAGAATTACTGTTGATGGTATTATCGGCCAATCGCTGCATTTTAGTTTTTTTGTGAAATCCACGTCTTGGAGTTACAGTACATAATATACGTCTAAGTTCATATTTACCTGATGATGAAAGAAGGGCGAATACCGAACGAGACGAAGAGTTTCGGTTGATGAAAAAGCGACTGAAAGCCATGGAAACCTACTTCGCCCATTGCAACCCCGTCCACAGCCACGTAATGACCCTAACGATCCACATGGAAAGGGTAGTGGTAATACTAGTGGAGCCAGTATGGGATTTGCAGTTTAGTTAGTTTAGTCGCCATGTATTAGTACGAACCTTATAGTTGGATAATTTTTAGTTTACTTTAGTTTAGTCATTGTAGTTGGATAATGTTTCTCAATTTTTAATAAATAAGAAATGGGTATTTCAAATGGTGGTGTTCGCCAAATTGATGGTTATTTTCTGTTTGCAGGGTGTCATTGAGAATTACGCGATTAAAATGGAGAATTGACACGATCAAAATGGAAATTCACCATGAAATGCCCAGCAGATTTGGCGACTGAAATGATGTAAATGGCGACTGATTACAGTCGCCAAAATAAAGCTACCAAACCAGAAGCTACTGGAATGACAACAAACTTGGCGACTGAAGAAACAGATTGGCGACTGCACTACAGTCGCCAAATTGGCGACTCCCCATTACTACAGTCGCCAAATTGGCGACTACAACCTACATCAGTCGCCATTTTGGCGACTCCAACTGCAGGAGCCAAATTATATATTTGGCGACGGAAAGTGCAGTCGCCAAATTTGGCGACTGAATTTAGTTACCCTATTTTTTTTGGCGACTAAGCTCTGCGACTACTATTTGGCGACTTCTTTCAGTCGCCAATTTGTATTTAACGACTATAATTAGTCGCCAAAATCAATCACCTGTTTTCTGTATTCTTGTAGTGACTCGTCTTTTACAATTACCCTCTTTCACCCTCCATCTCACAAATCACCTTTAACAAATACAAATTACTATTGATAATACTTCATTAAGAATGAAGTGACATTCATGGGTGGATGGATTATTGAGTACGTCAATTATTCGACAGGCCTAATTTTTAGGTTTTGGTGAATTAGTGAATTTCAATTTACTAAGTTAAAAGAAATGATCAATACTATTATAGTGGAGACGCGGGACTATTATAAGTAGAATTTAGAGTTATATCTATACAATATTATTAAAAGGGTAATTTAAAATGTCACGTACACAATGGCCACCTAGCATTATCAAAAAGCCACGTCACTTATTAGATATGACATGGAGCCACGTCATTATTTTTTATTTAAAAAGAAAAAAAGAAAAAAAAAGGCTAAAACATTAAATGTAAATAGCATAACAAACCTTAATCTTTGACCTTTTTAAATTCTAGATTAATTAAATAACAATTAAAAATCAAACTTCCTAATAAATTTAAAATATAGATATTTATTGTTAGAATATTTTAAGCAACAAATAAATACATATAATTCTAATTTTTACGTCATATATAAAAAATAAAAATTCGTAAATATTAAGGGCAAATAATAACATACTTAACATTAAATATTAGTCTTTTAATTTTTAAAACTATAATAGGTAAACTTTAAATAAAAATTTACATTCTCTAATTTTATAACTTATTAGTAATGAAAAAGTAATAAAATCATACTACATAGTTATGTATATTAAAGCAAACCTTTCACATTTCATGTTTCCTGGATCCATATTTATGTATAAATTTATTTTGCTAATTAATAATGAAAAATAATGCTATTATAAAACTTTAATACATATTTATGTATATATTAAATTTGATAATAATATAAAAAGATGATCAAAAGTCATAAAACACATCCTCAATTGGCTATAAATTTTGGAGGGAAAACAACATTTGTGAGCCAAAATTCAAGCCGATATATTTTTTACTCACATCGTCAACAAAATTGTGTGCATCAATCATTTTTCTTATAATTGTGTCAAAATCAAGGTAAGTATATTAAGATACGGTAATTGTATTAAGGTTTTAAATTAATTAATTAATTAATTCATTAATTATTTTTAAATTTCCTATTTTAAATGTTGTTTTGTTCTCATTTAGGAGCTATTAAGATTTGTGGTGTTCTCCTATTTAAAGATAAATATACTTACATTTTTTTATAACTGAATGTCGTCTTTCTTTCATTATTTAAAGGAAAACTTAAATAACTAAAGATAAAGTTAACATTACATGATCAAATTCCACCATTTTGTCCGTTATTAATAGTCAATGTTTTTTTGTAGGGATGAATCATGAGATAAACAAGACTATACGAATAAGGAAAATACTAGAATTGCTTAAACAAATTCTCCATCCACTCCACTTAATACTATATCATAACAAAAAAAATTAGTCTTTCATGAACTTTCAAATGTATGTTTTATTTGGATTGTATTGTTTTCTTATAAATGATTTTCTTTTTTCATAGAATAAAATTGGAGTTGCGACATGACATATTTAGTTTATAAAAATTAATTAAAAGAGTTTTAATGTGACATGACAAATTTTAATTTGACATGACATATTTAATTGTGACGTGACATATTTTTAATGTGACATGGAAAATTAATGAGACATAGATTAACAATTTATTATTACATGACATTGATCTAAATTATTTATCTATAAATTAAATTAATTCACTTATTTATAATATAAATAGATATTCTTATTATTATTATAATTAAATATATATTTTTTCCATAATTTATATAACTCTTACAAATCATAATTTCGTAATTTATAATGATATTTTAAATTGAAATTTTTGGTAATAAAACATGTTAAATAATTTCATAATTCATAATTAAAATTAACATTTTAATTGAATTTTTTTGTAGTAAAATATGTTAATAATTAATTAAAAGTTTTTATATCACTTAACACCCACCATCTTTATTGACACATTTACTATCTAATTAAACAATATTAAATTGATTAAAACTCTTCATAATACTTAAGAACCACCAAATTAAATTAATTAAAAGTTTTTCCTATTTAATTAATTTTTTAATATAATATTTTAATAAATTGATTAGTATTCTTCTATCTATATTTATACTATAAAATTAAAAGGCAACTTAGCAACATTTAATTTTTTATCACATAGTATTATCATAATCAAATTCTATTAATCAATTATATTGGTTAATATTAAAATTATTTTAGAGCTATTTATTAAAACTCTTTATAAGGTTTACTAGCAGTTTTTGGTGGAAACCATAAGATCATCATTTAAATTATAAAAGTAAATTACGAATTTACTATCATCATTTAAATCTTATGATTTCTCCATCTGAATTCTTCATTAACCATAAATGTAGTAGCTAAAAAGTCCTACATGTAGTAATAAAAAGTCGAATAATTTGGATTATAAAGCCAAACTATCTATTATTGACACATTTACTATCTAAGTATCTATTAATACACTACTACAAAAAGGGGAAACGAGGACGGTTGAAAACCGTCCTAAAACATGAAAGCAACCGTCCTAAATTCCCCCGTCCTCGTTGCCTAAAAGGACGGTTGAAAAAAAGTCAAACCGTCCTCTTTGTATATATCAAAGAGGACGGTTGTAATTGGAACCGTCTTCTTTGTATATATCAAAGAGGACGGTTGTAATTGGAACCGTCTTCTTTGTATATATCAAAGAGGATGGTTGCAATTAGAACCGACTTCTTTGATATATATGAAAGAGGACGGTTGCATATAGAACCGTCTTCTTTGATATTTTTAAGGACGGTTGGAGTTTTGAACCGTCTTGTTTTGAACATGCTGACATAATTTTAAAAGGTGAAAGGACGCTTATGAACAAAACCGTCCTGTATAGCCAATTTTTTGGGCGCCAATTTAAAACAATTATCGCAAGCCATTTTAAATGCTCGACAATTACCGCAAGCCATTAAAACCGTCCTGTATAGCCAATAAACGCAGCAGTAATCACATACCTCCACATGGCAGCAATGAGACAGCAACAACACAGTACCAAACGACTATACAAACCACAAGCACATACTACCAATTAACTCAACAATGTTAATTTCATATAACGAACAAAAGAACAAAAGAACGAATTTTTGACAACAATGTTGTTTCATTAACTTAAATATATCATGATCTCCTACATTTCGGAAAAAGCAATAAGTTTGTTTCTATAAAATACGAACTATAATATAAGTTCAACACAACTTACAAAATTTGAAGCTATCTAGATAGAATCCGTTGGTATACTTTAAACGCTTCTTCAAATCCTTGCGCCTTAAACTGCAATACATATGCTGCCCAAATGTCTCGCACCTCGTCAATTTGATCAACTGAGTATGTCTTTGGTGCCTTAAACATGAACTATACATAGAAACAAAAGAAACAATTACAATCATTTACACAAGACGTGTAAGTTATATCAAAATAAGTAAATATTGCGGCCAAAAAACAATAAAGCACGTACACTTGGCATAATATTAATATATCGTCCTCTAATGATCTCCAACATATATCGGCAGACGTAATATCCACATAAGACGCTTCCAACGGGCTGCGTAGGACACTAAAATCGAAATCATGTGAATTTGACTACAACTTATAAACAAGAAAGTCATAACAATAAAACATAAACTACTATATATAATTATTTAGGAGATAACAAGATTATTAGTTAGAGCGAGAGATACCTTTATTATTTTCCATTCAAACTCTTTTTGTTGACATTTCTCAGGATCCATAGAACTTATCTTCGTAATTGCCCTGTGTTAAATATATGTTATAAACGCCTAATTATAGTTATTTTACGAAATAAAATAAATGTAAATATACTTGATAATTGAAATTTCATAAATTATATATATGCTAAACTTACATATTAATTGTATCCTTCAAAAATTTACGAGGCTCTCGAATTCCAAGTGGATCACACCAATATACTACATTATCCTTTGGATTGATAGCAGCCAACATCCAATGATTACTACCATTTATAAAGTTAACAATGTATCAATATCAATAAGTAGCATTAAATAATATAGTTAGTATAGCTAGTTTGAAAAAAAAGGTACATACCCTTCAAAATATGGAGCAAAAATAAGCTTTCGACCTCTTTCACAACCCGTACATGTCATAGCCTTAGCAATATAGTCTGGCCGGTTATCTTCATTTTCAAAACTAGCAAACTTGGACAATGATGTGGGGCACAAGAATCCATATGAACTTGTACATTGATTACTCACTACTAGTTCAGTCAAATACCTACCACAAAGAAAAAAGATAATTGCTGAAAGCACCATCACTATAAAATCAATGGGGTTTAATTGGTAGAAAAAGTATTTGAAAGTAACCAAACCTCATGAACAAAGCAACGTGGGAGGCACTTATCTTTTCTTCATCACACCAATGAATAAGATCTTCATAGTTAAGCATGCATTTCTGTTTATGGTGTAGTACATGCTCATCTATGTCCACATTAATCATCGTTGCACTTGTCTTTAACACGCGAGCCTCATTTGCCAACTTCTTCAATGACAAGGTTCTCCACTTTTGCCTGAACTCGAGACTAACTTACACACCAAGAAAACTGGTTGATGTTGTTGGGTCTAAAGACATACACTTTGGTTTTGTAGAATTGGTTCGTTCCGGTGTCTGTTCTTCTCCCATATTTTTCTGCAAGAAAGATGCAAAAAATAGAAATATTTCACAACAATTCAAAATGAATTTGAAATGTACATGCCTCTTTATGCCAACAATTGAAATTACCTCATTAGGAGTATGAATATGATTTTGTGGCCATTGAACAAATGAGTCAATTGAAATTACCTCATTAGGAGTATGAATTTGATTTTGTGGCCATTGAACAAATGAGTCCTTAGCATCATTTAATATCTCCAAGTCACCAACGGGAACAGGCAACAAAGCTTTTTCGGACCCCTTGTAGACTCTCTTGATTGTGACTTTTTTAAAACCATAACGTAGGGTGGTGCCGTGAATGGAAACAAACTCCCCATTATGTGATGTGTACACCAACCCGAAAGCAATCATCTTTATCGGTTTTCCTGGCAATGATAATAAACATTTCTGCCAAGCCTACACATTATATATTGCATTAGGGTATAATTAACCCAGGAACAGGCTAAATTGACAAGTGTATGATCTACATGTTCAGATATAAAACAGTACCTCTGGTGTTGAGATAGAAAACTTCTGAATAGTGGTGACTGGAGTACGAACTACCTCTGCTAGTGTTGAGATAGAAACATTTGGAATGTTGGCCACTGGAGTACGGAAAACCTCGGCAGATAGTGGCTCAGATAGTGGCTCCTCACTACAAGATGGCTCACTTAGTTTGTCCTTATTATGGGATGACTCATCGTTAGGTGACTCCTCTTGGACTAGTGACTGAGTCCCCTCCAAAGATTCACGGCTTCCATGTGTACTTTTAGCTGTCGCGTCTATAAAACGAGCTAATACCTCTTCAATTGGCCGCTCACATGTTTGCCAGAACTTCAACATCACCATTTGAGTTTCCTTTAGTTGCTCTTCCAAAGTCCTTATCTACACAAGAAAATAATTGAACAAGACTTGATCAAATTATAGTTCTGACTCAAATTTGAATGAGTAAGGCTGGTAAAGATTGGTATATTGACAAAATTATAGGCTGATGGCTGATCAAATATCAAATAAATAAATTACCTCTTCATTTAACTGTGTTGGAGTCGGGTTTTTGGAAGGTTTCCCAAAATATTCTTTTATTCCTATGCCACTAGGAACTCCTCGGACACGACCAGGATGTTCGGCTTTGCCAATCACCTTAAAGAGTATATCTTCTCATCCATCGGGAACAAATACACCTGCCTCTACGTCTTTCTTTAGTGCTTCCTACGATTCATATAAAAGAAAATAGTTGTCAACATTTCAAGTGTATATATATATATTAATGTCAACAATTCAAATGTCGAATATACTTATACTTACAATTTTATTTTCCACTTCCTTAACATAATCAGTCATATCTCCATTCTCGGACTGGTGAGCCCTTAGCCAAATTAAATATCGATCAACTTTCTCCAATGGGCATCCCTTTGCGGCGAAATCTGCTTTCTAAAAAAACATTTAACTTAAGTTGGCTAAAATCTCAAGTGTGAATGCAAAAAAAATTAAAAGTTAACTTACCACTTTCTTCTCAATTCCCCGATATCCTGCTCGAGAACCATTGTATTGTGCTTTTCGTTGAGCCGCATTCTGCTTATTTTTCTCACTAATGGCTTGTTTTTCATCTCAAAAATGGGATTAATAAACATGTATTATGATCAGACTATTTCTCTGATAGTCTTGCTGGAAAAGGGACTGTACTGGTTCAGACCTAAAAGCAGAGTCGTATACCTTGCATACAAACTCTATAACACTGTGATACCTAGTCAAGCTATCATAGTTTCTATATTATAAGAAAGAAATTACCTTAAATGCATTAGTAGTATGGGAGACCACAAATGAATTCCATTCCTCCGGTGTTATCTGCTTCCACAAGGTTGGTGGTGTCGACCGTATAGCTCCCGTCTCCTTGTCGTATAACCAGTCACAGACTAACTTACTCTTCCACTTTCTCCATAACTCCCCTGCCTTACCATGACACCAATCTTCACTTTCCTTCCTAACCGTGAATGTCCCCTACATGGTCCAAGCAGATATTGTAAAAAACAAACCTTTTTGTAAAAAAAACATAATTCATACTTAAAAATAAAGTAATTTTATTCATACTGTGATATTATCTAGCAGATCTTGTCTTGTCGGCTCATCTACATCGTCCCATTTTTCAACCGTGCATCTAACATGTCCCCGAACAGTAATTCCAATCCAACTACTAAACTTGCCGACTGGAGCTTGTCAGCCCAATCTCCAGTCGGCAAGTTTAGCTCATTATGCCATTCTAAGTTAATTGGCTTCTCATCTCTGAGAGCTTTTGATGCTAACATTAGGACTGATCGACCTCTCTTAGAACGCTTCTCTCTATTTGTTGTACCATCATCAGATTGCCCTGAGTTGTTTCCTTTGTTACTACTCTTTCTCTTTTGCGTTGCCATTGATCAACCTGCATATAAATAAGTTTTTAGAATTAGTATTCTTAAATTACAAATATATGGATGGTGTTAGAAAGAATTTGTACTAATCAGATTATAGTAGATTACAAAGATCATTCACAAGCAGATTATATGGATGGTGTTAGAAAGTGTACTAATCAGATTATAGTATATAGATGATGTTAGAAAGTATTATATCAAAAACTCCAACCAACTGTACAAAGATCATTCACAAGCAGATTACATATAAAGATGATTTCTAAGCCATTGACAAGCAACTGTCCTAGGTACCATCAGCTTTTGTTCATCAATTTCTTTTTTTTGGTGAAAGGTAAGTATATGACTTATACACTTTCATCAATCTTTCAAACAGATATTGATACCTCAAAGGTAACTAATTGTCCTGGACTTATTTGGAACATTGAGAAGAGTGTTGATGATATTATCACATACATTCTTCTCAATATGCATAACATCTAAGCAGTGTCTTATAGAGAGGTCACGCCAATAAGGAAGTTGCTGAAAAAGAGGACTCATCTTCTTATAACCACGATACGCCAATTTTGAACCTTTCTTCCCATATGTAATCTGAATATCTTTTACCTTTTCATACACTTCATTCCCCGTTAATATCTTAAGAGGTGGACGATGTTCGGGTTTCCCATTGAACGCTTTTTGTTGCCTTCGATAAGAATGATCCTTATCTAAAAACCTACGATATCCTAAGTACGCCTGCTTTCGAGAAAATGTCAAAAAGCAAGAATCTACATCTTCACCACACAGAGGGCACGCCTCTTTCCCATGTACACTATGCCCGCAAAGATTGCCATATGCAGGAAAGTCACATATAGTGCACAATAACATTGCTTTTAAATTGAATACGTTATTCTGATATGCATCAAAAACTTGTATCCCTTTTTCCCATAATAATTTCAAATCATCAAGAAGAGGAGCCAAATATACATCTATATCGTTACCAGGTTCTTTAGGCCCAGAAATCAACAAGGACAACATCAAATATTTGCGTTTCATGCACAAATATGGAGGTAAGTTGTAAATAGCTAAAAGCACCGGCCAAGTACTATGTTGGCTACTCAAATTACCATACGGATTCATCCCGTCGGTTGATAATGCAAGACGAATATTTCTGGATTCTTTACCAAACTCCGGGTACTTAGAATCAATGTACTTCCACTCTAACCCATCGGCCGGGTGTCTCAACTTCCCATCATTAGCTTTGGCATTTTTATGCCATGACATTAGCTTCGCATCTTCCTTATTCGCAAAAAGGCGTATCAACCTTGGAATTATTGGAAAATACCACAAAACTTTTGCCGGAATCCCCTTCTTCTTTTTATACCGCAACTCTTTGCAAACTAGACAGTGTGTGCATGTCTCATATTCTTTGCGATATAGTATACAATCATTAGGACATGCATGAATTTTTTTCATATTGCATACCAATTCCTCGAAGTATCTTCTTTGCTTCATAGGTGCGATCTAGAAGAACATTATCTTCGGGAAGCATGTCTTTCAACAATTCTAGGAGGTCATTAAAACTCTTGTCGCTCCACCCATATTTCGCTTTCAAATTATACAACTTAACCGTTGACGACAATTTTGTGTATTTCTTGCTACTCTTATACAATGGCATCTCTGAATCTTTTAACTTCCCTAATACAACATTTATGTCGTCGAAATTATTTTCATTAAGTTCTTCATCATCATCTGTAATGTCTTCATCGACATTTATAAACGAGTTCTCTTCTTCCTCATTGTCTCCACAAAAATCTCCCCATATATTTTCAGAGTTATCATCAGCCTCATCAATCGACTCCGAATTCATACCCAGGTCTGAATTTTCTACTAAAACAGGATCTTTTTCACTAAATTGGAAATTAATACCTCCCGTTCCTCCTTTATTGACTCTAGATTCTCCATGAAAAGTCCAACGTCTATACTTTGGATTAAAATTTCTCTTTTGTAAATGAATTTCTACATCTGACAAACTCATATAACTCATATTAAGACACATATCACAAGGGCACGCTATACTAGATGTGTTTGCCACATTCTCTCTAACAAAGGCATAAAATTCAGCTAACCCGACATCATATTCTAGGTCACCTCTTTTCCCAGAAGTCATCCAAGTACGAGCCATCTTTATCTACATAATCATATAAGAAAATGTAATTTCAGTATACTGCAAGGGATAATTAAAGCAATTACGACACAACCACCAATTAGATTATAAAAATTACGGTAAAAGACGCATTCTTGGTGTAGATTTTACTGAAGCTAATACTCCTCTGCATCTGTTTTCTACTATTGATTCTACTGCACTTGCTACCCATTGTTGTTCCTACTGAACTGTCCCTGGACATTACTATTGCTATATTACTTCCGTCTCTACTTGTCCCTCACATTCCGCCCAACAACCAATTCAATACAAACTGTTATCCTGTGGTTAAAGCAGAGACAACTATATAGAGTAAATTATAGTAGTTTCGGTAAACCTCTCGAATATAAAATTATAGTAGACTAAATTAGTAGTTTTGTAGCCGTGGAAGTCGAAATAAAACAGTAAGCAACAAAACAGTAGCCGTGGATGTCGATAGAATATCAAAAGAAAGTCGGAAGTACACATTAAGCAATCAAACAGTAACTAGAGCGTGATGATGATGATGATTAAGCAATAAAACAGTAAACAGTAACAAAATTATTTGAATTACACAGATTAATTCTACTTTGGTCTGACTATTAATTGAATTACTTAACAAAATTCTCATCTTATACTCCGACGATTGTTCAATTACACTGACTTAACTCCGACTATAAATTAATTAACAAAATTAATTGAATTCAAAATAGAAATTTCAGATTGTTAATACAATTAACATACCTTGATGATGATGATGATGAAGGAGAGCGTGGGCGGGTTGTATATATGAAGAAGACGAAAACGACGCGGTTGAATTTCTACGAATAAGAGAAGAAGTTGAAGACGAAGGCGCGAGGGCGCAAGCACTGTTGTATAGTAGCAGAGGGTTTAATTAATAAGGAAAATAAGAGAATTAAGGTGCGTGTGATTATTTTGTTATTAATTAATTTTGGAAACTATTAAGAGGACGGTTTAATGATACAACCGTCTTCTTTTTTAATAAGAGGAACTATTAAGAGGACGGTTTAATATACAAACGTCTTCTTTTTCAATAAGAGGAACTATTAAGAGGACGGTTTAATGATACAACCGTCTTCTTTTATAATAAGAGGACGGTTTAATTGACCAACCGTCCTTATTGCGTTTATAAAGAGGACGGTTGGTTTGTTAACCGTCCTATTTGTAATACAACTAATGGCGCCAATGTTATTTGGTTGATAGAGGACGGTTTCCTCCTCAACCGTCCTCTAAGAGACGTCCTCTTATCTTATATTTGTAGTAGTGATATAATTGAAAGGCAAATCAAACTATTTATTATCATCCATATATCATATTTTTAATTATATAAAATAACTTCTTAAATCACTTTGATGCAAAGGGTATAATAATAATAATAATAATAATAATAATAATAATAATAAAACCTTTTACATACCATGTCACATTTTTCCATGTATGTTTATATTAAACTTCATAATAATGGAAAAAACAGGATGCTCAAAAGTCATGAATCTTGATCTGTTTTATGCCTATATTAATTCTGATAATAAAAAAAAAGTATATTTAATCGCTATAAACCTTATCCTCAATTGTTTATATATTTTTGATAGAAGACAAACTTGTAAGCAAAAAAACATTTTTTATCTTTATCGTTAGTAAAATGGTATGCGTCACTGATATTTCCTATAATTCTATTCACATTTTTGTATAATATTGTTTAATAGACGAAGTATTCGACATTAATAATCCAAATGTTGTTCAAGTTGCTGCTTTAAAATTCTTAGTTCCACAATTTATTGTTGTATTATTAGCTTCAATTTTATGGAGATCATGATATATTAATTTTGTATAACATTTCTAATCGTGTGTTTTTATGTTATTTTCATAATTGTTGTTGAAATTTTAATATCTAATTGGTGAGGGTGCTCTATTTTGGGATTTTTGTGTGTTAATATAGTTTTGTATAATTTGATTATATGAATACCTATATTATTAATTATTTTAGCTGATATTGATTTATTTAGTTTTGGCAAGGGTGTCTTAATATATACTATATATCACTTCAATTTCTGATAAATTATTGTAGAAAAGACTAATTGGCTTTATATACCTCTTAGAACTTGAAAATCGTAAGCTGAGTTGATCGTAGTATATTATGATATTAAATCACTAAAGTATCACAATACAAACTGAAGATCCCGTGAATTTCACGGGTCACAAAACTAGTTATAGATATTAAAAAAGTACAATTATTACATATAAAAAGGAAAAATTAAGGTATCTTCATAAGAGATCCAAAGTAGTTGTTCGTTTAGTAATATGTGATGATTTATTTATATTAATTTTATAAGCAACTAATCATCGTTAATTGGTAAGCGCTAATCTCAGTGGCACAAGCCCTTTACATTTAAGATGATCCAAAAAATATAGGAGTGTAATTACAACCTCCAATGAACCTAAATACTTTAGGTTCAAGGCTAAATAAAACATGAAACACGGATGTACTACGACTTTATTAACGGTTGAGAATCCAAACACTATTGCCCTCCAATTCATTAGTTCAAGGGCAAGAAGTTTTTTTTTCAAAAAGAATTAAGAAAATAAATTCGGCCGTGAGCCTGGGAAGTGCATCGTGTTGTGCTTGTGCATTATGCATTATGCAAGTAGAAGGGACATTAGGTTGTCGTACACTCGTACGTAACTCGTAAATAGCCATCTTAGGGAAGCAATTTGACTTTCCACATTATCAAACTTACCTAAAGTAGCAATTCCTTACTTTAATTTGATCAAACCCACACTACGAAAAAATACGCCATTTGCGACGGACAGGAAATCCGTCGCAAAAAGGTGTTTGGGACGGACTTTGCGACGGATTTCTTTTTTGCGACGGACCTAAATTTCTCAGACCCGCGAAGTAAAAGTCAAATGGCGGGAAAGTTTGCGACGGATTTTCCGTCGCAAATATTGACTTTTGCGACGGAAATTCCGTCGCAAGCACATTGACCAGACTTGACAAACACATGGTCCAGGTCAAACATTGACCAGATTTGCGACGGATTATCCGTCGCAAAAGTCAATATTTGCGACGGATTTTCCGTCGCAAATCTGGTCAATGTTTGACTTGGACCAGATTTGCGACGGAAAATTCCGTCGCAAATATCCGTCGCAAACGTTATTTATACAGACCCCCCGCGGGTCTTTTCTTTTTCCCCAAATCGATTTTAATTTCGTATCCCTAAAACCTAATTGCGATTTTTCGACGATCAACCACCCCAACCCACCACCCCCGACGCCACCACCCCCCACCCCACCACCCCTGACACCGCCTCCCCCTACGCCGCCGCCTCCTTCCTTCCCTTCCTTCTCCTTCCTTCCTCCTCCTTCCTCTCCTTCTCCTTCTCCTTCTCCCTGCCACCTCACCGCCGCCGCCACCACACCGCCGCCACCTTGCCGCCGCCACTTACTTCTTCATTCTCCATTTCTCTTAATGTATGTATACTAACTTTCGTTATTTATGTACCGTCTTAATTAGTTATTTTTAGTCAGTCGCAAAATTCCGTCGCAAATTCCGTATTATTGTTTTTTATTGTTATTAAGAATAGTTAGTTTAGTTTAATTGTTATTTGATTAGTTTAGTTAGTATTGTTAGGTGGTTAGTGATATTAGGTTAGTAGCTAATTTCGTCCCAAATCCGTATTAGGTTAGTAGCTAATTTCACAAAATGATAAGTGAAGGGATCCCGGAGCAAGATATCGACGACAACGAGATCTATTTGGAAGAACACGGCGGTTTCAACAAGAAAGGGTTGATACTCGGTATGGGAAATGCAGCCCCAGTCATTTACGAGCGTCGTCGTCACTCAAGTGCTGGGACCCAATCATCATACACCCCAGGTTTGTATTTTATAGTTTATTAAAAATTAAGACTAACCAATTATTTAACCATTTACTAAATGAATATAATATCATGTTTGACTATTAATTGCAGGTATCGTCAGCAGAGTTCTTCGAGAGAATGCTCAGCTAAGAGAACGTGATCTGGAGACATCCCAAAGGCTGAAGGCAATTGAAGAGTTCTTAAGTCAGCGGGGGGAGTTCACTACTCAGAGCTGCAACCCGGGAGGCTTTTCTCAGCCGAGACGCGACTTTGACGATGATGGCGGCGACAATGCTAGGGCGGCCAGTCATTTCGCCACCCCACAGCCCACCGACACGACCGTTAGATAGATTTCATTAGGTTGTTTAGTTGATGTACCGCGGTCTATGTTTAGTTTTTAGTTGGATTATCATTTGTAAAACTTTCTTATTAGTTATGAAAAGACGTTTTAAAACCCTTGTCTCCGACAAGTTTTTGTTGCTGGGTTGTTTTTCTGAAATTGCAGGTTTACAGATCATGCAAAAGGGAAAAAATGAATCATTTCAATGGAAATGGGGAGCTGGAAAAACGGCTGAAACACGAAAATCATACAGGAATTTGCGACGGAAATGTCTCAATTTGCGACGGAATTCCGTCGCAAACCTTGACCAGAAGTCAAGGTCAGTCAAGATTTGCGACGGAATTTCCGTCGCAAATTGTCCTTTTTGCGACGGATTTTCCGTCGCAAATCTTGACTGACTTTGACTTCTGGTCAAGGTCAGTCAAGATTTGCGACGGAGAATCCGTCGCAAAAAGGACCATTTGCGACGGAAATTCCGTCGCAAATCTTGACTGACCTTGACTTTTGGTCAAGGTCAGTCCGTCGCAAAATGAGGTCAATCCGTCGCAAATATGTTGCGACGGAAAAATCCGTCGCAAATTAACATTTTGCGACAAAAATATGGGACAGATGCAGTCCGTCGCAAATCCGTCGCAAAAACATCATTTGCGACGGATTTCACCCTTTTTGCGACGGAAAATTCCGTCGCAAAGAGAGCATTGTTTTGTAGTGCCACAATTAGACCTGTCAAAACCTGACCCGACCTGAAAACCGACCCGTAAATAACCCGGTTTTTTCAACCCGAACCCGAAAGATACCCGAACCCGTTTTGACCCGTAAACAACGGGTCAAAACCTGACCCGCAGCGGATTGACCGTTGGGTCAAGACAATATATCATTTTTAAAATATACAATGTCATATATGCATTGATGACATATAAATTTTTGAGGAGAAATATGTATATATATATATATATATATATATATATATATATATATATATATATATATATATATATATATATATATATATATATATATATATATATATATATATATATATATATATATATATATATATATATATATATATATGCGGTATGTCACGTCGTCACCTCAAACAACATGCCACGTCATCACCTCAAAGTGTATGTCACACAGTCACTTTCACCGTAGTACGTCGAATTGCATTCCACGTCAGCACCGTCAACTCATCACCTTATACCACATGCTACGTCATCACATCGAAGTGTGTGTCACGTCGTCACTTTTAGTGTAGTGCATCAAGTTACATTTCACGTTAGCACTCTCACCTTATTATTTCGATGGACTACATGTCACGTCATCACATCGAAATGTGTGTCACACTGTCACTTACACCTCATTCCACATCATCATTGCCACATCATCGCCTAGGACCACATGCCACATCATCACCTCGAAATGTGTGTCAAATAGTCACTTTCACCGTATTACGTCGAACTGAACCGCAACTCGCGTCAACACTTCCACTTTATCACCTCATATCACATGTCACATCATCATTGTTATATTATTTGAGTCTCATTATCGTATTTAGCGAGTTAATGAGGGTTGTGAGGACGATAACGATGGCGATGCTGATGGTGATGGCGAAAATGGTGACAATTAAGTTGACTAACACTACAAGAACACAGAAAACAGGCGACTGAATTTGGCGACTGTATTCAGTCGCCAAATCCAATTTGGCGACTGAAAGCAGTCGCCAAATTTAAGTCGCAAGCCTTAGTCGCCAAAAAAAATGGGCGACTAATTTCAGCCGCCAAATTTGGCGACTGCACATTCAGTCGCCAATTGAGGGATTTGGCGATTGAGTGAGAAATAGCCAAATTGGCGACTGAATGGGGGGTAGTCACCAAATTGGCGACTGAAGCGCAGTCGCCAAACTGCTTCTTCAGTCGACAAATTGACTGGGTTTGCAGAAAATTTTGATTTTCTAGCCCAGTTTTGGCGACTGACTACAGTCGCCAATTGCATCATGTCAGTCGCCAAAATGGCTGGGTATTTCATGCCAATTTCATTTGAACGTGCCAAATCTCCTATTTAATCATGCCAATTCGCAATGACACTCTGCAAACAGAAAATTACAACCAATTTGCGCGAACCGCACCATTTAAAACACCAATTTCTCATTTATTCAAAAATGAGAACATTATCCAACTACAAGCTAAAGTAACTAAAAATTATCCAACTACAAGCTAAAATAACTAAAAATTATCCAAACTAACTAAGCTATAAATCCAATGCCGGCTCCACTACCACCACCCTTTCCATGTGGATCGTTGGGGTCATAACGTGGTTGTAGAGCGGGGTTACATTGGGAGAAAAAGGTTTCCATGGCCTCCATGCGCTCCTTCATCAACCGAAATTGTTCGTCTCATTCTGAATTCACTCTTCTTTCATCAGCAAGTTGAGTCTGTAGTTGACTCACAAGAGCGGGTTCATATGTTTGTCGCGGCTCATATGAAGATCTTCTTGCCGGTTGTTTGAAGAAGACACCATGAGCCTTTCCGGTGCCATACACATTTCCCTTCTTGTATCCCTTGACCAAATTAAACCAAATCTCATTATCTGGTTTTCGGGATGTGCCTCTTTTTCAGCCTCGAATGCTTCCTACATTAGTTAACAAAAAATTACCATCATTAGTTAACAAAACTATCATTAGTTAACAATTCAAAACTATCATAAGTGAAAAAAATCATCTTACATATAAGGCTTTGTCTTTTGGCTTAATCCAAATTCTTTCATTTTTAGCGTTCACCCTAGAATGCGTGCCAAGGAATAGTTCCGGGGCCGTCGCAAGAGAATCATCTGGCTGATCAGCTGACTGATCAGCTGGCTTCTTCTTCTTCTTCTTGATCTACACGAACAAAATTCAATGAATATTAATGACATTATTACCAGTATTCAATTAAACTAAATAAATAAGTATTAATATGAAAATTTACACCAAAAAGTACTTCCAAAAATGACTGTGAACCGGCATGATGGGTAGGCTCGGCCATTCCATCTTTCTTCCCTCCCCTTTTTTTCATGGCCTTCTGCGCCGATCTGGCTTGAAACTCAGGGGTTTCATGCCGCCTCATAAGACCCTCAAGCGCCTCACCTACAATGATAAATTATGTTATTAGTAAAATGTTCATCCTTTAATCAATACAAGTGACAAATAAAGGTAATTGTATAGATATACCTTGAAAATGTGGGGCCTTTCCCCTTTTACCTATCTTATAAGCTACAATCCTAGAATTTGCCTACCTTTTCGGGACAGTCGCAGTTGCTTGGTTTATCATGATATTTCATTACTATGGTTGGGAAGGGACTAATTTTGTCCAAGTGGGTGTAGTGAAAATTTGGGAGCAATTGTGTCAATCTCTTATGTTGAAAAGAGAAAAATATGAAGCACAAGAAAGAAGAAGAAAAAAAAGGGAAAGAAAAAGAAAAACTTCAAAAATAGAAGAATATTTGTGATTCGAGAAAAAAGAGAATGCTTCATTGGATTTTGTTAAGAGATTTAAGGAAACTATCTAGAGGCTAATGCATATTTGGAGAGTAATGTTATAAACTCTTATGTTCTATCAGTCGAGATAATTTCTCTAGTTTTGGGTTGGTTTATCTTTCATTAAAGAAATAGTTTTGGTTTTTTGCGCTGCGACTACCGTCTTCGCTCCAGATATCCATAACGTGCTTTGGCACAAACCATTTCTTTACCTTTACCCACTAGCCTCCTTGCCGTCTTGATACATGTACTTTGTCCATCTATACATGCATAATTGTTGGGGAAATCTCTATCACATTAGATTCCATGCATGTTTCATTGAGTTGAGTGAGTGTTCTTACTTCTTTTTATCTTCACGTATAACTCACCCTTACATATACTTATGAGCATGAGTGAATCCGCGAGAATCCGACTAAAATTTGTCTTGCAAGGTCGAAAGATATTTGGTTTTTGTCTATATTACACCGTCATATCAACCTTGTGACTTGAACTGCGTTTTCTATTACCCGTATCTTTGAATCTGTTTTATCGGTACATTTGGTCGTTACTTTGTTACAGATTTGGATAGCGTGGGATTTGTATGTGCATTTACGTTAGCTCTGAGTTATCTATTCACCATTTGTATGGTTGCCTTTTGTACTGTGTGTGATGCTTTGCTTGAGGACAAGCAAATGGTTGGTTTGGGAGAGTTTGATGAGTCATATTCGTATACACTTTTATGCCTCCCCTTTAGTTGGTTTGAGATGATTCTTGTGCTAAATTGTGTCATTTATATGCTATTTATATTAGAACGTCGATACTTCCGCCTTTTGGTGTTTAATGCAGGATTGATGCATTTATGGAGCAAAATATGGATTGGAGCACCGCGGACCCGACATGAAGGAACACACGTAGCACGGCACGAGGATCTAGGAAGGAAGAGCTAAGGAGATTATCGAAGGCAAGCACAAAGAAGAGCTCCATATAACTAGTACCTACTTTGGAGAGCCATATCTCGAGTTATAAAAATGATAATCAGGTGATTCCAACTGGAGGTGAAAGCTCATGCTCTTAGCTTTCCAACGCCACAAAAATCACTTGATTCGGATAAGTAACGAAGAACTGGCGACCGTTTGAAGTTCAGGGCGCGAAGCAGAAATTACGCGCTGAGAGCACTCGATCGAGTGCCACCAACACTCGATCGAGTGTCTTGAGTGCTCGATCGAGTGCCTTGAGTGCTCGATCGAGTGCCTTGAGTGCTCGATCGAGTGCTTTAATTTACCCCGAGTTTCCATAAATTGTTTAGTAGTTTACTATAAATAAAGGCTTCGTAGCCTATTGTTAGATACGCTTTTATTACTCTAAAAACCCTAATTATTACTAGTAGCTCTCTAGATTATTATTTAGCACTTGCCTTCGGATCTTGTTCTCCTATTTACGGTATTTAATCATAATCTCTACTTTATTGTTCTTCAATTATTCTTGTTCATAGTTTATTGCTTTATTAATTATGTTTTCAATCAATATTGTTGTAGTTAGATCACAAGTCATGCGTAGCTAATTTATTTATCTAGGGTGAAAAGGATCTAGGTAATTAGAAGGAGGAATCAAACTTTAATCATGTTTAATTGTTAATATGCTTATTATTATTGTTCTATTGTTGTTTTAAACCTGATTAATTAATTACTGGTCAGGATTAGTTAATTAGTCTCGTGAATTAGTCTTAGATCCGACCGTAGACTAAGACTAAGATAGGTCACAACAATTGAATAGACTGACCTAATTATAGCGACCGCATGTTAGGTTTAGATCTAAAGATTATATGAATACCGACCGGACATATGATCTTAAATAATAATTTTGCCCAATTAAATTAGTGTTGGTGGCACTCGATCGAGTGTTGGTGGCACTCGATCGAGTGTTGGTGGCACTCGATCGAGTTCTCTCAGCGCGTAATTTCTGCTTCGCGCACTGAACTTCAAACGGTCGCCATTTCTTCGTTACTTGTCCGAATCAAGTGATTTTTGTGGCGTTGGAAAGCGAACAGGATGATCTTTCAACTCCAGTTGGAATCACCTGATTATCATTTTTATAACTCGAGATATGGCTCTCCAAAGTAGGTACTAGTTATATGGAGCTCTTCTTTGTGCTTGCCTTCGATAATCTCCATAGCTCTTCCTTCCTAGATCCTCGTGCCGTGCTACGTGTGTTCCTTCATGTCGGGTCCGCGGTGCTCCAATCCATCTTTTGCTCCATAAATGCATCAATCCTGCATTAAACACCAAAAGGCGGAAGTATCGACGTTCTAATATAAATAGCATATAAATGACACAATTTAGCACAAGAATCATCTCAAACCAACTAAAGGGGAGGCATAAAAGTGTAGACGAATATGACTCATCATACCTCTTGCGGACAAGAGGCTCTAATTCAGGCGCCCAAGAAAAAATTTGCTTCAAGAAAATAACATTAAGTATTAGTTAAAAAACAACAGTTAGTAAAATAAGTAATTAGTAAAAAGAATCTTGATTACCCGAAAGTTATTAAACCATGCTTCTTTTTGAGCCTCAGTAGCTTCAGACCAATTAAGTGGCACAGGACCTAACAAAGATGTCTTCGTGCTATTGGTTACTCCTCGAACAACGGTCTGATGTGTAAACCTGAAACATATATAAATTGTTACTTATAACTAGGCATTTATTACTAATAAATTGAATAATTACAATATAATAAAAAAATTAATAACACTTACCAAAATCCCGCTGGATCAAGTATCTTCTTACGGTCATGTGTGTACTGAATTTGTACACGTGTGTCCTCCTCAGAATCGCTCTGAACCAAATCACCATCCTCCTGCACGGAGGACTGACTCTGCTGACCACTGTGACCGCCTCGTTGTCTTCCTCTACCACCTCGACCTCCTGCCATCTACAATCACATAAATGAAGTTATTAATACGTACAAATCAAACATAAAATAAATGTTTAATACAAATATGAACAATAATAACATGACAAATTTGCACTACTATACCAAATTAATCATCATCTTCATCATCCTCTATATCAACATCATCCTCATTATCATCATCCTCATCCTCATCGTCATCGTCATCATCATCCTCATCTTCATTCTCATCCACATCCACATCCTTATTCTCATCCTCATCCTCATCCTCATCAACAACTCTCACTTCATTTAATTCCTCTCATCCTTCTTCCAACTCATTATTAGTCTCAACATCCTCCTCCTCTTCCAAGTCTTCAAACTGTTCATTCTCATTTTGGTCAATGATTCCGTCTGTTGGAGACAAAATTGTCCCATTTGATACTATTTCTTCTTGAAAAAAGGTGGTATTTGTGATCGTGCCTTTGTCTTAATTACTGCCCACCATGCCTTACTATTTCTATCATGTGTCGTGCTTGGATAGGAAGCGAAATAAACTTGTTGAGCCTGATGTGCAAGTATAAATGGATCATACTGTAAAACCCCTCGTCGCAGCGGAAAATATAACATACAAACATGCCAAAATTTGCGCGGAATTAAAACTTTAACATGCTTGACTAAGTACGAGGTGAATTAAACAAAACGATACATGCGGAAAAAAATAAAACATAGATAAGTATATAAGTCTAAGTACAAAACCAAAAGTACAAAACTGCAGCCTGGGAAAGCATATCCCTATAGGCACTCAATGTATAATAAAAGTCTAGGTCTAGCTAAACGATAAAGTGTATGTCATCGATAATAGGATCATCGCTCGCTAGCCTCAGTAACCCCTACAACAGCCATCATGTACCTACATACATGAAAACATGTACGCCACAATCAGTGGGGAGTGACTAGAGTTCTCCTAGCCACCTATTGTTAATAACATGTAGCACATAAGAACATCCATCATACTCCAACATTACAATATGCCAAGTATACATCAACCTTCATATCAACATGCATCACTATGCAAAAACCCTTAACCAACTTCGGAAACTATTTGAGGCGAGAGCCGGTCTCCCTTCCGGTTGCCCGGCCGGGGGGTCTTTCTCCTCAAACCATTTCCGAACTCAGAATAAGAGTCGATGCCTTGGACGAACAATAACTCAAATGATAAACTGTACTCTCTAGATAACATTCATTCAACAACATCTGACACTATACCCCAACTCAGGCAAGCAGATGCAAACAACAGTGTCTAGATCTAACCCTGACTCAGGAAAGAACTAAACACAATCAGTAGTGCCCAAGCCTCACCCCGACTCAGGTACACTTGGTACACAAGGTCAGCTAGCAATCATCCATGAACCCCGAGTCAGGCACGAATGGATACCGGTCAGCTAGTAATGGTCCATAGGTCCCGACTCAGACATAGCCATTACTCTTCATAGTGAATCAGGATCCCGACTCAGACCTGACTCACCACGGTCAAACAAACTCACTGAGGGAAAGAGGTCCCGACTCAGACATCTCCCACCGCATCATCCATACACGTGGCGATCCAGAGGTCCCGACTCAGACATGTCTGTCACGCCACAAACACGCATGTATCAAACTAGAGGTCCTAACTCAGACATAACTTGATACGCAACATACAAAGATACGTATTGTACTCTAGAGGTCCCGACTCAGACATAATTCCAATACGCATTCACATACCCCATAACTTGAACTTGATTGGCAATATATACTTACTTCCAATCATCTAACCAACACTTAATTGACCCCGGGAACTAAGTCGAGGTGAAAACCGGTTTCCCTTTCGGTTGCCCGGCCGAGGAGTCTTTCTCCTCAATTCTATTCCCGAGCCCAATATGAGTGCCGCCCGAACTTCGAGGACTTCAAACAAACATACAAGTCACACGGAAGAAGTCTCAATCAAATCGGATGAACCGATCACAAGTTAAATAAGTTTTAGTCTGAATGGGGATCCCAGCCAGCCACAGACCGGCTGTCGGTCGGCCGTCTGACAACCCCACCCAATACAACCTTGAAAACAATGAACTATTGAGGAAAGGGTTCCCAAGCGGCTGCCGGCCACCGGCTAGGAGACCCATTTCCTTATCCTCTTCTTATTTCCTACGAAACACACAAAAATGGAGCCTCAGCCGGTGAACTGGCGGTCGGCCACCCAGCTGAGCACCCCAAAACCTATGATTTCTTCAAAAACGCAACACCCTGTAAGAGGGCTCTCAGCCGGTCGACCGGCTGCCGGTCGGCCTACCGGCTGGGAGTCCCTGTTCGTGAAAAACGCATTTTTGACAATTCAAAATCAATCCAATACTCCAACAAATTATCCTAAACATGTTTCTAAACAACAAGGCAACAGTCCCAGCATGTTTATAGCATCAAATAAGCATATGAAACATATGAACAACGTCAAATTCATTAGTTCATAAAGATTCCCCAAATTAAACCCATATTTCATGTATACTCCAAATTCAACCGTCATATTGATTTCATCACAAATTCCTCATAAGAATCAGATTATAAAACATACTAAAGATGTTTAGCAACCTATTTCATACTTATATTCATATAAACACATCAAAACACAAAGCATGCTAATATAACAAAATAGGCCGAGTATCTCATTATCGTCACCTCATAACTTCTTAAATCAACATGAATCCGACTCCAAGCTACTCCTTTTGTCCAAGTCCACGGCTCGTGTTTCTCTCGTCTTTTTTATCCTTTCTGTTTTTCTGGAAAATGTTTTAAAACTGGCTGAAGGTTCTTTCTTCCTTGCTAGTGCGTTTTTTAAGGTAGAATTAGGGAACCCCTTTATTTAAAAAAGAGGGCAAATGTCTTTTCTTGGTGGAGAGTCTCCTTTCTTTCTTTGTGCATTCTTTTTCCGACCCCTTCTTTTTATGACAGAACTTGTTTTCCGAGAAGGGCTGGTACTTTGTTTTGTCTTCTTATTCTCCCTCACGCTTGTTTTTTTGGGAAGAAGAGGTTTTCAAAGAGGAAAGAGTCTCTTAGTTTGTCATCTCCCAGCCCGTTAAAATGGAACAAGAAAAGCAAGGCTCAAGCATAGGGCTCGGGGATTTGTCTGAAATGAGACTGGAGTGCATACGACCATAAATGAATGGGACTTGACTGCCAAGGAGATAGGGTGCAGAACTTGTTCTACCCGAAGTGGGACTCGAGTGTTTGTTAACGAGAGGGAGATAGCCCAGGACGGGGACAAGACTAGAAGGAGAGGATCAGACTCGCCCGAGTTACGAGGAGAAGGAGAAAAGGCTCGATTGGAGAGAGAGGAGGTAGGGTTTATCCCCTGTTCTACCTGAAGTGGGACAAGAGTCTTAACGACCATAAATGGGACGAAGAGTAAATGGATAAGAGCTCGGTTTCAGTATGAAGGAGATAGGCTCGAGCAAAGCGATGGGGCGAGGAGAGGAAAGATGGGTCGGGGAAGAGAGAAGACCAGAGGATTCAGAAAGACGAGACTGACAAGAGAGGAGAGAGTAAGGAGGGCACGAAGTGGGATCGATCGCATATCCGGGATAAGACTGTGGGCAAAAAAAAAAGGGCTGGGCAAACACAACGCGTTAGCACCTATTGAAGCTTGTTAGGCTGAGTGGAATGCCATAAAGTAACCATATTAGTAACAAATAGAGGGTAGTTAAGAATGTAAGGAATGCCTTGACCGAAGGGATCTGATCTTAATCTTCTTCGTATTCCCAAGGAAACTCATCTTCATACTCTAGTCTCAACAAAAACCTCTCCGCGCCTTCATATTTCAGACGAGCTCTTTAAACCTTTTAGTCGAGCTAGAAACACAAACAACAACATAAGTCTCGAAAAACGAGCCAAAACGTCACAACCCGAAATTTTGACGGAAAAAGTCTGAGATAAAACTTACCTAGAAAGAAGGAGGGTGAGAAGAGAAATTCGCAGCCGCGAAAATCGTCTCAATCGGATAAGAAACAAAGATTTTATGAGTATTTTAAGATTGAAGGAAAATTCACAAGAATGGTGTTTGTTGTTATGTTTACAATCTGAAAAACGAAATGAAGAAGGGAGGTAGAGGATGATGGGGTTAGGGTTTCGTATGGAAGGATAAGGAAAAAAGGGTTCATTAACAAGTTAGACCCATAAGACGAGTTTTAAGACGATTTAAACTAAGAACACCGTCTTAAATTACAATCCACTTAGAATGAGATAAAAATTTCTGGATCATAAAATTAAATTACTAAGACAAGGTTTACGCAATTAAATGAAATCTCATTTAAAACTCTTTAAAATATTTTCACATAAATTAATCAGTTACTTAAATGAAATTCCGAAATTCCGAAATATAAATTATTCTCGAAATTGAACTTAAAATCTTTAAACTTCCAAGTTCCGAAATATTGGGATGTTACACATACTTAGAGTATGTTCCGATACTATTCACTTCCACAAGCTTGTAACATTCATGTACCCTCATTCCAGCCGGGAAATTATCCTTCCATTCAATCTTGAATAAGGTAGTTTTATAAGCACGGTCACGACCATTATAAGACATCTCAAAGATGTCCTCTACAATACCATAATACTGATGGTCATCAATAGAAGAAATAGTATCACCATAGTTGCATCTAGTCTTACCCTTACCGTGGTCGAATGTGTGGAAATTAAATCCATTAACTGAATATCGGTTCCACGCCTTAACCAAGCGTGAAGGACCGAAGGCCAAACTCCTTATCAAATCATCTTGGATATTGAACTCAATGACGTGGTTCTGAAACCATTTTGAAAACTAATCCTCATGTTTGTCCCAAACATCATCCTTACTCACACTAGGATGTTCCTTACTGAAACCAGTCACGAACTTTGCTTCATATGACTCTAAGATCTCACAATTTGATAGAACGTATAAGTGAGCACGATTGTATTCTTTGTCATCCAAATATCTCGTTCCACCTTTTGATGAACAACCTTCATCATCTTGAGTTTGAAAAAACTCGGGTAAACTTGAATCAACTTCATTTGCTTTATCAACATTCAAGTTTCTTGCTTTGGTTTCTATATGCTTTTCAAAGTAGAGAGAACAAAAATTTGCAATCTCTTCTGTTAAATAGGCATTACATATAGAACTTTCTACCTTAGCTTTGTTACCAATCTTTTTCTTCACATGATTAAAAAACCTACAGATTTATTAGATCAATGTTTAATAATAAAATAGATTTGTAATTTAATATTCTAAAAATAGTTAGGACTCTTTCTATTATTACCTTTCAAATGGATACATCCATCTATATTGAGCGGGTCCTCCAACTTTGGCTTCGTAGGGCAAATGGACAGATAAATGCTCCATAGAGTTGAAAAATGAAGGGGGAAAGATCATCTCAAGCTTACATAGTATTTGTGGTATTTGATCTTCGAGACGAATCATGTCATCAACACATATTGAGGAGGAACATAAATCTCGGAAAAATTGACTAATCTCAACAATTGCATTCCACACAGTAGTTGGGAGGAGATGTTACAAAGCAACGGGTAATAGTCGCTCCATGAATACATGACAATCATGACTTTTCAGGTCTTGTAACTTGAGCTTCTTGAGATCAACACATCGACGAAAATCTGAAGCATATCCATCAAGAAACTTCAACTTCCTTAACCACTCACATAATACTTTCTTTTGAGCTTTGTCAAGAGTGTAAATGGCTTTTGGCTTGGATCCATCTTTGCGAATGTGTAATTTGGGACGATCACAAAATGTCTTCACGTCTTTTCTAGAAGCAACATTATCACATGTTTCGCCTTCAACATCCATGATCATGTCAATGAGTTGCTCAAAAAAGTTCTTCTCTATGTGCATTACATCCAAATTGTGTCTGATTAACATAGTTTTCCAATATAGAAGGTCCCAAAAAATACTTATTTTATACCAACCATTCTTCTTCTTTTTCAGCTCTTTAAACTCTTCATCGGTACCATCAATAGAAGATGGCAAATCACATACCAACTCCCACACTGCATCACCCGGAAGATGAACCGGAGCATCATCAAGTACTTGTTTACCTTTTTTTGAAAGCTTTTTTGTTGCTCCTAAGAAGATTACTTTCTGGTAAGAAGCATCTGTGATAATCAAACCAACTCAATTTTTTTGCAATTTGGAAGCCAAAAAACTTTACTTTCACCCATGCAATGAGGACATGCTTTTTGTCCCGCAGTAGACCAACCAGATAGCATAAATTCTCTTTTCATACATAACCAAGGCTGTAAGTTGTATGGTGTGACCATTACAGGCCAACAAGAGTAATTCTTATCAAATTGGGTAAAAGGACTAAATCCATCCGTAACAAGCCAAGTCGCACATTCTGGGGTTCCTCGGCAAATTCAGGATAGATCTGATCAAATCGTTTCCATTCTTCCCCGTCACTTGGATGACACATTTTACCCGGAGTATGCAGATTTTCTTTGTGCCATGTCATTTGCTCGGAAATTTTTTTGGTAGAATAAATTCTTTGAAGTCTTGGGGAAAGAGGAAGGTAAAATAATTGGTTTTCTGCTATTGGTTTCTTACACTTTTGACCTCTTCTATTACTCTTGTTGCCTTTTTTCGCTTTCAAAACAACATCTCCATCACTTGTCTGAAATCTATCCCTTCCACATTTTTTGCACTTGTCAAGTAACGCATCATCTTTCCAAAAGAGCATACATCCTTCGGGACATGCATCAATCTTTTGATGCGGTAACTGAAGACCTTTAACTACTTTTTCGGTATTGTAGAAACTTCGAGTCATGACTGTGGGGAATAAAACGTGTATTCACCCTATACTTGCAGGATTATAATGAAAAATACAGTCGTGAATATGGTCATAAGATTAAAAAGATATGAAAAGAGTACAACCTTTAGTCCTTGCGCGAAAGGCCTAAGAACAGGAATTAACACAAATTCCCTCCTATAACTTGCACCCAAGACTTAGAATGAGACGTTGCCGCGTGTGCTAGAAATCCTCTCCAACTGCCTTGCAATATCGGGAGAGCCTTTTGAGTTTTAGATGTGAGATCTGGGTTATGGGAGAAGAATGCTCTCAAACCCTAATTTTCTTGAGATTTGTTTAAACAGTGAAACAAGAGTAGTCTAACAAAAGGAGAAGTCTCCTCCTTTTGTAATACTGGCCGGCCGAATAGGGTTTGGGTAGGAGTGGGCTTATTTCCACTCTTACCTTATTCCTTTGCGTGATTCGACCCGTTTTATTAAAATATTATTCGCGGGATTTTAATTATAAATCGCACACATGTTATCAGATATTAATGCAGTCGATGTATTAATAATGGTCTGATAAAATTACGATATTGTATAATTACCCAAATTAATATATCCGTTTATATTAATACGCGAAATCAATATTTAATTAAATATAACTGCTTATATTTAATTTTACGAATTAAACATGTAATTCGTATTAGGTAAAATTATTTAATCCGTATTAAATAATAATCTCAACATCTTATTGACTAATTTAATAGTCAATACCTCTGACTAACTGTTTAGTCGTATCCGGCATAAATGTGATTGTATTTTCATACCTTCACATCTCTCAAACTTGTCCTATAGGTGTGACGTATAGGGACCAGTTGATCACGGCCATCCGTATGACAATAACGTCAAACTTATCTAGCAAGCCAACCGTTATTGATAAACGTGGATCAACTGGTAATAATACAAAAGTATGCCCTTGTGATCCTTTAAGAGATTTAGTAAGTCATTGTACTTAATTGTCAAGGACACCAGCCCCAACAATCTCCCACTTGTCCGTACAAGGGTATGTGCAATGACGTTATCACACTACATGTGGAGGACACAAGCTCCAACAAACTGCCACTTGTCCGTACAAGTGTAGGTGCGATAACCGATTCTCATATCCTTTTAAAATTTCTCCCACTCAATGTAAGACAATTTGCAAATCCGCATTCGCAAAGGTCGTATCTCACAAGCGATCTGTATCAAGAGTGGTTTCCCCGACTAGAGAGTAACTTAACTGATAAAACGAATCTGTATTCGAGCATGGCCATGCATTTCAGTTACTACTCCTCGAGTGGCCCTGAGAAATGATAAAATCCTGATAAGGGTTTGGATATTTCCCTCAACTCGAATCCTGCCGATATCGCGCAGCATGAAATAACCCAGAAAAAATCCTCTTGGCCCCTGTTACGGTGACCGTGGGAAAGAAACCAAAGTTACCCAAAATCTGCCTTAATCTCAAGAAACAGTTGAAAGTCAAAAGACTCGACTCTAAGGAACACTATGGAGGTCCTATCCACGACCTGGCACCCAATGTTGTAAAACATTTAGGACTCCATAACGCTGTCACGGGGTGTCCTACGAGATATCCGTATAACTCGCCTTTGTGATTGGTCAGTCAGCCGCGTGACTTATGGCTCGTTGAACCCACCATCAACCAACGTCACAAAATGATTACTTGAGTTATCAGCTCCAGTGGGTAATCAAGGACCAAAACGATGTAATGTTAATCAGTTCACTTTGTGGTGTTCAAAATTGGCGTACAATTCCACATGAAAAACAAAACATTATATATCATAACAATAAGGTTGAATAGAGTACACGGGAAAATGAATTATTACATGAATTCATAAAAGAGTACTACAACTTAGGAACACATCCAATTCCCATGGAATGAATGTGCCCTTCATGCTTATCACGTGGTAATGCTTTTGTGAGAGGATCAGCTATGTTGTCATCCGTAGCGATCTTATCAATGAAAATCTCCTTTTGCTCCACGTAATCTCTGATTAGATGAGCTTTCCGTTGTACATGCCTAGCCTTGTTGCTAGACTTATGCTCCTTAGCTTGGAAGATGGCACCTTTATTATCACAATAAACGGTGATTGGGTCATTCGAACTAGGCACTACTGATAGTCCTTGTAAGAATTGACGCATCCATATTGCTTCCTTAGCTGCTTCCGAGGCGGCATAGTACTCGGACTCAGTCGTAGAATCTGCTGTAACACTCTGTTTAGAACTTTTCCAGCTGACAGCAGCGCCATTAAGAGTAAAAACGAATCCAGACTGAGATTTCGAGTCATCTCGATCCGTTTGGAAGCTAGCATCTGCGTAACCCGTGGCGCAGAGCGTCGAGTCGTCTCCGTAAGTCAATCCCCAATCTTTAGTCCTCCGTGGGTACTTAAGAATGTTTTTCACGGCCATCCAGTGTTGTTCACCTGGATGAGCTTGGAATCGACTTGTCATACTCAATGCATATGCAACGTCAGGACGTGTGCATATCATGGCATACATGATTGATCCTATTGCCGAAGCATAAGGAATCCGACTCATGCGATGTTTCTCTTCCAATGACTTAGCTTCTTGAGTCTTGCTCAAGTGAAGCCCAGGAGTCATAGGAAGGAACCCTTTCTTGGAGTTCGTCATGCTGAATCTCTCTAGAATCTTATCTATATAAGACTCCTGACTGAGAGACAACATCCGTCGTGATCTATCCCTGTAGATACGGATGCCCAAAATTCTTTGTGCCTCTCCCAGATCTTTCATCTGGAAATGGTTTTTCAACCATGCTTTAACCGAAGATAAGAGAGGTATGTCATTCCCAATCAAGAGTATGTCATCGACATACAGTACTAGGAATACAATCTTGCTCCCACTCGACTTGATATAGAGACATGGTTCCTCGACTGATCGAATGAACCCATTCTCTTTTATCACTTGGTCGAATTGATGATTCCAACTCCGTGATGCTTGCTTAAGTCCATAGATGGAACGCTTAAGCTTGCAAACCTTCTTAGGATGTTCGGGATCAATAAAACCCTCTGGTTGTACCATGTACAACTCTTCCTCCAAATAACCGTTTAAGAAGGCGGTTTTAACGTCCATTTGCCATATTTCATAGTCATGAAATGCGGCGATCGCTAAGATAATCCGAATGGAACGTAGCATGACTACGGGTGCAAAGATCTCATCGTAGTGCAAGCCTGGCACTTGGGTGAAACCTTTAGCAACTAGTCTTGCCTTGTGGATATCTTGTTGTCCTTCCACGGCATGCTTTATCTTGTAAAGCCATTTGCATTAAAGGGGACGTACCTTTGCAGGTAGGTCCACAAGATCCCACACGTTGTTCTCATACATGGAGTCCATCTCGGATTGCATGGCTTCTAGCCATAGCTTTGAGTCAGAACTGGTCATGGCACCTTTATAAATTGTGGGTTCGTTACCCTCTAGGAGTAAGACGTCATCTGTATCATGTTCCTCGACCATACCAATGTATCTGTCCGGAGGAATAGAGACTCTTCCCGACCTCCTAGGTTCCTCAGGGATGTCTACCGCAGCCTCGGTTGAAGGAACTGTTTCCTCCAATGGTTGCTCGGCAGTTGGTTCTTGAACCTCCGATAACTCGAAGGTTCTATTACTCGACTTGTTCTCGATAAATTCTTTCTCTAAGAACGTCGCACTAGCCGCAACAAAAACACGTTGTTCGGTTGGCGAGTAGAAGTAATGACCAAAAGTTCCCTTTGGATAGCCTATAAAGTATGTCTTGACCGATCGCGGGCCGAGCTTATCCTCGTGTCTCCACTTGACATAAGCCTCGCAGCCCCAAACCCGAATAAAGGACAAGTTAGGGACCGTTCCCTTCCACAATTCGTATGGAGTCTTGTCAACAGCTTTAGACGGACTTCGGTTAAGAATTAGAGCGGCTGACAAAAGAGCATAGCCCCACAATGAATCAGGCACAACGGTGTGACTCATCATGGATCGAACCATATCAAGTAGAGTTCGATTTCTCCGTTCGGACACACCATTTAATTGTGGTGTTCCAGGTGGAGTCAACTGTAGCACGATGCCACAGTCTTTAAGGTGTTGATCAAACTCGTGTGAAAGATACTCACCACCACGATCCGAACGTAGTGCTTTGATCTTTCTACCCAGCTGGTTCTGTACCCGATTTTGGTATTCTTTGAACTTGTCAAAGGATTCACTTTTATGTTTCATCAAGTAGACATAGCCATATCTACTCAAATCATCCGTGAAAGTGATGAAATACCTATAGCCCTCTCGTGCGTTGATCGACATAGGGCCACATACGTCCGTATGTATGAGTCCTAATAGGTCGGCAGCGCGCATTCCAACACCTTTGAAGGAAATACGAGTCATTTTGCCGATGAGACATGATTCACACGTGCCATATGATTCGAAATCAAAGGGCGATATAGCTCCATTCTGTATGAGCTGTTTTACGCGTTTCTCATTTATGTGTCCCATACGACAATGCCATATGTAAGTTTGATCTTTGTCACCTACCTTTAATCTCTTGTTATTCACATGTAATATCTCGGTAGTTTGATCTAAAACATAAATTTCATTCATGGAAACTGCCTTGCCATAAATCATATTGTGTAAGGAGATAATACAGCTATTATTCTCTATTACAAATGAAAAACCGAGTTTGTCAAGTGCAGAAACTGAAATAATGTTTTTGGACAAACTAGGAACATAATAACAGTTATATAAAAATAACTCGAATCCACTTGGAAGCTGGATCACGTATGTTCCCTTCGAGACCGCAGCAACGCGTGCTCCATTCCCGACACGCAGGTCCACCTCACCCTTGATTAGGGGTTCTTGGTTTCGGAGGCCCTGCACATGATTACAAAGATGAGAACCACAACCAGTATCAAGTACCCAAGTTCCGCAACTTGCATGGTTAATCTCAATCATGTGAATAAAAGAAGAAGAAGACATACCAACAGGAGTAACGCGGCCTGCCTTAATGTCCTCACGATACACGGGGCATGAGCGCCTCCAATGCCCAGTCTTGTGGCAATGGTGACATTCCATGCTTGTATCCTTGCTCTTTGTCTTGCCCTGTGAGTTGCTCGACTCACCTAGCCCACTCTTAGTAAATCCTGGTTTCTTGAACCTGGGCTTACCTACTGCTAGGTCGCCCTGAGCTTTAGCCTTCCCTTTACCCTTTCCCTTACTGGAGATCATGAGAACATCCTGCTTCACGCTCCCACTTAATTTCAGATCCTTCTCAGTCTGTACGAGAAGGGAGTGGAGCTCATGAGGAGTCTTCTTCATGTCGTTCATGTAGTAGTTGGCCCTAAAGAGGGCGAACCCATCATGAAGCGAATGAAGCATACGATCAACGATTATGTTCTCACTGATCTTGCAGTTCAGGGTCTCCAGTTTCTCGATATTCTCAATCATGTTGAGAATATGTGGGCTAACAACTTGGCCCTTCTGGAGTTTCGCCTCAAAGAAGCGACATGTATGCTCATAAGAAACGATTCTCGGAGCTTTCGAGAATTCGTTAGAGAGCGTGGTGAAAATCTTGTTTGCACCATGGGATATGAAGCGTCTTTGAAAATTTGATTACATTGCATAGATGAGTACGTTCTTTATCGCACCCGCTTCCATGACGAAGTCGCTATGAGCGCGAACTTCATTAGCTCTAGCTCCAGTTCCTGGGTGTGCCGGAATAGGCTCAGTTAAATACTTAAGCTTTCCGTCAGCAATGGCAGCATTCCGTAGTGCTGCCTCCCAGTCAGAGAAGTTTGACCCATCATTCCTCAGTCTAGTTGACTGATTCATGGAGTCCATGAAGGCCTTTAGCCAGGATTCACGTGCTAGCTTGGCACTTGGCATTGGGTCTTCACCAGCCATTTAGTTATACAGCAGTTTTAAATGAACGTGTTCTACACTGAAAAAGAAGATAAAACAAAACCATATAAGCAACTTATTTTTGTGATTTAAGTCTATATTAAATTGAATTTAAACTCGTAGACTCATGCATTTATATAATTGATCTCCCTCAAGAATTATATAAACGATCCCAAGACTCAATTTCTGTATATTGATAAGCCCACAGTTTGGCTAATTCCACTGTTGGAACTCTTGGTCGATAGATTTCCGTATATCCTATCTATTAGTCCATCTCAGTCGCTAGATAGTATCGAGTGACCATGATGTTGAGATAAAATAAATCATCTGTTCCCACTTACCCAACGTAGAAGGGGTCATATTATGCCTACCGACGAAGAAGGGATTCATGGGAGGCTGATTTATAAAGACTAATCCCAATTTTTGGTTATACGAGGAAGACCCCATCAACTTTATTTATTCATATTTAAGTGAACTAAAAAACTAGCATATACGTGAATGAATTAAATAAAGTGATGGCTTTACATGTGACACGTGACATCTGTATTGTCACAGAAAACTAACGCGTAACCTCTACATGAGTAGTTTTCAGGCATGTTATAGGTGGTTTGGTTTTTAGGCGGAATATGATGCAAGCTATTATCGATGAAAGCATAAAGATAAATGCAATAAACGTAAATAAAAGTCCTAGTGTGGCCTATCCTACCAAAATAAACATAAAACAACTTGGAATCCACCGTTGGACCCTAGAAGCTTGTCTTGATGTTCCATCTTGGTCCTTACAGCGGGAGTGAGCATCTGGTCTTCCGTCTTTGGTCTTCACAAAATTACTAATTTAAATTACAAATATAACCTATTTACATTCTAATTTAAATACAAAAGTAATTACATGGCAAAAACCCAAAACCGGAGATTCAAGATCTCAAAAATTACAAGCAAGACTGTGTTCCATCATTACGGTAACACAATCTACTAAGGCCACACTAACTTACAACCGTTTGCAAAAATTAAATACGTTATTGAAAGCATTCAAGGCATTCACAAGACGATAAATAAAAAAGCATCAACTAAAATAAAATTCATTCATGACATAATACTGTTATTATGATTAACAAATTTTTACCAAACCACCTTTTAAGATTAAAATTATGTGACTATACCGCTTTAATCACCAATTTTAATGAACATATAATCCTATTATTTTAAACCGTTTTAAAATAATATGTATCAAACGAGGGTGAACCGTTTCACAAAAATAGTATACTATTTCCGTATACAGTATATTATTTTAGGCCATGTGAAAATAAGAAACAAGTTATTTTCGAAAACAAACTGCCCGAAACGAGAGCACTCGATCGAGCAACAGGGGCACTCGATCGAGTGTCAGTGTCACTCGATCGAGTGCAGCAGGGGCTCGATCGAGTGACTCGTTAAAACGCAAATCGCTGCACTTTAAACCAAAACAAGTTTTTATCTTGATATAAAACGTGTAAATCAAAAATAAAAACAACAAGGGATTCACATATTGCTAAAAATATCGATTAATCAACAATATGTAAATTATAATCGAAAACAAGATCGATTTCTCACAAAAAGAGGCACGCGGCTGAAGCACTCGATCGAGTGAAGGTAGTACTCGATCGAGTGCTCGTCAAAAACAGCCCGATTTTTCAATTTTCAAATCTTATGAAAAACACAAATGTAAAATTTCATGGCCATAGGCTCTGATACCACTTGTGGGGAATAAAACGTGTATTCACCCTATACTTGCAGGATTATAATGAAAAATACAGTCGTGAATATGGTCATAAGATTAAAAAGATATGAAAAGAGTACAACCTTTAGTCCTTGCGCGAAAGGCCTAAGAACAGGAATTAACACAAATTCCCTCCCATAACTTGCACCCAAGACTTAGAATGAGACGTTGCCGCGTGTGCTAGAAATCCTCTCCAACTGCCTTGCAATATCGGGAGAGCCTTTTGAGTTTTAGATGTGAGATCTGGGTTATGGGAGAAGAATGCTCTCAAACCCTAATTTTCTTGAGATTTGTTTAAACAGTGAAACAAGAGTAGTCTAACAAAAGGAGAAGTCTCCTCCTTTTGTAATACTGGCCGGCCGAATAGGGTTTGGGTAGGAGTGGGCTTATTTCCACTCTTACCTTATTCCTTTGCGTGATTCGACCCGTTTTATTAAAATATTATTCGCGGGATTTTAATTATAAATCGCACACATGTTATCAGATATTAATGCAGTCGATGTATTAATAATGGTCTGATAAAATTACGATATTGTATAATTACCCAAATTAATATATCCGTTTATATTAATACGCGAAATCAATATTTAATTAAATATAACTGCTTATATTTAATTTAACGAATTAAACATGTAATCCGTATTAGCTAAAATTATTTAATCCGTATTAAATAATAATCTCAACATCTTATTGACTAATTTAATAGTCAATACCTCTGACTAACTGTTTAGTCGTATCCGGCATAAATGTGATTGTATTTTCATACCTTCACATCTCTCAAACTTGTCCTATAGGTGTGACGTATAGGGACCAGTTGATCACGGCCATCCGTATGACAATAACGTCAAACTTATCTAGCAAGCCAACCGTTATTAATAAACGTGGATCAACTGGTAATAATACAAAAGTATGCCCTTGTGATCCTTTAAGAGATTTAGTAAGTCATTGTACTTAATTGTCAAGGACACCAGCCCCAACAATGACATTATCTTCGGGGATAGCATCCTCAAGCAAAGAAACAATACCATCAACGACATTAATGGCATATTATGCTCACACTTCAAGGTTATTATCCTAGAGGCGGCTTGTAATAATGACATTTTGCTCCCTTCGTATAAAGGTTGTTCCGCAGCTTTTAACATGTCAAAAAAAGCCTTTGCTTGGGGATTTGGAGGTTGTTCTTCATTCATAGCTCGACGGTCGTCATTATTGAGAACATTATACTCCAACGCATCAAAATTATATCTCTACATGGGTTCTCATCAAGTTGTTGGATGTGAGGTTGTTCGTGACTTGAAGAATATAATTCCCCATGAGAAATCCAACTATAATAATTTGGACAAAACCCGTTTGTATAGAGATGTTCTTGTACCTCAATGGCAGATATGTATTTCATGTTTTTACATTTGTCATAAGGACACCTAAGTCTATTTTCTACCAAGTTATATTCATCTTGTTGCTTAACAAATTCAATAAACTCGGCAACACCCTCTATAAACCTAGCATTAAGACGTTTCTTCTTAATATCAACCCTTCCATCATACATCCATGAACTTTCCAATCTTTTCATTCTAATCTAAACAAAAATCCATAAACAAAATAATATTCAACAACCTCAATCATAGGATAATAACAACTTATATATAAAAAATTCTCATTTTTTATAAATCATAACAATTACAAGCATAACAACATTAATAAAACAAACAACATCGTCTTAATCAACATAATACAACTTAATTAACTACAACTTATCAAAAATTCTCAATTTTACACACTAACTTATTAAAAATTCCAAATTTCATATACTAACTTATCAAAAATCCCCAATTTTTATAAACCCTAACCCATAATTTAACATAATTAAGTAAAAATTACAAGCATAACAACATTAATAAGGCAAACAACATTAATCATATCAACCCTAACCCCTAATTTCATATAAACCCTAACCCCCAATTTCACTAATTATCATCCTAATTGGCTCTATAACTTAATTAATTACAACCTAATATGCTAAGACGATCCTAATTGGCTACTACATCACTAAATCTACAAAACAAAACTAAAATCAAACTAAAAATTGAAATTAAACTAAAAAAATACAAACCTTCAATTGAATAAAGGAGAAGAAGAGGAGGTGCAAGTTGCTGCTGTGGTGGCCGGTGGTGGTGGTGGTGGTGGTGGTGGTGGTGGTGGAGGTGCAAGTTATGGTGGGTAGTGACGGAAGGAGAAGAAGTATGTATTTCGTTTTTTTTTGTTTGAAAACACGTAATGAGAAAGAGGGTCTGAGTTTCTGATTTATTATTCCGCAAAATTGGCGACTGAAGGAGTAAATTTGGCGACTGCATTACTTCAGTCGCCAATTGGCGTCTGCATTTTCCTATTTGGCGACTGCAGAATCAGTCGCCAATTTTGGCGCTAAATTTTGGCGACTGTGTTAAGTCGCCAAATCTTATTTTCAGTCGCCATTTTGTGTCGGTGGGAAAAAATTGGGGAAAACCCACAGTCGCAAAAATGGCGACTGAAAACAGTCGCCAATCTTTATCTTTAGTCGCCAATTTGGCGACTACATAGGACAGTCGCCATTTTTCATCGCCTGTTTTGCATTTTTTTTTATTTTTTATTTTTTATTTTTGGTAACGAGAGATTTAATCCCCCGGGCCCATGCATTCCCGTACCACCACATGGACCATGTAAGCCACCCCCTTCGGGAGCTGCAGTGGCCAAGTAATCATCGCCCCAGCTGGCAATCGAACCTGAGACCTCTCAACTCCTGCATTTCTGCAAGCTTTAAGGTTTAACTCAGTTACCACTAGACTAACACCACTTGGTTCTGTTTTGCATTTTCTTGTAGTGTAAGACGAGTAAGATGAGAAAAAACGTATAATGGGCAGAAATTACGATGTAAAAGAAATTTAAAAAATGCACGGAAAAGATGTTGATTGACCCGTATTTTTACCCGAACCTGACCTGAAACCCGTATAGACTTGACCCGTATTTTACCCGAACCCGTATATACCTAACCCGCAACCCGCTCGTTCAACCCGTTTGACAGGTCTACCCACAATGTAAAAACACACACCTTAATAGTTAATCCTTATGTAGTGACCTAAATGAACTACTAAAGGATGTATACAATCAGACTACTATTCGATATTAAGTCAAAAGCTTTTGTATGGGTGAATATATAGGGAATACAAGGGTGATGGATTCAAACCCATATTTATCCTTTTTTTTTTTACCCTTATCAAGGTTAGTTATAAGTAGATTTGGTAAATGGGTCAGTCAATTATACATATATCCGAGTTCTTTTGAAATTGGGTGTAGTTATTTTCTGAGAAATAATTAATTGAACATTCTTTTGAGGTTAATTTGACTAAAGGATATATTTTGAAAAATTATCCATTTATAAATTAGTTTAATTATTTATTGATTATTTCAATTTGTTTACACTAAGTGTGTGAATAGAAAATAGGTATTCAGACTCCTTTTGGATGTATCTGGCAAAAATGACCCAACGCAGCAGCCAAGTTGAGGGTCCGAACTTGAAATATAATCGGAATTGAGCATTGAAAATGTTTACTGTTGCAGCATGTTGCATTATTAATGCTAAATATGTTGATAAAAAGATATTAAAGACGAGCTAATAAAGCGAGCCGGTTAGCCCATTTAGCATATATATCTGCAAGCACAAATTCTCATTGTAGACGGAGGGTATCCGTCACAATGAGAAGACGAATACCATTTTGTCTCACAAAATGTCCATTTAGAGGAGAGAGAAGCACATGAGGTGTCCCACCTTGTATCTCTCCGCCCGACCGTCACAAGCAAGACCAACTAATCTGCAAGAGGATGTTAAAGTGGTGAAGGAGAGGGGGAGGCCGAACGGAAGGTAATAGTGTTGCATGTGGGTATGTTAAGGAAATGCATATAAATGGAATGTGAGTGGTCTAAAAGAGCGGTATGGTAACTACCATGTGATCGACGCCCCTATTCTATTCTATTCTATTCTATTCTGTTATTGTATCGCCATAACTCCAGACAGAAGGGGTGTTTATTTTGCCGCCGTTGATCATTTTCATAATTAACACTATAACTCGCAGGACCATCCTATCTCAATATCTCAATATCTCAATATCTCAATATCTGAATATCTCAAACAACTTTTTCTATTTTGTTTGTCATATACTCTTAATATCTGGCCGGGTTGCCACACCCAATTCCATTATGCTCTCTTACTCCATAATGTCTCTATTTTTTTGTCAATTACCATTTTATCTTTATCAATCCTATGAATCGCCTCTTACTACTTCCTTCATATTTATCTTACCATCCAATTCATACCATCTTCATCAATTCAATATACCCGCCCAGTATTTACTTCCCAATTATTAACGCCCCTATTTCTCTCCATCCACCATCGTCACCATCACTACAGTTGGAAGTGGACCGTGCATCGTGTCGACCTACCGAGCCTACAGAAGAAATGGCGTGACCCATGCACGCCTTGCTAGTGAAATGGAAATGATAGCCCAGACACGGCCCATGGCCATGGCGTGCCGTGTCTTGCCGTGCACCAACATTTCTTGTAATCCAACTTTATTTCTTTCAATTTTGGGTGTCCTGTAGTATCATATTGTATCTAGGTGGGTTGTGTCGTGCATGAGTAGGCATGATCTTCGTTCTCAAACTTAGGCTCATGCACAACCTGTTGGAAGTATATACATTAATGCACTTACAGTGCATACAAACTCAAGCCTTCTTTTCCCTTGTTTGTCCCACATCGGTGGGAAACAAGAGAAATGTCATGTTTGTATACATTCCACTCATGTGTATTTGTAGAGAGTGGTCCAAGGGGTTTCTGTTGAGAGCCTTGGACCAGTGAATCTGGGTTCAAACACACACACGCGCGCGTTGGCTCGGGCTCGGGCTTGGGTAGAGCACCAACGGTGGTTGGCCCTGTTTTTTCTTTTTGGCCCAGTGTGTTAGTGAATTGTCCACATTCATCCCAATGAAGTATCTGTTTTTGAGGAGCTGAAACAGTCAGTCAAAGGAGCCTAGTTTTGCTCCCGTTTTTTTCCTTTGACTGTGGAACCGTTTTTGGCTCCCCTGCTGCTCTATTTTGCTATAAATAGAGCAGCTCCTCTCATTCAGAAATTCACTCTCAACTCACATCCCCCTCTTCTCTTCTTTATTTCTCTTTTCTCTTATAATTTCTGGGTAAAGAATATAAAATCGTTCCCGGTCTTCCAGTCTTGAGTGGGCAAGTCTGTAAGGCGACAGTAGTGTAATCTTTGGGGAACTACCGGTCATAGCTGATCGCCACCTCGGTCGTACTCGAAATATAGTTTTCAAGGCAGTGGTTTCACCACGTCACTACCTCCCTTTCGGTATTTCTGATCTACTATTTTTCGTTACTGCAATTTTAACTTCCGTACAATTACAGTATTTCCGACTTCTGTAATTGTTAGTACCAACAATTTGAAAACTATATTATTATTGCGGTAACAATATCGTCAATTTTGACAAAAATCCTTCCTGATTTGACCAGTGGTCCAAGGGGTTTCTGTTGAGAGCCTTGGACCAGTAGTGGGTCTGGGTTCAAACACACACGCGCGCGCGTTGCCTCGGGCTCGGGCTCGGGCTCGGGCTTGTGTAGAGCACCTACGGTGGTTGGCCCTGTTTTATCTTTTTGGCCCAGTGTGTTAGTGAATTGTCCACATTTCATCCCAATGAAGTATCTGTTTTTGAGGAGCTGAAACAGTCAGTCAAATGAGCCTAGTTTTGCTCCCGTTTTTTTCCTCTGACTGTGGAACCGTTTTTGGCTCCCCTGCTGCTCTATTTTGCTATAAATAGAGCAGCTCATCTCATTCAGAAATTCACTCTCAACTCACATCCCCCTCTTCTCTTCTTTCTCTTCTCTCTAATAATTTCTGGGTAAAGAATATAAAATCGTTCCAGGTCTTCCAGTCTTGAGTGGGCAAGTCTGTAAGGCGACAGTAGTGTAATCCTTGGGGAACTACCGGTCATAGCTGATCGCCACCTCGGTCGTACTGGAAATATAGTTTTCAAGGCAGTGGTTTCTGTTGGAGCTTGTGTCCTCCACATGTAGTGTGATAACGTCATTGCACATACCCTTGTACGGACAAGTGGGAGATTGTTGGGGCTGGTGTCCTTGACAATTAAGTACAATTACTTACTAAATCTCTTAAAGGATCACAAGGGCATACTTCAGTATTATTATCAGTTGATCCACGTTTATCAATAACGGTTGGCTTGCTAGATAAGTTTGACGTTATTGTCATACGGATGGCGGTGATCAACTGGTCCCTATACGTCACACCTATAGGACACGTCTGAGAGATGTGAAGGTATGAAAATACAGTCACATTTATGCCGGATACGACTAAACAGTTAGTCAAGGGTATTGATTATTAAATTAGTCAATAAGATGTTGAGATTATTATTTAATACGGATTAAATAATTTTAGCTAACACGGATTACATGATTAATTTGTAAATTAAATATAAACGGTTATATTTAATTAAATATTGTATTCGCGTATTAATATAAACGGTTATATTAATTTGGGTAATTATACAATATCGTAATTTTATCAGACCATTATTAATACATCGACTGCATTAATATCTGATAACACATGTACGATTTATAAATAAAACCCGCGAATAATATTTAGCTAATCGGGTCGAATCACGCAAAGGAATAAGGTAAGAGTGGGAAAAGCCCACTCTCACCTCAACCCGTTCGGCCGACCCACCAATACTACATAAGGAGAGTCCTCCTCCTTTTGTCAGATGATTCATTCAACTGGTTAATTGATAATCTCAAGAATTAGGGTTTTGAGAACATTATTTTCCCGAAATTCAGATCTCACATCTAAAACCTCACAAAAGCTCTCCCCATATTGCAAGGCAATTGGAGAGTATTTCTAGCACACGCGGCATCATCTCATTCAAGTCTTGGGTGCAAGTTATAGGAGAGAATTTACTTTAATTCCTGTTCTTAGGCCTATTCAAGCAAGGACCCAAGGTTGTATTCCTTTTTCATGTTTTTATTAACTTATGACAATAATCTCAATTGTAAAATTCGTTATAATCCTTCACGTTTTAGGGTGAATACATGCTTTATTCCCCACAAGTGGTATCAGAGCCAAGGCCACGAGATTTTACTTTTGTGTTTTTCATAAGTTTTAATTTAAAAAATTTGAAAATTGATTTCTGTCGGCGTGTGGGTCGGTCGACCCATTATTGTGGTCGGTCGACCTCTGCCCGCGTAGGGTTTCTGTTTTTCGGCAGTTTCTCTTTTGTATAATCGATCTTGTTTTCGATTCCTGTTTACATATTGTTAATTAATCGATATTCTTGACAATATGTGAACCCTAATTGCTGTTTATTTTGATTTACGCGTTTTGAATCAAAGGTTAAAACTTGTTTTGATTGAAAGTACATCAATTTCGCGTTTTCAGAAACTCGACTTGGTATTTTGTGGTCGGTCGACCTGTTTATTGGGTCGGTAGACCACTCTGCAGTTACAGGAAATTTTTTTTTTGTCAGGAGGTCGGTAGACCTATTTAATGGGTCGGTCGACCACTCTGCTGATTTTTTTTTTGACAGTAGGTCGGTCGACCACATCCCTGTAACAGTCGTGTTTTATTTTTCCGAAAATAACTTGTTTTATTTTCTCTTGGCCAAAAGTAATATGCTGTATACGGAAATAGTATATTATTTTTGTGAAACGGTTCACTCTCGCATGATAGATATTATTTTAAAACGGTTTAAGATAATGGATTATTAACTTGTTAAAATTAAAGTGGTTAAAACGGTATAATCACATAATTTTAATCACGTAAAGGTGGTTTGGTAAAATTTGTTAATCATCATAACAGTATTATGTCATGAATGAATTTTAATTTTAGTTGATGCATTTTATTTATCGTCTTGTTGAATGCCTCTTGAATGCTTTCAATAACGTATTTAATTTTTGCAAACGGTTGTAACTTAGTGTGGCCTTAGAAGATTGTGTCACCGTAATGATGGGACACAGTCTTGTTTGTAATTTTGAGATCTTGAATCTCCGTTTTGGCTTTTTGCCATGTAATTACTTTTGTATTTAAATTAGAATGTAAATAGGGTTATATTTGTAATTTAAATTAGTAATTTTGTGAAGACCAAAGACGGAGACCGGATGCTCACTCCCGCTGCAAGACCAAGATGGAACATCAAGACAAGCTTCTAGGGTCCGACGGTGGATTCCAAGTTATTTTATGTTTATTTTGGTAGGATAGGCCACACTAGGACTTTCTATTTACGTTTATTGCATTTATTTTTATGCTTTCATCGATAATAGCTTGCATCATATTCCGCCTAAAACCAAACCACATATAACATGCCTGAAAACTGACTCATGTAGAGGTTACGCGTTAGTTTTCTGTGACAATACAGATGTCACATGTCAATTGCAAAGCCATCACTTTATTTCATTCATTCACGCATATGCTAGATATTAGTTCACTTAAAATGGATAAATAAAAGTTTATGGGGTCTTCCTCGTATAACCAAAAATTGAGAATAGTCTTTATAAATCAGACTCCCATGAATCCCTTCTTCGTCGGTAGGCATAATATATATGACCCCTTCTACGTCGGGTAAGTGGGAACAGATGATTTATTTTATCTCAACATCATGGTCACTCGATACTATCTAGCGACTGAGATGGACTAATAGATAGGATTTACGGAAATCTATCGACCAAGAGTTCCAACGGGGGAATTAGCCAAGCTGTGGGCTTATCAATATACGGAAATTGAGTCTTGGGATCGTTTATATAATTCTTGAGGGAGATCAATTATATAAATGCATGAGTCAGTCTACGAGTTTAAATTTAATTTAATATAAACTTAAATCACAACAATGAGTTGCTTATATGGTTTTGTTTTATCTTCTTTCAGTGTAGAACACGTTCAATTAAACTGATGTATAACTACTGGCTGGTGAAGACCCAATGCAAAGTGCCAAGCTAGCACGTGAATCCTGGCTAAAAGCCTTCATGGACTCCATGAATCAGTCTACTAGACTGAGGAATGATGGGTCAAACTTCTCTGATTGGGAGGCAGCACTACGGAATGCTGCCATTGCTGACGGAAAGCTCAAGTACTTAACTGAGCCCATTCCGGCACACCCAGGAACTAGAGCTAGAGCTAACGAAGATCGCGCTCATAGCGACTTCGTCTTGGAAGCGGGTGTTGGGTTTTATTAGTTACTCATAAACTAATCTTAGTCTTACTAATATAATCTTTTAATTAACTCTTTAATTAACATATTATAAGTGATCTTATGCATGCTAAAAGCGGAAATAAGAGAGTATTCGAACCTTACACACGGTCCAAATATTTAGCAAGGATGATCCTCCGAGTACCCAAAATAGAATACCTCCTTTGGATGCACCAAGACAACCCTTGTATGAACCGAAATCTTCGAACAAGCTAGTATCAAGAATCGGGTTTTTCCTTAAACTATTCTAATCTCTCTAATTAGAATAAATAATATGAGAATACTACAAGAAAATGTAGTATTGATAATATAATCTTATTATACAAAATATTATGGGATAATATTTTGAGAGGTTTTGGTAGTTTTTCTCACACTAGAAAAATTAGCTTGGTTAGAATGAATTCACTTGTGAACATATTCACATTGTGTGGGTTTTGGTTGGTTTTGCCGTGAGCCTTCATGGGAAGCACCAAAATGGTGCTTTTTGTCTTACCAAAACAATTAGAGTGGCTCAAGGTTATGCTTTCTATGTTTGTGTTTTATTGTGTACTAAAGACACAAAACACACCCATGAATGCTTCTTAAAAACCGGTACCATATGAGGTAAAATGGTTATCCATTATAAAATTGTCATTTGTACAATTTCATGTGTGACATGCAACATGTCACAACATAAGGTTAATTGTATTAATTTAAAATACATATTTATCATATAAATGTTATTTATAAATTAATTAAATCATATTTAACAAAATGACTAGTAATTCATAATTACTAATGTATAAAATGGTCATTTCAATAATCGTCAATACGATCTACAACTTTTGTAATATATGCAACCCAATTCATTCTAATTACGACATTTCATAAATATCGTTTAATGTTTGACAATTAACACGTTTCAATTTTAAACATAAATCTTGCATTAAGATTTAACCTCTGATTTCTCAATATATGAGTTAAAGGAATCTGATCAACTCGTATCAGTATACACTTGATCAGTTTATCAATAAAGGGAATTGTCTTATAGGTGTGACCTAAAGGGATCAACTGACCGACACCGTCATACGACAGTAATGTCAACCTCTAGCTAGCCAATCATTACCGATTAATGTTGGTCAGTTGACTAATATAAATCGTATCATCCCTTGCGCATTCTCGTTATGAGATGTAATTACGTGATCGCACTATTGTTGAGGACACATTTCCCAACAGCGGGTGCGATAAAGAACGTACTCATCTATGCAATGGAATACAATTTGCAAAGACGCTTCATAACCAATGGTGCAAACAAGATTTTCACCACGCTCATTAAAGAATTCTCAAAAGCTCCGAGAATCGTTTCTTATGAGCATACCTGTCGCTTCTTTGAGGTGAAACTCCAGAAGGGTCAAGCTGTTAGCCCACATATTCTCAACATGATTGAGAATATCGAGAAACTGGAGGCCCTAAATGTTAGGAATTTAGACCTCATTATACTCTCTAATGATATTAAAATTACAAGCTAATTTCATAAGGTGGTCTAAATAATACATGCATGCAAAAATTAATAAGAAGAAATTTTCTTACATTGGTAAGATGGCATTTTTGGCACTACAAATGTCTCCTACCTTTGTAGTTCTTGAGCTATAATAATGTAGGATGATCCTCCATAACCCAAGTCACCAAAATAGGTGACCTCCTTTGGTTGCACCCAAGACTAGCCCAAAAACACTAAGTATATTAACTAGATATAGTTTAGTGTAAACCTTGTTTTTTTTATATTACAAATATTATTACTTTGATAATATAAGAAATATATTAATTTTTGTGAACTTATTTTGATGAAGATTGATCAAATTTTAATCAATTTTAGAGGTTGAAGATGAAGATCTTAAGTCTTCTCTTTTTCCTCTTAAATGGCTTAACAACAAGTATGTATTTTGAGGATTTTGATTCTCTAGATTTTTCCACTTAAATCAAGTGGAATAGTAGCCTATTTATAGGCCATCAAATGTAAACAAATGAGCTTATAATACTCATAAACATGAGTGGAAGACAAAGACCTATTATGGTCACATTATCTCCATATTCTCGGTTTACATATAATATTCCGGGTCTTATTTCGTCTTTCGACATTTGTCCTTCAAATGCTTATAAGTCGTTTATTTTATTATCTTATATAATAAAAATATTTATCTGATTATTTAACACTTAAATAATACAAAGTATTAAATAAAATACACTTAACATTTAAGTGTCATTTTATCACTTTCAACATAAAATGAGTCTTATAAAACCCGTTTGGCTAATTTTACAACTTCTTGTAACATTAATTTGCTAATTACCTCCACCTCATAAATAATACAAACTACGTATATATTTAGTAAATTAACTATTAATTACTAAATATCGTATTACATTTATTATTCAATTATCATATAACCGAATAATAAAATCCTATGGCCTGAGTACTTTACTCTTCATCAAACATTAAATTCACTTGACTAATAAAAGTCAACCTAAACAAGGAATTAATTAACTTGTATCTTATACAAATAATTAATTTTTCCATTTGGGCATCATCCTATAGGTGTGACCTAAAGGGATCAACTGGTCACCGTCGTCATACGACAGTAATGTCAAACTCTAGTCAGCCAATCATTACCGATTAACGTTGACCAGCCGACAAACATATAAAATATAAATCCCTCATATTCCTTGTACGAGATTTATTATGTAGAAGCATTATTGTGGAGGACACTACTCCAACAATCTCCCACTTGTCCGACACAAGTGTGCGCTACCAATTCTCTTGTCCAATATTATCTCCCACTCAATGCAAGAGGTCTTTCAGGTCGTTCTTGCACGTGATCATATCAAAAAGTGGTTTCCTCGATCTGGAGAATGACTGTCTGACCGGATAATCTACTATAGATCACATCCGAGCGTGGCCACGCATTTCCAGTCACCTCTCCTCGAGTGGCCTTGAGATATATATAATGACATGGATGGACAATTCTATTGACCTATTTTCTTCGTTCGATACAGATCACAATGACCCAGTAAATGTCCATCAACCTCCCTTTACGGCGCGACCTTGGACAAAAACCAAAGCCACCGGAAAACCATACCAACTTAGACAAATAGTCGCAAGTCTAAAGAATTGACTCGAAGGAATAATTGAAATCCTCGCCACGACCAGGCAACATAAAGGACTCTATAAATGGTCACTGTCCGACAAAATGTCTCTACATTCTGCCTATGTAATCGACCAACCATCTCTATGGTCATATGACAGTCGAACTCGTCATCTATCGCCTTACAATCTAGTCACTCCGAGACGTCACCTCATTAAGTAACTAGGGACACTATACAATGTTAATCCAGTTCACTTAATAGGGTTCGACATTGTCACTACAACCTATTTGGATAAAAACAAAGTATAACTAATATCCAGTTAGCCCTGAATATATAAGAGTTGGAAAAACTCAAACGATAAATGATTTTATCATATATGTAAAAATTGATACACTATCAGATTATTACACATCATATAATGTGCAGCAATTCAATTGCCCTATTTCGATCACATTGAAACGACATGACTATCATGTTTAGCCTTCAACAAAACTTTGGTTTAAAATCAATGACACCTCATTTTATCAAACCAACAATTGCTATTTCCCATTGTTTCACATAACTGAAATCACATGTAACTTAATTAAGTACATGTCTAGACTTAACTCTAGACTATGACACCCCTACCTCGAAGATAGCTCCCACTGTTTTCACAGTATATCATGATAGGATATGCGACTGCATGAGCTACTACTAGTCCTTGCATTATTGTCAAATTCAAGCTACTTCGTATCGCAACATCGAATGTTATGAAGTACTTAATTTCCGTTGTAAAATCCGCAATGTATGACTGCCTGAAACTCTTCCAGCAGATCAACTCCTCATAGCCAATACGGGATTTCAAACAATCCCTATATGTTTTAAAGGATGGTGTTTAATGTATCTTTTACATAAACAACAACAAACATTCATCTAACTCCTTACATGAATTATAAATATCAAAACACTTAGTTTTATTTACTTAGTTCTTCTCAAATACTAAATAATAACTAATTTGGATATTAAATGACCTTCACTTAACTTTGATTAATAAAAACTCAAAATACTCAAAGTATATGAATTGTTAAGACAATATACATCATAGCGTATAGAGTTAATCTGACAGCGGAAGCAATTAGAATCAATTCTAATGAGTTCAACTTGTTTGAACTTGTCAAGAATCTCACCTACATAAGACTTCTAATAAAGCGCATATATCCCTCCTTGATTTATCTAATAAATCTGGATATATTAAGATGTATTAATATTCTCCTAAGTCTTCCATCATTCCAAATGATTTATATACAGACTATATAAAGACTCATAAGACCACCATACTCCCACTAAACTTCATGTGTAAACATAATTCCTCAACATCTTGAGAAATTTTTTATAATACGATCTATTAATCATTCCAACTCCATGATGCTCTCTTAAGATTTCTTCAAAAGTTTGCTACAATCTTAAGATTGTAAGGATCTACAAAAAACCCTATAAATGTGTCAAACACACTTTTTCTTCTAGAACGAATCAAATTCGGGAAGATGGTTTTGATATCACTATTAAATTGACAATTATGAAATGCAACAATTGCCAGTATAATCCGAGTTTATAGAAGCATTGAAACTGGTGCAAAACCTTTTTTTCACCAAGTAAGCCTAGAAAACATCTTTTTATTCAAGTCAATTACATTGAAGAGGTCAAACTTCTTCATGTAAATATACCAGGTTATTTACTAGATAATTACACTTGAATTCTAATTCGGATTAAGATGACTTCTATAGCCATTGCATAGAGTTGAAACTAGAAACAACCTTTTAAACAACCTCTTTGTAAGTAAGAGGTATCATAATTTTTTAAATAACGATTTATCATCTCTCATCACTTTCAAAAAAAGTAACACTTATATACTCATCTCTAAAGAGTGATGGATTTTATCCCGACCTCGTATATTCCGAACAAATATACACTCTATTTGACAATAAGAAAACAATTTTCTTGTGTCATTTGTGGCTCTTCAATATTTTCTCCCACTCTGTCATTTAGAAATAGTCCTCTTTTCTATAAAGACAGCATCATGAGCCACAAACACTTTATTCTCATGAACTTGTAGGATAATTGACCACATGTTTTTATTCGGACAACATACAAATTAGGTACTATACCTTTCCATATCTAATACGGAGTGAATATGGTTGTTTAGAAAGGTACTTTGACTTAGTGGGAAAAAGAAATTAGTAGACAAAATAGAAAGACCCCAATTATAAAATCAAGTGGCTCAATAAAACTTGACTAAGATAAAAAAAAATCATATCGTATAAGTTCTATATTATCTCTTTCCAACCACACCTTATCGAATAATGTGTGTTACGGAAAGATTTTAACTTGTGATACTGTATCACATTACTTTTGGTAACAAACAAAAATCATCACTTAGTTATACTTTCCACGATCGGATCGTGAAACTTTGATCTTATAGTCTTACTGGTAATCATATTTACAATAAAAACTCTTTGATCTCATGAGATTCACAATCAAATGATTCACGAAGACTTAGTTTACACTAGTCCATGAATGCAATTTCAATTCAGAACTAAGATTAGATCGGGGTCACCAAAAAATAATTTACGAACTTTTTATATGCTATATGATATATATAAATTTATCTAGTTTAGGTGAAAAATAACCAATATTTTGATTGGCATAGCCATAGATCAAATCATGGCAAATTTGGGTACAACATTTGTTTATATCATATAAGTAAAACCCTATGTGTCTTACATAAAACTTTTATTAAAGCACAATTCTAAACCAAAAAACTAGATTAAGTACATATTTATAACACTTATAAGCCTCATAATGGAATGACAACTATTCTAGTTCCATTTCCTACGAGATAGTTAACATTAGTTAAAAGCTAATCGTCACACGACTATCATCTCATGAACTAATAACAATTATTATAACCACTATCGATATTAAATATTGATGAAGTGGTAGAAGTATAACTAATGTCAATCATATAGATATCTAGAAAATAACGAACCTTTTAGGTGTCACACACCTAACTTTCTTATTCAAAAATTAGGGGTATTTTTCTATTAATGTAATATTTCAATTAAAATATCAACAAATTTGGTTAGGGTTGGCCTTGCACTATGGTTTGGTGTTGCTATTCACAATAGCTTATCCTTATTAACCTTTGCCTTAAACCAAATACTTAAACCAAATTCTCTTTTGAACCTCGTCCTAATCTTAACTATTAAGATATATACATCCCTCTTAGAGCTCCCACTCACTTCTAAGAAACTTAATAAAGTGAATGTGGTCATTGGTTAATCATGATTTCGATTGCAAATCATATTACGAATCAGTTCCCAACGAATTTAACAAGTACTTAAACAATTTAAGTATGTATAACCATTTATCTTACGAGCAATAAGATTGTAGTAATATTGTTGTAAATAAAATGATATTGTAAAATCGAAACACTTTTAATTTAAGCAAAATTCAGTTTATCCTCTTCATAAGAGATCTTTACAACAGACAATATGAGGATCAAATGTAAATGCATTTTTCTAATTAGCTATGGTGGTAAATCGGAGAAAAGATGAATAATCGATTAAACAAGTTACCGTATACTCTTAGAAAACTATTTTTCATGTATAACGGATTATCGATTCTATAAATGGAGGAGCGAGTTGAATATATAGTCATTGCGCGATATAAAATAATAAACGGAATAAGTGGGAAAGTTAACATTCATCGTAAATAAATACTTGAAAAATAACTTTAACAAGTTTCAATAAATAGGCATTTATATAATGATCTCCCACTGAATTATATAAACGATTCCAAGACCCATCTTTATATGAACACGGGCACGGTGAGCCGATTCATCCCTTATTTATATAAATTTGGTGAGTCAACAATTTGACTGATTCTACCATTAGAACTCTTGGTTGACAGATTTTCTCAAAAAACTATCTATTAGCCCCGGAACTAATCATGGGCACGGTGAGGCCGATTCATCCCACATTAATCCCGTTGAGTCCAACCAATTTTCACGTGTAATAGCTTTTATTACCCTACTTACCCAACGTAAAAAGAGAGTACCCCGGTGAGCCGAGCCTACCTCTAATGAAGAAGGGATTCATAGGTGCTAATATTTGGTAAGGCTTTATCTCAATTTTAAAAGTGAGAGATCTTATCAATTTAATTGTCTATCACTTTTAAGTGAACAAAATTGGTGAATGGTAGACAATTGAATCGATAACAACGGAAAAATAAATAAAAAACATGTAATGACAATTTGGCATGAAGATAAGCAACAAATAAAATCCTTATATGACCACCTAGGTAATCTAATTAACTATTCTATTACACTTCGGAAACCAACTCCTTGGTCCCTAGGGTCTTCAATGAAATGGCCTCCTTCTTTTGGATTTCGGAACTCCTTTCCGAAAATAACGCCGTCTTTTAGGAAACTCCGTCTTTTACAAAATCAATAATACTACTAGAAATAAAATTACATGGCAATATCCTATTATACAAATTGTAACTAAAATAAAACTATTAATTAATTACAAATTAGCGATACGAAATCGCAATAAATTACAAATTAAACCGGTATTCCCATACATTGCGGATAATACCAATTTCTACCTATGGCCATATAAGGTAAAATTACATTAATTTAAATACATTCATCCATATGAATAATAAAATGCATTGTAATAAATATGACATGCCAAATCGTCCAACTTACCAACAACGATCATGCGAGCTTGTTAAGTGGGATTTTTAACCATTAAAAATTCCTAATCAATTCTTAAAACAATTTTAAGATGGATCTCTCATTATAATCTGGTCCAACCTCAAAATGAATAGTCACACTAATTAATTTAACATTATATGGGTTTAAAATACATTTTATGATAAAAATAACATAATAATTCATGATTATTATGAAAACAATCCATTAAATTAATAAAAATTATGGAAAATAAAATTTCAAAATTTTATACATTATGGTATTGTACCAATATGCCATGCATGTGGAAATAAAAAATGGTTATGAAATTGATTCAAACATATATCACAATATTTGTCGGTAAAATGCAATTTTACGATTTAATTCCAAATTAAATCATAAAAATTAAAATAAATTTAAAAGAAAATTTTGGGCATTTTATAATATTTCCAGGAGCTTAAAAAAAAAAAATTCGTGCCCCAAAAATAAAATATTTATTTATTTTAAAATAACCATTATTTACCAATTTTTATCGAATAAAAATCAATAAACTATATAAATTAATCACATTAATTTAAAAATTTCTATGTAACACAAATAGAACATGCATGTGGTTATTTCCAAATAAACATACATAAAATTAACATGCAACTTAATTAAAGTAACTCTTAATCAATTTTAATGCATGTTCTTCCAATTTTATGCCATATTAAGTAAAAATAAGTCATAAATCTTTACATAAACTAAATTTTCGACCCATATAACAATATGACCAGATTATATACATGAAAGACCATATTTTTTGATAAAACTAATTTTAACATCAAAATATCAACTTTACTAATTTATCCCATAAACTCATAAAATCGTCTTAAGACAACATGCATGTATGTAACAATGCTCTGATACCACTTGTTAGGAATTTAGACCTCATTATACTCTCTAATGATATTAAAATTACAAGCTAATTTCATAAGGTGGTCTAAATAATACATGCATGCAAAAATTAATAAGAAGAAATTTTCTTACATTGGTAAGATGGCATTTTTGGCACTACAAATGTCTCCTACCTTTGTAGTTCTTGAGCTATAATAGTGTAGGATGATCCTCCATAACCCAAGTCACCAAAATAGGTGACCTCCTTTGGTTGCACCCAAGACTAGCCCAAAAAAACTAAGTATATTAACTAGATATAGTTTAGTGTAAACCTTGTTTTTTTTATATTACAAATATTATTACTTTGATAATATAAGAAATATATTAATTTTTGTGAACTTATTTTGATGAAGATTGATCAAATTTTAATCAATTTTAGAGGTTGAAGATGAAGATCTTAAGTCTTCTCTTTTTCCTCTTAAATGGCTAAACAACAAGTATGTATTTTGAGGATTTGATTCTCTAGATTTTTCCACTTAAATCAAGTGGAATAGTAGCCTATTTATAGGCCATCAAATGTAAACAAATGAGCTTATAATACTCATAAACATGAGTGGAAGACAAAGACCTATTATGGTCACATTATCTCCATATTCTCGGTTTACATATAATATTCCGGGTCTTATTTCGTCTTTCGACATTTGTCCTTCAAATGCTTATAAGTCGTTTATTTTATTATCTTATATAATAAAAATATTTATCTGATTATTTAACACTTAAATAATACAAAGTATTAAATAAAATACACTTAACATTTAAGTGTCATTTTATCACTTTCAACATAAAATGAGTCTTATAAAACCCGTTTGGCTAATTTTACAACTTCTTGTAACATTAATTTGCTAATTACCTCCACCTCATAAATAATACAAACTACGTATATATTTAGTAAATTAACTATTAATTACTAAATATCGTATTACATTTATTATTCAATTATCATATAACCGAATAATAAAATCCTATGGCCTGAGTACTTTACTCTTCATCAAACATTAAATTCACTTGACTAATAAAAGTCAACCTAAACAAGGAATTAATTAACTTGTATCTTATACAAATAATTAATTTTTCCATTTGGGCATCATCCTATAGGTGTGACCTAAAGGGATCAACTGGTCACCGTCGTCATACGACAGTAATGTCAAACTCTAGTCAGCCAATCATTACCGATTAACGTTGACCAGCTGACAAACATATAAAATATAAATCCCTCATATTCCTTGTACGAGATTTATTTATAGAAGCATTATTGTGGAGGACACTACTCCAACACTAAACTGCAAGATCAGTGAGAACATAATCGTTGATCGAATGCTTCATTCGCTTCATGATGGGTTCGCCCTTTTCAGGGCCAACTATTACATGAACGACATGAAGAAGACTCCTCATGAGGTTCACTCCCTTCTCGTACAGACCGAGAAGGATCTGAAATTAAGTGGGAGCGTGAAGCAAGATGTTCTCATGATCTCCAGTAAGGGTAAGGGTAAGGGAAAAGCTAAAGCTCAGGGCGACCTAACAGTAGGCAAGCCCAAGTTTAAGAAGTCAGGATTTACTAAGAGTGGGCCAGGTGAGTCGAGCAACTCACAGGGCAAGACAAAGAGCAAGGATACTAGCATGGAATGTCACCATTGCCACAAGACTGGGCATTGGAGGCGCTCATGCCCCGTGTATCGTGAGGACATTAAGGCGGGCCGTGTTACTCCTGTTGGTATGTCTTTTTCTTCTTTTATTCACATGATTGAGATTAACCATGCAAGTTACGGAACTTGGGTACTAGATACTGGTTGTGGTTCTCATCTATGTAATCATGTGCAGGGCCTCCGAAACCAAGAACCCCTCATCAAGGGTGAGGTTGACTTGCGTGTCGGGAATGGAGCACGTGTTGCTGCAGTCTCGAGGGGAACATATGTGATCCAGCTTCCAAGTGGATTCGAGTTATCTTTATATAACTGTTATTATGTTCCTTGTTTGTCCAAAAACATTATTTCAGTTTCTGCGCTTGACAAACTTGGTTTTTCATTTGTAATAGAAAATAACAGTTGTATTTTCTCATTACACAATATGATGTATGGCAAGGCAGTTTCCATGAATGGAATTTATGTTTTAGATCAAACCACCGAAATATTACATGTGAATAACAAGAGATTAAAGGTAGGTGACAAAGATCAAACTTACCTATGGAATTGTCGTATGGGACATATAAATGAGAAACGCGTAAAACAGCTCATACAGAATGGAGCTATCTCGGCCCGAATCACGCAACGGAATAAGGTAAGAGTGGGAAAAGCCCACTCTAACCTCAACCCGTTCGGCCGACCCACCAATACTACAGAAGGAGAGTCCTCCTCCTTTTGTCAGATGATTCATTCAACTGGTTAATTGATAATCTCAAGAATTAGGGTTTTGAGAACATTTTTTTCCCAAAACTCAGATCTCACATCTAAAACCTCACAAAAGCTCTCCCCATATCGCAAGGCAATTGGAGAGTATTTCTAGCACACGCGGCATCATCTCATTCAAGTCTTGGGTGCAAGTTATAGGAGGGAATTTACTTTAATTCCTGTTCTTAGGCCTATTCAAGCAAGGACCCAAGGTTGTATTCCTTTTTCATGTTTTTATTAACTTATGACAATAATCTCAATTGTAAAATTCGTTATAATCCTTCACGTTTTAGGGCGAATACATGCTTTATTCCCCACAGTTTCACCACATCACTACCTCCCTTTCGGTATTTCTGATCTTCTATTTTTCGTTACTGCAATTTTAACTTCCGTACAATTACAGTATTTCCGACTTCTGTAATTGTTATTACCAACAATTTGAAAACTATATTATTATTGCGGTAACAATGTCGTCAATTTTGGCAAAAATCCCTCCTGATTTGACCAAACTTGAACGTCTAGATGGTAATAACTACAAGCGCTGGTCACAAAAACTGCTCATGTCTTCGAACAATTAGAAATTGATTATGTGTTGTTTAGTGACCCCCCTTGTAACACTCCTATTTATTTAAGGGCCTGAACTAGGACTCCTCAGATAAATAGAGGTGTTACCATCTCGGTTTCCCGAGGCAGTAGATACAAAGGAAGATAAACAGTACTTTAAATTAAATTTAAACTCAAAACATGTTCTTACATATCCAAATTATAAAACTGTTCTGATCAAAATAAAAGTACAACTCAGCAACTGCTATCATGTGATCTAGACTCTAGGCAGGTCCGGGTCCATGCTTCTCCCTTCCCCAAGCTTCCATAGTCTCTAAACCTGTCAATCTGCTCCCCAATAATTTGGTTCATCACAGGTGATCACGAATACACAGGGTCAACCACGAGGTTGAGTAGAGAAAAACTATAAACAATTCACATTACTATAAATAGCAAATCGATCATCTCCACTCCGAATCACAAGACCCATTATCTCCGCACCAAACACAAGACCCATTATCTCCACACCAATCACAAGACCCATTATCTCCGCACCAATCACAAGACCTATTATCTCCGCACCAATCACAAGACCCATTATCTCATCGCCTCCTCGTTATCACAGTACGATATAAATGCACATTATAATGATCACAAGATAATATATAACAAACATGCTTAATATCAATTATGAACGGTTTACACATCATCATATATCAGTAGTTTCCTCTACCTCAAACTGCAGAAGAAATGATAACTGCGCGACTGCTTCTAAAAATGCTCCACACGGAAACTTCCACCTAGATAAGTATTACTTTAATCAATACTTTCCTAATTCTCGTAATACGTGTACACATTCTATTTATAGACATTCCTATATTTAGAAAGTTTCCAAATCAATGGTTACCCAAAATATTAATTTCTAAATATAGTAACCTCTAAAAATAGTAGCTTCCAAACAAAAGATACTTTAGTTTTGAAATTCAGATCATCCATAATATTAATTAAGACCATATCAAAATTTACCATAAATAAAAAATTACACCATCATTACTAATTATATTATCCATAAATACCAATTATTATTAAAACTATTAATAATAATAATAATAATAATAATAATAATAATAATAATAAAAATAAAACAAAAACATGAAACCACACCCTTAACCAACCCGACTCACCACCAAACTCGTCCTCCTAACACCACCAACACATTACCACCGCCACCAATAACCACCAGCCACGATACCTAGAACCACCCTAAGCATCAGTGGCCGCCGGCCGTCGAGTCGTCCGTCGCCGGCGAGGAGAACCAGCCCCTTAAACCCGTCTGGTCCCTCACCCTGCCAACCATCCAGCCTCCTTAAACAGGCTGTCGACAACTCTTAATGTAACAACCCGACCCACCACGGTCGTAACAACCCCAATTAGATGGGAGATAAGCCTTTAGGCCCATTATTTGTCCTCACTTAAGCCCAAAAGCACAAGGCCTTGTTACTAAGTGATGGGTGGTAGTTATTATAAACATATCACAAGCCTCACATTCTACCGATGTGGGACAAATCTCCACACAATCCCATATAACTTTTCTCTTTTCTCTCATACTCTTGGGGTGTTACAAACCACCCCACTTAAAGAACACAACGTCCTCGTTGTGCCTCAAACTTGACCACAACCAGGGCCAGAATCCTCCCCCGCTAGGTGTGTGACCCGGGTACTCCCGACCACAGGCTCACCACACGGTCGCAGGGTCGCTCTGATACCATTTGTAACAACCCGACCCACCACGGTCGTAACACCCCCAATTAGATGGGAGATAAGCCTTTAGGCCCATTATTTGTCCTCACTTAAGCCCAAAAGCACAAGGCCTTGTTACTAAGTGATGGGTGGTAGTTATTATAAACATATCACAAGCCTCACATTCTACCGATGTGGGACAAATCTCCACACAATCCCATATAACTTTTCTCTTTTCTCTCATACTCTTGGGGTGTTACACTTAATATCCAAACCACCACCCGTGACGGCTGCCCAGACCACCCCTGACACCGGACAACTGACTCATGGTGGTACCACCGTGTCGACCTCCCCCGAGTCAACGGTGGTACCACTCCCAAAACACCACTGTAACCCCGTGACACTATACTCTGTAAAAACAGAGCACGACCAGAGACACGAACCACTCCACAGCCGCCACCCTAGCCGCCTAAGCCCAACACGACAACCACCATGACATACCCTCGACCACCACAAATCTGAAAACACAACCACCCAGAACTAAAACTAACGAGGTTATACACGAAGTACCCACACAAAACCATACGACAAAACCCTGTCTGAAAAAGGAATTAATTGACTGACTCAGGCGACCAAAACCACCACCACTGGTGGTTCCTGGTAGCCAACGGTGACCCTTACTGTAGACCAAACACTACTACTAACGACATAGATTAAGTTTAACCCCAGAACTAAACTCGTAACCATGAATAAAACACACGAAAAACCACAGAAACTACAGGGAAACGCAAAGAAGAAGAAGAACGTGCTGACATACCCCTCTTCTGGCTCAGATCGACGGAGTTCTGACCACCCTATGACCACCGTGACCACCACCTTTTAAAATATGCTACGTCGGCTATCAGACTATGAGGTCTTTGTATGGTAGATAGGGCAGGTTAGGTCAGAACATATGCTTAAATATGACGGCTTGAGGTAAGGTGTAAATAGGGTTAGCAAATTCTTATGAATCGTGGGCTGACTCCATGATTTGCACGCATAACGAGGCCCATGGCCGTGCTGCCATGGGTCCTGGGTTCGAACCCCAACAACTACACCTTACTAACATCATCCCTAGGTGGCTAGTTTCCCTTTTCGAGTCCCATATAAGACCAAAACAACTCGTATAAAACGAGTACGAGTAAGCTTATAAAACGAAAGATTTAAAATAAAAGTAACTAAAATGCGAGGTATTACACCCCTGCTCTAGTCGTTTCTGACCCCCTGCTGCTAGTAAGAAAATAGTTACTGCTGCGTCGACTGTTAATGGTGTCAAGTCGAATGAGGATGTTATTAAGAAATTTGATAAGGACAATAAGATTGCTAGATGTCAACTTCTGAATAACATGACTGACACCCTGTTTGACCTTTTTATGATTCATAAGTCTGCCAAAGTGATATGGGAGTCTTTAGAAACTAAATATGGGGCTGATGATGCGGGGAAAAAGAAATATGTTGTGGGTAAGTGGCTGGGATTTCAGATGGTTGACGGGAAACCTATCATGGAACAAGTACATGTTTATGAGAACTTATGTGCTGATGTGACTAATGAGGGTATGAAATTAGATGACACATTTGTAGCCAATGTACTGTTAGAGAAATTCCCTCCCTCCTGGTCTGACTATAGGAACCACCTCAAGCATAAGAAGAAAGACCTGACCCTCCAGGAATTAGTAGGACACATGAGGACTGAGGAGGCAAATCGCCTTAAAGACCTACCTGTCAGTCAATCTGTCAACACTTCTGTTGCTGCTGTGAAAGTTAATCTGGTCGAGTCTGGTGGTCCATCTAATGCTGGAAAATTCATGGGTAAGGGTAAGGCCAAGGTTGGTCAGGGTCAGAACCAGGGTCCTGCCAAGAAAAATGCTACAGGGAAGCATACCAAACCAGTTGCGAAGATTCAGAAAGCTAAGGGTCCCATGGTCTGCTATGTCCGTGGGAAATCCGGTCACAAAGCCTACCAGTGTACTTAAAAGAAAACTCCTGAAGCCAATGTTGTTGTGACTGAGGCTGAGGATATCATTGCACCTGTGGTTGTTGAAGCAAATCTGGTGGGAAATGTTGCTGAATGGGTTTTGGATACTGGTGCTTCTAGACACCTCTGTGCTGATAAGGGGTTGTTTGCTGAGTTCGAGGAAGTTGCTGATGGGGAATGTGTCTACATGGGTAACTCTTCATCTGCATTGATCACAGGCAAAGGCAAGATCTTTCTCAAACTCACCTAGGGGAAAACGCTTGCTCTCACTAATGTTTTATTTGTACCCTCGTTGCGTCAAAACCTCGTGTCTGGTGCCTTATTAAACAAAGCTGGTTTAAAAATTGTTTTTGAGGCTGACAAGGTTGTAATGTCCCGTAATGGGGAATTTGTGGGCAAGGGTTATCTTTCTGGGGGTCTTTTTGTATTGAACACTGATTCAGTTTCTAATAATATTGCATCTACTTCTGCTTATATCGCTGAGTCTATTGATGTTTGGCATGGTAGATTAGGTCATGTGAATGTTGACTATATTAAAAAACTTAGAACTATGAGTTTAATTCCAAGTTTGACGAGTCAAGAATTTTCTAAATGTGCTAATTGTGTTGAGGCTAAGTTTACAAAGAAACCTAGTAAACATGTGGCTACTAGGACTACGAGTCTTCTTTAGGTTAATTCACACCGACCTAGCTGACTTCAAAAATGTTGCAAGTAGAGGTGGCAAGAATTATTATATCACGTTTATAGACGACTGTTAGAGATACACTCGTGTATACTTGCTTAAAACCAAAGATGAAGCACAACAATCTTTTATAAACTTTAAAAATGAAGTCGAGAACCAACTTGACAGGAAAATTAAAAGGGTAAGGTCTGATCGAGGAGGTGAGTATGGCTCTAATTCTTTGATCGATTTTTGATGGTTTAATTCATGAAAAGAGCCCACCATACTTACCTCAATCGAATGGAGTAGCTGAACGTAAAAATAGAACTTTAAAGGAGATGATGAATGCTATGCTTTTAAGTTCTGGCCTATCTGACGATATGTGGGGGGAAGCTATTTTGTCTGCTTGTCACATTCTTAACCGTGTACCTCATAAGAAAATTGACAAGACACCCTACGAGATCTAGAAGGGCTATCCTCCTAACCTGAGCTTCCTTAGGGTTTGGGGTTGTTTGGCTAAAGTGGGTTTACCTGATTTTAGGAGACCTACCGTTGGAGCTAAGACCTATGATTGTGTGTTTATAGGTTATGCTCAAAATAGCTCTGCTTATAGATTTATGTCTTTGAGTGATCGTTCTATATCTGAGGCTAGAGATGCTGAATTTTTTGAGCATGTTTTTCCTTTTCAGAAAACTGTTGTCCCATCTCCTAGTTTATCTGTTGCATCTTCTGATTTTTCTTCACATGCTAGTGCTAGCACTTCTATGGATTTACCTATTGAACCTAGAAGAAGTAAAAGACCTAGATGCCCAAAGAACTTTGGTGATGATTATGATACAACTTGTTTGTCTGAAGTTGGATACACTGTTTGTGCTAGTGATGAGTTTGTTTCAGCTTTTTTAATAGAGGATGATCCAAAACATATAATGAGGCAATGAGATCCATTGATGCTAATTTTTGGAAAGATGCTATTAAAAGTGAACTTGACTCTATTGTGTCTAATCAGACTTGGGAGTTGACTGATTTACCTAAAGGTAGTAAACCCATTACGAGTAAATGGATCTTTAAAAAGAAAATGACACCTGACGGTACAATAGAGAGGTTCAAGGCTAGAATTGTGGTAAGAGGCTTTACACCAAAAAAGGGTATTGATTATTTTGATACTTACTCTCCTGTGACCAAAATTTCGACCATGAGAACTCTTGTCGCCTGAGCTGCTATTCATAATCTTGTTATACATCAGATGGATGTTAAGACTGCTTTTCTGAATGGTGAACTAAGGGAAAAGATCTATATGTCTCAACCTGGAGGTTTTGTGATTAAGGGTCAAGAGAGTAAAGTGTGTAAACTGAACAAGTCTCTTTATGGACTGAAACAAGCACCCAAACAGTGGTATGAGAAATTCAACAACACTTTGATGAGCAATGTCTTTATGATTAACAACACTGATTCATGTGTTTATTCCAAAGTGATAGAATCTGATTGTGTTATTATATGCCTATATGTGGATGACATGCTTATTTTTGGTAATAATTTAGATGTGATAATTAAAACCAAATAATTTCTGTCATCACATTTTGAGATGAAGGACTTAGGAGAAGCTGATGTAATCCTAGGGGTTAAGGTTATTCGAAACCCCAATGGAATTTGTTTAAGTTAATCTCATTATGTTGAAAAAGTGTTGAAAAAGTTTAAATGCTTTGATGAAGTGCCTGCTAGGACACCTTATGATGTTAGTATACATTTGTGTAAAAACTTGGGTAAGAGTGTATCCCAAGAAGAGTATGCTAAGATCTTAGGTAGTGTGATGTTTCTTATGAACTGTACCCGACCAGATATTGCATATGCTGTTAGTAGACTAAGTCGTTATACACATAACCCTAGTAGTGAACATTGGAACGCTCTTCGTCGTATACGCAAATACCTAAAAGGAACAGTTGACCTTTGTTTGCATTATAGCAAATTTCCTACTGTGTTAGAAGGATATTGTGATGCAAATTGGGTTTCAGGTAACGATGAGATCTGCTCTACTAGCGGATATGTCTTCACCATGGGTGGAGGTATTATATCGTGGAACTCTTCCAAACACACTTGTATTGCACGCTCTACCATGGAATCGGAGTTCATAGCTCTTGAGTTGGCAAGACAAGAGACTGATTGGTTGAAAAACCTATTAGCAGATGTACCAGTGTGGGGAGGACGGCAAACACCGGTCTCCTTACACTGTGACTCACAAGCTGCAATTGGTGTTGCTAAGAATAGTGTCTATAATGCAAAGAAATGACACATTCGATTCCGGCATGCTGCAGTTAAACAACTCCTTGTGAATGGAGTTATCGCTTTGGACTATGTGAAGTCTGAAAGCAATCTTACTGATCCCTTTACTAAGGGACCGAGTAGGAGACTAGTCACTGATACGTCGAGAGGAATGGGACCTTAAGACCTTGGGTCAAGGTAAAGTGACACTTGACTAGGTCTGAAGTCTCTTGTTCCTATGACGTAGTATGATTCATAGCCTTAAATGGTGGTGCTATTGAGACGCACTTGATGAATTTTACGCTATGATGGACTTATGTCCTTAATGGCTCATGTGAGAAGTGCTACTGAGAAGCACTTGAGCCACCTACGTAGGTGTGATGATCTCAAGACTATGAGAAGTCTTGTGAACACATCTATTAGTACCAAGGTAATGCATAAGCTCTAAAAGAGCGCGTTGCACTCTGAAATCGCGGAACGATCTTAATCCTGAAGGTATGATATGTGTTGTGGGGGGTATCAACCGAAGCTCAGTTAGAAATTCAAATCGCAAGATATTCACTCACTGTAAGTAAGTTGCTTCCTCATTTCACTAAAGTGTCAATTCAAATCGAAAGATATTGATACCTAAGTATCCAATCCTTCCTTTATCCAGAAATATATCTTTGTTTTTCTCTTAGCCATTAGTGGGAGATTGTTGGAAGTATATACATTAATTCACTTATAGTGCATACAAACTCAAGCCTTTTTTTTCCCTGTTTGTCCCACATCGGTGGGAAACAAGAGAAATGTCTTGTTTATATACATTCCACTCATGTGTATGGTTAAGAGAGTGGTCCAAGTGCTTTTTGTTGAGAGCCTTGAACCAGTGGGTTTGGGTTAAAACACACGCGCGCGCGTCGGCTCGGCTCGGCTCATGCTCAGGTTTGGGTTTGGGTAGAGCACCTGCGGTGGTTGGCCATGTTTTATCTTTTTGACCCAGTGTGTTAGTGAATTGTCCACATTCATCCCAACGAATGTATCTGTTTTTGAGGAGCTGAAACAGTCAGTCAAAGGAGCCTAGTCTTGCTCCCGTTTTTTCTCCTCTGACTGTGGAACCGTTTTTGGCTCCCCTGCTACTCTATTTTGCTATAAATAGAGCAGCTCCTCTCATTCAGAAATTCACTCTCAACTCACATCTCCCTCTTCTCTTCTTTCTCTTCTCTCTTATAATTTCTGGGTAAAGAATATAAAATCGTTCCAGGTCTTCCAGTCTTGAGTGGGCAAGTCTGTAAGGCGGCAGTAGTGTAATCCTTGGGGAACTACCGGTCATAGCTGTTCGCCACCTCGGTCGTACCGGAAATATAGTTTTCAAGGCAGTGGTTTCACCACGTCACTACCTCCCTTTCGGTATTTCTAATCTTCTATTTTTCGTTACTGCAATTTTAACTTCCGTACAATTACAGTATTTCCGACTTCTGTAATTGTTAGTACCAACACAACCAATTGTGTGGCTTGCTGTGCCACCCTAACACTTCGTGTGCCACTTCCATCTTACCCACGTTTTCTTTAATATTTCCATTCAATCAAAATTTAGAAAGAGTAACGGATTCAAGTGGTCAAAAATTGTATACAAGTAGGGACGAACTGACGAAGCTAGGAAGCTTGGAAAAATATTGTACCTGACCGATTTTTATTTTATAGATATATATACGCATGTATAAAGCAGATTTCATACCAATGTCTATGTCTTTAGAATAAATTAAAATGGGAATAAAATCGTATAATACTACATTGGTGAAATAACTATTGTTGACCAAAATAAGATTTGATTAACAATCTAAGCAAATGAAGAAAATTGTTAAAAACTCAAAAATCAAAAATAAATCATAATATACAACTAGGGATGGCAACGGGCCGGATTTGGACCGGGTGCAGTAGGATCCAGATCCAGATCCGCATTTTATACCCTAGATCCAGATCTGATCCAGATTCAACGGGTCCAAATATGTGAGATCCAAATCCGGATCCGGGTCCGTTACAGGTCCAAGTTTCTAGCCCCCCACATTATAAAAAACAAAAAAAAGTCATACGTCATAACACTATTGATATCCATTTTTTGAAATACAATAAAAAGGAGAAGTAGCTAGTAACGTGGCAATTTTTTCAACCAAATATTACAAGTAGTAATTATTATGACCAAGTAATCCAAATACAAATCAAAAAACAAAATAACTAAGACGTAGAACTTCATGTTTTTACTATAAAAACGAGTCCAGGGACGGATCTGGATCTTTCAGGGTCTGCGTAGGAGGATCCAGATCCAAATCCGTTTTAAAAGTAGTGGATCCAGATCCGACCCGGATCCAACAGGTCTGAAAAAAGAGGATCCAAATCCGGTCCATCAGGGTCGGGTCTTACGGATCTGGACTGGATCCAGGATCCATTGTCAGCCCTATAATACAACATACCCTCCTCGAACCCGTGACCTTTTGCTAGAGGACAAACTTATATGTTTACTAAATATTGTAGTGCTCACTTATTAGTTTTTTTTTCTTTTTTTTTATATATTTGATAAGGTAAGAAAACGAGGTTAATCTTCTTGGATAGAACCAACCTATCTCATCCTTTCGAATGAGTAAGGTAAGTTGAAGCCACCGGCTTTCAAGTCACCTCGAAAGAGTTGGACATGAATGCCCAACAGAAGCCGTGAAGTCAGCAACCTTGTTGGCTTCACGAAACCAATGTTTAATAATCACTTCATCGAAAAGATGAAGATCAAGTTTCACATCCTTTATAATACTAGAGATTTTCCACGGGATCTGCCAAGTGCTACGAAGTGAGTTGATAACACATAAATTATCACCCTCCACAATTAACTTCGAGATTCCTAAGTCTTTAGCAGCTAAAATACCTTCTTTTAGAGCGAGAGCTTCTGCGACAAGAATACTATTAGATCCGCACTTTTTTGCTCCTAACAACACGATTTCACCATTATGATCTCTTATACAATATCCTAAAACAGGTTTATTGCCATCTGTTCTCGATCCATCAAAATTTAGCTTTAGGAAGTCATTTGTAGGTTTCTCCCACCAGATTTTCTTCTTACTCAAAGTGTTTCTTGTTGACATTTTTTTCTCGGGACTTGAGATCCTTGTATCTAGTTTCGTTTCAGGTCTTAATGTCATTATTACATAAAGTAATAAGTTTGTTAATATTGGAATTAACATTATTAAAAATAATATTATTTCTATAAAACCATGCATTCCACCAAATAAAAATAATCTTAACAAAATCATCTCGTGTAAATCTTTGAGATGATTTAGTTTCATTAGAAAACTTTGACTTGCAATACTATCATAATTTGACAAAAAATTATTGTAGCTAGTAATGTTCATTTCTTGGATAATAGACCCAATCAAAGGACATTCGTAAAAGAAATGATCTTATTAGTTGATATGTTTACTAAAAATTGCTCACTCGTTAGTTGATCTTAAAAAGCTAGACTAGACCGTGGGCCAGTCGACCCAAGCGTAGCTTCGTCATTATATACAAGGGTAAAAGCCCTTTCTCAACTCAATTACAAAACTAAGTGAATACTTGACGTTTTACATGACTTAGAGTTACGGTTGAATTTAGTAAGAGTTTAGGGGTACGGAGTACCATATAAAATAGAAAATGAGATATATTATGTAAAATTTAAAAATACTTGAAATACTTCCTAGGATAAATCTATTTTTTTAATAATTAATAGAGTTAATTAATAATTATACCCTTTTATATACCACCTTTCTAAAAAAAACTCTCTTTTAAAACCTTTTTATTAAATTACTCTTATAAAAATTACTCAGGTTATAAGTTACACCCAAATGGATTTTCCGGTGGGAAGTCATAATTTATAACTATTTTGCCCTTGCCTTAAAAACATATTCTATGACTCTTCAGTTTCTTTCATCTCATTCACACTCATTTTCACCCTAATTAACTTCACTAAATTTGAGATAGACGGTTTTTCAATAAATTATTGAGAGACCATTCTTTTATACCATTTTATTTATATTTCGTGACCCTTGTCATTAATCGTACCATAGTCATTTCGTACTTATTTACATAATTAATGTACTCATTTTATCTTTAATCATGATTTATACCTATTATATTACATTTAGTACCATTTTTTCTTAAATTTGTACAATACTCTCTTAATAAACTTATTGAAAGGCGGTCTTTCAAGAGACATACTGAATTAACTTTTCATTCTCACATTTTCACCGTTAGTCAAATTTCACCCAAAATTTCTCCTCCTAAGTAGAAAATTGTTGATTCATCCCAAGATTGTGCCAACATTAGATTCATTGTTGCATTTACGTATTTTTACAATTTACCACCATGTATTTATTTTTTTACAAATAATCCCCAAACTCTTACGTATACTCCCCGTTTACCACCGTATTTTAATCACGAACATTTTTTTTTTCTTATTTTCTGTCTTGTTAAGTAACAATTTACGTAATATACCCATATTACCCTCCCTAATTACACCAATCCACCCAAACTAAATAAACACCCATATTTTATCACGTTTCCCCCAATTACCCAACTAAAAATTGATTTTAAACCCTAATCCAAAATTTAGCATTTTCAGAATTCAATCCAAAATATGTTGCTTGTACTTACACTAGAGTAATCGGTCATGAATTATTGTATTTGTGAATACGAGAATTGTAGCAGAATTTTAGCAGAATTCAATCCAAAATATTAGCAGGAAAAAGTTGCTGATAAGAAATACTGATTGCTGATATACTAGTTTTGTTTGGAAATGTGCAGAATATGTAGACTAGTTAGAGAGTCGGAGAAAGAGCAAATATAGGACAGTAACTATATTTGTTGATATACTAGTAAAGAAAACTCCACATATTTCAGCAATACAGGACAATAACTATTCCACAAGGTCGGTCGCTGCATAGCCGTAAAGTTAGAGAGTCGGAGAAACGCAAATATATGAAATATTGATTGCTGATACACAGTTGTAAACTTGTGAATCTGGGATACATCACAATGATACCGAGTAGCAAATGATACCGTGAAGACGATAGATTATCCGAACTACCAGCACTCTCGTACGGCTGGGCTGGGTTTCTGAACAAAAAGGTGGAAGTTTCCGTCTGAGTTAATCTTTGAAGAAGCATCTGATGGAGGAGACAAGTCCTCCTTATTGCCTACCTATAAGGTTCCGAAGGATACAATTTGAGAGTTTCTAGGAGATTTCGCTTGTGATCAAATTAATTTCTAAAACTACCTAACTTGCCCTTCGAATGAGAATGATTGTTGAAATTTGTGGCTAAGAAGAATAGTGAAGATGGCATTTGTTCAATTCTGGCTCCTGTACAATAAAACTAGACTTTTTTGTGCGCTCTCATATAAGAATAGATAAACTAAGCTCATCAAGGAGACACTGCCTAAACACTACCCCTATTAGTAGGGGAAGAAGATATTTTCAAGCCAAGAAGAAGTCCGAACACCGTGCGCACGTAACTTCAAAACAATGCTTTTCAATGAGATAAATCATGAAATGAAAGTAGAGATTGGGAAGTCATTCTCGTGGAATCAAACTAAAAAGTACCACATACAAGTGGAGGAGGACACTATATCCCGACTCTTACATGGGCAGACCCCTTTATTGATTAAACAACTATCCTAACGAGATCTCTCAGGCCAGAATACGAACCTGACGTAGTTTACTACAACACCATAGAACTTATTATTTCTGGTGTATATGTTTTGATTGTTACATCTGGTAGCTTTAAGACCCCGCTGGAAAAAACCCAAACTGTAGTCACTACTACAATTGAGCGCTTGGGCCACTTCTAAATTCGTGGCGCAAGTACTAATTTCCCGTGACTAAAGCTCTTTGCCACGGAAATACCTTCTGTGGCCCAAGTGGCCGTGGCTAACAGATAACCACGGGAAAAACAAGAACGTGGCTAAAATTATATTTGTAGCCACAGATTCTCACGTGGCTAATAATTCCTGTGGCCAAAAATTAATTCTCGTGGCCAAAATTATTCCCGTGACAAACAAAAAAATAAAAAATAAATAAGCAAAATGTAAAATATTATTTTTTACTTATAATGAAAATTTTTTCACATATGAAATCTTTTTTTTGGTCTAAACCTGTCCACCGTCGACAACGATGTATAATCCCCTCGCCGCGGGTGCTCTCACGAAGCCAAAGAGTTGTTCCATCCCCATGGGTAGGGATCGAACTCATGACCTCAGGGTTAAGAGATGAGGTGAGCAACCACCACACTACGAAACACATTTGGTTACATAAGGAATCTTGTCAAGCTTTAATCCTTGCTTGGTTAGTTATCTCAACTCGTTAGTTACAATCACAAGTCATTCATTTTTGCGAACCGTATATCCTTCCCAGGAGGTCACCCATCCCAAGACTACTCTCACCTGAGCACGCTTAACTGTGTAGTTCTTATGATAAGCTACCAAAATTGCAACTTAAGCTAGTTGATATGATTAGCACTTTGAAACCTTTTTAAATTATATTCTTTTCTTTCTAAATTACCTTCAATATTATTTTTGCGTGAAAATATTAAATGATATACATATTTTTACGAAATTGTTTTTATTTTTCTCAAGTTACTCGAGTTTTCAATGTTGACCTCCCGACTAATGATGCTCGGGTCATTTTTTGCCCGAGTCAACAAAACCATTTTCACCAAACTATTTAATCACATTTTCCTTATATTTTTTTCCCTAATATATATTTTTTTTATTTTTTTTTTCATTTGTCGGCATTTTTATTTTATTTCTCTTTTATCCATTTTTTCATATATTTTTCCACACAAATATTATTTGTAAGATCGTCGTACGTGTAACGAAAAAAAGTTTAATCACTTTTTACTAAATAATGATCACTTTTGAATAATGATTACATATGGGTATCAATAAAAGAGTTTTATTAATAAAATAAATGACCAAGACATTATTAACTTGAAAATAATCAGTTTTTGCCGAAAAACACATAAAAGATCGTACAAATTTTTGTTTTCTCTAAATTGATTTCTTTTCATTATTATTGATATTTTTTTTTGTCAACAAAATTTCACATTATTTACACATGTAAATCTATTATTTTAATTTTCATTTTACTTTCCGGTGTGATACGCTCATTTTCAATCATTAAAATGTTTTTCTATACTGATTTTTTTATATCGGTTATTTTATCAATATGTTTTTTTTTCCATTTTATTCAATGATTTGTTCGAAATTATTTTGAATTTAATTTTTTAGACTACTTTTTTTATTTAATCATATTTTAAATCTAATTGTCTTTTTTTTTTCTCCTTAAAAACTTCTTCAATTTTTTTCCAATTTAACATCTCGAATTCAAGTTTTTCTGGAAATATTTTACAAAATAAAGTTGTAAATCAATTTTCTAATGAAAAACTTATTTAACAATATATTAGTTTCAGACTTCTCAATGATAGGTGTTAATAAGTTAATTATTTAATTGTGTGTGCGGTGTCTAAATAATGTTATTAAATATTATAAAATTTAACGAAAAAAGAATTAATTATTTATTAAATTATCGATGTTATGAAAAAACCACTAAACATTATTCTAGTCTGTAAAAAAATAAAAAAATTAAGACGATGGTAATTTTCTTTACGTGTGTATCATTTCATAGAAGTTTTACATTTCTTATTAAACTAAATAAACAAATACCAAATATTTATTAAATTAATTAAAATATTTTCAAAATTTTACATTTAAATTTTTCATATTATGTATATTTGATAAAGTTTCATTCAGCTTTTGTATTTTCCATTTATTTCTTACAAAACCAAGCTTTTACGTTTACCTTAACATGAAATAGTTTTATACACGTCTAAAGAAAATCTTAACCACTGGTGTTTGTTACTAGTTTCGTGGCTAAGCAAATATGTTGCCACAGACAATATGTAAGCCGTGGCTAAAGAAATATTGGCCACGAAATGATCAGTGGCTAATATAAATTTGTCATGGGTGTGACATTGTTCGTGGCAAAAATGATTATTAGCCACGATTGTAACCTAAATTGTGGCGCAATTGACTTTTTGCCACGGGAAAATTTTTCCCATGGCATAAAATTTTTCTAAAATAGTGAATAAATTTTTTCCCGTGGCTAAACAAAATTTAGCCACGAATTATAAATTTTCGTGGCATAAATCGTGGCGCAAGTGTCAATTTGTTGTAGTGAGTTTTCATTTCAGCAATATACTAGAGAAATATATCGTCTGACCGTTACAGTCTATAGCCAGATAGATTAGTTTGCCTTTGTGCAAAAACTAGTAATATTATGATCATTTTACTCATTCAACAGTTAAAATTGACAACTCAAATGGTCGCCTATAGAACGTAATGCTGCAAATAGAAGAAAATCAGGTTCCCAACTGATGTTAGTTTTAACGTAAATTTGGATATATAAACGGAGCGATATACATACATTAGTATACAGTAGAATTGGATATCATGCATTCATATTCAGTTATATATTTCAAATATCTTGCTCAGTCACATTGACCTGTTTGTTTCAAATCATACAATCTGAATGCAACTGCAGAAAAGGGATTGCTAATATAAGACAAACAGTGTGACCCCTGATATAAGACTAAAGCATTACCCCAAGTGTATCAACTCACCGAATGCTTCATCTATGACGAGATAAGTGGGTTAAATGTACACAATACAACTTACCCCATCTAGTAAACAAAAAAAACATCTAGATTACCAAAAAATACATCTAGTTGAGGCAAGGTTTATTAATCCAAAGATGGTTGGCTCCTAGTTTGGCTCAAAATGGTTTGATCATGTATTGCTTTTGCCTTTTTTGCATTACTTTTCTTTTTTGCCGCGTTTACCCAAGTTGAATTAGTCTGAGGTCTTCCACCTTTGTTTTTTGTTTGAGGCGCAGATGGGGGATTCGTGCAACTCTTGATATTATGGCCAAGTGATCCACATTTGCCACGTTTCACTGTACTCTTTGCCTTTTTTCCTTTGCATGCCTCGTTAGTTTCCTTCCTTCTCTTCTTATTTGATGGTCTCCCAGTCATCTTCCTCATGGTGGGAGGCAATGGCAGTACATGGTCAGTCTTCTCCCATTGGCTAACTTCGGGCATTTGGTTCACTGTAGGGGTATAAGCTAGCAAGTACTTTTCCCTAGAGTAGGCATCATTGACGAAGTCCACATGCTTCATTCTTTGGTCCAGTATGCAAGCCATAGCATGTGTGCACGGTATTCCGACCAACTCCCAATGCAAATTTTGGGTGGAAATTTTGATCAGATTACATCTTTTGGGGGTAAAAAATTAAAAAGTTTTCATAAGGGGGTTAATTTTAAAAAGTGGTATATTGAAGGGAGTTTTTGTTAATTTACTCTTTATTTTGTGCAATATTCAAGGAGTTCTTGGCCATCATTAATGATTTAGCTAGAAACAATTAAATCAAAACTTACAACTATTGATTCATAACAAAGAAAATTACGGAACTGATTAATATTTGATGACAAAAATAAGAAATAAGGAATAAAAATTAGAAAATAAAACTCATATTGCCAAATAAAGTTTAGTGGTGTCATATGTGCAACGAAGCCTTGTCATAGTCATTTAATTGACAAAATTAATACACTAATGTTTAAATACTGCTTTGTGTGATTATAAGTTTAAGGTTTGTAAAGTTCTAGGAGATAAAAATGAAATTAAGAAGGGTAAGAGTAAGCGTAAGGATATGTTCTTTTTAACTTAATTTCAGATCCTTCTAATTTTACTTGAGTATATTTCGTTAAATTTTATTTAGGTTATTTGTTCAGTTTCGATTACAATTCTTATCACAGAGAACGAAAAAAGGTAAACAAATGAATGATACAGACATGGTACTAATCTAGAGAAAACAACAACAATGTTAGTGATAGAAAGAGAAGGTGATTCTGGCTCTGAAATCTAGGTTTTGCAGAATTCAATGACGACGGCAAAAAAATCAACTTCGAGATCTACAAATAATAATAAACAAAAAGAAAAACAAAATACGAATAAGTTTGATTTGCTAGCTTCTACAGAACATAATGAATTCCCTGCTTTGAATCGCAATGAAGGACCATCAAGTAGTGATGTACACAAAGAACGTTCAATGGGTAGCATCATGGGGATCCCGTCTCTAAACTTGGATGCTCTTGTAGAAGATGATCTGGGTGTAGAGGATTTCGGGTTTGTGGATGAATTGGAGCCTATTGCAGAGGAGCTAGAAATGTTACGTTTCACGGTGGAAGAGGTACAATCTGAACTTGACTTTTGGAAGTTCTCTGTGTATTGTTTCATTCTGGGAGCAAATCCACTGTGGGAGGTGGTAGAAGGTTTTATTAGACGATTATGGATGCAACATCATGTAGTTTCATTATCGTTTTTACCTAATGGAGTGTTTTTGGTGAGATTTAAGACTCAAGAAGCCATGGATGCGGTTTTAAAACAGGGGTATTATTTGTTTGATAACAAACCCTTAATAGTGAAACCATGGACTGAGATTACTGACTTGGTGAAACATGTTGTACAATCAGTACCAGTATGGGTCAAATTTCATAAGTTGTCGTTGAAATTTTGGGGAAAGGGATTGGCTAAGATAGCAACATTGATTGGAGATTACATTAAATGTGATCAAGCAACGGAGGAGAAAAAAAGAATTGGCTATGCTAGGTCATGATTGAGATTGAATTTGATAAAAAATTACCTGATGTTGTTAAGTTTTATGATGAAAATAGGGATATAGTTGAAGTTGAAGTAGAGTATGAATGGATACCAGTACTGTGTCAGGGGTGCAAAGGAATTGACCATAGTGCTAAGGAGTGTAGGAGGAAAAAAAGGACTGAACCAAAGAAAAGTAAATCAAGTATGGAAACCAAAAAATGTGGTGCAGCCAGTGCAGCATGAGCAGCCACCAGTACAGGAAGAGCATGAAGAAGAACAACGACCTTCGGTTGAAATTCCCTCGCATACACCAGTTGTTTGGCATAGGAATGGGTCATATTCCATGGGGAACTCTCCTGTTAGACCAAATATCAGAATGAGTAGACAGGAAGGGACTGAAGGGGCCTGTAGTAATCGTATTTTTGGGCAACAAACTTTCTTGGAGGCACTGAATAGATGAAATACTCCCAAGGAAGGGATTGGGATGAGTAGTAATGTTCCTCACCAGGGGGTGGAGGGTGTATAAACTAGGCTTCTGGAATGTTATGGGACTAAATAATCCTTCCAAACAAAGACATATTAAATGGTTTATCCATATGAATAAGGTGGGATTATTTGGGCTCCTTGAGACAAAGATTAAATTTGTTTCTCTAAATCATTTGAATAGTATTCTGATGGATGGATGAAGTTTGTCAACAAATAATAGATGGCATAAAGGTGGGAGGATATAGATGCTGTGGAATCCTGCTGTGTTTCACATTGAGTTTTATGACTACTCAGCTTAATGTATTAACATGAAGGTTACTGAAATAGCAACAAATAGACTGTTTTGGCTGTCCATGGTGTATGGGCTGAATGATTGTGTAGGGAGACAAGAGTTATGGATGCAATTACAGAATTGTTATAAACTGGTGCAGGGTCCTTGGCTAGTCTGTGGTGACTTTAACGCAGTATTAGATCATTCTGAAAGATTGGGAGGTATGTGTAGTGATGTTGAGATAGAGGAGTTCAGGAAATGTGTTGCACATTGTGAACTGTTTGATAGTCCTGCTGTTGGAGCTCATTATACGTGGAACAATAAGCAGAAATTTGATACAAGAGCCTATAGTAGATTGGATATATCACTTATCAATAAGGAGTGGAGTGTGGAAATGCAAGACATGTATGCCCATTACATGCCTGAGGGGGATTTTGATCATACTCCTTGTGTTCTGAGGAGTAGAAGTCAGTTGGATAATTATAAGAAGCCTTTTAAGTATTCTAATATGTGGGGGAAGTCCAAGGAATACTTAGGATGTTTGAAAGAGTGGTGGGATGATAATTACCAGGGGACCAGAATGTTTTGTCTTACAAAGAAAATGAAAAGCTTGAAGTACCATTTGAAGAATCTTAATAAGGAATACTTTGATGATGTGGAGAAGAGAGCAATGATGGCATTGAAGGAGGTCCATGAGATTCAAAACTGATATGATCCAGCATATGGGAGAGGAAGAATGGGTAGCAAGGGAGAAGGCTGCTCTTGAGAAATATAAAGAGTATAAGCAGGCTAGTTATACTTTTTTAAAACAGAAAGCTAAAGTAGATTGGGTTAAGGATGGAGATTGCAATTCTAAATTCTTCCATGGGGTGATCAAGAAGAATTTTGTTAGGAATCAAGTGGTGATGATATAGGATAATGCAAATGTAGTTCGTGATGATCCAATAGGCATTCAAGAGGCCTTTCTTCAGTACTATAAGCAGTTGTTGGGTGCAGAAGCAGTGATTGAGAAAGTGAATAAGCAGATTATTAGAACTGGGCATGTCTGCTCTGATGTTCATGCTGCCTTGTTGATCATTGGTGTAACAAATGAAGAATCAAGAATGTTTTATCTCCATTCCAGATCACAAAGCTCCTGGCCCTGATGGGTACTCAAATGCCTTCTTTAAGGACTCTTGGAGTATCATCGGGGAGGAGGTATGTGAGGCAGTGAAAGATGTTTTTAAAACAGGGAAGTTGTCGAAGCAGCTGAATGCAACTATCTTGACCCTTATTCCCAAAACCAAGATGCCTACCCATGTCAGTCAGTACAGGCCTATTGCTTGTTGCAATGTCTTGTATAAATGCATTACTAGGATCATTTGTAATAGACTGTCTAGGGTGTTGCCTGATCTTATTAGTCTGAATCAAGGTGGTTTCATTAAGGGGAGAAGTATAATTGAGAACATTTTAATTTGCCAAGACCTAGTGAAGCAATATAATAGGCAACATATTTCCCCTCGATGTATGTTTAAGATGGATTTGATGAAGGCATCTGATTCAGTTATTTGGGCTTTTTTGGATGAGCTTCTTGAGGCCTTCAAGTTTCCTGATAGGGTACACAAGCTGATAATGGAGTGTGTTACTACTCCTTCTTTTTCTTTGGCTCTGAATGGAGATGTGTTTGGGTTTTTTAAAGGAAAGAAAGGCTTGAGACAGCGGGATCCAATGTCTCCCTTATTGTTCACTTTGAGTATGGAGTATCTTAGTAGAATTCTGAAATGTGCAACTGAGAAGATGGATTTCAGTTATCATCCTCTCTGCAAACCACTCAAAATGACTCACTTGATGTTTGCAGACGATTTGCTCATGTTTTGTAAAGGGAATGCAGCCTCCATTATGGTCCTTCTCAGGGCCTTTGCTACTTTTTCTGAAGCTTCAGGTTTGAAGATGAATACAATGAAGTCTTGTTATTATTTTAGTGGTGTTGGTGATGAGTTGAGGCCTGATATTTTGAAGGTGTCAGGTTTTAAAGAGGGCAGTTTACCATTTAAATATCTTGGTGTACCAATTATAGCAGGTAGACTGAAAATGAAAGATTGTGACTGTCTGATCACCAAAATTACTGATAGAATCCAGAATTTGGGCACTAAACACTTGTCTTATGCAGGGAGAGTAGTGCTAGTGCAGTTAGTTCTGTCAACAATGCATAGTTACTGGGCTTCTATGTTTGTGTTGCCCAAAACAGTGGTGAAAAGAGTTGAGAGTATATGCAGGAATTTTATTTGGGAAGGTCATGCTGAATATAATAGAATACCAGTTGTGGGTTGGTATTAAATGTGTGTTCCAAAGAAAGAGAGAGGTCTGGATTTGAAGCAAGGGCAAGTGTGGAACATTGCTTTAGTTGGTAAGTTAGTATGGTGGATTGTGGCTCATCCTGAGAGGTTGTGGGTGAAATGGGTGAGTCATGTATATATATATGAAAAATGTTGATTGGTATGATTATAAGCCTTTATCAGATAATAGTTGGTACTGGAGAAAAATCTGTAGTTTGAAGGACTATCAAGGTTGGATTTGTGGATGGGAACTGGTCTCATAGTAGGGGGAATTATTCTGTTTCTAGCTGCTATAAATGGCTAAGAGAGAAAAGGGAAGTGGTAAGCTGGCATAGAGTTGTTTGGTGTCGGATGGCCCTTCCTAAGCATTGTTTTGTAGCATGGATGGTTAAACATACTGCATTGAAGTTAAAGGATAAGTTGTTCAAGTATAATGTTTGTTCTGATGATAAATGTTGCATTTGTGTGATGCTCAGACAGAAGACCATCAGCACTTATTTACTGACTGTTTTTACAGTCAGAGGATTCTGAGGTTATTGGGAGTCTGGTTAGGGACAGGTATAGGAGTAAAGGATTGCATTGATGCCATTGCAGTAAAACGATGGGGTAGACACAAGAAAATGGTGACTACTGCTACCATCATGGCAGTCTGATCATGTGTGGATGCAAAGAAATGGAGCTCGAGTGGAAATGAAGATCATGAGACCTGAGATGATTGTAAAGTTGATTAAGGAAGAGATAATGAGTAGATTTTTAGCTAATAGACCAATTAAAGTTTCCAGTAGTGATTAAAAGTGGTTAGCTAAGATGTAGTTTCAGTAGTGTAGTAGCAGGAGTTTATAAATTGGAAAGTATGCAGGAAGTGGAGTTGTAAATGAGCTTTGATTTTATAATGAAAATGCTTACATTTTAGCAAAAAAAAAAATTATTTAGGTTCAATTAATTATGTCCAATTAATCTTTTCACCCAATTAACTTTTAGTTTAATTAAATTTACTTTACCTCAGTTTTACTCAATTTAATTTAATTAAACTCTACTCCAATTAATTTAATTCAATCCATTTCAGCCGAAAAGAACAGGACTAAGAGCGAGAGTCTTTGCATGTTTACCCTGTATTCCTCTTTGGTAAAGTCAAGCAGATGTCATGGTGGAAAATCTAGCATTATTTCCATACTTGATAGACAGACAGAGTATATCATGACTAAAATCAGAAATAATCATTACCCAATTATAAATTAATCTATGTTTCCATTTGAAATTAATCTCAGTTAGCCATAGCTTTAAATTCAGCTATGTTCATTTAGTCAGGTTATTAGGAAGCTAAGATTATTATGAGAAGTAGGCCAGATGAGTTAACGTTATAGTACTATTTTTATAAGTTCATGCTATTTTAACTACAAATTGAAACTTGAATATTAGTAATCATCATACAAACAACCATCTTACAAATAAGAAATTGCATCTTAGGATCGAGGCTCTAGCACCAAACATGATCATGATCGAAGAAGAAGAATTAGAAAAAAATTCTCAAAAACGGGTCTCCATATATCAAATTAGAGAACTAGATTCAATCTATTACTTTTCTTATTTTTTTGTCAATGTTTGGATAATGTAAGTTTATATTAGACCTTTCAATTGTTTTTTTTGTTGGGAAGGTTAATAAATTGTATCTATTATTGATTCTTGATTTTGCAAAATACTTGAGTTTGTCATTATATGCTCCCTATTTTTTTATAGCTGCTTCCTAATGTTACTTTAACGTCAAACACTAATGTTTTTCGTTTCATGCAGACATGCCAGACAATAGTTTGCGAAGACATTAATGTTTGGCACTTGAGTACCATTAATCAAGAATCAAAAGATAACTTATTAACATTCACACAAAAAATAACTAACTGAAATATCTACTATAAACACTAAACATTATCAATTTATCAAAATATTGACAATAAAACAAGAGAACAAAATAGATTGAAGTTAGGATTTTGTAAGATCATTAAAAAAAATCTTTACTGCTATTCTCTAATATGATGTAGAATTTGTTTTTCTAATTCTTTTTCGTGATCATGCTTGGTGCTACAGCCTTGATCCGAATAAGAATTTTTTTCTTGGTAAAATCATTGTTTGTGTAATGATAGTCAAATCATTCAAGTTCTAATTTATAGTTAAGATAGGAAGAATCCACAAGAAAATAACAGTCCATATCTTCCACACTAGGGGTTGTTTTTGTTCGCTAGAGGAATTGAAATTTCAAGAAAATAATAATTCGTACGATTTTCCAAAATCACGTGAATTGGAAAAAAAGTGTTTGGTTGGAATGTGGGAAGTGAATTCCACGGAAATTCCCGCTTACCTAGGAGCCTAGGTAAGCAACTTTCCCCATTATGGAGGAATTGATGTTCATATGAAACTTAAATTTATGTGATTGGAGACAAACAAACAACCCACCAATTTTACAAATTCCATAAATTCCAATTCATGTGTTTTAAATTGGGTAACCAAACAACCCTAATATTCAAAATAACCTGGCTAAAAAAATGGCTCAATTTTGAAGCTAAGGAATAAAGTTTCGAATCGCTAATTAGGGCTCTCACAAATGGACAGATAGATTACTTTACTATAGGAGTATTGGGTACTGATCTATTTCTAATTTTAGTCATAAGATACTCTGTCTATCGACCAAGTATGGAAAGCTAGATTTTCCATCTTACGTGCTTGCCTTCACTCAGCCAGTCTAGCAAATTTAAAATGCCTAATTCAATATGTCATTTGAGGCCCCGAATAACATCTTTTTCTTTATTATTACTATTATTATTATTAATTTGGAAATAATGAATTGCAATAAATCAATACATTCATATAAACTATAAATTTAAAGATATGTATTTATGACAAAATCGACTTTAATAATAAAAAAATGGAATTACTTTTCCTCATACGAATTTTATTCAATCACATACATTTTTTCATTAATTTTCCACAACCTAGGCTTTTTCTAAACTAGACAATTGAATCATACCTATTACCTTTTCTCCTAAAATCGATCTTAAGTATTCTAAAAACTAGACTAATGGATTATGATTCTCAAACTAGTGAAGTAATTTTGTTGTTTAGCAATTATTAATAAATTTTTAAAAATTATTAGGGTTTCTTAATTGTTAATTAGGAAAATTAATTGTTTACTTACTTATCAATTCTTAATTTCTTATCAATCAAGATGTGGCGGTTTGGGTGGTGGACGATGGTCATATGGGTGGTGTGCGGTGGTTAAGGGGTGATGCATGACAAGAATGATGGCTGATAATGGTTGCTGCGCATAAAACAATCCCCATAAAAGATGATGAATAAAGGATTTAAGAAAAGAATAAATTGACATTCAATTGTTCTGAACTTATATACTAAGATCTTATAACTATTATCAATGTTAATTTTTCATAAATTAAACATTAGATTAAATTATCAATCGCACCCACCTCAAATCCACTTGTTTCAACCTATTCCCACTTCAAATTTTTTTAATAAATTACACCCAAACTAATAGTTACGTTCAAAAGTTGCACCAAACCCATTTTCAAGCAAAAATCCACTTGAATTGACTATTTTGTCCCCGCGATTATAACACATTTGATTGTCGCCTCATTTCTCTATTTGACCTATTTCACTTATTTTCTCTCATTTTCCCCAAAAATCTCCTTTGATTCCTCCAAATTTCGTATAATAATTAAGTTGTTTCGAACAATTGTTCCCCCAAAATTCCTATCATAATTTACGAAACAACTCCTTTGATTCCCCCAAAAAACTAAGTTATTCCCCCAAATTTTCTTATCATAATTCCTTTAATTATTGAAAGATTGTTCATCCATCAAATTTCTGGGTTTTAATTTATGCAATTTTGGGGTTTTTAATTAGGTTGAGATTGTTAACCCTAATTTCTGGGTTTGAAATTTAGGTTATTATATTTTGAATTTCTGGGTTTTCAATTTTTGTGTCGAATTTATAGGTTTAAATTTCTAGGTATTTGAATTTATGGGTTTTCAGTTTATGTGTCGAATTTCTGGGTTTCAATTTTTGTATATGTCGAACTTCTGTTCATCCATCATAATTAGGTTTTCCTATCTTTGAACTTCTAGTTTTCTAGCCCAAATCGAAACTTTCATGTATGGTTGAATTGTTTGTTATAACTGTGGTTGAATTGTTTTTTATAATTGTCACCTTGTTTGCTGCTTGATTTGGAAATCAGATTATCAGTTGTCTTATTTGAAGTATCAATTGTTTCCTACGCTTGATTCGGAAATCAGATGATTGTGGTTGAATTGTTTGTTATAATGAGATATACCTACCTTAAAGGTTTAGTTCTTCAATGAAATTGGGGAAAATTAGTGAAAATGATGAAAAAGAGGAAAATGGATAATGAATGATGATGAAGAAGATGAATGAAGGATGAAAATGATAATGAATGAAGGAAGAGATTAAAAAGAAGAGGAAAGCGCAAAATGTCCTAAAAAACTTAATTTGCTGGAAAAAATTCAAAATTGACGGAAATTAGATCGAAAAATGGTTGGTACAATTTGTAAATTGAGCAATTAATTTAGGTTTAATTTATTAAAAAAAATGAGGTGATAGTAAGTTCAAAAAAGTGGATTTGAGGCGGGTGTAATTGATAGTTTACTCTAAACATAATTAGGTTGTTCTTATGTAAACAATAATCAATTGGCCGCAACGAGGTTTGTTGATGACCTGATTGGCTAGAATTGGTGAGCGGAGGAGGTGAAGGGAGTTGATGAAGAGAGAAAAAAAAATTGATTGGGTGATGACTAAAAAAAATAACAAGAGTAATATTATAAAAGACATATGTGATAAAGTAAAATTCATATGTGAAAAATCACAACTCTACTAAAATTAAGAAAAACTAAAATTTATGGAGTAGGAATTTTAAGGATCAAACTCGGGACTTTAAGCTATAACCGCAATGTTAGGGGATTTTTATGCTTTTTATACCAAGTTACTATTGGTCGTCGACACATTACTAATTACCGTCGACACATATTAATGAACTTCCTAAACTACCGCTACCTCACATTCCCTTCTATTCAAAGTAATAAAAAAAATTATTTGTTCATCTTAAAAAGTTTTAAAAAAAACTGTTTCAACAAACTACGAACTCGTCTTCAACAATAACGTTATTTCCGTTACAAATTCAAAAATTCAATTATTTACTTCTTTAATTTTAGTTATTATTGTTCTTAGTTTGATAGATTAGAAACGGAATTAGGATAGATTCCTTAGTTTGTGACCGAATTAGGATCGATTCAATTATTACCCAGTTAATATTAAAAAAAAAAAATAGACAAAGAACTTTTTCGTCCATCACGGGTCTTGGACGAAATTTTTTTTGTCCAGCCTAGGTGCCAGACGAAAAACTTTTTCGTCCAACACATGTGCTGGACGAAAAACAATTTCGTCTGCCACCTAGGCTGGACAAAATTTTTTTTTGTACGACACGGGTGTTGGACAAAAAAGTTCTTTGTCTAGCACCCCAAATTTTTTTATCCAACACTTGCGCTGGACAAAAAAATTCTTTGTCCAGCCTATTTCCGTCACATTTCAATTTTTTTAGTCGAAATTTTTAATCGGCTTCGGAAATCTAACGCTAATAATTATCCGTTCTACTATAAAATGAATTAGAAAAAATAAATTTGAATTAAAATTATAAACCGTTGTAAAATCGTTGTTTGAACCCCTTCAAAACCGTCATTTTTTTTAAAAAAATCCAACATTATTTTTTTGAGATTTTTAAAATCGTTGTTTGAACCGCTTCAAAACCGTCTTTTGTTTCTTTTAGACAACCGATATTTTTATTTTTTAGATTTTTAATCACAATATCAAATGGGTTGAAAGAAAGGGCAAAATTGAAAGGTTATATAAAATGTCGACGATAATTAGTAGAAGTATCGATCATCTTTAACATCTCCCTTTATATATGGTAACCATATCTAGTTATTCTAAGAATAGAGTATTTTTTGGGCCCAAAAATGTTGGAGAACACTCTGAACTTAAATTTGTCATTAGATGGGCCTGCCTTCACTACAGAGGAAGCCTAGTTCTTCCGGAATCCTATTAGACTATTAGTTTATGCAAGAGTGCAAGACTGCAAGAGCCCGTATTATACCGGGTGGTAGGGTACTAGGGTACTACTACTACTACTACGGTTAGACTTAGACCTGGCAAACGGGTCATTCGATTCAGTTTCGGATCAATTTTATTCGAATCGGGTTATTTCGGTGTACCTTTATTTTCGATTTCAGTTCGGTTCAATTCAGGTTGGAATCAGTTTTCGCTTTTAATCGGTTGTAAATATTTCGGGTCAGTTCAGGTTCGAGTCAGGTTAATTTTGGAACAGATGAGATTCGGGTCGGGTCAATATCAAAGCAGATGAGATTCGATTCGGGCCATATTCGGATCGGATGTCAAGGGATTAATAATGGATTATATTTATATATCAAATATTTCGATTTTGTTTTTGATATAATTTTTAGATCTTTGTCCGATAATATTTCAAATTCTTTTAATAGTAATATAATTTGATTCCACATTTTTTTTCTTATCTATTTTTTTATAATTATTGATATATTATACTCCCTTCGAGTCGGAGTAATGGTTCTTACTTCCTTTTTGGTGCGAGTTTAGTGATGGTTCCTCTTTCCATTTTTAGTAACTTTTTTGTGGTCCAAAATCAATTCAGTGTGGGTAGGGTGTTTTGTGTGGTTTAGATTCATTTCCTTATTTTTTGTGCATAAAGGTAAAGGAACCATTACTATGACTCGGAGGGAGTATATACAAATAATTTAAATTTGAACGGTCAAACATGAAATTGAGAAATAGTAGACATTCTTATATAAATACTCCGCAGTATGTACATGATAAATTCATCATAAGTATTTCATATCTTACAACATTGATTTATGTATATAAATAATTAATTTTTTTTCTTTTGTTTGACAAACGACAATTACTACATTCGGGTAATTTCGGGTTTCGGTTGAATTTCGGTCATCATTAAGCAGGTTGAAAACGGTTCGGGTGTGTTTCGATTCGGGTCAAATCAGTTCAGGTTGAAACAGTTCAGGTTTATTCAATCTCGGGTCTATTTCGGATATTACAAATTCAGTTCAATTTCGAATCAGTTCAGGTTGATTCGGTTTCGGGGTGAAGTTCAGCTATACCTTTCGGATGTACGGTCAGGTGTCGATTCAGTTATTTTTAATCGGTTTTTCGGGTTCGGTATACTTTTGCCAGGTCTAGTTAGACTATTGACTACGTTGGGTCTATTATATTTCAAAGATACATACAAGTTGCTCATGCAAGATAAAAGTATTCCCTTTATTTTTAAAAAAAAATTTAAGAAAATGAATTTGGACCCCACAAAACATTCAATCCCACATAAAATTAAATTTAGATTGACTTACTAAATAAGAAAAGAGAGAAGAAAATAGGATTACCATCAATAAAGAAAGAGGGAACAATAAGCTGAATAGGAGAATGTAACAATTACTTGAATTACTTGCAACATTGGCACACAAATTCTATCCGATTTGCATCAATATTGATATAAGATTGATTATGCATGAATTACTTGAAAACGTTATTAATTGAAAAAGCGGGAGTAATGTATCCTCTAGAAGCCATAAATCATGGTTGCGATCCATTGAAAAATTCACAAATTCTCATTTGTGACGGCGGTATCCGTTACAAGTTTGTGACGGATACCGTTTTCTCTCATAAAATATCCACTTTTTGTCTCTCTTCGACACTATTCATGTGATCCCCTTTCTCCACTAACTCATTTTGTATCCATTTTACCTCACAAAATATTCGTCACAAATGGTAACCCGTTACAAGCAACACTTATGAAAAATTTGAGAAATGCCAAAATGGCCTTATGTTAGAACCTTATACCTCAACGTTTTATGCTGATTATCTGAGGGGGTGTTTGGTTGAGCATTTGGAATGGATTGAAATATATTTCATTCATCTAAGCATTTGGTTAAGCCATTTTTTAATGGAGTTTAATATCCAATGGGTGCTAAATCCATTCCAACCCCGTTGGAATCTCATGTCCATGTCTCATCCCAAAATTCTAATTCCATTCCACCCCATCCCAAGTTACGTAATTTTTAAAACATTATATGTGGATTTTTTCATAAAATATTTCATGTGCATTTTTTTCATAAAAAAAGTTACGTATTTTTCATAAAACATTTTATGTGGATTTTTTCATAAAACATTTTCTGTGGATTTTTTTCATAAGACATTTTATGTGTATTTTTTTCGTAAAACATTTTATTTGAAGTTTTTTCATAAAACATTTTATGTGGATTTTTTTTTCAGTCTAAGAATAATTTTTCTATTGTCATAGAGTCATTTGGATTTTATGGATTAATTTGAATTTTGACTTTGTTGTAGTTAATTTTAATTCAAAATAATATAATTGCAGTTATCTAAGAAAAAGAAAATGAAATAATTTGAAATTCATTCCAAATGTGAACCAAACAATAAGGATGACATTTACAATCCATTACGAGATCAAACCAAACAAGCATTAATAAGTATGAAATTCTAACTTCATACCTTATTGGTATTAGAATCCATTCAATTCCATTCCAATTGTTTGAACCAAACAACCCTTGATTTCATACATGAATTCTCATGCTGACCACCGTCAAGGCTCATCATCTCTTTCTTCTTGCGTTTTTATTTTTTTGCTGTAATTCTGTAAAACATGCGTATCAACTAAGTTGGACCTTGTAATATTAGGGTTGGAGTTGAGTCTCAACAAAGCTTTAAAAAAAATGTATTTATAGGGGTTGTTTAGTTCATGTGGGAATTAATTTTATGTGGGTAATACAAAAACTTGTTTGGTTGCCATCCAGAAATTGCCTATTTCCATAAAATAAATTTTTGCACGTTGTTTGGTTGGATAACTCAATTCATATAGTTTTTTTTATTGTAAATACTATTTTACCCATTGTTAAAATTTATAAATTCACCGTTAAATCCATATATAGTAGCTATGAAATTTGATCTTAGCTTATATGTTTTAACAATATGAAAAATATGATTATTTTCCAAATTCTTATCACAAAATCTAATAAAATAAATTAACGTAACTTAAATTAAGCCACAAAAACTAAACGGCTGAAAAAATATGTTCTGAATTAGGAATCAATTGTAACACAGCATAATAATCAAAAGTTTGCATCTAATGTCTTGAGAAAAATTTAGTTATCACTTATTTGCATGATCGGGAATCAATAAGTTTGCACATAATTAAAAGAGCATGTAGAAAAATTATAGAAGTAAAAATGAATTATAGAAGCAAAAATAAATTAACGAAATACCAAGTGGGGGAGGAAAAGGGAGAGAGTACCTGTAAAAGTGAAGATGAAAATTGTAGAGATCAGAATAGCAGAGGAAGAAAAAAAAAGTTGTGTGAGGGATGACGTCAAATAGAGAAAGTAGAAAATGAAAATGGTGTGTTTGCAATAAGGGTAGAATAGTAAACATTACTCGTAAAAAAACACAGGAAGTTGGAATGACCGAGGGAGGCTTGATCAACCACTTGCCACATGATGTAGAAATTAAAGTTCCTATGGAACTCAAGATTTCTCCATTTATTTTAAAAATAGGTGACGAACAAGAGCCTTAAATCTCAATTTATAAGATTTTGGAATTCCTGTGTTTTTATAGGGAAACAAAAAAGCCCCATAGATTAAAATATGGGATTAGGTGGGAGAGTAATCACTTTTGAGTGGTAATACAATATTTTTCTTTTAATGTTCATAAAAAATTGGAACAAATATGGATTTAGTGATATGTTTCCTCTTAACAGAATTTTATAGGAGATAAATGTGATTAATTTCTGTCTAGGTAGATTCATGAATAACCGAGGGGAGATCGTCTAGGCCTGGTATATGATTTTGTTCCAAATTTCGACATTTATTACCTAATGAACGATAAACAAGGATATCACCAAAATAAACATAGGTAGAGTTTATGGGTTGTAATGTATGTATGGTAGGAGATTGTTTAGTACTCCCTTCGTCTCGAATCACTTTTTACATTTTCCTTATCTTTATTTGAGTGTATGTTATGATCATTTCTTAACTTATATTTTTTCCCCAACAACTGTCTTGTCCAACCTTGTAATACTCATCCACTATGGTCGAGGAGTATCGATCGAGTATGGTGTACTTGTCTGAGCACGTATGCTGGGTCATGGAGTATTCGGCCGAGTAGGCCGCACTCGAACGAGAACACGTGTGGGGTATTTAGTTAGGTTTTTGACTTAGTGGCATTCGACCGAGCTTTGGCGACACTCGGTCGAGTGTCGTTGGTACTTGACCGAGTGCTCGCGCAGGAATCACAGTTTCACTAGTACAAAAACCCCTTATTGCGTAAGTTTTAAATGGCATATTCCGTCAGTTCTGGCTTGACGTATATCGAGGGGTTGTTTTTTGATACGTCAGATTTGAAACTTACGCAATAATTGCACATAAGCCAGCTGGCCATGAAATTAACGACCTACTGTGAAGTCACTATTGAAGGTAGATCCGTAGATTGACCGAGAGCCCATCAAAGTTAGAGAGGTATCTATACCTATAGATGTACTTGATTATGTAAAGTTACCTGGCCAGCAGGGGCATAGGGATCACTAGTCAGTTTTACGGCCTCAACATATTCTTAGAAACAAAGATCTAAAGGCCCTTTAGAGCCACGATCCTCTTGCCACTGGCCAAATTTACGTTTTAAGTGGATCAGTTCAGCGTGTGTAGTCCATGAGAACCAATAAAAATCCCTAGAAAATCAAATATACTGAGTATCTTCATAGTGTGGGTAGAGTAAATAGAACCTCAAGCAAATAACAATATCATGTTAAGAAAGAAAAAACTGACGAACAACTAAAACAAATTTGCCCATCTATCAGCACAAAATCACTATAATAATAATCACCATTTAGAGGGTCTGGATATGCTGGTAAATCGATAAGACTAAATGTTGTAGACCCAGACAAAGGTTGACGATTCTGAGCTTGGCTCATGGCGACACTAATCAGATCTTCTATATCCTTCAAAACCTGCAGGGTTTAAAATTTTAATACATCACTATCAAGAAGTTCAGGTTTTGAAAAATTAAATTAATAAGAAAGAAAACTTCCACGTATTTAAGTGACTTGTATAATGCTCGATGATCCTTAGAACTACTAAAATAATCCCTGGAAGAAAAATTAAAGGTGCAATGAGATTTAACTTTGTGGGATTTTTTCTCCTCGACTGAGAGGGCCTGCAAGGCCGAACATTACATTTTTAACACCACGTAGAGATTTAGTTTTAGCTTTTCGTTTTGCTGAAACCTGATCTTTGTTAACTGGATCAACTTTATATTCATTTTTTGGGATAGAGAAAGAGAATGATGTGCTCCCCTTTGACTTGAGACTTTTAGGAACACAGACTAGTTCTCTAGACGGCCCTGTGTTATATAGTTTCTCTACAGCATCTTTAACTACTACTTTAACAGAGACTTCATTTTGATCTCCCATATCCAAGTCTCCAATAGCATCTTCATTTCACTTTCATCCTTTTCTCCATCACTTTAACCAGGCACCCCATTATCTAGATCCGAAGTATAGCCACCATCAAGCTCAACCTCAGAATCTTTATCATCATCGCCGTCATCTTATTTTATCTTTTCAACCACTTTAGACACTAAATCTTGGTCGACTTTTTCTGGTGCTCTTAATTTAAATACCTTGACTTACACACCTGGAACCAAATTTGCAACACATTTTGAAATCTTTGTAATCCATCAGCAGTGTCTAAATCATCTTTATATTCAACATCATCAACGACAGGAACAAAGATATCAGTTTTTGCACCACCAGGGCCCAACTTTATATTACTAGCGGTAGCTGATGACATTGAAAAAAGAGATGGGACTGCATCAGAAATTGCCTCTCGCTTCAAATATACTGCCTGAATATTAAGAAAATAGGAATACTTGTGAATGCAATAATTATTAATTAGTACAAATAAAATGTCAATTTTATTGTAAAATATGTATTTAACGTAACCAATTAGACAAGTCTGATGTCTATTTAAGGCATCCAAAGACCTATACACACAAAAAGTAGTTTCAAGAGACGAGGAAATTTGATTTCAGAGAAATCACATGTTGTTTGTATTCACCTTTACTGTTTAAAGTCACAAAGATCTCAAAAAAGAAGCACCAGTTAATGACGAAGCAAAATGCTTGAAATCAATAACAATTACTTAAAGGAAAGAAAAAAAAGCCTCACACCCTCCTCAAGATAATATATAATGCGCAACTTGGGTTAAAGACAAAGGTGCACGACCAACGGCAGTTAGAAGCAGTAGCAACTAGTAACAATTCTACAGTATAGCAACCAACAACTGTACTTAACATGCAACAATAATATTATTATATAGCCGTAATTCAATACCAACAATGGAAACAATAACGAGCATCAACAAGCGGTAAAAGATGCAGAGACATCAACAACATACGACCATAACAAACAACAACGAAAGGGGCGTGTAGTGAGTAGCAGTATCATTCACGTAGTGCAATAGCAATATAGCACAAACAACAATAAAATCAACAACAACATTTTGAAAGTACTACATAGTATTAACAATAAATAGTTCAAACTTTAGTTACGTACCCGGATGTGTTTGATATATAGTCTAGTACTTTTATTATTATAGTTGCGTCGTCCTCCTTACGCACAATATAGTATCCAAGCACCTTCAAAAACTTCTTTTATGGCCATCTGCTTTGGATCCCGTCTTCGTGAGTCCAAAATATACATTAATATTGTGTTCAATCCCACGCAAATGACTACCAACACCCAATGACTACGGTAATCAATACACATATGTAATGTTATTCAACCAACTCAAAACTCCAATTGGTAGGGTAAGATCGATCTCATTAATCTCGCCCCATTCATGACCCACTTAATCGACGAGAAGCCCATGCCACCTGTTCTAATACACAACCCATGTCTAATTAGAAATTAAGGCTAAAATTCACAGAAACAACAACAATTTAGTAACAATTATTCTAACTAGACGAAGATAGACGAAGAAGAGCGAATACAACTTACATACAATCGGCAAAAAAGCTGGGTATAATCTTGCAACTGATGAATTGAATACGTGTATTTGAAGTTGAAATTGAAGTTGAAGATGACGGATAAAGCTTGTGATGAAGAATTTGATGAAGTTGATGAAGAAGATGTAGTCGTGAGGTTGGTTTTGTATTATGAAGAACCACAATACCTATTAGTCGTTTATGCGATAGAGAATGACTCCTTTTCTTATTATTAGTTTATTATTGCCTATTAGTCGTATTTTATAATTTATATCAAAAACATCAGTTTTAATATAGAACTGAAGCAAAAGCGTAAATAAAAATACGTCAATTATATAAAAAAAACTGATGTTTTGGCTAAATACCTCAGTTCTATAAATAACCGATGTTTTTTTTACGTCAGTTCTATACTAACAACTGACGCAAATAACTTGGCTATAGGGCAAAATTGGACTCCCGCCAAAATTAAGTACTTTTGTGTCAGTTTTGGTAGAACCGACATAAATCACTTGACGACTGACACAATAGGGGATTTTTGTACTAGTGTTTCGAACGGTTTTGATTAATGATTATGGAGTATATATAAACGTTGTCATGCGTCTTAATCATTTCATAAACAGTTCCATAACCCTAATAAACTCCCTAATAATTCTAATCGCTTAACAAGCAAGAGTTTAGTATTTTAAACTGCGAATTCGTAGTTTATTCGCCTAATAGGTTTCTGAGTTTTAGATTTTCGTTTTATTGTTTTTGCGTCGGTCCTAGGCCCTAATTTGGGTGAATGGGGAAAAGAGTTGATTGTGGATAGATTTTGATGTACTATGGCTTGATTATGTTTGTTGGTGATTTTGTACAATAACCTTTTTAGAAGTGTCGATCATTGTCGTGTGGAGTGTAGCTAGGTAGGGTTTTCCTACTCAATTTCCTATATGATTGATTATGAGTGGTGAGGTGTTTTCTTTGATTATGATTGTTGCATTGGTATTGTTATATTGTGATGTTGTGAATATTAAGAGTATTGATTGTGAAGCCATTGTCGGGAGATGATTTTCACCCCATTGTTCATGTTGGAGTAAGTGTTCTCAATAATAGTGCGATCACGTGATTTGACGATCACACCTAAACCTCATATATAAAGAATACACAAGGGATGATTCACACATATAGTCATCCGATCAACATAAATCAATAACGGTTGGCTATAGTTAGAGTTTGACGATAGTGTCGTACGACGGTGGTGATTGGATGATCCCTTCAGTTCACACCTCTAGGGTGGATCCCAAAACAGAAAAGTTAATTGATTGTATATCCAGTAGTAGAAAAAAGGCCTTTTGTTGCGTCAAAATAGTGGCCGTTTGCGACGTTTTTGGTGCAGCGACAAATAAGGGGGCCACAAATAGGAAAGGCTATTTTCGGCGAAAAAAAACGCCGCAAATAAAACGTTATCTGAGGCGTTTTTTAGATTGTGGCGTTTTTTAAAAAAAAGCGCCGCAAATAGTATCGCTATTTGAGGCATTTTTTGGGAAAAACGTCGCAAATAGGTCATAAAAAAAATCACAATTTAAATAATGCAAACAAATTATTTAAATATAATAACTCTCAAATATATTTTTCCACAAGAGAATCTTACATGATTTTTGTAATTATTCTAAATAACACATACAAAAATATACAATGCTCAATGGCTAATTATAACGCCAGTAGAAGTTATGCCATTTTAACTGTGCTGAGTTCTATCAACTTTTACTTCCAAAGCTCTGCCGCCAAGGATATGCTCACTATATAACACTGTAAAATCCAGAAAAGAGATTCCTAGGCACCTGAATGCAGACCAGCAGCTTCAACCAGAACCTGAATGTAGACCATCAAACCAGAACTGAATATCAAGTTGAATTCAAGGTTATGATAAATCAGAATACATAGAAACAAAAAAGGTAAGATTCAGATATTAACCATGCCGCGCCGAACAGTCCCCGCTCCATGTACCAACCATTGATAGAATCAATCAATCCGCTTAAACGCCTAACATTAACCACTTTTCCTGCACAAATCAACCACAAACTAATTTAGTGGAGAGTATATTTCAGTTTCACCCATATAGAATACCCATTTTATACCAGCTTACCACATCCATCTTGGAATGAGTCTTTTATAAACTTGGACCTTGGGCATAAAGATGACACACCACCTAACTTAACTTTCTACTCATATTACAGTAGCCATTTAATAATGGGGATGATTAAATATCATTTCATACATAGGCAGGTACCTTGGTCCCATGAATTAGGTGCCATTTTCTGATTCCAAGGCCACATACATTCTGCCATCTCTCATTTTGTCCCTAACAAATCTCCTTTAATCGATATTGAGGAAATCCGGTGATGCTTTTATCATCGCCATGGTTGTTGGTGACAATAAGAATAGATTTAGGATCGTTCAATATTCAAATTTCTTAAATAAAGAAAAAGGCCATTCTAAATGCTATGGAAGAAAATGCAGAAAATATCATGTCAAAATTGTCTTTGGTCATCAGCAAAAAATAATACCACTACCTCAAAAAATTGAACTTAGGTCATCAGCAATAGTAGTTGATGAGGACGCTTTCCTCATACTGCAGCCAGACATAGCAGCAACTTTTTAGTTTCCATATAAGACGGTTTTACATCATTCTGTAAATAAAAGCCTACAAGCAAGAAAATCACGAGCCTACAAGCATGCCACTCTCTCAGCTTCCTCATACACTACCTTTCAGTAGCACAAAAAGGTCAAAGGAGAGCAATATGAAAAAATAAATAATATCATATGGTATCAACAAAAGTGAATGCAATCTGGAACCAAAGGTGCAATGCATCCTGTTACAAGACATCTCTCAACAATTTTAAATGAAAAGGTGACTATTCAGAGAGACACTGTAACAATCTGTTTTCCAAATAACCTCCCTTGTAATGGACTAAACTTCTAATTTCCAAGGTCCACAAACTGTGACTTATTTTACACTCATACTGCAACCCTAATGAGACTCTCTTTAATCCAGGCTTGAGCCTAGTAATGAAAGACATAAAGACACTCACAGGCAGACTAAAAACAGTAAATCAACTATCAAATCAAATATCCATGGTATCTCCTTTTGTGTCATCCTAGTAAAAAATTCACAAGGGATTTAGCTGCAGAACGAGAACATCATTGTTAACGGAAAAAGTCTAGAAAACCCTTCTGTGATGGATACTGAAAAGGACATTGAGATAAAAAGTAAATTACTGGATCTACACCCTTGACCATCCATCCCTCCCTCCCTCCCTCTGAGATTCCTTCAACTTACACTTCCATGTATCCCTCTTTTAGCATTTAACTCAGCATGTCTAAACCATGAACGTGCATATAACTAAGGACAAGAGGGAGTGGAACACTCTGTAAGTTCATCAAATTACACTGAAGCAGTCAATACTGAAAATTTCCCCACGATTTCGCACAACTCTATATCTTAAACAGCACAAGCTAAATGGATTCAAGTATTTAACAATCAATTTAAAAGTTCCATATAATAGACAATTTTTAGCCTATAAATTAGGTGCTACACACAGCACATACCTCATCAGGGATTACACCATTCTTTCTCATGTCAGCGTATATATTGCATGCGAACTCCCAGTCAACGGTCTGACTGCAACTACTTACAGCAATAGTGTAGAGCTCAGGCATATCATATTTGGCAACTACTTACATCAATAGTGTAGAGCTCAGGAGCTAAGAAATTCAGTTCTGTTCAGGTATCAGAAACAGATATGCATTCAGTATTGCATAATGTGGGTTGTTAAGACTCACACAACAGATTCAACATTATGGGAATGACATAGGGATACTAGAAATCAACATCAACCTTATCGGTAAATCAACTATACGATAAACTAGTATAAAGACACCACCTTAAAAACCGAGCATGCTGTGGAGGAAGAGAGAACTCACAAGGGTAATTACTATACTGTAGCGAGACCAGATAATGCCAGTGCATGCAACCGCTGAGAAAAGGAGGAAAGGAAGTTAGTAAAATCGTCCTTACATCAAAAGTTGCAGAATTATAAACTTCATTTCCATCAAAGGAACGCAGGTGATATTACGCAAGATGTTAATTATAATCGGTAATCTGGGAGATACCTATTTGCTGAGGATATGATAGGTTCTCAGACGGCTTAACAAAGTCCGCAATGTTGGCATACTGATGCCCCATTTGAATGTGGGAGCCCAAAAGTGAACTGCACCAGAAAAAAGTCATGGAAGAGATAAATAAGATGCACAATCGCAATCGAATTAGGATACTCGGTATAAAATTTCAATCAATGAAATAGATTGAAAGTTGTGTAATCATATTAGAATAAGTCGTAAAAAATCACCAATATGCTCACTGAATCACACACAAATCCACTAGCAATTATCAAAGCTCATAAATCTGAAGGTTTTGAAATGTAGCAACTAGAACAATATAAAGTCCAAAAGTTTGATAGCAAACAGCGATTGTCAAATCAAAAGCTTGGATAAAACAAGTCCTATGACTAGATACCGTGAACCCCCCCGCCGCAAAGGGGTCAGCTTCTAAGACACCGGGTTGAAAACTTCACTTAAACTCAAAAAGCTAATACCTTCCTGCCCTCAAACTGTTTTCCCTAATCTTCTCGAATTGTACATTGAAGCTTATACTTTCAAGTCTCAAACTTTTTATAAGCATTCAGATTTTGCAGCTCGCATTTTTCATATCAATAGGTTTTTCAATTATGCATCCTTGTACAAGTCATTGTATCAATTCAACATGAAAGCATCACAAAAAGAGCTCAAATTATAGCTTTGAGAGTTTGAACGGTTTATCACATGGGATTCAACAGGACTGCCTCACGTATGCAACTGGTTTCAGCAAGACGGTTTGAATACAAACATACAGAAATCCACTAGCACTTATCAAAGGTCATATCAAAATGTAGCAACCATATAAAGTCCACAAATGTGACAGCAAACATTGATCATCAAATCAAAAGCATGATTAAGACAGACTCTACGACTGGATGCCATGACCCATGAGCTCTCCAAGTTGTTACAGGGTGAGCTTCCTAGGTATCAAGTCGAAAACTTGACTTAAAACCTGAAAAGCAATTACCTTCCTACCATAAAACTGTTGTTATCCAATCCTGTGGAATTGTTACATTGTTTGAATCTGTTTCTGTACGCTGCACAAGAATAACTATTAGCACGAGTGTACAAGGAATGCAGAATCAAATAAATTGTTGAGTACATTATTAACATCCAATTGCAACTACACGAAATTAGTACTTCTATTGTTCATAACTCAGAATTACATTACCTAATACTATGAATAATCAACATTAAGCTAACAAAATAACGAACAAATGCAATCAAAATCGCGGCGACGAAAAACGCAACAATCAATGTGCAGCGTTAGCGCATAATGAAACTAAGTAATACTAATCCTTACAAATCTAAGCAACAAAAAGCAGAATAAAATCGAAATCAAAATAATTTCAAACAAATCAATGAAAAATTTACTTACAAATAACTATACCTGAATATTAATTAACTCAGAAATTTTACCGACAACTTCTTCTTCATCATCATTATGAACAACTATACCTGATGATTCCGGAAAGTTCTCGACATCATCATTTTCCGCCATTTTAACTGTAATCACATCAAATTCAACCTAAATTTGATGACTAAACAACAACAATATCACAAATCTGAAAATGTAATTAAAAATCTTGTTAAATGAAACTTATGATTGATTGAGATTGATGAAATTAAGATATAAGTAAATGCAGTGGGATTCATCCTAAAAATCGAAAATACTTAACCCTGAAAATCAATTCACATACCTAATTTAGAATAATGGAAATAGAGGAGATGGTGAGGTGGTGAGTTCCGTCGATTTCCAGTGGCGGTGAGGCGGTGTTGGCAGATTTTGTGTGGTTGTCGAGGGAGTTTGAGAGGTGGCGGGTTCCGTCGACTTTTTCACTGTGTTCTATTGTTTTGGGAATAATAGGAATAATGAAGATGGGCTAACAAAACGTGCTTAATCAATCCCTCTTTCAATTCTTTTTGGGACTTGCTAAATCCCGCACACCGTTTTACTTAATCCCGCACAAAATTACCGTTCATTCCAGTTTTGCCCCACAAACATTCACGATTAAGAAAATTGAGTAATACCTCACCCTTCTCTTTCTCTCTCCTCTCTCAACCGACCCCTCTTCCTCTATTGCTTCAAACAACGTCACTTTAATCCTCCATGGAACTACCAAATTCATCAATTTTGATAAAAACCGAATTTAAAAGTTCTCTTTAAACGATATCAGCGATTTTATTTACTTTAACGGAAAAGATTTCATACCCATTCAGACACAGGGACATCAATCAAAATCGACGGCGTTATCGGGATGACATTAACCGTCGCATCATCAACGAAGATAGACTGGTAAAGTTGACTAAAATGCACAAGGTCGACATTAGAGGTATAGAGAAAATGGCGTCATGTTTGTTGTTTCACCGAAGATTAGGGCATTGAAGACTGACGAGAGGCGGGACATCATAATTAGTGTCGACGGTTGGTAGCCAGCGACGCCGTTTCATGCGCTAGAGGAGATCAGGAGAGTAGTCGATTGGGAGGAGAGAGAAAGAGAAGGGTGAGAAATTGAAGTTAGGGTTTAATTTTCGGTGTGTACATGAAATGGGAGGGTAGAATTGGAATAAGTCGATAATTTGTGCGGTATTTAGTAAAATGTCGTGCGAGATTTAGCAATTACGTTCTTTTTTTTAATAATATGCATTTGCGGCGTTTTTGTGCAAAACACCTCAAATGATTTATTTGCTGCGTTTTTTTCAGAACGCCTCAAATGACCCATAAGTTATTTGTTGCTGTTGGGCTAAAACGCCTCAAATAGATAGCCGCAAAAGACATTTTTTCTACTAGTGATCGATACGATTGATTAAGCCCTTAATTAGTATTAACTGAGAAAATGAAATCATATTTGATGTGATTAAAATTAGATTTAATATTAGTAAATAAGACGTTTTTTACTAATTATTGATCAATGTTTATGAAACATGAGAATTAGAATAATCAATTAATTGTAATTACAAAAGTTGTAAGTTATAATTAAATTGACTTTTACATATATGTAATTATGAATTACATGTACAAGTCGTCAATTGTTATTAATTTTATATTAAACTATTTAATTCGATTAATATACGATAAAATACTTAGTGGCATGCAAGATGTCACACATGAGATTTATACAATTGACAAATTGTAGAACATAAAATGGAATCCCATTTTATGCTTATGTGGGTCGGCCATATGAAGGAAATAAGAGGAAGAAAAATAAAAATGAGATTTTTTATGTGACATGACTTATCACATAAAAAGTGTAAAAGAACTTTTTACATTTCTTTATGTTTTTATAAGAGGAAAAGGTGATAGTGTAATGTCACTATCTCCCCTTCCTTTCCTCTAGGTAGTGGCCGGACACCAAGGGCCACATGAGGGCCTTGTGCTCTCTTATAAATTAGTTTAATTGTCTCTTAAAAAGTTTGTTGTTGAACATCCTTCTAAAATTCATATAAAAGTTTATATGTGCATTTATTTCTAAAATCTAATATAACATAATACTAGTTTTATGACCCGTGAAATTCACGGAATGTTCAATTTCTAATGTGATATTTTAGTGATTTAATATCATAATATACTAAGATCAACTTAAATTACGGTTGTCATGTTTTAAGGGTTATATAAAGCTAATTAGTCTTTTGTCAACAATTTATTAATCACACCATAAAATTCTTTCCGAATAGAGCTTTAATATGAGTATACATTTCAATATATTTAGTTATATATTTTGAGAGATATTGAAGAAAGAAGTGAGTGTCTCGAAAAGTGAGAATGACAATTAAAAAAGAATAGAAGTAGTAGAAATTAAAGTGATGTATAGTGGATACTAAAATACCTTCTAAAGTAACTCAATGCAAGTTAAAGTAAATTAATAATATAGGTATTCGTATGATGAAATTATACAAATTTATATTACCAAACAAAGATCCCAAAGATAGAGCACCCTCGCAAATTAGATATTAAAATTTCATTAACAATTTTGAAAATAACATTGAACACACGAGTAGAAATGTTATGACAAAACAAACATTTCATACTTAATGACGAAACAATTAGCCATATTTTCTTTGAATGCCAATATAGTAGGCGTGTTATGCAGGAAGTTCAGGCCAAGACTCGTCTGCCAGTACAGACAACGCTGCTGGGGTCTGATACCAGGCCTGCAAACAGCCCCCAAATGTGGGTGCAGGCTGCTCTCCTCTTGAGTTGTATCTACCTTATATGGTATCAACGGAATGCTAGCAAAAATGATCTCTCCCTCATGGTGCCTTGGCAAGCGGCACATCAAATAGTGAGCCCAATTCAAGCGCGGATAAGGCAGCAAAACGAGAATTTCTTCAAGGAAGCGGACTTTGATTGGTTACATTTACATAATCTCATGTAATAGAATTTGAACACTTCCTTGTACAGCTTGCTTGAGGTTTTTGATATATAATTACCTTTCACCAAAAAAAAAACATTTCATACTCCCCCAGAAATTGAAGCTAATACAAAAATAGATTGCGGAACTAAGAATTTTAAAACAACTTTATTTCATAGTGTAATGTTTTTAGTGTTTATAGTAATTGGATTTATAAAATATCAAACACGCATATCACCTCATGAATAATTCATGATGGAACGTACGTGTATTGAAATTATTAACAACGACATGCTAATATAAAGACCAGAGTCGGAAAAATCAAATAAATCGGTAGGTGAAGAGTGTTATTTTTTCAAAGGCAAAATGCTGGAAGAAAAACAATAATACCAAAATACATGTGTAAAAAATAACAAAAAACTATTAATCTTTCATGTTAATGTCGTCAGTGTTGTAGTTAATCTATAATTTATAATTGGTTAAGCAATCTTTGTATTTTACTTTTTGATGTAGTCTTGTTTCTCCAATAAATCGTCTATCTCTACATAAACAAAAAGAACTCAATAATTATTGCAAAATAATCAACAATAATGAAATTTGTTTTATGCAATATCATCGTTATAAACTTAATTATCCTCGTAAACAGTGAAAGAAATAGAGAATGAGAATCAAGTCATAGAGATGTAAGTATATTTACCTTTAAAGACTCAAACACCACAAATCTTGATTTAACCCCTTAATGAGAATAAAACAAATACATACGAAGAAATTGAAATGTGACAAACATTTCATAACTCAATGTAAGTTACATAAAAAATAAACAAATTAGTTAATAATTTAAAACCTTAATACAATTAACTTGTTGTGAATAGAATGATAAGAAAGATAAGTGATACATATAATTCTACTAAGGATAAAAATAACAAAAAAATTGGGTTTACAAATTTTGCCTTCCAACAAAAATATATAAATAATTGAGGATGCGTTTTATGACTTTTGAGCATCCTCTTTTTAAATAGTATCAAACTTAATATAGATATAAATATCAATTAATGTTAATGAATTTTGAATATTATTTTATTATTATGAAATTTAATATAGATATAAATAGGGGCCAATAATGAGAAATGGAATGTATAAGGTTTGTTTAATTATTATTATATTTTTGTTTTTACAAAATTAACTTTACATGAGAGTGGTTTCAGATTTTATATTATAAAATTAAAATATGACTTGTGAATGATAATGATAGTTTGACTTACCTTTTAATTACATTTATAGATAAGATTATTGTTATTTTTTTTTTTCTACAAAATACACTTTACATGAGCCTAATTTAAGATTTTATTTTATGAAATTAACATATGATATGTGGGTGACATGTGGATCATAACAAAAAGTTTGGCTTGCCTTTTAATTAGATTTATATATTTCTCATTATTGTTAAATTTTATATAGACATAAAATATGCAGCAAAGAGAAATAGAATATGTAAAAAGTTTATTTAATTATTATTATTTCTATTATTTATTCATTTTTCAAAATATATACTTTGCATGGGGGCGGTTTAAGAAGTTATCTTATGAAATAATAATATATATGTGCATGATGGTAAATAGTTTAAATTATTTTTAATTATATATTTATAAAGACAATTATTATTACATTTATGTTATATTTTAAATATAATTAAATAATCAAGAAAAAGGAATAGATATTAATGAGGTGTTAAAATGCCATATGAAATCAAATTATTAATACTCTAAACTATCCTTTTATTTCAATAGTATAAATTATTAAATTAAATAATCAATTAAAATTAATTGAAATTAATGGGTATGAAATGTCATATGGAATTAAATTAACTGTTATGATATGTGGAATTAAATTAAATGCTTATAGAATTTAATTATGATAATGCTAGATAGCGAAAAATTAAATGTGTTAAGTTACCCTTTAGCTATATAGTATAGAAAAATATTAATCAATTTATTAACATATTATATTACAAAATTAATTAAATATGAAAAACTTTAATTAATTTAGCGGGTATTAAGTACTATGAAGAGTTCTAATCAATTTAATAGCATGTTTAATTAAAAAAAAATCATTAAATAGAAAAAAATGTTAATAAAAATGGTGGGGGTTAAATAATATGAAGAGCTTTAATTAATTATTAACATTTCTATTACAAAAATTTCAATTAAAATGTCAATTTTAATTATGTATTATGAAATTTATTAACATGTTTTATTACAAAAAAAATCAACTAAAATGTCAATATCAATTATAAATTATGAAATTTTGATGTAAATTTGTAAGGGTTATATAATTTTTGGAAAAACTATATATTTAATATCAAAAATATTTTTAATATTAATATAATATCCTTTAATATTATAAATAAGTGAATTAAATTAATTAAATTAAATTACTTTATAGATAGAAATTTAACTTAATGTCGTTTAATATTAAATTGATAATCATGTCACATTAATACGCTATGTCACATTAAAAATATGTCATGTCACATTTAAATATGTAATGTCATATTAAAAAATTTCAATGTCACATTATTTTATTTATAATTTTAATTAGATTTTATATATTTTTCTACAGAGTTTTATAAATTTTTGATGTGGATTAAGAGGTTTATGTATTTTGTAGTTAACCCACCTATCAACAAAATAAAATGATATTTTCATTTTGTTTAATAGTGAAAATGTTTTATCTTTATTTAAAGGACTAACTGATCTACAAAATAAAGTGATATTTTCATTTGGTTTGATTAAGATGGATTAAAATATTTCTTACAAACAATAAAAATGTAAAAAAAACCTATTGGATGAGATGAGTACTATTATTATCACGCAAATTTTGTATTAAGAAGTACCCAAAATACGCGTCTTACCAATATCACATGTTATCACGTCATTTAGACGAAATATTTCACAAACTTTATTTTCTTAATTTTATATTGTTAAAATTATACTCATTCATTCCAATCATTTGTTTACCTATTTCTTTTTGGAATATCTCGATCAATTATTTCTCTTTTGATTCTAATAATTGGTTCACTCCTCTTTTCCTGATCTTTAAGTCAAAACTAAAGGTAAACAATTGAACGAAACATATGGAGTAATCAAAATTGAAGTAAAATCAAATTCAATATTTATTTAACGATAATAATGAAGTCAAATGATTAAGAGGAAACACGCACATTCAATAGCATCTACATCCTAACAATTTAAATGAACCTATTTAAAATATGCCCAACGTTAAAATGTACCACCCAAAAACTTAAGATCGATGGTCTAATTTTTCTCAAGTAAAATGTAATCAATTACAATTAAAGTTGTTTAGATTTTGTATTCTTTACAAAGGAAAAAGAGCATTAAACATAAAATATTCCAAAAAACATTTAAATGTACGATATATTATCCACGCCATAAACTGTTGTTTCTTGGTGCGTGGTAGCTTATTTGGAGGTGAGATGTTATTGTACGTACATTAATAACAAAATAAAGCCCTCATTAACAAAAATAACAAAATAACAAAAAGAGTGACTTACGGAGTAGTAGAATATGAATGAGCAATAAATCCTAAAAAAAACCATGATGCTCATCTTGGTCCTGCACAATCACAAATAGAAACTAAAATTTAATTTACAGAAAAAAATAACAAATCAAGCAAACACACAAATATATCCTTACAAAATTCACGACATGTAAACATAAAACATTTTTTCATGTCATCATGTGAATATATGTAAAAGGTAGATTTAGAAGGATGAGGTAGGGTGCATATTATGCATATCTCTAGTGAAATACACCAATTATATAAACAAAACACTATGAATTACTTAAATTGAGTTAGAGAGATGGGAGAAGTTTAAATATTAAAATTAGGAAATGGAGTGGTTATGTCCATGTAAAATCCATAATTAGGGTAGATGAAAGGTAGTAGTGAAATAAATAGCAACAAAATTATAAAATAAGCAATTAAAACCTAGATTTGTAAATGAAATTAAATAAGAGTTTATTCCTTTTTGTTTTTATTGGATAGTGCCACATAGAAAAATGCAATTTGTGTTGAAGTTTTGACGTGGATTTTAGATATTGCAAGGTGGCTTTTTTGTAATCTGACGTGGCATTAATTTATGGATGACGTGACTTTTAATTCGCGTTTTAACTTAGCCTTTTAATAAGATTTTATAGATTTACTAGTGTAGTAAATCATCTTATTAGATTATTAATTTAGGTATTCTACTAAATACTACTAAACTATAATTTTAGTAGAGTTTTGGGTGAAACCTTGGTGCGTTCTTGCTAGGAGAATTTCACGATCTAAAGTTCATCATTTTTTTTGGAAAGCTCAAAATTGAAAATGGGAAGAAGTCCAATTTTTGTGGCCTAATATTTCCGTAAATTCATTGTAAGGAAATTTTCGTTCGAGTATTGTTTTGCATGTACTCGGTCCATATAATTAAAGAGTTAATTTAATACATAAATATGATTTATGAGGTATATGAAACCAACAATTGGCATCAAGAGCTAGTTGTACATGCAAAAATTGTTTTATTAGTGTTTACGAGTTATGAACTATAAAATAAAACTAGAAAATTTGTGTTTTATATGATAAAGCCACAAAATAATTTTGCATGTTTAACATTCTGGCCCTAAAAGTTTTTTATGACAATAAGTTTTTTGTGATTTTATTGTTCATTTAAATATTTATTTAGTGTAAAATGACGATTTTATCGATAAAATGGAATTTTATGACTAAATATAGTTTAACTTCGAATTTGTCCTTGAAATTTTTATGAGATATGATATGCATATCTTTCATGTAGACTGAATTTTTTTGGATAAATATAATTTCTTTTGCATGATATATAATTTCTATGAGATAAATAGTTATAAACCGGGGTTCCAAGGGAAAAATAGTTAAATTTTGAATTTGACCTTGAATTTGTTATATGTGCTCTCATGAAATATTTCCCTACTTAATTTAAGTGTTTAGAATAAAATCTTTTATTTTTCATGAGATATGAATTTTATAAGATAAATTGTCATATTTAGAGGCTAATTGGTTAAAATTAGCTAAACAGTGAATATGCCATGAAATTTTAATATGATGTCACATGAATTATTTACTCAGTATGTGTAAAATTTCAAGTTTATTCATCTTGTTTTGCATGATTTATGTATTTTTAGTGTAACAATCGCATAAATAGTGACTATTTTGGCAAAAATGGCTAAAACGGATTAATTAACTTGAGAACATTTTATGTTGATTTTATATTATATTCATCAGATCTAAAGTTGAAAGTTTGATAAGATTAATTTTTCGTATGTTTTAGTTGATAAAACCGATAATTAGCAACATCGACTACTCAATTTTAATACGAAAATTTTAACCTGTGTTTTGGACATTATGAGTGTCGTGGAATATTTCCAGAATGTTAAAAATTTAAAATTTAAATTTTAGAATTATTGTAATTTAATTTAAATTAAATCATAAAAGTTATGAATAAAGGTCATAAAATGAACATATTTAATATGACAAGTTAAATTATGCTCAAACATTCACCTTGGATGGTACTAAGTTTGAGTACCACCGGTGGTCTCATCTCATTATTCTAGATTGTTAGAGTAGTGCTTTTAAAAACTCACAGATAAGTCAGTTTTTGGTTAAATTGCATAGAACGGAAATAGTAAAGAGCAACACATTCACCATTAAGTAAATGGTTTGCTTAAAACTTTAAACAGAAGTAGGAATTTCAAGGGAATTAAAAATAATGGCATACATATAAGTTTTATAAAAAAAAATAACATGTGATAGAACGGTCCCGTGAATTCTCATGGGCTACTAATTAAACGAGTTTAAATGAAACACAAATTCTTATTTGCAACGGCACTATCCGTCGCAAGCTTGTGACGGATACCGTTTTCTCTCATAAAATATCCACTTTTTCTCTTTCTCCAACACTATTCATGTGGTCCCTTTTCTCCACTAACTCATTTTGTATCCATTTTATCTCACAAAATATCCGTCACAAATGCTGACCCGTCGCAAGCAAGACTTACTATGAATGAAAAGGTTTGCACCTTTCATCAACCAACATCCTTCTCCCTCCCTCTACACTTAATCAAAATCCTCCCAAATTCTTCAGTTATATACATTATATTAACTATCAAATTAAACAACTAATTATTAAATGACAGATGTATGATTTCAAAGGAAATTAAGAAATGTAATCTTTTCAAAACTAAAGTATATTGGTAGGCAAACAAAAATTCTAAAACATTCTTATACAATTTAAGAAATGAAAAAAAAAAAATAATATTTAAGCTTAATAACAATTTATATTTCCATCCGTGCAACGTACAGGTTTAAACTTAATATTTGGTAAGCCTCATTTATATAATAAGACATTACATTCGAGAGGGTAATATAATAAATCACCTGTGCAAGTTGAGAACAAAAAAAATCACAAAATACTACTTCCTCCATTCCAATCAATACTATACATTTCACTTTTTTGCCACTATTCATAAGTCGAGTGAATTTTCGACACAACTTCTAATATATAACATAAAAGATAGTCATGTGAGATCTTGTTTAAATTGTCTTACCGAGTACATTGTGAATATTAAAATTTTATAATTATGATCGATGTGTAACTAAAGATATTAACAAAAGAAAACGAGTATTGGCAAACGTGAATAAAGTAAATGTATAGAATTGATTGGAATGGAGGAAATATTAAAAAAGTATTATATTATATGTAATATTTTAAATAAATGCATAAACAAAATAACATTACAAAAACTTCATCTAAAATATACGTAATCTCTAATTAGATCAAGACTTTAAATTGCCACTCGTGCAGTGCATAAGAAGCAATACTAGTTCTCGTAATCTATTTCTAATTTTTCCAATAATATTAATCTACTAAAACAGTATTATTATTAAATCGTATAAAGTCATTATATTACACAACTCTCCATGTTTAATTGTTGACATATTCATCATTTGGAGTAGACCTAAAACAAAAGGCTATTCAAGTTTTTATAATGAGTAGTCTACACTGAATTACCGCAAAATATATCTTGTAAGGGTGCATTCTTAACATTGGTAAAGTTTTGCTCTTTACCTTAAAACTCAACTTTTTTTCATTTTAGATCTATATGAGACAACCCCACTTCTTAATGTGACTTATAAGTTATAATAAGAGTAAATTAAAAATAACTCCCTTTTAAAATAGCGTTTTCTAAAATTACTTCCTTATATAATTTTTTTCTAAAATTACTCCCTTAAAATACACTTTTATTAAAAATTGCTTCAAAAATCTAATTTAGGTTACTTATTTCGTATGTTTTTTAACTCATTCTCCATTGTTATACCTTTGAAAGTATAAATTGGCTATGTTACAAACAAAATCAATTCAAAAACTTGTAAAATAAGTCACTTGAATTAGAGTTTTGAAACAATTTTTGATAAAAATATATGTTAAGGGAGTAATTTTAGAAAAAAATTATATAAGGGAGTTATTTTAGAAAATTGAATTTTAAAAGAGAGTTATTATTAATTTACTCTTATAATAATATTCAAATACCTTTAAGTATGGGCGAATCTAGGTAGTAGCAAGGGGTGGCGGGCGTTATTCCAAACTTTAAAAAATTGACTTAAAAGATGGATTTTGCTATCCCAAATAATGCTGAATTGTAGATAAATTACTGATATCCAATTAAAGGTTTAATAAATATCTTGTGGTAAAATGGTAAAGGCATTGCTTTCTTACCTAATACCTCGGGTTCGAATCCCCTCAATAGCATTTTTCCCCAAACATTTAATCCTAGGTTCGCCCGTGCTTTAAGGCATCCTGGAGATTGTAATTACCTTTGTAAAATAAATTACATAAAAACTCAATTATTACAAATTAAGGGATACACGACCAGTTATTTAATCTGAAAGATGGTTTCACCATACTAATCTACACTAAGATAAACAACCATTTAAGAGTTGTTTATTGAGTTGTTTGTGTATCTCATACTTGATGAGGAAGCCTTCTTTATGTAGACATCCTCAACAGACAATTTACTTCATAATACTACTCAATCCTGGTTTCCGGTTATTTGTTTGCCTACTTCATTTTAAGGTGTATGAGTCAATTGTTTGTCTTTCTATTATATGAGTGCCTTTGGCAGGTAATTGAATTTTCTAAACTCAATTTAATCTACACGTCATCTAATAATTGCTCCCGACTTTTTGTTTTGTCTTTGTGCCAAAATAAAAGGTAAATAAATGACCGAGATGAAGAGAGTACTTCCTTAATGAGGAGCGGTTGAATAGCCACTGATAGTCCGTTGTTCTTCCTCTCAGACGCTCATGCCTTGTTTTGGACTAATATATATATATATATATATATATATATATATATATATATATATATATATATATATATATATATATATATATATATATAGTTACTTCTAGGGTTTCCTTATTTCACATTCTTGAATGTTTGACTAGGTTTATTATCTATTCCTTAAGTAAAGTCCAATACCTCAACATAATAATTAATAATACTCTTGTTATTTATTAATTTGAACGTTAACACGTCCAAAATAGTTAGTACAGTATTAAATATGTTTCCTCTTTAAAATAGAAAAGGAAATTGTGCTTGAAGAAAATTTGTGAAAACCGATTGTGACGAGTGAGATTTTCAATGGTTGACTTTGGATAAACTCTCACACTCAACACGGGTTGCGTAGTTGCGTAGGTAGACGACCTCGAATGGTCGGCGAGGAAAACCATGAAAACAAGGTGATATAGAAAGATATAGGCGTAGCTTATAGTAAAAAAAAAAAAAACCAAAAAAAGTTAGCCCTTATTTGACTCAGGATTTTTATGTAAGGGGGCATACAAATTTTTTTGATGCGCGTATCTAAGTAAATATTTTTATATTTTAAATTCTTATATTAATTAATATTTAAGTAAAAAATGGGAAAAAATTGGACTTATAGGTATCTATTTTCAAAAATAACTTTTCTCTAAAATATTACGAAATATATATTTTAAGTATATATATAAATAATGACTAAAAATTATAGAATATAATACATTTTGGTACAAAATTTAACAATAAGTACAGATGATTCAATGGTTTAGAATTTGCCTCTTAATCTAATGATCATGGGTTTGAATCTTATGTTAAAATTTATTTTTTTCATAGCTCTTTGAAAGAGCTAACATGGACTAAGGTCCAAAAAAATTATAAATGTTATATAGCTGAGGGGAATCGAGCCTCCGTCTTCTAGATGAAAATGGACACTTCAAGCACAAATAATTTTTTTTTTTCTTATTTGAGCACAATAAAATTTATGTTATATCTCAAGTTAAGAAATACTCCTTTCAATTTCTTATGCTGTTCCTTTTTGATTTTGATACATGAAATAAGGAAATTAATTTGAATCACATAATATACATGACCCCATACGCAATTGATTTTGTATCTCACAAAGTTGTTAAAAGAGAAAAGAGGGAACCAGTCTAATTAAACCAAAACGAAAACAGAAATATTATAGTAAATTGGGGGGAGTATTAGGTAGAATTAGGGCTGAGCAAAAAAAATCCAATACGAATTTTTATCCGAATCCGATCCGAATTCCGGAAAAAAAATTCCGAATATATGGATACCGTTTAAAATGGATATCCGATCCGGTTTTTTCCGAATAAACTGGACCGGATGTGGATCGAGATTTCCATAAAACTGGATATCCGAATCCGATCCGAATTTAAAAAAATTATATAAAAATGTTTAGAAACTTCATGTTTAGTTTATGCGGATTTTAGACATATTTTGAAATTTGTAATAAAGATTTGTAATTTAATAATTCATGCGATCGGGACTTATAATTTAATAATTCATGCGATCGAGACTTGTAATTTAATAATTTATGTGATCACGATTCAAGATTTGTAATTTATGCCATCGAAGACCCCTTTTAAAGTGGGTTGCAAAATGTGAAATGCACTGAAATTGCCTTTAGTTTTAGTTTGCAACAACACATTGGCCAACAGCCCAATAACTTTTGTGGAACTTTTTTTACTTTTAAATCTGGATCAAATCCGGTTTCCGAAATTTGGATATCCGAATATTTGGATTCCAGATTATTGGATATCCGAAATATTCGGATCGGATGTGGATCACCAAAATTGAGAATTTCAAATTCGGATATCCGATCCGAATGCCAAAACCGGATCAGATATCCGGTTTTGCTCAGCCCTAGGTAGAATGACAATCCTTGTGACTTTGTCTTAGAGTAATGACATAATACATATATTATCATCCTTGCTTTAATTTGATTTTATCCACTAATAAATAAATCCACTTGATCTTTCCTATTCACATCCTTCGATTGCTTCAGTAGACAAAAAAATGCACCCCTTTCAAAATATAAAGAAATCATGAGTAGATTTTTATAAGTTTATTAACAGAAACATAATCTCCCTAGTTCCCATAATTTTCTATCATTCAACATTTGAACCATATCATAATTATAAAAAAATCCCCTACATTATCCTCCTCTCTCTTTATAAGCACCAAATCCATAAACCTCCAAATTAATTTACATTTACATAATAATAATATTTACATAACAAAAACATGGATGGTGAGTCTAATACAATAAAGAAGAACAAAATTCCTTCAGTTTTGCAATCAAATGAGATGTTTTCAAACAAAATTTTATCCAGGAACTCCAATGTAGGGCGCGGCTCAACCTCCTCTAGGTTTTTCTTCAACCGGGAAGCGGAAGGAGTTCCATTCCAATGGGAGAGACGGCCAGGCAAGCCGATAACGCCTCAACCCGAAGACGTTGTACCACAACTCAGTCCTCCACCAGCGGTTCTAGCAATGAGCCTTCCAAAACCATGCATTAATGTTACCAATGGAGATGTGCCTAAGCTTAGTAAGCCTAGGAGATGGTCAAGTGCATGGCTTCTTAACAAAATTAAAAAGATTAAACTTGACGGGTATAGTAAAGTTGTCTTAAGTGGTACTACAAAAAATTGTAATGTAAGGACACAATCCAATTTTGCGCCCAAAAGGTGTCATTGTGAATCAATTTAATATTGGATTCTTTTATATATGTTAGATGGATGATTAGTTTTTTCAACTTTTTTCTATTTTGTATACTCCGTATTTCATAAGCATTTATCAATGTTTAGTATTTTTTGCTCCGTATTTATTCTTGAAGGTTTAGTAATGTGGTCGTGCATTTTGTTTAACAAATTGATATGTTAGTTTTGTAGACGTGCTCTACTAATAGACTTGATGAGAACTTGATGAATCCGCTTTCTATAAAAGAAACAATATTTAGAGAGATTTGATTGGCTCTTAAAAATTAGGAAAAGAAAATGAATTTATTTTTCTAAACACCCACATTCTCATAGAAGGATGAATTCCACTATTTATTCTCCCACTTCTCACCTCAAATGTTTACTAATGTTTATTAATTATCATATACATATTGATAATATGATAATATTATGTGATGATCATATACCAATGAAATGAATGATGACCAATTAATAAATGACAAGTGGAACAAGTTGAGTGTAAATGATCAAATTGCTCATCAAGTTCATTCCTAAAATAGAAAAGACAACAAATAACTGAGACACCCCATTATGGAAAAGGATAACAAATGACCTCTCCAATTTAATCCAATGTTAATTCTCTAATTAAATTTCAATTCATATTTTTTTATTTAATTGTTGATAAAATAAATTTCAATTCATATTTTTTTATTCTACGGTGTACCCGCGTGTTTTTCGGTTTTCTATGTTATACCCCTACATTTTATAATTTCTATGGTATACCCTTAAACTTATTACTTATTCTCCATAATGACCTCCATCAAATCTCGATTAACACTATTACTATAAAAAGTCATAATTTGACATTTATTTTGACTTATTAATGTGGTATCACCATTCTATATAAAATGTATCGCAAATATCTTTTAATAAACATAAACTTCTATTAAAAAACATATGCTATAAAGCATGAAATAATAATAGCAATTTGATAAAATTGAGTTAGATTTGTATACTATTTGGTTGGTTAATGGTAATTCGGCGAACTAATAAGTAAATGAGAAGGTTGTCGAGTAATTGAAATGTTAAATAGACGATTTAATAGATAAATTAAGAAATTAAGCTAGCAAAACTAATAAATAAGGTCATTGTATAGACTCATGTATAGAGTTTAAGGGCATACCATAGAATTTAAAAATTGTAGGGGTACAACGTAGAAAATCGAAAGATACAAGGGTACACCGTAGAATATCCCTTAATATTATATTTACTTATATTCATACAAGATTAGTATATAATAGTTTAAATTTGACCCGTACATTTTTTACACCGAAATAAAACTATTATAACTTCGTTTTATACTCGTTCCTATTTCCAGTTATCTTTCGATTTTCACGACATAACTCTTATAAATTGCAATAGTAGAAACATAGTACAATATAAGGTACAAAAGAGAACATGTCTAGTGAGAAATGGAGTATAATGACATAATGTTACTTAATTGTTCTTTCACGTACATGTTTTACTTTTTCATGTATTTTTTTATTAATTTTCCAAACATTACTCTTGTCTATACAAAAAGTTCTTTCTTGTTATAGAATACGAAAGAGAGAATAAATTGTAGAAAGATTTTAGAGAGATTTTAGAGTGAAAATAAGCAAATAGATTAAGACGAGCGGAGAGGTCAGAGTTGTGTTTTATTCATTACTCATTGCGTATATATAGTGCATAGAAGATGGATGAATGAAAAACTTAATTACATATATAATGAATACAATGGATATAACCTCAATTAACATTCACACTAACTAATATTTCACAACAATCCCCACAAAACCCGAAAGGAAAAAAAACTAATGAGCTCAGTTGCCCCGTTATGGAAACCAAATGAGACAAAACCGTGGAATGGATAAGGAAAAGGAGTATAACGCGTGCATACTTGTCCTGATAATTATATCACTTGAATTAATATCAATGCAACTCATGATATAGCAATGTTTTTCGATCTTGAAAAAACTATCTTCGTATTTGACCAACTTTACATATATATTTTATTAATAGGAGTCGTTAATTGCTTTAAATTTCAGAATATAAGGATAGTAATTCAAAAAAAAAATTGCGTATTCACTTTAAATAAACTGTAAAACCCCTCGCGAAAGCGGAAAATTTAAAACATACAAAGTACTAAAAATGCAGCGGAATTAAAACTTTTTAACATAAACATGCGAGGTGAATTAAAACCTGAAAACTGAAACTGACATAAATAGAAAATAGATAAGTATACTGTCTAAGTACCAAACCAAAATATGTACAACAGCCTGGGATGGAACATCCCTACAGGCACCAACAAAACTGTATCAAAACTAAGAGTCCAGCTAAACGATATAAGTGTAAGTCAAATGATGACAACAGGATCATCACTCGCTAGCTCTCCCGTGAACCCTGCCAACCTGCATGTACCTACTACATACATGAAAACATGTACGCCACAATCTGTGGGGAGTGACTAGAGTTCTCCTAGCCACATTTTGTAACGACACGTAACACAAAAATACAAACAGAATACTCCAACATATATCAACATGTGAAGCATAAACATCTCATCAACCGATCTCATACTATCATGCAAACTCTAGTGCACGGCTCTCAACCAACTTCATAAACCGTTAGGAAGGAGAGCCGGTTTCCCTACTGGTTACCTAGTCGGGGGGTCTTTCAATCCAACTATTTATGAAACCGATCAAAGAGTCATCCAATGCCTTGGATGAACAACCACAAAATCGAATATCAATATCAACATCCATATCTGACTCTATACCAACTCTAGGCAAGCAGATAAAACTCAGCAAGTATAAGGTTCAGCGGTCAACTTAAGACATAACCTAAACACCAAAACATTCAGCAAGCAAGGACTCAGAGGCCAACTTAAGGCATGGACCTGCCAATCAGCAAGACACTAGACTCATCGGCCAACTTAAGGCATAGACTAGCATCCAAAAGTAAAGGACTCAAAGGCCAACTTAAGGCATGTCCCTTCACTACATCACAAGATACTAAACTCAGAGGCCAGATTAAGGCATGTTCTAGCATCAAACATCTGCACTCCGGGCAAGGTGTCAGTTCCTTAGCTACCCCGTTGTGCAGCTGCTCTACTCGTCAGACTCAGAGGCCAACTTAAGGCATGTTCCGACGCGATCACAATCAAACATGTCTGAACTCAGAGGCCAGCCTAAGGCATGTCCCAGACACGAAATACATACACATATGGAGCTCAGAGGCCAGCTTAAGGCATATCCCCATATATGACAAACAACTCACGTATTAAGTTCAGAGGCCAGCTTAAGGCATAACTTAATACGCATCAATACAACATCATCAAAGTCTATGAACTAAACTATAGTTCTACTTTCTTAACTTCTAATCAACACTTAATTGACCCCGGGAACTAAGTTGAGGGAGAGCCGGTTTCCCTTTCGGTTACCCGACCGGGGGGTCTCTATCCTCTCTCCATTCCCGAACCCAATATAGTGTCGCCCATCCTCCGGGGACCTCAAATACATGTCAAAGATACAAGGAACGAGTTTCAAACAAAACTGATCAACCATCTAAAAGTTATGAACGATTTACAATTGAAAACAAGCTACAGGGGCTCCCAGCCGGTCGGCAGGCAGCCGGCCTACCGGCTGGCAACCCAACTCTGCCTCATTTTCCTTTAAACTTAAAACAGCCCAAAAGGACTCCCAGCCGGTCGGCAGGCAGCCGGCCTACCGGCTGGGAACCCAATCTGAGCTCACGCACAAATTCACAATGAGGCTCGCAGCCGGCTGGCAGGCGGCCGGTCTGCCGACTGGGCACCTCTTTCCCTACCTAAAAAATACGCAAAACAACCCCAAAAGAAACTACCAGCCGGTCGGCAGGCAGCCGGCCCACCGGCTGGCAGTCCAAAACCTATTTCTTCCAAAAACCCGCAAAAACAACTAAAGACGCCCTCAGCCGGTCGACCGGCGGCCGGTCGGTCGACCGGCTCAGAGAGCCTGTACGCTAAATTCGCGATTTCCAGCCTATTCAAAAACACAATAAATCGACACCAATTCTTAAAAATTGCTACAAGTAAAGTTTACTCAACATCACAAATCACTCAATAGCACTAACTAACAGCAAACAAACCCATAACAATCCTCAATACGATTATACAAAGTATCCGTCGCATAACATTAAATTTCTGAAAATTGCATATGAACATATGAACATCAACAATGCATGAATTCCTCACATAAGAACAATCCTAAACATGTTACTAAGTCCATTAATCATCAAACATTAACAAAAATCAGAAACAATAACAAGAACACATCAAACTTGCTATTTTAACAAAAAGGCCGAGTTACTCGTAATCGTCACCTCAAAAGCAATCCGGCTCAAAGATCTTCCTCATGGATGAAGCTATCCACTTCCGGGTCGTCCAAGCCCACACCTACAAGCACGAAAAACGAGATTACGGACTGAAAAACGAATTATAAGGAAAACAGCCCATTTTTTGAAATAGGGGAAATGAAAATCGGAAGTGACGGATGGCTTGCAAATTCGATGAGGATTCCGAAAATGTTATTATTGTTGGGAAAAGTGTCCTCAACAATAGTGCGATCACGTCAGTGAAATATTAATTACTGATAAATCTGCAATAAGAATACTCAAGGGATGATCCTTTTCATATAGTCGATTGATCAACATTAATCGGTAATGATTGGCTTACTAGAGTTCAACATTACTGTCGTATGACGGTGGTGATCAGTCGATCCCTTTAGGTCACACCTATAGGACAACTCTTTTAATAAGAAAACGATATGGTCGTATGTGATTCGAGTCATATCAATCCTAGTTTATATATCGAGTTTGGAATATATTTATAATACGATTATAAATTATAAGCATTTTAGTGAATGATCTGTCATTACTAAAGCAAATATGTTTATGAAACATTATTTAAGAATGAATTAATTTATATTAGAAATGTTTTAATATAAAAATCTAATAATAATAATAGGATTATTATTTCATGATAATTAAGTTTAAATTAGTTAAACTAATAATGTCCATTTTATAAGTGATAAAATGAACATGGTGGTTTGGGTTTGGACCGTGTGATAGACCATCACACTACCATTACATTATATACATTATGTTATTTTATGTTTGAATTTTATTTGATAAAATTATAAAAACATTTTAATAGACTAATATTGACATGTGGTGGTTTGGTGCCCATGCATAGGGCACCATATACCAACCGTCCAAACAAAAGGCCAAAGGTGAGTGTATTGTACACTATCTCTTCTTCATTCTTCATTTTCATACATGCAAATTTTAGAGAGAGTTTTAGAGATTAATTTCTCATCTTTCTCTTTGGTTTTGGCCGTGTATCTCCCAAACTCAAAGAACAATTTACATTGTTCATTCACTTAATTATTATAAGATAATAATAGTAATAACTAGGTTATTTGTGTGAGATTCTAGTAAAATCAAACATAAATATTATTAGAGTGTGTCTTGGTGTTAACTCATTGGATGTCTTCTAATTTGGGGACTAGGAGGATCATCCTTTGATATAAGCTCAAGAACAATCAAAGAAGGAGTCCTTGATTGTGCCCATTTAGCCGAAACTTTAACAATGTAAGGATTATTTCTTCTTCTTGTGTTTCGGCCATCATCTAGTTATGCATGCAATAAGATCTATAAGATTATGAGATAATATTAGTATGACTAAAATCATAATGTGAGTTTAAGAAACCCAACAATTGGTATCAGAGCAAATGGTTGTTTGCATGCATAATCGGTATTGTTTTTCCGAGTTATTGTAACTTAAACAAAACTACATATTTCGACTTATATGATAAATCACTCGAAATGTTTTGCATGTGTATAAATCCGGTCCTAAAAATGTTTTTAGGTTATATTGATAATTTGTGGAATTTAAGGTTGTTCATTTAAATCATTTTTAGTAATTTTAGACGATTTATTGTTGAAATCGGAAAATTAGACTAAAAATAGATGAAAAAGTTTCTGGCCGTGATCTTCATAAATAATGTCACATGCATATTTTACAAATAGTGTGTAAAATTTCGTACAAAATAGAGTTGTATTGCATGCATTACGATTTATACGATAAATGGAGTAATATTGACATGTTGGTTAAAATTAAATAAATTGTCGAAACAAGTTCGAATATTTTAACCATGAAATTTTGACATTGTGATAATTAAAGTAATTTTTCAGAATGTTAAAAATTTTCGAAATTCAAATTTTAATTATTGTAATTTAATTTGAATTTTTCATGTTGATTATGAGATTATTAAGGCCAAAAATGAACACATAAATTAATTTTGAATTAATTTTGCCAAAATTAGTGTAGACTAATTTTAATCCTAAAATGTGTTAGGAAAGTTAATTTTGATGTAAATATGATTTATATTGAAGATTATGGCATGTTTAAAAGTTAAATCGTAAATTCCATAAAACCGGATGAGTTAAGACTAATAATATGTATTAGGGCGATTTGGCATTAAAATGAACATATTTAATTTTGATGCATTATATTATTTTGTATGAATGTCATTATTTTGTTATATAATTTTGAATTATGTAATTTTCTTAGTATGACCTTAGTTGTTTAATCGATATTTCCCGTAATGTAAGGGCTATCGATTTGGTTGTAATTAAATGTGATCTCGTATCACTTTATTTTGTTATTTTATTTTATAATGTATAAAATAGATAGAAAATTTGTAAATATTTGTAATTCTGAAATCCTTGAAGACGGTGCCCTTTCGGAAAGGAGTTCCGACCGAGACGGAGTTTCCTTGGGATGCGTGCCGCGTTTGAAGTTCAAGGGACCAAAGGAGTTGGTTTCCGAATTTTTAATTTACATTTGTTTTCTATCTTAGGAAAGGCCATACTAGGAGTTTAAATATGTTTTGTATTTATTTTATATGTTGCATGCATTGCCAAATCGCCATCAACTAAACATGCATATCGAGTTTCGAGTCCCACTCCGTGTCAATCAATTTATCCATAATTCACCGAATTAGTTCACTTAAAGGGGATAGATAATAAATTGACAAGATCTCTTACGACATTTTAAAATTGAGACATAGCCATACAAAAAAGTAAAGAACCCGCGAAGGATCTTCTTCATAAGGGAGTAGGCTCGGCTAAACCGGGGTGCAAACCTTATTACGTTGGTGAAGTGGGGTAATATGATTACGTTCTAGAAATTTGGTCGATCTCAACGAAAGTATTCGAGCCACCGTAGTGGTAATAAGTTCGGGCTAAGATAAGAATTAATGTAATTTTATCGACCGGGAGTTCTAAAAGTAGAATCGATTAAGGAGTTAATCCACCGAGTCATATTAATGAGGGATGTATCGGCTAAACCGTGCCCAAGTTAGTATGTATTTGGATCTCGGGATCATTTACTTAATTGGGTAAGAGATCATTGAGTAAATGTTTTGCTTGTTTACACAAGTGAATAAATCAAAATGATAAACGTTAATTTTCCTTTATTTTCCGTTTTTGTAGTAATTGAGACCGCAATGGATCCATCGAACCCTACAACACCCATTACTATTGACTCTTGTCACAATGTATTTGACGATATTTGCACCCGCAATAACCTTGATACTACTAGAGAAATTCATTTCGGAACGGGTCCGGATGGCAATGTGAACTTTGTCACTTCTCTCCCACATCCTAAGGGACCTTTACTTGATACGGCTTATATTGATGAGCTAAATCGAGAGTTGGATGCCTTATATTTGAAAGAAAGAGCTTATGATAAAGCTAGTGGGAGCTCTAGTAAGAAAAGTCTTGCAAAGAAGAAAAGGAAGGGAAAGAAATCACAAAAGGGCCGATGTCACTATTGTTGTGATATGGGCCATTGGAGGAGGAATTGTCCGATTTATTTACGGCATATTCAAGAGGGTCTTGTAATCCCGTTAGGTAATTCTTTATCCGAAATTTATGTTATTGACATTAATTATACTTCTAATTCAACTTGGGTATTAGATACCGGTTGTGGTTCTCACCTTTGTAATCGTGTACAGGGTTTAAGAGGAGCCGAGAAGATTGACAAGGGAGAGATGGATCTCCGACTTGGAAATGGAGCTCGGGTAGCGGCCACTTCAAAGGGGACATGCACTCTAGCCTTGCCAAGCGGATTGGAGCTACATTTAAATAATTGTTATTATGTTCCGACGCTTTCTAAAAACATTATTTCCGTTGCAATGTTAGACATTGAAGGTTATAGTTTTTCCATTAAGAACAATTGTTGTATTATTTCTAAGAATGACATGGTTATTGGCCATGCTACTTCTGTTAATAGAATTTATGTTTTGGAAACTTCGACCTCATTCCGTGATGTTTATAACATAGAATCTAAAAGAGCAAAAACAAGTGAACCAAATGAATCATTTTATTGGCATTGTCGACTTGGTCATATAAACGAAAATCGCATTAAAAGATTAGTAAAGACTAACATTATCAAACCATTTGATTATGAATCATATGGTGTATGCGAGGCTTGCCTCCTAGGCAAAATGACTCGAAATCCTTTTAGTGGTAAAGGAACAAGGGCAAGTGATTTACTAGGACTCATTCATACCGATGTATGTGGTCCATTAACGATCACCGCTAGGGGAAACTATGACTACTTCATCACCTTCACAGATGATTTGAGTAGATATGGGCATATCTACTTAATGAAGTTTAAAAGTGAAGCCTTCATGAAATTCAAGGAATTTCAAAATGAGGTAGAAAACCAACTTGACAAGAAAATTAAAGCACTTCGATCGGATCGTGGTGGTGAATATCTTAGTGGTGAATTTGATTCACACTTGAAAGATAATGGTATATTATTACAACTCTCACCTCCTGGAACGCCACAGCTTAATGGTGTGGCTGAAAGGAGAAATCGAACTTTATTAGATATGGTTCGATCTATGATGAGTCAAACAGATTTACCAGATTCATTTTGGGGATTTGCAATTCTCACCGCCATCAAATCGTTGAACGTTAGTCCAACAAAAGCGACCGAAAAGACTCCATATGAGATGTGGAGAGGAAAGGTTCCTTCATTATCCTATATGAAGATATGGGGTTGTAAGGCTTATGTCAAGGTAAAAACTGATGACAAATTAACTCCGAGATCTGAAAAATGCACTTTTATTGGTTATCCAACCACCTCACGTGGGTATTACTTCTATAAACCTCAGGATAACAAAGTGTTTGTGTCTATAGAGGCTGTCTTTCTAGAAAAGGAATTTGTTTCTAGAAGACAGATTGGGAGAAATTTTGAACTTCGAGAAATCAATGAAGTCCAAGAGCCACAAACTGAAGTAGAGACGAACGAAAATGTTCCTTCTTCGTCTGCTTTGGTGCCTATTCAACCTAGGAGGTCGAATAGGATTCCACATCAACCTGATAGGTATGTTGGACTAATTGAGGGAGATGGTAGTCTTGACGTTTTACTTTTAGAAAGTGACGAGCCTACCACTTATAAAGCTGCAATCTCTAGTCGCGACTCCGCAAAATGGCAAGAAGCCATGAAATCCGAGATGGATTCTATGTTTCAAAATCAAGTATGGGACTTGGTTGACTTGACTAAAGGCATGAGACCTCTTCAGTGCAAGTGGATCTTCAAAGTGAAGAATGGCATAGAAGGACATGATGATGTCTACAAAGCTAGGCTAGTAGCTAAAGGGTTTACCCAAGTTCAAGGTCTTCATTATGATGAAACCTTTGCTCCAGTTGCTATGCTTAGATCCATTAGGATAATGTTAGCGATCGCCGCATTTCATGATTATAAATTATGGCAAATGGATGTCAAAACCGCCTTCTTAAATGGGTATTTAAAGGAGGATGTGTATATGATACAACCTGAAGGTTTTGAGGATCTTAAAGATCCTAACAAGGTATGCAAACTTAAGAAATCCATCTATGGTCTTAAGCAAGCATCCAGGAGTTGGAATCATCGTTTTAATGAAGTTATAAAAGAAAATGGTTTTGCTCGAAGTGTCGGGGAACCATGTTTATATACCAAATTCAGTGGGAGCAAAGTTGTGTTCCTAATACTGTATGTGGATGACATACTACTTATTGGAAATGATATTCCAATGCTATCCTCTGTGAAAGGATGGTTAGGAAGTCATTTTCAAATGAAGGATTTAGGCAATGCGCAACACATACTAGGTATCCGGATCTATAGAGATAGACTCAAAAGGATATTGGCACTAAGTCAAGAATCTTATATCGATAAGGTACTTCGACGTTTCAGCATGAAGAATTCCAAAAGGGGATTTCTTCCTATGGGAAGTGGGATTGTTTTGAGTAAATCTCAATCTCCCACTAAATCCGAAGATGTTGAACGCATGAAAGAGATCCCTTATGCTTCCGCAGTTGGATCTATCATGTACGCCATGGTATGCACTCGTCCAGATGTCTCACATGCTTTAAGCATGACTAGTAGATATCAAGCTAATCCAGGTGAAGGTCACTGGATTGCTGTCAAGAATATCCTTAAATACTTAAGAAGGACTAAGGATTCATTTTTGGTGTTTGGTGGGGAAGATGAGCTAAGTGTAAAGGGTTACACAGATGCTAACTTCCAAACGGATAGAGACGATATGAAATCCCAGGCTGGATACGTCTTTATCCTTAATGGTGGTGCCGTTAGTTGGAAGAGCTTTAAAGAGCCAGTGGTTGCGGATTCTACAACGGAAGCAGAGTACATAGCAGCATGTGAAGCTGCAAAAGAAGCAGTTTGGATTAGGCAGTTTCTTGAGGGACTAAGAGTAGTTCCCGAGGCCGAAGATCCTATCACCCTCTATTGTGATAATAGTGGTGCTATTTTTCAAGCTAAGGAGCCAAAGTCTAGCAATAGATCGAAGCATGTACAAAGAAAATATCATGTGATTAGAGATTTTCTAGATAGAAAGGAAATTGTGATATGTAAGGTTGGGACAGAAGAAAATGTTGCTGATCCTTTAACCAAAGCATTATCACAAGCTAAGCATGATGCTCATGTTTTATCTATGGGTTTAAGGCGTATGCCGAACATGTACTAGGTTATGTGATATGAAATACAAGTTTTATTGTTCATATATGATAACCGCGTTTATTATTTAAAAGTTTTATGTTTTACATTAAAACTTCATATTTATATACTTTGTCAAATCTAGATGGGTTGTAGAGACAATTTGAACCCCATTAAGTGGACCAGATAGACTTAGTATAGCCCCTAGTCGCTTGTATGAGGTGACGTCTCGAAGCAACTAGAATGTGAGGCGATTGATGGCAAGTTCAAATGCCATAGAGTCATAAGGTATGACTAGTCGATCACATAGGCAGACTGCATGAGGCACTTTGTCGGGCATATTGTGACCGCTTATAGAGTTCTGGAAATTTTATAATTAGCCTGGTCGTGGCGAGAGCTACTATATGTATTCTTGCTAGTCAATTCTTTGACTTGAGACTGTTCGCCCAAGGTGACATAGTTTTCAAAGTGACTTTGATTTTAGCTCTACGATCAACCGTTAAAGGGGGTCAAATGGGCTTCTTTTGGGTCATGATGGACTGTGCCAGTCGAAGGGAGCAGTAGGATAGGAATTGTCCAACCCCTTGTCAGGGTTGTCTTAAATCTCAAGGCCACTCGAGGAGAAGTTTAACTGGAAATGCGTGGCCACGCTCGGAAGGTATCTGTGGTAGATAATTCCGGTCAAATCAGTTAAATCTCCAGATCGAGAAAAACTACTCAAGATATGATCAAATGCAAGTACGACCTGCAAGACACCTTGCATTGAGTGGGAGATGACGTAATAGGACAAGAGAATTGGTGACGCACACTTGTCGAGGACAAGTGGGAGATTGTTGGGAAAAGTGTCCTCAACAATAGTGCGATCACGTCAGTGAAATATTAATTACTGATAAATCTGCAATAAGAATACTCAAGGGATGATCCTTTTCATATAGTCCACTGATCAACATTAATCGGTAATGATTGGCTTACTAGAGTTTAACATTACTGTCGTATGACGGTGGTGATCAGTCGATCCCTTTAGGTCACACCTATAGGACAACTCTTTTAATAAGAAAACGATATGGTCGTATGTGATTCGAGTCATATCAATCCTAGTTTATATATCGAGTTTGGAATATATTTATAATACGATTATAAATTGTAAGAATTTTAGTGAATGATCTGTCATTACTAAAGCAAATATGTTTATGAAACATTATTTAAGAATGAATTAATTTATATTAGAAATGTTTTAATATAAAAATCTAATAATAATAATAGGATTATTATTTCATGATAATTAAGTTTAAATTAGTTAAACTAATAATGTCCATTTTATAAGTGATAAAATGAACATGGTGGTTTGGGTTTGGACCGTGTGATAGACCATCACACTACCATTACATTATATACATTATGTTATTTTATGTTTGAATTTTATTTGATAAAATTATAAAAACATTTTAATAGACTAATATTGACATGTGGTGGTTTGGTGCCCATGCATAGGGCACCATATACCAACCGTCCAAACAAAAGGCCAAAGGTGAGTGTATTGTACACTATCTCTTCTTCATTCTTCATTTTCATACATGCAAATTTTAGAGAGAGTTTTAGAGATTAATTTCTCATCTTTCTCTTTGATTTTGGCCGTGTATCTCCCAAACTCAAAGAACAATTTACATTGTTCATTCACTTAATTATTATAAGATAATAATAGTAATAACTAGGTTATTTGTGTGAGATTCTAGTAAAATCAAACATAAATATTATTAGAGTGTGTCTTGGTGTTAACTCATTGGAAGTCTTCTAATTTGGGGACTAGGAGGATCATCCTTTGATATAAGCTCAAGAACAATCAAAGAAGGAGTCCTTGATTGTGCCCATTTAGCCGAAACTTTAACAATGTAAGGATTATTTCTTCTTCTTGTGTTTCGGCCATCATCTAGTTATGCATGCAATAAGATCTATAAGATTATGAGATAATATTAGTATGACTAAAATCATAATGTGAGTTTAAGAAACCCAACAATTATTACCATGATTTGATGAACGGATGATGAAGAAATAAGCAAAAGAAGATGATTATTTATGGAGGTTTAAGAAAATGAGTTTACTGTTATTATTTTGTTCTTGAGGATGAAGGATGTCGACACAATTGATTTTAAGGGGATTGAGGATTGTCCTTTCCGTTTTAAATGAAACGGGTTAGGATACTTGAACGGGTTTTCAAGTTGTGAACTTAAATTTACCTAGTTTGTATTCGTCTTAAGGACTTAAGGTTTTTAAGACGGATCTTGCTATTTATTTAAAATACTTTTCGATAATTAATTAAAATATTATTTTATTACTTAAAATAATTAAAAAGCTTAAAAATATATTTTACGAAAATACGGGATGTTACATAAACATTGTCACTTTTGTAATGAGTTAAGGGTAAGATTAGTAACCGAACTTTGCCTTTCTTTTTTAAAGTTAAGTGACTGAATGTTCTAAGTTTACGGTTAAGTGACTCAAACTTAACACCGTTAAATAAACTTCACAAATAGTGAACCAGACCCAGACATATCATACAGAAAAAAGGCGGGAGAACACTGATTGTCGTGCGTACGTAAAATCAAGAAATAAACTAGTAGAACCTAAAAATCCTAGCAAAAAAAAATAAACGCCCTTTATATCTATTCCAACCAAAGAATTGAAAACCCAGAGGAAAACAAACCAAAGAATTGAAAACCCAGAGGAAAGCAAAGATCCACTTGCACATCGTCATTGCTGCAAAATTCATCAAATTAAGATCAATACAAGAACATGTGGTAAGGTTTTTTGTATATTTGATATTTTTCATCTCTTCGTTTACTTATCTACTTGGGTTAATTAATAACTTATTATATTTGGTTCTTATTCTAATTTTAGATAACTTATAACCAAGAGCATAATTAATTTAGTGATCATACATACCCTATTGTGAAGATAAACTTACTTTGATCAAGCTTATCTTGTAATATCGTTATGATTATGTGTTGGTACTCCGTATTTTGGTTTGCGAAAAGGTGAATGACTAAATGGAAACTTGTTATCATAACCATCTGTCTTACGTACGTAAATTAATCTATACTGTCGTCGCTATTTACAGATTGACAAAGAAATTGATCTTGGTTAAGTGATATGTAAAGAAATATGTCGTCTTCCAAGTTTCTAAACAGGGCACATATGGACGATTATGAAAATACTGAGAATGCATATGGTGTAGATGGTTATTCTCTGAACGAACCAATAGAGAAAAATGAGTGATCTCCAATAGAAATTGATTATGATGAGAATGTTACTGATATGGACGATGATGATGAGATTTTAGGTGCTAGGAGTAAACAAAGAGAGGCTAAGACAATGAAGAATGAATTTCATGCCGAACTTGCTAAGTTAGGAAATCAAATTCAAGCAAAAAAATTGGCGGAGTATTGAATAAAATTTATAATGTGAAATTTATTTATTATGAGCCAGTTGCAGACTGATTATTCAATTTTACGATAATTTTTTTTCACTTATGTACCAGACTGCCAGTCGTTGTGTATGACGTAAGAGCTATGTAATTTTATGTTTACAGAATTCGGGTGGAAACTTGTAGACATATTTTTGAATGGCCGGAAGTAAGCAAAAGAGATAGCATGGACGCTACACATCGAAGTCGCAACTACTCTCGGAAGAAATAATTTTTTTGGGAATAATACGTTGTTTGGTTAAATTATCAATGATTTTTAGTTACAGATGAAGCATGTTTTTTTTAATAATATTTTGATATACTCCAATATGCCTTGTTATAACTATAATGAACATAAAAATGTTAACCGCGTTAAGTTTGACTCACTTAACAGTAAACTTACAACATTCAGTCACTTGACTGAAAAAAAAAGCATAGTTCGGGTACTAATCTTACCCTTAACTCCTTTTGTAAGAATATACTTTTTCTTTGAATGATCATATCAACAACAATAATGTGCATACATATAATATGTGACTAAGACCCTGTTCTTTTCGGCTGAAACGAGCTGAATTGAATAAATTGGAGTAGAGCTTAATTGAACTAAATTGAACTAAATTGAGTGGAACTGAGGTGGAGTGAATTTATTTGAATTAAAAGTTACTTTTGTGAAGAGATTGTTGTAGTTTTTGTATTACAAGATATTACACACTAGTAATTAATATGACGGTATATTACACCCAATCGAATCACGCTAAACACGTTTTCCTTAGAGTATTTCGACCCTATAGCCTTCGGGTTACACGAAATCTCTGTAGGATAAGACGATTCCTTAGTCTTAAGGCAAGAACCAAGAACAAAATAAACAATAAGAGTTTTGTTTTATTTGGTTTTTGTCAAAACACTAAACATACACTTATGAGAAAAAAAATGTGAAGCATGGAACAAAAACTTTTTGTAAAAAGTTACAGCAACTATTTTGTAAAAAACGAAAACAGGAAGTTATAGTCTTTTGTCTTACATGTTTTCATATATAAGTGTACAACAAATGGATAAGTATGTCGGTTATCCAAATAACCAATCATGCCAATCATTATTATCAATCATTATTAATCATCATTAATAATAACTGCTCTTAATAAAAATGTGAGCAAAATTGAGAATCGTACAACACGTAATATTTATTAAGTGTCAAAATATCCGTCTCAATTTTCGTTAAGTATAAGATATACTTGACCCGTGTATATATAACCCCAATAGAGAATTTAATATACAACGACAACACTATTAAATAGTGTCCCTTATCCATTATATACATGAACTCGATATACGATTATATGAGCATACACTCCGTATTCCCGACTCACATTATATCCATTACGAGCTCAAACTGTTTTGACATAAGAAACCCGAATGCACTTAAATGAACTTGTGATCAATATCACTAACATTCCTCCCCCATTTAAGTGTATCCCTTGTTTCCATTTAAAATAACAAAATAAGCAAATCTATGCATAAATGAAAGTGTCCCGAGGATTGAACTTCCACATTAGTATATTACACATTCCAAATATTCGAGAATCAAGGTGTCCCATGGATTGAACCTTTCAACCCATATTGAATACATGAAGATAACATACACATAGACTCAATAAACTCTTATAGTTACAAACTTGAAACTATTGACCGCCTTGTGTCCATATCCTTTCATGAGAGTATAAGAAGCCAAGTCCAAGCCACTTGAAGCGGCTACACTTCACGCTCACATAGGTAAATCTTTCATCATGCACCTGCAAAATGCACTTTGACAAAGATTTTATTAAGAAGTATTGAACTTCAACCTCTTGTCATGCAGGTCATGCACATACCTTTCGGGATTATAACATGTGTCTCAATCTTCCACAATAAGCCTTCCACATTGAACTTAGCCTCTAAAATATGTTGGAGGGAAGTTGGGTATCTTATCATAAAGATCTAGATGAACTTTAAACCCATCCCGATTACCGACTTTAAAACCAAGTCTTTAGCTAATCCCTTAGTCAAGTGATCAGCTAAATTATGATGTGTTCTCACGAAATCAACGGAAATAACCCCATGAGTAATCAGCTCACGCACCGCGATACGTCTAACACCAAGGTGTCTAGACTTTCCGTTGTAAACTTCACTATAAGCCTTAGCTAAAGTAGCTGAACTATCACAATGGATAAAGATAGGAGGAATAGGTCTTGGCCAAACCGGAATTTCATAAACCAAATTCTTTAACCATTCCGCCTCTTTACCGGCCGCAGCTAATGCAATGAATTCCGACTCCATAGTCGAACTTGTTATACAAGTTTGCTTCTTAGAAGCCCATGAGATAGCTCCTCCACCAAACAAGAACACCCATCCACTAGTAGATGAATGATCCTCCATGTTGGTGATCCAACAAGCATCGGAATACCCTTCTAAAACCGAAGGAAATCCGACATAGTTCAAACCATAATCCATGGTTTGTTTCAAATACCTCAATACACGTTTTACCGCAACCCAATGCTCAAGACTAGGATTACTTGTGTATCTACTCAACTTGCCAACGGCAAAGGCAATATCCGGTCTTGTTCTTGTCATAGCATACATCAAACACCCAATCACTTGAGAGTACTCAAGTTGTGAAACAGCTTCACCTTTATTAGGCATAAGCTTAACACTAGGATCCATTGGAGTGTTAACCGGAGAACAATTTCCATGATTAAATTTCTTTAACACTTTCTCAATGTAGTGAGATTGTGTCAAAGAGAATCCCATGTTCTCACGCTTGATCTTTATACCAAGTATCACATCCGCCTCACCCATGTCTTTCATGGCAAAACTTGATGACAAAAAGGCCTTAGTAAGGTCTACTTGACTTTGGTTGGTACCAAAGATCAACATGTCATCCACATATAGACAAATAATGACTCCATTACCGTTGTCATCAAATTTGCTATACACACATTTATCCGACTGATTTAGTCTATACCCATTAGATAGAACAACCTCATCAAACTTATGATGCCATTGTTTAGGAGCTTGTTTAAGTCAATACAATGATTTGATTAACTTACAAACCTTATGCTCATTACCTGGCATAATAAATCCTTCCGGTTGTTTCATATACACCTCCTCTTTAAGCTCACCATTCAAGAACGCTGTCTTGACATCCATTTGATGGATCACTAGATAATTAATTGCAACAAGAGCAATCAATAATCTAATAGTAGTAATGCGAGCTACGGGAGCATAGGTATCGAAATAATCAATCCCTTCCTTTTGTCTAAAGCCTTGGATAACCAATCTAGCTTTAAACTTATCGATAGAACCATCAACTTTCATCTTCTTTTCGAAGATCCACTTGCAACCCAATGGTTTACAAACACGAGGTAAATCCGCAAGCACCCAAGTGTTATTGCCCATTATGGAATCCATTTCATCATTCACAGCCTCTTTCCAAAAGGAAGAGTCATGAGACCTCATTGCCTCATCAAGTGTCTTAGGGTCATCATCAATGTGAAAACAATATGGATAATAGTTTTCACATCCATCCCTTGAACCTTCAACCAAATAGGTATGAAAATCGGGACCAAAGGATTTAGCAATCCTTTTCCTCTTATTCCTACGAATTTCAGGTGTTACTTCTTGAGTTGTGACATTGTCACTTCCCTCAATAGCTCCACTTGAACTAGGTACTAGATCCTTTGTCTTCGGCATTGATGAGAAACGACTCTCATCAAATATCGCATCCCTTGACTCAATTACGGTGTGAACCGAAACAGAATCATTAGGTTCAATTACCATAGAACCTATAAGCCTTTGAATGCGCATCATATCCAATGAATATGCAATCGATGCCCCTTTCCCCCAAGGTTTTAATTTTGGGATCGGGTAGTCTTACAACAGCCCGACAACCCCAAACTCGAAGATAATTCAAGCTTGGTTTCTTTTTGTACCAAAGTTCATATGGAGTGTCTTTATTCCTTTTATTAGGAATCCTATTTAACAAATAGCAAGCCGTCAACATGGCTTCACCCCAAAATCCGTCACTCAAACCCGAGTAAGACAACATGGAATTAACCATTTCTTTTAAGACTCTATTCTTTCTTTCCGCTACACCATTTAATTGTGGTGTATAGGGAGGAGACACTTCATGAATGATACCACTTGACTCAAAATACAATGGGTCATAATATTCACCACCTCTATCGGAACGCAACCTTTTAATCAAACCCGATTGTTGCAATTCCACTTCATTTTAGAAACCTTAAACTTATCAATTGTCTCATCTTTAGCATGGAGTAAATATATGTAACAAAACCGACTATAGTCATCAATGAAAGTCACTACATATTTTTTACCACCTAAAGATGGATAACTGCGAAAATCACATAAATCACTATGAATAAGTTCAAGCACATGTGAGATAGATACATTACCAAATGATTGCCTTGTGATTTTTGTCAACATACAAGTATTACACTTATTAATGTGCATGTTAAAAGATGGAATTAGACCATCTTTAGACATAGTTTTCAATCTTTTATAATGTACATGTCCTAGTCTCACATGCCAAAGATATGAAGTATCATCCATAGAGGAAGCAATAAATATGGAACTTTTATTTGGAACAACATTCAACATAAACATGCCATTGCAATAATAACCAAATCCAATAAACACACCATGCTTAAATAAAACATACTTATTAGATTCAAACACTTGTTTATAGCCAAGTTTACATAAAAAACTATCGGATACAAGGTTCTTTCTAATTCCGGGTACATGCAATACATTATTTAAATTTACAACATTTCCGGAACTAAATTCCAACACCACCATGCCACGACCAACAATAGGAGCGGTAGACTCGTTGGCCATATAAAGAACGGACCCATCCTTCACTAGTTCATAATCCTTGAACCAATGTCGATCCTTGCAAACATGATTGGTTGTACCCGAGTCTATCCACCATGCCACTATATCATCCTGCACATAAAATGCTTCAGAAATTAGTGGTAAATAATTCACAACCGAACTAAAACCATAGTCTAAAATTTGACCTTGATTAGTGGGTGGACCTTGGTCATTAGACCCTTGTCCTCTTTGGCTAGTACTTGCACCCTTGTTCTTTTTGTGCTTCCTAACCTTGCAATTTGCTTTCAAATGCCCGGTCTTTCCACAAATCCAACAAGCACCTTTCGGTGCCTTGTTAGACTCGTCATTGGTGTTGTTAAAAGAGCGTTTTTTACCCTTAAACTTGTTATTGAAACCCTCTTCCTTTTCCATCATATTGACAGAAGAAGATCCCATCATAACATCCTTACCTTTACCCTTGCCATTATCTTGCGCCCTTAGAGATTCCTCTATACGCAAATGGCTACCAAGTTGAACAAGAGACAACTCTTCCTTTTTATGTTTCAACATATGCTTAAAATCCTTCCAAGAAGGAGGCAATTTGTCTATAATACTAGACACCGAAATAGATTCATCCATTTCCATCTTATGTTGTGCAAATTGTCCCAAAATCCGGACTAATTCATTATATTGTTCCATTACAGGTCTAGCATCAACCATTTTATAATTCATAAAATTTCCAACAAGAAACTTCTTACTAGAAACATCCTCATCCATATATTTCGACTCAAGTTGATTCCACAAATCTTTAGCGGACTCTACATTTTGATAAATGTCAAAAAGAGAGTCGGACATACCGTTCAAGATGTGGCCGCGACATATGTAGTCATCATCACTTGTTTTTCTTTCGTTGAATTTCCGCAAGAGTTTCATCTCCAACAATTTTCGGCATAGGAGTACTCAACACATACACAACCGTCAAAGCGGTGAGAAGGAAGTGCATCTTCTTTTGCCAACGACGGAAATCAACACCCTCAAATTTCTCCAACTTTCCAAACTTGCTAGTCATCTCTTTGGTTGAATCCATTTCCAAATGTAGAAAATACACTAAGAATGTTGTAGTTTTTGTATTACAAGATATTACACACTAGTAATTAATACAAATGAAGGCACTAAAAACAGAAATGAAAACAATAAGACGGTATATTACACCCAATCGAATCACGCTAAACACGTTTTCCTTAGAGTACTCCGACCCTATAACCTTCGGGTTACACGAAATATCTGTAGGATAAGACGATTCCTTAGTCTTAAGGCAAGAACTAAGAACAAAATAAACAATAAGAGTTTTGTTTTATTTGGTTTTTGTCAAAACACAAAACATACACTTATGAGAAAAAAAAATGTGAAGAATGGAACAGAAGCTTTTTGTAAAAAGTTACAACAACTATTTGGTAAAAAACGAAAACAGGAAGTTATAGTCTTTTGTCTCACATGTTTTCATATATAAGTGTATAGCAAATGGATAAGTATGTCGGTTATCCAAATAACCAATCATGCCAATCATTTTTAATCATCATTAATAATAACTGCCCTTAATAAAAATGTGAGCAAAATTGAGAATCGTTCAACACGTAATATTTATTAAGTGTCAAAATTTCCGTCTCAATTTTCGTTAAGTATAATACTTGACCCCGTGTATATATAACCCCAATAGAGAATTTAATATACAACGACAACACTATTAAATAGTATCCATTATATACATCAACTCGATATACGATTATATGAGCATACACTCCGTATTCCCGACTCACATTATATCCATTACGAGCTCAAACTGTCTTGACATAAGAAACCCGAATGCACTTAAATGAACTTGTGATCAATATCACTAACAGAGATTAATTGAAAAAAATTGATTGAACGTAAATAAAACTTAACGGAATACAACCAACCAAAATTGAAAGAAGCTGAAATTAAGCCAGAAAGAACAGAGCCTAAGTCATAGACTATAAGATATGAAGTAATACAATAATACAATAGGAAAACGATATGAAAATGTTTCACTTAGTCTCAATATATGCACACGATGACTCGATGATGCAAGTTATACAACTTTAATTTCAGCTATTGTATAACCACTACAAAAAAATACTGTATTTGCGACGGATAGAAATTCCGTCGCAAAAATGGCTTTGGAACGGATTTTGCGACAGATTTTTTTTTTTTTGCGACGGATTTTGCGACGGACCCAATATTCCAAGACCCGCGAAGTGAAAGTCAAATGGCGGGAAACTTTGCAACGGAAAATCCGTCGCAAATATTGACTTTTGCGACGGAAATTCCGTCGCTAAATATTGACCAGACTTGACCAAAATCTGGTCCAGGTCAAACTTTGACCGGAACTGCGACGGAAATTCCGTCGCAAAAGTCAAAATTTGCGACGGAATTTCCGTTGCAAATCTGGTCAAAGTTTGACCTGGACCAGATTTGCGACGGAAATTCCGTCGCAAATTTCCGTCGCAAAAACTTTATATACAGACCACGGGATTCATTTTTTCCCCAAATCAATTTCAATTTTACTCCTAAAACCTAACACCCGATTTTTCGACGACAACAACCAAACCCCACGACCCCACCCACCACCCCCGACGCCGCCGCCCCCTGACACCGCCGGCCACCTCACCGGCGCCTCACCGGAGCACTCCCTCCTTCTCCTTCCTTCCTCCTCCTTCCTCTCCTTCTCCTTTCTTCTCCCTGCCACCTCACCGCCGCCACCACCACACCGCTGCCACCTTGCCGCCTCCACTTACTTCTTCATTCTCCATTCTCTTTATGTATGTATACTAACTTTCGTTATTTATGTACCGTCTTAATTACTTGTTTTTAGTCCGTCGCAAAATTCCGTCGCAAATTCCGTATTATTGTTTTTTATTGTTATTAAGAATAGTTAGTTTAGTTTAATTGTTATTTGATTAGTTTAGTTAGTATTGTTAGGTGATTAGTGATATTAGGTTAGTAGCTGATTTCGTCCCAAATCCGTCGCATATTGTTGTTAAGATGTTTAGGACGATTGATTTTTGATATAAAATTTGCATTGTTGTTGATTGTTAGTGTTGTTGATTTGTTTAGAATATTCTTGAATAGTACCCGTTCAATAATTACACATTAGGTGTAATTGTTGAATAGTCCCCGTTTTGGGACTGTCTTTGAATCTTTCATGCCATTTAGGTAGTAAACACTCTTATATTTTCTTGATTGTAATGAAACAAAAATTGGGCAACACTCCCTTATTGTTCTCCAAATACATTCTATATAATGTATTTGGAGAACAATAGGGAAGTGCTGCCCAATTTTTGTCTCATTACAATCAAGAAAATATAAGAGTGTTTATTAATGGTATGAAAGATTCAAAGATGGGTTTAGGCTGGAGAGATAAGGACCCCAGACGAATGAATTCATTAACTATGTTAAGCAACAAGACGAATTCGTTAGAAATAGAGAAATTAGGTGTCCATGTTCTAAGTGCAAGAATACAAAGTATTTAGTTGAACAAGAAGTACGAAAACACCTTGGTTCGAGAGGGTTTTGTGATAACTATTACGATTGGGTGTGTCACGGAGAGAAATTCTCCGTTGAGGAAGAGGGAAGCTCATCAATGCACTCCGACAATCCTTATAGGGATATGGTAGAAGATGCGTTACGCGATAGCATTGATCAAATTAGGGAAGATGCTCTTAACGCCGAGGTGGTCGATGAATCTCCAAATCCTAATGTATTAGCTTTATTCCAAATGCTAAAACATGCCGAACAACCTCTTTATGTAGGAAGTCGTATGACATTGCTACAGTCGGCTTCAAGGTTGATCACTTTAAAATGTGAATTCAACTTAGCTGAAAAATGTGTAGATGGTTTTGCGTCATATATCGGAGATATGATTCCTGAAAATAATCTTATGACGCGTAACTACTACGAAACCAAAAAAGTTTTTAAAGCTCTTCAACTTCCCCATGAGAAGATAGATGCCTGCTCGGGAGGATGTATGCTTTTCTGGATGGACGACGCTCACCTTGATAAGTGCAGAAAATGTGGTACAAATAGGTACAAATTAGAGAAAAATGCAAATGGCAAAAGAGTTCCCAAAAAGTTCTTAACTTATTTTCCATTAGGACCACGGTTGCGTGAGTTCCACTGAAGGAGCTGACTACTATGGGACCCTTGACGAAATTGTTGAGATGACTTATACAGGCCCACAAAACACTTACAAAGTCATTTTGTTCAAATGTAGTTGGCTAGATAACTCCGAAAGAGGCATGCAAGTACATAAGGAATATAAGCTTGTGGATGTTAACCGGAGTAGAAAATTTGCAAAGTACGACCCATTTGTGTTGGCATATCAAGTGGAACAAGTTTACTATAGTCCTTATCCAGGTATAAAAAAGGATCAAAGTCAATGGTCAGCGGTATTCAAAACCAAGGCTAGATCACATGTCGATACCTCCGTTGATGAATCTTTCTTTCAAGAAAATGTTTCTAATGGTGAAACAATACTGTCACCAATTGAAGTAGAAGAAGAAGATGAAGATGAAATTGTGGAGGAACCAGAGTACATACAAATTGTGGCAGAGGATCAACATGAGGATGAGGATGAGGATGAGGAAGAGGATGAGGATGAGTATGAGGATGAAGATGAAGATGAAGATATTATAGATTCTCTTTGTAAGGATGTAGGAATAAATTGTTCAAGTGTTGATGATGATTACGACTGCTATCTATCTATTAGATTTGATAATCTTGTATTTGTTAATATTATTGTAGATGCCGTATGGCTTAATGTCAATGAAATCATCTTATTTCCTTCATTATTCAAGTTTTTAATTACGTAAAGCATTTCTTTCTAATTGTTGCTATATTAGTGTGATAATATGCCGGGCGGAAGACGACGAGGTAGTGGTAGTCGTCAGCCTGAGGGACGATGATCAGTAGCGAGTGACGATGACGAGATTATTCCTCCTCAGCCTCAGCCACCTACACATCGTATACACCTCGATCCGACTGATTATGATGGCGGGAAGTGGTAAGTATCTCATTTGTGACGGAAATTCCGTCGCAAATGTAAAACCCCTCGCGAAAGCGGAAATATAAACACATAAAAGTACTGAAAATGCAGCGGAATTAAAACTTTTTAAAGTAAACAACATGCGAGAAGTCTTAAACTGAAATGGAAACTGCAACTGAAATAAACCAAAATAGATAAGTAGCAGTTCTAAGTACTGAAATGAAATATATACACAGCCTGGGATGGAACATCCCTACAGGCACCAAAACGTAAAGTATCAAAAGTCTAAGAGTCTAGCTAACGATAGGGTATAAATCATATGATGAAGGATCATCACTCGCTAGCTCTCGTGTGAACCCCGCTCCAACCTGCATGTACCTACATACATGAAAAACATGTACGCCACAATCAGTGGGGAGTGACTAGAGTTCTCCTAGCCACCTTTTGTGACAACACGTAACACATAAAACAATACAGAATACTCCAACATATAACCACATGTGAAGTATAAACATCTCATCAACTGTCTCAACTATCATGCGATACTAATGCATAGCTCTCAACCCAACTATTTATGAAACCGATCGAAGAGTCATCCAATGCCTTGGATGAACAATACTAAAGTCAAACATAAGACTCAACAACTACAACATCTTAACATCCATAAACACATCTGTCTCCGATACGATACCATCACTAGGCAAACAGACAAATTCAGCAAGTATAAGGTTCAGCGGTCAACTTAAGACATAACCTACATACCAAAACATTCAGCAAGTAAGAAGGTTCAGCGGTCAACTTAAGACATAACCTAATTACCAAAACATTCAGCAAGCAAGGACTCAGAGGCCAGCTTAAGGCATGGACCTGCCAATCAGCAAGACACTAGACTCAGCGGCCAACTTAAGGCATAGACTAGCATCCAAAAGCAAAGGACTCAGAGGCCAGCTTAAGGCATGTCCCTTCACTACATCACAAGATACTAAACTCAGAGGCCAGCTTAAGGCATGTCCTAGCATCAAACGTCTGCACTCCGGGTGAGGCGTTACGACCTAAATGCCCCGTTGTGCAGCCGCTCTACTCGTCAGACTCAGAGGCCAACTTAAGGCATGTTCCAACGCGATCACTATCATACATGTCTGGGCTCAGAGGCCAGCTTAAGGCATATCCCAGACACGACAAACATACACATATAGGGCTCAGAGGCCAGCTTAAGGCATATCCCCATATATGGCAAACAACTCACGTATTAAGCTCAGAGGCCAGCTTAAGGCATACCTTAATACACATCAATACAATTTCATCCAAGTCTATGAACTAAGCTATAGTTCTACTTTCTTAACCTCTAATCAACACTTAATTGATCCCGGGAACTAAGTTGAGGGAGAGCCGATTTCCCTTTCGGTTACCCGACCGGGGGGTCTCTATCCTCACTCCATTCCCGAACCCAATATGATGTTGCCCGTACACCGGGGACCTCACATACATGTCACAAGTATACAAAACGAGTTTCAATCAAAACCGATCAACTGTTTAAAAGTTACGATCGAAAAACAATAAAAATCCATCAAGGGTCCCCAGCCGGTCGGCCGGCTGGTGACCTCTCAGCCTTCTTCTTCTTTTAAAACCGAGAACACACAAGAAAGGGTTCCCAGCCGGTCGGCAGGCAGCCGGTCGGCCGGCTGGGAAGACCTTCCCAAGCCTTCACAAAACTCGTAACCATTCCCCAAATGCGCTCCCAGCCGGTTGGCAGGCGGCCGGTCTACCGGCTGGGCTCCCTTCTATTCTATGTTCATCGCAAAAACACACTATACAAGGAAAATGACCACCAGCCGGTCGGCAGGCAGCCGGTCGGCAGGCAGCCGGTCGGCAGGCAGCCGGTCGGCCGGCTGCCAGTCCCAAGGCCTATTTCTCAAAATCTCGAAAAATACCCAAACTGCTCTCCCAGCCGGTCGACCGGCGGCCGGTCGGTCGACCGGCTCAGAGAGCCTGTGACAGAAATTCGCAAAACGCAACATATGAGAAACTTCACTAAACGACCTACAAACTTCAAAATTGCTACACAAGATGTTTACCCAACAATATCCAACACCAAATACTACTAATCTAACAGCAAGTAAGTCCAATAACAATCCTCAAACGAATTTAACATGTATCCGTCGCAAAATGAGAAAAACTGGAAATATGCTTACGAACATCTAACAACACTTAAAAGCATGAAATCTTCACATAGCAAATATCCTAAACATATTACTAAGTCCTTTGATCAATGTATATCAACAAAACGGAAATCAACACAAGAATCACAACAAACATGCTAATATACACATAAAGGCCGAGTTTCTCATTATTGTCACCTTTCGAGCTAATCCGGCTAAAGATCGTCTTCAACAACGTAGCTATCGGTCTCTGGATCCTCCAAGCCAACACCTACAAGCATAGAAACGGATTTTAAGCCCTTAAAATGGAATTAAGAGAAAACACCCCGTTTTTCAAAGTTGACGAAATGAAAAACGAAAGTGATGGATGACTAGGAAATCGAACGAGGATTCCGAAAACGTATTTACTTTTGCGATTTGAAGAACGGATGATGAAAAATTTCACAAAAGAAGGAGAGGTTTTATGGAGGTTTTGAGGATATTTAGTTTACAGTGGAAATGAATTGTTGAAGGTTGAAGATGTCGACATATTTTATAAGTAGGGTACAATGAGGTGTCCTTTCCGTCTTGCTTAAACGGTTACGGATTTTAGAATGGTTATTTAAGTCGGGAATATAACTTTGCCAAGTTGTATTCGTCTTAAGGACTTAAGGTTCTTAAGACGGATCTCACTTATTAAATTAAAATCTTCCGAGTTAAATTATTAAAATATTAATTTATTACATAAAATAATTTAAAACGATTAAATTAGATTTTACGAAAATACGGGATGTTACAATCACCCAATCTTCAAAAAGTTTCGTCCTCGAAACTCGAAGGTAGAAGTAAATATAAAAATAACTCTAACTTTCAAAATATATCAAGCGGGTTATGATAACCCAAAACTTTATCTTGCAGAAAGGTTTCAAGCAATAAAAGGTTTCAAGGCACAAGTCTTGTCAATGGATGTCGGGATTCTCGTTACGTATTCAAGAGTCCATCATTCCAGATCTAAGACAAGTCCCAAAACTAAATCAGCCAAAGTTCGAAATTTAGGTCGATTCGGTGTCGATGGGCACAGTACAGGTTATCAGACGTCTCCAATAACTCGTTCTAGTGGCAATCAACGCTGAAGTCTGTCAAATTGTAACATATCCTGTTCTTCAAAATCAAGTTTTCTTCCAAATTAACCTTTATTTCTCAAATTTTTGAAGAGTACCACGGTAACCATGACTAAAAGTTACTTCTAACGGAAGAGAAAGCGGTTTCAACTTTTTAAAACAATTAAGCTTTTTCCAAAAACAATGGATTTAAAGCCAACAATTGGGAATCAAGTTCCAAAACAGATGTTCGAGAGCGCGGAAACAGTCGCAGAGCTTATTCTTGATAAGAAGGATTAGGGGTTCCAAGCCTCGCGGCTGTAAGAACACAAAAAGGAGGGTCGAAGGAACGGAACAATCAAGTCGAAGGTTAAAGAAGACGGTAACCTTTGCCAAACATGGGTGCACTAACCGCTAAATTCACAATCGAAACATCCTTCCAACGATCCCTAGTATATCCCAAAAGGCGATTCCAGTAACCTCAATGCTCACAATGGTTCGCGGTTCCTATTACCCCTATCTCGTCCACAAAACAGGGCATTCCTCAACAAGAAGGTTTCCAAAACTCTGAATCGAAACTTTATTACCACAACAATAAATCCTCAAAACTCAAGATATAGCATTAACTATCCTCTAACCTTAAATTCTGACCGTTCGATCCTAGCAACCTATTTCGCAAGGTTCAATATCTTAAATTCCCAAATTATAATCACAATGAGCATTCAACACAAGATCTCATTAAGGTAACAACTTCCAAGTCAGGCACGTCTATGACGGGTCTTCATGACTAGTTCCTCAAAACGATTCGAATCTCAAGGTTCCTCGAAGTCTAAAGCAACATTATCCTTTAAATGATTTATTCCTCAAATGTTGAGATAGCTCGTCACAGATAGTTCCCAAATGACGATTCAACCAAACTCTCAGGCTACTCAACTCATGTGATACATCTGCTAGACTTGTATCACATTCCACAATAACCATACTCACATTAACGCGTTTCTGGACTTACATCTCTCAACAAATCATTCATTCTCAAACTGCTGATGCATCCTAAATTTTCCTTTGAGTCTCTCAATAGGACAAATGCTAAGATCCATTAAGTAACTTAAGATCGACCACCCAGCCAATTCCACCAGTCCTGGTAAATATTCAAATGTTCTCACACCGTTACTAACAACTCTCGTTCCTCAAGTTCAAACAGTATTAACTTGTCTCATTCAATTATCAGACAACGTCAGTACCTTAAGCATATTCCTCAAAATCAATCTTTACTCTAAGTTCCTCGAGATCCTCAAATGGATATTCCAAACTCACAATTATCCATGACTCGGCAAGATTCTCACACCTAAGTCCCATCTAAAGCCACGTAAGACACTCTACCTAGCACCATTATCTCATCATTCACTTACTCTTCAAACTAGTAACATAACAACACTAGGGTTATCCAAAACATATTCAATAAGCTCTTTAGGTTTCTCCCCCAAGTAACGACACTCTCCAAATCACGGGTTACAGCAAATTGCTAGAGGTTTCCAAGTTCATCTATGGTAAGTTACCGCACAAGGTGTTTTAGGGGAAGCAAGTTATCAGGTTGAGTCAAAAGGAAATGAAGACAGATTCCAAAGAAGATTAACAGGAATCTAAGGAAGGAGATTAAGATCTTAACGGTTACAAGTATATCAACCATAAATAAGACAGTAGGCATGAAAATACCAGTAGGTGGGTTGGGATGAACTCCAGTCTCAGCTTGGTCCTGAACAGCTCTGGCTCCACTGGTCTCAGCCTCTAGGTCAGTAGTAACAGCCCTGTCAACGACGGTTCTCCTCTCGGGGCACTCGAAGAAGCAATGTCCAGGCTTCTTGCAGGTGTAACATAAGTAAGGATCGCCGCTACAGGTAACTCTAGGATGAAGGGCCTTGCGACACTTGAAACACTCTAGGAAAGCTTCTGCCGAGGGTTCCATGCCTCGATCCCTGGAAGTCTTAGGGTCAATAGTGATAGCTCGGTTGACGGCGCCCTTCCCTACGCGGCACTCGAAAGAGCGATGTCCAAATCCCTCGCAGGCAAAGCATTGATGCGGGTTGCCGTGGCAGTCAAGTCCAAGATGGAGATCCTTGTGGCACTTGAAGCACTTAAGGGGGACGTCCGATGGGAGGCTCATGCTCCGGATTTGGGAAATCTTAACTCTCTGGGGCTTCTTGTTCTTCTGGGAACACTTCCTCTTTCCGAGAGGAGAGGAGGCAAGAGGGCTAAGAGGTCTCCCGCTTCGGCATCTATGCAAAGGCGGTCGAGGAGGAGAGAAAGCTCTAGCTCTCTCACAATAGATCTCATAAGGGTCCTCCGCTCGCAGGACACTGTAGTAACTCTGGAAGTAAGAAGTCGGGTCACCACCGGCTACACTCCTAGTCTCAGCATTAAGCTTGCTCCGGAACAGGTAAGCTTTATCTTCTTCTCTCTCAACCAGCTGGGGGACGAAGTGAATTAGCTCCTCAAATCGATTGGTGAAGGCTTGAACAGAAAGGGTTCCTTGGCGAAGGTTCATGAACTCGGTCATCTTATCCTGGCGGATGTCCCTGTGGTAAAACCTCATGCCAAGAGGAGTCTTGAAACGACTCCAGGTGAAAGTAGGGTCACGAGTAGCAGGGGTACTGATCGTCATGCACCAATTCCTGGCCTCGCGAACTAAGAACTGGGATGCTACTCGGGTCTGATCCTCAGGTCGAACATCTTAAATCATGAAATTCCTTTCCATGTCGAAGAACCAAGCAGTGAGGGTCGCAGCACTGGTCTCTCCGTCGAATGTCTTAGCTGCATTCCTCCACATCTGGGTAACAATCCAAGCCAATCCTCCAGGTTGGTTACTTCCCGAGATTTGCAATGAGGAAGAAGGCGTAGATGACCTAGCTTCGCAATCCTGAAGAGTCTGAATGAGGGCTCGCATCTCAGGACTCTCTTCATAGGTTGGCTCTGCCATTCTTCAATCCTAAGAGAGTAAACTGTTAGACGTATTCTTAATAAGGCACAAACAGACTACAATATAAATCCTTAGATCTACCCCATCTCTCATTCATTATTTGTTTATTTGGTCAAGTTAAGGTTGGGGGTCACATGAGTGCGTCGGGAGCAATTATGCTCTGATACCAACTGTAAAACCCCTCGCGAAAGCGGAAATATAAACACATAAAAGTACTGAAAATGCAGCGGAATTAAAACTTTTTAAAGTAAACAACATGCGAGAAGTCTTAAACTGAAATGGAAACTGCAACTGAAATAAACCAAAATAGATAAGTAGCAGTTCTAAGTACTGAAATGAAATATATACACAGCCTGGGATGGAACATCCCTACAGGCACCAAAACGTAAAGTATCAAAAGTCTAAGAGTCTAGCTAACGATAGGGTATAAATCATATGATGAAGGATCATCACTCGCTAGCTCTCGTGTGAACCCCGCTCCAACCTGCATGTACCTACATACATGAAAAACATGTACGCCACAATCAGTGGGGAGTGACTAGAGTTCTCCTAGCCATCTTTTGTGACAACACGTAACACATAAAACAATACAGAATACTCCAACATATAACCACATGTGAAGTATAAACATCTCATCAACTATCTCAACTATCATGCGATACTAATGCATAGCTCTCAACCCAACTATTTATGAAACCGATCGAAGAGTCATCCAATGCCTTGGATGAACAATACTAAAGTCAAACATAAGACTCAACAACTACAACATCTTAACATCCATAAACACATCTGTCTCCGATACGATACCATCACTAGGCAAACAGACAAATTCAGCAAGTATAAGGTTCAGCGGTCAACTTAAGACATAACCTACATACCAAAACATTCAGCAAGTAAGAAGGTTCAGCGGTCAACTTAAGACATAACCTAATTACCAAAACATTCAGCAAGCAAGGACTCAGAGGCCAGCTTAAGGCATGGACCTGCCAATCAGCAAGACACTAGACTCAGCGGCCAACTTAAGGCATAGACTAGCATCCAAAAGTAAAGGACTCAGAGGCCAGCTTAAGGCATGTCCCTTCACTACATCACAAGATACTAAACTCAGAGGCCAGCTTAAGGCATGTCCTAGCATCAAACGTCTGCACTCCGGGTGAGGCGTTACGACCTAAATGCCCCGTTGTGCAGCCGCTCTACTCGTCAGACTCAGAGGCCAACTTAAGGCATGTTCCAACGCGATCACTATCATACATGTCTGGGCTCAGAGGCCAGCTTAAGGCATATCCCAGACACGACAAACATACACATATAGGGCTCAGAGGCCAGCTTAAGGCATATCCCCATATATGGCAAACAACTCACGTATTAAGCTCAGAGGCCAGCTTAAGGCATACCTTAATACGCATCAATACAATTTCATCCAAGTCTATGAACTAAGCTATAGTTCTACTTTCTTAACCTCTAATCAACACTTAATTGATCCCGGGAACTAAGTTGAGGGAGAGCCGGTTTCCCTTTCGGTTACCCGACCGGGGGGTCTCTATCCTCACTCCATTCCCGAACCCAATATGATGTTGCCCGTACACCGGGGACCTCACATACATGTCACAGGTATACAAAACGAGTTTCAATCAAAACCGATCAACTGTTTAAAAGTTACGATCGAAAAACAATAAAAATCCATCAAGGGTCCCCAGCCGGTCGGCAGGCAGCCGGTCGGCCGGCTGGTGGCCTCTCAGCCTTCTTCTTCTTTTAAAACCGAGAACACACAAGAAAGGGTTCCCAGCCGGTCGGCAGGCAGCCGGTCGGCCGGCTGGGAAGACCTTCCCAAGCCTTCACAAAACTCGTAACCATTCCCCAAATGCGCTCCCAGCCGGTTGGCAGGCGGCCGGTCTACCGGCTGGGCTCCCTTCTATTCTATGTTCATCGCAAAAACACACTATACAAGGAAAATGACCACCAGCCGGTCGGCAGGCAGCCGGTCGGCCGGCTGGCAGTCCCAAGGCCTATTTCTCAAAATCTCGAAAAATACCCAAACTGCTCTCCCAGCCGGTCGACCGGCGGCCGGTCGACCGGCGGCCCGGTCGACCGGCGGCCGGTCGGTCGACCGGCTCAGAGAGCCTGTGACAGAAATTCGCAAAACGCAACATATGAGAAACTTCACTAAACGACCTACAAACTTCAAAATTGCTACACAAGATGTTTACCCAACAATATCCAACACCAAATACTACTAATCTAACAGCAAGTAAGTCCCATAACAATCCTCAAACGAATTTAACATGTATCCGTCGCAAAATGAGAAAAACTGGAAATATGCTTACGAACATCTAACAACACTTAAAAGCATGAAATCTTCACATAGCAAATATCCTAAACATATTACTAAGTCCTTTGATCAATGTATATCAACAAAACGGAAATCAACACAAGAATCACAACAAACATGCTAATATACACATAAAGGCCGAGTTTCTCATTATTGTCACCTTTCGAGCTAATCCGGCTAAAGATCGTCTTCAACAACGTAGCTATCGGTCTCTGGATCCTCCAAGCCAACACCTACAAGCATAGAAACGGATTTTAAGCCCTTAAAATGGAATTAAGAGAAAACAGCCCGTTTTTCAAAGTTGACGAAATGAAAAACGAAAGTGATGGATGACTAGGAAATCGAACGAGGATTCCGAAAACGTATTTACTTTTGCGATTTGAAGAACGGATGATGAAGAATTTCACAAAAGAAGGAGAGGTTTTATGGAGGTTTTGAGGATATTTAGTTTACAGTGGAAATGAATTGTTGAAGGTTGAAGATGTCGACATATTTTATAAGTAGGGTACAATGAGGTGTTCTTTCCGTCTTGCTTAAACGGTTACGGATTTTAGAATGGTTATTTAAGTCGGGAATATAACTTTGCCAAGTTGTATTCGTCTTAAGGACTTAAGGTTCTTAAGACGGATCTCACTTATTAAATTAAAATCTTCCGAGTTAAATTATTAAAATATTAATTTATTACATAAAATAATTTAAAACGATTAAATTAGATTTTACGAAAATACGGGATGTTACAGCAAATGTTGACTGACCTTGACCAGATGGTCAAAGACAATCTGTCGCAATGCTTGGTCAATCCGTCGCAAAATTTTTGCGACGGAAAAATCCGTCCCAAAATAACTTTTTGCGACAAACATAAGGGACAGACACAGTCTGTCGCAAATCCGTCGCAAATGATGTTTTTGCGACGGATTTCACCCTGTTTGCGACGGACCATTCCGTCGGAAATAGCGCATTGTTTTGTAGTGAACCAACTTATACAATGTTTCACTTAGTAGACTTTGTTACTTTGTTTCAATATCTACAAGTCATAAACTATATATGTACTATATATTCCAGATGTTTTAGTTGAATTTGAATAAAATTTAACTAAAAGATTTATATTCAACAAAAAGACTATTTTTGTGTGCTGATATACAGGAAAGATTTAAATTCAACCAAAAGTCTATTTATTGTGCTGGTATACATGATTTTTGTTTCTTCTGTATATTTTCAGATTTTTAGTTGAATTTAAATAAAATTCAACTAACTGATTTAAATTCAACAAAAAGACCATTTTTCGTGCTGATACAGGATTTTTGTTTTTTTCCAATATACATGATTTTTATGACGACATTGGCGAAATATGATCATTTTGATAAATATTGGACCGTTGTATATCGTATTTTACCGCATTTTATCTTGTTTGGTATCTTAATTTGTATTTGATTTGATTCGAAAATATAATGTAATTTAATTCTTGGAGTAATTATTTTTGCAATTTGTAATTTTTCTTTTTAGAATTTAATTTTTGGACCGTTAAATATCGTATTTTATTGGACCATTGTATATTGTTATTTAAATATTCGATTAACAATAATTTGATGATATTGTATTTTATTATGACAATGACGAAATGTAATACTGCAATCGATTACGTAATTAGGAATGAGGAAAGATCAAAATACGTAATTAAGGATGAGTAACGATCGGAATTAATTCTGAATATAGGAGAGATGTAAATTAAATAAGGGTAAAAGTTGGTATGTCCATACATTCCTAATTTTAAGGAACCAATGGAAGAGACTTAAAATATATTCCTTTTATAGAGATAGATGCTTGAGATTTATCGTTGGGTTGGTTACTGGTTAGTGAAGATTAATTATGATTCCAACGTACTAGATTTACTTCAGTGAAGATTTATCGCAAGTTTATGACGGATATAAGCATCATAAAAGACCTATTTTTACTAAATAATATCTTAATCATAACCGGATCATTATTATTACATTTTTTTATAATAAGTTAATAATCACATTTAAAAATAGCAAATCCAGACAAATTGCACGGATTTAAGACTAATTTTTACTTTAATATAGCACATCAACTACTTGGGGATGGAGTCAAGGCTGAAGTACCAACTTAAAAAAGTTCAACTCAACGTAAAAGAAAAAGAACAAGAATATATGATTTGCAAGTGACGCAAATAGACCGTCATACCCGCATAAAGTGGTTCCGGTGCAATGGGCCCATTTCACAAATTGTCGCGGTAGGTATACGGTGTCGTCTACTTCTCATTCAGATAAACCATATCTTTAAGTCACGCTCACCCATTATAAAAAGTTCTCACCAATATCTAATATCCATTTCTAACACTTTTATTTTAACATAAATTCTGGTTTCAAACCGTTATTATTTGTGTTAAGCGTAAAACGAGTTAAATATATACCAAATTACTCTATTTGTCACCTAAAAAATAATAATTTTTTGTCTTTATTATCCCACTAGATAGTATTTGACCCTTTTTAAACTTAAGACGGATGATAATAGAATAATACCCGTCTTAAGCCAGATTTACTGTTATTTTAATTTACACAAATTCTCATTTGTCACGACTTCCGTAGCAAGCTTGTGACGGGTCAAATATTACCTATTTGGGTAGAAAAAGATATCCCGTTTGTGATTTTCTAGGTATTGTCTCATTTACTTGAGTGGGAGAACTTGACCGTTAGAATCTTGCAACAGATATCTCCGTTGTAAAGAAGACTTACTGTTTAATTAATCCGACCTATATTATTTTGTTATTATCTTAACAAAAATAATAATTTAACAGATCACCTAATTTGGTATACCTATGATCTACTTCATATATCGTGGTACTTCCGCTCTAATTTTCTTTGTTTTTAAATAAAGGTTTTAATTTTTTTAAAATAATCTAGGCATCAAAATTGCTCAGATTAATGTTTAGCTAGTTTTTATGCTCGTGCGTTGCACGAATATTAAAGTTAGTTGCAATTATAGTGTATTGTAAAATTTATTTTAGTTGTAGAATACGAATCATATATTTAATGTTTGATATACTATTGTTTTAGATTTCAGTAAGTTAATAACTTAACATCATATTGAGAAAAAAATAGAAAATTGCTTAATTAGTTAGCAGAATAAGAAAATTGGTGAAAAGATGAAGGGTTACAATACTTACAAACAATACATTTGAAACGAAATAATTGAGTTAAGTGTGTTACAATCATTATTATCATGAAAAAAAAGCAATTAAAAGTTAATGATTTAATACTGACATGACATATACTCTATTCATTCTTGTCCAATGTTTTCACGTTCCATTTTTGTACACTTGTAAACGTTAGAGAGTGATCATACCCGTCGAGTACCTTCTCACTCACTTAACCAAATTAACCATCAATATCAATGGTCAAATGTATCCCTGAAAACTCCAACCTACCAACATTTACTTGTACTACTAAAATCACATCCTTCAACGTCGGAGACTATCCCTGTTCCCAAGACACTTACCTCCTCTATCAAAACTTATCTATTTGTACTCCTAAAAAATAGACACATCTATTGTAAAATCAATTCCCATTTGATAACAATCAAAATTGAGTATACATACATGTTATTTCAGAGATTTTTAACCTCCTTTTACAACATTTGTACCACTGTCATTTTCAAAAAATAGAACATTGAAATAAAATTTATGTACCTACTTTTTCGGTTGTTCTAATCATTGCTTTAGTACATACGTATCCTTTTTTCATACCAACTGGGTATTCGTCGTACCCTGCTAACACAACTGACCAACTTGGCCAATAGAATCAACCGTATCCTTGAACAACTCTAACCTATAGACATTTTCTTATAAAACTCAAATCACACTCTTAAACGTCGGAGAGTAACATTATCCCCTAAGATACTTACCTCCTCCCCCGAAACCTATCTATCCCTATCCTTACAAAAATCGACACATCTAATGTTAAATCAACTTCTATCTTATAAGACAATGTCTACTGTAAAGAATAAGTTGAAAATATGAAGGACAATAGAAATACAGACTATAATAAACTACTAAGATAATACTTCCTCCACACACATATGGTCTTCCCATTTCATTAAAATACTACTCACATATAATGGAGTAATGGGAAGAACATTAATGTGTGGAGGGAGTACTAATTAAAAAATAATTGTGACTTTTTTACGACTTACTATATCCGTCTCTGAAACACCTTTCATTTTTCATTACTTTGTTGTTTATGAATATTTTCAAATAGTCACTTACATTTCATCTCATCAAAATAATTATTTCACTTGACTTACCTACAGTATTATTGTGTTCTTTATTATTTATATTTATATTTATATTTCTTAAATCGTAATTTGACAACCCAACTAACCAACTTAATTATCCAAATCATCAACTATATACCTGAACAACCTCATCTATTTGTTTGTACTACTCAAATCACACTCTTAAACGTAGGAGAATAGCCTTACCCTCTAAGACTCCTCCCTCAAAACCTATCTATCCCACCCCTGAAAAAAATATGTCACGTACTTTATAATTGTAACATCCCGTATTTTGAAGTCCGTAATTTTTAATAATTTGAATAAGATTTCGGAAAATTAATATATTTTAATTAATTTCGTAAATTTAATTTTAAAGAAAAACCGTACAAGTTCCATTTTAAGGTTATCTAAATCTTAGAATGTTTAATCCCGCTTGGCTTTTCCGTTTCACAAACAAGTAAACCGGACTCAAGTCCCGACTTGCCACTTAAATCCCGACTAACTGCTTTTCATTTAAAAAGGGGAACGTGGAAACCCTATTCATCATCTTCAACATCATAACTCTTGCCTCCTTTCTCTCTCCTTCATAAAAACCCTCTTACAATTACTAAAATCACCATAAATCATTCGTTTCTCATCGGAATTCATTGATTTCCGCGGCTACGGATTCCTCTTCTCGAGCCCATCGTTTTATGATGAGAAATTCTTGACATCGAAGACAAACGAAATTCTGTCTTTTCCTCCTCTTCCTAATTTCGTTTTGAAAATCATGTTGTTATGTTTGTAGGATGAAGTTTTTGAAGTCCTTGTGTTGAAACTTAGGTTATTTACATTTCTATTGAGGATTCTTGGCTTAAAATAGGTAACCTTGATGAGGAAACTCGACTTTTGTCATAAACAAAGTGGACATGGATTTTATTTGATGTTTATGTGTATTTGATGTGGGTTTTGTATTTAATAAGTTATGGGTAATTTATAATCTGAAATTTTACATGAGAATCATATTTGGAATGTTTAATTTATTATTTGGGCTGATAGAATTGGTGGTTTCTTGTTGTTCATAGTTTTGAGGATGTATATGGGATGCTTATGAAATTAGGAGTATGTTTTCTTATTTTGATTCTCATTTTTGTTTCACATATGTAATTTGTATGCATCTTGTTCTGGGTATGTTGATTTTCTTGTAGAAATCAAGTTTGGGAACCGTTTTCAATGTTTTGGGATTGTTGGGTCTATCACAAAAATGCGTTTTCCTGAGAAGGGCTCCCAACCGGTCGACCGGCAGATGGTCGGCAACCGACTGAGAAACTTTGCTCTAAGTTCTGAAAAGTTTGCGTAATTGTTGTGTATAGGGGTTTTACAGTTGGAATCAGAGCGTAATCGCTCCCGACGCACTCATGTGATCCCCAAACTTAACTTGACCAATCATTCAAATAATCAATGAGAGATGGGGTAGAATTAAGGACAAGTTGTAGTCTGTTTTATATGTAACACCCTCATAATCCAAGGGCTTTAGGTAGGACCATCAGACTATGAAAGTATCACCATCTCAGTTTCCTGAGGCATAATATCAAGATAAACAATACTGTAACCTTTATTAAAAGTGAGAACAAAGTTTAAGTATAACAATGTTTGATACAACAACCATAAAACAAAAGTCCACAAAAGCTAAGAAACGATGACGCTACTACTAAACTGAATGGAATCCCATCCTTCCCGAGCTATCAAACATCAACCTCGTGTTACCTGTTAAAAATCTGCTCACCATACCAATGGATCATCACAACGCACAAACCACAAGCGTCAGTTGCTGTATACGCAATATCATCACTACCAAACTCAAGAATTGTATAACAATCTCAAGGCATCGCATGCTGATATCACCCATCACTGATGTCACTGTCACATAAACCAAGTGGTGGCCTTTATCCCCACACCAATTCCCCCAATTACCGCAGCAAGGGGTACTTAGACCATTAATGTGCACATCCTCTCAATGGCGGGTCCCACGAAGAGCGATCATAGGAGTGAGATCCGTTCCCCGCAATGGTCCCACACATTACCATTGGAATATCATCTCGTAACCACAGTGATATCATTATTACAACACATTAATAACTTCGTCACAAATATATCAGGAATACCGTCACAATCACATAACAGATAAGTGAGTCGGGAGAGCCCTACCTCAAGTCAATCAATCACGGAATGCTAATCCAAGCTTTCTACCAATACTCTTCTACAAAATCTCTTCCTAAGAATAACATACACATGGATTACTAACCATAGATATAACTATTATCTAGACGACATACAACGAGAAGGACGATACTTACTTGATGACACGATACTAGGCTAGATGATCGACGCCTAAAACTCTTGTTAAGGATCTCTTAGAATTTTTCGGGAAAGAAGTTTGAGAGGAAACTAGGTTACAACGTTTCTGATTTAGGATAAAAGTGATTTTAACTCACGGTTTAACTTTTATAAGAAACTGACGCTGAACACGGACCCGACTAACTCGGCCGAGTAGGCAATACTAGGTCGAGTATGCTTTACTCGGTCGAGTAGGACATACTCGGTCGAGTGCCCCACACTCGGCCGAGTATGACTTACTCGGTCAAGTACCTCGCATTTATCCACTACAAGAATTACCCGAGATAGTGACTAAACAGGCTACCGTTATGGTAGTCGCTAATAAGCGACCGAAAAAAAAAGCGGGCGACCGATATCGGTCGCTAAATTTAGCGACCAAAAGCTTATCCCAATCTTATCCTAAAAAATCCGCGCGAATCCATGGGCGACCATAGCGCCCAATTTAGCGACCGAAAGTGGTCGCTAATTTAACGACCGAAATTAGTCGCTAAAATTGGCGACCGATTTCAGTCGCTAAATTAGCGATCGAATTCAGTTGCTAAAGTTGGCGACCGATTTCAGTCGCTAAAGTAGCGACCACTGTCGGTCGCTAACCCCCTGTTATATTTTTTTCCCCTCTTCTTCCTCCCGTGATTCCTTCATTCACTTAAGCTTTATAAAAAAACGCAAACCCCCCCTCCTCACCCGTTAACCACCGTACCCCTACCGGAACACCGCAACGCCACCGGACCACCCACCACCGCCGTTCACCTACCTTATACTCGTTTTTCAGGTTTGAGTCAATTTAATAACTTTATTTATGTATTGAATCCCTTTATAGTATTATTGTAATTCACAATTGTTGTTAGTAATTAGATTATTAGGATGCTTTTAGTTAGTAATTAGATTATTAGGATGCTTTTTAGGATGCTTTTAGTCAGTTAATTTGGAAAAAATTGGGTGTTATTGTGATTAGGGTTAGAAATTGGGGAAAATTGGATGATGATTTTAGTTAGTAATTAGATTTCTAGGATGATTTTTGATGTTTAATATGTTTGTATGTGTAATTTAATTAGTATTTTCGGAAATTAGTTGATGTTAGGGTTAGAAATTGACAAAAATTGGGAAAATATTGGGTGTTATTGTTAATGAGTGTTAGTATTGTTAGAAATTGGGAAAAAAAATTGTTGAATGTTATTATTCAAATTAGTATATTATTGTAAGTTATTGTGAATATTTTCCGTGGAAGAATTGAATTACTATTGACCTAGTACCCGTTCATGAATTACTCGTTAGCAGGAATTCATGAATAGTCCCCATTTTGGGACTGTCTTTGTATATTTCAAGTCACTTAGGTAGTAAATACATACTTGTGAATTTATTAGTGGGGAAAGAGTTTGGTAACAATTCCTTTAATGTTCTTCAATTCGAATACATATGTGAAATAAATACAAATTTATTTCACATTGTGTATTTGAAGAACTGAGGGGAATTGCTGCCAATTTTTTTTCCCTCACTAATAAATTCACAAATACGTGTTTACTAGTGACTTGAAATATACATTGATGGGTTTATTATATATATTGACTTGAATTCTTGAAATACATATTGACTTGAATTCTTAGCTTGAACTTATTATTTGTTGAAATATTATTGAAATTGTTGTGTGTTTGGTTGCTGGTTTATTATATATTATCTAGATTAAAATGAAGAGATTTGAACGTAGCTGGATGTACGAAGAAAGAGTAGATAAGAAGAAACGTCCTAATGCTGGATTTGTAAAGGGAGTTCGTGGGTTTATTGAATTTGCTAGATGTTCAGAATCATATGATTTCGAACAATGCAAACTTAGGTGTCCTTGTACTAAATGTAAAAACTTAAAATATTTACTTGAGATAGAAGTAGAAGAACATCTTATTACGAATGGGTTTTTTCCAAACTATTACAACTGGATATCACATGGGGAAAAATACTCTTCTGATCCCGAACACCCTCAAATCCAATCAAATGAGAACCCGTATAGAGATATGGTACTTGATGCCTTTGAGTCGAATGTTTTCACTAATACCGATCGTGTACCTATAACCGAGGAAAAAGATCCAAACCCAAAAGCAAAAGCCTTTTTTGATATGCTAAGGGACTCCGAGAAAACTTTATATGTAGGGAGCAGAATGTCATTGTTGCAAGTTGCATCGAGGATAGTAACGTTAAAATGTGAGTACAATATGCCGTTTAAAGCGGTTGACAGTATTGCTACTTTAATTGAAGATGTTATACCCGATAATAACATTATGACCCGTAATTTGTACAATACCAAAAAAGTGGTCAAAGGTCTTCATCTTCCACATGAAAAGATTAACGCATGTCCTAGAGGATGTATGCTTTTTTGGAAAGATGATGCGTTGCTAACCAAATGTAAGAAATGTCAAAGGGATAGATATGAGACAAGTGAGGGAAATATTATCTTGAAGGGAAAAAAGGGTAAGAAGAGTAGAAAAACAAAGAAACCAATATCATTAAACCCATTAATTTATCTTCCCCTAGCTCCAAGACTTCAAAGGTTATATGCCACGAAAAATATTGCCAACCAAATGAGATGGCACAAAGAAAACCCCCGTACACCAGGAAAGATGTGTCACCCGAGTGACGGAGAGGAGTGGAAGCGTTTTGATAGTTTGTATCCTGATTTTGCCGAGGAACCTCGCAATGTGAGACTTGGCTTGTGTACGGATGGGTTTGACCCTTTTGGTCAATTTTTCAGAGACTTGTGTTCCTCCACGATATCAGTTGATGACATATTCGTTTGGAAGACCAAATTCCAGAAATTTTGTGTAAACTTGAGATGATATTTCCGCCTTGTTTTTTCAATTCGATGGAACATCTACCCATTCATTTGCCATATGAAGCTAAAGTTGGTGGACCCGTTCAATATAGGTGGATGTATCCTTTCGAAAGGTTTCTTAATCATGTGAAAAAGAAAATTGGTAATAAAGCTCGAGTGGAAGGTTCTATTTGCAATGCATACCTAACGGAAGAAATTGCCAATTTTTGCTCTTTTTACTTTGAAAAACATATTGACACCAAAGCAAAAAACTTGAACATTGAAGAAGCGGATGAGTTAGATACAAGTTTACCCAAGTGTTTTCATGTACAAGATGATGAAGGGTGTTCTTCTGCTGGGGGAACAAGATTTCTGGATGACAAGGAGTATAATCGTGCTCACCTTTATGTCCTATCTAATTGTGAGGTTTTGGAGCCATATGAAGCAAAATTTGTGACAGATTTCATGACTGATCACCCTAATGTTAAAAGAGAGGATGTTTGTAGTAAACACGAGGATCAGTTTCCAGCATGGTTTCGAAAACATGTAATTAAGCTAAATATCCAAGATGATGTGGTTAGAAGCTTGGCTTTGGGTCCTTCTTGAAAGGTTGTCACGTGGAATCATTATTTAGTTAATGGGTTTAAGTTTCACACATTCGACTACGGGAAAAGTAAGGCTAAATGCAACTATGGCGTTACTATTTCTTCTCTCGATGGCAATGACTATTATGGGATATTAGAGGATATCTTTGAGTTGTCCTATAATGGGCGTGAACGGGGTTACAAAGCTGTCTTATTCAAGATTCAATGGAGAGATAATTCTGTAGCCGGAGCGAGAGTCCATGATCGCTACAAGCTTGTAGAAGTGAATCACACTCGAACCTATTATAAATATGATCCATTTATACTTGCACAACAAGCTCATCAAATTTATTATGCATCTTCGCCTAGCACAAGTAAAGATAGACAACAAAAGAATTGGTGTGCGGTAATTAAAACAAAGGCGCGATCAGAAGTCGACACATCCTTTTTCCAAGAAGAAGTTGTATCAGAGTCCATTCTGTCCCCAATAGATCAAGAAGTCATTTATGGAAATGAGATAGAAGCGGGAGAGCAGTTAGAAGATGATGAAAGGGAGGGGCAAGATCAGTTACAAGATAATAATGATGAAGAGTTAGAAGAGGAGGAATATGATAATGATGAGGAGGACGAGGTAGAAGAAGAAGAGGATGACGATGATGATGATGATGAGTACAAGTAGTAGGAGGTTAACATCTTATATATTTATTTAGGTCCTGTTTTTTTAATATTTTACCAACATTTATTCTGTTATATATATGTTAACATTTTTCCTGCAATTATAGGTTCACATGGCTCGTAGAGGAGGCAGACAACGGGGCGGTTATAGTGGTAGTGGGGACAATAGCTCGGCCCGATCACAGGAGGAGGAGGAGGTGGAGGTCAATGTATCGAGTGACGAGGAGGAGGAGGAAGCCCGTGTACCCCGCCATGCTGACGGCAGGATCATCATTGATCCATCGGGTCTTTGGTAATTTTTTATTCACTAGCTGTTTATTTATTTATTAATTTTATTCAACCTAGTCTAATTAATTAACATTCATGTTTGGTTTCAGGTTTAGACATCAAACGGCGATTCGTGGCTTCACCAATAGCATTCAAGAGAACATGATTCACGGCGTCACTTGTTGGACGAAAGCTAGTCCCGAGGACAAGGAGATGTGGTTCAACGCCTTTCGGGTACGTATTTAAGTATTTACTTTAATTATTTATTTTTATAATTAAATTCATGGTTGATTTGTTTCTCTAACCCTTATTTTTTTGGTAGCGTGCCTTCTATTGGTCAAATGAGCTTGAGCGACTAGCTTGGGATAGATTTAATGATGTTGGTAAGAGGAGGCTAAAGAACATTATGTATAAGGTGTCGAGGAGAAAGACTGCGCCAACGTTCATGAAAGGTAATAATTTATTAATAATCGTATTAAAATAAAAAATTTAACATTTTTTAAATTTATATTAATAGTTTCTATTTTATTGGATTGTAGGCCAATCATATGAAGAATTCACTAAGTACAGAGAAAGTCCTGAGTTCAAGCAAGCGTCGGCGCGGAACAAGGCGAACAAGAGGGGTGGAGATGATCCCAAAGCAGAAGTTGGGGCTACTCATTATGGTGGGTCTCAGTCATTCCATGATCGGGTAGTGATAAGTGTAAGTATTTACTCTTGTAATTTAATTTATTACTTTTATCTTGAAGTATATATTTAGCTTTAAATTTTAATTAACTGACTAACACTTCATGAATTTATTATTTTTTTATAGGCAAAGAAAAATAAGGGCAAGCTACAATCGGTTGTAGATCTCTTCCTTGAGACACATGCCAAAAAGGGAAGGAAATTGTACGTCTTCGCAAATTCAAGAGATCGCGAATTATATGTAAGTGTTATTGTATAAAGTATTTAAAAAATGATTTATAATCAATTAAGTTAAATATAGAAGATGATGTATTTATATGTAAGTGTTATTGTATATATTATTAATAATCTTTCATTTTTTTTGTAGGAATCATTTCTTGAACGAAAGAGGAAGAACCCTGAAATCTCCGACAATCAGCTTTGGTATGAACTAGTAGATGGTTTTCATAAAGGAGGAGTCTACGGGGCCGGTTCAGCGAAAGAGCTCTTTTATGATCCACCGACAAGAAGAGGGTCCTCCTCCCAGCACCAGCCATATGTTCCTGGTTTGGTAAGTCACCTCCAAATGCAACTAGCTGAGAAGGATAGAAGGGACGCCGAACGTGATGAAGAAATGAGAAGAATGAAACAAGAGATGGATAAGATGTCTTCTTATATCGCAAATTGTAACAGTGGTTGACGTCCACAGGATAGGGATCCAAGAGATCCGGATTATGGAGGTGGGAGTGGGGCGGGAGCATCTTTTCCGGTGTCTTAGCTAGTGTCTCTTGTTTTTAGTGTTGAATAATTTTTTTCGTTAGACAAACACTAGAATTTGGTACTTTGTAGGGAATCCGAAACAGTTTTATATATTTAAGTTTCAGATGTTTGGCATCATTTGGATTGTGCGCTGCTCTTGTTTATAATACCCCGTATTTTAGCGGTCAACTACAGTCAAACCATGTTTTATACAAGTATTTCAAATGGAATGTTTATAAAGTATTTTGCGTAAATTGTTATTATTTTATAAATCGTATTTCTACGATTATTTCTTATTTCTTTAATTTTGATAATATATTTATAACTAAAATATATATAAATCTTATTTAATATTTATTCTCATTTGTACTTGTTTTATTATCTAAGTCGTAGTTATATTTAAATTTTATTTTTATATATCTTATGTAAGTACTAATAATCTTATATTTTTATAATTACTTTAAATTAATATGTACATAATTTAATTAGTAAAACTATTTATATGTCATGTTGATTTTAAATTTACGAGTTGAGAACGGGACGTAGGTAATATGATGTTTTGATATGCGGATGGGCTATGGAAGATTGGGCTTGGACTCGGGTTAGAATAACTTTTAAACGTGAAACAAAACAGAAAAAAAAAAGATTACTCACAAGCTTTAGTTTAACCCATCGACACATTACACAACCATACAAACCCTAATCACCCAACCCCATAACCGCCTCCATCGACACACCTTCTACTGCTGCTATTACTTACATCTCGTCAGGCCACAACTCCACCCTAAACACCACCTTGACCACCGTGATAATTGACGAGAACAAAGGAGAAAACAGCCTTCACCGTTATCGTTCCCACCTTTGCGCGACTGTAAGTTTTATACCCGTTTTCTTCTAATTTTCAGACCATCGTCCTAATGTTCTATAGTTGTGAGTAATCTTTGTAGTATAGATAACACTTTTATCGTCTTTAAATCACCATAGGATTACCGTAATTTTTAAAACAAAGATCAGAAAGTGACTAGTGTAACTCGTAATATTGCTCTGTTCTGCGTGTTCAATTTGTGTCGTGGTTGTTGCTTTTTCGTTCATGAATTGGGTCAGTTCGTGTCGTGGGTATGAGGGTTAGTAGTGGTGTATTATTAGGTTACGTTGGTGGTACTAGGGTGGTCTATGTTGGTCAGGGAACGGTTGCAAACACGCGGTTTTAAGAGGCTGAGTGTGACGGTGCAGAACAGGGGTATAGGGGTGGTGTACATCGGTTTTGGGGAGTCTGTTTCTTTGAGTTATGGTGGTGTCGAAGCCTTATGGTTACCACCAGGGTGTCGCAGGTGGTGTATAGTGTCGAGGGAAGTGATAGGTGGTGGTTAGGGTGGTGATAGCCGGCGTCTGGAGGTGCGTGTACAAGGTGGAAACGAAACAGGTGTAGGGAGTCGGTTACAGGTCGTTTGTTGGGTGGCTGTTTTGTGTCTCGTGTCGAGGGTTGTTGGGGTTGAGTCAAGGGTAGTGACTAGTGTCAATGGGTACGCCATGGTGCGGTGGTGGCATCCACCGTGTCGTGGTGGGTGTTCGGGCGGCGTGAAGGTGTCAAAGGGGCTGCGTTCGGGGGCTGTCTGGACTGCGTAGTCTCGGGTCTGCACTATACACGGCTGTTGGGGGCTGTTTTGATGAAGAATTTACCACGTGATATTGTTATTATTATATGATAATTATGTTAATACATGTTATTATTTCTATTATTATTACATTATTAGTTTTATTATGAATTATTATATTATTGTTAGTGTTGTTATTGGGGTTGTTTTGTCCTTATACTATTATTAGTATTATGTTATTATCATATGTGATTATTATAGTATGTTTATTATTATTAGTAATGTTGTTCATGTATTTATTAAGTTGTAAGTAACTTTAATGTACAAGAATGTGACGGTTACCAAAAGTTCATTCGATAATATTTTCTATGTTCGTTATTTAATTGAAGTTAATTATAAAAGTAACGGAGACGAGTCGTTGAGTTAATTAAATTATATAAAGGGTTAATCTACGAAGTTGATTAATTAATTAGCTGTGAACGTGTTATATTAAATAGAGAATTAATATTACATAATAATCATAGGGGACGAGGTTGAAGTGGAGTATTCTGATTAAGTGACTACTCGGAGTTTTGCTTGATCAGGTAGGTTACACTGTCACTATACTACTGTTATGTGTTATGAATGGATGTTGGGCGTATGATATGGATGATAAGCATGAATGATATGAGGATGGTATATGATTATGAGTAATTATTATTACTGTTGCATTCATAAGTATGGTTACTATTATTGTTGCATTCATGAGCATGACATATGCATCGGATACGGATTTGAGATGATGAGATATTATTGGGCCCAGGCTAGTTCTGCAGGACTAGACCTGGTGACCTCAGCTGTTATGCTGGTGTTCGGCGACGGCCGACTATAGTCTGCCGGGAGGTTCGGTATAGCTGGGTGTTACGGGTTTGAGATGAGATTGTGATTGAGCTCGAGCATATCATGGCATTGCATATCATATTTGTTGCATTATTTATTATTGTGTTACCCTACTCAACCGCGAGGTTGACAGTGTATTCGTGTACATCTACGATGATCCGGAATGGGGAGTAGATTCTACAGGTCAGAGACAGGTGGACTAGGAGCTTGGGCAAGGAGAGAGAGACATGACTTGGACCTACTTAGAATTAGATCACATAGTTAGATGTTATCAGTTGTACTTTTATTCTTTGTGTAATCGATGTAATATCAAAAGTTTAAATTTAATCAGTTTTTATATAAAGTACTTTGGTTTGTTTACTTGTTATTCACTACCTCGGTCATTCCGAGATGGTAACAACTCTATTTATTTGAGAATGTCTTGCTAAAGGCTCTTAAATAAATGGGGGTGTTACATTGTTGGATTTGCTTGCAGGTTTATAAGTAATAGTTACGGATTTGGCTAGGACAAAACAAGATTTTACGGCCAAATACATGTAAAATTAGCGACCGAACATGTAAAATTAGCGACCATAGTCGGTCGCTAATCTTCTGTTTCTTTTTTTTCCATTAGCGACCAAATAGCGACTGATAGTGGTTGCTAATTTAGCGACCGATGTCAGTAGCTAAATTAGCGACTGAAATTAGTCGCTACATTAGCGACTGAAGTTGGTCGCTAAATTAGCGACTGATTTCAGTCGCTAATTTAGCTACTGCAAACGGTCGCTAATTTAGCGACCATCATTGGTCGCCCGTCTTATTTTTTTCGGTCGCTAAAATTGGCGACCAACATCGGTCGCTAAAAGCGACCATGCCTTGCGACTAAGGGCAGGCGACTGGACTTCGTCGCTAAAATAGGAAGGGCGACTGAAAACGGTCGCTATTTTCAGTCGCAAATGGAAGTATCTGTTCTAGTGATCAGCACTGACCAGTTTTCGTAAAACTGTCATAACTCCCTCAATACTTGGTCATTTTGGGCGTGTAACCTACCGTTAGAATTGTAAAAGGATAAGCTATCACCTAAAGTTGGAATCACATCAATATCATATTTACATCTCAAGTTATAACATTTTTAAGACAACCTATCTATAACCGGGCAACATAACTATACCATATTCTTTCTCCAATAACTTATATATCAACAATGCGACCGAGTCCAACCTATTTCATCGAGTAACTCATATAACCAATTGAGGAGTGTTAAAATATTCCCTCCTTAGAATGAACTTTGTCCTCGATGTTCACAACCAACTCGAAAAGACATGACATAGAGGGTTGTTACAATCTTCTCTCCTTAGAACGAACTTCGTCCTCGAAGTTCACAACCAACTTGAAAGACACGACTTAAGATACCACAACTACAATATGCCAACACCTACTTGTACTTATTACTCCGCAAGGCCAACAAAGACATAAGACAACATAAATTCACCATATCCCGAAGATGTGCAAAACCGAGACAATGTAAATTCACCGCATCCCGTAGATGTGCAAAACACAACAAAACTGATAAAACATATATGAAACTTATATAAAACTAACTAGAAGGACCTAAAACCCAACGCGAAGATCTCCTATCCCCCTAAATAAAATAGGTTACGTCCTCGTAACCTCACATGCATGATCAAACAACTAAGGATAACACTCTCTCATAGCAGACTTAGACTCCAAAGTAGCCTCCTCGACATCATGATTTGGCCACAATATCGTAAGAAGCTTGGTCTCTCTCGTCCCAGTCTTATGAATCTTACTATCAAGTATTCGAACAACCAACCAATCATGCCACCCCAATGAAACCAACATTCAGAAGTTCATTTTGAAATATGAGCATAACGACTTAACAAACGCATAGGAGTAAACATGGAATTAGATCAAACTATATAACGAATCAACATCCAAACGCAGAGAATAGATATTATGTCAACAACGGAAATGACACACCGAAAATAGCAACTATTTTCAAACAATTATTTGCCCAATCATATCATTACGTAATTTAATCATTGCGTCATTAACCACACTTTACTCATATCCCAATTTATGCAAGGTTATCTAAAGAAAGTAAGCTAGGTAATTCTACTCCTTTAGTATCTGTCCCATCATATTCGTTTAATCACGTCAAAATACGTACATAAAGTATTATAACACCCAATCACGTCATCACTATCATATTGTATATATAGTTCAACATGAGGTAAAATTTACATGTAATTGCATACCAGCTTCTCTTAGCACATGTTAATTTCATTTAATTCTATCGATCTACATGTCAATGCTATTATCTACGCATAATAACCATACATATTGGACTCGTAAAGTGACACATGTGTCTTTAACACGGCTACCATATTTATCACAACAATAACATATACCCCAGAAATTAGACAACAAGGCTATCCCACTACATCATTCATGCTCGTTTGCTACCCTCACCCGTGTACACAATTATCACAGATTCTCAGCTCTCATGCAGAAATTGGCACACATCGTTAGACACAAAGTTTTTTTTTTTTGAAATTGCAAGTAGATTCACATTAACATGTATACAACATTCTATATACCTGGTTCCGCAAATTTACAAGTCATAAACATATTAATTAAAAGGAATAACACATACTTGGGTTTTCATGCAATAAACTGGTATCACACAATTACCTCTAACACAAGTTCTATTCTCCATTACCTCGACAAACATAGCTCAAACAGTTTAAGAATAAAACTCATACATCCCATCACGTCGTACCTCTTCTTGACTCAATGATACACAGGTTAAGCTATTTAGTCATGCTACCATCTTAACTTCATCATGTTTCTAATACAACTGCGTCAAATGCATGTAAACAATCACATATGTTCCACGTCATAGTCATTCAATACTTTCAATCCCCACGTCAAACCATTATCAGATTATTATCTAATGCCTTCATAGTAAGGCTTTATAGCATATAAATTTATTTTATCATTATTCTTCTTTATAAATCTCTTCTTATATAAGCATAAATTATATTTAACATAAATTAGGCGACCGATATCATCCATAAGATAGAGTCATTCATATCAATACTTATACAATAGAACTTATAGATAAACCCCACATGTCACGCATAAATTGACAACTAGACAAACATCCATTTCAAGCACAAGTACTATACATGTCGTGATTATCGTCATGCTTAAGCAAGCTAAACAACAGAAACGATTTAACCTGTCGCCAGGTATGCTGTTCTAATCATGGAATTCATAAATTACATTTCTTATATATAGGCCGAAAATGAACTTAGATTATTCATAAAATCATGTATTGTACTTATCGACCATATTAGACATATACTCATATACCAAAGACCGCATCGCATAGGAGTCAGTTACTTATAACATTCTAATATATTTTAGTACAACTGTCATATGCATCATAATTACTAACTTATTAATATATTCCTTCATAAGCTATAACATAATTGCTAACAATTCACTATCAGTTACTCATGTCATCATGTAAGCTACCGATTCATGGTATCCTTCGAGGGTATCCATATCTCTAGACATGCCATACTAAATTCACATAATCACATAATCCTTTCATGTCAATCAATATGTCACATGTTATAATTGCCCCATATCAAATCGTAACAACATCATCACCTATTATGAAAAGAAAATACTTGAAATACCCATACATATGATCTTATGATACAATACTTTTTCCTAGCATTTAGCATTATATTCCATAAACCAAAGTTGTAATTAAACATGCTTCACACATAGTTAAATCATTATTGTATTTCCTCATTCCGATTGTAACAACCCGTCTCACCATGGTCATAACACAACCCCAATAAGATGGGATGTGTACCTTTGGGCCAAATATTTGTCGTCACTTGAGCCCAAAAGCATAAGGCCTTGATACGAAGTGGTGGATGAGAGCTATTATAAACATATCACAAACCTCACATTCTACCGATGTGGGACACGGCTGTCGCAACCCTGTCAAAGATAAAACCTAACTGGTCTCAACTAAATGTAGTAGAGGTAGTCGGGTATCATATCCACAGAGAGATGGGCATTCTATAGTCTAATAAGTCCGTTTGAAGTAACCGATTTTGGGGTTTGTTTGATTTTAATTTCTAAAAACTAAGAAGGAAAGGGGATGGAGGAAACATATAGGAAAAACCACTAGGATTGTCGGTTCACCATGGCTACTAAAGTCTGAAATTACAGTCACAAAGCACCCTAAATTCGGTCTGTGGGTAATGAAAAGGTCCTTCCGGTCCGCTATTCGCCCTAAGACTATACTAACTTAGCTTCCGCCCTAATTAGTAAGGTCCTAATAATCGTCGCAGAACTACCCCTATCCAATCTTCTGATCTAGGTCAAGAGGGTTTCTATACAGTCAATTGAGTGCGTCGACTCAAACAATTAACTGCTATTATATGCGACGGATACATACAAACCTACGGGTAACCTAAACTAATAATTCATCCTACGCCATGGCTACCCTAAATCCTAGCAATAGAAATTAGCTACGCATGATTGATGTAAGAACGATTATAACTACGGATTGAATAATTGATAACATAGCAGAAAGTAAGAAGGAATCAAAACAGGAACAAAAATACAAAAATACCGAATTATATAGAAAGTGAGGGATGAAAAGAAGGTATTTGATCCAAATACAAGAGAATAGTAGCAATTTTAATCTAGAAAGGAGAAAAATAAGGAGAAACAGTAGTGAGACGTGAGTTTCTGAAGAGAAGGAATGATATTCTTCTGTTCACGAATTGCTTTATTTATAAAACAATTCCCAAACTGACGATGACGACATAAGGCAACTCAACAATCAGGCAACTTCTCGATCGAGAACAGAAAGCTCTCGATCGAGAAGATTAAGGATCAAAACCTCTCGATCGAGAAGAAAAGCTCTCAATCGAGAAGAATAAGAACCAAAAGCTCTCGATCGAGAAGAAAAACTCTCGATCGAGAAGAAAAGCCCTCGATCGAACAACTAAAGTTCTCGACCGAGCACTTCTCAGCGCATATTTCCTACACTGTGCACTGAACTTCAAATGGCTGCCATTTCTTCGTTACTTGCTCAAATAAAGCGTTCTTGGTGGATTTGGAAAGCTAAGAGGATAAGATTTCATCTCAAATTGCAATCACCTGATTATCTGTTGTAGAACTTGAGATATGGCTCCTCAAAGTAGGCACTAGCAAATTGAAGCTCTTCCCTTGCTTAATAGACTTTCTTTGCTCCTATGCGCATCTCAAAACGGTAGTAACAAGCTCCAACTCAACTCTTCTCCTAAATGCATGCATAAGGACATGTTTTAGACTTGATTATGATCTTCTCCGGCTCAATCTGCAATTAGGACAAGACAAACCAAAGTAGACTATTCGGGGGATATTTGTAGCAAAATACTACGGAATAAGCGTAGAAATGTGTGCTGAAAAGGCCTAAAAGGTCTATAAGAAATGCACACATCAAACTTCCCCAAACAAAACCTTTGCTTGCCCTCAGGCAAACAAAATGCAAAACTAATGGAACAAATAAACTTACAGCCCTTACAACTATCCACCGAACTAATTTAATGCAACAGTTAAACTTAGCAATGGTGTCAAATGCAATCGAGTTATCAAGATGTCTGAAAAGTAGCTGAAATGTCGACCTTGCTAGACCTTAAATGTCGGAAGCTCACGGGCCACTCTTCTCTCAGCACAACAAAGGGTAAGCATATATATGAACAAGAGAGAAAGAGAACAAGAATCATTCACCTAACTACGACCTACGTGAACATGCATGCATAAGAGTATGAAGAACAATTCTGATCACCGTGCACAAACATTCCAGCCAACCGAGGTCCAATCACATGCTGAGTGCTTACGAAAAATATAGGAGAGTGAGATAATGGGTACGAAGGGGCAAAACATTATTGGGAATGTGGAGGTAAAAGCCAAGCTAGCACTGAAACACAAATTACACATCCGCTTCAAAGCCCATCTGACAAGGATAACATAAATTACCGAACTGGTAAAACACTCACTTTAACCAAAAGATCAACTCCTCAAAGAATAATAAAGTGAAGTATAGGAGTAAACTGTTGAATCATAACACTTTTTTTCCTTTTCTTTCTTGTTGAGTAATATATTCTATATAAGTAATATATTATTTTATGTTTTAATAATGACAAGTCTAAATAATTATGTTTTATATGCATATGCGTGTAATCGTGTGTTTTAGTGTACAGTTAAATTTAAGAACGAAGATCGTAGTATAGTAAAGTATAAATTCAATCAAAGATTGAAGAAAAGATCAAGCTCATATCAAGTGTCAAGTCTTTTTGAAGATTTACAAGACAAAAGCCTTATTACGATGTCAAGAGTTCTTAAGTTATAGATCGTATCTATAACTATCGAAGAAATGAGATTTGCGTAAAATAAATCAAAGCGTGAAGATGTATGCGTGCTATTAATATATTATTATATATTAATTTAGTAATCTTAAAAACGGTTTTAAAATAGAAATATTCTTTAGTTTAACAAGAATTAAAATATTTATCTTATGAGGTAAATATTAATTCTAAAAATGCTAAGGACTTTTATTTTAACCGTTGTTGTCAAAATCTAAATTCCTAGGGAAACGTGCTTCGAGAAATATGTCTCGAAGAACGTGATCTATGAAGCACACGTTGGGACGTGCGTGGGGAAGCGTGTCAAGGAAAGTATTCCTTACGTTTCCTACACAACTACTAACATGTTTCATATTATCTTTATGGGTAATTAAATAAATAAATTTGTTTATTTAATCTACTCAAAGATTAACTAGGATTTGATTAAAGATATAATTTATTATATCATTGACAAGAATTAGGAATTGATTTAAAGTAGGATACTATATTTTATGGTATAAGATATTTTCTAATTCAAATAGGATTATGGAAACATTATCTTATGTCTTAAACAAATAATATTCTACTAGAGTCCTTTCCTAAATCAAATAAGATTGAGTTTTAATATTACCTAGAACATGTATTCTAGATAAAGTAATATTCCTAAACTCTCTAGGTTTTAACCTAGATCTAAATTAGTATATATAGGTACTCAATGCCACACGCCTAAGAGACCATATAACACGCCTCACGCAAATCGAGAATTAGACGAACGTAATCTCTCATACTCTTCGTTTTTCGTGCCAATCATTGTCAAATCTCGTAATCAAGACTACAAGCATTGAAGAGTATTTTCATACATTAGAGATCATCAAATACAAGAAGTTGTTGAAAGTTTATCTTCTATAGTTAAGATAGATTCGAGTATTTAGCGGTACTCATAGTAAGCAAGTATTTAACGATACTTGTCGTAGCTAGATATTTTACGGTATCTAGATTGAGTTACAACTAACATCAAAGTTGTACGAGTTGGGTTGATAAAATTTTAATCCGGAGAAGGTACTAATTTTATTAATCGAGAATAGTGGACGTAGGTTTCGATTTGTGAAACTGAACCACTTCAAAAGATCGTGTCTCTTTTACTTTATCGTTCTTACTCGTTACTTGCTATCACTTCGTCTCAACAACCAACATCGAAGAAGAATCGAAAAAGTTGACATACTCAATTCAACCCCCCCCCCCCCTTCTTGAGTATATCTAGGTCAATAGACTCTTCAATTGGTATCAGAGCCTCGTGCTCTTGAAAACCTTACAGCTTGAGATTGATCCTTCTATTGATTCTTAATGGATTCTAAACACCTTAAGTGTCATATCTTCGATGGAAAGAACTACAGCTTGTGGAAGAACATGATGACCCATTACGTCAAAGGATGTGACTGGGAATGCTGGAAAATAATTCAAACTGGACCAAGAAAGATCTTGGTTGCATCTGCAAATGGAACCACATATGAGAAACCAGAAAGTGACTATGTGGAAGCTGATTACAAGATTGCTGAGAAAAATTCAAAAGCCATGAGTCTACTTCAAAACGGTATGATTACTTCTGAATTTGATCGCTTTTCCTCTTGTAATTCAGCTAAAGAAATATGGGATGGCCTAGAACTTGCCTACGAAGGTACCTCCGCAGTCAGGAAACATCGTATAGACTTGCTTATTCAACGATATGAACTTTTCACTATAGAAAAGAACGAATCGATTGATAGCATGTCTGCACGATTCTCCTGAATACTTAATGAACTGCGGAACCACTGTAAAACCCCTCGCGAAAGCGGAAATATAAAACATACAAAGTACTAAAAATGCAGCGGAATTATAACTTTTTAAACATAAACAACATGCGAGGTGAATCAAAACTGAAACTGGAAACTGATATAAACAAAATAGATAAGTATAACAGTTCTAAGTACTGAAACCAAATATATACAAAGCCTGGGATAGAACATCCCTACAAGCACCAAAAGATAAACCGTATCCAAAACTAGAGTCTAGCTACTCGAAAGGGTGTAAGTCATATGATGACAAGTGGATCATCACTCGCTAGCTCTCATCAAACCCCGGCCAACCTGCATGTACCTACATACATGAAAACATGTACGCCACAATCAGTGGGGAGTGACTAGAGTTCTCCTAGCCACCTTTTGTAACGACACGTAACACAGAATACAAACAGAACACTCCAACATATATAAACATGTGAAGTATATCAATATCTCAATAACTGATCTCATACTATCATGCAATCACTAATGCACAGCTCTCAACCAACTTCGGAAACTATTTGGAAGGAGAGCTGATTTCTCTACCGGTTTACCGGTCGGGGGGTCTTTCAGTCCAAACCATTTACGAAACTGACTAAAGAGTCATCCAATGCCTTGGATGAACAATATCAAAGTCAAAGTATCAAATTCATCACTATCAACATCTATATCTGACACTGTACCAACTCTAGGCAAGCAGATAAACTCAGCAAGTATAAGGTTCAGCGGTCAACTTAAGACATAACCTACATACCAATCATTCAGCAAGTAAAAAGGTTCAGAGGCGACATCTTTACGCATAACCTAGATACCAAGTTCACAATATCAAGCAAGGACTCAGAGGCGAAAACTCAACGCATGGACCGACTATCAACAAGATACTAGACTTAGAGGCGAAATCTCAACGCATGGACTAGCACTCAATTCACAATCAAAAGTAAGGTACTCAGAGGCAAAAACTCAACGCATGTTCCCCTACTACATCACAAGATACTAGACTCAGAGGCGAAAACTCAACGCATGTTCTAGCACCAAACACCTGCACTCCGGGTAAGGTATGACAACCTGACTGCCCTGTCGTGCAGTTGCTCTACTCGTCAGACTCAGAGGCCAGCTTAAGGCATGTCCTGACGCGATCACTCAAACATGTCTGGACTCAGAGGCGAAAACTCAACGCATGTCCCAGACACGACAATCAAACATGTATGGAGCTCAGAGGCGACACCTTAACGCATACCTCCATACACGACAATCAAACACATATAGGGCTCAGAGGCGACACCTTAACGCATACCCCTATATATGACAAACATTCTACGTACTAAGTTCAGAGGCGACCTCTTAACGCATAACTTAATACGCATCACTATAAAATCATTCAATTCAATAACTAACTCTTTCTTTCTTACCACTCATGTTTCTAATCAACGCTTAATTGACCCCGGGAACTAAGTTGAGGGAGAGCCGGTTTCCCTTTCGGTTACCCGACTGGGGGTTCTCTATCCTCACTCCATTCCCGAACCCAATATCGTGTCGCCCATCCTCCGGGGACCTCAAACACACATCAAAAGTACACGGAACGAATCTCAAACAAAACCGAATAAACGTTTGAAAGTTATAAGCAAAACAATGAGAACAGGGGCTTTAGCCGGTCCCAGACCGTCTGCCGGTCCACCGGCTGGGAGTCCCTTCCCATGCCATGCACCGTCTGAAAAACAATGAGAAGAGGCTCTCAGCCGGTGGACCGTCCGCCGGCCAGCCGGCTGGGAGTCCCTTCCCATAAGCCAATTCTTCAAAATTTCAATACAAGGAGTGACCCTCAGCCGGTAGGCCGGCTGCCGGTCTGCCGGCTGGGAGTCATTTCCCAAACCTTTGCAAAACTCGAAAAACGCACAAGAAGGATCCTGAGCCGGTTGACCGGCGGCCGACCTACCGGTTCAGAAACCTTTCCTACATTTCAGAGCATTCAAATGAAGACACCCCGACTCTGAGCCGGCCGACCGGCTGCCGGTCTGCCTACCGGCTCAGAGTCCGCTGTACGCGAAAATTGCATTTCCTACAATATACAAAACTCCTCAAATCGATTCAAGACTTCTAATATCGCAACATACAATGTTTACCCAGCATATACAAACATCAAATACATCAACTACAAGCAATTAATTCCACAAACAATCCTCAACAAGAATATTATTTGTATCCGTCTTAAGCACAAATTTCTGAAAATCAACAACTAAGCATGTGAAACATCATCTACGCATATAATCATCATATGTGAACATTCTTATCATGTTTCTAAGTCCAAACAACAACAATAACATGAGAAATCAGAAACTTAACCATCCTAAACATGAAAGGTGCTAATATTACAAATAAAGGCCGAGTTTCTCATTATCGTCACCTTAAAAGCAATTCCGATCAAAGCTCCACTTCCACCACGTAGCTATCCACAGTAGGATCGTCCAAGCCTTCACCTAAAACAAGAAAAATGGAATTTAAGGTCTCAAAGACGGATTCTACAAAAACAGGCCAATTTTCGAATTGAAGGAAACGAAAATTGGAAGTGACTGAATGACTTGCAAATTTCATGAGGATTCCAAAAATGTATTTAGTACCTTGATTTGGAGTCCGGATGATGAAGAAAAATGGATTAAGAGATTGAGTTTTAAGGAGGAAAATGAGAAATGAAGAACACCGTGTTCTTATTTTGAGAAGATGGAATATGTCGACATCTTGAGGGTTTAGGGGGGTTTTATGTGTCCTTTCCCGTTTAATGAAAATGGGTTTGGAAGCATGAACGGGTTTTTATGATACAGATTCAAGTTGCCAAATTGTATTCGTCTTAAGGACTTAAGGTTCTTAAGACGGATCTTACGATTTATTAAAATACTTATTCAATAAATTATTAAAATATTATTTTACTACTTAAAATAATTAAAAACCCTTAAAATATATTTTATGAAAATACGGGATGTTACAACCTTGGTAGGACCAATCCTCTTCACGATCTCAAATGGCCCAATATACTTAGGGCTCAGCTTGCCCTTAACGCCAAACCTCTTGACGCCCTTCATCGGTGAAACTCTCAAGAAAACTCTGTTACCCACCTCGAACTCGAGAGGTCTACGGCGGACATCTGCATAGGATTTCTGCCGATCCTGTGCGGCCTTCATCCTACCTCTGATAAGCTGAACCTGGTCAATCGTCGCAGCTAACTGGTCTGGTCCTAGGTCGTGCACGTCCGCCTGATCCCAACAGATCGGACTACGGCACTTCCTACCATAGAGCGCCTCATACGGAGCCATACCAATAGAGGAATGGTAACTGTTGTTGTAGGAAAACTCAACTAACGGTAGACACTGCTCCCAAGAACTCTGGAAATCAAGTGCACAAGCACGGAGCAAGTCCTCTAATGTCTGAATAGTCCTCTCGGACTGTCCATCAGTCGCGGCATTAAATGCGGTACTCATCAGCAAACGGCTACCCATAGCCTCCTGTAGAGCCTTCCAAAATATGGAACAGAAACGAGGATCACGATCAGAAACGATCTCTCGGGACACCATGGTAACAGACTATCTCTGCAATATAAGCTCTGGCTAAACGGTCCATATCCCATGTCTCACGAATATGCACAAATCTGGCACACTTAGTTAGCCTATCAACCACAACCCAAATCGCATCCTTGCCTCCCACTGTCTTAGGCAATGCCGTCACGAAGTCCATCGATATGCACTCCCACTTCCACTGAGGAACGTGGAGCGGCTGTAACAAACCACATGGCCTCCTATGCTCTATCTTGACTTGTTGACAAGTCAAGCAGCTACCCACGTAATCCAATATGTCTTTCTTCATCCCGGGCCACCAAAATATAAGTCTCAAGTCCTTGTGCATCTTCTCTCCGCCCGAATGAACTGAATAAGGCGTCAAGTGAGCCTCATCTAAAACTCTCTTCCTCAAATCTGGCACATCTGGAATATACATCCTACCTCGGAATCGTAGGAAACCATCAGAATTAATCACTAAATATGGTGCAACACCACTTGAAATTTTAGCTTCGAACTTCCGGAAAGCAGCATCTGTAGGCAAACTCTGGCGAATCTCCTAATACAATGTCGGCTCGGCAGTCATAGCAGACAACCAATCAAAACCACTACCAACCATCTCTAATCTCAACTTCCGGAACTCGGAACACAACTCATCGGGCAACACACGCATAGCACTCATCGAATGAGAAGTCTTGCGGCTAAGCGCATCAGCAACCACATTGGCCTTACCCTCATGATACAATAACTCAATGTCGTAATCCTTAACCAACTCTAGCCAATGACGCTGTCGCATATTGAGGTCTTTCTGGGTGAAAATGTACTTTAGACTCTTGTGATCCGTGAAAATGCGACGATGAGATCCAATCAAGTAATGGCGCCACATCTTCAGGGCGTGAACGACCGCAGCTAACTCAAGATCATGCGTCGGATAGTTCACCTCGCGAACTCGCAACTGTCTAGATGAGTAAGCTATCACCTTACCACTCTGCATCAACACACATCCAAGCCCTAACATCGAAGCATCGCAGTAAACATCAAAGTCAACTCCAATCTCTGGCAAAGCAAGTACAGGAGCGGAAGTCAACCTAGTCTTCAATTCCTGGAAAGAGCTCTCACACTTATCGGTCCAAACAAATTTAGCTTCCTTCTTCAATAACTGAGTCATCGAACGAGCCAATATAGAGAAATCCTCAACAAATCGACGGTAGTAAACAGCTAAACCAAGGAAACTACGGATCTCTCCCACATCCTTGGGACTCTCCCAATCAACAACGGCCTCAATCTTTGCGGGATCAACCATAACTCCCTCACTAGATATCACATGTCCAAGAAATGCAACCTTAGAAAGCCAAAACTCACACTTAGAGAACTTCGCGAACCACTTCTGTCGACGTAAAATCCCAAGTATCAATCGGAGATGCTCGGCATGCTCATCATCGGTCTTCGAGTAAATGAGGATGTCATCAATAAACACCACAACACAAGTGTCAAGAAACTCACTAAAGGTCCGGTTCATCTGGTCCATAAAGATAGCAGGTGCATTAGTCAACCCAAAAGGCATGACCACGAACTCGAAATGCCCATATCTGGTACGGAAGGCAGTCTTCGCAATATCAGCCTCTCTCACTGGGATCTGATGATAACCCGATCGAACATCAATCTTAGAAAACCCAGAAGCACCCCTCAACTGATCGAACAAATCATCAATTCTCGGCAAAGGATATCGATTCTTCACGGTCACTCTGTTCAACTCTCTATAATCAATGCAAAGTCTCATGGAACCATCTTTCTTCTTGACAAATAAAACTGGAGCATCCCACGGAGAAGCACTCGGTCTAATGAATCTTTTCTCGATCATCTCCTCTAATTGCTGCTTCAACTCTTTCAACTCTGGTGGAGCCATGCGGTAGGGAGCCTTAGATATCGGTCTGGTACCTGGAACAAGTTCGATAGTAAACTCCACATCTCTCTCTGGCGGTATCCCTGGCAATTCTTCTGGGAAAACATCTGGAAACTCACGAACAATGGCTACATCCTCAAGTTTCGGTAGCGATGGCTTAGCAGCTGAAACAACACACAGGAAGGCTTGGCAACCCGTCCTAAGAAGATGTGATGCTTTCATCGAAGAAATAACACGAACACCCTTTTTAGGGCGAGTTCCGCTATAGGAAACACGAACTCCTGAAGAACTCCTCAAGCAGATTTTCTGGTCGCGACACGCGAAGCGAGCATGTATCGCGATAACCAATCCATACTGAGGATAATGTCAAATTCCTCGAGAGGAAATCTCAGTAAGTCCGCTGGAAATGTGGCTTGACCAATAATAATCGGAACATCCCTATGGGACAAAGAGCAAGAAAACACGTCTCCCGAAGGTAAGGAAATGGAAGTCTCCTCAACTATGGAAGACTCAAGAGCTAAACGGTCTGCAAACTGAGTCGATATAAATGATAAAGAAGCTCCAGTGTCAAACAAAATAAGGCACTCAGCGCCAAGAACAGAAAAGATACCAGCCACAATATCTGGATGAGCCTCAGCCTCGGCCCTAGTCATCACGAAGATCTTCCCCTTCGGCTTTCCTCCTCTAGTCGCTGCAGCAGCTGTGGCAGCCTTGCCAAGTGTGGTGTTCTTCTCGGGACAATCAAAGGATCTATGCCCAAATCCATTACAAGTATAACACTTGTAGGCATTCTTGAAACAGTCAAAACCCGGATGAAGCGGTTTACCACAACGGCGGCAAACAGTAGAATCATCATCGGTGTGAAAAGTGGTCTTAGCAACCGGAGCAGAAAACCTCTCAAATCGCTTCTTCTGAGAAGAAGGCGAAGAAGTGGATGGAACAAACGGTCTCTTCCCCTGGTAAACGGATCTCTGGTGCGAAGAAACACTGGAAGTAGCAGCTCGGGTCTCATCATCTATGGCACGAATAGAACTCTTGGCCCAAATAGCATCATCATAAATCTCCATGAAAGAAGTCGAGTCACGGCGAACCATACTATCGATGTGCGGCCCTAACTTCCCACGATAGAAGTAAACTCTCTCAGCCTCATCCCTGACAAACTTCGAAGCGAAATGTGCAAGCTGATTAAATTTGTCGGTGTACTCCTGAGCGGACATCTTACCCTGCTTCAAGTCCATGAACTCCTTAAGTCTCTGTGATCTAAGCTCCTTAGGATAAAATCTCGTCTCGAGCTTATCCTTAAAAGCCTCCCAGTCAAATAAAAGATCAAGAATGAAAGTCGGTCCGGTCAATGCCCACCATCTATCGGCCTCTAGGGTCAAAAAGTGAGTGGCTAGCCGCACTCTATCCTCTCTGACAACCGAGTACATGGTGAAGCTCTTTTCCATCTCACGGAACCACTCAGTAAGAGCTACCGGATCAACCTCGCCTCCATAAGTCTTTACGTGGCTCCTGGACATCTGTGATGCTATCTAAGAGAAGCTACCAGGCCTATTAGCCTCATTGCCTGGCGGTGGAGGAGGTGGAACAGTCTCTGCCTGCTGTCTCTGGTTCTCAAGCAACTGATGAAGTGCTTGCATTATAGTGTTCTCAGCAGCTGTGGTTCTCACCATCCTTCAAAAGAAAAACAATGTTAACTTAGCAATTAGCAATCACATGTAGACTATAATATAAATCCTTAAGTCTACCCCATTCTCTCATTCATTATTTGTTTATTTGGTCAAGTTAAGGTTGGGGGTCACATGAGTGCGTCGGGAGCAATAATTCTCTGATACCAACTGTAAAACCCCTCGCGAAAGCGGAAATATAAAACGTACAAAGTACTAAAAATGCAGCGGAATTAAAACTTTTTAAACATAGACAACATGCGAGGTGAATCAAAACTGAAACTGGAAACTGATATAAACAAAATAGATAAGTATAACAGTTCTAAGTAATAAAACCAAATATATACAAAGCCTGGGATGGAACATCCCTACAGGCACCAAAAGATAAACAGTATCCAAAACTAGAGTCTGGCTACTCGAAAGGGTGTAAGTCATATGATGACAAGTGGATCATCACTCGCTAGCTCTCATCAAACCCCGGCCAACCTGCATGTACCTACATACATGAAAACATGTACGCCACAATCAGTGGGGAGTGACTAGAGTTCTCCTAGCCACCTTTTGTAACGACACGTAACACAGAATACAAACAGAACACTCCAACATATATAAACATGTGAAGTATATCAATATCTCAATAACTGATCTCATACTATCATGCAATCACTAATGCACAGCTCTCAACCAACTACGGAAACTATTTGGAAGGAGAGCCGATTTCCCTACCGGTTTACCGGTCGGGGGGTCTTTCAGTCCAAACCATTTACGAAACTGACTAAAGAGTCATCCAATGCCTTGGATGAACAATATCAAAGTCAAAGTATTAAATTCATCACTATCAACATCTATATCTGACACTGTACCAACTCTAGGCAAGCAGATAAACTCAGCAAGTATAAGGTTCAGCGGTCAACTTAAGACATAACCTACATACCAATCATCAAGCAAGTAAAAAGGTTCAGAGGCGACATCTTTACGCATAACCTAGATACCAAGTTCACAATATCAAGCAAGGACTCAGAGGCGAAAACTCAACGCATGGACCGGCTATCAACAAGATACTAGACTTAGAGGCGAAATCTCAACGCATGGACTAGCACTCAATTCACAATCAAAAGTAAGGAACTCAGAGGCAAAAACTCAACGCATGTTCCCCTACTACATCCCAAGATACTAGACTCAGAGGCGAAAACTCAACGCATGTTCTAGCACCAAACACCTGCACTCCGGGTAAGGTATAACAACATGACTGCCCCGTCGTGCAGTTGCTCTACTCGTCAGACTCAGAGGCCAGCTTAAGGCATGTCCTGACGCGATCACTCAAACATGTCTGGACTCAGAGGCGAAAACTCAACGCATGTCCCAGACACAACAATCAAACATGTATGGAGCTCAGAGGCGACACCTTAACGCATACCTCCATACACGACAATCAAACACATATAGGGCTCAGAGGCGACACCTTAACGCATACACCTATATATGACAAACATTCTACGTACTAAGTTCAGAGGCGACCTCTTAACGCATAACTTAATACGCATCACTATAAAAGCATTCAATTCAATAACTAACTCTTTCTTTCTTACCACTTATGTTTCTAATCAACACTTAATTGACACTGGGAACTAAGTTGAGGGAGAGCCGGTTTCCCTTTCGGTTACCCGACCGGTGGGTCTCTATCCTCACTCCATTCCCGAACCCAATATAGTGTCGCCCATCCTCCGGGGACCTCAAACACACATCAAAGGTACACGGAACGAATCTCAATCAAAATCGAATAAACATTTGAAAGTTATAAGCAAAACAATGAGAACAGGGGCTCTCAGCCGGTCCCAGACCGTCTGCCGGTCCACCGGCTGGGAGTCCCTTCCCATGTCGTGCACCGTCTGAAAAACAATGAGAAGAGGCTCTCAGCCGGTGGACCGTCCGCCGGCCAGCCGCCTGGGAGTCCATTCCCATAGGCCAATTCTTCAAAATTATTTCAATACAAGGAGTGACTCTCAGCCGGTAGGCCGGCTGCCGGTCTGTCGGCTGGGAGTCATTTCCCAAATCTTTGCAAAACTCGAAAAACGCACAAGAAGGATCCTGAGCCGGTCGACCGGCGGCCGACCTACCGGCTCAGAAACCTTTCCTACATTTCAGAGCATTCAAATGAAGACACCCCGACTCTGAGCCGGCCGACCGGCTGCCGGTCTGCCTACCGGCTCAGAGTCCGCTGTACGCGAAAATCGCATTTTCTACAATATACAAAACTCCTCAAATCGATTCAAGACTTCTAAAAACGCAACATACAATGTTTACCCAGCATATACTAACATCAAATACATCAACTACCAGCAATTAATTCCACAAACAATCCTCAACAAGAATATTATTTGTATCCGTCTTAAGCACAAATTTCTGAAAATCAACAACTAAGCATGTGAAACATCATCTACGCATATAATCATCATATGTGAACATTCCTATCATGTTTCTAAGTCCAAACAACAACAATAACATGAGAAATCAGAAACTTAACCATCCTAAACATGAAAGGTGCTAATATTACAAATAAAGGCCGAGTTTCTCATTATCGTCACCTTAAAAGCAATTCCAATCAAAGCTCCTCTTCCAGCACGTAGTTATCCACACTAGGATCGTCTAAGCCTTCACCTACAACAAGAAAAACGGAATTTAAGGTCTCAAAGACGGATTCTACAAAAACAGGCCAATTTTCGAATTGAAAGAAACGAAAATTGGAAGTGACAGATGACTTGCAAATTTCATGAGGATTCCAAAAATGTATTTATTACCTTGATTTGGAGTCCGGATGATGAAGAAAAATGGATTAAGAGATTGAGTTTTAAGGAGGAAAATGAGAAATGAAGAACACTGTGTTCTTATTTTGAGAAGATGGAATATGTCGACATCTTGAGGGTTTAGGGGGGTTTTATGTGTCCTTTCCCGTTTAATGAAAACGGGTTTGGAAGCATGAACGGGTTTTTATGATACGGATTCAAGTTGCCAAATTGTATTCGTCTTAAGGACTTAAGGTTCTTAAGACGGATCTTACGATTTATTAAAATACTTTTTCAATAAATTATTAAAATATTATTTTACTACTTAAAATAATTAAAAACCCTTAAAATATATTTTATGAAAATACGGGATGTTACAACCTTGGTAGGAAGTATGATTCTGAGGACATAGTCAGAAAGGTCCTTAGAAGCCTTACCAAAAAGTGGCAACCTTAAGTCACTGCAATTGAAGAAGCTCGTGATCTCTCGACCATGACTTATCAAGAACTTATTGGATCTCTAATGGCCCATGAGATCATGCTAAATAAAGATGATGATGATCATCCTAAAAACAAAAACATTGCCTTACAAGCCTCTACAAGCGAAGAATGCGAACCTGAACTGGAAGATGAAACAGTTTTATTCGCAAGACGCTTTAAAAAGGCTGTCTTCAAAGGGAGATTTACCAAATCCAATAATAAAGCAAACGACAAGAAAAAGAATGACTCTAAGCAAACCTTCTTCAAACGAGGGTGCTTCAAATGTGGTGATCAAGGCCATATGATCAAGGACTGTCCAAGCTGGGACAAAATTAAAGACAAATCCAAACGAGATAAAACCAAGACTGAATTCAAAAAGGTTATGCTCGCATCTTGCTGGGGAGAATTAGATTCCGAAGATGACGAAGACTCAGAGGAAGAGGAAGTCGTTAACCTGTGCCTAAGCAACATCAGTTTGGATCTAATCTCCGACGATCACGACTCATCACAATTCTGCCTCTATGGAGAATCTGATTCAGAAGATGAAGACCACGAGGTAAATTTTTTACAGCTTAAGAGTCAAGTTAAAAATTTATCTAAGTCCGCATTAATTAATTATTCTGTAATACCTCGAAAACTTAGTCTCGATAATTAAGTTTATTTTTGTGTCGATAGTTTTAGTTTGTTTTGCGGTTTTAAGTATCTATGTTTTAAGTAGTTAATCAAGTAATGTTGTTGTGAGGGTTCGATCCCTAGACCACCTGGTACGTTGGTTTGGGCCTCGTGATGTGTGCCCTCACCCAAGCCCACGGTTGAATTGAGGAAAACACATACCTAAACCCTACCGAGCAGCCTCCTTGCCATCACCTTTTAACACTCTTTCTAGACCTAGGACTTACCCTAATCCTCATTCAAACACCACATACCCACAGCCGTCACAACGTAGAGTAAGTAAGCAATAACCACGGTGACTCTAAGGCAAGGATAGGGTGGTCGAAACGCTCGGAAAGTAGGTACGCTGAACACCACGTTAAACACTGTTCTTTTTTCTTTTCCGTGTCTGTGTTTTCATCTGCAAGTTTGGGTCGTGTATGTTGTTATTTTGTTTATTTCTTTCGGGGAATTTGATCTAGGGGGTTTGGGTGTCGTGTCTAGTGTTTGTCGTAGTGGTGTCAGCCACCATATAACGCCATGGAAGGAGGTTTTGTGACGCCAGTCACGAGACTCCTCTGTTTTGTTTTTAAACCGAGTCTGACCAGCAACTTCTTAGTCGTTTCGACGCTTTTCCTTTTCTCGTCCTTTATGATGGTCTGGATGAAGGTGCAGGTGGTGGTCAGGGAAGGGTAATGGTGGTTGTCGGGGTGGTCTTAGGCGGCGTGTACAGTGTCAAAAAGGGTGGTTCGTGCACCGTTCTGTTTCTGGGTTTCTTTATTTGTACGGTCTGGTTGTTTGGGGGTGGCACCACCGCTGACTCGGGGGAGGTCGACGCGGTGGTACCACCGTGGTTAAATGTCTGGTGTCCGGGGAGCGTGTAGGTGCCAGTCGTGGGTGGTGGTTTGGTCTGGTGGGCCGTCGACAGAGGCATCAAGGGGTGGCTGTCTGTAATACCTCGAAATTTCTTTACGATTTTCTATAATGGGTATACGACCAAGCGAAGGGGTTTTATAAATTGTTTGTTTTAGTTGTTTGTGTTCGTTTTCACTAGAGAGTTTTGGTCTTTGGTGGGGCTTGAAAGGGGGATCTATCCACCCTAGTTTGATAATTGTAGTATGTTGTTGGTAGGGCTCGAGCTAGGGATCTAGTGAAGCTTGGCCATGGGCCTCGAAAGTAGTGTAAACAGCCCACCCTCACGATTTGAACACAAACAAACCTCACAGCTTAGTTCTGCCGCCTTATAAGAAGGCTGTCGACACCCTATCTGACCTATCTACAAACCCTAAACCTACCTTTCTCCACTCAGCCGACATCACACACCAAGAAGGGCAGATCCTCACGGTGGTTAGACCTTACCTGAACCCTTCGTTTTAGACCGTAAAACAGGTATGCGCAGCCTGTGTTAACTCGTTGTTTTATGGTTGTTTTTCTTGTATTTGTTAATGTGTTCGTAAAGGGGTTGAGTGTCGGGTTTGGGTTCTTTCAGTGTTGGTTGTGTTGCTGGTGTATGGAGGAAGGTCAGGGGGGTTGGTTTGGGTGGTTGTTTGTGTCTCAAGTGGTGTCGACAGGGGTGTTTATCACCCCTGGTTACAGCCGTTACGGTTTTGGGATGTCGGGTTTGTGGTTGTTTTGTCTTTCGTGCCTCTGTAGTGATACAAGAGGTAGTCGTGGGTGGTGGTTCATGTCAAGGGTGAGTCAGGGGGTGGACTAGGAGTGGTTGTGGTGATCAGGAGTGTGTCGTATAGCGGTCAAGGGAGTCGTTGTCGTGGTGGTTATGGGAGAGCAGGGGAGCGGAGTGCTGGCAGTCGTGTTGTTAGATTGGTTTGGGGGTGGTACCACCGATGACTAGGGGGAGGTCGGTGCGGTGGTACCACCACGGTCAGGTGGTTCAGGTATGGGAGTGTTTTGGGTGGCAGTTACGGTGGTGTTGGTGGCGTGTAGGTCTGTCGAACAGGGTCTGTTTCAGGGGGGTTCTGGGAACGGTGGTTGCAGGTCAGGCCGGAGTTATGGGTCAGGTCTGACTCGCCGGCGGTCGGGAATGGAGTTCCTGGGATCGTGGGGTAGGAGTGCAACCAGTGGTGTCGGGTAGTGGTGCTGGTTGGTGTTCGTGGTGGCTGGGGTGGTCGTGCGAAAGGTTGGAAGTCGCGGGTGGTTGTAGGGTGTTTCGTGTTTTGTTAATTGTTTTATCGTCTTATTAGTTTTATTATTATTATTATTATTATTATTATTATTATTATTATTATTATTATTATTATTAGTATTATTATTTTTACCCTTATGAATATTATTATTAGTATTTTTATTATCATTTTGTCATTTATGAGTATTTTGATAATTATGGTAAAGATATTATTTGATATGGTTTTAATGGGTGTATTTATCATTTGAATTTCAAATCAAAGTATTAATTTTAGAAGTTACTATCTTTGGAAGGTTGTTTTTTTTGGGTAACCTCGTTGTTAGGAAGCTTTCTATTTATAGGGGGTTTCTATAAGTAGAGTGTGCATACGTATTTCGAGAATTAGGATGTTTATTAATTATATAATATTTGTTTAGGAAGCGGGTTTCGTGTGGAACATTTCTAAACAAGCTTTGGTTTGATCTGCATTCCTGCTATTTCAGGTAGGGGAAGTTACTGGGTTATAATAATGTGTGATCCATTATCCTTGGTGTTGAACATGTTTACGATATAATATCATGAGATCGTTATTTTGTGATGTTTGTACTATTTTGAGATATTATTATAATGTGCATATATATTCTATTGTTTTGTGATACGGAGTTGGATCGGTGCGGAGTATATATGGTGTTGGATCGGTGCGGAGTATATATGGTGTTGGATCGGTGCGGAGTATATATATATATATGGCGTTGGATCGGTGCGGAGTTTACTATATTGTTATATTTATTATTTTCCCTACTCAACCTCGTGGTTGACCCTGTGTATTCGTGATCACCTGTGATGAACCAACTTTTGGGGAGCAGATTGACAGGTGGCTGAGACTAAGGGGGAGCTATGGGAGGAAGAGCTTGGATCCAGACCAGTTTAGATGTCTAGATCACCTTAGTCAGTTTTATAAGAGTTGTACTTTATTTATTTTGTTAAGACTTTTGGACACGGATGTAAGAACATGTTTTGAGTTAACTTTATATTTAAAGTACTGTTTATCTTCCTTTGTATCTACTGCCTCGGGAAACCGAGATGGTAACACTCTCATTTATCTGAGGAGTCCTAGTTCAGGCCCTTGAATAAATGGGGGTGTTACAAAGTGGTATCAGAGCGAACGATCCTCAGGCCTAACCTAATGAACCTAATGAATGTAGGAGAGTCTAAATAAAATGAACCCCCGGGATAGGACTGTTAGGAGCACACTAAAGGGGAAGTATGAGTCTGGGGCCCCCTCACACCGAACCATAGGCCCTATCAGTTTTACCCGGGAACCCAGAGTGAAAATATGAGAGAATAAAGGGTAGATTGGGAAAGGATGGAAGTAATGCTATATTGCGATAAAGTATCCATGCAAACTTGAGTATATGAAACTAATTGTAATAGCCGGGAGGGGCATGAACATGAAAAAGGAATTTTATTTGTGAATAAAGGAATTGTGGACTTATGTGGTTATGTGAAGTATCTTGAAACATGACAGTAAATGCTTCATTCCTTTTCGCATCATGTCTAGTGATATGCGGTTATGTGATCCCGAGCCATGTTATAATTTTGTAGTACTCAATCTGATAGTTGATGCTAGACTTTATCGTTTAGGGATTTTAGCCCTAATCTTAATGGGTACCCACACGAGTCGGGACTCATTCCTTTTCTGTTGTATTATAGTATGCCTCCGCGAAGAGACAACCTCGCTAATATCACCCAAGAGGAGTTAGATCTATTACGAGCTGAGATTGAGACTCTAAAGGCTAAACGAATGGACTCCGCGAAAATGAGCACGATAATTGCAAGGCACCAACCCACCCATTTCACCGGGGAGGGTGAGCCTCATTTGCTAGGGGCCTGGTGCAGAGAATTCGGTAACCTGTTCGAGTTAGTGGACTGCCCTGAAGAGCTGATGGTGGACCAGGCTGCCCACTATCTGAGGGGTATGGCTGGAGACTGGTGGACCGCGAATAAGGGAGAGCTCCGGGAAGCAGCTATAGAGGGTGGGTCCGCGTTTGTTCCGTGGGATGCATTCAAGGGGGTTCTGAACGAGGCGTTTTTACCAGAATTCCAAAAGAGCAAGCTGAGGGAGGAGTTCGACTCATTCCAGATGTCGGAGGACATGACCGTAGAGGCTTACTACAGGAAGTTCATCCAGTTGGTGCACTACGTGGGAGACATGGGTTTCGACGATGCTATGCTAGCCATGAAATTTGAGAGGGGATTATCAATCGCCATCAAAAAGAGACTGATTGCAGCTCCGCCCACCACAATCCGTGACATCTATTTACGGGCTGGGGCGGCGGAGAGGCTTTCGGTTATGATCAAAAAGGACAAACAGTCCAAGGCAGAAAAGAGGAAAGCTGAAACAGTAGCAGAGGGTTCAGGGTCGAAAAAGCAAAGTAATAACAAGTTCAGTGGGTACTTCGGGAGTAGTGCCTCTGGTGGTGGGAAGAACCAGAGTGGGGGTAATCACATGAGTGGGATTTCTGGCAGTGGTTCGGCAGGAATTGTGTGTTTTGGCTGTGGGAAGAGGGGACATAAGCAGGCGGTGTGTCGTTCGTCTGGAGGAAATCAGTCCGGGGGCTATCGTACACCTACCTCCGGATACCAGGGATCCCGTACTCAGTCCTATGGTAGCAGTGGCTATCGCACACCCACGACCAACTATGGTGGAGGTGCGAAGTCAGGAGGCAGCAGCAACTACCAGAGGAACTACAACAACAACAATCAGAACCGTTCATATCATAATCAGTACAATGGAGGTGGGAACAACAACAAGACGGGGACGGCAGGAAATCAGCAGGCTGGGACATCTGGTGCCAGCCAGAGTGGAGTCAAGTCCAGTGGCAAGCTCTTTGCCATGGGGAAGCAGGCAGCTCAGGAGGATGCACATGTGGTAACCGGTACTTTTCTTGTGAACTCTAAGTCTACTTTTGTACTTTTCGATTCCGGTGCCACCCATTCTTTTGTGTCTAGAGACCATGTTAGAGTTTTGGGGCTTGAGAGGTTCGACTGGGTCGCGGACTCAGTGACCATACCTTCAGGAGAGTCAATAACTTGTAATAGAGTCTATGGAAGTGTACCCATCAGAATAGGGGAAGCAATGTTCTATTGTGACCTCATAGAATTTCCGCTGGGAGGTTTTGAGGTGATTCTGGGGATGGACTGGCTAGGGAAGTATCGAGCTTTCATCGACTGTCATCAAAAGAAGATTTCCTTGAAGGGACCTAAGGGAGTGAGGGTGTCTTACAAGGGATACCGTGTGAAACCAAAAATCAAATTCATTTCTGTCAATACCCTTAAGTCTGGCTTGAGGAAAGGAGAGAGCCTAATCTTATGTCAAATGTGGAATTGTGAGGCTGAGACCCCCAAGACTAGTGAGATACCTGTGGTACGGGAGTTCGAGGGAGTTTTTCGTGACGACGTTCCGGGGTTACCGCCAAGGAGGGAAGTGGAATTCTCCATCGACCTAAAACCAGGGGCGGGACCAATATCTAAATCACCGTACCGTATGGGACCAAAAGAGATGGAGGAGTTGAAGAAACAGTTGGATGAACTAGCTGAGAAAGGATTCATCCGACCCAGTGTGTCGCCCTGGGGAGCACCCGTTCTGTTTGTGAAGAAGAAGGATGGTAGTTTGAGGTTGTGTGTTGACTACCGAGAGCTGAACAATGTGACTGTCAAGAACCGTTATCCTTTGCCGAGAATTGATGACTTGTTCGATCAGTTGAGTGGAGCCGGGGTTTTCTCCAAGATTGATTTGAGATCCGGGTATCATCAATTGAGGATAAAGGATGAAGATATTCCGAAGACCGCTTTCCGAACGAGGTATGGCCACTATGAATTTGTGGTTATGCCCTTTGGATTGACTAATGCTCCAGCTGTGTTCATGGACTTGATGAATCGAGTCTTTAGCCCGTATCTCGACAAGTTCGTGGTGGTATTTATCGATGATATCCTGGTATATTCCAAGAATGCGGAGGAGCACGAAGATCATTTGAGGAAGGTACTTCAGACATTGGAAGAACATAAACTCAATGCTAAGTTGAGTAAGTGTGAATTCTGGTTGGAGAAAGTGGCGTTCTTGGGGCATGTCATTTCCAAAGAGGGGGTATCTGTTGACCCTAGCAAAATCGAAGCTGTGACTAAGTGGCAAAGTCCGAAGAATGTGAGTGAGATCCGAAGTTTTCTGGGGTTAGCAGGTTATTATCGGAGATTCGTCAAAGATTTTTCCAAGATAGCGAAGCCGTTGACGTCATTGATGAGGAAGGAGAACCGTTATATCTGGGATGAGAGTTGTGAGAAGGCATTCCTAACCCTTAAGGAACGCCTGACAACAGCTCCTATCCTGGCCTTGCCAGTTGGAAGTGATAATTTTGAAGTATACACCGACGCTTCAAAGCATGGGTTGGGTTGTGTGCTAATGCAGAATGGTAGAGTGATCGCGTATGCTTCTCGCCAGTTGAAGACCTACGAAGAGAATTAACCGACTCATGATTTGGAGTTGGGCGCTGTGGTCTTTGCACTGAAATTGTGGCGTCATTACCTGTATGGAGCCACTTTTAAGGTGTTTTCTGACCATAAGAGCCTGAAATATATCTACACCCAGAAAGAGTTAAACATGAGGCAGAGGAGGTGGATAGAGTTGATCGGAGATTATGATATGCAGATTGTCTACCACGAAGGCAAGGCAAATGTGGTAGCTGACGCCCTCAGTAGGAAGTCAGTACATGCTTTGGATTGTGCCAGATCGAGGGGGAGGTTGTATGGTGAACTAAGGGAGATGGGAATATTCATGATCCGGAAAGGGGACACTCTTGGTGACTTGACAGTGGAGCCTGAATTGTATGGGGAGATTCGAGAGTTACAGCGGAACGATGAGAAAATCCAGAAGTGGCGTTTGATGGTGGAAAATGGGAATGGTGATGGAGTATCCAAGTTCAGTATTCATACCGATGGTAGCTTGAGGTTCAGTGGGCGATGGTGTGTACCAAATGTTGAGGAGCTAAAGAAGAAGATCCTGACTGAAGCTCATGCTACTCCTTATTCTGTTCACCCAGGGGGTGATAAGCTGTATAAGGACCTTAAGAAGACGTTTTGGTGGCCGAATATGAAGAAGGAGGTCGCAGAGTTTGTCTCGAGATGTTTGACTTGTCAGAGGGTGAAAGGGGAGCATAAGAGACCTCAAGGGAAAGTTCAACCGTTAGATGTGCCAGAGTGGAAGTGGGAGAACATTTCAATGGACTTTATCGTGGGGTTGCCTCGAACTCAGAGGGGCAACAACATGATTTGGGTGATCGTGGATCGTTTGACCAAGTCAGCTCACTTTATTCCCATGAAAGATACCTGGAGTAAAGCCGAGTTGGCTAAGTCATATGTTCAGAATGTAGTCAAACTACATGGCGTACCCAAAGATATTGTTTCTGATCGAGACTCGAGGTTTATATCCAGATTTTGGCAGGAGTTGCAGGCTGCTTTGGGTACCCAATTGAAGATGAGTACCGCTTTTCATCCGGCTACTGATGGTCAGACTGAGCGGACGATTCAGACTCTTGAGGATATGTTGAGAGCTTGTGTTCTTGAGTTCGGAGGATCTTGGGAGGACCGACTGGGGTTGATCGAGTTTTCGTATAATAACAGTTACCATGCAAGCATAGGCATGGCCCCTTTCGAGGCTCTGTACGGGAGGAAGTGTAGGAGCCCTGTGTGTTGGGATGATCGAGCCGATGTTGTGACATTGGGGCCAGATATGATCCAGGAGATGGTGGAGCAGGTTCAGATTATTCGACAGAGAATGAGGGCCGCTCAGGATAGACAGAAGAGTTATGCCGATCTGAAGAGGAGCGATATTTCATTTGAGGCCGGAGAGAAAGTACTACTGAAAGTCTCTCCAATGAAAGGTGTGATGAGATTCGGCAAGCGTGGCAAACTGAGTCAGAAATTTATTGGGCCATTTGAGATCTTGGACAGAATTGGAGAGGTGGCATATCGCTTGGCTTTGCCTCCAACCCTATCCAAGGTCCATAATGTGTTCCATGTGTCCCAGTTGAGGAAATACGTGAGTGATCCATCACATGTGCTTCAGCATGAGGTGATCGAGGTGGATGAGCAGCTGGCATACATTGAGACTCCGAAAGAAATCCTAGACAGGAAGGTGCGGAAAACTCGCAATGGAGAGACGACCTTGGTGAAGGTCCTGTGGACCAATCATAATCAGGAGGAGGCTACATGGGAGCCTGAGGCATCCATGAGAGAGCGTTATCCGCATTTGTTCGATTGAGGTAAGTTACGCGGACGTAACTTTTCTTTAAGGGGGGTGGAAAGTAACATTCTGTGACCTAATCAAAGTTGCTTGGTGTTGTTTGTGTCCCTAGTTGTTCGTGTTATTGTTTTAGTCACCTAAGTGTGGTAGAACTTCGGGACGAAGTTCTTTTTAAGGGGGGAAGACTGTAATACCTCGAAATTTCTTTACGATTTTCTATAATGGGTATACGACCAAGCGAAGGGGTTTTATAAATTGTTTGTTTTAGTTGTTTGTGTTCGTTTTCACTAGAGAGTTTTGGTCTTTGGTGGGGCTTGAAAGGGGGATCTATCCACCCTAGTTTGATAATTGTAGTATGTTGTTGGTAGGGCTCGAGCTAGGGATCTAGTGAAGCTTGGCCATGGGCCTCGAAAGTAGTGTAAACAGCCCACCCTCACGATTTGAACACAAACAAACCTCACAGCTTAGTTCTGCCGCCTTATAAGAAGGCTGTCGACACCCTATCTGACCTATCTACAAACCCTAAACCTACCTTTCTCCACTCAGCCGACATCACACACCAAGAAGGGCAGATCCTCACGGTGGTTAGACCTTACCTGAACCCTTCGTTTTAGACCGTAAAACAGGTATGCGCAGCCTGTGTTAACTCGTTGTTTTATGGTTGTTTTTCTTGTATTTGTTAATGTGTTCGTAAAGGGGTTGAGTGTCGGGTTTGGGTTCTTTCAGTGTTGGTTGTGTTGCTGGTGTATGGAGGAAGGTCAGGGGGGTTGGTTTGGGTGGTTGTTTGTGTCTCAAGTGGTGTCGACAGGGGTGTTTATCACCCCTGGTTACAGCCGTTACGGTTTTGGGATGTCGGGTTTGTGGTTGTTTTGTCTTTCGTGCCTCTGTAGTGATACAAGAGGTAGTCGTGGGTGGTGGTTCATGTCAAGGGTGAGTCAGGGGGTGGACTAGGAGTGGTTGTGGTGATCAGGAGTGTGTCGTATAGCGGTCAAGGGAGTCGTTGTCGTGGTGGTTATGGGAGAGCAGGGGAGCGGAGTGCTGGCAGTCGTGTTGTTAGATTGGTTTGGGGGTGGTACCACCGATGACTAGGGGGAGGTCGGTGCGGTGGTACCACCACGGTCAGGTGGTTCAGGTATGGGAGTGTTTTGGGTGGCAGTTACGGTGGTGTTGGTGGCGTGTAGGTCTGTCGAACAGGGTCTGTTTCAGGGGGGTTCTGGGAACGGTGGTTGCAGGTCAGGCCGGAGTTATGGGTCAGGTCTGACTCGCCGGCGGTCGGGAATGGAGTTCCTGGGATCGTGGGGTAGGAGTGCAACCAGTGGTGTCGGGTAGTGGTGCTGGTTGGTGTTCGTGGTGGCTGGGGTGGTCGTGCGAAAGGTTGGAAGTCGCGGGTGGTTGTAGGGTGTTTCGTGTTTTGTTAATTGTTTTATCGTCTTATTAGTTTTATTATTATTATTATTATTATTATTATTATTATTATTATTATTATTATTAGTATTATTATTTTTACCCTTATGAATATTATTATTAGTATTTTTATTATCATTTTGTCATTTATGAGTATTTTGATAATTATGGTAAAGATATTATTTGATATGGTTTTAATGGGTGTATTTATCATTTGAATTTCAAATCAAAGTATTAATTTTAGAAGTTACTATCTTTGGAAGGTTGTTTTTTTTGGGTAACCTCGTTGTTAGGAAGCTTTCTATTTATAGGGGGTTTCTATAAGTAGAGTGTGCATACGTATTTCGAGAATTAGGATGTTTATTAATTATATAATATTTGTTTAGGAAGCGGGTTTCGTGTGGAACATTTCTAAACAAGCTTTGGTTTGATCTGCATTCCTGCTATTTCAGGTAGGGGAAGTTACTGGGTTATAATAATGTGTGATCCATTATCCTTGGTGTTGAACATGTTTACGATATAATATCATGAGATCGTTATTTTGTGATGTTTGTACTATTTTGAGATATTATTATAATGTGCATATATATTCTATTGTTTTGTGATACGGAGTTGGATCGGTGCGGAGTATATATGGTGTTGGATCGGTGCGGAGTATATATGGTGTTGGATCGGTGCGGAGTATATATGGTGTTGGATCGGTGCGGAGTATATATATATATGGCGTTGGATCGGTGCGGAGTTTACTATATTGTTATATTTATTATTTTCCCTACTCAACCTCGTGGTTGACCCTGTGTATTCGTGATCACCTGTGATGAACCAACTTTTGGGGAGCAGATTGACAGGTGGCTGAGACTAAGGGGGAGTTATGGGAGGAAGAGCTTGGATCCAGACCAGTTTAGATGTCTAGATCACCTTAGTCAGTTTTATAAGAGTTGTACTTTATTTATTTTGTTAAGACTTTTGGACACGGATGTAAGAACATGTTTTGAGTTAACTTTATATTTAAAGTACTGTTTATCTTCCTTTGTATCTACTGCCTCGGGAAACCGAGATGGTAACACTCTCATTTATCTGAGGAGTCCTAGTTCAGGCCCTTGAATAAATGGGGGTGTTACACTGTCGCGTGGTGGGGTGAGGTTTCAGGCGGGTTATGGGGTTGGTTCACCTCACCGGTGGCCGGCGACCTGGTTGCCAGTGGTCGCCGGAGATGTTGGTGGTTCTGGGTTCGCGGGTCATTGATGGTTGGTGGCTGTGGTAGGGTAGCGGCGGTGCTAGGAGGGAGGTGATTTAGGGGTGTCGTGAGTTGGGTTTGTGTTAGGGTGTGTAGTGTTGTTTCATTATTATTATTATTATTATTATTATTATTATTATTATTATTATTATTATTATTATTATTATCTATCATCACAAATTCTTAGTAATGTTATTAGCTTATTTTGATAACTATCGTCTCTATTGGGTTAAGTTTATGAGTCGGAAAAATCAATAAGTTATTGAAGCTTCTACTTATGGAAAGTTTCCATTTATAGTAGGTTTCTAGTTTGGAAGGTTTCTATTCTTGGAAACCTCCCACTTATGAAAGGTTTCTATTTATAGTAGGTGTGAGTTAATTATGGGCTTCGGGAAGTTTATTAATTCGTTACGTATACCTGTTTAGGTCTCGAGTTTCGCGTGGAACATTTCTAACAAGCCTCGGATTTATCTGCATTCCTGGTATTTCAGGTAGGGGAAATACTTGTGAATAATGATGAATAATCTGTTGTCATTTGGTATGAATCATGTTAATATTATCATATGATTATTATATTGTGCTATTTGCTTATACCATTATGAACTACGATACGAGGCGGAGATAATGGGTCTTGTGATTGGTGCGGAGTTAATGGGTCTTGTGATTGGTGCGGAGTTAATGGGTCTTGTGATTGGTGTGGAGTTAATGGGTCTTGTGATTGGTGCGGAGAATAATGGGTCTTGTGATTCGGAGTGGAGACGATCGACTTTCTATTTATAGTAATGTTTGTTGTTTATATTTTCCTCTACTCAACCTCGTGGTTGACCCTGTGTATTCGTGATCACCTGTGATGAACCAATTTATTGGGGAGCAGATTGACAGGTGTTGAAACTATGGGAGCTAAGGGAAGGGAGAAGCTTGGATCCGGACCAGCCTAGAGTCTAGATCACCATAGTAGTCTTTTCATGAGTTATACTTTAGTTTCACAAGACAGTTTTATAATTTGGTTGTATGAACTCGTTCTTTGAGTTTAACTTTATTTAATTAAGGTACTGTTTATCTTCCCTTTGTATCTGCTGTCTCGGGAAACCGAGATGGTAACACCCTTATTTATCTAGGGAGTCCTAGTACAGGCCCTTATATAAATGGGTGTGTTACAAAGTGTTATGAGAGCGAACGATCCTCGGGCCTAACCTAATGAATGTAGTAGAGTCTAAATAAAATGAACCCCGGGTTAGGACTGTTAGGAGAACACAAAAGGAAAAGTATGAGTCTGGGGCCCCCTCACACCGAACCATTGGCCCTATCAATTTTACCCGGGAACCCAGAGTGAATATACGAGAGAAAAAGGGTAGATTAGGAGATGATGGAAGTGATGGTATACTGTGATAAGTATGTTATGAGAACTCTTAGTATATGTGACCGTTTGGAAAAGCCAGTGAGGGCATGAGCATGAAAGAATTCTATTTATATGAATACAAAAGGTTTATCTTAATATGGATATATGAGGTGATTGGGATCATAATTTTGCTTATCATGTCTAGCGATATGCGGTTATGTGATCCCTGAGCCATGTTATGAATGAGTGTTACTCGGCATGTTAGTTAATTAAAAGCCTTTATTGTTTAAGGAATTATAACCCTAACCCAAATGGGTGCCCACATGAGTCGGGACTCATTTCTTTTCTTTGTATTATAGTATGCCTCCGCGAAGAAACAATGTCGCTAACATCATGCAAGAGGAACTGGATTGATTGATAGCTGACAATGAGGCCCTAAAGGCCAAACGTATGGACTCCGCAAAGATGAGCACGATTATCGCGAGGCATCACCCTACCCAATTCACTGGGGAGGGGGAACCTCATTTGCTAGGGGCTTGGTGCCGGGAATTCAGTAACTTGTTCGAGTTGGTGGATTGCCCCGAAGAATTGAGGGTACGTTGACCAAGCAGCCCACTATCTGAGGGGTATGGCCGGTGACTGGTGGACCGGAAACAAAGGTGAAATTCCAGAGGCAGCCATAGAGGATGGAACTGAGTTCGTTGCTTGGATCGCATTCAAGAGGATCTTATATGAAGTGTTTCTACCAGAATTCCAGAAAAGTAAGCTAAGAGAGGAGTTTGATACCTTCAGGATGACGGAGGACATGACGGTAGAGGCCTATTACAGAAAATTTATCCAGTTGGTGAGCTATGTGGGGGACGTGGGGTTTGATGATGCCATGCTGGCAATGAAATTTGAGAGGGGGTTGTCAATCGCTATCAAGAAGAGGTTGATCGCGGCTCCGCCCACCACAGTCCGGGACATGTATTTACGGGCTGGGGCGGCGGAGAGGCTCTCAGAAATGATCAAAGAGGACAAGAAGTCAAAATCTGAAAAGAGAAAGGCTGAAGCAGTAACTGAAGGTTCTGGGTCAAAGAAGCAAAGCACTAACAAGTTCAGTGGATATTTCAGTAACAGTGCCTCAGGAAGTGTGAGGAACCAGAGTGGGGGCAACTACAGGAGTGGGGGTTCTGGCAGTGGTTCGGTTGGAATAGTTTGTTTCGGCTGTGGAAAGACGGGGCACAAGCAGGCGGTGTGTCGCTCATCTGGAGGGAATAAGTCCGGGGGTTATCGTACGCCTACATCAGGATATCAGGGATCGCGCACTCAGTCCTATGGTAGCAGTGGTTATCGCACACCCATGACAAACTATGGTGGGGGTGCGAAGTCTGGAGGCAGCAGTAATTACCAGAGGAACTACAACAACAATTAGAACCGTTCGTATCAAAACCAATAGAATGGAGGTGGAAGCAATTAGAAGACGGGAGCGGAAGGGAACCAGCAGGCTGGGACATCTAGTGCCAGTCAGAGTGGGGTCAAATCCAGTGGCAAGCTTTTTGCCATGGGAAAGCAGGCAGCTAAGGATGATGCTCACGTGGTGACCGGTACTTTTCTTGTAAACTCTAAACCTACTTTTGTACTTTCGATTCCGGTGCAACCCATTCTTTTGTATCTAGAGAGCACGTTAGGGTTTTGGGACTTGAGAGGTTTGATTTGGTCGCGGATTCCGTGATCATACCTTCAGGAGAGTCGATCACCTGTAATAGAGTCTATAGAAGTGTACCCATCAAAATCGGGGAAGCAATTTTCTATTGTGACCTCATAGAATTTCCATTGGGGGGTTTTGAGGTGATCCTAGGGATGGCTGGGAAAGTATCGAGCTTTTATTGACTGTCATCAAAAGAAGATTTCCTTGAAGGGACCTAAGGGAGTGAGGGTGTCTTACAAGGGATATCGAGTCAAACCTAAAATCAAGTTCATTTCCGTCAATACTCTTAAGTCCAGCTTGAGGAAAGGAAAGAGTCTGATCTTATGCCAAATGTGGGATTGTGAGGCTGAGACCCCCAAGCCTAGTGAGATACCTGTAGTGCGGGAGTTTGAGGGAGTATTCCAGGAGGACGTTCCAGGGTTACCACCAAGGAGGGAAGTAGAAATTTCCATTGATCTAAAACCAGGAGCGGGACCAATATCTAAAGCGCCATACCGTATGGGACCGAAGGAGATGGAGGAATTGAAGAAGCAGTTGGATGAATTAGCTGAGAAAGGATTCATTCGACCCAGTGTGTCGCCCTGGGGAGCACCCGTTTTGTTTGTGAAGAAGAAAGATGGGAGTTTGAGACTTTGTGTAGACTATCGAGAGCTGAATAATGTGACCATCAAGAACCGTTATCCGTTGCCAAGAATTGACGACTTGTTCGATCAGTTAAGTGGAGCTGGGGTTTTCTCTAAGATTGATTTGAGATCCGGGTATCACCAGTTGAGAATAAAAGATGAAGATATTCCAAAGACCGCTTTCAGAACGAGGTATGGCCACTACGAATTTGTGGTTATGCCATTTGGATTGACTAACGCTCCAGCGGTGTTCATGGATTTGATGAACCGAGTGTTTAGCCCATATCTGGATAAGTTCGTGGTGGTATTCATCGATGATATCTTAGTGTATTCCAATATTGCGGAAGAGCACGAGGATCATTTGAGAAGAGTACTTTAGACCCTGGAGGAGCATAAGCTCAATGCTAAGTTGAGCAAGTGTGAGTTCTGGTTGGAGAAAGTCGCATTTCTGGGCCATGTAATTTCCAAGGAGGGGGTATCCTGGGATTAGCAGGTTATTATCGGAGGTTTGTTAAGGACTTTTCGAAGATAGCGAAGCCGTTAACATCATTAATGAGGAAGGAGAACCGTTTTATCTGGGATGGGAGTTGTGAGAAGGCATTCCTGACCCTTAAGGAACGTCTGACAACATCTCCTATCTTTGCCTTGCCAGTCGGGAGTGATAATTTTGAAGTTTATACTGACGCTTCGAAGCATGGACTGGGTTGTGTGCTAATGCAGAATGGGAGACTGATAGCGTATGCTTCTCGCCAATTGAAGACCTATGAAGAAAATTATCCAACTCATGATTTGGAATTGGGAGCAGTGGTCTTTGCACTTAAATTATGGCGCCATTACCTTTATGGAGTCACTTTTAAGGTGTTTTCTGATCATAAGAGTTTGAAATATATCTACACCCAGCGAGAGTTAAACATGAGACAGAGGTGGTGGATAAAGTTGATTGGAGACTATGATATGCAGATTATCTATCACGAAGGCAAGGCCAATGTGGTAGCTGATGCCCTAAGTAGAAAATATGTTCATGCATTGAGTTGTGCCAGATCGCGAGTGAGGTTGCATGGCGAACTAAGAGAGATGGGAATTTTCATGATCCGGAAAGGGGATGCCCTTAGTGATTTAACAGTGGAGCCCGAGTTGTATGGGGAGATTCGTGAGTTACAAAAGAATGACGCGAGAATCCAGAAGTGGCGCGTGATGGTTGAGAGTGAGGATGGAGAGGCTACATCCAAGTTCAGTATTCATACCGACGGTAGTTTGAGGTTATCTTCAGGAGGAAGTCTATGTCGAACAGCCTCCTAGATTTCCTAACAGCAAGTTAAAGGATCATGTGTACAGATTGGACAAAGCTCTCTACGGGCTGAAACAGGCCCCTCGAGCATGGTACGACAGAATATCAAAGTTTCTGTTGGAAAGCGGATTCAAGAGAGGATCAGTAGATAAGACACTATTTCTGAAAAGTGAAAATTCCGATCTACTAGTTGTCCAGATCTACGTTGACGATATTATATTTGGCTTAACCAACAAAAAATTGTGCCAGTATTTCTCAGAGTTTATGACATCCGAGTTCGAGATGAGCATGATGGGAGAATTAAAATTCTTCCTTGGTCTACAAATTCAACAAACGAACGAGGGTATCAAAGTCCATCAACAAAAATATGTCAAAGAATTAATAAAGAAATTTGGAATGGAATCCTCTCATCCTATGCCTACTCCAATGCTAACAGATAAGAAGCTCACCAAAGACGAGGACGGTAAGTCAGTAGATGAAACTACTTATAGAGGTATGATCGGCTCACTTCTTTATCTTACTGCAAGTCGTTCAGATATAATGTTTAGTGTCTGCGTCTGTGCTCGGTTCCAATCTGCACCAAAAGAATCGCATATGATTGCGGTTAAGAGAATCCTAAGATACCTAATCGGAACATCAAAATTATATCTATGGTATCCAATGGACTGTAGTTTTAACTTATTAGGATATTCAGATGCGGATTATGCAGGTTCTTCTTTAGATAGAAAAAGTACTTCTGGACTTGCGACCTTCGTTGGACCATGTATTATATCATGGGCATCCAAGAAACAAAACTCTGTCGCTTTGTCAACCGCAGAAGCATAATATATTGCAGCCGCACTGGTATGTTCCCAACTCCTATGGTTAAAACAGCAATTACTTGATTATGGTATTGACGTAGGAAGTGTACCTATATTATGTGATAATACGAGTGTTATAATAATATCTAAGAACCCGGCTCAGCACTCGAGAACAAAACACATAGAGATTAGACATCACTTCTTACGTGACCAAGTAGAAAAGAAAAACATTAAGTTGGAATTTTTTAGTACGGAAAAACAATGGGCAGATATTTTTACTAAGCCTTTGGCTAGAGAACGATTTGAGACTTTACGATTGCAAATCGGTTTAATCGGTGGCACCTAATCGATCTTAAGAGCTGAAAATAACCCAATGATGGACTATAAAAAGACTGAATTATGTGATTGTGTCCGTATATTCCGCTGCATGCCTATGTGTGTTATTTTTTATTGAATGCTCGAATCTTGATTATATCTTGCTACATATTATACGAACGTACACAAACAATTTCTCAGGTCAAAATAATAATATTCACATATTAATAATTTATACCCATAATATTATATTAATAATATATATATCTATAAGTATAGTTACGTAACTTATAATAAAACCGTACTAAACTTACCAAATTTACGTAACAAGAAAATCGTAACAACTAAACTAATTACCCCACCTTTATCACCTACCGCACGTGTAACCTCCCTCTACTCTTTACCACTCAAAAACTTACCTATTCCCACACTCTACCTCTCCCCATAACCGTCGCCTACTCCATCACTCTAACTTCACCCTCACATCAAATCACCTCACCATAGCTTTACCTCCATAAAAATCTTGAGATAAAAAAATTCACCATAAACCCACCTATAACTCTCATTCCACAAACTAAAAAGAAAAGAGGAAAATGCCTCCTATATCTGCTCGCCGATCATCTCGTCACAAGCCACCATCTCCCACTCCGACACCTTCGCCACCACCATCACCTGAACCGGTTACTGTCGATATTCTTAAGTCCGAATCTAGCAAGCGTCGTAAGTTGGAGAAAGGGAAAGCTGTCATGGAAGAGGACTCGTCTGATCAAGAACCACGTCCTCTGTTTCAAGACATCTCAGGAGAAGCAACTAAAGACGGTCTTGTGAAAGTTCGGATGACTAAAAAGGAAGGTATGCTCATAGAACGTCTTTTACCAATATTCGGTGCATGCGGGTAGAGTTTACCCGACTTCATGGGTAGACGGAGTTCCTGCCTTAAAGTTCTTTAAAAAAATTCTTTTATTTCAAGAATGGGTCTATATCAGTAATTTTTCGGGTCTAATCTTTCCGATTGAACTGGTTCAATTTTATGCATCCGTTAAGCTAATCAAAAATGGTGTTGTCGCTGTTGTTAACGGAAAAGAGATTGGGATTTCTGTGGAGGATATGTGTCGGGTTTTTAGGTTAAAGAACGAAGGGCTCGTTCTTGACCCCGAGCAAAGAATGGTCCAATGTTACCAAAGTCAAAAAGATGAAAATTAAAAAATACTTTGATGATGAGTTCACCGAAGTCAGTCCCCTGCTCACTAGTTCTTTTAATCCCAAATTAAAATTCTTTGTCAATTTCCTATGGAATTCGGTTTTGCCACGACGAGGTGGTCGTGACAAACTCAGTTTTTGTGAAGCCGTTGTCTTGTTCAATTGGTTGACGGGTGTCAAAGTAAATCTCGCATCCTTATTCTTTGCTAAAATCAGTCAGATTTCGAAAATCTTGGTTAAGGAACGGTTTAGTTCAACTCTTGATATACCCTATGGCATGTGGGTTTCGGAGTTGTTATTTGATGCCGGAGTGGTTGATATTGGAAGCTATGGTGTAATTCCTAAGGATAGGATGAATGATAGGCTAATGATGTTGATGGGTATTTTTGGGAAGGATGGTGCTCTGTTATTCGGTCGAGAGAGTGAGGAAGTTAAGGGGAACGGAAATCTAGGTGTTCTTGTAGGAAAAGTCGACTAGTTGTGTACGGTTGTGGCTGGGTTGAAGGACACGAAGTCCGAGAATGGTAAAGGGTCGGGGACGAATGTTGATGTACGGGAATGGATGGAGAAAATCAATGGCAGCCTTGTTAATCTTACCCGAGAATTAAAGTTCGTAAAAGAGGAGATTATTGGGGTGAGTGATCGTCATCACTTTTTGACGACTCAAGGGGGTGCATTGGTTCAAGATAGCCGCGGGTTACGAGAAGACGGAGCTAAGTGTTTAGAGGCGGTGAAAGCTCTTAGTCTTAAAGTCCTCAATTTCGAGCGTGCCGTTGATGCCCAAGGACGCAATGTGGCGAGTTGTCTTGACCGTCTTGATTCGTTGGAATATCGTACCCGTCCCGAGTTCGTTAATCCTCACATCATCCGTCATCCCGAGTAATTTCAGTAACTGTTTTAATACTAACCTTTGTTTTGCAGATTTGGGCTTGGATTGTGCGGAAATTGGTTTGGGCCGTGTGGTGGTGTCCGGCCTGACTAGCCTTTTTCTTACCTTTGCCTATGATTTCCTTTTGCTCTAAACTTTGGCCCAATTTTCATTTATCCTCATTCGGCCCAATTTGGCTTGTAATAGACTTTAAACCTTGCCCTACTACTTTCGGCCCCTTAAGACAATATTTTGCTACTTTCAGCCCAAGTGGCTTTACTCTAAATTCGGCCTATAGGCTTCTTAGTACTTGGTTGTGTGTCGTATTTCCGTTTGTATTTTATGTTTGCTTGATTTTAATACGTTTATGTGTTTGATTTAGAATTGCATGCTTAGGTTTGTTTCGTATTATATCATTCTGTCGTTTTATGTCTTTGTTTCCGTCTTTTCAATGATGTCAAGAGGGGGAAAAGAATGCGACCTAGATTACGAATTTGCCTAAGATTGCTTCTTGTCGTAACGTATTGTCTCTCATAGTTCTTTTTTAATTGGTTTAGTCTAAAAATAGAAACCCTAGTTAATCTATACTATGAAAGACCAATACTATGTTGAGGGGGAACGTTACTACGTTACACTTAGACACGATTCTAGGTAAGACTTGCCATCATTAAAAAGGGGGAATTTGTTGAGTAATATATTCTATATAAGTAATATATTGTTTTATGTTTTAATAATGACAAGTCTAAATAATTATGTTTTATATGCATATGCGTGTAATCGTGTGTTTTAGTGTATAGTTAATTTTAAGAACGAAGATCGTAGTATAGTAAAGTATAAATTCAATCAAAGATTGAAGAAAAGATCAAGCTCATATCAAGTGTCAAGTCTTTTTGAAGATTTCCAAGACAAAAGCCTTATTATGATGTCAAGAGTTCTTAAGTTATAGATCGTATCTATAACTATCGAAGAAATGAGATTTGCGTAAAATAAATCAAAGCGTGAAGATGTATGCGTGCTATTAATATATTATTATATATTAATTTAGTAATCTTAAAAACGGTTTTAAAATAGAAATATTCTTTAGTTTAACAAGAATTAAAATATTTATCTTATGAGGTAAATATTAATTCTAAAAATGCTAAGGACTTTTATTTTAACCGTTGTTGTCAAAATCTAAATTCTTAGGGAAACGTGCTTCGAGAAATATGTCTCGAAGAACGTGATCTATGAAGCACACGTTGGGACGTGCGTGGGGAAGCGTGTCAAGGAAAGTATTCCTTACGTTTCCTACACAACCACTAACATGTTTCATATTATCTTTATGGGTAATTAAATAAATAAATTTGTTTATTTAATCTACTCAAAGATTAACTAGGATTTGATTAAAGATATAATTTATTATATCATTGACAAGAATTAGGAATTGATTTAAAGTAGGATACTATATTTTATGGTATAAGATGTTTTCTAATTCAAAGAGGATTATGGAAACATTATCTTATGTCTTAAACTAATAATATTCTACTAGAGCCCTTTCCTAAATCAAATAAGATTGAGTTTTAATATTACCTAGAACATGTATTCTAGATAAAGTAATATTCCTAAACTCTCTAGGTTTTAACCTAGATCTAAATTAGTATATATAGGTACTCAATGCCACACGCCTAAGAGACCATATAACACGCCTCACGCAAATCGAGAATTAGACGAACGTAATCTCTCATACGCTTCGTTTTTCGTGCCAATCATTGTCAAATCTCGTAATCAAGACTACAAGCATTGAAGAATATTTTCATACATTCGAGATCATCAAATACAAGAAGTTGTTGAAAGTTTATCTTATATAGTTAAGATAGATTCGAGTATTTAGCGGTACTCATTGTAAGCAAGTATTTAACGATACTTGTCGTAGCTAGATATTTTACGGTATCTAGATTGAGTTACAACTAACATCAAAGTTGTACGAGTTGGGTTGATAAAATTGTAATCCGGAGAAGGTACTAATTTTATTAATCGAGAATAGTGGACGTAGGTTTCGATTTGTGAAACTGAACCACTTCAAAAGATCGTCTCTCTTTTACTTTATCGTTCTTACTCGTTACTTGCTATCACTTCGTCTCAACAACCAACATCGAAGAAGAATCGAAAAAGTTGACATACTCAATTCAACCCCCCCTTCTTGAGTATATCTAGCTCAATAGACTCTTCATTTCTTCTTTTTTCGCTTTTTCATTTTTTTCATTTTTTTTCTTTTTCCATTTTTTTCATTTTTTTCATTTTTCTTTTTTTTTCAACTTGGTTCCTTTTCTCACGGAAACGCACTCCAATCAATTAAATATGGGCCAAACCAACACAAAGAATGATACACCCTTCGGAAACAACACGCAAAGCTAGCTTGACGGGGCAGGCTAAATTTTGGGTGTAGCTGGAGGGTCAAAAAGGCAAGATTTGGCTAATGTGGAGTTAACTTGTAAACTGAGAAAAAGGTAACATAAGCACTCTCCGACATGTGACATTGGCCACTAACCTGAATGTTTACAGGCACAAAAGCAATTGAAATTCATACAAATGCAGGTTGATGATACATGTCACGCAAGGAGTACTACTCACAATCCTAAAAGAAACCGGTCATGGATGTCACCAGTTTCAAATAAGCTCTATAACCTCAGAATATATGAGTAGGTTGCCAACATGTTAGGTCAAGTCTATTCATTCAGCATAATATTCTGACATAAAACTCGTAAGATCATGCAAAAGACTATGCTAAAGTAACAACTGTGCAGGGCTCAGATGAAAAGCAGAAAGGAAAGCAAGTAAATATTGTTCCGACTCATCCTAAAATGCAAAAATAAACGTGATTTTTTTGAAAATTTAGAAAATTTTGTGATTTTTTTTTATTTTTATTAAATGCAAGAAATGAAAGGCGAATCCATGCGAAAATGAAACGTGATAACATAAATGCAGTAAAACACAATGCAGACACAAAATGGATGCATCATCTCCCCAAACCAAATCGTACAATGCCCTCATTGTACAAAGGAAGGAAAAGAAGATGCAAACCAGATAGAGTGAGTTAGAAAACTTACAAAAGTGCGCGTAACGAGGGGCTTCCCCAAACCAAACTTGAAAGTGAGGTTTTGGCGGATATGGAACGAACGTCCCCCGAGGCGGTAGCGAAGAGCTCTATCGAGCTTAAACTCGGTCGATCGAACAGTTTGCAGCAGGAACCATCTCGATCGAGCAAAAAGTTCACTCAATCGAGCAGAATGCATTGGAACCAACTTGATCGAACAGAAATTCCTCTCGATCGAGCATAATCCAGCGGAATGCTTACTCGGTCGACTGAGCTTTCTATTCGATCGAGGAATCAGCAGCTTCGACCTCCTCTTTCCTTTGCGTACGACCGTCCTCACCTGCAAAATCAACATGAACGCATTCGCAACAGGGCACAAACCACAGTATCACTGTCAAAAAAAATTATTCCGGTTCACGAATTGTCTCCGACGCTAACTACGATAATCCAAGATAAGTCTAAAACACAAGAGAAAAAAAAGTCTAAACAGTGTCTATTACAAATTGCACGGGGATGCAAACCCGGCTTATTGAATGAGAACGCTTAACAAACTGCAGCAGGGCCTCTGACTGAGCGCACTCACTTTGGCGATTAACAGCGTCAACACTAGCCTCCAAAGCCCGACAACAGAAAAACAATAATGCATCATGGCATAAATTACGCCACCATCTACCCTCTCTTGCACTTCCTCCTTAGATGAGATAAAAGCTGCATTGGCTCCTCCCGGATCTTCTAACTTGTCAAGATTAGTGTAGGAAGAAACAAACCGATGTTCTTTTCCCTTCAGACTCAACTTGAGAAAAGCCACGGACCTCGTCATAAAAACATCAGGGACAACGCCCTTAATCTCATCCAATGCATTTCCTATCAATTTCTTGTATTTCTCAAGAGCAAACACAAAAGAAGTTAACTGTATCTCATCTAGCTTTGGGCTAGCAACGATAGGAAGTTGATTAGTAAAATCAAGAAGAGTAGCATTTTGAAAAAGAGAAGGACTTATGCTTGGGAATTATTACCTCGACAGAACGCAAGGTGCTTACTGTTGGGGCTGGTGTCCTTGACAATTAGTACAATGACTTACTAAATTTCTTAAAGGATCATAAGGGCATACTTCAGTATTATTATCATTTGATCCACGTTTATCAATAACGGTTGGCTTGCTAGATAAGTTTGACGTTATTGTCATACGGATGGCGGTGATCAACTGGTCCCTATACGTCACACCTATAGGACACGTTTGAGATATGTGAAGGTATGAAAATACAGTCACATTTATGCCGGATACGACTAAACAGTTAGTCAAAGGTATTGACTATTAAATTAGTCTATGAGATGTTGAGATTATTATTTAATACGAATTAAATAATTTGAGCTAATACGGATTACATGTTTAATTCGTAAATTAAATATAAACGGTTATATTTAATTAAATATTGTATTCACGTATTAATATAAACAGTTATATTAATTTGGGTAATCATTCAATATCGTAATTTTATCAGACCATTATTAATACATCGACTGCATTAATATCTGATAACATGTGTGCGATTTATTAATAAAACCCGCGAATAATATTTAGCAAAACGGGTCGAATCACGCAAAGGAATAAGGTAAGAGTGGAATAAGCCCACTCTTACCCTAACCCATTCGGCCGACCGAAACTATACAAAAGGAGAGTCCTTCTCCTTTTGTCAGTTTTTACTGGTTAATTCACAATCTCAAGAAATTAGGGTTTTGAGAACATTCTTTTCCCAAAACCTAGATCTCACATCTAAAACCTCACAAAAACTCTCCCCATATTCCAAGGCAATTGGAGAGCCTTTCTAGCACACGCGGCATCGTCTCAATCAAGTCTTGGGTGCAAGTTATAGGAGGGAATTTGCTTTAATTCCTGTTCTTAGGCCATTAGCACAAGGACCAAAGGTTGTATTCTTTTTCATGTTTTTAATTATCTTATGACCATAATTCACAACTGTAAAATTCGTTATAATCCTTCATGTTTAGGGCGAATACATGCTATATTCCCCACACTTACCAACTGTTGTACCTTTCTTCCTTCGACAATGGTCAGTTCTCGCTCATCCAAAGCAGCTTCAAGCAAATCCAACATCATCTCACAGCCACTTGGGTCATTAGCAAACTCATCCAACAATGTTAAAGCCTCCAACGGATCTTTTATTATTGAACCTTCATCCGTGCATGGTACCCCCACAGCAGAGGAGGGTACATCTTTAATCAACTCTCCGAAAAACACAGTCGTGTCTAGTTTTTCACTCGATCGAGAAGGTTTTTCACTCGATCGAGTGATTTCTTCATCACAGTCACTCGATCGAGAAGTGATTTCACTCAATCGAGTGATTTCTTCATTAAATTTGCTCGATCGAGAAGGGGAGCTGCTCGATCGAGACTGCAGGTTGATCGATCGAGGAGAATTTTGACTCGATCGAGTGGTTGGCTTGTCAGCTTTGGGCGAGTAAAATGTTGTAGATTCGTGCTCGTCATCAGAGTCGTTCCAGGCATCATTGATCTCGGAATTGGGCTCAGAATGACTACCTATGCTAGACATACCTGCAAGTACTAACATAGCATAAAGTAATAAGGAATCAAAACAGGAACAAAAATACAAAAATACCGAATTATATAGAAAGTGAGGGATGAAAAGAAGGTATTCGATCCGAGTACAAGAGAATAGTAGCAATTTTAATCTAGAAAGGAGAAAAATAAGGAGAAACAGTAGTGAGACGTGAGTTTCTGATGAGAAGGAATGATATTCTTCTGTTCACGAATTGCTTTATTTATAAAACAACTCCCAAACTGACGATGACGACATAAGGCAACTCAACAGTCAGGCAACTTCTCGATCGAGAACAGAAAGCTCTCGATCGAGAAGATTAAGGATCAAAACCTCTCGATCGAGAAGAAAAGCTCTCGATCGAGAAGAATAAGAACCAAAAGCTCTTGATCGAGAAGAAAAACTCTCGATCGAGTAGAAAAGCCCTCGATCGAACAACTAAAGTTCTCGGTCAAGCACTTCTTAGCGCATATTTCCTGCACTGCGCACTGAACTTCAAATGGCTGTCATTTCTTCGTTACTTGCTCAAATAAAGCGTTCTAGGTGGCGTTGGAAAGCTAAGAGGATAAGCTTTCATCTCCAATAGTGATCATCTGATTATCTGTTGTAGAACTCGAGATATGGCTCCTCAAAGTAGGCACTGGCAAATTGAAGCTCTTCCCTTGCTTGATAGACTTTCTTTGCTCCTATGCGCATCTCAAAACGTTAGTAACAAGCTCCAACTTAACTCTTCTCCTAAATGCATGCATAAGGGCATGTTTTAAGCTTGATTATGATCTTCTACGGCTCAATCTGCAATTAGGACAAGACAAACCAAAGTAGACTATTCGGGGGATATTTGTAGCAAAATACTACGGAATAAGCATAGAAATGTGTGCTGAAAAGGCCTAAAAGGGCTATAAGAAATGCACACATCAGGGTGTTACAAACTCCCCCACTTAAAGAACACAACGTCCTCGTTGTGCCTCTAACTTGACCATAGTCAAGCCTAGAAACCTCCCATCTAGGTAGGTGACCCGGTACTCTCGACCACGGGCTCACCACACGGTCGCAGGGTCTCTCTGATACCATTTGTAACAACCCGACTCACCACGGTCATAACTAGGGTTGTGCACCGGTCCAAAACCGGACCGGACCAGAACCCGTTTGGACCGGAACCGGAATTATCAAAAATGATGGACCGGGACCGGACCGGAATATAATAATTTCGAACCGGAACCGGACCGGTAAAATTCCGGTCCAAGATTGGACCGGACCTTGTGGACCGGAATTTGAATATTATGGTCCGACAAAATTATGGATTTGTAAAATTTTGGACCGGAATTTAAATATTATGGACCGGTTTGGACCGGTTTGGACCGGTTTGGACCGGTTTGGACCGGTTGGACCGGTTTGGACCGGTTTGGACCGGTTGGACCGGTTTGGACCGGATTTTAATATATTTTCGAGGAAAAAAAATAGAAAAACATACAATCCGGTCCAAACCGGTCCCAGACCGGAACCCGGAATCTTAAAAAATGGTGGAACTGAGACCGGACCGGATTTTTTAATTCCGGTTCTGGTCCGGTAGATTCCGGTCCAGTTCGGACCAGATTTTCCACACCCCTAGTCATAACACAACCCCAATAAGATGGGATGTGTACCTTTTGGCCATTTATTTGTCCTCACTTGAGCCCAAAAGCACAAGGCCTTGTTACTAAGTGGTGGGTGAGAGCTTATAAACGTATCACAAGCCTCACATTCTACCGATATGGGACAAATCTCCTCTCATACTCTTGGGGTGTTACAATGATCATAAATATTTCATTCTTCACGCAAATCTAGTCGCAATCTCCATATTTCCAATCATATTATTACACACTTGACATGTTAAGCCACACAATTAATGAATGAAGGCACAATCTCACAAGTACTACAAAACATGTTGTCACTCCGAGAAAAATTGCAAATAAACAATCACTTAACCATGGTTCTATGTTATTATACTTTTAAATAACAAAAGAAAATATAATGAAAGTCATAGAAATTGGAGGTTTGGCATTAAGTCCAAATACAGAATTGCCACAATCCGATTGCTCGAACAAAATTTTATTAACATTCGTCGTAACTTAAGGTAAACCTTGCAAAAATCATAATCAACTTGATTACAAACAGACATTACTATTATACCAAATGCTCACAACCACACCAATCATACTATAATACTCCCCATAATACAAGATCCGTCTAACTCATGCAATCTAACAAAGATATATACGTAAAACCACACATTAAACTGTAAAAGAAACGTATTTGAAATCAAGATGACATGCAATGGTGCCAAACGCTAAACATAAGACCATAATATAGCTTATTAAGTCGGGTACTTGCTCAAACTACTTATCTATCAGGTACGTAACTACCTATTTACCTCCACATATTATATCCACCACATACTATATCCATGCTATTAACTTTGTTTTATGACTAGAATATAATAATCAAACGATCCTCTACTCCTCAAATCGAATAACAAAAGGCGTAAAAATAAAACGCAACAGTCATACGACAGTACTAGGTCGAGTATAACCAACTCGGTCGAGTAACCCACACTCGGCCGAGTCACAACTACTCGGTCGAGTACCTTCTACTCGGCCGAGTAATACCTACTTGGTCGAGTAAACCACACTCGGTCGAGTACCTCCCACTCGGCCGAGTCATCCTCATTAATTAATCAGGCTTCGTGAAGAAGAATTCACCCTTCACCTATCTTACACTGAAATAATTTTAGTGCATATCTTACCCATCATACAATCCTATATCCGTACTACAACAAACAACCATCATCAACAAAAAGTATACGCTACTTCATAAGAGTTTCAATCACCTCCATACAATCATGCCATAATATATACATAACACTTCATTCTCCCATCAATTACATGCACCGTATATCATACACAATGGTACCAACCATTGGGTCACACTCACAGAGAGCACATCCTAGTCTATCCTTTAGTGACCAAGTACAAGATATGTAACTTAGTCCGCGGTTCCGGGAAGTCTCCCAAACCTTTGCGGTAGCCTTACATAATTTTACTTTGGTTTCATTTTATTTAAGACGCACCTAAATTCATTTGGGTTCATTGGTTCAGGTTCCAAGACTGTCGCCCTGATACCATTTGTAGCACCCTCATAATCCAAGGGCTTTAGGTAGGACCATCACACTATGAAACTATCACCATCTCAGTTTCCTGAGGCATAATAACAAGATAAACAATGCTGTAACCTTTATTAAAAGTGAGAACAAATTTTAAGTATAACAATGTCTCATACAAAAACCATAAAAGAAAAGTTTACGGAAGCTAAGAAACTATGACGCTACTACTAAACTGAGTGGAATCTCATCCTTCCGCGCTATCAAACATCAGCCTTGTGTTACCTGTTAGAATCTGCTCACCATACTAATGGATCATCACAGCGCATAAACCACAAGCGTCAGTTACTATATACGCAATATCATCACCACCAAAATCAAGAACTGTATAACAATCTCAAGGCACCGCATGCTGATATCACCCATCACTGATGTCACTATCACATAAACCATGTGGCGGCCTTTAGCCCCACACCAATTCCCCCAATTACCGCAGAAAGGGGTACCTAGACCATTAATGTGCACATCCTCTCTATGGCGGGTCCTCCCACGAAGAGCGATCATAGGAGTGAGATTCGTTCCCCGCAACGGTCCCACAAAATACCATTGGAATCTCATCTCGTAACTACAGTGATATCATTCTTACAGCACAATAAAAACTTCGTCGCAATGTATCAGGAATACCGACACAATCACATAACAGATCACTGAATAGGGAGATACCTACCTCAAGACAATCAATCACGGAATGCTAATCCAAGCTTTCTACCAATAGTCTTCGACAAAATCTCCTCCTAAGAACATACACATGGATTACTAACCATAGGTATAACTATTATCTAGACGACATACAACGAGAAGGACGATACTTACTTGATGACACGATACTAGGCTAGATGATCGGCGCATTAAACTCTTGTTAAGGATCTCTTAGAAGTTTTTGGGAAAGAATTTTGAGAGTAAACTAGGTTACTGCATTTTTTATTTAGAGTAAAAGTGATTTTAACACGCGGTTTATCTTTTATAAGAAACCGACGCTAAACACGGACCCGACTAACTCGTCCGAGTAGGCAATACTCGGCCGAGTATGACTTACTTGGTCGAGTCTTCGCAGTTCTCAGCACTGACCGGGTTTCGTAAAATAGTCATAACTCCCTCAATACTTGGTCATTTTGGGCGTGTGACCTACTGTTAGAATCGTAAAAGGATAATATATCACTTAAAGTTGTAATAACATCAATATTATTTGTACATCTCAAGTTATACCAGTTTTAAGACAACCTATCTATAACCGGACTACATAACTATACCATATTCTTTCTCCAATAACTTATATATCAACAATGCGACCGAGTCCAACCAATTCCATCGAGTAACTCGTACAACCAATAGAGGGGTGTTACAATCTTCCCTCCTTAGAACGAACTTCATCCTCGATGTTCACAACCTACTCGAAAAGACACAACATAGAGGGTTGTTACATTGTGATTGCTTCTATTAAGTTGTAACGTGTTTGTTGATTGCCAATGGTCTTACTTTTATGTCTTTGAATCGACGAACCGTGAGTTTAACCATATGGCGATCAAGATCGGTGCCTACTACCGAAGATGGAAGATCTGTGGTACCGTTGCAGACTGCTTCTGAGTCCCCGAAGATCCTCCTCTTTCTTTGTTCATCACCTTCTTCTTTATCTCTTGATGCATATCCTTCCTTCTTGAACTCTTGTCGGTCTTACTTTGAAAGCTATCTTCATACCTTTCAGACTTATCCTTGGTGCTCGCTTCTTAAGGTATCTTGTAAGTAATCTCCCTTTGATTTGATTTTGAGGAACTAATTATATGATAACCATAAACCGTGTTTTGGGAAATGTGGTTATCTGAGGAAAACCTAAGAGGTATCGTGATTCGTGAGACATGTTTTGGTGATCCAAGTGTCTAGTTGTTTATCCAATTGGAAGAGTGAAAGTGAGTGATATGGTACTCACTTTAAGGTTGAGTTGTATGCGTGGTATTCGGTGGAACTTAATCTTGAGAGTCATACTTGAATTGTGAAAATTGTGGATTTAGAGGTACCGTGTAAGGAGTTGGATGAGATATTGAAGTCATAGATGAATTCGGAAGAGTATGCTTCAGGTATTAATGATGATGAACGAATGAGTGAGGTAAGTTGGTATTACTGGACTTTGAGGATGTGATGGAATTAAATAAGGACGTTACGATGAGGAATTAAAATCATTGGTAATAGTAGTTGAGTAGTGAAAGAATTTGCGATTTAAACTTGGAGGAATTGATTAAGTATTTGATCATTAGTTAATTAATGGATCTTAGTGTTCGTTTATGGAAGTATGTAAGGAATTCTGAGAATCTACCGCTTATGGATGGGTAGGGAAGTGATTCATTGGAAGATAGAAGTTTGGAGGCCTGAGGATTTAAGAGTTCTTATCTGATGGAAAGTGGTGTAAGTGAAGTGGACATAGCACATGGGTTTGATAACCTGAGAGTGTTATTGAACTGTCAATTGAGGAATTGGCAGAGATGAGACATCTAAAACTTTTGGGTATAGTTAATTGGGATGATGATGTTGTTTACAATTTTGAAGAAATGTAGTATATAAATCGTTTTAAGGAAATGTTTCGTCAGAACCAATAATTGACTTGCTTAATTTAGAAACTAAGGAGAGAGAACCTTGTGAGAATAGTGAGAAACTCGAACCTTGGGAGATCTCCGTAATCGTTCCTTCATATAGCTTCTCTTCCCCCTTCTTCCTTGCTTCTCCTCCTACTCTTGGCTCCACTTTTGTTGGAGTCCATATCCTAAAGTTCTTATCACGTCACAGCGTGTACTCTTTCTCGAGTTTGGTATCGCGTTTGTTCCTGAAGTTCGTATCATATCTCCGCCTTGGTAAGCCTTGTTTTCCTTTCCTTCTTGGATTAGTGGTGAGATTGGCCCTGTTGTGGAATAGTGGTATGTACCTTGAAAAATCCTGTTTTGCGTTATCGGAATTTAGTTGAGAGAGTTTGTGTTTATGATATTTGGTTTCTAGGTAGGGTGCTATCTTGGTGCTTTCATGATTAAGGTTTAGCAATGCTAGTGCTACTTGTCGATTGGTGTCAACCACGAGGTTAATAATGATTGTATCTTTCTGTGAGAGAAGTAATAGTTATATAGAAAGTGTTTGGGTGAGGATTGTCACCTTTATGGACTTTATTTTGAATGATCACATAATCGTAGTGAGATTTGGAAATCGAGGATTTTAGATTTGAGGAAACTGAGTTGCTGAGGGATAAAGGTTATGGATGATTTTGTTATGGTCTTACGATGGGGAAAGTTACGGTTTAGAGAATACCTTGAGCTTTGGAAGTGCGTGGACTTAGATTTAGGATATGTTGCTTAGGCTTCTACCTTGAGCGAAAACCCTTAGCTGCTGTAAATAGATATGAGTGTGATCTAATCTGTGGTTTGACCTCATCTTCGTAGAATTTGCATGTTAGTGTGTGATGAGTGAGAGTTTTAGAATTCCTTTTGGGTGGGAAATACCTTGTTCTGTGGATAAGTTAATGGTAAGTGGCGTAAGTAAGATCGAGGAATCCTTGCGAGTTTAGAGGTTTCATGACTCGTTTCTAAAGGTTGTTTGAGGAATCGTTGTGGTGGCGTTCCAATTGTAGACTAAACGGTTAGTGCTTTCTTTAACCCAAAAAGTTGTTATCCTCCTTGACCATAACCTGGTTGTTTTCGTCTCTTTGATCTTTCCTTGTATGTTTTGTTAATCATGAAAGCTAGTAGCTAGTGATGCTTTAATGCTAAGTGTAATTTATATTGCTGCCTGTAGGCTTCCTAAAACTACTCTCGATTGCTTTCTTTTCTGTCGACTGTAAACTTTCGTGACTTTTGCAAACTTTGCTCATTATTAGAATTTGGAAATAGAAGTTGCTTTCAAAAGCCTTGTTTTAAGAAATTTGAAATGCTTTGCGATTTTGATTGATCTCAGCGTTGATTTGGCGATAGGACTTGTTATTGGACACGTCTAATAGCTTGATTGATTAGTTTTGAATTAGTTGATTTGGAACTTGCCTTCAAATTGGAATGTCGGGCTCTTGAATGTACAACGAGAATCCCAACACTCCTTGATGAAGACTTGTGCCTTGGAAATCATTTTGAAATCTTAAGAATCTAAGTTTTTAAATATCGAGATTTCAATAAACGAATTGGTAGCTAGCGTTGTCTTGTATTCTTATTTCCCGTTTTCAAGTTTCGAGGACGAAACTTTTTGAAAGGTGGGGTGATTGTAACATCCTGTATTTTGATGTCCGTAATTTTTTAATAACTTAAATAAGTTTCCGAAATTAATATATTTTAATTAATTTCGTAAACTTAATTTTAAAGAAAAATCGTTCAAGTGCCATTTTAAGGTTATCTGAATCTTAGAATATTCAATCCCGCGTGGCTTTTCCGTTTCACAAACAAGTAAACCCAACTCAAGTCCCGACTTGCCACTTAAATCGCGACTCACTCCTTTTCATTTAAAAAGGGGATTGTGGAAACCCTATTCATCATCTTCAACCTCACAACTTTTACCTCATTTCTTTCTTCTTCATAAAAACCCTCTTACAATTACTAAAATCACCATAAATCATTCGTTTTTCATCGGAATTCATTGATTTTTGCGGCTACGGATTTCTCTTCTCGAGCCCGTCGTTTTATAGTGAGAAATTCCAAATATTGAAGACAAACGAAATTTTGTCTTTTCCTCCTCTTCCTAATTTCGTTTTGAAAATCATATTCTTATGTGTGTAGGATGAAGTTTTGAAGACCTTGTGTTGATACTTGGTTTATTTACATTTCTATTGAGGATTCTTGGCTTAAAATAGGTAACCTTGATAACGAAACTTGACTTTTGTCATAAACAAAGTGGGCATGGAATTTATTTGATGTTTACGTGTATTTGATGTGGGTTTTGTGTTTAATAAGTTATGGGTAACTTATAATCTCAAATTTTACATAAGAATCATATTAGGAATGTTTAATTTCTGATTTGGGTTGGTAGAATTGGTGGTTTCTTGTTGTTCATAGTTTTGAGGATGTATATGGGATGTTTATGAAATTGGGAGTATGATTTCTTATTTTGATTCTCATTTTTGTTTCACATGTGTAATTTGCATCCATCATGTACTGGGTATGTTGATTTTCTTGTAGGAATTAAGTTTGGGAACCGTTTTCATTGATTTGGGATTGTTGGGTTTATCGCGAAATGCGTTTTCCTGAGAAGGGCTCCCAACCGGTCGACCGGCAAACGGTCGGCAACGCCTGAGAACCTTTGCTCTAGGTTCTGAAAAGTTTGCGTAATTGTTGTGCATAGGGGCTCCCAGCCTGGTGCTCGGTCGTCGGTCCACCATCTGAGAGACCTTTCTTGTTGAGTTTTAGAAGATTTGGAATTTGAGAGTAGGACCCTCAGCCAGGTGGCCAGCAGCCGGTCCACCGGCTGAGAGCCCATTTCTATGTTAACTGGATAGTGTTGATGGTGAGGGTGGTACCTTCAGTCGGGTGGCCGACAGTCGATCCACCGGCTAAGAGTCCCATCTCTATTTCTTCTAAATTTTTAAGACGTAACCAGGGTCCTCAGCCGGCACTGTCCGCCGGTGGCCTGACCGGCTGAGAGCCCTGTTTTCCCTAAATCGTTTATCTTTTGTTTTATGAATCGGATTCCATAAATTATTCTTCCGTATGATTTGTATGCTTGTGTGAAGTCCAAGAAAGTGGACGGTACTTATGTCGGGTTCGGAAATTGATTTTAGAAGGACTCCCCGGCCGGGAAACCGGAAGGGAAACCGGCTCTCGCCTCAATATGGTATCCGAAATTGGCTAAGTGTTGAATGGATGCTTAGAAATGAAATAGAGAGTTACCAATCGAGTTATAAGTTATTCTTTCCGCTTTAACTCATATGCTAGTACTATATCTTTGAAGATGTTGTTGTGTGTTACATGTGAGGCCCATACTATGAGTTATTATATGACTCTTGTTCTAACCAAACTCCGTTAACGTTTTTGGTATGACCGTTACGCTTGGTGATCTCGGTCAGGTTTTAGATCATCCGCCCGCGTTAGAGGGTACTTCGTTCCTAGCTAGTTCGAGTCTTTGAGGTGTCTTGGACACTTGTCGGATCAGGGAAGTATTACACCTCTTGAGTCTGGCCAGATTTAGACTAGGACCGTATATAGTTTGTCGTCCTACCAGGGGATTTGAATAGTCTGAGACTAAGTAGACATGATGTTGCCGTATAATGGAGTCGTCATATGCAATCTTCCATATTTTGATTTGGTTTTGGTAGTTTCGTACTGGGAAGCTTCGGCTAGAACGCTGAGACCACTATGTGACCGCTAAGTGAATTGATATGCTTGTTGAGGAGTATGTTTGAGTTAGTGATGGTGAAAGTATGCTAACTGGTTATTTATAGTAATCACATGTTAATATATTGTTTTATATGTTTCACATGATTTTCATTTATGTTGGAGCATGCTTGTATGAATAATGTGTTTTATCTGCTTACTTGTTTAGTGACAATAAGTGGCTGGGAGAACTTCTAGTGTGGCGTACATGTTTTCATGTATGTAGGTTGGTGCTGACTTGGGGATACCGTGAGAGCTAGCAAGCGATGCTATGCATCGACGTGACTTCATTTCTATATCGATTAGCTAGTTTTATTTAATTATCATTTGATATTCGTAGGATGCACCATCCCCGTTTGGCTTATTGTATTTAAATATATTAAATTCATTTAGTTAACTTTCCGCATTTTGTTTAAGTAAATCACCTCGCATGTTGTTTTATTTCATATCAAAAAGTTTTAATTCCGTGCATTTTTCCGCATACTGTTTTGTTTACATTTCCGCTTTGCGTGGGGTTTTACAATAAGACAATGTCCCATCGGTAAAAAATAAAATGAAAGTATGTAGGAAAAAATATTTTGTTGTTTATGAAATACCTTTATCAATAACCATTTAAAATACATACTTGTCATCCACGCAATTATTCCACTTGACCTATCTACATCATCATTGTGGTTTTTAATATTTATATTTATACTCCTTAAATCGAAATTTGACATATTTTGAATTTATCTAAAGTATAATATATTTGATATTTATCTTATTTCCTTTTTTACTTAATTAAATAAATTATCTCATTTCTTTTGTATTGTTAATCACGAAAGTTTATAATTTTCACTTGAACAGTAGTGCTACTCTTGTAACAAAAAAAATCATAGTATTGTTCTTAGTTTGGTCGAATGTGTAATTGATCGCAAACGTTCCTTTTAAGTAGGAATTTGCGTAGAGTTAAATACTTAACTACTTTCATTGATTAGTTCCACACATTCTTAATTAAGACAAAGGTATTTATTTTAAGCTTAAGAAGGGCTAAGTAATATGGAAAAGATAAAGACATAATGCATAAGGAAAAACAACAAATTTGTCTTATATCCACAAGTAGGACTATTTTTGACCCATTGTAATGTTAAGACAAATACAAAGTCAGTTAGGTCTTTCTTTCGCTTTTCCATTTTCATTTTTAGTAGAACGTTGAATAAAGTTAATAACCTTAATTAAATAGTAAGTATATAAATATTAAAGAATAATATTCTTAGTCTATTAGGAAAATTGTAAATAACCAAATATTTTCTAATTCATTTCTCATTTTCATTTTTAATAAAATCATTGAATACAGTTAATAATCTTAAATAGCAAGTAGTATACAAATCTTAAAGAAATAATGTTGTAAATCTAATAGATAAATTGTAAATAATCAACTATTTTTTTATTTTCTTATTTTAATAGAAAAATTGTAAATAATTTATTATTTTCTAATTGTAATTGAAAAATTATATATAAATTATTATTTAATCAACTATTTTCTAATTTTCTAATTCTAATTTAATTAATCATTATTTATAGTGTTTTGTAAAAGTTGGAGACTAGCACGTGCTTAGAAAAAAAAATCTCTTTTAATTATATATATATATATATATATATATATATATATATATATATATATATATATATATATATATATATATATATATATATATATATATATATATATATATATATATTGATTGATTCAAACTCAGACCAATTGAGGTCAAACTAGAGGGCAACATGTTCGATTCTTGCCTACAAAACACATTTGGACCATATTTTAATATTTTGTATTTTATAATGAAAATTTTCAACCAATTACTATTATGTTTAAAAAGAACATTAAAAATTGGGTGTTGCTCTTTCATGGACGACTTTTACTCTTTCATGTACGAAAATGACCATTTTACCCCTTTTTGTTTTAACTTCTCATCTTCAATTTTCTCTCTCTATGTTCCATTTCCTCTTGAAATCTACCGCCTCCCTTACCTTGTCCCACTCCATCCACAACTTTGCCACAAAGAAATGAAGAAAATATTCAATCATATATTTATCTAATGCAGAAGCCAAGTTGCTGACGTGCCATCACATAAACCAAGCTCCGTCTTACATGCCGCGATTTAAAGCCTCCTAACATATTACTAAACTGATTGTCCAATAAAATTTTAAAATCCGTCAAACATGGTCAATATCCGTGAATCATACACAAAACAGATTATGGTTTTAAATTGTTTTCTAAACTGAAAAGAAGAATAATAATAACCTACAGATTTGATTGAAATTAATTTCCAAAACAAAATTTTTAAAATCCGTGAATCATGTTGAATAAATTTCCTAAACTGAAAAGAATAATAATAAAATAATAATAACCTAAAGATTTGATTGAAATTAATTTCCAAAACAAAATTTTTAAAATCCGTGAATCATGGTCAATAAACTAAACTGAAAAGAATAATAATAATAATTTTGTGAATCATGGTAAATTCCGTGAATCACGTTAATTTTGTTTAAATTTCCTAAATTGAAAAAAATCATAATCATAATAATAATGAAAGATATGTTTCACAATTAATTTCCTAAACAAAATTTCAAGATTCCGTGAATCCATGAATTATGCACAATTAATTGACCGAATCTGAAAAGAATAATAACTGAATGATTTTAAATATGGATAGATTATGGTTTGAAATTAATTTACTAAACTAAATCCTAATGTGAAACAATAACTAAATTTACTTATACAATTATACAATTAATTAATAATTAATAATTAATAATTAATAATTAATTTCCTAATTATACAAATGATTTCCTAAACATATTGAATAATTTATCAAGAATTGACATTTTATGTCTTAACTCTTAATTCTTAAGTGTCCAATAATGACCTTCAAGATTATTTTAGAATATGTCGTTGATATCGATGCCAATTTTTAGAGTTCTATCAGCAATCCAGCATTAATAGCACTTTATATCCAAATGACAATAGGGGGAAAACAGTATGAATGTTGCCGGCCTGATAGTGCCCAATGAGCCCTTAAGCACTTTATAATTCATCTTATAATTAAACTGTTCATTTCCTCTGGCTTGAAAGTAAACTATTGGTTGATACTGATAGCAAAATGATAAATTACATTTTCTATGTTTTCGACTTTTGACATGGCAAATTATCTTATCTATGGTATGTCATTGAGATATATAATGTTGTAAAAGGGCCCTTTGTTCTTCAACATGGCACTACAACTAATGCATCTTTTACTCAACTGATGCTTATGTCAAGCGGTCCTATATTTGTTCTTCGGTATATTTATTTAATATTATTAACAATATTAATTTCATATTATTAAAGTACTAAAATAATCAATTTCATTATCTTTATATTAATTTTATATTTTAAAATTCTAAAATAAATAATTTCTTTATCTTTTAATTATTAACAATATTAATTTCATATTATTAAAGTTCTAAAATAATTGATTTCTTTCTCTTTATATTATTAACAATATTAATTTAAATTACTAAAAACAGACCCGTGAAATTCACGGGTTACAACCTAGTTCATTCTTAAAACACTTGCCTACTTGTAATGTTGCACCACAAACTTCTAATTCCAACAACTTATTGGACGAAATTAGGGTTCATGAGCTCCCCCAAATTCGATTTAAGTACAACTTGTTCGAAGAAATGAAGCAGTACGAAGCAGCCATGAATTGATTATGAACTTCCGCGCATGCCTCCATGATTTGTCAGTACCAAACTATACCAAGTTCTTGCAGGAATTATTAGACAAGTGAATTATCATAAATTGCTGGTACTATTATTTTATATGTTCACCAGTTTTAATTTTGATATTCTTTAGTCGGAAGAGTAACTCCGTCATTAATCATTGAACACCCTACAAATCTAATTCTATGTGACCGGATCTAATCCAAATAACAATCGAATAAAGAAAGAAAAAAAAACAAAACAGAAGACGATTTAAACAAACCCTAATTTAATTAGTCTAAATCAATTCCTTAATTTCATATAATATAATTAATAAAGTTAGAATTTAGAATTATTACTTGATAGATACGAGACTAGCATCCAAATATAGTTGTGTAATTTTGACCGATGAATTTGATTAATTTTGCGAGGGAGAGAATTAGAGAGAGTTTTTGTTTTATTTTTAGGCAAAGGGTATATGATGAAAAAATAATGAGAAAAAGTACATGAATGAGTGAAACTTGTACATGAATGAGCAATTACGTAAAAATATACAAAGAAAACAATGAATTGAGTAAAATTAGGAACGGGATCCACTCAATCTTCATATTTTTCCAAGTCAAGTTAAACTTGATTCAAGCCAATCTCGAGTGAATTTGAGCTCTAATTGATACAAGTTTGAGTCCGTTTTGGTTGGGCTTGAAGGGTAAATGCAACTACAAACCTCCACATACGCGATGCTTAGTATTCTACTTTAGAAATTGGGGGTCGGTGAAATTTGAACCTGTAACCTTTAAATCACATGACTCTCATACCATGTCAAGAAACAATAGAAAACCAAAAATTGATGTAGTTGCTGATTTATGGATGAGCTTTACTCATTCGTAGACTTTTTTTTATTTTTTCATTCTATACCTTTTGCCTTAAAAACAAAAAAAACTCTCTCTAATTCTTCGCACACAAGATTAATTAAATTTATCAAATCCGTCAAAACTACACAATTATGGACGTTAATTCTCGTATAGATTATGTAATAATTCTAATTTCTAATTTTATTAATTATATTTTATGAAATTAAGGAATTGATTTAGACTAATTAAATTAGGGTTAGTTTAAACCGCCTTTTGTTTTGTTCTTTTTCTTTCTTATTCTTCTTTTTTCAATTGTTATTTGGATTAAATCATGTCACAATAGAATTAGATTTGTGAGATATTCAATGATTAATAACGTAGTTAAAGAGTCTATTGATCTGAATATGCTCAAGTAGGGTGGGGGGTTGAATTGAGTATGTCAATTTTTTAAATTCTTTTCGATGCATGTAATATGTATGAGGTATGAACGAGTAATAACTAAAAACAATAAACAAGAGAAAGAGAGACGATATTTTTGAAAGTGGTTCGTTTCACAAATCGAAACTTACGTCCACTATTCTCGATTAATAAAATTAGTAACTTTCTGCGGATTACAATTTTATCAACCCTACTCGTACAACTAGACGTCAGTTGTAACTCAACTAAGTACCGTGAAATACTGCAATCACAACGAGTATCGTGAAATACTCAACTATCTTACGTAAATAAGATAAATCTTCTAAATTCTCCGTGTTCACAAATTGAACGAGTAAGAACAGTTTTTGCACTTAAGATCTTGTAACGGAATATTGAATGTTGAAACACGAAAGCACACGATCTCAAATGACTGTTTTGCGTTTGTATTTCCGCTTGTGTATGAGACGTGACATATGAAATATTATTACATGTCTATTTATATTAAATTAGATCTAGGTTTTCCAAACCCTAGTACCTAAAAAATATTACCTTAATTAGATTTCTTATTCTAGATAATATCCTAAAATAAATCTTTATTGATTTAGGTAAGATCTAACAAGATATGGAATATCTTATATAAAATCATTATCCTAAATTTGGTCAAGATATAATAATATAATTAATTTATAACTATATTTTTACCATAATCTAGATAGATAAGATATTAAGTAAATATACCATATTTACTAAATCTATCTTATTAATAATAGAAGAGGCGTGAGAGACATACATGGCATCATCGGCCGTTTTGTCACGCTTTCCTAGATTAGGGTTCTGAAAATTATGGATAAAATAAAATCCTTAGTGTATTAGGATAGATAATTAACTTATAAGTTAATTACCTTAATCCTCTTTAACAGTTGGATATTTATTTTATAATATTCATTTAACATTTAATAATTCAATATTTTAAGATAAGACAACAATAATAAAACAATTTTTAATTCAATTTCAAAGATAAAACTATCGTGAACTTAATCGTGCATTTTTCGTTGCTTCATAGAGTTATAGCCGCGAGCTATAACTTTGAACATGTTCTCTACCAAAGTTATAGCTGGGAGCTATAACTTTAGCCAATAACGTTCCAACTAAATATAATTCAGTTACTCGATATATCTATCCTAACTAATATTCATAAAGACTACAAGGATCTTGAGATATTCCATCAATCTTCGATTAGTCCAAGCTTGACTAAAATTTCTTGAATCTTCTCAGTAGAAAACTCTTTTGACTTCATGTTGATTGACAAAATCTTTTCTTTTTAAATTAGTTGTACACTTAACACACGATTACACGCAAGACTATATAATATATATTGCCTAGACTTGTCAACATTAAAACATGAATATATACTTATTAATATATTACTCAACAGTAGTTACTCTTGCAACTAAAGAATATACTACTTAAATTGACTGTTGTTTGGTCATTAATTTGTCTGCTGGGAGATCGTAGTATGCAAGACACCAATCATGTCAAGCGTGTGTTTACAGAATCTCAAAATTTCTTTTGTCAAGCATGTATATCATCAATTCATCATCATCATCGGTAAAAGAGGCTACAAGTAAATAAAGGAACCAACATATTTCAAAAGGTAATTAGTCTTGAACTTTCTCGGTCTTTTTGGATCCTGATTTCATGTACCATCTTATAGCAGCCAAGATAGAAAGAGTTCCAGTCACCATGTCGTAGTTCCGATGTTTGTTTGTCTGGTGGTGGATGATGAATAATGAGTGGTGGTTGGATGGTGGTAGTTAGATTGAAAAATTAAAATGAATAAACGAAGAAGAGAGATGGAAACTGAAATAAGGTTATTAAAATGAAAGGATATTATGGTAATTTACATCCATGAATGAGTAAAAATCGTACATAAATAAACACCAACCAAAATTAAAGCTATGGTTCGGTTGGCGTCTCATAATCAATTTATTTACTCTAATAATACACAACAATTAATTAGAAAACAAAAGTGAATAAACACATGCAATCGATAACAAAAGGAAGGGTAATTAGTACTTCAAGTTTTTTAACATGTACCCTAAGGGCACACGTTAATATGTTTAATATGGAAATATTTTCAAATATTCTAATCACAAATGAAAGTATAAATTTAAATTTATCATAATTAAACAGAATATCTTATAAATTTTTCCCTATTAGGCTTTTTAATATATGCCCTTAAAAAAACCGTAAATAATCATTATATATATTAAAGAATAATGTAAAATTGCCTAGGTGGCACAACAAGATTTCAAAAAACCTCTTTTTAAGCCTTCTCTTTACTCTACACCAGTGTCATGTCAGCAATTTCAGCCGTGTAAGATTTCAGTCTTTTGAACCAAATCTTCCGGATTCCATTTTTCCAGATGTCCAATTTTCCAAAATTATTTCCTTCTAATTAAACCGTACAATTATTTCCTTTTAAACCGCATAATTATCATTATTTATATTAAAGAATAATGTAAAATTGCCTAGGTGGCACAACAAGATTTCAAAAAACCTCTTTTTAAGCCCTCTCTTTACTCTACACCAGTGTCATGTCAGCAATTTCAGCCGTGTAAGATTTCAGTCTTTTGAACCAAATCTTCCAGATTCCATTTTTCCAGATGTCCAATTTTCCAGAATTATTTCCTTCTAATTAAACCGTACAATTATTTCCTTTTAAACCGTATAATTATTTGCTTCTAAACCCAATTTCCTTGAAAAAATATGACAACTTATTGCCTTCTAAACCCAATTTTCCAGAAAATTGGTGTGATAATAAATCTTTTTATTCTCCATAATCTTCTCGGTTGCCATAAACCTCTTTAAGAGCCAATTTTCAAATCTTCAATTTATTGAAATCTCTTTATTTTCCTGGACGTCAACCTTCCTTGAAAAAATTTGACAACCCTTCTGAACCCAATTTTCCAGAAAATTGGTGTGATAACAATACACCTAGTAATTTTGTGTTTAAAATTATTTTCCTTTAAAACCTAATTTCGCATAAAAAAAAAGAGTGATTACAATACACAAAAAAATGTGTACAATTATTTCCTTCTAAACCCTACAATTATTTCCCTCTACAGCGTAAAATTGGGGTGATAATAAAACTTTTTATTCTCCATAATCTTCTCCAAAATCACAGTTGCCATAAACCTCTTTATTTTCCTCTTAAATCTCCTTTTCTTCAATACCTTTATTTTCATCTTTCATCTTTGAACCTGTAAAAGAACTCCTAAAAATTTTGTTCAATTTCTTTCGATTTTTTCTCAACAAATTTTGTTCAATATTCTCAAGTATTAACAATTTCTAAAATGGTCATGACAAACGTTCTTAGGGGTTGTTTAGTTCATGTGAGAATTAATTTTATGTGGGAAGTAGAAAATCACGTGAATCAAGTTCCCACATGTAATTCATGGGAAATACAAAAAAGTTTTTTGGTTGCCATATAGAAATTGACTCTTCTCATGAAGTAAATTCCTACATGTTGTTTGGTTGGATAACTCAATTCCTGTGTTTTTTTGTTGTAAATACTATTTTACCCTTATATACAACATACAAGGTCGGCTAAAATGGTACACACTACACAAGTTTATCACAATAACGAGAATTCATGATGTTTTATTCTATGTTGGCATTAGACCGATTATTTGATATGTATATGCCCAACCAAGTTTATCACACAAGCCAAGTTATTTCTCCAATTCAGATATAAGTAAAAATAAATTAACAAGATAACAAGAGGAAGAGGGAAAGGGAAAGGGAAAGGGAAAGGGAAAGGGAGAGAGTACCTGAGAAAGTGAAGATGAAAATTGCAAAGGAGAAAAAAAAGGTGTGTAGAGATGACGACAGAAGAAGTAGAAAATAAAAAAAAAGGTGTTTTTAATAAGGGTATAATAGTAAATATTAATTATAAAAAACATAGGAACTTGGAATGACCATGAGGGGGGTTGGTAAGCCATTTGCCACATGATATAGATATTCAAGTTCCTATGGAACTCTAAATTCCTCAATTTTTTTAAAAAAATGGGTAACCAAACAAGAGACTCAAATCTCAAATCACGGGATTTTGGAATTCCTGTGTTTTTATGGAGCAACCGAACGACCCCTTAGGCCCTGTTCTTTCTGGCTTTTTAGAGCTGAACTGAGCTGAGCTGAACTGAATGGGGCTGAGTTGAACTGAACTGAACTGAACTGAACTGAATTGAACTGAGCTGAACTGAACTGAATCGAGCTAAGCTGAATTGAACTGAACTGAACTGAATTTAATCGAGCTGAACTGAACTGAATGAAGTTGAAATTAATAGAAATAAATTAAGTTTAATTAAAGTGTACTAACTAATAATAATAATAATAATAATAATAATAATAATAATAATAATAATAATAATAATAATAATAATATATAAAAAAATGTTTGATTAATACAAATTTGAGATTTTTAAAAAAACGATTATATTAAAAAAAATTAATAATTTCTAGGTACTTTTTTTGTAGTCAACTTTAATCTACTTTGCTTTTTTCTTTTCTTATGTTTTAAAATTAACAAACACATTTGAACATTTTACGTCTAAACATTATTTTTTTATTATCTAAACATTTTACGTCTAGATGTGGTAAATGTATCATGTATTTCATTTTTTTTATTATCTAAACATTTTACGTCTAAACATTAATTATTTTTATATATAAACATTTGTAGGTAAATATTATTTGGTGGATTCGGGATACCCGAATACACTTGGGTATTTGTCTCCTATTAGTAATCCAAACGTGAGAAACCATGTGCCTGAATATAAGCATGCACCTCCTAGCAGAATATTTGAACATTTTAATTATCTTTGAGGATGTCGGTTGAAATGACGCTTGGTCAGCTGAAGAGAAGGTTAAGGTGTTAAAAAAACATGCCACAAATGACAACGAAATATCAAATGTCAATTATCGTATCCGCTTTATTTTACACTTCATAATTTCATTCGGATGCATAAACTTGGTATTCCAATTATACAACATCAAAGTATTCAAGGAAGGAGAGATTCAAACATGGATGATAAAGAACGGAAGAAGCTCATGGACAAAGTTCAAAAATAATTTGCAAAAAAAAAACATAGGACGTGATATTGGTGTCCATAATGACCTCGATTTTTAAGCAAATCAAGATGATACAGAATTCAATAATGAAGCAACATAGATGATGTCTTTGTTAATGATATCTATATTTTCAAGATTATGAATTTTAATTGTGTTAACAAATATTATTATTTGAAGGTTATCAAATTTTTACCTCTCAATTACATTTTTCTCTACTGTCTCATATTTACTACTATTAATAATAATAATAATAATAATAATAATAAGAATAATAATAATTATTATTATTATAAACAATAAAAATATATACTCCCTCCGTCCCGGTGATATGTTTACATTTCCTTTATTTCTCCCTCACAAAATAAAAGAAGTGTAAACATCCCACTAAGACAGAGGTAGTATAAAATAATAATAATAATAATAATAATAATAATAATAATAATAATAATAATAATAATAATAATAATAATAATAATAAGAATAATAAGAATAATAATAAGAATAAGAAATAATAAAAACAACAACAAAAACAACTATAATAATCATAATAATAATTATTAATTAATAATAATAAATAGAATAATAAATAAATAAATATAATAATAAATAAATAAATATAATAATAATTATAATTATAATAATAATAACAAAAACAACAACAACAACAACAACAACAACAACAACAACAACAACAACAACAATAATGATGATGATGATGGTGATGTGAGATTACTTAATAAAGTCGAGTTGAACTGAAGTGAAACGAATTAAATGAAGCTGAGCATAGCAGAACTGAACTGAATTGAATGAAGCTGGGCTGAACTGAACTGAATAGAGCTGAGCTGAGCTGAAACGAGCTGAAAATATGCCAGAAAGAAGTTGGCCTTACTCTTACTTAAATTATCTTAATTATTTCCATTTTATGTAATATATAGAACTTAATTCTCTTGATTTTGATTTTTTAAATTTACATAACTTAAATACTTAAATTTGTATGTTATAATTTCCTTTTTTAAGCTATATCTTAATTGTTTCATTTTAATCCCGTCTTACAATTATTACTCCTATTAGCATTAGCATGTGTTAGTTTATTAAGTTACATGACTTAAAGTTCTCAAAGTTAAATGTTATAATGTCCGTATATATATATATATATATATATATATATATATATATATATATATATATATATATATATATATATATATATATATATATATATATATATATATATATATATATATATATATATATATATATTTACAGTTACCCTTAGAAATAATTGTACACAATCCCGTGAAATATATTGGGTGGAATCCAAAATTATTTTGATGGAATATAATTGAGAAATCTACAAAAACTCCGTATCATATATGATATATGGTCATATGTGTGATAGTGGCAATACATTTTCCTTTTATATATTATATTATCCGTTGTGAACGCACCTTGTATTTGGAAAATAATCATGATCATAAAATCACATATATTCACATTCAACCGACCCACATTCGCACCATTCTCATCTCACCCACCAAACTCTACCCTTCACCTACTTTATATATATTTACCCCCCTAACCAACACCCTCCCAAGCAAGCAACACAATTTCAAAATTTATACACCCTTTTAATTATATTTTTAATTTTTTTTGCATATTTTGTTCATCTCCTAACTCTTATCAACTAATTTCCTCTCACATTTTGTATCATGGAACTTAAACAAGAGAATAACCAAATCCACGATGAAGCTATTGCAAGTGAGCCACAAAAAGAACACATTTTCCGGTCCAAACTCCCTGACATTTACATCCCTAATCACCTCCCTCTCCACACTTATTGTTTTCAGAACTTGAGCGACTTTAGCCACCGCAAATGTATTATTGACGGGACAACGGGTCGGGAATGGAGTTATATGGAGGTGGAGAACACTGCGAAAAGGGTTGGAGCTGGTTTTCGCAACCACTTTGGGGTATCAAAAGGGAGCGTCGTCATGCTTCTACTACAGAACTGCCCCGAGTTTGTGTTTTCCTTCCTCGGGGCATCTTTTATAGGATGTATTAGCACGACCGCTAATCCTTTGTGCACCCCGGGTGAGATTCAGAAACAAGCTCGAGCTTCCGAGGCTCGAGTTGTTATCACCCAATCCGCTTTTGCGGACAAGGTGAAAACCTACTGTGAAGATAATGATATACATTTAGTGTTGGTGGACAATCCGACAATAAATGGGGTCGGGGTCGAGGACCAATACTTTTGGGACCTCGTGGAAAATGAGTCGAGTGATCCACCAATAATAGATGTAGAAATAATACCCGATGACGTTGTGGCACTCCCGTACTCGTCCGGTACGACGGGACTACCAAAGGGCGTGATGCTCACGCACAAGAGTCTGGTGACAAGTGTCGGACAACAAGTGGACGGTGAGAATCCAAACCTTTATTTCCAACCTGAGGATGTTATACTCTGCGTTTTGCCACTTTTTCACATCTATTCGCTCAACTCTGTTCTGCTGTGTGCTCTACGCGTTGGAGCCGCGATTCTTATAATGCCTAAGTTTGAAATAAATATGTTGATGGAATTAGTGCAAAAATACAAAGTTACGATTGCACCCTTCGTGCCTCCTATAGTTTTGGCTATTGCTAAGAATCAAGACATGGGTAAATATGACCTTTCATCTGTGAGGACAATTATGTCTGGAGCAGCTCCCATGGGAAAAGATCTTGAAGACGCTGTAAGAGCTAAACTTCCTAATGCTAAACTTGGTCAGGTACGTACGTACAATCATAATTTAATCAAATTATTACAAAATTATACTCCGTATAATTAAGTTACTTTGTTTATATAAATAAGTTTTATGTGAAACCAACTCTACTGTGTTAAAACTACTTATTCAAAAGTGATGTTACCCATATAACGCAATAATCAATTTCGTTACTCCATCCCTATAACTTAAGTACCCATTTCTCTCCTTTTATGATCAAATCCCTTGCTTTTTTTATGTTTCCAAATGGGCTCAATCTTACACTAGAGAATACCGATAAACTTACAATCATAATCCTATTAAAATGGTAAGGACAATATAATTTTACGATAAGTTATATTAAGCTCAGCGCGGTTTTACACTAGTATTATCTTACTAGTACTTATTTAATTTAACACAACGATGATATGAGTTGGAGTCGGATAATGGTATGTTATCGGTCATGATTTGAATTATATAGGTACTCTAACTATAGTATGGTTTGATACCTTACTATATGCATAAATAAATCTAACGTGTGCACTAAACGTAATAATATAAATGCGGATTGATTATACCATATTTTAGTTAATTATGCTAAAATGATTTTCCACCTGAAAATTAGATGAAAAAATATTATAAATCTTTCCATATTTAGATTAGTGTAAATTTATAATCAGTACCATATTAATCACCCATTTTAATGAAGAGTACCAACAAAAAAGTTAATTAATTAATAGTACCAGTTTATTTACTCCGTTCAATAAGTAGTACCAAGTCACTGGAAAATCGCACTTTTCAGCTAGTTTTGAATTTTCCGGCTACTTTTTTGATTTTTTATACCTATTCTACCCCTCCCCCCATGTTTTCCTCACATTTACCCAACCAAACATTTATCCCTCACACCTCCTATCCCACCCACCACAACCTCACCCCACCGCACCCCCACCACCGGTGCTACAGACCACCAAACAAACAACCCCCACCATTAGCATCTTCATTCACCACCACGCACCACCGTCCTACTGCTCTGCCTCGACTAGTCCGTACCATAACAACAACTCAATCAACCACTAACTTCATATCACCCTTCTCCCTCGCACTCTCACCGCCGCCTCCACCACTGCTCGCCATGCTATCTTGCTTTCGCCTCCCTCATACTCCCCCTTTGCGCGGCTGCCGCCTGCTCTTCTTCTCCTCAATTTTTTTTTGTGGTTGACGGGGTGGAATTGTGGTGTTGTGCTTAGGGTTCTTGTGGTTGTTGTTGGGTGGACGAAGTTGTTGTTGGGTGATGGCGTTGGTGGTTGGAGGTTGGAGGACAAAGAGGGATAATAGGATAGTAGTAGTTAGTAAGGGCATTCTAGTCATTTTATGTCAATTTTTGCCGGAAAATGGGAGTTGGTACTACTTATTGAACGGAGTAAATAAACTGATACTATTAATTAATTAATTTTTTTTGTTGGTACTCTTCTTTAAAAAAGGTGATTAATATGGTACTGATTATCAATTTACACTTTAGATTATTAACCGTGTAAGGCACACATTAGAAAACCGTAAATAAATTTTACTGTTTTTGGCTAATTTGATGACATGTATGTTGTCGATGCTTGTATGTTGATTGTCGAGGTATAACTTGCTGTTTTGGTAATAAAACTTAGGTTTACTTAATTACTTGTTCAAATATTGATGTTACCTAGTGTTGTGGTCTACCATGACACTTGTTTATTTTAGTATTCTCAAATAGATGACTGCTTACTTGTGTAATTGATAGCGTGTTAGCTGTCTTGAGGGTTGGATCAGAACATCTTTGATCTCTCTGTTACGGTGGTGGTTGAGGTAGACCACACAACATTGCTTGCCCTTACATTTGGTAATCTTTAAAATCCAAGCCCGTCTATTAATTAAGGGGCGCTATATGTGCATTCACACTGAACCTTAAATATTTGGGGTCCAACAAATTCATACACTCCGTACTAGTTAAAAAAAAGGTAAAGTAAAACACTCAAGGGAGGACACACGCATACTTCATTACTCCACCACATTCTAACCCACAATCTCATCCCCTTCTCCAAATAAAATTATTTTCTTTCCAAAAACAATTAAATTCGCTCTTTAACCATCAACCTATCTAATGTTTCTTTTTCTTTTAATCCTTAAATATGATTATCTCAAATCAACTCATCACAAATCATTCCAATTTTTCAATTAAAAAAATTAGAATCAAAACTTTGTCATTAGTTAGTTTCAATCGTCTATAAAAATTTATACTTGAGTTTCAAAGAAATTGAAATAAGTAATATTTTTTCTTAACATACATTATATTTTTAATGTATTGCTATTAAATTTAATTATAATTTTTACTAATTCAATAATAATGGTGTTATTTTTCAAATAATTTGTAGTTTGCTTTTTTGTTGTATAAACGTTTTTTAATTTGTCAATTTGAGGGCTTATGTTTTTTGCATCGGGTCTCCACTTTCCTTGAGACAACCCTATTAAAATCTACGGTGTACGAATAGTATTTATAAAATGGTCAATCATCGTTACGACTAGAAAAAGAGAGCTCGACTTCACAGTTATCAACAATTTTAACACCACGAATTCTCATTTGTGATGGGTATATCCGTCGCAAACTTACGACGAGTCAAATACTACCCATGTGAGGTACATAAGATAAAAGGGAGTGTCTAGAGAATACCAATCTATTTTATCTCATTTATTCACATGATAATATTTGACCCGTCGCAAGTTTGTGACGGATATAGCTGTCACGAGGAGACTTAGGGATCGTTTGGTTCGAGTAAGTGGAATGAAATGGATTGGAATTTCATATTATAGTGGAATAGATTGAAATTCTCATACCCCACTAAACTTGTTTGGTTTGACTATTTTTCTACTAAGAGAAATGGAGTGGGAAACTTGGGAGGAGAGTAAGGTATGAGATTCAAGGGGGTAGAATGGAATTAGAATCCATCAAGTATCTAACTCCATTTCAAAATAAGCCAACCATGGAATGGATTGGAATGGATTGTGATACTATAGATATGAAGTTAGAAACCCATACTTACTCAAAAGTGTTTGGTTCGATCATGGAATGAATTGAGTATAGTAAATTAGTAATAGGGTGGAACGAATTTCAAAACTTTAATATATACATGGGTATGAGGGTAACATTATTGGTCAGACCGGCCAAAGTCTTAAGACTCTGACACGTCAGCTTTCAACTAACTTTTATTATTTCTTTATTGTTCAGACTCACCTCAGACCCACTTCAGACTTTATACATTATCCGTCAGACCCACCTCAAACTTTACTTTTTTTACATTACTTTTTTTTTACAAAAAGAAATGACACTTGGCAACCATTCATTGGATAATTTCAATAAAAGGTGGGGTCAAGACTCACCCAAAGTCTTAAGTTGAGTCTTGAATATCCAAGACTCAACTTAAGACTTTGTTAAAATTTTGGTAGATTATTGGTAGTTTTGGATGAGTCTTGTCTTAAGACTTGCTAAAGTCTTGTCTCAAGACTACCAATAATCTTACCCTGAGATTTCAATGGATTGGAATGAAGTTAGAATCCATTGGATATGTAACTCCATTCCAAAACCCTCTAACCAAACATTATAATAGATTGAATCCATTCCAATCCATTCAAAAAAATCCAACCAAACACCCCCTTAATTTTTCGGAATCCATTCCATTTCATTTCAAACCTCTCAACCACAACACTTATTATTTTAACACTACGATACTCCATTATTTGTCATCTGATCTACAATAGCCAATATCTATAAATAAAATAAAATTATGAAATAAAAATAATTGATGGACCACTCGCCATCTAATGGGGTCCACTAAAAGTATTTTCGAGACCTCGTGGAAAATGATCTAGTCTAGTGGCATGGTCAACCAATAAGATATCAATAACAATCCTCGTGTTTTCATCTCTTTATATTCATCTCCACAAACTCTACACTAAGACGGTCTCACACCATAAAACCGTCTGTTTTTATAATAAATTTATCATTTAATACAAATAAATGAATCTGTTGTACGCATGAGACGGTCTTACACAAGAGTTACTGATTCATCTATTTTTCTTCACCTAATTATTTCCAATTACAATGATATTTTTCTCTCTATCAATCTCTCTAATATTGGATCAACTTTTTTTCCTACCAATTTTTTATCTATCTACCTCACTCATAATGCAATTATCATTTACTTTGTACTTTCTTATATTCCATATATTCTTCCATATTTCTTAAAACGGATTACTTAGGTTTTTTCCATTTCCTATTTTAGAAACTTTTGTTATTCTCATTTTATCGATTTCTCTCTCCTTATATATCTAAAAAATTTAAAAATAAAATAAAAAATATGGATTTTGATAGGGTCTTGATGTTAGCGACAAAATCTTATCCATATTCACGTAAATTTTTCTAGAAACATACTCGACCCATATTCATGGAATCTATAAAAATGAGAACTATATCTACCACATCAGAGTCCGAACGGATAAGAATAAAGTGGTGGGGATCCACTAACATCCCTGAACACAATGCTTGGAGAATGATAGTTTTAATAACAATGCGACTACAATTTAAAAAATATGTTAATTAGTTTACTCACAAAGTGGTTCACACTAACACGGTGCGTATGGATAACAAAATTTGTACATATAACAGTTGTTTTAGCACAACTTTTAGTTGAAATTGCAAACTGATGTTTTTATAGATCATTAAAATAGTGTGTGTTTAAAAGAGTAATAGACATGGCAATTTAGGGACAACAATTCATAGGAAGCAGCTAAGTGAGGGTAAGAAGCAAGTTAAGTATAGTTGATTGTAGGCGACATGCATGGATACATGAGACATTATACAATTATACTATACAATGTCCGATTGTACACATAGGTGTTAAAAGAAATTAATATAATGGTGAAAGAACGTGTTGTTGGTCAGGGTTATGGAATGACAGAGGCAGGGCCAGTACTAGCCATGTGCTTGGCATTCGCAAAAGAGCCCATGGATGTTAAGTCTGGTTCATGTGGGACTGTTGTACGCAATGCTGACTTAAAGATTATTCATCCTGATACCGGTTCTTCTTTGCCTAGGAACCACCCTGGTGAAATTTGCATTCGTGGTCACCAAATTATGAAAGGTCCTTCTTCACTTTCTTTCTTTCTTTCTTTTACCGCCGCTCGCTTTATATTATTATTATTATTATTATTATTATTATTATACTCCGTCTTTCTTATTATGTTGGATTATTGCTTTTGGGTAGGTGGATGAAAGCGAATTTTTAAACTAACTATTGACTAAAACACCGAAATAAATGTGTAAACTAATAAGCAGTTTTAGGTATGATTATATTCCACCGATTACGTGAAAATGTGCTACTACGTATGTAGTTATAACTGCTATTGGTAGGTTAATATTAGATGGTTGGTTGAACTACACTACACTTTGGTTACTCCAAAAAGAGATTATGGATATATCCACACATGCATTATATATGTTTGTCAGGGTGAATTTGAAGTATCGTCTTGACTAAAAAATATGTTAAAGTAGCGTCTCAGTCTCAATTATTTGAGTCGTCATTTCTTCTATTCAAAGCAACATACGAATCATACTAAAGGGACACGGCAAACCATCTATTTCACATTATACAAACTCCATTGCTTTGACTTTAACTAACGAATGGAATATGCCTTTTGTTAATTTAGCCAATTTCATGAATAAAATAGGCAAGGCAAGTTACGTACTAAATATTGAATTTGACTATAAATAAATGATTTTTATTAGGTTATTTGAATGATGATGAAGCCACAATGAACACGATAGACAAAGACGGATGGTTACATACGGGTGATATCGGATATGTGGATGATGATGATGAGATATTCATTGTTGATCGGCTTAAGGAGTTGATCAAGTACAAGGGTTTCCAAGTCGCTCCGGCTGAGCTCGAGGCAATGCTTCTTAACCACCCTAGCATCAGTGATGCTGCTGTTGTAGCGTAAGTCTCCTCCGTTCACTTGAAAAATTCTTATAAGTAACAAAGTAAAAAATATAAGTAGAAAATAATGTTTGTCATTAGCTAAGAGCTACGGAAGTATGGTAATGTGATATATGGAATGTACAACTACTAACTTTGACTCGGATTATAACAGCGAGTTTACTTAATTTTATTCAGGATGAAAGACGATGCAGCCGGTGAGGTTCCGGTGGCATTTGTTGTGAGATCAAATGGGTGTGAAATCAGCGAGGATGATGTTAAGCAATACATTTCTAAACAGGTAATTAAACTATAATTGAGATCAAATTACGTTATAATATTATATTAAGAGTAGAGTACCCTAACTCAAAAATTTGTATTTTGAGTGCAGGTTGTATTTTACAAGAGAATAAATCGCGTTTTCTTCGTAGACTCAATTCCTAAACTTCCATCAGGGAAAATATTGAGGAAAGAGCTAAGAGCAAGGCTTGCAAATGGGATTACTAATTAAGTATGTGTGCTGTGGAACCCAAAGCAATTACACAACACACCCCCACAGACCACAGTACATATGATTTATGTCGAAATGAAGTCATCTTTTCAACTGCTAACCTCATTTCCAACCCTTTTTTTCGGCTTATCATCAATTATGTCTTCTATGCTCTGTAATGTGTTATGTATGTCATTCTGTCGACTAAATTTATATAACAATCTTATACTCCCTATTATTTTCTTCAAAACACTTGCAATTTCTCCGTCTATTAGAATTATACTCTGGTGTCCGGTGTCCGTGTCCCCTTTTTAATTATAGGTGGCAACGGAACGGGTCGGGTCTGATTGGATTATATTGTATATATTTCATTTGATAGCATATCTTATATACTTCCTCCATTTCATTAAGGCATTAATTCTATACATTTTACTTCTTTGGTACTATTTATAAATCGAATAAATTTTCGATACAACTTCTAATATATAACGTAAAAGATTGTTATGTGAAATCTGGTTTAAATTGTCTTAGCGGATACATTGTAAATATCAATTTTTTACAATTTTTTCAATATATAACTAAAATAAGGGATATTCTACTGTGTACCCTCGAGTTTTTCAATTTTCTATGTTGTACCCCTACATTTTTTAAATTCTATGATATGCCCTTAAACTCTATATATTAGTCTATACAATGACCTTATTTATTGACTTTGCTAGCTTAATTTCTTAAATTATCTATTAAATCGTCTATTTAACATTTCAATTACTTGACAACCTACTCATTTACTTATTAGTTCACCGAATTACCATTAACCAACCAAATAGTATACAAATCTAACTCAATTTCATCAAATTGTTGTTATTATTTCATTCTTCATAACATATGTTATTAATAGAAGTTCATACTTATTTAAAGTTATTTGTGATATTTCATATATAGAATGGTGATACCACTTTTATGAGTCAAAATAAAGGTCAAATTACGACTTTTTATATTGATAAAGTTATTGGCGATTTAAACGAGGTCAATATGGAGAATAAGTAAAAAGTTTAAGGGTATACCATAGAAATTATAAAATTTAGGGGTACAACATAGAAAACGGAAAAACACGAGGGTACACCGTAGAATATCCCCTAAAATAATTAACAAAACAATAACAAATATTGGAAAATGTGAATAAAGTACATCTATATAATTCATTAGAATGGAGTAACTATTGTATTGGTATTCTTTCACATTGTACCATACCCTATATATAGTCAACTGTATATTCTAAGCTACACAAATGGAAGAATGCCATCAGGGATTAATAACTTTCAATTTCTATAGCATTACTACTTCCTCCATTTTTGCCAACGTATGTTTTATGTGCTTCATATATTTAACTACATATTTGTAAAAATTATAAAAGTTACTCCTTCCGTCTCGATCAATTGTTATCTATTACTTTTGACACAAAGATTAAGAAAAGAAGTATGAATGAATTTGGACCACACAAATCACATGACCCCACATGCAATGAAATGTGATCCACAAAAGGTTGCCAAAAATGGAAATAGATAACAATTCACTCATACACCCAAAAATGGAAATAGATAACTATTGACCGGAACGGAGGGAGTATATATTTTCAATGTACTCGTAAAGACGAATTAAACAAGACCCCACATGAATATATTTATTCTTAAGTATTGAGAGAAAATTGAGATTAAACGTTGATTTGTGAATAGTGTACAAAAACCAAATAAGTCATTTGGATTAAAATGGAGAAAGTATTTACTAATCTTGGGTATCATACGTGTATCATATTTGATTAAATGATAAATAATTGAGAATAAGATTGATGATAATTAGGTTATTGAGCCGTATGAATGAATTGAGTTCCAAAGTTACAGAGACTCCAATATATATGTACAACTAGTCTAATAACTAATCATAGTCAAACACTCAGATTACATGCCTACAAACTAAGAAACAGAAATACACACATGACTAATATAACAATATACATAATATTAATAAAGAGGAAATATATTAGTGGATAATATATTTCCAAACCCTCCTTAAGTTGGAGCAGTCGGAACCCGAATGCCTAACTTACGTTGAAGGCAGTGAAATGCCTCATTACCGAGAGCTTTAGTAAAAAGCTCCGTTTTTTGTTCCTTCCTAACATGACTAGTTGCAATCGTTTTCGTCACCACGTGTTGCCGAACAAAGTGACAATCTATTTCAATATGTTTTGTTCGGTCATGAAATACCGGGTTCTTTGCTATATGAATGGCTGCTTGATTTGTCACATAAAACCCGCATAGGTTGATCTTGACTAATACGGAGTGAGGTAAGGAATGACTTAAGCCAAAGCAACTCTCGGGTCACGGCTGCTAGTGCCCTGTACTCTGCTTCGGCAGACGATAACGCTACCGTATGCTGCTTCTTGACTTTCCATGAAATAGGAGTTGGACCGAGGGACACAAAGTAACCTGTGAGTGATCGTCGGGTTATCGGACAGCGAGCATGGTCGGAGTCAGAATAACCGTGAGTTGCATAGCTGCATTTCTGTTCATTACAATTCCATTTCCTGGACTCATTTTAAATACCGAATGAAGCGGAGAGCAGCGTCCCAATGCTCTTTGCGTGGCTCGTTGACGAACTATGACAAGGTGTGCACAACGTAGCTCAAGTCGGGTCTAGTGATTGTTAAATATACTAGACGTCCCACTAGTCGTCTATACTTCATTGGGTCATTCAAGTCATAACCATTTGCAAGAGCTAATTGGTGATTCTGAATAATGGGAGTTCCAACTGGTTTGGCTCCTTCCATTTTCGCCTCCTTGATTATTTCCATAGTATATTTTCGTTGGCTTAAAAATAAACCCGCTTCTCCATGAGAAACTTCGATTCCCAAAAAAATACTTAAGTTTGCCAAGGTCTTTTATTCCAAACCGAGAATTAAGAAAATTTTTAAGTGCATCACAAGCATTCCCATTATCACTAACGACAATCATGTCGTCAACATAGACCAAAACACCAAGAAAAACGCCATTTTTTTTGCATAGTAAATAAGGAGTAGTCAGCCATGGATTGAGTAAAACCATACCCTTTCAATGCATCGGTTAATTTTGCAAACCATTGTCTTGACGCTTGTTTTAAGCCATACAAAGATTTCAGGAGCCGACATACCTTATTTGGCATGGATGCTTCAAAACCTTGGGGTAACTTCATGTAGACTTCCTCACTCAAGTCGCCATGGAGGAACACATTGTTCACGTCTAATTGAGCAATATTCCAATATTTTGAAACTGCCACATAAGTAAAGTTCTGACACTCGTCATTTTTGCAACGGGTGAAAATGTTTCGTGATAATCCACTCCTTCAACTTGAGTGAAACCTTAGGCTACGAGCCGAGCCTTATAACGTTCAATGGTCCCATCAGCTTTGAACTTGATTTTGTAAATCCATTTGCATCCAATTGGTCTTTTCCCGGTGGGTAAGTCGACAATTTTCCAAGTGCAATTATTTTTGAGTGCTTGAATTTCATTTCGCATGGCAACCTTCCATTCCTCGTGCTTAATGGCCTCTCGATAGTTCTTTGGCTCATTGAAGGTATCAATTGCAGCGAGAAAATTCCTGTGACAAGGTGAGAAACAATTGCTTGTAACAAAATTAACTATTGGATAACAAGTACCTTTCAAGGAGGACAGAGACTTTGACGAGTATGCTTTGCTTGAGGATATGACACGGGCGGACTTGCAAATGTAATCCTTTTGCCATGCCAATTCAATTTTTTGTCGTTCTCCTCTACCAAGTCTAATCTCCTTTGTCGCATCTTCACTGTGCTCCCCCTCAACTGTAGCCTCGATTTTCACCACATGTTCAACCTCCCCTCTACTGTAATGCCCGAAACAGGCTCATCATTCCCCTGTACATGTTCGTGGTGTTCTGTTTCAGGCACCTAGGCATACTGCTCTGTTTCGTGTACCTGCCGGTGAGTGGTATAAGTGGCGTCATCGGCTACAGAAGGCTGGTCATTGGTGTTGCCGATGGTGCGAGTGGTACCATTGTCCACTGCTGGTGTGATGTCGGTATAGGGAAATATATGTTCAAAGAAAATAACATCACGGGATACAATAAATCGTCGCGTCTTTAAAGCGAACAAACGCCACCCCTTTCACTACAAAAAAATACTGCCATTGCGACGGATTTTTTGCGACGGACAGAAAATCCGTCGCAAAATTTGTTTTGCGACGGACTTTGCGACGGATTTTTTGCTTGCGACGGAATTTGCGACGGACCAAAATTTCCCAGACCCGCGAAATGAAAGTCAAATGGCGGGAAGGTTTGCGACGGAAAATCCGTCGCAAATATTGACCTTTGCGACGGAAATTCCGTCGCAAACATATTGACCAAACTTGCCCAAAAGTTGGTCAAGGTCAAATGTTGACCAGATTTGCGACGGAAATTCCGTCGCAGGAGTCAATATTTGCGACGGAAATTCCGTCGCAAATCTGGTCAAGATTTGACCTTGACCAGATTTGCGACGGAATTTCCGTCGCAAAATTCCGTCGCAAAGCTTTTTTATACAGACCCGCGGATCTCCTTCTTTTCCCCAAATCGATTTCACAATTAAAAAAAAAAAACCCTAAGGCGATATCGGCGATTCATCACCACCACACCACCCAACCACCCTACCCTACCTCCCTACAATCCCCCGCCGGAGCCGCCGTCGCCGCCCCTCCTTCCTCCTTCTCCTTCTCCTTCTCCTTCCTTCCTTCTCCTTCCTCCTCCGCCCCTCCTTCCTCCTCGCCGCCCCTCCTTCCTCCGCCCAACCGCCCCTCCTTCCTCCTCCACCTGCCACCTCACCGCCACTTCTTTCTTTCTTATGTATGTATACTAATTTTATTAATATACCGTCTTAATTTTTTTTGTTTAATCCGTCGCAAAATTCCGTCGCAAATTCCGTACTATTGTTTTTTTATTGTTATTAGGAATAGTTAGTTTAGTTTAATTGTTATTTGATTAGTTTAGTTAGTATTGTTAGGTGGTTAGTAATATTAGGTTAGTAGCTAATTCCGTCCCAAATCCGTCGCATATTGTTGTTAAGTTGTTTAGGACGATTGTTTTTTGATATAAAATTTGCATTGTTGTTGATTGTTAGTGTTGTTGATTTGTTTAGAATATTCTTGAATAGTACCCGTTCAATAATTACACATTAGGTGTAATTGTTGAATAGTCCCCGTTTTGGGACTGTCTTTGAATCTTTCATGCCATTTAGGTAGTAACCACTCTTATATTTTCTTGATTGTAATGAAACAAAAATTGGGCAACACTTCCTTATTGTTCTCCAAATACATTCTATATAATGTATTTGGAGAACAATAGGGAAGTGCTGCCCAATTTTTGTCTCATTACAATCAAGAATATATAAGAGTGTTTACTAATGGTGTGAAAGATTCAAAGATGGGTTTAGGCTGGAGAGATAAGGACCCCAGACCAATATATGTAAATTGTTTTTTTTGCAGGTTGGTGTTTGTGTTGGTGTTGGTGTTGGTGTTGGTGTTGGTGTTGGTGTTGGTGTTGGTGTTGGTGTTGGTGTTGGTGTTGGTGTTGTTGTTGTTGTTGTTGTTGTTGTTGTTGTTGTTAGTTGTTAGTTGTTGTTATATATATGTAGTTGTTATTTAATTGTTTTTGTTAATTAATTGTTGTTGTTGTTAATAAGTTGTTAACTAGTTTTTGTTGTTAGTTGTTGTTATATATATATATGTAGTTGTTGTTATTTAATTGTTGTTGTTAATTAGTTGTTGTTATTGTTTGTTAAAATATGTAGATTTACTATGAAGAGATTAGAAAGAAAATGGATGTATGAAAGGTTGGATTCTAGGAAAAAAATAAGGCAGGATTTCGTAATTGGTGTTAATGAATTCATTAACTATGTTAAGCAACAAGACGAATACGTTAGGAATAGAGAAATTAGGTGTCCATGTTCTAAGTGTAAGAATACAAAGTATTTAGTTGAGCAAGATGTACGGAAACACCTTGGTTTGAGAGGGTTTTGTGATAACTACTACGATTGGGTGTGTCACGGAGAGAAATTCTCCGTTGAGGAAGAGGGAAGCTCATCAATGCACTCCGACAATCCTTATAGAGATATGGTGGAAGATGCGTTACGCGATAGCATTGATCAAATTAGGGAAGATGCTCTAAACGCCGAGGTAGTCGATGAATCTCCAAATCCTAATGTATTAGCTTTCTTCCAAATGCTAAAACATGCCGAACAACCTCTTTATGTAGGAAGTCGTATGACATTGCTACAGTCGGCTTCAAGGTTGATCACTTTAAAATGTGAATTCAACTTAGCTGAAAAATGTGTAGATGGTTTTGCGTCATATATCGGAGATATGATTCCTGAAAATAATCTTATGACGCGTAACTACTACGAAACCAAAAAAGTTCTTAAAGCTCTTCAACTTCCCCATCAGAAGATAGATGCCTGCTCGGTAGGATGTATGCTTTTCTGGATGGACGACGCTCACCTTGATAAGTGTAGAAAATGTGGTACGAATAGGTACAAATTAGAGAAAAATGCAAATGGCAAAAGAGTTCCCGAAAAGTTCTTAACTTATTTTCCATTAGGACCACGGTTGCAACGCTTTTATGCCACAAAGCACATCGCGGGCGAAATGCGTTGGCATTATGAAAACCCTCGTGTTAGTGGAACAATGTCTCATCCAAGTGACGGGGAGGCTTGGAAACAGTTTGACCGGCTGCATCCTGATTTTGCATCTGAGCCTAGGAATGTCCGTCTTGGACTTTGCACTGATGGTTTCGCACCGTTTAGTCAATTCGGGAAGCAATATTCATGTTGGCCGGTGATACAATTAACAATGGAGTTTGTGTGAGTTCCACTGAAGGAGCTGACTACTATGGGACCCTTGACGAAATTGTTGAAATGACTTATACAGGCCCACAAAGCACTTACAAAGTCATTTTGTTCAAATGTAGTTGGCTAGATAACTCCGAAAGAGGCATGCAAGTGCATAAGGAATATAAGCTTGTGGATGTTAACTGGAGTAGAAAATTTGCAAAGTACGACCCATTTGTGTTGGCATATCAAGTGGAACAAGTCTACTATAGTCCTTATCCAGGTATAAAAAGGGATCAAAGTCAATGGTCAGCGGTATTCAAAACCAAGGCTAGATCACATGTCGATGCCCCCGTTGATGAATCTTTCTTTCAAGAAAATGTTACTAATGGTGAAACAATACTGTCACCAATTGAAGTAGAAGAAGAAGATGAAGATGAAATTGTGGAGGAACCAGAATACATTCAAATTGTGACAGTGAGGCAACATGAGGACGAGGACGAGGACGAGGACGAGGACGAGGTTGAGGATGAGGATGAGGATGAGGATGAGTATGAGGATGAGAATGAGGATGAAGATGAAGATATTATAGATTCTCTTTGTAAGGATGTAGGAATAAATTGTTCAAGTGGTGATGATGATGATGATTAGGACTACTATCTATTAGATTCGATAATCTTGTATTTGTTGAAGTTATTGTAGATGCCGTATGGCTTAATGTCAATGAAATTATCTTATTAATCTTATTATTCAAGTTTTTAATTACGTAAAGCATTTCTTTCTAATTGTTGCTATATTAGTTTGATAATAATATGCCGGGCGGAAGACGACGAGGTGGTGGTAGTCGTCAGCCTGAGGGAGGACGATCGGGAGCTAATCATGATGAGGACGAGATTGTACCTGAGACTCAGCCGCCTACACATCGAGTTCACCTCGATCCGACTGATTACGAAGGCGCCAAGTGGTAAGTATCTTATTTGTTTACGGATAATTGATTATATATACGTATATATTGATTATAATATGATTACTTGTTGACTATTTTATTTTCACATTTAACTCTTTTTCAGGTTCAGTGACAAAGACGTTTCTACTCTTATAACACAGACCATTATTTGCAACTACAAGGAGTATGCGCCCAACTGGTCAGAAGCGTCGGATTACATTAAGGAAGAGTGGTGGAATTGGTTTGAGGTATTTATTAACTGTTTACTACCTATTTCCGTTTTATTATTTATTACCTATTTATTGTTTCATACTTATTTAACTATTTTTTTTCTTGAAACAGAAAAAAGTTACCTTTCACCCTCGTGATAGAGCAGCGGTTAGGTCGGCGTGGGAAGAGATGATGAAAGACCGTCTTCGCAAAAGAATTCACTACGCTATGCAGAAACCAACGGAGAAAAGGCCGCACTGGATACCCTTGGATATTTTTGAACAACTGAAGGCTAGAAAGGACAATCCAAAATTCCAAGAGAAATCCGACAAAAACAAGACCAACCGGATGTCGGGAAGTACCGAAAAGGGCAAGGCCTTAGGTACTCACATAATGGGTCGTAAAAACACCCTACAGATGATGGATGAAATGGTAATTGTTTAGTTTTTACTTCATTTTTCTTGTCTTCAATAATTTTCACCCTTTGACAATATTGAATGTTTTTTTCAACAAGTGTCGTTGGATTTAAATTGCAGGCTGGAGAAGATGGGAGGGATGTACCATCGGCCTTGAAGTTGCTTGAGAGGACAAAAAAGAATGCCAAGAAGGGTTGGCTATCAACGAAACCCAAAGCACTATTTGTAAGTTAACAGAAACTTTTCTTTATATTTTAGTAATTTGGTTTACTAATTAATTAACGTATACTAATAACATTTTATTTTTGTTTTGTAGGAAAAAGTTTTTTCAAGAAAGAACAAAATGATAAGTGAAGGGATCCCGGAGCAAGATATCGACGACAACGAGATCTACTTCGAAGAAGTAGGCGGTTTCAACAAGAAAGGGTTGATACTCGGTATGGGAAATGCAGCCCCAGTCATTTACGAGCGTCGTCGCCACTCAAGTGCTGGGACCCAGTCACAATACACCCCAGGTTAGTATTTTATAGTTTATTAAAATTTAAGACTAACCAATTATTTAACCGTTTACTAAATGAATATAATATCATGTTTGACTATTCATTGCAGGTATCCTCGGCAAAGTTCTTCGAGAGAATGCTCAGCTAAGACAACACGATCTCGAGACATCCCAAAGGCTGAAGGCAATTGAAGAATACTTAAGTCAACAGGGGGCGGAGTTCACTACTCAGAGCTGCAACCCGGGAGGCTTTTCTCAGCCGAGACGCGACTTTGACGATGATGGCGGCGACAATGCTAGGGCGGCCAGTCATTTCGCCACCCCACAGCCCACCGACACGACCGTTAGATAGATTTCATTAGGTTGTTTAGTTGATGTAACGCGGACTATGTTTAGTTTTGAGTTGGATTATCATTTGTAAAACTTTCTTATTAGTTATGAAAAGTGATATTAAAAACCCTTGTCTCCGACAAGTTTTTGTTGCTGGGTCGTTTTTCTGAAATTGCAGGTTTACAGATCATGCAAAAGGGAAAAAATGAATCATTTCAATGGAAATGGGGAGCTGGAAAAACGGCTGAAACCGGAAAATCACACAGGAATTTGCGACGGAAATGTCTCAATTTGCGACGGACATTCCGTCGCAAACCTTGACCAGAAGTCAAGGTCAGTCAAGATTTGCGACGGAATTTCCGTCGCAAATGGTCCTATTTGCGACAGAAATTCCGTCGCAAATCTTGACTGACTTTGACCAGAAGTCAGGGTCAGTCAAGATTTGCGACGGAAAATCCGTCGCAAAGGGGACCATTTGCGACGGAAATTCCGTCGCAAATCTTGACTGACCTTGACTTCTGGTCATGGTCAATCCGTCGCAAAATGAGGTCAATCCGTCGCAAATAATTTGCGACGGAAAAATCCGTCGCAAATTAACTTTTTGCGACAAAAATATGGGACAGACGCAGTCCGTCGCAAATCCGTCGCAAAAACATCATTTGCGACGGATTTCACCCTTTTTGCGACGGAAAATTCCGTCGCAAAGCGAGCATTGTTTTGTAGTGTTTTGACTTTTTGGATAACCCATGAATACACATCGTGTTCCCCTCTCTTTAAATTTGTCCTTGGGTCTTTGTTTATTGTGAACATAGGCTAAACAACCCAGAACCCGAAGATTGTCCAAGTTTGGAGGGTGACCATGAACAAGTTCATAAAGGGTACACCAATCTAATATTTTTGTTGGCGTTCGATTTATTAAATAGGCCGCTGTCAATATACAATCTTAATGCCCTAGCCTTTTCCAAAATGTGTCTATGTTTGCGTTCTACCCTCCCATTTTGTTGTGGAAAGTCAACGGTACTGGTTTGGAAAAGCATTCCGTTTTCATCATAAAATTGTTTTAATAGTCCCGAAAAAAATTTGGTGCCATTATCACTTTGGACTATTTTGATTTGTTTTCCAAATTGAATTTGTACCATTTTAACAAAGTTTTAATTAAACCCAAGACTTCTCCCTTATCTTTCATGAGGTGAAACCAAACACTACGACTATGATCATCGACCACAATTAAAAAATAATGCGCACCGGATAAATTGCTAGCCTGATATGGGCTCCATATATCACAATGAATTAAATGAAAAAGAATGGCATGACGTTTATGATTAATCTTAAAACATGACCGAGTCTGTTTAGCGCGGCAACAAGGATCACACACAACGGTATTATCAAAAGATAAATTTGTCCCAACTAAAGTACTCAAATATGGCAAACATGCTTAGACGAGTGACCTAATCTACGGTGCCATACCCGGTCTTTATTGACATTAGTTGCTCTCGCGACTTCTGCTACCCGTGTCATATAATAAACATCGTCTCTATGCACACCCCGTCCAATCTCCGTCTTTGTAGATTGGTCCTGTATCACACAATAGTCGGAATTAAAATCACAATGCAATTGTTTTCACGAATGAGCTGTTGTTTTGAAATAAGATGGCAAGTTAAAGATGACACAAATAAGACATCATTCAACGTGAATGATTTATTCAACGTGATCTTCCTGTGCTCTCGCGCAATAATATTCGAGCATCCATTCGCGCAATTCAAGATGATTCGTACCTTTTAATTGTTCGTTACCTTTTGTTTTGGTAGAAAGTGATACGTGCAATTTATATAGACTTTTTAGGTCCATTTTGTCACGCATCTTCATGCATTTTCATGCGTTTTATGCGCTATTTTGCCCCTATTTCGCTTCTTTGTGTATTTTTTGTTGTTTTGCAGGAAAGTATGTAAAAGTCGCGAAAACCATGCCTTTTGTCGGAAGTAAGCTATGTTTAGAAGATGGAAGTTAGAATAGGCCTTACAAGCATTGGAAAGCGTTAATTGCCCGAGTGAAGTACTACTTGAGGTGTGCACAATGGAGAAAGGAAGCTAAGCAAGCAAAGAAGAACTTCAATTTGCTAGTACCTTCTTTGGAGCGCCATATCTCGAGTTATACAACATATAATCAGGTTATTCTAATTGGAGATGAAAGCTTGTCCTCTTAGCTTTCCAACGCCACCAAAAACGTTTCGTTTGGACGAGTAACAAAGAAATGAAAGCCTTTTGAAGTTCAGTGCGCAGTGCAGGAATTACTCGCTGAGAAGTACTCGATCGAGGAGTTCTCAGAAGAAAAGTGCTCGATCGAGGGCTTCTTTGCTCGATCGAGTATTTTCCAGAGAGAAAGTTTTCGATCGAGTCCTTGCCTTACTCGATCGAGGGCTTTGGAAAGAAAAGTTACTCGATCGAGTGATTTTTCACTCGATCGAGTAATCCACTAATGGGCCTCAGCTTTTACGTTGGACTTTAGGTTAAAATGTTGAGATAGTTGATCCTTCTTATAAAAGGAGGTCAACTAAACATCTCAGATTCATCCATCATTAGTCAGTTTCCACATTTTGTAGTTTTCTTTTACGCTCTTTTGTAGAGAGGAGACGGAGGAAACTCCGTTCTCCTTTCCTTTCGCATTTTCCAGATCTGAATTTCTCCCTTAATGCTATTCGGTAATTTTCATTCTATTTTTCTTTTAATCCTTATTTCTTTTATGTTTTGCTTATCTTTAATTATGCATAGGTAGTTTTCCTTGCTAAGACTTAGGGGATCCGTAATTATGAAAGTTAGTAATTGATTTTTATGATTATGCTCATATAATTCTTGTTGTCACTTGCTACATATAATAGCGACTAGTTACTTGAGTCGACGCATTTGACTAAGTTGATTCGGTAAACCTTGACCTGGACCGAAAGGTTGGAAAGGTGAGACATGTAATAACACATTAGGACCGTAGTTAGGGCGAAAGCTAAGCTAATGTTGTTGAATGGAGACCGAAAGGAGATATTCGATACCCCATGGATTATATTTCTAAAAACTGATTACTAGGCTTAATTAATTATGGTGAACCGGTTGTCTTAGCTATTTCTTTCCCTTGCTAGAATTTTATATCTTTTACCATTTTGTCTTCCTTTGTTTTAGTTTAGACTTTAAAAACCCATAAAACCCCCCTTTGTGACTGATAGACGAACCTTAGAACAGATACCTTGCCTCCCTGTGGAGATCGACCCTACTTACCGCCGACTTCTGTTAGTAGTACTTAGGTATTTATTTTTGGTAGCAAACGACGGTATCAAATTTTGGCGCCGTTGTCGGGGAGGCAATAGCCCTATCTGTTTTTTGTTTCGTTTATTTCTATTCGTCTTAGGGAATTTTTATTCCCTGAGCCAGTTTTATTTTCTTCTGTAGTGTTGTTTTGATAGGTCCTACAGGTCCTATCAGCGATACTTTTGGAGAGCCATCTATGTTCCGTTCACTGGAGCCTCATGTGGCATTTTGTGAGAGATGTGGTGTGACACCCCGCGATATAGCATAAAAATAAACAAGTAATTTGCAGCGGAAATACGATACTTTTAAAAACTTCTCGACATATTTATTAAAACTTTTCGCGGAATATCAAAACAACATGCGGAAGACTAAAAAATAATGAGAAAGTATAAATTATACAAAGTAACTTAAATAGACGAGGGATAAGGTATCCCACGATAACAACATGAATTATATCTAAACTAAGCGTAAGGGTAATTGTCGAATTATCAACAATGCTCGCTAGCCACACGTCTTCCCCAACAGCACCAACCTACATTCATGAAACATGAACGCCACAGTCAGTGGGGAGTAACTCAGGGTTCTCCCAGCCACTTTACGTCAGAAAACATGTAAATGGTAATACAAAACATCTTATACATATGAACATGTATATAATTTGAGAAACAATCATATATGCATTTTCAAACGTAATCAACATGATCAATGCATGTGCGATAAACCAAAGCATGTGGGAACAACATGAATCACCATGTGAAACATAATTAAAGCCAACAAGTGAGATGATATCGAAATCAAGTAGACATCCAAATGATCGACTTAGAGGCCAACAACTAGGTGGCATGTCCAAACATCAAAATCAAGTAAACATCCAAGTGATCGACTCAGAGGCCAACAACTAGGTGGCATGTCCAATCACGCATTCAACAAGAAACCAAGAATAGAATGAACGCCATCAGAGCGCATATGCACGACCTCTGACTAACGGAGCGCTTAGGCACGACCTCCAACGACGGGAGCGCTTAGGCACGACCTCCAACTACCGGAACGCTTAGGCACGACCTCCAACTACGGGAGCGCTTAGGCACGACCTCCAACGACGGGAGCGCTTAGGCACGACCTCCAACGACCGGAGCGCTTAGTCACGACCTCCGTAACTATGTATAGCGTATAACCACTGCCTATATGCCCAAGACCTGGCCAGACCTCTCGATGTAATAACCTACACCGAACGACACACGGGGACCGGAGCGCATATAGCACGACCTCCGACCAATCCCGAACATAGCTAAAATCCCATTCCATGGGTGGCATTTGTTTATTACATTGGTACACAAATCGTACCACCGCTATCTATTCACAAACAAGGTAACATAATCGTGACCAACACATCTTAGGATAACATAACCGTTAACCCACTCATTTAAACATACATGCGCCAATAAAAGATGAATAAAACAACACTTATATTCGTTCCATGCCGAAAGAGAACACATGGAATTGAATAATGAAACAAAAGTTCTAAATGCATTTCACATTACAGTTGTCCTCTGCCGTAAAATTCATAATTAATTCAAATAAAATCGAAATGATACAAGGCCAACTGGGTCGCATTAATAAGACTTTTATCTACAATATTTGTCAAATAAACATTTTCAAAATACTAACTTAACAGGGGGTTATTGTCTGATCTTTACAGTGTGTCAGAAATCGTCACACAAAATGTATTGCTTCATAAAACGGGTTTAACAAATCATTTTGGGGAAAGGCAAACTCCTAACATCATATAAACTCTTCAAAGTGTAATTATTGAAAAGGACCAGAATAGTTTCAAAGTATAAAAATGGTTTTCGAAACAGTCTTTGAGCTACTGTCCATTCTGCGAGTATTTCAGCGCAATGTTCGTAAATAATTTATTCTGAACAAACGACATGCAAGACAATTACGAAATTTTAGAGGTAGATTCTACACTTAAAATAAATAGGGGTCTCTTTTCAACATTTTCAAAGACGGATACTCTAAGATGTCGAAATAATTTGTACAAGACAATGGACAGATTTGTCAAGGTGCTGAAACTTATCAAATAACCAAAGTAAACCAAGCATTATGAACTTGAAAGACTATCAAACTAATCATCCTCAAATATCACAAACTCATTTAACCATACAATCCTTAATAAATTTCCACAACTAGAATATCATCCAACACAACCATGCAAGATGAAAATCATCCAAACATATGACTTATAAAACTAATCATGCAACTAATTAATCAAACACAATTCTAGTATAATAAACATTACTAGCATATAGAACACATGCAAACAAAGACGATTAATGTCGAGCAACCCATCACCGTTACCTTATAGCTCTTCAATAAGCATGATTTTGACTCAAAGCCACTCCGGTTTGGACAACCGAACTAGCTACACATAAATAAACGTGGTTAGCTATGAGAATCGTGCCTTAAAGGCCACGACCAGAGTAGAGGATGGAATATATTTATGAATTTTCTTACCTGGAAAGATGGAGGGCGAGTAGAGGAAGAGATAGACGTGAAAATCGTCCAAAACCGATAAGAAACGAAGATTTTACGATCATTTTACGGTGGAGGTAAGGAGTGTAACAATGGTGTTTGTGTTTGGATGTTTTAGCTGAAAAAAATAAGTAAAAGAATGAAGAAGAAGGAAGCAAGTAGAAGGAATGACCTTGGGCAGCAAGGCAAAGTTCTATACTTAGCCAAGTGTCCCTAAGGACATGTGGAAAAGAGTAAAGAGTAAGCAACGAGCGAGTGTCTCGTTTGCGGATGGTCCGTGACAGCCTTTCGTATTTTCGGCCTAATTTCCTTTACAAAACTCGTATTGACGTGTTTTCGGTGGCGTTGGAAAGCTAAGAAAAAGAGAAACAACTTGTATTATATAAGCAAGCGCTAAATATGGCTTTAAAATATCGTAAAATTAGCAACAAGGACAGAATAGCGTTTCACAGGTTTAAGAAGTATAACATTAAGACGGACGTATTAATATCATTGTCAAAAACGATAGATTTTAAATGGAATTTTATTTATTGTGGAACATTATTATTACTAAAATAAGATTTTAATAATATATAATGTCTTGGAAATTACGGGGTGTTACATGTGGTACTGTGGGACACGAGGCAGTTTACTGTTTCGTAGCTAGTGGTCAAGTTTATGCTTATCAACAGCACATGCAAAGTCTCTACGCTCCGATCCCACCCCGCAGTTATACTCCGCCACATTCGTACTATCAACGAGGCTTTCAAAAGCCCTCCTATAATTTTTCACCGCCGCAACAACAAAACCCACCTCCCGCTGACCACCATGAAGAGCTGGATGAATTGAAGTCATTGATAGCGACACTTGCTCAAGTTGAAGAATCGAGAAACGCTTCTATCACGGGTCTTATGTATAAAATAGCTCAAGTAACAACCGAGCTAGAGGATGATATGCATGACTCAGAAGTAGAGGAAGTCTTGAACGTCGCTGCACATGACCAGTTCGACCACAACAGTTTATATGATCGGTCGAACGAATCAGCGGAGGAAGAGGACGATCGAGCATGTTACAGTACTCGATCGAGCATTTCTGATGAGGTTTTTACTCGATCGAGTAACTGGTTTACTCGATCGAGGGGTTTTGTTGAAGAGGTTACTCGATCGAGTGTTGATGATGTTCGATCGAGTGATCATGCTGAAGAATTAACTCGATCGAGTGACCTTGTTACTCGATCGAGCACAGTAACTGAAGACAGCGATGATTTGGCACACGATTCTGTCTCGGCTAGCAATGAGAAGGTAAACGAGGATCATTCCCGTTCGATAGAAGGTACTATCATTCCTTTTGTTCATTTTGGTGAGATTTTCTGTACACCTTTCGTTAAATTTTCTACTATTGTTGATTTAACGCCTCCGCCCCAGTTTGGGAGCAATTTGGAGGAACATTGTATTATTTCTTCTTGTACAGGTCTAGAAAGGTTGAAGGACCCGAGAGGGGATCAAAAGATTATATCCCGCCAAAGAAGAAAGTCCGGACAAGAATCGACGGAAGTGCGCTTTACGATGTGATAAGTCGCTGCCATGTTGTTGCTGTGATTAGAAGGACAATAGTGAAGCTCATGATGGCTGAAATAACTGCATTCAGTCAGAAGCCTAGTTGGAGCTCCTTAATTTTTGGTGGTGGATGACAAAAGAAGGTCAAGCTGGGACCAACTGAAACTAGCGCTACCCGGGAGGCAACCCGGATTTTATTGTTTTCTGTTTTCTTTAATTTTTGAACAATTCCTCTGTCTATTTACTGCTTTAAGACTGTGGTAGATGTAGATTTTTTTTCCTAAGTTTCTGCGAAGGCTGTTAAAATGTGCTTTGGTCGATCGAGTCCATGATCTGTTCGATCGAGTGAATTTCCTCTGAATTTCACTCGATCGAGTAGACTCCTGCTGCAAGTCGTTCGATCGAGCCCTCTGAGAGTTCGATCGAATAGGCTACCACTAAAATTCCCACGATCGAGGTATCCGCTGCTGCCGAAGGGATTTCTGCTCCAAAACTTCACTTTCTCGTTCGGTTTGGGGAGGTTGTAAGTTTCCTTGTTCCTTTTTCCATCTTTTTGTTTTCATTTCCATAGTTTTTTTAGATATCCCATAGTAACATGTACTAGGTTGTGTACCCCATTTCCCCTTATATGCTATAGCCAATGAGGACATTGTCTGTTTTGGTTTGGGGAGGAGTAATGCATCCTTTTGCGTCTGCATTTTTCATTTTGAATGCATTCACGTTTAATTTTTACATTTTTCGTTTCTATTTTCCTTTTATTCTATCTTTTTCACATAAAAATTCAAAAATACAAAAAATGCACGTTTGTTTATGCATATAGTCGAGTCGGAATGGAGTTTACAATGATGATATTGCCTTCTAGGTTATCTGTGTTGATTGTTTAAGTGTAGTTTTCTCCACCTTGTTGTAAAAAACCATTTTAGCTTGTCCTGAATTCCGTTTTGAAAAATTTTACTTGGACTTTTGGACTTGACTTGACTTGTATTTGGCAAACTATTGGACTTGACTTGACTTGTGTTGGAACACAATATGTTGATAATGACAAGTTACCTTGATTAATCTAATGTTTGCTTGATTATACAAGAGATTAGCAAAATGACATAAAGCCTATTGAAGATCACAAGTTCATATGTCAAGATACAAGCAAAGACAAGAGAAGGCCAAGTCTAGGAATGTGTTGTAAGCAAGGTAGTCAACATTCATTCGTATTTGTTAGAGGTGCAAAATCCTTGCAACAGTCCAACAGACTGTTGCAACTGGGGTTTCTAGTACGGTCATGGAGATTATATTTCGTAAAATATTTTTATCAAAAGTGTTGGTGTTTTGGTTCATTTATATATTTCAAATGTTTTACAAACTGAAGGAAATTAATTTGAAAATCAAAAGCTCAACTTGCACATGAGGTCTAAGGGTTAGAAAAAGTAGAAAGTTTACTTTTTCCTTTTTTGGCAATTAGACCTACAAAAGGAAGGTTCCTTCTTACACTCTTTCCTTAAGTGGGTTGCTTTGAGCCTTGAGTAGTTTACCTTGAGCATTGCAACCATGTGCATTTTCAGTTTGTAAAAGACACTTCTATTTGAACCCTTGGGTAAAAGAGTTATGCAAACAAAATACACAACTTGAGAGCTCCTCTCACTCGCCCAAACCCTCTATAAATACCAACCCTTTAGCTCATTAATTGCTAAGACTTTCTAAGCATTTATTGTAAAACTTTGCAAAACCTTTTCAAGCATTTACTCTTCAAGTTTATTTTGCAAAAGTTTCTGTTTTAAAAGAAGTCTTCAAATTGTTTTCGAAAAGCTATGATCTCCTTGTACTAGTTCGCACTTCTAATGAGTATAAATGTTTGTTCGATGAACCTTACGTTTAGATCTTAAAAGTAGTCTCCATGTTCTTTAAGTGAACTCTTGAGACATTGATCTTGTAAACCAAAGGTAGAACAACAAACTCTTAGAGCGGAGTAGCTTTAAGTTTGAGTCAAGTCTTCGAGCGGAGTAGCTCTTAGCAAATGCAACCGGAGTAGGTTGGGGAGTTGTTTTGTTGTAATAGTTTTAGTTAAGCGGAGTAGCTTCTAAACTTTCAATAAAATAACGGTTGGACGTAGGCTCCGGAGTAGGAGCTGAACCAATTTTTATATCGCTTGCTTATTACTCTTTCTCGTACTTGTTCTCGTTTCTTGCTGTACTTGTAATAGATCAGCTCTATGCAACCGTTCCTTATACTATTGCTTAGTTCCTGATCTTGTTGCCTTAAATCGTGAAACACTTAAGCTATTTCAGAATTTTTAAAAGGTCACCTAATTCACCCCCTCCCCCTCTTAGGTGCTAAACTCGTTCTTGATTCTTCAACTTGTATTTGGCAAACTACTTAAAAATTCTGAGTTTTAGAGCCTATAATTGGTGACATTCATGACCGGTTTATCTAGGATTGAGAGTAGTACTCCCTGCATTTCATCGTATTTCACATGTATGACTTTTGATTACTTTTTGACTGCACGCATGGTTTTGTGGTTTGTATCACATGTTAGGAGAATACTTGCATATCCCATTTTTCATTTAACCCATTTAACTCCACATTTAGCCAAAAACTGCCAGTTGACCTATAAACTACACCCAAATCTTAGCCTACCTTGTGTCGAGCTAGCTTAGTGTGGTTTTATGGTATACGTTCATTTGCATTAGTTTTGGTTTGGATTTCATTTTGGAGTTGGTATTTTGAGAATGTTGGAACTTGAACTCGGAGTTGGTTGTTTTCCATGAACTTAGCAAAAGAAAAAAAAAAGAAAAAAAAAACGGAAAAGAAAAAGAAAAAAAGAAATGAAAGGAAAAGAAAGAAAAAAAATGCATTCCTGAGCTTATCATTATACCTTTTGGGAATTAAAAAAAGAAATAGAAAAAAATAATAATAAGTTAAGTATGTTTTTGCCCGATACAAGTTCCGTGGTTGTTTGAGTTGTATGTCGAGCATGGCATTGAGTTTTTTGTGAGTAAGATAGATGGTTCCACTTTTGGTTGAGTCTTGGTAGCTAGCGCGATACGTTACCTCCTCTTTCCCATATTGTTTTTTGGCCTCTTCTTACCCATTTTACCTCTCATAACCATAACTTGCAAGTATTCGGCATGTGATAGTCATTGAAAGGTTGATATGCGTGTGTACGATAATTAGAATCATTTGTCATACTAGTTGCATTGCATGATTTGTTGGTCGCAGTTAGGGGAGTGTCTTCATTTTCTTATCTTCTTCTCTTTCACATAAATGTTTACCCATGTTTGATGAGAGAAGAGTGACCCGGGAGAGTCCAAAATACACAAGTCATTTGAGGTCAATTGTCCAAGTTGTTTTTCATGACATGTATGAATTCGTTGCTTTTGGTTTTGAACTTCATGGTGGCTGATTTTCTGCATTCAGACGGTTAATGAGTGATCCATAGTTGGCTCTGAGGCGATTCCATTCCATTAGGTAGTTAGTTAGGGGGTGTTTGGTTGACTACTTTGGAATGCAATGGAATGGATTGAAGGCATTCAAGTTTTTGGTTGGGTGATTTTGGAATGGAGTTAGATACCCAATGGATTCTAACTCCACCCCAACCTCTTTGAATCCCATACCCACCCTCCCCCATTGGATTCAAACTCCATTTCGCTCTTCTATAATCTATGGTGAACCAAACAACATTATGAAAGTATGGATTTAGAACCCCATACCCCCATAGTATCAAACTCCATTCCATACCATTCCGACTTGTTGAACCAAACGACCCGTTAGTTTTTTTTCGTTCTTGTAGTTGCATTAGTTTGCTTGAGGACAAGCAAAGGTTTGGTTTGGGGATATTTGATACGTGCAATTTATATAGACTTTTTAGGTCCATTTTGGCACGCATCTTCATGCATTTTCATGCGTTTTATGCGCTATTTTGCCCCTATTTCACTTCTTTGTGTATTTCTTGTTGTTTTGCAGGAAAGTATGTAAAAGTCGCGAAAACCATGCCTTTTTGTCGGAAGTAAGCTATGTTTAGAAGATGGAAGTTGGAATAGGCCTTACAAGCATTGGAGAGGGTTAATAGCCCGAGTGAAAAGCTACTTGAGGTGTGCACAATGGAGAAAGGAAGCTAAGCAAGCAAAGAAGAACTTCAATTTGCTAGTACCTACTTTGGAGCGCCATATCTCGAGTTATACAACAGACAATCAGGTGATTCCAATTGGAGATGAAAGCTTGTCCTCTTAGCTTTCCAACGCCACCAAAAATGCTTCGTTTGGATGAGTAACGAAGAAATGGCAGCCGTTTGAAGTTCAGTGCGCAGTGCAGGAATTACTCGCTGAGAAGTACTCGATCGAGGAGTTCTCAGAAGAAAAGTGCTCGATCGAGTATTTGCCAGAGAGAAAGTTTTCGATCGAGTCCTTGCCTTACTCGATCGAGGGCTTTGGAAATAAAAGTTACTCGATCGAGTGATTCTTCACTCGGTTGAGTAATCCACTAATTGGCCTCAACTTTTACGTTGGACTTTAGGTTAAAATGTTGAGATAGTTGATCCTTCTTATAAAAGGAGGTCAACTAAACATCTCAGATTCATCCATCATTAGTCAGTTTCCACATTTTGTAGTTTTCTTTTACGCTCTTTTGTAGAGAGGAGACGGAGGAAACTCCGTTCTCCTTTCCTTTCGCATTTTCCAGATCTGAATTTCTCCCTTAATGCTATTCGGTAATTTTCATTCTAGTTTTCTTTTAATCCTTATTTCTTTTATGTTTTGCTTATCTTTAATTATGCATATGTAGTTTTCCTTGCTAAGACTTAGGGGATCCGTAATTATGAAAGTTAGTAATTGATTTTTATGATTATGCTCATATAATTCTTGTTGTCACTTGCTACATATAATAGCGACTAGTTACTTGAGTCGACGCATTTGACTAAGTTGATTCGGTAAACCTTGACCTGGACCGAAAGGTTGGAAAGGTGAGACCTGTAGTAACACATTAGGACCGTAGTTAGGGCGAAAGCTAAGCTAATGTTGTTTTAGGGTGAATGGGGACCGAAAGGAGATATTCAATACCCCATGGATTATATTTAAATCGTTTAATCTAAAAACTGATTACTAGGCTGTAATAACCCGTATTGTTATTAACTTTTATATAATTTTATGGGTCGACGATATATGTATTCGTAACTAATTGGTTGTATATGGGGTTTGTGGGAATCGAAATGGAGTTCTAGCCACCAAGTGTAATAATAGAATTATGTTCTTAGTGGGGCTCGAACTTGTGACCATTGGTGATACTAGTATGGGCCTCAATTTGCGTTAGAAACAAAAGAGCCCACACATGAAATAAGAACACATGCTGCAACCTAGCTTCCTGCCGTCATTTATAGACACCAATTCCTCTCACTAAACCCTACCCTAACACAAATCTTTTCGTACAAAACCCTAGCCGTCACATCAGAGAAGGAAAAGAAGCTGTGCACGGTGGTCGTAGGTTAGTGTACGGTGGTTCGAATTGGCTGAAGATCTGGTATGTCACCACACGCTGCTAATCCCTGTTGGTTTTATAGTTTTCACCACGTAATTAGTTGTATATAACTCGACTAATCTTTGTTGTTTTTGCATAAATTTAAAATAGATCACGTAATGAACATTTGTAAACTATTAGTTGGGTGTCGTTGGTTTTTAAAGGCCGTCGTGGAGGGTGGTTTATACGGTGTCATTAGGATTATTATGTTCGTTCTATTTTTCACGAGTTCTGTATGCGTAGTTACTAAAGGTTTGAGTCGAGGTTTGTGTTTATTTGTTATGGGTCTCGGGTCAGGGTGTCAGGTGGTGGTTGGGAGATGCAGGTGGGGGTAGTCGCGGTGGTCAGTGGTGGCTGGGTATGGTGGTATAAGAGTGATCGATAGGGTTGTCAGAATATCGTTTTCGTTATTGCTGTTGTTCTTATAGTCTGCTCGTGTACATGGGGTTTTGGGAATGGTAACATCGTTGACTCGGGGGAGGTCAATACGGTGTTACCACCGTGTCTGATAAGTCTAGTGTTAGGGGTGGTGTTGGGTGGTAGAGTCGGTGGTGTCAGGGACTGTAAGGGGTGTCGATGGGTTGGTGTTTGAGGCTAGTCAGGTGGTTGGGTGATGAACCAGGCCTGGTTTGGGCCCTGGTTCACCACGACGGTGGTAGTCGAAGGGAGTGATGGTGGTCGTGGTGGTAGCTGATGGTTCTGGGTACACGCCGTGGGGGTTGTTGGTGGCGGTGCTAGTGTAACACGGTGGGTTTTGGGGGCTGTTATGGTGCGGGTTTGATGTCGGGTAAAAGGGGGTCGTAGGAGGTGTTGGTGGTGTTGTTAAGTTGTGTTATTATTATTATTATTATTATTATTATTTTTATTATAACCGGGAACTTTTATTAAAAATAATTGAAAAATTACATGAAATTTGTGGGCACCCGCGAAACTAGCTGGGCGCCCACTCCCTTAGCAATGGCAAAACTAAGGCGAGTAAAGATAAAAGCAGCGCTCCGCGATCCGGCATCCTGGGACACAGCAAACTTCTGAATCCGCTTGAGCAAGGAAACAACATCTTCCCCTAATTCACCCAAAGAAGAGAAGGAGAAAGACAAGAAGCCATATCCATGCCTCGCGCACAAGTCCCTGTACTTGGCGCATTTCCTCCGAGCAGCATCAACCACCAGCCCACCTGGCACAAAATCAGTCATGCCCGACTGAGTCAAAGGAGAAGACCCAACCAAATCCACACAAACATCGCGCCCCCGGTCCCATGAAAGAGCAGCAAATCAGCAGGTCGCAAAGGCCCACCCGCACCGTCGAGCAACCCAATATCCACCTCCCGACCAGTAGAGATCCCCGGCCGGTAGCAGATATCCAAAAGAGTATCACGGACAAGGTTATGCCGATGTTTGACACCAACAACACTAACGCAAGAGACAACGTGATCCCCGAAGATATCTCCATCATATGGGAAACTTTCCGTTTTTAGAAGTTACTATTCTTAGTATGTGTAAGTGAAATAGAAGGGTTTGGGAAGGATATTAATTGATTATATAATATATGTTTAGGTGGTGGTTTCCGCGTTGAGCACTTCTAGTAGCAGTTGTTCGTTGCCGCTGTCTTTCTACACATTCGAGGTAGGGGATATTAATGTAATACCTCGTATTTTGATATTTATTTATATAGTCACGTGCTGATAATATTTGAATGATGTTTACCTCGTATTTTAGTATGACATTTATGGTTATATTGACTTTTAATCGTATTTGAACATTTGTATTCGATAATTATTTTATCGAATATGTAATGCCTCACATTTTTTTTAAGACTCGGGCTTTGATATTATAAGTTAACCCGAGCCTTAATATTATAAGTTCTATATAATTTTATCGTATTATACTAATCGTTATTGTAAGTATATCGACTAGGCAAGTAATAATGTTACGTGTTATATTTATGCATCGATTTGGGGTTGGTTTGTAGTAATTAAAATGAAGGATTGTATGGAGAATTATGGGCCAAGTTCCACGTTTGTTTCAACCCACCCAAGTCTATACAAACAACCGACCCAAATTATTACAAAATACTACAAACCCTATTCCCAAACCCTATTCCCGTACTCGGTTTTCCCATCTAAACCCAAAAGAGTTTTTACAACCCCATTCCCTCATCCTTGCGACAGCAGTCAGAGAGAGTCGTAGGCGGCGGCGACAGTGCCTACGGGCGGTTCAGGGCGCATCTCCGGCGAGCTTTAAGGTACGTCCCTCGTGTTTTTCGGTCTCGCATTTGATGTTTGAGTCGTCGTATGTGGGTTGTCGCAGGGGTAGATGGGTCGTGGTGGTTAGGGTTGGTCATAGGGGTGAGGACGAGTGCAGGGGTTGCGGTCTGGGGTGTCGCTGGTGGTTGTGGTGGTCTGAGGGAAGCGTAAAAATTAAACAAACCCTAATGGGTCTTTCGTCCGTCGCGGTTAGGGTTTTCGATGGTACCACGGTGTTGCCGCTGTTTGGCTTGATGTCGAGGGTAATGGTGGTGGTGGTTAGGGGCCGTGTCGGGGTTGCGAGTGGAACAGGCGGGTCTGTGGTGGTTGGGCTACGAGCCAGGCCTGGTTATGGCCGCAGTTTGACTCGCCGGTTGATTTTGGACGTACGCGGTTGTGTTGCGGTGGTGAGGCAGGTAGAGGTGGGTGTCGTTGTGGAGGATGCCGGCAGTAGAGGTGGTGCTAGGGTGTCGCTTGGGTCGTGTTTTCCGTGAGTTTTGTGAGTGCGGGTCGTGAGTCGGTTCACTAAGTTGGGTGTAGTGGTGTAATCAGGGTATTTCGTTTATGAGCATTACAAATATTATTATATTATTATATTATTATATATTATATTATTACCTTCTTAGCATGTAAATATTATCCTTATTATGGATATTACTACAATTATTAACATTTTGTTAATGTCTTAGTAAGGTTTGTTATATTATTATTATTATTATTATTATTATTATTCTTATTGTTGAAATGATTTATTACCATAAGCGTAGTAAGTATTATCGTTATTACTACTATTCATATAATAAGTCGGCTTTCACTTTTTCAATGTTGTTCGTTATCGTGTAGTTAAAGGTTATGAGTCGGGAAACCAGTAAGTGGGGAAGTTTCTATTTATGGAAACTTTCCATTAATAATGGGTTCTATTTTTGGAAACTTTCCATTTATGGAAGATTTCTAATTGTAGTAAGTATAGGTTGTTATGGGGTTTCGGGAAGGATAATAATTCGTTATATATACGTGTTTAGGTAGCGAATTTCGTGTGGAACACTTCTAGCAAGCTTTGGAATTTATCTGCATTCCTGCTATTTGAGGTAGGGAAACTACTGGTATACGATGATGTGTAATCTGTTCTTATTTGATATCACAATGATGTGTAATCTGTTCTTATTGGATATCCAGCATTCTTGCTATTTATTATCACGTGATCGTATATTGTGTTATTTATATCATTCTGTGATGTGTTACGAGGAGATAAAGGGTCTGTGATTGGTGCAGAGATAAAGGGTCTGTGATTGGTGCGGAGATAAAGGGTCTGTGATTGGTGCGGAGATAAAGGGTCTGTGATTGGTGTGGAGATTCATGGGTCTTGTGATACGGAGTGGAGATGATCGACTATCCATTTATAGTAATGTGTTTGCTTACAGTTTTTCTCTACTCAACCTCGTGGTTGACCCTGTGTATTCGTGATCACCTGTGATGAACCAATTATTGGGGAGCAGATTGACAGGTGTTGAGACTATTGGAGTTAAGGGAAGAGAGAAGCTTGGATCCGGACCTGCCTAGAGTTTAGATCACCATAGTAGTTACTTATGAGTTGTACTTTTGTTTTATCAAGACAGTTTGTTTTAATTCGGTTGTATAAACTTGTTCTTTGAGATAACTTATCAATTTAAAGTACTGTTTATCTTCCTTTGTATCTACTGCCTCGGGAAACCGAGATGGTAACATCCTTATTTATCTAGGGAGTCCTAGTACAGGCCCTTAAATAAATGGGGGTGTCACAAAGTGGTATCAGAGAGAACGATCCTCAGGCCTAAACCAAATGAATAATAATGAACGTAGGAAGAGTCTGATAAAATGAACCCCGAGATGAAACTATTAGGAGCCCCAAAAAGGAACGGGATGAGTTAGGGCCCCACTCACACCAAACCATGGGCCCTTTTGGTTCTGTCTCGGGAACCCAATGAGAGTAATTGAAGAGTGGGGTAGACTATATATATGTGGCGACCTAGTTATATTGTACTAACACTCTTACAGGAGAAGAATGAGGTAAGCAGTATGTGAACTGTGGCTAATAATGTTATTGAAGATTGCGATTGATATCATATGTGAATCGAGTTGGGTGGTTGAATATAAATTTCAAGAATGTGGATGTGTAATTGTTGTGTGATATTTAAAAGTGACGTGATCATATGATTTGGCATTTTGAATTGTTCATACGATTATCTGGTATTTAAATGACTATCGTTACTATGTGATATTGATGTTTAACGCCTTGTGAGGATGAATAATTCTGTTGATATTATCATATGCTATGGTAACCTATGTTTAGCGATGTGCGGAATGTGTTGCCCAAGCCATGAATGACTTGAAGTTAGTGATGTGTTACAATTGTAAATATTAAGTTATTTGGTTGGTTTTACTTTCAGTTTCAAAATCTTTACCATTTTCTAGGTGACAATTACAATTTGAGTGAGAATGAATGTTAATATGGTGCAATGACCATGCTTCAAAAGATAGGTCAACGGGTTTCGGAAGATGAATGGTTGAGTTTCGATGTAATAATTGGTGAATTGTAACGGAACCAAAAAAATTTGTACGGGTTATCTTTTCAAAGGTGTTTCATATTTAAGTATGAAATTTTATGTGTGATAACCCCCTGAGTTGGGTTTATAATGCTTTTGGTTTTATGTTGATAGAAGTTATATTTTGAGAGAAATAAATCTTTTAGTTGACAGTGGTCAGATTGTTACTGTACAGTTCTGTTTTGACCCATGTATTTGTAAATGAAGTCATTTAAAACGTGTTTATTGTTTATGTATAATTCCAACTCCACCGTTTAAAATATTCATCCACGTTTCCAAAATGATAAGTCACGTGAAATCTTAACGAGTCGTTATTTAATAGATTTTTGCAAGCTGTCCAATTTTCTGTTGAATTGCTGTAAAGTTCCTGTCCAAACCATTTAAGTTGTCAAAATTTTTATAAGTGATTCCCTTGAGATATGTATCCGCTTCTGTTTCCTATTATTAGTTAATTCATTATAATAGCTCGCAAGATAGCTAAGTGGATATGTAATTTTAATTTGTGTAAATTGCTACGTAATGTTTAATTGGTGGAAATTGTGAGTTATGTAAGTTTCATATGAATGTTTAATCAAATGTGAATTATGTGATGTGACCATGTGATATCCTAATATGGCCTTAGAAACATGTATAGTAGACATTTGAAATGAACATGAACCTTACCATATGATGTTGTGACCTGGCTGATTTTGTCAAGATTATATAAAATTGCTTGAGTATTACAAACCCTCTTATTTTCTAACTTTATGACCTCAAAATAATGATGTGATATTCGTGTGTGATGTTAGAATCATGTTTATCAGAGACGAGTCTTGAGAAAAGGCAGAATGAAATTCGACTAATAAACTAGTTAGCATGATATAACAATCTAATTGTTATACGTAATTGTGATTAGTTTGAACAATGTGGATCTTTGTTGATGTCCTTTCGGATATCAATGGTATATCATTCTCTATTTTCCTGCGATAATAATATTTATAACTTTTCCATTTATATTGTTGTGCCATAGAGTGAAGTGCATATTGTTAGGTTTAAAATTTGATCACGATGTATTGAATTATTAATTGCTTGACATGTGATTATGGATGTACTAGCCTTGTGAATTTATTTACTTTGATCGTTAAAACTTTCGTAATCCATGAACTACAAGAACAATGTTTTAGCAAAGAAGAGTTAGAATGTCTCCGTGTAGTCTGGTTTCGATCTGTAGCTTGTAAAATTGTGTTTTGATTCTTGTTTATAAATTGCCACAAATTACCACTTCAATGTTTCAAAATGTTTTCAAAGTGATGATTATCCATGATAACGCTGGTTGTCTTGCTAATTATAGTAATTGCTTGCAATATGACAATTCTGTAGCTACGTGTCGACGAAATCCTGCTAGAATGATTAATTGGGGTGCCTTGTGTAAAACCTTTATTTTGCAAGTCATATATATTAATAGTTTCATGATAAATGATGTAATGTCAGTGGACGGATATGTACCTCAGTGATTTCTGTTAACTTATTGATATCTAGGAATGTTAAAAAGGTTTTGTTAGTCTATGATTTGTGTATACTTTGTGAAATATGTCAATGTTCTAGGTTTAATTACGTTAACTAATTTTGCTCTATGTCTTTTCCCTAAAATATGAAATTGCTTCTATAATATGATTAGGAGCATGAAACATTTCAATCGTCAAGTTTGAACTGTGAGCTTCGATATTTTGACATTGTTGTACATATATTAAATTTGAGATAAAATTTCAAAGGTATGTAAGTGTTAGCTACCCTGAGTCTGCTTTACTGTGCAACACGGTTTCTACCGAGCCTAGTACTCTTGTCGTGCTCCAGGTTATATATGTTTGCATGATAATTGCTATGGGTTCTTACGAGTACTTTTTGCGTGAAATTAGTAATCGTTCCTTTATTTCGATAGTTAATATTTCTTATTGATAAGTTAATCCTTTTGTTTGTGAGACGGTTGAGTTGTGAGATGGGTAAACTTTTGGTAACTGGTTAGTTGTTTATGCATAATGGTTTTGTATTAGGTTGGTTTGGTATAGAGACCAGATCCTTGTTATATGAACCGTGGAGTTGTAAGTGTGCATACAAGTATGTCAATGAATTTGGAAGGTGAGTATGATGAGATAGAGTTTGATGGGATTGAGTTGGTCGTGAGTTTAGAACAAAGGCCATGATTGATTTTGTTTTGAGATGGAGTTTGCAGTTCAGTATTTTATCGAGTTGTTGTATCCTTTGACCTTGACTCGTGGGTGAGTAGCTTAGAGTTTTACTCTCTAAGTGTTGAACAGTTCCTTTAATGGAATTTTTGACAATATTGGTATTGAAAGTGTGATGGGAACTGGTTACTGGTATTGAGTTATGAGTTATTAGGCCGCTGTGTCACATTGTGTTTACGGTCCAGTATGACCTTGGTTGCTGAGTTATATTCTGGGTTTGGAATCGATATTGAGATGGAATTCTTCATTTGCAGTTTTATCCCTCCAGTTCACGCACTCCTTGTCTGTAGTCTTAGTTTTCGACGATGAGGATACGATACTTAGTTATTTGGAGTAAGATATTATGGGATAGATTAATGAGTAAGGCGGCGTAAGGAGCTGGAAATTTTATAATGAGGTTACGGGGACGTAACCATGTTTTAAGGAGGATAGGATTGTAAAATCTTAATGATTTTATGGTATGGCTAGTTGTTAGGACATGACTATTTGATGTATGGTGATTGTGTATACCTGATAATCCTGGTTACTTCGGTTCCGCATTTTATTGTGTTTCGTGAAGTATTCTTTAATTTAATTATACGTTAAACTTTGGGGACAAAGTTTTCTTAACGAGGGTAGAATGTAACATTTCGTGTTTTAAAGTATTTTAACCTTGGAGGTGAACTTCGAGACGAAGTTCATTTTAAGGAGGGAAGACTGTAATACCTCGTATTTTGATATTTATTTATATAGTCATGTGCTGATAATATTTGAATGATGTTTACCTCGTATTTTAGTATGACATTTATGGTTATATTGACTTTTAATCGTATTTGAACATTTGTATTCGATAATTATTTTATCGAATATGTAATGCCTCACATTTTTTTAAGACTCGGGCTTTGATATTATAAGTTAACCCGAGCCTTAATATTATAAGTTTTATATAATTTTATCGTATTATACTAATCGTTATTGTAAGTATATCGACTAGGCAAGTAATAATGTTACGTGTTATATTTATGCATCGATTTGGGGTTGGTTTGTAGTAATTAAAATGAAGGATTGTATGGAGAATTATGGGCCAAGTTCCACGTTTGTTTCAACCCACCCAAGTCTATACAAACAACCGACCCAAATTATTACAAAATACTACAAACCCTATTCCCAAACCCTATTCCCGTACTCGGTTTTCCCATCTAAACCCAAAAGCGTTTTTACAACCCCATTCCCTCATCCTTGCGACAGCAGTCAGAGAGAGTCGTAGGCGGCGGCGACAGTGCCTAGGGGCGGTTCAGGGCGCATCTCAGGCGAGCTTTAAGGTACGTCCCTCGTGTTTTTCGGTCTCGCATTTGATGTTTGAGTCGTCGTATGTGGGTTGTCGCAGGGGTAGATGGGTCGTGGTGGTTAGGGTTGGTCATAGGGGTGAGGACGAGTGCAGGGGTTGCGGTCTGGGGTGTCGCTGGTGGTTGTGGTGGTCTGAGGGAAGCGTAAAAATTAAACAAACCCTAATGGGTATTTCGTCCGTCGCGGTTAGGGTTTTCGATGGTACCACGGTGGTGCCGCTGTTTGGCTTGATGTCGAGGGTAATGGTGGTGGTGGTTAGGGGCCGTGTCGGGGTTGCGAGTGGAGCAGGCGGGTCTGTGGTGGTTGGGCTACGAGCTAGGCCTGGTTATGGCCGCAGTTTGACTCGCCGGTTGATTTTGGACGTACGCGGTTGTGTTGCGGTGGTGAGGCGGGTAGAGGTGGGTGTCGTTGTGGAGGATGCCGGCAGTAGAGGTGGTGCTAGGGTGTCGCTTGGGTCGTGTTTTCCGTGAATTTCGTGAGTGTGGGTCGTGAGTCGGTTCACTAAGTTGGGTGTAGTGGTGTAATCAGGGTATTTCGTTTATGAGCATTACAAATATTATTATATTATTATATTATTATATATTATATTATTACCTTCTTATCATGTAAATATTATCCTTATTTTGGATATTACTACAATTATTAACATTTTGTTAATGTCTTAGTAAGGTTTGTTATATTATTATTATTATTATTATTATTATTCTTATTGTTGAAATGATTTATTACCATAAGCGTAGTAAGTATTATCGTTATTACTACTATTCATATAATAAGTCGGCTTTCACTTTTTCAATGTTGTTCGTTATCGTGTAGTTAAAGGTTATGAGTCGGGAAACCAGTAAGTAGGGAAGTTTCTACTTATGGAAACTTTCCATTAATAATGGGTTCTATTTTTGGAAACTTTCCATTTATGGAAGGTTTCTAATTGTAGTAAGTATAGGTTGTTATGGGGTTTCGGGAAGGATATTAATTCGTTATATATACGTGTTTAGGTAGCGAATTTCGTGTGGAATACTTCTAGCAAGCTTTGGAATTTATCTGCATTCCTGCTATTTGAGGTAGGGAAACTACTGGTATACGATGATGTGTAATCTGTTCTTATTTGATATCACAATGATGTGTAATCTGTTCTTATTGGATATCCAGCATTCTTGCTATTTATTATCACGTGATCGTATATTGTGTTATTTATATCATTCTGTGATGTGTTACGAGGAGATAAAGGGTCTGTGATTGGTGCAGAGATAAAGGGTCTGTGATTGGTGCGGAGATAAAGGGTCTGTGATTGGTGCGGAGATAAAGGGTCTGTGATTGGTGTGGAGATTCATGGGTCTTGTGATACGGAGTGGAGATGATCGACTATCCATTTATAGTAATGTGTTTGCTTACAGTTTTTCTCTACTCAACCTCGTGGTTGACCCTGTGTATTCGTGATCACCTGTGATGAACCAATTATTGGGGAGCAGATTGACAGGTGTTGAGACTATTGGAGTTAAGGGAAGAGAGAAGCTTGGATCCGGACCTGCCTAGAGTTTAGATCACCATAGTAGTTACTTATGAGTTGTACTTTTGTTTTATCAAGACAGTTTGTTTTAATTCGGTTGTATAAACTTGTTCTTTGAGATAACTTATCAATTTAAAGTACTGTTTATCTTCCTTTGTATCTACTGCCTCGGGAAACCGAGATGGTAACATCCTTATTTATCTAGGGAGTCCTAGTACAGGCCCTTAAATAAATGGGGGTGTCACAAAGTGGTATCAGAGAGAACGATCCTCAGGCCTAAACCAAATGAATAATAATGAACGTAGGAAGAGTCTGATAAAATGAACCCCGAGATGAAACTATTAGGAGCCCCAAAAAGGAACGGGATGAGTTAGGGCCCCCCTCACACCAAACCATGGGCCCTTTTGGTTCTGTCTCGGGAACCCAATGAGAGTAATTGAAGAGTGGGGTAGACTATATATATGTGGCGACCTAGTTATATTGTACTAACACTCTTACAGGAGAAGAATGAGGTAAGCAGTATGTGAACTGTGGCTAATAATGTTATTGAAGATTGCGATTGATATCATATGTGAATCGAGTTGGGTGGTTGAATATAAATTTCAAGAATGTGGATGTGTAATTGTTGTGTGATATTTAAAAGTGACGTGATCATATGATTTGGCATTTTGAATTGTTCATACGATTATCTGGTATTTAAATGACTATCGTTACTATGTGATATTGATGTTTAACGCCTTGTGAGGATGAATAATTCTGTTGATATTATCATATGCTATGGTAACCTATGTTTAGCGATGTGCGGAATGTGTTGCCCAAGCCATGAATGACTTGAAGTTAGTGATGTGTTACAATTGTAAATATTAAGTTATTTGGTTGGTTTTACTTTCAGTTTCAAAATCTTTACCATTTTCTAGGTGACAATTACAATTTGAGTGAGAATGAATGTTAATATGGTGCAATGACCATGCTTCAAAAGATAGGTCAACGTGTTTCGGAAGATGAATGGTTGAGTTTCGATGTAATAATTGGTGAATTGTAACGGAACCAAAAAAATTTTTACGGGTTATCTTTTCAAAGGTGTTTCATATTTAAGTATGAAATTTTATGTGTGATAACCCCCTGAGTTGGGTTTATAATGCTTTTGGTTTTATGTTGATAGAAGTTATATTTTGAGAGAAATAAATCTTTTAGTTGACAGTGGTCAGATTGTTACTGTACAGTTCTGTTTTGACCCATGTATTTGTAAATGAAGTCATTTAAAACGTGTTTATTGTTTATGTATAATTCCAAATCCACCGTTTAAAATATTCATCCACGTTTCCAAAATGATAAGTCACGTGAAATCTTAACGAGTCGTTATTTAATAGATTTTTGCAAGCTGTCCAATTTTCTGTTGAATTGCTGTAAAGTTCCTGTCCAAACCATTTAAGTTGTCAAAATTTTTATAAGTGATTCCCTTGAGATATGTATCCGCTTTTGTTTCCTATTATTAGTTAATTCATTATAATAGCTCGCAAGATAGCTAAGTGGATATGTAATTATAATTTGTGTAAATTGCTACGTAATGTTTAATTGGTGGAAATTGTGAGTTATGTAAGTTTCATATGAATGTTTAATCAAATGTGAATTATGTGATGTGACCATGTGATATCCTAATATGGCCTTAGTAACATGTATAGTAGACATTTGAAATGAACATGAACCTTACCATATGATGTTGTGACCTGGCTGATTTTGTCAAGATTATATAAAATTGCTTGAGTATTACAAACCCTCTTATTTTCTAACTTTATGACCTCAAAATAATGATGTGATATTCGTGTGTGATGTTAGAATCATGTTTATCAGAGACGAGTCTTGAGAAAAGGCAGAATGAAATTCGACTAATAAACTAGTTAGCATGATATAACAATCTAATTGTTATACGTAATTGTGATTAGTTTGAACAATGTGGATCTTTGTTGATGTCCTTTCGGATATCAATGGTATATCATTCTCTATTTTCCTGCGATAATAATATTTATAACTTTTCCATTTATATTGTTGTGCCATAGAGTGAAGTGCATATTGTTAGGTTTAAAATTTGATCACGATGTATTGAACTATTAATTGCTTGACATGTGATTATGGATGTACTAGCCTTGTGAATTTATTTACTTTGATCGTTAAAACTTTCGTAATCCATGAACTACAAGAACAATGTTTTAGCAAAGAAGAGTCAGAATGTCTCCATGTAGTCTGGTTTCGATCTGTAGCTTGTAAAATTGTCTTTTGATTCTTGTTTATAAATTGCCACAAATTACCACTTCAATGTTTCAAAATGTTTTCAAAGTGATGATTATCCATGATAACGCTGGTTGTCTTGCTAATTATAGTAATTGCTTGCAATATGACAATTCTGTAGCTACGTGTCGACGAAATCCTGCTAGAATGATTAATTGGGGTGCCTTGTGTAAAACCTTTATTTTGCAAGTCATATATATTAATAGTTTCATGATAAATGATGTAATGTCAGTGGACGGATATGTACCTCAGTGATTTCTTTTAACTTATTGATATCTAGGAATGTTAAAAAGGTTTTGTTAGTCTATGATTTGTGTATACTTTGTGAAATATGTCAATGTTCTAGGTTTAATTACGTTAACTAATTTTGCTCTATGTCTTTTCCCTAAAATATGAAATTGCTTCTATAATATGATTAGGAGCATGAAACATTTCAATCGTCAAGTTTGAACTGTGAGCTTCGATATTTTGACATTGTTGTACATATATTAAATTTGAGATAAAATTTCAAAGGTATGTAAGTGTTAGCTACCCTGAGTCTGCTTTACTGTGCAACACGGTTTCTACCGAGCCTAGTACTCTTGTCGTGCTCCAGGTTATATATGTTTGCATGATAATTGCTATGGGTTCTTACGAGTACTTTTTGCGTGAAATTAGTAATCGTTCCTTTATTTCGATAGTTAATATTTCTTATTGATAAGTTAATCCTTTTGTTTGTGAGACGGTTGAGTTGTGAGATGGGTAAACTTTTGGTAACTGGTTAGTTGTTTATGCATAATGGTTTTGTATTAGGTTGGTTTGGTATAGAGACCAGATCCTTGTTATATGAACCGTGGAGTTGTAAGTGTGCATACAAGTATGTCAATGAATTTGGAAGGTGAGTATGATGAGATAGAGTTTGATGGGATTGAGTTGGTCGTGAGTTTAGAACAAAGGCCATGATTGATTTTGTTTTGAGATGGAGTTTGCAGTTCAGTATTTTATCGAGTTGTTGTATCCTTTGACCTTGACTCGTGGGTGAGTAGCTTAGAGTTTTACTCTCTAAGTGTTGAACAGTTCCTTTAATGGAATTTTTGACAATATTGGTATTGAAAGTGTGATGGGAACTGGTTACTGGTATTGAGTTATGAGTTATTAGGCCGCTGTGTCACATTGTGTTTACGGTCCAGTATGACCTTGGTTGCTGAGTTATATTCTGGGTTTGGAATCGATATTGAGATGGAATTCTTCATTTGCAGTTTTATCCCTCCAGTTCACGCACTCCTTGTCTGTAGTCTTAGTTTTCGACGATGAGGATACGATACTTAGTTATTTGGAGTAAGATATTATGGGATAGATTAATGAGTAAGGCGGCGTAAGGAGCTGGAAATTTTATAATGAGGTTACGGGGACGTAACCATGTTTTAAGGAGGATAGGATTGTAAAATCTTAATGATTTTATGGTATGGCTAGTTGTTAGGACATGACTATTTGATGTATGGTGATTGTGTATACCTGATAATCCTGGTTACTTCGGTTCCGCATTTTATTGTGTTTCGTGAAGTATTCTTTAATTTAATTATACGTTAAACTTTGGGGACAAAGTTTTCTTAACGAGGGTAGAATGTAACATTTCGTGTTTTAAAGTATTTTAACCTTGGAGGTGAACTTCGAGACGAAGTTCATTTTAAGGAGGGAAGACTGTAATACCTCGTATTTTGATATTTATTTATATAGTCACGTGCTGATAATATTTGAATGATGTTTACCTCGTATTTTAGTATGACATTTATGGTTATATTGACTTTTAATCGTATTTGAACATTTGTATTCGATAATTATTTTATCGAATATGTAATGCCTCACATTTTTTTAAGACTCGGGCTTTGATATTATAAGTTAACCCGAGCCTTAATATTATAAGTTTTATATAATTTTATCGTATTATACTAATCGTTATTGTAAGTATATCGACTAGGCAAGTAATAATGTTACGTGTTATATTTATGCATCGATTTGGGGTTGGTTTGTAGTAATTAAAATGAAGGATTGTATGGAGAATTATGGGCCAAGTTCCACGTTTGTTTCAACCCACCCAAGTCTATACAAACAACCGACCCAAATTATTACAAAATACTACAAACCCTATTCCCAAACCCTATTCCCGTACTCGGTTTTCCCATCTAAACCCAAAAGCGTTTTTACAACCCCATTCCCTCATCCTTGCGACAGCAGTCAGAGAGAGTCGTAGGCGGCGGCGACAGTGCCTAGGGGCGGTTCAGGGCGCATCTCAGGCGAGCTTTAAGGTACGTCCCTCGTGTTTTTCGGTCTCGCATTTGATGTTTGAGTCGTCGTATGTGGGTTGTCGCAGGGGTAGATGGGTCGTGGTGGTTAGGGTTGGTCATAGGGGTGAGGACGAGTGCAGGGGTTGCGGTCTGGGGTGTCGCTGGTGGTTGTGGTGGTCTGAGGGAAGCGTAAAAATTAAACAAACCCTAATGGGTATTTCGTCCGTCGCGGTTAGGGTTTTCGATGGTACCACGGTGGTGCTACTGTTTGGCTTGATGTCGAGGGTAATGGTGGTGGTGGTTAGGGGCCGTGTCGGGGTTGCGAGTGGAGCAGGCGGGTCTGTGGTGGTTGGGCTACGAGCCAGGCCTGGTTATGGCCGCAGTTTGACTCGCCGGTTGATTTTGGACGTACGCGGTTGTGTTGCGGTGGTGAGGCAGGTAGAGGTGGGTGTCGTTGTGGAGGATGCCGGTAGTAGAGGTGGTGCTAGGGTGTCGCTTGGGTCGTGTTTTCCGTGAGTTTCGTGAGTGCGGGTCGTGAGTCGGTTCACTAAGTTGGGTGTAGTGGTGTAATCAGGGTATTTCGTTTATGAGCATTACAAATATTATTATATTATTATATTATTATATATTATATTATTACCTTCTTATCATGTAAATATTATCCTTATTATGGATATTACTACAATTATTAACATTTTGTTAATGTCTTAGTAAGGTTTGTTATATTATTATTATTATTATTATTATTATTCTTATTGTTGAAATGATTTATTACCATAAGCGTAGTAAGTATTATCGTTATTACTACTATTCATATAATAAGTCGGCTTTCACTTTTTCAATGTTGTTCGTTATCGTGTAGTTAAAGGTTATGAGTCGGGAAACCAGTAAGTAGGGAAGTTTCTACTTATGGAAACTTTCCATTAATAATGGGTTCTATTTTTGGAAACTTTCCATTTATGGAAGGTTTCTAATTGTAGTAAGTATAGGTTGTTATGGGGTTTCGGGAAGGATATTAATTCGTTATATATACGTGTTTAGGTAGCGAATTTCGTGTGGAATACTTCTAGCAAGCTTTGGAATTTATCTGCATTCCTGCTATTTGAGGTAGGGAAACTACTGGTATACGATGATGTGTAATCTGTTCTTATTTGATATCACAATGATGTGTAATCTGTTCTTATTGGATATCCAGCATTCTTGCTATTTATTATCACGTGATCGTATATTGTGTTATTTATATCATTCTGTGATGTGTTACGAGGAGATAAAGGGTCTGTGATTGGTGCAGAGATAAAGGGTCTGTGATTGGTGCGGAGATAAAGGGTCTGTGATTGGTGCGGAGATAAAGGGTCTGTGATTGGTGTGGAGATTCATGGGTCTTGTGATACGGAGTGGAGATGATCGACTATCCATTTATAGTAATGTGTTTGCTTACAGTTTTTCTCTACTCAACCTCGTGGTTGACCCTGTGTATTCGTGATCACCTGTGATGAACCAATTATTGGGGAGCAGATTGACAGGTGTTGAGACTATTGGAGTTAAGGGAAGAGAGAAGCTTGGATCCGGACCTGCCTAGAGTTTAGATCACCATAGTAGTTACTTATGAGTTGTACTTTTGTTTTATCAAGACAGTTTGTTTTAATTCGGTTGTATAAACTTGTTCTTTGAGATAACTTATCAATTTAAAGTACTGTTTATCTTCCTTTGTATCTACTGCCTCGGGAAACCGAGATGGTAACATCCTTATTTATCTAGGGAGTCCTAGTACAGGCCCTTAAATAAATGGGGGTGTCACAATTAATGTCTGTGGTTGCGTTATGACATAAGGTTACTCATTGATGCCCGTCGTTGAAGGCACCAAAGATAAGATTTATAATTCCTAGCTTTGACTATAGATAGTGAAAGTCAGGGTCGAACCACAGAGAGGTGGGGAATGTTTATTGTTTGATGTCAATGTTTTAGGGTAACAATTTGTGGGGGTTTATATTGGTTGTCACTAAGTCTAGAAACAAATATAAAAATAAAACAAGTAAATAAAGATGAGGATAAAACTATAGTAAAAGAGATGCTAGGATGTTTGGGTAATAAATAGCTATGATAGTATAAACCCTAAGTCAACATGTATTGCGGTCGCGTAAGGGGTGTAACATATCCTTTAGGTCTATGCTACCTAATAGCTCCTTTCGGCCTATGCTATCAGTTCCTAGGTCTCACAATTATTGGGTGTCAACAATAAGGGTGATTCCTAAATTCTAGGTCACATACCTTTCAGTCTTGAGTAACCTAGCCGTCTTAAAGCGTAAACCAATGCCCTTCCCGTATCTTTCAATCTTGAGTAAGTCAATAGTAACATCCTACAAGTCTCCCTTTGGTCTCATTGTAGGTTATTATAGATTATGAATTAAAGCGAAACAGAATTCAAACGCGAATCGGTCGACCGACCAGCTACCCGGGTCGGCCGACCTCCTGCCTGCAACATGTTGATTCGAGAATTTATACTACCTACGCTATTTACTCCCTACATCCTAACATATGAAATTAGCTACTCATAACTATTAAAACAATAATGAAAACAGGAGTAAACATGAGAATCATAACGAACATCAATCTAAACATGCAATTAATAATAAAGGCTTTGGGATTCTAACTTAATCAGATGTAATAATTCTAAACTAACAATAATAAAACTGAAATTAAGAGAGGAATTACCGGAGATAAGGATTAAGGCAGAAAAGAACGAACTTTATTGATTATTGTGGAAAGATTGATGAACCATGAACAACTTAAAGAAAAGTATTGTGTTTGTGAAACTAATATTAAAACTTTAATGAAAGACAAACTAAAACTGTATTCTAAACTTGGATATGACTGAATAAAACTGAATGATTAACCCTAAACACGAGATTAGCTTATATAGGCGGAATTAAAGAGTTTCCTAATGACCTAATCACTTGAATGGGCTTTGCGGAAAAATCTGGGTCTGCGCTGAGGTCGGTCGACCTCAATAGTAGGTCGGTCGACCTCTTGACGGGCTTCAGGGATTTCTGGACTTTCCATAACAGTCGCCTGGTCGGCCGACCCAGTCGGCCGACCCATGTAGTAGGTCGGTCGACCTAAATTCCTGTAGGATTGCCTTGATTTGTCCTCGGTTTCACTTCTCGGCACTTGGTTAATGTTTCGAGTTGACTTTCCTTCGTTCCTTGGTTATGAGAGATCCCGAGGGCATAAATTTGGTATGAAATCGTCCCTTTCCCGCATAAATCTGCAAAAGAGCATAAAAGCACGAAAGTAGACAATTGTTGGGAAATAAAGGCTAAAACATAGTAAATGAGCGACAAAATGCGTGTAAAAATAGATGTAAAACATCATAAAATAGACACGCATCAAATTCACCAAACCAAACCTTGCTTGCCCTCAAGCAAGAAATAGGCTCGATCTTAACTAATGGAACGATTTCAATCTCAGAGCAAAATTTACATGTCAGCCTAAACCAATGCCAAGTGCAAAATGAGAAAGCATTCAAATCATGCAAACGAGTTATGGTGTTGTCAAACTTTGCAAAACTAGAGACTATAGAGACTTTATACCATGGACTCTCGCGGTACGCTCGAGACACTCATGAAGCAAAAGGTGAGTATATGTAAAATATAGAAAGAAGTATTTTGTAATGACACTCACCTAACTACTACCCATGAAAACATGCCTGCAATCTAACATGAACAAGAATTCTACAACTATGTATAAACACACTCATCAAGTGACTTAGGCACATGCAATTGAGGTATGAAAGATATGTGAGGTAAAAGGTAAAAGGTGGTTAATATGTTTTTGGATTTGTGGGGTTAGTAGCCAAGCTAGTAAAACTGATTCCCAACAACATATTTCACGACTTTTTGATATTAAGAAAGTGCTCTTTTGTACCACAACTCTCACATTATATATAAGAAAGGATTCCCAAATATTTTGGATGAAGTACGGGAGTGATAACATATAAAAGAAAGGGATTTCAGAACGAATTTTAAATTCTGACCCTGTTAGTTGGTCGACCGACCTATGAAGGTGGTCGGTCGACTGACTCCACTGTGTATTTTGATTTTTTTTTTTTTTTTGTTTTCTTTCTTTCTTTCTGAATTTTAATGTTCTTTTCTTTTCTTTCTTTTCTTGCTTTCTTTCTTTCTTTTTCTCTTTTTGCTCAAGATAGCATACAAACCAAGATGCCTCAAAAATTAGACCAAAGACCACAAATACTAGCTTGGAAGGGTACGCTAAGTATGGGATGTAGTTTTGGGGGAATAAAAAGGCAATTTTGGCTATGTAAGGCTTATGGGTAAATAAGAGAAAAAGGGATACCAAATGCATGCACCAAGACCCAAAACGAGATAGTAAACAAGTATATAGCAATTCAAGTTCATGTTTATGCATATTGATGTAACATGTTCCAAGGGGAGTACCACTCACATCCTAGACAACTGGTTTAAAAATGAAACCAGGAAATAAGCTCTAAAAACTTAGAATGTATAGTAGGTTGCCAAGGTATAAGTCAAGTCTCAAGATATACAAATTGACAAAAACTCGTAGATATGCAAAATACTCTCATACTAAAACAAGTTGACAAGGCAAGGTAAAGGCATAAACATCTAAGATAGCAAAGATCATCCTTGAAATACTCTCGTTCCGACTCGACCTATATGCTAAAATAAACGTGCATTTTTTTGGAAATTTTTGAATTTTTCTATTTTTTTGGATTTTTTTTCTTCTTTTGTATAGGTAATAAAAATAAAGAAAAGAACAATGCAATACGAAAATGCAATAAACGTGTGGCAAAAATGCAATGGGACAATGCATGTGACACGAAACCACTCCCCAAACCAACCCGCACAATGTCCCCATTGTGCATTAGCCTAAGCAAAGGTTTCATAAAATTAAAGGAACAATGCAAGGGAAATAAAAACCAAGGAAAATGGAAAGAACTCACTGGATTTTCAAGCGCGTCAGAAAACCTCCCCAAACCAGCGTAAGATGGGAGGTTTTGGTGGCCAGCAGTGCCTGAGGGGAATAAAACGTGTATTCACCCTAAACTTGCAGGATTATAATGAAAAATACAGTTGTGTTTATAGTCATAAGATTAAAAAGGATAAGAAAAGAAGTACAACCTTTAGTCCTTGTGCGAATGGCCTAAGAACAGGAATTAACACAAATTCCCACCTATAACTTGCACCCAAGACTTAGAATGAGACGTGGCCGCGTGTGCTAGAAATCCTCTCCAACTGCCTTGCAATATTGGGAGAGCTATTAAGGTTTTAGATGTGAGATCTGAGGTTTTGGGAGAAGAATGCTCTCAAAACCCTAATTTTTCTTGAGATGTGATTATCAATAAAATCAGTAGTAAGACAAAAGGAGAAGTCCTCTCCTCTTGTACTGCTTTGGTCGACCGAAATTAGGGTTAGGGTGAGAGTGGGCTTCCCACTCTTACCTTATTCTAATGCGTGATTCGATCCGTTTTTGCTAAAATATAATCGCGGGTTTTATTTATAAATCGTATACGTGTTATCAGATATTAATGCAGTCGATGTATTAATAACGGTCTGATAAAATTACGATATTGTATAATTACCCAAATTAATATAACTGTTTATATTAATACGCGAATACAATATTTAATTAAATATAACTGCTTATATTTAATTTTACGAATTAAACATGTAATCCGTATTAGCTAAAATTATTTAATCCGTATTAAATAATAATCTCAACATCTTATTGACTAATTTAATAGTCAATACCTCTGACTAACTATTTAGTCATATTCGGCATAAATGTGACTGTATTTTCATACCTTCACATCTCTCAAACGTGTCCTATAGGTGTGACGTATAGGGACCAGTTGGTCACCGCCATCCGTATGACAATAACGTCAAACTTATCTAGCAAGCCAACCGTTATTGATAAACGTGGATCAACTGGTAATAATACAAAAGTATGCCCTTGTGATCCTTTAAGAGATTTAGTAAGTCATTGTACTAACTGTCAAGGACACCAGCCCCAACAATCTCCCACTTGTCCGTACAAGGGTATGTGCAATGACGTTATCACACTACATGTGGAGGACAAAAGTCTCCAACAAACTCCCACTTGTCCGTACAAGTGTAGGTGCGATAACCGAATCTCATATCCTTTTAAAATTTCTCCCACTCAATGTAAGACAATTTGCAAATCCGCATTCGCAAAGGTCGTATCTCACAAGCGATCTGTATCAAGAGTGGTTTCCCCGACTAGAGAGTAACTTAACTGATAAAACGAATCTGTATTCGAGCATGGCCATGCATTTCAGTTACTACTCCTCGAGTGGCCCTGAGAAATGATAAAATCCTGATAAGGGTTTGGATATTTCCCTCAACTCGAATCCTGCCGATATCGCGCAGCATGAAATAACCCAGAAAAAATCCTCTTGGCCCCTGTTACGGTGACCGTGGGAAAGAAACCAAAGTTACCCAAAATCTGCCTTAATCTCAAGAGACAGTTGAAAGTCAAAAGACTCGACTCTAAGGAACACTATGGAGGTCCTATCCACGACCCGGCACCCAATGTTATAAAACATTTAGGACTCCATAACGCTGTCACGGGGTGTCCTACGAGATATCCGTATAACTCGCCTTTGTGATTGGTCAGTCAGTCACGTGACTTATGGCTTGTTGAACCCACCATCAACCAACGTCTCAAAATGATTACCTGAGTTATCAGCTCAAGTGGGTAATCAAGGACCAAAACGATGTAATGTTAATCAGTTCACTTTGTGGTGTTCAAAATTGGCGTACAATTCCACATGAAAAACAAAACATTTTATATCATAACAATAAGGTTGAATAGAGTACACGAGAAAATGAATTATTACATGAATTCATAAAAGAGTACTACAACTTAGGAACACATCCAATTCCCATGGAATGAATGTGCCCTTCATGCTTATCACGTGGTAATGTTTTTGTGAGAGGATCAGCTATGTTGTCATCCGTAGCTATCTTATCAATGAATATCTCCTTTTGCTCCACGTAATCTCTGATTAGATGAGCTTTCCGTTGTACATGTTTAGCCTTGCTGCTAGACTTATGCTCCTTAGCTTGGAAGATGGCACCGCTATTGTCACAATAAACGGTGATTGGGTCATTCGAACTAGGCACTACCGAGGGTCCTTGTAAGAATTGACGCATCCATATTGCTTCCTTAGCTGCTTCCGAGGCGGCATAGTACTCGGACTCAGTCGTAGAATCTGCTGTAACACTCTGTTTAGAACTTTTCCAGCTGACAGCAGTGCCATTAAGAGTAAAAACGAATCCAGACTGAGATTTCGAGTCATCTCGATCCGTTTGGAAGCTAGCATCTGCGTAACCCGTGGCGCAGAGCGTCGAGTCGCCTCCGTAAGTCAATCCCCAATCTTTAGTCCTCCGTAGGTACTTAAGAATGTTTTTCACGGCCATCCAGTGTTGTTCACCAGGATGAGCTTGGAATCCACTTGTCATACTCAATGCATATGCAACGTCAGGACGTGTGCATATCATGGCATACATGATCGATCCTATTGACGAAGCATAAGGAATCCGACTCATGCGCTCTTTCTCTTCCAGTGACTTAGCTTCTTGAGTCTTGCTCAAGTGAAGCCCAGGAGTCATAGGAAGGAACCCTTTCTTGGAGTTCGTCATACTGAATCTCTCTAGAATCTTATCTATATAAGACTCCTGACTGAGAGACAACATCCGTCGTGATCTATCCCTGTAGATATGGATGCCCAAAATTCTTTGTGCCTCTCTCAGATCTTTCATCTGGAAATGGTTTTTCAACCATGCTTTAACCGAAGATAGGAGAGGTATGTCATTCCCAATCAAGAGTATGTCGTCGACATACAGTACTAGGAATACAATCTTGCTCCCACTCGACTTGATATAGAGACATGGTTCCTCGACTGACCGAATGAACCCATTCTCTTTTATCACTTGGTCGAAGCGATGATTCCAACTCCGCGATGCTTGCTTAAGTCCATAGATGGAACGCTTAAGCTTGCAAACTTTCTTAGGATGTGCTGGATCGATAAAACCCTCAGGTTGTACCATGTACAACTCTTCCTCCAAATAACCGTTTAAGAAGGCGGTTTTAACGTCCATTTGCCATATTTCATAGTCATGAAATGCGGCGATCGCTAAGATAATCCGAATGGAACGTAGCACGACTACGGGTGCAAAGATCTCATCATAGTGCAAGCCTGGCACTTGAGTGAAACCTTTAGCAACTAGTCTAGCCTTGTGGATATCTTGTTGTCCTTCCACGGCATGCTTTATCTTGTAAAGCCATTTGCATTGAAGGGGACGTACCTTTGCAGGTAGGTCCACAAGATCCCACACGTTGTTCTCATACATGGAGTCCATCTCGGATTGCATGGCTTCTAGCCATAGCTTTGAGTCAGAACTAGTCATGGCACCTTTATAGGTTGTGGGTTCATTACCCTCTAGGATTAAGACGTCATCCATATCACGTTCCTCGACCATACCAATGTATCTGTCCGGAGGAATAGAGACTCTTCCCGACCTCCAAGGTTCCTCAGGAATATCTACCGCAGCCTCGGTTGAAGGAACTGTTTCCTCCAATGGTTGCTCGGTAGTTGGTTCTTGAACCGCCGATAACTCGAAGGTTCTATTACTCGACTTGTTCTCGAGAAATTCTTTCTCTAAGAACGTCGCACTAGCCGCAACAAAAACACGTTGTTCGGTTGGCGAGTAGAAGTAATGACCAAAAGTTCCCTTTGGATAGCCTATAAAGTATGTCTTGACCGATCGCGGGCCGAGCTTATCCTCGTGTCTCCACTTGACATAAGCCTCGCAGCCCCAAACCCGAATAAAGGACAAGTTAGGGACCGTTCCCTTCCATAATTCGTATGGAGTCTTGTCAACAGCTTTAGACGGACTTCGGTTAAGTATTAGAGCGGCCGACAAAAGAGCATAGCCCCATAATGAATCAGGCACAACGGTGTGACTCATCATGGATCGAACCATATCAAGTAAAGTTCGATTTCTCCGTTCGGACACACCATTTAATTGTGGTGTTCCAGGTGGAGTCAACTGTAGCACGATGCCACAGTCTTTAAGGTGTTGATCAAACTCGTGTGAAAGATACTCACCACCACGATCAGAACGTAGTGCTTTAATCTTTCTTCCCAGCTGGTTCTGTACCCGATTCTGGTATTCTTTGAACTTGTCAAAGGATTCACTTTTGTGCTTCATTAAGTAGACATAGCCATATCTACTCAAATCATCCGTGAAAGTGATGAAATACCTATAGCCTTCTCGTGCGTTGATCGACATAGGGCCACATACGTCCGTATGTATGAGTCCTAATAGGTCGGCAGCGCGCATTCCAACACCTTTGAAGGAAATACGAGTCATCTTGCCGATGAGACATGATTCACACGTGCCATATGATTCGAAATCAAAGGGCGAGATAGCTCCGTTCTGTATGAGCTGTTTTACGCGTTTCTCATTTATGTGTCCCATACGACAATGCCATAAGTAAGTTTGATCTTTGTCACTGTAACACCCCGATTTATCAAGGAGCCTTTAGCAAGACATCCCCAGTAAATTGAGCTGTTACCATCTCGTAATATCCGAGGTAGTGAATAACAAAGTAAATCAAACCAAAGTACTTTATATGAAAACTAGTAAAATTTAAACTTTAGTGTTACAGATACTACACAGCGGAATAAAAATATAACTAATAACTACAAGATATGTGATCTACATCTAAGTTGGTCCATCCAAGTGCTCACGCCATCCCATGCTCCCACAGCAACATCTTTCCTGTCAAAACTGCTCCCCATTACGGATCATCACAGGTGTCACACGAATACACAGGGTCAACCATGAGGTTGAGTAGAGGAAAAACTGTAAACAAACCACATTACTATAAATAGAAAGTCGAACTTCTCCACTCCGAATCACAAGACCCATAATTCTCCACACCAATCACAGACCCTTTATCTCCGCACCAATCACAAGCCCCTTTTTCTCCGCACCAATCACAGACCCTTTATCTCCGCACCAATCACAGACCCTTTATCTCCGCTCCATATCACAAGACCCATTATTCGTCACATCGTATCGTGACACATAATTATTCAATCGAATAAAGCAATATATCATTCATTCAATATAATAAGGTGAACATTATTAACAACGATTAATAATCAAATAATTCATCATCAGGCATACGGTATTCCCCTACCTCAAATAGCAGGAATGCAGATAATCCAAGGCTTGCTAGAAATGTTCCACGCGAAACCCGCTACCTAAACACATATACGTAACGAATAAATAACCTTCCCAAACCCCTCAACAAACCACACTTACTATAAATAGAAACCTTCCATAAGTGGAAAGTTTCCCAAAATGGAAACTTCCCCGAAATAGTAACTTTCTTAAAATAATAAAATTCCCGACTCATAGAACCTTCAATTAAAACATCTTAATAATTACCCACCTCCTTTTGTATAACACCAAAGCACTAATACAAATAATATCGATAATAATAACGCTAAGTTAACAATAAAGGAAAACGTTACTAAATAACGTTATCATATACTAATAACAATAGTATTAATTTTAGTATTAGTAATGTTAATAATAAAAATTATTATAATAATAATAATAATAATAATAAAAATAAAAATACAACTTCAAGCACATTCACAACAATGAACTCCACGACCACAACGCACTACCCCCTTAACACAGCCGTGAACAAGCAGCCCCACGACACTTCAATTCAAGACGCACAACCGCAGGCCAAGCCACCCCTAGCCACCACTATCAACCCCATCCCCGAGCTTGTGCTACCAACTACAGCCACCGTCCTCTCGCTGCCACCTAAACCCACCGTACACGCCCCAAGGTACTGTCCAAACTCGACTACACACACACGGTTATTCTGTTTTCGTTGCCGTCACCCAACCACCCTCTCTTCTCACGCCACCCTTGCTAACCACCAGCCTCTACGCATCCCCTGGGCACCACCATCATCACCACTGCTCCACGGTGGTTCCAGGGGTCTTATGTCCTCCCTTCGTCGCCCCTCGAAACACCACCAAACCCCCTCACAAACACCCTTCACTCACGGCACTACTCATTGATTCTGTACCGCAATATCGTAAACGCTGCTGAAAGGGACACGTTTGTTTCTACCCTCACTCACCACCCTAACCACCACCCTAAACGCCACCCTTAAACCCAGGTCAGTCGCCTATCCCCATAAACAAAAAAAAAGAAAACGAAAATAGGTTATAAACACGAACAAGAAACAGAGTATACTTACAATAAAATGAACGCGGTGATGGTGACGGCTGCAACACCTCGTTTCTTTCTGTTTCGTTGTTCTTACGACAACTGGGTTAGGGTGTATGGGTGTACATGGAGGAGGGAGGCAGACGGGATGTAGAATTGTACTTGTGTTTTGTCGGTGAAAGGGATTGCTAGGGCTTCAAATTGAACGATTTGAGGTTGTATGAATGTTACGTGGTTCTCACCTTTAATCCCACGTTTAAGCCCATTATCATTTAATCACAACCCCAAATCTTATAACCCATCACACATCCCAAAGCTATATCCCGCTCTCAACTCGTAACTCAAAATAAACGAGCCTTTAGAAATCACTATACTAATTACGACTTAAATATTAAAGCGAGTATATATGAGGAATAAAATATAAATTAGGAACTATATTTAATTATAAATATATTATCAAAATTAAGCAAATACAGACAAAATGCCCTTTTATAGACTAATTATCGAATATAAAAAAAATAATTATGTAATACGAAATAATCGTAGAAATACGATTTATAAAATAATAACGGTTTACGTAAATCACTTTATAAATATTCTGTTTAAAATACGTTTTAAGACATGGTTATAAAACGGGTTATTACAGTCTCTCCTCCTTAAAATGAACTTCGTCCCGAAGTTCGGTATCCCTTAACGATAAGGAAACATATAACAAGTATGAAACGATCACAAGTAAAACTTATACGAGTTTCTTTCCGCGAAATGTTACATTCTACCCCCCTTAAGAAACTTTGTCCCCAAAGTTTATCGAATAACTAAATTAAAGGGTACATCACGAAACACAGTAATTGCATAACATAAGTAATCAAGTTTATCAGGTACATTCAAACAATCCCGACACACCAACTAGCATGTCCTAACAAAACAACCATCCATATCATAAATCACCAAGATTTTACAATCTTTTCCTCCTTAAAACATGGTTACGTCCTCGTAACCTCATTATACAAATCCTAGCTCATTACCCTATCTCATAAAACCTTACTCCAGGTAATCCAGTATCATATTCTCATCGTCGAACCTAAGACCAAAGACAAGGGGTGAGTGAACTGGTTGAATAACCGCAAATCCATACTTCCATCTCAATATCAGTCTCAAACCCAGAATGTAACTCAATAGCCTAGGTCACGCTGGACCGAAAACACGATATGGCACAACGACCCAGCAACTCATAACTCAACACCAGCAACCAATTGTCATCTCAATTTCGACGTCAGTATTGTCAAACCTTCTATTAAAGGAACTAGTCCACATTTAGAGTGTAAACCCTCAGCTACTCACCCACAAGTCAAGGTTAAAGAATACGGCGACTCGATAAAATACTGAAATGCAACCTCAATCTCAATACAACATCAACAACGGTCTTCGGTCTAGACTCACGAGCATCTCAATCGCATCAACTCACCTTCCAAGTTCATTGACATATAAGCTTGTACGTACACTTAAAATTCCACAGTTCATAACATAGGGATCGAGACGCTATACCAAACCAACCTCATACAAAACCATTATGCAAAAACAACTAATCAATTACCAAAAGTTTACCGATCTCACAACAAAAGAGTTATCTTATCAATACAAGATTTTAACTATCAAAATAAAAGGACAATTACTAATATTTGATTCAAATAAATACTCAAAAGAGACCCATAGCTAGTATCATGTACTTATACAACCTCAAGAAATAACCAGAGTATTAGGGTCTGTAGAACTCGGGTCACGCAGTAAGACAGAATCAAGAGTAGATAACACTCACATACCCATGAAATTTCAACGCAGAGCTAGTATGTACAACAACATAAATAGTCAAGAAACTCATAGTTCATAATTGGCAAATTAAAACGTTTCATGTTCATAAACATATTTTTGAAGCAAAACCATATTAAGAAAAAGACATAACGCAACATTAATTAACGTAATTAAACATGGAGCATGGACCTATTTCATAAGACATGTATGACTGAGTGACTCACAAGGCCGTTTAACATTCCCAGATATCAATTAGTTCGTAAATTCACTCAGGTACATTTCCCGTCCATTCATATCACATCATTTATTATGAGACTAATAAAATATACGTCTTGCAACATAAGGGTTTATATAATGCGCAACAATTAAGCATTCGGGCAAGCTTTCATCAACATGTAAGTACAAAACTTGTCATATTGCAAACAATTACTATAATTATTAAAAGATCAAGCGTCATCATGGATAATCGTCACATTGAAATACTAATTTAAACCTTGAAGCGGTAATTTGTGGCAATTTATAAACTCAAGTCAAAAGACAATTTTACAAGCTGTCTTTCCTTTACTAAAACATTGTCTTTGTGGTTCATGAATTATGAAAGTTTTAACGATAAAAGTAAACGAATTCACAAGACTAGTACTTCCATAAGTCACATGTCAGCCAATTTAATAGTTCCAAAACATCGTGATCATATTTTATACTTCCTCCATTTTTTTATGTTCTTCCCATTTGCTTTATTGCGGTCTCCAAGACGCACCTTTGACCGTCTTTTCCGACACCTATACGATATTTTTTTCTATTGATTTTTTTTTCCCCACGAAGATTTGTTGATAATAATTGTAAATGTTCTAATTTTATAACTTAAAATTCATTATTGTCTAACTTACTTACGGTCAAAGTTCGAAAACTTTGACCTCCAAAAAGCAAATGGGAAGAACATAGAAAAATGGAGGAAGTACTACATATCAACATGCTCTTCACTTTATGGCATAAAAGTATACAGGAAAAGTTGTAATATTGTTATCGCAGGGACTAGACAAGGATATGCCATTAATATACGGAAGCACATCAACAAGATTCACATTGTTCAAATAATCACAATTACGCATAGCAACTAGATTGCTATATCGTGCTAATAAATTTACCAGTTACATTTCATTCTATCACTTGGCATGACTATTCTGTCATCAATATGATTTTAATATTACCTACGAACATCCCATAATTACTTGAGTTCGCAGAACTAGACAGTAATAGCGCCGACAAAATTGAACTATTTTATATAGAAATAAGCAAGATAACGTTACCATAAAGTAAGATTCATATTCATATCATATGCCTACTATACATGTTACTAATGCCATATCAGGATACTACATGGTCACATCACATAATTCACATTTGATTACACTTTCATATGAAACGTACATAACTCACAATTTCACCTATTAAACATTATGTAGCAATTTACACAGATTAATTACATATCCACTTAGCTATCTTGCGAGCTATTATAGTTTTAGAAAATATATGAATTAACTAATCATAGGAAACAGAAGCCGATACATATCTCAAGAGAATCATTAATAATTTACAGTAATTCATCGGAAATTGGACAACTTGCAAAAATCACAATTACATAACGGCTCGATAAAATTTCACATAGCTTATAATTTTGGAAACGTGAAAGAATATTCTAAACAGTGGAGTTGGAATTATACATAAAAGTAAATACGTTTTAAATAACTTCATTTACAAAAACATGGGTCAAAACAGAACCGTGCAGTAACAATCTGACCACTGTCAACTAAGGATTTATTTCTCTCAAAATATAACTCCTATTAACGTGAAACCAAAAACATTGTAAAACCAACTCAGAAAGTTATCATACATAAAATTTGGAGCGTAAGCATCACTTGTACCATATTAACATTCATTTCTCATTACAACGATACTCGTTATTTGAAACACGGTAAGGATTTCGAAACTGGAGGTAGGATCAACTAAATAACTTAATTGTTATACATGTGTATCTAAAAAAAAAAATTAGTTTCTACTACTGCACAATCACGACTTACCCAAGTACGGAAAAATATAACTAAAAACTACCATGAGGTCCCTTATTGGTGACGAACTCCATAACGAATTTAAATATGCAAAAAGGCATAAAATTTTAAATACGATATACGCAACACATAACTATATACATTCATGGCTTAGGATAACACATTCCGCATATCACTAGGCATGGGTTACTAATTTATATAAAGCTGATCATTCACGTTCAAATACCAACAATATATTACATAGATACGATAGTCATTCAATTCCAGATAATCGTATAAACACTTCAATTATCAAAATCATATGATCACATCACTCTAACCATGGCTCAACAAATACAACCCCCAAACTCTTATAATTTCAATTCAATCATCCTTGTCAATCCACAGTTCCCATTGCACATATCCTTAATCAGATCTCACATAAGACTTACCTCGTTCTTCTCCTGCAAGAACGTTAGCATAGTATAACCATGTCACTATATAGTCTACCCCACTCTTCAATTACTCTCTTTGGGTTACCGAGACAGAACAGAAAGGGCCCAGGTTTGGTGTGAGGGGGCCCCTAACTCATCCCGTTCCTTTTTGGGGCTCCTAACAGTTCCATCTCGGGGTTCATTTTATTTGACTCTTCCTATGTTCATTATTATTCATTTGGTTTAGGCCTGAGGATCGTTCGCTCTGATACCACTTTGTAACACCCCGATTTATCAAGGAGCCTTTAGCAAGACATCCCCAGTAAATTGAGCTGTTACCATCTCGGAATATCCGAGGTAGTGAATAACAAAGTAAATCAAACCAAAGTACTTTATATGAAAACTAGTAAAATTTAAACTTTAGTGTTACAGATACTACACAGCGGAATAAAAATATAACTGATAACTACAAGATATGTGATCTACATCTAAGTTGGTCCATCCAAGTGCTCACGCCATCCCATGCTCCCACAGCAACATCTTTCCTGTCAAAACTGCTCCCCATTACGGATCATCACAGGTGTCACACGAATACACAGGGTCAACCATGAGGTTGAGTAGAGGAAAAACTGTAAACAAACCACATTACTATAAATAGAAAGTCGAACTTCTCCACTCCGAATCACAAGACCCATAATTCTCCACACCAATCACAGACCCTTTATCTCCGCACCAATCACAAGACCCTTTTTCTCCGCACCAATCACAGACCCTTTATCTCCGCACCAATCACAGACCCTTTATCTCCGCTCCATATCACAAGACCCATTATTCGTCACATCGTATCGTGACACAGAATTATTCAATCGAATAAAGCAATATATCATTCATTCAATATAATAAGGTGAACATTATTAACAACGATTAATAATCAAATAATTCATCATCAGGCATACGGTATTCCCCTACCTCAAATAGCAGGAATGCAGATAATCCAAGGCTTGCTAGAAATGTTCCACGCGAAACCCGCTACCTAAACACATATACGTAACGAATAAATAACCTTCCCAAACCCCTCAACAAACCACACTTACTATAAATAGAAACCTTCCATAAGTGGAAAGTTTCCCAAAATGGAAACTTCCCCGAAATAGTAACTTTCTTAAAATAATAAAATTCCCGACTCATAGAACCTTCAATTAAAACATCTTAATAATTACCCACCTCCTTTTGTATAACACCAAAGCACTAATACAAATAATATCGATAATAATAACGCTAAGTTAACAATAAAGGAAAACGTTACTAAATAACGTTATCATATACTAATAACAATAGTATTAATTTTAGTATTAGTAATGTTAATAATAAAAATTATTATAATAATAATAATAATAATAATAAAAATAAAAATACAACTTCAAGCACATTCACAACAATGAACTCCACGACCACAACGCACTACCCCCTTAACACAGCCGTGAACAAGCAGCCCCACGACACTTCAATTCAAGACGCACAACCGTAGGCCAAGCCACCCCTAGCCACCACTATCAACCCCATCCCCGAGCTTGTGCTACCAACTACAGCCACCGTCCTCTCGCTGCCACCTGAACCCACCGTACACGCCCCAAGGTACTGTCCAAACTCGACTACACACACACGGTTATTCTGTTTTCGTTGCCGTCACCCAACCACCCTCTCTTCTCACGCCACCCTTGCTAACCACCAGCCTCTACGCATCCCCTGGGCACCACCATCATCACCACTGCTCCACGGTGGTTCCAGGGGTCTTACGTCCTCCCTTCGTCGCCCCTCGAAACACCACCAAACCCCCTCACAAACACCCTTCACTCACGGCACTACTCATTGACTCTGTACCGCTATATCGTAAACGCTGCTGAAAGGGACACGTTTGTTTCTACCCTCACTCACCACCCTAACCACCACCCTAAACGCCACCCTTAAACCCAGGTCAGTCGCCTATCCCCATAAACAAAAAAAAAGAAAACGAAAATAGGTTATAAACACGAACAAGAAACAGAGTATACTTACAATAAAATGAACGCGGTGATGGTGACGGCTGCAACACCTCGTTTCTTTCTGTTTCGTTGTTCTTACGACAACTGGGTTAGGGTGTATGGGTGTACATGGAAGAGGGAGGCAGACGGGATGTAGAATTGTACTTGTGTTTTGTCGGTGAAAGGGATTGCTAGGGCTTCAAATTGAACGATTTGAGGTTGTATGAATGTTACGTGGTTCTCACGTTTAATCCCACGTTTAAGCCCATTATCATTTAATCACAACCCCAAATCTTATAACCCATCACGCATCCCAAAGCTATATCCCGCTCTCAACTCGTAACTCAAAATAAACGAGCCTTTAGAAATCACTATACTAATTACGACTTAAATATTAAAGCGAGTATATATGAGAAATAAAATATAAATTAGGAACTATATTTAATTATAAATATATTATCAAAATTAAGCAAATACAGACAAAATGCCCTTTTATAGACTAATTATCGAATATAAAAAAAATAATTATGTAATACGAAATAATCGTAGAAATACGATTTATAAAATAATAACGGTTTACGTAAATCACTTTATAAATATTCTGTTTAAAATACGTTTTAAGACATGGTTATAAAACGGGTTATTACAGTCACCTACCTTTAACCTTTTATTATTCACATGTAATATCTCGGTGGTTTGATCTAAAACATAAATTCCATTCATGGAAACTGCCTTGCCATAAATCATATTGTGTAAGGAGAAAATACAGCTATTATTCTCTATTACAAATGAAAAACCGAGTTTGTCAAGCGCAGAAACTGAAATAATGTTTTTGGACAAACAAGGAACATAATAACAGTTATATAAAGATAACTCGAATCCACTTGGAAGCTGGATTACGTATGTTCCCCTCGAGACTGCAGCAACACGTGCTCCATTCCCGACACGCAGGTCCACCTCACCCTTGATTAGGGGTTCTTGGTTTCGGAGGCCCTGCACATGATTACATAGATGAGAACCACAACCAGTATCAAGTACCCAAGTTCCGCAACTTGCGTGGTTAATCTCAATCATGTGAATAAAAGAAGAAGAAGACATACCAACAGGAGTAACGCGGCCTGCCTTAATGTCCTCGCGATACACGGGGCATGAGCGCCTCCAATGCCCAGTCTTGTGGCAATGGTGACATTCCATGCTAGTATCCTTGCTCTTTGTTTTGCCCTGTGAGTTGCTTGACTCACCTGGCCCACTCTTAGTAAATCCTGACTTCTTAAACTTGGGCTTGCCTACTGTTAGGTCGCCCTGAGCTTTAGCTTTACCCTTACCCTGACCCTTACTGGAGATCATGAGAATATCTTGCTTCACGCTCCCACTTAATTTCAGATCCTTCTCGGTCTGTACGAGAAGGGAGTGGAGCTCATGAGGAGACTTCTTCATGTCGTTCATGTAATAGTTGGCCCTGAAGAGGGCGAACCCATCATGAAGCGAATGAAGCATTCGATCAACGATTATGTTCTCACTGATCTTGCAGTTTAGGGCCTCCAGTTTCTCGATATTCTCAATCATGTGAAGAATATGTGGGCTAACAGCTTGGCCCTTCTGGAGTTTCGCCTCAAAGAAGCGACAGGTATGCTCATAAGAAACGATCCTCGGAGCTTTTGAGAATTCGTTAGTGAGCGTGGTGAAAATCTTGTTTGCACCATGGGCTATGAAGCGTCTTTGCAAATTGGATTCCATTGCATAGATGAGTACGTTCTTTATCGCACCCGCTTCCATGACGAAGTCGCTATGAGCGCGAACTTCGTTAGCTCTAGCTCCAGTTCCTGGGTGTGCCGAAATTGGCTCAGTTAAATACTTAAGCTTTCCGTCAGCAATGGCAGCATTCCGTAGTGCTGCCTCCCAGTCAGAGAAGTTTGACCCATCATTCCTCAGTCTTGTGGACTGATTCATGGAGTCCATGAAGGCTTTTAGCCAGGATTCACGTGCTAGCTTCGCACTTGGCATTGGGTCTTCACCAGCCATTTAGTTATACAGCAGTTTAATAAACGTGTTCTACACTGAAAAGAAGATAAAACAAAACCATATAAGCAACTTATTGTTGTGATTTAAGTCTATATTAAATTGAATTTAAACTCGTAGACTCATGCATTTATATAATTGATCTCCCTCAAGAATTATATAAACGATCCCAAGACTCAATTTCCGTATATTGATAAGCCCACAGTTTGGCTAATTCCACCGTTGGAACTCTTGGTCGATAGATTTCTGTATATCCTATCTATTAGTCCATCTCAGTCACTAGATAGTATCGAGTGACCATGATGTTGAGATAAAATAAATCATTTGTTCCCACTTACCCGACGTAGAAGGGGTCATATTATGCCTACCGACGAAGAAGGGATTCATGGGAGGCTGATTTATAAAGACTAGTCTCAATTTTTGGTTATACGAGGAAGACCCCATCAACTTTTATTTATTCATATTAAGTGAACCAATATCTAGCAAATGCGTGAATGAATTAAATAAAGTGATGGCTTTGCAAATGACATGTGACATCTGTATTGTCACAGAAAACTAACGCGTAACCTCTACATGAGTCAGTTTTCAGGCATGATATAGGTGGTTTGGTTTTAGGCGGAATATGATGCAAGCTATTATCGATGAAAGCATAAAATGAAAGCAATAAACGTAAATAAAAAGTCCTAGTGTGGCCTATCCTACCAAAATAAACATAAAACAACTTGGAATCCACCGTTGGACCCTAGAAGCTTGTCTTGATGTTCCATCTTGGTCCTTGCAGCGGGAGTGAGCATCCGGTCTCCGTCTTGTCTTTGGTCTTCACAAAATTACTAATTTAAATTACAAAAGTAGTCCTAGATACATTCTAATTTAAATACAAAAGTAATTACATGGCAAAAACCGGAGATTCAAGATCTCAAGATTACAAGCAAGACTGTGTCCCATCATTACAGTGACACAATCTTCTAAGGCCACACTAAGTTACAACCGTTTGCAAAAATTAAATACGTTATTGAAAGCATTCACAAGGCATTCAACAAGACGATAAATAAAATGCATCAACTAAAACAAAATTCATTCATGACATAATACTGTTATTATGATTAACAAATTTTTACCAAACCACCTTTTAGGATTAAAATTATGTGATTATACCGTTTTAACCACTTTAATTTTAAAAAGTTTATAATCCTATTATTTTAAACCGTTTTAAAATAATATGTATCAAACGAGGGTGAACCGTTTCACAAAATTAATAATATACTATTTCCGTATATAGTATATTACTAAAGGCCATGTGAAAATAAAACATGTTATTTTCGGAAAAAAGAAAAAAAAAAACGAGTCTGTTACAGGGGTGGTCTACCGACCCAAAAAAACAGGTCTACCGACCACCTGACGAAAAAAAAAAATTTTTTTTTTTTTTTTAAAGCAGAATGGTCGACCGACCCGAAAAACAGGTCGACCGACCACAAAACACGAAACCGAGTTTCTGAACACGATTTCTCACAAAAGAGAAACTGTCGAAACAGAAAAACACGCAGGAGGCGGTCGACCGACCGCAACGGGGGGTCGATCGACCGACTTAGCGGCAGAAGACGATTTTTCAGGTTTTAAAACTTACGAAAAACACAAAGGTAAAATTTTCATGGCCTGGCTCTGATACCACTTGAGGGGAATAAAACGTGTATTCACCCTAAACTTGCAGGATTATAATGAAAAATACAGTTGTGTTTATAGTCATAAGATTAAAAAGGATAAGAAAAGAAGTACAACCTTTAGTCCTTGTGCGAATGGCCTAAGAACAGGAATTAACACAAATTCCCTCCTATAACTTGCACCCAAGACTTAGAATGAGACGTGGCCGCGTGTGCTAGAAATCCTCTCCAACTGCCTTGCAATATTGGGAGAGCTATTAAGGTTTTAGATGTGAGATCTGAGGTTTTGGGAGAAGAATGCTCTCAAAACCCTAATTTTTCTTGAGATGTGAGTATCAGTAAAATCAGTAGTAAGACAAAAGGAGAAGTCCTCTCCTCTTGTACTGCTTTGGTCGACCGAAATTAGGGTTAGGGTGAGAGTGGGCTTCCCACTCTTACCTTATTCTAATGCGTGATTCGATCCGTTTTTGCTAAAATATAACCGCGGGTTTTATTTATAAATCGTATACGTGTTATCAGATATTAATGCAGTCGATGTATTAATAACGGTCTGATAAAATTACGATATTTTATAATTACCCAAATTAATATAACTGTTTATATTAATACGCGAATACAATATTTAATTAAATATAACTGCTTATATTTAATTTTACGAATTAAACATGTAATCCGTATTAGCTAAAATTATTTAATCCGTATTAAATAATAATCTCAACATCTTATTGACTAATTTAATAGTCAATACCTCTGACTAACTATTTAGTCATATTCGGCATAAATGTGACTGTATTTTCATACCTTCACATCTCTCAAACGTGTCCTATAGGTGTGACGTATATGGACCAGTTGATCACCGCCATCCGTATGACAATAACGTCAAACTTATCTAGCAAGCCAACCGTTATTGATAAACGTGGATCAACTGGTAATAATACAAAAGTATGCCCTTGTGATCCTTTAAGAGATTTAGTAAGTCATTGTACTAACTGTCAAGGACACCAGCCCCAACAGTGCCACGCCAAGTACCTATGATGGTTGCACAATTCCCCAGGAAAATGCGAGCGTGCTGTAACAGGTGGGTAGGTCGACCGACTGGTATTACTGGTCGACCGACTGGTTTTACTGGTCGACCGACCTTCCTGCGGACTGCAGGAATTCCAGAACTGCAGGGGTCAGGTCGACCGACTGGTGTTACTGGTCGGTCGACCGTCCCTGCCGCACAGCGGTCTTCTTTTCTTCGGAAATAACTTGTATTAACCAAGTCATTCTTCCTCAAACCTGAAAAAAATCATTATACATGCGCCCAACAAATGCGCAAGATCCCAGAACTAAATCCAAATGTCTTAACTACGCAAACAAAACGAAGAAGTTCTAAAGCTTAAAGCAAACAAAATAAAAAAGTCTCAACAAAACAGAAAGTAAATTGTCTTAGGAGCTTAAAACTGAAACAACTATCCGCTAAAGATGCGGAAAATCTCAGACCACGGCTTTTGGCGATATGCCGTAGTCTCCACCGTGTTTGTTTGAATGACAAAACATGTCTCCTCTCCGTCGCAAAGCATATGCGACGGACTCTTCTCTTTTTCTTCTCTTCTTCTTTCTTTGTCCTCCTTATCCGCAATATCTGGATCCTCATCCTCCGTATAGCTTAGGATCCCTAGTCCTCCTCTTTGCACTATGACCTCCGTTATTATGGGTTTCCCCAAACCAATTCCTGTATTAGTCACAATAGAAGCATCCTCCATATTGCTCCCAATCTGGGGCGGAGGTGTAAAAACAGGTATAGGTGTAGGTAACAAAGTAGGGGAAGTAGTGATGACCTTGTACTTCTTTTCAGAAGCAATAGCATTACAAGTTATAGGAGTCATAGCATCCTTCTTCCTATAAGATAGGCCATAGATGATAGAATGTTTCCCTACCTTAAAGGTCAATGTTCCACTACCCACATCAATGATGGCTCCCGCAGTGTGAAGGAATGGTCTCCCTAGTATAATAGGTATATGGGCATCCTCAGGGATGTCCAAAGCTACAAAGTCGACTGGGAAGAAAAACCTGTCAATGCGCACAAGGATGTTTTCTAACACCCCTATGGGTTCAATAGATGTACGGTCGGCCATTTGGACAGTCATACTAGTTACTGCAAAATTGGTCATTCCTAGTTTTAAGGCTACACTTAAGGGCATGACACTAATGCTAGCCCCTACGTCACAAAAGGCCTTTTTAACAGGAAAGGTCCCTATGTTGCAAGGTACAGAAAAACTCCCAGGGTCCTCTAGCTTGTGAGGGGCAATAACATGGGATAGAAAACTGGAGGACTCTTCGGTAAGGGCTACCGACTCAACTTCATCTAGAGACCGCTTTCGTGATAAAAGTTGTCTTATGAATTTAAGATATGAAGGAACTTGTTGAACTAATTCTAAAAATGGTACTTGAACATTTAATGAACGAATAACATCTTTAAATTTATCGAATGATACATGTTCCTTAATTGGTATGAGTCTCTCCGGATAAGGAGGGGCGGAACTTTCAGTATTGGCAGCCCTCCTCAAGAACTTGGAGGTCTTGTTACCCCTGAATAGGAAATCCCTTAGGTTATCTGGCATTTCGGGCCTGAAGGCGTTGTTCTGTTCAGCGTCGGAGGTCGGCCGACCCTCTCCCTCGGTCGGTTGACCTGTTTCCTGTGTTCCAGCAACTTCTGGAATCTGCGTCGTGGTCGGTCGACGTGGCTCCTGGGTCGGTCGACCGACTTCGTTGTTGCTCGTCTTCGGCTGATTCTCTTTTTCTGCTCCACCAGCCTTCTTACTTCCTATTTTAGCTCCACTCCTTAATGATATGCTGTTTAGAGTCTCCTTCTTTTGGTCCGTCTTGGTCGGAAGTTGACCCGGAGCCCTAGTATCATTCGTGCTCGCGATTAGAGCAATTTGGGACTCTAACATCTTCATACCCGCCTCCCGTGCCTGCGACTCCTTTTGAACTAACCCAATGAGATTCTGGTTGACAGCATCCGTATTCGGTGGTGGGTTAGAAGGTTGTTGGGGGACAAAAGGGGGTTTTTGGTAGTTTTGCTTGTGTGGAGGAATATATGTGGAGTTTTGTTGTGGTTGTTGGTGTTGTGGATTGAGAACATTCTGGCTTGTCCACCTTAGGTGGGGGTGGACATTATTATTATTGGGATCATAAAAGTTACTTCCACGGTAGTGTTGAAAGGCTGCACATGTCTCGTTAGATGAGGTACAAAACTTTGACACATGCCCCTCTCCACCACATCTCTCACAACTGAAGGGTCCGTCTTGAACGACATTTACCTGGTACATACCACCCTTACTCCCACTTCCCATCTCAAATTTTCCACCACTCTCCATTTTTTCTAACTTAGCCATCAAGGCCTCTATTGCCGCAACATTAGATTCGGCTTTCCTTTGATTTCCACGGGAGGTCCCATGTTCAGCTCTGTGCACAACAACATCTTCAATGATTTTGAGACCCTTGGTCTCCCCAGAATTATCTTGGAACCTTCCATTAGCCGCAGCGTCCAAGTAAGCTCTATTGTCATCATAGAGACCGTTATAGAACTGGTTACAAAGAAACCATTGTTCAAATCCATGATGGGGTATGGATCGAACAAGTCTCTTGAACCTGTCCCAAGTCTCACTAAAATCTTCATTAGGCCCTTGCTTGAAACTGGTTATTTGCGCTCTCAAGGCATTGGTCTTAGCTGCAGAGTAGTATTTCCGATAGAAAGCTAAGGCCAATGTGTTCCAATCTGTAACTCCCGCAGCAGTGCGGTCTAAATCTCTATACCATTCCCTTGCTGAGTCTCGGAGGGAAAAGATGAATATGGTTTCTTTAATTTGATCATGCATCACTCCATCTGGGGGTGCTATGGAGCATATGTAATCCGTGAAGATTTCAATTTGCCTAGCTGCATCTTCATTGGCTGCACCTCCAAACTGGTTCCTCTCCACCATGGAGATGTAGGAAGGCTTAGCCTCAAATGGCTTCCCCGTACTTGTAGGTAAAGTGAATCCCTTATAGAGATCCTTTGCCTGTGGCATGGAGTGACTTGCAATACTCGCTTCTTCATCCATCTTCTCTTCCTTTACTTCAAAAACTTGGAAATAGGTATTTGATGGTGTTTTTGGTGTAGATGGATTATGAGGTGAATTTGGTTGTGAAGTTGGTGTTTTTGGTGAAGGTGGGTTATTTTGTGGTGATGATGGTGATGATTGTCGTTCAAAGATGTCTTCTTGGAATAGGGAAGATGGTGAACCTCCTTCCCTACTCTCTAAAAGCTGCTTCCTCTTTTCTCTTAGTGTCCTCTCAAACTCGTGGTCTAGTGGTAGGAGTTCTCCTTGTACTGACCTGCGCATAAGATGGAAACTACACGAAAAAAGTGAGAAGGTTTAAGGAACAAAAGTTCCTTAAACAAAAGAAACAAAAACAAGAAACAATAAACACTGGCGTCAACTCCCCGACAACGGCGCCAAAATTTGATGCCCGTCGTTGAGGGCACCAAAGATAAGATTTATAATTTCCTAGCTTTGACTATAGATAGTGAAAGTCAGGGTCGAACCACAGAGAGGTGGGGAATGTTTATTGTTTGATGTCAATGTTTTAGGGTAACAATTTGTGGGGGTTTATATTGGTTGTCACTAAGTCTAGAAACAAATATAAAAATAAAACAAGTAAATAAAGATGAGGATAAAACTATAGTAAAAGAGATGCTAGGATGTTTGGGTAATAAATAGCTATGATAGTATAAACCCTAAGTCAACATGTATTGCGGTCGCGTAAGGGGTATAACATATCCTTTAGGTCTATGCTACCTAATAGCTCCGTTCGGCCTATGCTATTAGTTCCTAGGTCTCACAATTATTGGGTGTCAACAATAAGGGTGATTCCTAAATTCTAGGTCACATACCTTTCAGTCTTGAGTAACCTAGCCGTCTTAAAGCGTAAACCAATGCCCTTCCCGTATCTTTCAATCTTGGGTAAGTCATTACTAACATCCTACAAGTCTCCCTTTGGTCTCATTGTAGGTTATTATAGATTACGAATTAAAGCGAAACAGAATTCAAATGCGAGTCGGTCGACCGACCAGCTACCCCGGTCGGCCGACCTCCTGCCTGCAACATGTTGATTCGAGAATTTATACTACCTACGCATATTTATTCCCTACATCCTAACATATGAAATTAGCTACTCATAACTATTAAAACAATAATAAAAACAGGAGTAAACATGGGAATCATAACGAACATCAATCTAAACATGCAATTAATAATAAAGGCTTTGGGATTCTAACTTAACCGGATGTAATAATTCTAAACTAACAATAATAAAACTGAAATTAAGAGAGGAATTACCGGAAATAAGGATTAAGGCAGAAAAGAACGAACTTTATTGATTATTGTGGAAAGATTGATGAACCATGAACAACTTAAAGAAAAGTATTGTGTTTGTGAAACTAATATTAAAACTTTAATGAAAGACAAACTAAAACTGTATTCTAAACCTGGATATGACTGAATAAAACTGAATGATTAACCCTAAACACGAGATTAGCTTATATAGGCGGAATTAAAGAGTTTCCTAATGACCTAATCACTTGAATGGGCTTTGCGGAAAAATCTGGGTCTGCGCTGAGGTCGGTCGACCTCTTGATGGGCTTCAGGGATTTCTGGACTTTCCATAACAGTCGCCTGGTCGGCCGACCCATGTAGTAGGTCGGTCGACCTAAATTCCTGTAGGATTGCCTTGATTTGTTCTCGGTTTGACTTCTCGGCATTTGGTTAACGTTTCGAGTTGACTTTCCTTCTTCCTTGGTTATGAGAGATCCCAAGGGCATAAATTTGGTATGAAATCGTCCTTTTCCCGCATAAATCTGCAAAAGAGCATAGAAGCACGAAAGTAGACAATTGTTGGGAAATAATGGCTAAAACATAGTAAATGAGCGACAAAATGCGTGTAAAAATAGATGTAAAACATCATAAAATAGACACGCTTCACTCATTATATGGTTGATATGTTTAATCATGGATATATTGTGATTGATTGATTAATATTGGTTATCGTGGAGAAAGGGGCTTTTGAAATGGGTCTTGTGATATGGGTCTTGTGATAAGGGACTTGTGATATGGCCATGGGAGGTGGTGTGGTGTGTTGGAGGTGATGTGGAGAAATGATTGATGAGGAGATGGAGAAAATGTATATTGTGTTATTTCATGTCTTGATCATATTACCTACTCAACCTCGTGTTGACCCTGTTTGTTTGTTTGTATGTGTCTGCGTTGATCCAATTTATTGGGGAGCAGAATGACAGGTCTTAGACTCTTGGGAGCTGGAAGGGAGGAGAGACTATGAACCAGACCTATCTAGTGCTAGCTCACGTTATCTAGTCTTTCATATAGTCTAGACTGTTGTTTATGTTTGTAAGACAGTTGTAATACTTTGAGACTTTCTGTTTTTAACATTTAAACTACTTAATAAAGTACTGTGTTTCTTCGATTTGTTATCTACTACCTCGGTTATTCGAGATGGTAACACCCTTGGTTATTTAGGGAGTCCTAGATCAGGCCTCTAAATAAATGGGGCTGTTACATAGGCTTAATTAATTATGGTGAACCGGTTGTCTTAGCTATTTCTTTTCCTTGCTAGAATTTTATATCTTTTACCATTTTGTCTTCCTTTGTTTTAGTTTAGACTTTAAAAACCCATAAAACCCCCCTTTGTGACTGATAGACGAACCTTAGAACAGATAACTTGCCTCCCTGTGGAGATCGACCCTACTTACCGCTGACTTTTGTTAGTAGTACTTAGGTATTTATTTTTGGTACCAAACGACGGTATCAGAAAGCAGCAGGCGCACGTGTTCGATTTCATCTGTGGTGAACTTCTTCTTGGATGAATCGGTCTCGGTAATAGCAACGTTTACCGTGTGTCCAGTGTTGGAGTTTCTGCCTCCACGATGGGTTCCTTGATCTCCTCTTTTTCCTCGTCCGCAACCTCTACCATTTATGCCAAGTTTTTCCCAACAATTCTATTCAATGTGATACCATTTGTTGCAAAAATTACAACAAGGTGGTTTCTTCTAATCTTCAACTGAGGTGCTTCCACGATCACGACTCCCATTGGTGCGAGCGATCATTGCCGTTTCAGTATTGTTTTCTTCTTTGATTCTGGTGACGACTTTATGGCGCTCTTTTAGAAGGACCAGTGCATATGCACGACCGAGAGACGTTAGTGTATCTTCCATCAGTAAATTCGATCGGATGTGATCGTAAAGTGAAGTATTCTGTCCCATAATGAACTGATGTACTTTCTCATCTTCCCTCTCCTTGAGCAAGGCAGCCCCGACTCCACATGTAAATCAGGTATGTGGCTATAGTTTGTTAATTGATCCCAAAGCGATTTGAGGTGGGTATAGTAGTCCACAACTGACCGTGTACCCTGTCTGCATTCCGCCAACTCGCTTTTGAGTTGATGAACGCGAGGGGCATTCCCTGTCGAATACCGTCCCTTAAGCTCTTTCAAGATCTCACGTACAGTGGCGGAAAAAGCGATGCTTGGATGTAGCTTTTCATCAATCACGCTACGTAACCACGCCTTAATCATGGAGGTTACACTAACGCCATGCTACCACTTCGAGTGAATCTTCCGTACCACTGGGTTTAGTAATAGTACCATCGACGAACCCAATTTTGTTCTTTGCGTCGAGTCCGTTACGAACCGCATCGGTCCATAGGTCATAGTTTTCACCGTTGAAATTTGTGTGAGTCAATTTTAGACTCGGACTTTCAGAAGGGTGGAGAAACAACGGGGACGACAGTGAGATACTCATATTTTTATTGTCACAGTCGACTTCTTTGTCAAAAGTTGAATTTCCGATTTTCATTAAAAAAACGAAACAGAAGCAAGGATCAAAACCCGCTTTGAGATACCATGATAAAATGCTCAATAATTGAGAATAAGATTGATGATAATTAGGCTATTGAGCCGTATGAATGAATTGAGTTCCAAAGTTACAGAGAGTCCAATTTATATGTACAACTAGTCTAATAACTAATCCTAGTCAAACACTCATATTACATGCCTACAAACTAGGAAACAGAAATACACACATGACTAATATAACAATATACATAATATTAATAAAGAGGAAATATATTAGTGGATAATATATTTCCATAATATCCAAACATTATTGGTAACATGCCTATATTATATTACCTTGAATCTTGATACAAGGTGTACATTAACTTTTGTAAAAACTCAAGTTAGAAGCTCACATCATATCATATATTATAGCAAGAATTGACGGGAATAATCCCACGTTTACGACGTCTTTTGAGAATAATCCCACCTTCTAATAATCCGAAAACAATCTCATCTTTAAAGCCCGTCTTCTATAAATATTCTATCTTACCTGTTACTTGATTAAAAGGTTTAAATTTTAAATTTTTATCTTATTCCCTCCCCTTATCTCCCACTCTAAACCCACAAACCATTCTAAACAAAGTTCCAGAAAGATAAACGTTCAAAAAAATTCCAATCTCAAACTGCGGGCTACTGCTGGTTGTGCACCATGCTGGTGGACGGAGATGCAGATGATTATGAGGGTGTACGGTGTGGTGGGAGAAGATGAAGAGAGGTTGGTGAACAGTGGTGACTTATTACTGGTAACTGCAAATCAATTCGGGTTTTAATTCAGAGTTCAAATTTTGTGAAGATGGGTTTGGTTGATGTTGTTGGTGTTGAGCCGGCGCTAGGTCACTTGGTGGTAGAGGTGTGAATAAGTTTGATGTGGTGGCTCGTGAATTGATCGTAAGTTAGCAGCAGGTGTGGCGGAGGAGAAACAGTTGCTGCCATTGACGTTCAGTGGAGGAGAAGTGGAGCTGGCCGGAGCCACTGATGGTTGTCATGGATGATGGAAGTCGAGGGAATTTGGGTTAAGTTCTGCCATATTTCTTAATTTAATGGTGCTTTGGGTGATTAGCGAGGATAATATAAAAGAGTGATATTTGTATTGGTAAAGGTTAAACCTTGAGTTAGGTGTTTAATGGCTTCAAATCTTCAATTCTTTGTGTGACACCCCGCGATATAGCTTTCTGATAAACAAGTAATATGCATCGGAAAAACGATACTTTTTAAAAAACTTTTCGACATATTTATTAAAACTTTTTCGCGAAAGATCAAAACCACATGCGGAAGACTAAAACTAATAAGAAAGTATAAATTATACAAGAATCCTTAAATAAACGAGGGATAAGGTATCCCACGATAAAAACATGAATTAAAATCTAAACTAAGCGTAAGGGTAGATGTCGAATGATCAACAATGCTCGCTAGCCACACGTCTTTCCCAAACAGCGCCAACTATATATATGTCATACATGAAACATGTATGCCACCGTCAATGAGGAGTAACTCGAGATTCTCCCAACCACTTTTTGTCATAAAACATGTAAAGAATAATACAAGACATCTTATACATATGAACATGTATATAATTTAAGAGATAATAATATATGCATTTCCAAACATAATCAACATGACCAAAGCATGAACAATAAGTCAAAACATGTTGAAGATGAGGGCTTTGCTAACGGAGCAGTCCTGCATCTAGAAACCCTTGACACCGGGTTTCTCCACGAAGGTGACGAAGATTGAAGTTTCGGCCGTGGGTGCTCGCTCAACCTAAGGTAACTAATGAGACAGAAGATCCTGCCTTGTTAACAATGGAGGAGAGGGCTCATTCATCGATTTTGTTATGTTTGTCAGACGATGTCCTAACTGAGGTACGCGACGAGTCGAGTACAGTAGGGTTATGGCTGAAATTGGAGAGTTTATACATGACAAAGTCGCTCACCAATAAGTTGTTGTTGAAACAACGTTTATTCTCTTTCAAGACGCAAGTAGGTAAGTCACTTCGTGATCATCTGGACAAATATAATACTATATTACCAGATCTGCGTAATATAGATGTTAAGAATGAGGATGACGATGATGCTTTAATTCTGCTGGTTTCTTTACCTGCATCGTATGAGAATTTTGTGGATTCTTTTGTTCTTGGTAAAGAAACATTGACCCTAGAGGAAGTGAAGGCAGCACTTTGCACTAGGGAGTTGCGACAAAAGGCAACTGTTGACTTAAGAGACGGATCAGGAGCAGTTTTAATTGTTAATAATGCTAAAAGGGGTGGAGCTCGGAAGAAAAAGGCTAAGGCTAAGAGTCCGGACACCAATACTGCTAATAGTTCTGTTATCTGTTTTCTGTGTAAAGAACCCGGGCATAAAAGACCTAGTTGTCCTAAGTTGCGAGCTAAGTGTAATACAACTGTATTCCAAAGTAACAATGTGGAGTACGATTCTAAGGCGGATTATGCATTTGCAGTTGATTGTGTTCGTCCTATAGATCGTTGGATTCTAGATTCTGGGTGTTCTTATCACATATATCCACACAAACATTGGCTTAGTACTTATGAGTCCTTTAATGGGGGTCACGTTGTTGTTGGTAACAATGCTACTTGTGAGGTAGTGGGTATTGAGTCGATTAATGTGAAGACTACTGAGGATAAGAAGTGTACTTTGACTAATGTGAGACATGTTCTAGCCTTGGGGAAACATCTTATGTCACCTGTTTCATTAAGTGACTTAGGATATCAGTTTCCGGGTAAAGGGAATTCGTTTGGCTCTGAAAGGTATCAAACAAAATACCTTGTATGTATTTCAAGGTGAAACACTGACTAGTTCTGCGGTTTGTGCATCCATAAATCACGGAGAGATGACTAAGCTTTGGCATAAGAGGCTTGGTCATATGGGTGAGAGAGGGATGTAACTACTGTACAAGAGAGATCTTGTTTACGGTGTTAAGGTGAAGAAAGTGGAAACAGCTGATAATCCTGCATATTGCTTTACTAAGCCGGTTCCGTTTAGCAAGTTCAAACACTGTTTGGACTTGTTGAATATAGATAGTTATGTCTAGACCCTTGAGGGTGCTGAGTTCGAGGTGGAGCCTTGAGCGGCTCGGTCCAGAACTAAATGGACGCAGACCTTTGTCCAGGGCTAATTGGATGACAGACCCAGTCTAGGATATATTGGATGGTTATAGACTCAAGGTGGAGTTTATGGTGTTCTAGTGTAAGCACTTATTTGCTGGAACATGGCAGATACAAGGTTACTTGTGAGTGATTTGTATATTTGGATGAGTGGTTTGGAAGTCGTTTGCTAAATACGACTGTCCGAGTCAAGGTGGAGAATTGTTAAAATGTGACTCGTTTGTCACGTTAGTATATCGGAGTTTTATTACGGTGAGCAATAAACAAAGAATAGAGTGGAGGTCATGTGGAACATCTAGTCTTCTACTTCAAGTACACTTGCTAACTTTTGGAAAGTGTGGTGTTTTGGAAAGTTTGTTTGCAATTGTTACACGTACTAAATTCTTACTTTATTTAATTAGTTTATTGTTTTTGTTAAATTTGTTTTAGGAATTAGTTTCCTACTTGTATTAGTTTTTGTAAGGGTAGTTTACTATATAAACCCTACCCTATCTTAGCTATTCTTTTAAGGAGGGATTTGTGAGGCAAACACATTGAGAGTTTTAAGAGGCATCTAGAAAAAGTCTGTGCTCATATTTTGAATTTGTAATTCTCCTCACATAGTGAAATATTTTCCCTCGCCCTGGTGGATGTAGCTATCACATTGATAGTGAACCACGTAAATCTTGTGTCTTTTATTTTTTGCATCTACTTCGTATTGCTTCCGCCCAACAATATATTTTTACGTCATCATCAAAATCAGTTATCTTCCCAGTTAGTTTATCAAACTGATTCTTAGATAATCTACCTCATCAGTGTTCTTAATTTTCAGTTAGCTTATCAATTATTAATTTTCAGCTACATTATCCGTTATTTTTCATGTTTTAGTTAACTTTTCAATTTTCATTTTTACACCCGTACCAATAGTCAGGTACAAGTCTACAATATAACAACACGGTATTCCATCATGATCTCTTACAATATATTACCATGTACCCTAACAGTCTAAGACAGTAAATTTAAAATGAATAAAACGTAAATTAATAAAGCATGATCTTGATCGATATACGTGTGTATTATTATGAACACAAATTGATCAAGTACATACAGTTGAATTAGGCACCCCAGCAATTAGTAAATCAAGTCAGAGTGAGAAGAGCACCAGCCACCCATGCCCTCCAACTCATTCACCAATTTATCATCATTACCAAGTAACTCATTTAGGTCTCTTTGAAAGCTTGACACCTTTTGCATCCCTATATATCCTTCATCCACAAAACTTGCATTATTATTATTATTGTTGTCGTTGTCGTTGTTGCTGTTGTTAATTGCGCCATTTGAGGTATCTGAAGAGGTGGATCCATTTAAGCTCGAACTCTCAAACTCATCAATTTGTGATGCATTATTATTAATTCCATTATTATTTTGTTGTTGGTGTAAGAAACTAGGATTTTGATGAAAGAAATGGATCGGGTTATTATTATCATATGGAATATGTTGAATTTGAATAAGAGATTGGAGATTGTTTTGGAAGAGTTTTTCTTGAATGAGAGGGTGTAATTTAGGGCAAAGTGATGGGTTATTAAAGTAAGGAAACGAGTTTTGATGTGATTGTTGAGTTTGGAGTTGCATATGAAGTTGAAGACGCTCTAAGGCAGAACTGCTTAGGGTTGGCACTTCTTCCTGCTTGGAGCCATCGGTTCCACCTGGTTGTTGTTGCTTTCGACGTCCAAGGAGTTTCTTCTTCAGCCTTGTGTTCCAATAGTTTTTTATATCATTATCGGTTCTTCCAGGTAATTGTGCAGCTATTATCGACCATCTGTAAATTCCATCCCAATAATATTAAAGGCTTAAAGCATCTAAGTTATTGATTATGGAGTTTCTATTCAGGTATATTATAGTACAAGCTAAGTTTAATAATAAAACAAAAATGAGATTCTAGACAAAGGAGAAGGGACAAGTAAATGAGCTAGAATGAATAATAGAGGAGCATGCATGATGCATGATGCATGTATGTGTTACCTGCTCCCGATACTAATGTAGAGGCTGAGAATAATGTTGTCTTCCTCGTCGGTGAAACCACCGTGCTTGATATTCGGCCTTAAATAGTTTAACCATCTAAGTCTACAACTCTTTCCACATCTCTTAAGCCCTAAACATTTCAAACACAATTTAGCTGATATATCAAAGCCATAACCAAAAGATAATCCGTCACACCCGAGAATAAACATGTCATGTCATGTCATGTAATGCTCACGTAAATATCGTATAACATTAAATATTAGTCAAGATGTATATGGTGGTAAGAAGGTAAATGTAAAATGGGTAAATATACATCTCGACTAATAATATATATGGGTGATTCGATGACTCATCAAATCGTTCCAATATCAAAGAATAAACAAATGAATAAAACACCTAAAAAAGAAACAGATAAACAAATGAGCAAGAAGGAAGTATTAATAAGCTTACCAATTTTTTGAGGTAGGGCAATCCAATTGTTACCGGTACCATAATTCTGAATGTAAGCCTTGAGCTTATCATCCTCTTCAGGAGACCAAGGTCCTCTTTTCACATTTTCTTTGTCACAACATGGAGCTCTTCCCATCTTTTGTTTTTCTATCAAACTTCCCTTGTAATTCCCTTAATTAATTTTCTATCTAATTTCTTTAGCTTGTTGTTGATGATGTTTACTTGTAGTTGTTGAGTGATGAAGAAAAATGAATGGCGAAGACCTTGTTTTATAGGTTGAATTTTTGGTTTATTTATTATAAATTGAGACAAAAGTCTTATACATATCTTACCTTCTCCCTATCTCTTCATTATTCAAACCCTAATTATATCTCTAAGGCCCCTCTAGGGTTTCAAGTATTGAGCTTGAACTGTGGATTAGTTACCAATAATGCAACTTAAGGTGACGTGCGTACAATACTTCCCACTTGTAGAACATAAATTAAAAGCTGTTGTTTGAATGTGTTTAGAAAATATATAAAGGTGAGTAATTCTTTTGAATTTTGAAAAATAAAGATTCATTTTTGGTAATAAAGGAACTAAAAAAGATGAGAATCAATGTACGGGAACCCGAGGTTCAAGGAGGGGGTCCGGTGAAAGCTCAACAGAACCCGTCAAGTCTAAATTACAAGATAAACCCGTCAAGTCTAAATTACAAGATAAAAGAGTTTAAGTTACAAAGGTTCTCGACAAATAAAGAAGGGTCGCTCCAAGTAAAGATGTCATGGCTAGGTCAACTATCTTCTCTAGCGAACTTGACAAGAGCATCAACGACAATGTTAGAACATCTAGGCTCAAATACAATATGCAAATATGGTGAGTCCTTTAATAGTTCCCCGCAATCCAACATAATGTTAATAGAACGAGCTATACCACTGTAACACCCCTCTAATTTGTCGTATGGGTAACTCGGTCGAGTTGGTTAAAATCGGTCGAGTTGACCCAAGGTCGGAGTTGTTTCTGAGTTGTGGCTGTACTTGGTCGAGTTAGTCGAACTCGGTCGAGTTAGTCGAACTCGGCCGAGTTAGTGTAACTCGGCCAAGCTAGCTCGGTCGAGTGCATCAGTAACTCGGCTAAGCTAGTTTTCTCATGTCAGCGTTGCGGTAACTTTATCAAAGAAGCGGAAGTTAAAATCATAATTTACCCTAAACAGTCTGTCATCGTTCATCTTTCTCTCCAAATCTCTCACCCTAAAACCTTTAGAAGTTCATACCAGAGTTTAGTCGCGCCGATCATCATAGCCTAGCTTTCATCGTCGTCAAATAAGTTTCGTATTCATTAATTAGTATGCTTTGGGATAAGCATGATTGTGACAATGGTTAGTGATATGTTAAATTTTATCCTAGGGGGAGAATTTATAGAAGAACGGTGGTAGATCATAATCAATCTTATTGAATTACTTTAAGGTAGGGTTTCTCTACTCTGTTATTGTAAATTGTGGTTGTAACTATCTTTTGCTACTTGTATAACTGATATCACTATATTGTGGATGATTGATTTGGGAACATATATTTGGGACCATTGATTGGAAATGACTCTTAATCCTACGATCGCCCTTCGTGGTTCCCGCCACAGAGGGGATGTTCGCATTAATGGTCTACTGCGTACCCCTTGTCGCGAGCAAGTGGGGGTTGGATGTGGGACTAGAGGTTGGCACTTGTGATTTGATGAGATGTGATATCGGTTTGGTAATTGTATATCAGTTATTGTGTATATGTTGTTACTTGTGGTTTTGACCGTCTTATTTAGCAGTAACTAACGCTTATTGTGTATTACTGTGATGATCCATGGTTATGGTGAGCAGATTCTCAGGTAGTACATCGTGATGGTTGATGCTATGGCTAGGAGGATTGGGTCATCACGCTCTTTATAGTTTAGCCACAATTGTTATTTTATACTTAGCTTCCGTAGACAATTGTTTTATCTATACTTTTGAGACAATTGTATTCACTTTAATTATCTTTATAATAAGTTTCTTGCAAGTTTACTTTGATATTGTATCTCGGGAAACCGAGATGGTGACATTCTCAAATTAAATTTTGTTGGTCCTTCATAAAGGCATTGGGTTATGAGGGTGTTATAAATGGTATCAGAGCAATGGTCATGGAACCTGAACCAACGAATGCAATGAACTTAGGTGTGCCTAAATAAAATGAACTCAAGTAGGAGTATGTAAGGCTATCGCAGAGGTTTGGGAGACGTCCTAAAACCGCGAACTTGTTTACATGCTTTATATTTGGTCACTAAGGGTAGAACAGGATATGTCCGTTACTGTGTTACATTGTATGGTGAGACTTTGCATATGATATGCAGTTAGTAAACATGTGGAATTATAAAAAGGATTGGTGAAACTAAGTTGCATGATTGATATAAGATTTTTGGTGAAAGTTTACATGAATATTCTGCTAGTTAAGTGATATAGTATGCACATATGATTACGTGATGCGTCGGAGAGGTGCACGACATTTTTCCTGCATGACGTTGGACTGGTATGGTAACTCGGTCGAGTGGGGAGTACTCAACCAAGTGGGTGTGATGACTCGGCCGAGTTCATATAACTCGACCGAGTAGTGATGGTTCGGCCGAGTGGATTCTCCTCGACCGAGTGGGGTGAAATCGACCGAGTGGGGTGAACTCGACCGAGTAGGAGTGACTCGATCGAGTGGATAGAACTTGACCGAGTACCGACGTGTATACTTGTTGTTTTATGTTGAGTCGTAGGCTATAAGCTTATTGTAACACTCCTATTTATTTAAGAGTCTTTAGCAAGACATTCTCAAATAAATAGAGATGTTACCATCTCGGAATGTCCGAGGTAGTGTATAAAAAAGTAAAACAACCAAAGTACTTTATATAAAACTGATAAAATTTAAACTTTTATTATTACAATTACTGCTCAGCGGAAAACAATATACAACTGATGACTTCTCTAGATGTGATATAATTGTAAGTCGGTCCAAAGTCTGCCTCTCACATTCCTGCCCCAGCTCCTAGCTCATATGTCTCTTTCCTGTAAAGTCTACTCCCCATTCCGGATCATCGTAGGTGTCACATGAATACACTGTCAACCTCGCGGTCGAGTAGGATAACACAAAATTATAATGCAACAAATATGATATGCAACTGCCATGATATGCTCGAGCTCAATCTCAATCTCATTCTCAAACTCGTAACTCCCACCCATACCGAACCTCCTGACAGAGTATCGTCGACCGTCGTCGAACACCAGCATTAAAGCTGAAGACACCAGGCTAGTCTGCAGAACCACCCTAGTTTTTATATTAGAACAATATCCGTTCTATAACTTTCTCAATAAACAATGCATATGCTATGCTCATGAATGCAATATTAAAATAATCAACCATTAAACATCATTCTCATATAATCATGCTTGCATCCATAACATACAATTTAATCATCCATTCATAACACATCAAAGAGTATAGTGCCGGTGTATCCTACCTGGATAGCAATATAATCCAATAGCAAGCCAGCAAATAAACAGAGTTATGCCACTTCAATACCGTCACCTAACAATATAATATACATAATTACTAAATAATATAACTATGTAAACAAATATAATATATAAATTATTCAAATTAACGATTTAAATCATATATTACGCATAACGAGACCGTATAAAACATGACTACTTCAATTAACTTGACTAACCCGTCCTTATTACTTTTATAACTTTTAATTAAATAACGAACATAGAAAATATAAACGAACTATTGATAACCGTCACATACGTGTACACAATTTACTTAACAACTTATATACATAAATATTATAAACAATATTTACTAATAATGATAATTAACTAACCACACTATAACAACCATAACAATAATAACATTAATAATAATAATATAATACGTAGACAACGATAACAACAACAACGAAATAATAATAATAATAATAATAATAATAACAATAACACAAGACACGACACAAACAACCATTACATACCAGCCCATGACATAAACACAAACAGACCACGACACCACAACCCAACGACGCAAACATCCCCTAAAACAGTATCCCCTTCTGCCGCCTGAACCACCACCCCACCACGATGGTTGCCACCCTTGCACCACGGTGCACCCACTAACACCAACTACCACCCCTGACATGACCATATCAACTTTCGAAACCCGTAGCAAACACCCTACTAGCAACCGTGACCTGAACAAAACCCCTATACCTGTTTCTTCCCTACCCTGTAACCACGCCTCTAACCACCAACTACCACCACCCTAACCACTACCCATCACCACCCTCGACACCTCACAACACCCACGACTCCCTGGTGGAAAACACCAGACCTCGACACCCCAACAACCCCCTGAAACAATCGTCACAAAAAGGCTCCACCACACGTCTCTGCTCAGCGTTTTTCCCCCCTGCTTCCCTCTAAAATTGTCGCCCTTAAACAACTAGGCTTCTGGTGGTGTTCCAGCCACCACGAGCCACCCTAAAAAACACCCACGCAATCTACCAAAGTCCTGCTACCATACCCATAAGCTCATACTCAAAGTCAGACCCAAAATAGCAATCAAATACGCAATCAAACACGAACAGTTGACGCATAAACAATGATACTGTCGACACTTATGGTGTTTGTGGCGGTCCCCATGGTGGTCCTATGGCTGAAAGACGATGGTAAGCGTGTTAAGGGTCCTATAAAGAATACCCTAGGCCAGCAAACACTAAGTCGAAGGGTTGTTAAGCGTGAGAAAAACGTGTTAACTTACCTTGTGAGGAAAATGGTGATGATGGTGTTGTCACGCCTTTTGTCTCCCCTTCTCCTTTGCTCTATTCAACTTCACGGTGGTCAAGCATGGGTTTCTGTTTTGTTGATTAAGAAAGGCAGGCTAGGGAGGGAGGCATCCGAATGATGGAGGCAGACGAGTGATGGATGAATAGCGTTACATTGGTGTACCTTGATGGAGGCAACGTAGTATAGGGTATTAGGGTTGTGAGGGTAGAATGTCGATGGGTTGTATCTGTTTTAGGTTGATATTATTCCCCGGTCTCTTACTACCCTAACCCGAGTCCAAGTCCATCACTAAAAGTCCATCACGCATCTCTAGGTAATTGACCTCTATTTACCGTCCTCGACTCGTAACTTAAAATAAACGAGTACATATAATTTATTTATACTAATTAAGTTAATTATGAGAATATAATTTTATTAGAACTAGCATAAAATATATAAAAATTAGGATTTAAATATAATTATGACTTAAATAATAAAACAAGTATAAATGAGAAATAAATATAAAATATGAAATATATTTAATTATAAATATATTATCAAAATAAAGAAATACGAATGAAATGTCATTTTATGAAATAATCATCAAATATAAAATAATTATGAAATACGAAATAATCGTACAAATACGATTTATAAAATAATAACAGGTAACATAAAATACTTTATAAAATTCTGTTTGAAATACGTGTATAAAACATGGTTTAACTATCGTCGACCGAGACTAACATACGGGGTATTACACTTATGTCTACCTTTTTTCTTATAGTTATGATGACCCAAAAGAAACCAAATCAGACCCCTACTCAGATCGTTGTTGCTACCATGTCTCTAGACGAGATAGCCCATCTCATCGAGACCAATGAGCCTGTTAACATCACGATAAGGAATTCAGAGAAGCCAAAAGTGGCACTAGTTAGCGCGCATGAGATCAGTAATGCGATGTTGCGTGACCGTCTTACCGTCTTTTAGGGTACGGGTACGCCAGGTTTGCTAGAGGATTGGCTCCGAGAGATGGAGAATGTTTATAAGGTTGTGGGTTATCTTGACGACCTCATGGTGTACCATGTTGTTTTTTATCTACATGGTCAGGCCGGGGGCTGGTGGGTGAAAGAGAGAGTAGAAGCCAGAGAGTATTTCTTAGAGATGAGGCAGGAGTATATGTCGTGGGAAGGGTTTAAGCTGGCTATGAGACGTGAGTTTGTACCTGAGCACGTTCACGACCTACGAGGGCAGAGTTTGATAGTTTCAGGATGTCAGATACTATGACAGATTCTGATTACTATGTCAAGTTTAACGACTTGGCAAGACAGGTGGAGGAGACGTGACTAACTCAACATGCGTTAGTCTTGAGGTTCGAGAAGGGGTTGACTCTCCGCATCATGAAGATGTTACCCGCAGGAATATTTACTGATCTAGATGAGGTATATGAGAGAGTTGTGCATGTAGAGAGGTTGGTTAATCTAGCTAAGGAGACATGGGATAAGGAATGAGAGAAATGGAAGTCTGAGAGGGAGAGTTTTGGAGGAGGATACAAGAAGGGGAACTATAGTCAGGGTCATTCGTTCTTTGGAGGAGCCAAATATAGAGGTCGTGGGGGTCATAGTCTCAGCGACACATCTGTTTCGAGGTGCTTTAACTGTAGTGCTGTTGGGCACAAGAGGTTGGAGTGTAGCAAGTTTGGGGGAGGTAGCTATCACGGACGACCGTCCCAGGGGACTCAGAGTTATGAGAGTTGTGGTCCAGTGAGTACGTACCAGGGCAGGCAGAGTTACGGTAACTACAACCGTCTGGGAGGCTATCAGCGACCCAGTGAGGAAGACAGCTAGGCATTGGCGGCTAAGCCTACCTCGTCAGCGACGACAGTGCAAGGAGATGGTCAGAAGAATAGCGGCAAGTTATTCGCCTTGGGGAAGCAGGTTGCAGCGGAGGATGCTCTCATGCTCATCATGTGGTGAGTGGTACTTTTCTTGTGAATGATCCTCCTAATTTTGTGTTATTTGATTCCGGGGCAACCCATTCTTTTTTGTTTGTAAGTAATGCTAGGGGTTTGGGATTTGAGTATTTTGAGATAGCCGGATGAGGTATTCATACCTTCTGGGGAGTTTGTTGTATGTGAAAGGGTGTTTAAGGGTATGTCGTTTGTAATCGATTGTTTTCAGAAGAAGGTGACCATGAGGGGACCGAAGGGAGTCAGTGTGTCCTATAAGGGTTTTGTAGTAAGACCTAAGGTTAAGATCATATCAGTCTTGACCCTGAAGTCTTGTTTGAGGAAGGGTTGTCCTTTGATTTTATTTGATGTGAGGGATACCAGAGTGGAGGAGGTGTTGCCTGAGACTATTCCTATGGTGAGTGAGTTTGGAAATGTCTTTCCGAAGGTTCATTGTATTTTGAAAACCTTATCTAGTTATCCGTTATTATAATTTTGCTTTTAATTTTTGCCTAATATAATTATAGTCTATAGACTCACCTTTCATATCAAGGACCAGCTATTCCGAGAAACCTTAACGAGATACGAGCATACATGATAGTCAAGTTTTATCCGGGTAATAATATGGTTTTGGTATTTTGCATGACTACTTAATTGCTCTAACAGACAAGTGTTCGTATTATGAATAAATTAAGTAAAGAGATAAACATAAAAAAATTTCAATTTATTATGAGGTTGTATAAGTCTACTTTACTGAATTAAAATATCTAGAAAGTTACTCAATATTTTAATTATTAGCACAAAATAACAAAGGGAAAGTTCTCAAAACTTTGCATGAGAAAGTTGCACCATTCATTGACCTTGATTCATTATAATTTAGAATTTGTTATCCAATTGGACTACTCTTAACAACATTCAATAAATTATACTATTCTCAAACACCCACTTCTCGTTTCACTATTTCTCAAATATATAAATAAATGTAACGATTTGAATAACGAACGGTTGATGAAGATTTTAGTTCAATAATTCTCGTAGCCTCTACGTAAATATATGTTTTGTAAGAAAAAAAGATAAAGTTAAAGACTTACCTCAATAAATAAAAACGTCATATAAAAAAACGCAGAGGGATAGACAATATAAAAATAAGGGAAAAAAACAAGGTCAAGAACCAATCCCCACATGCAAAGTACAAAATAGAAGCTAACAAAATTTGAAAAGCACTCACCTCCCATATATAAATATTTAATTAATTGAATGATTAGCTAATTGATTAATTAAATGATCAATTGATAAAATGGGTCTCAGATCTTAGGGGGTAAGAAAACATTCATCTGTTTGTCTTATGTTTCTCGATTACGAATCTTTGTTATTGAGTCGCATTACATCATCATCAATCACTAATTTCATGACTTTTCGGTTACATGCAACCATTTTTCAAGCTGCTATCTATCAATAATATTCATAAGTAGACGAGCTTCAAATTTCCTTCAATACCAATAATTTGCATAAATCATGGTCCTTGTTTAATTACCTAAATAACAGCCTTGCATCCTAGCCTATATTTTATAAATTTTACCATGGGATAATGCTTGCCTCATCCATCCCCATCAATTGTTTACCTATTTTATTTTTAGTATCTAAGTCAATTATTTACCTTTCTATTTTAAAAAGGTCTTTGATGTATAACATAATCTTCAATGCTTATTTTGGTTCATTTATCATCAAAAGATTGGTTGCTCCTCTTTTGTTGATCTTTATGTTAAAATCATAGATAAACAAATAACGAGAGCCGAGGGATATTTATGCCAAAATCAAAGATAAACAAATGACGAAAACGGATGGTGTATATGTTATGCAAAACTTTGATGACCCGCATTATGGTGGGTTTGGTAAAATTAAAGCGTGGTAACTAGTTTACGGGAAGGATAGGGTTCGATTTATTTATGTCTGAATGAAGGGATCTGTGAAGAGTATAAGTACTTCATATAATCACATTGTAAGAAAGTTAGTATAAATAAGATAGAAACTAGCATTTATGAATTACGTTGTAATAACATAATTTAGAATAATAATAATCTCCCTCTATTATTCTATCTCTAGTTAGTTACAAGTTGTTATACAAATATCTTCTTCATCTTTTTCTTCTTCACAAGCTTGATCTTCATATGATACTTCATGCCTGAAACTAATGATATTGTTGTTACTTCTGGATTTCATATGACATGCATGTTGAGACTGTTGATACTAGTGAAGCTGATAGTTTTTGTCTTCTACTGATCAACCGAATTTGAAGTTGATTGATTACAATTATAAAGGAGCAAATTTCTTATCCTGGAAAAGAGACACCAATATTGCCTTAATTTCTAAACATAAAGAGGGTTTTATAGATGGTTCCTTCAAAGTTCATGATTCCACTGATAAGAAATATCATTAGTGGATTCGTTGTGATTTACTGGTCAAGCGTTGTTTGTGTAACAACCCGACCCACCAACGTGGTAACGCAAACCCAATAAGATGGGTGTATACTTTTGGACTCGTTAATTGTCTTCACTTAAGCCCAAAAGCACAAGGTCTTGTTACTAAGTGGTGGGTGAAAGCTATTATAAACATATCACAAGCCTTACATTCTACTAATGTGGGATAAATCTCCACACAATCTCATATTTTTTTTCCCATGTGGGACAACTTTCCTCTGATACTCTTGGGGTTTTAAAAATTCTCCCACTTTAAGAAACACAACGTCCTCGTTGTGCCTTAAACCTGACCCCAACTAGGGCCAGAATCCTCCCCAGCTAGGTGTGAGACCCGGGTACTCCCGACCACAGGTCTGCCTTAAACCTGACCCCAACTAGGGCCAGAATCCTCCCCAGCTAGGTGTGAGACCCGGGTACTCCCGACCACAGGTCCACCACACGGTCGCAGGGTCGCTCTGATACCATTTGTAATAAAACGACCCACCACCGTGGTAACACAAACCCAATAAGTTGGGTGTGCACTTTTGGGCCCGTTAATTGTCCTCACTTAAACCCAAAAGCACAAAGCATTGTTACTAAGTGGTGGGTGGAAGCTATTATAAACATATCACAAGCCTTACATTCTACTAATGTGGGACAAATCTCCACACAATCTCATATTTTTTTCCCTATGTGGGACAACTTTCCTCTCATACTCTTGGGGTGTTACAGTCTAATTCTATGGAACCTTAATTTAAAGAAGCATTTTCTTATACTCTTTCATCGCATGAGTTGTGGATTGAGTTGTTGGAACGATATGGTAAAACAAATGCAATAGAAATTTATCAATTACATAAAGATTTAGGTCATATCTCTCAATCCAATACTTGTTTGGTTGAATATTATAGTTCTTTGAAACGTACATGGGAGAATCTAAAGGAAATCGAAATTTCAGATTAAGGCTCATATCATATCACTAGTACAAAAATCCCCTATTGCGTCAAGGGGATTACGTCGGTTCTAATATAACTGATGCAAATAGTACTTAATTTGGGCGGGAGTTCAATTTTACACTATAGACAAGGTATTTGCATCAGTTCTTAAAAAGGAACTGACGTTTTTGAGTGAGTACATTTGCATCAGTTCTGATTATAACTGATGCCACTACTACAAAATACTTAATAGACATCACTGAATAGACATCAGATTTATTAAAAAGGCTGATGTATAAATTTATGCATCAGATATTTTGAAAAAACTGATGTCTATAGATTTATATAGACATCAGACTAATACAAAAACCATGCCCATGTAAAAGAGAGTTACATATTAATTTTATATGCATTAGACTTCATAAAAACTGATGCATATCAATTTTGTAACTTTGGCACTTAAATTTACAACACTCCATATTAAGTAAACCCACGCACATTTTCTATCCCTCACTCTAACCCAACTCCTCTCTCACCGTTGTTCTACTCTGCCAACACCAACACGACAACACTTCATATTTGCAGAAGGCGGCCTGCTCCTGCTCCAGTGCTCCTCACCATGCCTGACCTCCGTTATTCACGATTCTTCTTCTCTTCCTTCAGTTATTACCCTTAACTCTCTATTGGTTTTGTTATTTTTGCCCCTTATTAGATTTAGGGTTTTATGCTCAAGCTCGAATAATTATTATCATTGTTTACTGATTTAGGGTTCTTTCACCTATCGACGATGGCTCAAAAAAGTTGATGTATCGACGATGTACAACACTTACTTTCCCCCATCGACAGCTTCAGGTCCATTTTTTTTGCCTTCTCGCTTCACTTTTTGTTACCAATTCTTCTAATTGATTGCTTCTTTTATTTGTATTTATGTTTTTGAGTAGTTAGATAGGTTGTCAGCTTACTGAATTTTTCCTGTGCATTTCAATTCTTATTGTGGGGAATAAAACGCGTATTCACCCTAAAATTGTAGGATTATAATGAAATATACAATTGCGAATATCGTCATAAGATTAAAAAGGATGAGAAAAGAAGTACAACCTTTAGTCCTCGCGCAAAAGGCCTAAGAACAGGAATTAATGCAAATTCCCTCCTATAACTTGCACCCAAGACTTAGTCTGAGACGTGGCCGCGTGTGCTAGAAATCCTCTCCAATTGCCTTGCAATATAGGGAGAGCCCTTGAGGTTTTAGATGTGAGATCTGAGGTTTTGGGAGAAGAGTGCTCTCAAAACCCTAATTTTACTTGAGAATTATGTTACAGTGCAACAAGAGTAACTGATATAAGGGGAGTCCTCCTCCTTATATAGTTATTTCGGCCGAAATTAGAGTTTGGGTAGGAGTGGGCTTTCCACTCTTACCTTATTCTAATTCGAGATTCGACCCAATTAGCTTTAATATATTTCGCGGGTTTATGATTATAAATCGTAACATGTTATCAGATATTAATACAGTCGATATATTAATAATGGTCTGATAAGATACGATATTGTATAATTACCTAAATTAATATAACTGTTTATATTAATGCGCGAATATAATATTTAATTAAATATAACCGTTTATATTTAATTTACGAATTATTCTTGTAATCCGTATTAGCTAAAATTATTTAATCCGTATTAAATAATAATTCTCAACATCTTATTGACTAATTTAATAGTCAATACCTCTGACTAACTGTTTAGTCATATCCGGCAAAATGTGACTGTATTTTCATACCTTCACATCTCTCAAACGTGTCCTATAGGTGTGACGTATAGGGACCAGTTGACCACCGCCATCCGTATGACAATAACGTCAAACTTATCTAGCAAGCCAACCGTTATTGATAAACGTGGATCAACTGGTAATAATACAGAAGTATGCCCTTGTGATCCTTAAAGAGATTTAATAAGTCATTGTACTTAATTGTCAAGGACACCAGCCCCAACAATCTCCCACTTGTCCGTACAAGGGTATGTTCAATGACGTTATCACACTACATGTGGAGGACACAATCTCCAACAAACTCCCACTTGTCCGTACAAGTGTAGGTGCGATAACCGAATCTCATATCCTTTTAAAATTTCTCCCACTCAATGTAAGACAATTTGCAAATCCGCATTCGCAAAGGTCGTATCTCACAAGCGATCTGTATCAAGAGTGGTTTCCCCGACTAGAGAGTAACTTAACTGATAAAACGAATCTGTATTCGAGCATGGCCATGCATTTCAGTTACTACTCCTCGAGTGGCCCTGAGAAATGATAAAATCCTGATAAGGGTTTGGATATTTCCCTCAACTCGAATCCTGCCGATATCGCCCAGCATGAAATAACCCAGAAAAAATCCTCTTGGCCCCTGTTACGGTGACCGTGGGAAAGAAACCAAAGTTACCCAAAATCTGTCTTAATCTCAGGAAGCAGTTGAAAGTCAAAAGACTCGACTCTAAGGAACACTATGGAGGTCCTATCCACGACCTGGCACCCAATGTTAAAAACATTTAGGACTCCATAACGTTGTCACGGGGTGTCCTACGAGATATCCGTATAACTCGCCTTTGTGATTGGTCAGTCATCCACGTGACTTATGGCTCGTTGAACCCACCATCAACCAACGTCACAAAATGATTACCTGAGTTATCAGCTCAAGTGGGTAATCAAGGACCAAAACGATGTAATGTTAATCAGTTCACTTTGTGGTGTTCAAAAATTGGCGTACAATTCCACATGAGAAACAAAACATTTTATATCATAACAATAAGGTTGAATAGAGTACACGAGAAAATGAATTATTACATGAATTCATAAAAGAGTACTACAACTTAGGAACACATCCAATTCCCATGAATGAATGTGCCCTTCATGCTTATCACGTGGTAATGCTTTTGTGAGAGGATCAGCTATGTTGTCATCCGTAGCGATCTTTTCAATAAAAATCTCCTTTTGCTCCACGTAATCCCGGATTAGATGAGCTTTCCGTTGTACATGCCTAGCCTTGCTGCTAGACTTATGCTCCTTAGCTTGGAAGATGGCACCGCTATTGTCACAATAGACGGTGATTGGGTCATTCGAACTAGGCACTACTGATAGTCCTTGTAAGAATTGACGCATCCATATTGCTTCCTTAGCTGCTTCTGAGGCGGCATAGTACTCGGACTCAGTCGTAGAATCTGCTGTAACACTCTGTTTAGAACTTTTCCAGCTGACAGCAGCGCCATTAAGAGTAAAGACAAATCCAGACTGAGATTTCGAGTCATCTCGATCTGTTTGGAAGCTAGCATCTGCGTAACCCGTGGCGCAGAGCGTCGAGTCGCCTCCAAAAGTCAATCCCCAATCTTTAGTCCTCCGTAGGTACTTAAGAATGTTTTTCACGGCCATCCAGTGTTGTTCACCTGGATGAGCTTGGAATCGACTTGTCATACTCAATGCATATGCAACGTCTGGACGTGTGCATATCATGGCATACATGATCGATCCTATTGCCGAAGCATAAGGAATCCGACTCATGCGCTCTTTCTCTTCCACTGACTTAGCTTCTTGAGACTTGCTCAAGTGAAGCCCAGGAGTCATAGGAAGGAACCCCTTCTTGGAGTTCGTCATACTGAATCTCTCCAGAATCTTCTCTATATAAGACTCCTGACTGAGAGACAACATCCGTCGTGATCTATCCCTGTAGATACGGATGCCCAAAATTCTTTGTGCCTCTCCCAGATCTTTCATCTGGAAGTGGTTTTTCAACCATGCTTTAACCGAAGATAAGAGAGGTATGTCATTCCCAATCAAGAGTATGTCATCGACATACAGTACTAGGAATACAATCTTACTCCCACTCGACTTGATATAGAGACATGGTTCCTCGACTGATCGAATGAACCCATTCTCTTTTATCACTTGGTCGAAGCGATGATTCCAACTCCGCGATGCTTGCTTAAGTCCATAGATGGAACGCTTAAGCTTGCAAACTTTCTTAGGATGTGCTGAATCGATAAAACCCTCGGGTTGTACCATGTACAACTCTTCCTCCAAATAACCGTTTAAGAAGGCGGTTTTAACGTCCATTTGCCATATTTCATAGTCATGAAATGCGGCGATCGCTAAGATAATCCGAATGGAACGTAGCATGACTACGGGTGCAAAGATCTCATCATAGTGCAAGCCTGGCACTTGAGTGAAACCTTTAGCAACTAGTCTAGCCTTATGGATATCTTGTTGTCCTTCCACGGCATGCTTTATCTTGTAAAGCCATTTGCATTGAAGGGGACGTACCTTTGCAGGTAGGTCCACAAGATCCCACACGTTGTTCTCATACATGGAGTCCATCTCGGATTGCATGGCTTCTAGCCATAGCTTTGAGTCAGAACTGGTCATGGCACCTTTATAGGTTGTGGGTTCATTACCCTCTAGGAGTAAGACGTCATCTGTATCGTGTTCCTCGACCATACCAATGTATCTGTCCGGTGGAATAGAGACTCTTCCTGACCTCCTAGGTTCCTCAGGGATATCTACCGCAGCCTCGGTTGGAGGTACTGTTTCCTCCAATGGTTGCTCGGTAGTTGGTTCTTGAACCTCCGATAACTCGAAGGTTCTATTACTCGACTTGTTCTCGAGAAATTCTTTCTCTAAGAACGTCGCACTAGCCGCAACAAAAACACGTTGTTCGGTAGGCGAGTAGAAGTAATGACCAAACGTTCCCTTTGGGTAGCCTATAAAGTATGTCTTGACCGATCGCGGGCCGAGCTTATCCTCGTGTCTCCACTTGACATAAGCCTCGCAGCCCCAAACCCGAATAAAGGACAAGTTAGGGACCGTTCCCTTCCATAGCTCGAATGGAGTCTTGTCAACAGCTTTAGACGGACTTCGGTTAAGAATTAGAGCGGCTGACAAAAGAGCATAGCCCCATAATGAATCAGGCACAACGGTGTGACTCATCATGGATCGAACCATATCAAGTAAAGTTCGATTTCTCCGTTCGGACACACCATTTAATTGTGGTGTTCCAGGTGGAGTCAACTGTAGTACGATCCCACAGTCTTTTAGGTGTTGATCAAACTCGCGTGAAAGATACTCACCACCACGATCCGAGCGTAGTGCTTTAATCTTTCTACCCAGCTGGTTCTGTACCCGATTCTGGTATTCTTTGAACTTGTCAAAGGATTCACTTTTGTGCTTCATTAAGTAGACATAGCCATATCTACTTAAATCATCCGTGAAAGTGATGAAATACCTATAGCCATCTCGTGCGTTGATCGACATAGGGCCACATACGTCCGTATGTATGAGTCCTAATAGGTCGGCAGCGCGCATTCCAACACCTTTGAAGGAAATACGAGTCATTTTGCCGATGAGACATGATTCACACGTGCCATATGATTCGAAATCAAAGGGCGAAATAGCTCCATTCTGTATGAGCTGTTTAACGCGTTTCTCATTTATGTGTCCCATACGACAATGCCATAGGTAAGTTTGATCTTTGTCACCTACCTTTATTCTTTTATTATTCACATGTAATATCTCGGTAGTTTGATCTAAAACATAAATTCCATTCATGGAAACTGCCTTGCCATAAATCATATTGTGCAAAGAGAAAATACAGCTATTATTCTCTATTACAAATGAAAATCCGAGTTTGTCAAGTGCAGAAACTGAAATAATGTTTTTGGATAAACTAGGAACATAATAACAGTTATACAAAAATAACTCGAATCCACTTGGAAGCTGGATTACGTATGTTCCCTTCGAGACTGCAGCCACACGTGCTCCATTCCCGACACGCAGGTCCACCTCACCCTTGATTAGGGGTTCTTGGTTTCGGAGGCCCTGCACATGATTACAAAGATGAGAACCACAACCAGTATCAAGTACCCAAGTTCCGCAACTTGCGTGGTTAATCTCAATCATGTGAATAAAAGAAGAAGAAGACATACCAACAGGAGTAACACGGCCTGCCTTAATGTCCTCGCGATACACGGGGCAGGAGCGCCTCCAATGCCCAGTCTTGTGGCAATGGTGACATTCCATGCTCGTATCCTTGCTCTTTGTCTTGCCTTGTGAGTTACTCGACTCACCAGGCCCACTCTTTGCAAATCCTGGTTTCTTGAACCTGGGCTTACCTACTGCTAGGTCGCCCTGAGCTTTAGCCTTCCCTTTACCTTTCCCCTTACTGGAGATCATGAGAACATCCTGCTTAAGACTCCCACTCAACTTAAGATCCTTCTCAGTCTGTACGAGAAGGGAGTGGAGCTCATGGGGAGTCTTCTTCATGTCGTTCATGTAGTAGTTGGCCCTAAAGAGGGCGAACCCGTCATGAAGCGAATGAAGCATGCGATCAACGATGATGTTCTCACTGATCTTGCAGTTTAGGGACTCCAGTTTCTCGATATTCTCAATCATGTTGAGAATATGTGGGCTAACAGCTTGGCCCTTCTGGAGTTTCGCCTCAAAGAAGCGACAGGTATGCTCATAAGAAACGATTCTCGGAGCCTTGGAGAATTCGTTAGTGAGCGTGGTGAAAATCTTGTTTGCACCATGGGTTATGAAGCGTCTTTGCAAATTGGATTCCATTGCATAGATGAGTACGTTCTTTATCGCACCCGCTTCCATAACGAAATCGCTATGAGCGCGAATTTCGTTGGCTCTAGCTCCAGTTCCTGGGTGTGGCGGAATGGGCTCAGTTAAAAACTTAAGCTTTCCGTCAGCAATGGCAGCATTCCGTAGTGCTGCCTCCCAGTCAGAGAAGTTTGACCCATCATTCCTCAGTCTTGTGGACTGATTCATGGAGTCCATGAAGGCTTTTAGCCAGGATTCACGTGCTAGCTTGGCACTTGGCATTGGGTCTTCACCAGCCATTTTGTTTTACAGCAGTTTTATTGAACGTGTTCTACACTGAAAAAGAAGATAAAACAAAACCATATAAGCAACTTATTGTTGTGATTTAAGTCTATATTAAATTGAATTTAAACTCGTAGACTCATGCATTTATATAATTGATCTCCCTCAAGTATTATATAAACGATCCCAAGACTCAATTTCCGTATATTGATAAGCCCACAGTTTGGCTAATTCCAATCGTTGGAACTCTTGGTCGATAGATTTCCGTAAATCCTATCTATTAGTCCATCTCAGTCACTGGAATATTATCGAGTGACCATGATGTTGAGATAAAATAAATCATCTGTTCCCACTTACCCGACGTAGAAGGGGTCATATTATGCCTACCGACGAAGAAGGGATTCATGGGAGGCTGATTTATAAAGACTAATCTCAATTTTTGGTTATACGAGGAAGACCCCATCAACTTTTATTTATTCATATTTAAGTGAACTAAAAACTAGCATTGCGTGAATGAATTAAATAAAGTGATGGCTTTAAATGACATGTGACATCTGTATTGTCACAGAAAACTAACGCGAGACCTCTACATGAGTCAGTTTTCAGGCATGATATAGGTGGTTTGGTTTTTAGGCGGAATATGATGCAAGCTATTATCGATGAAAGCGTAAAGATAAATGCAATAAACGTAAATAAAAGTCCTAGTGTGGCCTATCCTACCAAAATAAACATAAAACAACTTGGAATCCACTGTTGGACCCTAGAAGCTTGTCTTGATGTTCTATCTTGGTCCTTGCAGCGGGAGTGAGCATCCGGTCTCCGTCTTGTCTTTGGTCTTCACAAAATTACTAATTTAAATTACAAAAGTAATCCTAGATACATTCTAATTTAAATACAAAAGTAATTACATGGCAAAAACCCAAAACGGAGATTCAAGATCTCAAAATTACAAGCAAGATCGTGTCCCATCATTACGGTAACACAATCTTCTAAGGCCACACTAAGTTATAACCGTTTGCAATAATTAAATACGTTATTGAAAGCATTCAAGGCATTCACAAGACGATAAATAAAATGCATCAACTAAATAAAATTTATACATGACATAATACTGTTATTATGATAAATTTATACCAAACCACCTTTTAAAATTAAAATTAAGTGACTATACCGTTTTAATCACCAATTTTAATAAACATATAATCCATTGTTTTAAACTGTTTTAAAAACAATATGTATCAAACGAGGGTGAACCGTTTCACTAAATAATATACTATTTCCGTATACAGTATATTATTTTAAGCCATGTGAAAATAAGAAAACGAGTTATTTTCGAAAATTAATACCCCGAAACGAGAGCACTCGATCGAGTAACAGGGGCACTCGATCGAGTGTCAGGGTCACTCGATCGAGTGCAGCATGGCTCGATCGAGTGGCTCGTAAAAATCGCAAATCGCTGCACTTTTAAATTAAAACGTGTTTATAACATGGATTTAAAACTTGTAAATCAAATATAAACAACAACAAAAGATTCACATATTGCTAAAAATATTGATTAATTAACAACATGCAAATTTTAATCGAAAACAAGATCGATTTCTCACAAAAATACACGCACGGCAGCCTGGTACGGGGGCACTCGATCGAGTGTCACAGGGACTCGATCGAGTGCCTAGGCAGATGCACGGTTTTCTCAAAATTTTGATTTTATGAAAGACACAATTGTAAAAATTTCATGGCCTAAAGCTCTGATACCACTTGTGGGGAATAAAACGCGTATTCACCCTAAAATTGTAGGATTATAATGAAATATACAATTGCGAATATCGTCATAAGATTAAAAAGGATGAGAAAAGAAGTACAACCTTTAGTCCTCGCGCAAAAGGCCTAAGAACAGGAATTAATGCAAATTCCCTCCTATAACTTGCACCCAAGACTTAGTCTGAGACGTGGCCGCGTGTGCTAGAAATCCTCTCCAATTGCCTTGCAATATAGGGAGAGCCCTTGAGGTTTTAGATGTGAGATCTGAGGTTTTGGGAGAAGAGTGCTCTCAAAACCCTAATTTTACTTGAGAATTATGTTACAGTGCAACAAGAGTAACTGATATAAGGGGAGTCCTCCTCCTTATATAGTTATTTCGGCCGAAATTAGAGTTTGGGTAGGAGTGGGCTTTCCACTCTTACCTTATTCTAATTCGAGATTCGACCCAATTAGCTTTAATATATTTCGCGGGTTTATGATTATAAATCGTAACATGTTATCAGATATTAATACAGTCGATATATTAATAATGGTCTGATAAGATACGATATTGTATAATTACCTAAATTAATATAACTGTTTATATTAATGCGCGAATATAATATTTAATTAAATATAACCGTTTATATTTAATTTACGAATTATTCTTGTAATCCGTATTAGCTAAAATTATTTAATCCGTATTAAATAATAATTCTCAACATCTTATTGACTAATTTAATAGTCAATACCTCTGACTAACTGTTTAGTCATATCCGGCAAAATGTGACTGTATTTTCATACCTTCACATCTCTCAAACGTGTCCTATAGGTGTGACGTATAGGGACCAGTTGACCACCGCCATCCGTATGACAATAACGTCAAACTTATCTAGCAAGCCAACCGTTATTGATAAACGTGGATCAACTGGTAATAATACAGAAGTATGCCCTTGTGATCCTTAAAGAGATTTAATAAGTCATTGTACTTAATTGTCAAGGACACCAGCCCCAACACTTATCCCCAATAACGATTTGATTGATTGCTTAGCTTGGATGTACATACTCGTTTCATTGTTGAATGCCCACCATTTGTTTGATTATATGCCAATGTCTCATGTTTTGAATTTTTTATCCTTTCTAGTCTTTAGTGGTTATGAAAAACGTTCTTTTACTTCAGTTTAGTTGATTACTAAAGTTCTTTTACTTAAGTTGTGAAAAATGCAAGTCCCTTTATAATAAATATCCTACTCCGTATCTGTGATGATATTGTCTCCTAAATTTATTTCTAAATATATTCTAATAATCTACTTAGTGTTTTCTATGATTTCTGATGTGATCCAAGTGTTATCTGTTAAGTAGCAGCAGCCAACAGTAAGCTCCTAATCGATTTGAATTTGAAGTTCAACTACCTAGTATAATAATTTTAAAATCAGCGAAGTGCTGACTACAAGACTAGTGTGTTAGTAGAAGTTCTACTAGATAATTCATTTCTTGTTAGTAAAATGTATACCTTATAGTTCAGCATATTGACTATCTAGTTAAAATTAACCCTTTGGCCCTTTCCCTGGTCTCTTAGATACACTTAAGCGGCCTTGAGAGTCTAGTGGACCAACCTTTGTGCTTTGGTAGTACCTTTTTCTTCATGTTGTTCATTCCCACAATCATGGTTGTGGGTAACAAGGGGTGGTTTTTATGGTCTGTTGATGTGCTAGTGGAATGGCTAAGAACATCATCTTAGGCACTGAGTCTCCGGATTACCCACTCCAGGTTTTTTTTTTCTTCCACACGGCTCATACAGATGTCTCAACAGCCTCATTAAGTGTTGTTACGACTATGTTTCTTGCATTAAGCTGTTGTATTACCCTTTGAAGCCAAAATGCAACAGGTTTTCCAGGTTGTAACTGATGCTTTAAACCTGGCATTGATGCTGCTGCGCCGTATGTACAGCAGGCTGGACATGAGGCATTGAAGGCTGCTTCTCCTGTCATTTCTGAAGCTGCCAAGAAAGCTCAGGAAGCTATGCAGGGCTCTGGTATTACTACTGAATCTGTCACTAATGTTGCTAAGGTATTCAAAGTTCTTTATTTTAGTTGCTAGCTATGAGTCAACTAGCACTGCAAGACTGGTTATATTGTTAAGATCGCTCACCTTGATTCATGATGAAGCCGATATGTTACAGCTATATTGTCTAAGAATATGCATTTGTGGTAATAGATAGTAACGAGTGCTACAGAATAGACCAGTAGGGTGATTGAGGATGTCAGACCTACAGCGTCATCAACAGTCAAAACCATGGCAAATTCAGACCCGACTCTAATTGTTGAAACTGCATCTGGATTGTTCCATGCATACCTCATCATTCCTTCAATATGGTCTTTCATCGCATTCAACTTTCGTGGATACGAAGGCAAGTAGTGAAACCACATATTTTCGATTTACTGTAATACTGTTAAACCATCTGTAATACTGTCTTATACAGAAATTTTTGATTCTTCCTACATGATTTCAGGTGACTGATGACTAAATTTTGTCAATATTTTGGTTTTCCTTCATTTTGGTTGCTGAAAAGTTGCACTGCCTTGGTCATAGGACTTTCAGTTTTCCTTCTGTTATTTGTCTATCTATTATCCGATGAAGGCAGAAATTGAGAAATTGAGATGCCACTTTTTCCTCTTCACTAACATTGGTAGGATAGTGTTGTTGTCGACAATTTACTGTATTGAAATTAATACTATGATACAGTATGTAACGATGTTAATGCGTACGTTGCACTAATCAGGCTGATTATTTACAGGCTTGAAGAATTACCAAGCAAGTTGAAAAACCAAGTGAAAAGTACAAAGAAGGTAGAAGCTGAAATAGTGCTTTGAAGATATCATTTCTGAAGCGGCTAAATGTGGGCTTCAACAATGTCGGCTGGATTTTACTTAGACCAACATAATCTGATATTTGAATAGCCTGCTAAAGGAAATAGTTGAGTTGGAATGTAATTTATTCATTCTGATTTGTGTAAAAATGTTCGGTTTTCTGCAAGATTAACATTTGCAGGCATTTTAGCTTGCCTTAATGAATGATGGATACATGAACACTGTAATTAAATTGGTTAATTAAACCAGCATATTAAATTTTTTTTTAAAACAAAAAAAAGAATATGCATCAGATTTTTCAAAAGGCCGATGTCTAATAGAGTGAATAGACATCAGTTTTTAGTAGAACACTGATGCATATCTCATGAATAGACATCAGATAAAATACAACTGATGTCTAAGAGAGGCAATAGACATCAGTTTTTAGTAGAACACTGATGCATATATCATGAATAGACATCAGATAAAATACAACTGATGTCTATTTTGAAAATAGACATCAGATTTAAAACTGATGTATAAGCATAAAAGAATATACATGTGTCAACTATGCATCAGTTGTAAATCTGATGCATATTAACGAAAAAGTCTGATGTATATGATGATTTTTGTAGTAGTGTGCATTTGACTAAAAACTTCTTTTTGCTTCAGTTCTTTTAAGAAACTGACGTATTTTCCAATTAGCATTTGCTTCGGTTTTAAATTAGAACGGACGTATTTACTCTAAATTAAAAAAATTAACCTACGCGTTAATAATAGGGCAATTGTTGTGGAATTCGAAAATACACTATTCTCTTCCATAATCAAAAGAAACCATTCCTCCGTTCGTCAGTTCCTCCGTTCGTCAGTTCCTCCGTTCGTCCATCTTCATCATCTTCATCAGTTCGTGCTTCTTCAACTTCAATTTCAACTTCACATACCTTCTTCAATTCATCAGTTGCAAGATTGTCGCTCAAAGCCTTGCTTTTTTGCTGATTAATGTAAGTTTATTCGCTTATTTTGGCTTTAATTTCTCGTTTTAGTGACTAAATTGTTGTTGTTACTGGTAATTCATGTGACTAATAGTTGTTGTTACTGGTAATTGTTGTTGAGTAAGTAATTAGCAATGTAACATAGCTGCGCAAGTGTTTGTACCGAGAATTATGCTTGTTTGTAACATATAGCAATTGTTGTAGAATTATGCTTGTAGAATTATCAATTGTTGTAGAATTTGATTGTAGATGAAAAAGATTATCACCCAACCGTCCGTCTTACTCTGAGACGAGATGAGTAAGTAATTTACAAATTTTACTTGAAATCCAACTCCTGTAATTTCATCGGCAACAGTAATATGATTTGTGTATCCTAAGGTTTGTCTAAATGGCATGGAAAAGTATGCCATTTGTTTCAAGGCAGAGGAGGTGTGTTCCTCATTTTTCTGATATTGTTTGACTGATAGCTGAATGTTCCCCTCAGAATTATATGAAAAAGATACGAGCCTATTATAAGATTAGTTTATATTAGAGATAGGGGTGAGGCCATGGGGGATTGCTCTTTTTATTATTGTTGCATAATGAGGTAGCGACTATGCCTTCGTAACTTGTTAAATGCATCCACATTATTTCTATTTTGGTTAATGAGACCAAATTCTCATAAATTTCCTGTTTGATCATCAGAACGTTACTTAGGCCCACAAGTGCTATCATGGATCCGTAACTTAGGTTTTGCTAGCGGTTTGTTGTCCTGGAGTTATGAATAGATTGTAGATAGAAACTGGACTGAATTGGGCATTGAGTTTCTTTGAGTCTTCCACTGACAAAAGCCACCAAAGACCATGGTCTTAGGCCCTCTGTTTAGCCGACAGTTGCGCATTTATGCTCCTTTGATTGGTTTAACAGGTGGTTACCGAATTCGCTTGGTGCCCCACGAATCGCAAATTGTAGTATAACCTTGTCCACATCCTTTACTTGGCCATCAAGGTTGGTCGACTTCAAATAACACCCCATAAAATGAACATTTCATTTTCTCACATGGTGAATTTTCACTTTGAAATCAAATAAAACGCTATAAGCAAACGTGTTAACTGTTAAGGCACCCCATGGGAGTAACTTCTCAACATTTTTCTTAGTGGGTAAAGAAGCTACATATTTTTGTATTCTGTATTTGAGAATGATGTTACAGATTTGTTTCACATGTACTGTACTTGCAAAAGATGTACTTGCAAAAGAACAAATGACTAGAACTTGTCTGATCTCTTACCATACTTGATTGAGTTACTCTGTTTCTGGGTTTTTATGGGATATGGAGTTTACCTATCTTGGTTTATTGTTTTCTAGATATCTCTGTATGAATCTCTGCTTATGGAGTGTAGCTGTATAGGGATGTATACATGTATTTTCTTGACTACCATTTTCAGAGCTGTTTTGCTTTCAAAAAGGCTAATGCTCATGAACCCATTTTTTCCATGAACCCATTTTTTCCATCTAAGCTAATGCTCAACCCAGACTTCCGCTCAACCTTGAACCCTCTGCCAGTTGAGCCATATCAGTCTCCTAGAGTGATGCAACTTATTATTATTATCCACCATTATCATCAGTGGCTTAAAAACCAAACCATCTATCATTGGATACCATAATCATTGCCTTAGTGAAAAGTCCATTTCAGATGTGCACACAGATCAATAGTATGTTTCCAGTTCTGGTCTGGAATGGTGCTGGATAGCTTTTGACCTCAGAATGAGTGAGGCAGAGTAACAGTCTGTGAGGAGCAGCACCTGAAATGGATATGACTCAATTCCCGCCTCTGAGCAGTGCACGCGCAAGACCTGGTACGGATGCTCGGGTGTGCAGTGGCAGAGTGGGTATTGGTGTAGCTGGGGTGAAGGCTGCTGGTCTGAATTAGTATCAAAAGCGTAGTAATTGAGGTGCAATATAGGTGTTTGTTGGAGCAGGTCTGCTGCAAGGTCGTGGCAGCGAATAAGGACGCTGTATGTAGCATCTGGTGTTGGGTTTGCCCAATAGTGGCTGTATTTTTGGTGCAGCGTGTTAAAATAATGATTAGAAGTGATTGAATTGGCCGTTATTTGCAAGAGTTCTTGGCTGGATTTGCGGTAGTGTGAATTTGGCTGGGAGTACAAATTTGGCTTGGAGTGCACATGTGGAATACGGAATTTATGCGTGAATGGGCCCCTTTGGAAGTACTACCACTGTACTGAACAGACCAGTAAAGCTCACTCAACTTATGCTCATTCACGCACCCATATCATTATCAATCCGAAACTTTCCCATACTCCTGCATTGCTTATCTTTTTTTATCAATCTTAGAGTTATCATTCTGCAACTGTATTTGAATAGCCTTTAACTCCTTACTCGCTTTTTTTATGACTCATCATTCAATCTGTGTATGGTGATGGCTATGGATAGGAGTTGGATGTATGGAAAGCGAGATTTCCATTTTATAGAACGGGTTAATGATTTTATCACGCATGCTATTGCACATCAAAAATTACATGGGGATGAGAAGCTACTCATTTGTCCGTGTAGCGTATGTAAGAACCGGGTAAAGGTAAGCTCTGTAACTATGCGGGAACATTTGCTAGTGAAGGGGTTTAAACCTGATTATCATGTATGGATATGGCATGGAGAGAAAGACAATGACATGGAAGGCACCTCAAATGCTGTAAATGAGGAGAACAAGTTTGACAATGTGGATGAATTTGAGATTCATGGTTTTGATTTTAACAACATTGGCAATGATAACGATGATATTCATGATAAGGAAAAAAACGTAGAGGGTGAGAATATTGATAGAATGATGGATGATTTAGAAAAAGATTTCATAGAATGTCAAGAAATGTTCCAGGAGCTAGTTGATGATTCTAAGAAACCATTATATCCGGGTTGCTCCAAATTCACCCGTTTATCAGCTGTGTTGAAGTTGTATACCTTAAAAGCGGGGAATGGATGGAGTGATAAGAGTTTCACCGCTTTAGTGCAACTTTTATCAGAAATGTTGCCAGAAGATAATGAGCTTCCATCTAATACTTATCGATGTAAGAAAGTATTGTGTCCACTAGCTACGAGTTACCAAAAAATCCATGCCTGCCCAAATGACTGCATTTTGTTCTGGAAAGAATATAGTGACTTAGATAAGTGTCCACGATGTAAAGCAGCGAGGTACAAAGTCAACCATGCTAGCGATAAGAAGAAAGGGAGCCCAGTTAAGGTCTTATGGTATTTGCCAATTATACCGAGGTTAATGAGGCTTTTTGCAAATCCAAAGGATGCAAACTATTTGGTGTGGCATCACGAAGAGAGAAATAAAGATGGTAAACTACGACATGTGGCAGATGCACCCCAATGGAGAACAATTGATAGAACCTTTCCTGAATTTGGTGGAGAGCCTAGGAATTTAAGACTAGGGCTTTGTACTGATGGAATTAATCCTTTTGGGACTCTTAGTACCCAACATAGCAGTTGGCCAGTAATGCTAATAATTTACAATCTGCCTCCTTGGCTTACAACAAAGAGTAAATATATTTTACTTACGCTCCTAATATCGGGTCCTAAACAACCTGGCAATGACATAGACGTATATTTGGCGCCACTAATAGAAGACTTGAAATTGTTATGGAATGTTGGTGTGAGGGTGTTTGATGCAGCTACCGGCTCACACTTTCAAATGCGTGCTATGCTATATTGTACAATTAATGATTTCCCAGCTTATGGAAACCTTTCTGGTTATAGGCTGAAGACTGCCAAGGGGTGCCCCGTTTGTGGTGATGACACTGAATCTGAATGGCTGGAGAATTGTGGGAAATATGTATACACGGGAAGTCGTCGATTTCTTCCCGAAAATCATCCATATCGTAAGAGAAAGAAGGCATTCTATGGAAGAACTAAGCACCGACCACCTCCTTTATTTTTGAGCGGAGAAGAGTATCACAAACGAGTTATGAATATCAGCACAAAATTTGGAAAACCGTACAAACCTCCACCAGATGGGGTGTACCACACAAAGAGGTCCATCTTTTGGGACCTACCATATTGGGAGCACTTATCGGTTAGGCATTGTATTGATGTCATGCACGTAGAGAAGAATGTGTTTGATAGTATCATTGGCACTTTGCTGAACATGCCTAATAAGACCAAGGATAGGGTCAAAGCTAGATATGACATGGTTGCTAGGGGGCGTGTCGAGGTAGAACCAGTTGAAAGGGGGAACCGTACTTACCTACCCCCGACTTCCACAACTTTATCGAAGGAGGAGAAGGTGGCATTGTGCGAGTCTTTAAAGGGTATGAAGGTACCGCATGGGTATTCCTCCAACATAAGTCGTCTTGTGTCATTAAAAGATCTGAAGTTAGTGGGACTAAAATCTCATGATTGTCATGTTCTGTTGACACAACTTCTCCCTGTGGCTATTCGGTCCGTTTTACCTAAACATGTTAGACAAGTGATCACTAAGCTTTGCATATTCTTTAGTGCAATTAATGCTAAAGACATTGATCCGGAGTCTTTAGATAAGCTACAAGCTGATATCATTGTGACACTTTGCGAACTTGAAATGTACTTTCCCATCAGTTTTTTCGACATTATGGTTCACTTAATCATCCATTTGGTTAGAGAAATTAAACTGTGTGGCCCGGTGTTCCTCAGAAACATGTGGGCTATGGAGCGAGAGATGGGGACGTATAAGAGGCGAGTGAAGAATCGGTATCGACCCGAGGCTAGTATTGTTGAAGCGACTGTTGCTTGTGAGACACTTGGGTTCTGCCAAGATTACTTGACCACTGTGCAATATATCGGACTCCCTACCTCTAGGCATGAGGGACGGCTACAAGGGAAGGGTACTTTGGGGAAAACGTTTATCACAGTTGACCGTGATTGTTTTGATAAGGCACATATGTATGTTTTGCAACACATGACTGAAGTTCATCCATATTTAGTTGATCATATTGCCTTCATCAAAAGTCAAAATCCAAATAAACGTGAAGGTTGGGTGGTAAGTGAACACAATCGGACATTTGTACACTGGTTTAAAGAGAAGGTGATGAGAGAGTTGTCAAACACAACACATAACCTAAGTGAGAACTTAAGATGGTTAGCATATGGTCCTAAGCTCACCATCATATCTTATGAGGGGTATGATATTAATGGGTTTTGCTTTTACACAAGTCGTCAGGATGCGAAAAGTACGATGCAAAATAGCGGTGTTACAGTTGTGGCATCGTCAGTTGAATATGTAGGAAAGGGTAAACAACCTGTAGATATAAGAAAGCCTTACTATGGGGTAATTGAAGACATATGGGAGCTTGATTATCATGACTTTTCAGTACCCTTATTTCGATGTAAGTGGGTCGATTGTGACAAGGGAGTTAATGTTGATGATATGGGTTTCACCTTAGTAGATTTCAATTTTGTAGGTCACAAAAACGACCTCTATATTCTAGCATCTCAAGCAAAACAAATTTTCTATGTTGAGGATCCCTTAGACAAGAAACGGGCAGTTGTCCGTAATGGTAAAAGACGCATTCTTGGCGTAGATGGTGTTGTTGATGAAGAAGAGTATGATGAAGTTGATGAACTTTCTCCATTTTCGACCATTTGCCAAAATGTGCAAGTACTACGGGACGAAGTCTATATGCGAAATGACCACAATGAGGGGATTATGGTTTGATTAATTCAAATAATAGATTACATCCTTGGCTGATTTTTGAACTAGTTTGTAGACGATTATGTCATTCATTGGAAACTTTTACCTCTCAATAGACACTTTATTTTAATCCTTGGCTGATCTTTGTTTATTTTGCTTTTCTTATTTTGTTTTGATGAAATGCGAGTTGATGTTATATTATGACAATACTTGTTTGTTTTATTAACTTATGAATTAAAGTGTTATACTGCATGAAACATAGTTAATTGACCTAGTAGAAGACACCATTGACAATGAAAACCATAAATACTGTCTCTAGAGTGTAAGTCGGAATTAACAGTAAGTGTTCCTTAATGCACATAACAATTTTTTTTTATTACTAATGAGATGTACTGGCGTATGGAAATAAGCGTAGTACATTAGTGTAGATTAATGGGCAGGTCAGTGTAGGAGCAGGTCAGTCTGGTAGGTTCTGATCAGAAGGGTAAATACTTGAAACCCTTTTGACTGCAAATCAGTAGATTAAACATCTGCAACTTATATTATCTTATCTTGTTTCATTGAACATCTGTAAGAACTGGAATGTGGACATCATCTATTTAATGATAAATGCAGACACAAAATTCATATTTATTACACCGAGATTCTAGAGGAACTTTTAATCCGTTTGGCATGCTGCAGTTGCAGGAACATTAAGCTTGCAAGATTATACCGATGCTGGCATCATAGGTTTCCTGTATAATATAGCTTAGTGGCTCGAGTCAAGAGCTAGTCACAAGGTGCGATTTATTCTCTGGAACTTTTCATTTTTATGTTATTCTTGAGGCCAATCTTTTATACTCCGTATGATTTAGATGCGATCATGATGATATATTAGGCAATGTCTTTAATGTCGTCTCTGACGAGCATGACACCTCTAAAAGCAACACTTGCTGAAACTGGAGAACAAGTCGATGTTGCGAGTGTTAGTTTAGGAACCATTGTAGCAGTTAAAGCAGGGGAGAAGGTTTCTTTGGTGTCTTGCCACTATGTCTATTTTTAAAAGTAATTTATTTTGTGCAATCAGTAACTGATTGGCCCCAAGTCGCTACAGGTTACATGACCCTTTACCCTATTAGTAACAGCATCTGACATACATGTAGTGACACGATTCGGAACATTCCTCAAGCGACTTGGGAAAAACAAATAATTTAGCTAAACTGAAAGACTGATATTCGAGTATATCTCTGTCTGTAAACTCGCATTTTCTGCATTTTCTGTCACGATGCGGTTGTTAACGTTGCTGCTACTTTCTGCATTTTCTGTCACTCTTACTTCTGGTCGTTTTCTGCTATCGTTATGTTAATAGCTGCCAGTGCTTCCATGTTTTGTACTCGTTAATCTGTAGGATGAAAGGCTTGAAGTATTAAGATGATAGAATGATGATAATGAGATGGAGACACTAAAGAACAAGTATGAAGATGATATGATAAGTAGATAGAGTACCATAAGTTTTCAATGACCTGATTAACTAACTCTCTCACTCACTCAATGTGAATTATGTTTTGAAATAAAATAATTACGTGTTTGTTGTTTGTATGTGATTTGGATGATGAATACGATATATACATGTTATGGAAAGGGGTTAATGTATAAGACGAAGGGCTTAGTAGGATTTGGGTTTTGAGTGTCGACATTGCTGAAATTTTATGTTCACTGATATGCCACCTAAATGCTATTTTTCTCCTTTCCTGTGCATTTGAATTTGATGGCAGTTATGCTACTGCAAGTCCCACCTATTTACTAATTACTATTTACTAATTACTACTACTTGCTTATGCTACTGCAAGTCCCACCTGCAATTCTATTTCTGCCCGAGTGTCTGTGCAGATCAGACCAAATACTGCATTAGCTACTCCTACTACTGCTATGTTCTTACTACTGCCCAGACCCAAATACTGCATTAGCTACTCCTACTCCTACTATTGCGACATCGACTAACGTTAACAACCGCATCGTGTATTTTGAGTCCATAAACTCAACAGCCAGAATCACATGTATAACCTCAATCACTGTAAAAATAAGTGGTAAAGGAAAAACAGCATAAACATCATAGCGATAACACGAATGTTTTTGCTGCTTATATACCTCGCAAAAGTCTCAAAATAACTATTAACAGATATAGTTGCCATACTTTGTGAAATAGTAACAGAGTAAACATCATCATACCATCTAGTTCCATATTCTATTTGTTTGTTACTCATCTATTTGTTTGTTACTGTTACAGAATGGGTAAAGGAGATAAGGATGGAGATAAAGGAGATAAAGATTCGCAACCAAAAAAAAAGACAAGGGGTCCGGCAACGGGTAAAACATTTGAAGAGATTCTTAGTAGTACTGAGACTGTAGCAAACCAAGCAAAAAGTGATAAAAAGGAGGTACTACATATTGAGTTTAATAAGCGTGGTCAGGCTTACGGACGGTGGTTGAAGACATTTCGTTCTGATATGGGAAAGTTGGCGCGAAATATTAGGATCACTAAAAGTTGGGATCAAGTAACAGATGGCGAGAAAAGTACAATGTGGTGTTGTGCAAAGGTAGGAAATTACTAGTATTATGATAATTTGATTTAAAATATTAATATTAGATGTTTTCTTATATATATACTTTTTTCCCCAGAAAACATGGAATCTCGAGAAGGACAAAGAAAAGTTAATTTTAAGGATTCTGCGTAATAGATTTAAGGATTGGAAGACGAAGATGACAAATACCTACATTTTCTTTAAAGAGAAGTCTGATGACGGAGAAGAAAAGTCTGACGACGAAGAAGAAAAGTCTGATGATGGAGAAATCACTATTAAAAGTCCAGTTGAAAAATACAAACAACTCACGCAAGAGGATTGGGACGAATTTGTTAAGCAGCGCACGAGTCCTGCACACTTGGTTAGTGTGACGTTTATTGTTTATTGATTGATTAATAAGTATAGGCATTTTTATTTTTATGCTTCATTGATAGATTTGATTAGTGACGTATTTTGAGAGTTTCTATTATAGGAGAAGAGGAAAAAGGCTCAAAATGCACAGAAGCATAATGTACATCCACATTTTTTGGGTAGAGCCGGGTATTTAGGCAAGCAAGATAAATGGTATGTAGAAGAACTTGAGAAAGAGACAGATCATCTACCTAATCAAGAACCCTCTCTTACCCAGCAATCGGTAGTGGAACGTCTTAGTGATCGAGGCTATGTTTGGATCAAAGCACATACCCCGCCAAGTAGTTCTGGTGCTGAACCTCCACCAAAGTTGCAAAAAGTTATTGATGAATATGTAAGTTCATTCTAAACAAATACAAAGTAATTAATATGTTTTATTATCAATTTAGTAATTTATTATTATTGCATTGTATCATTTTTCCTTTATAACAGGAGACTTGGAAGCAAAAGGAGGAAAATGGGGAGTTTGTTCCTTCCAGATTTGAGGATGCGTTGGTGAAAGCATTAGGGAAACCAGAGCACAATGGTAGGACGAGAGGAATTGGTGGCTCTGTTGGTCTCCAAACTTATTTTGGAAAACCACGGAGTCGAGATAATCATGGAAAGCGGTATACGGATGAAGAAATCAAGTTGCTTATTGAGAAGGCAAAGAATGAAGCTCTGGAGAAAATGAGTTCAGTGATTGAACAGAAGGTAGCTGAAGCTATGAGAAATCGTGGTAAAGTGTTATCTGAGGCCAGTTTTGAGAATTTGCCAAAGAACCACTCTCCTGATCAACATGGTCAAAGTAGTTGTCATTCAGCCCATCAAAGTGACTGATTCATCGAATTAAAGGTAATAAGTTCCGACATTTTTGCACCAAATTTCACAATTTAACAATTTAACTAACTTTTAAATGTACACAACACACTATTGATCATGCAGAACGCCCATGTGTCCATCGATAAAGTTATTAAAGCTGGTGCACAACTACCATGTCCATGGAATGGATTTAGTAGGGTTGGAGAAGCGGAAGGGAGTTTTGCACAATGGCCTAAGACCTTGATTTTGTTAGGTGAAGACGAGGTAATAAGTGATTGTTAATTCTCGATTAGTAATAAAGTATGTTAATCATAAGTCAGTTATGTAGGTTTAATCTTTAGTTGCCGCTGATTTTGTTCAAATATTATTATTTTTATTAGGTCAATAAAGAAGAAAAGGCTCGAAAGAGAAAAGCCAAGTCGAAAGATACTAAAGAATCCGGCAATAATATGGTTCAAAAGAAGGTAGTTAATAAGTTCAATTATATTTATTTATAGATTCCGATGCTAAGGTTAAATTAGTTGCAATGTTGCATATTGGTAGTTTTATCTACTCTTATTATGTTATGATAGATAGCAAAACTTGAAAAGGACAAGGGAAAAGTAGTGACAATTCAAGATGTTGACAAAGTAGTGGCCCCTCTTACTGATGAAGACGATGTAAGTGATTGTTAATTCTCGCTCCTTTTTTTAACTCTTGCTTTTTCTACTGTAAACTTCAACCTAGCTAACTCTTACTATTTTTATTAGGCTAATAAAGAGGAAAAGACTCAAAAGAGAAAACCCAAGTCGAAAGATAGTAACGAATCCGACAATAAGGTTCAAAACAAGGTAGTTAAGTTCAATTATATTTATTTATATGCAGGTTCCGATGCTAAGGTTAAATCAATTGCAATGTTGCATATTGGTAGTTTTATCTATTGTTATTATGTTATGATAGATAGCAGAACTTGAAAAGGACAAGGGGAAAGTAGGAACATTTGAAGAAGATGACAACGAAGTGGCCCCTCTTAGTGATGAAGAAGTTAAAGCCTTGAGTCATCACTGCAGGATCTTAGAAGAGAAGTTGTGCTCTTTGTCAACCACTACATGCCTCAAAATTGTCATTAATGCCTCAGTATTTAATTACACAGAGAATAATGATGTTGAATGCCATTTGACCATCGTTGAAATTAGGCAGATGTTCCGATATTTATGGCTAAATGTTGTTATGCTTCAAGCTTGGGAAAGGTATGTATAGTATGAACCTATTTCATTTATTGGTGTTTTGTTCAGTAGTGATAGTTTGGTTACTAATTTGCTTACGGTTTTATGATGGAAATTGTATATATAGTTTCTTGTATCAATGTGCAACTACAATCGGAAACACTACATTAGTTGCATACTTGTGCCCCGTGAAACTCGTGGAGTATATGTATTCTCCAAAACAATGTGAAGCGTATGTGGCTCATGCTATGAAAATTCAAGAAGATAAGAAGTATATCATGGGAGCATTTTTTGAAGGGTAAGTATTCAACTTTCAGCATTTGTTGGATTCTGTATGATTATGTGTTGATGACTTAAAAGATCGAGTCTTTTTTCACTTGTTTCATTTGTTATTTATTTGTTTTGAATACAGCAATCATTGGATGTTGGTTGTGATTTGCGTGGCATTGAACACAATGTATATTTTGGACTCACGAAGACGGGATCCAAAGAAGATGGGCATAAAAAAGGTTCTTGAAGGTGCTTGGCTACTATATTGTGCGTATGGAGGAAGACGCAACTATAATAGTAAAAGTACTAAACTATATATAAAACACATCAAGGTACCTATAAAGCTTACTTGAACTATTTAGAACGTTCATTAGATTTTTTTCTCTCCTTTATGTAAATTCTGTTCTTTGCCACCTTTCCAATTCTTGAGTTCTTATAATGTAAATTATAGCTAATTAGTTGTTATATGTATTAACTAGTACTTATTATATTGTTTTTTTAATTTTAGTGTCCGGAACAACCAGGGGATTATGAGTGTGGTTATTATGTCATGAAATGGATGTACGACATAACCTTCTATCATTGTAAATCTGCGGAGGTAGACTTTGAAGAGGTAATTCAATCTTGCCTTAGCTTTTCATTGTCAATTATATATCAGTTTTTCATTACATTTATTATATATTACTATAATATTTATTTTGAAAATGCAGAAAATTGCTATTACATCGGTGTCAACGGTCGATCTCAATGTGGTTAGAGAAGTTTGGGCTAACAAATGTTTAGATAATCTACAATATTCCAAATAGAGTAATTTGGTATCACTATGACTTCTGTTGGATTTTAATTAGCTTAGATTGTATATGTTTAGAACGTTGTGGAAACGTTTGTTGTTATGTTGGATTGGATTTTGGAATGAATGTTGTTGGTTCAATTCGAAGGAAATGTAATGTCTTTTGGTTGGATATTTTAATGCAGGTGGTTTTAAATTTCTGGTGTTATGGATATCAACTTTATAGGAAGGTGCTGCCGAAATTTCGGTAGCGGTTTTTTTTTTTAAAAAACATAAAAATAAAATACATCAGTTCTTATAAGAAATGACGCAAATGGTAATTAGTTATTGCATCGGTTTTGAAAAGAAATGATGCAGAAAAATAGAGCAAAAGAGTCAGTTCCTATCATAACTGACGCATATATTAGTAAACTTGGCGCTAAAACAACATATCAAATGCATCAGTTGTTCACTAAGAACTGATGCAACAGGTAGAGGAAAAAACGTCAGTTTCTCATATAACTGATGCATATACTAATCAATTTTGCGCGAAATTAAGGAACTAATTGCATCAGTTGTTGGGAAACTGACGCAAAAGCTAAGAGCAAAAGCATTCGTTATTTGAAAACTGATGCAAAAACTAAGCTATTTGCGTCGGTTCTTATAGCAAATGCATCAGTTGTTTACTAACAACTGATGCAAATGATACAGCAAATGCATCAGTTGTATACTAAGAACTGATGCAAATGTCTGTTTTTTGCGTCAGTTGTAGAACCGACGTTTCAATAAACGTCACCTCCAAAAACGTCAACCAAGAACCGACGCAATAAGTCTTATAGAACGGATGCAATAGGGTGTTTTTGTACTAGTGTATATTAGCGAATTTCATTTTAGTCATAAAACTAAATATGGAACTTATGCATGCAATAAAAATACAAAGTTTGAAAACCTTATATTAAGATTTCGGAATTAGGGCACAAAATTTGGTCACCTACCAAATTTCGATCTTGAGCTATTATGAAATGGGATGAAATCCAACTCCAAGTATAGGAATACTGCTCTTAGTAGCACCCAAAATTATCCCAATGTAACTACTAATAATATTATTCTAGATATTAAAAGTAGTAAACCTTAAAAATATATTACTAAGACTTATTACTACACTAGTAAATTTAGTAAGAATGAGATTTTGATGAAAATTCTAGAGAGAATTTTCACACTAGAGGATTTGTAGTTTTATGAATGATAAAAGCTAGTATGGAGAAATAATTAGAAGACTAGTTAATAAAGGGAAGGGTTGTCCCTTCTCCTTCATTTTACATGGCTCCAAGGGCTAGAAAAAAAAGCCACTCTCTTTTTAAGTTTCCCATACACTAGGCTTCATTAGGGCTATGGCCTAATCATAAGACATGATCATTACATCTAATTCTTAATTAGATAAATGATGATTGCACACAACCACCCATTTTGGCCCTAAAACACGGTTCCCATTTCTTAAAATGAGTTCCATTTTACACTTACCATTTTATCATTTATAATATGTTACACATGTGACATATCCCATGGTAAATGACAATTAGTAATTATAAAATGTGTATTTAAACAATTTAAATACAATTTCTTATCAAATAAATAATACTTAACATTTAAGTACCAACTAGTTTTGTGACCCGTGAAATTCACGGGTTTATCTGTTTTAGTTTTATTATTTTATTTTATTGTTAAGATTTGTTCGAGCAAATAGTTTATCCATTTAAAAGATATAGTCTTGAAATATATAAAAGTTAGTTAGTTAATGTCTTATTTTTTGACATCTCTAATTTATTTTTCAAACTTTATATTGTACTTTATTTTGATTAATATACTAATAGCATGTAATTTTTAAAAAATATACCTTCAATGAGTCCATTAATTCATGACACTCATGCATAAACTCATTCTAAAAAGTATGTTGAATTGTTTTGGCTACTCTTTTAAAAGCTATCTACATTGAAACGCATGTGAGATAAGAGTCCTTTTAATTGGGCGTGAATGAGAAAGTATCAACAGTCAGTGAAACATAAACACTAAATCAATCGAAATTAAATTTTACATTATTGATCCTATAATTATAAATTTTTGACCTTCAAAACCACCAGCAACATGGGGTCTATGAACATCAACAAAATTAATTATTAATAAGTATTTTAATGTAATTTTTTTAATAATTTGGTGTAGTTGTTATGTGGAAAAAAATTAAATGCTTAAAGTTGTCTTTTAATTAGATTAGATTGTATAGATAAATTGTGTACTAAATTTTCTATATAAAACTTGAAGGCCCTTTGTTATCTAGGCATATGAAGTTAGTGAGGTAAGACAAAAGGACAAATTAATGCATAATGTTTGATTATTATTATTCTTTTTTTAGAATGATAAATTCTCCACTGTAAGGAGTTCAAAACATATTTTCTAATTAAATTAGAGACTTTTTATCTCAATATTTTATTTCTCGTAAATCATATTTTTAATAGTAGCATATTTATGAAGTTTAATAAATGCTAGTCTTAATATATATCAATTTGCCAAAATTCCTAAATTTTGCAAAAAGGATAAATTAAGTAAAATAGTAACCTACAATAAATGGTGAGGGAAACCAAAAAGCTATATTATTAAATAAAAGAAATAAAAGTTAAATAAATATGTAGGTTAATAACAAAATTTAGGAAAGAAAAGTAAATAGTTTGTATTAATTTATTTTTGTGTTTGCAACTAACATTTTTTATTTTTATTTTGTATTTTTAAGCATGTGATACATGATTTTAAATATGACTTTTTAATAACACATGACATACTAAAAATACTTAGTATTGTATTTTTAACATCAATGTTCAAAAGTCATGAAACTTGATTGATATTTATGTCTATCTTAAATTTGATAATAATAGAACAAAACGCTCAAAAATCATAAAACGTATCATCAATTGTAAGAATAATTTGTATTAAGTTTTTAAATTAATTTGTAACGTATTTTTTTTATAGGGACAAAATTTGTAAGAATAATTTTTCTTAATGTGTCACTTATATGTCTTATCTATCTATTCACATCAAGTAAGTGTATTAAGTTTTTAAATTAATTAAATAATTTATTTATTTTTATGTAAGTTTCATTGTTGGGTTGTGAAATATTCATCACATTTTCAAACTTTATCGTATCGTTTGTTTTGTTCAAATTTAAGGGCTATCAAGATTTATGGTATTAATAATTAGTCTTGTTTTTTTTATAATATTGTATAAATAATAGATAACCAAGTTGATATTTTACAATATTGTATAAACAAATGAATAATCTAGTAATCAATATAGATGAATTATGTATTAACCAATATAAAAATGACACTTGTATTCAAATTAAATACTTTAAGTAGCTTTTTAACTATATTGTATGCATAAATATTAATAATAATGTAAATTTAGCTACTAATCATGTCAATAAGATTTATTTTTTTCAACTTGTTAATATGATTGAGATCCTTGCAACTCCAATTTAATAATATGAGAGCTATTTTTAAAAGGAAAGTGATGAACAAAAAATCACACATACAAAAATAAAACATACATTTTATTTAAAGTTTATGAAATACTAATTTTTTTTTACGAAACTAAAAATAATTAATCATTAACATTTATATTGTCAAACTTGTAGTTAGTTTATAATATAACATTGAGGAAAATAGGGGGAGTATTTGTTTAAGCAATTATAGTATTCATCCCTTCTTCACATAATTCTCTTTTTCCAATGAATCGTCCCTACAAAAAAAATACACTGAGCGATTAATAACAAACAAAATGGTGGAATTTGATTTATTTAATATTAACCTTATGATTATATTAGTTTAAATTTTCCCTTAAGTAATAAAAAAATTGGACATTGAATGATAAAAATATAAGTATATTTACCTTTAAATCGCACAACTTCACAAATCTTGATAGCCCCTAAATAACAACAAAACAACATATATGTGAAGTTAAAAAAATGCGATAATACTTCATAACCAATAAAACTTAAAAATAAATAAAAAGACTATTAATTTAACACCTTAATAATACATTTACAATGATAAGAATGATTATTTACACATACAATTCTCTCGGTGATGGAGTAACCAAAATTTTGGCTCACAAATGTTGTCTTCTATCAAATATTTATAGTTAGTTGATGATGCATTTTATGACTTTTGGGCGACTTACTATTATTATTATTATCAAATTTATTATATGCATAAATATGTACCAATGTTTTATGACTTTTAATCATCCTTTTTCATTATTAGCAAATTAAATATAGACATAAATATATAGTAGGGAGAAATGAAATGTAAAAGGTTTGCTTTAAATATTTTTCCCTTTTTTATATATATATTTTTTTACATAATTTACCTTACATGTGAGTTGTTTAATCATTCTTTGCCTTGACTTTTATTTATATATTATATTTATAGATTTATATATGTTCAATTTAATGAAATTATATCTCATTTAAAGAAATTGAGCAAATATATATCAAAAAAACGTAAGAGAAAATTGTACATATAAACAGAAATAAACTATTAATTTAACACCTTAATAATACATCTACAATGATAAGAATGATTATTTACACAAACAATTTTCTCGATGATGGAGTAACCAAAATATTGGCTTGAATTTGGGCCACATATGTTGTCTTCTATCAGATATTTATAGCTAGTTGATGATGCATTTTATGACTTTTGGGCGACTTATTATTATTATTAAATTTATTATATACATAAATATGTAGTATTTAATATTAAGTATGTTATTATTTGCCCTTAATATTTACAAATTTTTATTTTTTTTATAAACGGCGTAAAAATTAGAATTATATGATATTTATTTGTCGCTTTAAATATTCTAATAATAAATATCGATATTTAAAATGTTTTAGGAATTTTGAATTTTAATTGTTATTTAATTTATCTAGAAATTAAAAAAGTCAAAAGGTTAATGTTTGTTATGCTATTTACATTTAATGTTCCAATTTTTTTATTTTTCTCATTTTAAATAAGAAATGATGATGTGGCTCCATGTCATGTATAATAAATGACGTGGTTTTTTGCTAATGCTAGGTGACATTTTCTATGTGGCATTTTGTGTTAGCCTTTTAATAGTATTGTATAGATAATGATGTCATTTGCTAGTATTCTAATGGTAAAATAAAATACTTTTGGTTTGCCTTTATTTTATTTATATATTTATAGATAAATGAATTAAATCAATGTCATATAATAAATTAATAATACATATCACATTTAAAATTGTCATGTCACATTTAAAATTGCAATGTCACATTAAACTTGCCATGTCACATTACTTTAGTTAGCCTTTTAATAATATTTTATAGATTTGTATTCTAATTGTTGATTGTTGACATGGAAGATTGTTGGCGTGGATTTTGGGAGTACAAGGTGGCTTTTTGGTAATCCTATGTGGCTTTTATTTATTGTTGACATGGCTTTTACATGGCATTTTAGCTTAGCCTTTTAATAAGGTTTTATAGATTACCAATTTTATATGTGTAAAACGTGTCATTTCATTTTCGTTAATGTAACCTACAACTCAATTGTAATCACAATTAAGCGATAACTTTTATCTATATAATTACGATAACATTTATCGACTTTAATAAATTAAAATAATGATTTTTTTTATCGAAAACGAATCTCACATAATCGTATTATTATGAGATACGAACCGCTTATTAATCTCGTTCAATTTAAGGAATTAATCAATTCATATCATTATACAAATTATTAACTTCATTGATTAGGGCATCATCCTTTAGGTGTGACCTTAAGGGATCGACTGATCATCACCATCACATGACAGTAATGTAAAACTCTAGCAAGCCAATCATTACTGGTAAGTGTTGAACAGTCGACTATAATTTATCATCCCTTCCGTACTCAATATGTGTGTGTGTGTGATTTAATGATGATATTAAATCATGTGATCGCACTATTATTGAGGACACTTACTCAAACAATCTCCCACTTGTCCGATACAAGTGTACGTCACCATTTCTCTTATCCTATTACAATCTCCCACTCAATGCAAGGCATCTACACATGTCGTACTTACAAGTGATCGTATATAGAGTGGTTTTTCTCGATATGGAGATATAACTGTCTAACCGGAAAATTATCTAGCATAGATACCTTCCGAGTGTGGCCACGCATTTCCAGTTAACTGCTCCTTGATTGGCCTTGCGATTTTGGTTAAGCCTGACAAGGGGTGAACAATTCATATTGCCCTATTCCCTTCGGCTAGGCATAGCTCATCATAACCCAAAATGTGCCCGTATAAACCCCATTACGAAGGTGTTAGGACATAAACCAAAGTTACTCTGAAACTATGTCACCTCGGGCGAATAGTCATTAGTCTAAGAATCGACTCATTTAAAATACGGTAGTAGCTCCCGTTACGACCAGGCTATTTATGTGAATAAAATTGCAGAGGTTTAAAAAGCGGTCACTTGTCCGACAGAGTGTTCTAAACCGTCTGCCTATGTGATCAGCTAGTCATCCCACATGACTCTATGGCATTTTGAACTTGTCATCAATCGTACCACACTCTAGTTACTTTGAGACGTCGCCTCATGGTAGTAACAATGGAAGATTAATGGGGTTCAAACTTGTCTGTACAACCCATTGAATATGACAAAGTAATAGAAAGAGTTATTGATAACTCAAACGATACGTGCGATTATCACATCTAAGTAGACAATGTCAGATTGCTACTTAATGTCCTATAATCTTAAGTGTATGTTTACACTTGCAATAAAAGTGTGTAGGTTTTCAAACCCTTTAAATTGCAGATTTCTTCATGTTCACGTTGGCTCTTATAAATGAACTTCTTCAAATACATTTCTAGGCTCCTACCTAGACTCATACTCTTTAACTTGAAAGAAGCAAGTTATCTCATAACTTGTGATGTAGGTTACGGTGAACCATGCTACTCGCAGTTTTAAGGTGCACTACCCAATCACAATGTACTTGGTATATTTTATAGAATCTTGCAATGACAATGTAACACCCTTACAAGTCATACAAACTATTTGTCAAATCAAAACCATCCTTGGATTATCATAAATCCTTGAGTTTGGAAACTCTAGTTTGTGTAACTCTATTACACATAACTAGGCTTTCTTCCAATCCTTTGAATAGTCCACCAATTCTCCTCGAGAATACATGACGATTCTTAATGCTTCAACTTTTGACATATCATGCTCTTAGCATGTTATTCATCATGGACATGTGCATCATAGTTTACATGATTATGCTAATGGCGGAAATATTGCAACTCAAATCATGTGAAGAAATGTATTTAGGTTCGATAAATGACCATGACCATCTCATGGTAATTCTATCTTCATCACTATGAATAACCTTTAAAACTTGTTGATGGAACAAGATGCCACTACAATCTCAACCAAACATCCCATGTTTAATTAGATCCATATAATGTCCAATTATTTCATCCGGAATTCAAAACTCAAATACTTCCTAGAAATATATCCTTGTCATTCTCAATAAGCAATGAGCTTGATTTCATGGACGATGAAAACTCCCATTCAATTTCATGTTCTTAACATGACAATATTGAACTCCCACTCAATTTAACATGTTTCTTTAAACGTTCAATGAATTAATTCAGCCATTTCTTATCAACATAGTAGTGATGAAACCATATATGTTTATAAACATATCCCTTTCAAATACCCATTTGGAAGGAGGTTTCTATGACTAACTTTAATCATTCTCCCTTTGAATGAGGTACGAAAATGGTTCTAGCATAGTTATATACTAACATTGCTAAAAGATATTGAGATGTCTCTCACTCGTTTTCAGATACCATATTAATTTCATTAGGCCGTACATATTGCTAGGCATACTTAGATCATTATTTAATTCCAAGAACACCTTCTTGTGCCATTGTAGAAACTTCTTTTGCAATGATTTTCTCTTGGTCTCCTCACAGAGTACACTTAAGAACTTCTTTTTTTAGTAATACTTGCACATTGATTTCCTCAATCAAAAATAGATCACATCTACTTACTTGAGGTGAACTTCTAACGTTCCTATCAACTCGAGAATAGATCCCATCCACTCGAGATTTTTAGCACAAACTTTATATACGAGAGTTTTTCCTTTTAGTCTCCTCACGTAGTAATCCATAAGAACTTCTTCTTATATTTTTTTTCCTGCGCGTCGTATTTCTCAATAACATCTCATGAAATATTGTTCATACTTTCACGAAGATAGATCCTATCTATTCGAGAAACATTAATCACTCAAGATAGATCTTATCTACTCGAAAAACATTTTATCATTAAGATTGTGGCAATAAATTTCTCCCACTCAAGAAACACTAATCAATTTTTGACATGAACTAAACAATGCGAGGTGATATTAAAATAAAACTAAATGCGAAAATTGAAACTAAAATAACTATTTAAGTTTAAATACAACAAGCCAAGCGGGGATGGTACATCCCACGAATATTAAAATGGTAAATAAACAAACCGGCTAAACAATATAGAAGCATAGTCATGTCGATGCCTAGCATCGCTCGCTAGCTCTCGCAGTATCCCCAAATTAGCATCAACCTGCATACATGAAACATGTACGCCAGAGTCAGTGGATAGCAACTAGAGGTTCTCCCAGCCACTTATTATCAGAAAACACGTAAACAGGCATGTAGCTTTAATACTCCCTCCATCTCGATCAATTGTTATCTATTTCTTTTGACACGCAGAGTAAGAAAATAAGTATAAATGAATTTGGACCACACAAACCACATGGCCCCACATGCAATGAAATGTGATCCACAAAAGGTTGCCAAAAATGGAAATAGATAACAATTTAATGATACACCCCAAAATGGAAATATATAACTATTGACTGGAACGGAGAGAGTACATTAATAAGCATGTTCTGATATAACCGTAGAATTATATGAGGCATGTTAAACAGATATTAGCATGTGATAACTATACCCAAATCAACATTTAATACTTAACGTAACTCATAGTTCAAGTATACATGTAAAATAAGTATATCAATACAACTTAGTTTCAGTATTTAGTTCAGCGGTCCACTCGAGACATAACTAAACACATATTCATCAAGTAAAGGGATCATATGTCAATACTGAAGACATATCCCAATGCCAAATAATCAACAAGAAAAGGGCTCAGAGGTTAATACGCAAGACATACCCCAATACCAAACAATCAACAGGTAAAGGTCTCAGAGGTCAATACTCAAGACATATCCCAATACCAATAAATCAACAATTAAAGGGCTCAGAGTGCAATACTCAAGACATATCCCAATACCAAACAATCAACAAGCAAGTAAAGGGCTCGGAGGTCAATACTCAAGACATCTCCCAATACAATACAGAAAGGTACTGGACTCAGAGGACCAGCTTAAGGCATGTCCCAGCACCAAGTAATCACGTATTGGACGCAGAGGCTAGCTTAAGGCATGTCCTCAATACGCAACCACCCCTACGTGTCAGGCTTAAAGGACTAGCTTTAAGCATGTCCCGACACGACCACATAAATACGCATTGGGCTCAAAAGACCAACTTAAGGCATGTCCTAACACGACACTCACACATGTACCAGACTCAGAGGACCGGCTTAAGGCATGTCCCGATACGCAACACATACACACGTATTAGACTCAGAGGCCAACACTCAAGGCATGTCCTAATACGCAGCCACAACATACACGTAATGGACTCAGAGGTCAACACTTAAGGCATACTCCACCACGCAAACACACGCACACACACACACACACACACGTACTGGACTCAGAGCTCCACTCGAGACATACTCCAATAAGAATCCATAAAATGAGTTAACAAATCATTCACTTTGCTGCTATACAATGCACCATACTATAACATTCAAGCATAGAAATCATACAGAGAAGAAATCACTCAAATCGGATCATCCGATCACAAGTTAAAATTAAATTTTATGAGATCAAGGGCTCCCAGCCGGTCAGACCACCGGCTGTCGGTCGACCGGCTGGTAGTCCTTTCCAGCCACTTTTGAAAATAGAGAATAAGGAAAAGAATTTCCCAGCCGGTCAACCGGCCGCCCGGCTGGCAACCCTCCTCTCAATGCCAACTTTTGTAAATTCAACCATCAGGGACTCTCAGCCGGTCGACCGGCGGCCGGCCATCCAACTGCGAACCCTTCCCACTTAACGAATAACATTATACTCGGACTACCAGCCGGTTGGTCGACCGGCTGCTGGCCGACCGGCTGGCGCTACCTGCTACTTAATTTCACGCAAGCTGCCGGTTAGTCGACCAGTTAGTCGACCGGCTGTCGGCCGACCGGATGAGAAGCCCTGTACCGAAAATACCTTTTTACGCATAACTTACTCAACCAAAATTCATGGAACGGTTCTAGACAGCAATTCTTGCATGAAATATCCAAAATCCACCTACATGTTAAGGTGAATCTACTTGCAATTTGAAAACCCTATGTCTAACGATGTGTGCCAATTTCTGTATAGTAAGGGGAACGATGATTTGTGATAATTGTATACGCTAGTGAGGGTAGCCAATGAGCATGCACGATGTAGTTGGATAGCCTTGTTGTCTCATTTCTTTTGAATATGTTGTTGTTGTGATAGAAATGGTAGTCGTATTAGAGGTACATGTGTCACATTACGAGTCTAATATGTATGGTTATTAGGCGTTAATAATAACATTGACATGTAGATTGATGGAACTAAATGAATAAAGTATGAATGTGCTAAGAGAAGGTGATTTGCAATTGCATGTAAAATTTACCTCATGTTGAGCTATATGTATACGATATGATAGTTAATGACATGATTTGGAGCTCTAGTGCTTTATGTATGTACTTTGACGTGATTGAACGAATATAATGGGACCGATAGTAAAGGAATAGAAATACCAAGCTTGCTTTCACGATGTAACCTTGTATGAAGTGAGACATGAGTAAAGCGTGGTTAAAAACACAATGAATAACTTACGTGCTGATATGAATGGGTAAATATAGCTGCTAGAAAACTTTAGACGAAGTTTACTTTTATGGGGAAAAGTGTGTCGTTTCCGGTGTTTCGTTTCTGTGGTTGAAATAATATTTATTCACTATGTTTGGATGTTGATTTGTTATAGGGTTTGATCTTATTCCTTGTTTGCTTCTATCCGTTGTTAAGTTATGTTCAGATTTCATATTTGTTAAGTTGTTAGGTTCAGATTTCAGATTAAATTTCTGAATGGTGGTTTCACTAGGGTGGAATGATTAGTTTAGTTGTTTGAATACTTAATAGTAAGATCCGTAAGACCAGGATGGGAGAGACCAACCTCCTTAAGATATTGTGGTCAAACCACGTTGTTGAGGATGCTACTAGGGATCCTGAGTCTGTTATGAGAAAAATTTATTCTCAGTTGTTTGATCAGGCATGCGATATTACGGGAACATAACCTGTTTCTTTAGGGGGATAGAAGATGATTGCGTTGGGTTTTAAGTCTTCTAGTAAGTTTTATATATGTTTTATCAGCTTTGTTGTGTTTTGCACATCTTTGGGATATGGTGAATTTTTGTTGTCTTAGGTGGCCTTACGGAGTAAGAAGTAAAAGTAAGTTTTAGCATACTGAAGTTGTGGTATTATAAGTCGTGTCTTTTCAAGTTTGTTGTGAACTTCGAGGACGAAGTTCGTTCTAAGGGGGGAAGATTGTAACACTTGGTTGTAAACTTTGAACTTCGAGGACAAAATTAGTTCTAAAAAAGGGAAGATTGTAACACCCCTCTATTTTTCCTATGAGTTACTCGGTCGAGTTGGATGCACTCGGCCTCATTGCTTGTTGATGTATAATTGTTTGATAACGAAAATGGTATAGTATGTTGTCCGCTTATATATTGGTTGTATTAAAACTGCTAAAACTTGAGATTTATATATAATATTGTTGTGATTCCAATTGGAGGTGGTATCTTGTCCTTTTAAGATTCTAAAGATAGGCCATGCGCCCAAAAAGACCAAGAATTGTGGGAGATATGACTATTTTAAGAAAACTTGTTGGTGTTGAGAACTGCGAGGTAATTAACTTGACCGAGTTAAGGCTACTCGACCGAGTTGAGCCTACTCGACCGAGTTGGGCCTACTTGACCGAGTTAAGGCTACTCGGCCGAGATGTTCGACTCGGCCGAGTTAGCGGTTCCATGTTCAGTGTTGCAGTAACTATAAAATAAAGTTCGGAACTTAAAATCGTATTTACCCTAATCTGTCTGTTGCATTATTCTCACTCTTCTCTCAAACCCTCTTACCCTAAATCCTTATGTTTACCTACCAGGGTCTAAGTTGCGCCGATCATCCTAACCTCTTGTCGTCGTCGTTAAGTAAGTCCTTAATTCGTTTGTTAGTATGCTTTATGATGAATATGTTTGTGTTGATTGTTAGTAATACCCCATATGTTATCTTAGGAGGAGATTTCACAAAGGAACGGTGGTAGAATCGATTGAATATTTGCCTTGTGTGATTTGCCTTGAGGTAGGGTTCTCCCTACTCAGTTATCTGTTATATATGATTGTATGGTATTTCTGATATATTGTGACGATGTTATTGTTATGATGTAAGACTGATATCACCTGTGGATATGAGATGAGATTTGGGAACATATGTGTGGGACCGTTGCGGGAAACGACTCACACTCCTACGATAGGTCTTCGTAGGATCCGCCATGGAGAGGATGTGCACATTAATGATCTGGGTACCCCTTGCCACGAGCAAGTGGGGGTTGATTGTGGGACTATAGGTCACTCGTTCTCCTTCTTTCTCTTCTACGGCGCAGGAAAGTTCTTTCGGGCTCCGGATTAGCAGCAACTAATTCGTACCTGGAAGACCTGAGCATGCACAACACTGAGAAAAATAATAAGAACGGTCTTAAGGAATTAAAAGAAATTCCTTAAGACATACAAAAAAAATAAACTAACACAAAAAATTTAAACATATTGCCTCCCCGACAACGGCGCCAAAATTTGATACCGTTGTTTAGTATCAAAGATAAACCTAGGTCTACTAACTAGAAGCTAGTGGAAATAGGGTCGAATTCCACAGGGAGGCACAGTCGTAAGAAAAAGGCCAGTATATAAGTCACGATTTGGGGGGTTTTGTTGTTGAGATTGTAACTAAAACAGATGAAAAAGAAAATAAAACAAAAAGAACAAAGATGAGTTTAATCAATAAAAAAGGAATATGTCAGGATTCAGGTTGTCGCGGTAATGCATGTCACATAACAAAACTAGGTCAGTCGAATTATAAATGAAGTGGGAACGATCAATATCCTTTCGGTCTGAAATCACCCTGGACTCCCCTATCAATCCTTCGATCTAGATAGGTTACATAAATCATCCTAAACAAACCTACCTACCAATGTTTCGATCCAGGTAAGGTTTTACTAGGTAAAATGGTCTCATGCGTGCACTCATTTGACTAGTTTCATAATTAGATTGTTTATGGGTGAACTTCGTCGCAAAGACAACTAACATGCAATTCTTACGACGTTGCTACCGCGAGTACCTTCATCCTAACATAATATAAAAATTAGCTACGCATAGTTGTGGGATCTAAACTAACAATAAAAATAACAACGAAATTAAACATGATTAAAAATGACAAAATAATCGAAAACATAAAATGAATAATAAAATAACGAACAATGATAGAGAAAGAAATTACAATTACTGCGGTAAGGTTGAACGGAATCCAAGTGCTTGAACTAGAAACTAAAAGTTTGAGAAATGTAAAAACTAAAATAAAAAATGCTTAGATCTGAAAATGATAAAGAAGAATGCTAAAAGGTAAAAGTGTCTGACTAAGTATGAAGGAATGAAAATTGATTAGTGATTAGTTTGCTAACGTAATCCTTAAATAGGGATTAGGTTAACTTGCTTAATCACTAAACCTAAAACGAGAAAATGCATATCCGGTGCAATAAGCGAGCTGCTCGATCGAGTGACTGAACCACTCGATCGAGTAGTTGTTCTTCAGAATGTACTCAATCGAGTAACTTCGAGCAGGCATCTGCTCGATCGAGTAACCTTGAGATCCTCGAGGACTTAGTCCTTCCTGCAGACTCCTCGATCGAGTATCCAGTACTTCGATCGAGGCTTTCTCCTTGATGCGTGTCTATTTTATGATGTTTTACATCTATTTTAACACGCATTTTAGCGCTCAATTACTATGTTTTAGCCTCTTTTTCCCAACAATTGTCTACTTTCGTGTTTTTATGCTCTTTCGCAGAATTATGCGGAAAAGAGACGGTTTTATACCAAATTTCTACCCTCGGGATTTTTGCATGACCAAGGAACGAGGAAAAGCCAACTCAAAGCGCGAACCAAGAACCAAAGGGGCGAATTTAAGGCAAAATCAAGACTGACACACAGGAAGACCAGTCAACCGACTGGCTACCTTGGTCGGTCGACCAGAAGACCTGCTATCTTAAAATCAGAAGTCCACCGAGCCCGACAATCGGTCGACCGACCTCATCACCTGGTCGGTCGACCAGCGCGCAAATCCATAATTCTCCGCAAGCCCATTCGCGTGATTAGGTCAAGGAAATACTATTGTTTTGGTCGCCTACTTATGCAAATCGTGTTAAGGAGTTTATTATCAAATTAATTACCTAGTTTTACAGCAACAGTTTAATCTTTTACTTCATCAAATTCTTAGTATAGTTTTCAATTCTCAAAACACTGTTTCTTTAGTTTTATTCATTAATCTTTCCACGGAATTCAATGAAACTTGTTCTTTTCTGCCCTAATCCATATTACGGTAACTCTCTTGTTTTCAGATTATTCATTATCATTTCATAGGATTGCTAGTATTCGGTTTAGGTTAGAATCCCAAAGCCTTTGTTGTTTATCGCATGTTTAGATTATTATTCACCATGAATTCCATGTTTATTATTGTTTTCGTTGTTATTTCCGCATCATGCGTAGCTAATTACATATGTTAGGATGTAGGGAGTAAATATGCGTAGATGGTGTACTACCCGATTCTGCCTGTAGCAGACTTTGGTCGGCCGACCAGCTTAACTGGTCGGTCGACTGAAGTGGTTGGTCGGTCGACCGGGGTAGCTGGTCGGTCGACCATCCTGCGTACGTTTTCAGTTCTGTTTTATTTCGTCAACTATAATAACCTATAATGAGACTGAAAGGAGACTAATAAGATGTTAGTAATGACTTACCCAAGATTGAAAGATACGGGAAGGGCATTGGTTAACGTTTTAAGACGGCTAGGTTTCTTAAGACTGAAAGGTATGTGACCTAGAAATTAGGAATCACCCTTATTGTTGACACCCAATAATTGTAAGACCTAAGAACTTATAGCATAGGCCGAAAGGAGCTATTAGGTACCATAGACCGAAAGGATATGTTACACCCCTTACGCGCCTGCAATACTTGTTGACTTAGGATTTACACCATCATAGCTATTTATTTCCCGAACATCCTAGCATCCTTTCTACTATAAGTTTTATCTCATTCTTATTTACTTGTTTTATTTTTATCTTTATTTCTAGACTTAGTGACAATCAATCAAAACCCCCAATTTGTTACCTTAAAACATTGACCTAAAACAATAAACATTCCCCACCTCTTTGTGGTTCGACCCTTGACTTACGCTATCTAGTCTTAAGCCGAGGTTTTATAAATCTTATCTTTGGCACCCCTCAACGACGGGTGTCAAATTTTGGCGCCGTTGCCGGGGAGGTGATGCCAGTGTTTATTGTTTTTTGTTTTTGTTTTTGTGTTTAAGGAACTTTGTTCCTTAAACCTTTTTCACTTTCTTCTTGTAGTTTCCATCTTATGCGCAGGTCAGTTCAAGGAGAACTCCTACCACTAGACCTCGAGCTTGAGAGGAGTCTTAGAGCAAGAAAGAAGCTTGCCTTGCAGAATAAAGAAGGAGGTTCTCCATCTTCCTTATTCCAAGAGGATATTTTCGATCAACCATCGTCACCACAAAACCACCCACCTACACCAAATCAACCACAATCACAACCAAACTCACCTCATAATCCACTACAACAAAATGACACTTGCGCCACGATTTATGTCACGGGAATTCATAACTCGTGACCTAAATTTGCTTAGTCACGGGAAAAAAAGTCCCCTTCCTTCAAAATTAATTGGTAAAAAAATTTATGTCACGGGAAAATATATCCGTGACAAATAATTGTTTTTAGTCACGAATTAAGCCATGACCGTGGCTAACAAATGCGTTTAGTCACGCATCAAGTCACGAACGTGGCTAATAATTATTTTTAGCCACAATGTCGTGGCTAATTATGATTTATTGTCACATGTAAGTTAACCGTGACTAATTAGTGTGTTTAGCCACACTGAATTCTTAACGTGGCTAATTATGATTTATTGTCACAGCTAAATTATCCGTGACTATATTGCTCTTAGCCACACACTGAATTCTTACCGTGGCTAATTGTGATTTATTGTCACAAGTAAATTACCCGTGACTAATTATTGCTCTTAGCTACGCACTGGATTTTTACCGTGACTAATATTTTTGATATGTTAACAAATAATGGTACAAAATTATTAGTGCAACATGGTGTGTACTGTGACACCAAGATGATTGCGCCGTATTATTACGAGATGTGAACAATATTCCTACTTAATGTTCTTCACTATTGACGTAAATGATCTTATTATGATTATTCTTATTATTGGATTTAGTCTGTCACAAGTGAGATTTTGTGCAATTTATTATGATTATTCTTATTAACACTACTGACTTGAAAATGAATATGATTATATGAATAAATGATTGTTGTTTAATAATTTATTTTGCTTTATTTTCGTTGAATGCTGCTTTACTTTAAGTATACGTTTAATTATGTAATGACAATTTTGTAATTTCAAAGCTACTTACCTAGTTACTAAATTTATTAAATTCCGCAACTAGCCCGACAAAAAACACTACAGCAAATTGACAGTTGCGCCACGATTTATGCCACGGGAATTTATAATTCGTGGCTAAATTTTGTTTAGCCACAGGAAAAAATTTATTCACTATTTTAGAAAAAAATTATGCCACGGGATAATTTTTCCCGTGGCAAAAAGTCAATTGTGCCACAATTTAGGTTACAGTCGTGGCTAATAATCATTTTTGCCACGAACAATGTCACACCCATGGTAAATATATTTATAATTCTTTTTTTGTTAAATTTATAATATTGAATAACATTATTTAGAGACTGCATCACATTTAAAAGAGAAAGTATGTCCAATTAAATAACTAACTTATTAACACTTATCATTGAGAAGTCTGAAACTAATATATTGTTAAATAAGGTTTTTATTAGAAAATTGATTTACAACTTTATTTGTAAAATATTTCTACAAGAACTTGAATTCGAGATGTTAAATTGGAAAAAAAAGTGGGGAAGTTTTTAAGGAGAAAAAAAGAAAAGACCATTAGATTTAAAATGATTAAATAAAAAAAAGTAGTATAAAAAATTAAATTCAAAATGATTTCCAACAAATCATTGAATAAAATGGAAAAAAAACATATTGATAAAATAACCGATATAAAAAAATCAATATAGAAAACATTTTAATTATTGAAAATGAGCGTATCACACCGAAAAGTAAAATGGAAATTAAAATAATAAATTTATATGTGTAAATAATGTGAAATTTTGTTGACAAAAAGAAATATCAAGAATAATGAAAAGAAATCAATTTAGAGAAAACAAAAATTTATACGATATTTTCTGTGTTTTTTTTGGCAAAAACTGATTATTTTCGAGTTAATAATGTCTTGGTCATTTATTTTAGTAATAAAACTCGGTCATTGATACCTATATGTAATCATTATTCAAAATGATCATTACTTAGTAAAAAGTGATTAAACTTTTCGTTACAAATGCGACGATCTTACAAATAGTATTTGTGTGGAAAAATATATGAAAAAATGGATAAAAGAAAAATAAAATAAAAATGCCGACAAATGAAAAAAAATTAAAAAAAAATGTATTAGGGAAAAAAATATAAGGAAAATGTGATTAAATAGTTTGGAGAAAATGGTTTTGTTGACTCGGGAAAAAAATGACCCGAGCATCATTAATCGTGAGGTCAACATTGAAAACGCGAGTAATTTGAGAAAAATAATATTTTTTTCGCAAAAATATGAAATCATTTAATATTTATTCGCAAAAATAATAGTGAAGGTAATTTAGAAAAAAAGGAAGATAATTTAAAAAGGTTTCAAAGTGTTAACTATATCAACAAGTAAGCTTAAGTTTCATTTTCGGTAGCTCATCATAAGAACTCCACTGTTAAGCGTGCTCAGGTGAGAGTAGTCTTGGGATGAGTGACCTCATGGGGAGGATATACGATTCACAAAAGTGAATGACTTGTGATTGTAAGTAACGAGTTGAGATAACTAACCAAGCAAGGATTAAAACTTGACAAAATCCCACATGTAACCAAATGTGTTTGATAGTGTGGTGGTCGCTCACCTCATCCCTTAACCCTGAGGTCAGGGGTTCGACTCCTACCCATGGGAATGGAGCAACTCTTTGGCAAGCAGTTTACCTCTTCGTGAGAGAGCCCGCGGCGAGGGGATTATACACCGTTGTCGACACGGTGGACACCCCGGTTTAGACCGAAAAAAAAAAACGATTCCATAAATGAAAATATTTTCATTATACGTAAAAAATAATATATTACATTTTGTTTATTTATTTTTTATTTTTTTGTTTGTCACGGGAATAATTTTGGTCACGAGAATTAATTTTTGGTCACGGCAATTATTAGCCACGTGAGAATATGTGGCTAAAAATATAATTTTAGCCACGTTAATGTTTTTCCCGTGACTATCTGTTAGCCACGGCCACTTGGGTCACGGAAGGTATTTCCGTGACAAAGAGCTTTAGCCACGGGAAATTAGTACTTGCGCCACGAATTTAGTCGTGGCCCAAGTGCTTAATTGTAGTAGTGATCCACCTACACCCAAAACACCCATAACCACATACTTCCAAAACCTAGAAGAAGAGGAAGAAAAGATGGTCGAAGAAGCAAGCATTGCAAGTCATTCCATGCCGCAGGCAAAAGACCTCTATAAGGGGTTCACTCTACCTGCGGGCACGGGGAGACCATTCGAGGCTAAGCCATCCTACATCTCCATGGTAGAAAAGAATCAATTCGGGGGCTTTCTATCGGAAATACTATTCCGCAGCCAAGACCAATGCCTTGAGAGCGCAGATAACAAGTTTCAAACAAGGAGCTACTGAAGACTTCAGTGAGGCTTAGGACAGGTTCAAGAGACTTGTTCGATCCATACCCCATCATGGATTTGAACAATGGTTTCTTTGCAACCAGTTCTATAATGGCCTTTATGATGACAACCGAGCTTACCTTGATACTGCAGCTAATGGGAGGTTCCAAGATAATTATGGGGAGACCAAGGGTCTCAAAATCATTGAGGATGTCGCGACACATAAATCTGAACACGGCACCTCCCATGGAAATCAAAGGAAGGCTGAGTCTAATGTCGCAGCTATTGAGGCCTTAATGGCCAAGTTAGATAAGCTTGAGATGAGTGATGGTAAGTTTGAGGTAGGGAGTGGAAGTAAGGGTGGCATGTACCAAGTCAATGCAGTTTCCGATGGTCCCTTTATTTGTGAGCGATGTGGGGGAGAGGGGCATGTTTCGAAATTCTGTACCTCATCAAATAAATGAGACATGCGCGGCCTTCCAACACTACCGCGGAAATAATTTCTATGACCCGAACAACAACAATGTCCACCCCAACATGAGATGGACAAGCCAAAACGTCCTCAACCCACAACACCAACAACCACAACAAAACTCAACTTATATCCCCCCGCATAAGCAAAACTATCAAAAACCCCCTTTCGTACCTCAACCACCTTCAAACCGACCACCCAATACGGATGCTCTCATCCAAAATCTCATCGGGTTGGTTCAAAAGGAATCTCAGGCACGAGAGGCGGGCATGAAGATGTTAGAGTCCCAAATTGCACAAATTGCGAGCAAGAACGATACTAGGGCTCCGGGTCAACTTCCGACCAAAACGGACCAAAAGAAGGAGACTCTTAATATCGTATCACTACGGAGCGGGGTAAAGATTGGAGGTGAGAAAGCTGGTGGAAAAGAGAAGGAGAAAAGGCAGAACCCGAGTACTAGTAGTCCTGGTCGACCGACCACAGAGCAGTTTCCAGTAGCTTCTGGTGAACAGGAGGTTGGTCGACCGACCAAGGATGAGGGTCGATCGACCAAAGACGTTGAACAGACGGAATCCTTTAGGCCTGAAATTGTTAGGTTTAGTTATCTCATAAGCTAATTATTTTAGTCATACTAAACGAAATCTTAATTAACATTTTAATTAACAAACTTTAGATCTTATGTATGCTTATGGAAATGCGGAATTAAAGAGATTCGAACCCTTACACACGGTCCAAATAAAATGCAAGGATGATCTTCCAAGTATTCAACAAGAACACCTCCTTAGTGATGCACCAAGACACCCCTTAATGAAACCGAAACTTGAGTATGCTAGTACCAAAACCGGTTTTTCCTTAAAAAATATACTAATCTTATTAGAAATATTAAATCAAAATATTATCACTATTATAGTATAAATATTATTATCTTTATAATAACTTGAGAGGTTTTGTTGGAGTTTTTCTTACTTAGAAAAATTTAACAAGAGATTAGAATGATTTGTTTTGTGAACACTTCACCATATTTAAGTGGGTAGGGTTTTGGGAAGGTGAAGCCGGCCATGGGATGTGCAACAAGGGGACAAGTTGCCTTACCCATGCATCTTAGGGAGGCTTTAGATAGTGTTTCCAAGACACCCTTTAATGATTATGTTTTATTTATTAATAAAACACCCATAATCATTCTCTTAAGCATCCCCAAAACCGGCACCCTCCTATAATATGTAGTCCATTTTATAATTGTCCTTTAAACAATTGTATAAGTGTGACATTTAAAGTGTCACATTAAAATAACAATTGTTCTAATTAAAAATGCATATTTATCATATATAAACATCATTCGTAAATTAAATAAATCATATTTATCATGTTGACAAGTAATTCGTAATTACAAATATATATAAAATGGTCATTCATAATAATCGTCAAATACGATTTACAACCTTTGTAATAATTTCAACCCGATTCATTCTAATTACAATATTATAAAATATCGTTCATTGTTTAATAATTGACACGTTTCAATTATAAACATAAATCTTACAATAAGATTTAATCTCTGATTTCTCGGTATACGAGTTTAAGGAATATGATCAAATCGTATCAATATACATTTGATCATCTTATCAATTAAGGGAATTGTCCTATAGGTGTGACCTAAAGGGATCAACTGACCACCACCGTCATACGACAGTAATGTCAAACTCTAGCTAGCCAATCATTACCGATTAATGTTGGTCAGTTGACTAATATAATTCGTATCATCCCTTGCGCATTCTCGTCATGAGATTTAATTACGTGACCGCACTATTGTTGAGGACACATTTCCCAACAATCTCCCACTTGTCCTCGACAAGTGTGCGTCACCAATTCTCTTGTCCTATTACAATCTCTCACTCAATGCAAGGTGTCTCTCTGAGGTCGTACTTGCATTCGATCTTATCATGAGTGGTTTTCTCGATCTGGAGAATAACTGTTTGACCGGAATTATCTACCATAGATACCTTCCGAGCGTGGCCACGCATTTCCAGTTAACTTCTCCTCGAGTGGCCTTGAGATTTGAACAACCCTGACAAGGGGTGGACAATTTCTATCGTACTACTTCCTTCAACTAGTCACAGTCAGTCACAACCCAAAGCAATCCCATTTGACTCCAGTTACGAAAACTCGTAGAGAATGGATAAAGGTTATGTCAAAACTGTACCATCTTGGGAGAGTAGTCTTTAGTCTAAGAATTGACTCATAAGAATACTATAGCAGCTCTCGCCACGACCCGGCTATTATAAAATTTCCATAACTCTATAAGCGGTCACATTGCCCGACAGAGTGTCTCTTGCAGTCTGCCTATGTGATCGACTAGTCATCACATATGACTCTATGGCACTTGAACTTGCCATCAGTCGCCTCACATTCTAGTCGCTTTGAGATGTCACCTCATGTAAGCGGCTAGGGGCTATACTAAGTCAATCCAGTTCACTTTATGGGGTTCAATATTGTCTCTTACAACCCATTTGGATTTTGACAAAGTATCTTTCATTTTGAGTTAATTATAACTCAAATGACATTGTCATGCAAAAATAGTTGATACGTGCCTATTTTATGCATTTTATTTATTCTTTTGGCACGTATTTTCTTACGTTTTCATGACTTTTAGTTGCTTTTTCTCCCGAAACGGTTTACTTTGGCATTTCTATGTTTTATATGTAGGAATACGCGAAAGTGAGCAAAACTGAACCTTATTTGCCTTTCGGAAGCTGTTTTGAGTACTAATACGGAGCGAGGATCCGGATTGCATGTCCGAGTGTTGTTATTGGGCCTGATTAAAGCTGGAATGGACAAGAACGGTCGACCGACCTGCATCAAAGGTCGACCGACCGAAGCCCAATTCCCGACCTAAGCAAATTCGCATAAAAGCCCAGTAACGCTCAAAGCGGTCGACCGACCCGCATCGTAGGTCGACCGACCAGAAGCTGACCCGAGGAACCCTAAGACCGTAAGGATTGGGTAGAATTTTGACTTAAAGGTTTATTCTTTGTTCCTTGGGATTGTGTTATTTGATTATTTTACCTTTCATTGACTTATTTTGACCATGGGGAACCAAAGTTCCTAATCTCCTTTTCCCCTTATTTTATTTCTCTTGTTTATTTTGTCCTTTTAGTTATTAGTTTAATTCACAAATCAAACCGCCTTTTTTGGTTACTTGTAATAGACTTTAAATTCACAAACATAATTAACCTTGTCTCTCTGTGGTTCGACCCTTGACTTATCCAATCTAAGTTTAAGCTGAGGTTTTATAAATCTTATCTTTGACACCCCTCAACGACGGGTGTCAAATTTTGGCGCCGTTGCCGGGGAGACGGTATAATTTTGTTTGTTAAATTTTTAGTTTATTTTTCTTGTCTTAAGGAACTTAGGTTCCTTAAGACCGTTTCTTACCTTCTCTTCTAGTTTTGTTTTAGAAGACAGGTTTTTGAGAGGAAGGCTTGAGTACTCTCTTGTTTTAGATATGGATTCTATTTATGCCCACCTACAGCCGAAGGCTCAAGATTTACCGAAGGGATTCGCCTTGCCTACCCCCACCACTGGCTCCTTTGAACTCCGCCCAAATAATATTTTTTTGGTGGAACGGAGTCAATTTTCTGGTCTACCCGGCGAAGATCCAATGAAGCATGTTACAACCTTCACGGATTATTGTTGTGCCATACCCCTACCTGAAGGGGTGACTAGAGACGAGGTGCTGGCAACGATGTTCCTGTTCTCATTAAAAGATGACGCGCGAGATTGGTACCGGTACCTTGATAGGGCAACTGAGGAGGTTACGGATTGGACTTCCTTGGCATTGGCCTTTTACAGGAAATACTTCCCTCTTGCAAAAGCCGAAGACTTGAGAAGCCAAATCCGTAACTTTCAACAGGGACCTGATGAAGGATTTTATGAAGCATGGGATCGATTCAAGAAATTGGTCCGTTCTATCCCTCACCATAACTTTCAACAGTGGGACCTGTGTAACCGATTTTACAACGCTCTTTACGATGATTATAAGATGATTCTTGATGCGGCCGCCAATGGAAGATTCCAGAATAACACCGACCATATGAAGGGTTGGAAAACCATTGAAGACATGGCGGTGCATAGGGCTACTTTTAAGAGTTCACGAGGGAATTCAAGAAGGCTGAATGTGGAGATGAATAGAGTGATGGCTCTTGAGACAACAGTCGAAGCCCGTTTTGAAAAGCTCGAGGCAACCCAGCTGAAGCTTGAAAGTGCGAACCTAGTTACTACGGTTGACAACACGAGTGAAATTGAGAACTTGAGAACCCTTGTTGATGTTTTAACAAGGACGGTTATGGAGATGAGTAAGGCTCAATTTGCCTTCTCAAAAGTTTTTGAAGAACACTTGATAAACATAGCCAACCGGATGACCAGCTCTCCAGCTAGTTGCGAGGGACCCATGGAGACATTAAACGCCATAAATCTTAGGAGTGGTCGTGTTTGTGAAGAATCAACCCAAAAGGAAGATTCTGTCGAGGTTCAAAACAAGAAATCTGATCCCGTCAACGGACCAGGAGGTCGACCGACCGCTACAGTAGGTCGACCGACCTCGGTTCCTCACGCGAGATCAGATTATGGAAAAGAGAAAATTTCGGATGTTGCAGACTCTGGTCGACCGACCGCTGCTGTTGGTCGACCGACCGACATTCCTGAGCAGAGTGCTGTTTTGACTCCGGAATCGCTGGATTCCTCCTTCATTCAAGGCCTCACCGAAATTTTACAGCTGAAAAAGCCAAAGGTTGCTGATCCTATGGCTAATGCCACCGTTCCTTATCCCGAAAGACTGAAAAATTCAAAAGAGGATCGAAAATATGGCAAGTTTTTGGAGATGGTGAAGAATCTTGAGGTAACCATCCCTTTCACTGATTTAATTACCCAGGTACCTTCTTATGCTAAATTCATGAAAGATATTTTGAGTCGTAAGAGGAATTTTCAGGACGACGGTGTTGTTGCTTTTGTGGAAGAATGTTATGTTCTTTCACAAAATAATATAGCACCCAAGTTAAAAGACCCAGGTAGTTTTTCCATCCCTTGTACCATAGGTAATCATGTTATAGGGAAAGCCCTTTGTGATCTAGGGGCTAGTGTCAGTGTTATACCCTATTCTGTATGTGAAAGACTTGGTTTAGGTAGACTTAAAGTCACCAATATTACCCTACAGATGGCTGATAGTTCAACCCAAAGACCATTAGGGGTCTTGGAGGACGTACCAGTAAGAGTGGGAAAGTTCTTTATTCCTGTGGATTTCGTTGTTTTAGACATTGCTGAGGATAGTCAAATACCTATTATTCTAGGTAGACCATTTTTACACACAGCTGGGGCTGTGATAGATGTCAAACGCGGGACCATTACTTTAGAGATTGGGGATGACACTATCGAGTTTAGTCTTGCCCATAAGGCAACTATTCCTACTGATGATACTTGTTGTTCCATCGATATTATAGATAGGAATGTTATCCTTAATTGGAGGGAATCCTTGACCAAGGATCCCTTAGATGATCTGACGGTTTTGGATAAGTGTGCAGGTGATCCAGCTGAAGATGCTGAAGAGCTGGATTTGATAGAAGAAGAGGAAGAGGAATATGAGCTCACTGAAGAAGAGAATGAGAAGCTCATAAGCCTAGCTAATGCAAGTCTGGTAAACATGTGCTATTCTATTGATACTAATTCTGTTCAGGCAGTTGAGGTAAAAGCACCAGAGCGTAAGCCACTTCCTCCTAATCTTAAGTATGTTTTCCTAGATGATACTGAACAGTACCCTGCGATTGTTAGCTCTAAACTTAGTCCTGACCAACTTTCTGCCTTAATGACTGTTCTTAAAAAGAATAGAAAAGCTCTAGGTTATTCTTTGGATGATATCAAGGGCATAAGCCCTGATGTTTGTATGCACAGAATAGAGTTAGAGGAAGGGCATAAGCCTTATAGACAGGGACAGCGCAAGTTGAATCCTAAGATGCAGGATGTGGTTATGGCTGAGGTAATGAAACTCCTTGATGCAGGTATTATCTATCCAGTTGGCAACTCTAAGTGGGTTAGCCCAGTTCAGGTGGTTCCTAAGAAAGGAGGAACCACAGTAGTCAAAAATGATAAAAATGAGTTAATACCAACTAGGGTTGTAACTGGGTGGCGGATGTGTATTGATTATAGATAGTTAAATGCCGCCACCAAGAAAGACCATTTCCCCATTCCTTTTGTTGACCAAATGACTGAAAGACTGGCTTCTAATAAATTCTTCTGTTTTCTATATGGTTATTCAGGTTTTTTCCAGATTCCCATCCATCCTGATGATTAGAGTAAGACTACTTTTACTTGTCCACAGGGTGTTTTTGCTTATCGAAGGATGCCTTTTGGGTTATGCAATGCTCCTGCTACCTTTCAAAGGTGTATGATGGGTATCTTCTCTGACTTTATAGAAAACTTCATGGAGGTATTTATGGATGACTTCTCTGTTTATGGTAATGCTTTTGATCAATGCTTAGCTAATCTTGATAAAGTCTTGCAGCGATGTATTGATGTAAACCTTGTCTTAAATTGGGAAAAGTGTCATTTTATGGTTACTGAAGGGGTAGTGTTAGGGCATCTAATTTCAGATAAAGGTATACATGTAGATAAAGCAAAGGTGCAGGTGATTGAGCAATTACCCCCTCCTGTTAATGTCAAAGGGGTGAGAAGTTTCTTAGGACACGCAGGTTTCTACAGGCGTTTCATTAAGGACTTCTCTAAAATTGCTAAACCACTCACACAATTTCTTCTTAAAGATGCCATCTTTGATTTTACTGATGAGTGCCTCTCAGCTTTTAACAGGTTGAAGGAAGCTTTGATCTCAGCACCAATCATCCAGCCACCAGATTGGGATCTCCCATTTGAGATCATGTGCGATGCTAGTGACTACGCTGTAGGTGTTGTGCTAGGTCAAAGGAAGGACAAGGCTCTTAATGCTATATACTATGCGAGCCGCACCCTAGATGAGACTCAAGTCAACTATTTCACTACCGAGAAGGAGATGCTAGCTGTCATATTTGCCTTAGAAAAATTCAGGTCATATTTAGTAGGTAATAAGGTAATTGTTTACACTAACCATGCAGCTTTAAAGGGTCTTTTTCAAAAGAAGGATTCAAAGCCAAGGCTTTTAAGGTGGATACTCCTTCTCCAAGAGTTTGACATTGAGATTAGGGACAAGAAAGGCGCGGAAAACGTGGTAGCTGACCACCTATCTCGCCTACAGTTGACTGATGGGGAAGATTCTTTACCTATTGATGATTCATTTCCTGATGAGAGTTTATTTATCATCAATAGTTCAGGTTCTTATCCCCCTCCTTGGTATGCTGATTTTGCTAATTTTGCTGTCACAGGTAAAATCCCTCCTGAGTTGTCATGGCAACAAAAGAAGAGATTCATGTTCAATGCAAAACAGTATTTTTGGGATGACCCTTATGTTTTTAAAGAATGCGGAGATGGACTTATCCGGAGATGCGTCCCCCAATGGGAGGTGAAGGACATTCTGGAAGCATGTCACTCTTCTGCATATGGTGGTCACCACGGTCCATCTAGGACCGTGGCCAAGGTATTGCAGTCTGGTTTTTATTGGCCTACTTTACATGCTGACTGTAGAAATTTTGTAGGTAACTGTGATGCCTGTCAAAGAACTGGGAATGTCTCAAAAAGACATGAGATGCCACAGGTTGGTATTTTGGAGGTAGAGATTTTTGATGTCTGGGGCATTGATTATCAAGGACCTTTTCCTAGTAGTCAAGGTAACAGGTATATTCTTGTGGCTGTTGATTATGTGTCTAAGTGGGTAGAAGCTATTGCTACTCCCCATTGTGATGCAAAAGCTGTTATAAAGATGTTTAAAAAAATCATATTTCCTCGTTTTGGTGTCCCTAGGGTTGTCATAAGTGACGGAGGTATGCATTTTAAGGAGAAACGCTTAGGTGACTTGTTAAATAAATTTGGTGTCCAACACCGTAGGGGTTTAGCTTATCACCCTCAGACTAGTGGTCAAGTTGAGATCTCTAATAGGGAACTCAAGGAGACCCTAGCCAAGGTAGTTTCTAAGTCTAGGAAAGATTGGAGCCTAAAACTTGATGATGTTTTATGGGCCTATAAAACCGCGTTCAAAACCCCAATAGGAATGTCACCATTCCGATTGATTTATGGTAAGACTTGTCATTTACCAGTAGAGTTAGAACGTAAGTCTTGGTGGGCTATATGTAATCTTAATTTAGACCCTAATCTTTCCCGTGGAAACGTTTGATGCAGCTCAATGAGTTAGAAGAATTCAGGTTGTTAGCCTATGACAATGCCAGGATTTACAAGGAGAAAACGAAGCGCTGGCATGACAAAAGAATCATTAAACGTGATTTTCAGGTAGGTGATAGGGTGTTGCTTTTTAATGCTCGTATTCGTCTTTTTCCTGGTAAGCTGAAGTCCAGGTGGAGCGGACCCTACACCATCACAGCTGTCTCAAAATTCGGGTCAATCGAATTAGAAACCTCATCTGGTGAGAGGTTCAAAGTCAATGGCCAATATGTAAAGCACTTCCAAGGAGAAAATGAATTTGTCGGAAAGGTCGAAGTTTCTTACTTTGACCCTTTTTAGGATGCTTCACGACAGGTAAAACGGTCGTGCGGGACCTCTTAAACCAGCGCTACACGGGAGGCAACCCGTGCTGTTTTTTAGTTTGCGTTTTTTATTTTCGTTTTATCCTTGATGAAAATTTGAATTCTCTGCAGAAAAAGTAAAATAAAAGGAACCCGTCAGTACAAGCGGTCGACCGACCGAGTTACTAGGTCGACCGACCAACTGGCAGCTTTAATTACTTTTCCTGACAGATTAAGAAAAATTGCAGAGCAGGTAAAAGGACTTCGGTCGACCGACCGAGTATTGTGGTCGACCGACCACGTGTTTTTTCCGGTTTTTTTCTTTTGAGTCAAGGGTCACGGGTCTTTTGTGTATTTGAAAACACAATACTTGCTTCATTTCCTCACTTTCCCTGCATCCCCTTTCTCTCTTAAAACCCTAAAACAACACCCACCTTCTTCATCCTTCACCAATTTACTTGCTTTCTTTCAATTTCTTCATTCAAGGTATGATTTTATTAGTTTTTCTTTCTTTCTTTTTCGTTTTTATCATCTTAATTCCGTTTTAGGTAGTATTAATTTGTCTCTTTAAGTTTATTTTGCTCTTAATTCCGTTTCCATGCTTGTTTGTGTGTTTTTATCTTAGTTTTCTTCTTCCTTTTGATTTTATATGCTTAGATCTGTAACTTTTGGGTGATTTCGTGCTGATTAGGGTTAGTTTAATTTCTCTTTTAATTTTTATGCCCTTTTTCGCGCGTTTTTCGTCACGAAAATCCGACGCTGGCACTGTTCATGGTCGACCGACCGGAAACGGAGGTCGGCCGACCAAAAATTTGAAATTTCTGGGTTTCTAATTTACAGATCTGCATTTTTCTGACGATAGTCGGTCGACCGACCCGAAAATGAGGTCGGCCGACCAGAACCGTATTTTTCCTGAGTTTAATTTTTGCAGTTTCTGAGTTTTCTTCGCTAACTGGTCGACCGACCTAGGTATACGGTCGACCGACCGATTGTGCAACGGAAATTATGTGTTTTCTCGCAAATATGTTCGACCGACTTATCTGTGAAGTTGGCCGACCAGTTCTGTTTCATAAGTTTCTGTTTCTGCAAATTTTCGTGCCTATATATGTTAAAGTAATGTTTTCATATTCACATAAGACTTCAATTTTTATTGAACTTTTCAGATTCGCAATGTCTAGCCGTGATCAAGGTGGGAAGCGTGCCCGCACTTCGGGTACAAGCACCTCCAGAGGACGTGTCCCTAGGTCGAGAGGTTTGGCGGTGCAAGACACGGATAGCCTACCCAACTATCCGCAAATCATTTTCAGCACTCCGGCCCAGAAAGCTCGGTTCCTCCATCTCACCGCTTATTGCTTGGTAGTGGCAACCCGTTTCCTTTCTGTTCCAGCCTTGCAAGCTCTGGGATGTCATGACGAGGTGGTATCTTTGCTCGACGGGACTGGTTTTGCAGGACTTGTCACTATGGATGAGTTCACCTATCCCCTTCTCACTTTTGAGTTCTTTTCTTCCTTTACTTTTGATTTTAGAGTATTTCATCCTGGCTATGACAACATTTGCATTTCTTTTCGTCTGTTCAATGAAACTTTTTCTTTGACTTTAGGCCAATTTGCTCAGTATCTAGGTTTATCTTCTACGGGTCTTACTGATGACCCCACGGGGTCGTATACTGATTTGTGGTCCTGTATTTCTGATTCCAGCGATGTGAAGAAGAAAAACAGTACCATCCACCTTCCTACCCCCCGTTACTATTTGCGTCTGTTGGCCAACACTGTTTTCGGCCGAAAAGAGTCTCAAAATGTTAACAACATTGAGCTCTCCATTTTGTCCGGTTATCTTAACATCAGACGTACGGGTCAGCAGTTTTATAACACTGCATTTTGGTCGCCTCTCATTTCATGTCGGTGGGTGAGGGAACTTCTTTGTCTACTATTGTTTGTGGTGGGCTAGTCACTAGATTAGCCCGCTCCCTAGTCCCCCAGTTCCCTCGCTTTGAGGATGCGATTGACACTACCTCCCGGTTCATGGACATGGCTTATGTCAGGTCCGTGCATTGGGTGGACAGGAGAGATTATTGGAAGGTAGACACCTACCTCAGTGATCGCATCCCCATCACCATGGCTCCCCCTATGCTTCCCCTTTTTACTGTTATAGGGGAGCCCAGACCACTACTCCCGTCTTACCGCCTTCCCCTTAGAGGAGGCACCTCTAGAGGCCATAGGGTCCCTGCTCCCGGTAGCCACCATACCACATCCGGGACGGGGTACCCATCTGATTTTACTGCTCCCCCTAATGTTTATGTTCCTCCTTTTATTGATGACAGATCTATGCCACAAATGATGGCGAACCTTTGTAGGCAGTTCAGCCAAAAACAGCTGAACGATAGTCTTTGCCAATATCCGGTTTACAGGTAGTATGCCACTCAGGGTAGGCTCCCTACCGGCCCATGGACTCACCCCACCTGGTACACAACCCTCGCAGGCGGTCGTGTCCACGGTGAAGCTTCAGGCTCTGCCTCGGGAACAGGCATAGGGTCTGAAGAAGAGGAGGAGGAGGAAGAAGGAGGAGAGGACTCTGAGCCGGACTTCGACTCAGAATCCTAGGGACATGCTTAACCTTACCCTCTTTGGGGTTCGGTTTGGGGAGGTCCCCTTCCTTTGGTTCGGTTTGGGGAGGTCCCCATTTCTTTTGTAAGTTTTTTCTTCCCTTAGATTTCCAATTTTTCCCTCTAGATTTCCAGTTTTCCCCTCCTTCCTCCTTAGACTCTTTTTGTAGTTTCTAGTCTTTTTCCTTTTCCTTTCTTTGTTTGTTTCTTTTCTGCCTACCCCCATCCCTTTGCTGTGGTTGTATGCTGATGAGCACAATGGGGGCATTGTGCGTTTTGGTTTGGGGAGGGTGTTTGCATACTCCTTTGTGAGTATGCAATTGTCTTTGTGCCTTTTGTTTTTCATTCCTTTAGGTGTTTTTCTTGTTTTCATCCTCTCTTGCCGCGTGTTTTTCCCTGTCGCGCATTCTTCTCTGTTTTAAGTTTTAGGTCGAGTCGGAACGGACAAATACAATTTATGCCTCACATATCACATATTGCCTTGCCTTGCATTTTTCAAAAATTTTCAAGCTAGTCTTTTGCATTATCTACGAGTTTTTGTTGATTTCATGCTAAATTATTAAACTTGACTCTCTTCTTGGCAAGCTACATCATATTCTAAGGATTAGAGCTTAATAAATCGGTGACATCTATGACCGATTTCATGTAGGTTTGTGAGTAGTTTCTCCTCTTGAGGCATGTCACATCAATGTGCATAAACATGAATTTTGTCTACTTAATACCTGTATGCATTCGGATTTGTGGTTTGTTGACACATGTGGTAGAGGTCCCCCTTTCTCATTATTCCCATAATCCTCACATAGCCAAATTGAATCTTTTTACCCAATTGCTACATCCTAAAAAATTTGCCTACCCTAGCCGAGCTAGTAATGTAGTGATGGGTCTGTTTTGGCCATCCTTTGGTTTGTACCTTTTTGTTAAATATAGATTTTGTGAGAATGGTAGAAGGAGAAAAAGAAAAGAAAGGATTCGAAAAAAAATAATGAAAAAAAAAGAGATACGAAAAAAAAAAAAAATTCGAATCAGCCTGTTTTCAAGGCTGGTTGGTCGACCTGCATCCCTGGTCGGTCGACCAGGACCATTGAACAGGCCGTTTTTCTGAAAAAAAAAAAAGAGAGAGAAAAGAGAAAGAAAAAAAATTGGAGGAATTGTGATTTTTGCTCAAAAACTTTGAGCCTTGGCATGTATGAAAAAAATAAAAGGAAGTGATCTTATAGTATGGATAGACGGTTGTTAGCTCGGTTTAACCCCTCTTCCCATAACTTATTTTAACCCCTTCTTACCTTTAGCCTCACAATTCTAAATTTGCCTCGGCATGTGTCATGGTTATCTAGTGTGGGAATGCATAAGTACGGTTGTAGAGATTCTATTCATGTTAGATTGCAGGCATGTTCTTACGGGTCGCAGATAGGTGAGAGTCTTTACTTTTATTTATCTTCTTATCTTTCACATATACATTTGACCCTTTGCTTTCATGAGTGTCTCGAGCGTACCGCGAGAGTCCAATTAGAATGAGTCTCGCAGGGTTGAAATTTTAGCATGCTATTCCAACATGACCAATTCGTTTTGCTCTTGACATTATGCTTGTTTATAATTGAAGGTTGCATTAAATTGGTTGGGCATAGTGTTGTGTTTGGTTGTAAAAAGTATGAAATCCATTCCATTAGAAGTTTTTCTTTTCTTTTGAGTCTTAGTGCTTGCTTGAGGACAAGCAAGGTTTGGTTTGGGGAGTTTGATACGTGCCTATTTTATGCATTTTATTTATTCTTTTGGCACGTATTTTCTTACGTTTTCATGACTTTTAGTTGCTTTTTCTCCCGAAACGGTTTACTTTGGCATTTCTATGTTTTATATGTAGGAATACGCGAAAGTGAGCAAAACTGAACCTTATTTGCCTTTCGGAAGCTGTTTTGAGTACTAATACGGAGCGAGGATCCGGATTGCATGTCCGAGTGTTGTTATTGGGCCTGATTAAAGCTGGAATGGACAAGAAGCGGTCGACCGACCTGCATCAAAGGTCGACCGACCGAAGCCCAATTCCCGACCTAAGCAAATTCGCATAAAAGCCCAGTAACGCTCAAAGCGGTCGACCGACCCGCATCGTAGGTCGACCGACCAGAAGCTGACCCGAGGATCTTTTTGTTTCGTGTTTTCAACTTTCCTAATCTTGTAATTAATCTTATTTAAGGAGACCAAAACTCTTCTATTAGGTCAAGCTTTTTATTAGAACAAAAATATATTATTTATCAAGCACTTTGTGTTGGAAAACTCCATAGTTAGATTTTTGGTACCAAGCTTTCATCTTTGTTCTTAGATTTTCCAATTAAGTTGTAAGTTGCTACAATTAATCTTCCCTTTTAATTAATTTTGTTGTTCATCTTATTGTTGTTCTTTAATTCATGTTTTCTCTTTTATCATCATCTTTATTTATGTTGGTTCCTTTGATGTTCTTAATTCTTGTTATTGTTAATTTTATGATTAAGATTATGCATAGCTAATTCTTGTGATTAGGAATTAGGGGAACCATGGTAAAGACTTGATTTTGATAGTTTAATTATTGAATTACCAATCCCCCGTTGTTGTTGGTGAACTGATCCTTAGGATTGAAAGATTACTAGGATTAGTTTAACAACAACTTTGGGATTGCCCTTGAACGAAAGTTTAGTGCTTTTCTAGGAACCCTAAGACCGTAAGGATTGGGTAGAATATTGACCTAAAGGTTTATTCTTTGTTCCTTGGGATTGTGTTATTTGATTATTTTACCTTTCATTGACTTATTTTGACCATGGGGAACCAAAGTTCCTAATCTCCTTTTCCCCTTATTTTATTTCTCTTGTTTATTTTGTCCTTTTAGTTATTAGTTTAATTCACAAATCAAACCCCCATTTTTGGTTACTTGTAATAGACTTTAAATTCACAAACATAATTAACCTTGTCTCTCTGTGGTTCGACCCTTGACTTATCCTATCTAAGTTTAAGCTGAGGTTTTATAAATCTTCTCTTTGACACCCCTCAACGACGGGTGTCAATAGTCAATACTATTTCATTGCATTTGATGCACGATCATCAATTTGTATTAGTGTTTTACGAATAAACCTTTTATTCATGATTCTAAAACTTACAAATTTTGCTCTCCTTCCATCTCATATTATCTCATATAATATAATCTTATTTGAGCACATATCTAGAAATCATTCTAGATCTTGAGTTTCCTTTCCTGAGGGAAGCTCCCACTGTTATCCTATAACTCGTGAGACATGGAATTAGAGGGATTAAATAATCACTCGAAATTACCTAGTCACTCATGTGCAGAAATTTATATTGTAGTTAATTTATGATTTCATCACTCTAATTATTTTCAAACATCTTGGCTATTTGATCAAGGCTTTATTCATCAATATGAATAACATATTTAACCACTTTGATTTCTAATGGGCGACCTTTTATTATCAATATAATAAACCTTCCCGTAAAGCTCCATCATCTTATGGTATAAGGTATTTGTTCATCTAGAATTGAGAACCTCTTATTCTTTTACACTTTAAAGAATCACCCATCCTCTCTAAATGGTAGGTTCAATTCTTTAATGAATATTGCTCCCACTAAAAACAATATCACTCGATCTCTTAAATGAACCTTTCATTTCTTGCATGTAAATCTTTATTTATTACTTTAATCGTTATCATTATCACTATCCCTATAGTGATCTATTCTTCATTCAATCAATCATCACTTCTTTCATGTCTTCGTTTCCTCGAGACGAATATGACATGATAATTCCCTTATAACTACATTGAGAGAATTGAGATGATTTCTTCTCTTTTATCTTATAAATTTAGAAAAATCATTTATTAAGGAACCGTTTTCCTTCCGATTTCATACGGGGTTTCATTATATCCTCTCTTTGAAACAATGAACATAAGGAACCTTTCCTCTTGTGTCCTCCCGTAGTTTCTTCAGTGTCCTCTCGTAGTTTCTTCAATTCATTCATTTAGGGTTCTTCTTAAGTCTCCCATGTATGAATCTTCTCTAAGATCCTACATGTATATCATTGGTTTGCGGGCGAAATATTTTCTCCCACTCTATCCTTTTAACAATAACCTTTACTTGTATAAGGATACCAATTTTCGATTTAACCAATGCATATGAATGTTTGAAGTTTTATAGGTGTGATGTATACATTCTCATTTTCACTTAAAATGATCATCGTATAATGAATTAATGATTTCTTAATTTGATTGAAAGTATCTCATGGGGTGTAGTTCTCCGTTTTAATCAACACTTTGATTATATTCTATTGATCGTATCAATGTGACTTATTTTGTGATAAAAATCACTATTATTCATGTTTTAACAAGGTATGCAATTTATTTTAGAAATCAAGAAATTGATTAAGAACAAAAGTAGTGACTTGGGTTGAAAACCAAGTCACTAATATCCAAAATTACAACCATTGTTTTAGGATTCAAATCCTTGTCTTACAAGAAAATAAATTGTTCTTTAGGAAATAAAATGCAAAATACGAAAGAAGACAATATGAAATTAGAGCCTAGCTCTTTAAGTCTTCGATCATTTGGATGCTACCATAGCCATCCAAGTAAGGAACTTCATGCTTCCTTCTCCTTGCCCTTATCATTAGGAGGTGACCCTTTAAAACAATTAAAAGGGTAAATATCAACAAATTTGTATCACTATACATAAGTTGATAAATGACATGAATTTAAACGAGAAATTATTACCTACGACGGTTGCCTTCCCATTTTTGAGATCGCTCAAGTATTTGGGGCAATTACGCTTCCAATGTCCTATCCTCGTGCAATAATGACACTTGTCTTCGGATTTCGAAGATGAGGTGGAAGCGCCTTTCGAAAAGGTCTTTTCTTTGGTCGCTTTGGGCTTGAACGTTTTCTTGCCCTTGCCTTTAAAGGCATTCTTCTTGAAGCTTGTTTTCCCCTTCTTCTCGATGTTCAAGACATATTTAGTGGAACTTTCATGAAGTCCCATATCCCTCTCAGCTTGGACGAGCATCTTATGCAATTCATCCAATGTGGTCTCTTGATTTCGCATATTAAAATTCACCCGGAATTGAGCATACGATTTCACCTTATTGAGAGAGTGAAGGACTCGATCAATGATGAGTGAGTCGGGAACATCAACTCCTTGCACTTTTAGAGTTTCCGCGAGCTCAACGAGTTTGAGCACATGAGGGCTTATCTTGGCGGAAGCCGCCTCATATTGTATCACCCTTGGAGTTTGCGAAAACATTGTCGCAAGCTTGGTGTATATCTCATATGATGTGGTCAACTTGATCATACTCCTTTGGAGATCCGACTCCATGGAGAAGATGAGCACATTTTTAAGAGCGGAGGACTCTTTCATGTAGGCTTCATAGGCCTCACGAGTTTGGACCGAGGAACGAGCGGTCGGTGCGGGAGGAGCGGCTTCGGATAGGTAACGAGTCTTATCGTCACCTTGAGCGGCCAAAAGTAATTGCGCATCCCAATCCTTAAAATTTGAGCCATGCTTATCGAGTTTGCAACGATCCATAAAGGATCGAAGCCATGAAACGTTAGTGAGAGGTGGAGCGTTGGTTGCCATTGATGATATTGAAAATTAAACTACAATAAAAATGAAGGAATTAAAACAACGTCATTTTTAAAACTCGTAAATAATTTTAAACAAGTTTAGTCTATTTACTTAATGATCTCTTACCCAATTAAGTAAACAATCCCGACACCAAAACCTATACTAATTCGGGCACGGTATAGCCGATTCAACCCGTATTGGTATAATTTGGTGGATTAACCTTTTAATCGGTTCTACCTTAGAACTCTCGGTCGACAATTTTCTAAAAATCGTCTTTATCCCGAACTTATTGCAACTACGGTTATGAATACTTTCGTTGAGATCAACCAAATTTCAAGATGTAATCTTATTACCCCACTTACCCAACGTAACAATTTTAGCACCCCGGTTTAGCCGAGCCTACATTCTTGTGAAGAAGGGATTCATGGGTCCATACTTTTTGGTAAGGCTAGGTCTCAATATTCATTTGTAAGAGAGCTAGTCAAAATTATTATCTATCTCCGTTTAAGTGAACTAAGTCGGTGAATTATCGATAAATTATTGACTAGGTCGATTAAATCGAATAAAATTCATGACATGATATATGACGATTTGGCTATGCATGCAAACATATAAAGCAAAATAAAAGCATAAAAATAAACCCTAGTATGACCTTTCCTAGAAAAGAAATAATAAAAGTACAAATTCGGAAACCAACTCCTTTGGTCCCTTGAATTACACGAGGCACGCATCCCAATGAAAACACCGTCTTGGTCAGAACTCCTTTCCGAATGGCACCGTTTTCAAGGATCTCCGGAATTTACAAAAATTACAACTTTTCTAGTCTACTTTATACATTATAAAATAGAAATAAATTACAATTGGGTGATACGAGATCACAAAATTACAACCGAATCGGTAACCCCTTACATTACGGGAAATACCGATTTAAAACTAAGGTCATACTAAGTAAATTACATAATCCAAAATTACGTAAATAAAATCATGACATTCATAATTAAAATATGCAATGCTTATGAATATATGAACTATCATGCAAATCCTAAGCCAAATCGTCCTATTTAAATATCAATTATATAAATAGTTATCGTATACCTCGGTTTTATGGAATTGCGTGTTTTAACGTTTAACAACACTATGCATAATGTGAATCGGAATTCACTCTTAAGTTAATCATCCCAACTCTTTTAGGTTTCAAAATTTAGTCTTACTCAAACTTTGAACATGACTTAACTTATTATAATAATATTGTTCGATATTACTCGGTTTTACGGGAAAAATAATATAAAAAAACAAAAAGAGTCCATAAAATTTCGAAAATTTCAAAATTCAAATTTTGAAAATACTAGAATGTTCTTAAAATTTCAGAACTTTAAAATATTAGTATTTATACGGTTTTAACATTTATTTCGAAAATAATACGTAAAACGAGCATTTTAAAGTCGGAAAATTAAATAACTAGCTCCATAAATGCAAATAAAATACTAATAATATTTTACACTTTCCAAAATACTTTAAGAACATTAAATGGACAGAAAATTAAAAGTAACACTGCCCAAGGAGCCGAAATTTTAATAAATATGACTCTTTTTATTCAATTTTAAATGTAACTTTTTGACAAATTAAAATTAAATAAAAACAGAAACTTTTGGCTTCCAAGATAATTATGGTGATGAATATATCATATATTACTAATATTGGTTAAATTTCCCGGCCATTTTAACAACTTATTGCAAATTTTAACGATTTTCGTCATATATCGTACAATTTTAACCTTTAAAATTATTTCTCAAGCATAAAATTAGATAAAAATCTCGAAATTTTTATACATGCTGGAAATAATATATATGACATCGTGTTAAATTTTTATGGCCAAATTCCAACTTAAACTATTAAAGTCGAAATAATGTCACTAATTAGCCGATTTTTACATTAAAAATCTATAATAATGCAATATATGAGATAAATTTCTGGAAAATTTAGCATACATTTTAAATATTGCATGTGACATACTCATAAATTTTTATAGTCAAATTCCAAATATAACTATACAAACCCATTTTTATTCATCTTATTGCATTTTAACATTTAAAATTCATATCCCATGTATTATAACTCCATAATTTACGAAAAATCATATTCATATTATAGGAAATACATGTGAAAACATACTGAAAAATCTCGGCCAAAAGATGATTTTAACTATTTTTCCAAAATAAACAATTTTTAACCATTAAAAACTAATAAAACAAAGATAAACATACCTAAAAACAATATATATGCAAAATTTATTCCAAATATCCTAAAAAAATTTTAGAATCAGTAGGTATTCATGCATAAATTATTTCGGCCATATCATATACTAAACGAAATATCAAATTTTATTTTGTTATCCTAATAACTCCGTAAAAAATAAAACGGAAAGCATGTAAACAACCTAGTTGCTCTGATACCAATTGTTAGGTTTAGTTATCTCATAAGATAATTATTTTAGTCATACTAAACTAAATCTTAATTAACATTTTAATTAACAAACTTTAGATCTTATGCATGCTTATGAAAATGCGGAATTAAAGAGATTCGAACCCTTACACACGGTCCAAATAAAATGCAAGGATGATCTTCCAAGTATTCAACAAGAACACCTCCTTAGTGATGCACCAAGACACCCCTTAATGAAACCGAAACTTGAGTATGCTAGTACCAAAAACCGGTTTTTCCTTAAACAATATACTAATCTTATTAGAAATATTAAATCAAAATACTATCACTATTATAATATAAATATTATTATCTTTATAATAACTTGAGAGGTCTTGTTGGAGTTTTTCTTACTTACAAAAATTTAACAAGAGATTAGAATGATTTGTTTTGTGAACAGTTCACCATATTTAAGTGGGTAGGGTTTTGGGAAGGTGAAGCCGGCCATGGGATGTGCAACAAGGGGACAAGTTGCCTTACCCATGCATCTTAGGGTGGCTTTAGATAGTGTTTCCAAGACACCCTTTAATGATTATGTTTTATTTATTGATAAAACACCCATAATCATTCTCTTAAGCATCCCCAAAACCGGCACCCTCCTATAATATGTAGTCCATTTTATAATTTTCCTTTAAACAATTGTATAAGTGTGACATTTAAAGTGTCACATTAAAATAACAATTGTTCTAATTAAAAATGCATATTTATCATATATAAACATCATTCGTAAATTAAATAAATCATATTTATCATGTTGACAAGTAATTCGTAATTACAAATATATATATAAAATGGTCATTCATAATAATCGTCAAATACGATTTACAACCTTTGTAATAATTTCAACCCGATTCATTCTAATTACGATATTATAAAATATTGTTCATTGTTTAATAATTGACACGTTTCAATTATAAACATAAATCTTACAATAAGATTTAACCTCTGATTTCTCGGTATACGAGTTTAAGGAATATGATCAAATCGTATCAATATACATTTGATCATCTTATCAATTAAGGGAATTGTCCTATTGGTGTGACCTAAAGGGATCAACTGACCACCACCGTCATACGACAGTAATGTCAAACTCTAGCTCGCCAATCATTACCGATTAATGTTGGTCAGTTGACTAATATAATTTGTATCATCCCTTGTGCATTCTCGTCATGAGATTTAATTACGTAATCGCACTATTGTTGAGGACACATTTCCCAACAGAAATGTCTGACAACCTAAGGGACTTCCTATTCCGGGGTGACAAGACCCCCAAATTTCTAAGGAGAGCTGCACATGCTGAAAGTTCCGCCCCTCCTTATCCGGAGCGAGTCCTACCAACTAAGGAACAGGTATCCTTTGATAAATTTAAAGACTTATTCGTTCATTAAATGTACAAGTACCGTTTTTAGAAATAGTTCAACAAGTTCCTTCATACTTAAAGTTCATGAGACAGCTTCTAACCCGAAAGCGGTTTCTAGATAAGGTAGAGTCAGTAGCACTTACCGAAGAGTCCTCCAGTTTTCTGTCCCATGTTATTGCCCCTCATAAGTTAGAGGACCCTTGGAGTTTTTCTGTACCTTGTAACATAGGGACCTTTCCAGTCAAAAAGGCCTTATTTGACTTAGGGGCTAGCATCAGTGTTATGCCCTTGAGTGTGGCCTTAAAACTAGGAATAACCAACTTTGCAGTGACTAGCATGACAGTCCAAATGGCCGACCGTACGTCTATGGAACCCATAGGGGTTTTGGAAAACATCCTTGTGCGCATTGACAGGTTTTTCTTTCCTGTAGACTTTGTGGTGTTGGACATCCCTGAGGATGCCCATATACCTATCATCTTAGGGAGACCTTTCCTACACACTGCGGGAGCCATAATCGACGTAAGTAGTGGGACCTTAACTTTTAAGGTAGGGAAACATTCTATCATCTTCGGTTTATCTTATAGGAAGAAAGATGCTATGACCCCTATCACATGTAATGCTATTACTTTTGAAAAGAAGTATGGGGTTATCACCACTTCTCTTATTTTGATACCTACACCTATACCTGTTTTTACACCTCCGCCCCAGATTGGGAGCAATATGGAGGATGCTTTTGTTTTACCTAATGCAGGAATTGGTTTGGGGAAGCCCTTGGTGGAGGAGTGTCATTATGCAAAGAGGTGGACTTGGGGTTCTAAGCTATAAGGAGGATGAAGATCCGGACGTAGTCGATGGGGAGGACAAGAGAAGAAGAGAAGAGGAGAAAGAAAGGAGTATGTCGCATATGCTTTGCGATGGAAAGGAGACGTGTTTGGCCATTCATACGAACACGGTGGCGACTACGCTTATAGCCAAAAGCCGTGGTCCGAGATTCACCGCATCTTTCGCAGATGAGTTGTTCAAGTTTTCAGTTTCTTAAGACAATTTTCGTTTTTGTTAAGACTATTTAGTTTTTGCTTGCTTTAAGTTTTAGAACAATTTTCGTTTTGCGTAGTTGAGACATTTAGACTTGGTTCTGGATTTTCGCGCATGTTTTGGGCGCATATACAATGTTTTTCATATTTGGGGAAAATTAACTTGGTTAATACAAGTTAATTTCGAAGAAAAGGAGGCCATTGTACAGGAATGTCAGTCGACCGACCAGCACCATCAGTCGGTCGACCAGATTCCTGCAGATCAGAAGAAACTGTAAGTCTGTCGTTTGGTCGGTCGACCAGCTAGGAGGGTCGGTCGACCATTTCACCTGTGCAGACTGTCCGTAATCTCCTTGGGAAGCATGCAAACGTCATAAGGGAGTTCCTTTCCCTTTCCTTTCATTTACGCTTCCACCTTTTCTTCTTCCATTCAAACCTTCAATACATTATACATCACCCAAAACGTGTTTAATCCCCGAAAAAGGTCTTTCTTTGTTTGACTTTTTCAGGTACTTGGAGTGGCATTGCTGGCCACCGAAACCTCCTAGTTCACGCTGGTTTGGGGAGGTTTCTCATGCGCTTAAAAATCCGGTGAGTTCTGATACGTGTCTATTTTATGATGTTTTACATCTATTTTTACACGTATTTGGTCGCTCATTTACTATGTTTTAGCCTTTATTTCCCACAAATTGTGTACTTTCGTATTTTTATGCACTTTTGCAGATTTATGCGGAAAAGAGACGATTTGGCACCAAATTCGTATCCTCAAGTCTTTTGCTTAATTAAGGAATAAATGGAAAGTCAACTGGAGTCAAAATCAAGTACCAAGAGTCAAAACAGAAGAAAATCCGAAGATTTCCGTACAGAAGCGGTCGACCGACCAGTTAAACGGGTCGGCCGACCAGGCCTGATTTTCATAAAGCCCAATTTTCAAGAAGGGCCGGAAATAAGAGAAGCCCAGCAAGAAGCGGTCGACCGACCAGCTAAACGGGTCGGCCGACCAGAACGAAGCCCATGCAATTCTTTTCGGAAATAAACTAGAATTAGAGTCTTTAGGAAACTCTAATCTCTTACCCTATATAAGCTAATCTTGTAGCTAGGGTTTAGAGATCTTAGATCTTGATAATCAAGTTTTGCATCGAATCTTTCAGTATCAAGTTTTATCAGGTTTAGTTTTGTAATCTTTCAATAATTCTCAATCATTCAATAAAGTTTATCCAGTTCTGCCTTAATTCCAATTGTGGTAATTACTCTTTAATCTAGTTTTTATTATAGTTCTTGTTTTTATTACAATTGTTAAATTAGAATCCCAAGCTTTATTGAATCTTGCATGCTTAGATTATTTACTATGTTCTCCATGTTCATTCCCAATTTTACAATCGTCTTAACAGTCATGAGTAGCTAATTTTCATATGTTAGGATGTAGGGGATAATATGCAGAGGTAAATAAAATCCGAAAAACCGACTTGTAGCAGGACCACGGTCGGCCGACTGGAATAGTCGGTCGGTCGACCGAGGCCGTGGTCGGCCGACTGGAGTAGCCGGTCGGTCGACCACTCGCGTATGTTTTCTTATTTCGTCTTTTCTTGTCAATTATAATATCCTGCAATGAGACCATAAGGAGACTTGTAGGATGTTAGTAATGACCTACCCAAGATTGAGAGATACGGGAAGGGCATTGGTTTACACCTTAAGACGGATAGGTTACTCAAGGCTGAAAGGTATGTAACCTGGAATTTAGGAATCACCCTTATTGTTGACACCCAATAATTGTGAGACCTAGGAACTAATAGCATAGGCCGAAAGGAGCTATTAGGTAGCATAGACCTAAAAAGATATGTTACACCCCCTTACGCGACTGCAATACATGTTGACCTTAGGATTTATTTTACCTTAGCTATTTATTACCCAAACATCCTAGCATCCTCTTTTATTATATTTTATTCTCATCTTTTAATTCTTGTTTTATTTTAATCTTTGCTTTAGATATAGTAATCAACCAATCAACCCCCAAATTTATTACCTTTAAAACATTGACACCAAACAATAAACATTCCCCACCTCCTTGTGGTTCGACCCTGACTTTCACTATCTATTGTTAAGGTTAGGAATTATAAATTTTATCTTTGGTACCCTCAACGACGGGCATCAAATTTTGGCGCCGTTGCCGGGGAGGTGACGCCAGTGTTTATTGTTTATTGTTTTTGTTTCCCTTTTTGTTTAAGGAACTTTATGTTCCTTAAACCTTCTCACTTTTTTCTTGTAGTTTCCATCTTATGCGCAGGTCAGTTCAAGGAGAACTCCTACCACTTGACCTCGAAATTGAGAGGACTCTTAGAGAAAGAAGAAAGCAACTTCTAGCAAATCAGGAAGGGGGCTCACCTTCTTCCTTATTTCAAGAAGACTTATTCGAATTACCACCATCTTCACCAAAAACACCACCTTCGCAACCAAATTCACCCATCAATCCACCTTCACCAAAAACACCATCTTTTACCTACTTTCCAGTTGTTCCTAAAGAAGAAGAGAACATGACAGAGGAAGCTATTATTGCCAGTCACTCCATGCCTCAGGCAAAGGACCTATACAAAGGGTTCACTTTACCTGCAGGTACTGGGAAGCCATTCGAGGCCAAGCCTGCCTATATTACTATGGTTGAAAGAAACCAATTTGGAGGCTCGGCCAATGAGGATGCTGCTAAGCATATTGAAATCTTCACAGATTACATATGCTCTATAGCACCCCCAGAAGGAGTGACGCAGGACCAGATTAAACAGACCATGTTTATCTTCTCCCTTAGGGACTCTGCGAGAGAGTGGTACAGAGACCTTGACCGCACTGCTACGGGAGTTACAGATTGGAACACCTTAGCCTTAGCATTCTACAGGAAATATTACTCTGCATCAAAGACAAATGCTTTAAGAGCGCAGATCACCAATTTCAAGCAAGGTCCCAATGAAGACTTTAGCGAGGCGTGGGACAGGTTCAAGAGACTTGTTCGATCCATACCACATCACGGATTCGAACAATGGTTTCTTTGCAACCAATTCTACAATGGCCTCTATGATGACAACAGGGCCTACTTAGATGCTGCAGCTAATGGAAGATTCCAGGATAATTCTGGAGGGACTAAGGGTCTCAAGTTAATAGAAGATGTTGTTGTGCACCGCGCTGAGCATGGTACTTCCAGAGGCAATCAGAGGAAAAATGAGTACAACCTGTCAGCAATTGAGGCCTTAACAGCTAAGTTGGAAAAGTTTGAGGCTGCAGGAAAGCTCGATCTGGGGAGTGGAAGCAAGGGAGGAATATACCAGGTGAACGCCGTTCAGGACGGACCCTTTGCTTGTGAGAGGTGCGGTGGAGAAGGGCATGTGTCAAAGTTCTGTACTTCATCTAATGAAACATGCGCCGCTTTTCAGCATTATCGTGGGAACAATTTCTATGACCCAAATAATAACAATGTCCATCCCAACTTAAGGTGGACAAGCCAGAATGTTCAAAACCCACAACACATGCAACCTCAGCAAAATTCCACTTATGTACCCCCACATAAACAAAACTTCCAAAGACCACCTTTCAACCCTCAACCACCTTCTAATCCACCACCCAACACAGATGTTCTTATCCAAAATCTTATCGGGTTGGTTCAGAAGGAGTCGCAGGCTAGAGAGGCAGGGATGAAGATGTTAGAGTCCCAGATTGCTCAGATCGCGAGCAAGAATGATACTAGGGCTCCAGGTCAACTTCCGACCAAACCGGACCAGAAGAAGGAGACTCTAAACGTCGTAACCCTGCGAAGTGGGGCTAAAGTGGGGGCTGAGAAAGAAAAAAAGGCGAGTAGCAGTGAAGGCAGTCGACCGACCGAAGAATCTGGTCGACCGACCACAGAGCAGGATCCGGAAATTTGTCCTGAACAGAAGACTGGTCGACCGACCGATAATACCGGTCGACCGACCACCGAAGCAGAACCTGAAGTTCCCTTTCGTCCAGAATTGCCGAATAACTTACGGGATTTCCTTTTCAGGGGTGACAAGACCCCCAGATTTTTAAAAAGGGCTGCAAATACGGAGTCCTCAGCTGCTCCTTTTCCAGAGAGACTCGTGCCTTCAAAGGATCAGGTATCTTTTGACAAATTTAAGGATGTGATTCGTTCATTAAATGTTCAAGTCCCATTTTTAGAATTAGTTCAACAAGTCCCTTCTTATCTTAAATTCATGAGACAGCTTTTGTCAAGAAAGAGGTCTCTAGAAAAGGTTGAGTCTGTGGCTCTCACTGAAGAGTCATCCAGTTTTTTAACTCATGTCATTGCCCCTCATAAACTAGAGGACCCTGGAAGTTTTTCTGTCCCCTGTAATATAGGAACCTTCCCAGTTAAGAAGGCTCTATGCGACTTAGGTGCTAGTATAAGTGTCATGCCCCTAAGCGTTGCCTTAAAACTAGGAATGACCGAATTTGCAGTGACCAGTATGACAGTCCAGATGGCAGATCGCACATCTATGGAACCTATAGGAGTGTTAGAAAACATCCCTGTCCGTATCGACAGGTTCTTCTTCCCAGTCGACTTTGTAGTTTTAGACATCCCAGAGGATGCCCATATACCTATAATTCTAGGAAGACCCTTTCTTCACACTGCAGGTGCCATTATAGATGTAGGCACTGGAACTCTAACTTTCAAGGTAGGCAAACATTCTATTATCTATGGCCTATCCTATAGGAAGAAGGATGCTATGACCCCCATCACATGTAATGCTATCACTTCTAAGAAAAAGTATGAGGTCATCACTACTTCTCCCACTTTATTACCCGTTCCTGTATCTGTTTTTACACCTCCGCCCCAGATTGGGAGCAGTAGGGAGGACACTTCTGTCATGACTATTGCAGGAACTGGTTTGGGGAAACCCAAGGAGAAGGAAGTCATCATCCAGAGAGGAGGAATGGGATGCCTAAGCTATGAAGAAGATGAGGATCCAGATGTCGTGGATCGAGAGGAGAAAAAGAAGAAGAGGCAGGCTCAAGAGGAGAGACCGTCGCATATGCTTTGCGACGGAGGAAAGAAGATGTGTTTTGCCACTAAAGCAAACACCGTGGAGACTACGGCATGCCGTCAGAAGCCGTGGTCGGATATTTTCCGCATCTTCAGCGGATAGTTGTTTTTAAATTGCAATTTTAAGACAATTTACTTTATGTTGTGTGAGACTTTTAGTTTTGTTTGCCAGTAGTTAAGACTTTAAGAATCGTTTTGGCATCTCGCGCATTGTTGGGCGCGCATATTTTCTTGTTTTTTCAGGATTTACGAGAAAAAGAAAACGAAGACCTCCAAAGCTCCGCTGGTCGACCGACCAGAATCATCAGTCGGTCGACCAGAGGCGCTGTTTCGCAGATTTTTCCGCTGTTCACAGGAGGTCGATCGACCAGAAACACCGGTCGGTCGACCTACTGTCCGCTGCAGTCCTTCGTTTCTCTTCCTTAGAACTCGTGAAATCAACTTGGATACTTGAGTGGCACTGCTAGCCACCAAAACCTCCCAGCTTACGCTGGTTTGGGGAGGTTTTTCTCATGCATCTTTTAACCCAGTGAGTTCTTTCCAGTTTTTCCTTTATTTTATTTTACTTGCATTTGTCTTTTAATTTTCTGAAACCTTTACTTAGGCTAATGCACAATGGGGACATTGTGCGGGTTGGTTTGGGGAATGGTTTCGTGTCACATGCATTGCATTTTGTCACACGTTTATTGCATTTCTGTCTTGCATTGTTCTTTTCTTTATTTTCCTTATATATACAAAAATCCAAAAAAATTCAAAAAAAAAATAAAATTCCAAAAAAATGCACGTTTATTTTAGCATATAGGTGTAGTCGGAACGAAAGTATTTCAAGGATGATTTAGCTATCTTACATGTTTATGCCTTTACCTTACCTTGTCAACTTGTTTTAGTATGAGAGTCTTTCGCATATCTACGAGTTTTTGTCAACTTGCATATCTTGAGACTTGACTTATACCTTGGCGACCTACTTATACATTCTAAGTTTTAGAGCCTTATTCCTGGTTTCATTCTTAAACCAGTCGTCTAGGATGTGAGTAGTACTCCCCTTGGAACATGTTACATCAATATGCATAAACATGAACTTGAATTGCTATATACTTGTTTTACTATCTCGTTTTGTGAGTCTTGATACGTGCATTAGGGATCCCTTTTCTCATATTTACCCATAAGCTTCACAAAGCCAAATTTGCCTTTTTATTCCCCCAAAACTACATCCCATACTTAGCCTACCTTTCCAAGCTAGTATTTGTGGTCTTTGGTTTGACTTATTGGAGGTATCTTGGTTTGTAAGCTATCTTAAGCAAAGAGAAAAGAAAAGAAAAGAAAGAAAGAAAAGAACAAGAACAGAAAAAAATTCAGAAAAGAAAGAAAGAAAAGAAAAAACGAAAAAAAAGAAAAAAAATCCGGAAAATGCAGAAGACAGTCGACCGACCGCCTGTATAGGTCGGCCGACCACCTGGCATCATCAGATTCAAAATTTCGTTCCAAAATCCCTTTCTTTTATATGTTATCACTCCCGTATCTCATTCAAAATATTTGGGAGTCCTTTCTTATATTTAATGTGAGAGTTGTGCTACAAAAGAGCACTTTCTTAATATCAAAAGTGTGAAGTTTGTTGTTGGAAATCAGTTTTACTAGCTTGGCTACTAACCCCACAAATCCAAAAACATCTTAACCACTTTTTACCTTTTACCTCACATATCTTTCATTACCTCATTTGCATGTATTTAGGCCACTTAAATGAGATTGTTATACGAAGTTGTAGAATTCTTGTTCATGTTAGATTGCAGGCATGTTTCCATGGGTCGCAGTTAGGTGAGTGTCATTACAAATATACTTCTTTCTATCTTTTACATATACTCACCCTTTGCTTCATGAGTGTCTCGAGCGTACCGCGAGAGTCCATGGTATAAGTCTCTATAGTTTCTTTATTTGCAAATCTGACAACCCTATAACTCGTTTGCATGATTTAAATGCTTTCTCATTTTGTACTTGACATTGGTTTAGGCTAACATGTAAATTTCGCTCTGAGATTGAAATCGTTCCATTAGTTAAGATCGAGTCTATTTCTTGCTTGAGGGCAAGCAAGGGTTTGGTTTGGGGAATTTGATACGTGTCTATTTTATGATGTTTTACATCTATTTTTACACGTATTTGGTCGCTCATTTACTATGTTTTAGCCTTTATTTCCCACAAATTGTGTACTTTCGTATTTTTATGCACTTTTGCAGATTTATGCGGAAAAGAGACGATTTGGCACCAAATTCGTATCCTCAAGTCTTTTGCTTAATTAAGGAATAAATGGAAAGTCAACTGGAGTCAAAATCAAGTACCAAGAGTCAAAACAGAAGAAAATCCGAAGATTTCCGTACAGAAGCGGTCGACCGACCAGTTAAACGGGTCGGCCGACCAGGCCTGATTTTCATAAAGCCCAATTTTCAAGAAGGGCCGGAAATAAGAGAAGCCCAGCAAGAAGCGGTCGACCGACCAGCTAAACGGGTCGGCCGACCAGAACGAAGCCCATGCAATTTTTTTCGGAAATAAACTAGAATTAGAGTCTTTAGGAAACTCTAATCTCTTACCCTATATAAGCTAATCTTGTAGCTAGGGTTTAGAGATCTTAGATCTTGATAATCAAGTTTTGCATCGAATCTTTCAGTATCAAGTTTTATCAGGTTTAGTTTTGTAATCTTTCAATAATTCTCAAGCATTCAATAAAGTTTATTCAGTTCTGCCTTAATTCCAATTGTGGTAATTACTCTTTAATCTAGTTTTTATTATAGTTCTTGTTTTTATTACAATTGTTAAATTAGAATCCCAAGCTTTATTGAATCTTGCATGCTTAGATTATTTACTATGTTCTCCATGTTCATTCCCAATTTTACAATCGTCTTAACAGTCATGAGTAGCTAATTTTCATATGTTAGGATGTAGGGGATAATATGCAGAGGTAAATAAAATCCGAAAAACCGACTTGTAGCAGGACCACGGTCGGCCGACTGGAATAGTCGGTCGGTCGACCGAGGCCGTGGTCGGCCGACTGGAGTAGCCGGTCGGTCGACCACTCGCGTATGTTTTCTTATTTCGTCTTTTCTTGTCAATTATAATATCCTGCAATGAGACCATAAGGAGACTTGTAGGATGTTAGTAATGACCTACCCAAGATTGAGAGATACGGGAAGGGCATTGGTTTACACCTTAAGACGGATAGGTTACTCAAGGCTGAAAGGTATGTAACCTGGAATTTAGGAATCACCCTTATTGTTGACACCCAATAATTGTGAGACCTAGGAACTAATAGCATAGGCCGAAAGGAGCTATTAGGTAGCATAGACCTAAAAAGATATGTTACACCCCCTTACGCGACTGCAATACATGTTGACCTTAGGATTTATTTTACCTTAGCTATTTATTACCCAAACATCCTAGCATCCTCTTTTATTATATTTTATTCTCATCTTTTAATTCTTGTTTTATTTTAATCTTTGCTTTAGATATAGTAATCAACCAATCAACCCCCAAATTTATTACCTTTAAAACATTGACACCAAACAATAAACATTCCCCACCTCCTTGTGGTTCGACCCTGACTTTCACTATCTATTGTTAAGGTTAGGAATTATAAATTTTATCTTTGGTACCCTCAACGACGGGCATCAAGTTCTTTCCATTTTCCCTTGGTTTTACTTTCTTGCATTTTTCCCTTAATTTTATGAAACCTTTACTTAGGCTAATGCACAATGCGAACATTGTGCGGGTTGGTTTGGGGAATGGTTTCGTGTCACATGTATTGTTCCATTGCATTTATGTCACACGTTTATCGCATTTCTATATTGCATCGTTCTTTCTTTATTTTCCTTGCGTATACAAAATCCAAAAAAAAAATAGAAAAATTTCAAAATTTCCAAAAAAATGCATGTTTATTTTAGCATATAGGTCGAGTCGGAACGAGAGTTTCAATGATGATATTTGCTACCTTACATGTTTATGCCTTTGCCTTGCCTTGTCAACTTGTTTTAGTATGAGAGTCTTTTGCATTTCTACGAGTTTTTGTCAACTTGTTTTCTTGAGACTTGACTTATACCTTGGCAATCTACTATACATTCTAAGTTTTAGAGCTTATTTCCTGGTTTCATTCTTAAACCAGTTATCTAGGATGTGAGTAGTACTCCCCTTGGAACATGTTACATCAATATGCATAAACATGAACTTGAATTGCTATATACTTGTTTACTATCTCGTTTTGTGAGTCTTAGTACGTGCATTTGGGACCCCTTTTCTCTTATTTACCCATAAGCCCTACATAGCCAAAATTGCCTTTCTATCCCCTAAAACTACATCCTATATTTAGCCCACCTTACCGAGCTAGTATTTGTGGTCGTTTGATTTTTTTATTTTTGAGGCATCTTGGTTTGTATGCTATCTTGAGCAAAAAGAAAGAAAGAAAGAAAAGAAAAAGAACAGAAAATTTCAGAAAAAGAAAGAAAGAAAAACGGAAAAAGATCAAAACGTAAACGAGAAAATGCATATCTGGTGCAATAAGTGAGATGCTCGATCGAGTGACTGAACCACTCTATCGAGTAGTTGTTCTTCAGAATGTACTCAATCGAGTAACTTCGAGCAGGCACCTGCTCGATCGAGTAACCTTGAGATCCTCAAGGACTTAGTCCTTCCTGCAGACTCCTCGATCGAGTATCCAGTACTTCGATCGAGGCTTTCTCCTCATGCATCTACTCGATCGAGCTCTGGTGTTTGCTCGATCGAGTAACTGACAGTAAAATTTGCTTCTTTATTTTTCGATTCTTTTGCTTTTGTCCTTCGTCCTTGCCTTGGTTGTCGTTCCTTTAAGCTCGGTACTGCACATTTGGGGTTATGGGACTCATTGACTTGTTCCATCTTCTAAAGAGGGCTTACTTTGGACGAGAAAAGCTTGGTTTCTTCAACTTTTGCATAATTCCTGCAAAACAAGAGAAAATACACCAAGAGAAGAAAAAGGGGCAAACAGCACGTAAAGTGCGTGAAAATGCACAGAAATGCGTGCTAAATGATGCCAAAAAGTATATAAAATAAGCACGCATCAGCGCACTCACTATATACTCACTAAGAACCAATGAACACCGTCCCTCAAGAAAGAGGTTAACCACCCCAGTGATAGAAGCCAACAACTCATCGGAAACGGCAGCCGCAACACCACTCAAACAATCCAGAAGATGTTGCGGGCACGAAAACCATCCCCTCCCATAAGAAGGACCACGCGGAAACCCCCGAATCATATCCAGGACAGCCGAGACAGAGGCAACAAGAGGAGGTTTAGCGCATATAGAGAAGGCAAAGTAGGCGACGGGACGATGGGATGCTTATCCGCCAAAGCCGCAAGAGTAGCCGTATTGTAAGGGGCAACTCCAGAAGATGATAACACACGAACAACGGCGGTGTAATGACCGTCACAAATCTTCCTCCTACACTGCTTAACATTAGCCTCACCCAGATCAAGCTCCTCATCAAACCGAAAAGAAAGAGAAGACTCAACTAAGGTACCCCGAAGGATCTGTAACATGCCACGTGGCACACCCCAAGTACAAATGGCATTAGAAATGCTCTCCTCCTGCCGCTGACGCCTAACAGCGGCACGACACTCACGACTACTCCGCGGAGAAAGAGTCTTGAGAATACAAAGAGGTAAAACAAGCGAGGCAACCCAAGATGAGATATCAGAAGGAGAACGGATCACAACATCAAGGGCCCATTTAAGAACCCGAGAAAAACCCAGACGGCACAAAGGTGGGATAGATTTCACGGTTCTCAAACCCTTAGATAACAACCGATCAAGAGAAGTAATAGTGAAACCACCCACAACCTCAAGATCAACACCATCAGAATGCAAGGGTGTGGTTCGGGATCAGACGGCCTAGGAAAATCGTAAAGAACGAAAGAGACAACCTCGTCACCCGAATCCAGTGCCTCAATAAAAGACCCATCCCTATGCAGACAATGCTTACTATGAGCATGCGTTTTAAAACAAACCCCACATAACCAAATTCCCATACGACTAAAGGTAGTCTCAGCCTCGACAAAAATAGACAGAGAAATAAGAGATTGTCGAGTAATAACCTGAGCATCACCGGTACAGTGCCGATCACGAATATGAGTTAGCATGGGAGCTTCACTAGTAGAAAAACCCCCTATAGCGGCGGTTGTAAATGGGCTTTTTTACGGCGGTTCTTACAATTCTTGGGTGCGTTGTTTATTTTGGCGTCATTTAGCCTTTGCGGCGGTTGTGCAACCGCCGCTAAAAGTGACCTATTGTGGCGGTTTTGAAACAGAACCGTCGTATTAGGTTTATATAATACGACGGTTTTTAAACAGAACCGCCGTGCTAGGTTTATATAGAACGACGGTTTTATACAGAACCGCCGTCTTAGGTTTATATAAAACGACGGTTTATAAACACATCCACCGTTTTTGGTTTATATACTATGACGGTTTTTTAAACACAACCGCCGGTTTTGGTTTAAATAAAACGATGTTTTTCAAAAGAATCGCCGTGTTAGGTTTATATAAGACGGCGGCTTATTAAAAGAACCGCCGTGTTAGGTTTATATAAAACGGCGGTTTTTAAATGCTACCGTCGTTTTAAGTTTATATTAAACGACGGTTTTTTAAGACAACTGCCGTTAAAAACATTTATAATTTATTTTTAAAATAATTATTTTCTACGAAATTTCAGCAGCACCTCCCCATAAATTTGATAATCCCAAATATTACTTACATAAAATGAAACATGTCAACAGAAATGCAACCACATTTACAAAATTTCAAACAACACAAACCCATGGATACCTTGCCAACTAGAGAATAAGGAGTCATTCATTCCATTGGAAAAAAAAACATAAACATTGATGGATATAAACATTGTTGATTAAAAGCCACCACAAACAATCATTGATGATTTGAGCTTCTTCCAATGCGGCCATTGTCGCTTCATTCATCTGCCATGTTTCCGGGAAGCACAAAGCCAGCTTAGCACAATTAAACCAGTCTTGATCACAACATCATAACAATGATGGATCACCAACAATTTTCCAAACGAGGATAGAGACACATTAAATCTCCAAAGCCAAATTTAGAACAAAGTCATTTCTTGAATTTGTGAGTATAAACACGCCTGGCAATCAGAAATAATAAAAATATATTTGTTACGACACTCAAAGTAATGAGTTTAATACCTTGACAGCATCAATATAATGCTGAGCAGAGCACATCCGTCATCAAGGTTAGTGATGGCCATTTCATCAATTTCTGTAATCGCACAAATATCACCAATCAACCACTACAACTGTACAATCAGACAAAAATTCTAATAGCAAACAAAATAATTGAAGCAGTCATGGTCCTAGTCGAGTAAGGATTTGCCTAAATTGCACCAAATTAGTCATATAACAAATGCATTTAACCACTGTTATTCATGATTGTCAGTTCCATCCTTTATGTTAACCTATGATACTTGTCAATTTGATGTTCGCAGACGATCTCCTCATGTTCAGTAAAGGTGACATAAAATCGATGATGGTATTAATTAAGACTTTTGCCACCTTCTTAGATGCTTCATGTTTACAACTAAGCAAGGGAAAATCAAATGTGTATTTTAACGGAGTCAGCCAAACAGTGAAGAATGACTTTATCGCTATTTCAGGCTGCAAGGAGGGATTCTTACCTTTCAGGTATCTTGGTTTTCCGATTAAGTCTTCAAGACTTACTTTACTTGACTGCCAACCCCTTTTACACAACCCTAACGAACGAATTAGACGACTGGGGGCAAGAAAGCTATCTTATGCAGGCCGTTTGGTTCTGGTCAAGACACTCCTGAGCACATTACATAACTTTTGGGCGTCTATTTTCCTCATTCCCTCTAGCATCATGAAGCAAATTGATTCAATTTGCAGAACATATCTTTGGGAAGTGGGTGTGGATTATGCTAGGTCTCTGTCAGTAGCGTAAAATTAAATAAAATCTCTAGACCTTGCAAGGAAAGGGGGGCTCATTCTTATTCATAACGGGTTTTAGAACAGAGCTTCAATTGGCAAGCTTGCTTGGTGGGTGAATACTCAACCTACAAAATTATGGGTGCAATGGGTACATCACATATACTTGAAGGGGACTGACTGGATGACTTAATCGCCTAAAACAGATGTTAGTTTGGGTTGGAATGAAATTTGCCAAGCTAGAAGTTGTTTAACACGGGGTTCATTCATGAGTGGAACCAGCACAATCTGAATAAGTACATCATTTCTAATGGGTATCAATGGATTGGGACAAAAGCGAGGAGATAACTTGGGAAGGGTTAGTGTGGAATAAATGGGCATTACCTCGGCATCGAATAGTGAAGTGGATGTATCAAAACCAGGCCATGACCACCAAGGCCAAGTTGTTCCATCTGAATCTTGTTATGCTACATATGTGACGATGGCTAGGAGGATTTTGTTCATCTTTTCTGTCAATGTAACTACAACACCAAGATTTTAACTGAACTGGCGAACTGGACATGGCAAAGGATCAGTCCCATGGTTTGTAATGCTTTGAGATTGAAAATGAGAGGATCTAAGATGAAAAGAGAAATAAAAAATGGTATTATCAATGCTGTGATTTATCACGTATGGAGACAGCGAAATCAAAGTAGATTTAAAGTGTGCATTTTGAGGCCAGAGATTGTAGACATGAGATTATAAGCCACAACAGACCGAACGAAAATCTAAAATGGGTAGAAGAAGCCGATAAAAGTAACATGAAACTTACTAAGCAAAAAATAGCACTGATGCGCAGAGGCTGTCTGAAAACTAACCTTCACAAAAGCAAAAAAGTCTCCTCGACACGTACAACAACTGCCATTCATTTTAAATGTGACTGTGCCTCTAGATAATTTGCAGTGGATTACCACTTCCCCTGCATAATTGTTGAAATCCTATCAAATATAAGGATTTAAGATTCAGAAGAATTTGCAATGTTATATTATAAAACACAATAAATATCAATGTAAGTTATAAACCAACATGAACAAGAAGATTAATTTTGAAATAACTTGAGTTTCATTGCAACTTTAATTAGCCAGGGTATGGCTCTAGTAGTAGCTATCCATCCATATAAAGCACCTAACGCCAGATATATTTTATCACAATGGCAACATGCCAATAGGAGAAAGTCCTACCAAAAAAAGCAATTTCCTGTACACAACTATTGGGCAGAAACAATAATAAATAATCCTAAAGTGGTGAACACAAAAAGCTTCACTAATGTGGCATTTCATTATCTATCTTGCACTACTAGGTCACAGAATGATTCTGAATCGATCGATGAGCCTTCACCTTAAATATAATTTCTAACAAGACATATCGAGAATGAGACACCAAGTGAGCGATGCTTAAGTACTACGAGACATCAAGGTGAAAATAGTAAGTCAAAAGGGGAGATACTCAAAATAAACTAAAATGTATCCAATCAACTACTCTACTACATAACTAACAAACAAAGGAAGGTAAAGTTTTTCTATTATCAAGACCCCAATAGCAACATCTGAAAGATATTATAGGCATCACAAGTAATAGGAAATAAGAGATAAATATCAATTAAAATATTCTAAACAATGATTGAAAAGGAACCAAGCTCGACTTGAAGGTGTACTCATTAGACCAGAAAAAGTAGTGCAGGAGATAAAGGAAATGGTGAAGATGAAAGTTACAGTTAGCATGAAGCACCTACACTGCCTAACAGATAATAGTTTGCTAGATCAATTGTTAATGTAATAAAATACTAGTCTATGACTAGTCGGTACTCTGTGCTCCTTTGTATATTTGTTTCCATGATGATATATATACTTCTCACATTTACACCAAAAAAAATCAAGTATACATCAATATGTTCGAGTTAACAATTTGTTTTCGAACTTACGGAATGACAGCAGCATCGGTAATGTCCGGATGTAAAAGTAGCAAACGTTCAAGTTCGGCCGGTGGAACCTGACAATACAAAAGGGTTGTTATTCATAGAAAACATGAAACTACACAAGAAGACAATAAAGAGAAACCTGGACACAGGTAAATGGCTAATATTATAACATGATATCCCTTGTACTTGATTAACTCCTTCAACCGATCAACTATATAAAGAGAGGCATCAACATCAAAATAGCAGAGGTTGCCTGTTTTCAGCCAGCCATCAGGAAGAAATATTTCAGCAGTTGATTCCTTATTTCCCACATAACCTACAATTCACATAATTGCAATTAAATGAACCAAAATGAATTTATCGTCACATAAACAGGAACGAGCTTTGGAAGGGGCACAAGGTGCTTCATTATCTTCATGATTATCAGAGTTCCAACGAGAATCCTACTGAACAGGGGTAAGGGGTGGGAGTTGGGACACACATAAATTTTCATTTGTAGAGAGTGGAAGGTTTTTTCCAAACAACACATAAAACTGAAAATGAAACATCGTCTACTACTTTTTGTTCAAATTTATAGCGTTTCAAGTATGAAGTTACGTAGAAAAGAAAACATAATTAAGAAAAATTGCAAAAGAGAACAAACAAGAATGAAAGTTCACCACACTGCATACACTACCTTGTTCAAGTATTTAATCTGCAAAACGCAACAAGCAGCAAAAATCAACTATAAGCTGCTGTTATGACTGGGATTAGTTTATTCTAATCAAATACATATGTATATTAAAATTAAATTATGAAGTATAACAAAATCCCTAATTTTCATAACCCTAATTCATAAAAAACATACGTAAATGAAAATTAAATTCTGAAATTGACAATAATTACATAATAAATCAACAACACACATCCTAAACTATACCAATTATTATTAAACAACATATAAAACACAAACTAAAAGCAAAAATAGCTTTACAAAAGAAGAATACTAAGCTTTAAATCAAGAGCAGTGAACTGGAGCGATGGTGCAGACGAGTGGCGGTGGTTTTGCAGTGGCGCGATGGTGAAGGTTTGAAGAAGGGAGCGGTGCTGACGACTCGCATTTTGTTGATTAGGTTAATATGAGTGTTTGTTGATTGAATAGCAGGAACGTAAGCACTACTTAGGTTTTCAATTTTGATATTATTGTTAGTTAATTATTATTATATCAGTGGGTTTGACGTCAGTTCTAGTTAAAACCGCCACAAAAACATATAACGGCGGTTCTTTAATACAAAAAAGTTGTCAAGTATTATTAGCTTTAACGTCGTTATTAACGACGGTTGTTAATACAACCGCCGTAATTGACTTATAGCGGCGTTTCTTATCTAAAACCGTCGTAAATATCTACTTCTATTACGGCGGTTCTTAATTTAAACCGCCGCAATAGACCTCCTACACCTTAAAAAATACTCCCCCGCTAATTTTTTTGGCTTTCCGCGACGGTTCTATTAGAACCGCCGCGATAAAGGCGTCGCGGTAGGGGTATTTTCTACTAGTGCTTTTTTGAGACCGTTACCCCAGTCATCTTGACATCCAGAAAGTCCCACAAAAGGACAATGGTACTGAACATCGTCGGTCATGACATCCACACACCAAACCGTCACGAAACAAAGCAAACCCACACTTGGCACAAAACAGAGTAGCCCCCGCAACCTGATCAGCAAACCCAATATACGAAGCAAGCTACCACACACGCAGATCCACAATTCAAAATTTCGAATTAAAAAAAGGGGACAAGCAACAAAAGCTCACGACTGGCAATGCGTAAGGATCACGACTACCACTCAGAACCAAAACTCCACGACGACTTACTCCGCTGACGCTATGACCGGCGAGCAGACCGCCTGAACAAAACCGAATCTGCAACCGATACCGCAACACACTCTCTCACACACTCACGGGAAAGCACCATCACCACAAATATATCGCCGGCAACGAGAGGTCATCGATGAGTAGCGGAGTTGACGACGGCGACGTGAGGTAATCGTCGGTGGTGTGATGCGCTGACACACTCCTCTCGCAAACGGCAGAAACAAGGACAACGGCCATCGGCGACGGACCCTAATGTTGGAGATGGGTCTGCACGACGTGGAGGGTCGTCCCCTGACGGCAGTAGTAGAGATCAACGAAAACCCACGAAAACCCTAAAATCGACAATCGTAAGTTATCGCCCTCACTCTTTATCTCTCTCTCTCTCTCGAACGGCCACCGGCGATGGACACTGACGTTAGATGGGTCTGGACGACGTGGAGGGTCGTCCCCTGACGGCAGCAGCAGAGAACGACGAAAACCCTAATAACGTTGTTATCGCCCTCACGCTATTATTATTATTATTATTATTGTTTACTATTTATTATTATTATTATTGTTGTTGTTATTATTTTTATTATTACTATTTTTTTTTTTATTATTATTAGAGTTAATTAATAATTACTCCATTCTATATACCACTTTTCTAAAAAAACTCGCTTTTAAAAACTTTTTATTAAATGACTCCTATAAAATATTCTCAGGTTACAAATTGCACCCAAATTGATTTTCGGGCAAAAAATCTTATTTTTGTACGTAAATACCCTTGTGTGTTCTTTTTCGCCTTTTGTTCTTCTTCTCCCTGCTTTTTCCTTTTTTTTCTTCTTCTGCTTCTTCCTGTTTCTTCATTTTTTTTTTCTTCCTGCTTCTTTTTCCTTCCTCTTCTTCTTCTTCTAATTAATTGTACTTTTTCTCTAAAACAATTAAAATCGAGTTCAATAAACAAAAGATTATCCCTCTTTTGTTGTCTAATTCAATTATTCAGCTAAACTCATTATAATTTGACAAATCCCAAATTAATGAGACCAAATATTTTAATTTTTCGAGTTGTAGTTAAATGGTATACTAATTTTGTTAAAAGAAGATAAAAATGCAGAAAAAAAAGGAGAAAAATTAAAGAGAGGAAGAAGATGGAGGAGTAGGCAAGAAGAAGAAGAAGAAGAAGAAGAAAGAAGAAGAAGAAAGGTAGAATAAGAAGGCGACACAGGAAGAAGATGAAAGAAGATGCAGGAAGAAGAAAAAGAAAAAAAATGAGGAGATGAAGAAGATGAAGGAGGAGCAGGAAAGGAGAAAAAAAGAGAATAAGGGAAGAAATGAAAGAAGAAGAAAAATAAGAAGAAGAAAAAAGAAATTGAAGAAGAAGAAGAAGAAGAAGAAAGAAGAGAAAAAGAAGATGCAGGGAAGAAGGAAGAAGAAGATATAAAAGGGTATTTTGGTCATAAAATTAGAAATTTAAACGAGAATTTTGACGGATTCCGTCACCATTCTGGCCATTTGGGTGTAAATTGTAATCTGAGAATATTTTATAGGAGTAATTTAATAAAAGTTTTTAAAAGGGAGTTTTTTTAAGAAAAATGGTATATATAAGGGAGTAATTATTAATTTACTCTTATTATTACTGTAATTATTATTATTATTATTATTAATATTATTATTATTATTATTATTATTATTATTATTATTAGAAAAGATACTTGTGAAGTAAAATTTGATAACATTCAAATAGTAATATTTGTTAACAAAATCGAAAATTATAATCTTGAAAATATAGATATCATTAACACAAAAGACATTATCTATGTTGATTTATCAATAGCTTATTTTATTATCATTATTACTTTTATTTTTTAAAATAAAAAACTTTTATTAATCAAACAAAACTTTTATTATAATAATAATAATAATAATAATAATAATAATAATAATAATTAGGAAACTTTAACAAATATAATCTCAACTATCACTCTTCTTCTCAAAATAATCTCAACCATCAATATTCCCACAATAATCCCAACTTTCATACCACCCTTCTCAAAATAGTTATTTAGTTAGTTAGTTCAATTTAATTAAATTTAATTCACCTTATTAATTTCAGCTTCATTCAGTTCAGTTCAGTTCAGCTCGATTAAATTTTGTTCAGCTCAGTTCAGTTTAGCTCAATTCAGCTCGATTCAGTTTAGTTCATTTTCAGTTAGTTCAATTAAGTTCAGTTCAGCTCTAAAAAGTCAGAAAGAACATGGCCTTTGTCCATGAGTTTCTTCCGTTCTTTATCATCCATGTTTAAATCTGTTCTTTCTTGAGTACTTTAATGTTGTGTAACTGATATACCAAGTTTATGCATCCGAGTGAAATTATTAATAACTAATTTTATTATTGTTATTACTATTTTTTTTAAAACCACAAAAACTTTTATTAATCAAACAAAACTTTTATTATTATTATTTGAGTTTTTTGCTTTTTACCACCTATTGAGTCCTAAGTTTTACAAATTACCACCTATTGAGTCCATTTTTGCCAATTACCACCTAATTTGCCATATGTTGACGGGTTTTTTTATTTATCGTCTCGACTATATTTTATCGACTCTCTATTATTTACAATGACCAAAGTACCCTTTATGAAATATTATACACTCACTCTTCAAGAACAAAGAACAAAGAAATATAAAAAAAATCTAAAAAATATCGAAGAACAAAGGACTAGAGGTCAATCTTCATAAAAGCAGGGGATGGGAAAGGTATTAAAGCCCAATTGAATCAATCGAAGGTATTAAATACCGCTTCTCTACGCTATTCTTATCATAAGAATCGGGTATATTCAACCTATTGAATCAATCGAAGAAAGTCTCAGCATCCCATTCCATTCGAATTTCAGGTAGTTTAGTCAGCAATTCATTCTATAGTTATGTTGAACTAATTCGAATAAAATTAGTATATTTCTCAATTTTAATGCTTAACCCTAATTTTAGTTGATTGTGTGATTGATACCAAAATTGATCAAAAGCCCTAATTTGTCTTAATGTTTACATACTTCTGGGAATTTTAATTTGTATAGCTAGTTTTTCAATAATTTGTCTTAATGATTTTTGACGGTAAGACGATTAATTGTGATGATATTGTACTGTTTTTTTTAAAGAATCTATCTTATTTTAGGATGTCAGATACTATCATGGGTGTAAACCTTGAGGATAACTGGACAAAAGAAGTTTCAGTTAGGAGAAGCCCTAGATTAGCCAGAATCCCTACTTTGTCACCTGTGGTTAGAGTGGAGAAGTTGTAAGTAAGGAGAAAGTTGTCAACAGTCTTTGACAAAGAAAATTCAAATGTTATTGAAGAGTTGAATGATGTAGGGGATTTACTGGAACCAGGGGACTTACTTGAACCTTTTATTGATGAAGAGGGATATGATGAAAGGGATAAGGAGTACTGGAGTGATGACAGTAATCTTAGCCAATTTGATGTAGGTGACACTGAAGTTGGTGAAGATTTAGCAGAGGAGAAAGAATTGTTTAATAATGGTCCTAATGAAAATCTTCTTATTGATATTGTTAATAAAAATCTAAATCAGTCATGTCTAAGGGCAAGGGTTGAGAAGTCCAAGTTGTTTAATCTTATTGATGATTTGGATGTAAGTATTAGTGAGGAACTTGATCTTAACTCAGATGACGACAGGAGCCTGGCTGGTTCAGGGGATGAGGCTGACTCAAATGATACTTTTGACCCTTTAGTTGACTTTAAGAAATCAATTGTTCTTAAGAAAGGATTGAAATTCCCTTTTTTGGAGGCGTATAAGACAGCAGTGAGGCAACATGCTATTGAAAATGGATATGACCCATATTTCTATCACAATGAGAGCGCTAGAGTAACTATTTATTGTAAATATAGATGTGAATGTCCTTGGAATGCGAAAAGCTCAAGATTGCCTAAGTGCACTTGTAAGGCCAAGAGAAGGTGTGGGTATAGGTTATATGCTACTAGATTGGATGATGGGCTCACATTTCAAATTAGATCATTGAACTTGGAGCATGTTTGTGCATTCACAACAAAAAATAGGATTATAACTTCAGAGTACATTGCTGAAAAGTACTTGGAAACTTGGAGAAATGACCCAAATTGGAGTTTGATTGGGGTTCAAAGTAGAGTTAAGTTGGACCTTGGTGTTGATGTAGACTATCATAAGTGTTAGAAGGCTAGAGCAAGGGCAAAGATGATGATACATGGTGATTCAGATGTGGCCAATATAGTAGGGTATGGGACTATGTATTTCAAATTAGGAAGTTCACTCTAGGTTCCTCGGCTTGTGTTAAAGTAGACAGGGTTGACAAACCTCCTTCCATTTTCCAAAGAATGTACATTTGTTTGGCGGCTTGCAAAGAAGTTTATGTTTTTTTGGTGGGTCTGATGTAAGAACAGTAGAGTGCAGGATTTGCTGTTGTACGCTATTTCTGTACAGTCTGTCAGAGGCTGGCAGATATGGAAGGCAAAGTAGCATCCTGAAGCAGCATTGCAGTGTTCTCTTTAGGAGTAGCGGGTCAGTTTTCTGAGGATGGCATAAGCAATAGATGTTATTTTGCAAGAGTTGTAGCCCACTTGATATGTGATGCTTCGAAATAGTATTTGTTGAAATAAAGAATCTTGACACAGATTTGCAAATGCTAGTGTATGAGAATTACAATAAGTTTATTAGTGCCACATATACAATCAAGAGGCAAGTAATGCATCCATTTACATTAGTATATATCATTCAGAACTTTAGATGTAATAAGGCAGGTTTCTGGTTGTTCTTTATGTTCTGGCAATGGCAAAAAAAATTGTACATTCTCATTTCTGCATTTGTATGCATCTTTTTCTTCAAGTTTATTAGCTAGAGCTTGTATGGATGAATGCCGTGGATGCTTATGTGTAAAGGCTAGCCTAGTGTACTAAAGATCTGTTTAATTATGTTGCGGTTGCATGATCGGATCTTCTGTATGATAGCTATCTCGTGCTTGGCATGATATTTTTCCTTCCTAATGTTATAGGATGAATAACAATATCGTGGGCATGGAAGCAAATATGGAACAACTACTTGACAAGGTCGTTAGATGGTTTAGCAATTTTGCTTACCTTCAAATAGAACTTTGCTGCTCTTTTATATTTCCAGTAATGAACATTTTGTTTATGAATCTTTTCCAACCCGGGACACTTTGCAGATTCTTTTTTGAACGGTGGATGATTTTTTATTTCTATTTTTGTTATTATTGATCATTGTGTTACTAGGTCAGGCTAAAATTCTGATTAAAATTGATAATATTTGATTAAAGTCGCTTGCTTTTCACATAACTGTATGTTGATAATTCTCAAATGGCGGCAACCCACTGTCACTTTGTTTTTTGTCCATTTAAGGAATAAGTGTAAGAAGTGCTAAATGTGAAAAAAATGCCCAATTTTTAGGGTTTTAGAATAACAATGGATTCATTTGGAATAATTGAATGAAATAATAAGGGTGAGTGTATAATATTTGATAAAGGGTACTTTGGTCATTGTAAATAATATGGTACTTTGGTCATTGTAAATAATAGAGTCGATAAAATATAGCCGAGACGATAAATAAAAAAAACCGTCTACATATGGCAAATTAGGTGGTAATTGGCACAAATGGACTAAATAGGTGGTAATTTGTAAAATTTAGGACTCAATAGGTGGTAAAAAGCAAAAAAACTCTTATTATTTAGTTAGTTCAATTTAATTAAATTTCATTTACTACTATTAATTTCAGTTCAGTTCAGTTCAGCTCAACTCCATTCAATTCAATTCAGTTCAGTTCAGTTCAATTCAATTCAGTTTGATTGAGTTCAACTCCATTCAGTCCAACTTTATTGTGATAGAAAAAACTCAAATGGCCTTAAAAGCAAAAAAATTAAGGCCGTACCGGCTCGCACTCTCAAAGTGTTTTGCACCAAATTCTTTTAACCCAAAAAAAAAAACACGCAGGACTTGACTTGTTAGAAAAGAAATCAAACAATTTTCCTTCTCTTCTATAAATCCCCACCGCCACCGCCAAACAGCCACCGCCAAACAGCCACCGCAATGGGACAAAGTCAATCAGGGTTAAACCGTCCACCAAACGACACCAACAACAACAACCCCGCGAAAAAAGACAAGAAATTCGAACCACCACAACCCCCTTCTCGCGTCGGCCGAAAACGCAAAACCCGTGGCGGAGCCGATACCGCAACCAATCGCCTACCAGTCGTAACCCCACACACCAAGTGCAAACTCCGCCTCCTTAAACTTGAGCGCATCAAAGACTACCTTTTAATGGAGGAAGAGTTTGTCTCTAATCAAGAGAGGCTTAAACCACAAGAAGATAAAGCTGAAGAAGATCGATCTAAGGTTGATGATCTTCGTGGGTCTCCTATGAGTGTTGGGAATTTGGAAGAGTTGATTGATGAGAATCATGCTATTGTTTCTTCTTCTGTTGGTCCTGAGTATTATGTTGGGATTTTGTCTGTTGTTGATAAGGATCAGTTGGAACCTGGCTGTTCTATTCTTATGCATAATAAGGTTTGTTTTTCTGGGTTTCGTTTCGATTTTTGACTTAATGTTTTGAGCTTCTGCTGTTTTGGTGTGTGGCCAAGTTTACTTTGTTAATGGAATTATATCTACATTGTTGATTTTTTATGGATAATAAGGTTTGTTTTGCAATTAATTTTTCTGGGTTTTGTTTAGTTTGTCTCTTGATTTGAAGTTGTGAACTTGTGCAACAGTTCATTTCGTTGGTTTCAAGGTTATGATTAAGTGGAATTGTATCTACATTATTGATTTTTATGCATAATAAGGTTTGTTTCGGTGGTGATATACGTGGGGTTGTTTTAGTTTGATTTTGTATGTAGAGTTTCGATCTTGTTGTGTTTTGGCATGTGTTAAGACTTCAATTTGTTGGTTTTAGGTTACGATTAGTGGAATTACTGTTTAGATAACAGATTTTGATGCTTAAGAAGGCGTTGTTGGATGAGTTTGGATAATGTAGTGTTTTTAATTGTGAAGTTTTGAACTTGTATACTTGTTTGAGCTGAGGGATTTGTGTTCTTGATGATGGGTATTTTAGTTTAGGTCATCAAGTTTATCTGCGAGTGTGATTGTTTAATTTTGATGCCTATGTAATTTTCAGGGGTAATTGCAGGATTGAGTTCTGACTTTGTGGCGGCATTAGGTTTAAAGTTACGATTTTTGGGTAATTAAGAAGTTGTATGAGATCTCAGACTTGATTTTGGGGGGTTTAATGGTATTTTTGGATGTAACTTGAGTGTGCTTTTTAGTTCATTCATGTTGATGAGGGTTTTACACTTTTACTTGTGGAGCCGAAATGCATTGATTTGATCTCTTAACCTTCATGTTTGTGTGGGAGCGCTCTTTGATTGATAAGAAAGAATTAGTCACCTGATGTAGCCTACATTTGTGTGGTTTAGCTGATTGTCGAAGTGCTGGACCTGTTTTCTTATAGAACAATCTTCTGCTTGTGTCTTAAAAAGTTTGCAACTATTGACCTGAATTCCGAACTTTGAAGAGGCAAAGTAATACGAGCAGGACTTTTATAATACATATTAACTGAAGATTGATCAAACTTTGCGAAGCTTTTAGATTTGATTTACTTATGTTGAATGTTGATAAATGTCTTGTAGAATGTTATATCTGGTCACACTGTTCTTGGCTTGTCTTGCTTCAATTCCTTGGTAGAAACCTAGAATGCTTAGAGTCTTATGACAAGTTCGGAATAAGCTCGCTTGTTTCCGAAACCAAATTGAGGTTATCGTCAAGGAGTAAGGACACTAGGACAGTGTTACAACGCTGTAGATCTGTATGTTTAGGCTTTAATGCTTTAGAAGTCGACATATGTCTTTTGATATCCAATTAAGGTTTTTAGCTCATTATTGAACAGGTTCCTAATGCCCCAAGGAAAGCAGATGAAGCTCTTCAGATTTATTTATTTATTTTTCTTTAATGATGATTGGATCATTGGTCTTTGAGCTCATTTGTTTAGATTCATAATTACTCATAAAGTATCTGACAGACCAAAGTAGCATGTTACTGCTGGAGGGTGTTCAAAATTTTTGATCAATCATTAGAAAAAACGAAAAAATGACGATAATAGACTTAATCTATAAAAATTACAGAAGTCCGAGAACCACAAATGTCAAGTACATACTGAGTAGTACATGATATTATTAATCGACCAGTTGAACAAGTGATCAAAGAGTCTAATGTTACAACCGAAGGCTTTAAGGGTGTGTTTGGATTGAGGGTTTTGGAGGGAAAAGAAAAGGAGGGGGAGTAGGGGATTTAGAATCTCTTGTTTGGATAGAAAATAAGGGTAGAGGGAAATGGAGGGGGAGAGATTTGGAGAGATCCATTTTCTCTCCTCCAAGGCAAATCAAAATCTTTCCATAATAGGCAATATTTGGAAAGAAATTGTATCCAAACACCCATATTTCATTTGCCCTCCCCTCCCTTTCTCTTCCCTCCTTCCCCCTCCCCTCCATTTCCCTCCATTTTTGTTATCCAAACACACCCTAAAGGTGCCAATGGTGAGGTAAGGGGGTTATTTTCTTCAGACTCTGTATTATAGGTATGGCATAACTTAGGGTGTGTTTGGATACAATTTTAAGAGGGAAAGAGAGGGGAGGGAAATGGAGGGGAGGGGAGGGGAGGGGAGGGAAAGGGAGGTGAGGTGAGGGAAAATGTGGTTGTTTGGATAATAAAAAATTTAAGAGGGAAATGGGAGGGGATATAAGAGGGACATGATGTATTGTATGGAGGATGTTATGGAATATGGTGAATAATGACAATAATACACTTCCCATACCACTATGAAGCTTTGAAGTTGTGTTTTCCTTCCAAATCTCACCTCCTTAGGAAAGAAAACAATTTGAACTAAAGGAGGGAAAATAGATCCTCTCATTTCTTTCCCCCCTCATTTCCCTCCCTCTAAATATTGTATCCAAACAAGAGAAACTCCATCCCTCCCTTTCCCTCCAAATCCCCCTATCCAAACATAGCCTTACTGTTATTGGTGGGTATACCACCTCATAGTGATGATTTTATGTTAGTGAGATACAGTAGTAGTGCAATACAGTAATATTCCAATTTAGTTGTGAGATAAGTTTGTTTTCTTGTTTCTTTCGAAAATAGTATCGCAGATCGTTTGCCTGGTTCAAAATTTTGCAAATACAGTAGTAAAATATTTAGGCGAAAGTGTTAAAACTTTACCCATAGAATTGAAACTTGTCTTCGTTGCACTTACATATTTATGTTGGTGTTCTACCCTTATATATTAGGTTTTCAGGTTTTGCGTACAACGTCATTTTTGGATGCGATTATGGGTTATAAATGTTAATGACGCATTTTATGATTATTCTTAGGTCCTTTCTGTGGTTGGAATTCTCCAAGATGAAGTTGATCCAATGGTCTCAGTGATGAAAGTTGAGAAAGCACCACTGGAATCATATGCTGACATTGGTGGGTTAGATGCCCAAATACAAGAAATAAAAGAAGCGGTGGAACTTCCTCTTACTCATCCTGAATTGTATGAAGACATTGGAATTAAACCTCCTAAAGGGGTCATATTGTATGGAGAACCTGGAACAGGGAAAACTTTGCTGGCCAAGGTGCTTCTGTTAATGTTTTGCATTACTTGTTTATGTGCGTGATTTGTTTTTTTTGCTGTTAGAGGATCCACAGGGGCTGTTCTGTTGGTGACAGGTTTTGAAGCTAGGTTATGCATTTCCTGTTTGTTTGTACGATGTTACTTGTATGTGATACGGTTGTTCCAAGTCCGTATTTTACAGGCATCATTGATATTAAGGATGGAGCAGGGGATAAGGGGGAAATGAAGAGGGAAGGGATAGGGAGGGGGTAGTAGAGTAGGTGTGTTTGGATACAACTTCCCTCGTAATCTTCCCTACAGTGGAGATATTTTAATTTGCCATGGAGGAGGAAAATGGATTTCCCTCACCTCCATTTTTGCTTTTCTCCCTAGTTATTCTACCAAACAAATGATTTTGTATCCCTCATTCCCCCCCTCCCCCCCCTCCCCCCCTTTCCCTCCAAATCCTTCAATCTAAACAAGGCCTACTAATTTATACTTTGATCACTATATTTCTTGTCTGTGTATGAATGTGACTCCATGTTGTTACAGGCAGTTGCAAATTCAACATCAGCAACTTTTTTGCGTGTTGTTGGAAGTGAATTAATTCAGAAATACTTGGGTGATGGACCCAAGTTAGTGAGAGAACTCTTCCGAGTTGCTGATGAACTCTCCCCATCAATTGTCTTCATTGATGAAATTGATGCTGTGGGGACAAAGAGGTACGCCTTACTGTTTAATTTTTCTGAACTTGATATTTTCAATTAAAGGAAACCAAATCACATTACCCAGGGACAGAGAAACGGCACCTTACTATCCCCATCTTGAGATAACACACAAAAGCCTTTTCAAATTACTCGTAATCATGGTATTAAATTTCAACTGCAACACCAAATTTGACCGATTCAGGCCATGATGAGTAATTCGAGAATAAAATTTTAAACGAGATTTAATACCATGCTCATGATGAAGATTGCCATGAGAGAATTGCATCAACTGAGTGCTACGTCACCAAATAAGAAGTAAAGTTGTTTTAGTGAACCATTAGTGTATGTTTCGCTAACCTGCTCCGCTTCTTTAACATTTGTTTATTTTCTGTAGGTATGATGCTAACTCAGGTGGTGAGCGCGAGATTCAGAGGACTATGTTAGAGTTACTGAACCAGTTAGATGGTTTTGACTCAAGAGGAGATGTGAAGGTGATACTTGCAACTAACAAAATTGAAAGTCTTGACCCAGCTTTGCTTCGTCCTGGGCGTATAGATAGAAAGATAGAGTTCCCTCTCCCTGACATTAAGACTAGGAGGCACATTTTCCAGGTATATATTACTACTAATTTGCACCAATAAAATCACTTTGAGTGGTCTTTTGTCATCTGGTATGTACTAATGTATGTTTCCGCTATATCACAGATTCATACATCAAAGATGACATTGTCCGAGGATGTCAACTTGGAAGAATTTGTTATGACAAAGGATGAGTTTTCCGGAGCCGACATTAAGGCTATCTGCACAGAGGCCGGATTGCTTGCTTTAAGAGAGCGCCGTATGAAGGTAATTAGTTTGCACATTACTTGGGGAATGCGCGTCTTCTGCATATTTATTTGTCACGCAAAAGGAAATTGCCTCCCTCCCTTTCCTTTAAAACCCCCCATCTAGACAATCGATCCAAAAAAAGGGTTATAGTGATATCACAAGTCATCATGCTCGTTACCAATCTTAAATTGCAGCCATGATAATCCTGAAACCTATATGGCTAATGGAGTCCTCCCCTCGATCCGCCAAAATATCTACTTGTTTAGGGTTTCTTGAAACCTATAGTACTTGTTTAGGGTTTCTTGAATTATCATTTGACTAGTAACAAAAAGTAGAAAGCCATAAATCCTTCTACTTGGACGTAACTCTAAGCGCCTTGCTAATTTCCTCCTTTCATTTACTTTTTACCCATTACTTCTTGTTTCTATAAACGAATAATGCCATTTCAGCTAGATGCTAGTGATTCTGGGGTTTACCCATTGAGTGGCTGTTTATTTGTAGTTGCATGTGGGATGATACCATCGATTATGTGAAGACTTGGATTTTTGAGGTTTAGGATGCAAATGAGCTCTCCAACTTCACACCATCAAATAACTTCACTCTTGAACTTTTTTATATGAAATAGTTTTACTAGGAGACCAACTTTAGATGGATCTGTAAATACAAGGATCGCTGATTTGAGCTCGTTTTTCAGGTAACACATCCCGATTTCAAGAAGGCCAAGGAAAAGGTTATGTACAAGAAGAAAGAAGGCGTTCCGGAAGGGCTTTACATGTAAAACCCATTGTTGCATATTTTATACGGGTGCCGAGGATTTGTATTTGATAATTGGATTTTCCTGATTTGACTTGGTAAATGAAAATTCCTTATTTTTGGGATGTCAGGTCTGAGTTTGCCCATGTCAGACGATGAATTTATTTACCCTAGTTGTGTCTGTTGGGAGGTGAGTATGAGTCATTCCGAACGTTTGGAGTATAAACAAAAATCTGTGAATGAATAACCAAATGGTCACATGGACATTGGACAAGCTCACACTAACCCGCCAATTTGGGATGTTCCAATTCGGTATTTTCTTTGGAAGTTGTACTATAAAGTGGCTTTTATTAATTAATATTAAGGGGCGTTTGGTTAAGGGTCTATAAGAAAAAGAAAGTGAAACAATGTTACTAATTTTCTTTATTGGTGACACAAATAAAGGGAATTTAACTCTCCTCTTTACCCCTTAATTCATCTAATCCCTTACCCTCACTTCCAAGGTACTTCCTCCATTTTTATCCAAATACAAGATTTGCTTTATTCACGTTTGCCAACGCAAGTTTTGCGTACTTCATATCTTTAACTACGTATTTGTAAAAATTATAAGAATTTTTCCCATTAATATCCCTGTGATTTTCACTTTTCCCACTTGTACCCCTGCGTATAGCACTTTACTAGTCGTACCCCTAAACTTAATTAGTTAATCTCATCCGTAGCCAAACATGTTTATGCCGTCTGTTTTAGACGTTAAGTGCCATGTTGGCACTCTATTTGCCAAATAAGCCCATGACTTTGCAAATTATTTTCCCATTAATGCCCTTGTAGTTTTCATTTTTCTCATTTGTGCCCTTACGTAAAAAATAATATAAAGGAATGAAAAAATTGTTGGAATTGAAATTACATGAGTCGGATATCCGATTTAAAGTTCAAATTTTTCGATGTTTAATCCAAGACATTACAAATATATATCTTATTGTTGATAACCGAAGATTTACCGAAACATTCGATTGTTAAATTTACTTAAATAGTAAAAGTGTCAGAAATATTTTGATTAAAAAATTAAAAATTTACCCGAACTCAAATTAGCTATAAAAGACTATAAATACAAAATTTATCGAAACCGAAAAAATATGGGAAAAATTTATGATAGATCAAAAGAAGGGGGGGTTGAGAATCTAAAATTTAGTTGGTGCTACAATGATGAAATAGGTAAGTGACGCCGCATGATCAATATGAGCATTGACATGTAATGACACTCGTCTTGTTTGTCGACTTGGTCCACTTAATATAAAATAAGTTGTGAATGTTAGATAATATTTCTTTTTGAATAAAATAAAATGTAATATATAACGGTATTATCTCATGCGATATAAAAATAGATATAATAAACGATATATTACAACTTTTTATTAATTTAAAAGGGTATAGTAAGCAATGCGGTTTTAAAGATATCAGGCTCAACATCGAAACCTAAAATGCAAAAATGCAGGGATACAAGTGGGAAAAAAAAATACACAAGGGCATCAATGGGAAAAACCATTTGCCAAGTCAGATGCTTATTTGGCAAATAGAGTGCCAACATGGCACTTAACATCTAAAACAGACGGCATAAACATGTTTGGCTACGGATGAGATTAACTAATTAAATTTAGGGGTACGGCTAGTAAAGTGCTATACGCAGGGGTACAAGTGGGAAAAGTGAAAACCACAGGGGTATCAATGGAAAAAACCCAAATTATAAAAGTTATATATTATCAATGTACTCGTAAAGACGAATTAAACAAGACCCCACATGAATATATTTATTCTTACGTATTGAGAGAAAAATGAGATTGAAAGTTGATTGGTGAATAGTGTACAAAAAGCAAATCTTGTATTTGGATAAAAATGGAGGAAGTATGAGATTTAATTACCCTTACTATCCTTCAACCATCTTATTCACCTACCATCACACCCGCGACTACCACCACACCCGCGACCACCATAACACCACGCCATGACACCCCCACCGCCACCACAACCGCCCTACCTAAACCACTTACACCAAAAGAATCACAACCCACCAATCTTCTCCCCAAATACCTCTAACTATCAGCAGATCACTGTCCACCCCACCGTCCCTGTGGGATTTGGAGGAAAGGGAAGGGTATTTTTGGGGTGAATAGTGACGGTTGTGGTTTTGGATTTGGTTGAGACGGCGATGGCAAGTGAATGACAATGTTAAGTGAGGTGATGCGGTGGGGTCTCAGTAGTGGTATAGAGAGACGAATGTTGCAATCATTTTTCAGTAGATAAGTGGTTGTTTGCGGTGGTGTGTGTTCGTGGTAAAAATGAGTGTGAGCGAACTGTTAGTTCCCTTTCTTGATGTAACCAAACAACTAATGAAATTTTAGGTAATCATTTACCTTTCACCGTCTTACCCTTTCTAATTTAATTGCGGTTCTCTTTCTTGAACCAAACGCCCTTAAGAGTTTAGCTCTGATATCATGTCAAGAGCTAAAATTATTTAATTTTAAGAGTTAAATAATCAATTTTATAGTACAACCCAATATATTCAAAATTTGTAACATTAGAAATGACTTAAATAAGTTGTCCTGGAAAATTAGAATCGTTCACTGTTATAATAAAACTCACGTAAACAAATTTAACCGAAACATGCCAAACGAAAACAAGTGATCCATCAAGTGTAGAGTTTGAGCTGATAGTTAAAGTCCAAGATTGATTTTATACACTAATAATTATTAGTACGTCTTGCTTGCGACGGGTCACCATTTGTGACGGATATTTTGTGAGATAAGATGGGTAGAAAATAAGTTGGTGGAGAAAGGGAACCACATGAATAGTGTTGAAGAGAGAGAAAAAATGGGTATTTTGTGAGAGAAAACGGTATCCGTCGCAAGCTTGCGACGAATAGTACCGTTGCAAATAAGAATTTGTGAATAATTATCTCTCTTACAAATTTGCATTGATAGATGTGTAGTCACTTCAATAATAGGGAAGTGAAGGTATTACATCACATAATATTGACTAGAGAATAGAGGCGTAGGCAGGATGAGATACATCCATAGACTAATTGGGCATAATCACAATCTAAACTTAACGGGTTTTATAATACCCCATAAATTATACTAGTACTTGTATAATTTATTTATAATGAAATCGTATCTTATAGCGTATATGAAGTATTTAAGCATGCTTAATGAGTCGGGGATAGATGGTTGTTGGGCCATGTGGACCGAACCAAGGAGGAAAGTTAGGTTCACTTAAGTTGTTTAATTATGCCTCTGGGTATATAAGACATCTAATTCGTATGATTACTCTTCCACTCACAAAGAAAAGGACGAGGGGAAAAAGCAGCGGTGTAACACCCCATTTACCAAGGAGCCTTTAGTCAGACCTGTAACACCCTCATTTATCTAAGAGTTTTTACTAGACAATTCAAGATAAATATAGTTGTTTCTATCTCGGAAATTCGAGGTAGTGAATAACAAAAGTAAACAAACCAAAGTACTTTATATAAATTTTAACGAATGATCGACTTATTACATTGTCCCAAAATTAAATTAACTGCAAGAATAACTGAGTTTATGATTGACGGGGGAATTTCGTCGTCACTTCCCGATCAAAAATAATTTGTAAAAACCTAACTTAAGTGGTGTAACACTCCCCCCTTGCGCAACGGAGTTGTGACTCAACTCGGCCGAGTTAGACTAACTCGGTCGAGTAAGTCCAGCTCGGTCGAGTAGGTGTAACTCGGCCGAGTAGAGTCAACTCGGCCGAGCTAGTACTACTCGACCGAGTTGCTCCAATTCGGTCGAGCTGGCTTTTACGTGTTCTGAATCACGGTTAATTATATATATTAATCCGAGATTAAAACCTCATTTACCTTATTATCATAAATCAGTAAACCCTAATCCCCTTTTATCCTTCCCTCTCAAAATTTTCGAGTGTTTTTAACAAAGGTTTAGACGCGCCGATCACCTAGCCTAGATTGTTGATAGCAAGTAAGTGTTGTTCTTATCATTTATTTGTCGTTAGATTTTGGTATGTCTTGGTGAGTAATGTATGTATATAATTCATAGGAGGAGAATTCGTAGAGGAACGTTGGTGGAAAGGCTTGAATTGCTTGCTTGATTATTGTCTTGAGGTAGGGTTTCCCTACTCAAATCTGGATGAATATGATTGTGACGGTATTGTAATGTTTTTCTGATATAACTATACTGTTGAGAATTAAGTTGGGAACATATGTATGAGACCGTTGCGGGAAACGATTCTCACTCCTACGATCACTCTTCGTGGGACCCGCCACGGAGGGTATGTTCACATTAAGGATCTGGGTACCCCTTGCCGCGAGAAAGTGGGGGATTGATGTGGGGCTTGAGGCCGCCACTTGTGTTATTTTAACCGTGATATCAGTGTTGTGGTTTAGATTGTGGTATTGATATTATTGTGTAGTGACCGTCTTAATTAGCAGTTTCTGACGCTTGTTGTTTTTACTGTGATGATCCATGTAATGGTGAGCAGAGTCTGAGGTTCGACGATGTTGACGTTTAATGGTTGGGAAGGATGAGACTCCACACAGTTTTGTAGCGTCGTGATAGTATTTAGCTTCCGCAGACATTTAGTTACGTTGGTTTGTTTTGTCAGAAAGTTGTATACTTAAACATTATTCTTCACTTTAATTAAGGTTGCTTTTAGTTGTTTATCTTGGTATTATACCTCAGGAAACTGAGATGGTGATACTTTCATAGTCTGATAGTTCTCCCTGAAGGTCTTGGATTATGAGGGTGTTACAAATGGTATCAAAGTGACGATCTTGGCACCTAAACCAATGAATCCAATGAACTTAGGTGTGTCTTAAATAAAATGAACCCCAAATAGAAGCCTGTAAAGCTACTGCAAAGGTTTGGGAGACGTCCCGAAACCGCAAAATTGCTTACATCCTTGTATTTGGTTACAAAAAGGTAGATTATGAGGTACTTGTGTATGTGTGTCGTATAGTGTGGTAATGATGCGTGCCTATTTTATATACTTTTTAGCATCATTTGGCACGCATTTCCATGCATTTTCATGCGTTTTACGTGCCATTATGCCCCTGTTTTGCTTTTTTGTGTATTTATTGTTTTGCAGGAAAATATGCAAAAGTTGCGGAAACCATGCTTTTATTGTCGAAAGTAGGCTATCCTTAGAAGATGAAACAAAGTTAAGGAACCTCATAGCCTCAGAAGTGCAATTTTGAGATGGTAAGAGCCTTGACCGAGGAAAAATGGAGGACAGAAGCAACTGGACAACAATAGAAGCATCTTGGTCTGATAACAACTCGATCGAGCACTGGCTTTTGCTCGATCGAGTACATGCAGCAAAGAAAGTGCTCGATCGAGTAGTTGCTTAATCGATCAAGGAGACTACATGAAGGACAATGATTTCGAGGATTAAGAAGTTACTCGATCGAAGGGATGCAGGACAAAGGTTGCTCGATCGAAGAGTTTTGGAAGGATAGTTACTCGATCGAGTGATTCTGTCACTCGATCCAGCAACTCACTTACTGTACCAGATTTCGTATTTCGCGTTTTAGGTTTTAGGATTAAGTAGTTAACCTAATCCCTATATAAGGATTAGGTTAACACTAATCAGTGACTTTCTTTTGATCTACTTTTCACTTTACCTTTTTACCAATCACTTATCATTAGCTAATCTCATTTTTCATCAAACACATTAGTCAGTAGCTTTTGTTATTCAATCTTGTAGTTCATTTCCGGATTTCCGTTCATCATTCTTGCCAGTTTATTGTAATTTCTTTTACCCTTTTCTCTTATTTTCATTCTTGTCATTTTATTGTCTATGTTCTTTAGTTTATTTTCATTGTTTACCACACTAGTACAAAATAGTTAATTTGCGGCTATGAATATGAGGCGCTTTTTTCTATTAGCCGCACATTAGTTTCATATTTGTGAAACACAAAGAAATTATGTGAGGCGTAATGTTATTTAACGCCTCAAATAAGACATAAGAGGCGTTTTATGAAACTGCCTCAAATAAGAAAGTAATAAAATATTGCAAAAATTAATGGACTCCACTCTATACCCACTCTATACCCAAACACAATAACGACACAACAATACAGCAACAAAACAAACCCTCCCATCGCTGGAAAACAAACGCACAAACACAATCTACAACCGCCTCAAACACAACCCACCCTTCGCCGGAAAAAAGCCCTCGCCGAAAACCCCTGGCCATGTCGCATTTTATTAGTTTTGTTATTGTTAGCGTAGATCCCGAAGCCATGCGTAAGTAATTTTCTTAATATGTTAGGATGGGGGAATTCGCGGTAGTAATGTTGTAGGAATCACATGTTAGTCGTTTCTGCGACGAAATTCGTCCATAAACAATTTAATCAGAAAACTAGTTGATTGAGTGCACGAAGGAGACCGGTTTATTTAGTAAACTGAACCTAGATCGAAAGATTGGTAAAGTAGGCTTGCTTAGGATGATCGATATAACCTTCCTGGATCGAAAGATTGGTTGGGGGGTCTAGGGCGATTTGAGACCGAAAGGAGATAATCACTACCCACTTCGTTAATGACTCAACAGACTTAGTTATCTCGCATGACACGAACTACCACGATGACCCGATTCCTGACATATTTTCCCTTTTTTATTGATTAAATTCGTCTTTGTTTTATTCTGTCTTGTTTTATATCCGTCTTTTTCATAGTTAGTTAACAACAACAACAACAACAACCCCCCAATAGTGACCAATGAACTGACTTTAGTTAAAACTCTGCCTCCCTGAGGATTCGACCCTACTACCACTAGCTTCAGTTAGTAGTAACTAGGTTTTATCTTTGACCGTGTACACGATAGACGTGTCAGGTAACATGTGTGAATTGGTGCAAGGCGAATGATGCATGTATGTTGGTAATTTGGAATTTATAACGGGAACGGCATGTATATCATATGATGTAACTAATGGCATGAATTGCGTGGTGTGAAATCGTATCTCGGTGTTTACTGTTTGACTTTTGGTATTAGTGTGCATATAGGATGTTTGATGCGTAGGATAGGTGAAGGTCGATTCCCCTTCACGAAGCCTAACTCACGTAATGACTCGGTCGAGTAGGGTGAACTCGACCGTGTGGGAGTAATTCGGCCGAGTTGGTGTAACTCGATCAAGTAAGCGTAATTCGGCCGAGTTGGTTAGACTCGGCCGAGTTAGCGTAATTCGACCGAATTAGGTCAGCTCAACAGAGTAGATGTAACTCGACCGAGTTGGGGTTACTCGGCCGAGTAGGGGTAAATTGGCCGAGTTCGGTCTATTCGACCGAGTTCGTATATATGAGCTGTTGTTTTCTTTGAGTCGTAGGCTGGACACTTACGTTTTTCCTTCTTATAGTTGTGATGGCCCCAAAGAGAACCAATCTTCCTAATCAAACCCCTGCCATGATCCAAGCCGCGTCTATGTCCATAGAGGAGATAACTCGCTTGATTGAGACCAATGAGTCTCTAAATATTGTTATCCGGAACTCAGAGAGGGCTCCAACACCACCTTTGAATGCCCATGATATCAACAACGCTATATCGCGTCATCGTCCCACAATGTTTGAGGGTACGTGTAACACCCCCATTTATTTAGAGGTCTGAACTAGGACTCCCTAAATAACCAAGGGTGTTACCATCTCGGTTACCCGATGTAGTAGATAACAAAGGAAGAAATTCAGTACTTTATTAAGTAAATAAAAGTTAACAAAGTCTTAAAGAAATTACAGCTGTTCAAAAACTAAAACTGAATGTTCAAGTACGGTGAAAACTAAATGACTGAGCTATCACTAGGCCGGTCTGGTCCAAGTCCTCTCCACCCTTCCAGCGTCCATAAGTCTAAACCTGTCATTCTGCTCCCCAATAAATTGGATCAACACAGACACAACAATAAACAGCAAACAGGGTCAACACGAGGTTGAGTAGGTAATATGATTAAGACATGAAATATCACAATATACGATTCCTCCATCTCCTCCAAATCATTCCTCCACAACACTCCTATCACATCACACCTCCCATGGCCATATCACAAGTCCCTTATCACAAGACCCTTATCACAAGACCCAATTCACAACCTCCGTCCTCCACGTCAATCAATAATAACAATCAGTCATAACATATATTCACAGCTTAATATATCATTCATACGATGAGTATCCTCATGTCATTTCACAATTACAGATGCAAATATTCCCCTACCTCAATAGTCGGATGAAGTCGTCAGTTGCACAGCTGCTAAAAATGTTCCACTCGGAAGTCGCTACCTAAACGAGTAGTGCGTATAATTAATAGGACTCCCTAAAACACGTGATACAAGTACGATTGCTAAAAATAGAAACTTTCCTAAAATAGACATCTCCCAAAATAGTAACTACTAAAATGGGTAACTTTCCAAAAATAGATACTTTGGTTTAGAAATTCAAATTATTTAAAATATGCATTAATACCACATCAATACCTTCCTAATAAAAATACCCAAAATCATTCCTTTAATAAATCATAATATCTTACTAATAATAATAATAATAATAATAATAATAATACCATAAATAAATAATAATAACATTAATACCTTAAATAAATAAAAGAATAAAATAAATAAAACAAACAAAATAACTCAATCTACTCACACACCCAACCCGCGGCACTTTAACACCCTGACCCACCCACGAGTGCAGCCTAGACCCCACCGGCAACCACCAGACGGGACACCCACACTGCCCCCTACACCACCGGCCACCACCACAGGCGTCGACCTTCTCCAGCGAGGTGAACCAGAGCCGTTAACAGGCCTGGTTCACGACCCACTGGTCAGTACCCCCTTCAACAGCCCCCACGACAACACTTGAGACTGCCACTGCCACGATCGACTCCGACGACACTCACCCCAGACACCACCACCGACAACAGGCGCCCACAACAACCATGGTATCACCGCATAGACCTCCCCCTAGTCGGCGGTGATACCATCCCAACAACCCCCGACAACCAGTCATAACCCCAACTCCCTGACACAATTTTCAACCCTCCAACGAAACTCCCATTTCTACACCGCGACCAACCACCCTTAACCCCGTGACTACCACCACTCGCGCAACCTGACAACCCTTCTGCCTCATGACACAAAACCCAGAATAAAAGAAATGCAAAGCTCCTTTAAAATCTGACTCCAAAAACACGTAAAACAACCTTGTATAAAACATACTATAACGACTACTGACTGACCCCAGTTAACCACCCTCGAGGAGGGCTTTAGACCACCAACGACATCCCCGAGGTGACTCAAATGTGTACACCGCGTATCCCAGTACCAGATTATGCAAAAACAACCAGAGTTAGTCGTAGGTACATAAAGATCTATGCGAATAAAACTGTGAACACGAAAGGAATTAACAACGTTATGATGGACATACCAGATCTCTGATAAAAACGAACCACCCTACGCTAATGTACGACCACCGTGGTTGGCTTCCTCTTCTTCCCTGACGTGGTGGCTAGGTTTTAAGTGGTTTTAGATCTGAGTTTTTGATTAAGGTTTTAGGGTAAACCTTGCCTTAAGTAAGGCGGCAGGAAGCAGAAGGAGCTGGGTTTGAATTTCGTTTCCCTATTCCGTCCATGGGCTGCTGTTTAGCACGCCAATCGAGGCCCATTGACGTGATGCTACAGGTCCTGGGTTCGAGTCCCTCTATCACCACACGTCCAAAATTAACCCTAGACACCTAGGTTCCCATATCGAATCCCACCAAAGTCCAAAACGCCTACCAAAAACAAGTATGCACGAGCTTATTTAAACGACGACTTTAATAATTAATTCATCGCTTACCCATAAATTACTATATTTATATGATAATAATTCGGGTTATTACAGTCTTCCCCCCTTAAAAATGAACTTCGTCCCGAAGTTCACCCACTCGCGACGTCAACACATACACACAACACACCCTAATCATGTTAAAATCATAGAATGTTACATTCTACCCCACTAAAAAAAAGAGTTACGTCCTCGTAACTTACCTCAAACGAAAAGCTGCGGGTAACGCTCCTTCATAGACGCCTCGGACTCCCAAGTAGCCTCTTCCATGTTGTGATTGGTCCATAAGACCTTTACTAACACTGTCTCACCATTCCGCGTCTTTCGAACCTTCCTATCCAAAATCTCCTTTGGAAGCTCAACATAAGTAAGTTGCTCATCTACCTCAATCACCTCATGGCTCAACACATGCGAGGGATCACTCAAATACCTCCGTAATTGGGATACATGGAACACATTATGGACCCTGGATAGGGCTGGTGGTAAAGCTAATCGATATGCCACCTCCCCAACCTTGTCCAAAATCTCAAATGGTCCAATAAACTTTTGACTAAGCTTACCTGGCTTCCCAAACCTCATCACCCCCTTCATAGGAGATACCTTCAGCAGTACCTTCTCGCCTACCTCAAAAGAAATATCACTCCTCTTGAGATCTGCATAACTCTTCTGTCTGTCCTGGGCAGCCCTCATTTTCTGTCTTATTACTTGTACTTGCTCAACCATTTCTTGAACCATTTCCGAACCCAAAACCACCGCGTCAGCTCGATCATCCCAGCACACAGGACTGCGGCACTTCCTCCCGTACAATGCCTCAAATGGAGCCATACCAATACTGTCGTGGTAGCTATTATTATAAGAGAACTCTATCAACCCCAGTCGGTCTTCCCATGATCCTCCAAATTCCAACACGCAAGCTCTTAGCATATCTTCCAAGGTGAATAGTCCTCTCTGTCTGATCATCTGTAGCTGGATGAAAAGTCGTACTCATCTTTAACTGTGTGCCCAATGCGGTCTGCAGCTCTTGCCAAAATCTGGAGATAAATCTCGAGTCGCGGTCGGAAACAATATCCTTAGGAACTCCATGCAACTTGACTACGTTCTGCACATATGACTTTGCTAATTCAGCCTTACTCCAGGTATCCTTCATTGGAATGAAGTGAACGGACTTGGTCAATCTATCCACGATCACCCAGATCATGTTGTTGCCCTTCTGAGTGCGGGGCAACCCTACAATGAAATCCATAGAAATATTCTCCCATTTCCATTCCGGAACATCCAGTGGCTGAACCTTTCCCTGAGGTCTCTTATGCTCCCCCTTTACTCTCTGACACGTCAGGCACCGCGATACAAACTCAGCAACCTCCTTCTTCATATTGGGCCACCAAAATGTCTTCTTAAGGTCCTTATACAACTTGTCACCCCCTGGGTGAACGGAGTATGGCGTAGCATGAGCTTCTGTTAGAATTTTCTTCTTCAACTCCTCATTATCCGGAACACACCATCTCCCATAGAATCTCAAGCTATCATCAGCATGGACACTGAATTTGGAGTCGGTCCCACTAGTACTTCCCTCGACCATTGTTCGCCACTTCTGAATCTTCAAGTCTTCTTTCTGTAATTCTCTGATTTCTCCATACAGTTCTGGCTCCACTGTCAGATCACTAAGTGTATCCCCTTTCCGAATCATACAAATTCCCATTTCACCCAACTCATTAAGCAGTCGTATTCTCGATCTGGCACTCCGTAACGCATGAACAGACTTCCTACTCAAGGCATCAACAACTACATTAGCCTTGCCCTCATGGTAGACAATCTGCATATCGTAGTCACCAATTACTTCTATCCACCTTCTTTGCCTCATATTCAGTTCTCGCTGAGTATAGATGTACTTCAAACTTTTGTGGTCCGAAAACACCTTAAATGTGGCTCCGTAGAGGTAATGGTGCCACAGTTTTAGTGAAAAAACCACAGCCCCCAATTCCAAATCATGGGTAGGATAATTCTCTTCATAGGTCTTTAATTGACGGGAAGCATAGGCTATCACTCTCCCATTCTGCATTAAGACACATCCTAGCCCATGCTTCGAAGCGTCAGTATAAACTTCAAGGTTATCATTCCCATCTGGCAAGGCAAGGATAAGAGCTGTCGTCAGACGTTCCTTAAGAGTTAAGAACGCCTTCTCACAACTCTCATCCCATATGAAACGATTCTCCTTTCTCATTAACGATGTCAGCGGCTTAGCTATCTTCGAGAAATCTTTGACAAATCTCCTGTAGTACCCAGCTAACCCCAAGAAACTTCGGATCTCACTCACATTCTTTGGACTTTGCCATCTTGTCACAGCTTCGATCTTGCTGGGGTCCACAGACACCCCCTCCTTGGAAATTACATGACCCAAGAAAGCAACTTTCTCCAACCAGAATTCGCATTTACTCAACTTAGCATATAACCCATTCACCTCGAGAGTTTTCAACACGGTCCTTAGATGTTCCTCATGCTCTTCCTTGTTCTTGGAATACACCAAAATGTCATCGATAAACACAACCACGAACTTATCCAGGTACAGACTAAATACCCGGTTCATCAAATCGATGAACATTGCTGGTGCATTAGTCAACCCGAACGGCATAACCACAAATTCGTAGTGGCCATACCTTGTTCTGAAAGCGGTCTTGGGAATATCTTCATCTTTAATCCTCAATTGGTGATAACCCGATCTTAAATCAAGTTTTGAAAAGACTCCTGCTCCACTCAACTGGTCGAATAGGTCATCAATTCTGGGCAAGGGGTAGCGGTTCTTAATAGTCACATTGTTCAGCTCTCGGTAGTCAACGCAAAGTCTCAGACTCCCGTTCTTCTTCTTTACAAAAAGCACGGGTGCTCCCCAAGGCGATACACTAGGCCGGATGAATCCCTTCTCAGCCAAGTCATCCAGTTGCTTCTTCAATTCTTCCATTTCTTTTGGTCCCATACGGTAAGGTGATTTTGATATCAGTCCTGCACCAGGCTTGAGATCGATAGAGAAGTCGACCTCCCTCCTAGGTGGTAATCCTGACACATCGTCCCGGAACACACCCTCAAACTCCCTCACCACAGGTATCTCACTAACACCTGGAGTCTCCGCCTCACAGTTCCACATCTGTCATAAGATTAAACTTTCCCCCTTCCGCAGACTCGTAAGGGTATTGACTGATATGAACTTGACCTTAGGTTTAACCACGAATCCCCTATAGGTCACTCTCACCCCTTTAGGTCCTCTCAGAGAAATTTTCTTTTGGTAACAATCAATAAAAGCTCGGTATTTCCCCAGCCAATCCATTCCCAGGATTACTTCAAAGTCCCCCAATGGAAATTCGATAAGGTCGCAATGGAAAACCACTTCCCCAATTTTGATGGGTACACTCCTAAAGACTCTAGTACATGACACCGATTCCCCAGATGGTATTGTTATAGAATCCTCAACCCAATCATAGATAACAAGCCCTAACTCCCTAGCATGATCTTTAGACACAAAAGAATGGGTTGCACCGGAATCAAAAAGTACGAAGGTAGGTTTAAGATTCACAAGAAAAGTACCAGTCACGACATGGGCGTCATCCTGGGCAGCCTGTTTCTCCATGGCAAAGAGCTTGCCACTTGTCTTCACTCCACTCTGGCTAGTAGAGGCTGCTCTTGTCTGTTGATTGCCTTCAGCTGCGGTCTTCTGGTTACTGCCACTCCCGGTATACTGATTATGTTGGGAACGGTTTTGATAATTGTTATAGCTCTTCTGGTAGTTATTATTATTACCAGATCTCGAATTCCCTCCAAAGCCTGACATAGGAGTACGGTAACCTCCACTCCCCGAAGTGTTCATGCGGGACCCACTGTACCCCGGAGTTGGGGTACGGTAACCCCCAGATTGGTATCCTTCCGAAGATCGACATACAGCCTGCTTATGCCCTGTCTTTCCACATCCATAACACACGATCCCCACAGAACTGGTTCCCGAGCCCCCACTCTTGTAGTTTCCTCCACTCTGGTTCCTGGTACCAGCCGAAGTTAAAATATCCGCTGTACTTGTTAGAATTCTGCTTTTTCGACCCCGAATTATCACTCACGGCCTCAGTCTTCCTCTTGTCACTTCTGGTCTTCTTTTCCTCCCTGGTCATGTCTACGAGCCTCTCTGCTGCCCCAGCCCGCAAATAGATATCTCGGACAGTAGTGGGTGGTGCAGCAATGAGTCTCTTCTTCACAGCTATGGTTAACCCCCTCTCAAACTACATGGCAACCATCGGCTCATCCATCCCCATCTCCCCTACATGACCCAGTAACTGAAGAAATTTCCGATAGTAAACCTCCAAGGTCATCTCGTCGGTCATGCGAAAAAGTTCAAACTCTTCCCTCAGCTTGCTCTTTTGGAACTCTGGTAGAAATACCTCGAATAAGATCCTCTTAAAAGCAACCCACTCCACATGGTTAATTCCATCACCCATAGCTGCTTCCCGAATTTCCCCCTTGTTCCCGGTCCACCAATCACCAGCCATTCCTCTCAAGTAATGAGCATCTTGGTCTACTCTCAGCTCTTCTGAACAGTCTATCAACTCAAACAAGTTGCTGAACTCTCGACACCATTCCCCAAGAAAGTGAGGTTCCCCCTCTCCAGTGAATTGCGTAGGGTTATGCCTTGCGATGATGGTACTCATCTTGGCAAAATCCAAGCGTTTTGCCCGAAGAGCCTCATTCTCCGCTAATATTCGATCTAGTTCCTCTTGCGTGATGTCAGCTGCGTTATTCCTTCTCGGAGGCATTCTATAATATACAAGAAAACAATGAGCCCTGATTAAAGTAAGGGTACTCAATTAGACTTACATTGATATCATGGTAGTACCATCATGCCTTACAGTATTAATAACTCTTCATCACACCGTATCTATCATGGAGGCTTAGGGATCACATAACCGCATATCATTAGGCATGCATAACTATTAATATAACACTGATTATCGCATGTTTGCACAACATCATATATACTCTATGTAAACAACCATATAGTTCTGATATTCATACTTCTCTTTATATTCATGCCATTCATATATATAGAAGGGTTCTTACAACCTTTATCATGCTTTTACCACAAATTCCACCACTTCTTATTCTACCCTTTTCGCTCGTATTCACTCAAGGTATCCGGGTAAAACTGAGAGGGCATATGGTTCGGTGTGAGGGGGCCCCACACTCATACTTCCCCCTTTAGTGTGCTCCTAACAGTTCTATCCCGGGGTTCATTTTATTTAGACTCTTCCTACTTTCATTGGGTTCATTAGGTTAGGCCTGTGGATCGTTCGCTCTGATACCACTTTGTAACACCCCAATTTATTTAGAGGCCTGAACTAGGACTCCCTAAATAACCAAGGGTGTTACCATCTCGGTTACCCGAGATAGTAGATAACAAAGGAATAAATTCAGTACTTTATTAAGTAAATAAAAGTTAACAAAGTCATAAAGAAATTACAGCTGTCCAAAAACTAAAACTGAATGTTCAAGTACGGTGAAAACTAAATGACTAAGCTATCACTAGGCCGGTCTGGTCCAAGTCCTCTCCACCCTTCCAGCGTCCATAAGTCTAAACCTGTCATTCTGCTCCCCAATAATCTGGATCAACACAGACACAACAAAAAACAGCAAACAGGGTCAACACGAGGTTGAGTAGGTAATATGATTAAGACATGAAATATCACAATATACGATTCCTCCTTCTCCTCCAAATCATTCCTCCACAACACTCCCATCACATCACACCTCCCATGGCCATATCACAAGTCCCTTATCACAAGACCCTTATCACAAGACCCAATTCACAACCTCCGTCCTCCACGTCAATCAATAATAACAATCAGTCATAACATATATTCACAGCTTAATATATCATTCATACGATGAGTATCCTCATGTCATTTCACAATTACAGATGCAAATATTCCCCTACCTCAATAGTCGGATGAAGTCGTCAGTTGCACAACTGCTAAAAATGTTCCACTCGGAAGTCGCTACCTAAACGAGTAGTGCGTATAATTAATAAGACTCCCTAAAACACGTGATACAAGTACGATTGCTAAATATAGAAACTTTCCTAAAATAGACATCTCCCAAAATAGTAACTACTAAAATGGGTAACTTTCCAAAAATAGATACTTTGTTTTTGAAATTCAAATTATTTAAAATATGCATTAATACCACATCAATACCTTCCTAATAAAAATACCCAAAATCATTCCCTTAATAAATCATAATATCTTACTACTAATAATAATAATAATAATAATAATACCATAAATAAATAATAATCACATTATAATACCTTAAATAAATAAAAGAATAAAATAAATAAAACAAACAAAATAACTCAATCTACTCACACACCCAACCCGCGGCACTTTAACACCCTGACCCCACCACGAGCCCAGCCCGGACCCCACCGGCAACCACCAGACGCGACACCCACACTGCCCCCTACACCACCGGCCACCACCACAGGCGTCGACCTTCTCCGGCGAGGTGAACCAGAGCCGTTAACATGCCTGGTTCACGACCCACTGGTCAGTACCCCCTTCAACAGCCCCCACGAAAACACCTGAGACTGCCACTGCCACGACCGACTCCGACGACACTCACCCCAGACACCACCACCGACAACAGGCGCCCACAACAACCATGGTATCACCGCATAGACCTCCCCCTAGTCGGCGGTGATACCATCCAAATAACCCCCGACAACCAGTCATAACCCCAACTCCCTGACACAATTTTCAACCCTCCAACGAAACTCCCATTTCTACATCCCGACCAACCACCCTTAACCTCGTGACTACCACCACTCGCGCAACCTGACAATCCTTCTGCCTCATGACACAAAACCCAGAATAAAAGAAATGCAAAGCTCCTTTAAAATCTGACTCCAAAAACACGTAAAACAACCTTGTATAAAACATACTATAACGACTACTGACTGACCCCAGTTAACCACCCTCGAGGAGGGCTTTAGACCACCAACGACATCCCTGAGGTGACTCAAATGTGTACACCGCGTATCCCAGTACCAGATTATGCAAAAACAACCAGAGTTAGTCGTAGGTACATAAAGATCTATGCGAATAAAACTGTGAACACGAAAGGAATTAACAACGTTATGATGGACATACCAGATCTCTGACAAAAACGAACCACCCTACGCTAATGTACGACCACCGTGGTTGGCTTCCTCTTCTTCCCTGACGTGGTGGCTAGGTTTTTGTGGTTTTAGATCTGAGTTTTTGACTAAGGTTTTAGGGTAAACCTTGCCTTAAGTAAGGCGGCAGGAAGCAGAAGGAGCTGGGTTTGAATTTCGTTTCCCTATTCCGTCCATGGGCTGCTGTTTAGCACGCCAATCGAGGCCCATGGACGTGATGCTACAGGTCCTGGGTTCGAGTCCCTCTATCACCACACGTCCATAATTAACACTAGACACCTAGGTTCCCATATCGAATCCCACCAAAGTCCAAAACGCCTACCAAAAACAAGTATGCACGAGCTTATTTAAACGACCACTTTAATAATTAATTCATCGCTTACCCAAAAATTACTATATTTATATGATAATAATTCGGGTTATTACAGTACGGGTACACCCGGGTTGTTAGAGGACTAGTTGAGAGAGATGGGGAGTGTATTCGAGGTGATCAGTTGTCCTAACGATCTCAAGGTGTACCGGGCTGCATTCTATCAACGCAGTTTGGCTAGCGGCTGGTGGGGAAGAGAGAGAGAGAGAGAGAGAGAGAGAGAGAGAGAGAGAGAGAGAGAGAGAGCTCGTGATTACTTCTTGGACATGGGACAGGAATATGTACATTGGGGGGCCTTTAAGGCAGCTCTAAGACGTGAGTTCGTGCCAAAGCACGTCCGTAGTCAATCGAGAGCTAATTTCGATGGTTTTCGGATGTCGGATAGTATGACAGTTTCAGAGTACTATGTCAAGTTTAACGACTTGGCTTGTCAGGTAGAGGATATGGGGATGACTCAGCAGGCGCTGGCTCTGAGGTTTGAGACGGGGTTGTCTCTCCGCATCATGGAGAATTTACCTGCAGGAGTTGTGACTGACCTCAAGGAGGTCTACGAGAGATCTAGGCACGCTGAGAGACTGGCTAATCTAGCTAGAGATACGAGATAAAAGAGTGGGGAGAAGAGGAAGGCTGAGAGTGGGAGTTCTGGGGAAGGCTACAAGAAGGGGAGCTACAGCCAGGGTCGTTCTTATTCTGGTGGAGCTGGTAATGAAGATCGAGGAGGTCCCAGTCTTAGTGACACCCCTATCATGAGATGCTTTAACTATGGTGCAGTTGGGTACAAGAGGCTGACGTGCATGAAGTTCGGGGGAGATAGCTACAGGGACCTCCCCAGGGGACTCGGAGTTATGGGAGCAGTCGTCCTGCGAGCACGTGATACAATCAAGGAAAACTAAAGTACGGTAACTATAACCGCCAGGGGGCTATCAGTGGCCCGATGAGGGAGGCAGCCAGGTATCAACGGCTAAGCCTACCTCATCTGCGACGACCGTTCAGGGAGAGGGCTAGAAGAGTAGCGACAAGCTATTTGCCATAGGGAAGCAGGCTGCACTGAAGGATGTGCATGTCATGACTGATACTTTTCTTGTTAAAGGTTGTCCTAGTTTTATTTTATTAGATTATAGGGCAACCCATTCATTTGTTTCTGTAAGTCATGCTATGAGTTTAGGGCTAAAGTCTTATAAGGTGGCCCGTGATGAGGTATTTATACCCTTAGGGGAGCCGATAGTGTGTTGAAGGGTGCATAGAGGTGTTTCTTTTATAATAGGCCAGGTTGATTTCCCTATAGATTTGTTTGAGTTTCCCTTAGATGGTTTTGAGGTAATAGTCGGGACGGACGGGTTGGATCGGTATAAGGGAACGATTGATTGCTTTCAAAAGAAGATGACTATAAGGGGACCAAAGGGAGTCAGAGTGTCCTATAAGGGCTTTGTAGTTAGACCTAAAGTCAAGATCATATCAGTCTTGACTCTAAAGTCTTACTTGAGGAAGGGATGTCCGTTGATATTTTGTCATGTGAGGGATACCAGAGTTGAGGAGGTGTCGGCGGAGATTATTCCAGTTGTGGGGGAGTTTCGAGATGTTTTCCTGAGGAGATTCCTAGGTTACCAACCAAGACATACATCGATTTCAGTGTGGAGCTGAAGTCGGGAACGAAACCTATTTCTAAGGCCCCTTACCGGATGGGACCGAGAGAGTCAGAGGAGCTGAAGAAGCTGTTTAATGAGCTGCTAGACAAGGGGTACATTCGACCTAGTGTATTGCCTTGAGGAGCACCTGTTTTGTTTGTGAAGAAGAAGGATGGGAGCACGAGACTGTACATTGACTATCAAGAGCTGAACCATGTGACGGTGAAGAATCGTTATCCTTTGTCTAGCATAGATGACTTGTTTGATCAGTTGTTTGGGGCTGGAGTGTTCTCGAAGATTGATTTGAGGTCGGGTTATCATCATGATAAGTCCATATTATATGGACTCTTACCCCATATTTGAGCTCATTTTATATTATATTTTATCACTTTATTAGTGGTTTTATGAGCTAATATTACTTTATAGTTGTTTTGCAAATTATTGTTTTATTTTGTAGCAATCTAAGGTTTAGAGGCTTTTTGCTAATATATTTGCAATATGGCTAGAAGGAAAGGCTAAATGGACTAGTGGATGTTACATGGGTTTTCACGAAGAAATAAGAAATGAAAAATGAAAAGTTAATCCAAAGGATGAAGCCCAAATGGAAATGTCATCACAAAAATATCTAGCATTAGATGTCAAATCTCCATATATGCTAATGTTGAAGATCATTAGTCGGGTGTTTAATCAAGCCATTAACACCTTACATTGGATTCCAAAGGCATTGAAGACAAGAATTGAAGAAGAAGATCTTCGGAGCTGCGTCCCAGATCGGGTGATGCTTTCATAGTTTGATGGTCCTTCTAAAGGCCTTGAATTATAAGGGTGTTACAAGTAGCATAAATTGGTCGAACCGGAAGAATGATGTGGGTGTATATGTAGTCCGTTCTAGTCTCAGTCTAGTGAAGTAAGAGAGTTGATGGTGATTAAACTAAGCAATCAACAAAATCAAAGCAATGAAAGCAAATATGGATGTAAAATGTATGATTAAAAGCTAGGGTTTCGGCTTTACTAGAGTGGAACGATAATGAGGGTAGCATGAAAATCAACTAATCGTTCAAAGGCAAGGACTTGGCAAGTCTAATCTTTCGAGTCAACTTGGGGCCTAAGTTAAGTCTATCCTAACTTTCGTCCTAAATAGTCTCAACAATTAAGAAAGAGCACATAACTCACATAAGTCTCAAACTTTCATCAAAGACAAGTGAAGGCAAGAATAAAGAACCAAACTTTCGTTGAGACAATTCATCAAACACTAAGCATGCACAATTTTGAAATACACTTCCCTTAAACAACCAAGACAATATTCAAACATAAACCATCATCAATAACCCACAAAAGATTCCCCTAACCCTAGATGAGATTCTACTCACTCATGCTAGATGAAAATATGTAAACAAATGAATAAGAAACAACAAATAAACATGGTGAACAATTTATAATGAAAACAAACAACAGAAAGAGAACTTAGAAATTTAAACAAATGAACTAAAACAAGGGAATAAAAGAAGAGAATTATACCAACTCGAAGAAAAGATTGAAACTTGGATTGAATAAAGTTGTCTTTCAACATCCCTTTATTACAACCCTCTTCAAATGCAAACTAATGAGATGATAACTAAACTAGACTATGGAAGATTAAAATTTGGTAAAGAAAAGATTAATAATAACTTGGAGTAATTAATTAGGATTTAGAAAGAGGAACTAGAATTTGAAGGCTAAAAATAAAACTTAAGATGAAATATGAATAGTTGATGTCTAGTTGATTGTATTACTTAAGTGGGTCTGGTATCTAGATCAAATATGTAAAGGAGTAGAATCTAAGTTGTATTATTACTTAAGTGGTTCTGGTATCTGTTATGCCCCAAGATCGACTATTTTGTGTATCGACATGTGGCGTCGTATAATTGGGCCGAGACTATATTATACAAAGGAAACTAAGTCAACAAGGAAGAAGAGTATGAAAGAAGGAAGAAGCGCAGCAAGAACGAGGAGGAGGGAAAAGCTGTGGGAGCAAGGCTCGAAACTTCCCCAAAATGGCCACACACTCAGGTCTGTCCAGAAAAAGGAATAGGAGGAAAGAAGCTAAAAGAGGATGAAAGAAAGAGCAAAGGAGCCGTTGGATAACAGCTTGATCCAACGGTCCATAGGAGAGTAGGGCTATAAATATGTAAAGGATGTGCATTGTAATTTCACTCACACACTTAGCATACGCAGCACTTAGCAAAAATCCTAGATATACTTGTAATACGCAACACATTCTACAAGAGCATTCTAGTAGAAACTTGGAGGATACTATCCTCTCGCGGTTTTTCCCTAAGGCGTTTCCGCGTCATCATCTCCTTTGCATCCTCATTTGTCTTAACCATACTCCTTAAGCGATAAGCTAACCCAAATCCATACATACTTAAGCTAGAAATCACTATAACCTCGAAACTAAATACTAGGTGAATTTTTACCTAAACATTTTGGCGCCCACCGTGGGGCTATAGTGATTATTCAACCCAAGAAGTGTGAAAACCTAAACTCGTTGTAAACCTCTCAAAATGACAAACACAAACCCTCAAACAACCTCGCAACCCATTTCCTCGGTGGTAGGCACCACCTCCACCTCAATGGGTGCTCTGGAAACTCCATCAGCGGCAACAATGGCGCCCCTCAGCGACAGCACTCCCCAGGCGCAGTCAGGCACCACCACCAGTGGTACAGTGGCCAACTCAGGCGACACCGGTGGAGAAGCTCCAACTCCATCTATGTGGAAAACCATGATGGAGGGAATTTTCGCCCTCCACCAAGCGGTAGATGGTCTGAAGAAGGACAACCAGGAGCCGAGGAAGTTAGCTATGATGCAGAACCAGCCTCCGCATGCCAGTGGGGCATCAGACGCGGGAATCAGGATCCCAAGGCCTCCAGGAAGCAGGAGCGAGACAAGGGCTATCCCCAACGAGCTGGTCACCAGGCTAGACCTCACAAGAGTAACTCCACCAGAGAGAATCACACCCATAGGGTTAGGATACCTTTCCTTCAACCTGGACTCGCCTCCGTCGTAAACAGGAGCCCCAGGTAACGGACTTGCGAGATTACCCGTTAATACTAACCATCATGGTAATGCAGGGTTTTCATCCACGCCGACCCCGGGCTGGACGCAAGGAGAAGGATCGTCGGCAAGGCATCCACTCCTGCTGGGGGCTGGACCATCAGGGTGCACCGCCCAGCAGACGCCGTCAATAGTCCACACCACCCCGCTCAGTCAGCCCATACTCAGTCAGCCCATGGTCAGTCAGACCCCTGGAGCACTAGGGTATGCACCTTTCACCCATGGTACCTCTTGGAATCTTGTTAACCCTCTTGCAGGACCAAACCCTTGGGAACATCGATACAAGGAGTTGTGGGATATGGTTAGCCGCATACCAGGAGTACCCAGTCCCCTGGAAAAGGCGGCCCCAGACCGCTATGCAGATTCACCGTTAACTCACAACATAGTCTCGGTGGACGTGCCCAAAGGTTTCACTCCCCCAAACATGACGAACTACGACGGAACGGCTGATCCAATAGATCACGTCAACCAGTACAAGCAGAAAATGATGGTGGTGACAGGCTCCTAAAGGAAGCATGTGGGGAATAAAACGTGTATTCGCCCTTTAATTGCAGGATTATAATGAAAAATACAATCGTGAATATGGTCATAAGATTAAAAAGATAAGAAAAGAAGTACAACCTTTAGTCCTCGCGCAAAAGGCCTAAGAACAAGAATTAACACAAATTCCCTCCTATAACTTGCACCCAAGACTTAGAATGAGACGCGGCCGCGTGTGCTAGAAATCCTCTCCAACTGCCTTGCAATATCGGGAGAGCCTTTTGAGTTTTAGATGTGAGATCTGGGTTATGGGAGAAGAGTGCTCTCAAACCCTAATTTTCTTTAGAATTGTTTAAACAGTGAAACAAGAGTAGTGTGACAAAAGGAGAAGTCTCCTCCTTTTGAAATACTAGCCGGCCGAAATAGGGTTTGGGTAGGAGTGGGCTTTCCACTCTTACCTTATCCCAATGCGTGATTCGACCCAATTAGCTATAAGTTGTCCGCGGGTTTTATTTATAAATCGTAACATGTTATCAGATATTAATACAGTCGATATATTAATAATGGTCTGACAAAATACGATATTGTATAATTACCCAAATTAATATAACTGTTTATATTAATACGCGAATACAATATTTAATTAAATATAATCGTTCATATTTAATTTACGAATTAATCATGTAATCTGTATTAGCTAAAATTATTTAATCCGTATTAAATAATAATCTCAACATCTTATTGACTATTTTAGTAGTCAATACCTCTGACTAACTGTTTAGTCATATCCGGCAAAATGTGACTGTATTTTCATACCTTCACATCTCTCAAACGTGTCCTATAGGTGTGACGTATAGGGACCAGTTGACCACCGCCATCCGTATGACAATAACGTCAAACTTATCTAGCAAGCCAACCGTTATTGATAAACGTGGATCAACTGGTAATAATACTGAAGTATGCCCTTGTGATCCTTAAAGAGATTTAATAAGTCATTGTACTTAATTGTCAAGGACACCAGCCCCAACAAAGCATGCATGTGCAAAGGATTTAGATCCACTCTCTCAGGAGCCGCCCTCCAGTGGTTCGTTAGCCTGCCAAACTCCAGTATCTCCAGCTTTGCAGGACTGGTGAACGCGTTCAACCAGCAGTTCGCCAGCAGCAGGAGACCAGAAAAACAAACCCGTGACCTCTATCAAATCCAGCAGGGTGATGGGGAATCCACCAGGGACTACCTGGCCAGATTTAACAAGGAGATGGTATCCATACCTCACTGCGAGGAGAAGACTGCCATCCACGCCTTCCACTGGGGGCTACCACAGGCCTCGGACCTATACAAAGAGCTAACCAAATGGCCATGCACGACATATGCTCAGGTGCAGCAGAAGGCGTTGGATGCCATTCGACTGGAGGAGGATGCAGGGCCGACAAGGATCAGCTGCAGCACCGCATCCACCAGTAGAAAAGTACCAGCAGACAGACAAGAAAGATCGAAACCCTACAGCAGACCGGTACATAAGGTTTCTGGAGGAAAAAGCTGGAAGAACGATCCAAACCTACCGCCCAAGGTACAAGAGTATGGTTTTACTGTCAACCTTGCAGGATTAATCAAGGCCCTGAAGGAGCTGGGAGAGAAGGTCAAATGGCCCAAGAAGAGGGCAGAAGAAAGGAGCAAGGATGGAAGGGATACCAGCCTGAGGTGCGACTTCCATAACGAGGACATCGGGCATACAACAGAGGACTGCATCACCCTCAGAAAGGAGGTCCGGTAAAATTACGAGCAAGGCAACCTGAACCACATCCTGCCTAAGGGAACCAAGGTAAACGCGGCCCGCCAGGTAGCACCCTCTAGCCCTCCTACTTGCACTAGAACCATTAACGTGATAACAGGGGGCTCAGAATTGTGTGGGCTTACATACTCCGCCGCCAAAAGACATGCGGCCAGAACCAAGGGAGACAAACCAGAGTTCTCGTTCAGGATCAGCACCCAGGATCTGCCAGCCGTCAGCATCGACGAAACAGACGTCGAGGAAGGCGCAGAGTACCATGATGACGCCCTGATCATCACCCTATCCATAGGAAATTGCAGAGTAAAGAAAATCCTGATGGACACGGGGAGCTCGGTCAATATCATCATGCTAGAAACCTTGAAAAGTATGGGGTTCGAGGAAGCAGACCTGACCAAGAAGACGGTGCCGCTGGTGGGATTTAGTGGAGAAACCAAGCACTCTCTCGGAGAAATTATGATCCCGACCTATGCCGGTGGAATCAACAAGCAGGTGAGGTACTTGGTAATTGATGGTCCCTCTACCTACAATGTTATCCTTGGCAGGCCGTGGATACACGACATGAAGGCCATCCCATCCTCATACCACCAGTGCCTCAAGTTCCCTACACCGTGGGGGGTTCAGACAATAAGAGGGAACCAAGAAGAAGCGAGGAGTTGCTACAAGGTGGCACTCAAACCCACAGCCACTCCTCCCCCCGCATAGCAATCACAGGAAAGGCAGTTCAGGGGAACCTATGAAGAACCCCCTCAGGTAGAGGTGGAAGAAGTCCCCCTGGATCCGCTGCATCCAGAAAGGAAGGTGCTGATAAGAGCAGAATGTACAGGTACCGTTCGGTCAGAATTGTTAAATTTATTAAAAGCTAACACTGATTGTTTTGCGTGGTCCCACGAGGACATGGTGGGGATAGACCCAAACATAATCTCGCACAAGTTAAGTGTGAACCCCGGCTACAAGCCGGTCCAGCAAAAAAGAAGGAAGTTTGTCGCAGAGAGAAATCAAGTGATAAACCAGGAGTTAGACGATCTCCTGGCTGCAGGATAAATCAGGGAGGTAAAGTATCCAGAATGGCTATCAAATGTGGTGGTGGTCCCCAAGAAGAATGGGAAGTGAAGAGTATGCGTAGACTTCACCGACCTGAACAAAGCATGCCCCAAAGACCCGTTCCCCCTGCCGCACATAGACGCTATGATGGACGCAACAGCAGGCCACGAGATGCTCACGTTCCTGGACGCATGGAGTGGATACAACCAGATAAAGATGCATCCGGAGGACCAGGAAAAAACTGCCTTCAGGTCTGAACGAGGTATCTACTGCTATAATGTTATGCCATTTGGGTTAAAAAATGCAGGTTCCACCTACCAAAGGCAGGTGAACATGATGTTCAAAGATCAAATAGACAAAACCATGGAAGTCTACATAGACGACATGGTAGTCAAGTTCAAAGCGGCCAGTCAGCATGCCCAACACCTGGAAGAAACCTTCAGAATACTGAAGAAATACCAAATGAAGCTGAATCCCTCCAAGTGCACATTCGGGGTATCCAGCGGAAAGTTTCTGGGGTATATGGTAACGCAGAGAGGGATCGAAGCAAGTAGCGAGCAGATCAAGGCACTCCTTCAGCTGAAATCCCCCTAGAAACCAAAAGACGTGCAGAAGCTGACTGGCAGGGTGGCCGCCCTCAATAGGTTCATATCCAGATCCTCCGACAGATGTAAGCTGTTCTACGACATATTGCGAAAGAGCCAAAGATTTGAGTGGACGGAAGAGCACGAAAAAGCATTTGCAGAGCTAAAGCGGTACCTCAGCACTCCTCCACTCTTATTCAAGCCAGAACTCGGGGAGCCATTGTACCTGTATCTCTCAGTAACGGAAGTAGCAGTCAGCGCAGTCCTGGTACGGGAACACGAGGGGGTCCAGCACCCAGTTTATTACGTCCGTAAGTCTCTGCTTCCTGCAGAGACCAGGTACACAGCCCCTGAAAAGCTAGTTCTTGCTCTAGTTACGGCTTCATATAAATTGAGACCTTAGTTTGAATCTCACTCTATATCAGTCTTAACTAGCTATCCCCTGAGACCCATATTGAGTAAACCAGAACTGTCTGGAAGAATGTCCAAATGGTATGTCCACCTAAGTGGTTACGACCTAAAATTTGAAACTAGAACTGCGATAAAATCACAAGCCCTTGCAGATTTTGTCTCTGATTTTAGCCCAGGATTGGAGAAAGATGCAGCCCGAGAAATCCTACCTCCAGAAATGGACTCTGAAGAAAATTGTTGGACGCTGTACGTAGATGTAGCCTCCAACAGCCGGGGAGCGGGAGTAGGAATGGTGCTCAGGTCTCCTCAAGGGGACATGATCGTCCAGGCAGTGCGGTGTGAATTCCAAGCAACCAACAATGTGGAAGAATACGAGGCCCTGATACAAGGACTCCAACTAGCCCTGGACCTCAAAGTCAGATACCTCCAGGCATTCAGTGACTCGCAGCTAATAGTGAACCACGTCAATGGAGAGTACGAAGCCAAAGACCCCAGAATGATAGCCTACCTGGAAGTGGTCAGAGACGGGAAAACTAGGTTTATCACCTTCAAGATAGAGCAGATACCCAGGGAGCAGAACACAGAGGCAGATGCGTTGGCTAATCTAGGAGCAACGTTCAAACCAGGGGACATCTCCTCGATCCCAATCACCCACGTGCTGGAACCGTCAACTTCTCAGGAAGACCGGGAAGTTGAAAACTCCAGCACTCAGTGGGAAGCAGGATTAGGCGTCCTCAGCAACACCACAGAACAACAAGAGCCAGACGACTGGAGGACACCCTACCAAAACTGGCTGCGGGATGGAACCCTCCCGGCAGAAAAAAAAGAGGTGAGAGGATTCAAAATGAAAGCTTCCAGATTCGTACTGATAGGTGGTGTGTTGTTCAGGAAATCACTCGCAGGACCCTACCTGAGATGCCTGGGTGGGAAAGAAAGACAGACGGTCTTGCATGACCTCCACAGTGGAGACTGCGGAAATCATGCAGGGGGCAGGAGCCTGTTCCATAAAGCAATCAGGATGGGATATTTCTGGCCGACAGTACGGAGAGACGCAGTGGAGCTCGCCAAGAAATGTGAAGCCTGCCAGAAGCACGCACCCGTCACGCATCAGCCCGCTGATCCTCTGCACCCCATCATATCGCCTTGGCCTTTCATGAAATGGGGAATGGACATCGTAGGACCACTGCCCAGAGCACCTGAGAACAGAACCTACATGCTTGCGTTAACATACTACTTCTCCAAATGGATAGAGGCAGAAGCCTTCCCACAGGTTACAGAAAACCAGGTGATATCTTTCAATAAACGTAACATAATCTGCAGGTTCGATATACCCTCTGAAATAGTGTGTGATAATGGCTCACAATTTATATCTAACAAAACAAAAGCATTTTGTGCTATTTGGAATATCACTCTACTAAAAGCTGCTCCCAAGTACCCACAAACGAATGGCCAGGCCGAATCCAACAATAAAATCGTCATGGACAACATGAAGAGGAGGCTGGAAGAAGCTGGGGGCAAGTGGGCAGATGAGCTACCTCTAGTCCTGTGGTCTGACAGAACCACACCAAAAACAGCAACAGGCCAAACCCCTTTCAGCCTGGTGTTTGGAGCAGAAGCGGTCATCCCAGCAGAAGTGAAGGTGCCGACCCAAAGATACGGCTGTCTGACAGAAGAGCGCAACCAAACAGAAATGGCCAGCAGCCTAGACACAGTTGACGAGCTCAGAACCAGCGTCGCCATCAGGATGACAGCCTACAAGCAAATGGTAGCCCGAAGCTACAACAAGAACGTGAAAGTCAGGACCCTCCAAGTAGGAGACCTGGTCCTCGATAAAGTGTTCCAGAACATGAAGAACCGGAAAGCCGGGAAATTCGCCTACAACTGGGAAGGACCCTATCAGGTGGAAAGCACAACGGGAAGTGGATCCTACAGACTGATGGACATGGAGGGAAACATGGTGCCCAGACCCTGCAATATCCTCCATCTGAAAAAATATCATATATGAAGAAGGAGTATCTCCGAGTACTCGCAGAACCTGCGTCCAAATTCTATGGTATCTACTTGTTTTAGCACTTTATGTTTTAACTATCTAAAATGTACCACCCTCGGGATCCAGCCATCCTGACGGGATATTTGGAAATTCGATCTACTTGTTGCTAATGAAAATCTACTTGAAATTGTTCCTACTACGAATACTTGCAACATGTCACCCTTTCTGAAAACGAACACGAGTTGAATCACACTCAATTTTCCACACTGCGTGGGCATAGCGAAGTACAAGCAACTGGGACACTGTCGCCCACGATACCTAGCACCCACGAAAGCCTGGCAGCCTCTGACTGAGTTGGGTATACCCTGAAGCCATCACCCACACATGGCCAAATATACACAATCATGCATGAACAAACAAAACGAAACAGAAACGCACAGGATACACAAAGTTGTCCATAAAAACACATACTTAAGCAGCACGAAAAGCTGCTAGAAATTCCTGGGCAATACCCAGTGCAGTTCAAAAGAAACAATAGAAAAACGAAGCCCGCCACACAGGGCCCAAGGCACAACAAAATGTTAAGGGCACTAGCCCAGCCAAACAGCAAAACAAGACAACAGAGTTTAAATGCCACTAAGGGCGCAGGAAACTAACTATCAGCAACATCTTCCACCACCGCCTCACCACTAGAGCGCTTAGTAGAGGAAGAACCCTCTTCAGCAGGGACATCAATGACCTGATCCTGGACGACGCCAACGGTGAACGGGAGAAGCACTCTAGACTTCTGGGGAACCAAGAATTGGCGACCGGAGAGAACCATCCGGATTAATATCTGAAAGCTCAGGGACCACGGGAGTAACGGGGAACAAAGTCGCCATGAAACGCTCCTCCACCTCCAAGTCCCACTTCACATGCTCTCCCTCCTTGTATTCCCAAAGGCAAGCTATCCTTCCCTCCAAAGAAGAGTAAGGAGCAATGCCGTGCAGCACCTTCGCCAGTGTCTTCTTCTTGGCCACCACGGCTCTCAGCTGCGCATCCCTCTCAGCCAACTGGGCATCCTTTTCAGCCAACTGGGCGTCCTTCTCCTCGCGCAGCTTGGCAAGGGCCTCCTCCAGCTCATCCACCCTAGCATGGGTGAGCATCAACTCTTCTGACTTTCTTGCACGGAGGTCTCGCTCAGCCTTCAACCCAGTCTTAAAGGAATGCACCTCCTGCGACAAGACTTCAGTTTTGTGGCACCCCATCAATATCTTTTGAAACCCCTGGAGAAAGGTTTAGTTCACCAGCAGTCAGTTAAAGCAAGCAAAAATGCGAGCACTGCAAGGAAAGAAAAGTGGTAAAAGTAGAGCTCACCTAGAAGATATCCTCCGCGGCCTGACGCCACAACGACATGATAGGTTGGTCTTTCAGCAACACCTCAGAACCAGAAGTCAGCAGACGGTCAAGGACAGGCCATGGATCTGCCTCCAGAGCACAACTAAAACCCTCCGGCGGGTAGATTATGTCCTGACTAAGGTCCTCCACCACGTGAGAGGATGGCTTCCTAGCAAGAGCAGTCGAGGCAGAAGCCTTATTGCGAGTCCTGGAGGAAATAGTAGGAGGTGGAAGGCGGAAAGGGCCGGCTGAAAGAGTTGAATCTGAAGGAGCAGGCAAGGCAGCTTTCTTGGGGGCAGGTAGGGGCTCGCCTGGCTCCAGCTTCCTTTTTGCAAGAGGCTTCACTGGAGAAACGATAGCCCTCTTCTTACGGTCAGCAAGCATCTCTGCGGGAGTCATGTTCGTGCTGGCTGAGCTAGTCGACATCTCCTCCTGGTCGTCTAGAGCGAATAGATTGTTGAAATGGCGATGTTCTGGATCTAGCCCAAACAGCTTGCTGTAGGACTGGGTAGCGTTAACTGAAGGAATTAAATCCTTTACACATGCGCAAAGAAAAAAGTAAGAACGTAAGCGATAACGAGAAAGAAAGCAAAGGGAGGGGCTACGAGTACCTTTAGGCCCCACAAGATCTACATAGATATAATCAGCGGGCGGAGGGAGCGAGTCCACCCGCACAAAGACGAACTGTGTAGGCCACCCTGCATCCTTAGGCTTAGGCGGGAGGATAATGGGAAGATCCAATTTGGACTTGGCACGCAGGGTATATTGTGCACCACCAAGACCCCGAACCATGTAGATATGGGTGAGATCCTCCAGGGTGATGTTAAGGGAGTGGCGTTTGTTCAGCAGAGAGAGGGAGATCAGTATCCTCCACGCGTGGGGATTGATTTGCCAGAGTGGGAGCTTGGAATGATGAAGAAACTGTTGCACGAGTGCAGGAAAGGGGAAAGACAACCCTAAAGAGAATGGGTACAAGTAAAAGGTGGTCCAACCGGGGCGACAAGCGTCAGCCATCTGACCCGGCTTGGGAACAACAAAGTCGACACCTTCGTCAAAGTGAAAAAAATCCCTAACCGTGGGAAGGTCGACAAAAGAGAAACAAGAATCGACTAGATACTCGTTCTTTAACAAAGAACGAGAAGGAAACAGATTAGGAGCCATCTAAGTCAAAACAAGGAGAAAATTGCAAAGAGGCGGTTACCTTAACTGGGAAGAGGAACGGAGAAAGAGAGCGGTTGAAGAAGACAGAAGTTCAGGGAAATTGAAGAGAGAGAAGTGAAAAGGTGAGAAAGGGTAAAAAGTGAAAGTAAATAGGGGGTAATAAATAGGGAAGTAAATTTTGAAATTCGAAATTCTGGGATGGGGGACAGTTGGCAAGTGGTTGGGAAGCATTAAAGGGAAATTCTGGCAAAAACCGCTACACGTCCCATCCATGTCCCCTGCCTGGAAATTCTGCCCGAAGTCTCTACCCGAAGCCCATGTCCAGATCCTGGATCCAGAAGCTGCAGGAGTTCTCACATAAACACATTTATGCAAGAACTGGGGGCTAATGTTATGCCCCAAAATCGACTATTTTGTGTATCGACATGTGGCGTCGTATAATTGGGCCGAGACTACATTATACAAAGGAAACTAAGTCAACAAGGAAGAAGAGTATGGAAGAAGGAAGAAGCGAAGCAAGAACGAGGAGGAGGGAAAAGCTGTGGGAGCAAGGCTCGAAACTTCCCCAAAATGGCCACACACTCAGGTCTGTCCAGGAAAAGGAATAGGAGGAAATAAGCTAAAAGAGGATGAAAGAAAGAGCAAATGAGTCGTTGGATAACAGCTTGATCCAACGGTCCATAGGAGAGTAGGGCTATAAATATGTAAAGGATGTGCATTGTAATTTCACTCACACACTTAGCATACGCAGCACTTAGCAAAAACCCTAGATATACTTGTAATACGCAACACATTCTGCAAGAGCATTCTAGTAGAAACTTGGAGGATACTATCCTCTCGCGGTTTTTCCCTAAGGGGTTTCCGCGTCATCATCTCCGTTGCATCCTCACTTGTCTTAACCATACTCCTTAAGCGATAAGCTAACCCAAATCCATACATACTTAAGCTAGAAATCACTATAACCTCGAAACTAAATACTAGGTGAATTTTTACCTAAACAGTATCTAGATCAGAAAAAGGGAGGCATTAGGAGTGAATGGATAAGCAATTATCTGAGTGATAAATGCTCTCTATCTGGGACCAAAAAAGTATAATAAAGAGGAATCTTCCAGTGAGGAATAGGTGCATAGGAGTTAGGACAAATGGGAAATGTGCAGGGAGAGGTTTAGAGCATTTAAAGGACTTGAGTTTTCCATCAGGGGAGCTTATGATAAAATCAGATAAAAAGCTCCAACTCAACCTATATTTTCAAAGCAATACATAAAGGGACTATGGTGTGGTAGTACATGCAAAGCTAGGCACTGCTGATTAGTTAATGACAAGAGGGTTCCATATAGTGAAGATACAGATACAGGTGCAGTCACTGTGTGCAAGCAAGATGCTGACCTGCAACCTCTCCTCAGTCCTCGTGTGGATAAATCAGAGAGCCAATGCAAGAGGAGACGTTGGAGGAATAAATGGGCAAATTGCAGTACGAGATGCTTGGTGTATACAAATATACAATCTAGCAGGAACGAAGCTCAAGAATATGCACGCTTTATTTTCTCCAAAACATTCAGTTCATAGTCAACATGGCACATGCTTCTCCCCAACGTAGTTTCTGAGTTCTGACCAACCATACATAGATCATAGATGTAGTGGAGGCCTTAAATTTTTGAGTAACTTTAAATTTTCACTATTTTTTTTGTAAATTTGTATAGTTAGTGGGAAATAACCTCTTACAGAACAAAACAAAATAAAACATAAAACAAAACATACTAGGTTATGTACGATCCCTTTTTTTTCCTTTCACGGTTGCTCGGTTAGCGTCTCTATTTCAATCAATCTGCCTTTAACATTCTATTAGGGTTTATTATGTGAAAAAGCATTACCTTTATAAGAGATGACGAACTGCGTTTGGTGAACCCATGTTTTGACAATTATCATAGCAAAGATAATAACAACCAAATTCTCTTGAAATAACCATGATAATGACTACCAAATTACGGTTAAAAGATTACAAAAGAGGGTATTCCCTAATCCCTATATCTTGAATCCATTTCTACTACTTGGCTACTTCTATTATCATTGTATTTAGTATTTACACCCAAGTTTTCTCTCATAATTTTTGTACCTAAGAAAAAGGAGAGCATATGAAAAGCATACACCAAAAAAATGGAATACCAATTTCTCTAAAGCGTCATTGTGGACCTATGATGCTGCAAAATCCAACTATTCATTGCAGTCAGAATTTCCTGACTCGCAGCTAGTGCTTGTTAGAGCATCATTTCATCTACACCAAAGCTTCTGCCATGATTGATCGATATGATACTTGTTTTTCATAAAGGTCACGGAATATTTTGTACTTGCCATCATGATACTTCTTTACTTGGGGATCTTTCGATGGATAGACAACCTGTAACAATACAGAGAAGCATTGAAATGAAGACAGACGCACTCTGGAGACAAAATTCACTAATCACCATCAATAAAAATGAGTTCCTATCTCACTGGACACAAATTTTACTACCTGACCAGCCGCATTAAGAAACTTCATTGCCTCCTGAAGGCTCGGGTATCTCTTTGCTGCGACAGCGCCAAGAATGGCCGAACCGAGGAGAACCGACTCATTTTCTCTTGGGAGAATTATTGGGTATCCTGTCAAGTCATAGTAATAAGGATTAGTAACACCAGTGCATCCAGTGAAACCACATAATTAGGACACATTTCAGTAGAGGAGATTCGATAACAGACCAATAATATCTGCATGTTCTTGAACATACAAAGAATTCTTTGCCAGTCCGCCACAGGCCAGAAGTGTGTCTATCTGTAACACAGAGGAAAGTTACATGATTAGCAAGCTTGAAATAGAAGGCCACAACTAAAGAAAGTTTTTTCGCAGAAGTGTGGGTTAGACTCATGGACCTACTACGAGATTTACAATTTCACACAAGTATCATTTGGCTTTTGTGTTTTGAGTTTTGACTAACATTTTTTACTGTTTTAATACTTCAACTCAAAAAAATATCTTTCAGGGTGTCAATGATCCTAGATTCAGAATCTCATATAAGGAACTTACCTTGTGACCATTAGCATTGCAGTGCTCAATAATGTGGCGTGTACCGTATGCAATACCTTGGACTGTAGCAAAATATTGTAGAGCAAGTTGTTTTTCACTTGTGTCAAGTGTAAGACCACAGAACATGCCTTTTGCAGTGGGATCAGCTATAGGAGACCTGAGAAATTGCAAATGAAGCAGCTTTAGGCTAGAAAGCAATTTCAGGAATAATGAATCAAACGTGGAAAATGTGTACACTGCTAGACACCTGTTCCCATGAAAATCAGGAAGTACATGCAAATCCTTTGTCAAAGCGGAAAGAAATGGAGAATCCTGCTCCTCAACCATTGATTCCAACATCTTGTTCAGTAGAGCGAACACTGAGGTGGCTGAGAAGTAAAAAAAAGTGCAGGACATCAGTCACAAACAAAATTAATAAAAAGATTGTGATAACAATAAGCAAGCAAGAGTTGTCACTAATCACTACCATACCTTGAGAAGCAGCACGATTTGCAAGGTGAGGAGAGGCGACGTGGTTCTCAATAATGTAATCCAACAATGCCCCAGTCGCACTTTGACCACCCTCTGTAAGCCAGTATTGAGGTACCATGGCTGAAACAGTCAATCACCACTCAAATGAGACATTATAAGCAACTAATCAATATGCTATATACAAACAAGTATTTCACACAGACGAACTTCTTTACTACTGTTTTAAACGAATGGCACAAAGAAACTCAAGACACATGTGTGGCAGACACAATTGCTTAAGAATTAGGATTAACAAAGATGAAGAAGAATGGAGTGTTGGCAGTTTGGCACATACGAGTATTATTTACCAACGACGGAGCCTTGTTTTCCTTTTAGCTATTATTATGGCGGTAGTCTCATGTTTAAGAAGTGCAAATGTGTATTTTAATAGTTACAATAAGCATAATATATTTGCTTAGGACAGTATAAAACTATGCAAGTCTTCAACCACAGAAGAAACTAAAAGTTGCAAAGCTACATGATAAACAGGTCATGAAACTGTACCAGACCAAAAAGGACCCCAAACTCCTGGAATGAATAGCTTGTTCCGGGACACAGCCATATGGCACGTAGATGTTCCACAAACCAAGACCATACGGTGGCAAATTTCCTCATTCTCATCAGCTGGGAACAAATTTAGCTTGTGCTTGTCACATCGTAGTTGGACTAACAGACAAATCAAGGGATCAAAGATAACTGACCATCAGATTTCAATTCAGACGATGCAACACTTTCCATGACTCCAACCCCACCAGCATGAGCATCAATCAAAGATGTGCCGACTGGAGTTCCCACCTGCAAACCAAGCTCCTGGAAAAACACAAAAACCTTGAAATTTGGATTGTGAGCAGAAGATTAAAAAAAGGGGCAGGCCAGTGCACAATGGCGTCCATGCTAGGAGAGGTCCGGGGAAAGGTCCCACCACAAGGGTGTAAGAGGGGCAAGCCTTCCTTTGCCATTTTGGCAAGAGGCCGCTCCAAGGACTTGAACCCGTGTCCTCACGGTCACAAAGCAACACCGAGAAAGAGTAGTTGAAATCAATGTAAATTCGTCTAAACAAAGTGTCTTGCCTTTGCAGCAGCTGGTGTTAGACCAGACCCTAAAGGATGCCCGGGAAAAGATACACTTCGGCCTGCAGAGAATTGAGTGATTCAATGAGTAAGACAAAATCATTAGGCACTAAACAAGGCTATACAGTATACACCATTAAAAAGGACTAAAATCTGAAGAAAATAAAAATTAAGGTTATTTTTCAACACGTCCATCTCCTTTACACATAGGCAAAAGTACCAAAACAAGTCAACAACAAGGCTTAATATATCCTCAAGCTAACATTTATTATCTAACAAAAAAATCATAGGTAGAGGACAGCTCGGATTGTTGCAGAGCCTTTCTTTCACATTTTAATGAGCTGCAAAAACCATATTTGAAGGGACCGTACCTGGAGACAAAATACCTTCAACATAAATACATAGTACATCATAATCAAAAATCGCAAGTAGGCCCTCAGACAGTGAGCAGCAGCTTCTGTATCTCGTATTTTTATAAACATACAATCATTTACCCTTGAAGAAGGGAATTGAATATCAAAAGATGACAGTAATCAATTTATCTATGAGCTAAATCATTCCAATCACCTTTGGAGAAACTAAAATACTGCTTCAACAGAAACCAAAAAAATGCCGACATTGGTCCTCAAACATCAATGTGCCTTATTCAGAAAATGATCAATGGTGGTAGGTAAGAAGATAGTTTCTTACAGATAAATTACTCAAATTAGAAACAAAACCAAACCAGAGAGATACCAATTTTGGCATGATGTCCATCCATTAAATCACCCAAGCCGATCTCCTCCCAAAAGTCATCATCCCAACCACAAGCTTCCATATGTGAGTCTGTCTCATTCAGTTGATCCAGATGCGCATGACCAAGATATGTCCACTTACAAACTGTGGTGCACAGACTCCTTGTGTCATCACCAGTAGCCCTACAGAGTATATAAATGAGAAATACAGGTCATCAAAGCATCTTAATACAGTGGGATGTTAGGAAAACTTCCTCTTACCTATAGGACAACCAGTCACTCAAGTCCATCCAACGAAATGTCATTGACCAGGACTCTTTAAGATTTTCCTTCACCCACAAAAGCTGCATGGAAGTAAAATCAAATATACTCTTTTGTAGAGTTCAAAGCTCGTGATAAGGAATTTGTTTGGACTCGAAAAACGGAAAAACCGAATCAAGAAACTATGTGAGAAAACACAAAATATAATCGAGAAAATTTCAGCTGCACAGTCAAAATATCTGCTCTGTAACTCATAAATTTAACAAAAATGAAGAACTCACTAAAGGTAAACTATCAGTAGTAAAAACCACACTGCATCTATAAATTCCAGGCAGTGGTTTTATAAGCAACTTTCATCTTAATTACATAGCATCTAAAATTGGAGTATGTATGAGACTCAAACACATAATACCAGACTACCAACTGTTGGACAATCTATCGAGTAGTTGTGCAAAAAGGTTGATGGATTTTTGTGATAACAAAAGCAGATGCTAATAGTGATACCAGACTACCATCTCTCTGTAACTTTCTACATGATGTATTTGAAAAAGACTATCTTTTTGAGTAAACAAATTTTAAAAGCCACTTGACTTAAAGTTTCCTAGTAAGTGGAAAACTTATCATGAAAGAGTGGGAGCTTATAGAGTGACGACTAAGAGAACTGGACACATTTTCTGGGTTATTGCTCTTAAGTCTTAAATGCTTTAAAACATAGAATCAGTCATTCCCTAACGAGCCAAAGTGAATTTGTTATAGTAAGGACCCCATGGCCAAAAAAGGTAGGTGCTCTTATCCTGGCAGAGAAGTCAGTCAATATCCTGCTCTAAACATGCCTACATGGTTTAGTTCCTACGTTTAGTGCACAGTTGATCACTCGTCTCGAAATCATGGAAGATCGCAAAATTATTAGACAAAAGTTACCTTTGGTGGCTCCATCTCAGGGGAAAGGGATCCTCCACAATACTGTAAAACAGGTGAATTGGAGGCATTAATCTTTTCAGCTTGCTTCACAGCTCTATGGTCCATCCACACTATAACGTTTCTTCTAGGGTCACCACTCCAAGAAACTGTAACCGGGGAACCATCAGCATCTATAGCAACTGCATTAAACAAGACAATGTATTGGCTGTTAAGCTTGCACAGTAAATAAAAACAAGAAAAAGCTGGAGAATGGAGCAAAGTTTGCTCATTTTCTATGACGGAAGATACAAGGATATGATATATTACAGACCAAGAGAACATGTTGCTGCAAATCCAATCCCGGCCACTTCTTTCCCATCAACATTTGCAAGGGAACAAGCCGATTTCACAGCTGCACAAACAGCATGCCAGATATCTGTTGATGATTGCTGGTTTAGAGAAGCACAAGAAATCACTTATTTTAGACAACCTAATCTTGAGAGTAAGTGATGGAGTAACAGAAAAATATATTATGACTAGTATAAACGTGTTCAACATAGCTAATACATGAGGGAATAAGTTGTGTTAAACCGAAAAAAACGAAATAAATGCTCACCTCAATGCAGTCACCGTCCTTCCAAATTTGTATAGGGCTGCTTGCAGAGCCTAGAAGCTTTCCTTTTTCATCAAACAAGCCTGTTAATGTACAAAATGATAGATAAAAGTTCATGACTGAAATTTGTATGCAATAACTTTCTGATAGTGAATAGGCTGCAGCTGAAATTTATCAGTTAGTGAACATTTAACTATTTACGTACCACTTAATAAGCAAACCGGAAAGCAGAATACTAAAAACCTAGCACATCATTACAATATACTTGCCATTATGAGAATGGTTGCATTTTAGATGAAACGAAACTTGCAGTAAAAACAAAGAACTCTCAAGACTTCAACCATGAATGTGGTGCTTGCCATTAGTGTAAATCATTAGAAGTAAATTGATACAATGCACAAAAGCAAATCAAATGTCATTTTGAATCAGAGTAAACCTAATTTGTTAAATTCCGGTCCATGTAAGACTAACAAGATCCTAACATGGGTAACCAAACATGCCATATCACGTGGCATTACAGGTTTTCTTCCTATGCTGTTTGCATGCTTGGTTCAAGGACCTAACACGCCGCTTGGCGCGTTTACAACAGAATAAAGATGAATCAATTAAAATCCACAACATGAACAACAGAATTAAAGATGGCAAGTGACAATTACAAGTAAGAACATGATTCATTACTTGATCGTAAAATTTCACAAAGACGAAATACAAATCACATGAATTGATTGAATAAAATAGCAAATAGAAAAGAGAGAGAGAGAGAGAGAGAGAGAGAGAGAGAGAGAGAGAGAGAGAGACCTGCACGAGCGCTGCCAGTGCCGACGTCAACGCCAAGGAAAACTGAACGGAGAGACGCGGTGGTGCTCATGGACGACTAAGGCTTGTGGTAATCAATGCCCTCTTCCTGATAAACTGGATCCTCGCGCTTTGGATTTTGATTATATATATGATGGGTACATATGGGGAACCTTTTGGCTTTAGATTGTTATATTTATCTATCTACCTATCTATATTATTAACGAAAACTTCTTTTGGAACAATTTTATTGACTGTTTTTTCTCATCAGCGATTTCGTTGCCGAACAATTTCACGTAGTTTATAAAGTGTCCAAATATTTTTAAACTTCTAGCTATACTATAATAAGAGATTGACAAAAGTATGCAAGTACTCAATTAAAAACTAATGTACGTTGTTATTAGTTCCATGTAAATGTATATAGGTGTATACTACATGAACACAACAATTAAGACTATGTATGTATTAAATTAATGCACTTATATAGGATTCTTAGGTCTTAACTAGTTTTATGACCCGCGAAAATCGCGGGTTTGCTAATAATTTTACTCATATATAATTAATAAAGGAAACTGCAAACTAAGACGGTGAACATTTTCACATTTGTAAGTTGGGGTCGATATTAGTTTGTTATAGTGGCAATCGTTATCACCATCAACTAACTTACAAAGTACGTCTTTAAAATCATCAAATCTATTTCAAAACTATTTTTCAAAAATATCCAACTTTTTTTACAGAAATGCCAAAATTTTAATGGTGCATCAAAATTTGAACCTAAATTAAACTCATATCCGATATGCGTAGTAAAATAATACTTCTTTATCGTCAAGATAAATAGTTATACCGAATATCATTGCGCGAAAATGAACTTTATATGTTGAATCAACAATAAGTAAATATAATAGCTCCAATTTTTTTTTCTTATAATCAAATTGGTACTTTTTAACATAATATTCAGTTTGCTCATTAATATAAAATAACGTGAAATCTTCATAAAATAGGAAAAAAAATTAACTAAAATATTAATTGATATATAAAAAATAACACCAAAAATTGTATTATCTTTTCATCCTCATATATAGAGTTGAAATGTCATTTTTAGTTATAAATCACCGGTTATGAATTTGTAGAAGTTATATTAATTTTGTTTTTTTTTATTTATCAAATATTTAATATAGACATTTAATTTTAGAATAATAATGATGTCTTTTTATTTTTTTTATTTGTATGTTACAAAATATATAATGTCATTTTTGTAAGGAAATTCTAGTAAATATTTATTTATGTAGAAGGTTATTTTAATAGTTTTATATAACTATTAGGTGACATCATGATAGTCTAGAAATGCAAAATACTTATCAATTAAGCATTCGACATGTCTTTTAGTATATAAATGTATAAATTTGTTATATAGAGCAACATTGATGTAATATTATTCTATTTTATCTTTCATTTTAATAATATTTTATAGATTTGATGATGATATTAAAGTAATAATATAATATATATTTGTTGGTCCCATCAAAAGAAATTATTTGACTAATGTGAAAATTATTATTGTTAGGCTTATATACTGGTTGAATAATGTAATTATTAAGTATTTTTTTTCAATTGAAGTTTATATAAATTTTCAATAAATGTATGAATTTTAAGTTAACAACATCACATGAATTTTAAGCTCATATAAATTTTCAATACGTTGACAACATTTATATAATAAAATAAAAAGTAATATCTCCTTCTTAATTATAATTAATACCACATTTGTCCTTTTAATTATACATCACTTGAATGTTCTAATGATTTCGCGCTGCCACGTGTCACAGTGTTATGCTCAATCTAGCCTTTTTATTTTATTATATAGATACATGGGCCTATATAATTACCCCCAAGGCTATAATTTTCTCATACACGATGTTTTTTATTGCCAAGGATTATATCTAAAACGATTTAATAAAACCTCAATTGCAAGAATTAAACAGTCAAGAATATAGAATTAACCTTTAGTTCTATATGGGATCGGCTTAAAAACAACCTAGTATAAACCTAAACCCAAATTTCAAAGTAGAAGTTCTCCTTAGATTGCACCCAACCTGAGAAATATGTGGAATATGTGGGGGGAATAAACATGTATTCACCCTTAAAATAGGGTGATTATAATGAAATGTACATATGCGTTTATAGTCATAAGTAAGGATGGCAGTGGGTCGGGTACCCAACCCAGACCCTTAGGGTCGGACCCTAACGGGTCGGGTATGGGTCTCAATTTTTGAGACCCACTTGGGTATGGGTCGGGTATGGGTCTTATATAAAAAACTTCGGGTCGGGTCCGGGTCTTGGTCTTGGGACCCTACCCGACCCTTAGACCCTTATATTTATTAAAAAAAAAAAAACACACGTACGAACGTCAATAACCCAAATAATACACACAAACAGATGACCCTTATTAGTTATCATTAATATACTATACGCATATCCAAATAACCATTAAGAATAATGAGAAAATTGATAAAAATGATGAGTTTGGGTACGGTAAATGATATAATTTAGGGTCAGGTACGAGTAATGATCCAAATAACCAAGACTTTGTAATACTTTAATCAAAACTTTGTAATTTAATTCGAACTTTGATACATTTTATTGAAGGACTCGTTAAGAAAAATTGGACCCTAGGGTAGACCCTACCCAGACCCAGACCCATTAGGGTCGGGTATGGGTCCATTAATTTCAGACCCTTTAGGGTATGGGTCGGGTATGGGTCTAAGGTTTTTTACTTCGGGTCGGGTCGGGTCTTGCCGGACCCTACCCAGACCCTACCCATTGCCATCCCTAGTCATAAGATGAAAAACATGAATAAGAAATACAACCTTAGATCCTTTGAGCGAATGGCCTAAGAACATGAATTAAAGTAAATTCTCTCCTAAAACTTGCACCCAAGACTTTGTCTGAGACATTGTCGCGTGTGCTAGAAATAATCTCCAATTGCCTTGCAATATGGGAAGAGTTTTGTGAGGTTTTACAGATGTGAGATCTAGGTTTTTGGGAAAGCTGTTCTCAAAAACCCTAGTTTTCTTTGAGAGAGATTATCTATATATCTATATAAAAGTATATAAGAAGAACCACCATACATGAATTGGACACGTGTCACTTTCACATTAAAAATTTTCCCGCCCAAATTTCCATTGTGTGATTAAATTTTGGAAAAGATATTCTCACTGATTAATGTATATAAAATATTGGAAAAGATATTCTCACATCACTAATAGATATATAAAATATTGCAAATTATTCTTTGAATATCCTTTAATAATTAATCCATATAATATACTAAAAAAATCGACACTAATCTGATAAATTTAATTTTCCTTCTCATCTATATTAACTTTGGAAACGAATATTTACATAATTATTATTATAAAATACAACAGAAAAATACGGCAACTAATCTGGTGAATTGCATTTTCCTTCCAATCTATATTAAATACGGAAAAAAATATTTTTATAAGTATTAATAAACAATAATCAAAGAAATACGCTTGCGAAAAACGGCAATTAATCTTTAAATAATCAATCAAAGAAATAAACTCGGAAAAAAAAAAGCATATAATATTTAAATAACCAATCAATAAATTATAAGCAATCTTGAGTCAATCAAGTTGTTGACGTGGAATATATATTGTGTAAAAGATAGTGTAAATCGCATACATGTACAAACCAAAAAAACAAAAATACGAAATTCCTTGAAATTTATATTTGAGTATAATACATGTCATATACTAGCTTAAGGTAAAAATAGAATATATTGTATCATACAACTATTCTGGGTATAGAAAGCAATATGATGAAATCCATAAAAATATTGCAGCCATATGAGATGTTGTATTCTTATCTTATAAAAGATATTGTAGCCGTACAAGATATTATTTTATAATTGTATTCTTATCTTCAATATTGTACCATACAGTTATTGTACCGGTAGAATGCAATATGATTAATATATAAGTATAATAGAGAAATCGTTGGACACATGTCCGTCATTGGTTTTCGTTCATTAGTTATTTCGTTATTTATGATAAAATTATTACTTAGTTTCAAATTAATATTAATTGTGATTATTATATTATAATATTATTATATTTTATCTTTTTATAATTTTAGATAATCATGTTATCTATATTCATTTATAATTTATTTCTTTTTATTTGATTTTACTTGAGTACTTCAATGTTTACGGAGTATTACTCGGTCAATAATCTCTTATTTATAAAGAAGTACAAAACATTTGCTAATATAATTCAATAAACCAATCTTTTTTATACTTGCAAAAATTTAGAACTTAGATTTTCAGTTCAAGGTTTATAAATGATTATACTCAGACATTAATTTTGTATGACTTATTTTTCAAGTTTTTTTTCGACAATATTTTACAATAGGAAGACTTTGAAAAGGAACGAAAATATATTAAACGTTCCACGACAATATTATACTGAGATATTAATTTTGTATGACTTATTTTACGACAAATAAATGGAACATACTATTACGGTATTTTCCCACAAAACTCATACTTTCCGTAAATGAAAACCGTACAAATTACGCACAGTCGACCAATACGACAGTATCAGTCCAAAACTATGACAAGATGTATTTCCTTATTTACACCCTTTTACTTTTGCCCTCATTTGTTTTGTTATACTTTTTTCATACTATACTTGGTAAATGGGTCGAATCAAGTTTTGTGAGACCAATTTGGGTCGGGTTAAGTTTAGTTCATCATTATTTCGGAATAATTCAGGTTGTGTCGGTCATTTTGGGTTTCAGATTTATTTTGATGTGTTGGTCGGTTTAAGTGGGTCGGGTCATTTTTGGGTTAACGATCAAGAGCGAAAATGATAATTTTGGATCTGGGTGGTTTCAGATCGGCCATTTCGGGTTCGATCAGTTATCAATCAAGATAATTTAGGTCACTTTGGGCCGGGTCAGATCAATTCGGATTTTGGGTCATGATGCGAAATTGAAGTGCGGAAGCGATTTTGTGAATTTGTGAACAATTATTTGTTACAACGAAAAGATCGTCGCAACTGGATATTTGATAAATTAGACCTATAATTTATCAATGGGGAACGAACTCAAGACCTTTTGAGATCGAACAAGTTTATATTCAAAACGCGTTGAATAATAAACGAAGATAAACTTTGTTAAACAAGCAAACAGTTTTCTGGTTTTTTATATTTCTGAAATCTTCGTTCCTTTCTATTCAAAGAAAAATAAGCTTAAATATCCAAAGTACAAACAACAAAGTGCAAAGGAAAAGACTCAAATTAATAGACTAATGAAAGCTAATAAATGTCATTTATTACGCCTAATTAAACCACCATAATTGTTGTAACCTCCCGACTTATCAGCTAATAAATGTCATTTGTAACAACTATGGTTCTCAAATACTCTGAAATATGACAATATTAAAAGGATAAACTGTGATAGTCGAGTAACTGAAAATAGGAGCTTATAAATAAAGATAAAAGGCGAGACCAAATATTACTCCAAACCTCAAATTACAAATAACGAATTGTGTCTGACTATTTTAACCTATTGGCAACACTATTATTCTGATTTTTTATACATTTTAAACATTTATCTATATAGAACTACGAACTATCGAACTATGCATTTCCGTGCAATTTGCACGGGTTCTAAGCTAGTAAGTCAGTAGAATTGAGTAACCTGACAAAATGAGAAGTCCTCTCCTTTTGTAATACTCGGTCGGCCGAAAAATAGGTCAAAGGTGAGAGTGGGCTTTCCACTCTTACCTTATTCTATTGCGTGATTCGAACCCTAATGCTAAAATATAATTCGCGAGTTTTAATTATAAATCGTATACATATTATCAGATATTAATGCAGTCGATACATTAATAATGGTCTGATAAAAATTACGATATTGTATAATTAGCTAAATTAATATAACTGCTTATATTAATACACGAATTCAATATTTAATTAAATATAACTGTTTATATTTAATTTACGAATTAATCATGTAATCCGTATTAGCTAAAATTATTTAATCCGTATTAAATAATAATCTCAACATCTCATTGACTAATTTAATAGTCAATACCTCTGACTAACTGTTTAGTCATTTCCGGCATAAATGTGACTGTATTTTCATACCTTCACATCTCTCAACCGTGTCCTATAGGTGTGACGTATATGGACCAGTTGATCACCGCCATCCGTATGACAATAACGTCAAACTTATCTAGCAAGCCAACCGTTATCGATAAACGTGGATCAACTGATAATAATACCAAAATATGCCCTTGTGATCCTTTAAGTGATTTAATAAGTCATTGTACTAACTGTTAAGGACACCAGCCCCAACAATATGTCCTTCAATTACCACCTTGATTACTCTTAACTTTGGAGGTTTTTGTTTTTAGGGTTTTTAGATGATAAAACTAATGAGAGATCCACACTCCATAAGAGAAACCTTATTCTCCTATTTTTAGTAGAACCACACGGCCCACTACCTACACTCATACGTGTGGGTTGGGCTTTTCTTTTGTGTTGTTTTACATATATCCGAACTTCTATTAAAATATTTTCGTATATTTTAATGCATGTACTCGGAACTAAATATCCCATATTAATTTCCGGAGAACATTTTCGAAATGTAACATAAACACAATTTTAAGGAGAATGTTAATTAATTATCTTAAAATTAATTAATCTAATTATATTATTCTAAAATATCATATATTAAAATATATAATTAATAAATGTAACATTTATATATATTTGCTAGAATTAACATTTAATTCATTTCTCCTAATTATTATTTAATCACATTAAATGGTCATCATCTATTTAACTACATTTAGCTAAGTTTGGCATTTACGTAATTATATCAATATATAATCACATTTCTCAGTGTTATCCTATAGATGTGACCTTTAGGGATCAACTGATTATCGCCATCATGACAGTAACGTCAAACTACTAGTGAGCCAATCGTTACCGATAAACGTCAACCAACTGATTAATATACTAAGTATCCCTGTGTGATCATGTAAAAGATTTATTCAGATAATCACACACTGTGGAGGACATTTACTCCAACAGTATTTTCACTAGGGTGCGATTGGACTCCGACATGTGTAGGTTACCGACTTAATTCCACCAACTTGGTGTCGAGGGGGAGTTTATGGGTTAATTAAGGGGTCTAATTGTCATTACTTTATCATGTTTGTACATTGACCTTGAGTCCTCTTCCGTCAACGAGAGTTGGCTAGACTTGAGTCCGGACATCTTGTTGGGAGTAGTAGCCTCATTGAGTCGAGCCCGGGAGGGAGGACTTGAGAGGGGTGCCCTTAGTTTTTGGTTTGAAATCGACCCTCGGGAGAGGGAGTGGGGTGATCGGGGTATAGCGTGGACTTAGAACCTTAATCTTGGGGAAAGGGGAGTCAAAATAGGCGTATTTTGGTAAGCTTTGACCCTTGACTTAAGGAGTTTGATGCATGAACCCGAGAGGGAGTTGTGTCGTCATAACTAGTGTCTTATAGTGAGCCCGGAAGGGAGTCTATGAGCGAATTAGAGGCGTCTCACCGTTAACCTTTCCCCTTGACAACTTGTTACAAGAGTTAAGCGAATTAGAGGCGTCTCACCGTTAACCTTTCCCCTTTCACCTAGGCCTTTCTTTATTGCGTTTATATTTATTCTATTACTTGCTCCTTTTCTTAGTTTAGTAGTCATAGTTAATTTATGTTTACATGTTTAGTTTGTTTTCTATCTCATTATTGATTTGCGTAGCTAACTTGCAATCTAAGACCAACTAGTACTTGACCTCCCTGTGGATCGACCTCGACTACCCTATTATATTAGTTAGTTGAGTTTTATAAATATTGTTTGATGCGGGGGAGGGCGACAAATCCCGCTATCATTAGTATCTCAGAATGTTGCGACACAAACTTATATATGTTACCATATAGTAGTGTGGTTACAAAATTATGCAAAGGTGGGTACATAAATAGAAGCTTGAGTTTGATGCCACTGATATATAGTATGTCACGTGATGTGTGCTTCCGAAAACACCAGGTGGGTCAACACCATACACTAGTATAGAGTTTTCCGTTGAAATGATTACGGCCCTCGTACCCATACCCAAGGTAAACTCTCTCTCAAATACGCGAAACAATTCAATTGTGTATACTTGAGAGGCATGTTGTAATAAGTTGACTAGGGGAAACACAAAAGTAGGAGTCGACCTAATACAATTGAATTCTTTGCGTTCTTGATTTGCTCTCCATCGCTTCACTGTCGCTTCGTAGATATGATAGAATTCGGTAAGCGATGTTTTGTTGGCCTGAAACCCCATAGCATGGTTTGTACTCTCACTCCTTTGGGAAGAAAGAATACCTGCGGAGAAATATTCTTTGTTTAACGCAGTTGACCATTTCAGTTTTAATTCGTACAATCTTTTAAACCAATCATTCTTTTGTAAACCGTAGTCTGATATCATTTTTCCCCTAGGTTGTTTCAAATTCAGCCTCACTATAGCAACCATTTAGGCATATGTTGAATAATTGCTAAAATGTACGATCCTGTTTCAACGAGCCAAATTGAAATCGCGTTCTGTTGAATGTACCACTAGCATAACCTATGTCTAGATGATTTGAATACCTGCAAGTAGCAAAGAATTAAATGATGGCATGTATTTATAAATTATTTCTAATTTACTCGTATCATCAAAGTAAATTAGAATGTTGCCAGAAAAGCTTCATATGTGTCCACTTGTAGTCAATGCTAATGTGGTCACAAGTAGTGCAAATGTGACTACATAAACAATGTTTGACTTGCCTGCGAAAGTTGACACAAAAATATAGTTCCTGACCAGTTACAATATCTGACACTACTAATGAGTCATTTTTCAATGGTGTGATCACATTATGCTAATATGTTCCTATTTATACGAAGAAAGGTACCTCCTCAACTGCATTAGTCATTGCTTTATCTTGATCGGTGAATATGGAGAGCGGTACACTTCCTAGTCCCATAGACTCATTGAAAACTTTGAACAACCACTCAAATGATTATTGTTGCTTGTTAGACAAGAAAGCAAACCCGAACATAACGCTTGACCAATGATTGTTTATTCCAACAAATGCACCACAAATGAGGTTATACTTATTTATTCGATACGTGGTATCGAAGATCACAACATGGTGATATAACAAGTAATCCTCTTTCATCATAGAATCCCGCCAAAACACATTACATAACCTCTCATCTGTATCAAACTGAACTCGGAAAAAGATTCCTGGATCCTCCGCCTGTCTATTCGCCAACAACTCCATTAATGTTGATGCGTCACCACCCTCAATTTTCTCCATCTTCAGCCTATGAACAAAGTTGATATGGTCTCTTTGGGTTTGGCCCACCAGCTGTCTGTGCTGAAATTCTATACTGAACGAAGGACGGGCCATAGCTTCAGTCATGGCCTCTATGAACTCACCCTCAGCCTCCGTAATTCTTCTCTCGGAACGGTGATGATGTTGCCACTGTGGAGGGGTGACTGGATGATTATGTTCAAGAACATGGCTCAACAATTTCCATACTCCCTTCTTGAATTGAACCCTTACCTTCGCTTTACAAAAGCATGGGGTCATCACATTTTTCTTCGCTTGGTAATTGGTAGAACTGCTATCTAACTTCTGTACACCATTACCATGTTGGCCTTCACAAGAGCAAACAAAATATCTCTCAAATTCAGGGGCTCCTAGAGCGTCGGTCCTACGCACCCCATTTTTCCGAATACTAAATCCAAGTGCTTGGGAGTGTTTTTGGTATAACTCTATAAATCCTCCCACTTCTCAGCCACAATGCCCACTAGTGATCCTGACACATCAGTAACTGCATACAGGAACAAAAGTGGTTAAAAAAATTAAACAATGTGTATATATTTGGCGTTAAATGTTTACCCAAAACGAAAGACTCACATGTGGTGACATCTTTCTCAAATCATGCAATTGATGCAACAATTTAATGCACATAAACGCATTTAATACTACATCTGAACTGTTACGTAATTTAATACTACGTCAATGATTGATTGTGCAACAATCCGATTCCACCAAAATAATTATATTAATGTTCCAATCATGAGAACAATCAATACATTCATTTAATGATTGAATAATCAAATGATATTAAATAATGCAATGATTGAAGAAAATCGAAAATGATATTAAATGCAATGATAATAAATGCAATGAATGATCAGTACTTGGAAATAAAATGATGATAACTGCCAACTTTTTTTTACCAAAAACCGAATTAAATTAACATAATATTATATTAAGCATCCAATCATGAGAACCATCAGTACATTCAATCAATACATTGATTGAAGAATATCGAAATCATCACCAAGTGGTACCAAAATGATCATAACTGCCAACATGTTCAACAAAAACCCGAATTAAATAAACATAATTCATTGTTAATCCATCATCAATTATGCTCTAATATAAGTAGACAGAAAAAAATCGTAAGTGTCAACATGTTTACAAAAAATCTCTGAAATAATCGTTAAAAACACGTAAATCATCCAGACTAGGTTCATGTTCGTCATTAATTTTTTGAGGATGCATGCTATTTTGTTTCACACATTAAACGACGACTACTATTCATAATATCGCACCTTACTTACCGTCACTGCTACGGACATGGATCTCGGCATCACTTTCGTGACCTCCATGGGAGTCCTCTTCAACATGGTCGTCAAGTTCGTTTACTACATTGATAATATCAACCACGCACCCGATCCGATTCTATATTAACAAATTAATTCAAACGACGATGGATGATGAAGAATGATCAAACCGTAAAAACTTAAAGAATGATGCATGATGAAGGATGATACAAGATAATGAACAAGAATATTATAATTGTTGTTTGTGTAGTTTGATTTAATTTGTAGTATGTTGATGATGCAAGATGATGAAGCAAGCTCATTTTGTGTAGTTTGTTTACACAAAGATTTCATTAATACATCAACATGCAATTAATGTTGTACTATTATAGCTATTAAAAATTATAATTGTAGGGACACTTTTTTCAGAAAAAGACAACTAATAAATGCTATTGTCAACCCATTTCAGAATTCGGGATTCATTTAACGCAATACAGGTTTGGTCGATCCGTCTTGTTTCTTCAGACGGATACCTTTGGTTTGAAACAAGAATTAGTGTTAAATGTAATACGTGGTACAGATTATTGAGGATAAACACTTCTACTTGAGTTGTAATTTGTATACTTTTCCACATAGTCACATACGCATCTAAGTATGTCCATTTTTTCCTCCTCCACCCAAGTGATTTTTTCATCTCCTTTGTCTTCATATTACTTCGGCAACTCATTCCATTTGAGTTCACTCCGATTAACTCGTGTTTTGTCCGACATTACTTTGGTTAACTCTTGTTATGACATCATTTGTAGTAGTAGGCCTTGGTTCATACTTTTACAAACTTGCAGTAATATGGTCAAAATGAATCGCGTGAGTATAGAGATCCATTAATTAATTAATTAAGACGGCGAAACGATGTGAGTATACGACAACTCAAAGCAGACACAGGATAATGCTTATAAATCAATCATGAGGTGAGTATTTATTATCATTAAAAAAAATTTAATATAGTATGGAGTATATATCATCATGTTAGTGGTATGTTGAAAAATTAATCATCATACCTTCAACTAATACAACGGCCCGTCAATTAATCCTAATCAATAATAATTAATGAATAAATAAACATATTAATTTGACTATTTGATAAATTTTAATAATTTCAACAAGACATATTGTGGTAGAAAAATTATTACATTAATTGGAAAGTTATGATCCATTATTCGAGTTTTTACTGCAATTAGATTCGATTTTAGGGAAAAGATACATACAAGAGTAATTTGTTTAGGTTTAGAGAAAAGGGTATGATATGTAAAGTTAATATAAAAGTGTATATGAAAGAGTAAATCGTATGTGAAAAAGTAATTTCAAAAATAAAAGGAGATGAGTCGTTTATTTGGGGTTAACTTTGGTTTTTACTAAATTTGTTGTCAGAGTAAGTATTTTTTTACCGTCGCAATTTTGACACAAAAACAATTCATTTGAACACTTTTGACCCAAAAACAGTCGATAAAATCAATTAGTCGAGAGAGAAAGCTGGAGAGCGAGAGCGATATGGAGAGGAATTACAAGCTAGAATCACAACTGGCGAAAATCAGGAGCAAGATGGGTAAAGACTTGACAACAGTGAAAAATATCGAAGAAAAGGTCAAGGATATGTTGAAACGGGAGAGCAAACCTTCAAAGAGTAGTTGGAAGCAGATTAAGTTGGAAACAGATTAAGCCCAAAAAAACAGTTGTTGAATTGAGAAATATTGAGTCACAACTTGGTGGTATTTATAGAAGGTTTGAGTTGTTGATTTCCTCTGAAGAGACGGTAAATGTTATCATAAGTTAAGACACATGGTTAACCTTATTAACGAGCTTAAATCCAAAATAACTCAACTTGTCGAGGCTTTGAATACTTCCTCTTCTGTTGATGAAAATGTACTACTAAAATCCAAAAGGCTGGAAAATTACACTTCTCTTTGTTCCAATGTTGTAGGCATCAATGAGAGTCACCAACAAGTCATTCGTTGTGTTCCTCTACCTGAGATACCATGTATTCTCATGATATATTCATCGTATTTTTCTTATTCTTTTCAGTTGATTTATTTCTCAATTTTTCTTTGAACCGAATTTTACTATAATTTTCTCTGATTAATGATTTATCGTTTATTTGGTAGGTGATGAAGATAAATCGTCAAGCCATACTATTTATCATCCGGATAATGAATATTTTCTTTTTTGTTAAAATGCTAAGGATGATTCTTTAAGCAAGAACTTCTGTCTTCCTTGAAGGTTCGACATCAGATCTTAGTAGTAGAGATGATCTAGGCATTTTAATACTAATCAGTTATGAATGACTGCTTACATTATTAACTTATGTATGAATTTTGGAAAGTACTTTGATAATGATTACATTGCTTGTGATTGACCATCTTCAATAACTATTCATTATTAATAAATAACTTGATATATAACATAAAAAATCACCTAACAAAAAAAATAATTTACAAATTACAAATAGTCCGTTACAAATGTTTACAAATTACTCACCCTACGTTCAGTTTTACAAATTACTAATAATCCGTTGAATTAATTACATAACAAAAAAATTGAAAACGATAATAATAACAATAATCGTGGCAAAATACTAATAAATGTAACAATATTCGTGGCAAAATACTAATAATCCGTTACAAATGTTTAATAAATTGTGAGAAATAAATCTTAACTATATATTATGATAATGTAGGTATTAATTAATAAAAACATTTTTTTCTTACGAATCGCTATTGTCACCAAGGCTTAGTGCGATCGTATATATGAGGCTTCCATAATACCACCAACGTGACAAAACTAACAATATATATAATCCCGTGAATTTTTCACGGGTAATAATACCAGTCTTGTGAGACATACCACTTGGACGAACGATATGTCCGGTTTCTTAAGGTCAAACGACACATATTTTCCATGGCTGAAGTACAGCTCAGCACTAAAACTACCAATGACCGGGCCTTCCTCAACGATATGATTTACAAGAGCATAAAAGGATTTTTGTGAGTTGGGAGCAACTGGGAATATCTCATAAATCAGGCAGTCTTTAACTGTAACGTCCCGTATTTTTATAAAATTTATTTTAAGCGTTTTTAATTATTTTAAGCGATAAAATAATATTTTAGTAATTTATCGAAAAGTATTTTAAATAAATAGTAAGATCCGTCTTAAGAACCTTAAGTCCTTAAGACGAATACAAACTTGGTAAACTTAAGTTCACAACTTAAAAACCCGTTCAAGGTATCCAACCCGTTTTCACAAAACGGAAAGGACACATCTTATACCCTTCTAAAACCCATATGTCGACACATTCCTCCATCCTCAAAACAAAATATAACAGTAAACACCATTTTCACAAACCTCCATAGAAATTCATCTTCTTTTGCTTATTTCTTCATCATCCGTTCATCAAATCAAGGTAATAATAACATTCTCGGAATCCTCATCGAATTTGCAAGCCATCTATCACTTTCGTTTTTCGAATCCTTCACTTCGAAAAATAGGTTGTTTTTCCTAAAACCGTATTTTGGTCCGTTAAACTTGTTTTTCGTGATGTAGGTGTGGGCTTGGACGACCCGGAAGTGGATAGCTTCATCTTAGAGGAGGATATTTGAGCCGGATTGCATTTGAGGTGACGATTACGAGTAACTCGGCCTTTTTGTTAAAATAGCAAGTTTTGATGTGTTCTTGTTATTGTTTCTAATTTTTGTTTAAGATTGATGGATAATGAACTTAGTAACATATTAGGAATGACCTTACTTGAAGATTTATATGTTTGCTTGATGTTCATATGAGTAATGGTTTGATTTCTGAAATTTCATGTTTTGCGACGGATACATTATATAATCGTATTGAGGATTGTTATGGGTTGAATTGCTGTTAGTTAGTGTTATTGAGTGATTTGTGATGTTGAGTAAACTTTACTTGTAGCGATTCTTAAGATTTGGTACCGATTTAATGGGTTTTGCAAAGGCTGGAAAACGCGATTTTTGCGAGCAGGCTCTCTGAGCCGGTCGACCGACCGGCCGCCGGTCGACCGGCTGGGAAGGCTTCTTGGTTGTTTTGCGAGACTTGAACTTCGTAGTATTAGGGTGCCTAACCGGCAGACCGGCCGCCTGCCAGCCGGCTGGGAGTGCATTGTAGTCTTTTGCGAAAGTTTGAAAAATAGACTTTGGGATTGCCAGCCGGTAGGCCGGCTGCCTGCCGACCGGCTGGTGGCCTCATTTAGGAAATTTCGTAAGTTGGGATTTGGGTTCCCAGCCGGTAGGCCGGCTGCCTGCCGACCAGCTGAGAGTCCTTTGTTGCTGTTTTTGTTTTAAAGGAAGCGAAGGCTGAGATGGATCACCAGCCGGTAGGCCGGCTGCCTGCCGACCGGCTGGGGATCCCTGTAGCACATTTTTGTTTCGAATTCGTAATTCGTTCGTAACTTTTAAACGGTTATTCGGTTTTGATTGAAACTCGTTCCTTGTATCTTTGATATGTATCTGAGGTCCCCGAAGGATGGACGACACTAAATTGGGTTCGGGAATGGAGAGAGGATAGAGACCCCCGGTCGGGTAACCGAAAGGGAAACCGGCTCTCCCTCAACTTAGTTCCCGGGGTCAATTAAGTGTTGATTAGAAATTAAGAAAGTAGAACTATATTTTAGTTCATAGACTTTGATGACATTGTATTGATGTGTATTAAGTTATGCCTTAAGCTGGCCTCTGAACTTAATACGTGAGTTGTTTGTCATATATGGGGATATGCCTTAAGCTGGCCTCTGAGCTCCATATGTGTATGTTTGTCGTGTCTGGACATGCCTTAAGCTGGCCTCTGAGTCCAGACATGTTTGATTGTGATCGCGTTGGAACATGCCTTAAGTTGGCCTCTGAGTCTGACGAGTAGAGCAGCTGCACAACGGGGCATTTAGGTCGTAACACCTCACCCGGAGTGCAGATGTTTGATGCTAGGACATGCCTTAAGCTGGCCTCTGAGTCTAGTATCTTGTGATGTAGTGAAGGGACATGCCTTAAGCTGGCCTCTGAGTCCTTTACTTTTGGGTGCTAGTCTATGCCTTAAGTTGGCCTCTGAGTCTAGTGTTTTGCTGATTGGCGGGTTCATGCCTTAAGTTGGCTTCTGAGTCTTTGCTTGCTGAATGTTTTGGTGTTTAGGTTATGTCTTAAGTTGACCGCTGAACCTTTACACTTGTTGATTGATTAGTATGTAGGTTATGTCTTAAGTTGACCGCTGAACCTTATACTTGCCGAGTTTTATCTGCTTGCCTAGAGTTGGTATAGTGTCAGATATAGATGTTGATATTGATACTTAACCTTGCGATTGTTCATTCAAGGCATTGGATGACTCTTTGATCGTTTTCATAAATAGTTGGACTGAAAGACCCCCCGACTGGGTAACCAGTAGGGAAACCGGCTCTCCTTCCTAACGGTTTATGAAGTTGGTTGAGAGCCGTGCATTAGAGTTTGCATAATAGTATGAGATCAGTTATTGAGATATTGTTATGCTTCACATGTTTATATATGTTGGAGTATTCTGTTTGCTTTACTTGTTATGTGTCGTTACAAAAGGTGGCTAGGAGAACTCTAGTCACTCCCCACTGATTGTGGCGTACATGTTTTCATGTATGTAGGTACATGCAGGTTGGATCGGGGTTCACTTGAGAGCTAGCGAGTGATGATCCTTTCATCATATGACTTACACGTTTATCGATTAACTAGACTCTTAGTTTTTGATACAGTTATCTTTTGGTGCCTGTAGGGATGTTCCATCCCAGGCTTTGTATTTATATTTTGGTTTTCAGTACTTAGAACTGTTATACTTATCTATTTTGTTTATATCAGTTTTCAGTTTCTATTTCAGTTTAATTCTTCTCGCATGTTGTTTATGTTTAAAAAGTTTTAATTCCGCTGCATTTTTAGTACTTTGTATGTTTTAATTTTCCGCTTTCGCGAGGGGTTTTACATTAACCTTAAAGAAAAAACAGAGATATAAATAAGAGCATGAGTTGACATTTAAATAAACACCAACCTATAAACATCAACCTAGTAGAAAATGCCCCACTCACTCACCCCACGTTCAGTTTTTCAGTATATATCATCATTTAATTAATTAATAGAAAATAATAAATTTGTTAACTAAATTAATCCGACGCTTAATTGTTGGGAACTGCTCAACACTAACCTGGTTAAAATAATTCTCAATAATACTCATTATTTATTAATAACTTGATATATAACATAAAAAATCACCTAACAAAAATAATAATTTACAAATTACTAATAGTCCGGTACAAATGTTTATAAATTACTCACCCTACGTTCAATTTTTGAAATTACTAATAGTCCGTTGAATTAATTACATAACAAAAAAATTGAAAACAATAATAATAACAATAATCGTGGCAAAACAATAATAAATGTAACAATATTCGTGGCAAAATACTAATAATCCGTTACAAATGTTTAGTAAATTGTGAGAAATAAATCTTAACTATATATTATGATAATGTAGGTATTAATTAATAAAAACATTTTTTTCTTACGAATCGCTATTGTCATCAAGGCTTAGTGCGACCGTACATATGAGCTTTCATAATACCACCAACGTGACAAAACTGACAATATATATAATCCCGAAAATTTTTCACGAGTAATAAACTAGTGTAACCCATAATTAAACTCCCGTGTTGATAGATTGTAATGAGTTATTTTTGGCAATTATCATGGGATAAATTTTTTGAATAGTCTTCTTACTTTTTTTACATACTTGAGTGGGAAAAAAAATCAAGGATATAGCGCATGTTTCCAGTTTAATGGTTGAGGTTCTTCTATTATACTTATTGTTGGAGTAGTGTCCTCCACAATAATGCTTTACATAATAAATCTCGTACAAGGAATATGAGGGATTTATATTTTTTTAATATTTGTCAGTTGGTCAACGTTAATCAGTAATGATTGACTGACTAGAGTTTGACATTACTGTCGTATGACGGCGGTGACCAGCTGATCCCTTTAGGTCACACCTATAGGATGATGCCCAAATGGAAAAATTAATTATTTGTATAAGATACAAGTTAATTAATTCTTTGTTTAGGTTGACTTTTATTAGTCAAGTGAATTTAATGTTTGATGAAGGGTAAAGTACTCAGGCCATAGGATTTTATTATTCAGTTATATGATAATTGAATAATAAATGAAATACGAGATTTAGTAATTAATAGTTAATTTACTAAATATTTTGTACAAGTATTAATTATGAGGTGGAGGTAATTAGCGAATTAATGTTACAAGAAGTTGTAAAATTAGCTAAACGAGTTTTATAACTCATTTTATGTTGAAAATGATAAAATGACACTTAAATGTTAAGTGTATTTTATTTACTACTTTGTATTATTTAAGTGTTAAATAATCAAATAAATATTTTTATTATATACGATAATAAAATATACGACTTATAAGTATTCGAAGGACAAATGTTGAAATACGAAATAAGACCCGGAATACCGTATGTAAATCGAGAATATGGAGATAATGTGACCATAATAGGTCTTTGTCTTCCACTCATGTTTATGAGTATTATAAGCTCATTTGTTTACATTTGATGGCCTATAAATAGGCTACTATTCCACATATACTTAGTGGAAAAATCTAGAGAATCAAAATCCTCAAAATACATACTTGTTGTTAAGCCATTTAAGAGGAAAAAGAGAAGACTTAAGATCTTCATCTTCAACCTCTAAAATTGATCAAAAGTTCATCAATCTTCATCAAATAAATTCACAAAAATTAATATACTTCTTAGATTATCAAAGTAATAATATTGATAGTATAAAAAAAAAACAAGGTTTACACTAAACTATATCTAGTTAATATACTTAGTGTTTTTTTTTTGGGCTAGTCTTGGGTGCAATCAAAGGAGGTCACCTATTTTGGTGACTTGGGTTATGGAGGATCATCCTACACTATGTAGTGCCAAAATGCCATCTTACCAATGTAAGAAAATTTCTTCTTATTAATTTTTGCATGCATGTATTATTTAGACCACCTTATGAAATTAGCTTGTAATTTTAATATCATTAGAGAGTCTAATAAGGTCTAAATTCCTAACACTTATATATAGATCTCTTGTACAAAACACAACAATTCAATATAATACAACAATATTATTCACCCAAATCTCGATTTATAATATGAAACATCTACTGATAATAACAAAAGGAAAACAAAAACAAAAAAAAAGTTGGAAACTTACCCATGGTCGTCTATTGGTGTCGATAGCTTTGATCATACATTCAGACCTTGATATTTTTTCGTGATGTTCTTGATGATAGTCAAAACTGATGTTGGAGGTTGTTTCGTTTGAGACAATTGATATTGACTCTCAAACTTTTCTTCGTATTGTAGTCGTGCGTATCAACCCTGAATTTTTGGTTTCGTGCCTGTATTGATGGACAAACAGAACAATGAGAACAATCATTAAAACCGCCATGAATACGGACTTTATGAAACAGAAGAATGTTGTTGTACTTGTTTTTATGCCAACTGAATCTATTGACCCAGTTAAAACTCAAATTTGTCGCCATTCTTTGGTCGGAAAAACAGATAGTAAGATTATACGAGAATAATTTAAGATTAAATTTGATGTGGAGTGGAGAAGAGAGAGAGCGCAGTGAGTAAAACTAAAGAGCGGGAAAATGAGCTCATTGTCCGCCAAGGTAATGACATCATTACTCGGCTTTTTTACAGTCTAAGGAGACAAATGGGTAGTAAATTGGTAGTGTAAATGAGTTAATGACAGTTGGCTTTTTTTGTCCTTTGTATAAAAGGTTGTGAAACTTAGAATGATTTTTTTGATATGGTGCTAAAAATGAAATAATTGTCGTTTTAGGTTAGTTTTGAAAATAATTGTCAAAATGATATCCACGTAGGCTCGGTTTTTCTAACCCTTAAACACGCCACTGGAAATTGCGTGTTTCTAATAAATACCTGAGCTAGTAGGAACAATTGGGAAAAAGAAATGAAAACAAGGAAACACGTCATTCTTATTGGCGTTTATGTTGCTTGAAACCCGCCTTTGCTAGTGGCGTGTTTCATCAGGTACTTTTTTTTCATTTCAGTAGCTACTGGAAATTAGAGGAAGTTAAACACGCCGTAGATAATGGCGTGTCTTAAGCTCTAAAGACGCCATTCGTATTGGCATTTATAGGAGGTTGCATTTTGCTCCCAATGCAGTAGCTTTTGGAGTGAGATATATACCAAACCCGCCATTACGAATGTCGTTTTTCTTGGTTGTGACACGCCATTACATATGGCGTGCTTAAGTAGTATTTGCCTTTTTTAAAAGCTAAACTTTATTCCATCCACATTGAAACTTCATTTCATCTTTCAACAACGCAAACTTCGTCCACATCCAGAGTTCACTTCATCCACCTCCAAATTTCACTCCCACCACATTCAAATTTCACATATTTCTAGACTTCGTTCTCAACAAAGCAAATTGGAAACAACCCGAACCATTGTCTATTAAAGCTAAAATGTTAATTAGATTGTTTAACACAAGGGACTTAATTAAATACTAAGTTTAGCAACTAAAATGTCAATTACATTCACCGTCTAATCTATTACGATAACTACTTCAAGTCTTTTGTTCCCTCGAAGGCGAAAATAAAACTGCTTGCCCTTCGAAAGCTCTAGCGTACCTTGTTCATTGATGGGTGACATGGAAGGATTAGCGCGTGTAGATCGCCTAGTGTAATGCCTCAATGGCAAATCGTTTTCCAAGTCCATTGAGTTGAGAGACTCATCACCCATAGTTGAATCTTCTTCCCTTGGTGCTTCGGTTGGTTGAAAAAGATGTCAATAGCCTACATTTTGAAGGGATTGAGAGGAGTACTCTCGAAGGTTAGAAACCATAAACCATAAATTAGGGGGCACCTCACAAGACATGTTTTGAAGCTCCCTATTACATGTCATATGGACATTGACAAAACCTTGAGCCTAAAACAAAACAATAGCATCATAAATCACATTTTATGGAAATATTGGTTAAGTGTTAATGAATAAAAGTTGCTTAAAACAAAAACAATAGCATCAAAACAATATACTTACAAGATATTCTGTTGCTCCAAACTGTGCTTGATAAATAGCTTGTTGGTTGAAAGGGTTAAGGAATAGTAGTGTGCTCTTGGTACCAAACCATGTAAGGGTCATAATAGCCCATATCATTGTTATCCTCCGCACCACAGAACCTAAACTGTCCCCTCCTAAGCCACATTGCTATATAAGGTGCATGTTTTTCCATCCAATTGCGTGTGTGGGCACCCCTTTTGTCAACTTTGTGCAATATTGGCTCCGTATCACAAGGTCCGAGGATATCTTGTTTCCACCTAACTGACGAGCTACTCTATTAGGGAAATACCACTCAACTATGTTGAAACATATTAAAGGTACCATCACAACCCAATCATCCGAGCCATCATGATAGAAATGAGGCAAAAAAGACAAAATCTTTCAGGTGTAAAGTTTCCATGTAAACTGATCTTGTCTCATGGTATCCAAAGCACCCCTATACCCAAGTAGTGTGGTTATGTCCTCGGGTCTCTTTCAATTCACACTTAACCACCTACGACCCAATGAGTCAATCCGTATTATATGTTGAGAACCTAGTGGGCCGAGTCCATGATGAGTAGCGCCTACGGGGCCCATGAGTTAAGGTCGACCTATTGTAATCCGCTCCCATGCCCACACTTGTAATAGAATAAGGGGACCGCCAATATCTCTAGACTTGAGGTGACTTGCTCGACATAAATTGCGATATAAAGTAGCAAGAACGACACTTCCCCAAGAATAATTGTTGATGTTGTTTAAATCTGTCAACAAAGGCAAATAAACAACTTGAATGTCATTTCCACTCTTATTCGGAAACATGATAGTTGCCATTAAGATAAGAAAATAAGCTCTCACATATTGATGTAAAACAACTTCATTTGCATCTTCTGGAAGTCTGCTAAACTGTTCCAACAACCACCCTATCCTTAACGAACCCCTTTAAGGTCATCGTCACCCGGTGTTTTGCCTAAGAGTTCATTTATCATTGAAGGCCAACTGTAAGCGGTTTGCCCACTAACAATTTCCTCTCTAATCCTTAACCCCAACAACACTTGTACATCTTGCAAGGTCACAATAGTCTTGCCAACAACCAAATGAAAAGAATGGGTTTACGGCCTTCATATATCAACCAAGACACTTATTAAATCCACGTTCAACTTGATACCAACTATCCTATAAATAAAGAAAAATTGTGAATCCCTACAATGCTCGAGCTCGTGCTCGTACCCAAAAGGCTGGAACCAATCTTTTTCTGAATCCGCAAGTCCAGGGTACGCAGAAGTTCTTCATTTGGGTTGAAATCTACTATATGATCACTTACCAAAAATCGCTTGCGTGATACTATAAGTGACCTACAACGGACGGAACCGATGTTCCCCTCTTCAAATATTGTCTAGCTCCTATGAAGCTCTTGTTGGGTGAGAAGTTCCAGGTTGATCGGGCCTGCTTCTTGACGGTGTTCCATGAGTCTTGCAAATTTAAAAGAGTTATTACATTAGCATAGGTAAAAAAAATTAGGTATACAAAAAAAGACAATTATAAATAGTAGAATACCGTTGAGAATTGTTAACTCTCATGGTGCAAGTTTTTTTATTGTGGCCTAAATCAGAACACAAACTACATGACACCTTGTTATTACTCTTCATATGTCACACCCAGCGATAAAACATAAAGATAAACAAGTAATTTGCGGCGGAAATACGATACTTTAAAAAAACTTTTCAACATATTTATTAAAACTTAATCGAGGAATATCAAAACAACATGTGGAAGTCTAAAACTGATAAGAGAGTAAAACTTATACAAGGTAATTTAAATAAGCGAGGGATAAGGTAAACCTCGATAGCAATATAATTTAAGTCTAATCTAATCGTAAAGGGGTAACTGTCGAATAATCAACAATGGTCGCTAGTCGCACATCTTCCCCAAACAACACCAACCTAAATACATGAAACATGTACGCCACAATTAGTGGGGAGTAACTCGGGGTCTCCCAGCCACTTTTTGTCAGAAAACATGTAAACGGTAATAGAAAACATCTTATACATATGAGATTGAATACAATTTCAGAAGCAATCATACATGCATTCCCGAACATAACTAACATGGTCAAAGCATGAACGATAAGTCAAGACATGTGAAAACGGCATGAATCAACATGTGAAACCGAATTGAAATCAATATATGAAACAATATCAAAACAGGTAAAAAACTAAGTGAGCGACTCAGAGGCCAACAACTAGGTGGCATGTCTAATCACACAAACAACAATAACCAGACATCAAAACAACAATAAGAGCGCATTAGCACGACCTCTAATTACGAGAGCGCATAAGCACGACCTCTAACCAAGGATACACCATCCAAGACAATCTTAGCATACAAGATATTAAACAAACAAGAATAGAAAGAACGTCATCAGAGCGCTGAGACGCACGACCTTTGACTAATGGAGCGCATAGGCACGACCTCCAACTACGGGAGCGCTTCCGCACGACCTCCAACTACGGGAGCGCTTCCGCACGACCTCCGAAACTTTGTATAGCCTAACCGCTGACTATATGTCTATGACCTGGTCAGACCTCTCGATGTAACACGACACACGGGGACCAAAGCGCTGGAACGCACGCCCTTCGACCAATCCCGAACATAGCTAAATCGCTTACTTGGGTGGAATTAGTTCATCACACTGATACACAAATCATATCACCGCTATCCATTCAAAACAAGGTTAACACAATCGAAAGCTATATAACTTGATTAACTAAACCGTTAAGCAACTTACATTCCAAACAAGACAGCGCTTAAGCTAGTTTCTAGAAGTGTTTCCCTTCCGCTTGGCCAGCCGGGGGGGGGGGGGGGGGGGGTCTTCCTTTTCAACTTAGCTTCAAAAGACGACTTAAAAATTTATTCATACCACCACAACGGAATCACTCAAGTATTCGCCTCACTTGAGTAATAAATAACATGAATTCATTTAACAAGTCTCATTCTACAAGTTTACATTTCATTTCGAAATACAATAAACTAGAATTATATAACAAGTCTTATGTCGTAAACATATGATTTAAACGATAAAAGATGGACGGAACTCGAGTCAAGAATCATACATTATATACATACACTTCTTAACACAAGTTTTATAATCATTTAACATACTGTAACAATGTCCGAACAAGCGGTAAAAAAAGGTGCAAAACAGCCCCCAAAACACCCCTAAACACTCGCCACAACCAGTAGAAACCGCAGCCTGCGCATGGCCAGGTCGCAGGCCTGCGTGGCTGGGCTCAGCCTGCGGTTCTCACGGGCTGCTGCTAGGCTGCGCTGCTCCTCAGCTCCTCTTCGCATACTACACTCGATACGATTAGCATACGTAATTTACGTGATCGAGGCAACACAACATCCCAACAAAGACGCATATATACCAATATACAACGTAAACAAACTCTTGTAAGCATGATTAACAACCTTTAACATGGATTAAAATCAATTGGGAATCACAATATTGATAAGAACGAACTAAACATGTGACGGATACTAATTTACCCATTAACCACGACCAAAATCCTCATTCATTACTACTAATCAACATGAAATTCATTGAAATCAATTGAATAAGGAACACCACCACACAATCGACCATAATTTCAGAAATTAAAACAACAATCAACCACACAATCCATTTTTGACTTAAAGTCGAGTAACCTCCGAAAGTTACCTTTTTGTAGCTCTCCAAATCTTCAAGAAAAAAAATTAACCCATGGAATCCAAACATCCATCCTTACCCAAAAACAATAAGAAAAGCGAATCAAAAACGAAACCCTGAAAAGACGGATTTTCAGAAAACTCAACAAGACAAGATTTTTTTTATATGAAAAGAGGGAGAAGAAGGAGAGGAGAACTTACATGTGAAGAACTCGGAATTTGAGCAAGAAACGAAGGAGCTATGGTCGGGTTTGTGTTCTTGCAAAATCACCAATAATGGGGATTTGGGGGTTTTGTGTTTTTTGAAGAATGAATGTGTTTTTATGAGGAAAACACAACATAAGGGTATAAGGGAGGTTTGAGTCGGAAATGACTCGAGATTCATTTAATGAGTCGGGATGACTCGGAGTTGGCTAACTAAGACGAAAGTGATATCTTAAGACTATTCTGATTCAAGATAGAATAAATTACACAACAAATCACAATTTATGAAATTACTCGATATACTTGTCATTTTCGAAAATCAAAGCCGAAACTTAAAACCCATGAAACTCAAAATGTCATTTAAAACTAATATGCTTGAAATGAAATATTCATACCATTTAAATATATTTACCAAATTTCATGGAATATAATTTATTCTCGAAATTAAATTAAAACCTTTAAATTTTATAAGACGGAAAATATCAAGGTGTTACAATCACCCCACCTTTTTAAAAGTTTCGTCCTCGAAACTTGAAAGCAGAAAAGGTGTTTATCAAAAGTTGATATTCTAAAACATAGCTTTCTTTCAAATATTTTCAAAAGAAAATTCTAAGGGCACAAGTCCTCATCAACGGAGCGTTTAGGGTTCTCGTTACGTATTCAAGAGACCAACATTCCGAAACAAGGACAAGTCCGAAAGCTTAATCAAATCATGCGCTGACAAGCATAATACAAGCTATTAGACGTCTCTAATAAAAAGCCTTACATCAAATCAAAGGCCAAAATCAACCAAAACTTATAAACCAATCCAAGCTTTTCAAAACATGCCATTTTGAAAGTAAATTTCAATTTTTGAGTCCTTGTAATAAGTAAGGATGTAAAGAAATTAAAGTTGTCAACAACAAAAGTAAGGTAACTCAATTCAGTTATAAAGTTCATAAATGGAAACGACTTGAACATTGCTTAAATAAAACACAAGCATGGAAGCTACATATTAATAACCAAAGAGGGTCCGGTCGGACCATCAAAAAACTCAAAACACAACAAAGTCAACAAGGAACTAACTAAGACAGGGTATCAAAACTACCATCTTCAAGGTTAACAACGGTACCCAACAAGAGAGAAAAGAAGGAAAACAACAAGGAACGAAATGATCAAAACCTGAGGTTAAGGTTAAGAGAGGAAAAGTAACTCTCCCAGGGTACGGAGACACTAACTACTCGATCCGTAAATGAAATATCACCATAACGGTTTCTTACACTCCTCAGAAAGTAGCTCATTCAACCCCAAAACTCTCAAGGCTTCCTCAACTCAACTTGGGTCACTCACTTCTAGGTTATCCCCGATACCAAAGGATTTCACCACTCGCGATCATTACCCAACAATCAACAACCTCCATCAGACTAGATCCAAAACTACTGACAAGATCTCACTCATACTCAACTGACATAAGTTATAAGGATCTAACCAAGGTGAAACAACAAACAAGGGCCACAACCTAGGACCCATCACATATTAGGTCATCCAACCAACCCAACAAAATCCGATATAATCATACCGATAACCAAAATATGAACGGGACCTTCTCCGAATCTTACCTATTCCCACATATAGGACTATGAGATACTCATCCACAATATCAAATTCCAAAAGCATAAACACGATATTCCTCAATGCTAATTACACCCAAACATAGAGTTCCAACTACTCAAGGTTGCTCAAATCCAAACCACAAATACCTCTTATAAACCTCGACTATCAAACTCTACCACCATAAAGAGAACATTCAGTCCCAAAAAGCAACAACTCTCGTCCAACGATTTCCGCTTAACCATTAACACTCTCACAGAAGGTCATCGGCAAGACTATTCTCACGGTTGACACCAAAACATAGGAAACGCTCATATCGCTAAGCCTTTAACTCGGAACCATCAAGATGGTGTACTATCAATCATCACCTCAAAGACCCATTGCAAACTCCCTCAACCAATTCTGATAAAATCAAACCAAGAATCCTCAGACATACATTATGATTCCACCAACAAAGTAGACCTCACAACTAAACATGAAGAAATAGGATAAGGTTCACAAAGGTTGAGGTATGAAGCAATCTCAAAGACAAACGCGATACAAGAACTCGAGAGAGAGAGAGAGAGAGAGAGAGAGAGAGAGAGAGAGAGAGAGAGATAAAAGATGATAAGGTAAGCGACTCCAGGCCAAGGATTTCAATAAAAGTGAAGCCAAGAGTGGAAGGATAATCATTAGTGGTAAGAAGATACAAGATATAATAGAAGGTGAAGTAAAATTTTCTATGAAAGCATAGCTCAACAGAGTTCACATGGGAGAAGAAAAAAGAAGAGAAGCGTTGGAGCAAGATTATGATTTCAACTGACACAAATCTCAAGGCTCGGGATTTCTGGGATCCTCACAAGGTTCTCAAATCCTATTTCCAAAATTCAAGCATATCGAACTAGCTCTTTCCAAGACACATCTTGTGACACCCCGCGATATAGCATAAACATAAAATAGTAATTTGTAGCGGAAATACGATACTTTTAAAAACTTTTCGACATATTTATTAAAACTTTTTCGCGGAATATCAAAACAACAAGCGGAAGACTAAAACTAATAAGAAAGTATAAATATACACGAATACTTAGATAAACGAGGGATAAGGTATCCGACGATAACAACATGAATTAAATCTAAACTAAGCGTAAGGGTAATTGTCGAATGATCAACAGTGCTCGCTAGCCACACGTCTTCCCCAAACAGCACCAACCAACATACATGAAACATGTACGCCACAGTCAGTGGGGAGTAACTCAGGGTTCTTCCAGCCACTTTGCGTCAAAAGACAAGAAAACGGTAATACAAAACACCTTATACATATAAACATGTATATAACTGGAGAAACATTATCATATATATATACATACATACATACATATATAAATATATATATATATATATATATATATATATATATATATATACATACATATATAAATATATATATATATATATATATATATATATATATATATTACCAAGCATGAACAACATGATCAATGAGTGGGCAATAAGTCAAAACATGTGAAAACAGCATGAATCATCATGTGTAACAGAATTTAAGCCATCATATGAGATATTATCAAAAGGAAGTAAACATCCAAGCAAAGAATACGCATCGTCGGAGCGTATAACCACTGCCTCTGACGTACAAGAGCGTATAACCACTGCCTCTGGCTACTGGAGCGTATAACCACTGCCTCCAGTTACGTAGCGTATAACCACTGCCTCCGATTACTAAGCATAAAACTATCAATCAACACATGAATAGAATGAACGCCGTCAGAGCGTATAACCACTGCCTCTGACGTATAAGAGCGTATAACCACTGCCTCTGGCTACTAGAGCGTATAACCACTGCCTCCAGCTACGGAGCGTATAACCACTGCCTCCGAATACTAAGCATAAAACTATCAATCAACACATGAATAGAATGAACGCCGTCAGAGCGTATAACCACTGCCTTTGACGTACCAGAACGTATAACCACTACCTCTGGCTACTGGAGCGTATAACCACTGCCTCCAGCTACAGAGCATATAACCACTGTCTCCGAATACTATGTATAGCGTATAACCACTGCCTATATGCCTAAGACCTGGCCAGACCTCTCGATGTAATAACCTACACCGAACGACACACGGGGACCGGAGCGTATAACCATTGCCTCCGACCAATCCCGAACATAGATAAATTCCCATAGCATGGGTGGCGTTAGTTCATTACAATGATACACAAATCGTATCACCGCTATCTATTCACATGCAAGGCAACATAACCGTCGCCAACACAATTTTTGGATGACATAACTGTCACCTACACAAGCTTAGGATAACATAACCGTTAACCCACTCATTTAAACATACATGAGCCAATAAACGATGAATAAGACAACACTTAAGCCCATTCCAACCGGGATAAGAATAAACGGAACTGATTAATAAAAACATAAGTTCTAAATGCATTTAACATTAAAGTTGTCATCTGCCGTAAAATTCATAATTAATTTAAATAAAATCGAAATGATACAAGGCCAATTGGGTCTGATTAATAAGACTTTTAGCTACAATATTCATCAAATAACCATTTCCAAAAAAAACGAATTTATCAGGGATTTATAATCTGATCTCTACAGTATATCAGAAATCGTCGCATTAAAAGTATTGCTTCATAAAGCGGGTTGAACAAAACATTTTGAGGCAAAGTAAACTCCTAACATCATCTAAACTCTTCAAAGTTTAATTATGGAAAAGGAAATGGTTTTCGAAATAATCTTTGAGCTACTGTCCGTTCTGCGATTATTTCAGCGCAATGTTTGTAAATAATTTATTTTAAACAAACGACATGCAAGAAAATTACGAAATTTTAGAAGTAGACTCTACACTTAATATAAACAGGGGTCTATTTTCAACATTTTCAAAGATGGATACTCTAAGATGTTGAAATAAATTGTACAAGATGATGGAAAGATTTGTCAAGGTGCTGAAACTTTACGAAATAACCAATGTAAACAAAGCACTATGAACTTGAAAGACTATCAAACTAACCATCCTCAATGATCATAACCTCATTTAAATATACAATCCTTAATGAATTTTCACAACTAGAATATCATCCAACACAACCATGCAATATGAAAATCATCCAAACATATGACTTATAAAGCTAATCATGCAACTAATTAATCAAACATATTTCTAGTATAATATGTATCGCTAATATATATATAACACATGCAAACAAAGACGATTAAAGTCGAGTAACCCATCACCGTTACCTTATAGCTGTTCAATAAGCATGATTTTGACTCAAAGCCACTCTGGTTGTCCCAAACCGCAACTAGTTATACAAATAAACGAGTTTAACATAGAAAGTTATGCCTTAAAGTCCACGACCAGAGGAGAAGAAGGAAGATATTTGAGACTCTTATTACCTAGAAAGATGGAGGGAGAGGAGAGGAAGAGATAGACACGAGAATCGTCGAAAACGGATAAGAAACCAAGATTTTACGATCGTTTTAAGGTTGAAGGTGTGCATAACAATAATGTTTGTGTTTGGTGTGCTCCAGACAAACAAAAAGAGGAAGTAAGGAGTCCCTTATATTATGGACAAGTGCTTGCATGCCAAGGAAGACCTTGGGCAGCAAGGAACTTAGTTTGCATGCTTAAGCCAAGTGTTGAAAAGCTCACGCCATGTGTCGCAACAATTAGGCCATGTGTCAAGATTATCACAACATGTGTTGAAGCTTACGACATGTGACGAGAACCTTAGGCCATGTAGAAGAAGTGATTAGGGCAGGTGTCTAAGTTCTTAGGCCAAGTGTAAGAGGTGCTAAGCCCATGTGTCAAAGTTTTTAGGCCAAGTGGAAGAGGTAGCAACGAGCGAGAGTCTCGTCGACGGATTATCTACGACAGCCTTTCGTATATTCGGCATAATTTCCTCTACAAGACTCGGTTTGAGGTGTTTTTGGTAGATTTGGAAAGCTAAGAAAAAGAGATAAAACTTTTATTTTATAAGCAAAAGCTAGATATGCCTTTAAAAAATCTTAAAATTAGTAACCAGGACAGAGTAGCGTTTCACAAGTTTAAGAAGTATAAGTTTAAGACGAGCATTTTAATCTCATTGTCAAAAAGGATAAATTTTAAATGGAAATTTATTTATTGTGGAACATACTTATTTTAAAAATAATATTTTAATAATATACAATGACTTGGAAATTACGCGGTGTTACACATCTTCCCAAACGGCCCACCATACTAGAGGTGCACGGTCATCTCAATATCAACAACTTTATAAAGTTCGTGTATCTCTATGTCGAAAATCCTCAAATGATACTTCTATAGCACTCAAGGATCAACCATCTCTATATCATTATTGCCTTACAATTCACCGCATCACTTTATCGCAATCCCACAAAAGAAGTAGATTCCTTAAAATTCATCAATACCTCATAAAGTGAACATTAAGGTTCAGTATAAACGTTCTCACACCGCTATATAATAATCCAAACGTCCTTTAAACAACTCAAGCTCAAACTCCTATAAGTCCACGAGTTGTATTTCACTACATCAATCAGACATCCCAAGACAAGACCTTTAAGTAACTCCACTAAGGTTGTATTACTGATTCCATTAAATGAGTAAAGAGTTTACTTCGATGAATTCCTCTAAGGTTACATCGCTAGTTCCTCCATCATTCATCCATCATTATGAACAATTCTCATTCTCCCAAGGTAACGGGCCAATTAAAGTCAAACTCAATTTCCCAAGGTTAGGTATTACTAATTCACTTTACTCATGTATTCATCTCTAATAGCATCCCAAGTATATTTTCCCAATTCATTTTTATGAATCCTAACACCTCATTCGTACTCTTAAACCAACATATTTCAATCCATTGGCTCTCAATCCGAATTATGATTCTAAAGGCTAGTTTTCACCAAATATCACATATATAGTTCAATATTCGAACCAAAAATTCCACTAGCTAACACCACTCACTCTAGGGCAAGGGTCTAAGCATTAGGATCACCAAGAGATAGCTTACTACACTCCCTAAATCATTCCAAAAATATTACCTTTCCAAAAGAGGGATAAGGGTTATCCTCGAACAAGTTTCTCAAAATTAAACTATGGTAGACTACCTATGAAGCGCCAAGAGAAGAGGCAAGCAATAAGGATGAGGTTAAGTCGAAAAGTTACGAAAGTAGCTTCCGAGGCAAGATAGAAGAGAGTTCAAGAAAACAGGATATGCACTCAGAGACAGAGAAAGAAGGGGATGCATGAGAACAAGGAGTATCTTATGGAACAAGGAAGCATTCACCAAGGATAACAAGAAACCGTTAGCTTCGGTAGTAGATACCAGTCTTGATCGCCATTCAGGTGAGCTCGCGGTTCACCTGTTCTAAACCACAACAATAAAATCAAGGACAATTAACAAACTGGTTAGACCTAACAACGAGCAATCACAATACAGACTACCACTTGGTCCTTAAGTCTACCCATCTCTCATTCATTGTTTCAGATCAAGTTCATATTTAAGTTGGGGTAGACGTGCGTGCCTCGGGAGCATTACTGCTCTGATACAAACTGCGACACCCCGCGAGAAAACATAAAGATAAATAAGTAACTTGCGGCGGAAATACGATACTTTAAAAAAAAACTTTTCGACATAGTTATTAAAACTTAAACGTGGAATATCAAAACAACATGCGGAAGTCTAAAACTGATAAGAAAGTAAAACATATACAAGGTAATTTAAATAAACGGGGGATAAGGTGTCCCTCGTTAGCAATATAATTTAAATCTAATCTAATCGTAAAGGGGTAACTGTCGAATAATCAACAATGCTCGCTAGCCGCACGTCTTCCCCAAACAGCACCAACCTACATACATGAAACATGTACGCCACAGTCAGTGGGGAGTAACTCGAGGTTCTCCTAGCCACTTTTTGTCAGAAAACATGTAAACGGTAATACAAAACATCTTATACATATGAACCATGTATATAATATAAGAAATAATCATACATGCATTCCCGAACATAACTAACATGGTCAAAGCATGAACGATATGTCAAGACATGTGAAAACGGCATGAATCAACATGTGAAACCGAATTGAAATCAATATATGAAATAATATCAAAACAGGTAAAAAACTAAGTGAGCGACTCAGAGGCCAAAAACTAGGTGGCATGTCTAATCACACAAACAACAATAACCAGACATCAAAACAACAATAAGAGCGCATTAGCACGACCTCTAATTACGAGAGCGCATAAGCACGACCTTTAACCAAGGATACACCATCCACGACAATCTTAGCATACAAGATATTAAACAAACAAGAATAGAAAGAACGTCATCAGAGCGCTGAGACGCACGACCTTTGACTAATGGAGCGCATAGGCACGACCTCCAACTACGGGAGCGCTTCCGCACGACCTCCAACTACGGAGCGCTGAAACGCACGACCTCCGAAACTATGTATAGCGTAACCGCTGACTATATGCCTATGCCTATGACCTGGCCAGACCTCTCGATGTAACGACGACACCGAACGACACACGGGGACCGAAGCGCTGGAACGCACGCCCATCAACCAATCCCGAACATAGCTAAATCCCTTACTTGGGTGGCATTAGTTGTAACACCCCCATTTATTTAAGAGCCTTTAGCAAGACATTGTCAAATAAATAGAGCTGTTACCATCTCGGAATGTCCGAGGTAGTGAATAACAAAGTAAAACAACCAAAATACTTTATATAAACTGATAAAATTTAAACTTGGTTATTGCAATTACTACATAACAGAAATGAAAATACAACTGATGTCTTCTCTAGATGTGATATAATTCGAAGTCGGTCCAAAGTATGCATCTCACATTCCTGCCCCAGCTCCTAGCTTATCTGTCTCTGACCTGTAGAATCTACTCCCCATTCCGGATCATTGTAGGTGTACACGAATACACTGTCAACCTCGCGGTTGAGTAGGATAACACAATAATTATAACGCAACAGATAAATGATATGCAAATGCCATGATATGCTCGAGCTCAATCACAATCTCAATCTCAATTCTCAATCTCAAACTCATACCCTTGCACCAAGCCATACCGAACCTCCCGGCAGACTATAATCGGTCGTCACCGAACACCAGCTCAATAGCTGATAAGACGCCAGGCCTGGTCTACAGAACCACCCTGGGCTTTATATCAGAACAATATCTGACCATAACTTTCTCAGTAAACAATGCATATGCTAGGCTCATGAATGCAACGATATAATTATTCAATCATGCTATCAAATAATGCAATGCGCGTACCAATAATAATAAACAACAATCAATCCAGCCAATACCATTCTCATATAAATCATGCTCAGCATTCATAACACACAATCCAACATTCATTCATAACACATCATAAAATATAGGGTCAGTGTATCCTACCTGGATAGCAATATAATCCCATCACGCAGCTAACATCCAATCAGCAGAATCACTTTACCACATACTCAACACTATGTCGCAAGGAAGAAGACGATGATGGTGTGGGATTCTTCTGTACGGTTTTCTTCCTCTCTTGCTATCCTTCAATCCACGACTGACTAGAGAAGGGTTTGGGGGTGTAGATGAGGTAGGGGCATACGGGATGTAGGGTTTCTTGGTGAGTGTTGATGGAGGCACATGAGATATGGGTGCTTAGGGTTTGTAGGAGAAGTATGTCGATTGGTTTGTGTGTGTTATCAGTTGGTTCTATTCCATGGTCTATTGCTACTCTAACCCGCGTACAAGCCCATCACCAAAAGTCCATCATGCATATCGAAACATTATATAATATTATCTATATCCCGTTCTCGAATAGTAAGTTAAAATAACGAGTACGCATAAATTATTTATACTAATTAAATTATATAATTTATTATTAGTGAATATTAATTAAATTAATTATACGAATATAAAATTATTAACACTTATATCATAATATATAAAATTTAGGATTTAAATATAATTACGACTTAAATAATAAAACAAGTATAAATGAGAAATAAAAATTAAATATGATATATATTTAATTAGAAATATATTATCAAAATAAAGAAATACGTATGAAATGTCATCTTATGAAATAATCATCAAATATAAAATGATTAAGAAATACGGAATAATTGTAGAAATACGATTTGTAAAATAATAATAGTTTACGTAAAATAATTTATAAAAATTCCGTTTGAAATACGTATATAAAACACGGTTTGACTGTCGTTGACCGAGGCTAAAATACGAGGTATTACATTATTCCCTCCTTAAAATGAACTTCGTCCCGAAGTTCGCCACCCCATAACGGTAATGAAACATATATCAAGGATGAAATAATCACAAGTAGCACTTATATAGACTTCAAAACACGAAATGTTACATTCTACCCTCGTTAAGAAAATTTGTCCCCAAAGTTTAACGCATAACTAAGTTAAAAGATATTTCACGAATCACAGTATAATGCATAACATTAGTAAACATGATTATCAAGTTTATTCAAACAATCACGACATATTAATTTTACATGCTATAACAACTAGTCATATCATAAACCTTTAAGATTTTACAATCCTCTCCTTCTTAAAGCATGGTTACGTCCCCGTAACCCCATTACAAAATTCCACATCCAGTGTTCAAGCAATCATTGAAACAACAGTCATAAGTCATCTGATAAGTTAATTACCCTATACTAGACAACTATCACTCGGCTTTTAAAGCAATCAAACACAGTTGGCAATTTCACATTACGCAGTAAAACAAAATCAGGGTAGCTAACATGTATATACCCTTGAAATCTCATTTAACACAAACTTAACATATTTACACCAATGTAGACAATCAACTAACTTATAGTTCATAATTGATAAATTAAAACATTTCATGATCATAATCATGTTATAGAAGCAAAACATATTATAGAAAAGACATAAGGCAAATTTTAACTAATGTAATTAACATAGGGAATTAACATATTTCCCGAGGTATACACCGATCTTAGACTAGCAAAACAGCTGAGCATCTCCAGGTATAAAGAAGTAAACCAATTAATAGTTCAATATATATTGCGATCATATTTTAAACATAGCAATTTGCAATTCACTTTGTGGCAGAGCAATATACATGAAGAAATTATAAAGACTATAATCGCAGGGAACTAGACAAAGATATACCATTAATATATGAAAGAACATCAACAAGATTCACATTGTTCAAAATACTCACACTTACTTATAACAATTAGATTGCTATATCATGCTAATGAGTTTACCAGTTAAATTCATTCTACCACGTGTCCAGCCTCTTCTATAATGCACATGATTTTAACATTACATATGAACACCACATAATTATTTTGAGATCATACCAATAGAAAGTAATAGTGTCCATATGATTGAAACTACTTTATATAAAACCCAACGAAATAACAAGGTTATATTATCATATAATAACGTTCATATTCATATCATATGTCTATCGTACATACTACTAATGCTATTCCAGAATATTACAGGGTACATTACAGAATTCATATCTGATTAAAATTTCTTATTTAAAACTTTCACATTTCAACAATCTTACATCACGCAGCAACTTTCAAAAAAAAATCATAATCAAATAACCGCTTAGCTATTTTGCGAGATATTATAGTTTTTTGTAAATATAATGAAATAACTAATTATAGGAAAGGAAATAAAATAAAAAAACTTAAGGGAGTTATTTAAATCAAATTTTACAACTCAGTTGGTCCGAACAGAAACTTTACAGCAATTAGACAGAAATTTGGGCAACTTGCAAAAATCATTATTAAATAACGACTCATTAAGCTTTTACGTGGCTTATCATTTTGAAAACATAAATGAATATTCTAAACAGTGGAGTTGAAATTATGCATAAACAATAAACAAGTTTTAAATGATTTCCTTTACAAAAACATGGGTCAAAACAAAACTGTGCAGTAACAATCTGACCATTGTCGACTAAAATATTTATTTCTTTCAAAACATAACTCCTATTAACATGAAACGAAAAGCATTGGTAAGCTAAATCAGAAGGTTGTCATACATAAAATTTTCATATACATATATGAAACACATTTTAAATGACAGCCGTACGAACAAGATAACATTCTGGAAGCTTATTACGATTTTGGTTACTTTAATATTTCACATTATTACTTCACATCATCATATTAAAACACAACCATTCTAAAAAACATGTTGACGCATCTTTTGGAGCATAGAAATGACATTACACCATATTATCATTTATTCATTATTGCAAATTATAATTACCATCAAGAAAGCGGTAAAGATTGCGAAACTGAAAAGTAGGATCAATTAAATAAATCAATATTTATACATGTATATACAAATGTAACACATAGCTATATGACATTCATGGCTTGGGGCAACACATTTGCATATCACTAGACATAATTTACTATAACATTTAAATCTCATTCATATTCAAATTCCAGACAATATGTTACATAGTCACGATAGTCATTTAATAACCAGATATCATATGAACACTTCGAAACACCAAGACCATATCACTCCAAATTATTGTTCAATAAATATACATCATTCTCTAAAAATTTCAATTCAATCATTTAGATCAATCAGCATTTCATTATCAGTCGTATTCTTCTAATGCACATCATCATACAAGTCAAGCTTATATTTCAAACTCATATTCCAATTTCGTGTTCTCAATGCTTGAAATCATATATCTCAATTAACATTCGATATCAACCTCATGCTTCACAATACATGATGCGTGTCTATTTTATGATGTTTTTCATCTATTTTTACACGCATTTGGTCGCTCATTTACTATGTTTTAGCCCTTATTTCCCAACAATCGTGTACTTTCGTATTTTTATGCACTTTTGCAGAATTATGCGGAAAATGGACGATTTAGCACCAAATCCTTATCCTCAAGTCTTTTGCATAATTAAGGAATAACGAAAGGTCAACTGGAATCTTTATTTAAAGTGCCAAAAGTCAAAACAAGAAGAAATCCGAAGATTTCCGTACGGAGGCGGTCGACCGACCAGATAAACAGGTCGGCCGACCAGGCCTGATGTTCATAAAAGTCCAAATCTGAAGAAAGCCCGAGAAATCAATTGAGTCCATATGAAGCGGTCGACCGACCCACAAAGTAAGTCGGCCGACCTCAGCAGAAGCCCAGACGATTCTTTTCGGAAATAAATTAGAATTAGAGTATTTAGGAAACTCTTATTTTTCTACCTATATAAACTAATCTTGTGATTAGGGTTAGATATCTTTTGACTATCCATCATCCTTTTATCATATCTCTTAGAATCTAGTTCTTATCAATTTCATATAGTTGAGTTTTAGTTTCAAGTTTATTATTCAAGAATTCTCAAGCATTCAATAAAGTTTATTCCGTTCTGCCTTAATTCCAATTGTGGTAATTACCCTTTAATCTAGCTTTTATTATTGTTCCTATTACTTTTGCATTCAATTAAGATAGAAATCCCAAGCTTTATTGAATCTTGCATGCTTAGATTATTTATTATGTTTACCATGTTTAATCCCGTTTTCATAATCGTCTTAACAATCATGAGTAACTAATTTTCATATGTTAGGATGTAGGGGATAATATGCATGGTAGAATAAAATCCGAAACCGACTTGTAGCAGAGCCACGGTCGGCCGACTTAAATAGTGGGTCGGTCGACCGAGGCTGTGGTCGGCCGACTGGAGTAGCTGGTCGGTCGACCACTCGCGTCTGTATCCCGTTTCGTCTTTCCTTGTTGACTATAACACCCTGCAATGAAACTGAAAGGAGACTTGTAGGACGTTAGTAATGACCTACTCAAGATTGAAAGATACGGGAAGGGCATTGGTTTACACCTTAAGACGGCTAGGTTACTCAAGATTGAAAGGTATGTGACCTAGGATTTAGGAATCACCCTTATTGTTGACACCCAATAATTGTGAGACCTAGGAACTAATAGCATAGGCCGAAAGGAGCTATTAGGTAGCATAGACCTAAAAAGATATGTTACACCCCCTTACGTGACTGCAATACATGTTGACCTTAGGATTTATATTACCTTAGCTATTTATTACCCAAACATCCTAGCATCCCTTTTATTATATTTTATTCTCATCTTTTATTATTTGTTTATTTTAATCTTTGCCTTAGACTTAGTAATCAACCAATTTAAACCCCCAAATTTGTTACCTTTAAACATTAACATTCAACAATAAACATTCCCCACCTCCTTGTGGTTCGACCCTGACTTTCACTATCTATTGTTAAAGTTAGGAATTATAAATTTTATCTTTGATACCCTCAACGACGGGCATCAAATTTTGGCGCCGTTGCCGGGAAGGTGACGCCAGTGTTTATTGTTTTTTGTTTATGTTTTCCCTTTTTCTTTCGCTGTCATGACCATCGCCCCTTTCCCACAACTCGAGCATGAACCTTTGTATTTCTATTGTGATAGATTAATCTCTTTCCTTTCTCAATTCGGCTATCCTATTAGTATTGGGGAGGTTTGTCGTATCTTATATGATGGAGTTACTGTTAAGACCTTGATCGAGATTGAGAGAAATTGCGGATGAGAATTTTTAGACCTACCCTGTGAGAAGCAATGAGAGCTTCTCAAACACCTAATCCGAGCCGGTGGAGATACGGAGGGGTATGAGGGCATTGATATTAGTAACCCGGATATTCCTGTTGAGTGTGATCCTATCACACCCATTACTGAAGAATCGCTCATTCTTAAGGATGAGAATGATAGGTTATTTGATTCCCTCTGCCTCCCCGTTGATGATACTGACTTGGATTTAGATACAGATGATGAGTTAGAAATTTACCCCTTGACTGACCAACCTATTTCTGTAGGTGTTAGTGATGAACATGTTCCTGACATGTTTGAACCTTCGGTTGATGAACCTTGTTTTTTGCAGGATTCATTTTTTGACATTCCTGATGTTTTTAATAATATTAGTGAATTTTATGTACAAGGATCCTTTACAAAGGATCCTTCGGAGGCTTTGATGTGTTTTGAGGCATGTGCAGGTGAATCTCTTGCTCAGGAGTCTGATTTGGATGCTCCAGAAATTGCGACACTAGTGGTAGAGTCTATAGGCGGTAGGAAGAGAGTTGTTCTCGATCGAGTAGTACCACTTACTCGATCAAATGATGTAGAGAACGAGGTCACTCAAGCAAGTGATCATTTGGCTAAAGAAAAGAGCCCTAAGAAGAAGAAACCCAGGAAGGTGTCGACCCACGACTTGGGAGTCGACAACTCCGGGAGATGGATGGCTAAAGCTGTGGATGATGACCCACCCATCTACATGGTGGAGAGAAACTCATCTACCCAAATCACCATAGCTGAAGGAGTAGCCTGTAGTCAGAGCCCTTGGTCAAAGAAACGCCGAATCCTTCGCGGATGACTTCTTCTTTTTGCCCGTTTCTGTTTTTCTTAAGACATTTTTTTTGTTTTGCTAAGACTTTCGAGCTTGCTTTCTTTAAGTTTTTAGGACAACTTTTTCGTGTTTGCGTAGTTAAGACTTTTTGGACTTGTTCTGGGATCTCGCGCATTTGTTGGGCGCATATCTATTGCTTTTTCAGGTTCAACAAAGAAACGAAGACCGCTGTGACGCAGAGGGGTCGACCGACCAGATACACGGGTCGGTCGACCTAGTCCTTGTAATATTGGAATTCCTGCAGTCTGCAGGAAGGTCGGTCGACCTAAAATATGGGTCGGTCGACCTACCCGTCCGTCACACCCTGTTCGCTTCTTCCTCGGAATTCGTGCACCATCTTGGGTACTTGAGTGGCACTGCTGGCCACCAAAACCTCCCAGCTTACGCTGGTTTGGGGAGGTTTTTCTCATGCGCTTCATAATCCAGTGAGTTCTTTCCAGTTTTTCCTCAGTTTTTATTTACTTGCACCTTTTCTTTAATTTTCTGAAACCTTTACTTAGGCTAATGCACAATGGGGACATTGTGCGGGTTGGTTTGGGGAATGGTTTCGTGTCACATGCATTGCATTTTGTCACACATTTATTGCATTTCTGTCTTGCATCGTTCTTTTCTTTATTTTCCTTACCTATACAAAAAAAAAATACAAAAACATAGAAAAAAAATTCAAAAATTTCCAAAAAAAATGCACGTTTAATTTAGCATATAGGTCGAGTCGGAACGAAAGTATTTCAAGGATGATTTTGCTATCTTACATGTTTATGCCTTTACCTTGCCTTGCCAACTTGTTTTAGTACGAGAGTTTTTTGCATATCTACGAGTTTTTGTTAACTTGCATATCTTGAGACTTGACTTATACCTTGGCAACCTACTATACATTCTAAGGTTTAGAGCTTATTTCCTGGTTTCATTCTTAAACCAGTTGTCTAGGATGTGAGTAGTACTCCCCTTGGAACATGTTACATCAATATGCATAAACATGAACTTGAATTGCTATATACTTGTTTTACTTTCTCGTTTTGTGAGTCTTGATACGTGCATTTGGGATCCCTTTTCTCATATTTACCCATAAGCTTCACATAGCCAAAATTGCCTTTTTATTTCCCCAAAAAAACTACATCCCATACTTAGCCTACCCTTCCAAGCTAGTATTTGTGGTCATTGGATTATTTTTTTGAGGCATCTTGGTTTGTATGCTATCTTGAACAAAAAAAGAAAAGAAAGAAAGCAAGAAAGAAAGAAAAAAAAAAAGAACAGAAAAATTCAGAAAAAGAAAGAAAGAAAAGAAAAACGAAAAAAAATCAAAACGAACAGGAAAGAAATTGACCGACCACCTTCTTGGGTCGGCCGACCACCTGACAGCATCAGAATGAAAAAAAAAATTGTTCCAAAATCCCTTTCTTTTATATGTTATCACTCCCGTACCTCATTCAAAATATTTGGGAGTCCTTTCTTATATTCAATGTGAGAGTTGTGCCGCAAAAAGAGTACTTTCTTAATATCAAAAGTTGTGAAATATGTTGTTGGGAACCGGTTTTACTAGCTTGGCTACTAACCCCACATATCCAAAAACATCTTAACCACTTTTTACCTTTTACCTCACATATCTTTCATTACCTCGATTGCATGTATCTAAGTCACTTAATGGGTTTGTTTTACATAGTTGTAGAATTTTTGTTCATGTTAGATTGCAGGCATGTTTCCATGGGTCGTAGTTAGGTGAGTGTCATGACAAATATACTTCTTTCTATCTTTTACATATACTCACCCTTTGCTTCATGAGTGTCTCGAGCGTACCGCGAGAGTCCATGGTATAAAGTCTCTATAGTCTCTAGTGTTGCAAGTTTGACGACACCATAACTCGTTTGCATGATTTAAATACTTTCTCATTTTGTACTTGGCATTGGTTTAGGCTTACATGTAAATTTCGCTCTGAGATTGAAATCGTTCCATTAGTTAAGATCGAGTCTATTTCTTGCTTGAGGGCAAGCAAGGGTTTGGTTTGGAGAATTTGATGCGTGTCTATTTTATGATGTTTTTCATCTATTTTTACACGCATTTGGTCGCTCATTTACTATGTTTTAGCCCTTATTTCCCAACAACCGTGTACTTTCGTATTTTTATGCACTTTTGCAGAATTATGCGGAAAATGGACGATTTAGCACCAAATCTTTATCCTCAAGTCTTTTGCATAATTAAGGAATAACGAAAGGTCAACTGGAATCTTTATTTAAAGTGCCAAAAGTCAAAACAAGAAGAAATCCGAAGATTTCCGTACGGAGGCGGTCGACCGACCAGATAAACAGGTCGGCCGACCAGGCCTGATGTTCATAAAAGTCCAAATCTGAAGAAAGCCCGAGAAATCAATTGAGTCCATACGAAGCGGTCGACCGACCCACAAAGTAAGTCGGCCGACCTCAGCAGAAGCCCAGACGATTCTTTTCGGAAATAAATTAGAATTAGAGTATTTAGGAAACTCTTATTTTTCTACCTATATAAACTAATCTTGTGATTAGGGTTAGATATCTTTTGACTATCCATCATCCTTTTATCATATCTCTTAGAATCTAGTTCTTATCAATTTCATATAGTTGAGTTTTAGTTTCAAGTTTATTATTCAAGAATTCTCAAGCATTCAATAAAGTTTATTCCGTTCAGCCTTAATTCCAATTGTGGTAATTACCCTTTAATCTAGCTTTTATTATTGTTCCTATTACTTTTGCATTCAATTAAGATAGAAATCCCAAGCTTTATTGAATCTTGCATGCTTAGATTATTTATTATGTTTACCATGTTTAATCCCGTTTTCATAATCGTCTTAACAATCATGAGTAACTAATTTTCATATGTTAGGATGTAGGGGATAATATGCATGGTAGAATAAAATCCGAAACCGACTTGTAGCAGAGCCACGGTCGGCCGACTCAAATAGTGGGTCGGTCGACCGAGGCTGTGGTCGGCCGACTGGAGTAGCTGGTCGGTCGACCACTCGCGTCTGTATCCCGTTTCGTCTTTCCTTGTTGACTATAACACCCTGCAATGAAACTGAAAGGAGACTTGTAGGACGTTAGTAATGACCTACCCAAGATTGAAAGATACGGGAAGGGCATTGGTTTACACCTTAAGACGGCTAGGTTACTCAAGATTGAAAGGTATGTGACCTAGGATTTAGGAATCACCCTTATTGTTGACACCCAATAATTGTGAGACCTAGGCACTAATAGCATAGGCCGAAAGGAGCTATTAGGTAGCATAGACCTAAAAAAATATGTTACACCCCCTTACGTGACTGCAATACATGTTGACCTTAGGATTTATGTTACCTTAGCTATTTATTACCCAAACATCCTAGCATCCCTTTTATTATATTTTATTCTCATCTTTTATTATTTGTTTATTTTAATCTTTGCCTTAGACTTAGTAATCAACCAATTTAAACCCCCAAATTTGTTACCTTTAAACATTAACATTCAACAATAAACATTGCCCACCTCCTTGTGGTTCGACCCTGACTTTCACTATCTATTGTTAAAGTTAGGAATTATAAATTTTATCTTTGATACCCTCAACGACGGGCATCAATACACATTACCAACGATATTTCACATTATAACTTACCTCGTTCCTTTCCTGCAGAAGCTTTAGTACAATATAAATTCGGTCTTTTCCTTTATTCTATACTACCCACTCTCTACATCTCTCAAGGGTAACCAAGTTAGACTGCAAGGGCCAGTGGCTTGGTCTGAGGGGGCCCCTAACTCATCGCAATCCGGGGGGCTCCTAACAGTTACTAGCCTGGGTTCGTTTTATTTGACTCTTCCTATGTTCATTATTTTTCATTTGGTTTAGGCCTGAGGATCGTTCGCTCTGATACCATTTGTAACAACCCAACCCACCACGGTCGTAACACGCCCCCAATAAGATGGGAGGTAAGCCTTTGGGCCCATTATTTGTCCTCACTTAAGCCCAAAAGCACAAGGCCTTGTTACTAAGTGGTGGGTGGAAGTTATTATAAACATATCACAATCCTCACATTCTACCGATGTGGGACAAATCTCATCTCATACACTTGGGGTGTTACAAACTCCCCCACTTAAAGAACACAACGTCCTCGTTATGCCTCAAACTTGACCGCAGCCAAGCCCAGCATCCTCCCCCGCTAGGTGGGTGACCCGAGTACTCCTGACCACATGCTCACCACACGGTCGCAGGGTCGCTCTGATACCACTTTGTAACACCCCCATTTATTTAAGAGCCTTTAGCAAGACATTCTCAAATAAATAGAGCTGTTACCATCTCGGAATGTCCGAGGTAGTGAATAACAAAGTAAAACAACCAAAGTACTTTATATAAAACTGATAAAATTTAAACTTGGTTATTATAGTTACTACATAATAGAAATGAAAATACAACTGATGTCTTTTCTAGATGTGATATAATTCTAAGTCGGTCCAAAGTATGCATCTCACATTCCTGCCCCAGCTCCTAGCTCATCTGTCTCTGACTTGTAGAATCTACTCCCCATTCTGGATCATTGTAGGTGTACACGAATACACTGTCAACCTCGCGGTTAAGTAGGATAACACAATAATTATAATGAAATAGATAAATGATATGCAAATGCCATGATATGCTCGAGCTCAATCACAATCTCAATCTCAATTCTCAATCTCAAACTCATACCCTTGCACCAATCCATACCGAACCTCCCGACAGACTATAATCGGTCGTCACCGAACACCAGCTCAATAGCTGATAAGACACCAGGCGTGGTCTGCAGAACCACCCTGGGCTTTATATCAGAACAATATATGACCATAACTTTCTCGGTAACCAATGCATATGCTATGCTCATGAATGCAACGATATAATTATTCAATCATGCTATCAAATAATGCAATGCGCGTACCAATAATAATAAACAACACTCAATCCAGCCAATACCATTCTCATATAAATCATTCTCAGCATTCATAACACACAATCCAACATTCATTCATAACACATTATAAAGTATAGGGTCAGTGTATCCTACCTAGATAGCAATATAATCCCATCATGCAGCTAACATCTAATCAGCAGAATCACTTTACCACATACTCAACACTATATCGCAAGGAAGAAGACGATGATGGTGTGGGATTCTTCTGTACGGTTTTCTTCCTCTCTTGCTATCCTTCAATCCACGACTTACTAGAGAAGGGTTTGGGGTGTAGATGAGGTAGGGGCATACGGGATGTAGGTTTTCTTGGTGAGTGTCGATGGAGGCACATGAGATATGGGTGCTTAGGGTTTGTAGGAGAAGTATGTCGATTGGTTTGTGTATGTTATCAGTTGGTTCTATTCCATGGTCTATTGCTACTCTAACCCGCGTACAAGCCCATCACCAAAAGTCCATCACGCATATCGAAACATTATATAATATTATCTATATCCCGTTCTCGAATCGTAACTTAAAATAACGAGTACGTATAAATTATTTATACTAATTAAATTATATAATTTATTATTAGTGAATATTAATTAAATTGATTATACGAATATAAAATTATTACACTTATATCATAATATATAAAATTTAGGATTTAAATATAATTACGACTTAAATAATCAAACAAGTGTAAATGAGAAATAAAAATTAAATATGAAATATATTTAATTAGAAATATATTATCAAAATAAAGAAATACGTATGAAATGTCATCTTATGAAATAATCATCAAATATAAAATGATTAAGAAATACGGAGTAATCGTAGAAATATGATTTATAAAATAATAATAGTTTACGTAAAATAATTTATAAACATTCCGTTTGAAATACGTGTATAAAACACGGTTTGACTGTCGTTGACCGAGGCTAAAATACGAGGTATTACAGTCTTCCCTCCTTAAAATGAACTTCGTCCCGAATTTTGCCACCCCATAACGGTAATGAAACATATATCAAGCATGAAATAATCACAAGTAGCACTTATATAGAGTTCAAAACACGAAATGTTACATTAGTTCATTACAGTGATACACAAATCGTATCACCGTTATCCATTCAAAACAAGGTTAACACAATCGAAAGCTATATAACTCGATTAAAAAAACCGTTAATCAACCCATTTAATATACATGAGCCACATTCCAAACAAGACAACGCTTAAGCTAGTTTCTAGAAATTATTTTGAAGCAGGAGCCGGTTTCCCTTCCGGTTGGCAGGCTGGGGGTGAGGGGGGGTCTTCCTCTTCAACTTAGCTTTAATAGACGACTTAAACATTTATTCATACCAACACAACGGAATCACTCAAGTATTCGACTCACTTAAGTAATAAATAACGTGAATTCATTTAACAAGTCTCATTCTACAAGTTTGAATTTCATTTAGAAATACAATAAACTAGAATTATATAACAAGTCTTATGTCGTAAACATATGATTTAAACGATAAAAGATGGACGGAACTCGAGTCAAGAATCATACATTATATACACACACTTCTTAACACAAGTTTTAAAATCATTTAACATACTCTAACAATGTCCGAACAAGCGGTAAAACAAGGGGTAAAACAGCCCCAAGCACTCGCCACAACCAGTGGAAACCGCAGCCTGCCAAGGCTGAGTGCAGCCTGCGCATGGCCAGGTCGCAGGCCTGCGGTTCTCACGGGCTGCTGCTAAAGTCGAGTAACCTCTCAAATTTACCTTTATAGCTCTCCGAATCTTCAATAAAACTAACCCATGAAGTCCAAGCATCCATCCTCACCCAAAAACATTAAGAAAAACGAAACCCTAGAAAGACAGATTTTCAGAAAACTCAACAAGACAAGATTTTGTTTATATGAAAAGAGGGAGAAGAAGGAGAAGAGAACTTACATGTAAAGAACTCGGAATTTAAGCAAGAAACGAAGGAGCTATGGTCAGATTTGTGTTCTTGCAAAATCACCAACAATGGGGAGTTGGGGGTTTTCTGTTTTTTTAAAGGAGATGAAGAATTGTGTTTTTATGAACACAACATAAGGGTATAAGGGAGGTTTGAGTTGGAAATGACTCGGGATTCATTTAATGAGTCGGGATGACTCAGAGTTGGCTAACTAAGACGAAAGTGATATCGTAAAAGTATTATGACTCAAGATAGAATAAATTACACAATAAATCACAATTTATGAAATTACTCGATATTCTTGTCATTTTCGAAAAATCAAAGCCGAAACTCTAAACCCATGAATTTCGAAATGTTATTTAAAAGTAATATGCTCTAAAATGGAATATTCATACCAATTAAATATATTGACGAAATTTCATGAAATATAATTTATTCTCGAAATTAAATTAAAACGTTTACATTTTATAAGACGGAAAATATCTGGGTGTTACATCATATCCATTTCATTAAAAAATATTTTATTCTTCCTGTAACACCCTCATAATCCAAGGCCTTTAACAAGGACCATCAAACCATGAGAGTACTACCATTTCAGTTTCCTGAGGTACAATATCAAAGTAAACCAACAAAAACAACCTTTATTTAGTATAGTTTAAAGAATACAAATGTCTGCTAACTACAACCAAAAAGTGCAACTCGCGGAAGCTAACAAAACTGTAAAACCAAAGCTAATGTGACGATCCCTCCTCCCCAAGCTAGCTATCATCAACATCGTCGTACCCAAGACTCTGCTTACCATTACATGGATCATCACAATGAAATAACCACAAGTGTCAGAAACTATAGTAATAAGACGGTTACAACACAATAGCATAAACCACAATCTGATAATCACCAATGACTAATATCACTGTCACATAAACCAAGTGGCGGCCTTTAGCCATACACAAATCCCCCACTTGCCCGCGGCAAGGGTTACCTAGACAATTAATTTGCATATCCACTCCGTGGCGGGTCCCACAAGAGCGATCATAGGAGTGAGATCTGTTTCCCGCAACGGTCCCACACATATGTTCCCAATCTTAATAATCATACAGTAACACGGTGATATCAGATAATACGACTGTATTGTCACAATCAACATTACACAGAACTAAGTAGGGAAACCCTACCTCAACATCAAGTATATATAGCATGATGAAATGCACAATCTTCTTACCAACGTTCCTCTACGAATCCTCCTCCTAAGGATTATATAAATACGGATTAATCACTAAACAAACATAATCTATGATACAAATACAGTAGGGTGAGTACGGGTTAGCTAGACAATCGGCGCGTCTAAAGCTTTGTTAAACACTCTTGGAGGATTTGAGAGAGGGAAAAGGGATTAGGGTTTTTGTTTTTTTTCTGATTTAGTTAAATGAGGTTTTTAACCTCGGTTTAACTTATATAATTACCGCGATCTGACTGCTGGAATGACGCACTCGGCCGAGTACGACCTACTCGGCCGAGTACGACCTACTCGGCCGAGTACGACCTACTCGATTGAGTAACACTTACTTGGTCGAGTGTGACCTGCTCGGACTAGTATGACCTACTCGGCCGAGTTGGTTAACAACTCAACATCTATAAGAGAGGGGTGTTACAATCTTCCCCCCTTAAACCAAACTTTGTCCTCGAAGTTTACAACGACCATCCAGAAAAAACTCTAACCTGGAAATAACATTTCGGCACCATTGTTTCCACAAGATGAGACATGACTAGAACGGTATACATAGACAGGGACTCGACTCAACCAAAGATAAAACCTAGCGCGCGATCATCTCCTTCCCCCTAATAGAAACGGGTTAAGTCCCCATAACCTCACATACGTGATCGAACAACTGAGGGTACCGCTCCCTCATAGTTGCCTCAGGCTCCCAGGTAGCTTCCTCGACATCGTGGTTTGACCACAATATCTTAAGGAGCTTGGTCTCTCCCGTTCTAATCTTTCGCACTTTGGTGTCAAGTATAGCCTTAAGTGTTTCCACATAAGACAAGGTTTCATGAAGCTCAACCGTCTCCACCTCAAGGATGTGGGATGGATCACTAACATACATCCTTAACTAGGATACGTGGAAGACATTATGGACTCGGTCTAGAGCTGGTGGTAAGGCCAAATGGTAAGTAACCTCTCCCACCCAATCCAAAATCTCATAGGGGCCGATAAACTTCTAGCACAGCTTGCCCCTCTTCCCAAATCTCATGACGCCTCTCATAGGTGAAACCTTAAGTAACACCTTATGCCCAACCTAATATACAATATCTTTGCGGTGTAAGTCCGTATAGCTCTTTTGTCGATCCTAGGTGTTAGGTTTAAGTAGTTGCTCATAAACTAATTTAGTCATACTAACAAACCTTTTAATTAACTTTTAATTAACAAAATTATAAACTCGTTTATATTAGATCTTATGCATGCTTAAGCGGAAATAAAGAGTAGACCGAGTCCTTACACACGGTCCAAGTATATTGCAAGGATGATCCTCCGAGTACCCAATATAGAATACCTCCTCCGGATGCACCAAGACAACCCCAAAAGAACCGAAACTTTGTATGCTAGACTTGGAATCGGTTTTCTTCCTTAAACTATTTCTAATCACTCTTATTAGAAATATATTTTGAATACTACTCTTAGTATAATTTTATTATCTTATAATAAGTATTTTAGAGGTAAAAATTCTCTTCTTGCTTTGGTGATTTTCGGCTAAGGCAACAAGAAGAGAGAATATGTTGATTTGTTTTCTTACACTTAGAAAAATCAAGCATTAGCATTAGCTATGAATTATGCACAACTTACATACTTATGTAAGTGTGCTTAGGGTTTAAGGGGGCCGGGTATGGTGGGGAACCAAGGGGAGACAACTCTCTTACCTATGCTCTTTAGGGTGGCCTAGATTGTATTTTCAAGACACACCATTAAACATGATGATTAAGGTGTGCTTAATACACAATAATCACCTCCAACCACCCTCACCTAGCCGTCCACATTATCACTTAACATGGACTTCATTTTATAAATTGTCAATTGTTCAATTGTACCAAGTGTGACATCTTATATGTCACTAGGAATATAATAACAATTATCTTAATATAAATATTTATCATATAAATATTATATATTGAATAAATCATATTTATTAATTGACATGTAATTCGAGATTACTAATATAAAATGAATAATTTTATCGTCACTACGATTTACAACCTTTGTATTAATTTTAACCCAATTCATTCTAATTACGATATTTTAAAATATCGTTTAATGTTTAACAATTGACACGTTTCAATTTTAAACATAAATCTTACATTAAGATTTAACCTCTAATTTCTCGATATACGAGTTTAAGGAATATGATCAAATCGTATCAATATACATTTGATCATTTTATCAATTAAGGGAATTGTCCTAAAGGTGTGACCTAAAGGGATCAACTGACCATCACCGTCATACGACAGTAATGTCAAACTCTAGCTAGCCAATCATTACCGATTAATGTTGGTCAGTTGACTAATAATTTGTATCATCCCTTGCGCATTCTTGTTATGAGATTTAATTATGTGATCGCACTTATTGTTGAGGACACATTTCCCAACAATCTCCCACTTGTCCTCGACAAGTGTGCGTCACCAATTCTCTTGTCCTATTACAATCTCCCACTCAATGCAAGATGTCTCTCTCTGGTCGTTCTTGCATTTGATCATATCATGAATGGTTTCCTCGATCTGGAGAATAACTGTCTGACCGGAATTATCTACCATAGATACCTTCCGAGCGTGGCCACGCATTTCCAGTTAATTACTCCTCGAGTGGCCCTGAGATTTGAACAACCCTGACAAGGGGTGGACAATTTCTATCGCACTACTTCCTTCAACCAGTCACAGTTAGTCACAACCCAAAACAATCCCATTTGACTCCAGTTACGAAAAGTCGTAGAGAATGGATCAAAGTTATGCCTAAACTGTACCATCTTGGGAGAGTAGTCTTTAGTCAAAGAATTGACTCACAAGAATACTATAGCAGCTCTCGCCACGACCCGGCTATAAAATTTCCAGAACTCTATAAGCGGTCACATTGCCCGACAGAGTGTCTCTTACAGTCTGCCTGTGTGATCGACTAGTCATCACATATGACTCTATGGCACTTGAACTTGCCATCAATCGCCTCACACTCTAGTCGCTTTGAGACGTCACCTCATGTAAGCGGCTAGGGGCTATACTAAGTCAATCCAGTTCACTTATGGGGTTCAATATTGTCTCATACAACCCATTTGGATTCTGACAAAGTATCTTTTACTTTGAGTTATTAATAACTCAAATGATGTTGTCATGCAACAATAGTCAACACTATTACATTGCATTTTGATGCACAATCATCTGTTTGTATTAGTGTTTTGCGAATAACCTTTATTTATAATAGCAAAACTTACAACTTTTGGTCTCCTTTATTCTCATATTATCCCTTATAACATGATTCTATTTGAGTACATTTCTAGAACTCTTTCTAGATTTTGAGTTTCCTTTCCGGAGGAAAGCTCCCACTGTTATCTTATAACTTGTGACGTATCAATATACTGGAGGGATTAAAATCACTCTCTACAGTCACTTATGTACTGAAATCTATATTGTAGTTTATTAGTGATTTCATCACTTTTACAATTTTCAAACATCTTGGCTATTTGATAATGGTTTCATTCATCGTTATGAACAATGTATCCAACCATTCTAACCTCTAGTGGGCGACCTTTTATTATCCATATAATAAACCTTCCCTTAAAGCTCCATCATCTTATGATATAAGGTATTTGATCATCTAGAATTGAAAACCTCTTATTCTTTACTCTTTAAAGAATCACCCATTCTCTCTAAATGGTAGGCTTAATTCTTTTATGAAAATCGCTCCCACTAAAATCAATATCTCTCGATATCTTAAATGAACCTTTCATTTCTCGCATGTTAAACTATTACTCGAATCATTATTACTATCACTATCCCTATAGTGATCTATTTCCATTCAATCATTCATTACTTTCTTATCATGTCTTCGTTTCCTCGAGACGAAAATCAAACTACATAGGAACCGTTTTCCTACCGATGATTTCATACGGGGTTTCAAGTTTCCTCTCTATGAAACAATGTACACAAAGAACCTTTCTCCGAGTGTCCTCCCGTAGTTTCTTCAAATCATTTAGGGCTTTGTTTCCTCTCTATGAAACAATGAACACAAAGAACCTTTCTCCGAGTGTCCTCCCGTAGTTTCTTCAAATCACTTAGGGTTCTTCTTAAGACTCCCAAGTAAGAATCTTCTCTAAGATCTCACCTTTATTCACATCATTGGCTTGTGAGCGAAATATTTTCTCCCACTCTATCCTTCTAACAATAACCTTTACTTGTTTAAGGATAGCTATTTCGATCAACCAATGTGTTTGAATGTTTGAAGTTTGATAGGTGTGATGAATACATTCTCATTTTCACTTAAAATGAAAATCTTATAATGAACTGATATAGTCTCATTTTGATTGAATCTATCTCATGGGGTGTAGTTCTCCGTTTTAATCAACACTTTGATTATCTTATACTTGATCGTATCAATATTAAATCACTATCATTCATGTTTAAACAAGGCATGCAATTTATTTGAGAAATCAAATCATTGATTAAGAACAAAAGTAGTGACTCGGGTTGAAAACCAAGTCACTAATACCCAAAATACAACCATTGTTTTAGGATTTTAATCCTTGTCTTACAAGAAAATTAAATTGTTCCATAAATAAATGCAAAATATGAAAGAAGACGATATGAAAAATAGAGCCTAGCTCTTCAAGTCTTCGATCAATTGGATGCTACCGGAGCCATCCAAGTAAGGAACCTCAAGCTTCCTTCTCCTTGCCCTTATCATTATTCGGGGGTGGCCCTTTAAAACAATTAAAAAGGGTATATATCAACACATTTGTATCACTATACATAAGTTGATAAACGACATGAATTATACGCGAGAATTATTACCTACGGCGGTTGCCTTCCCATTTTTGAGATCGCTTAAGTATTTGGGGCAATTTCGCTTCCAATGACCGATCCTCGTGCAATAATGGCACTTGTCTTGCTCTTTAGAAGACGAGGTGGAAGCGCCTTTCGAAAAGGTCTTTTCTTTGGTCGCTTTGGGCTTGAACGTTTTCTTGCCCTTGCCTTTCGAGGCATTCCTCTTGAAGCTCGTTTTCCCTTTCTTTTCGATGTTTAGAACATCCTTGGTGGAACTTTCATGAAGTCCCATGTCCCTTTCGGCTTGGACTAGCATCTTATGCAACTCGTCTAACGAGGTCTCTTGGTTTCGCATATTGAAATTCACCCGGAATTGAGCATACGCCTTAACCTTATTGAGCGAGTGAAGAACTCGGTCAATGATAAGAGAGTCGGGAACATCAACATTTTGAGCTTTTAGAGTCTCCGCGAGCTCAACTAGTTTGAGCACATGAGGGCTTATCTTTTGCCCTTCCTTGAAGGTTATGTCAAGGAAGGCGGAAGCCGCCTCATATTGAATCACCCTTGGAGTTTGCGAAAACATGGTCGCAAGCTTGGTGTATATCTCATATGATGTGGTCAACTTGATCATACTCCTTTGGAGATCCGGTTCCATGGAGAAGATGAGCACATTTTTAAGAGCGGAGGACTCTTTCATGTAGGCTTCATAGGCCTCACGAGTTTGGACCGACGAACGAGCGGTCGGAGCGGGAGGAGCAGCTTCGGATAGGTAACGACTCTTATCGTCACCTTGAGCGGCCAATTGTAATTGCGCATCCCAATCCTTAAAATTGGAACCATGCTTATCGAGTTTGCAACGATCCATAAAGGATCGAAGCCATGATACGTTAGTGAGAGGTGGAGCGTTGGTTGCCATAGTCGATGTTGAAAATTAAACTACAACAATAAAAGGAAAAACAACATCATTTTAAATTCATAATTTTAAACTATAACTTTTAACAAGTTTAGTATATATATTCACTTAATGATCTCTTACCCAATTAAGTAAACAATCCCGAGACCCAAACCCATACTAATACGGGCACGGTGTAGCCGATTCAACCCGTATCGGTATAATTTGGTGGATTAACTCTTTAATCGGTTCTACTCTTAGAACTCTCGGTCGACAATTTTCTTAAAATTATCTTTAGCCCGAACTTATTGCAACTACGGTTACGAATACTTTCGTTGAGATCAACCAAATTTCAAGGTGTAATCTTATTACCCCACTTACCCAACGTGACAATTTTAGTACCCCGGTGTAGCCGAGCCTACGTCTTTGTGAAGAAGGGATTCATGGGTCCGTACTTTTTGGTAAGGCTAAGTCTCAATGTTTATATGTAAGAGATCTAGTCAAATTATTATCTATCTCCGTTTAAGTGAACTAAGTCGGTGAATTATCGATAAAATAAAAGACTAGGTCGACTAGATCGAAAAATGCATGATACGATGTATGACGATTTGGCTATGCATGCAAACATATAAAAAGCAAAAATAAAAGCATAAATAAACCCTAGTATGGCCTTTCCTAGAAAAGAAATAACAAAGTACAAATTCGGAAACCAACTCCTTTGGTCCCTTGAACTTCACGCGGCACGCACTTCGAGGTAAACACCGTCTTGTCGGAACTCCTTTCCGAATGGCACCGTCTTCAAGGAACTCCGGATTTTACAAATATTACAACTTTTCTAGTCTACTTTATACATTATAAAATAGAAATAAATTACAATTGGGTGATACGAGATCACAAAATTACAACCGAATCGGTAACCCCTTACATTACGGGAAATACCGATTTAAAAGCTAAGGCCATACTAAGTAAATTACATAATTCCCAAAATTACGTAAAAATAAATCATGACATTCATAATATAAAATATGCAATGCTTATATAAATATGAATTAACATGCAAATCCTAAGCCAAATCGTCCTATTTAAAACACTTATTTAAATAGTTATCGTAAACCTCGGTTTTTATGGAATTGCGTGTTTTAACATTTAACAACACTATGCATTAAATGAAACGGTTTTCATCCTTAAGTTAATCATCCTAACTCGCATAGGATTCAAAATTTAGTCTTACTCAAACTTTGAACATGAATTAACTTAATATATTTTAATATTGATCGGTATTACTCGGTTTTTCGGGAAAAACAATATAAAATTCAAAAGAGACATTAAAATTTCGAAAATTCAAAATTCAAATTTTGAAAAATCCAGAATGTTCTTAAAATTTTCAGAAAGTTAAATTATTAGTATTTTATACGGTTTTATTATTATTTCGAAAATAACACGTAAAACGAGCAATTTAAGTCGGAAAATTCAATAATTAACTTCATAAATGCAAATTAAATACTAATAATATTTTTATACCTTCCAAAACATTTTAAGAACACAAGATGGACAGAAAATTAAATGGCACATTGCCCCATAGCCGAAATTTTAAAGCATGCCTCCTTTTAATTTAATTTTAATGCTACTTTTAACAAAACAAAATTAAATCAATTCAAATCAAATCTGAAACTTTAGGCACCCAAGAATATTTTCATGATGAACATATCACATATGACTAATATGGGTTACAATTTCGGCCATTTTTAACAACATTTGCAAATTTTAACGATTTACGTCATATATCGAACGATTTTAACCTTTAAAATTATTTCTCAAGCATAAAATAAGATAAAATTCTCGAAAATTTTATACATGCTGGAAATAATATATATGACATCGTGTTAAATTTTTTATGGCCAAATTCCAACTTAAACTATTAAAGTCGAAATTATGTCACTAATTACCCGATTTTTACATTAAAAATCTATAATATTGCAATATTTGGGATAAATTTCTGGAAAATTCAACATAAATTTTAAATATTGCATGTGACATCCTCATAAATTTTTATAGTCAAATTCATAATATAACTATTTTAACCCATTTTTATTCATCTTATTGCATTTTAACCATTAAAATTCATATCACACGATTTAAAGGTCTATAATTTACGAAAATTCATATTCATATTATAGAAAATACATGTGATATCATACTGAAAAATCTCGGCCAGAAGTTAATTTTAACTATTTTTCCCAAAATTAATCATTTTTAACCATTAAAACGTATTAAAAACCGAAATCAAAATACCAATGATCAATATTCATGCAAAATATATTCCAAATCTTCTAAATCATATTAGAAAACAGTAGGTATCATGCTAAAATAATTTCGTCCATATCTTATATCATACGAAAATTCAAGTTTTATTTTTGTTATCATAATAACTCCGTAAAAACGAAACGGAAAGCATGCAAACAACCATTTTGCTCTGATACCAATTGTTAGGTTTAAGTAGTTGCTCATAAACTAATTTAGTCATACTAACAAACCTTTTAATTAACTTTTAATTAACAAAATTATAAACTCGTTTATATTAGATCTTATGCATGCTTAAGCGGAAATAAAGAGTAGACCGAGTCCTTACACACGGTCCAAGTATATTGCAAGGATGATCCTCCGAGTACCCAATATAGAATACCTCCTCCGGATGCACCAAGACAACCCCAAAAGAACCGAAACTTTGTATGCTAGACTTGGAATCGGTTTTCTTCCTTAAACTATTTCTAATCACTCTTATTAGAAATATATTTTGAATACTACTCTTAGTATAATTTTATTATCTTATAATAAGTATTTTAGAGGTAAAAATTCTCTTCTTGCTTTGGTGATTTTCGGCTAAGGCAACAAGAAGAGAGAATATGTTGATTTGTTTTCTTACACTTAGAAAAATCAAGCATTAGCATTAGCTATGAATTATGCACAACTTACATACTTATGTAAGTGTGCTTAGGGTTTAAGGGGGCCGGGTATGGTGGGGAACCAAGGGGAGACAACTCTCTTACCTATGCTCTTTAGGGTGGCCTAGATTGTATTTTCAAGACACACCATTAAACATGATGATTAAGGTGTGCTTAATACACAATAATCACCTCCAACCACCCTCACCTAGCCGTCCACATTATCACTTAACATGGACTTCATTTTATAAATTGTCAATTGTTCAATTGTACCAAGTGTGACATCTTATATGTCACTAGGAATATAATAACAATTATCTTAATATAAATATTTATCATATAAATATTATATATTGAATAAATCATATTTATTAATTGACATGTAATTCGAGATTACTAATATAAAATGAATAATTTTATCGTCACTACGATTTACAACCTTTGTATTAATTTTAACCCAATTCATTCTAATTACGATATTTTAAAATATCGTTTAATGTTTAACAATTGACACGTTTCAATTTTAAACATAAATCTTACATTAAGATTTAACCTCTAATTTCTCGATATACGAGTTTAAGGAATATGATCAAATCGTATCAATATACATTTGATCATTTTATCAATTAAGGGAATTGTCCTAAAGGTGTGACCTAAAGGGATCAACTGACCATCACCGTCATACGACAGTAATGTCAAACTCTAGCTAGCCAATCATTACCGATTAATGTTGGTCAGTTGACTAATAATTTGTATCATCCCTTGCGCATTCTTGTTATGAGATTTAATTATGTGATCGCACTTATTGTTGAGGACACATTTCCCAACACTAGGCTACTCTCATCTTTTGGCGAATCACCTTCACCTGATCTATCATATCCTGAACCATCTGAGGACCAAACACGGTGGCCTCGGAACTGTTATCCCAACAAACTGGACTCCTACATCTCCTCCCGTACAAAGCCTCGAAAGGTGCCATCCCAAAGCTCGCATGGTAACTGTTGTTGTAGGAAAACTCGATCAAATTATGCCTCTCTTCCCAACTACCCCCAAACTTCATCATACAATCCCTCAACATGTTATGAAGGGTCTTGATGGTTCTCTTGGTCTGACAATTAGTAGCTGGATGAAAAGCAGTACTCATCTTCAGAGTTGTACCCATCATTTCCTGTAATTCCTGCCAAAATCTCGAGATAAAGCGAGAATCCCAATCCGACACAATATCCCTAGGAATCCCGTGCAATCTGACCACGTTCTTCCTATAGGGTAATGCTAACTCTAACTTGCTCCAAGTGTGCTTTATGGGGACAAAATGGGCTGACTTAGTCAACCTGTCCGCTATCACCCAAATCATGTTGTTACCCCTCTGCGATCGAGGTAACCCCACGATGAAATTCATCAAGATCAATTCCCACTTCCACTCTACAACTTCTAAAGACTGAATGTTACCCAATGGTCGATGCTTCTCCCCTTTCACTCATTGACAAGTCAAACATCAAGCCACGAAATTTACAATATCCCTCTTCATTCCGGGCCACCAGAAGTCGTCTTCAAATCCCTATATAGTTTATCCCCATCAGGATGCACTGAGTAAGGTACGTAATGAGCCTTTGTCAGGCACCTCGTCCTCAGCTCAACACTATCCGGGATATACCACCTACCATCGAACCAAAGACACCCCTTAACACCTAGGGAAAACCTCGAGGGTCCACCTGACTCAACCTTCGCTCTCCATTCCGAGAACTTAGCGTTTTACAACTGGCTCTCCTTGACCTCACTGTATAGCTCCGGCTCTACCATCAAATCGCCACGCGCATCACCCTTCCTGATGACATGAATACCCATGTGGTCCACCTCATCTCTCAATCTCATCAAGGACATCGTTGTGCACAAAAAGTGCACACTCTTCCTACTCAAAGCATGGGCAACTACGTTCGCTTCCCCTCATGGTACACTATCTCCTTATCATAGTCTCTTATCAGCTCCATCCACCTCATTTGCCTCATATTAAGCTCCCTCTGAGTAAAGATGTACTTCAGACTCTTATGGTCTGAGAACACCTTGAAAGTTGCACCATACAAATAGTGCCGCCATATCTTGAGTGCAAAGACCACACCACCCAACTCCAAGTCGTGAGTGGGGTAGTTCTCCTCATACGACTTGAGCTGCCTCGACGCATACGCGATCACTTTCCCATTCTACATCAGAACACAACCTAATCCGTTCTTTGAGGCATCAATATACACCTCAAAGTTATCTACTCCTTCTGGCAAGGCTAAGACAGGAGCTGTGGTCAAACGTTCCTTGAGGATTTTGAATGCCTTCTCACAATCCCCATCCCAGCGAATTCTGTTATCCTTCTTCATGAGCGCAGTCATAGGTCTAGCAATCTTGGAGAAGTCCTCCACGAACCGCCTATAATATCCTGCCAAACCTAGGAAACTGCGTACCTCAACCACATTCTTAGGAGCCTCCCAGTTAGATATCGCCTAGATCTTACTAGGATCCACCGCCACACCCTTTTTTGAAATCACATGCCCTAAGAACCCCACCTTCGCTAACCGGAACGCACACTTAGACAATTTAGCATGCAATTGGTTGTCCTTCAGAGTCTGCAAAACAATCCTCATATGCTTCTCATGCTCTTCCTTGGTCTTAGAGTAAACCTAGATATCATCAATGAAAACCACTACGAACTTGTCCAAGTATGGACTAAACACAAAGTTCATCAGATCCATGAACACAGCAGGTGCATTAGTCAACCCGAACGGTATAACTACATACTCATAATGACCATACATAGACCTGAAGGCGGTCTTTGGTATGTCACCATCCCTGATCCTCAGCTGATGATAACCCGACCTCAAATCAACCTTCGAGAACACCCTAGCCCTACTTAACTGGTCAAACAGATCATCTATCCTCGGTAAAGGGTAACGGTTCTTCACCGTCACATGGTTCAGCTCTCCGTAATCTATACACAACCTCGTACTCTCATCTTTCTTCTTTACGAATAACACTGGCGCTCCCCAAGGTGATATACTAGGTCGGATGTACTACCCCTTGTCTAACAGATCATTGAGCTTCTTCTCCATCTCCTCTAACTCTCTCGGACCCATTCGGTAAGGGGCCTTTGAAATAGGTCCCTTACCCGGCTTCAACTCCACACTGAAATCAATATCCCTCTTCGGTGGTAACCCATGAATCTCTTCTGGAAACACATCACTGAACTTCCCTACAAGTGGGATACTCTCAGCAGTCACCTCTTCAACTCGGGTATCCCTCATATGACAGAGAATCGAAGGACACCCCTTCCTCAGATAAGACTTCAAAGTCAAAACTGATATAACCTTGACTTTGGGCCTAACAACAAAACCGTTATATGACACTCTAACCCCTTTGGATCCCCTCACTGTCACCTTCTTGTGATGACAATCGATGGTGGCCTTATACTGACCTAGCCAATCCATCCCCATTATTACCTCAAAACCATATAACGGAAACTCAAAAAGATCGATAGGAAAGTCAACCCGACCTATCACAAACGACACACCTCTATACACCTTCCGACACACTACCGACTACCAGAAGGTATAAATACCTCATCTGTAACATCCCATATTTTTATAAAAGTAATTTTAATAATTTAAAAGTAGTTTACGGAATTTAATAATATTTTAATTATAATTCGTAAGTTTTATTTTAAGAAATGTCGTTAAGTTCCGTCTTAAGTTGTTTAATCTAAAGATTTCACATTTACTTGGTAAATCCCGTTTTAAGTTTTTCCGCTCCTTACATTTTAGAAACCCGACTCAAGTCAATATAAGGACACTCTCCTCCTCCCTTTCCACGTTACTTCCTCCATCCCCTCAAAAATAAAATACAGTGACTTTATTTCTCCATTGTTACTCATTTCCACTTCACAAAATCATCATCCATTTACTCATTTCAACTCCGATTGACGCAAGGTTTTCACCTACGCTTTCCTCTCTTCTTTCCCGTTCTTTCTATCTCTTTCAATTTCCGTTTCGTCAAAGTTGATTTCGGGGCTGTTTTGAGGTTTACTCGAAATTACCCTCAAATAACTCGTTTTTGTTGCTTGTAGGTGTCGAGTTGGACGACCCAGACAAGGACTCGTACATTGTTCAAGATTAGAAGTGAAGAATCGCTCTCTTAAGGTGACGTTAATGAGTAACTCGGCCTTTTGTCTAATATTAACACTATACATGATTTTTAGTATGTTTAGTTACTAGAAACATGTTTAGGTTATGTGGATTGTGGTTGTGATGCTGTAAATTAGTTAGTATCATGTTAGGGTTTGATGATTATATGTTTCTCACATGATTTATTTAGTATTGGTAATGGGTATGTTGTTTATGTCGAAATAATGGATGTTTACAATTGTTGGTATGAGTGTGATTATGGGTAATCTATGATAATGATTTTATGATGCACCATGAGTGTTGGTATATGCTGTAAATTGTGATTTTAGAAGTATATGCAAAGTATGGAAACGAATTCTTGAAGTTTGATTGAGGTTTAAAGATGTCGAATTGCGAAATTCTGGGACAGAGGACTCCCAGCCGGTCTGAGGCCGGCGGCCGGTGGACCGGCTGAGAGCCCAATTTGGTAATTGTTGTTTGTCGTTGTTGTTTTGCAAAATTTTGGAAAAAGGGTCCCCAGCCGGTGGACTGGCGGCCGGCCGGCCGGCTGGGAGACCTTCTTGTTGTTATTGTTGTTTTCGTAAGAATATGGGAAAAAGATTCCCAGCCGGTGGACCGGCAGCCGGCCGACCGGCTGGGAGTACCTCTTAGTTGTTTTTGTTGTTTTGAGTCTGATAGGTTGGGACCCCCAGCCGGCCAACCGGCAGCCTATGGCTGACTGGCTGAGAGCCCCTGGCCATGTTAAATTGTTGTTAACTTATGTTTCGCATGTCGGATTTGATTGATTCTTTATCCGTATGTTTCGTATGCTTGTTTGAAGTCCCAAGAAATTGGGCGACGCTTATGTCGGGTTCGGTAATGGATTTGAGGATGAAAGACCCCCCGGCCGGGCAACCAGAAGGGAGATCGGCTCTCGCCTCAAATTAGTTCCAGAAGTCGGCTAAGCGTTACATGGATGTTTAATGATGAGATATTTATATAAAAAATGGTTGTCATTCGATTTTGAGTTGTTTTACATCTTAGAGATGACATTTGTGATTTGTGTAAACCTGCTGTGCGCTGTTATAGTACTCGAGTTCTCACTTGACTTCATTGTGTAGCTGGTTGGCCGTAGTGACTTGGTCTCACGGTCAGGTCTTAGATTGTCTGCCCGCCTTCGGGCATATCTCGTTCCTAGCTAGTTCGGGTCTTGGGGGTGCCTTATGCACTTGTCGAATCGGGGATCGTAATTCGTTTGCGCTCTGAGATTCTGGCCAGGTTTAGATTAGGACAGTCTTTTGATGTCGTCCTACCAGGGGGTTGTATAGTCTGAGATTGGGAAGGTCGTGGTATATAGACGAGTCGATTAATGGCCTGCTCATAGTAGTAAGATTCGAGTCGTTTGGTTGACCTATCTCTTGTTTGTTGAGTCACTTGGATGACCTATCTTTTGTTTGTAGAGTCACTTGGTTTGCCTATAGTTGTTAGAGTCGAGTCACTAGGTGACCTATCTCTTGTCGATATAATTGGTGGTTGAGTATGCCTTAGTTATATTTGTGAATGTTTTATACTTGGTTATCTTAGTATTGTTCGTCCAAGGCATTGGACGACTCTTAGTCTAGTTTCGTAAATGGTTTGGATTGAAAGACCCCCCCGGCCGGGCAACCGGAAGGGAAACCGGCTCTCCTTCCAAATAGTTTCCGAAGTTGGTTGAGAGCCTTTGCACAGTATTGCATGATGTTATGAAAGATGAGTTATTGTTGTATATGCTTCACATGTTTTATATATGTCGGAGTATGTTGGATGTTTTACGTGTTGCATGTCATTGACAATAGGTGGCTAGGAGCACTCTAGTCACTCCCCACTGACTGTGGCGCACATGTTGTATGTGTGTAGGTACATGAGGCTGTTCTGCGGGGGTTACGTTGAGGCTAGCGAGCGATGATCCTTCATCGTTGACTTTTACCTATTCGTTAGCTAGACCGTAGATTTACGTTTCAGTATTTTGTGCCTGTAGGGATATGCTATCCCGGGCTGTTTTGCATCGCACTTATATACTTGTTTATGTTTCTCTTCTTTTCTTATGTTTTATATTGTTAAGACACCTCGCATGTTTTATTTATCTCTTCAAAAGTTTTAATTCCGCTGCATTTTTGGCATGTTTTGTATGTTTACTTTTACGCTTTCGCGAGGGGTTTTACATAATCATTAGCTATCTTAAACGACTCCACCCTAAACTCTTAGAATGGCTTACAGACACAAAAGAATGGGTTGCCCCAGAATCAAACAAAGCAAAACTAGGACAACCATGAATAAGAAAAGTATCAGTCACCACATGCGCATCCTCTACTGCAGCCTGCTTCGCCATGGCAAACAACTTGCCACTTTTCTTTTGACCCTTTCCTTGTACTTGCGTCGCAGATGAGGTAGGTTTCGCTGTTGATGCCTGGCTAACCCCCTCATTAGGTCTTTGATAGCCTCCCTGACGGTTATAGCATAAATAACAAATTGACGGTTTTAACATATATCTTGGGTTATTAATTGTTTACGAAACAATAAATTGGGAATGAAAACGGTCGATCATAAATTACAATTAGTTATAATAAAATTATGATAACGCATTTTTATAAGATAGTAATTATGAATTACTAGTGGTATTATTTAAATATTGTGAATTTGTGAATTATGAATTTTAAAGAGTTAAAATTGCACAGATAACAAATTGTCTCATATGTAATGTGAGATGTGTGACATGTTACAATTTAACACAATTGGCAAAAATAAAATGGAGTCCATTTTATTAAAATTGGACCGTGTAATGTGGCATGAATAAGAATATATTATCTTATTTTATGAGCATAATAATTATATTGACATGATCATTACCTAGTCTTACATGGCTAGTGCTTGGGTTAGTAAAATGGCATGCATGTGTATGAAATGGTGGACATGCATTGGTCCTCTTATTTGGTGAAGTGGCCTGCCATTGTGTAAGAAAAAGAGCATGGTGTTTCCTGTTATTTAAACTAACACAAGACTTGTCATAAGGAGCCTTGTATGTGATAATTGTAAAAGTTTTACAATGGAAGTCTTTTGTGTCGCTCGTAACCGCCAATTGCACGGTGTAGGAGTCCGGCCACATTTGAAGGTTATACTATTAGGATTTGACTTGACAACTTTGAAAAATTGATTTGTTTTAACACTATATAAGGCACCTCATCACATAATGAAGCTTTATTTGGGAATATTTGTCCAATCGCAAACTCTTTCCCTTGTTCAGTTGAACCATATTCTCCCAACTTTTCCAACTATATATTCAATTCATGCTCATATAATGGATCATGCTTATTAAACTTACCATTGGGGGCACTAGCATAGACAAGGTCATCATCACCATCTTCTTCATCTCCCAACAAATTCTCATCAAGTGTTGCCAAATCCTCATCAATCTCATCACCTTATAAGTTACCATTAAATTATCCATCATTAACGTCATTACCTTCAAGATATACAAATTAAGCAACATCATCTAGCCTAATAAGAGTACTTGTTGCTGGATTGGCAATTTGGCTATTGGAAACTTCAATGAGTATGTCCATTGAAGGAGAATTTGAATGCCTTACTAGGCCTGTAATGCTTTAAAGACTCCCTCATTGTTAAGGGGTACAACTTTAAAACACCCGGAACTTAGAAATTTCATCTTCACCCTCAATTGACTACTCAAACTTTGAATACCAACTCCCTTACATATCTCTTCCACCAAATCAAGATATGTCATCTTTGTACTAGTTAAAATAAAACATTGATTTCCTCCCCTATAAGAACACATCCATTTTGCTCTAAGACTTCTCCATCCCAATAACAAATGATAAGAAAATCACAAATATCCATTGTATACAAGAAAATTGGACAAATTTAGTATAAACCAAAAAATTTCTAAACTAAGTATAACCTAAGTTTCCCAAAATACATACTACACATCTATTACCAATTGAAATTTGAAGGTTTTCCAAGACAAACATAAATTAACATACGAGTGATAGATCTAAGCACTAAACAACATAATTAACTATAATTAAAACAATATAAGCTATATCTACCAACAACCCAATAATAATATACAAGTTTAAAGAAATAAAATTACCTTGTTAATTAGGTAGAATGTGTAAACTCAAATACAATGCCGGAGAGACGTCGACGAGATGCCAGAAAGATCCATGAGAAAAGGGAAATGTGAGGTAAGATGAGAGAGATAAGTAATTTCAGTCGGATTTAAGATGTTTGTGAGGAGAGATGAGGGGCGATATGTTCAGAGTTTGGGTGAGAAGTGAATGGGGACTGCATGTTTTTGTAAAAAAAAGAAAACAGGTTAGACACGCCAATACGAATGACGTGTTTCAAGCCCATAACACGCCATTACGTATGGCATGTTTCACTCACTTTATTTTCCAGTAGCTCTTAGAATACAAATGAAAACTAAATCTGTTGAAACACTCCAATAACAATGGCGGGTTTCCACCTTAAGACACGCTAGTCGTATTGGCGTGTTACCCTATTTTCAATTTCTTCCAATTGCTTCCTTTGTCTCAGGTATTCACTAGAAACATGTCATTTCTAATGGCGTGTTTCAGGTTTGGAAAAATCAATCATACGTGGACACCGTTTTGATAATCATAAATCATAAAATAATATGAATAAATAAATTGAGCACAAACATGTGAATGAGGTTGAAATTTGTTATCTGAGTTCGAGTTAGAGCTTTGACTGATCTAGACATGGTAACCAAGCTAATCGGGTTGGATCAGTTCGGGTGGGTTAGTTTGGGTCTCTCACTAATTTTGGGTTAATTACGGACGAGTTTCGATTTGTTGGTTTTGTCTTTTACGGGTCAAGTTAGTTGGGCTGTTTGAGGTCGCGTTTAGGTTAATGAATAAGTGAGAAATGGCTAATTCAATTTTTTACGATTCAATTAGAGTTATGTTTTATTGAGTCATTTTCGGGTTTTGTGGTTTTGGATCGGGTTAGTTAAGGGTCCAGAAAGTCTGGCTCATGTTCCGGTTTCGAGTCTTGGGTCAGATTTTTTGGATCGGATTGTTTTTATCAGGTCCAAAGGGTTGATCAATAGTGCGGGTTAGGGACTGGTCAGGGGACAGGCCGGGCTTGGCTTAGAAGACCCGGAATCGGGCCGAGATTGAGGGCGGTTCAGGCAGGATAAAAGGTGGCCCGTGAAGCGGGTTTTGAGGCGGGCCTAAGGCGGGTCCGCGCTAGGACGGGCGCGGAGTTGACATTTGGAGACCCGAAAACGGCCAAAAAAATTGGATCGGGCGGGCGGGCTCGAGGACGGGTCGAGACGGACGGGCCAAAAGTGGACGCACACAACCTTTCTAATGCAATAACATCCCCATCTGTAAGACTGTAACCGACCTTCTTCTTCCTTCTAGTGGCCAGAATCCTGCTGTGGTTTTCAAATATTATGATAGCAAAACTTTAAGGGAGATTATATCTATGGAGCCACCGCCCATGTAACAACCCGACCCGCCACCGTCGTAACACAAACCCAATAAGATGGGTGTGCACTTTTGGGCCCGTTATTTGTCTTTACTTAAGCCCAAAAGCCCAAGGCTTTGTTACTAAGTGGTGGGTAGAAGTTATTATAAACATATCACAAGCCTCATATTCTACCGATGTGGGACAAATTTCCTCTCATACTCTTGGGGTGTTACAAACTCCCTTACTTAAAGAACACACTCGTTGTGCCCCAAACTTGACCGCAACCAGAGCCAAAAATCCTCCCCCGCTAGGTGTGTGACTCGGGGACTCCCTACCACAGGCTCACCGCACGGTCTCTCTGATACCATTTGTAACAACCCGACCCGCCACCGTCGTAACACAAACCCAATAAGTTGGCTGTGCACTTTTGGGCCTGTTATGTGTCCTCACGTAAGCCCAAAAGTACAAGGCCTTGTTACTAAGTGGGGGTGGAAGCTATTATAAACATATCACAAGCCTCACATTCTACCGATGTGGGACAACTTTCCTCTCATACTCTTGGGGTGTTACAGCCCACTTGCGACATAAATTGATGATTTCCTGTATTGGAAATTTACGAAAGGCAGTATGGCATCTACAATGCTAAATCAGGTTACCTCCACCGTTTTTTCTCAATCCCCCTCCCACTCTCCCACTCCCCTTCCTTTGTTAATAACTTCCCATGGCGACTTGTATGGAAGGTTCGTAACTCAACAAAATTTCAATTATACTCTGGCGCTTAGGTTAGCACATAATATTTAACCGACTACTGTGATCCTAATCTCGCGTGGTGCGCAACTAAACCAGCTTTGCGTTTTCTGTAAATGTGAAGCGACTGATCAATAATTAACATTAGTACGTAGTATACTATAGTAGTAGTAAACATTAGTAGTATTGAACAATAGTAGTAGTAAACATCATTAGTAGTAGTAGTAGTAAACATTAGTAGTATTAAACAATAGTAGTAGTAGATGTAAACATTAGTAGTAGTAGTAACAATAAACAATGGTAATGTAGTATTAGCGAGTAAAAACCAAAAACATGTATAACAACGATCGGCAACAATAGTAACAGAAAATAAATAAAGGACAGCAGCACGAGTATTGCGGTACGCAACAACTGTTGTGTAGCAGCAACATCACAAAATAGAAGCGAGAATAGTAACATGTAATAGCAGTAAAGAGCAGTAGTAAGCAACGATGGGCAACGATGACAACTATTAAAAGCAGCAATAATAACAGTAAGAACGATAGCAACAACAACGAAATAGTTGCAGGACAGTAGCAGCATTAAGGAGCAGCAATAACATGATATCAATTGAAAAATAAGGAGCAACAAGCAATAGCAGTTGACACAATAGCTAACAGTAAAAATAGCATAACCGAACAGCTGTAACAAACAGCGATAGCAACAACTATCAGCGACACACGACCCAAAACCAATTTGGTATGCACTTAATCTCAGAAATCAACATACAACAAACCAAAGACGGATGTTTGACATAAGTCGAGTAACCTCTCAAAGTTACCTTTTGCTCTTCAATCAATAAGATTCCGACTCCAAGCTACTCTTCGCTTTTTTCCCAAATCCGCAACTAGAAACACAAACAACCGACTTTAAAAAGGAAAAACGTGACCTAAAGCTCACGACCAGAACAGTTTGAGTTAGGAAATAGAAGCCTTTCTTACCTAGAAGGATGGAGGGCGAGAAGAGGAAGAGATGAACGCGAAAATTGTCGAAAATGGATAAGAAACGAAGGTTTTATGAGCATTTGAATATTGAAGGTGAAAAATAATAACAATGGTGATGTATTTAAGTTTGTAAATCTAAAAAATGAAGGAGGCAAGTGAAGAATATGAATTAGGTTAGGGTTTTTGAGTGGAAAAGATGAAGGGAATTGACCCAATTACATATTAGGTCCATAAGACAGGTTTTTAACACGGTTTGAGCTAAAAATATCGACTCAAGTTTACTAGAAACATAAAAAGGGATAACTATTTCCGGAACAATAAATTAAATCATTAAGATCTAATTTATGCAACTAAATGAAATATAAATTAAAACTGAAATGCCTTAACATGAAACATTCGAATCATTTAAATAAAATTACGAAATTTATGAAATATAATTTATTCTCGAAATTACAATTAAAATCAATAAAATTACGAGTCCGAAATATCGGGGTGTTACAACTTGTACTTTGCAAACTAAAGAAAATATTTCATCAACATCAAAAGAGTATTTTAAACATGTGAGGTGATATATAAAAAATTCAAGGTCAAGTTCGAAGTTTAACTATTTTTAGCCTTGGAACTTCGATTTATAGCATTTTATCTCATAAAAAATGTAAATCATGCAAAATAAACTCCCTTTATTTGAAATTTTCTAGTCTACATGAACACTATGCATGTGAAGTACATAAAAATTTCAAGGTCAGATTCGAAGATAAACTATTTTTAGTCATAGTATCACATTTTATCGATAAAATCGTCATTTTATACTAAATAAATATTTAAATAAAAAATAAAATTCCATAAATCTAAATTTATGAGTTAAAACATTTTTAGGACCAGAATGTTTAACATGCAAAATAATTTCGTGGCTTTGTCATATAAATCACAAATTTTATAGTTTAATTTTTAAGTTCAAAACTCGTAAAGACTAATAAAACGATTTTCCATGTACAACCTCGCTCGGATGCCAATTGTTAGGTTCATATACCTCATTAATTATATTAATGTTCAAAATTAACTCATTAATTTAAATGGATCTAGTACATCCAAAAACTATACTAGAAGAAGGTTTTTCTTACATTGAGTTTTCGGAAATTATGGGCACAAAATTAGTCACCTACCAATTTTGTTCTTGAGTTCAATATGACATTGGATGAACTTTAGATCGCAAAATCCTCCAACGCATACGCACCAAGACATAGCCCGAAACTCTACTAACTATTTAGGTCTAGAAATATATTAGTAGAAAACCTTTATTAATAATCTAATATTTTAGTTTTACTATACTAATAATTTAATTACAATATTAGATTTTGAGAGAAAATCCAAACAGAAACTATTTTATGTTTTTAGAGAAATAATACAATATTAACTTATGGAGACCATTAGAATAATTTTAAGAGGACAGAAGTACTCTTAATAGAGGGATGGGTGGTCATGAGGAGAAAAGGAGGGAAAGGTGATGTGACCGTACACAATCACTTTTTTCTCTTATCAAAAAAATAGAAAATGTAAATTTGATCTTAAATAAAAATAAAGATCAATTTTCTTCACTTATCTAAGCAAGTGGTCGGCCCCTTTATATCCTAATATGGACTTCCATTTTAACTTTCACATTTGGTCAATTGTAAAATGTAACATGTGACGTGCAACATGTTACTAGGCATTTTAATATATATCAATCAAATTAGATACTTTAATGCACAAATAATAACAATTGACGACTTGTACATGTAACTCATAATTACATATACGTAAAAGTCAATTTAATTATAACTTTCCACATTTGTAATTATAAGTAATCCATTATTCTAATTTCGCATGTTTTATAAACATCGAATAATAATTAGTAAAAAAATGTTTTATTTACAAATATTAAATCTTTTAATCATATTAAAATAAGATTCAATTTTCTCATGTCGTACTAATTAAGGAATTAATTAATCGTATTGATATACCATGAATTAACTTTTCTGTTTCGAGAACCGTCCTTTAGGTGTGACCTGAAGGGATCATCTGACCATCACCGCCATATGACAATAACGTCAAACTCTAGCCAGTCAACCGTTACTGATTTATGCTGATCAGATGACTATATATAAGAATCATCCCTTGCGTATTCTTTATATGAGATTTAGATGTGATCGTCAAATCACGTGATCGCTTAATTGTTGAGGCCACTTACTCCAACAATGTTTTAGTAGACGACCTAGCCATGTCGAAAGATCGTTAGGAAATGATCTATGCTTATGATGCTAAAGTTGGAAAAGGGGTACCTAATAACCTAAACAATTTAGTCAACACTATCTAACCCGTGTTTAACATATTTCATTTATATAATTTGCATGTGTGACCCGATTTTCCTAGAAGTTTTTGCCAAAATGGTGCTCAAAACGGAACTAATTAACAAAACGGTGCTCGTTTGAAACTATTTACCAAAAATGGTTCCACGTAACCATTTTTTATTTTTCCTTTTTTTTAATTTTGTAAATGTGTCGCTGTCTGGATATTGGGAGAAATAACCAAAATTGGGGCAGAAACTGTTAAAATGGGGTAGTTCAACTGGTCGTTGTCCCATACAGCGACCAGTTAAAGAAGTCTTTTTTTGCCCAAAACAGGAACTACTGGAGTGAATACTATGAATGCAGCCAAATACCTTTGGTTCTTTTAACATCTTATACATGATGAAATCAAATGCTAACTTAAGTATTCTAAAACTGCATTTAAATAGAAATGTCGCTCGACTAATCAGATGAAATTATCAGAAGAATATGCAATATATATAGCCTGGAGATTCTTGATGAAGTGGGCAGGGAAAAATCGGAGCAGTCTGAGTCAATTTGAGACTCGGACTATCGGAGGGATGTAGAAATAAGGGTGACGAAGGTAGTATTTGATCACTATTACTACCAGAACCTTTTTTCTCATCCCCACCAGTTTTCGTCATTTAGAGCGATTTTGTTGTTCTTTTTTTTTTATGAAATTTTCTGTGAAACGGAGAACGAGGATCAAACCTGCTCAGTTGATGAGCAATGAAGATTGCAGAAGTGCCGATATATTCAATGAATGAACAAGAGGTATACAATCTATATATATATATATATATATATATATATATATATATATATATATATATATATATATATATATATATATATATATATATATATATATATATTCCTAAGCTAGCTTAACTTAATCAAAACCTAGCTAACTATAGCCTGATTAATAGGCAACTAAAAGATAGCATAATAACAAAAAGATATGATAAATATAGGCAAGATAATATACACCAGATATGATAAATATACCCCAGATAATATACACCAGATAATTGTTGATTGTATCTGTCATAAGGAAGAGCAAAAAAAAACATTCTTCAACTGGTCGCTGTATGGGAAAGCGACCAGATGAACTGCCCCAATTCTGCAATTTCTGCCTCAATTTGGTCATTTGTCTCAATAACTGGTCGCTGTCCAAGACAGCGACACGTTTACGAAATTTTAAAAAAAAAAAGAAAAAAAAAATGGTGACGTGGAACCATTTTTGGTAAATAGTTTCAAACGAGCACCATTTTGTTAATTACTTCCGTTTTGAGCACCATTTTGGCAAAAACTTCATTTTCCTACACATTCCTTAGTTATTGTTGTTTTACATTTAGTTTAATATGCCATAAATCTACCCATAACCGATCATCTCTACCTAGATAAAATTCGCCCCATAACAACTATTTGAAAACCACCGAGCTCTCTGTGGAATTTGACCCATATATACAACATTATTTCGCATAGGTTGTGACATCTTATCAGTGGTTCATTGAAGTTTTGTATTGTCTATTTTAATTTTGATATTTTTATCGTATTTTTAAGATTTGTCCGAGCAATTAGCGGTTGATCCATTTAAAAAGGTACACTCTTGAAATACATAAAAGTTAATTACTAAATACCTTACAACTTTGGTTTATTTTTCAAATCAAATCGTCCAACTGACAATGTGGTAGCTACTTGACAGGCTAATCGTATACCTACCAAAGATAATCAACAGGTCACTAACTAATGTAGCTAGGGAAGTCGAGATCGTATCCACAAGGAGACAAAAAATTTATTTGCTAGTTATAGTCTGTCTAAGGTAACCAAATTGGAGTTTTTGTTGATTTGATGATTATCTAAACTAAGACAATTAAATAACTAAGGCAAATAATAAAAAAGGAATCTAAATATGAGGAGAGGGAACTAGGATTGTCGGTTCACCATGGTCAATTAACGCTCAAAATTCAAGTCAAAGGCCAGCGAATATTCGGTCTGAAGGGTAACGAACAGGTCCTCTCGGTCTACTATTCACCCTAGAATACTCCTAATTTTGCTCTTTCCCTAATTAGCATACTTTATTTTCCGCAACAGGTCTAGCCCCTCCCAATATCTCGATCTAGGTCAGAGTGTACCGCATTAATTAACCAATTACGTCGACTTAATCGATTAATTGAGATTAAATGTCATGATTAACAATTCAAACATAAAATAGGCCAGAGCTAAACATCTAATCCCGACCGCATCAAAACCATGGCTCCCCTAAATTCTAGTAGAATGAATTTAGCAAAGAATTAACATATATATATATTGTATAATTGAAATGTAATTTCCAAGCTAAAATTTACCAAAGAATTAAGCATGACGGATGAATAAGATAAACAATTTAAGCAAAAGCAATTAAAAAATAGAAAAACTAAAAGAACAAAGGAGAAGAATAAAAAAAAGAACATAGATTAATTGAATAACCTAAAAGAAAAGGAATACAAATTCCGAAGATTTGATCTCTAATTTCCAAGCTAAAATAACGTTGATGACTTTTCTCTAATATTTTATTCATGCTGTAAAACTGTTTCTAAATCTTCATTAAATAGTAAAAGTGTCCTTAATTAAAACAAACATATAATGGGCCGAAATACAAAACTAAAAATCTCGCCTAAAAATACAAACATGTCGATCGACATGTTCCATAAGCAGCAAAAGTCGATCGAAAATACCAGTCGATCGACTTTTCTTCAGCGCACAATTCCTGCAATGCGCACTGAATTTCAAACGGCCGTCATTTCTTCGTTATTTGGGCGAGTCATGCGTTTTTGGTGGCATTGGAAAGCTAGGAGAATAAGATTTCACCTCCAATTAAGAATCACTTGATTATCAGTTGCAGAACTCGAGTTATGACTCTTCAAAGTAGGCACTAGTAATGTCAAGCTCTTATTTTGCTCGATAAGCTTTCTTACTTCACTATGGACTCTAAGAGAACGATTTCCAAGCTCTATTTACATCAAGACTAGGAACAGGAGCTCATATCACCTTTTTTGATATAATTTGGCTTACATTTGCACATTTGGACGAATAACCTGCCCAATTCGTAACATATACCCAAAGTAACAAACGTGGGGAATCTAGCAATGACATCGCATATAAAAAGCAAAAAAATGCGCGCCAAAATAGATGAATAAATGCATATAAAAGGCGCGCATCACTAATGGTTATGAGAAACTTGACAACAGAGCAATGACATAGACGACTCATTATATATGTGTGTGGTTTACTCCGCAATGTTATAAGTGAGTTATTCAAATATTAAGTGTTGAAACCACCTGTATAAAATTAATTTCGTATGGAAAAATCTCATTGATGCCTTATAACGTTGTAAACTCAATACTTCGATATAGCCATCACTAAATTATTTTCAGCCTCTCCATCAACCATCCTATAAAAATATATTTTTGAAGTCTTATCACCACGTGCATGCTTCAAGTTTTATTTACATTTATAAAACATTTATTATATCGATTCAAACGGTATCTCTTCCATTTATTATACGAATTAAATTTTCATTTCAATTGTTCAATAATGTGAAAAACTTTATTCCCTAAATCCGAATTCCAAAAGGTTCATAAACTTTTTTAAGTTCCTTATTGCTATTTCAAAAATTTGGCATGTCTCTTGTTATAATTAAGTTCATCATCCTATATAAAATTAGTATTAAAGAATATAAAATAATTATTTTTGCTTTTGAAAAAAACACATAAACTTAAAAACATACGGAGTAGAAATTAGAAATCATACTATTTAATATTTATCTGAATATTCACTTTCGCTTCCCTTTAGTACGCTTCATTTTAGTACATATCTTGATAATAGTTCATATGAAATGAAAAAGAAAAACATATATTAGAGCTGATTATACTCATGAATAGAAAAATACAAAGTCAAAAAGGTATCAGGAAAATATAATAGTAAAATTACACAACAATATACGTTTAATAAAAAATTAAAAGAAATTTTATATGAACTTTATTTTGATATGAACAATATACCTTTTGTTGAGCCAAGATATTTCCTACCTGATCAGGAAACATCCCAGGACAAACCTCATACGAGCATATACTCGATAAAGTACATATGCTCCAAATGGCACCGGGTCAGAAAAGGTATTCAAGACAGGAAGGAAGCAGTTCACTGACCATGTAAAACCCCTCGTGGCAGCGGAAAAGTAAAACATACAAATGCATGAAAAATGCGCGGATTTAAAACCTTTCACATGATTAGAAATGACATGCGAGGTGAATTACGAACAACATGCGAAAGAAATAAAACTTAGATAAGTATAAAGTAGAGTACAACAAAACCATACTGGGATAGCATATCCCGAGACCCGAGAGTATTACAAAACAATAAGATAAAATTCTAGCTACGCGATAGGTAAATGTCATGTCGATGAAAACATCGCTCGCTAGCTCTCGACGGAATCCCCATCCATATAGCACAAACCTACATACATGAAAACAAGTATGTCACAGTGAGTGGGGAGTGACTAGAGGTTCACCTAGACACTTATTGTCATAAACACATAACATGTAATCATATTGTCAACCATACATACTCCAACATAAAACATATTATGAGAAGTACGCTACTCATGAATAACAATCACGAGTTCACTTAACATCCAGTTTAAATCATACCACACTCATATTAAACACTCTTATAAGCATGCATATATAATCACTCTCTATGACTAGTTCAACAGTCAAATCTTAAGACATAAATAATTCACAACATTCAATAAGTAAAAGGTTCAGAGGCGACATCCTAACGCATAACCTAATACCAAACATTCAACAATATCTAGCACTGTACCCCAACACAGGCAATCTAGACATAAACAATCATCACAACATGGAAGATGGCATATGACGACTCCATTATACGACAACAGTATGCCTACTTAATCTCAGACTATTCAAATCCCTTGGTAGAACGACTACAATATGAAGTCCTAGTCTAAACCTGGCCTGACTCTCGGGGAAACCCACTTCCCCCGAGCGACAAGCATCCCCAACTCAGGATACCTCGAAGACTCGAACTAGCTAGGAACGAAGTACCCCCAACTCAGGGCGGATGATCTGAAAACTGACCGAGAGCCTAAGCCTAACGGTCATACCAAGACGAAATCAGGCATGGTGAGAACAAGAGTCATATAACAGCCCATAGTATAATCTTCACATGCATCACACAACACATCACCCCAAGTGGAACGCATATGAGTTATAGAAGAAAGACTAGCTCAAAACTCGTTTGACAGTCCTATATTTTATTTCTAAGCATCCACTCAACTCCTAGCCAATTTCGGAAACTATTTGAGACGAGAGCCGGTTTCCCTTCTGGTTGCCCGACCGGGGGGTCTTTCTCCTCAACCCAATTTCCAAACTCGGTATAAGAGTCGTCCAAACTTCTTGGACTTCAAACAACTTGATTGATTGGTAAATTGATATGTTTTTTCTACACATCCATTCAACACTTAGCCAACTTCGGAAACCGTTTTGAGGCGAGAGCCGGTTTCCCTTCCGGTTGCTCGGCCGGGCGGTCTTTCTCCTCAAATTGATTACCGAGCCCGACATAAGTGCCGCCCAATTTCTGGAATTTCAAACAAACATACAATTCATATAAATAACACAACCAAGCATTCAATACCAAGTATGGTTCTTTACATGTAATTCAAGGGAGCAAGTAATAAGATGCACTTGAGACTTATATAATTCAAGCCCATATATTAACAAAGTGAAATAGTAACGGAAAATCAATAAGAAGCATTATATAAAATTCCAACGGTTAAATTCATGAAAACGAGCTTACAACTTCCTAAAATACATATTAGATATGTTTACGACTCATGTGATATTTTATTTAGCGATAAAACAATGGATAGCTATTTATTATCGAGCATACGATTAATTAACATAAGGCAAACATTAGTTCGATTAACGAATCTCAAGTTAAATAAATATACATTTCAAACTAAGTATTTTTTATCATGTAACATCATTCGAAACATGCTATAACAAACGAACAAAAACTACCCAAAACAGCCCGCAAACCACAGACAAGCACGCAAGCTACAGTGAAACACGCAGCCTGCGGTTCCTCCTGCCCACCCGCGACAGTTTCTGCAATTTCACGCTTTTCTCCTACAATTCGACAATGCTTTCTACCCTTCATCTAGCACTTCTAAACAACGATCTTAAGCAAGAATTAAACTATCCTAGCAGCATATAATCCCAACAATACAAAGTGTGTTCATCACATATAAACCACTGATCGAAATGACTCGATTTCTAGCATTAAAACATGTATTTAGCGAGCATTGAAGCATACATAGGATGAAAAAAAAACAAAAATTGTGACGGATACTCTCATTACCCATTTAAAATCCTTCTAATCTTCACCAATTACTCAACATAACAATATGAAAACTCAATCATAGCTATGAATAAGTAATCTAATTCATTCATACTTCCTACTTTCCACCAAACATGAACACAACAGCATAAATTCCTCAAACAACAATCCAAAAATCAGATTATACTTATTCTTAACATAAAACACATGTAAATTTCAGAAATTAACTACCCACATCATAATCATGCTATAATCATCATCCATTAACATAAAACACCATCAAAAACTCATGTCAACTTAATTTAAGATAAAAAGTCGAGTTTCCTCATTAAGGTCACATTTACTTAGCGAAATCCTCGAGATCTTCTTCAACAATCACCAAGTCTTCTTCCGGGTTATCACAATCACCGCCTAAAACAAAGAAAACATCAAAACGGGTTCACGAATTTCGAAATATACGAACAGGCCGAAAATTCAACTTTCACAAATTGCAAGATTATTTATCCTAGAACGACGGGAACGTTCTCACGAGTCTTTAGGCGCAAGAATTGTTAAATTCCGTTGAAAAACGGAGATTTTATGAGGACATTTGTTAATTGGGGATTTTTTGTAAAAGATGAACAATGGAGGTTAGGGTTAGAGGAAAGAGATGAATGAATAGTGACTTCCTCTTTTCTTTTGTATGTGAAATGTTCGGAACAGGTTTTTAGTAAGAAGTCGGGATTACATGTGAAGGACATGCCAAGTGACTAACATATCATCTCGAAGTTTAATTAAATCTTAAAAATGAAACTTAACTTATTATCTTAATTTCAGTTCACGAAAAAAAATAAAATATATTAATTTTTTCGAAATCTTATTTAAATTATTAAACATTACGGATCCCCAAAATACGGGATATTACAATCACACCACCTTTCAAAAAGTTTCGACCTCGAAACTTGAAAACGTAAAGTAAAGAATTACAAAAGTCCATGTTAACAATTAAGACATTTAAAGAGGTCTCGGTAACTCAAAACTGGGATTTCTTCAAAGATTTTGAAATAAATTCCAAGGCACAAGTCTTTGATAAGGTTGTTGGGGTTCTCGTTACGTATTCAAGAGCCCGACACTGCAAGTGAGAGACAAGTACAAAATAAAATCAATTAAAGTTAAATATTAGACCGATCCGGTCTCAATGAGCGTAGTACAGGTTACCAGATGTCTCGGATAACGAGTTCCAATAGCAAATCAACGCTAAAATCAATCAAAGTCGTAAAATATTCAACTTCTCAAAACTAGGTTTTCCAAAAGCAACTCCATTACCAAATAGTCGAAATGAGTAAAGTTTGCTAAAATAACAAAAGCTTATTATCAACAGAAAGGGAAACAATTCCGTGAAGTCGCAGGTAACAAGGAGGAAAGAAGCTGCATAAGGGAGAGGTTATGATTTCGTCCAACTGATTTCCCAAGGTTCGGGTTTCAAAAATTCTCACAAGGTTTTCCTTTCTCACTTCCCACATTCCGGTACGTCAGTTATTGACTCCTAAGAAACATCCCTTTGACTGGTTCACTATACTATCACTCCTCAAAATTAAAGGATTACCACTCTTCGAACTTCAACCATCCCATAAGGCCAGGTCTAGATATCTGAGCTTCGCTATTCCTCAAATGATAATTATATAACACCTCCAAATTGCGAATCCCTATTCCATTGTCAACTCATAACATCAATGGTCATCCGTTAAAAATTCTTAAATTACCAAGTCTCCAAACTTTCATTTTCTAACCAATTACTTTATTCTATCCACCCAACAATGGTGCATCCTCAAATTTCCTCAAGTACTTCAATAAGTAAATGTTAAGATCCATTAAGTAATCTAAAGTCAAATACTGAGTCAACCCTTGCAAGTTAAATCGTAATTTCTCCAATATTCACATACTATTACCAATATCTCTCATTCCCTATACAACAATTTATTCCTCAAGTCAATCACATCCTCAAAGTCGAGTAAGACCAACTTATCTCACTCATCTATTCAACAACATTAGCACCTTAAGTCTATTCTTCCAAACTCATCTATGACTTCTAGCATTTCATATAATTCCTCAAATGGTACCTCTCAATCCACAAATTTTCACGATTCAAGTAAGATTCTCAAAACTAAGTTCCACCGAACACTAAGTATACAACCCAACCTTTAAGTAAGCATTTTATCACTCACTTGCACACTTCCAATTGGATGGTCATACAGACGCTAGGACCACCAAAACATGTCTCACGATACCTTCTAGGTTTCCCTCAAATAGCAATATTCCTCAGCATACGGGTTACGGTTATCCACAAGGTACCTCGGAAAGGTGAGCAACAAGGATAACTCGGGAAGGTGTGAAGTTAGCTTTCAAATTAGACTTGCAGGAGTCTGAGAAGAAAGAAAAGGTAGGTTAAATCTCCAGAAGGCAATGCTATGGAAGTTTCCATACAAGGAGATAGACTCAAGAGTAAGACTATAGGAAAGACTTGGTCAAGAAGGGAGTTTAAGATGTACAGTATGGAATAAAATCAAACATTCAGCACTAAGGGCCATGAACGTACCAGTAACAATGTCAAGGTCAGCATTAGCCTCAGATCTCGCCATCACATCGATCTGCTCATCCGGCTCGTCACTATGGACCAAGGCAGCAGCAGTAATAGCAACAGCCTTACTGATGGTTGTATCTTTCTCGAGGCACTCAAAGGTTTGGTGACCAGACTCTTTGCACGTGAACCATTTGTAAGCTTGTTTTTTGCAGTCCATTCCAGGGTGGCGTGCCTCATTACAACGACGACACGTGACAGTAGTATCAACGGGGTCATCTCTGGCATTGTCGCTGGTCTTCTTCCGAGGGCAATCACAGATGAGGTATCCAGGCTCTCTGCACAGGTAACAGATATGCGACCTACATAAACAACGCCGCCTGGGGCAAAGTGTCGACGACACCGATGACACTTTGGGTTCTTGCTGTAAGAAGGCATAGTCGTAAGAGGTTGCTTAACAGGGAGAATGCGCTTTCCTCTCCCAGAATGAGAGGAGGAAGGAAGAGGGTGCGAGGCCTCTTGCCTCGCTGGCTCTGTGAAGGTGGATGGAGAGAAGGTAGAGCTCTGTATCCTTCGCAAAAGATCTGATATGAGTCATCGGCCCGCAAGACACTATAGTAGCTCTGCATGAAAGAAGTCGGGTCGCCACTTGCCATGCTCCTAGTCTCAGCATTGAGCTTGCTCGTAAAGAGGTACGCCTTGTCCTCTTCATTCTCAACCAATTGTGGGACAAAGTGAGATAGCTCCTCGAACTGGTTAGTGAAGGCCTGAACTGAAAGGGTTTCCTGGCGAAGGTCGATGAACTCCGTTATCTTCTGCTGGCGTAGACTCCTAGGGTAAAACCTCATACCTAAAATGGTCTTAAAACGACTCCAAGTGAAAGAAGAGTCGTGAGTACCAGGGTTAAACGCTACCAACCAACGTCTGGCCTCACACACTAAGAACTGGGATGCTACACGGACCTGATATCCATGAACAACGCCATAGATTGCAAAGTTTCTTTCCATGTCAAAGAACCATTCAGTGAGAACCTCTGCACTGATTTCTCCGTCGTAGGTCCTAGCCGCGTTTCTCCACATCTGGGCGATGACCCAAGCAAATCCTCCGGGTTGGTTACCTTTCGGTGGCGGCAAAGAGGAGGAGGCACACTTGTTAAAGTTGAACGATTCTGTAGAGCTTGGAGAAGAGCTTGCATTAGGGCACTCTCGGTATCGTTTGGCTCCGTCATTCTTCGATTACAAAGGAACAAACCGTTAGACGTATTTCAAACACAATACAAACAGACTACCACTTGTCCTTAAAACTACCTATCTCTCATTCATTATTTGAATTATTGGTCAAGTTAGGTTTGGGGATTACATGAGTGCGTCGGGAGAGATAACGCTCTGATACCAACTGTAAAACCCCTCGCGGCAGCGGAAAACTAAACCATACAAATGCATGAAAAATGTGCGGATTTAAAACTTTTGACATGATTATAAATGACATGCGAGCTGAATTACGAACAACATGCGAAAGAAATAAAACTTAGATAAGTATAAAGTAGAGTACAACAAAACCTAAATGAGATAGCATATCCTAAGAGTATAACAAAATAATAAGATAAAAGTCTATCTACGCGATAGGTAAATGTCATATCGATGAAAACATCGCTCGCTAGCTCTCAACGAAATCCCCATCCATATAGCACAAACCTACATACATGAAAACATGTACGCCACAGTCAGTGGGGAGTGACTAGAGATTCTCCTAACCACTTATTGTCATGAACACATAACATGTAATCATATTGTCAACCATACATACTCCATTATAAACCATATTATGAAAATTACGCTACTCATGAATAACTATCACGAGTTCACTTAACATCCAGTTTAAATCATACCACACTCACATTAAACATTCTTATAACCATGCATATATAATCACTCTCTATGACTGGTTCAACGGTCAAATCTTAAGACATTACCAATTCACAACATTCAACAAGTAAAAGGTTCAGAGGCAACATCCTAACGCATAACTTAAGACCAAACATTCATCAATACCTAAAACTGTACCCCAACACAGGCAATCTAGACATAAACAATCATCACAACATGGAAGATGGCATATGACGACTCCATTATACGACAACAGCATGCCTACTTAATCTCAGACTATTCAAATCCCTTGGTAGAACGACTACAATATGCAGTCCTAGTCTAAACCTGGCCTGACTCTCGGGGAAATCCACTTCCCCCGAACGACAAGCATCCCCAACTCAGGATACCTCCAAGACTCGAACTAGCTAGGAACGAAGTTCCCCTAACTCAGGGCGGATGATCTGAAACCTGACCGAGAGTCTAAGCCTAACGGTCATACCAAGAGGCAACTCAGTCATGGTGAGAATAAGAGTCATATAACAGCCCATAATATAATCTTCACATGCATCACACAACACATCACCCCAAGTGGTACGCATTTGAGTTGTAGAAGAAAGACTAGCTCAAAACTCGATTAACAGTCCTATATTTTATTTCTAAGCATTCACTCAACTCCTAGCCAATTTCTGAAACTATTTGAGGTGAGAGTCGGTTTCCCTTCCGGTTGCCTCGTCGGGGGGGTCTTTCTCATCAAACCAATTTCCAAACTCGGTATAAGAGCGTCCAAACTTCTTGGACTTCAAACCACCTGATTGGTAAATCGATATTTTTTTTCTACACATTCATTCAACACTTAGCCAACTTCGGAAACCGTTTTGAGGCGAGAGCCGGTTTTCCTTCCGGTTGCCCCGCCGGGGGGTCTTTCTACTCAAATTTATTACCGAACCCGACATAAGTTTCGCCCAATTTCTTGGACTTCAACCAAACATATAATTCATATAAATAACACAACCAAGCATTCAATACCAAGTATTGTTCTTAACATGTAATTCAAGGGAGCAAATAATAAGATGCACTTGAGACTTATATAATTCAAGCCCATATATTAACAAAGTGAAATAGTAACGGAAAATCAATAAGAAGCATTATATAAAATTCCAACGGTTAAATTCATGAAAACAAGCTTACAACTTCCTGAAATACATATTAGATATGTTTACGACTCATGTGATATTTTATTTAGCGATCAAACAATGGATAACTATTTATTATCGAGCATACAATTAATTACCATAAGGCGAACATAAGTTCGATTAACGAATCTCATATGAAATAAATATGCATCTCAAACGATTTTTTTTTATCATGTAACATCATTCGAAACATGCTAAAACAAACGAACAAAAACTACCCAAAACAGCCCGCAAACCACGGACAAGCACGCAATGCAAGCTGCAGTGGAACACGCAGCCTGTAGTGGCCTAGCCGCAGGCCTGCGGTGGTGGCCGCAGCCTGCGGTTACCACTGCCCACCCGCGACAGTTTCTGCAATTTCGCCCTTTTCTCCTACAATTCGACAATGCTTTCTACCCTTCGTCTAGCACTTCTAAACAACGATCTTAAGCATGAATTAAACTATCCTAGCAGCATATAATCCCAACAATCCAAAGTGTGTTCATCACATATAAACCACTAATCGAAATGACTCGATTTCTAGCATCAAAACATGTATTTAGCAAGCATTGAAACATACATAGGATGAACAAAACAGAAATTGTGACGGATACTCATTTCTCATTACAAATCCTTCTAATCTTCACCCATCACTCAACATAACAATATGAAAACTCAACCATAGGTATGAACAAGTAATATAATTCATTCATATTTCCTACTTTCCACCCAACATGAACACAGCAACATAAATTCCTCAAACAACAACCCAACAATCATATTATATTTATTCTTAACATAAAACACATGTAAATTTCAGAAATTACTTATCCACATCATAATCATGCTATAATCATCATCCATTAACATAAAAAACCATCAAAAACTCATGTCAACTTAATTTAAGACAAAAGGTCGAGTTTCCTCATCAAGGTCACCTTTACTTAGCGAAATCCTCGAAATCTTCTTCAACAATCACCAAGTCTTCTTCCAGGTTATAACAATCACCGCCTAAAAATAAAATCAAAAGGGATTCACGAATTTCGAGATATACGAACAGGCGGAAAATCCAACTGTCACAAATTGCAAGATTGTTTACCTTAAAACGACGGGAACGATCTCACGAGTCTTTAAGCGCAAGAATCGCTAAATTCCGTTGAAAAACGAAGATTTTATGAGGAGATTTGTGAATGGGATTTTTTGTAAAAGATGAACAATGGAAGTTAGGTTTAGAGGAAAGAGATGAATGAATAGTGACTTCCTATTCTCTTTTGTATTGGAAATGTAAGGAACGGGATTTTAGTAAGGAGTCGGGATTACATGTGACGGACATGCCAAGTGACTAACATATCATCTCGAAGTTTAATTAAATCTTAAAAATGAAACTTGACTTATTATCTAAATTTCAGTTCACGAAAACAAATAAAATATATTAATTTTTCCGAAATCTTATTTAAATTATTAAAAATTACGGATCCCGAAAGTGGTGGATGTTACAGACCAGCCAACAAGCACTACAAGGAAAGAAGCAGGAACCTCGCAGGAGTAGCAGACAATGTGAATAATATAATAAATAAAACTATTTATTAAGAAGGCCAAGGCCAACTGCAAGTTAGACCGTGAAAAACAAGGTTAAGAGAGCAACGAATAGTGGTCGTTGTGGGCGAAGAAGTCAAAACGTATTAAGAGGAACACTCCCTACTTTCTCGGGATGATCATAAAACCATGTTGGAGCTGGTGTCCTCCACATGTAGTGTGATAACGTCATTGCACAGACCCTTGTACGGACAAGTGGGAGATTGTTGGGGTTGGTGTCCTTGACAGTTAGTACAATGACTTACTACATCTCTTAAAGGATCACAAGGGCATACTTCAGTATTATTATCAGTTAATCCACGTTTATCGATAACGGTTGGCTTGCTAGATAAGTTTGACGTTATTGTCATACGGATGGCGGTGATCAACTGGTCCCTATACGTCACACCTATAGGACACGTTTGAGAGATGTGAAGGTATGAAAATACAGTCACATTTATGCCGGAAATGACTAAACAGTTAGTCAGAGGTATTGACTATTAAATTAGTCAATGAGATGTTGAGATTATTATTTAATACGGATTAAATAATTTTAGCTAATACGAATTACATGATTAATTCGTAAATTAAATATAAACAGTTATATTTAATTAAATATTGAATTCGTGTATTAATATAAGCAGTTATATTAATTTAGCTAATTATACAATATCGTATTTTTGTCAGACCATTATTAATGTATCGACTGCATTAATATCTGACAACATGCATGCGATTTATAATTAAAAAAAACCCGCGAATTATATTTTAGAAAAACGGGTCGAATCATGCATTGGAATAAGGTAAGAGTGGAAAGCCCACTCTCACCCTAGTCCGTTCGGCCGGCCGTGTATTACAAATAGAGAGGGACTCTCTTTTTGTCAGGTATCTGGACTACTGATTACTGATAATCACATCTCAAGAAAATTAGGGTTTTGAGAACAGCTTTCCCAAAACCTAGGTCTCACATCTAAAACCTCACAAAACTCTCCCCATATTGCAAGGCAATTGGAGAGCATTTCTAGCACACGCGGTATCATCTCAGACAAAGTCTTGGGTGCAAGTTATAGGAGGGAATTTATTTTAATTCCTGTTCTTAGGCCATTCGCGCAAAGGACCTAAGGTTGTATTCTATTTCATGTTTTTCTATCTTATGACAATAATCGCATTTGTAGTTTTTGTTATAATCCTGCAATTTTAGGGTGAATACATGTTTATTCCCCACAAGTGGTATCAGAGCCAAGGCCACGAAAATTTTACAATTGTGTTTTTCATAAGTTTTAAAACTGAAAATTTGCATCTCGCACGTTTGTCTCGGCCGTGTGCCAATTTTGAGAAAAATCGATCATGTTTTTCGATTTTTTATTGCATATTGTTAATTAATCGATATTTTTAACAGTATGTAAGTTTTGTTGTTGTTTATTGTTGATTTACTCGATTAAAATCAATAATAAACACTCATTTTTGGTTTTAAACAGTTCGTAGCATTATTTTGTTATCCGTCACTCGATTGAGCACTTTTTGGCTCGATCGCGCAGTATTTCAGAAACCAGACACTCGATCGAGCACTTTGTGACTCGATCGAGTACTTTGGATTCTACGAATGAGCGTATTTCTACTCGTTCGTAGTCTGCTTCGTTAACCCGTCACTCGATCGAGACTTGTTGTACTCGATCGAGTGACACTATTCCTCGATCGATCATGTTTTTATTCGATCGAACAGTTGTCAGGGTTTATTTTCTTTTCTGAAAATTTTAAGTTTTCTGAAATTTTTTGTGTTCGATAATCGAGTACCTGTTTTGCTCGATCGAGCATCTCGTCTGACACTGTTCCCTGATCGACCTCGCTTTAATTCGATCGAACAGATTTCAGGGTATTTTAGTTTTTCTGAAAATTTTGGTTTCCCGAAATTTTGGGGGTTCGATCGAGTACATGTTTTACTCGATCGAGTAAAACCCAGTCTGTCAAGGTTACTCGATCGAGTACTTTAGTGACTCGATCGAGCAAACCCTGTTCTGGCATATTTTTTCGAAAATAATTTTATTTTATTTTCTCTTGGCCAATAGTAATATACTATATACGGAAATAGTATGTTAACTTTTGTGAAACGGTTCAATCTCGTAAGATACATATTATTTTAAAACGGTTTAAAATAATGGACTATGATTATATTAAGATTTATGTGACTAAAACAGTATAATCAAATAATTTTAATCTCGTAAGGTGGTTTGGTAAAATTTATTAAACATAATAACGGTATTATGTCATGAATGAATTTTATTTTTAGTTGATGCATTTTATTTATCGTCTTGTGAATGCTTTTGAATGTTTTTATAACGTATTTAATTTTGCAAACGGTTGTAACTTAGTGTGGCCTTAGAGGATTGTGTTACCGTAATGATGGAACACGATCTTGTTTGTAATTATGAGATCTTGTATCTCGGTTTTGGTTTTTGCCATGTAATTACTTTTGTATTTAAATTAGAATGCAAATAGGTTTACTTTTGTAATTTAAATTAGTAATTTTGTGAAGACCAAAGACGGAGACCGGATGCTCACTCCCGCTGCAAAGACCAAGATGGAACATCAAGACAAGCTTCTAGGGTCCAACGGTGGATTTCAAGTTGTTTTTATGTTTATTTTGGTAGGATAGGCCACACTAGGACTTTTATTTACGTTTATTGCATTTCTTTTATGCTTTCATCGATAATAGCTTGCATCATATTCCGCCTAAAACCAAACCATCTATAACATGCCTGAAAACTGACTCATGTAGAGGTTACGCGTTATTTTTCTGTGACATACAGATGTCACGTGTCACATTTAAAGCCATCACTTTATTTCATTCATTCACGACTATGCTAGATATTAGTTCACTTAAAATGAATAAATATAAGTTGATGGGGTCTTCCTCGTATAACCAAAACTTGAGACTAGTCTTTATAAATCAGACTCCCATGAATCCATTCTTCGTCGGTAGGCATAATATGACCCCTTCTACGTCGGGTAAGTGGGAATAGATGATTTATTTTATCTCAACATTGTGGTCACTAGATACTATCTAGCGACTATGATGGACTAAAAGATGAGATTTACGGAAATCTATCGACCAAGAGTTCCAACGGTGGAACTAGCCAAGCTGTGGGCTTATCAATTTACGGAAATTGAGTCTTAGGATCGTTTATATAATTCTTGAGGGAGATCAATTATATAAATGCATTAGTCTACGAGTTTAAATTCAATTTAAAATAGACTTAAATCACAACGATGAGTTGATTATATGGTTTTGTTTTTACCTTCCTTTCAGTGTAGAACACGATCAATTTTAAACTGCTAATAACAAATGGCTGGTGAAGACCCAATGCCAAGTGCCAAGCTAGCACGAGAATCCTGGCTTAAAGCCTTCATGGACTCCATGAATCAGTCTACAAGACTGAGGAATGATGGGTCAAACTTCTCTGACTGGGAGGCAGCATTACGGAATGCTGCCATTGCTGACGGAAAGCTCAAGTGCTTGACTGAGCCTATTCCGGCACACCCAGGAACTGGAGCTAGAGCTAACGAAGTTCGCGCTCATAGCGACTTCGTCATGGAAGCGGGTGCGATAAAGAACGTACTTATCTATGCAATTGAATCCAATTTTGCAAAGACGCTTCATCTCCCATGGTGCAAACAAGATTTTCACCACGCTCACTAACGAATTCTCGAAAGCTCCGAGAATCGTTTTTTATGAGCATACATGTCGCTTCTTTGAAGCGAAACTCCAGAAGGGCCAAGATGTTAGCCCACATATTCTCAACATGATTTAGAATATCGAGAAACTGGAGGCCCTAAACTGCAAGATCAGTGAGAACATAATCGTTGATCGAATGCTTCATTCGCTTCATGATGGGTTCGCCCTCTTTAGGGCCAACTATTACATGAACGACATGAAGAAGACTCCTCATGAGCTCCACTCCCTTCTCGTACAGACCGAGAAAGATCTGAAATTAAGTGGGAGCGTGAAGCAGGATGTTCTCATGATCTCCAGTAAGGGTAAGGGTAAAGGGAAAGCGAAAGCTCAAGGCGACCTAGCGATAGGTAAGAAGCCTAAGTTCAAGAAGTCAGGATTTGCTAAGAGTGGGCCCGGTGAGTCGAGCAACTCACAGAGTAAGACAAAGAGCAAGGATACTAGCATGGAATGCCACCATTGCCACAAGACTGGGCATTGGAGGCGCACGTGCCCCGTGTATCGTGAGGACATTAAGGCAGGCCGCGTTACTCCTGTTGGTATGTCTTCTTCTTTTTCTATTCACGTGATTGAGATTAACCATGCAAGTTACAAAACTTGGGTACTAGATACTGGTTGTGGTTCTCATATGTGTAATCATGTGCAGGGCCTCCGAAACAAAAACCCCCTCATAAAGGGTGAGGTTGACCTGCGTGTCGGGAATGGAGCACGAGTTGCTGCAGTCTCGATGGGAACATACGTGATCCAGCTTCCAAGTGGATTCGATTTATCTTTGTATAACTGTTGTTATGTTCCTAGTTTATCCAAAAACATTATCTCTGTTTCTGCACTTGACAAACTCGGTTTTTCATTTGTAATAGAGAACAATAGCTGTATTTTCTCGTTACACAATATGATTTATGGCAAGGCAGTTTCCATGAATGGAATTTATGTTTTAGATCAAACCACCGAAATATTACACGTGAATAACAAGAGGTTAAAGGTTGGTGACAAAGATCAAACTTACTTATGGCACTACTGTAATACCTCGAATTTTGGGTACGATATTATCTTAATTGTTTATGATAGTTTAAACGGTTTTATGATTAGTTCAAGGGGTTTTATTTGATACGATGTTAAGTACAATGATAGTACTCGTTTTGTTTATAAGTTTTTTTTTAAGTTGTGTCATGCTTCTCGTGGGGTTCGAACAAGGGGTCTCTAGGGTTGTGTTTCGGGCTTCTAATATTGCCAAGTTACCGAAACCCTAGCAAACCTCACCAACACTCATCTCACGTTCCCCTCCCCATGCCGTCATATAAGTAGGACTACCACCTTATTTCTGACCTACTATCAACATAACCTACACCCTAATCCCTCTGCCGCCACCACCCAGAAGAGAAAGAGAGCTGTCACGGTGAGGCCAGTCATGCCTAGGACCTTTCGAAACCACCCAGAATCAGGTCTGTGTGTATTGTTTAAACGTGAGTCTTTACCTGTTTGTGTTTGGGGTCTGTTGTCCTTAAATCGAAGGGTTGGAGGGTGTCGCAGTTACCCTATGGTGGTCGTCAGTTGTTACTGGTTGATGGGGGAGTGTCAGGGAGGTGGCCACGGCGGGTATAGGTGGCCATGTGGGTGTCGATGGTCTGATTCGTGACCTCTAGTCAGAAGGGTTTTCGTTTATGTTGTTTCAGGGATGAGTTGGGGGTGGTACCACTGTTGACTCGGGGGAGGTCGATGCGATGGTACCACCGTGGTTTGTGGGTCGCGTGTCAGAGAGGGGATTGGTGGTGGTCACGGGTGGTGTCAGTGGTGGTAGTTGTGGTGGCAGGAGGTTTTCGTTTTGTGTGAAATAGGGAGTGTAGCAGCGACAGGGGTGAGGGACTGTCATCGGTGAGGGCTCTGGCACCTCACCGGCGGTCGGCGATGGGTTTCATGGTGTCGTAGGGGTGGCAGGTTGTCGGTGGTGTCGGGATAGGGTGGCGGTTGGCGGTCGTAGGGTATGTGCGCGGTGGGGGAAGCGTTTTGCGTCGGGTTGTTGGTGGCTGTTTGTTTCGTTTTGTTGCTACTATTATTATTATTATTATTATTTTCCCTATTATTATTATTACTAATATTATTATTATTATTATTATTAATATTATTTGTTGTTATTATTATTAATTATCAATAAACTTATTGGTAGTATAAACTTTATGTTTATGTTATAATTGGTTAGATTACGGTTTTGGGTTGTTGCTTTGTGTTAATTAAAATAGAGTCGGGAAACTAGCGAGTCGTGGGAGTTTCTATTTTGGGAAAGTTTCTAATTATGGAAACTTTCCACTTATGGAAGGTTTCTATTTATAGTAAGTATGGTTGTTTAAGGGGTTCGGGAAGTTTATTGATTCGTTACAAACACGTGTTTAGGTAGCAGTTTCCGCGTGGAACATTTCTAGCGAGCTTTGGATTTATCTACATTCCTGCAATTCGAGGTAGGGGAAATACTGTGCATATAATGATGATTACTCTGTTATTGTTTGACGATGACCATGATTATTTTATATTATCATATAATTGGTACACTGTGTTATTTGATTGTATATTTCTGCTATACGATATGAGGTGATGAGAAATGGGCCTTGTGATCGGTGCGGAGTTAATGGGCCATGTGATCGGTGCGGAGTTAATGGGCCATGTGATCGGTGCGGATTTAATGGGCCTTGTGATCGGTGCGGAGTTAATGGGTCTTGTGATCGGTGCGGAGTTAACGGGCCTTGTGATTCGGAGTGGGGATGATTGAATTTCTACTTATAATAATGTTTGATTATTTACGTTTCCTCTACTCAACCTCATGGTTGACCCTGTGTATTCGTGATCACCTGTGATGAACCAATTAATTGGGGAGCAGATTGACAGGTGGCTGAGACTATGGGAAGCTACGGGAAGGGAGAGCTTGGATTTGGACCAGACTAGTCTAGATCACTATAGTTGTTTATCATGAGTTGTAACTTTATTTCACAAGACAGTTTTTAAGTTGGTTGTATAAACTTGTTTCTGAGTTAACATTAATAATAAAGTATTGTTTTTCCTTCCTTTGTATCTACTGCATCGGGAAACCGAGATGGTAACACCCCGATTTATCTGAGGAGTCCTAGTTCAGGCCCTTAAATAAATGGGGGTGTTACAACTGCCGTATGGGACATATAAATGAGAAACGCGTAAAACAGCTCATACAGAATGGAGCTAACTCGGCCTTTGATTTCGTATCATACGGCACGTGTGAATCATGTCTTATCGGTAAAATGACTCGTATTTCCTTCAAAGGTGTTGGAATGCGCGCTGCCGACCAATTAGGACTCATAGATACGGATGTATGTGGCCCTATGTCGATCAACGGACGAGAAGGCTATAGGTATTTCATCACTTTCACGGATGATTTGAGTAGATATGGCTATGTCTACTTAATGAAGCATAAAAGTGAATCCTTTGACAAGTTCAAAGAATACCATAATCGGGAACAAAACCAACTGGGAAGAAAGATTAAAGCACTACGATCTGATCGTGGTGACGAGTATCTTTCTCACGAGTTTGATCAACACCTTAAAGACTGTGGCATCGTTCTGCAGTTGACTCCACCTGGAACACCACAATTAAATGGTGTGTCCGAACGGAGAAATCGAACTCTACTTGATATGGTTCGATCCATGATGAGTCACACCGTTGTGCCTGATTCATTATGGGGCTATGCTCTTTTGTCAGCCGCTCTAATACTTAACCGAAGTCCGTCTAAGGATGTTGACAAGACTCCATACGGGTTATGGAAGAGAACGGTCCCTAACTTGTCCTTTATTCGGGTTTGGGGCTGCGAGGCTTATGTCAAGTGGAGACACGAGGATAAGCTCGGCCCGCGATCGGTCAAGACATACTTTATAGGCTATCCAAAAGGAACTTTTGGTCATTACTTCTACTCGCCAACCGAACAACGTGTTTTTGTTGCGGCTAGTGCCACGTTCTTAGAGAAAGAATTTCTCGAGAACAAGTCGAGTAATAGAACCTTCGATTTATCGGAGATTCAGGAACCAACTACCGAGCAACCATTGGAGGAAGCAGTTCCTTCAACCTCGGCTACGGTAGATATTCCTGAGGAACCTAGGAGGTCGGGAAGAGTCTATTCCTCTGGACATATACATTGGTATGGTCGAGGAACATGACATATATGACATCTTATTCCTAGAGGGTAATGAACCCACAACCTATAAAGGTGCCATGACTAGTTCCGACTCAAAGCTATGGCTAGATGCCATGCAATCCGAGATGGACTCCATGTATGAGAACAACGTGTGGGATCTTGTGGACCTACCTGCAAAGGTACGCCCCCTTCAATGCAAATGGCTTTACAAGATAAAGCATGTCGTGGAAGGACAACAACATATTCACAAGGCACGACTAGTTGCTAAAGGTTTCACCCAAGTGTCAGGCTTGCACTACGATTAGATCTTTGCACCCGTAGTCATGCTACGTTCCATTCGGATTATCTTAGCGATCGCCGCATTTCATAACTATGAAATCTGGCAAATGGACGTTAAAACCGCCTTCTTAAACGGTTATTTGAAGAAAGAGTTGTACATGGTACAACCCGAGGGTTTTATTGATCCAGCACATCCTAAGAAGGTTTGCAAGCTTAAGCGTTCCATTTATGGACTTAAGCAAGTATCACGGAGTTGGAATCATCGCTTCGACCAAGTGATAAAAGAGAATGGGTTCATTTGATCAGTCGAGGAACCATGTCTCTATATCAAGTCGAGTGGGAGCAAGATTGTCTTCCTATTACTGTATGTTGATGACATACTCTTGATTGGGAATGACATACCTCTCCTATCTTCAGTTCAATCATGGTTGAAAAACCATTTCCAGATGAAATATTTGGGAGAGGCACAAAGAATTTTGGGCATCCGTATCTACAGGGATAGATCACGACGGATGTTGTCTCTCAGTCAGGAGTCTTATATAGATAAGATCCTAGAGAGATTCAGTATGACGAACTCTAAGAAAGGGTTCCTTCCTATGGCTACTGGGCTTTACTTGAGCAAGTCTCAAGAAGCTAAGACATTGGAAGAGAAAGAGCGCATGAGTCGGATTCCTTATGCTTCGGCTATAGGATCGATCATGTATGCCATGATATGCACACGTCCAGACGTTGCATATGCATTGAGTATGACGAGTCGATTCCAAGCTCATCCAGGTGAACAACACTGGATGGCCGTGAAAAACATTCTTAAGTACCTACGGAGGACTAAAGATTGGGGATTGACTTATGGAGGCGACTCGACGCTCTGCGCCACTGGTTACGCAGATGATAGCTTCCAAACGGAACGAGACGACTCGAAATCTCAGTCTGGATTGGTTTTTACTCTTAATGGCGCTGCTGTCAGCTGGAAAAGTTCTAAACAAAGTGTTATAGCAGATTCTACAACTGAGTCAGAGTACTATGCCGCTTCGGAAGCAGCTAAGGAAGAAATATGGATGCGTTAATTCTTACAAGGACTATCAGTAATGCCTAGTTCGAATGACCCGATCACCGTTTATTATGACAATAAAGGTGTCATCTTCCAAGCTAAGGAGCATAAGTCTAGCAACAAAGCTAGACATGTACAACGGAAAGCTCATCTAACCAGAGATTACGTGGAGCAAAAGGAGATATTTATTGATAAGATCGCTACGGATGACAACATAGCTGATCGTCTCACTAAAGCATTACCACGTGATAAGCATGAAGGGCACATTAATTCCATGAGAATTAGATGTGTTCCTAAGTTTTAGTATTTTTTTATGAATACATGTTGTAATTCATTTCTTGTGTACTCTTTTTACAACCTCATCGTTATGATATTTTATGTTTTGTTTTTCATGTGGAATTGTACGCCAATTTTGAACACCACAAAGTGAATTGATTAACATTCCATCGTTTTTAGTCCTTGATTACCCACTTGAGCTGATAACTCAGGTAATCATTTTGTGACGTTGGTTGATGGTGGGTTCAACGAGCCATCAGTCAAACAGTTGACTGACCAATCACAAAGGCGAGTTATACGGATATCTCGTAGGACACCCCGTGACAACGTTATGGAATCCTAAATGTTTTATAACATTGGGTGCCAGGTCGTGGATAGGACCTCCATAGTGTTCCTTAGAGTTGAGTCTTTTGACTTTCAACTGTCGTTTGAAATTAAGGCAGATTTTGGGTAACTTTGGTTTCTTTCCCACAGTCTTCCTTAACAAGGGCCAAGAGCATTTTTTTCTGGGTTATTTCATGTTGCGCTTACATCTGCAGGATTCGAGTTGGGGAAATATCCAAACCCTTATCAGTATTTTATCATTTCTCAGGGCCACTCGAGGAGTAGTGACTGAAATGCATGGCCATGCTCGAATACAGATTCGTTTTATCAGTTAAGTTACTCTCTAGTCGGGGAAACCACTCTTGATACAGATCGATTGTGAGATACGGCCTTTGCGAATACGGATTTGCAAATTGTCATACATTGAGTGGGAGAAATTTTAAAAGGATATGAGAATCGGTTATCGCACCTACACTTGTACGGACAAGTGGGAGTTTGTTGGAGCTGGTGTCCTCCACATGTAGTGTGATAACGTCATTGCACAGACCCTTGTACGGACAAGTGGGAGATTGTTGGGGCTGGTGTCCTTGACAGTTAGTACAATGACTTACTAAATCTCTTAAAGGATCACAAGGGCATACTTCAGTATTATTATCAGTTGATCCACGTTTATCGATAACGGTTGGCTTGCTAGATAAGTGTGATGTTATTGTCATACGGATGGCGGTGATCAACTGGTCCCTATACGTCACACCTATAGGACACGTTTGAGAGATGTGAAGGTATGAAAATACAGTCACATTTATGCCGGAAATGACTAAACAGTTAGTCAGAGGTATTGGCTATTAAATTAGTCAATGAGATGTTGCGATTATTATTTAATACGGATTAAATAATTTTAGCTAATACGGATTACATGATTAATTCGTAAATTAAATATAAATAGTTAGATTTAATTAAATATTGAATTCGTGTATTAATATAAGCAGTTATATTAATTTAGCTAATTATACAATATCGTATTTTTGTCAGACCATTATTAATGTATCGACTGCATTAATATCTGACAACATGCATGCGATTTATAATTTAAAAAACCCGCGAATTATATTTTAGCAAAACGGGTCGAATCACGCATTGGAATAAGGTAAGAGTGGAAAGCCCACTCTCACCCTAGTCCGTTCGGCCGGCCGTGTATTGCAAATAAAGAGGGACTCTCTTTTTGGCAGGTATCTAGACTACTGATTACTGATAATCACATCTCAAGAAAATTAGGGTTTTGAGAACAGCTTTCCCAAAACCTAGATCTCACATCTAAAACCTCACAAAACTCTCCCCATATTGCAAGGCAATTGGAGAGCATTTCTAGCACACGCGGTATCGTCTCAGACAAAGTCTTGGGTGCAAGTTATAGGAGGGAATTTACTTTAATTCATGTTCTTAGGCCATTCGCGCAAAGGACCTAAGGTTGTATTCTATTTCATGTTTTTCTATCTTATGACAATAATCGCATTTGTAGTTTGGTTATAATCCTGCAATTTTAGGGTGAATACATTTTTATTCCCCACAAACCATCCCCAAGCAAGGTCATGACCTTGTTTGGTCATGGTTAATTAGGTAATTAAGGGAATTAATTGGTGACCAAATTTGAATTTGTGACCATATAACCAACCAAGGTAAATTTGTGACCATTGATGACCAATATTGACCATATTTGTGACCACTTAGGTGGACAATTGTTATTGGTTGAGAAATAAAAATAAAGAATTAATATGCAGGTCAATAGTATTATACTATTGTATACTTCAATTCTTCACTTTCCCAATTGCTTCATCAGTTCTTCTATTCTTCTTCTTTCAATTCTTCTTCTTTCATCGAATATTGTTGAATGAATGAGATGGTGATGAGCAAATAAGGTTAAAGACGGATCTGAAATTATTTTTGGGTAGGATATTTTTTTGATGGGTAAATAAGCAATGATTTGGTGATAAAACTGGAATGAGAGCGATGATTTGATGATGATCGTCAGATTTAACTCATCAAACTTCAATCACGATTTGATTTTTTGATGAGATCTGCTTGCAATGATCAGAAATGACGAAGGGGAAGATGTAAGTCTCTTGTAATAGAAGAGTAGAAGAAGCAACTTATCTTGTTGAGTTGCAGTCAAACTTAAAGGTTTTTAGAAGATCGGTGATCAATAGTGAAGAACGGCGATCAATAGTGAAGAAGGTGAAACTGATTTAGGTTTTCAGAAGATATGGTGGGTAAACATTAGTTTTTCAGAATGAATAAAAGGCTCAACTAATGGTTTTGGTCCAACTCTCATATGGATAACTTTTTTCGATTTATATTTTTTTTAAAACCAAAAACTAATATTTCAAATACGTTCGTTAATACTTAATAGCATCTATATATCGCTAAATTAATTAATTATAGTCGTTTGATCGGCTAAACATTTCGTTTTCAATTGTTAATGAAATCGTCTAATCACTTTTCGAAATTATAACCAAGTTATTTTAATATTTTTTCTCGTAAATTAATATAGCCGTAAAATATTTGGGTAGTTTTTATGTTATTAAGATATTTACCATAATAAATAAAAAATTATAAAATGTTAAGAAATAATGTACAAGTGAGAGAGAGAAAAGTGAGGTAGGGAATGTGGGAAATGATTGTGAATGTTGTAAAGTGGAAAATGATTGGGTTGATGACCTAGGTCGTGACCTTCTGCTTGGGAGGGTGAAAGTTGGTCAAAATAATTAGGTGTGATTAATAGTAAAACTGGGTCGCGACCTAGTTATCGCGACCACTGCTTGAGGATGGTCTAACAAACAATATAACTGTTACATGACGGAGTATATATACTTGCACGGAGGAAAAGGAGAAAACACACAACAACTACAGAAAAAATACATATTATTCTTTTTATTAGTCGAAGCTCCTATATTCAATTAGGGTTAATTTATAAACAATATCAATATAATGACCCTTTTTTATAATCACTACCAACATAATTGATAATTAGTAATCAATACCAAAATATTAACTTTTTTCTACTATAGGTACCAAGTCATGTGAAAATCCCTTACTAATATACTCGAACATGTCCAAAAAGCCATTATTCAAGTGCAAACCTCTACTCACCCATCTTCAAAATCATTCTCTTAGATAAAACCACTTTTTAAAGTAGGAAAAAACTAGAGTAAAAAGGCGATTTGGTACCTAACATAGAAAAAAGTTAATATCTCGGTATTGATTACTAATTATTGATTATGTTGGTATTGATTATGAAAAAGAGGACTAAAGTTGGTAGTGTTTATCAATTCACCCATTCAATTATTCAATCATCATATTCAATAGTCGAAACCCTTCCTGGCGTGGTGCCCATAGTTTTTTCCCAATTCAAAGGGTTTTCCACGTATAAATCTTGTTGTTACATCCTTAATTCTGTTCTTTATATTTATTATTACGTATTACTTTGATTAATCGAGCTAGATACCCATACTGAAATCATTCCTGCCCGGAAATTCTCATTGAGATAATTCCTGCTAAAACACGTTTAACAACAATATATGGTTTAAAAAATAGGGTTATTTCATAGGAATAATCCAACCTATACCTCATCTTCTCATATTAATCCCTACTAACGATTAACCGAGAAAATTCAACCTATGACCTCAATTATCTTTCATTGAACTTTGTCTATTTTTGAACTTTTATTTTTGATAAGTAAGCACGTCACCTTGACTTACTTTTTGTTTTTCCTTCTTCCTGGACAAAAAGTAAGTGAAGGTGACGTGCTAAACTACCGATAATAAGAGTTTAAAAATAGTCAAAATTCAATGAAAGATAAATGAGGTCATAGGTTGGATTTTTCTCAGTTAATCGTTAGTAGGGATTAATATGAGAAGATGAGGTATAGGTTGGATTATTCCTATGAAATAACCCTAAAAAATATCAATTACTTTAAAAGTATAATAAATTTTATAGTAAAACAATAAAGCAAACCCTGAGAGTTGGAGAAAACTTAAATTAGAAGAGGATATAGCATAATTAAAATGATTAATTATTGTCTTTTTTTTTGCAGCAATAAAGAAAGGTTTTTACATAATGTCTACCCGATTTTCCGGGTCGGACCTTTTTGTTACATTATTTGAAAAAGAGATTAAACTAAAGACGGGGATGGTACAAATGATAGGCCTCTTGGGGGGATAATCCGATCTCTTCAACTGAGTGAATACTTCTTTTCTCTTCTTGTTTCGCTGAGCTTCTGAGGAGTACCTGCAAGTACTGCAACAAGACACACTTACGCCACAAGGACGTAGAAATATACTGGAGGGATATCTACTTCTAGAAAAAGTAGATCAATTGTGTCTTGGAGATTCGTCCCCTTGGCTATGATTTTTCTTGAACGTAGAAATTCTCATCCTCTTCAATCTGAAAGGAATAGATATGGTAGGGACACGTAGCAGTTTACCAAACAAAGAAGTCTTGCTCTTCTTAGGACTGGCCGAAAAACAAAAAATTGGTTAGCATTTAGTTCAGAATAGGCCAAATAGCGAGTAGAGATATAGGTGTATTATTCTTCAAAACTTATGGCTCAGCAACAAAAAGACTCTCTTGGGGGGGCTTGAGTACAAAGAGAGGAGAAGTTGTCTCCAAAGAAGGAGGTGTTCAAGTTTGTATCATAATTGTTGGACTTTCTTGGACCACAATCATTGTCATAATGACTTAAAGGGTAGATTGTGAAATTTGAAGGGTTTTTCATTCAATTAATCTCTTCTTTTTTTACCATCATTATATATATAAAAGAATCTTGTAAAACTGTCTATGTGGCACAATGTAGTAAAAGAATGAGAGTATTCAAGCTCTCTTATTCAACCTCAAAAGTTATGCTTTGTTTTGGCCAATCATGCAAAATCGTGTTGGTCATCTTTCCACATCAGCAAACTAAAACAAATAAAAAACTAAAATTAATTATAGAACCACCTAATTAACCGTGTTAATTAATATGGGTATCAATTCTCAAAGGCTAATAAAAACTGGTTTACTTTCTCGAAAATTAGTTATAGAACCACTAATTAATGTTCTCGAAAATCATCCAAAAATATTTCCCAAAAATAAAAATGGTTCTTTCAAAATATCTCATTTTCCAAAATAAATCTCAAACAATTTTACAATATAAGATTATCATCTCAATCTTTTCTTTAGAACTTATCCAACAAAGCGGCTACACGAACATATGTGGTACATGTGTGCTTTAAAAATCATAATTTCGTAAACCGGATATACACGCCTTAGCTTAAATTAGATACTAACATTAAATCATTTTTGTTCTTTTTATATGTGTTATATTCACTGTTAACACTTTTACACTCTATTTACATTTCAAAATCTTTACAATATGAAATTAATTCATTATTGATGACTTTGGTAGGTTTTAATTATAGGGTTTTTTGTGAGAAACTACCTTATATTTATATCCATTTGTTAAAACCTACCAAAAATATGACTCAGGCCAAGTTCCGATGATATTGTGGTTGAATTGACCACAACAGCAAGTGTAGCCACAACAGCAAGTGTACTTCCCTCTATTTAGCAGAGAGGTACATAGATTATTGGAGGTTTCAACTTAAGACAAAGGTAAACACTTTTTAGAAGAAGTTGTTAAAAGAATTGGTATTTCATGGCATATTATGCTAAGGAAAAGGCTTTAAAAATGATTTATGGGAAAGCGGATGAACAATATAAAATATTTTACAAAAAAATCCAATTTATCGTCAAAAATTGGCCCGAGTCATATTTTTGGTAGGTTTAACAAAAAAGTAAAATGTAAGGTTGTGTTTAACAAAAAATAAAAAGTAAGGTAGTTGTTCACAAATGGACATAAATATAAGGTAATTTCTCACAAAAAAACCCTTAATTATAATCAATAATGCCAGTAATAAAGATAACACTAATATCAACAAGAGTAGCGATAACAACCTGAGTAGCGATGTTAGTACGTATTATTTGTTGTAGGGGTAGTAAAATAATAATACGTATTAACAACAAAATTAGTAATGAAAATAATAGCTATACAACAACTATAAAGAAACTAACAATATAAATTGAATAAGTAGTGAGATAACAATAGTACGCAACAACGAAAGACAAGTGAATACGTCTCATAATCAAAATGATAAATTTTATATTAATCATAGTTTAAAACATGTATCGTAAATTTTAAATTAATGAATTAGACAGTTCAACTCAATTTAATATTTATATCAAGGAAGGTGGGGACACCAAAAGTCGAAAAACTATATATATGCATATAATGATCAAACTCACCGTGCTACACTTATTTCGCAAATTTAGTACAAAAATTTAATTTCTAAAAATTATTAACAACCCCGTGAAAATTCACGGGTGTTACACTAGTTAATTGTAAATGTAGGTGAGATTTTTTTTTTCATATATGATAGTATGATACTATGCTAGTAATGCCACGTGGATTAAATTATTGCCACATCATAATAAAATGTTTGACATGTCATATTTATTTCCGCCATGTCACATTAATTAGGTGTTTTGTTAGGATTTTAATGATATTGTATAGATTTCAAAAAATTTTTGTGGGTCCCATATTAAAAAAAAAATAATTAATAAAATGGATATGATGATGTGGACACACAAAATTGCACGAGATGTTCTTATATTTATATAGATAAGATATGTCTATTAAAATGTTATTCAAATTAAATGTTACAATAAGTCACTAAGTTTATAGTAATAGTAATAGTAATAACAATAACAATAACCATAATAATAATAATAATAATAATAATAATAATAATAATAATATAACTATAACAATAACAATAACAATAACAATGATAATAATAATAATAATACTTCAGTTAAATGAAATAAACTTAATTTAAGTTCGAATCTTATAAGTTCTGTTCATATTCTATAAGTTTAGTTTAATTTAGATTCTCTAAGTTAAATTCAGTTCCTATAAATTTAGTCCAGGTCTTATAAGTTCAGTTCGGTTTCAGTTCAAAAGAACATGGCATTAAGTATATATAAGACATATAATAGAACGAAAATCCCAAATGCCTTGTTTTGTCGTACCCAAGCGGATAATATTTGACCTCTCGCAAGTTTGCGACAGATAAATCCGTCACAAATGAAAATTTGTGTAAATGTTATTAAATCTTGATGATGAAGTGTTACAAAACAACATAATTCCATGCTACACACTACAGTGATGAGAATGACAGTCGGCCGGCATTACACTTCTTCAACCACCATTTACGTACGCATATTCTCTTTATAAAGTTACGAGGCCGGCCATATGTTCTCTACCAACTTGTCAGCACATGAACATTTCTTCAAAATCTAACCCTCAAAATTATACTAATTTTTTAATCTATGATAATAATATTCATTAATTAATTATAGTTGCTCCCCACTATTATTCCCTAATTAGTCAACTAACATAGTAAGTTGAATCTATGTTGTTTCCACTTGATATATATAACCGCGCAAAGGCAACATACAAAACAATCCAAGTATCCAACCTAAAATGAGTTACTATAATCTCATAATTCTTGTCATATTAGTTTTCATACCTTTAATATATGGGTCATATGACCCTAGTCCTAGCCAATGGCTAACCCAACAAAACATGGCTCGAAAAGCCGTAGGGGTCGGTCCATTAACATGGGACTACAAGCTAGCCAACTATGCCAAGGCATATGGGACCCTAAGGAGTAGGGATTGTTCAATGATCCACTCAAATGGGCCCTATGGTGAAAACCTGTATAGGGGTTCGGGTCAGAGTTGGACCCCTGGCAACGCTGTGGCCGGGTGGCTGTCTGAAAATCGCTACTATAATCGTTACGCCAACACGTGTCGTGCTCGAGATTGTGGACATTATACGCAAATTGTGTGGAGGAGTACTAAGAGGGTTGGGTGTGCTAGGGTGGTTTGTGCTCGTGGTATTGGGGTTCTTTTTGTTTGTGAGTATTATCCTCCCGGTAATTTCAATGGGGAAAGGCCTTACTAATAATATGTATCCTAATTATGTTACTAAAAATTCTATTTATTTTTTAATATTACGTAACTCATTGGTGTAATAATTGGCCATCTTTGCTAACATAATCCTTTTATTTCAGACGTCTTATTTTCCGTCTGAAATAAGACACATCATATGTAGCTATTTTGTGATAAAATATTTTTATTTTCTGATAAATGTTACCATTATTTTAAGGTAAAAAGTGACAACAACATTTTATCATTAAATGGTTATATTCTATTAAAAATCGGTAACATTTAGTCCTTCTTATTCCAAAGACCTTTTGAAGCAAAACTGTATCAGATGAATGACTAATATTTAAGCTCGAGTTGCGACTTTCATTTTTGTTGTTTTTATTTTGAGGAGAGTATTTATTAATGTAATATTTTATTGATCGTGAATTTCACAGTATTTTTATGTTTGCAATCTTTGTTATCCTTTCTTTCATTCCTTGTTTAATGACTTGGCCTTATTTTTAATTTTGTTCTTTTCAGTACTATATTTAACCCCATTTTAAAATATAGTTATTTTTATTTGAAATTTTTCTTAAAAAAGTCAAATTGTTCACCTGTATCTAAATTAGGATTTTGCATAAGAAAAATGATATAGCTACATAGGGTGTTGCTCAAATTGGGCGACACCTGAGATATTATTGGAATAAATTGATTTACATATTATGTGTTCCCCATCAACATTCAAATTTTAAACTTATTGGTGGTCAAAGGTAGTTTAGATATCAACATTCAAATTTTAAACTTATTGGTGGTCAAAGGTAGTTTAGGAAACTAACATTAATTAATTAATTTCATATTAGTTAATTAATTTCAGTGATGGTTGGCGGTCAGTGGTTGTTGACGATCAACCATCAAATAAAACTTCAAAAAAGTTCTTAATAGAGCTTCAACATATGAAATATTGAATGAAATACACTTTCTATTACTATTATGACACAAGCATCTTGTTATGATTTTAATATATCTTTTGTTATATATATGTCAGCTAAATCTTGACTTAAATCTAAAGGGTGATGTTCATTCATGTACGACTTTTACTCATTTATGTACTTTTTTCATTATTTTTCCATTATATACCCTTTGCTTAAAAGAAGAAAAAAAAACTCTCTACTTCTCCCCCACACAAAAACCGAAAAAAAATCTTCATACTCACCTGACTCTAATACGAGTCCTGAAATAAAAATAAAGAAAATAATAAAATTACTAAAATAGTTAAAAAAACATTAAGAAAAAAAGGAAAAAAAAAATGAAATTGAAAATGTGAAACATGCAAGCATGAACAAACAACACAACAACCCAGATTTGAATTAACAATCAAGTGAATGTTTTTGAGAAAATATGTAACAACGGAGTGTCATAGGTGACAAAGGGCTTTACTTTGTTAGCTTGAAACCCAGAAAAATCAATAGTGTGAGTAATTGAAACCCAGAAAATTTGGGGATTCAAACTCCCTCTGAAGGTCTCGCCAACCAACAACTTTTTCTTTTACTGTAATTGCCATTCTCGTCCAATCATCCTATGAACCCAACCCTGACATGCATGCTGAGATTTCAGTAATGGATAAAACGGTTTACAAAATTAGAGTAAAACGACATGGCCTGGATTGACTACTTGATTAATAAAATAGAAAACGGTTTAAATAAATCCTAATTTTCTCAATCAATTTCTTAATTTCATATAATATAAATAATAAAGTTACAAATTAAAATTATTACTTGATCGATACAATAATTAGGATTCATGGTTGTGTAATTGTGACGAATTTGATAAATTTGATTAATTTTGTGAGCCAGTGAACTCGAGAGAGTTTTTTTCTCTGTTTTTAGGCAAAGGGCATAAAATGGAAAAATAATGAAAAAAATTCATCAATGAGTAAAACTCGTACATGAATGAGCAACTATGAGTGGTGTTGCTCAATCATGGACGAGTTTTACTCAATCATGAACATGATTGACCATTATACCCCTATCTTTTCACAACATTTACAATTTTAGTTCACCTTCTCACTTTTATTAAAAACCTTTCATTTAGTCGTGCAACACCCTTCCCCACCGGCCCCCTGCCCTGCGCGCGGTTCATAGGACAAATTCTTCTGACTTTTAATTGAGTAATGCTTTTCAGTTGGTCAAAGAAGTAACAAATTAATCTAAGCTTTCCAATTGGAATTTGATGATGGTTGTCTCCTCTTGGTATTTAATGTTTGATTCTCACCTAGTTGGTATTTAATTTACTAATCTAATATTTCGAGAATTCTTTTCGAATGCGAATTCTATACTAACAACGCACAATAAATCGTTGAACTGTCAAACTCCGTCATTAATCATGAACATTCTAAAAATCTAATACTACTGTGACATGGATGATTCCATCCAAATAATAATCGAAAAATGAAGAATATGGAAGAAAATGAACAAAACAGAAAACGATTTAAACAAACCCAAATTTAGTTAGTCTAAATCAATTTTTTTAATTTCATATAATATAATTCATAAAGGTAGAGATTAGAATTATTACCTGATCGATACGAGAACTAGCATCGATAGTTGTGTGATTTTAACGGATTTGAGAGATTTGATTAATTTTGTGACAGAGAGAATTGGAGAGATTTTTTTGGTTTTTAGGCAAATGGTATAAAATGGAAAAATAAAAATAAAAATCCGTAAAACTCGCACATGAATGAGCAATTACGAAACAAAATATTTAGATATAGCAAAAAAAAACTTGTCATGTCTATACAAGTAGAGTGTATTTAACCCGTTTTAAACAAAACACCCCAGTATTTATTCTCTCTCACTAGAAAAAACTAAACCTTAATGTCGTCTACCCTTTTTTGGTGGAGGTAAGCCCCAAATTTTCCTTTTCGTTATTCTTTAATTTTTTACGCTAATAACTTCTTGTCTCTCCTTTATTGGAGACTTATTCTCACCTTTGTGTGAGTTTTGTTCTCACCTTTTGGTGAGTTTTGTCCTCACCTTTTGGTGAGTCTGTCCTCATCGTGTGGTGAGATTTTCCCCTCTATTTGAGAGATTCAAGAATTAAGTGGAAGATCGGCGCCTTCATTGTTGATCCTATGCAGATAAAACTGTTGTCAGATTGCTCGTTACAATTTTTTTGTCAAAAGAACTTGATTCTTGTCAATGCTTTAAGAAATTTGGAGACCTCTTGTAAAAAGCCGTAGAAGGGCGATATGTTAGAGGATGTACAGATTACAGAAGCGTCTCAGGAGCCAATCAAGTTTAGAAATTTAGAAATTTTCTGTTGATTGAGAATGTAATTTATTTGATTTTAATCGCTTCATGTCCTGTCATCCCTTCTTGGGTTTTTTGTCAAAAATTACCTTTTATTTAGGGTCATTTGTGACCAACTACCTTTTATTTATTTTTTGTTATAAGCTACCTGCTTTTATTTATTTTTGTAAAAAACTACCAAATTCTAAATTCCGGCCAAAAAAGTCAGAATTTCGGCATTGACCTTTATTGTTATTTGCTTTGCACGTGTGAGCTGTTGTTTCCCCAAAACCACTTCTTCTTTTTTTGTCAAAACCTACCTTAATTATTTTTCCCTCCAAAATTAAGATTCCTCTATTTTTCCCTCCAAAACTAACATTCCTCCTATTTCCTTCACTCTTACCCATTCTTTCTTCATTACTTCTTCACTGCCTTCTTTTCTTAATTTTCTTTTGCAACCCAAAATATGTCTTCCTCATCTTCAAGATCTAATATATCATTTATGGCAATGAAATGCAAATGTGGGATACCTTGTGCACATCGAACTTCATGGACTTTACAAAATCCTGGGAGGAAGTTTGTCACTTGTAAATTTTACAAACCCGATTCAAATATGCGCGGATGTGGGTTTTTTATGTGGGTCGATGAAGATATGACGGAGTGGCAAAAGAACATAATCAACGATTTGCTGATTGAAAATCGAAGCCTCAAATCTGAAGTTCATCAAGCAAGAAAGGTCCTTGAAGAAATGGAAAAAGAGGTTGATGGGGAGAAGTTTAAGAAAGTAATGAATGAATTGGTTGCACTAAAAAGGGAGAACAAGAAGAACAAAATTATTTTAGCTTTTGTCTTTCTGTTGACTTGTATTGTTTATGGCAAATTAGGCTAATTCAAGGCAATGTTTATGAATGGTTATGTATTGGTTGTGTAGGGTTATGTATGGAATTGGTTGCACTATATGTACTTGTTATGTATGGAAGAATTGGTTGCACTAGAAAGTAATGTGTACTTGTTATGTATGAAAGTAATCTGTAGTTTTTGTTTTACCAATTGCAGACGAGATTAGACTCGTATATGAAAGTAATTTGCACCTTGTGTTGTGTCTCGAATAAACGTGTAAAAGGGCTGTTTGATTCTGCAAATATAGCATAAGGGGGAAGATGACTCTAATTCGCCCAACACTAGAACGACACGGTAGAGAACCGCACGACACGGTGGCTTCTTCTCTGGCGAGGAACGACACGACACAGAACCGCACGGCACGGCTCTGTGCGCACGGTGCCTTCGCCTGATGAATAACGACACGGCTCTCACGGTGCCTTCAGCTAACTTCCTTATGAGAATGTCCAAATGATCATTGTTCTTAGTTTACTTCACAGTTTTGACATTATTTTGCAAATGTAGCTGGGTTGGACACAGATGATAAACCAAACCATAATAGCATTAACTGTTTTGTCATACTTAGCAAAATTACATCATTGTTTTAAAATTGTTTTGCCATACTTCTAGAGGTAGCATACTACCATAATTACATCAACATACTACCATTAAAAGGGTAAAACAAACTAAAAGCAACAATGTTTTGCCATACATAAACATACACAAACTTCTAGAGGTAGCTCAGATTGCTTGGGAGCTTTAAGGACGACTTGACAGTTGGACCTCCTCTTGAGCAACTATTCTTTGCCTTTTCCTCTTCAGTTGTGGCTGTCCAACTGCAGGGGTAGGGGTTTGACACCCTTTCTTGTTGTGACCAATCTTGCCACAGGTACTGCAAGTCTTCTTGGTTCCCTTCCTCTTCACACATTGCTTTGTTTGAGACTCTCCTACCTCCTTTCTTCGTTTTTTTGTGACTTTGTCTTCCATGTTTCTTCTTATAAACAGGGGGTGTGGTTGAATATGCTCAGTCCTCTCCCATTGCTTAGGGCTTGGTAATGGTTTAAGGTGAGCAGCGTAAGCCTTCTTGTACATCTGTGTAGTGTATGCTTCATGCACATAATCTTCAACAACATGTCTTTTTTTGTTGATACATGCAAAAGCATGTGAACATGGGATTCCAGTTAGATTCCACTTATTGCAACTGCACTCCTTCTTCTCCAAGTTCACTGTAAACCTATCATTAGTTGGATTAAATATCACCTCAAACTCAAGCAAACCACACTGAATAAGCTGTTATATTCAGTTGCTTGACTATAGCAGGCATAAGATTACCCTTCACCTTATCAACCCCCTCCCATTTGGAGTAAATTCTCTTCATGCAATACCTCCTAATCCACTCCATGACTGACAAGACATGCTTGTTCCTACACTTCCTCAAAACATTGTTAAAACTTTCACAACAATTATTCAACATCATTGCAGATTTACTTTTGTTGCTAAAAGCATGCCTACACCAGTATTTTGTTGGTATTACACTCAAGTAAGCATGTGTACCAGCTGGCATAGTCTTCATCTCTTCCATGTGTTGTTCAAATTCAGCCTAAGTGTAAACAAGAAGCATTCTTATCAACAACCCTACCAATATCAGTTACTTTAAGCTAAGCACTAAAATTCTACCATACTTACCTTGGTAAATGCCCTAGCAATCTTCCAAAACACCTGCTTAAATGCCTCCCCTCCAAAACACCTTCTCATTGTGGTCATTCCAGCCACAGTAATGAGTCAAACTAAGACTTCTAATTTGGAATGTCTCTTCTTCCTTAAGTTTCTTAGCATGAACTTTATACGTACATTTCTTAGTTACACCACATGTGCATGCCCCCAACTTTGCTCTACCTTTAATCCAAGGACATTTACATCTATATTTGGAGAACATAGTCACTCTTTTACTACCATTATGTAAAAAGTAGTAGTCATAGCCATTCTCAACAACATGATACCTCAATGCCTTTCTATACACATTCACACCAGGAAATTTCAAACCCAAACTAAGCTCTATAGATCTATTAAAGTCAGTATTTGGGTTAAAAAAGGGTAAGTGTTTACCTCATCATCAGATTCATGCTCACTATGAAGCTCATCATCCTCTGATGGCAGATCTGCATCATTGTCTGAGGTGTGTAAATCTCCTACCTCTTCAGCATCAATAAAACCCCCTAGCCCCTTTAAGCCTTGAACGACATCTGATATATCTTTATCCACATTTTCTGTATATATGTCATCATCTTCCTCATCGTCAAAATCCCCTTCACTTAGGACCACATCTGAATCTGATACACCATCAGAATCATCCCCACCAAAGTCCTCACCTCCACCAGTTTCCTCACCACCTCCAGAAGAGTCCTCACCTCCAATACCAGCAGACTCCTCACCTCCAACACCTACAACAATTTCCTCACTTCCAGCAAACTCGTCACCTCCACTAGATTCCTCACCTCCACTAGACTCCTCCCCTCCACAAGACACCTCTGCTTCTCCTAAAGTATTCTCACTTTCAGGATTTGCATGGTTTTTTGGCAAAATATCTGAGTTTATAAACTCAACCAGTGGGGATGGATTTTTTTGTTCTGATGAAAGGTAGTTTAGGTCTTAAAGAGGTAGTTTCACTCTTATTTATGAGGTTGTCCTTTGGCAAAGGGGCATTTGTTGTTGTGGGCCTACATTATTAGATTTTTGTTGCTTTTTTTGATTCCCTGGTCCCATTTCCACTTCATTCCCATGGACCACATAAACATTAACAAAACCATTTACATCTTTGGTTTCCATAAGTAAACCAATCTCTTTATCACTCTCTATTTTTTCCTTTCAGCAAACAAACTCAACCCTTTTCGCCTAAACCATAACTCTCCTACTTCATCATACTTCAAATCATTCTTAACAACATCTACCAAATTAAAGTAACACACTTCATCCACCATATTAGTTTTCATCAACAAAGCCCCACCAACATACTCGGTCTTATGCTTATTAGTTTTAAAATAACCCCCATGATAAACCCTTAATTTTGCATGAAAATCGGTATCAGATTGTATATTGAACTTGCTCCCCATCCTAAATACAATTAACATTACCAAAATCAAAGAAAAAAACATGTATTATGAACAATTTGAGCAATGACAACATAATTAAACATGTATTAGGTTTACCAAAATAAACAAAGGGAACAAACCTGTTACTGATTGAATTATGATGCAGCAACAGATGGAGTTGATTGATCTGATCAAATGGAGGACGAAAATGGTAGGGCAGAACGAAGAGCGAAATTGGGTAGGGCAGAACGAAGAAGAAGAAGAAAATGGATTAATTTGATTTTGGGGGGTTTTTTAAAATTTGGAAAGAGAAGGGGAGTGGGTTTGGGGAAACAATAGCTCACACGTGCAAACCAAATAAGATTAAAGGTCAATGCCGGAATTGACTTTTTTGGCCGGAATTTAGAATTTGGTAGTTTTTTACAAAAAAAAAATAAAAGCAGGTACCTTATAACAAAAAATAAAATAAAAGGTAGTTGGTCACAAATGACCCTAAATAAAAGGTAGTTTTTGACAAAAAAAACCATTCTTTATATGTTATAACTACCCTGAGACTTTTGATTAATGAAACGATTTAGCCCTTAAAAAAAAAAGTTTTAGTGTTAAAACGGTTATATGCGTGTTTAAGAGTTTTATCTATTCTTAAAGTCCCCTCTTCCTCTTGGCTTCGAATTTTATACAGTATATCGAATAGGCGATTACGCAGTACGGAAGAACTATTTCTGGGACTCTGGATTCTGGAAGTCCAAATCTCTGAACCTTCCTTAACAATATCATTACTTTCTCTCTTAAATCTGACTAATTGCTTTTACACTCCATTTAGGAAAAATCCCCAACATAAAATCAGTCACAACTTCAGATCTTAGCATTTCACAGTAACAATTAATTTTCGAGGATGGGTATTTTGTTTACTCGATTATTCTCCTCTCTTTTTGGCAATAAAGAAGCTCGAATACTTGTTCTAGGTCTTGACAATGCCGGCAAAACCACTATTCTTTGTATGTTCTTCTTTCCTCAATTCCATTTTTGCAATTCTAATTTCTACCCATTTATTATTTTTCAATTTTATGATCTGGGTATCTCTCAATTTTCAATCTTGCTCATGTTTTCGTTTGATTTCATTAACCCAGATCGCCTACAGATGGGTGAAGTTGTTTCCACTATACCAAGTTGGTATTCTGTTCTAAACTTTTTTTTATCATTCATTTATGATCATATTTTTGTTTTAAAGTATGATTTTTTGTATTGATTATCATGTGTGTATGCAGCAATTGGGTTCAATGTGGAAACTGTGCAGTACAAGAACATTAAATTCCAAGTTTGGGATCTGGGTATAACACTTTTCTCCCATTTTTCCATTTATATGATATGATATGATATGCCTGATTTTGCATCATTAAGGTGATTACGATGAGTACTCTGTCTCATTCAACTTGTTGTTGTGTTTTTATTCTTTTGTGAGGAGTATTTCGATGAAACATAAACTATTAGTTGAATGCAAGGTCGTATTTGGGTATTTTTGTGATGGTTGCCCAAAATTTGAGTAGTTCTGCTAGTTTCGTAAGAGTATAAGATTATTCTACGTGCATAAAAAATTAATAGACAAGCTTAATGTGGAGATTCTAGAGGAATTAGGATGCAACTGATTTTTTGTTATCATATGCCTTCATAATTTGGCATGTATCTGTAATGATGCATATTTGGAAGCGTGCTCAGCACTTATGTAGCTAACTGATGGTTTGTGATATCCCACCCCCTTCCCCCAGTCCTATACAACATTCATCATGGAGTTGGTGTAATAGCATGGGAAAACTTTGTCATATACTCGTATCTATCAGGAGAAGTGATTGAATGGGGAAAGTGTGGGGGTTTGAGAGTGATTGAGAAATAGCTGGATTATTCTGTAGAAGTAGTGAGGGGGAGAGGCAGGATTATCTAAAGGCCAAAATACAGGAATCGCTATCAAGGAGTTAGGTTGCTCAACACATTTTGTGATAGTGATCTTTCAAAATCAGGACACAAAAAGCCGCAACACGAGTGTTTCAGTGTAGTGTCTGAACCGTCAAGTTAGGTAACATAAGCAAGCTTGCGAATAAATAGCTTTTCTCCTTGTGGTCGATGTTTCTCCATACCGACCAATACATTCATAATCACAGCCTTCCATCAAAATCAATTCAAATTACCGTTCATCTTCAGTTTGTTTATTTTTTCTGTCATCTTATTATTAAACATATTTTATGTTTACAATGTGATTCTGCTGGAATTACCAATTTACCATACTGACCAAATTACTTAGACAATTTGCTGGAGTTGGAACAGATGCTAAATTTGAGAATGTGATTCTCCTAAGCCTTTTCAGTTTTTATATTTCCTGATAGTCAACAAATGCATGATTGTTTATTGAACATGTGATTCGCCTCAGCATTTAAGCTTTTTCAAAAATTTTCCTAATATGTGTTATTTCTTATATGGGCGCAGGTGGGCAGACGAGTATTAGGTACGTCATCCTCTCTGATGTTGTGATGTAGTCAGCTAATTGAGCATGAGAGTTTGCATGCTTTGTGATAGGATTTTTTATGGTTCCTCAAAGTTTATTCCAGCCTTCTTCGGTATTTTGATTATCCAAAAGCAAAGTGATTATCCCAATAACTTTTGCACCTCTAGTGCCATATTGGTAGAAATGGAGTGAAAAGCCTACTTTTTCCATTCCAGGATGTTTGTCTTGTAAGTTATAACTTATAACCTCCCTTTTCTCAGTCTGCGAGTCACTAGCTGTGAACGTCAACCACAGGACATCAGTCTAAGCACAAGAAACAGTGAGACATTCGCTAAAAGCCTAAAACGTGTCAAGGCGCCTTAGGTGCACCTTTTACATAAGGGGAAGCTAGCGGGCATGATTTTGCAAATTCCATCTTCTGTCTTTTCGTCGTTTTATTATGCCTTCGGTTTGCCCCACCATTACTATTTTTTTACTTCTTTACATATTATCCCTCTTTATTTTCCAAAAACGGGAGTAATGTTGCACATTTTTTAAAGCTGTGTTGGCATAACTTTTCCGCCCATTATGCATGAGTGTACGCCTTCACCTTCACCTCACACCTTGTGCTTCGTCTCTACGGGCACAAGACTCACCACGTGCTCGTTGTGCCTTTTAAAACTAAAGAGAGGTATTGGAGCACTGGACCAGTTTCAATTATTTGGATATGGGGCGGGGCTGTTGGGCACAGGGATAGAAATTGGGGGGATCCATTTTTGTTACCCTTTAAGATTAGGAGCATAGTTCAAAGTTTCGGCCGAGTTGTATCGTATCAGTTGAATGGTATCGGATGTTCACTCTACCAATATGAGATATCGCCCGAGAAATCACCGATTCACTGTGATCCATCTGCGACGACCGATTGAGGACTGATACGGCTACCGTGATAACGACGGCTTCCGAGATTTTGAACCATGATTAGGAGGGAAAATGCATGTTCTCTTTGATCCGGTCTGATCCCTTCCCTTACTTATTTTCTCTTACATTCTCTTCCCCATAAATAACCAGGTGTGGAAACGTAAATGAAGTCAGGATGGGATCGAAATTTACTAGGAAACATCTTCCCTTGTATTTCTAAATTTGATAAGCTGTATAATAGAAGAATAGTATTTTTACTTTTACTTTTAATTTTTAATTTTTTAATTTTATATTTTTCTGTAGCGCTGTGTGTTTTCCTGGTTAAGCAGGATGGGATCGAAATTACTAGGAAGCAACTTCCCTTGTATTTCTAAATTTTGTAAGCTGTATAATAGAGGGATAATTTTTTTACTTTTAACTTTTAACTGTTTAATTTTCTTTTTCTGTAGCGCTGTGCCGCTGTGTCTTTTCCTGGTTACTACTAAATGTGTAATCAAGACTTTTGAGTTTAGCACGTTTAGTGGCACAGACATAGTTGCATTCAGAGAGATTTCTTCATCATATTCTCTGAATCTTTTCAATTTATTTACCAGACCATATTGGAGATGTTATTTTCCAAATACTCAAGCTATAATCTATGTGGTTGACTCAAGTGATACTGATCGTCTTGCAATAGCCAAGGATGAGTTTCATGCAATTTTAGAGGTAAATGGTTCTGACACTTGTTTCTTTGCTATATGTAAAGAATTGGAAAAGAAAAAGACAACTGAATTTTCTTTTATTGCGTTATACAGTTAAATGAACTCACACCAGGATCTTTCTTTTAGCCAACTTTGTATGCAGTATTCCACATAACTCTATTGCTATGACACCTTTTCAGTCATGATTCTAAATGAAGGATAGGTAAAAGCTTCTAATGATGCGGTTAGTGAACATGATTCTTGTTTTGGTGCTTAGCAGTTAGTGTATTCAGGGACTCCTAACAATAGGTCGTTGGTCCAATTCCCCCCCATCTCTCTCACGATGTATAGTTGTACGACTTTGAGGCTCATTTCACTAAAAAAACCCTAATAATCTGGAAACAACGTTAATATATACCGTAATTGTATCCATTAGCACTCGGCAGAACTTTCTTGGTTTCTGCTGTAAGATTGAGGATTCAAAAACAGAAGTTATGTATAAATTATTCTAGACTTGCTGCTTCAGTGATTCTACTTTATAGGTTTACGTCTATCACTTGAAAGTTGAAACGAAATGACAGGGCGGTCCTTGCCTCAGATACTGACATGATTTCTGGTTTTTTTTTTTTTGCTGTTCTCATTTATCTGTGTAATTCAGGCACGGTAATTGAGATTTGAAACTTAATTTGACAAATATCATATCTTTTCAGGAGGATGAATTAAAGGGCGCCGTAGTTCTGATCTTTGCTAACAAGCAGGTTTGGCCTTTGTCTGATTTTTTATAATTTAGTGAGAGCTTGGCATTTCAAATCAAGATTCATAAATTGCAATTTTTGCAAGTGAGAACTTGTAGGACCTAATTGAAGCTTATTAGGCATTTGGATCTTATTAAAAGTTTGTACATCACAGTCGCTCGTTTTATTTTCAACCGTTTGAATGAACGTGGACTTGGGGTGTATGGCTATGCCATTTTTGGCTCTTTTGAACTTCTAAGAAGTTACATCTCTAAGAAACTAAGGGGTCTCGTTTTTCAATGCTTCCTCAATTTTTTGTTAAAATTAACGATGTATACGTGCTAGACTGCTAGCCATCATACCTTGGGCACAAAAGTTAGTCATTTTTTTTTCTAAGGGCACTAGTAATAGATGAACCTCTAATATGTTTGTCCTGATGCTACATAAGCTAAAATACAAACCCATTTAGCTACAAACCTCCTACCAACAACAAATAAAATAAACCTCATCAAGGTTCATATCATGGCCCACTAAACTTTGTTTCCTCTCACATTCTCTATCCACAAACATAGATACTATTTTGTAACCCCTCTTATCAATGAACCTCAACACCCATGTACAACAATAGAAGGTTTGTAGACAAACCTCTAACATTGTGGACATGTCATCCTACAAACATCTTGATGAACCTCTATTGCTAATGCCCCAAGGTGACAAACACTGACTGAATTTATCATTCAAAACGAATTGTCCCTACAAGGTTGAAGCTGGACTCGTGAGAGATCATATTTTATGCTTTAATCATGTGTGCCAACTGCCAACCATACAAGCTTTCTCATTATTTTACCATTAGGATGATTTGGAACATTATTTGAGTGTAATGTGATCTGTGAACCCAAGTCAATCTCAATAGGGCGACTACTTATTTTTTGTGAGAGAAACATGTGGGTGACTTACATGTGGATGACTTTCCAATTTTTATCGGTGCTCTACAGGATCTCCCTGGCGCATTGGACGATGCTGTAAGTTATTTATTCTTAATTAGTATGTTTAATATTACTGAACAACATACAACTGATTAAATAAAGCGGAAGCGATAAATAGGATCGAAAATAAAACCTCCAGCCATTGCTAATCGGATTCCTGAACAGCTTTATCAACCCCAAAGTATTAATCTGAATTTCTGATTTCGGTTCTAAACCCTCACTGCTCACTTATTTAGATGGTGTAATTTTCTTAAAGGAGAGTAGATTTTGTGACCTAATTAATCAGAATATGCATTCTCTTATATACTGCTCTTTCCATCAAAGAGCAGTGTTTGAACACAACTCAAATAAGGGAGTAGTTTCCTAGATGGGAGAGAATTTAGAGTCCATAGAATGACTGTCTCTTTAATGGGACATATAATTAGGATTTGTATAAGACTATTAATATTATTAATAATAATATCTAATCAATTAATTATAAAAATCCAACATTCTCCCACTTGGCCCATTTAACAGAGAGGAACTTCATATACGAATCATAGCGACGAATTCTCTGGGACGAGAATTAATCTTCCATGTATTACGATATACTTAGTCTCTCACCACTCATACTTAACTTAATGAATAAACCATATGTTTACTCTAGTTCAAAACATAATGATATTTCTCAATAAAATAAATAACCAAAGAACGTACGTATATAACTAAAAGAGAAAATATCCAACTAAATGAAAGTTTCGAAAAACATAATATAAATGAATGTATCACATTATGGGACCAAGTCCCATATTCACTACATGACCCTGAAAACCCTTAGGTGGCATGCCTTTAGTCAAGGGATCTGCAATCATCAAATCAGTGCTAATGTGTTCTATGATCACTTTCTTTTCCTGAACACGCTCTTTTATGGCCAAATACTTAATGTCGATGTGTTTACTTCGACTTCCACTTCTGTTATTCTTAGCCATAAATACCGCAGCTGAATTATCACAATACATTCGAATCGGCCTGCTAATAGAGTCAACAACTCTTAGCCCAGATATGAAACCTTTCAGCCAAACACCATGTGAGGTAGCCTCAAAACAAGAAACGAACTCGGCCTCCATAGTAGAGGTGGCTGTCAATGTCTGCTTAGTACTCCTCCATGATACAGCTCCGTTAGCTAGCATAAACACATATCCAGATGTGGATTTTCGTGAATCAATGCAACCAGCAAAGTCTGAGTCGGAATACCCCACCACTTCAAGACTATCAGTCCGTCTATACATAAGCATGTAATCTTTAGTACCCTGAAGGTATCTCAACACTTTCTTCGCAGCCTTCCAGTGATCGATGCCTGGGTTACTCTGATATCTGCCTAATACTCCAACAACATATGCAATGTCAGGTCTGGTACAGACTTGAGCATACATAATGCTACCAACTGCTGAAGCATAAGGAACATTTGTTGAACCATATATTCAAATATATATATAGTATATATGTTTATGTTTTGATAATGACAAGTCTAGCTATTTATATATTATATACTCGTATGTATAATCGTGTGCTAAGTGTACAGAACATTAGTAACAAGATCTAATCTATCAAGTATAAAAGATTCAAGCACATTAGTCAATGATTTGACTAAGTCGAAGATTGATAGAAGATCACAAGCGCGCATAATGAACTAAAGTTATATTCGTCAACTATAGCTTTAGTACAAGATGGATTCAAGTTATAGCTCGTAGCTATAACTCTATATCATGAAGAAATGATCAAGACTTATGTGTGTTTTAGTTGAAACAATTGTTTCCTATTTTGTGTCGTGTAGATATTAGTGTTTAAATGGTATTCTATTTAAATATAGAGTTGTTAATCTTAATAGGATTATATAAAATATCTTTTAGTTAAATAAGAAATAAATAATTGTCTTATGAGATAATTATTTATTACTAAAATAAACTAAAGATTTTTATATGATTTTAATTGTCAAAAATATATAGTCTAAATATAGTTTGTTTCGATTTTGGAAATCGTGTGATATGCCACATTACCAAAATCGTGTAGGACTTACTTAAATAAATATTATGTATTTATTTAATGTCCTAAATAAACTAAGATTATATTATGGTAATATATTTTATTATCTTTGACATGATTTAGGAAGTTGATTTAATAAGGATACTAATTGTTTATTATATAAAGATCTTTCCTAAATATGAATTAGGAAATTGATTCCTTATATAATACCTATAGTATATTATTATATCTTTCCTAAATATATTAAGATTAGATTTATGGTAGTATTACTAAAAGACTAGTATTCTAGTTTTAAGTAATATTCCTAAGTCATCTAGGGTTAGAAATACCTAGCTACATATTCTATATAAATAGACTACCTATGACACATTAATTGACACGAAATACACAACACACATACACGCAAATCAAGAGAAAACCGCCGATCGTGTTCTTCAATATTCGAGCTTTAATTGTCAAATCCGATTCAAGATTCAAGTGCTCAAGCATTGATCTTATTCATTCAAGATTGTGACACTAAGAAAAACTTTGAAGACTTTATCTTATTTACGTAAGATAGATTGAGTATTTAGCGGTACTCGTTGTAAGACAAATATTTAACGGTATTTGTCGTAGCTAGATATTTAGCGGTATCTAGATTGAGTTGTGACTAACATCAAAGTCGCACGAGTAGGGTTGATAAAATTGTAATCCAGAGTTGGTACTAATTTTATTAATCGAGAATAGTGGACGTAGGTCTCAGAGTGTGAGACTGAACCACTTCAAAAATATCGTGTATCTACTTTATTATTGCTCTACTCAACGATCATCATACAACTACACACACATCGAAGAAGATTCCGAAAAGAAGGCATACTCAATTCAACCCCCCCTTCTTGAGTATATCATATCAATAGACTCTTCAATTGGTATCAGAGCCTCGTGCTCTTGATCGCCTAGCCGCGTGAGTTTTGATCCTTCTATTGATTCTATATAATATACTCTTTCATCAATGGATTCCAAGCATCTCAAGTGCCCTATCTTCGATGGCAAAAACTATAGTTTATGGAAAAATATGATGACTCATTACATCAAGGGTTGTGATTGGGAATGTTGGAAGATCATCCAAACTGGACCAAAGAAGATCTTGGTCGCCGCCGCCAATGGAACAACCTATGAAAAGATGGAAAGCGATTATGTGGAAAGTGACTACAAAATTGCAGAGAAAAATTCTAAAGCCATGAGCCTCCTACAGAACGGTATGATAACCTCAGAATTCGATAGATTCTCATCCTGTAGTTCCGCTAAGGAAATATGGGATAGTCTCGAACTTGCTTATGAAGGAACATCCGCAGTCAGGAAACATCGTATAGACTTGCTCGTTCAAAGATATGAACTTTTCAATATGGAAAAGAATGAATCTATTGATAGCATGTCTGCACGATTTTCTTGTATTATTAATGAACTGCGAAACCTTGGCAAAAAGATCGATTCTGAGGATATCATTCGTAAGATTCTTAGGAGTCTCACCAAAAAATGGCAACCTAAAGTCACAGCCATAGAGGAAGCACGTGATTTATCTAAAATCACTTACCAAGAATTGATTGGATCCTTAATGGCTCACGAGATCATACTAAATAAAAACGATGATGATCCAAAGGGAAAGGGAGTCGCTTTACAAGCCTCCACAAACGAAGTAAGCGAAGAAGAACTTGAGGATGAAACAGTTCTATTCGCTAGACGATTTAAGAAAGCAGTTTTCAAAGGAAGATACAAAAACTCGAACAACAAAACGTTCGACAAAAAGAAAACTGACTCCAAACAAACATTCTTCAAAAGAGGTTGTTTCAAGTGTGGACAACAAGACCATATGATCAAAGATTGTCCAAGTTGGGACAAAATCAAAGACAAGTCAAAAAGAGAAAAGACCAAAACAGAGTTTAAGAAAGTAATGCTTGCGTCATGCTGGGGAGAATTAGAATCTGAAGATGACGAGGACTCTGAAGAAGAAGAGGTAGCAAACCTATGCCTAAGCAACGTCAGCCTAGATCTAATCTCAAACGACAATGATGAAGATGACGCATCAAATATGTGTCTCCTTGGAGAATCAGACTCAGACGACGACGACGAAGAGGTAAATTTTCTTCAACTCAAAAGTCAAGTTAAAAACTTATCTAAGGCTATGCTAATTAAATATTTTGAGAAAACCCTAGACCAATGTCATGAACAAAATCTTGAGTTAGATGACTTGAAAGAGCAGATCCTCGATATTGCTGAGGAAAATCAACTTCTGAAAGCCAAAGCTAAGAAACTGAAATCCAAAATAAGCATTGAAGTAAATGCTAAGTTGGAAACAGTTATGTCTGAGAAAAAGGTTCTTGAGTCTAAAGTTATAGCTAATGAAGCTATAACCTCAAAACTAAAACTCAACATTAAAGAGCTTCAATCTAAAGTTATAGCTAATGAAGCCATAACTTCAGAATTAAGAAAGGTTAATGAACGGCTTAAGTCAGAATCTTCGACTATGGTCGAAGATGAGACTCATCAAGAAGAAGTTGAGATTCTCGAAAGCAAAATCATGGATCTAGAATTCAGTATATCTAAAATCAAGAAAGAACATGCCAAAATTGTGTCTGACTTCCATAAAGACATTCAAAACCTAAAAGAGTCTAGCAACACTGACCATAGTGAATGTAAGAAAGAAATAGACTCCTTGAAAGACCTTCTTCTTCATGCTCGGAAAGTTCACGATAAATGGGAAGGAAGCACTAACGTTCTAAACTTCCTAACTGAACAATCCGACAACAACATGAAGATGGGTTTAGGTCACGAATGTTATGGAAGAAGGGATCACTCAAAGTGTAAACAAAGTCCAACAGATAGAGACTTTAGAAGAAGAAAATATGCCGACCTTCCTGAGTATTTAATATGCACTTATTGTGGCCATACTGGACACCTCCGAGAAAACTGTGTGAAACACGCACAAGATTTTAAAACCGGAGTTAAGTTTGTTAAATCCTTAGGAATTCCAAGCGACACTAATTCTGTCTCTGATAGTGATGGTGACAAAACTGAGGAAAGGAACATTGACCACAGATGGTTCTATGACATGACATTTGACTACGAAGAAAAGAAAAACAGAACCAAACAGACTCCTCAAACATCACACAAAAAATGGTCACCAAGAGTCCAAACTAAAACCTACACAAGAACATCAAAACCCAACCACTACCGATATAGAAAGACCTATGTAAGACAAGTCTGGGTTAAAAAGGAAGATGTATTTGTGATTACTAACAACAAAGGACCCAAGTATGCTTGGGTACCTAAATCCTGTCTTTGAAATTATTTGTGCAGTTTGTCGCCAAGGAAAATAACCTATGGTATCTCGACAGTGGATGCTCAAGACATATGACAGGCGACGTAAACCTATTCCAAACCCTAAAACCTTTTGACGGAGGTAAAGTCACATTCGGTGATAACAAAAAGGGAAAGATCATCGGAATTGGTAAGATAGGTATTTCATCCTCTCATGCTATAAATGATGTATACCTTGTAAATGGTCTCAAACACAATCTTATCAGTATATCTCAATTATGTGACAAAGGAAATAAAGTGGTTTTTCATTCTGATATATGTCGTATAATCTTAGAAGGCACCAGTAAAGTGATACTTGAAGGTCACAGGATGAAAAATGTTTATATGATTGATTTAAATGTTGTACCTACTGATTCTCTATCATGCATGAAAGTTACGTTAGATGATCCATGTCTATGGCACAAGAGATTTGGTCATATTAGCTCACCTATTCTAAGTAAGCTAAAAAGATGGGACTTGGTCGAAGGTCTTCCAAAGATCAAATTTGATCAAGAAAAGATGTGTGACACATGTGCACGATGTAAACACGTCAGATCGTCTTTTAAGCCAAAAAGAGTGGTAAGCACAGAACAAGCTCTTGAACTAGTACACATGGATCTATGTGGCCTTATGAAGGTAAGAAGCAGAGGTGGTTCCAGGTACGTTTTCGTTCTAGTTGATGATTACTCTAGATTTGTTTGGCCAATCTTTCTTCACTCTAAAGACGAAACATTCGATGAATTTGTTAGTCTCATGAAACTTGTCCAAAACAAATATAAATCAAACCTAGTAACAATCCGTACTGACCATGGAACTGAGTTCGACAATCATGCTTTCATCGAGTTCTGTAAAACCAATGGTGTTGGACATAACTTCTCGGCCCCTAGAACCCCACAACAAAATGGAGTCGTAGAACGAATGAACAGAACCCTAGAAGACATGGCTAGAACAATGCTTCTTTGTAGTGGCCTACCTAGAAACTTTTGGGCTGAGGCTATTAGTACAGCTTGCTATATTCATAACCGTGCTATGATTAGACCTATCCTTAAAAAGACACCTTATGAACTTCTTCGAGGTCGTAAACCAAACATATCTCATTTAAGATGCTTTGGTAGTAAATGCTTTGTTCACAACAATGGTAAAAATAGATTAAGCAAATTCGACCCTAGAAGTGATGAAGCAATCTTTATAGGATATTTAGATCATAGTAAAGCCTACAAAGTGTTTAACAAACGTACTTTATGCATAGAGGAAAGTATTCATGTTATCTTTGATGAGAATAATGTCTTCGATAAGCCATTACAGGATATAGAAGAAAACCTAGACGAACCTGATTTCAGGTTATCAAGGGAAGATCCTCCTGAAATGGAAATTGAAGAAGGAGAATCTCAAGGAATTCATGATGAACTCAACTTGGGAGAAAATGGTGCGAGAGATGAAACTACAATTGATGATACTGTAGATAAATCTCAAACCAATGACTTGGAACCCAGAGTTACAGCTAATGAAGCTGTAACTTTAAATCAAAACCAAAGGGAAGAGGCCAGAGTTATACCTGACCCTACTATAAACCCAGGTTTGGATTCAGGGGGAACAAGTCAAGATCCCGAGTCAAGTTCAGGGAATACAAACGATCAATCAAGGAACTGGAGATATAAAGGCTCTCATCCCTTGGATAATGTCATAGGAAGCCTGACAGATGGAGTTCAAACTCGAAGGAACTTAAATAACTTTTGCTCATTCTACTCCTTTCTCTCCACCATTGAACCTTCAAATATCAAGGAAGCTCTCGCAGAACCAGACTGGATAGTTGCCATGCAAGAAGAACTCCAACAATTTGAAAGAAACAAAGTTTGGCATCTTGTTCCTCGACCTAAGGACAGAACTGTCATTGGAACTAGATGGGTATTCAGAAACAAATTGGATGACACTGGAGTTATTGTGCGAAATAAGGCCAGATTAGTGGTTCAAGGATACAACCAACAGGAAGGGATCGATTATGATGAAACCTTTGCTCCTGTTGCTCGTCTTGAGGCAATAAGACTACTCATTGCATTTGCAGCACACAAGGGAATGAAGCTTTTTCAGATGGATGTTAAGACTGCATTTCTTAATGGCTATCTCCAAGAGGAAGTATTTGTTGAACAACCTCCTGGATTTCCTGACAGCAAACTCAAGGATCATGTATTCAAATTGGACAAAGCACTATATGGTCTGAAACAAGCACCTAGGGCATGGTACGACAGATTATCAAAATTCCTATTGGAGAGTGGATTCAAGAGAGGGTCTGTGGATAAAACCCTATTTCTTAAAAGCGAAAACTCAGATCTACTAGTCGTTCAGATCTATGTTGACGATATTATTTTTGGCTCAACTAATAAAAAGTTGTGCAAGTACTTCTCTGAGTTGATGACTTCTGAGTTCGAGATGAGTATGATGGGAGAACTAAAGTTCTTCCTTGGACTTCAAATACAACAAACTGAAGAAGGAATCAAAGTTCATCAACAAAAATACGTCAAGGAGTTACTAAAGAAATTTGGAATGGAAACCTCTCATGCAATGCCTACTCCAATGGTCACAGATAAGAAGCTAACCAAAGACGAAGATGGTAAGCCTGTAGATGAAACAACTTACCGAGGTATGATTGGCTCACTTCTTTATCTTACAGCAAGTCGTCCAGATATAATGTTTAGTGTCTGTGTTTGTGCGAGATTCCAATCTGCACCAAAAGAATCACACATGATTGCAGTTAAGAGAATTTTAAGATACCTAATCGGAACCTCAAAATTATATCTATGGTATCCTATGGACTGTAACTTTAACCTAGTAGGATATTCAGATGCGGATTATGCAGGATGTTCTTTAGACAGAAAAAGTACCTCCGGACTTGCTACCTTTGTAGGTCCTTGTATTATATCTTGGGGATCCAAGAAACAAAATTCTGTCGCTCTCTCAACTGCTGAAGCAGAATATATTGCAGCCGCTCTGGTATGTTCTCAACTTTTATGGTTAAAGCAACAGTTACATGATTATGGTGTTGATGTTGGATGTGTGCCTATTTTATGTGATAATACGAGTGCTATAATTATATCTAAAAACCCAGCCCAGCACTCGAGGACCAAACATATTGAAATTAGACACCACTTTCTAAGAGACCATGTTGAAAAGAAAAATATAAAATTGGAATTTTGTAGTACAGAAAAACAGTGGGCAGATATCTTCACTAAACCATTGGCTAGAGAACGCTTTGAGACTTTGCGATTGGAAATTGGTTTAATCGGTGACACCTAATCAAATCTTAAAAGCAAAAATAACCCAATGATTGACTACGGTTTAGATGAGATTATATGACTGTGTCCGTATACTCCGCTGCATGTGTATGTATATATTCGATGATAAATTTTGTGATTATAGTTATATTATATAATTTACATATGAATGTGTGCACAATCGATCTCACAATAATATTACGTCACATATTATAATTATTTCACAACATACATATTTTAATATATACAAAATAATAATAAGCAAATATTACAAATAAAACTAAAACTTACCTCAAATCAACACACAAACCGTGTGTGTCGGTCCCCACTGCCACATACCCCACTGCCACATACCCCACCTCAATTTTGTGATTACCCCAACCAACCTCTCTCCCTCAAACTTACTACCATTCACCTCCCTTCTTCACTGTTATTACCAAACCCAAAACCTCCATTAAAAATTACCAAAACCCATTAAAACTCAAACCTCCAAAAACTCCATTAAAACCGTTTCAAAATCTCACCTTCACAACCACCGTGTCTCACCTCAACCAAAAATGCCTCCCTCACGTGCAACCCGATCTCAACAAAAGAAGCCTTCACCCCCTTCACCAACTTCGTCACCCCCACCGTCTCCAACACCCATAGCCACCGCCGCACCACCATCTGACAAAGGCAAAAGACGAAAACTCAACCGTTCATCTCCTTCCATTCCTGATGACATGCATGAAATGAGTTCTCCCTCTCGACATTCGCGTCCCCTGTTTTCCGAATATTCACTCGAAGCTACTAGGGAGGGTCTTGAGAAAGTGCGCATGACCAAACAAGAAGGTACGTTAATTGAACGCGTTTTACCTTACGCCATTCATGCGGGTCGGTTTTATCCTAAGTCGTGGGTCAGTGGGTCCAAATCTTTACGTTTCTTTAAAGATTTTCTCACGTATCAAGGATGGGAATATATAAGTGAATTCTCGGGTTTGTTGTTTCCCATAGAATTGGTTCAATTCTTTGCTTCTGTTCAACCTTGTGATGATGGTATTAAGGGTGTTGTGAATGGTCAAGATGTTGTTGTGACTAAGTCGGATATTTGTGAAATCTTTAAGCTTGATCAAGACGGGTTAGTTCTTGACCCAAGAAAGGAATGGAGTGTAGTTACTAAAGATCAAAAATTGGTAATTAAAAAATATTTCGATGATAATGCTTCTGAGGTTTCCCCTTTGCTCACTGTCAATTTTAACCCAAAATTGAAGTTCTTCCTGAACTTTTTATGGAATACTGTATTACCTCGTCGGGGTGGTCGGGATAAGCTTGCTAGCGTTGAAGCCATAATATTGTATAGCTGGTTGGAGGGACAGAAAGTTGATTTAGCATCTCTTATTTGCCATAAAATCTGTCAAGTTTCGAACGTTCTTGTCAAAGAAAAATTTTGCTCTACCATCGACATCCCATATGGAATGTGGGTATCCGAATTATTGCTCAAAAAGGGTGTTGTTGGTAATGATAGTTTCGGAATTAAGTCCAAAGATGCTATGGGTGATCGTTTGTTGAAGTTAATGGGTATTTTCTTTGATGGTGCCGATCTTTCGTTTGGTAAGGCTGTTGGTCAGGAAGCTGCTTCGACTCCATCCCCTCTCTTTGCCAATCTTGAGGCAAAAATGGATAAGGTCATTGATTTGTGTGAAGGGCAGAAGTGTTCTGGTGAGGCAGGGAGTAATGGGAAGAAGAGAGGACGTGATTTTGAGGCTGATGTTCACGAATGGATGAACAAGGTTGATAAACACTTAGTTAAAATTGGCTCAGAGGTATCAGTTGTGTGCTCGGAATTGCTTAGCATTAGTGTTCGACTTTCGTTCATTACGACTCAGGGAGGAGCGATGGTAAGGGATCACGGGTTGTTACGGGAAGACGCATCTCAAGCTCTCGAGGCCGTCAAAGCACTATCTCTCAAAGTGCTCAACTTTGAAATCGCGTTAAATGCTCAGGGAAGAAACGTAGCAAGTTGTTTGGATAGGCTGGAGTCGCTTGAGTATCGCACCCGACCCGACTATGTGAATCCTTATGCAAAAACTCCGGGTTCAAGCTCTCGCTCTTGATGATCCATATTCGTCTTTGTTCGTGTTGGCTTACGGTTGTGATGTTGTTGTTCTTTTGCTCTAAAGTCCGGTGGACTTATAAACAATCTTAGCCTTTATGGCCCAACTTATTACCTAGTCCACTAGGAATCCGAGGCTATGTTTCGTTTTGCCTCCTCGGATTTCCTAATCTCACCCAACCTTTATGATTGTTTTGATGCGGCCCAATTGCCTTTCTTATCCCTTGGCCCATCTTATTTGTTATCCTTTGCAGATACTTATCCCATTCAGCCGGCCCATTTTCTTTAAACACTTCTTCATTCGGCCCATTGGCTTAGTATTTTGGACTGATTGTGTATATTTTTAACATTCCGTATGTGGTTATGTGATATTTTCTATGTTCATATTATTTCGACTCGTTTATATGCTTGCTTATGTTTCGTAGTGTATTATTCTAGTCGTTTCATGTCTTTGTTCTCATCTTTTCGATGATGTCAAGAGGGGGAAAATATGCGACTTAGATTAGAATTTGCCTAAGCTTGCTCCTTGTCGTAATTCATTGTCTCTTAGGGTCCTTAAAGGATATGGGATAGATAGAAGATAAAAACCCTAAGTTAATCTTTGCTATGAATGACCATTATTATATTGAGGGGGAACATACACTTAGACACAAAATCTAAGAGAGACTTGCCATCATCAAAAAGGGGGAATTTGTTGAACCATATATTCAAATATATATATATAGTATATATGTTTATGTTTTGATAATGACAAGTCTAGCTATTTATATATTATATACTCGTATGTATAATCGTGTGCTAAGTGTACAGAACATTAGTAACAAGATCTAATCTATCAAGTATAAAAGATTCAAGCACATTAGTCAATGATTTGACTAAGTCGAAGATTGATAGAAGATCACAAGCGCGCATAATGAACTAAAGTTATATTCGTCAACTATAGCTTTAGTACAAGATGGATTCAAGTTATAGCTCGTAGCTATAACTCTATATCATGAAGAAATGATCAAGACTTATGTGTGTTTTAGTTGAAACAATTGTTTCCTATTTTGTGTCGTGTAGATATTAGTGTTTAAATGGTATTCTATTTAAATATAGAGTTGTTAATCTTAATAGGATTATATAAAATATCTTTTAGTTAAATAAGAAATAAATAATTGTCTTATGAGATAATTATTTATTACTAAAATAAACTAAAGATTTTTATATGATTTTAATTGTCAAAAATATATAGTCTAAATATAGTTTGTTTCGATTTTGGAAATCGTGTGATATGCCACATTACCAAAATCGTGTAGGACTTACTTAAATAAATATTATGTATTTATTTAATGTCCTAAATAAACTAAGATTATATTATGGTAATATATTTTATTATCTTTGACATGATTTAGGAAGTTGATTTAATAAGGATACTAATTGTTTATTATATAAAGATCTTTCCTAAATATGAATTAGGAAATTGATTCCTTATATAATACCTATAGTATATTATTATATCTTTCCTAAATATATTAAGATTAGATTTATGGTAGTATTACTAAAAGACTAGTATTCTAGTTTTAAGTAATATTCCTAAGTCATCTAGGGTTAGAAATACCTAGCTACATATTCTATATAAATAGACTACCTATGACACATTAATTGACACGAAATACACAACACACATACACGCAAATCAAGAGAAAACCGCCGATCGTGTTCTTCAATATTCGAGCTTTAATTGTCAAATCCGATTCAAGATTCAAGTGCTCAAGCATTGATCTTATTCATTCAAGATTGTGACACCAAGAAAAACTTTGAAGACTTTATCTTATTTACGTAAGATAGATTGAGTATTTAGCGGTACTCGTTGTAAGACAAATATTTAACGGTATTTGTCGTAGCTAGATATTTAGCGGTATCTAGATTGAGTTGTGACTAACATCAAAGTCGCACGAGTAGGGTTGATAAAATTGTAATCCAGAGTTGGTACTAATTTTATTAATCGAGAATAGTGGACGTAGGTCTCAGAGTGTGAGACTGAACCACTTCAAAAATATCGTGTATCTACTTTATTATTGCTCTACTCAACGATCATCATACAACTACACACACATCGAAGAAGATTCCGAAAAGAAGGCATACTCAATTCAACCCCCCCTTCTTGAGTATATCATATCAATAGACTCTTCAACATTTTTCATTTGTTCTCTTTCCAAATCATTCCTTGGGCACTGGTCTAAACTGAATCGGTCACCTTTCACAATAGGTGCTACACTCGGTGAACAATCTTTCATTCTAAATCTTTCAAGCACTTTGTTGATATAGGCCTCCTGAGACAATCCTAAAATGCCTCGGGATCTATCTCTATGGATCTTAATGCCAATGACATAAGATGCCTCACCCATATCTTTCATATCAAAGTTATTTGAAAGAAATTGTTTCACCTCATATAGCAACCCCTTATCATTGGTTGCTAGCAGAATATCATCCACATATAACACAAGGAAACAAATCTTACTCCCACTGACCTTAAGGTATATACATTGATCCATGATATTTTCTTCAAAACCGAATGAAGAAATTACTTCATGGAACTTCTTATACCATTGTCGGGAGGCTTGTTTCAAACCGTATATGGATTTATTTAGCTTACAAACCAAATGGTCACCGTCTTTAGAGGAGAATCCTTCAGGTTGTTTCATGTAAACCTCTTCCTCTAAATTGCCATTAAGAAATGCCGTTTTCACATCCATCTGATGTAGCTCGAAGTCAAAATGAGCTACTAATGCCATGACAACTCGAAGAGAATCTTTCTTAGACACAGGAGAGAATGTCTCTGTGTAGTCAATCCCTTCTCTTTGAGTGAACCCTTTAGCAACGAGTCTTGCCTTATGTCTCTCGATGTTGCCAAGTGAGTCCCTTTTAGTTTTAAAAACCCACTTACATCCAATGGTTTTTACACCATTGGGCAACTCGACGAGATCCCAAACTCGATTAGATGCCATAGAGTTCATCTCATCTTTCATAGCATCCATCCATAAGTTTGAATCTGTAGAACTTATGGCTTGTGAAAATGACATAGGATCATTATCAGCTCCAACACTACAATCCGACTCTTGTAGATATACTTCATAGTCGTCAGGAATCGCCGATCTCCTCTCTCGAGTAGATTTTCTTAATGGAATTTCTTCCTCATTATGATCTACTATATTTTGATCGACATTTTGTGGAATTTCTGTATTTGGTTGTTGAACCTCCGGTCGTACTTCAGGACCGTGATCAATAACCAACCTGTTACTCAAAACAGAGGGTGAAGCTTCATGTTGATCCTTTTCAGGTTCAACTCCTATAGTACTCCCACTGATCAAGTCATTCTCTAGAAATTTTGCATTTCTAGATTCCACAATCCTGGTACTATGAGACGGACAATAGAACCTATAACCTTTGGACTTTTCGGCATATCCAATGAAATGTCCACTAAGAGTCCTTGGGTCTAGTTTCTTTTCAAGTGGGTTGTAAATTCTCACCTCAGACGGACATCCCCAAACGCGTATATGTTGTAAACTCGGTTTCCAACCTTTGAATAACTCAAAAGGCGTCTTAGAGACAGCCTTGGAAGGAACCCGATTTAATATATACGCAGCCGTCTTTAGTGCATCAACCCACAAAAATGAAGGAAGTTTAATATTACTTCTCATACTACGCACCATTTCAATTAATGTCCTATTCCTTCTTTCTGCTACACCATTCTGATCCGGAGAACCAGGCATAGTGTATTGGGCAACAATCCCATGCTCTTGAAGAAATTTAGCAAAAGGACCAGATGCTTGTCCATCCTCAGTATATCTACCGTAGTACTCACCACCTCTATCTGATCTCACAATCTTAATGTGTTTATCACACTGTTTCTCTACTTCAGCCTTAAAAATTTTAAAGGCATCTAAAGCTTCGTCTTTGGAACGAAGTAAGTAAAGACGCATATATCGTGAATAATCATCAATAAAGGTAATAAAGTATTTCGGATCGTTAGCGTTCATATCCGGACAACATATATCCGTGTGTATGATCTCTAGTAGGTCAGAACTCCTCTTAGCACCTTTCTTAGATTTGTTAGTTTGCTTTCCCTTAATGCAACTAACACAAGTCTCAAAATCGATAAAGTCTAAAGTACTAAGTACCCCTTCCTTTACCAATCTCTTGACCCTCTCAATGGAGATGTGTCCCAATCTCCTGTGCCATAACATAGAGGACTCCTCATTTATAATACTTCTTTTTAAACCAGTACTAACATGCATAGTGTTTTGAGTGGTATCATTTTGTAAACAAAGACGATATAAATTATCAGACAAAATACCATTACCAATAACTTTAGAATTTCTGTAAATACTAAAACCAGAGTCCATAAAGTTAAAAGAATATCCGAAAGGTACAAGTCTAGAAACTGAAATCAAATTCCGAGCAAAATTCGGAACGTAAAAAGTCTTTTCCAAAATCAAAATAAAACCAGTACTTAAAATTAAATTGCATGTCCCCACGGCCTCAACGTGCGAGCCTATCTTGTTTCCTGAATAGATGGCGCTCTCACTTGCCACTGGTTTCCGAAGGTTTGTCATACCCTGCAAGGTATTTGAAACATGGATTGTAGTACCAGAGTCAATCCACCAAGTATTATGATTAACATTGACCATATTAGATTCATAACAAACAAACGCATGAAAATTACCTTTCTTTTTGAGCCAAGCCTTAAACTTTACGCAGTCTTTCTTCATGTGTCCTTTCTTTTTACAGAAAAAACACGACGACTCCTTCTTAATTACTTGCTCAGCTGGAATCTTTCCCTTTCCTTTATCTTTATGGTGAGCCTTATACTTCGTACTGGATGATGCTTTATCAGTAGAAGTAGTTAAATTCACCTTTTCACCTTCTTCCAATAATAACCTCCCCTCCTCTTGAACACACATGGTCAATAATTCATTGAGAGACCATTTATCCTTATGTGTATTGTAAGAGATTTTAAATGGGGCATATTGAGTTGGGAGAGAACATAAGATGAAATGCACTAAGAAAGTGTCAGACATAGTAACTTCCAATTCCTTAAGTTGGGCTGCAGTATCCCTCATGCGCATGATAAAATCACGCACTCCTTTAGTGGCATTAAGTTTCAAAGATGTGAACTTCATTATTAAGGTGCTTGCCAAAGCCTTATCAGAAGTTTCGAACTGCTCATCTATAGCCTTAAGTAGGTCCCGGACTTTAGTATGCTTGTCGACTGAACCTCTGATACTAGCACACAGTTTAGTCTTAATGAACAACGTGCAAAGATAGTTGGATTTCACCCACTTTTCACGAAGTTCTACTTGATCTGGTGTGCTTTTTTCAGTTATTTCAGCCGGTTCATCATTCTGAATAGCGTAATCAAAACGCAAGAACCCTAAATGTAGCAGAACTCTTTCTTTCCACACCTTAAAATTGTCACCAGTTAATTCAGGAACGTCAATTTTGACATCAAAGGAACCTCCAGGTAAACTTGCTGCAAATTTAAATATACATACTTAGTAACAAAAATTGAGACTTAACTTTATCACAACTTACCAATGTAAATTATGCTCATATGAACCTAGTGACATAAACTTGCCTGTGGGCTAAAGTCTACTCAAATTAGATGCATAAAAATTAAACTTTATGATGAAACTATTAAATCATATTCATTTCTTAACTCCTGTGGGTAGATTAAGAAACATAATTTAATATAACACCCTAATTAATTCATACAAATACAATAAGATTCCTGTGGGTAAGTCCAATCATATTACGTATAATTAATTACAACTAAATGTCTAATTTCCACATGTGATTTCGAATAAAATTTAAACAATTAAAGATGCTGTGGCTACTCTCTAATTAATAAATTTAAAATCACTTGACATTTAAAAAATCATTAACATTAATATATACAATTGACTTTATGTATATACGAAAACAATAATATAAAAAACTCAGCATGTGAATAACGAGATTTAACTCATCTTAAAGACTACTATCTTACCATATACTAGTAGTATTTTACTATTAAAAAAAAAAGAATATAAGTACAAAGTAGTCACATGCTAGCATTAGAAGGTAAAAGAAATAGGAAAACAATAATAAACCAATGTCCACGTATAAGTACAAAGTAGGCCATTATTAAATAAAATATTACCTTCGTGAAAGGACAAGCAAAACTAAAAGGCTTTCAAAAGACAACACAAATCAAACAAATGAGCCAGCAACAACTCCCCAAAAAGAAAAAAAAAAAGTTCATCTTCAACCCCGACAAACTTCAAAATAAAATCCAGAAAAAAAATCCCAGAAACTGATTACACAAATAAATTATCGACAAGGATAATCAGATCTAATAAGCAATAACCACAATATTAAAATTGCCAAATTCATCGTGACTTGATGTTGCTTAATCTCTTGGCAGTACAATTTATACATCGATTACGAAGTCAAAGCCTTCACAAGAAACAGATCTTGCGGTCGAGCAAAGTATAAATTATAAAAAACAATTCGGCAATTGATGTCTCAACTTTAGTCCAACGCTATACGAACATAAGCTAAACATCCACGACTCCACGAGTCAAGCAATTAACTTGTAAACCAGAATTCAAAACAAACGACGGAAACCGAAAAACAAGACATAGGCCATTAAGGCTCTGATACCAAATGTAAGTTATTTATTCTTAATTAGTATGTTTAATATTACTGAACAACATACAACTGATTAAATAAAGCGGAAGCGATAAATAGGATCGAAAATAAAACCTCCAGCCATTGCTAATCGGATTCCTGAACAGCTTTATCAACCCCAAAGTATTAATCTGAATTTCTGATTTCGGTTCTAAACCCTCACTGCTCACTTATTTAGATGGTGTAATTTTCTTAAAGGAGAGTAGATTTTGTGACCTAATTAATCAGAATATGCATTCTCTTATATACTGCTCTTTCCATCAAAGAGCAGTGTTTGAACACAACTCAAATAAGGGAGTAGTTTCCTAGATGGGAGAGAATTTAGAGTCCATAGAATGACTGTCTCTTTAATGGGACATATAATTAGGATTTGTATAAGACTATTAATATTATTAATAATAATATCTAATCAATTAATTATAAAAATCCAACATGCTGCTGTTACTGAGTCACTAGAGCTACACAAAATCAAAAGCAGGCAGTGGGCTATTTTCAAGACCTCTGCTACTAAAGGCGAAGGCCTTTTCGAGGGCTTAGACTGGTAACCACTAACCACTGCTACTTTTCTTTTTCTTTTTCTTTTTCTTTTTTCTTTTTTCTATAGAATGACCACTTCTTATTTTTATTATTTAGTGGATTATGTGATTGAACCGAACCATTGATGTTCCGTGTCTTGGATATTGTATTTAATGTGGTGCTGTTTCTTGGCAATCCCTTGGCTTTTCGGCTCAATTGAAAGTACATATCGAAAAAATGAATTGAATTATTTGTGGATGATGTAGGTTGAGTAATACACTGAAATCTGGAAGTGCCTGATGCTTGAACTTGTTCCAAAGATGAGTCAGAGTTGTTGAGTGAGTAATGAACGGAAAGATGTCAATTCAAGTGTAGTTTTGAGCACGGTTGATCTTTAGTGAATTTCAACACCCTTTAGAGTTGTAAAATCTGCGATTTATACAAAGTAAAAACTTGACTGCATCTCATTGGTTTCAGTGGGTGCCTATCTTCTGAATTTTAGTAGCTGTGTAGTTGTACTTAGCTGAGTTTCTTTCCATGACTACTATAATTTCTTAGTAGTACATCTTAATGTGTAGGTCATTGAGTTTGCTCTCGTTTTGTAATTGGTGAGCCTTAACTTGGAGATTTGATGTAAAAGAATTGTATTGTTCGAGATGGTTGCATGAATAAAATCATGTCATTTGATGTTTTCTTTTTCATAATCGGCTTACTGGTATGTGCATATAACACTGCCATACAAGAATACTTGAAATATCTTTTTTTCTTCCCTCTATGAATTCGCGTAATTGATTTGGTAGTTCCAGAAATACATAAAAAGAATTTTAAAAATTAGAAAAATTCTTAATTTAAGGAATGATAGTCACTAGTCACTACAGAGTGGTTATAATGCAATAACAATATGCATACACAGTGCATTATTATAAGTATTTATAATAATAATAATAATAATAATAATAAATATTTACAACATAATGATAATATGGTTGATAATCGCCTAATTATCTGTATTAATAAGACCCCATCTAAGAAGACAAAAATAGGTTGGTTATTATAGCGAAGATTCTTCCAAAGTAAATTCAAGCTCCGCAACTGCTCTCTGTAGATGAATATCAATAGGAAGATTGTATCCAAAAAGCATGGAGTAATCATCCATTTCATCACCTGACGAAGTGTTGAACATACTCCATTTCCGGGCATGCTCGGAATCTTGACCATCAGCCAAAAGCTCCAACACCTATACATAATACATTACCATATATGTGTATGTGTGTTAGTGTTAATTAGAATTAGAATTAGAATTAGAGTTTGTGAGTTTGGAGAGATGTAGTGTAGTTGGTAGTTTGAAGTACCTGTGTCATTGTTGGACGCGAGGCTGAGCAATGTCTAACACAAGAAGCAGCTGTAACCACCATTTTATGCAATTGTTCTACATCATATGCACCCTCTAATCTTGGATCAATTAGGTCTAATGTCTTCCCACTCTCCATCATTGGCATAGCCTGTATCAATTGTAAATTGTGATTACAGATAAGTGAATGGATATATAGTGAGCACTGACCACGGCATGGAGAAAATGATTGAATTGGTAGGGAGGGAGGGAGGGAGGGAGGGAGTATGTCCTTACCCATAAGAGAAGACTTTGTTTGGAAGAATTAATAGGTGTTTGGCCTGTAAGAATCTCAAGGAGAAGGATGCCGAACGCAAAAACATCGGTTTTGTCGTCTACAATTCCATGCATGAAGTATTCTGGAGCTAAGTACCCAAACGTTCCCTCTATTGGTAACACCGCATGTTGCTTGTTTTTGCTTGCAGGCAGCCATTTTGCAAGTCCAAAATCTGTGATCTAATAATGAGGTAGTGTAAATATATATGTAGGGCTGGGCGCTGGGCAGGTTGGTGAATTGACATTATTAGTTAGTTAATTAGCAGAAGTAAATGCATGCGCTTACTTGAGGTTCATAATTAGGTCCAAGAAGAACGTTAGAGGCTTTAATGTCACGGTGTATGATCCGATGCTTGCAACTGGTGTGCAAATACTCAAGTCCTCTTGCTACTCCTAATGCTATTTTGTACCTCATCTCCCATTCAAGAGGCTTCTTTGCATTACCATGAAGGGCATTGAAGAGATTGCCATTAGGAGAGAGTGGAAAGATGAGATACAGACCGTTTTGAATACAATATCCAATTAAGGTCGCTGTATTAGGATGACAAACTTGACTAATTATGCCCAATTCCATAAGAAACTCCTCCTCTTTATTTGGATTACTCTCGTCTTTTGTTAATCTTTTTACTGCTATGCTCTTCCCATCACTTAGCCAACCTCTGTACACTTCTGAATATCCACCTTGTCCTATCATTTTATCTGCATGCCAACCACATCATATCATCATAATACAATTATTTAATTATATTACAGTGTAAGCGATAAAAAATGATAATTGTCAGTTATTTGGTATTCATTCGGGTCAGATATTATTCTTGTCGGGTTTTAATTGGTTTGGGGGGTGTCGGGTTCGGTTATACCGGTTATCGGATAAGATTACGTATCGGGGTCGGACTGGTCGATTTCGTGTACCATGTTTTCATAATATTATCGATTAACATACGGGTCCGATATCGGGCGAGTCGGATTGGTTTTGTCGAGTCGGGCGGGTTTTGCCAGGTCTAGTTATATGCAATATGAATGTCGAGATTCAAATATCTTTATTATCAATTTACCATTGTAGAATTTAATTGGACAGTTTTAGGAATAATAAGATAAAGTACTAATAAAGGAGGTACTTTTATGATAACAAAAATTTATGTAATAACTGCCTGTAGAGGGGAAAAAATGAGTGTAAAGTCTAGAAATTGAGGGACATTGGATAATAAAGGCCTACACTGTTGCGTCGGTATCTCCCTCTATTAATTTACAAAAGATGAATAACTTTTTTATATAAGGAATTAAACCTATGTCTCTTGATTAAAAGTTTAACGAAACACCAACTGAGCTATAAATAAGATATGTCAATTGAGTAAACTAAATTTTAATTATATTTTCTTCATAAACTATAACCCATGCTTTATGGCTGCCTCCGCCATGACTACACTATTAAATACGTGTAAGTCTTTGTCCTATCTTTGTAAATGGATCATTATTTGACCCGTCTTAAACTTAAGACGATACTTCCGTCTTAAGTGAGAATTTTATGATTAAGTACTCCCTAGATGATTAGAAACTAGAAGGTACGTGCATGTGTTTCTTCTTCTAAGCCAAGTTTGCATTTAATTAGGTACATTTACATATCAACAACAATGATTAATCTACTTATTAAATTTGTTTTCATTTTCCAATGGAAATGGTTAGAGGATAAACGTCATTTTATTTCTATCTAGTGGAGACTGGAGACCTAAATATACTCAGTCTGATCATTTTCTTTTATATATCTCGGATTCTCGGCAACACATTATTTTGTAGAATGTAACAACAATTGATATAAACAGCTGCCAAATTTTGGTAGTTAGTACCCTGAAAGTGACCATCAACTCTATGATATGCTTGTTTTGAGTATATCACTGTTTTTTTCCCTTTGATAATTGGTAGCCCATTTTACTCAACTTATGTGACGTCAACTACCAACAGGTACACTTGTACTCTCTGTTATAAACTCAACCAATTAATTGACTAATGGGACTTCTCTATACTCATTATTTAACAAAGGTAAGTTTGATGTACATGTATATATGATCTAAATGCATGCTTCACCATACTTAGGCCATGTTCTTTTGGACTTCAAGTCACTTAAATTAAGTTCGCTTCAGATCCTATAAGTTAAGTTCAGTTCAGTTCAGTTCAGTTTCTATAAGTTCAGTTCAGTTCCTATAAGTTCAGTTCAGTTCAGATCCTATAAGTTCAGTTCAGTTCAGTTCCTATAAGTTCAGTTCAGTTCTTATAAGTTCAGTTCAGTTCAGTTCAGTTCCTATAAGTTCAGTTCAGTTCAGTTCAGTTCCTATAAGTTCAGTTCCTATAAGTTCAGTTCATATAAACTCAATTAAGAAAAGTTATATACGGAGTCTTATTTTTAACAACCGATACAAACATTTCGCTTTAATTATTCGATACACGTCATCTATAAAAAAAAAACGCATTAATAATTTACCCGTCTTTTACTCTCTAATTAATGCCAAACTATCATCCTCATTAATGCCAAAAAACAACTCATCATACGACGCCCTCGCCCTCACCAATTGTCACTCTCCCATTAATCAGTTTCTTCATCACCATTGTTAGAGAAAATAAATGGTTAGAGAAAATTGTAATAGTGAATTATTTTTATCGTAATGTAATAGTAGTATAATGTATCAACTATGAACAAACCATTATATATAAAGTTGAAAATATTTTAAACTACCTTGTGTTTTAGACTAATTTTTTATCAAGACAACAACAATAACAACAACAACAACAACAACAACAACAACAACAATAACAATAATAATAACAACAACAACAACAACAACAACAACAACAACAATAATAATAATAATAATAGTTAACTTAAATTAAAATAAAGTTAATTAAGTTCGTATTTTATAAATTAAGTTCAGATCATATAAGTTAAGTTCAGTTCAGATCCTATAAGTTAAGTTCAGTTCAGATCCTATAAGTTCAGTTCAGTTCCTATAAGTTCAGTTCAGTTCAGTTCCTATAAGTTCAGTTCAGTTCAGTTCAGATCCTATAAGTTCAATTCAGTTCAGTTCAGTTAAGTTTCAGTCCAAAAGAACAGGGCCTAAAACTATCCTACCTATATAACTATAGGCTATGCTTATTAATTGGCTTTCAAATAATGTCTTCCTCTACTTTCATTTTAGTACGTTTCGTTAAAAATAATTTGCACATATATATATATGGAACGATACGGTTTTATGCACATGATGAAATTAATGGAGAGAGCAGTGGAGTTTAGTGAAGATAGTTTTAACAAACGTTCGAAAATATATGTAACTGTAAGGCCCTGTTCTTTTGGACTTCAAGTCACTTAACTTAAGTTCACTTCAGATCCTATAAGTTCAGTTCAGTTCAGTTCAGTTCCTATAAGTTCAGTTCAGTTCCTATAAGTTCAGTTCAGTTCAGATCCTATAAGTTCAGTTCAGTTCAGTTCCTATAAGTTCAGTTCAGTTCAGTTCAGTTCCTATATAAGTTCAGTTCAGTTCAGTTCAGTTCCTATAAGTTCAGTTCAGTTCAGTTCCTATAAGTTCAGTTCATATAAACTCAATTAAGAAAAGTTATATACGGAGTATTATTTTTAACAACCGATACAAACATTTCTTTTAATTATTCGATACACGTCATCTATAAAAAAAAATAACTCATTAATAATTTACCCGTCTTTTACTCTCTAATTAATGTCAAACTATCATCCTCATTAATGCCAAAAAACAACAACTCAACGCCCTCACCCTCACCCTCACAAATTGTCACTCTCCCATTAATCAGTTTCTTCATCACCATTGTTAGAGAAAATATATGGTTAGAGAAAATTGTAATAGTGAATTATTTTTTATCTAATGTAATTGTAGTATAATGTATGAACTATGAACAAACCATTATATACAAAGTTAAAAATATTTTAAACTACCTTGTGTGTTTAGACTAATTCTTTTATCAATGTCATCTATTGGATAATAGTATTAATAATAATAATAATAATAATAATAATAAGAAGAAGAAGAAGAAGAAGAAGAAGAAGAAGAAGAAGAAGAACAACAACAACAACAACAACAACAACAACAACAACAACAATAATAATAAGAGTTTTTTGTCAGATAACACCTAACATTTACACTGTCTGTAGAAATAGTACCTAAAGTTATTTTTTTTTGCCCAACAACACCTAACATTTTATGTCTTTTGTCTAATAACACCAAAATCAGTTTTCCGTCAAAAAAAGTCAAGATTCCGTCCTGACTAACGGTAAAATTGATTTGACGCTTCTTTCTTTTCCGCTGATGCATTTCATTACCCTCTTCATCATCATTTTCTAATCTCAATTTCCCCTTTTGCTAATTTTCCTTCAATTAAACTTAATTTTCCTCCAACTAAATTCTTATATAACCTCGTCCTTATTAGTTATTTAATTCCTCAATTTCCAAATTAAAACCTCAAATTGGGCTTACTTTGTCCAGTTTTCTACTTTTCCCCAACCATCCTTTCAACCCAATTTCTTTTTCAAGCTCATCCTCAAACTCAACAAAGCGAGTGAGAAGCAATTGTGGCATTCCATAAGTTGAGAAACACATCATGGATACATCAAAATCCGGGTAGGAGATTCATAGCCTGCAAGGTTTACAATGTAGAGACGGGTTTGCGTGGGTGTTGTTTTTTTAGGCGGATTGACTTATTGAATGAAAATAAGTTACTTAAGAATAAGATTCATTGTCAATACTTTAACAACCCATCAGTTAGTGAAAAAGAAAGAATGAAGAAATAAGGTCAAACCAATTTCACCGTTAGTCAAGACGGAATCTCGACTTTTTTTGACGGAAAATCGACTTTGGTGTTATTAGACAAAAAAACAGAAAATGTTAGGTGTTGTTGGGCAAAAAAAATAACTTTAGGTATTATTTTTACAGACAATGTAAATGTTAGGTGCTATCTGACAAAAAACTCTAATAATAACAATAATAATAATAATAACAACAATAACAACAATAATAACAAAAATAACAATAATAACAATAATAATAATAATAATAATAATAATAATAATAATAATAATAATAATAATAATAATAATAATAATAATAATAATAATAATAATAATAATTAACTTAAATTAAAATAGAGTTAATTAAGTTCGGATTTTATAAGTTCAGTTCAGATTCTATAAGTTAAGTTCAGTTCACATTCTATAAGTTCAGTTCAGTTCAGTTCCTATAAGTTCAGTTCAGTTCCTATAAGTTCAGTTCAGTTCAGTTCAGTTCCTATAAGTTCAGTTCAGTTCCTATAAGTTTAGTTCAGTTCAGCTCCTATAAGTTCAGTTCAGTTCAGTTCCTATAAGTTCAGTTCAGTTCCTATAAGTTCAGTTCAGTTCAGTTCAGATCCTATAAGTTCAGTTCAGTTCAGCTAAGTTTCAGTCCAAAAGAACAGGGCCTAACTATTAAGGATCAAAAGTATCCAACTTTATACAAAATTTAGCAAAATTAACATTAATAGCTTAAATGTCGCAAGATTGATAGATATTCTCATTAATTATCGTAAAAATTAATTTATATTTGAATATCTTGTGAATATTTTTACATTTAGGCTAGTCTATTAATGTGAATTTAATTATCCAAAACTCAGCAAGACTTATCAACCGTGATTCCGTGAATGTTGTATCATAAAATTACCTGGGTGAAAATCGTTTGTAGCAAGAGAGATCTCATCAAAGCTAAAGCACTTCAATACAGGTTGTTCAAGTTTATGCCCTTCAAAGCGAGTACTCTCATTAATTCTTCTTCTCCTACCACTTGGTGAATTCCTAAGAAAAAACGACGCTACACGTCTCAACGGCGATTCCTTAGACTTGATTATTGTTGTTGTTGTTGTGGCCGTCGTCATAATACGTGTTGGTGAATCGGAATTGCTACTCAAGTCATCAAAACTCGAGTTATCATCTTTATCAACTCCACTCAAAACTGTCCTTGGAGATCTCTTTGAAGATAAATCAAGTACTTGTTCACTACTTAATTGTCCCATTGAGATAATGGAGCACCCCTTAGGAACACGTTTCATGCAATATCTTGTTATTTCCCCTGTTTTTCTGTTTCATACAATTAAAACTTAGTCACCAAACATTATGTATTTCTCGTATCTATCTATATAAAAGTATATAAGAAGAACCACCATACATTAATTGGACACGTGTCATTCTCACATTAAAAATTTTCCCGCCCAAATTTCAATGATTTGATTAAATTTTGGAAAAAATATTCTCACTAATTAATGTATACAAAATCTTGGAAAAAATATTTTCACATCACTAATATATATACAAAATATTGTAAATTATTCTTTGGATATGCTTTAATAATTAATCCATATAAATATATAATACACTAAAAAATCGGTAACTAATCTGATAAATTTATTTTTCCTTCCCATCTATATTAACTTTGGATTTGGAATCGAATATTTAGATAATTATTATTATAAAATACACAGAAAAATACGGCAAGTAATCTGGTGAATTTCATTTTCTTCCAATCTATATTAAATACGGAAAAGAATATTTCTATAATTATTACGGAGTAATAAACAATCAAAAAAATACACCTGGAAAAAATGGCAATTAATCTTTAAATAATCAATCAAATAAATACACTTGAAAAAAACGCCAAATAATATTTAAATAACCAATCAATAAAAGATAATTTTTAAATTTTTTATAAAAGAGTACATATATTAATGTATACACAATATTTAATAAATTTAATAAGATAATGAATTAATATTGCTGATTGTTGAGACTATGAAAATGTCTCGGTATTTTTAACGCCCGTGAAGTTAGGGGACTTGAAGAAGTTATCTGATGGTGTATATATTATGCATATATCTATCAAACGGATTGGGCCAGAATGCGGGTCGGTTCATACGGGTTATGAACCGGTTTAGGACTTTAGGTTTATAAAACGGGTTAAGAAAAATTTCTAATGTTTTTTTAATTAATTTTTTTTAAAAAAGTAAAAATATTTTTAAAATAATATTTTAATCATATTCAATTTACATTAATATTTTGTGAAAACTAATCATAAATTTTTTCCAACTTTTTGGCTTTGGTGTAGTGTAATGCATGCTACAGAACTAATAGAGTTCTTTCATGATCCATACGCGATAAGAGAGCATCTTTGAATGACGAAATTATTGTATTAAAACACAAAACGAAAAAAATAGATTATTTAAATATTTTGATTATTATAATGACTAGAAAGAATCATTTGCTCTAAACCATAAAATTAGCTAATTACCAATTGAGTACGTAATAATTCTTTTTTATTTGTCAATTACATCGTGTCATTCATTAAGGTTAATTTCGGAATACATATTTCTATGTAATATCGTTTATAAAAAAAGTTTTACATTCCGACTAATCTCATTTAATAGTATACAGGTTTAAAACTTAATTATGAATATTATTTACATATGCCCGTGCATTTTTGCACATGTGCTAAACTATTATTTGTATAAGATCGTTTTACATATTTTATCTATATAAAAATGGGTTGGAAGTATGTGGATTTGACATTTATCATCTTTTAATTGGTTATGTATATTTTAGTCAAAATTATCGATCGAAATATTATGATGATACATGCATATAATAGAATTCATACAATTATGATTTATTGTGTATGTGTTGACGTTGGTAAATAGTTTAAGAGTAAAATGTGAAATGTGAAATGTGTATTGATCAAATATTATCAGAAATACTACTATACAACCCGTTCTATAAGAACAATTTACAATTATAACAAATTTAATGGGGTATATGTTTATTTTTATTTTTTGAGCTTTTATAGTATTTGATTTATATTTAAATTTTTTAATGTCAAAATTAAAATTTAACTGAGCTTATATATACTATACTTAAGTAGTGTTATTATAATTTTTTAAAATCAATCTTCTTATAAAGAAGTTCAGATTCTTTCACATAAAACTCTTTATAAATAAATCTAAACTAAAATGATTCATTATAAAGGTCCGATTCTTTTCAGTATATAAATAATACAACTAATTTTATAATTTCCTTTGTCGGTACTATTTATAAGTCAAGTAAATCTTCGACACAACTTCTAATATATAACATACAATATAGTCATGTGAGTTATTCTATTTATATAAATGTCTCAGTATTTTTAAACTGATGTATTTTTACAAATAACGAATTGTGAATGACTATTTTAACCTATTGACAACACTATTTTTTGATTTTTTATACATTTTAAACATTTATCTATATAGAACTACAAACTACTCAACTATTCATTTCCGTGCAATTTGCACGGGTTCTAAGCTAGTCATGCATATATACTTGTAACACTCGATGGGTCTTATAGGGCATTCATCAATGCCGGTTACAAAACTATAATACTCCCTCCTATTCCATATTTTGTTCCCCTTTGGGTTGGGCACGGGGATTAAGGTGAGGAATAAAATAAGTGTAAAAAATTGGGTGGGGTTTGGTGATAGAAGAGAAAGATGAATAATTAGGAATTAAATAAGAATTTGTGGGCCACAAACATTAAAAAAAGTAATAAAATATGAGTAAAAAGAGTTGGTGGAGTTTGGTAATAGGAGAGAGAAATGAATAAAATAAGAATAAAAGTTTCCAAAATAGGAAAAGGGAAGAAAACGTGAATAATCCGTTTTAGGAAATAGGGAAGAAAATATGGAATAGGAGGGAGTATGAATCTTGCTAACCAATTTGTAATGTGGTGTACTTCATATAAGGGAAAAAAAGGTTGTAGGGGGCGACTACAACTGGCCCTGCTAACCCCCTCGGCCCTCGTTCACCATTGCGCGCTTTCCCTATTGTATTGGACTTGACACGAAAAAAGGTGTTGAAATTAGTATATCAGAGTGAGAAACGTACCCATTTGTTTTGGTTGTGGAGCCTGAGGCTCTAAGTAGTAGAAATGTGGCGGATGTTCTGTTGGCTTCGTTAATTAACGCACTTCCAATGCTAGCACCATACCTTACCCTAGCTTCCAAATTGACCTAAATGCAGCGGATTCATTAACACACAAATAACATTATTAAACATAAAATAATGTTAGACATTACATTGAATAATCACTTATTATTGATGAATGATGAGGATTTGTTTAGCATGGATATATGTTATACCTGTCTAGAATGACTATCCTCTGCAAACTCACCCATGGTGGATAGAAGAAAAGTTTTTGCGCGACGAAATCGGTTGTAGTCTGTTGATATTGGTATAAGCTTCTTGGGCTCCTTCCCTACTAGTTTTGTTAAACAAGAATTTGAGGGAGGGAGGAAAATCAGTTGAACCACTCCAAATTAGGCATTAAGGTTATTAGGTTAAGCTACGATAATTTGTTAGTAAAAATGCATTTTTGAATTTTTATAAGCAAGCTGTAGTAATTAACTAGGCACATCCATATATTCATAGGTTTTTGTATACTCAAGACTTAAGATTAAGAAAGTGACTCCAAAACTAATAAGTGTCGCCTAAGGCAGAGTAGTTATATTAGATTATCCGTAAGACGTAATGTATGTAAAATGACAAACCTAGAACATGTAGGGCGACGATGGTGTCATGAGGATTGGAAAGAATGTTAATGGCCCAAGTAAGGAGGTGTTTGGCTTCATCAACATCTAAAGAGATTCCTACTAGTATAGTTGATGGAGGTGTTGAACAAGGAACCATAACTATTTTTGTGTTTGTTTTGGAGTTTCTTTATTTATTTGTTTCCTTTTTAAGGATTATTCTTGGTATGATAAGATGCAGAAGAGTACAAGAGTGTGAATTTAGTTGAATTGAGTTTGCTGGTTGTACGTGCGTGGTGTAGAAGTAGAAATAGTGTGAGTAAGTTTGGTTTAGGTATAGTGGAGAGGAGAGGAGAGGAGCATGAGCTGAGTAATTGAGTATGGCTACCTTACTATGCCCACCTTAAGTTTTTGTGATCTTCTCCAACAACCATGTTTATCTTTAACTTTATTTATTTTTTAGTTTCTAAATATTTTAACCAGTTCCATTCTTACACTAAGGTTCTGTTTTTTTCGGCTGAAACAAAATGAATTGAATTAATTGAAATAGAGTTTAATTGAACTAAATTGAGTGAAACTGCGGTAAAGTAAATTTAGTTGAATTAAAAGTTAATTTTCTGAAAAAATTAATTGAACATAATTGATTGAACATAAATAAATCTTAACTAAATACAACCAAACAAAAGTGAAAGTAGCCGAAATTAACTCTTTTATTATCATTTTACTATTCAACAATTTGGTTAGTTACAAAATAATCTTTAGCTATGGATTCGGGTTAGTATATTATTATTACGTGAGTTACCATGTAAAACAAAAACCCTACAACTCTAACTCTAAGGTCCTGTTCTTTTGGACTGAAACCTAACTGAACTGAACTGAACTGAACTGAACTTATAAGAACTGAACTGAACTTATAGGAACTGAACTTAACTGAACTTATAGGAACTGAACTGAACTGAACTTATAGGAACTGAACTGAACTTATAGGAACTGAACTGAACTGAACTGAACTTATAGGAACTGAACTGAACTTATAGGATCTGAACTGAACTTAACTTATAGAATCTGAACTGAACTTATAAAATCCGAACTTAATTAACTTTATTTTAATTTAAGTTAACTATTATTATTATTATTATTATTGTTGTTGTTGTTGTTGTTGTTGTTGTTGTTATAAACTTAATCTCAACTGAACTTATAAACTAGATTGTCATTTTCATAAAAATAAGTTGCAACATTGTATTGGTTGAAAACATGATATCGATATGGGAAATTAGAAAGGATTGTCCAAAAGAAGAAGAAATGTAAGTGTTAATGTGTAATTGTGTATAGATAGAATTAATTATAAAGTGTTTGAAGGTAGGGTGATTTGAAGGGTAAGCAAAGGTGGTGGACAATGGAGATGCATTGGCATAAATGCATAATACTAGTATTTGATTATTTTATCTTGATGTGTAAGCGAGATGCATGCCTGTCACTGCCTTACTTACATACTTACATTCACTATTTCTTTTCTTCTTTTGTGTGGTTTGGTTTGGTAAGGGAGTACTTGTTACACTTACTCGCAAACTATCCTTTTTCTTTTGGGTTTGTTGCTCATCATCATTGATTATTGAGCCGTTCGTAAGTCTCTAACTGTCACGCTTATCATACACTCGTACATCATACAACATTACAAGTGAGTTAGATATGATATACTTATGATTTGTGAATTATGATTATCAGACATGCATCCTTTCTAATTTCTAATTTGCTCCTACAACTTCTTGCTTCGCGTGTCACTATGACAACTTGGTGCATGCCTAAAACTTACCGTCTTTTAGTCTTAGACTCTGTTCGGTAAATAACATATTGGCCACATTTCAGTATATTTGAGAGATTTAATATGTTTGACTTACCAATATGCTATTTAGAGGGTTTGGTTAATGACATATTGAAATACTCTAGTATATTGGGGTCCAATATATTATTTTACAATATGCTGTTTGTAACACCCCGTAATTTCCAAGTCGTTATATTAATAAAATCTTATTTTAGTAATAATAATGATCCATAATAAATAAAATTCCATTTAAAATATATCGTTTTTGACAATGATATTAATATGTCCGTCCTAAACTTATACTTCTTAAAGTCGCAAACAACTACTCAGTCCTTGTTACTAATTTTAAGATATTTTACAGGAATATTTAGCTCTTGCTTATAAAATAAAAGTTTTAGCTCTTTTTCTTAGCTTTCCAACGCCACCGAAAACACGTCAATCGGAGTTCTGTGGAGGAAATTATGCTCAGAATACGAAAGGCTGTCACGGACTATCCGCTAACAAAATCTCGCTCGTCGACTCTTTACTTATTCCACTTGTCCTTTGGGACACTTGTCTTATACACCAATTTTGCCTTGCAGCCCAAGGTCTTTCCCCTCCTCTTTCCTTCTTCTTCAATCCTTTAATTATTTTTTTCAGCACAAACACACACAAACACAAAACACAAAACACCATTGTTATACTCTTTACCTTCAACCGTAAAACGGTCGTAAAATCTCCGTTTCTTATCCGTTTTCGACGATTTTCGCGCCTATCTCTTCCTCTCCTCAACCTCCATCTTTCTAGGTAATAAAATTATCAAATTTCTTCATTAATATACTCTGTTCGTGGCCTTTAAGACACGGTTCTCTTAGCTAACCTCGTTTATTTGTGTGTAGCTAGTTCGGTTGTCCAAACCGGAGTGGCTTTAAGTTAAAATCATCCTTATTGAAGAGCTATAAGGTAACGGTGATGGGTTACTCGACTTTATCGTCTTTGTTTGCATGACTATATGCTAGTAATGTTTAGCATACTAGGATTGTTTTTGATTAAATAGTGGCATGATTAGGTTAATAAATCATATGTTTGGATGAATTTCATCATGCATGCTTGTGTTGGATGAGTTTTTAATTGTGGAAATTCATTAAGGATTGTATGGTTAAATGAGTTTATGATCATTGAGGATGATTAGTTTGATAGTCTTTCAAGTTCATAGTGTTTTGCTTACAATGGTTAATTCATGATGTTTCAGCACCTTGACAAATCTGTCCATTGTCTTGTACAATTTATTTCGACATCTTAGAGTATCCGCCTTTGAAAATGTTGCAAAGAGACCCCTGTTTATTTTAAGTGTAGAATCTACCTCTAAAATATCGTAATTTTCTTGCATGTCGTTTGTTCACAATAAATTATTTACGAACAGTGCGCTGAAATACTCGCAGAACGGACAGTAGCTCAAAGATTGTTTCGAAAACCATTTTTAAACTTTGAAATGATTCTGGTCCTTTTCAATAATTAAACTTTGAAGATTTTGGATGATGTTAGGAGTTTGCTTTGCCCCAAAATGATTTGTTAAACCCGTTTTATGAAGCAATACATTTTGTGTGACGGTTTCTGACACACTGTAAAGATCAGTCAATAACCCCCTGTTAAGTTCGTCTTTTGGAAATGTTTATCTGACAAATATTGTAGATAAAAGTTTTATTAAACCGATCCAATTGGCCTTGTATCATTTCGATTTTATTTGAATTAATTATGAATTGTTCGGCAGAGGACAGCTGTAATGTGAAATGCGTTTATAACTTTTGTTTCATTATTCAATCCCGGGTGTTCTCTTTTGGCATGGAACGGATATAAGTGTTGTATTATTCATCTTTTATTGGCTCATGTATGTTTAAATGAGTGGGTTAATGGTTATGTTATCCTAAGATGTGTTGGTGACGGTTATGTTACCTTGTTTGTGAATAGATAGCGGTGGTACGATTTGTGTACCATTGTAATGAACAAATGCCACCCATGGAATGGGATTTTAGCTATGTTCGGGATTGGTCGGAGGTCGTGCTATATGCGCTCCGGTCCCCGTGTGTCGTTCGGTGTAGGTTATTACATCGAGAGGTCTGGCCAGGTCTTAGGCATATAGGTAGTGGTTATACGCTATACATAGTTACGGAGGTCGTGCCTAAGCGCTCCCATTGTTGGAGGTCGTGCGTATGCGCTCCCGTTGTTGGAGGTCGTGCCTAAGCGCTCCCGTTGTTGGAGGTCGTGCCTAAGCGTTCCCGTTGTTGGAGGTCGTGCCTAAGCGCTCCCGTCGTTGGAGGTCGTGCCTAAGCGCTCCCGTTGTAGGAGGTCGTGCCTAAGCGCTCCGGTAGTTGGAGGTCGTGCCTAAGCGCTCCCGTCGTTGGAGGTCGTGCCTAAGCGCTCCATTAGTCAGAGGTCGTGCATATGCGCTCTGATGGCGTTCATTCTATTCTTGGTTTGTTGTATGCGTGATTGGACATGCCACCTAGTTGTTGGCCTCTGAGTCGATCACTTGGATGTTTGCCTGATTATGATGATTGGACATGCCACCTAGCTGTTGGCCTCTGAGTCGATCATTTGGATGTTTCCTTGATTTTGATACTATCTCATATGCTGGCTTTAATTCTGTTATACATGTTGATTCATGCTGTTTTCACATGTTTTTGACTTATCGCCCACGCATTGATCATGTTGTTCATATTTGGTAATATATATGATTGGTTATGAAGTTATATACATGTTCATATGTATAAGATGTTTAGTATTACCGTTTACATGTTTTCTGACGTAAAGTGGCTGGGAGAACCCTGAGTTACTCCCCACTGACTGTGGCGTTCATGTTTCATGAATGTAGGTTGGTGCTGTTTGGGGAAGACGTGTGGCTAGCGAGCATTGTTGATAATTCGACAATTACCCTTACGCTTAGTTTAGATTTAATTCATGTTGTTATCGAGGGATACCTTATCCCTCGTCTATTTAAGTTATTTTGTATAATTTATACTTAGTCATTAGTTTTTAGTCTTCCGCATGTTGTTTTGATATTCCGCGAAAAAGTTTTAATAAATATGTCGAAAAGTTTTTAAAAGTACCGCATTTCCGCTGCGTATTACTTGCTTATTTTTATGCTATATCGCGGGGTGTCACAGTTGGTATCAGAGCAGTAATGCTCCCGACGCACATACGTGTAGCCCAACTTAAATATGAACTTGACCTGAAATAATGAATGAGAGATGGGTAGACTTAAGGACCAAGTGGTAGTATGTAATGTGATTGCTCTTTGTTAGGTCTAACATGTTTGTTAATTGTCAAAGATTTTATTTTTGTGCTTAAGGATTTGTGAACCATGAGCTTACCTGGATGGCGATCAAGATTATTGTCTAATACCGAAGATGGAAGATTCGTGCTATCTTTGAAGGATGCTTCCATGTCCCTGAAGATACTCTTTGCTTATCATGCATCACCTTCTTCCTTATTTCTTGATTCATATCCTCCCTTCCCGAACTCTTTTCTATCTTAACTCGAAAGATACTTTCGTAACCTCCCAACTTAACCTTATCCTTGTTACTTGCCTTTTCCCATGGCGCTTTCTAGGTAGCCTAGCTTAGTTGGATTTTGAGGATTTTGTTCGAGGATAACCCCTAGCCCTTATTTTGAGAAGTAATCTGACTGAAAACGTTTAGGGAGTATAGTAAGGCATGTCTTGGTGATCCTAATGCTTAGTTGTTTGCCCTACATAGTGAATGAAAATGATTGGTGGAATCTTGGTTTAAAATATTGAATTATATGTGCAATATTTGGTGGATTTTAACCTTGGGAATCATATTTGGGATTTAGGATTAGTGGATTAAAATGTGTTGCTTTAAGAGTATGAATGAGGTGTTAGAAGTCATAAATGAATTTGGAAAATATACTTGGGATGCTAGTGAAAATGAATGGTTGAGTAAAGTGAACCAGTAATGCTTGACTTTGGGAATTGGGTTTGAATTTAATTGGGATTTTACTTTTGGAGGATAAGAATCGTGTATATTGATGGACGATTATTGAAAGAGTTAGCGATGTAACTTTAGAGGAACTGACTGAAATTTACTCTTTTAGTTATTTGATTGGATTAGAGGTGTAACCTTTGAGGGGTTACTTGAAGATCATGTCTTTGGATGTCTGATTGATGTAGTAAGGTGCAACTTGTGGATTTGTGAGATTTTGATGTTGCGATGTTTAATGGACGTTTGGATTCGTATATAGAGGTGTGAAAACGTTAACAGTGGATTTTCTTGGTGTTCACATTTTGAGGTATTATTGAATTAAGGATTTAGGCTTTGTGTGAGATTAGAATAGAGTAACTCGATGAGTAATGAAAGTTTTGCGAATTGAAGGAATTAGAGAGTTGATAATCTATGGATTATAAAGATTGTAAAGTACCAATGGTATAGAAATGGTTTATCCTGGAGTATTACAGAAATGTCGTTTGAGGATTTTAAGATATAGAGATACCTGAAACTTTATGAAATAGTCGAAATTGGATAATCGTATACCCTTATCTTTGAAATGACTTATAGTTTGGTAAACCATATGGGAAAATTCTTCTTGGAAAGTGCTAGTTTTGTGTGCTTGAATTGGGAAATAGGAGCTGAGAACCCTGTGAGGATTTTGGGAACCCTGAGCTAGCCTTGGGAATTGTGTCAGTTCAAATCATACCCTTTGCTCAACGCTTCTCTTCTTCTTTCTTCTTTCATGCTAATTCCATCGAGTTATGTTTTCATAGCAAAGCTTACTTGACCTCTCTTTACGTCATATATCTTCTTACCTATAATGCTCATTCTTCTTCTCATGGCTTCGCTATTGTTGGAGTCCATAAGCTAGAGTTTCTTAGCCGTCATCTTATGTTTCTCTCTCTCTTTCTCTTTCTCAAGCTCCTATATCGCGTTTGTCTCTAAGTTGAATCATATCTTTAATCGTCATGAGCCTTGTCCCCTTTCTTCTTGGACTAGGAGTGAGGTTGAATTCGTTTGTGGAATAGTGATATATGCTTAGAGGATCCTTGGTCTTGTTTAATCGGACATAGTTGAGAGAGTTAGCGTTTGGTGACGTTTGGGTAGTATTAGGTAGTTTGCCATCTTGATGGTTTCAAGTTAAAGGTTTGAAGGTATGAGTGCTTCTTGTGGATTGATATCAACCGTGAGGTTAATAATTTTGGTGTTATCTATGAGAGTGTTGATGGTTACCTAGAGACGGTTAGGGTGAAAGTTGTTACTTTTATGAGACTTTCTTTTGGGATGATCACTTTACGAATGAAGTATGGTAGTCAAAGTTTAAGAGATGTTTTCTTGATTTGGGTCAATGAGATGTGACTAGTTTGGGACTGAATGCTTTGAATGTTTAAATCGTAGTCCTACGTTTGGGAATAGTTACGGTTTGAAGAATACCGTGTTTATGCTTTTGGGATTAGATGTTTTGGATGTTTATCTCATAATACTATGTATGAGAGTAAGTACAGTTCCGAGAGTGTCGTGTTCATATCTTTGGTTGTCGATATGAGTATAACGGATTTTTGTTAAGAGGTATGGAAATGCGATGGATTCTAGTCTAAGATCATTGTCGGTGTTTTACCTTGTTTAGGGACATATAGCCTATGTTAGTTGGGTATGAGTTCAACCTTGTTAGTAATTTTGGATCTAGCTCTATGAAGGATGTTGATTGTTGAGTAATAATCGAGAGTTGTGAAGTCCTTTTGGTAATAACATATCTTGTATCGTGGTTAACCTGGGAGTGAGTGAACCAAGTGGAGTCGAGAAAGCCTTGAGAGTTTTGTGGTTACAAGAGCTGTCTTCTGAGGTATGTAAGGAATCATGATGATGATGATGTTTCATTTATGGATTGAGTGGTTAGTGATTTCCGTAATCCGAAGAGTTATCTTCCTCCTTAACCGTAAACCTCTTTATTCATGCTTTTTCTTCTTTTGTTGTTTTTGCCTTTTTAATCTCTCGTCAAGCACCATCCTTAGCCTTGAAGGTGGTAGTTTATGATGCCTTGTTTTGTTAGCTTTTTTATGACCTTTTGTGTTTTGATTTCTTGGATAATCCGAACCGGCCATCTTTGGTTGATAATATGTAGCTTTCATCCTTGTGTTTTGTTTGAAGTATTCAAAATATTTTCCATTTATATATTTTAAACCGATTTGAGTTACCTAACTTTTGTTGTTGAAAATCTTAATTTCTGTTACAACCTTACCTATTTTTACGGATTCGAAAATGGAAGTTTACTTTCGAAATGACATGTTTTGAAAAACTTGAAATGGTTTATAATTTTGATTGGTTTTAGCGTTGATTTGATGTAAGACTTGTTATTGGAGACGTCTAATAACTCGTATTACGCTTGTCGACGCATGATATGATTTGGTTTTGGACTAGCCCTTGATTTGGAATGTTGGGCTCTTGAATGCACACGAGAACCCTCTTGTTCCATTGACGAGGACTTGTGCCTTTGGAGAATCTTTTCAAAATCTTTGAAACAAATATAAGTTTTGTAATATCAAATTTTGGTAAACGCTTTGGTTATTTACCTTGTCGTTACGACTTACCGTTTTTCTGCTTTCAAGTTTCGAGGACGAAACTTTTTAAAAAGTGGGGTGTTTGTAACACCCCGTAATTTCCAAGTCGTTATATTAATAAAATCTTATTTTAGTAATAATAATGATCCATAATAAATAAAATTCCATTTAAAATATATCGTTTTCGACAATGATATTAATATGTCCGTCTTAAACTTATACTTCTTAAAGTCGCAAACAACTACTCAATCCTTGTTACTAATTTTAAGATATTTTACAGGAATATTTAGCTCTTGCTTATAAAATAAAAGTTTTAGCTCTTTTTCTTAGCTTTCCAACGCCACCGAAAACACGTCAATCGAAGTTATGTGGAGGAAATTATGCTCAGAATACGAAAGGCTGTCACGGACTATCCGCTAACAAAATCTCGCTCGTCGACTCTTTACTTATTCCACTTGTCCTTTGGGACACTTGTCTTATACACCAATTTTGCCATGCAGCCCAAGGTCTTTCCCCTCCTCTTTCCTTCTTCTTCAATCCTTTAATTATTTTTTTCAGCACAAACACACACAAACACAAAACACAAAACACCATTGTTATACTCTTTACCTTCAACCGTAAAACGGTCGTAAAATCTCCGTTTCTTATCCGTTTTCGACGATTTCCGCGCCTATCTCTTCCTCTCCTCGACCTCCATCTTTCTAGGTAAAAAAATTATCAAATTTCTTCATTAATATACTCTGTTCGTGGCCTTTAAGGCACGGTTCTCTTAGCTAACCTCGTTTATTTGTGTGTAGCTAGTTCGGTTGTCCAAACCGGAGTGGCTTTAAGTTAAAATCATCCTTATTGAAGAGCTATAAGGTAACGGTGATGGGTTACTCGACTTTATCGTCTTTGTTTGCATGACTATATGCTAGTAATGTTTAGCATACTAGGATTGTTTTTGATTAAATAGTGGCATGATTAGGTTAATAAATCATAAGTTTGGATGAATTTCATCATGCATGCTTGTGTTGGATGAGTTTTTAATTGTGGAAATTCATTAAGGATTGTATGTTTAAATGAGTTTATGATCATTGAGGATGATTAGTTTGATAGTCTTTCAAGTTCATAGTGTTTTGCTTACAATGGTTAATTCATGATGTTTCAGCACCTTGACAAATCTGTCCATTGTCTTGTACAATTTATTTCGACATCTTAGAGTATCCGCCTTTGAAAATGTTTCAAAGAGACCCCTGTTTATTTTAAGTGTAGAATCTACCTCTAAAATATCGTAATTTTCTTGCATGTCGTTTGTTCACAATAAATTATTTACGAACAGTGCGCTGAAATACTCGCAAAACGGACAGTAGCTCAAAGATTGTTTCGAAAACCATTTTTAAACTTTGAAATGATTCTGGTCCTTTTCAATAATTAAACTTTGAAGATTTTGGATGATGTTAGGAGTTTGCTTTGCCCCAAAATGATTTGTTAAACCCGTTTTATAAAGCAATACATTTTGTGTGACGGTTTCTGACACACTGTAAAGATCAGTCAATAACCCCCTTTTAAGTTCGTCTTTTGGAAATGTTTATTTGACAAATATTGTAGATAAAGGTCTTATTAAACCGATCCAATTGGCCTTGTATCATTTCGATTTTATTTGAATTAATTATGAATTGTTCGGCAGAGGACAGCTGTAATGTGAAATGCGTTTATAACTTTTGTTTCATTATTCAATCCCGTGTGTTCTCTTTTGGCATGGAACGGATATAAGTGTTGTATTATTCATCTTTTATTGGCTCATGTATGTTTAAATGAGTGGGTTAATGGTTATGTTATCCTAAGATGTGTTGGTGACGGTTATGTTACCTTGTTTGTGAATAGATAGCGGTGGTACGATTTGTGTACCATTGTAATGAACAAATGCCACCCATGGAATGGGATTTTAGCTATGTTCGGGATTGGTCGGAGGTCGTGCTATATGCGCTCCGGTCCCCGTGTGTCGTTCGGTGTAGGTTATTACATCGAGAGGTCTGGCCAGGTCTTAGGCATATAGGCAGTGGTTATACGCTATACATAGTTACGGAGGTCGTGCCTAAGCGCTCCCATTGTTGGAGGTCGTGCCTAAGCGCTCCCGTTGTTGGAGGTCGTGCCTAAGCGCTCCCGTTGTTGGAGGTCGTGCCTAAGCGCTCCCGTTGTTGGAGGTCGTGCCTAAGCGCTCCCGTCGTTGGAGGTCGTGCCTAAGCGCTCCCTTTGTAGGAGGTCGTGCCTAAGCGCTCCGGTAGTTGGAGGTCGTGCCTAAGCGCTCCCGTCGTTGGAGGTCGTGCCTAAGCGCTCCATTAGTCAGAGGTCGTGCATATGCGCTCTGATGGCGTTCATTCTATTCTTGGTTTGTTGTATGCGTGATTGGACATGCCACCTAGTTGTTGGCCTCTGAGTCGATCACTTGGATGTTTGCCTGATTATGATGATTGGACATGCCACCTAGCTGTTGGCCTCTGAGTCGATCATTTGGATGTTTCCTTGATTTTGATACTATCTCATATGTTGGTTTTAATTCTGTTATACATGTTGATTCATGCTGTTTTCACATGTTTTTGTCCTATCGCCCACGCATTGATCATGTTGTTCATATTTGGTAATATATATGATTGGTTATGAAGTTATATACATGTTCATATGTATAAGATGTTTAGTATTACCGTTTACATGTTTTCTGACGTAAAGTGGCTGGGAGAACCCTGAGTTACTCCCCACTGACTGTGGCGTTCATGTTTCATGAATGTAGGTTGGTGCTGTTTGGGGAAGACGTGTGGCTAGCGAGCATTGTTGATAATTCGACAATTACCCTTACGCTTAGTTTAGATTTAATTCATGTTGTTATCGTGGGATACCTTATCCCTCATCTATTTAAGTTATTTTGTATAATTTATACTTAGTCATTAGTTTTTAGTCTTCCGCATGTTGTTTTGATATTCCGCGAAAAAGTTTTAATAAATATGTCGAAAAGTTTTTAAAAGTACCGCATTTCCGCTGCGTATTACTTGTTTATTTTTATGCTATATCGCGGGGTGTCACAGTTGGTATCAGAGCAGTAATGCTCCCGACGCACATACATGTAGCCCAACTTAAATATGAACTTGACCTGAAATAATGAATGAGAGATGGGTAGACTTAAGGACCAAGTGGTAGTATGTAATGTGATTGCTCTTTTTTAGGTCTAACATGTTTGTTAATTGTCAAAGATTTTATTTTTGTGCTTAAGGATTGGTGAACCATGAGCTTACCTGGATGGCGATCAAGATTATTGTCTAATACCGAAGATGGAAGATTCGTGCTATCTTTGAAGGATGCTTCCATGTCCCTGAAGATACTCTTTGCTTATCATGCATCACCTTCTTCCTTATTTCTTGATTCATATCCTCCCTTCCCGAACTCTTTTCTATCTTAACTCGAAAGCTACTTTCGTAACCTCCCAACTTAACCTTATCCTTGTTACTTGCCTTTTCCCATGGCGCTTTCTAGGTAGCCTAGCTTAGTTGGATTTTGAGGATTTTGTTCGAGGATAACCCCTAGCCCTTATTTTGAGAAGTAATCTGACTGAAAACGTTTAGGGAGTATAGTAAGGCATGTCTTGGTGATCCTAATGCTTAGTTGTTTGCCCTACATAGTGAATGAAAATGATTGGTGGAATCTTGGTTTAAAATATTGAATTATATGTGCAATATTTGGTGGATTTTAACCTTGGGAATCATATTTGGGATTTAGGATTAGTGGATTAAAATGTGTTTCTTTAAGAGTATGAATGAGGTGTTAGAAGTCATAAATGAATTTGGAAAATATACTTGGGATGCTAGTGAAAATGAATGGTTGAGTAAAGTGAATCAGTAATGCTTGACTTTGGGAATTGGGTTTGAATTTAATTGGGATTTTACTTTTGGAGGATAAGAATCGTGTATATTGATGGACGATTATTGAAAGAGTTAGCGATGTAACTTTAGAGGAACTGACAGAAGTTTACTCTTTTAGTTATTTGATTGGATTAGAGGTGTAACCTTTGAGGGGTTACTTGAAGATCATGTCTTTGGATGTCTGATTGATGTAGTAAGGTGCAACTTGTGGATTTGTGAGATTTTGATGTTGCGATGTTTAATGGACGTTTGGATTCGTATATAAAGGTGTGAAAACGTTAACAGTGGATTTTCTTGGTGTTCACATTTTGAGGTATTATTGAATTAAGGATTTAGGCTTTGTGTGAGATTAGAATAGAGTAACTCGATGAGTAATGAAAGTTTTGCGAATTGAAGGAATTAGAGAGTTGATAATCTATGGATTATAAAGATTGTAAAGTACCAATGGTATAGAAATGGTTTATCCTGGAGTATTACAGAAATGTCGTTTGAGGATTTTAAGATATAGAGATACCTGAAACTTTATGAAATAGTCGAAATTGGATAATCGTATACCCTTATCTTTGAAATGACTTATAGTTTGGTAAACCATATGGGAAAATTCTTCTTGGAAAGTGCTAGTTTTGTGTGCTTGAATTGGGAAATAGGAGATGAGAACCCTGTGAGGATTTTGGGAACCCTGAGCTAGCCTTGGGAATTGTGTCAGTTCAAATCATACCCTTTGCTCAACGCTTCTCTTCTTCTTTCTTCTTTCATGCTAATTCCATCGAGTTATGCTTTCATAGCAAAGCTTACTTGACCTCTCTTTACGTCATATATCTTCTTACCTATAATGCTCATTCTTCTTCTCATGGCTTCGCTATTGTTGGAGTCCATAAGCTAGAGTCTCTTAGCCGTCATCTTATGTTTCTCTCTCTCTTTCTCTTTCTCAAGCTCCTATATCGCGTTTGTCTCTAAGTTGAATCATATCTTTAATCGTCATCAGCCTTGTCCCCTTTCTTCTTGGACTAGGAGTGAGGTTGAATTCGTTTTTGGAATAGTGATATATGCTTAGAGGATCCTTGGTCTTGTTTAATCGGACATAGTTGAGAGAGTTAGCGTTTGGTGACGTTTGGGTAGTATTAGTTAGTGTGCCATCTTGATGGTTTCAAGTTAAAGGTTTGAAGGTATGAGTGCTTCTTGTGGATTGATATCAACCGTGAGGTTAATAATTTTGGTGTTATCTATGAGAGTGTTGATGGTTACCTAGAGACGGTTAGGGTGAAAGTTGTTACTTTTATGAGACTTTCTTTTGGGATGATCACTTTACGAATGAAGTATGGTAGTCAAAGTTTAAGAGATGTTTTCTTGATTTGGGTCAATGAGATGTGACTAGTTTGGGACTGAATGCTTTGAATGTTTAAATCGTAGTCCTACGTTTGGGAATAGTTACGGTTTGAAGAATACCGTGTTTATGCTTTTGGGATTAGATGTTTTGGATGTTTATCTCATAATACTATGTATGAGAGTAAGTACAGTTTCGAGAGTGTCGTGTTCATATCTTTGGTTGTCGATATGAGTATAACGGATTTTTGTTAAGAGGTATGGAAATGCGATGGATTCTAGTCTAAGATCATTGTCGGTGTTTTACCTTGTTTAGGGACATATAGCCTATGTTAGTTGGGTATGAGTTCAACCTTGTTAGTAATTTTGGATCTAGCTCTATGAAGGATGTTGATTGTTGAGTAATAATCGAGAGTTGTGAAGTCCTTTTGGTAATAACATATCTTGTATCGTGGTTAACCTGGTAGTGAGTGACCCAAGTGGAGTCGAGAAAGCCTTGAGAGTTTTGTGGTTACAAGAGCTGTCTTCTGAGGTATGTAAGGAATCATGATGATGATGATGTTTCATTTATGGATTGAGTGGTTAGTGATTTCCGTAATCCGAAGAGTTATCTTCCTCCTTAACCGTAAACCTCTTTATTCATGCTTTTTGTTCTTTTGTTGTTTTTGCCTTTTTAATCTCTCGTCAAGCACCATCCTTAGCCTTGAAGGTGGTAGTTTATGATGCCTTGTTTTGTTAGCTTTTTTATGACCTTTTGTGTTTTGATTTCTTGGATAATCCGAACCGGCCATCTTTGGTTGATAATATGTAGCTTTCATCCTTGTGTTTTGTTTGAAGTATTCAAAATATTTTCCATTTATATATTTTATAACCGATTTGAGTTACCTAACTTTTGTTGTTGAAAATCTTAATTTCTGTTACAACCTTACCTATTTTTACGGATTCGAAAATGGAAGTTTACTTTCGAAATGACATGTTTTGAAAAACTTGAAATGGTTTATAATTTTGATTGGTTTTAGCGTTGATTTGATGTAAGACTTGTTATTGGAGACGTTTAATAACTCGTATTACGCTTGTCGACGCATGATATGATTTGGTTTTGGACTAGCTCTTGATTTGGAATGTTGGGCTCTTGAATGCACACGAGAACCCTCTTGTTCCATTGACGAGGACTTGTGCCTTTGGAGAATCTTTTCAAAATCTTTGAAACAAATATAAGTTTTGTAATATCAAATTTTGGTAAACGCTTTGGTTATTTACCTTGTCGTTACGACTTACCGTTTTTCTGCTTTCAAGTTTCGAGGACGAAACTTTTTAAAAAGTGGGGTGATTGTAACACCCCGTAATTTCCAAGTCGTTATATTAATAAAATCTTATTTTAGTAATAATAATGATCCATAATAAATAAAATTCCATTTAAAATATATCGTTTTTGACAATGATATTAATATGTCCGTCCTAAACTTATACTTCTTAAAGTCGCAAACAACTACTCAGTCCTTGTTACTAATTTTAAGATATTTTACAGGAATATTTAGCTCTTGCTTATAAAATAAAAGTTTTAGCTCTTTTTCTTAGCTTTCCAACGCCACCGAAAACACGTCAATCGGAGTTCTGTGGAGGAAATTATGCTCAGAATACGAAAGACTGTCACGGACTATCCGCTAACAAAATCTCGCTCGTCGACTCTTTACTTATTCCACTTGTCCTTTGGGACACTTGTCTTATACACCAATTTTGCCTTGCAGCCCAAGGTCTTTCCCCTCCTCTTTCCTTCTTCTTCAATCCTTTAATTATTTTTTTCAGCACAAACACACACAAACACAAAACACAAAACACCATTGTTATACTCTTTACCTTCAACCGTAAAACGGTCGTAAAATCTCCGTTTCTTATCCGTTTTCGACGATTTTCGCGCCTATCTCTTCCTCTCCTCGACCTCAATCTTTCTAGGTAATAAAATTATCAAATTTCTTCATTAATATACTCTGGTCGTGGCCTTTAAGGCACGGTTCTCTTAGCTAACCTCGTTTATTTGTGTGTAGCTAGTTCGGTTGTCCAAACCGGAGTGGCTTTAAGTTAAAATCATCCTTATTGAAGAGCTATAAGGTAACGGTGATGGGTTAGTCGACTTTATCGTCTTTGTTTGCATGACTATATGCTAGTAATGTTTAGCATACTAGGATTGTTTTTGATTAAATAGTGGCATGATTAGGTTAATAAATCATATGTTTGCATGAATTTCATCATGCATGCTTATGTTGGATGAGTTTTTAATTGTGGAAATTCATTAAGGATTGTATGGTTAAATGAGTTTATGATCATTGAGGATGATTAGTTTAATAGTCTTTCAAGTTCATAGTGTTTTGCTTACAATGGTTAATTCATGATATTTCAGCACCTTGACAAATCTGTCCATTGTCTTGTACAATTTATTTCGACATCTTAGAGTATCCGCCTTTCAAAATGTTGCAAAGAGACCCCTGTTTATTTTAAGTGTAGAATCTACCTCTAAAATATCGTAATTTTCTTGCATGTCGTTTGTTCACAATAAATTATTTACGAACAGTGCGCTGAAATACTCGCAGAACGGACAGTAGCTCAAAGATTGTTTCGAAAACCATTTTTAAACTTTGAAATAATTCTGGTCCTTTTCAATAATTAAAATTTGAAGATTTGGGATGATGTTAGGAGTTTGCTTTGCCCCAAAATGATTTGTTAAACCCGTTTTATGAAACAATACATTTTGTGTGACGGTTTCTGACACACTGTAAAGATCAGTCAATAACCCCCTGTTAAGTTCGTCTTTTGGAAATGTTTATTTGACAAATATTGTAGATAAAAGTCTTATTAAACCGATCCAATTGGCCTTGTATCATTTCGATTTTATTTGAATTAATTATGAATTGTTCGGCAGAGGACAGCTGTAATGTGAAATGCGTTTATAACTTTTGTTTCATTATTCAATCCCGTGTGTTCTCTTTTGGCATGGAACGGATATAAGTGTTGTATTATTCATCTTTTATTGGCTCATGTATGTTTAAATGAGTGGGTTAACGGTTATGTTATCCTAAGATGTGTTGGTGACGATTATGTTACCTTGTTTGTGAATAGATAACGGTGGTACGATTTGTGTACCATTGTAATGAACAAATGCCACCCATGGAATGAGATTTTAGCTATGTTCGGGATTGGTTGGAGGTCGTGCTATATGCGCTCCGGTCCCCGTGTGTCGTTCGGTGTAGGTTATTACATCGAGAGGTCTGGCCAGGTCTTAGGCATATAGGCAGTGGTTATACGCTATACATAGTTACGGAGGTCGTGCCTAAGCGCTCCCGTTGTTGGAGGTCGTGCCTAAGCGCTCCCGTTGTTGGAGGTCGTGCCTAAGCGCTCCCGTCGTTGGAGGTTGTGCCTAAGCGCTCCCGTTGTAGGAGGTCGTGCCTAAGCGCTCCGGTAGTTGGAGGTCGTGCCTAAGCGCTCCCGTCGTTGGAGTTCGTGCCTAAGCGCTCCATTAGTCAGAGGTCGTGCATATGCGCTCTGATGGCGTTCATTCTACTCTTGGTTTGTTGTATGCGTGATTGGACATGCCACCTAGTTGTTGGCCTCTGAGTCGATCACTTGGATATTTGCCTGATTATGATGATTGGACATGCCACCTAGCTGTTGGCCTCTGAGTCGATCATTTGGATGTTTCCTTGATTTTGATACTATCTCATATGCTGGCTTTAATTCTGTTATACATGTTGATTCATGCTGTTTTCACATGTTTTTGACTTATCGCCCACGCATTGATCATGTTGTTCATATTTGGTAATATATATGATTGGTTATGAAGTTATATACATGTTCATATGTATAAGATGTTTAGTATTACCGTTTACATGTTTTTTGACATAAAGTGGCTGGGAGAACCCTGAATTACTCCCCACTGACTGTGGCGTTCATGTTTCATGAATGTAGGTTGGTGCTGTTTGGGGAAGACGTGTGGCTAGCGAGCATTGTTGATAATTCGACAATTACCCTTACGCTTAGTTTAGATTTAATTCATGTTGTTATCGTGGGATACCTTATCCCTCGTCTATTTAAGTTATTTTGTATAATTTATACTTAGTCATTAGTTTTTAGTCTTCCGCATGTTGTTTTGATATTCCGCGAAAAAGTTTTAATAAATATGTCGAAAAGTTTTTAAAAGTACCGCATTTCCGCTGTGTATTACTTGTTTATTTTTATGCTATATCGCGGGGTGTCACACTGTTCCTAACTACCAGCATATTGGATTAGCATATTAGAAAGAAAAAATTGTCTTATTTACCATCTTAATAAAATATTAACATTCTTTTTATATATTTAATAAATAATTTTTCATGTCCTTATATCTCAATTTATAAAGATTTTAGACAATCTACTAATCTAAAATGCCAATTACCAAACACCTTTAAAATAATTCTGCTAAATAAATCTGCTAGTCAAATCCGCTAAATTATTCTGCTAGTCAAATCTGATTTTAAAATATGTTTCTGCCAATATTAATCCGTTGTTTACCAAACATGACCTTACTTAATTGGGTTACTTAATGTAACATCATTCTACTGTAACGTATTAAGATGAACATTTGTTTTGCTCATAAATACGTTGTATGCGTCCATGTTTTCTGCATTGTTTGTCCTCTCAACATTAAATTATACACAAATTCTTATTTGCAACGACACTATCCGTCGCATCGCAAGCTTGTGACGGATACCGTTTTCTCTCACAAAATATCCACCTTTTCTCTCTCTCCAACACTATTCCTGTGGTCCCCTTTCTCCATTATTCATTTTGTATCCATTTTATCTCATAAAATATCCGTCACAAATGGTGACCCGTCGCAAGCAAGATTTACTATAAATTACGTGTACCAAAATTGGTTGCTCTCACTAGTAAAGATTCTCATCTCTTAAACAAGTCGTCACATATTCGATTCTTGATTTTTGTGAATAAAAAAGCTAAACTTGAGAAGAGCAAACCAAATAAATTGCCTTCATTATCCTAGAGGAAATTCTCCCGTTAGGGGATATTTCTGATAAAAAAAAAAAACAATAATTACATGCATCCTTACCAAATGATTAATTATCTCATGTTTTAAAATACTGTAAGCTCATTTATTGTGGCACTAAATGACAATTTATGCGAAATACCCTTTCTAGTCTGAGTATTGGTTATTCTTTCCATTATCATGTTAATCAAATGTTTGTTCCCTTTCTTTTTTCGGTAAGGTGTTATTGTCCAAAATCAATTCCATATAAGGTAAGATGTTTTGTGTGGTCTAACTCCAAATTCATTTCGTTAATTTTAATGTCAAAAATAAGGGAACCAACACTTAAACTAAGAGGGATTAATAACTTAATATTTTATTAGTTGCAATGTATAACTTGTTACCTACTTAAACATTTAATAACCAAAATAATAACATGCACTATTGTATATATCTATTCACAAAGTGATGTAGACAACCCGTAATACAATGACAAATTCTTATTTTAGACGGACTGTTTTCTCGTGTGAAATAAAACGACTAACTATAGCTATTGTTACAATCAAATGTTCCAATTTTTTTTTTTTTTTTTTTTTTTTTTTTTTTTTTTTTTTTTTTAACCAAGTGGTGTTAGTCCAGTGGTAACTGAGTTAAACCTTAAAGCTTGCAGAAATGCAGGAGTTGAGAGGTCTCAAGTTCGATTACCAGCTGGGGCGATGATCACTTGGCCACTGCAGCTCCGAAAGGGGTGGCTTACATGGTCCATGTGGTGGTGCGGGAATGCATGGGCCCGGGGGGATTAAACCCCTCGTCACCAAAAAAAAAAAAAAAAAAAAAAAAAAAAAAAAAAAATGTTCCAATTTTTTGATAAAATGTTACCATCATTTTCAGGGTAAAGAGTGACGAATATGTAATATAACATTTTATTATTAAATGTTACATTTTATTAAAAAGATGGTGATATTTGGTTCGTCTTATTTTGATCGGTCTGAAGTAAGAATTTCTGTAATACAATTACATGAAGAATAATGACCATCATCCTTTAGAAAAAACGAATAGCGAGCCATGAGACCTTACTAATACTAGAGGTTTTTTTGTAAAAGAAAAAATAATGTAGAGTTCAACACAGTATTTTATCTACCCTTTTCAGTATTTGATCAACCGAATCGCGAAAGGTCGTCGACGTTTTGCGAAAAATCGTCGACGTAATTCATTTAAAAGACGTTGACTACCCTTGACTCCTCCCAAATACTCCTTTATTCAAATAACCCAAACCCACCCTAAACCTTCACCCACAACCACCCACCTCACACAACCGCCGCTCCACCCCGCACCAGGCCTCCGCCACCGCACTAGCCAACCAACACCGCCGCCACCAGCCCACCCGTGCTAGAAGGTTAGTTTTTTTTTGTTTTTTTCCTTTTAATTAGACTTAAATTTTGTTATTTATTGTAGTTATTGTTGTTATTGTGATTGTTGTGGTTGTTATTGTTGTTGTTGTAGGATTAGATTGATTAGAAATCGAAAACCCCTTTAGGTAGTGGTTGGACGTTATGGTTGGGCGTGGGAGGGGAACGTTTGTGGGGGGTAGGGACGTGGGAGGGGGGCGTTGGTGGGGGGGGGGGGGGGTAGGGACATGGGGTTGGGGCGTTGGTTGGGGGACGTGGGGTTGGGGCATTGGTTGGGGGACGTGGGGTTGGGGTGGCTAGGGTGGGTTGGGACGTTGGGGGGGGGGGGGGGGGGGGTTAGGGACGTGGGGTTGGGGTGGCTAGGGTGGGTTGGGACGTGGGTTTAGGGTTTAGGGTTGGGACGTGGGAATGGGGTGTCCTCGGGTTTTTTTTACGTTTTAACCGTATATTTTCAATTTTAATAGTTTAAATTTTTTTTTTTCAGGAATAGCAACCATGTCATTGAACGATGAAGCTTGGCTTTCACAACGGATTGCAGAAACTGACACAGATCTCGCAAGCCCTGCAGCGGAAAACCCGATGGTGAAAGAATCTCTTGAACATCAACGCAACTACTGGATCAAGAGGCGTGACGCAGTCCGGTTAGTGAACGAAGCTGCAAGTTCGTACCCTCGACGTCCCGACACTCGCCGCCTTGCTGAAGCGAGAAACATGATACGTCTTGAGCCCCCAGTCTTATCTCAACAGGCAATGCATGTGTATTGCAAGATTATGGACGTCATTAGAATGTATGAAGATAATCACCCAGACGTTAGCGGTGCTCCAGAGATGCGTGGTTGGTGGGAGTTTGAAAAGACTTTTTTACGGATAACCGGGGTTATCCCTGTGTATTTTTCGTTTTGGGCCAATGAGGTCTGAACGACGGGATGTATTAGTTAACTTTTATGACTGTTATGCAACTTTGTTTCAAAATTAGTTAACTTTTATCTTTGTAATTTGTTAACTTTGTAGTAGTGATTAAGGTTTGTATGACAATGAAATCGCTCTGTTATTTTGAACGTTTGTAATTTGTTAACTTTTATCTTTGTGTTTTGTTTCACAATGAAATCGCGATTACAATGAACATGAAAACCATTCGAAATTGTAACGGTAACATTTTGAGATTTGAAATCACAACGGTTATATTTCAATATTACAACCTAAACAATACAAATAATGCTCGAAGTACAATTTCAAACCGCGGGAGGCTGTCTTCGGCGCCTAGTTCGAGGTGTTGTTCCCATTAAAGTATGTCATCTTTCGATGTTCGACGTGTACAAATCGGCATAATGTGCAACTGCAGGTTCTCTTATCCACTCCCAACAAAGATCGATCGGTGGCATGGGTGCTTCGCTCAGTGGGCCACTGTAGTGCAATCTCATCCAATGGCTATGATAGTTTACGATCCACAAGACACCGTACGGCCTCGACTCGTGACCCGTGGCCCTTAGCGGTAAGAATGTATAACAATTCCAATACCTGACTCCTTTGTCCGCCCACTGCCCGATACAACAGATAGTCCAGTTAAACAACGACGCAAAAGCGGTCAAATACTCGGAAGACATCCAATGAAATTCACCGCAACCCCCGCTCCCAGTAAACTCGATAGCCCTCAATGTATGATCCCATTTGCTCAAAAGCGGAGGCGTACGAGGACACTCATCAAACACTGTCTTGTACACATCGTTTCCCTGAATCTCTCTAAGACACCACACTCTCATGACCAAGTGGTCCTCCTGCCGACCCCGGGCGGCATGCGATATCACCCTATAACCACAATGACCATCAGCAACCACATCAGCCCAACCATCAAAGTGCGCCCATAAGTCTTGGGGGACCCCATATTTTTTGGCCCAAGTACACAAAGGTCCCGTTGTGTAACCGACCTCCAACGGTGCACCAATAGGTACATCTCCGAAATCAGACACCGTACTGACCGAAGGTGTCGTCGAAGGACTAGAAAAAATCTTAGCAGATCTTCGGGCAGCATGCTCAAAAGCATACTTGTTCCGAGTAGTGGAACCCCTCGGTCTCCCCTTAGGGTTTTCTCGAACCTCAGGTGGACGAATATCTTCATCTGTTGGGTGGAGACCATCTCGAAGTTTCTCAATGATTACCCGTCGCTTCGCTGGATCGCTACCTCTAGCCTGCTCTATAAGAGCCTCAAACTCATCATCGTCGGTCTTCGGCCTATGATCGGGACTGTCGTACACCAAAGTCCTCCAAAACAAGTGCACGTCCTCAACGTGGACCCTCCTACCATTTCTTTGCATCAGAATCATAATGCAAGCACAAGGCAACCCGTGAGTAACCTGTATCGCACATCCACAATGCTCTTCAAGCCCGTTCCCCAGCTCCATCCCTCTCTTAATCTTAGCTTCCATTAACCTAATGGCTTTGATAGACACATGTTTTCGCAATAAGGAGAAAAACGGTCCAACACTTATAGAGTTGGTCAACGATGTCTGTAACTCATGTCGAATCTTGGAGTGTTGAGCTTCAAGCATGGAGTGAATACGAGTCCACATAGTGTCGAGGTTCAAGTTCTGACTCTTCAACCAAGCTTTCAGGAGGAATGAAAACGACTCTACCCGGGAAGTGGCCGTGTTACCGAGGTGAAAGTATTTTTTCGTATAGAAAACAACGAACTTCTTCTTGTAATGCGCCCATGTTCTCTTCACATAATCAGCCAAATCTACCCAAGTTTCAGAAAAGGCTTCCCATGCTCTCCCAAACTCAGCTTGTGTGGTTGCATTGGTCACGCGGTACCAACCCGTTTCTTTACTATGCATTATCATGTCTTTGTACATCATCATCTTTCTTGAATTTTGTACTCTGGTCTCCATGGCTTTGTTCACATGCCAACGACACAAAATGTGAGAAGTTTCCGGATAGAGGTCCTCAATAGCCCGGATCAATCCCAACTCTCGGTCAGTGACAAAAGTAGGCATAGGTGACGACCCCATAAGTAGCTCCTCTAATCTCCGCAACATCCACCCATAAGATGTATCATTTTCAAACGGAAGGAGAACATTGGCAATTAAGAAGGAGGATCCGACCGGTGTCACGCCAACTATCTCAATAAGTGCAATCTTCAAAACATTGGTCGAGTAGGTAGCGTCGATAAGAGCCACATATGGGTAAGCACAGAATAGTTTGACGGATTCCAGATGACACATAAACACATGAGTTAACTCTTTCGTATCGGGGTCTGATTCGTGCCACTCCATATATTTGGCAGCAACTGCTACAACCAACAGTTGTTGAGCGGGATTCCGGAATGCTATTTTAACGGATTTGTGACGTTTTATCCGTCAGAAAATGCAACCAAAATTTCGCGCCTACCCATTTTGTTTTCGCGGTATGCTATTTTAACGGATTTGTGACGTTTTATCCGTCAAAACAAATTTCTGACGGATATTCCGTCAGAAGTTTGTCAGTACACCGAGTCATCTAACGAACTGTATAATCCGTCAGTATTTCGGTCAGTACACCGTGTTTTTTTTGTAGTGTCCTACTTCCTCTCATCTCACGCCGAACCTTGTTCGACTCGCTATAAATTTGGGTGCTACTTGGTTGGGGTTTTTCCGGGGTCCTTTGATGAAGAGCGTTCTTGATATCCCTCGGCGGAATCGACGCCCGGACTTGTTGCCTCACAAATTCTTTCTCTTCGGCATCCAAGCCGGCAAAATGTCTATCCCCATCTTTATAGGTCGCTACTTCGTGGTTGTGAAAACCCGCGTTAGTCGAAGTAATAATGTACCAAGCAATCGTCGGCTTCCCATCATACAAATGGGCGTACTCCTGCACCGCTCGAATCCTAAACAAACATCCGCACTTAGCCGACCCTCTCTTAGTAGAATTCTCCGGTTTCTCAGGATCGATTTTCTTTCTGGTTCGGTCGTACCTTGAACAACGGAAGTACGACCCGAGCAACTCCGGTTGTTTGCGATTTTTCGCCCCATTTGTTGCCTTTACTAAGGCAAAACCATTATCGATAGCTATTCTTTGAGCCCAGTCAAACGCCTCATCCCGACTATCAAAAGATGTTTCCGTCTCAAATAATCGGTTGTAATTAACCTCATTTTCCACCAAACTCCTCAAACGAATCCTGTTAATACGCAAAATTGGTAAGGATTATATTAAAAAATATTAAAAACCACTTAATTTATGTTAAAAACTAAGTAAAATAACGGAAAGAAAAGGACTTGAAAACTGGCCGTCCAAGCATGGTATGGACGTGAATAGTACACGTCCAAACCATGCATGAACGGCCAGGATTAACGTCCAAGCATGGTTTGGACGTGAATAGTGCACGTCCTCACCATGCATGGACGTGAATAGTACACGTCCATGCATGGTTTGGACGTGTACTATTCACGTCCGTACCATGCTTGGATGGCTAGTTTTGCCGTCCTTTCCACGCGAGGACGGCCATTTTTCAAGTCTATTGCAAAATTTCGATTGAGTTTAATTTGTCTATTCTATGGATTCTACGATTAATTAAACCTAATTTCAACTAAAGGGCTTAAACATGTAATTCAACAAAAATTAATTGAAAAAAAAAATTAAGATTTTAGTTACTTACCGATGAATCGTTGTCGTCGTTTGACATTGAATCGTTGTCGTTGTTTAATGTTGTTGTTCGATGTTGAAACCGTTTTTTTGGATTTTACGTTGTTTTTGTTGTTTTTGTTTCAGAGAAAAGAAGGTAGAGAGAGAGAGAGAGAAAAGGGCATGTTATGTCTTTTTTATAGAAAACGTCGACGATTTTTCGCAAAACGCCGACGACCTTTCGCAACCCCCTTGATCAATTGGATCAAATCTACAAGTTGGAAATTTCTCAAGAATCAATGAAATAGAATAATCAAAACTTGTTGTACATTGTGAATTAAGTAACTAATTTTATCCCTCAATCCTACTTTGTTATTATGTTAAATTGCATGCCACACGGTTTTGAGCTACACCAATGAGAAAGAAATGGAATTTATTTCCTAAGTATAAAGAAAGTTTCATTGACTAAGAATAGGGTTTGAAATTGACTTATAGAATAGTGGCTATACTTAGGGTCAATGGATTGGAATATAATTGAGGCGCATGTTTGTTTCATGTTTATTTTACAACAATAAAGCATTATATTAAATTAATGAGAAAGTCTGAGTATAAAACAAAGAAAAGCAACCTGTAGCAAGATTGACAGACCAATTGCAATGAAAACGAATGAAAGTGCGAATTTCTTGCATAGAATTCCGCACGTTGATTTGTACTGATTTTGGATTAGTGAGAACTGAAAGTAATTTAATGGATGACACCTAGAAGGTGACATATCAAAAGTTTCTGTGATGAGCCTAGTATATGTTTTGTAGAAGTCCGCGTGTTGTTGCCTCAAAGAGTGTGGTTGCCTGAAGGTAAAAGGTATACAAAGAACCACTATAGGACTCAGAATTAGCAATCTCATAACATCCGGATGTTGAAATCCTGCGAATAGTAACATAAAAGGAAACATCATTATAAGCTGTTAGATGAGAGCAGAAGATCTGTTTCCAGTAGAAGATGGCCATAAAGAAGTTTAATTTGATCTAAAACAGTATGCCAAATCTGGCCATCAATAACGAGCGTATCATAACGGGAACTTGCATATAATAACGACACTTAGATTACCGTTTTCCAAATATTGGCGGAAACCTAGACTGCGCCATAACAATAAGGGATTCTCAGAAAAGCCGTTGTTATTATACTTAGACAACGGATGTTTAGCAAGCCGTTATAAAAAAACGCTTTACAACTTCCAAAATTTCGTTGTAGATTCACTCTTGTCAACGACTTTTGGTACCCGTTGTTATTTATTATATCTACGTATTTTCTGTAACCGTTACCATTTTCTATTATAAAATAACAGTTTTTAGTTTAACCGTAGTCAACAGAGTATTCTATTTGACCAACTTGACCACTCCATGCAGAGCTTTAACAGAATTTTAAATATTCAATTTGACCAAAATATTTCTATTAATATGTTTTCACAATGCGCTAAGTTAAAATCAAAATACAAAACATTTTACTCTCTAAGTATCTTTTTAAATTTCTCTTTAAAATATGACTGGTAAACCGGAGCTACAATCACGTTTTCGTTACGCACAACCTTTTACTTGCATTCTCCATAATCTTACAGTTCATTATGAGAATGGAAAGAGTTTAAACCCTGATTTTGGGTGCTTGAGGGCACTGCTTCATGACTGCAGTTTCACCGCGGTTAGAATCATGTACCCTATGTCAACAAAAACCATGGTTTTATAGGCATTGCTTTTATCGAGTTTGACGAAGCTAACAACTATGATAGTTTTCGTCAGGCAAGAAAATTAGGGGCTAGATTTGCGGCGGTATATGCGGGAAAAGAGTCCTTTTATTTGGATGCTAGACAAAAAGGCCCTTATCTATGGGTTGCAACCCATGTTGATCAACATCTACTGACCCATTACAGGAGGCAGCACATTCTTGCCACCGTGGCGATATCATGGGAGAGAGACCATTCCACCTGCGACTCCCAGTGATAATGCAATCTTCGACTTGATCTATACCGAAATTCCTAAAGAGTATCCTAACACTTCATGAGATTTTAATAATTAAGTCTTCAATTATTATCTGGCATAATAAGTTGCATTTGGATTATGGTGGTTCTTTGAATTAAAGTTTAATTAATTATGTTTTTATGTTTTTTATTATACTTCATCAAAAATTAAATATATAGAAGTCAAACCGTTGTCGAGTTCATGACACTTATGACGGTTTAGAAAGCACAAACCGTTGTCGCATTTACCAATTTACAATGGTTTTCTTTCAGTCAACCCGTTGTCATAGTTTTCCGTAGATCATTCCAAACAAATACTACCACGATTTCAATATTATTAACTACGGGTTTTGATCTGTTCTTACAAATTCCATAAAGACATCTTAACCCGTTGATTACTTTTAATATCGATTTCGTGTTTTTATAAACCGTGGTAATATAATTAACAACGGTCGATTCAATAACGGTTCCGTGTTTTTATTTAAAAACGGTATATGTATTATTTGAACGTTATTGCATGTCTTATTTGGCGTAGTGAAACGAGCTCGGGAAGCTCCAAATGGGAATTCATGTAAAAATTTGCTAAGTGAAGCAATTTTTTCAGTAAACTGATTTAGACTTGAAAACAACGGAGTTTCGAGTCGTCCATATTTTTCGTAAAATACAACAGAAGAAAGTAAGGGGATCATCGGTAAAATGGTGGTTGGAGTGTGAGGTAAGTAATATGGTATGTAATCCACTAATGAAAATCGATCGATAGATTAAATGTTGAATTGATATCCACTACCGTAGAACGCCAGATATGCTGAGAAAGATCACATGATCGGAATATATGGTACAACCATTCAGGTTCTTGTTGACATAGAGGACAAGTCTCATCAAATGAAAACCTCTACGTGCTAAGTTAACACGCGAAGGGAAGATATTATGGATGATGTGCCATACCAGAATAGAAAATTTTGTAGAGAAGTTTTGTTCCCAAAGGCTCTTCCAAGGGAAGAACTTGGTGGAAGTTGGAGATGAAGGTAGAGTATAGAGTGACTGAAGATAAGAGTAGCTTGAACTAACTGATAAGTGATATTTATGCATGATTTACCCCCTATATTATTAGCTTTGTTTTATAATTCATATAGCACTTATTTAAGTTCTTTTAAGCTAATATTATGTTTCTACTACAATTGTGTGTGTAATTGTGTTTTGTAGGAAAATGAGCTTAAATGAGCTAAAATACTACAAAGTACCGCAAGACTAGAAATATGGCGAAGTATGAACAAGAGATAGACTTTGAGCTTGAAGTTATATGAATTTTGCAAGGATGACTTATTGATTAATTTGTGAAATGAAAATTATATTAATAATAAAGGCAAGCCCAAATTCAAGTCCAAATCAAAGTGCAAAGCATAGGATTCCATGATGCATAAGGTGTAAAGATTTTAGGTAATTGCCGGGTGATTAATCGTCATCTTAAACACCAACATTGGATTCCTCCCAATTAATTGAGGAATTAAGAAGAATTAGTCCGGAATCGTTCGTCCCCGATCGGGGTTGTAGCCCTCTCCAATTTATACGTTTTAGATCTTTTTTTTTATAAATAAAAGTGATTGTCCAAGCTTGAGGGCCTCACTTACTACTTCCGAAAATCTCATTTTAAGCTTAGATTGTTTTGCAATTCTAGCTCACAAATATTTTTTTTTCGTTTCTTAGTTTTAGAATAATTGTTATTTATATTGCATTTCAATCATAATACAAGTTTTATTCAAAGTATGCAAGTTCTCTTGGTTCTCTACATTTGGTTTTATTCGCAAGTTTATTATTCATCTTAAATTCTTATTTGTTCATCGTCATTCGGTAATCTCTGTTCTAGTATTACATTTCTATTTAGTTATATATTTAGTATTACATTTGTTATTTTATTTATACTTTAATAGTTTAGTTATAAACTACATAATTAGTTTACATTTCATATTTAGTTATCATTCTTTTATCATTTTCATATTCATCTAGCATTTTTATATCACATATCTTTATGTGTAACACCCCGATATTTCACGACTTGTAAATTTAAAGATTTTAAATTTAATTTCGAAAATAAATTATATTTCACAAATGTCGTAATATATTTAAATGATTTGAATAGTTTATGTTGAGACATTTTAATTTTTTTAAATGACATTTCATTTTATTGCATAAATTATATCTTATGATCTAATTTTATTGTTCCGGAAATAGTTTTCTCATTTTAAGCTATAGTAACCTTGAGCCGGTGTTCTAATTCAAACCGTCTTAAAAACTTGGCTTACGGGTCTAATCTGTAATATAAGTGATATTTATGCATGATTTACCCCTTATATTAGCTTTGTTTTATAATTCATATAGCACTTATTTAAGTTCTTTTAAGCTAATATTATGTTTCTACTGCAATTGTGTGTGTAATTGTGTTTTGTAGAAAAATGAGCTTAAATGAGCTAAAATACTACAAAGTACCGCAAGACTAGAAATATGGAGAAGTATGAACAAGAGATAGACTTTGAGCTTGAAGTTATAAGAATTTTGCATGGATGACTTATTGATTAATTTGTGAAATGCAAATTATATTAATAATAAAGGCAAGCCCAAATTTAAGTCCAAATCAAAGTGCAAAGCATATGATTCTATGATGCATAAGGTGTAAAGATTTTAGGTAATTGCCGGGTGATTAATCGTCATCTTAAACACCAACATTAGATTCCTCCCAATTAAGTGAGGAATTAAGAAGAATTAATCCGGAATCGTTCGTCCCCGATCTGGGTTGTAGCCCTCTCCAATTTATACGTTTTAGATCACTTCTATTATAAATAAAAGTGATTGTCCAAGCTTGAGGGCCTCACTTATTACTTCCGAAATCTCATTTTAAGCTTAGATTGTTTTGTACTTCTAGCTCACAAATATTTCTTTTTAGTTTCTTAGTTTTAGAATAATTGTTATTTATATTGCATTTCAATCATAATATAAGTTTTATTCAAAGTATGCAAGTTCTCCTGGTTCTTTACATTTGGTTTATTCGCAAGTTTATTATTCATCTTCAATTCTTATTTGTTCATCCTCATTCGGTAAACTCTGTTCTAATATTGAATTTCTATTTAGTTATATACTAGTTGTTATTCCGCGCGCGATCCGCGCCGAATTCCAAGGGACGTAATTTATCATTATGTAAATATTCATAATTTGAACATAGTTTTTTTTTGTTCGTATCATATTATATATTGTATAGCTAACATACGAAGTATTTGATTATAATCATATAGTATATCTATAAGGTGTAAGCTACGTAAACACTGGGTCATGGTAAACGTTTTCATGATTTTATACACATGCAATAAACTTTCTATCCCGATAGTTACTATTAATATCGGAAATAATTGTTACAAATATAATAGGAACAATTTTCATGAGGAATTCAGAAGTTAACCATATGCAGCACGTCCGAATGTACTAAATCGTAACATAGACTAATACAGGAGAATATGCAATATGTTTATACCCACAGGTACTCGATCTTATTGATGAAAATCTTCAACTTAAAAGTTATTGTAATACAATAGTCCAGCTAAAGATTAAACATTGTTGCATCAAACTTATTGCGACGGGCTGATCAGGCCGAGTCGTAGTACCCCTCGCTCTCTGACAATATATTAAAAGGTCCTTCTTCATAGACACTTAAATCGTCTAGGTCCCTATTCCCCTCTATCCAAACGTGGTAGATGTATCTTGCTTCTTTTGTTGGTAGATCAAGACAGCTGCATTGGATAGAAAACACACGACCCCACCTTATCCTGATGATTACCCCGCCACTCCGTTCGCTCTTCACTTGACTTCTATAATCAACCGCCATTTTAGATGTATCTTTGCCAACTGCAAACAAAGAAGCCCATTTTTTGCATACTTCAGCCATACTACGTCTATCCTGATGATTGAGTCTGCTGAAAATGCTGGTCATCAACTCATCAGAACTGAGCAATAGATGGTGTATTCTACTGGTTTCCTTCGTCTCCTTCAGTACGTACCGTGTCTTAAACATTGTTTTTGATCTGAATTGTTACTTTTTCCATTGTACGTAATCATGCTCAAACTTATGCCTGTCTTCTTTGTCGAAGTAGACAACACCAACACAAGGAGGCATACTTGTCAAGCTGCAAAAATTAGATATTGAAGCTATACAATATCAGAAACAACATGGCTGGTAAAGAAAGAAATTAAGCCAACAGCAAACAACAGTATCTTCCAACAACCAAATCAGAAGTATATGCAATATCACGACAATACTGGGCAAGATAGATTTTGTAATGGGTATTGTTGTATTTGTTGAACGTATGTGTCAAACACCTAGGCCAGTTGGTTATACTTGTGAGCTTATTGAAGTTTTCGTTATTGATTTAAGGTATGTGTTTTTAAGACAGAACAAGCATCTAATCTAGCAGGTATATTATCTGTTTTTTTTGCTATGGTTGGCCTGTATGCTGAGTGAATTGTGAGCTGTATATGCAGTTCTGAGCAAGTTGATAATGGTTTGGATAAATGATGAGATTATGAAGGGTGTTGTATTTGGTTTATTTACTGGTAATTGATTATTATTGATTGTGTCTCTCTGCAAGACACATTTATCTACCACCATCACCACCTTAAGCACTGCCTACCAGCTCCCTCAACAGAACGCACCATACATTTGCCCTGATGGAAAACACCAATCTCGACACCTTTCTAAACACTTGAAAACCACAATGCAAAAACGTTGGTACACACCACCCAATCAGTCCCTGTCTTCCTTTTATTCCAACATTACATTAGCATCCCTTTTATGGTTATGCTCGATCTATCACGCACCTCCATACAACCACCCACATAAATTACCCGCAACCTACTACTACAACACATAACTTGTACCGAAAACAAAGCCAAAACAGTAGTCAAATTAAGTAATTTTTACGACGTTTTAGATTACCGTACTTAAACAGTGATGAAATGATCCGTTTTTTCTTTTGTAAACCCGATACTCCGTATCTAATTGACTATTGGATAACAAGAAGATGAACCAGATAATCTAACCATAAGTTCCTACTTAAAAAGCATTAATCGAGTACTCTATTTCAGAGGTTATTGGCAACATTGTCCAGAAGGGCGAGCACAATCCTTAATTTCAAATCAAGACCTTGAAACCAAATCAAGATCAGTACAGGTTTCGAGATTAGGTTACAAGCCTACAATAACAAATACATATCTAGTTCCATGAGTTCATCTAGAAATTTGCATACTTACATGCACAGTCTGTATGCACAAGTCTATCACTACCCTTCCTGGCTCCCTCAACCCACAACCCAGACCTCCATACTAACAAAATCCCGAGTTTTCGACAAGTCAACATCCCACTTGAAATTACTCAAAGAAGCAAATGGGACCATAAAGATCATATTATCTCCTACAACCCTCAACGCTTTGCAATAACATCCAAATCCATGCTACCTTACCCCTTCAAACTCCATTTTTTAAACACGAGTTACATCCTATGTTACTCTGACTCTTCCATTTTCCCACGTACCCCTGTCAAACACTCAACACTCGACACATATTTACAGTCAAAAGTTTGGATCCAGTACCAAACCACGTCCAACCTCAGGTCATACGCATACGTACATTGTCTCTCATTCTTAACCCAGATTCCTCGTTCATAACCCAGACATACGTATTAAATTTCCTTCTTTTTTGGCAAAATTTTATGTGTCTTTTAACATTAATAACACTTTAATGCAAGAGCTAACCAAGACCACAACTTTTAACCATTTAGGTTCATGAATAACACAATCAATTACCACTAAAGGCAATCAAATTAATCAACCTAATTAAATTTTCTCAACAAAATCATTCTAACAAATAATTTCTATTATAAATCATGTTCCTGAACATATAATCGTATCAATATAACAACTGTAAATTAATGTACAATTCATTAATACACTATTTAGGTTTGAGTACATTAAAATATAAAAAACATACTTTAAGGGCGGCAAATAGAGACAGGAGAATTGACGCGGTGTTTTGGTGGTGAATGTGGTTTCGTGTGATGGTGCACGGTGATGAAGGAGGTTGTAGGCAAGTGTTGTTGATTTTTTACAGAGAGAATTGAGAAGAGGGCAAAGTTTGGAAAAGAAAAGAGACAAAGAGGGTACAAGTCTCTTTATGGTATAAAATGTATGTTTGTTATATTAATCTAATATACAACATACATCAAACAATTAACAATATACATTAAATTGGGAATATTTTAAAAGCTTAACGTAAATTAAACATTGATATAAATTGTCTCGATAGTAGGGAATTTGTTTATAAAATTGAATTTATCATGCTAATTAAACATTCTTAAACACATTAATGATTTAATAATGAAACATGTACTATTTATACGCGGATAACTACTTGTATATTGTGAAAATAATATCGACTAATTAAGAAATTCAAAACGAGGAAGTATGAAGATAATGGGGAAGTAAAAATGAGGAAGCAAGAGAAGGTAAAGAAATGAGAAGAAGACAAAGAGCAAGCTATTCATCACGCAACATGCACATGGAGCACTGCTTTATTGTTCACCCTTAATGGGGATTTTGACAAGCATCAAATAAGGTATTTGTACCATCATAAGCATACCTTCGATCTAATGACAAACATCAAAGACTACCCATTTCAAGCAATCTCATGCAAGTATAAGTATTATTTGCAAGACTAATTTGAAATTTATAATAAATTTATGTGAGTTTGATACGCATTAGACCCTCGTTTAATATTGTTTATCATATTGACAATATGTTTAATAAGTATATAGCGTGTTTGATACACATTAGATCTCGTAAGTTGACGATTAGTAAATATTATACCCCCTCGGATTTTTAATGATGTTCCCTTCTTTTTGACACAAAAAACAACGGAATCAATTTGGACTACATAATACACATGACCCCACTCCAAATTGATTTTAAACTATACAAAGGTTTACAAAAAAGGAAAGAGGGATCAACATTAATATTGATCAAAAAGAGAAAGGGGAACAATTTAGAAAATTGGAGTGAGTATATTACTTAACTGTGTTATGTTATTTTGACTATTTAAATATCCTATGCCATAAAATTAATATTGGTATGTTATGTTACGATTTCGCGTTTGTGTCCGTTATGGTGCTACTTAGGTGACAGTTTAGATGTATTCTATATTTTATTAAATCACAATCGGTTGTTAACTGAAATCGTATATTTAACACAGATGATAATATCGATTAATCCACATTTAGATGGCTATTCAGGCGGAGTAATATGAGAAGTTAGATAATGTATTTTGATGAAACATTTATTGTAAGAAGAATAAAACCGTTTCAATTTAAATCGTTATTATACGAAAATACGCGATATAAGGAAAATACAAATATAATGGTAATAATTATGTATATTACGTAACCATTTAGTAGCTGCTAAACAAAGTGACGGCTAGCATATCCTTTACGCTTCCCTAAACTACCAGATTGGACACTAATGTGCTAGTTAATTACTACCAGTAACTGTTAGCCTCCAACCTTCATCATCCATAATTCCTTTTGAACATTGTCCCTGCCCACAAACCAAAACCTCCTGCACATCTAAAATGGACAAATCCTGAGGAAAAGTAATGTACTTTAACGATGATGATAAGCCAGAATTTGTTAAAAAATATGTTGATTGGAAAAAAAGACAGTTTTAGGCCACGACTCTATTTACAAAAACAATTGTTGAAGAGGAAATGCCCTTTGGAAGCAGACCTCATCACCCATTCCTCAGTGTACCAGAACTTACTGATCATGTCTTCAACAAGCTCGATAGACAAGGCAAAAGGAATATGGTGGAGGTTTGTAAGGCATGGGCAGGACAGTATCTTGTTGGTACAGAAACGTCTAAAGTTGACCTGGATTATGATCATGAACTTGAGAGGGAAAATCGTGGAGATGAGATATGGGTGACCAGAAACCAGAGACTGGTGTCGATTTCCTGTTCATGCAAGCCACGTAAGTATAAAGCTAAGAAGATGAAGGGACGTTACAGAAGAGGCAGCAGCTCAACGGATGCGTATGTTGAGAAGTCTGGCAGCGAGGGGTATTATGACTCTGATTGTTGAGCCTGGTAATAAGCTAACCGTTAAACTTTATGAATATACACCTGCTATGTTTATAGGTATTGTAATGCAAGATGTTATGCATGTTTTGAGATAAGCACAATTTGTGTGGCCTGCACTATTTCAATTGGCGATTACAACACAGTATCAAGGACAACTTAGTGTTTGAACCTCTTTAGTGTTTGAACTACTGTGTGATAGTTGCAACATTCTGTTCTGATATAGGATTGCTGATACGGTTTCAGTTGTAAATATGGCGCAGGAAATTATGGAGTAATTTGGCTACCTTTTTGGAACGGAGAGTTGAAATGGTCGTTGTACTGTCAGTGAGTACAAGCATCTTCACACTAAAAAGTCTGTTTTGTAACTTCGTCAACGCCATAGTGTGGCTAGCCATCCTGCACAATCATGCAGATCAATCATTAGCAGGGATACATTTTAGCTAGAATATATTTTGTTTACTTGTGTGAAGTTTAGTTCAGTACCATGCTTTGAGAGCATCAGCTTTATCACCATCGGGTGAGTGTACAAAAACAGTTGAAGCAGATGTTGTCATCGAGAATCCTGGTCCATTTCAAACTGTATTATAATACTTCTAAATGTCGTATTGAGGCTAACTAAGTTAATAGTTTGACAATACACAAAACATTAGACTATGAAATGCGTAAAACCAGATTGATCATGACTATCAGAACCTTTGTGCATTGATACTTTGAGTGCTGTTATACCGACTGCCCTGAATTTACCAGGTTGTGGTATTAGTATAGTGCAGTCATCCTGAACGAGATCATCCCAAACTGAGATGGACAGAGGTTTTGTAGTACTGTAGGAGCATTAACATTAGCACCAGTAATAATATGATATTCAATGTTATCAATATGCATAACAATATGTATTCTAACTTTTCAAAGTAGTTACCAATTACCTGTTGTCGATTAATATGATTTCACGCACAGATGTTTCACGGGCCTTTGATGTGACAATTTTACGTGGCTGGTCCTCTACAAAGAGTACAACACCTACTATATCTACAAGGCATAAGAGGGATGTTAGTGAGATGCTAGTTACAAACAGAACACATTGTTAGTACATGCAATATATATAGACAGGTTATTATTTTGAAATGTACCAAACATTTCGCTGTAGTCAGGTGCCCGAGGTATCTGGGAAATTGGATGATAGTTAACATCAGCATATCCATCATCAATGTCGACAGGCATGATAATGGTACTTTTATTGAAGGCCATCTGATAGTCCATGTCAGATTCATTCGATTTATACTCAGGTTTTAGAGGACTTATGGTAGCATTTGATATCTCATATTTTTTATTGCGCTTTATAGCATCCTCATATATATCTACTTGATCAGCAAAAAGAGCAGCACGCATTTTATTTCCCTGCTCAAAACATGTCCAACAACCTAACTTATCAAACGCAGGATTACATATGCACATAGATCATTTAGGTATATCTATAATCATAATCAAACAAACTAAAATAAACAGGATTTCATATCAAACTGTGCAATAAGAACTATCAATGTCAACATGAGTGTATAAATGAATAGTACACATGAAAAAAGAATGAATCGTTGTGCTTAGATCATGATATTCGGGAATTTAATAACACGCATTAATGCGTACTATTTTAAAACAAAATGACATGAATTGATGCTACTCACTTGGAATATTGAACTTCTTAATAAGAGTTGTTTATGACTAACTATGCAAGAGTATACTATGTGAAGAAATTTACTAGATGTTAATACTACTGATAGTTGGAGTATATGTATCTGTGTTGCAAAACATTCTATTAATTGTTAGGAATTGGAATGGTTGTTGATGTATAACCACTGTCAAAATAATGCACTCTTAGAGAAGTATACTAAAACATTCATCAACGAGCAGTAATTATATATACATTAGGCCTGATACGAAGCTTTATTACTTGTTTAGAACATTACTCATATCATGGTCTAATTAATCCAGAGACATCTATAAATTCATAGAGATCAAAGACCAAAAGCCATTTGCAATGTGTTCTTGATATATAAGATACGGTTATTAAATTTGCATAAATGAGTTCGAATACCTTATCATCTTCAAATAACAAGCTTTGATATTGCACCTTAACAGGAGATGCCCTTGGACGACGCTTCTCAACTACTCTCACGTTGACTTTCTAGTTTTTGGTAGTGTCAGTTAACTCATTGAGGTAAACTTTCCGGTGTTTCATTCTGTTGCAGGAGAAGATTAATAAGTGTGTATTAAATACAATGGATCACATTATTTAAAGGAGTATCTAATAGACTTATAACTGATATATAATTTATACATTAGCATAATTATATGATGTCTTAACACCACAGTTTCTTCTGTGATTAATGCCCCCTAAAATTCAGAAATGTTAAGATACAAATTCATACCTCGAAAATGTGTGTTGGAAAATTAGCTATGTTAGACTGAGGAAGGATATGGTGAAATATCTGCTGGTTATTAATAGTGTATTTTTTCACATAATAAAGGTGAAGTGTAGTATTAGTGAAGGCCCATACCAAATTATGTACAGTAGTGATTGCTTAGTATGTGTACTGTACACTGTTAGTTGCGTGAAGTTGTCTAACATGGTACACTATAGGAGTATGGTGTATGTACTAACTTTGCATGATTCAGGGAATTATATATTTATCAAATCTGTTTTATGATTGTAAGTATTATTTTGCAACAGGAAATATTAGGTTAACGATACGTTTTTTTATACTGGACGATGTTGGTCGTTTTTTCCCATGGCTTGTATAGCTTGCCGTGTATATTTGAATGTAATATACAATGTGTTTTACCAAGTACCACCGGAGGCAATCATTATACTTATCAAGCCTGAAAAGATGTACACACAACCAGTGTCGCTCACCTGCTTGTTAAGTTAAGTAGTTGATCAGTCGTGGTGTGGACCAAATATGTAACTAACCGTGACACTTTCGAAATCAAGAAACTTTATTACACTCAACAGAATGTTATCTTTGTTGGATAGATTTTTTATTACTTAGTTATTCGAACTATTAGTGTAGATGTCCAATACATTAACATTTGTAATGCAATGAGCATGTAAAACGTATTAGCTCTAGTCATGTGATCATAATTGTGAAATTTGAATTGGTTGTGTGTAAGGCACGAGTTATGCCTAACACTACATAAGTCATTATTTTAGGATTTAGTTACTGAATCAGCGACAGTTTGATGCAAATGAAACTTAGGATGGTTGTTCAGCGACAGTTTGGAAACCAGGACCTTGTAGAACACAAAAGTATATGTCAATATCCTGAAGCATAATTGACTGGTAAAATTTCTCAATAATATACATTAGGAGTTGTTATAAGCAGCAAAACAGATTATCATTGCGTTACAGTACATCCAACCATCATTGTGCACAATGTAACGACCACCTAGGTTGGTGTAATAACACAAATGTCTTAAGGATAAACTATATACATCTGGCCAATGCTGTATACAGATTGAGCTGTTGTAGACAGTTAATAAAAATACCGATGCAGGGTCAGCTGCCATTAAATGTTATAAAATACTTGCAAGTCTCAGCACCTCAAAAGAGACCATGTTCCTGATACAATTTCTATTCATCTCAAAATCATTAGATGCAACAACGACAGTAACTTTTACCGCTTCCCTCACTTGTAACAGTGCGATATAAAGCTGTTCTGGTGAGAAGCAGTGTCTAGGAAGGTAGATAACAACCCTGTCTAGTGTTTGACCTTGCGACTTGTTGATTGTCATTGCAAAACTAAGTTTGAGTGGGAACTGATTGCGCTGAAATTGGAATGGGTAGTTTGAAGAGATAGATGGACGCATATCTATGCGAGGAATAAAGACATGCTGACCATTATAATGACCACTGGTTATAATACATTCGACCATATTTGGGGTAAATCCTGCACAGATCAGCCTTGTACTGTTGCATAGACCTGCAGATGGAAGGAGATTTCTTAATAAAATAATCGGAGCGTTCTTATTTAATACCAACTCATAGGGACTCATGCCACCAGGACAAAGTTTGTTTATAAATTCTGAAGGGTAGACGTTGCAGTTATCCGAAAGCACCGAGTCAAAACCCCTATACATAACTGCTTCACCCGGAAACTTGTTAATCATGTACGTGTTTATATCATCGACATCCTCATTCATAGGTGTAAGTATAGATCGACGAATAAATATATCTACTCCAATACTGTTGAGGTCGACATCTGGATATACGGTATCAGCAACTGTACTTACAAGATCTGTACCTAATTGAGTTGTATCCAGAACAATTCCATCAGGCAGTTCAACCATCTCAGTTTCGCATGTCTGGAGCTGACCATTTCCAAGGGATAGCAAAAAGTCTGAGAACTGTGGATCGGTTTTAGCCCTTACATTGACGGTTAGTCTGAATTTGACAAGTTGTGGCCAAATATCAGAAGCAACTAATGTAGAATTAACCAACTCACGAATAGACTTCTTCTGGACCATTGGTAGAACTTGGTGGAAATATCCACCAAATACAATAAGTTTGCCACCAAATAGCAGATCAGGATTACACAGATCTCGTAGAAGTTGATCTAATGCCTCAACAATTTCCCTTCGTGCCATAGAGGCCTCATCCCATATGATTAGAGTAGATGCTTTTATCAGAGCAGCAAACTACTCTGCTTGGGCACAGAGCACGACAAAGAAACATCCAAATCTAGAGGGAGTTTAAATCGTGAGTGGGCAGTTCTTCCAGACGGGATATTCGCTGCAACAATACCCGAAGTAGCAGTAGCAAGGACAATTTTACCCATCAGCCGTATTTCTGCATACAAAGCATTGTACAGGTATGTCTTACCAGTCCCCCCTGAGCCATCTACAAAAAAAGCACCAGGTTTGTTATGCGTAGCATAATCAATTATCATGTCAAAAGCCTTTTGATGCTCTTGGTTCAGTGATCTGCGACACACGACACATTCATTTGGTATTGGTGCGTTGAGTGCATCAAGTGTATCCTGTGATGATCGGAGTTCTGCATCCTGTGGATTTATCAAATCTGATAAACCAAAACTTTTTAGAGTTCTGCCCATTGCTTCTACCTGTTACTCCAATCGTTGGACAGTAAGAACCCGTGCAGCGTATGGATCGCCTGGATGTTCTTTTTTATAGTCCTCTGACAATGAACTGTAATATTTTTCCCATAGCGCACTTGGATCCTTAGGCTGGCAAACTATGAGCAGAGTTGCAAATACACGCCGTAAGGGAGCTGGCATCTCTACTTGTTTGGCCTCATCTAAACACAGCTCTACCATATTGTCATCCTCAATAAGTTGCAGTTTCAGCGCAGCTTCCTAAAACATTGCACATTCATAACCATTGACCGTTCTCAAGTCTCTAAAAGATTTTTGAGCAACCACGTGTGTCAACAATAAACGCAAGAAGTAGCGTTCTCCTTCCGAAGGTGCCACAAAAACAAGTCGGGATACTGCGAATGCTTTGTTCTTACGCTTCAACCATGTTCGTTGAGATGTATCCCATCGGTAGTGCTCAGTGAAGCTTCCATATAGATGTCTCCTTGTTGGATCTGTTGCATTGTCACTATTCAACCTAAAGAATTCAGTGAGTGAAGTCCTTATACGCTTTTGGTTAGACACTACATGAGTTAACCTTTCGTGCTCTCATCTGTATAGTCTGCGTACCTTCTAAATGAACTGGCAAAGCCATCACTGCAGGTTGTATTTCAAACAAATAAAATCCATAAATACGCCAAATTGCTTCAATAGGAGATACCCATCGGCCAGTCTGATACTGCTCTATTTCATCTACCGGTTTGACTTCCCCTTCTGCCGCAACGTTGAACGATATCCTATCACGACCCTTGTAAACATACTTATACAGGTACTTCACTGCCTGAATAGTTGAGCACACCTCCACATTCAGGTGGCAGTAAAAAAGGTCTAGTAAATATGGGTTGTATGGAATCACCCAGCGATTGTTAAGCATTTGACCTCTTACGCGCACACTGATGCCCGTCGTTGAGGGTACCAAAGATAAATTTATAATTCCTAAACTTAAACTATAGATAGTGAAAGTCAGGGTCGAACCACAAAGAGGTGGGGAGTGCTTATTGTTTGAATGTTAATGTTTAAAGGTAATAAAATTGGGGGTTTGATTTGTTGATTACTAAGTCTAAGGCAAAGATTAAAACAAACAAATAATAAAAGATGAGAATAAAATATAATAAAAGGGATGCTAGGATGTTTGGGGTAATAAATAGCTAAGGTAATATAAATCCCGAGGTCAACATGTATTGCAGTCGCGTAAGGGGTGTAACATATCCTTTCGGTCTATGGTACCTAATAGCTCCTTTCGGCCTATGCTATTAGTTCCTAGGTCTCACAATTATTGGGTGTCAACAATAAGGGTGATTCCTAAATCCTAGGTCACATACCTTTCAGTCTTAAGTAACCTATCCGTCTTAAGGTGTAAACCAATGCCCTTCCCGTATCTCTCAATCTTGGGTAGGTCATTACTAACATCCTACAAGTCTCCTTTCAGTTTCATTGTAGGGTATTATAGTCAACAAAGAAAGACGAAACAGAATACAGACGCGAGTGGGTCGACCGACCAGCTATTCCAGTCGGCCGACCACCGCCTTGGTCGACCGACCCATTATTTGAGTCGGCCGACCACGGATCTGCTACAAGTCGGTCTCGGAATTCTATTACCTATGCATATTCATCCCCTACATCCTAACATACGAAATTTAGCTACGCATGATTACTAAAACAATGATGAAAACGGGAGTAAATATGGAAAACATAGTAAATAATAATCTAAGCATGCAAGATTCAATAAAGCTTGGGAATTCTATCTTAACCGGATGCAATAATAATAAGAACAATAATAAAACTAAATTAAGAGAATAATTACCAGAGACATGATTAAGGCAGAAAAGGAACAAACTTTATTGAAAGCTTGAAAATTATTGAAATATTACAATTGAACTAAAAGATTGAGTAAAACTAAATTACGAACTTCCATTCAAAACCCTAATCACAAGATTAGTTTATATAGGGCAGAATTTTAGAGTTTCCTAAAGACTCCATACTTCTAAACTATTTCCGAAAAGCTTCTCTGGGCTTCGCTGAGGTCGGTCGACCAGTTTGGTGGGTCGGTCGACCTCTTTTACGGGCTTCAGGAATAATCTGGGCTTTCTTTAAGATTCTGGGCTTCTTAAACTTCAGGCCAGGTCGGCCGACCCATTTAGTAGGTCGGTCGACCGTTTCCGCGTAGAAATTCTCCGGTTCTTCTTGATTTGACTTTTGGTACTTAAATAATGACTTCAGTTGACTTTCCTTCGTTCCTTAATTATGCAAAAATCCCGAGGGCATGAATTTGGTGCAAAATCGTCCCTTTTCCGCATAAATCTGCAAAAGTGCATAAAAATACGAAAGTACACGATTGTTGGGAAATAAGGGCTAAAACATAGTAAATGAGCGACAAAATGCATGCGTGTAAAAATAGATGAAAAACATCATAAAATAGACACGCATCAAATTCCCCAAACCAAACCCTTGCTTGTCCTCAAGCAAGAACTAGACTCGATCTTAAACTAATGGAACGATTTCAATCTCAGAGCGAAATTTACATGTTAGCCTAAACCAATACCAAGTATAAAATGAGAAAGTATTTGAATCATGCAAACGAGTTGTAGAGTCGTCAAACTTGCAAACTGGAGACTATAGAGACTTTATACCATGGACTCTCGCGGTACGCTCGAGACACTCATGAAGCAAAGGGTGAATATATGTAAAAGATAGAAAGAAGTATATTGTCATGACCCTCACCTAACTGCGACCCATGAAAACATGCCTGCAATCTAACATGAACAAAAATTCTACAACTATGTAAAACAAACCCATTAAGTGACTTGGATACATGCAATTGAGGTGATGAAAGATATTTGAGGTAAAAGGTAAAAGTGGTTAAGATGTTTTTTTGGATTTGTGGGGTTAGTAGCCAAGCTAATAAAACCGGTTCCCAACAACATATTTCACAACTTTTGATACTAAGAAAGTGCTCTTTTGTAGCACAACTCTCACATTAAATATAAGAAAGGACTCCCAAATATTTTGAATGAGGTACGGGAGTGATAACACATAAAAGAAAGGGAATTTGGAACGAATTTTTTTTTCATTCTGATGCTGTCAATTGGTCGACCGACCTATTAAGGGGGTCGGTCGACTGAGTTCTGTACGTTTTTGACTTTTTTCGTTTTCCTTTTCTTTCTTTCTTTTTCTGAATTTTTCTGTTCTTTTTCTTTCTTTTCTTGCTTTCCTTCTTTCTTTTCTCTTTTTGGTCATGATAGCATACAATCCAAGATGCCTCAAAATAAACCAACGACCACAAATACTAGCTTGGAAGGGTAGGCTAAGTATGGGATGTAGTTTTGGGGGAATAAAAAGGCAATTTTGGCTATGTGAAGCTTATGGGTAAATATGAGAAAAGGGATCCCAAATGCACGTACCAAGACTCACAAAACGAGATAGTAAAACAAGTAAATAACAATTCAAGTTCATGTTTATGCATATTGATGTAACATGTTCCAAGGGGAGTACTACTCACATCCTAGACAACTGGTTTAAGAATGAAACCAGGAAATAAGCTCTAAACCTTAGAATGTATAGTAGGTTGCCAAGGTATAAGTCAAGTCTCAAGATATACAAATAGTTTGACAAAAACTCGTAGATATGCGAAAGACTCTCATACTAAAACAAGTTGACAAGACAAGGTATAGGCATAAACATGTGAAATAGCATAAATCATCCTTGAAATACTCTCGTTCCGACTCGACCTATATGCTAAAATAAACGTGCATTTTTTTGAATTTTTTTGAATTTTTTTTTGTATTTTTCTTTTGTATAGGTAAGGAAAATAAAGAAAAGAACAATGCAAGACAGAAATGCAATAAACGTGTGACAAAATGCAATGCATGTGACACGAAACCATTCCCCAAACCAACCCGCACAATGTCCCCATTGTGCATTAGCCTAAGTAAAGGTTTCAGAAAATTAAAGAAAGATGCGAGTAAATAAAAAATGAGGAAAAACTGGAAAGAACTCACTGGGTTATTAAGCGCATGAGCAAAAACCTCCCCAAACCAGCGTAAGCTGGGAGGTTTTGGTGGCTAGCAGTGCCACTCAAGTAACCAAGATTGGTGCACGATTCCTGAGGAAGAAACGAACAGGCTGTGATAGACGGGTAGGTCGACCGACCCATATATTAGGTCGACCGACCTTTATGCAGACTACAGGAATTCCAGCTTTACAGGGGCTAGGTCGACCGACCCATATTTCCGGTCGGTCGACCCCTCTGCTGCACAGCGGTCTTCGTTTCTTTGTCGAACCTGAAAAAACAATAAATATGCGCCCAACAAGTGCGCGAGATGCCAGAAACAAGTCTAAAGTCTTAACTATGCAAGCATAACGGAAAAAGAAAAAGTTCTAAAACTACGAGCAAACCAAATTAAAAAAGTCTCAAACAATAAAAGTAAATTGTCTTTAAAAGCTGAAATTTGAAATAACTATCCGCTAAAGATGCGGAATATATCCGACCACGGCTTTTGACGACATGCCGTAGTCTCCACAGTATTTGCTTGAGTAGCAAAACACATCTTCTTTCCGCCGCAAAGCATATGCGACGAACTCTCCTCTTGGGCTTGTCTCCTCTTTTTCTTTTCTTCCCGATCTACAACATCTGGGTCTTCATCTTCTTTGTAGCTCAAGAATCCCATTCCCCCTCTCTGTACTGTGTCTTCCTTTATTTTGGGTTTCCCCAAACCAATTCCTGCACTATTCAAAACAGAAGCATCCTCCATATTGCTCCCAATCTGGGGCGGAGATGTAAAAACAGATACAGGAGTAGGTAATAAAGTAGGAGAAGTAGTGACGATCTTATACTTCTTTTCAGAAGTAATAGCATTACAAGTGATGGGGGTCATAGCATCCTTCTTCCTAATAAGATAGGCCATAGATAATGGAATGCTTTCCTACTTTGAAGGTTAAAGTCCCAGTGCCCACATCTATGATGGCTCCCGCAGTGTGGAGGAAGGGTCTTCCTAGTATTATGGGTATATGAGCATCCTCTGGGATGTCCAAAACTACGAAGTCAACTGGAAAGAAAAACCTGTCAATACGCACAGGGATGTTTTCCAACACCCCTATGGGTTCCATAGATGTACGATCTGCCATCTGGACAGTCATGCTGGTTACTGCAAAATTGGTCATTCCTAGTTTTAAGGCAACACTTAGGGGCATGACACTTATACTAGCTCCTAAGTCGCATAAAGCCTTTTTTACAGGGAATGTTCCTATATTGCGGGGAACAGAAAAACTACCAGGATCCTCCAACTTATGAGAGGCAATAACATGTGATAGAAAACTGGATGACTCCTCAGTGAGAGCCACCGACTCAGCCTTATCTAAAGACCTCTTTCTTGACAAAAGTTGTCTCATAAATTTAAGATACAAAGGAACCTGTTGGACTAATTCTAAAAACGGAACTTGAACATTTAATGAACGAATTACATCCTTAAATTTGTCAAAAGATACCTGGTCCTTCGAAGGTATGAGTCTTTCTGGGAAAGGAGGGGCTGAAGAGTCGGTATTTGCAGCCTTTTTCAGAAACCTGGGGGTCTTATCACCCCGAAAAAGGAAATCCCTTAAGTTGTTCGGCAATTCGGGACGAAAAGGGGCCTCTCCCTCCGCATCGGTGGTCGGTCGACCATCTTCTTCGGTCGGTCGACCACTTTCCTGTACAGCGGGATTTTCCAGATTCTGCTCAGAGGTCGGTCGACCTGGCTCCTGGGTCGGTCGACCTCCCTCGCTGTTACTCGGCTGTTTTTCTTTTTCGCCTCCCACTTTAGCTCCACTTCGTAGGGATATGATATTCAGAGTCTCTTTTTGCTGGTCCGTCTTGGTCGGGAGTTGACCCGGAGCCCTAGTATCATTCTTGCCCGCAATTTGAGCAATCTGAGATTCTAACATCTTCATCCCTGCCTCTCTAGCCTGAGATTCCTTCTGAACCAACCCAATAAGATTTTGGATAAGAGTGTCTGTGTTGGGTGGTGGATTTGAAGGTGGTTGAGGGTTGAAGGGTGGTTTTTGGAAACCTTGCTTATGTGGGGGAATGTATGTGGAATTTTGCTGAGGTTGCATGTGTTGTGGGTTGAGAACATTCTGGCTTGTCCACCTCATGTTGGGATGGACATTATTATTATTTGGGTCATAAAAATTGTTCCCACGATAGTGTTGGAAAGCGGCACATGTCTCATTGGATGAAGTACATAATTTTGACACGTGCCCTTCCCCACCACACCTCTCATAAGCAAAGGGTCCGTCTTGAACGGCGTTCACCTGATAAATACCTCCCTTTCTCCCACTTCCTAGATCGAACTTCCCTCCAGCCTCTAGTTTCTCTAATTTGGCCGTCAAGGCCTCAATAGCAGCTAGGTTATACTCAGCTTTTCTTTGATTGCCTCGGGAAGTTCCATGTTCAGCATGGTGTACAACAACATCCTCTATCAATTTGAGACCCTTAGTCTCTCCTGAATTGTCCTGGAATCTCCCATTGGCTGCAGCATCTAAATAAGCCCTGTTGTCATCATAGAGGCCATTGTAGAACTGGTTACAAAGAAACCATTGTTCGAATCAGTGGTGTGATATGGATCGAACAAGTCTCTTGAACTTGTCCCACGCCTCACTAAAATCCTCATTGGGGCCCTGCTTAAAATTTGTAATCTGCGCCCTCAAGGCATTAGTCTTGGATGCAGAATAGTATTTCCTGTAGAATGCTAAGGCTAGGGTATTCCAATCTGTGACTCCCGCAGCAGTGCGGTCCAAGTCTCTGTACCATTCCCTTGCGGCGTCCCTAAGAGAGAAGATAAACATGGTCTGCTTAATCTGGTCCTGCGTCACTCCTTCTGGGGGTGCAATAGAGCATATGTAATCTGTGAAGATTTCAATATGCTTTGCAGCATCCTCATTGGCCGAGCCTCCAAATTGGTTTCTTTCAACCATAGTAATATAGGCAGGCTTGGCCTCCAATGGCTCCTTAGTACCTGCAGGCAAAGTGAACCCTTTGTATAGGTCCTTTGCCTGAGGCATGGAGTGACTGGCAATAGTAGCTTCCTCTGTCATGTTTTCTTCTTCTTTCGGAAAAACTGGAAAGTAGGTAAAAGGTGGTGTTTTTGGTGAAGGTGGATTGTTGGGTGAATTTGGTTGTGAAGTTGGTGTTTTTGGTGAAGTTGGTAATGATGGTTGTTCAAATATGTCCTCTTGGAATAAGGAAGATGGTGAACCTCCTTCCTCACTCGCTAGAAGTTGCTTCCTCCTTTCTCTTAGGGTCATCTCAAGCTCGTGGTCAAGTGGTAGGAGTTCTCCTTGAACTGACCTGCGCATAAGATGGAAACTACAAGAAAAAGGTGAGAAGGTTTAAGGAACAAACGTTCCTTAAACAAAAGAGAAACAAAAACAAAAACAATAAACACTGGCGTCACCTCCCCGGCAACGGCGCCAAAATTTGATGCCCGTCGTTGAGGGTACCAAAGATAAATTTATAATTCCTAAACTTAAACTATAGATAGTGAAAGTCAGGGTCGAACCACAAAGAGGTGGGGAGTGCTTATTGTTTGAATGTTAATGTTTAAAGGTAATAAAATTGGGGGTTTGATTTGTTGATTACTAAGTCTAAGACAAAGATTAAAACAAACAAATAATAAAAGATGAGAATAAAATATAATAAAAGGGATGCTAGGATGTTTGGGGTAATAAATAGCTAAGGTAATAAAATCCTGAGGTCAACATGTATTGCAGTCGCGTAAGGGGTGTAACATATCCTTTCGGTCTATGGTACCTAATAGCTCCTTTCGGCCTATGCTATTAGTTCCCAGGTCTCACAATTATTGGGTGTCAACAATAAGGGTGATTCCTAAATCCTAGGTCACATACCTTTCAGTCTTAAGTAACCTATCCGTCTTAAGGTGTAAACCAATGCCCTTCCCGTATCTCTCAATCTTGGGTAGGTCATTACTAACATCCTACAAGTCTCCTTTCAGTTTCATTGTAGGGTATTATAGTCAACAAAGAAAGACGAAAAAGAATACAGACGCGAGTGGGTCGACCGACCAGCTATTCCAGTCGGCCGACCACCGCCTTGGTCGACCGACCCATTATTTGAGTCGGCCGACCACGGCTCTGCTACAAGTCGGTCTCGGAATTCTATTACCTATGCATATTCATCCCCTACATCCTAACATACGAAATTTAGCTACGCATGATTACTAAAACAATGATGAAAACGGGAGTAAATATGGAAAACATAGTAAATAATAATCTAAGCATGCAAGATTCAATAAAGCTTGGGAATTCTATCTTAACCGGATGCAATAATAATAAGAACAATAATAAAACTAAATTAAGAGAATAATTACCAGAGACAGGATTAAGGCAGAAAAGGAACAAACTTTATTGAAAGCTTGAGAATTATTGAAAGATTACAATTGAACTAAAAGATTGAGTAAAACAAAATTACGAACTTCCATTCAAAACCCTAATCACAAGATTAGTTTATATAGGGCAGAATTTTAGAGTTTCCTAAAGACTCCATACTTCTAAACTATTTCCGAAAAGCTTCTCTGGGCTTCGCTGAGGTCGGTCGACCAGTTTGGTGGGTTGGTCGACCTCTTTTACGGGCTTCAGAAATAATCTGGGCTTTCTTTAAGATTCTGGGCTTCTTAAACTTCAGGCCAGGTCGGCCGACCCATTTAGTAGGTCGGTCGACCGTTTCCGCGTAGAAATTCTCCGGTTCTTCTTGATTTGACTTTTGGTACTTAAATAATGACTTTTGTTGACTTTCCTTCGTTCCTTAATTATGCAAAAATCCCGAGGGCATGAATTTGGTGCAAAATCGTCCCTTTTCCGCATAAATCTGCAAAAGTGCATAAAAATACGAAAGTACACGATTGTTGGGAAATAAGGGCTAAAACATAGTAAATGAGCGACAAAAATAGATGAAAAACATCATAAAATAGACACGCATCACACTTTCTGCCGTCGGCATACGCTTGTACACTGGTTAACCATCATCATTGTTGGTTGTCTCAGCTACGTATGGTTTGGGATACAAGTACTTGCACTTAACCTGACTGCTTTTATGCCTCATACATGCACACTCAGGATCTAGCTTTCCACATGGACCGTGCATCATATGTTTTATCACAGCTGCACGCAGATTCGCATTTGTCTGAGGAGGGATTTCAGCAAATACAAATTTGTCGAAGTCAGCTGGACAATTCATCCTGCTTCTAGGGTTCATAATCAATAAGAAATGCGCATGAGGCAATCCTCTCTTTTGGAATTCCACTACATATACAAACGCAGCAACTTCTCCAAAGATTTTGTCATCAACCAATTTTTTTTAACAATAACAATTTAGCTCGAAATACTCTAGCCACGATATCGGGACGATTTTGAGCTTCTTCTCCAGGCGCCAGCTCATTTCTGATCTCAGGCCAATTTGAATTGCATGTCATAGTTATAAAAAATCCGGTTTTCCATACCGCTGTACAAGAGCCATTGCATTTAGGTATCTCCTCTTCATGTCCCGAGGGCCGCCAATATAGGTTGCCGGGAGAATAACGCGTCGCCCTACATTTGTTGCGCATTGTTCACCAGCATCAATGGTGTCAAGCAATCCCTGGTATAACTCAGACCTGATTGTATCCTAATTATGCCTAAGGTAATCCAACCGAGTGTTTTCTAACTTCACGTACATATCAACGATATATTGCTGTAAGCATCTCCCAGCTCTCAACATCATATTTCCTGGTCTATTTTGCAGTTTATAACAATAGTACTCACGACACGAAATATTTCGATCTTCTGAATTCTTCTGACAAGAACTTCCTGAAAGCACAACAAATTCATTACTATTGTACTATCACACAAAATGTAGATTGCAAACAGTCCCTTTCAAGTACCAAGCAGACTTAAAGAATTATACGCGTATGACTTACGTTGTGCCTCTGCATCTAAAAGAGACTCAGCATCTGGGAAGCTAGATGGAGGCGGTGCTGAACTCTGTACGGCTTGTATTGTCTTATTTTTACCCACTTGCTTTTTGAGTCCTTGTCGCCATCCACATTCTCCTTTGGGAAATAACAGCGGGTACTGTAGTGGATCATAACAGCCATAATAATGCATGACTCGATGCGAAGCCTCACTATGGCTAGTAACCAATATGTGAGGTCCATCAGTCTCACCAGATGTAGAATCTTCAGGCCAAATTATAGCAACCTCGTCAGATGTAGGAGCATTGCTTACACGTTGGTCTTGGTTAGGATTTTTAGTGATAACTATCTTAGTGTTGGCAGTAACAGTGACATCTTTCAACGATCGGATGAAGCGAGCATATCGGTTTGTCTGTGTTACATTTATTAAGATATCCATGACAGCTGCATCGAGTTCCTTGAAGCACGCTGCACGATTTGCAGCTTCATGTAGGCCATCATAAAAGTACAATTGAAGAAATTTTGGGTGAGTGCCACAAGGAAGTAGGTCTGGTACATTGTGGTACATCTGACCATGAAGCTTAAAAACATAAATACCCTTAATCTTCTGTGCTTCAAACTTCCCACCAATGGATGTAAACGCAAACAAGTTATTATACCGACGCGTAAACTGCCGAAAATGTATCGCTGTTGGGTCTGCTGAAGTGTACAACATGTTTAGTAGTGGTGGAAATGTGCTAGAAGGCAGCACAATAGCTCCATTTGCACAACAGAATGTTTTTGATTCATAGACTATTCTCTTTGCAAAACATTTATCACACGATGGAACATCTGGCAACTTGAAGGGGGTACCAACCAATGGTTGACCAATCATAGCAAGGGGTAGACCTACTATCTAGGACACAAAGTATTAGATATCACCCCAAAAAAGAGAATCATGCATATCACAACTATCCACACACTTACCAGGTTGTAGTCTCGGACGGGGCTTCTTGCGACGTTTGTTCGGAGCACCAACATTTGCTTTTGCTAACGTACCCCTAAATATAGACAACAAAAACTGAATGGTGGTTACATTATACATAATACAAAGTTGGTTAAGGTAATGAGTGCTGCTGCACTACCTCGACTCACTGGTCTCAGCTTGTATCTGAGTCCTACACGTGCGCTTAGTTTTGCCAGATCCATGTACATTAGCGTAATACGGAAAATTGTCATCTGTAATCAACAATGGCAGTAATCATGTTAAATATATATTTATTCTGCTATTCTTGGCAAATATCATTGTAATATAGCAACGTACCCATTGAGCAATCAATTATAACTAATTAATTCCTCAATGTAACGCAGCTATTTCTATCCCTCCGTCTAACAAAGAAAAAAAAAACATCAGAATCACATTTAGAAGTATCAATTACTAATTAAACATAGCGTGACATATAAAATTGTTTACGCACTTTTTCAGCTAATTACAGAATAATAACAATGATGTAAACAATCTATTGCATATAGTACAATTTTTTTTAATAGAACATGTCATGCTACATCAGATGTAGTGTAAGTTATGCAAGTGTTGTATGAATCAAACACATATTATAAACAAAAGATCTTGATGTCCATTTATCCAAAAAACATAACGGTAATTAATACAAGAAAAGACAATAGTAGATAAGCAGATTACAATATATGAGCTCATATGCTCTAAGGGAACACACACAATCAGTCCTAAATAAAAACTAAGCTACTGTATTTTATTTTACTGCCAAACATGGATTTGCAGAACATAGTAGTATTCCAAAACAATAAGCTCCACACCATCTTCACTGAAACTGTGCAGGTTTATAGTATACACTTCTGTTGTTCACTTACTTAGTAAATGGAACTTTTTGTTATTTGAAGAAATATAGCGACGAAGATCAGGTAGCTGTGAGGATGTTTTTCTTTTTTTTGGAGGTGGTGGCGGAAAATTTTGCACATGAATCAAGTAAGGATCGCTTCTTGGTGTAATACAACCCTCTTCATTCAGCATCAAAGCATCTGGATTCCCATTCTGGGTCCCCGAAGGAGCTCCCCGAGATGCTAGCAAATATTTCTCAAGACTGATGACTTTGTTCCTTGCACACTCACAGGTCAAGGCAGCTAATTTTACATCCTCAGGGGCATAATTCACATCAATTAAGTCAATATTATATATAGGGATCAAATATTAAATAGTTTTAAAAGCAAGTGCTTGCTCTGATGTATATTTTGATGAGGCTATCTCACCAACAATATGAGTAGGACCACACTCAACCCCTTCACGACTTATAGTTAACCATGATGTGAAGCATGAAGGTGTTTGCTCTAGCGTAGTTATGGACCTACATTGTCTAAGGAGTCTGCCGGCAATAATCTGCAAAAGGGACACCATGTCCAAAGAAAGGTTTTGGAAATGAAATATCTCAAGACAATCAAACTCTTCTACCATTGGAACTTTCGGGTATCCCTTTGATAAGCGTCTTAATTCTTCCTGTTTCAATCTCCAGAGGTTAGCACATCTATTATGGGATTCTTTTAATGCAGCTGTGAAGTCTGTAATATATATGTCGTACTTTTATATAAGGTCTGTAACAGCTAGTCGTGCTCCCTGCTCGCACGAGACATCAAAAACAGATGACACACCACCTATGTAAACATATTCCTCTTCAGCAAAATCACATTTTACAGTAACAGACGCATTGTGCTGCCCTGAACCATACAGAGCATACCGTGGTTCCTCGAACCCCGGCAAACTGGTTATCCTATTGAGCAAAGGTCGAAAAAGAATTGATATTTGTATAACTGGCGACGGCATCTCCTGGAAACAGGGTATCTCAAACAAAATTATACATACAACCTTAATACATAAGCATATAATAGTTTCATCCACCTAGCAAAGTACTTCAACTATATTAGTATAGGTATAAGGAATAATCACTGCAGTAATGTTTACAATTGTATCTAAATAAAGCTATTTACTATATCAACTACCATGCTCATTCTGTATGATTTTGCACCATATGTGCATATAAACTTATATGTTTTAAAATGAATGTTATCATAGTTTTACTGTGTGGATAGACATATGCAATGTAAATCAACATAATAGATCAGAAATAATGACTATAAAGAGTTCACTTATACAATTATATCATGTATTTGGTAATGAGTAACAAAAATGTAATTCTAATAAGGCATCAACAATATGTAGGAAAAGTAGATAAATATCCATAAAGCAATTAGAGAATCACGTAAACCAAAATTAATAACGAAGGAAACGACAGCTCATAATGCAGACTTTTTAGATCAATATTATGAAGTGTATACTAATAGAAGTTTCTTGTTTCGGAATGAGGAATGATGTAAGAATGATTTTCCATGAATGGATATATTTAGTGTTTACTAAGATAATTGCCACAATTGACGTCAGATAAGCATTTTTTTGATGACCTAAGATTACACGGAGGCAAAATAAAAAAAGTAAGTTGAAAAACAGTTGCAAGTATGGTTAAGAAGGTATGTGTGTAGGACACAGATAATTATATTTGGCGCCATGCTTTGGATCTTATAGAATTAATATATAGTTGGTTGCCTATCTATTACCCATTGTGTAATAGTGATTTGCTGTATAGAGTCATGGCTGATAAGTACTATCAAGTGCAGTATAGGGGCTCTGACTGGCTAAAGAGGAAACTACAACATTCAGAATAATTTACAAATATGTGTAACCACACAATTAGCTACAGAAAAACATATCTAATCATATTTAGCTCTATACTTCAAATTATACGGAATATCCGGCAGGACATACAGATCTGAAGGAGTAATGTTTTAGGTTGATTACAGTATACCTATATTCGTACGTTGTCAACTGACAGATTTATGTTCGTTAAGGCTGACTCCGTGGTGGTAATGGTAGACATTATTTTGATTATCAGTAAAAAGCAATTCATTTAGGTTATCACATATTCAATAGCTTATATCAGCAATGCTAGATGTTAAGACAATGCACCGGAACAAATGCTTAATTTAGCAAATGAAAATTGATGCGTAAATAACATCACAGTCCATAGATATAACGAGACTGAACATATATAATATAGTATCAGAGGCAGTACAACATTATGTCTTTCAGCGCCACTACCAAATACAGAAAGCTGATACATTAAGCAAAATGTAGTCGCCATTCTGCAGATACAACTTCAGAAACACAATATGAAATTTCAACTTCGCAATGCTAAACAAATACACAAAACCTGATAAACTCCAAAAATAAGGACTTTGAATAGTCCCATACATAACAATACAAGAACTGCTACGTTAGGGAACCATGCATCAATCATCTGAACCCTGAAGTGGTGCAATTTTGTAGGTGATAGGAATCCGCGCCGCTAGGCAATGAACAACATTTTCAGGACTTGGAAAACAGCTGCTCCTTGTAGTCTTTGTGCGGGCAGCTGGAACAATTATAGGGATATAGTCAATCACACAACCTACTGCAGTTTCATTCCACTCAATGAGGGTGTTTGTAAACTCAGGTTCATTGAAAATCTCATACACCCTCTCCCTTATAGTTAAGTAGCTTTCTAACTCCAATTTACATAACAATGCAGCCATCTCCGACTTTAAAGATTGATAATAAACATCAACAACCTCAAGGTTGTAGGTTGATATAAAATAGGTGACAACTTTCTTAGCCAAGCTGTTTTTAGCAGCATCAAGTATATCACAACATAATCCAATAAATATTGAACTCAAAGCATAACTGGATGACGATCTAATAGTAATCCAAGCACTGTACTGCCCATCACCGTGCCTGATTGATTCCAATGCTGTGCACTGGACTGCATATGTCTTGATAATCTTTCTAAGGAGAGGCATATAATTAAGATAAACATGTGTAATGCTCACAACATTATTACACGTTTTTTCCCTTAAACTACATTCAGCACTTTTCCTGACAATGTTATGCAGCTCTCTTCGCTTCAGATTATAAAGCTCACTACAACGCTCTAGAGTAACACATCGTTCAAAAGTAAGGTCCTGAAAAACAATAGCCCATCGTCTGATAACATCATTAACAGCTTTTTTTGCCGCAACTTCGCAGGACTCCTAAATCGTATCAGCGTAACCACCTACATATGTTAGCTCCATAACTCCATTAGTCGAAATCACAATATTTGTCTTCACCACCACATACACACTATTTTTAGATATATCTAACATATGGTATACAGGCTTCGGAAAGTGTAATACAGACGTAATCTATTTCAGAAGAGGATGATACAGTACAACAATCTGCGTTGGAGGAACTTGTAACATCTGTAAAAAAACAACAAGCGTGACCATTAATCATAGACAAGTAAAAACAGACCGACAAACAAATGCTATTAACAATCAGCATCTAAACAGAATTATCTTTAGTTGGAGCTTAGCCTGCATAAATGTATGACATTTAAAATATAGCATATACAAAAAACTAATACTTTTGCTACAATTTATTCGTAAACAGCTATTAGATATATCGAAACAGAAATATGTTAAGCAACGATTACATTGTTATTCTCGTATTTGATAAACAATTTTAGTTATTTGCCAGGATGTTAATGTGAAACAATCGTTACAAAATGGAATTGTATATATCATAGGTGTATATTATATGATCCAAAATCCCTTAAATTAAGGATTAGTACAATAACCACATTACCTATACTATAATACTCCGTATTAGGTATGAGTATGAGTATGTGTATGGTTAAATATGTACTTTTTAACTATTACAATGTGTGAATGATGATGTGAGTATGACCACTAAGGCCATGTAACTTATATGGTAAGCAATATAATTAAGTATAAAGTAGATGTAAACAATCATTTCAATTCCACTATGCCATTGTGTGTAAATATAGTTTATGACGAGGGGAGTCTAATTTAGTAACGGTTTCTAGATAACGATGCAGATAACCTTACTAAGAGCACGGACAATACCCGGCCAATTCAAAGTTTTTGATATCGACCCCTATTTACGAGCGCCTGATCTCCACGTACCCCACCTTTTTAATTCTCTTGACTGATGCAAAATTATTACATTAGTGATAACTTACGGTACCCAAACGAGCTTGGCTAATTCACCAATTAGGAAAACACGTAAGTATAAATATGTTAAAAATAAAAACACATATATTTTAAAAACAACACAATATTAATTACAACAACTTCACAATTTTAATACGTATGAACTAATGACGAATTGGTGTCAAGGTTCATTTAATTAGCAAGTTATATACATTTACTTGTCAAACAATAAGTTTAATCTTAAAGACAATAACCTTTGGTCAATAGTGAATACAAGCACTTATGTTGATTTATCAATGTCATTGTGTAGCAATTTAGTTAATAGAGGGTAGCTTAAATTAGTGTATTTTTTTAGTTATCTACAGTGTAACGTAAACTAATGCAATTTACGAAACCTAAACCGATTATCAATAATTTGTCAGTTATCATAATTTACCTTTTTTTAAAAAAAAAACCAAAATAAAATAAAATTGAAACCCACTAAAACATTCAAAAGTAAAAATATACCATAAATATCATATCAAATATGTAGTACCTTTTAAAGTCTAAAACGTGTAATTGTAAAGAATTAACAAGCTTGGATTTTTATTCATTTTCAAGAATGTTCATATATATATATATATATATATATATATATATATATATATATATATATATATATATAGACTTGAGATCCGGTGAGAACCACCTTACCATGAGAACTTTGTGAGAACTCTACCTTACGGATTTTTTTAGAAAAAATTAATGACATATTTGGATTCGGCATCACATTTTATAGCTAGAGAACATATTTCTTGGTCTAGAAAATAAATACTAGTGACGGAAATCAAGGTGAGATACGTTTTATTTATTTGCATGCACATACTATCTATTTTTTTGTACCTATCATTTTTCCGCCACTAGTATTTATTTTCTAGACCAAGAAATATGTTCTCTGGCCATAAAATTCCATGCCGAATCCAATTATGTCATTAATTTTTTAAAAAAAACTCCGTAAGGTAGAGTTCTCACCGGTTTTCATTGTAAGGTGGTTCTCACCGGATCCTAACCCTATATATATATATATATATATATATATATATATATATATATATATATATATATATATATATATATATATGTTACTACACGACAATTCACGTTTGGGAGACATCAACTGAAAACGAACGATAACAACACATAAGTACGCTTTCCAATTATGTAATGTCAAAATAACGTTAGTTCACGAACGTCACACTGAGAGAACATTACTTAAGTTCTGAATGAATTAGTACAAATTGTAATGTCCACAGTCGTAAACAATTAAGCGTTAATATATTATTACAATAGTCTCTAATAATCTAATACATTTACAATAATATCAAAATACCGTTAATTTCCGAATGTCTAATACGTAACATAATATTATACAGTCGAACAAAGCACACATACGGAATTCGTATACATTGATTATATTGAGATACAAGTATTACAATCATTAAAAAGAGAGATTAATATACAAAAGCATTGTACGAAAGGGATAATACATATTAAAATATAATCACGTATAAATGTACACGTAACTATTTGTACAATATACTGAGTATATTAAGAACATCACAAATTCCACTGATTTTACAATAGGATTCACAATTCATCGTACCACCATAACCAACCCCAACACATGCATGACTCTTTGCCTTCCTCATACATTCCCTATAAGATGTGATTAGACACAACTATTCATCATTTACGCCTAGAAGTGCCATTATTGTCTAACAGTATTCCTCTACCCTTCACTGACAAGTCTCTTCATCTTCATAAAATCCCAACAAATTAAACGCCCATTGAAATACAATGTCTAAATTCTGTAACGAAACATTATACTCAAAGAAGGACGATAAAGAAGATTTTAAGAACGGGTATGTGAATTGGAAAAAACAGCAGTTCAAATCAACTCCCTTGTTCTCCACAACAACTGTCCAGAAGCAAACACTGTCTAGCAGCAGTCCCCATCATCCGTTCTTGAGTCTGCCCGAACTTACATCCGATGTATTTAACATGCTTGATAGAACAGACAAGTGAAGCATGGCAGAAGTATGTAAAGCATGGGCGGCATTATTTTTGGTTGGGACAGATACGTCAAAGGTTGACTATGATTATCAGCGACAGTTAGCAAAGGAGAACAACAATGGCACCATAAGGGTAACAAGAGGCAACAGTGTAGTTGCAGTGTATTGTTCTTGCATGTATGCCAAGGACAAGAAGCAGAAGAGGATAATACATAAGAGGATTGAAAAACGTCGCAAGGCTGCACGTTTGGAGGAGATGTCTGAAAAAAAATACAATGTTGAATCAGGAAGCGAAGGATATTATGATTCCGACTGTTAAGGTCATAGGTAGTTGTCTAGCTAGCAAACAACATGATGTTTGCATTTTTTCCAAGGTTCAAGTGTATGACATATTCCAATCAGAATGTAGTTTAAAAAGCCTTGTTTTGTTAAAACTACCTTATGGATCTGGTTGTGTTTTGAATGTAATTACTAGTTTATCAAATATAAGATTTACTTCTGGCTTGTTCAATTTCACATTCCTAAATATTACAAGTTGTTTGTTCACATAACGAAATAAATCATTCCTGCATAGCCTATCACACTCTCCTGAGATTATGTATCACTGACTGTCACTACCGTCACATAATTGCCATGAAAATATACAATGACCCAAGTTCGGAATAACTAACAGACAGTGTTCCACTCATTAAAGCCTCTTCTTATAGCATACTTGGTTGCTGTGTTTCCTGTGTCAATGGTCTGGGCTCTGAATCCTCTGATTCAAACATTTCAGAACGAACGCATAAGCAACACCTTCTACACCAATTCTGATCATATCGCTGTATATTTACAAAGGGATACAGGGTGCAACCATATCTTGTTATATTGGCAACATTTGGCATCGTGTGTATCCACATTGAACCCTAAACACAAATATGTATCAAACGACTACAAGATGTAATTGCTGATTAAACCACTATAACACAGATGGATATATACAGATGATTTGCTTCTGTATTCATTGATTTACTGAACTCTGAATGCACATAGTAAGCTGCATATGCATATGAGTGTTCCTTCGTGGCCCAACTATCACCAAAGCAAGCAGTGTGTACATAATGCTTAGTGCAGTTTGTTATTACTATTAATATGTCCGAATATTCGACAGGAATGAAGTGAATGTTCCGCTAGCGTGGTTTTATTGCAACATTATGATGAGTCACGTTTGCTTCTATTTATGAGTAATACTAATATGTAGCTACGCAAGGGTTCCCTTTTCTTCCCTACTTCTCATACTTGGTATACTTGTTTAATAGAGTCTAGACAATGTCATGAATTGTTTAATAGTCTTGAACTCTAATAGGATATAAATATATCAGTGGATTTGGGACTGTCATTACTGGTTTAATTCCAGCTAGAATTATATTTCTTACTGCATTGGAGACTACAAAAGTGGCTGCTTTCCAGGTAGTTGAACCTCTTAAAATCTCTGAACCATCAAAGGCAGCCATAACAAATGGGATTGCAGGAATGATGGGCTCAACTTGTGCTCAGGCTGTCTTTGTTCCTATTGATGTTGTCGGTTGATTTTTAATACTGTCTAAAACAGAATACACATTGTCACTCCTGCTGAGGTGCACGCGTATCTAAAACAGAATACACAGTACCAATGCAAGCCATCTTAATACCTTTAAACCACTTGAGATATCAAAACAGACCATTGTCAAAGCATTAGCCTAATGCCATAAGCTTTCTAGCATAAGTAGATATTGTCAACAGGTATATGCCGTTACACAAGATACCCTTTAAAACCTGTTATCTCAAAATCAACGACAAACATACAAGCCAGAACATACTGACACGAACAATGCACATTTTCAAATCTGGGATATTTGGGCCAACTCCCATCTCAGCTCCTGAGTTAGAAGAAGTGACCTTCCTGGCTTAACCTGAATGTAGAAATGACTGTTCTTCCAGTGGTTCTCCACCTGTGACAGATATTCCTCCTTCTCCTGATACAGTCATTAGGACAACATACATGAACACTTAGCATAGCAATTAAATAATATCCACAGAAAAAACTGATATAGCCTAATCGTTCAATAAGTCTCTGTACAATAACAACATCGCAGCAATAACCTGTGGGAGCATTGAGAAGAGGACACCCACTTCCACATCTAGAAGCTTTTCTGCATTATCAGTCAGCGCATTGAAACTACACGCACCAGTCTCATCCTTCACATCTAGCGCTACCATTATTCTACAGTAAACAGCAAGTCAGGGTGACCAGCATAAACAACATACGCAAGCTGCAGATCACAACTCCATTACCTAGGGGAAGACACAATATTCTCTCGTATGCATGCATAACAAGTGTATGAAACACCCATCTCTTCATAACCACCAGTACCACAACTACTACACCCAGTGTAGTATTGGATATTCCCCTTATCAAGCCTGATAATATGTACACACAACCAATGTCGCTCATCCTGCAGGATGTCCCTTACTTGATGGAACAACAGAGCAGAATCGCACACAGTTAACCAGCAGTAAAGAAGTACTAAAATGTTTAGTCAAGGACTATACAGCAAACCATATCCCACATTGTCAAACCGAGAGACAGGACCCCAAAGGAGGACATCACAATATCACAAAGCAGCTAGTAGAAGATGTACACATACATCTTGTTGGAGGAGCCACCCAATTGTAGTAGTTATGCGCTCAGAAGCTCGACAGCGTACATCACAAATCTGACGGTGTTTATTAGCCAGAAATTCATAGCAACCATTTCCCCTACAACTTGTTAATGTCATAACACTCACAACACTCACGAATACCATAGATGTACATCATGAAAACTGACCCTTACCAGTTACGCAACATATCAGCCGCCTGCCCTTCTGGGTTGAGGCTCACAAGCGTCTCTTTCGTAGCAGAAAGAGAAAAACCTAACCAATAACAACATACATTAGCATCAGCTCAGCCCGTCAGCAAGGGTACGCAGTCATGTATAGTATGATTGGAAGCATGAAATACCATTTTGGTTGCATGCTTTCAGATTAGTGAAACTGATGACAGGGAAGAATGTTGCATTAACTTCCAAGTTTCTGCATTGTCGCACAACAGGTCTTTCCCAAACAGTTACCATCATAACTTGCATAGAACTGCATATACAAATCACAAATCAATCAGCCTACAGGCCGACCATAGAAAACAAACAGATAATACACCTGCTAGATTAGATACCCGTACTGTCTTAAAAAGACATACCTTGAATCAATAACGAAAACTTCAAATAGCTCACAAGTATAACCAGCTGGCCTAGGTTTTTGACATATATTGTCAACAAACACAACAATACCCAGCACATCTATACACAGAACAAGTTTAAATCAGCATGTCTAGTGCATATACAAGGCATTGATAACCCACTTATCAAATAGTGTCTCACCATAACATTCTTTGACTGAAAGCCTCTTCGGTATACTTCCAACAGGCACGTATTGAACTGGATCAAAGAGCTGTCTACCACACACAGGCTGAACAACAGTTTCACTATTGAAAAGAAGTTCATAAACTTGACTATCCTGGTTGCCCCAATACTGACCTCCTACAACCCTAACTCTACCATTCGTAATTTCATACTCGACATGATCATGCATAACACCACCAAATAACTCAACCTCCTCGTTGTGAAATGCAGTTCTGAGCCTAGCACCCTACAGATACATAAAGGAGCCAAACAAATCAACACCCCAAACGTGAGCTGTCCACAGTATCAAGAGACTGTAAACACAAGATATCGTTGTTGATAGCAACATACGACTATAAACAATGATCTATGGCTAATGAAGAAGTACATATACGATGTAGATTCAAATCATACCGATTTATCTCACCCTCTTGCACACAAGAAAATAGACCAGCAGGAATAACGACAAAGAAAGCAACATACATACAGAACTACACAACTCATGATACCTGGATCATGCTTACCCACAGGCTTGCAAACAATAGTAGCATACGAGGAACAATAGCGTAAAAGAAAGCAACCAACATCGAGTACTCTACATCCACTGGATGCACAACCCATGTTAATCTCAACCATATGCCACCATTAAACCATAAGAGACAGTATATATCACAGTAACATATAGTCCTGTAAAACTCCTTACTTCAGCAACCATAGTAGTATCTAAATCACATTACTATTAAACCATTCAAACAGAAAATATTCAATTAAGTATATGACGATAACTTCAATATTATGACCATATAAACTACAGATACCTTTTCATCCTCGAATGTTTACAGCTCACATTCGAGAGGATGTGCAGTCAACGAACCATGTATGCTTATCTTCTCTATTACCCTGACTCTCATAGAATATACACCACCCCCGCCTGCAAGCGACCTAGCACATTGTCGCACTCGTTTCATAATGTCCTACACAACAAGGAGTCGTTAAATTACATGATCAGAAATAGCCAATGTTTTGAACATTCACCAACACCAACCAAATAAAATAAAACAGAAACGAAAACAAACCTGTAAGAATGTCGTTGTAATGAGAGCAAACAGTCCCAATAACAGTAGTTATATTAGTCTGGGTTGCTTGTAAAGTGGGCTAAATGATTTGGCAAATTCACAAATAAAATAATAGTTAGTACTTTGACAGTATGGGCAAACTGAATAGTTACTGTTGATACATTACCTACACATGCCTAGAAGCTAAGAACATGCACCCTAAATACACAAAACCAAGACCAAATATTTACATTTACTACTAACTACAGAACCACATGAACTGTACACAATTTACAATCAGATTGTTATACTAACTCTAAAACATAACTAAGTAATAAACGATTAAGAGCTCGTGATCCACAGGAAATTAGAGACAGAACCCATTAATGGTTAATCACACAATATAGCCAGTAGTACACTAACATATCGAACTAATCTAGAACCATAAGTACATATTCATTAAGGGCTAACACCCCCCAGAAGTCAGAAAACAACATATAAAGATAGCTTATCCCACAAATCATAATACAATACCTAATCAAGAGTGTAATTTAACTACAATACCATTAAATGCAAGACAGTAGTACATTATTAGTTTATAACCAAGCTGCATAAGAGCATCATCTACCCTAATCAGTAGACCAACCATCAGAGGAGGAGACATTAGGCCTAAAAAGGTCTTCTTCCATGTAACTGTAATATATCTCATATATATCGAGCGCATCAAGGGGGCCAGCTAATATTTCACCAGTAGCCATACATAGATGATATATAGTCATGTGAGGGACAATTGTTTCACATCTTTTGAAGAACTCGATAACTTCCTCCTCTACCGTGCTCAACTCACTTCTTTTAATAACCACTGATTCTGATTATAACACACGAAACTGTATAAGAGTAGTCATCTAGAAAGCTTAATTAATAAGTTAACATTTAAGATTGCTGTAATAACCCGTTTATTCGTAACCCGTTTATTCGCAGCTATCGATTTTGTTGTTCGTAACTTGTAGTTGTATTGTTTATATGGTGTTTGTGTATTTAGTATTTCGTGCTTTGTGGGGTTCGAACACTAGACCAAAAGGGGTTGAGTATGGGCCTCATTTATCGTGAAAATAAAAGAAAAAAAGCCCACACTTGTTTACAAACACACGCTGCAAAACACCTTCAGCCGTCATATATAGCAGCCTTCCTCTCATCCCTAAACCCTACCCTAATACAATTTGATCACATAAAACCCTGGCCGTCACGTCAGAGAAGGAAGAGAGGCTGAGCACGGTGGTTGTAGGCTAGCGTACGGTGTTCGATTTGGCTCTTAAAGACGGTATGTCACCACACGACCCTGTTTATGTTATAGTTTTCATCACATGATTCTGTAGTTTGTCACTCGTTTAATCTGGTTTGTTTTGCATAAGGGCATACTAGGTGATGTCAGGAACATATAAAGAGTAATGGGCTGGAGTCGTTGGTGGTTAAAGTCGGTCGTGGAGGGTGGTAGAGGCGGTGTCTATAAGAGTCGTTATTCATTCTATTTTATACGTGTTTCTGTATGCTCTTTTAAAGTTGGTTTGTGTCGAGGTCTGTGAGTTTTTCTTATGGGTCTTTGCGTGGGTTTTCAGTTGACAGTAGGGTAATGTCGGGGATGGTAGTCACGGCGGGTAAGGGTGTCGGATCACGGCGGTGGAAGAGGTTTAAGAGGGGCTGTCAGGGAAGCGTTTTTGTAATGTTATCGTTCTGGGTTTGCAATTCGTGTACTGCAGTGTTGGGGGTGGTAATATCGTTGACTCGGGGGAGGTCGACACGATGTTACCACCGTGTCCTACGAGTCTGGAGTCTAGGGAAGGTCCTAGTGGTTGAAACGGGGGTGATCGGTGGTGGTAGTGGCGTCGATGGGGCTGAGTTTTGGGTCTGGTCAGGAGGTTAAGGGGTGAACCAGGCCTGGTTTGGGCTCTGGTTCATCACGCCTTTGGGAGTCGAGCAGGCTGGTGGTGGTCACGGTGGTACCAGGCGGCACGGGTTACGAGGCTAGGTGGTTAGGGGTGTTAGTCGCGGCGTAAGTAGGCGGGTGTAGGGTCTGTTTTGGCCACGGGTTGGTTTCGGGAAGGTGTTTGGTTCACGGGTTGTAGTGTTTCTTTTATTGTGTCATTATTATTATTATTGTTATTATTATTATTTCAATCTAATCCCTATTAATAATAGTACCATTACTATGTTATTATTTTAGTAATGCTTTTGGTGTTTTATTTATTCGTTATCGTGTTATTAAGTTTATGAGTCGGGAGATCTTTAAGTTTTGGGAAGTTACTATTTATGGAAAGTTTCCATTTGTAATGAGTTCTATCTTTGGAAACTTTCCTTTTATGGAAGGTTTCTCTTTATAGAAAGTTTAGGTTGTTATGGGGTTTCGGGAAGGTTATTAATTCGTTACATATACGTGTTTAGGTAGCGAGTTTCGTGTGGAACACTTTTAACGAGCTTGGACTTATCGACAAATCTGCTATTCGAGGTAGGGGAAATACTATGTTATAATGATGAGTAATTTATTTGTTAATTGATATAATCATGTTTACCTTATACTATCATATGATGCATGCATTATGTTATTTGGTTATATAATTCTGAGATACGTTACGAGGTGATGATAAATGGGTCTTGTGATCGGTGCGGAGTTGATTTGGCGTTGGATCGGTGCGGAGTTTATTTGGCGTTGGAACGGTGCGGAGTTTATTTGGCGTTGGATCGGTGCGGAGTTTATTTGGTGTTGGATCGGTGCGGAGTTAAGGGATGATTGATCCCAGTATATATATTCTAATATTGTTTATTTATTTTCCTCTACTCAACCTCGTGGTTGACCCTGTGTATTCGTGATCACCTGTGATGAACCAACTTATTGGGGAGCAGATTGACAGGTGGCTAAGATTACGGAGAGCTATGGGAAGAAAGAGCTTGGATCCGGACCAGACTAGAGTCTAGATCACCTTAGTCAGTTTAGCATGAGTTGTATTTTCATTTTATAAGACAGTTTGGATTCAGTTGTTAAGATCATGTTATGAGTTTAACTTTTAATTAAAGTACTGTTTATCTTCCTTTGTATCTACTACCTCGGGAAACCGAGATGGTGACACCCTTATTTATCTAAGGAGTCCTAGTACAGGCCTTTAAATAAATAGGGGTGTTACAAAGTGGTATCAGAGCGAACGATCCTCAGGCCTAACCTAATGAACCCAATGAATGTAGGAGAGTCTAAATAAAATGAACCCCGGGATAGGACTGTTAGGAGCACACTAAAGGAAAAGTATGAGTCTGGGGGCCCCTCACACCGAACCATTGGCCCTATCAGTTTTACCCGGGAACCTAGAGTGAATATACGAGAGAAAAGGGTTGGTTAAGAAAAGATGGAAGTAATGGTATACTGTGATAAGTATTTTATGAGAACTCTTAGTATATGTGACTGTTTGGAAAAGCCGGGAGGGGCATGAACATGAAGGAATTTTAATTGTTTGAATAAAGAAGTATATTAATATGGATATGTGAAGTAATTTGAAACATGTCAGTAATTCTTCTCTCATCATGTCTAGCGATATGCGGTTATGTGAATCCCGAGCCATGTTACAGTTATATGTTATTCAATCTGATAGTTAATGATAGGCTTTATTGTTTAGGGGTTTTAGCCCTAACACAAATGGGTGCCCACATGCGTCGGGACTCATTCCTTTTCTTTGTATTATAGTATGCCTCCGCGAAGAAACAATGTCGCTAATATCACGCAAGAGGAATTAGACCGTTTAATAGCTGAGAATGAGGCCCTAAAAGCCAAACGTATGGACTCCGCGAAGATGAGCACGATTATCGCGAGGCATCACCCTACCCAGTTCACCAGGGAGGGGGAACCTCATTTGCTAGGAGCCTGGTGCCGGGAATTCAGTAACTTGTTCGAGTTGGTGGATTGCCCTGAAGAATTGAGGGTTGACCAAGTAGCCCACTATCTGAGGGGCATGGCTGGAGACTGGTGGACCGGAAACAAGGGTGAAATCTGAGAAGCAGCTAGAGAGGACGGGACCGAGTTTGTCGCCTGGGTCGTATTCAAGAGGACCTTATATGAGGTGTTCCTACCAGAATTCCAGAAGAGTAAGCTGAGAGAGGAGTTTGATACCTTCAGGATGACGGAGGACATGACGGTGGAGGCTTATTATAGGAAATTTATTCAATTGGTGAGCTATGTAGGGGACATGGGGTTTGATGATGCCATGCTGGCGATGAAATTTGAGAGAGGTTTGTCAATTGCTATCAAGAAGAGACTGATTGCAGCTCCGCCCACCACTGTCCGGGACATCTATTTACGGACTGGGCGGCGGAGAGGCTCTCAGAAATGATCAAAGAGGACAAGAAGTCCAAATCTGAAAAGAGAAAGGCTGAGGCAGTAACTGAAAGTTCTGGTTCACAGAAGCAAAGCACCAACAAGTTTAGTGGTTACTTCAGTAACAACACTTCCGGAGGAGCGAGGAATCAAAGTGGTGGAAATCACATGAGTGGGGTTTCTGGCAGTGGTTCAGCGGGAATAGTTTGTTTTGGCTGTGGAAAGAGGGGACACAAGCAGGCAGTGTGTCGTTCATCTGGAGGGAATCAGTCCGGGGGTTATCGTACACCTACAGCAGGATACCAGGGATCTCGCACCCAGTCTTATGGTAGCAGTGGCTATCGCACACCCACGACAAACTATGGTGGGGGTACGAAGTCTGGAGGGAGCAGCAACTATCAGAGGAATTATAACAATTATTAGAATCGTTCGTACCAGAATCAATACAATGGAGGTGGAAGCAATCAGAAGGCAGGAGCGGAATGGCACCAACAGGCTGGGACATCCAGTGCCAGTAAGAGTGGAGTCAAAACTAGTGGCAAGCTCTTTGCCATGGGAAAACAAGCTGCTAAGGATGATGCTCACGTGGTGCCCAGTACTTTTCTTGTGAACTCTAAACCTACTTTCGTACTTTTCGATTCCGGTGCAACTCATTCCTTTGTGTCTAAAGAGGATGTTAAGACTTTGGGACTTGAGAGATTTGATTGGGTCGCGGACTCAGTAACCATACCGTCAGGCGAGTCGATAACCTGTAATAGATTATATGGTAGCGTACCCATCAAAATCGGGGAAGCAACTTTCTTTTGTGACCTCATAGAATTTCCATTGGGGGGTTTTGAGGTGATCCTAGGGATGGATTGGCTGGGGAAGTATCGAGCTTTTATTGACTGTCACCAAAAGAAAATTTCTTTGAAGGGACCTAAGGGAGTGAGGGTGTCTTACAAGGGATACCGAGTCAAACCTAAAATCAAGTTCATTTCCGTTAATACTCTTAAGTCTGGCTTAAGGAAGGGAGAGAGTCTGATCTTATGCCAAATGTGGGATTGTGAGGCTGAGACCCCCAAGACTAGTGAGATACCTGTGGTACGAGAGTTTGAGGGAGTATTCCGAGACGACGTTCCAGGGTTACCGCCGAGGAGGGAAGTGGAATTCTCCATTGACCTAAAACCAGGGGCGGGACCAATATCTAAATCACCATACCGTATGGGACCAAAAGAGATGGAGGAATTGAAGAAGCAGTTGGATGAATTAGCTGAGAAAGGATTCATTCGACCCAGTGTGTCACCCTGGGGAGCACCTGTGCTATTTGTGAAGAAGAAAGATGGGAGTTTAAGGCTTTGTGTTGACTACCGAGAGCTAAACAATGTGACCATCAAGAACCGTTATCCTTTGCTAAGAATAGACGACTTGTTCGATCAGTTAAGTGGAGCTGGGGTTTTCTCTAAGATCGATTTGAGATCCGGATATCACCAGTTGAGAATTAAAGATGAAGATATTCCAAAGACCGCTTTCAGAACGAGGTATGGCCACTATGAATTTGTGGTTATGCCATTCGGATTGACTAACGCTTCAGCTGTGTTCTTGGATCTGATAAACCGAGTCTTTAGTCCATACCTGGATAAGTTCGTGGTGGTATTCATCGACGATATCCTAGTGTATTCCAAGAATGCGGAAGAACACGAGGATCATTTGAGGAGAGTACTTCAAACCCTAGAGGAGCACAAGCTCAATGCTAAGTTGAGCAAATGTGAGTTCTGGTTGGAGAAAGTCGCATTTCTGGGGCATGTAATTTCCAAGGAAGGGGTATTTGTCGACCCAAGTAAGATCGAGGCTGTGACTAAGTGGCAAAGTCCGAAGAATGTGAGCGAGATTCGCAGCTTCCTGGGATTGGCTGGTTATTATCGGAGGTTTGTCAAAGATTTTTCGAAGATAGCAAAGCCGTTGACGTCGCTAATGAGGAAAGAGAACTGTTTCATCTGGGATGAGAGTTGTGAGAAGGCATTCTTAACCCTTAGAGAACGCCTGACAACAACTCCAATCCTTGTTTTGCCGGTCGGGAGTGATAACTTTAAAGTTTATACTGACGCTTCGAAGCATGGGTTGGGTTGTGTGCTAATGCAGAATGGGAGAGTGATAGCGTATGCTTCTCGCCAATTGAAGACCTACGAAGAAAATTATCCGACTCATGACTTGGAACTGGGCGCAGTCGTATTTGCACTTAAATTATGGCGCCATTATCTTTATGGAGCCACTTTTAAAGTGTTTTCTGATCATAAGAGTCTGAAGTATATCTACACTCAGAAAGAGTTGAACATGAGACAGAGGAGGTGGATAGAGTTAATTGGAGACTATGATATGCAGATTGTTTACCACGAAGGCAAGGCGAATGTGGTAGCTGATGCCCTAAGTAGGAATGCTCTGAGTTGTGCCAGATCGAGAGTGAGGTTGCATGGCGAACTAAGGGAGATGGGAATTTTCATGATCTGGAAAGGGGATGCTCTTAGTGACTTGACGGTGGAGCCTGAGTTGTATGGGGAGATTCGGGCGTTGCAAAAGAGTGATGCGAGAATCCAGAAGTGGCGCATAATGGTGGAGAGTGAGGTTGGTGAAGCTGTATCCAAGTTCAGTATTCATACCGACGGTAGTTTGAGGTTCAGTGGGCGATGGTGTGTTCCAGGTGTTGAGAAGCTAAAGAAGAAAATCCTGACTGAAGCTCATGCTACTCCTTATTCCGTTCACCCAGGGGGTGATAAGTTGTATAAAGACCTTAAGAAGACATTTTGGTGGCCTAATATGAAGAAGGAAGTCGCAGAGTTTGTTTCCAGGTGCTTGACATGTCAGAGAGTGAAAGGGGAGCATAAGAGACCACAAGGAAAGGTTCAACCTTTAGATGTACCAGAGTGAAAGTGGGAGAACATTTCGATGGACTTCATCGTGGGGTTGCCTCGAACTCAGAGGGGCAACAACATGATTTGGGTGATTGTGGATCGTTTGACTAAGTCTGCTCACTTTATTCCGATGAAAGATACCTGGAGTAAAGCTGAGTTGGCTAAGTCATATGTACAGAATGTGGTCAAATTGCATGGTATACCCAAGGACATTGTTTCAGACCGAGACTCGAGGTTCATATCCAGATTTTGGCAGGAGCTGCAGGCCGCTTTGGGTACCCTGTTGAAGATGAGTACATCTTTTCATCCAGCTACTGACGGTCAGACTGAGAGGACGATTCAGACGCTTGAGGATGTGGGGAATAAAGCATGTATTCGCCCTAAACTTGCAGGATTATAATGAAAATTACAGTTGTGTATATAGTCATAAGATTAAAAAGACATGAATAAGAGTACAACCTTTAGTCCTTGCGCGAAAGGCCTAAGAACAGGAATTAACACAAATTCCCTCCTATAACTTGCACCCAAGACTTAGATTGAGACGTTGCCGCGTGTGCTAGAAATCATCTCCAACTGCCTTGCAATATCGGGAGAGCCTTTTGAGTTTTAGATGTGAGATCTGGGTTATGGGAGAAGAATGCTCTCAAACCCTAATTTTCTTGAGATTATTTTGTCAGTGCAACGAGAGTAGTTTGACATAAGGAGAAGTCTTCTCCTTATGTACTACACTTCGGCCGAAATAAACGAGTAGGGTAAGAGTGGGCTTTCCACTCTTACCTTATTCTGATTCGTGATTCGACCCATTTAGCTATAAGTTATTTGCGGGATTTTAATTATAAATCGTACACTTGTTATCAGATATTAACGCAGTCGATGTATTAATAATGGTCTGATAAAATACGATATTGTATAATTACCCAAATTAATATAACTGTTTATATTAATACGCGAATACAATATTTAATTAAATATAACCGTTTATATTTAATTTACGAATTAATCATGTAATCCGTATTAGCTAAAATTATTTAATCCGTATTAAATAATAATCTCAACATCTTATTGACTAATTTAATAGTCAATACCTCTGACTAACTGTTTAGTCGTATCCGGCATAAATGTGACTGTATTTTCATACCTTCACATCTCTCAAACGTGTCATATAGGTGTGACGTATAGGGACCAGTTGATCACCGCCATCCGTATGACAATAACGTCAAACTTATCTAGCAAGCCAACTGTTATTGATAAACGTGGATCAACTGGTAATAATACTGAAGTATGCCCTTGTGATCCTTAAAGAGATTTAATAAGTCATTGTACTTAATTGTCAAGGACACCAGCCCCAACAATCTCCCACTTGTCCGTACAAGGGTGAAGAGTCTATTGATATAATATACTCAAGAAGGGGGGGTTGAATTGAGTATGCCTTCTTTTAAAATCTTCTTCGATGAGTGTGTAGTTGTATGATGATCGTTGAGTAGAGCAATAATAAAGTAGAGGCACGATATTTTTGAAGTGGTTCAGTCTCACACTCTGAGACCTACGTCCACTATTCTCGATTAATAAAATTAGTACCAACTCTGGATTACAATTTTATCAACCCTACTCGTGCGACTTTGATGTTAGTCACAACTCAATCTAGATACCGCTAAATATCTAGCTACGACAAATACCGTTAAATATTTGTCTTACAACGAGTACCGCTAAATACTCAATCTATCTTACGTGAATAAGATAAAGTCTTCAATAGTTTCTTGGTGTCACAATCTTGAATGAAAAAGATCAATGCTTGAGCACTTGAATCTTGAATCGGTTTTGACAATGAAAAGCTCGAATATGAAGAACAATGATCGGCGGTTTCTCTCTCTCGATTTGCGTGAATATGTGTGTTGTATTTCGTGTGGTTTAATGTGTCATGGTAGTCTATTTATATAGAATATGTATCTAGGTAATTCAAACCCTAGATGATTTAGGAATATTACTTAAACTAGAATACTAGTCTTTTAGTAATACTACCTTAAATCTAATCTTAATATATTTAGGAAAGATTTAATAATATACTATATGTATTATATAAGGAAACAATTTCCTAATTCATATTTAGGAAAGATCTTTATATAATAAACAATTAGTATCCATATTAAATCAACTTCCTAAACCATGTCAAAGATAATAAAATATATTACCATAATATAATCTTAGTTAGTTTAGGACATTAAATAAATACATAATATTTATTTAAATAAATCCTTATTCGATTTATAGAAACGTGACATGGTACACGTTTTCCAAAAATCGAAACAAACCAAAACTTAGATTATATTTTGACAATTAAAATCATATAAAAAATCTTTAGTTTATTTTAGTAATAAATAATTATCTCATAAGACAATTATTTATTCCTTATTTAACTAAGAGATATTTTATATAATTCTATTAAGATTAATAATTCCATATTTAAATAAAATACCATTTAAACACTAATTCACACGACACAAATAAGGAAACCAATGTTTCAACTTAACCACATATATATTTCGATCATTTCTTCATAATGTAGAGGTATAGCTACGAGCTATAACTTGAATCAAACTTGTACTAAAGTTATAGTTGATAATTATAACTTTACTTCTTTATGCGCGCTTGTGATCTTCTATCAATCTTCGATATAGTCAACTTCATTGACTAATATGCTTGAATCTTTTATACTTGATTGATTAGATCTTGTTACTAAATTTCTGTACACTTAGCACACGATTATACATACGAGTATATAATATATAAATAACTAGACTTGTCATTATCAAAACATAAACATATATACTATATATATATATTTGAATATATGGTTCAACAAAGGGTATGTGCAATGACGTTATCACACTACATGTGGAGGACACAAGGCTCCGACAAACTCCCACTTGTCCGTACAAGTGTAGGTGCGATAACCGATTCTCATATCCTTTTAAAATTTGCAAATCCGTATTCGCAAAGGTCGTATCTCACAAGCGATCTGTATCAAGAGTGGTTTCCCCGACTAGAGAGTAACTTAACTGATAAAACGAATCTGTATTCGAGCATGGCCATGCATTTCAGTTACTACTCCTCGAGTGGCCCTGAGAAATGATAAAATCCTGATAAGGGTTTGGATATTTCCCTCAACTCGAATCCTGCCGATATCGCGCAGCATGAAATAACCCAGAAAAAATCCTCTTGGCCCCTGTTACGATGACCGTGGGAAAGAAACCAAAGTTACCCAAAATCTGCCTTAATCTCAAGAGACAGTTGAAAGTCAAAAGACTCGACTCTAAGGAACACTATGGAGGTCCTATCCACGACCTGGCACCCAATGTTATAAAACATTTAGGACTCCATAACGTTGTCACGGGGTGTCCTACGAGATATCCGTATAACTCGCCTTTGTGATTGGTCAGTCATCCACGTGACTTATGGCTCGTTGAACCCACCATCAACCAACGTCACAAAATGATTACCTGAGTTATCAGCTCAAGTGGGTAATCAAGGACTAAAACGATGTAATGTTATTCAGTTCACTTTGTGGTGTTCAAAATTGGCGTACAATTCCACATGAAAAACAAAACATTATATATCATAACAATGAGGTTGAATAGAGTACACGAGAAAATGAATTATTACATGAATTCATAAAAGAGTACTACAAGTTAGGAACACATCTAATTCCCATGGAATGAATGTGCCCTTCATGCTTATCACGTGGTAAAGCTTTAGTGAGAGGATCAGCTATGTTGTCATCCGTAGCGATCTTATCAATGAAAATCTCCTTTTGCTCCACGTAATCTCTGATTAGATGAGCTTTCCGTTGTACATGTCTAGCCTTGTTGCTAGACTTATGCTCCTTAGCTTGGAAGATGGCACCTTTATTATCACAATAAACGGTGATTGGGTCATTCGAACTAGGCACTACTGATAGTCCTTGTAAGAATTGACGCATCCATATTGCTTCCTTAGCTGCTTCTGAGGCGGCATAGTACTCGGACTCAGTCGTAGAATCTGCTGTAACACTCTGTTTAGAACTTTTCCAGCTGACAGTAGCGCCATTAAGAGTAAAAACGAATCCAGACTGAGATTTCGAGTCATCTCGATCCGTTTGGAAGCTAGCATCTGCGTAACCCGTGGCGCAGAGCGTTGAGTCGCCTCCATAAGTCAATCCCCAATCTTTAGTCCTCCGTAGGTACTTAAGAATGTTTTTCACGGCCATCCAGTGTTGTTCACCTGGATGAGCTTGGAATCGACTGATCATACTCAATGCATATGCAACGTCTGGACGTGTGCATATCATGGCATACATGATCGATCCTATTGCCGAATTGAAGCATAAGGAATCCGACTCATGCGCTCTTTCTCTTCCAATGTCTTAGCTTCTTGAGTTTTGCTCAAGTGAAGCCCAGTAGTCATAGGAAGGAACCCTTTCTTGGAGTTCGTCATGCTGAATCTCTCCAGAATCTTATCTATGTAAGACTCCTGACTGAGAGACAACATCCATCGTGATCTATCCCTGTAGATACGGATGCCCAAAATTCTTTGTGCCTCTCCCAGATCTTTCATCTGGAAATGGTTTTTCAACCATGCTTTAACCGAAGAAAGGAGAGGTATGTCATTCCCAATCAAGAGTATGTCGTCGACATACAGTACTAGGAATACAATCTTGCTCCCACTCGACTTGATATAGAGACATGGTTCCTCGACTGATCGAACGAACCCATTCTCTTTTATCACTTGGTCGAAGCGATGATTCCAACTCCGTGATGCTTGCTTAAGTCCATAGATGGAACGCTTAAGCTTGCAAACCTTCTTAGGAAGTTCTGGATCAATAAAACCCTCGGGTTGTACCAAGTACAACTCTTCCTTCAAATAATCGTTTAAGAAGGCGGTTTTAACGTCCATTTGCCATATTTCATAGTCATGAAATGGGGCTATCGCTAAGATAATCCGAATGGAACGTAGCATGACTACGGGTGCAAAGATCTCATCGTAGTGCAAGCCTGGCACTTGGGTGAAACCTTTAGCAACTAGTCTGGCCTTGGGGATATCTTGTTGTCCTTCCACGGCATGCTTTATCTTGTAAAGCCATTTGCATTGAAGGGGACGTACCTTTGCAGGTAGGTCCACAAGATCCCACACGTTATTCTCATACATGGAGTCCATCTCGGATTGCATGGCTTCTAGCCATAGCTTTGAGTCAGAACTGGTCATGGCACCTTTATAGGTTGTGGGTTCATTACCCTCTAGGAGTAAGACGTCATCTATATCACGTTCCTCGACCATACCAATGTATCTGTCCGGAGGAATAGAGACTCTTCCCGACCTCCTAGGTTCCTCAGGAATATCTACCGCAGCCTCGGTTGCAGGAACTGTTTCCTCCAACGGTTTCTCGGTAGTTGGTTCTTGAACCTCCGATAACTAGAAGGTTCTATTACTCGACTTGTTCTCGAGAAATTCTTTCTCTAAGAACGTCGCACTAGCCGCAACAAAAACACGTTGTTCGGTTGGCAAGTAGAAGTAATGACCAAAAGTTCCCTTTGGATAGCCTATAAAGTATGTCTTGACCGATCGCGGGCCGAGCTTATCCTCGTGTCTCCACTTGACATAAGCCTCGCAGCCCCAAACCCGAATAAAGGACAAGTTAGGGACCGTTCCCTTCCATAATTCGTATTGAGTCTTGTCAACAGCTTTAGACGGACTTCGGTTAAGTATTAGAGCGGCTGACAAAAGAGCATAGCCCCACAATGAATCAGGCACAACGGTGTGACTCATCATGGATCGAACCATATCGAGTAGAGTTCGATTTCTCCGTTCGGACACACCATTTAATTGTGGTGTTCCAGGTGGAGTCAACTGTAGCACGATGCCACAGTCTTTAAGGTGTTGATCAAACTCGTGTGAAAGATATTCACCACCACGATCAGAACGTAGTGCTTTAATCTTTTTTCCCAGCTGGTTCTGTACCCGATTCTGGTATTCTTTGAACTTGTCAAAGGATTCACTTTTATGCTTCATTAAGTAGACATAGCCATATCTACTCAAATCATCTGTGAAAGTGATGAAATACCTATAGCCTTCTCGTGCGTTGATCGACATAGGGCCACACACATCCGTATGTATGAGTCCTAATAGGTCGGCAGCGCGCATTCCAACACCTTTGAAGGAAATACGAGTCATCTTACCGATGAGACATGATTCACACGTGCCATATGATTCGAAATCAAAGGGCGATATAGCTCCATTCTGTATGAGCTGTTTTACGCGTTTCTCATTTATGTGTCCCATACGACAATGCCATAGGTAAGTTTGATCTTTGTCACCTACCTTTAATCTCTTGTTATTCACATGTAATATCTCGGTAGTTTGATATAAAACATAAATTCCATTCATGGAAACTGCCTTGCCATAAATCATATTGTGTAAGGAGAAAATACAACTGTTATTCTCTATTACAAATGAAAAACCGAGTTTGTCAAGCGCAGAAACTGAAATAATGTTTTTGGACAAACAAGGAACATAATAACAGTTATATAAAGATAACTCGAATCCACTTGGAAGCTGGATCACGTATGTTCCCCTCGAGACTGCAGCAACACGTGCTCCATTCCCGACACGCAGGTCAACCTCACCCTTGATTAGGGGTTCTTGGTTTCGGAGGCCCTGCACATGATTACACAGATGAGAACCACAACCAGTATCTAGTACCCAAGGTCCGTAACTTGCATGGTTAATCTCAACCATGTGAATAAAAGAAGAAGAAGACATACCAACAGGATTAACGCGGCCTGCCTTAATGTCCTCAAGATACACGGGGCATGAGCGCCTCCAATGCCCAGTCTTGTGGCAATGGTGACATTCCATGCTTGTATCCTTGCTCTTTGTTTTGCCCTGTGAGTTGCTCGACTCACCTGGCCCACTCTTAGTAAATCCTGACTTCTTAAACTTGGGCTTGCCTACTGTTAGGTCGCCCCGAGCTTTAGCTTTACCCTTACCCTTACCCTTACTGGAAATCATGAGAACATCTTGCTTCACGCTCCCACTTAATTTCAGATCCTTCTCGGTCTGTACGAGAAGGGAGTAGAGCTCATGAGGAGTCTTCTTCATGTCGCTCATGTAATAGTTGGCCCTAAAGAGGGCGAACCCATCATGAAGCGAATGAAGCATTCGATCAACGATGATGTTCTCACTGATCTTGCAGTTTAGGGACTCCAGTTTCTCGATATTCTCAATCATGTTGAGAATATGTGGGCTAACAGCTTGGCCCTTCTGGAGTTTCGCCTCAAAGAAGCGACAACTATGCTCATAAGAAACGATCCTCGGAGCCTTTGAGAATTCGTTAGTGAGCGTGGTGAAAATCTTGTTTGCACCATGGGCTATGAAGCGTCTTTGCAAATTGGATTCCATTGCATAAATGAGTACGTTCTTTATCGCACCCGCTTCCATGATGAAGTCGCTATGAGCGCGAACTTCGTTAGCTCTAGCTCCAGTTCCTGGGTGTGCCGGAATTAGCTCAGTTAAATACTTAAGCTTTCCGTCAGCAATGGCAGCATTCCGTAGTGCTGCCTCCCAGTCAGAGAAGTTTGACCCATCATTCCTCAGTCTAGTAGACTGATTCATGGAGTCCATGAAGGCTTTTAGCCAGGATTCACGTGCTAGCTTGGCACTTGGCATTGGGTCTTCACCAGCCATTTAGATATACAGCAGTTTAATTGAACGTGTTCTACACTGAAAAGAAGATAAAACAGAACCATATAAGCAACTCATTGTTGTGATTTAAGTCTATATTAAATTGCATTTAAACTCGTAGACTCATGCATTTATATAATTGATCTCCCTCAAGAATTATATAAACGATCCCAAGACTCAATTTCCGTATATTGAGAAGCCCACAGTTTGGCTAATTCCACCGTTGGAACTCTTGGTCGATAGATTTCCGTAAATCCTATCTATTAGTCCATCTCAGTCGCTAGATATTATCGAGTGACCATGATGTTGAGATAAAATAAATCATCTGTTCCCACTTACCCGACGTAGAAGGGGTCATATTATGCCTACCGACGAAGAAGGGATTCATGGGAGTCTGATTTATAAAGACTATTCTCAAATTTTGGTTATACGAGGAAGACCCCATCAACTTTTATTTATCCATATTAAGTGAACTAATATCTAGCATATGCGTGAATGAATGAAATGAAGTGATGGCTTTGCAATTGACATGTGACATCCGTATTGTCACAGAAAACTAACGGGTAACCTCTACATGTGTCAGTTTTCAGGCATGTTATAGGTGGTTTGGTTTTAGGCGGAATATGATGCAAGCTATTATCGATGAAAGCATAAAATAGATGCGATAAACGTAAATAAAAGTCCTAGTGTGGCCTATCCTACCAAAATAAACATAAAACAACTTGGAATCCACCGTTGGACCCTAGAAGCTTGTCTTGATGTTCCATCTTGGTCCTTGCAGCGGGAGTGAGCATCCGGTCTCCGTCTTTGGTCTTCACAAAATTACTAATTTAAATTACAAATATAACCCTATTTACATTCTAATTTAAATACAAAAGTAATTACATGGCAAAAACCCAAAACGGAGATTCAAGATCTCAAAATTACAAGCAAGACTGTGTCCCATCATTACGGTGACACAATCTTCTAAGGCCACACTAAGTTACAACCGTTTGCAAAATTAAATACGTTATAGAAAGCATTCAAAAGGCATTCAACAAGACGATAAATAAAACGCATCAACTAAAATTAAAATTTATACATGACATAATACTGTTATTATGATTAACAAATTTTACCAAACCACCTTATCAGGATTAAAATTATGTGATTATACTGTTTTAACCACTTTAATTTTAATAAGTTTATAATCCTATTATCGTAAACCGTTTTAAAATAATATGTATCAAACGAGGGTGAACCGTTTCACAAAATTAATAATATACTATTTCCGTATATAGTACATTACTAAAGGCCATGTGAAAATAAAACATGTTATTTTCGGAAAAAAAAAAAAAAACGAGTCTGTTACGGGGGGGAGGTCGACCGACCTATACATGTGGTCGACCGACCTCCAGACGAGAAACAGAAACTTTCTACAACAGCATAATCGGTCGACCGACCTATCAATTAGGTCGACCGACCAACAGGCAGTAAAAACGAATTTCAGAAAACGCAAAACGCTGCACCTTTTGAAATCAAAACAAGTTTTTACCTTTTAAACTTTGATTAAAACAAGTAAATCAAAATTAACAACATCAAGGGTTCACATATTGTCAAGAATATCGATTAATTAACAATATGTAAACAGGAATCGAAAAACAAGATCGATTACTCACAAAAGGAAAACTGTCGAAACAGAAACCAACACAGGAGGCGCTCGACCGATCGCAACAGGGGGTTTGATCGACCGACTCAGCGACAGAAAACGATTTTTCAGATTTTAAAACTTATGAAAAACACAAAAGTAAAATTTCATGGCCTGGCTCTGATACCACTTGTGGGGAATAAAGCATGTATTCGCCCTAAACTTGCAGGATTATAATGAAAATTACAGTTGTGTATATAGTCATAAGATTAAAAAGACATGAATAAGAGTACAACCTTTAGTCCTTGCGCGAAAGGCCTAAGAACAGGAATTAACACAAATTCCCTCCTATAACTTGCACCCAAGACTTAGATTGAGACGTTGCCGCGTGTGCTAGAAATCATCTCCAACTGCCTTGCAATATCGGGAGAGCCTTTTGAGTTTTAGATGTGAGATCTGGGTTATGGGAGAAGAATGCTCTCAAACCCTAATTTTCTTGAGATTATTTTGTCAGTGCAACGAGAGTAGTTTGACATAAGGAGAAGTCTTCTCCTTATGTACTACACTTCGGCCGAAATAAACGAGTAGGGTAAGAGTGGGCTTTCCACTCTTACCTTATTCTGATTCGTGATTCGACCCATTTAGCTATAAGTTATTTGCGGGATTTTAATTATAAATCGTACACTTGTTATCAGATATTAACGCAGTCGATGTATTAATAATGGTCTGATAAAATACGATATTGTATAATTACCCAAATTAATATAACTGTTTATATTAATACGCGAATACAATATTTAATTAAATATAACCGTTTATATTTAATTTACGAATTAATCATGTAATCCGTATTAGCTAAAATTATTTAATCCGTATTAAATAATAATCTCAACATCTTATTGACTAATTTAATAGTCAATACCTCTGACTAACTGTTTAGTCGTATCCGGCATAAATGTGACTGTATTTTCATACCTTCACATCTCTCAAACGTGTCATATAGGTGTGACGTATAGGGACCAGTTGATCACCGCCATCCGTATGACAATAACGTCAAACTTATCTAGCAAGCCAACTGTTATTGATAAACGTGGATCAACTGGTAATAATACTGAAGTATGCCCTTGTGATCCTTAAAGAGATTTAATAAGTCATTGTACTTAATTGTCAAGGACACCAGCCCCAACAATCTCCCACTTGTCCGTACAAGGGTGAAGAGTCTATTGATATAATATACTCAAGAAGGGGGGGTTGAATTGAGTATGCCTTCTTTTAAAATCTTCTTCGATGAGTGTGTAGTTGTATGATGATCGTTGAGTAGAGCAATAATAAAGTAGAGGCACGATATTTTTGAAGTGGTTCAGTCTCACACTCTGAGACCTACGTCCACTATTCTCGATTAATAAAATTAGTACCAACTCTGGATTACAATTTTATCAACCCTACTCGTGCGACTTTGATGTTAGTCACAACTCAATCTAGATACCGCTAAATATCTAGCTACGACAAATACCGTTAAATATTTGTCTTACAACGAGTACCGCTAAATACTCAATCTATCTTACGTGAATAAGATAAAGTCTTCAATAGTTTCTTGGTGTCACAATCTTGAATGAAAAAGATCAATGCTTGAGCACTTGAATCTTGAATCGGTTTTGACAATGAAAAGCTCGAATATGAAGAACAATGATCGGCGGTTTCTCTCTCTCGATTTGCGTGAATATGTGTGTTGTATTTCGTGTGGTTTAATGTGTCATGGTAGTCTATTTATATAGAATATGTATCTAGGTAATTCAAACCCTAGATGATTTAGGAATATTACTTAAACTAGAATACTAGTCTTTTAGTAATACTACCTTAAATCTAATCTTAATATATTTAGGAAAGATTTAATAATATACTATATGTATTATATAAGGAAACAATTTCCTAATTCATATTTAGGAAAGATCTTTATATAATAAACAATTAGTATCCATATTAAATCAACTTCCTAAACCATGTCAAAGATAATAAAATATATTACCATAATATAATCTTAGTTAGTTTAGGACATTAAATAAATACATAATATTTATTTAAATAAATCCTTATTCGATTTATAGAAACGTGACATGGTACACGTTTTCCAAAAATCGAAACAAACCAAAACTTAGATTATATTTTGACAATTAAAATCATATAAAAAATCTTTAGTTTATTTTAGTAATAAATAATTATCTCATAAGACAATTATTTATTCCTTATTTAACTAAGAGATATTTTATATAATTCTATTAAGATTAATAATTCCATATTTAAATAAAATACCATTTAAACACTAATTCACACGACACAAATAAGGAAACCAATGTTTCAACTTAACCACATATATATTTCGATCATTTCTTCATAATGTAGAGGTATAGCTACGAGCTATAACTTGAATCAAACTTGTACTAAAGTTATAGTTGATAATTATAACTTTACTTCTTTATGCGCGCTTGTGATCTTCTATCAATCTTCGATATAGTCAACTTCATTGACTAATATGCTTGAATCTTTTATACTTGATTGATTAGATCTTGTTACTAAATTTCTGTACACTTAGCACACGATTATACATACGAGTATATAATATATAAATAACTAGACTTGTCATTATCAAAACATAAACATATATACTATATATATATATTTGAATATATGGTTCAACAAAGGGTATGTGCAATGACGTTATCACACTACATGTGGAGGACACAAGGCTCCGACAAACTCCCACTTGTCCGTACAAGTGTAGGTGCGATAACCGATTCTCATATCCTTTTAAAATTTGCAAATCCGTATTCGCAAAGGTCGTATCTCACAAGCGATCTGTATCAAGAGTGGTTTCCCCGACTAGAGAGTAACTTAACTGATAAAACGAATCTGTATTCGAGCATGGCCATGCATTTCAGTTACTACTCCTCGAGTGGCCCTGAGAAATGATAAAATCCTGATAAGGGTTTGGATATTTCCCTCAACTCGAATCCTGCCGATATCGCGCAGCATGAAATAACCCAGAAAAAATCCTCTTGGCCCCTGTTACGATGACCGTGGGAAAGAAACCAAAGTTACCCAAAATCTGCCTTAATCTCAAGAGACAGTTGAAAGTCAAAAGACTCGACTCTAAGGAACACTATGGAGGTCCTATCCACGACCTGGCACCCAATGTTATAAAACATTTAGGACTCCATAACGTTGTCACGGGGTGTCCTACGAGATATCCGTATAACTCGCCTTTGTGATTGGTCAGTCATCCACGTGACTTATGGCTCGTTGAACCCACCATCAACCAACGTCACAAAATGATTACCTGAGTTATCAGCTCAAGTGGGTAATCAAGGACTAAAACGATGTAATGTTATTCAGTTCACTTTGTGGTGTTCAAAATTGGCGTACAATTCCACATGAAAAACAAAACATTATATATCATAACAATGAGGTTGAATAGAGTACACGAGAAAATGAATTATTACATGAATTCATAAAAGAGTACTACAAGTTAGGAACACATCTAATTCCCATGGAATGAATGTGCCCTTCATGCTTATCACGTGGTAAAGCTTTAGTGAGAGGATCAGCTATGTTGTCATCCGTAGCGATCTTATCAATGAAAATCTCCTTTTGCTCCACGTAATCTCTGATTAGATGAGCTTTCCGTTGTACATGTCTAGCCTTGTTGCTAGACTTATGCTCCTTAGCTTGGAAGATGGCACCTTTATTATCACAATAAACGGTGATTGGGTCATTCGAACTAGGCACTACTGATAGTCCTTGTAAGAATTGACGCATCCAAATTGCTTCCTTAGCTGCTTCTGAGGCGGCATAGTACTCGGACTCAGTCGTAGAATCTGCTGTAACACTCTGTTTAGAACTTTTCCAGCTGACAGTAGCGCCATTAAGAGTAAAAACGAATCCAGACTGAGATTTCGAGTCATCTCGATCCGTTTGGAAGCTAGCATCTGCGTAACCCGTGGCGCAGAGCGTTGAGTCGCCTCCATAAGTCAATCCCCAATCTTTAGTCCTCCGTAGGTACTTAAGAATGTTTTTCACGGCCATCCAGTGTTGTTCACCTGGATTTCGAGTCATCTCGATCCGTCTTTGGTCTTCACAAAATTACTAATTTAAATTACAAATATAATCCTATTTACATTCTAATTTAAATACAAAAGTAATTACATAGCAAAAACCCAAAACGGAGATTCAAGATCTCAAAATTACAAACAAGACTGTGTCCCATCATTACGGTGACACAATCTTCTAAGGCCACACTAAGTTACAACCGTTTGCAAAATTAAATACGTTATAGAAAGCATTCAAAAGGCATTCAACAAGACGATAAATAAAATGCATCAACTAAAATTAAAATTTATACATGACATAAAACTGTTATTATGATTAACAAATTTTACCAAACCACCTTACGGGATTAAAATTATGTGATTATACCGTTTTAATCACCCAATTTTAATAAATTTATAATCCATTATCTTAAACCGTTTTAAAATAATATGTATCAAACGAGGGTGAACCGTTTCACAAAATTAATAATATACTATTTCCGTATATAGTATATTACTAAAGGCCATGTGAAAATAAAACAGGTTATTTTCGAAAAGAAAATAAAACGAGTCTGTTACAGGGGCGAGGTCGACCGACCTCAACACGGGGTCGACCGACCTCCTGACGAAAACAAAATTTTCTGCAACAGCACAATAGGTCGACCGACCCATAAATAAGGTCGACCGACCACGAAACAGTAAAAACGAGTTTCTGGAAACGCAAAACGCTGCACTTTTGAAATTAAAACAAGTTTTTACTTTTTATCTTTGATTAACACGAGTAAATCAAAATTAACATCAACAAGGGTTCACATATTGTCAAGAATATCGATTAATTAACAATATGTAAACAGGAATCGAAAAACAAGATCGATTATGCAATAGAGAAACTGCCGAAAAACAGAAAACCTATGCGGGAGGCGGTCGACCGACCGCATCTAGGGGTCGACCGACCGACACAGCGACAGAAACGATTTTTCAAAATTTTAAATAAAACTTTTGAAAAACACAAAAGTAAAAATTTCATGGCCTTGGCTTTGATACCACTTGTTGGGGATAAAGCATGTATTCGCCCTAAACTTGAAGGATTATAATGAAATTTACAGTTGTGAATATGGTCATAAGATAAATAAAACATGAAAAGAATACAACCTTGGGTCCTTGCCTGAAAAGGCCTAAGAACAGGAATTAAAGTAAATTCCCTCCTATAACTTGCACCCAAGACTTTGTTTAAGATGATGCCGCGTGTGCTAGAAAGTACTCTCCAATTGCCTTGCAATATGGGGAGAGCTTGTTGAGGTTTTAGATGTGAGATCTGAGTTTTGGGAGAAGAATGCTCTCAAAAACCCTAATTATGAGAATTATGAATTGCCAGTGAGTGACATAAGGAGAAGGACTCTCCTTATGTAGTACTCGGGCGGGTCGGCCGAATTGGGGTGAGAGTGGGCTTTCTCCACTCTTACCTTATTCCTTTGCGTGATTCGACCCGATTAGCTAAATATTATTCGCGGGTTTTATTAATAAATCGTACACGTGTTATCAGATACTAATGCAGTCGATGTATTAATAATGGTCTGATAAAATTACGATATTGTATAATTACCCAAATTAATATAACCGTTTATATTAATACGCGAATACAATATTTAATTAAATATAACCGTTTACATTTAATTTACGAATTAATCATGTAATCCGTGTTAGCTAAAATTATTTAATCCGTATTAAATAATAATCTCAACATCTTATTGACTAATTTAATAGTCAATACCTCTGACTAACTGTTTAGTCGTATCCGGCATAAATGTGACTGTATTTTCATACCTTCACATCTCTCAAACGTGTCCTATAGGTGTGACGTATAGGGACCAGTTGATCACCGCCATCCGTATGACAATAACGTCAAACTTATCTAGCAAGACAACCGTTATTGATAAACGTGGATCAACTGATAATAATACCGAAGTATGCCCTTGTGATCCTTAAAGAGATTTAATAAGTCATTGTACTTAATTGTCAAGGACACCAGCCCCAACAGAGGATATGTTGAGAGCATGCGTACTTGAGTTCGGAGGATCTTGGAAGGATCGACTTGGATTGATAGAGTTTTCGTATAACAACAGTTATCATGCCAGTATAGGGATGGCCCCTTTTGAGGCTTTGTATGGGAGGAAGTGTAGGAGTCCTGTGTGTTGGGATGATCGAGCCGACGTGGTGACCTTAGGGCCAGATATGATCCAGGAGATGGTGGAGCAGGTTCAGGTTATTCGATAGAAAATGAGGGCCGCCCAGGATAGACAGAAGAGTTATGCAGACCTAAAGAGGAGAGATATTTCATTCGAGGCGGGAGAAAAGGTTCTGCTGAAAGTATCTCCAGTGAAGGGTGTGATGAGGTTTGGGAAGCGTGGCAAACTGAGTCAGAAATTCATTGGGCCGTTTGAGATTTTGGACAGGGTTGGAGAGGTGGCGTACCGACTAGCTTTACCTCCAGCCCTATCCAAGGTCCACAACGTGTTCCATGTGTCTCAGTTGCGGAAGCATATGAGTGATCCATCTCATGTATTACACCACGAGGCGATCGAGGTCGATGAGCAGTTGTCTTATGTGGAGACTCCGAAATAAATTCTGGACAGGAAGGTACGAAAGACTCGTAATGGGGAGACGTCATTGGTGAAAGTTTTGTGGACCAATCATAATCAGGAAGAAGCGACATGGGAGCCCGAGATATCCAAGAGGGAGCGTTATCCGCATCTGTTTGATTGAGGTAAGTTACGAGGACGTTACTCTTTTATTTAGAGGGGCAGAATGTGAAATCCCATGTTTTAACATGATTGAGTAGTCTTGTGAGTAGTCTGACTACGTTATGAGTGGGTGAAATTCGGGACGAAGTTCATTTTAAGGGGGAAAGACTGTAATAACCCGTTTATTCGTAACCCGTTTATTCGTAGCTATCGATTTTGTTGTTCGTAACTTGTAGTTGTATTGTTTATATGGTGTTTGTGTATTTAGTATTTCGTGCTTTGTGGGGTTCGAACACTAGACCAATAGGGGTGGAGTATGGGCCTCGTTTATCATGAAAATAAAAGAAAAGAAGCCCACACTTGTTTACAAACACACGCTGCAAAACACCTTCAGCCGTCATATATAGCAGCCTTCCTCTCATCCCTAAACCCTACCCTAATACAATTTGATCACATAAAACCCTAGCCGTCACGTCAGAGAAGGAAGAGAGGCTGAGCACGGTGGTTGTAGGCTAGCGTACGGTGTTCGATTTGGCTCTTAAGGACGGTATGTCACTACACGACCCTGTTTATGTTATAGTTTTCATCACATGATTTTGTTGTTTGTCACTCGTTTAATCTGGTTTGTTTTGCATAAGAGCATACTAGGTGATGTCAGGAACATATAAAGAGTAATGAGCTGGAGTCGTTGGTGGTTAAAGTCGGTCGTGGAGGGTGGTAGAGGCGGTGTCTATAAGAGTCGTTATTCATTATGTTTTATACGTGTTTCTGTATGCTCTTTTAAAGTTGGTTTGTGTCGAGGTCTGTGAGTTTTTCTTATGGGTCTTTGCGTGGGGTTTTAGTTGATAGTAGGGTAATGTCGGGGATGGTAGTCACGGTGGGTAAGGGTGTCGGATCACGGCGGTGGAAGAGGTTTAAGAGGGGCTGTCAGGGAAGCGTTTTTGTAATGTTATCGTTCTGGGTTTGCAATTCGTGTACTGCAGTGTTGGGGGTGGTAATATCGTTGACTCGGGGGAGGTCGACACGATGTTACCACCGTGTCCTACGAGTCTGGAGTCTAGGGAAGGTCCTGGTGGTTGAGACGGGGGTAATCAGTGGTGGTAGTGGCGTCGATGGGGCTGAGTTTTGGGTCTGGTCAGGAGGTTAAGGGGTGAACCAGGCCTGGTTTGGGCTCAGGTTCATCACGCCTTTGGGAGTCGAGTAGGCTGGTGGTGGTCATGGTGGTACCAGGTGGCACGGGTTACGAGGCTAGGTGGTTAGGGGTGTTAGTCGCGGCATAAGTAGGCGGGTGTAGGGTCTGTTTTGGCCACGGGTTGGTTTCGGGAAGGTGTTTGGTTCACGGGTTGTAGTGTTTCTTTTATTGTGTCTTTATTATTATTATTATTATTATTATTATTATTATTATTATTATTATTATTATTATTATTATTATTTCAATCTAAGCCCTATTAATATTAGTACCATTACTATGTTATTATTTTAGTAATGCTTTTGGTGTTTTATTTATTCGTTATCGTGTTATTAAGTTTATGAGTCGGGAGATCTTTAAGTTTAGGGAAGTTACTATTTATGGAAACTTTCCATTTGTAATGAGTTCTATCTTTGAAACCTTCCTTTTATGGAAGGTTTCTCTTTATAGAAAGTTTAGGTTGTTATGGGGTTTCGGGAAGGTTATTAATTCGTTACATATACGTGTTTAGGTAGCGAGTTTCGTGTGGAACACTTTTAACGAGCTTGGACTTATCGACAAATCTGCTATTCGAGGTAGGGGAAATACTATGTTATAATGATGAGTAATTTATTTGTTAATTGATATAATCATGTTTACCTTATACTATCATATCATTCATGCATTATGTTATTTGGTTATATAATTCTGAGATACGTTACGAGGTGATGATAAATGGGTCTTGTGATCGGTGCGGAGTTGATTTGGCGTTGGATCGGTGCGGAGTTTATTTGGCGTTGGATCGGTGCGGAGTTTATTTGGCGTTGGATCGGTGCGGAGTTTATTTGGTGTTGGATCGGTGCGGAGTTAAGGGATGATTGATCCCAGTATATATATTCTAAGATTGTTTATTTATTTTCCTCTACTCAACCTCGTGGTTGACCCTGTGTATTCGTGATCACCTGTGATGAACCAACTTATTGGGGAGCAGATTGACAGGTGGCTAAGACTACGGGGAGCTATGGGAAGAAAGAGCTTGGATCCGGACCAGACTAGAGTCTAGATCACCTTAGTCAGTTTAGCATGAGTTATATTTTCATTTTATAAGACAGTTTGGATTCAGTTGTTAAGATCATGTTATGAGTTTAACTTTTAATTAAAGTACTGTTTATCTTCCATTGTATCTACTACCTCGGGAAACCGAGATCGTGACACCCTTATTTATCTAAGGAGTCCTAGTACAGGCCTTTAAATAAATGGGGGTGTTACAATTGCAGTAGTACCTTCGGTTACATGCTCATCAGGTATCGGTTGTCGGACAATCCGGTAACGAGGCCCCATCATTAACTCTAACGACACAAGCCGGAAGTCATCCCGACGAATCAAGCTCCATATAACATCATTGTTCATGACAACCATTAGACGAGAAAGAGAGGACGGAAACCGTTCACAATTTCATCAATTTTAGCTTGTAGATAACGTACCTCATCAACATTATTCATAGGCATAGAGAAGAGTAGATTTAAATTGATTAAGGGAGTGTAAAAAAAAGGACATAAAAAGAAGAGCAAAGAGCATAGGGATGAAAGAACACAGGAACAGAGCTGAAAACAGGGCATCAACATTGCATTTCTATGAGCATCATAAAGCAAGAAGACAAACTGACCACTGCTCCTCATGTGCATACCGCGTGTGACACTGCTCTACTATTCATTCTTAAGGGGGATATTGCACATTTATAAGGGTTATAGATTTAGTATTACATTTGGTACTTTATTTATACTTTAATAGTTTAGTTATAAACTACATAATTAGTTTACATTTCATATTTAGTTATCATTCTTTTATCATTTTCATATTCATCTAGCATTTTTTTATCGCATTTCATTTATGTGTAACACCTCGATATTTCACGACTTGTAAATTTAAAAATTTTTAATTTAATTTCGAAAATAAGTTACATTTCACTAATGTCATAATTTATTTAAATGATCTGAATAATTTATAAAGACATTTTAATTTTTTTTAATGACATTTCATTTAATTGCGTAAATTAAATCTTATGATTTAATTTTATTGTTCCGGAAATAGTTTTCTCATTTTAAGCTATAGTAACCTTGAGTCGGTGTTTCTAATTCAAACCGTCTTAAAAACTTGGCTTATGGGTCTAATCTATAAGATAAGTGATATTTATGCATGATTTACCCCCTATATTAGCTTTGTTTTATAATTCATATAACACTTATTTAAGTTCTTTTAAGCTAATATTATGTTTCTACTGCAATTGTGTGTGTAATTGTGTTTTGTAGGAAAATGAGCTTAAATGAGCTAAAATACTACAAAGTACCGCAAGACTAGAAATATGGCTAAGTATGAACAAGAGATAGACTTTGAGCTTGCATTTATATGATGTAAAACACCTCGTCGCAGCGGAAAATATAAACATACAAACATGCCAAATTTTACGCGGAATTTAAACTTTAAGATGTTTGATAAGGTACTAGGAGTATTAACAAACTATACATGCAGAAGTAAACAAATCATACATAAGTATTTAAGTATATCAAAAACATGAGTACAAAACTGCAGCCCGGGATAGCATATCCCTACAGGCACCAAAATACTGTATTTAAAGTCTAGGTCTAGCTAAATGATAAAAGTGTAAGTCATCGATGAATGGATCATCGCTCGCTAGCCTCAGTGAACCACTCCATCAGCAATATGTACCTACATAGATGAAAACATGTACGCCACAATCAGTGGGGAGTGACTAGAGTTCTCCTAGCCACCTAATGTCAATGACACATAACATGCATATAAGTATAATTCACCCAACATACTCCAACATAACAATATGCGAAGTATACTTCATCTGTCACATCATAACATGCATCAATATGTAAATAGATCAGATACCGCTACACAGGCATATCTAAAACATTTAAGCATTCATGATATAACATATTATGATATTCACTACATCTGACACTGTACCCCAACTCAGGCAAGTAGACATATAACATTCATTCAGCAACATCTGACACTGTACCCCAACTCAGGCAAGTAGATGCAATCAACAGTATCTAGAACTAACCCCGGCTCAGGAAAGTACTAAACTCACAATCAGGAGTGCCCAAGCCACACCCCGACTCAGGTAGACTTGGAACACAAGGTCAGCTAGCATACATCCATGAACCCCGGCTCAGGCATGAATGGATACCGGTCAGCCAGTAATGATTCAGAGGTCCCGACTCAGACATAACCATTACTCTTCGTAGTGAATCAGGATCCCGACTCAGACCTGACTCACCACGGTCAAACAAACTTACAAAGGAATAGAGGTCCCGACTCAGACATATCCCAATGCATCATTCATACACGTACCGGCTCAGAGGTCCCGAATCTGACATGTCTGTCACGCGACATACACTCACGTATCCAACTAGAGGTCCCGACTCAGACATAGTTCGATACACAACATACAACAGTACATATTATACTCTAGAGGTCCTGACTCAGACATATTCCGAGATGCACTACAACCAATACTATGTCCTAGTCTTTCTTATTAGATTACCGTCTAACATGTGAAAGCTTTCAAGCATACAAGTCACACGGAAGAAGAATCAATCAAATAGGATGAACCGATCACAAGTTAAACAACTTTTAAAAGAGAACAGGGCTCTCAGCCGTCTGCCAGACCGTCTGCCAGTCGGCCGGCTGGGAGTCCCATCCCCTTAAGCAGCCTGACATTAAAGTACAAGCGGAAATGATCCTCAGCCAGTGGACCGGCTGCCGGCCACCCGACTTGAATACTCCCTCAACCTTTTTTTCTACAATTTTCTAAAAAGAAAGTGATCTTTGCTGGTCTACCGGCCGCCGGCCTACCGGTTAGGAATCCACTCCCTAGCTTTCTCGAAATTTACATCCATTAGGGACTCTCAGCCGGTGGACCGGCGGCCGGCCACCCGGCTGGGAGCCCCACCATCAATTTCCTACGAACAACGAACATTACAAGGTCGGCTTCTCAGCCGGTGGACCGGCTGGGAGGCGTTGTTCGTGAAAACACAGATTTCGACATTCTTAATCCATTCCAATTCTTTAATAAGGCCTCTTATACATGTTTCTAATCATCAACTCAACACTCCCAGCATGTTTATAGCATCAAATAAACATAAGAAACATATAAACAACATTCATTTCATGAACTCATACCAAATCCCCAAATTAAACCGGTCTTACATGTATACTCCATATTCATCTCTCATATCAATTTCACCATAAATTCTTCATAAGAAACAGTTTATATAACATATTAAAGATGTCTAGAATCATATTCAATGCTTACTTTCACAAAAACACAACAAGAACACATAGTATGCTAATATAACAAAAATAGGCCGAGTATGTATCTCATTATCGTCACCTCAAATGCTTTAGACTCCGATTTCTTCTTCTATAATGTATGAATTCACCTCCGTGTTGTCCAAGTCGACTCCTAACAACACAAAAATTTGAGAAAATATCCGTATATATTCCCCATACTTTATATGCAGGATTATAACAAATTTATAGTGTATGATTAATTGTCATAAACGAAGAACAAGATACAAAGATTGGGTTCAAGAATTAACCTTCTATCCTTGCAAAGGCCTAAGATCAGATATCAAAACAGATATCCTCCTAATCGTTGCACCCAAGATGTTCCAAGAAATACCCCTTCTAGAGCTAGAAACTGCAAAATTACCTTTAATTTTGTGTAAGATGAAAGCTAGAGAGAGAGAGAGGGAGTATGTATGTCGTGTAACTCGTGCAGCATAAGGGGGCGTGCCATGTGCTATTTATAGGGGGTGGTGTTTGATAGTCCGTATATCTCTTAACCACCTTCCATAATTTAGATAGGATAATCAAATCAGTATTTGATTCTACCTAAACTACTGCCTAACAAATAACAAACTCTATCTTATGGCACTACCTATATGACCGAAAACACTCTCATCTGGGCAAAATTTTATCTGATTCGGCCTTAGTAACCGATTTAATTAATTGCATGAATTCGGTTGTTATCCTCTCTTCTGCGTAATGTTTTATCTTATAAATATCGTATATTTATAATCTAAACAATTAAATATAACCTTTTATATTTAACTGAATCATTTAATCCTTATTAAATGATTTCATTACACACTAATTAAATATAAAATTTTATATTTAATCACGAATTAACATTTTAATTCGTTTTAGCTAATATTATTTAATCAGTACTAAATAATTATATCATCATTACTTTGACTAACCATTTAGTCGTATATGGTATCAATATGATTACATTTTCATCTAATCATATCTCTCAGATTTCATCCTTTAGGTGTGACTCTTAGGGACCATTGATTACCGTCATTTGTATGACAATAACGTTAAACTTTCTAGCAAGCCAACCGTTATTGATAAATGTGAATCAACTGGCTAAAATACAAAGTATACCATGTGTTCCTTTAAGAGATTTATGCGTGTTGTCGCACTAATTGTTGAGGACACTAGCTCCAACAAAAAATACCGATTAGAAGCTTAAAAACGAGTCTAGGGCAAAACAGCCCAAAAATGAGATGTTACAATTTGAAAAACGAAATTGATAGAAAGAATGGAAATCATGAGAGGAATGCGTAGGTGAAATTGTTACCTTGATCCGAGTTGAGACGGGTTCTAGGATGATATTTTAAGAACTTGGAAATGTGAGAAAAATGGAGAAGTGAGTTACTGTTTCTTTTATTTTTCTTTTTTTGGGTTTTTTAGTAAAGAGGGAGAGTTGAAATGAAATGTGAAGGAGGAAAAAGGAGTAAACTTCCTTTAAATGACTTATGAGACGGGTTTACACAAGTTTGCTCGGAAATACTTTGATTACGGACTGCCAAGGAAGGAAGACATCTTAAGATTAAAAATAAATCATAAGACGGAACTTAGCGGTATTTCTTAGAATATAACTTACGAAATATAATTACAATATCATTAAATTCCGAAAACCACTTTAAATTATTAAAATATACTTTACTAAAATGCGGGATGTTACAATCACCCCAAATTTCAAAAAGTTTCGTCCTCGAAACATGAACGAAGAAAAGTCTAAGAAAATACCTCAATCAAAAAAGGATCGGATGCGTAGCACGCATCGAAGCCTCGGTCTCCCAAGTCTGCTCTTCCACATCGCCACATCGCCATAAGATCTTCACAAGGGGCACCACCTTGCTGCTTAGATTCCGGTCTTGACGATCAAGGATCTTCACGGGACGCTCTTTAAATGCAAGATTAGGCTAAAGATTATCGATCTCCCTCTGAAGAACGTGACTAGGGTCACTGACATAGTTGTGGAGCTGTGAAACATGGAAGACATTATGCACTTTGCCCAAACTCGGAGGCAAAACCAACCTATAAGTTGCGGCACCAATCTTCTTCAAAATCTCATAAGGTCCAATGTACTTTGGGCTCAACTTACCCTTAACTCCAAACCTTTTCACACCTTTCATCGGAGAAACCCCGAGAAACACACGGTCACCAGCCTCGAACTCAAGAGGTTTACGGCGAACATCGGCGTAAGATTTCTGCCGTTCATGAGCGGCCTTCATTCTATCACGAATCAGCTGAACATGATCAATGGTCACATCTAACTGATCGGGTCCTAGGTCATGAACATCACTCGACTGATCCCAACAAATCGGGCTACGACACTTCCTACCATAAAGAGCCTCATATGGAGCCATCTTGATCGACGAATGTTAACTGTTATTATACGAGAACTCAACCAGCGGCAAACTCTGTTCCCACGAAGTCTGAAAGTCTAAGGCACAGGCACGCAAAAGATCCTCCAATGTCTGTATGGTCCTCTCAGACTGTCCATCAGTAGCAGCATGGAAAGCCGTGCTCATCAATAATCGGCTACCCATGGCCTCCTAAAGAGCTTTCCAGAACCTCGAACAATAACACGGATCCCTGTCTGAAATGATCTCTTTCGGAACCCCATGATAGCGAGCAATCTCAGCAGTGTAAGCCTTAGCAAGGCGATCCATATCCCATGTCTCTCGAATCGGTATGAACCTAGCACACTTAGTTAATCTGTCAACTACCACCCAAATGACATCCTTACCGCCAACAGTCTTAAGTAGAGCGATCACAAAGTCCATGGTGATGCACTCCCATTTCCACTGGGGAACATGGAGCGGTCGAAGCAGACCACCAGGTCTCTTATGCTCAATCTTCACCTGCTGACAAGTCAAACACTTACTCACGTAACTCATGATGTCCTTCTTCATCCCACGCCACCATAACAAGAGCCTAAGATCCTTATGCATCTTCTCGCCACCAGGATCAATCGAATAAGGAGTCAAGTAAGCCTCATCCAACACTCTCTTCCTCAAACTAGGAGCATCAGTAACAAACATCCGGCCTTGGAAACGAAGAAATGTGTTAGAATCAATCACAAAGTCCTTATCCTCACCACTAGCAATCTTAGCCTCAAATTTCCTGAAAGTCGCGGCAAGCAAACTCTTGCGAATTTCCCAATACAAAGTCGGCAGACATCGCATTTAACCAATTGAATCCACTACCAACCATCGCTAACCTCAACTTACGGAACTCAGAACAAAGCTCATCTGGCAACACTCGAATAACGCTCAATGAGTGAGAAGTCTTACGGCTAAGCGCATTAGCAACAACATTGGCCTTACCCTCATAATACAACAACTCAATGTCGTAGTCCTTGACTAGTTCCAACCAACGACGCTGCCTCATATTAAGATCCTTCTGAGTAAAGATGTACTTCAAGCTCTTATGGTCGGTGAAAATACGACAATGTGAACCAATGAGGTAATGACGCCACATCTTCAAGGCGTGAACCACTGCGGCTAACTCCAAGTCATGTGTAGGATAGTTCACCTCGTGAACACGTAACTGCCTGGAGGAATAGGCTATCGCCTTCTGTTGAACCATGTATTCAAATATATATATATAGTATATATGTTTATGTTTTGATAATGACAAGTCTAGCTATTTATATATTATATACTCGTATGTATAATCGTGTGCTAAGTGTACAGATTATTAGTAACAAGATCTAATCTATCAAGTATAAAAGATTCAAGCATATTAGTCAATGAATTGACTAAGTCGAAGATTGATAGAAGATCAAGCGTGCATAATGAACTAAAGTTATATTTATCAGCTATAGCTTTAGTACAAGATTGATTCAAGTTATAGCTCGTAGCTATAACTTTATATTATGAAGAAATGTTCGGAATATATATGTGTTTAGGTTGAAACGTTTGTTTCCAAATTAGATTCGTGTAGATTTAATGATTGGTATTCTATTTGTAAAATAAAATTGTTAATCTTAATAGGATTATATAAAATATCTTTAAGTTAAATAAGGAATAAATAATTGTCTTATGAGATAATTATTTATTACTAAAATAAACTAAGGATTTTTATATGATTTTTCTTGTCAAAATATATAATCTAAGATATGGTTTGTTTCGATTTTGGGAAACGTGTAACATGTCACGTTGCTATAAATCGTGTAGGGTTTATTTAAATAAATATTATGTATTTATTTAACATCCTAAACAAACTAAGATTATATTATGGTAATATATTTTATTATCTTTGACATGGTTTAGGAAGTTGATTTAATACGGATACTAATTATTTATTGTATAAAGATTTTTCCTAAATATGAATTAGGAAATTGATTCCTTATATAATACATAAAGTATATTATTAAATCTTTCCTAAACATATTAAGATTAGATTTAAGGGAGTATTACTAAAAGACTGGTATTCTAGTTTAAGTAATATTCCTAAATCATCTAGGGTTTGAATTACCTAGATACATCTTCTATATAAATAGACTACCATGACACATTAAATTACACGAAACACATACACACTTATACACGCAAATCAAGAGAGAAACCGCCGTTCATATACTTCAATATTCGAGCTTATCATTGTCATATCCGATTCAAGATTCAAGTGCTCAAGCATTGATCTTATTCATTCAAGATTGTGACATCAAGGAACATTGAAGACTTTATCTTATTTACGTAAGATAGATCGAGTATTTAGCGGTACTCATTGTAAGACAAATATTTAACGGTATTTGTCGTAGCTAGATATTTAACGGTATCTAGATAGAGTTGTGACTAACATCAAAGTCACACGAGTAGGGTTGATAAAATTGTAATCCAGAGTTGGTACTAATTTTATTAATCGAGTATGGTGGACGTAGGTCTCAAAGTGTGAGACTGAACCACTTCAAAAATATTGTGTCTCTCCTTATTATTTGTTTTACTCGAAGATCATCATACAACCATTCACACATCGAAAAAGATTTAAAAAGAAGGCATACTCAATTCAACCCCCCCCCCCCCCTCTTCTTGAGTATATTATATCAATAGACTCTTCAATTGGTATCAGAGCCTCGTCCTCTTGATCGCCTAGCCGCGTGAGTTTTGATCCTTCTATTGATTCTATATTATATACTCTTTCATCAATGGATTCCAAACATCTCAAGTGTCCTATCTTCGATGGCAAAAACTATAGTTTATGGAAAAATATGATGACTCATTACATCAAGGGTTGTGATTGGGAATGTTGGAAGATCATCCAAACTGGACCAAAGAAGATCTTTGTCGCCGCCGCCAATGGAACAACCTACGAAAAGATGGAAAGCGATTATGTGGAAAGTGACTACAAAATTGCAGAGAAAAACTCTAAGGCCATGAGCCTCCTACAGAATGGTATGATAACCTCAGAATTCGATAGATTCTCATCTTGTAGTTCCGATAAGGAAATATGGGATAGTCTCGAACTTGCTTATGAAGGAACATCCGCAGTCAGGAAACATCGTATAGACTTGCTCGTTCAAAGATATGAACTTTTCAATATGGAAAAGAATGAATCTATTGATAGCATGTCTGCACGATTTTCTTGTATTATTAATGAACTACGGAACCTTGGCAGAAAAATCGATTCTGAAGATATCATTCGAAAAATTCTTAGGAGTCTCACCAAAAAGTGGCAACCTAAGGTCACGGCCATAGAGGAAGCACGTGATTTATCTAAAATCACTTACCAAGAGTTGATTGGATCCTTAATGGCACACGAGATCATACTAAATAAAAACGATGATGATCCCAAAGGAAAGGGAGTCGCTTTACAAGCCTCCACAAGTGAAGTGTGCGAAGAAGAACTAGAAGACGAGACAGTTCTATTCGCAAGACGTTTTAAAAAGGCTGTCTTCAAGGGAAGATACAAAAACCCTAACAACAAAACAGTCGACAAAAAGAAAACTGACACAAAACAAACATTCTTCAAAAGAGGATGTTTCAAGTGTGGTCAACAAGACAACATGATCAAAGACTGTCCAAGTTGGGACAAAATCAAAGATAAGTCAAAAAGAGAAAAGACCAAAACGGAGTTCAAGAAAGTAATGCTTGCGTCGTGTTGGGGAGAATTAGAATCCGAGGATGACGAGGACTCAGAAGAAGATGAGGTAGCAAACCTGTGCCTAAGCAACGTCAGCCTAGATCTAATCTCAAACGACAACAACGAAGACGACGCATCCCATATGTGTCTCCTTGGAGAATCCGACTCAGACGACGACGACGACGATGAAGAGGTAAATTTTCTTCAACTCAAAAGTCAAGTTAAAAATTTATCTAAAGCTATGTTGGTTAAATATTTTGAGAAAACCCTAGACCAATGTCATGAACAAAGTCTTGAGATAGATGACTTGAAGGAACAGATCCTCGATATTGCTGAGGAAAATCAACTTCTAAAGGCCAAAGCTAAGAAACTGAAATCCAAAATAAGCATTGAGGCAAATGCTAAGTTGGAAACAGTTATGTCTGAGAAAAAGGTTCTTGAGTCTAAAGTTATAGCTAATGAAGCCATAACCTCAAAACTAAAACTCAAAATTAAAGAGCTTCAATCTAAAGTTATAGCTAATGAAGCTATAACTTCAGAATTAAGAAAGGCTAATGAGCGCCTTAAGTCAGAATCTTCGATTATGGTCGAAGATGAGACTCATCTGGAAGAAGTTGAGATTCTCGAAAGCAAAATCATGGATCTAGAATTCAGTATATCTAAAATCAAGAAAGAACATGCCAAAATTGTGTCTGACTTCCATAAAGACATTCAAAACCTAAAAGAGTCAAGTAACACTGACCATAGTGAATGTAAGAAAGAAATAGACTCCTTAAAAGATCATCTTCTTCATGCTCGGAAAGTTCACGACAAATGGGAAGGAAGCACCAATGTCCTAAACTTCCTAACTGAACAATCCGACAACAACATGAAGATGGGATTAGGTCACGAATGTTATGGAAGAAGGGATCACTCAAAGTGTAAACAAAGTCCAACAGATAGAGACTTTAGAAGAAGAAAATATGCCGACCTTCCTGAGTATTTAATATGCACTTATTGTGGCCATACTGGACACCTCCGAGAAAACTGTGTAAAACACGCACAAGATTTTAAAACCGGAGTCAAGTTTGTTAAATCCTTAGGAATTCCAAACGACACTATTTCTGTCTCTGATGGTGATGATAATAAAACTGAGGAAAGAAACATTGACCACAGATGGTTCTATGACATGACATTTGACTACGAAGAAAAGAAAAATAGAACCAAACAAACTCCTCAACAAGCAACACACAAAAATTGGTCACCCAGAGTCCAAACTAAGACCTACACAAGAACATCAAAACCCAACTACTACCAACATAGAAAGACCTATGTAAGACAAGTTTGGGTTATAAAGAAAGATGTATTTGTGATTACTAACAACAAAGGACCCAAGTATGCTTGGGTACCTAAATCCTGTCTTTAAACTTATTCGTGCAGTTTGTCGCCAAGGAAAATAACCTATGGTATCTCGACAGTGGATGCTCAAGACATATGACAGGCGACGTAAATCTATTTTAAACCCTTAAACCCTTTGATGGAGGTAAAGTCACATTTGGTGATAACAAAAAGGGAAAGATCATCGGAATTGGTAAGATAGGTATTTCATCTTCTAATGCTATAAATGATGTATACCTTGTAAGTGGTCTCAAACACAATCTTATCAGTATATCTCAATTATGTGACAAAGGAAATAAAGTAGTTTTTCATTCAGATATATGTCGTATAATCTTAGAAGGCACCAGTAAAGTAATACTTGAAGGTCATAGGATGAAAAATGTTTATATGATTGATTTAAATGTTGTACCTACTGATTCTCTATCATGCATGAAAGTTACGTTAGATGATCCATGTCTATGGCACAAGAGATTTGGTCATATTAGCTCACCTATTCTAAGTAAGCTGAGAAGATGGGACTTGGTCGAAGGTCTTCCAAAGATCAAATTTGATCAAGAAAAGATGTGTGACACATGCGCACGATGTAAACACGTCAGATCATCCTTTAAGCCAAAAAGAGTGGTAAGCACAGAACAAGCTCTTGAACTTGTACACATGGATCTATGTGGCCCTATGAAGGTAAGAAGCAGAGGTGGTTCCAGGTACGTTTTCGTTCTAGTTGATGATTACTCTAGATTTGTTTGGCCAATCTTTCTTCATACTAAAGACGAAACATTCGATGAATTTGTTAGTCTCATGAAACTTGTCCAAAACAAATATAAATCAAACCTAGTAACAATCCGTACTGACCATGGAACTGAGTTCGACAATCATGCTTTTATTGAGTTCTGTAAAACCAATGGTGTTGGACATAACTTCTCGGCCCCTAGAACCCCACAACAAAATGGAGTCGTAGAACGAATGAACAGAACCCTAGAAGACATGGCTCGAACAATGCTTCTTTGTAGTGGCCTACCTAGAAACTTTTGGGCTGAGGCTATAAGTACAGCTTGCTATATTCATAACCGTGCTATGATTAGACCTATCCTTAAAAAGACTCCTTATGAACTTCTTCGAGGTCGTAAACCAAACATATCTCACTTAAGATGTTTTGGTAGTAAGTGCTTTGTTCACAACAATGGTAAAAATAGATTAAGCAAATTCGACCCTAAAAGTGATGAAGCAATCTTTATAGGATATTCAGATCATAGTAAAGCCTACAAAGTTTTTAACAAACGTACTTTATGCATAGAGGAAAGTATTCATGTTATCTTTGATGAGAATAATGTCTTCGATAAGCCATTACAGGATATAGAGGAAAACCTAGACGAACCTGATTTCAGGTTATCAAGGGAAGATCCTTCTGAAATGGAAATTGAATAAGGAGAACCTCAAGGAACTCATGATGAACTCAACTTGGGAGAAAATGGTGCGAGAGATGAAACTACAGTTGATGATATTGTAGATAACTCTCAAACCAATGACTCGGAACCCAGAGTTACAGCTAATGAAGCTGTAACTTTGAATCAAAACCAAAGGGAAGAGGCCAGAGTTATACCTGACCCTACTATAAACCCAGGTTTGGATTCAGGGGGAACAAGTCAAGATCCCGAGTCAAGTTCAGGTAATGCAAATAATCAATCAAGGAACTGGAGATACAAAGGCTCTCATCCTTTGGATAATGTCATAGGAAGCCTGACAGATGGAGTTCAGACTCGAAAGAGCTTAAATAACTTTTGCTCATTCTACTCCTTCCTCTCCACCATTGAACCTTCAAATATCAAGGAAGCTCTCGCAGAACCAGACTGGATAGTTGCCATGCAAGAAGAACTCCAGCAATTTGAAAGAAACAAAGTTTGGCATCTTGTTTCTTGACCTAAGGACAGAACTGTCATTGGAACTAGATGGGTATTCAGAAACAAATTGGACGACACTGGAGTCATTGTGCGAAATAAGGCCAGACTAGTAGTTCAAGGATACAACCAACAGGAAGGGATCGACTATGACGAAACCTTTGCTCCTGTTGCTCGTCTTGAGGCAATAAGACTACTCATTGCATTTGCAGCACACAAGGGAATGAAGCTTTTTCAGATGGACGTTAAGACTGCATTTCTTAATGGCTATCTCCAAGAGGAAGTATTTGTTGAACAACCTTCTGGATTTCCTGACAGCAAACTCAAAGATCATGTATTCAAATTGGACAAAGCTCTCCATGGCCTGAAACAAGCACCTAGGGCATGGTACGACAGATTATCAAAGTTCCTATTGGAGAGTGGATTCAAGAGAGGATCTGTGGATAAAACCCTATTTCTTAAAAGCGGAAACTCAGATCTACTAGTCGTTCAGATCTATGTTGACGATATTATTTTTGGCTCAACAAATAAAAAGTTGTGCAAGTACTTCTCTGAGTTGATGACTTCTGAGTTCGAGATGAGTATGATGGGAGAACTAAAGTTCTTCCTTGGACTTCAAATACAACAAACTGAAGAAGGAATCAAAGTTCATCAACAAAAATACGTCAAGGAGTTGCTAAAGAAATTCGGAATGGAAACCTCTCATGAAATGCCTACTCCAATGGTCACAGATAAGAAGTTAACCAAAGACGAAGATGGTAAGTCTGTAGATGAAACAACTAACCGAGGTATGATTGGCTCACTTCTTTATCTTACAGCAAGTCGTACAGATATAATGTTCAGTGTCTGTGTTTGTGCGAGATTCCAATCTGCACCAAAAGAATCACACATGATTGCAGTTAAAAGAATATTAAGATACCTAATCGGAACCTCAAAATTATATCTATGGTATCCCATGGACTGTAACTTTAACCTAGTAGGATATTCAGATGCGGATTATGCAGGATGTTCCTTAGACAGAAAAAGTACCTCTGGACTTGCTACCTTTGTAGGTCCTTGTATTATATCTTGGGGATCCAAGAAACAAAATTTTGTCGCTCTCTCAACTGCTGAAGCAGAATATATTGCAGCCGCACTGGTATGTTCTCAACTTTTATGGTTAAAGCAACAGTTACATGATTATGGGGTTGATGTTGGATGTGTGCCTATATTATGTGATAATACGAGTGCTATAATTATATCTAAAAACCCAGCCCAGCACTCGAGGACCAAACATATTGAAATTAGACACCACTTTCTAAGAGACCATGTTGAAAAGAAAAATATAAAACTGGAATTTTGTAGTACGGAAAAACAATGGGCAGATATCTTCACTAAACCATTGGCTAGAGAACGCTTTAAGACTTTGCGATTGGAAATTGGTTTAATCGGTGGCACCTAATCAAATCTTAAAAGCAAAAATAACCCAGTGATTGACTACGGTTTAGATGAGATTATATGACTGTGTCCGTATACTCCGCTGCATGTGTATGTATGTATTCGATGATAAGTTTTGTGATCATAATTATGTTATACAATCCATATATGAATGTGTGCACAACCGATCCCAAAACAATATTACATCACATATTACAAATTAACCTAAAAACATACATATTACAAATTATACAATAATACACAAATATATCAAAATAAAAACTTACCAATATTAACACACATATTTTGTGTGATGGTCCCCATTGTCACGTCCCACGACCCACATAACCCCACTACTACCTGCCACGTGACCCCCCTACTCTCCCTAGCTTTTGACTTACCCAAATCTCCTTTATTACTCTAACTAATTACCCTTCACTCAACCTACCTCATTATTACCATCTTCCATAACTCACCCCCTTCTTAAAATTTGCAAAACTCCATTAAATCCGACCAAAATCTCACCACACCTCGACTAAAACAACCACCGCACTTCACCTCAACCACCATGCCACCTTCTCGCGCCACACGCTCCCAACAAAAGAAACCTTCTCCACCTTCACCAACTCCCTCACCACCACCATCTCCGACACCCATTACCACCGCAAGTCCAACCCCAGACAACGGCAAGCGTCGTAAACTAAACCGAGTCTCATCCTCCGTCTCTGATGACATGCAAGAACTAGGATCGAACCTCAAGAACCCTCGTCCCCTGTTTAAAGAATACTCCGTCGAAGCCACCAAGGAAGGACTCGAGTGAGTTCGTATGACAAAACTTGAAGGTATGCTCATTGACCGTCTTCTTCCCTATTCCATTCATTCGGGTTGGTTTTACCCGACATCTTGGGTCGAAGGGTCGAAGTCTCTGCTTTTCTTTAAAAAGTTTTTGGAGTTTCAGGGATGGAAGTATATTAGCAATTTTTCGGGTTTGATATTTCCTATTGAGTTGGTACAGTTCTTTGCCTCTGTCAAATTAAGTGAATCTGGGATAAAAGCTGTGGTAAATGGAAAAGATGTCGAGATTTCTTATGGTGATATTTGTGAAATTTTTCACCTTGATCCTAATGGTCTTGAAATTGATACCCGTAAGGAGTGGGGGGTGGTAACCCAAGAACAAAAAATGATGATCAAAAAGTATTTTGACCCAAATGCCACTGAAACTTCTCCTCTCCTCACAAATTCGTTTTCGCCCAAATTGAAGTTGTTTGTGAACAATCTTTGGAACACGATTTTACCTAGGAGGGGTGGTTGTGACAAGTTATCAAGTATCGAAGCCATTGTCTTATTTCATTGGTTAGAAGAAAATAAAATCAATCTTGCATTCTTATTGTGTTCGAAAATTTGTCAAACCTCATCCGTCTTAATCAAGGAAAAGACGAGTTCGACACTTGACATTCCTTATGGAATGTGGGTCTCAGAAATCTTGCTCAAAAAGGGTGTTGTCGATGACTTAAGTTTCGGTGTTAAGCCCCGTGATCGCATGTGTGATAAGCTGCTCAAGTTGATGGGTATTATGGTTGATGGAGTTGATTTGGCTTTTGGAAAGACGGTTGAGGAGGGTCCTAATCCGAATCCATCTCCCTCGTTTGAAGGCTTGGAGGCTAAGATGGATCAGATTATTGGGTTGTGTCAAAGTAAGCAAAAACAAGAAAATTTGGGTGCCTCGGGAAGTCGTGCAAGTGGTAGTCGTGGATTCGAAGAGGATGTTAAGGTTTGGATGGAAAAAGTTGATAAGCACTTGGTAAAGATTGGGTCCGAGGTTTCGGTGGTATGCTCCGAATTGCTCGCCATAAGTGATCGTTTATCCTTCATTACAACTCAAGGAGGAGCCATGGTGAGAGACCACGGGTTGTTGCGAGAGGATGCTTCTAAAGCACTTGAGGCCGTCAAGGCACTCTCGCTCAAGGTGCTCAACTTCGAGATTGCGCTCAATGCTCAAGGGAGAAACGTAAATAGCTGCCTTGATAGGTTGGAGACCCTCGAGTTCCGTACCCGACCCGAATACGTAAACCCTTATGCAAAGAATCCAGGCTCAAGTTCTTGTTCGTGATCCGTCATCTCCGTCTCTGTTTTTTTTTCAGAATTGAAGTTGTTGTGTTGTTATTTTGCTTAAGTCCTGGGTTGGACTTATAAAACCTTTACTCTAGTGGCCCATTTGTTTCCCTGGCCCAATTGAATCCGAGGCCCTGCTCCTTTTTGCCTCCCTCGGATTTCCTAATCCTACCGTGGCCCAACCATTATCCCCTTTTGCTGTGGCCCACATCTCTTGATTGGCCCATTATGAACTAACCTAGCCGGCCCAATTTTCATACTTTTGTTAATATTCGGCCCATTGGCATAGTATATTCGGATTGGTTGTGTATATTTTCACATTCCGTATGTGCTTGTGTGATATTTTCTATGTTCATATTTTTTTAGACTCGTTTATATGCTTGCTTATGTTTCGTCGTATATTATTCTAGTCGTTTCATGTCTTTGTTCTCCTCTTTCCGATGATGTCAAGAGGGGGAAATATGCGACTTAGATTAGAGTTTGCCTAAGCTTGCTCCTTGTCGTAATTCATTGTCTCTTAGGGTCCTTAAAGGATATGGGATAGATGGAAGATAAAAACCCTAAGTTGATCTTTGCTATGAATGACCATTATTATATTGAGGGGGAACATACACTTAGACACAAAATCTAAGAAAGACTTGCCATCATCAAAAAGGGGGAATTTGTTGAACCATGTATTCAAATATATATATACTATATATGTTTATGTTTTGATAATGACAAGTCTAGCTATTTATATATAATATACTCGTATGTATAATCGTGTGCTAAGTGTACAGATTATTAGTAACAAGATCTAATCTATCAAGTATAAAAGATTCAAGCATATTAGTCAATGAATTGACTAAGTCGAAGATTGATAGAAGATCAAGCGTGCATAATGAACTAAAGTTATATTTATCAGCTATAGCTTTAGTACAAGATTGATTCAAGTTATAGCTCGTAGCTATAACTTTATATTATGAAGAAATGTTCGGAATATATATGTGTTTAGGTTGAAACGTTTGTTTCCAAATTAGATTCGTGTAGATTTAGTGTTTAATTGGTATTCTATTTGTAAAATAGAATTGTTAATCTTAATTTTTTTTTTTTTTTGTTCAAATGAGCGCACTATGTCGCGGATGAGAATCGAACCCCCAACTTCATGGTTGGGATAAGAGTGCTCTTACCACTTGAGCTAACTCTTGTTCTCAAATGAAAACATGCCGTTAATAGGATTATATAAAATATCTTTAAGTTAAATAAGGAATAAATAATTGTCTTATGAGATAATTATTTATTACTAAAATAAACTAAGGATTTTTATATGATTTTTCTTGTCAAAATATATAATCTAAGATATGGTTTGTTTCGATTTTGGGAAACGTGTAACATGTCACGTTGTTATAAATCGTGTAGGGTTTATTTAAATAAATATTATGTATTTATTTAACATCCTAAACAAACTAAGATTATATTATGGTAATATATTTTATTATCTTTGACATGGTTTAGGAAGTTGATTTAATAAGTAAGGATACTAATTATTTATTGTATAAAGATTTTTCCTAAATATGAATTAGGAAATTGATTCCTTATATAATACATAAAGTATATTATTAAATCTTTCCTAAACATATTAAGATTAGATTTAAGGGAGTATTACTAAAAGACTAGTATTTTAGTTTAAGTAATATTACTAAATCATCTAGGGTTTGAATTACCTAGATACATCTTCTATATAAATAGACTACCATGACACATTAAAACACGAAACACATACACACTTATACACGCAAATCAAGAGAGAAACCGCCGTTCATATACTTCAATATTCGAGCTTATCATTGTCATATCCGATTCAAAATTCAAGTGCTCAAGCATTGATCTTATTCATTCAAGATTGTGACATCAAGGAACATTGAAGACTTTATCTTATTTACGTAAGATAGATCGAGTATTTAGCGGTACTCATTGTAAGACAAATATTTAACGGTATTTGTCGTAGCTAGATATTTAACGGTATCTAGATAGAGTTGTGACTAACATCAAAGTCACACGAGTTGGGTTGATAAAATTGTAATCCAAAGTTGGTACTAATTTTATTAATCGAGATAGTGGACGTAGGTCTCAAAGTGTGAGACTGAACCACTTCAAAAATATTGTGTCTCTCCTTATTATTTGTTTTACTCGAAGATCATCATACAACCATTCACACATCGAAGAAGATTTAAAAAGAAGGCATACTCAATTCAACCCCCCCCCCCCCCTTCTTGAGTATATTATATCAATAGACTCTTCACCTTCCCACTCTGCATCAGTACACAACCTAGACCTAGCATCGAAGCATCGCAATAGACATCATAATCAACCGCATTCTCTAGAAGGGTAAGCACTGGAGCGGTCGTGAGTCTGGTCTTCAACTCCTGTAAAGAACTATCGCAGGTATCGTTCCACACAAATTTGGTCTCCTTATTTAGCAACTGAGTCATCTGACGAGCAAGTCTAGAAAAGTCCTGCACGAAACGACGATAGTAACCTGCTAATCCAAGAAACTACGAATCTCTCCAACATCTTTGGGACTCTTCCAATCTATAACAACCTCTATCTTGGAGGGATCAACCATAACACCCTCACTGGAGATAACATGTCCTAGAAAGGCAACTTGAGACAACCAGAACTCACACTTCGAAAACTTAGCAAACCACTTCTGACGGCGCAGAATCTCAAGTATGATGCGAAGATGATCGACATGGTCTTCATCAGTCTTCGAATAAATCAGGATGTCATCAATGAACACCATAACACAAGTGTCCAAGTACTCACTGAATGTCCTATTCATCTGATCCATGAATATTGCAGGAGCATTGGTCAACCCAAATGGCATGACCACGAACTCAAAATCTCCATATCGAGTACGAAAAGCAGTCTTTGCAATGTCAACCTCACGAACTGGAATCTGGTGATTCCCTAACCGTAGATGAATCTTGGAAAATCTGGAAGCACCACGAAGCTGGTCGAATAGATCATCAATCCTGGGCAGAGGATAGCGGTTCTTCACCGTGACTCGGTTCAATTCCTTGTAGCCGATACACAATCTCATCGATCCATCCTTCTTCTTTACGAACAACACTGGAGCACCCCTAGGAGAAGCACTCGGTCGAATAAATCCCTTCTCAATCATCTCTTCCAATTGCTGCTTCAGTTCCTTTAATTCAGGCGGAGCCATCCGATATGGAGCCTTAGATATAGGTCCGGTACCAGGTACAAGCTCGATCGTAAACTCGACATCTCGCTCAGGAGGTATACCCGACAACTCTTCTGGAAACACATCAGGAAATTCTCGAACAATAGGCACCTCTTCTAGCTTTGGCAACGAAGGCTTCGCGGCTGAAACAACACACAGGAAGGCTTGGCAACCCTTCCTAAGAAGATTAGAAGCTTTCATTGAATAAATGACGCGAACACCCTTTCGGGGGCGAGTTCCCTTATAAGAAACACGAACTCCTGTAGGACTCCTCAAGCAAATTTTCTGGTCACGGCATTCGAAGCGAGCATGGTACCGCGACAAGCAATCCATACCGAGGATAATATCAAACTTCTCGAGAGGAAACTCAGTAAGTTCGCTGGAAATGTGGAGCTGGAAATCAAAATGGGTACATCCCTATATGACGAAGAGCAGGAGAAAACTTCTCCAGAAGGCAATGAGATAGAAGTCTCCTCACAAATAAACGAAGCGAGATCTAGTCAATCGGCGTACTGAGTCGATATGAAAGACAATGAAGTACCAGTATCAAATAAGATCAAGCACTCAGCACCGAGGACAGAAAATATACCAGTAATGATATCAGGATTGGCCTCAGCCTCAGCTCTGGTCATGACAAAAATCTTCCCGTTCGCCTTGTTCACTCGAGTAGCTGCAGCAGTATCAGCCTTTCCCAGTGTGGTGTTCCTCTGGACACTCAAAAGATCTATGCCCAAATCCGTTACAAGTGTTACACTTGTACGCCTGTCTGTAGCAATCATAACCAGGATGATGAGCATTACCACAACGGTTACACTTATCCGTAGAGGTCTCTGTATGAACAATGGTCTTGGCTGCTGGAGCGACAAACCTCTCGAACCTCTTCTTCTAAGAAGTAGGTGTAGTAGATGGAACAAAAGGTCGCTTGCCCTGATAAGTAAAACTCTGGTGCGAAGAAGCACTAGCAGAAACGACACGAGTCTCGGCATCAATAGCCTTAATTGAGCTCTTAGCCCAAATGGCATCGTCGTACACCTCCACGAAGGAAGTAGAATCTTTGCGAACCATACTCTCGATGCGGGGTCCTAGCTTCCATCTGTAGAAGTAGACTCTCTTGGACTCATCGCTCACGAATCGAGAAACAAAGTGAGCCAACTGATTAAACTTGTCCGTGAACTCATGCACCGTCATCTTTCCCTATTTCAGATCCATGAATTCTTTCAGCCTTTGAGCACGAAGTTCCTTTGGGTAGAAGCGGGTCTCTATCTTGTCTTTGAACATATCATAACCAAACAGCGGATCAAGGAGAAAAGTTGGACCAGTAAGAGTCCACCATCGGTCAGCCTCAAGCATCAGAAAGTGAGCGGCTAAACGCACCCTATCCTCCCTGACAACTGAGTACATGGAGAAGCTCCTCTCCGTGTCTCTGAACCATTCCGATAATACAACTAGATCCACTTCCCCACCGTAAGTCTTAGCATGGCTCTTAGACATCTGAGTGGCAATCCAGGAGAAACCACCAGGCCTATTAGCATCGTTACCATGCGGAGGAGGAGGAGGAACAGCTTCCTATTTAGTCCGTTGGTTCTCAAGAACCTGAAGAAGCGCTTACATTATAGTATTCTCTACATTTGAAGGCCTCACCATCCTTCAAAAGATAAACAGTGTTAGTTTAACATATATCATTCACAAACAGACTACAATAATAAGTCCTTAAATCTACCCCATCTCTCATTCATTATCTGATTATTTGGTCAAGTTAAGGTTGGGGGTCACATGAGTGCATCGGGAGCAATAACGCTCTGATACCAACTGTAAAACCCCTCGTCGCAGCGGAAAATATAAACACACGAACATGCCAAAATTTACGCGGAATTAAACTTTAACATGCTTGATAAGGTACAAGGTGAACTATACATGCGGAAGTAAACAAAACATAGATAAGTATTTAAGTATATAAAAAACATGAGTACAAAACTGCAGCCCAGGATAGCAGATCCCTACAGGCACCAAAATATTGTATGTAAAGTTTAGGTCTAGCTAAACGATAAAAGTGTAAGTCATCGATGAATGGATCATCGCTCGCTAGCCTCAGTGAACCCCTCTGTAACACCCCCATTTATTCAAGGGCCTGAACTAGGACTCCTCAGATAAATACAGGTGTTACCATCTCGGTTTCCCGAGGCAGTAGATACAAAGGAAGATAACAGTACTTTAAATTAAATTTAAACTCAAAACATGTTCTTACATAACCAAATTATAAAACTGTTCTGATACAAATGAAAGTACAACTCATCAACTACTATCAAGTGAGCTAGACTCTAGGCAGGTCTGGGTCCATGCTTCTCCCTTCCCTAAGCTCCCATAGTCTTATACCTGTCAATCTGCTCCCCAATAATTTGGTTCATCACAGGTCATCACGAATACACAGGGTCAACCACGAGGTTGAGTAGAGAAAACTGTAAACAAACGCATTACTATAAATAGAAAGTTGAACTTCTCCACTCCGAATCACAGACCCTTTTCTCCGCACCAATCACAGACCCTTTATCTCCGCACCAAACACAGACCCTTTATCTCCGCACCAAACACAGACCCTTTATCTCCGCACCAAACACAGACCATTTATCTCCGCACCATATCGTATCAAAGAATTATATATCACAATATACCAAGCATAACAATATAGATGAACATGGTTAATATCAACCAACAAACAGATTACACATCTTATATACGTAGTATTCCCCTACCTCGTAACTGCAAGAGAAAATGGCAAAATGCACAATCGCTCTTAAAAGTGCTCCACACGAAAACTTCCACCTAAAAGTATATTATTTAATCAATAAACTCCCTACATCTCATAATACACGTACACATTCTATTTATAGAAACCTCCTATACTTAGAAAGTTTCCTAACAACCAAGGTTACCCAAAATAGTAACCTTCCAAATATGGCAACTTTCCAAATATAGAAACTTCCTAAATATATCATCTCGTAACACAAGACTTCCAAATTTGGTAAACTTCTAAACATGGCAACTAAATTTTGAAATTCAAAGCATACAAAACCTTCCCAATATAATTATTTATATGCCATAATAACAAAGATATTATCATTAATAATATTAATTAACAATATACCCAAAATATAATCATTCTATTAAAACAACCATAAAAATAATAATAGTAATAATAGTAATAATAATAATAATAATAAAAGTAATAATAATAAAAGTACACACAAAACAGCCCCCAAAAACCCGTGCGAACAGCCCCTAAACAACCCTTACACAACCACCATACCACAACCAACTACCACCGCCAACCACCGCCAACCACCCCAACCTTTCCTCCTACCACCACGACCACCGGCCACCTGACCGACGCCCGCCGGTGAGTCGAACCAGAGCCCAGATCAGGCCTGGTTCCTCACCCCCGACTCTGACCTCCTTAACTTATCCCCCTCTTCGACGCAACCCCCGCCATGACTACCACTAACCGCGACCACCCAGACCACCCCTAGACCAGACCCCGACAAACCCTGAGACTGCCACCACGAGAACCCCCTCACAACCACCAATAACCAGACTCAAAGACCCATAACAACAACTTACATGAACAGATCCGAACCGACTCTAAAACACATCAGAACAGACCTCCAGTTTGAGACCGTACACACCCCTTTCCTGACACCTTATTTGACACCTTCAAGCATGTGTTAAACCAACCAACGACGCAACAATCATGAGTAGCATATAAACTCTATACATCATAGTATAAATAAACGTAAAAACAACAAGAAGAAGACGTGTATACAACCCCCTAAACAGACGACAAACATCGTGCTTAAACTGCATTTTAAAAAGAATGTGGCGACCATACCAGATCCTTGACCACTTCGAGACACCCTAGGACCACCTTCTACCACCGTGAGCAGGTTGATTCTCTTCTCCAATATGTCGGCTAGGGTTTTGTGAAGTCATAGTTGTGTTTGGTTAGGGTTTTGTGCACTGAATTCCATGATATATATAAGGCGGCTGAGACATAGTTGCTGGTTGTTTGAATTTCCGTGTGGGCTTGGTCTGTTGTCACGCCAATCGAGGCCTAGTGCAGGGTGAAAACAGGTCCCAAGTTCGAACCACACTATCACCATGCCACATACATTGCTACTAGGTGTTTAGGTCCCTACTTCGAATCCCACAGTAGTACAAAAATCACCCCACAAAACGAGTACGCGTAAGCTTATGAACCGACTATTTAAGAAGTAAAAGATAACTCTTGATCATAACTAACCCACGAAACCACTATTTTTAATAATAAAATTCGGGTTATTACAGTCTTCCCCCCTTAAAACGAACTTCGTCCCGAAGTTCACGAAGTTCACCCACTCATAACGTCAAAACACACACCCTATTAACATGATAAAACATGAAATGCGACATTCTACCCCACTAAGAAAAAGAGTTACGTCCGCGTAACGTACCTTAAACGAAAAGTTGCGGATAACGTTCCTTCATGGACGCCTCAGACTCCCAAGTTGCCTCCTCCATGTTGTGATTGGTCCATAAGACTTTAACCAACACTGTTTCTCCATTCCGCGTCTTCCGTATCTTCCTATCCAAGATCTCCTTTGGAAGCTCAACATAAGTAAGTTGCTCATCGACCTCGATCACCTCATGGCTCAACACATGCGAGGGATCACTCAAATACTTCCTTAACTGAGATACATGAAACACATTATGGACCCTGGAGAGAGCTGGTGGTAAAGCTAGGCGATATGCCACCTCCCCAACCCTGTCCAAAATCTCAAAGGGTCCAATAAACTTTTGACTCAGTTTGCCACGCTTGCCGAATCTCATCACACCCTTCATTGGAGAGACTTTCAGTAGTACTTTCTCTCCGGCCTCAAATGAAATATCGCTCTTCTTCAGATCGGCATAGCTTCTGTCTATCCTGAGCGGCCCTCATCCTCTGTCGAATAATCTGAACCTGCTCCACCATCTCCTGGATCATATCTGGCCCTAGAGTCACCACATTAGCTCGATCATCCCAACACACAGGGCTCCGACACTTCCTCCCGTACAGAGCCTCGAAAGGGGCCATGCCTATGCTTGCATGGTAGCTGTTATTATAAGAAAACTCGATCAACCCCAGTCGGTCCTCCCAAGATCCTCCGAACTCAAGTACACAAGCCCGCAACATATCCTCAAGGGTCTGAATCGTTCTCTCAGTCTGACCGTCAGTAGCTGGATGGAAAGCAGTACTCATCTTCAATTGGGTACCCAAAGCTGCCTGTAACTCCTGCCAAAATCTAGAGATGAACCTCGAGTCTCGATCAGAAACAATGTTCTTGGGTACACCAAGCAATTTGACCACATTCTGCACATATGACTTAGCCAACTCAGCTTTACTCCAAGTATCTTTCATCGGAATAAAGTGAGCAGACTTAGTCAAACGATCCACAATCACCCAAATCATGTTGTTGCCCCTCTGAGTCCGAGGCAACCCCACGATAAAGTCCATCGAAATATTCTGCCACTTCCACTCTGGCACATCTAAAGGCTGAACCTTCCCTTGTGGTCTCTTATGCTCCCCTTTCACTCGTTGACACGTCAAACACCTCGAGACAAACTCTGCGACCTCCTTCTTCATATTCGGCCACCAAAACGTCTTCTTAAGGTCCTTATACAGTTTATCACCCCCTGGGTGTACAGAATAAGGAGTAGCATGAGCTTCAGTCAGGATCTTCTTCCTTAGCTCCTCAACATTCGGTACGCACCATCGCCCACTGAATCTCAAGCTACCGTCGGTATGAATACTGAACTTGGATGCATTTTCACCAACCCCACTTTCCACCATTAAACGCCACTTCTGGATTCTCTCATCGTTCTTCTGCAACTCCCGAATCTCCCCATACAACTCAGGCTCCACAGTCAAATCACCAAGGGCATCCCCTTTCCGGATCATAAAAATTCCCATCTCTCTTAATTCGTCATGCAACCTCACCCTCGATCTGGCACAACTCAAAGCATGCACTGACTTCATTCTTAGGGCATCGGCCACCACATTCGCCTTGCCCTCGTGATAAACAATCTGCATATCATAGTCTCCGATTAACTTTATCCACCTCCTCTGCCTCATGTTCAACTCTTTCTGGGTGTAGATATACTTCAGACTCTTATGATCAGAAAACACTTTAAAAGTAGCTCCATAAAGATAATGGCGCCACAATTTTAGTGCAAATACAACGGCTCCCAGTTCTAAATCATGAGTCGGGTAATTTTCTTCATAGGTCTTCAACTGGCGAGACGCATAAGCTATTACTCTCCCGTTCTGCATTAACACACAACCCAACCCATGCTTCGAAGCGTCGGTATATACTTCGAAATTATCACCCCCAACTGGCAAGGCCAGGATAGGAGCTGTTGTCAGGCGTTCCTTAAGAATCAGGAATGCCTTCTCACAACCCTCATCCCAGACAAAACGGTTCTCCTTCCTCATTAACGACGTCAACGGCTTTGCTATCTTCGAAAAGTCTTTGACGAATCTCCGGTAATACCCTGCCAACCCCAGAAAACTTCGGATCTCGCTCACATTCTTCGGACTTTGCCACTTAGTCACAGCCTCGATTTTACTAGGGTCAACAGATACCCCCTCTTTGGAAATGACATGCCCCAGAAACGCCACTTTCTCCAACCAGAACTCGCATTTACTTAACTTAGCATTGAGCTTATGCTCCTCCAGAGTCCGAAGTACCTTCCTCAAATGGTCCTCGTGCTCTTCTGCATTCTTAGAATATACCAGGATATCATCTATGAATACCACCACGAACTTGTCGAGATACGGGCTAAAGACTCGATTCATCAAGTCCATGAACACAGCTGGAGCATTAGTCAATCCAAAGGGCATAACCACAAATTCATAGTGGCCATATCTCGTTCGGAAAGCGGTCTTCGGAATATCTTCATCCTTTATCCTCAACTGATGATACCCGGATCTCAAATCAATCTTGGAGAAAACCCCGGCTCCACTCAACTGATCGAACAAGTCGTCAATTCTCGGCAAAGGGTAACGGTTCTTGATGGTCACATTGTTCAGCTCTCGGTAGTCAACACACAACCTCAAACTCCCATCCTTCTTCACAAACAGAACAGGTGCACCCCAGGGCGACACACTGGGTCGAATGAACCCTTTTTCAGCTAGTTCATCCAATTGTTTCTTCAATTCCTCCATCTCTTTAGGTCCCATACGGTATAGTGATTTAGATATCGGTCCCGCCCCTGGTTTGAGGTCAATGGAAAATTCCACTTCCCTCCTCGGCGGTAACCCTGGAATGTCGTCTCTAAAAACTTCCTCAAACTCCCGTACCACAGGTATCTCATTAGTCTTGGGGGTCTCAGCCTCACAATCCCACATTTGGCACAAGATTAGGCTTTCTCCTTTCCGCAAACTAGACTTCAGGGTATTGACAGATATAAATTTGATTTTTGGCTTGACTCTATACCCCTTGTAGGATACCCTCACTCCCTTGGGTCCCTTCAAAGAAATTTTCTTTTGATGACAGTCGATAAAAGCCCTATACTTCCCCAACCAATCCATCCCTAGGATCACCTCAAAACCCCCCAGTGGAAATTCTATGAGGTCACAATAGAAAATTGCTTCCCCGATTTTGATGGGTACACTTCCATAGACTCTATTACAAGCTATTGACTCTCCTGAAGGTATGGTCACTGAGTCTGCGACCCAGTCGAACCTCTCAAGCCCCAAAACTCTAACATGATCTCTAGACACAAAAGAATGGGTGGCACCGGAGTCGAAAAGTACGAAGGTAGGTCTAGAGTTTACAAGAAAATTACCAGTAACCACATGAGCATCCTCCTGAGCTGCTTGTTTTCCCATGGCAAATAGCTTGCCACTGGACTTGACCCCACTCTGACTGGCACTAGATGTCCCAGCCTGCTGGCTTCCCTCTGCTCCTGTCTTCTGGTTACCTCCATTCCCATAGCTTTGGTTCTGGTGCGAGCGGTTCTGATAACTGTTGAAGTTCCTCTGGAAATTGCTGCTCCCTCCAGACTTCGCACCCCCACCGTAGTTTGTTGTGGGTGTGCGATAGCCGCTGCTACCATAGGACTGAGTGCGGGATCCCTGATATCCGGATGTAGGCGTGCGATAACCCCCGGACTGATTCCCTCCAGAAGAGCGACATACTGCCTGCTTGTGCCCAATTTTCCCGCAGCCGAAACAGACCACTCCCACTGAACCACTACCAGAACCTCCACTCCTAAAGTTGCCCCCACTCTGGTTCCTCCCACCACCGGAGGCACTACTCCCGAAGTACCCACTGAACTTGTTAGAGCTCTGCTTTTTCGATCCTGAACCCTCAGCTACTGATTCAGCCTTCCTCTTTTCAGACTTGGACTTTTTGTCCTCCTTGATCATCTCTGAAAGCCTCTCCGCCGCCCCAGCCCTTAGGTAGATGTCACGGACTGTGGTGGGCGGAGCTGCAATCAATCTCTTCTTGATGGCGATTGATAATCCCCTCTCAAATTTCATTGCCAGCATGGCATCGTCAAACCCCATGTCTCCCACATAGCTCACCAACTGGATAAACTTCCTATAGTAAGCTTCCACCGACATGTCTTCTGTCATCTTGAATGTATCAAACTCCTCTCTTAGCTTGCTTTTCTGGAATTCTGGTAGAAACACTTCATATAAAATCCTCTTGAATGCGACCCAAGCAACAAATTCGGTCCCATCCTCTCTAGCTGCCTCTCTAAGCTCTCCCTTGTTCCCGGTCCACCAGTCTCCAGCCATACCCCTAAGATAGTGGGCAGCCTGGTCCACCCTCAATTCTTCTGGGCAATCCAGCAGCTCGAACAGGTTACTGAATTCCCGGCACCAAGCTCCCAGCAGATGAGGTTCCCCCTCCCCAGTGAATTGGGTAGGGTGATGCCTCGCGATGATTGTGCTCATTTTCGCGGAGTCCATACGTTTGGTCTTTAGGGCCTCATTTTCAGCTATCAAACGGTCCAACTCCTCTTGCGTGATGTTAACGGCATTATCTCTTCGCGGAGGCATACTATAACACAAGAAAAGAAATGAGTCCCGACGTATATGGGTACCCATTTGGATTAGGGCTATGTTCCCTAAGCATTAAAATCTATAACACTTATCATAAAGAGTAGTTTTCTTCTATAACATGGCTCAGGGATCACATAACCGCATATCACTTAGACATGATGAAAGAAAGATTTCTAACATGTTTCAAACCACTTAACATATCACATCAATATACAGCTTTTCCAACAATTAAAGATTCATTCATGCTCATGCCCCTTCCGGCTTATCAAAAAGTCACTTATACTCAGAATTCTCATAGCACACTTATCACAGTATGCTATCACTTTCACCATCTCTTATTCTACCCTTTTCTCTCGTATATGCACTCTACGTTCCCGGGTAAAACTGATACGGCCTATGGTTCGGTGTGAGGGGGCCCCAGACTCATACTACCCTTTAAGTATGAGTCTGGGGCCGTGTCTCTGAACCATTCCGATAATACAACTAGATCCACTTCCCCACCGTAAGTCTTAGCATGGCTCTTAGACATCTGAGTGGCAATCCAGGAGAAACCACCAGGCCTATTAGCATCGTTACCATGCGGAGGAGGAGGAGGAACAGCTTCCTATTTAGTCCGTTGGTTCTCAAGAACCTGAAGAAGCGCTTACATTATAGTATTCTCTACATTTGAAGGCCTCACCATCCTTCAAAAGATAAACAGTGTTAGTTTAACATATATCATTCACAAACAGACTACAATAATAAGTCCTTAAATCTACCCCATCTCTCATTCATTATCTGATTATTTGGTCAAGTTAAGGTTGGGGGTCACATGAGTGCATCGGGAGCAATAACGCTCTGATACCAACTGTAAAACCCCTCGTCGCAGCGGAAAATATAAACACACGAACATGCCAAAATTTACGCGGAATTAAACTTTAACATGCTTGATAAGGTACAAGGTGAACTATACATGCGGAAGTAAACAAAACATAGATAAGTATTTAAGTATATAAAAAACATGAGTACAAAACTGCAGCCCAGAATAGCAGATCCCTACAGGCACCAAAATATTGTATGTAAAGTTTAGGTCTAGCTAAACGATAAAAGTGTAAGTCATCGATGAATGGATCATCGCTCGCTAGCCTCAGTGAACCCCTCTGTAACACCCCCATTTATTCAAGGGCCTGAACTAGGACTCCTCAGATAAATACAGGTGTTACCATCTCGGTTTCCCGAGGCAGTAGATACAAAGGAAGATAACAGTACTTTAAATTAAATTTAAACTCAAAACATGTTCTTACATAACCAAATTATAAAACTGTTCTGATACAAATGAAAGTACAACTCATCAACTACTATCAAGTGAGCTAGACTCTAGGCAGGTCTGGGTCCATGCTTCTCCCTTCCCTAAGCTCCCATAGTCTTATACCTGTCAATCTGCTCCCCAATAATTTGGTTCATCACAGGTCATCACGAATACACAGGGTCAACCACGAGGTTGAGTAGAGAAAACTGTAAACAAACGCATTACTATAAATAGAAAGTTGAACTTCTCCACTCCGAATCACAGACCCTTTTCTCCGCACCAATCACAGACCCTTTATCTCCGCACCAAACACAGACCCTTTATCTCCGCACCAAACACAGACCCTTTATCTCCGCACCAAACACAGACCCTTTATCTCCGCACCATATCATATCACAGAATTATATATCACAATATACCAAGCATAACAATATAGATGAACATGGTTAATATCAACCAACAAACAGATTACACATCTTATATACGTAGTATTCCCCTACCTCGTAACTGCAGGAGAAAATGGCAAAATGCACAATCGCTCTTAAAAGTGCTCCACACGAAAACTTCCACCTAAAAGTATATTATTTAATCAATAAACTCCCTACATCTCATAATACACGTACACATTCTATTTATAGAAACCTCCTATACTTAGAAAGTTTCCTAACAACCAAGGTTACCCAAAATAGTAACCTTCCAAATATGGAAACTTTCCAAATTAGAAACTTCCTAAATATATCATCTCGTAACACAAGACTTCCAAATTTGGTAAACTTCTAAACATGGCAACTAAATTTTGAAATTCAAAGCATACAAAACCTTCCCAATATAATTATTTATATGCCATAATAACAAAGATATTATCATTAATAATATTAATTAACAATATACCCAAAATATAATCATTCTATTAAAACAACCATAAAAATAATAATAGTAATAATAGTAATAATAATAATAATAATAAAAGTAATAATAATAAAAGTACACACAAAACAGCCCCCAAAAACCCGTGCGAACAGCCCCTTAACAACCCTTACACAACCACCATACCACAACCAACTACCACCGCCAACCACCGCCAACCACCCCAACCCTTCCTCCTACCACCACGACCACCGGCCACCTGACCGACGCCCGCCGGTGAGTCGAACCAGAGCCCAGATCAGGCCTGGTTCCTCACCCCCGACTCTGACCTCCTTAACTTATCCCCCTCTTCGACGCAACCCCCGCCATGACTACCACTAACCGCGACCACCCAGACCACCCCTAGACCAGACCCCGACAAACCCTGAGACTGCCACCACGAGAACCCCCTCACAACCACCAATAACCAGACTCAAAGACCCATAACAACAACTTACATGAACAGATCCGAACCGACTCTAAAACACATCAGAACAGACCTCCAGTTTGAGACCGTACACACCCCTTTCCTGACACCTTATTTGACACCTTCAAGCATGTGTTAAACCAACCAACGACGCAACAATCATGAGTAGCATATAAACTCTATACATCATAGATATAAATAAACGTAAAAACAACAAGAAGAAGACGTGTATACAACCCCCTAAACAGACGACAAACATCGTGCTTAAACTGCATTTTAAAAAGAATGTGGCGACCATACCAGATCCTTGACCACTTCGAGACACCCTAGGACCACCTTCTACCACCGTGAGCAGGTTGATTCTCTTCTCCAATATGTCGGCTAGGGTTTTGTGAAGTCAGAGTTGTGTTTGGTTAGGGTTTTGTGCACTGAATTCCATGATATATATAAGGCGGCTGAGACATAGTTGCTGGTTGTTTGAATTTCCGTGTGGGCTTGGTCTGTTGTCACGCCAATCGAGGCCTAGTGCAGGGTGACAACAGGTCCCAAGTTCGAACCACACTATCACCATGCCACATACATTGCTACTAGGTGTTTAGGTCCCTACTTCGAATCCCACAGTAGTACAAAAATCACCCCACAAAACGAGTACGCGTAAGCTTATGAACCGACTATTTAAGAAGTAAAAGATAACTCTTGATCATAACTAACCCACGAAACCACTATTTTTAATAATAAAATTCGGGTTATTACACCCTCCATCAGCAACATGTACCTACATACATGAAATCATGTACGCCACAATCAGTGGGGAGTGACTAGAGTTCTCCTAGCAACCTATTGTCAATGGCACATAACATATAAGTATAATTCATCCAACATACTCCAACATAACAATATACGAAGTATACTTCATCCGTCACATCATAACATGCATCACTATGTAAATAGATCAGATACCACTACACAGGCATATCTAAAACATATAAGCATTCCTGATATAACATATTATGACATTCACTACATCTGACATTGTACCCCTACTCAAGCAAGCAAACATATAATATTCATTCAGCAACATCTGACATTGTTCCCCAACTCAGGCAAGCGGATGCAATCAACAATATCTAGAACTAGCCCCGTCTCAGGAAAGTACTAGACACACAATCAGGAGTGCCCAAGGAACACCCCGACTCAGGTAGACTTGGAACACAAGGTCAGCTAGCATACATCCATGAACCCCGACTCAGGGATGAATGAATACCGGTCAGCTAGTAATGGTTAAGAGGTCCCGACTCAGACATAACCATTACTCTTCGTAGTGAATCAGGATCCCGACTCAGACCTGACTCACCACGGTCAAACAAACTTTCAAAGGAATAGAGGTCCCGGCTCAGACATATCCCAATTCATCATCCATACACGTACCGGCTCAGAGGTCCCGACTCAGACATGTCTGTCACGCGACATACACTCACGTATCCAACTGGAGGTCCCGACTCAAACATAGTTCGATACGCAACATACAACAGTACATATCGTACTCTAGAGGTTCCGACTCAGACATATTCCGATATGCACTACAACCAATACTATGTCCTAGCCTTTCTTATTAGATTACCGTCTAACATGTGAAACCTTTCAAGCATACAAGTCACACGGAAGAAGAATCAATCAAATCGGATGAACCGATCACAAGTTAAACAACTTTTAAAAGAGAACATGGCTCGCTCTCAGCCGGCTACCAGACCGTCTGCCGGTCGGCCGGCTGGGAGTCCCATCCCCTTAGGCAGCCTATTGTTAAAGAACAATAGGAAAGGATCCTCCGCCGGTGGACCGGCTGCCGGCCACCCGGCTGGGAATCCTCCCTCAACCACTTTTTCTACAATTTTCTAAAAAGAAAGGGATCCTTAGCCGGTCTACCGGCTAGGAATCCACTCCCTAGCTTTCTCGAAATTTACATCCATTAGGGACTCTCAGCCGGTGGATTGGCGGCCGGCCACCCGGCTGGGAGCCCCATCATCAATTTCCTACGAACAACGAACATAACAAGGTCGGCTTCTCAGCCAGTGGACCGGTTGCCAGTCGGCCTACCAGCTGGGAGGCGATGTTCGTGAAAACGCAGATTTTGACATTCTTAATCCATTCCAATTCTTTAATAAGACATCCTATACATGTTTCTAATAAGCAACTCAACGGTCCCAGATTGTTTATAGCATCAAATAAGCATAAGAAACATATAAACAACATTCATTTCATGAACTCACACCAAATCCCCAAATTAAACCGGTCTTACATGTATACACCATATTCAACTCTCATATCAATTTCACCATAGATTCTTCATAAGACACAGTTTAGATAACATATTAAATATGTCTAGAATCATATTCCATGCTTACTTTCACAAAAACACAACAAGAACACATAGTATGCTAATATAACAAAAATAGGCCGAGTATCTCATTATCGTCACCTCAAATGCTTTAGATCCGGTTTCTTCTTATATAATGTATGAATCCACCTCCGGGTTGTCCAAGTCGACTCCTAACAACACAAAATACCGATTAGAAGCTTAAAAACGAGTCTGGGGCAAAACAGCCCGAAAATGAGATGTTACAATTTGAAAAACGAAAGTGATAGAAAGAATGAAAATCGCGAGAGGAATGCGTAGGTGAAATTGTTACCTTGATCCAAGTTGAGATGGGTTCTAGGATGATATTTTAAGAACTTGGAAATGTGAGAAAAATGGAGAAGTGAGTTACTGTTTCTTTTGTTTTTCTTATTTTGAGTTTTCTAGTAAAGAAGGAGAGTTGAAATGAAATGTGAAGGAGGAATAAGGAGTAAACTTCCTTTAAATGACTTATGAGACGGGTTTACACAAGTTTGCTCGGAAATGCTTTGATTACGGAAATGCCAAGGAAGGAAGACATCTTAAGATTAAAAATAAATCATAAGACGGAACTTAGCGGTATTTCTTAGAATATAACTTACAAAAATATAATTAAAATGTTATTAAATCCGAAAACCACTTTAAATTATTAAAATATACTTTTACTAAAATGCGGGATGTTACATATGAATTTTACATGGATGAATTATTGATTAATTTGTGAAATGAAAATTATATTATTAATAAAGTCAAGCCCAAATTCAAGTCCAAATCGAAGTGCAAAGCATAGGATTCCATGATGCATAAGGTGTAAAGATTTTAGGTCATTGTCGGGTGATTAATCGTCATCTTAAACACGGCATTGGATTCCTCACAATTAAGTGAGGAATTAAGAAGAATTAATCCGGAATCGTTGATCGGGGTTGTAGCCCTCTCCAATTTATACGTTTTAGATCACTTCTATTATAAATAAAAGTGATTGTCCAAGCTTGAGGGCCTCACTTATTACTTCCGAAAATCTCATTTTAAGCTAAGATTGTTTTGTAATTCTAGCTCACAAGTATTTCTTTTTAGTTTCTTAGTTTTAGAATAATTGTTATTTATATTGCATTTCAATCATAATACAAGTTTTATTCAAAGTATGCAAGTTCTCCTGGTTCTCTATATTTGGTTTTATTCGCAAGTTTACTATTCATCTTCAATTCTTATTTGTTCGTCGTCGTTCGGTAATCTCTGTTCTAGTATTACATTTCTATTTAGTTATATATTTAGTATTACATTTGGTATTTTATTTATACTTTAATAGTTTAGTTATAAACTACATAATTAGTTTACATTTCATATTTAGCTATCATTCTTTTATCATTTTCATATTCATCTAGCATTTTTATATCGCATTTATTTATGTGTAACACCCCGATATTTCACGACTTGTAAATTTAAATATTTTAAATTTAATTTCGAAAATAAATTATATTTCAGAAATGTCGTAATTTATTTAAATGATTTGAATAATTTATGTTGAGACATTTTAAATGTTTTTTAAATGACATTTCAGTTAATTGCGTAAATTATATCTTATGATCTAATTTTATTGTTCCGGAAATAGTTTTCTCATTTTAAGCTATAGTAACCTTGAGTCGGTGTTTCTAATTCAAACCGTCTTAAAAACTTGGCTTATGGGTCTAATCTGTAAGATAAATGATATTTATGCATGATTTACCCCCTATATTAGCTTTGTTTTATAATTAATATAGCACTTATTTAAGTTCTTTTAAGCTAATATTATGTTTCTACTGCAATTGTGTGTGTAATTGTGTTTTGTAGGAAAATGAGCTTAAATGAGCTAAAATACTACAAAGTACCGCAAGACTAGAAATATGGCTAAGTATGAACAAGACATAGACTTTGAGCTTGAAGTTTTATGAATTTTGCATGGATGACTTATTGATTAATTTGTGAAATGCAAATTATATTATTAATAAAGTCAAGCCCAAATTCAAGTCCAAATCAAAGTGCAAAGCATAGGATTCCATGATGCATAAGATGTAAGATTTTAGGTCATTGTCGGGTGATTAATCGTCATCTTAGACACGAACATTGGATTCCTTCCAATTAAGTGAGGAATTAAGAAGAATTCATCCGGAATCGTTTGTCCCTGATCGGGGATGTAGCCCTCTTCAATTTATACGTTTTAGATAACTTCTATTATAAATAAAAGTGATTGTCCAAGCTTGAAAGCCTCACTTAATTCTTCCGAAAATCTCATTTTAAGCTTAGATTGTTTTGTAATTCTAGCTCACAAATATTTCTTTTTAGTTTCTTAGTTTTAGAATAATTGTTATTTATATTGCATTTCAATCATAATACAAGTTTCAAGTTCTCCTTGTTCTCTACATTTGGTTTTATTCGCAAGTTTATTAATCATCTTCAAGTCTTATTTGTTCATCCTCATTCGGTAATCTCTGTTTTAGTATTACATTTCTTTTTAGTTATATATTTAGTATTACATTTGGTATTTTATTTATACTTTAATAGTTTCGTTATAAACTACATAATTAGTTTACATTTCATATATAGTTATCACTCTTTTATCATTTTCATATTCATCTAGCATTTTTATATCACATTTCTTTATGTGTAACACCCCGATATTTCACGATTTATAAATTTAAAAATTTTAAATTTCATTTCGAAAATAAATTATATTTCACAAATGTCGTAATTTATTTAAATGATTTGAATAATTTATGTTGAGACATTTTAATTTTTTTAAAATGACATTTCATTTAATTGCGTAAATTATATCTTATGGTCTAATTTTATTGTTCCGAAAATAGTTTTCTCATTTTAAGCTATAGTAACCTTGATTCGGTGTTTTTAATTCAAACTGTCTTAAAAACTTGGCTTATGGCTCTAATCTGTAAATGAGTCAATTTCCCTCATATATCTCTCTCTCTCTCTCCTCCTTCCTTCTTCATTTTTCAGATTCGCAAAACATAACAAACCTCATTTTTATATTTTTCTCTCATTCAATCTTTAAATGGTCATAAAATTTTTGTTACTTATTCGTTTGAGAAGATTTCGCGTCTATTTCTTCCACTCACCGTCCTCCATCTTTTTAGGTAACATTTTTCGAGGTTGAGTCGTGGGTTGTGGTTCTCGACGTGGATTCGGGCAGAAGAAATAGCTTGGAGCCGGAATCTTGTTGATTGAAGATTAAAAAAAGGTAACCTTGATGAGAAAATTCGGCTTATGTCATAAACTTTGTGACTTTTACTAGGTTTTATGTTAGTAACATGTTTAGGAAAAGTGATTTGTTTTTGGTTGAGTATATGACGTTTATTATTCTGAAATTGGTGTATGTTAGAATCATGCTAGGAGCAGAGGCGTCCAATGATTTTAGGAGGCCCGGTTCAAATTGTCAATTTGGGGCCCTAAATAATACTTGTAAGCAAATAATATTTTTTAAAAAATAATAAAACAAAAAAAATAAGAATTTGCTAACTACAGGAATTGAACCTTGGACATCATGTTGAAAAATAGTGCTCTGACCACTACACCCAAGAATATTAATACTTGTTTAGTACAAGAAAAGGTTAATGTATTCTAACCATACTGAGTTTTGGGCCCCCAAAACTTTTGGGCCCCGGTTCTTAGAACCGGTTGAACACGCCCTTGGACGGCCCTGGCTAGGAGTGTTATTTAATAGTCCTTACATGATAAGAATGACATAGGTGTTGACGGATGAATGTTTGTTTAAGAAAAAGAGGATTTAATTGATTGGTTTTGCGAATGAATCATGAGATTGTTCATGTGCTCAAGTTAGTTTGCTTGTTTATGGTGGATTGTGGCCCTTTTTTTTCCCAGAAAATCAATTTAAAAACAATTTTTTATAAATATTTTAATAACTAAACTAAATAAGCAGTTAAATTACGTGTTTTTTGGGTATTTGAATTCTCATCGTAAAAATTATTTATATAAATTTTATTTTTCACGGGATATTTTAGATCCATTTTATACTTTCGGTTCATCTAGATTTGTGGGTATATTTTATTTTTAGAGTAATTAAACATTGATTTTTAAAGAATTTAGACGATCTTGTTATTATTTTTTTCTTTAAATTTGTGTTTTTTAACAATATTGTTATTATATTTATCTATGGACCATTATTTGTTTTTAAATAGTTATAGCGCTAAACGTTTAAGGAAAAAATATAAAAAACAAAGTTAAATGTCGATCAACTAATCTTAAAAGAAACTGAATAATGTTGTCGGTTTTCAAAGACTCCCACATTAGAGAAAAAATGCAAAAAACAAAAAAAGTTCTTGATTGATGACTTGACTTAATATCTATATATAATAATAAAACACAAACCACTACCATACTATTTTTCCCGCCTATTTATCCACCTTGCAACCTTAATCCACTAAAGATATTATCATAATTAAACTAAAGATATTATCATAATTAATTATAAAATATTATTCTAACTATCTTCCTAGAATATAGTCATAACCAACTAAAATTCATATTATACATAATAACATTAATAGTATAAGATGCCTAAAATTCCTACTTTTACTTATCTAACTATCTTGCTAGAATATAAATAGTTTACCAATTTACCAATACACTATCTGTCAGATAAAATAGCTATGTATCAAAAATAGTCATATTTGACTCATACTTGGCAATATATGGCTTATAATAGAGGATGGACTAAAGTATCAATTTAAACACCACATATATTATTTAATTTACAGAAAAGTAATTAATAACTTTAAAATACGTAAAAAATAAAACACGGTGACAGATGACAGACATCATGGACACATAATTGAATTAAGATAATTATGAATATATAGATATGACGATACATATGCTTAAAGTCAAAAGTTTCACAAATTCTCATTTGTTTTGTAACGAATATAGGGACTTGCACGCCCCCTGTTTTACGTATTACGCCCCCTATTTTTCAATTTAGTCCAAATTTGCCCTTATATTAGCTTTAGTAAAAAAATATTTTGTTTTATCATAAAGTGTTTTTAAGACGATGTTTATAATAATTGTTTTATTTTTGTGACGATTTATATTATACGGTATATAGTTATTGATGTATTTGGTTCGACGATTTTTATTATATGTAATTTATGGTTTATTGTTATTAAAATTTTAAGACAGTCTAAAAAGTAATTAATTTCCCAAACATTCACTCATATTTTGTTCTTATCCCACTAATAAATAAAAGAAAAAGAAAAAAAGAGAAAAAATACACCAAATGGTGGTGTAGTAGAAATTACACGGCACCACCATGGTACTGCCGTATAATTTACACATCACCACGATTTTGTGTGTTTTTTCTTTTTTTCTCTTTTTTTTTGTATTTGTGAGATAAGAACGAATTATGAGTGAATGTTTTGGAAATTAATTACTTTTAAAACCGTCTTAAAATTTTAATAGCAATAAACCGTAAATTATATATAATACAAATCGTCGAACCAAATAAATCAATAATGATATACCGTATAATATAAACCGTCAGAAAAATAAAACAATTATTACAAAGATCGTGTCGAAAACATTTTACGGTAATGTTGATTCGCATTGAATTCGTTGTTAAATTGCGAACCTAAATAAGACTGTCTTAGCATAATAAAAAGTCAAAATGAACAACCTACCCGTTTTTTAGCTTTTAATTTGAATTAATATTAACTACTAATATTATATTAGCTCATTGATCTTGCGATAAAATAGCTATAAAATACTATAGATTCTACTATTTTGTATTATTTGCATACATATAATTATAGAACTACCAAACTTATAGTTTTGGAACATTTTCTTACGAGGGTATATATATTAGTTGTTCTAATGATACAATTAATTAATTGCTAATGGGTCGTTTTCAACATAACTATGTTCTGCCAAGGGTGTTGGATAAAAATATTTATATTAATTTACTGTAAAATCATATTGTAAAAGTGTATATGTAATTAACCAAAAATATGGTTAGTAATGGGTTTTACACTCTGTTTTTTTGCTGAAAAGAGTTGAACTGAACTGGTCGTAGTGAAGCTAAATTGAACCGAACTGAATTGAAATAAGAGTCAATTTGTCATGAGATGAGTTGAACTAAACTAAACTAAACTAAACTAAACTAAATGAAGCTGAATTTAATTGTACATAGCCTATTCCATTCTATGTCATCAATAATTATACGAATATTTTTTTTAATTAGTTTAAGAACATATGGAAAACATACGATATTCATTTTCTATGTACCTTTTAATTTTAAATATTGTGATCCTGTGTATTTTGAAAATAGGGATGTGTCGATGTCAGTGAGGCATGTACCCTTTTAATTTAATGTTAAAAGTATAATAAACGTTGAATTTAAATTTGATATATACTTTGATTTGTATTTGTAAAATATTATACATATTTAAATGAAATAATACTACAACTGTAAAATTTTAAATGTCTATTTATATACTTTTTTACATGTCCGTGCAATTTTGCATGGGTCCTAAACGAGTAGATATATAAGTAAGATTCGATGTCATAAACACAATAAATTATATGATCGTGGTTCACATTGACTCCAAATAAACATGGTCTCACATTTTAAGACCCTTCATTTTTATAAAGAAATCATTCCATGTTAACAAATGAATTGTATCATCCGCGAAGAGAGAGAGAGGAGAGAGAAAAACCTTTGAAAAAACCCCAAATTAAAAAAATTTCAAAACCCTAGATCTCCTCCCACGCCGGCGACTTTTCGACCGTCTTCCGTGGGTCGCCGGCGAGGATCCAACAATTCCGTCTCTCGTTTTTCTTGATGCTCACCGGTTTTTTTTCGTTTTGTCTTTCATTCGTCAGCGTGTTTTCTGGGAGGTCTTCATCGTCTGCTGATCGATTGGGATCGTCTCTCCTTCTCTGTTTAGGTTCTGTCTTCTTCTATATTGTTTTATTTAATCGTGTCTTTTGCTGGTTTGGGTGTTCTTCTGATCTGTTGTTCGCCGTTCACCGCTTATTTGCGGTTGCTTTCTCGGTCTGTGAGGTTGTGATGGTTTTTGCTGGCTTTTCTGGGTTTTTTTTGGTGGAAGGAGGCCCACATGTCTTTTGTTTGTTTGAAAGAGCAGCTTTCTTTGTTTTAGGTTTTTAGTTTCTAAGGTTGTAATTGGTTAGTTTTAGGGAGTTTTTTTGTCTTTTTTTTATCCCTGTCGGTCAAAGAGGCTTGAGCTTGTGAGTAGCTTTCTTTCAGTTTTTTTACTCGGTTTCCGTATGTGTTGGGGTCTTTCTTTCAGTTTTTTATTGCTATGTCTTCTTTTACCGGTTCTCGTAAGTTTCTCAAAGCTTTTGCTTGTGCCCATGTTAGTGATGGGTTTATGAAGGATGATGGGGAAAGGATGTGATATGTGCATTTTATAATAGACCTTTTAGGCCATATTAGCACGCATTTCCATGCTTATTCCGTAGTATTTCACTACGAATATCCCCCGAATAGTCTACTTTTGTTTGTTTTGCTATTTTGCAGCTATGAGCCGGGGAAGATCATAATCAAGCGTAAAACATGTCCTTATGCATGCATTTAGGAGAAGAGTTGAGTCGGAGCTTGTTACTACCGTTTTGAGATGCGCATAGGAGCAATGAAAGTCTATCAAGCGAAGGAAGAACTTCAATTTGCTAGTGCCTACTTTAAGGAGCCATATCTCGAGTTCTACAACAGATAATCAGGCTATTCCAATTGGATATGAAGCTTATCGTCTTAGCTTTCCAAATCCACCAAAAACGCTTGATTTGAGCGAGTAACGAAGAAATGGCAGCCATTTGAAATTCAGTGCGCAGTGCAGAAAATATGCGCTGAGAACCGCTCGATCGAGAACTTTGTTTGTTCGATCGAGAGCTCTTTCTTCTCGATCGAGAGCTTTTCTTCTCGATCGAGAGGTTTTGGTTCTTAATCTTCTCGATCGAGAGGTTTTGGTTCTTAATCTTCTGGATCGAGAGGTTTTGGTACTAAATCTTCTCGATCGAGAGAGCTTTTTATAGCCATTCTTCTCGATCGAGAACTTTTTATAGCTATTCTTCTCGATCGAGAATTTTGTCGGGTGACTCTTCATTTTCCCGAGAACTTTCATCATTTTTCTTTCATGGCTTATTTAAGAACTCGTTTGTGAGTTCATTAGGTTATCTAGCATTTTTTCAGAACTCTCTTTTCTACTCTTTTAGCAGCCACCTTTCTCAAATAATATTATCTTAGTTTGTTTTTGTTCTTTTCTTACAAACTCAAGGATTGTAATCGGTCCGATCTAGTTCTTAGGCCGGATTCTCATGATTGTAATCTTTCTTTCTTAATCTTATTCTTACTGTTATTGCTGTTGTTGTTAATTCGTACCTTCTGTTTTGCTTTTTCTTTCGTTTGCTTCGTTTCGCGCACTTCGTAACTCTGTTTCTATGCTTGTTTTCTTTCTTTGTTTCCCTTTCATCTTATAAGTTTAGTTGTTGTTATTCCCCTTCCCTTATGACCTTTGCTCTTATCTATTATTATCACGTATAGATTGTTAGTTATTTAGACCATATTAATACTCATATTGTGATCTTCAAATTACACTATAATCTAAAATAGACTAAATCTACATGCATGCATAAAAAGTATAAAAGATGGTATTAAACCATCTTAAGACAAAAAAAATCCTTACATTGTAAAAGCAAGATAATGGGCACAACACAAGGACTCCTTCCTTATTGTTGTTCTTGAGCTATGGAATAAGAAAGATCCTCTAAGACTACTAACCACAAAAAAGGTGGTCTCCAAAGGATATACCCAAGATTATCCCAAAAAACTACTCAGTTAATAACTAGGTAAGTTTAGTAGTAAACCTTGTATTATGTAATAATGTTATTACACTAATAATATTATGATAATTTATTATTATGAGGATTTTTCTCTCTTAAAAATTAAGAGGATTTATGTGTAGAATGAGGAGTATATATAGGGGTTTGAAATGTAAACAATTCATGGGAACATGCCATGTGTTAACACCACGTCACCAAACTTTGACAAAAAATGTCTTATAAGACCTTGTATATTATGGTTCAAATGGACCCATTTCGGTCCATTTCGATTTCTAACATTTGTCCCACAAATGCTTATAAGTCTTATATTTAATTATCTTATATAATTAATTATTAATTTGATCATTTAACAATTAAATAATACAAATCAACAATTAATAACCACTTAACAATTAAGTTCTTATTAGACTATTTTATCAGTATAAAATATAACTTATGAACCCTTATTAGCTAATTTTACAATCTCTTGTAAGTTTAAATAACTATTTATCTCCGCCTCAAACATATACACATGTCGTAGAAATTTACATAATTAACTATTAATTATAAAATATCATTTATATTTATTAATTAATTATCAAATAATTAAATAATAAATCCCCTTGGTCCAAGTTCATAACTTGTCATCAAATATATATTCACATGACTTATTTAGAAGTCTTGTAATACAAGGATTTAATTTAATTGTATCTAATACAAATAATTAGCTTTTCCATTTGGGCTTCATCCTATAGGTGTGACCTAAACGGATCAGTTGGTCACCGCCGTCACACGACAGTAATTTCAAACTCTAGTCAGCCAATCATTACCGATTAACGTTAACCAGCTGACATATATGTAAAATAAATCCCTGACATATTCCTTGTACGAGATTTATTATGTAGACGCACTATTGTGGAGGACACTACTCCAACATAGATTCTGCCATAAACTCGTTAATTGCTTCGGTTTTCGTGTCCTATTTCTTGCCCCTGTTTCCATTTCTTAGTCTCAAAAATCGCGCCCTCCTGCTTGTTTATTCTCAGTTTTACAGCCCTCTCCCTCACTGTTATTTCACTCTGATTTTATTCCATTTTATTACCATGTCACATGTTAGTATGAATTTTGTAGTCGTAATCGTTTATAATACCGTCATGCGTAGCTAAATTGTTTATTTCATGCAACCAAACATCATATAAATTGCTCAACAACAATTCTTACCGCAAAACTACCCAACCCGGTTATAACCTATCATGCATAAGACACAGTTTCCCTCATCCCGGCATATAAACAATTTAGCTACGCATGACGGTATTATAAACAATTTAAATGACTAGGCATACACATCACACATCCCAATTATTTTCAACCGACTTATTCCCCTTTTTTTTCATTTTCTGTTTTTCTTTTTTATTCCGTACTTAGGTTTTTATTTTTTTCATCTTTTTTTTCATTTCTCATTTTTTTCTCTTTTCTTTCTCGGTTGTTCAGGTAAAACACCTCCATGTCCTCGATCGATCAAAATTTCCCTTGGTCGAGGGCACTTTCATCGAGAATTCTCGATCGAGCAAGAAAGCTCTCGATCGAGCACATTCAGCACTCAAAACTTCTCGATCGAGCAACAACAACATTTCTTCCTCCAATTCTCACTTGCACGCATTCCAAGACATCTAAAAACGAGCCAAAACTGATACGAAATGATGATTTCTTCTACTACTATCCAGCTCGGCACAATGGTAGGCTAAGTATGGGATGTAGTTAAGGACAAAAAGGCAGTTATGGCTTAAAGTGGAGTTGAATGGACAAAACGAGAAAGGGGTTGATGCAATAGTCCTCCAAACGTGTAATTCCGACCTCTAACGGATGCGTGTAGGCAATAAGAAATCAAAACTCATAAACATGCAAAACATGAAATGCAGGGAGTACTACTCACAATCCTAAGATAACTGGTCATGTATGTCACCAAGTTAAGGCTCTAAAGCTCAGAAAGTAATTGTAGTTTGCCAAAATTTCCAGTCAAGTCTACTAGTTCAATAAATTTTGAAACGAAATTCGAGAAAATGCTGTGGAAATTGCTAAAAGACGTGAAACAGTGTAAGGCTTAAGCATACAACAATTTTCAGCAATGAAACACTCCAATCTGACTCGACCTAATATGCAAAAATAAATGTGATTTTTTTTTTGAATTTATCTATTTTTTTGAAATAAAACAATATTGCATACGAAAATTGAAACGTGCAAACAGAAATGCAGTAAAACAAAATGCAGACACAGATATGGATGCAAAACCTCCCCAAACCAAATCGTACAATGTCCCCATTGTACAAAGTAAAGGAAAAGAAATGCAAACTAAAGAGAAAGAGTTGGGAATTTACAAGAGTGCACGCACCACGGACCTCCCCAAACCGAACTAAAAATGGGAGGTTGCAAACGAAGCGTAGAAGTCGGCAAAAAAATCCTCACAATAGTTGATACAAGAGCAGCATCTCGATCGAGAAGAAGAAGTTCTCGATCGAGCAATTTGTCCTTTGATTTTCCTCGGTCGAACCGTTTAACCTCTCGATCGAGAATTCGAACCAGAAATCCTCTCGATCGACTGCCTGGGCTGAGCAATCTCGGGTGCAAAACGTCTAGATCGAGTAATGACACTACTCGATCGAAATCAATCCCTGCAAAAACACAACCACAGCCACAGACGCAAAGACGAGTTCAAAGTCTATAGTCGAGCACAATTATTACAACACATAAAACATAAAAAGCTAATTGTTCCAAAACATAAATAAATTAAAAAGTTCCAAACTCCGGGTTGCCTCCTGGTAGATCTAGATTAAACGGTCCCAGCTCGACCCTCTTCTTGATCATCCCACACCAAAAATAAATGTCCCTCTATAAGGCTTCTGACTGAATGTGGTAGCCTCAGCAATTGTCAAGTCAACATCCGGCCTCCACAACTTGGCAACTGAAAAATGGGAGCTCCTCACAGCACCAGGCTCCAAAACTTTCACCTCAGCACGCATCCTCTTTCTCAATGGCATAACGTTATCAACACCTCCTCCCAGATCATCTATCCAAGTAGTTCCATATTCCACGCTACGAGCACCCATCACACCTCCCGGTTCATTGAACTCGTCAAAACCTGCAAAAATAGAAACAAGGAGATGTTCCTCCAATTTGCTCCCAGAACGCGGCGGATGTGTTATAACAGTAGCAAAAATATGTGACTTAGAAAGTGGCTCAGACAGGATAGCAACGGGCTCTACAAGAGGGATATCATCGCAAGGTACGATAGATATGGGTTCCCTAGGGTCCTCAGGTATGTTTAGAACAATGAAATCTGCGGGAATATAAAAATCCCCGATCCTAACAGGCACATCATGTAAAGCTCCCTTGACCTTTACATAAGAGTAATCAGCCAACTGAATAGTCGCTCTAGCGCGCACAAACTTAGTCAATCCTAATTGCATCGCAAGAGGCAAAGGTAAGATGTTGACACTAGAATCGAGATCACATAAAGCATTATTGAACAAATGGGTCCCTATAGAACATGGAATAGAAAATCGCCCTTGGTCAGACATTTTAGGGAGGGTCCCCTTCCTAAGAAGCATGCTACACCCTTCACTCATGGCTACGTTCATTACCGACTCAATAGTATCCTTCCTAGACCAATTAATTTGAGAAATAAAATTAGCATAAGGAGGTACCTGAGTTATCATCTCATCGCAGTGAGCCATGACGTCGAGAGCCCGTAAACGGTCCAAAAATCCTCGGTGTGGCAGCAACCATTGTGGGTAAGGAACTGATCGAGCGGTAAAACTACTCGGTTGAGCATCGAAGAATAGTTGAAGAAATGCCTCGTCATCAGGAGTCCTCGATCGAGTGTTTTCAACTACTCGATCGAGGATTTTATCCTCAATTCCTCTCGATCAAGCATTTTTGTTTACTCGATCGAGAGGTTCGTCCTCGTATTTGCTCGATCGAGCAATTTCAACAGCTCTATCGAGAGACTTGTCCTCCATTTTACTCGATCGAATACTGTCAGGTACTCGATCGAGAAGATTACTCCTCGATGCTCTTGACTCAGCCTCATCTCGCTCAATTCCTTTGCTCAAATCGTTCACTTAGACTTGCAACTTCTCAAGACGGATAGCGTGGGAGTTTGATTGCACCGTTGACGTCAATGCCTTTATCATCCCGACTATTTCAGCGATCTCATTATTTTCAGCAAGTAGAGGAGTTTGTGGCGGTACCGGTTGTGGCGTAGGAGCAATGTAGTAATTACCACAACCCCAAGATTCCTTCCTCTCCCAATCAACGGATTTTTCAGCTTGGGCTTCGAACTGAGCAAGGACGTCATCTTGGCAAAAGGGATTGAAGGTACTCAAGCCTTCCCTTCAAAAATCTCCCTCCGTAGCTTGTCTAATAAACCTGTGGGCCTATCAAAACAGCACTAAAGAAAAAGATAAGAACAACCCCAAGGTACTTAGCCTTCCCTTGAGGCGAAAAACAGACAAAATTAAACAGATAAAAAGCGTCGCCTACGCATGACGGTATTATAAACGATTACGACTACAAAATTCATACTAACATGTGACATGGTTATAAAATGGAATAAAATCAGAATGAAATAACAGTGAGGGGGAGGATTATAAAACTGAGAATAAACAAGCAGGAGGGCGCGATTTTCGAGGACTAAGAAACTGAAACAGGGGCAAGAAATAGGACACGAAAACCGACGCAATTAACGAGTTTATGGCAGAATCTATACGTGATGATAATAGATAAGAGCAGAGGTGATAAAAGAAACGGAATAACAACAACTAAACTTATAAGATGAAAGGGAAACAAAGAACGAAAACAAGCATAGAAACAAAGTTATGAAGCGCGCGAAACGAAGCAAACGAAAGAAAAAGCAAAACAGAAGGTACGAATTAACAACAACAGCAATAACAGTAAGAATAAGATTAAGAAAGAAACATTACAATCGTTAGAATCCGGCCTAAGAACAAGATTGGAACCGATTACAATCCTTGAGTTTGTAAGAAAAGAACCTAAAAAAACTAAGATAATATTATTTGAGAAAGGTGGCTGCTAAAAGAGTAGAAAAAAGAGTTCTGAAAAAATGCTAGATAACCTAATGAACCCACAAACGAGTTCTTAAATAAGCCATGAAAGAAAACTGATGAAAGTTCTCGGGAAAATGAAGAGTCACCCAACAAAATTCTCGATCGAGAAGAATAGCTATCAAAAGTTCTCGATCGAGAAGAATGGGCTCTCGATCGAGAAGAATAAGTACCAAAACCTCTCGATCGAGAAGATTAAGAAGCAAAACCTCTCGATCGAGAAGATTAAGAACCAAAACCTCTCGATCGAGAAGAAAAGCTCTCGATCGAACAAACAAAGTTCTCGATCGAGCGGTTCTCAGCGCATATTTCCTGCACTGCGCACTAAACTTCAAATGGCTGCCATTTCTTCATTACTCGCTCAAATCATACGTTCTTGGTGGCGTTGGAAAGCTATGACGATAAGCTTTCATCTCCAAATAAAATCACCTGATTATCTGTTGTAGAACTCGAGATATGGCTCCTCAAAGTAGGCACTAACAAATTGAAGTTCTTCCTTCGTTTGATAGACTTTCATTGCTCCTATACGCATCTCAAAACGGTAGTAACAAGCTCTGACTCAACTCTTCTCCTAAATGCATGCATAAGGACATGTTTTAGGCTTGATTATGATCTTCTCCGGCTCATAACTGCAAAATAGCAAAACAAACCAAAGTAGACTATTCGGGGGATATTCGTAGTGAAATACTACGCAATAAGCATGGAAATGCGTGCTAATATGGCCTAAATGATCTATATAAAATGCACATATCAGGATGTTTTGATATTTGATGAAAATGCAGGGGTCATCCTTGTTGGCTTTATCTGAGGTGAGACAACTTAAAGATAGGGGTAACATCTTTTTTAGGGAAAATTATTTTGACAAGGCGGCAGCATGTTACGATGAGGCATGTAAACTTTTTGGGTTGAGTTTGGATTCCTTTGGAGGGAAGGACATTCAATGTTTATCAGACCTTGCTATTTCCCTTAATTCTAATCTAGCTGCTTATCCTCTGAAACTTGAGGAATATAGAGCTGCTTCGGACTTGTGTTCCATGATTTTGGACACATTTCCTCATAATGTCAAAGCTTTATTTCGTCGGGCGGTTGCTTTTATGATATTGAAAAGATTCAAGGAAGCTGAAGTAGATTTGATTGAGGCATTGGTGGTGGAACCTAACAATAAGGATGTGCTGAGGGAATTGAATGTTGTAAAAGGAAATCTTCTCATAAAGGAGAATGGTAAGAGAATGCTGGAGGCTGTTGCTGAAGGTTGTGTTGATGTGACCAATAAGAAGCTTAGCCATGTCTCGGATGATGAGGTAGGTACAAAGGATAGTGAAAGTGTGATAACGGAGGTGATGGAAAGTCAAATTGATGTGAGTATAAAGGATAATGAGAGTGTGAATATGGAGATGAAGGTGGGTCAAAGTAATGATGAAATAGATCTGATGACTGACGTAAATATGGAGGCGAAGGTGAAGATGGGTCAAAGTAATGAGGAAATAGATCTGATGACTGACTTAAAGAAAAAAGAACATAGTTCTCGTGAGCCAGTTCTTGAGTTGTCCAAAAAAGGAGAAGTTCTTGAGTTTTCCAAAAAGGGAGGAGGTGGTTCTCGTCTAAGGATTTCTGCACAATCTTATAAAATGTTGTTGGAGGGTAAAAATGTGAATTTTTACCTTAAACGTGATTTCTCCACTTTGTCAATTAAGATCCTTAATGTTAAGGCTACTGAGGAGCGTGAAGTTATAAGAGAACTTTCTAAGGAGAAGAAGAAGAGGAGGAGAAGATGTCCTAAAAAGCGAAAATCTAAGGAGGTGGAGGTCATGAACAATGACATGATTCCTTTAGATACCATCAATGTGCAGCCGGTTATTCCTAGCGTTGGTTTGTGTGAGTCCTCTTCCTGTGCTGTGAGCGCAAGTGCGTCGTCAGTTTGTGACAACTTCACTCCTCCTAGTACTCATATACATCATGTTGATACTAGGTTCGTTACTAACGACTCAAGTGCTCATGTATCGCTGGTGAATGAAAAGGCCACCTCTAAGCATTCTCTGGCTGAGAATGACCCTAAGGTACACCAGTTTTTAATTTTTTCAGCCCGCCACAAGAAGTAAAAGGTTGCCTCGTGTAGGAAACCGTCATGCACCTCTTTTACTGCTAAGCTTGGCAGGTACTCCTCTACTCATTATGTGCAAAGAAATCGGAGGATAGCCAATTACAAGAAGAAACATTGCCAAGGGGATGAATCTCTAAGAAGCTTTTTATCTACTTTTTCTAAAAGTAGATCCTTTTCTTGAAAATTTCTATGTCCTTGTGGCGTAGGTGTGTCTTGTCGTAGGCACTCCCCCGAAGCTCCGTTGAGAAAAAAAGGGAAAAGAAGTGTCCGATCATTTGGCCAGCTCCGATCGTCCTTTCAAGAAGCCGATGTTTGTTGTCAACCCCATATGTAATTTAATCGTTTTTTCTAGTAATGTACCCGACTCTGACAATGTCGGATATATAGGGTAGCTCCGTAGGCACCTTTCCTTTCGAGTTTAAAATAAATAGAGAAAAAAAAAATGAATTGTGTTTTAACATTATGAAGTTTTTGTATTATGAAACCGTATCAAACGTTTAAGACCGTCTTATCTAATACGGAGTAATTAAAGTACTAAGGAGGAGGACATCAATTAGTGAGTAACTTTTGTGGGTGGCTGCTAATTGAGCTTAGTGGTAAATTTGTGTGGCTGCTATGACCTTAATATATACGAAATAGTATTAGCTAAACTGACAGGGGAAGTATTTTAGACCACATATTGAGTTTAGAAATCGTGAGGCGGCGGTACAAGTGATATTGGATGCATATGAGTAGTTGGATCCACATACATAATTACAATAATCTTTTACCAATCAAGAATCTCCCGACAAATTAACCAAACATTATTCTAATTAACCAAGAATCATATGCGCGCGTCTCATATATTTTATACACTCACAACTATGACTTCACATTATATCAAAAAGAGATGGAATTTTTCCTCAAATAAGAGAAGGAATCGAAAAACAAGAGAAGGGGGGATGCTATAGCCTATAGTTCTTTTCTTTGTATTTTGGTTTAGAATCGTGTTATTTTCTTTGCAGCCGCGTAGGTGAGGGATTTTTTTTTTTTTTTTGGCAGCAGTAAAATGTGATTACCTAAAAGCTAGGGCTGCTATATGATGAGCCCTCTTATTAAGATTACGAGGAATAAAACTAATACTACAACAATGCAAATGAGACGCCGAAGACCAAATATCGCCGGCCAGTCCTTGAACCTGATGATGCACCGTTTCCTTACCCGCTAGTTGAAGTACAACCTGAAGACAATCTGTTAAAACACTAAGATGAAGAACACCCCTGCCTCGAGCCCAAGATAGCACCTCAAGAATGCCCCTTGCTTCCGCTTGAAGAGCAGACTCCGCACAACAGAATCTAAATTCCTCAGAAAGAATTCTCCCATCTGGGTCATACAAGACCCATCCCACAGATGCCATCTCCCTATTCCTCCAAGCAGCATCGACCTTGATTCGAAAAAGACCATCATGATGTTGATAACCTATGAGAAAGAAAGGTGATGAGGCTCGTAGCCGTTCATACTCCATATCAACCTCAACTGTCCTCCCAGCCTCGTCCTGATTATCCACCAACGGCATTCCCACCACCTTAGACGATTTCGAATGTAAAACATCAGTAACAGTTAACTGAACATTGGCAAAGAAAGTCGGTGGATAGAAAGATTCCCCATGAAACGTAATTTTGTTCCTAGTTATCCAAATCTGCCAAATCACAGCTAAGAACATCACTACCATTTCTAAACCCCCATCTTGTTTTTGAAGAAACTCAATCCAGTTAACTATCCACAAACCAGCATCAATCATATCTGCTCCATTACAATTTATTCCCAGCAAAGAGCCCTTCCAGATACGCCGAATAATCGGGCAATCCTTATAAAGGTGACAAAGAGTTTCCAAAGCGCCTTCTTCCCGGGAACAGAATCCACATAGTCCAAGAACATTAACGTCACGCCTTAGTAATTCAGCCCCCACTGGCAAAGTGCCTGACAGAATCTTCCAAAGCAAGATTTTCCACTTTTGCGGTCCCGGTAACTTCCACAAACGTTTCTTACAAAACAACTGCGGCATAGAATCTTGCCTCAACCCATCCCGAATCGTCTTCTTTCTTTCAAAAAAGTCTCTAAAGATAGTACCATAGCCACTCTTAACCGTATAAACCCCAGATGACGATTCCAACCAATAAATAATATCTTCAGTTTGTGTAACACTAATTGGTTGAGCAAGGATTTTTTTAGCAGTGTCTTCATCAAAAACCTCCCGAATTTTGTTCCGATCCCACAAATCAAGACCAATCCTCAAATCTTGAACAGTAAGATTACACAAGGATGTATTCTCAATACCTAATAAATCCTGCTTTGGTTCAGGAACGCATCCATGCACCCACTTAAAAGACCAAACATTCATATTAGATCCTAGACCAGGTTTCCATCCAACATTTCGTTTAAGAAACTCCAGACCATAAATAATACTACGTGATCCCCAAGACCAACTTTGAGACCCACGCGTTTCCATTCCCCTTCTTGGATCTGGATCTTTAAGAATTAGGTTCCGAAAAATCTTGCTAAAAAACGAATCTGTATTCTTAATAATCCGCCAAGCGTTTTTAGCAAGAAGAGCCTGATTCATACATTCCACATTCCGGATACCCAGTCCACCCCTTGATTTTGGTAAAGCGAGAAAGTTCCTACTACAGAAATGAATGCCTCTCATAGATTTATGGCCAACCCACCAAAAATGAGCTAACAAAGCATTAATCTTTGTTGCCACACTTACCGGAACTTTGAAAGCCGATAGAAAGTAAACTGAAAGATTGGAAAGGACGGACAAAATCAACGATAGCCTTCCTGCTGCAGATAGAAAAATCTCATTCCAAGAGGAAATACGCTTTACCACATTATCTACTAACTCATTATGAATGCTCACCTTTGATCCTTGAACCTCCGTAGAAATTCCCAAATATTTACCAATTCCTTTATTCTGCCTGATATTGAAGGAACGCAAACATGATCGCACACCAGCCAGCGACATAGACGGACTAAACAAAATACCCGATGTATCATCATTCAGCACCTGACCCGACACAAGGCAATACTTCTTAACCACCTTACTGAGAACAGAACAGCAATTTCCTCTATTCTTCAGAAAGAAAATAGAATCGTCAGCAAAGAACAGATGAGACAGACTCGGTGTTTGCCTATTAAACTTAACCCCTTCAATCTTTCCCTGTACTTCCGCACGAATAACATTAGCAGATAACACCTCCATGCAAAGTATAAAAAGATATGGAGACAGAGGATCCCCCTGGCGAAGTCCACACGTCGGCTTGAATTGCTCGTATGGACTTCCATTAAAAAGCAACTCATACGAAACAGTACAAACCGTACTCATAATGAGTCCCTTAAGCTTCTCCGGAAAACCAAAACGTACAAGGACAGCTTCTAAGAAATCTCATCGTACTCGATCATAAGCTTTGCTCATATCAGCCTTGTAAGCAAACAAACCATGCTTACCATACTTGTGCGAATTGATACGATGAATAGCCTCATTTGCCAGAAGAATATTATCACTAATCTGACGACCAGCAATAAATGCATTTTGAAAGTCCCCAACAAGATATTGCATAATTCCCAAGAGTCTATTCGCGACACACTTTGAGATAATCCTCATAATAACATTGTAAAGACTGATAGGCCTGTAATCCCCCACAGTTTCTGGATTGTCACATTTCGGAATTAAAGTAATATAAGTTCTATTCATTTCCTTCAGAACAAAACCAAAATTTAAGGTTCTCAAAACTGCCTTGGTGACATCCTCCTTGACAAAGTACCAGCATTTGTGAAAGAAAATCCCGGGAATACCATCAGGACCCGGAGCTTTCAATGCCCCCATTTGAAATACAGCCTTCCTCACCTCCTGTGCTGTAAATGGTCGTGATAAACGTGATAAATCCTCCTCCTTAATACGAACATTTACATCATTCACCACTCTTTGGAACACTCAATCGCGCCTCTCCTCCGCCATTACACACCTCTGTGGGTTGTACAATTGAATAAAAAATTGTTGAAAAACAGCCTGCATCTCCTGAACATCATACAGCCAATTACCATTCATGTCTTTGATCCCATAAATGAGATTCTTACCTGCCCTCCCCTTCACCCAGTTAAAAAAGAACTTTGTACACGTATCCCCATCAACAATCCATTTCAACTTAGCCCTCTGTTTCCAGAACTTAGCAGCAGCCTCAGCAAAACCAACCAAATCCGAATGAACCCGGAGATACTCTTGCTCATCCCCACCACTAAACGTAACATCCATTGCCTTTTCCAATTTTTCATCAAAATCCTCCCATGGACGCTCCCATTCCTTTCGCTTTTCCAACGTCCACTTCTTGATATTTGTACGGGCAAAAGATAATTTACGCTGAATTCTGAATGCTGCTGAACCCTGCACCATAGCCAACCAACCAGACTTCACGGATTCAATACAGTCCTTATATTCCAAAGCCCAAGCATCAATTCTAAAAGGCTTCTTATGGTTATTAGCAAGAAGATCAAAATTTATCTCTAGGGGCGCATGGTCAGATAATTGTATTGGATAATGACGGATACCCGTATTTGGAAAAACATGTAACCAATTTTTTGATCCAAGAGCCTTATCCAAACGCTCATATACCCGTTACGCCCCTTCCGATTATTACACCAAGTGTATCGAGGCCCTTTAAAGCAAATATCGATCAATTCATGCTCAAGTTTCCAAAAACTAAAATCGAGTGCACCCTCAATAGAATTGTTTGCTTGACTTAACTTATCATCCGCACATTCCACTTGGTTAAAATCCCCAAGAATAATAAAAGGAAGATCAAAATCATTCAACCATACACCCAACGAAAGCAAAACATCCATCCTTTCATAAACCTTAGGTGCGCCATACAACAAAACCAAGTAAAGTGGCCGGTCATAGTACTTGGTACACTTCAAAATAACAAAATTCGTACAAGCTGTAACTAAGCTCATACTGGCCTCAGCCCGCCAACCGACCCATAAGCCACCGGATGCGCCCCTCGCATCAAAACCCCCCGACTTACAGAAACCATACGACCTAAACAGACTCGATACTTTATTTATATCACATTTTGTTTCCATAAGAAAAATAAAATCATAATACTTAGACTTAATAAACGCTCTAATTCTCGGAATTATAGGGGCGAGCGTGTCATTTAGACCCCTACAATTCCATGACAAACCAATCATTCCTTCCTTGGAGGTTGGGATGGGCCAACCTCCGCAACTCCCTTACCATTCCCTACCGAGCCTGAATCACTCGATATGTCCATATCCACATCCTGAACTTGAATGCGAAACCCATAACCAGAGGACTCATCATTGCTCGCCCCAATCTGCCCTTGATCAGCCTTATACCCCACACTGCCCTCCAAGCATCGACGCTTCCCGATTCCAGCCAAATAACCCCTAGCACGATCACGAGAATCAAGCACTCCAGCCGGGACCATATAATCTTCTGCCTCGCTAGCACATTTCCTCTTAGCCGCAAAATCCATGTTCTTTATCATCAAATTTGCCTTGGTCTTGTAAAACAGATGCTTCAAGCCACCCATTCCTTCCGACGCACTCTGAAAAAGACCACAACCCCATTCTTTAGCTCCCTCATCCTCCTTGACCGAGTTAACCATAACAATATTCCCATGTTTGTCAATACCTAGCACTTGCATCCGTTGTGGATCCACCATCTTACCCTTCCCTTTTCCATGCCCAGTCCCCGATCCCTCCCCAATCTTCTTAACATTGTGTTCAAATTTTGTAGCAGCAACTTGGAGCTCCTCTTCCTTATTCAGAATACAATGAGGTTTATCCCTCAAAAAATCTTTCCCCGCCTGAACCAAAGCTTCTTCCATAGCTTTAGCAGCACACGCAACCCCAGCCTCCACTTGATTTGGATTAGAGCCTTCAATAACAGAAACATCCACCATGGCCTCATCATTCCCCCAGTCATCCTCTTCTTCAGCGCGCTTACTTGCCCAACATTCACAATCCTTCTCACATTCTACTTCGGAATCACTCCTAGTAACTGACTCCGTTCCCGTTCCATAATAGATTGGAGAAGGGGTGTATTCTTCTCTGGACTGGAATCATCACTTAGAATAATCACATTATTCACTGGTTATGGAATCACATTTGATGGCCCTCCCTGACCTTGACCATGATTACGAAAGTACTCCTCTTCTTCCAATCGTTGTTGCTCTCCTCCAGGATAAAAATAGAAAACGGGCAACCCCTCAGCAGGTGGGGCGAAAACTTGATTGTATCCCCGACTTTCATTAGAAATCGTAGTATAAATTCCACTACCAGCTACGCGACCAATATTACCTTGAATCTGCAAATCCCTATCGTAAACATCATGACCTTCATATCCAGACATATGAGCAATAAAAGGATCCATACCCGGACCTTGTTCCACAGCCATAGACTGCACATAAGACAAATTCCCTAACGCCCCAAAGTCTTCATTGGCAGTTTGAAAACCATCACTACCACTACAACAAAATGACACTTGCGCCACGATTTATGTCACGGGAATTCATAATTCGTGACCTAAATTTGCTTAGCCACGGGAAAAAAAGTTCCCTTCCTTCAAAATTAATTAGTAAAAAAATTTATGTCACGGGAAAATATATCCGAGGCAAATAATTGTTTTTAGTCACGAATTAAGCCATGACCGTGACTAACAAATGTGTTTAGTCACGCATCAAGTCACGAACGTGGCTAATAATTATTTTTAGCCACAATGTCGTGACTAATTATGATTTATTGTCACAGGTAAGTTAACCGTGACTAATTAGTGTGCTTAGCCACACTGAATTCTTAACGTGACTAATTATGATTTATCGTCACATCTAAATTATCCGTGACTATATTGCTCTTAGCCACACACTGAATTCTTATCGTGACTAATTGTGATTTATTGTCACAAGTAAATTACCCGTGACTAATTATTGCTCTTAGCTACGCACTAGATTTTTACTGTGACTAATTATGATTTCTGGAGATAATCACTACTACAATTAATGGAATAAGTAACACTAAATAGAGAACACCTTACTTGGATAAGCGTCTTCTAGATTAACAGAGAATGCTCTAAACACAAAATTGTTATTTAAAACTATAATATAAACGCCTAATATAATAACTGTTATCGATGACTATAAAATTATAACCGTAATTTATGACTATAATAGAAAACACCTAATATATATAATATTGCTATTAATATTATATTAATTATTTATTTATTATTAAATTCCTAAATTGATATATTCTTCCCCATTATTTATTATTAAATAGCTACTAATGCTAAAAAAACATTGGAATAGTTCTAATAAGCAAGAATCAATGTTTAAATTTGAAAAACTGGAACTGTTATAATTTTACACTTGTGCGGGTCTTATTTTAGTCTGATGCCACGACTCACAAAACTTTTTTTAATATTTATTAATGAAAAAAAATCAAAACGAATGCAAATCAAAAAATCATTTTTGTTATATCCGACAGAAGTTTTAAAATGGTCATATCGTGAGACAAAAAAAATGCAAAGTATTTAACAAAAAGCATGTCACATTTATCTAAACACGGTGCAATTTAATCGCTTCAATACAAATATATAGCCGTCTTAAGAGATCAAGTAAATCAAAAACAAAACCCGACCCAAAAAGGCGAAAATTTAGGGGTGTTCAGAATAAACCGAATTGTAATAATCGAACAGAAAAACCGAAAAACTATACATTTTTAAGGTTTGATTAACCGAATCGTTTTGAAAAAGAGGTTCGGTGACCCGAACTGTTATATACTCCCTCCTATTCTATATATTCTTCCCCTTTTCTTTTTGTCCCAAAAATAAGGGATATGATTTGGACCACACAAAACACAATGGCCCACCTACCATTGAATTTAGACCACACAAATCCTTCCAAAAAAGGAAATAGGAAAGAAAACCCGAATAACCGAATAAGGAAATAGGGAAGAATATATGGAATTGGAGGGAGTATATATCATGGACAAGGTTCGGTTAAGATTCACAATTTCAGAAAAGAGGTTAACCGAACCGAACCGGTTCACAAAAAAGTAAGCAAAAAAATAAAATATTATATAAAAAATTGTTTTTTCGTTTAAGTTTCTTAGTGTTTTCGAATTCAAAAATTGTTATATTTATTTATGTTAAAGTTTCATTAATTAACTTTATTGTTGACTATAATATATAATAAAAAATTAATTAAACTATTAGATAAAATAAACGAAAACTAAAGAAAAAATATATTTAGCACGCTTATAGGTTAATCGTTAAACGAACCGCAGATAACCGTAGGGTCCGTAGCCAAATATGACGAGTATGGAAAAAATGCTAAGTAACTGTCGCCTTAACTCTCAAGTAGTTTTATAATAAAATGAAAAATTAAAAACCCCAAACCCCTTAGTATACCTACCGCCTACCAGTTCAATCCTACAAACGATGAAACGACATAGACATCACCATATCCAACCTCTATGTACAACATCGCCATATCCGCGTACTCGCCGGTGTCCACCACCAGTGATTCCCGACGTCTGGGTAACCCGCGCTCTCCCTTCTCCGTTCTAACATAAGGTGATTCAATTAATTTCCAGATCTATTTTATATTATTGAGTTTATCTAATGTTAAACTTAAGGTGATTAGTTTTTATCTTGATTATATCCCTTAATATGAGGTATTGTTGTATATTTATACATTTGTGTTAGATTTCTCGTCTTCTTTGCAAGGAAAAATTGTTACTGGATATTGCTGGATATTAATGGTGTTGATAGTTATAATTTGAGTTTCTTACCAAGAAGTATTAATAAGAGAACAACAATCGTATGCCCAAGTTTTTGTGTAGAACCACATAAAAAGTGATTAGTTCAATCCCCTCTCACTGTCTCACGCATGACAATATATGTCATATGAATTGATCTTTTCAACAATATTTTTGTGTATCTCAGTTAAATATATTAATGAATTATGTTAATGTATCGGTTTTGACTCCCTCCGTCCAATCATTTTTTTTTACCTTTGATTAAAATACCCGAAAATGTAGATAAAAGATTGGGACGGGGGGAGTAATAAGTAGTTCAATCCCAAAATGAGAAATTATGATTTTACAGGTCAGTCTATTTTGCAGTACTGTAATGATTATGTTGAGAACTTATGTTGTTCTGATGCTGGGTCTAAGGGTCTTTCCCTGATGCTGTTCTGATTAAGAAAACCTACAGAGAGCAGGGCCAAGTGTCTGTGAAGAACAGTTTTCAGGAAAAAGGAAGATTCATAGTATGAACGGTTTAAGAAATATTGGTTGGCTAATCCAGAGTTAAGGTTTAATCTATCACTCGATGAGAAGGAGGAGCGCGATTGTTCAAAGATGGAGTCTTCAGTAGCTAGTGATCTTGATCAAGTAACATCTGCCCAACTTGAATATATCTTTGTTGAGCTTGGCCTGAGTGATGATGAACATGGTAGTGTCACGGATTGGGCGACTTAACTAGAATAACTGTCCTAGGTAATTTTTCTTGCATTACATTTTCTTTCATGTCAAGATTTAAGAGAAATGTTTGCTCTCTTTCAGAAATCAGTCTAAGCATGGCATTACTAAGGTTTGCTCTCTTTCTTACCCCTGTTTATAAGTTAAACATATTTATCTTAATGACTAAATAATGACTAAATGGAGTGTAGCTTAACTAGCTTTAAGTTTAAGACAAATATACAAAAGTAACAACTAACTTTCTTTTAAGTTCATATTTTCTACAGCCAGTCTGTCAGTCTGTGAGTATGTGGGTATGTGGTAAAGTGGTCTAGTTTGAATATTATGTGTAATGTGGTCATGTGTTCACATCATGGTTGGTATCCTTGCATGACAAAATTGAGGAATGGAAGACAAAGAGTGATTGTTGAATTGATATGAAACAGATGAAGAGCAAGGGTAATCAATGTGAATGAGGTACCAGGTTCTAATTCAAACCATACTTCTCTACATGAATTGCTTTCTTAAATAAGGTTTAACACAACTAACTCAGTTTATAGTTTTGTCATTCGTAGACTTACCTATCTCGTGCACGTGGATGTCAGAACAACACAACCCAACCAGGAAGTTGTGTCGAGATTAGTCTAGATGACAATCTGACTATTTTCGTTAACATTCGATAAAAAGTTGATTCTTAATCAAATGTTAACGAAAATTCAGACAGTGAGAAATATCCGGTATAGTTTTCTTATGATCCCTCAAATGATTACTTTCCTGCCTTTTCCAAATATCTATATATAACATATTAAGTATTAACTTGGACATTCTCTGTCTCCTCACATAGGTAAAGGAGTTACAAGCCAATTTTGTAAACCCTGAAACTCAGGGTTCTATCTTTTGGTAAATGCCTTTTATTTTGGTTGACTATACTTCTCTATTACTACTTTCTATCTTGTGATGAATATATGTGATGTGTTGTTTTACTCTACTGTTTATAGGGCAAGGGATTTCAATATTATGCTAGATGATGTCGCTATTACTCGTCTTTCTTATGAAAATGAGTTCTCAAAAGCTGTTGAGCAGAAGCACAAGGCAGAACAAGAGGCTGAAAGGTCCAAGTATGTGGTCATGAAGTCTGAGCAGGAGAAGTAAGCAGCAGTTATCAGGGCTGAAGGAGAAAGTGAGACCGCCAAGTTGACTTAATTTTTTATTTTTTACGAGCATCAGGCGCATAACCGTCGAATTTTTCTTTTGCGGACATGTATTTGACATTACTAATATTTTTGGCGGTTTTGTTAGTTATAAAACACAAGGGTGCTACATTTTATGTAACGATCTTATTCCATTTTTACGAGCATATGCATTATCTACCACTTGATTAATAATGTGTTAGCCACGAAATTATAAAATTTGCCACGATAATATTTGTGGCTATTAATTTTCATCCACAAGAGTATTTCGCCACGTTATTGCTTCATGGCTAGTAATGTTTAGTCTCGAGAATTTTATTATTCAGACACGATAATATTTGTGGCTATTAATGTTTAGTCAGGAGATTCATTTTTGTCACGATACTGTTGTGTGGCTATTATATTCAGTCACAATAAATTTTGTGGCCGTCAATATTTAGCTACGAGAGTTTATCTTTTGTCACGTTATTATTTCGTGGCCAATAGTATTTAGCCACGAAATTTTTTAGTTTGGCCACAATATTAACTTGTGACTAAACCAATTTTAGCCACGAGAAACTTGTTTAGCCACGCTAATTTAGCCACGGGGAATATCGTGGCAAAGTTGCTAAATTTAGCCACGTTGCAACTTTTCCTGTGGCTAAAATTTTGCCACGGCCACTTGGGTCACGAATGATTTCCCGTGGCAAAAGTGTATAGTCACGGGAATTAACCACTTGCGCCACGTATTTAAACGTGGCGCAAGTGTCATTTTGTTGTAGTGTACCTTGCTCCTCCTCAATCCACCCCTCATACCCATTCCTCATAGTAGGAGGATGTAAATTAGAAGAGGAAGGACCTCCTGCCTGACTCTGCTGTACGCCCTGGCTCCCACCAGCCACATTACCAGTACCCGTAGCCGAAATATTCCCTACACCAGTTTGAAAAATAACCGGACCCGAAAAAGGTTGGGCCGTCACTGTAAAACGCATTCCTGGATGTACCCTTCCAGCAGGAGTAACTCCAATATCAAAATCCACCAGCCGCTCTTCTTCCTCCTCATCCAACCTTCGATTTCTTCTTCTTCTTGCATTCCTCACCTTCACCTTTGATGAAGTAAACTTAGTAGTAGATGGAGTGGCACGAAGATCAAGATTAAACATTGTATGACTTGTTTATGCTTGAAAAACAACGAATCCCCTATCAGATGTCTTTTCCAACATAGTCTTAATGTTCGCAACCACTAAAATAATACTATCCTTGCATTGAGTTGCCCGATGCCCTATTTTACCACATCTCACGCAGTACTTGAAGACCTCTTCATATCGAAACTGGATCCATAAAAGGTTCCCATTGAGAGCGAGAAAAAACCCAGGTACTAAAGGCTCATTAAGCTTAATACAAGCCCGGATTCTGAGGTAATCATTATTAGGAACAAAGTCAAACTCCTCTACCTTAAACTGCTCACTTAACAAATTACCTACAACATGACCCACATGAACCGATAAATACTCGAATGGTAATCCACATACACGCACCCACATTTCCGCATACGGGAACCGTACAGTGCGAGGAACTGTATCAGTATACCATTTCGCGAAAACCATGAGTGCACCATCGAGAGTTGTGGTACTTCTACTGAGCAATGCCTCCACATCCTCGTACTCCTCACAATGAAGTACATAGAGTTCTCCCATTTGAAACACAGTCACCCTTCCTTTGGTGTCCCACTTTTTACGAATAAGATTACTAACCTTAGGAGCTTCAAATAAACGATAATCAACCAGAAAACCCAGCAAACACCGTCCCCAGAACTCCCGTGACTTACCCAAAGTTCTTGGGTCAATATTAACCACCCCACCGGTTCTGGGAAAACGCCATGCATTAGAATGCATGGGGTTCCTTGGATCAAAACCCTCATTTGGAGAATCATTTTGTTGCATTTGTTGAATAATATCAGGTAGATTATGTTGCTCATTCAGTGATTGAACCCTATCCTCACTCATAAAGTCACCCCCATTCCTATCTCCCATAAACCTCCCAAATTGATGTTCAAAATCCATGATTAAAAGAAGAGAACGTAAAAAAAAAGAAAAACTGAAATGAAGAAGTGATGCTCATCTCTCAAACTGTGAACAACTTAAATAGACGAAAAAAGAAACCCTAAAAATCTTCCCCAATCAAAAGACTCCTCAAAACCCTAAAAAGTAAACCAAATTAATTGGCCAACCGTTAGAGTATGTCTAATGCAACCAATAACCATAAAAGACATGATTACCAGAAATTTATTGCGTGATTAAAAGAGCAAGCGTGCAGCAGTAAGAATACGCAGAGCCCCAAAACTCCTTCCCCATGCAATTATTACTTCTGACACCGACGCCTAGAAACCCTAATAGCCCAATAAAAACCCGCAGAAAACACTAATTCCCTTTGCCACCACAATGCACCAATCCAAACGAAAGCTTTCCTTGTAAACTTAAACAGAAATGATCATTTTTAAGAGAACGAAAAAACGAATGAAGAAACCCAGCTAAATCATAGCAAACCCTAGGTTCTCCAATAAGCTAAAGAAAAAAGACTAGACGTATTACAAATCAGAAACTTGAAAACTTGAAAAAAGAGATCCTTTGAATCTCTAGATTAGATTGTAAAGTGAAGGAAGAATTTGATTTGATTAAAATATTTTTTAAGCAATAAATTGATAATTGAAAGAAGAAGCTCTCAATCGCGGAGAGAAAAAGTTCTCTCTATTTTTTAGAGAGAGAAGTTTATGGACCCGACTTTTTGGGGATTTTAATTTTTATTTATATGTTATGCTCATCAGTCTATCATCCTTTCTATAAAAGGAACGACATTTCAAGTCTTCTGATTGGCTAAAATTTTTCCTTTTTTAATTAAGAAAAAAACTAAGATGTCCCACTTACTCCCCCACCATCACCAAACTAATTAATTACTCTCTTTCTTCCTACTATTCCTATTAATTACTCTCTTTCTTCCTACTATTCCTCCCACTATCTCTTTTCTCTTATTCTATTTTACTAATTGCAAAGTTTTGTGAAAATAATAAGTGTAACTATATGTTTACTTTCTTCAATAAAATTAAAAGTTTACAAATATTAAATATAAGTTGATTGGCTAAATAAAAGTTATTGTACATAAAATTAACATCTCGGATAGTTATGAAAATTGATTAAAGAAAAAAAATTAGTGATATAAGTTATACAAAAGAGAATAAGTTTTAATAACTAATATTGTTCCAGATTTCATCTTATTTCTTTTTTACAAACTTTGTCTATAAAATGTATATACATCAAATTGAACGAAAATTTATACATATGTTAAAACCATAAATTACTCATAAAAATAATATAAAAAATACTTGGAACAATAATTTCTCAAAAAATTCTAAAACAATAATATTTTTTTTATAGAAGAACAATAATCACAGTATTTAAGTAATTTATAATAAAAAAAATAAGCTAATGAAAGTTCTTAATTATTCCCATACTTCCTCATAAATTAGTCAATCAATGAAAGTTGTAAATTTTTCAATCTGACAAATTTGCGATGAATTATCCTAATTCCCAATAAAACAGATAAATCTAAGCAACTAAATTTTTTTCTAAGCAACTAAATTTTTTATGATAAAGAACCCTTAAACTCATCCTAATCAATAAATGAATTAATTCACATATGTTGAATTAAAGACTATTGATGATAAACAATAAAAATAATTAATAATATTTGATTTCGGGGTTAAAATAATTACACCCGTCAATATTTCAAAACTTTCAATAAAAGCGTGTATAATATTTTGTATATATATCCCGTAATTTTGAAGATAAACCCGTGTATTTTTACACGGGATTAAAACTAGTTTATGGATAAAGTTAGGTTCGGATAATTAGGCTAGATCCATCAATCTTACCTATATTTCTAATTGTGGTTAATTTTATTTATAAAGTTTGTGTATATATTTCATTAGTAAGTCTTGTTTGCGACGGGTCACTATTTGTGACGGATATTTTGTGAGATAAAATGGATATAAAATGAGTAGTGGAGAAAGGGGACCACAGGAATAGTGTTGAAGAGAGAGAAAAAGTGGGTATTTTGTGAGAGAAAACGGTATCCGTCACAAGCTTGCGACGGATAGTGCCGTTGCAAATAAGAATTTGTGATATTTCATTTCCAAATGATCACAAGGGCCAATCACTCGTTCCATTTTAATTAGAATATTGAGAATTTGATGTACTTTAATGGCAATCAATTACTAATTTCACTTCACTTTATTGTCATTTTAGGAAGAGGTAAATAATAAAGGTAAAATTACCACTCTACCCGTTTAATTACGAAGAATGAGGACATTGTCAGTTTGACAGAGACAGTGATAGTTAAATATTTGGTGCAATAGTGGTAATCGATCTCTGGCATACAAAATTTAGATACATGTTAATTAATTTGGTTTCCGTAAGTCCATATTTTTTTTAAGCTTTTTAGAGGCCATATTTTTTTTAGCTTTTTAGAATTGAACTGAACTGAACTGAAATGAACTAAACTGAATTGAATCAAGCTGAACTTAACTGAACTGATCTGTACTAAACTAAACTAAACTTAATATAGCTGAACTAAACTGAACCTCAAATTAATAAAAGTGAATGAAGTTTAATTAAACTGAATTACCTAACTAATAAAAGTTTTGTTTGATTAACAAAAATTTGCGTTTTCTTATTAATAATAATAATAATAATAATAATAATAATAATAATAATAATAAAAATAAAAATAAAAATTTAATAATAATAATAATAATAATAATGATAATAATAATGTGGGCTGAACTTAATAAAGCCGAGTTGAATTGAACTGAATTGAACTGAACTGGGTTGAATGAAGGTGAATTGAACTGATTGGAGCTGAACTGAACTGAACTGAACTAAGCTAAACTAAAATGAGCTGAAAATAAGTCAGAAAGAACATGGTCTAAGTCAAAAAGAAAAGGAAAATAGAATATTATTTTTGACATGTGCGAGGTCTATCGTTAACATTATCGTGATACCATCTCTTAAAGTTTTTGTGATTTTATAGAGAAGAGGACTGAAAAAATAGAACATGAGTATTTTGCTCTTCACAAGATGTTTAATAAAATTACATTTATATTGGTTATATCCCAATTTCAGTTCATTTCCAGCATAATTGTATTCAAATTTTCCTAAGGAAATGATAATGACACTATAGTTTTTGATAAATTAAGCCTAATGACATATTACTATTTATGGTCTTACAAACATGAATAGCATTAATAATTTCGGATCATGGTGAATTATTGCTGCCCTTTTATCGCTAGGGCTCACTTCAAAATCATGAGAGCATATAAATTTTGTAAGGGGCGACATGGTTTTCACGGTGTATCGTCATAGACTTTTTTTGGGTATCCACACCAGCCAGGAAACAATAAGTTCTAGACGTTCTACATCTACATGAAGTTAAGAATCTTTGATTTTTAACACAATTCTAAGAAAATAGAATTATCATGAGCCTATTAATCGAATATTTCAAAAAAGATTAGGACGCCATGAACAAGTTGACATAATTTAAAGCATAATACTCCCAATACTTGAGGAGATTTAGTGTTAGGTTAGGTAAGGTTCCATTAATTATATATCCCTTTTGCCTCTAATTGGCTTCTAAAATGATCAAATTCATCATGTCATCCGCTTCTCTAATACTCTACTCAATGCTTTAAGCTATTCCCTTTATTAATAAGTCATAATATAAGACTTATAGGTCATAGGATAATGTTTTCAATTAGAGAATGAAGTTATTTATATGTCGCATGGAATTTTGTAAATCCGCGTTCTCCAAACAAGTAAATTAATAAATATACTGTTGCTTATTTTGTGGGTAGTGTGTTTTTAGGATAGTTTTAATTTTAGTAACCTGACATTAGTTATTAGATGTATCATACATTCATACCACCATAGTATCAAACTCCATTCCATACCATTTCGACTTGTTGAACCAAACGTTTCCTAAGATCTGAAATTTCAATATCCAAATCGGGATCTTTAGGATTTGGATTAGATCATGATCTATTCCATATCCTATAAATATTAAAAGAAAACACCCTTTTAAAATATTAAAATGTTGGAAATATAAGGTCACTCTAGGGGCTAAAATATATAAAGAGAATATATGCTATTATGTCGTGGTATGGAGGCTACGGAATGAGAAATGAAATCTTCCCGACTACAATATAAATCGATTATATGGTATGCTCAAAAATCTCTTTACTATAAAAGCGATAGAATTTTGAGAGCTCTGATTGGTTATCTAATTTAATAGAAATAAAATATAATTTTCTAAAATTGGCCCACCACTAACTCGCCTCACATTTCTTTCACTCGATTTTTGTAAAATGATTTTTTAAACATTTACAAATAAATTTTGGAGATAATTAATTTCCATATATTACATATGTTTAGCTTCTATTTATAAAGGGTTGTAAAATGTATTTTCATAGGTTTATATGACTCATAACTCATAAGCGACTCCCAATAACGTTAGTTAGAAAATTGATTTGCAACAATAACAAGTTTACAACAAATATGACATCGAACGTAGTTTCAAAAGAATTTTCAAGTTTTTGTAACATTATTTGCATCGAATGATAATTATTAATAAATTAAATTATTTGTACGTCAAATTTCAAGCTGTAGACTATTTATATTTTCATGATATTTAACATTAATCATTTACATCTCTTTTAATAATACCATATATAAGACATATTCATATGCAACCCGTGCATTTTTTTGCACGAGGTTAAAACTAGTTAATATTGAGAAGTAATATATGATATATGGAATATGTGTATTAAGAGATTAAAACTTCTCATATTTATCATGATTAATTACCACCATAATCACAAAGATTGTGGCATAACCACCACCATAAACATGGAGTTAATGACTACAATCATGTGCAAGTAGTGGATAAAGTGTAGAGATTCTCTGACGAGGCTATGAAAGACTTCTCTATAATATAATGTGATCAATACAACATTTCTAGCCTTTGCATTACTTCCAACAATCCCCCACGAACTAATGCAAAGGATAGACAATATTATGAGCATATTAATAAGGATTCATACTTAAGAATTAGTATCTTTCGATTTGAACTAACATATAGTGAAACAGAACAATTCTTTCATCATCTAGAGAGTGAACGAATCTTGAACTGCTGGACTTCGAGGTAAATTCCAAAAGACATATCTCACCTTAAGTTCAAAACGAGTTCTGCGATACAATTCAAATAATTTATAGCCAAATGAACCTTAGGATTCTCATTAGTGTTCTAGAGAGATACCTAGTCTTTCATAGAAGGAGGGCAATCCTTCACACTCACGTAGGTGATTGCAACAAGTCAATCTCCATATAGATCACTCACGCATGACCTATAGATTAATTAGCTCTTAGGCTCAACCTCTCAACATAACGGTGAATCCATCAAATCCTTCTTAACAGGATCACTCAATAAAGGTATATACATTCATTAAAAGCTCTAATGCTCAACCTTTTAACATAGTTGTGAATCTCACAAATCCTTCTCAATAGGAACACCCAAAAAAGGGATATAGATTCTGTAAGAATATGCGTACCTTGTAAGCGGAATAGGTACGGAAGATCGACGTGCCGACTTCCTATCCTCGAGACCCGTTCCGACGACAACTAGAGTCTCGGTGATAGTTCACACCCTAAGTTCCAAAAACTCTCTAACAATGGTGACTTTTATGTGATTGTATGTTACTGTTTATATTGTTGTGTCTATATACTCACAAAACACTCACTATTTATAAGGGCTCAAAAGAGCTGTTATAGGGAGAATAATAGGGAGGAATAATTGTCATTAAAACTGATTTAATGACATATTATTTCACCTTAATTACAGCTATTATGTGAATACTTATTCACAAAATATTCCTTTTAATATTTTGGCCGTTTCAATTTCAATACTCCCACTCGGCCACACAACCGAGTCAATCTCCCACTTGGTCACACAACCAAGCTTACCACAAAACTATCAATCACATCTTATACAGGAAATTGGGGCGTGCGACCAATATGTAACAAGTTATGTAGTTATATACACAATATAACCGCCGACCGGGCTTAACATGGTGTAGTTGAATTGACCATTCCTAAGACACTAATGAAAATCCATCTTAACTTGACTGCTTTCCTAACATGACCCGTTGAACCAACAACCTTATGATTCTCCGAAATCACGCTAAAGTAGCAACATCAAATCTCAATTTCATCTCACACCTCTAAGTCGAAGGGCTTCGTACCAAAATAGAGTTCACACAGTCACATATTAGGGATTCATCTGTCACTCCTTACGGTCGACAAAGCACACATAGTATGATATATGTGTCACAACATAGCTCCCACTACGGTGGGCATGCCACTCTTCTATGTTGTGCAAATCTAAAACTAGATATTACAAAAGTATCTAACCCGAGTCGCGTGATTAGCATACTCAATGATCAATCCTCCACTCTAGATTCAGTTTCATAAGCTTAGTATGAAAGACGTGTATTTCATACTCAATTCTGTTAGAGTCTCATCTTAGACATACTAAGGCGACTACGTAACGAGTCAATAGACAACTTATACTACACAAGTATAAATCTCGTCCTTCTAACACACAAAGTGTCAATATGACTAAGTCTCATCTTGATACTCCACTAGTGTCAAGGCGATTACCTGTGTTGTCCACTACAAGAATACGGAACACAGACGACTGATTTTGGCGATTGATAATATCAGTCGCCAATTTGTATTTGGCGACTGAAATCAGTCGCCAAAATTTAGTCGCAGGGCTTAGTCGCCAAAAAAATGGGCGACTAATTTCAATCGCCAAATTTGGCGACTGACTTATCAGTCGCCAACTACAGGATTTAGCTACTGCTATGGTAGTCCCCAATTTGGCGACTGAATTGGCTGTAGTCGCCAAATTTGGCGACTGAATTCAGTCGCCAAATTTTGTCGGTGGGTAAAAAGTTGGGGAAAATAGGTAGTCGCCAAATCGACTGAAATCAGTCTTCAAAGTTTTTTTCAGTCGCCAAATTGGCGACTCCGTAGAGCAGTCGCCAAACTTTGTTGCCTATTTTCCGTATTCTTGTAGTGTTCCATGTTTTTTAGGGACAAGAAGTGCATGAACAACACAAGCGATTAAAGATTCCCTCACAAAGCCCTTGCTCATTAGTTCTTTTGTCTGCCTTTGTAATTCTTTAGTTGCTTCTGGATCACTTCTATAAGCTGGTCTATTTGGTAGCATGGCACCAGGAACTAGATCTATTTGATGCTTAATCCTCCCCCCCCCCCCCCCCCTCTCAGAGGAGGTAACCCTGCAGGTAACTCTTCTGGAAAGACTTCTTGGTAACATGGATTAAATCTTTCACTTCATTTGGAATGTCTAGTAGTTGCTCTATTTTTTGGCTACCAGAATGAAAACAAGTTGTTCTTCATGGATTTCTCTTATCATTGCTGATTAAGAGAGAAATAAAACCCCCTTGAAGTTACTCACATTGGGAGTGCCATAATCTTTGGTGTTTGGTGGCAATGGTGTGAGAACTAGCCTTTGACTGTCATGCTTGAAAGTATACACATTGCTCTTCCCTTTATGTAAACCATCCTTGTCAAACTCCCAAAGTCTTCCCAACAATAGATGACAAGTATCCATTGGCACATCATCACAAACCACCTCATCTTTGTAAGTTCCTCCAATGGAGAAGGGAACCACACATTGGTTATCCACTTTCACATCTGCTCCCTTATTTAGCCATCTGAGTTTGTAAGGATTTGGGTGAGGTTTGGTCTCCAAGCTAAGCTTGTTAGCCATGGTCAAGGATGCCACATTGGTGCAACTTCGCCCATCAATAATGAAGTTGCAAACTCTTTTCTGATGGTACACCTACTCCTGAAGATCAGGGATCTCTGATCATCCTCTAGGGGTGATTGTTGTTGTGAGTGCATAACCCTCCAAAAGACAAGGTTGTGGCCAGTATAAGGGGGTGCAATAACCTCATGTATTTCCTCCACATCCCATACCTCCTCTCCTGGTTAATACTCCACTTGTCCCTTTTCTTCCCACTCTTAGATTTTTGTGGCAGTAAGAGTCATTTTTGAAGGACAGTCCTTCCTAAATGCCAATAACCTTGGCATTGATAGCACTTCCTCCTTTCATCCACATGGGCACTAGGTTTTAGGTTCATTGTGCCTTACTCTTATCTAAGGTTCCCTTGTTTGCAGTAAAAAAAAAGGGATTTGGAACCCTCCCCACTCTTTACCCCAGTGTAAATTTTTGACATGGGTGTTTTGGTATAGGTTTCTGACAACTGTTTTCCCAACTGCTCAACTTTAAAGGATAGGTTACCCACATTTTCAGAAGACCACAATGGTTGCAATCTTACATGCTTAGCAATGTTATAATTTAACCCTTCTAAGAACCTAGCAATTCTCTGCTTGGGTTTCTCATTTATCTCATATTGTAACGTTAGTTGCTCAAAATCCCTTAAATAGGTTTCCTCAGTTTGTTCATTCTGTTTTAATTTGGAAACCTTAATGAATAGATCTTGTGTGTAATCTTTAGCAACAAACTTAGCAAGTAATTTCTTTTTTAACTTCCTCAATGATTTTATAGACTATTTCCCTTCCCGAGGCTTCTAACTTTTCATGGTTTCATACCATAAGGATGCATAATCCTTAAGCTTAATAATAGCAACTTTAAAAGCTTTGGTATCATTGTAACCCTTATACTCAAACACCCTCTTTATATCCCTTAGCCATTCTAATAAATCATCTGGGTTCAAACTACCAGAAAAATTATGGATGTTTACCGGCCTTTAGGTGTTTGTCAGTTTGCCTTGTGGGTGACATTCTTCTCCTTGTGCTACCATCTGAGTCAGTGAGGTCTTCCTTCATGGTTCTCTGGTCTCCTTCCTGGTCCCACGAAGCCTCTATCCCTTCCTCTTCCGAATTGTTGATGCCTTGCTCTATCTGGAGTGGGTAAGTTGGCCATAACAACATTGACAGCATATAGGATAACATTAGCAAGATTGGTTATTTCGTCTATCTTAGCCTCCGTGCCAGCTAGCCTCTCTTCACTCATGGGTTTTTTTTGTATTTTTGTTTTAGGTAGGTAAATGAACCCACTCGTTTCTCTCGGGACTAACATAAGATGGGATTGTGTTATATTCTAGCTCTGATAACCAATTTGATGCACCCAATTAGGGAGTAAGGTGATCTTTGATAGAAACGCAAAAGAAAGATAAAATCAACCCTGAACTTTGAGACTCAAGCAATGCACAGAGATCACTTAGAACAGTGAATCTTAAAAATAACACAATCACCTAAGCAATGCACAAGGGATTAAGTTATCCTTATTAAGCCAAAAAACTAAGCAAAGCATAAGTTGTTCGAGTTAATTAAGCACAGCACAAGTTAACAAAGATAAGAGAGAAACTCTTAGGATTTTCAATTTCAATTCAGTCTGAATATTACAATGCATATCTGTTGTCTTTTTATAGACTTAGAAAGTTAATTTGGACCTTTGAAGTTGCTTTAATCTAATTGCTCAAAGTGGCCAGAATATAAAACAAATCAAATGTGCAAAGTCTCCTAATGGACGTTCAAAAAGGACTGATCACAAAGCTACCCAACAGTCTGCAAAAATATTCTGCCAAAAAGCAATAAAGCATCATTTGTTTGTTTTCCTAAATGGCAAGACAATTTCCTTGTTTTGTATTATGTGTTTGGCTTCTTTTCTGCTTGTTTTTTAATCTGGAAAAGGATAATAAGACACCTCCAACGTCTCTTTTTGAGTGAAGGACCAGCTACGCAAAAGTAGGGACAATAAACACTGATGTGGTAATTATGCCTTTTGCTGGACCATAACTTTATAAGATCCTTTGCACTGATTCCTGGAAATTATTTAAGTAGAGACTAACTGTAATTAGAGATCTTGTTAATGCTGGAAAAGGAGTTGAAGCCCCTGGTTTGAGAATTGCCTTAAGGATTCTGGCCAATTCGCTTGACTGTTCATCAGTGAGTCCTTCTTGGCTCCTGCATCATTCTCCTCTGGTTGGAAAGGTTTTGCCCTCAAATTCTCACTAGTTTCATCATCACTTCCATAGTAAGGACTAAGATCTCCCACATTGAACGTACTATGAACCTCATACTCTCCTAGTAGGTCAATCTTATATGCATTAGACCCAATCTTTTCTGTCACCTCAAATGGTCCATTAGCCCTTGGCATCAACTTACTCTTCCTCTTACATACTTGGAAACCTTTCTTTTCTGAAGTGTACCCAGACTACATCACCTGGTTGGAATTCTTTCTTACCCTTAGTTGTGAAACTGTTTAACCTTTTACGTTATTATTCCTCGTAAGGGCCGTAACAAAATTATCGGAATCAAGATATGAATACATTACTAAACAAGATTATTGTATTTTGTGTCGGTCGGCCAAAAAAATTAGTCACTCTTTACGGACAATGATGCAAATAATTGAATTCATCAAAAAACAAGGTAGTTTGACTCAACAATACACATTTTTTTACACGTTACAAGTTTGTGACGGGTCAAATACTAACCAAATTGGTAGATAAGACAAAATAGATTGTTAATCCAAATGCACCCTGCTTTTGTCTTATTTACCCCACATGAATACTAATTGACCGGTTACATGCTTACGACGAATATGTCTGTCCCGAAATTTTTTAGCTAACAAATTAATTAAAAAACTTGAATTATCAAGAAACAATTGAATAATGATTCCGATAATTGATTGTTTAGTAATGTATTTGAACGTGTCTTTTAATGTATTATCAACATAAAAGAAATTGAGTGTAAAATATTCACTTATTGGAGTCATTATCCTGTAAATGTTAATTATCCACGAAAAGTTTCTAAAAGTATTTTCATGCAATTGTGCAAGGATCGAAAACTAATATAAACACATTTCAAAAACTAATTTTTGTAAAGCATACCCGTGCAATTTTACACAGGGTAAAATTAATAGTCTAACTAATCAAGACAAATTTAACAAAGCTTGGAACATGTACAAAAAAACGGTTCTGGTCATAGGAGAAGTGGAGAACTGAAGAAATATAAAAGAAACTAGTTATAGTACTTGTGAAATTCACGGGATTATTTATATTGTCACGTTAATTTGCTACCACGGTGAGCCCCGATGACAAAAAAGACTCGTAAGGAAAAAAAATATTAATCAAGTACTTATATATTGCCATAATATATAGTCAAAATATACTTTGCACAGTTTACTAAATTTTTGTTACGGATTATTAGTATTTTGCTACGAATATTGTGACTTTTATTAGTGTTTAGTCATAATTATTTTTATTATTATTATTGATGTTTTTTCGTTATATAAGTAATTCAACCTAAAAGAAATTTGTCAAAATACAAAATTTTAAATTTTTATTTGCAAATTATAATTCAAAGTAAATTGTAGATTAACATTGTTTTGAAAAATTATGGTGAGAATTATAATTTGTGCTTAATACTATTAAATATATCAATTTAACTTTTAAGTTTATTTTTTATTTAACTTTTTAACATTTTGCCTTAATTTGTGTTTAATGTTATGACGTGGATTCATGATTATGCTTCAAATGTAATTGTATTTATATTGATAAGATTGATGTAATTTATTATAAGTTATTTTCGTTATTAAAATTGGCTTGAATTATTTTCGATTTAAGTTATTAATTATTCATTATTCGTTATTCATTAATATTTACGTACAAAACTGTTGGGAAATGTGTCCTCAACAATAGTGCGATCACGTAATTAAATCTCATAACGAGAATGCGCAAGGGATGATACGAATTATTAGTCAACTGACCAACATTAATCGGTAATGATTGGCTAGCTAGAGTTTGACATTACTGTCGTATGACGGTGATGGTCAGTTGATCCCTTTAGGTCACACCTTTAGGACAATTCTCTTAATTGATAAAGTGATCAAATGTATATTGATACGATTTGATCATACTCCTTAAACTCGTATATCGAGAAATTAGAGGTTAAATCTTAATGTAAGATTTATGTTTAAAATTGAAACGTGTCAATTGTTAAACATTAAACGATATTTTATTATATCGTTATTAGAATGAATTGGGATGAAATTAATACAAAGGTTGTAAATCGTATTGACGATAAAATATTATTTTACAATGGTAATTTCGAATTACTTGTTAATTAAATAAATATGATTTATTTAATTATGCATAATGTTTATGGGATAAATATTTTCATATTTCAAATGTACTAAAATATTTTATATCTAAATGACATGTGAGATGTCACACTTTATACAATTGTACATTTGACAAATTGTAAAATAAAGTCCATAATATGGACTATGTGGCACGGTTGAGTGGGGTTAGTTGTGTGGGTGATTAGTGTATTTAACACACTACAATGATTATGTTAGACATAATCCTTGAGTCCCCAACCTAGTTTAACACCCTAGTGTCTTGAGAACACAACATGTTCCCTCTTTGACACTCCCTAAGCCGGCTACCCCCTTCCCAAGTGAGCATGCTTAAGTTAGTTTATGTGATAATTAAGAAGCATGCTCATCATATATATATGAGGATATATCATATTCATTCTCTTCTTCCTCTCTTCTTCTAACCCTAGCCGAAATCCTATACTAGGAAGAAGAGATTACTTAACCTCTAAATTCATATTATAAGATAATAAAATACATACTAAAAGTAGTATTTATATACATTCTAATAAGAGTGATTAGAATAAGTTTAAGGAGAAAACCGATTTTGTGCTAGCTCGTTCAAGTCTCGGTTTTGAGGGATTGTCTTGGTGCATCCGGAGGAGGTATTCTATTTTGGGTACTCGGAGGATCATCCTAGCACATTCTTGGACCGTGTGTAAGGGTTCATTTTCTCCTCTTTCCGCATTTTATTAGCATGCATAAGATCATAATAAACGAGTTTATTATTTTGTTAATTAAAGGTTAATTAAAAGGTTTGTTAGTATGACTAATTTAGTTTATGAGCAACTAGTTAAACCTATCAATTGGTATCAGAGCAAAATGGTTGTTTGCATGCTTTCCGTTTCGTTTTTACGGAGTTATTATGATAACAAAAATAAAATTTGAATTTTCGTATGATATAAGATATGGACGAAATATTTTTAGCATGATACCTACTGTTTTCTAATATGATTTAGAATATTTGGAATATATTTTGCATGAATATTGATCATTGGTATTTTTATTTCGGTTTTTAATACGTTTTAATGGTTAAAAATGATTAATTTCGGGAAAAATGGTTAAAATAAGCTTCTGGCCGAGATTTTTCAGTATGATATCACATGTATTTTCTATAATATGAATATGAATTTTCGTAAATTATAGACCTTTAAATCGTGTGATATGAATTTTAATGGTTAAAATGCAATAAGATGAATAAAAATGGGTTAAAATAGTTATATTATGAATTTGACTATAAAAATTTATGAGGATGTCACATGCAATATTTAAAATTTATGTTGAATTTTCCAGAAATTTATCTCAAATATTGCAATATTATAGATTTTTAATGTAAAAATCGGGTAATTAGTGACATAATTTCGACTTTAATAGTTTAAGTTGGAATTTGGCCATAAAAATTTAACACGATGTCATATATATTATTTCCAGCATGTATAAAATTTTCGAGAATTTTATCTTATTTTATGCTTGAGAAATAATTTTAAATGTTAAAATCGTATGATATATGACGTAAATCGTTAAAATTTGCAAATGTTGTTAAAAATGGCCGAAAATATAACCCATTTTAGTCATATGTGATATGTTCATCATGAAAATATTCTTGGGTGCCTAAAGTTTCAGATTTGATTTGTATTGATTTAATTTTGTTTTGTTAAAAGTAGCATTAAAATTAAATGAAAAGAGGCATGCTTTAAAAATTTCGGCTAGGGCAATGTGCCATTTATTTTTCTGTCCATCTTGTGTTCTTAAAAAGGTTTTGGAAGGTATAAAAATATTATTAGTATTTAATTTGCATTTATGAAGTTAATTATTGAATTTTCCGACTTAAATTGCTCGTTTTACGTGTTATTTTCGAAATAATAATAAAACCGTGTAAAATACTAATATTTTAACTTTCTGAAAATTTTAAGAACATTCTGGATTTTTCAAAATTTGAATTTTGAATTTTCGAAATTTTAATGTCTCTTTTGAATTTTATACTATTTTTCCCGTAAAACCGAGTAATACCGATCAATATTAAAATGCATTAAGTTAATTCATGTTCAAAGTTTGAGTAAGACTAAATTTTGAATCCTATACGAGTTAGGATGATTAACTTAAGAATGAAAACCGTTTCATTTAATGCATAGTGTTGTTAAACGTTAAAACACGCAATTCCATAAAAACCGAGGTTTACGATAACTATTTAAATAAGCGTTTTAAATAGGACGATTTGGCTTAGGATTTGCATGTTAATTCATATTCATATAAGCATTGCATATTTTATATTATGAATGTCATGATTTAATTTTACGTAATTTTGGGAATTATGTAATTTACTTAGTATGGCCTAGTTTTTAAATCGGTATTTCCCGTAATGTAAGGGGTTACCGATTCGGTTGTAATTTTGTGATCTCGTATCACCCAATTGTAATTTTCTATTTTATAATGTATAAAGTAGACTAGAAAAGTTGTAATAATTGTAAAATCCGGAGTTCCTTGAAGACGGTGCCATTCGAAAAGGAGTTCCGATCAAGACGGTGTTTACCTCGAAGTGCGTGCCGCGTGAAGTTCAAGGGACCAAAGGAGTTGGTTTCCGAATTTGTACTTTGTTATTTCTTTTCTAGGAAAGGCCATACTAGGGTTTATTTATGCTTTTATTTTGCTTTTTATATGTTTGCATGCATAGCCAAATCGTCATACATCGTATCATGCATTTTTCGATTTAATCGACCTAGTCTTTTATTTTATCGATAATTCACCGACTTAGTTCACTTAAACGGAGATAGATAAATAATTGACTAGATCTCTTACATATTAATATTGAGACTTAGCCTTACCAAAAAGTACGGACCCATGAATCCCTTCTTCACAAGGACGTAGGCTCGGCTACACCGGGGTACTAAAATTGTCACGTTGGGTAAGTGGGGTAATAAGATTACACCTTGAAATTTGGTTGATCTCAACGAAAGTATTCGTAACCGTAGTTGCAATAAGTTCGGGCTAAAGATAATTTTAAGAAAATTGTCGACCGAGAGTTCTAAGAGTAGAACCGATTAAAGAGTTAATCCACCAAATTATACCGATACGGGTTGAATCGGCTACACCGTACCCGGATTAGTATGGGTTTGGGTCTCGGAATTGTTTACTTAATTGGGTAAGAGATCATTAAGTAAATATATATAACTAAACTCGTTAAAGTTTTAGTTTAAAATTATGAATTTAAAATGATGTTGTTTTCCTTTTATTATTGTAGTTTAATTTTCAACATCGACTATGGCAACCAACGCTCCACCTCTCACTAACGTATCATGGCTTCGTTCCTTTATGGATCGTTGCAAACTCGATAAGCATGGTTCCAATTTTAAGGATTGGGATGCGCAATTGCTTTTGGCCGCTCAAGGTGACGATAAGAGTCGTTACCTATCCGAAGCCGCTCCTCCCGCTCCGACCGCTCGTTCATCGGTCCAAAATCGTGAGGCTTATGAAGCTTACATGAAAGAGTCTTCCGCTCTTAAGAATGTGCTCATCTTCTCCATGGAGCCGGATCTCCAAAGGAGTATGATTAAGTTGACCACATCATATGAGATATATACCAAGCTTGCGACCATGTTTTCGCAAACTCCTAGGGTGATTCAATATGAGGCGGCTTCCGCCTTCTTTGACATAACATTCAAGGAAGGGCAAAAGATAAGCCCTCATGTGCTCAAACTAGTTGAGCTCGCGGAGACTCTCAAAGCTCAAAATGTTGATGTTCCCGACTCTCTTATAATTGACCGAGTTCTTCACTCGCTCAATAAGATTAAAGCGTATGCTCAATTCCGGGTGAATTTCAATATGCGAAACCAAGAGACCTCGTTAGACGAGTTGCATAAGATGCTAGTCCAAGCCGAAAGGGATATGGGACTTCATGAAAGTTCCACCAAAGATGTTTTGAACATCGAAAAGAAGGGAAAAACGAGCTTCAAGAGGAATGCCTCGAAAGGCAAGGGCAAGAAAACGTTCAAGCCCAAAGCGACCAAAGAAAAGACCTTTTCGAAAGGCGCTTCCACCTCGTCTTCTAAAGAGCAAGACAAGTGCCATTATTGCACGAGGATCGGTCATTGGAAGCGAAATTGCCCCAAATACTTAAGCGATCTCAAAAATGGGAAGGCAACCGCCGTAGGTAATAATTCTCGCGTATAATTCATGTCGTTTATCAACTTATGTATAATGATACAAATGTGTTGATATTTACCCTTTTTAATTGTTTTAAAGGGCCACCCCCGAATAACGATAAGGGCAAGGAGAAGGAAACTTGAGGTTCCTTACTTGGATGGCTCCGGTAGCATCCAATTGATCGAAGACTTAAAGAGCTAGGCTCTAATTTTCATATCGTCTTCTTTCATACTTTGCATTTATTTATGGAACAATTTAATTTTCTTGTAAGACAAGGATTAAAATCCTAAAACAATGGTTGTATTTTGGATATTAGTGACTTGGTTTTCAACCCGAGTCACTACTTTTGTTCTTAATCAATGTTTTGATTTCTCAAATAAATTGCATACCTTGTTAAAACATGAATAATAGTGATCTAATCACGAAATAAATATTGATACGATCAAGTATAAGAGAATCAAAGAGTTGATTAAAACGGAGAACTATACCCCATGAGATAGATTCAATCAAAATGAGACTATATCAGTTCATTATAAGATTTTCATTTTAAGTGAAAATGAGAATGTATTCATTACACCTATCAAACTTCAAACATTCAAACACATTGGTTGATCGAAATAGCTATCCTTAAACAAGTAAAGGTTATTGTTAGAAGGATAGAGTGGGAGAAAATATTTCGCTCACAAACCAATGATGTGAATAAAGGAGAGATCTTAGAGAAGATTCTTACTTGGGAGTCTTAAGAAGAACCCTAAATGATTTGAAGAAACTACGGGAGGACACTCGGAGAAAGGTTCTTTGTGTTCATTGTTTCATAGAGAGGAAACAAAGCCCTAAATGATTTGAAGAAACTACGGGAGGACACTCGGAGAAAGGTTCTTTGTGTTCATTGCTTCATAGAGAGGAAACTTGAAACCCCGTATGAAATCATCGGTAGGAAAACGGTTCCTATGTAGTTATAAAGAAATTATCATGCCATTTTCGTCTCGAGGAAACGAAGACATGATAAGAAGGTAATGAATGATTGAATGGAAGTAGATCACTATAGGGATAGTGATAGTAATAATGATTCGAGTAATAGTTTAACATGCGAGAAATGAAAGGTTCATTTAAGATATCGAGAGATATTGATTTTAGTGGGAGCGATTTTCATAAAAAGAATTAAGCCTACCATTTAGAGAGAATGGGTGATTCTTTAAGGTGTAAAGAATAAGAGGTTTTCAATTCTAAATGATTTAATATTTTATATCATAAGATGATGGAGCTTTACGGGAAGGTTTATTATATGGATAATAAAAGGTCGCCCACTAGAAGTTAGAATGGTTGGATACTTTATTCATAACGATGAATGAAACCATTATCAAATAGCCAAGATGTTTGAAAATTGTAAGAGTGATGAAATCACTAATAAACTACAATATAGATTTCAGTACATAAGTGACTATAGAGAGTGATTTTAATCCCTCCAGTATATCGATACGTCACAAGTTATAAGATAACAGTGGGAGCTTTCCTCCGGAAAGGAAACTCAAAATCTAGAAAGAGTTCTAGATATGTACTCAAATAAGATCATGTTATACGAGATAATATGAGAATAAAGGAGACCAAAAGTTGTAAGTTTTGCTGTCATGAATAAAGGTTATTCGCATGTAAACGCTAATACAAACAGATGATTGTGCATCAAAATGCAATGTAATAGTGTTGACTATTGTTGCATGACAACATCATTTGAGTTATTAATAACTCAAAGTAAAAGATACTTTGTCAGAATCCAAATGGGTTGTATGAGACAATATTGAACCCCATAAGTGAACTGGATTGACTTAGTATAGCCCCTAGCCGCTTACATGAGGTGACGTCTCAAAGCGAACTAGAGTGTGAGGCGATTGATGGCAAGTTCAAGTGCCATAGAGTCATATGTGATGACTAGTCGATCACATAGGCAGACTGTAAGAAGACACTCTGTCGGGCAATGTGACCGCTCATAGAGTTCTGGAAATTTTATAGCCGGGTCGTGGCGAGAGCTGCTATAGTATTCTTGTGAGTCAATTCTTTGACTAAAGACTACTCTCCCAAGATGGTACAGTTTAGGCATAACTTTAATCCATTCTCTACGACTTTTCGTAACTGGAGTCAAATGGGATTGTTTTGGGTTGTGACTGACTGTGACTAGTCAAAGGAAGTAGTGCGATAGAAATTGTCCACCCCTTGTCAGGGTTGTTCAAATCTCAGGGCCACTCGAGGAGAAGTTAACTGGAAATGCGTGGCCACGCTCGGAAGGTATCTATGGTAGATAATTCCGGTCAGACAGTTATTCTCCAGATCGAGGAAACCATTCATGATATGATCAAATGCAAGAACGACCAGAGAGAGACATCTTGCATTGAGTGGGAGATTGTAATAGGACAAGAGAATTGGTGACGCACACTTGTCGAGGACAAGTGGGAGATTGTTGGGAAATGTGTCCTCAACAATAGTGCGATCACGTAATTAAATCTCATAACGAGAATGCGCAAGGGATGATACGAATTATTAGTCAACTGACCAACATTAATCGGTAATGATTGGCTAGCTAGAGTTTGACATTACTGTCGTATGACGGTGATGGTCAGTTGATCCCTTTAGGTCACACCTTTAGGACAATTCCCTTAATTGATAAAGTGATCAAATGTATATTGATACGATTTGATCATACTCCTTAAACTCGTATATCGAGAAATTAGAGGTTAAATCTTAATGTAAGATTTATGTTTAAAATTGAAACGTGTCAATTGTTAAACATTAAACGATATTTTATTATATCGTTATTAGAATGAATTGGGATGAAATTAATACAAAGGTTGTAAATCGTATTGACGATAAAATATTATTTTACAATGGTAATTTCGAATTACTTGTTAATTAAATAAATATGATTTATTTAATTATGCATAATGTTTATGGGATAAATATTTTCATATTTCAAATGTACTAAAATATTTTATATCTAAATGACATGTGAGATGTCACACTTTATACAATTGTACATTTGACAAATTGTAAAATAAAGTCCATAATATGGACTATGTGGCACGGTTGAGTGGGGTTAGTTGTGTGGGTGATTAGTGTATTTAACACACTACAATGATTATGTTAGACATAATCCTTGAGTCCCCAACCTAGTTTAACACCCTAGTGTCTTGAGAACACAACATGTTCCCTCTTTGACACTCCCTAAGCCGGCTACCCCCTTCCCAAGTGAGCATGCTTAAGTTAGTTTATGTGATAATTAAGAAGCATGCTCATCATATATATATGAGGATATATCATATTCATTCTCTTCTTCCTCTCTTCTTCTAACCCTAGCCGAAATCCTATACTAGGAAGAAGAGATTACTTAACCTCTAAATTCATATTATAAGATAATAAAATACATACTAAAAGTAGTATTTATATACATTCTAATAAGAGTGATTAGAATAAGTTTAAGGAGAAAACCGATTTTGTGCTAGCTCGTTCAAGTCTCGGTTTTGAGGGATTGTCTTGGTGCATCCGGAGGAGGTATTCTATTTTGGGTACTCGGAGGATCATCCTAGCACATTCTTGGACCGTGTGTAAGGGTTCATTTTCTCCTCTTTCCGCATTTTATTAGCATGCATAAGATCATAATAAACGAGTTTATTATTTTGTTAATTAAAGGTTAATTAAAAGGTTTGTTAGTATGACTAATTTAGTTTATGAGCAACTAGTTAAACCTATCAAAAACATATACGTAAATAATTACGTAAAAAATATAAACATATAAGTTTTTCAGTAATTAATTGTGCATTATTTGGCGTGAGTATCAGATTTTTTATATAAAAACTGTATGTGATGACGTGAATGCAAATGTTCTTGTACTTATATATATAAGATTAGTGTAATATATTATCGTAATTAAAATATAGCCTCAATTATTTATCATTTAAATTATTATATATTCGTTATTCATTAATATTCATTAATATTTACATACACAACATAAACATATAGGTTTTTTAGTAATTAATTTCGTATTATTTGTCGTGGGTCTCATATTTTTGTAAAAAATAGATGTGATGACGTGGATGCATGTGAATGATTGAAATTTCTTATATTTATATAAATAAAATTGTTTGAGATGTTCAGTGGACATTAAGCAAAGAAAGAAAGAGAAAAGAGTGGTTGGTACAAAGTTAACGGAAACATTGACGGCGTTAGACATAAGTCCTCATAAGACTATAAGAGTCATAACTATTCATATATATATATATATATATATATATATATATATATATATATATATATATATATATATATATATATATATATATTCACAAATTCTCATCGAAGACGGACACTATCCGTCACAAGTTTAAGACGGATAGTATCCCTCTCACAATTTGCAAGTGGCAATATATTGGTTCTCCATTTTTCCCCCATTTATCCTCTCAGAGTCCTTGTAACACCCCCATTTATTTAAAGGCCTGAACTAGGACTCCCCAAATAACCAAGGGTGTTACCATCTCGGGTGACCGAGGTAGTAGATAACAAAGGAAGAAATACAGTACTTTATCAAATAATTAAAGGTTAAAACAAATGTCTCAAATGTATTACAACTGTCTATAAAACCAAAACTACAAGTTCAGACACGGTGAAAAGACTAAGTGAGTGAGCTAGCACTAGGCAGGTCTGGTCCATGGCCTCTCCACCCTTCCAGCATCCATAAGTCTAAACCTGTCATTCTGCTCCCCAATAAATTGGATCAACACAGACACATACAGACAAGCAGGGTCAACACAAGGTTGAGTAGGTAATATCATCAAGACATGAATTAACATATTACAAATTTCCTCCACCTCCTCAGCAATCACTTCTCCACTTCGCCTCCACCACACCACACCACACCACCCATGGCCATATCACAAGTCCCTTATCACAAGACCCAATTCACAAGCCCCGTCCTCCACGATAATCAATAATAATCAATCACAATGCATCCATAATTAAATATATCAATCATATTATGAGTAACATCATGTCACAACACAACCACAGACATAAATATTCCCCTACCTCAGAACTGCAGAAGGCAACGTCAAATGAACAGCTGCTACTAGAAGTGTTCCACGCGGAAACCTCCACCTAAACATTTATTATATAGTGAATTAAAATCCTTTTAAACCCTTCTGTCACACTTATACTAATCATAAATGGTAACTTTCTAAAAGCGGGAAGTTTCCTAAAGTGGAAACTTTCCCAAGAAGGAAACCTTCCTATAAAGGAAGCTCTCAAATAAGTTTCCCGACTCCAACACTACACTAACACGAATATATATATTAAACCACTCTAATAATAAAATTCATAAAGTAAAAATATCCATAATAATAAATTTACAATAATAATAAATATTAATAATAATAAAACTAGTAAAACTAGTAAAACAATTAAAACAATTAAAAACAACCCCCCTTCTTCGACTAGCGACACCCGACTCTAACAGCCCTATCACCACCGCGGAACACCGCCTCCGACCACCAGCAACACCCGGCCTTGTTCCCTCGACTGCCTGCTACACCCCCAACCACCGGCAACAACCCCCTCGTTGGCCGCCGCGAAGCGAACTAGACCCAAACCCAGGTCTGGTTCCTCACCCACACGACTCAGCCACCCCATAAGTAATTCCCTGTCGACACTGACACCAGCGTTACCACCACCCAAAACCACCTTCTAAGCCTCCACTGACACCGGACTCATACACCACGGTGGTACCACTGTGTCGACCTCCCCCGAGTCAACAGTGGTACCACCCCCTACACCCCCCCTGTGCACGGGTGAACCAAACCGAGACCAAAACTGAGACCAACCAGGAAAACGAACACTCGTTTCTACGCCATCCCCGACACCTGAACCCACTACGACAGCCCTCACACGACTCCCATGACCACCAGGATTAAAGAGACAGGAACGCAAAACGAATATGACAACCATACACTATTCGAATCTAATACAAAACGTGAGCAGAAACGACTGGACTGAACTATTGACAATGATGCGTGCAACCGTACCTGATTCTGGGTCAAATCGAAGGGTGTTAGACCGCTCTAGACCGTCGTGTCGACCTCCTCTCCTAAGACAGTAGTGGCGGCAGTAGGCTTGTGTGGTTGTTTATGTGTAAAGTGGTTTGGAAAGGAGGTGTGCACCCTCTTATATGACGGCAGGCAGAATGTGAGGGTGTGAGTGAGTGTTTGAGGGTTTCTCAACTTCGTGGGCTGCTTAAGAGTTGTACACGCTGTACGAGGCCCACTCCCTTCACCCAAGGTCTCAAGTTCGAACCCCCACATAGGCAAGTAACAAACATCAAACGATCCCAAGTTCGAATCCCCACAAAGGCACGTAACAAGTATTAAACGATTACTTATTTAACAAGTACTAAAACGTAGGAGCAAGCGTCGTTAATAAAAATTCGAGGTATTACAGTCCTAGTTGCTTTCTTGTAAAAGGGAAATATCCATTTTCAACTTGTGACGGATAGTATCCATTACACTATCCGTCACAAGTAAGACACATTGATATATTTTAGTTCTTTATCGTTTATCCTTATAAGTTATAACTCATTTTGTATCCATTTTATCTCACAAAATATTCGTCACAAATAGCGACCCGTCGCAAGCAAGACTTACTATTATATCACAAATTCTTATTTGCAACGGCACTATCCGTCGTAAACTTGTGACGGATATCATTTTCTCTCACAAAATATCCATTTTTTCTCTCTCTCCAATACTATTCATGTGGTCCCTTTTCTCCACTAACTCATTTTGTATCCATTTTATCTCACAAAATATTCATCACAAATAGCGACCCGTCGCAAGCAAGACTTACTATTATTCTATAGTTTACTCCCCGTACCAAAGACTCCATTCAATAATTCATACAAGTTACAACATACGGAGTATCAGATATGTTCAAGACTTAATTATTCAGGGCACTTTTTTTGCCTTTTGCTTTATATGGTTGTCGCATAGTAAAAGCAAGTTGAATCATTTACAAATGTACGAAGTACAAATTACTCTGAACTAATTGAGGTAAAAACAACAGTAAATTAATAATTATTTTCTTATATGTTTCAATTCTCTAAAATTACTCTCTTATATATTTTTTTTTTTAAAATTACTCCCTTAAATTGATCTCAGGTCAAATATTGCTATCATTTTTCAACTCCGATGAGTATTTCCGTCAGTTTTTGAATTTTATCGCTATTTCCATAACTTTATGACTAAAATGCCCCTAAATATTTGCGTATTTTGTTATAACTTTTGCTCCTCAAAACTATTTTACCAATATCTTCATCAAAACTAATTCTTCCCTATTTTACACAATCTACTCTATCTTCATTAAAATAATTTCTCAATCTAATTGTTCAACTTTTCAAGTTTCCATTTTTTCCAAGGTAACTATATATTTGATTTGGGTATTTGAATCATATTATTGTTGTATTGAATTGAAATTGAAATTGAATTGAAATTAGGGTTCTCTATCTTTATCAAAACTGATATTGTATTAAATTGAAATAGAATTGAATAGAATTGAAATTAGGGTTTCGAATTAATTTGGGTATCTTTCGAAATTAGGATTTCGAACTGATCTGAAAAAAAAATATGAAATTGTATTCAATTAGGGTTTCAAATAATGTTAATGAAATAAATAATTTAGTTTCAATAACATAAAAGGCTAAAAACTAGGGTAAATTAAAAAATCTATCACTACAACATCACATAATTCATCCATTACAATGAATTTCAAGTTTCAATAAAACGATTAACAATTAACTTACCTTCTTCCTCGTTGAGTTCATTTTTGTTGCCTGTTTCTAATAATCCCCTAAATTTTCAAGTTAGATTTAAGATGATTTGATAATAATTTGTGAAATTTGGGGTTTTCAATTAAAAATTTGGGTTTTGAATTAGAAATTAGGGTTAGGATTTGGGATTTTCATTGACTGGGGTAAAAATGAAAGGTGTTTGTTTGTTGGGTAGGGATAAATACACTGAAGGGCAATTTCGTCCATTCTATAAAGTTTTCACCATAAAACGTAATATGTAGCAATATTTGACCTGAGATCAACTTAAGAGAGTAATTTTTAAAAAAAACATATAAGGGAGTAATTTTAGAAAACTGAAACATATAAGGGAGTAATTATTAATTTACTCTAAAAGCAAAGAAATAACAAAGAAAGAAAGAGTGATGACAAACAATACCTGAATCTACTTTTTTTTTTTTTTTAATAAGGTAAGGAAACTAGGTTGATCCTCTTAGATAGGACCAACCTATCTCATCTTTTCGAATGAGTAAGGTAAGTTGAAGCCACCGGCTTTCAACCCACCTCGAAAGAGTTGGACTTGAATGTCCAACAGAAGCCATGAAGTCAGCAACCTTGTTGGCTTCACGAAAGCAATGTTTAATTATCACGTCATCAAATAGATGAAGATCAAGTTTCACATCCTTGATAATACTAGAGATTTTCCACGGGATTTGCCAAGTTCTACGGAGTGAGTTGATAACACATAAATTATCACCCTCCACAATTAACTTCGAGATTCCTAAGTGTTTAGCGGCTAAAATACCTTCTTTTAGAGCGAGACCTTCTGCGACAAGAATACTATTAGATCCGCACATACTTTTTTGCTCCTAACAAGACGACTTCATCCTTATGATCTCTTATACAATATCCTAAAGCAGCTTTATTGTCATCTATTCTTGATCCGTCAAAATTTAGTTTTAGAAAACCATTTCTAGGTTTCTCCCACCAGATTTCCTTCTTACTATAAGTGTTTCTAGCTGACTTTTCTTTCCCGGGATTGTTGAGATATTTTTGTCTAGTTTCGATCCAGGCCTTAATGCTATTATTACATAAAGTAATAAGTTTGTTTATATTGAAATTAACATTATTAAAGATAATATCATTTCTATAAAACCATGCATTCCACCAAATAAAAATGATCTTAACGAAATCATCTTGTGGAATTAAGTCTTTGAGATAATTAAGTTTCATTAGAAAACTTTGACTTGCAAAATTATCATAATTTGACAAAAAAATGTTGTAGCTAGTAACATTTATTTCTTGGATAATAGACCCAATCAAAGGACATTCATGAAAGAAATGATCTTTGTTTTCACTAGGATAGTTGCACAAAATGCAATGAGGTGGGACATTAATATGGCTTTTAAGAAGTCTATCTTTCGTTGGGAGGCCGTCAACACATGCTTTCCAGAGAAAAAATTTCAATTTTGGTGGAATATTCAATCTCCAAACCCACTGAATTTCACATTTGTCATGAGCATGATCGAACAAACCTTGTGCTAGCAAAGTTGCTGTTTTTGTAGAGAAAGTTCCATCCACGGACAGCCCCCGTATAAGGGTATCTGGAATATCATTATATGGTAGTGGAATGTTAGTAATCTGGTTTTACAACATCGTTATTTACTACACTGGCTAATTTACAAACATCCCATTGTTTGTCAAAGGTTATGAAATCTTTAACCAAAAGATTAAGATCACGGCTACTATTATCATCACTCGTAATGCTGGTAAGTGGGTGTGAGAAAACCCAATTATCAGACCAAAATTTAATGTTGCTACCATTACCTACCTGCCATCTCAGTCCTTTTCTAAACAGAGTCCGAAGACTCATTAGCTTACGCCATTGCCAAGAACAAACTGAGTTAGGCTTATGATCAAATAGTGAACAATTTCTCAAGTATTTCTTAGTTATCACTCTAACCCATATGCTTTCCTTATCCATAAGGATTTTCCATAGAAGTTTCATTTGAAGGACTTTATTAGCAGCTTCAGAAGATTTTATTCCCAGTCCACCAATCGATTTTGGTAAGCAGACTTTATGTCAGCCAATCAAATTCGGGGAGCGTTGTGAAGGATTCTTATTACAAAGAAAATCTCTATTAATTTTATCTAATCTCTTATGGATTGATGAGGGAAGAAGGAAACTTTGCATTTGAAAAGTTCCCTTCGAGGCTAAATTAGCATTGATCAGAACTAGTCTGCCTGCTTGTGATAAAGAATTTGCTTTCCATTTCGATAATTGGGTGCAAGAAGATTGAATAATACTTTCGAAAGTATTTTTAGTTACTTTGCTATCTATTAAAGGACATCCTAAATACTTACCCAAATGAGCTTCCTCATTCATACGGAGAATACCTCTAAAGGATTCCCGTTGAGATCGCTCAATATTTCTAGTGCATTGAAAAGTGGATGTGTCAAAGTTAACAAACTGTCCTGAAATTGTGCAAAATTTATCTAAAATAGACTTAATGGTTCTACAACTTTGATTAGAGGCTTTAGCGAAAATGATCGTATCATCCGCAAACGTGAGAAAAGGAATTTTCTCAATCCCGATCCAATTCTAATGCCAATATCACTAGAACTAAGATCACTATTTTTTTTTGTAAAGATCTTGCTAAAATCTCGGGGCACATAATAAATATATACGGCGAGAGTGGGTCTCCTTGTCTAATACCTTGAGTGGGTCTAAAAACGTCTCTCGGTCTTCCATTTACTAACACTGAGAATGAGACGGTTTTTATACATTCCATAAACCAGGAAGTCCATTTGGCATTAAAACCCATTTGCTTAAAGGTTTCTTCAATAAAGGTCCATTCTAGTCGGTCGTATGCTTTCTCCATATCAAGTTTAATTGCAATCCATCCCCCTTGCTTTTTTTACGTTTAAACGAGTTAAAAATCTCATGGGCAAGAAGAATATTATCTTGAATAAAGCGATTAAGAGTAAAGGCTCCTTGAAACGGGTGAATTATCTTATGCAAGACACTGCGAAGACGAGTAGCTAAGTTTTTCGAAATAATTTTATAGATTGTTGAACAAAGATTAATAGGTCGAAAGTGATTTATTGTTTGAGGATTATCAATTTTAGGAACTAAAGCTATGAAAGTATGATTTATTAAGGCAATCAGGCCGTGTTACTTGACGTGGCCAAAGTTGCTAGTACAGTATGCTGTATCTTGTATTAATGTACATCCTCTCTAAGTTCAGGTGTTTACGGATGTAAATGAACTTATTTACATTCGTTTTGTGGGGAATAAAGCATGTATTCGCCCCAAACTTGCAGGATTATAATGAAACATACAATTGTGATTATAGTCATAAGTTAATTAAAAGCATGAAAAAGAAATCAACCTTTGGTCCTTTGTGCTTATGGCCTAAGAACAGGAATTAAAGTAAATTCCCTCCTATAACTTGCACCCAAGACTTGATTGAGATGATGCCGCGTGTGCTAGAAAATACTCTCCAATTGCCTTGCAATATGGAGAGAGCCTTTTGAGGTTTTAGATGTGAGATCTGAGTTTTTGGGAAAAAGATGTTCTCAAAACCCTAATTATTCTTGAGATCTGTTTTTTAATCAGTAAAACAATCAGTAGTATCACAAAAGGAGAAGTTCTCTCCTTTTGTAATACTTGGCCGGCCGAGATTGGTCTTGGGTAGGAGTGGGCTTTCCACTCTTACCTTATTCCAATGCATGATTCGACCCATTTTGCTAAAATATAATTTGCGGGTATTTATTATAAATCGCACACATGTTATCAGATATTAATACAGTCGATATATTAATAATGGTCTGATAAAATACGATATTGTATAATTGGCCAAATTAATATAACTGTTTATATTAATACGCAAATTCAATATTTAATTAAATATAACTGCTTGTATTTAATTTTACGAATTAATCATGTAATCCGCATTAGCTAAAATTATTTAATCCGTATTAAATAATAATCTCAACATCTCATTGACTAATTTAATAGTCAATACCTCTGACTAACTGTTTAGTCATATCCGGCATAAATGTGACTGTATTTTCATACCTTCACATCTCTCAAACGTGTCCTATAGGTGTGACGTATAGGGACCAGTTGATCACCGCCATCCGTATGACAATAACGTCAAACTTATCTAGCAAGCCAACCGTTATTGATAAACGTGGATCAACTGATAATAATACAAAAGTATGCCCTTGTGATCCTTTAAGAGATTTAGTAAGTCATTGTACTAACTGTCAAGGACACCAGCCCCAACAATCTCCCACTTGTCCGTACAAGGGTATGTGCAATGACGTTATCACACTACATGTGGAGGACACAAGTCTCCAACAAACTCCCACTTGTCCGTACAAGTGTAGGTGCGATAACCGAATCTCATATCCTTTTAAAATTTCTCCCACTCAATGTAAGACAATTTGCAAATCCGCATTCGCAAAGGTCGTATCTCACAAGCGATCTGTATCAAGAGTGGTTTCCCCGACTAGAGAGTAACTTAACTGATAAAACGAATCTGTATACGAGCATGGCCATGCATTTCAGTTACTACTCCTCGAGTGGCCCTGAGAAATGATAAAATTCTGATAAGGGTTTGGATATTTCCCTCAACTCGAATCCTGCCGATATCGCGCAGCATGAAATAACCCAGAAAAAATCCTCTTGGCCCCTGTTACGGTGACCGTGGGAAAGAAACCAAAGTTACCCAAAATCTGCCTTAATCTCAAGAGACAGTTGAAAGTCAAAAGACTCGACTCTAAGGAACACTATGGAGGTCCTATCCACGACCCGGCACCCAATGTTATAAAACATTTAGGACTCCATAACGTTGTCACGGGGTGTCCTACGAGATATCCGTATAACTCGCCTTTGTGATTGGTCAGTCAGCCGCGTGACTTATGGCTCGTTGAACCCACCATCAACCAACGTCACAAAATGATTACCTGAGTTATCAGCTCAAGTGGATAATCAAGGACCAAAACGATGTAATGTTAATCAGTTCACTTTATGGTGTTCAAAATTGGCGTACAATTCCACATGAAAAACAAAACATTTTATATCATAACAATAAGGTTGAATAGAGTACACGAGAAAATGAATTATTACATGAATTCATAAAAGAGTACTACAACTTAGGAACACATCTAATTCCCATGGAATGAATGTGCCCCTCATGCTTATCACGTGGTAATGCTTTAGTGAGAGGATCAGCTATGTTGTCATCCGTAGCGATCTTATCAATGAAAATCTCCTTTTGCTCCACGTAATCTCTAATTAGATGAGCTTTCCGTAGTACATGTCTAGCCTTGTTGCTAGACTTATGCTCCTTAGCTTGGAAGATGGCTCCTTTATTATCACAATAAACGGTGATTGGGTCATTCGAACTAGGCACTACTGATAGTCCTTGTAAGAATTGACGCATCCATATTGCTTCCTTAGCTGCTTCTGAGGCGGCATAGTACTCGGACTCAGTCGTAGAATCTGCTGTAACACTCTGTTTAGAACTTTTCCAGCAGATAGCAGCGCCATTAAGAGTAAAAACGAATCCCGACTGAGATTTCGAGTCATCTCGATCCGTTTGGAAGCTAGCATCTGCGTAACCCGTGGCGCAGAGCGTCGAGTCGCCTCCGTAAGTCAATCCCCAATCTTTAGTCCTCCGTAGGTACTTAAGAATGTTTTTCACGGCCATCCAGTGTTGTTCACCTCGATGAGCTTGGAATGGACTTGTCATACTCAATGCATATGGAACGTCAGGACGTGTGCATATCATGGCATACATGATCGATCCTATTGCCGAGGCATAAGGAATCCGACTCATGCGCTCTTTCTCTTCCAATGACTTAGCTTCTTGAGTCTTGCTCAAGTGAAGCCCAGGAGTCATAGGGAGGAACCCCTTCTTGGAGTTCGTCATGCTGAATCTCTCTAGAATCTTATCTATATAAGACTCCTGACTGAGAGACAACATCCGTCGTGATCTATCCCTGTAGATACGGATGCCCAAAATTCTTTGTGCCTCTCCCAGATCTTTCATCTGGAAATGGTTTTTCAACCATGCTTTAACCGAAGAAATGAGAGGTATGTCATTCCCAATCAAGAGTATGTCATCGACATACAGTACTAGGAAGACAATCTTGCTCCCACTCGACTTGATATAGAGACTGTGGGGAATATAGCATGTATTCACCCTAAACTTGCAGGATTATAATGAAAAATACAGTTGTGTTTATAGTCATAAGATTAAAAAGGATAAGAAAAAGAATTACAACCTTGGGTCCTTGCTTGAAAAGGCCTAAGAACAGGAATTAAAGTAAATTCCCTCCTATAACTTGCACCCAAGACTTTGTTTGAGATGATGCCGCGTGTGCTAGAAAATACTCTCCAATTGCCTTGCAATATGGGGAAAGCTATTGAGGTTTTAGATGTGAGATCTGAGTTTTGGGAGAAGAATGCTCTCAAAACCCTAATTGTGAGAATTATGATTCAACAGTTCCTGACATAAGGAGAAGGACTCTCCTTATGTAGTACTTAGGGTGGGTCGGCCGAATTAGGGTAAGAGTGGGCTTTCTCCACTCTTACCTTATTCCTTTGCATGATTCGACCCGTTTTGCTAAATATTATTTGCGGGATTTTTATTATAAATCGCATACGTGTTATCAGATATTAATGCAGTCGATGTATTAATAATGGTCTGATAAAATTACGATATTGTATAATTACCCAAATTAATATAACTGTTTATATTAATACCCGAAATCAATATTTAATTAAATATAACTGCTTATATTTAATTTTACGAATTAATCATGTAATCCGCATTAGCTAAAATTATTTAATCCGTATTAAATAATAATCTCAACATCTTATTGACTAATTTAATAGTCAATACCTCTGACTAACTGTTTAGTCGTATTCGGCATAAATGTGACTGTATTTTCATACCTTCACATCTCTCAAACGTATCCTATAGGTGTGACGTATAGGGACCAGTTGATCACCGCCATCCGTATGACAATAACGTCAAACTTATCTAGCAAGCCAACCGTTATTGATAAACGTGGATCAACTGGTAATAATACAAAAGTATGCCCTTGTGATCCTTAAAGAGATTTAATAAGTCATTGTACTTAATTGTCAAGGACACCAGCCCCAACAATCTCCCACTTGTCCGTACAAGGGTATGTGCAATGACGTTATCACACTACATGTGGAGGACACAAGCTCCAACAAACTCCCACTTGTCCGTACAAGTGTAGGTGCGATAACCGAATCTCATATCCTTTTAAAATTTCTCCCACTCAATGTAAGACAATTTGCAAATCCGCATTCGCAAAGGTCGTATCTCACAAGCGATCTGTATCAAGAGTGGTTTCCCCGACTAGAGAGTAACTTAACTGATAAAACGAATCTGTATTCGAGCATGGCCATGCATTTCAGTTACTACTCCTCGAGTGGCCCTGAGAAATGATAAAATCCTGATAAGGGTTTGGATATTTCCCTCAACTCGAATCCTGCCGATATCGCCCAGCATGAAATAACCCAGAAAAAATCCTCTTGGCCCCTGTTACGGTGACCGTGGGAAAGAAACCAAAGTTACCCAAAATCTGTCTTAATCTCAAGAGACAGTTGAAGGTCAAAAGACTCGACTCTAAGGAACACTATGGAGGTCCTATCCACGACCAGGCACCCAATGTTATAAAACATTTAGGACTCCATAACGTTGTCACGGGGTGTCCTACGAGATATCCGTATAACTCGCCTTTGTGATTGGTCAGTCAGCCGCGTGACTTATGGCTCGTTGAACCCACCATCAACCAACGTCACAAAATGATTACCTGAGTTATCAGCTCAAGTGGGTAATCAAGGACCAAAACGATGTAATGTTAATCAGTTCACTTTGTGGTGTTCAAAATTGGCGTACAATTCCACATGAAAAACAAAACATTATATATCATAACAATAAGGTTGAATAGAGTACACGAGAAAATGAATTATTACATGAATTCATAAAAGAGTACTACAACTTAGGAACACATTTGATTCCCATGGAATGAATGTGTCCTTCATGCTTATCACGTGGTAATGCTTTTGTGAGAGGATCAGCTATGTTGTCATCCATAGCGATCTTATCAATAAATATCTTCTTTTACGTGGACTCAGTAGTAGAATCTGCTGTAACACTCTGTTTAGAACTTTTCCAGCTGACAGCAGCGCCATTAAGAGTAAAAACGAATCCAGACTGAGATTTCGAGTCATCGCGATCCGTTTGGAAGCTAGCATCTGCGTAACCCGTGGCGCAGAGCGTCGAGTCGCCTCCAAAAGTCAATCCCCAATCTTTAGTCCTCCGTAGGTACTTAAGAATGTTTTTCACGGCCATCCAGTGTTGTTCACCTGGATGAGCTTGGAATCGACTTGTCATACTCAATGCATATGCAACGTCAGGACGTGTGCATATCATGGCATACATGATCGATCCTATTGCCGAAGCATAAGGAATCCGACTCATGCGCTCTTTCTCTTCCACTGACTTAGCTTCTTGAGTCTTGCTCAAGTGAAGCCCAGGAGTCATAGGAAGGAACCCCTTCTTGGAGTTCGTCATGCTGAATCTCTCCAGAATCTTCTCTATATAAGATTCCTGACTGAGAGACAACATCCGTCGTGATCTGTCCCTGTAGATACGGATGCCCAAAATTCTTTGTGCCTCTCCCAGATCTTTCATCTGGAAATGGTTTTTCAACCATGCTTTAACCGAAGATAAGAGAGGTATGTCATTCCCAATCAAGAGTATGTCATCGACATACAGTACTAGGAATACAATCTTACTCCCACTCGACTTGATATAGAGACATGGTTCCTCGACTGATCGAATGAACCCATTCTCTTTTATCACTTGGTCGAAGCGATGATTCCAACTCCGCGATGCTTGCTTAAGTCCATAGATGGAACGCTTAAGCTTGCAAACTTTCTTAGGATGTGCTGGATCGATAAAACCCTCGGGTTGTACCATGTACAACTCTTCCTCCAAATAACCGTTTAAGAAGGCGGTTTTAACGTCCATTTGCCATATTTCATAGTCATGAAATGCGGCGATCGCTAAGATAATCCGAATGGAACGTAGCATGACTACGGGTGCAAAGATCTCATCATAGTGCAAGCCTGGCACTTGAGTGAAACCTTTAGCAACTAGTCTAGCCTTGTGGATATCTTGTTGTCCTTCCACGGCATGCTTTATCTTGTAAAGCCATTTGCATTGAAGGGGACGTACCTTTGCAGGTAGGTCCACAAGATCCCACACGTTGTTCTCATACATGGAGTCCATCTCGGATTGCATGGCTTCTAGCCATAGCTTTGAGTCAGAACTGGTCATGGCACCTTTATAGGTTGTGGGTTCATTACCCTCTAGGAGTAAGACGTCATCTGTATCGTGTTCCTCGACCATACCAATGTATCTGTCCGGTGGAATAGAGACTCTTCCTGACCTCCTAGGTTCCTCAGGGATATCTACCGCAGCCTCGGTTGAAGGTACTGTTTCCTCCAATGGTTGCGCGGTAGTTGGTTCTTGAACCTCCGATAACTCGAAGGTTCTATTACTCGACTTGTTCTCGAGAAATTCTTTCTCTAAGAACGTCGCACTAGCCGCAACAAAAACACGTTGTTCGGTAGGCGAGTAGAAGTAATGACCAAACGTTCCCTTTGGATAGCCTATAAAGTATGTCTTGACCGATCGCGGGCCGAGCTTATCCTCGTGTCTCCACTTGACATAAGCCTCGCAGCCCCAAACCCGAATAAAGGACAAGTTAGGGACCGTTCCCTTCCATAACTCGAATGGAGTCTTGTCAACAGCTTTAGACGGACTTCGGTTAAGAATTAGAGCGGCTGACAAAAGAGCATATCCCCACAATGAATCAGGCACAACGGTGTGACTCATCATGGATCGAACCATATCGAGTAAAGTTCGATTTCTCCGTTCGGACACACCATTTAATTGTGGTGTTCCAGGTGGAGTCAACTGTAGCACGATCCCACAGTCTTTAAGGTGTTGATCAAACTCGCGTGAAAGATACTCACCACCACGATCCGAGCGTAGTGCTTTAATCTTTCTACCCAGCTGGTTCTGTACCCGATTCTGGTATTCTTTGAACTTGTCAAAGGATTCACTTTTGTGCTTCATTAAGTAGACATAGCCATATCTACTCAAATCATCCGTGAAAGTGATGAAATACCTATAGCCATCTCGTGCGTTGATCGACATAGGGCCACATACGTCCGTATGTATGAGTCCTAATAGGTCGGCAGCGCGTATTCCAACACCTTTGAAGGAAATACGAGTCATTTTGCCGATGAGACATGATTCACACGTGCCATATGATTCGAAATCAAAGGGCGATATAGCTCCATTCTGTATGAGCTGTTTAACGCGTTTCTCATTTATGTGTCCCATACGACAATGCCATAGGTAAGTTTGATCTTTGTCACCTACCTTTATTCTTTTATTATTCACATGTAATATCTCAGTAGTTTGATCTAAAACATAAATTCCATTCATGGAAACTGCCTTGCCATAAATCATATTGTGTAAGGAGAAAATACAGCTATTATTCTCTATTACAAATGAAAAACCAAGTTTGTCAAGTGCAGAAACTGAAATAATGTTTTTGGATAAACTAGGAACATAATAACAGTTATATAAAAATAACTCGAATCCACTTGGAAGTTGGATTACGTATGTTCCCTTCGAGACTGCAGCCACACGTGCTCCATTCCCGACACGCAGGTCCACCTCACCCTTGATTAGGGGTTCTTGGTTTCGGAGGCCCTGCACATGATTACATAGATGAGAACCACAACCAGTATCAAGTACCCAAGTTCCGCAACTTGCGTGGTTAATCTCAATCATGTGAATAAAAGAAGAAGAAGACATACCAACAGGAGTAACGCGGCCTGCCTTAATGTCCTCGCGATACACGGGGCATGAGCGCCTCCAATGCCCAGTCTTGTGGCAATGGTGACATTCCAAGCTAGTATCCTTGCTCTTAGTCTTGCCCTGTGAGTTGCTCGACTTTAGATCCTTCTCAGTCTGTACGAGAAGGGAGTGGAGCTCACGGGGAGTCTTCTTCATGTCGTTCATGTAGTAGTTGGCCCTAAAGAGGGCGAACCCATCATGAAGCGAATGAAGCATGCGATCAACGATGATGTTCTCACTGATCTTGCAGTTTAGGGACTCCAGTTTCTCGATATTCTCAATCATGTTGAGAATATGTGGGCTAACAGCTTGGCCCTTCTGGAGTTTCGCCTCAAAGAAGCGACAGGTATGCTCATAAGAAACGATTCTCGGAGCCTTGAAGAATTCGTTAGTGAGCGTGGTGAAAATCTTGTTTGCACCATGGGTTATGAAGCGTCTTTGCAAATTGGATTCCATTGCATAGATGAGTACGTTCTTTATCGCACCCGCTTCCATGACGAAGTCGCTATGAGCGCGAACATCGTTGGCTCTAACTCCAGTTCCTGGGTGTGGCGGAATGGGCTCAGTTAGGAACTTGAGCTTTCCGTCAGCAATGGCAGCATTCCGTAGTGCTGCCTCCCAGTCAGAGAAGTTTGACCCATCATTCCTCAGTCTAGTTGACTGATTCATGGAGTCCATGAAGGCTTTTAGCCAGGATTCACGTGCTAGCTTGGCACTTGGCATTGGGTCTTCACCAGCCATTTTAGTTTTACAACAGTTTTAATGAACGTGTTCTACACTGAAAAGAAGATAAAACAAAACCATATAAGCAACTTATTGTTGTGATTTAAGTCTATATTAAATTGAATTTAAACTCGTAGACTCATGCATTTATATAATTGATCTCCCTCAAGAATTATATAAACGATCCCAAGACTCAATTTCCGTATATTGATAAGCCCACAGTTTGGCTAATTCCAATCGTTGGAACTCTTGGTCGATAGATTTCCGTATATCTATCTATTAGTCCATCTCAGTCACTGGAATATTATCGAGTGACCATGATGTTGAGATAAAATAAATCATCTGTTCCCACTTACCCGACGTAGAAGGGGTCATATTATGCCTACCGACGAAGAAGGGATTCATGGGAGGCTGATTTATAAAGACTAATCTCAATTTTTGGTTATACGAGGAAGACCCCATCAACTCTTATTTATCCATATTTAAGTGAACTAAAAACTAGCATTTGCGTGAATGAATTAAATAAAGTGATGGCTTTTAAATTGACATGTGACATCTGTATAGTCACAGAAAACTAACGCGTAACCTCTACATGAGTCAGTTTTCAGGCATGATATAGGTGGTTTGGTTTTTAGGCGGAATATGATGCAAGCTATTATCGATGAAAGCGTAAAGATAAATGCAATAAACGTAAATAAAAGTCCTAGTGTGGCCTATCCTACCAAAATAAACATAAAACAACTTGGAATCCACTGTTGGACCCTAGAAGCTTGTCTTGATGTTCCATCTTGGTCCTTGCAGCGGGAGTGAGCATCCGGTCTCCGTCTTGTCTTTGGTCTTCACAAAATTACTAATTTAAATTACAAAAGTAATCCTAGATACATTCTAATTTAAATACAAAAGTAATTACATGGCAAAAACCCAAAACGGAGATTCAAGATCTCAAAATTACAAGCAAGATCGTGTCCCTTCATTACGGTGACACAATCTTCTAAGGCCACACTAAGTTACAACCGTTTGCAATAATTAAATACGTTATTGAAAGCATTCAAGGCATTCACAAGACGATAAATAAAATGCATCAACTAAAAACAATTTATACATGACATAATACTGTTATTATGATTAATAAATTTATACCAAACCACCTTTTAAGATTAAAATTAAGTGACTATACCGTTTTAATCACCAATTTTAACAAACATATAATCCATTATTTTAAACTGTTTTAAAACAATATGTATCAAACGAGGGTGAACCGTTTCACTAAATAATACACTATTTCCGTATATAGTATATTATTTTAAGCCATGTGAAAATAAAACATGTTATTTTCGTAAAATAAAAAAAAAAAAAACGATTCTGTTACAGGGGTGGTCTACCGACCGGAAAAAACAGGTCTACCGACCACCTGACGAAAATTTTTTTTTTTTTTTTTTTTTTTTTTTTTTTTTTTTTTTTTTAAAGCAGAATGGTCGACCGACCCGAAAAACAGGTCGACCGACCACAAAACACGAAACCGAGTTTCTGAACACGATTTCTCACAAAGGAAACTGTTTTGAAAAAAAAAAACAGAAAACTCACACAGGGGCGGTCGACCGACCGCTATAACTGGTCGACCGACCGACACGGCGGCAGAAACGAGATTTTTCAAAAACTTTTAAATAAACTTATGAAAAACACAAAAGTAAAATTTTCATGGCCTAAGGCTCTGATACCACTTGTGGGGAATATAGCATGTATTCACCCTAAACTTGCAGGATTATAATGAAAAATACAGTTGTGTTTATAGTCATAAGATTAAAAAGGATAAGAAAAAGAATTACAACCTTGGGTCCTTGCTTGAAAAGGCCTAAGAACAGGAATTAAAGTAAATTCCCTCCTATAACTTGCACCCAAGACTTTGTTTGAGATGATGCCGCGTGTGCTAGAAAATACTCTCCAATTGCCTTGCAATATGGGGAAAGCTATTGAGGTTTTAGATGTGAGATCTGAGTTTTGGGAGAAGAATGCTCTCAAAACCCTAATTGTGAGAATTATGATTCAACAGTTCCTGACATAAGGAGAAGGACTCTCCTTATGTAGTACTTAGGGTGGGTCGGCCGAATTAGGGTAAGAGTGGGCTTTCTCCACTCTTACCTTATTCCTTTGCATGATTCGACCCGTTTTGCTAAATATTATTTGCGGGATTTTTATTATAAATCGCATACGTGTTATCAGATATTAATGCAGTCGATGTATTAATAATGGTCTGATAAAATTACGATATTGTATAATTACCCAAATTAATATAACTGTTTATATTAATACCCGAAATCAATATTTAATTAAATATAACTGCTTATATTTAATTTTACGAATTAATCATGTAATCCGCATTAGCTAAAATTATTTAATCCGTATTAAATAATAATCTCAACATCTTATTGACTAATTTAATAGTCAATACCTCTGACTAACTGTTTAGTCGTATTCGGCATAAATGTGACTGTATTTTCATACCTTCACATCTCTCAAACGTATCCTATAGGTGTGACGTATAGGGACCAGTTGATCACCGCCATCCGTATGACAATAACGTCAAACTTATCTAGCAAGCCAACCGTTATTAATAAACGTGGATCAACTGGTAATAATACAAAAGTATGCCCTTGTGATCCTTAAAGAGATTTAATAAGTCATTGTACTTAATTGTCAAGGACACCAGCCCCAACAGAGACATGGTTCCTCGACTGAACGAACGAATCCATTCTCTTTTATCACTTGGTCGAAGCGATGATTCCAACTCCGTGATGCTTGCTTAAGTCCATAGATGGAACGCTTAAGCTTGCAAACCTTCTTAGGATGTTCTGGATCAATAAAACCCTCGGGTTGTACCATGTACAACTCTTCCTCCAAATAACCGTTTAAGAAGGCGGTTTTAACGTCCATCTGCCATATTTCATAGTCATGAAATGCGGCGATCGCTAAGATTATCCGAATGGAACGTAGCATGACTACGGGTGCAAAGATCTCATCGTAGTGCAAGCCTGGCACTTGGGTGAAACCTTTAGCAACTAGTCTTGCCTTATGGATATCTTGTTTACCTTCCACGGCATGCTTTATTTTGTAAAGCCATTTGCATTGAAGGGGACGTACCTTTGCAGGTAGGTCCACAAGATCCCACACGTTGTTCTCATACATGGAGTCCATCTCGGATTGCATGGCTTCTAGCCATAGCTTTGAGTCAGAACTGGTCATGGCACCTTTATAGGTTGAGGGTTCATTACCCTCTAGAAGTAAGACGTCATCCATATCATGTTCCTCGACCATACCAATGTATCTGTCCGGAGGAATGGAGACTCTTCCCGACCTCCTTGGTTCCTCAGGAATATCTACCGCAGCCTCGGTTGAAGGAACTGTTTCCTCCAATGGTTGCTCGGTAGTTGGTTCTTGAACCTCCGATAAATCGAAGGTTCTATTACTCGACTTGTTCTCGAGAAATTCTTTCTCTAAGAACGTCGCACTAGCCGCAACAAAAACACGTTGTTCGGTTGGCGAGTAGAAGTAATGACCAAAAGTTCCCTTTGGATAGCCTATAAAGTATGTTTTGACCGATCGCGGGCCGAGCTTATCCTCGTGTCTCCACTTGACATAAGCCTCGCAGCCCCAAACCCGAATAAAGGACAAGTTGGGGACCGTTCCCTTCCATAATTCGTATGGAGACTTGTCAACAGCTTTAGACGGACTTCGGTTAAGAATTAGAGCGGCCGACAAAAGAGCATAGCCCCACAATGAATCAGGCACAACGGTGTGACTCATCATGGATCGAACCATATCAAGTAAAGTCCGATTTCTCCGTTCGGACACACCATTTAATTGTGGTGTTCCAGGTGGAGTTAACTGTAGCACGATGCCACAGTCTTTAATGTGTTGATCAAACTCGTGTGAAAGATACTCACCACCACGATCAGAACGTAGTGCTTTAATTTTTCTACCCAGCTGGTTCTGTACCCGATTCTGGTATTCTTTGAACTTGTCAAAGGATTCACTTTTGTGCTTCATTAAGTAGACATAGCCATATCTACTCAAATCATCCGTGAAAGTGATGAAATACCTATAGCCTTCTCGTGCGTTGATCGACATAGGGCCACATACGTCCGTATGTATGAGTCCTAATAGGTCGGCAGCGCGCATTCCAACACCTTTGAAGGAAATACGAGTCATCTTACCGATGAGACATGATTAACACGTGCCATATGATTCGAAATCAAAGGGCGAGATAGCTCCATTCTGTATGAGCTGTTTCACGCGTTTCTCATTTATGTGTCCCATACGACAATGCCATAGGTAAGTTTGATCTTTGTCACCTACCTTTAATTTCTTATTATTCACATGTAATATTTCGGTGGTTTGATCTAAAACATAAATTCCATTCATGGAAACTGCCTTGCCATAAATCATATTGTGTAAGGAGAAAATACAGCTATTATTCTCTATTACAAATGAAAAACCGAGTTTGTCAAGCGCAGAAACTGAAATAATGTTTTTGGACAAACAAGGAACATAATAACAGTTATATAAAGATAACTCGAATCCACTTGGAAGCTGGATCACGTATGTTCCCCTCGAGATTGCAGCAACACGTGCTCCATTCCCGACACGCAGGTCTACCTCACCCTTGATTAGGGGTTCTTGGTTTCGGAGGCCCTGCACATGATTACATAGATGAGAACCACAACCAGTATCTAGTACCCAAGTTCCGTAACTTGCATGGTTAATCTCAATCATGTGAATAAAAGAAGAAGAAGACATACCAACAGGAGTAACGCGGCCTGCCTTAATGTCCTCACGATACACGGGGCATGAGCGCCTCCAATGCCCAGTCTTGTGGCAATGGTGACATTCCATGCTAGTATCCTTGCTCTTTGTTTTGCCCTGTGAGTTGCTTGACTCACCTGGCCCACTTTTAGTAAATCCTGACTTCTTAAACTTGGGCTTGCCTACTGTTAGGTCGCCCTGAGCTTTAGCTTTACCCTTACCCTTACCCTTACTGGAGATTATGAGAACATCTTGCTTCACGCTCCCACTTAATTTCAGATCCTTCTCGGTCTGTACGAGAAGGGAGTGGAGCTCATGAGGAGTCTTCTTCATGTCATTCATGTAATAGTTGGCCCTAAAGAGGGCGAACCCATCATGAAGTGAATGAAGCATTCGACCAACGATTATGTTCTCACTGATCTTGCAGTTTAGGGCCTCCGGTTTCTCGATATTCTCAATCATGTGAAGAATATGTGGGCTAACAGCTTGGCCCTTCTGGAGTTTCGCCTCAAAGAAGCGACAGGTATGCTCATAAGAAACGATTCTCGGAGCCTTTGAGAATTCGTTAGTGAGCGTGGTGAAAATCTTGTTTGCACCATGGGTTATGAAGCGTCTTTGCAAATTGGATTCCATTGCATAGATGAGTACGTTCTTTATCGCACCCGCTTCCATGACGAAGTCGCTATGAGCGCGAACTTCGTTAGCTCTAGCTCTAGTTCCTGGGTGTGGCGGAATGGGCTCAGTTAAGTACTTGAGCTTTCCGTCAGCAATGGCAGCATTCCGTAGTGCTGCCTCCCAGTCAGAGAAGTTTGACCCATCATTTCTCAGTCTTGTGGACTGATTCATGGAGTCCATGAAGGCTTTTAGCCAGGATTCACGTGCTAGCTTGGCACTTGGCATTGGGTCTTCACCAGCCATTTAGTTATACAGCAGTTTAATTGAACGTGTTCTAGACTGAAAAGAAGATAAAACAAAATCATATAAGCAACTCATTGTTGTGATTTAAGTCTATATTAAATTGAATTTAAACTCGTAGACTCATGCATTTATATAATTGATCTCCCTCAAGAATTATATAAATGATCCCAAGACTCAATTTCCGTATATTGATAAGCCCACAGTTTGGCTAATTCCACCGTTGGAACTCTTGGTCGATAGATTTCCGTAAATCCTATCTATTAGTCCATCTCAGTCACTGGATATTATCGAGTGACCATGATGTTGAGATAAAATAAATCATCTGTTCCCACTTACCCGACGTAGAAGGGGTCATATTATGCCTACCGACGAAGAAGGGATTCATGGGAGGCTGATTTATAAAGACTATTCTCAATTTTTGGTTATACGAGGAAGACCCCATCGACTTATATTTATTCATATTAAGTGAACTAAAATCTAGCATATTCGTGAATGAATGAAATAAAGTGATGGCTTTGCAATTGACATGTGACATCTGTATTGTCACAGAAAACTAATGCGTAACCTCTACATGAGTCAGTTTTCAGGCATGTAATAGGTGGTTTGGTTTTAGGCGGAATATGATGCAAGCTATTATCGATGAAAGCATAAAATAAATGCGATAAACGTAAATAAAAGTCCTAGTGTGGCCTATCCTACCAAAATAAACATAAAACAACTTGGAATCCACTGTTGGACCCTAGAAGCTTGTCTTGATGTTCCATCTTGGTCCTTGCAGTGGGAGTGAGCATCCGGTCTCCGTCTTCGGTCTTCACAAAATTACTAATTTAAATTACAAAAGTAGTCCTAGATACATTCTAATTTAAATAAAAAAGTAATTAAATGGCAAAAAACCAAAACGGAGATTCAAGATCTCAAAATTACAAGCAAGATTGTGTCCCATCATTACGGTGACACAATCTTCTAAGGCCACACTAAGTTACAACCGTTTGCAAAAATTAAATACGTTATTGAAAGCATTCACAAGGCATTCAACAAGACGATAAATAAAATGCATCAACTAAAACAAAATTCATTCATGACATAATACTGTTATGATTAACAAATTTTTACCAAACCACCTTTAAGGATTAAAATTATGTGATTATACCGTTTTAACCACTTTAATTTTAATAAGTTTATAATCCTATTATTTTAAACCGTTTTAAAATAATATGTATCAAACGAGGGTGAACCGTTTCACAAAATTAATAATATACTATTTCCGTATATAGTATATTACTAAAGGCCATGTGAAAATAAAACATGTTATTTTCGGAAAATAAAAAAAAAAGAGTCTATTACAGGGGTGGTCTACCGACCCAATAAACAGGTCTACCGACCACCTGACAAAAAAAAATTTTTTTTTTTTTTTTTTTTTTAAAGCAGAATGGTCGACCGACCCGAAAAACAGGTCGACCGACCACAAAACACGAAACCGAGTTTCTGAACACGATTTCTCACAAAAGATAAACTGTCGAAACAGAAAAACACGCAGGAGGCGGTCGACCGACCGCAACGGGGGGTCGATCGACCGACTTAGCGGCAGAAGACGATTTTTCAGGTTTTAAAACTTACGAAAAACACAAAGGTAAAATTTTCATGGCCTGGCTCTGATACCACTTGTGGGGAATAAAGCATGTATTCGCCCCAAACTTGCAGGATTATAATGAAACATACAATTGTGATTATAGTCATAAGTTAATTAAAAGCATGAAAAAGAAATCAACCTTTGGTCCTTTGTGCTTATGGCCTAAGAACAGGAATTAAAGTAAATTCCCTCCTATAACTTGCACCCAAGACTTGATTGAGATGATGCCGCGTGTGCTAGAAAATACTCTCCAATTGCCTTGCAATATGGAGAGAGCCTTTTGAGGTTTTAGATGTGAGATCTGAGTTTTTGGGAAAAAGATGTTCTCAAAACCCTAATTATTCTTGAGATCTGTTTTTTAATCAGTAAAACAATCAGTAGTATCACAAAAGGAGAAGTTCTCTCCTTTTGTAATACTTGGCCGGCCGAGATTGGTCTTGGGTAGGAGTGGGCTTTCCACTCTTACCTTATTCCAATGCATGATTCGACCCATTTTGCTAAAATATAATTTGCGGGTATTTATTATAAATCGCACACATGTTATCAGATATTAATACAGTCGATATATTAATAATGGTCTGATAAAATACGATATTGTATAATTGGCCAAATTAATATAACTGTTTATATTAATACGCAAATTCAATATTTAATTAAATATAACTGCTTGTATTTAATTTTACGAATTAATCATGTAATCCGCATTAGCTAAAATTATTTAATCCGTATTAAATAATAATCTCAACATCTCATTGACTAATTTAATAGTCAATACCTCTGACTAACTGTTTAGTCATATCCGGCATAAATGTGACTGTATTTTCATACCTTCACATCTCTCAAACGTGTCCTATAGGTGTGACGTATAGGGACCATTTGATCACCGCCATCCGTATGACAATAACGTCAAACTTATCTAGCAAGCCAACCGTTATTGATAAACGTGGATCAACTGATAATAATACAAAAGTATGCCCTTGTGACGATCCTTTAAGAGATTTAGTAAGTCATTGTACTAACTGTCAAGGACACCAGCCCCAACACGTTTTCCAAGATGGATGTCCATCTTAAAAATACAGACACAAATTATGCCCTCTTTGCTGCATAGATGAAACAAATCTATTGCTATTGTCTTATATTATATACGACTCTTCTTAAACTTAGGACCCATATATTTCTTCTAGACGAAACTTGTGACTTATATTATAAAGAGTAGAACAATACTCTATATTATTAACTTATCCAATTAGTGGTGGATCGTCCTCGCTCGGCAATTTAAAATTTTGAAAATTTTAATTTAAACATAAACTATTTTCAAGTTTACCTTCTACTATTATTAGTCTTTTGTCCTTGTTGGAATTTTTAACCTTCTTTGGTATAAATTATGATACCGTCACAAACCAATATTTCATCCAGAGAAATAAAATGGTATAAATATTGTCACAGACTCACAGGTACTTTATTTTTGCTTCAAGAAAGTACTTCAATTTTAAAATGGTTGGTTTATATTTTATTTTTCTTATTATCATAGATGATGATTTTCAGGGATGTGTGTTACTTCTTGTGTGGGGATTGCACCTTAATGAGACCCAAAATGAGAGCACTTGTGATTGGGGTCGGAAGGGCTAAGCATCTCAGTCTAAACAAGTTAGTCAATAAGGATAACATTGTTTATGTTAATTTCATTCGGGAAGATCAATTATTCACTAACAATCTTCGTCCCTTGGTCATATGCTGCAAGTACCGCATCATGTACGAGGGTTGGCATGTCATGATCGATCATGTCTTTAGAGAGAACAAAATAGAGCAGTTGACTGGTTAACAAATATGAGAGTCAACTTATCGACATCCATCACGTTCCTGAAGCTCCCCCTGATGGCATTTGTTTTAACATTTGCAAGATTTATTAGGGGTTAGTTATTATGTATTGGGGCTTTGCCTTTTTTTGCACCCAAAAAAAAGTAGATGACATCTTTGCCTTATATTGGGTAGAGTACTAGAGTCACATTAAACCGTCTTTTATCTCGAACAAGATTCACTCTATTTTCCATTATTTTTTTATAAACAAATTGGGTTAAATCTTGTGATGATCTAATGAAATGATTATAAGTGTTGTATAAAGTAATGTTTTACCGAATACATAAAAACAAATAGATCAAAATATAGATATATTAGAGAGGAAATATAGAAAACCTTAATAACTTTTCAAAGAGTGTTGCTTGTCATGGAATATCTGTCACAGGGTGAAAATGGGTACTTAATTATAATAAAGTAAGTGGACATGCAATTGGGAGGAAATTGATCATCTTGTGAATAGTGTCACTTAGTATTATGTGGGAGGGATACTATTCGTTTTCAACGTGTGACGAATAATATCTGTCTTCCGAGAATTTGCGATTATTTTTATATTCCACATAAGGTCAACACCAAATATTCCGTAGGTCGATATTGAGAACAACAGGCACGCGCTACGCAAGCCATGGCTTTGAAGTTTGAATGAATTGGTGATCAAAGTATTTCAATAAATTGTCTTTACTTGTGGACTCTATCACCCAGGGGCGTCGAACAAGGGGTTCAACATGTTCTAAGAACCGAGGCTTAAAAGTTTTGGGGTCCAAAACTCAGTATGCTTAGAGTACATTAACTTTTTGTTGTTATAAATTAATATTAATATGCTTTGGTGTAGTGGTTTGAGCATTACTATTCAATGTGTTGTCCAAGGTTCAATTCTTTTTGGTAGCAAAATCTAACAATTTTATATTTTTATTATTTTTTAAAAAAATATTATTTATTTACAAGCCCTATTAGGGGCCTCAAATTGGCAATTTGAACCGGGCCTCCTAAAATCATTGGACGTAGAGATGGCAATGGATCCCGGATCCTACCCAGATCCACCAGACCCTATACCCAAGGGTAGGATATGGATCTCATTATTTGAGATCCTTAGGATCCGGGTCAGATCCATATCCTTATACGAATATGAGGGTAGGATCTGGATCCCACCACTAAGATCCAGATCCTACCCTTGGACCCTCTTTTAGTTTATATAAGGGTAATTTTTGGATAGATTCGACCCTTCAAAGGTAGATCATGAAAATAAGGAATGAAGTATTAGTGTTTAGTTTGTTTGAACAATTTGTTTTATTATGAATTGTTAGAATTATAATTATTTTGTGCTTTGTAAACCTTATTTGTAAGTTGCTATAAGACTTTTTAACCCTTTGTACACTCTTTTTGTTTATTTTGGACTATGATTTTTACTAATGAAGTTAATAAAGGTCAATTCAACTAAAACATCGTCTCTAATTTACAAGTAAAAGTGAAATAGTGTATAATAGTGACTTGGTGCGGTTTCATTTGAATGTATCGTTTGAGATTGACGGATATGGATTTTATCCAGATCCTACCCAGATCCTTAGGATAAGGATATGGATCTACAAATTTCGGACCCTAAGGATAAGGGTAGGATCTGGATATACCATTTAAAAATGGATCTGGATCTGGATCCTGTCCAGATCCTACCCATTGTCATCTCTAATTGGACGCCTCTGCTAGTATCATCATCAACAAATACATAACTTACAAGTAAACGTTTTTATCTTAGAAAAAGACCCCTTATTTTCTTCACTCTTGACACTGACACATTCGTCAATTCCCCTCACCTCAATATCTGACTTCTCCATATCCTCAACCTTTTCTGGAAATATTAAGAGTAAAAAATTGAAGCTTGTGGAGTCAAAGTTGGGATCATTATATTATAACTTAAGGATATTAACTTATATATATATAACTGAATATTGTGAGTCGTGTCAGGTCGCGTAAGGTCATCTGCACGCCCTTTTTCCCAGAACCGCTAGAGACTTATGTAGATTAATATTCCAACTTCTCGTTTGATACGGACAATCTCCATTCTTATGACGGGTTAAATATCATCCACTTATTTATGAGCCTTAAATTCTCAATATATTCTATTTTTGTCTACCCATGCAGATAATACATGTTACAAGCTTGTGAGGAATATGTCCATCGCAACTCGCAAATGAATGTTTTTTTTGTTTTTTTATGACGAGAGGTTTAATCCTCCCGGACACGCAACAATAACATGTTAACTACCACGTACATGTAAGCTATATCCACCATGCTAACCATCACGTACATGTAAGCTCAATCCTGTGGGTTACCCCTCACTAGAAGACATTCAACCCATGACCTCATAGTTCATTCTTTGAATATTTTGAGAAAATTCGAATCTCCATTAAACCAAGAACACTTTGTTCGCAAATGAATCTTACTGGCATTAATGTTATGTATTCAGTATTAAGATTTCAATATTTGCTCAAACCTTGTTGATTCTTAAAAGCAAGTGCAAATAGAAAACCTTTATATAGGGTTCTTCTATTGCAATGTTATATCTCAAACATTTCAATATTTAAGAACTTTTGACTTCAATAGAAGAACTTTATTTAAGTTTTAAAATTGGATCTGTAAAGTTTAATGTTTGATATTGTATTATTGATAACTATGATTGTACATTGAGTAGCTATATATAGTAGTAGTATTCTAACAATAGAAAAAGAGTACTAGTAATAGGACACTATAGCTAACAATATACATGTAAATATGAAAGCTAAGGTAGCGTCCTAGAAGGACTCTGAGTAGTCTCAACATCCCCCCGCAAAATGGACGGGCTTTGGGAAAGTCCAATCTATGAGAGCAACATAGTGAACTGCGGCCTGGGCAAAGGCTTGGTCAGTGCATCTGCAAGTTGGTCATCATTGACAATGGGCACTACGCGAAGGGAGCCAGCTTGAACCTTCTCACGGATGAAATGAAAGTTAAGAGCAACGTGCTTCATACGGGAATGAAACACCGGGTTTGAACTGAGGCTAGTGGCGCCAATATTATCACAGTAAACCACGGGAGTTGAAGTGAGCGTGAGATTGACTTTAGAAAAGAAGGCTAGTTAGCCAGGTGAGCTCGGCATTGGCATTGGCAACGGAGCGGTATTCCGTTTCAGTAGAGGACCGAGCTATAGTGCGCTGTTTCTTGGAGCTCCATGAGATGGGGTTGCGACCAAGGTAAACAATATACGCACCTGTAGATGTAAAGTCAGTCTCATCATCACCCCAAGTAGAGTCCGAGTAGGCATGAAGGACCGGCGGTGAGCTGCGGTGAATGAGAAGGCCGTGAGATAGTGTACCGGCTAGGTAACGGAGGAGACGTTTCAGCGCAGCCCAATGACACGTAGTTGGGGCGTGCATAAATTGAGATAACTTATTGACGGCAAAAGAGACATCTGAACGGGTGAGTGATAAGTATTGTAGACTTCCGACAAGAGTGCGGTACTCAGTGGGATTATCATGAGCCGAGCCATCACGGAGATTGAGTTTTAGAGCGGAATCCATGGGCGTGAAGGCAGGCTTAGCATCCGACATGTGAGCACGGGCAAGCAGATCGTAAGTATATTTTCGTTGATTTAAAAATAGACCTTGGGAGCACGGTTGAATCTCAACACCTAGGAAGTAGGATAGGGAACCGAGATCCTTAAGAGAGAATCGAGCCGAGAGAGAGGCAATGAAGGAGGAGACAACCGAGCTGCAGTAATTGAAATAGCAATTACAGAGTTCTAACGAAAAATTACAGAGTTGGTATAGCTCAAGACTATTGATTGAAGAAGTAATTGAAATAGCAATTACAGAGTTCTAACGAAAAATTACTTGAAAAGAATCGTAACCTGTCGCTCTGATACCATATGAATTGGTACAATGAAGATAACAAACCTCCATTGTTGTTAAGCTTTTATCAATGAAGAAGACAAAGCTAAATATAATGTGTTTTGTATATTCAGAAAAGTTAGTTATACATTATACTGTTCTTGTATATATACTACTTACATTAGCTTGTATGAGAAGCTTCTACTGCTAACAAACTAACAGAAAGTTGTTACTAATAACAGAAAGTTGTTAGGCTGTTATTTCAGCTTGCCAACTGTATTCCAGTACTTCTATACAATTGTATGATAAATTGTTTAGTTATGTACGAGTTCAATATTTATATGCACATTGTAATTGGTATAATATAATGTCGAGGGTTTACATGTGCGGAACAGATCTTCAAAATAATTACGTTGAAAAAGGTAACCCACATTATTTAACAATTTCTTACTCTGTAACTAAATGATAAGTGGACCAAATTGTGTGTAAAAGATCAAATTATTCATTAAGTTCACTATTAAAATAAAAAGGCGAAGAATTGATCGAAATATTAGTTATAATTATTGCTCATTTTCTTGCAGCTATATATATTATGATATCCCAACTTCACGAATCATACTCACAAATTATTTTCCCTTTCTTTTGATTATTATTATTTTCAATTTTCAATTATTATTGATGCTACTCATTCTTTTGATTATTATTTCTTATCTATGATTTATAATGTCATTTATGTTATAGTTTTTGTATACTTATGTTTTCATAATTTGATTTTATGATTTTTTTATACATATGTTTTAAGTAATTTTATTTTATAATTTTAATCCGTGTTTGTAAGGAAAAGTTTTTTTAGCTAGGTTAATATGGATAGAAATTATAAAACGTTCGAGTTTTGAGTAGTTGATACCAACACACAAGTTGTTAACAATAAATACTTACTTAAGTAAGTAATAAAGGGAACTCAACCAATTTTACCTTGCTATTGGGAGAGAGGAAATATAATAATAAAGCAATGATATATTACATTTACGAGCTTCTATGAAAATAGGAACATTAGTATAAAGGGTGAAAATAAGAACTATATTATATTAGTTTGAATGGTAAAGAATATAGATAATATTTTAACGGGTAGTGAAATTGGTATGTGTAAAATAATGTAACTCTAATGGTAAGATTAGTGTAGCCTTTAGATAAGATTTTGTTAAGTCTTAAGACAATACTTACCCAAAACTACCAATAATCTGAAAAAAAGGTGATCCAAAAAAAGTAGAGTGTGAGGTAAATTTGAAGAATAATGTATAAAGTTTAGGGTGACTCTGAAGTGAGTTTGAACAATAAAGAAATAATAAAATTTAGTCTAAAACTGACGTAGCAGAGTTTTAAAACTTTGGAGAGTTTTAGGTATAATCTTACCCTTAAGGGTGGGTTGACACGAATGTCACATCACTATAGCCATGAAAGTTGAAATGAACTACTCGAAAAATTGTCAGTATACAGAGATATATATATATAGAAAGTAATTGAAGTTTTTTTTTTCGCAAATTGAGAGAGATATAGTAAATGCCTATTTGCGTATGTGTAGATTGTGGTGCAATAATTAATTGAGTTGTTGTTCAAAACAAAAATGAATTACGAAGGATCCATTTTGCAAACAACCTATTTTATTTTTGTAAGATGGTTATCATAGAAATAATATAATAAAATTGTGGAGCGGGTTTAACAACTAGCACGACCAAAAATCTATCATGCTGCGAAAACTTGGTTGTTATTATAGATTATAACATTAATTATAACACATTTTTTCATTAAAAACAGATAATATTCGTCACAAGTTGAAGACGGATATTGAACGTCTCACAATTGTAAATGGTAAATCAAGTGGGAATTGAAGAGAGCACCCAACATGCTCTCCCACATGTGATATTGTGAGATAAGCATTATCTGTATTCAACTTGTGACGGATAAGGTCCGTTTTAATTGAGACAAATTGTAATTATAGTTGTACAATTTCAGTTAAGACGATTGATTAAAAGTCGTTTACGTTAAAGACATTTCCCAAACAACAACTTTAATGGTTTTGTAGCACTAACGACTAATCCATAGTCACAAGCTTGTGACGTGAGACATGGTTTAAATAGAAGGACAAATGGGAGAAGGTGGGAGAGGGTTGTGAAAGGTCACGAGCCCGTAGTGGTCACAAGTAAGAGAAGTTGTTCATTTTAAGTTCTTACAGATCCATATATCAAATAAATTTTGAATCATGCGATTTCACTAGAGGTTAGTTTAAAAAACAATTAAGATCGAGTTAATTTTTTGTATCAACTCCAACATTATGAAACTAAAGATTTGTATTTCGAATCAGATTTGAATCAATTCATTTTATGCATTGGATTTGGAACACTTGAAAACAATCATACTCAAATAATTTTTTGTATATGCTAAGTTTTTTTTGTAAAGATAAACATATTTCTATTATTTTAAAACTTGTTAAGATATTACCCGAGCAACGCCCGGGCATGAAATCTAGTATATATACTTAAAAGAGGAACTTTTTAAGCGATTTCATTGGTTATTGTTTTAGAGCAATTTCATTGGCTATTACTTTGGTTAAATAAATTAAGTATATAAATAAAAAGATATACTTAAAAGAGTAACTTTTTAAGCGATTTTGATTGGTTATAGTTTTAGAGCAATTTCATTGGCTATTATTTTGGTTAAATAAATTAAGTATATAAATAAAAAGATAATTAAATAATAATAATGTATCAGTTGGATAATTATTGTTTTTAGAGTAATTACATTGGGTATTACGTATTACTTTGGTTAGATAAATTAAGTATATAAAAAAAGATAATTATATAGTAATAAAATATCAGTTGGATAATTATTGAATTAGTTAATAAAATAATTGATTTTGTTGACTATTTTTTTAGAGAAATTTCAGTGGCTATTACATTAGTTAAATAAATGAAGTATATAAATAAAAAGAAAATTAAACAGTAATAATATATCGGTTGGATAATTATTGTTTATAGAGCGATTACATTGGCTATTACTTTGATAAATAAATTAAGTATATAAAAAAAGATAATTAAATAGTAATAAAATGTCAGTTGGATAATTATTGAATTAGTTAATAAAATAATCGATTTCATTGGCTATTGTTATAGAGCAATTTCATTTAGGTAATTTACCAAATTCTAAGTCATTGAACCACTTTCATTTTTTGTTAATTATAGTACTAAAATGTATTGTATTCTATGAATGAGATATTATTTTTACATATACTTATAATTCAAATTATTTTAGAAACAAAAGTTGAAAAAAGATATGTTTATGACCAAAAATAAGTTTTCATTCTTTTACTAATATCATGACTAATTTAGGAAAAAAGCTCCAAAATATAAATATATTGTATTAAATGTGCTTAGATAAAATGTCGAAAAAAAATTGTATCCCCTAGAACTAAATTTCTAGGTCCGCCACTGCCAACAATGGCCAATAGACCGTCGTACATGACTTCATAAATTGAGGACTTTAATATCAGAGAAGGTTCTTGGGATACTGGCGATGATAATAATATTGAGCAAGATCATATGTTGGGAGATGAGACTAAATCACCTCCAAGGTCAATTTCCTCACAAAATGAGTACCTTCACCAAAAGAAAAAGTGAAAATACCATTAATTCAATTGAACTTAAACAAATAACTAGCTCTAATAGTTGTAATAATAATAATAATAATAATAATAAAATAATAATAATAATAATAATAATTTTTGTAAACTTTGCCTTTATATTAATAAAAGTTGCATGAGTTTTATGAAATAATAATAATAATAGTATTAATAATAATAATAATAATAATAATAATAATAATAAAATAATAATAATAATAATAATAATTTTTGTAAACTTTGCCTTTATATTAATAAAAGTTGCATGAGTTTTATGAAATAATAATAATAATAGTATTAATAATAATAATAATTAATAATAATAATAATAATAATAATCAAGTGGTATTAGTCCCGTGGTAGTTGGGTTAAATCTTGAAAGGCGATGACCACTAACAGAGTGATTTACATGGTCCATATGGTGGTGCGGGAATAATGGGCCCGGCAATTCAACCCCTCGACATCTAATAATAAATAACCACCGAAGAGGGTGTCTTACATGGTCCCTGTGGTGGTGCGGGAACGTATGAACCAAAAATTAATGAAAAATCATGTACCTAAAAGTTACCCCTCTCCTTTACAATCCTATATAAATAACATCACCATTCTGCCTTCACCCATTACTCACCCCTCAACTAACCTTCTTTTCTCCTATTAAACCAAACCATCACCCTCTTTCTTCAAAACAAAAAATCATCACCCAAATATTCATTTATTAAAAAAAAAATGAGAACAGGAAGAACATTTGGAGTAGTACACATAGTAACAAAATCAGGTGCATTTGCATCAGAGGCAGCAGTTTCACCAAATTATCAACAACACCCATCTTCGTCAGCAGCGACAACAGGGTGGAAGTCGCCAGTACCTTACTTATTTGGTGGTCTGGCGGCCATGCTGGGCCTCATCGCTTTCGCTTTGCTAATTCTCGCATGTTCATACTGGAAGCTCTCTGGCAACTTCGACTCCGGCGAGAATTCCGGCGAAGACGCCGGCGATGAGAAAGCCAAGGTTGCAGAGACTAAGGTGGCGGTGTATGAGAATAGTATATTGGTGATCATGGCGGGGGAGGAGAAACCGACGTTTTTGGCCATGCCGGCTGGTGGCAGGGTAAAGTCATTTGGTGATAGTTTGGGCGGGCCGAGTTGTTGTTGTACTTGTTCTTCTAGTAGTAATAATAGCAGCGAAGAGTCGAATGAAAGAGAAAATGATAAAGTAGTTATTTCTGATGGTGGTCAGGAGAAAAGATAGTACGGACTACCGAATCTAAAACAAAACATGACGATGTTGGTACATAATGGCCTATCACCTGTGGCCTATGGGTGGTCGATGTGGTCGAATGTGAAATTTATTGTGAGACGGTTACACATAAACATAGAGAACATGATTACCTGTTTGATCCTATCAGTTAACTTTGGCACCAATTAATCCATCATGGTGATGTTATATACGAAGTATATGGTATATTCAAGTTCTATTTTTTTTACAAATCTTAAAATCCATTTGATATTAATACAAATTTAGGTATGATTTTTGGCTTCTAGATTTCTTATAGAGGACTCGTAAACTATCCGAGTGACTTGGGGTGTCAATGTGATTTTAGCTTTGATTAACATCATATAATTTTGTATACTAAGCAACTATTTTCGAGGAGGTTTGATACTTCCCTGTTTTTATACAGTACAGTCATTTTCAAGCAATTTCTATATTTTCAATTTTTGATTTGTGATTTGTGATTTATGATGATCGTGACATGAATAATGTCACATTTAAAGTCATTAACATCATTTTAATGAATCCTCTATATATTAAAAGATTAACTTATCTCCAAAAATTTTCAAAATTTTTCGCTTAAATTTCCCACTTAAGTAATGATATGCTACTAGATAATATCTTATCTATATTAATACAGAAACATTTAATGAATTCTGGTGAATCTACGTCATTAATCCATCATTTTTTTTTAATTCAATTATGCTGGGACCCGTATTGTTGTTTACTAAATTAATTGTCGAATAAATGTTTGCGTTTCATTAGTTGTGTTATTATTGCGTACTAATTTTTATTTATTTCGTAAACAATAATTTATACGTAGACGATTATATTTATAACGTCTAACTTATATATTATGTATTAAAATATATTGCCCATGTCGATTTATACATAATTATTAAATAATGATTTATGACTAACAATCAATATTATAATAAATAATACATAATTATAATAAATACTAACCAAAATTGCACTAATTGATATAAAAATGTAACAAAATAAAGAAAATGATAAAAACACGATCGAAATTTCAAGTACAATTTTCATGACAGTACTAAATTAAAATAGCAATAAGAATAAATTAAAATAACAGTAACGTCAAAAAAAATATTTTCAATGTCAATGATATTACAAAAATCTTTATCAGTTATAGCATATAGCCTAAAATTTCATTATCAAAAATATATTCGGATTATTAATAGAACTATTTAAAATAACAATATTTTTTTTTTTTTGCTAAAAGGTAAGCTTTCTCATTAAAATCAAACTCATTCAAGATACATCATTTATAAGGCACATATTACATTTCTACTTAGCTAAAACGCATTTTTGATAGCCATCTTTGGTCACTTGCTGTACATCCCCTGATTCTTCTGCCCAAAACTTTGATACGGATATCCTCTTGGATATTCTTAGCAACTACTTCAGGTCTCAGTATCTGCTGTTCCACTCTTGCGCCATTTCTCTGTCTCCAAATATGATACCACGCAGCTATAATAGTAGCAGTAGTCACCTGTTTACGAACTCGCCCCCATCTCTTCCTGGCAATATTCATGAAATCATCTGACTGTTTAATAGTAGCTCCCAACCAGTCACCTAGTAATGCAAGCAATCTCTGGCTGTAACTACAATTCACAAACAAATGTTGATGATCCTCCACATGAGCTTCACAGATACAACATCTATCATCCTCAGCAACATGATACTTAAACAATTTGTCTTTCAACTTCAAAGCATTCTGAATCACCATCCAAGCTACAAAACAATGCTTGGGCAAAGCTAACTGGCACCAAATGGCCTTATGCCAGCTAAGCTTCACTCTCCTTTCCCGCAGCCATTCATAACAACTCTTGACTGAAAAACGACCCCCATTCCTCATCCACCTACCATCTACAAACCCATCTTTAATTTTGTCTCTGATGCTACAAATCCTGCGCCAATGCCAACTTATATCAGTAGCAGGAATATAATCTGACCATGTAGTAGTCTTCATATAAACTTGGTGTACCCACTTCACCCACAATCTCTCAGGTTGGTCCTCAATCCACCATACAAGCTTACCAACCATAGCGGCATTCCAAACAACTCCTTGCCTCAAATCTAAACCTCCTTCTTTCTTTGGCATACACATCTTATTCCAGCCAACAGGAGGAACTCTGTCAAATTCAGCATGTCCTTCCCATATAAAGTTCCTGCAAATATTTTCAACTCTCTTTACTACATTCTTGGGTAATACAAACATGGACGCCCAGTAGCTATGGAGAGTCGATAAAACTGACTTCACCAAAACTACCCTACCAGCATATGATAAATGTTTAGTCCCAAACCCATGAACTCTATCTGTGATCCTAGCTATCAGACAATCACAATCTTTTTTTGTTAATCTGCCAGCAGTAATTGGGACTCCCAAATATCTAAAAGGGAGCTCTCCTTCTTTAAACCCTGACACACTCAAAATCTCCTTCCTCAGTCCTCTCTCTACCCCATTAAAGTAGCATTCAGATTTCGTTGCATTCATCTGCAGACCAGAAGCTTCAGAGAAAGCAGCAAAAGCCCTTAAAAGAATCATGATGGACTTGGCATTGCCCTTGCAAAACATTAGTAAATCGTCAGCAAACATCAAGTGGGTTAGCTTTAATGGTTTGCACATTGGGTGATAACTGAACTGTAGCTTATCAGTTGCACAATCCAGAATTCTACTCAAGTATTCCATTCCCAAAGTAAACAATAAAGGCGACATGGGATCCCCTTGACTCAACCCTTTCCTTCCTTGAAAAAAACCAAAAAAATCTCCATTCAAGGATAGTGAATATGAAGTAGTAGTCACATACTCCATAATCAACCTATGAATAGATTCAGGGAATTCAAAGGCCTCTGACATTTCATCCAAGAACTGCCAGCTAACTGAGTCATAAGCCTTCATCAAGTCAATCTTGAACATACATCTTGGTGAGCAATGTTTACGATTATACTGTCTCACTAGATACTGACAAATCAGAATATTCTCTACAATACTTCTCCCTTTTAAGAAACCTCCCTGATTCTTACTAACCAAATCTGGCAGCACCATAGACAGCCTGTTACAAATGATCTTGGTGATGCATTTGTAAACTACATTACAACACGCAATGGGTCTGAATTGGGTCACATGTGTAGGCATGGTACACTTTGGAATTAAGGTCAGGACAGTAGCATTAATTTGTTTCAGCAGTTTTCCTGTCTGGAAAACATCCTTCACAGCTCCACATACCTCTTCTCTAATAACACTCCACGCATCCTTAAAGAATGCACTTGAAAACCCATCTGGACCAGGAGCTTTGTGATCAGGAATAGAAAAGATAGCCTCCTTGATCTCTTCATCTGTAACCAGTCTCAAAAGAATCTCTTTATGCCCACCACTACAAATCTTACCAGCTCTGACAATCCTCTTATTCACAGAACCAGTAACTTTCTTCTCACCCAAAAGCTGCTGATAGTATTGCAAAAAAGCCTCCTGAATCTCAAGGGGGGTGTCATGAACAATATTATCACCATCCTTAATCATGAGAACCTGATTCTTAACAAAATGTTTTTTAATGATGCCATGAAAATATTTTGTATTGCTATCCCCATCTTTTATCCAATCCACTTTGGCTTTCTGCCTTAAGAAACTATTGCAGGCAGCTTGATAATACTTGTAAGTCTCCAAAGCCTCCTTCTGCTTAACCATCCACTCAGGTTCTCCCAGATGATCAACCATCTGACTTTGGATCTCCTGAACCTCCTTCAATGCCCTTCCAGCCCTCTTCTCAATGTCATCAAAGTGATCAATGTTAAACTTCTTCAGATGATACTTCAATCCTTTCATCTTTTTAGTTACGCAATACATTTTTGTCCCTTGATGTTGTTGTTTCCACCAATCTTTAAGACAGTTTAGAAAATCAGTAGCCTTCCCCCACATATTCATATATTTGAAATGCCTCTTATGCTGGTCCACTTGATTCCTACTTTTCAGAATACAAGGGGTATGATCAAAATCCCCTTCTGGCAAAAAATAAGCATACATATCTTCCATATTCTTGCTCCACTCTTCATTAATTAAAACTCTGTCCAATCTACTATAGGTTCTGGTGGCATAATCCTGTTAATTATTCCAAGTATAATGAGCACCCATAGCAGGACAATCAAACACTTCACACTGAGCAATGCATTTTCTAAACTCATCAATCTCTATATCAGTGCACATCCCTCCCATTCTCTCATTATGATCTATCACAGTGTTAAAATCTCCACAAACAACCCATGGGCCAGCTACTATATCAGAAAACAGAATCAGCTGCTTCCATAAATCTTGCCTACCAACACAGTCATTAAAACCATACACCATAGACATCCAAAAAATTCTGACAGTAGCAATTTCAGTCACTTTCACATTGATGCACTGAGCAGAATAATCACAGAATTCAACATGAAACACTGCAGGATTCCATAATATCCACACTCGTCCACCTTTATGCCATCTATTATTAGTAGAAACACTCCAACCATCTAGTAAGATGTTATTCAAGCTATTTAAAGACACTGACTTAATTTTTGTCTCAAGAAGACCAAATAACCCCACCTTATTCATTTGCAAAAACCATTTAACTTGTTTTTGCTTGGTAGGATTATTTAATCCCCACACATTCCAAAAACCAAAATTATGCATCCCCCATTCCATGGTGAGATACATTACTACTCGTCCCAATACCTTCCTTGGGTGTTGTTGATCTGTTAAGTGCCTCCAAAAATGTATGTTGTCCAAAAGTGTGCACACTGCAAGCCCCTTTTGTCACTTATGGTCTGCTCATTCTGAGGTTGGGTCTCATGGGTGTATTACCCATTGAATATGATCCATTCTTATGCCAAACAACCGGTGTAATCCTTGGCCTCATGACCAACACCCTTACACTCCTGACAAGTTACAGGTCTCCATTCGTACTCTACATCCACTTCCACCATATCTCCATTCTCATCATAAAATTTGACACTATCAGGCAGTTTCTTCCCAAACTCTATTTCAATCATGACTCTAGCATAGCCAATTCGTACCTTATCCTCAGTTGCTTGATCATTCTTTATGAATTTCCCAATCAATGAAGATATTTTAGCCAGTCTTTTCCCCCAGAATTTTAGAGATAATTTGTGAAATTTAACCCAAACTGGAACAGATTGAACTGCGTGTTTCACCAAATCAGTATTCTCATTCCATGGTTTAACAATCAGTGGTTTATTGTCAAATAAAAAGTGACCCTGCTTCAACACCGCCTCCATTGCTTCTTGGGATTTAAATCGTACCAGAAAAACACCATTAGGCAAAAAGGATAACGAGACTACATGATGTTGCATCCACAATCTCCTAATGAATCCTTCCACCACCTCCCATGGAGGATTTGCACCCAAAATAAAACAATACACTGAAAACTTCCAAAATTCAAGTTCAGTTTGTACCTCTGCAGTAGTAAATCTCACCGTATCAGGCTCTTCTGCAATTGGCTCCAACGTAGGTTGAATTCCCAGATGCTCCTCATCGAATTCATCTTCAACCAGGGAATCCAAGTTCAGAGCTGGAATCCCAACAATGCTACTCAGAGATCGTTCCTTATGATTATCCGCACTTGAAGGGCCTTCGTTTCTTCTTAATTCAGGAAAATCATTATTATTATTATTAGGATTGAGTAGATCAAACTTATTATACGATTTCTTATCTTTTTGTTTATTTTTATTTGATGATTTTGATGCTGAATGCTTAACCGCCGTCATTTTCTGCCACCCTAGAATTCAGAGCAAATCGCCTCTCTCTCTATCTCTAACCCATTTCTTTGTTAACTTTGTAGCGTGTCTAAAATAACAATATTATTAAAACGAGCCCGTGCATTTTTGCACGGGGCTAAACCTAGTTTACTTAATTACTAAATCCTGATTCCCGCACAACATTTTACTTAATTTGACATATTTTGCCATTGTTTTCCATCACAACCCTCCATGTTTAAATAATAATTATAATAATAAAAAATTTACCCAAAGTTTAAAGCTACAGCTCGACACCCTATGCCACCTCAACCGTTCCACTCACCATGACCAACAAACCTTTCCTACCACCTAAACCATTTTTGCCGATGACTATCCATACCGTCTCGTTGTTGATCACCATTGCCAGCCTTGCCGACAACCACTTTTCCAACATTGACGTCGATTTCAATGTTCCTCTTCGTTGATCCTCCCTTACCCAGCCCTGACCATCCAAACTATCCCACCGGCGACCACCCAAATTATCCCAACCGCGATACCCAGGTCGTCTACGCCGTCTGCGCACCCTTCCAAACCTCGTCTTTTTTTGACGTTGCCGACGATCCAAACCCTTACTCACATCATCATAGCCGCACACTCCCGACCCGTTCTCTCTTACACGTCGCCGACAACCCAAACCCTTACTCTCATTGTTGTATACTTAAATTTTAATTTTATAATTAAGTATAAAATTATGATCTTTTCAATAAAATAAAATTGATGTTAAACTATAAATATAAGTTGGTAAACTTTTCATAATTATAACATTTGAGAATAACTTGATGCATAGTACCATGAACTTTGTGACCAAAAAAAATTCATCAAAGTAATCGGAAAAAGTTTATAAAATGAAATCCTTAATTTTATTTGTAAAAATAAATAAATACTCCCTCCTATTCCATATTTTCTTCCCTATTTCCTAAAACGGATTATTCATGTTTTCTTCCCCTTTCCTATTTTGGAAACTTTTACTCTTATTTTATTCATTTCTCTCTCCTATTATCAAACCCCACCAACTCTTTTTACTCCTATTTTATTACTTTTTTAATGTTGTGGCCCACAAATTTCTTATTTAATTCCTAATTATTCATCCCTCTCTCCTATCACTAAACCCCACCCAATTTTTTACACTTATTTTATTTCTCACCTTAATCCTCGTGCCCAACCCAAAGGGGAACAAAATATGGAATAGGAGGGAGTATATTTTATAAAAATAGACCTTTTATAAGTTTAGTTTTCCATTATAAATAATACTCTTAAAAATAAATACTCTAAATATACCGCGCATTGTGCAAGACTATAAAACGTTATTTTTTTCATAAAATATAAGTTAAGTCTTGTTATTTTTGGCTTACGCTTTCAGCTCATTTCAGCCTATTTCATTTCAATTTAGGTCACTGAAATTCAGGTTCATTTTTCTCAACAAATTTCGATTCAATTCAGCACCATGCAACTCATTTCAGTTAAGTTTAGTTCACTTTAGCTCAACTACATTCAGCCAAAACAACAATGCCTTATAAAAACATAGGAATAGAATTATAATTTAACTCTATATTTTATTGTAAAATTGGATAAGTAAAATTAAACCATTAGGTTTTCACTTTGACTTGATAACGTGATATATATACTCGTTAGGCTCTGTACTTTCCAGCTTAATTCCAGCCTTCATTCAGCTCACTTTAGTTCAGCTCAGCCCACTTCTTCTCATTTCAAGCTAGTTCAGCTCTGCTCAACCTTATTATTAATATTAATATTATTGTTGTTTTCGATGTTATAAATATTGTTATTGGTGTTGCCATTATTATATTAATTTTTGGGATATTTCACATGGTACCCCTCAATTTTTTGACTTTCTACATGGTATCCCTACACTTTTTAAAACATACATAGTACCCCTAACTGATGTCATTATCACTAATTGTTCCTTTAAACTTTATATTCCACCGATTAAATTCAGTTTTAGGCGTTAAATGACTATTTAGGCGCGTAACCAAGCTTGTCATGTATCATCACCCCATGACATAAGCACTCTATTAGAATCAATATCCATCTTTGGGCGTGATAATTTGGCAAATGATCAATAATTTTCCCGTCATTTTTTTTGTGCTTATATATATCTATAAGTATTAGGATCAAGATGGAGATTAGGCCTAATAGAGTTTTTATGTCATGTGATAATAAATGACAAGCTTGCTTATGAGTTCGTGTAACACCCCAATTATTTAGGAGCTTTTAGCAAGTCATTCTCAAATAAATACAACTGTTACCATCTCGGAATGTCCGATGTAGTGAATAATAAAGTAAAACAACCAAATTACTTTATATTTAAATGGTAACTAAAGTCTATCTATAACAACTTGTCAAAAACTCAAATACAAAATTTCGTCATAAGCAACTGAATTAAGTCTGAGTTGAGAGAACTAATATGATCTATATTCTAAGTAAGTCAAAGTCTACATACATCTCACATTCCTACCCCAGCTCCTAGCTCATATGTCTCAATCTTGCAGATTCTACTCCCCGTTACCGGATCATAGTAGGTGCTCATCACTTAACGCTTAAAAATGTGTTTAATTGACGGAAAATAAAGTTTAGGAGTACACTTAGTGATAATGACAACAATTAAGGGGTACCATGTATGTTTTAAAAAGTGTAGGGGTACCATGAAGAAAGTCGAAAAAATAGAGGTCCCATGTAGAATATCCCTAATTTTTTTAATTTTTTTTTTTTGTAATTGTTGTTATTGTAGTTTTATGTGAAAAATAACGAAAAATAGATTAAGTTTCGAAACTATGACCATATAATATTACAATATAATATAATAGTTAATATTACAAAACACACTCATTCGACGAAAATAAAATAATCTAGTTTGCGATTTATCTTCTTTCGATTGTGTTATCAAGTCGTCATCGTTGTTGCCGTCTTCGTCATCATCATCATCTTCTTCTTCTTCTTCATCTTCTTCATCATCATCATCATAATCATCATCATCATCATCATCATCATCATCATCGATCATCATCATCATCATCATCATCATCAACATTTTCATCATCATACCGATATACTCATAACCACTAGCTCGCCATAATTCTTTAGCTATCTTTTTCTCACTTTGGTCATTTTCGTCTTACAATATTTATCGTCCATGTTTACATATATTCTGTTAGTTTCTTAAATTCATTATAGTCATACTAAAAAATTATCTCATAATGTAAGTGACCTTATGCATGCATAACTAAATAAACCGAAATAATAGAGAAACGATTTTCCTTACAATGTTGTTATTTCGGCTAAATTAGGGCACAAACAAAGACGCCTTATTTGTTTGTTCTTGAGCTTATTATCACGGTTTGATCCTCCTTTGTAACATGCCGTATTTTCGTGATTTATATTTAAAGGCTTTTAATTATTTTAAGTAATAAAATAATATTTTAATAATTTATTGGGAAGTATTTTTAATAAACAGTAAGATCCGCCTTATGAACCTTAAGTCCTTAAGACGAATACAAACTTGGCAACTTGAATCTTTAACTAAAAACACGTTCATCCAAACCCGTTTTCATTTAAACGGAAAGGACAACCCATAAACCCTCCTAAACCCATTGTGTCGACATACTTGTCATCCTCAAAACAAAACAACTGACATTTCTCATTTCACAAAACCTCCATAATTCTTCATCTTCTTTTCCATTTTTCTTCATCATCCGTTCACCGAATCAAGGTAATAATCACATTTTCGGAATCCTCATCGAATTTGCAAGCCATCTATCACTTCCGTTTTTCATTTCCTTTCACTCGAAAATTGGGCTGTTTTCTTAAGAACCGTTTTTCAGTTCGTAAAACTCGTTTTTCGTGATGTAGGTGAAGGCTTAGAAGACCCGGACGTGGATAGCTTCATCATAGAGGAGGAGCTTTGAGCGGGATTGCATTTAAGGTGACGATAATGAGAAACTCGGCCTTATTGTATACATTAGCAATTTTTCTTGTTTGAATTGGCTTAAGTTTCTGATTTTTAATGTTATGGTTGTTGTTTGAACTTAGTAACATGTTAGGAATGATCTTACTTGAGGATTATATGCTTACTTGATGTTTCATATGAATAATGGTCTAATTTCTGAAATTTATGTTTTGCGACGGATACAAAATATAATCGTATTGAGGATTGTTGTGGGTTTAATTGCTGATAGATAGTGTTATTGGATGATTTGTGATAATGGGTAAACATTAGTTGTTGTTAATTAAGAGGTTTGAGATCGATTTGGGATGAATTGCTTTTGATAGGAAATTTCGAGCTTGCGTACAGCGGACTCTGAGCCGGCAGGCCGACCGGCAGCCGGTCGGCCGGCTCAGAGTCAATGTGTTAAGTTTTTGAATGTTCAGAAATTGAGAAAGGTTTCTGAGCCGGTCAGTCGACCGCCGGTCGACCGGCTCAGGATCCTTCTTGGGTTTTCAAGTTTTGGAAAAAGGCATGGGAAGTGACTCCCAGCCGGAAGGCCGGCAGCCGGTGCACCGGCTAAGAGTCACTCCTCGTTTTATAAGTTTGAAGTTTGGCTTTGGGGAAGGGACTCCCAGCCGGCTGGCCGGCGGACGGTCCACCGGCTGAGAGCCTTTTATCTTGTTTTTCAGCCGATTGATAGGGCATGGGAAGGGACTCCCAGCCGGTGGACCGGCAGACAGTCTGGGACCGGCTGAGAGCCCTTGTTCCCATTGATTTGTTTATAACTTTCAAAGGCTTGTTCGGTTTTGATTGAAACTCATTGCTTGTACCTTTGATACGTGTTTGAGGTCCCCAGAGGATGGGCGACACTATATTGGGTTCGGGAATGGAGTGAGGATAGAGACCCCCCGGTCGGGTAACCGAAAGGGAAACCGGCTCTCCCTCGTCTTAGTTCCCGGGATCAATTAAGTGTTGTTTAGTGGTTTAAGAAGTTAGAGCTATAGGTTAGTTTCTATCTTTGGACGTTAATGGTTGAGTTGTATGTCGCGTGATGGGATATGTGTTAAGTTCGCCTCTGGACCCATTACGTGTTTTGTATGTCGCGTGATGGGATAAGTGTTAAGTTCACCTCTCGACCCATTACGTGTTTTGTATGTCGCGTGATGTGATATGTGTTAAGTTCACCTCTGGACCCATTACGTGTTTTGCTTGTGGCGTGTCAGGATATGTGTTAAGCTCACCTCTGGACCTGACACGTGATCGGTTGTCGTACACGGGATATGTGTTAAGTTCACCTCTGGACCCGGTGTGCGATAGCTGTGTATTGGGATATGTGTTAAGTTCACCTCTGGACCCAATACTTGTTTGTAGCATTGGGATATGTGTTAAGTTCACCTCTGGACCCTTTGCTTATGGATGATTAGGGATATGTGTTAAGTTCACCCCTGGACCCTTTTCTTGAATTGTATGTTTAGGGATATGTTTTAAGTTCACCTCTGGACCCTTTACTTGAATTGCATGTTGGGATATGTGTTAAGTTCACCTCTGGACCCGACATTGTTTGGTAGTGGGATATGTGTTAAGTTCACCTCTGGACTCATTGCTAGTGTTTATTGATGGTTATATCTGCTTGCCTTGAGATTGGTACAGTGTCAGATATGCATGATGAGGTTAATGATTGTATTACTTGAGCTATAGTTTGTTCATCCAAAGCATTGGATGACTATTTGATCGGTTTCATAAATAGTTGGACTGAAAGACCCCCCGACTGGGTAACCAGTAGGGAAACCGGCTCTCCTTCCTAACAGTTTATGAAGTTGGTTGAGAGCCGTGCATTAGTGATTGTATGATAGTTGATAATCAGTTATTGAGATATTGTTATACTTCACATGTTTATATATGTTGGAGTATTCTGTTTGCTTTACTTGTTACGTGTCGTTACAAAAGGTGGCTAGGAGAACTCTAGTCACTCCCCACTGATTGTGGCGTACATGTTTTCATGTATGTAGGTACATGCAGGTTGGACGGGGTTCACTTGAGAGCTAGCGAGTGATGATCCTTATCATCTTTTGACTTACACTTCATCGATTAGCTAGACTCTTAGTTTTTGATACATTTCATGTTTTGGTGCCTGTAAGGATGTTCCATCACAGACTTTGTATATATTTGGTTTTTCGTACTTAGAACTGTTATACTTAACTATTTTGGTTATATCAGTTTCAATCTCCAGTTTCAGTTTAATTCACCTCGCATGATGTTTATGTTTAAAAAGTTTTAATTCCGCTGCATTTTTAGTACTTTGTGTGTTTTATATTTTCGCTTTCGCGAGGGGTTTTACATCCTTAGTCCCCAAAATAGAAGACCTCCAATAAGATAGCACCAAGACACACTCTAATTAAAATTTGTAATTATTTGTGCGAGAAATAACTACAAACAACATAGTTACTATTATTATCTTATACTAATATTACTATATAAAACAATATCAAATATTGATGGTGTATGTAGGATGGAATACACGGCCAAGAGAAGAAGAGAGAAAAACAATTTTCTTTCTTATTCTCAATACCTCATGCATAAACAAAATGATGAATGAATTGTTGAATAGAGAGAACAACCCTTTTGTTCTTCTTTATGTGGGTGGCCGGTTGGTTAGGGTGCCCTATGCATGGGCACCAACCAAACACCACTTGGCATCACATGCAAACAATAGATTAAAATATGTTTATAACATTTTATCCCATAAAATATTACAACATGTAATTTGTAATATGTCTAATGTGACTACATCACACGGTCCATATACAAATAATAATGTTCATTTATCAATTATATAATGAACAATAAAACAATCTATGAGTTTAACCAAATTAAACTTCAATTCACATAATAAGTAATAATCCGATTATTACTCTAATATTATAATATTAAAATATTTCTAATATATGTAACATCCCGTATTTTCGTAAACAATATTTTAAAGGTTTTAAATTATTTTACGGGATATAATAATATTTTAATATAAATTGTTAAGTTATTTTTAAATATTCCGTTAAGATTCGTCTTAAGAAACCTTAAGTTCTTAAGATGTTAACAACTTGGCATAATTCTAACCCGACTTAAATCCGTTTCACAAACAAGTAACCCGATTCATTTAAGAAAGGACTACTTAAACCCTGAACAAGACCCTTCCATCGTCACTTTCTCATTTCACAAAACAATACACTGTTACATTGCTCCTCCATTTTCCCTCCTCCTTTCAAGCTTAAAATCAACTTTTCAAGCTCTTCCCGAACTCGAATCGCGGTAAGTCATACATTTTCGGAATCCTTGCGAAATTTCCAAGCCATCTATCTCTCTTTCAATTTTGATTTCGTTTAACCCGAAAAAGACGCTGTTTTGGCTTATTTCCGTTTTAGGCTTCTAAAATCCGTTTCTTTGGTTGTAGGGGCTGATTTAGAGGATCTTGAGGTTGATAGCTTTGTTGTTGAAGAGGAGCTTGGAGCATAAAATGCTTTTAAGGTGACAATTACGAGTTACTCGACCTTTTTGTTAAATTAGCACATTTCTTGATAATGCTTGTTGAAGTTTCTGATTTTTGTGGTTAGTGTTGTTGTTTAGACTTAGAAACATGTTAGGGTTTAGTCTTATATGATATTCACATGATTGGTTTGATGTTCATATGCTTATTTATCCATTTTTAGTTTTGACATCCTTAAGACGAATACTAGTTGCGATCTTATTATGGCTTTGTTGTTGAAATTGATGCTTGTTATTGAATCACATATGTTTCCTATATGCTGGGTAATCTATGCTTGTTGTAATTTTGGAAGTTTGGTATCGATTTAGGAAGTTTAGAACCATTTGCGAATTTGCGTTTTTCTCGTTCAGGGACTCTGAGCCGGTAGGTTGACCGGCAGCCGGTCGGCCGGCTCAGAGTCAGGCTTAGGTTAATTTTCTTATGTTTGGAAATTGTGAAGGAACTCTGAGCCGGGTGGTCGGCCGCCGGTCGACCGGCTCAGAGTCTCTTTTGGTCGTGCGTTTTTTTAAAAAACATAGGCTGGGACATGATTCCTAGCCGGTTGGCCGGCGGCCTGTCGGCCGGCTACAAGTCATGTCCTCTTTCTCGAAAGTTGCGTAGAAAGTAGGTGGGAGAGAATTCCCAGCCGGGTGGCCGGCAGCCGGTCCACCGGAAAAGAATCACTCTCCCTTGTTTTTGAAAGTTAGTCTGCATATTGGGAAGGGACTCCCAGCCGGCAGACCGGCAGACGGTCCACCACCGACAGAGAGCCCTATTCTCACTTAAACGGTTTTATCTTTTGATCGGCTAGTTCGATTTGCTTGAGACTTGTTCCGTGTACCTTGTATGTGCGTTTGAGGTCCCCGGAGGATGGGCGACACTATATTGGGTTCGGGAATGGAGAGAGGATAGAGACCCCCGGGTCGGGTAACCGAAAGGGAAACCGGCTCTCCCTCAACTTAGTTCCCGGGGTCAATTAAGTGTTGGTTAGAAGTCTAGAAAGATAGGAATAAGGACCTGGTTGTAGTATATATCGGAATATGTCTGAGTTGGGACCGTTAGAGTATGATATATACTGATGTTTGTATGCGTGTCAAGTTATGATCGGAGTTGGGATCCTCTAGCTTGACATGTGAGTGTTTGTGGCGTGACGGCCAAGTCTGAGTTGGGACCACTTGACTGTCTCGTGTATAGATGATGCGGTAGGAGGTGTCTGAGTTGGGATTACTATTCTACCGTGAGTTTGTATGACCGTAGTGGGTTGGGTCTGAGTAGGGATCCGATTTCATTACGAAGAGTAATGGTCACGACTGAGTTTGGTCTAGGAACCATTACTAGCTGATTGGTATCCATCCGTACCTGAGTTGGGGTTTACGGGTGTATGCTTGCCGATTTGTGTATCAAGTCTAACCTGAGCTGGGGCGTGACTTGGACACTGCTGATTTGCATCTGCTTGCCTGAGTTGGGGTACAGTGTTAGATGTTGCTGATGATTGTGATAGATAGAGTGTATTGATGTTAGAACTGTTCATCCAAGGCATTGGATGACTCTTTGGCTAGTTTCGTAAATGGTTTGGATTGAAAGACCCCCCGGCCGGGTAACCGTAAGGGAAACCGGCTCTCCTTCCAAATACTTATATGCTTCACATGTTATAAATATGTTGGAGTATGTTGTATGTTTATGTGTTACGTGTCGTTACAAAAGGTGGCTAGGAGAACTCTAGTCACTCCCCACTGATTGTGGCGTATATGTTTACATGTATGTAGGTACATGACAGGTTGGCAGAGGGGTTGCATGGAGCTAGCAAGCGATGATCCGTTATTCATCGATTGACCTTACACTTTCGTTAGCTAGACTCTAGTCTTTCATTTCAGTTTTGAGTGCCTGTATGGATGTGCCATCCCAGGCTGTTTGTATATATTTTACTTTCAGTACTTAGACAGTTATACTTATCTATTTTTCCATTTATATCATTTGTTTCAGTTTGAGTTTTAATTCACCTCGTTTTTATGCATGTTAAAGTTTAAATTCCGCTTAAATTTTGGCAGGTTTTGTATGTTTTATTTCCGCTGCGACGAGGGGTTTTACAATATAAATTGATTCATTCTCGAAATTATGTTTCATAAACATTAAATTTTTAGTAATGACATTTCATTCACTAAAATTTACAATTTATAATCATATTATAAATGCTCTCCTTACACGCAATATAAACTAGGATCGATTTGACTCGTATCAATATACAGTCATATCATTTTCCATTAACAGAGTCGTCCTAAAGGTGTGACCTAAAGGGATCAACTGATCACCACCGTCATACGACAGTAATGTCAAACTCTAGCAAGCCAATCATTACGGATTAATGTTGATCAGTCGACTATATGATGAAGAATCATCCCATGAGTATTCTTATTGTAGATTTATCAATGATTAATATTCATTGACGTGATCGCACTATTGTTGAGGACACATTTCCCAACAATCTCCCACTTGTCTTCGACAAGTGTGCGTCACCAATTCTCTTGTCTTATTACACCATCTCCCACTCAATGCAAGGTGTCTTGAAGGTCGTACTTGCATTTGATCATATCATGAGTGGTTTTCTCGATCTGGAGATTAACTGATTTGACCGGAATTATCTACCATAGATACCTTCCGAGCATGGCCACGCATTTTCAGTTAACTTCTCCTCGGGTGGCCCTGAGATTTAAGATAACCCTGATAAGGGGTTGGAAAATTCCTATCCTATTGTTCCCTTCGACTAACACAGTCCATCATGACCCAAAAGATGCCCCTTTGACCCCCTTTAACGGATGATCGTAGAGCAAAAATCAAAGTCACTCTGAAATTGTGCCACCTTGGGCGAACAGTCTCTAGTTTAAGAATCGACTAGCAAGAATACATATAGTAGCTCTCGCCACGACCAGGCTCAAAATGAATTGCAAAGAACTCTATAAGCGGTCACATGTTGCCCGACAAAGTGCCTCTTGCAGTCTGCCTATGCGATCGACTAGTCATCCCATATGACTCTATGACATTTGAACTTGCCATCAATCGCCTCACACTCTAGTCGCTTCGAGACGTCACCTCATACAAGCGACTTGGGGCTATACTAAGTCTATCCGGTTCACTTAATGGGGTTCAAATTGTCTCTATAACTTTTTTGAATTTGACAAAGTATAAATATAAGTTTTAATATAATAATATAAAAACTTTTAAACAATAAACGCGATTATCATATATGAACAACCAAAACCATTTATTTCATATCATATAATCTAATACATGTTCGGCATACGCCTAAGACCCATAGAAAATACATGGGAATCATGTTTAACTTGCGACAATGCTTTGGTTAAGGGATCGGCAACATTTTCTTCTGTCCCAACCTTACATATTGCTATTTCCTTTCTCTCTAGAAAATCTCTAATTACATGAAATTTTCTGAGTACATGTTTCGATCTACTACTAGACTTCGGCTCTTTAGCTTGAAAGACAGCACCACTGTTATCACAATAAAGGGTGATAGGATCTTCGGCATTGGGCACTACCCTTGGTCCCTCAAGAAATTGCCTAATCCAGACTGCCTCTTTTGCAGCTTCTGATGCTGCAATGTACTCTGCTTCCGTTGTAGAATCCACAACAACTGGTTCTTTGAAGCTCTTCCAACTGATGGCTCCACCATTCAGGATAAAGACGAATCCAGCCTGGGATTTCATATCGTCTCTATCCGTTTGGAAGCTTGCATCTGTATAACCCTTTACACATAGCTCATGTTCCCCTCCAAAGACCAAGAATGAATCCTTAGTTCTTCTTAAGTACTTAAGGATGTTCTTTACAGCATTCCAGTGACCTTCACCTGGATTAGCTTGATATCTACTAGTCATGCTCAAAGCATACGAGACATCTGGACGAGTGCATACCATGGCATACATGATAGATCCAACTGCGGAAGCATAAGGAATCTCTTTCATGCGCTCAACATCTTTGGGTTCCGAAGGAGATTGAGATTTACTCAAGACAATCCCACTGCCCATATGAATAAATCCTCTCTTGGAATTTCCCATGCTGAATCGTCGTAGAATTTTATCAATATAAGATTCTTGACTTAATGCCAATATCCTTTTGGACCTATCTCTATAGATCCGGATACCTAATATGCGTTGTGCGTTTCCTAAGTCCTTCATTTGAAAATGACTTCCCAACCATCCTTTCACAGAGGATAGCATTGGAATGTCATTTCCAATGAGTATGTCATCAACATACAAAATTCGGAACACAACTTGTCAACTTTGCTCCCACTGAATTTAGTATATAACCATGGTTCCTCGACACTTCGAGTGAAACCATTCTCTTTTATAACTTCATTAAAACGATGATTCCAACTCCTGGACGCTTGCTTAAGACCATAAATGGATCTCTTAAGCTTGCATACCTTGCTAGGATTTTTAGGATCCACAAAACCTTCAGGTTGTATCATATATACATCCTCCTTTAAATGCCCATTTAAGAAGGCGGTTTGACATCCATTTGCCACACTTCATAATCATGAAATGCGGCAATCGCTAACATAATCCTAATGGATCTAAGCATGGCTACTGGAGCAAATGTTTCATCATAATGAAGACCTTGAACTTGGGTAAACCTTTTAGCTACTAGCCTAGCTTTATAGACATCATCATGTCCTTCTATGCCATTTTTCACTTTGAAGATCCACTTGCATTGAAGAGGTCTCATATCTTCAGTCAAGTTAACCAAGTCCCATACTTGGTTTTCATACATAGAATCCATCTCGGATTTCATGGCCTCTTGCCATTTGGCGGAGTCGGGACTAGAGATTGCTGCTTTTTAAGTGGTAGGCTCATCACTATCTAAAAGTAATATATCGAGATCAGACTACCATCTCCCTCAATTAATCCAACATACCTATCAGTTTGATGTGGAACTCTACTCGACCTCCTGGGTTGAATATGTACCAAAGTAGACGAAGAAGGAACATTTTTGTTCGTCTCTACTTCAGTTTGTGGCTCTTGAACTTCATGAATTTCATCAAGTTCAAAATTTCTCCCACTATGTCTTCTAAAAATAAACTCATTTTTTAGGAAGACAGTCTCTATAGACACAAACACTTTGTTAACTTGAGGTTTGTAGAAGTAATAGCCACGGGAGGTGGTTGGATAACCAACAAAAGTGCATTTTTCGGATCTCAGAGCTAATTTGTCATCGGTCTTTACCTTGACATAAGCCTCACAACCCCATATCTTCATATAGGATAATGAAGGAACCTTTCCTCTCCACATCTCATATAGAGTCTTTTCGGTCGCTTTCGTTGGACTAATGTTCAACGATTTGATGGCGGTGAGGATTGCAAATCCCCAAAATGAATCTGGTAAATCTGTTTGGCTCATCATAGATCGAACCATATCTTATAAGGTTCAATTTATCCTTTCAGCCACACATTTAAGTTGTGGTGTTCCCGGAGGTGTGAGTTGTAACAAAATACCACAATCTTTTAAGTGCGAATCAAATTCGCCACTAAGATATTCGCCACCACGATCCGATCGTAGTGCTTTAATTTTCTTGTCAAGTTGGTTTTCAACTTCATTTTGAAATTCTTTAAATTTCTTAAAAGCTTCACTTTTATATTTCATTAAGTAAATATGCCCATATCTACTTAACTCATCCGTGAAGGTAATGAAGTAATCATAATTTTCCCTAGCGGTGATCGTTAACGGACCACATACATCGGTATGTATAAGTCTTAGTAAATCACTAGCTCGTGTCCCTTTACCACTAAAAGGATTACGAGTCATTTTGCCTAGGAGACAAGCCTCGCAAATGATGCGTGTCTATTTTATGATGTTTTACATCTATTTTCACGCGCATTTTAGAGCTCATTTACGATGTTTTAGCCTTTATTTCCCAACTTTTGTCTACTTTCGTATTTTTATGCAATTTTGCAGAATTATGCGGAAAAGAAGCGATTTCAAACCAAATCCGTCCTCAAGTGATTTTTATGGCTAAGGACACGAAGGAACGAAGCCTAGCGCACATTTCAAGACCTGAAGATAGCATAAGCAAAGGTGCATATAGTTTACAACCTCTAAAAAAGCAAAGAATCGATCCACGATATTGCAGCCTGTTCAAATGGCTATATCTCGAGTTCTAGAGCTGATAATAGATTGTTTCCAGTTGGAGGTGAAAGCTTATCCTCTTAGCTTTCCAACGCCGTGAGAATCGCCTTATTATCATGAGTAACGAAGAAATGGCAGCTGTTTTAAGATCGACGCGCGCTGCAGAATTCGTTAGAATGCATTACTGTATCTGTCATTTAGTCGATCGACCGCCTACTATGGTCGACCGACCAAGTGCCTGATGCGCGCGATTTCAGAAGCCCGACATTAGGTCGACCGACCTGCTACCTAGGTCGGTCGACCACAGCACATACCCAGAAAATTCCGCAAAGCCCATTCAAGTGATTAGGTCTTTAGGAAACTCTTTATTTCCGCCTTTTTAAGCTAATCTTGTGTTTAGGGTTAAGCATTCAGTTTCTATCATTAAGAATTGAGTATCTTTTATCTATCAAGTTCTTAGTTTTAATCTTTCAATTATCTTGAAACACTTTTCTTTAGTTTTGTTCATCGTTCATCAATCTTTCCGCAATAATTAATAAAGTTCGTTCTTTTCTGCCTTAATCCTTGTTTCTGGTAATTCTCTTCTTAGTTTCAGTTTCTTTATTGTTATTTTAGAATTGGTTGCATCCGGTTAAGTTAGAATCCCAAAAGCCTTTTTATTATTGCATGCGTAGATTGATGTTCATCATGAATTCTGTTTTCATTAATAATATTATTGTTATTTCAGTTTCTATGAGTAGCTAAAATTCATATGTTAGGATGTAGGGAGTAATATGCGTAGATGGTGTGAATTCCGAGACCGACTGTAGTAGGGCCTTGGTCGGCCGACCTCCTTCATAGGTCGGTCGACTGAGGTGTTGGTCGGCCGACTGGACTAGCTGATCGGTCGACCAACGCGCGTATGTTTTCAGACCGTTTTTCTTCGTCGACTATAATAACCTACAATGAGACTGAAAGGAGACTTGTAGGATGTTAGTAATGACCTACCAAATATTGAGAGATACGGGAAGGGCATTGGTTTACACTTTAAGACGGCTAGGTTACTTAAGACTGAAAGGTATGTGACCTAGAATTTAGTAATCACCCTTATTGTTGACACCCAATAATTGTGAGACCTAGGAACTAATAGCATAGGCCGAAAGGAGCTATTAGGTACCATAGACCGAAAGGATATGTTACACCCCTTACGCGACTGCAATACATGTTGACTTAGGATTTACACCATCGTAGCTATTTATTACCCAAACATCCTAGCATCTCTTTTACTATAGTTTTATTCTCATCTTTATTTACTTGTTTTATTTTATATTTATTCCTAGACTTAGTAACAATCAATCCAAACCCCTAAAATTGTTACCTTAAGACATTAACATCAAACAATAAACATTCCCCACCTCTTTGTGGTTCGACCATGACTTTCACTATCTATAGTCAAAGCTAGGAATTTATAAATCTTATCTTTGGTGCCCTCAACGACGGGCATCAAATTTTGGCGCCGTTGCCGGGGAGGTGACGCCAGTGTTTATTGTTTTTGTTTATGTTTTCCCTTTTTCTTTTACCGTCATGACCATCGCCCCTTTCCCGCAACTCGAGCATGAACCATTACATATCTATTGTGGTAGATTAACCTCTTTCCTTTCTCAGTCTGACTATCCTGTTAGTATTGGGGAGGTTTGTCGTATCTTTTATGATGGAGTTACTGGTAAGACCCTGATCGAGATTCAGAGGAAGTGTGGATGGGAATTTTTAGACTTACCCTACGAGATGCAATGGGAGCTTCTCAAACACCTTATCCAAGCCAGTGAAGATACGGAGAGGTACGAGGACGTCAATATTAGTAGCCCGGATATTCCTGTCGAGTGTGATCCTATCACACCCATTACTAAAGAGTCACTCATTCTTAAGGATGAGTATGATAGGTTACTTTATTCCCTTTCCCTCCCCGTTGACGATACTGACTTGGATTTAGATACAGCTGATGAGTTAGAAATTCACCCCTTGACTGACCAACCTATTTTTGTAGGTGTTAGTAATGAACATGTTCCTGACATGTTTGAACCTTCGGTTAATGAACCTTGTTTTGTGCAGGATTCGGTTATTGACATTTATAATGTTTTTGATAATATTAGTGAATGTTCTATACAAGGATCATTTACAAAGGATCCTTCGGAGGCTTTGATGTGTTTTGAGATATGTGCAGGTGAATATCTTGCTCAGGAGGCTGATTTGGATGCTCCAGATATTGCGACACTAGTGACAGAGTCTAATGGCGGCAGGAAGAGAGATGTTCTCGATCGAGTAGTACCACTTACTCGATCAAATGATGTAGAGAACGAGGTCACTCAAGCAAGTGATCATTTGGCTGAAGAAAAGAGCCCTAAGAAGAACAAAACCCAGGAAGGTGTCGGCCCACAACTTGGGAGTCGACAACTCCGGGAGATGGATGGCTAGAGCTGTGGATGATGAACCACCTATCTACACGGTGGAGAGAAACTCGTCTACCCAAATCACCATAGCTGAAGGGGTAGCTTGTAGTCAGAGCCCTTGGTCAAAGAAACCTTGCATCCTACGCGGATGACTTCTTCTTTTTGCTCGTTTCTGTTTTTCTTAAGACAATTTTTTGTTTTGTTAAGACTTTCTAGTTTGCCTGCTTTAAGATTTTTAGGACAATTTTGCTTTTGTTCCGTAGTTAAGACAGTTAGACCTGGATTTTGGTTTTTCGCGCATGTTTTGAGCGCATATATACTGTATTTCAGGTTTGGGGAAGATTAACTTGGTTGACACAAGTTACTTCCGAAAGAAAAGAAAGCTACTGTACAGGAATACGGTCGACCGACCTCAACACTCGGTCGGTCGACCACCCCTCTGCTTTCCGGTAGCATTACGAGATCGGCAGATGGTCGGTCGACCAGGGGAAGGGTCTACCGACCTGTTCTCCTGTACAGACGCCTCAAGACGCTTCGGGAAGTGTGCGAACATGATAGGGAGGTCCTCTCCCTATTCTATCCTCTTATGTTTCACCTTTCTTCCTTTATTTCAAACTTTCAATACATTATATATCACCCAAAACACATTTAACCCCCGAAAAAGGTTTTCCTTTGTTTGACTCTTTCAGGTACTTGGAGTGGCACTGCTGGCCACCGAAACCCCCCAGCTTACGCTGGTTTGGCGAGGTTTCCCTCGCGCTCAAAAATCCGGTGATTCTTTTCTTTTTTTCCTTGGGTCTTACGTTTTTGTATTTATTTTTTGTTTTTTTCATAAAACCTTTACTTAGGCTAATGCACAATGGGGACATTGTGCGGGTTGGTTTGGGGAATGGTTTAGTCACATGCATTGTTCCATTTCATTTTGTCACACGTTTATTGCATCTCGCATTGTTCTTTTCTTTAATTTTCTTACCTATACAAAAGAAAAATCCAAAAAAAATTCAAAAATTCAAAAATTTCCAAAAAATGCACGTTTATTTTAGCATATAGGTCGAGTCGGAACGAGAGTATTTCAAGGATGATTTTGCTTTCTTACATGTTTATGCCTTTACCTTGCCTTGTCAATTTGTTTTAGTATGAGAGTTTTTGCATATCTACGAGTTTTTGTCAAACTATCTGTATATCTTGAGACTTGACTTATACCTTGGCAAACTACTATACATTCTGAGTTTTTAGAGCTTATTCCTGGTTTCATTCTTAAACCAGTTGTCTAGGATGTGAGTAATACTCCCCTTGGAACATGTTACATCAATATGCATAAACATGAACTTGAATTGCTATTTACTTGTTTTACTATCTCGTTGTGTGAGTCTTGATATGTGCATTTGGGATCCCTTCTCTCTTATTTACCCATAAGCTTCACATAGCCAAAATTGCCTTTTTACCCCCCAAAACTACATCCCATACTTAGCCTACCCTTCCAAACTAATATTTGTGGTCTTTGGTTTATTTTTTGAGGCATCTTGGTTTGTATGCTATCTTGAGCAAAAAGAGAAGAGAAAGAAAGAAAGAAAGCAAGAAAGAAAAAGAACAGAAAAAGAAAGAAAAAAAAAAGAAAAAAAAAATGAAAAAAAATCAAATACACAGTAGAGTCAGTCGACCGACCGCATCCTTAGGTCGGTCGACCAACTGACAGCATCGGAAATTCAAATTTCGTTTCAAAAAAAAAAAAAAAAAATCCCTTTCTTTTATATGTTATCACTCCCGTACTTCATTCAAAATATTTGGGGGTCCTTTCTTATATTTAATGTGAGAGTTGTGCTATAAAAGAGCCCTTTCATAATGTCAAAAAAAAAAGTTGTGAAATATGTTGTTGGGAAACGATTTTACTAGTTTGGCTACTAACCCCACAAATCCAAAAACATCTTAACCACTTTTTACCTTTCACCTCACATATCTTTCATTGCCTCAATTGCATGTATCTGAGTCACTTGATGAGTATGTTTATACATAGTTGTAGAATTCTTGTTCATGTTAGATTGCAGGCATGCTTTCATGGGTCGAAGTTAGGTGAGTGTCTTTACAATATACTTCTTTCTATCTTTTACATATACTCACCATTTGCTTCATGAGTGTCTCAAGCGTACCGCGAGAGTCCATGGTATAAAGTCTCTATAGTCTTTATTTTTGCAAGTTTGACAACACCATAACTCGTTTGCATGATTTGAATGCTTTCTCATTTTGTACTTGGCATTGGTTTAGGCTTACATGTAAATTTTGCTCTGAGATTGAAATCGTTCCATTAGTAAAGATCGAGTCTAGTTCTTGCTTGAGGACAAGCAAGGGTTTGGTTTGGGGAATTTGATGCGTGTCTATTTTATGATGTTTTGCATCTATTTTCACACGCATTTTAGAGCTCATTTACGATGTTTTAACCTTTATTTCCGAACTTTTGTCTACTTTCGTATTTTTATGCCATTTTGCAGAATTATGCGGAAAAGAGGCGATTTCAAACCAAATCCGTCCTCAAGTGATTTTTATGGCTAAGGACACGAAGGAACGAAGCCTAGCGCACATTTCAAGACCTGAATATAGCATAAGCAAAGGTGCATATAGTTTACAACCTCTAAAAAAGCAAAGAATCGATCCACGATATTGTAGCCTGTTTGTATTTGGCTATATCTCGAGTTCTAGAGTTTTAATGGAGTGATTCCAGTCGGAGGTGAAAGCTTATCCTTTTAGCTTTCCAACGCCGCGAGAATCGCCTTATTATCATGAGTAACGAAGAAATGGCAGCTGTTTTAATATCGACACGCGCTGCAAAATTCGTCAGAATGCATTACTGTATCTGTCATTTGGTCGATCGACCGCCTACTATGGTTGACCGACCAAGTGCCTGATGCGCGCGATTTCAGAAGCCCGACATTAGGTCGACCGACCTGCTACCTAGGTCGGTCGACCACAGCACAGACCCAGAAAATTCCGCAAAGCCCATTCAAGTGATTAGGTCTTTAGGAAACTCTTTATTTCCGCCTATTTAAGCTAATCTCGTGTTTAGGGTTAAGCATTCAGTTTCTATCATTAAGAATTGAGTATCTTTTATCTACGAAGTTATCTATCAAGTTCTTAGTTTTAATCTTTCAATTATCTTGAAACACTTTTCTTTAGTTTTGTTCATCGTTCATCAATCTTTCCGCAATAATCAATAAAGTTCGTTCTTTTCTGTCGTAATCTTTGTTTCCAGTAATTCTCTTCTTAGTTTCAGTTTCTTTATTGTTATTTTAGAATTGCTTGCATCCGGTTAAGTTAGAATCCCAAAAGCCTTTATTATTATTGCATGCTGTAATACTCCATTGAACCGAATAGGATATTCGGGTGGGGTAACCCCTTGAAGAGGTCCATTGATAGACTTATATGACTAGTGCTTAAAGGGATTGAAAGTACTACTCATATCAACAAAGTGCACTTTCTTTTCTGGTTATCCATGCAAAAGAACTCCAAAGTTAAGCGTGCTTGACTGGGAGTAGTCTTAGGATGGGTGACCTCCTGGGAAGGTTCCCAAGATGCGCATGAGTGAGGACAAAATGCGCTGGAAAGGACTCGTGTTGGTCTGTGGGGCCAGTACATAGCCTGGCGAGCTACCGTGGCTAACATTTCCGGCCCTAGGTTTGGGCCGGGGTGTTACAAGTGGAATCAGAGCAACCCTGCGACTGTCTGGTGAGCGCCTGTGGTCTGGAGTACCCGGGGCACCAACCAAGCGGGGGAGGATTCCTGGTTTGGCTCGGCTGCGGTCGGATGCTGCCAGGCGCAACGAGGACGTTGCGTTCTTCAAGTGGGGGTGTGTAATACTCCATTGAACCGAATAGGATATTCGGGTGGGGTAACCCCTTGAAGAGGTCCATTGATAGACTTATATGACTAATGCTTAAAGGGATTGAAAGTACTACTCATATCAACAAAGTGCACTTTCTTTTCTGGTTATCCATGCAAAAGAACTCCAAAGTTAAGCGTGCTTGGCTGGGATTAGTCTTAGGATGGGTGACCTCCTGGGAAGGTTCCCAAGATGCGCATGAGTGAGGACAAAATGCGCTGGAAAGGACTCGTGTTGGTCTGTGGGGCCAGTACATAGCCTGTCGAGCTACCGTGGCTAACATTTCCGGCCCTAGGTTTGGGCCGGGGTGTTACACTACATTTATTTGTTGTACCATTAGGGTATTTTTGTTAGGCTACGACAACCTATCAAGTATACCATGTTTTAGATGTGCTTCGTGCATTCTTCTCTTCTTCTCGTCTTCTATCCTTCTAGATTTTCGTGCCATGCTTCGTGTATCCGCTATGCTAATCCCAAGGAGCTTTGTTTCATCATTTCACTCGACAAATGCATTATTTCTGCATTAATCATCTAATAATGGGAGTATCGAAATTATAATATAAATAATATATAAATGATATACTTAGAACGAAAATTGTCCAGAAATAACTACAAGGTAGGTATAGAAATGTTTATAAATATGACTCATTAGTATTCAATAACCTAGCTCTTTTGCTATAAATAGGCTTTCTTTGATCTTTTTGGTATGAATGCATTGCCTTCATCTCTTTTCCACCTCCATAGTGAGCGATGTTTGGAAGGTTTACCGAAAAACCCTTCGAGACGAGCTTTGCCGGTGCTCTCATAATTCCCCGTGTAGAACTGTCATGCTAGACTGTGCGACTCCAGGACATCGACAACCTGGTAAAAGAGAGGTTTGGGTCAGCTGAACCATCACCTTTGATACCACTTGCTGAATGAGCTCCGCTACGGGCTTATGGAACAAGTGAGACAAACAAACTTTCAAATAAGTGAGGTTCAATCCTAAAATCAATTTGTGATATGAAAAGTAGTCCACTAAATTATAAACATGTCTCCTCACTATTAATACTCTGATGTGGGATTTTCATGTCACATGGGAATAGATTTTGACAAATTGGTATTATTGATCAATGGTTAATTCGTCCATATCGATTATAATAGCAAACTACATAGTCTTTGATATATAAGACTAGGCAAATTCTTACATTTGACGGGTTGTTTTCCCGTTTGAAATAAAACGGACTAATTGTAGCTATTTTTACAATAAAATGTTACCATTTTTTGATAAAATGTTACAATCATTTTCAGGGTAAAGAGTGACGAATTTGCGATATAAAATTTTGTTATTAAATGGTTACATTCTATTAAAAAGATGGTCACATTTGATCCGCCTTATTTTGGTCGATCTGAAGCAAGAATTTCTAGTAAGACTAAACCTAGATCTAAAATCTCTCGGAATTTGTAATTGGACCATATAAAAACCCATAAATCTAATACTCCCTCCTACCCATCTTAAATGTCCCATTGTCTTCAAAGGACACAATTTATGGTTTATTAGTTGTTTAATATTTTGCTTGAGTAGGGGTATGTAGATGGGAGAGAGTGTTATAATTTGTGTAAAGTAAGTAGGATTAGTGAGCTTCTAATTATTCCCTCCCATTTTTAACCCAATATGGTTTCCCTCCTTATTCTGTTTCGTTATTGCTGGGAAGAAAACCGTTTAACTGCATTTAAACGGTTTTCGTACACATTGTTTTGCGTAAAATAAAAATTACATCATCCCGATTAAATATATAAATTACGTTCCATAAATTACATTTCAGAAATTAAATTACATAAATTAAATTACATAAATTAAATTACATAAATTACATGACGTTAATTAAATTACATAAATTAAAATACGTAAACTAAAAGACGGACTTCAGAATAGCTTCGATTTCCATCGTTTTTTTGTTGATTGGCCCAAACGAGATGTCCCAGTAAGCAAGTAAACTCAAACAATATCAACCCCAAAACAGTATACACAATCTTATCTAATTCTGAAATCAGACCCAAAAATTAACTTTGGAGCCAAATTAGAAAGAGATGAAAAGTTGGCGCCAAAATGAAAATTTACAAAGAGTGCAAAGTTCTTAGTGCTATAAATAGAAGTCCCTATTTATGACAGTCATTCATGAGCAAACAGCCAAAGAAAACCTTTCCACCAACATTTAGAATAAATCAGCAATACAACATTCAATGAGGAATAATCTTACCAACTTAGAAAGATCTAAAATAAATGAGACATTATTAGAACACAGTAAAAATAGGAAGCCAAGCTACGGTTTTATGAACGAATTGACAGCAAGGTTCATGGTCAACAGAAAGACTATTAGTAGAATATGTAAGACGGCTGAAGCATAGAGGACATCAGAAACTATTGTAGATGTCAGCAACAAAAAACAAGGTTGCATACGTTCTGGGAAGGCAGTCTTAGATGAGGAAAAAATCAAATCAATTGATCTACTAAAGAGGACTATACAACAAGACCTTGCAGACAACCTAGGGATAAGTCAATCTACTGTTTCAAGATGGGTAATGAGTAAGAAAATAAGGGCACACACAAACGCATTAAAGCCGGGCTTAAATGATAATAACAAGCTTGCTAGATTAATGTTTTGTCTACAACATATAGAGTATCATCAGTTAACAAAAAAAGTAGTATTCAAAGATAATAGGCACATAGTTCACATGGATGAGAAATTGTTTGCTAAAACAAAACCTTCAACTAGGTTTTATATGGGTAAAGGTGAAACAAATCCTCACAGATGTGTACAGTCTAAGAATTTCATAGAGAAAGTCATGTTCATGTGTGTTGTAGCTAAACCAGAGTACGGGTCAAATGGTGAAATGGTGTTTGATGGAAAAATTGGTATTTGGCCATTTGTTGTGCAAGTACCAGTTAAGAGAAATTTGAAAAATAGAGTGGCATGCACAATGGAAACAAAATGTATAGACTCAATAAACAAGTAAGAAAATGACTAAGGACATGATATTAAATTGCGTATTGCCTGCAATAAAGGCTAAGTGGCCTAACAGTAGGAGTAAACATGTGGTCATTCAACAAGATAATGCACGTCCACATTTTACAAATAAAGATCCTGATTTCAAAGAAATGGCAACGACAGATGGATGGAGGATTGAAATGACCTATCAAACACCCAATTCACCAAACTTGAACGTCTTAGATTTGGGATTTTTTAGGTCAATTCAATCCCTTCAACAAAAAAAAAGCAATCAAATTGGATGAATTAATACAGAACATATTGGATGCATATGAAGAAGAAGATGCATTGAAACTGAAGTACGTATGGTTAACATTACAAGCATGTATGGTAGAAATAATGAAAAGAAAGGGAGGTATAGATTATGTTGTACCACACATGCACAAAGATCGCCTAGCAGCTGAAGGATTACTTCGTGAATACCTTAATGTCGACATTGATTTAGTGAAGGAATGCGTAAGATACATACAGAATGTTGGGGATGCATCAAGTATAAGTGACTTAGTTTATGCAGTAACAAATTTATCAGAGAATGCAGAGAATGAAGCAAGCACCAATGGAACCAGTAATGAATCAACAGGTGATGTTGAACCTGTTGGCACCATTACTGAAATGGTCATTGGGACAGACAACTCAACAATGGAGACAGAGATGCCCCCAGTGGGTCAGATAAGTCGTTGGTTACAGGATTGTTGTGGTGATGAATGAATATGGTACTAAGGAGTCAACATTTCGAAGGTCTAATACGGACAGATAATTTATGTTTTGAAGACAAGTGAAGGTTTTGAAGACAAGTGAAGCAAGGCACAAAAATTAAGCAACATAATAACTAGCACAGAAATTAAGCCACATAAACAACAACAGGCATTATCAACAGTAGGTTTTGAAGACAAGCGAAGCAAAGCAGGGTAATTAGCACATAACTTAAGCAGTGTAATCAACAGACTAGTTGTAATACCTCGAATTTTCTTTTCGATATCTACGTTTATGATTATTGTACTTGTTGTGTCGATGGTATTTATATGTTGTAGGTATTTGTTTAAGTGGTTTTAAAGGGGTTTTGGTGATGTGTGTTCGTAAGGGGAATCGAACTCGAGACCTCATGTATAGGTATGGGCTTCGGTTGGTGCGTGTCTTAGCAGCCTACACTTAGTTTTTTTTAAAAATCTTTGCCAACCCTAATCATCATGCCGTTATATTAGTATAATTCTACCCTAGCTAAACTACTTTAATTCACATATCAAACACCACACATCCCAGCCGTCACAACAAGGCATAAACACGTAGTCTCACGGTGGTTGTAAGGCTAGCAAGAGACGATCGTTTAACTCGTAAAGTAGGTATGTGTAACACTGTTTTAAGCATCTTTCACATCTGCGGTTTATATGTGTTTTTGGGTCGTGTATGTTGTCTGCCGACTCTGTTTCTTTTGTGTAAAGTAATCTATGGGTTGTAGGTGTGGTGTCTGACTTTCATCGTGGTTTTGTCAGCCACTGTACAACACCGGTATAGGCGGTTTACAGGCGTCTGTCGCGGGCCTGTTTCGTTATTTTAAAAACAACGAGTCTGACCAGGTAAAGTTTTCGCTAGTGTCGACGCCTTATTTCAGCCCGTCGTTGATGGTGGTGGGAGTAAAGGAGTAGGTGGTGGTCAGATGAGTGTTGTGGTGGTTGTCAGGGTGGTTTCTGGCGGTGGTTACGGTGCCGTATAGGCTGGTTCGTCCTTGTTCTGATTTAAGTCCTTTTATTTCTTTTTATACGGGTCTGGTTGTTTGGGGGTGGCACCACCGCTGACTCGGGGGAGGTCAACGCGGTGGTACCACCGTGGTTTGGTTGTCCGGTGTCAAGGGAGTTTTTGGGTGTCGGTCTTGGGTGGTTGGCTGGTGTGGGTGGCTGTCGACAGGGGCTGTAAGGGAGTCTGGTCGCGTATGGGGTGGAGTTCCAGCGGGTTGTGGGGGTTGGTTCACTTCACCGGTGGCCGGCGACCTGGTTGTCAGTGGTCGCCGGAGTTGTTGGTGGTGCTGGGTTCGTGGGTTGTTGGTTGTTGGTGGCTGTAGGGGTGTTGCGGCCGTGTTAGGAGTATAGCGAACTAGGGTTGTTGTAGGAGTCGGTTCATGTTAGGAGTATAGTTTCGTTTCTTTTGTTTTATTTCTAATATTATTATTATTATTATTATTATTATTTTTTATTATGAACCGGGAACTTATATTAAAAATAAAGGAGAAATTACATGAAATTTGTGGGCACCCGCGAAACTAGCTGGGCGCCCACTCCCTTAGCAATAGCAAAACTAAGGCGAGAAAAGATGAAAGCAGCGCTCCGCGATCCGGCATCCTGGGACACAGAAAACTTCTGAATCCGCTTGAGCAAGGAAACAACATCTTCCCCTAATTCCCCCAAAGAAGAGAAGGAGAAAGGCAAGAAGCCATAACCATGCCCCGCGCACAAGTCCCTGTACTTGGCGCACTTCCTCCTTGCAGCATCAACCACCACCCCTCCTGGTACAAAATCAGCCATGCCAGACTGAGTCAAAGGAGAAGACCCAACCAAATCCACACAAACATCGCGCCCCCTGTCCCAAGAATAGAGCAGCAAATCAGCAGGCCGCAAAGATCCCCCCGCACCATCGAGCAACCCAATATCCACCTCCCGACCAGTAGAGATCCCTGACTGGTAGCAAATATCCAAAAGAGTATCACGAACAAGGTTATGCCAATGTTTGACACCAACAGCACTAACGCAAGAGACTGCGTGATCCCCGAAGATATCGCCATCAAAGACCCGGGAGCAAGCCGAACAAGGCAAGGACACCGGAAACTGCGGAACACCCAAACGATAACTGAGCACGCACCGGTATGTCATACTGTTCATTGTCTGACCCAAACCGGAAATAGGAACCACACGCAACCAATCAGATGAATGACCTCCCAAATGGGACTTCCAAAGCGCCACCTGACGAGGGGTCAACGAGAAAACCGACACCGCTGAAGCAACAACCGTTGTGAAATAAACATCTGCCAATTTCTTCATAAGTTTGGTGGCAGCGATCTCATAAGGGTTGCGCAGAAAATCAGATCCCGTAACTGCAGCAAAAGCACCCATAGCTGACTGAAAAGAAGGGTCGGGTTCAGGAACACCCGAAACCTTTAGAAGCCGATTCTGCAAGTCCATAGACTGCAACCGAGAAGCCAGGAAAGCATAGTGCAGGACGTCACTGGCAGCGTACACACCAAGCCCACCAAAGGAAAAGGGTAGGGTGACAAGCCACCACTGCCAGTCACCAAAACCTGGTCCAGAAGCGGTGACGATACGCTCTAGATGAGAACACAAAGCCGCATCAAACATAGGCGTAGCGGACTCGAACGCATCAGGGGAACAGGTACGCAAAGCGAAGTAAAGCTTGGAGATACCGGTACAGGCTCGGAGCAAAAGAAGCTCACACTGCGGATCATCAATCAGAGAGACAGAGTCCATGAGCCCAATAGTCCGAGCCACTCTCCCCATCACAACCTCACTGCGAAAATCTGGGCACACACTCACAGGGCCACCAAGGACCTGGACACCCCGCACAGGGCGAGCAATATCAGAAGGAAAAACACCCAAATCCCGGCTGCGTGGGTCTTCAGAAGGCCAAAAAACCTCGGTCTTGTCAATATTAAGATGGAGACCCGATCGCGGCCCATCCTCCATAATCATCCCCAACACCTTCCCCACAACCACGGTATCCCCGACAATAGTGCCATCATCCAAATACCAAGCCTGCAAACTCAAGTCGAAAGAGTCACGGATCTTACAAACCAAAGGATGGAGAACCAGCGAAAAGAGCAAAGGGCCCAAAGGATCACCCTGTTGAACACCCTGACAAGACCACAAGCTATGCTCCCCATAATATAAACGAGCAGGCCGGGAATAGCAAAACTCCACCCAACAAGAAAGAGCGGGACACTGACTACGCACCTCACGCAGCATGACCTCCCTATCAACCATGTTAAAAGCGTTCTGGAAATCAACCAACAGCATAGAAAGACCCACTTCATCACCCCGACTCTCAACCAACCGGTTCAAGGCATGCAGGATAGCCTCACCCCCACCAGAAACACCAACCCCAAACTGAAGCCCATCAAAATAACCACTCAAAGATGGACCAACCAAAAAAGCACCAACCTTGGATACAAGGCGCCTCCAAATCGTACCCACGGCAATAGGACGGATACCACCACCCGGCTTAACAAGCGGGGTCAGCGGCGCACTGGCGATGTACTCACTAAGAACCGGCGGACAGCGGCCCTCAAGAAAGAGATTAACTACCCCGGTGATAGAAGCCAGCAACTCATCTGAAACGGCAGCCGCAGCACCACTCAAACAATCCAGAAGATGCTGAGCAGGAAAGCCATCCCTCCCACAAGAAGTACCACGCGGAAACCCCTGAATCATACCTAGCACAGCCGAGACGGAGGCAACAAGAGGAGCATTACCCGCGGGCCGAGAAGGCAAAATAGGTGAAGGGACAATAGGGTGCTTATCCGCCAAAGCCGCAAGAGTAGCCGTATTGGAAGGGGCAACTCCAGAAGGTGAAAGCACACGAACTGCAGCAGTGTAATGACCATCACAAATCTTTCTCTTACACTGCTTAACATTAGCCTCACCTAGGTCAAGCTCCTCATCGAACCGAAAAGAAGGAGGAGACGCAGCTAAGGTATCCCGAAGAACCTGCAACATGCCACCAGGCGCACTCCAAGAACAAATGGCACGAGATATGCTCTCCTCCTGCCGCTGACGCAGGATAGCGGCACGACACTCACGACTACTCCGCGGAGAGAAAGTCTTGAGAATACAAAGAGGTAAAACAAGCAAGGCAACCCATGAGGAGAGGTCTGAAGGGGAACGGGTCACAGCATCAAGGGCCCCTTTAAGAACCCGCGAGAACCCCAGACGACAACGAGGTGAGATAAATTTGACGGTTCTCAAACCCTTAGACAACAACAGATCAAGAGAAGCAACTGAGAACCCACCCCCAACCACATGGTCAGCACCATCGGAATCCAATGGTGGGTCAGGATCAGATGGCCTAGGGAAATCATAAAGAATGAAAGAGACCACTCCATCACCCGAATCTGGTGCCTCAATAACGGACCCATCCCCATGCAGACAACGCTTACTATGAGCATGCGTTCTAAAGCAAACCCCACACAACCAAATACCCATACGGCTAAAGGTAGTCTCAGCCTCGACAAAAATAGATAAAGAAGTAAGAGATTTTCGACTAATAACCTGAGCATCGCCAGTACAGTGCCGATCACGTAGATGAGTGACCATGGGAGCCTTTTTTAAACCATTACCACGATCATCCTGACAGCCAGAAAGTCCCACAAAAGGGCAATGGTACCGATCGACATTCGTCATGGCATCAACGTAACAAACCCCCGAAAAACAAAACAAAAACAGCCCCACCCTCGCTACTCACAGCACGTGCACCACCCCCGACGACGACGTGAGGTCTGGTGTCGGAGTATGATGCCGGTGACGTACCCGGAGACCACCAACGGCAAACCGAACCGATGACGAAACCCGTGCACTCGCTCAATATGGCTGAAAAACTCACGCACCCTCTTCCTCACCACCACCGGCGACAACCTGGGCACACACACAACCCAAAAAACCACCTCCGGCGTCAATCTAGGCCACAAATAACCGCCGCTGCAAACGCCGGCACCAACTAACTCAAACCGCTCAAACCTGTGCGAAGTCGACAACCTTAAAACCACCTGATAACAACCCCGCAGCACTCGCCGACGCTTGGAGACGTTGATGTGATACTCGTCGGCGTCGTCTGGACGCCGCAGTTGGCCGGAAAAGGCGACAGAAAACGCAACCCTAAAAAAACTGCCCTAAGTCGCAGCTCTCTCCCTTTCTCACTTTCCACCCAAAACCAACACCGTTGAACTCGCCGGCGAATGGTGATGCCGACGATACGTTTGCCGGCGTTGTCTGGACCCCGGAACCGGCGACTCAGGAAGCCCTAACCGCTGATATCTGCCCTAAGTCGCTGCTCTCTCCTCTCTCTCACTGTCCACCCAAAACCACCACCGTTGAACTCGCCGGCGAATGGTGATGCCGACGAGACGTTTGCCGGCGTTGTCTGGGCCCCGGAACCGGCGACGGCAGGCTATACTCAGAAGAAGCCCTAAACGCCCTAAACGCTGATATCGCTATCGCACTCTCCCTCCTCTCTATTATTATTATTATTGTTTTCATCTTATTGTTTTATCTAGTAATGTTAATATTTATGGCGGGTTAGTAGTTTTGATGTTTACGGAAAGATATTTTTGGAAGTTACTATTTTTGGAAGTTGCTATATTTAGAAAGTTGCTATTTTGGGTAACCTCGTTGTTGGGAAACTTTCTAAATATAGGAGGTTTCTAAAAGTAGAATGTATACGTGTATTACGAGATTTGGGGAGTTTATTAATTAAATAATATATGTCTAGGTGGAGGGTTCCGCGTGGAACACTTTTAGTAGCTGTTGCGCACTTGCTGTTATCTGCAGCAGTTCCGAGGTAGGGGAATTACTGTGTTTATAATGTTGAACATGCTGTCAATATTTGGTGTTTTCCATGTTTACCTTATGCTGTAATATGATTGTTATATGAGTTATTTGGCGTTGGATCGGTGCGGAGTTTATTTGGCGTTGGATCGGTGCGGAGTTTATTTGGCGTTGGATCGGTGCGGAGTTTATTTGGTGTTGGATCGGTGCGGAGTTAATGGCCTTGGGAGCGGTGCGGAGTTATTGGCCTTGTGATATACATATGATATTGTTGGCTTACTTATTTTTCCTCTACTCAACCTCGTGGTTGACCCTGTGTATTCGTGATCACCTGTGATGAACCAATTTATTGGGGAACAGATTGACAGGTGCTTGAGACTATAGGAGTTAAGGGAAGGGAGAGCTTGGATCCGGACCAGAGTAGAGTCTAGATCACTATAGTCTTTTATCATGAGTTGTAATTTATTTTCATAAGACATTTTGAAGCGGTTGTAAGAACTTGTTGTTGAGTTTAACTTTTAATAATTACAGTACTGTTTATCTTTCCTATGTATCTACTGCCTCGGGAAACCGAGATGGTAACACCCTTATTTATCTGGGGAGTCCTAGTACAGGTGATGTAAAATAACCACACGTTTTACCAAATTGATGTAAAACTTAGAGTAACTTTGCAGCGGAAATAAAGTATTGTTATTTTTTGTGTTTTTGTAAGTAAATAGAATTAAAATAGTAAAAAAATATGAATTAGTTATGAAAATCTCGCAAGACCCTTAACTAAAACTAAGATATGACGTGAACAACTCTCCTCCCTCGCAAGGAACTCGATGTTACACACGAATGGTAATCCACACCTCGCAAGGATAGAATCACACTAAACTTATCTCAACCTCGCAAGGAAGAAATAATAAATCTAATAACTCGCAAGCAATTAGAAAACAAGAAACTCTTGTATTAATCTCTCAAACTTGAATTAATAAAAACTGAATACATAAGTCCCTATTTATTGTAGAATAGGGGACACAAAACTCCCTAAAAAACATGTGATCCTTTCAATAAGTGGATAAGGAAAACTTTCCTAAAATCAACTATTACCTTAAAACTACTTGCCTTATTCTTAAAACTGAAATTAGGAAATAAACAATAAGAAATAAATAAAACTACCTTATTCTTACTAGCTAACTTATGGAAACTAAAAATAAGGTAACTATAATATCCTATGACAAAACCCTTGTCCCTCCTACATCATTCTCCATTTCTTCAAAAAGAATCGTCCCGATTCTTGAACCAATGACCTCCCGGATCAAATACGAACCTTATGAATCTGGATGCAAGATTGTTGATAAGGAATAACAAGGCACTTGAATCATCTTTGAGCTCATCATCCTCGATAAAAATTTCCAACTCACTCATCAAGTTCTTGCGTTCATCCCAGTTCAATTTGTATTTTCCTAGCTTGTTCCTGACTAGTTCGTGTCTTCCATCCCTCATTTCTCCGTGCACAAGTCTTGATGGCGTACTACGAATCTCATGCAAACAAGATAATTTCTTCATAGTGGCAATATCCTTTTTTCTTTGAAAATCAACCACATAACAATTGGGTTGATCTTGAAACTTAACGGTATTGACCTTTCTCTTGTAGACCTCCGAAATTAAATTGAACTCATACCCGTAGTTGACTGGAGAACACGGTTCCTGGACAGTTGTAACAACTCTTTCCTCATCTCCATAACCATCAAAGATAGGTGGTAGATCAACATTGAAGAATGAATCACCTTCATCTAATGGCTCGACAAGATATGTGAAAATCTTGTCTTGCTCCTTTGCCTTATCATTCAGGATCTGACAATCTTCTTTCTGACCGTCTTCTGGGTTGTGTGTTTGCTTATCTCCACACCTTACTGCTTCTTCTTCGTGAGCATCTTTAGAAGAGGCAATATTTATTTCTTCTATACTCGGACCATCCTTCTTTTCCTCTTGTTTTTCTGTTGTGCGAGATTGACTACATTCACGCTCCCGCTCCCGCTCCCACCTTTCACATGTGGACAAAAGTTCATCAATCCTCCGTGTTATATCCTCCCAAAACAAATCTCGTTCATATTCTTCTAATACCTTCAATATACGTTTGCGCGTCCTTCGAGACATTGCAGCACCATGAACGAATTAAACCCGTAGGATCGTCTTAGATTTAAGGAAATCAAGAGCCGAAGCTCTGATACCAATTTGATGTAAAATAACCACACGTTTTACCAAATTGATGTAAAACTTAGAGTAACTTTGCAGCGGAAATAAAGTATTGTTATTTTTTTGTGTTTTTGTAAGTAAATAGAATTAAAATAGTAAAAAAATATGAATTAGTTATGAAAATCTCGCAAGACCCTTAACTAAAACTAAGATATGACGTGAACAACTCTCCTCCCTCGCAAGGAACTCGATGTTACACACGAATGGTAATCCACACCTCGCAAGGATATAATCACACTAAACTTATCTCAACCTCGCAAGGAAGAAATAATAAATCTAATAACTCGCAAGCAATTAGAAAACAAGAAACTCTTGTATTAATCTCTCAAACTTGAATTAATAAAAACTGAATACATAAGTCCCTATTTATAGTAGAATAGGGGACACAAAACTCCCTAAAAAACATGTGATCCTTTCAATAAGTGGATAAGGAAAACTTTCCTAAAATCAACTATTACCTTAAAACTACTTGCCTTATTCTTAAAACTGAAATTAGGAAATAAACAATAAGAAATAAATAAAACTACCTTATTCTTACTAGCTAACTTATGGAAACTAAAAATAAGGTAACTATAATATCCTATGACAAAACCCTTGTCCCTCCTACATCAACAGGCCCTTAAATAAATGGGGGTGTTACAAAGTGGTATCAGAGAGAACGATCCTTAGGCCTAACCTAATGAACCCAATGAATGTAGGATGAGTCTAAATAAAAATGAACCCCGGGATAGGACTGTTAGGAGCACACTAAAGGAAAAGTATGAGTCTGGGGCCCCCTCACACCGAACCATTGGCCCTCTCAGTTTTACCCGGGAACCCAGAGTGATCACGAATAAATTGGATCCGGACCTGCCTAGAGTCTAGTTCACCATAGTAGACTTTCATGAGTTGTATTTTATTTCCACAAGACAGTTTTATAATTTGGTTGTATGAACTCGTTCTTTGAGTTAACTTTATTTAATTAAAGTACTGTTTATCTTTCCTTTGTATCTGCTGCCTCGGGAAACCGAGATGGTAACACCCTTATTTATCTGGGGAGTCCTAGTACAGGCCCTTAAATAAATGGGGGTGTTACACTAGTTAAGCACGCGAACTTTGCATCACTTTTGTAAATATCAGTGGCACACATTGATAATATGTTTAGGCTAATATGTTCGAGTCTAACTAGCAAATGTAAACACACTCGTCAACATTGTTGACCATAGACAGCCTCATCACTACAGACAGTGGTGGCATTGTCTACGACCAACAACGTTTTACGGTATCAATACCCCTCACAGATATCATCGGGTTAAGCAAAACGATGAAAATTATTTTTGATTACAAAACCGTTATCATCATTAGTCCATAATTTTTTTTAAAAATTAAAGGCAGAGATTTAGAAACAACCTTCGTAGATAAAACAACATTAAAGGCAGAATGATTCATCAGCCTCGTATTCGTTAAAACCGGGCCAATACTTAGCCAGCTCCTTCATAGGATTATTTCGTATACTGGCCGGATCTAGGGTTTTCGAAGAACAAACAATCTCAGGGACACATGCAGCCTCAGATTTCATCTCCCGTATACTCAAACCAACCTCGTATTCCATTAAAACCCCAAACTCAGGCCAGTATTTGACCAGATCTTGCATAAAACTCAATCTACTTTGTGGAATCTTACGACAGGTTAACCAAAGTTCCCCCTTCCTCTTCATATCCTCTTCCTTATTTCTCCTTTCGACACATGCAGGGATTTCAGATGACCCAACATTAAATTCCTCCGGCTTCGCCTCTTTCTCATCATCAATCTCTTCTTCACCAAAATCAAAGAACTCTTCATATTGCTTCTCCATAGCACGGACATCAATCGCATCAGAAAATAAATTAGGATTTTCCATTTTTTCGCAACAAATATCACGATTTTTGTCAAGAAACCAACTCAACCAAAAGCTTAAGCCTATGGTTGGAGTTCCTTGATTCGTTTTATATTCTAACAATTTTATACGAGCAAAGAGAGTTCTTTTTACTTAAAATGGCGAAGAAAGAATAACAAAGGAGAAGAGAATAGTAGAGGTACTATATTTTACATAGAGGAAGAGAGAAGTCAGGGAGAAATTGAAATCCTAGAAGAAGAGTGAAGAGGAGAGAGGAAGGGGGATGGCTGTGGGAGAGTAATTAGGGTTTGATGGGGTTTTTCTGGCGGGAGGGGTTAGGGTAATATGGGTTATATGGGCTGGGTTAGTTTAAGTAATTAGGTTTAGTGGGTATAAATTAGGTTAATTGGGCTGGGTAGTTAGGATTATTATATTGGGTAATGGGTGGGTGAGTGAGTAATAAATGATAAATAGTAAGGGTAGAATGGTAAAAATTTGGTAAAAATTTTACCCAAAATGGACAATGGGACAATATTCTGAATAAACAGAAATGTACAATGAGACATTTAAGTTGGGTAGGAGAGAGTATATTATTGCAATATGGTATATTGTAATATAGTATAATACTCCCGTAACAGGTACACCTTAAAAATTTCTTTCATATAGCATGATCTATTTTGCGCCCCGTACATGTAAATGTTTAGATTATAGAGTATTATTTTTTGAGTCGTATTTTAATGAAAACAAAATATTTAAGTGAATATGAGAGAGTAATTAAAGAATCACTACCACCAAAAATAACAAGACTTGAATTAGACTTGTGAAAGTTTAAAATTTAAAACTATGGGCCTAATTAATCAAGTTAGTTGAAAGCGTAGGTAACTAATCACTATCGTTAATAAATTCAATAATACGGAGTAATATTTAATCAGTGTCCATTTGTCCAATCTTATCCGCAACATAAAAGCATTAGTGCAGTGTCCAGTAATAGTAATCTATCAACACAAATATGCAACATTATATATAATCATTGCTTAAAATAAAAAAAGATGTTTTATAGTGCGTGTAGATGTCATCCAACTAGGAGAACTATAAAGTTAGAAACTTAGTTATGGCACTTTGTTATTGTATACATTTATACATAGTGCTACTTGACCGGACTTTGTCTTTGTTACGCAAATTATATGATACAAGACTGTTTTATAAGTCGACTTCTTTAAAAGCGATCATTTTACGATTAAGTAATGAGCAGTGTTTATTAAGGGATGTCAGGTTAGAGGAAGGTTAAAAAAGAGAGAAAAGGAATGAGAAACAAGGAGAAAAGAACGGAACTCACTTTGATGGTCTTACTTATTCGGTTCTACTTAGGGATGACAATGGGTGAGATATGGATGTGGTGGAGCTATATGTGTATCCATATCCATTTAAATTGTGGTTATCCATATCCCACCCTTATCACTTTAATATTTTTTCATTCATCCATATCCATATCCACCGGGTGAAGCGGGTGGAGTGGACACCCGTTGGATATTTTCATGCTCATAAATTTAAAGGCGATATATCAAAAATATAAACCTAAAACGATAAAATTTAATGCGTACATTTACCAAACAATTCCGGATTACATAGTTTTTTGAGAAAATTGAACATAAATTTTAATCATGTTCATCAGACTTACAATTTTACAACTTATAACTACGAAACTAATTGCAGAAGTTTTACACGCCCATAAACAAAAAGGGGGTTAGTAAACGTAGGCTGCATTTTAGTAAACGTAGTCGGCGTTTTTTTAAAAAAAAAGATGAAAATGCCCCTGGACACATCATGAACATTTTATCTCTCTAAAATTTTTCTCTGAAATTCCTCAAAAACCCAACAAATTCATCAAAAATCCAAAAAATAAAAAAACACCAAAATCATCTAAACTCGCTAATTTTCATGCCGGAATCAAAATCAACACAATTTTCGGTTAATTATCGACTTCTTAATATCATTATTTAATTAATTTGTGTTTAATTAATAGTTACATGTTAGTTTAGAGGTAGATTTCGAAAATTTTAACCGCTTGCGGAAGGACCACGACATTCTTCATCCCCACCTTGGAGTGGACAAAGACATTCATGATCCAACCATGGTAGGATGATGAATGTCTTCATCCCCACCATGGCGTAGACTATGAATGTCTTTTTCCACTCTATGGTGGGGATGAAGACATTGGTAGGATGATGAATGTCTTCATCCCCACCATGGACATGGAGTGGACAAAGACATTCATAGTCTACTCCATGGTGGGGATGAACACATTCATCATCCCGACCATGGATGGATGATGGATTTTTTTTTTTTAAAATTTGTTTATTGTTTATCAATTTTACGTAATTTATTTTCGTTGTCTTCCGTTGAACGTAACTTATTATATTTAATCTTAAAATTTATGTTAATAAATTTAAAATTTGCAATGAATAGGATTCGTTCGAGCAATTTCGCGAGAACTTCGTTGATTACAATCCTTTGTTTGTGACGGATCGTGGATCCGTTAAACTTAGTAGTATTGTGTCGTTTGTATTAATGTAGTTGCCCTTTTCTTTGTTTTAATTAAGTCGTTTTGTGTTGTTTTTATTTAATTTGTCACTTTTCCATGGTTTTGATTAACTTGTATTATGTTGTTTTTCCATCACAACACTTAACCTAACAACTAAAACAAACTGAAATGAGAAAGAAACAAAGTAACAGAAATCCGTACAAAAACAACTAAAACAAACTGAAATGAGAAAGAAACAAACTAACATAAATCCGTACAAAAACAACTAAAACAATAATTTGAAACAACAAACTAATGAAAAATCCGTCCTAATCATCATCACGGCCGTAATGCGGATCCAACCCAGTCATCATCACCTAACACGACTTAAAAGCGCCTCTTCAGTCGGTTGGTGGAAGAAGTTCTTCACGTGCCGACTCACGGTCAAGGCGACTTCTGGCTCCTCGTACATCGAATCCAGCCCATAGCACTTTCATAAGTGTCAATAAATTTTAATGAAGTCCTTATCTCAAGAGGAAGAAAAAACAAAGCATGGTAAAGCATGTCAAAGATTGGTGACAGATAAAAAAAATGACAGTGGTCGCAATCCCTAACGGAAGGGTGAAGATCAATTCCACTTCTGTCACAATAAGGTATTAGTATTACTAATGCAAAAAATCAAGAAACTAGCACCTAGATCACTACATTCAGTACTCACATACCATATTACAGAAAATAAAGCCATTTTTTAAAGACTTCGACATCATAAATTACATCAAATATACACAATTTCTACGGTTTTTGAGGTCAACGCGATCAAAGGTAGCAATGTTTTATCAGTATCTGCACAAGCCAGTAACTTAAGCTCATATTTAATTCAAGAGCAAATCCTCCCCTCTGTATATATTAAACACAATTGTTTAGAGAAAATTCAAGCGCCATGGAAAACCGTAAAAACATAAACAAATGACTGAGACGGGGGGAGTATAAACCCGAACCTGATCACTAGTAGCATCATTACCCCCCTTATCAACTGCAATTGAGTGAGCAGCTGACCGAACACCAGAAGCAACAGTTGAAGCAATTAATCGAATATCGAGTTATTCGATAAATTCCATAACTAAATCAATATAATATAACTAACAAAATAAATATTAATTCTCTAACATTTAATTAATTTTTTTTATAAAATTAAACGTTTAGTTCAATAAATTTCATGAAATATCACGTTATTCGATAAATTTAATCGAATATCGAGTTATTCGATAAATTTCATTAAAATTTATAATTAGATAACAAAATCAATTAAGAAAATAATTAAACTAACAAAATAAATGAAATTAAACTATTAAACGAGTTTAATTAATGCATATAATACGAAGCAACGGTAAAAGTCCGACAAAATTCGTCCAACCCATGGGAAGATGAAGAACCACACGGTCCCCACCATGGGCGGACGAAGGAGCTTGTGGTCCACCCTAGGTCAGACGATGAAGTTCATTGTCCTTCCAATGGGCAGACGTTGATTCCCAACGTCCACACCATGGATAGACGAGGAGCTTCTTCGTCCTACCCAGGTAAGACGGTCATCTTCATGGTCCTTCTTCCCCAACCCAGAAATTTCCCCAAATTCGGATACCAACCCAGAAAACCCATCCAAAATCGACAAAATACAACATTCAATTAACAATAAATTACATTTCAATGAAACAACTAACCTAAATAACAACAACTACACTTCAATTTACAAACAAAACAACAAATTTTAACTAAAATCGAACAAATCACAACCTAATTGGAATTTTCCCATGTTCAGAAAATTAAACATACCTAAAACGTACGGTGGTGGTGAACGTCGTGGTGGAGGCGGCAGCGCGTGGTGGGTACGGTGGCGGTGAACGTAGTGGGAATGTTGGTGAAGGTAGTTGCTGATGAATGTTGATGAATGTTGTGTTGGTGTTTGCACTTGGGAGAAACGTGAGGAAGAGAGAGAGTGGACAAGGGTAAGATACGTCTTCTTTCTGAAAAGCGCCGACTACGTTTACTAAAACGCCGATTACGTTTACTAATCGGGAAAAACGCAACAAAACATTAGCGAGTAGTTTCTAACAATATTTTAAAAAAACTTTACAAATTGAAAGTATTTTTTTAATCAAACTTTTTATTAATATTTTTTAGAAAAAAAATAATTGTACTTATTAATTTAGGATATCCACCGGGTGATTAAGCGGGTTGTAAACCATGATCCATACCTCACCCTAAATTCACCTATATCCATATCCTACCCTAAATTGTAAATAAAATCATCATCCATATGTCACCCATTTAATTTCGGGTGGATGGATATTCACAGAGTTAGGGTAGGATTGACATCCCTAGTTCTACAAGATAAAAAATGAATAAAAAGATCCAAAGTCTAAGCCACCACCTAAAGCGCCACCCCTACTACCGTTGTACTACCATCAACCCCTTTGTCGGCAAGGGTGGTCATCGGCGATACCATCACTATGTCACTCACACCCAAATGACCACAGATAGCTAGAGACCTCCTCCTCAATCACATAAACCCTCTCCCTATCCGTAAAAAAAAACCAAATTCGATGGTTTCATGGGTGTTGGAAAGAGTTTTAGTGGTTGGAGAGGAGGTCTCAAGTTGTTTTTGAAGGGATTGGATCCCAAGTACCTAAGAGGAGAGGGGGTGAATTATGTACTATTAAAAATTCTAACTAAACTTAATTGATTTAAGTTAGTTGATAGGTTTGGTTGTACACCTATACAAAAATACCCTAGGTACAACAAATAAATATAGTATAAAGGGTCGAATCCACTAGGACATGAGATATTACGAATAAGAATGTTATAGAATAATTTCTATCTATGTCGATTACGATTTGAATTTGTTTTTGTTTGATTGAATAAAAAAAATATATAAAAGGAGTAATCTAGAGGTTTCAGGTTAACATGTGAATATGATAACAATATAAATGACTTAAATTGTAATGCAAAACATAGTTCATTTATTTGGGTATTTAGAAACACTAATACTTACGATAGTAGTGCTAATCATAGGCCGGGGTCTAACCGCCTTACAACTTTTCTAGGTCTTCCTATTTCCTCATGTTTAGCCTAATATGATAACAGTGTAAATGACTGAAATTAATTTTATTCTATGTTCTCCAACATGTAGAAATAATTTAACAAACTTAATCTTTGTTTTTGGCCTTAAACTTGGATTAGTATATAACAAAATAACATGGAAATAAGTAATATGAATAATATTATGCCATGAACGAATTAAGTCATTTTCACTAATGTTTATTCACATGTCTTTCCTAGTCTCTAGATTTAGTAAATTAGCTACTCATAATAAAATGTAAACTAAAACTAAATGATAAATTAAACATAATGAAATAAAATTAGGAAAAAGAAATACTATACCGAACTGATGAACTTATAACTTTTAAGGAAGAATGAAATATAAAACCCAAAATATTACTTGAACATATAAAAATGTAACTTGGTTACAACTTAGAAATGTAAACAAATGATGAACTAGTAAATAAATATATGAGAATTGTATGAAAGTATTTGTGAACTAAACTAAATTATGATGAGAGAAAATGTAAAGTATATGAAAGAAAATGTGAGGAAAAGATGTCCCTAAAGTCACAAAGTAATGCTCCTTTTATAGTAAAATAAGGCTGGAATGGAAGCAGCTACAACACCCCAACCCCGATCGAGGTCGCCATCCCCAATCGGGAACGCAGCTCTAGAGTTATTTTTTCCTTAAAGCACCAATTGAATGCTTTGGAATCCAATGTTGACCTTTATTACTATGCTTTTATCCCCCGGTTGAGGATCTTAAGGCTAGCATTTGAGAAGTTTTTAGGATCCTATGCTCTTGATATTTTTATGATGTCTTGACCTTTGCATTTTGGGCTTGACTTTAGATTATTTTTTTAGTTCATTATTTCCATGCAACATCCCATGCATTTCTCCATACTTGGTTCATATCTTCACTTTCTTCTTGGACTTAACTTGTGTTCTAGCTTTGCATTATTAGTAGGTGTATACTCCTAAAAGCATAATTGCCTACAAAACATGTCAAAACACTAAAACCAACTAAAAGACAAATAGTAGCTCAATTTACACTAGAGTTAGTGCAAAATTCAAGTAAAATAAAGCTAAATTAGGAGTAGAAAGTATATAAAAGAAATACTTATCAAACTCCCCAAACTACACCTTTGCTTGTCCCTAAGCAAGAAACCACATCCCAACAATTGCAATGTTCTAATAAAGCTATACATAATGATTCTCAGCCTAAAACAACATGGGCAATAGGATAGTGCAAACATGGATGAGAATTACATGACGGTGTAGCATGAGAAACATTGAATAAACCTTTTGGCCTTTGCATGATCTGACTTATGGACTCTCACGTTGCACTCACACTCATTTATATGTGAAAGGATATTTTTATGAAAAATTACTCAATTATCCTCAACTCATAATAATGTACCCACAATCTAGTATAGTAAACATTTTAAAACAAACAAGCCAAAACAATCATCTGTAAGCATGAAATAGAAGCAAAAATGGTAGAAAGAAAGGTGAAAAACATGGGTAGAAAAGGCGAACAAATGATTTATGGATTTGTGGGGCTTATAGTTAAGCTAACAACTTGATAAGTTCATATTTTATAAATTTGTATCCCCTATAGTAGCTCCATTTTACTTAGCTTTTCCACTGATTTTAGTGATTAATTGAGCTTATGCGTGTATTCTAGTTAGTTTTGCTATTTTGTCACATTTTGTAGGATATTAGGCTTTTATATGCTTAATCCACTTAATAATGCAAGACCAAGCCAAGAACACAAGTGGACTTGTGACACCCCGCGATATTACATAAAAATAAACAAGAAACTTGCAGCGGAAATACGGAATTTTAAAAACTTTCGACATATATAAATAAACTTAATCGCGGAATATCAAAACAACATGCGGAAGATTGAAACTAAAGGAAAAGTATAACTTATACAAGATAAATGAAAGTTTACAAGGGATAAGGTATCCCTCGATAACAACATAAATAAATCTAAGTTAAACGTAAATAGGTAATTGTCAACTAATCAACAATGCTCGCTAGCCACGCGTCTTCCCCAAACAGCACCAACCTACATACATGAAACATGTACGCCACAGTCAGTGGGGAGTAACTCGAGGTTCTCCCAGCCACTGTTTGTCAGGAAACACGTAAACGGAAATACAACACAACATATACATATGAACATGCATATACAATGATAAGTAATCAAATATGACATATTCAAAAATGACAAACATGATCAAGCATGAACCAACATGTGAATTACAATCAAGGTCATCATGTGAACTATATCAAACGGATAATCAACCAAGTGAATGATTCAGCGGCCAACACTTGATGGCATGTTCATTCACACAAACAACAACCAAGTGATCGACTCAGAGATCAACACTAGATAGCATGGCCAATCACAGAACACACAAGAATAGAATGAACGACGTCAGGGAACATAACCGTTACCGGTGACCGCTAGATCGCATAACCACGACACTAGCTATCGGGACGCATAACCACGACACCCACTCTATGTATAGCGCATAACCGACAACTATATGCCTAAGACCTGGCCAGACCTTTCGATGTAATAACCTACACCGAACGACACACGGGGAGCGGGCCGCATAACCACGGACACGACCAATCCCGAACATAGATAAAACCCATAACCGGGGTGGCATTAGGTCATTACAATGATACACAAATCGTACCACCGCTATCCATTCACAAACAAGGTGACATAACCGTCACTAACATAACTTAGGATGACATAACCGTCACCCGAACACAAGCTAGGTAACATAACCGTTACCCGACTCGATTTAAGATAACATAATCGTTATCAAAACATAAGTCAAGCAACATAACCGTTACTCGACTCAACACAAGACAACATAACCGTTATCAATTTAACTCGAGCTAACATAACCGTTAACTAACTCATTTAAAACATGTGAGCTTCAAATCAATGAAGACAACACTTAAGCTAGTTTTGAGAAGCTAACTTGAAGCGGGAGCCGGTTTCCCTTCCGGTTGCCCGGCCGGGGGGTCTTCCTCCTCAACTTAGCTACTAAAACGGCTTAAGCATTCAACCACGCAACAACCACGGAAACACCCAAATAATATACTCACATGAGCAATAAAACAACAAGAATTCATTTAACAAGTCTCATTCTACAAGCTTCCTTTTCATTCGGAAGTAAAACAAACAAGAGTTTAAAGACAAGTTAAATATCTTAAACATGTGAATTAAACAAGGAAGGATGAACGGAATTTAACTCGCGAATCATACATGTAGTTTATATACTTTCTAATACATGTTTTATAATGATTTAACATGCTCAAACAAAGTCCGAACAAGCGGTAAAACAACGAATAACTTTTTTATTGTGCTGTGATAAATTAAGATAGGCCTAACGGAAGTTTGATTTACGAAACTCATATAATATATTTATACATCATAAACCAAGTATTTTTATCATGTAACAACACTCGACAAACATTAAAACAAACCCGCCAAACAGCCCGAAACAGCCCCGAATCAGCCCTTAAAACAGTCCCGAATCAGCCCTTAAAACAGTCCCGAATCAGCCCTTAAAACAGTCCCGAAACAAGCCTCAAAACAGTCCCAAAACAAGCCTCAAAACAGTCCAAAGACGCGTGCAAAATCAGCGACGAAGCAGAGAAAACCGCAGGCTGCGGCAGCCCCTGCCCGTGCTGCTGCTGCGCGCTGTTCAGGCCTTCGCGCCCCCATTGCTTTGGCACATACAAAACACTCATACACCACCCATTTCAGGTAGTGTATGCGTACATGTTTAAGGTGTATTAACATCAACTATATGCCACTTAAACCAACATAAACCTCTCCTTAATTTAGTACAATAATATGTGAAATTCAATTGAAAAGTAAGAACAAAGGGACTAGTAACTCAAACACCCAAAATTCATGTGAAGAACCAACAACAACGACAATGAACGATGAGCATGTGACGGTTATCATTCATTAGCAATAACCAACCTTAGGCAATCATTACTACCAAATGATCATAAATTTCATCCCAATCAATTGAGTGGTGAACTCACTATCAAAATAATTTCAGAGATTTGAACAACAATCAAACCACACAAACAATTTTTGACTTAAAGTCGAGTAACCTCTCAAAGTTACCTTTAAGGCTCTTCAAATCCTCAAAGAATCCTTCATTGAAGTCCAGCCATCCATTCTCGCCAACAAACAATAAGAAAAACGAATCACAATCAAACCCTAGAAAAATGGGTTTTTCCGAAAATCCAACAATACTAGCTTTTAAAGACATGAAAAGAAGGAGAAGGAGAAGAGGAGAACATACATGTAAAGAGCTCAGAATTTGAGCAAGAAACGAGGATGCTAGAGTCGGGTTTGTGCTCAAGGAGAAACACCAACAATGGTGAAATGGGGTTTTCTGATTTTTGAAGAGGATGAAGAATGGATGGGTTGTGTGAAATAAAACACAACATAGGGGTTATAAGGGGTTTTGAGTCGGAAATGACTCGGGATTCATTAACCAAGACGGAAATAACATCTTAAGACCAAAATTACTCAAGATAGAACCAATTATGCAAATAACCCATAACTCATGAATTTATCCCACATACTTGTCATTTTCGAAAATTAAAACCAAAACTTAAATTTATAAAACTCGAAATATAAATTGAAACTAAAATGCTATAACATAAAATATTTATATTATAAAAATATATTTACGAAATTTCATGAAATATAAATTATTCTCGAAATTAAATTAAATCTTTAAATTTATAATATGGAAAATATCGGGGTGTTACAGACTAGAGTGAAAAAGCTACATGGATTGATCATGGGAATTTGACGATGAATTGAAGAAATGTCAAAGAACTATTTCAGGAATTCAAGCCCAAAAAAGTAAAGTCCAAATCAAGATACATGCTTAGGATTCTTTTACGCCATCGGATGCTAGGTTTAGAGGCTTTACCCGGGTGATTAAATCATGCATTAAGGATTACATTGGATCCCTCAAGCATTGAATATGGAATTGAAGAAGAATTACTCGGATCACTGCGTCCCCAATCAGAGATGACGACCCCGATTGGGGTTGGGCCTCTGTTAATTATTTCCGTTTCTATCCTATTTTACTATAAATAGGTGGTAATGTTAGGGCTTTTATAACATCATATATCATCTTATTTTAAGTCTTTACATAAATTTTTTAGTATTTCATTTTGTTTTAGCTTAGTTTACAAATAATCTCTCAAAGAATCTCAATTATTTACATTTCATAATTTCGTTTCAATATAATCTTTTAGTTACTTTTATTCTACATTTTCAAGTTCATTTCCTCTACCGTAATTGCATTTCTAATTTATATTTCTCTTAGTATTTTATTATTGTCATTTTATTTACATCATCTAGCTATTTATAATATTAGTTATGTTCATCACTTACATTATTGTTAATTCATATTTTAGTATGAGTAGCTAAATCACCTTAGTCTAGGGATTAAGGGAAGCCATGCAAAATATAATTATGTAATTTGATAAATAAAGTTATTTGTAATATTGTTTATATTGTTATTTAACATGTTTGTACTAAATAACTAATCTTTGGTTTATGTACAAAATGTTAGATTAAATCTTGTAATTCGATCCACATGTTGAGAAACTAGGAATCGAATAAACCAAACATGACTAGTGACTCTAGGACCTGACGACCTAAGGTTGATACCGACATCGTAAGATTCGTATCTCTAATAAACCTATAACAATTAAATAATATTTACTAGTTTTCAAATTAATCTTTTATACGTTTTTATATTTGCATGTGCGACCCGAATTCCCAAGACTATTTTTTTAATATTATCGTGACAACCAAACAAACAATCAACTCAAATCGAAATCGGCTAAAGACAGAGATTATTCCACAATAATTTCTAATCGTAAGCGAGTATCCCAGCGTTCGACCCCTATTGCTCCATTTATTTGTTTTTAGGGAAATTATTTTTGTATAGGTGTACGACCGAACCTATCAAATTTTGGCGCCATTGCCAGGGATACGGTTTTTACAATTAGATTTTGTTTATTTCTATTTTTCTTTGTCTCGAGGAACGCTTCTTACCTTGAGACCGTCACTTACTATTTTCTTGAGGTTGTGTCTTATGTCCAGGAATTCTCACAGCGAAGATTTGCAATCACCATTTTCCGATCACGAGAAAACTTTCCAGAGACGTCAACGTTAATGGAGAGAATGAAGTAAAAGAAGTCGAATCTCCCATTCAAGTTGAAAGTGCTAGAAAGTCTTACTTAGACAATCTGGCATCTTTTGAAGAAGAGAAGGTTTCTACTCCATTTTCATCACTGCCTCGACCTTCAACGCCAATTTCACCACCTCCAATCAAAAAGATGGTGATAACTTTCCGATCATTCAAAACCCACCGCGGCTAATCTTCCAATCGGTATCACAACTACACAAATTACCGCACCGGATATCGAGATTAAGCTGACTTTCATTAGCCTCGTTGAGCGAAAACAATTCGGAGGAAGTCCATTGGAGGATCCCAACCTTCATGTATAAAACTTTTGCGATTATTGCTCCATGATTCGCCAAACCGGAGTGACACAAGCCCAAATTAGGGAATTTCTTTTCCCTTTTTATTTGAAGGACAAGGCGAAGCTATGGGTCAATAGCCTCAATGGCATCGCTATGGGGATCACCAATTGGGTTGGCTCTTGCCTTTTTTCAAAAGTTTTTCCCACCGGAAAAGACTCAAGCCTTAAGAAGCCAAATCACAGATTTTCGTCAACATGGTCTTAAGTCTCTCCCTCTTAAAAACCCTCCTAAAAACCTCCAAGATTTCAAGTTCTTACTTTGTGTCGACCATTCACACACCGCTCCGTTCTCATCTCCGCCTCTCAATCAAGATTCAAGGTAAGTTGTAAAGTTTCAATCTCAGCTTTAGATTTAGCATTGATATTGATATCTTCTTCCCCAAATCAATTTTAAAACTCAGATTTCATGGTAGTAGACAAGTAATTCGACTATTTGCCACTGTCTTGGTGCCTCTACTTTGTATTTAACGTTTTAATCATACTGGGAAATCCAAATCTGATGCTTGGAACCATTTTTACGTCACTTCATGATATACCTCTATTGAAGGGGGGGGAGGGTTACCTTTCCAAAGGCATGACCATACTCACTTGGGAGTTATTTCCCCCGGTGTACCAGTTGTATTCGTTCCTTAGAATACCTTAGAGACACTCGTTAAGGGTCTAAAACCCGAGATTATTTTTAAACCTAAAAGAGATTAGTGTCTTGTTTTGGAAATCTTCTTGTTCCAGATACCGATGTTTGGAGGAATGTCATCCAAAAGAGCAAGGAATCTTGGCGAGTCTAGTGGAACAGGTAACTGGGAAGGAGGTGTAGTGGTGCCAAGGGTGGGGGAATACCCACAGGTTGAGTTTGCTGATTTCATTCAGCGGAACCATTTTGTGGACTTGATGGGTCGTACCATGAAGGCCACCAGGTGCGTGGATCAGAGCTTGTTACGGTTATGCCTTATTATTATGTTTACCCTGGTATTTTCTTGTAACTGCTATGTACTGAGACTGACGCTTGTGTATGTTTGTCTGTGGTGTCTATGATGATCCATTGTTGTACGGAAATGGTGAACAGTGCAATATTTCAGGTGATTTATTTGGATGTGATGCATGGATGCTTATGTGTTAGCTAGGAACGTGGTGACGAAAGAGTAGGGTTTATATCCTATCTAGTGTATGGTGTCAGACAGAGTTGTATTTTCCTTTTATGTAGAGTTCTAATTTATGTATTGAATCTTAAACAGTTCTGTAATGGTCTATTTGATATTTACTACTCGGGTAACCGAGATGGTACGCCTCCGTGTTCTAAGGAGGGTCTAGTCAAGGCTCCTTGGGATTCGGGGGTCTTACAAGTGGTATCAGAGGGACGATTTTGAAACCTGAAACCAATGAATCTAATGAAAATAGGGAGTCTAATAAAATGAACTTGGTGTATGTGCATTGGGAACCCCTGGTTCGGTTTTGAATGATAAGGCGCCCTTATTTCAGAATTTCGGTCCCAACACACTTATGCCAACCACCGCGCTAAAGGGTAGTATGATAGAAGGGTTATTGTGGTGTGCTTTGTACATGTGAAGGTATACCAAAATGTGTAGATTAAACGTGGGTAGGTGTGAGTACGGGATAAGGGTACTATTGTTGTGTGTTATATGAGTTGGGGCAGTGAAGTCCTAGTTTTCATGGGAAATATGGTGTGAGTACTAGTTTTAGTTGGAATAAGTAAAAGACTTCTTAATAGAGTCAGGTTGCTCCGTTATAAGGTTTAGACTATGATGTTTGGAAACCTACTTGAGTAATGGAACCGAGTCGTTGGAAACTCCGTTATGCGGATAACGCTTTGCGTAGTAACCGAGTTAGGGGAGTGTTACAGTACTTGTATGACTTGGTGGAGGTTTCTAACTAACCGGGAAGGAGTGACTTTTCTCAGTCACCCCCACCCAAGCTACGTTGATTGCAGTTTAAAGCTTTCGTTTATTTTAAAAACTTTTGGTCGTGTCTTACTAGTAGAATAGTTTGAGTAACTGAGAACTGATACTCGATCGAGTATAGAGCACTCGACCGAGTAAGCACCGCTCGACCGAGTATTAGAGATCGTGTACTCGGGACGCGACCCAGTATATGACACTCGACCGAGTTCGTGACACTCGACCGAGTGCGTGACACTCGACCGAGTGCCCTCGGACAGACCGGGTTCCGTGTTTTCCTAAAATTCGATAAATCACTCAGATTTCGTATTTTTTCCCATTATCACGCCTCTTAAGTCTCTCCCTCTTAAAAACCCTCCTAAAAACCTCCAAGATTTCAAGTTCTTACTTTGTGTCGACCATTCACACACCGCTCCGTTCTCATCTCCGCTCTCAATCAACATTCAAGGTAAGTTTTAAAGTTTCAATCTCAGCTTTAGGGTTAGCATTGATATTGATATCTTCTTCCTCAAATCAATTTTAAAACTCAGATTTCATGGTAGTAGGCAAGTAATTCGACTATTTGCCACTGTCTTGGTGCCTCTACTCCGTATTTAACGTCTTAATCATACCGGGAAATCCAAATGTGATACTTGGAACCATTTTTGGGTCACTTCATGATATACCTCTATTGAAAGGGGGTTCCCTTTCCAAAGGCATGACCATACTCTAACTTGGGAGTTATTTCCCCCGGTGTACCGTTTGTATTCGTTCCTTAGAATACCTTAGAGACGCTTGTTAAGGGTCTAAAACCCGAGATTTTTTTTTAACCTAAAAGAGATTAATGTCTTGTTTTAAAAATCTTCTAGTTCCAGATACCGAGGTTTGGAGGAATGTCATCCAAAAGAGCAAGGAATTTTGGCAAGTCTAGTGAATCAGGTAACTGGGAAGGAGGTGTGGTGGTGCCAAGGGTGGGGGAATACCCACAGGTTGAGTTTGCTTATTTTAATCAGCGGAACCGTTTTGTGGACTTGATGGGACGTACCATGAGGGCCACACGGTGCGTGGATCACGCTATCCTGGAGGAGCTTGAAATTGAGGAAGACCTATACTATATGTTTCAAGTGTTAGGACTGATGGGACTAGTCCGTTTTCGCAAGAAGACGTATGCGTTTTTTACCTTGGAGTTCCTCAACTCTTTTATGTATGATGTAGCAGGGTGTGTGGCCAGCTTCCGACTGATGAACCAAACTCATACCTTGACCTTGGACCAGTTTGCCGACCACTTGGGTTTGGAGGATGATAATGAGGACTACCTGAGGGATTTAGTAGGCGAGGCGCTTGAGGCACCGAGAGTCTTTTCCTTCTTCACGGGTCGGGAGCACCATAATGTGAGTGCTATGTTTATTAATGAAGTGCGGCATATAACTCTATGTATCTTCCTCAGGATTTTGACCTTCATGCTGTACCCTCGGGATGATGTGAGTAAGTTGAACACCCATGAGGTTTTTTATTGGCTACCTACCTCAACTCCCGCCGCCAGCAGCATGTGTACTTCAGTGTCCCAGCCACAGTGTGTGCTAGTCTGGCGGTTATGGCACATAACAGGAACCACCACATTGGATGTGGTGCTATCGTGACCTGGTTAGCTCAGAGGCTTGTGGATTTCCAGCCCGAGGGAGACATGAGAGCTCTACATGAAACCGTACCGACCATTGATGAGGAGTACCTAGTGAGGGTTAATTGGATCAAGAAACTGGCTGATGATGGATGGATGTTCAGGATAAGGGACGACTTCTGGTACAGGATCCCTAACCCCGAGTACCTTGCACCCCTTGAGCATGAGGACGACAATGTTGAGACCTCGGGACCGGATTTACCACCCATATTCTACACCATCCCTAGAGAGGCTTGGAGTGAGTTGCCGGAGACCGTGCGCAACGGAGGGGCGTATCAGGTGGGTCGTCGGTCTAGGCAGACCCAGATAGGGAGAAGACATAGTTCCAAGAGAGAGACCCAGCCTTTTGACCCTTACCAGACCCAGCAGCCTTCCTACTTTCCCCAGTACTCCCCATACCCGACAGTGCAGGACCCACATATGCAGCCTTATGAGTTAGCAGAGCGCCTGTCGGCCACCCTGGTTTTGAGGGAAACGAATGAGTTTAACCGGTTACATCATGGGGTGGGATTGCAGACAGTTGATCCAGCTTGGTGGAGCGGATCGGACCTGGTAATGATGATGGTGTCTTCTAAGCCTTTGGAGTGGATCGTGCTAGGTGGTAGCTTTGTCGGCAGCCTGGTGGGTGGATGGCAGAACCATGGGGAGCCAACTACGGCAGCCAATTGGACGAACAGGGTAGATGGGAGCACAAAGAGGTGTCTGGCTATGACGGCTATGGAGGGGATGCTGGTGCGTCGAATGCAGTGGCTTACTCGAGAGGATGGATGCAGGATGATGGCAAAGATGGAGATGGGCATGAGGCATGAGAGCTTTGTGATGAGGCTTTGCTTGAGACGGTGAGGAACTCGTAACTTTTAGACTCGTTAGTATATTAAACTATGCTGTGAATGTTGGCGTACCCGCGTGGTACGGGTTTGTTGGAACAAGGGTATTAAAGGCCTTAGGGCCAGATGTTAGTTCTATTAATGTTCGATGTATTTTTGCTCTTGTTTGTATAGGTACTACCGAGAAGGACTCGACCGAGTATGCAGTATTCGACCGAGTGGACCATACTCGGCCGAGTATGTTATACTCGACCGAGTGTCCTGCACTCGGCCGAGTTACCTCCACTCGACGGAGCAGACCGTACTCGACCGAGTACTGAATATTTGACTGGATACCTCAACTGGGAAGGGTGGTAAGCCTGATGTCCGCGGTCATATGGAATGTGATCTTACGGGACTGAGAGAGGTGTTATTGGGTGAACTTCGGGGACAAAGTTCCCTAAAAAGGGGGAGATAAACAATCGCATGGCTATGAGATGCGATATGTATATATAGTATGACATGTGAGGCTATGAGATGCGATATATATATATATATATATATATATATATATATATATATATATATATATATATATATATATATATATATATAATACGGTATGTGATTTATTTCTTATGCATGTATATGCAATTTATTTCTTATGTGTGGTGGATCCTTCTTCCTTGTGCGGATAGTTGGATATGTAATTTATGATGCCGGATGGATTCCTTTTTTTAGTTACGCAATTTCGTTGTGTTGTGTAAGTTAATCATAATGGTGGTTGTACCAAGTCGAGTGTTAACTTAATCGTGGTTATGTCAAGTTTATCATATTCGCGCCAAGTAAGCCGGGTTATGTTGGGACAGTGAGATGCGTAATGAACCGTGGCCGCAACGAGGTGGTCGCGGTACTTGGTAGTGACAAACTCTTAGGTCATTCTAATAACATCGATAAGTGGGATGAGAGTAACGATAAAGGAACTTAAAAATAGGATAGAGTTAGAAGTCAGACCAATTGGACGACCGGATAACTGAGGATAACTGATGCCTCGCGGTTAGACGACCGTGAGGGTGGGAAGGATTTTTGTGAAAACAAGTGAGTCAAGATAACACCGTGGGGGAGGGGGAAACGGTGAGGATAACTTTGAAGAGTAGACAATAGAGTACGCCGACCTTCTAGCCGCCAGGATGGGAAAAACTTCGAGGACAAAGTTTCTTTAAGGGGGAAGATTGTAACACCCGGGTTTAGAGACCCAGTAATTAGACCAAGGACTATAACTTTCGGACTTAGAAACCAAGCTATGGGGCAATCGAGAAGGAAAAAAACCTTAGTAAGTTGACTGACTGAGTGGACTCGGTCGAGTGGATGACACTCGACCGAGTGAAGCATACTCGATCGAGTAGGTGGTACTCGACTGAGTAAGACCTACTCGATCGAGTGTATGGTGCTCGACCGAGTGAGCCCTACTCGGCCGAGTGCCTCGTGTCAGCCGGTTCATTTCGCGTTGGAATCAATGTAAAAAGCCAATAATATTTAAACACTTTCTCATTTCTGCAACCCTAGAACAGAAAGAAGTCATTTCCTCTTACCACCCTCTCCTTCTTAGGCTTCCAAGTTTACCTACCACATGTTGGGCTAACCGACGCATCACCTAATCCCTACCAGTTATATAGCAAAACCGGTAAGTGTCTCATCACTATCACGATAACCTATCATCAGTTTTATCGCAAATGTATTAACGGGTAGCATCTGTATTAGGGAGGGGTCGTTCATACCATGTCGGGTCACGCAAGGATCGGGAATACGCATGTCAGGTATGTAACACCCCCATTTATTTAAGGGCATGTACTAGGACTCCCCAGATAAATAAGGATGTTACCATCTCGGTTTCTCGAGGCAGTAGATACAAAGGAAAGAACACAGTACTTTATTATTAAATGTTAAACTGAAAAGCAAGTTCTTACAACCGTCTTGAAAACTGTCTCATAAAAATAAAGTACAACTCGTGACAAAAGACTATAGTGATCTAGACTCTAGTCTGGTCCGGATCCAAGCTCTCCCTTCCCTTAGCTCCCATAGTCTCAAGCACCTGTCAATCTGCTCCCCAATAAATTGGTTCATCATAGGTGATCACGAATACACAGGGTCAACCACGAGGTTGAGTAGAGGAAAAGTAAACAATCAAATCATTACTAAAAATAGAAAGTCAATCATCTCCACTCCGAATCACAAGACCCATTAATCTCCGCAATAATCACAATACCCATTATTCTCCACACCAATCACAAGACCCATTATACTCCGCACCAATCACAAGACCCAATATACTCCGCACCAATCACAAGACCCAATATACTCCGCTCCATATCACAAGACCCATTATTCATCACATCGTATCGTATCACGGAATTATGTAATTAAATAACACAATATACCAATCATAAGATAATAAGATGAACATAGTTAACATCAAATAAGTATATTACTCATCACATTTATACGGTATTCCCCTACCTAAAATCGCAGGAGCGCAGTCAATCACAAGCTTGCTAGAAATGTTCCACGCGAGAACCGTTACCTAAACACGTATACGTCATGAATTAATAAACTTCCTGAACCCCATAAATCATCTTTCCCTTACTATAAATAGAACCTTCTATAAATGGAAAGTTTCCAAAAATAGAAACTTTCCCAAGGTAGAAACTTTTATGACTCATTAAATTTCCCGACTCATAACTTCGACTAACACAAAATCGTAACCAAAAGTAATAATAATAATACGTAATAATAACGAATAACACCCACAAAAGGTATGATTATAATACTAACAATAATAATAATAAGGAATAATAATAATAATAATGAGAAATAATAATTATAATAGTAATAATAATAATAATAATAATAATAATAATAATAATAATAATAATAATAATAATAATAATAATAATAATAATAATAATAATAATAATAATAATAATAATAATAAAACAACACAACACTCCCTAAACCAAAACCCGACTCACGACACCACTACACCACTACCCCATATCACCGCCGCAACACCACCACAGCCACCAACCATCACCAGCCTGCGAACCCAGAACCACCCATTATCCCAGTGACCACCGGCAGCCTGGTCGTCTGCCACCGGCGAGGTGAACCAGTCCTCTAAACCAGCCAGGTCTCTCGCCCTACCACCCGACACGCCAACTATGACAGCCTTGCCGACGACCGACCAGACCTACCCACCACCCTATACCGCCACCAAACATACCCCCTGTCACCAGACTCTCAACCACGGTGGTACCACCGCGTCGACCTACCCCGAGTCAGCGGTGGTGCCACCCCCAAAACAACCCGCAACCTGTATATAAAAGAAACCTGAAACGAAAACAGTGAACGAATCACCCTGTTCGACACCGCAAACACCACCTGAAACCGCCCTGACAACCACCTTAACACTCCCCTGACCACCACCTGTTCCTCCACTCCAACAACCATAAAAAACGAGGTAAGGTAAAACGTCGACACTAGGGGAAACATCACTTGGTCAGACTCGTTTGTTTTTAAATAACTAAACAGTCCCGTGACAGGCGCCTGAAAACCACCTTCTCTGGCATTACACGGTGGTTGCCATATGTACGACAAACATCAGACACGACACCCAAACCCCATAGATCACTTTACACGAAATAAACAGACACAACAACAACATAACACGACTCGAAAATTGCATACAAAAACGCAGATGTGAATGACGGATGTAACAACGTGTAACATACTTACTTTACGAGTTATTCGAAGACCCTTTGCGTGCCTTAAAGCCACCGAGAGAACTTCGTACTTACTCCTTGTGTGACGGCTGAGGTTGTGTGGTGTTTGTATGGGGATTAGGGTAGTTTTTAGGTTTAGAAAGGGTGTTAAAAGGGTGACGGCAGAAGGGTTGCTCGGTAGGGTTTATAGAGTTGTGTTTCAACTCAATCTGTGTGGGCGTGGTGAGGGCACACTTCTCGAGGCCCATGCCAACGTGCTAAAGGTCTCGAGATCAAACCCCCATAACGACATAAACTACGCTACTTGCTTAAATACTTAAAACATAATAAAACCGTAAAGAAAGCTATCGACACTAAGATAAACTTAATTATCGAGACCAGATTTTCGAGGTATTACAGTCTTCCCCCCTTAAAATGAACTTCGTCCCGAAGTTCAACCACCCTAAGGTGACAACCAAACCCACTCAAGCGAACTTGAAACACAAAACATTAATCAAAACACACGAATGTTACATTCCACCCCCCTTAAAGAAGAGTAACGTCCCCGTAACTTACCTCAATCAAACAGATGCGGGTAACGCTCGCGCATGGATGCCTCAGCCTCCCATGTAGCTTCCTCCAGGTTATGATTGGTCCACATAACTTTCACCAACGACGTCTCTCCACTCCGAGTCTTTTGCACCTTCCTGTTTAGGATCTCTTTCGGAGTCTCAGCGTAGGACAACTGCTCATCTACCTCAATCACCTCGTGGCGTAAGACATGAGATGGATCACTCACATATTTCCTTAACTGAGACACATGGAACACATTATGGACCTTGGATGGGGCTAGAGGTAAAGCTAGTCGATATGCCACCTCTCCAACTCTGTCCAAAATCTCGAATGGTCCAATAAACTTTTGGCTCAGCTTGCCACGCTTCCCAAACCTCATCACACCCTTCATTGGAGATACCTTCAACAACACCTTCTCTCCCACATCGAATGAGATATCGCTCCTCTTCAGATCTGCGTAGCTCTTCTGCCTATCATGGGTGGCCCTCATCTTCTTTCGAATAACCTGAACCTGCTCCACCATCTCCTGGATCATATCTGGCCCTAAAGTCACAAAATCGGCTCGATCATCCCAACACACAGGGCTCCGACACTTCCTCCCATACAAAGCCTCAAAAGGGGCCATCCCTATACTGGCATGATAGCTGTTGTTATATGAGAACTCTATCAATCCCAGTCGATCCTCCCAAGATCCTCCGAACTCGAGTACGCATGCTCTCAACATATCCTCAAGGGTCTGAATCGTCCTCTCCGTCTGGCCGTCGGTAGTTGGATGGAAAGTTGTACTCATCTTCAACTGGGTACCCAAAGCGGCTTGCAACTCTTGCAATTTGACCACATTCTGAACATATGACTTAGCCAACTCGGCTTTACTCCAGGTATTTTTCATCAGAATAAAGTGAGCAGACTTAGTCAATCGATCTACAATTACCCAAATCATGTTGTTGCCCCTCTGAGTCCGAGGCAACCCCACAATGAAGTCCATAGAGATATTTTCCCACTTCCACTCTGGCACATCTAGAGACTGAATTTTTCCTTGAGGTCTGTTATGCTCCCCTTTCACCCTTTGACATGTCAAACACCTCGACACAAACTCCGCGACTTCCTTCTTCATATTTGGCCACCAGAACGTCTTCTTAAGGTCCTTCTACAACTTATCACCCCCGGGTGAACGGAATATGGCGTAGCGTGAGCTTCAGTTAGGATTTTCTTCTTTAGCTCCTCAATATCCGGAACACACCATCGCCCACTGAACCTCAAACTACCGTCGGTATGAATACTGAACTTGGATGCAGCCTCTCCACCCTCACTCTCAACCATTTTGCGCCACTTCTGGATCCTCGCATCGTTCTTTTGTAACTCCCGAATCTCCCCATACAACTCAGGCTCCACAGTCAAATCACTAAGAGCATCCCCTTTCCGGATCATGAAAATTCCCATCTCCCTTAGTTCGCCATGCAACCTCACTCTCGACCTGGCACAACTCAAAGCATGAACAGACTTCCTACTTAGGGCATCTGCTACCACATTTGTCTTGCCTTCGTGGTAGACAATATGCATGTCGTAGTCCCCAATCAACTCTATCCACCTTCTATGTCTCATGTTCAACTCTCGCTGGGTGTAGATATACTTCAAACTCTTGTGATCAGAAAACACCTTAAAAGTGGCTCCATAAAGGTAATGGCGCCACAATTTAAGTGCAAAGACCACTGCTCCCAATTCCAAATCATGAGTCGGATAATTTTCCTCATAGGTCTTCAATTGGCGAGAAGCATACGCGATTACTCTCCAATTCTGCATTAGCACACAACCCAGTCCATGCTTCGAAGCGTCAGTATAAACTTCAAAATTATCACTCCCGACAGGCAACGCGAGGATAGGATTGTTGTCAGACGTTCCTTAAGGGTCATGAATGCCTTCTCACAACTCTTATCCCAGATGAAACGGTTCTTCTTCCTCATTAACGACGTCAAGGACTTTGCTATCTTCGAAAAATCCTTGACAAACCTCCGATAATAACCAGCCAATCCCAGGAAGCTTCGAATCTCACTCACATTCTTCGGACTTTGCCACTTAGTCACAGCCTCGATCTTACTAGGGTCGACAAACACCCCCACCTTGGAAATTAAATTCCCCAGAAACGCGATTTTCTCCAGCCAGAACTCACACTTGCTCAGCTTAGCATTGAGCTTATGCTCCTCCAGGGTCTGAAGTACTCTCCTCAAATGATCCTCGTGTTCTTCCGCATTCTTGGAATACACTAGGATATCATCAATGAATACCACCACGAACTTATCCAGATACGGGCTAAAGACTCGGTTCATCAAATCCATGAACACAGCTGGAGCGTTAGTCAATCTGAATGGCATAACCACAAATTCTTAGTGGCCATACCTCGTTCTGAAAGCGGTCTTTGGAATAACTTCATCTTTTATTCTCAACTGGTGATACCCGGATCTCAAGTCAATCTTAGAGAAAACCCCAACTCCACTTAACTGATCGAACATGTCATCAATTCTGGGCAAAGGATATCGGTTCTTGGTGGTCACATTATTCAGGTCTCGATAGTCAACACAAAGCCTCAAACTCCCATCTTTCTTCTTCACAAATAATACAGGTGCTCCCCAGGGTGACACACTGGGTCGGATGAATCCTTTCTCAGCTAGTTCATCCAACTGCTTCTTCAATTCCTCCATCTCCTTCGGTCCCATACGGTACGGTGATTTAGATATTGGTCCCGCCCCTGGTTTTAGGTCAATGGAAAATTCCACTTCCCTTCTTGGCGGTAACCCTGGAACGTCATCTCGGAATACTCCCTCAAACTCCCGCACCACAGGTATCTCGCTAGTCATAGGGGTCTCAGCCTCACAATCCCACATCTGGCATAAGATCAGACTATCTCCTTTCCTCAAGCTAGACTTAAGGGTATTGACGGAAATGAATTTGACTTTAGGTTTGACTAGATATCCCTTGTAAGACACCCTCACTCCCTTAGGTCCCCTCAAGGAAATCTTCTTTTGATGACAGTCAATAAAAGCTCGATACTTCCCCAGCCAGTCGATCCCCAGAATCACCTCAAAACCCCCCAGTGGAAATTCTATGAGGTCACAATAGAAAATTGCTTCCCCGATTTTGATGGGTACACTTCTATAAACTCTATTACAAGTTATCGACTCTCCTGATGGTATTGTCACCGAGTCTGCGACCCAATCAAATCTCTCAAGTTCCAAGGCCCTAACATGCGCTCTAGACACAAAAGAATGGGTAGCCCCGGAATCGAAAAGTACAAAAGTAGGTTTAGAGTTCACGAGAAAAGTACCGGTCACATCATGGGCATCATCTTTAGCTGTCTGCTTTCCCATGGCAAAAAGCTTGCCACTGGACTTAGCCCCACTCTGACTGGCAGTAGATGTTCCAGCCTGCTGATTTCCTTCTGCTCCTGTCTTCTAGTTGCTTCCACCTCTACTATACTGATTCTGATACGAACGGTTCTGATAATTGTTGTAGTTTCTCTGATAATTGCTGCTGCCTCCAGACTTCGCTCCCCCACCATAGCCTGACATGGGTGTACGGTACCCACTGCTACCATAAGATTGAGTACGTGGTCCAGTATACCCTGATGTCGGCGTACGATAACCTCCGGACTGGTTTCCCCCAGATGAGCGACACACCGCCTGCTTGTGCCCCGTCTTTCCATAGCCGAAGCAAACTATTCCAATCGAACCACTACCAGAACCTCCACTCCTGAAGTTACCCCCACTCTGATTCCTCGCACCTCCAGAGGCACTGTTACTGAAGTACCCACTGTACTTATTGGTGCTTTGCTTCTTCGACCCTGAACTTTCATTCACCCCTTCAGCTTTTCTCTTCTCAGACTTAGTCTTCTTGTCCTCCTTAATCATTTCAGAAAGCTTCTCCGCCGCCCCAGCCCTTAAGTAGATGTCTCGGACTGTGGTGGGCGGAGCCGCAATAAGCCTCTTCTTGATATTGATTGTCAAACCCCTCTCAAACTTCATTGCCAACATTGCATCATCAAAACCCATTTCCCCCACACAGCTCAGCAACTGGATGAACTTCCGATAATAGGCCTCCACCGTCATATCCTCTGTCATTCGGAAGGTATCGAACTCCTCTCTCAGCTTACTTTTCTGGAATTCGGGTAGGAACACTTCATATATGATCCTCTTAAACGCGATCCAGGCGACAAACTCGGTCCCATCTTCTCTAGCTGCTTCACGAATTTCCCCTTTGTTCCCGGTCCACCAGTCACCGGCCATACCCCTAAGATAGTGGGCTGCTTGGTCAACCCTCAGTTCTTCGGGGCAATCCACCAGTTCGAATAAGTTACTGAGTTCCCGGCACCACGCTCCCAGCAAATGAGGTTCCCCCTCCCCAGTGAATTGGGTAGGGTTATGCCTCGCAATAATCGTGCTCATCTTCGCTGAATCCATACGTTTGGCCTTTAGGGCCTCATTCTCTGCTATCAAACGATCCAATTCCTCTTGTGTGATGTTAGCGACATTATTTCTTCTCGGAGGCATACTATAATACAAAATAAAAGAAATGAGTCCCGGCTTAAGTGGGCACTCATTTGGATTAGGGCTATATTCCCTAAACATCAGAGTCCATAAACAACTAACATACTTAGTACTACTTATCTATAACATGGCTCAGGGATCACAAAACCGCATATCGCTAGACATGATAAAATTACTGATATGATTCAAATCACCTCATGCATCCATAATATCATACATCTTTCGTATTCATACAAACAAAATTGCTTCATGCACATATCCTTACTGGCTTATCCAGGTTATTCACATATAAGAACATTCTCATCCCAATTCACATTACTTCCATCACCTCCTATTCTACCCTTTTTCTCTCGTATATGCACTTTGGGTTCCCGGGTAAAACTGAGAGGGCCAATGGTTCAGTGTGAGGGGGCCCCAGACTCATACTTTTCCTTTAGTGTGCTCCTGACAGTCTATCCCGGGGTTCATTTTTATTTAGACTCATCCTACATTCATTAAGTTCATTAGGTTAGGCCTGAGGATCGTTCGCTCTGATACCACTTTGTAACACCCCCATTTATTTAAGGGCCTGTACTAGGACTCCCCAGATAAATAAGGATGTTACCATCTCGGTTTCCCGAGGCAGTAGATACAAAGGAAAGAACACAATACTTTATTATTAAATGTTAAACTGAAAAGCAAGTTCTTACAACCGTCTTGAAAACTGTCTCATAAAAGTAAAGTACAACTCGTGACAAAAGACTATAGTGATCTAGACTCTAGTCTGGTCCGGATCCAAGCTCTCCCTTCCCTTAGCTCCCATAGTCTCAAGCACCTGTCAATCTGCTCCCCAATAAATTGGTTCATCATAGGTGATCACGAATACACAGGGTCAACCACGAGGTTGAGTAGAGGAAAAGTAAACAATCAAATCATTACTAAAAATAGAAAGTCAATCATCTCCACTCCGAATCACAAGACCCATTAATCTCCGCACCAATCACAAGACCCATTATTCTCCACACCAATCACAAGACCCATTATACTCCGCACCAATCACAAGACCCAATATACTCCACACCAATCACAAGACCCAATATACTCCGCTCCATATCACAAGACCCATTATTCATCACATCGTATCGTATCACGGAATTATGTAATTAAATAACACAATATACCAATCATAAGATAATAAGATGAACATAGTTAACATCAAATAAGTATATTACTCATCACATTTATACGGTATTCCCCTACCTCAAAATCGCAGGAGCGCAGTCAATCACAAGCTTGCTAGAAATGTTCCACGCGAAAACCGTTACCTAAACACGTATACGTCATGAATTAATAAACTTCCCGAACCCCCATAAATCATCTTGCCCTTACTATAAATAAAACCTTCTATAAATGGAAAGTTTCCAAAAATAAAAACTTTCCCAAGGTAGAAACTTTCATGACTCATTAATTTTCCCGACTCATAACTTCGACTAACACAAAATCGTAACCAAAAGTAATAATAATAATACGTAATAATAACGAATAACACCCACAAAAGGTATGATTATAATACTAACAATAATAATAATAAGGAATAATAATAATAATAATAATAATGAGAAATAATAATAATAATAATAGTAATAAAAATAATAATAAAGAAAATAATAAAAGAACACAACACTCCCTAAACCAAAACCCGACTCACGACACCACTACACCACTATCCCCATATCACCGCCGCAACACCACCACAGCCACCAACCATCACCAGCCTGCGAACCTAGAACCACCTACTATCCCAGTGACCACCGGCAGCCTGGTCGTCTACCACCGGCGAGGTGAACCAGTCCTCTAAACTGGTCAGGTCTCTCGCCCTACCACCCGACACGCCAACCATGACAGCCTTGCCGACGACCGACCAGACCTACCACCACCCTATACCGCCACAAAACATACCCCCTGACACCAGACTCTCAACCACGGTGGTACCACCGCGTCGACCTCCCCCGAGTCAGCGGTGGTGCCACCCCCAAAACAACCTGCAACCCGTATATAAAAGAAACCTGAAACGAAAACAGTGAACGAATTACCCTGTTAGACACCGCAAACACAACCTGAGACCGCCCTGACAACCACCTTAGCACTCCCCTGACCACCACCTGTTCCTCCACTCCAACCACCATCAAAAACGAGGTAAGGTAAAACGTCGACACTAAGGGAAACATAACTTGGTCAGACTCGTTTGTTTTTAAATAACTAAACAGTCCCGTGACAGGCGCCTGAAAACCACCTTCCCTGGCGTTACACGGTGGTTGACATATGTACGACAAACATCAGACACGACACCCAAACCCCATATATCACTTTACACGAAATAAACAGACACAACAACAACATAACACGACTCGAAAATTGCATACAAAAACGCAGATGTGAATGACGGATGTAACAGCGTGTAACATACTTACTTTACGAGTTATTCGACCACCCTTTGCCTACCTTAAAGCCACCGAGAGAACTTCGTACTTACTCCTTGTGTGACGACTGAGGTTGTGTGGTGTTTGGATGGGGATTAAGGTAGTTTTTAGGTTTAGAAAGGGTGTTAAAACGGTGACGACAGAAGGGTTGCTCGGTAGGGTTTATTGAGTTGTGTTTCAACTCAATCCGTGTGGGCTTGGTGAGGGCACACTTCTCGAGGCCCATGCCAACTTGCTAAAGGTCTCGAGATCAAACCCCCCATAACGACATAAACTACGCTACCTGCTTAAATACTTAAAACATAATAAAACCGTAAAGAAAGCTATCGACACTAAGATAAACTTAATTATCGAGACCAGATTTTCGAGGTATTACAAGGTAGGTGATCCTACTTAATCCAGTATTTGTGTTAGTTATGCGATATCCCTGTTACAATGGTGCTTTACTGTATTATGAGTCTTGTAAATGGTTGGTACCGGTGATGGTGTGGTCACGTGATGGTCATAGAAATTGGAAGGTAATGTGTGGGATCGTTGCGGGAAACGGATCTCACTCCTATGATCGCTCTCCGTGGGACCCGCCACGGAGAGGATGTGTACATTAGTGATCTAGGCACCCTTGCTGCGGTAAGTGGGGAGATATGCGCTGAGATGACTCAGTGAAATGGTTGCGATGTTGTGACGGTAAGGTTGTGGATGAAGAATGATGAGAAGTGAATGACATAGCTTGTTACGGTTATGCCTTATTATTGTAACTGCTATGTACTGAGACTAACGCTTGTGTATGTTTGTCTGTGGTGTTTGTGGTGATCCATTGTTGTACGGAAATGATGAGGAGTGCAATGTTTCAGGTGATTTATTTGGATGTGATGCATGGATACTTATGTGTTAGCTGGGGACGTGGCGACGAAAGAGTAGGATTTAGATCCTATCTAGAGTATTGTGTCAGACAGAGCTGTATTTTCCTTTTATGCAGAGTTGTAACTTATGTATCGCATCTTAAGCTGAAAAGGGTTCCTCAAAAATCGTTTGTAACTTTTGTTTTATGATTCAGATTACATTAATTCTTCTTATCTAAGATTCGTATGTTTGTTTGAAGTCCAAGAAATTTGGGCGGCACTTATGTCGAGTTCGGAAATTCAATTGAGGAGAAAGACCCCCGGCTGGGCAGCCGGAAGGGAAACCGGCTCTCACCTCAAAATAGTTTCCGAAATTGGCTAAGTGTTGAATGGATGCTTAAAAATGAAACATAGATTTATCAATCGAATTTTAAGTTTATCTTTCCGCTTTAACTCATATGCGTACCACATCTTTGAGATGTTGTTGTGTGTTACATGTGAAGGCCATACTATGAGTTATTATATGACTCTTGTTCTCACCAGACTACGTTGCGTTTCTGGTATGACCATTGGCCGGTGCTCTCGTTCAGGTTTCAGATCATCCTCCCTGAGTTGAGGGTACTTCGTTCCTGGCTAGTTCGATTCTTGGAGGCGTCTTGAGCACTTGTCGAATCGGGGAAGTATTATACCTCCAGAGTCTGACCAGATTTAGACTAGGACTGTATATAGTTTGTCGTCCTACCAAGGTATTTGAATTGTAACTAAGTAGACTTGTTGTTTTCGTATAGTGGAGTCGTCATATGCAATCTTCCATGTTATGGTATGATGATTTGTTTGGCGTATTGTCAATTGGTTGACTTGTCTCGCTTGTTGGCCCGTTAATTGGTGACGGGTATGTTGAGTTAGTGATTGTGGAAGCATGGTGAAATATGGTTAAGTAAAGTGAAAGGTTATTTATTGATAGCTTGTTATGGTGATGTATGGATTTATGCTTCACATAATTATCGTTTATGTTAGAGCATGCTTATGTGTATTATATGTTTACCTGTTTACGTGTTTATTGACAATAGACGGTTGGGAGAACCTCTAGTTGCTCCCCACTGACTAAGGCGTACATGTTTTCATTGATGTAGGTTTTTGCTGATTTTGATGGGGATAATGTGAGAGTTGGTGAGCGATGTTGTTCATCGACATGACATTTACCTTCTCGTTTAGCTAGACTCTTTACTTATCATTTTGATATACTCTCGGGATATGCTATCCCAGTTTTGTTACGGTTGCACTTAACTTATAAACCATCTATCATTTTTATTTTCCGCAGTTTGATTTTGTAATTCATCTCGCATATATTACAATCATGTCAAAAGTTTAATTTCCGTGCATTTTTCCGCTTATTGTGTGTTTATATTTCCGCTACCGTGAGGGGTTTTACAGTTGGTATCAGAGCATTATCGCTCCCGACGCACTCATGTAATCCCCAAAACTTAACTTGACCAATAATTCAAATAATGAATGAGAGATGGGTAGACTTAAGGATTGGTGGTAGTCTGGTTGTGATTGCTAATTCTTAGGTTAACCAAGTTTTCTCTTTTGAAGGATGGTGAGGCCCTCTGGAGTTGACAATGCTATAATGCAAGCGTTGCTTCAAGTGCTTGAGAACCAGAGCGCTCAAGCTGCTGCTGCTCCTCCTTCGCCTCCAGGCAATGACACTAAGCATCCAGGTGGTTGCTCTTGGAACGCAACCAGATGTCCAGAAGCCATGCGAACTCTTAATACAACGTTGTTGGCTAAGCAGGCATGACAGTTGGTTTCAAAAGATTATTCTTACTTCGCGTCAATTTTTTCAAAAATCTTGAAAGTCCGTAAGGATCCAATGGGAGGTGTTAAGTTTAAGGAAATCGGTGTAATGTCTTGGGCTGGTAGGAGTTTGTCTCATGGTCTCAATTTTCTAAGAGACAAGATGAGCTGGCAACCGGATAGAAACTCGATTATGAATGTTTGGTTAAATAGGTGGGTGAATGGAGATAAACCGAAACCCAAATATATGATGTTATAGTTCGATATGTCTCATCTTATGAATCTTTCTATCGCTAATCTATGCAACGAAAATGGAGGCTGGAATAGTGAGCTTGTTAATACTATTTTTAAAGATGAGGATGCGCAGAGGATTCTGGCCATTCCTTTAAGCCTTCATGGGAATGTGGATGTGGCCATCTTGCATTTTAATTCGACAAGTGAGTATTCGGTTAAGAGCGGTTATGGGGTGGCTTTTGATGATTTTTTTTTGCAGAAAAGGGGTTCAGAAAAGATAAGAATAGGGTTGGAGAGCGAGAACGTCTTTTCTATCAGGAAAGATTGTGAAGGTTGTCAGGGCCAGCAATGTGGAAGATTCTACTTTGGAAAATTCTCACAAACACCTGACTTGTAAGGTATGAGTTCTGGAGAAGGGAAATAAATTGTAACTATCAGTGTGTCTTTTGTCAAGGACAAGAACAAAGTTCTATTAAGTCTGTTGAACATTTGTTTATATATTGTCCAATTATTTCTAGGCTTTGGATGGGGTCGGACTTGGGGATTCACGTTAGCTTGGTAGGAAGTGGGACCATAGTTTTGTGGATTTTAAATTGGATAAGTTTCTTATCTATGCTTGATGGATCAGAGGAGCGCATTATTATGTTCATGGCTATGATGTGGAGTATTTGGGGAGCTAGGAATAATGGTGTGTTGTTGGAATAAGTGTCCTCCATAATAGTGCGATCACATGAGTATTAATTATTATCAAATCGTAAAATCTCATGTATATTTATATACTGAATACGGAGGGGATGATAAATTATAAAGTCGAGTGATCGTCATTCACCGGTAATGATTGGCTTTAAATAGTTTGACATTATCGTCATATAATGGTGGTGATCAGTTGATCTCTTAAGGTCACACCTAAAGAATGTTGCCCAAATCATTGAAATTAATAATTTTTATAGGATACGAATTGATTAATACCTTAATATGAACGAGATAAATGAGAGGTTGGTGTCTCATGATAATATGATTATATGAGATTCGGTTTCGATAAAATAAGTGATTATGTTATTATATTCGATAAATGTTTTCGTATTTTTATCGGTAAAGGTTATCGGTAGGTCGTGATTACAATTTAGTTGTAGATCACATTGACGAAAATGAAATGACACATTTTACACATATTAAATTGGTAATTGGTACTTATATGTTAAGTATTATTTATATGATAAGAAATTGTAGTTAAATTGTTTAAATACATATTTATAATTACTAATTGTCATATATCATGTGATATGTCACACTTGTGACATAATACAAATGACAAAATACAAAGTGTAAAATGGAACCCATTTTATAAATGGGAACCGTGTTTAAGGGTAGAGTTGATGGTTGGGAGCCATCATCATTTATCTAATTAAGAATTAGATGTAATGATTATGTCTTATGTTTAGGACTTAGCCTTAGCAAGTCTAGCATATGAGAAAGACAAAAAGAGAATAGCTCTCTTTTCTTGGCCATGTGAACCGTGAACAAGAAGAGAGGAGGAAGCTTTACCTCTTTATATTCTTGTCTCACTTCTTCACTCAACATACCTTTTGCATTTTTTCATCAAATCATAAAATCCTCTAATGCTTAAAATTCTCTCTAGAATTTTCTAGTATCTCATTCATAATATTACTTAATAAATACTAGTGTAGTATTATAAATGGTTTGTAATATTATTTAAGGATTACTACATATAATTAGATTATAGTAGTGTTGATTTCGGGTGCATCTTGAGTGCTACTAGAGGAGGTCTTCTATACTTGAAGATTGGAAATTCATCCTTTCAATTTTGAGCTCAAGAACGGGTTTAGTAGGAGACTAAACCGCGCCCTTATTTCTGAATCCTCAATGTAAGGTTTCGATTTTCTTATTCTTGCATGCATAAGATATTTATTTAATTTTATGACTAAATTAAATCCCTTGCTTCATATATGATATGAATTAAATTTCTGGAAATACGATTTCCTTCATGTGTTCCTTGGGGAGGTCTTTAATCCATATGGTTTTCTTCTTTCTTATAGACATATGGTGGAAGAGACTAAGACTGTTGAGTATGCTAAGAAGAGTATCAGGGAATCAGAGGAAGGGGACTGTATTGGGCAAGAGGATCAGGTAAGGTTTCACTTTAAAAACACAAGACCGGTTTACTTAGTGAGCAGTCACGGGAGATGTGGGGCAGTTAGGATAAAGGTGGATGCTGCTTGGAGAACTAACTTGGATGTTGGCCTGGGGTGGGTGGTGTTTTATGCTGATGGAAAGATGGACGCAGGGCATGGCGAGAAAACTAAGGCTGTTTTCCCACTTCAAGTTGAAATGAAGGGTATGTAGGAATATTTCTCAAATTTCCATTTAAAGTATTAATCAAATTAACACTGCCAAGGATTATATCAAAAACGAATAGATACAAAAAATATAAATTGAATTAAAAAGACATGGATATAGAACTAACCTTTAGTTCTATGAGATAACGGCCTAAGAACAACCTAGTAAACCCAAGTTTCAATGTAGAAACTCTCCTTAGATTGCACCCAAGATGACTAAGAAAATAGCCTTTCAAGTTACCACCTTAATTACTATTAATTTTGGAGGCTTTTGTTTTTAGGGTCTTTAGATGATGATCACTCATCAAAATAAGAGAAAATTGTTCTCTTATATTTGTGATTTCACACGGTCCAATACTACTACCCACCGTGTGATTCACACGGCCCAATACTACTACCCACCGTGTGACATAAACACAATTTTAGGAGAATGTTAATTAATTATCTTATAATTAATTAACCTAATTATATTATTCTAAAGTATCATATATCAAAATATATATAATTAATAAATATACCATTTAAATATATTTGGTAGAATTAACATTTAATTCATTTCTCCCAATTATTATTTAATCATATTAAATGTTTATCATCTACTTAACTACATTTAGTTAAGTTTGACAATTACGTAATTATATCAATATATAATCACATTTCTCAGTACTATCCTATAGGTGTGACCTTTAGGGATCAGCTGATTACCGCCATCATATGACAGTAGCGTCAAACTTCTAGTAAGCCAACCGTTACCGATAAACGTTAACCAACTAATTAATATACTAAGTATTCTTGTGCAATCCTGTAAAAGATTTATTTAAATAATCACACACTGTGGAGGATATTTACTTCAACAATCTCCCACTTGTCCTACAAGTGTGTGTGCGATTACGATTCTCATATCCATAAATTTCTCCCACTCAATGGAAGACAAATCGCAAACTCCCACCTAACAAGGTTGTATCTCCCAAGTAATCATATCAAGAGCGGTTTCCTCGACTAGAGACTAACATAACTGATATACGAATCATATTCGAGCATGGCCATGCATTTAAGTTACTACTCCTCGAGTGGCCCTGAGAATATATAAAACCTGATAAAGGTTGGATATTTTCCTTGACTTATAACCTAAACCACCCAAAAACTGTCTATATCGTATGAAATTATCAATGGTGAAAAGAACCGACTTTAGGAATCACAATAGACGTCCCATCCACGACCAGGCACCTAATGTATCTTAACATTTAGGACTCTATGTAGTGGTTACCATGTCCTATGCGATATCAGATACCCATATTTGTTATTGATCAGTCAAACGTTTGACTAATGGCATATTAAACCATCCATCCTTCAACTAACAAAATAATCACCTGAGTTATCAGCTCATTGTGGTGTTTACGGACAAAACATACATATAAAGTAAAACAGTTCACTTTGTGGCGTTCAATATTGTCATACAATCCACATGAAATATAATATAAAGAAATTCAATGATTTCATTAAGTAGTAATAGAAATGATCAAATATCAATCAAATAATATCTAATACAAATCTGGAACATGTTTTATCCCCATGGATGTGATGTGCCCTTCATGTTTACTATGTGGTAATGCCTTAGTGAACGGATCTGCAATGTTGTTATCCGTTCCAATCTTGCACAACGCTATCTCCTTTTGCTCCACGGAATCTCTTATTAGATGAGATTTTCTGAGTACATGTTTAGATTTGTTACTAGACTTGGGCTCCTTAGCCTGGAAGATAGCACCACTATTATCGCAATAAAGGGTGATTGGATCTTTCACATTAGGTACTACTTTTAGTCCTTGTTAGAAATAACGCATCCAAATAGCTTCCTTTGCAGCTTCGGAAGCTGCCATGTACTCAGACTCTGTTGTAGAATCTGCTGTAACACTTTGCTTGGAACTCTTCCAGCTGACTGCTCTACCATTAAGAGTAAAGACAAAACCTGACTGAGATTTGGAATCATCACGATCGGTTTGGAAACTAGCATTTGTGTAACCTTTAGCACATAGCTCCGTGTCTCCACCATATACCAGAGCCCTGTCCTTAGTCCTTCGTAAGTACTTAAGGATGTTCTTGACGGCCATCCAGTGACTATCACCTGAATCCTTTTGGTAACGGCTGACCATACTCAATGCATATGCCACGTCTGGACGTGTGCACATCATGGCATACATGATCGATCCTACTGCCAAAGCATAAGGAATCTGACTCATGCGTTCAGTTTCTTCCGGTGTTGTAGGTGATTGAGTCTTACTCAGATGCACCCCATGAACAACAAGAAGGTAACCCCTCTTGGAGTTTGTCATACTGAATTGGTCAAGAATTTTATCTATATAATCTTCTTGACTCAATGCTAACATCCTTTTCGATATATCTCTATAGATACGGATGCCTAGAATTCTTTGTGCCTCACCCAAATCTTTCATTTTGAAGTGGTTCTTTAACCATGTCTTAACCGATGAGAGCATGGGAATGTCGTTTCCAATCAGTAGTATGTCATCTACATACAATACTAAGAACACGATTTTGCTCCCACTTGACTTGATATACAGACATGGTTCCGCGACACTTCGAATGAATCCGTTCTGTTTTATCACGTCATCAAAACGATGATTCCAAATCCGTGATGCTTGCTTAAGTCCATAGATGAAACGCTTAAGCCTGCACACTTTCTTATGATGTTTAGGATCTATGAAACCCTCAGGCTATAGCGTATACAGTTCTTCTTCCAAAAACTCGTTTAAGAGGGCGGTTTTCACATCCATTTGTCAAATCTCATAATCATGAAATGCGGCTATCGCTAAGATAATCCGAATAGATCTAAGCATAACAACTGGAGCAAAAATCTCATCATAGTGCAACCCGTGTACTTAAGTGAAACCTTTTGCTACCAATCGTGCTTTATAAACATCTGGTTGTCCAACTAATGCGCGCTTTATCTTATAAAGCCATTTGCATTGAAGGGGTCTTACCTTCTCAGGCAAATCAATCAAATCCCATACTTGATTCTCGTGCATGGAATCTATTTCGGACTGCATGGCTTCGAGCCATAGCATAGAGTCAGAACAGGTCATGGCTCCTATGTAGGTAGTTGGTTCGTTACGCTCAAGGAGTAAAATGTTTTCTACACCACCCTCCTCAACCATACCAATTTATCGCTATGGGGGGTGAGAAACTCGAACCGACCTCCTAGGTTCCTCTAAAATGGATACCATAGCAAATGTGGAAGGAACACTTTCTTCCATCACACTGTCGGTTTCTGGTTCTTGAACCTCTGACAGATCAAAAGTCCTACTACTTTGTTTGTTCGAGAGAAACTCTTTCTCTAAAAACTTTGCACTAGACGCAACAAAAACTCTTTGTTCGGTAGGTGAATAAAAGTAGTGACCAAAAATTCCTTTCAGATAACTTACAAAGTAAGTCTTGACTGATCGTGGGCCTAGCTTGTCTTCGTGTCTCCACTTGACATAAGCTTCACAGCCACAAACCCGAATAAAAGACAAGTCAGGAACTTTTCCTTTCCACATCTCATATGGAGTCTTGTCCGCTGCTTTAGTCGGATTTCGGTTAAGTATTAGAGTAGTCGATTGAAGAGCAAATCCCCATAATGAATTAGGCACAACCGTGTGACTCATCATGGATCGAACCATATCTAATAAAGTTCGGTTTCTCCGTTCGGATACACCATTTCATTGTGGTGTTCCAGGTGGAGTCAACTGTGATATAATACCACGGTCTTTTAGGTGTTGATCAAACTCAGTCGAAAGATATTCGCCACCACGATCAGATCGAATTTCTTTAATCTTCCTATCCAATGGTTTCTCAACCTTGTTTTGGAATTCCTTGAACTTGTCGAAGGATTCACTATTATGTTTCATTAAATAGACATACCCGTATCTACTCAAATCATCCATAAAAGTGATAAAATATCTATAGCTGTCTCTTGCTGTGATTGTCATAGGACCACACACATCTGTATGTATGAGTCCTAAAAGATCACTAGCTCGCATCCCAATACCTTAAAGGAAATTCGATTCATCTTTCCGATGAGACATGATTCACACGTACCAATTGATTCGTAATGAAATGGTGGTATTGTCCCATTCTTAATGAGTTTCTCTACGCGTTTTTCATTGATGTGTCCCATTCGACAGTGCCATAAATACGTTTGTTCTTTATCACCTGTTTTAACCCTTTTATTATTCACATGATAAACCTCGGTGGTTTGGTCTAAAACATATATTCCGTTTATGGAAACAGCTTTGCCATAAATCATATCGTTTAATGAAAAAGTACAACAGTTGTGCTTAATATTAAAACAAAATCCTTCTGTATCCAAAACAGCAGTAGAAACAATGTTTTTCGGCAAACTAGGAACAAAATAACAATTTCAAAAATAACTCAAAACCACTAGGTCGTTTGAGTACATAAGTTCCTATGGAGACAGCTCCTTTGCTCCATTGCCAACGCGAAGGTCTACGTCCCCCTTCTCAAGTTTGCGGACGTCCCTTAAACCCTGCAAGTGATTACACAAGTGAGAACCACAACCAGTATTAAATACCCATGTTGCTGAACTTGCATAGTTTATTTCAATCATATGAATAAATGAAGATATACCTATAGCTGTCACACGTCCAGCCTTGATATCATCGAGGTACTTAGGGCAGTTCCTCTTCCAATGTCCGGTCTCGTGGCAATGGTGGCACTCCCCCTCTTTCCCTTTGCCCTTAGCTTTGCCCTTTGAGTTACTGGTCTCACCAGGTCCACTCTTGGGCTTAGGCTGCTGCTTCTTCTTGAACTGTGGCTTCTTAACATTTAAGAGAGCCTTTGCCTTTCCTTTCCCTTTCCAATTAGATTGTATGACGAGGACGTCCTTCTTAGCACTCCCACTCAAATTGAGGTCCTTCTCAGCTTGCACGAGCTGAGAGTGGATTTCCTGAAGACTTTTCTTCATGACGTTCATGTTGTAGTTCACCCTGAATTGGGTGAACCCATCATGAAGAGAGTGCAAGATACGGTCTACAATGACTGACTCCTCAATCTTGCAGCCAAGAGACTCCAGAACTTCCACATTCTCAATCATCTTAAGGATGTGTGGGCTAACAGCTTGGCCCTTTGTCAGTTTTGCCTCGAAGAAACGAACTGCTGCGTCATACCTCATAATTCTCGGAGCTTGCGAGAACTCATTGGTAAGGGTGGTGAAAATCTTATTTGCACCTTGTGAAATGAAGTGGCGCTGCAAATTGTTTTCCATTGCATATATAAGTACGTTCATAATCGCACCTGCTTCACGAACGAACTCATCATATGTTGTCGTTGGGCTCTAGTCCTAGCAGTTGGTTCAGTCGGAATCGGCTCAACCAAATACTTTAGTTTACCATCAGCAATGGCAGCATTCCGTAATGCTGCCTCCCAATCGGTAAAGTTACTCCCATCATTCTTAAGGCAGGAGTTTTGATTATAGGAGACGTGGTCCATGAAGGAGCGTAACCACGACTCCCTTGTGAGGGTGGCACTAGGGCCCGGAGTTGCATTTGGATTAGACATTTTAAAGCAGATTTGAAATGATCTACAATTGAGAAAATAAATAAACATGAGTAATCATAGAATTTAAAATCTTTTAATCAAAGAAAAATAACATAATATAATCGATCTCACTCAAAGAATTATATAATGTATTCCAAGACCCAAATCCCGATTTGGTGAGTTAACCTTTTAACTGGTTCTACACTAGAACTCTCAGTTGACAAATTTCTTAAATTTATCTCTTAGTCCACAATGACTTCAATAACTTGATTGAATCATCGTGTTGAGTTCAACTAGGTCACAACACACTACTTACCTGAGGTAGAAGGGGTCCATATTGAGATAACAACGGGTCCTATATGCCCACCGACGAACAAGGGATTCATAGTAGTTTTGACTTAGAAAGGCTAATTTCTCAATTTTATGTAGATTGAGATCCCATCATCATTTTAAACTCATTTAAGTGAACTATTTAAGGTGAGTAGGAATGACTGATGACAAATATAAAACATCATATGTCAAAATGCAAAATAAACTACATGGGTCATTTTACATGCATATAGGTGGTTTGGTTTAGGCGGAATATAATGATATGCAAAAACATGCAATGAAGAGAATAAAACATAAAATCCTAGTGTGGCCTATCCTATGAAAAACAGTAAATACAACTTGGGAATCCAATCACATGGACCCGTCTTGTGATGTAAAATGGATATGGCACTGGAAATGAATGCTTCAATCTCCTCTTCTTCTTCTTTATTCTAAGCTATTACAATGCAAATCCTATTTACATTTAATCTAAAATAAAGAATATATAAATTACAATGGGGAGATGTGAGATCTCATAAAATACATCACCTGATTACTTTCCACCATTACCGAAAAGTAATCCAAAAACTAAGGACACACTAGATTACATCATTAAATATTACAACAATTGCCAAAATAAATAAAACTTTCATTGTAAAGCAATATCATAACAACATAATAAAAACATTCATAATGCAATATTATCCAAACCACCATTAAATTAAAATTGAGAGAATTACATGTCATACATGTAAATCATAATCCAATTAAAATCCTAAACAATTTTAGAATCTAGTGAGTATCATCAAATTAGATATATTAAACATTTTAAAATAAATAAATGATTAGATAACCGAAAATTATCAAATAACTCTCGCTAATTTTTTTTTTCCTGATCCCTCACGGCATAGGGGCTGATTAATCATTTTTTTAATATATAAAAAAAATTGATTTGTCATAATTATAAATTAGTCAATACAAATATTATCCTATAATATAAATAAAAACGAAAACAAATCAATAAACCCTAAAATCATATTTCATGATTTTAACACCCTTTTTATTATCTTTATTCATTTGCTAATTATAAATCTATATTTATAATTTAGTTAATATATACAGTATCATATAATATTAATAATAACAAAAACAACAATTCACAAAAGAAAAGGAAAGGGCCGGAAAAAAACTCACGGTTCCGTTTTTTTTTTTTTATTAAAAGCTTCGGGTTTTTTTTTAATTTAGGCAATTACACATATTATCAAATAATAACATGTAAATCGACATATTCATAAGAAATTATTCTATTTCCTTAAAAGGTATAATCAAGGTAGGAATAGATTTTGACAACTTTACTAATTCGTGAATTTTCTTAAAATCACTCATAGTATCACAAAAATCATCTCATAATTTATGTATTATAGTTCTAATCATATTAGATCTGAAAAATTATCAAGTATTGTCATTAAGATTACTCTTTAAAATCACATGATCAATATTCATTCATCTTAACAATTTAAAATAAACAAAACTAATCTAAAACTCATTATGTCGATTGGTTTTTTAATAATCATTGATCTACATCAATATTATGTATATCATCACATGACAATTACTTTAACAATTAAAATAACAAAAGCAAAAAATAAAAATAACAAAAAGAATCGTAAAAAAAAAAACTGCCGTGACCTGATTAAAAAAAATTGGTTTTGTTCTAAAAATCATTGATCTATATCAATATTTTGCATATCATTATATGAAAATTATTTTAACAATTAAAATAACAAAACCCAAAAAAAAAAAAAAAAGTTACTGTGAAGGAAAAAAAACGCCGTGGAGAAGAAGAAAGAAAAAAATTTGTCAATTTAATTCTCAATTATTATCAAAACGATTTTTGAACGTTAGCTCTGATACCACTTGTAGGAATATTTCTCAAATTTCCATTTAAAGTATTAATCAAATTAATACTGCCAAGGATTATATCAAAAACGAATTGATACAAAAAATATAAATTGAATTAAAAAGACATGGATATAAAATAACCATTAGATCTATGAGATAACGGCCTAAGAACAACCTAGTAAACCCAAGTTTCAATGGAGAAACTCTCCTTAGATTGCACCCAAGATGACTAAGAAAATTGCCCTTCAAGTTATCACCTTAATTACTATTGATTTTGGAGGCTTTTGTTTTTAGGGTTTTTAGATGAGGAACCACTCATCAAAATAAGAGAAAATTGTTCTCTTATATTTGTGATTTCAATTCACACGGCTCAATACTATTACCCACCGTGTGACATAAACACAATTTTAGGAGAATGTTAATTAATTATCTTATAATTAATTAACCTGATTATATTATTCTAAAGTATCATATATCAAAATATATATAATTAATAAATATACTATTTATATATATTTGTTAGAATTAACATTTAATTCATTTCTCCCAATTATTATTTAATCATATTAAATGTTTATCATCTATTTAACTACATTTAGCTAAGTTAGGCAATTACGTAATTCTATCAATATATAATCACATTTCTCAGTACTATGCTATAGGTGTGACCTTTAGAGATCAGTTGATTACCGCCATCATATGACAGTAACGTCAAACTTCTAGTAAGCCAACCGTTACAGATAAACGTTAACCAACTGATTAATATACTAAGTATTCTTGTGTGATCCTGTAAAAGATTTATTTAAATAATGAAGAGTCTATTGACCTAGATATACTCAAGAAGGGGGGGGTTGAATTTACTATGCCAACTTTTTCGATTCTTCTTCGATGTGAGTTGTTGTGACGAAGTAATAGCAAGTAACGAGTAAGAACGATAAAATAAGGAGACACGATCTTTTGAAGTGGTTCAGTTTCACAAATTGAAACCTACGTCGACTATTCTCGATTAATAAAATTAGTACCTTCTCCGGATTACAATTTTATCAACCCAACTCGTACAACTTTGATGTTAGTTGTAACTCAATCTAGATATCGTAAAATATCTAGCTACGACAAGTACCGTGAAATACTTGCTTACAATGAGTATCGCTAAATACTCGAATCTATCTTAAGTAAGTAAGATAAACTTTTAACAACTTCTTGTATTTGATGATCTTGAATGTATGAAAATATTCTTCAATGCTTGTAGTCTTGATTACGAGATTTGACAATGATTGGCACGGAAAACGAAGCGTATAAGAGATTACGTTCGTCTAATTCTCGGTTTGCGTGAGGCGTGTGATTCAATTACTTAGGCGTGTGATATTGAGTGCTTATATACTAATTTAGATCTAGGTTAAATCCTAGATAGTTTAGAAATATTACTTTATCTAGAATACTAATTCTAGGTAATATTTTAAACTTAATCTTATTTTGGTTTAGGGAAGGATTTTATTAACATAATATTAAATTAAGACATAAGATAATATTTCCAAATTCTATGAGATTTAGGAAATATCTTATACCATAAAATATAGAATCCTATTTTGAATCAATTCCTAATTCTTGTCAATAATATAATAAATTTATATTATTAATCAAATCCTAGACAATCTTTAAGTAGATTAAATAAACAAGTTTATTTATTTAATTAACTATAAAGATAATACGAAACGTATTAGGATTCGTATAGAGAAACGTGAAACACGCTTCCCTATGCACGACTCCCAACGCACATAACACGTTCTTCAAGACATATTCTTCGAAGCACGTTTCTCTAGGAATTTGAATTTTGACAATAACGGTTAAAATAAAATCTTTAGTTTTTAGAATTAATATTTACCTCATAAGATAAATATTTTAATTCTTGTCAACTAATGATTATTTCTATTTTAAAACCGTTTATAAGATTACCAAATTAATATACAATAATATATCAATAGCACGCATAAATCTTCACGCTTTGATTTGTTTCACGCAAATCTCATTTCTTCGATAGTTATAGGCATGGTCTATAACTTAAGAACTCTTGATTATTGTGATAAAACTTGTGTCTTGTGAATCTTCAAAAGACTTGACAATTAACATGAACTTGATCTTTCTTCAATCTTCGATTGAGTTTATACTTTATTAAACTACGATCTTCGTTCTATAATAAACTGTACACTTAAACGCACGATTACACGCATATGCATATAAAACATAATTACTTAGACTTGTCATTATTAAAACATAAAACAATATATTACTTATATAGAATATATTACTTTACAAATTCCCTCTTTTTAATGATGGCAACTCTTACCTAGAATCGTGTCTAAGTGTAACGTAGTAACGTTCCCCCTCAACATAGTATTGGTCTTTTATAATATAGATTAACTAGGGTTTATATTTTGAGACTAAACCAATTACTTACAAAGAACTATGAGAGACAATACGTTACGGCAAGGAGCAATCTTAGGCAAATTCGTAATCTAGGTCGTATTCTTTTCCCCCTCTTGACATCATTGAAAACACGGAAACAAAGACATAAAACGACTAGAATGATATAATACGAAACAAACCTAAGCGTGCAATTCTAAATTAAACACACAAACATAATTAAAATCATGCAAACACGAAATACGAACGGAAATACGACACACAACCATATACTATTATACCACATGGGCCGAATATCCAAAAGTAAAGCCTGAATGGGCCGAATTAGAACATAAGCCATATTGGGCCGAATATATGTCTTAAGGGCTGAAAGTAGTAAAAGTGCAAGAAGGATTACTACAAGCCATCTGGGCCGAATTAGGGTATAAGGAAAATGGGCCAGAAACACAAAATATAACAATCCTAAATTGGTTGATAAGGAAAAGAGAATGAAGGCCAAAGGTAAGGAATGGGCTAGTAAGGCCGGACACCACCACACGGCCCAAACCAATCTCCGCACAATCCAAGCCCAAATCTGCAAAACAAAGATTAGTCCTTAAAACAGTGACCGAAATTATGCGGGATGATGGATGATATGAGGATTAACAAACTCGGGACGGGTACGATATTCCAACGAATCAAGACGGTCAAGACAACTCGCCACATTTCGTCCTTGAGCATCAATGGCACGCTCAAAATTGAGAACCTTAAGACTAAGAGCTTTCACCGCCTCCAAACACTTAGCTCCGTCTTCGCGTAACCCGCGGCTATCTTGAACCAAAGCACCCCCTTGAGTCGTCAAAAAGTGATGATGATCACTCACCCCGATTATCTCCTCCTTCACAAACTTTATTTCTCGGGTAAGATTTACGAGACTATTGTTAATCTTTTCCATCCAAGCTCGTATCTCACCATTCTCACCCGACCCGTTACCATTCTCGGACCTCGTGTCCTTCAACTCAGCCACAACCGAACACAATTTTTCAACTTTCCCTTCAAGAACCTCCAGATTCCCACTCCCCTTTTCATCACTGTTTTCACGACCAAACAACAAAACACCATCTCTCCCGAGCAATCCCATTAACTTCATCAATTTGTCGTTCATCCGATCACGAGGTACAACCCTATAACTACCAACATCTATGACACCAATATCAAGTAAGAGAGCAGAAATCCACGTTCCATATGGGATATCCAAGGTAGTACAATGTCGATCTTTAGTGAGAATGCTCGAGACATGAGCAATTTTCGCAAAGAACAATGTAGCAAGATTAATTTTCGAGCCTGTTAACCAATTATATAACACCACCGCTTCACAACAAGTAAGTTTATCCCTCCCCCCACGACGTGGTAAAACAGAATTCCATAGGAAATTTACGAAAAATTTGAGTTTTGGACCGAAAGAACTCGGCAACAGGGGACTAACCTCAGTTGCATGAGGATCAAAGTACTTCTTTATTTCCATTTTTTCTTCTTTTGAAACAACGGACCACTCTTTACTAGGGTCAAGATTTAACCCTTCATTCTTAAGTTTAAACACCCGACACACATCCTTAATACCCAACACCACATCTCTCCCATTCACAATCGCATGCAACTGTTCATTAACAAGGTTGACAGAAGCAAAAAATTGGACTTTATAGGAAAGGTTAGACCAGAGAAGTTGCTAATGTACATCCAACTCTGAAAAATCAAGAAATCTTTGAAGAATTGCAAAGATTTAGACTCATTGACCCAAGAAGTCGGATAGAACCGACCCGCGTGAATAGAGTATGGAAGTAAACGTTCAATCATCATACCTTCGCTTTTTGTCATACGTACTTTCTCCAACCCTTCCCGAGTGGCTTCCCCGGAGGCATCACGAAGTAAAACGCGGGGATGTTGAGCAAACTCGGAAAACTCTTCTTCGACTACCGTCTTTCCTTTATCCATCTTTCTTCTTTTTCATGTCTCTGATTTGGGAATCGTGACAGTAATCGGTTCAGGCGAAGGTGGGGGTGAGGGTGTGGGTGTTGGAGTTCTTGGAGAGCGTGGTTTGTTACGGGTTGATCGTCTAGCTGAGATGGGTGGCATGATGTCGGTATGGGATAACGGATTTTAGTATAGGTTTTTGAGGTTTTAGTTTTAATGGTGACTAGAAATGGGGATTTTATTTTGATGAAGGAGACGGTTATAAGAAGGGGTAATAATGGTGAGGTGAATGATGGTTAATGTAAGGAGGCATGTGACGGTTATAGGGTTATAGGTAGAGTGTGTAAGTAGAGAAGGTGGGGTTATCATGTGGGGTAGGTAATAAGGTGGGTTTAATTAGTTTAGTACGTAGTTTTAGGCTGTTACGATTTTCTTGTTTACGTAAATTTGGTAATATTAGTACGGTTTTATTAAAATTTACGTATTTGAAATACGTAACTATTTATATATATATATATATATATATATATATATATATATATATATATATATATATATATATATATATATATATATATATATATATATATATATATATAGAATTGAGATCCTATGAGAACCATCAATATAATGAGAACCATGAGAACTCTACCTTACGGACTTTTTTAAAAAAAATTAATGACATATTTGGATTCAGCATGGAATTTTATGGCTAGAGAACATATTTCTTGGTCCAGAAAATATATTCTAATGACGGAAATCAAGGTGAGATACGTTTTATTAATTTTCATGCACCTACTACCGATTTTTACGCATCTATCATTTTTCATGCACCTAGAACTCGTTTTAATGCACATACGACCTCTTATTTCATGCACCTAGTAATCATTTTCATGCATGTAAAAATTTCATGCACGTTGTGGTTGTTTTCGTGCATTTATAGCCGTTTTAGTATGCCTAATTGTATTTTCGTACACTAAGTATATATTTTGTTAATTAAATCAATTATTTTTGTTTATTGATACTAAAGTGTGTACTTGAATAAGTTAAACTAATGGTAAATGATCCAACGAAACATTCGAAGCAAGATATGGTGGAGATTTAGTGAGGGTTCTCATGGTTCTCATTATAAGGGTGGTTCTCACCGGATCCCGACCCTATATATATATATATATATATATATATATATATATATATATTATTAATATAATATTGTGAGCATAAATAATTAATATGTGAATATTATTATTTTGATCTTAGAAATTGGTTGTGTACGTTCGTATAACACGTAGCAAGACATAATCAAGATTGAGCATTTAATAAAAAATAACACACATAGGCATGCAGCGGAATATACGGACACAGTCATATAATTCAGTCTTTTCATAGTCAATCATTGGGTTATTTTCAGCTCTTAAGATCGATTAGGTGCCACCGATTAAACCAATTTCCAATAGTAAAGTCTCAAATCGTTCTCTAGCCAAAGGTTTAGTAAAAATATCCGCCCATTGTTTTTCCGTACTACAAAATTCCAAGTTAATGTTTTTCTTTTCTACATGGTCACGTAAGAAGTGATGTCTAATCTCTATGTGTTTTGTTCTCGAGTGCTGAGCCGGGTTTTAGATATTATAATAGCACTCGTATTATCACATAATATAGGTACACATCCCGTGTCAATACCGTAATCAAGTAATTGCTGTTTTAACCATAGTAGTTGAGAACATATCAGTGCGGCTGCAATATATTCTGCTTCTGCGGTTGACAAGGCGACCGAATTTTGTTTCTTGGATGCCCATGATATAATACATGGTCCAACGAAGGTCGCAAGTCCAAAAGTACTTTTTCTATCTAAAGAACAACCTGCATAATCCACATCTGAATATCCTAATAGGTTAAAATTACAGTCCATAGGATACCACAGATATAATTTTGATGTTCCGATTAGGTATCTTAGAATTCTCTTAACCGCAATCATATGCAATTCTTTTGGTGCAGATTGGAACCGAGCACAAACGCAGACACTAAACATTATATCTGGACGACTTGCAGTAAGATAAAGAAGTGAGCCGATCATACCTCTATAAGTAGTTTCATCTACTGACTTACCGTCCTCGTCTTTGGTGAGTTTCTTATCTGTTACCATTGGAGTAGGCATAGGATGAGAGGATTCCATTCCAAATTTCTTTATTAACTCTTTGACGTATTTTTGTTGATGGGCTTTGATACCCTCGTTCGTTTGTTGAATTTGTAGACCAAGGAAGAATTTTAATTCTCCCATCATGCTCATCTCGAACTCGGATGTCATCAACTCTGAGAAATATTGGCACAACTTTTTGTTGGTTGAGCCAAATATGATATCGTCAACGTAGATCTGGACAACTAGTAGATCGGAATTTTCAATTTTCAGAAATAGTGTCTTATCTACTGATCCTCTCTTGAATCCGTTTTCCAATAGAAACTTTGACAGTCTGTCGTACCATGCTCGAGGGGCCTGTTTCAGCCCGTGGAGAGCTTTGTCCAATCTGTACACATGATCCTTTAATTTGCTGTCAGCAAATCCAGGAGGTTGTTCGACCTAGACTTCCTCCTGAAGATATCCGTTAAGGAATGCAGTCTTAACATCCATTTGAAATAATTTCATTCCTTTATGTGCAGCAAATGCTATGAGCAAGCGAATTGCTTCAAGGCGAGCAACAGGAGCAAAGGTTTCGCCATAATCGATCCCTTCCTGTTGATTGTATCCTTGAACGACCAGTCTTGCTTTATTACGAACGATGACTCCTGAGTCATCCAATTTATTTCTGAATACCCATCTCATTCCAATTACTGATCTATCTTTTGGACGAGGAACGAGATGCCATACTTTATTCCTCTCGAATTGTTGTAGTTCTTCTTGCATGGCGACTATCCAGTCAGGTTCTGCAAGAGCTTCTTTTATATTTGTAGGTTCAATTGTGGAGAGAAAGGAGTAGAATGAACAGAATTTGTTTAAGCTTCTTCGAGTTTGAACTCCTTCTGTAAGGCTTCCTATGATATTATTCAGAGGGTGAGAGCCTTTATATCTCCAGTTTCTTGATTGATTGTTTTCATTGCTACTGCTTGACTCGGGATTTTGACTTGTTCCCCCTGAATCCAAACCAAGGTTTGTAGGAGAGTCAGGTATAACTATGACCTCTTCCCTTTGGTTTTGATTCAAAGTTGTAGCTTCATTAGCTATAACTCTGGGTTCTAAGTCATTGGTTTGAGAGTTATCTACAGTATCATCAACTGTAGTTTCATCTCTCGCACCATTTCCTTCCAAGTCAAGTTCATCATTGTTTCCTTGAATTTCGCCTTCATCATTATTTTCTATTTCAGGAGGATCTTCCCTTGACAAACGAAAGTCAAGTTCGTCTAGGTTTTCCTCTTCGTCCTGTAAAGGCTTGTCGAAGGCATTATTCTCATCAAAGATAACATGTATGCTCTCTTCTATGCATAAGGTACGTTTGTTAAAAACTTTATAGGCTTTACTATGATCAGAATATCCTATGAAAATTGCCTCATCACTTCTAGGGTCAAATTTGCTTAAGCGATTTTTACCATTGTTATGAACAAAGCATTTACTCCCAAAACATCTTAGATGAGATATATTAGGTTTACGACCACGTAAGAGTTCATAAGGTGTCTTTTTAAGGATAGGTCTAATCATAGCACGATTATGAATATAGCAAGCTGTACTAATAGCCTCAACCCAAAAGTTTCTAGGTAGGCCACTGCAAAGAAGCATTGTTCTAGCCATGTCTTCTAGGGTTCTGTTCATGCGTTCTACTACTCCGTTTTGTTGTGGTGTTCTAGGTGCAGAGAAGTTATGTCCAACACCGTTGGATTTACAGATTTCAATAAAAGCATGGTTGTCAAACTCTGTTCCATGGTCAGTTCGAATAGTTACTAGATTAGTTTTTAATTTGTTTTGAACAAGTTTCATAAGACTAACAAATTCATCAAATGTTTCATCTTTAGAATGAAGAAAGATTGGCCAAACAAATCTAGAATAATCATCAACTAGAACGAAAACATACCTGGAACCGCCTCTGCTTCTTACCTTCATAGGGCCACAGAGATCCATATGTACTAGGTCAAGAGCTTGGTTAGTACTTACTATTCTTTTTGGTTTGAAGGATGATCTGACGTGTTTACATCGTGCACATGTGTCGCACATCTTTTCTTGATCAAACTTGATCTTGGGAAGACCTTCGACCAAGTCCCATCTCTTCAATTTGCTAAGAATAGGAGAACTAATATGCCCAAATCTCTTATGCCAGAGACATGGATCATCTAACGTAACTTTCATACATGAGAGGGAGTCAGTAGGCACAACGTTTAAATCAATCATGTAAACATTTTTCTTTCTATGACCTTCCAGAATAACTTTACTTGTACCTTCCATAATTATACGACAAATATCTGTATGAAAGATAACTTTGTTTCCTTTGTAGCATAATTGGGATATACTAATTAAGTTATGTTGAAGACCGCTTACCAGATATACATCGCTAATAGAGTGAGAAGATGAGATGCCTATCTTACCGACACCTATTACTTTTCCCTTTTTGTTGTCACCGAAGGTGACCTTTCCTCCGTCGAATGGTTCCAAGGTAGTGAATAGGTTGGCGTCGCCTGTCATGTGTCGAGAGCATCCACTGTCGAGGTACCATAGATTATTCTCTTTAGCGATTATCTGCACAATGTAATTTAAAGACAGGTCTTAGGTACCCAAGCATACTTGGGTCCTTTAGAGTTAGTGACAATAAAAACATTTTCCTTTTTAACCCAGACTTGTCTCAGTATAGGTTCCTTGTATCTGTGGTAGTTAGGTTTTGTTGGTCTACTGTGAGTCTTTGGGTTTTGTTTCTTGTAGGTTGTAGGTTAAGGAGTTTGAGTGGTTCTATTTTTCTTTTCTGCGTAATTAAAGGACATTTCATAGAACCATCTATGGTCATTATTTCTTTCCTCAACCTTTTCATTACCTTCCTCACTGTCAATGATAGATATGGAATCATTTGGTATACCTAGAGATTTCACAAATTTGACTCCAGTGTTGAAGTCGAGTGCGTGTTTTACACAGTTTTCTCGTAGGTGTCCAGTATGACCACAATAAGTACAAATCAAATATTCAGGCAAGTCTACTTACTTTCTTTTTCTAAAGTCACGTTCATCAGGTTTTTGTTGACATTTAGAATGGTCTCTCCTACCATAGCACTCATGCCCTAGGCCCATCTTCATGTTGTTATCAGATTGTTTAGTTAGGAAGTTTAGTACGTTAGTACTTCCTTCCCATTTTTCGTGAACCTTACGAGCATGAAGAAGAAGGTCTTTTAAAGAATCTATTTCTTTTATGCAGGAGGAGTGGTCAACATTGTTATGTTCTTTTAGGTCTTGAATATCCTTATTAAAATTGAACACGATTTTTGCATGTTCCTTTTTAATTTTGGTTATGTTGAATTCCAGATCCATGATCTTTTGCTCGAGGATTTCAACTTCTTCTTGATGAGTTTCATCTACAACAACTGGTGTAGGTTTACTCTTTAGAAGTTCATTAGACCTTTTTAGATCTAAGGTTATAGCTTCATTGGCTATAATCTTAGATTCAAGCTCTTTAATGTCGAGTTTCAATTTTGAGATTACAGCTTCGTTGGCTGTAACTTTAGACTCAAGAATTTTCTTCTCAGACATTACTGTTTCCAATTTAACATTTGTATCAATGTTAACTTTGGATTTCAGTTTCTTAGCTTTGGCCTTTAAGAGTTGATTTTCCTCTGCAATGTCAAGGATCTGTTCCTTCAATTCGTCTAATTCAAGACTTTGTTCGTGACATTGGTCTAAGGTTTGTTCGAAATAATTGATTAAAGCAGACTTAGATAAATTTTTAACTTGACTCTTAAGCTGTAAAAAATTTACCTCTTGGTCTTCATCTTCTGAATCAGATTCTCCATAGAGGCAGAATTGTGATGAGTCATGATCGTCGGAGATTAGATCCAAACTGATGTTGCTTAGGCACAGGTTAGCGACTTCCTCTTCCTCTGAGTCTTCGTCATCTTCGGAATCTAATTCTCCCCAGCAAGATGCGAGCATAACCTTCTTGAATTCAGTCTTGGTCTTATCTCGTTTGGATTTGTCTTTAATTTTGTCCCAGCTTGGACAGTCCTTGATCATATGGCCTTGATCACCACATGTGAAGCACCCTCGCTTGAAGAAGGTTTGCTTAGAGTCATTCTTTTTCTTGTCGTTTGCTTTATTATTAGATTTGGTAAATCTTCCTTTGAAGACTGCCTTTTTAAAGCGTCTTGCGAAGAGAACTATTTCATCTTCCAGTTCAGGTTCGCATTCTTCGCTTGTAGAGGCTTGTAAGGCAATGTTCTTGTTTTTAGGATGATCATCATCATCTGTATTTAGCATGATCTCATGAGCCATTAGAGATCCAATAAGTTCTTGATAAGTCATGGTCGAGAGATCACGAGCTTCTTCAATTGCAGTGACTTTAGGTTGCCACTTTTTGGTAAGGCTTCTAAGGACCTTTCTGACTATGTCCTCAGAATCATACTTCCAATCAAGGTTTCGCAGTTCATTAAGTATGTAGGAGAATCGTGCAGGCATGCTATCAATCGATTCATTCTTTTCCATAGTGAAAAGTTCATATCGTTGAATAAGCAAGTCTATACGATGTTTCCTGACTGCGGAGGTACCTTCGTAGGCAAGTTCTAGGCCATCCCATATTTCTTTAGCTGAATTACAAGAAGAGAAGCGATCAAATTCAGAAGTAATCATACCGTTTTGAAGTAGACTCATGGCTTTTGAATTTTTCTCAGCAATCTTGTAATCAGCTTCCACATAGTCACTTTCTGGTTTCTCATATGTGGTTCCATTTGCAGAAGCAACCAAGATCTTTCTTGGTCCAGTTTGAATTATTTCCAGCATTCCCAGTCACATCCTTTGACGTAATGAGTCATCATGTTCTTCCACAAGTTGTAGTTCTTTCCATCGAAGATAGGACACTTAAGGTGTTTAGAATCCATTAAGAATCAATAGAAGGATCAATCTCAAGCTGTAAGGCTTTCAAGAGCACGAGACTCTGATACCAATTGAAGAGTCTATTGACCTAGATATACTCAAGAAGGGGGGGTTGAATTGAGTATGCCAACTTTTTCGATTCTTCTTCGATGTGAGTTGTTGTGACGAAGTAATAGCAAGTAACGAGTAAGAACGATAAAATAAGGAGACACGATCTTTTGAAGTGGTTCAGTTTCACAAATTGAAACATACGTCCACTATTCTCGATTAATAAAATTAGTACCTTCTCCGGATTACAATTTTATCAACCCAACTCGTACAACTTTGATGTTAGTTGTAACTCAATCTAGATATCGTAAAATATCTAGCTACGACAAGTACCGTGAAATACTTGCTTACAATGAGTACCGCTAAATACTCGAATCTATCTTAAGTAAGTAAGATAAACTTTTAACAACTTCTTGTATTTGATGATCTTGAATGTATGAAAATATTCTTCAATGCTGGTAGTCTTGATTACGATATTTGACAATGATTGGCACGGAAAACGAAGCGTATAAGAGATTACGTTCGTCTAATTCTCGGTTTGCGTGAGGCGTGTGATTCAATTACTTAGGCGTGTGATATTGAGTGCTTATATACTAATTTAGATCTAGGTTAAATCCTAGATAGTTTAGAAATATTACTTTATCTAGAATACTAATTCTAGGTAATATTTTAAACTTAATCTTATTTGGTTTAGGGAAGGATTCTATTAAGATAATATTAAATTAAGACATAAGATAATATTTCCATAATTCTATTAGATTTAGGAAATATCTTATACCATAAAATATAGAATCCTATTTTGAATCAATTCCTAATTCTTGTCAATAATATAATAAATTTATATTATTAATCAAATCCTAGACAATCTTTAAGTAGATTAAATAAACACGTTTATTTATTTAATTAACTATAAAGATAATACGAAACGTATTAGGATTCGTATAGAGTAACGTGAGACACGCTTCCCTATGCACGACTCCCAACGCACATAACACGTTCTTCAAGACATATTCTTCGAAGCACGTTTCTCTAGAAATTTGAATTTTGACAATAACGGTTAAAATAAAATCTTTAGTTTTTAGAATTAATATTTACCTCATAAGATAAATATTTTAATTCTTGTCAACTAATGATTATTTCTATTTTAAAACCGTTTATAAGATTACCAAATTAATATACAATAATATATCAATAGCACGCATAAATCTTCACGCTTTGATTTGTTTCACGCAAATCTCATTTCTTCGATAGTTATAGGCATGGTCTATAACTTAAGAACTCTTGATTATTGTGATAAAACTTGTGTCTTGTGAATCTTCAAAAGACTTGACAATTAACATGAACTTGATCTTTCTTCAATCTTCGATTGAGTTTATACTTTATTAAACTACGATCTTCGTTCTATAATAAACTGTACACTTAAACGCACGGTTACACGCATATGCATATAAAACATAATTACTTAGACTTGTCATTATTAAAACATAAAACAATATATTACTTATATAGAATATATTACTCAACAAATAATCACACTGTGGAGGACATTTAGTCCAACAGAATACCCCTCATGCGTTAGAATGGGCTTTGGAGCAAGGTTTTCGTCATGTGGAGTTATTATCAGATTGTTTAGTTTGTATCTTGTAGGTGGCTGGGCATGATAAAAGCAGTTATTAGACGAAGGAGTTGCTACAAAGGATCCACGATCTTGTGATTTATTTCCATTGTTTAAAGTTTAGTTATCTACCTAGGAATTTGAATAGGATAACTCACTACCTTATTAGTAAGGCAATGGTAGTGTGATTTCTTTCGTGTTGCGAAAACCAAAAAAACTTATTTACATTAGTTTTGTCTTTGGTTCAACCTTAGAACAAAATTGGATGAAGTGCAAATTGACCGTAAGTCCGCAAACCACACCACACTCGTATGATTGAAGATTTTGCAAGTTGAACAACAAGCATATATTTCTTCTAACAAAGCCTGTTGTTTTGACTTTTGACGAATATTATTCACACAAACTGAAAACGAATAATATCTTCTTCACAATAAGACAAGTGAAAGGGTTAAATGCAAAAAAAATGGAGCACTCTATAAATAGTGTCAGTTACATATTATCAGAGAGACACTATTCATATTCAACTTATAATGGATAGTGTCGTCTTCAATTCTTCATTGATATTTTGCGTTCTAATTTGATAATATTATTTTGTTACACATGTAAATCTAGTTACCAAATCAAGTTCCCCGCGTTCTTCATTGATATTTTGTGTTCTAATTTGGCCAGGTCAGGGAACGACAAGTTCAACATTCTCGTCGAAAGGGAAGAAGTCCCTAACTATGGATGGATCCATAAGAGAGAAGCACGAATCGATACGATAATCGCTACTTAATAAAGAACGCGGGGAAAATGAATGGGAAGCCATCACAACAATAACCAGAGAAACCACAAGAAAACTGTACCTCAATCGGAAACGGAAAGCGAAAAGGTAGTCGGAGGAAACGGAGGGGTTTTCTGCGTCATCATCTCTTTGTATTCTTATCTACCTTCCTCTTATCCCCAGCAATTAACTCACCTAAACATACCATAATCTAGGCTTGAAATCACTATAACCTCCATAAATAACATTAGGTGAATTTTGACCTAAACAATGTAAGTAAGGACTTTCGCCATCTTTGTTATTTATCTATTTTATTTTAAAGTGCCCCTAAATTTTTAGAAACAAATAACAGAAACGGTAAGAATAAAACCCAAGTAAATATATTTTGTCACTATAGGATTGAAAAATTAAAGAAGAAAAAGGAAGGGTGGGGATGGATAATGTAATGTTGGAATCTAACGACACAAGCAAAGCTAAGTGGAGGATGACTGCGATGCAAATGAATACCTGCTCTCTTCTTACGGGGCCTCCACTAATTTAACCCAAAAAGAAGAACACTACTAGTACTAATAGCAAGTGACGGATATATGCATCACAAATTTATAGCGGATCACTATCAATCATATAACTAATTAAGACAAAAAATAGGGTACATAGAAAATCACAAATGATTTGTCTTTATCCTCTCAAGTGAATTTTATTCGACCTGTCACAAATTTGTGACAGATATCATTCGTCACAAATGAGAATTTGTGAATAATAATATCACCTTCCAGAATATATTTACTTTACTTACACATACCAATAGTGTAGCATAGACACTTCACTTAATAAGTTGTCTACTGTTTAACAATGTGTTGGATATTGACCTCGTCAAACACACGCCTAAATATGTCGGATACCTATAAAGTTGTGTCTAAACTCTACATTCTTTTGGACACGTGTTTGACGCGTACCCATGGTATTTGGTAGGGTTGAGCAAAATCTGATATCCAATCCGGATATCGAAAGCTAATAAGATATCCAGTGTTAAAATTATGAATTTTTGTGATCCAGATCCAATCCGATCCGAATAATTCAGATATCCATAAATATGGAATCTGAAAATTTGGATATCCAGATTTCGAAAATTGGATCCGATCTGGTTTTTACATCTTATCAATTCATATTTTTGGGAGTAAATCTCCATTTGAGGGGGTGATACAATTCTCTTTATTTTGAGTCATTTTTCGTTTTTCTTTGTATCTAGTTACTCTAACACCATATAAACTGTTTTTCCTTAGTTATTTTTACATCACAAATATTTCACTTCCTCAAAAATATATCATCATAAAAAAATTCCAAACTTGTTATGCCTTAGTCTTACATGAACATATCAAAAAAAAAAAAATTACAAACACATCAAAAATATGACAACATCATGGTAATGAGATTTACAAGATTGGGTATTGCCAAATCATAAGAAGCTTTTGACTCGAAAATTATTTCTGATGGAGTGATGGTTATTCTTCATCATAATTTTCACAACAATATGATGACCTTCTTTTCAAATAGATGAGAGATTGGTATTTTTGAAAACAAATTGAAGATGAAAATGATATTATAAAAGTTCGTTGTAAGAAAGAAACTTAGAAAAAAAAATTACAAACTAAATATAGTATCGTATTAATTTAGTAATTAACTAATCTTCTGGGAAAAGAATTTATAAAATCAACTGAAATCAAACAAATAAAGATTATTATAAAACAAGAGAAATAAATAGAAGTGGTGAATGATGATAAATGATGGATGATGAGCAATAACGATTGGTGAGATTTGTATATGGTGAACCGGTAGAAGGAGGTGAGATGAGAGAGATTAGGGTTTGTGTCTTTTTTTTGTAGTGTGTATCAGATGTGTCATCTGTAGTGCGTTTTTACTTTTTTTACGTTTTTCGTATATTTTTATTTTTTTGAGTTTATTAAAACTCGGATCGTATTAGAATATCTGATTTTAGAAAAATCACAATTCACACCCGATCCAGTTTATTCGGAAAAAATCGGAACGAATAACCAATTTAAATGGTATCCATATATTCGGATTTTTTTCCCGGATTTTGGATCGGTTCGGAAAAATTTTGTATCGGATTTTTTTTTCTCAGTCGTAGTATTTGGACATTCTTGAGGCGAATGATGTTCTTTAGATGAGAAATAAGTTGTCGAAAGAGATTGAATAGAAGATGAGTTTGACTGAAAAATGAAAATGGGTTATAATCAAGACCAAATTTACCTTCACTTACTTAAATTTAATATCAAATAATTTTACAAATATGAAATCAAACGTTTATCACTAAAATATATCTTCTATAAAATTCAAAAAATGTGTCCCATATTATTCAATCTTCTTGCACCCAATTATCCAAATGGAAAGAAATTTTTTTATCACAAGCAGGTAGACTTGTTCTAATCAATGCTAACTTAGCCTCGAAGGAAACTTTTCAAATGCAAAGCTTTCTTCTTCCTTCATCAATCCATAATAGATTAGATAAGATTAATATAGACTTTCTTTGGAATAAGAATCTTTCACAACACTCCCCTAATTTGATTGGCTGGCATAAAATTTGCTTACCGAAATCGACTGGTGGACTGGGAATAAAATCTTCCGAAACCGCTAATAAAGCCTTTCAAATGAAACTTCTATGGAAAATCCTTACGGATAAGGAAAGTATAATTGTTCGCTATTTGATCATAAGCCTAACTCAGTCTCTTCTTGCCAATGGCGTAAGCTTATGAGTCTTCGTACTCTCTTTAGAAAAGGATTGAGATGGCAGGTAGGTAATGGTAGCAACATTAAGTTTTGGTCTTACCAACAATGCGAGTGATGATGATAGTAGCCGTGTGATCTTAATCTTTTGGTTAAAGATTTCATAACCTCTGACAAACAATGGGATGTTTGTAAATTAGCCAAATTAGTAAATAACGATATTGTGAATCAAATTACTAACATTCCATTGCCACATAATAATATTCCAGATACCCTCATATGGGGGTTGTCCATGGATGAAAATTTCTCTACAAAAACAGCAACTTTGCTAGCGCAAGATTTGTTCGAACAAGCTCATGAAATTTTTCTTTGGAAAGCATGTGTTGACGGCCTCGCAACGAAAGATAGGCTTCTCAAAAGTCATATCAATGTCCCACCTCATTACATTTTGTGCAACAATCCTAGTGAAAACAAAGATCATTTCTTTTACGAATGTCCTTTAATTGGGTCTATTATCCAAGAAATAAACACTACTAGCTACAACAATGTTTTGCCAACTTATGATAATATTGCAAGTCAAAGTTTTCTAATGAAGCTTAATTGTCTCAAAGACTTAATTCCAAAAGATGATTTCTTTAAGATCATATTTATTTGGTGGAATGCATGGTTTTATAGAAATGACATTATTTTTAATAAGGATTAATTGATAGAAATACTCTGAACTATGAGTGAACTGTTCAAAATACTCTACACTTTATTTTAACTACCAATATAACCAACTAATGCCCTCATTTGCTTTGAATAGAATTTGTTGTTTTTTTAACTTATGGTAGCATGTTTTAATGGTGTGATTAAGTGAATAGATTAACAGAGAAGTAAAAAGAGAAAGACGGGTTAAGGAAGGGTTAGAAATTTATTCACTTATTTAGCAGGCAAAATTTCATATATTATAATAATAGAGAATAAGAGCATTAGTTAGCTATATTGGTAGTTAAAATATAATTTGGAGTATTTTGAGCAGAACGCACATAGTTCAGAGTATTTTTATCAATTAATCCTTTTAATAAAGAAATTTCAATATAAACAAACTTATTACTTTATGTAATAATATCATTAAGACCTGGAACGAAACTAGATATAAGGATCTCAACAAGAGAAAGAAAAGTCAACTAGAAACATTTCTAGTAAGAAGGAAATCTGGTGGGAGAAACCTAGAAATGGTTTCCTAAAGCTAAATTTTGACGGATCGAGAAGTAATAGCAATAAAGCTGCTTTAGGATATTGTATAAGAGATCATAAGGATGAAGTCGTCTTGTTAGGAGCAAAAAAGTATGTGCGGATCTAATAGTATTCTTGTCGCAGAAGGTCTCGCTCTAAAAGAAGGTATTTTAGCCGCTAAACACTTAGGAATCTCGAAGTTAATTGTGGAGGGTGATAATTTATGTGTTATCAACTCACTTCGCAGCACTTGACAGATCCCGTGGAAAATCTTTAGTATTATCAAGGATGTGAAACTTGATCTTCATCTTTTCGATGAAGTGATAATTAAACATTGTTTTTGTGAAGCCAACAAGGTTGCTGACTTCATGTCTTCTGTTGGACATTCATATCCAACTCTTACGAGGTGGGTTGAAAGCCCGTGACTTCAAATTACCTTACTCAATCAAAAGGATGAAATAGATTGGTCATATCCAAGAGAATCAACCAAGTTTTCTTACCTTACGAAAAAAAATAACTAACATTATTGCTATTTGTGTTATTATTGGCAACGTGGTATCATACATTCATACTACTATCATCTACTTGCATGGACAACCGAAAAGTCTCAATCAATAATTTACATTTGTTTTATTTTCTTGTCACAAAATAAAATAATTTTAAACCATTAAGTTAGCGGGGTAGATGAAGGTTTAGTTAGAAGAGTTTTGGGATGCACAACACTATCACACACACAAGGTATATGGCAACAAAAGTTATGGCGCAATATTGCAATTACAAATTCTCATTTATGACGGGAATACCCGTCACAAATTTGCGACGGGTCAAGTATTAACCATTTGAGTAGGAAAAGACAAGTTATTTGGGATTTTCATGTGTTTATCTTATCTAACCAAGTAGGAATACTGGATCCATTAAAAACCTTCAACGGATATATCCGTCGCAAGAGACTTACTGGCAAGCAATAAATATAGGTTGGAATGAAAAAGTAGCTTAATCTATACTAAGGGTCCCTAAATTAGTAAGTCTTGCTTGCGACGGGTCACCATTTGTGACGGATATTTTGTGAGACAAAATGCATACAAAATGAGTAGTGGAGAAAGGGGATCACAAGAATAGTGTTGAAGAGAGAGTAAAAGTGGATATTTTATGAGAGAAAACGGTATCCGTCACAAATTTGCGACGAATAGTACCGTTGCAAATAAGAATTTGTGTCCCTAAATATAAGCGTCTAATAGGTGGTTCAAAGAGCCAATATGAAGAAAGATAGAGGTGATTGAGCCCACCAATTGGCTACAACTCCTGAACCAAATATGTTGTTTGGCTTAAACAAGAGTAGTCATGGCTACATCAACTACTTTCATATCTTCTACTCCTCCTTTACTGGGCCGGGCCTACTTAAAGTATCTCAACATTTCGTACTTGGACGGGACCTATCTCATTATCAATTTTTCACTTTCATCTATTGCATTTTTCTAAGTATATTTCACAATTCCAAGCGTCCACGTGAATACATGATAATAAATAAATAATAGTAAGTCTTGCTTGTGACGGGTCACTTTTTGTGACGGATATTTTGTGAGATAAAATGGATATAAAATGAGTTAGTGGAGAAAGGGGACCACATGAATAGTGTCTGAGAGAGAGAAAAAGTGGGTATTTTGTGAGAGGAAACGGTATCCGTCACAAGCTTGTGACGGATACCGCCGTCGCAAATGAAAATTTGTGAATAAAGTAATAAACTACTCTACTATTCATTTTCGTTATTGTTGCATGGAACCGTGAATATCTCGTGTTGGGTCACTGCTGCGCTGGTGTTCACTGTCTATAATAGTGCGATATTGTCCGCTTTGACCCAAACCGTTACAGATTTACTCTTGAACCCTTTCCAAAATGCCTCGTACTATTATATTTTCAAGACATTTATAAAAATGATATTTCATCTTTACACTTCCAATATAGAGCATGTATTCACACTCGGATTATACTTTTTTTGTTAGGAAAAACTAAAAGGAAAGCCAGATTATATAGCTATAGATGAGGTTACACTAAATCCCTGTGCATCATCAAGTATTATTACTAAACTCCATAAAAAGGAGAATGGAGCTTAGACTATGTTTATAGATTGCGCTAAAAATGACTAGGTCTTGAATAAGGACGAAAAAATAAAAATAAAATAAAAAAAACTAAAACTAAAACTAAATAACAGCCCATATTTTGTATTTGGCGTTCCACATATTCCATGTAGGAACTATTTGAACGGTTTTTGGAACAATAAAGCCCCAAGTCAAAACCAAAATACAACCTAAAAAGCCAAATACATACCCATTTGAAATCAACCACGTGGAAATAAGGAGAGTGGGTGAGTTTTAATTTTTTTGTGTACTTTTTATCATATACTTTACTAATGCAGAAGTCAATCCGCTGACATGGCATCACTAAAAACAACTTTCGTCTGACGTGACACGATTTCAGAGCTACTGGAAGATTTCCAAATTTTTTTTTTAAAAAAATGAATATAGTTAATATTATCAAAGATTCTAATTAAGTAAATCCGTTATTAATTACTAAAGTCAACAGGCCCATCCCATCCCAATATCATAATCATATATCATATTCCATATAAAATTTCATGATTCTACACGTATATGCAACTAATAGTCAAGATTGTAATATTTCATAATATTCCTTAATAATATTCCACAATATTATGGAATATTGTTTTAAAAATAGATATATAGAAAATCATATATCATATTTCATGTAATGATTTAAATTAGGCCCGTAAAGTTCACGGGTCGGAATAATTACTCTTCCTCGGTATATACACTAATGTGAGCGTCGTAATATATTAGACTATATTTTCGATTTAATGTAAGACGACTATTCACGTGAATGCGAAACATTTTAACAATTACGGAATATTTATTTAATATAGTAAATGAATGGTCATTTAATAAATTTGGAATGTCTTCATGTAAGACGTCGCACGCAATAACTATTATTTACTATATAAACATCTTTACTAAATATAATCAAAAATACGTTTTTTAACCCAACTATACATTTACTACTCACGTCTCATCGGATTATTTACGTTTTGCTATGGTACGATATGTAATATACAACTTTATATTATATATGGGTTACATATTTTAAAAATGTTGTAATGGGTAATTATAAGTATACTAATTCTACTGTAAGTCTCGATCATCTTAAAGAACAACTATATGATAACTCATGTATGCCGTCATACCGACATGTGTCATAAATAATTCGAAATTTATTTATACGTATATAATTAATCAGCTTTCTTTGATATTATTAATTACGGTATTCATCTAAAGTTAAAAACAGACCACCGTAAATAATTAATTTGTTTATCTCCAATATTATTAACTATATTCATCTAAAATTTAAAATACAGACCCGTGAATTTCACGGGTTACAACCTAGTTTTATTTTAAAACGGAAATAATTTTATTTTCATACATTCTAAATAAATAAAAAGTGCATCAACATTCATAACTTTTTGTGTTCTACAAATAGAGACCATGTATGATATATTTTTGAGTTCATTTTAATTTACTTAAAGTCTTATTTTCATTGTTTTAAGTTGTATCTTGATATTTATAACAGTAAGTCTCTATTGTGACGGGTTATCCGTCATAAGCTTGTGAGTTGTGACGGTCGAATAATACTACATGGGTAGATAAAACAAAAGTAAAGGTACATAGGTAATCACAAAGGTTTGTCCTTATATTTCCAAATGGATTTTATTTGATCCCCCACAAACTTGCGACGGATACTACCCGTCACAAATGAGAATTTGTGTATTTACAATTAGTAAAACCGTTTTTCATTTTCGAATTTTGTTCTTTATATAATTTAATTTATATTAATCGTAAATATATTTACAACAACTATCAAAACAAAATTATGATGTATGAATATAATAAAAAAAAATGTGAAGTTAGTAGGTTAAGGGAGGTCTTGATAAACTAACAAAATCAGGAACTAGGTCAAATAAGTAGGTTAAAGAATTATATTAATATTTTAGTGCAGGAGCTAAGTCTAAGTCGGGCCACAGGAACTACTGATAAACGTAGTCTTAGGATCACCAAGAAGAATCCAAGTGTCAAATTTGACAATCTATCAATATAAAAATTGGCTTTCCTATACACATGCCTCACTACATATTCCTCATCATTACCTAGTAATCGCTTACAATCAGAGACTTATAGGTAGGGATGTCAATGGGGCAGGTCTTAGCGGGTCTCGCTCCGCACCCGCCCCACGTGGAGCGGGCATGGGTAATGATTTGGTGGGTCGTGGGGCGGGCATGTGTTTCAAAAGCATCATTCGTCGCGGGTCGCGGGGCGGGTTCGGGTATCACATGAGACCCGTCCCATACCCACCCCGCCCCACACCCACCTCGCCCCACATGTCCCCGCCCCACTTATACCCACCTAATAAATAATAGGATTGATAACAATACTCTGAACTATGGGTGTCCTGCTCAAAATACTCCAAACTTTATTTTAACTACCAATATAACCAACTAATACTCTCATTCGCTTTTATTATAATATATAACCTGTGACATGCTAATTAAGTGAAGTAATTTATAACCGTTCTTTAACCTGTCTTTCTCTTTTTACTTCTATGTTAATTTATTTACCTAATCACAGCATTAAAACATGCTACAACAACTTAACAAAACAACAAATTCTATTCAAAGCAATGAGGGCATTAGTTGGTTATATTGGTAGTTAAAATAAAGTTTGGAATATTTTGAGCAGGACACCCATAGTTCAGAGTATTCTTATCAATTACCCCTAAATAATAATATCTAATAGTAATATATATAGATAAAAAAATTTAACTTAAAACGGTAAACGGAGCTGAAGAACTGAAGATGAAGACGGAACAATATTCATTTGTTTTATAGCTTTGTTTACTCTTCTAGTACTAATTTGCACTTAATTCCAATGATTAGTTGTTTTTTTTTTGGCTCAAAATGTAAGATTTAATCTACTTCTTTTATTTTTGGCATCGTTTCGAACCAGATCCAGATAAAGTCAGTCTGGATTCAACGTTCTTGCACGATGATAGGCCACTTCGGTCCTCTCCCGGTTTGTGCATGTGTTTCGTGGTATATTTGTATGTAAAACCGTTTCATGACTCAACGGACTCTAGTTAATTGAATGTTAACGCATTTTGCGAAAACCTTTTTGTATAAGTAGTACGACTAGTATATTTTAGATTTACGATTTACATTTCATGAGGAGATACGCGGGTTAGCGGGTCCCCCGGGGCGGGGACGGTTTTGAAAAGTTCAACCCGCCGCGGGTCGTGGGGTGGGCGCGGGGACGGGCGCGGGTTGACCCCCTCCACACCCGCCCCGCTCCATTGACATCCTTACTTATAGGTAAGGTTGTTTTCAGGATATTAATAACAAGCTCCACCACAATTTTTTAATCCGACTCTACAATGACTTGTCTTACTTTGTAGTTAATTTTCATTATACTTCAAAATTTAAAGCGAAATTTTTCAATGCACACTTGTAAACATTTGTATTAGTTTACAAAACTACATTAGTATTTGTGATTTATGACCAATTACATGAAATACTGCGTATACATCTTCATCTAACACATGTAATTGTGATGTTAATATCATTGTTTTGAGATTAAGGAATAGAGTATTTAAGTATTGTTTTCCCAGCTGTCAAAAAAAAGTATTGTTGTCCATGGCATATGATATATGTTAAGGCCAAAGCGTTGTGGTTTTTCCAACGACAATTGGATTATCTCCTGAGTCGCATTGGCAAGTGCGCAAGTGTAAAGAGGATCACTCTCATGCTGATATTATTAATACTAATGCTACAAAAGCTACTACACAGACTATGCACAAGTCTGAGTTTGACAGTACACCAAAGAGGAAAAGAAGAAAAGCTGGCAAAGATGCCAAGCTATGACAAACTCCTACTTTAGTGAAATTTATAGTCAATGCAATTTACTCAGCTTTATTCGTTGGATTATAACTAGTGGATATTAACAACAATTTTCTGCATTCATATATATAACCTTTGTACTTATTGTAATAACTTAATCAATTCATCAATGGAACTTAATACAATTTTATGCTCAATTCCTCATGTTTTCTGCTTCCTTCAATTGCATTAAACTCAACATGGTATCATAGTCTCAGGAATGAGGAAACTGATAACCATTAAACATTGAGCATTAACTCTTCTTCAACTACACAGTACAACTACACAACATTGAGTGTTTGCCTATTTATAGGACATCCTCCTTTGCTGAATTCACAAACATCAACACCCCATTCTAACTATCTAACAAAAATAACCGTTATGGAAAATCCATTCTCTAACAGTGATACTAATAGTGTTACATCAGTCACACCCACCCTTATGGATCCTTCAGATCCACTCTACCTGCATTGTAATACCTGGTATTCTATTATAATATTTATTAATTATTTGGACGTGTTGATGGTTATTTGAACGTTTATAATCAATAATTAATTATCGAATAAGGGTTTTATATGTTATATGTTGTTAGTGAAGGGTCGAGCATGCGTGTTGGTTGATAAACCGTGTTTTAGTATCAATTTGGGCCTGGGCGTGCGTGCTTAACGTGAGCAGCCCACCTCAACTTTCAGAACTTCACAAACACCTCACCACACCCCCTTTGTATACCGCCATATAAGAACATAACCATAACCCTACCCTAACCTAGTAAACACCTATCATACTCACACATCTACTGCCGTCGCATCAGAGGGTAAGGAAGGAGGTACACACAGTGGTTTAGGGTGGTCTAGGGGTGGTAGTTTACACGAAGAAGCCAGGTATACTCGTCTTCTTCTTCATTCTGCTCTATTGTTACGATAGTTTATTACCTACTGTTCAATCGAATTTTCATGCTTATGAGTTCTGGTTTTTTAATATTATGAATCTATGTTGTTAGTAGTTGTGTTTTGACCATAGTCATACCACCGTTGACCACCTAGGACCACCATTCATGGTCGTTTTTGTCGCCTGTTCAGATCTCGGTTTCGATGTTTCAAAACAGAGTCACGAGCATGTATATTTACGCCTTAATTTGTATGGGTTTCTGTTCACGATTGGTCTGGGTTTTAAGGGTATAAGTTAGTGGTGGTCAGGATGTTTGGGTGGTGGTTCTCTTCATGGTTCATGGTGGTGCGTGCTGTTATTATAGTGGGTTTCGTTTTGGTGGTTTGCAATGTAAAAAAAAAAACGAACAAAACAGAGGCAGTGGTGGTGCTGGGTTTTAATTTAATGGGTTGCTATGGGTGTTTGCTGCGAGGTCGACAACCGTTGCTGACTTCCCTGGGACCACCGTGCCCCAGAGGCGAGCCTGGTGGTGTCACAGGCGAAGTCAGTAGTGGTGGTTGGCGGCAGCAACGGTGTTAGTCAGGGTGTTAAGTACGTTGAAATGTCGGGGCTGTTGGGTTTGTGTGTGGGGTTGCTGATGCGTGTGGTCTTCTTTGCTTTGCTAAGTTGCTATTGTTTTGTGATCTTATTATTAGTAAATCTTTATTAGTGCATTATTAATATCAATATTATCGTCATTATTGTTTTATTTGTTATTAATAAGATTTGTAATATTGTTATTATTATTATCATGGTTGGATTATTATTATTGTTAATACTTTTGCTATTAGGTATATTATTTTATTTGTGGGGTTATTATTAATGTTGTTGTATTTCCTAATCATCGCAATTAGCATTATGATTAGCATTCTTATTATGTTTATGAGTTTATAATAGTATGGTCATATGTTTTATATGTTTTATTGTTATTGTTATTGATTTAGTAATAGTTGGTTATTAGATTATTATTAAAATTAGTAAGTAAGCTTATTTTGGTTAATGATAACGGATATGTAAGTGAGCCTGTTTATAAATGTGTGATTATAATGTGTTATGAGTATCGTTTATAAACACGATCAAGTAATTAACTAGTAGGGTTTGGTTGTACGAATAGAATTTGATACTTAGTACTATTTATAGGAATTGAGTTCGAGGTGGAATATTTCTAGCAGTTGTTCGGTTCTCATTCTGCAATTTGTGGTAGGGGAATCGACTGTGAATTATAACTGTGTTGTGAATTGAGACTGTCGTTATTATGTGATTGATATATGATGTTTATTATTTATAATTGTTGTTGTTGATATGTCATTATCTTGCATATTACTAAATGACGCGGAGATGAGAGTTAAGGGTCTTGTGATATGGAGTGGTATGATATTGGGTCTTGTGATATGGAGTGTAAAACCCCTCGTCGCAACGGAAAAATAAAACATACAACATGCCAAAATTTACGCGGAATTTAAACTTTAACATGCATAAAAACGAGGTGAATTAAAACTGAAACTGAAAGTAAAATATAAATACCAACAACCTGGGATGGCACATCCCTACAGACACTCAGAACTGAAATGTAAACTAAAGTCTAGCTAACGTAAACGTGTAAGTCAATCGATGAATAGGATCATCGCTCGCTAGCTCCATGCAACCCTCTGCCAACCACCTGTCATGTACCTACATACATGTAAACATGTACGCCACAATTAGTGGGGAGTGACTAGAGTTCTCCTAGCCACCTTTTGGAACGACACGTAACACATAAACATACAATATACTCCAACATATATATAACATGTGAAGCATACAAATCTCGATAACTGAATCTCATATCATCATGCAATTACTTATGCAAGGCTCTCAACCAACTTCGGAAACTATTTGGAAGGAGAGTCGGTTTCCCTTCCGGTTGCCCGGCCGGGGGGTCTTTCGGTCTAAACCATTTACGAAACTAATTAAAGAGTCATCCAATGCCTTGGATGAACAATACTATAGTCAATACTCTATACTTATCAATATCAATAACTACATCTGACACCGTACCAAAACTAGGCAAGCAGATGAAATTCAACAAGTATAAGGTTCAGCGGTCAACTTAAGACATAACCTAAATACCAAACATTCAGCAAGTATAAAGGTTCAGAGGCGACATCTTAACGCATAACCTAGATACCAAACAATCAGCAAGTATAAAGGTTCAGAGGCGACATCTTAACGCATAACCTAGATACCAAATTCACAATCTCAAGCAAGGACTCAGAGGCGACAACTCAACGCATGGACCTGCTACTAAAAAAGACACTAGACTCAGAGGCGACAACTCAACGCATGGACTAGCATCCAAATTCACAATCACAAGTAAGGAACTCAGAGGCGACAACTCAACGCATGTTCCCTTACTACTAGGGATGGGCAGTCTCACCCTGACCCTGTGGATATCCATCCACCCGAAATTAAATGGGTGGGATATGGATGATGATTTTTTTTGCAATTTAGGGTGGGATATGGATATGGGTGAATTTAGGGTGGGGTATGGATTATAGTCTACCACCCGCTTATCACCCGGTGGATATCCTAAATTAATAAGTATATTTATTTTTTTTCTAAAAAGTATTAATAAATATTTTGATTAGAAAAATGCTTTCGATTTGTAAAGTTTTTTTAAAAATAAACTTAGAAACTACTCGTTAATGTTCTGTTGTACTTTTTTTATGGGCGTGTAAAGCTTCTGCGGATTAGTTTCGCAGTTGTAAGTTGTAAAATTGTAAATATGGTTTACAGGATTAAAATTTATGTTCAATTTTCTCAAAAAACTATGTAATCCGGAATTGTTTGGTAATGTACGCTTTAAATTTTATCATTTTAGGTGTATATTTTTGATATATCGCCTTGAAATTTCTGAGGGTGGAAATATCCAACGGGTGCCACACCCGGTGGATATGGATATGGATGGATGAAAAAATATTAAACGGATAAGGGTGGGATATGGATGACCACAAATTAAATGGATATGGATATGGATATGGCTCCATCCCATCCATATCCCACCCATTGCCATCCCTACTTACTACATCACAAGACACTAGACTCAGAGGCGATAACTCAACGCATGGCCTAGCATCAACACCTGCACCCCGGGTAAGGTGTTACAACCTGACTGCCCCGTTGTGCAGTTGCTCTACTCGTCAGACTCAGAGGCCAACTTAAGGCATGTCCTGACGCGATCACTCAAACATGTCTGGGCTCAGAGGCGACATCTCAACGCATACCCCAGACACGACAACCAAATTAAACACGTATAGGGCTCAGAGGCGACATCTCAACGCATACCCCCATACATGACAAACATACACATATAGGGCTCAGAGGCGACATCTCAACGCATACCCCTATATATGACAAACAATCTACGTATTAAGTTCAGAGGCGACATCTTAACGCATAACTTAATACGCAACACTACAATAGCATTCAATTCAATAACTAAATCTTTAGTTCTTATCTCTTATACTTCTAAGCAACACTTAATTGACCCGGGGAACTAAGTTGAGGGAGAGCCGGTTTCCCTTTCGGTTACCCGACCGGGGGGTCTCTATCCTCTCTCCATTCTCGAACCCAATATAGTGTCGCCCATCCTCCGGGGACCTCAAACACACATATAAGGTACACGGAACGAATCTCAAACAAACCAATTAACCATTCGAAAGTTAAAACTGTTTTAATGAGAACATGGGCTCTCAGCCGGTCTGGGACCGTCTGCCGGTCAGCCGGCTGGGAGTCCCTCCCATAGCCTTTCTTAAATTTTCCCAAAACCAAGAAGGGATTCTGAGCCGGTCGACCGGCGGCCGACCTGCCGGCTCAGAATTCCTTCACGAATCTCAGAGCATTCAAAACAATCAACCCCGACTCTGAGCCGGCCGACCGGCTGCCGGTCAGCCTACCGGCTCAGAGCCCCTGCACGAAAATCGCAACTTCACAAATAAAATCCTAAAATTCACAAATCGAATCCAAACTTCCAAAATTGCAACTCACACATATTACCCAGCATTTATAAGGCTTATATGCATCAAAAGCAAGTATCAATTTCCACAATTATGCCACCTTAAGCTCATACTTTATATTCGTCTTAAGCATAGAATTTCTGAAAAATCAACATCTAGGCACATGAAACACAATCAAAGCATGTGAAAGTCATTCTCATGTATTCCTAGCATGATTCTAAGTCTCAACAATAATCCCTATGTACAAAATCAGAAGCTAACATCATCAAAGTCATGAAACATGCTAATATCACAAATAAAGGCCGAGTTTCTAATTATCGTCACCTTTACTTAGCGAAACCTTCGAGATCTTGTTCAATAATCACCAAGTCCTCTTCCGGCTAACGCAAACACCGCCTAAAACGACAAAACATCAAAACTAATCACGAATTTCGAAACTACAAGAGCAGGCCGAAATTTTGACGGAAAGATTATGAGATTAAACTTACCTAGAAAGAAGGAGGGCGAGAAGAGGAATCCGTGGCCGCGAAAATCGTCTCAATCGGATAAGAAACGAAGATTCTATGATCATTTTAAGATTGAAGGAGAAATTTATAAGAATGGTGTTTGTTGTTGTTTGCAAATCCGAAAATTGAAATGAAGGAGTGAGATAGAGAATTAAGGGGTTAGGGTTTTGTGAGGAAAAAGAGGGAAATTGGTCCATTAACAAGTTAGGCCCATAAGACAAGTTTTAAGACGATTTAAGCTAAAAACACCGACTTAAGGTAACTATAAACTTAAGACGATATAAATATTTCCGGACTATAAAATTAAATTGCTAAGACGTAAATTACGCAATTAAATGAAATCTTATTTAAATCCTTTAAAATATTCTCACATAAATTAATCGGTTATTTAAATGAAATTCCACAAATTACGAAATATAAATTATTTCTCGAACTTGAACTTAAAATCTTTAAACTTCCAAGTCTCGGAATATTGGGATGTTACATGAAGCGGTGTGATATTGGGTCTTGTGATATGGAGTTGTGTGATATTGGGTCTTGAGATATGGAGTGGTGTTTGATCGGGAAGTAGTTGCTGAGACGGTATGGAGATGGAAGCGTATTGTTTTCTATTGTTGTTTATGTTTTATCTATTTTCCTACTCAACCTCGTGGTTGACCCTGTGTATTCGTGTGACACATGTGATGATCCGTGATGGGGAGCAACTTTGACAGGAAAGATGGTGCTGTGGGAGCATGGGATGACGTGAGCACTTGGATGGACCGACTTAGAATTAAATCACATACTTCGAAGTTATCAGTTGTACTTTAGTTTCCGCTGTGTAGTATTTGTAACATCAAAGTTTTAGTTTTATCAATTTTATATAAAGTAATTTGGTTGTTTTACTTTGTTATTCACTACCTCGGTCATTCCGAGATGGTAACAGTCCTGTTTATTTGAGAATGTCTGGCCAAAGGCTCTTAAATAAATGGGGCTGTTACAAAGTGGTATAAGAGCGAACGATCCTCAGGCCTAAACCAAATGAATAATAATGAACGTACGAAGAGTCAAATAAAATGAACCCCGAGATGAAACTGATAGGAGCCCCAAAAAAGGAACGAGATGAGTTAGGGGCCCCCTCACACCAAACCATGGGCCCTTTCGGTTCTGTCTCGGGAACCCAATGAGAGTAATTGAAGAGTGAGGTAGACTATATAGTGACCTAGTTATATTGTACTAACGTCCTTGCAGGAGAAGAATGAGGTAAGTACTATGTGAGTTATGATTAATGACGTGCGTTAGAAGGATATGTGTGATATGAAATGTAGATCGATCTGAATGATTGAATTGAAATTTTCAGAGTTTTGAGGTGTATTTGTTGAGCAACGGTTGGAGTGATGTGATCATAGTATGTTGGTGTTTGAAATGTCCATATGATTATCTGGCTATTAAATGGCTATCGTAACTATGTAATATATTGTTGGTATATGGATACGAATGATCAGACTTATACATATTAGTAATCCATGTCTAGTGATATGCGGAATGTGTTGCCCCAATCCATGAATGACATATAGTTAGGTGTTATATTTGTATATACATGTATAAATATTGAGTTATTTAGTTGATTCTACTTTCAGTTTCGAAATCTTTACCGTGTTCTAGATAACAATTACAGTTTGAATGATGGCTACATGTTAATATGGTGGTGTATGTGCTTCAAATGATATGTCAACGTGTTTCGGAAGAAGAATGGTTGAATTTCGATGTAGTAATGTGAAATTGTAACGGAACCAAAATTTTAATAAATTTCCAGAATATTACCTTGTTTGTACAGGCTGTCATTTTAAATGTGTTCCATACCTGAGTGTGAAAATTTTATGTATGATAACCTTCTAAGTTAGTATTACAATGCTTTTGGTTTCATGTTAGTAGGAGTTATATTTTGAGAGAAATAAATCTTTTAGTTGACAGTGGTCAGATTGTTACTGCACAGTTCCGTTTTGACCCATGTTTTTGTAAAGGAAATCATTTAAAACGTGGTTATTGTTTATGCATAATTCCAACTCCACTGTTTAGAATATTCGTTCACGTTTTCAAAATGATAAGTCATGTAAAATCTTAACGAGTCGTTATTTAATTGTGATTTTTGCAAGTCATATATATTAATAGTTTCATGATAAATGATGTAATGCGAGTGGACGGGAAATGTACCTAAGTGATTTTGTTAACTTATTGATATCTAGGAGTGTTAAATGGTCTTGTACTGAGTCTATGATTTGTGTATATCTTGTGAAATATGTCAATGCTCCATGTTTAATTACGTTAATTAATTTTGCTCTATGTCTTTTCCTAAAATATGATTTTGCTTCTATAATATGATTATGAGCATGAAACGTTTTAATTTGTTTTATGAACTATGAGCTTCTTGATTGTTTACATTGTTGTAACTATATTAACTTTGTGTTGAAATTTCAAGGTTATGTAAGTGTTAGCTACTCTGATTCTTTACTGCGTAACACGATTATACCGATCCTAATACTCTTATTATTGTTCGAGGTTACTTCTTTACAAGATAATTGATATGAATTTCTTATGAGTGCTCATTTGAGTTGAATATTAGTAATTGTTGTTCTATTTTGAGAGTTAATGTTTTCTATTGATAAGATAATTATTTTGTTTGTGAGACGGGATGAGTTTTGAGATGGGTAAACTTTTGGTAATTGATTAGCTGAGTTATTTATAATGATTTTGTATTAGCCTGGTTTGGTATAGCGTACAAATTCTTGTTTTATAAGTGATGGAATTATAAAGATACATACAAGCATGTCAATGAATTTGGTTAAGGTACGTATATTGACATATTAATTAGCTGATGGGATAGAGTTTGAGGGGATTGAGTTGCTCGTGAGCCTAGAAAAAAGACCACGACTGATTTTGTTTTGAGATTGAGATTGCAGTTCAGTGTTTTATCGAGTTGTCGTATTCTTTGACCTTGACTCGTGGGTGAGTAGCTTAGAGTTTTAATCTCTAAGTGTTGAGCAGTTCATTTAATGGAATCTTTGACAATATTGATATCGAAATTGAGGTGAGAATTGGTTAATGGTTTGGAGTTATGAGTTATTAGGCCGTTGTGCCATATTGTGTTTTCGGTCCGGTGTGACCTTGGTTATTGAGTTATATTCTGAGTTTGAAATCGATATTGAGATGGAAGTACTGATTTGCGGTTTTATCCCGCCGGCTCACTCACCCCTTGTCTTTGGCCTTATGTTCGGCGATGAGAATACGATACTTGGTTACTTGGAGGAAGATTTTATGAGATAGAGTAATGAGTAAGACGGAGTAAGGAGCTGGAAATTTTATAATGAGGTTACGGGGACGTAACCATGTTTTAAGGAGGATAGGATTGTAAAATCTTAATGATTTTATGGTATGGCTAGTTGTTATGACATGACTATTTGGTATATGGTGATTGTTTATACTTGATAATTTTGATTACTTCTGTCATGCATTTTATTGTGGTTCATGAAGTATCCCTTAATTTAGTAATACATTAAACTTTGGGGACAAAGTTTTCCTAACGAGGGTAGAATGTAACATTTCGTGTTTTAAAGTACTTTTATTAGTTTTGATGTTATGTGATGTCACATTTTGTATTCGTTACGTGCCTAGTGACCAGGTTGTTGACCATGGGATGGTGAACTTCGGGACGAAGTTCATTTTAAGGAGGGAAGACTGTAATACCTGGTATTTTATTATAATAATTATTAATTATTTGGACGTGTTGATGGTTATTTGAACATTTATACTCGATAATTAATTATCGAATAAGGGTTTTATATGTTATATGTTGTTAGTGAAGGGTCGAGCATGCGTGTTGGTTGGTAAACCGTGTTTTAGTATCAATTTGGGCCTGGGAGTGCGTGCCTAACGTGAGCAGCCCACCTCAACTTTCAGAACTTCACAAACACCTCACGATATCCCCTTTGTATGCCGCCATATAAGAACATAACCCTAACCCTACCCTAACCTAGTAAACGCCAATCATACTCACACATCTACTGTCGCCGCATCAGAGGGTAAGGAAGGAGGTACATATGGTGGTCTAGGGTGGTATAGGGGTGGTCGTTTACACGGAGAAGCCAGGTATACTCGTTTTCTTCTTCATTCTGCTCTGTTGTTGCGATAGTTTGTTACCTACTGTTCAATCGAATTTTCATGCTTATGAGTTCTGGTTTTTGAATATTATGAATCTATGTTGTTAGTAGTTGTGTTTTGACCATAGTCATACCACCATTGACCACCTAGGACCACCAGTCATGGTCGTTTTTGTCGCCTGTTCAGATCTCGGTTTCGATGTTTCAAAACAGAGTCACGAGCATGTATATTTACGCCTTAATTTGTATGGGTTTCTGTTCACGATTGGTCTGGGTGTTAAGCGTATAAGTTAGTGGTGGTCAGGATGTTTGGGTGGTGGTTCTCGTGGTGGTTCTTGGTGGTGCGTGAGGTTATTATAGTGGGTTTCGTTTTGGTGGTTCGCAATGTAAAAAATCCGAACAAAACAGAGGCAGTGTTGGTGCTGGGTTTAATGGGTTGTTATGGGTGGTTGTTGCGACGTCGACAGCCATTGTTGATTTCCCTGAGACCACCGTGGCCCAGAGGCGAGCTTGGTGGTGTCACAGGCGAAGTCATTAGTGGTGGTTGGCGGCAGCAACGGTGTTAGTCAGGGTGTTAAGTACGTTGAAATGTCGGGGCTGTTGGGTTTGTGCGTGGGGTTGCTGATGCGTGTGGTCTTCTTTGCTTTGCTAAGGTGCTATTGTTTTGTGATCTTATTATTAGTAAATCTTTATTAGTGCATTATTAATATCAATATTATCATTATTGTTTTATTTGTTATTGATAACATTTGTAATCATTATTACTATAAAAGCAAAATGTATAACTGCATACGTGGCGCAATAATATTCCACCATTCACTCTTTCGCGCACTCACATTCACCCTCACAAAAATCAGTTTCGTAGACCAATGAGAACCCTTAATTTATGCCAAGTCATATATTTTTATGTATTATAAAATTATAATATTATTAATATTATTATTATTATAATCATTCCATAAATATTGTTAGGTACCGAGATTCCCTAAATATTATAATATTATTATTTATTTATTATTATTATAAATCTGCTATTAGGTGCCGTTTAATATTTAGGTACCAAATCACTCGGATTTTGCATTATTTCAAGTCATATATTTTCATTCCATAAATATTGATACGTACCGAGTCATATACCGAGATTCCCTAAATATTATAATATTATTATTTATTGTGATTATAATCATTCCAAGATTCCTTAAATATTAAACCGAGAAATTAAAGAAAAACTGTTTAAACCGAGATTTAGGGAATTTCCACAAATAATCCACTAAATATTCCTTAAATAATCTACGTTGATTTTATTCCATAAATTTTCCATAAAATAGAAGTCTGATGCAAATGCACTACTCAATAGAAGTCTCCGCTGAACAATCTACGTTTGCTAAATATTCCATTCCATAAATAATAAATATATGGAATGCAATATTCCATAATAAATAATAAATATTACGTAATTGTAATCTCAGAATTGATAATAAAAAATTAGTTGCTAATATTCAAGTGTATAATCTCGGAAAAAATTACACGGCTGAAGACATACCCTACTAATAAAATATTCCATTCCATAAATTACACACCTCAACAATATATACAAAGAAATAAGAGTTTGATCCATGCAATATTCCATAATAATAAATAAATATTACCTAAATACAGAGTTTTAGCTGCTACAGAGTTTCACGTGAGAACAACTATCTCCGAATGATAAATAGAGACTTTAAGCTGCCACAACCTACCTACCTACCTCAACAATTTTTATAAACGTGCAATTCAATAGCTGAAACCTACCTCAACAATTTTTCATATCAAATGGCTATGACAAGTTTTTTTACTATTAGCGACCTCAAGTATGGGGTTCGTGTTACTCAGATCAACATATGACAAGTTTCTTAACTCAATCAGATGTTCCGGTTTACCCAATCACAGCTTAAGACTGAAAGTTGGAGCTATAGTGATGCTTTTAAGAAACATTGACCAAGCAAATGGTTTGTGCAATGGCCCCCGAATGGAGGTAAAGCAACTAGGAAATCGCGTTATTAGTGCAACAATTATTTCTAGCAGTCATATCGGAAGCAATGTCTATATTCCCCGCATCACTTTGACTCCTTCCGATCAAACCAGGTTCCCAATTAAGTTTGAAAGAAGACAGTTTCCTTTAGCAGTTTGTTTCGCTATGACTATTAACAAAAGTCAGGGTCAATCTCTATCCCGTGTTGGACTTTATCTTCCAAGACCAGTCTTTACCCATGGCCAATTGTACGTTGCTATATCTAGGGTTCCGAGTAACAAAGGTCTAAAAGTGCTACTTCTTGATGAAGAAGGAGGAATGACTAATACAACAACGAATGTTGTTTACAAGCAGGTTTTCGAGAAACTGTAATTTTCCTCCTACAGTATCGAATTTTAATACACCCATTTAATTTATATTTCTACCTGATTAGTTATTTTGTTCATCGTATTTGTCCGTCAACTTATGTTCCGTAAGCAATTCATCAAAAGACAATAACTTTCCAAACTACTCATTATTAGTTATTTAATCTTTTTTTTAGTCGTTTATTGTTTTTTCTTATATACCTTATTCATTAATGTTATCATAAGTAATCCAAATATTATCATCATTACTAACAGCTATAATTAAATTAGTGCACCAGGAAATTCACCTTTTGACCGAACATATCTTATATGCAAACATCCCGTTAAAAATTAATTTGTTCGAATAAATAGAATTGCTATATATTGAAATGAATATACCTTCGTCGTCTTTAAAAATAAGTGTACACAACCCCGTGATTTTTCACGGGTGTTACACTAGTATTGTTATTATTATTATCATGGTTAGATTATTATTATTGTTAATACTTTTGCTATTAGTTATATTATTTTATTTGTGGAGTTATTATTAATGTTGTTGTATTTCCTAATCATTACAATTAGCATTATGATTAGCATTATTATTAATATTATTAGTAAGCATTGTTTAACATTAATATTGTTAGTATAAGTTGTATTATTATTATGGTTATGAGTTTATAATTGTATGGTCATATGTTATATATGTTTTATTGTTATTATTATTGATTTAGTAATAGTTGGTTATTTGATTATTATTATAATTAGTAAATCTATAAATAGTAAGTCCATAATTAGTAAGCTTATATTGGTTAATGATAATTGATATGTAAATGAGCCTGTTTATAAATGTGTGATTATAATGTGTTATGAGTATCATTTATAAACACGATCAAGTAATTAACTAGTAGGGTTTGGTTGTACGAATAGAATTTGATACTAAGTACTATTTATAGGAATTGAGTTCGAGGTGGAATATTTCTAGCAGCTGTTCGGTTGTCACGTGAAGATGAGAATTAAGGGTCTTGTGATATGGAGTGGTGTGATATTGGGTCTTATGATATGGAGTGGTGCGATATTGGGTCTTGTGATATGGAGTGGTGTGATATTGGGTCTTGTGATATTGAGTTGTGTGATATTGGGTCTTGTGATATGGAGTGGTGTTTGATCGGGAAGTAGTTGGTTAGACGGTATGGAGATGGAAGTGTATTGTTTTCTATTGTTGTTTATGTTTTATCTATTTTCCTACTCAACCTCGTGGTTGACCCTGTGTATTCGTGTGACACCTGTGATGATCCGTGATGGGAAGCAGCTTTGACAAGAAAGATGGTGTTGTGGGAGCATGGGATGGCGTGAGCACTTGGATGGACCGACTTAGAATTAGATCACATACTTCGAAGTTATCAGTTGTACTTTAGTTTCCGCTGTGTAGTATTTGTAAACATCAAAGTTTAAATTTTATCAATTTTATATAAAGTAATCTGGTTGTTTTACTTTGTTATTCACTATCTCGGTCGTTCCGAGATGGTAACAGTCCTGTTTATTTGAGAATGTCTGTCGAAAGGCTCTTAAATAAATGGGGGTGTTACATGCATCCTGCAGAGAGTGCTCATCCTTTGACAGTTGACATCAAGCTGTCGGGAACTGAGATTATTTGGAGTGGAAGAGGCAGATGGAACTGGCTATCTGCTCAAAGAGGAAGCTTGGATTTCTGACTGGAGTAGTCAAGAGACCTACTAATGACACGCTCAAACAAGATGTCTAGAATACTTGCAACAGTCTGCTTATTTCTTGGATTCTCCATAATGTGGAGAAGCCAATCAAGAAGTCAGTCATGTACACCAAGAGTGAAAAGGAGATCTGGGATTACATGCAAAAACAGTTTTCTGTCAACAATGGTGCAAGAAAATTCAGGCTAAACAAGGAACTAGATGAGCTTGAGCAAGGGGACAAGTCCATCTGTGACTACTTCATAGAACTCAGGATTTAATGGCAAAATCTTGAAATTCTGACTGACTGGCCTCCACTGTCTCAAGTCACAGCTGAAACAAATGTCTGAAAGAAAACTCTTTCAGTTTCTGAATGGTCTGCATCTTTCTTATAAGACCATGAGAACCAATGTTCTCATGATATCTCCCTTGCCAAGTGTTAAATAAGTTGCATCTCTATTTCAGCAAGAAGAAACTCAGAGAAGGAATGACAAGATGGAAATAGATGATGCTGTTACTTTTGCTATTCAGAAGGAAGGAGACAAAGACACTTGTCTTGTCTGCACCAGGAAAGGTCATACCAATCAAGGATAAGTGTTGGAAGGTTATTAGCTATCCAGCTGACCATCCTGTGTCAAAGAAATTTCCAGAAAAATCTCAGGAGTACAAGTTCAAGGGATCCTACCAGACATCTAGATATTATCATGCTACTGGATCTAAGGGACCCAAGCCTGGAATGGGCAAAGGCAGAGGAAATTCAGGTCAGAACAGGCAAGGCAAAGTTGGTGCAAATGCCATGGTAGGACAAGGTTTATCAATCACTGAAGGTGTTATAACCCTAATTGTACAACAATTTACTCAGCTAATGAATAATCAAAAGGGAAATGAAACTCTCTATCCTGGAACTAAAGATGAACTTGAAGCCAACTTTGCAGGTATGGCATATTTAGAATGTTGTTATGCCTCCAACACACCACATGAGTGGATTATAGACTCTGGGGCATCAAATCACATGGTGTTTGATTTAGCTATTCTAAAAAATAAAAGAGAACTGAAGAACAAATCCAAAATTAATCTCCCTAATGGAGAAACATCCATTGTTTCACATGTGGGAACCTATGCCTTTACAAATGGTCTGACATTAAATAATGTCTTATTTGTTCCTGCATTTAGACATAAATTATTGTCTGTTCAAAAATTGACAAGAGATGAGCAATGTTATAAAGTCGTCTATGTCAAATTTGGTATCATACAGGACTCTCAAACCAAGACTACTAAGGGAATTGAAAAAGAAACCAAGGGTGTCTACTACTTATTAAATAGTGGCTGTCATTCTCACCCTAAGTTAGCCTATAATTATGTTTTAGAATGTAATGCTACTGTGTCTGTCAATAACCCTAGTTTAAGGGAAGAGTCGGGTGGCACCTTTTCAGTCCTTGTAGTGCACCTGATGTCTTGTGTAATGAAATGTCATTTTCTAATGATAAGAATCCTGATATTTGGCATTTAAGGCTTGGTCATGCTTCAGTGAGTAAATTGAAACACATCTCACACATTGCAATAGCTTCACAATGTAATGCTACAACAATCTGCATGACATGTTCCATGTCAAAACAAACAAAGCTGCCCTTCCCTCTGAGAACAGAAAAGGCTAAAACTCTACTTGATTTAGTTCATGTTGATGTATGGGGACCATACAGAAAAGAAACAAGATATAAACATAAATTCTTCCTTCGTTGGATGAACACAGTAGAGCAACTTAAATATACCTTATGAAACACAAGTCAGAAGTGGCACAACTTCTTGTGCAATTTTACAAATTTGTTTAGAATCAATTTAACACAACAATTAAAGTACTTAGGTCTGACAATGCACTAGAAATTTTTGAAGGGGATAGTAAGAAATATTTATTGTCCAAAGGAATCTGGCATCAAACCAGTTGTGTTGATAGGCCTCAGCAGAATGGGGTTTTAGAAAGGAAACATAGACACATGCTTGAAATCAGTAGGGCTATCAAACTCACTCAGGTCTGCCTCTTTCTCTCTAGGCTGACTGCTACCAACTCCTCTCCTGAAGAATAAAACACCATACGAGGTGGTGTTTAATAAATTACCAAATTATGATATAATAAAGGTATTTGGTTGTCTGGCTATGGCATATACTCCTAGCAGAGACAAAGATAAATTTTCACCAAGGGGTGTACCATGTATATTCATAGGCTATCAATTGTCACAAAAGGGTATAAGATGTATGACATTGTCAAGAAGACTGTCTTTGTCTCCAGAGATGTAAAGTTCTATGAAGGAGTATTTCCTTGTAAAATTCAGAACTCTACTCAACACTTACCTACTCTTTACTCAAGAGAATATCAACAATTCCCTGATACTCTCCTGAACCATTCATCTGATTTCATTGATACAACAAATCCCACTGAAAAACATTCATCTGAAGCTACTGAACTTTCCACTAATGAGTCCTCACCGAATGACATTCCTGATAAGATATCTCAGGACATCATTCAAAGCCCTAATTCTGATTCTCCTCCAACTACAACCACTGTCACTCATGCCAGACCAGTGAGAGATAGGTGGGCTCCCAGGTGGACTAAAGACTTCATGATGAACAATCCTGTCATGGCCCCCACAAATGTGGCTAATGTGGCAATACTTCATCTGGACTCTGCTTTTGCAGGTCACACCACACTTCTGTCTACACAAGTTGACCCTCTTACATTTCAAGAAGCCATTCAAGAATCAAAAATGGATTCAAGAAATGCAACTTGAATTGCAAGCTCTTCATGACAACCACACTTGGATTCTCACTGATCTGCCTAAAAGGAGAAAGGCTATAGGATGCAACTGGGTCTACAAAACAAAATTCAATCCTGATGGCTCCACAGAAAGACATAAGGCTAGACTTGTGATACAGGGCTTCAGACAAAAGTATAGAATAAATTATAAAGAGACTTTTGCTCCTGTGGCAAAAATGTTAACAGTAAAAGCTCTTTTGTCTGTCATTGCCATCAAAAATTGGGAAACTTGTCAAATGGATATAGCCAATGTCGTCCTCCATGGTGAGTTGGTAGAAGATGTTTATATGAAGCTACCTCAAGGGTACTGTGATGGGATCTTACAGGTCGGTGGACAGGGGGAGATTGGAAACTCTGATGGAAAAGTCTGTAAACTTCCCAAGTCTCTCTATGGCCTGAAATAGGCTCCCAGGCTAAGCTATCTCAAGTTCTTATCACTTATAGGTTCAAGCAATCTCATGCAGATCACTCACTCTTTATCAAACAGCAACATGACACCACCACTATTGTGTTGATCTATGTAGATGACATGGTCATCACAGATGATTGTCCATCTGAAATTCAAGCACTCAAAGTTCATCTCAATTCTATTTTTCATATAAAGGATCTACGTGAACTGAAATACTTCCTAGGCCTAGAAGAAACCAAGAGCAGTGTTGGTATTTTCATCTCTCAACCGAAGTACACTCTTGACCTGCTCAAAGACTTTGGGGGTGGACAAGTCTAGGGCTATTCATCTCCCTATCAATCCAGTACCTAAGCTGGAGCCAGGAAAGGGAACTTCTCTTCCTCAACCAGATACTTATAGAAGATTGGTTGACAAATTAATATACCTAAATATCTCAAGACCTTATATTGCCTTTTTCTGTCCAACTCTTAAGTCAATTCCTTCAAACACCTACATTTGATCATATGCAAGCAGCAAAAAGAGTTCTCAGATATCTCAAATATGCTCCTGGCCAAGGCATTCTCTTTACTAGCAATTCCGCTGCTCAACTCACTAGTTACTGTGACTCTAATTGGGCTTCTTGCCCTTACAGTAGACGATCAACCACAGGGCACTTCATTCTCCTTGGTGATTCACCCATCTCTTGGACGATCAACCACAGGGCCCTTACGGTGACTCTAATTGGTGTCTAGATCCTCAGCTGAAGCTAAGTATAGGGCCATGGCTATGACTACATGTGAGGTTACATGGCTTTTTCAACTTCTGCAAGACCTTGGCCTGAAGCAGCTAGTACCAGCTCATCTCAAATGTGACAATCAAGCTGCCCTAGCCATAGCTGCAAACCCTGTCTATGATGAAAGAACCAAACACATTGAAGTGGATTGCCATTTCATCCGGGTAAAGATTCAGCAAGGGCTCCTAACTACATCATATGTTTCTACTAAGGAACAAGTGGCATATGTCTTTACTAGGTCATGTTCTGTTGCTCAGCATCAGTACTTATTGTCCAAGATGGGAGTTACATCAAGTCTCCACTCACATCTTAAGGGGGAGTGTAAAGAGGATCATTCTCATGTTGATATTATTAATACTAGTGCTACAAAAGCTACTACACGGACTATGCACAAGTCTGAGTTTGATAGTCCACCAAAGAGGAAAAGAAGAAAAGTTGGCAAAGATCTCAAGCTTGACAGACTCCTATTTTAGTGAAATTTAGAGTCAATGCAATTTACTCAGCTTTATTCGTTGGATTATAACTGCTGGATATTAACAACAATTGTCTGCATTCATATATATAACCTGTGTACTTATTGTAATAACGTAATCAATTCAATCAATGAAACTTAATACAATTTTATGGCCAATTCCTCATATTTTCTGCTTCCTGCAATTGCATTAAACTCAACCCCAAGTATAATAAGCATGTAACTCCATACATTATACTGACTATATAGTAGTGATGGTTTCAAGGATATGAAACTTGATCTTCATTTTTTCGATGAAGTGATAATTAAACATTGCTTTTGTGAAGCCAATAAGGTTGTTGATTTCATGGCTTTTGTTGGACATTCATGTCCAACTCTTTCGAGGTGGGTTGAAAGCCGGTGGCTTCAACTTACCTTACTCATTCGAAAGGATTAGATAGGTTGGTCCTATCCAAGAGGGTGAGCCTAGATTCCTTACCTTATCAAAAAAAAAAATAGAAGTGTTGGATCCAAAAAATATGTTTTCGATATCCTTGATAACATTTTACATATATTATCCAATGAAGATAATATTTCTAGCATAAAATTAAGACGGAGAAGATGCAAGAAAAATTATTTCCGGTGTTCGCGGACCTGATACCCTAAGGCATGGATCTTCCAATGGTATATACGAAGTAGTCAATTGAAAATTGGATTAACTGATCGGCATAGGCATAGGAATCTGTAATAGGCATAGGCATAGAAAATGAAATGAAAGCTAATAACGTACAAGTGAATGGATTAAATGTTTAGTAAATCTTACTTGTGAGGGGTCACTATTTATGACGGATATTTTGTTAGATAAAATGGATAGAAAATGAGGTAATGGAAAAGAGAACCACATGGGAGAGAGAAAAAGTGGATATTTTATGAAATAAAATAGTACCCCACGCAAATTTGCGATGGATATACTTATCATAAATGAGAATTTGTGTTATAGTATGTTTAGAGCAAAGGTTGAGTAGGCGTAGTGGATAATGAAAATGAAGTACACAAAGATTGTACGACGGTAGTTTGAAGTAAAGCATGTGAAGGAATCCTAAAAAACCCGGAACAAATTAAAGTGGTGTATCAATATGACATGTCGTGCAATCCAATATAAACAGACACCCAATTATTGGAGTACATCAATTAGTGGGTTACATAGTTACATACTTAACATGCATCACGCATCACATTTGAAGAGATAGCATCCCAATTTCCCAGTTATGTAATTTTCCTTTTCTTAACGCAAATTTTCATTGAAACGAAAGTATTCATTACAAGTTAAAGATGAATAGTGTCTCTCACAAATCAAGTAGATAATTTATAATATACTCCATTTAGATTCACTTGTTCTCCCATTTACCTTGTTGTGAAAAGGATATTATCCGTTTTCAACTAATGACGAATATTATCCATTTTTAACTGATAACAGATAGTATCCGTCTTTAACAAGACTCTTTGTTTTTTTACTCATGTCCATTCTTCCTTTACCAAACTCTTTACTAATTCATTGTTTACGGCCTTGCTTTAGCTACCAAACCTGTTGTCTTTGCAATTCAGTTTAAAATTGAGATTCAGCACAAAAAGGATTATACAACCAGATATATAATAGCACTAGTTTTAAATCCGTGCAAATTGCACGAGATTGTAGGTTCAATTATTGTTATTTATGAATAATGATTAGTCATATTTTCGATTTTCGATTTGTAATATAATTTTATATGACCGATATACTAAAAATATTGTAATATTAACATACAGTTTATATTTAAAGTATATCAAAACGCAATCAATCTATATAAATTTGAAATATCATAACAGAATTACAATATACAATGATAAGTAAAATGTTAATACAAAAATCTCAAAATTTTCTTCACTATATATGCATTTTTCATCGTCACAACTCACTCATAAATCAGAGTTGTCAACATGTCGAATTCTTTGGAGATGGTTTGAAAGCCGATAGTTTCAACTTACCTCATTCAAAATAATGAAATAGGTTGGTCCTACTCTATCTGGAGATCAATATAGTTTTTTACCTTATCAGAGAAAAAAGATATGACTGCCCCTAAAGCCCGTCATTACTCGTGTTTTTGTGAATGTTAAGTGTCTATTATGATACTTTTCTTTTGCAATTTCAATATCCCATTTTTTTTATCGTGGCATTTTTAATTTAATATTTGGAGCGTTTTTTTTTTCAAATAATATTTATGTGAAGTTTTACGCATAAACTCTTGAATAGTTACTTTTTACCGTGATTTAAATTTTCATCCATGAAGTTTTATGTTAGAATTTTGTGGTATTTTAATGATATTGGTTTTATACATATAAGATTATTATTCATAAATCATTATTTATTAATCTTTACGTACCGACCATCGTTATTTTTAATATTTACGTACAAATCATAAACGAAATCGTTTACGTACTGAACATAAACCAAGGCGGTTCTCGTTATTTAACTATTTCATCTTTGTTGTGTGTCCCGCTTTTATCGATTTACCAACAATCCATCGTTATTTTTTAATACTTACGTACAAATCATGTACATAACATAAACCTAAGCGGTTTTCGTTAATTAATTTTTTCATCATTGTTGTTGATGCACAGATTTGTTTTAAATTTTTCTTTATTAATAAAGATAAGATATGTGAATATATTGAATACATTTGACATAAAACGTTTGCTATCATAAAATAAATTAAATTAGTGTTTTTAACTTTTAGTTTAACTGGTATGGTATTAGGTATTTTGTCATGGTTTTTTTTCCATTATCCAGTTTATTCTTATATATATGACGATGACAATGGAGGATTAGTCGAGTTTTCTAGATTTTATTTTCATGTTATGTTGAATTATTAAAATATAGAAGATATTATTTTTTAAAGAAATATTATTATAAATTAGTACGATATATAAATATCAAATATTATGCATGAGATATAGGACAATATATCTTCTTGAACATAAATATTACGCATGACATTTGGACCGATATATTTGATTGAACATGAATATTTATGAGATAATCAGTTACTTATATACATTTTGTACTTTTTTGTAACAATATTGTAAATTGTAAATTGTATCAGTTCATGTATTTGATTGTAATTTTATTTTAGTTGTTATTGTAATTTATTATTTATCGTTGCAAAATATTATAACAAATTAACATGATATTATAACAAAAATGCACGGGTTACTTGTTAAAATTAACTAAAACAGTCTAAGTATAACCAAAAATGCACGGGTTACTTAAAAATATTGTTATTAGTTTAATTAAAAGACAATTTAAATAGTAACCCGTGCAATTTTTAAATTGTCTTAATACATGTTATAATTATACCTGTTTTCATTTAAACTTGGTATTATAACAAAATTTTGATAAAATTATCAATATAAATATTATACAAAGCGTCTTATTTTATTTATATACTTATGCAAAATATGTATTGAATTTTTTGTTGTAATTAATTCTGTATTCATTTCTAATCAATAATTTTTGTGTCGAAAACGTAAACTTTTTTAATTTTACATTGAAATTAAATCAATCTATATTTTGTCGGGTCCCACGTTTCTAAAAAAAAAAAAAGCCTTGTTTAGGGTGAGTTTTAAATTTTTAATTTATAATTTTTTTGGCTGAACATAAATATTACGCATGACATTTAAAACAGTATATGTGATTGAACATAAATTAAAAATGAGATAATCATATATTTATATACATTTTGTATTTTTTTTGTAACAATGTTGTAAATTGTAAATTGTATCAGTTCATGTATTTCATTGTATTTTATTTTAGTTATTATTTTAAAGTATTATATATTATATACTTTTGCAACAAATTGTACTAAATTTTTTTGTTGTAATTAATTCCGTATTCGTTTCTAATCAATAAATTTTTTTTGTCGAAAACGTGAACTCTTTACTTTTATATTGGAATTAAATCAATTTGTATTTTGGTGGGTCCCATGTTTTTGATTAAAAGAAAAAGAAAAAATAAAAGAAAAAGGCATGTTTAAGGTGACGTGGGTGAAGGAAAATGCAAGAAATGATTCGGTATTAATATAGATAAGATTCCGTATTCGTTTCTAATCAATAAATTTTTTTTGTCGAAAACGTGAACTTTTTACTTTTACATTGGAATTAAATCAATTTATATTTTGGTGGATCCCATGTTTTTGATTAAAGGAAAAAAGAAAAAGGCATGTTTAAGGTGACGTGGGTGAAGGAAAATGCAAGAAATGATTCGGTATTAATATAGATAAGATCGTACAATTATGGTGTATTTTTTGTGTATATTTGTTGAGTTTTTAAACTATTTTGGGTTATATTTTAGTTTTCTTATATTAAAATTAAAATATTGTTCAACTTATAAGTATTGTGTTTTAATTGTATAATAATTTTCGATTCTTAATATTTTCTCAAGGAGTTTATAAATTTTACCATATAGCTCATATTTTTATTAATAAAGCTCGAATTTTCTATTAAAAAGCTCAGAATATGTACAAAAAATTGTATACCTCTAATGATATAATCCGATTGAAAATTCAGCGTTCACACGTAGAATTTACACATGCGTCTATATTATACGCTTCTCTTTCATTATTTGACGAAAATATTCCGTTGGACAAACGTCATACTCAATTACCCCGTATTTATTGATGATAGTAAACACGATCTAAATAATAACTATAAGTCTCTTTTGTGACGGATATATTCGTCACAAGTTTGTGACGGGTCAAGTACATTCACTCGTTTAGATGGGACAAAAGTAAGAGTGTATAGAAAATTATAAATAGTGTCTTTATATCTGTAAATAAATTTTATTTGACCCGTTAAAATTTTACGATACATATTGGAGTTATAGGTGAGAATTTGTGAAATGATGAAGACCCAATATGTAGTAGACCCTTGACGCCATCAAATTGTATAGAGTCAACAAAGTGATGATTAAATTCTCATGTATTTGTATAGTGGGGATTTGATAGCAAAATGTACAATAATGCAATTCTAGTGATTGACGCTAATCCTTGTGTATAACAACAGTACAAGCACGAAGTAGTTGAATTGAAACTTAACATACTTTTCCATAATTAGCACAATTCAATTTTAAAGTACATTGCGCGTACGAAAGCTTATCCATATATCACCAACTCACTCCTACAGTCCTACTCCGTATTATATTGCCGATTGGACAATCGTTGTAGAAACACTACAAACACTAATTTAAACATTCGCCCACATAATTACTGGATAATTTACTCCCTCTTCCTAATAGAATACAATTTATTTATACAACTATTTTTGCATATTTCCTGTAATTATTTAGTTGGGATCTCAATCCCGTAACTTAGGAAAGGATTATTTGGTCTTCCTAGAATCATGGGTTGACTCAAACTAATTTAGGACTCCTTGTATTATATAATGTATATTGTTGTGAATGAATAAACCAGGGAAAATCATTTCTTATATGGTATAAGTTACCAATCCCGATCCTCTACACATCTTCCGCTACACTCGGCTTCGTCTCCTTCTTTTCCTTCTGTGCAGTCGACGTCACACCACCATGACAAACGACTCCAATACAAAATCTACCTTTCATCCAGCCTACTCCGTCTCAAACATCAAAAACTTCGTTCCTATCACACTTGAGGCCGAGAATGTTCACTACGCATCATGGGCCAAGCTTTTCCTCAACACAGCTCGCGTCTTTGACGTCCTTGACCACGTCACCCCATCCAAGGATGTCGCGGCTGCCCACGATGGCCAATGGGAGCGCCTCGACGCAATCGTCAAACAATGGATTTATAGCACAATTTCGCTCGACCTCCTACACATCATACTTGAACCCGGCCTCTCTGCACAAGCGGCATGGGAACGTCTTAACTCTTAAGGACATCTTTAATGACAACAAAAACTCTCGTGCCGTATATTTGGAGCAGCAATTTACCAGCACTCACATGGACTCGTTTCCCAATGTCTCCGCCTATTGCCACAAGCTCAAAATGATAGCCGGTCAATTGGCTAACTTTGGCTCCCCGGTGTCGGAAACTCGCCTTGTTCTTCAATTAGTCACCCACTTATCTGCTGGCTATCAAAGTGTGGCTACATTGATTCAACAAAGCGACCCCTTGCCCTCGTTTTACAAGGCACGCTCTATGCTCACGCTTGAGGAAAGTCTTATCACGAAAGAGTCTCCCGACACCACTCTCCTTTCGTCCCAGCCATCATCAGGTGATTCTTCTTCTCGGACCAACACCAAGAATGGAGGTAATAACAACTACAAAGGCAAAGGCAACCGCAATAACTACCGTGGAAACTATCGAAGTAAGAATAATTACAGTGGGTCTAATAATTCTGGTGGTAATTCTAATGGTGGTAACAACTCAAATTCAAATCATAATAATAAAAAACAAAACCACCGAGGTCAACCATCTAGTAAATCCCAGTCCTGGACTTTCGTCCCTTTCCCTAGTTGGCCGCAACAATACCCGCCTTGCCCATACCCTACCTCCGGCTGGACTGCTCCCCCATCTCATAACTCTGCAGGTATACTCGGTCCCAGACCACAACAGGTGTTTATCGCGCAACCCTCGCAGACAACGGGCGCTTTCGTGCCTACTGACATCGCGGCAGTGATGCAGTCCTTGAATTTCGAAGGACCCGATGAAAACTACTACATGGATATCGGGGCCTCGTCTCATATGCAATCCAATAACGGTACGCTATCTTCTTATTCTACTTTGAGTGATAACCGTCACATAGTTGTTGGAAATGGCAATTTGATTCCAATTGCGGGTCATGGTACCACAAAACTGTCTTCCCCTCACCAAAAATTGATCCTTAAAAATGTGTTACATGTCCTAAGCTTAATTAAAAACCTTGTTTCAGTTCGGAAATTCACTATTGATAATAATGTTTCTGTCTCCTTTGACCCATTTGGTTTCACTGTGAAGGATCTCAAGACGGGAAAGTCGATAATGCGCAGTAATAGCACGGGCGACCTCTACCCTCTTCTACCATCAACCCAACACGCCAATGCCAAGCCCACTGTCCTGCTGGCCATGTCCACCTCTACGTGGCACAACCGTTTAGGTCATCCTGGTCCCGTAATTTTCAATTCTATTTGTCAAAATAAAACAATTGTTTGTCGTCCTGTCAAAGTGTCCTCCGTTTGTCATTCGTGTCAATTAGGGAAGCATGTTAAACTCCCTTTTTCTGAGTCTTTGTCAAACACTATTAATCCTTTTGATATTTTACATACCGACTTATGGACATCTCCCGTTCTTAGCACAATGGGCCATCGTTATTATGTTTTATTTCTCGATGATTACACCAACTTTCTTTGGACTTTCCCTCTCAAAACCAAATCTCAAGTTCACTCCATTTTTTCGACTTTATACAACATGATAAAAACTCAATTTAATTACTCCATTAAAACGGTTCAGTGCGACAACGGTAGAGAATTCAATAACACTTCCTTCCACCAATTCTTTGCTAAATATGGACTCTTATTCCGCTTCTCATGCCCACACACCTCCCCTCAGAATGGTAAGGCCGAACAGAAAATTCGCACCATTAATAACATCCTGCGTACCCTCCTTCTTCACTCTCACGTGTCACCCTCACTTTGGCACTATGCCCTCGGCATGGCCACCTACCTACACAACATTCTCCCAAGCAAAGCCAGTTACCATACATCTCCCACCGCGAGCCTCTACTCTCGGGATCCTTCGTATACTCACCTACGCACCTTCGGGTGTTTGTGTTATCCTCATATCCCTCCACTAACCACACACAAACTCGCGCCCCCGTGTTATTCCTTGCGTATTTCTTGGCTATCCCGACCCTCACAGGGGTTACAAATGTCTGGATTTGGCAACCCGCAAAGTTATCATATCTCGCCATGTTACATTCGATGAAAATGTATACCCATTTGCTGCTGCCCCCCACCAGCCGTGTCCTCCCCTTCTGACCCGACACCCGACACCTTACACTCTACATCACCTCCAGCAGCAATCCCTGGATACTGTTACCCAACCCCACGACCAGCCTGCCCCTCCAACTACTCCACCTAGCTCCCCTCTACAGCCTGCTCAGACCGTAACTCCATCTAGCTCCCTTCCCTTGCCTCTTTCGCCCTATGTTTCACCCGTGTCCCAATCTGCCAGCTCCTCAACCACCTCGCCCTCACCCCACCTCTCCCCTCAAATGGCCACCCGCGCACAACACGGTATTTTCAAACCCAAAACCTTATTCGACCTATGCACTACGTCCCTCTCACCCGTTCCAAAATGCCCCATTACCGCCCTCCGTGACCCAAATTGGAATCGGGCCATGACCGACGAATATGACGCACTCATTACGAATAAGACTTGGGTTCTTGTACCTAGGCCGGAAAATGTTAATATCACCCGATGCATTTGGCTATTTAAACACAAATTTAAAGCTAATGGTGAGTTGGAGCGATACAAAGCTCGTCTTGTTGTTAATGGCAGGTCTCAACAAGTTGGCGTTGATTGTGACGAAACATTTAGTCCGATGGTAAAACCTACCACTATCCGGATTGTTCTCAGCCTTGCCGTATCAAAAAAATGGCAAATTCACCAACTCGACGTAAAGAATGCATTTTTACACGGCCACCTTGCAGAAACGGTCTATATGCATCAACCACCCGGTTTTCATGATAAAGATCGCTAATCATGTTTGCCTACTCAAGAAATCCCTCTATGGTCTTAAGCAAGCCCCCCGGGCATGGTATCATCGATTTGCAACCTTTGTTTCTACAATCGGTTTCAAACATAGCCGGTCCGACAATTCATTATTCATTTATCGCAACGGTAATGACATTGCTTATCTCTTATTATATGTCGACGATATCATTTTAGCAACATCCAGTGACACTCTCCGTGTTACATTAATGAATTACTTGCACTCGGAATTCGCTATGACCGATCTTGGACCATTAAAAATTTTTCTTGGAATAGCTGCAAAACGCCATAAACACGGCCTGTTCCTACACCAACAACGATACGCTGAGGACATTATTAACCGCGCAAATATGGGGTCCTGTAAACCCGCTCACACACTGGTCGATACAAATTCTAAATTGAGTGCCACGGCCGGTGACCCCGTTGCCGATCCCTCCCTTTTTTCGTAGTCTTGCAGGGGCCCTTCAATACCTGTTTTTCACGCGGCCTGATATCTCGTATGCAGTACAACAAATTTGCTTGCATATGCATGATCCTAGGGAGGCCCACTATGGTGCCCTAAAACGCATCATCCGTTACATTAAAGGTACGTCGCATTTCGGTCTTCACATTACGGTGTCCACTGCCAGTAATCTTATTACATATATGGACGCCAATTGGGGTGGGTGTCCCGATACTCGACGCTCCACATCCGGTTATTGTGTGTATTTGGGTGATAATCTGGTTTCATGGTCCTCCAAAAGACAAGCCACGGTTTCTCGATCCAGTGCCGAAGCCGAGTACCACGGCGTCGCCAATGTAGTCGCTGAATCTTGCTGGGTTCGAAATTTGCTACTTGAATTACATTGTCCTAATCCCAAAGCTACATTTTTATATTATGACAATGTGTCAGCCATATATCTCTCCGGTAACCCGATTAATCACCAACGCACCAAGCATATAGAACTTGATATCCATTTTGTGCGCGAAAAAGTAGCTCTCGGTGAAGTTGTCGTTCGCCATGCTCCATCCCGTTATCAATTTGCGGACATCTTTACTAAAGGCCTACCTCGGGTACTGTTCGATGACTTTCGTTCCAGCCTCAGCATCCGTCCTCCTCCGGCTTCGACTGAGGGGGTGTAATAGAATACAATTTATTCATAGAATTATTGTTGCATATCTCCTGTAATTATTTAGTTGGGATCTCAATCCCGTAACTTAGGAAAGGATTGTTTGGTCTTCCTAGAATCATGGGTTGACTCAAACTAATTTAGGACTCCTTGTATTATATAATGTACATTGCTGTGAATGAATAAACCAGGGAAAATCATTTCTTATACTTCCTTTTCTTAATTCTTCTAGTTTTAGACCCGTGCATGGAAATGCACGGGTTGGTTTTAAAATTCTAAATTATAAAATATGGTAATTACTATGAACATTTAGAGGTAATGTTGGCGTGATGATAAAATTATCATAACAACGTTGTTACATGTTACAAATTAAACCTCCGTGAAAAGAATAGGACGCGATATAATATTCAACAGTTTAAGTAAATTAAAAATCTAATTTAGAATATGTTTGGCTTAGATTGTTAAAAATGAGTTTTTGTTTTTAAAACTTAATTTCTTAAAAGTAGTTTTTAAGAATCAGAAACACCAAATTGTTGCTTCTATTTTTATAGGCAAAAAGAGGATATTTAAGTTTTTGAGAAATTATATTTAACTTTTAATTAAATGATGTGTTTGGCCAAAAAGTTTTTTTTAAGTCCAAAACCACATTAAAAAGTTAGGCCAAACACACACTTACTAATAAAAGTACCATTATTAATCATTTAGACAATTTTGTAACTTATACATAAATATACATTAGATAGTTTTATTGCTCAGTCAAAAATATATTTCAATGATTTTGATCTTATTTTAATATAATGAATTTAACTAAATTGGAAAAATCAACTAAAAAACCAATGTAAAATCGAATATATTTAAAAAATCATAACATTATTTCAATATTATAATTAGAAAATATTAAGGGTACATAGAAATCTTGTAAGTTAAGATGAAACAATTCGTTTTATTTGTTGCTTGATATTTTTTTTTTGTCATATTTTACAGAGATATACAAGATTGCATAAATAATATGTCATCCAAATTCATTAATATTGTTAACAACTATAATTTTGAAAAACAAATACAAATCAGTTACTATATCGAAATAAAAAAGAAGATGATTTGAATTTTTAGAAAATGAAATGAAATTAAATGATAGAAATTGAGGCGAGATCACAATTTCCTAAAAATAAACTACCAATAAAAAATCTTTAAATATTACTCCTTTTATAGGGGTCTTAAAGTTTACCAATTTACTACTTCGTATATGACATGTGACAAACATCGAATGGTGGAGATGGAGTTGTGAGGGTTAGTGATGTGGTAAGAATAAGACCGTTAGATCAAGGGGATAAAGGCCTAAAGAAACAAGTATGTGTTAAATTCTCAAAGCAAAGTCAAGTGAGGTTTGGTCAGCAACAACCTCTTATTTTCTGGGTAACTGCTCCTACAAGTCATGGAGCAATTTCGGAGAAGCCTGGTGAAGACAAACTCTAGAAAAAACATAAAAGGAGAATCAAGTCAACCAGAAGGGCTTCTGTGAACCCTCGTGTTAAAGCGAAAAAAGTAAACAAGCGGCATGCGGAAAATAACGCGGGTTTAAACCTTTTGAAATGGAAGATAATGCGAGTAATTCAAACAATAAAACGCGGAAATAAAAATAGATAAGTATAGGTATAATTACAACACAGTCAATCAAGGATAGAATATCTCATGAGTATCAAAAACAGAAACGTAGCCGAACTAGTTAACGATCTAAAGGGTATTGTCATGTCGATGCACGCATCGCTCGCTAACCCTCAGGTAATCCCACAATCAACACCAGTTTGTCATACATGAAACATGTACGTCACGGTCAGTAAGTAACATATAAGAGCAACTCCAATGGTTTCTTTTAAGGACCTGCTTGCAAATACCGTAAATTATCAAGCGGTATGTTTACCATTGGATTATAAAAAATACGTGTTGCTTATAAGCGGGTGTAGCTTTGTCAAGCTACATAGCTTGACAATTAAAATTAATAAAATAAATAAATAAAAACCAACAAAATAATTTAATTATAATACTCCCTCCTATTCCATATTTTCTTCCTTATTTCCTAAAACGGATTATTCAGGTTTTCTTCCCCTTTCCTATTTTGGAAACTTTTATTCTTATTTTATTTATTTTCTCTCTCCTATTATCAAACCCCACTCAAGCTTTTTACTCCTATTTTATTCCTTTTTAATGCTTTTGGCCCCACAATTTCTTATTTAATTCCTAATTATTCATCCCTCTCTCCTATCACCAAACCCCACCCAATTTTTTACACTTATTTTATTCTCCATCTTAATATTTGTGCCAAATACAAAAGGGAAGAAAATATGGAATATGAGAGAGTATTTATTTGTTAGTAGGTTTTTTAAGCTACATTTATTGTAGTTTACCATTAAAGCATATTGTAGCTTGAGAGATTTGTTGCTTGGAAAATATATGGAGCAAAGCAAGCTAGAAAGTTTTGTAGTTTGCTATTGGAGTTGCTCTAAGCATGCATATAATATGGATATATAAGTAAACATATTTAAATGTCAATTAAAACACAGTCTACAATTTATGAACATTCAACATGTGATAACAATAATAAGATAGTCATGTAACAAACAACAAACAACATTGTCAACACCACCATGGATAAACCAAGGTGTATATTGTGCTGCATTTTATTCCGTTTGAACTTTTATTTTAATGATTGTTTTGAGGGCACAAGGTCAAAATCGTATGATTTATTTTATGATTAGTTTGTGTGGGATTGGTTGTCATTGTGGTTTACTTGATTTTATAGGTGGGCATAGGCCTTGATTGACAAATTTAGCAAGGCAATCAACTGCATTTGACCGAGTACGAGGGTCATTCGATAGAGTGAACTTCCACTCGATCGAGGGAACCCGGGCAGAAAGTTCCTGGAAGGTTTCACTCGACTGAGTGAAATTTTCACTCAACCGAGTGACATTTTAATCGACTGAGTAAAACACTCGCTCAACCAAGTGATGTGTGTTTTGACATGTGGGATATTTAACCTCAAACGTGTTATACCGATTTGGGAGTTGTATATAGCAGGAAAATAAATGAATTACATGTGAAGCATTATACTTCGATGGGTGTATACAATATAAAGTGTTATACTTGGTTGTTTGTATGTTTAGACATGGATATAATACTTGGCTGGTTGTATATATGTATGATTAGTTATACGAGATGATAAATAATGATGTGACATATGCATGATAGATTTATCTGGTGACATGTTAAAGAGTAATCGGTAATAGGACATATGAATATAAGTATACACATATACGTCAATCATATATATGAATGTATGCATGAACGAAGTGACATAAATGGGGTGTTGGTAGTAATATGATAGTCATGATATACCGGATGGTCATAATAATGATGGAAATTGGACGAACCAATTGTGATGTGATAAATGAAGTGAATTCATGTGGAAATTATGAAAGAAGTATAAGATTGTTACGTTTGGTAATATGTAGTGGTTATATGGTAAGCTATTTATGACTTGGATGTGAGTGTTAGACTGTGTATTTGTACCTTGGTGAACTTCAGGTCGAAGTTTTCTTTTAGGGGGAGTGAATTTGTTTTGCATATACTAGGCCCTTCTTGTTAATGAGTTAACTTGTAACATTTGTATGACTAATGAGCTTTAAGAATCCTTCACATATTAGGGTTAGTGTAATTGTGGTGTAAGTGTAGGTAAATAGACAAGTGCAATGCGCTGATATGCATTTTGTAATGCATATTTGAGTTTTCATATGCACATTAGTGTAAGTATAACGGTAACAGTCATACAATGTAAGAGGTTTATTAATGTAGTGTAAATGTAACTGTAACATTTATATGTTGTAATGTAAATATAGGAGTGAAGCATGGCTGGGAGGAATTAAATGTACAAGGAAGTTGAAAATAGATTTAAACCCTACGTCGATCAGGAGTTTTTGAGAATTAAGGAGGCGGTTTCATTTTATAAGATATATACAATTACTTGTGAATTTGACGTGCGGAGGTACACAACAAAGAACTAGCGTGATGGAGAAATGAAGTCTAAGCTTTTGGTTTGCATTCAAGAAGGCTTTACTCATAAAGGGTCACGCAAAGATGAAGGGGTATTTACTAAAAATAATTTAAAGAGGATAACTACGGTAAGGAGAGTAGTTGTAAAGTGAGGAAAAGTTATTTATGAAGAATGGTGTGCTTTTAGTTGACCGGTTCCACAATGGTCACAATCACGGACTTGTCAACAGTTAAGGACAAAGAATTTCAGAAGTTGTCGCACAACAGATTATCACAAAACGATAATTGTGTTGAACTCAAGGGTTAGTAATAATATATATTATGTGTCGATAGTACTTAGACATTGAAAGTACTAAAAATGTTATATACTTGGTTGCTAGACACTTGAAGATATGAGCTACAAGGATGTACAAGATCTTGAAGGAACAGGTGAATGCTTTCGAGAACATTGGAGAAAGTTTATACTCCGTATGATTTTAAGAACTTCAATAGGGATGTTAAATGGGATGTTAAATGTTTCATTCACGGACGAGATGGTCAGTTGTTCATTGACCATTTTAAGGAAATGGCTGAAACGAGGATAGGGTTCTACTTTGACTATGATATTGACGATGATGATAGCCTACATAGGGCTATTTGGCCAGACGGTATTGCCCGAAGGAACTACTTTGTGTTTGGCGATACACGGTCTTTCGACCAAACTTACTCAACTAATAAGTATACTATGGTTTTCACGTCATTCACCGGTGCAGATCACTATAAATGGTCAATTACATTTGGTGGCGCTCTAATTGCAAGAGAAGATTATGAGTCATTTAATTGGGTTTTCAACAGATTTTTTTAATGCATTGGGAGAGAAGGAGCTCATGTATATTATTACAGATCAAGATCCTTGTATTATCAATCTCCTGCTAGTTTTCAAGACATCACGACATATATTTTGTATGTGACATATAATGAACAAGGTGTCTAACAAGTTTGGTGTATCTAGGAGTGATTATTCTAAATTCATGAAGAAACTGAACCACATTATTTGGGATGAAGACCTTGAAGCCGAAGAATTCAGTGCTGTTTGGGGAAAACTTGTTGAAGAGCATGGACTTGGTGCAAATGATTGGTTTGTAGATACATACGCTATTAGGGGACAATGGACAATGGCACATTGCAGGGACCTGAGAATGGGATATGTTATAAGGACGACTCCGAGATTAGAGAGTGAAAATAGCTTTTTTAAGAGGTTTGAAAGTAAAACAGGAACCTTGGTTGAATTTTGGATGCGATTTGAAAGCGCTATAGACCAACAAAAACATACAATGAAGAAACTAGACAATGATGATAAACACTAGACTCCAGAGACATTTACACATTCAGCGTTCTTCAACTTTCGAGAAGAGGTCAGAAACTCAATTGATATTGATACATGTAAAACGGGTGGTTTCATCAATACATATATACCTCTCCGTAGTAAGTACACAAATTGATAAGATGATAGATAACAAATGGGAAAAAAGTGGCATGTATTAGCTAAGTGTTGCGTTAGATGTTGTATGAATAGAGCTAGGCATGAAGTTTGTTATGAATTGTTAAAATTAGGAAGGAAATAGTGTAATAAAATGGAAGCAATATCCTGTAATTTTTCATCTCCAGAAATGATGTGTAGTAGTCGTCAATTCGCAACATCTTCATATGAACCCAAGTTTTAGAAAATCATCTTAAGATAAAGCCTTCTTTCTTACAATATACGGCAAAATGATGCACTTAATTCTAAGCTACTCCTGCATCGCATGGAGTGTATTTTAGGAATAGCCTGTCTTACGACCATCTACACTTTTTAAGAGACCAACCCCATTTGTCTCTTGCCGTATCTCATCTTTTGTCCGACACCATCATACTCCTTCCGTCTCATTACCTTATTTATCCTTTTATACTTTATGAGAAGTTTAATCAAACCAAAAAAAATGATTAAGATGTGAGTGCAACAAATGATTAAGAGTCCGAGTTACGACGGACGGACGGACGGAGGGAGTATAAATTAGCCGTGTTCAACAGAATGTATTTATCTATTCTTTAATCTATCAAAACATCCACAACAGTCCAACAGATAGATAGATAACATTAGCATTCCAATAATCCAATGGAATGAAGTAGACGAAGTAGAAGTAGAAGTAGGAGTAGTTGAAATCAAGAGGGGCCTTCCACATTACCTTTAAACCCAAGTCATTTTCACCCAACACCCTGCTGTCTTTCTTATGTGCTGTCCATGTCTCTTTCCACCACCTCCTCTTCTTCTACTGGATAACTGTCACTATCTTTCTTCAACAGCCTCTACGATGTCAAGTCAATCCAATCGGACAGGTAAAATTCCTCACAACACCAACAGTAGATGGTACGGTTACGAGTGATGCTTTGGTGAACGAGTAGGCTTGGTATGGAGATAGTCGCCACTTATCTTTCTCTAATTATCTCTTCGCTACACATATCCGTACCATTTTCCACCCAATCAATCAATCAATTACAATCCCAGTGCGGGAAATGGAGTAAACAGTTAACCAACAAAACAAGTCCATACCGGACAACAATAACCCTAACTGGAGCCTGTACGCCTACCAGACGCACGGCAGATATCAGGATAAGTGGATAAGCATGACTACCTTTCTCCACTATCGCATATCACTAATTCATTCTATTGTTTTTCATACTCGTTTCTCCACCCTTGCCCACCTAAACTAAAATCCACCACTAGATTACGATCTCAAACCAACAGGAATTGGGAGAGCAATTAAGCATACCCTAATGATAAAGCTCATCTTTCCACATAGTGTAATTGCATCGACCACGATTGGATTTTTCAATACTTGGACCAGGAGTTACGCTATCAACTATGACATTGCCCTCACTGTCAATTCTATAGGATATGTCCAACGATTCCAGAGCTAGATGATAAATAGTGGTGGTGGGATCAAAGAACTCATCACCTTCACAGTTACCGACTTCTATTGATGTTGATGTATGTGGCCGGTTTCTCTGCACTGGTGATCGTATGTCCCATGCCAGGACTTGTTCAATCAACCCCTTCATTTCACTGGGGGAAGCATACAATGTACTCTTTTCCTGAAAATGAGCCATGTAATACTCAATAACATGATAGAACTTGAAGATTATAATGGAAACGTTCGTCACAATTAAAGAATAAGACCATCAACTTTTGGCATACAACATCTCTCGAGTGTCACATACGGTGTAAGAGAGGGCATAATATATGTACCTTACAGGTTCTTGAAAACATGGAAAGATAAGAAGCAAAAAGTGTTCAATTCACATGGATTCATAACATTTTTCCAAGATACGAGGGGATTTGAAAATTGCAATGAGTTCCAGTTAACAGGAGTAAGTCTGTAGACTGTAGCCCTCAAACAGAAATGTAACTCTTTTGAAAAGCAGTACAACTTGTAATTAGAATAAAAAAAGGAATTGGCGTGTTTGATCAGGTTGTGTATAGGTAGCTTGTAGCCTTATATGGTTATCTAGTTCATGTACGGTTTAGTACATAAAGAAACACCCAGCCTCCCTTGGCTCACTAGTTTAGAAACAAACATCATCTATTAGACGCCAATGGTTCAAACCCTGACATCCTCTAACTTTTTTGTTCCAAAACTAGAACATCTCAGATTGCAACTGTTCTATCTTTTGATGACGCAGAGTAAAGTAAATAGGACAAAGATTGCCAACCTTCAAGCTTTAGAATAACAGTACTTGTTCAGTAAAGAAATAGTAGCAGCAAAACGTAGACCCTTAAACTCATGAAAAGGGTCTAGGTCACACCCATAGAGATCCTGATTCATAAACCCGAGAAAGTTTCATTGTAAAACCAATTGGTGACCGAAGGAGTAACTTCTTGGTTTAGATTAGTGAAATCCCTCCATCTTGTCAATATGGGACCCTCACATATATAATACAAAACTTAACACAGACTTCTAGTTTGGCTAAGAGAGGCTGGAGAGATAACTGCTAAGTTTCGGCAATACTCCCTCTATCTCAAATGATACTAATTGAGGGAAATGGAGTAAGTAATTTTCATGAGAACGTTTCAGACTGGTGACTTTTTATAATAATGGAAACTAATGTGGCAGCATGTAGCAAGAGCCAAGTAACTGAATAAACCATCTGGACATCAAAAGGATCACATACCACCGATTGCCAACACTTTTCCAGAGAATTGTGGAAGCCCTCCTCGAAGGTAACAGAAGCCACAGTAAGCGAACTATCTTCCTACAAGATCAAGAATACAATTAGAATCGCCTTTTTTTCTAAATCAAGGCAAACATTATGAGCATAATTACAGAATACAGAATACTTGCAACTAGTAATTTATGACTAGAATATTTGACATATTAGCTCCAGTGGTTCATTTGCTTAAAACAATAAGACGAAAGGAGGGAGGCCTATAGAAGGATCCAGATCCGTAAGGTGGAACCTAGATCCAGATCTGACCCAAATTTGGGTCCAAAGTTTTAAGATTCAAAGTCAGAGTCAGATCCGTCGGTATAGGTTCCAACAGATCCGACTGCATGGAATCGGTGAGATTTTAGCTGTTATTAATTATAGTTGTAATTAAGATTTCCTAATACCAACCAAGCTGTTAGTGCCTTTTATCCTAATTTGAGAACAGAAAATGTCCAGGGTTTATTGGCATGAGGGGAATGTTGATGCTTTATACGGGTCAGATCCCAGCTTACATATTAGATAGCACCGCACAAACATGCATATCCGTGGTATGTCATCGGCAATAAGATAACCCTAAATGCCTTCAAAGAGAATCTTGGTCCAATGCAGAAAAGGGTTGAACAAATGCAATCTTTAATACACAATAACACATTGTTTCTAATTAACCCTTGATCGAAAACGAGACAAGACAATTTGGAGATTTTTGGACTTTGACTCCATTCAGAATGATTGCAATAATTACTCATAGACAAATAGGGCTAAGCTCAAGAAATAGCAAGGATAGATATATGTATGCATATCCAATAGTTCAAGACCATTCATAAACACGTAAATACCGAATAGTCTACCTTTACAGGCACATCATTCAAGAAAATGGGTGGAATTTTGGGGAAAAAAACATGACAACTCATAGACCCAGATATAATTATGAGCAAATTTCCGTCAAAGTTGAACACAAAATAAATGAGATGGAGGTTTTATAATGTATTACCTTTACCCAGTCTGGCACAGCTGATTCTTTAATGCTGTCACAGTAGGGAAGATAGGGCTTCAGATCTAATACAGGCTATTCTTAAAGTTAGTACGGAAACTATAATCATGCTCAGAGAAAAAAAAAAAAAAAAAAAAAAGGATCGAAAAATCTACGTAATATACCCTTCGGGTCCAGCGACAGTGAATAAGATACTTACTGTTCCATCAACCAAATCTACACCAGAGAGTAAAATCATTTGCCCTTGAACAGCTTCAATCTGCAGTATGAAGATGAGTAGACTTAAATTTGCATGCTGAACTCCAGTTACTGCTCTGTAATAGGGAGGGAATTGGGATTCTAAGAGCTAATATGTAACTATAAAAGAGGACACAACTGGTCATTTCAGTCCTGGTATATAATGTAATATAATAATTTTCGGTAGCAAGCTTCTGTAAGTGAAAACATAAAGATTTTTGCCAGCAAAATCACATTGAATATCTGGCAATTATTAAGATAGTAGTTACCTTATGAAACATCATTTTCCAAATCATTCACACTACTATTCTCAGATACGTTGGATTTCCAAAGAATTTTCGGGGAACCTCACTCACACTGATTCTTTAGAAATTTCCAATGCAAAATTGTCGAATCACAACGATGAAATAGTGGATATAATTGTACCCAACTACCCATTTTATTTTCTCTCTCGCTCTAAACATTACTGAACTACGGTCTGGAGGTGTAAAGAAGTAGAGGATGTACAACTGTACATCAGTACATGTTTATGTTAATTCTTTTGAGAGGAATAAACTCTTGTGATTAAAGATTATACAAGATCAATTCAATCACTAATAGCTAGATAAAAATGGAAGAATACATGCCTTAGCAACAGTTAGACCAATAGGACAGGGACGATGAGGGGATCTTGTTGCAAATACGCCCTTCTTTCCACCTTTCAGTCTCGGCACTCTCACCTAATCATTCATAAAATATTTGTCAAGGGTTAAAGACAGTTACACAGATCAACATCAAACATTATCCTGTTGCTTCAAAAGAAGCACTTGGCCCTTGCCCACAAGGCAGATGCATACTGCTTTGACCCTGTCGTTTGATCATAGGGAAGCTGTCTATTAAAAAGGTCCGACATTTTATAAGCTACTACAAAGGTAATGAGTATCAGAAACTTGGCAGGTGAAAGCTCTTTAAAAAACAACGTAAAATAAATGAGCACACACCTTTGCCTTGAGCTTTGATCTAGAAGGCTCTAACCATAACTTCTCTAAATCGGTATTCAAATGGAACACATATATAATCCAAATATGAGAATACTCTTCAAGACCTTCTAGAGATGCTGGAGGAACCCTCGACGGATCAAAAATCAAACATGCTCTAGCAAGTGGTACAAGCAAAGGCTGTCTAGGTGTCCCGTTTCTGCATAATGTACAATAAGTATCTCAAGATTAGATAAGCTGAAAGTTGAAAATTCAGCTACACATAGAATCAGAGCTCCTTCAGGCATTGGTTTGCAACTTAATTCCGGGCGTAATATCAGTTGCGCCATACAAATGGCTGATACCGCCTCAATATGTGCTCGTGGTGACCTTCGAAACCTTCAAACTCAATCGCAAGAAACAGAGAAAGAAGGGAGAAAACACTAGGACAACTCAAAAATCATCAGACGTGGCAGAATGAGAGGCATACATGAAAAAGGTTTGAGGGTTTGTGTATGACCTATATGGCAAAAGCACTGCTTTTATGAAAACTTCTACGTTATTATAACTTGATTGATTTTTTCATGGTAATCAGCATATGACAGTAGTGGTGTGTCATAGAATGAGAAAGAAACAAACTAATCTCCCGGAGATACAAATTACAAAGTAATACATAACTCGCATATTTTTAGCTACTAAGCCTGCAGCAGCTTGGAGTTTTTATTCCCAATCCATGCACCATACTATAGAAAAGGATTTCTCATGATGACAATAAAAATCACTATGGCGAAAATGACAAAGCGAGAACCCAAGATGGACTGATTCAATATAAAAACATTTAGAGCATGTGTTCTAAATTTTCCTCACTCTAACAAGCCAGAACTATCATAAGCTTGTTGAGTTTTCTGTTGACTTGATTGATTTTGCGTCAAAAGGATAGGGGGTGTCACAAAACCCAGTTTATGGACAAGTACCTGGTAGAGAAGCATGACTGGACAGTAGCAATAGGAACCATGGGAAAAGAAGTTGGCTCCAAATTGTTGTCAGTCTTCTGTTGCAATGTCTTTCTCAAAGCCTAACATATATGCCAGGAAAAGTCAGCAAAGCAGGCAAAAATTACATCTAATGGCTCATTATTTCTTTGCGGCAGCATCATTATGTAGATAGCATAGCAAATTAGAGGTGAAACTGTAATGAAATGCAACCATAGTTTCTCTCTAACCGCTTACCTTTTTTATAATTGTGAACCTTTCAGTCACCCGCTTATATTGGCTATAGAATGCAGAACTACATACTCGAAGCTTTTACCTAACAGTCAGATGATAAACCTTTACAGCAGGTTAATTTAAACTCTTCGCAATCAACACTAAGAAAAGGAAATAGCATGAGTTCATCTAAGCAAAACCAGGGACGGATGTATGTTCTAACATCGGGGTCCCCGGATGCCAGAAAGCTAAACTGTATTTCTGCATTTGCTCATTTTACTGGTCAAATCAATTCAAGGAGTGCAAATTCTCTATTGAAAGAAAACTTTGTGATCCGCCAGTCAGTAAAACCATAGTCATTTTACACTTAATGACTCGCTACTTGGTGCTCCCAGAGTACCATACTCAATACATACAAGTATCACGTTCGCCTAAACACATTATCATATACACCCACACACAATATCATATTTTATCATATTAACCTGGATACACCATCATATACACCTATTACAGAAATGCTAGTATTTAATAAACATAACAGGATACAGTTGATGCCTATGTGAATATTTTAGCTCATTTTAGCTAATATCAACACCGACTGTACAAAGTACCATATTCCAGGGAACAGCACCTTAGTCATTGTTCATTAAAGCCTCTAGGTATTGATTTTAACACACACATGGCACTGGTTCAATCATACACCATATAATTTCAGCATAGCTTTCAGAGAGAAACAAAAACAAATCGAGTCAATTGAGGTAACTGGTAATCAAATTATCTATAAAACAATGCAACCCCAACCCGACATATCGAGTAATTACACCAAGTGCAGGAGACCCATTCAATAAACCAAAAGATTAAGATGGGTATCAATTCAGTCAACCAGTAAGGTCTTTTGGGCCCATGCCTACGAAAGCGGTTCGAAACTCAAAATCGTTCATCAATTTTGGAACCTCCTAATAACAGCCTAAAAATCAATAAAGCTGATATCTTTATACTAGGCAATTGGTATCCGAACATAAATTCTCAACAGAAACACCAAAAGATAAGATATTGACACGAAAATCATCATGTAATCAACTAAATAATGAGTGAAAGAAGAACCTGTTGAGCTCGAATGCGACCTTGTCTTTCAGCAGCACATTTGTTGATAGAACCCTTGAGAGATGTCTCCAACTCCCTTAACTTTGATTCCACGTCCCTCAACTTTTTACCCACTAACCAAAAAACTGCAATCAAAACTACCCATTTGAAAACAACATTCATTGTCAAACTAAAGTTACAATTTACAAATCACATATACTCCCTCTGACTCGTTCATTTGTTTGCCTTTTATATTATTTGTGAGGGGTATTTTAAGCAACCATAAACAAATGAGTAAGACGGAGGAAGTAGTAGATAGTAGCAATTGAATGAATGCCAAATTAAAAAAAAAAACAGATTAGTGCGGAGTGAAGTGGGCATTGTGGAGAAGAAAGGCAGTACCAGAAGTGGTTGCAATGGTGAAGGTGGTAACGATGAGGAACCATTTTGAAGATGCTATGCAGGTTACCATATGCTGCTCTTCTGCTCAAACTTTTGGGTCTCCCTATTCTTTTCAGCTTCTTGATTTCCGCCCTTTCCTTGCTTATTTTCTCTTGCGAGACATTTCTGAAGTCATTTCTAAAATCGTAATTGCTCATTTATGTACGAGTTTTACTCATTCATAAACTCTTTTTCATTATTTTTCCATTCTATACCCTTTCCTTCAAAAACAACAAAGAAAACTCTCTCTAATTCCCCTCTCACAAGATTAATCAAATTTTACCAAAAAAAAAAAAACAAGATTAATCAAATTTATCAAGTTTGCAAAATTACACAACTATGGGTTGCTAATTCTCGTATCGATTAAGTAATATTCTAATTTCTAACTTTATTAATTATTATATTATATAAAATTAAGAAATTAATTTATACTAATTAAATTAGGGTTTATTTAAAGTGTCTTCTATTTTATTCTTTGTTTTGTTTTTCTAGAAATATGGAATGGTGATGTACTCATGTAGGCAGGGGGTTTACGATTGTGATTGCTATTAATACACAACGAATCTCTGGGTTTATAATGATGAAGTTATGGTGACTGATTCATAAGATCTTAACAACTGGGCCGCAGTTCTCCTGGAATTTCTTGTCCGTTTCAATCCACCGTTCCTTATTCGACACCATCGACAACGTTGAAAAATCGCAAAAATTGAAGCTAAATCGTAAAATAAAGGATGTTAAATGATTTAATTTGAAAATTGAGAGAGATAAAACTTAAAACTAATTACTCCCTCCGTCCCGGTCATTTGTTATCTATTTCTTTAAAAGGGTGTATCAATGAATTGTTATCTATTTCTAAATAGGGTAAGTTGGGGCAAGTGGGTCAAGTGTTCTTTATTTAATTATTGTGCAAGTGAGTATCTTGTTCTTTATTTAATGTTTCTTTTGTGTACTTTTCAACCTTTCCTTGGTCTTTGTGTAGAACACAATAGATAACAAATGACCGGGACGGAGGGAGTAAATGTTTGGTAGAAGAAGGCGGTTGTTGGCGGCTGAGGTCAAGAAGGGCAGTAACAAGGTGGTGGCAGGAGTGGGAGAGGAAAATATAGAGAGAGAAATGAAAATTTTGGAAGATGAAATAAAAGGGTAAAATTGTCATTTCCGTCCATAAAAGAGTAAAACTTGTACATGAGGACAAGCAAAGGGTTGGTTTGGGGGAGTTTGATGAGTCATATTCGTATACACTTCTATGCCTCACCTTTAGTTGTTTTGAGATGATTCTTGTGCTAAATTGTGCCTTTTATATGCTATTTATATTAGAATGTCGATACTTCCGACTTTCGGTGTTTAATGCAGGATTGATGCATTTAAGGAGAAAAAGATGGATTGGGGCACCGCGGACCCGATATGAAGGAACACACGTAGCATGGCACGAGGATCTAGAAAGGAAGAGTTAAGGAGATTATCGAAGGCAAGCACAAAGAAGAGCCCCATATAACCAGTACCTACTTTGAAGAGCCATATCTAGAGTTCTACAAATGATAATCAAGTGATTCCAATTGGAGGTGAAAGCTTATTCTTTTAGCTTTCTAACGCCACGAAAATAACTTGATTCTAACAAGTAACGAAGAAATGGCGGGCGTTTGAAGTTCAGTGTGCGAAACAGGGATTACGCACTGAGGTCCCTCGATCGAGGACAACGTATCCTCGATAGAGGAGCCTTTTCTCAGGAACACGCAGCTACGGCAATAGGTCAGTCGATCGAGTACACCTTGTCCTCGATCGAGGAACCCTTTAGCGACGGGTTTCTTTTCGGAAACCTTCCAAAGTCGCTCCTTATGTTTTATTATATAAGGAGTCGTGCCCTTTGAGTCTTTTATGCTTTTTTTTCTACTCTAATTTCAATCCTCTTTCTTTCTTTTAGTCTAGTTTTACAAACCCTCAAATTAAATTAGCTTTTAGTTTTATGCATCGGATCTTGCCTTCAATTACGGTATTATTGTTAATCTTTCTTTATTTCTTTATTTCAATTAAGTTCTTGTTATTCCTTCATACCTTTAATTATGTTATTAATCGTTTTCCCTCTTTTCTTTGTTGTTGTCGTTGTTGTTATCATGCTTAGCTAGTTTATTTGTCTAGGGTGAAAAAGGATCTAGGTGATTAGAAAGGGGAATTAAACCTTAATGATCTTTAATTGTTAAACTGCTTATTTATTGTTCTATTGTTGTTTTAAATCTGATTAGTTAATTACTTGTCAGGATTAGTTAATTAGTCTCACAAATTAGTCTTAAATCCGACCGTAGATTAAGACTAAGATAGGCCACAACAATTGAATAGTCTGACCTAATTATAGCGACCGCATGTTAGGTTTAGATCTAAAGATTATATGAATACCGATCGGACATATGATCTTAAATAATAATTTTGCCCAATTGAATTAGTTAAAATCTCATTCCCCTGGATAATTGCCTATGTGAACTTGATCCCTAGATCTTTCTTAATACTTGTTTACATCTTTATTTACTTACCTTGCAACTAGTTGATTAGAAAACAAAAACAACCAAACAACCAAACTTGTGACCCCTTAAGACGGATATAAATATTAACAAACTGAAATTAATCACCGCCTCCCTGTGGATACGATACCCTACTTACCTCTAGCTATTGGTTAGTAGTAATCTAGGATTATTTTGATATAGGTGATACGACTTTACCCTTATCATACTCCTTTTACAATTAATTTATAGTATTTGATTATAAAATATTTGATTAATTAGTGACAAATGACAATACAGTATTAATGGATAATTCTTACTAGAAAAATACACATCAATTTTTTTTATAAGGTAAGCAAACTAGATTGAATCTCATACTTTCTAAAACACCCCCCATAACACAAGCCATTTACCAAGGATATTTAACCTATGAATGTGTTGTCATCTCGGTCGTTACCCGAGGCAGAATATCAAAAGAAAGCCAATCAACATTAGATAAGAGTGTATAGGCTGGAATACATCCGAGTCCAAAAACCAAACCAACTAACTATCTGAAATGAAAGGACAGTGAAACTAAACTAATATTCTAAGCAGTGACTCGTCCTACATCCTCACCCTCATGCATATCATCACCTACGAGGTACATGATGAGAATTCGTTCATCATTACCAATGGATCATCACAGTACACAAAATACACATACGTAAGTTACTGCAAATCATAACTCATCATTAAGAATGTCAACACAAGTGATATAATCACGATAAATAACCATCTCGTATCCGACTACATATCGCAACATGTAGCCCTATCGGATTTCCATCGCAACAGGTAATCCCGATGGAGACCGCAGTCATGCCTTCCCACCTCACTCATCGCAGCAAGCGGTACCCAGATCTTTAATGTTCAAATCCCCTCCGTGGCGGGAACCGCGAAGGGCGGTCGTGGGATTGAGATTTCTCCTGACAATGGTCTCAAACAAAATTTATAATATTTCAATAATAATCAAAATCATAATAATCATTTGCCTAAATCAACACATAAATTTACATCATTGCATATAACAGATAACTGAGTAACGAAACCCTACCTCAAGGCAATCTAGCAAGACTAGAGATCGCAAGCATTCCTCTACGTATCTTCCTTCTATATCAACATACAAGTCTTATTACTAACCATCCAAGGCACTAAAAACCCTAACAAATCAATCAAGAGTTTCTAAAAGGAGAAACTTACTTACAAGGACGGTAGACGCACAAACTAAGGTGATCGACGTACGAACAAGATCTTGTGATATGCTAATTAGAGGGATTTATGCTTGAGAGAAACTGTTTTTTTTGTGAAAGAATTAAGAGTAATGAATAATGATTTGTAAATCATGTTTCCTCTAATTAACGTAACGCGGAATCGACTCTGAACCGGTGTGCTTGACCGAGTAACAAGTGTACTCGACCGAGTAACAAGTGTACTCGACCGAATACGTCGTACACGACCAAGTAATCGCGTACTCGACCGAGTACAAATGAACGAACCCAAACTTAAGAATTCCATTAAAGTGTACTCGACTGAGTATGGCTTACTCGAGCGAGTACACTAGCTCGTAAAATGGAGGAGTATTACAATCTTCCCCTTAGAAGAAACTTCGTCCACAAAGTTCATTAGCGACCTGAAAAGAAACAACATACATAACCAAACATTACGCAACATAGCATGCCAACTCTTACCAAGCTATTTTACTCAAACCACTCTCGTATAATATGTAACTTATTATTAACTTTGTTACTCTTTTACTCTTTTACCGACCTGAATTTTTTTAAGTCGTGATTTCTCTTTTCTCGAATGAACCATGTGATTTAATATGTAACTTATTATTAACTTCATAAGCGTTCTAATTCTCGTATAAATTATATGTCAATAAAGTATGAATATGTAACCAATTCTCGAATATTCTTTCCTTGTGAATTTCATGCTCGTAACTTATGATTTACTTATCCGTTTTTGTTAATTCTTTCTCCATGTGATTTGTATGTTAAATTAGTATAATGCATTTTGAGATGGTGTTTGGTCTTTTTATGGAAATCTATACTATGCATCTTTATATGACTAAAGATGTCTCACCCGCTTGGGATGCGTGTCAAGTTGTAGGGTCGACTGCTTGTCTGCGTGCCGAGTAGTTGAATATTAGATCACCCGCCACCGGACTACGAGTCTTGGGGGTACTCGTTCTTAGCTAGCTCGAGTCTTGGGGGTGTTGCATGTACTCGTCAAATCGGTGCTTATTGTGGGACGAGAGTCTAGCCAGATTTAGACTAGGACCGCATATCATCGTCGTCCCGCCAAGGGGTTTGAATAGCTTGAGATTAAGTAGACGTGTCATGTAATGGAATTGGCATATGAAATCTTCTATGTTTTGACTTGTTGAATTTCTGATTGTTGTTGGTATTGATTGGGATATGTCTTGAGTATTGACCTCTGAGCCCTTTACTTGTTGATAGCTTGGTATTTGGATATGTCTCGAGTATTGACCTCTGAGCCCTCTATTTCTTGATAGTGTATGTGGTTATGTCTTGAGTGTTGGCGACTGAACCATATATTATTTATGAATTGGATTTCTATACTTGTTTAGTATGTTATCTTGTTGACTTGAATATGTTAACTATTGCATAATATTTTTAAGTATAGTCATCACATGATGGTATCTTATGGTTGTTGTTGTATCTGAACATGTTTGCTTGTATACTGATCATATATGCCTGCTTACGTGTTTTTTGATGAAAAGTGCCTGGGAGAACCTCAAGTTACTCCCCACTGACTGTGGCATACATGTTTCATGTATGACAGGTAGGTGCTAATATGAGGATTCGACTGAGAGCTAGCGAGCGATCTTGCATATAGGCATGACTATATTTCTATATCGTTTAGCTACTTTGTTTATTTACTATTTTGATATTCGTGTGATGTACCATCCCCGTTTGGCTTGTTGTATCTAAATTTAAGTAATTGTTTTAGTTTCAATTTCCGCATTTAGTTTTACTTTAACTCTTCTCTTGATGTTTAGTTCATGTCAAAAAGTTTTAATTCCGCGCATTTTTCCGCATGTTGTGTGTTTACATTCCCGCTTTCGCGAGGGGTTTTACATCGGAGGAGTTTGTTCAGATCTTGGTTGGCCTTAAGATTATTTGTCCTTCGTGTTATTGAGGTAGTCTCTTTTGTTCCTTTGAGACTACGATATTTGTCGGTAGAATTTGTATAATTTTAGCTCATATTGAGCGCGTGTTTATCGTTCTACTGTTGTAATATTTTCTCCACTATAGTAAAATTTGATCTCCTCGCAGGGTGGACGTAACCAGTTATTTTACTTGTGAACCATGTAAATTTTTGTGTCAACTTTATTTACATTTGTTATTTATTGTTCTTATCACCTTATCAATTAATTATTTGGTAACGAGACGCGTCCCTTAAAACAATAACCTTACATGGTTAAGGCATATTAACCTTACATGGTAGATCCATGGTGATTGTGAAGTTATTATTAGCTACTACTTAATTGTTAGAGTATGCACTTTTGCCCAATGTTTATTTTTAGCAGGATGTTAATATCAACTTGATGTTCCTACAAATGATGTGCATGATATGTATAATGAATTATAGATTTACACAGTTTATGTATATTTGAGAAAGTTGGTTGAGAATGATATGCTCACAAATTATTTTGTGAATTTTGAGTGGAGCATATTTATTTCTAAATATAAAGTTAGAAAGAAAGAAGTCATAAAATTGTCAACGAGGCAAAAGCCTATTAGTTGAGGAATTTATGGTGGATACCGGAACTTGTTTATGCAAGGGTGTTCAAACGTAGCCATATATAATTTATACTTGTGTGCACATCTCCTTCCTAAGGCATGTACACTATTTGGAAAGTTGAGCAAATATCTCTTAATGATCTTAAAGTCCAAAATTGGTTGGTCCGTGTGAGACGGACGTGATGAGATCACCGTAATGATTAAGGTAGAGATATTTCTCTCAATGAATCTATATACCTTTATATGGGCGGTTCTATTGAGAATGACTTGATGGATTCACCACTATGTTGAAAGGTTGAGCCTTAAAACTTTTAATGAATCTATATCCCTTTATTTGAGTGGTCTTATTAAGAAGGACTTGATGGATTCACAACTATGTTGAGAGGTTGAGCCTTAGAGCTCTTAATGATTCTATAACTCACGTGTGAGTGGTCTATATGGAGATATAGTTGTTGAAATCACTTATGTGAGTGTGAAGGATTGGTCTTCTTCTATGAGAGACTAGGTTATCTCTCTAGGGCACTCATGAGAAGCCTAAGGTTCATTTAGCCATAAATTTGTTGACTCGTATCGCAGAACTCGTTTAGAATTTAAGGTTAGATATGTGTTTGGAATTTACCCCGAAGTCTAGGAGTTCAAGATTCATTCACTCTCTAGGTGATGAAAGGATTGTTCCATTATATTTCACTATGTGTTAGTTCAAATTGAAAGATATAAATGCTTAAGCATCAATCCTTATTAATATGCTCAAAATTTTGTTTATCATTTGCATTAGTGGGGATTGTTGGAAGTAATGCAGAGATTAGTAATGTGTAGATTACATTACAATTATAAAGAAGTCCTTCTTGTCTCGTTAGAGAATCTCTACACTTTCTCTACTACTTGCACATAATTATAGCCATTAGCTCCATGTTTATGGTGGTGGTTATGTCACCATTTTTGTGATTATGATGTTAATTAATCATGATAAATATGAAATTGTGGTGTAATTAATCATGATAAATACTCCCTCCGTTCCGGTCAATAGTTAATCATGATTATGATAAATTGATCGAGACGGAGGGAGTATAAGATTATGATGATAGTTAATCATGATAAATTTTAACTTTTAATAATTGAGTACACAATTTTTAGGAATTTTGTGTAACCTTAAAAGAGGACCATACAACATATATCTCTCCATATATTTTCATCCCTATAGTGATCCAATATTTCCAAGAGTAATGTTAGACATTATACATATATAAACACAAATCACCAACATTGACTTGATAATGAATCCCATATCTGACGCAAAAAGTACACCACCTTGGCCACTAGACCCGATTTCTAATATTAACAATTGAAAATGTTGAGTTCATGTAGATTTGTAGTAGACACTTTCCTGTCCTGCTTTTCCTTCCTGGGTTTGTCTCCAATTGAAACAAGCTTGATCTCTTCAAACTCACATAAATTACATTCAGACTTTAGCAGGTTAGTAACCATTTCTTACTAAATTACTCTTTCTGAATGATTTGTTACCCCAAATGCTATAATCTAATAATGTAGTACTAATTACAGAAATAAGTCAACTCAAGTTGTGACAAAATTTAGCATGCTAACTTTAGTAAAGCAGGAGTTCACATACCCTGTAGATTCCTGCCCATTCAGCAGTTGTCACGCTTCTACCATTGTTGAGGTGATTAATGATGCTAATGAATTCCTCATATTGTTATGGGATGATTTTTGTTTGGTTATTTTAGATGAATTTGTTGCTGAAATTATCAGTTTAATAGGTTGGGCAGGATCATTTTCTGGTTGCTTATTTTGCGGGAACAGCAGAGGGTGCACCAGATGTCAAGATTTGGTTGCAAACATATAAGGTATAAGGAATTTTATTAGTTTTGTTGCTAACACACGAGTAAGACTACCTTTACATCCGACCCCATTACCTCACAATTTGCAGGAGCCCTCGAGGCACTTGGGTAGTGGTGGACTGGTGGTGGTGGTGGTGGTGGGGGTAATGTTGTAATAAGATCAACCTATCACACCATTGTGAATGATGGAGGACTGAAAAGGGTATGAATGCCCAAAGTTGATTATTTTAGTCATCTACCCAAATTGGTCTGTCACTCCTCGTGGATGATGCCCGAAATTAGGCATGAAGTCTTTGACTATATTTGCCACTACCTCGTAGAAATTAGAAAAGGTACCAGGGATTGCTCTCTAAGTAATATTTTTCAAACTGCGGACTTAATAAAGAAAGAGATGATTATTTGATTATTGATTCGATTTTGCAAGTAATTTATGAGGCGTGGGTTGATTGGAAATTACATTGTTGATGGGCAGGATGGTTGTTGGAGCTCTCCTGTCATTGCGGACGAACAACCATCAGTTCCAATGTGGAATCCTGTTCTATTTAAAGTATTTGATCAGTTGATTCTCTTTTACAAAGTTGGCCCTACTGTTCAAAAGTGAGTTTATTGTTATTTTCTTATTTGGACCTGTTCTGTAGTTATATCTTGCTCTACTTCAAACCTTTTGAACGTTACCCGTTAAGATTTATCTTTTCCTTTATCAGTTGAGCCAAAAAAGCATTCTTTTTTTGAGGTTTTTTGTTATCATGTTCGCATAAAGCAAAAGGACTCACAAATCTTCTACTGTTAATTAGATGCAATTCTGGATACAATTTTCATGATGAATCGTCCAATAACATTTCTTTATGTTGTCAAATGTGCCTCTGACCTCCTATACCCGCCATTTGCGGGAACCTTTGAGCCACTTGGGTAATGTTGTTATTGTAGCAATTATGATATAAGCAAGGTTGTTTTGGTTGAGGTAACCTGATAGAAGCTTGTAAGCTATACTAATTTTGCAATCTCCTTTTTGCTCAAACTTGGGTTTTATATGACTTGCATAAGCAATGGGGTATTGGTTTTAAGCAAGGATGCGTTAGATGTATGATATATCTATCAGAATGCATTCAAGTACGGAGTACTTGTGTATTGTGTTACGGTCATCCTATACTTGTTCACCACTTTTTGCGTAAATGTATATGGGGCATCAGGCATGTTCATTTTGAAGGTACGAGTAAGTTAATTAGGTGGATCATAGGGGAAATGATGTTACGTGATTTCAATTTGTGCTATAATTTTTTAAAAGAAATGAAACAATTTCTGATTTAACGAATCTGTCCTTCCGACTATTCAAATGACAAGCTGCCTAAAGAGTATTAATCCAATTACGAGCTTGAATCATGTTTTTTAGGCCTGAGTTTTAATCTCGTTGAAATTTGTCATCTAAGACTTAACTAATTACTTCAGTTATCCTTGAACTTTATTGAATGGTTATTTTGTCAGCTGGACTGGTTGCCTGAAGCGTTCATTTGATGATGGTCTTACATGGACAGCGAGAGAACAATTCCCTGCCGGTATATTAGGACCAATCAAAAATAAGGTTCAGATAAAATCCTTCTCCTAATTTATTTTCTAAAAATTTCTTTGGTATTCATCTGCTAATCTGCTATACACTCTCCCATTGTTTCCAATGGAGTCAAAGACTCAATTTTTATGGTCTTGGGCTATGATGGAATTTATCCAAATGTCCTACACTCCCACTAAAAACTAGTTGTGGTTCTTCTTTTGGTAAAACAACAACCATTCAATGCAATTCTCAATGAAGTTTTCTTTTTTTGTCCATATGGAAATGGCTGCTCCATGTTCTCAACACGGTCCGACCCTTCTTACTCCGCCAGTTGCTGAAGCCCTTGAGGCAGTAGGGGAAAGTTAGTTATTGTATTCATTTGCTATCCATAATGTAACTTGACAGTTTTTTTTATTTTTTAATCTGTGGCTATTTCAGCCTATTCTGTTGGATGATGATCGAATGATATGCGGGTCTTCTGTTGAAAGCTGGAATGCCTGGGGAGCTTGGGTTGAGGTTAAACATTCGGAAATCATACACTTACTTTTGTTGAAATATTACAAAGGAAATTTTCTTTTCTTTTCTTTTTCTAATTGTCCAGTCTTTTCTGAACTTCTGTTTAGGTAACCTCAGATTTAGGTGAAACATGGTGCAAATATGGGCCAATATACATTCCTGATGAGAATATGAGTGTGATTCAACCAGTACCTTACGTGACAGCCCATGGGAATTTACGAGTTTTGTTACGATCGGTTAACAAGGGAGTGTGCATGTCGGAATCCAAAGACGGTGGTTATACTTGGAGCCATGCAAAGCCAACGCAACTCCCAAATCCAAATTCAGGTTGCATTATGAAACACTCTTTTGGTTAAGTATGATCACGGCCTTTTTTTGTACTCGCACAGTCCCACATAATATATTGGTGGGGAATTAGAACATCTTTGTGCCCTTGAGAATATATAACAAAATGACGGAGTGCATGTTAGGTATAACTGTATGAGGTTGTTTAAAGGAGGAATGGTAACAAGACATTGTGTATATTCAATTTAAATTCTCCAATTCCTCCATTGAGTGGCCTTGTACCAAACTATCCGTTAAAGGTTTAGATCGTCAAGTCTACGCACTATCGTCTGTGTTCCCAGGTGCATGCATATTGTTTATAGCTTAAAATGAATTTTGGATTTGTGAGTATCTTGTCAATACTGTTTAAACACCTCCTAATTTGCTGAAATAGGAATTGATGGGGTGAAGTTGAGGGATGGGCGTCTTGTGCTTGCTTACAACACTGATTCTCGGGGAATACTAAAGGTGGCAGTATCCTATGATGATGGTGACTCATGGGTTGATGCTTTGACGCTTGAAGATGATACTTCCGAGAAGGAATTCTCATATCCAGCGGTTATCCAGGCCAACGATGGATCAGTCCACATAACTTACACCTATAACAGGACTCAAATTAAGGTCGTCAACTGTGCTTTTCTTTTCTTTGCTTTGTTTTTCTTTGGTTTCTTTCACTCATTTGGGATTCTCATTCAAAATTTGATGCAGCATATTGTCCTACAATCCAATGACTGCGGTCTACAAGAAAACTAAGCAAATGTTAGGAGACTTTCAAAGTTTCAATCTACAAATCCGCTGAACTGTCATCACTGCTGAAAGAAGATCTGACACTGTGAGACACCTGAAGTTTTTCACAAATTCTTGTTTCAAACCAAGCATATTCGTTTGAAGCAATATCTTTTATCGTTTATAATTGTGTTTTCTTATAACTTGTGTTTCCTTTAATTCTACTTTTTCTTTTCACCATTTTAATACTTATTGACGGGTTTACATAACGATTCATGTCAATCAACTCCTAATTATTTGGGGGATTCATGCTTCTTATTCACTTGTTCCTCATTATTCATTAAATACAAATCAAACCTTTCATATATTTTGAACTTACCATGCCGATGTAGAGGCCTTCAAATTTTTGGGTTTTCCCAGTGATATACTGCATTGGGGAATCATATTTATCCCTCAGATTTGGTACTGCATAATAGGAGTAGCATATTAAGCATTTTTCTAGTGAGACATTATTTTTCATTTATGATTCTCTATTTTGTTATGGATCATTTTCTAGTCTAGACAGTGGCGGACCCAGAAATTTAGTTCTTGGAGCACAACATTTTTTTAGGGACGTACTTTTTCACATACGGATTTTACTATTTCACATACGAATTTTACCTTATTACCCTTGCCATTTTTCACATCCCTCACCCAATTGATTTTTTTTCCCCTTTCTTCATCCCCTTAACCACCAAGTCATCAACTACCCACCTACTCCGCTCACCAACTCCGGCCAATATTATCGCCGGAAAGTCCCAAAGTGGCCGCCTTCATACCCCTGCCCCACGCGTCCTCTCCCAACACCCCGCCCCTGGCCTGCTCTGAGCTCTCCGTCAACCTCGGTTCTCGCACTCCCATAACCAAATCTGATCGACAAGGATGGTGGTCGGCCGCTGGGGTACTGGATAATGGTGTTTCGGTGTTTTGGTTGTCGACCGGTGATAGACCATTAATGGTGAAGAAGGGAGATTTCCACGTTGATTGATAGTGCGATTGTTTTGTCCTTCTTTTTATGTTTTCTTTTTTTATTAATTAGTTTGTTTTTTTTTAATGTTGTTTTATTAATTAGTAATCTTATTTGATTTTTATCAATTATAATTTATTGTTTTTGTTTTTAGAATAATTAGATCAACTATTAAGAAGTTGTATATATGAAAATTGATGAGATTAGGTTTCGGTAAAAGGGTAAGATATGGAAAACTTATGAAAAAATGTATGTGAAAGAGTAAAATTCGTATGTGAAAAAGTAATTCCGTTTTTTTAACGTGTTATCTAAGCACATCTAAGATAATATTATTATATTTTGGAGATGTTTTCCTTAATTAGACATGATATTAGTAAAAGAATGAAAACATATTGGTCATAGACTCATAGACATCTTTTTCAACTTTTTTTTCTAAAATAATTTAAATTGTAAGTATAAAAGATATCTCATTCATAGAATATAATACATTTTATTACTATAATTAACATTAAATCAAGGTGGTTTAATGACTTAGTTTGGTAAGTTACCTAAATGTCATGGGTTCAAATCTCATTTTAAACAATTTTTTAATTTAAAAAAAAAAAGCAAAATCCTTATATGTTGCTAGGTTTCGAACCTTGTACCTCATGAATAAATTTATGCGCTCATACCAATTATACCATGATAACTTACTATCTATTATAGATGCTTATAAAAAATTATTTCGGAAATTTCATGGGGGGCACCCGCCCCACCGGCCCCCTACTGGATCCGCCCCTGAGTCTAGACCTAGGTAGCACCAAAACGGACACGGACACGGACACGGACACGACACGGACACGCGACACGGCATGTCATGAAATTTAGGACACGGGACACGGCATTTAAATTTAATAAAATATACATTTTATAGTTATAAATTTTTGATTTTATTTCTATAAAAGTATTTGATATTAATTTTAAATAAGTGAATGTAAAACTTGTCCTTGATAATGGATTTATTTTCATTCCTCATCCGAATCAATATTCTAATTGGTCTCTTTCGATAATGCATTTGTCATCTCAAGAACATCATTCACCGCAAATGATAACCAAATATCATGGACACGCGACGGACACGGCTCAAATACCATGGACATGCGTCGGACACGCGCACAAATAAATGTAGAAAGTTAGACACGGCTATTTAGGTGTTGGACACGTTTCGGCGTGTGTCCGTGGAGTGTCGGTGTCGGACACGGTGTCGGACACGGTACGGCTCGCTAGGAGAAGTGTCCGTGCTACCTAGGTCTAGACTAGTCTTAAATCCATTCAAATTTGCACGGATATGCTATTTTACGTCGTTAACATACAATAGTGCAAAAAAATGATTTAAATTCTTGTAGAAAATTACATTAAATTTTAATTTGAATTATAAATTTTGTTACCAATTAAAAAGTTGTACATGAGAGCCACGCTACTTGAACGAAATTATAAATATCATAGATAATATTTTACATTGTTTTCGAGCAATGTGCAGTTAATATTATATATGAAAATGTTTCGAAATTGACCTAACCTATAAACATGATTTTACCCAACCCTTATTTTTTAAGGCCAAACACTCACAAACCTAACACGTAACCCGATCAAATGCAACTTCAAATGACCAAGAGTTACCTCATACTTGCACAACTAGGGATGGCAATGGATCGGGTTGGATCGGGTTTTGCGAGATCCAAATCCGATCCACTTATTTAGTGGATCACCGATTCATATCCAAACCCGATCCATATCCAAAAGTCAATGATCCATATCCGATCCACCATTTTTTTGTATCATCCATATCCATACCCGATCCATGATCCAATCCAAAACCATATCCATAACCCGATCCATATCCATTTCAAACCCGATCCATACCCATTTCAAAGTGCACACATTATAATTGTAATTCCGCGATCCATAACCCGATCCATATCTATTCAGCTGCCATTACTTTGTTACTCGTTACACCTTATTCTTTTATATACTTGAAATCTTACTCTTTAAGTTCAGTTCAACTCTATAGGTTAAAGTTAATACTAGTTTTAACCCCGTGCAAATAATGCACGAGTTATTTTTAAATCCGTGCAAAAAATATTGGTGATTACGATTGTCTTTTTGTAAAAATATTGTTGATGACGAATTTTTCAGCAATTCTTGTTGCTTTTTAGTAATTTCTTTATTTGTGAAAAAATTATTTAAACAATTTCAGCATTTGAGATTTTTTTGAAAAATGATTTCCGACATAAAATAACTTGATAATATATAATTGACTAAAAAATAACTCAAATCCGAAATAACCCGGCTCGAATGTAATCATTTGGATATATATTGACCCGTTATATATCGTATTTTAATGTATTTTATCTTGTTTGGTATCTTAATTTATATTTGATTTGATTGAAAAATATAATGTAATTTAATTTTTGGACTGTAATTATTTTCATATTTGTAATTTTTTGTTTTTCGGATTTAATTTTTGGACTGTTATATATCATGTTTTATTGGACCGTTGTATGCTGTTATTTATATTTTCAATTAACAAAATTTGATCATATCGTGTTTTATTTTCACAATGACGAAATGTAATACTGCAATAGATTACGTAATTAGGAATGAGGAAAGATCACAATTAATTTTGAATTTCAAAAATTCTATAATAAGACGGTCTCACACCATGAGATCATCTGTTTTTATGATAAGTTTTTCATTTAATACAAATAAGTAAACCCGTTGTACACGCGTGAGACGATCTCACACAAGAGTTATTGTTTGAATTTAGTAGTGAGGGAAATTAAATCATTGTAAAAGTTAGTGGCTCCTTTCTTTCCTTATTTCAAGGAGCCAATAAGAGTGAGTTAAATTCTATTGTTTTTATAGAGATAGATAATTTAACTATTTTAAGTTTAGTTCAGTTTAGCTCAATTGAGCTTATATATGTAAAGTTCAACTCCTATAAGTTCGATTCAGAAAACTTTATTAGTTCAATTCATACTTATTTTCCTACAACTTCATCTTCTTTAAATCCAGTTCAACTCCAATAAGTTGAGTTCAATTTCTACGAGTTTAGTTCAACTCAACTCCTCTAAGTTCATTTCAGCAAATATAAGTTTAATTCAGCAAATTTAAATTCAAAAGAATAAGGTCTTTCCTAATTATAATTTAGTTTGTCTTAAAAGATAATTTGAGCATTTAGTACTGGTAGTATCGTTAGTGTTGTTAATAGTTTATGAGCTTTATTATTGTAAAATTTATGAGTTTTCAGGTAAATTTATGAGGTTTTTCACATTAATCTATCATGTTAGAGATCTTTCATTCATTATGCTATTGTGAGATTATCGAACTTGGGAATTTGTATTCTTTTTAATGATCTAGTTAAATTATTAATAAAATGACATATTTCGCTTAACAAGTATTGTCATAATTGATGAAATACAATTTTTTTTCTAATAGTTAAAATGACATAGGGTTCACTTAAAAAAACTATTGGTATAATAGAACCACTGAAAAAATCTAATAGTTAAAATGCAGATATGTAGTATATACCTCCTTTGGGAGTTGGACGAAATCAGTATCTAGTCAATTTAAATAATAATAATAATAATAATAATAATAATAATAATAATAAATATACTTTAGAAAAAGGATGAGATTAATTAAGATTGGTTTTTTGATTGTGAAAAGAATTTAGGTTGATTTTGTATTTTTAATGGGTTTAAATCTGGGAAAAAATAGATATGGATCGAATTTGGATCGGGTTAAAGGTGGATATGAATCGGTTTCGGGTCGGTGGTGGATCTTAAGTGGATCAGATGGATCGGGTCGGTTATGGTTATGAAATGGATCGGCGTGGATTTGGTTCGGGTATTTTTTGGGTGGATTTGGATTCGGGTTCTAACTAATGGATATGGATATGGGTTTTCAAATCATGGATTTGGATCGGTAAATTTCCATCGGACGGTTCGGTTTCGGTTCGGTACTGAACAAATTGCCATCCCTATGCACAACACACCCCTCATCCCCGAATCGTAACACTAACTCAACTAACCTCCGTACCACCGTCAAATACAATTAATGCAGTACAAACGCACCTTTAACCATGTCCTACTAAGACCATCCGCATTTGTGAAAAATTCACCAATTTTCACCCTATACTTTTTCACCTTTTCTCTCTCCAATTCACCATCCACCTCACATTTCCACTCATCACCAAAATTCACCAAAATACTTCAAAAAAAAACCCACATCAACAAATACTCAACTTTTATTCTCTTTCCTACTTTACTATACCCCACAATATCCACATCAACATTCCACTATCTCATACTTATATTTAGTTTTATTTCATTATAATTATTCTTAATCATATATAATTTTGGGTTTTTTAATTTATTATTTTTATTGGTATTATTGTAAATTCGAAATTATCTATTTTTAACGATTCTTTTGCATATAAATTAAGATAAATTTGAAAAATTTTCACACATTTTTAAAGATAAATATAAGATTAAGATTGCGTGTTAGAGATAAAAATTTTAAAAAATAATTAAAAACAAAAAATAATAAACAAAAAATAAAAAAGATTGCATTCATTAATAATAAACAACTAATAAAAAAATACAATTAAAACATACGACAATTACATTAACTACAAACTAATAACTTAATTAACCAAATTGTTGCCAAATATGTTCAATTAAGTCTTTTTTAAGAGTTTGATGCCTTCTTGGGTCTTGCATAACATTCCTATTTGCCACAAATTGATGTATATCTTCAATATATCTTGTTTCATATGCGGGAGCATCAACACTAAGTTCTTCGTCTTCGTTGTGATTATCAATGTACTCTTCTATATTGTCATAACCGATGTATGACTCCCGCTCATCTTCAACAATCATATTATGCAATATGATGCAAGATGTCATTACTTTATGAAGAAATTCTTTACTCCAATAACGTGCTGGGTTACGTATAACTGCAAATCGAGCTTGTAATACGCCAAAAGCACGTTCAACATCCTTTCTAACACTTTCTTGTTTAGTTGCAAATAACCTATCTTTGAGTGTTTGAGGAAGTCTTACCGATTGAATGAACGTAGCCCATTTTGGGTAAATATCATCCGTTAAATAATAGCCACAATCATATTGATTGCCATTTACCATATAATTAACGCGTGACACATACCCGTTTAATAAGGCATCAAAAACTGGAGAACGATGTAAAACATTTAAATCATTTGCCGAACCTGGAGTACCAAAGTAGGAATGCCAAATCCATAGATCTTGGGAGGCAACAGCTTCCAGAATTACAGTCGGACTTGAATTACGCCCTTGAAAGTGTCCTTGCCAAGCTTTTGGGCAGTTCTTCCATTTCCAATGCATACAGTCTATGCTCCCCAACATTCCTGGAAAACCTCTATATGCCCCGATTTGAAGTAACCTTTGAGTATCTTCTACAGTTGGAATCCTTAAGTATTCATTTCCAAAGTGAGAAATGATTGCATCAGTAAAATATTGGAAACACTCTCGTGCGGTTGATTCACCAACTCTTAAGTACTCGTCGATCCTGTCGGCGGAGTCTCCATAAGCAAGCTTTCTAACTGCCATAGTGCATTTCTGCAACGAAGTGAAACTGTCCCTACCAGTTGCATCAGGGCCATCTTCAAAGTAATCATTAGCGGCTTTAACACCATTAACCACTCTCATAAACAAATTTCTACGCATCCGAAATCTGCGTCAAAACATCTTATCTGCGTACACTGGGTTAGGAGCGAAGTAGTCGTTGTATAATCGTTAATGACCGACTTCCCGATTTCTCTCAATATACCTTCTTTTTCGTCGAGGTTGTCTTTGAGGAATTTGATTAACTATAATATTTCTTTGATGTCTTATTTCGTCCGAACGTCTATTAAAACGCTCGTCCCAGGAATAATTTGAAGGCAAGGAGGAATTAAATTCATCAGAATTATCTGGATTTATATTATTAAAATTGTTAGGATCCATAGTAGGATCTATATTATTATAGTTATTTGAATTCATATAATAAAAATTATCTAAATTCATATTATTAAAATTATTAGAACTCATATTGAAATAATAGTAAGTGTTGAAGTATGGTTCTATTTATTGCTGATATTATCCTTTTTTAGTCGTTGGATCGATATCTCGGTTATTTAATCTTGGCCGTTGGATAAGATTGTATAAGGATAAGAGATTGGATAAGGATAAGAGGCTGGATAAGGATATCTAACCATTTAATCTTGGCCATTGGATAAGATTGTGTGTAAGAGATAAAAATTAAGGATAAGAAACTAGATAAGGATAAAAGATAAGTTAATAGATAAGATTCATTCATTAATAGTAACAAATAACAAATAAAAAACTTACAACAATTAAAACATACAACAAGTAAATCATACAACAATAAAAAATAAACTTAACATAACTAAAACTGACTCACAAATAAATAAACTATTAAACATAATTAACGACGCTTAAATGATTGTAGCAACTCTTGCTTATAATCTTCAAGTTCGGGGGGTAAATTAGTCTGCTTAAGTAATTGCTGAAGCGTATTAAAATCACTTTCCTTTTTCATTCTTGCTTCTCTTTCTTTAGTAAACGCAAACCTATCTCGATGTAACTGAATCCTCGCTTCATCAACTTGCAGCCTACGTTGTTGAATGTCAAGCTCTTTGACGGCGTTTATATTAAAAATATCCAATCTCTTATTAACTTCAGCTTGATTATTTGAATCACTTCTAGAAGTACTGTCATCAACCTTCTTCTTCCCTTTATTTTTCTTTGCAGCTTTAACACATTCGGGTCGTACGGTACTCATACTTTCACCATCAAGAGAGATGGGTGTAGAGTACTCCTCACCCTCATTGCGTACTCTTTTCCCACTACTATTACTTCCATCGTTACCAGCAACTGGACTTTGAGTGATTTCATAACTCACATTAGCGTATGGAGCAACACAAATTTTCCATTTTTCAAAATTTTTCATCATGTTCCAAGCATGCTCCAAAGCAAATTTAGCGGGTTTGTACAATTCCCTAGCCTCGGCGATTACATCATCTTCACTCATGCCGCTCTTCTTCCTCCTAGTGGCCGCTTCCATGCATGCACTCCATTTCATGACAGATGTTGAGATTCTTCGAAATCGGCTATCAAGCATAGCACGAGTTCGTTTCTTCAAGACACCGGGATTGGCCTGTTGGGCTTTATCGTAAAACGATTTAACCTTACTCCAAAGTGTTTCTTTCGCTTGGTCGGTGCCAACTATACTATCTTCTGAAACCCTCATGAATGATGAAATAAGGGCTTCATCTTCTAGTACTTGCCATGGAGTAGATCTACCGGTATTTGAAGTGGGTGTTCTTTCATTACCAATATCAACTTCCACTTCAATATCATTTGAATTATGGTTACTTGGTGGAGTTTGTGAGGGATCTATTGTTTGATGAACAGGTTGCATATATGGGAAAAATGAAGTAGCAATAGGCCTGATTGGTTGAGAATAAGTATGGTTAGGATTATAATTAGTATAATTATGTGAGACTGGATAAGACGGTTGCATTTGATAAGGATCTTGAGAAGGATGATAATTACCATAATTAATATTATGATTCATATAATTCATATTATTAGGGTTTATTTCATTTCGATTCACATTAGAAGGATTCAAATTATTATTTATATTTGGATTCATATTATTATGATTCATATTTGTGTAAATAATTAATAATTATATGTAATTTGATAAATAAGTAGAGAGAAAATAGAAGAAGAGGTGTGATGAAATATATTGATATTGGGCTCCTTTTATAGAGGAGGAAAAAATATAAATTATGGTTTTTTTTTTTTAAAAAAAAAAAAAGATGCAAAATATTACCGTTGTTTAATATTCAAGTCAAATGTTACCGTTAATTAAATAAGTACATAGTTTGCTTTGAACTCAAGTTCACTTGTTTGCTCAGCTCAAGTTCACTTTTTTGGAAAAAGCTGCAACTCAAGTTCACTTTTTCTATGCTCAACTCAATTTCACCTCTTCTCGCCAGTCCGAAAATTTTCGGTGGATTTGGTAGCCAGTGGGGCCCAATTTCTATTATTATATATTATTAAGATTTTCACACTTTTGGTGAAAATGGGTGAAAAGCCCCAATGTGGATGGTCTAACATACCACTCATCACAAATCCAAACACTATACACCTTCTTCTATCTGTTACACGACGTCGTCCATATATTGCCGTCACTCCGTTACCGACGACCTAATAACCTTCTTCTATCTATCATGGTCCGTCTATGGGGTAGTGAGTGCCGAGTGGGGCAACTGGGGCAGATTTCTAGAGTTTCGCTTATTAGAATTTCTTGGGTTTTGCTTATTTGCCCCTTTTGTGTTTGAGAAATGAGAGGGATAAATGCGAAAAAAAGATGAAAAAGTGTATTGTGTTGGATTTAATGATGTGCGTGTTCGATTTAGCATGTCCCGTGTTTTAAAGCCTTAATTTGTAGGTTAGTTATCTTACTCAATCGTAAAATAAAGGGAAATATAACAAATCACCTCCATAAGTTTGATCATGCAATTAATAAGCCCCTTAACTTATAAATATAACAAATGACCCCCATAAGTTTCTCACAATGTGTAATTAATCCTAAATCTTATTTTTAAGAATTAAATATACTAAATTAATTATTATGCTATTATTAAACGTAATTGCTCTTTCATGTACATATTTTACTTCATATACACTTTTTCTCATAATATTTCTACACTCTACCGTTCTCTTAAGAAAAGACTCAAAATTTCTCTCTATTCATTCTCAACAAAATTTTCAAATCAATCTTAATTTTCATATTAAACAAGAAATTACTTCAATTTATAGATAAATTAGACTAACTTTATTTGCTTAAAATTGCTTTGATCGTTTTCTTCAATTTGAATTTGATTTTTTCGATTAGGGTTTGTGGGATAGGCAAGCTAATGAATTATTGAAAGTCATTAGAAATCTCACCAACATAATTAATCTGTTTTTTTCAATCAACTTCAATGTCGTCAAAAATTATGGCACCATAACTGATTAAAATTTGCATAAAAAAATTGAGGAAACTTGGATTCTGAGAAATTTGCAATCAACTATCTCAAAGATAGAGATGAGAATGTTAAAATTAAGTTGGCAATGATTAATCATAGAAGACACTTGAATGCAAATTATTTGTGAATGTAGTAGCTAATGGTGATTGATGATGACATCCATGTAACTTATCAACGCAAATAGATATCTAACTGTAGAATGTAAATACCATGAGTTGTATGAATTGAGGAAAAATTTGAAGTTTGAGATTTTTTTTTTGGTTTGAAGTAAGTTATTTTTTTTAGAGAGTAGGAAGAGACAATAGGAGTTTGAGGTGGATGAAAATGAAAAGGTAATTGCCGAAACATGTACACGATTGAGTAAATCATGTATATGAAAGAGCAACACCCTAATTAAAAGTCAAAATTATTAATCAAATATAAATCCTAAAATTCCTAAGTATCAGAAGACACGTTCAAATATAAATTTATAATATTTATTTATTTATTTTAGTGAAAAAATATTCACAGTATGAGAATTTCAGTGAAGCTACAAAATTACATGACCAAATTTTTGTTTAAATTTATTTTGCTTTACATTTTTCTTTGAATATGTACAAATATATTATATTTACTTATATATTTAATATCATTTTATAATAGAAAATAATAAGTTTTATTTAAAAATATAGTAAAAATTTGATTTGTGCTAATTTGCGATAAGGGAAACTTAAAAGGTTGATTTATCATAGTATGTAAGTTATGAGGTAATTTGCTACATCCCGGTAAAATAAATCAAACCATTGTTACAAGATTGCATCCATACCGAACCCATTATGAACTATCATCTACCGAATATGTTTTTGTCTAGTAGTTAAGACGGAGGTATTGTGGACAATAGGTCCCAGAATCGAATCCCTCCTCTATCCATTGTAATACAGCTAAGTGTGCGCTCCGTTGAAAAAAAATCAAGCAGTGGTTCTCTTTCTTGTGCCTCAATGGCTCCCGTAAATTGAGGGGTAAAAAGGAACTCAAACTGTACACAATCTTACCCTTGCACTAACACATAGAAGTTGATGAATGACGCAGAATGAAAATTACGCCGAGAACTACATCGAAAGACCGCTACTTCCCACGAGCAAAAAACACAATTAGCTTAGCCATTTTGATTTATTCTATCGAAGATTGAGAACCAAAAAGTTATTGATGAGTCTTTGCCTCCTTTTTTGGCAGCCAAAAATAAAGGTTATTGCATAACCATTAACTCACGTGCGAGGCTATGAGCTATCTTATTTAGTAACCTAGGTAAAAAAAACCTAATAGTTAAAGGGTGGAAAGCAGGGACAACTACATAATATCCCTTAAAATGTCTTCGATCTAACTGATGTCGTTGTTCCATCTTCGATCATCGTCGTTATTTCAATCGTACAATTTGATGCACTCATTGTACCTCCATTGACATATGAAAGGAGATTAAAATGCATAGAAAATTATGGAGGGAGAACTCACATATATGAAACATTGAAACTATGAAAGGGTCACATACTCACATATACAAAGGAAATAAGAGGTGATAATCATACAATTTGGCATGACGCTCGATGTGGAGTGTTAAAAAAATTTACCTATATAAAATGTTCATCCTCAATTTTTTGTTTTTATTCCTCAAAAGAGAGATTATTTATCTAGATCATAAAACTCGATATTCTTATACTTTTGAGAAATTAACTCGGCTTGAACTTTCCTCGCGGTGTCCGTAGCACAACCAACAAGAATGAGGACGGAAGTTCCAGCAAATCCCCGAAATGCTGTCAGATGAGTCACTTGTTCAACTAGAGCAGGACCCGCGGCTAGTATCGCCAAGAATCCCGAACCCAGGACTGATATTCGACCAAGGACCTAGTTTTATCAAGCAAATCAACAACTTAAAAATTATAGAATGAACACTAAGTAGACCTGTCCAACGGGTCGGACGGCTATGGTCCCGAGCCAGGTCATATGAGTCGGATCAGAATAGAGGTCCGGTCAGATACGATCGCGGGTCGGGTTAAGGTCGCGGGTCGGGTTAAGGTCAGGAAAAGTCTTGGCTGCTGGGGCTGTTGGTCCGTCTTCGTCTCGGCCTATTTTTAATAAACTAGATGCTGTTGATCTTAATTCTCTTACACTCCAAGAGCTTCTGACATAACAGCTATTTGGAAAGCACGCAAACAGGAAGGTAGTTCGGAACGACTCAATGGTAATATTACTAAACTCTCTTGGATCATAGATACGGGGGCATCCCATCATATGTCGGGATGCCTCACCCATTTTATTAATATTTACGATATTCAACCTTTATCTGTTGGTTTACCTAATGACGATTTAACTATCGCTTCCAAAGCCGGTGATGTTTATTTATCGTCTCATCTTATTCTACGAAATGTTTTATATGCACAAAATTTAATAATTATTTTATTATTAAGTTTTATAACAACTATTTTTTCAAATATAATACTCCCCCTATTCAATATTTTCTTCTCTATTTCTTTATTCAGTTATTCGGGTTTTATTCCCTATTTCCTTTTTTTGGGATGATTTGTGTGGCTCAAATTTAATAGCATGTGGGGTATTGTGTTTTCTGTGGTGCAAATTCTCTTCCCTATTTTTAGGCCAAAAAGTAGAGGGGGAGAAAATATAGAATATGAGGGGTATATAAATATTAATATTTTAATAAAATTCTTAATTTACCTTTGACCAAACGGGTAAACGGGTTGGTCAGGTCTGGAGTCGACGGGTCTAGATATCATAGCTTTATGCAGTTGGATTAATCCAACTCAAAACTCAAGAACCCAAAGTGAACACTTTCAAAGATTTTAACAAAAATAGAAAATTCTATAGTACTCTGTATTATGTAAATAAGGAAGTTCTATATAATTAAACTACTCGGTACACAAATAAAAAAGCACGATCCAGCTAAGCGTGGAATAAAATTGGGATGATGTGGATTGAAAGAGGTTACCGTTTTTATAAAAGCAGCAGTACTCCGACCAGGTCGGACAAGTGGAATAGATGCACCTTGCCGCTTCAACTGCTCGCTCACATCATCAGGGTCCAATTGCAGGAAAGTATAGTAATAGTTGAAGAAGGCTATCAATAGTATGTTTGTTGGTATATAAAAAGAACCTGCAAAACGTGTAACAAACAAGTAATGAAACCTATAGCATCATCTGTCACTACGAAAAAAACTGCTTGACCAAAGGCTGGAATCACATTTTAACATACGGAATATGGATGTGGAATTGTGGTCTGAGCCATATTGAATTGTGATGCCGAGAATATAATAGGCATCATTAAATTTGATACGAGGAAAGACAATATCAAAGTCAACTTGCAGTGCCTAACTAATTCTGAAATATGAAAATAACCCTCCAGAAACCTGATTATAGAACACGTATCACAAGATAACCCGAAATTCTTGAGGGGTATTACCTCCAGGGTTCAAAGCGACTGCAGCATTCTTTAAAACATTTAATCCTGTGAAACGAGCCAGTGTAGCAGGAAGAGCCAATGATGATGTCGAGAATATTATAGGCATCACTCCAGCACTATTCACCTGTTTAACAAAACAAACAGAAACAAGGAATGATAAGAATGACAGAATGAAATGAACAGTGTTAATGATTGAATGTTTGAATATTTTCCCATATTACAATAGTTGGGGTCTATTCTTAATTACGGCAACGTCTAAACCACAACATATTTAAAATTGATGTTCCACTTCCGGAGTTTCAAGCTTTAGAAACTTCAGATTAGCAATTTAGCATCAAACATGTTTTCGTTTTTTTCAAATTAATACTAGATTATTATAATTAGAAGACCACCAAGGGGCTCACTCCCTTGTACGAAAAGACACCAAAGGGACACGCTCATGCTCAAACGGAAAGTGAATGATTATGCTGTTAAGTGAGTAATTTTATTTACAAAGAGGATAATAGATGAGTGGCGGTGCAGCTGGTGCACTTGACTCCAACTACATAGTAACCTCAAAATGAGGAATAACTTTGGTCAAATTGTGACCCATATATTGTTACGATATCAAGAAAAACCAAAAAATAAGGATAAGAGATTCATAATAAAAGACAAACCTTAAAGGGTAAATAAGCTGACTTTTGAAGTCCTCCACTTCTGCCTGAATATCTTGATGCATAATTGATAGGTATTTTCCTCTCTGCTTCCTGTAACAATTTTGTCAAACTCATAACTAGTTTTTACTCTATCCTGCAACTAGTCCTTTGCATGATGCTATTTGTTAATTACCTGAACATAAACGATACCAAACACCAAAGACACAAAGGATGCAAGTATGATAGCAAGACCAGAATAATTCCCTTCTTCAAATGCTTGAGCAAAAGTCCTTCCAAAAGATGCAGGCAAGTAAGAGATGATGTTTGTGAAGATTAGTAATGATGTCCCATTTCCAAGTTTAAGATCAGAAATGCGTTCGCCAAGGTACGTTGTAAGCACTGAACCAAGTGTTAACAAAGCAACAGATGAAAGAACCCATTCCGTGCTGAAGTCATTGACATAAGGACGAAGAAACGTCACTTGTCCAATTGCCTGTCAGAGTGTCCGTATTAACTGCTCAGATATCTCCTGTCTCCCAATCTTTTTATTGGTTCTTTTAAAAAGTTATGCAGAACCTTTATACTACTTCCATCACCAATCATTCTCCCCATTTGGCTTTGTTAATCTATTAATGTTAATTTTGACCGTACATTACTCCAATTCTAAATATATGTAGAGATACCATTGTATAATTTGTCATGTTCAAGACCATTTTTAAAAATTTGAAAGAGTTCATAATATTGTATATTGTCATAAAATATTGGTGAAGTTGCCATCATTCAACTACCAAAGTCAGGTATCGGCAGTAGAAAATGATGCTGGGAGTAAAAATTAAGTGGGTGGCAGAGTGCCTACTCATTGCTCACTGGATAGTGAATACGATCATTTATGAGATAACTTCTGTTAATGTTGTGATTATTGTATACTGTGAGAAAACATTGGTCAAGTTTGTGATTATTGTATTTTGACAACATATATGCATATGGGTGGAGGGAGTATTTGCTAATATACGAAACTCACTTGCCTGCACTAAAGCAAAACCAACAGAAGCATAACGGGTATACTGCAAGATCTTCTTCCTCCCAGCTTCACCTTCTCTTTTCTGAAGGTCCTGCAACTTGGGGTAGACTTGCGCAAGGAGTTGGAACACAATCTGCGCATTGATAAAGGGAACAATTCCAAGTGAACATATCCCAAGTCGCCCAATGCCACCACCCGAAAAAGTATCCAAAGTACTAATAAAACTGTTCTGATCAATGTTACCGACAAAAGCTTCTCTATTCACTCCACCAAGGGGAACATATATACCAAGTCGAGACAAGGCCAACAACCCTAACAGTTGAAGAAATTTCCCTGGCAATGGACCTTTAAAGAAGTCCCCAAAATCAATAGAACTATCCTCAATTGCAGCTGTCAATATAGTACCAAAAATATTAAATGGACGAAACCAATAAACTATTAATCTGAAATTAAATAAAGAGAATAAAAAAGGCTAAAAACTGTACCTGCAACTCCACGGCCTGATGATGATCTATCCTTTTTGGCACCAGAGGTACTCTCAAATGTTTGTGCAAGAAAACATGTAACACTATCCCACATACGAGATATGTCCCACGAATTATCTTGCTCGATACCTAATGGATCAAAGATTGACGTTCCCCTGCGCAAATTATATGTACGAAAATAAGAGTAAGCAAAGTGTGAACTTTCTATATTTCTCAGAAGTCAGACTAAGTGGCAATCATTTTTCCAAAAAATTCCAGAGCACGAAGAGCTGCCAATCAAATTCTTCTGCATTAGTGGTCACCAACTTGCTCAACGGCACAATGAACAAGATGCATCTAATTCTCCCAAATTTAAGGAACTAAATTGCCCAAATGTTCCAGCAAACACAAGATTTCAAGCTTTCAGGAAGCCTAGATGCAAAAAGCTTCTAAGTTCAGAATTTACTTGCCGAACCACAAGAGTCACGCCTACCATACTCTGTGAATATCACCCTCCATGTTTATTCTATACTGACAAAATTCAAACTACCATCAAGAAAAGAAGCACACTTTTAACCTCAACCCTTTGTTTGAATGTGAGTCGATGAGGGAAGGGGAGGAGAGCGTTTTCCGTAGATATCTTTCCTATGCTGGAAAATTTTGATTTGGCTTATAGTAAATATAATAGATCCCCCATGTCCCTCCACCCCAACATGCTAACAATATAATGGACATTGACCCTTTCTTTCGCTCTAAATTTCTTCACACAAACAACGGCTCAATTCTCCACGGAATCAAGTAGGCCACAACTGACAAATATAGCAGTGGCTACCAGTGAATCATTTACATTAATCTTCAATACCTAGTGGACTTAACGGGCTAATTAAACTCCGGAAGTTCAAAATCCAGATAAGAGGCTCCCACTACCTCAATTATTTCTTAACGAGATATATTAATCGGATTATTCCAAAATTTAGGGCGCAAATCAGTACTCCCTCTATAGCAGTGGCTACCAGTGAATCATTTACATTAATCTTCAATACCTAGTGGACTTAACGGGCTAATTAAACTCCGGAAGTTCAAAATCCAGATAAGAGGCTCCCACTACCTCAATTATTTCTTAACGAGATATATTAATCGGATTATTCCAAAATTTAGGGCGCAAATCAGTACTCCCTCTATAGCAGTGGCTACCAGTGAATCATTTACATTAATCTTCAATACCTAGTGGACTTAACGGGCTAATTAAACTCCGGAAGTTCAAAATCCAGATAAGAGGCTCCCACTAGCTCATTTATTTCAGATAACAAGACACACGACCCGGATAATCATGAATTTCAGGGACCAAATCAGTACTCCCTCCATTCATTCCAATTCCATACGGCTTTGAAAAATATACTGAATTGGACTGAATGAACGGAGTAATGCAATATGATAACCTGGAAAAAAGTTAGAAAACCTTAACTACGTTTCACATTTTTCATTGTTTAGTGGTCGGCGGGACCTAGTTTCCGAAAAATTCCGAATAAGTAATCACACCAGTACTAAATTGAATGACACACAATAGCTGAAATGCTCAAAAGAAGAAGATTTGACATGGTAACCAGGAATTATCAACTAATCAGACCTCAATTGAACTGAAACTAGAAACCCAATTGTTAAGATTGATCAAATTAATACTACAAAATGATGATAAAGATAGAAAAGAAGTGAACCTTGTAGAAGTAGAAGTAGAAGTAGAAGTAATGGTGGAGGAAGAGAGAGAAGCAGAAATATGGGAATTGTATTTCCATGAAATGGGCTTCTGGAGGAAGCAACCATAGTTTCTGGGTTTATGACAGAAATTTGAAGGAGATGAAAAGAGTGAAAATGAAGTGAGAGAAGAAGTTGATGATGCGCAAGTTTCTGCAACTCTAATCAACATTATCTCTGTCTTTTTTTTTCTTTCCTCTGTTTCCTTGGCCCCTTTGTTTTGTCACCCTTCTTCACTGTTTTTTTTGCTTTCGTTTTCACCCACTATTTTTCCCCCTACCCATTGCCCATTGCTAGACCCGTTAAACGGGTCGAACATGCGGGTTTATGGTAAAATACATGATGAGTGTATTTCGGGTCGGATAAAAGACGGGTCACGTTTAAACGGGTTCTGGGTCGGGTTCATATAAAAACACGGGTTCTTTTCTCGCAATTTTTAAAACATCTTTTATATCGTAATTCCTACCATTTATACGTTTTCTTTCCTCTTCCTCGTCTTAGTCAACTTAATTGTCGCCATATTCGTCATCACCGTCGTTATCGTCATCATCACCCTCGCTAACTTGCTAAGTACGATAATGAGACTCAAATAAGATAACAATGATGACGTGACATGTGATCTGAGATGATGAGATGAAAATGTTGATTGGAAGTGCGGTTCAGTTCGACGTTGTAACAACCTCATAATTCAAGGCCTTTAGATAGGACCATCAGACTATGAAAGCATTACCATCTCAGTTTCCTGAGGTATAATATCAAAGTAAACCAACAATGCAACCTTTATTATAAGTAAGAATAATGTATAGGTTACAATCGTCTGACAAAACAACTTAAAAAGAATAAATGTCTGCGGAAGCCAAAACTACAAAAGACACTACGAAACTGTGTGGAGTCCGTACTTCCCAAGCCATCAAACATCAACATTGTCGTACCTGAGACTCTACTCACCATAACATGGATCATCACAGTAAAACAAATCACAACCATCAGAAACTTCTGCAATAAGACGATCACAATACAGTAACACATATCACAATCTAATAATCACAAACAACCAATATCACTGTCATACAAACTAGGTGGCGACATCAAGCCCCCACTTGCCCGCGGCAATGGGTACCTAGGTCCTTAATGTGCACATCCTCTTCGTGGCGGACCCCACGAAGAGCGACTGTAGGAGTGAGAGTCGTTTCCAGCAACGATCCCACACATTAATTCTCAATCAGATCCCAATAGCAATACGATGATATCAGAATACAGCTGTCACAATACTGTTACAATCAAATCACACAGAAATTGAGTAAGGAAACCCTACCTCAAAAGCAAGCACGGAAGGATGAAATCTACCACCGTTCTACCAACGCTCCTCTAATCATCCTCCTAAGGATTATATACATACCGATTATACACTAAACAACCATAATCTAGGATAAGAATACGATAGGGTAACACTTACTTGATAGAATACGGCTAGGCTAGATGATCGACGCTCCTATGAAAGAAATCGAATTTCAAGACATTTCTATCATATCATATATGATAGAATTTATTTTAGTCATAAAAATAAATTAAGATCTTATGCATGCAAGTAAGAAAGTCGAAACTTTACATTTATGATTCGGTATAAGGGCACGATTTTGGTTTCCTACCAAAACCGTTCTTGAGCTTAAAATAAAGGATGATCTCCAAAAATGTAACACCCTCAAAATCCAAGGCCTTTAGGGAGGACCATCAGATTATAAAAATGCTACCATCTAAGTTTCCCGAGGCATAATATCAAAGGTAAACGATAATGTACTTATTATAATTAACGATCCAAAGTGATTACATTGTCTTACAAGATATAACAACTCAAAGTAACAGCGGAAGCTAGCAAAAGAAACTATGACACAACAAAACTTCGTGACGACCCATCCTCCCACTCAAGCATCATCAACCAACATCGAGTTACCTGCTAAGAATCTGCTCACCATACCAATGGATCATCACAGCGCAAACACCACAAGCGCCAGTTACTGTGTAGGAAATATCGTCACTACCAAATCAAGAACAATATAACAAATCTCAAAGCATCACATGCTGATATCACCAATAACCAATCATCTCATAGTGGCGATTTGTAGTCCCACAATCAACCCCCGCTTACTCGCGACAAGGGGTACCTAGATCATTAATGTGCACATCCCCTCCGTGGTGGGTCCCACAGAGAGCGATCGTAGGAGTGAAAGTCGTTTCCCGCAACGGTCCCACACATATATTCCCAAATCTCATCTCATAAATATCAGTCTTACAGCACAACAATAACATCGTCACAATATATCAGATATACCGTCACAATCACATAATAGATAACTGAGTAGGGAAACCCTACCTTAAGGCAAATCACTCAAGGAAAAGATCCAATCGATTATACTACCATTCCTCTAGAAAATGTCTTCTTAAGATAACATATATGAGGATTACTAACCATGGTGAAACTAGTATCTAATTGACATACTTATGATAAGAAGAACTTACTTGATGACGTGATACCAAGCTAGTTGATCGGGGCTCTAAACTCTTGCTAAGTCTCTTAGGAGTTTTGGGAGAGAAAGTATGAGAAATTAGGTTTTAATGTGTTTTGATTTTAGGTAAAAGTGATTTTAACTTACGATTTATCTTTTATAAGAATCCGACGCCGAACACGGACCCGGCTAACTCGGCCGAGTATGTGATACTCGGCCGAGTAACCTATACTCGGCCGAGTAACCCATACTCGGTCAAGTAACCCATACTCGGTCGAGTAACCCATACGCGGCCGAGTACCCTCTACTTGGTCGAGTAACCTCGCAGTTCTCAGCACTGACCAGGTTTCGTAAAACAGTGATAACTCCCTCAATTCTTGGTATATTTGAGCGTGTGACTTATCGTTAGAATCGTAAAAGGACAACCTACCATCTCTAATTGGAATTAAATAAATATCATTTATACATCTCAAGTTATGGCATTTTTAAGACAACCTATCTATAAGCGAGAAACATAACTATACCATATTCTTTCTTAAACGAGTTACACATCAACAATGCGGTCGAGCGCAACCAACATGAACGATTAACTCATACGACAAATAGAGGGGTGTTACAATATTCCCTCCTTAGAATAAAATTCGTCCTCGAAGTTTACACCCAACTGGAAAAGACACGACATAGAGGGTTGTTACAATCTTCCCACCTTAGAACGAACATCGTCCTCGAAGTTCACAATCAACTTGGAAAAAAAACGCGACTACAATACCACAACTACGATATGTCAACGCCTACTTTTACTTCTTACTCCACAAGGCCTACCAAAACATAAGACATCAAAAATTCACCACATTTTGAGGATGTGCAAAACACAACAGAGCTGATAAAACATATATGAAACTTATATAAAACTTACTCAAAAGACTTAAAACTCAATGCGATCATATCCTATCCCCCAAATAGAAACAAGTTACGTCCCCATAACTTCACATGTCTGACCAAACAATTGAGGATAACGTTTTCTCATAGCAGACTCCAAAGTAGTTTCCTTAACATTGTGATTTGGCCATAAAATTTTAAGAAGTTTGGTCTATCCCGTCCAGGTCTTACGAATCTTACTATTTAGTATCCGGATAACTAAAACTAATCATACCACCCCAATGAAACCACCATTCAGAAGTTAAATCTTAACTCTGAATATAACCACTTAACAAACGTATAGAAGTAACAAGGAGTAAGATCAACTATACAACAAATAAACATCCAAACATAGTGAGAAGATATTACGTCAACAACGGACACAACGAAAACCACACAATGGGAAGATCACACTCATATCCCAAATTATGCAAGGTTACATAAAGAGAGCAAAAAAAGTCTTTTTGTTCCATTAGTATCCGTCACATCATATATGTTTAATCACATCAAAATACGTACATAAAGCACTATAACACCGAATCACGTCATTAACTATCTTATTGTATACATGTGGTTCAACATGAGGTACATTTTACATATAATTGCATATCACCTTCTCTTAGCACATTCTGATCTCATTCATTTAATTCTATCAATTTACATATCAATGCTATTATTTGCGAATATAAACCATACATAAGGACTCGTAATGTGACACATGTACCTTTAACATGGCTACCATTTTTATCCCAGCAATAACACATTCACAAGAAATTAGACGACAAAACTATCCCACTACAATGTTCATGCTCATTGGCTACCTTCAACTGTATATATGATGAACGGGTTTTTGCCGTCACTACCCGCTATCAAACAAAGATTTATAAACCCAACAAAAGTAGTACTTTAGTCGGGGTCGAACACAGAGATGGTGGGGATAATTGTTTAGCTAAGTTCTAATTTAAGTCAAAGTCGGGTAATAGGTTTTTGATTGACTAGCAACTAAAGAATAATGAAAGCAAAGATATAAGGATTAAATCGATGGATAAAAACAACTAGGGTGTCGGGGTTACTAGGGTAGGTTGGTAAGGAAACATGCAAAAGGGTCTAAGGTCGCTTCTATGTTAGGTCTAGGTTTGTCTCGTCTATCGATTTGACTCGCCTAAAGTAAAACCCTATCCTAGCTATCGCTACAAAAAAAGGTCAACTTAACATACATACATGTCCATGAAAGGCCTAGACTATCGTCAAAGACAAACAACAATAAGAATCATGCCCAACCGTCGTTGAGGCATTTCATCAAACATATAACATGCATATAATGAAAACCTACCAAAGAAGAGAACCAAAGCCTAACCCTAAGAAAAATTCATGACTACCAACCCACCAAAGCACACTCCTAGCCCTAGCAAGGGAACTACTCACACATGGCTAAAGCAAACATGTAAACAATTGATGAGTAAATGCTAAACATGGTGGAATTAGAAAATGTAAACAATTGATTAAAGGAAACTTGAAGTAAGTGTAAAAACAAAGTAAAGAGGAAGAAGATTATACCAAACAATTATATAAAGGCATGAACTTGTATACAAGTTGAAGAGTTCTCTCAAAATCTCAAAATTACAACCCAAATCCCTAAAAGTAAACTAATGAAGAAGCTACGAACAAACTAGATTAACTAAAAGATTTTAAGAACTAAAGAAAGATTATGATTTCGAGTTGAGTTTTTCAATGTAAAAGGATGAAAAATGGAACAGTAGAAACCCTATGGATGCGTGAAAATAGTGTAAAAGTTGCGTAAATGAAAATAGACTAAGTGCGGGTTTATATAGAGCTCGAATTTCTGAGAAGTGACTCTCAGCCGGTCAACCGGCTGCCGGTTTAGTGACCGGCTAAAAGTCAAAATGTAAACAATTGAATTCTTCTTCTTTGAGCTTGATTCTTAGCCGATCGGTCGGCTGCCGGTCAGGCACCGGCTTAGAGTCTGAAATTCCACTTTTGACTTTTTCTTCAATTTTTCAACATGCACAGGTACCACCAGCCGGTTGGCCACCGGCTGGGAGTCCTTTCTTACGAATCTGCCCAAAACTTGATTTATTGACATCCAAAATTTGGCTAAGTATGGAAGTTGGACACCAGTCGGCCCACCGGTCGCCGGTTGGCAACCGGCTAAGGAGCAAACATCAAATTCCTGTAACTTTTCTTCCTTTTTCTTCAAAAGTCAAGTCATCCTCCCAGCCGATCGGCTGGCTGCCGGTCTGGGACCGGCTGAGAGGGCTTGGAGCATTATCTTCATCAATTCTTCAATTTTTGCATGGAAATCCGTCTCGTTTGCTCCCGTTTCTTCGTTCCCACCTCAATATCTACAAAATGGGAACCAAATAGGAATAGTCGAGGCAATGGGCATAAAATCGAGCAAAGGCACGCAAAACGAGGTCGAAACGGGACCAAAAATGAAGAAAAGACAATGAAAATCTTGACTAAAATATAGCTCATCAGTATACATATATCATAGATCATCAACCCTCCCTTCACTATACAGGAGTTGGCACACATCGTTAGACAACATATGGTTTCCAAATTAAAAGTGCATTCACCTTAACAAGTATAAAATATTTTATATATCTGGTTCACTACAACAAATACCATGCATTAATGACGCTTTTTGAAGTGCTTTACGACGCTTTAAAGTGTCAAATTTTTGTTTATCGACGCTTCCAAAAAGCGTCAATTTTCTGGCCGTCGTTATTTTTCGACGCTTTTTTTTGTTATTATATATGACGCTTAAAAGTGTCTTCAACGATTATTGACGCTTTTATTTGTCGATGCATGTGACGTTTAAAAGTGTCTTCAACGATTATTAACGCTTTAGTTTGTCAACAAATGTGACGCTTTAAAGTGTCTTCAGCCATTATTGACGCTTTTATTTGTCAACAAATATGACGCTAAAAAGTGTCATCAGTGACTATTGACGCTTTTATATGTAACTTACTGAGACATAATTAAGCGTCAATTTTCTATATTTTGACGTTTCAAACTCTCAATCTCAATGACGTCTTTGGCTGTCAATGTAAAATTCTTAATTATTACCGTCACAATATAATTATTATGGATATTCTATTTTTAGAGGGTTGTTTCCCTCAAATTCATGGTCAAAATAAATTGCACTTACAAAAGCAATCAATTTACAACACACAAGAATGTCATACTATCAATATATTCCCCTTAAAAAAAAAAGCTGAAAGTCTATATTCAAAATCTCTTCACACTTCACAGTAATAACATATGTATGTATTCAATCTAAAACTCGGGATTCAAATAAGACCTTGCCAATTAAATGAGATACAAGTGCACATAAAAAGTTAATCTAGTAATCTACAATATTAATATAGAGCTGCCATCTTTTTGTTGTATTATATAAGCTTCCATCGTCTCTAAATATGTTTGTGAGCCTGTTAGAGATAGAAAAAATAAATTAATAACAATATACTCAATCTCTAACGAGATTAGAAACAAACTACGACACTCACTTAAAGTGAAACCAGCAAATGAAAGCATAGATTATCATCTTGATTTAATTGAGGAGCTTACATTCAGCCATTTGCAGCGCAATGCTATATCACGAACAATCTTAATTTGGCAAATTCAAAGCAATCTTAGCATAACGAATAATAACATTTATTTCGGAAGCACATCTGCAATTCATTTAAAGCAAGTGAGATTAAGATCTTGAAGAAAGAAGCCAGAAAATGAACACTTGTGAGTTGTGAAGCATCTAAAGACAGGTAAATATTCAACGCAAAGAACTCCAAATATATATTGAAAAGAAAAGCAGACTAGACCCAAATCTGAAGGGGGCCTAGGGATCAAACAGGCAGGGGCTTGGAACATTGCTGCTGTGGGGAAACTGGTTCATTGGATTTATGAACAGAGTAATAGTCTATGGATTAATGGGTGAACACAAATTACCTCAAGGGTGCTAACTGGCATGAATATACTCTTCTTCTTGATACTTCTTGGACCTGGAAATTATCTGTAAAACACAGAAAAAATTCAGAAACTGTTATCCCAATAATTCATGGAATCAAAACCCCAAAGGAACACTATAGTAGAGGGTTATCAATGGCTAAGAGGGACTCTACCTCATATGGAGGGGCATTCTATTATATGGAGTAACTTGAACTTACCAAAACACTCAATAATTACTTGGCTTCTCCGTCAGAATGGTGTTCAGACTAAGGACAAACTGCATATGATTGAATATAGTAATGATGATTGCTGCTGCCTGTGTGGCAATGGGACTGAAACATTGTGATAACAGTGCAGTAATAGAACCACGACTGCAACAATAAACAACAAGCAGGCATGAGGTGCACTCACCTGAGAATAATTCCTTGCAAATACTATAGATTAAAGGGGTGATTCCTTACTTTAAGGAGGCATGAGGTGCACTAAGGCGTTCATCACGCGCAAACCAAAGGCTTGCACCTTATGAACCTGGCAGATGTCAATAACATTTGATGAACATGTATTGATGTACACATCAAAGTCTATTGATATTAAGAAGCCCTTTCTCTATCATATAATAGGCTATCCAATCAGAAAAATAAAAGGTATAGGCTGAAAGGACTTACTATTTCAATGTATTTCAATTGCTTCAAAACCTTATCAGTTTCAAGTAGGGTAAAGGATTGACTGCCACGGAAAGGGAAAACAGAAAGAAAATACAGTTTGACAGGGCATATAGAAACCGTTATAAGAAGCTCTGAAGTAGCTCTCTTTACCAACAAGCTTTATCAAGAAGCGAGAGTTCTTCCTTCTTTTCGAGCCAAGCCAAATAGGCCTAATTACGACATGTCGAGCCGGTACAGTCTAGTCTAACTAGTAATCCCCTAGCTTCTTAGTTGGATTTTCTCTTCCTTTGGAACCAGACCCTTACTTAATAGGAGTTGTTTATACCTGCTCCTAGCATACTCGTACCAACAGCTAAACTAAAAGCGTATAACCTGTTAAAAAAAGTAGGCTTTCTACTGCCACTTTCTCTGTAGAGCTACTTTAGGGCCTTTTCTGTATGGGACTCAAGTCTCATGCACGTACCCACCCCTTACATGAAATAGGAGGGGCTTGTATCATTAAGAATTTCAAGCATAGTGTGATTGGGGCCCTAGAACAAACAAGAAGCTACAAAGTTATAATTCAGCAACAAACAAATTTAGGCAAATGTAGATATATTAGGACCCTATGTCACTGCTCAATCTCAGATTAGACAAACATATAATCCAAATAGACAGTTCTATAAGACTAACCTAGCCATGTATATAAGTATCAATACTCACGGATATAGGAGCAAAGAGGGATGTTTAAAATATTAACAACTCAAACACTGAACCAAGAGGGCCAAGTGATAATTTCTGTACTGACATCAAAATAAACTTAAAATAATAGGAGAAGCCAATCCCTACACTGCCATAATATCAATACTGCGACACAGTTCTCACCTGAGGCATAACACAATCAGCATACGTTGGATCCCAAAGGACTGAGCGAAAGCAATCTCACTTATCAGTTTTAACCTAAAAAATAGGAGCTCTGCAATGTAAGAATTTTTCCAATAGTTATAGTAATAATCCAGCCAAAACAGTGTGCAACAGTTTCCAAATACTATAACATCAAAGGGATAACAACAAAGGGATATTGAAAAGGGGGGTTTCAGAGCGGATTGTCGTCACGCCATGGTCACTTGAGAAATTCGACATCAGATTCCACCATTATTAGCAGCGTCGGTGGGGATGTGTATTGGAGAACATGAAAGGAATAGGGATCGGTGGGGATGTGCGTTGGAGACGATGAAAAAATTAGGGTTGAGTAAGAGGGAAATGAAAGAAGTATGGAGCGGTTGTTTTTAATCAGTTGATTAATTAAGTTTGGAGCGGTTTGATAAAATATGGGCTAAAAGAGGCTGACGCTCTATAAAAGCGTCGACCCAAAAATGTCAACAATGCAAGGGATTTGTTGTAGTGGTTCCGCCCACTTATAAGTCAAGACCGTATTAATTAAAAGGAATAACACATACTTGGGTTTCCATGCATTAACTCATACCACTTACTTCCCTCTAACACAAGTTCTATCCTCGATTCCCCGATGAAGAGAGCTCAAACAGTTAATAATAAAACTCATACATTTCAACTTGGGCGTTGTGGGAAAATATCTGTATATGTCCCAATACTTTATATGTAGGATTATAACGAAATTATAATATATAATTTATAATTTGACTTTTGCTCAATATTATATCTCCTTGAAATCTCTAACTTGCACACCCATATGAAATAGCAAGTATTACATATGAAATTGTAGTAAGTCACGTGACTTTTGCTCAATATCTCCATAAAGGTGAGGAACAAATAGCAGCACCTACAATATCTTGCCTGCTTCCTTTAGGTATAACAGGCAAGACTTGTCGAAAATCACCGCCAAACACCACAACCTTCCCACCGAATGGTTTTTCAGAGTCTCCTTCCGGTGAAGTTCTCATAATATCTCTCATGCTTCTATCAAAAGCTTCAAAACAATAACGATTGACCATAGGTGCCTCGTCCCATATGATCAGTTTTGCTCTTATTAACAGATCTGCCAAATCGGTTCCTGGTCGTATTCCATGACAGGTTGAATTTTTATCAATATTAATAGGTATTACTTTTTATAGTCTTTCCGATAAATTCCTTTTGTTATATTCGTTTTTCGATTTCAAATTTGTTGGGCTGTTTCAAAGAAAAATTCGCCACTGTTCTGGTTGATTGGTTAGATTGAATTGATGTGCGTAAACAATATCAAAGTAGACTGTTTAGATGTTGTGTATTGGGCACGGTACATATTTGATATTGTTTATGCCGCATAAACAATTTTTGATGCTGACAGGTACATGTTGTCAGGGTAAGCAACCTTTGTATAAACATCTATGTGTGTCTGAATGTGTGAACATGCTGTGTATTGGGCACGGTACATGTGGTGTTTATGTCTGAACTGTGACAGTAAATCCAGACCATAAAAACTGCATTTTTTGGTGTTACTATAAATAGGTATTCACTATTTGAGAAATTAATTGAGTTTCAGTTGCCACTTTTGTTGTATGAGTTTGTCAGTGGAACATGTTAGGATCATACCATGAAAACTTCAGTTTACTACATATGTGCATGCTGTCAGGGTAAGTCGCTATTGTATCAACATATATGGGTGTCTGAATGTCTGAAAATGTTATGTATTGGGCAGTATACATGTGGTGTTTGAATGTCTGAACATGTTGTGTAATGGGCACGGTACAGTCTGAACCGGGACAGTAAACCCAGACCATGAAAACTGCAGTTTACTACATATGTGCATGCTGTCAGGGTAAGTCGCTATTGTATCAACATATATGGGTGTCTGAATGTCTGAAAATGTTATGTATTGGGCAGTATACATGTGGTGTTTGAATGTCTGAACATGTTGTGTATTGGGCACGGTACAGTCTGAACCGTGACAGTAAACCCAGACCATGAAAACTGCAGTTTATTACATATGTGCATGCTGTTAGGGTAAGTCGCTATTGTATCAACATATATGGGTGTCTGATTGTCTGAAAATGTTGTGTATTGGGCAGTTTACATGTGGTGTTTATCTATGAACCGCGACAGTAAACACAGACCATGAAAACTGCAGTTTTTGGTGTTACTTTAATTAGGTATTCACTGTTTGAAGGGTTTACTATAAATAGACGTAAAAAAATCAGAGTAAATAGTAAATATGCGTCTATAGTGAGGGTAAATAGTGTTACATACTAAATTGGTTTACTCACTATGTTAAATAGGCGTTTATAGTGAGGGTAAATAGTAAATAGGCGTTTATAGTAAGGGTTTACAATCATAAAATTGCGTGTGATAGTGTTACATCCTTTTGTTATGACTGATTGTTGATGAATATTACTCTAAGTGTATGGAAAATTGTTTATTCATTTATAGTTGATTAAGTCAAAATGTTTAGTAAAACTAAATAAGTTAAGATAATATACCTTCTCATTCTCCTTCAAATCGGTGATGAATTTTATGCGATCTAATGTCATGTCGTCAGTATCGGCGTCATCAAGAATTTCAATAATTTGTAAAGAGTTACTTGCATCGGTAGTCGAAAGACTGCAACAATATAAAATATCGTCGGGTTAATATAGCAAAAATTAATTAAAAGTAGGAAGTTCGGCAGATATTTTAGTTCTTTAAGAAAATGTAGGAAATTAATACCTAGGCTCAAATTCTCTAAGTTCTGGTAAATCCGGATTGACGTTAAAAACTGTGGCGTTGAAGGTTGTCTGGACCCGCCAAGAACCTGAGAAATTGTTTATAAGAGGTTAAATATAAAATAATATTTTCCTAAAAAATATACCGATCTTGGTGTATAAAATTACGAACGTTTTAGTACCTTCAAATTTTTTGGTTTGAACACATTGGATCACGATGACTTTTGACTGCTCGGGATTGGGGAGTTTGGATATGAGATCGGGTACTTGATTTGCGAATGGTTCCCATAATGTGCATGATAGCTTTGTTCTCCTAAAACAAAAACAATAATTTTGTAAATAGATAGACGACAATTAAAGAATATTCGAAATATAAGAAATTGATTTAAATAGTGATGTAGTGATGAACTAACTGATAGTCTTCAAGCTTTATTGTGCGACAGATATGCATGCTTGCTTGGAGTTTCCGTTATAGGACCAATATCATACAGTTTTCCTATAACATCTGCATTATCAAATACGTAAAAAATCAAAATCATAGTCGACAATTAATAAAATAGAGTAAATGAATATTATATTTAAGAGTCGTACCTATATAATGTGTATGTGGAATTATACCATCCAATATGTCGTTAAAACTTGCAAAACGATATAGACTATTTGGTATGGTTGGATCATTGATTTTCTGAATTTGTGTTGAATATTCAAACCTCAAACGATCGGGATGAGGGGTTGCCTTGTCTAGTCCTGTGTTGTTGTTGTCTACGGTCATGTTACGAATAGTGTAAACTTCACCAACACACAACTGTGATCCAAAGTGGGAAATCAATTGTTTCCTTATGGTGGCTTGGATAAAATCATTCTGAAAACAATAGAAATAAAAATTGGTCAGTTATTGTATAAATAAAGGGAACACATATCGTATAAAATTATTGTAGAATAAAGACAAACCTTGGAATCCACAAATAGTAACTCTATTGCATCGAGTTTCTTTTTGTTAAAAGTTTCAGATTTTTTTTCAAAATTTTTGTTTTTAAAAGCTAATTCAGGCCTCTCCCATTTGTGTACCACTCTTACGTTGATCTGAGTAACACGAACCCCGTACTTGAGGTCGCTAATAGTAAAAAAACTTGTCATAGCCATTTTATATGAAAAATTGTTGAGGTAGGTTTCAGCTATTGAATTGCACGTTTATGAAAATTGTTGAGGTGGGTAGGTAGGTTGTGGCAGATTAAAGTCTCTATTTATCATTCGGAGATAGTTCTTCTCACGTGAAACTCTGTAGCAGCTAAAACTCTGTATTTAGGTAATATTTATTTATTTATTATTATGGAATATTGCATAGATCAAACTCTTATTATTTTGTATATATTGTTGAGGTGTGTAATTTATGAAATGGAATATTTTATGGGACGTGCTTTTTCACATACAAATTTTACTCTTTTACATACGATTTTTACCACACTACCCTTGTCATTTTTTTATCATTCAGCCCATTAATTTTAATTTTCTCTCTTACTTGATTTCCTTCATCCCAAAACCAACAACTCCGTTCACCGCCCCTCCGTTCACCGCCTTCATCTCACGACCGTCCAAACCGCCGCCCCTTCCCCTACGCCGACGTCCAACCGTCGCCCCTCTTCGAAAAAACAAAAAACTAAAAAACAAAACTAAGAAGTAATATTAAAAAAGGAAAAAAAAGAAATTGAATAATATAGTAGCAGCCATCGACGAGCAATTGCAATTGCAATTACGACAACCCAATACCAGGAATTCAAGAAAGAAATAATAAAAAGTAAAAACAAAACTAAAAAGTAAGATATTAAAAAAAGGGAAAAAAAAAGAAATTGAATAATATAGCAGCAACCAACGACGAGCAATTGCAATTGCAGATCGATTTGCAGCAACCCAATACCAGGAATTCAAGAAAGAAACAATAAAAAGTGAACCCACAGACAACGAGGGACATATTAAATAATTAGGGGGTTACGAAACGTCGTCGACGTTTTATAACAAATCGTCGACGTTTTTCATAATAATTACCTCCCTTACCCTTCATCTATCTCTCTCTACCATATTTCTCCCAAACAAACAACAACATTTAAAAAAAGTCGGTAACAACTTTTAAACAACAAGAACGATTCAATGTCAAACAACGAACAATCAACATCAAACGCTAACAACGATTCATCGTAAGTGCCTAAAAATCTATTTCATAAAAAACTAATAAAATACAAACTAAATTCAAAATTACACAAAATTAACAACTTAAATAATATACGGTTATGCAAAATTATACGGTTAAAACGAAATAAAAAAGTCCAAACGAGGGACTTTGAATTTCAAAGTCCGAACCATGGAGGGACTTTGAATCCCCACATCCCTCACCATGAGGGACTTTAAATCCCCACATCCCTCACCATGTGGGACGTCCATTCCCCACGTCCTCCCCCATGGGGGACCTTGAATCCGCACGTCCCACACCAGGGGAGACTTTGAATCCCCACGTCCCTCACCATGAGGGACTTTGAATCCCCACAACCCTCACCATGAGGGACGCCAATTTCGCACGTCCTCCCCCATGGGGGACTTTGAGTCCACACATCCCTCACCATGAGGGACGTCCGTGTTTTACGTCATACCCCCAACCCGACGTGCGTGTTTCACGTCTTACCCCCGCCCATCAATCCGATTTTCAATTTCTCATTCTTTCAATCTATGCAAACACTAACAACAATACTACCAACAATAACAACTACAAACAACACTAACTAACAATAACAACAACAAAAAAACACAAATTAAAGAGGAAAATTGAAAAAATTAACAGAAACAACAATAACAATTCGAATTACTAGCCTAATTAACAATAACAACAACAACAACAACAACAACAACAAAATAATAACAAATTATACAACTTTAACAAAATTAATTAAAAAAAAACAACAAAAACAAAGCATGTCGGAACAATGTTGGTCGCGTGGTGGAGCAGTGGTGATCGTGTGGTGTCGGTGGTGGTGTGGTGTTGGCCGTGGTAGTGTGGTGAGGGAGGGGGTGAATTTTTGATTTAATTTGGTTTGAATGAATGAATGAGAGAGGAAGGGTAAGTTGGTAATTTTTATGAAAAACGTCGACGATTTGTTATAAAACGTCGACGACATTTCGTAATCAGGAATAATTAACAATCAAGCCGGCAATAAATAAGCAATCAATAATAAACACATGGATGATTTCAGTAAAATATGAACTTAATATTTTTAATAAAACGTATTTATAATCGTTAATAAACAATATTAACTGAATACTTGGAGAATTGTAATCCATTGTTTAAGTTTTTAGAATAATTGATTCAATTGTTGGGTAAAAATTCATACATAAGAGTTGTTTTGTTAGGTTCAGAAGAGAGAGTTTAGGTTTAGGAAAAAGGGTGGAAAATGGAAATTTTATGAAAAAGTGTATGTGAAAGAGTAAAGTCGGTATGTGAAAAAGTAATTCCGTATTTTATTAGTAGGGTATGTCTTCAGCCGTGTAATTAGCTAATATTTCTTCAGCCGTGTAATTAGCTAATTAGCCAAAGATTATACAGTTGAAAATTAGCAACTAATTTTTTATTATCGATTCCGAGATTACAATTATGTAATATTTATTATTTATTATGGAATATTGCATGACTCAAACTCTTAATATTTTGTATATATTTATTTTGTATATCTTTTACTATTGAATATTTATTATTTATGGAATGAAATATTTAGCAAACGTAGATTGTTCAGCGGAGACTTCTATTGGTGAGTAGTGTATTGCATCAGACTTCTATTTTATGGAAAATTTATGGAATAAAATCAACGTAGATTATTTAAGGAATATTTAGTGGACTATTTGTGGAAATTCCCTAAATCTCGGTTTAAACTGTTTTTCTTTAATTTCTCGGTTTAATATTTAGGGAATCTTGGAATGATTATAATCACAATAAATAATAATATTATAATATTTAGGGAATCTCGATATATGACTCGTTACGTAACAATATTTATGGAATGAAAATATATGACTTGAAATAATGCAAAATCCGAGAAACTTGGAATCATTATAATAATAATAAATAAATAATAATATTATAATATTTAGGGAATCTCGGTACCTAACAATATTTATGGAATGATTATAATAATAATAATAATATAATATTATAATACATAAAAATATATGACTTGGCAGAAACTAAGGGTTCCCATTGGTCTACGAAACCGATTTTTGTGAGGATGAATGTGAGTGCGCAAAAGAATGAACGATGGAATATTATTGCGCCACGTATGCAGTTATACATTTTGCTTTTATAGTAATAATGATGATAATGATATAGATATATATTTTCCTCAAAAATTTATAAGTCATCAATACCTATAAGACATTGTATATTTTAAAAATGATATATGTTCTTGACCGAACGGTCAACCCGTTGCGGGTTGGGTTTTGACCCATCGTTTACGGGTCAAAACGGGTTCAGGTATCTTTCGGGTTCGGGTTGAAGAAATTGGGTTATTTATGGGTTACTTATAGGTCGAGTTATGGTCGGTTTCGGGTCGGTCAGTTCAGGTTTTAACAGGTCTACTCACAATTAAACGAAACCCTAATTTAGCAAACTTTAATGATAGTCTGCCCTAATATACCTTATGGTCTAACATCCTAATAACTTTACTGGATAAAATAGGGGCCAGGTCTACGGGGTTACGTTGGTTAAACGAGTTAAAAGAAGAAGGAAAGAGCGGGAAATAACCAAATCTGTTACTGAGATTCTTTCCCATTATAAAAAACCATAACTGATTCTGTTGTACGTGCTTACTTCCTCTCTCATTCTTCTTTGCTCACATCTTCATTCTCACTCTTAGTAAATCGCTTCTCCTTTTTCTTGTTCTTCATTGCGGTGGTTATGAAAATTAATACTCTGATTTTTTGTTCTTGTCTCTTGATTGCGGTTTCAATTTATGCAGGAAATGGAAGGAGCAAAGACAGTTATGGTGGCAGTACTCGTGGCGGCCATTTTTTTTTCGACCGTTTCAGCGAGGAACATCACAGTTGGAGGCTCTACTGGTTGGAATCTTTCCACTAACTTCACTTACTGGTCTTTTTCTACACTCATCGTCGTCAATGACTCTCTCGGTAACTTTCTCTTTCAATTATCGCCTCAAAAACATGCGGTTTCATGATTTAATTTCCTTTTAGTTGTTATTCTGCATTTCTGCTTCACAAGTTCTGTAACATCTTGCATTTTAATTCTTGATTGTTTTACCTATTTCTTGCTTGCTAAATAACCTGATTACGATTAAATTTTATTTTATATGCTAAACGTAAGCAAAAGTTAGTTGCGCTAACAAATTTTCTTAAAGATAACGGTTAAATTGTCAGTGATCAAGATTTCAGTTCAGCTTAATTCTTGTCTTGGCGATATTTTGCGGTAATTCGTAGGATATAAAATTCTTGTCTATCAACTTGCTTGAAATTCCGCTTTAATGTTCAATCTGATATATGCTAGCTAACTATATCCAAAACCGCTATCATTTCTTGCGAAGAAATATTATTAAATAACGCTACGATCTTTGCACTGATCTTTGTACATGCGATTTAGCTTGACTCTAAATCGCATGGACAACATCATCATGGCTTTGAAATCAGATATATAGGAGATTTGGTTCCCAACATTGTAATTCGTAGGGGTGTCTATGACGATCGACGGGAGTTGCTAGCAATTGTGGTATAACCATGGTTCTATACTTCTATAGTCTTGGTTTTGGAGCCGCCATTTCTGTGAGATTTGTTTTGCCTTGATCTTGTTGCTAATATGGTCTCAAAGTATATTTAAAGAGAATTATTAATTGTTGTGTAAGCTCCTTGACAATCATAGCGCATAATATTTACTTATGCACGCGAAAGTTCACCCTTCTATGAGAAACTATGGTCCATGATATTTCATAAAGAGGTATGAGTAGTATTTTTATTAGCATCGATAATTCCTTAAACCCGGGCTTCTGCTTTGATTTATAGAGTTCATCTACACCGAAGCACATGATGTGATTGAAGTGACTGAAGCAAATTTCATGACTTGTGATACAAGCAGTAGTCCAATTGCAGCCTACAATGATATCAGTGGAAATACATTGATCAATCTACCAAAACCTGGGCCAAGATACTTTGTCTGTGGCAGGTCTAACCACTGCACACAGGGCCTCAAACTCTATGTTGAGGTTCTAGACACACTTGAGTCCAACACATCAAGTCCAAGTGACCCTTCGAAGCCACCCGGTGCCTACACTAGTCCTGCTGCTGGTCCTGACTATGAACATAAGAAGCACAGTTCAAATTCCTCTGCTGGTAAGAAAACTAAAGACGTACCACTGTGGTTGCGGGTTGTTCTTACGATCATCTGTTTGGTTATCATCTACCGTGTTGCAGACGGCGAAGTTGCTAGGGTCTTCTTGCATTTATACTGTTTCATCACTTTCTCGTATCTGCTGTCTCGCGTTGTTGTGATTCTTAAGACTTATTTTTGGAACAACAAGTGAAGTAAAGACCTGTCAGAACAACTGCTGTTTGTTTGGGAATCTAGGTTCTAGTAATAGTAGTTAGTTGTTACTAATAGGAATATTAATGATAGATGAACCATCTCAACCAAAACCTTAAAGTGATGGTTGAGGCTCAACTATTATTAATATTCGTATTAGTTACTACTACTAGCTGAGACTAGAGAGCTAATAAAGTTTCCTAGCAACTAACAAAGTGAATATTGCCTTTGTAAACAATTGTGAAAGCCAACTTTTTGCCGTCTTACTGAATTGCATTCTGCTGTATAAAAAATGAATTCAGATTGTTTAGCATGATTTCAGATTGTATGAAAAAGATACACACCGTCGACATTGGAGCACCTCTCTTGGCTCTTGTGTATATTTGAATTTCCGGTTTCAGCCACTTACCATTGTTTCTCTAAATATTTAAAGACCAACTGTGGGCATTAATTAACAATAGAGGTTTGTCAATAAAGATTTGTATACTTTATAGAGATTTGTGTATAAACCTTTTTATTGTTACAAAAGGATAAACTGGTTTATTCATGTTAATACGTGTATTATATGCAAATGGTTTGTGGAGAGATGTAAGAGACAATATGAGTTAATTGTATAAACCTTAAAAAAAACTTGTTTATTGTTGGTAAAATGTTTAATGTACACAGATTTGTATTTTTAGTGATTTCGCATTTGAGAAATCTCAAAATTTGTTCATGTCCTAGAAATATTATTCCATTAATTGGAGAATGCAAAGAGTAGAGTTCACTTATTAGTTATTATTATGAAAGCTAATCAATGTAGAGATTTGGTTAGCAAGCTAATCACTCTTGCACTCTTGTTGGATTGGGGTAGTGCTATAGGCATTATTTTAAGGGATAATTCTTCATCACGTAAGTACGTAAGAGTTTTTTAAGTAAGTGAGAGCTATAAGAAGACCGCATTTATCTTAAATCGTTAAGAATAGGATGAGGATCAAGAAAGATAGTATTGGACACTAAAATAGATACAACCCATGCAAACATATCCTAAAGGTATAACAAATTAATTTAGTATATAGGGGTCGAATTTCACAGAGAGCTCGGTGGTTGTCAAATACTCTGTAGTTGTTATGGGGCGAATTTTATCAAGGTAGAGATGATTGGTTATGGGTTGATATATGGGTTTATAAACTAAATGTAAAAACAATAATAATTAAAGAATGTCTAAGGAAATCGGGTCGCACATGCAAATTATATAAATGAAATATATTAAACTCGGATTAGCTAGTATCAACTAAATTGTTTAGATTATTAGATACATATATCCCTACTTTAGCATTCAATCATAGAACGGTTCCTAAAGATCTCTCGATATGGCTAGGTCGTCTACTAAAACATACCTAGTCTAATTCATTTTCGTGCCTCCCGACTTATAAAAACGAATTAACAAACTTAATTTAAGATTATCGCCACTAACCAAAGATTAATAATTAAAGTGCAAGTATGATTTAGAAATTATTAGTGATACTACAAAATTATAATTTATCGTGTTACAAATATTGTTTATGCATGGTTCACTTCATGCCCTTGACAATATTAAACTACTCTGGCATTATGAAAAAGAAAACTAAATTAGTGATAATTTAAATGATAAATAACATAATGAAAATAGAATTACCTTGAACTTGGAAGAGATAGTTAATTTGACAGGTCAACAGGTCCCCGTGGGTGGGACGGATTTGGAAAGTCCAACCCGTCGTGGGTCATGGGGCAGGTGTGGTACGCATAATAGTTCGCGGGTGTGGATGCGGGTTACCCTTCCTCCGCACCCACCCCGAGCCGCCCCATTGACATCCCTAATTAACAACAAAGAATTTGTTGCGCTACAAAAAATGTCTACCGATACTTCCTAGAAGCTTAAGTTGGTTACGAAAAATGTCTTAAGCAAAAGGGAAGGGGAAGTAACACCATAAAAGGGACAACTAAAAGGACCAAAATATGGTTACAAAAGAACCGAGGCAAAGAAAACTGGTACAAATACAATCAGTCAGCCGTTACTGAGCTGACATAGTTTCAATAAATAGTGTGATTGTTACAGAAATGGTTCAGCTTTTCTATTTTCTGGTTGGTGATCTGAGTTGTATAAATGAATGGACCATCAAATACTGAGATAGGTCAAATAAATCACAGCCATCAAGTATTACAAATTTACATAATGCTAACTTTGTATCACAATCACCCTAGTAACTGGCAAGTGCATCCATCATTGTCAGTATCAGTGGTTACAGACGGCCAAACGTCTTGACCGAAACCTCCGCCTCTAGGCCACCCAGCTCAAGATTACGCTTCCTTACTTGGACTAACATCCCTTCTTTGCTACTCCGGTTTTATTAGTGTATTTATTCATCATCATCAGGTTCGGCAGAAAAGTCGGGTTCTTCAGGTTTCTGCAACTTAATCTTTTGGGCTCCTCTTCTCGTATTTGCTGCAAATTTCGAGGCCAAAATTGTGACCGCCAGCTTGGAGTTCCCTTGCTGTGCCGGAGGTTCAATTTCATCCATATTTTCTTCCTCTTCTCTTTCAGAACCAAACGAGTTCGGTGAAGAGAGTGACCTAGCCATTTTTCTCCTCTTGAAGCGGCCCCAAGCAGCTTGTATAAAGCAAGCAGCCCAAGTCCTCCAATGGTGAGAGTAGAACCGGAACGTGTGTTGGAGTTTCTTGCTATGGAGCCGTCTAAATTGACTCGCTACAAACTTGAGGTCTTCGGCTCTTAATGCAAAGCCTTCCACTTCCACAAGGGCTCTCACGGTTCGAGTCGATGAAGGGAGATTCAGGGAAGACTTAGGGTGCAAGGCCCAAGCAAGTAACTCTTCTCCACAGAAGTCTCCAGGCTTTAGAGTGATTGAATTGAAGAATCCCGTACGGCCCCCGTTTGTGGTCGAGCTCTCCAGTCTCCCTCGGATTATAAAGATCATCTCGGTCACGGGATCGCCCTCCCGTACAATGTATGTCCCTTCTGTGCATAATGAGGATACCAAACGCTCGCAAATAGCATCGAGGAGTTGATCATCCATTTGTGAGAAAAAGGGAACCTGTATGGTAAACAAATGATTAAACGAAGGATAATTGTCACTCCCTAATCCGTATATGTTAATGCAACGGACCCATACAAAGAAGTTGAATGCAAAATGACTTAGATTAGTGATTGACAATCAAATGCATGTGAATATCCCATCATTATTCCAATCATGGTATCGAATCAAGGCTGAAACGCTGAAGCCTGACTGCTTTGTAAAGATTGCAAAGATCACCTTGATGCATTTTGGGGTGTTGACCGGATTTAAGGAGATTACGCCTTATAGACATAACCATGACTGAGAGTATAAAATATCAGATTCTTAAAATAAAATTGTAGAGACAGAGAGAAAGAGAAAGAGATCTCTTGAATGAATATTCATAAAGAGGACATACTCTTCGAACAAGGTCCAAGCACAAGTGGCGCTGGATATCTCGTCGCAGATCAGCAGGTAAGCTGGTCAATATAGACTCCTCATCCACCCCTCTTGTAGCCAGCCATTTATACTGGTTGAAGCGTCGGACCCGCTGTCTAAGATCTTCTGGAAGTTGACGGTGCCTCATCCACTCTTCTGTGTCTCTTCGCTTTAGTCTCCACTCCTCAAGCCTTACAGTTATTGATTGCAGATATGTCTACATGAAAAAGATTAATTGAATATGAGAATTTTTGCTTTAGCTCCATTTTGGGTAAGAGTGAAGCATAGGTAACATATTTCACAAATCAGACGTAGTAGGCTAGTAGAATTTAACGTAAACGAATTGCTAATGATTTCTAAAAGCACACCACAGGCTCCAGCAAAACAGCAGATAGAACATTTTTGAGTAGTACATAGTTATTCAAAGTGTTTATAGTAAGCCAGGCACAGAAGACAATAGAGGCGTAAGGAAATACCTGCATATTCCCAATTAAATGGGCAAACAGGACAAGACCCAAGATTGCAATGAGTATGGCAAATGATGTCTCTCCCATGTATGTGGTTGTGTCTAGATTCTGCCCATAAGAGCTAAGATACAAGGTGATATGTTAAGAAGACTTGAATAAAACATCAACTGAAGCAGAAAAAACACATTGGCAACAAATGTTTATCTCTTGCAATTTTGAGAAATAAAGGCTAAAACTACTAATCAACCGAAGAATTTATAAAATCCGTGCCAACTACAAGCCTTCATGTGTTGGTTTATTTCTTGTTGAATGTTACTGTACAGAAAACAGAAATTGTTGGCATGAAAAGCTTCTGAAATCACGGCTCAGTGCCTGAGCAATCGCGATGGAAAAATTCATTGAGGACTGTTAACAAAATCTATAACAAGGGTTGAATCTCTAGAAAAATTGCCGAGTTGGGCTGGAGGACAATGAAGGAGAGAAAAATAGATTGGATGACTTTGGAGAACAGATAAAAACCTTTCAAAATAGGAAAAAATTGCAAGAGAAAAAACTATTGCCTTTTCCCTCCTCTTTTAGCAGCCAATGTTCAAAAGTCTTACCTTAATTGTTGCAAGCCCCACCATAAACAGTAAAAGTACTTGCGAACGAATGTGGACGAGACAACATTTTTCGTCACTGCAACTTCAAAAATTCCATACTCAAAGCTACTACTCTTGGGATCACAGTTATTGTATACAGAAGTTGTGTTTGCCCAAACAATTCGAGGTATCGAGCTGAAGGTACTACAATCTAAATAATGAGTAAAGCATGCTTGCAGTCCCTTTTCAGATCTGCAGTTGGACTTCCAACAGTGTGTATACCGCTCAATGGATAGCAAATACCATGCTGCCCCCAAAACCTGTAAAATAGCGAAAGGATCACAATTGAAGGGACACTAAGCCAACAATAGCATATAGAGATACAAAGGGAAGTAGCAAAGAAGCACAGAAAGTATTCAATTTATATGTTAAAAACGTTTCATGGTATCATGCTCCCTCCCTTTAATTGGATTCACTGTGTTTCCTTTTTGAGACATTCAAACAAATTCAGTGCATATTCAGTTTTCGGCAACTTTTGATGGTAAAAAAAACCTCTCCAATGTCTTTGCGTTCTTCTGTACATAGAATTTCTCGCTTACACTCTTCATCCATTTAACAAATAGACCTTTCCTACCTGTCCACTACATGAGACTTGTGACCAAAATTGCAAGAAGACGCTGTGCATTTTATCCTCGTATTCATGTCAGGAATAACGGGGTTATTGTACTTCAGAATGAACAGGTTGTCAATCAGTCTAAGTGCGGATTAACAAGATCAGAATAAATGTAGAATTCATTAATCTATGTTATTTTTGTTTCACCCTTGCTTACTTGAGAAGCAAAAGTACTAAAAATATTACACTCATTTAACACTTTCATAAGCACATTTTGTCCAAGCAACCTCTTGCTAAACTACACTTTCGGAATAAGAACTTTTCCAAAATTAAGAGCCTTTTGAAATTCTTATCTTCTATTTTCTCAGTTCCATTGTATTGTATGCATTTATCGTTTTGGGCCGTCCCAATCAATTGTATACATTTCTACTTAAGGTTTATTAATTTCCCAGTTCACCCCACTCACACCTTCTCCAACAATCACCTTCATCATCATCCAACCCAGACCCCAGCCACCCAAATCCACCTCCACCCTACCCAATCCCAGCCACCCGAACCCCACCTTCACCATTACCAAACCCTACTCGTCACCTATCTCCACCTTATTAACCAACCCCAGCCACCCACACAACCGCCCGACCTCAATACCTAGCCACCTCCTCCAGTCTCTTTCTCACATTGTCAGCACCCCCTCATTAAAGACACCGTTGAGCACCTCCCTTACACTACACCCCTGCCATAATGACCACATTACTGTTGGTGTTCAAATATGCCTCAATGGGGCGGATGGATACAATACACAGTCCACAGTGCAGTCGAAGCATCAAACATGACCAGAGAAAACGGGGGATTTGAATTTGATAAATAGGAGTAAAAAAATTACATACATGGCTAGCTAGCATATACAGCAGTAAATTGTACACTGCTCCAGCCCAAGCAGTCTTTGTGACAAGTCCAGTTGCCTTTATAATTTCAGAACTCAGAGGGAAGATCAAATACAATCGTGGAACATACTGAAGCAAAACAATAAGCGCGAGCGCATTGTTCTTATGATCAGTTCTTGAACTTCTTGATGCAGGTATAATAAACCAAATGAGAATCTGCAGAAGCATTTACAAGAAAACAGGATAGATCATCTACATGAATAAGAATGTTCAAATATTGACAATTATAACTGGCCTTTCATAAGATCAGTTTACATATATTTTAAAAGCTTTTGAAGTATTCCCTTCGTTCCATTCATTTGTTTATGTTTGATTAAACAAGAATCGGAAAAAAAAGGTAAACTAATGAATGGGACGGAAGGAGTACATGAATTCTGGGTCTGTAAAGTACCCAGGACATTTCTGATCTACTTCCTTAAGCCATTCATTTGCAAGCATACTCGTACAAATGAAATTATAAAAAATATAACGCAAACTCTATTATACAACCGTCTAACGTGCGACCAAAAACAAGTAGGCACTTTTTGACATATAGTGACCTTTTTTGGGTAAATATGACCACTTTTTATGACTAGAAAATGAAACATTTTTTCTAAGGTGGTCATTATTTACCGTTAACGTAAATTGGTCACTATTTACCGAAAGATGGTCACATTTGGCCAAAAAACACGGAAAAAACAGTCGCACAAGATATTTGCTGAAAACATAAGTTTGTCAACAGAAGAACAGAATACACAGAAAATTGTACATGAAACCTGGGTCGCCGAATTTGCACGGGTACCCTATGAATCGCGTATCATTAAAAGACTATTCTATATTGTCACTTACTGATAATACATATAACACGCATTTATAAAAGTGAATTGCAAACAGTAAGGCGTATTCATATCGAATACAGTAACCATGCATGAGACATTCTTACGATGTCAGATTAACCCAGTAACCATATATACGAAAAATACACATGTATTTGGGTTAGTCTCAAATGTGGGACTGTCTCATGCAAGATAAGAAACAAAATTGAAGAAGTGGTAACTTTAGAGGATAACAATTAGTCATTGAGGTGAATAATCCAGCAGCTGCTAGAAACGTGGCGCAACATAGAAGCGTACCTCTAAGAATTTGAGAAGACCTTTTGTTCTTTAGTATTATTCCCAAAATAGAACAAACAAAAGCAAAACAGAGCCAAACATACCTGGGGCAGAGGCAATGTCGCAATGAGGTCAATGACGAACTCAGTCTTAAGGTACCGTTGTGCAATCAGCTTAGGATCCCTCACAAGTTCACCCCTCCCAAACACCCGGGAACTAGGAGCAACAAAAGCTGTTCTGAACTTGATGACGATGTGTAGAAGGTAAAAGAGATCGGCTATGGTCCGAAAGAGTGTGACAACAATTTGTAACTTCAAATCTATTTCCACACATGAGGTCTTCATATCACCCCCAATTGCGGGTAAATAAAAGTAAAGTGGATCTATAAAAAGAGCCATCAAGCACGCCAAAATGAAAACCTTGTTCCATTTCAGCACAATTTCACTACCCGGATCTAGAATCTTCTTCTTCCATGACTCCTTTTCATGTGGCAACACCTTAGGTTTGGCATACTTATAAGGGTCACCTAATCTAGTACTAGCTCCCAAACCGGTACCACCATTGTTGTTAAAATATATTGATGAAAGCTTATATGTTGACCCTGACTTCTCCAGTCTTGAAGGATCTGCCCTTGGCAATACAATGTCTGGTTCTTTTTTCTCACCATAATAAAACCTAAGACAAATTCAATAAGAGCTAATCTTGGTTGCGACCATCTTTAACTGATAACATAATTATTATAACTATAATAAAATAAACAACATAATATGGAAAGAGTGTGTGTTTGGTCTCAAATAATAACTTCGTACTTGGACAAATAATAAGCATAAACATAATATAATCAACAAAAGTATCCACAAGACCACAATAAAAAGCATAAACAGATTGCTACTACCTAGGTACTCTGCTTTTGCCTTATCTAGCCACATGAGTAATACTTGACACATCACAAACTTACGACGGATATTCCCTGTCATATATGAGAACTTGTGATCATCATATACTCCCTCCATTCAATCTATATAGTCTAGGCTGCCTAGTCAACTATGACAGATTAGTTCTCACACTATACAATAGTTGCAGCATTTTTAAAACAATTTGAAAATAGCTACAATAAATCGAAGTTCACAGTTCGACATTGCATTTTTATTTACCAATCTTAGGAGCGATTATTGATCAAAGTAACCATCAAATTAAAAATGGGACAATCGAACATAAACTAATCATAAGTCCATATTACATACTTTTCTGATCATCTGAAATTGATCCATTTACTTTAGCACAAATAGTAAGGAATGTAAACTGGAGTGAATGGGTGATGTATATCACCATTAAAATATTGAAGTTTATTGACAACGATAGCATTATCCCAGTGTTTCAATGCCTCCGCAAAGGGAGGGGTAAAGGGTCGTATGTACTGCAACTTTTACCATTGTGTTAGCAACAAAGAGTTGGTTCCGAATTACCCAAAACGAAAATTACATCGAAGACCTCTATTTGACAGGAAAAAGAAGGGCACCACTTTAGGGACACAAAACGGATTTAAAACAAAAATAGAGTAATTCCAAGAATAGGCTGCAAGTAATAATGGGACAATTCTATAAAACTGAAGATAGTAATAAAATCTAGTCACCAACTTACCTCACTAATTTGATCTCCTTCTTCAACTCCATGCCAAATGAGCTAAAACCCTAAGATACCCACCTCACAACACACAAATAATTGATAAAAAAATCAGTTTTAACATCAATTTTCACACAACAATGATGATTAAAAACAACCAATTAAACATTACATCATATGACGCAATTCCCCAAAAATATTAAGAAATTTGTGTTATACCAAACCAATATACATGAACTAACATCAGATCTTGAGTTTATAATCACAATTTAGTGAAATTAAAAATAATTTTCAGTGAAGTGCATCAAATTGAAAACCCAGAAAAAACCAGAACGGAATTGAATGACGAGTTAAGTGATAGAAGTGGATGAGAGGAGAGTATGACAAGGGAATTAAAAATAATAATTAAAAAAAGTAAAAAAAATCAGAAACAAAGGTAGGCTAATCAATAATCAACAATAATGTATGTGCAATGAAGACAAGTCAAAGTCCGTTGACTCCAGGACAGGAGAATGAAATAAAATACTTATGTGAGAAGGAATTTTATTTTGGGAGTAACGAATGATATCTTGTTCTTAAAAAATGGGCTCCTTCTCGACACCTACTATATTTTAGACTTTTTTTTATTTTTTTTGAACATTATGATTATTTAGTTTACATTTATTTATTTTGAGCGAGTATTTCTTTACATTTATTACCTTAAATTTTATTTATTTTTGATTATATAAGTATTTTTTTTCTTTAACTTATTACCTCAAATTTTATTTGTTTTTGAGTATATACATGTTTTTTTTTGTGAGCTTATTAAATTTTATAAATTCAATTTTAATTAATTTTTCCGTCAAAACTAAAATTTAACTAAGTTTATAGGTAATGTTTTTGAGTTTTATTGTAATTTTTTGAGCTTAATATTTTAATAACTGAACTCAGAAATTTTATAGCAATATTCGTAAATTTTAAAACAATACTCAAAAAACATTATTATAATGCTCAAAAATTATACAACTAGTGGTAGTACATCATATGTATGATCCTCCTATTACTATTTTTTTGTTCTTCCTTGAACTTTTGCTCTTTACATTTGACTTTAAATCCGGATGAATCCCCATTCATTTTGGTCATCTATTTATCTTTTCTTTCTGGCATAAAAACAAGAAAAGGAAAAATCATTAGATGATTAGTCGATTAAATTGAGTGTGGATGATCCGTTCATTTATTAAATACTTCCTAAAATAAAAAACATCAGACAAACACAGGGCCGTCAGGTGGCCCTGTTCTAAATCTTAATATGAGGCCCAAAATACAAAGAAAGAACATTTTTTTTTTTTTTTTTGGTTTAAACCGGGGTGTCCACCGTCGACAACTGTGTATAATCCCCTCGCCGCGGGTGCTCTCACGAAGAGGTAAACGGCTGGCCAAAGTGTTGCTCCATTCCCATGGGCAGGGATCGAACCCCTGACCTCATGGTTAAGGGATGAGGTGAGCAACCACCACACCAAACACATTTGGTTAGAACATTTATTGAAACTGAAAGGGAAACATATTTTTTTTTAAATGAATGGGCTGAGCATACATGGGTCTCATGTTTTCAAGGGCCCCTGTTTTCGGAACATGTTGAACTTGTTGTTCAACGCCTCTGGACAAACAATTAACTAAAACATTTATAGTAACCGTGAAAACAAGAACAAAGGGAGTACATATTGTATGGGGTTTAATTACAAACCCATTGTTTTTCTTTTACACCCACGGTATCGATGTACAAATTATAACATAAATATTTTTAACAGGTTGATACTTTGTTAAATTATTGTAATTAACGAATCAAACAAGAATTCGTATATTTTTATTTTTTATATATTACAAAAACTTTCAAATATTTTCTTCGTGAAAAATCTCATAAAAATTAATGGCTTATACAAATATAGATGGAGAGAGTGTCAGGTCTTATTTTTAACTAAATATACATTATAATTCAAAAATGGATAAAATAAAGGATAAATTACAAATACCAATATGTATTTGCGTAATTTTACAAATAAACACCTTGTTTTTTTTTTACAAATAACCTTCAGGCTTTTACATATACTTCCCAATCAACACCGTATATTGGAACCGATATTTGTTTTTCATATATTTCCAACTCGTTAGTGAAAAATTTGCACGGAATACCCATATTATCCCTCACTTACTTACATTCACTAGCTTTATCCAAACATAGCATAACCCTTATTCAACGGTGTTCCCTAATTTGCCGAATCGATTTATACTTTTAACCCTAAATTCCCAAATCAATTGATCCAATTAAGTCGATCGAGATTACCCCAATTCAATTAGTTTACATTCTCGAGCTAATATGTTTGTAATCTAGAACTAATGTACAAGGGCGTTCGTTTTGTCATGAATAGTTTCATTACAAATATCGGCAATAGTGGAAAAAATACAACCTTCAAGCTTTTTTATTAGAATTAGCAAACTAGTGAGTATAATAGCATAATTTAATTAGCAGGTGTTAGTATGATATTATATTAAGTATATAACTAGTTTTGTGACCCGTGACATTCACGGGTTTATATGTTTTAGTATTGTTATTTTATCGTATTGTTAAGATTTGTCCGGACAATTAGTTTATCCATTTAAAAATATATAGTTTTGATTTTTGAAATACTTAAAATTTATTTAATTAAGGCATAATGTTTGCTTATTACTCTTTTTTTAGAATGATAAATTATCTAGTGTAAAAAGCTTAAAACATACTTTTTAATTAAATTAGAGGACTGTAGTTAATAACCAGATTTAGGAGAGGAAAATAAATAGTTTGTATCAATTTATTTTTGTGTTCGCAACTAACGTTTTTTAATTTTTAATTTTTATTTATAAGCATGTGACACATGATTTTAAATATGACTTTATTTTTAATAACACTTGACATAGTAAGATACTTAGTATTGTCTTTTTAACATCGATGCTCAAAAGTGATGAACCTTGATTGATATTTATGTCTATCTTAAATTTGATAATAATAATAATAGAATAAAATGCTCAAAAGTCATAAAACGTATCCTCAATTGTTTATAGTTTTTTGATAGAGGCAAAATTTGTAAACAATAATTTTTCTTATCAATATAGTCAATAGAATTGTATGTGCTACTAATATGTCTTATCTATCTATTCACATCAAGTTAAGTGGGTTAAGGTTTTAAATTAACTATATAATTTTTTTATTTTTTTTATGTAAGTTCCATTGTTGGGTTATGAAATATTCATCACATTTTCAAACTTCATCGTACGCATTTGTTTTGTTCAAATTTAAGGGCTATCGATATTTGTGGCATTAATAAGATACTTAATCTTGTCATCTTATAATATTGTATAAATTAATAGATAACTCAGTTGATATTTTACAATATTGTATAAATAAATGAAGAATCTAGTAATCAATATAGATGAATTATGTATTAACCAATATAAAAATGACATAAATTTAAATTAAATGCTTTAAGTAACCTTTTAACTATATTGTAAGCATAAATATTAATAATAATGTACATTTACCCATTATACATATCAATAAGAATTATTTTGTCCAACTTGTTTATACGATTGCGATCTTTGTAACTCCAATTTCATTCTATGAGAGCTATTTTTCAAATGGAAAATGATGAATAAAAAGACAACACATACAAAAATAAAACATACATTTTAAAGTTTATGAAATACTAATTTTTTTCATGAAACTTAAAATAATTAATCATTAACATTCATGTTGTCAATCTTGTAGTTAATTTATAATATAAAATTGAGGGAAATATATGGGAGTATTTGTTTAAACAATTATAGTATTCCCTTCTTTATATAATTCTCTTTCTCCAATGAAGCATCCTACAAAAAAAATCCACTGAGCAATTAATAACAAACAAAACGGTTGAATTTGATTTATTTAATATTACATTATAATTATATTAATTTAATTTTTTCCTTAAATAATTATATAAATATGACATTGAATAATAAAAATGTAAGTATATTTACCTTTAAAGAGCGCAACTCCACAGATCTTGACGGCCCCTAAATAACAACAAAACAACATATATGTGAACTTCAAAAATGTCATAGTACTTCATAACCAATACTCCGTAGAACTTAAAAAAAAAAACAATGATATGAATGATTATTTACACATACAATTCTCTCGGTGATGAGGTAAACAAAATATTGACTTGAATTTTGTCTCACAAATGTTGTCTTCCATCAAATATTTATAGCCAATTGATGATTCATTTTATGACTTTTGGACGACTTATATTTATTATTATTATTATTATTATTATCAAATTTAATATATACATAAATATGTAGCAATATTTTGTGACTTTTAATCATCCTTTTTCATTATTAGCAAATTTAATAGACATAAATATGGAGTAGAGAGAAATTTAATGTAAAACGTTTGCTTTAATTATTTTTTCCCTTTTCTATCTATCTTTTTTTACAAAATCTAGCGAGCATGAGAATTGTTGAGTCATTATTTGCCTTGTCTTTTATTTATATATTAAATTTATAGATTTATATATGTATTTAATTTAACGAAATTATATCCAATTAAACGAAATTGAGCAAGTATATAATAATAAGACTTAAGAGAAAATTGCAGAGTGATTTAAACTATATCACAAATTAAAATATATTTTATTGAACATCACCATTGCAGCAACAACAACAACAACAACAACAACAACAACAACAACGACAACACCACTCAACAATAATTCTCAATATACTCATTATCGTCAAATAAATAAATTAAACCATGAAATATAATTCACAAGTAGAAACTCATGGGTAATATATTTTAAATAAATAGAGTGAATAAAAACTATTATAGCTATTATGGTTTTTTTATAGACATCAGACAACCATATATTTCCATATTTTAATTTTAATTTTAATTTATTTTGTGATATTATTAGATTAGATAATTGATTGCCGAAAAATTCAAGTAATGAATTAAATAGGGAAAAAATATTAGTGCAAATTACGGGTGTTAATTAATATAAAGAGTTTTGATCAATTTATTAACATATTATATTACAAAAATTAATTAAATAAGAAAACTTTTAATTAATTTGGTGGGGATTAGGTATTATGAAGAGTTTGAATGAATTTATTACCATGTTTAAATATAAAAATGAAATAAATAGGAAAAAATGTTAATAAAAATGGTGGGTGTTAAGTAATATGAGTAGTTTTTAGTAATTATTACCATGTTTTATTAAAAAAAAATTGTAACTATAATTATAAAATTTATTAACATATTTTATTACATAAATTTCAATTAAAATGTTAATATTAATTATAAATTAGAAAATCTTGATTTAAATTTTGAAGGGTTACATAAATTTTGGAAACCAATATATTTAATATACAAAATTAATTTAAGACGAAATATTGGATTTAAATTTTGAAGGGTGACATAAATTTAGGAAAACAATATATTTAAAATATAAAATTAATTTAAGAATGTTGAAATATCCTTTAATATTATAGATAAGTGAAATAAATTAATTTAAAGATAAGTGAAATAAATTAATGTCATGCAATAATAATTGATAATTCATCACATAAATACGCCATGTCACATTTAAAATATGATATGTCACATTTAAATATGCCACGTCACATTAAAATTTTGCCAAGTCACATTAAAATTTGTCATGTCACATTTTTTTAGTTATCCTTTTAATAAGATTTTATAGATTTCAACCGTTTACTACGTTCAAGGAACTAAAGAAAAACCAATTTTTTTAAGAAAAGTCTCCAAACAAATTTATTGTAACACACTAAGACATGAAATTAATTGAATTGAATCAGTTGATTTGGGGAATCTTGGTGAATACTTGATTGAATATTGGTAAAGTTAGGGAAGGTAATTATGTAGGGTAAAATAGGTAATTCGCGTAACTTTTTCATTAATTAGTCGGAAAACATAACAAAAAAGTGATCGGGGGAGTATACATAAAAAATTGCAAGTTATTTGTAAAAACAGAAATACATAGTGATTATTTGTAAAAATATGCAAATATATGATGGTTATTTATAGTTTATTCTAAAATAAATATATGAGTTCTTAAGGTGTTAATCACTTTTATAACTTCTCGTCATTTTCAATCATTAACGTGTATTTAGTGGATAAATGTTCAATAGGTGGATTATACCACCAGATGTAATCCTTTTTGTGGTAAATGTTAGAGAAAAACGTTTTTGTTAGTATAAACTTTTAGATAAGATGTAGAATGTATGATGCCTTTATAATAGAATGATTACATTTATAAGAATTATATAAATAACGTAAGTTACTATAAAACTCGTTATATATCGAATTATATTCAAATTTTATAAGAGATTAATTTAGAGTAAAATGAGATTGAAATATATCTTAACTACTTAACAATTTTTTTACAATGTCAATACACTTTGAGTATATAATTTTTATCCTAAGAAGTTCTCTTACTTTTATCAATGTGCTCCAACCAACAAGAATTATTGATATGGTAATCATTTTGAAATTTAAAGTGTGATATGAATATGTGTGAATTTAAGGTGAGATATAGTTGTCTGATCCCTTTAACCATCCATATAGATATACTAGTTTTATATTTATAATTAATTTTAAAAACTAATCAAAATTAAAACGACAAGTAATTTTTGATGGAAAATTCAAAATATATCATAAATGAAAAATCTAGCTTTGAAGCTCTTATCTTTTTTATTCTTACATGTTTCTCTCATAATTCAATTGACCGATATATGTACTCAAAATATGACTATATATAAAGAACGTCGAGTATGTAATTAAATGTTTAAATTTGTCATTTTTCATTTTTGTATTTTTTTGTAATTTTATCTCTTCGTAGATTTTCTTTTACACTTTTAATTTTGAAGGATGGTAATATATAATGAGTGTCCTTATTACTCACATTAACCTGTGGATAAGGTTGATGATAGGATGAAAAAACATTAATATATAGTTAATGGTGGAACATGAAAGGTATAAAATTAACACAAATTCTTATTTGCAACGACATTATCTGTCGCAAGTTTGTAACGGATACCGTTTTCTCTCATAAAATACCCACTTTTTCTCATTCTCCAACACTATTCATGTGGTCCCCTTTCTCCACTAACTCATTTTGTACCCATTTTATCTCACAAAAAATATCCGTTATAAATGGTGACCCGTCGCAAGCAAGACTTACTAAATTAAATGAATACATTGCATATACGATAGCCTAGGCACGAGAAGGCAAGTTTCATGTCATTCATGCCGGTGAAATAGAATGATGACTTAGGAGCTAGGCATGATTAGAGGTGGCAATCGGGTCACTCGGGTCGGTTACGGGTCGGGTCAAAGCAGGTCGGATCATATCGGGTTCGGGTTGTGTCGGTTCAATTTGTTCTTTAGTTCGGGTTCGAGTCGGGTCGGGTCGCTATCGAGTCGGGTCAGCAACATGCTCGTTCCAGGTCGGGTCGGGTTCGGTTACGTCGGGTCATTATATGGGTCGTGCCATATCGGGTCAAAATATAAAATTGGGTCGAGATCGGTTCGGTTCGGGGTTTTGTGGGTCGGGTCGTGATGGGTCAAAATATTTAATCGGGTTGAGTTCGGTTCATAATTCACATGTCCACTCCACAAACCCTAAACCCTAAACCCTAAACCCTAAACCCTAAACCCTAAACTTTATTAGTTGTTCTTTAGTCGATCTTCAGTAAGGTGGCTTTACTCTATTATAGTATAAAACAGATCCAAATATAACTTCATTACTTCGTTAATTTTCTAGAATACTTGTAAATTATAATCTTGAGATTGGAGATTATCGAGCCTACTCGCATTTAAGTCATGAATCATGAAATATTTATCTAATTCATTTGATAGTAACATTAATAGTACCCCCTCCGTTCGATTCCACATGACAGGTTTGTTTTTTGTACATTATTCACAAGTGGACATTTAATCTCAATTTTCTCCTAATACGTAAGAGAAAACATATTCATGTGGGGTCTTGTTTGATTCGTCTTTACGAGTACATTAAAAATATGTAACTTTTATAATTTTTGCAACTACGTAACTAAAGATATTTAACATGTAAAACGTGCGTTGACAAACGTGAAAAAGCAAACCTGTAAAGTGGAATCGAACGGAGGGAGTATGACTTAAGGTGACAATCAATATGACTTAGGGTCTTCAGTCTAATGACAGTATAACGTTACAAACTTTTACGAAAACTCTAACTAAAATGAAAATAATAGCAAATCAATAGGATCGAGGTTATTATCGAGAGTAGTCGTGTTTGAGTAAATCATGTAATATTTAGTTTGGCACAACATTAACTAAACAATTGAAGTTGCAAAATAAAATCAGAATATTAATTAAATCAAATTGGGTCAGGTTAGATTCGAGTCAATTCGGGTTGAGTCGGTTCGGGTCCTATCGGGTTATAAATCATGCACAGGTCGGGTCGGGTTGGGTCATGTCGGGTCCAAACGGGTTGTACACTCATTCGGGTTACAGGTCGGGTCAGTTGGGTCACAAGTCGGTTCGGTTCATTCAATTTCGGGTTATATCGGTTGACAGTTCATCCACGGGTCGGGCCAGGTCGGTTCGGTTCATTGTTTTAGCGGGTATTATCGGTTCGGTTTTCGGGCAATTCGGGTCGGGTTACTCGGGTCGGGTCAACTTTTGCCAGCTCTAGGCATGATCTACAACATGTCATGTCTTGTCCAAACAATCTTTTACTTTAACCTTATTTTTTGTATTTTGAGCGTGCCAAAGCGTTTCGTTCTCGTATGGGCTGTCGTACTTTGGTCACTGATATGTCTACTTTATATTGGAATTTACTCCATAATTTAGCTCGATTTTACTGTTTATTTATACTTTTATTAGTGTATATGTGAGCAAATCCCATGTTCTAGGTTGTTTACATGTTTTCAGTGCAATTTGTAGGAAATTAAGCATGCGGTAGCTTATTTCCATTAATTTAGCAAACACTAAAGGTTCATAAAGCAAAGTAGAATCAAGCCTTGATCAAGTATGGGTATTTTAAGAAGAAATTTAAAAAATCTTGAGCATTACAAAATGGAATTGGTTTGGTGGATAAAAGTTAAATGGAGCCCAAACAAATATAAAGCAACATTCGACGCTAAATATAATCTCAAAACATTAGAACTTACGAAGGATTAAAGTGCATTAAGTGTAACACCCTCATTTATTTAAGAGCATTTAGCCAGACATTCTCAAATAAATAAGACTGTTACCATCTCGGAATGACGAGGTAGTGAATAACAAAGTAAAACAACCAAAGTACTTTATATGAATTTGTTAAAATTTAAACTTTGCTATTACAAAAAACCTACGCAACAGAATAAAAATACAAATGATGACTACTCTACATGTGATGTAGTTCTAAGTCGGTCCCAAGTCTGCATTTCACATTCCCGTCCCAGCTCCTAGTTCATCTGTCTCTTTCCTGTAATATCTACTCCCCATTCCGGATCATCGTAGGTGTCACACGAATACACATGGTCAACCACAAGGTTGAGTAGATAAATAGATAAAACACGAAATAGACATATTACAACTTCCTTCCATCTCCACAAAGTTGGAAGATTCTGGTGTGGAAAATTGTTACAGGATCGGTGCCGGTTGGGAATGAATTGTTGAAGAGGGGTGTGGATACTAGTTTTTCATGTTGCCTTTGTGAAAAAGGGGGAGAGTTGATTGAAACTATTGATCATTTATTTAGGGATTGCCATGTTGTTATGCGGGTGTGAAAAGGATCAATGCTGGGGATTAATTGTTTAGGGACTGATGGTATGGGGGTGGGCCTTTGGATCATTGGATGGATTGATTATTTTTGGAAACTTGAGAATGGTCAAGAGGGTCTTGTGATGTTCTTGGCCATTCTGTGGCAAATTTGGATTACTAGGAACAATGCTGTTTTTGATCGTGAAGACTTCTATCCATATGTGTTCTTTTGAAAGGTTCAAGCCTTAGTTGGCTCAGTCATGAGTGTGATTAGCACAAGAAAAGGAAAAGTGGATCGGGGAGAGCCTCTTTCTGATGATGAGACGGATATGGGGTCTGATGCAGAAGGTAGTAAGCTAAGGGATTCGATGCCTTTCTTCATGGTTGGTTTGCATCATCATGAGGGTGTTTTCAGAGTTAAGGTTGATGCGGCTTGGAGATCTAGTGTTTTATCTTCTGCAGGTTGGGTTCTGTATGACCCTAATGGTGAGGTTAGGGTGTAGGAGTATTGTCTTTTTCATGCTGAGTCGGCGGCGCAAGCGAAAGCTCGAGGTATCTTGGAAGTCTTACTTTGGGCGGTGCGGAATCGTATTCTTCATCTTGGTATTCTTTCAGATTGCTTGCAGGTGGTCCGACAAATTGCAGGGCTTGATGGTTCTCATCATCAAATTAAGGGGATTATATCGGGCATTTGAGCTTCGGTTGATCTCTTTCATTGTTTAAGTATTAGTTTTATTCCTCGTAACCTTAATAAGCGAGCACACAATGTTGCTAGGTTAGCTCTGTTGTAAGTTAAATTTTACGGTTGGCAAAAAAAAAAAAAAAAAAAACTTCCTTCCATCTCCACATCATTAAGTCATCCACTTCACCTCCATCACACCACACCTTCCATCACACCACACCGTCCATGGCCATATCACAAGTCCCGTATCACAAGTCCCGTTCTCCACAACAATTAATGATAATCAAATATCCACAGTACATTCAATATCAATTATAACAATCTCGTAATAAGCATCACATACACACTTCATGTCATAACACAAACCACAGATCTATCCCCTACCTCAATATTGCGGAAAGATATTCGAACTGCTGCTAGACATATTCCACGCGGAAACCGTCACCTACCACTTTGTAACACCCCCATTTATTTAAGAGCCTTTAGCAAGACATTCTCAAATAAATAGAACTGTTACCATCTCGGAATGTCCGAGGTAGTGAATAACAAAGTAAAACAACCAAAGTACTTTGTATAAAACTGATAAAATTTAAACTTTTGATATTACAACTATTACGCAAAGAATAAAGTACAACTGATAACATCTAAGTATGTGATCTAATTCTAAGTAGGTCCAAGCCATGTCTCACTCCTTGTCCAAGCTCCTAGTCCATCTGTCTCTGACCTGTAGAGTCTACTCCCCATTCCGGATCATCGTAGGTGTACACGAATACACTGTCAACCTCGCGGTTGAGTAGGATAACACAAAATAAATAATGCAACAATTATGATGTTTTGGTAAAATTTCTACCGGGTCAAGTTTTTGTGATGCGGGTCAAAGTACCAACCAATATTCGGATTTTACGTAGAAAATAAATATAGAAAACGAGAGAAATGGAGAGTGACACAAGAGGTTTTGGTGACGCGGAAAAACCCAATGAGGGAAACAACCGCGGGGGGAACGGAATCCCACCAATACTTTTACTATGATCGAAGATATTCGCTGTTTGAGATGGATTACAAGTGTTTGCGTAAGTCTAGGTTACAACTTATGCATGAATGAATAAGAGAATGCCCTAGTTTCTCTTTTATAGCTGTGGATTATTGCTCAACTGATTCTGCTCTGGTGCTGGAATGTAGGAGGGAATATAGGGAGATATCCCTTTAGGGTTTTGACCCATTCCCCTCCTCCAACAACTCTTTTCTGCGTCTGGTCTGCTTCTGTGGTGGGCTGCTTATACCTCTTATTTATCTTTGGGCCCAATAGCGAGATGTGGATTTTTGGGCTAAACAATTTCCCCCAAATTTCAGCCTGACTTGACTCCAATTTGGGCTGGAATTTTACTCTGCTTCCAAGCGTGCTTCTGGAATTCATATGGGTAGTTAGGGATTGTTGATGCTGCTCACGTAGGCTACCCACTAGGCCGCTTTTTCAACTACCCATTAATGGTATGTCCCCTCAACTATTTCAACTTCCCACTTGCATTTACTCTTAACTTTTGAATTCAAAATTTACCCTTTGTGTTCAACCGTCCATTTTTTTCCTATAAATTCCTTTTTACCGTTCCTCTTTTTTTTTTTTACTTTTACTTCTCTTTCTTCCGGATTTTCTTTCCTTTCTTGCTTTTCTTGCTCTTTTTTATCGCAATAAAACCTTTTCACCACAATTTCTCGAAATTACATAATGTCTGCACCTTGCTCTTCCGCTGCTACTCCCACTGGCTGCTCATCTGGGTCCTCCCCTGCTCTGGGAGTCTACTCTGGGCCCTTTCCATCGCAGAAGATGCTGGCTCTTAAGCATCTCTGTGACTCTGCCTTCGATGAATCCCACGCTGCCCTGATCAAGGTCAGGTTCGGCTTCCCGGACGGGGTTGTCTACCACCTCCCCCCCCCCCGCCGGTGAGAAGGCGGACTTTGAGAGGGAGGGGTGGAGCTGTTTTTATGAGTATCCCTTCCGCCTGGGCTTGAGGTTCCCTTTTCCTGATTTAGTTGTTGACTTCCTAAAATTAACAAAATTGGCTATGTGCCAGATCGCCCCTCATACATGGCGTATTCTGCTCAGCATATGTGCTCTGAACCGGGAGCGTGGCTTGAACATTAGGCTGGCGGATTTGGGCCAGTGGTTTAACCCACGTTCCTTGGGCCATTCCCAGTGCACAATTCGTGGTCACGATAATATGCCTTCTGCGATCGTTTTTCCTACTACTCCGGATGACAATAAATGGTTCACCCGTTTCATCTTTGTCAAGATTGACACATTGCCTTCCTCTCCAGACTATATTTTTTCTGCATGGCAGCCGGTTGAAGGTATACTCTGGGTTTATTTTCCTGTTTTTGGCTTTCTTTCGATGTTCGTATCTGTACTGATAGCTGGTTTGTTTTCAGGGCATAGCCTGGCCAAACTCCTTAAGTCTGCGGATCCCGCTACCTCAAAGGCCAAGCTCCTGGACCTTCCTGCGGAGGAGAGGTCTTTCTCCAAGTTGGTCCGGGATTCTGCCGTTCCGGCGGTGAAGAGGGAAGGTATGATATTTGATGCATGTCTATTTTATGATGTTTTTCACCTAATTTTACACGCATTTGGTCGCTTATTTACTATGTTTTAGCCTTTATTTCCCAACAATCGTGTACTTTCGTATTTTTATGCACTTTTGCAGATTTATGCGGAAAAGGGACGATTTAGCACCAAATTCATATCCTCGAGTCTTTTACATAATTAAGGAACAGTGGAAAGTCAACTGGAGTCTTTATCTAAGTACCAGAAGGCAAAGCAAGAAGAAAACCGAAGAATATTTTGCGGAAGCGGTCGACCGACCAGCTAAACGGGTCGGCCGACCAGCTAAACGGGTCGGCCGACCAGGCCTGATTTTTATAAAAGTCCAAATCCGAAGAAAAGCCCAAGAATTGACTTAAGCCCGTGAAAGAGGTCGACCGACCCACCAGAGTGGTCGACCGACCTCAGCGAAGCCCAGAAACGAGTTTTCGGAAATAAATTAGAAGTAGAAGTCTTTTAGGAAACTCCAATCTCTTGCCCTATATAAGCTAATCTTGTAGTTAGGGTTTTGCATCGAAAAATATTCAGTTTTAGAGAGATTCAATCATCCAGTTTTTATTCAGTTCATTAGTTTATTTGTAATCTTTCAATAATTCCCAAGCATTCAATAAAGTTTGTTCCTTTCTGCCCAAATTCCGACTGTGGTAATTACTCTTTTAATCTAGCTTAATTATTGTTCTTATTATCATTACATTCGTTTAAATCAGAATCAAAAGCTTTATTGAATCTCGCATGTTTAGATTATTTACTATGTTTACCATGTTTATTCCCGTTTTTATAATCATCTTAATAACCATGAGTAGCTAAATTTCATATGTTAGGATGTAGGGGATGAATATGCGTAGGTAGTAGAAATTCCAAGACCGACTTGTAGCAGAGCCGCGGTCGGCCGACTCAAATAGTGGGTCGGTCGACCGAGGCTGTGGTCGGCCGACTGGAATAGCTGGTCGGTCGACCACCCGCGTATGTATCTTGTTTCGTCTTAACTTGTTGACTATAATATCCTACAATGAGACTGAAAGGAGACTTGTAGGATGTTAGTAATGACCTACCCAAGATTGAGAGATACGGGAAGGGCATTGGTTTACACCTTAAGACGGCTAGGTTACTTAAGACTGAAAGGTATGTGACCTAGGATTTAGGAATCACCCTTATTGTTGACACCCAATAATTGTGAGACCTAGGAACTAATAGCATAGGCCGAAAGGAGCTATTAGGTACCATAGACCGAAAGGATATGTTACACCCCTTACGCGACTGCAATACATGTTGACCTTAGGATTTATATTACCTTAGCTATTTATTACCCAAACATCCTAGCATCCCTTTTATTATAATTTTATTCTCGTCTTTAATTACTTATTTTATTTTAATCCTTGTTTTAGATTTAGTAAACAACTCTTCAAACCCCCAATTTGTTACCTTAAACATTAACACCAAACAATAATCATTCCCCACCTCCTTGTGGTTCGACCCTGACTTTCACTATCTATTGTTAAAGTTAGGAATTATAAATTTTATCTTTGATACCCTCAACGATGGGCATCAAATTTTGGCGCCGTTGTCGGGGAGGTGACGCCAGTGTTTATTGTTTTTGTTTTTGTTTCTCTTTGTTTAAGGAACTTTTTAGTTCCTTAAACCTTCTCATCATTTTCTTGTAGTTTCCATCTTATGCGCAGGTCAGTTCAAGGGGAACTCCTACCGCTTGACCACGAGCTTGAGAGGACTCTTAGAGAAAGGAGAAAGCAACTTCTAGCAAATTAGGAAGGAGGATCACCATCTTCCTTATTTCAAGAAGAACAACCATCTTTACCATCTTTACCAAAAACACCACCTTCACAACCAAATTCACCCAACAATCCATCTTCACCAAAGACACCACCTTTTACCTACTTTCCAGTTTTTCCTAAGGAAGAAGAGAATATGGTAGAAGAAGCTACTATTGCCAGTCACTCCATGCCTCAGGCAAAGGACCTATACAAAGGGTTCACTTTACCTGCAGGTACTGGGAAGCCATTCGAGGCCAAGCCTGCCTACATTACTATGGTTGAAAGAAACCAATTTGGAGGCTCGGCCAATGAGGATGCTGCAAAGCATATTGAAATCTTCACAGATTACATATGCTCTATTGCACCCCCAGAAGGAGTGACGCAAGACCAGATTAAGCAAACCATGTTTATCTTCTCTCTTAGGGACTCTGCGAGGGAGTGGTACAGAGATTTAGACCGCACTGCTGCGGGAGTCACAGATTGGAATACCTTAGCCTTAGCATTCTACAGGAAATACTATTCTGCATCAAAGACCAATGCTTTGAGAGCACAGATTACAAATTTCAAGCAAGGCCCCAATGAAGATTTTAGTGAGGCGTGGGACAGGTTCAAGAGACTTGTTCGATCCATACCACATCACGGATTCGAGCAATGGTTTCTTTGTAACCAGTTCTACAATGGCCTCTACGATGACAACAGGGCCTATCTAGATGCTGCAGCTAATGGGAGATTCCAAGATAATTCAGGAGAGACTAAGGGTCTCAAATTGATAGAGGATGTTGTTGTACACCGTGCTGAGCATGGCACTTCCAGAGGAAATCAAAGGAAATCTGAATACAACCAATCAGCAATCGAGGCCTTGACGGCCAAGTTGGAAAAATTAGAGGCTGGTGGAAAATTCGATCTAGGAAGTGGAAGCAAGGGCGGTATTTATCAGGTGAACGCCGTTCAAGACGGACCCTTCGCTTGTGAGAGGTGCGGTGGAGAAGGGCACGTGTCAAACTTCTGTACTTCATCCAATGAAACATGTGCCGCCTTTCAACATTATCGTGGGAACAATTTCTATGACCCGAGTAATAACAATATCCATCCCAACCTAAGGTGGACAAGCCAGAATGTTCTTAACCCACAACATATGCAACCTCAGCAAAATTCCACATATATATATCCCCCCACATAAGCAAGGTTTTCAAAAACCACCCTTCAACCCTCAACCACCTTCTAATCCACCACCCAACACAGAAACTCTTATCCAAAATCTTATTGGGTTGGTTCAGAAGGAGTCACAGGCTAGAGAGGCAGGGATGAAGATGTTAGAGTCTCAGATTGCTCAAATCGCGAGCAAGAATGATACTAGGGCTCCGGGTCAACTTCCGACCAAACCGGACCAGAAAAAAGAGACTCTAAACGTCATATCCTTGCGAAGTGGAGCTAAAGTAGGGGTTGAGAAAGAAAAACAGAAGAATAGCAGCAAGAGCGGTCGACCGACCGAAGATCCAGGTCGACCGACCACAGAGCAGAACCCGGAAATTTCCGCTGAACAGGAGAGCGGTCGACCGACCGAAGATCCAGGTCGACCGACCGATGAGGCAGAGCCAGAGGCTCCTTTTCGTCCTGAATTGCCAGATAACTTAAGGGATTTTCTTTTCAGGGGTGATAATACCCCTAGGTTTCTGAAGAGAGCTGCAAATACTGAGTCTTCAGCCGCTCCTTTCCCAGAAAGACTTATACCTTCAAAGGATCAGGTATCTTTTGACAAATTTAAGGATGTGATTAATTCATTAAATGTTCAAGTCCCTTTTCTAGAATTAGTTCAACAAGTTCCTTCTTATCTTAAATTTATGAGACAACTTTTGTCGAGAAAAAGGTCTTTAGAAAAGGTTGAGTCGGTGGCCCTCACTGAAGAGTCATCTAGTTTTTTATCACATGTCATTGCCCCTCACAAATTAGAGGACCCTGGTAGTTTTTCTGTCCCCTGTAATATAGGAACCTTCCCAGTTAAGAAGGCTTTATGCGACTTAGGTGCCAGTATAAGTGTCATGCCCCTAAGCGTTGCCTTAAAATTAGGAATGACCGAATTTGCAGTGACCAGTATGACAGTCCAGATGGCAGATCAAACATCTATGGAACCTATAGGGGTGTTGGAAAACATCCCTGTGCGTATTGACAGGTTTTTCTTCCCAGTTGACTTCGTAGTTTTGGACATCCCGGAGGATGCCCATATACCTATAATTCTAGGAAGACCTTTCCTTCACACCGCAGGTGCCATTATAGATGTAGGCACTGGGACTTTGACCTTTAAAGTAGGAAAGCATTCCATTATTTATGGCCTATCTTATAGGAAGAAGGATGCTATGACCCCCATCACATGCAATGCTATCACTTCTGAAAAGAAGTATGAGGTCATCACTACTTCTCCTACTTTAGTACCTGTTCCTGTATCTGTTTTTACACCTCCGCCCCAGATTGGGAGCAATATGGGGGACACTTCTATTGTGGCCAGTGCAGGAATTGGTTTGGGGAAACCCAAAGTGAAGGAGGTCATAGTCCAGAGAGGAGGAATGAGATGTCTAAGCTATAAAGAAGATGAAGACCCGGACGTCGTGGATCGGGAAGAAAAGAAAAAAAAGGAGGCAGGCTCAAGAAGAGAGACCGTCGCATATGCTTTGCGACGGCGGAAAGAAGAAGTGTTTTGCTACTCAAGCAAACACCGTGGAGACTACGGCGTACCGTCAAAAGCCGTGGTCGGATATTTTCCGCATATTTAGCGGATAGTTGTTTCTAGTTTCAATTTTAAGACAATTTATTTTTTGTTGTGTGAGACTTTTTAATTTAGTTTGCTCATAGTTTTAGAACTTTTTACTTTATGCTTGCGTAGTTAAGACTTTAGACTTGGTTCTGGGATATCGCGCATTTGCGGGCGCATATATTTTTTCTTGCTTTTTCAGGTTCAACGAAGAAACGAAGACCGCTGGGATGCAGAGGGTCGACCGAACAGATACACCAGTCGGTCGACCTAGTCGCCGTATTGCCGAAACTTTCTGTAGTTTACAGGAAGGTCGGTCGACCTGTTATCTGGGTCGGTCGACCTCCTGTCCGTCGTAGTCTTTCGTTTTCTTCCTCGGGAACCGTGCAACCGTCTTTGGTACTTAAGTGGCACTGCTGGCCACCAAAACCTCCAAGCTTACGCTGGTTTGGGGAGGTTTATCTCATACGCTTATTAACCCAGTGAGTTCTTTCCAGTTTTTCTTTAGTTTTTTTTCTCTTCGCATCTTTTCTTTAAATTTCTGAAACCTTTACTTAGGCTAATGCACAATGGGGACATTGTGCGGGTTGGTTTGGGGAATGGTTTCGTGTCACATGCATTGAATTCTGTCACACGTTTATTGCATTTCTGTCTTGCATTGTTCCTTTCTTTATTTTCCTTATATATACAAAAATCCAAAAAAATGAAAAAAATTCAAAAATTCAAAAAAATGCACGTTTACTTTAGCATATAGGTCGAGTCGGAACGATAGTATTTCAAGGATGATTTAGCTATCTTAGATGTTTATGCCTTTACATTGCCTTGTCAACTTGTTTTAATATAAGAATCTTTTGCATATCTACGAGTTTTTGTCAATTTATATATCTTGAGACTTGACTTATACCTTGGCAACCTACTATACATTCTGAGTTTTAGAGCCTTATTCCTGGTTTCATTCTTAAACCAGTTGTCTAGGATGTGAGTAGTACTCCCCTTGGAACATGTTACATCAATATGCATAAACATGAACTTGAATTGCTATATACTTGTTTTTACTATCTCGTTTTGTGAGTCTTGGTACGTGCATTTGGGATCCTTTTTCTCATAATTACCCATAAGCTTCACATAGCCAAATTTGCCTTTTTATTCCCCCAAAACTACATCCCATACTTAGCCTACCCTTCCAAGCTAGTATTTGTGGTCTTTGGTTTATCTTGAGGCATCTTGGTTTATATGCTATCTTGAGCAAAAAGAGAAAGAAAAAAGAAAAGAAAGAAAGAAAAGAAAAAAAAAAAAAAAAAGAACAGAAAAAGGAAGAAAAAGGAAGAAAGAAAAGAAAAACGGGAAAAAAAATCAAAACTTCCAGGAACGAAGTCGATCGACCACTTTAATAGGTCGGCCGACCACCAGTCATCATCAGATTCAAAAATTCGTTCCCAAAATCCCTTTCTTTTATTTGTTATCACTCCCGTACTTCATTCAAAATATTTGGGAGTCTTTTCTTATTCAATGTGAGAGTTGTGCTACAAAAGAGCACTTTCTTAGTATCAAAAGTTGTGAAATATGTTGTTGGGAATCGGTTTTACTAGCTTGGCTACTAACCCCACATACCCAAAAACATCTTAACCACTTCTACCTTTTACCTCACATATCTTTCATTACCCCAATTGCATGTATCTAGGCCACTTAAATGAGATTGTTGTACAAAGTTGTAGAATTCTTGTTCATGTTAGATTGCAGGCATGTTTTCATGGGTCGCAGTTAGGTGAGCGTCGTTACAAATTTACTTCTTTCTATCTTTTACATATACTCACCCTTTGTTTCATGAGTGTCTCGAGCGTACCGCGAGAGTCCATGGTATAAAGTCTCTATAGTCCTTAGTTTTTCAAGTTTGACAACACCATAACTCGTTTGCATGATTTGAATATTTTCTCATTTTATACTTGGTATTGGTCTAGGCTAACATGTAAATTTCGCTCTGAGATTGAAATCGTTCCATTAGTTAAGATCGAGTCTAATTCTTGCTTGAGGGCAAGCAAGGGTTTGGTTTGGGGAATTTGATGCGTGTCTATTTTATGATGTTTTTCACCTATTTTTACACGCATTTGGTCGCTCATTTACTATGTTTTAGCCTTTATTTCCCAACAATCGTGTACTTTCGTATTTTTATGCACTTTTGCAGATTTATGCGGAAAAGGGACGATTTAGCACCAAATTCATATCCTCGAGTCTTTTACATAATTAAGGAACAGTGGAAAGTCAACTGGAGTCTTTATCTAAGTACCAGAAGGCAAAGCAAGAAGAAAACCGAAGAATATTTTGCGGAAGCGGTCGACCGACCAGCTAAACGGGTCGGCCGACCAGCTAAACGGGTCGGCCGACCAGGCCTGATTTTTATAAAAGTCCAAATCCGAAGAAAAGCCCAAGAATTGACTTAAGCCCGTGAAAGAGGTCGACCGACCCACCAGAGTGGTCGACCGACCTCAGCGAAGCCCAGAAACGAGTTTTCGGAAATAAATTAGAAGTAGAAGTCTTTTAGGAAACTCCAATCTCTTGCCCTATATAAGCTAATCTTGTAGTTAGGGTTTTGCATCGAAAAATATTCAGTTTTAGAGAGATTCAATCATCCAGTTTTTATTCAGTTCATTAGTTTATTTGTAATCTTTCAATAATTCCCAAGCATTCAATAAAGTTTGTTCCTTTCTGCCCAAATTCCGACTGTGGTAATTACTCTTTTAATCTAGCTTAATTATTGTTCTTATTATCATTACATTCGTTTAAATCAGAATCAAAAGCTTTATTGAATCTCGCATGTTTAGATTATTTACTATGTTTACCATGTTTATTCCCGTTTTTATAATCATCTTAATAACCATGAGTAGCTAAATTTCATATGTTAGGATGTAGGGGATGAATATGCGTAGGTAGTAGAAATTCCAAGACCGACTTGTAGCAGAGCCGCGGTCGGCCGACTCAAATAGTGGGTCGGTCGACCGAGGCTGTGGTCGGCCGACTGGAATAGCTGGTCGGTCGACCACCCGCGTATGTATCTTGTTTCGTCTTAACTTGTTGACTATAATATCCTACAATGAGACTGAAAGGAGACTTGTAGGATGTTAGTAATGACCTACCCAAGATTGAGAGATACGGGAAGGGCATTGGTTTACACCTTAAGACGGCTAGGTTACTTAAGACTGAAAGGTATGTGACCTAGGATTTAGGAATCACCCTTATTGTTGACACCCAATAATTGTGAGACCTAGGAACTAATAGCATAGGCCGAAAGGAGCTATTAGGTACCATAGACCGAAAGGATATGTTACACCCCTTACGCGACTGCAATACATGTTGACCTTAGGATTTATATTACCTTAGCTATTTATTACCCAAACATCCTAGCATCCCTTTTATTATAATTTTATTCTCGTCTTTAATTACTTATTTTATTTTAATCCTTGTTTTAGATTTAGTAAACAACTCTTCAAACCCCCAATTTGTTACCTTAAACATTAACACCAAACAATAATCATTCCCCACCTCCTTGTGGTTCGACCCTGACTTTCACTATCTATTGTTAAAGTTAGGAATTATAAATTTTATCTTTGATACCCTCAACGACGGGCATCAAATTTTGGCGCCGTTGTCGGGGAGGTGACGCCAGTGTTTATTGTTTTTGTTTTTGTTTCTCTTTGTTTAAGGAACTTTTTAGTTCCTTAAACCTTCTCATCATTTTCTTGTAGTTTCCATCTTATGCGCAGGTCAGTTCAAGGGGAACTCCTACCGCTTGACCACGAGCTTGAGAGGACTCTTAGAGAAAGGAGAAAACAACTTCTAGCAAATCAGGAAGGAGGATCACCATCTTCCTTATTTCAAGAAGAACAACCATCTTTACCATCTTTACCAAAAACACCACCTTCACAACCAAATTCACCCAACAATCCATCTTCACCAAAGACACCACCTTTTACCTACTTTCCAGTTTTTCCTAAGGAAGAAGAGAATATGGTAGAAGAAGCTACTATTGCCAGTCACTCCATGCCTCAGGCAAAGGACCTATACAAAGGGTTCACTTTACCTGCAGGTACTGGGAAGCCATTCGAGGCCAAGCCTACCTACATTACTATGGTTGAAAGAAACCAATTTGGAGGCTCGGCCAATGAGGATGCTGCAAAGCATATTGAAATCTTCACAGATTACATATGCTCTATTGCACCCCCAGAAGGAGTGACGCAAGACCAGATTAAGCAAACCATGTTTATCTTCTCTCTTAGGGACTCTGCGAGGGAGTGGTACAGAGATTTAGACCGCACTGCTGCGGGAGTCACAGATTGGAATACCTTAGCCTTAGCATTCTACAGGAAATACTATTCTGCATCAAAGACCAATGCTTTGAGAGCACAGATTACAAATTTCAAGCAAGGCCCCAATGAAGATTTTAGTGAGGCGTGGGACAGGTTCAAGAGACTTGTTCGATCCATACCACATCACGGATTCGAGCAATGGTTTCTTTGTAACCAGTTCTACAATGGCCTCTACGATGACAACAGGGCCTATCTAGATGCTGCAGCTAATGGGAGATTCCAAGATAATTCAGGAGAGACTAAGGGTCTCAAATTGATAGAGGATGTTGTTGTACACCGTGCTGAGCATGGCACTTCCAGAGGAAATCAAAGGAAATCTGAATACAACCAATCAGCAATCGAGGCCTTGACGGCCAAGTTGGAAAAATTAGAGGCTGGTGGAAAATTCGATCTAGGAAGTGGAAGCAAGGGCGGTATTTATCAGGTGAACGCCGTTCAAGACGGACCCTTCGCTTGTGAGAGGTGCGGTGGAGAAGGGCACGTGTCAAACTTCTGTACTTCATCCAATGAAACATGTGCCGCCTTTCAACATTATCGTGGGAACAATTTCTATGACCCGAGTAATAACAATATCCATCCCAACCTAAGGTGGACAAGCCAGAATGTTCTTAACCCACAACATATGCAACCTCAGCAAAATTCCACATATATATATCCCCCCACATAAGCAAGGTTTTCAAAAACCACCCTTCAACCCTCAACCACCTTCTAATCCACCACCCAACACAGAAACTCTTATCCAAAATCTTATTGGGTTGGTTCAGAAGGAGTCACAGGCTAGAGAGGCAGGGATGAAGATGTTAGAGTCTCAGATTGCTCAAATCGCGAGCAAGAATGATACTAGGGCTCCGGGTCAACTTCCGACCAAACCGGACCAGAAAAAAGAGACTCTAAACGTCATATCCTTGCGAAGTGGAGCTAAAGTAGGGGTTGAGAAAGAAAAACAGAAGAATAGCAGCAAGAGCGGTCGACCGACCGAAGATCCAAGTCGACCGACCACAGAGCAGAACCCGGAAATTTCCGCTGAACAGGAGAGCGGTCGACCGACCGAAGATCCAGGTCGACCGACCGATGAGGCAGAGCCAGAGGCTCCTTTTCGTCCTGAATTGCCAGATAACTTAAGGGATTTTCTTTTCAGGGGTGATAATACCCCTAGGTTTCTGAAGAGAGCTGCAAATACTGAGTCTTCAGCCGCTCCTTTCCCAGAAAGACTTATACCTTCAAAGGATCAGGTATCTTTTGACAAATTTAAGGATGTGATTAATTCATTAAATGTTCAAGTCCCTTTTCTAGAATTAGTTCCACAAGTTCCTTCTTATCTTAAATTTATGAGACAACTTTTGTCGAGAAAAAGGTCTTTAGAAAAGGTTGAGTCGGTGGCCCTCACTGAAGAGTCATCTAGTTTTTTATCACATGTCATTGCCCCTCACAAATTAGAGGACCCTGGTAGTTTTTCTGTCCCCTGTAATATAGGAACCTTCCCAGTTAAGAAGGCTTTATGCGACTTAGGTGCCAGTATAAGTGTCATGCCCCTAAGCGTTGCCTTAAAATTAGGAATGACCGAATTTGCAGTGACCTGTATGACAGTCCAGATGGCAGATCAAACATCTATGGAACCTATAGGGGTGTTGGAAAACATCCCTGTGCGTATTGACAGGTTTTTCTTCCCAGTTGACTTCGTAGTTTTGGACATCCCGGAGGATGCCCATATACCTATAATTCTAGGAAGACCTTTCCTTCACACCGCAGGTGCCATTATAGATGTAGGCACTGGGACTTTGACCTTTAAAGTAGGAAAGCATTCCATTATTTATGGCCTATCTTATAGGAAGAAGGATGCTATGACCCCCATCACATGCAATGCTATCACTTCTGAAAAGAAGTATGAGGTCATCACTACTTCTCCTACTTTAGTACCTGTTCCTGTATCTGTTTTTACACCTCCGCCCCAGATTGGGAGCAATATGGGGGACACTTCTATTGTGGCCAGTGCAGGAATTGGTTTGGGGAAACCCAAAGTGAAGGAGGTCATAGTCCAGAGAGGAGGAATGAGATGTCTAAGCTATAAAGAAGATGAAGACCCGGACGTCGTGGATCGGGAAGAAAAGAAAAAAAAGGAGGCAGGCTCAAGAAGAGAGACCGTCGCATATGCTTTGCGACGGCGGAAAGAAGAAGTGTTTTGCTACTCAAGCAAACACCGTGGAGACTACGGCGTATCGTCAAAAGCCGTGGTCGGATATTTTCCGCATATTTAGCGGATAGTTGTTTCTAGTTTCAATTTTAAGACAATTTATTTTTTTTTGTGTGAGACTTTTTAATTTAGTTTGCTCATAGTTTTAGAACTTTTTACTTTATGCTTGCGTAGTTAAGACTTTAGACTTGGTTCTGGGATATCGCGCATTTGCGGGCGCATATATTTTTTCTTGCTTTTTCAGGTTCAACGAAGAAACGAAGACCGCTGGGATGCAGAGGGTCGACCGAACAGATACACCAGTCGGTCGACCTAGTCGCCGTATTGCCGAAACTTTCTGTAGTTTACAGGAAGGTCGGTCGACCTGTTATCTGGGTCGGTCGACCTCCTGTCCGTCGTAGTCTTTCGTTTTCTTCCTCGGGAACCGTGCAACCGTCTTTGGTACTTAAGTGGCACTGCTGGCCACCAAAACCTCCAAGCTTACGCTGGTTTGGGGAGGTTTATCTCATACGCTTATTAACCCAGTGAGTTCTTTCCAGTTTTTCTTTAGTTTTTTTTCTCTTCGCATCTTTTCTTTAAATTTCTGAAACCTTTACTTAGGCTAATGCACAATGGGGACATTGTGCGGGTTGGTTTGGGGAATGGTTTCGTGTCACATGCATTGAATTCTGTCACACGTTTATTGCATTTCTGTCTTGCATTGTTCCTTTCTTTATTTTCCTTATATATACAAAAATCCAAAAAAATGAAAAAAATTCAAAAATTCAAAAAAATGCACGTTTACTTTAGCATATAGGTCGAGTCGGAACGATAGTATTTCAAGGATGATTTAGCTATCTTAGATGTTTATGCCTTTACATTGCCTTGTCAACTTGTTTTAATATAAGAATCTTTTGCATATCTACGAGTTTTTGTCAATTTATATATCTTGAGACTTGACTTATACCTTGGCAACCTACTATACATTCTGAGTTTTAGAGCCTTATTCCTGGTTTCATTCTTAAACCAGTTGTCTAGGATGTGAGTAGTACTCCCCTTGGAACATGTTACATCAATATGCATAAACATGAACTTGAATTGCTATATACTTGTTTTTACTATCTCGTTTTGTGAGTCTTGGTACGTGCATTTGGGATCCTTTTTCTCATAATTACCCATAAGCTTCACATAGCCAAATTTGCCTTTTTATTCCCCCAAAACTACATCCCATACTTAGCCTACCCTTCCAAGCTAGTATTTGTGGTCTTTGGTTTATCTTGAGGCATCTTGGTTTATATGCTATCTTGAGCAAAAAGAGAAAGAAAAAAGAAAAGAAAGAAAGAAAAGAAAAAAAAAAAAAAAAGAACAGAAAAAGGAAGAAAAAGGAAGAAAGAAAAGAAAAACGGGAAAAAAAATCAAAACTTCCAGGAACGAAGTCGATCGACCACTTTAATAGGTCGGCCGACCACCAGTCATCATCAGATTCAAAAATTCGTTCCCAAAATCCCTTTCTTTTATTTGTTATCACTCCCGTACTTCATTCAAAATATTTGGGAGTCTTTTCTTATTCAATGTGAGAGTTGTGCTACAAAAGAGCACTTTCTTAGTATCAAAAGTTGTGAAATATGTTGTTGGGAATCGGTTTTACTAGCTTGGCTACTAACCCCACATACCCAAAAACATCTTAACCACTTCTACCTTTTACCTCACATATCTTTCATTACCCCAATTGCATGTATCTAGGCCACTTAAATGAGATTGTTGTACAAAGTTGTAGAATTCTTGTTCATGTTAGATTGCAGGCATGTTTTCATGGGTCGCAGTTAGGTGAGCGTCGTTACAAATTTACTTCTTTCTATCTTTTACATATACTCACCCTTTGTTTCATGAGTGTCTCGAGCGTACCGCGAGAGTCCATGGTATAAAGTCTCTATAGTCCTTAGTTTTTCAAGTTTGACAACACCATAACTCGTTTGCATGATTTGAATATTTTCTCATTTTATACTTGGTATTGGTCTAGGCTAACATGTAAATTTCGCTCTGAGATTGAAATCGTTCCATTAGTTAAGATCGAGTCTAATTCTTGCTTGAGGGCAAGCAAGGGTTTGGTTTGGGGAATTTGATGCGTGTCTATTTTATGATGTTTTTCACCTATTTTTACACGCATTTGGTCGCTCATTTACTATGTTTTAGCCTTTATTTCCCAACAATCGTGTACTTTCGTATTTTTATGCACTTTTGCAGATTTATGCGGAAAAGGGACGATTTAGCACCAAATTCATATCCTCGAGTCTTTTACATAATTAAGGAACAGTGGAAAGTCAACTGGAGTCTTTATCTAAGTACCAGAAGGCAAAGCAAGAAGAAAACCGAAGAATATTTTGCGGAAGCGGTCGACCGACCAGCTAAACGGGTCGGCCGACCAGGCCTGATTTTTATAAAAGTCCAAATCCGAAGAAAAGCCCAAGAATTGACTTAAGCCCGTGAAAGAGGTCGACCGACCCACCAGAGTGGTCGACCGACCTCAGCGAAGCCCAGAAACGAGTTTTCGGAAATAAATTAGAAGTAGAAGTCTTTTAGGAAACTCCAATCTCTTGCCCTATATAAGCTAATCTTGTAGTTAGGGTTTTGCATCGAAAAATATTCAGTTTTAGAGAGATTCAATCATCCAGTTTTTATTCAGTTCATTAGTTTATTTGTAATCTTTCAATAATTCCCAAGCATTCAATAAAGTTTGTTCCTTTCTGCCCAAATTCCGACTGTGGTAATTACTCTTTTAATCTAGCTTAATTATTGTTCTTATTATCATTACATTCGTTTAAATCAGAATCAAAAGCTTTATTGAATCTCGCATGTTTAGATTATTTACTATGTTTACCATGTTTATTCCCGTTTTTATAATCATCTTAATAACCATGAGTAGCTAAATTTCATATGTTAGGATGTAGGGGATGAATATGCGTAGGTAGTAGAAATTCCAAGACCGACTTGTAGCAGAGCCGCGGTCGGCCGACTCAAATAGTGGGTCGGTCGACCGAGGCTGTGGTCGGCCGACTGGAATAGCTGGTCGGTCGACCACCCGCGTATGTATCTTGTTTCGTCTTAACTTGTTGACTATAATATCCTACAATGAGACTGAAAGGAGACTTGTAGGATGTTAGTAATGACCTACCCAAGATTGAGAGATACGGGAAGGGCATTGGTTTACACCTTAAGACGGCTAGGTTACTTAAGACTGAAAGGTATGTGACCTAGGATTTAGGAATCACCCTTATTGTTGACACCCAATAATTGTGAGACCTAGGAACTAATAGCATAGGCCGAAAGGAGCTATTAGGTACCATAGACCGAAAGGATATGTTACACCCCTTACGCGACTGCAATACATGTTGACCTTAGGATTTATATTACCTTAGCTATTTATTACCCAAACATCCTAGCATCCCTTTTATTATAATTTTATTCTCGTCTTTAATTACTTATTTTATTTTAATCCTTGTTTTAGATTTAGTAAACAACTCTTCAAACCCCCAATTTGTTACCTTAAACATTAACACCAAACAATAATCATTCCCCACCTCCTTGTGGTTCGACCCTGACTTTCACTATCTATTGTTAAAGTTAGGAATTATAAATTTTATCTTTGATACCCTCAACGACGGGCATCAAATTTTGGCGCCGTTGTCGGGGAGGTGACGCCAGTGTTTATTGTTTTTGTTTTTGTTTCTCTTTGTTTAAGGAACTTTTTAGTTCCTTAAACCTTCTCATCATTTTCTTGTAGTTTCCATCTTATGCGCAGGTCAGTTCAAGGGGAACTCCTACCGCTTGACCACGAGCTTGAGAGGACTCTTAGAGAAAGGAGAAAACAACTTCTAGCAAATCAGGAAGGAGGATCACCATCTTCCTTATTTCAAGAAGAACAACCATCTTTACCATCTTTACCAAAAACACCACCTTCACAACCAAATTCACCCAACAATCCATCTTCACCAAAGACACCACCTTTTACCTACTTTCCAGTTTTTCCTAAGGAAGAAGAGAATATGGTAGAAGAAGCTACTATTGCCAGTCACTCCATGCCTCAGGCAAAGGACCTATACAAAGGGTTCACTTTACCTGCAGGTACTGGGAAGCCATTCGAGGCCAAGCCTACCTACATTACTATGGTTGAAAGAAACCAATTTGGAGGCTCGGCCAATGAGGATGCTGCAAAGCATATTGAAATCTTCACAGATTACATATGCTCTATTGCACCCCCAGAAGGAGTGACGCAAGACCAGATTAAGCAAACCATGTTTATCTTCTCTCTTAGGGACTCTGCGAGGGAGTGGTACAGAGATTTAGACCGCACTGCTGCGGGAGTCACAGATTGGAATACCTTAGCCTTAGCATTCTACAGGAAATACTATTCTGCATCAAAGACCAATGCTTTGAGAGCACAGATTACAAATTTCAAGCAAGGCCCCAATGAAGATTTTAGTGAGGCGTGGGACAGGTTCAAGAGACTTGTTCGATCCATACCACATCACGGATTCGAGCAATGGTTTCTTTGTAACCAGTTCTACAATGGCCTCTACGATGACAATAGGGCCTATCTAGATGCTGCAGCTAATGGGAGATTCCAAGATAATTCAGGAGAGACTAAGGGTCTCAAATTGATAGAGGATGTTGTTGTACACCGTGCTGAGCATGGCACTTCCAGAGGAAATCAAAGGAAATCTGAATACAACCAATCAGCAATCGAGGCCTTGACGGCCAAGTTGGAAAAATTAGAGGCTGGTGGAAAATTCGATCTAGGAAGTGGAAGCAAGGGCGGTATTTATCAGGTGAACGCCGTTCAAGACGGACCCTTCGCTTGTGAGAGGTGCGGTGGAGAAGGGCACGTGTCAAACTTCTGTACTTCATCCAATGAAACATGTGCCGCCTTTCAACATTATCGTGGGAACAATTTCTATGACCCGAGTAATAACAATATCCATCCCAACCTAAGGTGGACAAGCCAGAATGTTCTTAACCCACAACATATGCAACCTCAGCAAAATTCCACATATATATATCCCCCCACATAAGCAAGGTTTTCAAAAACCACCCTTCAACCCTCAACCACCTTCTAATCCACCACCCAACACAGAAACTCTTATCCAAAATCTTATTGGGTTGGTTCAGAAGGAGTCACAGGCTAGAGAGGCAGGGATGAAGATGTTAGAGTCTCAGATTGCTCAAATCGCGAGCAAGAATGATACTAGGGCTCCGGGTCAACTTCCGACCAAACCGGACCAGAAAAAAGAGACTCTAAACGTCATATCCTTGCGAAGTGGAGCTAAAGTAGGGGTTGAGAAAGAAAAACAGAAGAATAGCAGCAAGAGCGGTCGACCGACCGAAGATCCAGGTCGACCGACCACAGAGCAGAACCCGGAAATTTCCGCTGAACAGGAGAGCGGTCGACCGACCGAAGATCCAGGTCGACCGACCGATGAGGCAGAGCCAGAGGCTCCTTTTCGTCCTGAATTGCCAGATAACTTAAGGGATTTTCTTTTCAGGGGTGATAATACCCCTAGGTTTCTGAAGAGAGCTGCAAATACTGAGTCTTCAGCCGCTCCTTTCCCAGAAAGACTTATACCTTCAAAGGATCAGGTATCTTTTGACAAATTTAAGGATGTGATTAATTCATTAAATGTTCAAGTCCCTTTTCTAGAATTAGTTCAACAAGTTCCTTCTTATCTTAAATTTATGAGACAACTTTTGTCGAGAAAAAGGTCTTTAGAAAAGGTTGAGTCGGTGGCCCTCACTGAAGAGTCATCTAGTTTTTTATCACATGTCATTGCCCCTCACAAATTAGAGGACCCTGGTAGTTTTTCTGTCCCCTGTAATATAGGAACCTTCCCAGTTAAGAAGGCTTTATGCGACTTAGGTGCCAGTATAAGTGTCATGCCCCTAAGCGTTGCCTTAAAATTAGGAATGACCGAATTTGCAGTGACCAGTATGACAGTCCAGATGGCAGATCAAACATCTATGGAACCTATAGGGGTGTTGGAAAACATCCCTGTGCGTATTGACAGGTTTTTCTTCCCAGTTGACTTCGTAGTTTTGGACATCCCGGAGGATGCCCATATACCTATAATTCTAGGAAGACCTTTCCTTCACACCGCAGGTGCCATTATAGATGTAGGCACTGGGACTTTGACCTTTAAAGTAGGAAAGCATTCCATTATTTATGGCCTATCTTATAGGAAGAAGGATGCTATGACCCCCATCACATGCAATGCTATCACTTCTGAAAAGAAGTATGAGGTCATCACTACTTCTCCTACTTTAGTACCTGTTCCTGTATCTGTTTTTACACCTCCGCCCCAGATTGGGAGCAATATGGGGGACACTTCTATTGTGGCCAGTGCAGGAATTGGTTTGGGGAAACCCAAAGTGAAGGAGGTCATAGTCCAGAGAGGAGGAATGAGATGTCTAAGCTATAAAGAAGATGAAGACCCGGACGTCGTGGATCGGGAAGAAAAGAAAAAAAAGGAGGCAGGCTCAAGAAGAGAGACCGTCGCATATGCTTTGCGACGGCGGAAAGAAGAAGTGTTTTGCTACTCAAGCAAACACCGTGGAGACTACGGCGTACCGTCAAAAGCCGTGGTCGGATATTTTCCGCATATTTAGCGGATAGTTGTTTCTAGTTTCAATTTTAAGACAATTTATTTTTTGTTGTGTGAGACTTTTTAATTTAGTTTGCTCATAGTTTTAGAACTTTTTACTTTATGCTTGCGTAGTTAAGACTTTAGACTTGGTTCTGGGATATCGCGCATTTGCGGGCGCATATATTTTTTCTTGCTTTTTCAGGTTCAACGAAGAAACGAAGACCGCTGGGATGCAGAGGGTCGACCGAACAGATACACCAGTCGGTCGACCTAGTCGCCGTATTGCCGAAACTTTCTGTAGTTTACAGGAAGGTCGGTCGACCTGTTATCTGGGTCGGTCGACCTCCTGTCCGTCGTAGTCTTTCGTTTTCTTCCTCGGGAACCGTGCAACCGTCTTTGGTACTTAAGTGGCACTGCTGGCCACCAAAACCTCCAAGCTTACGCTGGTTTGGGGAGGTTTATCTCATACGCTTATTAACCCAGTGAGTTCTTTCCAGTTTTTCTTTAGTTTTTTTTCTCTTCGCATCTTTTCTTTAAATTTCTGAAACCTTTACTTAGGCTAATGCACAATGGGGACATTGTGCGGGTTGGTTTGGGGAATGGTTTCGTGTCACATGCATTGAATTCTGTCACACGTTTATTGCATTTCTGTCTTGCATTGTTCCTTTCTTTATTTTCCTTATATATACAAAAATCCAAAAAAATGAAAAAAATTCAAAAATTCAAAAAAATGCACGTTTACTTTAGCATATAGGTCGAGTCGGAACGATAGTATTTCAAGGATGATTTAGCTATCTTAGATGTTTATGCCTTTACATTGCCTTGTCAACTTGTTTTAATATAAGAATCTTTTGCATATCTACGAGTTTTTGTCAATTTATATATCTTGAGACTTGACTTATACCTTGGCAACCTACTATACATTCTGAGTTTTAGAGCCTTATTCCTGGTTTCATTCTTAAACCAGTTGTCTAGGATGTGAGTAGTACTCCCCTTGGAACATGTTACATCAATATGCATAAACATGAACTTGAATTGCTATATACTTGTTTTTACTATCTCGTTTTGTGAGTCTTGGTACGTGCATTTGGGATCCTTTTTCTCATAATTACCCATAAGCTTCACATAGCCAAATTTGCCTTTTTATTCCCCCAAAACTACATCCCATACTTAGCCTACCCTTCCAAGCTAGTATTTGTGGTCTTTGGTTTATCTTGAGGCATCTTGGTTTATATGCTATCTTGAGCAAAAAGAGAAAGAAAAAAGAAAAGAAAGAAAGAAAAGAAAAAAAAAAAAAAAAAGAACAGAAAAAGGAAGAAAAAGGAAGAAAGAAAAGAAAAACGGGAAAAAAAATCAAAACTTCCAGGAACGAAGTCGATCGACCACTTTAATAGGTCGGCCGACCACCAGTCATCATCAGATTCAAAAATTCGTTCCCAAAATCCCTTTCTTTTATTTGTTATCACTCCCGTACTTCATTCAAAATATTTGGGAGTCTTTTCTTATTCAATGTGAGAGTTGTGCTACAAAAGAGCACTTTCTTAGTATCAAAAGTTGTGAAATATGTTGTTGGGAATCGGTTTTACTAGCTTGGCTACTAACCCCACATACCCAAAAACATCTTAACCACTTCTACCTTTTACCTCACATATCTTTCATTACCCCAATTGCATGTATCTAGGCCACTTAAATGAGATTGTTGTACAAAGTTGTAGAATTCTTGTTCATGTTAGATTGCAGGCATGTTTTCATGGGTCGCAGTTAGGTGAGCGTCGTTACAAATTTACTTCTTTCTATCTTTTACATATACTCACCCTTTGTTTCATGAGTGTCTCGAGCGTACCGCGATAGTCCATGGTATAAAGTCTCTATAGTCCTTAGTTTTTCAAGTTTGACAACACCATAACTCGTTTGCATGATTTGAATATTTTCTCATTTTATACTTGGTATTGGTCTAGGCTAACATGTAAATTTCGCTCTGAGATTGAAATCGTTCCATTAGTTAAGATCGAGTCTAATTCTTGCTTGAGGGCAAGCAAGGGTTTGGTTTGGGGAATTTGATGCGTGTCTATTTTATGATGTTTTTCACCTATTTTTACACGCATTTGGTCGCTCATTTACTATGTTTTAGCCTTTATTTCCCAACAATCGTGTACTTTCGTATTTTTATGCACTTTTGCAGATTTATGCGGAAAAGGGACGATTTAGCACCAAATTCATATCCTCGAGTCTTTTACATAATTAAGGAACAGTGGAAAGTCAACTGGAGTCTTTATCTAAGTACCAGAAGGCAAAGCAAGAAGAAAACCGAAGAATATTTTGCGGAAGCGGTCGACCGACCAGCTAAACGGGTCGGCCGACCAGGCCTGATTTTTATAAAAGTCCAAATCCGAAGAAAAGCCCAAGAATTGACTTAAGCCCGTGAAAGAGGTCGACCGACCCACCAGAGTGGTCGACCGACCTCAGCGAAGCCCAGAAACGAGTTTTCGGAAATAAATTAGAAGTAGAAGTCTTTTAGGAAACTCCAATCTCTTGCCCTATATAAGCTAATCTTGTAGTTAGGGTTTTGCATCGAAAAATATTCAGTTTTAGAGAGATTCAATCATCCAGTTTTTATTCAGTTCATTAGTTTATTTGTAATCTTTCAATAATTCCCAAGCATTCAATAAAGTTTGTTCCTTTCTGCCCAAATTCCGACTGTGGTAATTACTCTTTTAATCTAGCTTAATTATTGTTCTTATTATCATTACATTCGTTTAAATCAGAATCAAAAGCTTTATTGAATCTCGCATGTTTAGATTATTTACTATGTTTACCATGTTTATTCCCGTTTTTATAATCATCTTAATAACCATGAGTAGCTAAATTTCATATGTTAGGATGTAGGGGATGAATATGCGTAGGTAGTAGAAATTCCAAGACCGACTTGTAGCAGAGCCGCGGTCGGCCGACTCAAATAGTGGGTCGGTCGACCGAGGCTGTGGTCGGCCGACTGGAATAGCTGGTCGGTCGACCACCCGCGTATGTATCTTGTTTCGTCTTAACTTGTTGACTATAATATCCTACAATGAGACTGAAAGGAGACTTGTAGGATGTTAGTAATGACCTACCCAAGATTGAGAGATACGGGAAGGGCATTGGTTTACACCTTAAGACGGCTAGGTTACTTAAGACTGAAAGGTATGTGACCTAGGATTTAGGAATCACCCTTATTGTTGACACCCAATAATTGTGAGACCTAGGAACTAATAGCATAGGCCGAAATGAGCTATTAGGTACCATAGACCGAAAGGATATGTTACACCCCTTACGCGACTGCAATACATGTTGACCTTAGGATTTATATTACCTTAGCTATTTACTACCCAAACATCCTAGCATCCCTTTTATTATAATTTTATTCTCGTCTTTAATTACTTATTTTATTTTAATCCTTGTTTTAGATTTAGTAAACAACTCTTCAAACCCCCAATTTGTTACCTTAAACATTAACACCAAACAATAAACATTCCCCACCTCCTTGTGGTTCGACCCTGACTTTCACTATCTATTGTTAAAGTTAGGAATTATAAATTTTACCTTTGATACCCTCAACGACGGGCATCAATATTTTCGATATGGTTGTTTCCTTTGGGTAGGTTTGTGCTTAGTCTGTTCTGATTTCTGCTGCCACCTTTTCAGGCAAGGCCAGGGTTGATGTGAGCAGGGTTATGCAGCTGCGCAGAAAAAGATTTACTCCTGGGGACGCGAGGTCCTTAAAGAAAAAGAAGGTAGAGATTGTTGAGGGGAGCCTTGCTGGAGCTGGGTCCCAGGTTGCCCCGATTGAAGTTGACGCTGTGGATCCAATCCAGGAGCCTGTTCCTGAGACTCCCTATGTTGATCCATCTCCTCTTGCGATCCCTCCCACCATTCCTACTCCTGGCTTCAAGCCTGTACTGGAGCAACTGCCTCAGAAATTTTCTGGAGAGTCCTCCTCTCCTCCTCTGCAGCTAGAGATTCCTGGAGGTTTCGGAGGTTCCAAGACCAAGCTCTGGCCTACCCTGAACTCTTTGCTGTTCCCTACCTCTGCCTCTATTTTGAAGAAGCGTCCTTTTCAGGACCTGACTAGGCATGTTGCGGAGGTTTCTTTTGAGGTAGGCTCTTTTCTTTGGTTTTTTGGAGTTTTTTTTTTTTTTTTTTTTTTTTTTGTATCTCATTTGGTTTGGTGTGCTCAGGCTTTGGAGCTGGCATTGTGTACCAAGCAACAGAGTGAGGCGTTGCTGGCTGATCTTCAGCGTATGAAGGTGGCTCATGATGTTGCTCTGGAGAGGATGGAGGAGATAGCGGTGAAGCTCAGCTCGGAGGAGGTCTTAAGAGGGAATCTGCGACAGGCTGTCGATCGTTTCCGTCAGGAGGTGATTGCGGGCCAGGAGAAGCTTAAGGCCCAGGAGGAAAAGCTCAAGGCCTAAGAGGAAAAGCTCAAGGCTCTGGAGGAAGAGTTAAAGGCCCTGGAGAGGACGTCCCAAGACCAGTTGGCCACAGCTCAGTCTAAATTGGAGCGGGCTTTAGCCTCTGAGGCTGACCTGGTCTTGAAGGTGGAGGCCCTGGAGCACAAAAAGGCTGGTCTGCAGAGAGCTTTGATTGATGTTGTTTCCTATTCTGCTGCTAAGACCCGGATTAAATGTGTCAAGGAGTTCCAGGAGGGTAATCATACTGCCTGGGACTTAACTGCTCTGGAGAAGGCCTTTGCTGCAGATTTCCCGAATGGCCTGAACATGGATATGCTTTCGGATGATGAGGAAGAGGGCATGGTAGAGTCCCCAGATGCTGGAGAGGAGGTGTCCTTTGGCCCCACCAATGCTGATGTTGCTGCTACTGGACCTAATCCTGATGAGTAGGTTCTCTTTTAAAAATTTATCTGCTTGGCCCTGATATGGGTGTTAATATTTTGAACTTTGGGTGCCCCTGCGTGGGCTTTAACTGTTGTAAAAATTTTTTTTGCTGCTGGTCCGGGTGGACCAGTAAAAACAATCCTGCTTTTGGGCTGCCTTGGGCAGCCTTTAATCGTATGACTCCCCGTTGTATGGGGTTTTGCTTTGTCTATTTGCTTTTCTGGCGTTTTTTCTTTTGTACATGCATGTTTCGTTTGTGTTTTGGCCATCGCTGTTTTGGTGTGCTGGCCTGGTGTTTTATATACCCATCCCTATACTGGGGTGCCAGGCTTGACTTATGTTCTCCTGCGATCAGTGCAGATTTCCTCTTTAGGTCAGTCCACTAGGATAAGCAAATTCTGGTCCAGAAAATAAGTGATAATATTTTTCCTTTTTAAAAGATTCAAGAATTGACTCTAATTGCACCAAAGTTTGAAATTATAAGACTTAGGTTTTTAGACTTAAGGTTAAAAATATAGAAGTAAGATAACATTTTAAACTCAAGTTTATAGAAAATATAAAGACAACATTTTAAGCTGAACCAGAGTAAACTTTATACAGAGTAGAACCTGAGGTCTAAGGGAGCTGCTCTGGTCTGGTGGAGGTACCTCTAAATGATATACTTTTTTAAGTGAAGTATATTCCATGATTTGGGTATCATTTCCCCTTCCATTGTCATTAGCTTGTAGGCCCCATTACCAACTATGCTCTCAACTTGGTATGGGCCCTCCCAATTGTAAGCAAACTTTCCAGCTTGTCTATTCTTGGTGTTCTGGAACACCTTTCTCAGGACCAGATCTCCTACTTGCATGGTTCTATTCTGACATTTTTGTTGTAGCTCCGGGCCACCATCTGTTTGTACGAGGCCATTCTGACGTAGGCACTGGTCCTGAGTTCATCAACAGTGTCCAGGCTACTTGTCATTTCTACTTGGTTCTGGTCCTCAGTTATACACCCGTACCTGTGGGTTGGGACTTTGAACTCAGAAGGAATTACCGCTTCTGCTCCAAAGACAAGACTGAAGGGGGTCTGACCTGTTGCTACTTTTGGAGTAGTTCTGTCAGCCCACAGGACCAGAGGAAGTTCCTCTGCCCATTTCCCTCCCATTTCTTGTAGTTTCTTTTTCATATTCTCAATGATGATCTTATTACTAGACTCAGCTTGTCCGTTGGACTGGGGATTCCTGGGGGTAGATTTTTGGAGTGATACATTCCACCCAGCACAGAAAGCCTCGGTTTTCTTCCCAATGAATTGGGAACCATTTCACATATTATTTCTGAAGGTATGCCAAATCTGGTGAATATATTGCGCTTAATAAAAGAGATGACCTGTGCTTCGGTGGTCTGGGTGAATGATTCTGCTTCGATCCATTTAGAAAAATAATCTGTCATGGCCAGCATATACATCTTGTTTCCTGGTGCTCTGGGTAGGGGTCCCACAATGTCCATCCCCCACTTCATAAAAGGCCATGGGGATATGACCGGGTGCAGAGGCTCTGCTGGTTGGTGATTGACAGGTGCGTGCCTTTGACAGGCGTCACATTTCCTTGCATACTCCTTTGCATCCTTGCGCATTGTGGGCCAGAAGTATCCCATTCTGAGGGCTCTATTGGACAGGCTTCTTCCCCCTGCATGATTTCCACAGTCTCCGCTGTGGAGGTCATGCAAGACTGTCTGTGCCTCAGTCTGGTCCAGGCAGCGCAAATATGGCCCTGCTAATGATTTCCGGAACAGGGTTCCATCAATTAGTAGGAACCTGGTGTTGGAGGAAGTGTCCTCGACAATAGTGTGTTGACATAATTAAAACTCATTTGAATGAAACACAACTGGGAGTGTTACTCTTTTAAAGTCGACTGATCAACATTTACCGATAATGATTGGCTGTCTAGAGTTTGACATTATCGTCATATGATGGTGGTGATCAGTTGATCCCTTAAGGTCATATCTTTAGGGAATTCCGTCTCAATGGAATAATTAATTAATATTGTATTGGATACAAATTAATTAATAACTAGAAATTTGGAAATGATTTTACGTGACGAATATTATTATAATGGGATTATAATAATAAGGGTCAAAGTAATAAAATAGTTTTATTACACGGTTTTATTTATTCGTTCAGGAAACGATTAAATTGAGAATGAACACGGTTGATCATAAAATTACAAAGAGTTGTAATCAAAATTATGACATTACATTTTTATAAGATAGTAATTTCGAATTATTAGAGGAATTATTTAAATGTTATAAAATTGTGAATTATGAATTTTAAAGAGTTAAAATTGCATAAATTAACAAATTGGTTCATGTGTTATGGGACATGTGTGACATGTTACAAATTAACACAATTGACAAAGATAAAATGGAGTCCATTTTACTCCATTTTGACCGTGTGATTGTGTGTAATTGTGGTAGTGTTAATTATCTTATTATAAGCTAGTCTTACACTACATGCATTAGCTTACACACCTAGCACTAGGTGTAAGAGATGTGTAAGAACTTATGCTTGTATGAAAAGTAATAAGAATGAACATGCATTGGTGCCTTAGCCAAGAGATGGGCGGCTATTGCATGTCTTAGTGAGCTTGTATTTGCTCCTTATATACACTACATTACATAATATGAATGTGGGGGATGCTTATTCATTAATACACACAAGTTCATTCCATACTACTCTTATTCTCTTTAGAAAATAGTTTTTCTAGAGAAATAAAATCATTTTCTCATACTAATAATATTAAGAGCAATATTATTAATCCTAGTATACTAATTCTATTTTTCTAGTAACAAAAATAGTATTGGTTTGAGATCGGGTCCTTGATACGTATCTTTTGGAGACGATTTTGCTTAGATCGTTTAAGGGTATTTCGGTTATTTGAAGACTCAAGTAATAGGTGATTATTGAGTATAAACCTTCTAAAACCAATGTAAGGACTATCACATCTTATGATATCATCATGCATGCATAAGTTCTATTTAAGTTTTTATGACTAAACTTAAAGAAACAAAACTCACATTAGATATGAGTATAAAATAAGGAACTTAGTTTCTAACAAGTGGTATCAGAGCATTACGGTTGTTGCATGCATGATCGGATTCATGATTAATGTTAAATCGGATTAACATATATATATTTCGGTATTTTCGAAATATTTTGGATTTATTATGATAAATCACAAAATAATTTTGCATGCTAAAGTTTCTGTTTCTAAAATGGTTTTAGGACATAAAAATAATTTTATGGATTTTTATTGTTCATTTTTATATTTATTTGTATATTTTGTAGTCTAAATCGATTTTAAACAACAATTAATGGGAAAAATAGTAAAACTTAACATCTGGCCGAGATTTTTTGATATGTTTTCACATGCATATTTATATATTGTATATGAATTTTCGTAAGAAATGGAGTTATTATGCATGGATTATGATATTTATGAGTCTTGTGGGTCAGGTGTCTAGGTGGGTGAAGGTGGTTGAATCAGGGGGTGTCGGCGGTTCAGCAGGTCTCGTAGGTGGAGTGTTTTGGGTCTGGTCAGACATTAGCGTGATGAACCAGGCCTGATGTGGGCTCTGGTTCACCACGTCGGTGGAGGACGAGGACTCTGGTGGTGGCCGTGCGGTTGGACAGAGGTACGGGGTACACGGGGTGGTGGTTGTCGGTGGTGTTCGTGGTGTAGCACGGTGAGTCAAGGGCTGGTAGATGGCGGGTTTTAGGGGCTGTTTGAATGTATGTTATTATTAATATTATTATTATTATTATTATTAATATTATTTTTATTATTTCTATTGTTGGTTTTAGTATAATTGTTATTATGAGGTACTATTTTATTTATGGCAAATATAATTGGTATTTATGGTGTAGTATTTTATTTATGGTAAAGATTTAGATTTGAATTTCAAAACCCAAGTGTTTATTTATTTGTGGGAGTTACTATTTTTAGAAGCTACTATATTTAGAAAGTTACTATTTTGGGTAACTCGGTTGTTGGGAAACTTTCTAAATATAGGAAGTGTCTATAAATAGAATGGGTGCATGTTATACGAGTATTAGGAAAGTATTAATTTAAGTAATACTTATTTAGGTGGAAGTTTCCGTGTGGAGCATTTTTAGAAGCAGTCGCGCAGTTATCATTTCTTCTACATTTTGAGGTAGGGGAGACTTCTGATATATGATGTTGTGCAAACCGTTCATAATTGTTGTTAAGCATACTTGTGATATATTATCATGTGATGTTTATACTGTGCATATATATCATACTGTGATAACGATGGTGCGGAGATAATGGGTCTTGTGATTGGTGCGGAGATAATGGGTCTTGTGATTGGTGCGGAGATAATGGGTCTTGTGATTGGTGTGGAGATATTGGGTCTTGTGATTGGTGCGGAGATATTGGGTCTTGTGATTCGGAGTGGAGATGATCGACTTTCTATTTTTAGTAATGTGGTTTGTTTACAGTTTTACTCTACTCAACCTCGTGGTTGACCCTGTGTATTCGTGATCACCTGTGATGAACCAATTTACTGGGGAGCAGATTGACAGGTTAAAGACTATGGGAGCTTAGGGAAGGGAGAAGCGTGGACCCGGACCTGCCTAGAGTCTAGATCACATGATAGCAGTTGATGAGTTGTACTTTTTTTTTGATCAGAACAGTTTTATAATTTGTTTATGTAAGAACAAGACATGAGTTTAAAATTTAATTTAAAGTACTGTTTATCTTCCTTTGTATCTACTGCCTCGGGAAACCGAGATGGTAACACCTTTATTTATCTGAGGAGTCCTAGTTCAGGCCCTTAAATAAATGGGGGTGTTACAATTTGTCAAGAATGATAAACATGAATGAAACTAAGGTAGTTTCCAATTCATCCGTAAGACATATACATGTTATATTGTGCTTGACCAAGTTTTGGATTTAGAGTAATACACAAATAATAGTTATTATGGACATCATCTCTAAATATAATTTGAGTTTTGCATAAAAGGTAAAAGTTTTACCATTACGCAATTGAAACAAATGTTGTACTCAATGTTACCACGAATTGGTTCATGGTTAGACCATACGAATCAAGGTAATTATATTCCAAAACTAAGGTGGAAATGTCATATGTACCCTAAAACTCTAGTTGGTGCCCCAAATTTTTCCATCATTTCTCGATTGAAAGTCGCATTTGAGGTTAGGAATCTCATGGGTTATGCGAATCTTGCATTCGAAGCAAGTCATTCACCCTATAAATACTTTAAGGTGTGTAGGTGAGTGAAATTTGAAATCTTGAAAGATATTTTAAATCTTCGATTGAGGAAATTAACGCGCAAGAAATTCACGTTGAGAATGTTGTGCATTGGCTCAAGAAGATGTTCTTGGAATTAGATAATGATCTAATTAAGCCTAGTAATTTACACCAAATAGATTGTGATAAAGTATCACAAGTTTACTTTCGTAAGCACGTTCATAAAATGCGCGAGAAAGTAATATTGAATCATATGAGATATGATTAAATCTTTACAATTGAGTGAGAGTTATTTTCTATTCCGATTTTGTTGAGCATTTATTTTTCCGCTATGTTATAAAGCATGGGCATACAAATCATATGAGATATGAATAGGCAAGGTGCCTAAGTTGTAGCCTATTTCGAATGACAAATTTTTCCTATATGATCATGAGAACAAAAGGTTTGTGGCTCATGATACTGTCTATAAAGAAAAGAGGATTATTTCTTTTAGACAGAGTGGGAGAAATTATTATAAGAGCCACAATTTCAGTATGATGCAATAGGAGAAAATGTTCTTCCTAGTTGAGATAAGTGGAAATTTCATTCGAAAATTAAGTTGACGAGTGTCATGTTGCCTTCTTAGTGCAACGAACTTGTAACTTGTATAAATGCTTTATTTAGTTTCGACTCTACCTGAATCCGAAATAGCTCAGTTGATTGGTGGAAAGGGTTTCACACGTAACAACGGATCTATATTAAAATCGGATCAAATAATGTTGTTGGATTTTAAAATCATCTACGATGAGTTTTGAAAATCACAACTATCCAAAGAAAGGATGACAAGAGTTGAATTTGATAAATTGGTGGCAAAGAGTTTTCCACGCAATAACATGGCTTCGAGTTCAAATATTTTGACATGTTGGATTTTAAAAGTCATCAAGTATGAGCTTTGTAGAATCGCAACAATCCTGAAAAGGAAATGTCAAAAAGTTGAATTCTTTGCTTTTAATCATGTGATAAACATTTTCTTAAAGTCAAGAAGTTATGTTTATACATGAAGTTTAGTGGGAGTAAAATAATGTGACATGTTGATCATTATGAATCATAAAGACTTGTGAAAGGAATAAATACATCACTAGGATATCCTATTAATGGATATTAGCGTATAAGTAGATATTCTTATGTCGATAAGAATAAGGGTAAGTTCAAATGTTTTGAACTATAGAAATTGAATCCACATGCTTCCGCTGCAGGATCAATTCTTTACGCTAAGATGTATTTCCATTATCAAACTTCGTATACTTGGAGTATGACGAAATGTTACAAATCGAATTTAGAGAGAAGTCTCTATATGTAGCCATATAGTTCGTCAATCAGTACTGAAGGAGTACTAAAAGGATGAAGCTAAATGTTTGGATATTTCATTGGTTTAATGTGCAAAGAGTTGTACAATACCATGTTCTAAACACATATGGATGGTTAGAGAACCATTTTGACTACAATTATAAAGGAGGAAATCTGTTGGAAATATTCTAGACAGTGGAACAATGGAAGGTATTCAACAAATATGAGTACACTTATATCTATGAGATCGATATAATAGAGGGAAGAGTCTCTCAGACACTGTGAAAACAGTGGGAGCTATTCTATTGTTAGAAAGCTTGTGTCTAGATATGGATCAAGACACGTACTCGTAAGGTTAGCATAATTAGATCATACATAACCAAGGGAAATTATAGTAAGGTTATGTGAAGCACAAAAGTTGTTAAGGCTTACTAACCAAAGGCCTTCTTATAAGCTTAACATGATAAATCATGTCATTTCAATTGAGTTGAGATGTAATACTATACAAGTATGAATTATAGTTTATGTAGTAATTGATATGGTATCAATTTTACATATGTGATAATGCATTCATCATTTGAGTTATTTATAACTCACCCCAGGTCATGTCATATTCAAATGGGATGGTAAGACCATATTGAACCCCATTAAAGTGAATTGAATTATCATGACCTCGCCCCTAGTTGCTTAAGTGAGGTGACATCTCAATGCAACCGGATGTGTGATGCGATTGATGGCGAGTTCAATTGCCATAGAGTCATACGGGATGACTAATCGATCACCTAGGCATAGACATGTTAAGATACATTTGTCGGGCTAATGACCGCTGATAGAGCTCTAGCGTACTCTTGTTAAAAGACTGCCTGGTCGTGGCGGGAGCATCTATCGTGTTTCACATGAGTCAGTTCTTGGACTAATGACTGTTCTCTGAGGTGGCATGGTTTTCAGATTAACTTTGATTTATGTCCTAACACCTTCGTAACTGGGGTTTATAAGGATATATTTTGGGTTATGATGGGCTATGGCCAGCCGGAAGGAATAAATCGATTAGGAATTGTCCACCCCTTGTCAGGGTTGAACAATATCTCTAGGCCACTCGAGGAGAATAATAACTAGAAATGCGTGGCCACGCTCGGAAGGTATCTATGGTAGATGATTCCGGTCAGTAGTTATAACTCCAGATCGAGATAAACCACTCTAGATTTTAATCAATTGCCGGCACGACCTGAGAGGACGCCATGCATTGAGTGGGAGATAGTAATAGGGCAAGAGAATTGGTAACACACACTTGTCTCGGACAAGTGGGAGATTGTTGGAGGAAGTGTCCTCGACAATAGTGTGTTGACATAATTAAAACTCATTTGAATGAAACACAACTGGGAGTGTTACTCTTTTAAAGTCGACTGATCAACATTTACCGATAATGATTGGCTGTCTAGAGTTTGACATTATCGTCATATGATGGTGGTGATCAGTTGATCCCTTAAGGTCATATCTTTAGGGAATTCCGTCTCAATGGAATAATTAATTAATATTGTATTGGATACAAATTAATTAATAACTAGAAATTTGGAAATGATTTTACGTGACGAATATTATTATAATGGGATTATAATAATAAAGGTCAAAGTAATAAAATAGTTTTATTACACGGTTTTATTTATTCGTTCAGGAAACGATTAAATTGAGAATGAACACGGTTGATCATAAAATTACAAAGAGTTGTAATCAAAATTATGACATTACATTTTTATAAGATAGTAATTTCGAATTATTAGAGGAATTATTTAAATGTTATAAAATTGTGAATTATGAATTTTAAAGAGTTAAAGTTGCATAAATTAACAAATTGGTTCATGTGTTATGGGACATGTGTGACATGTTACAAATTAACACAATTGACAAAGATAAAATGGAGTCCATTTTACTCCATTTTGACCGTGTGATTGTGTGTAATTGTGGTAGTGTTAATTATCTTATTATAAGCTAGTCTTACACTACATGCATTAGCTTACACACCTAGCACTAGGTGTAAGAGATGTGTAAGAACTTATGCTTGTAAGAAAAGTAATAAGAATGAACATGCATTGGTGCCTTAGCCAAGAGATGGCCGGCTATTGCATGTCTTAGTGAGCTTGTATTTGCTCCTTATATACACTACATTACATAATATGAATGTGGGGGATGCTTATTCATTAATACACACAAGTTCATTCCATACTACTCTTATTCTCTTTAGAAAATAGTTTTTCTAGAGAAATAAAATCATTTTCTCATACTAATAATATTAAGAGCAATATTATTAATCCTAGTATACTAATTCTATTTTTCTAGTAACAAAAATAGTATTGGTTTGAGATCGGGTCCTTGATACGTATCTTTTGGAGACGATTTTGCTTAGATCGTTTAAGGGTATTTCGGTTATTTGAAGACTCAAGTAATAGGTGATTATTGAGTATAAACCTTCTAAAACCAATGTAAGGACTATCACATCTTATGATATCATCATGCATACATAAGTTCTATTTAAGTTTTTATGACTAAACTTAAAGAAACAAAACTCACATTAGATATGAGTATAAAATAAGGAACTTAGTTTCTAACACCTGGAGGCCTTCATCCTGAAACTTCGTGCTTCTTTCTTACTGCTGGGCTGGATATCATGTTGCAACCAGTCCAGGTATGGCTTTCGCCAATCATGCTCTGATCCCTGGTCTGGGTCGTTGCTGCAGATAGGAAATTCTTCCTGGTCCGAATCTGGACCAGGAATGGCTGGTTTGAGAACATGGGTGATCGGTATATTGGCTACGTCCGCTGGTTTGAAGGTTGATCCCAGAGTTGCCAGTGCATCTGCTTCTGCGTTCTGTTCCCGAGGTACCTGCTGGATGCAGAATTCTGCGAATCTGCCGATTAACTCCTTTGCCACACACAAGTAGGCCACCATTGTGGGGTCTCTTGCTTCGTATGCTCCATTGACGTGATTCACAATTAATTGCGAATCACTGTATACATTCATGCAGCTGATCCCCATGTCCAGGGCTAATTGTAGCCCTAGGACCAGAGCTTCATATTCAGCTACGTTGTTGGTGCTTTTGAACTCACATCGGACTGCTTGGGTGATCAAGTCACCTTTTGATGATCTAAGGATCAACCCAACTCCTAACCCTCTAGCGTTTGATGCCCTATCTACTCGTAGCTCCCAGGTGCCTAACTTGACATTTTGGTGTAGGTGCAAGATTTCCTGCTCTGCTTGGGTCTGGAGCGCTGGGCTGAAATCGGAGACGAAGTCTGCGAGGGCTTGTGACTTTATTGTTGTGCGTGGTTCAAACTGGAGATCATATCCACTTAGGTGCACAGACCACTTAGCCATTCGTCCTGATAATTCTGGCTTTCAAATAACCGTCTTCAGGGGGTGATTAGTAACCACCGAGATGGTATGAGACTCAAAGTATGGACGCAGCTTATAGGATGCTGTGACCATTGCCAATACTAGTTTCTCAAGTGAGGTATACCTTGCTTCTGTTGGCAGTAATGATTTGCTGACGTAGTATACCGGATGCTGAGCTCCTTCGTGCTGCCGAACCAGAACTGCGCTTACTGCTGCTTCGGTCACTGAGAGGTACAACAGCAGTACCTCCCCCTGCTCTGGTTTGGATAGCAGGGGTGGGCTACTCAGGTACTGCTTTAATTCCTGGAATGCCCTTTCATGCTCTGGTGTCCAAAGAAACTTCTGGCTTTTCTAAAGGATATCATAGAATAGTCTGCACCGGTCTGAGGATCTGGAGATAAACCTGCTTAGGGCTGCTACTCTTCCCGTCAGATGCTGCACATCTTTGGGCTTCTGGGGTGATTCCAGCTGCAGAACTACTTTGATCTGTTCTGTGCTGGCTTCTATCCCCATCTGTGTTACCATATACCCCAGGAATTTCCCACTGGAAACTCCAAAGGTACACTTAGCTGGATTTAGTTTCATCTTGTACTTCCGGAGGGTGTTGAATGTCTCCTCCAGGTGCTGGGTGTGGTCCACCGATTGCTTGGATTTGACCACCATATCGTCTATGTATACTTCCATATTGCGTCCTATCTGGTCTTTGAACATCATATTGATGAGCCGCTGATATGTAGAACCAACATTCTTAAGACCGAAGGGCATTATATTGTAGCAGTAGATGCCTCTTTCGGACCTGAATGTTGTCTTCTCCTGGTCTGCCGGGTCCATTTTGATCTGGTTGTACCCGCTCCAGGCATCTAGGAAAGTCAACATTTCGTGGCCTGCAGTGGCGTCCACCATAGCATCTATATGTGGCAAGGGGAATGGGTCCTTGGGGCAGGCCTTATTCAGGTCTGTGAAATCCACGCAGACCCTCCACTTACCATTATTTTTTGGTACCACCACTACATAAGATAGCCATTCTGGGTACTTGACTTCCCTAATCTTTCCTGCCTCCAGAAGGTTATCCATCTCCTGGTTTATGATCTGATGTCTTTCTGCTGCGAACTTCCTGCGCCTCTGCTGCACTGGTCTGAATCCTGGATCTATGCTGAGCTTGTGTGTTATGATCTCTGGGTCTATGCCAATCATGTCTTTGTGGGACCAGGCAAAGCAATCCACATTCTTTCGGAGCAGCTGGAGGAGCTGCTGGCGCAGACCTCAAGAGCACTTTGAGCCCACGAACACGGTCTGGGTGCTGCTCATCCAAGCGGACCTCATCGATTTCTGCCTGCTGGGGCTCGATGTACTCCTCCTGGATGTGCAGTTGTTGTAGTTGCTATGCTCTGGCGGCTGGTGGTCTGGTGGTCCTTTTGAGAGCTACTTTGTAACAATCCTTGGCCTCCTCCTGGTCTCCCCGTATCTCCTGGACTCCCCATGGTGTAGGGAATTTCAGGCACTGGTGATACGTTGACGGGATTGCTCGCATTTCGTAGATCCAGGTCCTGCCAAGAATAACATTGTAAGTAGATGGACCATCAATAACTAAGTATCTTACCTGTTTGTTCAGCCCTCCGGCGTAGGTGGGGATGGTGATTTCCCCCAGGGTATGCGCTGTTTCTCCACTGAATCCGACCAGAGGAATGACTTTCTTTGTTAGGTCCTTTTTGTCAAATCCCATGCTCTTTAGTGCATCCAGCATTAGCAGGTTGACAGAACTGCCGGTGTCCACCATGACCTTCCTGACCTCACAATTGCCGATGTTCAATGTGATAATCAGGGCATCATGGTGCTGCTCTGGTACAACTTCTGCATCTGTTTCGTCAAAGGTCACTGCTGGGAGGTCCTGCCTTGCTATTCTGCATGATGATTCTGGCTTGTCTCCCTTAGCTGCAGTTACACGTCTTTTGGCTGCTGAGTAGGTGAGCCCACACAGCTCTGATCCTCCAGTGATGACATTGACAATTCTATTGCAAGGAGGAGCTGGTGAGGGCTGCACCTGGCTGGCTGCATTGACTCTGGTGGACTTCTCTGGGAGCATATGATCCAAGTTGCCTCGGTCATACTGAAATCGGACCTCCTTCCTGAGGGTATAGCATTCATCCGTAGTATGACCTATGTCATCATGGAATGCACATCTTTTGCTAACATTACGGCGGTCATTGGGTCGCTCCTCTTTCTTCTTTGGCCACCTGACTCCCTTGAGATCTTTCAGGGCCTTCAGCAGGCCAGCCATCCCGGTGGTAAAGCCATACTCACTGACCTTCGGAGGTGGATCTGCATCGCTTTTACCACCAGTGCTCTCGGACACTTTGCTTACTGGCTTGCTATAGGGCTTTGGTCTTTCGCCCCTCTTCTCTACTGGTGCTTTCCTAGACACAGGTTTTGTGTCATAGGTACTTCTTCTAGAGGCAGCGTCTTCTTCCAGCCTCATGGCTGCAACTGCCTGGGCCTGTACATCAGCAAAGGCAGTGCACGGGTGCATTGTCAACTGCTTGTACAGGTCTGAATCGTGATGTAACCCTCTGCGGAAGGCTTCGATGGCAGTGGGTAAATCACAATGTGGAATGGCAACCTTCTCTTTGTTGAATCTGGTGAGGTAATCTCGAGTTGTTTCCTCGAATCCCTGAACAATTCTGTATAGATCACTGGTCTGCTTCTCTAGTTTCATGCTGCTAGCAAACTGCTGGTTAAAGGCATTAACCAGATCTGCAAAGGAGGAGATGCTGCGATTGGGCAATCCCACAAACCAGTGCAGGGCTGCTCCGGATAGGGTTGACCCAAATCCTTTGCACATGCAAGCCTCCTTAAGTGCTCCGGTTGCGGTCACCACCATCATTTTCTGCTTATACTGATTTATGTGGTCCAGGGGGTCGGCTGTACCATCATATAGTGTCATGGTTGGTGGCACAAACCCCTTGGGCACATTTATCAGGGCGATATTATCGATGAATGGTGAATCTGCATAGCTGTCTTGGGAAGCTTTATCCATTGGCCTTGGCATACCAGGTATCTTAGTGATCATGTCTTTCAACTCCTGGTAGCGCTGGTCTGAGAGACTGCCTGCTCCAGGGAACGGATTGACTGGCGGAGGGAAGAAGCCTGGAGGGGCTCCACCCCAGGATCCTGAGGTCGGGTTGACAGGCGGAGGGAAGAAGCCTGGAGGGGCTCCTCCCCAAGGGCCTGCGGCTGGTTGATTGGCTACTACGGGCGAATGGAAACTTGGTCCTGGATGCCAACCGACTGCTGACTGCGCTGGTGCTCCTTCTTGCCACCCTCCAGTGATGGACTGGTTCACGGGTGCTGCTCCTACTGAGATCTCTGGCGTTCGTCCGATGGTAGGCTGCGGAGGGGTACCTGAAAAAATCAAAGGATCAGTCCCAGGGGAAAAACAAGGTGTAGGATTACCTGCAGGCTGAACTGGTCTGGACTGTGGTGCTCCAAACACAGATGAGTCCAGATCCAGTATCTCTGGGCCACTACTCGGGGTGGTGACACCTAGATCCAGTCTGGTGACGATCTCCTGGGGAATTGACCGATTCAGCCCTCCTCTCCCGAAGGGATTAAAGGTCTGTCCAGGCCCTGGTTGTAACATTCTGAACGGCTGCTCTGGACGTGCGACTGCGGCGATCTGCTCTCTCAAGTTCAGATTGTTCTTCTTCAGGCCCTCTATGGCTTCCTGCAGAGCACTCATTCCCCGGACCACCATCTGCATCGGATCTGTACTGGGAGCCTGCGGCTGCTGGCCTACTCCGGGCATTTGGGCTTCTCCACTCCTGCTGGGGTTGCTCTCTCTACTCTGCCTTGGGGAAGCAGACACAGGGGGTGATCTGGGAACCTGAGGAGGTTTGCTGGATGGGACCACAACCCTCGAGGCTGTGGTCTGACTTACGACCAGGGGCGGTCCTGCGAGACCAACGAACACAATAGGGTTGGTCCCACTGGACTGGGCTGGCATGCTCTGAGAACTGGAAGGGTTGGCTTTGGTCCCAGACATGCTTGTTGTGACGAGATAACGATTTTAAATATTGGAATGTGCACTATGCCCCACGGTGGGCGCCAAATTGTTTTGGTAAAATTTCTACCGGGTCAAGTTTTTGTGATGCGGGTCAAAGTACCAACCAATATTCGGATTTTACGTAGAAAATAAATATAGAAAACGAGAGAAATGGAGAGTGACACAAGAGGTTTTGGTGACGCGGAAAAACCCAATGAGGGAAACAACCGCGGGGGGAACGGAATCCCACCAATACTTTTACTATGATCGAAGATATTCGCTGTTTGAGATGGATTACAAGTGTTTGCGTAAGTCTAGGTTACAACGTATGCATGAATGAATAAGAGAATGCCCTAGTTTCTCTTTTATAGCTGTGGATTATTGCTCAACTGATTCTGCTCTGGTGCTGGAATGTAGGAGGGAATATAGGGAGATATCCCTTTAAGGTTTTGACCCATTCCCCTACTCCAACAACTCTTTTCTGCGTCTGGTCTGCTTCTGTGGTGGGCTGCTTATACCTCTTATTTATCTTTGGGCCCAATAGCGAGATGTGGATTTTTGGGCTAAACATATGATATGCAAATGCCATGATATGCTTGAGCTCAATCACAATCTCAATCTCAAATCTCAATCGCAAACCTGGAACACCAAGCCATACCGAACCTCCCGGCAGACTATAATCGGTCGTCACCGAACACCAGCATAACAGCTGAGGTCACCAGGTCTAGTCCTGCAGAACTAGCCTGGGCCCAATAATATCTCATCATCTCAAATCCGTATCCAATGCACATGCCATGCTCGTGAATGCAACAATACTCTTAATCAATCATGCTATTAAATACTGCAATGCGCATACCAATAATAATGATAATCAACACTCAACCAACCAATATCATTCTCATATAAATCATGCTCAGCATCCAATACACACAATCCAACATCCATTCATAACACATTATAGAATATGTGTCAGTGTATCCTACCTGTATAGCAATATAATCCAATAGCAAGCCAGCAAGTAAATAGAGTTATGCTACTTTAATACCGTCACCTAACAATATAATATAAACAATTACTAACTAATATAACTACGTAAACAAGGTATAATATATCAACCAATCAATTTAATTAACCAAGTAATGTATTACGCCTAACGAGATTATATTAAGCACGACTAGTCAAATAACTTAATTAGGTGATTAATTAAAATTACCGTCACAACACTATTTAAACAAATTAACTAAATCCGTTCGACTAATTAACTAATTGATCCCAACTAAATACACATGAACTAAACAATTTAAACTATTAGCAACATCAAACATAAACTAATCAGATAATATAAAAAAAAACGTCACATAATTATTATAAATACAAATAATAAACTTATAATAACAATACTACTAATAACTTATAATAATAATACACGTATAATGGCGCAACACAACTTATTATTAAGACGACCATACATGTATACTAACACTAATAACGATACTATTCATAATAGTAATAAGAGAATAATAATAGTAGGATTAATAATAATAATAACAACATTAGTAAAATATTAATAACAACACTAATAAGAATAATAGTAACTATAATAATAATACTAGTAAAACACAACAAATGGTAACATCCTAACACGAGTACAACGAGATCAGCGCCAACAGTCCCTTTAGACACAACCCCTGACGTCATATTTCCCGTCAACATTACCACCAAACCGGCCACCCACCACCATCGCCATTGACCCCTACCTCTAGCCTTCACCACTGCCTACAGTTTCCACCATTTGGACACCACCTGCAACCACCACGACTGTTCTAAACAGGTTGTCGAAGCAGCCTGCATACATACGCATGTACAGTCCCCCTTCGACCCCCTCTTCTTTCACGCTCTTCTCTCACTCACCCTGGTCCCGACACCACCTTTGGCCACCACCATTGTCACCTCTGACACATGGTGGTTCCATTGGTTGTCAGCCTCCAATCTCGTTTCCCTTACAACTGACGCACCAGACCCACCAAAACCACACACACCCACGCGTTTCCAGCCCCTGTTCTGGAAACGTGTCTCCCCTTTCTGAAAAACCGACTCTCACGACCAAGAAAACTACCCTAACCACCACCCAACACCACTCTCATCATCACCCACACCCCACTACTCCCCTGGTGGCCACCACCAGGCTTCAACTCTACCTAAAACACCTACAACAGCCGCTATAAAACCGTTGTACACACACTTGTATTCCCCTGTTCCAATACTGTTTTTGACATGCCATCTATCTGTCAAACTATGGTTTCCTAATCCACCACGCACCACCCCAGCACCACCAACACCACGTTAACTGGATTCGCGAAATTGCAGCCAAAATTAAACCAAAAATACCATCTAATAACCAAATAGAACGAAACAGAGTATAAAATAAGCATAGTTACTGTCAACTTTATGGTGGTTCAAACGATACTCACGGTGGTCCTACGGTGGTTGAAAGACGATAAACATGTTATATGTACTACCAAGATTATTCACAGCAACATCATATAAGCCAAAAACGTGATGAAAGGCGTCAACAACTCACAAACATATAGTTGCGCGAAAGATGAAGATGGCGATGGTATGGAATGATGGTGGTTGTTCTTACACGATTTACTTCTCTTCTGTTCTTCTCCTTTCTCAAGGGGTAGACCAGATTTGGGTTCCTAGATGTAGAGTTTGATGGGGAGGCAGACGAGGTGTAGGAAGGTGAGGTATTAGGGTTTGTATTATGTTGTGTCGATGGTTGTATTGGATGTCGATGGTTGTATTGGATGTTCATGAGGTGAGTAGAATTCGGGTTTACATTAGTATTAGGTGGTTATGTCGATGGGTTGTACCCTAACCCAAGTCGAAGCCCATTACCAACTCAAGGTCATATACGACTACATCCCGATCTTTATCCCGTAACTTAAAATTAACGAGACGTATAAATAATTATATTAATTAAATTATGTAAATATTAATTAAATTTATTATAAGATAAGAAATTATCAGTACTTACATAATAATATATAAAAACTAAATTTAAATATAATTACGACCTTAAATAATAAAACAAATATAAATAAGAGATAAATATAAAATAGAAAATATCTTTAATTATAAATATATTATCAAAATTAAAGAAGTACGAATGAAATGTCATTTTAAGAAATAATCGTCACATATAAAATAATTATGAAATACGAAATAATCGTAGAAATACGATTTATAAAATAAATAGTTTACGTAAAATACTTTATAAACATTCCATTTGAAATACTTGTATAAAACATGGTTTGACTGGCGTTGACCGAGGCTAATATACGGGGTATTACATATGTGTCGGTAGAGTGTTCAGCCTAGGAAATGTCCAACTCCGCGTAATTGAGTTATATGATCGATACGTGGCCAGCCAACCTGAAGAAATTAAAGCTGGAGATTACGAAGGAGATCTGGATTCTTCATCTTCATCATCCGAAGATAATTAAGTTCTGTAAAACTATGTTCTAATTACGATTTATGTTTGATGTGTTTTAATTAATGTACGATGTAAGCTATGTTTTGATTAAGTTATTATTAATAAAAATCTATTTCAATTAAAAAAAACTACGAGTTCCTAGTAAATATTAAAATATCCATACAAAACACAACTAAAAAAGTCCATACAAAACACAACTAAAAAAGTCCAGACATAAGAAAACTAAAAAAACTACGGGGTCTGGTCATCACCATCATCATCAGCAGCAGCAGCAACAACGTCCTCAACGTCTGGCTTTGTTATGAATAACCGCTCCATCTCATTCACCAAGTGCCGCACGTACTGCCACTTCCGGTAGGGGGCTGACTGTAAATCTCCGAGAAATGACGAGTAATAGCTCAGCCAACCTCTGGCTCCTCGCTGAAAGGGAGTGAGCGCATCTGAACACGGCATGCAGGGGGTAGAAGTATGGGTGAGAAATCTTCTTATACCAGCTCATGTAGCGTAGATCACACTGAAACAGCATCAAAGCCCGGTCATGACGGTGCCTCAACACAAGCTCAGCCTCTTTCAAACCCCAATCCAAATCAGTACTATCACCGTACGACAGCCTGTAACCCTGAGACGGCTTTGCCGGACGCATCTCGACAGCTAGATACCGCATAGGGTTCGGGATAACCTGAACATAACCGTACTGACGGAGACACCTATCAGGCTGGTACGGCTCCACTATATCCAGAAACATAATCACGCCCGTGTAAAGTGAAGTACGACAAGCCCCGTGTGGGCTAACACCGTAAGGGAGCCACGAGACATGCTCCGCCCTCAGCCCGTCCAACCTCTGCTTATGATGCTCCAACAACGCCGCATCTACCCTAAACCTAGGAACCCGTGACCAAGCCTCGACAAGTGGTCGTCCCTCAACATAATATCCCGAGTGAGGCCTGAACGTCGGAAAGTACTCGTAAATCCAAGCTTGGAGCAACGGCAAACAACCGCTAACCCCATCTGCCTCCCTACGCGAAGCCATCCCCAACTGTCGGTACAGGTACACCAATGTCGCGGCCCCCCAAGCATAGCCGCCGATATCATCTAACTCATCGAACAATGGCAACATATGAGCAACAACCCTATCACTGGACTTGTCGATAAACAAAGTTTGTCCAACCAACAACATCATGTAAGCCCGTAGGGAGTCATGGTGGCTCCCCTTCTCCACAAGCTTCATCAGCTTCTTCACCAAAATCCCACCTCCCTTGTAAAAGGGTGCTCTCACGTCCTTCACGTCCATGCCGAACAAGGCCGCCAACTTCTCCTTCAGACCAATCTCCCCCCTTGTATGACCCTCGTCCATAACCCTAGCGTCATCCACCTATATGCCGAGGATCCTGTGAACGTCGTGCAACAGTATCGTAATCTCACCAAACGGCATGTGAAAAGTGTTGGTGTCCGGCTGCCACCTCTCAATGAACGCACTGATAAGGTTCTCATCCAACCCGGTGGTCAAAGAGGACCTAAGATGATCAAGCCCGCTCTCGACAACTCTCGCCATCACCGAAGAACGGTTCTTCATCTTACCCATCTTCTCCAAGGCACCCGGCCTCTCGTAGCACGTGAGCACGATCTCACGCTACCCTGATCCGTCCAACTACTGCAAGCTACGTGGCAGCGAAGCTACGTATGACACTAACTACAGACGGACCCCCCCCTCAACCGGACCGGTAAGACGCCATGAAAGATCCGGAGTCTTCTTCACCCCCCCCCCCCCCCCCCGGTGCTACTAGAGGCATCCTGCACAAATGGCCTATATCGGACGCTACCATCACAAATCACCATCTTACGTGGTCGATCAGCTGCCCCCTCGTCCAAAAAGTGGGAGTCATCCTCCTCCTCCTCATCCTCTTCATCGTCGTCATCATCAACATCATCATCATCCTCCGGGGTTACAACCCTAAACTGCTCCACCTCCTCGTCCTCGTAACTACTAACTCGGTCCCTGAAAAACGCTCTCGGTAGCTGAAGCTCGTGCTCGGGATCGGAGTAGGGTCGGGAGACCTGATTAGGAGACCCTTTCCCCTACCCCTACCCCTACCTCCCCGACCAGGCCGTGGCGCTGCTGCTGCTGCTTCTGATTCTATCGGGACACGCCGCTTAGACCTCGTCACTCTTCGGCCTGCCGTACGGCCCATTGTAGCCATGAAAGCATCTTCACTGTAAGACATCTGCATTTACGAGATTAGAATAACGTTAAATTAATATAATTAAACAAATTGTCATAAAAAACTAACATAATAAAAAAAATAAAATAAAAAAGACACAAAATTATCAAAATTAAACAAATTTTCATAAAAAACTTAAATAATACAAAATAAAATCAAAATTACACAAAATTAACAACTTAAATAATATAAACTATCCATTTAAATACAAAATTAACAACTTTTTATACAATTACATACAAAATTAACAAAATTTAATGAAAAAATAATAACTTTTAACTATTAAAATAACGGTTAAAACGAAAAAAAAATTCCGAACCATGGAGGCACATGTGGATTTCACGTCCAAACCATGGAAGGACGTGAAATCCACACGTCTAAACCACTACAAGACGTGAAAACTACACGTCCAACACCACCATGGACGTGGGTTTCACACGTCCTATGCCACAATGGACCGCATTTTCCAACGTCCTAACCCCATAACGACGTGCAGCCCTCACGTCCCTCCCCCACATGGCCGTATAGACCACACGTCCCTCACCATGAGGGACGTCCCTTATGCCCGTCCTCACCATTGTAGGACGTGAATTTCGCACGTCCTACCCCTCCCTCAATGTGATTTTTTTCCTTTTCGATTCATTCTAATGCAACAGTAGAACTAAAAACAACAACAATACAACTAATAACAATTAACAAGAACATCAACAACAAACAATAACACAAATTATGAATCGAAAGTTGAAAAAATAACAAAAACATAAACAATTAACATTCAAACTAACAACTCTAACCTAATTAACATTAACAATAAAAACAATAACAACAACAACAACAATAACAAAATACAAGTTTAATTAAAATTAAAACTAAAACAAAAAAAAAACCAACCTTGTTGGCGTGCGGTGGTGGTCGTGGTGGTGCTCGACAGTGGTGGTGGTGCGTGCGGTGGTGGTGGTGTGTCGGAGGTGGTGCGTGAGAGTAGTGGTGGTGCGTGAGGTGGTGGTGGGTGAGGGGTTTGGGTGGTGCTTTCACTACAAAAAAATATTGCCCTTGCGACGGATTATTTGCGACGGATAGTAAATCCGTCGCAAAATTGGTTTTGGGACGGACTTTGCGACGGATTTTTTCTTTGCGACGGACCTAAATTTCCCAGACCCGCGAAGTGAAAGTCAAATGGCGGGAAAGTTTGCGACGAAAAGTTCGTCGCAAATATTGACTTTTGCGACGGAAATTCCGTCGCAAACATATTGACCAGACTTGACCAAAAACTGGTCAAGGTCAAACCTTGACCAGATTTGCGACGGAAATTCCGTCGCAGAAGTCAAAATTTGCGACGGAATTTCCGTCGCAAATCTGGTCAAAGTTTGACCTTGACCAGATTTGCGACGGAAATTCCGTCGCAAATTTCCGTCGCAAAGTTATATTATACAGACCCCGCGGGTCTTATTTTTCCCCAAATCGATTTCAAAACTAAAAAAACGAAAACCCTAAAAGCGATTTGCCAGCGATTTACCACCCCGCCACACCACCACCCTACCACCCTACCACCCTGTGGGGAATAAAACGCGTATTCACCCTAAATTTGCAGGATTATAATGAAAAATACAACTGTGAATATCGTCATAAGATTAAAAAGCATGAGAAAAGAAGTACAACCTTTAGTCCTCGCGCAAAAGGCCTAAGAACAGGAATTAACACAAATTCCCTCCTATAACTTGCACCCAAGACTTAATCTGAGACGAGGCCGCGTGTGCTAGAAATCCTCTCCAATTGCCTTGCAATATAGGGAGAGCTATTGAGTTTAGATGTGAGATCTGAGGTATTTGAGAAAAGAATGTCTCAAAACCCTAATTTTACTTTCAGATAATTAAACAGTGCACCAAGTGTAGTCGATATAAGGAGAAGGACTCTCCTTATATACTACAAGAGGCCGGCCGAATTGGATGTCGGGTAGGAGTGGGCTTCCCACTTTTACCTTATTCCAATGCGTGATTCGACCCATTTAGCTTTAAGTTGTTCGCGGGTTTTATTTATAAATCGTAACATGTCATCAGATATTAATACAGTCGATATATTAATAACGGTCTGATAAAATACGATATTGTATAATTACCTAAATTAATATAACTGTTTATATTAATTCGCGAATACAATATTTAATTAAATATAACCGTTTATATTTAATTTACGAATTAATCTTGTGATCCGTATTAGCTAAAATTATTTAATCCGTATTAAATAATAATTCTCAACATCTTATTGACTAATTTAATAGTCAATACCTCTGACTAACCGTTTAGTCATATCCGGCAAAATGTGACTGTATTTTCATACCTTCACATCTCTCAAACGTGTCCTATAGGTGTGACGTATAGGGACCAGTTGACCACCGCCATCCGTATGACAATAACGTCAAACTTATCTAGCAAGCCAACCGTTATTGATAAACGTGGATCAACTGGTAATAATACAAAAGTATGCCCTTGTGATCCTTAAAGAGATTTAATAAGTCATTGTACTTAATTGTCAAGGACACCAGCCCCAACAATCTCCCACTTGTCCGTACAAGGGTATGTTCAATGACGTTATCACACTACATGTGGAGGACACAATCTCCAACAAACTCCCACTTGTCCGTACAAGTGTAGGTGCGATAACCGAATCTCATATCCTTTTAAAATTTCTCCCACTCAATGTAAGACAATTTGCAAATCCGCATTCGCAAAGGTCGTATCTCACAAGCGATCTGTATCAAGAGTGGTTTCCCCGACTAGAGAGTAACTTAACTGATAAAACGAATCTGTATTCGAGCATGGCCATGCATTTCAGTTACTACTCCTCGAGTGGCCCTGAGAAATGATAAAATCCTGATAAGGGTTTGGATATTTCCCTCAACTCGAATCCTGCCGATATCGCCCAGCATGAAATAACCCAGAAAAAATCCTCTTGGCCCCTGTTACGGTGACCGTGGGAAAGAAACCAAAGTTACCCAAAATCTGTCTTAATCTCAAGAAACAGTTGAAAGTCAAAAGACTCGACTCTAAGGAACACTATGGAGGTCCTATCCACGACCTGGCACCTAATGTTATAAAACATTTAGGACTCCATAACGTTGTCACGGGGTGTCCTACGAGATATCCGTATAACTCGCCTTTGTGATTGGTCAGTCATCCACGTGACTTATGGCTCGTTGAACCCACCATCAACCAACGTCACAAAATGATTACCTGAGTTATCAGCTCAAGTGGGTAATCAAGGACCAAAACGATGTAATGATAATCAGTTCACTTTGTGGTGTTCAAAATTGGCGTACAATTCCACATGAGAAACAAAACATTTTATATCATAACAATAAGGTTGAATAGAGTACACGAGAAAATGAATTATTACATGAATTCATAAAAGAGTACTACAACTTAGGAACACATCCAATTCCCATGGAATGAATGTGCCCTTCATGCTTATCACGTGGTAATGCTTTTGTGAGAGGATCAGCTATGTTGTCATCCGTAGCGATCTTTTCAATAAAAATCTCCTTTTGCTCCACGTAATCCCGGATTAGATGAGCTTTCCGTTGTACATGCCTAGCCTTGCTGCTAGACTTATGCTCCTTAGCTTGGAAGATGGCACCGCTATTGTCACAATAGACGGTGATTGGTTCATTCGAACTAGGCACTACTGATAGTCCTTGTAAGAATTGACGCATCCATATTGCTTCCTTAGCTGCTTCTGAGGCGGCATAGTACTCGGACTCAGTCGTAGAATCTGCTGTAACACTCTGTTTAGAACTTTTCCAGCTGACAGCAGCGCCATTAAGAGTAAAGACAAAACCAGACTGAGATTTCGAGTCATCTCGATCTGTTTGGAAGCTAGCATCTGCGTAACCCGTGGCGCAGAGCGTTGAGTCGCCTCCATAAGTCAATCCCCAATCTTTAGTCCTCCGTAGGTACTTAAGAATGTTTTTCACGGCCATCCAGTGTTGTTCACCTGGATGAGCTTGGAATCGACTTGTCATACTCAATGCATATGCAACGTCAGGACGTGTGCATATCATGGCATACATGATCGATCCTATTGCCGAAGCATAAGGAATCCGACTCATGCGCTCTTTCTCTTCCACTGACTTAGCTTCTTGAGTCTTGCTCAAGTGAAGCCCAGGAGTCATAGGAAGGAACCCCTTCTTGGAGTTCGTCATGCTGAATCTCTCCAGAATCTTCTCTATATAAGATTCCTGACTGAGAGACAACATCCGTCGTGATCTATCCCTGTAGATACGGATGCCCAAAATTCTTTGTGCCTCTCCCAGATCTTTCATCTGGAAGTGGTTTTTCAACCAAGCTTTAACCGAAGATAAGAGAGGTATGTCATTCCCAATCAAGAGTATGTCGTCGACATACAGTACTAGGAATACAATCTTGCTCCCACTCGACTTGATATAGAGACATGGTTCCTCGACTGATCGAATGAACCCATTCTCTTTTATCACTTGGTCGAAGCGATGATTCCAACTCCGCGATGCTTGCTTAAGTCCATAGATGGAACGCTTAAGCTTGCAAACTTTCTTAGGATGTGCTGAATCGATAAAACCCTCGGGTTGTACCATGTACAACTCTTCCTCCAAATAACCGTTTAAGAAGGCGGTTTTAACGTCCATTTGCCATATTTCATAATCGTGAAATGCGGCGATCGCTAAGATAATCCGAATGGAACGTAGCATGACTACGGGTGCAAAGATCTCATCATAGTGCAAGCCTGGCACTTGAGTGAAACCTTTAGCAACTAGTCTAGCCTTGTGGATATCTTGTTGTCCTTCCACGGCATGCTTTATCTTGTAAAGCCATTTGCATTGAAGGGGACGTACCTTTGCAGGTAGGTCCACAAGATCCCACACGTTGTTCTCATACATGGAGTCCATCTCGGATTGCATGTCTTCTAGCCATAGCTTTGAGTCAGAACTGGTCATGGCACCTTTATAGGTTGTGGGTTCATTACCCTCTAGGAGTAAGACGTCATCTGTATCGTGTTCCTCGACCATACCAATGTATCTGTCCGGTGGAATAGAGACTCTTCCTGACCTCCTAGGTTCCTCAGGGATATCTACCGCAGCCTCGGTTGGAGGTACTGTTTCCTCCAATGGTTGCTCGGTAGTTGGTTCTTGAACCTCCGATAACTCGAAGGTTCTATTACTCGACTTGTTCTCGAGAAATTCTTTCTCTAAGAACGTCGCACTAGCCGCAACAAAAACACGTTGTTCGGTAGGCGAGTAGAAGTAATGACCAAACGTTCCCTTTGGATAGCCTATAAAGTATGTCTTGACCGATCGCGGGCCGAGCTTATCCTCGTGTCTCCACTTGACATAAGCCTCGCAGCCCCAAACCCGAATAAAGGACAAGTTAGGGACCGTTCCCTTCCATAACTCGAATGGAGTCTTGTCAACAGCTTTAGACGGACTTCGGTTAAGTATTAGAGCGGCCGACAAAAGAGCATAGCCCCACAATGAATCAGGCACAACGGTGTGACTCATCATGGATCGAACCATATCGAGTAAAGTTCGATTTCTCCGTTCGGACACACCATTTAATTGTGGTGTTCCAGGTGGAGTCAACTGTAGCACGATCCCACAGTCTTTTAGGTGTTGATCAAACTCGCGTGAAAGATACTCACCACCACGATCCGAGCGTAGTGCTTTAATCTTTCTACCCAGCTGGTTCTGTACCCGATTCTGGTATTCTTTGAACTTGTCAAAGGATTCACTTTTGTGCTTCATTAAGTAGACATAGCCATATCTACTTAAATCATCCGTGAAAGTGATGAAATACCTATAGCCATCTCGTGCGTTGATCGACATAGGGCCACATACGTCCGTATTTATGAGTCCTAATAGGTCGGCAGCGCGCATTCCAACACCTTTGAAGGAAATACGAGTCATTTTGCCGATGAGACATGATTCACACGTGCCATATGATTCGAAATCAAAGGGCGAAATAGCTCCATTCTGTATGAGCTGTTTAACGCGTTTCTCATTTATGTGTCCCATACGACAATGCCATAGGTATGTTTGATCTTTGTCACCTACCTTTATTCTTTTATTATTCACATGTAATATCTCGGTAGTTTGATCTAAAACATAAATTCCATTCATGGAAACTGCCTTGCCATAAATCATATTGTGCAAAGAGAAAATACAGCTATTATTCTCTATTACAAATGAAAATCCGAGTTTGTCAAGTGCAGAAACTGAAATAATGTTTTTGGATAAACTAGGAACATAATAACAGTTATACAAAAATAACTCGAATCCACTTGGAAGCTGGATTACATATGTTCCCTTCGAGACTGCAGCCACACGTGCTCCATTCCCGACACGCAGGTCCACCTCACCCTTGATTAGGGGTTCTTGGTTTCGGAGGCCCTGCACATGATTACATAGATGAGAACCACAACCAGTATCAAGTACCCAAGTTCCGCAACTTGCGTGGTTAATCTCAATCATGTGAATAAAAGAAGAAGAAGACATACCAACAGGGGTAACGCGGCCTGCTTTAATGTCCTCGCGATACACGGGGCATGAGCGCCTCCAATGCCCAGTCTTGTGGCAATGGTGACATTCCATGCTTGTATCCTTGCTCTTTGTCTTGCCTTGTGAGTTACTCGACTCACCAGGCCCACTCTTTGTAAATCCTGGTTTCTTGAACCTGGGCCTACCTACCGCTAGGTCGCCCTGAGCTTTAGCCTTCCCTTTACCTTTTCCCTTACTTGAGATTATGAGAACATCCTGCTTTAGACTCCCACTCAACTTTAGATCCTTCTCAGTCTGTACGAGAAGGGAGTGGAGCTCATGGGGAGTCTTCTTCATGTCGTTCATGTAGTAGTTGGCCCTAAAGAGGGCGAACCCATCATGAAGCGAATGAAGCATGCGATCAACGATGATGTTCTCACTGATCTTGCAGTTTAGGGACTCCAGTTTCTCGATATTCTCAATCATGTTGAGAATATGTGGACTAACAGCTTGGCCCTTCTGGAGTTTCGCCTCAAAGAAGCGACAGGTATGCTCATAAGAAACGATTCTCGGAGCCTTGGAGAATTCGTTAGTGAGCGTGGTGAAAATCTTGTTTGCACCATGGGTTATGAAGCGTCTTTGCAAATTGGATTCCATTGCATAGATGAGTACGTTCTTTATCGCACCCGCTTCCATAACGAAATCGCTATGAGCGCGAATTTCGTTGGCTCTAGCTCCAGTTCCTGGGTGTGGCGGAATGGGCTCAGTTAAGACCTTGAGCTTTCCGTCAGCAATGGCAGCATTCCGTAGTGCTGCCTCCCAGTCAGAGAAGTTTGACCCATCATTCCTCAGTCTAGTGGACTGATTCATGGAGTCCATGAAGGCTTTTAGCCAGGATTCACGTGCTAGCTTGGCACTTGGCATTGGGTCTTCACCAGCCATTTTAGTTTTACAGCAGTTTTAATGAACGTGTTCTACACTGAAAAGAAGATAAAACAAAACCATATAAGCAACTTATTGTTGTGATTTAAGTCTATATTAAATGTGAATTTAAACTCGTAGACTCATGCATTTATATAATTGATCTCCCTCAAGAATTATATAAACGATCCCAAGACTCAATTTCCGTATATTGATAAGCCCACAGTTTGGCTAATTCCAATCGTTGGAACTCTTGGTCGATAGATTTCCGTAAATCCTATCTATTAGTCCATCTCAGTCACTGGAATATTATCGAGTGACCATGATGTTGAGATAAAATAAATCATCTGTTCCCACTTACCCGACGTAGAAGAGGTCATATTATGCCTACCGACGAAGAAGGGATTCATGGGAGGCTGATTTATAAAGACTAATCTCAATTTTTGGTTATACGAGGAAGACCCCATCAACTTTTATTTATCCATATTTAAGTGAACTAAAAACTAGCATTGCGTGAATGAATTAAATAAAGTGATGACTTTTAAATGACATGTGACATCTGTATTGTCACAGAAAACTAACGCGAGACCTCTACATGAGTCAGTTTTCAGGCATGATATAGGTGGTTTGGTTTTTAGGCGGAATATGATGCAAGCTATTATCGATGAAAGCGTAAAGATAAATGCAATAAACGTAAATAAAGGTCCTAGTGTGGCCTATCCTACCAAAATAAACATAAAACAACTTGGAATCCACTGTTGGACCTTAGAAGCTTGTCTTGATGTTTCATCTTGGTCCTTGCAGCGGGAGTGAGCATCCGGTCTCCGTCTTGTCTTTGGTCTTCACAAAATTACTAATTTAAATTACAAGAGTAAACCTAGATACATTCTAATTTAAATACAAAAGTAATTACATGGCAAAAACCCAAAACGGAGATTCAAGATCTCAAAATTACAAGCAAGATCGTGTCCCATCATTACGGTGACACAATCTTCTAAGGCCACACTAAGTTACAACCGTTTGCAAAAATTAAATACGTTATTGAAAGCATTCAAGGCATTCACAAGACGATAAATAAAATGCATCAACTAAAAACAATTTATACATGACATAATACCGTTATTATGATTAATAAATTTATACCAAACCACCTTTTAAAATTAAAATTAAGTGACTATACCGTTTTAATCACCAATTTTAATAAACATATAATCCATTGTTTTAAACTGTTTTAAAAACAATATGTATCAAACGAGGGTGAACCGTTTCACTAAATAATATACTATTTCCGTATACAGTATATTATTTTAAGCCATGTGAAAATAAGAAAACAAGTTATTTTCGAAAAGGGAGCCCGAAACATGAGCACTCGACCGAGCAGCAGAGGCACTCGATCGAGTGCCAGTGTCACTCGATCGAGTGCAGCAGGGGCTCGATCGAGTGACTCTTTAAAACGCAATCGCTGCACTTTTAAATCAAAACGGGTTTATAACATGGATTTAAAACTTGTAAATCATATATAAACAACAACAAAAGATTCACATATTGCTAAAAATATCGATTAATTAACAATATGCAAATTATAATCGAAAACAAGATCGATTTCTCACTAAAAACTCACGCACGGCAGCCTGGTACGATGGCACTCGATCGAGTGTCACAGGGACTCGATCGAGTGCCTTCGACAGAATGTACGGTTTTCAAAAAATTCAAATCTTATGAAAGACACAATTGTAAAATTTTCATGGCCTAAGGCTCTGATACCAGTTGTGGGGAATAAAACGCGTATTCACCCTAAATTTGCAGGATTATAATGAAAAATACAACTGTGAATATCGTCATAAGATTAAAAAGCATGAGAAAAGAAGTACAACCTTTAGTCCTCGCGCAAAAGGCCTAAGAACAGGAATTAACACAAATTCCCTCCTATAACTTGCACCCAAGACTTAATCTGAGACGAGGCCGCGTGTGCTAGAAATCCTCTCCAATTGCCTTGCAATATAGGGAGAGCTATTGAGTTTAGATGTGAGATCTGAGGTATTTGAGAAAAGAATGTCTCAAAACCCTAATTTTACTTTCAGATAATTAAACAGTGCACCAAGTGTAGTCGATATAAGGAGAAGGACTCTCCTTATATACTACAAGAGGCCGGCCGAATTGGATGTCGGGTAGGAGTGGGCTTCCCACTTTTACCTTATTCCAATGCGTGATTCGACCCATTTAGCTTTAAGTTGTTCGCGGGTTTTATTTATAAATCGTAACATGTCATCAGATATTAATACAGTCGATATATTAATAACGGTCTGATAAAATACGATATTGTATAATTACCTAAATTAATATAACTGTTTATATTAATTCGCGAATACAATATTTAATTAAATATAACCGTTTATATTTAATTTACGAATTAATCTTGTGATCCGTATTAGCTAAAATTATTTAATCCGTATTAAATAATAATTCTCAACATCTTATTGACTAATTTAATAGTCAATACCTCTGACTAACCGTTTAGTCATATCCGGCAAAATGTGACTGTATTTTCATACCTTCACATCTCTCAAACGTGTCCTATAGGTGTGACGTATAGGGACCAGTTGACCACCGCCATCCGTATGACAATAACGTCAAACTTATCTAGCAAGCCAACCGTTATTGATAAACGTGGATCAACTGGTAATAATACAAAAGTATGCCCTTGTGATCCTTAAAGAGATTTAATAAGTCATTGTACTTAATTGTCAAGGACACCAGCCCCAACACACCCTACCACCCCGCCGCCGCCGCCGCCGCCGCCGCCGCAGCCGCCGCCTGCCAGCCCTCCTCCTTCCTCCTTCTCCTTCCTTCCTCCTCCTTCCTCCTCCTTCTCCTTTCTTCTCCCTTCCACCTACCACCTCACCGCCGCCACCACCTCACCGCTGCCACCTTGCCGCCGCCACTTCTTTCTTCCTTCTCCATTTCTCCTTATGTATGTATACTAACTTTCGTTGTTTATATACCGTCTTAATTTTTTATGTTTAATTCGTCGCAAAATTCCGTCGCAAATTCCGTATTATTGTTTTTTATTGTTATTAGGAATAGTTAGTTTAGTTTAATTGTTATTTGATTAGTTTAGTTGGTATTGTTAGGTGGTTAGTGATATTAGGTTAGTAGCTAATTTCGTCCCAAATCCGTCGCATATTGTTGTTAAGATGTTTAGGACGATTGATTTTTGATATAAAATTTGCATTGTTGTTGATTGTTAGTGTTGTTGATTTGTTTAGAATATTCTTGAATAGTACCCGTTCAATAATTACACATTAGGTGTAATTGTTGAATAGTCCCCGTTTTGGGACTGTCTTTGAATCTTTCATGCCATTTAGGTAGTAAACACTCTTATATTTTCTTGATTGTAATGAAACAAAAATTGGGCAACACTTCCTTATTGTTCTCCAAATACATTATAGAATGTATTTGGAGAACAATAGGGAAGTGCTGCCCAATTTTTGTCTCATTACAATCAAGAAAATATAAGAGTATTTACTAATGGTATGAAAGATTCAAAGATGGGTTTAGGCTGGAGAGATAAGGACCCCAGACCAATATATGTAAATTGTTTTTTTTGCAGGTTGGTGTTGGTGTTGGTGTTGGTGTTGGTGGTGTTGGTGTTGGTGTTGGTAGTTGTAGTTGTTGTTGTTGTTGTTGTTGTTGTTAGTTGTTGTTATATATATGTAGTTGTTATTTAATTGTTGTTGTTAATTAATTGTTGTTGTTGTTGTTAATAAGTTGTTAACTAGTTTTTTTTGTTAGTTGCTGTTATATATATATGTAGTTGTTGTTATTTAATTGTTGTTGTTAATTAGTTGTTGTTATTGTTTGTTAAAATATGTAGATTTACTATGAAGAGATTAGAAAGAAAATGGATGCATGAAAGGTTGGATTCTAGGAAAAAAATAAGGCAGGATTTCGTAATTGGTGTTAATGAATTCATTAACTATGTTAAGCAACAAGACGAATACGTTAGAAATAGAGAAATTAGGTGTCCATATTCTAAGTGTAAGAATACACAGTATTTAGTTGAGCAAGAAGTACGGAAACACCTTGGTTTGAGAGGGTTTTGTGATAACTACTACGATTGGGTGTGTCACAGAGAGAAATTCTCCGTTGAGGAAGAGGGAAGCTCATCATTGCACTCCGACAATCCTTATAGGGATATGGTAGAAGATGCGTTACGCGATAGCATTGATCAAATTAGGGAAGATGCTCTAAACGCCGAGGTGGTCGATGAATCTGCAAATCCTAATGTATTAGCTTTTTTCCAAATGCTAAAACATGCTGAACAACCTCTTTATGTAGGAAGTCGTATGACATTGCTACAGTCGGCTTCAAGGTTGATCACTTTAAAATGTGAATACAACTTAGCTGAAAAATGTGTAGATGGTTTTGCGTCATATATCGGAGATATGATTCCTGAAAATAATCTTATGACGCGTAACTACTACGAAACCAAAAAAGTTCTTAAAGCTCTTCAACTTCCCCATGAGAAGATAGATGCCTGCTCGGGAGGATGTATGATTTTCTGGATGAACGACGCTCACCTTGATAAGTGCAGAAAATGTGGTACGAATAGGTACAAATTAGAGAAAAATGCAAATGGCAATGAATCTAAATTCTTATATTTGAAACGTACTTTATTAGTTGTTCAAAAATTAATAATTCCCCTAATTTGAATATAGGTTGTTTGAAAATTTTATCATGAGAGAACATCCTGAATGGGTCGTAGGCAATGATGTTTGGGAAAAATATGAAACAAGATTTCCCAGATGGTTTAGATCTCAGGTTAATAATATAGAAGATCCAGTTCTAATTGCCTTAGCAAATGGTCCCTCAAGAAGAGTCAGAACATGGAAACGCTATTCCATCAATGGCTACAAATTTCAAGCTTTCATTCAAGGAAAAGATTTGGAAAAGTGCACAATTAACAATGGAGTTTGTGTGAGTTCCACTGAAGGAGCTGACTACTATGGGACCCTTGACGAAATTGTTGAAATGACTTATACAGGCCCACAAAGCACTTACAAAGTCATTTTGTTCAAATGTAGTTGGCTAGATAACTCTGAAAGAGGCATGCAAGTGCATAAGGAATATAAGCTTGTGGATGTTAACCGGAGTAGAAAATTTGCAAAGTACGGCCCATTTGTGTTGGCATATCAAGTGGAACAAGTTTACTATAGTCCTTATCCAGGTATAAAAAAGGATCAAAGTCAATGGTCAGCGGTATTCAAAACCAAGGCTAGATCACATGTCGATGCCCCCGTTGATGAATCTTTCTTTCAAGAAAATGTTACTAATGGTGAAACAATACTGTCACCAATTGAAGTAGAAGAAGAAGATGAAGATGAAATTGTGGAGGAACCAGAATACATATAAATTGTGACAGTGGAGCAACATGAGGATGAGGATGGGGATGGGGATGAGGACGAGGTTGAGGATGAGGATGGGGATGAGGATGAGGATGAGGATGAGGATGAGGATGAGGATGAAGATATTATAGATTCTCTTTGTAAGGATGTAGGAATAAATTGTTCAAGTGATGATGATGATGATTAGGACTACTATCTATTAGATTCGATAATCTTGTATTTGTTGAAATTATTGTAGATGCCGTATGGCTTAATGTCAATGAAATTATCTTATTAATCTTATTATTCAAGTTTTTAATTATGTAAAACATTTCTATCTAATTGTTGCTATATTAGTTTGATAATATGCCGGGCGGAAGACGACGAGGTAGTGGTAGTCGTCAGACTGAGGGACGACGAGCGGGAGGTAGTGACGAGGACGAGATAATTGAGCCTCAGACGCCGGCGCCTACACATCGAGTACACCTCGATCCGACTAATTACGAAGGCGCCAAGTGGTAAGTGTCTTATTTGTTTACGGATAATTGATTGTATGAGTATATATATTGATTATAATATGACTACTTGTTGACTATTTTATTTTCACATTTAACTCTTTTTCAGGTTCAGTGACAAAGACGTTTCTACTCTTATAACACAGACCATTATTTGCAACTACAAGGAGTATGCGCCCAACTGGTCAAATGCGTCGGATGCCATCAAGGAAGAGTGGTGGAATTGGTTTGAGGTACTTATTAACTGTTACTTATTTCCGTTTTATTATTTATTACCTATTTATTGTTTCATATTTATTTAACTATATTTTTTTTTTGAAACAGAAACATGTTACCTTTCACCCTCGTGATAGAGCATCGGTTAAGTCGGCGTGGGAAGACATGATGAAAGACTGCCTCCGCAAAAAAATCCACTACGCTATGAGGAAACCTACGGAGCAAAGGCCTCAATGGATACCGGCCGATATTTTCGAACAACTTAAGGCTAGAAAGGATGATCCAAAATTTCAAGACAAATCCGATAAAAACAAAACCAACCGGATGTCAGGAAGTACCGAAAAAGGCAAGGCCTTAGGTACTCACATTATGGGTCGTAAAAACACCCTAAAGTTGATGGATGAAATGGTAATTTCTTAGTTTTTACTTCACTTTTTCTTGTCTTGAATAATTTTTAAACAATTTTCACCCTTTGACAATCTTGAGTGTTTTTTTTAACAAGTGTCGTTGGATTTAAATTGCAGGCTGGAGAAGATGGGAGGGATGTACCATCCGCTTTGAAGTTGCTGGAGAAGACAAAAAAGCATGCCAAGAAGGGTTGGCTATCAACGAAACCCAAAGCACTCTTTGTAAGTTAACAGAAACTTTTCTTTATGTTTTAGTAATTTGGTTTACTAATTAATTAACGTATACTAATAACACTTTATTTTTGTTTTGTAGGACAAAGTTTTTCAAAGAAAGTCGAAAATGATAAGTGAAGGGATCCCGGAGCAAGATATCGACGACAACGAGATCTACTTCGAAGAACACGGCGGTTTCAACAAGAAAGGGTTGATACTCGGTATGGGAAATGCAGCCCCAGTCATTTACGAGCGTCGTCGTCACTCAAGTGCTGGGACCCAATCAACATACACTCCAGGTTTTTATTTTATAGTTTATTAAAAATTAAGACTAACCAATTATTTAACCGTTTATTAAATGAATATAATATCATGTTTGACTATTCATTGCAGGTATCGTCGGCAGAGTTCTTCGAGAGAATGCTCAGCTAAGAGAACGTGATCTCGAGACATCCCAAAGGCTGAAGGCAATTGAAGAGTTCTTAAGTCAACGGGGGGCGGAGTTCCACTACAAGAATACATAAAACAGGCGACGGAAATTGGCGACTGAAGACAGTCGCCAAATGTAATTACCGTCTGGTAAGAAGCATCTGTGACAGTCAAACCAACTCATTTTCTTGCAATTTGGAAGCCAAAAAGCTTTACTTTCAACCATGAAATGAGGACATGCTTTCTGTCCCGCAGTAGACCAACCGGATAGCATACCATATGCGGGAAAATCGTTTATTGTCCACAAAAGTGAAGCTCTAAGTTGAAAATTTTGCTTCCTGAAAACGTCATATGTTTCCACCCCAACTTCCCACAACTGTATCAATTCTTCCACTAATGGTTGTAAATAAACATCCAAATGCCCTTTCGTATTCTTAGGACCGGGAATAATGAGAGACAAGAAAATAAATTCCCTTTTCATACATAACCAAGGGGGGTAAGTTGTATGGTGTGACCATTACGGGCCAACAAGAGTATTTCTTACCAAATTGGGTAAAAGGACTAAATCCATCCGTACACAAGCCAAGTCGCACATTACGGGGTTCCGCGGCAAATTCAGGATACATCTGATCAAAACGTTTCCATTCTTCCCCGTCACTTGGATGACACATCTTACCCGGAGTACGCGGATTTTCTTTGTGCCATGTCATGTGTTCGGAAATTTTTTTGGTAGAATAAACTCTTTGAAGTCTTGGGGAAAGAGGAAGGTAAATTAATTGGTTCTCTGCTATTGGTTTCTTACACTTTTGACCCCTTCTATTACTCTTGTGGCCTTTTTTAGGTTTCAAAACAACTTCTCCATCACTTGTCTGAAATCTATCCCTTCCACATTTTTTACACTTGTCAAGCAACGCATCATCTTTCCAAAAGAGCATACATCCTTCGGGACATGCATCAATCTTTTGATGCGGTAACTGAAGTCCTTTAACTACTTTTTTTGTATTGTAGAAACTTCGAGTCATGACATTATCTTCGGGGATAGCATCCTAAAGCAGAGAAGCAATACCATCAACGGCATTAAATGACATATTATTCTCACACTTCAAGGTTACTATCCTAGAGACCGCTTGTAATAATGACATTCTGCTCCCTTCGTATAAAGGTTGTTCCGCAGCTTTTAACATGTCAAAAAAAGCCTTTGCTTGGGGATCTGGAGGTTGTTCTTCATTCATAGCTCGATGATCGTCATCATTGAGAACATTGTACTCCAAGGCATCAACAATCATATCTCTATATGGGTTCTCATCAAGTTGTTGGATGTGAGGTTCTTCGTGAATTGGAGAATATACTTCTCCATGAGAAATCCAATTATAATAATTTGGACAAAACCCGTTTGTATAGAGATGTTCTTGTACCTCAAGGACAATTGCGTATTTCATGTTTTTACATTTGTTACAAGGACACCTAAGTTGATTTTCTACCGAGTTATATTCATCTTGTTGCTTAGCAAATTCGATAAACTCAGCAACACCCTCTATAAACCTAGCATTAGGACGTTTTTTCTTAATACCAACCCTTTCATCATACATCCATGAACGTTCCAATCTCTTCATTTTAATCTAAACATAAATCCATAAACAAAAAAACTTTCAACAACCTTGCTCAATTGTAAGATAATAATAACAACTTATATATCAAAAATCCCCATTTTTTATAAATCATAACAATTACAAGCATAACGACATAAATAAAACAAACTTATAACAACATCGTCTTAATCAACATAATACAACATTAATTAAAATTCCCCAATTAATTTACAACATTAATAAAAAATCCCAAATTAATTTACAACATTAATAAAAAAAACCCCAATTAATTTACAACATTAATAAAAAAACCCCAATTAGTTAACAATATTAATCAACATAGTACAACATTAATCAAAAATCCCCAATTTTCAATTTTTATAAACCCTAACCCATAATTTAACATAATTAGGTAAATTACAAACATAAAATCATTAATAAGGCAACCAACATTAATCATATCAACCCTAACCCTCAATTTCATATGAACCCTAACCCCCAGTTTCACCAATTATCATCCTAATTGGCTCTATAACTTAATTAACTACAACCTAATAAGCTAAGATGATCTTAATTGGCTACTACAATACTAAATCTACAAAAAAAAACAAAAAACAAACTAAAAATCGAAATTAAACTAAGAAAAACACAAACCTTCAATTAAACAAAAGTTTTCGTAGGTGGTGGTGGAGGCTGCTGTGGTGGCCGATCGTGGTGGTAGATGGGGTCGCGTGGAGGTGGTGTTGGTGGGTGACGGGGTCGCCGGAGGTGGTGGTGGTGGGTGGTGGAAGCTGCGGTCACGGAAGGAGAAGAGGAGAGTTTTCGTCGTTTTTTTTATTTTTAAGTAAATCGCGTAATGAGGGAGAGGGTCTGCTGCTGTGAACTTGTGAATAAAATTGGCGACTGAAAAACAAATTTGGCGACTGCAGCCTTTCAGTCGCTAATTTGGCGACTGTAGTTTCCTTATTTGGCGACTGTCTCGTCAGTAGCCAATTTTTGGCGCCAATTTTGGCGACTGACAACAGTCGCCAATCCATTCCTATAGTCGCTATTTTTTGTCGGTGGTGAAAAAGTCTGGGAAAAGTGACAGTCGCCAAATTGGCGACTGTTTTCAGTCGCCAATTTTCAGCTTCAGTCGCCAAATTGGCGACTACGTCCTTCAGTCGCCATTAGTCCGTCGCCTGTTTTGTTTATTCTTGTAGTGTTCACTACTCAGAGCTGCAACCCGGGAGGCTTTTCTCAGCCGAGACGCGACTTCGATGATGATGGCGGCGACAATGCTAGGTCGGCCAGCCATTTCGCCACCCCACATCCCACCGACACGACCGTTAGATAGGTTTTATTAGGTTGTTTGGTTGTTGTACCGCGGATTATGTTTAGTTTTTAGTTGGATGATCATTTGTAAAACCTTCATTTTAGTTATGAAAAGACGTTTTAAAAACCTTGTCTCCGACAAGTTCTTTGTTGCTGGGTTGTTTTTGCTGAAATTGCAGGTTTGGAGAGCTTGCAAAAGGGAAAAATGAGTCATTTCATTGGAAATGGGGGGCTGGAAAAAGAGCTGAAACCGGAAAATCATACAGGAATTTGCGACGGAAATGTCTCACTTTGCTACGGAATTCCGTCGCAAACCTTGACCAGAAGTCAAGGTCAGTCAAGGTTTGCGACGGAAATTCCGTCGCAAATAGTCCCTTTTGCGACGGATTTTCCGTCGCAAACCTTGACTGATTTTGACCAAAAGTCAAGGTCAGTCAAGATTTGCGACGGATTTTCCGTCGCAAAAGGGACTATTTGCGACGGAAAATCCGTCGCAAATCTTGACTGACCTTGACTTTTGGTCAAGGTCAGTCCGTCGCAAAATAAGGTCAATCCGTCGGAAAATTCCGTCGCAAAATAGCTTTTTGCGACAAAAATAAGGGACAGACACAGTCCGTCTCAAAATCATCATTTTGCGACGGATTTAACCCTTTTTGCGACGGACCATTTCGCCGCAAAGAGCGTATTGTTTTGTAGTGTTTGTTAGTTTTGAATTTGGGAGAGTTTTGGGGGGTAAAGGGTATTGTTGTCCTTTTTTTGAATTTCGTCGACGATTTGTTCTAAAACGTCGACGACCTTTCGTAAGTGGGTATTTTAATGGAGGAAAGAGAGGGGAAGGGCAATATAGGTATTAATTTAGGTTTCAAATTAAAAAGGGACGAAATAAATTGATTTCGGTCATTTTTTAGCAATTTCCGTCATGTTGGTAGTAATCGTGTAAGTTTTTAACTTACTAGGTTGTTATTTGAGTAATTCAACATATAAGATAGTAATATGCAAAAGTTTAGACTTATTAGGTAGTAATATGCTAAATAGCCTATAACTTATCCAAAACCAACAAGCTCGACAATCATTTGTGAGTTTGTACTGAGTACTGACTGTACTCCACACTTCCTTACCCGCATTATAATGATTCGAGTCTACTCGACTTTGACCGAATGCCGACTACACTCAAATGAATCAGATGATTGACTAAAATTACCAACAATAATTCGCTCCTATACTCCACACTCGCCTAGTTGAGCTAGAAGTAAATTTGCCGATAGTGCCCGACCTTTTTGCACGACATTGCATCTCAGGGTTCAAATCTTGCTCCATAATTCCCTCGACTCTACCAGTTCCCGTACTTTACCTTATATACGATATAAACAGATAATGCTGCACAGCAGCACAGGTCACAATAACAAATGAATCTAGTTTCTACTAAGAGACTATGCCTTAGGTATAAATGAATCTAGGTACTTCAAAAACTGTTGTTTAGCTTTTTACAACTATGAAATATCACCTTTACTACCTTGTTACATCCGTAAGAAAACCACTATGCATCTGGTATATCCTGAAACTGTATTTTCTGACTTGGCCTATACCTGTACAAAGATGTTCTACTTGTAAAATGTACCTGTAAACTAATATTAACTGACTACAACCTGACCTGTGTATTGTTTGTGAATCTAATCAACTTTTCTCAGCCAATGACTGAGACTCGCTAGGCTTAGGTTGCTCATGCGCAGACGTACCAGCAAGGCCCTTGACTAAAGCAATAACTTCACAAGTGTCGTCAAGATAATACTTGGCCATGCTCGGTTTTTGACCCACTGTACAGGCGTATACTTCTGGGATCGGTGGCAATGACGACATCGTGGTTGCCTGGCTGATACCTTCAAACATGTCTTCGTCTGACCTGTCATCCCCGATGCATAACACAAAATCGGGTGTTCTACCCTGGTCCCTCATTGTTGCTACTAGCTTTTCCACAGCAATACCTTTGCTCACACCCTGCAATTGAAATCCGGATACAGATCAAACTTCAATATGTCAATGTTGCTCGACCCAGCAAATGGATAATATAGTTCATGCTGCGCTGCTATTAGGTTATCCTTTACTCATATAAGATGTGAATTCAATTCTAAATCACAAGTCACTGAGTTCAGCAGTGGCTTTTACTCCTTAAACTTCTGGATTTCTCAGTCGATAAGCCATAAAATTTCACTCATCACAAAACAAATTTTACCTGTGGTTTTACTTCGACAATATGTTTGCCGCGTTTAACATCAACAGGTTCATTAGTGAGCACATTCTCCAAATGGTCAAGTAACTCTTTCGACTGGGTCACACCAAAATCAAGGTCAGAATCTTGATAATGCCACACCAAAGCTGTTTCCTTTTGCTCTATGGAAGAGCCATCTGTTGCCTCCGCATAATGCTCCATTATCGGTTGGACAACCGTCTTCCAATCCAAATCTGTGGCTTGCATGCTCGACTCCCAAGGAGATTTCTTACTCCACCTGCAATCAAAGAAAAATCATCTTACTATTAGCAACGCAGGAGAGAGAACATCACATGAACCACGAAAACTTATGAGAGACTCTTATATGTGATTCAAACCCATTAACAGTGAACTAAATGAACAATACACAAGGATTTCAGAAGATAAGAAACAGATGTGTAAATACCGCGTAAAGTAGCCATGCTCAGCTGATAATCCAAGCTTTTCACAAGGGGAGAACCACTTGCTGAGAATCTCTCTACCTCGTCCACTTACAATGAAGACAGTATTTTTCGGGTCATTGCATAAACTGCACAAGATTGAGATGATTTCAACGCACGGAGCTTTATCCACAGATGATGATGTCATAGTACCATCATAGTCCAACAGAATCAATCTATTGCTGGTGTTCTTGTACGCCATTTTGATATGATCAACTGACAGTTTCCTAAAGTCAGGTGGCAGAGCAACAACTCTGAAGTTCAAACCAAATCCAACACCCCAACACCTCTTAGCAAACGGATCTCCACAAGCTCTCACAAGATCCTGAACAAAACTCCTAGCCCAATATGCAATATCATGAGAACTGATATACTTGTAATGCTTCTCATGTCTTAGTTGTTTTTCTTTGTCATCCATAGCAATCGCTTCATGCATTGCCTCGGAAAGTTGTTCCACATTCCATGGATTAACTCTTATCGCTCCACTAAGAGATGGGGAACAGCCAACAAACTCAGACACAATGATAACACTCTTTTTTGGTATTAAGGGGCCCTCAATGTCCTTTCCAGTGCTCGCCACTGGACTACCCTGGCGACATATGGTGTACTTGTAAGGCACCAAATTCATCCCATCCCTCACACAATTGAGCAAGCAACACTCAGATATCGCATAATAGGCCGCCTTCTCCAGAGTCGAAATCGACTCATTGATAAAAACAATGGGTTCATACCCTGGTTGACCATACTTGTCATTAATCTCCTTGACAATTATATCAATCTCCCTTTGAAGGGCCTGAACGTCATCCCCTCGACTCCTAGCAGGGTTTGCTATTTGAATAAGCACCAAATTACCCCTAAACTTAGGCTGTGTTTCTAAAAGGTGCCCTAATGCCAAGAACTTGAAACTAATCCCTTTAAGCACATCCATATCATCAACACCAACCATGACAATCTTCCCTTTATACTTGGCCTCCAACTCCAAAACCCTTTTCGCAGTTTCATCCAAGGACATCAAACATTTCAGCTGACCCATATGAATCCCAACTGGCAAAATCTTGATACTTACAGTTCTACCATAATAATCCACCCCAAGATGCCCTCGTTTCGACTTAAAATCCAACCCCAACAACCTACTACAACATGACAAAAAATGTCTTGCATAATCAAAAGTATGAAACCCCACCACATCAGCATTCAATAAACCTCTCAAAATTTCCTCTCTAACAGGTATAGCCCTAAAAATCTCAGATGATGGAAAAGTATTATGCATGAAAAAACCGATTTTAACCCGAAAAACGCGTCTTCTCAAAAGAGTAGGCAACAACATAAGATGATAATCATTCACCCAAATATAATCATCTTCTCCTCGAAGCCTGAGCACTTCAACAACTTTATGTGCAAAAACCATATTAGCACTAACATATGCACGCCAATGTGTAGGATCATAAACACCCCCATGATTATTACAAGAAACAGGCAGTTTATAATGAAACAAAGGCCACAGGTAATGCTTACAGAACCCATGATAATACTTATTCTGAACATCATTTGTTAAAAAAACAGGCAAACAGTTGAATTCATCCAACAAAAACTGTGAAATTTCTTCCTGTTTTTCTGCATCAATCTCAACTTTTAAACAGCCAATATAAAGAACGTTAATTTTAGGGTCTAAACCATCTTTAAGCTGCAAATAAAGAGAATCTTCATCATACTCAAACCTCCATTGATGATCTTGTTTAAAAGCTTTAAGAGGAAGTTGATTTGCAACTATGATGATTCTTTGTCCTATAAGAGGTGATAATGGAGAATCTGAAGCATCAAATTCTGGGATTATTCCTGATTTTGTAATAACTGATGGAATTCTTCCCATTTTATACTCTAATTCTGGTAATTCCTCAAGATTTAGAAGATTAAAACAAGGTCTAGAAAGCATGATTGTTTGTACAGTAATTGTTTTCAAATTTTAACAAATACTCAAGAAGTAAAAAGATGAAAACTTGTAAAAGATTGAGAAAAAGTAAGAAAAAAGATGAAACCTTGTGTGGGTTTGTGGGTTTATTGTGTTAAGATTAAGGATGAGAAAAATGAGTTTCATGTGAATGTACACTACAGTATAGAGTAATGGTTTTTTTTTAAAGTAGTCCTCTCTTTCGTTTGGATGTAAAATGGTGTTAAATAGGTATTGTCGCTATTAATTAGTTTAAGGAAAGAGTTATGGATAAGGAAGAAGAAATTGGTTATGGAATGAATATGTAGTTTAATGAAACTTAGTAGATGGGAAAACAAGTATGAATATGGAAAGGAAGACTGAAGATTTTGGAAAGGAGGCTACAAAAGTTTATGAATATTTTGGATTAATGTTAGTAATAAAATAACACAAAGGGAGGAATGGAGGATAAGAATAAGAAATAGACCGACTTTGGTCTAAGCTCGTACGTAATTACTTAGCTGTGGAAATCTTTTAACAATTAATAAAAAGATTTGGTATTTCTTTGCTATTGGATATGGATAAAGGGATTGATGGAGAAAGTAAGGATTTTATCAATTTCAACGACGACTCACGTAACTTGCTAGTATTTCGTATTCTGACATTCCTACAAACGCCACGTCCAACCTTTTCATTTTTAAAAGTTTGTAAGCTGCTTGCAATACATTGTTGCCCATCTTCAAGTCAAATTCTATAAAACAAGTGCGAGACCTCGATAACAACATTCGGTGATAACTAAGATACTAATCTCCTGTCGTCTCGACCCATCCCACGACAATGTCAGTAAGCAAGCAAGCAAACCCGAACACCTGAACTATCCCACTCCTCACCATTTATCACAATCAATGGATCACCGCAGGTACCTATAGTGAATATAAGATACACAAAGGACACTAAGTCAGTACAAGTACAAGAACGAATCCAAGTAAATGACAACACAAGGTAGAGAACATTATTATACGGATCATACAAACATCCTCAGCAATATGTCACAAAAATCAAACAACAACCTACATTACCGTCACAATGCCACACCGACACCACCACTGTCATCTGAACATATAACCCCGACTTGCTCGCGGCAAGGGGTACCCTGATCCTTAATGTGCACATCCTCTCCGTGGCGGGCCTCACGAAGGGCGACGTAGGATTGAGAGCCATTTCCCGCGATGGTCCCAAACATTAGCTCCACATCTCAACACTGCCCATGCCCTCACCAATATCTCGTCGTCACCAATACCGTCACCAATATCTCGTCATCACTAATAGCGTCACCAACATCACGCAGATAAAATACAACAACACATCGCACTAGATACATAATACAAATACACAAAACGAAGACTTGGCTGAGTAGGGTAACCTACCTGACGCACGCATCCAAGAATCTCCCTCACGCATCTCTAAGACAGCATCGTCGGTCTCCTATAACAGTTTCTACCCATTACTACTACGACATAACTGTAAAATCGCACTCAAGGAAAAAAGGTAACTTACCGGAACGTTATAGTGTGGGTAACGCTAAGTCTCAGATCCGATCGCTTCGTATTTATCGATTAACTAGTCTTCATGGTAATTAGGAAAGGGAGAAGGGAAAGGTTTGTGTTAGGGTTAGTTATGGGAGATGACTAAACATATATTTTGAAAACAAGTTTTTATTAAATCCTGACGCTGAAAATAAGATCCGCTGGAATAATCGCACTCGGTCGAGTACCAAGCTGACTCGGCTGAGTCGGCCTAAGGCGACTGAGTTACCTCCACTCGTCCGAGTACGTAGTACTAGGCCGAGTCCCCCTTAAGGAAAGCCAAACTCACTTCTTCCCTTCCTGCCCGGTCTCTAGCTAGACGATCTACGTTCTAAGGTATGACATTAGGTCTTTAAACCCGGAAGTTACATCCTTAATGTTACTCTATCCTAGTTAATATTACTAGCATTCTAATTAACAATAAGTATATTCTAGCTTTCTTTTTATTACTTGTATAACTACTCCTTTTAATTAGGATTAATAAAACTCAAGCATAATGTAAATATTTCTTATCTTTCTTACACTGAAAAGGTTTATTAGACTTTGTATTGATGATATCGGGTGTCTAATTATTGTTTTAGTTTTAGTCATGTTTCACCTATCAAGCAAGCCAAACACGCTCAGTACATTGCAAGATTGTATTAAAAAGCGGCTAGTTAGCACTTAGCACTACTAGTCCCCCTAACTAGCCGTCTTACACGTCCGACGTCGTGTCGGACACCCAACGAACACTCGTCGGATACACACCTAAACATGTTATATTTTAGATGAGAAATAAAATGTCAAAATTAAAGAGATTGATTAAAAGTTGAGTTTTGGTGGAAATGAAAATTAATTATACTTAAGGTCAAATTTGACCTTTACTTATTCAAATTCAATATCAAATACATTACAAAATTAAAATCATAAGTTATTTATAATCATAAAATATATATTTTATTTAATTTAAATAGCGTATCACATGTCTTAAATTTCATGGAATGCCGTATTATGTGTCCGTATTGGTGTTACGTAATTCGTTGGTATGGGATGTGATCATGCGATTGTCCTTGATTATGTTTTCCCTCAGCCATTTTGACTTCAATAAGTCTTAACTTGGATCTTTGCTCCGTAATCCTATCTTCTTTCCCTCATAATATCAAGGCTCTTTTTCAAAGAGACTTGGCGTTTATGAATTTGAACAAGTACATTCATGCTCAATCAGATTTTGAAGAGGCTTTATTGGTTGAACCTAAAAATAAGGACATTCTTAGAGAATTGTGTGTGATGAAGAATTATCTTTCTATTAATTCGAATGGTAAGAGGATTTTAGATGATCATCTTAGGCATGTTGAAATTGAAAAGGGTAAAATACATGTTCAAGGGGATGGGCCTGTTTGGAATGCGTCGACTTCGACTAAGTCTGGCTGTCCTTTAGTAAGTAACTCGTACGTGCTCTGGTCTTACTAGAGTCTAATAAAGCAATGTTAATTATTCAGGTGGTAGTATTACACAATCAATCTTAACTAAGAAATGTGATTTGGAGCTTGATAGAAACAATAGTGTTTTGGATCAACAAATACTTTGAATATGCTTCTAGCTCTGCAAGTGAATCCTTTTGTAATTTTGATGGCGGGTCTAATATTGATTATAATTTGGATGTGAAATTAAAGCTTGAGGCTATATCCATGGTAAGGAGAAGACTCTGCTTCAGTTTTGTGAAAAAGGGGTTGGGAACTCTGTGCTAAAGATTCATACTCATGCCTATAAAAGGTTATTTGAAGGTAAATAGGTGAGCTTTTTCCAGAAATCACAAGTTTCTACTATGACAATTTAGATTTTGCATCGACCTTTCATTGAGCTTAAGACAGACTTTGACAGTCCCTATAAGAAGAAAAGAAAAAGGAGAAGAAGTAGGAAAAAATGTTCGCGTGCTAATAACATGTTGGATGATACCAAAAGTGAGGTAAAGTCCGAGTCTTCTGTGGATAATATATAGACTTCCGATTGTGATATGTCTGTTGAGAATGCTACTCCAAACGCTTCATCTGCGTTAATTAATCACATTGCTTTATGTGACTCAATGGATTCCACCCTTCATCCTTCACCCTTCGTTTTCACTTTAACCATGATGACAATCGCTAAAGCTTTTAGTGCCAAAAGACAATCATCAAGGATTAAGAGCCGAAGAGATGAATCTCTAAGACGCAGGTAAATTTCCACGTTCTCATTACGTGAGCGTGTTTTGTTGCAGGTTACGAAGAAAAGAAAATGAATGACCTCCTCAATGTGTTACTCCAAAAACCATCAACAGAAACCCTATTATTTAAGCAACTCACTTTCTAGTTTAAGTTCTTGTAATAATAATGTAGTTGTGGGCACCCGACTACGTTCATTAGAGATTCTCCTTGTAAACTACTTTATTTACGGCCGTAAGTGGAAAAAAAACTGTAATAAAAGCAGCATTCAACCCAGTATAATGTGAGTTCATATAAAGATAATGTATAATGAGTTCAAAAATAATCGTATTAGTTAAATTAATAGGTCTCCCTTGCGACGGATCAAGTATCAATCACATGGTTTGATAAGATAAGAAGTAAAGTGTCTAGGGAGTTATAAATGATTTATTTTTATCTTTGTGTGAATTTTATTTAACCCGTTATAAATTTGTGATAAATATTAGCCATTACAAATAAGAATTTGTACTTAAATAGGGTGTCCCTTGCTAAGGATAAATATTCGTTTAAAAAGACCACCCTTAATTAGTAAAGAAAAAGGGAAAAAAAGGAGAAAAGGGCAAGGGGTTGTCGGCAAACTCAATACTGTAGCACCCTAGATGTTACTCCGTATTACTTATTTTTTTTTTTTGCGAGACCGTATTACTTATTATTATATGGAGTATGTAGTTATATATGCGTATTTTTAGCACCAGGTCAAATTGTCTAAATCTAATCAATTGACGACAAAAACACCAAAATATAGTCAATCTACTTGTTCCTAACTAACTAGGCTTCTAACATTTTCGTTAGTCCATCCTTATCCATCAATTTAGGATGAGTTTTTTTATTTTTTTGGTACAAAATAAAATTAGGAAGGACTATCAAATGTGCTCTTAAAGTCCTTCTAGAGAGTTTAGTCTATTCCATAGCTTCAAATTCAACCGTTTTTTAGTCTCAATTTTAATGTTGAAGGATTTTCATTTCTTATAATTCGTGTGAATGACTATCACGTTTTTGTATTTATGAATAATAAGGTAACCGGCATATACAATTACTTAGTTACAATTTTTTTGGTGTGGCGAACTTGACAAGTTCTCATTTTTCGTTGAAGCATACTATTATATATTACTCAGTATAGTTCAATTAAATTCAGTAAGGAGCACAAAATGATTAGGATGTACAATATAAAAGCACAATCATCTAGCATTGCATTTGATAATATGTTTATATAAAAATTGCCTTATATAAATATGATATTTATTCTCGGAGGTGGAGAAGGGAGAGCCTAAAGAGGCAATTAGAAGGGAGGGGTCAATTGTATTGCCCAACCCGGACTACAATCTAACCAATTTCTTTTTAAGTTAGTAATATTCAACTACTCGTATTTCTTAGTCTATCAATCCTTATCCTTAATTGCTTTTTGTAGGGCCCCATAGGAGTTAGGTGTTAGGACTAATGAATTAAGTAGATACAATATTTCCGACAAAGCGTATTCCATTCAACATTGTCTAACCAAGGCTATAACATTTGTACTGTCGGCGTATTCCATTCAACATTGTGTAACCAAGGCTATAACATTTGTCAATCGTTTTATAACATATGAATAATATCTTATCTAATCACATAAGTACGAGTGGCTCGTGAGCTTTTTAAGTCGAGCCAGCGTGCTTAACTTGATCAAATAAGCTTCCGACCTGAGTTCGAACTCATACGAGTGAGCTTTGACCGAACCAAACTAGAATTGATAAATGACATATCCTGAAAAATACGGTTAGTTCTGAGTTAGATCATGTACGTGCACAGGCGTATCTTCTCATTTCGAGTACAAGTATGTTAGTTTAGAGTTAGATCATGTTCGTGCACAACCGTATCTTCTCATTTCGAGTACAAGTACGCTAGTTTAGAGTTAGATCATGTTCGTGCACAACCATATCTTCTCATTTTGAGTACTAGTATGTTCATGCCAGACTATTTCGCTTTATTATGAGTTGTTAGTATCATTGGCATTAGTAAGTATTTTGTTTTTTTATTAGATACGTTAGGCCGTGTTAGGCTTATTAAGTCATTTAAATCAAAGTATTCTAATCCAGATCAAATTTGATTTATTTTTTAAGTTCTTAAAACAAGTCCAAGATTCTAATAAATCAAGTCAACTTTCTTTTATCAGATCTAACTCGCTTCAAAATTATCGAGATAAACAAGAAGCAAATTGTCAATTATATTATCCGGTGAGACAACAACTATCGATTAAGAGTTGTAGAAAAAAGTTAAACTTTCAAACTATCCGCTCCACTAAATTCGAGTTCGGACTCTGTCAATTAGTCCTTAAACATTTTTGACATGCGTTTTTTGCTTACATGAATTATAGAATCTCTTAAATTACTATACAAAGTTATGGTATAATTGGTATGGGTGTATAATCAATCATATACATATACATATACATATACAATAGTTGGTTACGGTAAAAATGTAATAATTTTGGTATGGGTTGGAGTTTGGACATACCAATGAGTCTTATTTGTGACGGATACTATCCGGCACCAGGTGAAGACTGATATGTTTCTCCCACAACTACATAAGCTGGACAACAAGTGAGAAAAAATGAAGCTTTCCATGGGTTTTACCATTTGCATTTTGTGAGAATGTCACTATCCGTTTTCAGTTTGGGACGAATAGTGGCCGTCTTTAATAAAAATTTGTGTGGACGTAATACGTTCCTTGGTATATTTGAACACGTCTTTGAGAGATTCAATTCAATATTGTTTACTGAAGACTACATAATGAAGTACTCCGTACTTGGTAATTTAGGAATGTTGGTACATAAGTTGTCGGAGCAGATGAAATCATAGGTTATTGTTCCTTACTTCCTTTACGGAGTACACTATTTGTCGTTATCATTTGAATCATCATCAACTATAAAGCTGTTCTACTCCCACACGTTCGATATGGTCTCCCCACAACTTGCCATTTGATTTTGCTCTAGTATGCTCAATGAATCCATCAATTAACTTTGTTCCCATCACATAAATACGGAATACCATAGTCAATGCCCCATCACTCGCTCAAATTACCCAATTTCACGAGTGTTTAGCTAAGACAGTGTTTATGAGAGCAAAGAGTCTTGTTCAACACGGATACTATTCGTCTTAAGTTCAAAACAGATAATATCCTTCTTACAACAATACAGGCGGGAGAATAAGTGGGGGTAAATGGAGCATATCATGCATCATCCCACTTGATTTCTGTGAGAGAGACACTATCCGTTTTCAGCTTGTGACGGATAGTGTTCGTCTTCAATGAGAACTGCTTTTACGTCTGTGCAAAAAATACACGGGTTTAATTTTATTAAACTGAAAAATCAATAAAGAAGGTGAATAAATTTAATAAAAGTATGATTTTTGTTGTGCGGAAGCGTGGATACCTCGTGTTGGGCCTCTGCTGCGCCGGTGTCCACTGTCCATAATAGTACGATATTGTCCGCTTTGGGCCAAGCCCTCACGGATTTATTCTTGGGCTCCTTCCCAAAAGGCCTCGTACTATTATATTTTCAGGTCACTTATAAAGATGATACTTCACCTTACCGTCAACACCACCATTCTCACTAAAGCTATCAAAACCCAAAAACTATTTCTCCCAGTGAACTCTCAAACATTCAAAACATTCGCTCCCGGCATCTTTTCACCCGAAAATCAAGAAACCCAAATAACGCCTAAAAGACAACTAACGCGGAAGCAGATCCCAAATCAGAACCTTAGCTCTGGTGCCAATTGTTGTAACGGAGGCGTCCCGTTACCCAAATAGTTAATTGATAAGGTGATAAGAACAATAAATAACGAATGTAAATAAAGTTGACAAAAAGAATTACGTGGTTCACCAGTAAAATAACTGGCTACGTCCACCCTTCAAGAAGATCAAACTTCACTATAATGGAGAAAATAGTACAACAGTAGACCGGTATACACGTGCTCAATATGAGCCAAAAGTATACCCTATTCTACCTACAAATATGGTAGTCTCAAAGAGACAAAAGAAAAGACTACCCCAAACACTACAAAAAAATGCGCTCTTTGCGACGGAAAATTTGCGACGGACAGTAAAGTCGTCGCAAACTTGGGTTTGGGACGGATTTTGCGACAGATTATTATTTTGCGACGGAATTTGCGACGGACCTAAATTTCCCAGACCCGCGAAGTGAAAGTCAAATGGCGGGAAAGTTTGCGACGGAAAGTCCGTCGCAAATATTGACTTTTGCGACGGAATTTCCATCGCAAACACATTGACCAGACTTGACCAAAAGTTGGTCAAGGTCAAACTTTGACCAGCTTTGCGACGGAAATTCCGTCGCAGAAGTCAAAATTTGCGACGGAATTTCCGTCGCAAAGCTGGTCAAAGTTTGACCTTGACCAACTTTGCGACGGAAATTCCGTCGCAAATTTCCGTCGCAAACAAAATTTATACAGACCCCGCGGGTCTTCTTTTTTCCCCCAAATCGATTTCAATTTTTTCTCTTAAAAACCCTAAGTGCGATTTTGACGAACACCCAAACCACCCCAACCCACCACCCCCGACGCCACCACCCCCGACCCCACCACCCCTGACACCGCCGGCCACCCTGCCACGTCGCCGGAGCACTCCCTCCTTCTCCTTCCTTCCTTCCTCCTTCCTCTCCTTCTCATTCTCCTTCTCCCTTCCACCTCACCGCCGCCGCCACCACCACACCGCTGCCACCTTGCCGCCGCCACTTACTTCTTCATTCTCCATTTCTCTTAATGTATGTATACTAACTTTCGTTATTTATATACCGTCTTAATTAGTTATGTTTAATCCGTCGCAAAATTCCGTCGCAAATTCCGTATTATTGTTTTTTTATTGTTATTAGGAATAGTTAGTTTAGTTTAATTGTTATTTGATTAGTTTAGTTAGTATTGTTAGGTGGTTAGTGATATTAGGTTAGTAGCTAATTCCGTCCCAAATCCGTCGCATATTGTTGTTAAGATGTTTAGGACGATTGATTTTTGATATAAAATTTGCATTGTTGTTGATTGTTAGTGTTGTTGATTTGTTTAGAATATTCTTGAATAGTACCCGTTCAATAATTACACATTAGGTGTAATTGTTGAATAGTCTTCGTTTTGGGACTGTCTTTGAATCTTTCATGCCATTTAGGTAGTAAACACTCTTATATTTTCTTGATTGTAATGAAACAAAAATTGGGCAACACTTTCTTATTGTTCTCCAAATACATTCTATATAATGTATTTGGAGAACAATAGGGAAGTGCTGCCCAATTTTTGTCTCATTACAATCAAGAAAATATAAGAGTGTTTACTAATGGTATGAAAGATTCAAAGATGGGTTTAGGCTGGAGAGATAAGGACCCCAGACCAATATATGTAAATTGTTTTTTTTTGCAGGTTGGTGTTGGTGTTGGTGTTGGTGTTGGTGTTGGTGTTGGTAGTTGTAGTTGTAGTTGTAGTTGTAGTTGTTGTTGTTGTTGTTGTTGTTGTTGTTAGTTGTTGTTATATATATGTAGTTGTTATTTAATTGTTGTTGTTAATTAATTGTTGTTGTTGTTGTTAATAAGTTGTTAACTAGTTTTTGTTGTTAGTTGTTGATATATATATATATATATATATATATATATATATATATACGTAGTTGTTGTTATTTAATTGTTGTTGTTAATTAGTTGTTGTTATTGTTTGTTAAAATATGTAGATTTACTATGAAGAGATTAGAAAGAAAATGGATGTATGAAAGGTTGGATTCTAGGAAAAAAATAAGGCAGGATTTCGTAATTGGTGTTAATGAATTCATTAACTATGTTAAGCAACAAGACGAATACGTTAGGAATAGAGAAATTAGGTGTCCATGTTCTAAGTGTAAGAATACAAAGTATTTAGTTGAGCAAGAAGTACGGAAACACCTTGGTTTGAGAGGGTTTTGTGATAATTACTACGATTGGGTGTGTCACGGAGAGAAATTCTCCGTTGAGGAAGAGGGAAGCTCATCAATGCACTCCGACAATCCTTATAGAGATATGGTAGAAGATGCGTTACGCGATAGCATTGATCAAATTAGGGAAGATGCTCTAAACGCCGAGGTGGTCGATGAATCTCCAAATCCTAATGTATTAGCTTTTTTCCAAATGCTAAAACATGCCGAACAACCTCTTTATGTAGGAAGTCGTATGACATTGCTACAGTCGGCTTCAAGGTTGATCACTTTAAAATGTGAATTCAACTTAGCTGAAAAATGTGTAGATGGTTTTGCGTCATATATCGGAGATATGATTCCTGAAAATAATCTTATGACGCGTAACTACTACGAAACCAAAAAAGTTCTTAAAGCTCTTCAACTTCCCCATCAGAAGATAGATGCCTGCTCGGTAGGATGTATGCTTTTCTGGATGGACGACGCTCACCTTGATAAGTGCATAAAATGTGGTACGAATAGGTACAAATTAGAGAAAAATGCAAATGGCAAAAGAGTTCCCGAAAAGTTCTTAACTTATTTTCCATTAGGACCACGGTTGCAACGCTTTTATGCCACAAAGCACATCGCGGGCAAAATGCGTTGGCATTATGAAAACCCTCGTGTTAGTGGAACAATGTCTCATCCAAGTGACGGGGAGGCTTGGAAACAGTTTGACCGGCTACATCCTGATTTTGCATCTGAGCCTAGGAATGTCCGTCTTGGACTTTGCACTGATGGTTTCGCACCGTTTAGTCAATTCGGGAAGCAATATTCATGTTGGCCGGTGATACTTACTCCATCAATGGCTACAAATTTCGAGCTTTCATTCAAGGAAAAGATTTGGAAAAGTGCACAATTAACAATGGAGTTTGTTTGAGTTCCACTGAAGGAGCTGACTACTATGGGACCCTTGAGGAAATTGTTGAAATGACTTATACAGGCCCACAAAGCACTTACAAAGTCATTTTGTTCAAATGTAGTTGGCTAGATAACTCCGAAAGAGGCATGCAAGTGCATAAGGAATATAAGCTTGTGGATGTTAACCGGAGTAGAAAATTTGCAAAGTACGACCCATTTGTGTTGGCATATCAAGTGGAACAAGTTTACTATAGTCCTTATCCAGGTATAAAAAAGGATCAAAGTCAATGGTCAGCGGTATTCAAAACCAAGGCTAGATCACATGTCGATGCCCCCGTTGATGAATCTTTCTTTCAAGAAAATGTTACTAATGGTGAAACAATACTGTCACCAATTGAAGTAGAAGAAGAAGATGAAGATGAAATTGTGGAGGAACCAGAATACATACAAATTGTGACAGTGGGGCAACATGAGGATGAGGATGAGGATGAGGATGAGGATGAGGATGAGGATGAGGACGAGGACGAGGATGAGGATGAGGATGAGTATGAGGATGAGGATGAAGATGAAGATATTATAGATTCTCTTTGTAAGGATGTAGGAATAAATTGTTCAAGTGATGATGATGATGATTAGGACTACTATCTATTAGATTCGATAATCTTGTATTTGTTGAAATTATTGTAGATGCCGTATGGCTTAATGTCAATGAAATTATCTTATTAATCTTATTATTCAAGTTTTTAATTACGTAAAACATTTCTTTCTAATTGTTGCTATATTAGTTTGATAATTATATGCCGGGCGGAAGACGACGAGGTGGTGGTAGTCGTCAGCCTGAGGGAGGACGATCGGGAGCTAATGATGATGAGGACGAGATTGTTCCACCTGAGCCTCAGCCGCCTACACATCGAATACACCTCGATCCGACTGATTACGAAGGCGCCAAGTGGTAAGTATCTTATTTGTTTACGGATAATTGATTATATATATGTATATATTGATTATAATATGATTACTTGTTAACTATTTTATTTTCACATTTAACTCTTTTTCAGGTTCAGTCACAAAGACGTTTCTAATCTTATAACACAGACCATTATTTGCAACTACAAGGAGTATGCGCCCAACTGGTCAGAAGCGCCGGATGCCATTAAGGAAGAGTGGTTGAATTGGTTTGAGGTATTTATTAACTGTTTACTACCTATTTCCGTTTTCTTATTTATTACCTATTTATTGTTTCATATTTATTTAACAATTTTTTTTTTTTGAAACAGAAAAAAGTTACCTTTCACCCTCGTGATAGAGCAGCGGTTAGGTCGGCGTGGGAAGACATGATGAAAGACCGCCTTCGCAAAAGAATCCACTACGCTATGAGGAAAACAACGGAGCAAAGGCCGCAGTGGATACCGGCCGTTATTTTCGAACAACTAAAGGGAAGAAAGGACGATCCAAAATTCCAAGAGAAATCCGACAAAAACAAGACCAATCGGATGTCGGGAAGTACCGAAAAAGGCAAGGCCTTAGGTACTCACATTATGGGTCGTAAAAACACCCTACAGATGATGGATGAAATGGTAATTTCTTAGTTTTTAATTCACTTTTTCTTGTCTTGAATAATTTTCACCCTTGACAATCTTGAATGTTTTTTTTAACAAGTGCCGTTGGATTTAAATTGCAGGCTGGAGAAGATGGGAGGGATGTACCATCCGCCTTGAAGTTGCTGGAGAAGACAAAAAAGCATGCCAAGAAGGGTTGGCTATCAACGAAACCCAAAGCACTCTTTGTAAGTGAACAGAAACTTTTCTTTATATTTTAGTAATTTGGTTTACTAATTAATTAACGTATACTAATCACATTTTATTTTTGTTTTGTAGGAAAAAGTTTTTTCAAGAAAATCGAAAATGATAAGTGAATGGATCCCGGAGCAAGATATCGACGACAACGAGATCTACTTCGAAGAACATGGCGGTTTCAACAAGAAAGGGTTGATACTCGGTATGGGAAATGCAGCCCCAGTCATTTACGAGCGTCGTCGTCACTCAAGTGCTGGGACCCAATCATCATACACCCCAGGTTTGTATTTTATAGTTTATTAAAAATTAAGACTAACCGATTATTTAACCGTTTATTAAATGAATATAATATCATGTTTGACTATTCATTGCAGGTATCGTCGGCAGAGTTCTTCGAGAGAATGCTCAGCTAAGAGAACGCGATCTCGAGACATCCCAAAGGCTGAAGGCAATTGAAGAATACTTAAGTCAACAGGGGGCGGAGTTCACTACTCAGAGCTGCAACCCGGGAGGCTTTTCTCAGCCGAGACGCGACTTCGACGATGATGGCGGCGACAATGCTAGGGCGGCCACTCATTTCGCCACCCCACAGCCCACCGACACGACCGTTAGATAGGTTTTATTAGGTTGTTTAGTTGATGTACCGCGGATTATGTTTAGTTTTTAGTTGGATGATCATTTGTACAACCTTCATTTTAGTTATGAAAAGACGTTTTAAAAACCTTGTCTCCGACAAGTTTTTTGTTGCTGGGTTGTTTTTCTGAAATTGCAGGTTTACAGATCATGCAAAAGGGAAAAAATGAATCATTTCAATGGAAATGGGGAGCTGGAAAAACGGCTGAAACACGAAAATCATACAGGAATTTGCGACGGAAATGTCTCAATTTGCGACGGAATTCCGTCGCAAACCTTGACTAGAAGTCAAAGGCAGTCCAGATTTGCGACGGAAATTCCGTCGCAAATAGTCCCTTTTGCGACGGATTTTCCGTCGCAAATCTGGACTGACTGTGACCAGAAGTCAAGGTCAGTCCAGATTTGCGACGGAAAATCCGTCGCAAAAGGGACTATTTGCGACGGAAATTCCGTCGCAAATCTGGACTGACTTTGACTTCTGGTCAAGGTCAGTCCGTCGCAAAATAAGGTCAATCCGTCGCAAAAGTGTTGCGACGGAAAAATCCGTCGCAAAAGAATTTTTTGCGACAAAAATATGGGACAGATGCAGTCCGTCGCAAAAACATCATTTGTGACGGATTTCACCCTTTTTGCGACGGACATTTCCGTCGCAAAGAGCGCATTGTTTTGTAGTGAAATAAGACGGAGGACAAATTATCTTGAGGCCAACCAAGATCTAAACAAACTCCTCCAATCTTCAAAGACAAACGAGACAGACGAACCTCAATAATAGGGCCTGAGAACCTCACAAATTGACCCTCTTTATTGTGCTCTCAAATCTCTCACATCTTTGTCTCTTCTTAATTAACGTAGAATAATACTTGAGTCTTTATATAGTTATTCCAGCCAAGATAAAATATCTAACCTAATTAGAAACCAAAGACTATTAGGAAACTAATATAATAGTTTCCTAATCTAATTCAAGATTCTCCTACCATAAATAAACTAAGAAACCAAGTCCTAATAAGACACTTAGTTTAATCCGTCTTCAACACAATTCAAGGCATAAATTCTCAACAATTTTAATTATATTGTTATGCTAATATAAAAGTTAAAAGATTTTATACGCTTAACTTACACGTAATTAAAAACAGCGCATTAGATCGACATTATAAAATACAAAAAAAATTGTTTAAAATATACTATCAAATATATACAAGATTAATAAGACAACAATAACATTATGCATAAAAAAAAATTATTTGTCTTATATATCTAGGGGTGAAGGAGAGAGAAAATTCTATAAAAAAACCCTCATCTCCTTCTAATTTCTTCGTGTGTACCACTATTGTCTGTATCTGTCTCCCTCCCATATTTCTTCCCCTTCTTCACCCCTGGTCGCCGGAGATGTGGTTGTGCTTTAGCCCATCTCCGGCGAACCAACAAGCCATACTTGATTAGATCTCTTTTTCTTCCAAATTAAGCTCGACAGGGAGGTGACTGAGGTATGAAGGCGAGGAGAGGGTTTAGGCTCGGCCATAGAGAAGCGGGTGAGGATCCTTGGTGTTCTACCTGAAGGAAGTGGTACTCGACCAGAGGTACTACGAGGTCGGCTGTTAAGGAGATAACCTTTAAATGGGGCTCGACTGGAAAGGAGGGGAGGCGTGCAGCCGCTTTTCTGGCTTCTCTTGATGCTTCTTCCTATTCTGTTGTTTCTCTTGTTTGACGTTGTTCTTCAGGCGCCGAATTGGGAGGACTCGAGCGTTAACGAGAGGAGAAGAAATGAGACTAGACTAAAAGGGTAAGGAGGCAGGCTCGAACGTTAGTGAGAGGAGGCTCTGCTGAGGTACGAAGTGGAGGACCATAAAGGCATGGGACAAGTAAAGTCAGAATGGAGGTACTGCCCTAGCCGAAGGGATATCATCATCATACTCTTCTGCTTCGTAAGCGAGCCCAACTTCATGTATTCTTCCTCTTATGCTGCTTCGCCTTCTACTTCTTTTGTTGGATCGAATGAAAGTACGTTCTTTCTTTGGATTCCTATCTGATTCTTTTGTTCTTTGACTTATGCCTTCTCTTTAGGCTGCGTTGAATTCCAAAAACCCAACTAGGAGCGAGCAAAGGAATTAAAGTAAGAATGGAACTCATCCTCTGCTTCTGCCTCTTTTCTTGTCTATTCTTTGACTTCCTTTGATGCTCTTCAAGCTTCCTCTTCGCCGTATTCTGATTATTCAGCTTCGTATTCGGCTTTCCAAGGGGACTCAGCTTCCTCTTAATCTTTCAGTCCTGAAGCTTCGTCTGCGTCGTATTGTTTTATTGCTTCTTCAGACGCTTCTTCGTAACGAGGACCCGGAGGCGTAAGGGCGCACGCTAGTGAGACAGGGTGAAGATGGAAGTATGAAGGCGAGGGAAACTCATCAATTTCCCCGTCTTCTTTTCTTGTCTTTTCTTTGCCTTGGGATTCTTCTGTGCATTTGAGCCTGCTGGATCAATTCACCTATTTATTTCATTGGCAGTCTAGGCAGGCTTTTTACATAAAGAAAGTCAGAAGGAGAGAGGGGGATCTTGGGGATAAAAGTGAATACGAAAGGATAAAGAATAGAGACAAGAGTCGTAACGAGGACATCAGCCTAGGGCGAGCTCCGCTAAGGAAAGGTGAGAGCCTAATTCTATCCGAAGTGGCATATCCGAGATAAGACTCTTGGCCAAAGAAAAGATAATGAAAAATAGCACATACTACAAAGGCAAAGCAAGTCAAGTCTCTAGCACTTCTTTTTGGGGCAGGTGTCTATATCGGCTCGAAGAGGTTCTATATCGTAATATCTAGGTGAAAGCAAGCCTTTTCTTGCTTCCTCTGCGCCTGCTTATTCCCAAGGGAACTTGACTTCTAAGTATCCAGCTTCCTTTGATGCATCTTTGACTCCGTCTTCCGAGGGGAGCCCAACATCTACTTCTCTTCTTGATGTTCATGCGCCTTCGCCTGCGCCTTCCGAATGGAACTCAGCTTCTTAGTAGTATTCTTCTTTCGCTGGGCGGCCCCCTCTTCTTAATCTTTCAGTGCCTCAGCTGCTTCTTCGTTTTCTCCGTATTCTCCCGAACGAATCCTAAGACCAGCATCTACTGCGCCTTCTCTTTTGTATCCATTTGCCCAAGGAAACTCAGATTCTTCCTCGTATTATACTTCCTTTGTTGCATCCTATTCTTACGCGTCTTCCGAAGGAAGCTCATCAAATACCTCGTCTTTTCCTTTGTATTCCTATTCTGTTCTGCGCATTCTTCTTGGAAAGGTTACCCATCAGCATCTTCCGAAGGGAGCTTCTCTTCAGCTTCCTCGTCTTCGTATTCATATTCTTCCTTGCTCTTTGTGTTGCTTCATCTGCGCCTTCGGCTTTCTAAGGAAACTCAGCTTATGCTTCCAAAGGAAAGTCATATTCTAAGTCTTCTTCTCCGTATTCCCTGCATTCCTCGTCGTATTCTACTTTTCTTGTGCATTTGAAATTTTGAACCTGCTTGACAGTCTAGGGACGCTTTGTACATAAAGAAATTTCAGAATGGAACGAATGACTTGACCGAAATAACCCCGTCTGCTCCTTCTTTTCTTGCTTCTCTTGATGCAGCTTCTGAAGGGCACCCAGCTTCCTCTTACGTAGAGAGCCCCTCTTATTCCGAAGGGAACTTGACTTCTTAGTCGTATTCTTTTGTTTGGTCGTGCTGAAAAAAGCAAAAATGGACATTCAGTCAGAAGAAAGAAGAGTCGATTCCAAGGATAAGGCTCAACTGTATACGAGAGAGGCTCGGGGGAGAAGACTGAAGTATGATGGCGAGGAGAGAGTAGAGAGACTCAACTGCTAAGGAAAGGACCGGGTGCGAAGTGGGATTAGCTGAGTTACGAAGGAAAGGAGAGAAGTGAAGAATGTTAACGAGAGGGGATTTATCCTGTCGACCATAGGGAGATAAGCCCGAAGGGAGGTGACTGAGGAACGAAGGAGATAGGCTCGAGTTCATACAAACGAGAGGAGACGGAAAAGAGACTCGAGTTCATAACGAGAGGAGCGGGGAGTTTACGAGGCTCGACGTAGCCGATTTGTTTGGGGTTTATGCGGCCTCGCCTGCTTCTTCCGAAGGAAACTCAAATTACTCGTCTTTCAGTTCTAAAGCTTCGCCTTCACCCCCCTTTGTCTTCCGGAGTGAGGTCTATTTACTGTTTCCTTTGTCTTAATTCCACTGGAGTTTTATCCGACTTTCTTTCTTCATCCCGGTATGTGCGAGTTGTTTTTGTTTTGTGGGTTTCTAATCGACCGTCTCCTTCGTCGCCTGCCAGACCGTCATCGTCGCTATCGCCGTCACCCCTCTTTTTTAATGTGTCTTAGTCTGGGATTCTACCTACGAGATGTTTCCCTTCCCCTCGCCCCTTCCCCCGTCTTCTAAGGTAGGTCCTTTCTGTCAACACGGATGAAGACCATCCGTGCCTATGTCAGTCTCACTGGTTTGTTCGTGTCTGTGTCGGTCTCACGATGGTTGTCCATGTTTCTGACTGTGGGTAGGGCTGAGCAAAAAAAATTTCGATACAAATCTTTATTCGAATCTGATCCGAATTCCGAAAAAAATCCAAATATTTGGATACCGTTTAAATTGGATATCCGATCCGATTTTTTCCGAATAAACTGGACCAGATGTGGATCAAGATTTTCATAAAACTGGATATTCGAATCCGATCCGAATTTTAAATATTTATATAAAAATTGTTTAGAAACTTCATGTTTAGTTTATGCGAATTTTAGACATGTTTTGAAATTTGTAATAAAAACTTGTAATTAATAATTCATGCGATCGGGACTTATAATTTAATAATTTATGTGATCAAGACTTTTAATTTAATAATTTATGCGATTAAGATTCAAGACTTATAATTTATGTCATTAAAGACCCCTTTTAAAGTGGGTTACAAAATGTGAAATGGACTGAAATTGTGTCGTGCACGTGTCGTTGATACTATTCACCTGAACTGTGTCATTGCCTGTACCGGACTTGTGCTGCCCACCCTAACCGAGCCCGAATTGCCATCTCTACCATAGATGGAAGGGTATTATGAGCATTTTACGTAAAATGTTACTTAACGAGTCGAAAAATAAGAAACTAGTATCGAGGCAGATATACGGTGGTGATTGGGGAGTCTAGATGAAAGTTTGCGAGTTATTTATAAAAATGTAAACACATAATTAATCATGATTATTTGTAAATTTTCCTACTAATAATGTTCCAAATTTGTAACATGAGATTAAAAAATTTACGAAATAGGTGGTATAATATGATGAAATGGACTTATTATACATTTCACCTTCGAGTCAAATGAAGTCCATAAAATTCCGATAAATCGGTATGATGTCATTCAATACAAAGAATTAACATGAATGAACCCATCCGATCGACAACAATCAAAAGACTCGGTAACAATTTGAAGAGAGAAAAGTTGATGATGAATGTACGAGATAAGATGCTCTATAGGGTAATCTCTATTGGACGCATCCATGAATGTTAAGAAGGCTTGCTATTGACCAAAGGGAAGCTCCAACCCCAGAAATAAGCCGAGAACTGCATCCCAATATCCAATCAGCTGCCACAAGGATACATCAAAGTGTGAAGAACATGAGAGCCTTAGTCCCAAAATGATTTGGGGTCGAAACATAATAAATTGTGAATGGTACTCATCTCCTGGATTACCCATCATCGTCACAACTACCTATTGTGACCCCACCCCCTTTACACAAACTAAAAAAATCAAAGACCTTAATTAAGACAGTAATACACATACCTGACCGATGATACCTTTTCCTGTCTGACCTTCGATAATGAGACCAACAGTGAGACCAATCATCGCCCAAGCTCCATTGATTGCTTCAATTTGGCGCCTTCTCTGAAGTTCCAACATTTTAAAATCAAAAGTGGGTATAACAATAACTGAAGAAGGGAAATGCATTTGACGTAAAAGAAATGCTCCTAAACTTTCACATCCAGCTAATCATTCATAAAGTATTCGTTTATACGCTTATTTCACGATGACTGGGTTCAAGCAGTTGGTCTCGTGTATGAGATGATTTCATACAATTACAATGCTAGACCAACTCATTCAGTACAAAAAATGCCCCAATTTAGCCAGCCACTAACCCCATTCCAAACTTCTCATATGTGTTCTTCTCCTGATCATCTTATCATGAAACTATTTCATATGAGAATTTGGGCTTCTTATTCCCTAGTTTTTAGTGGATTAATGGTACACAGGCTAGACTATTAGAAACATCACTAACTTCGATTGTAAGGCTCCAATCACAACCAACATCTCAACAACTATTTCCTATTTCCTACATCCCAATATCTTTTTTCCCAAATCTAGCATGGTCTGACCTGTGGATATAAAATCTGGGTTGTGACAATGCCTATCAGCAAATTACAAGTTTAAATATGGTGGTTACAACAGCCTTTTCAAGTGTTGGTCGTATTTTGGGTGTACTGACCATGATCAAGTCACAAAATGCATTGACAAGAAATGGTACAAAAATGTAAAGAAATTCCTCCTTCGTTCGCCTCTAATACCCTGGCAACCAGCTAAAAGATATCCTATGGCCATCTACTGAATCATGCAACATCGCAGGTTCGTAGAATCGTACGAGTTCTAGGAATTTTAGCGAGGACTACAAATGAAATCGTAGTTTGCTTATCAGTGATCAAAATGTGTTGGCTCATTGAAAGTCGTGTGCAACTTTGTGTATACAGGCTACTCAAAGCCCTTTTTAAGTATCCAAATATCAGTGGATTCAGTTTAACCAAGTGTAGCACACATGTAACACCGGTAGCATTGTAATCGAAGTCAGGAGTCATGGCAAATGAAATCCACAAACCTCAAGTTTCTCTTTAGCTTTAATTTCTGCCATTTGTTTGGCAGCTAATTTCTTGGCCTCCAAAGGATCAACCATAATTACTTCTTTGCTTAATCTTCGCTTTCCTGGAGAGACCTGTACAACAAGAGCATTTCAAAAATGGGTACAAATAGAGGTTCGCCTTTTCCATCTCTACTAAGGTTTAAGGGAGAAAGAATGATGCTCAGTAAGAAAGATTCAAGTTAAGCAACCTAAATATTTGGTCGATATAGATTTGAGAGTTTTAAATTTCCATCTAGAAACGAGCAGTTTACAAAAAGTAGATACAAAGGAATAAAGCAACCTAAATTTTTGGCTACTTCATTATATATGCATTACTTCCGATTTTGTATCAGATTCTATCATGTCATGATTTGTAAAGCAAGCTAAACTATTCAGCCATTCCATGCAATTAACTGATTCAACTTTCTACTCCTCACACATATGGTCAAATGTCAGTAACTGAGTGAAACGCTGCTTCGATAATAAATTCCAAAGGAACCTGATGAAATACTAACCAACAATATTTTTACTATTCAAATGTAGCCCTTATGCATACATTAGAAGCGGCTAGCACATGAAGTGCATGACCCCTGGTTGTACGAGTGAAAAATCTGGATTGTTTCCCTCCGGTCAAGCGCCATCTGAAACAGGAAAAGCCTATCAGACATAAACAAACATCAATGATTACAACGATTGCTCAATTAGGGATATTCTGACTCTACATATTGATGAATTTCAAGAATCTTGTCACACCCAAAAACAGTAGATATTGGAGTAGAAGGGTAAATGTACGATAAACAGGGTACAAAAATGCAGCATTGGCCCATGTCAAGATAACTCGTTACAGAAGTCAAGACGTCTTGGTACCGACAAACTGACCCAACTGGTTGAGACAAACCCAAACTCAACCGGAAACCTGAATTAAGCCAATGGACCCGATCCCATTTGAATTTTGCTAGCCCTAGATAAGCTCTGACTTTAAATGAGACTAACAACACACATGAACCCGAAATCACTAGACACAACTTGACCCGTTCTTGACCCAAATGTGATGTAAAAATTATCAGTAATGATATGTGAATGCCTGGTTGGGTGTACACATCTGAAAAAGTTCCCAAGTTTGATGGAGTTTATCTAATTAGCATATTTTTCTATGTAACGCAAAAACATACCCCGTATCTAAGATGGTATTACATGTGAGACAAGCCCATTAAACCGATAATTAAATCATGAATACATAGTACAAGATAAATTGGGTTTATCTCACATGTGGAGCATCGCATACAAGAATCATAACATACCTAAAAGGCATGGTTGGTGCAACAATACAACTTGGTAATCAGTACTCATAATACATGGTCTAAAGTCCTAAACAAGATTTTTCATTGAGAACTATAATATTTCTGTAAAATGTATACATGATAACAACAATAATCAGTGAATATACAAGAAATACATCAGCATCTATTCATACATTAACGTGATGCCCTCCCACCTCATAACGGATGTATTCATCAACACCTCCAGCAACCCTTGATGTGAATCTCAACATCTACTTTGTATTTATACATCCACTAGACCAACACTAGGATTTATGCTCTCAATTCTCGTGCATATAGAATCCACAACGTATTCGTGACGGAGAGAATGTGAATGTATTCACAATAATTGCAGTCTACTTAATTAGCCCCTATTGAGATCTAAATTCCTAAGTCCCTAACTACCATGATTGCCAAGAATTGGAAAATAGAATTCAACAAAATAACTTACTAAACAAAGTGATTGCTCTTTACTAACATTTCTAGCAAAATTTTACAAGTTCAGCAAATAAAATAAAACATCAAAATCCCACTTTTATAGACAAACCAGAATCAAGAAAAGAATTCATTCCATCCGAATACAATCACATCAATAGTCCAACAGTGAAACACACTCAAAACAACATGAAACAAATACACCCAGATACAAAATAATCGTTCGATTTTGACCAATTTACTACATTTGACCAAATATCTGAGAGGAGAATTTGAAAAATGTACAGAGGGAGTATAAATTATTGGAAAGTCAGAAGCCACGAAAATACACCTTCAAAATACACACCAATCAATCTATTTCATTACATTATAATCACATCAATCATCTCAAAAACTGAAAAGAACTTAAATTTACATGAAAAAAAAGACCATACAATATACTACTCTCCCCTAGCAAGGGCGTTGGTTCTCTTTCTTTTGGGCACCAAAATTAGGGAAATGATTTTGAACCACTGACCAGACAAAATGTTTTACGCCATATGGTATTTTGCACCACAAAAACTTACCAAAAAAGAAAAGAGGAGACAACACTCCACTAGCATTGAAACGGAAACAGAAACCCACCAGTATAAAAGGTGGAGAGAAGTAGAACTTACTCAGGAACAGAAGTTGGGTTTCTGGAAACAGTTATGAATCTAGAAGCTGGAATTAACGAGGCTGCCATTTTCAATAGCAAAGCTAAAAGCTTGGTGTTTGCTTGGTATAATTTGAGCAAAAATGGGTGGAAGTGAGCCAAGTTAGTTAGTTATGAACGCTGTGTAGTCGTGGACGTTCTTGATCCTCTTCGTGTAATCTGTAGTCCTCAACTACTCCTGTACAATTGTACAAGTAGACCCGACAAATTGATTCGACCCGAGATCCTAGGTAGCACGGACGCTTGTCTAACTAACCGTGTTTTGTTTGATACCATATTCGACACTCGGACACCCGACTCTCGTCGAACACACGTCTAAACCTGTTTTAGTTTAGGCGAGAAATAAAATGTCAAAAAAGAGCGATTAAAAGACCGGTTTGGGTGATAAATGACACTATTTATAGTTATATGGTCAAATTTGACCTTCATTTATCTAAATTTAATATCAAATACATTACAAAACTAAAGTTATACATTATTAATAATCGTAAAATATATATTTTATTAAATTCAAAAGGCGTGTCCCGTGTCCTAAATTTCGTGAGATGTTATGTCACGTGTTCGTGTCCGTTTTGGTGCTACCTATCCCGAGTCTCTCGAAATTGAGTTGAACCACAAACCTTGGATGTGACCCAAAAGCGAATTAATTTGACCGGATCGGAACATGGCCAAAGCTTTTGTTGGCACGAAACTGATCCGATACAATCCAAAAATGACCTGACAAAATAAAACTATACCTAAACAAAAAAAACTGAACTGACTAATTTTAAAGCACAAACTTAATATTATTTACGTTAAAATAATAATCAATTATCAAATCTAAACTAAAAATAGGTACACCAAACGTACTTTTTCTTCTCTTAATTTTTAACCAAAAATGACCCAGACCCCAAATAACCGTAACCCGAAAATGACCCTACCAACATATCCGTAAAGCACCCAAAACCCAAGACGCCCCAACTCGATTTAACTCGATAATAATGGCCTTATCAGACCCCGACCCAATTTACCCGTTTTCGAGGTCTAGAATAAGAGTAAACCTAGCAAACGGGTCAATCGGGTCGATTTCGGGTAGACAAACAAATGGATCAATCGCCGCGACTTATTTCAAATCTGGGTCATTTTCTTTTGAATGATCAAAAACCTAAATTAATGCAGTTAACCGGATGCGATTCGAAATATGTTAACCCTAACACGTATCAAGTAACAACACATTTGAACTGAAGTCATTTGACACAACAACCTAATCTGTTCTTAAAAGCCTGAACAAGTTAGGTTATCTCCGATGATTTTGGTTCATGTTATTTTCAAAGATTCTAAGTCGGACTCACGACAGTTTCTCCAAATACTAGATCACCTTATAACTTCTCACACCCACCCTTTGGCAGTTTTCCTTAGTCTGTGATCCAATTATTCGGATCCGATTCGAAATATGTTGAACTAACAAGTAACAAGTAACAACACACATGAACATAAGTCATTAGACACAGCCTAACATATAATATCCCTCACATTCTATAGTTATAAGATCCTTGTGTGAATTTGAAGTAAACGGTATAAAAGGTTATTACTTATTAGAAAGCTTGCACAAATCTGTCATAATTGGAAATGTGATCACTTGTTCAAGGACATTAAGAAACGGTCATATCTACGGTTCTAGAGCTCCGATGAGGGTGATTTCATTTCGAGGCGAAAGCTTATTTTCTTATCTATAATACACATAGTCCCAAACTTAATTCAGATAAGTAACAAAAATGGAAAGTTGTTTGATAATCATTGCACAACGTTTTATATGTTGCGGTATATTTTGTGGTTCTAAGTTTTCATTGTGGAGTTAGGGATGGATTGTGGCTAGGGATCGTTAAAACGTAACGGTCGTGCTCGTGGTTTTATGTATTGAATATGAATAGATATAAAGTAATGTGATAGGTATGTATGGTTGCGATAGTGTTGACGATTACGGAGTTTTACAGTTGTGAATTGTGGGAAAATATCTGTATATATTCTCAATTCTTTATATGCATGATTATAACAAATTTATAATGTACGATTTCATAAACGAAGAACAAAATACAAAGATTGGGATCAAGAATTAACATTTTGTCCTTGCAAACGCCTAAGATCAGATATCAAAACAGATACCCTCCTAATCGTTGCACCCAAGATGTCCTGAGAAATACCCTTTCCTGAGCTAGAAATTGCAAAATTACCTTTGATTTTGTGTAAGATGAAAGCTAGAGAGAGAGAAGGGAAGTAGTCGTGTAACTTGTATGTCAATGGGAGGCGTGCCAAGAGGTATTTATGGGGGGTGGTAGTCGATAGTCAGTATATCTCTTAACTACCTTACATAGTTTAGATATGATTCTTAAATCCGTATTTGAGTCTGCCTCAACTACTGCCTAAACAAATAACAAACTCTATCTCTTGGCACTACCTACTACTGACCGAAAATCCCTCCATCTGGCCGAAATTTTAAACTTGCCAGTATATCTCTTGTGTGTAATGATTATTTTATAAATATCGTATATTTATAACTTAATAATTAAATATAAGTGTTTATATTCAACTAAATCATTTAATATTTATTAAATAATTTCATTACACACTAATTAAATACGGAGTATAACATTTTATATTTAATTACGAATTAACATTTTAATTCGTTTTGGCTAATATTATTTAATCAGTATTAAATAATTATATCATCATTACTTTGACTAACCGTTTAGTCGTATAGGGTATCAATATGATTACATTTTTGTATAATCATATCTCTCAGATTCCATCCTTTAGGTGTGACTCTTAAGGACCAGTTGATTACCGCCATCTGTATGACAATAACGTCAAACTTTATAGCAAGCCAACCGTTATTGATAAACGTGAATCAACTGACTAAAATAAAAAAGTATACCCTGTGTTCTTTTAAGAGATTTATACGTGTTGTCGCACTAACTGTTGAGGACACTAGCTCCAACATGAATGTGAGCGAACTTCGAATACGAAGTTAATTTGAAGGAAGGAGGAATGTAACATTTCATTTTTTGTGATTTTCTTATTTGGTAAAATAATATTGTTATTTGATCAATTAGTGGCGGTAAGATAGGTAAGAATGTCACACCCTCATAATCCAAGGCTTTTATTAAGAAGGACCATCAGATTATGAAAGCATTACCATCTCAGTTTTCTGAGGTATAATATCAAGATAAACAAACCAATCAAGCAACCTTTATTATAAATAAGAATAATGTATACATACAACCGTCTGTCAAACAACTCAAAGAAAAGAAATGTCTGCGGAAGCTAAACTAACACGACGCTACAAAACTGTGTGGAGTCCCATCCTCCCCAAGCCATCAAACATCAACATCGCCGAACTTGAAACTCTGCTCACCATTACATGGATAATCACAGTAAAAACAACCACTGCTGAATAAGACGGTCATAATACAATAAGCTCAATACCACAATCTGATAATCACAAACACTGATATCACTGTCACACAGCACAAGTGGCAGCCTCAAGCCCCATATCAATCCCCCACTTGCTTGCGGCACAAGTGGCGTCACATGTCTTTAAGAAGTTAATATTTTGTAGTTGTATGTATGTTGTGGTCTTGTATACATTTGATATCAATGAAATATACCACAAAGGCACAAATCTTCTCTATTCCTCTGTGTCTTCATTCTTCATGGCATCAGAGCACTAATCCTGGCTTTTTTGTTTTTTTCTTTAAAAAAAACACATAAAACAAAAAAAAAATTTGAAATGACACATGGAGATACTCTGAAGTTCACCCCTGATGAAGTTATACAGTAGCGGAGTCTTTTGAGCAACAAAGGCGAATATAGTAAGCAAACCTCAGGTATGAATAATGGTCATTGGCTACTCGATAGCGGATGTTCGCATCACATGACAGGTAGACGGGAATTGCTAGTCGATGTTTGGGAAGAGAAAGCATCTACCGTAAACCTCCCAGATGGGTCACGAATAGTGACAGTGGAACATGGCAGAGTAATTTTAAATGACAATTTTACATTGAAGGACGTGCTTTACGTTCCGTCATTAACTTGTGATTTGATCTCTATAAAACAATTAATTACGGAGAACAATTGCGTTATAACCTTTTATAATGATCATTGTGTAATACAGGACCAATATACGAGGATGAAGATTGGGAGGGGTGAACACAGTGATGGGGTCTATTATTTCAAAGGAGAGCAAGGACTTGTGGCTGCGCGAGCGAATGCAAGCACAAATTCTTAGTTGTCGCACAGACGTCTTGGACATCCGTCTAGTAGTATTTTACCTCTCTTCTCTGATTCGGTTGGTTTTAATTTGTCTTGGAATTTGAATAATATTTGTGACCCGTTTTTGTCGGACCAAAAAAACTCGGTCAATTTTTAACTCCAATAATATGAGAAGTATTGAATCGTTTGTTTTAATACATTGTGATGTTTGGGGACCCTATCACACAAAAAGCTTATCAGGGGCACATTATATTCTTACTATTGTCGATGAACAAAGTAGACATATTTGGGTACGATTAATGTGTGATAGGCAAGAAGTAAGCCAACTTATGATCAATTTTTGTAAAATGGCCAAGACATACTTTCGGAATGAGGTTAAGGTAGTACAAAACGATAATGGAACCGAATTTTTATGTAATACTATGAAAGATTTTTACAATGAACATGGCATGATTATTCAAACTAGCCAAGTAGATACCCCATAACAAAACGGTAGAGTAGAATGAAAGCACAAATATATCTTGGAAAGAGCGAGAGCCCTTCGTTTTCAATGAGAATTACCTATCGAATTTTGGGGTTAATGCGTCCTAACCGGTGCATACTTGATTAATAGGACACCTACCCGATTAATTGACAGCTCGACACCTTCTGATGTCTTGTATGGAGCTCGACCTACTCTTGACAATGTTCGAGTTTTCGGCTGGGTTTGTTATGCTCATAATAAGGATAGGCCCAAAGACAAATTTATTGAAAGGGGTAAAAGGTGCATTTTTGTTGGTTATCCTAGTAATAAAAAATGATACAAGGTTACCAATTTTTAAAAAAAGTGCAGTTTTGAATTGAGAGATGTCATCTTTTATAAAAACTTTCCATTTTGTTAATAGCCAATTCATGCCTCAACGAGAAATTATCCAAGTGAATACACCTGTCACATTTCCTTTTGTGGTTGAAATGCATGACCCACATGAAATAGAGCGTGAATTAAACAGTGAGGAATTAGAAATTGAAGATAATGAGAAAACTGGAAACGAAAAATAAGAAAGGGGAAGTTAAGACGAGTGCGTTCAGTTGTGAATTTTCTGAAGAAACAATGGCTATACCTGTTACAGAAAGCGATAAGAGAAATGATGAGCAACCTCTTCATGAGCATGCTGTTAATAATGGAGAAACGGTTGTAGGGAGAGGAGCTTGACAATGGTTCGTCCCTTATTGGAAGAAGGACTACATTTGCAAATCGACTCGGATCCTCGATCCACTGTTAATGCTCACTCCTCTCAATCGCCATCCAAAGTAAAAGGTACTCGTTATCCGTTGATTAATTATTTCACAACAAATTATTTTTCTGATAATCATAGGATTTATTTAGCAAAAGTTGATGAAATTCGTGAGCCACGAAATTACCATGAAGCATCAAAGGTAAAAAAGTGGTAGGAGGCTATGGGAAAAGAATTTGATGCACTTGAGATGAATAGAACTTCGAAAATTGGTTGTATGTGGGTATACAAAGTCAAGTACAGAGTTGATGGCACTATCGAAAGGTACAAAGCGAGATTAGTTGTGCAAGGATACAGTTAAGTAGAAGGCGCAGATTATCATGATACTTTTGCGCCGGTTGCAAAGATGACGAGTGTCCGTTGCTTGCTCGTTGTGGTGGTTTCAAAAGGTTGGTCCATTACTCAATTGGATGTTAATAATGCATTTCTTCATGGAGATTTAGATGATGAAGTGTACATGCCCACCTAGTTTCGATAGAGGAGGTTCAACCAAAGTTTGCAAATTAATGAAGTCATTGTATGGACTTAAGCAAGCCTCTCAGAATTGGTTTGCGAAATTGACGGATTCATTAGCAAGGTATGACTTCACTCAATCCATGGCTGATTAATCGATAGTAAAGACGGCATTTTCATTGGAATTTTGGTTTATGTCGATGATATGATAATTGTAAGTGATACCAAGGAAGCAAGCTAAGTGACCGTCTCAAAACGCTTCTTGACCTTAATTTTGGTATAAAGGACCTCATGAGGCTCAAATATTTTTTGGGAATTGAGGTAGCAACCCAGGGGACTTTTTCCTAGCCAAAGAAATTATGCATTCGAAATTATTAAAGAGGCAAGGTTGGAAGGAGCAAAACCAGTTGATATACCCATCCAGTCTAATCACCAATTAGGTCTGGCAAGCGGAGAATTGTTACACGACCCTATGAAGTATAAGCAGTTGGTGGGACGACTTATATACTTGACTATTACTAGACCCGACTTAGTATATGCCGTCAATATTTTGTCCCAATTTGTACATGCTCCAAGAAAAGAGCATTGGGATGCCGCATTACGAGCTATACGGTACATTAAAGGAAGTCCGGGAAAGGGGATTGTGATAGAGCGTAATAATGATTTGTTGTTGTGTGGATACTCGGACTCTGATCATGTGAGGTGCCCATTGACAAAGAGGTCAATTACCGGTTATTTCGTGACCTTAGGATACTCACTCATATCATGGAAAGCTAAGAAACAAGTTATTGTTGCAAAGTCGAGTGCAGAGGCGGAGTATCGAGCTTTGGGTGCCGTGACAAGTGAAGCAACGTGGTTGAAGTCTTTTCTTAAATCGCTTGACATAGATCATAGAACACCCATTAAAGTGTTTTGTGATAATACAGACACCTTGCACATTGCAAAGAACCCCGTTTTTCATGATCGTACCAAGCACATCGAGGTAGATTGTCATTTCATACGTCATCATATTATGAACAAAACAATCACAACCTCTTATTTGCGGAGTAAAGACCAAATAGCGGACATCTTCACAAAGGCGTTAGGAGGAGACACTTTCCGTTATCTTCGATCCAAGTGTTGGGAAATGTGTCCTCAACAATAGTGCGATCACGACAATGATAAAATCATTGTTACAAATCTTATAAAATGAATATGCAAGGGACGATCCGATATTTGATATAGTCAACTGACCAACATTAATCGGTAATGATTGGCTGACTAGAGTTTAACATTACTGTCGTATGACGGTGGTGGTCAGTTGATCCCTTTAGGTCACACCTATAGGACAGACCCCTTAAATAATATATGTGGGGAATAATGCATGTATTCGCCCCAAACTTGCAGGATTATAATGAAACATACAATTGTGATTATAGTCATAAGTTAATTAAAAGCATGAAAAAGAAATCAACCTTTGGTCCTTTGTGCTTATGGCCTAAGAACAGGAATTAAAGTAAATTCCCTCCTATAACTTGCACCCAAGACTTGATTGAGATGATGCCGCGTGTGCTAGAAAATACTCTCCAATTGCCTTGCAATATGGGGAGAGCCTTTTTGAGGTTTTAGATGTGAGATCTGAGTTTTGGGAAAAAGATGTTCTCAAAAAACCCTAATTATTCTTGAGATCTGTTTTAATCAGTAAAACAATCAGTAGTCTCACAAAAGGAGAAGTTCTCTCCTTTTGTAATACTTGGCCGGCCGAGATTGGTCTTGGGTAGGAGTGGGCTTTCCACTCTTACCTTATTCCAATGCATGATTCGACCCATTTTGCTAAAATATAATTTGCGGGTATTTATTATAAATCGCACACATGTTATCAGATATTAATACAGTCGATATATTAATAATGGTCTGATAAAATAGGATATTGTATAATTGGCCAAATTAATATAACTGTTTATATTAATACGCAAATTCAATATTTAATTAAATATAACTGCTTGTATTTAATTTTACGAATTAATCATGTAATCCGCATTAGCTAAAATTATTTAATCCGTATTAAATAATAATCTCAACATCTCATTGACTAATTTAATAGTCAATACCTCTGACTAACTGTTTAGTCATATCCGGCATAAATGTGACTGTATTTTCATACCTTCACATCTCTCAAACGTGTCCTATAGGTGTGACGTATAGGGACCAGTTGATCACCGCCATCCGTATGACAATAACGTCAAACTTATCTAGCAAGCCAACCGTTATTGATAAACGTGGATCAACTGGTAATAATACAAAAGTATGCCCTTGTGATCCTTTAAGAGATTTAGTAAGTCATTGTACTAACTGTCAAGGACACCAGCCCCAACAATCTCCCACTTGTCCGTACAAGGGTATGTGCAATGACGTTATCACACTACATGTGGAGGACACAAGTCTCCAACAAACTCCCACTTGTCCGTACAAGTGTAGGTGCGATAACCGAATCTCATATCCTTTTAAAATTTCTCCCACTCAATGTAAGACAATTTGGAAATCCGCATTCGCAAAGGTCGTATCTCACAAGCGATCTGTATGAAGAGTGGTTTCCCCGACTAGAGAGTAACTTAACTGATAAAACGAATCTGTATTCGAGCATGGCCATGCATTTCAGTTACTACTCCTCGAGTGGCCCTGAGAAATGATAAAATCCTGATAAGGGTTTGGATATTTCCCTCAACTCGAATCCTGCCGATATCGCGCAGCATGAAATAACCCAGAAAAAATCCTCTTGGCCCCTGTTACGGTGACCGTGGGAAAGAAACCAAAGTTACCCAAAATCTGCCTTAATCTAAAGAGACAGTTGAAAGTCAAAAGACTCGACTCTAAGGAACACTATGGAGGTCCTATCCACGACCCGGCACCCAATGTTATAAAACATTTAGGACTCCATAACGTTGTCACGGGGTGTCCTACGAGATATCCGTATAACTCGCCTTTGTGATTGGTCAGTCAGCCGCGTGACTTATGGCTCGTTGAACCCACCATCAACCAACGTCACAAAATGATTACCTGAGTTATCAGCTCAAGTGGGTAATCAAGGACCAAAACGATGTAATGTTAATCAGTTCACTTTGTGGTGTTCAAAATTGGCGTACAATTCCACATGAAAAACAAAACATTTTATATCATAACAATAAGGTTGAATAGAGTACACGAGAAAATGAATTATTACATGAATTCATAAAAGAGTACTACAACTTAGGAACACATCTAATTCCCATGGAATGAATGTGTCCTTCATGCTTATCACGTGGTAATGCTTTAGTGAGAGGATCAGCTATGTTGTCATCCGTAGCGATCTTATCAATGAAAATCTCCTTTTGCTCCACGTAATCTCTGATTAGATGAGCTTTCCGTTGTACATGCCTAGCCTTGTTGCTAGACTTATGCTCCTTAGCTTGGAAGATGGCACCTTTATTATCAGAATAAACGGTGATTGGGTCATTCGAACTAGGCACTACTGATAGTCCTTGTAAGAATTGACGCATCCATATTGCTTCCTTAGCTGCTTCTGAGGCGGCATAGTACTCGGACTCAGTCGTAGAATCTGCTGTAACACTCTGTTTAGAACTTTTCCAGTTGACAGCAGCGCCATTAAGAGTAAAAACGAATCCAGACTGAGATTTCGAGTCATCTCGATCCGTTTGGAAGCTAGCATCTGCGTAACCCGTGGCGCAGAGCGTCGAGCCGCCTCCGTAAGTCAATCCCCAATCTTTAGTCCTCCGTAGGTACTTAAGAATGTTTTTCACGGCCATCCAGTGTTGTTCACCTGGATGAGCTTGGAATCGACTTGTCATACTCAATGCATATGCAACGTCAGGACGCGTGCATATCATGGCATACATGATCGATCCTATTGCCGAGGCATAAGGAATCCGACTCATGCGCTCTTTCTCTTCCAATGACTTAGCTTCTTGAGTCTTGCTCAAGTGAAGCCCAGGAGTCATAGGGAGGAACCCCTTCTTGGAGTTCGTCATGCTGAATCTCTCTAGAATCTTATCTATATAAGACTCCTGACTGAGAGACAACATCCGTCGTGATCTATCCCTGTAGATACGGATGCCCAAAATTCTTTGTGCCTCTCCCAGATCTTTCATCTGGAAATGGTTTTTCAACCATGCTTTAACCGAAGATAGGAGAGGTATGTCATTCCCAATCAAGAGTATGTCGTCGACATACAGTACTAAGAATACAATCTTGCTCCCACTCGACTTGATACAGAGACATGGTTCCTCGACTGATCGAACGAATCCATTCTCTTTTATCACTTGGTCGAAGCGATGATTCCAACTCCGCGATGCTTGCTTAAGTCCATAGATGGAACGCTTAAGCTTGCAAACCTTCTTAGGATGTTCTGGATCAATAAAACCCTCGGGTTGTACCATGTACAACTCTTCCTCCAAATAACCGTTTAAGAAGGCGGTTTTAACGTCCATTTGCCATATTTCATAGTCATGAAATGCGGCGATCGCTAAGATAATCCGAATGGAACGTAGCATGACTACGGGTGCAAAGATCTCATCGTAGTGCAAGCCTGGCACTTGGGTGAAACCTTTAGCAACTAGTCTTGCCTTATGGATGTCTTGTTTACCTTCCACGGCATGCTTTATTTTGTAAAGCCATTTGCATTGAAGAGGACGCACCTTTGCAGGTATGTCCACAAGATCCCACACGTTGTTCTCATACATGGAGTCCATCTCGGATTGCATGGCTTCTAGCCATAGTTTTGAGTCAGAACTGGTCATGGCACCTTTATAGGTTGTGGGTTCATTACCCTCTAGGAGTAAGACGTCATCAATATCATGTTCCTCGACCATACCAATGTATCTGTCCGGAGGAATGGAGACTCTTCCCGACCTCCTAGGTTCCTCAGGAATATCTACCGCAGCCTCGGTTGAAGGAACTGTTTCCTCCAATGGTTGCTCGGTAGTTGGTTCTTGAACCTCTGATAAATCGAAGGTTCTATTACTCGACTTGTTCTCGAGAAATTCTTTCTCTAAGAACGTCGTACTAGCCGCAACAAAAACACGTTGTTCGGTTGGCGAGTAGAAGTAATGACCAAAAGTTCCCTTTGGATAGCCTATAAAGTATGTTTTGACCGATCGCGGGCCGAGCTTATCCTCGTGTCTCCACTTGACACAAGCCTCGCAGCCCCAAACCCGAATAAAGGACAAGTTAGGGACCGTTCCCTTCCATAATTCGTATGGAGTCTTGTCAACAACTTTAGACGGACTTCGGTTAAGTATTAAAGCGGCCGACAAAAGAGCATAGCCCCACAATGAATCAGGCACGACGGTGTGACTCATCATGGATCGAACCATATCGAGTAGAGTTCGATTTCTCCGTTCGGACACACCATTTAATTGTGGTGTTCCAGGCTGAGTTAACTGTAGCACGATGCCACAGTCTTTAAGGTGTTGATCAAACTCGTGTGAAAGATACTCACCACCACGATCAGAACGTAGTGCTTTAATCTTTCTACCCAGCTGGTTCTGTACCCGATTCTGGTATTCTTTGAACTTGTCAAAGGATTCACTTTTGTGCTTCATTAAGTAGACATAGTCATATCTACTCAAATCATCCGTGAAAGTGATGAAATACCTATAGCCTTCTCGTGCGTTGATCGACATAGGGCCACATACGTCCGTATGTATGAGTCCTAATAGGTCGGCAGCGCGCAGTCCAACACCTTTGAAGGAAATACGAGTCATCTTACCGATGAGACATGATTCACACGTGCCATATGATTCGAAATCAAAGGGCGAGATAGCTCCATTCTGTATGAGCTGTTTCACGCGTTTCTCATTTATGTGTCCCATACGACAATGCCATAGGTAAGTTTGATCTTTGTCACCTACCTTTAATCTCTTATTATTCACATGTAATATTTCGGTGGTTTGATCTAAAACATAAATTCCATTCATGGAAACTGCCTTGCCATAAATCATATTGTGTTAGGAGAAAATACAGCTATTATTCTCTATTACAAATGAAAAACCGAGTTTGTCAAGCGCAGAAACTGAAATAATGTTTTTGGACAAACAAGGAACATAATAACAGTTATATAAAGATAACTCGAATCCACTTGGAAGCTGGATTACGTATGTTCCCCTCGAGATTGCAGCAACACGTGCTCCATTCCCGACACGCAGGTCAACCTCATCCTTGATTAGGGGTTCTTGGTTTCGGAGGCCCTGCACATGATTATATAGATGAGAACCACAACCAGTATCTAGTACCCAAGTTTCGTAACTTGCATGGTTAATCTCAATCATGTGAATAAAAGAAGAAGAAGACATACCAACAGGAGTAACGCGGCCTGCCTTAATGTCCTCACGATACACGGGGCATGAGCGCCTCCAATGCCCAGTCTTGTGGCAATGGTGACATTCCATGCTAGTATATATCTTTGCTCTTTGTTTTGCCCTGTGAGTTGCTTGACTCACCTGGCCCACTCTTAGTAAATCCTGACTTCTTAAACTTGGGCTTGCCTACTGTTGGGTCGCCCTGAGCTTTAGCTTTACCCTTACCCTTACCCTTACTGGAGATCATGAGAACATCTTACTTCACGCTCCCACTTAATTTCAGATCCTTCTCGGTCTGTACGAGAAGGGAGTGGAGCTCATGAGGAGTCTTCTTCATGTCATTCATGTAATAGTTGGCCCTAAAGAGGGCGAACCCATCATGAAGTGAATGAAGCATTCGATCAACGATTATGTTCTCACTGATCTTGCAGTTTAGGGCCTCCAGTTTCTCGATATTCTCAATCATGTGAAGAATATGTGGGCTAACAGCTTGGCCCTTCTGGAGTTTCGCCTCAAAGAAGCGACAGGTATGCTCATAAGAAACGATTCTCGGAGCCTTTGAGAATTCGTTAGTGAGCGTGGTGAAAATCTTGTTTGCACCATGGGTTATGAAGCGTCTTTGCAAATTGGATTCCATTGCATAGATGAGTACGTTCTTTATCGCACCCGCTTCCATGACGAAGTCGCTATGAGCGCGAACTTCGTTAGTTCTAGCTCCAGTTCCTGGGTGTGGCGGAATGGGCTCAGTTAAGTACTTGAGCTTTCCGTCAGCAATGGCAGCATTCCATAGTGCTGCCTCCCAGTCAGAGAAGTTTGACCCATCATTCCTCAGTCTTGTGGACTGATTCATGGAGTCCATGAAGGCTTTTATCCAGGATTCACGTGCTAGCTTGGCACTTGGCATTGGGTCTTCACCAGCCATTTAGTTATACAGCAGTTTAATTGAACGTGTTCTAGACTGAAAAGAAGATAAAACAAAACCATATAAGCAACTCATTGTTGTGATTTAAGTCTATATTAAATTGAATTTAAACTCGTAGACTCATGCATTTATATAATTGATCTCCCTCAAGAATTATATAAATGATCCCAAGACTCAATTTCCGTATATTGATAAGCCCACAGTTTGGCTAATTCCACCGTTGGAACTCTTGGTCGATAGATTTCCGTAAATCCTATCTATTAGTCCATCTCAGTCACTGGATATTATCGAGTGACCATGATGTTGAGATAAAATAAATCATCTGTTCCCACTTACTCGACGTAGAAGGGGTCATATTATGCCTACCGACGAAGAAGGGATTCATGGGAGGCTGATTTATAAAGACTATTCTCAATTTTTGGTTATACGAGGAAGACCCCATCGACTTATATTAATTCATATTAAGTGAACTAAAATCTAGCATATTCGTGAATGAATGAAATAAAGTGATGGCTTTGCAATTGACATGTGACATCTGTATTGTCACAGAAAACTAACGCGTAACCTCTACATGAGTCAATTTTCAGGCATGTAATAGGTGGTTTGGTTTTAGGCGGAATATGATGCAAGCTATTATCGATGAAAGCATAAAATAAATGCGATAAACGTAAATAAAAGTCCTGGTGTGGCCTATCCTACCAAAATAAACATAAAACAACTTGGAATCCACTGTTGGACCCTAGAAGCTTGTCTTGATGTTCCATCTTGGTCCTTGCAGTGGGAGTGAGCATCCGGTCTACGTCTTCGGTCTTCACAAAATTACTAATTTAAATTACAAAAGTAGTCCTAGATACATTCTAATTTAAATACAAAAGTAATTACATGGCAAAAACCCAAAACGGAGATTCAAGATCTCAAAATTACAAGCAAGATTGTGTCCCATCATTACGGTGACACAATCTTCTAAGGCCACACTAAGTTACAACCGTTTGCAAAAATTAAATACGTTATTGAAAGCATTCACAAGGCATTCAACAAGACGATAAATAAAATGCATCAACTAAAACAAAATTCATTCATGACATAATACTGTTATTATGATTAACAAATTTTTACCAAATCACCTTTTAGGATTAAAATTATGTGATTATACCGTTTTAACCACTTTAATTTTAATAAGTTTATAATCCTATTATTTTAAACCGTTTTAAAATAATATGTATCAAACGAGGGTGAACCGTTTCACAAAATTAATAATATACTATTTCCGTATATAGTATATTACTAAAGGCCATGTGAAAATAAAACATGTTATTTTCGGAAAAAAAAAACGAGTCTGTTACAGGGGTGGTCTACCGACCACCTGGCGAAAAAAAAAATTTTTTTTTTTTTTTTTTTAAAGCAGAATGGTCGACCGACCCGAAAAACAGGTCGACCGACCACAAAACACGAAACCGAGTTTCTGAACACGATTTCTCACAAAAGATAAACTGTCGAAACAGAAAAACACGCAGGAGGCGGTCGACCGACCGCAACGGGGGTCGATCGACCGACTTAGCGGCAGAAGACGATTTTTCAGGTTTTAAAACTTACGAAAAACACAAAGGTAAAATTTTCATGGCCTGGCTCTGATACCACTTGTGGGGAATAATGCATGTATTCGCCCCAAACTTGCAGGATTATAATGAAACATACAATTGTGATTATAGTCATAAGTTAATTAAAAGCATGAAAAAGAAATCAACCTTTGGTCCTTTGTGCTTATGGCCTAAGAACAGGAATTAAAGTAAATTTCCTCCTATAACTTGCACCCAAGACTTGATTGAGATGATGCCGCGTGTGCTAGAAAATACTCTCCAATTGCCTTGCAATATGGGGAGAGCCTTTTTGAGGTTTTAGATGTGAGATCTGAGTTTTGGGAAAAAGATGTTCTCAAAAAACCCTAATTATTCTTGAGATCTGTTTTAATCAGTAAAACAATCAGTAGTCTCACAAAGGGAGAAGTTCTCTCCTTTTGTAATACTTGGCCGGCCGAGATTGGTCTTGGGTAGGAGTGGGCTTTCCAATCTTACCTTATTCCAATGCATGATTCGACCCATTTTGCTAAAATATAATTTGCGGGTATTTATTATAAATCGCACACATGTTATCAGATATTAATACAGTCGATATATTAATAATGGTCTGATAAAATACGATATTGTATAATTGGCCAAATTAATATAACTGTTTATATTAATACGCAAATTCAATATTTAATTAAATATAACTGCTTGTATTTAATTTTACGAATTAATCATGTAATCCGCATTAGCTAAAATTATTTAATCCGTATTAAATAATAATCTCAACATCTCATTGACTAATTTAATAGTCAATACCTCTGACTAACTGTTTAGTCATATCCGGCATAAATGTGACTGTATTTTCATACCTTCACATCTCTCAAACGTGTCCTATAGGTGTGACGTATAGGGACCAGTTGATCACCGCCATCCGTATGACAATAACGTCAAACTTATCTAGCAAGCCAACCGTTATTGATAAACGTGGATCAACTGATAATAATACAAAAGTATGCCCTTGTGATCCTTTAAGAGATTTAGTAAGTCATTGTACTAACTGTCAAGGACACCAGCCCCAACAATATATTGATCAATTGTATATGATACGAATTGATTAATCTCCTTAAAACCGTATTTCGAGTAATCAGAGGTTGAATCTTAACGTAAGATTTATATTTGAAATTGAAACGTGTCAATTGTAAAAAAATAATCGATGTTTATGAAATGTCGAAATTAGAATATGAATGGTTCATGGTTATAACAAACGTTGTAAATATATCGTATTGACGATTATTATGATAACCATATGTTGGGATAGTAATTTCGAATTACTTAATAAATTTGTTAAATATGATTTAATTAATTTAGAAATATTATTTATGTGATAAATTTATATTTTAAATTAATACAATTGTTATGTCACATAAGATGTTACATAATTGTACAAATTATAAATCGAAAAATGAAAGTGCATTTTACGAATATAGGTGCCGGTTTATTGATGATGTTTTATGGGTTTAAAATGTAAAATTAATACCCTAAAACATAATGATTAATAGCCCTAATGCCTATGGTTATGGGTAAGACAAAATTGGCTCTTACTCTACCCTAGGCCTTGTGTTACACGGCACACCCAACCCCATGCATCCCATTCTATATATATGAGATGCTTCATATAATCTAAGGCTAATCTTCTCAAGTTAGCATCTTTCTAGTGTAAGAAAATATAACAACCTCTAAATATTATCTTCATAATATTCTCTAGAATACTAATAGAAGTATTAGTACACGGTTTTAATACTACCGATTCCGTCACCTAGCTCATGCTCGTGCTTCGGTGTTTAAGGGTAGGTCTTGGGTGTAACGTAAAGGAGGCAAGCTATCTTGGTTGCTCCGTGGAGGATCGTCCTAGCACGCTTTTGGACCGGTTGTAAGAATCCGTTTCCTTATCATTTCCGCATCTCATTTTGCATGCATGCATAAGATTAAGATCGACTAAACTAAATTAATATGAGATTAATTAGTATTATTAGTAAGACTAAATATATATAAACTATTTAGTATGACTACCTTAGTTTCAAACAAGTGGTATCAGAGCATTAGGTTGCTTGCATGCAACTCGATTTTTACGTTTTTGCGAGAAAATGCGATTTTAATTAAAAACGAAGTACATATAGGATATGCACGAAAATTTTAACGCATGTATACTTTCTGGTCTTAAAATAGTTTTAAGTCATTTTGATGATTTATGGAATAATATTGTTCAATATTGTAATTAAATTGTTTAGTTTGGGCTTAAAATCGGTTAAAAATGTTTTAATATGGAAAAAATAGCTAAATAATGTTTCTGGCCATGAATTTTAAATATGTTCTCACATGCATTTAACATATTATGAATATATAATTTTCGAAATTATTGAAGTTTTATGCATGGTTTATGAATTTTTAATGGTTAAATAGTCATAAAATGAGTTAAATATGGATTAAATAGTTATATTATGAATTTAACTTTAAATTTTTTTGTAGATATAACATGCAATATTCAAAATATATGATGAATTTTCCAGAAATTTTTATTTAATATTGCATGAATATTGATTTTTATCGTAAAAATCGTAATATTAGTGACATATTTTAGCTTAAATAGTTTAAGTTCGAATTTGACCATAAAAATTTAATATAGTGTCACATATATTATTTCTAGCATGCATGCGAATTTTGAGCTATTAATCTCGAATATTGCATGAGAAATGATTTTAATCGGTAAAATCGCGTAATATATGACACGAATTATTAAAAATAGTAAAAGTTACTTAAATGGTCTGAAAAATTCACCCATATTAGTCATATTATATATGATCATCAACATATTTTTATTTAGTGCCAAAAGTTTCTGAAATTTTAATTTTAATTTTAAAAGGTTAAAATTGGAGATTGAGTGTTGGAGGAGTCATAATTATTTTTCAGATCTTAAACAGTGTGCATCTGATTTTTCCTTGCTTTTTCAGATACTTTGAGTGTCTAGGAAGATGTAAAAATTATATTGGTATTTTATTTCATAATTTTTGAAATAGTTTTGCATTTTTCGATTAATTATGCATGTACACGGCAATTTTACGAAATAAATAAGCATATTTCGAAAATATTTAAGTTTTAAGGATCTGAAATTTTAAGAAATTTTCAGTATATTCAAAATTTTGAATTTTGAATTTTTGAAATTTTTATGACTCATTTGATTATTTTAATGCTATTTCCCGTAAAACCGATTAAAACCGAACAATATTAAAATAAGTTAAGTTAATTTTCGAAATTTGAGTAAGACTAAATTTTGAATCCTAAAATGTGTTAGGAAACTTAACTAAACCATGAATAGTGATTCATAGAGTGATTAGTGATTTTAAAATTGTTTAAATCACGTTATTCCATAAAACCGTGTTATTACGAATAACGATATTTAAAACGTGTTTAAATAGGACGATTTGGCTTAGGTTTTGAATTTTACATAAGCATTGCATGTTTAATTATCATTTATGAATGTCATATTTTATTTACGTAATTTTGAATTATGTAATTTACTTAGTATGGCCTTAGATTTTAATCGATATTTCCCGTAATGTAAGGGTTTATCGATTCGGTTGTAATTAAATGTGATCTCGTATCACTTTATTTTATTGTTTTATTTTATTTTATAATTTATAAAATAGATAGAAAATTTGTAATTATTTATAATTCCGGAGATCCTTGATGACGGTGCCATTTCGGAAAGGAGTTCCGACCAAGACGGAGTTTGCCTTGGGATGCATGCCGCGTGTGAAGTTCAAGGGACCAAAGGAGTTGGTTTCCGAATTTGTAATTTACTTTATTTTCTTTTTTAGGAAAGGCCATACTAGGGTTTTATTTTTGCTTATCATGTTTGCATGCATAGCCAAATCGTCATTCAAACTCATGCATTTCATCGATTTTTATCGACCGTGTCAATTAATTTATCGATAATTCACCGACTTAGTTCACTTAAAGGAGATAGATAATAAATTGACAAGATCTCTTACGTTATTTAAAATCGAGACATAGCCTTACCAAAAAGTAAAGAACCCGCGAAGGATCTTCTTCATAAGGGAGTAGGCTCGGCTAAACCGGGGTGCAAACCTTATTACGTTGGTGAAGTGGGGTAATATGATTACTTATTCTCGAAACTTGGTTGATCTCGACGAAGGTATTCGAGCCACCGTAGTGGTAATAAGTTCGGGCTAAGATAAGAATTAGTGTAATTTTATCGACCGAGAGTTCTAAAAGTAGAATCGATTAAGGGGCTAATCTACCGAGTCATATTAATGAGGGATGTATCGGCTAAACCGTGCCCGAGTTAGTATGTATTTGGGTCTCGGAATCATTTACTTAATTGGGTAAGAGATCATTAAGTAGATGCTTAACTTGTTTAAAAATTTACAAGTTTATTTATTAAAACGATAATTGTGTTTTAATTCCTTTATTTTATTGTAGTTCATTTTCGACTTTCAATCATCAATGGCAAATAACGCTCCACCACTCCCACACCACGTCTCTTGGCTCCAATCTTTCATGAATCGTTGCAAGCTTAGGAAGCAAGGCACCAATTTCAAAGATTGGGAAACTCAATTACTTATAGCTACGGAAGGTGACAATAAGATTCGTTTCCTTGTCGAAGCTGCTCCTCCTATTCCTACTGCTCATTCCTCGATTGAGACTCGTGAGGCCTATGAGGCCTATATGAAGGAGTCAAATATTCTTAGGGACATACTCATTTTCTCTTTGGAGCCGGATCTCCAAGAAAGGATGATTATGTTTAGCACGGCAAATGAGATGTACACCAAGCTTAAGAATATGTTTTCTCAAACTCCTAGGACGTTACTTCATGAAGTAATTTCTGCATGGTTTGACCCAAATTCGTATAAGGGTCAATTTACGAGTTCTCATGTGATTAAGTCGGTTGTTCCATCTGAAATCTTGCAAATTCAAAGGGTGCAAGCTCTTGACTATGTCATAATAGATCGAATTCTTCGCTTCCTTGATATGCCTTTACGGGCAGAGAGGGAGTTTGGACTTATTCGAAGTACCAAGAAGAATACGCTTAATATTGAGAATAGGAGCAAAATGAAACATAAAAGGAGAAATAGTAAAGGAAAAGGTAAAATGGCATCCATGACCACATCATTTTCAAAGGTTGAAGATAAGTGTCATTATTGCATGAAGATAGGGCATTGGAAACGAAATTGTCCAATGTATTTGGCCGACCTAAAGCTTGAAAAGTTCACTCTTTTGGTAATAATTCTTATTTAAACTCATGTTATAACATTAACCTTTGTATAATGATACAAGTTGTTAATACTAACCATTTTTAATTGTTTTAAAGGGACTCCTTCCAAGAACTAGGGCATGGAGAAAGGAAAGGAGAGCTTGAAGCTCATTCCATGGATGGCTATGGTAGCATCCAAGATTGAAGACATAAAAGAGCATGCCTCTAATTTTTCATTTTGATGTCTTCTTTCTTTTTGCATTTTAATTTAAGAACTTTGTATTTCTTGTACGACAAGAATCTTGTTGAAACAATGGTTGTAATAGTGGTGACTTGGTTTTCAACCCAAGTCATCCTTTTGTTCTTAATCAAACAAGTTTGGTTGTTTTAAAATGCTTTTATGATACATAACATGAATTGATACGATTTTCATAGATCGTAATTAAGTACCTTGAATAGTTCACCGTACGCTAGACATGATAGGATCATTATTAAAGTAATTCGACTTACTTAAAAAAAAATGAGAATTGCATCCCATGATATACTTCAAATTCAAATATAAGAACAATAGTTCATTATAAGATTTTCACCTTAAATGAAGGAATATGTTAATATCTCAATACTCAATTTAATTCTTTATCCAATACATTGTTAACGGGCGAAAATGCTATCCTTCTTAAATAATGGTTATTTTAAAGGATAGAGTGGGAGAGATTCTACGCCCGCAAACCAATGAAATAAACATAGGATCTTTGAAAAGAGTCCTATAAGGAGTCCTTAAGAAGAACTCTAAGAGATTGGATAGAAGAAACTACGAGAGGACACAGAAGAAACTACGCGAGGACACAGAAAGGAAATGTTCCATATGTAGTCAATAGTTCCCAGAGAGGACAAAGGGAACCGCGAGTGTTAACGGAAGGAAATCCTTTCCATGATGTTAATGTTTCTGTTTTATAAAGATAATAAAGGAGAAATCATCTCCCGTTCTCGTGGGAAGGAAAATGAAAATGAAATGTTCATAACAAGTTGAGAATATGTTTGAAGTAAATCAAAATGAAATGTTCATTATGAGTTGAGAAGATGTTTGAAGATTTTACCTAATCACTATGAAGATAGTGGGAGTTATTAACTATAAGATAGTGACATGGAATTCAGTGGGAGAAAAGTTATTAAGAAAACGGAACCTACCATTAAGATAGATGGTGATACTTTAAAAGTTAAAGAATATAAGGTTTTGAATTCTAAATGAATGTATGTTAAGAACATAAATCATAAGTGAGTTTATTATATGATAATGAAACGTCACCGATCAGTCAACGAGGTTTGGATTTGAATCCAAGATATGAAAATGTTAATTCATATAACCGTGATCAAAATGCCATAAGTTGAAATAAAGACCTATTTCGATATAAGTTTCTCGAGAAGAAATAGTAGATCGAATCAAGGTAAACTACAATATAAATTCTAGTACAGTATGACTATGTTCATATGGATGACATATCATGAGTTTTAAGAAAACAGTGGGAGCTTCCTTAAGATAAGGAGACTCGAGTCGAGTATAAAAGACTTGAAATGTACTTGAATAAAATCATATTATGCGAGATAATATGAGTCAAAAGGAAACCGAAATTTGTAGGTTTAAAAGATGTGAAGATAGAGTATATTCACATAACAAGCCATTAATACAAATTGATGTATGATCATCAAAGATTGTTTTTGTGGAGCAACAATATCGTATTGATTGTTCGCACATAACAATCACTCTTATCGTTTGAGTTATTAATATTATTATTAACTCACAATTTATACTTTGTAAAATCCAAATGGGTTGTAAGAGACAATTTGAACCCCATAAGTGAACTGGATTACTTAGTATAGCCCATAGTCGCTTGTATGAGGTGACGTCTCGAAGCGACTAGAATGTGAGGCGATTGATGGCAAGTTCTGTGGGGAATATAGCATGTATTCGCCCCAAACTTGCAGGATTATAATGAAACATACAATTGTGATTATAGTCATAAGTTAATAAAAGCATGAAAAGAAATACAACCTTTAGTCCTTGTGCGAAAGGCCTAAGAATAGGAATTAACACAAATTCCCTCCTATAACTTGCACCCAAGACTTAGAATGAGACGTGGCCGCGTGTGCTAGAAATCCTCTCCAACTGCCTTGCAATATTGGGAGAGCTATTTAGGTTTTAGATGTGAGATCTGAGGTTTTGGGAGAAGAATGCTCTCAAAACCCTAATTTTCTTGAGAATTATTTAGTCAGTGCAAAAACAGTGTTTTACATAAGGAGAAGTCTCCTCCTTATATACTACACTTGGCCGAAATATTTGAATAGGGTAAGGGTGGGCTTTCCACTCTTACCTTATTCTAATTCATGATTCGACCTATTTAGCTATAAGTTATTCGCGGGATTTTAATTATAAATCGTAACATGTTATCAGATATCAATACAGTCGATATATTAATAATGGTCTGACAAAATACGATATTGTATAATTACCCAAATTAATATAACTGTTTATATTAATTCGCGAATACAATATTTAATTAAATATATAACCGTTTATATTTAATTTACGAATTAAACATGTAATCCGTATTAGCTAAAATTATTTAATCCGTATTAAATAATAATCTCAACATCTTATTGACTAATTTAATAGTCAATACCTCTGACTAACTGTTTAGTCTTATCCGGCAAAATGTGACTGTATTTTCATACCTTCACATCTCTCAAACTTGTCCTATAGGTGTGACGTATAGGGACCAGTTGATCACCGCCATCCGTATGACAATAACGTCAAACTTATCTAGCAAGCCAACCGTTATTGATAAACGTGGATCAACTGGTAATAATACAAAAGTATGCCCTTGTGATCCTTAAAGAGATTTAATAAGTCATTGTACTTAATTGTCAAGGACACCAGCCCCAACAATCTCCCACTTGTCCGTACAAGGGTATGTGCAATGACGTTATCACACTACATGTGGAGGACACAAGCTCCAACAAACTCCCACTTGTCCGTACAAGTGTAGGTGCGATAACCGAATCTCATATCCTTTTAAAATTTCTCCCACTCAATGTAAGACAATTTGCAAATCCGCATTCGCAAAAGTCGTATCTCACAAGCGATCTGTATCAAGAGTGGTTTCCCCGACTAGAGAGTAACTTAACTGATAAAACGAATCTGTATTCGAGCATGGCCATGCATTTCAGTTACTACTCCTCGAGTGGCCCTGAGAAATGATAAAATCCTGATAAGGGTTTGGATATTTCCCTCAACTCGAATCCTGCCGATATCGCCCAGCATGAAATAACCCAGAAAAAATCCTCTTGGCCCCTGTTACGGTGACCGTGGGAAAGAAACCAAAGTTACCCAAAATCTGTCTTAATCTCAAGAGACAGTTGAAGGTCAAAAGACTCGACTCTAAGGAACACTATGGAGGTCCTATCCACGACCAGGCACCCAATGTTATAAAACATTTAGGACTCCATAACGTTGTCACGGGGTGTCCTACGAGATATCCGTATAACTCGCCTTTGTGATTGGTCAGTCAGCCGCGTGACTTATGGCTCGTTGAACCCACCATCAACCAACGTCACACAATGATTACCTGAGTTATCAGCTCAAGTGGGTAATCAAGGACCAAAACGATGTAATGTTAATCAGTTCACTTTGTGGTGTTCAAAATTGGCGTACAATTCCACATGAGAAACAAAACATTTTATATCATAACAATAAGGTTGAATAGAGTACACGAGAAAATGAATTATTACATGAATTCATAAAAGAGTACTACAACTTAGGAACACATCCAATTCCCATGGAATGAATGTGCCCTTCATGCTTATCACGTGGTAATGTTTTGGTGAGAGGATCAGCTATGTTGTCATCCGTAGCGATCTTATCAATAAAAATCTCCTTTTGCTCCACGTAATCTCTGATTAGATGAGCTTTCCGTTGTACATGCCTAGCCTTGTTGTTAGACTTATGCTCCTTAGCTTGGAAGATGGCACCGCTATTGTCACAATAAACGGTGATTGGGTCATTCGAACTAGGCACTACCGAGAGTCCTTGTAAGAATTGACGCATCCATATTGCTTCCTTAGCTGCTTCCGAGGCGGCATAGTACTCGGACTCGGTCGTAGAATCTGCTGTAACACTCTGTTTAGAACTTTTCCCGCTGACAGCAGCGCCATTAAGAGTGAAAACGAATCCAGACTGAGATTTCGAGTCATCTCGATCCGTTTGGAAGCTAGCATCTGCGTAACCCGTGGCGCAGAGCGTCGAGTCGCCTCCGTAAGTCAATCCCCAATCTTTAGTCCTCCGTAGGTACTTAAGAATGTTTTTCACGGCCATCGAGTGTTGTTCACCTGGATGAGCTTGGAATCGACTTGTCATACTCAATGCATATGCAACGTCAGGACGTGTGCATATCATGGCATACATGATCGATCCTATTGCCGAAGCATAAGGAATCCGACTCATGCGCTCTTTCTCTTCCAGTGACTTAGCTTCTTGAGTCTTGCTCAAGTGAAGCCCAGGAGTCATAGGAAGGAACCCTTTCTTGGAGTTCGTCATACTGAATCTCTCTAGAATCTTATCTATATAAGACTCCTGACTGAGAGACAACATCCGTTGTGATCTATCCCTGTAGATACGGATGCCCAAAATTCTTTGTGACTCTCCTAGATCTTTCATCTGGAAATGGTTTTTCAACCATGCTTTAACCGAAGATAGGAGAGGTATGTCATTCCCAATCAAGAGTATGTCGTCGACATACAGTACAAGGAATACAATCTTGCTCCCACTCGACTTGATATAGAGACATGGTTCCTCGACTGATCGAATGAATCCATTCTCTTTTATCACTTGGTCGAAGCGATGATTCCAACTCCGCGATGCTTGCTTAAGTCCATAGATGGAACGCTTAAGCTTGCAAACTTTCTTAGGATGTGCTGGATCGATAAAACCCTCGGGTTGTACCATGTACAACTCTTCCTCCAAATAACTGTTTAAGAAGGCGGTTTTAACGTCCATTTGCCATATTTCATAATCATGAAATGCGGCGATCGCTAAGATAATCCGAATGGAATGTAGCATGACTACGGGTGCAAAAATCTCATCATAGTGCAAGCCTGGCACTTGAGTGAAACCTTTAGCAACTAGTCTAGCCTTGTGGATATCTTGTTGTCCTTCCACGGCATGCTTTATCTTGTAAAGCCATTTGCATTGAAGGGGACGTACCTTTGCAGGTAGGTCCACAAGATCCCACACGTTGTTCTCTTACATGGAGTCCATCTCGGATTGCATGGCTTCTAGCCATAGCTTTGAGTCAGAACTGGTCATGGCACCTTTATAGGTTGTGGGTTCATTACCCTCTAGGAGTAAGACGTCATCTGTATCGTGTTCCTCGACCATACCAATGTATCTGTCCGGTGGAATAGAGACTCTTCCCGACCTCCTAGGTTCCTCATGAATATCTACCGCAGCCTCGGTTGAAGGAACTGTTTCCTCCAATGGTTGCTCGGCAGTTGGTTCTTGAACCTCCGATAACTCGAAGGTTCTATTACTCGACTTGTTCTCGAGAAATTCTTTCTCTAAGAACGTTGCACTAGCCGCAACAAAAACACGTTGTTCGGTTGGCGAGTAGAAGTAATGACCAAAAGTTCCCTTTGGATAACCTATAAAGTATGTCTTGACCGATCGCGGGCCGAGCTTATCCTCGTGTCTCCACTTGACATAAGCCTCGCAACCCCAAACCCGTATAAAGGACAAGTTAGGGACCGTTCCCTTCCATAATTCGTATGGAGTCTTGTCAACAGCTTTAGACGGACTTCGGTTAAGTATTAGAGCGGCCGACAAAAGAGCATAGCCCCACAATGAATCAGGCACAACGGTGTGACTCATCATGGATCGAACCATATCGAGTAGAGTTCGATTTCTCCGTTCGGACACACCATTTAATTGTGGTGTTCCAGGTGGAGTCAATTGTAGCACGATGCCACAGTCTTTAAGGTGTTGATCAAACTCGTGTGAAAGATACTCACCACCACGATCCGAACGTAGTGCTTTAATCTTTCTACCCAGCTGGTTCTGTACCCGATTCTGGTATTCTTTGAACTTGTCAAAGGATTCACTTTTATGTTTCATCAAGTAGACATAGCCATATCTACTCAAATCATCCGTGAAAGTGATGAAATACCTATAGCCTTCTCGTGCGTTGATCGACATAGGGCCACATACGTCCGTATGTATGAGTCCTAATAGGTTGGCAGCGCGCAGTCCAACAACTTTGAAGGAAATACGAGTCATCTTATCGATGAGACATGATTCACACGTGCCATATGATTCGAAATCAAAGGGCGATATAGCTCCATTCTGTATGAGCTGTTTTACGCGTTTCTCATTTATATGTCCCATACGACAATGCCATAAGTAAGTTTGATCTTTGTCACCTACCTTTAATCTTTTATTATTCACATGTAATATCTCGGTGGTTTGATCTAAAACATAAATTCCATTCATGGAAACTGCCTTGCCATAAATCATATTGTGTAAGGAGAAAATACAGCTATTATTCTCTATTACAAATGAAAAGCCGAGTTTGTCAAGCGCAGAAACTGAAATAATGTTTTTGGACAAACTAGGAACATAATAACAGTTATATAAAAATAACTCGAATCCACTTGGAAGCTGGATCACGTATGTTCCCTTCGAGACTGCAGCAACACGTGCTCCATTCCCGACACGCAGGTCCACCTCACCCTTGATTAGGGGTTCTTGGTTTCGGAGGCCCTGCACATGATTACATAGATGAGAACTACAACCAGTATCAAGTACCCAAGTTCCGCAACTTGCGTGGTTAATCTCAATCATGTGAATAAAAGAAGAAGAAGACATACCAACAGGAGTAACGCGGCCTGCCTTAATGTCCTCGCGATACACGGGGCATGAGCGCCTCCAATGCCCAGTCTTGTGGCAATGGTGACATTCCATGCTAGTATCCTTGCTCTTAGTCTTGCCCTGTGAGTTGCTCGACTCACCTGGCCCACTCTTAGTAAATCCTGGTTTCTTGAACCTAGGCTTACCTACTGCTAGGTCGCCCTGAGCTTTAGCCTTCCCTTTACCCTTTCCCTTACTGGAGATCATGAGAACATCCTGCTTCATGCTCCCACTTAATTTCAGATCCTTCTCAGTCTGTACGAGAAGGGAGTGGAGCTCATGAGGAGTCTTCTTCATGTCATTCATGTAATAGTTGGCCCTAAAGAGGGCGAACCCATCATGAAACGAATGAAGCATACGATCAACGATTATGTTCTCACTGATCTTGCATTTCAGGGTCTCCAGTTTCTTGATATTCTCAATCATGTGAAGAATATGTGGGCTAACAGCTTGGCCCTTCTGGAGTTTCGCCTCAAAGAAGCGACAGGTATGCTCATAAGAAACGATTCTCGAAGCCTTTGAGAATTCGTTAGTGAGCGTGGTGAAAATCTTGTTTGCACCATGGGTTATGAAGCGTCTTTGCAAATTGGATTCCATTGCATAGATGAGTACGTTCTTTATCGCACCCGCTTCCATGACGAAGTCGCTATGAGCGCGAACTTCGTTAGCTCTAGCTCCAGTTCCTGGGTGTGGCGGAATGGGCTCAGTTAAGTACTTGAGCTTTCCGTCAGCAATGGCAGCATTCCGTAGTGCTGCCTCCCAGTCAGAGAAGTTTGACCCATCATTCCTCAGTCTAGTTGACTGATTCATGGAGTCCATGAAGGCCTTTAGCCAGGATTCACGTGCTAGCTTGGCACTAGGCATTGGGTCTTCACCAGCCATTTTAGTTATACAGCAGTTTTAAAGAACGTGTTCTACACTGAAAAAGAAGATGAAACAAAACCATATAAGCAACTTATTGTTGTGATTTAAGTCTATATTAAATAGAATTTAAACTCGTAGACTCATGCATTTATATAATTGATCTCCCTCAAGAATTATATAAATGATCCCAAGACTCAATTTCCGTATATTGATAAGCCCACAGTTTGGCTAATTCCACCGTTGGAACTCTTGGTCGATAGATTTCTGTATATCATATCTATTAGTCCATCTCAGTCACTAGATAGTATCGAGTGAACATGATGTTGAGATAAAATAAATCATCTGTTCCCACTTACCCGACGTAGAAGGGGTCATATTATGCCTACCGACGAAGAAGGGATTTATGGGAGGCTGATTTATAAAGACTAGTCTCAATTTTTGGTTATACGAGGAAGACCCCATCAACTTTTATTTATTCATATTAAGTGAACTAATATCTAGCATATGCGTGTATGAATTAAATAAAGTGATGGCTTTGCAAATGACATGTGACATCTGTATTGTCACAGAAAACTAACGCGTAACCTCTACATGAGTCAGTTTTCAGGCATGATATAAGTGGTTTGGTTTAGGCGGAATATGATGCAAGCTATTATCGATGAATGCATAAAAATTAAATGCAATAAACGTAAATAAAAAGTCCTAGTGTGGCCTATCCTACCAAAATAAACATAAAACAACTTGGAATCCACCGTTGGACCCTAGAAGCTTGTCTTGATGTTCCATCTTGGTCCTTGCAGCGGGAGTGAGCATCCGGTCTCCGTCTTGTCTTTGGTCTTCACAAAATTACTAATTTAAATTACAAAAGTAGTCCTAGATACATTCTAATTTAAATACAAAAGTAATTACATGGCAAAAACCCAAAACGGAGATTCAAGATCTCAAAATTACAAGCAAGATCGTGTCCCATCATTACGGTGACACAATCTTCTAAGGCCACACTAAGTTACAACCGTTTGCAAAAATTAAATACGTTATTGAAAGCATTCAAGGCATTCACAAGACGATAAATAAAATGCATCAACTAAATAAAATTCATACATGACATAATACTGTTATTATGATTAATAAATTTTTACCAAACCACCTTTTAAGATTAAAATTATGTGACTATACCGCTTTAATCACCAATTTTAATAAACATATAATCCATTATTTTAAACTGTTTTAAAACAATATGTATCAAACGAGGGTGAACCGATTCACTAAATAATATACTATTTCAGTATACAGTATATTATTTTAAGCCATGTGAAAATAAAACATGTTATTTTCGAAAATAAAAAAAAACGAGTCTGTTACAGGGGGGAGGTCGACCGACCTAAACATGTGGTCGACCGACCTCCAGCCGAATAACGGAAAAATTCTGCAACAGTAAAATCGGTCGACCGACCTATCAATTAGGTCGACCGACCAACATGCAGTAAAAACGAATTTCAGAAAACGCAAAACGCTGCACTTTTTGAAATTAAAACAAGTTTTTACCTTTTAAACTTTGATTAAAACAAGTAAATCAAAATTAACATCAACAAGGGTTCACATATTGTCAAGAATATCGATTAATTAACAATATGTAAACAGGAATCGAAAATCAAGATCGAAAACTCACAAAGGAAACTGTTTTAAAAAAAACAGAAGACTCACACAGGGGCGGTCGACCGACCGACACGGCGACAGAAACGAGATTTTTCAAAAACTTTTAAATAAACTTATGAAAAACACAAAAGTAAAATTTTCATGGCCTGTCTCTGATACCACTTGTGGGGAATATAGCATGTATTCGCCCCAAACTTGCAGGATTATAATGAAACATACAATTGTGATTATAGTCATAAGTTAATAAAAGCATGAAAAGAAATACAACCTTTAGTCCTTGTGCGAAAGGCCTAAGAATAGGAATTAACACAAATTCCCTCCTATAACTTGCACCCAAGACTTAGAATGAGACGTGGCCGCGTGTGCTAGAAATCCTCTCCAACTGCCTTGCAATATTGGGAGAGCTATTTAGGTTTTAGATGTGAGATCTGAGGTTTTGGGAGAAGAATGCTCTCAAAACCCTAATTTTCTTGAGAATTATTTAGTCAGTGCAACAACAGTGTTTTACATAAGGAGAAGTCTCCTCCTTATATACTACACTTGGCCGAAATATTTGAATAGGGTAAGGGTGGGCTTTCCACTCTTACCTTATTCTAATTCATGATTCGACCTATTTAGCTATAAGTTATTCGCGGGATTTTAATTATAAATCGTAACATGTTATCAGATATCAATACAGTCGATATATTAATAATTGTCTGACAAAATACGATATTGTATAATTACCCAAATTAATATAACTGTTTATATTAATTCGCGAATACAATATTTAATTAAATATATAACCGTTTATATTTAATTTACGAATTAAACATGTAATCCGTATTAGCTAAAATTATTTAATCCGTATTAAATAATAATCTCAACATCTTATTGACTAATTTAATAGTCAATACCTCTGACTAACTGTTTAGTCTTATCCGGCAAAATGTGACTGTATTTTCATACCTTCACATCTCTCAAACGTGTCCTATAGGTGTGACGTATAGGGACCAGTTGATCACCGCCATCCGTATGACAATAACGTCAAACTTATCTAGCAAGCCAACCGTTATTGATAAACGTGGATCAACTGGTAATAATACAAAAGTATGCCCTTGTGATCCTTAAAGAGATTTAATAAGTCATTGTACTTAATTGTCAAGGACACCAGCCCCAACAATCTCCCACTTGTCCGTACAAGGGTATGTGCAATGACGTTATCACACTACATGTGGAGGACACAAGCTCCAACAAGTTCAAATGTCATAGAGTCATATGGGATGACTAGTCGATCACATAGGCAGACTGTGTATCACTTTGTCGGGCATTTAGTGACCGCTTATAGAGTTCTGGAAATTTTATAATTAGCCTGGTCGTGGCGAGAGCTACTATATTATTCACATAAGTCGATTCTTTGACTTGAGACTGTTCGCCCAAGGTGACACAGCCTCAAATTGACTTTGATTTTAGCTCTACGATCAACCGTTAAAGGGGGTCAAATGTGTTGGGAAATGTGTCCTCAACAATAAGTGCGATCACGTAATTAAATCTCATAACAAGAATGCGCAAGGGATGATACGAATTATTAGTCAACTGACCAACATTAATCGGTAATGATTGGCTAGCTAGAGTTTGACATTACTGTCGTGTGACGGTGATGGTCAGTTGATCCCTTTAGGTCACACCTTTAGGACAATTCCCTTAATTGATAAAATGATCAAATGTATATTGATACGATTTGATCATATTCCTTAAACTCGTATATCGAGAAATTAGAGGTTAAATCTTAATGTAAGATTTATGTTTAAAATTGAAACGTGTCAATTGTTAAACATTAAACGATATTTTATTATATCGTTATTAGAATGAATTGGGTTGAAATTAATACAAAGGTTGTAAATCGTATTGACGATAAAATATTATTTTACAATGGTAATTTCGAATTACTTGTTAATTGAATAAATATGATTTATTTAATTATGTATAATATTTATGGGATAAATATTTACATGTTTCAAATGTACTAAAGTATTATCTAAATGACATATAAGATGTCACACTTTATACAATTGTACATTTGACAAATTGTAAAATGAAGTCCATTTTATGGACTATGTGTCACGGCTAAAAGGAGAAGGTGGCATGGGTGTTTAGTGTATTAAACACTTCATAATCATATGTTAGACATATGCCTTGAGATTACTAACCTAGTAACCACCCTAGAGCCTTGAGAAAGGAAAATGTTCCCTTTTGCTCTTCCCTATGGCCGGCCTCCCCTTCCCAAGTATGAGCATGCTTAAGCCATTTACTCATCTTAAGCAACAACTTGGTTTATCTATATATATGATATAAGATTCATTCTAACTCTTCTTGTTGGTTGCCCTAGCCGAAATATCCCAAGCAAGAAGAGAAATTTCTACCTCTAAAATACTTATTATAAGATAATAAAAATTATACTAAGAGTAGTATTCAAATATAATTCTAATAAGAGTGATTAGAATAAGTTTAAGGAGAATCCGAATTTGTGCTAGCTCGTTCAAGATTTCGGATTTTTTTGGGTTTGTCTTGGTGCATCCGGAGGAGGTATTCTATATTGGGTACTCGGAGGATCATCCTTGCAATACTTGGACCGAGTGTAAGAACACGGTTTTCTCCTCTTTCCGCATTTTTTTATTAGCATGCATAAGATCATAATAAACGAGTTTATTATTTTATTAATTAAAGGTTATTTAAAAGGTTTGTTAGTATGACTAAATTAGTTTATGAGCAACTAGTTAAACCTATCAATTGGTATCAGAGCAAAAGGGTTGTTTGCATGCTTTCCGTTTCGTTTTTACGGAGTTATTAGGATAACAAAATAAAACTTGATAATTTTCGTATGATATAAGATATGGACGAAATATTTTAAGCATGAATACCTACTGTTTTCTAATATGATTTAGAATATTTGGAATATATTTTGCATGAATATTGATCATTGGTATTTTAATTTCGGTTTTTAATACGTTTTAATGGTTAAAAATGATTAATTTTGGGAAAAATAGTTAAAATAAACTTCTGGCCGAGATTTTTCAGTATGATATCACATGTATTTTCTATAATATGAATATGAACTTTCGTAAATTATAGACCTTTAAATCGTGTGATATGAATTTTAATGGTTAAAATGCAATAAGATGAATAAAAATGGGTTAAAATAGTTATATTATGAATTTGACTATAAAAATTTATGAGGATGTCACTTGCAATATTTAAAATTTATGTTGAATTTTCCAGAAATTTATCTCAAATATTGCAATATTATAGATTTTTAATGTAAAAATCGGGTAATTAGTGACATTATTTCGACTTTAATAGTTTAAGTTGGAATTTGGCCATAAAAATTTAACACGATGTCATATATATTATTTCCAGCATGTATAAAATTTTCGAGAATTTTATCTTATTTTATGCTTGTGAAATAATTTTAAATGTTAAAATCGTACTATATATGACGTAAATCGTTAAAATTTGCAAATGTTGTTAATAATGGCCGAAAATGTAACCCATATTAGTCATATGTGATATGTTCATCATGAAAATATTCTTGGGAGCCTAAAGTTTCAGATTTGATTTGTATTAATTTAATTTTGTTTTGTTAAAAGTAGCATTTAAAATTAAATTAAAAGGAGGCATGCTTTAAAATTTCGGCTATGGGGCCATGTGCCATTTAATTTTCTGTCCATCTTGTGTTCTTAAAAAGTTTTGGAAGGTATAAAAATATTATTAGTATTTAATTTGCATTTATGAAGTTAATTATTGAATTTTCCGACTTAAATTGCTCGTTTTACGTGTTATTTTCGAAATAATAATAAAACCGTGTAAAATACTAATATTTTAACTTTCTGAAAATTTTAAGAACATTCTGGATTTTTCAAAATTTGAATTTTGAATTTTCGAAATTTTAATGTCTCTTTTGGATTTTATATTATTTTTCCCGAAAAACCGAGTAATACCGATCAATATTAAAATATATATTAAGTTAATTCATGTTCAAAGTTTGAGTAAGACTAAATTTTGAATCCTATAAGAGTTAGGATGATTAACTTAAGGATGAAAACCGTTTCATTTAATGCATAGTGTTGTTAAACGTTAAAACACGCAATTCCATAAAAACCGAGGTTTACGATAACTATTTAAATAAGTGTTTTAAATAGGACGATTTGGCTTAGGATTTGCATGATAATTCATATTTCTATAAGCATTGCATATTTTATATTATGAATGTCATGATTTATTTTTACGTAATTTTGGGAATTATGTAATTTACTTAGTATGGCCTAGTTTTTAAATCGGTATTTCCCGTAATGTAAGGGGTTACCGATTCGGTTGTAATTTTGTGATCTCGTATCACCCAATTGTAATTTATTTCTATTTTATAATGTATAAAGTAGACTAGAAAAGTTGTAATATTTGTAAAATCCGGAGTTCCTTGAAGACGGTGCCATTCGGAAAGGAGTTCCGATCAAGACGGTGTTTACCTCGAAGTGCGTGCCGCATGAAGTTCAAGGGACCAAAGGAGTTGGTTTCCGAATTTGTACTTTGTTATTTCTTTTCTAGGAAAGGCCATACTAGGGTTTTTTTTATGCTTTTATTTTTGCTTTTTATATGTTTGCATGCATAGCCAAATCGTCATACATCGTATCATGCATGTTTCGACCTAGTCGACCTAGTCTTTTATTTTATCGATAATTCACCGACTTAGTTGACTTAAACGGAGATAGATAATAATTTGACTAGATCTCTTACATATAAATATTGAGACTTAGCCTTACCAAAGAGTACGGACCCATGAATCCCTTCTTCACAAGAACGTAGGCTCGGCTACACCGGGGTACTAAAATTGTCACGTTGGGTAAGTGGGGTAATAAGATTACACCTTGAAATTTGGTTGATCTCAACGAAAGTATTCGTAACCGTAGTTGCAATAAGTTCGGGCTAAAGATAATTTTAAGAAAATTGTCGACCGAGAGTTCTAAGAGTAGAACCGATTAAAGGGTTAATCCACCAAATTATACCGATACGGGTTGAATCGGCTACACCGTGCCCGGATTAGTATGGGTTTGGGTCTCGGGATTGTTTACTTAATTGGGTAAGAGATCATTAAGTAAATACATAACTAAACTTGTTAAAGTTTCTAGTTTAAAATTATGAATTTAAAATGATGTTGTCTTTCCTTTTATTATTGTAGTTTAATTTTCAACATCGACTATGGCAACCAACGCTCCACCTCTCACTAACGTATCATGGCTTCGATCCTTTATGGATCGTTGTAAACTCGATAAGCATGGTTCCAATTTTAAGGATTGGGACGCGCAATTACTTTTGGCCGCTCAAGGTGACGATAAGAGTCGTTACCTATCCGAAGCCGCTCTTCCCGCTCCGACCGCTCGTTCGTCGGCCCAAACTCGTGAGGCCTATGAAGCCTACATGAAAGAGTCCTCCGCTCTTAAAAATGTGCTCATCTTCTCCATGGAGCCGGATCTCCAAAGGAGTATGATCAAGTTGACCACATCGTATGAGATATACACCAAGCTTGCGACCATGTTTTCGCAAACTCCAAGGGTGATTCAATATGAGGCGGCTTCCGCCTTCTTTGACATAACATTCAAGGAAGGGCAAAAGATAAGCCCTCATGTGCTCAAACTAGTTGAGCTCGCGGAGACTCTAAAAGCTCAAGATGTTGATGTTCCCGACTCTCTTATCATTGACCGAGTTCTTCACTCGCTCAATAAGGTTAAGGCGTATGCTCAATTCCGGGTGAATTTTTATATGCGAAACCAAGAGACCTCGTTAGACGAGTTGCATAAGATGCTAGTCCAAGCCGAGAGGGACATGGGACTTCATGAAAGTTCCACCAAGGATGTTTTAAACATCGAAAAGAAAGGGAAAAAGAGCTTCAAGAGGAATGCCTCGAAAGGCAAGGGCAAGAAAACGTTCAAGCCCAAAGCGACCAAAGAAAAGACCTTTTCGAAAGGCGCTTCCACCTCGTCTTCAAAAGAGCAAGACAAGTGCCATTATTGCACGAGGATCGGTCATTGGAAGAGAAATTGCCCCAAGTACTTAAGTGATCTCAAAAATGGGAAGGCGACCGCCGTAGGTAATAATTCTCGCGTATAATTCATGTGTTTATCAACTTATGTATAGTGATACAAATGTGTTGATATTTACCCTTTTTAAATGTTTTAAAGGGGCGCCCCCGAATAATGATAAGGGCAAGGACAAGGAAGCTTGAAGTTCCTTACTTGGATGGCTCCGGTAGCATCCATTTGATCGAAGACTTGAAGAGCGAGGCTCTATTTTCATATCGTCTTCTTTCATATTTTGCATTTATTTATGGAACAATTTAATTTTCTTGTAAGACAAGGATTAAAATCCTAAAACAATGGTTGTAATTTTGGATATTAGTGACTTGGTTTTCAACCCGAGTCACTACTTTTGTTCTTAATCAATGATTTGATTTCTCAAATAAATTGCATGCCTTGTTTGAACATGAATGATAGTGATTTAATATTGATACGATCAAGTATAAGATAATCAAAATGTTGATTAAAACGGAGAACTACACCCCATGAGATAGATTCAATCAAAATGAGACTATATCAGTTCATTATAAGATTTTCATTTTAAGTGAAAATGAGAATGTATTCATCACACCTATCAAACTTCAAACATTCAAACACATTGGTTGATCGAAATAGCTATCCTTAAACAAGTAAAGGTTATTGTTAGAAGGATAGAGTGGGAGAAAATATTTCACTCACAAACCAATGATGTAAATAAAGGAAGGATCTTAGAGAAGATTCTCACTTGGGAGTCTTAAGAAGAACCCTAAGTGATTTGAAGAAACTACGGGAGGACACTCGAAGAAAGGTTCTTTGTGTTCATTGTTTCATAGAGAGGAAACAAAGCCCTAAGTGATTTAAAGAAACTACGGGAGGACACTCGAAGAAAGGTTCTTTGTGTTCATTGTTTCATAGAGAGGAAACTTGAAACCCCGTATGAAATCATAGGTAGGAAAACGGTTCCTATGTAGTTATAAAGAAATTATCATGTCTTTTTCGTCTCAAGGAAACGAAGACATGATAAAAAGGTAATGATTGATTGAATGGAAATAGATCACTATAGGGATAGTGATAGTGATAATGATTCGAGTAATAGTTTAACATGCAAGAAATGAAAGGTTCATTTAAGATATCGAGAGATATTGATTTTAGTGGGAGCGATTTTCATAAAAAGGAATTGAAGCCTACCATTTAGAGAGGATGGGTGATTCTTTAAGGTGTAAAGAATAAGAGGTTTTCAATTCTAGATGATCAAGTACTTTATATCATAAGATGATGGAGCTTTACGGGAAGGTTTATTATATGGATAATAAAAGGTCGCCCACTAGTAGTTAGAATGGTTGGATACATTATTCATAACGATGAATGAAACCATTATCAAAATAGCCAAGATGTTTGAAAATTGTAAAAGTGATGAAATCACTAATAAACTACAATATAGATTTCAGTACATAAGTGACTATAGAGAGTGATTTTAATCCCTCCAGTATATCGATACGTCACAAGTTATAAGATAACAGTGGGAGCTTTCCTCCGGAAAGGAAACTCGAAATCTAGAAAGAGTTCTAGATATGTACTCAAATAGAATCATGTTATACGAGATAATATGAGAATAAAGGAGACCAAAAGTTGTAAGTTTTGCTATCATGAATAAAGGTTATTCGCATGAATAAAGGTTATTCGCAAAACGCTAATACAAATAGATGATTGTACATCAAAATGCAATATAATAGTGTTGACTATTGTTGCATGACAACATCATTTGAGTTATTAGTAACTCAAAGTAAAAGATACTTTGTCAGAATCCAAATGGGTTGTATGAGACAATATTGAACCCCATAAGTGAACTGGATTGACTTAGTATAGCCCCTAGCCGCTTACATGAGGTGACGTCTCAAAGCGACTAGAGTGTGAGGCGATTGATGGCAAGTTCAAGTGTCATAGAGTCATATGTGATGACTAGTCGATCACATAGGCAGACTGTAAGAGACACTCTGTCGGGCAATGTGACCGCTTATAGAGTTCTGGAAATTTTATAGCCGGGTCGTGGCGAGAGCTGCTATAGTATTCTTGTGAGTCAATTCTTTGACTAAAGACTACTCTCCCAAGATGGTACAGTTTAGGCATAACTTTGATCCATTCTCTACGACTTTTCGTAACTGGAGTCAAATGGGATTGTTTTGGGTTGTGACTAACTGTGACTAGTTGAAGGAAGTAATGCGATAGAAATTGTCCACCCCTTGTCAGGGTTGTTCAAATCTCAGGGCCACTCGAGGAGAAGATAACTGGAAATGCGTGGCCACGCTCGGAAGGTATCTATGGTAGATAATTCCGGTCAGACAGTTATTCTCCAGATCGAGGAAACCATTCATGATATGATCAAATGCAAGAACGACCAGAGAGAGACATCTTGCATTGAGTGGGAGATTGTAATAGGACAAGAGAATTGGTGACGCACACTTGTCGAGGACAAGTGGGAGATTGTTGGGAAATGTGTCCTCAACAATAAGTGCGATCACGTAATTAAATCTCATAACAAGAATGCGCAAGGGATGATACGAATTATTAGTCAACTGACCAACATTAATCGGTAATGATTGGCTAGCTAGAGTTTGACATTACTGTCGTGTGACGGTGATGGTCAGTTGATCCCTTTAGGTCACACCTTTAGGACAATTCCCTTAATTGATAAAATGATCAAATGTATATTGATACGATTTGATCATATTCCTTAAACTCGTATATCGAGAAATTAGAGGTTAAATCTTAATGTAAGATTTATGTTTAAAATTGAAACGTGTCAATTGTTAAACATTAAACGATATTTTATTATATCGTTATTAGAATGAATTGGGTTGAAATTAATACAAAGGTTGTAAATCGTATTGACGATAAAATATTATTTTACAATGGTAATTTCGAATTACTTGTTAATTGAATAAATATGATTTATTTAATTATGTATAATATTTATGGGATAAATATTTACATGTTTCAAATGTACTAAAGTATTATCTAAATGACATATAAGATGTCACACTTTATACAATTGTACATTTGACAAATTGTAAAATGAAGTCCATTTTATGGACTATGTGTCACGGCTAAAAGGAGAAGGTGGCATGGGTGTTTAGTGTATTAAACACTTCATAATCATATGTTAGACATATGCCTTGAGATTACTAACCTAGTAACCACCCTAGAGCCTTGAGAAAGGAAAATGTTCCCTTTTGCTCTTCCCTATGGCCGGCCTCCCCTTCCCAAGTATGAGCATGCTTAAGCCATTTACTCATCTTAAGCAACAACTTGGTTTATCTATATATATGATATAAGATTCATTCTAACTCTTCTTGTTGGTTGCCTTAGCCGAAATATCCCAAGCAAGAAGAGAAATTTCTACCTCTAAAATACTTATTATAAGATAATAAAAATTATACTAAGAGTAGTATTCAAATATAATTCTAATAAGAGTGATTAGAATAAGTTTAAGGAGAATCCGAATTTGTGCTAGCTCGTTCAAGATTTCGGATTTTTTTGGGTTTGTCTTGGTGCATCCGGAGGAGGTATTCTATATTGGGTACTCGGAGGATCATCCTTGCAATACTTGGACCGAGTGTAAGAACACGGTTTTCTCCTCTTTCCGCATTTTTTTATTAGCATGCATAAGATCATAATAAACGAGTTTATTATTTTATTAATTAAAGGTTATTTAAAAGGTTTGTTAGTATGACTAAATTAGTTTATGAGCAACTAGTTAAACCTATCAAAATGGGCTTCTTTTGGGTCATGATGGACTGTGTTAGTCGAAGGGAACAGTAGGATAAGAATTGTCCAACCCCTTGTCAGGGTTGTCTTAAATCTCAAGGCCACTCGAGGAGAAGTTTAACTGGAAATGCGTGGCCACGCTCGGAAGATATCTATGGTAGATAATTCCGGTCAAAGCAGTTAAATCTCCAGATCGAGAAAAACCGCTCAAGATATGATCAAATGCAAGTACGACCTGGAAGACACCTTGCATTGAGTGGGAGATGACGTAATAGGACAAGAGAATCGGTGACGCACACTTGTCGAGGCCAAGTGGGAGATTGTTGGGAAATGTGTCCTCAACAATAGTGCGATCACGACAATGATAAAATCATTGTTATAAATCTTATAAAATGAATATGCAAGGGACGATCCGATATTTGATATAGTCAACTGACCAACATTAATCGGTAATGATTGGCTGACTAGAGTTTAACATTACTGTCGTATGACGGTGGTGGTCAGCTAATCCCTTTAGGTCACACCTATAGGACAGACCCCTTAAATAATATATTGATCAATTGTATATGATACGAATTGATTAATCTCCTTAAAACCGTATTTCGAGTAATCAGAGGTTGAATGTTGACGTAAGATTTATATTTGAAATTGAAACGTGTCAATTGTCAAAAATTAATCGATATTTATGAAATGTCGAAATTAGAATATGAATGGTTCATGGTTATAACAAACGTTGTAAATATATCGTATTGACGATTATTATGATAACCATATGTTGGGATAGTAATTTCGAATTACTTAATAAATTTGTTAAATATGATTTAATTAATTTAGAAATATTATTTATGTGATAAATTTATATTTTAAATTAATACAATTGTTATGTCACATAAGATGTTACATAATTGTACAAATTATAAATCGAAAAATGAAAGTGCATTTTACGAATATAGGTGCCGGTTTATTGATGATGTTTTATGGGTTTAAAATGTAAAATTAATACCCTAAACCATAATGATTAATAGCCCTAATGCCTATGGTTATGGGTAAGACGAAATTGGCTCTTACTCTACCCTATGTGTTACACGGCACACCCAATCCCATGCATCCCATTCTATATATATGAGATGCTTCATATAATCTAAGGCTAATCTTCTCAAGTTAGCATCTTTCTAGTGTAAGAAAATATAACAACCTCTAAACATTATCTTTATAATATTCTCTAGAATACTAATAGAAGTATTAGTACACGATTTTAATACTACCGATTCCGTCACCTAGCTCGTGCTCGTGCTTCAGTGTTTAAGGGTAGGTCTTGGGTGCAACGTAAAGGAGGCAAGCTATCTTGGTTGCTCCGTGGAGGATCGTCCTAGCACGCTTTTGGACCGGTTGTAAGAATCCGTTTCCTTATCATTTCCGCATCTCATTTTGCATGCATAAGATTAAGATCGACTAAACTAAATTAATATGAGATTAATTAGTATTATTAGTAAGACTAAATATATATAAACTAGTTAGTATGACTACCTTAGTTTCAAACACCAAGTTGGGCATTAGCTTGCCAAGTGCTCCAATTTGAGGGAGAGTATGAAACAATATTTTAGAATCTCATTCATATAATGCAATATTGTTATATACATATTTGGTGAATAATATCTTAGTTATTTTAGTTAACTAAATTATTGGTTAACTAGTTTAAAGGCATGTCTTTAGGAAGTTAATATTTTGTAGTTGTATGTATATCGTGGTCTTGTATACATTTGATATCAATGAAATATACCACAAAGGCACAAATCTTCTCTATTCCTCTGTGTCTTCATTCTTCAAGTAAGTTATTATAAATATTATTATCCTCAATTTTTTTGAGACGTTGATGTTACACAGATGTCATAATTGAAATTTTAGCTGATAAACTACATTTATAATTATGAATTTCTTAAAAACGAATCTAATATAGACATAAAAATATATTTCACTTGAAAAAATATACGAAAAGAAATTATCACCTAAAAATTTAAAATCAATTAATCTAAAATGTTATATTGTAGAATACTAAGTAAATGATATTAAAATTCTTAAATTTTTATTTGCCCATAACGACAAATGTGTGTTACTTTTTGGACGAATTTTGCCACAATTATCATTTTTCTATTTTTTCTTTGTACCTACATAGTAGGTATTAGACTCGTCAAATCCCGATTCGACCCTACTCAACCTGTTTTTTCAAGGTCAAGACACGAAAGTTTTGACCCCAACCCTAACACGAAATGACACGTTAATTTAGGTACAAGCCCAATTCTAAACGGATCAACCCGGTGGGTTACAGATTAATCAAGGTGTTTATTAAACTATTAATATGTATATGCTATATTTGAAACAATATTTTTAATACTTAAAATTACAAACACCAAATCATTTTTCTTTTTTATAAAATATTAAATAATATTAAAGTAAAATTGTTTTTATTTCTGTGAATGTTATTAAAATATTAATTTTAAATATGTTTTATTTTAATTTTTTTTTAATTTAAATAATGGTAAAAAGAATGGTGTTAAAAAATGGTGTAAATTGATGAAATTAACACTTTATTGTAAATCTCTTTTGCTACTCGTAATAGATTTTTTTTCTTTATTTCCAAGTTGGAAATTTTTTATATCTAAAATATTCACTTCTAAGTAATATATCTTTATAAAAACACTCATATATTCGATTTTTAATAAATAAAAGGCCGCTTTTCAAAAAAAATATACAAATATCCCAGTAAATTTGAAATACGCAGTTTCTAATTTTTATTTTCTTAATTGTCAAATGAATAACATTTTTACTATCTTTTTAAGTTTTCCTAAAAAAACTAAATTAATTTTTTTATCTATTTTTCGATGATGCAATTTAAATTGGTTCATAAACCATATCAAATTAATATTTAATAAAATTATGTATGTATATTTGCACAACATATAACAAAAATGTCAAAAAGTAAATAAATTTAACTACTGAAAAAATAGGTAATTTAATTATTACATTTATTCGGCATAGTAACTTGTCATCTCCGGGACCTCTACTACTCTTTTAAAATGAAAGAGAAATACACATTGAGTTGATGACGTGAGTGTATAGAATTACATTAAATATTTTTGTATTAATATAATCTATAAATATAATAAAAAGACAATCTAATAATGCATCACATTCCACCGTTCCACTATTTAAGAGTAATTTATCAAGCCACATCATCAACCTTTATTTTGAAAAAAAAAGAAAAGATAAATGAAATCGTAATCATTAAATGCAAATAATAGCATGATAAACATTAAACTTTAGTCTATTTAATTTTAAAATAAATTAAAAACAATAAAAAATAAATTACGCACTAAATTTTAAATTTTTATGTTTATTAAAATAAGATAAAATGACAAATAAAAATTACATCATTCTAATTTGGTGACGTTTATAAAAAAAACTAAAGAAATTTGAAAACATTAAATTTAAATTAATAATAGAAAAATAACCAATACACTTTGGCATTTTTATTTTTGATATAAATAAAAATATTCAAAATCGAAATTCACTATAAATTTTGAATTCTTTTTTTAAAATTTTTAGAATAAATAATCAAATAATAAATAAAAATCACATCACTTTAATTTAAAATATTTTATATATGCAACTCTCACTTTCTATCATACATTTCCACAATCTAATTAAAAGACAAACTAAACTATCTACCATCATCCACAAGTCATATTTTAATTTCATAAAATAGCCTCTTAACCACTTTTATGCAAAGTGGATCTTGTAAAATAATAATAATAATAATAATTAAACAAACCTTTTTCATTCCGTTTCATGTTTATGTTTTTATTAAATTTAATAATAATGGAAAAATGGTGTTCAAAAGTCATGAACATTTCTCCTTATTTATTATGTATGTATTAAATTTGATAATAATGAAAAAAAAATGCTCAAAAGTCATAAAATGCATCCTCCATTATTTGTATATTTTTTAATGGAAGTCAAAATTTTGTAAGCTATTGCTAGTAGAATTGTATGTGCCTATAATTTCCCGTAGCATTTTATTTGCATCAAATTAGATGTATTGAGGTTCTAAATTATTACCCAATTTATTTATTTGGAAATTCCATTGGGTTATGAAGTATTCATCACATTTTCAATTTCGCGTGTTTATTTTGTTCACGTTTAGGGCTATCATATTTGTGGTGCTATACTCTTCAAATGTAAATATACTTACATTTCTACGAGTTGATTTTCATCCCCTTTTTTCACTATTTAAGGGGAAGTTTAAGTTAATAACAATAATATTATATAAAACAAATTCCACTATTTTGTTGGTTACTCCCACTAATCACTTAGTTAATTTTATTTTATATGGATGTTTCATTGAATAACAAGATTATATAAACAAGTTAAATGCTAGGTTCCCATTATACAACAATATATTGCAAGCTAACTACAAGATTAATAACAATAACTTGAATGGCTAATACATTTTAGGCCCCTAAGAGAAGTTAGTATTTTAAATACTTTTAAATCTATGTTTATTTTGGTATTTGTATTTTTTTTCCATCATTTTGCCTTTGAAAAATAGCATTCATCACCTACATGACTTATTTAAATTTTCCGAGTTTGGTTTTTATGTTAACACATCGGTGCCTGTAGTTAGTACATGATCTATCCTGAATATTCATGACGTAATCTTACTATGTGTTTTTTTTATATAAAATTCCAATTAATTTGATTACATTCTGATTATGAATTATAGATTACATTATTGTATTTCTAAGTTTAAAATTTAACCAATATCTATTTAATAATTATTTTTTTGCTTATCATCTCTTATACTTTATTAATTATATTGGTTATATAGTATTTTAAAATGTCGACATTTAGATATAGGAGGAGGATATATATTGGTAGTTACGATGCGAAGCTAATGATTTGAATGCATACAATATGTTGTATATTAAGTTGAAAATGAATGCATATGGCGACTTTTAGTTTCGGTGATTCATTAACCACTGCGCACTTAAAATAATATTTAATATGATCAATATTTGTGCCTACCTTTACTTAGAAGCTGTTTAAGGCATGTTTCCCCCTATAATTTCATTTTGGATGGAGTAATATCACCATTTGAAAATAAAATGAATGTTAATTATCTAACTGATGTTTAATTTGATTTCTCAACTAAACACCCAAAATAACATACAAATTAGGATACAATATTCAAAATTTAATGATTATCACAGGTTTAATTAGTTAGATCTCAATCTTATATATTAACATGTTGTACAGTTTTTTATTTTTTTAAAATGGATAATCACTAAAGTACATTATCACCTACTTTCCATCATATATTTATCTAATGCAATTGCCAAAATGTTGACATGACATCTTAATTTTGAAGCACAATCCCATGTGGCGGTTAATGAGAACCATTCAATTTACTAATTAAAATTTCCAAAATAAAAAAAAAACAGTACATAAAGTATTGTGTGTAGCAGCAGTTCCCTAATGTTAGTGGGAGGGAATATTGTATTGTGATCGGGAATATATATTTGGTCATACAATTTTTTTTTATATCAAGCAGTTGCTAAATTTAAGCTATGCACAAATATTACGATTTATCTTTTCCAAAATGTGCACACAATTCTTTATAACTAACCATTTTTCAATAATAATATTCCCTCAAATTTCAAGATTTGTTACCTAAAATCACGCTCAAATTAACAGAAAAATAACAACAAAAAATTACCACTCCATATAAATTATTGACCTTGCCTAACGTAGCCAAAAACATCTTTAATAACTGCTCAATATTTCACAAATCTCAATTAAATTTCACAATTTCGACTACCATCTTCGTTAGTACTTATTTTGTTATACATCGCACGGAACATGCTAATGGCAGATCGAGACCAACGTACGACGCATTGTGCATTTAGAGGGAATAAAGAGTTACTACAACAAAGACGTACATATCATTAAACTTGTTTTTCTTAAATTAAGAGGTTGTATTCAGTGTTATAATTTTATATTATACTCCATTTGATTTAATAAGTCGGGCATGAAAGACCTTCAAATATTCCTTTATTCTCAAGTGGTGATAGTCTGATTCAACTACGGCCTTCTCGCTTTACGCATGTGTCACATGGACAACCGGAGGAATGAAAAAGAGCCCATGTCTCGGATCAAAACATGGTACTGAAAACTTATACGTAGTATATCACTAAGGAAAACGGAAAAAAATGATGTGTACGTAATATAGGTAGACTTAATAGCTACGCAAATTTACACTATGTACAAGAGTTTTTAGATTTTTTTGTTGTTGATATAAATTGTCGACATCATAAACTTATAAAATATACAACCTCTTTTACATAATACTATTACAAGTTTTTAATTTACAATAAAAAACAAAAAAATAATAACAAATTAATAATAGTTTTACATTACAAGACATTTCCGGCCTTTAAAGGAAACTTTATTCAAAAGAATTGTTAGGGGTACGAGAAATTGTGGACTTGGGTGATTGGGCGTATTAATAATAGAGTTTTTCTATGATGTACTTCATCTTTATTTGAACTTTACGATTTACCCTCGGATTTTGAAAAACACACGAAATATCCTAAATACTACAAGATGCTCTAGAATACCCTAAAATGCCCAATCTTTGCAATTTTAAATATTATATTTTGTTGGTTTTAGTTGATTACTCATCTGGAATACATAAACCATGAATATAATCATCATTTACTCATCAAAAAACATATTTATGAAACTGTATTGTACCCTTAAAAAAAATCCAAATTTGGATATTTTGGGTATTTATAAAAATAATCTAAAAGTTTAGGGACATATTAGATAGTTCTAAAAAACCCAGCGTATATGAAAAAATTGGAAAAAAAATATACGAATATATATATAATTGATATAAACAAACTTTACAATATGATAGATAAACCATAAATATCCAAATAAATTTGTCAAAAGATGAATAATATCATTATAAAAAGAATATTAGAAGCTTTTAATTACAAGTATATAAATATTATTTTTATAGCAGACCCGTGAATTTCACGGGTTTAAACCTAGTGCATTTCCAAAACATAAAGATATGTCTTATAGCCCATAATGATATTATAATGGATTTGTATTAAATTAATATACTGGCAAATTGATATAGATGATATATTGAGACTAACATTTATAAAAATTCATATTTATGCTACTATCAAAATATGATTTTAAAGAATCTAAAAAGATTAATAAAATAAATGAGTTCGTAAGTCCTTTTGTAGATGCTTGCACGAAAAGGTGTTTGACGTATCATTTAGAGTTGCATTACATAAACACCATAAAATTAATATTCCGTGCATTACACGGGAACTAAAACTAGTTTAGATTATTCATACAAAATGTTAATTTTTCACCATTGCAGTATAAAGTCGTAAAAAAATCACAAGTTCTACTCTACATACGCACGTGGTACCGTTATAAACTTGACGACCTTTTGATAAATAGTTAACAGTTTTGATCAAATAATGACCTCTTTTTTGGTTAAAAAATAACTTATTTTTTCAAAGTGGTCATTATTTATCAAAAAGTAATTACTTTTTACCAAAAAATGGTCACATTTTGCAAAAAGAACAGAGGATAAGACCGTCCTACAACATAACTACCGATATTTTTTTTGTTTTTACGGAGCACTATTTTTGAATAATAAGTATCTAGCATAATTGTTTGTGCCCAATGTAGTACGTATAGACCTGTCAAACGGGTCGAACGGGCGGGTTACGGGTCAGGTAGATACGGGTTCAGGTAAAATACGGTGGGGGTGTAATTCGGGTCGGGTAAAATACGTGTCAAGTCTATACGGGCTCCGGGTTTGGTTCGGGTAAAAATACGGGTCAATCAACATCTTTTCCTCGCATTTTTAAAACTTCTTTTATATCGTAATTTCTACCCTTTATACGTTCTCTCTCTACTCTTGCTCGTCTTAGTCAACTTAATTGTCATCATTTTCGCCATCACCACCAACATCACCATCGTTATCGCCATCATCACCGTCACTAACTCGCTAAGTACGATAATGAGAGTCATATAAGATAACAATGATGACGTGGCATGTGATCTGAGGTGATAATGTGGAAGTGTTAACGCGAAATGCGGTTCAATTTGATGTAATACGGTGAAAGTGACGGTATGATACACATTTCCAGCTGATGACGTGGCATGTGGTCCTAGGCGATGAAGTGGCAATGATGTTGTGGAATAAGGTGTAAGTGACAATATGATACACATTTTGATGTCATGACGTGACATGTAGTCCATCAAAATAATGAGGTGACAATGCTAAAGTGGAATGTAACTTGACGTACTACACTAAAAGTGACGACGTGACACACAATTCGATATAATGACGTGGCATGTGGTACGTGGTGATGAGTTGGCAATGCTGATGTGGAATGCAATCTGACGTACTGCGGCGAAAGTGATGGTGCGACATACACTTTGAGGTGATGACGTGACATGTTGTTTGAGGTGATTACGTGACATACCGCATATTTATACATATTTCTCCTCAAAAATGTATAAGTCATCAACTATATGACATCGTATACTCCCTCCGATCCAGACAAAAGGTAACGGTTGCTTTATCATAGTTGTTGAGACACGTTTTGCAACGTGAATATCTTTAGTTACACATTATTAAAAATTATAAAAATTTGATATTCTTATAGTATTCATGACGATAAATGAAACAAGATCTCACATGACTATATTTTTTCTTATAGATTAACGATAATATCAAAAATTCCCTACGATCCTGAATAGTGTAAAAAAGCAACCGTTACCTTTTGTCTGGATCGGAGGGAGTCTTATAAAAATGATATTGTCTTGACCCAACGATCAACCCGCTGTGGGTCGGATTTTAACCCGTTGTTTACGGGTCAAAACGGGTTTGGGTATCTTTCGGGTTCGGGTTGAAAAAACCGGGTTATATACGGATCGAATTACGGTCGTTTTTCGGGTTGAGTTAAATTTTGACAGGTCGTAACATAGTAAAGTGGGGAGCATTTTTTTCTTAATCGACAGATGCTTTAAATATTCTAGAATATTATCCTATGAACATTTTTTTCTTAATCGATCTTTAACTATTTTAGAATATTATCCTATGAACATTTTTTCCTTAATCGATAGCTCTATCCATTTCCAAGTTAAGTGCATTTTACTGCATTGGATAATCCATTTCCAAAGATGATCGTAGTACGTACATTGCCTATTACTCCAGTTTGCATCATATTACGAATCCAAGGTAGTATATATACACACAACATGTATATACATTTTCATCAACAATACCATTTATAATTTCTATTTCACCCAAATTGATCACAAAACTTAACCAAAAACATGGCCAAGATTTGCGCTTTGGCTACCCTTTTGGCATCTATTGCCTGTCTAGTCTCGGTTTCAATTGCGGTTCCTGGAACCGCCACCTTCTATAACTCTTATGTTCGTAAGTATGCAACTTTAATCGACAATCATAGTACCTTCCGGTGCATGATAATAAAAAAATTTAGTTTAGTTTGATTTATTACTATAGTAAAGTTAATTACTTTTGAAGAAGTTAAATTTTGAAACTTGACCTATATTATGATTGAACTTTTCGTTAAAAAAGTTCGTAGTAATATTGTTCCATGATAAGGTGCATGACTAAAAATCGTATGTAAGGTTATAAAAACCGAGTTTACAAGATTACATAATAAAATTACCACAATGTACTAATATAATATTGGATGTGTTAGTTTAATTTGATTTATTTTAAGAGTAAATTAGAAATTACTTCCTTTTAAAACACCTTTTTTTAAAAAATTACTCCCTTTTGATAAAAAAATTCTAAATAAACTTGCTCCCTTTTTACTATTCACGCAAGAAATTGCTCCCATGTTGCCAATTCAGGTGAAAAAAAGTATTTAATGGACAAAATTACCCTAAAGTTATTATATCCCTAATTCTCTACATTTCCCCAAATCAACCCAAAATCAAATCGCTAATTCCATATAATATTTTGCTAAGAACAAATCCCTAATTCACCATTTCAATTTCATTTTTTTTTGTGATATTCTTTGATTTCTTTTTTTATTTTGTAATTTCAATTTCAATTTCGATTTTGATTTTGATTTTTTTTATTGAATTAATATTGTTATTTTAATGCTTTGATTTCAATTGTAATTGTCTCTCTATTTCAGAAAACCCTAATTTAATTACTGTAATCCAGAACCCTAATTTAAACCTTGTAATGATGTTGATTGTTTGCCGAAATTGAACTTGAAATTTGCAGAAATTGACAATTGAAGAAATACCCAAACAAAATAGGATACACACCTTCAATAAATTTGTCTCCCAAATTGCAGAAGTTTGAAGTGATTTATAATAGATGAATTATGAAGATGAGTTAGATGAATACGGGGTTTGATGAATATGGGGCTTGACGAAGGGATATAACATAAGAGTGAAGTGTTTTACGGGTATATTAGTAATAGAAAAAAGATAAATTGACGGAAATTTTTAAAAAAAGTCGGAAAATAGGACTGAATTGGGAATGTGAGAGCAAATTATTGCCTGAATAGAAAATAAGGGAGTAATTTTTGGAAAAGTTTTCAAAAGGAAGTAATTTTAAAAAAAATGTTTTAAAAGGGAGTAATTTCTAATTTACTCTTATTTTATTTCCTTAGTTTACTTTTAATTTGACTTCTAAACCTAAAAACACTGTCATTGGTTTTTTGTCCTTTGGTAAAAAAGCATCGGCGTGCTATGGGAGCACACCAGAAGGTACTATGATCGCGGCGGCCGGTGACGAATTATGGAACGGAGGAAAAATATGTGGAACAATGTTTAGGGTGACATGCACGGGCCCAACTAATCCGTTTCCACACCCATGCAACCAAGGGAAGTCAGTTCTAGTCAAAATTGTAGATCAATGCCCTCATTGCGGTGGCACCATTGATCTCTCCAGAGAAGCTTTTTCTACCATTGCAAATCCTGTTGCTGGGATCATTAAAATTGATTACGTCAAGTAAGTTTGATATTCATTTTTATCCATGATATTCACAACTTAAAGTTCTTAGTCTACTAGCTGAGACGAGCTTGTATATTCATCATCTCGTAGGATCGAATCTCCTTGCCTCTTATTATAAGGTCCTTATGACTACAACATTCGCACTATAGAATCATGAAGTCATGGTGATTGCGCTCAATTTAAATAGGTCTAAATTTGTGACTTATCGGTTATTTTTTTCTGGTATTTTGTCTTTGTATTTGCTTGCTAATTTTTGAAATTATTACTGCAGGGTTTAAAACAGAGTGTCGATAAGTATTAAAGTTCCTGGAACAGCAAATGTCTATTGATGATTTCCTTACTTTTATTAATGTAATCGAAGCTATATCTATTCTTGAATAATTATTAAAAGACTTATATTTGCAATTCATTACTCTTTTTACACCTAATTTTTAATTCCTTTTAATAAGGAAAATATTAGGTTTTGTTCTTTTGATTTTATAGTCATTTCTTTATATCCAGTTTGGATCTTACTGTTATTACGGTAGATTTAATCGCATAAACTGTTTACAATAAAAAAAATAAGATGTTATCTCAAATGGGAAGGTTGTGGCATGACAAACGTCATTGTCCTAAAGTTGATTTATGCCCCGTCTACTACACACGGCCTCAGTAGCACTCAACTTCCAGGATTACACAACCACTGTTTTGTCTAGTGTAGGCGGGGAAACAATTGAACACAACCAAGTTCGTTGCCAAAGGGATAAAAATTTAGTAGAGAAAAATAAGAGAGGAAGATATGGTATGAGCATATTGAGTGTGTATTTTTGTGATTGTGAAGGGGGGTATATATATATAGTATTGTGAAATCATAGATTCGTAATATAATATTTATGAGGGAACGAAACTCGCGCCAATCAGTCTCGTAAGGGGAAGAACACTGACCAAGAACTTTGCACAATCAGCCTTGAAACAATAAGGAGACTGATTAAACTTTGCACAATTAGTTTTGAAAACGAAATTGTATGACATTTACAAGATGGATGAAGACTTGCACAATCAGTCTCGAGAAAGAGCGATGTCATAAATGATTCTTTTGAAGCAATTATTCCAACAATCCCCCACATGATTCAAAAGAAGAAGAAACGATGTTTGGCAACGGAGATTTGGTGTTTAGATGTTTAGTGTCTTGTGGACTTTAACTAACACCCAGTGTATACAATAACCTTAGACCATCATTTGAGGTGGATCAAAACATTTAACCTTTTAATGGAGTTGGTAGAAGGTGAGTTGTGCACTTACCAAATCTCAGAAACAGGGTTAGTGTTCGCACCATCCATGAACTCATCATGAACGGAACATATATAGCACACGTGTTTTACTTGGACTTCCCAAGTGCCCTCCACATGAATCCTGGTAATTCGTAAATGCCTCTAGAGAACCTAAAGCCTTAAGGCTCTCTTGGGGTTAGAGCAATAGCCTCCACATTCACATAAGTAAATTCATCAGGTCTGACTGTCTCAAACCATCCGTTAGGACTATGAATTTATTAAGAGTCGTGGCTCAACCTTATAAACACGCGACAATACCTTGAAAAAGGAAAAATAGAAAAAAGAAATGGCATATAAGAATTTGAAAGTAAATGGTGTTGATATTACATCTCGAGTTTGCTGTGACTTTGTTTGACCGCATTTGACCTTAGCTAGGCTAAGTTGGGTATCAATCACAGTTTACTCCTTAATAGGCTTTAATCCCATTTCTTTGTGCTGCCACACCAGCACCAACTTCTACCATGGCCATTGGTAGGAGGATCTCCATATCCTCTTCACATTTTACGTACGTATTTCATCATATTACATTGTGTAAGGGATCTCAATATCCACTTATAATTCACAATATTTGTTAAACCGTTGATATTGATCGTATTTTCCGTAAGGGATCTCAATATCCACTTACAATTCACAACCTCTGTGAACCCATTGATATTGATCGTATTTTCCATCATCTTTTTGGTCAATACTCACTTTATTATAATTTCTTACCGACGCATGACCATCAATGGAGCCCAAAGCTCCCCGCAAAAGAATATATACTAGTAGATCAATGAATCTTTCAATTTCGTGTCATGTCAATTCTTGCATAATAATTTCACACCTTATTGTATATTAGCAAAACAATTTATATAGTTAACATACATGATATAGCACTATGAAAAATTGTATCTGAACAACAAATGAAGTTCATTATTATTTGACGTTCAATCAAATTCTAATTAAACGCATTCCCGCAAAGATACAATTGTTTTCTATCTTACAAAAATTAGGGTGTCAATCACTTATATCGACATAAGCTATATCATACCTCTCGTAACACGTACAAACATCATATATATAAATGTAAGTACATTTCCATCAATTTCATTTTCTCATGTATAAACTCAAGAATACATCTTAAATACGAGTAGCTCATATATTAGTGATCTAATTATCACCAATAACTTTCGTTAAAGAAACATCGCAAGATCAAACCAAATAAATATAATTTATGTGTCTTTTACCGCTTTTTGGTTCAAAATAAATTTTTAAACCAAATAAACAAAGTAATTACTCCGAACATGTATTATCAAACAACCGTTCTTAAACAGAAAAAAACAGGTTTATACAATCCCAAAATTAGAGTATTCACAACTATCAATCAATCTCATGTAATTGACATTATCACCACTTCCAACACTGAAGCTCAAATAAAATACGATAAAAAAAATAAAGGGAGTCTTACCTTCGCTAGACAACCCCACAATCCTTGACTTATCTTAAAGCCTTATTAGCTAGGCGAGCATCTTCTAATGAGACCAGTCACTCTCATAAGAATTGACAAAATAATTTCATATATAGTTTGTAAAGCTTTCGTTCGACTACAAAATTTCAAGTAGTGATAATAATCAATATTGTATTGTATGAATCATACAATATTCTCTTGTAACATGCTTCATACATTAGATATTTAAATTAACACCAAAAACAAGCAAGTATCACAAACCTAGAGTAATGATGGATGATAAGAGGTGACAAATACTCAAAAATGTCAACCAACACATTATTATAATACAAGTGCATCGTGTTAAACATTTCTATCATTACAATTGATAGTTAGCATTTTGCCATTTTTATATGATCAGTATCTCACTAATATACCATATTTATGCACGATAAAATAATTGCGTGTTAATATACCACGCAAAGATCTTGTTCTCCATGAATGCCAACATAATAAGAAAAAAACAATAAAATAAAAGACTATCATTGTATACACAAAATTATAATTCTCATACTTGTAAATTTTACCGCCAAAGGAACCAGTGAATGAGAATAAGATCACAGAATTTACATGTAACTTCGAAACGACAAACTTGTTATTGTCTTATAGATATAATCATTCACACATGCATGTTAACAATAAAACATATAAACGTAGATACCTCGTTTTGACCCATTTCCACAACACGTCATTGATTTCTTATCGTTTTAAATAATGCATTTACGGTTGGTTGTGTCATTAAGTATACCCAATGTTTACATTCACGTCCAACAAACTTGAGTACTCGAATCACCGTACCAGACCAAGAAATTAAGCAAAGTCAAACAATAATTGGAAGATAGTTCAACACTTACAAGTTTTACGAAATATTAAACTAAAAAGTTATAACTATGAATGGTTACCCACATATTCAAATTAATATGTATTTTATAAGAAAATGTAACCTTGAGAATATCAGTAACCCAAAATGTCAATCCAACGTAAACACATGATTCTCATAACAATTACCAAAACAACTACTCTAACAACAAGAGCATACAAAAACGCAAATCAAACAAAAAAGATAAGACGAAGATTGTCAAATTTTATGTTCAACCCAATTAAAAAACAATCAAATTTCGCCGAATTAACAATTATCCTCATGAAAAACATTCAAACTTGCAGGATAGATACACTTCACTAATTACAGTATGAGTTCAACCTAGATAAAAACTAGCAAATGTTGCCGAATTACCAGTTAACAACATAAAAAAGACTTTCAGATTCCTACAGTTTACAAATCACAATTACTAATGGTTTTACACTGGTATAAAATTATAATTGTATCCTTTAGAGAGATCGGGCAAAGATTGCAAGTAAAGGCTAATGGTGACAGAAAGTTATGCTACTCAAGCATAAAATCGTATCCTTTCAGTAAGCACTCTACACTATTTTTAAGATCCACGTGTAGGTGTCATAATACTCTAGGTAGTCGGCATCTATCTTAAACAAACAATATTATCATGAAACCGTCTTACAAAAATAAAATAAAATAGAATAATAAAGCCGAACGTGGAGGAAACGAGTAGCGAACTCAACCGCAAAATTAAATCAACTTTAGATTGTTATTACGGGAGTAGATATTAGCGCACAAACTGTATACAATAAAAATTAAGATCTTATCTGTAGTGAGAAGGTTGTGGCATGACAAGCGTCACTGTCCTAAAGTTGATTTATGCCCCGTCTACTACACACGACCTCAATAGCACTCAACTCCCAGGATTACACAACCAATGTTTCTCCGGTGTAGGCAGAAAACATTTGAACACAGCCAAGTTCGTTGCCAAAGGGATAACAATTTAATAGAGAAAAATAACAGAGGAAGATATTGTATGAGCAGATTGAGTGTGTACTTTTGTGATTGTGAATGGGGTATAGTATTGTGAAATCATAGATTCGTAGTATAATATTTATGAGGGAACGAAACTCGCGCCAATCAGTCTCGTAAAGGGAAGAAGACTGACCAATTCAAGAACTTTGCACAATCAGCCTTGAAACAATACGGAGACTGATTAAACTTTGCATAATTAGTTTTGAAAACGAAATTGTATGACATTTACAAGATGGATGGAGACTTGCACAATCAGTCTCGAGAAAGAGCGATGTCATAAATGATTCTTTTGAAGCAATTATTCCAACACTTACATGTAACTACCATAGTAGAACAATATATAAATTGAAACCGCAATAGCCACTAATAAAAATTGGGTACTGAGTGGGTAGTAACTCGGACGTTCTTCTAGCCATATTGCATAGATGATAAAAAATGATAAAGCAACCGATTGACATGAGAAGACATCGTCTAATGCTTAAGACGGAGCACGAAATTATTGTGGGCAACACGTCTAGGTTTCAATCCTCCTCCCCATTATTATTGTAATAGGACTAAGTACGCGTATCATTAGACAAAAAAATACTAATTAATTAATTATATAACTTAAAATTATAAACACATTATAAATTAGTGATAAGTGGGAACCAAAAAAAAACTAAGCGACTCATTTAATAATCATAATCTTATTAAAAAGACCATCGTAAATCAGTTACCATGGCATGACGAAACGTTAAGGCAACCCATCACTATTACCATTCTTCTAATGTAAGACGACAATAAATATACCGTCGTAATTCATATATGATCACACTTTTGGGATAAACCGTCCTGATTCAACTATCACCAGCTTCTTAAACTCGAGCTGATGACCGATCGATATCGAAATTAGTAGAGGTGGCCATCTATAACACATCCCATATTTGCCCACGCTTTTTGAGGCTATTCTCGTTTTTAAAAGCGTCACATTTTATTTATCGACGCTTTTAAAAGTGTGGTTTCTTGGGCCGACAGGTGACGCTTTTTAGCGTCAACCATGTCGACGATTTTATGTGTCGGTAGCGGCGACGCTTAAAAGTATCAGAGTTTTTATACACTTCTTCGCGTAGAAATTTTGAAATTTCTCTACGCTTGGTCCCGTCACTAGACAAATTCACTCATATTGTCTTCCTCAATAAGATTTGAATTAAATCATAGAAATTGTTAGCTAATGATATCAATAATTAAAGAGTGTATAAACAACATTAATTCAACTAGCGTAGAAACAAAACAAAATTTTATATATATTTTAAATTACCTAATATCATAATACCATGTGATATTTCACACTTGTAATATATTATAAATTGACAAAATGTAAAACATCAAATGGAACCCATTTTAATATGTGGGTGTCGTGTAAGGTGTGCATGCATGAGTGGTTTAGCGTTATGATTATTTATCTTATTAAAAATAAGATAAAGGATCATGCTCTTATCTAGTCATATGATGATATGACTTAAGCTTATTTAGAAAAGAGGAAAAGCATTTTTGCCCTTCCCCTTGTTCATACCCGGCCATCCATGAGATGAGAAAGGGTTTATTTGCTCTATATAATTTGTTATATACACCATCATAACACTAGTTCATTTTATATTGATAATTGACCATATTCATCTTAATATTCCTCTCAATCAATATAATTTTCTCATGGTAATTTTTCTAGTGCAGAAAAATATTACTCATATTAGGTATTATTACTTATTAATAAGATTATTAGTAATAGTTTTCGGGTACATCTTGGGTGCAATCTAAGGAGGACTTCTATACTTGAGGTTTCGGAAATCATCCATTGTTAAGCTCAGGAACGGTTTTGGTAGGTGACCAAAACCGTGCCCATTGTACCATTTTTGGCAATGTAAGATTTCGAATTTTAACTTGCATGCATAAGATCTTGTTTTTATTTTTATGAATAAAATAAAAACTTTCATATAAGATATAATAAAATTTCTGAAAATTCGATTTCATTCAGTTAATTGCAGGTGGAATACGACAATGACACTTGTAGTTAGTTTCTCTATTACATTCCATATCCTGTTTTACAAAAAAAAAAAAAAAAACAATGTTCAAATTAAATTATCAATGTTAAAATCAAACACTAATAAATACCCATATTTAGAAACAAATACAAGAGGATACAAAATATTGAAGATAGGAAGAAATTAAAAAATAAAGGGAGACAGACATATACCTTAGGGAAAATTAAAATTACAGAGGAAAAGGAAGGAGAGAACTAAAGAAGATGAAGAAACGAAGCAGCAAGCAGCGTGATTATGGGAGGGAAAAAAGGAAAGGATGGGTATTAAATAACAGAGGAGGGGTAGTTTAGGGATAATAAATATGATTTTAGGAGGCAAATTTGAATTTCTCGTCTTTAATGAGGTTTTTTGGCCAAATAGTATCGTTTTTGTTGACGGAGTTAGTTTTATGGTAGTGATTATGAAAGTTTTATTATGTAGGTAGTGATTGTGGAAATGAGTAGTTATGTTGGTAATGATTATCAATTTACCATATTTTAATTATAAGAGTCTAATTAGTGGGTCTAGGACTTTCAACAACAGCCACCCCACTCCCACCACCGACTACAACACCCTCCACCGATAAAACTCGCAACGTCAAAAATTAGGTTGGTCTACTACAAGTTAAACGACACTAAAGATTATATTATTCCCAATTAAATACGAGGATATATTAATAAGAGAACTTGAGGCATAAGATGGATTATTCCAATCAAATAAAATAAAATATATAGATTTTAATTAGGTTTTAACCATCTTATAAGGGTCACCACTTGAATATAAAAAAAGTATAAGTGCGACCTACACGGTTTTCGTCAATGTCGATAAATATTGAATTTTATTAGTCTTAGAGATGACACTTATTTACTTCAACAATGATTTTTAGATGGGCCTTAATTTAAAATTTTGCATACAGATTTAATTTTTTTAGAAAGAACCTTAATTTAATCATTCCAAAGAGTATCAACAACTTTAATTCGTTTTTTTCTCTGACCATCTTAATCTCGGTTAAGAAAAATCGTTTATCATAACATCAACAACTTTAATTCCCGGGCTTCTCATTTTTGACATAATTTTGTTCGAAGCCTTCAGATAGGCTTTTATCTCAATTTTTATGATAAAATATGGTCATCTAAACCAGCTCACATTTCGTACCATAAAAATATTAACACGGTTTAAATAATTAAAGTAACTTTCCAAACATTTGTTAATATAATTTTGTTACATTTCTCTAAGCTTGTAATATACGTTAGTTTTTGCGTTTAAATATAATTTATAGGACATTATATTAGTGTCGTTATTTTCTTAATGAATTAATTGCACTTATATAAACTGCGGAATTATTTACATGACACATTTATTAAACAACGGTTATCAAATATTACAATAGAAGTTGAAGGTCATATATATTAATACAGTAGCTTTACTTGAAATTAGCAGAAATTAACGAGTTGAAAACCATTATTTAAAACCATGGGCTACAAAAACTTACCTTGTTCTATCTATATTATCATAGTAGCACTTTTGGTAGTGGCGAGCTATAATGTTATGGTAGTAAGTTCAAGAAAAGATTGGTTATTTATTAAAAATGAACTTGGGCGTTGGCCAGCAGTAGAATTTCGATGCCAAGATGCAACTCATGATACAGGGCTCCAGCAATTGAAACCGGGCCAGACTTACACTTACGATGTAGAGGATAACACGTTTCCTTTACCATTTGGAGCACCGGTATATTTTTGCCATTTTTACCATGCTGGAAGGGACAAAAGCTTTGACGTATATACCCGTGACTTGAGGGGAGATTGTAGTATATACAGATTTTTTAAGCAGTTTTTACCATTAAATTGCTTTCATTCTCACGTAGTGTGGGTAATAAGAGAGGATGGATTTTATTTAAAATGTGTATATTATCCTTGGGATGGCTACTGTTCGGGATATGGTGAACTTCCACAGCAAAATTGGCATAAGGCTCACAACTGGGGTGATGATGGTGATGATGGTGATGATGGTGATGATGATCATCAAATTATCACTTAAGTTTCAACAAACTATTGGATATCAGTATTCTAAAATTATTTAATTAAAAAGAATAAATCATAATTATCAATTTACTCTTAAGAAATGGTTATTGGCAATACAATCAAGTGTGTTTTAAATTCTCGAAGAATTATTATCCCTAGTTTCATGAAATGTATAATGATACTATAATTATTGTTTCATAATTATAATTGTTCATTATCATTTGTGTTTCACCTGATTTTTGTGAAAAAGCACTTCGACAAAACTTATTAATTGGACGAATTTTAAGGTAAGAGAGGAAAATAATAACTTATTGTTAATAATTGAATTATCTTTTATATTATGAAATCGCTTTACATGGGAGATTGTTTCACGCAATAATTACTATAAATTGAGTTAGTTACATCTCAATGGTTAACTCATGATTATTACAAGTGTACATGCCCATTGAACCGATCAAAATTGAGCCTATTAAAATTAGCATAACGATATTGTTTGAAGTAAAGCAAAAGCAAAGAGTTGTTATGTTGTCTAGATACTCATTACATTATAGAGAAACCTTTTCATTGCCTCATAAGAGAATCTTTACACTCTCTCCCCTAATTGCATTTTTACTCTCATTAAGTGCATGTTTATAACCATTAACATCATGGTTGATCCATGTTTATCGTAGTGGAGTAGTGGTTATGTCATTAACTTGGTAGTTATGGTGCTAATTAACCACTATAAATATGAGTTTGTAGACATTAGAGAAATACATCTTCCATACATCTCTACTAATACATTCTCTATAATAATTTTGAGCATACCATATGAATTCCAACTGTTGGAGCAAATGTCCTCCACAGTGTGTGATTATTTTAGTAAATCTTTTACAGGATCACGCAGGGATACTTAGTATATTAATCAGTTGATTAACGTTTATCGGTAACGATTGGTTCACTAGAAGTTTGACGTTACTGTCATATGATGACGATAATCAGCTGATCCCTAAAGGTCACACCTATAGGATAGTACTGAGAAATGTGATTATATATTGATATAATTACATAAATGCTAAACTTAGCTAAATGTAGTTAAGTAGATGATAAACATTTAATATGATTAAATAATAACTAGGAGAAATGAATTAAATGTTAATTCTAAAAAATATATAAAAGTTATATTAATTATATTTTAATATATGATAGAATAATATAATTGAGATTAATTAATTATAAGATAATTAATTAATATTCTCCGGGAATTAAATTTGTACACCGGAAAGTATTAAAATATATATGATATTTTAAGGAAGTTCGGAATAAGGAAACTGACTCAAAATATTATATTATGATGAGGTTTCCTAATTGAAGTACAATACCAACACAAACCAAAACCCTATATATAGAGGGTTTCGGCCGTGAGGTTGGTGACACAAGAGGAAAATGTTTTTCCTCTCTTATTCTCCTTGATTAGTTTATCATCTTAATCCCAAAATAAATCCTCTAAAATAATTAATAGTAATTTAGGAGGATCTTTGAGGGAATCTTTCTCAGTCGTCTTGGGTGCAATCTAAGGAGAACTTCTACCTTGAAGTTTGGGTTTATACTAGGTTGTTGTTAGGCCGATCTCATATAGGACCAAAGGTTATTTCTATGATCCTTGTCCTATTATTTTTGTTCTATTGTTTTAATATCAATTCGTTTTTGATATAATCATTGGCTGTATTAATTAAGTTAATATTTTTATGAGTAATTTAAGAAATTATTTCTTACAAGTGGTATCAGAGCCATTGTTCAAAATCGTTTTGATAATTAATTGAGAATTAAAATCCCACGGCACACATATGTTTCACAGTTTATATAAAAAAAAAATTCGGTCTTTTTTTTTCCCGTGATATGTCACGGCTAAAATTTTTTTTAGTTCACGTTTTTTTGGGTTTCGTTTTTTTGATTTTGTTATTTTAATTGTTAAAATAATTATCATGTGATGATGCTAATTACAATGATATAGATCAATGATTATTAAAAGTTCAATCAAGATATTGTTAGAATTAGATTAATTTGTTTTAAATTGTTAAGATGAATGAATATTGTTCACATGAATTAAAAAGTTAATCTTGATGACAATATTTGGAAATTTTTAAAAACCTAATATGATTAGAACTATAACACAAAATTATGAGATGATTTTTGTGCTAGTCTGAGCGATTTTAAGAAAGTTCACGAATTAGTAAAGTTTCCAAAATCTATCTCTACCTTGATTATACCATTTAAGGAAATAGTATAATATCTTATGAATATGTCAATTTACATGATATTATTTGATAATATGAGTAATTGCCTTTTTTTTTAACAAAAAAAAAAATAAAAAAAAAACGTGTAATATTGGACCGTAAGTTTTTTTTCCGGCCCTACCCTCAATTTTGTGATTTGTTGCTTTTGTTATTATTAATATTATATGACAATTTATATTAACTAACTTATAAATAAAGATTTATAATTAGAACAAATTTATAAAGATAACAAAAAAAAGGGGTATTAAAAAAACCGTAAAATTGGATTTTAGGGTTATTTTATTTGTTTTCGTTTTTATTTATATTATGAGATAATATTCATATTAACTAAATTATAAAAGATGTTTTGTGATTGTAACTTTTTTTTCGAAAAAAAAGGGTATAACCGTGTGATTGCCGTGGGAAAGAAAGAAAAAAATAAACGAAAATTATTTGATAATTTTTCGGTTACTTAATCATTTATTTATTTTAAAAGGTTTATTATATCTAATTGATGATACTTACTAGATTCTAAAATTGTTTGGAATTTATTTGGATTATGGTTTACATGTGTGATATGTAATTTTAAAATTAATGGTGGTTTGGGTAATATTACATTATGAATGTTTTATTATATTGTTAATGATATTGTTTTTCAATGAAGGTTGAATTTATTTTTACAATTGTTGTCAAGTATAATCATGTAATCTAGTGTGGCTTTAGTTTTTGGTTACTTTTCGGTAATGGTGGAAAGTAATCAAGTGATATAATTTATGAGATCTCGCATCTCCGCTTTGTATTTTAATTTTTCTTTATTTTAGATTAAATGTAAATAGGATTTACATTGTAATAGCTTAGAACAAAGAAGAAAAAGAAGAAGAGGAGTTTGATGCATCCGGGTCTCTATTTCCAGTTTACATCTCGAGATGAAGAACGGTGATCCATGAAGCTTCTAGGGTCCATGTGATTGGATTCCAACTTGTATTTACTGCTTTTCATAGGATAACCCACACTAGGATTTTAATGTTTTACGATCTTATCTTTATTGCTTGAATGTTGCATATCATTATGTTCCGCCTAAACCAAACCACCTATATGCATGTAAAATAATGACTCATGTAGATTATTTTGCATTTTGGCATATGATGTTTTTTTTTGCCATCACTCATTCCTACTCATATCAAATAGTTCACTTAAATGAGTTTAAAATAGTGATGGGATCTCACTCTTTATAAAATTGAGACTTTAGCCTTTCTAGATCAAACAACTATGAATCCCTTGTTCGTCGGTGGGCATATAGGACCTGTTGTTATCTCCATATGGACCTCTTCTACCTCGGGTAAGTAGTGTGTTGTGACCTAGTTGAACTCAACAAAATGATTCAATCAAGCTATTGAAATCATTGTGGACTAATAGATAAATTTAAGAAATTTGTCGACTAAGAGTTCTAATGTAGAACCAGTTAAAGGTTAACTCACCAAATCGGGATTTGGGTTTTGGGATACATTATATAATTCTTTGAGTGAGATCGACTATATTCTGTTGTATATCTTTGTTTAAAATGATTTTAAATTCATTGATTTCTCATGTTTATTTATTTTCTCATTTGTAGATCATTTAATATCTGCCTTTTAAAATGACTGATCCAAATGCAACTCCGGGCCCTAGCGCCACCCTCACCAGGGAGTCGTGGTTACGCTCTTTTATGGACCACGTCTCCTACAATCAGAACTCCCGCCTTAAGAATGATGGGAGTAACTTTACCGATTGGGAGGCACCATTACGGAATGCTGCCATTGTTGACGGTAAATTAAAGTATTTGGTTGAGCCAGTACCGGCTGAACGAACTGCAAGGACTGGAGCCCAACGAACTGCATATGATGAGTTCGTTCGTGAAGCTGGTGCGATTAAGAATGTACTTATTTATGCAATGGAAAGCAATTTGCAGCGCCGCTTCATTTCACAAGGTGCGAATAAGAATTTCACCACCCTTACCAATGAATTCTCGCAAGCTCCGAGAATAATGAGATATGACGCAGCAGTCCGCTTCTTCGAAGCTAAACTGTCCAAGGGCCAAGCTGTTAGCCCACACATCTTCAAGATGATTGAGAATGTGGAAGTTATGGAGTCTCTCGGTTGCAAGATTGAGGAGTCAATCATTGTAGACCGAATCTTACACTCTCTTCATGATGGGTTCACCCAATTTAGGGTGAATTATAACATGAATGACATGAAGAAAAGTCTTCATGAACTCCACTCTCAGCTCGTGCAAGCTGAGAAGGATCTCAATTTGAGTGGGAGTGCTAAGAAGGACGTCCTTGTCCTACAAGCTAATTGGAAGGGAAAGGGAAAGGGAAAGGCAAAGGCTCCCTTAAATGTTAAGAAGCCTCAGTTCAAAAGAAAGCAGCCGAAGCCTAAGAGTGGACCTGGTGAGACCAGTAACTCAAAGGCCAAAACTAAGAGCAAAGGGAAAGAAGGAGAGTGCCACCATTGCCACGAGTCTGGGCATTGGAAAAGGAACTGCCCTAAGTACCTCGAGGATATCAAGGCTGGACGAGTGACAGCCACAGGTATACCGTCATTTATTCATATGTAAACCATGCAAGTTCAGCAACATGGGTATTTGATACTGGTTGTGGTTCTCACTTGTGTAATCACTCCAGGGTTTAAGGGACGTCCGCAAACTTGAGAAAGGGGACGTTGACCTTCGTGTTGGAAATGGAGCAAAGGTTGCAGCTGTCGCCATAGGAACTTATGTACTCAAACTACCTAGTGGTTTCGAGTTATTTTTAAATAATTGTTATTTTGTTCCTAGTTTGTCAAAAAACATTATTTCTATTTCTGTTTTGGATTCAGAAGGTTTTTGTTTTAATATTAAGCACAATTGTTGTACTTTTTCATTAAACGATATGATTTATGGAAAAGCTATTTCCGTAAACGGAATATATGTTTTAGACCAAACCACCGAGGTTTATCATGTGAATAATATAGGGCTAAAACAGGTGATAAAGAACAAACGTATCTATGGCATTGTCGAATGGGACACATCAATGAAAAACGCGTAGAGAAACTCATTAAGAATGGGTCAATACCACCATTTCATTACGAATCAATTGGTACGTGTGAATCATGTCTCATCGGAAAGATGACTCGTATATCCTTTAAAGGTATTGGAATGCGAGCTAGTGATCTTCTAGGACTCATACATAAAGATGTATGTGGTCCTATGACAATCACAGCAAGAGACGGCTATAGATATTTCATCACTTTTACAGATAATTTAAGTAGATACGGGTATGTCTATTTAATGAAACATAAAAGTGAATACTTTGACAAGTTCAAGGAATTCTAAAATAAGGTTGAGAACCAATTGGATAGGAAGATAAATGTACTTCGATCTGATCGTGGTGGCGAGTATCTTTCGACTGAGTTTGATCAACACCTGAAAGACTGTGGTATTGTATCGCAGTTGACTCCACCTGGAACACCACAATTAAATGGTGTATCCGAACGGGGAAATCGAACTTTATTAGATATGGTTCGATCCATGATGAGTTACACGGTTGTGCCTGATTCATTATGGGGATTTGTTCTTCAATCAGCTGCTCTAATACTTAACCGAAGTCCGACTAAAGCAGCAGACAAGACTCCATATGAGATGTGGAAAGGAAAAGTTCCTGACTTGTCCTTTGTTCGGGTTTGGGGTTGTGAAGCTTATGTCAAGAGACACGAAGACAAGCTAGGCCCACAATCGGTCAAGACTTACTTTGTAGGTTATCCCAAAGGAATTTTTGGTCACTAATTTTACTCACCTACCGAACAAAGAGTGTTTGTTGTGGCTAGTGCGAAGTTTTTAGAGAAAGAGTTTCTCTCGAACAAACAGAGTAGTAGAACTTTTGATCTGTCAGAGGTTCAAGAACCATAAACCAACCGTGTGATGGAAGAAAGTGTTCCTTCCACATCTGCTATGGTATCCATTCTAGAGGAACCTAGGAGGACGGTTCGAGTTTCTCACTCTCAGACCGATACATTGGTATGATTGAGGAAGGTGGTGCAGAAAAACTATTACTCCTTGAGAGTAACGAACCAGCTACCTACAAAGGAGCCATGACATGTTTTGACTCTAAGCTATGGCTCGATGCCGTGCAGTCCGAAATAGATTCCATGCAAGAGAATCAAGTATGGGATTTGGTTGATTTGCCTGAAAAGGTAAAACCCCTACAGTGCAAATGGCTTTATAAGATAAAGCGTGCACTAGATGGACAACCAGATGTTTATAAAGCACGATTGGTGGCAAAAGGTTTCACTCAAGTACACGGGTTGCACTATGATGAGATATTTGCTCCAGTCGTAATGCTTAGATCTATTCGGATTATCTTAGCGATAGCCGCATTTCATTATTATGAGATCTGGCAAATGGATGTGAAAACCGCCTTCCTAAACGGGTTTTTAGAAGAAGAACTGTATATGATACAGCCTGAGGATTTCATCGATCCTAAACATCTTAAGGAAGTGTGCAAGCTCAAGTGTTCCATCTATGGACTTAAGCAAGCATCACGGAGTTGGAATCATCGTTTTGATGACGTGATAAAACAGAATGGATTCATTCGAAGTGTCGAAGAACCATGTCTGTATATCAAGTCAAGTGGGAGTAAAATCGTATTCCTAGTATTGTATGTAGATGATATACTACTAATTGGAAACGACATTCCCATGCTTTCGTCGGTTAAGACATGGTTAAAGAACCATTTTAAAATGAACGATTTGGGTGAGGCACAGAAGATTCTAGGCATCCGCATATATAGAGATAGATCGAAAAGGATGTTAGCATTGAATCAAGAAGATTATTTAGATAAGATTCTTGATAGATTCAGTATGACAAACTCCAAGACAGGTTACCTTCCTGTTGTTCATGGGGTGCATCTGAGTAAGAAACAATCACCTACAACACCGGAAGAAACTGAACGCATGAGTCGCATACCTTATGCTTCGGCAGTAGGGTCTATCATGTATGCCATGATGTGCACACGTCCTTACGTGGCATATGCATTGAGTATGGTCAGCCCGATACCAAAATAATCCAGGTGAAAGTCACTGGATAGCCGTCAAGAACATCCTTAAGTACTTATGAAGGACTAAGGATTGGGCACTGGTATATGGTGGAGACATGGAGCTAAGTGCTAAGGGTTACACAGATGCTAGTTTCCAAACCGATCGTGATGATTCTAAATCTCAGTCGGGTTTTGTCTTTACTCTTAATGGTGGAGCAGTCAGTTGGAAGAGTTCCAAACAGAGCGTTGCAACAGATTCTACAACAGAGTCTGAGTACTTGGCAGCTTCCGAAGCTGCAAAGGAAGCTATTTGGATGCGTTATTTCTTACAAGGACTAAAAGTAGTACCTAGTGTGAAAGATCCAATCACCCTTTATTGTGATAACAATGGTGCAATCTTCCAGGCTAAGGAGCCTAAGTCTAGCAACAAATCTAGACATGTACTCAGAAAAGCTCATCTGATAAGAGATTACATATGATTGCACGTGCTTGGGATAATCAACAGGGTGAAATCGGTTAATGTTTAATTGTTTGGTGGAAGAATGGAGATAAAGGGTTGGGAGGAAGATGATAATGGTGATGTTGGGAGGAAGATGATAATGGTGATGAAGGTTTGGGAGAAAGATGAAATTTGGGGTAAAAATTAGTTGCTAGGGGAGGGGAGATGAAAAGGTAATTAGAAAGAAGTTGATATTTCACACGTAAGAACTATTACACAAATGACTCATCACCGTCTTATTTTAAATTTGGTCAAAGTCCGGCCAAAAGGTCATGATTCACAAAAAAACAATTATTAAAGGTGCTGTTCCACAAACTTTTTTTTAGGGGGTGTTTGGTTCACGTAATATAAGTATGAGGTATGAGGTTGGAATCAATCAAACCCATACCATTTGTTTGTTTGATGAAAATGAAGGTTTCATACCCATACCTCAAAGCCATGAGGTATGAGTTTCTCATACCCATGGAGGGGGGTGGGTATGAGATTGATACCCATGATATCAAATTATAAATAATGAAAAGTGATAAAATTAATTATGATATATTGTAAAAAAAATTATTTTATATATTTATTTGATTAGATTTTATCTACATGATTTAATAGTATTAAAATTTATTATTAAAAATATTGTATTTGAAGATTTTTTAATTTTGATTGATTTCTAACCCTATACCACCCAAATTTGAAACAAACCCAAGGTATGAGGTATCAAGTTCCAACCCGATACCACCCGAATATGATTCCCGATTCCAAACCCATACTCATGCATCAATCAAACGCCCCCTAAGGTGGTGTTTAGAAGAAAAGTTTTTTTAAAGGTGGTGTTAGACAAAAAATCTTTTAAACTTCTATATATATAATACTCCCTCTGTTTCGATCAATTGTTATCTATTACTTTGACACAAAAATTAAGAAAAAAAGTATGAATGAATTTGGACCACACAAATCACATGAGCCACATGCAATGAAACGTGATCCACAAAAAGTTGCCAAAAATGAAAATAGATAGACAATTCAATGATACAGCTCAAAATGGAAATAGATAACTATTGACCAGAACGGATGGGGTATATATACTCTAGCAAATAAGATAGAAGGCGTGGTTGTACCACATAAGGCAATAATCAAAATCAATAATTAGGAACATCATGTTCTTAAGTAGAAAAAGATTAATTGGAACACTAGAAACATCATAATATGTGAAACTAAATTCGAACATTACAAACGTAATAATTCACAGTGATTTGTTATTTTATGAAAAGTTCAGTATTTTACGTCACTCTAACTTGTTTTTCCTTTTAGTATTCTCATGTACAAATTCTTATTTGTAACGAGTATATGAAGTAAGCATTACTCTATATTGTCTTATTTACCTAGATGAGTAGTAATTGAACCGTCGTAATCTTGTAACAGATATGACGGTCGCAGAGGGACTTGTTGATTCTAATGAAGCAACCCACTTTAACTAAAAACCTAACAATATTTTATGTTTATAAAAAAATTATGTAGAATTAGAACTGACATAATTACCTACCAAAATGTGTAGAACCTAGACATTAGATGACAGTCGATTTGGAATGATTATGAATAGTCTTGTGTGGCCTTCCCATAAGCCAACGAAGAGTTGTTGTTCTAGTATTAGTAGTAGTCGATGTGGTAGAATGAGCAAGTGAATCAACACTACAACAACTTTGAGTTTCCTCATCATTTCCTAATTCACTCACTTCAATCTCCAATAACTCGGACTTACTCCTGTTGGACTTTTCATAGGCATTATTCGCATTCATGTTCATTTCTGTTCATTTCTCTTGCCCAAATCATCGATAACGAAAAACTTTCCCTCCTCTTACTCCTTTCATTTGCGTTCTCAATTGGGCGAACATTGTCGATCGTTGTAAAAGTTTCAATTCCATTGAAATCCCTGTTGGAGTCACACCCGTACTCTGAAACTGCTGCCCTATACCCTGACCTTGAAGGCAAATTGGGCTTCTTGCTATATTGTTTCTTACTTGGTGTATTTTTAATTGGCACTTTCAATGAAGTCGTCTCATCTAATACATATGCAAATGAGCCCATTGAATAACATCTCCTTGAACCCAAATCATCATTCCCACCACTAATATTAATATTATTATTATTACTACCATTAGTGTTAGTGTTAGTGTTATCATTTTCACTACTCCCTTCACCAACATCAACACTCTTAAACTTCCCCAACTTGACAACCACAATCCTCTCCTTATGCTTCTCACAACCCTCCATTACACTATCATCACATGATGATGATTTCCTCGGAAACCCGACTCGACCTGACCCAAACTCAACCTCATCTTGACAACCCACCAAGGGATTCAAACCCGAGACCAAAGTCCTTTCTCTAATCTCCCTACAGTTTTCCACACTACTAGATTGATCAAGAACACAAACAATTGAAGAACACCCATGATTATTTGCCACACCATAATCTAACAATAAACTTGATCTACAAAGTGGACAGGTAGAGTGTGAAAGAAGCCAAGTATCAATACAGTCGATGTGAAAAGCATGACTACATTTAGGCAAAAGTCTAAGACTATCATTAGGCTCAAACTCACATAAACATACAGCACAATCAAAAGGGTCTTTGATGCCTATAATTGCTTTATAGTAGAACACAGGAAGTGTATCAATGAATGATTGATCAACACCTGAATCATGTAGGTGAAATAGTTGTTGAAGTTGACCTTGTAGTACAGTACTTGAATGATGGACCAACTCATCTTCCTCTCTTTGTGTTGGCCTTAATAATGATCTTACTATTAAGTGAAGTAATCCTAGAATAAAAAAAAATATTGAAAAAATGACTATGATTAAGAGAATAGTTGGGCTGATTTTTGTTTCAAAATTGATGCTTTCAATTTCCAGATTATTATTGGATGAAGTTGGTGTTGAAGAGGCCGGGTTTCCCATTTTTTTTCAACTGTAAAATGTAATGTTACAAGCTAGGAGTTTTATCCGTAACAAATGGGAAATCTTTCAAAAATCTTAAAATGGGAAATGATTTCTGGGAAGGGGATTTGGGAGGACAGGTGAAGAAAGAAGTATGAAGATGGTGATGTAAGTGGGTGGTATTAAATGAAAGCCAGAGATGTTAAGAATTCAAATTCATAGTCATGAATCTACCAAAGTGAAGAAAGGGGCCAATGAATTAATATAGCAATAAAGATACTTATTTAAGCATTTTCAATTTTTTCTTCAGTTTCATAAATCACTTAAGAAGAAAATGACTCGGGAGTTTGCTTTTCCCCTCAAAGAAAAAAGTGACTTGGGAAAATTTTAATCCAAAGATTATGAGTTTTATGGCATTTATTTCCACCAAATGCAAGATTTTAGTTGACTTGTAAGTAACATCAAATCCAACGCTATTTTTTTCATCTACGAAGAGTTAAGAGGGAGTACGAGTGTACGACCGTACGAGTAATTATTTTTGCATTAATCAGAAGAAAATGGGTGCCAAATTTATCACAAATTCTCATTTGCGACGGGTATATCCGTCGCAAACTTGCGACGGGTAGTATTTTATCTCACAAAATATCCACTTTTTCTCTCTCCCATGTGGTCTCTTTTCTCCACTAACTCATTTTCTATCCATTTTATCTCACACAAAATATCCGTCATAAATGATGACCCGTCACAAGCAAGACTTGCTACAAATTTATAGACGTTATGGAATTCCAGTTCATAAATTATAATTCACCCAGCAGAAGATGTACTGCATTTAGGCCATGTTTTTTTGAAGTGAAATTGAACTGAATTGAACTTAACTTATATAGGATCTGAATTGAACTGAACTTATAGAATCTGAACTGAACTTATATGATCTGAACTGAACTTAACTTATATGAACTGAACTGAACTTATAGGAACTGAACTGAACTGAACTATAGAAACTGAACTGAACTTATAGGAACTGAACTGAACTGAACTTAACTTAACTTATACTCCGTAGGATCTTAACTGAACTTAACTTATAGGATCTGAACTAAACTGAACATATAAAATCCGAACTTAGTTAACTTTATTTTAATTTAAGTTAACTATTATTGTTGTTGTTGTTGTTCTTATTATTATTATTATTATTATTATTATTATTTTTTTATGCAAAGGGCTTTTATTAAAACCGGAAAGAAGGATTACATGAGATTGGTGGGCACCCGAGAAACAAGTTGGGCGCCCACTCCCTTAGCTATAGCAAAACTAAGGCGAGAAAAAATAAAGGCAGCGGTCTTCGATCCAGCATCTTGGGACACAGAAAACTTCTGAATCCGCTTGAGCAAGGAAACAGCATCTTCCCCCAATTCCCCAAGAGAAGAGAAAGAGAAAGGCAAGAAGCCATATCCATGCCCCGCGCACAAGTCCCGGTACTTGGCGCACTTCCTCCGAGCAGCATCCACCACGACCCCTCCTGGCAAAAAATCAGTCATCCCTGACTGAGTCAAAGGGGAAGACCCAACCAAATCCACGCACACATCGCGTCCCCGATCCCATGAATAGAGCAGCACATCTGCAGGTCGCAAGGGCCCTCCCGCCCCATCGAGCAAACCAATATCCACCTCCCGACCAGCAGAGATCCCCGATCGGAAGCAGATATCCAGAAGAGTATCACGAACCAGGTTATGCCGATGTTTGACACCAACAGCACTAACACAAGATACAGCATGATCCCCGAAGATATCCCCATCAAAAACTCGGGCGCAGGCGGAACATGGCACGGATACCGAGAATAACGGAATTATTATTATTATTATTATTATTATTATTATTATTATTATTATTATTATTATCATCCAATAGATGATATTGATAAAAAATAGTCTAAAACACAAGTTAATTTAAAATATTTTCAACTTTATATATAATGGTTTGTTCATAGTTCATACATTATACTACGATTACATTACGATAAAGAATAATTCACTATTACAATTTTGTCAAACCATTTATTTTCCTCTAACAATGGTGATGAAGAAGCTGATTAATGGGAGAGTGACAATTGGTGAGTGTGGGTCTGTCGTATAATGAGGAGTTGTTTTTTGGCATTAATGAGGATGATAGTTTGACATTAATTAGAGAGTAAAAGACAAGTAAATTATTAATGAGTTGTTTTTTTTTATAGATGACGTATATCGCATAATTAAAGCAAAATGTTTATACCGGTTGTTAAAACTAATATTTCGTATATAATTTTTCTTAATTGAGTTTATATGAACCGAACTTATAGAACTGAACTGAACTGAACTTATAGGATCTGAAATGAACTTATATGAAGTGACTTGAAGTCCAAAAGAACAGGGCCTTAGTTGTGTAATTTCTGAATTTTATAATAAATTAGTTTAACCATTTAAAATAAGATAATTTTTCAATCAATGTTTGAGATAGCAAACGTGGTTCATTTGAGGTGTTCCTGGACTCGTTGGAAAGGTAGAAGTGCAGGCTTTCCAGGGTTGTCAACACGGTGGACAAATGTGATCCTATCTTAGGTCGATTGGTGTATAAAGTAAGGCTTGTTAGAGAGAGTTGTTGTAAATCTGAGTTTACAACGGAGGATCGGTGGTTTTTCGTGGGTCTTTTAATGGGGTTATTGTAGGAAATATTGTATATTTTATAATGAGATTTATTGTATTAATGTCATAATGAAGGATTCTATCAAAATTAACTTTAATATGAATGCAATAAAAGTAATTAAATCGATAAAAGAAGGAAAAAAATAACCTTTGGTTCTTTGCTTTCGGCCTAAGAACAACCTAGAAAAATATATTTCAAAGTAGCAGTTGCACCATAGATGATCAAAGAAATATGCCTTACACAATATCAAATCGGTATGTACCTCACAATTTTTCGTGTACTTGCTAGGTAATTGTGAACCCTATTTACACTGTTGATATATAGAGTTCCGATCGAAATAATATTGTAGAAATCTGACCAAGAGTAGGACTCTTGGCACGAATCCCACGGTTGGCACAAATCCCACGACCACCCCAACTGCCAAAAACCAATCTCCAAATAAAAGATAAAAACTGCTTTTTATTAATTATTGGAAGATATTATTTTGGAAGTTATTATATTTATATATTAATAATATATGGACCGAAAGCCTACACACACGTCTGTACTCTAATTGTTTTATGTTGTTAATATCGATTTTTTTTTCCACCGCCAGACCCTCATTTCTCCTAATGTATTTTCTCTCACCACCATACCCAACACCTCCCCTAGACACCACCACGGTAACCACTGACAGTAAGTGGTTCTAGAGGTGGTCCCTTAGCTTACCTTCCCTCCCTTTAGACCACTACAAACAGACCCCGAAAGTAACTATCCGCTTCTCCTTCTCTGATGCGTGCCTATTTTATGATGTTTTACATCTATTTTTACACGCATTTTGTCGCTCATTTACTATGTTTTAGCCTTTATTTCCCAACAATTGTCTACTTTCGTATTTTTATGCTCTTTTGCAGAATTATGCGGAAAAGGGATGATTTTATACCAAATTTATGCCCTCGGGACTTTTTATGACTAAGGACAAGAAGGAACGAAGCCTAGCGCATATTTCAAGGCCTGAAGATAGCTTTAACAAGCAAAAGAATCAATCCACGATGTTGCAACCTGTTTCAAATGGCTATATCTCGAGTTCTAGAGCTGATAATGGAGTGATTCCAGTTGGAGGTGAAAGCTTATCTTCTTAGCTTTCCAACGCCACGAGAATCGCTTGATTTCGATAAGTAACGAAGAAATGGCAGCTGTTTTAAGAACGATGCGCGCTGCAGTCCCGACAGTTGGTCGACCGACCAACAAAGTAGGTCGATCGACCAGGTGCCTATTTGCCTGAAGCCCAGAAATTGCATAAAATCCGTAAAGCGGTCGACCGACCGAAAATATTGGTCGACCGACCACAGCACCGACCCAAAAGTTTCCGAAAAGCCCATACAAGTGTTTAGGTCATTAGGAAACTCTTTAATTCTGCCTATATAAGCTAATTCAGTCCCAGATTCAGATTTCCATCAAGTTCTTAATCTAGTTTTCTATCATAGAATTACAATCAAGTCCTAATAGAGAGAAGCATCCTAGTTTAGAGAATACTTTCCAAGTTTCAATATTTGTTCTTGAATTCCAATTAAGCTTGTAAGTTTGCTACAATTAATCTTTCTTGTTGCAATTAATCTTTAATCATGTTATCTCCTTTAATGTTCTTGATTCTTGTTATTGTTAGTTTTACAATTGAGATTATGCATAGCTAATTCTTGTGATTAGGAATTAGGGGAACCATGGTAAAAACTTGATTTTGATAGTTTTATGATTAAATTACCAATCCCCCATTGTTGTTGGTAAACTAATTCTTTTAGATTGAAAGATTGTTAGGATTAGTTTAACAACAACTTTGGGATTGCCCTTGAACGAAAGTTTAGTGCTTTTCTAGGAACCCTAAGACCGTAAGAATTGGGTAGAATATTGACCTAAAGGTTTATTCTTTGTTCCTTGGGATTGTGTTATTTGATTGTTTTACCTTTCATTAACTTGTTTTAACCATGGGGAACCGAAGTTCCTAATCTCCTTTTTCCCTTATTTTAATTTCCTTTATTATTATTGCATGTTTAGATTAATGTTCTTTATAATTTCCATGTTTACACCTATTTTTATAATTATTTTAATAACTATGAGTAGCTAATTTCATATGTTAGGATGTAGGGAGTAAATATGCGAAGGTAGTATAAATTCCGAATCGACATGTTGCAGGGTGGAGGTCGGCCAACCGGATTAGCTGGTAGGTCGACTGACACGCGTATGAATTCCGTTTTGCTTTTATTTGTAGACTATAATAACCTACAATGAGACCAAAAGGAGACTTGTAGGATGTTAGTATCGACCTACCCAAGATTGAGAGATTTGGGAAGGGCATTGGTTTACATCTTAAGACGGATAGGTTACTTAAGACTGAAAGGTTTGTGACCTAGAATTTAGGAATCACCCTTATTGTTGACACCCAATAATTGTGAGACCTAGGAACTAATAGCATAGACCAAAAGGAGCTATTAGGTAGCATAGACCTAACGGATATGTTACACCCCTTACGCGACTGCAATACATGTTGACTTAGGATTTATATTATCTTAGCTATTTATTACCCAAACATCCTAGCATCTCTTTCATCATAGTTTATTCTCATCTTTATTTACTTGTTCTATTTTATATTTGTTTTAGATTTAGCAACAACCAATCAAACCCCCTCTCTTTTGTTACTTAATAGATTAAAAATTAGCAAACATAATTAACCTTGTCTCTCTGTGGTTCGACCCTTACTATCACTATCTATAGTTTTAGTTTGGTTTATAAATCTTATCTTTGACACCCACAACGACGGGTATCAAATTTTGGCGCCGTTGCCGGGGAGACGGTATAATTTTGTTTGTTAAATTTTTAGTTTATTTTTTTTCTTGTCTTAAGGAACTTAGGTTCCTTAAGACCGTTTCTTACCTTCTCTTCTAGTTTTGTTTCAGAAGACAGGTTTTTGAGAGGAAGACTTGAGTACTCTCAGTGCTATTGCGATCATGTCTACTATTTCTGATAATCTTCAGCCAGCAGCACACCACCTTCCCCCGAGATTTACTCTCCCCTATGAAATTCAAGTTTCCCATATCAAATTGGTGGAGCAAAAACAGTTTGCAGGTCTACCGGATGAAGATCCTCTAAAGCATTTGGAGCTATTTACAGATTATTGTTGTTCCATACCCGTACCGGCTGGAGTGGCGCTAGATAATGTTAAGGAGACATTATTTCTTTTCTCCTTGAAAGATTCTGCGCGTGATTGGATCCGCTACCTTGATAGGGTAGCAGCCAAAATTACAGATTGGACATCTCTGGCATTGGCATTTTGCAAACAGTACTTTTCGCCGGCAAAAACCAAAGCTATGAGAGATCAAATTCATATGTTCCGGCAAGGATCTGATGAGGAATTCCCTGAAGCATGGGCCCGTTTTAAGAAGTTGGTTCGATCCGTTCCTCACCACGGCTTTGAGGAATGGTACCTTTGCCACCGATTCTATAGCTCTTTGTATGATGACTACAGAGCCATCCTTGATTCAACTACAATTGGTAGATTTTATAATGTAGCTGCTAACAAGGGTTGGGTTACTATTGAGGAGTTGGCGGTTCGTAGAGGTGAAAATGGAAATTCATGTGGGGATTCACTGAAAACAAATATTGAAATAAGTCATGTTGCCACACCTGAAACATCCAATAACGCCTGTTCCGAAGAACTTGAGAAAGCTTATGAGGGACCAACCCCAAAGGATGTTGCTGCCATAGTTCGGGACGAAGAAATTGATGCCGTGCATAGGTCAGAAGGTCGACCGACCACAACATCAGGTCGACCGACCTCGACACCTGAAGTGAGATTGGTTTCTGCAGAACAGAAAATTTCCGATAATACAGAACCTGGTCGACCGACCGCTGTACCAGGTCGACCGACCACTGTTCCTGAGCAGAATGCAGTTTCTATTCCCGAATCGCTAAATCCTTCCCTCATTCAAGACCTCACCAATGTTCCTGAGCAAATTGTGGATTCGCCTCCTGAGCTACCTAACTCTCCTCTCATCAATGACTCGACGGAGATTCTGAAGTTAAAAGAGCCAAAGATTGCTGATTCTGCGACAAGCATTGCAGTCCCGTATCCGGATTATTTAGAGAAAGTAAAGTTGGAGCTTCAGTTCGGAAAAATATTGGAGATCGTCAAGGGCCTTGAGCGTAAGAGGAAATTGGAGGACCATCCTATTATTTCTGTTGTTGCAGGTCATGGTAAAGAGGGCATAGGAGATCCTGGAGATACTGAGGAGACGAAATTGGAGCAAGTTGCTGAAGAAGACCGGCCGGGCAAAGTAAAGAAGCGTGTCATAGCTTATGCGACACCAGATACCCTTCCTCCATCTAGGCCTGTTGTCTGGAAGCCCAGAGTAGCGGTCAGTACTGCTGAAAGGACCTATTTTAGCCAAGTGCCTTACTTTGGGGTATCTTGCTGCTGAGTCATAGTTCTTGTTTAGTGTTTTATTTCAGTTTTTTGTTGGACTATTTATTTTCTTGTTTTTAGACTTAGACTCTTTTTACTTTTGTTGCTTCGTTTGAGACATTTTAGGCTTGGTTCTAGGATCTTACGCATTTGTTGGGCGCATATTTATTGCTTTTTCAGGTTTCGACGAAGAACCGACGACCACTGTACAGCAGAGGGGTCGGCCGACTAGCATTACCAGTCGACCGACCTGAGCTCTGCAATTTCGGAATTTCTTAATATACAGGAAGGTCGGTCGACCTATTACATCGGTCGGTCGACCGCCCAGCTGTTACAGTTTTCTCGTTTCTTTTTCAGGGATCGTGTAAGTCATCTTGGTACTTGAGTGGCACTGCTCCACCAAAACCTCCCAGCTTACGCTGGTTTAGGGAGGTTTTTCTCATGCGCTTCATAATCCAGTGAGTTCTTTCCAGTTTTTCCTTAGTTTTTTTCTCTTTGCATCTTTCTTTTATTTTTCTGAAACCTTTACTTAGGCTAATGCACAATGGGGACATTGTGCGGGTTGGTTTGGGGAATTTGGTTTCGTGTCACATGCATTACATTTCTGTCACACGTTTATTGCATTTCCGTATTGCATTGTTCTTTTCTTTATTTTCCTTGCATATACAAGAAAAATACAAAAAAATGAAAAAATTTCAAAAATTCCAAAAAAATGCACGTTTATTTCAGCACATAGGTCGAGTCGGAACGAAAGTATTTCAAGGATGATTTTGCTATCTTACATGTTTATGCCTTTACCATTGCCTTGTCAACCTGTTTTAGTATAAGAGTCTTTTGCATATCTACGAGTTTTTGTTAACTTGTTTTCTTGAGACTTGACTTATACCTTGGCAACCCACTATACATTCTAAGTTTTAGAGCTTTATTTCCTGGTTTCATTCTTAAACCAGTTGTCTAGAATGTGAGTAGTACTCCCCTTGGAACATGTTACATCAATATGCATAAACATGAACTTGAGTTGCTATATACTTGTTTTACTATCTCGTTTTGTGAATCTTGGTACGTGCATTTGGGATACCTTTTCTTATCTTTACCCATAAGCCTTACATAGCCAAAATTGCCTTTTTATTCTCCCAAAACTACATCCCATACTTAGCCTACCCTTCCAAGCTAGTATTTGTGGTCTTTGGTTTAATTTTTTGAGGCATCTTGGTCTGTATGCTATCTTGAGCAAAAAGAGAAAAGAAAGAAAGAAAGCAAGAAAAGAAAAAGAACAGAAAAATTCAGAAAAAAAGAAAGAAAGAAAAGAAAAAAACGAAAAAAGTCAAAAACGTACAAAGTCAGTCGACCGACCACCTTCATAGGTCGGTCGACCAACTGACAGCATCAGAAAAAAAAAAAATCGTTCCAAAAATCCCTTTCTTTTATATGTTATCACTCCCGTACTTCATTCAAAATATTTGGGAGTCCTTTCTTATATTTAATGTGAGAGTTGTGCTACAAAAGGAGTACTTTCTTAATTTCAAAAATTGTAAATTATGTTGTTGGGAAACGGTCTTACTAGCTTGGCTACTAACCTCACAAATCCAAAAACATCTTAACCACTTTTTACCTTTTACCTCACATATCTTTTATTACCCCCATTGCATGTATCTAGGTCACTTAATGAGCTTGTTATACATAGTTGTGGAATTCTTGTTCATGTTAGATTGCAGGCATGTTTCCATGGGTCGAAGTTAGGTGAGTGTCTCAACAAAATTACTTCTTTCTATCTTTTACATATACTCACCCTTTGCTTCATGAGTGTCTCGAGCGTACCGCGAGAGTCCATGGTATAAAGTCTCTATAGTCTTTATTTTTGCAAGTCTGACAACACCATAACTCGTTTGCATGATTTGAATGCTTTCTCATTTTGTACTTGGCATTGGTATAGGCTAACATGTAAATTTCGCTCTGAGATTGAAATCGTTCCATTAGTTAAGATCGAGTCTATTTCTTGCTTGAGGGCAAGCAAGGTTTGGTTTGGGGAATTTGATGCGTGCCTATTTTATGATGTTTTACATCTATTTTTACACGCATTTTGTCGCTCATTTACTATGTTTTAGCCTTTATTTCCCAACAATTGTCTACTTTCGTATTTTTATGCTCTTTTGCAGAATTATGCGGAAAAGGGATGATTTTATACCAAATTTATGCCCTCGGGACTTTTTATGACTAAGGACAAGAAGGAACGAAGCCTAGCGCATATTTCAAGGCCTGAAGATAGCTTTAACAAGCAAAAGAATCGATCCACGATGTTGCAACCTGTTTCAAATGGCTATATCTCGAGTTCTAGAGCTGATAATGGAGTGATTCCAGTTGGAGGTGAAAGCTTATCCTCTTAGCTTTCCAACGCCGCGAGAATCGCTTGATTTCGATAAGTAACAAAGAAATGACAGCTGTTTTAAGAACGATGCGTGCTGCAGTCCCGACAGTTGGTCGACCGACCAACAAAGTAGGTCGATCGACCAGGTGCCTATTGGAAAAGCCCAGAATTTGCCTGAAGCCCAGAAATTGCATAAAATCCGTAAAGCGGTCGACCGACCGAAAATATTGGTCGACCGACCACAGCACCGACACAGAAGTTTCCGAAAAGCCCATACAAGTGTTTAGGTCATTAGGAAACTCTTTAATTCTGCCTATATAAGCTAATTCAGTCCCAGATTCAGATTTCCATCAAGTTCTTAATCTAGTTTTCTATCATAGAATTACAATCAAGTCCTAATAGAGAGAAGCATCCTAGTTTAGAGAATACTTTCCAAGTTTCAATATTTGTTCTTGAATTCCAATTAAGCTTGTAAGTTTGCTACAATTAATCTTTCTTGTTGCAATTAATCTTTAATCATGTTATCTCCTTTAATGTTCTTGATTCTTGTTATTGTTAGTTTTACAATTGAGATTATGCATAGCTAATTCTTGTGATTAGGAATTAGAGGAACCATGGTAAAAACTTGATTTTGATAGTTTTATGATTAAATTACCAATCCCCCATTGTTGTTGGTAAACTAATTCTTTTAGATTGAAAGATTGTTAGGATTAGTTTAACAACAACTTTGGGATTGCCCTTGAACGAAAGTTTAGTGCTTTTCTAGGAACCCTAAGACCGTAAGGATTGGGTAGAATATTGACCTAAAGGTTTATTCTTTGTTCCTTGGGATTGTGTTATTTGATTATTTTACCTTTCATTAACTTGTTTTAACCATGGGGAACCGAAGTTCCTAATCTCCTTTTTCCCTTATTTTAATTTCCTTTATTATTATTGCATGTTTAGATTAATGTTCTTAATATCTTCCATGTTTACACCTATTTTTATAATTATTTTAATAACTATGAGTAGCTAATTTCATATGTTAGGATGTAGGGAGTAAATATGCGAAGGTAGTATAAATTCCGAATCGACATGTTGCAGGGTGGAGGTCGGCCAACCGGATTAGCTGGTAGGTCGACCGACACGCGTATGAATTCCGTTTCGCTTTTATTTGTAGACTATAATAACCTACAATGAGACCAAAAGGAGACTTGTAGGATGTTAGTATCGACCTACCCAAGATTGAGAGATTTGGGAAGGGCATTGGTTTACATCTTAAGACGGATAGGTTACTTAAGACTGAAAGGTTTGTGACCTAGAATTTAGGAATCACCCTTATTGTTGACACCCAATAATTGTGAGACCTAGGAACTAATAGCATAGACCAAAAGGAGCTATTAGGTAGCATAGACCTAAAGGATATGTTACACCCCTTACGCAACTGCAATACATGTTGACTTAGGATTTATATTATCTTAGCTATTTATTACCCAAACATCCTAGCATCTCTTTCATCATAGTTTATTCTCATCTTTATTTACTTGTTCTATTTTATATTTGTTTTAGATTTAGCAACAACCAATCAAACCCCCTCTCTTTTGTTACTTAATAGATTAAAAATTAGCAAACATAATTAACCTTGTCTCTCTGTGGTTCAACCCTTACTATCACTATCTATAGTTTTAGTTTGGTTTATAAATCTTATCTTTGACACCCACAACGACGGGTATCATTCTCTTCCCCCTATTTCTGGTCACTGATAACTACGTTATCGGCCCTATTTTCATCACTATTAACCTTCTCTTTGTCAAGCTTTTTTGTCGGTTTTTCCGTCTTTATCCTCTTTTTAGCCTCATATATCGTTGCATGCTATTTTCACGGCCTTTCGATGTTTTTGTAGCATTGTCACGTTACTCTAGGTAATTTGGGGACTTAACGGAAGTGCCGGGTAGCTCACGAGTCGAGAAAATGAGCTTTTGAACCACTCCGGGTGTTCCTAGTTCAAAGTCGGGTGTAACTCGGGCAGTCAGGTGTTCCTACACCCACCAAAATATCGAAGTCAGGTGTAACTCAGGCAGTCAGGTGTTCCTACACCCGACTTGTCCAAGCTACACCCAAGAAGAACGAAGAACAAGACAAAACAAGGAAGCCGGGTGTAGCTAACCCCCATCCGGTGTAGCTAGGGGGCGGCCGGTGTTCCCTACACCGGATGGGCCTATTTTGTGCGTCATTTTGTTCTTCTTAAGTGGGCTTTCACCCCCACTTAAGCCTTTGTATATATACTCTAATTTTCAGATTTTTTGTAACACACACTCCACATTACAAGCTTAGAATTGATATTCATTGTCAACCTTAGTATTTTTAAGTAGAAGCAAGTTTCTAGGGTTTGGGTTTCTTAAGGAGATTGTTAATCCTTTTTCCGATCATCCTTGTTCTTAATCTTTTGGTATTATAATCTTTACCTTAATCTTTCTTTCAATTTATTTAGTTGTTTTTAATTCCTTTCTTTTGCCCTTTTCATATCTCATCTTCCACATGCTAGTTGTTCTTATAATTTAGTTTTAATTGCTTGATCTTATGTTATTAGCATCTATAATCATCAAAAACATGTTTGTCATCATTAGATCGCTTTTATTTATTAGTCTCGAATCCCTAAACATGATTAGTGAGTAGACCCCCTTCTAGGGGGTGATTTGACCTTAAAATATGTTGACTTCTTAAGATGGGTGTTGTGTTGGGTTGTAAAAGGTGAAGGAGTTGAGGTTTATCAAGGGGTTTGACTTGTTTAATGTTTGACTTGGGCTTTTGAATCGGGAGACTTTTAGCCCTTGACCATCAATGAGAATTGATTAGGTTAGAAGTTGACCACCCTAGTTAGGCTAGTTATCGACCTAGATTGAACCCGAGAGGGGGAATTTGGGTTGGTTACCCTTGATATTCGGTTGGAAAGCGGTCCTCGAGAGAGGAAGTGGGAAGACCGGGATTTGACTTGTTTTGATCCTTTGGCCTAGGAAAGAGGGGGTTGGGGTTTGGCCAACCTTAGTCATCTTGATCCTAGAACCCGGAGTAGTCCGACTCATGAACCCGAGAGGGGTATGGGGAGGCAATTCTAGTGATACCTAGTGAGCCCGAGAGGGAGTCTTGGTACGATTTAGAGGAGTCACCTCTCAACCCCGTTACCTAAATCAACCGAACAATCATCTATTAAAGGAAGTCACATGTGAAATGGTCGAATCACCTCCTAGTTCCTTCTTAATTTGAGTAATTTGTTTTAAATCTTAATCTAGTTTGTTTTTCCTTACTTTCGTTTACTTATAGTCATTAATTTTAGTTTCTTAATCTCAATCAAACTCAATATTTATCCGACTTAGCTAAGCACAAAGGTAGAACAATAGGTACTCAACAACTACTCCCTGAGGATCGACCCTCGATTATTTGCTACGATTTATCGTGCACTTGCGAGGCTATTTTAAAGCTATCAAGTTTTTGGCGCCGTTGCCGGGGAGTAACGGATTGATATCTCTTTGTTTAATCTTAGTTTAGCCTAGGTCACTTTTTGTTACTAATCCTTGAATCGAGTGTGTAGGTGTTGCATGAGTAGAAGAACTCGCAAGGTCCAACCACAATACCCTATAGACCTTGAGATAGAAGCTACCGCAAGACGCCTCAACGCCTTGAAAAGAAGGGGATTGATTGAAGTCCCAATTGAGGAGGTAACATCATTCGGAGAGAGTTCTCAACCTTCACCTTTTGAGAATCCTTTCCACATCCCCGAGGAAGATACAATGGTAGACCCCGCACCCGTCGCCATGAGAGACCGTTTAGCCCCAAAAACGGTTGTAAACCCGAGCATAATTAAACCTCAAATCCAAGCCAACAACTTTGAGTTAAAGGCAACTTTGTTACAACTTGTACAAGGGAATCAATTTGGTGGAGGAGCCACCGAAAATCCTAACGAGCACATTAACGACTTTCTCGATAGTTGTGAGATGTATAAGGCCAATGGTGTGAGTGATGACGCTCTTCGTTTAAGGCTCTTTCCGCATTCCTTGAGGGGAAGTGCCAAGGAATGGCTTAAGAGTTGTGAACCGGAGTCATTGAAGACTTGGGATGATGTCTCAAAAGCCTTTCTCAATAAGTACTTTCCACCGCAACGAACCGCAAGGATCAAGAGTGAACTTCAAGGCTTCACACAATTAGATGATGAGACGCTTTACGAGGCGTGGGAGAGGTATAAAGCTTTGCAAAGGTTGTGCCCACACCACGGAATCGGAGAGGATGAGCTCATAAACAACTTCTATGAAGGACTCAACAATGAAATGAAGATGAATCTTGATTCGGGTTCCGGAAAGGGAGCATTAGATAAGATAGATCACAAGACCGCCAAGGGATTGATTGAAGAGATGGCTTCTAGAACCTTTCATTGGAGTCATGATAGGCATAAGAGAAAAGGGAAGTCGAGTGTAGAGACGGCGAGTAACCTTGAGGTCAAAGGGTTGATAGACGAATTGAAGCAACAAGTCGCCTTGTTGAGTGTTAACAAGAACCAAGCTCACACTTCAAACAATTCATGCTCAAGCCGTCAACAAGTTTATTATTGTGACTTTTGTGGAGACCAAGGGCACTCACCCAATGAGTGTCACTTGGTCGGAGGAGATGGAAGTGGTATGGAGCAAGTTAACGGGTTGTGGGAGTCAACCCCGGCCCAAAGAGCCTTCAATAATAATCAATACCATCCGGGCTTGAGAAACCACCCAAACTTTTCATACAATTCCAACAATGCTCAAAATTCAAATTTCCAATCAAAACCACCACAAAATACAAATTTTCAAGCACAAAAAACAAATCCAACTTTCAATAATGCACCACCGGGTTTCCAAGGAAAAACCTTTACTCCTAGACCACCTTTCCAAACAAACAACCAACCTTTCCAACAAAACCAACAATTCCCTCAACCACAACAACAATCCTTCCAACAACCCTTTCCACAACAACAAACACAACCAAAAACCAATCTTGAATCGATGATGGAGCAACTCATGACCAACCAAAATCAATTCATAACCACCTCCAACCAAAGGCAAGATGACACTACCACTTCCATTAACCAATTGAGAAGCCAAATGCAAGCTTCTCAAAGAATAACCGATAACCAAATCAACCAATTGGCCACTTAAGTGAGTAACATGCAAGGTCCCAACGGAAGATTTCCGGGAAAGACCGAAGAAAACCCAAAAACCGTGAACTCTATTCACTTGAGAAGCGGGAGAGAATTGGATGATCGGGTACCGGTAAAGAAGAGAAAGAGTAGTGTTGACAAACAAGAGAAGGTGGTTGTTGAGACTAGCAAGGAGCCGGAAGAAGACCTTGTGGAGATAGTGGTGGAAACACCAATGGTAATTGATGAGCCAAAGAAGGGGGTTGAAGACCCAAAGCCGAGTGTTGTGAAGCCTTTTGTGCCTCAAATTCCATTCCCACAAAGGTTGGCGAGAGCAAAGCTTGAACAAAAGTATGGGAAGTTCTTGGACTTGATGAAAGACGTGAACATTACCATCCCATTTCTTGATGCCATTAAGGAGATCCCGACTTATGGTAAATTCTTGAAGGATTTGGTGTCTAACAAGAACTCCCTAAATGCTTTTCAAACGGTGAATGTGTCAAAGGAATGTAGTGCCATACTAATGAATGGAGCTCCTACCAAGCTTGAAGACCCCGGGAGTTTTTCTATCCCACGCCTAGTTGGTGATGTCCGAGTTGAGAGAGCTCTATGCGATTTGGGGGCAAGTATTAGCCTCATGCCTTTAAAAATTTTCAAGAAATTGAAGGACTTTGAGCTTTCTCCTACAAGAGTTTCTCTAGAATTAGCGGATAGATCGGTAAGATACCCAATGGGGCTTGTGGAGGATGTGCCACTCAAGGTCGGAAAGATAATCATCCCATGTGACTTTTATGTCATGGATATGCCCGGAGACACAAATGTTCCCATCATTTTGGGACGCCCATGCCTTGCCACGGGAGGTGCCCTCATTGATGTCAAAAACGGGAAGTTGTCTTTACAAGTTGGGGATGATAAGGTGGAGTTTTCTCTAGATAAAGCTATGAGTGAGCCCTCAGAGGGAAAAGCATGCTACATGGTGGATGTCCTTGAAGATTGTGTGCACAAGAAAATCAATGAAGGGGATGCTAGCTTGCAAGGGTTCCTAGAAGGAAAAGTGAGAGATTGCAAAGAACATAGGGAATATGCCATGGCTATGGAGGCAACTCCCTTGGAGGAGCCGAACAAGAGATTCGAAAGCTTGAAGAAGGATGGTAAATAAGAGGAGAGATCCACGCCTCCTCAAGTGGAGTTTAAACCTCTTCCTTCCACTCTTAAACATGTTTTCCTTGGTCCTAATGACACTTACCCGATTATTGTTAATAGTGCACTCAATGACATTGAACTTGAAAAATTACTTGTGGTTGTGAGAAAATACAAGGATGTCATTGGGTACACCATTAATGATATCAAGGGTATTAGTCCCTCTTTTTGCACTCACCGCATCCATCTAGAGCATGAGGATTCATCATCCATAGAGCCTCAACGCCGCCTTAACCCCACCATGAAGGAGGTGGTTAGAAAGGAGGTGTTGAAGCTTTATGATGCTAGCATAATTTACCCAATTTCCGATAGTGCATGGGTTAGCCCGGTTCATGTTGTACCCAAGAAGGGTGGTGTCACGGTAGTGACAAATGAGAACAATGCGTTGATCCCAACAAGAGTCACAACGGGGTGGAGAATGTGTATCGACTATAGGCGCCTCAATAAGGCAACTAGGAAAGACCACTTCCCCCTTCCTTTTATTGATCAAATGTTGGAGAGACTTGCCCAACACTCTCATTTTTGCTATCTTGATGGATTCTCGGGATTTTTCCAAATCCCAATCCACCCCAACGACCAAGAGAAAACCACATTCACTTGTCCATTTGGTACATTTGCATATAGGCGCATGCCCTTTGGGTTATGTAATGCGCCGGCCACATTTCAAAGATGCATGTTAGCTATTTTCTCGGAGTATGTGGAGGATATCATGGAAGTGTTTATGGACGATTTCTCGGTTGTAGGTACATCTTTTGATGGGTGTCTAACAAATTTGTCAAAGGTCTTGAAAAGGTGTCAAGAAACCGGTCTAGTGTTGAATTGGGAGAAATGTCACTTCATGGTGACATCCGGGGTAGTTTTAGGTCATGTTGTGTCAAGTAAAGGCGTGGAAGTTGATCAAGCCAAGATTGAGGTCATTAAGACTTTGCCCCCTCCCACTAGTGTCAAGGGTATTCCTAGTTTTTTGGGTCATGCCGGGTTTTACCGGAGGTTTATCAAGGATTTCTCCTTGATTGCCCGACCTTTGACACTTTTGCTTGGGAAGGATGTGTCATTTGTTTTCTCTAATGAGTGTTTGCTTGCTTTTAATAGGCTCAAGGAAGCTTTGGTCTCCGCTCCAATTATGCAACCACCAATTTGGGGTGAGCCGTTCGAGTTGATGTGTGATGCGAGTGATGTGGCTATAGGCGCGGTCCTTGGCCAAAAGACGGATGGCAAGCTTCATGCCATTTACTATGCAAGCAAGACTCTCAATGACACTCAAGTGAACTACTCCACCACCGAGAAAGAGCTCCTAGCGGTAGTTTTCGCTATGGAAAAATTCCGGACATATTTGGTAGGAGCAAAGGTTATAGTCCACACCGATCATGCGGCCTTGAAGCATTTGCTTCTCAAGAAAGAAACCAAGCCAAAATTGATTAGATAGATCTTGTTACTTCAAGAGTTCGATATCGAGATTAGGGATAAGAGAGGTGTGGAGAACGTTGTGGCGGACCATCTCTCTCGGCTATTGAATGAAAATGTAGAGGATGGGCTCCCTATAGATGATTCCCTACCCGATGACCAATTATTTGCAATTGCACTTGTGGAAGCCCCTTGGTATGCGGACTTTGTGAATTACCTTGTTTCGGGAATCATCCCACATGACTATGACTCGCACAAGAAAAAGAAGTTCTTCCATGATGTCAAGAAATTCTTTTGGGAAGAACCATGTCTCTACAAGTCATGTGCCGATGGGATGATCCGGAGGTGTATACCGTATGAAGAAGTCGAATCAATTATCAACCATTGTCATGGTATGCCGAGTGGAGGGCATGGAAGTGCTAGAAAAACCGCTTCAAGAATCCTTCAATGCGGTTTTTATTGGCCAACATTGTTCCATGATGTTGCTTTACATGTGAAGGGTTGTGACAAGTGTCAACGAAGCGGTAATATAACAAGCAGGCACGAGATGCCGATGAATTTCATTCTTGAAGTGGAAGTCTTTGATGTGTGGGGCATCGACTACCAATGCCCTTTTCCATCCTCCTATGGGAATGAGTATATCCTTGTGGCGGTGGATTATGTAAGCAAGTGGGTGGAGGCAATCCCAACCAAGACTTGTGATTCAAAATCCGTCACTAAGCTTTTACAAACCATCATCTTCCCAAGGTTTGGAGTGCCGAGAATTTTGATAAGTGATAGAGGTAGTCACTTCAAGGAGAGGACCTTGGATGCTCTTCTCAAAAAGCATGGGGTGCAACATAGGCGAAGCCTTGCCTATCACCCCCAAGCCAATGGTCAAGCCGAAATTTCTAACCGCGAGCTCAAAGTAATCTTAGAGAAAACGGTGAGCCGATCTAGGAAAGATTGGGCCGTCAAGCTTCACGATGCATTGTGGGCCTATCGCACGGCTTTTAAAACACCTATCGGGGAATCACCTTACCGATTAGTGTACGGAAAGTCGTGCCATCTTCCGGTGGAAATGGAACATAGAGCCCATTGGGCTATTCGGCAATTGAACTTTGACTTGAAGAGTGCGGGGGAGAAGAGGCTCCTTGATATTAATGAGCTTGAAGAGTTCCGGTTAGAGGCATATGAAAGCTCTAGGCTCTACAAGAAGAAGACAAAGCGATTTCACGATAAAGCCATCATCCGGAGGGAGTTTAAGGAAGGGGACCTTGTTCTCCTATTTAATTCAAGATTCAAATTGTTTGCGGGCAAATTGAGGTCAAAATGGTCGGGACCGTTCATTGTGACCCGTGTCTTCCCTTATGGCGCGGTGGAAATCAAAAGTGAAGAGGAAACTTTCAAGGTAAATGGTAACCGCCTCAAGCACTACATAGCCGGAACACCATTTACAAGGGAGGTAGCCTCTTTCCAAACAAATCTCATCTAATTTCAAACTCTTTCGGTTGTGTAACATTCGGCCCATATGGCTTTCTTGAACTTTTGTGTTGTTTTTATCTTGTTGGTTTGATGATTTTGTGAATATTGTTTAACATTCGGCCCTTTGGCATTTTAATTGACTTTGGTCGAGCCAACGACGTTAAACAAAGGCGCTTCTTGGGAGGCAACCCATGTCTTTTGTGTTTTTTGTAGGAATCGGAGCTTATTTTGGATTTTTGGTATTTTCGGAGGTATTTTTTTCGGAGTGGTTGAGTCGACTCGGGATGAAAAAGATGAGAAATTTTGGGCTTGGGATTATTTTTTCATGGTTTTATTGTGTTTTTAAAGGTATTTGGGTGCCTCCGGGTGTAACTTAGCCAAGTCGGGTGTTGGAACACCTGACTGGGAGAGTTACACCCACGAATTTTTTTGAAGTTAGGTGTAAAAGGGGCAGTCGGGTGTTCCTACACCCGACTTGGGGGTTGCTACGCCGGACGAAGGAGATTTTCGAAAAAAATTAATTTTTAAACCCCATCCGGTGTAACTTGGGCCCATCCGGTGTAGGACGGACGCGGCCGGTGTTCGCTACACCGGACGAGGCCATTTTCACGCGTGGTTCAGTTTTTTTTTCAGATTTCTTTTTGCATTTCTCCTTTCTCCTTCATTCCAACGCCCCCTTCAACCTCCAAGCACCCTCAAGCTTCAAAATTTTCGACACTCTTAATCTCCATTGCTCCCTCATTTCTCAATCTTTTTCAATTCCGACTTCGCAACCGTTCTCCTCTAGTTCCGATCTACATTCTCTAGGTAATACTTTCTTCATTTGCTTCAATTTTTTGCATTTCACCATTAAAGGAGGGTTTGGTAAGTTGGTGTTTCACCATTTTTGAGCAAGTAACTTCATTTATTTGCTTTACTTTACCTGTTTCCGAATTTAATTGTTCTTTTTGCAGATTTTTGGAGCATTCACGTTTTTCAAGGCCAACATCGATATGTCGAAGCGTCAACGGAGTGACCCTACGCCTCTAGCTGTGGTATGCCCATCATCATCTTCTTCATCACCTTTTATTCCTACTGTGCCCTATTCGACTTTTAGATTTTATAATGAAATAAGGCAAGTAGGTTTCCCAAAAAAATCCGAACTAGACAAATTTGATAAGTTGGTGGAAAAGAAGTGGGAAACCACTAGGTGGGCGGACCCGATAGCTATGAGGGATATGGGCATAGAAGAGGATGTTCGGACCCTTTGTGATACCATAGGAATCCGAGCATTTTATGACTCTAATGAATATACCTATGTCGGTCTCACTAGCGAGTTCCTCGCTACGTGGAAATCCGACTTGACTACCTCTCCCCCTTATTGCTCATTCCAACTTAGGGGAACTAGACATAACTTAACCATTCCCCAATTCGGTGCGTTACTTGGTTTACCAACGGTGATTGAAGGGAGTCATAAGCCTTCAAAGGGGGGTGGCTACAGAGATATACGGGAAAATTTGTGGAAGAAGTTAACTTGTCTTCACACACCTTTTGTGGCGGGGCATGCGTACAACCGGAGTTTGAGGAACCCGGCAATCCGGTATTTTGCTAGGATCCTCTCCAACTCCCTTTTTCCCTCAAAGGAAACCCATTATAATGTAGGTGCCCTAACCCTTGAGCTTCTCCACCAAGCTCTTTACCGCACTCATGCTAGGATTGACTTGCCTTCGGCTTTAGCCCACCATTTTGGGAAGATTGCGGATACCCCTCCGGGGCATATTGCTTGTGGGGGAGTGGTGACTATGATAGCCCGTGCACTAAACCATGACCTTTCGGGCCTTCCCCGTTATTGTGACCGTAACTTATTGAGTGGAGTTTATCTTAGGATGTTGTTTAAAGATAATAACCTTAACCTTTGTCACATAACGGACCTTAGGGCCATGGTGGTGCCTAACACCGCTTGGACTTCCATTTCTGACCAAACCAATTGGGGAATGCCACTTCGTTCGGGGGAGTATAGGAAACGGTTTAGGGATGGCGACGATAATCAAGGGTAATGGGACATTGCTTACTATGCCATAGGGGAGGGTGTGATACAATATCACACCGACCCCGACTCTGAGGATGAAGCCCATGCCCCAAAGCAAACGCCCCCTACCCAAGACCAAGGTGCCGGGAGTTCCTCCCAAGGGCACCAATGCTTCATGGACGACCCTACCTTCCGAACCCAGTGGGATGACATGTATCAAAGGACCCAAAACATTGAGACTTTGGCCCAACAAGCTTTTGACACCGCTCACCTCGCCCATGGAGCGGCCTTGCATGCCAAAAACATTGGGTTGGCTAACCAAGAGCTCATTCGGGCGGGGGTTCGTAGGCAAGATGATTTAGAGGACCAAATGCGGCGTATGCAAATCGACTATCTAAACCCCATGTTCACCAATTCCATGGGGTATGCTCCTACGGGTTATAACCCACACCAACCCACCTACATGCCACCCCCGGATTTTGACCCGTACCATCCGGTACATTACCCACCTTATCCGGAGGGGCCGTTCTACCCCTATCCTTATGACCCTTCTCATTACCCCCCTTACCCACCTCCTTCTTGAGGTAGACCTTAGTTTGGGGAGGGTACTAGGTGTTGTAGATAGTGGAGACTTAGTGTGGGGAGGTTGCTTCGGTGATAGTCGTTATTTGCATTCCTTTTCCTAATATCTTTTCTTGCCTATCGTGTGAGCTTGTTGGTCTTTTGTTTGGTGTCTTTGCCTTTGATTTGTCATTGTTAAGTTGTTGTTTTTGTCTTGACAATTCGATCATTCGATGCTTTGCCTTGGAAACCTTGAAATTGTTTGATAAGTTTTGTTTTCCTTGAGTTGTAGGTTGGTGATGCCATTCTCCGGGTGACGTGATTACACCCCTTTTGGAGATGGCCATGATTGTTCCCATTTTGAAAAATCCAAATTGCCCCATTTCCTCCTTAAATCCAAATTTTTTTTTTGTTTTACTTGTTTTTCTTAACCTTAGCTTAAATTAAGTTTTTCTTAGTTTTTCTTATTTAGTTTTTGTTGTTTTTCTTTTCCTAGCCTCCTCTTTATAACTTGTCCATATAGTTAGTATAAAGGGGAGGCCCAAAAAAAAAAACCAAAAACATGCTTTTCTTTTTCAAAAAAATTGAAAACCCAAAAATATTTTGCTTCTTTTTGTATTTTCCTTCCATGCACTTGTCTCATCGAGGACGATGAGATTTTAGTGTGGGGAGGGGAAATATATTCTTTGTATATATTTCTTTTTGAGAAAATTTCAGAAAATACAAAAAAATTGAAAAAACTTGAAAAAAAAAAATCCAAAAATTTTGCATTGTACATATTTTGTGTTTTGTTTGTCCTAACCATTTTCGTAGGTCGCACACAAGATTGCATCGGAGAAGAAATTGGTAAAATTACTCTTCCTCTTTCTCCTTTATCCTTCCTTTTCATTTTTCATATTCATATATGGAGGAGGACGGGATTACTTGATGATGGGTGTTCCCTTGAGGAACCGTTTTGGAGTTTGGTGTTGTGTGCCTATGTGTTGGTAGGATGGTTGCATTAGTTTTGCTTTGACATTTAGTTTTATAGTTGCATATGCATTATAACATGTGAATATGTAGTTGCATTTCATGGCATGTAGTTCCTTTAGTTTTTTTTTTTGTTTTTTTTTGAAAACCCCTAAGGGGGAATTATGGCAAAAATACCTAGACCTTTACAAATTTTCTTTCGGCTTGTAACTTTGTTTATTTAGAATGGTTTTAAATCACCCTATCTAGTGCCCCTCTAGTATCTTTCATGACATTTTCCGCTACTAAGTCAAAGGTTTGCATGTGAGTCACCTTGTTCAACCCCATTTTGTTAAGGAGTGTCGATTAGGTGATCTTGGTGACCTTGGTAGTCTAGGTTGGATGGCAAATCCTAAAAAGTTTTTGATTTTTTTTTTATGCTCTTTTCACTTGTCTTGGTTTTGGAACTCTTGATCTTGAAAAAAAAAAAAAAAAAGAAAGAAACCTCAAAAAGAAAAAATAAGTGTGATTGATAAAGTCTCTTGGTTTGGATATAGGCTAACACTTCGATGTGCTTTGGGGGGAATGCCAATACCTTGGTTTCCCGCTTGGTCGTGAATTCGACCTCCCCGAAGACAGAGTGGATGTCCTCCGACAAGCTAACATGCAGAGTTTAACCGGTTGCCTAATAAGCGATTGGCGAAAACAAAGGGTGTTAGCACGCGTTGGACAAGCCCTATCCGAACCATTTGAGAGCAAAAGAAAAAAAGAAAAAAAAAAAGAGAAAAAAAAAAGAGAGAAAGAAAAAAAAAAAATATATATAATAAGAGGTAAAATTCCGAGTTTTTCCTAACCTTTATAAAATGAGTTGAGCATTTTACTTCAAGATTCTTTTTACTTTTGCCATCCCCTCTAGATGAACTTGGAACGAACCACGACTCTTGCTTGACAAGAGTCTAGACCGTCTAATTTTTCACTTCTAAACACATTGGGGATTCCCTTCCATTTTCATCCGATCGCCTTTGACAAAGTAGTTGGAAGGTGCACTTGAAGGTAGCCTAGACTTGCACTATTTTAGGGGGTGATTTATAGCTATCCTTTTAAACCTAATCACTTACCGAATTAAAATTTGTAAGGAGTATGTGTCTTTGCTTGATTTTCCACTAGGCAGTGACCGCCACCTTGATGAGGAAGGTGGCATTTCTTTGTGATTGATGCATCTATCTTTTTCTACCTTGTGCTTAAGACTTGGATGCATCACAATTTTGTGCAAGACCCTACTTGCCTTGCGAGTCGTGCTTTACCTCATGAGCATGATTACGTGAGTTGAAGGGGCGTTGAGTGCGCTAATACTCATGCGGCTAGTTATTTTAGTAGAATTAGGTCCTTTTTAGTAGTTCCTTTTTGTTCGCTTCGTTCTAGTTTTTCCTTTCTTGTGCCCTTTTTCTTGACCTAGACTTGTGCTTACTCGAGGACGAGTAAGGGTTTAGTGTGGGGAGATTTGATAACTACGTTATCGGCCCTATTTTCATCACTATTTCCCTTCTCTTTGTCAAGCTTTTTTGTCGGTTTTTCCGTCTTTATCCTCTTTTTAGCCTCATATATCGTTGCATGCTATTTTCACGGCCTTTCGATGTTTTTGTAGCATTGTCACGTTATTCTAGGTAATTTGGGGACTTAACGGAAGTGCCGGGTAGCTCACGAGTCGAGAAAATGAGCTTTTGAACCACTCCGGGTGTTCCTAGTTCAAAGTCGGGTGTAACTCGGGCAGTCAGGTGTTCCTACACCCACCAAAATATCGAAGTCAGGTGTAACTCAGGCAGTCAGGTGTTCCTACACCCGACTTATCCAAGCTACACCCAAGAAGAACGAAGAACAAGACAAAACAAGGAAGCCGGGTGTAGCTAACCCCCATCCGGTGTAGCTAGGGGGCGGCCGGTGTTCCCTACACCGGATGGGCCTATTTTGTGCGTCATTTTGTTCTTCTTAAGTGGGCTTTCACCCCCACTTAAGCCTTTGTATATATACTCTAATTTTCAGATTTTTTGTAACACACACTCCACATTACAAGCTTAGAATTGATATTCATTGTCAACCTTAGTATTTTTAAGTAGAAGCAAGTTTCTAGGGTTTGGGTTTCTTAAGGAGATTGTTCATCCTTTTTCCGATCATCCTTGTTCTTAATCTTTTGGTATTATAATCTTTACCTTAATCTTTCTTTCAATTTATTTAGTTGTTATTAATTCCTTTCTTTTGCCCTTTTCATATCTCATCTTCCACATGCTAGTTGTTCTTATAATTTAGTTTTAATTGCTTGATCTTATGTTATTAGCATCTATAATCATCAAAAACATGTTTGTCATCATTAGATCGCTTTTATTTATTAGTCTCGAATCCCTAAACATGATTAGTGAGTAGACCCCCTTCTAGGGGGTGATTTGACCTTAAAATATGTTGACTTCTTAAGATGGGTGTTGTGTTGGGTTGTAAAAGGTGAAGGAGTTGAGGTTTATCAAGGGGTTTGACTTGTTTAATGTTTGACTTGGGCTTTTGAATCGGGAGACTTTTAGCCCTTGACCATCAATGAGAATTGATTAGGTTAGAAGTTGACCACCCTAGTTAGGCTAGTTATCGACCTAGATTGAACCCGAGAGGGGGAATTTGGGTTGGGTACCCTTGATATTCGGTTGGAAAGCGGTCCTCGAGAGAGGAAGTGGGAAGACCGGGATTTGACTTGTTTTGATCCTTTGGCCTAGGAAAGAGGGGGTTGGGGTTTGGCCAACCTTAGTCATCTTGATCCTAGAACCCGGAGTAGTCCGACTCATGAACCCGAGAGGGGTATGGGGAGGCAATTCTAGTGATACCTAGTGAGCCCGAGAGGGAGTCTTGGTACGATTTAAGGGAGTCACCTCTCAACCCCGTTACCTAAATCAACCGAACAATCATCTATTAAAGGAAGTCACATGTGAAATGGTCGAATCACCTCCTAGTTCCTTCTTAATTTGAGTAATTCGTTTTAAATCTTAATCTAGTTTGTTTTTCCTTACTTTCGTTTACTTATAGTCATTAGTTTTAGTTTCTTAATCTCAATCAAACTCAATATTTATCCGACTTAGCTAAGCACAAAGGTAGAACAATAGGTACTCAACAACTACTCCCTGAGGATCGACCCTCGATTATTTGCTACGATTTATCGTGCACTTGCGAGGCTATTATAAAGCTATCAGTCACCCTCTTAACAGGCTATCTATGGTGGTGCTGTAAAACCCCTCGCGAAAGCGGAAATATAAAACATACAAAATACTAAAAATGCACCGGAATTAAAACTTTTTAACATAAACATGCGAGGTGAATTAAAACTGAAACTGAAGTAAAAAATATATATACAATCAGCCTGGGATAGCACATCCCTACATGCACTCAAAACTGAAATGTAACTAAGTCTAGCTAACGTAAACGTGTGAGTCAATCGATGAATAAGATCATCGCTCGCTAGCTCCATGCAACCCTCTGCCAACCACCTGTCATGTACCTACATACATGTTAACATGTACGCCACAATCAGTGGGGAGTGACTAGAGTTCTCCTAGCCACCTTTTGTGACAACACGTAACACATAAAGCAATACAGAATACTCCAACAAATATGAACATGTGAAGCATAAACATCTCATCAACTGTCCTCATACTATCATACAAACTCTGGTGCACGGCTCTCAACCAACTTCATAAACCGTTAGGAAGGAGAGCCGGTTTCTCTACTGGTTACCCAATCGGGGGGTCTTTCAATCCAACTATTTATGAAACCGATCATAGAGTCATCCAATGCCTTGGATGAATAACCACAAATCAAATATCACAATCAACATCCGTATCTGACTCTATACCAACTCTAGGTAAGCAGATAAAACTCAGCAAGTATAAGGTTCAGCGGTCAACTTAAGACATAACCTATATACCAAAACATTCAGCAAGTGTAAGGTTCAGCGGTCAACTTAAGACATAGCCTAAACACCAAAACATTCAGCAAGCAAGGACTCAGAGGCCAACTTAAGGCATGGACCCGCCAATCAGCAAGACACTAGACTCAGCGGCCAACTTAAGGCATAGACTAGCATCCAAAAGTAAAGGACTCAGAGGCCAGCTTAAGGCATGTCCCTTCACCACATCACAAGGTACTAGACTCAGAGGCCAGCTTAAGGCATGTCCTAGCACCAAACATCTGCACCCCGGGCAAGGTGTCAGTTCCTTAGCTATCCCGTTGTGCAGCTGCTCTACTCGTCAAACTCAGAGGCCAACTTAAGGCATGTTCCAACGCGATCACAATCAAACATGTCTGGACTCAGAGGCCAGCTTAAGGCATGTCCCAGACACGACAAACATACACATATATGGCTCAGAGGCCAGCTTAAGTTATATCCCCATATATGGCAAACAACTCACGTATTAAGTTCAGAGGCCAACTTAAGGCATAACTTAATACGCAACAATACAACATCAACCAAAGTCTATGAACTAATCTATAGTTCTACTTTTCTCAACTTCTAATCAACACTTAATTGACTCCGGGAACTAAGTTGAGGGAGAGCCGGTTTCCCTTTCGGTTACCCGACCGGGGGGTCTATATCCTTACTCCATTCCCGAACCCAATATAATGTTGTCCATCCTCCGGGGACCTCAAATACATATCACGGGTACACAAAACGAGTTTCAATCAAAACCGATTAACCGTTTGAAAGTTACGAATGAATTACGAATACAAAATAGCTTACAGGGGTCCCCAGCCGGTCGGCAGGCAGCCGGTCGGCCGGCTGGTGACCCACTCAGCCTCTCTTTCTTTTTCAAAGGAAGAACAACACAAGCACTCCCAGCCGGTCGGCAGGCAGCCGGTCGGCCGGCTGGGAATCCATTTCCCTAACCTTCACAAATTCGTATACCAACCCACATGCACTCCCAGCCGGCTGGCAGGTGGCCGGTCTGCCGGCTGGGCTCCCTTCTTTCCTATATTCTTCGCAAAACAAACAAAACAACATGAAGAGACTACCAGTCGGTCGGCAGGCAGCCGGTCGGTCGGCAGGCAGCCGGTCGGCCGGCTGGCAGTCCCAAGGCCAAATACTTCAAATTACGAAAAACACACAAGACGCGCTCCCAGCCGGTCGACCGGCGGCCGGTCGGTCGACCGGCTCAGAGAGCCTGTCGCTGAAATCGTGATTTTCCAGCCATTTCAAAACTTCACAATTCGACATACAACCCTCAATAATTGCTACAAGTATGATTTGCCCAACATTTCTAATCATCCAATACTACTTTCTATCAGCAAACAAGTCCCATAACAATCCTCAAACGATTATAACAAGTATCCGTCGCAAAATGTGTAAATTTTCAGAAAACAACATATGAGCATATGAACATCAACAAGCATGAATTCATCTCAATAAAACATTCCTAATCATGTTACTAAGTCCTTTAAACATTATACTTTAACAAAAATCAGAAACTAACATCAGAACACATCAAACTTGCTAATATTCACATTAAGGCCGAGTTTCTCATTATCGTCACCTTTTAGCTTCACAAATCACCAAGAATCGCCTCCAAGCTACTCCAATCGGCCTTGCCCACAATTAGAAACACCACCAACGGTATTAGACTCGAAAACGTGCATAAGAAGGGCACGGTCAGATTTTAAGATGAAAATATTTTGGTATAAAACTTACCTAGAAAAATGGAGGACGAGAAGAGGAATCCGTGGCCGCAAAAATCGTCCCAATCGGATAAGAAATGAAGGTTTTATGAGCATTTGAAGGTTGAAGGTGGAAAAGTGATAAAAATGGTGTTTCCTTCTATTTTCACAAATCTGAAAAATAAAGGAAAGGAGGGAGGTAGATGATGGTAGGGTTAGGGTTTTGTGAGGAAAAAGAGGGGAAATGGGTACATTAACAAATTAGGCCTATAAGACAAGTTTTAAGACGGTTCAAGCTAAGAACACCGACTTAAGGTAACTATAAACTTAAGACGATATAAATATTTCCGGACTATGAAATTAAATTGCCAAGACGTAAATTACGCAATTAAATAAAATATTATTTAAACCCTTTTAAATATTGTCACATCAATTAGTCAGTTATTTAAAAGAAATTCTAAAAATTACGAAATATAAATTATTTCTCGAGCTTGAACTTAAAACCTTTAAATATTGTTTACGAAAATGCGGGATGTTACAATCACCCTATCTTTCAAAAAGTTTCGTCCTCGAAACTTGAAGACAGAAATAAGTACTAAAACAACTTTAACTACCAAAACGTACTACCCGGGTTATGGTAACCCAAAACTTTATCTTTCAAAAAATTTCCAAGAAGAAAAGATTTTAAGGTACAAGTCTCTGTCAATGGACATTGGGATTCTCGTTACGTATTCAAGAGTCCGACATTCCAAATTTGAGACGAGTCCCAAATTTAAATCAGTCAAAATTCAAAATTTAGATTGATTCGGTGTTGACAAGCACAACACAGGTTATCAGACGTCTCCAATAACAAGTTCCAGTGGCATTCAACGCTGAAATCCCTCAAAGTTGTAAAACACTCTGCTCTTTAAAACCAAGTTTTCTTCAAAATTTACCTTTATTCTCAAATTCTTGAAAGAGTAAAATTGCAACAACGACAAAAAGGTCGCCTTCACCAAAAGGGAAAGCAGTTTCAAATTCTCGAAACAATTAAGACCTTTCCAAAAACTACAAACTTTCAGAGTTAACAATGGGAAACAAATTACAAAAACAGGCACCGTGAGGGTAGAAACATCCAAAAGATTACTTTCGACACGAAGTGTTGAGAGTTTTTAGTTTCACAGCTGACAGAACATATAAGGAAGGATCGAAAGAACGAACAACCGGGTTAGAGGTCAAGGACGACGGTAACTCTTGCCGAATATGGGTACACTAACCGCTCAATCCTTAATCAAAACATCGTTACAACGATTCCTAGTATATATCCCAAGAAGGACAGTTCAAGTGTTCTCTAGACTCTCAATGGTTTCACGATCCCTCTTACCATTATCTCGTCCACAGAACAAGGTATTCCTCAACAAGAAGTCTTCCAAAACTCTGAACCGGAATTCTATCACCATAACAACGAATTCTCAAACCCAAGATATGGTATTCATCATCCTATAACCTTAAATTTTAACGGTTCGATCCTGGCAAACCCATTCCACAAGGTTCGACATTCTAAGTTCCCAAATTTTATTACTACAATGAACATTCAAATCAAGACCTTACTAAGGCAACAACTCTTAAATCCTCTGGTTTCTAACCACTTACCAACAATATACATCCCAAAGAAAAGTTCCAAGGAAGTAACAACTTTCACTCCTACAGTTTCCATAAGGTTTAGTTATTCACATTCCGAACTCCCCGAACGATATTCATGAACACTCAAGTTGCAAATCTCTACACTATGATTACCACAAACATCAATGGTTACCCATCAATCATTATTGGAGTATTATTAAGCCAACAGGCTTCCATTATCCCATAAGTTATCATAAACGATCCACCTAACAGTGGTGCTTTTTTTTTCCAATCCTAATAAGCGTTCCAATAGGTAAACGTTGAGGTTCCATAAGTAACCTAAGGTCAACACTCAGTCAGCTCCAAAAGTCTACTTGTAAATTTCTCAACATTCTCACACCGCTACCAATAACTCTCGTTTCTCAAGTATGTGGTCCTTTCTGCATTACCAAAAATTCCTCAAGATTAAGTAGCACTAACTTACCTAATTCATCAATTTAACCACATCATCATCATCTTAAGTATGTACCTCCAAAATAACCTAAGACTCCAAGTATCGTATTTAAATCCTCAAATGGTACTTCCAAATCTACAATCACAATTTACATCTAGCCATCTAACATGAAGCTTCCAAGACGGCACACTATCCAATATCACCCAATTATTATTATCACAACTCTCTCAACCAAACTTTGACAACGCAAAACCAAGCATTCCTCAAGGCAAGTTTCACTACTCCAAGAACAAGTCGTTCCCGCCACTAATCTAAATGAAAAGGAACAAGGCTCACAGAAGAGGAGATGAGATGCGAACTTCAGGGATAACCATACATGATATAGGTCTCGAGAGAGACGCACGGAAGATGGCTTGAGGAACAACGAGATGTCAAGGTAAGGAACTTAGGCTATGGACTCCAATAAAATTGAAGCCATGATCGGAAGGAGAAGCAAAGGAGAAGAAAGGAGAGAGAAGCGACGTGAAAAGAACGATCGCGGGATCTTCCAAGGTGCGGGTCTCTCACTTATTCTCGCGGGATTCTCACTTCTTACTTCCCAAATCCAGTCATTCAATTATCGGTTCTCATGAACAATTCCTCCAATGATTTATATACCCTAATCTTCCAAACTTTAAACGATATCATCATTATAACTACCTATTCCCAAAAGTTTGAGATGTGACATCTCTGCTAGTTCCTCAAATGACAATTCAATAACACTTTCGGGTAATCACCCCTATATGCTATATCTACTTTACTTACCTTACTGTCTACCAGATAACAATTTTTAACCATCAAGTTTCTGAACTTCCATCTCTCAATAAAGTACTTCATTCCATCCACATACTGGTGGTGCATCCTCAAATTTCTCTTAAGTTTTTCCATCAATAAACGCTAAGATTTACTAAGCAACCTAGGGTCAGATAGTGATTCACTTCCTCTAAGCTTAAGTCAACCTCTTCGAGTATTCCACTATTATAGCGAATGATTCGTATTCCTTAACAACAGACCTTTCTCAACTCAATCACTCACCTAAGTCAAGTGACACTAACTCACTTTACCCATCTATTCTTCTAGGTCGCTCTATATCCTTAAGTATCTTATCTAACCCTTAAACAATACTCTTCAATCCACAATTTTCACGATCTAAGCATGGTTCTCAAGGTTAGGTTCCACCGAATACTAAGTATACAATTCAACTTTCAAGCAAGTATCCTATCACTCACTTTCACTCTCCCAATTGGGTAGACAACTAGACTCTTGGATCACCAAAACATATCTCTCGATACCTCTTAAGTTATTCCTCAAATGACAATATTTCTTATAACACAGCTTACGGTTATCCTAAGACTAGTTCCTCCAAATCCAATAAAAGGGAAGATTACTTAGAGGGCACCTTAAGAAAGCAAGCAACAAGGTTAAGCTGAAAAGATATGAAGATCTGTTCAAGGGAGATAGACAAATATTCTAAAAGAAAGATGTGCATTCGGAGTTATCAAAGAAGGTGATGCACAAAGAAAGGGAAGTATCTTCAAGGTTCGGAAGCATTCTTCAACAATAGCACAAATCTTCTATCTTCGGTAGAAACTCCGATCTTCACCGCCAAATTAATAAGCCCACGGTTTGTCGATCGAAAGATATGAAAGTGAAGTCAATGACAATCAACAAACACGTTAGAGCCTAATAAGAGCAATCACAAAACAGACTACAATATAAGTCCTTAAATCTACCCCATCTCTCATTCATTATTCGATTATATGGTCAAGTTAAGTTTGGGGGTTACATGAGTGCGTCGGGAGCGATAACGCTCTGATACCAACTGTAAAACCCCTCGCGAAAGCGGAAATATAAAACATACAAAATACTAAAGATGCAGCGGAATTAAAACTTTTTAACATAAACATGCGAGGTGAATTAAAACTGAGACTGAAGTAAAATATATATATATATATATATATATATATATATATACAATCAGCCTGGGATAGCACATCCCTACAGGCACTCAAAACTGAAATGTAAACTAAGTCTAGCTAACATAAACGTGTGAGTCAATCGATGAATAGGATCATCGCTCGCTAGCTCCATGCAACCCTCTGCCAACCACCTGTCATGTACCTACATACATGTAAACATGTACGCCACAATCAGTGGGGAGTGACTAGAGTTCTCCTAGCCACCTTTTGTGACAACACGTAACACATAAAGCAATATAGAATACTCCAACATATATGAACATGTGAAGCATAAACATCTCATCAACTGTCCTCATACTATCATGCAAACTCTGGTGCACGGCTCTCAACCAACTTCATAAACCGTTAGGAAGGAGAGCCGGTTTCCCTACTGGTTACCCAGTCGGGGGGTCTTTTAATCCAACTATTTATGAAACCGATCATAGAGTCATCCAATGCCTTGGATGAATAACCACAAATCAAATATCACAATCAACATCCGTATCTGACTCTATACCAACTCTAGGTAAGCAGATAAAACTCAGCAAGTATAAGGTTCAGCGGTCAATTTAAGACATAACCTATATACCAAAACATTCAGCAAGTGTAAGGTTCAGCGGTCAACTTAAGACATAGCCTAAACACCAAAACATTCAGCAAGCAAAGACTCAGAGGCCAACTTAAGGCATGGACCCGCCAATCAGCAAGACACTAGACTCAGCGGCCAACTTAAGGCATAGACTAGCATCCAAAAGTAAAGGACTCAGAGGCCAGCTTAAGGCATGTCCTTTCACCACATCACAAGGTACTAGACTCAGAGGCCAGCTTAAGGCATGTCCTAGCACCAAACATCTGCACCCCGGGCAAGGTGTCAGTTCCTTAGCTATCCCGTTGTGCAGCTGCTCTACTCGTCAGACTCAGAGGCCAACTTAAGGCATGTTCCAACGCGATCACAATCAAACATGTCTGGACTCAGAGGCCAGCTTAAGGCATGTCCCAGACACGACAAACATACACATATAGGGCTCATAGGCCAGCTTAAGGCATATCCCCATATATGGCAAACAACTCACGTATTAAGTTCAGAGGCCAGCTTAAGGCATAACTTAATACGCAACAATACAACATCAACCAAAGTCTATGAACTAATCTATAGTTCTACTTTTCTCAACTTCTAATCAACACTTAATTGACTCCGGGACTAAGTTGAGGGAGAGCCGGTTTCCCTTTCGGTTACCCAACCGGGGGGTCTCTATCCTTACTCCATTCCCGAACCCAATATAACGTTGCCCATCCTCCAGGGACCTCAAATACATATCACGGGTACACAAAACGAGTTTCAATCAAAACCGTTTAACCGTTTGAAAGTTACGAATGAATTACGAATACAAAATAGCTTACAGGGGTCCCCATCCGGTCGGCAGGCAGCCGGTCGGCCGGCTGGTGACCCACTCAGCCTCTCTTTCTTTTTCAAAGGAAGAACAACACAAGCACTCCCAGCCGGTCGGCAGGCAGCCGGTCGGCCGGCTGGGAATCCATTTCCCTAACCTTCACAAATTCGTATACCAACCCACATGCACTCCCAGCCGGCTGGCAGGCGGCCGGTCTGCCGGCTGGGCTCCCTTCTTTCCTATATTCTTCGCAAAACAAACAAAACAACATGAAGAGACTACCAGCCGGTCGGCAGGCAGCCGGTCGGCAGGCAGCCGGTCGGCCGGCTGGCAGTCCCAAGGCCAAATACTTCAAATTACGAAAAACACACAAGACGCGCTCCCAGCCGGTCGACCGGCTCAGAGAGCCTGTCGCTGAAATCGTGATTTTCCAGCCATTTCAAAACTTCACAATTCGACATACAACCCTCAATAATTGCTACAAGTATGATTTGCCCAACATTTCTAATCATCCAATACTACTTTCTATCAGCAAACAAGTCCCATAACAATCCTCAAACGATTATAACAAGTATCCGTCGCAAAATGTGTAAATTTTCAGAAAACAACATATGAGCATATGAACATCAACAAGCATGAATTCATCTCAATAAAACATTCCTAATCATGTTACTAAGTCCTTTAAACATTATACTTTAACAAAAATCAGAAACTAACATCAAAACACATCAAACTTGCTAATATTCACATTAAGGCCGAGTTTCTCATTATCGTCACCTTTTAGCTTCACAAATCACCAAGAATCGCCTCCAAGCTACTCCAATCGACCTTGCCCACAATTAGAAACACCAACAACGGTATTAGACTCGAAAACGTGCATAAGAAGGGCACGGTCAGATTGTAAGATGAAAATATTTTGGAGGACGAGAAGAGGAATCCGTGGCCGCAAAAATCGTCCCAATCGGATAAGAAACGAAGGTTTTATGAGCATTTGAAGGTTGAAGGTGGAAAAGTGATAAAAATGGTGTTTCCTTCTATTTTCACAAATCTGAAAAATATAGGAAAGGAGGGAGGTAGATGATGATAGGGTTAGGGTTTTGTGAGGAAAAAGAGGGGAAATGGGTCCATTAACAAATTAGGCCCATAAGACAAGTTTTAAGACGGTTCAAGCTAAGAACACCGACTTAAGGTAACTATAAACTTAAGACGATATAAATATTTCCGGACTATGAAATTAAATTGCCAAGACGTAAATTACGCAATTAAATAAAATATTATTTAAACCCTTTTAAATATTATTTAAACCCTTTTAAATTATTTCTCGAGCTTGAACTTAAAACCTTTAAATATTGTTTACGAAAATGCGGGATGTTACAGGTGCTCCGGCCACCCCACACCACCCCACAGCAACCCAAAATAACCAATACATATCCTACTTCGACTCCCCAAAGACTCATACCAAAACTGAACCAAAACAACAGTTCGAATTGTTATATAAATACGAAACAGAGTACACAAACGGTTGTTACTGACGATAAATCAAGTGCTTACTGCAACGACCACGATGGTCCTATGGTGGTTTGACGGTGATACACATGTTAAGGGTCCTACAAAGATTACCCCAACCATAATACACTAAATCGAAGGTCTGTTAAGTGGTAGAATTAAGGTCTAAAAGTTGCAGCGATGAAGATGAATATCGAAGATGACGATGAAAGGTGTTGTTATCCCCGTGTTTCTGGTTCAATTCTACCTCTCGTTCTGCCTCAAACCTCGTCTGTAAAACCCCTCGTCGCAGCGGAAAGTAAAAACATACAAACATGGCAAAATTTACGCGAAATTTAAACTTTTACATGCATGCTTAAGAACGAGGTGAATTAAACAAAACTATACATGCGGAAAGAACAAAACATAGATAAGTATATACATCTAAGTACAAAACCAAATGTACAAAAACGCAGCCTGGGATAGCATATCCCTACATGCACTCAATGTATAACAAAAGTCTAGGTCTAGCTAAAACGGTAAAGTGTATGTCATCGATGATAGGATCATCGCTCGCTAGCCTCAGTAACCCTCTAGCAACCGTCATGTACCTACATACATGAAAACATGTACGCCACAAACAGTTTAGGGTAATTCTGATTTTTAACTTCCGAAATTATTTTATAGAGTTACTGCGACGCTGACACGGAAAAACTAGCTCGGCCGAGTCACTGACCAAGTCGGCCAAGTTGAGCTAGCTCGGTCGAGTTCACCAACTCGACCGAGTTTGACTAACTAGACCGAGTATGAGGTACTTGGCCGAGTTTGGTCACAACTCAGCAACAAACAGACCCTGGGTCAACTCGGCCGAGTTATCCATACGACAAATAGAGGGGTGTTACAGTCGAGTTACCAATATGACAAATAGAGGGGTGTTATACGTACTCCCAGCTGGCCAGTCAACCGGCCGCCGACCGACCGACTGGGGGTACCTGTACACGAAATCAAAATTTTACAAAACATTCTAACATGTGACGGTCTTAAGATAAATTTTATACATGTTCAAGGTCAGCACGTAAACCACAACAATACTTAATATATCATCCCCCAAACGTAAACAAATTATTAGAGGCGAGATTAACCAACCTAAACATGCATTAATCATCTAAAAACTATATTTTGAACAAAACACCATGAATATGTGATAAACATCATACTAACCATATTCACCAACAACAATCTTATCTAAAACCAAGTATCCATGGATTTCATCGAAGCATATGAATTATCAACAATATCACACAACTTCACAAACCACAATCCTATCTTACTACTTATCACAAAACCCACAAAAACTTATATTTTGATTTAAAGTCGAGTAACCTCTCAAAGTTACCTCAAAACTCTTCAAATCTTCAATGAATCTCGTACATGAAGTCCAAGCTTGCTTCCTTACCCAAAATCTTCCAAGAAACCCGGACCAAAAACAAAACCCTATAAATACGGATTTATGAAAAGTCTATAAGACAAGGTTTTTAATATATGGAAAGAAGGAGAAGAAGAAGAGGATAATATTCGTATAAATAAAGAACATGAAAATCAGACAAGAAACGAAGGAGTTATGGTGAGCATTGCGTTCTTGGAAAATCACCAACAAGGCAACAATGGCGACGAATAAAGAGGGGTTTATGTTTGTAGAGGATGGTGAATAATGATGTGTGGAAAAACACCACTTAAGTAGTAGACAAGGGTTGAGTGGAGATTTAACTCGAAAATTCATAATGAGTCGGAATGACTCGGATTTAGCTAATTAAGACGGAAATGACATCTTAAGACTATTATGACTCAAGATGGAATAATATATATGAAGTAGCTATAATTTAAGAAAATACTTGAAATATATATAATTTCCGAAATTCAAGGTTGAAACTTTAAAATTACGGAACTCGAAATATCGTGGTGTTACAGAAAATCCGTCACAAATCCGTCATTTCACCGAAATTTATGACGGATCCGAAATTCCGTCAGTTTTTTCGACACTATACCTCCCTATTTTTATAGTGGTAATCAGCCATGTTAAAACCAATAAATATAGGCCTGCATACCACTCACACCAGAATAAATAGAGTTTTCCGAGAAAACCTATTAGAGGAGCAAGCCGCTTATGGACACTCTCAAATAATGCATTACCTCGTGGAAGTAATATTTCCTGAATCACCTCGTCTTTCACCCTCTACAACCACCACTAACCACCGATCTCCTCTCATTTCTTCTTATTTTAGGTTTCAGTACTTCTTTAGTTACCCTCATTCTAAACCAACCTTAAATCTCGTTACCCTTTATTTTTACTTTTAGTGTTTGGTTGGGGGTTTGGAATGGAATGGAATGGAATGGATTTGGGAGAATCAAGTGTTTGGTTGACTTGTTTTGGAATGGAGTTAGATACTTGATGGATTCTAACTCCATTCCAACCCCTTGAATCTCATATCTTACTCTCCCCCCAAGTTTCTCACTCCATTCCTCCCCTAGTAGAAAAATAGTCAAACCAAACAAGTTTAATGTGGTATGGGAGTCTCAATCCATTCCACTATAGTATGACATTACAATCCATTCCATTCCATTCCACCTACTCAAACCAAACGACAATGTCAGAAATTAGACATAAAGATCTCAATAATCCCGAGAAAGAAAAGTCTGCTAGAAACTCTTCTAGTAAGAAGGAAATCTGGTGGGAGAAACATAGAAATGGTTACATAAAGCTAAATTTTGACGGATCGAGAATAGATGGAAATAAAGCTGCTTCAGGATATTGTTTAAGAGATCATAATGGTGAAGTCATGTTATTAGGAGCAAAAAAGTGTGAATCTAATAATATTCTTGTCGTAGAAGCACTCGCTTTAAAAGAATGTATTTTAGCCGCTAAACACTTAGAAATCTCGAAGTTAATTGTGGAGGCCTGGAGGGTGATAATTTATGTGTTATCAACTCATTTCATAGCACTTGGCAGATCCCACGTGGGAAATCTCTAGTATTATCAAGGATGTGAAACTAGATTTTCATCTTTTCGATGAAGTGATAATTAAACATTGCTTTCGTGAAACCAACAAGGTTGTTGACTTCATGACTTCTGTTGGACATTCATGTCTAATTCTTTCGAGGTGGGTTCAACTTACCTTACTCATTTGAAATGATGAGATTACCAAGAAACCAATCTAATTTTCTTACCCTTAAAACATAAAAGAAACAAAAAAAAAAAACCGACAATGCCAGAATGTGTTCTAAACCGTCTTAAAAAAATGAACTTTCCACCGTTTTAAAAATAATGAGGAGGATCTTTACCCTGAAATGAGCCCCAACAAAAAAACATGGTTGACGTTGATAGAAACCAACAAACAGTACTGGATCTCAGACATTGAAGGCTGGTTTGTTTCCATAAGGGCATTTTAAGGATAACAAAGAGAAAGGAACATTAAAACTACCAATCCTGACAAAATTCATGTAAATACCAAATCTCAAAACCAATCCAATCATCATCAAATACACTATTTTCGGTGCATGCCTTTTTTTAAAACTTTGTGTTAATAATAATAATTGCAGTAAAAATTAAAAATAAACACCTTTTGTTTGATTGATTGCTATGAACATTCTCCTTTCAGCAGCAACATTATTTTAATGATCTAGTCCTTTTCTATGATTGCATTTGCTTATTTGATTTTGTCAAGGAATTATTTTAATTTGTCCAACACTTAAAGCCCTTCATTTTGCATGAATATTATTTGTTTAATCTTTCTTGTTTCTGTAACATTACACCTTACACCTATTTCTTATTCAATTTGAGGTGTGTTATTCCTTTTAAGTATACTTGACAACTAAACAAACAATTCCCCAGTTTTCTGGGTACTCCACTCATATCTTAAAAGTACCCAATTTGCATAATTGGGAATAATTCTGTAGTGGTTATCCATTATTCTTTGTGGGTTCTTCAGATTTTGCTCAATTTTGTATTGGGTCATTGTGATTTTGATCATTACTTGATGAAATTTGCTGGGTGTTTGCTCAATTTTTCGGATTCCGGAAATTGTTTCAGGAATCAGAATTATATGTGATGAATCTTGTTTGAAGTTGGAAGGATTAGTTTTACGTTTTCCTTCTGTGTCAGTCATTTGTCTATGTTTATGTTTATGGTTTTTTATTCTTTGTGAGGGGTTTAAATCGAAGGTAAAAGAAGGATTGGTAGAAACGGAGTAGTTTTATGTACATTGTTGGGTTAAATGAATTGTCGGTTTTGTTGGTGATATTGAATAAAGGAAGAGTATGATATTGGGAATTGTGGTTGCTTAAGCTAGAAACTTCATCTGTGTAAGAGTATGAGGTTCCTGAACATAGTAGGCAATTCATTAGGATGCTCAGCATCAGGAGAGCGTTTAGTTTCAGCAGCAAGAGATGGTGATCTTCAAGAAGCCAAGGCTTTGTTAGATTACAATCCTCGTCTTGTAAAGTACTCCACTTTTGGTGTTCGAAATTCTCCGCTTCATTACTCTGCGGCTCAGGGCCATCATGAGGTATCTTATATGTTGCTGGTTTGCTTCAAACCATTTACCTTAGTGAAATATACGAGAGAACCTTTTTTTTCATTTGTGGTAATTGGTTGGTTTTATTATTACTAGATTGTTAGTCTTCTGCTTGAGACTGGAGTTGATATTAATCTAAGGAACTACCGCGGCCAGGTAATTCTTTTGTCACTTGTATCAATCTTGCTACATTTGTTAGGCTGAATCAGTTATAATGGTTATCAAATCTTTTGTTAGGCCGATAGTTACTATGGAGAATTGTGTAGGACAAATCTTGCCGATTCTATAGGCTAGTTAAACAATTTTGAAAAATGACTTAACTTGAAAGTGGATTCTGCATTGTTTTCTATCGCGAAGATTCTTGGAGATATACTCCCATAACAGTGCTATAAACTTGGCTTATTAGGTTTCTCAGTGGCAAAGAACTTTTCCGCCCTACCAGTCTATGCAGTCCTGTAAATCTTGTGAGAGACAGTCTCATATGTGAGACCAAACAAATTGCTTGCGTATTTTCATTTAAGTATAGGCTTAATTATAGGGTAATTCAGTTGGCTCAAGTGTATGACCGTCTCATATAAGTTTTTGTGTATGTGGTTTACTTCATTATTATGTCTTATTTGTTAGTGTAAGGGACCAATCCTTTTTATTGATTTGGTGGACAGACTGCTCTAATGCAAGCATGTCAACATGGCCATTGGGAGGTTGTTCAGACTTTGATTGTTTTCAAGGCGAATGTATGTTCTTCCACCCCTTTATTATTTAGATTCATTCAAATTGTATGGGAATAACTAATTATTGTAGTAGCGATGTCGCTGGTTGAATTTAAGTTAGTTTGAAGCCTTACTTTTTGTGGCGTGTTGTTTTGTAGATTCACAGGGCAGATTATCTTAATGGGGGCACTGCACTCCACTTGGCTGCCTTAAACGGTCATACTCGGTGTATGAGGCTTATCCTTGCAGATTATATCCCTAGCATTCCTAGTATTTGGAATATATTGCGAAAGAAGTCAAAAATTGAGTTTGAAAGGGCGGATTTTAATGCAAGGTACCTCCCAGCTGACCGGATAAGATTTAATGTTTCTTTAGTTGACATTCCCTCATTTTCTTGTTTTCTCGGCCAGTGCTCTTTATCAGGTTCTCAACAAACCAGCAGATGGAGGAATCACAGCGCTTCATATGGCTGCGTTAAATGGGCATTTTGAAGCTGTTCAGTTACTTTTGGAGTTTGGAGCTTCGGTTACTGAAAAAACTGTGGAAGATGGGACTACAATTGATCTTATAGGTAAGCTTCTTTCAATCTCCTTATTTCCTGAATTTTAGGCTGGAGTATTTCGGAACCTTGTAGAATTTTGTTAATGCCATATTTATTACTACTTCATACATATAATGTTGCTTAGATGGGACAACCTAAGGTTTATCTTAAATAGGATGATCTTGGCAAGATGGCAGTTTAAAAGGAGTGGACTACCATCTTATTTGCAGTTAGAATAAAGATTTTGAGAGAAGTGGAGGCGAAGAAATGGACAAATTATTATTTGGTTAGCAAGTTGCATTAAGGGAAATGGAAGGGAGAGATATTGAGGGATTAATTTTTCCCTCAACGAAGCCAAATTATCATCGTTACAACATAGAAGTATTTGAGAGGAAGAACTTTGGTACATTTCCAGTCCCCTCCTTTCTCCCGCCCTCGGATCCATACCTCTCCTCTACCCTTCCCTCCCCGATGTTTATCGAGGGGTTGGAGATTCATAAGATTTACAATCTAGCTCTTGTCCTCATTAGGCAAATCATTCATATAACAGAGAAGCTAGGTTGGATTTTATGAGAAATTGTGATACAGGTTGAAGAGAACTGATTCCATCTATTATTTCATTTCTTTGTTCAAGCTTCAGGGCTGATTTAGCGGCCCTTTCATCTATAGAGGATGTCTCATAAGATTCACATTTTTTTCCTCTCGAAAATAAATGAGCCCTTAAGCAGATTACTTGAAACTGCTAAGTGCTAAGTGGGCTTTTGGAAGGGAATGGAATCAACAAGGGAAACAAAGCAAAGGAATAGGATACCCTTTGATATACTCTTTGTTTGTTTAGCAAATGTGGGCGACCACTGTGTTGCCGGCAACAGTGGTCTAAGTGGTGGTTGGTATCTATGTTACTCCGACTCTTCTAATTTCCTCGCATACCCGTGTTCGAGACTGGACACATGGACACCTCATTTTAGACCAAAATGTGCATATTTTTCAATAAAATAGCCGAGTCCGACACTTGGACACGTACCCGTGTCGGGTACTTCTAAACGAGTCTGAGTAACATAGGTTGGTATTGAGTGTGGGTGGTTGGAGGGGGAGGGGAGGAAAGGGAATGGGATACCCTCGAGGAGGTCGGGCGGGGATGTATTTGGCGGTATGAGAGGTAATGTCATTACTGAAAAGGGGGAAAGGGAATGACTAATTTGGACAAACAAACATAAACAAGGGCAATGAGGCAATTTCATTCCTTTTCCCTTTCTTGTAACCCTCCAACCGAACGCCTCGTAACTGTATTTTATTTTCTGTAAAAATATTCATTGCGTCTGGGCTGTGGAGTATAATAGAATAAAGCAAAACAGGTCACCAAACTGTGCACGTTCCTTTTATTGTGAAGTATGAGTAACAGTTAATAGACGCAATTTCACCCCAAACGGCCTCTTTGTCTTTTTAATTATTGATTTAGGTAAAAGATTGTGAATACCTGACCCTGGCATAGAGCGGAGTCTTGGAGGCACCGGGGCAATGCATGTTATGTTATCATTGAACAAGTTGAGTGGCGGTTTTTTCCATAATAAGAGTACTTGTCACGATTGTTGTCAAAATCCCGATTCGTTCCTGCGATTCTGCGATTTTACTATCTAAAACTTGACTAATCCCAGATTTTACGATTCTATCATGATTGTAGAATCTTACAATCCTATTCAATGAAAATTTTCTAGAGATAAGATCATAATACGATCCTAAAATTTTACGGTCCTACAATCCGATTCCATAGTAAAAATATTAATATATATTCTTATAAAATAACATCGTAAAACTAAATATTGGTGCAAGTTGTTGAATCATGTTCATACAAGGATACTAAAATCATTAATTATCAATATTTCATGGATAAATAATTTTACCAAATAAATAACTGTATTTAGGGAGTTTGTAGGATCTTATGATTCTACAGTCCGATTCTACCGATTTGATCCTACCCTCCTCATCAATCCAAAGTAAAATCCCGAGCCTAACAACATTGTCAGATTAATTGATGAGTTTTTTTACAACTAGTTCATTTTTGAAAATATGTGCTTCCTTTTTCAGGTGCAGGAAGTACAGCCCTTCACTATGCTGCTTGTGGGGGAAATGTTCAATGTTGCAAAGTAGGGCTTTGTTCTTGCTCTTAAATACACATAGTATCACGTCTCTGTCGATGTTTTGATGATGTGTATTTTATGGTTCAGATGTTGATTGAAAGAGGCGCTAAAGTAACAGCTGAAAATGCAAACGGGTAGAGAGTTTCTTTACCCTGAATTTTGTTCCTATTTTGGTGATTACATTCATAAAACATGCTAGATACCCAGTTCCTTATCACAACTGTGAGTAACATTTATGTTTGGTTTCTGGACATGGTGTTTGCATTATTATACACCTTATAGACGTACTCCATTGATGGTGGCTCGCTCGTGGCATAGAGATTCAGTTGTTGAAATGCTTTCAACATCTCAAAATATTCAACTGCCATCCACTCCTTCATACCTTTGTCTTCCCATGATGAGCATTATCAAAATTGCAAGGTAATCAGACTTCTGTTGCCTGAAATTGTAGAGCCCTTAATCCTTATATATTAAGATTGTATTGTGGCAATGGTAATATTGATCCTTTGCTATGTCTTTTTCACAGGGACTGCGGTTGGAGAAACTCGGATTTTTTACCAACATGCCAGGATCCTTGTGTAGTGTGCTTGGAAGAAAAATGTACTGTAGCTTCTGAAGGTAAGACTGTCCTTAACATCAGTTCCACCTCTATTATTGTTGTTTAAGGCTTTATTCAGTATCAAAAATGGGGCTGTTAATTTAGGTTCTCGGCTAACTTCTCTTTGCCTTATTGAAAAAGTCGACTCTAATGGATATATGGTTTTCATAACTTATTTTTAAACTATTACTATTACTTATGAAACTTGTTCCCAAGAATGGGTTTTAGGTGAAAGTATACATACAAAAAAAACTTATCTATCGTGATACCTAATTATGCTTGCCATCATGTAAATTACGGATACTACTGTCATTTTTGGAGCGCTTATGACCTTTATACACTAATTTAGCTTCTCTACTAGTTTCTCTTTCGCTGATTAGCACCGTTGATGAGTTATTTTATAGAAGATAATGCATTTTCTATAGTCTATACTTCCTGAACCCTGTTTTTTCGTCATGCCCCCCTGTATTAAGAAATATGCAATTCTTTTTTGGTAAGAAAATCAGCAAATACTGTCATAACAATCTGTACGGTACGCAGGTTGTAACCACGAGTTTTGCACCCGGTGTGCCTTGTACCTTTGTACAATGAATTGTTCCTCAATGGTTGCCAAAGGTCCTCCAGGGTCAATTGCTTGCCCTTTATGCCGGCATGGCATAGTGTCCTTCATCAAGCTCCCTGGACCGAGAGCGGTGGCGAAGGAGATTGCAAGGACGAGCCTGTCATTGTCGTTTTGTGGATGTTCTAGTGAGAGGCTCGAGCGTGCCTCTTTGACAGCACCCCTATGCAACCCACCTCCTCTAGGTTCCTCTTTCGGTTCTTTGAGTTGCCGGGGGTTTCCTTCTATGAAATTTAGCTCGGGTTTTTGCAGGCGAGCCTCAGAGACAAATCCTTGTATCATATCCGGGTCAGTAAATCAAGGACTGAGGAATGAGTTAAATAAATGTTCGAGGATAAGGTTAAGGCGATCGTCTTCTTCCCATGTTGAAGGCAGCAGGAAGTCGTGGTTTTGCTCCCTTAATCAATATGTTGCTACTAGTGGTTGATTGATTTGTTGAATTTGTCTTTTACGTATTTTTCTATTGGTATTGGTGTGTCCTTGTACATAAAGTTATTTGTATATATTGCATAGCTTGAACATATAAAACCACAACATATCTGATTATAGAATAATTAGAATTGATTGTTCGCTTTTGCATTACATAACAAATTATGAAGGAGAGAATACTCCTATTAGATGCTATCATACAATAAAGTTTATTCCAAAAGGAGACTTGGCCCACTTAGGTATATTAAAGCATAGAAAATGTTACTGTAACAGGTTGCAAATGCAAATAAACTTACACAAATAGATGATCCTAGGTTGTTATTTTTAACCAAGTAGCTCAGAAGGGACAGTCGGGGAAGAAGAATACGGGAGATTTAATTAAGATGGAAAAACAGAAAACCAAGAGAAAGACGATTGTAATTTCCTTTCTAGGCTGATAGCAAGTATAACAAGCCTTGCAAGGCCAAGAAAAAATGTCGGCAAACCCCCGGGAATAGAAAGATAAGATTAGAATACGGAAGAGATGATTTGAAAGAGTAAAAGAAGTAGAACAAGGATGAATAAACGATAGTTGAGCTCAGAATAGATAGCACCGTGCTTATCAAGTAGCGTGTTTAAGTTTATTTCCGCTTATAATTAGCAGACGGACTTTGAGATATTGGGTATGCAAGTGCAGCGAGTGCAAAGGTGGCAGTTGAAAAAACAAAGACAAGAAGTAACCGATGTGAGACATGAGAGAAATGGGATGGATTTAACAGTTTTGAAAGGCAGAGTTGTAACATGAGAAGAGTAGATGGATTTATTAGTGATTTTTGAAATGATAGAAATGGATTAACAGTTTTGAAGTACAGTGAAGAGATGGATGCAATCTTATTTATAGGAAAAATGTAAGGAAGTAAATGAAGAACACCACTGTCCACTGACACTACATTTTCCAAATAGTAGCTCTTCCAGGACCAATTAATAGAAAATACATTTTACTTGAATTTCGTTTTTAACTCACTTTTAGGGGTACTTTACTTATCAATCCATTCTATAAATCTTCATTATTGTATATTGGTTTAGTAGTTCTCCTTGGAGACTGTCACTCTAAAAAAATTTTGTTGGTATTTATCTTAAGAATTAGACCGGTGGGATAAGTGACTATCACATTAATGTGGTAAAAATTTAATTATGTGGATTAAGCTATAGCTCATAGTTTATATTCACTCTTATTCTATATTTTGTTCCCTTTTGTGTTTGGCACAAATATTAAGGTGGGAATAAAATAAGTGTAAAAAATTGGGTGTGTTTGGTGTTAGGAGAGAGGGATGAATAATTAGGAATTAAATAAGAAATTGTGGGGCCAAAAACATTAAAAAGGAATAAAATAAGAGTAAAAAAGTTGGGTGGGGTTTGATAATAGAAGAGAGAAATGAATAAAATAAGAATAAAAGTTTCCAAAATAGGAAAGGGGAAGAAAACTTGAATAATCCGTTTTAGGAAATAGGGAAGAAAATATGAAATAGGAGGGAGTATGTAGGGATGTAATTTGTACAGGTCATATTTATATAGCACAAATTCTTATTTGTGACGGATATCTCCATCGCAAGCTTGCGACAAGTTAAATAATACTCATATAAGGTAGATAATACAAAAGCAAAACATATAGGGAATAACAAACGATTTTGTCTTATTCCCCCATATGAATCGTGTTTGGCTCGTCGCAAGCTTGTGACGGACTTATCTGTCACAATGGAGACTTGTTGAACCATTAATGAGAAGTAATTTGTTTTTATTTTCGGCTATATTACTCAATAATATTCTATTTTTATATAGGTAATGATAATCATACTATATTTTGTTTAATAGCACTCAAAAACAAGCAAATTATTTCACAAATTCTCATTTATAACGTGCATACTACATATAGTTTGTGACGGGTCAAATACTATATATGTGGGATTACAAAGGAGACTTATTGTAATTATATAGGTATTTTGCTAAATTTACACTCTCACAGCTAAGAATGGCAACACGCAGGAACTGGATAGGATCCAATAGGATCGAGTTCCAGATCTGCCACACGAATGCCGGATCCAGATCCGACGGGTCCAAATTAGCAATATTCATATTCGGACCCTGCGGATCCGGGTAGGGTATGGGTAATTCGTGTATCCTAATGTCCATGTACAAAAAATTTTAAAAAATAAGAAAAATTGATTTGTAATTGAAAGTCCACTGTGATAGTCGATACATGACATACTGCGGATCCGGGTAGGGTATGAGTACACTTTTACAAATCAAAACTCTTACAAAATTAAAAGACCCATGGAAAAAAAGACCACAATAAAAGCCTTATAAAGTTGAGAAATGAGGTGGATCCGTGGATAGTTGATAGATGGCCTACTTGGTGTCTTTGTGATGTATGCATAAGTCGAACCTTCTTTCTGATTTTTTGTTTTTATATTAATATTAAAAACGGGTTTTAGGGTTGAATCAGGGTCTAGTCGACCAGATCCAAATCCGCTTTTAAATAGTGGATCCATATCCGATCCCGATCCATATGGTCTGAAATAATAGGATCCATATCTTATCCATTAGGTAAGATCTAGCGGATTTGGACGAGATTCAAGATTCGTTGTCATCCCTACTCACAACTCGAGCGACATGTAAAAATAAGACTAGTATATTTATGATCACAAATTCTCATTGAAGACGGACAATATCTGTGACAAGCTGAAGACGGATAGTGTCTCTCTCACAAAATGCAAATGACATGACCCATGAAAATGCTCCATTTTCATCCACTTGTCCTCTCACTTGCATTATTGTGAAAGAGATACTATCCGTTTTAAGCTTGTGACTAATAGTATCCGTATTTATCAAAACTTTTTTTATTTATAATTAGCCTTTTATTTTGGAAGCACTTATCCCACGGCCAATAAGAATAATGCCACTAAACTTGTGCCCCTGAGAGGGCCATATGATAATATAATACTCCCTCCATTTAATTTTACACTACACATATTTTTTTGCACGTTTGTCAACGCTTATTTTACAAGTTAAAATATCTTCAGCTATATTATTGCAAAAATTATAAAACATTGAAATTTTTAATATACTTACATAGACGAATCAAACATCCCACATGAATACATTTTGAGTTATGTATCGAGAGAAAATTGAACATAGAAACTCACTTGTACATACCGTGCAAAATAGAAATGTACCGTAAACTTGCTAGTTCCTGACACCATCCCCAAGCAAGGTCGTCAAAGAGGTCGCGACCTTGTTGGGTCACCCTAATTACGTGATTAATACATTAATTTTGGTGACCTTGTATTAAATTTGGTGACCTTGAAGTTTTCGGGGCAATTTTTAACCCCGAAATGAGTTGGTGACCTTCTTGTTGACCTTTGACGTGTCAAAGTGTTATTGACTTATTATATTATTTGGTGAGGTAGAAAATTTAGTTAATGATTGAAAATGTTGGAAAATGAAAAATGAGTAAAAAATGATTGGTTTGATGTCCCTAGGTCGTGACCTTCTACTTGGGAGGGTGAAGGTGAGTTGAATGTGGGTCAAGATAATTAAAATTAAATAGATTAAGAGAAAACGTTGACAACCCAATTAGCGCGACCTTCTACTTGGGAATGAGTGTAGTGTGTTTGGAATGTATGATAGAGTGATGAATGTATGATAGAGTGGCATTATAATGTCCCATACCCCTTCTTGTGTTTTGTAAGGTCTAAAATCACTTGTTTTATTTTCTTTAATCTTTGTATCAAAACTATAGATAATATTAATCCAGAGATACTAATGTTTGATTACTTGTTATCATGACATTTGAAACAAAAAATTCCAGTTTCTCTTTTACCATAGACGTTGATATGTCTAATTGCTAGGTGAATTTGGACTTAATAGAACACATTGTCACCAAATAGACTTGAAATGTTTCTACATAAACATAAAGTGTAAATAGCCATTCGTTAAGACTAAGATAATGTACATAATAATCACAAAGGGTAATATATTGCACGAATCACTAATTAAACATATCGCTCAAATATTTACATGTTTGGTATGGATGATGTGTAACGGTTTGGGATGATTTGTAACTTGTTTTTCCACCGGTCTTCTTTTTAAATTTGAATATGATGATGAATAATCTCAGTAAGAGTTGGGAGAAAGGAAACAGGGATCGGAGAGAAGAAAATCTTCAACACAGGATGAAGCCTTACTGAGAAGAGAGCTATTAGGGATTCTCTTCCTTTCTTTATTATTGGGAAGGATGGAGGATGCCTTATGACGAGGACTAATATTGATGTGAGTTGGAATAACAACTTGAGGCGGGCTTAGGATATATGATGTATGATGGGGGGCAGATTGGTATGGAATGGGGGGTGAAGATAAAAGCAAAATCTCATATTCAAGCGAAGGCTTTTGCTCTTCTCCATGCTTTGAAATGGGCGTGTACTCGAGGTTTGACTCATGTTGCTCTTTTTTCAGACTGTATGTCCTACGTTCTTCAATTAACAGGGATGGAGCAGCAACACTTTCAGGTTAAAGACATTCCTAAAGAATTCTTTGGAGTGGCGGCTTCTTTTCATTGTCTTATTATTAGTTATCTCCCAAGAGCCTTAAATAGGAATGCTCATGATAGGGCTCGGGAGGCTATTATGTTGATGTAATATGTTTTGTCGTTGTCAAAAAAAATTGTCTTTGATTTATTTTGTAATAAAAAAAAATATAAATCAGGTATTGTTATTTACTTATTTTGGCAAAATGTAACCATTAGACCATCCCCGAGCACTGGTTACAATAATTAGGTCGTGATTCGGTTTTACTCTTAGTTCCATCTTATTAATTTTAACATATTTTCACGCTCTCAAGCAGAAGATCACAACCTAGGTCATCAACCCAATCATTTTTCCATTTTCCAACATTTTCAATCATTTACCACATTCTCTACCCACAAAAAACTTTCTTTTACCAATCATTTTATTATTTTTTAGCCTTCAACCAATCACAAGGGTACATCTAAGTGGTCACAAATATGGTCAATTTTGTTCAACTATGGTCACAAATTGACCTTGGTTGAGTATATGGTCACAAATTAACAAAATGATGATCACTTAATTAGCTTAATTATCTTATTAATCATGATCAAACAAGGTCATGACCATCCTCATGACCTTGCTTTGGGATGGTTAGTAGTGAGTGTAAAAGGATAATGATATTGATATTGGAGTGTTTGCGTGTTTAATTACTTTGTAACCATTTCTGTAACATTTGTCATGATTTGTACTAATATTAGACCATCCCCAAGCAGAAGGTCACGCTAACGGGGTCGTCAACGTTTTAGCTCTTACTCTCACTTTAATTATCTTGACTACCCACTTTCAACTCAGTTTCACCCTCCCATGCAGAAGGTCACGGCCTAGGGGCATCAACCCAAACATTTTCCACTCATTTTCCATTTTCTAACATTTTCAATCGTTAAATACATTCTCTACCCCACAAAATAATAGAATAAGCCAATAACACTTTGACACGACATAGGTCACCAAAGGTCACCAACTCATTTCGGGGTCACAATTTGACCCCGAAAACTTCAATGTCACCAAAATTAGTGTCTTAATTACGTAATTAGAGTGACGCAACAAGGTCGCGACCTCCTTGACGAACTTGCTTGGGGATGGTTTTAATGACAGTTCTGTTACCATATGCATAAACTATTAACTATACATTTTTCAGATTTGAGTAGTTTGTGACGATTTGTTAGTTGATTAATAATAACCTATTTGGCTCCTAATTAATGAATCAAAGTACTTATATTATGGCAATTTACAGTATTTATTGTGCTTGTCTTAAGCTTAAAATAAATAACAATCGTCTTGAATGAGAATTTGTGCAATTCAATACGAGTGCTCTGTAATTTGGTAGTTAATACTACGATTATTTGATACACTGTATGAGAATTGGATACATTGTAATTAATAATAACATATTTGATGTTGGTAAGTAATGAATCAAATGTAAAATACTTATGTTAATGCATTTTATAGTGTATATTTGATTTGTCTTAAAAAATTTTTTTGGCTAAATAAGGTTATTTGACAAATTAATTGGAGTTTGGTGTTTGTTTCAAACTATTTGTGACCAATGAGTCCATGTTATCACTTCAATTATTTTTAAATAAAGTCGTTAGAGAGACCAGCGTCTTTACTATTGTCATAATAGTACAATCCATTAAACTGCCCATAAAAATTGATTCTAATATGACTCCAGGAAAGCCGCCATGAATCCCCACGGCTTATCTTCTTCTATATATTTCAAAGACAACATGACACACAAGGAAAGCATGTTTTGGCAAATGACAAAGCTGCTAACTTTCTATCACTACTACAAATATATATAGGCAATAACAACACCCTTTTAATAACGCATATTAAAGTAATAACAACGGTTCTCAATTTTTGGCAAAAATCATTTAAAAGTAATAACAACGGTTCTCATTTTTTTCCGTTGTTATTACTAATAACAACGGTTTTAGTCTGTAACTGTTCGTTGTCAATGTCTAAAGTATTAACAACGATTATAGTATTCAGATATGTTGTTATAAGTAAGTTCACTTTGGCGCAAATCAATGAAAAGTAATAACAATAGTTTATAATTAATCCGTTGCTAATACTTATGACAACTTTTATTGTTTATAGAACCGCTGTTACAAGTTAGTTATGACAACGGTTGTAGTTTTATACCCGTTGTGAATAGTTTTAATAAACAAAAAAGAACTGAAATAACCCACAGTACAACTATTTGCATTCCTATCACTAGATATATAAACACACAAACACTAGAACCAGCTGTTTGACTAATCTGAGTAATCTCCCTTATCATCATCGTTGTCGCTCCCTTATCATCGCTGCCGTCAACATCACTCGTTGTTGGTTCCTCATCACCATTGTCATTTATATTTATCTCCTAAAAATACCTTGTTAGTATTGTCTATGACGATTGAATTTTGATCTTGCTATCAAAGTTTGTGCTTGCATGTCTTTCTTTAGCCTACGTTTAGGTAGGAATGATGTCAATGATGAGATTATTGTGTTAGATTATCGTCTCTGTATTTTTAACAACTTAGGGTTAGATTATCGTCTCTAGGTTTTTAACATGATGTTGATGATGAGATTTTATGGTTGTTGATTATGTTGTGTTAGATTATTCTTGTTGATGAGATTATGTATTGCCCTTCTGTAATGCGTTTATTGCTGCAGATGAAGTGTAGAGTTACACAATAGGATTAGGATTAAGATTAATTATTATTGTAAATTCGGTTTTCTAATATGTGTTCTAAGAGCACACCAGTATAAAAGATTAATAATTAGAGAAAGATTTACAGAAATATAGCATTAATTACCATTTGGTGTATAAACTACTTCCTTAGTTTATCGAATGATGACGTATCTCGTAGGTTAAGTACTATGTAAAATAGTATGGTGATAACATATCTCCTAGGTTAACAAATAAACTTTACCACCCAAAAAACGTCCCTGATCTTGAAATGGTTATATGAGTAAGTATATATATTTGCTTTATAAACTTTAGTTTGTAAATTAGATTGTTAATTACCAAGTTCTTATTTGAGTTTGAAGCTCTATTTATTGTCATTATAATATTTTTTTTCTAAAACTACCATCGTGAAAATTTATTTTCTCTAATTGCCCCTTTATTATGTAATTCACTTATTTAGTTGTCATTACTCATACAAAAAAATATGAAAAATTGGTGCAAAGGTTGCGTAGTCAATAGTCACGATGTAGATAGAGAACTCTTCCATGCATATTATGTCAAATCAAAAACAGATGCTGTTATGTGTTTGTTTGGTCAACATAAAGAAGTCAAGTTCAATGGCAGTTACAACCATTCACAATATGATGTCTTAACTGATCCAAATTTCATTTCAAAAATACTCCACATCTTGATACTTGTGCAGATAAGGCAAACATGGCTATGGTATGTAAATCTTGGGGCCAATTGTTTCTTTTTATCCAAATTCACCTCATTTTCTATTGGCGTACCTTCAAATTTTACGCGGCAATGATGTAAATGATGTGAGGATAATGCATAGGAATGGTAGACTAATTTCCAAAAGATGCAAGTGCTTTATGACGGATAATATGATAACCAGATTTATCATGCCTGTTCACCAACGAAAAAATGTATTACAAATTACCCACCTTAATCTACTCAATGATATTCAAAACAAATAAGTGGATGAGATGTTGAGGGATATGCCAACTCTAACACATGAAGAAGCGAAAGAAATTGCAGCACCTTTAGTCCCTTATTAGTTCGTCGAGCTTTCTATCACAAAAACTTCAGAGAGACAGTCTCTCAATATCGTTATTTAGAGACCTCTCACACTATGGGGTGAGGGACCCACTGAAGTTTTTATTTTCCTATTATATCTCTCATTAAATTAGTGAGAGACGGTCTCTCACGAGACCTATTGGCTTTCTATTTAGTTGAAACAGTTGATTTGATATAGGTATAACAACCAATGTCATTAATATAGAATTTATTATTATGTACTGCTACTTATTTTGTAATTCACCTCATTTTCTGCTGATCTCATTTTGTTGTTGTTTACTACTACTCCCTCCATTCAAATCCACATTACACATTTCTATTTTACACACTATTCACAAACAACCATTCAAATTCGATTTTCTCTCGATACGTAAATAAAATTATATTCATGTGGGATCTAGTTTTATTCGTCTTTACGAGTATATTATTAATATCTAATTTTTATAATTTTTGAAAATACCTAGTTAACAATATTTACCGTACAAAAGACGCGTTGGCAAACGTGAAAAAAGAAATGTGTAATGTGGATATGAATGGAGGGAGTAGTTATTAGTAGTAGCTAAGATTCAAAAAAAATCATTTTTGTTTAAAACAACGGTTTTTATGGAAAAAAAACTAGTTGTTAATACTTTCCCTCCTAAAAAATAAATGACACCTAAATGACTTACTATTGACAACGGTGTACTATATAACAACGGTTGTTAACCGTTGTCGTTGAGGCTATTAACAACGGTTTTTTGTACACAAACCGTTGTTATTAGTTTCCCACCAAAATTATTAACACTTAGGGAACTTCTTTAACAACGTAAATGCTTATAAAACAACGGTTTAAAACCACTGTCATAAGCAACAACAACAATTATGTTAAAAAATTTAACCGTTGTTGTAAGTAATAACAGCGGAGACATTGGCAACATCCGCTTTTTTAATAAACGGTTTTTAACCGTTGTTGGCTAAATCTGTAGTATTGTATGCGGCTTACCTAGGGATGGCAATGGATCCTGGATCCGGTCCAGATCCGTAAGACCCGACCCTGATGGACCGGATCTGGATCCTATTTTTTCAGACCCGTTGGATCCGGGTCGGATCTGGATCCACTACTTTTAAAATGGATCTGGATCTGGATCCTCCTACGCAGACCCTGAATGATCCATATCCGTCTCTGGACCCGTTTTCATAGTAAAAACATGAAGTTTTACGTCTAAGTTATTTTGTTTCTTGATTTGTGTTTAAATTATTTGGTCATAATAATTACTACTTGTAATATTTGGTTGAAAATAATTGTCACGCTATTAGCTACTTTTTCTTTTTATTGTATTTCGAAAAATGGATATCAATAGTGTTACGACTCATGAGTTTTTTTTAGTTTTTTTATAATGTGGGGGCTAGAAACTTGGACCCGCAACGGACCCGGATCCGTTGGATCCGGATCTGGATCTCACATATTTGGACCCGTTGGATCTGGATCCAGGGCATACAATGCGGATCTGCATCTGGATCCTACTGGACCCGGTCCAGATCCGGCCCATTGCCATCCCTAGGCTTACCCTATTGTTTATGTTTTAAAAACTTAGAACATCTTTTAGAAAATGACACTAATTTAAGCCACTAGCTTCTCCAACGTCTTCCTCACTTTTTTCTTAAAAGTTGTACAAAATCAGGGGTAAAGCCGCTCATGAAGTTCACGACTTTAGCTAAAAACGAAATAAAAAATAAAAGTGATGACTTGGATCCATTGACTCCAAATAAATTGAAACCAACACCAAAAGTCTATTTAATTTTTCAGATAACCCTATTTAGCAAAAAAAAAAATCCGTCTTAAAGATAAAACTTATATCAGTCGTCTTAAATGAGAATTCCTGCAATCTAATACGAGTACTCATGTTGTCTGAAGTTTACTAATGTCATTTAATGATTTTTTTTAATTAATAGGGTTAGAAAATTCAGAAACCTACAATGAATAGAGTGCCAAAAAAAGTCTATAAACAAAAGAAATAAATTAGAACGAATAAAAACAACGTATATACCCATTTCAAAATAGAAAACTTCTGTACAATATCATGCACCAAGTCGAAGAGTTCTCCTTTGCATAATCATTTCCACTTTCCCTGATATCGATGTTTTTTAGTTGATTAATCATTTCCCCAAAGTGTAAGATAAAATGTCATTCCATGACATGAACTAGATTATCTTACTGCGGCAGGTAGATTAACTCTCATTCAATCCGTCTTGTCTACTATTTCTTGTTACCTTCTATTGAATTTCAAATTACCGGTAAGTGTGTCACCAAAGATAGATTCTTTGATTACACAATTTTGGTGGGGGGACTAAAAAATGAAAAATCTATTCATAAAAGGATTTTGGCACTACCAGAGAATGTTTGTGGTTTGGGAATACGAAATACGGGATGCCTTAACCAAGCTTTGTTGGCAAAAACTGCATGGAGGATAATATCAGATCAAAAATCAATCTTGTTTCGTGTCATGGGAGAAAAATATGGAACTTTCAGTGAAGCTAAGCGTCTGATTGGATTCAAAAAACCTTCAAACTGCTCTTGGGGAGGTAATGGAATTCTTTGGGGGTGGGAACTTTTAAGAGCGAACTTGGGATGGAAAATTGGGTTCTCATAAGGGATTCTAATATGATGTCGGCTGAACCATCTATTTCTACTCTTAAAGTTAAACACTTAGTGAATCAATGTGGATGGAATAACGAACTCCTAAAGTGTTTTTTTGATATTGACACAATGTAACGAATCAATGCTATTCAGCATCCAGAGGTGGATGATTTGGACTATTGTTTCTGGAAGCTGTCCGGTGATGAAAAGTATCGGGTTAAACAAGGATATTACTTGGCTGCAATGCATCTTCTAGAAACAAAAGGAAATATAACTGACAGAAACAGACTCTCAAGAATATCAGTTGTATTTCTACGGAAAATCCTATTGAATATAAAGGGTCCTTATAAGTGACGTATTCTTTTGTGGAAGATCTTCACTAATTTGTTACATATTTGTTATTTCTAGTTTCACGGCCACTCTATTTTCTATCTGGAAGGTGCAAAATAATAGAATTTTCCGAGGTGACGATCTGAATACACATAATCTGATTGCATTTTATAAGGATGAGAGAAGTAGAGGTCTTCATATTATTGCACTCAAGAATGTTTCCATTAATATTGAAAACACCAAGACTTCTAATACATCCAAGGAGATAAAAAATCTCAAAAGTGGTACGACTAATATGATTATTGGAAAACATGATCTCTGTATGGTGGTTTGGATCACGGTTGATGCAGCTTGGAGAACAGATTATAGAACTGGTATAGGTTTTACAGTTTCAAAGTGCAAGATGCGGATGGCCCTGATTTCAATGGACAAACGTTTAGTTACTCTATCATGGCGGAAAGTAGTGAGCAAGCAGAGGCATTAGCAATCAAGACGACATTACAATGGGCAATTAACAACAACATATATCACTTGTCCATTGCGTCTGACTGCCTATCTGTTATTCTCCAAATCATTGGCTTGCAACAATATTCATATAATGCAGGAAACATCATCAGGAAAATTATAAGTTTAGGTTCCTTTTTTCATTGTCTAAGTATTAAGAATGTACCTAGAAAAAAATCTATCGAGCACATAATGCAGCTAAATCTGCGTATATGCAGTCTGTATGTTTTCATCTGTCAAAAAAAAACAAACAAACAAAGCAATTTATCCCTCTAGGGCCAATAAGGTATATTTTATTTGATATTTATAGATTATTAAGTCTTGCTTGCGACGGGTCGTCATTTGTGACGGATACTTTGTGAGATAAAATAGATACAAAATGAGTTAGTGGAGAAAGGGGACCACATGAATAGTGTTGGAGAGAGAGAAAAAGTGGGTATTTTGTGAAAGAAAACGGTATCTGTCACAAGCTTGCGACGGATAGTGCTGTTGCAAATAAGAATTTGTGTTTATAGATTTACCTCTGAACAAATTTGACATAATTTTTAAATGTATGGCATTAAATTAATAAAATGTTTTATTCGCTGAATAAGGGGCGTCATATTTTTAAAAAGAGCTTCATTATAATTCCCATATATTCTCCTAGTCCTGTTATTTGGTTATCTTTCTTTAATTTTGATACAAATACTAAACATGAGGAAACCGACAATTTTGTTAACAGATGACAAATTGTCAAGTGGTCTATAATAAATGTGTATGATCAAAATTACCCAAAGAAATAATTTCCTCCGTATAGAAAATTAAACAAGTAATGAGACACCTCAATTTGTGAAAATAAATAGACAATAAATAATAAAAATAGATAAAGTAATAGTTACGATAGCAATGAAGAATGTGCTTCCCAAAATCATTTCACGAACCCAACAAAAATGACCAAAATATGCTCTACCTTCTTCGTTTCCATGACTAGCGTCGATTAAATAGTTTACATTTTTACTAAGCTAGTGCGCCGTTAGCATCAAATCGAATCCTAGTTCTTAAATTTAAAGTTAATTTCTTTGAGTTTAGTTAAATTTTATAAATTTAGTTTATATAAATTAAAAGTTCAAAAAAATATGACTCGAGTGTGTGTACAAAAAGCACGAACTATCTTGGCTATTCAAATCTTATCCATATAGTTACAGAAACATTTAAGAAGCCTTGGTTAAGCCACGTCATCAACACATGTTTTTTTTCTTAAATCTATCAGGTGGGACTCGCAATTTCTTTGATGAATTTCTTATGCGATAACTGTCTGATATACGATATTGCATGCCTGACCATAATTTTAGAAATATTACGTAACATTTGTGATATACTTTCGTAAACATTAAATAATGGATACACAAATACAGTTTATATAGGCCCTGTTTGGTAAACAGCGGATTAATATTGGTAGAAGCAGATTTAAAAAGCAGATTTGACTAGCAGAATGATTTAGCGGATTTGACTAGCAGATTTATTTAGCAGAATTATGTTAGAGGTGTTTGGTAATTAGCTGTTTAGATTAGCAGATTGTCTAGATTCTTTGTAAAATGACATATAAGGATATGAAAAAATTATTTATTAAATATATAAAAGAAATGTTAGTATTTTATTAAGAGGGTAAATAAGACAATTTTTTTCTGTCTAATATGCTAATCCAATATGCTGTTAGGAGCAGCATATTGTAAAATAGCATATTGGGCTCCAATATACTATTTCAATATGCCATTAACTAAACACCTTAAATAACATATTGATAAGTCAAACATGCTAAATCTCTTCAATATGCTGAAATTTGGCCAATATGCTATTTACCAAACAACGCCATAATATGAAATTAAATATTATATAATAATATATAAAATAATATAGCTTTAAGTCATTTGTATTACATTAACTTTAATATTATATACTCAAAAAATAAAATATTATAATTTCGAATAACGTCCTTCTAAAACATTACATAACAATTTATATTCAATAAATAATTACAATAAACAATATTATAATTAAGACCCGTGAATTTTTGCAATCGAAATTTTTTTGAGTAAAGTTAAATAAATAATGACACAATAAAAAAATGGGTATTGAAATTGCAAAAGAAAGGTACCATAATAGATATACTTAACATTCACAAAAATACGAGTAATGACGGGTTTTGCGGACAATCATATCTTTTTTTATCTGATAAGGTAAAAAAACTATATTGATCCTCTGTAGTAGTACCAACCTATTTCATTGTTGTGAATGAGGTAAGTTGAAACCACCGGCTTTCAAACCATCTCCAAAAATTTCGACATGTTGACAAATCTGATTTATGAGTGAGTTACGTTGTGACGTTGAAAAATGCATATATAATGAAGAAAATTTTGGATTTTTGTATTAACATTTACTTATCTTTGTATATTGTAATTCCGTTACGATATTTCAAATTTATATAGATCATTGAGTTTTGATATACTTTGAATATAAACCATGTTGTTAATATTACAATATTTTTAGTATGTCGGTCATATGAAATTATATTACAAATCGAAAATCTTAAATACGGTTAATCATTATTTTAAACATTATTCATAAATAATAATACTTGAAACTGCAATCCCGTGCAATTTGCACGGGAAAAACTAGTTGTTATAATTCCTGGACTAATCAAGGAAGGCTATTTTGTAAATTTTAAATAAATAGTTTTCAATATTTTTCTGTAAAAGTTATTTAACGGATTTAAATTATTAAATAATACTCCCTCCATTTTTATCCAAGTGATACATTTCTTTTTGCACGTTTGCCAACGCACGTTTTACGTGCTTAATATCTTTAGCTACGTATTTGTAAAAATTATAAAAATTATATATTTTCAATGTACTCGTAAAGATGAATTAAACAAGATCCCACATGAATATGTTTTTTCTTACGTATTGAGAGAAAATTGTGATTGAAAGTTGATTTGTGAATAGTGTACAAAAACCTTATGTACCACTTGGATAAAAATGGAGGGAGTACAAATTATAAAATTAGAAAATATAGTCAAAAAAGTATTAATATTTACGTCGTCAATAAAAATGTAAAATAATTAATAGTAGTACAATATAGCTGGAAAAATAACTCCTTATAATTTAATACTCAAATTATTGTTAGACGGGAATATTTGAGGTGAACATAAAACGGATAAAAGGAGGAGAGAAAATAACAAAAGATTTAGAGCGGTGATGTTCATCATAAACTTTAAATTGGTCAAATAGTTATCATTTTTATGGATAAGCTAAGATAAAATATTTGTTTTTGTTTATACAAATCATAAAAACTTGGTTAAATAGTTATCATTTTTATGGATAAGCTAAGATAAAATATTTGTTTTTCTTTATACAAATGCAATAAGTCTCTCTTGTGACAAATGTATCCGTCACGGCGTCACAAGTTTGCGACGGGTCAAATAATACCCAATGTGAATAGATAAGACAAAATAGATTGATACTTCGTACTCCCTCCATTTCCACTTGGTACATTTGCTTTATGCACGGATTTTTACACATTGTTAAAATATTAATAAAAGTACAACAAATAGGTGTAAGGTGTAGTATTGTGTTGAAAAAGTGGGCCTTAATAGTGTTTTTATAGTATTATAGTATTAAAAGTACAACCAAATAAGGAAAGGTGCAAAGTGGATTCGAATGGACCGAAATGGAATAGGTGGAAAGTGGATATGAATGGAGGGAGTATTTCCTAAGCACTCTCCTTTTGTCTTATCTACCTCACACGGATAGTATTTAACCCGTCGCTAACTTGCGACGGGTATTACCCGTTGCAAATGAGAATTTGTGATACAAATGTGTATTTTATTTTAAGACGGATATATCCGTCTAATTTTGGTGAGATTAAAGAGATGGGTAGAATGGTAGATGAATGCGAGTCTGATAGGAAGGCAGAAGAGTAGAGAAGAAAACAGAGAGACTAGACATGAAAGAATCACACGTTGTCAACTGCTGGCAGAGTAGCGTGGCACAGACATCTCAAATCTCTGCCTCAAATAGTCACATCTTTTGCCTTGTTTCTTACGTTTCCCCTCTGAGGAATATAATAGGCTTTACCGCTCTACCCCTATTGGGATTCATATACTTTTACTACCACCTACTACCAAATAACAAATCAAATAATTTCTCTATTTCAATTAATTCTACTTCCTCCGTTCATATCCAAAACGCATTTATATTTTTTGCACAAATATTAAAAAAGATATTAAAAAACTATTAAAAGTACAATTGGAAGTGTGTAAAATGTTTTTTATTAATTTAATTGTGTGATGGTGATTATAGGTGGACGATGGAGTGACATTTTAGGTAGATAAATGGTTTTCATAAGGGTAGTTTAGTCATTTTGTTTTCTTTTATAGAAAAGTGGTAGAGTGGATATAAATGGATGAAAAAGGAATATATGTAGGTTGAATATGAATGGAGGAATTATATATTTATTCTATTAATGTTTGCCAATATTCATTTCCTTTGATTAATAATTTAACTACATATCGCCATATCGCTATAAATTAAAAAAATTTGATATTAATAATGTACCCGGTAAGACAAATTAAACAAGATCTCACATAACTATATTTTATGTTATATATTAGACGTTGTGTCGAAAATTCACCCGACTTCTAAATAGTGCCCCAAAAATAAAATGTATAAAATTGATTGGAATGGAGAAAGTATCAAATAACAAATCACAAATTCTCATTGAATACGACTTATATCCGTCCCAAGAAAGAAACAAGTCAAATAGTTGTATATTCTTTGGAGGTAGAGCAAGTGTGACTGGTTTAGTAGAATAAACAATGTACTCCATTGTTTATTGTATAGACATGCTATCTTATTATTGTTTATACTTCTTCCATTCATATTTAAACTACGTCTATTTCATTTTAATCCATTCAAATTCAAGTTGTACATTTCCTAATAAAGCCAAAAAAATTACTAAAATATTCTTATGAACATTAATTAATTACACAAAATGTCATCAAATGACCCACCATTAGTCCGTCACAAATAATAAAAAAAAGCAACATACATACTTCCCATTGTACTTTCAATCATATTTTAATAAACTCTTAAAATTTGTGCATAAAGCATTAATATACTATAGATTTGAATGGAGGAAGTAGGATTTATAGGTGTTATTGCAAAGTAGTAGAGATAAAAACATTAAATGCTATTTTGCGTTAAAAACAACCCCAAATCATTATTTTTTTAGCTGAACAATCTCATAATTTTATTTTGACGCGAGTATATATCACTACTACCAAAAAATGCTTAGAAAAATGTTGAAAAAAAGCTTTAGAAAACGCCATTGAGGCGTTCTCCAACTCATCAGTGTTCTCGGCAGTATAGAGAACAGGCCTGTGGGGCATTTTATATGTTATACATTAGAGAACGCCTATTGTGTAAGATATTTTGTTTTCATTTACTGTAGAGAACGCTTACAATTGAGAGGCGTTGTCTTTCATTTACCTTAGAGAACGGTTATCAAAGATGATAACTCTCTTTCCCATATAATAGAGAACAATTGAGATAGATCACTGTTCTATAACTTTTTTTTTTTTTTAAAGAAACAAATATTTTAAATATTATTACATACCAAATAAAAGTATACCCAATAAATATTTACGTAAGTTGTAAATAAATCACCCAACAAGAGGTTGGAAATAAAAAATCAGTGTCACTGGCCAATCCAAACAATTTGCCAAAACGGCTACATTTTATATTCTTGATCACCAAAAAAGTGTATCATCGACCAATAAAGCATCTCAACATCCGTACTCAGTATGAAAAATAAACTCACAATTTTCTTACGGGGAAAAAATTCTATGATAGTGGAAACCCAAAAATGGAATCCAGTTACAACTCAAAAAGATCATCATCGTCTTCGTTACCCGGCTGATGATTTTCAGTAACATATGAAATCTACGTCTCCCTAAGCTCGTCAATAGTTTATTGAGAATAAGTGAAAGAAAATTTATCAAAATACTACAATAATTCAAAAAAAAATTATAACAAAATAGATGTCTATATATAATTGTATCGATAATGTTAACTATGCTAAATAAACTTACAAGCTCTTCTTCATAATATAAGTATACTTTCCGACCTCTGCGATATCTTGAAACTCTTCTTTTTGCTCTTTCTCGATTCAACTCACTTTGTTCATTTCTATTGGATGTGCATAAATGTTAGTGATAAATGAATGAGGAATTCATTAACACTGATAATATTAAATTGTGATATCAGACAGCTAAAGAGCAGGAATAAAGGCAAACCTAGCAAAAATGTTATCAGTGGGGCATCAAATCTCTTAGTTCTAGTTCAACAATTGCACATGCAAAATAAAAGAAACCGACATCAAAAATCAAATAATGTTTGAAATTTTGAAGAGCTAATTATTACTTGTACTTGATAATAGAGTAACTTGCCCTATGAACATGACGAAAGGATGAAACGTTGTTGCTCTTTGTCAAGGGAAGAGAAGACAAAGCAGGTGATGCCGACAAAACAAGTAATTGATGCAGCCTTTACCTTCGAGTGAAAAATGTATGCAATAAAATTTAGTTTCACGTAATGAGCAGGTTATTTAGCGTAAATACTTGGCTATTGATAACATCTAAAAGGAGATGAAGTCAGGTAGAAGGCACAAATGCAAAATATCCGGAAAACCAAAAATGTAAATAATAAGATATTGTAGCGCTTCTCATAACACCATTAATCTCAGAGAAAAGCATAGTAGACATCAAAAGGTAAATCCGTAATACGAATCGATAGACATAGTTGGTAACGACTAAGAAGCTATCTGAACAACTTCACAATTCAAAATGACTTTATAACAAGCTGAAGAATTGTTATGCTTAGATATCACAACTGAAAGTCCAAACCGCCCCGAGATCTCCAAACATCGATCACTAGCTCAACAAAGCCATTGCAAACAACAATATATGCACTACCTAAATATAAACATGCTGGAACAGTGAAACATATATGATTGCCTAAATCTTCAGAATCAAAATCTCAAACATTCAAGTCAGAGTTATACTGAAATTTACGTCTAAGAATACATGTATCAACTTGACCTTCGGAATTTGATCAAATAGAAAAATAATACGCCATGGCCCATTGCAGATTTGTGTCCTCAAAATGTATGCGATCTCTCAACTTTACTCAGTGTCAAGATCCAACCATTTACCAAATGACCATGACAAACGAACTTCAGAAACTAAATAATTCCTAATTGGCCAAGAAGAATGCTCAATACTAGAAATCATAAAGCACTATAGATGGCTCACCAGACTACACAATAATTACTTCCTTTGAGGCATAAAACTAGTGGTATATGAGATAATTAGCTTTTTTCTCAGCCACAATATCCTTGAACCCTGAGATCCTCACGAGTAAGGAAGGAAGATGCGGCAACACAACAAAGATAGAAACATAAACAGTATAAACCTAGAACAGATGACTATGCGCCTATGCGGAATCCGCACCAGTGACTAGCCTAAAGAAGCCAGAAGTAATAGAAAACGAGCCTGCAATATCTCACCACCATCACCAGTAAGAAAGATCACGCATTAGCTGACCCTCCAAGCCTCATTAGTCACAAAAATGCTGTTATTTTCAAGTTCTACACAGTCATCAATGCTACTACTAATCGTCTGATTGCCTACCCTACCACATTTCATTAGATAATTATAGTTGGTTCACTGATGGACATAACTTTAACATCTATTAATAAAAGAGGGAAGAGGTGCATTTGAGTTTATGACATTTGAGTTTCGACACAATAATCAAAACATTATACAAATGAATATTACACAAGGCGTTCTTTATTTCAAGATAATTCTTGGTACTTTTGCTAAAGATGGCTATTCAATCCCCTTATTAAAAAAGCTAAAAAATAGGATAAAGTAATAAGTTCAATCCTCTAAACCTAAAGATGACTATTTATATGGTACTGAAAATAGAGCTGTTACCATCTCGGGGTAACCGAGGTAGTGAATAACAAAGTAAAACCAACTACAGTACTTTTATATAAAACTGATTAAATTAAAACTTTTGTTATTACAGATACTACTCAGCAGAAAAAGAAAATACAACTGATGACCTTTCTAGAAGTGAAATAATACTAAGTCGGTCTGAAGTCCGCATCTCACATTCCTGCCCCAGCTCCTAGCTCGTCTGTCTCTTTCCTGTAGAGTCTACTCCCCATTCCGGATCATCGTAGGTGTACACGAATACACTGTCAACCTCGCGGTTGAGTAGGATAACACAACAATACATAATGCAACAATGATAAAATGCAAATGCTATGATATGCTCGAGCTCAATCTCATTCTCAAACTCAAATCTCAATCTCAAATCTCAATCTCAAACCCGTAACACCCAGCCATACCGAACCTCCCGGCAGACTATAATCGGCCGTCGCCGAACACCAGCATAACAGCTGAGGTCACCAGGTCTAGTCCTGCAGAACTAGCCTGGGCCCAATAATATCTCATCATCTCAAATCCGTAACCAATGCATATGCCATGATTATGAATGCAACAATAATAGTAACCTTACGTATGAATGCAACAATAATAATAATTACTCATAATCATATGCCATCCTCATATCATTCATGCTCATCATCCATATCATTCACCCAACATCCATTCATAACACATAACAGTAGTATAGTGACAGTGTAACCTACCTGGATAGCAAAACTCCGAGCAGTCGCGTAACCAACGGAATCAGAATACTCGTCCCCTATGAATATTGTTTAATATTAATTCTCTATTTAATATAACACGTTCAAAGCTAATTAATTAACAACTTCGTAGATTACCCATTTATATAATTTAATTAACCCAACGACTCGCCCCCGTTACTTTTATAATTATCTTCAATTAAATAACGAACATAGAAAATATGGTATATTAATTCACTTAACAACTTTAATAATTATCATGAACAATATTAGTAGTAATACTACTACTAACAATATTAGAAATAACAATAACAAAAGCTAATAACAACTAATAACAAGATTAGTACTAATATTAATAATAATAACAAACACATCACTAGATAATATTAATATTGACAATAATAATATTAACAATAAGGATAATAACAATAATAATAATAATTATAATACACCAATCATATGACAAGGCAATAACAACACAAACAGTAGGAATTACCGCCATGAAATACGTACAAACAGCCCTCACCCGCGACACAGCAGTTCGAGCACCCGTTTTCCCGACAACATAGCCACCATCCAGGACACCCAACACTCTCGTCGTTGACCCCTACTTCTAGCCTACACCACTATCTACCATAACCACCCTTAAACCACCACCTGCGACCACCATAGCTTCCTTAAACTGGCCGTCAACATAGCCTGTCCACACGACAACTTGAACTTTTCCAGAAACCCTCCTGCGCACCCTGACTTCTCACCATATTTTCTCTCACCACCATGCCCCACACCACCTCTGGCCACCACCACAGTCACCACTGACCCACGGTGGTTCCAGGGGTGGTCCACTCTAACCCTCGTCCTCCTCTGAGACCCCGTGAAAGCTTCACCAAGTAGCCTGCGCACGACAGCCTGATTCCGTTTGTTTCTGTACCCGCGTTCCAGCCACTGTAACCACGACCTCAACCACCTGCTTCCACCACCATTGCCACCACCACTCACTACCCTTGACACCCCATACTACCCACAACCCCCTGGTGGCAGACACCAGGCTTCGACACCAACATACTCCCTTAAACAAACGCCTCAAAACTCCCTCACACAACATCGTGTTTCAGCACTCTGTTTCAGACTTCCCTCTGCACGACCGTTCTTCTAGACTTCCCTGACCACCACACGCATCCCAACACCACAAGACTAACCTACTACCAACCCATTACCAATACCCAAGACCCATGACAAGAATTAGATCAAACTATGAACGAATAAGCAACTGAAACGAGATTGTAACTACACGAATAAAACAGAGTATACATTCAGCAAACAACGACTTTCATGGCGGTTTTGATGACGGTTATGGTGTTCCTATGGGGGTTTAAGCACGAGTTACATGTTATATATACTACAAAGATTACTCACAACCTTAAATAGACAGATTCAAAGGTATGAAAAGAGCACAAAACTACTTACGAAAACCCTATGAGCAAGGGTGAAACGATGATGATGACGACTGCTATGGCCTGTTTCCTTCCTTTCTTCTCCCCAGTTTCATGCCAGGTTATCAGTATAATACATTAAGGAGGCAGAAGGTAGTGTAGGGTTTTTGATTATGTGATGGAGGCAGAAAACGAGGTGGGTATTAGGGTTTGATGATAGCGTGTAGTGTCGATGGTTTGTACCAAAACTACATGTCGATGAATATGCTTAGGAGGTGGGTAGGATTAGGGTTTACATTAGTATTAAGTGGATATGTCAATGGGTTGTACCCTAACCCAAGTCCAAGCCCATTACCAATGGTCCATCACGCAACTCAAGATCATATACGACTACATCTCGATCTTTAACCCGTAACAAAAAATTAAAACAATAATTTGATCAATTAAATAACGTAAATATTAATTAAATTAAGAATATAAAATTATTATTAATTACATAAGAATATATAAAAATTAAAATTTAAAAATAGTTACGATTTAAATAATAAAATAAGTACAATGAGAATATAAAATAGGGAATATATTTGGATTACAAATATATTATTAAAATTAAAGAAAATACGAATGAAATGTCATTTGATGAAATAACCATCAAATATAAAATAATTATGAAATACAAAATGATCGTAGAAATACGATTTATAAAATATTAACAGTTTACGTAAAATACTTTATAAACATTCCATCTGAAATACTTGTATAAAACAGAGTTTGACTACCGTTGATCGAGGCTAAAATACGGGGTATTACAGTCTTCCCTCCTTAAAATGAACTTCGTCCCGAAGTTCACCACCCCGTTACAGTAACGAAACATCTAACATGCACGAAACAAACACAAACAGCACTTATACAGGCTTCAAGACGCGAAATGTTACATTCTACCCTCGTTAAGAAAACTTTGTCCCCAAAGTTTAACGCATAACTAAATTAAAAGGTAATTCACGAATTACAATATAATGCATAACAAAAGTAAACATGATTATCAAGTATATTCAAACAAGCACGATATATCAATTAGCCATATCAAAGATCATTAAGATTTTACAATCCTATCATCCTTAAGACATGGTTACGTCTCCGTAACCCCATTACAAAATTTCACATCTAATGAAAAAAAAAAATCATTGAAACCACAGTCACAAGTCCTCTGATAAGTTAATTACTCTATACTAGACAACTAGCATCCGACTTTTAAAGCAACAAAACATACTCGTCCATTTCATGCTACACTTAAATATCTTTGGAAATTCTAAGACAAAGTTAACACTTTTATGTCAAAGTAGGCAATCAGCTAACTCATAGTTCATACTTGACAATTACACATATCATGATAAAAATCATATTATAGAAGCAAAATCATATTATAGAGAGGCATAAAGCAAATTTTTTTTTTTTTTTTTTTTTTTTTTTTTTTTTTTTTTTTTTTTTACCAATGTAATTAAACATGAATCATTGACTTATTTCACGAGGTATACTCCAGTTTTAGACTAGCAAGACAACTTAGCATTTCTAGATATGAATGAGTTAAAATCACTTACGTACACTTATCATCCACTCACATTACATCATTTATCGTAAGCTAGTAAACATGACTTGCGAAATAGGAAGTTTATATCTTGCGGAACAATTTCAGATTCAAGCATAATTTCATAAACACGTAGCTACAAATTTTGTCATTATGCAAACAATTACCATAATTATCATCATCGGCTTTATCATGGATTATCACCTTGAAAACATTTTGAAACTTTCAGACAATGAAGTTGTAATTAATGGCAATTTATAAACATGATTCAACTGACGATTTTACAAACTGCGGATTGAAAGCAAAACTAGCACTCCCATAATTCACATGTCAACCAGATTACCAATTCAATACATTGTGATCAGATTTAAACATAACCATATGTAATTCACCTTGTTGCATAACAATAGTGTCGGTATAAATAAAACTAACTTTATATAAAGCTCACCAAAATAAGTAAGGTTATACTATCATATAATAAAGTTCATATCGATATCATATGCCTACTATTCATGCTACTAATGTCATATCAAATTATTACATGGTTACATCTCATAATTCACATGTGATTAACTTTTATATCGAACTTACATAACTTACAATTTTAACAATCAAACATCAAGTTGCAACTTCGAAAAATTATAATTAAATAACCGTCCAACCATTTTCTGAACCATTATAGTTTTTTTGAGAAATGTGATGAATTCACTAATTATAGGAAAAAAAAATCAAATGCACAACTTAAGGGAATTATTTATAACAAATCCTCCAACTCAGTTGGTCTGAACAGAAACTTTACAGCAATTAAACAGAAAATTGGCAACTTGCAAAAATCACTATTAAATAACGACTCGTTAAGATTTTACGTGACTTGTCATTTTGAAAACGTGAATGAATATTCTAAATGGTAGATTTGGAATTATGCATAAACAATAAATACGTTTTAAATGGTGTCATTTGCAAAAACATAGGTCAAAACAGAACTGTGCCGTAACAATCTGACCACAATCGACTAACATATTTATTTCTCGCTACATATAAATCGTATACACGTGAAACCAAAAGCATCGAGAAGCTAAATCAGATGGTCATCACACATAAAATTTTCGAATTCTTATAGGGAACACATTTTAAATGGTTGCCCGTACAAACAAGGTAACATTCTGAAAATTTATCAAACTTTTGCTCCTTAAAATCACTTCCCATTATCACATTTACCTAAAACCATTCTTCTTCCAACATGTTGACATATCATCGAAGCATAGAAATCACATTGCACCATATTAACAATTATTCATCATTTCAAGCTGTAATTGTCATCTAAAACACGGTAAAGATTGCGAAACAGAAAAGTGTCCAAATGACTGAATATTCATACATGTATATACAAATGTAACACATAACTTATAACACTCATAGCTTGGGGCATCGCATTCCGCATATCTCTAGACGTGGATTATTATAACACCTAAATCTGATCATTCATATCCACATACCAGCCAATATATTACATACTTACGATTGTCATTTAATAACCAGATATCATATGGATATGTCAGAAGACTAAATTATATGATCACATCAATCCATCTATGGCTCAATAAATATAGATCCATACTCACATACACATACTCATGTTCTCAATACTTGGAAACCATAGATCTCAATCAACATTCAATATAAATCTCATACAACACAGATCTCCAACCATATGACACATCATACTTACCTCATTCCTTTGCTGCGGAAACGTTAGCACAATATATAAATTGGGTCCTGTCCTTTATTCTATACTACCCGCGCTCTACATCTCTCAAGGGTGACCAGGTTAGACTGAAAGGGCCAGTGGCTTGATTTGAGGGGGCCCCTAACTCATCCCAATCCTGGGGCTCCTAACAGTTACTAACCTGGGGTTCATTTTATTAGACTCTTCCTACGTTTATTATTATTCATTTGGTTTAGGCCTGAGAATCGTTCGCTCTGATACCACTTTGTAACACCCCCATTTATTTAAGAGCCTTTAGCAAGACATTCTCGAATAAATAGAGCTGTTACCATCTCGGGGTAACCGAGGTAGTGAATAACAAAGTAAAACCAACTACAGTACTTTTATATAAAACTGATTAAATTAAAACTTTTGTTATTACAGATACTACTCAGCAGAAAAAGAAAATACAACTGATGACCTTTCTAGAAGTGAAATAATACTAAGTCGGTCTGAAGTCCGCATCTCACATTCCTGCCCCAGCTCCTAGCTCGTCTGTCTCTTTCCTGTAGAGTCTACTCCCCATTCCGGATCATCGTAGGTGTACACGAATACACTGTCAACCTCGCGGTTGAGTAGGATAACACAACAATACATAATGCAACAATGATAAAATGCAAATGCTATGATATGCTCGAGCTCAATCTCATTCTCAAACTCAAATCTCAATCTCAAATCTCAATCTCAAACCCGTAACACCCAGCCATACCGAACCTCCCGGCAGACTATAATCGGCCGTCGCCGAACACCAGCATAACAGCTGAGGTCACCAGGTCTAGTCCTGCAGAACTAGCCTGGGCCCAATAATATCTCATCATCTCAAATCCGTAACCAATGCATATGCCATGATTATGAATGCAACAATAATAGTAACCTTACGTATGAATGCAACAATAATAATAATTACTCATAATCATATGCCATCCTCATATCATTCATGCTCATCATCCATATCATTCACCCAACATCCATTCATAACACATAACAGTAGTATAGTGACAGTGTAACCTACCTGGATAGCAAAACTCCGAGCAGTCGCGTAACCAACGGAATCAGAATACTCGTCCCCTATGAATATTGTTTAATATTAATTCTCTATTTAATATAACACGTTCAAAGCTAATTAATTAACAACTTCGTAGATTACCCATTTATATAATTTAATTAACCCAACGACTCGCCCCCGTTACTTTTATAATTATCTTCAATTAAATAACGAACATAGAAAATATGGTATATTAATTCACTTAACAACTTTAATAATTATCATGAACAATATTAGTAGTAATACTACTACTAACAATATTAGAAATAACAATAACAAAAGCTAATAACAACTAATAACAAGATTAGTACTAATATTAATAATAATAACAAACACATCACTAGATAATATTAATATTGACAATAATAATATTAACAATAAGGATAATAACAATAATAATAATAATTATAATACACCAATCATATGACAAGGCAATAACAACACAAACAGTAGGAATTACCGCCATGAAATACGTACAAACAGCCCTCACCCGCGACACAGCAGTTCGAGCACCCGTTTTCCCGACAACATAGCCACCATCCAGGACACCCAACACTCTCGTCGTTGACCCCTACTTCTAGCCTACACCACTATCTACCATAACCACCCTTAAACCACCACCTGCGACCACCATAGCTTCCTTAAACTGGCCGTCAACATAGCCTGTCCACACGACAACTTGAACTTTTCCAGAAACCCTCCTGCGCACCCTGACTTCTCACCATATTTTCTCTCACCACCATGCCCCACACCACCTCTGGCCACCACCACAGTCACCACTGACCCACGGTGGTTCCAGGGGTGGTCCACTCTAACCCTCGTCCTCCTCTGAGACCCCGTGAAAGCTTCACCAAGTAGCCTGCGCACGACAGCCTGATTCCGTTTGTTTCTGTACCCGCGTTCCAGCCACTGTAACCACGACCTCAACCACCTGCTTCCACCACCATTGCCACCACCACTCACTACCCTTGACACCCCATACTACCCACAACCCCCTGGTGGCAGACACCAGGCTTCGACACCAACATACTCCCTTAAACAAACGCCTCAAAACTCCCTCACACAACATCGTGTTTCAGCACTCTGTTTCAGACTTCCCTCTGCACGACCGTTCTTCTAGACTTCCCTGACCACCACACGCATCCCAACACCACAAGACTAACCTACTACCAACCCATTACCAATACCCAAGACCCATGACAAGAATTAGATCAAACTATGAACGAATAAGCAACTGAAACGAGATTGTAACTACACGAATAAAACAGAGTATACATTCAGCAAACAACGACTTTCATGGCGGTTTTGATGACGGTTATGGTGTTCCTATGGGGGTTTAAGCACGAGTTACATGTTATATATACTACAAAGATTACTCACAACCTTAAATAGACAGATTCAAAGGTATGAAAAGAGCACAAAACTACTTACGAAAACCCTATGAGCAAGGGTGAAACGATGATGATGACGACTGCTATGGCCTGTTTCCTTCCTTTCTTCTCCCCAGTTTCATGCCAGGTTATCAGTATAATACATTAAGGAGGCAGAAGGTAGTGTAGGGTTTTTGATTATGTGATGGAGGCAGAAAACGAGGTGGGTATTAGGGTTTGATGATAGCGTGTAGTGTCGATGGTTTGTACCAAAACTACATGTCGATGAATATGCTTAGGAGGTGGGTAGGATTAGGGTTTACATTAGTATTAAGTGGATATGTCAATGGGTTGTACCCTAACCCAAGTCCAAGCCCATTACCAATGGTCCATCACGCAACTCAAGATCATATACGACTACATCTCGATCTTTAACCCGTAACAAAAAATTAAAACAATAATTTGATCAATTAAATAACGTAAATATTAATTAAATTAAGAATATAAAATTATTATTAATTACATAAGAATATATAAAAATTAAAATTTAAAAATAGTTACGATTTAAATAATAAAATAAGTACAATGAGAATATAAAATAGGGAATATATTTGGATTACAAATATATTATTAAAATTAAAGAAAATACGAATGAAATGTCATTTGATGAAATAACCATCAAATATAAAATAATTATGAAATACAAAATGATCGTAGAAATACGATTTATAAAATATTAACAGTTTACGTAAAATACTTTATAAACATTCCATCTGAAATACTTGTATAAAACAGAGTTTGACTACCGTTGATCGAGGCTAAAATACGGGGTATTACAATCATCAAGCAGGGTAGCTGTATTTTGATAAAGTTCCTCCCCAACTGCTGCCGCCTAAACTTCACTTTAAGGGTGTTGGGTCTATACCTTGAATCTGTTTGTTGGGTATCTCAATTCTGTATTGGGCTAGGGTTTCTGTTTGGGCCTTATTAGATTATGTCAAATCTGTGTTGTATTAGGTTAAGAGTACTATATAAACTCTTAACCTCTACCCTAACAGTCATACAATATTCCATATCGTTCAGAATCTGTAATCTGGAAAACTCCTCACATTAACAAAACTCTCTCCCTTCTGCCCTGTGGACGTAGCTAACACACCGTTAGTGAACCACGTAAATCTGTGCGTATTGTTCTTTATTGTTTGTTTTAGTCTTTCTATGTGCTTCCGTTATAACAAACTGGTATCAGAGCCTTCGGGTTCCTGAATCGGAAAGATGTCGGCGATAAACATAAAGATCGATCGCTTTACTGGGAGAAATAGTTTCAGTTTATGGCTAATCAAGATGCGGGCTCTGTTAAAGCAACAAGGGTTATGGAAGCCGCTTCAAAAGAAGCAGGAAGGCGCAGCCGCCGTTGCAGTCACCGCTGAGATGACCAGTCTGGAGGAGAAGGCACATTCAACAATTATGTTGTGTCTTGATGATGATATCATCACTGAAGTTGCGGAGGAAGAAACCGCCACAGGTCTATGGGCAAAGCTTGAGAGTCTTTATATGACGAAGTCTTTGACCAATAAGTTGCTTCTGAAGCAACGTCTGTTCAGTCTGAGAATGCAGGAAGGTATGCCTCTCCGGGATCATCTAGATCAGTTAAATACAATTTTACTAGAACTGCGTAATATTGATGTTAAGGTAGAAGATGAGGATGCCACATTAATTCTGCTAGTTTCTTTACCACTATCGTATGAGAATTTCGTATAATCTTTTATTGTGGGTAAAGATACCGTGTCTCTAGAAGAGGTTAGATCGTCTCTTCATACTAGAGAATTGCGCCATAAGGCGGCTGGTACAGTCAAAGATAATCAGGCTGCAAGGTTATTAGCTAACGGGGGTTATGGACAGGAAAATTCTAGGAAGAAAAATTATAAGAAGCCGTCTTATGTTGGTTCTTCTAGTTTTGCTGGTACCTCTAGTACATCTGGTTCTAAGGGTCCTAAACCTACTGATGTTTGTAACTACTGTAAAGGAAAGGGGCATTGGAAATTCACGTGTCCCAAGAAAGATAAACAGAATGAATCTGGTACTGCTGGGGTAGCTAATGTAGATTCCGAGGAAGATGATTATGCTCTTGTTAGTAATAAGGTCACGGATCATACTGATGTGTGGATCTTAGATTATGAAGCGTCTTACCATATATGTCCCCTCAGAGAGTGGTTTACAACTTATGAGCAGGTAGATGAAGGCAATATTTCTATGGCCAACAGTGATGTTTGCAGAATAGTTAGAATTGGCTCAGTTAATATAAGGACACATGATGGTAGATTCTGCACATTGAACGAAGTTAGGCATGTTCCACTGATGACGAATAATCTGATTTCCTTAAGTACTCTTGATCAGAAGGGTTTCAGTTTTCAGGGTGAAGGTGGAGTTCTGAACGTCTGCAAAGGTTCAAATGTGATTCTGAGAGGTATCAAGCACGATACTTTATATTATCTTCAGGGATCGACACTGTCAGATTCTGTTTCTGTTGCATCCTCAGATGTTGATAGCAGAAGATCAATGACATATCACTTTCTGAGGAATGGGAAGAGGATTAAGGTGAACAAAGTGGGTACTGCTGATAACCCAACTGATATGTTCACTAAGCCAGTGACTGAGAGCAAGTTCCAACATTGTTTGGACTTGCTAAATATTCGAAGAAACTGATTGCCCAGTTAAGGGCAATATCTGAGGGGGAAGGGAGTTGAGTTTCTGGTACTTCTGGCATCCATGAGGGTGCATCTGGTACATCTGTCTGAGTTTCTGATACTTCTGGCATCCATGGGGTGCATCCGGTACATCTGTCTGAGTTTCTGGTACTTCTGGCATCTATGGGGTGCATCCGGTACATCTGTCTGTTTATGAGAGAATTCAAGTCAAGGTGGAGATTTGTTGGGTCTATGCCTTGAATCTGTTTATTGGGTATCTGAATTCTGTATTGGGCTAGGGTTTCTGTTTGGGCCTTATTAGATTAGATCAGATCTGTGTTGTATTAGGTTAAGAGTACTATATAAACTCTTAACCTCTACCGTAGCATTCATACAATATTCCATATCGTTCTGAATCTATAATCTGGAAAACTCCTCACATTAATAAAACTTTCTCCCTTCTGCCCTGTGGACGTAGCTAACACACCGTTAGTGAACCACGTAAATCTGTGCGTATTATTCTTTATTGTTTGTTTTAGTCTTTCTCTGTGCTTCCGTTATAACAAAGGGCATTCGTCAAGAAATACAATAATATATTTAATTAATAGCGCCTAAGTTTCTCCTATGTCCCGAGTGTACCACAATTAATAGTAAAAGAGGTAGCTTTCTCTAAGGAAATGCGTCAGTTGAGTCAAATTCATATAATAAGGTAGGGGAAGCATCAAAATAAACCCAAGTATTGAAATTAGTTAATCCCATTGTGTGGGTTTTGTATTAAAAATGAGGAAGTGGAAATAAATTGAAATCCACAGATTTACTACCATAGACTTTATGGCAAAGGCAGCAGTTGTCTCGGTTTCAATTCAACGCTAAAATAAAATTCTCTCTTTGGAGGTAACCTACGTACCTCCTTCAGAAAGACATCCCCAAACTCACTTACCAAAGCTAAGGTATGCTCTCTGTTGTTAACTTATTGACTCGGGTATCTCTCTAATGGCAAAGAATCAAAGGACAACCCTGTTGGGGTAAGTGTCCTCAATAATAGTACGATCACGTCATTTAACAACCGCATCTTAAATTTCATATAAAGAATACACAAGGGATGGTTCTCATATATAGTCATCTAATCAACATAAATCAGTAACGGTTGACTGGCTAGAGTTTGATGTTATTGTCGTATGACGGTGGTGATCAGATGATCCCTTCAGGTCACACCTCTAGGACGGATCCCGAAATAGAAAAGTTAATGTATCATATATCGATACGATTAATTAAATCCTTAGTTAGTACGAGATGGGAAAATGAAATCTTATTTTAATGTGATTAAATAGGATTTATTATTAATATATTGTCTAAATAAAAAAATGATTTTAGACTCTTACAATTTCTCTTTGACAAGAGAAAAAGCATAATGGCCTTGTCCCATCGTGCTCACTCTCTCCTTCTAACACACACGACTACCTTACTCCTCTTAAGAGGACATTTGCCCTCTTGAAACATTTTGTCTCGTTTTTATGTTATTTCATCTCTCTAAAACATAAAATAAGTTTATGTTAGCATTTTCTCTCAATCTAATATTCTAATTAATTAATAGTGTAGTAAAATTATATATTAGATTACTTATAAGGTTTTCTATTAATTATTACTAGACCTTAATAATTGGTAGAGTTTCGGGCCAAGTCTTAGTGCGTTCTTGTTTGGAAGATTTAGCGATCTAAGTTCATCCATTGTGATTGTTAGCTCAAGAACAAAAATTTATAGGTGACCAATTTTTGTGCCTAAAATTTCCGTAAGCTCAATGTAAGGAAGATTTATTTTATTTTAGTTTTTGCTTGTAGTAGATCCTTATAATTTAAAGAGTTAAAGTAGTACATTATATAAGTAATGAGGTATATGAAACCAACAATCCCTTCCTCAAACAAGACTTTAACGTCAACGCAAATATGATCTTAACCTGAGGTCTAACATGTTAGGGTATGTTGTACAACATACCCCTTATAAGACATCCGGACTTCCTTAGGACCCGTGACAATTACTTTCTTTTGATAACATTCAATGGTAGCCTTTTTCTTACCCAACTAATCCATCCCTATTATTACCTCAAACCCATCTATAGGAAACTCAAACAAGTCAACTGGAAAATCAACCTGTCCGATTAAAAAAGACACCTCTTTATATACCTTTTAACATACTACAAACTCTCTTGAAAGTATAAATACCTCATCCTCAACTACCTCATAAGACTCCAAACCCAAACTTATAGCATGGCTTACAGACACAAACGAATGGGTTGCCCTAGAATCAAACAAAATGAAACTAGGACGACTATTTACAAGAAGAGTACTTATCACCACATGAGCATCATCAGCTGCCATCTGCTTCCCCATTAAGTATAGCTTGCCATTATTCTTCTATCATGCTCCCTGAACTGTAGTACTGATGAAGTTGGCCTAGCTACTGATGTCTGGCTGCCTCCTTCATTGGGTCGCTAAAAGGTGATTCCCTGACGATTGAAGTTGTTGTTGTAACCCTGTTTTCCCTTGTTATTCCACAAAATCATCGGTCGACTGCTCCCATAACTCTGGTTACCCAAGTAAGGTCCCTAGTAACTTCCCCCTCCGAATTTTTTGTACCCGATCTTCTTGTGTCTAGAATTGGCACAATTAAAACACTTCGAGACAGAAGTGTCACCATGACAACGGCCTCTGCGGCCTCCAAATACTGCTCCTACAGAAAAAGAACGACCCTAACTGAAATTCCCCCTCTTATACCCTGCTCATGAGCTCTCACTCACAACCTTCCTCTTCTCACTCCTTTTTTCTCAAGCCTCCTTGGCTAGATTAGACAATTTCTCCGCATGACCAACCCTCTCATATACCTCCTTAGATCAATCAACACACCAACCAATAACTTCTCCATAATACGAATAGTCAACCTCTTCTTAAACGTTAAAGTTAAAGCATGTTGGCTCATATCCATGTCCTCTACTTGCCTAGCTAAGTCGTTAAAATTGACATAATATTCTAACAACGTTATAGTATCAGACATCTTGAAATAGTCGAACTCTGCTCTCATCTGACTAAGAACGCGCTCAGGCACAAACTCACGCCCCATCGCAGCCTTAAAAACTTCCCACGGTATGTTCTCCTCTCCCAAATCCAATTAATACTCCCCCGCTTTAGCTCTCTCCTTCACCCACCAACTGCCAGCATGAGCACGCATGTAAAACGCAGTCTGATAAACCTTGAGGTCTTCAGGACAAGAAACAACCTCAAACATGTTCTCCATCTCTCGAACCTAATCCTCTAACAATCCTAGCCTTCCCGTCCCCTCAAAGAGAGTGGGTCGGTGACGCGAGACTGCATAACTCATCTTAAAAGGGTTCAGTGGTGTCTTTTTAGCTCTTTCGGAATTCCTAATAGTCATATTAAAGAACTCATTCATCTTGAAGAGACAGGTGACTTCGCCGACCAACATGCTATTAATACCAATCTGAGCGGGGGTTCTTTTTGGTGCTATCTCGAACTATAAGAATCATAGTCAAACGTAGGCTTAAAGCCTACGACTTTAAATTAAACACGGTAACTACGCGACGGTACTCGATCGAGTACCCCATTCTCGATCGAGTTTTCTCTGCTCGGCCGAGTATTCCCTCTTTCCAGATAATGACAAGTGACGGGGATATCCATCCACCACATATTACATTTAACACATCACGCAACCTATAGGCATACTACCAGCATGTAAACTAGCAAGATATTTCGTCTCTTATTTATGCAATAAAGCATAATCATTCGCTAAAAGGGCTAGATACCTACCTAATGTTCTCTTATTCTTATTCTTATGGAACCTTACATTCACCAAAATAGACATAAAAATAGTTTATGCAAATTTTGTTCAAATCTAATAAAATTCATATTATACTTACTAGTATATTAAAATAATTGTTACTATATTAATTTTAAGGCTTACTAGTATTGTAATACCTAATTAGTATTATTCTACTTGTGTTTGGGGTTAATTTTGGGTGTAATCAATATGAGGCTTTCTATTTTGGAAGCTTGTTTGTTGAAGGATCATCCTAATTCTTTTGTATCTCAAGAACAAGTGAAGGTAGGAGACCTTACTTGTGCCCTAAATATCGTGTCATTCACAATGTAAGGAAAATCGTTTTCTCCCTTATTTTAATTATGCATGAACAAGATTCTTATGACTAAGTTAAAAAGTTAATTAGTTTATCATTATTATTATTATTATTATTATTATTTTTGATAAAAGGTAAGTATATATCAAAAATATCATTATAGTACAAACTAGCTTAGGGCTTTGTCCCTTTAGGCATACATCACAGGCTCTAAGGTATTCTAACAACTCAGCTAATTAGTTTATTATTAGAATGTCTAATAGTGATTATATGAACCCTTCAATACGCACACTCGGTGCATTTGAAATATTAGGATATTAGAAGACTGCTTGGTATAATTCTGCCAATTTTTTCCCCTTTACCTTTGTTCTTCTGTTTTATATATTTGTATGGAGGGGGACGGGCTATGTTAATGAGGATGTTATGTATGTTAAGAACAAGTGTTTTGTGTACTTACGTGTAAGTAGGATTATATTGCACTAGATTATTTGGCATATAGTTTGATAGTTGTACTTGCATTAAACCATGTAAATATTAGTCCTATTCATGGCATGTAATTGCATTTAGGTAAAATGTTTTGAAAAATTGCCTATTGGAGAACCTTGAGAAGAGCATTTAGGCCGTTATAACTACTTTTTCTATGTAAGACTTTGCCTACTAGAATGGAATTAAAACAACCTAAGTTGTGAAATACTAGTGTCTTTTGACCTATGATGGAAAACCTAGTCAATGTTTTGCATGTGAGTCACTTATCCAACCCCGTGATGCGATATGGACTTGGTTAACTTGTCTAGGTGCTATTGATCGACTTAGCGGTATGGCAACCCAAAAATATTTTTCATCAACAAGTTTGAAATGTTCATTTAAATTTTTTTGTCAACTAAACCTCGAAATGTTTGGAATTTCGAAATATTGAGAAAGTAAGTTGTTTGGATGGAGGCGTACCACTTCGATGTACTATGGAGGGGATCTATTGAATTGGACCCCACATTGTCATGAATTCGACCAACCAAAGATAGAGTGACTATCACCCCAAGAAGATATTGTCTAGAGGTCAACTGGTTGCCTAATAAGCGATTGGAGAAAGCAAATGACAGTAGTACGCGAGAGAAAAACCCCATGTTAAATTTTTAAATGAGAAAGTAGAATGAGGTCAAACTTTGAATGCTAATGAAATCCACCTTTTTGCACAATAATTTGAGCATTACACTCCCAAAAACCTTTTATTTTCATGCCTCTTTGTCGAGCTTGGGACGATCCATGACCCTTACTTTTGTATAGAAATCGAGACTTGTCATGTTATATGCCCTATCATCATGGGGATCATTATTCCACACCATCTAACCGCCTTTAATCAAAGTATTTGGAAATTAGGGATGAAAGTAGTCTAATTTAGCACTATTTGGAGGTGATTTAATACTATCCTCATAGACTTAGTGATTAAATATACTACTTGAATAACTTGTTAACGACCTTTGAGTCATTGGCCGGGAAGGCAATGACTTCTATCCACTTTGACACGTAATCTACCGCAACTAAGATGTATTGGTTGCCAAATGAGAAAGAAAATGGTCCCATAAGTCAATACCCTACATATCAAACAACTCAACCTCCAAAATGTTGTTCAAAGGCATCTCATCTCTTCTCCCAATATTAACTCTTCTTTGGCATGTGTCACAAGAATGGACATAGGCATATGCATCTTTGAAAAGTGAAGGCTAATAAAAACAACAATGAAGAACCCGAGCTTGAGTCCTTGATGTAGACAAATGACCTCCATATATAAGTTGTACAATGAGGAGCTTTGAGGATTTCCTTGCCCTCCTCAAGTGCTACAAATCTCCGGAAAATACAATCATTTTACACCTCCTAAATAAATGTGGATCCTCCCACACATATCTCTTAGCATCATACCGAAGCTTCCTTTTAGCATGTTGATCAATATCATCGAGGATGAACTCAGTACTAAAAAAGTTTGCAATATCGGAATACCAAGGAAGACTGCTAGTAATGTCCATGATAATGTCATCCGGAACCACTCATTAATCGGGACCCCATCATCTTCATCCCCTCTTGACTTCTTTAACCTAGATAGGTGGTCGCTCCCTGGGTTTTCAGCGAGAAAGCGGGCTGAAACAATATTTTCGGCACCCACCTTATCTTTCATGACCATGTTAAACTCTTGCAACAACAAAACCCACCAAATCAATCTCGGCTTAACTTCCTTTTTCAACATTAAGTGTGATAAGGCTAAAGACGTATCACCTTAGTCAAAATAAGTCTATCTCAATACTAACAAAATAGCTAGCGGTAAGACGGGTATCGAATCCACATGGAGGCGGTAATAATCAATTTTCTAAAATTAATAATGTCTAAAAGTAACCGTTTCTGGGGGGGTTTTGATTTGCTTGTTTGTCTATCAACTAGAAGGCAAATAAATAAAAGATGTATAACAATGATATTTAAAGTATAGGAATTCTGGGTCACCAAGTTTATTATATGGAAATTCTTAATCAGTCTCTAGTTCAATCAGATCATCTAAGGTCACAAGATTGATCAATACTATTGTGCTCTTTAGATTAAATTTAACACGCGGTCGCTATTATAAGATACAACCTATTTGATTATCGCAGCCAATAATAATTCTAACCCGGTCGGTGAAAGTATTAATTCGCTACACTAATTATCAATTCAGGACTAAATCAATTAATTAGAAGAACAACAATAATTAAACAATGATCCATATGATTTTACTAGCAACCAATTAACATAGCCCTTCCATAAATTGTCTACTCCACATGGCTTCCCCGGAAGTTTAAGATGCGGCGATGTACTCAGCTTCCGCTGTAGAATCCGCAATGACCGACTCTTTGAAGCTCCTCCTACTACTCGCACCACCATTAATCATGAAAACAAACCCAGCTCGGGATTTCAAATCATCCCTATCAGTTTTAAAGCTCGAGTCAGTGTTGTTGGAGCATGTGTCCTCCACAGTTAGTACGAGTACAAAATAAACCCCTTACAGGATCACAAAGGGATACTTTGTATATTTATCAACTAATTAAGGTAAATCAGTAACGGTTGGCTTTGCTAGAAGTTTGATGTTACTGTCATAATAATGGCGGTGATTAGTTGGTCTCTATCAGTCACACCTATAGGATGATTCTAAGAAATGTGATTATATACTGATATAATTGCATTGATGCCTAAATTGACTAAATGTTAGTCATGGAAATAATACGAATAATTATTTAATCAATTAAATGATTATTAGGAGAAATGAATTTAAATGTTAATTATAAATAAATATAAATTTTATATTTATTAGTAATATAAGTTTTAATATGCGATATTAAAATTAATTGATTATACGATAATTAATTATATTCTCCTGCCATTTTATATATGTTAAATTATAATATCGGATAAGTCTCGAAAAATCAAATTTCTAAGTATCGTAATTTCGGTTCATATATTATTAATATATAAATATAACAATTTCCAAAATAATATCTTCCAATAATTAATAAAATTAGTTTTTATTATTTTATGGAAAATTCGGTTATGATAGTTGTTTTGGACCATGGGACTTGTGCCTTACTCTTGTTTGGATTCTCATATCATTATTATTTCCTCCTTATATAAAGACTTGACATTAATCCTAAAGTTGAATATAAGGAAAAACGTGTGAAACATACGTGAGACGAAAAACACACGACTAAAGTTAGGTACGGACCGACTGAAAATCGTGCAAGGCATATTTCTTAAATCATCTTGGGTGCAATTGGTAGGAGAATTTCTACATTGAAATCTATTATACGAGGTTGTTCTTAGGCCATAAGCAAAGGACTAAAGGTTATTTTTCCCCTTCTTATATCGATTTAATTACTTTTGTTTTATCCATGTTAAAGTTAATTTTAATATAACCCTTCTTTAAGATATTAATACGATTAATCTCATTATGTTGGCCATGGAGTGTTTCGAATCTAATATTAAGAACAATTGTTGTAATTTTTCATTCAATAATACGATTTATGGTAAAGCAGTTTCCATAAATGACATTAATGTTTTAGATCAAACGACTGAAATTCATCATGTGAATAATAATAAAAGGATTAAGGTAGGTGACAAAGATCAAATTTATCTATGTCATTGATGTATGGGACATATAGATGACAGACGCGTAAAGAAACTCATTAAGAATGAGAAATTTTTGCCATTTGATTACGAATCATTTGGTACGTGTGAATCATGTCTCGTTGGAAATATGACTTGTATTTCCTTTAAAGGTATTAGAATGCAAGCTAATGATCTTCTAGGATTCATATATACAGATGTGTGTGGCCCTATGTCCATCACAGCTAGAGACGGCTATAGATACTTCATCACTTTTATAGATGATTTGAGTAGATACGGGTATGTCTACTTAATAAAACATAAAATTGAATCCTTCGAAAAGTTCAAGACATTCCAAAACAAGTTCGAAAACAAATTGGATAGGAAGATAAAAGCAATTCAATCAGATTGTGATGGCAAATATCTTTCGACTGAGTTTGATCAACACCTAAAAGACTGTGGCATTGTATCAAGTTAACTCCACCTAGAACACCACAATTGAATGGTGTGTCCAAACGGAGAAATTGAACTTTACCTGATATGGTCGATCAATGATGAGTCACACAGTTGTACCGGATTCATATGGGGATTTGCTCTTCAATCAGCAGCTCTAATTCTAAACCGAAGTCCGACTAAAGTTGCAGACAAGACCACATATGAGATATGGAAAGTAAAGGTTCCAGACTTGTCCTTTATACGGGTTTGGGGCTGTGAAGCTTATGTCAAGTGGAGACACAAAGACAAGCGCCAAGTGCAGACTTATCCATGATGAGTCACACACTTTTTTGGTTATCCGAAAGCAATTTTTGGTCACTACTTTTATTCACCCACCAAACAACGAGTTTTTGTTGCGTCAAGTGCGAAGTTCTTAGAGAAATATTTTCTCTCGAACAAACAGAATAGTAGGACTTTCGATTTATCAGAAGTCCAAGAACCAATAACTGAGCAAGCAATGGAGGTAGATGTTTCCTCCATCTCTACCGCGGTTTCTATTCCTCAGGAGCCTAAGAGGACAAGTAGAGTCTCTCACCCTCCAGACCAATACATTGGTATGGTCGAGGAGACATATAACACCCCAAGAGTATGAGAGGAAAGTTGTCCCACATCGGTAAAATGTGAAACTTGTGATATGTTTATAATAGCTCTCACCCACCACTCAGTAACAAGATCTTGTGCTTTTGGGATTAAGTGAGGACAAGTAATAGGCCCAAAGATATATCTTCCATCTTATTTGGGGTGTGTTACGACCGTGCACTAGTACAGAAATGACTTTAGGCATGGACAAATGGCAACGGTCATTAAAAATAACCGTTGCCTATTAGAAAAGGCAACGGTTGTTAACAACGACCGTTGCCAAATATAGAGAAAAAACTCATATGGCAACGGTTAACCCATAAACCGTTGCCATATGTATTTTTTTTTACACAATTAAGGCAACGGTATTGTATTAACCGTTGCCATTTATTAAACTAAAATTTTGGCGCAAAACATATGACCTTAACACGTATTACTAATAATACCTTATACTAAAATATTAATTAAATAAAATACATCTACATATATAATTATATACAGTCTTTCTCGTCTATGTTCTTCCTCATCTTGTTCATTCGTCCCCAAAATCCCCAAAAACACACTGCTCTTCCTCATCAATTTTTCAACAATTTTTCATCCGATAATTTTACCGCCGAAAAAAAGAAAGATCCAGATTTTCGATTGTCGTTTCTCTCCAGAACTTCAGCTTCGTAAGTTCTATCACCTCAATCGCAATTTCTTTGATCCCTAATTTTTAGGTATTTTTCTTCATTTCTTCGATTTGTGTTCTTAAATTAGCATTTGTTACGACAATTTGTAAAATCTAGGGGTTTCTACTCAAACTCCAATATTTATTATTATCGTTAATTGATTTAGGGTCCTTTCCCGTCGAAGATGGCGAAAAAAGTTGATGTTTCGACGTTGTTCAACATGGTCCTTTCCCTATCGACGACTTATCTTCTCTTTTTCGCCTTTTATCGTATGGGTTTTCTTTAATTTCCTTAATTATATACTTTCTTTTCACTTTTGTTGTTGTTAATTCTTCTAATTGTTTGCATCTCAGCATCAATAGGTGAGTATGTGAATATTGCTTCACTTTAGGGTCGCCTAAATGGTGTTATTAACACCATAGCCCGAAGATATTAGAGTACTGAAGTGGGTCAATTTATTTAACCTTGTATCAAAGGTAAGCTTCTCTCTGTATTGTTGTTGCTTCTTGTATGCTTACTTGCTTAGCTAAAAATCTGGATGTGATGTAATTGTTAATGGTTAGTAAGAGATTTTGATTAAATGAGGCAAATTTATGTAAAAATTGTATAGGCCATTAAAGACTGAACATGAATAATTCAATGAAAGCAGAACCAATCATTAGATTGCAAATGAAAATACTGAGTTTGTTGAGAAAACAATTTATCTTGCAAAACTATGTGCAAAGAGAATACTCGTTGATGTGCAAAGAGAATACTCGTTGATGAGACGTGCACGTAGAATATGAGAAATAATGGTGTTGATGACTTGATGCGATGTGTAGGGTATGAGGATATATATGAGTTAGCTTAGCGAGAACATGAAGAAGCTTTAATTTTTAGACCTACTGACTAAGTACTCCCTCCATCCCATTTGTATTGTCCCCTTCCTATTTCGGGAGGATTTAAGGGAAAGTGATGAACTACCCACTCTTCGTCTTGAATAAGAACAGTTGAGATAATAATATCATTGTGGTGGAGATGGTAGTAAATTTAGAAAAAGAACAAAAATTTGGGTTATTTTTTGGGGTGAAAGGGCTCTTAAATTGAGATGGAGGGAGTATTAACTAGTTTGTTCAGCTAATATAGCCAGTTATATGTCATAAACTTATGGGTTGTTTTATTCTAATCTAGTCTTCATAATTGTATTACACAACCAACTTTGAGGTCCTGCTGTGTGGAAGGCTGGAAGGCTTGCCCTTCTCTTACTTCTTGTTTGTGTCCCTGATTTCCAGACTATATGGTGTCAAATGTTTTCATTTACTTTCGGAGTGCCCCCGTTCAATTTTTGTGATCTATCAAATTGCCAATTGCATATAACTATTGCTCCTAACACCCACGAACTTACTAATACCTTTTAGCTAAAAGAGCACAAGTGGTATTGATATGGCAATTTCCATTTTTACATTAAAAATTCAAAGATGTTGCTTTCATGTTGTTATGCTACTTATGGAGTTATGGGTCTGTAAATACTCTTATTGTAGTAATGGATGTATGGAACTAATATTAACAAATACTACATAGTATGTTTTTGCTATATGTTTGAGCAAATTAATCCATTTTAAGATGTATGATGTGTTAATTAACACCTAGGAAATAAAAATGACATTTTTCTATGCTATGGAATTTTCTTATACTGTAAGCTTTATATTATATGTAATAAAATGATCAAATCTCTGACAGAATGTTGATCTTAATGTAGATAGGTATTTGGAGACGATGAATGGTCCTTTGGGTACTATGAACAAGGAACTGGCGTCTTTAGCTGCCTTATTACTAAAAATCCCATGTATAAATACTGTGAGAAGATTTTGCTTGGACAAACTAATCTATCTACTCTCAAGATTAATCAGATTTTGAGAGAGCTTAGCAGAGAATGGTCTGGAGTTTCTTACGATTTGTTATCAAGAAAATGTAATAATTTCTGTGATGAATTATGGGAAAGACTGGGTGTCCCAAAACTTCCAGGTACAACATTGTTGCCCTTGCTTTTTTGTTAAATAACCGAATGCAAATATATGATGAGTTGCTTATATTAGTGGATCATGTTATCTTGGGATGGGCTGGTGAAGTTGATATAAAATGAGACTGCACATCTTTGTTACAGTGGAAACAATTCTACCCTTTGTAGTCTGTACCTACGTGACGAAGTGGTCTATGGATTAACTTCTCGAATGAATTTATCATCATGGTAGCACTGTAGCATTGTTTTAACATCTAGGTGGATGCTTCAATTCATTTTTTTCGCTCATCCTCTATGCGTGGGATGTAAGTGGATGTTCTTGTTTGCATAGTAAATTTCCTTGCTCTTTCTTGTCTTGGAGGAGATTCAAGGGAACTCAGCTGATTAGGGAACCATTTTCCCTCACGAATTTCTAGGTCATGGATAGTTTGGTGCATATTTTGGAAGAAGTACATTATTTTAGAAATATGTCACTTATTTTATTCAAAATTGCTCATGCATTAGTGGAAGCAAGTTTTAACATACCTAACCCTCTTCTTGGAGATGCTGCATCATATTTGCTTCTTGTGTATAGTCATTAGCTTTCTAATGTCTTGCCAGATTTCTTGTGCATGGACTGTGGAGATTTCTGGTGGTTGTTGTATCAGTTGTATATAGCATTGGTAAATATAAATTCTAATATATGGGGCAAATTTTAAAAATCTCTTTCAACACCTTGAGAGACCATTGCTGATTCACAATTTCTTTGTATTAAACGAGGTTTTCTGATTACATGTTTCTTTTCTTCTCTTTTTGTTCTCTATTCCTTGGCTTTTCTTGTTCGTCTTTCCTAGGAGCACCTAGGGATTGGAATTTGGATCAGCATGTTACTGGTTTTATAGGGTAGGATGAATGTGGTGCTAAGACACTGATTTGCAATGCAGGCTACTAAATACACATGGCCTTTGTTATGCAGGTTAAGTAAACCGATTTGCCAGTGCGTGGTAGAGCGTGATGGAAAAGCTATCAACAATATTAGCATTCGAGATGTTCACACTTTGTATATTGAAGTTGATTAATGGGCAATTGTATGTTAAACATTGATTTTGTAATTAATTATTATTTTAATAAAAAGTTCTACATTCATTAGAATAATATTATTGATTTTTTTTTTAAAATTTTAATTAAGAAACAACAACGGTCGCTAGAAAGAACCGTAGCCTTTATTATACCTAAGGCAACGGTTAATGTTAACAGTCGTTGCCTTTAATGTACATAAGGCAACGGTTGTTGTGGGTAACCGTTTCCAAAAACAACTTTTGGCAACGGTTCCTGTTTTGGTAAAATTTCTACCGAGTCAATTGATTGTGTTATGAGTCAAAGTGCCAACCAATATGAAGGTTTGTGTAAAAGATAAATGCAAAGCAAAAATGAACAAAGAGCAACACGCAAAGTTTTTGGTGACGCGGAAAAACCCCTTTAGGGAAACAACCGCGGGGGGAACGGAATCCCACCAATATTTTCACTATGATCGAAGGTTTTTCACTGTAGGGACGGATTACAAGTATTTTTCTAGAGAAGTAGGGTTTACAACGTATGAACTAGATCATTAAGTTATGACCTAGTCTCTCTTTTTATAGCTGCGAATTATGCTTAACGGACTCAGTTTCTGGTGCTGAAATGTGGGAGAGAATGTAGGGGAATATTCTCTTAGGGTTTTGACCCATTCCTTTCCTTTCAACAGCTCTTTTTCTGCTCTGGGCTATGCCTGATCTGCATCTAGTCTGCGTCTAGTCTGCGTCTAGTCTGCGTCTGATCTGCCTCTGGCGTTGGGCTGCGTAATTATTTATCACTGGGCCCAATAGTGAGATGTAAATTTTGGGCTAAACAATTTCCCCCAAATTTCAGCCTAATCTTGGCTTTTAATTGGGCTGGAATTTCCTTTCGCGCCTTGAATAAGTTTCTGAGTTTAATGGAGGTAGTTGGGGTTTCGGCAACTGTTCACAGCCGCTCTTTTGTCACATCTGCCCCACTTGCCCCATCACTTCATTAACTACCTTGTCCCCCATTATTTACTCTCTTTAACCCTTCAGTTTGCCTTTTGAAATTTAACTTTCAAATTTAACCCATGTGACTCTCCTATAAATACCCCCTTTAACCGTGTACTTTATTTTACCTCTTTCAAAAAATTTACCTTCTTTCTTGCTTCCTCTTGCTTTCTTACTTTCTCTTGCTTTCTTACTTTCTCTGTTGTGAAACTCTTTTACTGCTTTCGTCTTTTTACCATGTCTGCTCCTGAATCCTCTTCTGCTACTCCTGTTGCTACTCCTGCCCCTGCTGGATCTTGTGGGTCTGTTCCTGCTTCTGAGGAGTATTCTGGCCCTTTCCCTTCACAAGGTCTACTTGCTGCGAAGCACTTGTGTGACTCTACCTTCAACGAGTCCCATGCGTCTCTCATCAAGGTTCGGTTCGGGTTTCCGGATGAGGTTGTCTACCACTTCCCCCGTGCCGGCGAGAAAGCCGACTTTGAGAGGGAGGGGTGGACTTGCTTCTACGAGTACCCCTTCCGTTTGGGTCTCAGATTTCCTTTCCCTGATTTAATTGTTGATTTCCTGAAGTTGACCAAACTGGCAATGTGTCAGGTTGCTCCACATGCGTGGAGGATCTTGCTCAGCATTTGCGCCCTGAACCGTGAACGAGGGCTGAACATCGGTTTAGCCGACCTGGGGCAGTGGTTCGCCCCTCGTTCTCTGGGCCATTTTCAGTGCACCATTCGTGGTCATGATAATATGCCTTCTGCCATTGTTTTCTCCACCACTCCTGATGATAGTAAGTGGTTCACTCGGTATATTTTTGTCAAGATCGACACTCTTCCTACCTCCCCAGACTACATTTTTGCCGACTGGCAGTCCGTGGAAGGTACTACCTCTGCTCTGGTGTTGGTTTTGCCAGATTACTTTGCTGTTGGTTTCATGCTGATGGTTTTTATTGGCTTCTGCAGGGCATAGCTTGGCTAAGTTCCCTGATGCTGTGGATCCCCCTACTTCGAAGGCCAAGCTCCTGGACCTTCCTGCCGAGGAGAGAACTTTCTCTAGGCTGGTCCGGGATTCTGCTGTTCTGGCGGTAAAGAAGGAAGGTACGGTGTTTTGATATGGCTGTTTTTTCTAGGTAGGTTATGTTTGGTTTTATACTGACTTCTGTCTTTCCAGGCAAGCCCAGAGTTGATATAAGTAGGGTGATGCAGCTGCGTAGGAAGAGGTTAGCTCCTGGGGATGCTGGATCCTCGAAGAAAAAGAAAGTGGATGTTGTTGAGGGGAGCTCTGCTGGAGCCGGGTCCCAGGCTGCCCCAATTGAAGTTGATACCGTTGATCTGGTTCAGGAGTCTGTTCCTGAGGTTCCCTTTGTTGATCCGTCTCCTCTGGTGGTTCTTCCCTCCATTCCTACTCCTGGCTTTAAGCCTATTTTGGAACAGCTACCTCGAACATTTTCTGGAGAATCTTCCTCTCCTCCTCTACAGCTGGAGTTTCCAGGAGACTTTGGAGGTTCCCAGACCAAGCTCTGGCCTACTCTGAACTCCCTATTGTTCCCAGCTTCTGCTTCTATTCTAAAAAAGCGTCCCTTCCGGGACTTGCCTAAGCGCGTCGCTGAAGTCTCCTTTGAGGTAGATTTCTTTGTTTCTATTTTTTCTTTTCTTCTTTTTTTTTTTTTTTTTTTTCTTGACTTGGCTTGGCGTGCTTTTAGGCTCTGGAACTGGCATTGTGCACTAAGCAGCAGAGCGAGGAGTTGCTGACGGATCTCCAGCGCATGAAGGTGGCTCATGACGCTGCTCTGGAGAGGATGGAGGAGATGAAGGCGAAGCTCAGCTCTGAGGAGGTCTTGAGGGCGAATCTGCGGCAGGCGGTTGATCGTTTTCGTCGGGAGGTGATTGCTGGCCAGGAGAAACTTAAGGCCCAGGAAGAGAAGCTCAAGGCTCAGGAGGAGGAGCTTAGGACCCTGGAGGGATCGTCCCAGGACCAGTTAGCTGCAGCTCAGTCTAAACTGGAGCGGGCTTTAGCCTCGGAGGCTGATCTGGTCCTGAAGGTGGAGGCCCTGGAGCATAAAAAGACTGGCTTGCAGAGAGCATTAATTGAGGCTGTTGCCTACACCGCTGCTGAGACCCGGGTGAAGTGTGTTCGGGAGTTCCAGGAGGGTAGCCATTCTACTTGGGACTTGGCAGCTTTGGAGAAGGCCTTTGCTTCTGACTTTCCTGATGGTTTAAACATGGACCTGATTTCCGATGATGATGAGGAAGAAGGTGAGGTAGGGTTCCAGGATGCCGGAGAGGAAGTGACCTCTGACCCTACCAATGCCGATGCTGCTGCTCCTACTCCTGATGAGTAGGTTTTTAAAGAATTTGTCTGTTGGGCCCTGATATGGGCGTTAATATTTTCTTTTGAACTTTGGATGCCCCTGTGTGGGCTTAACTTTGTAACTTTTTGCTGCTGGTCCGGGTGGACCAGTAAAAACAATCCTGCCACTGGTTCTGATGGATCAGTGGAAATATTTTCGTTTTGAGCTGTCTTGAGCAGCTTTTAATCGTATGTCCCCGTTGTATGGGGCTTTGTCTAATCTGTTGGTTTTTCTGCCGTTGTTCTGGCGTTTTTCTTTTGTACATGCATGTTTCGTTTGTATTTTGGCCATCGCTGCTTTGGTATGCTGGCCTGGTGTTTTGTATACCCGTCCCTATACTGGGGTGCCAGGCTTAACTTAGGTTCTCCTGCGATCAGTGCAGATTTCCTCTTTAGGTCAGTCCACTTGAGTAGGTAAATTCTGGTCCAGAAAATAAATGATGAAAATTGTTCCTTTTTAAAAGACTTAAAAGTTGAGAATGTACTAAGGTTTGAAATCACAAGACTTAGATTACTAAACTTTGAAAAATATAAAGGCAAGATATCATCCTAAACTTAGGTTTATATAAAAAATATAACGGTAAAACAAAATTTTAAGCTGAACCAGAGTAAACTTTATACAGAGTAGAACCTGAGTCTAAGGGAGCTGTTCTGGTCTGGTGGAGGCACCTTTAGATGATATACTTTTTTAAGTGAAGTATATTCCATGATCTGGGTATCATTTCCCCTTCCATTGTCATTAGCCTGTAGGCCCCATTACCAACTATGCTTTCAACCTGGTATGGGCCCTCCCAGTTATAAGCGAACTTTCCGGCTTGTCTGTTTTTGGTGTTCTGGAACACCTTTCTCAGGACCAGGTCTCCTACCTGCAGGGTTCTGATCCTGACATTCTTGTTGTAGCTCCGAGCCACCATCTGTTTGTATGAAGCCATCCTGACATAGGCACTGGTCCTGAGTTCATCAACAGTGTCCAGGCTGCTTTTCATTTCTACTTGGTTCTGGTCCTCAGTTATACTCCCGTATCTGTGGGTTGGGATTTTGACTTCAGAAGGGATCACAGCTTCTGCTCCGAAAACGAGGCTGAAGGGGGTTTGACCTGTTGCTACTTTTGGGGTAGTTCTGTCAGCCCACAGGACCAGAGGAAGCTCCTCTGCCCATTTTCCTCCCATCTCTTGTAGTTTCTTTTTCATATTTTCGATGATGATTTTATTACTGGACTCAGCTTGTCCGTTGGACTGGGGATTTCTGGGGGTAGACTTTTGGAGTGATACATTCCACCCAGCACAGAATGCCTCGGTTTTCTTCCCAATGAATTGGGAACCATTGTCACATATTATTTCTGAAGGTATGCCAAATCTGGTGAATATATTACGCTTGATAAAAGAAATGACCTGTGCCTCGGTGGTCTGGGTGAATGACTCTGCTTCGATCCATTTAGAGAAGTAGTCAGTCATTGCCAGCATGTACAACTTGTTTCCTGGTGCTCTGGGGAGAGGTCCCACAATATCCATTCCCCACTTCATAAAGGGCCATGGGGATATGACCGGGTGCAGGGGTTCTGCTGGTTGGTGGTTGACAGGTGCATGCCTTTGACAGGCGTCACACTTCCTTGCGTATTCCTTTGCATCTTTGCGCATTGTGGGCCAGAAGTACCCCATTCTGAGAGCTCTGTTGGACAGGCTTCTTCCCCCTGCATGATTTCCACAGTCGCCACCGTGGAGGTCATGCAAGACTGTCTGTGCCTCGGTCTGGTCCAGGCATCGCAGATATGGCCCTGCTAACGACTTCCGGAATAGGATTCCATCAATCAGTATGAACCTGGAAGCCTTCATCCTGAAACTGCGTGCCTCTTTCTTACTGCTGGGTTGGATATCATGCTGCAACCAGTCCAGGTATGGCTTTCGCCAGTCTTGTTCTGACTCCTGGTCTAGGTTGCTACTGCAGATAGGCAGCTCCTCCTGGCCCGAATCTGGTCCAGGAATGGCTGGTTTGAGGACATGGGTGATTGGAATACTGGCTACATCGGCTGGTTTGAAGGTTGAGCCTAGAGTTGCCAGTGCATCTGCCTCTGCGTTCTGCTCTCTGGGTACTTGCTGGATGCAAAATTCCACGAACCTGCCGATTAGCTCTTTTGCCACGCACAAGTAGGCCGCCATTCTGGGGTCTCTTGCTTCGTATGTCCCATTGATATGATTCACAATTAGTTGTGAATCACTATATACATTAACATGGTTGATTCCCAAGTCCAAGGCTAGTTGCAGTCCCAGGACTAGGGCTTCATACTCAGCCACATTATTTGTGGTCTTGAACTCACATCGGACTGCTTGGGCAATTAGATCCCCTTCTGGTGATCGGAGGATCAACCCAACTCCAGACCCTCTGGCGTTTGAAGCTCCATCTACTCGTAACTCCCAGATGCTTGGTTTGGCACCCTGGTGTAGGTGCAGGATTTCCTGCTCTGCTTGGCTCTGGAGTGCTGGGCTGAAATCGGAGACGAAGTCTGCGAGGGCTTGTGACTTTATGGCTGTGCGTGGTTCAAACTGGAGATCATACCCACTGAGGTGCACCGACCACTTAGCCATTCGTCCTGATAATTCTGGCTTTCTCATAATCGTCTTGAGTGGGTGATTGGTAACCACTGAGATGGTATGAGATTCGAAGTATGGGCGCAGCTTGTAAGATGCTGTGACCAATGCTAATACTAGTTTCTCCAGTGAGGTATACCTTGCTTCTGCTGGTAGTAATGACTTGCTGACGTAGTACACCGGGTGCTGAGCTCCTTCGTGCTGTCGGACCAGAACTGCGCTTACTGCTGCTTCGGTTACTGAGAGGTACAGGAGCAGGACCTCCCCCTGCTCTGGCTTGGATAGCAGGGGTGGGCTGCTCAGGTACTGCTTTAGTTCCTGGAATGCTTTTTCGTGCTCTGGCGTCCAATCAAACTTCTGGCTTTTTCTGAGAATATCATAGAATAATCTGCACCGATCTGAGGATCTGGAGATAAACCTGCTCAGGGCTGCTACTCTTCCCGTCAGACGCTGTACATCTTTTGGCTTCTGGGGTGATTCCAGCTGCAGAACTGCTTTGATCTGTTCTGTGCTGGCTTATATCCCCCTCTGTGTTACCATATACCCCAGGAATTTCCCACTAGAAACTCCGAAGGTACACTTAGCTGGATTTAACTTCATTTTGTACTTCCGGAGGGTGTTGAATGTTTCCTCCAGGTGTTGGGTGTGGTCTGTTGACTGCTTGGATTTGACCACCATATCATCTATGTAGACTTCCATATTACGCCCTATCTGGTCTTTGAACATCATATTGACGAGCCGCTGGTAGGTAGAACCTGCGTTCTTCAGGCCGAAGGGCATTACGTTGTAGCAGTAGATGCCTCTTTCGGACCTGAATGCTGTCTTCTCCTGGTCTGCCGGGTCCATTTTGATCTGGTTATACCCGCTCCAGGCATCCAGGAAAGTCAACATTTCGTGGCCTGCAGTGGCGTCTACCATGGCATCTATGTGTGGCAAGGGGAATGGGTCCTTGGGACAGGCCTTATTCAGGTCTGTGAAATCCACGCAGACCCTCCACTTGCCATTCTTTTTTGGTACCACCACTACATTAGATAGCCACTCCGGATACCTGACTTCCCTGATCTTTCCTGCCTCCAGAAGGTTATCCACCTCCTGGTTTATGATCTGATGTCTTTCTGCTGCGAACTTCCTGCGCCTCTGCTGCACTGGTCTGAATCCTGGATCTATGCTGAGCTTGTGCGTTATGATTTCTGGGTCTATGCCAATCATGTCCTTGTGGGACCAGGCAAAGCAGTCCATGTTCTTTCGGAGCAACTGGAGGAGCTGTCGGCGCAGATCTCCAGAGCACTCTGAGCCCACGAACACGGTTCTTTCTAGGTGCTGCTCGTCCAGGTGGACCTCATCGATTTCCGCCTGCTGGGGCTCGATGTATTCCTCCTGGACGTGCAGTTGCTGTAGTTGCTATGCTCTGGCAGCTGGTGGTTTGGTGGTCCTTTTGAGGGCTACTTTGTAACAATCCCTGGCCTCCTCCTGGTCTCCCCGTATCTCCTGAACTCCCCACGGGGTAGGGAACTTCAGGCACTGGTGATACGTTGACGGGATTGCTCGCATTTCGTGGATCCAGGGCCTGCCAAGAATAACATTGTAAGTAGATGGACCATCAATAACTAGGTACCTTACCTGTTTGTTCAGCCCTCCGGCGTAGGTGGGGATGGTGATCTCCCCCAGGGTATGCGCCGTTTCCCCGCTGAATCCGACCAGGGGAATAGCTTTCTTTGTCAGGTCCTTCTCGTCAAATCCCATGCTCTTTAGTGCTTCCAGCATTAGCAGGTTGACGGAGCTGCTTGTATCTATCATGACCTTCCTAACCTCACAATTTCCAATGTTCAATGTGATAATCAGGGCATCATGATGCTGCTCTGGTACAGCTTCTGCGTCTGTTTCGTCAAAGGTCACTGTTGGGAGGTCCTGCCTTGCTATTCTGCATGATGACTCTGGCTTGTCTCCCTTTGCTGCAGTTACACGTCTTTTGGCTGCTGAGTAGGTGAGCCCACACAGCTCTGATCCTCCAGTAATGACATTGACAATTCTATTGCAGGGGGGAGCTGGTGAAGGCTGCACCTGGCTGGCTGCGTTGACTCTGGTGGACTTCTCTGGGAGCAGATGGTCCAAGTTGCCTCGGTCATACTGGAATCGGACCTCCTTTCTGAGGGTATAACATTCGTCCGTGGTATGACCTATGTCATCATGGAATTCACATTTTTTACTAGCATCACGGCGGTCGTTGAGCCGCTCCTCTCTCTTCTTTGGCCATCTGACTCCTTTGAGCTCTCTCAAGGCCTTTAGCAAGCCAGCCATTCCGGTGGTAAAACCATACTCACTGACCTTCGGAGGCGGATCTGCATCATTTTTCCCACCGGTGCTCTCGGATACTTTGCTCACTGGCTTGCTGTAGGGCTTTGACCTTTCGTTCCTTTTTTCTACTGGTGCTTTCCTTGACACAGGTTCTGTGTCGTAGGTACTTCTTCTGGAGGCAGCGTCTTCTTCCAGTCTCATGGCTGCGACTGCCTGGGCCTGTACATCAGCAAAGGCAGTGCATGGGTGCATTGTCAATTGCTTGTACAGGTCTGAATCGTGATGTAACCCCCTACGGAAGGCCTCAATGGCAGTGGGTACATCACAATGCGGGATGGCAACCTTTTCCTTGTTGAACCTGGTGAGGTAATCTCGAGTGGTTTCCTCGAATCCTTGGACAATTCTGTATAGATCGCTGGTCTGCTTCTCTGGTTTCATGCTGCTAGCAAACTGCTGATTAAAGGCATTAACCAGATCTGCAAAGGAGGAGATGCTGCGGTTGGGCAATCCCACAAACCAGTGCAGGGCTGCTCCGGATAGGGTTGACCCAAATCCTTTGCACATGCAAGCCTCCTTAAGTGCTCCGGTTGCGGTTACCACCATCATTTTCTGCTTATACTGATTTATGTGGTCCAGGGGGTCGGCCGTACCGTCATATAGTGTCATGGTTGGTGGCACAAACCCCTTGGGTACATTGATCAGGGCAATGTTGTCGATGAATGGTGAATCTGCATAGCTGTCCTGGGAAGCTTTTTCCATTGGCCTTGGCATACCAGGTATCTTGGTGATCATGTCTTTCAATTCCTGGTAGCGCTGGTCTGAGAGACTACCTGCTCCAGGGAATGGATTGACTGGCGGAGGGAAGAAGCCTGGAGGGGCTCCTCCCCAGGGCCCTGAGGTCGGATTGATTGGCGGAGGGAAGAAGCCTGGAGGGGCTCCTCCCCAAGGTCCTGCGGCTGGTGGGTTGGCTGCCACGGATGAACTGAAGCCTGGTCCTGGATGCCAACCAACTGCTGACTGTGCTGGTGCTCCTCCCTGCCATCCTCCGGTGCTGGACTGGTTCACAGGCGCTGCTCCTACAGAGATCTCTGGCGTTCTTCCGATGGTGGGTTGTGGAGGGGTACCTGAAAAAATCAAAGGATCAGTCCCAGGAGGAAAACAAGGCGTAGGATTACCCGCAGGCTGAACTTGTCTGGGCTGCGGTGCTCCAAGCGCAGATGAGTCCAGTTCTAGTATCTCTGGGCCACTGCTCGGGGTGGTGACACCTAGATCCAGCCTGGTGACGATCTCCTGGGGAATTGGCCGGTTCAACCCTGCTCTCCCGAAGGGGTTGAAGGTCTGCCTAGGTCCTGGCTGCAACATTCTGAACGGCTGCTCTGGACGTGCGACTGCGGCGATCTGCTCTCTCAGGTCTAGATTGTCCTTCTTCAGGCCCTCTATGGCTTCCTGCAGGGCACTCATTCCCTGGACCACCATCTGCATCGGATCGGTACGGGGAACCTGCGGTTGCTGGCCTGCTCCGGGCATCTGGGCTTCTCCGCTCCTGCTGGGACTGCTTTCTCTGCTCTGCCTTGAGGGAGCGGACACAGGGGATGATCTGGGAACCTGAGGAGGTCTGCTGGATGGAACCACAACTTTGGAGGCTGTGGTCTGACTCACGACCAGAGATGGTCCTGCGAGTCCAGCGGATACAGTAGGGTTGATCCCACTGGACTGGGCTGGCATGCTCTGAGAGCTGGAAGGGTTGGCTTTGGTCCCAGACATGCTTGTTGCGATGAAGTAACAATTTTAAATATTGGAATGCGCACTATGCCCCACGGTGGGCGCCAAATTGTTTTGGTAAAATTTCTACCGAGTCAATTGATTGTGTTATGAGTCAAAGTGCCAACCAATATGAAGGTTTGTGTAAAAGATAAATGCAAAGCAAAAATGAACAAAGAGCAACACGCAAAGTTTTTGGTGACGCGGAAAAACCCGTTTAGGGAAACAACCGCGGGGGGAACGGAATCCCACCAATATTTTCACTATGATCGAAGGTTTTTCACTGTAGGGACGGATTACAAGTATTTTTCTAGAGAAGTAGGGTTTACAACGTATGAACTAGATCATTAAGTTATGACCTAGTCTCTCTTTTTATAGCTGCGAATTATGCTTAACGGACTCAGTTTCTGGTGCTGAAATGTGGGAGAGAATGTAGGGGAATATTCTCTTAGGGTTTTGACCCATTCCTTTCCTTTCAACAGCTCTTTTTCTGCTCTGGGCTATGCCTGATCTGCATCTAGTCTGCGTCTAGTCTGCGTCTAGTCTGCGTCTGATCTGCCTCTGGCGTTGGGCTGCGTAATTATTTATCACTGGGCCCAATAGTGAGATGTAAATTTTGGGCTAAACAGTTCCTACTAACAACCGTTTCCAAAAATAACATTTGGCAACGGTTAATAACCGTTGCCGTAGGTGATGGTTTAAGGCAACGCCCCGATTTACAACGGTCGGGGAACCGTTGCCAAAAGCACTTTTTGACCGTTGCCAAATGCACTTTCTGTACTAGTGGTGGTGGGTCGGGTTGTTACAAATGGTATCAGAGCGACCCTGCGACCGTGTGGTGAGCCTGTGGTCAAGAGTACCCGGGTCACCCAGCTAGCGGGGGAGGATTTTGGGCTTGGATACGGCCAAGTTTGAGGCACAACGAGGACGTTGTGTTCTTTAAGTGGGGGAGTTTGTAACACCCCAAGAGTATGAGAGGAAAGTTGTCCCACATCGGTAGAATGTGAAGCTTGTCATATGTTTGTAATAGCTCCCACCCACCACTCAGTAACAAGATCTTGTACTTTTGGGCTTAAGTAAGGACAAATAATAGCCCCAAAGGTATGCCTTCCATCTTATTGGGGGTGTGCTACGACCGTGGTGGGTCGGGTTGTTACAAGACAGGTAGAGAAGACATATTACTCTCGGAGAGTAATGAACCCGCTACCTACAAAGGTGTTATGACTCAAAGCTATGGCTTAAACCCATTTAATATGAGATAGATTCCGTGTACGAGAATGATGTATGGGATTTGGTTGGCTTGTCTGATAAGTTCATACATCTTTAGTACAAGTGGCTTTATAAGATAAAGCATTCAATATATAGACAACTCGATACCTATAAAGCGCGGCTTGTTGCCAAAGGTTTCACCCAAGTGCAAGGGTTGCACTATGATGAGATTTTTGCACCTGCTGTTATGCTTAGATCTATCTGTATTATCTTAGCCATTGTTGCATTTCAGGACTATTGTAACAACCCGACCCACCACGGTCGTAGCACACCCCCAATAAGACGGGAGGTATGCCTTTGGGCCCACTATTTGTCCTCACTTAAGCCCAAAAGCACAAGGCCTTGTTACTAAGTGGTGGGTGGAAGTTATTATAAACATATCACAAGCCTCACATTCTACCGATGTGGGACAAATCTCATCTCATACTCGTGGGGTGTTACAACTATGAAATATGGCAGATGGATGTGAAAAACGCTTTCTTAAACGGTTATTTGGAAGAGGAATTGTATGTGATACAACCCGAAGGTTTCATCAATCCTAAAAATCTTAAGAAAGTTTGCAAGTTTAAATGTTCTATTTATGGACTTAAGCAAGCTTCGAGGAGTTGGAATCATCACTTTGACAAGGTGACAAAAGAGAATGGTTTCGAACGCAGTGTCGAGGAACCATGCTTATATATCAAATCAAGTGAGTGTAAAATTGCGTTCCTTATTTTGTATGTAGATGACATATACTTTTGATTGGAAACAACATTCTCATACTCTCTTCTGTTAAAGTATGGTTACAAAACCATTTCCAGATGAAAGATCTCGGTGAGGAACAGAAGATTCTTAGCATACAGATCTATATATATATAGATCTAAAAAGATGTTAGCATTAAGTCAGGAGTCTTATATTGATAATATTCTTGAGAGGTTCAGCATGACAAACTCTATTAAGAAGGGGTATGTTCCGAGAGTTCATGGGGTGAATTTGAGTAAGACTCGGTCACCTAAAATACCAGAAGAGATAGAGCGCTTGAGTCATATTCCTTATGCATCAGCAGTAGGATCGATCATGTATGCTATGATCTGCACAAGTCTAGACGTGACATATGCACTTAATATGACGAGTTGATACTAGCATACTCTAGGTGAAAGTCACTGGATGGCCGTAAATAACATTTTTAAGTACTTACGAAGAACTTAATATTAGGACTTGGTTTATGGAGGAAACGCCGAGCTTTGTGCTAAGGGTTACACAGATGCAAGTTTCCAGACAGATCGGGGTGATTCGAAATCTCAACCCGCATTCGCTTTTACTGTTACGGTCAGTTGGAAGAGTTCGAAACAATCAGTAGCAATAAATTTTACAACCGAATATGAGTATATTGCAGCTTCTGAAGCTGTAAAGGAAGCTATATGGATGCGGGAATTCTTATAAGGACTAAAGGTAGTACCTAGTTCGAATGAAGCAATCACCCTTTATTGTGATAATAGTGGTGTCATATTCCAGGCTAATGAGCCTAAGTCTAGTAACACATCTAGACATGTACTCAGGAAGGCTCACTTGATACAGGATTATGTGAAGCAAAAGGAGAGAGCGTTATGCAAGATAGGGACAGATGACAACATTGCAGATCCTCTCACAAAAGCATTACCGCAAAGTAAGCATGAAGGACACGTAGTCTCAACGGGGATAAAACGTGTTCCTGAGTTGTATTAATTATTTATAGATTAGATAATGTATCTATTTCATTTATATTAATAAAATTTATCGAATTTATATTTTGTGTTTCATGTGGGTTGTATGACAATATTGAATAACACAAAGTGAACTGAAATACATTATATTTGTTATATCCAATAATAACCACTTTGAGCCGATAACTCAGGTGGTTATATTGTGAGTTGGTTGATGGTAGGTTCAATTAGCCATAAGACCAAACATTTTACTTGACCAATCATATATACGAGCTATATTATACCTCGTGCTATATAATACCTCGTAAGACACTGTGACTACTAAATGGAGTCCTAAATGTATAAACATTGGAGTCGGGTCTTGGATAGGACGTCCATCGTGTTCCTAGAGTCGATTCTTTTGACTGTCGACTATTTCTTGAGATAAAGGCAGTTTTTGGGTGACTTTGGTTTCTGTCTCGTGGTCATTCCATAACTGGGGCTACGTAGACTTTTTCTGCGGCATTTCATATTGTGCCTTCATCGGTAAGATTTAAGCTAAGGAAAATATCCAGCTTATATCAGGTTAATTTATGTCTCAGGGCCACTCGAGGAGTAGTGACTGAAATGCATGGTCATGCTAGGATGTTATCTCTGGTAGATACGTTAGTATATCAGTGTAACAACCCGACTCTCAACTGTCGTAACACAAACCCACTAAGATGGGTGAACACTTTTGGGCCCATTATTTGTCCTCACTTAAGCCCAAAACCACAAGGCCTTGTTATTAAGTGGTGGGTGGAAGCTATTATAAACATATCACAAGGCTTACATTCTACCGATGTGGGACAACTTTCCTCTCATACTCTTGGGGTGTTACAAACTCCCCCACTTAAAGAACACAATATCCTCGTTGTGCCTCAAACTTGACCGCAGCCAAGCCCAAAATCCTCTCCCGCTAGGTTGGTGACCCGGGTACTCCCGACCACAAGATCACCACACGTCGCAGGGTCGCTCTGATACCATTTCTAACAACCCGACTCACCACTGTCGTAACACAAATCCAATAAGATGGGTGCACACTTTTGGGCCCATTATTTGTCCTCACTTAAGCCCAAAAGTACAAGGCCTTGTTATTAAGTGGTGGGTGGAAGCTATTATAAACATATCACAAGGCTTACATTCTACCGATGTGGGACAACTTTCCTCTCATACTCTTGGGGTGTTACAATCAGTACTATTACTCTCTAGTCGGGGAAACCACTCTCGATACAGATCACTTGTGAGATACGGCCTTGCGAAGCGCGACTTTGCAAACAGTCTTACATTGAGTGGGTGATTTTATGGTTATGAGAATCGGTAATCGGACACACACTTGTAGTAAACCCCTCGTCACAGCGGAAATTTATTTTACGGAATATAATAATATTTTAATAATAAATTGTAAATTTAATTTAAGTTTTCCGTTAAGATCCGTCTTAATAATGTTTTAATTCTTAAGATGTCATTCGCTTGGCATATTCTAATTCCGACTTTAGTCTGTATCTTAAACGAATAACCCGACTCAAATAAAAAGAAAGGACAATATAAACCCTAACCTAAACCCCTTTCATCGACACATCACCATTCACAAAAACCCATTTTACTGTTTCATTGTTTTCTCCATCGTTCTTCATTTCTCAAGCTCAAAATCATCATCTTGACCTCTTCCCGAACTCGAATCAAGGTAAGCCTTACATTTTCGGAATCCTCTCGAGATTTGCAAGCTTTCTATCTCTTTTAATTTCAGTTTTATCAAACTTGGAAAAGACACTGTTTTCACCAAATTCCGTTTTAAGCTCATATTCTTCATTTCTTTTGTTGTAGGAGTGGGATTAGAGGACTGATGAGCTCCATTTTGGTCATCATTTCCTTTACATTTTCTTTGTTTTCGGTCACGATTCGACCTCGATTTGCGTATCTTTAGGTGTTTTTACGTCCGTTGCCTCGTATATTCCTATTCGATCCAATTTTTGTAGGTATTACGGCGTGGGCGAATAAACGGGTGAAATCGAGCCGGATTTAGAACGATTTATGAAGAAATGTGGAAGAATTGTGAAGGAGGCCTCCCAGGCCCTCCCAGCCGGTCTCCAACCGGCGGCCGGTCGGCCGGCTGGTAGCCTTGACTCAAGATTTCAAACAAAAATGTGAAGAATTTTCCAGCCCCTTAAGAAAAGCCTCCCAGCCGGTGGCCTACCGGCAGCCGGTCAGCCGGCTGGGATGACTGTTCCATACTTAGCCAAATTCGAAGAATCAAGAAAATGAATTGTTGGGCAGATTCAAGTAAAAGGGTCCCCAGCCGGTCCACCACCGGCGGCCGGTGAACCGGCTGAGGGTACCTGTAGCCAAGAAGAAGAGAAGAAATCAGAAGTTGAGGACAAGCCTCCCAGCCGGTGCCGGACCGGCAGCCGGTCGGCCGGCTGGGAATCAAGGACCATTTGAAGAAAAGTCAGACGTCGGATTTTGGGCTCTCAGCCGGTCCACCACCGGCAGCCGGTCGACCGGCTGAGAGGCCTTTTTCGTATTTCCGCACTCTATATAAACCCGCACTTGTGTAAACTTCGAAGGACGCACTTTTACACACTTTTCTAGGGTTTTGCACTGTTCCATTGTTCTATACTTAGACTCAAAAAACTCTCTTAATATTTTAATCCTCTTTAGATCTTAGTTTAATCTTTCAATATTAGTTAATCCTTTCTTAGTGATTCTCTTAGCTTTGTTCTTGGGCAATTTTAGAAGATTCTTATTGGGTTGTAATTTGAGGGTTTGAGAGAATCCTCCAAGTTGTAATCCAAGTTCCTTGCTTTTTCCTTATTATTGGTATAATCTTCCTAATCTCTACTTTGTCTTTGCATTTTGTTTTAGTTTTGCTTGTTCAATTATTTACTCTCATTAATTTCCACCATGTTTAGCATTAATACCTTATTTGTTCAAGTTTATTCCTTAGCCATGTGTGAGTAGTCTTATTCTAGGGTTAGGGGGTTTGCTTGGGTAGTTAGTAGCCATGAAAAATGCCTAGAGTTAGTCTTGTTTGCTTCTTTGGTTAAGTTTTCGCATCTTGCATGTTATGTGTTTGATGAAATGCCTCAACGACGGTTGGGTGTTAGTCTTCACTTTGTTTGCTTTAGACGAAAGTCTTGGGATTTCATGAGCATGCTTGTGTGTTAGGTTAGCTTGGTTTGTAGCGAAAGCTAGGACTAGACTCGACCTAAGGGTTTGTCAACTCGAGAGAAGAGACAACCCTAGACCTACCATAGAAGTGATACAAGACCGTTATCTTACGTTTGGCTCCCGACTTACCTAGGTGACCCCCGACACCCTAGTCCTCTTTATCATCAACTTCATCTAGATTTACTTGCTTTAGTAGTTAATTAGTTTTTCCAAACCAAAACCTTTTACTCCGACTCGTACTAAAATTAAAGCATAACTATACAACTTCCCCACCGTCTTTTGGGTTCGACCCTAAATTATACTACTTAATTTGGGTTCTTTATAAATGTGTTTGGTGCCGGTATCGACGACAAAATCCGGCCATCAAAATGGCGCCGTTGCCGGGGACGGTGTTTAGAAGTTGTGTAGTTTAGTTTTAGTTTTAGTCTAGAGTTAGTTGAACTTGTTTTGTTTTGATCAAAGATTTGGTAGTTAATTGTAGAGTGCTTGTTTTATTGCTCACCCTAGTGTTTAATAAACACTAGGACGACTAATTGGTTTGCTAAGTTTTATGCCTAGGGGTGACTCTAACTCTTTGTTGTCATCTTCCGAACCGGAGAGGCTCTTTCGGGCCCTAAGGAGGAAGGCTATTGCAAGGGTGAGAATTGCGTCTCAAGCTTCTACTAGCCAAAACAACCCCTCTTCATCCGAACCACCAAGTCCCAATCAAAGCAATCCTAGCCCAACATCCGAAAGTTTTGACAATCCGTTTTATCAATCACCACCACAATCACCACACTTTCCAGACAACCATCCAATTCGTATAATGGCCGCTCTTCGTGATCATAACCGGCCCAATCACAATGACACCACCAATCCAATCAACTTCGGGGTTCTTGTTCCTCAAAATTTCGAAATACATCCTTCCCAAATGAGTTCAATCGAAAAGAATGCCTTTAGCGGGGCTTCCCACGAAGATGCTCATGGGCACCTAAGAAAATTCAAGGGTAAAGTCGCGATGATAAAGAAGACCGGAGTACCCGAGGAGACATTAAGGCTTATGCTTTTCCCCTATTCCTTAACCGACAAGGCCGATAGGTGGCTAAATGTCCATGCTCCAAATACATTCACCACATGGGACGACTTGGCAACGGCTTTCCTTGCCAAGTACTACCCATCCTCCAAGACCGCGATGCTCCGGAATGAGATAACTCAGTTTCAACAAGACGAGGGAGAATCTTTGGGAGAAGCTTGGGATAGATACCAAGATTTGCTAGCCAAGTGCCCACACCACGGGATACCACCTTGGTACACAACTCAAACTTTTTTCCAAACCCTTCTCTCCCGGACTAAGGAAATGGTTAATGCATCGGCGGGTGGTAGCTTTGACCACTTGCCACATGAGGAAGGAACGGAACTCATCAAGAAGATTGTTGATTCGGAGGAAAACTATGGTACTAGGGGGAATGTCTTGAGGAAGAGTAGTAAGTACCCTAGTGAGCACCTTTCCAATGCTAAGGCAAACGAAGAAACCAATGCCAAGTTGGACATGTTAACCAAGAAATTGGAGGAATTGACAAAGGGCTCCGCTACCAAAGAAACCAAGAGCAAAGTCCCGGGAATGTACCAAGTTAATAGTGTTGTTTCATGTGACTTATGTGGGGGATGCGGGCATACCTTTGATGTGTGTGCAAACAACAATTCCTATGAGGGAAGTGAGAGTATGGAGGAGGTATATGCTTTCCAAGCCTTTAACAACCCAAAAAACCCCAATACTTTCAACCCAAATTCGAACTATTACCATCAAGGGATCCGAGGAAGCCCCTATATGAGTTACAAGAGTACCAATGTGTTGAATCCTCATCAAATTCAACAACCTCAAGGGCAAAATCCCCCCGGTTTTCAACCAAGGGGAGGAAACTTCAACCCGAGAAACAATTACAACAACAACTTTTACCAAGGGAATCAAACCAACCAAGCCAATCAAGGCTTTCAACAAAGTTTCAATGACCCGAACTTTAATCCAAATTTCCAAAACAACCAAAACCCACAAAATTTCAATGCAAATTTCAATAACAACAACCCAAACTTCAACAACCAAAACAACAACCAATACCATAACCAACAAAATTTCCACAACCCAAACCACCAACAAAACTTCCACAACAACAATTTCAACAATCAAAGTCTCAATGACCAAAATTTCAACCAACCATTTCCTAACCACCACCAAAACCCAAACTTCAACAACCAAGGTCCCAAAGCAAATCAACAAAGTGGGGGTGCAAGGAATGACTACGGGTTTCCCTTGCCCCTTACCAACACACCTCATCAAGATCTCTCAAGTGACTCCCAAGTTGGAGAGTTGCTTAAACTTGTGAAAGGCATGCAAGCGACACATAATCAAGAAATGATGAATTTGAAGACGGCAAATCAAAAAGAGATCCGGGAGATGGAGGCTAGAGTTGCTTCACAAGCCTTAGCCAACCCACAAAGGCCACCGGGCGGCTTTCTTGCCCAAGGTCAAAGCTCCCGGGATGCTTCAAAACCACATGGTGTCAATGCTATTACGACAAGCAAGAATGAGCAACCAATGCTTGAGAGGAGAGATGATGAAAGAGGATCGAAGGTAGAGCAAGTTATGACGGTATTAGGGAGAGGAAGTGAGAAATGTGTTGAGGAGGAGGTGATGGTGATGGTGTCCAACACTCTTCCGGATGATTGTAATGAAGTCGACATTGATGACTTAGACTTTGTGATGCAACAAGTCTTGAACATTCCAAAGAAGAAAATAGATGAAGGGAAAGAGAACATGGAGAAAGGAAAAAGTGTTGTCGAAGAAGAGTCCGAGCATGGAGAAGACCTCATTGAGAGGAGAGTTTGTGAGTTCTTCCGAAAAATTACAAGAGGAGATCCTCGTTGTGAGAAATTGATGAAGCTTGTAGAGGAGGTGGAGGCAACAATCCCCTCCCGAGGAAAGAAAAGAGAAGTGAATGCAATCATGTCCGCCAAGAAAGTCCCATGCACCCTCCCCATCAAACTCGGAGATCCGGGTAGCTTTTCGATAAGTTGCCATGTTGGAGGGAAGAAGATTGATAATGCATTATGTGACTTGGGAGCCGGCGTGAGTGTTATGCCTCTAGCTATGGCCAAGAAATTGGATGTCAAAAGTTTGTCTCCCGCTACAACTCCTATCACTCTTGCGGATGGTACCGAAAAACTTCCTCTAGGGGTGCTTGAAGATGCTATCGTCAAGGTGGGGAATCTATCCATTCCCACCGACTTCGTGATATTAGACGTCCCCGTCGGTAGTAGCTCCTTCGTGATACTCGGTAGGCCATTCTTGGCCACCGGAGGAGCGACTATTGATGTGAAGAGAGGAAAGTTATCATTCGAAGTGGGAGAGCAAGTGGCGGAGTTTGAACTTCCGGAAGCTCCCGATACAAGTTCCAAGGAGAAGAAAGTTGGCATGGTTGCAAGTTTGTTGGTGAATGATGTCCCTAAGATGTTTGATGAGAAGGGAATCATGGAAAATATGATCTTGAAAATTGAGGATGCTAGTTTTACTAGCGAGAAGTTGTTGGGTCCGGAGAAGAGAGACCATGACAAAGAGCAAGGAAGACCAAGTTGTGCTAGTTCTTTTAAAGACCCTTTGGTTGAAAAAGGGGACCTAGAGGAGCTAATTGCCGGAAAAGATGTCAAAGCTCGAAAGTTGATAATGAGCAAGATGGAAACTCGAAGTGAGAGCAAAGTGGAAGCCCCGTCCGCGGCTTTTGACCTTTTCTTAAGGTCCCTAGCTAGCATGGACGAGGTCTCAACCTACAAGACTTGAAGATGATCATGAAAGGTTTGGTGGAGTCACTCAACAACCACCGGTTGTAAGTATTAGTTCTCTTTAGTTCATCTAGTTTTCATGCTAGTTTCTTAGTTAGTTCGGTTTTTAGTTAAATTTTTAGGTTGCATGAGATGTTTGGATATGTTTGTTGCTTGTTTGTGGAAGATTCATGGGTATAGTCGGAGGATTATTGGCATAACCGTTGTAGGCAAAGTTGATTTTTATGTTCAAATTAAATTATTTCTCGAAATAGTGTACAGGTACTCCCAGCCGGCCCACCGGCCGACGGTACAATACCGGCTGGGAGGCCCTGGACACATTTCTGTTTTTAATAGTTTATTTGGGCAGATTTCAGATTTTGCATCCCCAGCCTGTACCTAACCGGCAGCCGGTCAACCGGCTAAGAAGGCGAGTTCCTTATTCAAAAATCAAATTTCAAGGAGAAATGATTCCCAGCCGGTAGGACGGCAGCCGGTCCACCGGCTGAGAATCAGGAATGTGTGAGCATACTTGAAGAAAAAAAGCAAGGAGAGGGAACCCCAGCCGGTCGGCCGGCAGCCGGTCCGCCGGCTGGGAGTGTTTTCGTATGTGAAGGATTCGAAGAAAAGAAGAAGGAGTTGGACTCTCAGCCGGTCGGCCGGCAGCCGGTCCGCCGGCTGGGAGTGTTTTTGTGAGTGGGAAAAGAAGAAGAGGAGAAGTGGAAATTGAAGACCTGATTTTGAGCCGGTCGGCCGGCAGCCGGTCCGCCGGCTCAGAATCAAAGCCCTTTGAAAAAAAAAAATTCGAAAAAATGCAAAAAAATCGAAACCCTCACTCTCAGCCGGCTTGCCGGCGGCCGGTCCCAGACCGGCTGAGAGTCCTCTGCCGCGATTTAAAACACTCGATACCCCTCTTTTCTTTCTCATTTCTACCTCATTTCTTAACCATTTCCCTTCATTTCTTCTTCATCCTTCCTTATTTCCTCCTCTCCATTCATCCTTTACCCTCAAATACTCCCTCAAACTCCACCAAACTTTCTCAAAATCAAAACCCCCTTTAATTCCCTCATCACCTCTCCTTCAATTAACCATGTCGGGAAGAACAGAAAGGCGATCCAAATCAAGGCACGACCCTAGTGTGGAGCAAGAATATGAAAATGTAATGGGAAGTGGCAACATTGGCCCGGATCCTTGCTTCCCCGGTCTCACATTTGCCTCAATCCAACAAAAAGGTAATTTCACTTACTTTAAGAATCGCCCCCTTCACCCAACTAGGTTCATTGATAGAGCCGGATTAAGAGAATTAGGGATTGAGAAAATAACGGCGGCTCTTTTTGAGGGTTTAGGAATGAAAGCCTTGTATGAGACAAAACCGGTTCACACATCTCCCCGGTTAACTTGGGAATTTTTGAGTTCTTTGGTTGTAACTAAGAACCGAACTTTGGGGAAAGTTGCATTTCTTGAGTTCCGATTGATGAATAGGGAACATCGTCTCACCTTAGATGAATTTGCTTTGATTTTTGGGCTAGACGGAAAATTAGCCATTAAGCCTCCGGAGGGCTTTGATACTGAGCTTATTTGGACAGCCATAACCGGTCTTGTAAGTGATAGAAGCCGAAAGAAACCGGCTAATAGGGTGCATTTGGCACCGATTAGAATTTGGCATAGGTTCATGGGGTGGACCGTTTTCTCTAGGGACGAGCCTCACAACTTCACTACTACTGAGCTTGAAATAATTGGTTCTTACTTGGTTGGTGGCCCGAAATTGAACATTGCTCACCATATGGCCCTTCACTTGAGTAGGTTGGCATCCCAACCTCAGCTTACTACCCCCATTTGTGTTGGGGGGATGGTCACCTTGATTGCCAACAACCGTTGTCAGAGGCACTTCACGGTTGACTTCATTCAGGGCGAGAATGTGCTATCTAGCCGATACTTGCAGGATGCTTTGGGGTGGGTACGGTATAACCCCAGTGATCGCAAGGAGTATTGGCAGATTCGGGTTGACAACAAGTTCAAGAATTCAATTCCTTTGCCAAACACCGAGTTGATGAGAGTTGTGCCGGGAAAGACCTCTTACCTCCTTGATATTGAGGCGGACCCCGAGGACCTCCCTCCAGACCAGCGTGCCCCTAGAGTCTACACCAGAGACAGAGTCGGTGCCACTCCTTCTGACCTTCCTTTTGAGCAGTTTCAGCAGCCCCCCATTTCCATGTCCCAGTTTCAGAGTGGTCCCTCATACTTCCAGGGATCCACCTCCGCCTCCGGTCCATCTTCTTCTTCATGCCCCCCAGAGCTTATTGATTTCATGGCCCGAGTTGAGTTGGGCATGAAGAATGCAGCGGATTTAGCGGACCAGCGCCAAGCCATAGCCGATGAGCGGCATAGGGATTTGACCTATAGGATGGATTACCTTTACCACGATCAAGCTTATGGGTCATTTCCGGATTATGATCGGTCCGTTCGCGAGGGTTATCATCATCCGGATGGTGGTCACCCGTCTTACTACATGCCTCCGGATAGGGGTTATGTGCCTCCTGAGGGTCGTTTTTACGGGGAGATTAACGTCACCCCGGGTTATTTTTCAAACCCGATCTTTCCCCCCAACTTTCGGGGTAATGAGGATTCGGGCCCTCCGAGGCATTCATCCTTCCATGGCGGTTATGGTGATGCGGGAGCTAGTGGATCGCAAGCCTCCCCCTTCCGCGATTTCGTGAGCAACCCGAACGACTTCATGGTCGTTGATGGCGGCAATGGGAATGATGATGATGGTGGCGGTGATGAAGGATATGAGTCCGAGGATCATTTTGATGATAGCTTTGATGAGTGACCACCTTTGGAGGTGGTAGTTGGTGATGATTATGCTCCCCTTGCAAAATCCAAAACAAGTCAAGTAACTCCCTTAATCCAAATTTCTCTTTTAGTTTGCATTTTACTTTCTAGCATGCATTTAGAGTAGTTAGTTTAGTTTACTCCGTTAGTTTTAGTTTCCTTTTCATGTTTTCACATCATTAGTTTAGATGCATATAGTTGCATTCCCTTAGATGCATTAGATTTATATTTCTGTATCATATTGTCACATATAGATTTCATACATGTAGTTTAGAGCATTTAGTTTGCATTTAGTCTAGTTTTTAGTTTTTCTCTTCTTTTGTTTATCTTTGTTTTTAATGCCTTCTTAAAAACCAAAAAACCAAAAAAAAAATTGAAAAACCAAAAACTTTCAAAAACATGTTCTTTATTTTCCGGTTTTCCTCCTCACATTATGCACATAAATAAGTGTGGGGAGGAAGAACCGTTTATTTCAAAAAAATACAAAAACAAGTTTTTATTTTCTCAAAAATTTCAAAAAAGCCAAAAACATGTTGTTTTCGTTCTTTTGCTTCATTTCCCCCTTTGCACTTCATTACATTGAGGACAATGTAAATCTTAAGTGTGGGGAGGGAAAATATCCACCTTGTGTATATTTGATTGCTTTTGTAAGTATGAAAAACCTCAAAAATACCAAAAAAATCGAAAAATTTGAAAAATTCAAAAACATGTTTTTACCTTATTAGTGTAGAATTGTATATACTTGTGTTTGCTTCCCCTCCTTTCGCATAGGTAACACTCGCTTGAGCACCGCTTTGGATCTTGAAGATGCCACGGTATGATCGTTCCAACCTCTATTTCACTCTCATTTTCTTCCTTTTGTTACAATTGAGGAGGATGGGCTTGTATTTGGAGGATGTGGAGTACATTGTGGAGAATTGTGTGTGGCTTGTGTGCTTTTGTGCTGTTAGGAGTTGCATTAGCTTTGTTTGGCATTTAGTTTGTTAGTCTCATTTGCATTATAACATGTCTATATTAGTTGCATTCATGGCATATAGTTGCATTTAGGATAATGTTTTGAAAATGCCTAATTGAGAACTTTGACAAAATCGTTTAAGCATTTACAAATAATTCTTCTACTTGGGACTTTGTCTTTTAGAATGATTTTTAAAACACCCTAGGTCATGCTTTTCTAGTATCTTTCTGACCATGGTCCAATACCAAGTCAAGGGTTTGCATGTGAGTCACCTTGTCCACCCCCGTGATGTGAAGTGGTTTTGATTATCTTGTCTTGGTGACCTTGTTCGACTTGACGGTTTGGCAACCCAAAAATAACTTTCATGAATAAATTTGGAATGCTCTTGTCAATGATCATAAGAAGTGGAAATGTTTTGAAAGAAGAAAAAAAGAAGCCTCAAGTGAAAAAAAAAAAAAGAAAAAAAAATGGTTAATGAAAAAGGAATAAGAACATGTTGTTTTGGTGGAGGCGTACCACTTCGATGTGCTTTGGAGGGTAGTCATTGAGTTGGCTTCCCACTTGGTTGTGAATTCGACCGCCCAAAGACAGAGTGATTGTCACCCCGATAAGCTATTGTCTAGAGGTTAACCGGTTGCCTAATAAGCGATTGGCGAAAGCAAAGGACATTAGCACGCGTGGGACAAACCCCATCCTAACTCATGGCATGAAAAAGAAATGAAAAAAAATTGAATGAGGTCAAATTTTGATTGTAATCCACCATTTTGTATTGATTTGAGCATTTCATTCCAAAAAAATCAATTTTGCCTTGCCGTTTTGTCGATCTCGGGACGACCCATGACCTTTACTTTGTGAAGAATCTAGACTTGTTGCATCATTTGCCTTTAGCATTGCGGGGATTATCATTCCATTCCATCCGATCGCCCTTGACAAAAGTATTTGGATAACGGTTATGAAAGTAGCCTAGTTTAGCATGATTTGGCGGTGTTTTGTTGTCATCCTTCTTGCCTTAGTGACTTGTAGAATTAATATTTGTGAAGGAGTTTACGACTTTGAATTTGTTCTCTTTTAGTTGTTTTCCACCGCTTAAATGAGGCAAGCGGTTTTCTTTCTTTTCCGATGCATGTTGTTTGTCTATACGTGTTTTGTTTTTACTTGTTTGCATCAAAAGTTTTGTAGCAAGACCTTACTTGCCTTACAATAGGGCATTCTCCCTCATGAATGTCAAATTGTGAGTTGAAAGGGCTACGGGTGTAGCTAAACCCAATTCGGCTTATAGTTAGCTTAGTTAGTTGTTTCTTTGTTTTTAATAAGGGTTATATAGTTCGTTGATCTCTTACTCGAGGACGAGTAAGGTTTAAGTGTGGGGAATTCTGATGAGCTCCATTTTGGTCATCATTTCCTTTACATTTTCTTTGTTTTCGGTCACGATTCGACCTCGATTTGCGTATCTTTAGGTGTTTTTACGTCCGTTGCCTCGTATATTCCTATTCGATCCAATTTTTGTAGGTATTACGGCGTGGGCGAATAAACGGGTGAAATCGAGCCGGATTTAGAACGATTTATGAAGAAATGTGGAAGAATTGTGAAGGAGGCCTCCCAGGCCCTCCCAGCCGGTCTCCAACCGGCGGCCGGTCGGCCGGCTGGTAGCCTTGACTCAAGATTTCAAACAAAAATGTGAAGAATTTTCCAGCCCCTTAAGAAAAGCCTCCCAGCCGGTGGCCTACCGGCAGCCGGTCAGCCGGCTGGGATGACTGTTCCATACTTAGCCAAATTCGAAGAATCAAGAAAATGAATTGTTGGGCAGATTCAAGTAAAAGGGTCCCCAGCCGGTCCACCACCGGCGGCCGGTGAACCGGCTGAGGGTACCTGTAGCCAAGAAGAAGAGAAGAAATCAGAAGTTGAGGACAAGCCTCCCAGCCGGTGCCGGACCGGCAGCCGGTCGGCCGGCTGGGAATCAAGGACCATTTGAAGAAAAGTCAGACGTCGGATTTTGGGCTCTCAGCCGGTCCACCACCGGCAGCCGGTCGACCGGCTGAGAGGCCTTTTTCGTATTTCCGCACTCTATATAAACCCGCACTTGTGTAAACTTCGAAGGACGCACTTTTACACACTTTTCTAGGGTTTTGCACTGTTCCATTGTTCTATACTTAGACTCAAAAAACTCTCTTAATATTTTAATCCTCTTTAGATCTTAGTTTAATCTTTCAATATTAGTTAATCCTTTCTTAGTGATTCTCTTAGCTTTGTTCTTGGGCAATTTTAGAAGATTCTTATTGGGTTGTAATTTGAGGGTTTGAGAGAATCCTCCAAGTTGTAATCCAAGTTCCTTGCTTTTTCCTTATTATTGGTATAATCTTCCTAATCTCTACTTTGTCTTTGCATTTTGTTTTAGTTTTGCTTGTTCAATTATTTACTCTCATTAATTTCCACCATGTTTAGCATTAATACCTTATTTGTTCAAGTTTATTCCTTAGCCATGTGTGAGTAGTCTTATTCTAGGGTTAGGGGGTTTGCTTGGGTAGTTAGTAGCCATGAAAAATGCCTAGAGTTAGTCTTGTTTGCTTCTTTGGTTAAGTTTTCGCATCTTGCATGTTATGTGTTTGATGAAATGCCTCAACGACGGTTGGGTGTTAGTCTTCACTTTGTTTGCTTTAGACGAAAGTCTTGGGATTTCATGAGCATGCTTGTGTGTTAGGTTAGCTTGGTTTGTAGCGAAAGCTAGGACTAGACTCGACCTAAGGGTTTGTCAACTCGAGAGAAGAGACAACCCTAGACCTACCATAGAAGTGATACAAGACCGTTATCTTACGTTTGGCTCCCGACTTACCTAGGTGACCCCCGACACCCTAGTCCTCTTTATCATCAACTTCATCTAGATTTACTTGCTTTAGTAGTTAATTAGTTTTTCCAAACCAAAACCTTTTACTCCGACTCGTACTAAAATTAAAGCATAACTATACAACTTCCCCACCGTCTTTTGGGTTCGACCCTAAATTATACTACTTAAATTGGGTTCTTTATAAATGTGTTTGGTGCCGGTATCGACGACAAAATCCGGCCATCAAGGACCCGGAGGTTGATATCTACGTGATTGAAGAGGAATTCGGAGCATAACCGCTTATAAGGTGACTTTGATGAGTAACTCGGCCTTTTTGTTAAAGTAGCACCATTTGTGGTTGTTCTTGATTTATTTTCTGTTTTTGTGAGTTATTGATGATGCTTGAGTATAGGAATATGTTAGGAGTTCATTTTATATGTTCTTCATATGGTTTAATTGAAGTTTGTGATGTTCTTATGCTTGAAACATCTATTTTCTAGTTTTTGCAAAGTTAAGACGAATACAATGTTTGATCCTAATACGTGTTCTATTTGTTCATTAATCGTTTATGAGACATACTTGGGATTGTTATGGGTTGATATGTGCTGGTAGTATAAGGTTGATGCTTGAAATCATAGTGTAGAAGTGTTTGTCGAAAGATTGAAGGAAAGGGCGAATTGCAGGAAAATCGCGAAATAGATCTGCCCGTGTCTGGGCGCAGGCTGTGCAATACTGGGCGCAGACTGCGCAATTGTGGCGCAGCTGCGCAACCCGCTTGCGCAGGCTGCGCAAAAACCGCTGTAGCTTTGTTTGTTGAATTGTTTTCGTGATTGTTTTGGGGACTTGTTTCCCAATTGTTTAAGTGATGTTTAAGTGATGTTTATGAATATATTTACTTTGTTTTAAATGTATGTTTGAACTAAGTAAGGTTTAGCAAAGTGGTTAGCTATTTGCCTAATGTTCATCATTTCTCAATTGTTTGGTTGTAAGGTTTCTTTACAAGTTCTACTGCATGTTTAACTATCATATACTGTTATGTTTATACTTGAATTGTAATGGGTAATATAGCATGTAATAAGTTAGTAAGTTTACTTCTTATCCAAAGTTAGTTAGTTCTTAATGGTAATAAGTAACTTAGTAAACAATGTTTTAGCATGTTATTTCGTATCTTAGGCTAATCTTTGTCTTAGGTTGCTTATGAGACCTAGTAGACTTAGTTAGTTGAATAGGAACCCTTAGATTCGTAGAAGGAATTCTTAGGTTGTTCTGGGTTTTATTGAGTTTGGTCATCTCTTATATGCTTATGTGTGTTTGAGGTCCCTGAGGTTCGGGCGGCACTATATTGGGTTCGGGAATGGAGAGAGGATAGAGACCCCCCGGTCGGGTAACCGAAAGGGAAATCAGCTCTCCCTCAACTTAGTTCCCGGGGTCAATTAAGTGTTGGTTAGAAGTCTAGAAAGACTAGGACTAAGGATTTGGTTGAGTACATATCGGAATATGTCTGAGCAGGGACAGCTAGAGTACGATATGTGCTGATGTTTGTATGCATGTCAAGTTATGGTCTGAGCAGGGATCCTCTAGCTTGACATGTGAGTGTTTGTGGCGTGGCGGACACGTCTGAGCAGGGAACGCTGGACCGTCACGTGTGTGTTTGATGCGGTAGGATATGTCTGAGCAGGGACCACTATTCTACCGTGAGATTGTATGACCGTAGTGGGTCGGGTCTGAGCAGAGATCCCAATTTTATTACAAAGGGTAATGGTCACGACTGAGCAGGGTCAATGAACCATTATTAGCTGATTGATATCCACTCGTGCCTGAGCAGGCGTTCACGAGTGTATGTGATGCGTGTCTATTTTATGATGTTTTACATCTATTTTTACACGCATTTTGTCGCTCATTTACTATGTTTTAGCCATAAATTCCCAAAATTCGTATACTTTCGTATTTTTATGCACTTTTGCAGATTTATGCGGAAAAGGGACGATTTTGCACCAAATTTATGCCCTCGGGATTTTTGCATGATTAAGGAACGAAGGAAAGTCAACAGGAATCATTAATCAAGTATCAAAAGTCAAACCCGAGACGAATTAAAGCAATCTTATGCAGTAACGGGTCGACCGACCTACTATGTGGGTCGGCCGACCAGGTCTTTGTTCTAAGAAGCCCAGAATTCCTGAAGCCCGTAAAGAGGTCGACCGACCCACAAATATGGTCGACCGACCTCAGCGAAGCCCAGAAGGTTTTTCGGAAAGTCTGTTATCAGTGTTTGAATCCTTAGGAAACTCTTAATTTCTGCCCTATATAAACTAATCTTTTGTTCAGGGTTTATCATCTAGCTTTTATCGATCATCGCCCATCATAATAATCAAGTTCGTAATTTAGTTTTATTCCGTCTTTTAGTTCAATTGTAATCTTTCAATAATTCTCAAGCATTCAATAAAGTTTGTTCCTTTTCTGCCTTAATCCTATCTCTGGTAATTACTCTCTTAATTTAATTTCATTATTGTTCTTGTTATTATTGCATTCGGTTAAGATAGAATCCCAAGCTTTATTATTATTGCATGTTTAGATTAATGTTCATTATGTTTTCCATGTTTATTCCCGTTTTCATTGTTGTTTTAGTAACCATGCGTAGCTAAATACATATGTTAGGATGTAGGGATGAATATGCGTAGGTAATAAAATTCCGAGACCGACCTGTAGCAGAGTCGTGGTCGGCCGACACAAATAATGGGTCGGTCGACCAAGGCTGTGGTCGGCCGACTGGACTAGCCGGTCGGTCGACCCACTCGCGTATGTATTCTGTTTCGTTTTAATTCGTAGACTATAATAACCTACAATGAGACTGAAAGGAGACTTGTAAGATGTTAGTAATGACCTACCCAAGATTGAAAGATACGGAAGGGCATTGGTTTACACCTTAAGACGGCTAGGTTGCTCAAGACTGAAAGGTATGTAACCTAGAATTTAGGAATCACCCTTATTGTTGACATCCAATAATTGTGAGACCTAGGAACTAATAGCATAGGCCGAAAGGAGCTATTAGGTACCATAGACCGACAGGATATGCTACACCCCTTACGCGACTGCAATACATGTTGACCTTAGGATTTATATTACCTTAGCTATTTGTTACCCAAACATCCTAGCATCCCTTTTATTATAATTTTATTCTTGCCTTTTATTTCTTATTTTATTTTAATCTTTGCTTAGATTTAGTAATCAACCAATCAACCCCCAATTTTGTGACCTTAAACATTAACATCAAACAATAAACATTCCCCACCTCTCTATGGTTCGACCCTGACTTTCACTATCTTTGGTAATGGTCACGACTGAGCAGGGTCAATGAACCATTATTAGCTGATTGAAATCCACTCGTGCCTGAGCAGGGGTTCACGAGTGTATGCTTGCTGATTTGTGTACCAAGTCTAACCTGAGCAGGGGCGTGACTTGGGCACTGTTGATTGTGTCTAGTTCTTTCCTGAGCAGGGGTAGGTCCTAGACATTGCTGATTGCATCTGCTTGCCTGAGTATGGGTATAGTGTCAGATGTTGCTGATTGATTGTGATATATAGAGTGTTAATGATTTTAGAACTGTTCATCCAAGGCATTGGATGACTCTTAGTTTGGTTTCATAAATGGTTTGGATTGAAAGACCCCCCGGCCGGGCAACCGGAAGGGAAACTGACTCTCCTTCCAAATAGTTTCCGAAATTGGTTGAGAGCCTTGCAAGTATTACATGTTGATATGAGATTGAGATATTGATATATATATATATATATATATATATATATATATATATATATATATATAGAGAGAGAGAGAGAGAGAGAGAGAGAGGCCGGATCACGTGAGGCCGCCTATTACGGTGAGGCCGCCGAACCCTTACTATGTTTCACATGATTTTCAATGTTCATTGTACTAATTTCAATGGGATGTAAATTATGGGTCATTCTAGCATTTTATTTGGCCCAAATATTTTCTCTATCTAAAAAAATTATTCATTTTGCTCTTTTTCTTATTTCGTGAAATTTGGACTTAAAATATTCGTTACTCACAAAATATATAATTTTTTATTTCGTGAATCTTGATCTTAAATTTGTGAAACTCGGACCTTATTTCGTGAAACTTGAATTTAAAATGTTTGTTTACTCACAAAATGTTTAATTTCTTATTTCGTGAATCTTGGACCTTAATTTGTGAAACCGTAACCTTATTTCGTGAAACTTGGAATTAAAATGTATGTTCACTCACCAAATATTTAATTTCTTTTTTCGTGAATCTTGGACCTTAATTTGTGAAACCGAAACCTTATTTCGTGAAACTTGAAATTAAAATGTTTGTTTACTCACCAAATGTTTAATTTCTTATTTCGTGAATTTTGAACCTTAATTTGTGAAACCGGAACCTTCTTTCGTGAAACTTGGAATTAAAATGTTTGTTTTTTCACAAAATGTTTAATTTCTTATTTTGTGAATCTTGGACCTTAATTTGTGAAACTGGGACCTTATTTCGTGAAACTTGGACTTAAAATGTTGGTTTATTTACAAAATGTAAAATTTCTTATTTCGTGAATCTTTGACCTTAATCTGTGAAACCGGAACCTTATTTCGTGAAACTTGGACTTAAAATTTTTATTTACTCACAAAATGTTTAATTTCTTATTTCGTGAATCTTGGACCTTAATTTGTGAAACCGGAACGTAATTTCGTGAAACTTGGATTTAAAATGTTTTTGTACTCACGAAATGTATAATTTCTTAATTTCGTGAATCTTGGACTTTAATTTGTGAAATCGGGACCTTATTTCGTGAAACTTGGACTTAAAATGTTTGTGAATCTAACAAATAAACATTTGACATTGGACATATATTTTTTCATCTATATGGGACTCGAACCCACACCTTGCGCAATAGCGCTATGCTCTACCTTTTGAGCTAATAGATGATATAGTGCAAAAATCAATTCACGCAATAAAAAATAAGAAACACCTCAAAAAAACTTGTGAATCCTGGGCCTGATCTTGTGATGTCTCAACCAGATTTTGTGAATCTTGGATCTAATTTTGTGAACTCTTGACCTAATCTTGTGAATCTTGGACCTAATCTTGTGAATCCTGAACCTAATTTTGTGAATCCTAGACCTAATATTGTGAATCTTGGACTTGATTTTGTGCCTTAGGGTTAATCTTGCACCATGTTGTCATACTTGTCTATGAAGCAAATAAAACAAGCTGTAAAATTCAGAAACGAGGCCTATAAAATTCACAAAATAGTAGGAAGAGCAAAACATGTGATTTCAAACACTTAGAAGCATATTTCGGAATATTGTCTTCTAGGTTCACAAAACCAGCTCTAAAATTCACAAAAAAATGTCTGAGATTCACAAAATAAGGAAAAGAGTAGAGGTTTCACAATATAAGCGTTATGATTCACAAAATAAGGTCTACGATTCACAAAATAAAAAAAAAAGGTGATTCCAACCATTTATGATCAAGTTTCACAATATCACTTTCTAGTTTCACAATATAACCGTTAGGATTCACAAAATAAGGTCTAGGATTCACAAAATAAAATAAAAGTGATTCCAACCATTTATGATCAAGTTTCACAATATCACTTTCTAGTTTCACAATATAAGCGTTAAGATTCACAAAATAAGGTCTAGGATTCACAAAATAAAAAAAAGGTGATTCCAACCATTTATGTTCAAGTTTCACAATATCACCTTCTAGTTCCACAATATAAGCTCTAGGATTCACAAAATAAAAAAAGGTGATTCCAACCATTTATGATCAAGTTTCACAATATCACTTTCTAGTTTCACAATATAAGCGTTAGGATTCACAAAATAAGGTCTAGAATTCACAAAATAAAAAAAGGTGATTCCAACCATTAATGATCAAGTTTCACAATATCACCTTCTAATTTCACAATATAAGCGTTAGGATTCACAAAATAAGGTCTAGGATTCACAAATTAAAAAAAGGTGATTCCAACCATTTATGATCAAGTTTCACAATATCACCTTCTAGTTTCACAATATAAGCGTTAGGATTCACAAAATAAGGTCTAGGATTGATGACCAAGTTTAAGGAGCATATAACTTAATTCATGAACTGTAAGGAGCGTACAAATACGAGCGACAGTAAAATCAAACACATACAATTCAATTAACACATCAAAATCTAACAAGTAACAATTGCAAATCTGCAAAAAGACATTGATGAACAAGTAATTCGAATTGAAAAGGCGTAAGAATGCGAGAGACAGTAAAATCTTGATGATGATCGGTAAATTAAGTTCGATGACGATCGGTAAATTAGAAGGAAACGGAAATTCCTGAGCACATGAATATCATATAAATCAAATCAAAATCAAAATTTGAACTAATCAATCAACTGTGAAAATAACCATCAATCATACCGGTGACTTTACGACGAAGATAATACGCAAGTATTTCTTCATCTGTAGGATGAAATCTAAATCCAGGTGCAAAAGTCGTCGTCGTCATGTTCTTCTTCTTTTCAATTTCTCCCATTCAATTCGATTAATTCTCGCTTTTTTTCTATGATTCAATTATTAGCCTCAGATTTTGATTAATTGATGAAAATTTGACAGGAATGGTGGAGGATGAAGTGAAAAGAGCAAATAATAATGGAGTGAGAGAGTGTCAATTTTTTTTTTTTTTATATTATATATGGACACGTGTCAAGATCTGGTGCGTCTATTGTTTTTAGATCCAACGGTTATGATGAGTCCGGCAGCCTCATATTAAGGAGGGTGCCTCACGTGATTCAAATCCTATATATATATATATATATATATATATATATATATATATATATATATATATATATATATATATATATATATATATATATATATATATATATATATATATATATATATATATATATATATAGATTTAGGATCCGGTGAGAACGATCACTCGGTGCAAACGGTGAGAACGAATCCAAATAAGGAAATTAAACAAAATTATACCGAAGCATTACATTACACCCGCCCGAATTAAGAACAGGAAGCATAAACCCAACTTATGCACTAAACAATCATTATAACCTCACTCTCTTACCTTTTCTCTCTCCTTTGTAATTTTCTTAATTTCCTTACCTTGTCTCTTCTTCTCATTACCCACTAAAATCTAAATCATACATCCAAATCAATTTCTTTGATTTTTCTAGACGTACTTCAATTTTCTAACCATAAAAGATTTTTCTGCTCCAATCTCTTTCCCTCTCCTCTCGTTATTTTTATCCATCGCACGTTACTTATCCTCAATATACAATTCTCAATTCAATTTTCCACAATAAAAAATTCTCCAATTCAATTTTTCGTCAAAATTCTAGATACATTTTTTGACGGAGTAGATACATTTTTTTTTTGTTTACTTTTTTACATAAACCTAGATACATTTTTTTACGGAGTAAATACATTTTTTTTACTTTTTTACATAAACCTAGATACATTTTTTGACGGAGTAGATACATTTATTTTTACTTTTTTACATAAACCTAGACACATTTTTTGACGGAGTAGATACATTTTTTTTAACTTTTTTACATAAACTTAAATACATTTTTTAACGGAGTAGATACATTTTTTGACGGATAGATACATTTTTTGACGGAGTAGATACATTTTTTTACGGAGTAGATACATTTTTTGACAGAGTATATACATTTTTTTACGGAGTAGATACTTTTTTTAACGGAGTAGATACATTTTTTTACTTTTTTACATATATATTTTTTGACGGAGTAGATACATTTTTTTTACCAATTCTAGACAACTATAAAAGATATTTTTTACTTTAATTTCTAAGTACATTTTATAATCATGCAAATACGTCTTTTTTTCGTCTAGGTGCTTTTTTTCATCTAGGTGCAATTTTTTTTTTACCTTTTTACAAATACCATACATTTTTTTGATGGAGTAGAAACTTTTTTTAAATCTCAGGTACATTTATCCCTAAATATAATACAATGCAAAAAAAACCTCATATAAATGTGATTGGAATTTGAAATACACCAAGAGAAAACAAAACAATTGGTTTGGATGAATGTGATTGTGCATAATAGGGGAATCAGTAAAAAAGATTGGGAAATTATAAAGGAGAGAGAAAGTGTATGTAGTGTGCATGTCTTCTTCATTTTATGAAGGAAGAGGCAAAAGCAAGCAAAACATTCTAACAACGATGACGAAGAGATTCCAGTGGTGTGAGGTGGTCTATTATGGCACAGTGCGTGGAGTCATGGGAGTATAGTGTCTTATTTGCTTGATGGTTAAGAGAAGATTTAATGTCAGCCTTTTATTTCACTTTAATTCAAGGGTTGAGATTCGTTCTCACCGTTCTCACCGAATGTTCGTTCTCACCCGATCTTGACTATATATATATATATATATATATATATATATATATATAGAATTTGAGGCACGTGAGGCACCCTTCTTAGGGTTAGGCGGCTGTACCTTTTTAAACCATTGGATGTAAATATGGTAGACTCATAAGATGCTGCCACGTGCCCCTCAAATATAAGCCAATCTAAGAACCAACTTTCCCTCAATTATTATTCATTTTACTCCGTCATGTTTATCTCTCTTCAACTTGTTCAGCTGAGCTCCAACCTCTGTCTTCGCCATTTTCGCTGAGCTTTCCCATCGCCATTATCACCGAGCTTCTCAACCGCAAATATCACCAAGCTTCTCATCCGTCATTACATCCTCAAGTTAGGTACTCTCAATAAATTAGTTTTCATTTTAATTCATCTGTATTTGTCATTCCGCCTTACCGATTCATCTCGTCTTCGCCATTAACACTGACCTTTCATACCTTATTTCCACGCTAATGTTCAATCGACTTATTTAATTTATTACTTTCAAGTTAAACTAGTTTCATTACTTATTAATTTGTTTTCTTGGAGGTTTAGATCGTTTATTATTTAATTTGTTTTCTTAGAGGTTTTGATTCAATATTGAAAAGTTGATCCACGCTCAGGTTCAACCAAGCCATTGTTTGGAATTGCATATCCTCTGAAAATTGTTTAAAAGGATTTGAAGTTGAAAGATTTATATAATACACCAACATGCAGAAGTTGCAATATTGATCGTCAAAGACCAATTGCGCTCCCTTCACTGTACGCGTGTGCGTCTGGGGTTGGAAGAAGCGAGACAATGAAGTAGTAAAAACTGCTCAGCATGGAAATTCCTTTCATACCTAAAATTAATTTTGTGAAGCCTAGAAAAGATTATGTGAATCTTAGACCTCACTTTGTGAAACCTTATTTTGTGAAACCTGGAGTTGATTTTGTGAAGCTTAAACTAAATTATGTGAATCCTAAACCTAACTTTGTGAAACCTGATTTTGTCAATCCTAGACTTAATTTTATGAAGTTTAGACTAGATTATATGAAACCTAGACCTAATTTTGTGAAACCTGATTTTGTCATACATAAACCTAATTTTGTGAAACTTGGACTTAAATTGGTTAATGTCATAGTAAGAAATAATTATATGAAGTTGTATCATGTTTCATATGTTTGTTGTTTGTTGATACATAATTTACTGTTTATCCTATATCATCTATTAGATCAAAAGGTAGAGCAAGGTGCTATTGCGCCAAGTGTGGGTTCCAGTCCCACATAGATGAAAAAATATATGTCCAATGTCACCGGTTTATGTGCTAGATTCACAAATATTTTAAGTCTAAGTTTCACGAAATAAAGTTCCGGTTTCAGAAATTAAGGTCCATGATTCATGAAATAAGAAATGAAACATTTTGTGAGTAAACAAACATTTTAAGTTTAAGTTTCACGAAATAAGGTTCCGGTTTCACAAATTAAGATCCAAGATTCACGAAATAAGAAATTAAACATTTTGTGTAACAAAGTTTAAGTCAAAGTTTCACGAAATAAGGTCCCGGTTCCACAAATTAAGGTCAAAGATTCACGAAATAAGAAATTAAACATTAAGTGAGTAAATAAAAATTTTAAGTCCAAGTTTCACGAAATAAGGTTCCGGGTTCACAAATTAAGGTCCAAGATTCACGAAATAAGAAATTATACATTTTGTGAATAAACAAACATTTTAAGTCCAAGTTTCACGAAATAAGGTTTTGGTTTCACAAATTAAGGTCCAAGATTTACGAAATAAGAAATTAAACATTTCGTGAGTAAACAAACATTTTAAGTCAAAGTTTCATGAAATAAGGTTCCTATTTCATAAATTAAGGTTCAAGATTCATAAAATAAGAAATTAAACATTTTGTGAGTAACAAATATTTTAAGTCCAAGTTTCACGAAATAAGGCCCTAGTTTCACAAATTCAGGTCCAAGATTCACAAAATAAGAAATTAAACATTTTGTGACTAAACAAACATTTTAAGTTCAAGTTTCACGAAATAAGGTCTCGATTTCACAAATTAAGGTCCAAGATTCACGAAATAAGAAATTAAACATTTTGTGAGTAAATAAAAATTTTATGTCCAAGTTTCACGAAATAAGGTTCCGGTTTCACAAATTAAGTCCAAGATTCACGAAATAAGAAATTTTACATTTTGTAAATAAACAAACATTTTAAGTCCAAGTTTCACGAAATAAGGTCCCGTTTTCACAAATTAAGGTCCAAGATTCACAAAATAAGAAATTAAACATTTTGTGAAAAAACAAACATTTTAAGTCGAAGTTTCACGAAATAAGGTCCCGGTTTCATGAATTAAGGTCCACGATTCACAAAATAAGAAATTATACATTTCGTGAGTGGACAAACATTTTAATTCCAAGTTTCACGAAATAAGGTTCCGGTTTCACAAATTAAGGTCCAAGATTAACGACATAAGAAATTAAACATTTCGTGAGTGAACAAACATTTTAATTCCAAGTTTCACGTAATAAGTTTCACAAATTAAGGTCCAAGATTCACGAAATAAGAAATTAAACATTTGGTGAGTGAACAAACATTTTAATTCCAAGTTTCACGAAATAAGATTCCGGTTTCACAAATTTTGGTCCAAAATTCACGAAATAAGAAATTAAACATTTTATGACTGAACACACTTTTTAAGTCCAAGTTTCACGAAATAAGGTTCCGGTTTCACAAATTAAGGTTCAAGATTCACGAAATAAAAAATTATATTTTTTGTGAGTAAACAAATATTTTAAGTCCAAATTTCACGAAATAAGAAAAATAGCAAAATGGATAATTTTTTTAGATAGAGAAAATATTTGGGCCAAATAGAATGCTAGAAATGACCCATAATTTTCATCCCATTGAAATTAGACTAATGAAATTGAAAATCATGTGCAACATAGTAAGGGTTCGGCGGCCTCACCGTAATAGGCGGCCTCACGTGATCCGACCTCTATATAGAAATATATATATATATATATCGGGATCCGGTGAGAACCACCCTTATAATGAGAACCATGAGAACCCTCACTTAATCTCCACCATAACTCACTTCGAATGTTTCGTTGGATCATTTACCATTAGTTTAACTTATTCAAATACACACTTTAGTATCAATAAACAAAAAAATTTGATTTAATTAACAAAATATATACTTAGTGTACGAAAATACAATTAGGCATACTAAAACGGTTATAAATGCACGAAAACAACCACTACGTGCATGGAATTTTTTACATGCATGAAAATGATTACTAGGTGCATGAAATAAGAGGTCGTACGTGCATTAAAACGAGTTCTAGGTGCATGAAAAATGATTGATGCGTAAAAAATGGTAGTAGGTGCATGAAAATTAATAAAACGTATCTCACCTTGATTTCCGTCACTAGTATATATTTTCTAGACCAAGAAATATGTTCTCTAGACATAAAATTCCATGCCGAATCCAAATATGTCATTAACTTTTTTTTTAAAAAAGTCCGTAAGGTAGGGTTCTCATGGTTCTCATTATATTAGTGGTTCTCATAGGATCCCAATTCTTTCTCTCTCTCTCACCTTGATTTCCGTCACTAGTATTTATTTTCTAGACCAAGAAATATGTTCACTAGCTATAAAATGTCATGCCGGATCCAATTATGTTATTAATTTTTTTTTAAAAAAGTCTGTAAGGTAGAGTTCTCACAAGGTTCTCATTGTAAGGTGGTTCTCACCGGATCCCAATTCATATATATATATATATATAGGGTTAATTTATAAACAATACCAATATAAGGACTATTTTTCATAATCAGTACCAACATAATTGATAATTAGTAATCAGTACCAAAATATTAACTTTTTTCTAAGATAGGTACCAAGTCACGTGAAAATCCTATACTAACCTACTCGAAGAGGTCCAAAAAGCCATTATTCAAGTACAAATCTCTAGACACTCAGCTCCAAAATCATTCTCTTAGATAAAAGCATCTTTTAAAGTAAGAAAAAACTAGAGTAAAACGACCACTTGGTATCTAACGTAGAAAAAAATTAATATCTTGGTACTGATTACTAATTATTAATTATGTTGGTATTGATTATCAAAAAGAGGACTAAAGTTGGTAGTGTTTATTAATTTACTATATATATATATATCTCAACTTTCATATCAACATGCAATACTTTGCAAAGGCTCTCAACTAACTTCAGAAACTATTTGAAATGAGAGTCGGTCTTTCAATCCAAACCATTTACGAAACCAGACTAAGAGTCGTCCAATGCCTTGGACGAACAGTTCTACGATATACAACACTCTATATAAACATAATCAATCAGCAACATCTGACACTGTACCCCTACTCAGGCAAGCAGATGCAATCAACAGTATCTAGAACCTACCCCATCTCATGCAAGAACTAAACACAATCAATAGTGTCCAAGTCACACCCTAACTCAGGTAAACTTGGTACACAAGTCAGCAAGCTTACACCCGTAGCCGCAACTCAGGCACAGATGGATACCAATCAGCTGATAATGGTTCATAACGCAACTCAGTCAGAACCATTACCCTTTGTAGTGAAATCGGGATCCCAACTCAGACCCAACCCACTACGGTCACACAAACTCACGGTAGGACAGAGGTCGCAACTCAGACATATTCCTACCGCATCATCCATACACGAGACGGTCCATACGTCGCAACTCAGACTAGGCCGTCACGCCACAAACACTCACATGTCAAGCTAGAGGATCGCAACTCAGATCATAACTTGACACGCATCAGACATCAGTACATATCGTACTCTAGCGGTCCCAACTCAGACATATTCCGATATGTACTACAACCAAGTCCTTGGTCCTAATCCACTAGACCTCTAAAAACACTTAATTGACCCCAGGAACTAAGTTAAGGGAGAGCCGGTTTCCCTTTCGGTTGCCCGACCGGGGGGGGTCTCTATCCTCTCTCCATTCCCGAACCCAATATAGTGCCGCCCGAACCACGGGGACCTCAAACACACATAAGCATATAAGAGAAAGGCCAAGTTCAATAGCAACCGATAGCAACCTAAGACTTTCCTCTACAACTCTAAGGGTCACCTATTCAACTACCTAATAAGTCCACTAAGTCTCCTAAACTAACTTAGGAAATTAAAAGCTTAAGATAAGAAACAACTACCTTAAGACAATAAATAAATACTTGCTAGCTATTACCCACTACAATTCAAGTGTATATAAATCTACATATGGTACTAAATCATACTATAAAACTAGTATAGAAACATTACAACCAAACACGCACAAGCTACGAGCAAACAGCCCAGGCCCGAGAAAACCGCAGCCTGCGCTGCCTGGCTGCAGCCTGCGCAAATCAGACCGCAGGCCTGCGATGAATGCCGCAGCCTGCGGTATTCACTGCAGACTGCGATGCTATTCCTGCACAGTACGAAACCAGTCCCAAATTCGCCATTATCGATTTTCAAGCATTACTCCAGCAATATGTCAACTAATCTACAACATATAAATGTCCCAAACAATCCCAATTGAACCTCTTATACAATCTTAAACAAAATCAAACAATTAAACAAGTATAACAACGACAATCTCAAATGATACCGATCTCCATGTATACTCACAAATTCCACTTAAACCATGAATTCAACACAATTCTTCCACAATAACATCATAAGAAGCATAAAGAAGATAAAAGCAAACCTAAACATGTTCCTAAACACAAGAAACTCAACAAAATCACAACAAGCATGCTACTTTAACAATTTTGGTCGAGGTACTCATAATAGTCACCTTTTTGCGGGTTAAGCTCCAAAATCTTCTTCAATAACGTAAAAGTCGACCTCGGGATCCTCTAATCCAACTCCTACAACAACAAAAACGGAAATTAAGAGCTAGAAACGAAATTGGGTCAAAACAGCCCATTTTTCGAAATCAATAAAACTGAAATTTAAAGAGATAAAAAGATTGCAAATCTCGAGAGGATTTCGAAAATATAAAATTTACCTTGATACGAGTTCGGGAAGGGGTCGAGATTATGATTTGAAGCTTGATGAAAATGGAGAAAATGAAGTTTCTTTTCTTAAAGTGGAATGAAATGTGAAATGCATATGTCGATGAAGAGGAGGGTTTATGTAGGGTTTAGTTGTCTTTTTTACCTTTTACTTGAGTCGGGTTTTATTTGTTTTGTGATACGGACTCAAGTCGGGAAATGAAATGCCAAGCGAACATCTTAAGAATTAAATATTCATAAGACGGAACTTAACGGAAAACTTAAAATAAACTTACGATTTATTATTAAAATAATATTATATTCCGGAAAATACTTTAAAATCATTAAAATATTATTTATGAAAATACGGGATGTTACATGTAGGACAAGTGGGAAATTGTTGGAGCATGTGTCATTCACAGTTAGTGCGACTACAAAATAAACCTCTTACAGAATCACAAATGGATACTTTGTATATTTATCAACTAATTAACGTAAATCAGTAACGGTTGGCTTTGTTAAAAGTTTGACGCTACTGTCATACTGATGGCGGTGATTAGTTGGTCCCTATCGGTCACACCTATAGGATGATTCTAAGAAATGTGATTATATACTGATATAATTACATTGATGCCTAAATTGACTAAATGTTAGTCATGAAAATAATACGAATAATTATTTAATACGATTAAATCATTATTAGGAGAAATGAATTAAAATGTTAATTCTAAATAAATATAAATGTTATATTTATTAGTACATATGTAATATAAGTTTTAATATGCGATATTAAAATTAATTGATTATACGATAATTAATTATATTCTCTTGCCATATTTATATATGTTAAATTATAATATTGGATAAGTCTCGAAAAATCAGTTTTCCAAGTGCACCGAAATTTCGATCCATATATTATTAAGGGACGTGCTTTTTACATACGGATTTTATTTTTTCACATACGATTTTTACCACTCTACCCTTGTCATTTTTTTTTTAACATTCACTCCATTATTTTTAATTTTCTCTCTTCCTTCATCCCCTTAAACCAACTACTCCGTTCATCGTCCCCTCGTCATCAACTCCGTTCACCGTCGTCTTATCAACTCCGTTCACCGCCGTCATCAAAAAACTTATTTAAGTACTCCCTCCATTCTTTTTATATCACCCAACTTTTGTTTTGACACTATTCACAATCGAGTATTCAACGTCGGTTTTCTCTCAATCCGTTCACGGAAATATATTCATGTGAGATCTTTTTTGGATTGTCTTGATAAGAGGATTAAGAATATCAAACTTTTATAATTTTTAGTAGTATGTAGCTAAAGATATAATCAAAACAAAATGAACATCGGCAAACATGAATAATGCAATGGGGTGATATAAAAAGAATGGAGGGAGTAATAATTAATTAAATTTTTAAAAAATTAGAAAAAGAAGAAATAAAACTAAAAAAAAGGAAAGAAAAACTAAAGAATAAAAAATAAAACTAAAATAAAAAGAAAAAGGAAGAATTAAAACTAAAAAGTAAACTATAAAACAAATAAAAAAATTAAATTAAATCCCTCAACCCAACAACAACAATGCAACACTTGCAGTTGTTGTAGATTTGTAGCACCTAGCAACCCAACAACAACAGGCTCCCGCCCAATAAATAGGGAGAATGCACACGTATCCACTTAGATGAAGATGAATGCTACGCATTGGCCTTAGGGTTGAAGTGATGGAGTTGACTCTAGCATATGGACAAGCAGCAGGTTAATCTCTCTATCCCTCGTACACGTAATAAAAAATCAACCTGAACAACAACGAACGTAATAAACAATTAACAATCAAGCCAGCAAATAAACAATTAACAATTAACACACTGATGATTTCTGTAAAATATAAACTTAAGAAATTTAATAAAACGTATTTATAATCGTTAATAAACAATATTACCTCAATACTTAGAGAATTGTAATCCACTGTTTAAGGTTTTAGAGTAATTGATTCAATTGTAGGGTAAAAACTCATATATATGAGTTGTTTTATTTAGGTTTAGGAATGAGAGTTTAGGTTTAGGAAAAAGGAAAGAAGATGAAAATTTTATGAAAAAGTGTATGTGAAGGAGTAAAGTCCGTATGTGAAAAGTTGTTCCGATTATTAATATATAAATATAACAACTTCCAAAATAATATCTTCCAATAATTAATAAAAGTAGTTTTTTTTTATTTTATGGAAAATTCGGTTATGTTAGTGGTTTTTTTTGAGGGTAAAACGAGAAAACTTATATTAAGTCGAGCTCCGCCAAACTAGTGACGGACTCCGGAAAATCTGATACAAACACTTGCTCCTCCCCGGCCAACAAACAAATCCTAGCCACCGAGTGGGCAACAATATTACCACCTCGTTTTACATGATAAAAGCCACAAAACTCAAAACTAGATAAGAGACTACTAATGTCATGAATGCAAAGACTAAGCATGCTACGGGAGGGAGCTTGTTTGTTCACAGCACGTACAACATTTATGGAATCCGACTCCATGACTACCCTTCGCTGCCCAAACCTCGCGGCCACATCTAGCCCATACTTCACCGCTTTCGCTTCAGCGATCTCCACTGGCCAATTCGCCCGACACCGTTTGCTCGCAACTACAACCATTTCACCATTAGAATCTCTTCCCACCACTCCCAGCCCCACTGAGTTATCGTCGAAAATAGCTGCGTCAGTATTGAATTTCAGGGTACCGGGTTCTGGGGCGGACCACGCATTCGGTCCCACAGGCGTTGATCCTCCGTTAAATGGCGTTTCTTCGTGCTCGGTAGACATGAAGTGGTAATCCTCCACCATTCGCAGCAGTCCCATTAGAATAACCTTCTGATTCTTCTTTACTTCGTCGTAGAGGATGTTATTTCGACTCGACCACATTGCCCATAAGGTAGCGAGAAATCGATTAGTGTCTTTCTTATCAATTAGTCTTAATGCCGACAGCAACCAGCTTGCGAAATTCGTCTCCGTCACCCCATTCAAACAGTTCTCCAGCCCACTCGCGGTCCAGGCATTTCGAGTACGAACGCAGCCGAACAAAGCATGGAGAATGGACTCCATCTCGGCACCACACAGGGGACATACGACATCAGCGCAGCAATGACGATGAAAAAGAATATCCTTGACCGCCAACATCCCGTTACACGCCCTCCACAGGAAATGAATAAGTTTTGGTGGCACTTTCAGCTTCCAAATGGCCCTCCAAATCTCCTTCCCTACTCCCTGTAACTCGATTCCTTGGGTTCTCACACTTTCGCTCTGCCCCAATCGATATCCGGTTTTAACCGAATACTCCCCATCCCTTGTTGGCCACCAATAAAGCAATCACAACCCGGGTTATCACTCAGTGGGATACTCAGAATCTGGTTCACCTCGGTTGGTAGGAACATCTCTCGTAAGCTCTCCTCCTTCCATACCCTCCTTTCCTCATCTATCAAATCTGCTACTGTCATATCCGGGTCCGCTTCCAGATTGAAGGCTGGTATTGTCGCACCTTGGACACCTGGTATCCATCTATGCTCCCACACTTTAACCGAGTACCCATTGCCGATCCGCCAGCATAGTCCATCCAACAAGACAGACTTCGCCCCCCATAAGCTCCGCCAAGCATAACTCGGATCATGCCCTCTATTTGCATCCAACACTGTCCAATTCTTGAAATAACGGGCTTTTAGAACTCTGCTCACGAGCGCTCGTGGGTTTGATTCTATGCGCCATATTTGTTTGGCCAACAGAGCTTGGTTGAAAACTTTGAGGTCTCGGAAACCCATACCACCATTTCCTTTAGCCGAGCACAATTTTTCCCACCTCCACCAATGAATCCTTCGTTTGCTATCTGTCGAACCCCACCAAAAACGAGCCATAATAGCATGTATCTCATCAACGAGTCCCTCCGGTATAGCGAAAATGCTCATCATATAAGTCGGAATCGCTTGGACCACCGCCTTTATAAGAATCTCCTTCCCCGGCATAGACAACCATTTCTCCTTCCAGCCTTGAACTTTCTTCCAAATCCGCTCCTTGAGAGAAGAGAAAATAGTCTTTTTTGACTTACCGATAATAGTAGGGAGCCCCAAATATTTCTCGTGACGGTCTACTTCACGAACCCCCAGGGTTCCGATTAAAACCGTTTTTACTTCAGAAGACACTTTTTTGCTAAAAACCACTTCCGACTTGGAAAGATTAATTTTCTGACCGGATGCTCTTTCATAGGTACTGATAATTTCAGCAATAGTAGAGCATTCACGCATATTGGCTCTAGCAAAAAGAATACTATCGTCAGCAAAAAATAGATGAGAGATACGTGGTGCACCTCGATACACCTGCGCCCCATGAATCTTTCCTGTACTTACTGCATCATTGATTAAATGGGAAAAAGCATCAGCACAAAGAAGAAATAAATATGGTGAGATGGGGTCGCCTTGCCGGAGGCCACGGTTCGGGCGGAGAGCACCCGAAGCCCTACCATTGATCAGAACCGAATGGGACACCGTTGAAATACATGTCATCACCCTATTTCGCCAAGTGGGGGAGAAACCCATCTTCCGCATTACCTCATCAAGAAAGACCCATTCCACCCTGTCATAGGCCTTACTCATGTCAAGCTTGAGGGCTAAATTCCCATGTCTACCTTCCCCTCCACGCTTCATCGAATTAAAGAGCTCGAAAGCAATAAGAGCATTATCCGTAATCAACCTTCCTGGGGTGAAAGCACTCTGATTCTCCGTTATAATATTATTAAGGAACGCCTTGAGGCGATTAGCTAGCAAGCACTTTAGAAATAATTTTATAAAGTACATTACACAAGCTAATGGGACGAAACTCTGTTACCTTCCGTGGAGTCTGGCATTTTGGTATAAGGACAACGTTCGTCATGTTAATGTCCCTTAAATTTTCTCTGCCCTCCCACCAACTTCGAATAAAGCCGCAGATATCGCTTCCGACAATGTGCCAATATTTTTGGTAAAAAAGAGCATGCATACCATCGGGACCGGGGGCCTTGGTAGGGTGCATTCCGAAAAGAGCATCTTTAATTTCTTCATTTGACAGGGGCATATCTAAGGACACATTCACGTCCTCCGACACGGACTCGGGGATACTATTTAACACTGGATCAATATGGGTTGGGTTGCTAGTGGAGAACAGCCCCTCAAAGTAGTCCCCAAAAACACGTTTGACTTCCTCTTCATTCGAACACCAGACGCCACTTTCATCCTCAATCCCTTCGATAAAATTTCGTTTTCTTCTTTGCTTCGCCTTGTGATGAAAATAACTAGTGTTTCTGTCCCCATCGCGTAATTCGCATTTTCGAGCCCTAGTGTACCAGTATGTTTCCACTTGTTGTCGGAGCTCATTAACTTCCCGAACAATATCCCTGCATTTGTTGAGCATTTCATGAGAAGGAGGTTGGTTCTGCCAATAGGATAGGTCAGCTTCCCTGTCCCGGATTCTCCGTTTAATGTCCCCGAATCGTTCTTTCGCCCAGCTTGTCAAACTAGCCGCACAAGCCGAGATTTTCCTTGTCACCAAATCCCCAAATTCACCCTCCCACGCTCCCCTGACGATCCCCTCACAGTCCACTTCTTTGGCCCAAAATGGTTCGAATTTAAAACGCCGGCCAGCCCTACGTCGATCATGTGGGGAATAAAACATGTATTCGCCCCAAACTTGCAGGATTATAATGAAACATACAATTGTGATTATAGTCATAAGTTAATAAAAAGCATGAAAAAGAAATCAACCTTTGGTCCTTGTGCGAAAGGCCTAAGAACAGAAATTAACACAAATTCTCTCCTATAACTTGCACCCAAGACTTAGAATGAGACGTGGCCGCGTGTGCTAGAAATCCTCTCCAACTGCCTTGCAATATTGGGAGAGCTATTTAGGTTTTAGATGTGAGATCTGAGGTTTTGGGAGAAGAAAGCTCTCAAAACCCTAATTTTTCCTTGAGATTTGTTTAAACAGTGAAACAAGAGTCCCTGACATAAGGAGAGTCCTCCTCCTTATGTAGCTCTTTTGGCCGAAATTTCCAATAGGGTAGGAGTGGGCTTTCCACTCTTACCTTATTCTAATTTGTGATTCAACCCATTTAGCTAAACTTTATTCGCGGGTTTTGTTTATAAATCGTATGCATGTTATCAGATATTAATGCAGTCGATGTATTAATAATGGTCTGATAAAATTACGATATTGTATAATTACCCAAATTAATATAACTGTTTATATTAATACGCGAATACAATATTTAATTAAATATAACCGTTTATATTTAATTTTACGAATTAATCATGCAATCCGTATTAGCTAAAATTATTTAATCCGTATTAAATAATAATCTCAACATCTTATTGACTAATTTAATAGTCAATACCTCTGACTAACTGTTTAGTCATATCCGGCATAAATGTGATTGTATTTTCATACCTTCACATCTCTCAAACGTGTCCTATAGGTGTGACGTATAGGGACCAGTTGATCACCGCCATCCGTATGACAATAACGTCAAACTTATCTAGCAAGCGAACCGTTATTGATAAACGTGGATCAACTGGTAATAATACAAAAGTATGCCCTTGTGATCCTTAAAGAGATTTAATAAGTCATTGTACTTAATTGTCAAGGACACCAGCCCCAACAATCTCCCACTTGTCCGTACAAGGGTATGTGCAATGACGTTATCACACTACATGTGGAGGACACAAGCTCCAACAAACTCTCACTTGTCCGTACAAGTGTAGGTGCGATAACCGAATCTCATATCCTTTTAAAATTTCTCCCACTCAATGTAAGACAATTTGCAAATCCGCATTCGCAAAGGTCGTATCTCACAAGCGATATGTATCAAGAGTGGTTTCCCCGACTAGAGAGTAACTTAACTGATAAAACGAATCTGTAATGGAGCATGGCCATGCATTTCAGTTACTACTCCTCGAGTGGCCCTGAGAAATGATAAAATCCTGATAAGGGTTTGGATATTTCCCTCAACTCGAATCCTGCCGATATCGCCCAACATGAAATAACCCAGAAAAAATCCTCTTGGCCCCTGTTACGGTGACCGTGGGAAAGAAACCAAAGTTACCCAAAATCTGTCTTAATCTCAAGAGACAGTTGAAGGTCAAAAGACTCGACTCTAAGGAACACTATGGAGGTCCTATCCACGACCAGGCACCCAATGTTATAAAACATTTAGGACTCCATAACGTTGTCACGGGGTGTCCTACGAGATATCCGTATAACTCGCCTTTGTGATTGGTCAGTCATCCACGTGACTTATGGCTCGTTGAACCCACCATCAACCAACGTCACAAAATGATTACCTGAGTTATCAGCTCAAGTGGGTAATCAAGGACCAAAACGATGTAATGTTAATCAGTTCACTTTGTGGTGTTCAATATTGGCGTACAATTCCACATGAAAAACAAAACATTTTATATCATAACAATAAGGTTGAATAGAGTACACGAGAAAATGAATTATTACATGAATTCATAAAAGAGTACTATAACTTAGGAACACATCCAATTCCCATGGAATGAATGTGCCCTTCATGCTTATCACGTGGTAATGCTTTTGTGAGAGGATCAGCTATGTTGTCATCCGTAGCGATCTTATCAATGAAAATCTCCTTTTGCTCCACGTAATCTCTGATTAGATGAGCTTTCCGTTGTACATGCCTAGCCTTGTTGCTAGACTTATGCTCCTTAGCTTGGAAGATGGCACCTTTATTATCACAATAAACGGTGATTGGGTCATTCGAACTAGGCACTACTGATAGTCCTTGTAAGAATTGACGCATCCATATTGCTTCCTTAGCTGCTTCTGAGGCGGCATAGTACTCGGACTCAGTCGTAGAATCTGCTGTAACACTCTGTTTAGAACTTTTCCAGCTGACAGCAGCACCATTAAGAGTAAAAACGAATCCAGATTGAGATTTCGAGTCATCTCGATCCGTTTGGAAGCTAGCATCTGCGTAACCCGTGGCGCAGAGCGTTGAGTCGCCTCCATAAGTCAATCCCCAATATTTAGTCCTCCGTAGGTACTTAAGAATGTTTTTCACGGCCATCCAGTGTTGTTCACCTGGATGAGCTTGGAATCGACTAGTCATACTCAATGCATATGCAACGTCTGGACGTGTGCATATCATGGCATACATGATCGATCCTATTGCCGAAGCATAAGGAATCCGACTCATGCGCTCTTTCTCTTCTAATGACTTAGCTTCTTGAGTCTTGCTCAAGTGAAGCCCAGGAGTCATAGGAAGGAACCCCTTCTTGGAGTTCGTCATGCTGAATCTCTCTAGAATCTTATCTATATAAGACTCCTGACTGAGAGACAACATCCGTCGTGATCTATCCCTGTAGATACGGATGCCCAAAATTCTTTGTGCCTCTCCCAGATCTTTCATCTGGAAATGGTTTTTCAACCATGCTTTAACCGAAGATAAGAGAGGTATGTCATTCCCAATCAAGAGTATGTCATCGACATACAGTACTAGGAATACAATCTTGCTCCCACTCGACTTGATATAGAGACATGGTTCCTCGACTGATCGAACGAATCCATTCTCTTTTATCACTTGGTCGAAGCGATGATTCCAACTCCGCGATGCTTGCTTAAGTCCATAGATGGAACGCTTAAGCTTGCAAACTTTCTTAGGATGTGCTGGATCGATAAAACCCTCGGGTTGTACCATGTACAACTCTTCCTCCAAATAACCGTTTAAGAAGGCGGTTTTAACGTCCATTTGCCATATTTCATAATCATGAAATGCGGCGATCGCTAAGATAATCCGAATGGAACGTAGCATGACTACGGGTGCAAAGATCTCATCATAGTGCAAGCCTGACACTTGAGTGAAACCTTTAGCAACTAGTCTAGCCTTGTGGATATCTTGTTGTCCTTCCACGGCATGCTTTATCTTGTAAAGCCATTTGCATTGAAGGGGACGTACCTTTGCATGTAGGTCCACAAGATCCCACACGTTGTTCTCATACATGGAGTCCATCTCGGATTGCATGGCTTCTAGCCATAGCTTTGAGTCAGAACTAGTCATGGCACCTTTATAGGTTGTGGGTTCATTACCCTCTAGGAGTAAGACGTCATCTGTATCATGTTCCTCGACCATACCAATGTATCTGTCCGGAGGAATAGAGACTCTTCCCGACCTCCTAGGTTCCTCAGGAATATCTACCGCAGCCTCGGTTGAAGGAACTGTTTCCTCCAATGGTTGCTCGGCAGTTGGTTCTTGAACCTCCGATAACTCGAAGGTTATATTACTCGACTTGTTCTCGAGAAATTCTTTCTCTAAGAACGTCGCACTAGCCGCAACAAAAACACGTTGTTCGGTTGGCGAGTAGAAGTAATGACCAAAAGTTCCCTTTGGATAACCTATAAAGTATGTCTTGACCGATCGCGGGCCGAGCTTATCCTCGTGTCTCCACTTGACATAAGCCTCGCAGCCCCAAACCCGTATAAAGGACAAGTTAGGGACCGTTCCCTTCCATAATTCGTATGGAGTCTTGTCAACAGCTTTAGACGGACTTCGGTTAAGTAATAGAGCGGCCGACAATAGAGCATAGCCCCACAATGAATCAGGCACGACGGTGTGACTCATCATGGATCGAACCATATCAAGTAAAGTCCGATTTCTCCGTTCGGACACACCATTTAATTGTGGTGTTCCAGGTGGAGTTAACTGTAGCACGATGCCACAGTCTTTAAGGTGTTGATCAAACTCGTGTGAAAGATACTCACCACCACGATCAGAACGTAGTGCTTTAATCTTTCTACCCAGCTGGTTCTGTACCCGATTCTGGTATTCTTTGAACTTGTCAAAGGATTCACTTTTGTGCTTCATTAAGTAGACATAGCCATATCTACTCAAATCATCCGTGAAAGTGATGAAATACCTATAGCCTTCTCGTGCGTTGATCGACATATGGCCACATACGTCTGTATGTATGTGTCCTAATAGGTCGGCAGCGCGCATTCCAACACCTTTGAAGGAAATACGAGTCATCTTGCCGATGAGACATGATTCACACGTGCCATATGATTCGAAATCAAAGGGCGAGATAGCTCCGTTCTGTATGAGCTGTTTTACGCGTTTCTCATTTATGTGTCCCATACGACAATGCCATAAGTAAGTTTGATCTTTGTCACCTACCTTTAACCTTTTATTATTCACATGTAATATCTCGGTGGTTTGATCTAAAACATAAATTCCATTCATGGAAACTGCCTTGCCATAAATCATATTGTGTAAGGAGAAAATACAGCTATTATTCTCTATTACAAATGAAAAGCCGAGTTTGTCAAGCGCAGAAACTGAAATAATGTTTTTGGACAAACTAGGAACATAATAACAGTTATATAAAAATAACTCGAATCCACTTGGAAGCTGGATCACGTATGTTCCCTTCGAGACTGCAGCAACACGTGCTCCATTCCCGACACGCAGGTCCACCTCACCCTTGATTAGGGGTTCTTGGTTTCGGAGGCCCTGCACATGATTACATAGATGAGAACCACAACCAGTATCAAGTACCCAAGTTCCGCAACTTGCATGGGTAATCTCAATCATGTGAATAAAAGAAGAAGAAGACATACCAACAGGAGTAACGCGGCCTGCTTTAATGTCCTCCCGATACACGGGGCAGGAGCGCCTCCAATGCCCAGTCTTGTGGCAATGGTGACATTCCATGCTAGTATCCTTGCTCTTTGTCTTGCCCTGTGAGTTGCTTGACTCACCTGGCCCACTCTTAGTAAATCCTGGTTTCTTGAACTTGGGCTTACCTACTGCTAGGTCGCCCTGAGCTTTAGCCTTCCCTTTACCCTTTCCCTTACTGGAGATCATGAGAACATCCTGCTTCATGCTCCCACTTAATTTCAGATCCTTCTCAGTCTGTACGAGAAGGGAGTGGAGCTCATGAGGAGTCTTCTTCATGTCGTTCATGTAGTAGTTGGCCCTAAAGAGGGCGAACCCATCATGAAGCGAGTGAAGCATACGATCAACGATTATGTTCTCACTGATCTTGCAGTTAAGGGTCTCCAGTTTCTCGATATTCTCAATCATGTTGAGAATATGTGGGCTAACAGCTTGGCCCTTCTGGAGTTTCGCCTCAAAGAAGCGACAGGTATGCTCATAAGAAACGATTCTAGGAGCTTTGGAGAATTCGTTAGAGAGCGTGGTGAAAATCTTGTTTGCACCATGGGATATGAAGCGTCTTTGCAAATTTGATTCCATTGCATAGATGAGTACGTTCTTTATCGCACCTGCTTCCATGACGAAGTCGCTATGAGCGCGAACCTCGTTAGCTCTAGCTCCAGTTCCTGGGTGTGGCGGAATGGGCTCAGTTAAGTACTTGAGCTTTCCGTCAGCAATGGCAGCATTCCGTAGTGCTGCCTCCCAGTCAGAGAAGTTTGACCCATCATTCCTCAGTCTTGTGGACTGATTCATGGAGTCCATGAAGGCTTTTAGCCAGGATTCACATGCTAGCTTGGCACTTGGCATTGGGTCTTCACGAGCCATTTAGTTATACAGCAGTTTAAATGATCGTGTTCTAGATTGAAAAGGAAGATAAAACAAAACCATATAAGCAACTTATTGTTGTGATTTAAGTCTATATAAAATCGAATTTAAACTCGTAGACTCATGCATTTATATAATTGATCTCCCTCAAGAATTATATAAACGATCCCAAGACTCAATTTCCGTATATTGATAAGCCCACAGTTTGGCTAATTCCAATCGTTGGAACTCTTGGTCGATAGATTTCCGTAAATCCTATCTATTAGTCCATCTCAGTCACTAGATAGTATCGAGTGACCATGATGTTGAGATAAAATAAATCATCTGTTCCCACTTACCCGACGTAGAAGGGGTCATATTATGCCTACCGACGAAGAAGGGATTCATGGGAGGCTGATTTATAAAGACTATTCTCAATTTTTGGTTATACGAGGAAGACCCCATTGACTTATATTTATTCATATTAAGTGAACTAAAATCTAGCATATTCGTGAATGAATGAAATAAAGTGATGGCTTTGCAATTGACATGTGACATCTGTATTGTCACAGAAAACTAACGCGTAACCTCTACATGAGTCAGTTTTCAGGCATGTTATAGGTGGTTTGGTTTTAGGCGGAATATGATGCAAGCTATTATCGATGAAAGCATAAAATGAAAGCAATAAACGTAAATAAAAAGTCCTAGTGTGGCCTATCCTACCAAAATAAACATAAAACAACTTGGAATCCACCGTTGGACCCTAGAAGCTTGTCTTGATGTTCCATCTTGGTCCTTGCAGCGGGAGTGAGCATCCGGTCTCCGTCTTGTCTTTGGTCTTCACAAAATTACTAATTTAAATTACAAAAGTAGTCCTAGATACATTCTAATTTAAATACAAAAGTAATTACATGGCAAAAACCCAAAACGGAGATTCAAGATCTCAAGATTACAAGCAAGACTGTGTCCCATCATTACGGTGACACAATCTTCTAAGGCCACACTAAGTTACAACCGTTTGCAAAATTAAATACGTTATTGAAAGCATTCATTAGACATTCAACAAGACGATAAATAAAATGCATCAACTAAATTAAAATTCATACATGACATAATACTGTTATTATGATTAACAAATTTTTACCAAACCACCTTTTAGGATTAAAATTATGTGATTATACCGTTTTAACCACTTTAATTTTAATAAGTTTATAATCCTATTATTTTAAACCGTTTTAAAATAATATGTATCAAACGAGGGTGAACCGTTTCACAAAATTAATAATATACTATTTCCGTATATAGTATATTACTAAAGGCCATGTGAAAATAAAACATGTTATTTTCGGAAAATAAAAAAAAAATGAGTCTGTTACAGGGGTGGTCTACCGACCCAAAAAACAGGTCTACCGACCACCTGACGAAAAAAAAAATTTTTTTTTTTTTTTTTTTTTTTTTAAAGCAGAATGGTCGACCGACCCGAAAAAACAGGTCGACCGACCACAAAACACGAAACCGAGTTTCTGAACACGATTTCTCACAAAAGATAAACTGTCGAAACAGAAAAACACGCAGGAGGCGGTCGACCGACCACAACGGGGGGTCGATCGACCGACTTAGCGGCAGAAGACGATTTTTCAGGTTTTAAAACTTACGAAAAACACAAAGGTAAAATTTTCATGGCCTGGCTCTGATACCACTTGTGGGGAATAAAACATGTATTCGCCCCAAACTTGCAGGATTATAATGAAACATACAATTGTGATTATAGTCATAAGTTAATAAAAAGCATGAAAAAGAAATCAACCTTTGGTCCTTGTGCGAAAGGCCTAAGAACAGGAATTAACACAAATTCCCTCCTATAACTTGCACCCAAGACTTAGAATGAGACGTGGCCGCGTGTGCTAGAAATCCTCTCCAACTGCCTTGCAATATTGGGAGAGCTATTTAGGTTTTAGATGTGAGATCTGAGGTTTTGGGAGAAGAAAGCTCTCAAAACCCTAATTTTTCCTTGAGATTTGTTTAAACAGTGAAACAAGAGTCCCTGACATAAGGAGAGTCCTCCTCCTTATGTAGCTCTTTTGGCCGAAATTTCCAATAGGGTAGGAGTGGGCTTTCCACTCTTACCTTATTCTAATTTGTGATTCGACCCATTTAGCTAAACTTTATTCGCGGGTTTTGTTTATAAATCGTATACATGTTATCAGATATTAATGCAGTCGATGTATTAATAATGGTCTGATAAAATTACGATATTGTATAATTACCCAAATTAATATAACTGTTTATATTAATACGCGAATACAATATTTAATTAAATATAACCGTTTATATTTAATTTTACGAATTAATCATGCAATCCGTATTAGCTAAAATTATTTAATCCGTATTAAATAATAATCTCAACATCTTATTGACTAATTTAATAGTCAATACCTCTGACTAACTGTTTAGTCATATCCGGCATAAATGTGATTGTATTTTCATACCTTCACATCTCTCAAACGTGTCCTATAGGTGTGACGTATAGGGACCAGTTGATCACCGCCATCCGTATGACAATAACGTCAAACTTATCTAGCAAGCCAACCGTTATTGATAAACGTGAATCAACTGGTAATAATACAAAAGTATGCCCTTGTGATCCTTAAAGAGATTTAATAAGTCATTGTACTTAATTGTCAAGGACACCAGCCCCAACAGATCATTCGTATTATTTTGGTATATTAGAATCGCCGCGTGGTCAGAGGCATAAATGGGATAATGATGAACCACCGTGTTAGGGTACACATGTACCCAATCCGTTGTGGCAAGGGCCCTATCCAACCTTTCCCGGATCATTGTATCGACCTCATACCCCCGCTGCCATGTAAACTTATTACCTCTATAGCCTAAGTCACATAGGCCACAGTCATCTATGGCTCTACGAAAAGCATCCATATAGGCCTCCCTTCTCCTTATCCCACCCTCCTTTTCACTAGCACAAGCGATCTCGTTAAAATCCCCAAACAAAATGTACGGGATTGAGCCCCCTGAGCAAATACGCCTCATAAGTTCCCATGTTTTATATTTATTATTCACTTCCGGCCATCCATATATAAACGCCAATCCCCCTCCACTTCGGTCGTCCCTCCTCATCCTTCACCTCTAACATAATGTGGTGCTCATCATAAGAGATTAAGTGAGCGTCCACATCTTTCCACCACATCCCGAGCCCACCTGAACGACCTCTACTACTCACACATATACCATGATCAAAACCACACTTACTACGAATTTTTTCTAACTCCGATGCACGCATATTTGTCTCCATAACAAAGACGGTTATGTTAGTGGTTTTGAACCATGGGACTCGTGCCAAACAAGAGCCCTACTCTTGTTTGGATTCTCACATTATTATTATTTCCTCCTTATAAAAAGACTTGTCATTAACCCTAATGTTGAAGATAAGGGAAAACGTGTAAAACATACGTGAGACGAAAAACACACGACTAAAGTGAGGTACAAACCGACTGAAAATCGTGCAAGGCATATTTCTTGGATCGTCTTGAGTTCAATTGGTAGGAGAATTTCTACATTGTAATTCTATTATACCAGGTTGTTCTTAGGCCATAAGTAAAGGACTAAAAGTTATTTCTGTTGGGGCTGGTGTCCTTGACAATTAAGTACAATGACTTATTAAATCTTTTTAAGGATCACAAGGGCATACTTCAGTATTATTACCAGTTGATCCACGTTTATCAATAACGGTTGGCTTGCTAGATAAGTTTGACGTTATTGTCATACGGATGGCGGTGATCAACTGGTCCCTATACGTCACACCTATAGGACACGTTTGAGAGATGTGAAGGTATGAAAATACAGTCACATTTATGCCGGATACGACTAAACAGTTAGTCAGAGGTATTGACTATTAAATTAGTCAATAAGATGTTGAGATGATTATTTAATACGGATTAAATAATTTTAGCTAATACGGATTACATGATTAATTCGTAAAATTAAATATAAACGGTTATATTTAATTAAATATTGTATTCGCGTATTAATATAAACAGTTATATTAATTTGGGTAATTATACAATATCGTAATTTTATCAGACCATTATTAATACATCGACTGCATTAATATCTGATAACATGTATACGATTTATAAATAAAACCCGCGAATAAATTTTAGCTAAATGGGTCGAATCACGAATTAGAATAAGGTAAGAGTGGAAAGCCCACTCCTACCCTATTAGAATTTTCGGCCGTGTACACTACATAAGGAGAAGAATTCTCCTTATGTCAGGGACTCTTGTTTCACTGTTTAAACAAATCTCAAGAAAATTAGGGTTTGAGAGCATTCTTCTTCCATAACTCAGATCTCACATCTAAAACTCAAAAGGCTCTCCCGATATTGCAAAGCAGTTAGAGAGGATTTCTAGCACACGTGGCAACGTCTCATTCTAAGTCTTGGGTGCAAGTTATAGGAGGGAATTTCTGTTAATTCCTGTTCTTAGGCCTTTCGCGCAAGGACTAAAGGTTGTACTCTTTTTCATATCTTTTTAATCTTATGACCATATTCACGATTGTATTTTTCATTATAATCCTGCATATATAGGGCAAATACACGTTTGATTCCCCACAAGTGGTATCAGAGCCTATGGCCATGAAATTTTACATTTGTGTTTTTCATAAGATTTGAAAATTGAAAAATCGGGCTGTTTTTGACGAGCACTCGATCGAGTGCTTCGGCCGCGTGCCTCTTTTTGTGAGAAATCAATCTTGTTTTCGATTATAATTCACATATTGTTGATTAATCGATATTTTTAGCAATATGTGAATCCCTTGTTGTTTTTATTTTTGATTTACACGTTTTATATCAAGATAAAAACTTGTTTTGGTTTAAAGTGCAGCGATTTGCGTTTTAACGAGTCACTCGATCGAGCCCCTGCTGCACTCGATCGAGTGACACTGACACTCGATCGAGTGCCCCTGTTGCTCGGTCGAGTGCTCATGTTTCAGGCTTTCTTTTTCGAAAATAACTTGTTTCTTATTTTCACATGGCCTAAAATAATATACTGTATACGGAAATAGTATATTATTTTTGTGAAACGGTTCACCCTCGTTTGATACATATTGTTTTAAAACAGTTTAAAATAATGGATTATATGTTTATTAAAATTAGTGATTAAAGCGGTATAGTCACATAATTTTAATCTTAAAAGGTGGTTTGGTAAAAATTTATTTATCATAATAACAGTATTATGTCATGTATGAATTTTAATTTAGTTGATGCATTTTATTTATCGTCTTGTGAATGCCTTGAATGCTTTCAATAACGTATTTAATTTTTGCAAACAGTTGTAACTTAGTGTGGCCTTAGAAGATTGTGTCACCGTAATGATGGGACACAGTCTTGCTTGTAATTTTGAGATCTTGAATCTCTGTTTTGTGTTTTTGCCATGTAATTACTTTTGTATTTAAATTAGAATGTAAATAGGTTATATTTGTAATTTAAATTAGTAATTTTGTGAAGACCAAAGACGGAGACCGGATGCTCACTCCCGCTGCAAGGACCAAGATGGAACATCAAGACAAGCTTCTAGGGTCCAACGGTGGATTCCAAGTTGTTTTATGTTTATTTTGGTAGGATAGGCCACACTAGGACTTTTATTTACGTTTATTGCATTTATCTTTTTGCTTTCATCGATAATAGCTTGCATCATATTCCGCCTAAAACCAAACCACCTATAACATGCCTGAAAACTGACTCATGTAGAGGTTATGCGTTAGTTTTCTGTGATAATACAGATGTCACGTGTCACACATAAAGCCATCACTTTATTTAATTCATTCACGTATATGCTAGTTTTTAGTTCACTTAAATATGAATAAATAAAAGTTGATGGGGTCTTCCTCGTATAACCAAAAATTGAGAATAGTCTTTATAAATCAGCCTCCCATGAATCCCTTCTTCGTCGGTAGGCATAATATGACCCCTTCTACGTCGGGTAAGTGGGAACAGATGATTTATTTTATCTCAACATCATGGTCACTCGATACTATCTAGCGACTGAGATGGACTAATAGATAGGATATACAGAAATCTATCGACCAAGAGTTCCAACGGTGGAATTAGCCAAACTGTGGGCTTATCAATATACGGAAATTGAGTCTTGGGATCGTTTATATAATTCTTGAGGGAGATCAATTATATAAATGTTTGAGTCTACGAGTTTAAATTTTAATTTAATATAGACTTAAATCACAACAATGAGTTCCTTATATGGTTTTTGTTTTATCTTCTTTTTCAGTGTAGAACACGTTCATTTAAAACTGCTGTATAACTAAATGGCTGGTGAAGACCCAATGCCAAGTGCCAAGCTAGCACGTGAATTCTGGCTTAAGGCCTTCATGGACTCCATGAATCAGTCAACTAGACTGAGGAATGATGGGTCAAACTTCTCTGACTGGGAGGCAGCACTACGGAATGCTGCCATTGCTGACGGAAAGCTTAAGTATTTAACTGAGCCCATTCCGGCACACCCAGGAACTGGAGCTAGAGCCAACGAAGTTCGCGCTCATAGCGACTTCGTCATGGAAGCGGGTGCGATAAAGAACGTACTCATCTATGCAATGGAATCAAATTTGCAAAGACGCTTCATATCCCATGGTGCAAACAAGATTTTCACCACGCTCACTAACGAATTCTCGAAAGCTCCGAGAATCGTTTCTTGTGAGCATACCTGTCGCTTCTTTGAGGCGAAACTCCAGAAGGGCCAAGCTGTTAGCCCACATATTCTCAACATGATTGAGAATATCGAGAAACTGGAGACCCTGAACTGCACGATCAGTGAGAACATAATCGTTGATCGAATGCTTCATTCGCTTCATGATGGGTTCGCCCTCTTTAGGGCCAACTACTACATGAACGACATGAAGAAGACTCCTCATGAGCTCCACTCCCTTCTCGTACAGACCGAGAAGGATCTGAAATTAAGTGGGAGCATGAAGCAGGATGTTCTCATGATCTCCAGTAAGGGAAAGGGTAAAGGGAAGGCTAAAGCTCAGGGCGACCTAGCAGTAGGTAAGCCCAGGTTCAAGAAACCAGGATTTACTAAGAGTGGGCCAGGTGAGTCGAGCAACTCACAGGGCAAGACAAAGAGCAAGGATACTAGCATGGAATGCCACCACTACCACAAGACTGGGCATTGGAGGCGCTCATGCCCCGTGTATCGCGAGGACATTAAGGCAGGCCGCGTTACTCCTGTTGGTATGTCTTCTTCTTCTTTTATTCACATGATTGAGATTAACCATGCAAGTTGCGGAACTTGGGTACTTGATACTGGTTGTGGTTCTCATCTATGTAATCATGTGCAGGGCCTCTGAAACCAAGAACCCCTAATCAAGGGTGAGGTGGACCTGCGTGTCGGGAATGGAGCACGCGTTGCTGCAGTCTCGAAGGGAACATACGTGATCCAGCTTCCAAGTGGATTCGAGTTATTTTTATATAACTGTTATTATGTTCCTAGTTTGTCCAAAAACATTATTTCAGTTTCTGCACTTGACAAACTCGGTTTTTCATTTGTAATAGAGAATAATAGCTGTATTTTCTCCTTACACAATATGATTTATGGCAAGGCAGTTTCCATGAATGGAATTTATGTTTTAGATCAAACTACCGAGATATTACATGTGAATAACAAGAGATTAAAGGTAGGTGACAAAGATCAAACTTACCTATGGCATTGTCGTATGGGACACATAAATGAGAAACGTGTAAAACAGCTCATACAGAATGGAGCAATATCGCCCTTTGATTTCGAATCATATGGCACGTGTGAATCATGTCTCATTGGCAAAATGACTCGTATTTCCTTCAAAGGTGTTGGAATGCGCGCTGCCGACCTATTAGGACTCATACATACGGACGTATGTGGCCCTATGTCGATCAACGCACGAGAAGGCTATAGGTATTTCATCACTTTCACGGATGATTTGAGTAGATATGGCTATGTCTACTTGATGAAACATAAAAGTGAATCCTTTGACAAGTTAAAAGAATACCAGAATCGGGTACAGAACCAGTTGGGTAGAAAGATTAAAGCACTACGTTCGGATCGTGGTGGTGAGTATCTTCCACACGAGTTTGATCAACACCTTAAAGACTGTGGCATCGTGCTACAGTTGACTCCACCTGGAACACCACAATTAAATGGTGTGTCCGAACGGAGAAATCGAACTCTACTCGATATGGTTCGATCCATGATGAGTCACACCGTTGTGCCTGATTCATTGTGGGGCTATGCTCTTTTGTCAGCCGCTCTAATACTTAACCGAAGTCCGTCTAAAGCTGTTGACAAGACTCCATACGAATTATGGAAGGGAACGGTCCCTAACTTGTCCTTTATTCGGGTTTGGGGCTGCAAGGCTTATGTCAAGTGGAGACACGAGGATAAGCTCGGCCCGCGATCGGTCAAGACATACTTTATAGGCTATCCAAAGGGAACTTTTGGTCATTACTTCTACTCGCCAACCGAACAACGTGTTTTTGTTGCGGCTAGTGATAAAAGAGAATCATCGCTTCGACCAAGTGATAAAAGAGAATGGATTCATTCGCTCAGTCGAGGAACCATGTCTCTATATCAAGTCGAGTGGGAGCAAGATTGTATTCCTAGTACTGTATGTCGACGACATACTCTTGATTGGGAATGACATACCTCTCTTATCTTCGGTTAAAGCATGGTTGAAAAACCATTTCCAGATGAAAGATCTGGGAGAGGCACAAAGAATTTTGGGCATCCGTATCTACAGGGATAGATCACGACGGATGTTGTCTCTCAGTCAGGAGTCTTATATAGATAAGATTCTGGAGAGATTCAGCATGACGAAATCCAAGAAGGGGTTCCTTCCTATGACTTCTGGGCTTCACTTGAGCAAGACTCAAGAAGCTAAGTCATTGGAAGAGAAAGAGCGCATGAGTCGGATTCTTTATGCTTCGGCAATAGGATCGATCATGTATGCCATGATATGCACACGTCCTGACGTTGCATATGCATTGAGTATGACAAGTCGATTCCAAGCTCATCCAGGTGAACAACACTGGATGGCCGTGAAAAACATTCTTAAGTACCTACGGAGGACTAAAGAATGGGGATTGACTTACGGAGGCGACTCGACGCTCTGCGCCACGGGTTACGCAGATGCTAGCTTCCAAACGGATCGAGATGACTCGAAATCTCAGTCTGGATTCGTTTTTACTCTTAATGGCGCTGCTGTCAGCTGGAAAAGTTCTAAACAGAGTGTTACAGCAGATTCTACGACTGAGTCCGAGTACTATGACGCCTCAGAAGCAGCTAAGGAAGCAATATGGATGCGTCAATTCTTACAAGGACTATCAGTAGTGCCTAGTTCGAATGACCCAATCACCGTTTATTGTGATAATAAAGGTGTCATCTTCCAAGCTAAGGAGCATAAGTCTAGCAAAAAGGCTAGGCATGTACAACGGAAAGCTCATCTAATCAGAGATTACGTGGAGCAAAAGGAGATTTTCATTGATAAGATCGCTACGGATGACAACATAGCTGATCCTCTCACAAAAGCATTACCACGTGATAAGCATGAAGGGCACATTCATTCCATGGGAATTGGATGTGTTCCTAAGTTGTAGTACTCTTTTATGAATTCATGTAATAATTCATTTTCTCGTGTACTCTATTCAACCTTATTGTTATGATATATAATGTTTTGTTTTTCATGTGGAATTGTACGCCAATTTTGAACACCACAAAGTGAACTGATTAACATTACATCGTTTTGGTCCTTGATTACCCACTTGAGCTGATAACTCAGGTAATCATTTTGTGACGTTGGTTGATGGTGGGTTCAACGAGCCATAAGTCACACGGCTGACTGACCAATCACAAAGGCGAGTTATACGGATATCTCGTAGGACACCCCGTGACAACGTTATGGAGTCCTAAATGTTTTACAACATTGGGTGCCAGGTCATGGATAAGACCTCCATAGTGTTCCTTAGAGTCGAGTCTTTTGATTTTAAACTGTCTCTTGAGATTAAGGCAGATTTTGGGTAACTTTGGTTTCTTTCCCACGGTCACCGTAACAGGGGCCAAGAGGATTTTTTCTGGGTTATTTCATGCTGCGCGATATCGGCAGGATTCGAGTTGAGGGAAATATCCAAACCCTTATCAGGATTTTATCATTTCTCAGGGCCACTCGAGGAGTAGTAACTGAAATGCATGGCCATGCTCGAATACAGATTCGTTTTATCAGTTAAGTTACTCTCTAGTCGGGGAAACCACTCTTGATACAGATCGCTTGTGAGATACGACCTTTGCGAATGCGGATTTGCAAATTGTCTTACATTGAGTGGGAGAAATTTTAAAAGGATATGAGAATCGGTTATCGCACCTACACTTGTACGGACAAGTGGGAGTTTGTTGGAGCTTGTGTCCTCCACATGTAGTGTGATAACGTCATTGCACATACCCTTGTACGGACAAGTGGGAGATTGTTGGGGTTGGTGTCCTTGACAATTAAGTACAATGACTTATTAAATCTCTTTAAGGATCACAAGGGCATACTTCAGTATTATTACCAGTTGATCCACGTTTATCAATAACGGTTGGCTTGCTAGATAAGTTTGACGTTATTGTCATACGGATGACGGTGATCAACTGGTCCCTATACGTCACACCTATAGGACACGTTTGAGAGATGTGAATGTATGAAAATACAGTCACATTTATGCCGGATACGACTAAACAGTTAGTCAGAGGTATTGACTATTAAATTAGTCAATAAGATGTTGAGGTGATTATTTAATACGGATTAAATAATTTTAGCTAATACGGATTACATGATTAATTCGTAAAATTAAATATAAACGGTTATATTTAATTAAATATTGTATTCGCGTATTAATATAAACAGTTATATTAATTTGGGTAATTATAGAATATCGTAATTTTATCAGACCATTATTAATACATCGACTGCATTAATATCTGATAACATGTATACGATTTATAAATAAAACCCGCGAATAAATTTTAGCTAAATGGGTCGAATCACGAATTAGAATAAGGTAAGAGTGGAAAGCCCACTCCTACCCTATTAGAATTTTCGGCCGTGTACACTACATAAGGAGAAGAATTCTCCTTATGTCAGGGACTCTTGTTTCACTGTTTAAACAAATCTCAAGAAAATTAGGGTTTGAGAGCATTCTTCTTCCATAACTCAGATCTCACATCTAAAACTCAAAAGGCTCTCCCGATATTGCAAAGCAGTTGGAGAGGATTTCTAGCACACGTGACAACGTCTCATTCTAAGTCTTGGGTGCAAGTTATAGGAGGGAATTTGTGTTAATTCCTGTTCTTAGGCCTTTCGCGCAAGGACTAAAGGTTGTACTCTTTTTCATATCTTTTTAATCTTATGACCATATTCACGATTGTATTTTTCATTATAATCCTGCATATATAGGGCGAATACACGTTTGATTCCCCACAATTTCTTCCCTTCTTATATCGATTTAGTTACTTTTGTTTCATCCATATTAATCTTAATTTTGATATAATCCTTCTTTATGATATTAATACGATTAATCTCATTATGAAATATACGATATTTCCTACAAGTGTAACTTTTCACACTCAACTCAGAGTCTCCTCCAAACACCAAGTATGAATCCTTCGTTCTTCTCATGCTAAAAACCTTGAATATGCTAAAAACTTACCAATTCGTCGTTTACCAAACACCCCTTAATTAAGTGTTTGATAATTAGCACATTAAGATTAGTAGACTACCATTTTTTTTGTGAAATGGAGTAACCTTTCCTATTTTATAATACGCTAACCAGAATGTTGGGTAAGCCGCATATGGTAAAACAACATATTGGGATCAATATGTTGTTTTACCAAACACTAAAACGAGCATATTGATTAATCATATATGCTGCAAAAAAATCGTCCAATATGCCGTTTACCAAACACCCCTCTATATAATATTTCCTTACATGATTTCTTAACATATGCCTTACATGTGTTCTAGGTAGAGCTGCCAAAAGCTGTCCCGGTCCTAAGAACCCGCCTTGCCCGCCCGAAAAACCGACCCGATACAACTCAAAAATTGGGTGAACTGAAAACAAACCAACCTGCCCCGAACCAACCCGATAACCGATAACAATTTTATTTTTCCAATGTGAACCCGACCTGACCGTCCCGTGAGGCCGTGATCCGTTATTTTCTCAGTCGGATAAATAACCAGATAATGAACTAGCCTAATAATAATTTAATAACATCTTTCTTCTTAATTATTTTCACTTAAAACTATATTTAATACACCTGCTACCCATTATTTAAACAAAAAATTATCATTCTTAATTAAATATATTAGATAGAATTTATGCTTATAAGTTTCCCCGACACTGACCTATTAATGACCTGGCCCAACTTGTCATCCATTAATAACCCAACCCGACATGAATCAAACAGACACAACCCATTACTAACCCGGCATAATCCATACCTAATATAACACGATCCGCTTTCACCCGACCCAACAAGTTCTTGGGCACAAGTTAGAAAATCATATAAACCAAAGTCAACGATATTGTAAAGTCATAGTCTAATTTCTGGTAGTCTTTTAGTGTTAGTTGGTTAGTTTTCTAGATTTCCATCATCCAAATTCGAAAAACGCCAATAAACTTGGATGAGCATGGCGATCGTCACACAATCCTCATCTTCACTCCTTCACTTCCTCTCACCACCGCCATCACACTTTCCCACCTTACCTCGCCGCCTTCCCTCCAAACTCTTCGCCTCATCCGACCTTCTCTCCGCCTCCACCACCGCCGCAGCTCCCTTAAACCCTGTAATTATCGACAAATCGTCGCTAATTCTTGCCGAAGCGACGTCAGATGAACAATTATTGGCCGCCACTTGTCTTAGAGTTCGTTCTTTCTACGAGTTTAAACAAGATTCCTTCTCTCCCGAGGTGACTACTTTCCGTTTTTTTTTCAAATTAATCATATATGTAATTCGTATAATTATGATGAATAAATTGGGATTACTTTCCGTTGTTTCACTGCTAATTAACGTAATTCCTGTAAATCGATAATTATTAATGTAATTTCTATTTTACGCATTGATCCATCCTTCCTTTTAATTCTGATGAACAAATCGTTTAATTTTTTTGGTTCAATTGAGGGCCTCACGGTTAGATGAACAAATCGTTTAGTAATGAGTTAAGAATGATTGTAAACGTAATTCCTGTAATTATGATGAATAATTTGGTGACTAGTTTCCGTTTTTTCAGTAATTGTCAACGTAATTCCTGATTAGTTGCAGTACTCATTCTTTTCATGTAATAATGGCGACCAAGTTGTTTAAGAACGACTTAACATGATCAAATTATTAGTGTTATTGCATTATTCCATGTGTCTGTAAAGCTGTAATTGTGATGTACAAAGCGTTGTTGGTTGTTCAATAATGTTGAATTTAAGTACTTGTCTATGCGAATGATGACTTGCATTGGTGACAATGCAGTCGATGAACCGTGATGTTTGTTAATTCTTTTGTTTTCTATTCCGGAAATTGTTGTAGCTTGACTTAAGTCATATTTTGAAGAAAGACTTGCTGTTTCCATGTATTAATCTCCGGAGTAGGATACTTTGCTACTGTTTGAGTTGTGGTGAAATGGGATTCTTCTACATTATTACTTAGCTGTTTCCATGTATCTATCTATCTATGTCATCTATCTATATCTATATCTATATCTATATGACTACGAGAACAAGAGTTAGCTCAAGTGGTAAAAGCTCTCTTATTCCAACCTTGAAGTTGGGGGTTCGATTCTCACCCGCGACATAGTGCGCTTATTTGAACTCTATAATAGAACCTCTAGACACGTACATCCCCACATTCAATCTCACATGTTGCTTTTCCCGCCTAACTATCCTATGCTTGGGCATCATTTTAGCCCATTTCATCTTACACGATTAGAATATTAGATTTAATGCATTTCCTTTCGTTTATCAATCTAGTCAACTATGGAAAGGATTATTTAAGGGTGGAAAGGATTCTTTAAGGGTCTTGATTTTCGTATTACACATTTTACTCAAAGCCATACACATTGGACCAAAATAGCCATCCTATTTTTCCCACTCAACACGACTGTACTATGAGAAAAAAATTGTACGAGTTTGTACTACATTTCCCCCTCCCTCTTCCTCAACCACCCAAAGCCCCCCGACCCGAATCGGCAACCGGCCATCATCCTTCCGCGTCCCACCTACATCCCTCATTGGCGGCCCCACTCATTAAATATCATATATTTTATAACCATGCTCTTCAATATTCAAAGGAAATACAAACAAATCATTTAGAATTATACACTGCATCCTCATGTGATATATTTGTTTCCTTAGTTTATCCCGAAATACACTCAAAACGGCATATATTACAAAGCACTCATAAATACAACTACCATTTGCACATCACAATTATTTGTGAAAAAAAAGGGTGTTGCGAAATCCCGCACACTTTTTCGTTTTATTCCGACTTTACCTCTCTTACTTTTCACACACAATTTGAGAGAACAATTCAAAAGCAAAGAAATAAAAAAAACATGTATGCTTAGCTACACACCACCACTCGACTCGCCCCACCGCTAGACGCCCCACCACTAGCCGCTCACAAATAGAATGCACCACCATCTGCCACCATAAACCCACCCACCACCGTCATAAACTGATCCACCTTCCAAAATCCCTAAATTTCAAACCCTAATTGTAAAAATCCCTCTCTTTAAGATAAAAAAAACATTCATTCAATTAAAAGACGTGTATTAATAAATTTACTGATAGAATAATGAAAATACTTGTGAATATGTGAATTAAAATCCATAATTTTTTAAATTATTAGCAATTTGGTTGGTGGTGAAAAATAGAGATGTGAACCCCCGCGATTTATCATAAAGATAAACAAGTAATGCGTAGCGGAAATATGAGAACTTTAAAGAAATTTTCAACATATTTTTAGAACTTAATCGCAAAATTCAAATAAACATGCAAAATAATAAAAAATATAAATAAGTGCAAGTTATACAAAATAACTGAAGTAAACGAGGGGAAAAATATCCCACTAAAAGACAAATACATGTCTAATTAAACGTAGGGGTAATTGTCGAATATTAAACAATGCTCGCGAGCTCACACATCTTCACCCAAAATTGTCATACATGTAAATATGAACGCCACAAAGTAGGTTCTCCCAGCCACACTTATTGTCAAAATACACGACCATATATACGACATATAAGCATTCATACAAGCATGTAATAACGGTAAATAAATCACGTGAAATAATATGAATAATAATCAATTTATATATACATATGAGACAACTTATGAGTCAACATATAAACCACAACAATTCAGCTTCAGCATGTGAGTAAATATCCAAGTGATGGACTCAGAGGCCACAACTGTGAGGCATGTCCAATCACACACATAAACATATATGACCAGTGTTCGACTCAGAGGCTGCTTAAAGCATGTCCAAACACCGCACACATATGTAACCACATCGGGTATCCGACTCAGAGGCCATAACTGGGAGACATGGCCGGACCCACAAACAAACATAGCATAAAGCTATCAAACAAACACAATATTACTGTCTCTGCACAGCGTATAACCACTGCCTCCAGGGCTATGTATATCCTATAACCACTGCCAAAGCTATCAATTAACGACAAGAATAGAATGAGGCGTTAGAGCCTATAACCCCTGCCTCCAGTGCTATAGTATAACCCCTGCCTATATACCTAAGACCTACCTCACGATGTAATAACCTACACCACTGTCTCCAACCAATCTCGAATATGCCTAAGATCTCGAATATGCCTAAGACCTGCCAGACCTTTCGATGTAATAACCTACACTGAACGACACTCGGGGACGAGAGTGTATAACCACTGCCTCCAATGCCTCCAACCAATCCCGAGCATAGAATAAATATCACATAACACTGGGTGACATTAGTTCATTCTGATGGCACATAACCGTACCACCGTCATCTATTCAACACAAGGTAACATAACTGTCACCAATACGAACTTAGGATGACATAACCGTCACCTAATCAAACTGAGGATAACATAACCGTTAACCATTCAACTTCGGATAACATGACGGTTATCCGACTCATTAACAACACATGAGCCAACAAATGATAAACACGATAATGCTTGAGCTAAGACTCGTAATGAACATATGACATGTTATAATGTAAATGTATCAATATTAAACAATTGAAATATATAAATTATCATTTGAAATCAATATGCAAAACGTATACAAATACTTTCCAGGAAACAAACCCAAATTTTCAAAACAAAAAACAAGAGAGGAAGCCTCAGGTGGTGGAGCCGGTCTCCCAACCGGCCGCCGGCTCTTCCACTCCCTAAGCTAACTTCCAAAATCAACACGAGTGTGTCCCAGCCGCCAGCCGGCCCGGCTGGGCACACATACATACAATTCCCACCAGAACAAACAGAAAGCATCAATGTACTCCTAGCCCACCGTCTGGGAATACATCCAAGCCATTTTCCAACGATTTACAGTGCTCTCCCGACCGGTCTACCAATCGGTTGCCGGGTCGGTGGCCCGGCTCGGAGCCCGTCTACTCGTTTTTCACCACATTTTCAGAAAAGATATACAAATACAATTGCAATGCGACTATCTTACACTGCTTGGGGATTATTGAATGACGAACACACATCGAGTAGATTTTTGCATGGGATTCCTGTGAGAAAGTAGAATCAACAGCATCGTGTTTTCATCAATTGTCATCTAGATTTTTGTATATTCATGTGCCCTTTGCTGGAATGAACATGTGCTATGCTCATTCCCATACCAGTGATGAACTTAGTGATGCTAAAAACAATTCCGTTGGCTGGAAGGCAAATATTATGAGTGTGGTTTGGAGCTAAAATAGCGTAAAAGATGATTGTTTGCATGTGAGGGGTGGCTAGTGTTTTTCATTGATATCCTGTCAGTAATGTGTTAAAATGCTTCTGTTTTGCTAATATTATATTTCCTTTGTCAAGTTCTGTAGGATTATAAGAAGTATCTGGTCGAGCGTGAGTTTAAAGGGCTGAAAGAACGTGTTGCAGGAAATAGGAAAGGATTCAGAAAGGTTTCATGCATAAATGCGTCCCTTCCTCTGTCTCATGTATCATCCTTGTCAGAAGATCTTTGCACCACATGTAAGGTACCGAAGATGTTTGGCCTTTTTTTCTCTGATAGGGGAGACCATCCTAAAGTTAACAGTCAGTCTGGGAGTCCTTCCTTTTTTTGTGGGTACATCCAGACCTCTCTCTGATGCCATTGATAGTGGAATTGTTACTCGGCCGGTCTTGGTTAACATTGAAAAGCTGTCAAACACCAATCATTCAAAATGTGTGATAATGACTGTTCGGTTGTTGTTAGATTAAGGCAGGATCTTCTTTTCGCATATACCGACAAGACTTTGAGTATGACTCACTTGTCTGAGGAATCTGTTATAGAGATATTAGCAGTTGCTGGTCGGGAAAAGTCTGTGAAGGTTTTAACATTGCAGTATAAAGTGTAATTTTGCGAGAGAACTGCATTGCAATTAAAATGTACCATCGGCATTTGAACCATTGTCATCTATCTACAGTTGTGGAAGACTTGTAAATTATTTAAAGATTTTACTGTTTTGGTTTTTCAACTCTTCAACGATGAAAAGGTTGACAGAAAACTCACTAAAAAATGGCTGCCTTTGCTTGTTTAATTTCTTCACTTTAACAAAGGAAGCCTTAACTTTTCTCTTGGATCAGATAATAGGAGGGTTTGTATTCTGTTGATTTCCAGCTCGCCATTAGAATCTTTATAGCATTGATAATTTTGACAATATACTTGCTTCAATCCAATCCAATCTTTTCGTTTGATTTTGCGTGGTCTCCAAGTTCGTAATTTGACCATAGTATTTCGGTTTTTCTTCCGTTGTACAAACTTTTGAATGGTTTTTGATTAAAAAAATTGTAAACATGGTGGTGTAATAATTTATTTTCTCATATGTTTTTAATTCATCTAGGACGAAAGTTTTGCAAGCTTTTGATAAAGGAAGTGTGAAGGGAAGATTGAATTGTACTGGAGGGGAACATTGTAGTCAGGCTCATTCTTTTATTAATATGCATTTGTATTAACTCTTGATTGTTTTAATGGTGCGGAACATGTGAGATTGGGTACTCTTGATTTTTTTGGTACGAGTCATTGAACTTTCTTCACTCTTCGACATGTAGTTTCCTCATAATGGAGAGCAGCACGTTGTTGTCGGAACGCTTGACCTAAATCAGTGTGTCAAGCTTCCTGATGAGATGGCAGGGATGAAACCGCAGGTAACTTTGCATTCTAGGTATCTTGATTTCATTTGTGAGACACTCAGTGCTCAATATGAGACACTAACTTCTGGTTGGTTCTGGTTTCCATTTGTATCATATAATTTGTTTATTTACTACTATTTGGATGATTATATTTTGATTCCAATATCATGTACATCTGGTTTGAGTTTCTTTTCTACTGTGAGAGTTTATAGAGATGGTGGAAGCATCAACTTAAATTTCATGCCGTTCTACATTTTATTGTCAATGCATGATATTTTTTTCTTTCGTCTGCAAAATGATCAAATGCTTGCTTTTCACTGATTTTCTATCTAGTGCTGAAGGAGTCTTTTACTGTTGTTTCGGTTCACAAATGAGGATACGACTCTTCCTCTTTGCAGGGCATTGGAACTGATTTTGCGAGAGCTTACTTGACTGATGTCTGTGTTGCAAAAGAATTGCACAAAAATGGTCTCGGTTTTGCACTCATCTCAAAAGCAAAGTCTATTGCTGAACAATGGGGTATTGTCACTGTATATGATGAACAACTTCATATGGAACCGCCCTTTATCTTATGGCCTATCCAGAAAAAAAAAACAAAAGCCTAACTTGTAAACACGGAATAATTTATATACTTAAAATGTAGTTTTAGTCAGAGACTATAAATTAAGTTGAGAATTACTTGAAATATGCGTGTTCATCTTTTTGATTAAATCATGTCAAAATGAAGTAATTTGATGCCTGAGCTTGTTCCTCTCAGGGATATCTGATTTATACATTCATGTTACTGTTGACAATGAACCGGCAAAGAAGCTATATTACAAGAGTGGTTTTGTGTATGAAAATGGTGAACCAGCATCGGAAGCCAGGTTTCTCAAAAGGCCCAGAAGGCTCCTTCTTTGGTTAGGTTTGCCTCTTCGATATGACTTGTAGATCGTGAAATCAGATTACTTTTTGTTTTCTGTGGGTCTTCATCATTGTATATGTGTGCTTTTTTTTTCTTATCTTTTTCTTTTCATATATTTGTATATGATCCATCATTCTTTGTTTTTCAATTTTTCATTATTGGAAGGTTCGCCCCACTGACAGCTTAAATTAGTGTTTTGAAAAATACTGGTACTTCTTAATGCTTTTTGTATATATTTTTGAGGAAAAAAAAGGTCAGCATTTGGTGAATGGAAATCTAAATGGTTGATCACTTCAAATCCAAACGGCCCTCTAGAGTCTGGCAGCCTAGCTACACAAAATTCATTATTCAAAATTCTTTCACAAAATCAAATACGGAGTACTCTGTTATTTAAAGGTTTTTTTTTTCCGTTTGACCTATGTGTTTTTGTGTTTTTTGTGTTTTCTCATTTGTATCTCTGCTTTTCCTGTATCCCCGTCGATATCCATGTAATTTCCCAAACGTGAGTTTGCAGTTTGCAGTAGTTTACCATTGGTCACTTCCTTACACCAGTAGGCAGTAGTCCACCATGATCATCCCCTATACCAAGCAACCAAAGTTTACCTTTGTCAACTTCCATGTCTTATAATTCACCATGACCCGACATCAACCTTTAATCAACCATAGCCCAACCACCTCTCCAAAACCACCCATTACTCCACCTTTGACCAGATTTGACATCAAAGAAAGCACAACATCCATAGCTCTTTCATCACCCTTGAACCAGCCGAAAACAACCCACAAACATGTCCCACCCTCGCACATTCCAAGTGCTTCTCACTACCACCATCTAAAACCTAGGTCGTTCCCACTTCATCCACCACCATAATCAAACCCCATGCTCAAACCTCCTGCAGTTTCGCACCAATTTTTTGCCATGGATTGTCGACAGCGAGTCAAAAAAGTTGGTGAAAGCAAGATCTGAAAACTTGGAAAAATGAAAAGGGGAGGTAGAAAGAGGGAAGAAAGAGTATGAAGGAAGAAGTATTTAACTTGTCCCATTTTCGACTAATATTCGAGTTGGGTTCTCTAAGCACGGAGCAGTATTTAACAATGCCTAACTAATTAGTAGTAGATATTGATAAGGTAGACCTTTGTTTATGAGAAGCTCTGATTTGGTAATGTTTCCTTCAGCTATGACTCAAAGGGTTCTTCTTCTACTACTACTACTACAGTACTACTACTACTACTACTACTTTTACCAAAACCGATCAAAACACCAGATATGAATAATCCGTAGAGTGCCCGATCAATCCGAATCAAACCAAAGTTGAATTCAATTCAATATACTTGAACCTGAATACCTTATGTATCGATAATAAAGGGTTTGATTCATTTGATTTTTAAGATATTTATTTTCCCATAAAAAGACTTGAGTTTTTTAGAGTGTTATGTTTTTATTAATCTTTTACTTATCAATGCTACCTTGCATTATTACATTTGAATTGAAAGTATAAAAAACATTATGCTAAACCTTTTTTACCCTCAGCTCATTAAACTTATGATCCAAATTAACTTGATTTGAAAGACACAAACTGATTAAAATAACTAACCAAAATAAACTCAATTGAAATAAACTGAAACCACAACTAAGGTCAACTCGATTAAAACCAATTAACGGCTTGGAAGAATTGAAGGGATCATAGCAAACTATAACAATGTGTATAATACTATAATTTCCTTGTGGATTTCTGGCTAAACAAATACAATTTCATTTCAAATAATACAATTTCAATGGTAAATCTTTTGCAGTATAGGCAGTGTGTACATACATGATGAAATGAATTTAGTTTTAACTCCCTAATCTAAAACCGATTAATTACTAATCCATTTGATCCGTATTTCAAATAATATGTAAGCAACTTTTGAAATAAGGGAAGATTGGATGGGAGTGGTATGAGAGAGTATCTAAAAAATAGTTTGGGACTTACAATTTGGCGAGACAATATATAATATTTTCATTTCGATTTCGATTTCGATTTCAATTGGTATATAATTTGTTAAAACCTAAACTGGTTGAAGACCATGCTTTAAAGCAGCTTCCCAAACAATATCAATACGATCAACATCAATGGCACCGACTTCATGATGTGTCCAGCCTTCTAGTGAATGCACTACTCCTCCTGCATGACATGCATGTACTACTCCCCTCTCCATTGTATACTGCATTTTCAAATGAATTATACCAAACTTAGTTCAGGAATTATACAAGTTAATTATGTTTTATTATGCATACCATGTCAACGAGATTAAAATTTAAAAGTATACCATATGGGTGCGTGTTTAAGTGCCAAATTAGCTATTTTGATCAAAATTCTGCATATTATGGCTTAAATAAAGTGTGTTCTGACTTCTGAGTGTTGCTACTCCAGATAATAAGAAGAGTGTAGGGAATATGGTCAAGTGTCAAAATATTCTTAGAGTTGGAGTTAACAAAATTCTTACTACAAGACTATTTGTAATTTGTAGTTATGTAAGCGTAAGCTTAGTTACGTAGTTCCTCGGTTCAATGATTCGGTTACCTTTAATTAAAATATCTCAACCACTTTCGCAAAAAATGAAAAAGACAAATAAATAACTTTTAGAAGGGATCTTGTAGAACTTTTGGAATCAAGGTGGGCGCTTGTTAGACTAAGATTGTTTATGACCCCGGTGAAACTTATTATGACTGCTCAGCCTTCACCTTCGAGGTTGAATCAACTATACATGTGGAAGTTGTTGCAATTAGAAAAGTTGTTGAGTGAGCTCTAGAACGGAACTCCGGTACTTGGATATCTCGAGTCTCAACTAATTGCTTACAACTACTCTTTCAGATCTTCGGAGTCGAGAGACCCTTCCATGTTACTAGGGCATTGCTTAGGGATATAGAAGAAATTATTCATTTCTTTCATGGCTTAAGTTTTAATTTTATTCTACGGCGATTGAGCACAATCTTGCTAAACACGCTTATGCTAATTAGGGACTTGTACTACTTTACTGCTGTCAGAAAAAGGAAAAAAAGAAACTGAAACGAAGGTAATATCAAAACCAGAAGAGTTGTAGTTGGCATTAAAGAAGAATTTGGAAAGAAATGTAGTAAGAAAACCAAAAGTCTGATGTTTTAATATGTAAGTAGTTATATCTATTTTGTTGGTATAATGGGATACCATGTTAGTTTACTATAGTAATCGATAGAGTTTGGATTGCACAATAAAGTCGTCATAAATGTGACTTATATTGTGAGATCAATATGAATCCAACACACCATTGTTAGTTATACATTATTGTTAATACTTAAAGATACGCCGACTTCATAATTATTTAGTTGGTTTATCTTAATTAACCTCTAAACTCAACATGCTTAATTAATACATCAAAAGCAGTAGACAATGAAGCAAAGGTGTCCGACCGATACTCCTATACTATTATCTTCCGTCTCTATTATTCTATCTTCTATTTATTCAATATTTTAAAATTTGTGCACTTCTTATTTGACTTTTTATTCTTCTATTATGGACTATCCTACTTTGTCGGTTTCACATATTCCTTCCGTATGTGCTATTTGGGTTGATTGAGACAAATAAAATTTATGAGGTTTAATTTCACAATTGAACAAAGTAAAGGGAGTTAGCTGTGACTTTCTTGTAATTATCAAATATTGTACGAGTAAGCCATGAGCGACAAATATTTACAGTATTATGGAATAAGATAATTTAAAAAAAAAAAAAAAGAAAGAAAAGTTGCATAGATGTTACCTCACAACTATTAAGGCCTTGGACATCTTGAGGGAGTTTCATGGCAGCAAGATCACCATAAGTACAATCTCGTCTAAAATGCAAGATGGGTGGAACCACAAATTGATGAAAATGTGTCCCTGCTGGTGCCCAGCTTTGCTCCCTTGGTGTTATCCATTTTCCAACTATCCATGCCTGTTTTGTTTTACCACATTAAATTACATAACAACTACGATTACAAGTATGCATGTTACATGTACCTACCTGCCTCGAATCCGAACTATACAATAGGGTCTACCTAAGAAAAAATGTATGCTTCATAGGTGTTCCTTATATTTATAGCGCCAACTCACTAGTCACTACCATCCTTTGCACTACTTATATTCTCTGCCGTCTTAATAACGAGACAGGAACTGCCTTTGTAGTCTAGGTTACGGGTTTAGAGTAGATTGTATTCAGATTGAATTTTTGAGATCGACTTTGGGCTTGAGTTGAAAGTGGCCGAGCCTAAGACATGCTTGACTTAGGCTCGGAATCAGCTCTTGATTGAGCTCATCAATCTGAGTTTCAATCAACTGCCACTTGAGAAGTAGATCTGTTTAAGTCAGACAGCAAAGTGCGAAACTGCAAAAGTGGTTGGTGTGAGTGTGAGTCTCAGACGATGATACCTTACAGTTCTTTGCGGCATGGTATTTAGTGACTTGTACCAAATACTTTTGGAAATCAAGTGGTGCTTCTTTCTGAATTTTCTGAAACCTTTCTGTTGATAGCGTCAACATCTGCAACAATTTCAGCAAATGAATACAATGATATCCGGATATGTAATAATGTAGTGGACGGATTTGAGCAAGTAAAAATGATGACTTACCAAAACACGAACTTGCTTGCGACATAAATACAGAGCGATAGCTCTTCCAAGTTTAGAGGTTGCTCCAGTTAGAAACACTTCCTTAACATCATTAGGGATTTGATCAAGAATTACGGCAGCAGTCAATGTGTTTCCATGAACAACGCGTACTCTTAGATTTGGGTGTTTGTTTACAAACAGCGTTCCTCCCCCATTTAGTGCCTCATTCTGTTTCCCAAAGTTACACTTCCATTAGTAGTAAGTAAACACATTGATCAGTTCAAAACCCAAAACAAATAAATATTACCTTATTGAGAGCAGCAAGGCTAAGAACCTTGACACCCATCCTATCTGCCTTAAGGATCGCTTGTTCTATTTGCCTGTTGATTCCTTTTGTGGCAAATGGCAAGAAATACTGCCCAACAAATGTAAAAGCACAAGCGCATGCAATTCATGAATATATGGTATTAACACAAATGTATCAAGTAATATAAAAGTACTTGTAGTAGTAATCGATCAATATTTGTAGTTAGAAGGTATATGATACCTGAAAACCAAATCTGGGTACAACCCAGGTATGATGCAACTTGCCACGAAGGTTGTAGAAGGTGAGGACAAAGGTTTTAGCCCAAGCCCACATAGCGAACATGACAATGAGCGTCCCAGGCCAAACAACAACGAGGAACCACCGGATGGTGTATGGCTGTGATGCAAATGCTCGGAATAACCACGGTACATGCATAGCCGATGTTATGTCCACTATATGTGCTAGGAACACAAAGTCTGGTACTTTCACATTTTTCCCTGCATCATCATTCATTCATTCATCAACCGTAATCATGTAAGAATTGGAGAACCAGGATTTATGCTTAAGCAACTAAACTAGTTTCAATTTCTCTGTTCCCTAGTCCTCTCCAATCTTGTTAATGCAATTCATCAAAACTACAAAAGCTTGTCACCTAACTCTTCCAAATTACTACTCCGTATGTAGGGGCGGATTCGGGGTGGATAGGGTAGGCAAGTGCCACCCCCCAACATAAAAATAAGAGTAATTATTGTATATAAATTTCATAAAAATGGGTTGGGCTTAGTGGTTAAAAGTGGTTATGTGTTAGAAGTTTGGTGAGGTTAGAGGTTCAAATCTCACTAGAGTTTTTTTTTTTTAAAAAAATTTGCTTTTTTTCATCAAACTTCACCTTTTTTTTCTACTAATTACGGAAAGAAAAAATTTTTGCCCCGCCAAACCCGAAATCCTGGATCTGCCACTGTCCGTATGTACCATATTATTTTAATAAAATGTAATCCTTGTTTCGCCATTTATTTACCTTTAATTTCACCATTTGTAGATATGATTATTGAATAACAAGTGGACTAAATAACTAGTCGATAATGATATTACCCATGAAAATTTTCCGAAGAAAAAAGGTTAACAAATGAGTATTCCCAGAGCGAATAATTAACCAGTGAAGGGAAGCTATATGAAGTGATTAAATGTGAAGTAAAGGACGATTAACAAATTAGGAATAGTTTCCTAAAAAGGTGAAAAAGGAAAAGAGTAAAACAAACCTGCATTTAGACTGATCTGTTTCTGGAGATCCCAAGACTTGTGATTCAGAGTGTTGCCCAATAAATCGTAAAGTGGCATAAATAGACAGAAATTACAGTCTTTCCCCAAATGATGTAGGCTGTGATATCTGTTTATGTTCCATAAAAACAACTAAGAAGTACTCCGTAGCATATTTACATTTAATTAAGAAACTTGAAAATTAAATTAAATTGTCTTCATACTTTATTTTCTATTTGATTCATAATACTTATATTTTAAAGTCCGACACCTATAATAAAGGGTTTTTGAAATCATGTTATTGTTTTGTTTTGCATTTAGTAATGAGTGTAAATATGTGTCCTTAAGACCAAAGAAAGAACAAAATTCGGGTTGTAATAAATTTTTGTTGTGGGTCTAGTAATCAAGGCCGTGGTCATTATTGATTGACAAAGTTAAAAATAAATACTAATGAGACAAACAAAGTAAAGGATATATAGTGCGTGTAATGTTTATAATAGGGATAAAAAGAGAAGAGGACGCTAATATAGAAATTTGGACGTTGCTTGCGTTTTTTTTAAAAACAATGTTATAAATAACAAAAAAAAATCATGTTTGTATCTTTTATTAAGTATAGACAATTGGGCGTAAGAGATACTTATTCGATTTTTCTAATATATACCGTCACTGACATATAATAAAAAGAACTTATAAATTATATTGGGTAGAATAGGTTGTGGATGACTGGATTCAAGTAATTGAGCAATCTTCCATCAACATTTAAGAGGAAGAAATACGAAAAGAATGGTAGACAATCAATTGTCACATTCAAAAATCATAAACTTCAACTTCCACCCACCGTCCAATAAATTTGGTACATGTGAGTTTTATTTCAAAAACAATAGGTGGATTAAGAAGATATATACAATTTATTTAAATAAAGAAAAAATAAAAAAAATTATAACATATTTTTAATTTAATATACGGTATTAAATTAAGACATAACTAGAAAAAACGTTGAATAAACTTACGTAGGAGTGTAAATGAGGTATCTAAAGAGTGGAATAGCTTGAAAGAAGTTGTGTGAGAAAATCTCAACGTTGCAATGACCCATGCATCTTAGAAAATCAAAGGCCAAAACATAGACATAAATCAAGCTAATTGACCCAAATCCCACCAAAATGGATCCCACCAATGGTATTGCCATGATTGGTACCAATAATATATGCTCCAAAAATGTTGCATTCCCAGCTGCATTATTACAATACAAACGTCTTCAATTTAGGGTTACAAACATACTTAATAATGCATTCAAATAGAACTAATTAAGGATTATTATTAGCTCATGTGCCCAATTCTTCCCAAATAAACAACTCTTTTTTGCTACACAATAACATACGTACAATTTGTTAGGCCAAATGCATATATAGTACCCTCCTTTTCAAAGATTTTGCTAGTTTCACTATAAATATATTAGACAAAGCTATAATTATGGTTCTAAACCAAATTTATCTTTGCCGTAAAAAGGGTCACATGGGATTTTGATGTTTACGTGGATTGAACTCAGGTCATGAGTACTACTGGCTACTGATCATGACTTTATCGATATAATTAAAGAGATATTTTAATTTAATATACGGTCTCGTACATGTTTTCATATGTTTGCGGTTTGCCTATACTAGACGTTTGTCTACATAAAAAGTTTCAACCAACATTAAAACATAGTAACAACTAAGATGGAAACGTTTTTTTAAAGTTACTTAGATATTTTGTAGGATGAAAATGTACTGTCATAATATTTTGTACTCAACACCCAACTTAATAATAAAGAAACAAACTTTATTTTTAATACTCAATCCATCGATTCTTATTTTAATTTATTGCCCCCTCCGTTCTATTATTTTCCAAATTTGATTCCCGTCCTCGTATTTTTCTTCACATTTCAGATTACAGACCAAAATGGCTATTTTGTAACTATTTCCTCAATCATTTCAAAGTAAAACAAAAAAAAAACTTAATTTTTTGTCTGTTTGTTAAAATAAGCATTAAGTGGCAGTTACCTGTAAAGGGTTGAAGCACAGGGGAAGAGTGGTGCATTGAATGGTAAGAATCATAGAGAAATTGTTGATTGTGGAGAAGTCTGTGGATACAATAATATAGAGGTTCTGAAACAAGCATGTGAAGGAGCAGTGCCACAATTAATCCTTTTGTATCCCAAACATTTCTCCAATTCATTAAACTTGGGAATTTGTATAACATTAAGCCACCCATTACTGCTTGAAGAATTATGAAATTGTCCCTACAATCATACACAATTTTTAAATAAATCATACAATAAATAAATGCAAATCATGGAACGAAATTCATTCATTTTTATAAACAAAACTATGAAAAATGCTAGTTAGGAGAGTATCTATGGTGGAGTTACGAGAAGGCTCAAAGCGACACGTGTTTCTTAGATGGTTAAAATTTATAGGTTTTACTAAAACTTTTTAAAATTTCTAATTTCCCTTATACCATCACTTGTTAATTCAGTTCAACTTTAATTTCTCGCCCAGGCTGAGTTCAAATTATAAATCCTCAATTACTAGCTACTTTAATTTAATTTTAGTATGTGATCATTGATTAGTTATGGACTTCCATCATGCATGAAACACCTCTAAACTCTAATTTCTCGATGAGGTAGTTACTTCACGTGTATTGTGTGTCTAAAATATTGCATTTTAAGGAAAATCACAGCTTAAAGAGTTTCATCATCTTTTCAAAGATCCATAGTGAAAAAATAATTATAAACAGTCAACAACAATATATATATATATATACTAGATTTGAAAATATATTTTTGTTTCCTTTAATATATAACTTATCTTTCTAATAATTTTACTAATTGTGGATTGTTTTTATACTTTGTCCCGGAGAATATGTAATTGCAATGATGAAGAAAATAAGAAATTTAATTATATTGTGTTATTTAAATAATTATTCAAAAGGTTTAGTAAAAGAACAAAAGCCAACTTTTTATTAATTTAATTTAATACATATGTATAAACAATAAAGAATACGTACCAATCCCATTCATGATCGATCTGCTTAAAATCAACACCTTGGTGGTTGATTCTTCGTTTATGGCTAAGGAAGTGCATAGTGCAGAAAGTATGCCAAAATTGATGGATGCCGTATCTTAGAACACACAACACTAGAAGATGGAAGCACCATGTATTTCTTATGCTCTCTCCCTTCCACCATAGATGCGATAGATGTGCAATAAATGGTCCATATATCACGTACTACAAATTAAAAACAAGTTTAAATTTAAATTTTGTAGAGTAGTTAGAAAAAATTAAGGAAAAAAGAGGTTAATAGTAAGTGATTGTGTATGCATACCTTGTGAGATCCCAAAAACTCCCATGGCCAATTAGCTAAGGGAGCAACCATCTTTAGTCTTCTTTACAAAGAGTTAGTTGATCACTTTATCAAATTAGAGAGTGATTATAATATGCATACACTGATGTTTGGTTGTCTTTTCGTGAGTATACTTAAAACGAATAAAAATCTTGAAAAGTTTGGCAAAAGCAAGGTTGTGAATCAAATTACGAGATTTCCAATATGATGGGAATGAAAGATTTTTTTTTTTTTTTTTTTTTTTTGTAGATACTAAAAAAAGAGAAATATGGGATTTCTTGGTTTCAAATTTCCAAGTTGTTTTTGGGAAAAGAAAGTGGTTAAAACAAGGCTAAAATATAGTTTTTCTTTGGATGTGAATGAATGAAGGCCAAAAAGAGTTTATAAAGGTGACCAAAGGAAGCTCAAGAATTAAATGCAAATTGGAGTCCATATAGATTACAGTTAGAGGAAAAATGTCGTAATCATTTAGGGAAATTTTTGGTTGGAAGTGGGGTATCAAGTATTTGCAATATTTTCAAAGGTAGGCTGGCATCATTTGTGCTAAATCATATGATATGTGTAGTAGTCATACATGTTGCAAGAAATTCGAGTTGAAGTTATTAGTTAAGGACATTGCCTCCCAATTAATGCTCCTTTAAAGATATGGTATGTTCAAAGAAATGTGAGAATAATGAAACAATGCAAGATGGTACTGTTGTTGTGTTCATTTAGTTTTATACGTGTGTTGATTAGGTCAAAACATAAAACTCCTTCAGTAGTAGCTACTAGCTATATATGATGTATTGTGGATTTTGGATATTTTTGAAGAAGACTTAAACCCTGTTTTTTCTGACTTATTTTCAGCTCATATAAGTTCAGTTTAGTTTAGCTCAACTCAGTTCAGTTCAGCTTAGTTCAGTTCAATTCAGTTCAGCTCAGTTCAATCCAGCTCGGCTTTGTTAAGTTCAGCCTACATTATTATTATTATTATTATTATTATTATTATTATTATTATTATTATTATTATTATTTTGGGAAAGGATTCGCGCAACTATTATATAAAAAAGAACAAAATAAGAGTTTACATAAAATTGGTGGGCAGACGAGATACAATCTGAGCTCCCACCCCCTTAGCTACAGCAAAGCTAAGCCTAGTAAAAAATTAAGGGCACCAATAGCACGCCATATTTTTTTCTGCAATTATTTTTTCAAACTTTTTTCGAAATTGGTTGTGAGAGATGAATAATATGAAGACTTGTGTTTAGGGTTTGTTAGTTATATATGCAAAATAAAATGGTAGTTGCGGAGAACTTAGGTATTGGAAGTGAGTAAATTTTTCTTCTTTTTTCAGATTTTCTACATTTACCAGATCTTTCACGCTTTTTTGGTGCAAAATATTAAAGTATGGTCTCCAATTCTCCATGCAGTAGGCAACAATATGAAATGTTTCCTTCGTAAAATGGAATATACTTTAGAGAGGTATCTAGAATGTCATAATAATAATAATTATTATAAATTAGTAAAGGGAATTTATTATTATTATTAATAATTTGTTTATTATTATTATTATTTATTTTAAAACAGGAAACTTTTATTAATAAAAAAACTTTTTTTTTTTTTTTTTTTATTATTATTATTATTATTATTATTATTATTATTATTATTATTATTATTTTTTAGTTAATTCAACTTAATTAAACTTCATTTCTATTGGTTTCAGCTTTACTCAGTTCAGTTCAGTTTGATTAAATTCAGTTCAGTTCAGCTCAGCTCGATTCAATTCAGTTCAGTTCAGTTCAACTTCATTCAGTTCAGCTCTAAAAAGTCAAAAAGAACAGGGCCTTAAACTAGGTGAATCATAGAATTGAAGTTTAGAACACATAGCTTCAAGCTATAAACATTTCACAAGATTGGTCATTGGAAAACTTAAATTATGAGTAAAGACCTTTGAGAATTTCACTCATGGTTTATCTACTCAACTCCATCCTTGCAAACACTATGGCTTTTGGATGTTATTGAGTGTTAAAGTTTATATTTTACTTTCAGATTAGATTAGAGTAGGTCTCGTTTAAGACGGAGTTACCTTAAGACCAAAAAATATTAACGGTTTTAAATTGAAAGTAATCATTTACTGTTATAATTAATATCGTTACTTTTTAACAGAAAGTGGATATTGAAGATATTTTTACTTTATAAAAAATAGTTATATTTAATCCATCTTAATTTCGAGTGAAAATAGTTCGTATGAAACAAAATTTTGCTTTTCAATTAGGTTTAAAGAGAAAAATTTAGGGTGAACATTGCTATCAAAATTTGGAATAAATCAAAGCTTTTAGAACCAAGATTTGACAATACTTACAACAGTCCGTCTTGTTTGTAATCTTAAACAAAACTAAAAACAAATAATATTTTATCTTTTAAGCAAGCGACTATAAAAAGTTAAGGTACGTGCGAATCTTGTCATGCTCTTACAATAAACATATCACTAGGGGTGTAACCGAGCCGATTTGAGCTCGAGCTCGGGTGTGCTTGGAATCGGCTCAGAAACTTGAGCTTGAGCTCGGAATCAGCTCGGAATTATCCAAGCTTAAAAAAAATCAAAGCTTGGAATTAGCTCAGATTAGGCTCGAGCTCTATTCGAGTTCGGTTAAATCTTTATTTTCTTTAATTTATTGAACTTTTAAATCAAATTAAAAATACATACAGTATATTTTAAGAAAAATGCAAATATAAAAACATATGATTATAAATGTTAAAATGTCATTTTATTAGGAACAAAAACAATTGCTAAATGACACAATAACTAAAAGTAATAGATAAAACGACCCGGTACAAACTTCCGATAACAAGCTCTACTAAGCTCGGAATCGGCTCGGATTTGGATCACCCCGACTCGAAATCGGCTCGAAATTAGTTTTAAACGATTTCGAGCTGAGCTTTTACCGAGCTGATTCCGAGGGCTCTACGAGACGGCTCAGATCACTTACACCCCTACGTACATATCACAAAAACTCATTTGTGACGGAATTACCCGTCACAAGCTTGTGACGAGTCGGATAGTACCAACCTCTAAGCAAGTGAGTCAAATAGTAGTGATGTGGGATGATAGATTGTTTAGTGTAGGGTATATAGTAGTTGTGTTGTTATGTACCATACCCTCATAATCCAATACCGTTAGGAAGGACCATTAGATTATGAAAGCGTTACCATCTCAGTTTTTTGAGGCATAATATCAAGGTAATCGATAATATAACTTATTATGATAAATAATGTAAAGTGATTACAATGTCTCAAAAGATATAACTGTAAGGTTCTCGGTCATACCAACCCTAGTACAAAATTACTCTCACTATTTATTTTACCAATTTAACTCTTAAATATAGTTTAGATCTTACGCATGCAAATGAAAATGCGGAAAAACAAAGAATCAGACCCTTACATTCGGTCCAAAATAGCTTAGGATGATCCTCCACGGAGCAACCAAAGTAGAATGCCTCCTTTACGATGCACCCAAGACACGCCTTTAATTACCGAGAACTAACACGGACTAGGTGAAGGAATTCGGTTTACCTTAAAACGGGTTCTAATCGTATTACACTACAAAAAAAAACGCTTTATTTGCGACGAACAGAAATTCCGTCGCAAAAATGGGTTTGGGACGGAATTTGTGACGGAAATTTTTTTTGCGACGGATTTTGCGACGGACCCAAAATTCCAAGACCCGCGAAGTGAAAGTCAAATGGCGGGAAAGTTTGCGACGGAAAATCCCTCGCAAATATTGACTTTTGCGACGGAAATTCCGTCGCAAAATATTGACCAGACTTGACCAAAATTTGGTCCAGGGTCAAACTTTGACCAGATTTGCGACGAAATTTCCGTCGCAAAAGTCAAAATTTGCGACGGATTTTCCGTCGCAAATCTCGTCAAAGTTTGACCTGGACCAGATTTGCGACGGAAATTCCGTCGCAAAAATTAATTATACAGGCCCCGCGGGTCTTATTTTTCCCCAAATCAATTTCATTCTTAACCCTAAATCGCGATTTACTCCTTCCTTCTTCACCTCACGCTTAAGTCAACCACCACACCACCAGCACCCCACCACGCCGCCGGCCTCCACCCACCGGCCATCACCCACCGTCGCACTTCCTTATTCTCCTTCCTTCCTCCTCCTTCCTCTCCTTCTTCTTTCTTCTCTCTGGCACCTTGCCGCCGCCACCTTGCCGCCGCCACTTCCTTCTTCCTTCTCCATTTCTCCATTTCTCCTTATGTATGTATACTAACTTTCGTTATTTCTATACCGTCTTAATTAGTTATGTTTAATCCGTCGCAAAATTCCGTCGCAAATTCCGTATTATTGTTTTTTATTGTTATTAAGAATAATTAGTTTAGTTTAATTGTTATTTGATTAGTTTAGTTAGTATTGTTAGGTGATTAGTAATATTAGGTTAGTAGCTAATTTCGTCCCAAATCCGTCGCATATTGTTGTTAAGATGTTTATGACGAATGATTTTGATATAAAGTTTGCATTGTTGTTGATTGTTAGTGTTGTTGATTTGTTTAGAATATTCTTGAATAGTACCCGTTCAATAATTACACATTAGGTGTAATTGTTGAATAGTCCCCGTTTTGGGACTGTCTTTGAATCTTTCATGCCATTTAGGTAGTAAACATTCTTATATTTTCTTGATTGTAATGAAACAAAAATTGGGCAACACTTCCTTATTGTTCTCTAAATACATTTTATATAATGTATTTGGAGAACAATAGGGAAGTGCTGCCCAATTTTTGTCTCATTACAATCAAGAAAATATAAGAGTGTTTACTAATGGTATGAAAGATTCAAAGATGGGTTTAGGCTGGAGAGATAAGGACCCCAGACCAATATATCAAATTGTTTTTTTTTGCAGGTTGGTGTTGGTGTTGGTGTTGGTGTTGGTGTTGGTAGTTGTTGTTGTTGTTGGTGTTGGTGTTGTTGTTAGTTGATGTTGTTAATTAGTTGTTAATTAGATAGATAGTTGTTAACTAGTTGTTGTTGTTAGTTGTTGTTATATATATGTAGTTGTTGTTATTTAGTTGTTGTTGTTAATTAGTTGTTGTTATTGTTTGTTAAAATATGTAGATTTACTATGAAGAGATTAGAAAGAAAATGGATGTATGAAAGGTTGGATTCTAGGAAAAAAATAAGGCAGGATTTCGTAATTGGTGTTAATGAATTCATTAACTATGTTAAGCAGCAAGACGAATTCATTAGAAATAGAGAAATTAGGTGTCCATGTTCTAAGTGCAAGAATACAAAGTATTTAGTTGTACAAGAAGTAAGGAAACACCTTGGTTTGAGAGGGTTTTGTGATAACTATTACGATTGGGTGTGTCACGGAGAGAAATTCTCCGTTGAGGAAGAGGGAAGCTCATCAATGCACTGTCACCAATTGAAGTAGAAGAAGAAGATGAAGATGAAATTGTGGAGGAACCAAAATACAAACAAATTGTGGCAGAGGAGCAACATGAGGATGAGGATGAGGATGAGGATGAGGATGAGGATGAGGATATTATAGATTCTCTTTGTAAGGATGTAGGAATACATTGTTCAAGTGATGATGATGATTAGGACTGCTATCTATTAGATTTGATAATCTTGTATTTGTTGAAATTATTGTAGATGCAGTATGTCTTAATGTCAATGAAATCATCTTATTTCATTTATTATTCAAGTTTTTAATTACGTAAAGCATTTCTTTCTAATTGTTGCTATATTAGTTTGATAATATGCCGGGCGGAAGACGACGAGGTAGATAGTGGTAGTCGTCAGCCTGAGGGACGACGATCGGGAGCTAGTGACGAGGACGAGATTGTTCCTCCTCAGCCTCAGCCGCATAAACATCGAGTACACCTCGATCCGACTGATTATGATGGCGGCATGTGGTAAGTATCTCATTTGTTTACTCATTGATTGTATATATATTGATTATAATATGATTACTTGTTGACTATTTTATTTTCAAATTTAACTTTTTTTCAGGTTCGGTGACAAAGACGTTTCCGATCTCGTAACCTTGACCATTATTTCGAACTACAAGGAATTTGCGCCAACTGGTCACTTGCGTCGTATGCGATGAAGAAATAATGGTGGGATTGGTTTGAGGTATTTATTAACTGTTACCTATTTCTATTTTATTATTTATTACCTATTTTTCGTTTCATTATTTTTTAACTATATTTTTTTTTGAAACAGCAACATGTTACCTTTCATGCTCGTGACAGAGATGCGGTTAAGGCGGCTTGGACCAACATGATGAAAGACCACCTACGCAAAAAGATCCACTACGCTGCCAAGAAAACTGCGGAGGAAAGGCCGTCTTGGATACCGGCCGATATATTCGAACAGATTCTGGCTAGAAAGAATAATCCAAAGTTTCAAGACACATCCGGGAAAAACAAAGCCAATAAGATGTCTGGAAGTACCGAAAAAGGCAAGGCCTTAGGTACTCACATTATGGGTCGTAAAAACACCCTACAGATGATGGATGGAATGGTAATTTCATAGTTTTTACTTCACTTTTTCTCGTCTTGAGTAATTTTTAAACAATTGGTAAACTTTGACAATCTTGAGTGTTTTTTTTAACAAGTGCCGTTCGATTGAAATTGCAGGCTGGACAAGATGGGAGGGATGTACCATCCGCCTTGAAGTTGCTGGAGAAGACGAAGAAGCATGCCAAGAAGGGATGACTTTCAACGAAACCCAAAGAACTCTTTGTAAGTTATCAAAAACTTTTCTTTATGTTTTAGTAATTTGCTTTAGTAATTAATTAACGTATACTAATCAAACTTTATTTTTGTTTTGTAGGAAAAAGTTTTTTCAAGAAAGACAAAAACGATAAGTGAAGGGATACCGGAGCAGGATATCGACGACAACGAGATCTACTTCGAAGAACACGGCGGTTTTAACAAGAAAGGGTTGATACTTGGTATGGGAAATGCAGCACCAGTTATTTACGAATGTCGTCGTCACTCAAGTGCTGGGAACCCATCATCATACACCCCAGGTTTGTATTTTATAGTATATTAAAGATTAAGACTAACCAATTATTTTACCGTTTATTGAATGAATATAATACCATGTTTGACTATTAATTGCAGGTATCGTCAGCAGAGTTCTTCGAGAGAATGCTCAGCTAAGAGAACGTGATCTCGAGACATCTCAAAGGCTGAAGGCAATTGCAGAGTTCTTAAGTCAACGGGGGGAGTTCACTACTCAAAGTTGCAACCCGGGAGGCTTTTCTCAGCCGAGACGCGACTTCGATGATGACGGCGGCGACAATGCTAAGGCGGCCAGCCATTTCGTCACCCCATAGCCCACTGACACAACCGTTAGATAGGTTTTATTAGGTTGGTTAGTTGGTCTACCGCGGATTATGTTTAGTTTTTAGTTGGATGAACATATGTAAAACCTTCATTTTAGTTATGAACAGACCTTTTAAAAACCTTGTCTCCGACAAGTTCTTTGTTGCTAGGTTGTTTTTGCTGAAATATGCAGGTTTGGAGAGCTTACAAAAGGGTAAAATGAGCCATTTAATTGAAATGGGGAGCTGAAAAAACAGCTGAAACCGGAAAATACTACAGGAATTTGCGACGGAATTCCGTTGCAAATGTTGACCAACAAGTCAAAGTCATTCACCATTTGCGACGGAATTTCCGTCGCAAATGTCCTCTTTTGCGACGGAAATTCCGTCGCAAATGTTGACTGACTTTGACTTGTTGGTCAAGGTCAGTCAACATTTGCGACGGAATTTCCGTCGCAAAAGAGGACATTTGCGACGGAATTTCCGTCGCAAATGTTGACTGACTTTGACCAGATGGTCAAAGCCATTCCGTCGCAAACCTTGGTCAATCCGTCGCAATTTTTTTGCGACGGAAAAATCCGTCCCAAATTTTCTTTTTGCGACAAAAATAAGGGACAGACACTGTCCGTCGCAAATCCGTCGCAAATGATGTTTTTGCGACGGATTTCACCTTTTTTGCGACGGACCTGTCCATCGCAAATAGAGCATTGTTTTGTAGTGTTAGAACAATAATCGAAAATACTATAACTATTATAGTTTTACTATAATCTTAATTATAATTTATTAGTAAATATTATTTCTTACTAGAAAATATTTGAGAGGATTTTATTATTTTTTGTACACTATGAAAAATAAGCATTAGGGTTAGAAATGAATTATGTGAACCATTCACATATATAGAGGGTGATGGGTTGAGTGTGTTGTATGTGTGCCGTGTAGAAGGGAGTATGGGGAAGAGTTTTTAATCACTTTTTGTCTTACCCATACATAATAGGTATGTAAACCTATTACTACCATAATCATTGGATTTTTAGGGTATGATATTTAACATTTCAAAACCCTTAAAAACTCCTTATAAAACCGGCACATACAAATATAAAATGGACTTTCATTTTACAATTTGTAATTTGTACAATTGTGTAATATGTGACATCCTATGTGACATAATACAATTGTATTAATTTAAAATGTGTTGTGAAATAAAGACAGGAGAGAATTATAGAGAGAAAGTAAGAGAGACAAAAGTAGTTTCTCATTCCATTATGAGGGGTATATATACATATACAATGAGATAGAGTTTCCATAAGATAAAACACTCTAAGATATTATAAGATATGGACATCCATATAATATTATACTATAATATTTCATAACACTCCCCCTTGGATGTCCATCACTGAAGAAGATGCCTCGTTAAAAACCTTTCTAGAAAACCTCGTGGGAAAACACTAATAAAGGAAAAGAGTACACTAATCTTCAAACACGCATAGCAAAGTTGCCTCGTTAAAACCTTTCCATGGAAAACCCAGTGGGACAAAACCATAGCTAAGGAAAAAGAGTACAACGCGTGTTACTCCCCCTGATGATGACATAACTTGATAAATCTTGAAATGATCCATGCTTTGATATAACTTCTCGATCGTTGAATTAATACCCATTGTAATTAATAGACTTGAATCTTCGGTCAATAGAAATCCATGGCAGTTTCGATATCACATTTCTTTGATAACTCACACTCTGGATATAATCATTTCATAACAAATCTTGGATCTTCATTTCAATTGATACTTCCACAAAAATGATTCTTCTCCACAAAAACGACATGACATTATATGTCGAAAATAACTGTCATCTCAACAATAATGACGATTATGACTATAGCGTAGTAATGCGCTTATATTGCTACCTCGTTAAAAACCTTGCCAGGAAAAACCCGTTGGGACAAAAAACCTAGTCGAAGGGAAAAAAAGTGTAGCCATCATTCCTTAATTCCTTGTATTATGGAGAATCAATGCGATAATTATTGAATAAATCATCCAATACCTTTGAGCTATTTTCTTTGCTAAAACATATATTTATTGATTGACGTCCTCATTGTAGATTTTGACTATAATATTTTCCAACTGTTATGGTACTTCTGAACCATAAACTAAATTCAAATATTTAGCATGAAGCTCATTTAAATCATTATTCTCATATGCTCAAACTTCAGTTTGACACAATAATAATTTCCTTGAATTAACTCTACATGAATTTGAAGTATTCCATTTTGGAAATAATCACGATAACCTTTCAATCGTGTCGTAGAGGTTTATATATAATCCTGAGTTCCCAAAACTCAATTAATAAAACATCACCATTTGATGATCATTTATAAGAGGCTCCTATAAGGAGTTATTCTCGTTGGAGTATCTCATAAAATAATATATCTCCTTTTTAAATATTTATCAAATAATAACAATATAATTAATCATGCGCATGCATATGATATGTAACCGATTCTATTCAACATTCTAAAACAAATAATAATGTAAATATTAAAACTAAATGCAATGATGAACTAAATCTCGAAATGCACATGATGATGACTCGATAATGCAAACTGTACAGTTTTGTTTCCTAACATTCATAACTTAAAATGACTTCCGGTGAATAAATGGACTTCCGGTCCATGAGCTCATTCATAATCATTGATTATGTGTCGACAATAAAATTGGACTTATTTATACGATCCCCATTATCTAGTCCATTAAACTCCGCGCGCAATTGCATATCGGTTCATTAACCATATCGATACAATTTCAATATCTCGTGATATTGTCAGTACTGAATAAGTGATATCTGAATATATACGGTACCATTTCTTTTTCTATATAGGCCATCTATTATCATTCAGATATCTATGTCACTTCCGGGACATCCAAACTTCTTTACTTTGTAAGAGTACCAACTGCTCATGCTTGCCATTTTCTTATTACTGAAAATATTTGAACTGATCATATGACTTTCACACTACCTTTCTTGTGTGTTTGTTGTTCAAACTGGCAAGAATCTAATTTTCGTTACACCAATTTTCTATGACTAATTTATAGCTCGCTATACCACATATAGGGCTATCTGGCTATAATTAAATCATAGATTTCATTGTATGAACATATCACATTTCTGATAAGATGATCAAAGTGGTATTATTAATACATCTTCATTATTAAATGAATACCATCATTTTAATTCCATGAACCTCTATGTGATGTATTTCATATTTGAAACAAACCGCTGAACATCATGTCCAGTTGGGGATAATATACTTGTTTGTTTTTACCAGCTTTTCCTTATCATTCTCCCCCTAAGGTGGTAAAAACCATAACCACTTTAGACCTTAATTTCTCATTTCACCGATGAGAATTTATATTGGCATTTTTTGTATAATAACCATATAATGCAGTTGGATTTTAAATGTGCTGAATCACAATGCCCAATTTGGAGACTAACGATTTCATATAATAAGTTGTGATTACCACACAATAACTACTTAGAAAAAAATCATTATGTGGCTACAAGCCCCTTTATATAATGACAATCCATAAATGAACATTTGTGTTCTTTATTACACTCCAAGTAGTTGTTAGATCTCAAATATCGAATATACTCAATCTCCGTGTAACGTCTTGCTTTTAATAAATTTACACGAAAGAGTTTCAGCACTTATATTTTCCTTAGGATAAACTTCAGGTTTATCGAAACGGGTAAAATAAGAACCCGGATGGCCTTAATATGTCACATCTGAATTATTTCATGACAACTTTCTAAGTTGCCAACAATTAATTCATGACAAACTTTAATAAGAATTGGAGTCTCAATAATTTCACTTATTGAACGCCACTCCAAGTTGACTATATTTCTCATGCTAAATCAATACTTTTTTCAACCTGATAATTGATGTGACAAATGACACAATAAGTGTCCCATATATTGTAGGCAAGACTCATCAATAAGAAATATATTCCTCTTTGAGTTTTCTCAAATGACCAATAATTATAATCGTCAACATATACAATGATGACATATAATTATATATATGTAAATTGATCATAATTTAACTTACAAATCAATTATTCTCTTAACCACAAAGGTTCCAATAACTTAAAAATTAGTTGTATTTTTCCGACAATTTACCTCATAATACCTTATGAGCGTCACATTAACACCTTTATTTCAAGAATATATTAAATATCCACTTTGGATAGGAATATAAGTGTTTCAAAATAAACACACCACGTCCTCTTTCTTTCAAGAGTATAGTAAGTATCCACTTTTGATAGTAATATAAGTGTTATAAAATAAACACACCACGTCCTTCTATATAAGGACTATCGTTGACATAATTTACTCCCAATAAAATAATAATTTCACTCAAAACTTTTTTTTTTTCACGATATTGTGTCTTCAAAACTACATTATATGACTGAAATGAAAAGTATATTGCATCATTGCAAAATCCCATATGCCATAATGTATGAGTTTTTTAACATTCATGAATAAATCCCGACTTTATTTTTGTTTTAATACATAAAATGTATCACCGTATACAAAAATAAATTGCAAACACTGTGAACTTCAGGCCACAGTTTTAATATTTGTAAACATTATGAACTTTCGGTCATAATTCGTGCCATAATTTCATTATTTGCAAACGCTATGAACTTCAGGCCATAGTGTGAATGTCAAAATTTCAACCCATAATAATTTATCCTTTATCGTATCAAATTTCGAGCATATATGAGTCTCACCTGACTTTCATTACTTTAAATGAAATGAATTTTGGCTCAAAAAGGCTTCTTAGGCTCAATATATGATGTGGCTTTATTGAGCCTGAGAAGCCTTTTTGAGCCAAAATTCATTTCATTTAAAGTAATGAAAGTCATGTTCTCGATCTCTGTCACCGGCAGAGTCTTTTATGAGATGTCTCATTCACTTCCAGAAATGGATCTAATTTCAAATATCATTATATTGTTCAATTTAAGGTGAACAAAAATCAATTTAGAAATAATCTCTCTTAACTAAAACCGTTTTATTCATTTAAAACTCAAATGCGTATCAGAATCGCAGCTGTGAACTTCTGGCGACTAGCTTTTACATGTGGACTTCTAGCCACTTGCCTTATACAATGTGAACTTATTGTATTCATGAGACAGTGTTAAATTTTCACCCCTTTAAAACTTTGAACTACCATCCTTTGGAACTTTAGGTCCAAAATAATATGATATGTTTTTATGTTTCCCTATGAAACTTCAGGTCCAAAAAAAATATGAATATCATATCTCCTCATCTTTATAAAATAAATCTTTTGGAACTTCAGGCCCAAGATAGTATGAGGTGTTTCCCAATGAAACTTCAAGTCCAAAATACAATATGAATATATTTGTATTGATGTGACGGTGTTAAGTTTTATACCCTTTAAAACTTTGAACTTCAGGTCAAAGTCAAATTGTCTTGATGTCACTAATATAAACATATCTCCCTTATGAGACGGTGTTGTATTTACACCCCTTAAGACTCAGGTGAAAGTCATAATATAAACATATCTCCCTCAGGTGAAAGTCATAATATAAACATATCTCCCTTATGAGACAGTGTTAAATTTACACCCCTTAAAACTCAGATGAAAGTCATAATATAAACATATCTCCCTTATGAAACAGTGTTAAATTTACATCCTTTAAAACTCAGGTGAAAGTCATAATATAAACATATTTCCCTTATGAGACAGTGTTAAATTTACACCCTTTAAAACTCAGGTGAAAGTCATAATATAAACATATCTCCCTTATGAGACAGTGTTAAATTTACACCCTTTAAAACTCAGGTGAAAGTCATAATATAAACATATCTCCCTTATGAGATAGTGTTAAATTTAGAACCTTTAAAACTTTGAATTTCAGGTCAAAGTCATAATATAAACATATCTCCCTTATGAGACGGTGTTAAATTTACACCCTTTAAAACTTTGAACTTGAAGTCAAAGTCATAATATATGGACATATCCCTCATCATTGTAAAATAAATCTTTTGGAACTTCCAAATTCAAAGTTTTATGATATTGATATGTCCTTTTTCAAAAGGTATTTCCTATGAAATTTCAATTCCATAATAATATGATATTTTACCCAACTGATATAATATCTCATACACATTATAAAATCCTTTTAATAGACTATACATACCAAAATTATAATTATAGTTTTACAATTAACCAATATAACATGTGCAAGAAAACGTACCTTATTCAATTGAGAATAGTAGAATAGGTCTAATATGAACCTTTTGATTATTCAAATCTTAAATAATGAAGGCATATAAAAATTATAAATTCGGTTACCACCTTATACTCACCCTTGTCGATCTTTACCAATTCCAATGGCTTCCCGGTCTTCTTGTTATATTCGATAACCGCAAATACGAGGGGCAAGAAATGAAAGCTTATCTCCTTTGTTACGTGACAAGACAACTAGTTACTTTTTTTTTTTCTTTTTTTTTGGGTTTTGTATTGAAGAATGAAGAATACCTCTTTTCAATAAGTTAAAAAAATTAGCGTAGAGACTCGTGCTGATAACGTGTTGTGAAATAAAGACAGGAGAGAATTATAGAGAGAAAGTAAGAGAGACAAAAGTAGTTTCTCATTCCATTATGAGGGGTATATATACATATACAATGAGATAGAGTTTCCATAAGATAAAACACTCTAAGATATTATAAGATATGGACATCCATATAATATTATACTATAATATTTCATAACAAAATGAATATTTATCAAATAAATATTATTTCTAAATTAATTAAATCACATTTAACAAATTAATTTAGTAATTCCGTCCCAATATATGGTTATTATTATAATCGTCAATACGATATACAACGTTTGTTATAACCACGAACCTTTCTCATTCTAATTTCGATATTTCAAAAATATCGACTAATATTCGACAATCGACACATTTCAATTTCAAATATAAATCTTACATTAATATTCAACCTCTGATTTCTCGATATTTGATTTTAAGGATTTTGATCAACTCGTATCGTATACAATTGATCAACATATCAATTAAGGGGATTGTCCTATAGGTGTGACCTAAAGGGATCAATTGACCACCACCGTCATACGACAGTAATGTCAAACTCTAGTCAGCCAATCATTACCGATTAATGTTGGTCAGTTAACTATATATATCAGATCATCCCTTGCATATTCTCGTCATGAGAATTAATTACGTGATCGCACTATTGATGAGGACACATTTCCCAACAATCTCCCACTTCTCATCGACAAGTGTGCGTCACCGATGCTCTTGCCCTATTACATCATCTCCCATTCATTGCAAGGTCTCTTACAGGTCGTACTTGCATTTGAACATATCGTGAGCGGTTTCCTCGATCTGGAGATTTAACTGCTTTGACCGAAATTATCTACCATAGATACCTTCCAAGCATGGCCACGCATTTCCAGTTAAACTTCTCCTCGAGTGGCCCTGAGATTTAAGATAACCCTGACAAGGGACTGGACAATTCTTATCCTACTGTCCCCTTCGACTAACACAGTCCAGCATGACCCAAAAGATGCCCATTTGACCCCCTTTTACGGATGATCGTAGAGCATAAATCAAAGTCACCCTGAAACTGTGCCACCTTGGGAGAATAGTCTCTAGTCTAAGAATCGACTCATGAGAATAATATAGTAGCTCTCGCCACGACCATGCTATTATAAAATTTACAGAACTCTATAAGCGGTCACTTATTGCCCGACAGAGTGTCTCCTGCAGTCTGCCTATATGATCGACTAGTCATCCCATATGACTCTATGACATCTGAACTTGCCATCAATCGCCTCACACTCTAGTCGCTTCGAGACGTCACCTCATACAAGCAACTATGGGCTACACTAAGTTAATCCAGTTCACTTCATGGGGTTCAAAAATTGTCTCCCACAACCCATTGGATTTGACAAAGTATTTTTCAATAGTGAGTTAATGATAACTCAAACGATAAGAGTAATTGTCATGTACGAACTGTCAATACAATATTACTGTTCTACACTATACAATCTATGATGCTCATCCATCAATTTGTATTAATGGTTTGATATGTGAACACCATTTATTCACGTCATCCAAACCTACAAATTTTGGTTTCCTTCTGACTCATATTATCTCGTATAATATGATCTTATTCAAGTACATGTCTAGTACTCATACTAGATTTTGAGTCTCCTTTCCTGAAGGAAGCTCCCACTGTTATCTTATAACACGTGACATGTTGTTCTCACGTATATAGTCACATTGTACTAGAATTCATATTGTAGTTTACCTAGATTCGATCCACTAGTTCTCCTCGAGAACTTATATCGAAATAAGTTTTTGTTTCAACATTTTGGCATGTTAATCAAGGTCGTACGAATCAACACTTTCATCTCTAGGTGATTCTACATTCATCGATATGAATAATTTATCCAACCTTGTTAATAATCAATAGATGACGTTTTATTATCATATTATAAACTCACTTATATGATTGTCCGTCATCCTATGATGTTCTTAACATATTTACTCATCTAGAATTGAAAACCTCTTATTCTTTACATTTAAAGAATCACCATTCTCTCTTAATGGTAGGTTCAACATTCTAATGACTTTTTCTCCCACTGAATTTTGTATCACTATCTTTATAGTTAAATAACTCTATAGTGGTTAGCTCCTACTCAATCAACATCTTCTCATCTCATTATGAACATTTCATTTTTCGTCCTCGTTCCATTGGAAAGCATCAGAACATGATTTCTCCTCTATAATCCTTCAGAATAAGAAACACTATCATCAAGAGGACGTGAGACGATTTCTTCTCTATTATCTTATAAAATCAGAAACATTAACTTCACGGAAACGTTTTCCTTCCGCTTATACACGCGGTTCCTTTTGTCCTCTCTAGGAACTAATGACATAAAGAACATTTCCTTTTGTGTCCTCGTGTAGTTTCTTCCGTGTCCTCTCGTAGTTTCTTCTATCCATTCATTTAGGGTTCTTCTCAAGGACCCCATATATGACACTTTTCAAAGATCCCATATTTAACCATTGGTTTGTGGGCGTAAGGCGTAAAATTTCTCCCACTCTATCCTTTAAAATAACCGTTATTCTTACAAGGATAGCAATTTCACCCATTAACAATGTTTTGGATAGTAGGTATTATGAGGAGTGAGATATTAGTTCTCATATTCACTTAAGGTGATCATCTTATAATGAACTAATGTACTCATATTTGAGTTTGATGTTTATATCTTATATTGATTGAGTGTTTTTCACGGGGGTGTAATTCTCGTTTAAGTAAATAAATTTACTTTATTATGATCTTATCTTGTCTAGCGTACAGTGAACTATTCAAGGTACTTTATTATGATCTATGAAGATCATATCAACTCATGTTATATAATGCATTTAAAAACAAAGATTTGATTTAAGAACAAAAGAGATGACTTGGGTTGAAAATCAAGTCACCAACATTCAACATTACAACCATTGTTTGAAATAACTAGATCCTTGTCATACAAGAAATACAATGTTCTTAAGATTAAAATGCTCTTTATGTCTTCAATCTTCGGATGCTACCATAGCTATCCAAGAAAGGAACTTCAAGCTTCCTTTTCCTTCTCCTTGCCTTTATCCTTGGAGGGAGCCCCTTTAAAACAATTATAAAAGGGTGAGAGTCAACAACTTGTATCAACATACAAAAGTTGACAAAATAACATGAATTTTAAAAGAGAATTATTACCTACTACAAGAACCCTTCCAGCTTTGAGGTCGTTTAGGTACTTTTGGCAATTCCGTTTCCAATGCCCCATCTTAGTGCAATAATGGCACTTGTCTTCGACTTTTGAAGACGATGAAGAAGCACGTACCTTTCGAAAAGGTCTTCTCTTTAGGAGATGTGGGTTTGAAGGCTTTGACACTTTTGCCTTTGTTAGCCTTCCGCTTAAACTTTCCCTTGCTCTTTTTCTCTATGTTGAGCACATCATTCATGGAACTCTCATTAAGTCTCATATCCCTTTCCGCTTGGACCAGCATCTTATACAATTCATCCAAAGAGGTTTCTTGATTTCGCATGTTAAAGTTCACCCGGAACTGAGCATACGTTTTGACTTTGTTAAGGGAGTGAAGAATTCTGTCAATTATAAGAGAGTCGGGAACATTCACCCCTTGAACCTTCAAGGTTTCGGCTAGCTCAACCATTTTGAGCACATGAGCACTAATCTTTTGACCTTTCTTTAAGGTCAAGTCAAAGAAGGCGGAGACCGCCTCATATTGAATTACCCTAGGAGCTTGCAAAATCATGGTCGCAAGTCTAGTGTAAATCTCATTAGCCGTGGCTAGCTTAATCATTCTCCTCTGGCGATCCGGATCCATGGAGAATATAAGCACGTTCTTAAGAGCATGCGACTTTTCATGTAGGTCTCATAGGCCTCACGAGTCGCCTCCGATGCTCGAGTGGCGGGAGTGAGAGGAGCGGCTATGGTTACGTAACGAGTCTTATCACGGCCAAAACCAATTGGGCGTCCTAATCCTTAAAATTGGCGCCATGCTTCTGAAGCTTGCATCGATCGATGAAGGATCGAAGCCATGATACGTTTGTGAGAGGTGGATCGTTATTAGCCATTTGATGATTGTTGAAAATGAACTACAAATGAAATGAAGGAATTAAAACACAATTATCGCTTATTTAAACTTGTAAATATTTTAAACAAGTTAAGCATCTACTTAATGATCTCTTACCCAATTAAGTAAATGATCCCGAGACACAAATCCATACTAACTCGGGCACGGTTTAGCCGATACATCCCTTATTAATATAATTCGATGGATTAACCTTTAATCGATTCTACTTTTAGAACTCTCTCGGTCGATAAAAATTACACTAATTCTTATCTTTAGCCCGAACTTATTACCACTACGGTGGCTCGAATACCTTCGTTGAGATCGACCAAATTTCGAGAGTGTAATCATATTACCCCACTTACCCAACGTAACAAGTTTAGCACCCCGGTTTAGCCGAGCCTACTTCCTTATGAAGAAGGGACTCATGGGTTCTTTACTCTTTGGTACGGCTATGTCTCAATTTTTTTAAATACGTAAGAGATCTTGTCAATTTATTATCTATCTCCTTTAAGTGAACTAAGTCGGTGAATTATCGATAAATTAATTGACATGGTAGAAAAACTCCATGAAAATGCATGATATAGAATGACGATTTGGCTATGCATGCAAACATATAAAGCATAAATAAAAGCATAAAAACTTTAAAAGCATAAATAAATCCTAGTATGGACTTCCTAAAAAGAAAATTAAATTGAAAATTACAAATTCGGAAACGAACTCCTTGGTCCCTTTAACTTCACGCGCGGCACGCATCCCAAGGCAAACTCCGTTTTGGTCAGAACTCCTTTCCGAAAAGCACCGTCTTCAAGGATCTCCGGAATAAATAATTACAACTTTTCTATCTATTTTATACATTATAAAATAAAATAAAACAATAAAATAAAGTGATACGAGATTACATTAAATTACAACCGAATCGATAACCCCCTACATTACGGGAATTACCGATTTAAAAATTAAGACCATACTAAGTAAAATTACATAATTCCAAATTACGTAAATAAAAATTACGACATTCATAAATAAATAAATATGCAATGCTTATGAATATGCAACTAACATGTCAATCCTAAGCCAAATCGTCCTATTTAAACATAATTTAAATATCAGTATCATAATAACACGGTTTTATGGAATTGCGTAATTTTAACATTTAAAAATCACTTAACATTATGTGAATCAATATTCACGATTAAGCTAAACATCCTAACACATTTAGGTTTCAAAATTTAGTCTTACTCAAATTTTGAACATGATTTAACTTATTTATTATAATATTGTTCGGAATATTATCGGTTTTACGAGAAAAAAATAATATAAAAATCAATTGAGTCATAAAATATTTCGAAAAAATTCAAAATTCAAAATTTTAACATTCTAAAATTTTAAAAAAATTTCAGATCCTATTAACATAAATATAAACGAAATAAACAATTAATTTCGAAATAAAACGTATTAACATGCATATTTAGATGGAAATTCAAAATTACCTTTTAAATAATGCAAAAAAATACTAATAAAATTTCTACATATTCCAAAACACTGAAGAGGCTGAAATGGTCAGGAAAAATCAGAAAAACACTGTTCAAGGACCGAAAAATCATAATATGACTCTTACAATTCAAATTTTTAACTTTATTATTTACAAATTAAAAATTAAAATTCGAGAAACTTTTGGCACACAAGAAAAATATGATGATGAACATATCTAATATGACATATATGGGTTAATTGTTTCGGCCATTTTAGTAAATTTTGCTATTTTTAACAAATTATGCCGTATAATATACGATTTTAACCATTAAAATCAATTTTCATGCAATATTGGAAAGAAAAATCTCAAAAATTACATGCATGCTAGAAATTATATATATGACACTGTATAAAATGTTTATGGCTAAATTCTCAAACTATTTAAGTTGAATTATGTCACTATTATCTCGATTTTTACCATAAAAATCAATAATCATGCAATACTTAATATAAACTTCTGAAAACTTTAGTGAACATTTTAAATATTGCATGTGTCATACACAAAAATTTTGGTAGCTAAATTCATAATCTGACTATATAAACCCATTTAAAAGTCATTTTATGACAATTTAACCATTAAATTTCATAAACCATGCATAAAACTCCAAGAATTCGGAAAAATTTATATTCATAATATATTAAATGCATGTGAGAACATAAATAAAAATCTCGGCCAAAAAGTTTAATTTGCTAATTTTCCCATAAATAAACATTTTTAACCGATTAATTAGACACAATTAACAATTAATTTCTAAAATTTGAACAATATAATTCCATAAATCATATAAAATGACCTAAAACATTTTTAGGACCAGAAAGTATACATGCATAAATAATTTCGTGCATATCTTATGTGTACCAATTAAATTACGTTTTTATAGTTAATCATATTACTCGTAAAAGTCGTACGTAAAAACGAGTTGCATGCAAGCAACCGTATGCTCTGATACCATTTGTAAGATTCTCAGTCATACCAACCCTACTACAAAATTAGTCTCACTAATTATTTTACCAATTTTACTTTTAAATATAGTTTAGATCTTATGCACGCAAATGAAAATTCGGAAAAACAAAGAATCAGACCCTTACATTCGGTCCAAAATAACTTAGGATGATCCTCCACGGAGCAACCAAAGTAGATTGCCTCCTTTACGATGCACCCAAGACACGCCCTTAATTACCGAGAACTAACACGGACTAGGTGAAGGAATTCGGTTTACATTAAAACGAGTTCTAACCGTATTAGAACAATAATCGAAAATACTATAACTATTATAGTTTTATTATAATCTTAATTATAATTTATTAGTAAATATTATTTCTTACTAGAAAATATTTGAGAGGATTTTATTAGTTTTTCTTACACTAAGAAAAATAAGCATTAGGGTTATAAATGAATTATGTGAACCATTCACATATATAGAGGGTGATGGGTTGAGTGTGTTGTATGTGTGCCGTGTAGAAGGGAGTATGGGGAAGAGTTTTTAAACACTTTTTGTCTTACCCATACATAATAGGTATGTAAACCTATTACTACCATAATCATTGGATTTTTAGGGTATGATATTTAACATTTTAAAACCCTTAAAAACTCCTTATAAAATAAACCGGCACATACAAATGTAAAATGAACTTTCATTTTACAATTTGTAATTTGTACAATTGTGTAATATGTGACATCCTGTGTGACATAATACAATTGTATTAATTGAAAATGAATATTTATCAAATAAATATTATTTCTAAATTAATTAAATCACATTTAACAAATTAATTTAGTAATTCGTAATTACCGTCCCAATATATGGTTATTATTATAATCGTCAATACGATATACAACGTTTGTTATAACCACGAACCTTTCTCATTCTAATTTCGATATTTCAAAAATCTCGACTAATATTTGACAATCGACACATTTCAATTTCAAATATAAATCTTACATTATGATTCAACCTCTGTTTTCTCGATATTTGATTTTAAGGATTTTGATCAACTCGTATCGTATACAATTGATCAACATATCAATTAAGGGGATTGTCCTATAGGTGTGACCTAAAGGGATCAAGTGACCACCACCGTCATACGACAGTAATGTCAAACTCTAGTCAGCCAATCATTACCGATTAATGTTAGTCAGTTAACTATATAATATCGGATCATCCCTTGCATATTCTTGTCATGAGATTTAATTACGTGATCGCACTATTGATGAGGACACAACCCCGTAGCCCAAAAGTATTCTTACACTTTAAAGAAAATTACAACCAATTTGACTCCTTATAAGATTTACTAATAAGAACAAAGGAGAAAAAAAGTATTCTTATGAGTATAATGACTTGTGAAGTTAAAGACGGTCTCAAGAATACGGCTTAAAAGAAATTTTTCAAAAATGTTAAAGAGAGCGTAGGGATGGCAATGGATCGGGTTTGATCGGGTTTTGTGAGATCCAAATTCGATCCACTTATTTAGTGGATCACCGATTCATATCCAAACCCGATCCATATCCAAAAGTCAATGATCCATATCCAATCCACCATTTTTTTGTATCATCCATATCCATACCCGATCCATGATCCAATCCAAAACCCTATCCATAACCCGATCCATATCCATTTCAAACCCGATACATACCCATTTCAAAGCGCACACATTATAATTGTAATTCCGCTATCCATAACCCGATCTATATCAGTTCAGTTGCCTTTACTTCGTTAGTCGTTACACCTTATTCTTTTATACTTGAAATTTTACTCTTTAAGTTCAGTTCAATTCTATAGGTTAAAGTTAATATCATTTAACTTTTTTAATTAAATTTAGTTCAGTTCAGCTCAGCTCAGCTCAATTGAGCTTATATATGTAAAGTTCAATTCCTATAAGTTCGATTTAGAAAACTTTAGTTCAATTCACATTAATCTATCATCTTAGAGACCTTTAATTCATTATGCTATTATGAGATTATCGAACTTGGGAATTTGTATTCTTTTTATTGATCTAGTTAAATTAATAATAAAATGACACATTTCACCTAACAAGTATTGATATAATTGATGAAATACAAAATTTTCTCTAATAGTTAAAATAAATGGCATAGGGTTTACCTAACAAGTATTGATATAATCGAACCACTCGAAAAATCTAATAGTTAAAATGCAAATATGCAGTATAGACCTCCTTTGGGTGTTGGACAAAATCAATATCTAGTCAATTAATTAATAATAATAATAAATATATTTTTTAGAAAAAGAATGAGATTAATTAAGATTGGTTTTTTGCTTGCGAAAAGAATTCAGGTCAATTTTGCATTTTTAATGGGTTTAAATATGGGAAAAAATAGATATGGATCGAATTTGGATCGGGTTAAAGGTGGATATGAATCGGTTTCGGGTCGGTGATGGATCTTAAGTGGATCAATGGATCGGGTCGGTTATGGTTTTGAAATGGATTGGCGTGGATTTGGTTCGGGTATTTTTTGGGTGGATTTGGATTCGGGTTCTAACTAATGGATTTGGATATGGGTTTTCAAACCATGGATTTGGATCGGCAAATTTCCCTCGGATCGGTTCGGTTTCGGTTCGGTACTGAACAAATTGCCATCCCTAAGAGAGCGTATGTTTTCAAAAACAGAATTTTGCAAAGTACTCCCTTTTGTTAGGAATTCTAGTTGCTGAAAATTAATTGAATTGCTTAGAATCCTTGTATGTATTTTTGTTATCATTGCCAAAGCTGATGCAAGGATTATATAGTCAAGGTTAAATATAATATTTTCAATTTTAGCAATAGTCAATCACTTAAGTAAAGCCTTCCAAATTGCCATGAAATAATTTCTAGAAAATTAGTCTTAAAACAATTCTTGCTAGAAACAACTTTTTAAAATATTCTTCAAATAACTCTTTGACCAAATAAGAGCACAAATATGGCAAAGTTGAGAAGATGTCAAACCCATATTTTTCTTAAGAAGATATAAGAATTATATTTTTATTTTGTTAAAAAGATAAGCCGTATTTTATAAGACCGAAGGTTAAAAGAGTCGCAAGTTTTTATACTCTTACATTTTGCTAAACTCGGACGATAAAATAATCACAGCGGTCTCCGTCTTCCGAATTTGAAAGTCCTTAAGAACCTGCCAAGCATATCTCATTATCATCAATATAACTGCCTCAACACGTATGAGATACATCTCCACTTGCCACCTAACCACCATTTCGACGAAAACAATCCAAGATACCAAAGAGACCCCAAGACATACCACCAACAATGACAAAAGGAAGCATAAGAAAATAGTTGCAAAAGGGGTCGGTGGAGATATGTTATAGCTTGGAGCTATTTGTGCTCGTTTAAGGCTTTCGCTAAAGCTTTTGATCGACTTCTCCGTTCCTTGAGTGGCACGAGTCCTCACGGTAGGGAAAACAATGGACAACAAGAGCTTAGTTTTTTCCGCGCTGTTGGGTAGATGGCTAAAAGTAGGCTGACATTTTTTAAGGGTATTATTGACCCTACAGAGGTAGTCTAGTAGCATGTTTACTACTGTATTTGGACTTTCATATGAATCTTTTGCATTTATAAAAGTTGTATTTTGTATAAAAACTAATTTCATGTTTAGTTTTAGGATTTAATCATTGCGGATTTTGTTACTGGAGTGTTTCTAAAATCTCGCTTTTTTCGTATATTTGTGTTTATTTTATTGTATAATCTCGGGGTACACCATACACGCCCACATTTTTTTTCCGTGTGTCAAATTTGGGAAACAAAGTCGTATAATTTGACCATCCAAGTACTAATAGGTATAAATAAAAAAATAGCGAGTAATGTATAGTAATAATAATAAACCTCTACGTACTAATAAAAAATCTTCGCGTAATAATTTTTTTAACAACATTATTATTATCTTTAAGTTTTTAAGTTCCATTCATTTTAATTCAACTTCGTTTAGTTAATTTAGCTTCGTTCATTTTAAATCAACTGAACTTCAACCGAAAAATGTTTCCTAACCTTATATGCATAGGTAAGTGCGTCGATCCGAAACCGGGCTGAAACCTGAATCAACAAAACTCCCGAACCGAATTTCGAAAATTCTAAATAAGAACCGGGCGGGCGAAAAAGTTCTAATTCAAGATTGGACGGATATGATGGACCACATTCAAGTTTTTATTGAATAATATTTTAAGAAAAATAATCAAATAACTATAATTCCGATCTTCACATACCATAAAACGAAATCCTAAAAAATGTTGGACAGGAGAAACTTGACCATATTTTGCACATCCGTAGGTACTATAATATTTGACCAGGCAAAAGTACACTCATCAAAGCAGTCTTAATTGATAACTAATCGAACACCGGTATGTTTAACCTGAATAATAATCGAAACGTGACTCTATTTGAATGAAATTGAATTTGAACCTAGTTTAATAACTGAATGATACTTCGACGTGAATACATTCGAGTTAATAATAACTGAATCGATTGACCTGACTCAAAAATATTTATTTTCTCATAGAAGCACTCACGTAGAAACTCGCCTGAATTATATTAACTCGACTCGCACTGTAACCAATTTAAAATAAAACAAACCGATAAAATAACTAACTAATAAACATGATCGAATAAACATGATCCAAAATAAACTGAAACCAAACCCAAACCAAGATCAACTCAATTTAAAGTAAACCGATTTCAATCGTTTTCGTTATCAAATCAATTAAACCATTGACCATGTCCATACTATATATATTGTTATAACGGAAGCACAGAGAAAGATAAAAACAAGCAATAAAGAACAATACGTACAGATTTACGTGGTTCACTAACGGTGTGTTAGCTACGTCCACAGGGCAGAAGGGAGAGAGTTTTATTAATGTGAGGAGTTTTCAGATTACAGATTCAGAACGGTATATTGTATGATAACTGCTAGGGTAGAGGTTAAGAGTTTATATAGTACTCTTAACCTAATACAATACAGATTTGACCTAATCTAATAAGGCCCAGACAGAAACCCTAACCCAATACAGAATTCAGAATTCTCAGCGAGACCCCCGCATAGTCGTTTGAAGCGGCGACTAACAGAATGAAGGCATAGACCCAACATATATTATGACCAAAGTCTCGGCCAGCATGCAAATTGGAATGCGAAGGAAAACAAGTGTTATGCACTAGGTAGCACCAAGACGGACACAGACACGGACACGGACACGATACGAACACGGGACACGGGACACGATATCCCATGGACTTTAGGACACGGAATACGACATTTAAATATAATAAAATATATATAGTTTATGGTTATAAATAACGTATAATTTTGTTTTTATCATATATTTGAAACTAAATCTAAACAAATAAAGGTACAATTTGACCTTTACTATAACTAACTAGTGTAACACCCGTGAAATTCACGGGGTTGTTAATAATTTTTAGAAATAAAATTGATGTACTAAATTTGCGAAATAAGTGTAGCATGGTGAGTTTAATCATTATACACATATATATAGTTTTGGTGCCCCACCTTCTTTGATATAAGAATTAAATTGAGTTGAACTGTATAATTCATTAATTTAAAATTGACAATACATGTTTTAAATTATGATTAACGTAAAATTTATCAATTTGATTATGAGACGTATTCACTTGTCTTTCAGTGTTGCGTACTATTGTTAACTTACTACAAATTCAATTTATTTTGTTAGTTTCTTTATAGTCGTTGCATAACTGTTATTTTCGCTACTAATTTTGTTATTACTTCGTACTATTCTTTTTACTGCTCTGCTACAAATAATACTAACATCAGTACTCATGTTGTTATGTTATTTTCGCTACTCTCATTAATATATTATCTTTATTACTCTCATTATTGATTATAATTAAATTTACGACGTCAATAATGAATTAATTTCATATTGTAAAGAATTTGAAATGTAAATAGAGTATAAAAAGAAAAAAAAAATGATTTAATGTTAGTATCTAATTTAAGCTAAATTCTATAGGTCATCACTATTAATAATCACCAAGGCTCCCTTATGATGGGTATAATTGTCACAAGCTTGCGAGGGGTTGTGACTGGTTGATGAGTCATATTTACATACACTTTTATGCTTCCCCTTAGATGTTTTTGAGATGGTTTGTGATATTATATTACATTTTATATGCCGTTTTTGTGAGATTGTCGATACTTCCGCCTTTTTATGTTTTAATGCAGGATGAGTGCATTTGCGGAACAAGTTGGTGTACTAAGGCATCGCGAGAGTCGACAAGGAGGAGTACAAGAGGATCCCAAGAGATTATAGGAAGTTTGGAGAAGAATCGAGGAAGAAAAGTGGTGAATAAGGCCATTGACGAAGTCCCTCGATCGAGGGGGGGTCCTCAATCGAGGGAGTGACGTCCTCGATCGAGGAACCCGTCGCAGACTTTTATTTCCGCTTTTTCCTTATTTCGACTTTCTTTAATTTTTATAAATAGGAGTTCGATAACCTAGTTTCGAGACCTATTATTTTACACACTACTTTAGATCTAGCTTTTCTCTTCATCGTTTTCCGGATTAATTCATCCTTTGTTCTTAATCTTTCCTTTCTAATTACTACTGTATTAATCTTTCTTGTTCAATTTAATTCATTCAAGTTTTTATGCTTTTTATTCCTTGTTGTTATTTATCATCTTCAATCATGTTTTCAATCCTCTTTATTGTTATTGTTGTTAGAGTCAATATGTGTAGCTAAATTCTTAATCTAGGATGAAGGGGATCCAAGTATACTAAAAAGGGAATGTTAATTGATTGTTAGTGAAATCACAAGGATTGTTGTTTGATTATTGTTCTTATTCTAATTAATTGATTTAGGCCTGAATTGATAATTAGTGTAGCGAATTAGTTCTTTCACCGATCGGGTTAGAATTGATATAGGCTGCGATAATCAAATATGTTGATTCTAATAATAGCGACCGCATGTTAGCTTTTAACCTAAAGAACACAATAGTATTGACCAATCTTGTGACCTTGAATAATCCGATTGAACTAGTGATTAATTAAGAATCTCAATAAAGTATACTTGGTGACCCGGAATTCCTAGACTTTTAATACCTCTGTTACACATCCTTTATTTCACTTGCTTTTTAGTTGTTAGTCAAAACAAATAAACCAAAACCCCCATAAAACTGTTACTTCTAGACTTAATTACCTTTAGCAAACCGTTTATTACCGCCTCCCTGTGGATTCGATACCTGTCTTACCACTAGCTATTCTGTTAGTATTGAGATAGTTTTACTTTCATTAAGGTGATACGACTTTAGCCTTATCAATTTTGGCGCCGTTGCCGGGGAGGCAACAATTTTCAGTTTTTTTTTGTTAATTTTGTCTTTTGTCTCAAGGGACTTCAGTTCCTTGAGACCGCTCTCATTCTTTTCTTGTTAGTTTTGTGTATGCCCAGGTCGAACAGGTCTGAACTCCTTACACCAAATTCAGAACCTGAGAGGAGATTTCGGAACAGACGAATGCATAACAGAGAAGTTGGTCAAGTAGAAGACTTGAGTATTCTTGACGGAGACGCAGAGCACTCAAATACTTCAGAAAATCTGTCCTTTGACGAGGACACCTTATTTTTTGAAACAGAATAAATTACTTCAATTCTTAAAATGCCTACTTTAGCAAGTCATTCAGAACCCACCTTGGATTCTATTCCAAAGGGGTTTAAGCTCCCTAGTACTGATGAAGGAACATTTGAAATCAAACCATCCTACATTAATGTAGTGGAGTGTAATCTCTTTGGAGGAAGACCTGGTGAGGATCCTGCTCTTCACATGGAAAAATTTGTTACTTACTGTTGCTCTATCCCTTTGATTACATGAGTAACTCAGGATCAGGTGAAACAAACTTTGTTTCCTTTCTCCCTGAAAGATGATGCAGCGGAATGACTGAGAGAGTTGGATATGATTGATATCACTGATTGGAACTCCTTGGCTCTTGTATTCTACAAAAGATACTTCCCTCCACAGAAAACCAATAACTTGAGAAGCCAGATCACAAGTTTCAAGCAGTCTCCTACCGAGGACTTGAACGAGGTATTTGTGCGATTCAAGAAGTTGATTAGATCTGTTCCCTATCATGGCTTTGAGAAGTGGTTCCTTTGCAACCAGTTTTATAACGGGTTGTTTGACGATCATAGAGCCCTCCTAGATTATTCTGCTAATGGGAGGTTTCAGAACAACACGAATGATGATGCCGCGTGGAAGCTTTTTGAGGAGATGGCTACTCACACTGCCGAGTATGGAAACCCGAGGGGAGCTACTAGAGGAAGTGGCTTAGATAGTGCAGTTGCATCTCAGTTAGAAGCCCTCACTGCTAAGATTGCTGAGATGCAAGCAACACAATCCTTGGGAAATAAGCAGACGGTTAATGCTATGTATCAGCAAGAGGAACTTTGTGCTCGTTGTGGACTTGAGGGTCATGGTGCAGCTGAGTGTTTGAGCACCTTGGAACAAGTGAATGTCTTCCAATCTTATAGGCAAGGCAATCCTTATTCTAACTTTTACAATGAGAGGACCAAGGAACATCCGTTCTTTCAATGGGGTAATCAGAATGTGCAGAATCCACAGTCTCAACAACCATCGAGTTCGAGCTATGTTATTCCTCAAAATCGGGGGAATCAACAAGGAGGTTACAATAGACAACCTCAAGGAGGAAATCAGTACCAATCAACGTCAACAACAATTTCAATCATCGCAAGCTCCTCCACAAGCTCCAAACAATGATTTTGCTGAAATGAAAGCCATGTTGCAGCAAAGTTTGCAAATTCAACAAAAGCAAACTACTCAGATTTCCGAGCTCATAGCCCATAACAAGATGCTAGATACTCAAGTTGCTCAATTAGCGGGACAAAATCCCTCTAAACAACCGGGTCAACTTCCTCCCCAAGGAAAACAACCTCATGAGCAAGCCCATGCAATTTTTTTGAGGAGTGGTACAGCATACCCGGGTCCGGAAACGCCGCTTGAGAAACCTGAGATACCCTACATGCATCCCAAAGCTTGGGGTAACTTAGCCTTAAGTGATGATGAGGGTGATGTGTCCCATGGGACGGAGGAAAGCCAAGAAAAGCATGAGAAAGTGGTCTCTCGACCAAATTCAGAGTTCCTAGATCGAGGAACTGTTGTCCTAGATCGAGGAACCAAAGGAAAAAATGCACAGCTACGGTCTAAGGGGTCCCTCGATCGAGGAGGTGAAGCCCTCGGTCGAGGAGACCAGGCCCTCGATCGAGGAGGTGTTGACCTCGATCGAGGAGCGTCCCTCTCCGATGATGTTTGAAAAAATGATGACCCAAAACCCAAGGCTCCCGAACCCATTCCTATTTCACTTCCCTTTCCCCATAGACAACATAAGACCAAATCGGACCAACAATTCGGTCGATTTATGGAAGTCGTGAAGAATTTGCAAGTGAATGTACCTTTTACAGAGTTGATTACTCAAGTTCCAGCTTATGCAAAGTTCATGAAGGATATTTTGACTAGGAAGTGGTCATTCAATGAAGCCGAAACAATTGCTTTTACTGGAGAATGCAGCGCCGTTTTACAAAGTCAATCACCTCCTAAGCTTAAGGATCCAGGGAGTTTTTCTATCCCTTGTCATATAGGTCGTTTGTCAATTGATAAAGCCCTTTGCGATTTAGGGGCCAGTGTTAGCGTTATGCCATATTCCATTTTTCAAAAGTTAAATATGGGTCAATTGAGTGTCACAAACATGACCTTACAAATGGCCGATAGATCCGTTAAGCACCCCATAGATGTCTTAGAAGATGTACCGGTTAGAGTTGGGAAGTTTTTCATTCCCGTTGACTTTGTTGTACTTGATATAGCTGAGGATGCCCATGTGCCTATTATTTTAGGTAGACCCTTCCTTCATACTGCGGGGGCGATCATAGATGTTAAACGGGGGAGTTTAACACTAACCGTGGGGGATGATAAGATCACTTTCAACTTGCATAATGCTTTAAAGCGCCCCATGCTAGAGGAGACATGTCATAGCATTGATGTAGTTGATCTTACTACTAGTGATTGTTTTGCATTATGTTTGAACAGGGACCCTCTGGAGATTGTCCTAACCACAACCTCAGCTGAAGAAAAAGGCTCATGGAATCAGGAGGTTGTTGAGGTCGAGAAGCTACTAACGGGAGAAGAATGCAAGAACCCACAGGTTCTATGTTTAGGTAACTCATCCAAAGTTTCTGAGGTAAAGAAACTTGATCTTAAACCTCTTCCTTCTCATCTTAAGTATGTTTTTCTTGACGATAAGGAGATGAACCCTGTAAGTCAATGCTAACCTCACTGAAGGTCAACTTCTTGCTTTGTTGACCGTCTTGAAATTACACAAAAAAACCATTGGGTATAGCATTGACGATCTACAAGGTATTAGTCCTGATTTTTGTATGCACCGCATTCATCTGGAAGAAGGTCACAAACCAAGTGCGCAAGGTCAGAGACAATTGAACCCTTCTATGCAAGAGGTTGTGAGAAAGGAAGTTCAGAAATTGCTTGACGCAGGTATTATCTTTTCTATTTCTGATTCAAAATGGGTCAATCCTGTCCAAGTCGTGCCTAAGAAAGGAGGTACAACAGTAGTTGCTAATGACAAAAATGAGTTAATTGCTACTAGACTTGTCACAGGTTGGAGAATGTGTATTGATTATAGGAAGCTTAACGTTGTTACCAAGAAAGATCACTTCCCCTTACCCTACATTGATCAGATGTTAGAGAGACTAGCACGTCATAGTTATTTCTGTTACTTAGATGGCTATTCAGGTTTCTTCCAAATACCCATTCATCCTGATGATCTGGAGAAGACTACCTTCACATGCCCTTATGGTGTATTTGCTTATAGGAGAATGCCCTTTGGTTTATGCAACGCCCCTGCTACCTTTCAACGTTGTATGATGGCCATATTTTCTGAATACATAGAGTCTATTATGGAAGTCTTTATGGATGATTTCAGTGTTTATGGTACTGATTTTGATGTTTGTTTGAGAAACTTGTCCAAACTTTTGCAGCGTTATGAGAAAAGTCATCTTGTGCTCAACTGGGAGAAGTGCCACTTCATGGTTACTGAAGGGGTGGTACTTGGTCACTTGGTATCGGGAAAAGGTATCCAAGTGGATAAGGCAAAAGTTGAGGTGGTTAATGTCAAAGGCGTTCGAAGTTTCCTCGGTCACGCGGGATTCTATCGTCGTTTTATAAAAGATTTTTCAAAAATTGCTCAACCTCTCACTCAGCTTCTTCACAAGGATGCTCATTTTGAGTTTACTGATCCGTGTGTTAAATCTTTTGACAGGATCAAGCAAGCTCTTATCTCAGCACCGGTGATCCAATCTCCCGATTGGACCTTACCCTTCGAAGTTATGTGTGGTGCAAGTGACTATGCCATCGGAGCGGTCTTGGGGCAAAGAAAAGACAAAGCCTTGAATGCCATATATTATGCCAGTAAGACTTTGGATAATGCACAGATCAACTATGCCACCACTGAAAATGAGTTGCTTGCGGTAGATTACTCATTTGATAAGTTTAGAGCCTACTTGGTAGGTTCTAAGGTTATTATTTATACTGATCACGCCGCATTGAGATACTTGTTGGCCAAGAAGGAGGCCAAGCCGAGACTAATTCGATGGATCTTGCTTCTGCAAGAGTTTGACTTGGAAATTCGAGATAAGCCAGGAGCAAAGAATGTGGTAGCTGACCACTTGTCACGTTTGAGATTTGGGGAAGGAGATCCAACACCCATTGATGATTCTTTCCCGGATGACCATCTCCTTGCTATCACTATCGACACACCTTGGTTTGCCGATTTTGCTAACTTCTTGGTGGTAGGGATTTTGCCTCCTGATTTGTCCTATCAAAAAAACAAGAAATTTATGCACGATGTGAAGCGCTATTTCTGGGACGATCCATACCTATTCCGAGAATGTGCCGATGGCATTTACAGGAGGTGTATCCCGGACAGTGAGGTACATGCTATCCTTTCTCATTGTCACTCATATTCTTATGGTGGTCATCATGGTCCCTCTAGGACCTTTGCTAAGGTAATGCAATCGGGTTTCTTTTGGCCCACTATCTTGAAAGATGCTACTAGTTTTGTTCGTTCTTGTGATGGATGCCAAAGAACAGGTAATATTTCGCAAAGGCATGAGATGCCTCAAACTGGAATCTTCGAGGTGGAGATTTTTGATGTTTGGGGCATTGATTACCAAGGTCCGTTTCCTTCTTCCCATGGAAACCATTACATCTTAGTAGCCGTAGATTATGTTTCTAAATGGGTGGAGGCAATTGCCACCCCCACTTGTGATGCTAAATCTGTTATTAAGTTGTTTCAGAAAATCATCTTCCCACGGTTTGGAGTGCCCCGCGCGGTAATTAGTGATGGTGGAACGCATTTCAAAGAGCATCATCTTAACTCCTTGTTGAAGAAATATGGAGTTACACACCGACGAGGATTAGCATATCATCCTCAAACCAGTGGGCAGGTGGAGCACTACTACAGAAACCCTTAAGGACATCGGTCAATGCACATCGGTTTTTTAAAAAACCGATGTAATAAATAATGCACATCGGTTTTTTCAAAAATCCGATGTCCTTATAGAGTTATTTACATCGGTTGTTTTAACAACCCATGTCCATGACTTGATGATTTTAATGGACATCGGATTTTTGAAAAACCCATGTCCATTGCGTGCTTATTTACATCGGTATACATACCAACCCTAATTATCCCTTCTCTTTCTCGTCGATGTCCATCTTCTTCCTCCAATATCCCCCCAAAACGAACTGCTCTTCCTCATAAATTTTTCATTTTACCAGCAGAAAAAAGGAGAAATATACAGATTTTCGATTCAGATTATCGTTTCTCTCCAGAACTTCAGCTTCGTAAGTTCTATCACCTCAATCGCAATTTCTTCCATCCTTAATTTTTAGGTATTTTTCTTCATTTTTTCGATTTCTGCTCTTAATTAGCATTTGTGTTAACCTATTCATGGTATTTAATCTCTTTATGAACAACGATTTGATTTAATTTGATATTGTTGTTTTTGTTGTTTAATTAACATTGATTGATGCAGATAATGTGTTTTTTTGGATTTTTGTGAAATTATTGTGATTTTTAAGTTGTGTGTTGTTTAATTGATTAGGTTTCATGAATTTTGGGGAATTTTTGAGAGTTAGGGATTAGGGTCTTGAAGTGCGGCAAGGCTACCTGCTCTTGACTAGTATATTGTGGCTGAAAAAAAGACATAGAGAGTTGTTGATCTGATCTCTTTAGAGGCGACTAGCCTACTTAACTCAGTTATGTGATGCTGAGAGTTTATTAAACTTGTGGCTTTGTCCTTCACTCTGCTAAATAACATGTAGGGAATGCTGAGAGTTTATTCCGATCAGTTTGGAGGGAGTTGGATTCTTCTTTTCAGGTTTAATAACCTACAATGTTTCCTTTTCTTTTGGGCTTTCATAGAATGCTTGTTGTCTTCTGTACCATGGTAATTGATATATGATGATAAATTTTGATTTTGCAGCGCTAGCAAAGTTAAGAAGGCAGATGAAAATTATTGGGTGGTGAATGTAACTGAATTTGTATCAACTAAGTATTATCTTACCAATCATAATTTGGATTATGTCCCGCACACAATACAAATACTTTCCGTTAACTCTTCCAAATTCTGTCAGGCTTCTATGCTTTGGAGGAAGAGGGTAACTGCAATGGCAGCAGACTATCCAGATGTTGAGCTCTCACATATGTATATCGACAATGCTGCCATGCAACTCGTTCGCGATCCAAGACAGGTCTTCGTTGACCTCTATTGCTCAGCATTATTGTTTCTTACAATATTTTCTGCCTTGTGAACTATTCATCCCAATTTTATTTTATTGTTGTAATTGGAGACTTATATATTGACGATTCACCTTACAGTTTGACACTATTTTAACCAACAATATATTCGGAGATATATTATCTGATGAGGCGTCAATGATCAGTGGAAGTATTGGATTGCTTCCTTCTGCAAGCATTGGTCAATCGGTATGAAGATGTTACTTGATACTGCATAAGTATTCACGAGCTTTTATTGCTTGAAATTATCATTTACTGTCTTTTCTTTGTTTTTTCATGAATCCCAACTATTAGATATTATGAACAGAACACATAATATATGGTAATTTTCTGCTTTATGCAGGGACCTGGTCTGTTTGAACCGATACATGGTCTGCTCCTGATATAGCTGGACAAGTTAGTTCTACAGGAAACTTAATCTTAATCATCCTACTAAATGCAGTTAGTATAAAAAGGAAACTAATGAGAGTTATGTTGTCTATAAATGAAGGACAAAGTGAACCCTCTGGCAACGATCCTAAGCGCTGCAATGCTTCTGAGATATGGTCTTGGTGAAAATAAAGCTGCGGATATTATTGAGGCTGCTGTAATGGAGACACTTGATAAAGGTTTTCGAACTGGTGACATATTCTCTGCCGGAAACGTATGTGCTAGAATTCTCATTCTCTATGCTTGTTTATGTTTCTTATATCGTTTATAAATTTTGAGGGTGTAGAAATCATGCAAGTTGTCTGTAATGGTGCTTTTCCATACTCATTCTGAATAACATTTGCTCCCCTCCCCATAGGTATCTGACTATAACGATATCTGAATCTTGAGTTCTTAACTTCACACCTCTACGTTCTAACCGAATTTGGATAATTTGAATTTCAGAAATTAGTCGGGTGCAAGGAGATGGGGGACCAAGTGCTGAATGCAGTGGATTCTCGAGTGTCTGCCCCTGTTTGAATTCAACAAATATGCATCAAGAACTGAAGAACTAGAGTAGTGCGGTAAGTTCTCGTCCCAACAACTTGGGTATCTGTAACAAGTATGTTTAGATTCAAGGATTAAGGGAGTACCGGGATGTATTGTTTGCAATAAGTTGAGCTCATAAGGCAACTTAATGCTTGAGGGATTCAAATGTGAAGTTATTGTATCGGGATGTATTGTTTCGGGGTCAGGAGGACTGGTGCATTGACGAGGCCGAAGGCAGGAGCTCATAACCGTACTGGTATGAGGCCAGTTGCGGTTACGAGGCAGGGATAATATAGCTGGTTCAACGGGAAGCTGCTGTACGCGTGCAGGAATGCTCTGGGTCTGGTCTGTTGCCTTTTGCAGCAGAGCAGAGGTCAGGGGGTTTTGCGGGTTTCGTTGCAGTAGTATTCCGGTTAGGCAGTGTCTGGGTGCATCAGGGAATTGGGCAATTGCAGTAGAGCAGTATTTCAGGTGTGCAGAATTTGTAGCAGTAGGATTTGGGTGGTCAGCGTGAACAGATGCGAATTGCAGTAGCATCAGAAATTGGTCAGCAGTATAAGGAACTTTGGTGTTTATCAAAGTAAATAAAGTAGTTGCTGGCAGTGGGTATTTTGGAAGTAAGCAAAATAATGCCTTGGTGAATAATGAGCATTTTGAAGAGATAAACTATGATTGGCTTACGAGCATCTAAGGTTTTTGATGCTTTTGATGGAATAGGCGTAGTACAAGGTGCTGGGCATCTTTAACTTGTTTTTTTGAGTTTTTTGGCTTAGTGCTCTTAGACTCAAGGATTAAGCCGGATGACTTCATGAAGTTATCTTAGGGTACCTTAGATTGCTTTCGTATACATGTATTAGAAGTAGTCTCATAATGTACCTTAGATCTGCTAATAAAGTGACATCTTTTTGTACAGAATATTTTGGTTTAATTTTTCGTTATCTTTTTGATGAATTTGGATAATGTATATGAAAGACGACCGACCTTTGTCGTGATTTGCTTTGAATTTGTTTAATGAAAGACGAACGACTTTGTCGTGCTTCGCTTTGAATTTGTGTTTGTTTGGTTGATGGTATGGCAGTCTGGTTGGCATCTGAATAATGTATACTGGTGGTACAAATTACCATCAGTACCAGCTTTTTTTTTTAAAAAAAAAGAACATAAATGGACATCAGATTACAGCTAAAGAATGATGTGCATACATATGAAGGACATCAGACATATTAAACCTCCGATGTGCATACATATGAAGGACATCAGATGTGGGCTAAATAATGATATGCATAAGAATGATGGACATCAGACTTATTAAACCTCCGATGTGCAATAACATAATGGACATCAGATGTGAGCTAAAGTCTGATGTGCATAAGGATAATGGACATCAGACGTTTTAAACATCCGATGTGCATTATCAAATGGACATCGGTTGCACAACCGATGTCCTTGATACCCATAATGGACATCAGTGAACTCTACATCGGTTGCTAATCCGATGTCCTTGACCATAAAAGTCCGATGTCCTTAAGGCTTTCTGTAGTAGTGGAGGTTTCTAACCGAGAGTTGAAGCAGATCTTGGAGAAAGTGGTGAGCAAGAACAGGAAAGATTGGAGTCGGAAGCTTGATGACACCTTCTGGGCATACCGCACTGCCTACAAGACACCGATTGGAGCATCACCATACCGACTAGTCTACGGTAAATCATGCCACTTACCTGTGGAGTTGGAGTACAAAGCTATGTGGGCCATAAAGGAGCTGAATATGGACGTTTCACTGGCGGGTCAAAAGAGATTGATGTAGCTGAACGAGCTTGATGAGTTCCGATTGCATGCCTACGATAGTGCTCAAGTCTACAAAGAACGAACCAAAAAGTGGCATGACAAGCACATTTTGCAACGAGAATTTCATGTTGGCGAGAAAGTTTTACTATTCAATTCTCGTTTGCGTTTGTTCCCAGGAAAACTGAAGAGTAGATGGTCTGGACCGTTCACTGTTGTTGAAGTGAACAAATTTGGGTCAGTTACACTGCAAACTGACAAGGGTGAGTATTTTAAAGTGAATGGTCAACGCTTGAAACTATACCATGAAGGTGCCTTCATTGGGGTAGTAGAAATCGTTGCCCTATTCACTTTTGAAAATAACTTTGATTAGAGGTAATACGGTCGTGTAGGACCGCTTAAACCAGCGCTATCGGGAGGCAGCCCGCGTTTTTTTTGAAGTTTCCTTAGTTTAGTGTTAGTTGCTTTATTCTCCGCTTAGTGTTAGTTTCTTTGATTTCAGTTTTAGGTTACGATTAATGCATTTGTCAAGCTTATGTTGCAGGGTGAAGCGCTTTTAGAGTAATGAATATGAAGAATAACGGGCTAAGTACTGTTAAGGGTCCCTAGATCAAGGTATACGTGGCCTAGATCGAGGAACCCTTGGCAAAAATCAATCCCGTTGAAGCGTAAGTGAAGAAGAAAAAAATTGAGGTTCCTCGATCGAGGGAGTCACGTCCTCAATCGAGGAGTCCTGAAAGAAATTATATTTATTTTTTTAGGACGTAACTGAAGTAGAAAAAATTCGAGGTCCCTCGATCGAGGACCTCCAACCCTTGATCGAGGCGGGCGGTTCAGACCGGATTTCTTCCTTCTTCAGCTTTGTTTCCCCAAAATTTATTCATTCTTCAACTTTTCTTCAATTTTTTCGCAACCCTTTCCCTTTCTCTTCAATTTTTTGCCCCCAAATCCCCTTTGTGCTTCATTTGTTCACTAATTCATCATCAATATGACATCTTTGCTAGAATCTAACAACTTTGTTGGAGGTAATTTCTCAATTTTCACTTTAATTTTCAGTTTTTATTCATCTTAAGAAAAGTTAGGGTTTGGTGTGTTTATGCTAATTTGATGCCTTAAATTGTTGTTTATTGCTACAAACCAGTCTTATACTTACTTATAATTACAATTCCCAGTCGATAACACTTTCATTCGTCAAATTCTAGTCAAAAATTCGAAATTTCGAATTAGGGGTTAAGGTTTGGTCGAAAATTTCGAATTATGGGATTGTAGTTATTTGTTTGTTATTACTTGCTTTAATCCTTCTATTAGCTACTTATAGTTTAAATTCATAGTCATTTACAACTTGATTTACCTAATTTTAGTCACAAATTCGAAAATTTCGAATTAGGGATTAGGGTTTGGGTAATTTCAGGTTTATTTTGATTGTAATTGGGTTTGTAATTCTTTGTATGCTAATTTTGTAGGATGGATAGACAAGGAGCAAGACGACAAAGGGCACCACGTTAACCACGCATTCCACCAGTTGACGATTTTCCCATGGTAATCTTCGCAACAATTGAGCAAAGGAACGAGTTTGTTCGCCTCATGGCTAGGCCGATGAACCCTACTAGATGCGTGAACAGTTCCATACTTAGTATCTTGGGCCTTAATGATAGCATCTATAGCATGTTTGACCAATTGGGGTTGGGTGGTTTGTACTCTTTGTGTGAATCATCTTATTGTCCCCTAACACTTGAGTTCTTAAGCTCCTTAGTTCATGATATACCGGGTAGAAGGATCCAGTTTCGACTCCTTAATGTTGATTATGCTCTTTCCTATGAAAAAGTGGCTGAGCACCTTGGTTTAGATGTTGGGGAACCGGAGGATATGTTGGGGGTTCCAAATTGGCTCCGCGCGACTCGGTATTTTTCACTCTTTTCAGGTCATACCGTGGAAGTGGGAGCTATGGTTGTCAATGATGTGCAACATCCTTCTCTTAGGATTTTTCTGCGCCTACTTTCTTGTCTTCTTTATGGTAGGAAGGACATAAGTAAACTGGTGACCATGGAGGTTCTACTTTTAGCCTCTTGCCTAAACCCTTTTCATGAGGAGGTATTCACTTTCAGCGCTCCGGGAGTCGTTTGTGGGGCTCTAGACAAGATGAGAGGGAAGTTCTCATCCTTAGATTGTGGAGCTATAGTGACTCGTCTTGCTAGGCGAGTAGCTGGTTTTCAGGGTCTTCCACCTTACTTACCTATGACCGATATTGTGGCACCCACGGTGGATGAGGAGTACCTATGTTATGGGCTAGGTTGGATAGATTGTGTTGCGAGGAGATATAGTTGGAAGGTACGGGGTACCTTGTAGATGGATTTACCTTGCGATCAACTTCCTGAGACAGACCATCTTGAGGAGGACGAATCAGAGCTCCGTCCCTTACCTGTTTCTTACTTGATTCCAGATGAGCTAACTTACCAGGTTACCCTGACACGCCAGCCTTGTAGGAAGGTTGCCAACCCTACGGCCCCTATTTTTCGCCCTGCAGCACCATTCTAGCCATTCGCACCTCCATCATTTGCACCTTCCTATTCTTTCGATCCTATTGTTGAGAGGGAGGTTCGGCTACATGAGGGCATTAATAATGCCTTGGTTCAGAGAAGACTATGGGAGCAGATGGAGGTGACTAGCCTTGCTGAGAACCGTCCATATAGGGGTGTTGCTCCTAGCTACTACACACCCATTCCTGGCGACGATAGTCAGGTATTTCACTTGTATGGTGTGACCTCGGAGGAGTTTACCACCCAGTTCAATCGCGACTACGGTGCCCTTGGGAGACCTTTCTATACTCTCATTCGCCCAGATGAGCCAGTCGGGGGTTTTGGTGGTCAGTTTGGGGCCGGCCCTTCTCATGGTGGTGGTAGGGGACGTGGCAGTCACCAGGATACAGCCGTGGCAGCAGAGAGGTCGATTCAGACTTGGAGGCGCAATTTAAAGAAATTGATGATTATGTAGATGATGATGAGTAGTAGTGACAGCTGGTCACTACCCCCTTCACAGCTGGTTTGGGGGAGTCGCTACCTCACTGACTGTAGCATTTTTCCTTGTTTTTCTTTTATTTTATTTCTTTGCTCTCATCCATGTCTTTTAAGTAGTGTCCTCTCTAGGTTGTTGCGGTTTATTGAGATCTTTTTGCTGTAGGGTCACATTGAGGACACTGTGACATATAGGTTTGGAGAAGTGTTTTTACTTTCAGTTGTGTGTGTTTCTTTTATGTTAAAAAAAAATTGTGTTTCTTTTAGGTCGAGTCTTGGTGAATTTAGCTAGCAATGATGATAATTTGCCCTTGTTTCTGTTTTTAAATCCCAATTAGCTGTCATGTACTCTGTTTTGACTTGCATTAGTGAATACAAAGCTCATAGTCCAAGCCTTCACCGTTGTTGACTTGCCTTTTGCTGATTAGATTTGACAAATTTTGTTGGTAAGCTACTTAATTTCTGAGGTCTTAGAGCTTCCTAGGCCGGGAACATTGATAAACCGGTCTCATTGTTTTTTAGGCTTGAGTGTAGTTATCCTCATGGAATGTGTAATATCACATTGCATAAGTGTGACATTGAGTTCTTGATATTTTTATGTTTTCATACTTTGACTAAGTACATGAGAAAGACAATTCTTACCCCTCAAATAAGCCTCACATAATTAAAATGACTTGATTTTATACCCTTAAAATTGAGATCCTTATGTTTAGCTCATTTGATTGATTTTAGCATATTTTATATCCCATTCTATAAGCTACAATCCCAAAATTTGCCTACCTTTCGGGACAGTCGCAGTTGCCTGTTTATCATGTTCATTTTACTTTTATGATGAAAGACTACTGTTGTCTCATGAATAAAGTGAAATTACGTTAGCAATTGTGTTAATCTCCTTCGTGGAAAAAGAAGAAAAAAAGATATGAGAAAAAACGAAAAAAAACGAAAATAATAATAATTTGCTTCATTCGGTTTTGTGAGGAGATTGGAAAATGGTTACTAGAGTTGAAATCTGCTTTTGGAGAGCTCTCATTTGTCTCTCATGTGTTGTAATAGTTGAGAAAATTTCTCTAGTTGGTGTATTCTTGTAGACTGGTTCGGATAACAAGTGTAGCTGCGACTACCGTTTTAGCCTCACATGTCCAAACGTGCTTCGGCACCAACCATTTCTATACCTTCACCAAATAACCATCCTTATTGTCCCGGATACATGTACTTTTTCTCTTGTATGTTTGCATATTAGTTGGGGAATTTTCTATCACATTAGATTGCATGCATGTTTCATAAGTTGAGTGAGTGTCTTATTTCTTTCTATCTCACATATATTTCACCCCTTATGAGTGCTTGAGCGAATCCGCGAGAATCCGACTAATTTGTCTTGCAAGATTGAAAGGTAATTGGCTTGTCTACATCGTTGTCATCTTGGAATATGAGCTGAGTTTTCTCTTTTTAGTCATCACTTAGTTACATTCATAGCTTGGGATTTATTTCATTAGCATTGGCTCTGAGCTAGCTATTCACCGTCTGTTTTTTTTTTGGGTCTTCTTTTAGTTTGCGTTGCTTGAGGACAAGCAAAGAGTCGGTTTGGGGGAGTTTGATGACTCATATTTACATACACTTTTATGCTTCCCCTTAGATTTTTTTGAGACGGTTTGTGATAATATATGACATTTTATATGCCGTTTTTGTGAGATTGTCGATACTTCCGCCTTTTATGTTTTAATGCAGGATGAGTGCATTTGCGGAACAAGTTGGTGTACTAAGGCATCGCGAGAGTCGACAAGGCGGAGTACAAGAGGATCCCAAGAGATTCTAGGAAGTTTGGAGAAGAATCAAGGAAGAAAAGAGCTGAATAAGGCCATTGACGAAGTCCCTCGATCGAGGGAGTGATGTCCTCGATCGAGGGGGGTCCTCGATCGAGGGAGTGACGTCCTCGATCGAGGAACCCGTCGCAAACTTTTATTTCCGCTTTTTCCTTATTTCGACTTTCTTTAATTTTTATAAATAGGAGTTCGATAACCTAGTTTCGAGACCTATTATTTTACACACTACTTTAGATCTAACTTTTCTATTCATCGTTTTCCGGATTAATTCATCCTTTGTTCTTACTCTTTCCTTGCTAATTACTACGGTATTAATCTTTCTTGTTCAATTTAATTCATTCAAGTTTTTATGCTTTTTTATTCCTTGTTGTTATTTATCATCTTCAATCATGTTTTCAATCCTCTTTATTGTTATTGTTGTTAGAGTCAATATGTGTAGCTAAATTCTTAATCTAGGATGTAGGGGATCCAAGTATACTAAAAAGGGAATGTTAATTAATTGTTAGTGAAATCACAAGGATTGTTGTTTGATTATTGCTCTTATTCTAATTAATTGATTTAGGCCTGAATTGATAATTAGTGTAGGGAATTAGTTCTTTCACCGATCGGGTTAGAATTGATATAGGATGCGATAATCAAATAGGTTGATTCTAATAATAGCGACCGCATGTTAGCTTTTAACCTAAAGAACACAATAGTATTGACCAAGATTGTGACCTTGAATAATCCGATTGAACTAGTGATTAATTAAGAATCCCAATAAAGTATACTAGGTGACCCGGAATTCCTAGACTTTTAATACCTCTGTTACACATCCTTTATTTCACTTGCCTTTTAGTTGTTAGTCAAAACAAACAAACCAAAACCCCCATAAAACTGTTACTTTTAGACTTAATTATCTTTAGCAAACCGTTTATTACCGCCTCCCTGTGGATTCGATACCTGTCTTACCACTAGCTATTCTGTTAGTATTGAGATAGTTTTACTTTGATTAAGGTGATACGACTTTAGCCTTATCACGGGTCAAATACTACCCACATGGATATATGAGACAAAATAAGATATTTTTCTCTAGACAATTTGCTTTGGTCGTATCTCCTCATGTGAGTTGTATTTGGCCCGTCACAAAGTTGCGACGTATATGCACGTAACAATTGAGAATTTGTGATTATTGAAAAATTTGACATATTATGTTTACATATTAATTAATTATAGAGATCTGTAATTTTAAAAGAAGACGTGATTAATATGGAAATAATATGTTTATGTAGTTAACATGGAAGATGTGTAATGATATGTTTCCATAACATGTGAAATTATAAATTATAAACTTAGAGTAGTTATAAATTATAAATTTTTCATATTAATTATAAAACATATTATGGGAAATTGGCAGTCGAGAAGATTTTGTAGAATAAAAAGATATGGATTACTAAACAAAAACAATAAGATGTCAATTATTGGCAGTCGAGAATATTGATATCCTAAGCAAGTGTAGGTGGGCATCTTATTGTTTTTGTTTTTGTTTGGCAATTGACATGTCTAATAATATCACGTGATTACGTGATTATAATAGAAGATTCCGATTATTAAATTAATTAAATATCACGGCTGATGACATGGCAGTGATGTTAGTTTTAATTGGTCGAGAAAAATTGAATTTGTAAGAGTAAATAAGAGGGCTTGAAAATAGTTTTCTGAAACCACATTGCGCCACGTCAGTAATTTTACAAGATTCTTTAATATATATATAATGATTCTCATTTTTCAATCCAAACACATATTCTAATTGATCTTTTTTTTTAAAATTTTATTACTCGTCTAACTATAATATGTTTAGCCATGTGTCCAACTAGTATCGGGTGTCCGAGTGTCGGACACGGTGTCGAACACTGGACGGCTAATTAAGAAAAATGTACGTGTTACCTAGGTTATGCACAGAGCTAAGTTCGGCGTACTACAAAGAATGGGAATATGAAGGTCCGCCAGTAGGACGGGTGATGACTGGTTACTCTGGATATTCTCATCCATCTACGCGCCTTGTTTTAGTTCATCGAAGTCTTCCACCGTCCACACGAGGCTTGGTCTGCAAGTTGAAAGAAGGCGATCAATCACCATTATTGTTCGATATAATGGCTCCATAATGATCATATAGTACTTAGTTTTTCACACTCTTTTCCTCACATAGATTTGTTTATCTTTTATTCCTTGTAAAATGTTTTTTAATTAAGATAAATAATATATAATTAAATGAATGGATGTGGTATCTATACTCTATATATTGATTGATAGTTACTCACCATTATTATCAGAGATGACAATCGGGCTGGTGGGTCAGGTTTGGGTTTAGTTAAAATAGGCAGGTTATATTGGGTTTGTATCATATAGAGTTGGCCTAACCTTTTAAATCGAGTCGGGACTTTTGAATAATATATTGGGTTGAATCCGCTTGATTAGGCAGTACTCCAATCATATTCAAGTGGATGTATTTTGGTTGGGTACCTAGGATTGGGAAGAGGGGGCCTTTTACTAATTGCATGAATCACCTTTGTTGTTGAAAATTGAATGTGAGTAGTGAGAATCATTAAATTAGTCACAGTTGGCTTGCAAATTACAGTTCATTTAGGTGCATTTGCAACTCTCTCTACTAGGGCTCAAGGGCTCCATTAGATATAAGATCAAGTTAGCCACCTCTCTTACATACAAACTTTATCTCATTAATTTCTCTATTCTATGTGTTTTTGCTTGGTTGCATGCATTACTTATCATGTGCATTTAAATCTCATCACATCATTTGCGAAACATAAAGGTCCTATTCTTTTGCTTATAACCACTTGTAATAAGCAACAACTAACAAATCTTAATTAGTTTTGTATTTAGATTTACGATTTTATTATTAAATGCCGTCAAGAAAAATTTGAATAAGCTAATTAAAGAAATATTGTTGAAAATATTTACCTAATTATGTTTAGTTTATCAGGTCTAAATTGAGTCTTAAACTCATATTTTTGCAAGTCTCAGGGTAAGATTAGTGATAGAGTGCTGATAATTTTATTAAGTAATGGGTCCTAAAGATAATTTTTTCAAAAAATAATGTTTTCTCCAAAATAATTTAAATTATAAGTATATATAAAAAAATATCTCTTTCACAGAATATATAGTACAAATTATAAATTCCTACCAACTATGTCATAATAACTTAATATCTATTATACATACTTATAGTAATTCATTCTTAAAATTTCATGTGAGACACATGCCCACCCGACCCCAACCTAGATCCGCCCTGGTAGCTTATTAACATGTATATGCCCTTGAAGCATATAATAGAAAACCGATTTATTTATAATTTGTTATTATGAATTAATATAGGTCGGCTACCGCAAGTTTTACGAATGTATTTATCCTACTTTAATAGTGAGATCATCTAATGAGTGTCATAAGGACACTCACAAGCTAAGTCAAGTTTGTTGACGTTTTCTCGCGGCTTAATAAATACTATTTTGATTATAATATCCATTTGATTTTTCTTCAACTTGTTTTTCAAAATCCATTTGGATCTGTTGATGAAAACAAAGACAAAGAATTGTACGGAGTAAATGTACCTTTTCCCCTTTTTTAAAATAATATAGTAGCCTGATGTAAGGGTAAAATATATGGGCAAAGAGTTGCAAAGTTATTCAACAAACCGTAGATACATTTGTACGATGGATTTAGACAAATATATCATAAACGGGTTTTTTTCAGCTACTAATTTTCAATATTTATGATAGAGTTTTAAGTAGTGGAAATCTCTTTTACACAATATCAGTGTAAAATCATATTACAAACCATAATTGTCTATCAAAGCAAGAATTAAAGTCTCTTGCATTTTTATTTGGCTCATGTCGGTTATTATGAATTTATGATAAAATTGTATTATAAACTAAATAAAATTAGTTTTGATATAGCTATTTCTCGAGTATTCATAGAATCATTTATTATGAATGTATGATATGGTAAATTCTACAAGCATAGTCTTAATTAACTATTAGTAAGTTTAAATTTCTTTTTCTGTTGTTAAGATGGACAATTCACATACTATATTTTAGGCCCTGTTATTTTGGACTGAAATTTAACTGAACTGAACTTATAGGATATGAACTGAACTGAACTTATAGGATATGAACTGAACTGAACTTATAGGAACTGAACTGAACTTATAGGAATTGAATTGAACTAAACTGAACTTATAGGAACTGAACTGAACTTATAGGAACTGAATTGAACTGAACTAAACTTATAGGATCTGAAGTTAACTTAACTTATAGGATTTGAACTGAACTTATAAAATCTGAACTTAATTAACTGTATTTTAATTTAAGTTAACTATTATTATTATTATTGTTATTATTGTTGTTATTATTATTATTGTTATTAATTATTGTTGTTGTTGTAATTATTATTATTATTATTATTATTATTATTATTATTATTATTATTATTATTATTATTATTATTATTATTATTATTATAGGATTAATTGATAAGAATATTCTGAACTATGGGTGTCCTGCTCAGAATACTCCAAATTCTATTTTAACTACCAATATAACCAACTAATACTCTCATTCGCTTTTATTATAATATATGACCTACTACATGCTAAGTAAGTGAAAAAAATTTTCAACCCTTCTTTAAGCGGTCTTTATCTTTTTACTTCTATGTTAATCTACTCACCTAAGCACACCATTAAAACATGATACAACAAGTTAACAAAACAAAAAATTCTATTCAAATCAAGTGAGGGTATTAGTTTGTTATATTGGTAGTTAAAATAAAGTTTGGAGTATTTTGAGCAGGATACCCATAGTTCAGAGTATTCTTATCAATTAATCCTTATTATTATTATTATTATTATTATTATTATTATTATTATTATTATTATTATTATCCAATAGATGACATTGATAAAAAAAATTAGTCTAAAACATAAGGTAGTTTAAAATATTTTCAACTTTATATATAATGGTTTGTTCATAGTTCATACATTATACTACAATTACATTACGATAAAAATAATTCACTATTGCAATTTTCTCTAGCTATTTATTTTCTCTAACAATGGTGATGAAGAAACTGATTAATGGGAGAGTGGCAATTGGTGAGGGTGAGGGCGTCGTATGATGAGTTGTTGTTTTTTGACATTAATGAGGATGATAGTTTGACATTAATTAGAGAGTAAAAGACGGGTAAATTATTAATGAGTTTTTTTTTTATAGATGACGTGTATCGAATAATTAAAGCGAAATGTTTGTATCGGTTGTTAAAAATAATACTCCGTATATAACTTTTCTTAATTGAGTTTATATGAACTGAACTTATAGGAACTGAACTGAACTTATAGGAACTGAACTGAACTTATAGGAACTGAACACTAAACTGAACTTATAGGAACTGAACTGAACTTATAAGAACTGAACTGGTTTGTGTTTGCAGATTGATTGAACGGCTGAACTGGTTTGATGATGGGAACGTGCAGAGCAGAGGGTCTGGATGTTTGAATAAGGAGATGTAGCAGGTCTGATAAACGACCTATTATTTATTAGAAAATATGATATGAATATTGTAATAAGATAGAGATAGAGGGGCCTGGGTGGGCCGATACAGCATTAGAGGATGTTGTATGAGAGGATCTGTAGAGTTGCAGATAATTTTGTGCAGGGGCAGTTAGTCTGCTGCTTGCTGATAGAAGTGTGTGGGAATCAATGGGAGGAAGGATGTCTCTGAGTTGCAGTAGTTCATTGTCGGGTTGGATTGCAATTGCGATAGTGTTACGTTGCATTAATGTAGAGTAGGAATTTTAAAATGATATGGGCACAGTTTATGGGATAGTCGACATGATGTGAGACTGCGTTAGTCTGTGGGGATGATGAATTCTGTGAGTCCAGAAGTGAAACATGAATATAGATGAATTGAAATGTATTGTATCTTATGAATGATGATGATGATGATCCTCTGTCCTATGAAATACCTACTAGTTGAAAAGAAGATGAAGTTATTCTGCAAAAATTGGTTTTAATCAAATTTTAAATCTTTGTGTTCATTTTGAAACTTAATTCGCTACTTATCCATTTCTCTATTTACTTTATGTGCATATGTAAAACTGAGAGTAAAACTGCCAGTGACGATTTATATTGAGTTCTAGGATAAAACTGACTACTTCTTCGCAAAGTATTTGTCATCTTGAAAGACGCTGCATTCACTTCTTACCCGTTCCTTTTTCACCGCTTCAGGATATGAACTGCATTTAGTGCCCGATTAACAACATTGTTAAGTTACGACTCTCCCAAAATTCTTTATAAACTATTGTCACAATAATCATCATATATGACAGCTTAGATTTGTAGCAAATCTGATGTAGCATCCAAGAGAATTTAACAAAAATAAAAGAGTGAAAACTATCATCGACTGTTTAATTGTTTATATTGAATTCTAGGATATAACAGACGACTTCTTTGCAAACTATACATCATCTCAGAAAACGCTACATTAGCTTCTTCGTTCCTTTTCCTTTACTGCCCCTTTTCCGGAATAATGTTCAGTTACGAGTTTCCAAAAATCATCGCTGAAGAAGGTCAACAGGCAGCGGCCGTAGAGGTATTGATTCCACATCACATAGCTTTATTTTTGCAAGTTTTTGCATTATTAATTAGCGTATCTTTTCCTTATGACTTAGTATACTGGTTTTGCTCGCGTTTGGATATTTAGAAAAATAAAATGCAATTATTATTTTTACTTTCACGCTCCAACTAGAAATCTCTTGTGCAATATCATTATTTTTTTTGTTCATGCGTGGGTTCTCATTTTCTCAGTTTATGCAGGATATTCAAAGTGATCATGACTTCAGAGTTAGAGGCTACAGGCAAAGAACAAGGTTTTGAGTAAAGATTGCACAGAGAAGATGAACACCGTGAGGGTTGTCTGGAGATGATCAAATTTTGATGCAAACTCAAATCAGTATCCACAGTAGCTAACTTCTATAATCCTTGTTTTCATGTCATACCCTTGATCAAATTTGCTTCATATGATGATTGATGCAGGTTTCTGACATCTACTGCAGTTTGCAGGTAATTTTTGTACTATGCATCTTATCAATTTTTGTACCCTTGATCAAATTTATTAGTTGAGGCAAAAATGTACAAAGTGTTTGCTCTCTCTGTTATATTTTTTTCCAAACTTCGTGGTTACCCAATTTGCTTTTTAGACAATCCATTGAGTTATTACATATAATACTCAATCAATTGGTAATAAACAAAAAAAAATCATGTTTCATTATTTCATAATCCGAAATTCCTATTTTCCTTTCCTCTAAAACACAATATTTTAAATCAGACAGTCTTTGGTTTCTATTGATTGGAGGCATTGGCATCTACAACATTTACAAACATGACAGTAGCGTTCTCCAGGCATTTTCACATGTCTATGTTTATCGTTATCTGAAGAAGGGTGGCAAAGATCATTGAACATCATTAGGGGGCATCATGCTCAGTATAACTGGTATACTACTGACATTTTGTGCTTTTTAGTGAATCTTGTATGAGACAGATTCATATATATGCAAGACCAACCAAATCCTTGCACATTCCTTGTCAAAGTAAGGGTGTTTAGGTTGGTCGCACTATGAACGTCTATAAGTTTTTGTGTTTTTGAATGAGTTGATGCTGTGTTACTGTTGGCTGATATTTTTGAGATTAAACTGAAAGGGTTGAATTGTCTATTTAACTCCTTGATGATTAAAAAAATAGTAGGGATGGAAGCGCTGTTTGCGGATTTGGGTCATTATCCTGTATTGGCTGTACAAATCGCGTTTACTATAGTCGTATTCTCGTGCCTTCTTTTGGCATATTCTGGGCAAGCGGCTTACCTTGTCAACCATCAGGGCCATGTAGCTGATGCATTCGACCGCTCCTTACCAGGTCTTGTTTTCTTTATTTGACATTCTACCTTTTGGTATAATTTTATTGTACTTTGTAGTTATAAATGTACTGGTTCTATGAGCATGGGCACATGGATCAGGTGCAAGGGAATAGAAAATAGAAACACCGATGACATGAGGATTTCTTCATGTGCTCTTAATTTAATAAGTTGGAGAACAGAGAGTGTATCGTCTGTTCATACTTTACATATATACATGTCAATATTTTGCTTGTGATAGTTTCACTTGACCAATCTAGATTTGAAATCTGTGTATGGCCATCTTATTAAAATTCCAAGTACTCAAGGAGCCAAGAGTCTGCTTGAAATTCCGTGTGCTCATCGTATTATCATCACTGGCACTCCCATACAGAACAATTTAAAGGTACTATATACTCCAATATATTGTTAGTTTTTATATTATTTTTGAAGTGGTTAGCCAATGATGCAAAGCTCGTGTCTTACATCATCTACGACTGCTTTTGACTAATCAGGAGTTGCGGGCACTCTTTAATTTCTGCTGCCCTAATTTATTGGGGGACAAGCAAGGGTACGTTTTCCGCAACCATGTATCTTTTGATTTCTGTAGGATACTTATCTCTTACAGTGATCTAAAAATGTTGGTATATGCATCTTTAAAGAAATGTACGAGAACCCCATTCTGCGGGGTAATGACAAAAGAGCGTCAGAAAGGGATAAGCGTGTTGGTTCAATGGTTGCAAAGGTAACGATTCATTGTACATGCCTCAATGCTTTCCTTTCCTAGTGATTGTTGTTTTCTTTCCTTTCTTAATCGATATATAGGTGTTACCATACAGTGTCCTTGCGTATATATCTTTCCATTCTCACTGAGGATGGTTGGGAGGAAGTCGTCTATCTTGGGATATTTCGTGACAGTACTCCTGTATTATGAAGTTATTTTTCCGTATTATTATTAAAGCTAGAATTTTATGTATTATTTACAGGTTTTCAAACACCGACTGCCATATTCCCAAGAAGAAATCGACGAGGTCAGGGACTTGTGGGCGGACTATTTTCTAAATGCATAGTCTTTCTAGCTAGTAACGTAGTACTTTGATTTTGCAAACTAAGCCGATGTTTGGTTAGTTGTTGAACTTGTGATCTCTAGACTATTTTGGATGTCGTCTAAAATGACAGATAACCCTATATGTTTGGTTAGTTTATGATTTTGGATAATGTATATGAAAGACGAACGACCTTTGTCGTGATTTGCTTTGTCCCTGTTTAATGAGACGAATGACTTTGTCGTGCTTCGCTTTGAATTTGTGTTTGTTTGGTTGGTGGTATGGCAGTCTGGCTGGCATCTGAATAATGTATACTGGTGGTACAAATTACCATCAATACAAGCTTTTTTTTTAAAAAAAATGGCAACATCAAGGACATCAGACTTATTAAACCTCCGATGTGCATACATATGAAGGACATCAGATGTGAGCTAAAGAATGATGTGCATAAGAATGATAAATTACAGTAATTTTTTTTATAACACATGGACATCAAATGTGAGCAAAAGAATGATGTGCATAAGAATGATGGACATCAGACTTATTAAACCTCCGATGTGCAATAACATATGGACATCAGATGTGAGCTAAAGTATGATGTGCATAAAGATTATGGACATCAGACGTATTAAACATCCGATGTGCATTAACAAATGGACATCGGTTGCACAACCGATGTCCTTGATACCCATAATGGACATCAGTGAACTCTACATCGGTTGCTAATCCGATGTCCTTGACCATAAAAGTCCGATGTCCTTAAGGGTTTCTGTAGTATTGTATGATAAAACTATGAACCTCTATCAATGGAGTCTTAGAGGCTTAGACCTTAGCTCAAACACACAAACAAAATAAAGCGGTTTATTATTATTATATGAATGAATAATTAGTGTGACATATTTAAAAGTCTTTATACACAAGCTTTAGTTAGTTGTACATGAGTTTGTTAGTTGTTATTAGCTAATTCTGTTAGAACTGACGGCATGCACTCTGTTTCCACAGACTTCCAGACGCTTCCATACTTCTTATCGCCAACATCCCCTCCTCAAGTGGTGTCACTTGGTGAGGAATAAAGAAGGCTCAACTTGGATACAAAATGAAAATGTGTTGTTCTCCTAAAGCCTTCGTAAACACATCAACAATCTGTGATTGGCTAGAAATGTGCGCTGTCTTGATTAAACCTCTGTGTATTCGTTCACTGATATAATGACAATAATCAAGTGTAATTTATGATGCTTGGTGTGTTCATGGAATACAGGATTAGCAGCAATAGACAAGGCAGCTTTGTTATCACAATGAAGAGTGATAGGTAAGGAAACAGAGACATGTAATTCTTTGAGAAGTTCATTTTGGCTCATGCCGCTACAATACTCTGACTCAGCTGAAAACTTGCTCACTATGGCTTGATTTTTGGTCTTCCAAAAGATGAAAGAATTCCTAAGAAGACACAATGCACAGTCAAAGAACGCCCTGTGTAAGCATAGTTGACCCAGTCAACATTAGAGTACCCAGTGACTGTAACAACAATATATGAAGGATAAAATAAGCATAAATTGATTGTGCCCTTCAAACAAAGTATTAAATTGGGAGTAGCTTGTAGGTGAGGAACACTTGATTGTGTCAAGAATTAACTCAATTGCTGCAACTATAAGACGCATCTGGTAAAGTAATGAGGTTTAGATATAACAAGCAGCAGCCAATAATTTCTCTATATACATTAGCCTGTTGCAGAACTTCCCCTTCATCTCTGGTAAGTCTTAAACCTCTTGGCAAGGGAAATATAGTGGGTTATTGATACGTGCGTATACTATACATTTTATTTATAATTTTGGCACGTATTTCTATGCATGTTTAGTAGCTTTTAGCTGTTTAGAATATTATATACTCGTACGTATAATCGTGTGCTAAGTGTATAGAATATTAGTAACAAGATCTAATCAATCAAGTATAAAGGATTCAAGTATGTTAGTCAATGGATTGACTAAATCGAAGATTGAAAGAAGATCGCAAGCGCACATAATGAACTAAAGTTATACTTATCAACTATAACTTTAGTATAAGATTGGTTCAAAGTATAGCTCGTTGCTATAATTCCATATAGAAGAAATGATCGATATATGTGTGATAGTTGAAACGACTTTAGTTTCTAAAATCATCGTGGACAATTAATGTTTAATTGTTATTCTATGTTTAGAATATGGAATTATTAATCTTAATGGGTTAATATATAAAATATCTTTAGTTAAAAAGGAATAAATAATTTTCTTATGAGTAAATTATTTATTTCTAATAAACTAAAGGATTTATATTTAACTTATTTGTCAAAGTAATATAAATTTAGATTGTGTTTAAAGCGGTTTGGAAAGTCGTGCAACATGGCACGATTTCCTAAAACGTATAGTGGTTGTTTAAATAAATAATATGTTTATTTAAATAATCTAAAATAATGTAGATTATATTATGGAATATAATTTATTATATTTTGACAAGGTTTAGGAAGTTGTTTTAATAAGGTTACTATTTGTTTATTATATAAAGATCTTTCCTAAATATGAATTAGGAAATTGATTCCTTATATAATACCTAAAGTATATTATTATATCTTTCCAAAATACATTAAGATTAGATTTATGGTAGTATTACTAAAAGACTATAATTCTAGTTTAAGTAATATTTTTAAATCATCTAGGGTTCAAATTACCTAGATGTAATTCTATATAAATAGACTACCTATGACACATTAATATACATGAAACACACACACATATTCACGCATATCGAGACAAACCGCCGTTTGTTACTCTTCAAAGATTCGAGCTTAAATTGTCATATTCGTTTCAAGATTCAAGTGCTCCAGCATTGATCTTATTCATCTAAGATTGTGACATCAAAGAATATTGAAGACTTATCTTATTAGCGTAAGATAGTTCGAGTATTTTACGGTACTCATTGTAAGCAAGTATTTAGCGGTACTTGTCGTAGCTAGATATTTAACGCTATCTAGATAGAGTTACAACTAATATCAAAGTTGTACAAGTAGGGTTGTTAAAATTGTAATCCGGAGTCAGTACTAATTTTATTAATCGAGAATAGTGGACGTGGGTTTCAAATTGTGAAACTAAACCACTTCAAAAATATCGTGTCTTTATTTTATTCGTGCTCCACTCAACATTCATCATACATCCACACACATCGAAGAAGAATTGAAGAACAAGGCATACTCAATTCAACCCCCCTCCTTCTTGAGTATATTATATCAATAGACTCTTCAATTGGTATCAGAGCCTCGTGCTCTTGATCGCCTAGCCGCGTGAGTTTTGATCCTTCTATTGATTCTATATTATATACTAGCTCTATCAACAATGGATTCCAAGCATCTCAAGTGTCCTATCTTCGATGGCAAGAACTATAGTCTATGGAAGAATATGATGACTCATTACATCAAAGGATGCGATTGGGAATGTTGGAAGATCATCCAAACCGGACCAAAGAAAATCTTGGTCGCCGCCGCAAATGGAATAACCTACGAAAAGATGGAAAGCGATTATGTGGAAAGTGACTACAAAATTGCAGAGAAAAATTCTAAGGCTATGAGCCTCCTACAAAAAGGTATGATAACCTCAGAATTTGATAGATTCTCATCTTGTAATTCCGCTAAGGAAATATGGGATGGTCTCGAACTTGCCTACGAAGGAACATCCGCAGTCAAGAAACATCGTATAGATTTGCTTATTCAAAGATATGAACTTTTCAATATGGAAAAGAATGAATCTATTGATAGCATGTCTGCACGATTTTCTTGTATTATTAATGAACTACGGAACCTTGGTAGGAAGATCGATTCTGAGGATATCATTCGAAAGATTCTTAGGAGTCTCACCAAGAAGTGGCAACCAAAGGTCACGGCCATAGAAGAAGCACGTGATCTGTCTCAAATGACTTACCAAGAACTTATAGGATCTCTAATGGCTCATGAGATCATGCTAAGTAAAGATGACGATGACTCTAAAGGAAAGGGCGTCGCTCTTCAAGCCTCCACAAGCGAAGCATGCGAAGAAGAACTTGAAGACGAGACAGTTCTATTCGCAAGACGATTTAAGAAAGCAGTCTTTAAAGGTAGATACAAAAACCCTAATAACAAAACTGTCGACAAAAAGAAAACTGGTACAAAACAAACATTCTTCAAAAGAGGATGTTTCAAGTGTGGTCAACAAGATCACATGATCAAAGATTGTCCAAGTTGGGACAAAATCAAAGACAAATCAAAGAGAGAAAAGACCAAAACGGAGTTCAAGAAAGTAATGCTTGCGTCATGCTGGGGAGAATTAGAATCTGAGGATGACGAGGACTCATAAGAAGATGAGGTAGCAAACTTGTGCCTAAGCAACATCAGCCTAGATCTAATCTCAAACGACAACAATGAAGATGACGTATCTCACACGTGTCTCATTGGAGAATCCGACTCAGACGACGACGACGAAGAGGTAAATTTTCTTCAACTCAAAAGTCAAGTTAAAAAGTTGTCTAAAGCTATGTTAATTAAATATTTTGAGAAAACCCTAGACCAATGTCATGAACAAAGTCTTGAGTTAGATGACTTGAAGGAACAGATCCTCGATATTGCTGAGGAAAATCAACTTCTGAAAGCCAAAGCTAAGAAACTGAAATCCAAAATAAGCATTGAAACCAATGCTAAGATGGAAACAGTTATGTCTGAGAAAAATGTTCTTGAGTCTAAAGTTATAGCTAATGAAGCTATAACCTCAAAACTAAAACTCAACATCAAAGAGCTTTAATCCAAAGTTATAGCTAATGAAGCTATAACTTCAGATTTGAGAAAGGCTAATGAGCTTCTAAAGTCCAAATCTTCGATTATGGTCGAAGATGAGACTCATCTAGAAGAAGTTGAGATCCTCGAAAGCAAAATTATGGATCTAGAATTCAATCTATCTAAAGTCAAAAAAGAACATGCCAAGATAGTTTCCAACTTTCATAAAGACATTCAAAACCTAAAAGAGTCTAGTAACACCGACCATAGTGAATGCAAAAAGGAAATAGACTCCTTAAAAGACCTTCTTCTTCACGCTCAGAAAGTTCATGATAAATGGGAAGGAAGCACAAATGTTCTAAACTTCCTGACTGAACAATCCGACAATAACATGAAGATGGGCTTAGGTCACGAGTGTTATGGAAGAAGGGATCACTCAAAGTGTAAACAAAGCCCAACAAACAGAGATTTTAGAAGAAGAAAATATGTCGACCTACCTGAGTATTTAATATGTACTTATTGTGTCATAGTGGTCACCTCCGAGAAAACTGTGTAAAACACGCACAAGATTTTAAAACCGGAGTTAAGTTTGTTAAATCCTTAGGAATACCAAACGACAGTATTTCCGTCTCTGATAGTGATGATGACAAAGTTGAGGAGAGAAATATTGACCACAAATGGTTCTACGACATGACATTCGATTACGAAGAAAAGAAAAACAGAACCAAACAAACTCCTCAACAAACAACACACAAAAATTGGTCACCAAGAGTTCAAACCAAGACATACATAAAAACATCAAAACCCAACTACTACCATTATAGAAAAACCTATTTAAGACAAGTCTGGGTTAAAAAAGAAAATGTATTTGTGATTACTAACAACAAAGGACCCAAGTATGCTCGGGTACCTAAATCCTGTCTTTGAAATTATACATGTAGTTTGTCGCTAAGGAAAATAACTTATGGTATCTCGACAGTGGATGCTCAAGACATATGACAGGCGACGTAAATCTATTCCAAACCCTAAAACCTTTTGACGGAGGTAAAGTCACCTTTGGTGATGACAAAAAGGGAAAAATCATCGGAATTGGTAAGATAGGTATTTCATCCTCTCATGCTATAAATGATGTATACCTTGTAAGTGGTCTCAAACACAATCTCATTAGTATATCTCAATTATGCGACAAAGGAAGCAAAGTGGTTTTTCATTCAGATATATGTCGTATAATCTTAGAAGGCACCAGTAAAGTAATTCTTGAAGGTCATAGGATGAAAAATGTTTATATGATTGATTTAAATGTTGTACCTACTGACTCTCTATCATGCATGAAAGTTACGTTAGATGATCCATGTCTATGGCATAAGAGATTTGGTCATATTAGCTCACCTATTTTTAAGTAAGCTGAAAAGATGGGACTTGGTCGAAGGTCTTCCAAAGATCAAATTTGATCAAGAAAAGATGTGCGATACATGTGCACGATGTAAACACGTCAGATCATCTTTCAAGCCGAAAAGAGTGGTAAGCATAGAACAAGCTCTCGAACTAGTGTACATGGATCTATGTGGCCCTATGAAGGTAAGAAGCAGAGGTGGTTCCAGGTACGTTTTCGTTCTAGTTGATGATTACTCTAGATTTGTTTGGCCAATCTTTCTCCACTCTAAAGACGAAACATTCGATGAATTTGTTAGTCTCATGAAACTTGTCCAAAACAAATATAAATCAAACCTAGTAACAATCCGTACTAACCATGGAACTGAGTTCGACAATCATGCCTTTATTGAGTTCTGTAAAACCAACGGCGTTGGACATAACTTCTCGGCCCCTAGAACCCCTCAACAAAATGGAGTCGTAGAACGAATGAACAGAACCCTAGAGGACATGGATAGAACAATGCTTCTTTGTAGTGGTCTACCTAGAAACTTTTGGGCTGAGGCTATTAGTACAACTTGCTATATTCATAACCGTGCTATGATTAGACCTATCCTTAAAAACACACCTTATGAACTTCTTAGAGGTCGTAAACCTCATATATCTCATTTAAGATGTTTTGGGAGTAAATGCTTTGTCCACAACAATGGTAAAAACAGATTAAGCAAGTTCGATCCCAGAAGTGATGAAGCAATTTTTATAGGATATTCGGATCATAGTAAAGCTTACAAAGTTTTTAACAAACGTACCTTATGCATAGAAGAGAGTATTCATGTTATCTTTGATGAAAATAATGTCTTCGATAAGCCATTACAGGACATAGAGGAAAACCTAGACGAACCTGATTTCAGGTTATCAAGGGAAGATCCTCCTGAAATGGAAATTGAAGAAGGAGAACCTCAAGGAATTCATGATGAAATTAACTTGGGAGAAAACGGTGCGAGAGATGAAACTGCAGTTGATGATACTGTAGATAACTCTCAAACCAGTGACTTCGAACCCGGAGTTACAGCTAATGAAGCTATAACTTTGAATCAAAACCAAAGGGAAGAGGTCAGAGTTACACCTGATCCTACTATAACCCCAGGTTTGGATTCAGGGGGAACAAGTCAAAATCCCGAGTCAAGTTCAGGTAATGCTAATAATCAATCAAGGAACTGGAGATACAAAGGCTCTCATCCTTTGGACAATGTCATAGGAAGCCTGACAGATGGAGTTCAAACTCGAAGGAGCTTAAATAACTTTTGCTCATTCTACTCCTTTCTCTCCACCATTGAACCCTCAAATATCAAGGAAGCTCTCGCAGAACCAGACTGGATAGTTGCCATGCAAGAAGAACTCCAGCAATTTGAAAGAAACAAAGTTTGGCATCTTGTTCCTCGGCTTAAGGACAGATCTGTCATTGGAACGAGATGGGTATTCAGAAACAAATTGGATGACACTGGAGTCATCGTACGAAATAAGGCCAGATTAGTTGTTCAAGGATACAACCAACAGGAAGGGATCGATTATGACGACACCTTTGCTCCTGTTGCTCGTCTTGAGGCAATAAGACTACTTATTGCATTTGCAGCACACAAGGGAATGAAGCTCTTTCAAATGGACGTTAAGACTGCCTTTCTTAATGGCTATCTCCAAGAGGAAGTATTTGTTGAACAACCTCCTGGATTTTCTGACAGCAAACTCAAGGATCATGTATTCAAGTTGGGCAAAGCTCTTTATGGCCTAAAACAAGCACCTAGAGCATGGTACGACAGGTTATCAAAATTCTTATTGAAGAGTGGATTCAAGAGAGGATCTGTGGATAAAACCTTATTTCTTAAAAGCGAGAACTCAGATCTACTAGTCGTTCAGATCTATATTGACGATATTATCTTTGGCTCAACAAATAAGAAGTTGTGCAAGTACTTCTCTGAGTTGATGACTTCTGAATTCGGATGAGTATGATGGGAGAACTAAAGCTCTTCCTTGGACTTCAAATACAACAAACTGAAGAAGGAATTAAAGTTCATCAATCAAGGAGTTACTAAAGAAATTTGGCATTGAAACCTCTCATGCAATGCCTACTCCAATGGTCACAGATAAGAAGTTGACCAAAGACGAAGATGGTAAGTCTGTAGACGAAACAACTTACCGAGGTATGATTGGCTCGCTTCTTTATTTTACAGCAAGTCGTCCAGATATTATGTTTAGTGTTTGTGTTTGTGCAGGATTCCAAGCTGCTCCAAAAGAATCGCACATGATTGCGTTTAAGAGAATATTAAGATACCTAATCGGAACCTCAAAGTTATATCTATGGTATCCTATGGACTGTAACTTTAACCTAGTATGGTATTCAGATGCGGATTATGCAGGATGCTCATTAGACAGAAAAAGTACCTCGGGACATGCTACTTTTGTTGGTCCTTGAATTATTTCTTGGGGATCCAAGAAACAAAATTATGTCGCTCTCTCAACTGCCGAAGCAAAATATATTGCAGCGGCACTGGTATGTTTTCAACTCTTATGATTAAAACAACAATTACATGATTATCGTATTGATGTTGGATGTGTGCCTATCTTATGTGATAATACGAGTGCTATAATTATATCGAAAAACCCAGCCCAGCACTCGAGAACTAAACACATTGAAATTAGACACCACTTTCTACGAGACCATGTGGAAAAGAAAAATATGAAATTGGAATTTTGTAGTACGGAAAAACAATGGGCATATATCTTCACTAAACCATTGGCTAGAGAACGCTTTGAGACTTTGCGATTGGAAATTGGTTTAGGCACCTAATCAAATATTAAAAGCAAAAATAACCCAATGATTGACTACGGTTTAGATGAGATTATATGACTGTGTCCGTATACTCCGCTGCATGTGTATGTGTGTATTCGATGAAAAATTATGTGATCATATTTATATTATACTATTTACATATGCGTGTGTACACAACCGATTCTCAAAATAATAAAACGTCACATATTATAATTCATCTTACGCACATATTTACATTACACCTTATACAATATTAATATTAACATATTATTTAAAAACAAAAAAAAAAAATAAGAAAACAAACTTACCTTTTATTACACGAAAACCGTGTGACATTACCCCACCAACTACCACGTACCACAACAACTTCCCCCACTACACATCACTACCGACTGCCACGTGTCCCTACACCCTAGCTTAACTTATTACCTTAACCAACCTCATTTACCACTAACCAAACTTACTACCTCACCTCCCATTATTACCGTCTCCCTCCCAAACTCTCCTAAAATTCCTAAAACCTCCATTAATAACCCAAAACCCACAAACACCTTTAATTTCGATCACCACCATTCTTCACCATACAAACATCATGCCTCCCTCACGTGCTACCCGATCTCAACACAAAAAACTAACTCCACCTTCACCGACCCCATCACCTCCACCATCTCCGACACCGATATCCACCGCTGCTCCGACACCAGACAACGGAAAACGAAGAAAACTCAACCGCTCCTCTTCCTCCGTCTCTGAAAACATGCAAGAACTTGGGTCCAGTTCGAAAAATCCGCGCCCTTTGTTTCAAGAATACTCCATGAAAGCTACTAGAGCGAGTCTTGAAAATGTTCGAATGACCAAGAACGAAGGTATGTTAATTGATCGTGTTCTACCTTACTCTATTCATGCGGGTCGTTATTATCCGACATCTTGGGTCGAAAATTCGAAGTCTTTAGGATTTTTTAAGAAATTCTTGAAGTTTCAGGGATGGGAGTACATTAGTAATTTTTCTCGGTTGATTTTTCCAATCGAACTTGTCCAATTCTTTGCGTCTGTAAAAGGGTGTGATGAAGGGTTGTGTGCCGTAGTAAACGGAAAAGATGTGTTGGTGTCGAAGTCTGATTTTTGTGATATTTTTAAACTTGATCAAGACGGTCTTGTTCTTGATCCTAAGAAGGAGTGGAGTGTGGTGTCAAAAGAACAAAAAATGGTAATTAAGAAATACTTCGATGAGTCCGCAACAGAAAATAGTCCTCTGTTAACCGTATCTTTCTCTCCGAAGTTGAAATTGTTTGTTAACTTCTTGTGGAACACGGTATTGCCAAGGAGGGGAGGTCGGGACAAATTATCTAGTACTGAGGCAGTGGCGGTTTACAGTTGGTTGGAGGGGATTAAAATCGATTTGGCGTCTCTTGTTTGTAACAAAATCGTTCATGTTTCCAGTATTCTTGTGAAGGAGAAAGCATGCTCCACACTCGACATTCCATATGAGATGTGGGTGTCCGAGCTTTTGTTTAAAACGGGTGTTGTGGATGATTTGAGTTTTGGTATCAAACCTCGTGATGGATGTGTGATAAGGTGTTAAAATTGATGGGTATATGCTTTGAAGGGGTTGATCTTACGTTTGGTAAGAATGTAGGTACGGAACCCTCGTCTAACCCCTCGCCATCATTCGCGGGTCTTGAAGCCAAGGTGGATCAGCTTCTTGGTCTATGCGAAGTGAAGAAAGAAAAAGTAGAGGCAGGGGGAGTGGTGCTAAGAGGAGTCGTGGATTTGAGGAAGAATTGAGGGTGTGGATGGAAGAGAGTTGATAAGCAACTCGATAAGGTTGGCTCGGAGGTCTCAGTATTGTGCTCGGAGTTGTTGGTCATTAGTGACCGTCTCTCTTTCCTCACAACTCAAGGAGGAGCTATGGTGAGAGATCATGGGTTGTTGCGCAAGGATGCAAGCCAAGCTCTTGATGCCGTCAAAGCCCTTTCGCTCAAGGTTCTCAATTTCGAGCTCGCTCTTAATGCTCAAGGCCGTAACGTGAGTAGCTGTTTGGATAGACTGGACACTCTCGAGTTTCGCACTCGACCCGAATATGTCAGCCCATACGCCAAGACTCCTGCCTCTAGTTCTCGTTCTTGATCTCCCAATTCGGTTATTGTTAAATACGTTTTCGGATGTTGGTTCGTTGTTGTTGTTGTTAAGTCCAGTGGTGGACTTCTAAAACTCTTGATCTTTTGTGGCCCAACTAACCTACCAGGCCCAATGAATCCGAGGCTCTATTTCGTTTTGCCTTTCCTCGGATTCCCTAGCCTTATTTTGGTTGTGGCCCAATCCCATTAAAATCTCCTTTTGCCTGGCCCATTATAAACTTACCCTAGCCGGCCCAATTTTCTAAACAATGTTAAATATTCGACCCATTGGCATTAGTACTTCGGATTTGTTGTGTATATTTTTAACATTCGTATGTGATTGTATGATATTGTGTGTGTTCATATCTTTCGACTCGTTTTACATGCTTGCTTATGTTTCGTCGTATATTATTCTAGTCGTTTTATGTCCTTGTTCTCATCTTTTCGATGATGTCAAGAGGGGGAAAATTGCGACTTAGATTAGAATTTGCCTAAGCTTGCTCCTTGTCGTAATCCGTTGTCTCTTAGGGTTCTTAAAGGATAGGGGTTAGATAAAAGATAAAAAACCTAAGTGAATCTTTGCTATGAATGACCATTATTATATTGAGGGGGAACGAACACTTAGACACAAATCTAAGAAAGACTTGCCATCATCAAAAGGGGGAATTTGTTGAACCATATATTCAAATATATATTAAGTATATATGTTTATGTTTTGATAATGACAAGTCTAGCTATATATATTATATACTCGTACGTATAATCTTGTGCTAAGTGTACAGAATATTAGTAACAAGATCTAATCAATCAAGTATAAAGGATTCAAGTATGTTAGTCAATGGATTGACTAAATCGAGGATTGAAAGAAGATCGCAAGCGCACATAATGAACTAAATTTATACTTATCAACTATAACTTTAGTATAAGATTGGTTCAAAGTATAGCTCGTTGCTATAACTCCATATAGAAGAAATGATCGATATATGTGTGCTAGTTGAAACGATTTTAGTTTCTAAAATCATCGTGGACAATTAATGTTTAATTGTTATTCTATTTTTAGAATATGGAATTATTAATCTTAATGGGTTAATATATAAAATATCTTTAGTTAAAAAGGAATAAATAATTTTCTTATGTGTAAATTATTTATTTCTAATAAACTAAAGGATTTATATTTAACTTATTTGTCAAAGTAATATAAATTTAGATTGTGTTTAAAGCGGTTTGGAAAGTCGTGCAACATGGCACGATTTCCTAAAACGTATAGTGGTTGTTTAAATAAATAATATGTTTATTTAAATAATCTAAAACAATCTAGATTGTATTATGGAATATAATTTATTATATTTTGACAAAGTTTAGGAAGTTGTTTTAATAAGGTTACTATTTGTTTATTATATAAAGATCTTTCCTAAATATGAATTAGGAAATTGATTCCTTATATAATACCTAAAGTATATTATTAAATCTTTCCTAAATACATTAAGATTAGATTTATGGTAGTATTACTAAAAGACTAGAATTCTAGTTTAAGTAATATTTTTAAATCATCTAGGGTTCAAATTACCTAGATATAATTCTATATAAATAGACTACCTATGACACATTAATATACACGAAACACACACACATATTCACGCATATCGAGACAAACCGCCGTTTGTTACTCTTCAAAGATTCGAGCTTAAACTGTCATATTCGTTTCAAGATTCAAGTGGTCCAGCATTGATCTTATTCATCCAAGATTGTGACATCAAAGAATATTGAAGACTTATCTTATTAGCGTAAGATAGTTCGAGTATTTTACGGTACTCATTATAAGCAAGTATTTAACGGCACTTGTCGTAGCTAGATATTTAACGGTATCTATATAGAGTTACAACTAATATCAAAGTTGTACAAGTAGGGTTGATAAAATTGTAATCCGGAGTCGGTACTAATTTTATTAATCGAGAATAGTGGACGTAGGTTTCAAATTGTGAAACTGAACCACTTCAAAAATATTGTGTCTCTATTTTATTCGTGCTCCACTCAACATTCATCATACATCCACACACATCGAAGAAGAATTTAAGAATAAGGCATACTCAATTAAACCCTCCCCCCCCCCCCCTTCTTGAGTATATTATATCAGTAGACTCTTCAACTTTGAATTTGCAAACATAATTAGCTACGTCTCTCTGTGGTTCGACCCTTACTATCGCTATCTATAGTTTTAGTTTGGTTTATAAATCTTATCTTTGAAACCCTCAACGACGGATATGAAATTTTGGCGCCGTTGCCGGGGAGACGGTATAATTTTGTTTGTTAATTTTTAGTTTATTTTCCTTGTCTTAAGGAACTTCGGTTCCTTAAGACCGTTGCTTACCTTTTCTTCTAGTTTTGTTTTACACAGTTAGAAGACAGGTTTTTGAGAGGAAGGCTTGAGTACTCTCATTCTTAGAGATAATGACCACTATATATGATCACATTCAACCAAAGGTGCAACATCTACCGAAGGGGTTCATTTTGCCTACTCCTACCACTGGTTCTTTCGAGCTCCACCCAAACTACATCATTTTGGTGGAGCGGAACCAATTTTCTGGTCTACCCGATGAGGATCCGTTGAAGCATGTAGAAACATTCACGGATTACAGTTGTTCTCTACATATACCGGCCGGGGTGACTCAAGATGAGGTGAAGGCAATGATGTTCCTATACTCCTTGAAGGATTCTGCAAGGGATTGGTACCGCTATACCTTGATAGGGTAGTTGAGAAGATCACGGATTAGACTTCCTTGGCATTGACTTTCTATAAAAAGTACTTTCCACTTGCGAAGGCCAATGACTTGAGAAGTCAAATCACTAATTTTCAACAAAGTCCTGATGAAGAATTCTGTGAGGCATGGGGTCAGTTCAAGAGGTTTATCCAGTCCATTCCTCATCACGGTTTCCCACAGTGGTATCTTTGCAACCAATTCTACAACGCCCTATATGATGACAACAAGGTTATTTTAGATGCAGCTGCCAGTGGACGGTTCCAAAATAACACTAATCATATGAAAGGTTGGAACACCATTGAAGACATGGCAGTGCATAGGGCTGAATTTGGGAGTTCGCGTGGAAATTCGCGAAGGTTGAATGTTGAGATGGGTCGAGTTTTGGCTCTTGAGACATCCGTTGAAGCTCGTTTTGAAAAGCTTGCGGCAGCCAAGCTGAAGCAAGAAAATTCGAACCTGATTACTACGGTTGACAACACGAGTGAAACGGTAGAGTGGAGAGGGTTAGTTCAATATCTCATGACCCAAATGTTGGAAATGGAAAAGGCTCAAGTTGCTTCCTTGAGGAATTTTGAGAGCCAACTAGCAATCTTAGCTGCTAATCAGATTGCTAACTCTCCGAGCAATTTTGAGAGTCCCGTAGAAACGATCAACGCCATAAATCTCCGAAGCGGTCGTTCATATGATGGACCGGCGTCCATGGAGAAATCTGATAAAGTTTCTGCTGAACAAACTGGTTTTGTGCCCAGTGAAGTAGGTCGACCAACCAACATAAACGGTCGATCGACCGACTTACCTGATGACCCGTCAGTTTCTGGAAAACAGAAGACCACTGATCTCAGTTCAACAGGTCGACCGACCGACAGTCCTGGTCGACCGACCAAGGTTCCTGAGCAGAATTCAGAACCTACTCTTGATTTGCCGGACTCATCCCTCATTCATGACCTAACGGAGATTCTACAGTTGAAGAAGCCGAAGATAGCTGATCCTACGACTAGTGTTACAGTTCCGTATCCCGAACGATTGAAGAATTCGAAAACGGATCGGAAGTTCGGTAAGTTCTTAGAGATGGTGAAGAACCTTGAGGTAACCATCCCGTTCACTGACCTAATTACCCAGGTACCCTCTTATACTAAGTTTATGAAAGACATTTTGAGTCGTAAGAGAAATTTTCAGGGTGAAGGTGCTATTGCTTTTGTGGAAGAATGTAATATTCTTTCACAAAACAATATTTCACCTAAACTAAAAGACCCAGGTAGTTTTTCTATCCCATGCACCATAGGTAATCATGTGATTGGGAAAACCCTTTGTGATCTAGGGGCTGGTGTCAGTGTCATGCCATATTCTGTATGTGAAAGACTTAATATAGGTAGACTTAAGGTCACCAATATCACCCTTCAGATGGCACATAGATCCACCCAAAGACCATTATGGGTCTTAGAGGATGTCCCAGTTAGAGTGAGAAAGTTCTTTATTCCTGTCGATTTCGTGGTTTTAGACATTGCTAAGGATAGTCAGATACCTATCATTTTAGGTAGACCTTTTTTACACACAGCTGGGGCTGTGATAGATGTCAAACGCGGGATCATAACATTAGAGGTCGGGGATGACACTATTGAGTTCAGTCTTGCCCATAAGGCAACCACACCTACTGATGATACGTGTTTTTCTATTGACATTGTTGACAGGAATGTTATCCATAATTGGAGGGAATCCTTGGCCAAGGATCCCTTAGATGATCAAACCATTTTGGATAAGTGTGCAGGTAATCCAGCTGAGAATGCTGAGGAGCTGGATGTTTTGAAAGCATAGATAGAGGAATACGAGCTCATAAGGAAGAGGTTGAGAAGCTCACAAGCTTGGCTAATGCAAATCTGGTAAACACATGCTATGCTATTGACATTGATTATGTTCACGCTATAGAGGTAAAGGTACCAGAGCGTAAGCCACTTCCTCCTAATCTTAAGTATGTTTTCCTAGATGATATTGAGCAGTACCCTGCTATTGTTAGTTCTAAACTTGATCCTAACCAACTTTCTGCCTTGATGACTGTTCTCAAAAAGTACAGGAAAGCTTTAGGTTATTCTTTGGATGACATTAAGGGCATCAACCCTAATGTTTGCATGCATAGGATAGAGTTAGAGGAAGGGCATAAGCCTTACAGACAGGGTCAACGTAAGTTGAACCCAAAGATGTAGGAGGTAGTTATGGCTGAGGTGATGAAATTGCTCGATGCAGGTAATGTTTATACAGTCGAAAACTCCAAGTGGGTTAGTCCAGTTCAGGTGGTTCCTAAGAAAGGAGGAACTACCGTGGTTAAAAATGACAAAAATGAACTAATACGTACTAGAGTTGTAACAAGGTGGCGGATGTGCATTGATTATAGACAGTTAAATGCCGCCACCAAGAAAGACCACTTTCCCCTCCCTTTTGTTGACCAAATGACTGAGAGACTTGCTTCTAACAAATTCTTTTATTTTCTAGATGGATATTCAGGTTTTTTTTCAGATTCCCATTCATCCAGATGATCAGAGTAAGACTACCTTTACTTGTCCACAAGGTGTTTTTGCATATCGCAGAATGCCTTTTGGATTATGTAATGCCCCTGCTACCTTTCAAAGGTGCATGATGGGATCTTTTCTGATTACATTGAGAATATCATGGAGGTATTTATGGATGATTTCTCAGTTTACGGCAATGAGTTTGATCAATGCTTAGCTAACCTTGATAAAGTCCTGCAGCGTTGTATTGATGTAAACCTTGTCTTGAATTGGGAAAAGTGTCAGTTTATGGTCAATGAGGGGGTGGTGTTAGGGCATCTTATTTCTGATAAGGGTATTCATGTTGATAAAGCAAAGGTGCAAGTGATTGAGCAATTGCCCCCTCCTGTGAATGTTAAGGGGGTGAGAAGTTTCCTAGGTCACGCAGGTTTTTACCGGCGTTTCATTAAGGACTTCTCTAAGATTGCTAAACCACTTACACAATTGCTCCTTAAGGATGTTGTCTTTGAGTTTACTGATGAGTGTCTTTTAGCTTTTAACAGGTTGAAAGAAGCTCTAATTTCAGCACCTATCATTCAGCCACCTGATTGGGATCTCCCATTTGAGATCATGTGTGATGCTAGTGACTATGCAATAGGTGCGATGCTAGGTCAGAGGAAGAACAAGGCATTGAATGCCATTTACTATGCGAGCCGGACTCTAGATGAGATTCAAGTCTAATATTTCACCACAGAGGAGCTTCTAGCTGTAGTTTTTGCCTTAGAAAAATTTCGTTCTTATCTTTTGGGTTCTAAGGTTATTGTTTATACTGACCATGCAGCTTTGAAGGCCCTCTTCCTAAAGAAAGATGCAAGGCCAAGGGTTTTGAGGTGGATACTCCTTTTGCAGGAGTTTGACTTGGAAATCAAGGATAAGAAGGGCGCAGAAAACGTGGTGGCTGACCATTTATCGCGCCTACAGCTGACTGATAGGGAAGATCCTTTACCTATTGATGATTCTTTTCCTGATGAGAGTTTGTTAATCATTAATAGTTCAGGTTCTTACCCACCTCCTTGGTTTGCTGACTTTGGTAATTTTGCTGTGACAGGTAAAATCCCACCTGAGCTCTCTTGGCAGCAGAAGAAGAGGTTTGCATATGATGCAAAACAATACTTTTGGGATGATCCCTATGTTTTCAAAGAATGCGGAGATGAACTTATCCGGAGATGCGTCCCTCAGTGGGAGGTGAAGGACATTCTAGAAGCATGTCATTCCTCTGCATATGGTGGTCACCACGGTCCATCTCGGACCGTGGCAAAGGTATTACAGTTTGGGTTTTATTGCCTACTTTACATGCTGACAGTAGGAATTTTGTGAGTAGTTGCGATGCTTGTCAAAGGTCAGGGAACGTTTCGAAAAGACCTGAGATGCCATAGGTTGGTATTTTAGAGGTCGAGATTTTCGATGTCTGGGGCATTGATTATCAAGGACCATTCCAAGCAGTCAAGGTAGCAGGTATATTCTTGTCGTCGTTGATTATGTGTCTAAATGGGTAGAAGCTATTGCTACTCCCCATTGTGATGCGAAAGATGTGATTAAACTATTTAAGAAAATCATTTTTCCTCGTTTTGGCGTCCCTAGGGTTGTCATTAGTGATGGGGGGATGCATTTTAAAGAGAAACAATTGAGTGCTTTGCTAACCAAATTCGGTGTCCAACATCGTAGGGGTCTAGCTTATCACCCCCAAACTAGTGGTCAAGTTGAGATCTCTAATAGGGAACTTAAGGAGACCCTAGCTAAAGTTGTTTCTAAGTCACAAAAAGATTGGAGTCTTAAATTAGATGATGTCTTGTGGGCTTATAGGACTGCGTTCAAAACTCCGATCGGAATGTCACCATTCCGGTTGATTTATGGTAAATCATGTCATTTACCAGTTGAGTTAGAACGTAAGTCTTGGTAGGCTATATGTGATCTTAATCTAGACCCTAATCTTTCTCGTGAGAAGCGTTTGTCACAGTTGAATGAGCTTGAAGAATTTAGGCTGCCAGCCTATGACAATGGCGGGATTTACAAGGAGAAAACCAAGCGTTGGCATGGCAAGAGGATCATAAAACGCGACTTTCAGGTAGGTGATAAGGTTCTACTCTTTAATGCTCGTATACGATTATTTCCTGGTAAGCTAAAATCCAGGTGGAGTGGACCTTACACCATCACCGCGGTCTTGAAGTTTGGGTCAATTGAGTTGGAAACCTCAGCTGTGGAGAGGTTCAAAGTGAATGGCCAATACGTGAAGCATTTCCAAGGACCAGATGAATTTGTTAGGAAGGTTGAAGTCTTGTACATCGACCCATTATTGGATGCTTCAGAGTGAGGTAAAAATGTCGTGCGGGACCTCTTAAACCAGTGCTAAACGGGAGGCAACCCGAGTAGTAATTTGTGTCTTCCTTGTTTCTGTAGTTTTTCTTAGTTTAATCGTTTCTTTTTCGTTCTTAATACTTTTAACGGGGTTTGTAAGCTTAAACAGGAAATCAGAGGAAATTACAAGTGGGTTTGGTCGACCGACCCAGTACCTAGGTCGACCGACCAAGGACTCTCACGAAACAGGCTACTGGAAAATTGAGGTAATTGGGGACTGGTCGACCGACCTAACTTGTTGGTCGATCGACCAGGTGTCGAGGGGACCGAGTTTCTTAAGTCCAAATTTTGAAATGACTTTCATTCTTATTCTTCAAAATCAGAAAACTCACTCCCTCTCTTCAACAAAACCCTAGCCACACTCCTTCCTTCATCCAACTTAATTTCTTGCTAGATCTTTTAATTTTCCTATTCAAACGTATGTTTTTCTTTCAGTTTTTGTTTTCCTTTCGTGACCTAGTTTCTTGTTTTTCGTTTTCTTAGTAAAACCTCATCTTAATTCGAATTCTCTTTGTTTTAAGAATGTGTTTGGGTTGTACATTGTTCTTATTTCATTTTGTTACCTTTAGATCTAGTCTCTATGCCTCCTTTTGTAGTTGATTAGGGTTTGTCTTATGTTCTCTTCCCTTTTTCTTGCCTGAAAACCTCTGAAAATTGCGAAACCTGTTCGGAATGTTGCTGCGACAGATCGGCCGACCCCTGATTTAAGTCGGTCGACCGGTCGACTTTTCAAGAAACTCTGCATTTACCGATAGTCGATCGGTCAACCACGAAGGGTGGTCGGTCGACCGCCGTAACCGTTACAGGAACATCCTGTTCATAATTTGGCTGAGTTTTGGCTTAGTTCTCTTGGTTAATTTTGAAGGAAATTCAGGTTTAAGAATGTTGTTGTGAATTTTGCAGATTCAACATCTTTGGAAGATTCCGAGGCAACAAGAGGTACCTCCGAGGCAAGCACATCAAGAGGCCAAGCGAGCAGTTCAAAAGCGATAGCGGTGCAAAGCACGGATAGTCTACCAGACTATCCGCATGTTTTTTCCAAACCCCAGCCCAAAGGGCCCGATTCTTGCATTTGTCAGCATTTAGATGCCAGGTGACAGCAACTCGTTTTTTGCATTAGCCTACGCTTATTGAGTTGGGGTGCTACAGGGATGTAGTAGACTTACTCAATGGTACGGGTCTTTAGGGACTTATTACCATGGACGAGTTTACTTACCCCGTCCTCACCTTAGAGTTTTCCTCGTCTTTCAGCTTCGATGTTGAAGCTTTGAAGACTGGAAGGGGTATAAAGTGTATTGCTTTCCGTTTGTTTAATGTAACATATGTTTTGACATTGGAGGAGTTTGCAAGTTACTTAGGATTGAGTGCTGAGGGTCGTACTGGTGACCCAGCTGATACATACAAGGTTTTCTGGTCTTGTATTTCTGACTCCCGTGGTGGGAAGAAGAAGGGAAACTCTGTGCATTTGCCTGCCTTTCGGTATTATCTTAGGCTGTTGGCCAACACTGTGTTTGGCAGGAAGTAATCCCAGAACATAAACAACATTGAGCTTTCTATCTTGGCGGGATTCCTCACTGTGAGGCGTAGGGGGTCTTTGTTTTATAACATAGCTTATTTGACTGCTTCACATTTTGTGACGGTTGGGGAGGGGACCTCTTTGACCACCATTGTTTGTGGGGGGTTAGTTTCTCGTTTGGCTAACCGCCTTATGTTTGAATTCCCCCGTTTTGAGGATGCTCTTACTCCTCTTTCCCGCTACATGGACCTAGTTTATGTCAAGTCCGTGAAGTGGGTCAACCGTGATAGGTGTTGGAAGATCGACACCTACATCAGTGACTGCATCCCCATCACTACCGCCCCGCCCCTACTACCCTTTGCCGACGTAGAGGGCGAGCCCAGACCGCTCCTCCCATCCTACCGCCTCCCACTTAAGGGAGGGACCTCTCGAGGCTCTAGAGGAGCCGGCCCCAGTACCTCACACGCTGCACATGGGACGGGCTATCCTTCCAACTTCACTGCCCCACCCATTATTGATATACCTGCTGTCTATGACAGCAGATCAGTCTCACATATGATGTCAGATCTTTGCAGGCAATTTAACAGGAAGAGTTTGGACGACGCTCTCGTCCAATTCCCGATCTACTCGGAGTATGCTTCACTAAACAAGCTCTCCACCGGTCCCTGGACTCATCCCTCCTTCTACTCCCATCCGGAGGGCAGCTATGGATCTGGGGAAGCCTCAGGGGCTGCATCAGGTGAGGGCAGTGGATTTGAGGAGGAGGAGGCGGAGGCTAGTGGGTCTGAGTACGACCCAGAGGATTGAGTTAGAGCCCTAACCTCCCCTCTCCGACGTTCGGTTTGGGGAGGTGCATCTTGTGAGTTTCTTTTCTTTCGTTTTCCTTTTTAGTTTTTTTCTTTTTTCTTTCTAGTTTGCTTTTACTTATCCCCAACTTATTCTGCTGTGGATTTGTGTTGTTGAGCACAATGAGGGCATTGTGCGTTTTGGTTTGGGGAGGGTATATGCATCCTTTTGTTGAGTCTGCATCTGTCTTTATCTCACCTGCCTTTATCTCATCTGTCTTTTTCCTTTTGTTGAATTTGCATTTGTCCTTATTTCATTTTTTTTTTCTGTCGCATGTTTATTGCATTTCCGTTTTGCATTGTTTCCCTTGTCATCTTGCATTTACACCAAAAAAATTCAAAAAAAAATGCACGTTTATTTTAGCATGGAGGTCGAGTCGGAACGGATGGTTACTATGATGATTTTGCCTTACACTTCGCCTAATTGCCTTGCCTTGCATTTTCAAATTTATCAAGCATGTCTTTTGCATAATCTACGAGTTTTTTGTTGATTTTGTGCTAAACAACTAGACTTGACTCTCTTTTGGCAAGCTACCTCAATTCTGAGTTTTAGAGCCTAATAAATTGGTGACATTCATGACCACTTTCATGTAGAAATGAGAGTAGTTTCTCCTCCTAAGGCATGTCACATAAACTTGCATAAGCATGAGCATTGTCTACTTGGCACCTATATGCATTCGGGTTTGTGGTTTGTTGACACGTGTGGTAGAGGTTTCCCTTTCTTGTTTGACGTATAACCCTCACATAGCCAAATTGTCTTTTTCATCCCATATACTACATCCTTAATTAGCCTACCTTAACCGAGCTAGTAACATGGTGTGTTGGGACTGTTTTGATATCTTTGGTTATTGTGCTCCATTGAAAAAAATGTGTGGGAAGTGATGGAAAAGAAAAAAGAAGAATTTTGAGTTCAAAATGAAAGAAAAAGAGAAACTCAAGGAAAAAAATTTGCACGAAAAACAGAGGCTTCCTGGTATTTTGGGTGGCGATCGACTGACACTGATGGTCGGTCGACCACAAACGCTGTACAGGAGCTTTTTCAGTTGCAATGAAAAAAATGAGAAGAAAAGAAAGAAAAGAAAGAAAAGAAAGAGAAAGGAAGAAAAAGAAAAGGATTTGTGAGTACCATGCTTGTAAATTTTAAGCATTGGTTGTTTTGGAAATAAGAATGAAAGTGTTTTTGAATTTTGGTTTGATGGTTGTTAGCTCGGTTTAACCCCTGTTTCCCAAATTCATTCTAACCCTTTCTTACCCATAGCCTCATAATTCCAAATTACCTCGGCATGTGTTATGGTCATTACAGTGTTGGAATGCATGTGTACGGTCGTAGAGACTTTGTTTATGTTAGATTGCAGACATGTTCTTACGGGTCGTAGATAGGTGAGAGTCTATATTCTTGATCATGTTCTTGTCTTTCACATATATTTTACCCTTTGCTTGTTTGAGAGAATGAGCGATCCGTGAGGGTCCATCATGAACGAGTCTGGCAAGGTCGAAAATTTAGCATTTACCTCAACATGTTCAATTCGTTTGCATTTGACAATTTGCTTGATTTTTGGAAGATGCATTAAATCGGTTAGGCATGGCGTTTTGTTTGGCTCTGAGCATGAAATTCGTTCCATTAGAAGTTTTCTCTTTAGTTGAGTCATAGTGCTTGCTTGAGGGCAAGCAAGGTTTGGTTTGGAGAGATTTGATACGTGCGTATACTATACATTTTATTTATAGTTTTGGCACGTATTTCTATGCATGTTTAGTAGCTTTTAGCTATTTTCCTCCCGAAATAGTTTACTTTGGCATTTCTATGTTTTAAATGTAGGAACAAGCGAAAGTAAGCTAAATCAAGCTTTAATCGTCCTTTGGAAGCCATCTTAAGGGAAATCACGAAATACGGGTCCGAACTTGAGGTTTTGGAGATGCGTGCAATCTGATTAGGGGCAGAAGAGGAGCAGTAAGCGGTCGACCGACCTACCCATTTGGTCGATCGACCAAGGCGCTGTTACAGAAAGACAGACTTACAGCACAAGTGGTCGATCGACCACTATGTCCGGTCGGTCGACCAGTTCACGGGCTGAGCAGCTTTATTCTTAATTTCGGTTTAATTGCTAAGCTTGTAATTCTGAAAGACTCTTAAGCAAAGGACGGTAATTAGAATTAGGTTAAGCCTCATTAGTGTAGAACACATTAGACCTAAGGAGAGAAAAATCCAATTTTCAGATTCATTCATCAATTTCCGTTTCGTTGTAAGTTTTAATGCAATCAATCTTCTTTATTGTTTCAATCTCTTTTCCTTGTTATTCTTGTTGTTTCAATTTATTTATTGTTCTCTTAAATTGTTATTTCTTGAATATGTTTACTCACATGAAGTTCTTTAGATTCATTAGTTTTAGTTCTATGATTATGAGTAGTTAATTCCTATGATTGGGAATTAGGGGAACCATGGCGAATATTAGGTTTTTATCGGTTTTATGATTTTTGTACCGATCTCTATATTTGTGGTTGAATTAATTCTATTATATTGAAAGATTGATAGAATTAGTTTAACCATTGATTTATAATTGCCTTTGAACGAAAGTTTAGTGCTTTTCTAGGAACCCTAAGACCGTACGGATTTGGATGAATATTGACCGAAAGGGCTTATTCTTTGTTTCTTGAGATTATGTTCATGAGTTGTTTACCCCTTTTTGACTTACCTTAGCCATGGTGAACCGAAGTTTCCAATCATCTTTTTACTCTTGTTTTAGACTTTCTCTTATTTTATCATCTTAGTTGTTAGTCTCAACCCAACATACAAAACCCCATTTTTGTTACTTTAGTAGACTTTGAATTTGCAAACATAATTAGCTACGTCTCTCTGTGGTTCGATCCTTACTATCGCTATCTTTAGTTTTAGTTTGGTTTATAAATCTTATCTTTGAAACCCTTAACGACGGGTATCAGCTATAGTCCTCCATCTAACTCTTTATGTGAATATCTAAGATATATCTGTGTTGGTTAAGCAAAATCCCTAAAAAAGACCTAGCAACTTCATTATCAAAAACATATCTGATGGCCGGTTTTTGTCGTCAATTCCGGCACCAAAAACAATTTATAAACTCCCAAATTAAGTAGTACAATTTAGGGTCGAACCCAAAAGACGGTGGGGAAGTTGTATGTTTAACTTCTAATTCAAGCTCGAGTTGGGGTAATAGGTTTGTGATTGATTAACAACTACTAAAGATAAATTAAAGCAAATGTGTCAAGATGATATCGATGAATAAAAGATACTAAGGTGTCGGGGGTACTAAGGTTGGTTGGTAACGAATCATGCAAGGGAATCTAAGGTCTCCACTATACTAGGCCTAGGTTTGTCTCGTCTATCGATTTGACTCACCTAAAGTCGATCCCTATCCTAGCTTTCGCTACAAACAAGGTCAACCTAGCATACATACATGTTCATGAAAGCCCTAGACTATCATCAAAGGCCAACAACAATTCGAATCATGTCCAACCGTCGTTGAGACATTTCATTAAACATATAACATGCACAAATGAAAACCTAGCAAAGAAGAGAACCAAATCCTAACCCTAAACAAGATTCAAAGCTATCAACAAACCAAAGCACACCCCTAACCCTAGTAGGGGAACTACTCACACATGGCTAACATAAATATGTAAACAAATGATGAGGAATTGCTAAACATGTTGGATTAAGTAAGAGTAAACAATTGAACAAGCAAAACTTAAAGGAAATGCAAAGACAAAGTAAAGATGAAGAAGATTATACCATCAACTAAGGAAAAGGAAGTGACTTGGATGACAAGTTGAAGGATTCTTTCAAATCCTCCAAAAATACAACCCAAATAATCCTCTACAATTGCTTAAAAACAAACCCAAGGAGAATCCTCAAGAGAGATTAACTAACAATGAAAGATTAAGTAAAGATCTAAAGAAGATTAAAATAAATTAGAGTGTTTTCGAGTCTAAGTGTTGAGTAATGCAACAGTAAAAAACCCTAAAAAAGCTTAAGAAATGCGTAATAAGTAATGTCATCAATGAAAGACTAAGTGCGGGTTTATATAGTGCGCGAAAATCTGAGAAAGGCTTCTCAGCCGGTCGACCGGCTGCCGGTGGTGGGCCGGCTGGGAGCCCAAATTTTGACTTCTGAAGTTTTTCTTCTTTTTTCCTTCAAAACCTTTGACCCTCAGCCGACCGGCCGGCCGCCGGTCGGGCACCGGCTGGGAGGCCAAAATCTTCATTCTGATTTCTTCTTTTCTTCACTTGGCTATAGGTACCCTCAGCCGGTGGACCGGCTGCCGGTTGTCCACCGGCTGGGACACCTTTTTGAGTAATCTGCCCAAAGTTGCTCATTTCTTCAAACTTCGAAATTTGGCTAAGTACGGAATATGATCCCCAGCCGGCCTACCGGCTGCCGGCTGGGAACCGGCTGGTGCAGCTTTGTTAAGAATCTGTAAAATCCTTCATTTTTGCCAACGAAGTCAAGTCAACGCTCCCAGCCGGCCGACCGGCCGCCGGTTGGGGACCGGCTGGGAGGGCCTGGGAAAGGAATTTGCTAAACTCTTCATATTTCTTCATAAATCGCTCTAAATCCGCCTCGATTTGTCTCGATTCTTCGCCCCCGCCGTAATACCTACAAAAAGTGGAGAGAATAGGAATATACGAGGCAACGGACGTAAAAACACCTAAAGACACGCAAATCGAGGTCGAATCGTGACCGAAAACAAAGAAAATGTAGAGGAAATGATGACCAAAATGGAGTTCATCAGAATTCCCCACACTTAAACCTTACTCGTCCTCGAGTAAGAGATCAAGTAACTATATAACTCTTATTAAAAACAAAGAAACAAACTAACTAATCTATCTATAAGCCGAATCGGGTTTAGCTACACCCGTAGCCCTTTCAACTCACAATTTGACATTCATGAGGGAGAATGCCCTATTGCAAGGTAAGGTCTTGCTACAAAACTTTTGATGCCAACAAGTAAAAATAAAACACGTATAGACAAGCAACATGCATCGGAAAAGAAAGAAAAACCGCTTGCCTCATTCAAGCGGCGGAAAACAACTAAAAGGGAACAAATTCAAAATCGTAAACTCCCTCACAAATATCAATTCTACAAGTCACTAAGGCAAGAAGGATGACAACAAAACACCGCCAAATCATGCTAAACTAGGCTACTTTCATAACCGTTATCCAAATACTTTTGTCAAGGGCGATCGGATGGAATGGAATGATAATCCCCGCAATGCTAAAGGCAAAAGATGCAACAAGTCTAGATTCTTCACAAAGTAAAGGTCATGGGTCGTCCCAAGATCGACAAAACGGCAAGGCAAAATAGATTTTTTGGAATGGAATGCTCAAATCAATACAAAATGGTGGATTACAATCAAAATTTGACCTCATTCAATTTTTTTTCATTTCTTTTTCATGCCATGAGTTAGGATGGGGTTTGTCCCACGCGTGCTAATGTCCTTTGCTTTCGCCAATCGCTTATTAGGCAACCGGTTAACCTCTAGACAATAGCTTATCGGGGTGACAATCACTCTGTCTTTGGGTGGTCGAATTCACAACCAAGTGGGAAGCCAATTCAATGGCTACCCTCCAAAGCACATCGAAGTGGTACGCCTCCACCAAAACAACATGTTCTTATTCTTTTTCATTAACCATTTTTTTTCTTTTCTTTTTCACTTGAGGCTTCTTTTTTCTTCTTTCAAAACATTTCCACTTCTTATGATCATTGGCAAGAGCATTCCAAATTTATTCATGAAAGTTATTTTTGGGTTGCCAAACCGTCAAGTCGAACAAGGTCACCAAGACAAGATAATCAAAACCACTTCACATCACGGGGGTGGACAAGGTGACTCACATGCAAACCCTTGACTTGGTATTGGACCATGGTCAGAAATATACTAGAAAAGCATGACCTAGGGTGTTTTAAAAATCATTCTAAAAGACAAAGTCATAAGTAGAAAAATTATTTGCAACGGCCTAAACGATTTTGTCAAAGTTCTCAATTAGGCATTTTCAAAACATTATCCTAAATGCAACTATATGCCATGAATGCAACTAATATAGACATGTTATAATGCAAGTGAAACTATCAAACTACATGCCAAACAAAGCTAATGCATCTCCTAACAGCACAAAAGCACACAAGCCACACACAATCTCCACAATGTACTCCACATCCTCCAAATACAAGCCCATCCTCCTCATTTGCAACAAAAGAATGAAAATGAGAGTGAAATAGAGGTTGGAACGATCATACCGTGGTATCTTCAAGATCCAAAGCGGTGCTCAAGCGGGTGTTACCTATGCGGAAGGAGAGAAAGCAAACACAAGTATATACAATTCTACACTAATAAGGTAAAAACATATTTTTGAATTTTTCAAATTTTTCGATTTTTTTGGTATTTTTGAAGTTTTTCATACTTACAAAAGCAATCAAATATTCACAAGGTGGATATTTTCCCTCCCCACACTTAAGATTTACATTGTCCTCAATGTAATAAAGTGCAAAGGGGGAAATGAAGCAAAAGAACGAAAACAACATGTTTTTGGCTTTTTTGAAATTTTTGAGAAAATAAAAACTTGTTTTTGTATTTTTTTTGAAATAAACGGTTCTTCCTCCCCACACTTATTTATATGCATAATGTGAGGAGGAAAACCGGAAAATAAAGAACATATTTTTGAAAGTTTTTGGTTTTTCAATTTTTTTTTGGATTTTTGATTTTTAAGAAGGCATTAAAAACAAAGGTAAACAAAAGAAAAGAAAAACTAAAAACTAGACTAAAAGCAAACTAAATGCTCTAAACTACATGTATGCAATCTATATGTGACAATATGATACAAAAATATAAATCTAATGCATCTAAATGAATGCAACTATATGCATCTAAACTAATGATGTGAAAACATGAAAACTAAACTAGAACAAACTAAGTAAACTAAACTAACTACTCTAAATGCATGCTATAAAGAAAATGCAAACTAAATCGAGATTTGGATTAAGGGAGTTACTTGCTTTGTTTTGGATTTTTCCATGGGAGCAAAGTCATCCATCAACCACCTCCAAAGGTGGTCACTCATCAAAATGATCATCAAAATGATCCTCAGGCTCATAGCCTTCATCACCGGCTCCGTCATCATCATTCCCATTGCCATCATCGACCACCATGTAGTCGCCCGGGTTGGTCACAAAATCACGGAATGGAGAGGCATGCGACCCACTAGCTCCCGCGTCACTAAACCCACCACGGAAGGATGAGTGCCTCGGAGGGCCCGAATCCTCATTTCCCCGGAAGTTGGGGGGAAAAATCGGGTTTGAAAAGTAACCCGGGGCGACGTTAATCTCCCCGTAAAAATGATCCTCAGGAGGCACATAACCCCTATCAGGAGGCATGTAGTATGACGGGCGACCACCATCCGGATGATGATAACCGTCGCGGACGGACCGATCATAACTCGGAAATGTTCCATAAGCTTGATCATGGTAAAGGTAATCAAGCCGATAGGTCAAATCCCTATGCCGCTCATCGGCTATGGCTTGGCGCTGGTCCGCTAAATCCGCTGCACTCTTCATGCCCAAGTCAACTCGGGCCATGAAATCAATAAGCTCTGGGGGGCATGAAGAAGAAGATGGACCGGAGGCGGAGGTGGATCCCTGAAAGTATGAGGGACCACTCTGAAACTGGGACATGGAAATGGAGGGCTGCTGAAAAGCCTCAAACTAGAGGTCGGTAGGGGTGGCACCGACTCTGTCTCTGGTGTAAACTCTAGGTGCACGCTGGTCTGGTGGGAGGTCCTCGGGGTCCGCCTCGATATCAAAGAGGTAAGAGGTTTTCCCCGACACAACTTTCATCAACTCGGTGTTTGGCAAAGGGACTGAATTCTTGAACTTGTTGTCAACCCGAATCTGCCAATACTCTTTGCGATCACTGGGGTTATACCGTACCCACCCCAAAGCATCCTGCAAGTATCGGCTAGATAACACATTCTCGCCCTGAATGAAGTCGACCGTGAAGTGCCTCTGACAACGGTTGTTGGCAATCAAGGTGACCATCCCCCCAACACAAATGGGGGTAGTAAGCTGAGGTTGGGATGCCAACCTACTCAAGTGAAGGGCCATATGGTGAGCAATGTTTAATTTCGGGCCACCAACCAAGTAACAACCAAGTATCTCAAGCTCTGTAGTAGTGAAGTTGTGCGGCTCATCCCTAGAGAAAACGGTCCACCCCATGAACCTATGCCATATTCTAATCGGTGCCAAATGCACCCTATTAGCCGGTTTCTTTCGGCTTCTATCACTTACAAGACCGGTGATGGCTGTCCAAATGAGCTCGGTATCAAAGCCCTCCGGAGGCTTAATGGCTAGTTTTCCGTCTAGCCCGAAAATTAAGGCAAATTCCTCTAAGGTGAGACGATGTTCCCTATTCATCAATCGGAACTCTAAAAATGCAACTCTCCCCAAATTTCGGTTCTTAGTAACAACCAACGAACTCAAAAATTCCCAAGTTCACCGGGGAGATGTGTGAACCGGTTTTGTCTCATACAAGGTTTTCATACCTAAACCCTCAAAAAGAGCCGCAGTTATTTTCTCAATCCCTAAGTCTCTCAATCCGGCTCTATCAATAAACCTAGTTGGGTGAAGGGGGCGATTCTTAAAATATGTGAAATTACCTTTTTGTTGGATTGAGGCAAAAGTGAGACCGGGAAAGCAAGGATCCGAGCCAATGTTGCCACTCCCCATTACATTTTCGACCTCTTGCTCAACCGAAGGGTCATGCCTTGATTTGGATTGCCTTTCTGTTCTTCCCGACATGGTTAATTGAAGGAGAGGTGATGAGGGAGTAAAAGGGGTTTTGATTTGAGAGAGTTTGGTGGAGTTTGTTGGGGGTTTTTGAAGGTTAGGGATGAATGGGAGATGAGGAAATAAGGAAGAGAGTGGAAGAAATGAAGGGAAATGAAGAAGAAATGAGGTAGAAATGAAGAAAAATGGGGATTATTGAAGACTTAAAATCGCGACAGAACACTCCCAGCCGGTCAGGGACCGGCCGCCGGTCGACCGGCTGAGAGTGAGGGTTTGGATTTTTCAAATTTTTCGAAATTTTTCTAAGGTATTTGATTCTGAGCCGGTGGACCGGCTGCCGGCCGACCGGCTCAAAATCGGTCTTCATCATCCTTCGTCTTCTCTTCTTCTTCTTTTCAACTCACAAAAACACTCCCAGCCGGCGGACCGGCTGCCGGCCGACCGGCTGGGGTTTCCTTCTCCTTTCTTTTTCTTCAACTTGGTACACACAACGCATGATTCTCAGCCGGTGGACCGGCTGCCGGCCTACCGGCTGGGAATCATTTCCTCTTGAATTTTGATTTTTGAATAAGACTTCGTCTTCTCAGCCGGCTGACCGGCTGCCGGTCTGGTACAGGCTGGGGATGCAAAATCTGAAATCTGCCCAAATAAACTATCGAAAACAGAAATGTGTCCAGGTCCTCCTAGCCGGTATGGTACCGTCAGCCGGTGGGCCGGCTGGTAGTACCTGTACACAATTTCGAGAAATAATTTAATTTGAACATGAAAATCAACTTTGCCTATGACGGTTTTGCCAATAATCCTCCGACTATACTCATGAATCATCCACAAACAAGCAACAATCATATCCAAATATCTCATGCAAGCTAAAAATTAAACTAAAAACCGAACTAGCCATGAAACTAACATGAAATCTAGATGAACTAAAAGAAACTAATACTTACAACCGGTGGTTATTGAGTGACTCCACCAAACCTTTCACGATCAATCTTCCTTGAAATCAATCCTCCTCGGGGAGTGGGTCCCCGAGGTCAACAACTTCGACGGTGCCTTTGGAATCTCCTTGATAATAGCGCTTAATCCGATGCCCGTTGATTTTGAAGGTGCCACCGCCTTCACTCCAAAGTTCAAAGGCCCCATGAGGTGAAATATCCATCACTTTGAAGGGCCCGGACCATCGTGATCTAAGCTTCCCGGGAAAGTTCTTGACTCTAGAATTGAAGAGGAGAACAAGGTCTCCTATGCTCACATTTTTCTTCACTAGCTTGGCATCATGCCACTTCTTCGTTTGCTCCTTATAGAGTTTTGAACTCTCATACGCTTCATATCTAAGCTCCTCAAGCTCACTCATTTGCAAGAATCTCTTCTCCCCGGCCATGTCTAAATCGAAGTTCATCTCCTTCAAGGCCCACCAAGCCTTGTGCTCAAGCTCCACCGGGAGGTGGCATGCTTTCCCGTACACAAGCTTGTAGGGAGTCATTCCTATGGGTGTTTTGTAGGCCGTCCTCAAAGCCCATAGCACATCATTCAATTTTTGGGACCAATCTTTCCGGTTCTTTTGCACCACCTTCTCTAGAATAGCCTTGATTTGACGATTTGAAACCTCCACTTGCCCACTAGTTTGAGGATGGTAGGCAAGTGCTACCTTGTGGGTCACTCCATAGGAGGCTAGGAGGGCTTTGAATGTATGTTTCCGGAAGTGAGAACCTCCGTCACTTATCACTATTCGGGGTACACCAAAACGGGGAAAGATGATGGTCTTGAAGAGCTTTACCACTACCTTGGAGTCATTGGTGGGGGAGGCAACCGCCTCAATCCATTTCGAGACATAATCCACGGCTACTAAGATGTACTCATTCCCGCATGAATTGGGGAAAGGTCCCATGAAGTCAATCCCCCAACAATCAAACAACTCAATCTCCAAGATGGTTTTTAGGGGTATCTCATTCCTTTTACCGATGTTTCCCGACCTTTGACAAGCATCACAAGATCTAACAACATCGTGAATGTCTTTGAACATTGAAGGCCAAAATAACCCTCCTTGAAGAACCTTGGCTATAGTCCGTGAAGCCGCCAAGTGCCCTCCATAGGCGGAGTTGTGAACACGATCCACAATTTCAAGCCCCTCTTCCTTTGATACGCATCTCCTCAAGAGCCCATCCCCACACTTTTTGAAAAGGTAGGGATCATCCCAAAAATATCTCTTAGCATCCACTTTCAACTTTCTCCTCTCTCTTGCTTCCAACTCCTCCGGGATAAAGCCATTAACAAGATAATTGGCAATATCCGCAAACCAAGGCAACTTATTGCCTATTGCCATCAAACTATCCTCACGCAACCATTCATTGATTGGGCCATCTCTATCATGCAAACCATGATCCTCAAAAGTCAATCTAGACAAGTGGTCCGCAACCACATTCTCCGACCCCGACTTGTCTCTTATCTCTAAATCAAATTCTTGGAGTAAAAGAACCCATCTCAAGAGTCTTGGCTTGGCATCCTTCTTCAACATTAATTGCCTCAAAGCGGTGTGATCGGAGTACACCACCACTTTAGATCCCATGAGATATTGCCTAAACTTCTCAATGGCATGCACGATTGCCAACATCTCCTTTTCGGTCGTGGAATACTTTGCTTGAGTTGAATCAAGAGTCTTGCTTGAATAGTATATCACGTGGTGTTTCCTATCCACAACTTGACCTAGGACCGCTCCTACCGCGTAGTCGGATGCGTCACACATAATCTCAAAAGGCAATCCCCAATCCGGAGCACGAATAATAGGAACCGTCACAAGCGCTTCTTTGATCCTAGCAAAGGCTTCAAGACAATCATTAGTAAACAAAAAGGGAGCATCCTTGAGAAGAAGAGAAGTCAATGGTTTGGCAATTTTGGAAAAATCTTTGATAAAACGCCGGTAAAAGCCGGCATGTCCAAGAAAACTCCTCACCCCTTTCACATTGGTGGGGGGTGACAAGTTCTCAATGACCGCCACTTTTGCACCATCAACTTCTATGCCCCTCTTGGACACTATGTGACCGAGCACAATCCCCTCCTCTACCATGAAATGGCATTTCTCCCAATTGAGGACAAGATTGTGCTCCTCACATCTTTTCAACACATTTACAAGATTAGAAAGCCCTAGGTCAAATGAATCACCATGAACACTAAAATCGTCCATAAAAACCTCCATATATTTCTCAAGGAAATCGGCAAAGATGGCCATCATGCACCTTTGAAAGGTGTCGGGTGCATTACACAACCCGAATGGCATCCGCCGATAAGCATACACACCTTGGGGGCATGTAAAAGTTGTTTTCTCTTGGTCTTCCGGGTGAATGGGTATTTGAAAAAACCCGGAATAACCGTCAAGAAAACAATAGTACGAATGCCCCGCAAGCCTCTCTAGCATTTGATCAATGAAGGGGATTGGGAAATGGTCTTTGAGAGTGGCCGCGTTCAACTTACGGTAATCGATACACATCCTCCACCCCGTCACCGGACGAGTCGGTAGGAGAGTCCCATCCTCTTGTGTAACCAAAGTTACACCCCCCCTTCTTGGGGACAACATGGACGGGGCTCACCCACCGGCTATCCGTGATCTCATATATGATTCCGGCCTCAAGCAATTTAAGGACTTCACTCTTCACTACATCCGCCATTTTCGGATTCAATCTCCTTTGACCTTCCACTCTAGGTCGACTCCCTTCCTCTAGAATTATTCTATGCATGCAAAGGTTCGGGCTTAGCCCCTTGATGTCATCAAGGCTATACCCCAATGAGCTCCTATGATCCTTTAAAGTTGAAATGAGTTTGGATTCTTGTTGCTCATTGAGGTTGGCATTGATGATCACCGGGTAAGCCTCTCCCTCCCCAAGAAAGGCATACTTGAGGGAGGGAGGAAGGGTTTTGAGTTGTACCTTTGGAGGGAGCATTCCCTCCACCTTCTCAACTTCCTCATCTTCTAGCTCAATGTTCTCATCCATTTCCTTGTCTTCACTAGTTGTGATGCCACATAATTGTTCCATGTGGCCTTCCTCCTCTTCTTCCATCTCTACCATCTCCCTTACCACTTGCTCCACAATGTCCAATGTAAATGCCTCATCATGCTTTGGACCTTTCATCATAGTAGGTAGATTAAACTCAATTTTGTCATCCCCAACTCTAAAGGTGAGCCGCCCATTCGTAACGTCTATCAAGACGCCTCCGGTAGCCAAGAAAGGCCTACCAAGGATGATGGGAGTGTGGCTATCCTCCGGAATATCAAGGACGACAAAATCGGCGGGAATCAAATGCTTACCCACCTTGACGGGTACATCCTCAAGCACTCCCAAAGGGCGCTTGACGGACCTATCCGCCAATTGGAGGGTGATACTTGTAGGAACTAAATCATTCAAGCCAATTCTTTTTGCAACTTTCAAAGGAAGTACACTTACACTAGCTCCTAAATCACAAAGGGCACGAGAGATTGGAATGCCACCAACTATGCAAGGGATAGAGAAACTCCCCGGATCACCAAGTTTCTTTGGCTCCTTTTGGAGGAGAAGTGCACTACACTCCTCCCTCATAGCCATTACTTCTTGGTCACCCAAGGTTCTCTTGCCCGACAAGATTTCTTTTAAAAATTTGGAGTAAGTTGGCATATTCAATATCACCTCCGTAAAGGGAAGAGTCACTTCAAGTTTTTCAATCATTTTACAAAAATTTGTGAACTTGAAGTTTTCCTTTCCCTTCAAAGCCCTTGAAGGATAAGGCAAGCTAGTTGGTTGAGGGTTAGATAGTACCTTGGTGGGTGTTGGTTTGCTTGTTACCTTAGTAGTTGGTTTTGGAACCAACTCCTCTTGTCTAGCATCCACCTCCTCCAAGATAACTTCATCTTCTTTCTCCTCATAAGGGAGGTCCTCCACATAAAAGTCATCATCCCTTGAATTGCCACCATCAACTTCTTTTCCTTTGTCTTTCACAAGTTCTAAGATAGGCTCCTCTTCACCATAGTTGTAGTCTTTGTACGGGTCCTCTAGCTCCGTTCCACTTCTCAAAATCACCGCATGTGCTTGGTGATTGTGTGATGCATCTTTGGAACTTTGACCTTGGGCAAGGAAGCCGCCCGGTGGCCTTTGTGGATTGGCTAGAGCTTGAGAGGCAACTCGAGCCTCCATTTCCCGTATCTCCCTTTGGTTGGCACTCTTCAAATTAGCCATCTCTTGGGTGTGAGTTGCTTGCATGTTCTTGACAAGCTTCAATAACTCACCCACTTGGGAATCACTAGTATCTTGGTGAGGTGCATTGGTGAGGGGCAAGGGGAACCCATAATCATTCCTTGCACCCCCACCTTGGGAGTTGCCCTTCGGAACTTGATTGTTGAAGTTTTGGCCTTGATTGTTTGGTGGAAAGTTTTGGTTGAAATTTTGGTTGTAATTTGGGTTGTTGGGATTTTTTTGGTTGTGGTTGTAGTTGGTTTGATTTTGATTGGGGTTGTTTTGAAATGGTGGTGGATTGAAGTTTTGGTTTTGGTGTTGGTTGTAGTTTTGGTTGTTGTTGAAATTTGGATTGAAATTTTGTGGATTTTGGTTGTTTTGGAAATTGGGGTTGAAGTTTGGATCATTGAAACCTTGTTGAAAGCCTTGATTGGCTTGATTAGATTGGTTGCCTTGGTAGAAATTGTTGTTGTTGAAATTGTTCCTTGGGTTGAAGTTTCCACCCCTTGAAAACCGGGGGGGTTTTGCCCTTGAGGTTGTTGAATTTGATGAGGATTCAACACATTGGTGCTTTTGTAACTCATATAAGGACTACCTCTAATCCCTTGGTGATAGTAGTGTGAGTTGGGGTTGAAAGTATTTTGGTTTCTAGGATTGTTGAATGCTTGAAAAATATACAATTCTTCCTCACTTCCACTTCCCTCAATTGAGTTGTTTGCACAAACTTTTTTGATGGCCGGTTTTTGTCGTCAATTCCGGCACCAAAAACAATTTATAAACTCCCAAATTAAGTAGTATAATTTAGGGTCGAACCCAAAAGACGGTGGGGAAGTTGTATGTTTAAGTTCTAATTCAAGCTCGAGTTGGGGTAATAGGTTTGTGATTGATTAACAACTACTAAAGATAAATTAAAGCAAATGTGTCAAGATGATATCGATTAATAAAAGATACTAAGGTGTCGGGGGTACTAAGGTAGGTTGGTAACGAATCATGCAAGGGAATCTAAGGTCTCCACTATACTAGGCCTAGGTTTGTCTCGTCTATCGATTTGACTCACCTAAAGTCGATCCCTATCCTAGCTTTCGCTACAAACAAGGTTAACCTAACATACATACATGTTCATGAAAGCCCTAGACTATCATCAAAGGCCAACAACAATTCGAATCATGTCCAACCGTCGTTGAGACATTTCATCAAACATATAACATGCACAAATGAAAACCTAGCAAAGAAGAGAACCAAATCCTAACCCTAAACAAGATTCAAAGCTATCAACAAACCAAAGCACACCCCTAACCCTAGTAGGGGAACTACTCACACATGGCTAACATAAATATGTAAACAAATGATGAGGAATTGTTAAACATGTTGGATTAAGTAAGAGTAAACAATTGAACAAGCAAAACTTAAAGGAAATGCAAAGACAAAGTAAAGATGAAGAAGATTATACCATCAACTAAGGAAAAGGAAGTGACTTGGATGACAAGTTGAAGGATTCTTTCAAATCCTCCAAAAATACAAACCAAATAATCCTCTACAATTGCTTAAAAACAAACCCAAGGAGAATCCTCAAGAGAGATTAACTAACAATGAAAGATTAAGTAAAGATCTAAAGAAGATTAAAATAAATTAGAGTGTTTTTTAGTCTAAGTGTTGAGTAATGCAACAGTAAAAAACCCTAAAAAAGCTTAAGAAATGCGTAATAAGTAATGTCATCAATGAAAGACTAAGTGCGGGTTTATATAGTGCGCGAAAATCTGAGAAAGGCTTCTCAGCCGGTCGACCGGCTGCCGGTGGTGGGCCGGCTGGGAGCCCAAATTTTGACTTCTGAAGTTTTTCTTCTTTTTTCCTTCAAAACCTTTGACCCTCAGCCGACCGGCCGGCCGCCGGTCGAGCACCGGCTGGGAGGCCAAAATCTTCATTCTGATTTCTTCTTTTCTTCACTTGGCTACAGGTACCCTCAGCCGGTGGACCGGCTGCCGGTTGTCCACTGGCTGGGACACCTTTTTGAGTAATCTGCCCAAAGTTGCTCATTTCTTCAAACTTCGAAATTTGGCTAAGTACGGAATATGATCGCCAGCCGGCCTACCGGCTGCCGGCTGGGAACCGGCTGGTGCAACTTTGTTAAGAATCTGTAAAATCCTTCATTTTTGCCAACGAAGTCAAGTCAACGCTCCCAGCCGGCCGACCGGCCGCCGGTTGGGGACCGGCTGGGAGGGCTTGGGAAAGGAATTTGCTAAACTCTTCTTATTTCTTCATAAATCGCTCTAAATCCGCCTCGATTTGTCTCGATTCTTCGCCCCCGCTGTAATACCTACAAAAAGTGGAGAGAATAGGAATATACGAGGCAACGGACGTAAAAACACCTAAAGACACGCAAATCGAGGTCGAATCGTGACCGAAAACAAAGAAAATGTAGAGGAAATGATGACCAAAATGGAGCTCATCAATATCTTAAGGTACCTAGATCTTTTATGGTGAAAGGCGTTGTTAAAGAGCTGTGTAATGGATGAGATGTGAGATTCATGATTTTCAGTACCATAATTCACATAAACAATAATATGGTCAAATTTCCTCACTTATCACTTTTTGTGAACAAAGATAGTCGGACTTTGCTTGAATGAAGCCTTATTTGGTCAATAATTTGGATTTTTCAAAATTCCATTGTCGTTAAACTTGCTTGAGACCATACAAAACTACCTTTTTAAGAGACAAGCATCATCTTTATGACTAGCAGTGTATCCTTCTGGCTTGGACATAAACACCTCATCTTCTAAGAAGCGATGAAGAAATGCGTTATTAATGTCCAGCTGATGCAAGTGTCACCCTTGTGTGGATGCCAAAGCAATGAAGATTGTACGAGTGGTTAGTTTAGTAAAATGACTGAACATGTGTTTGTAATCTTTTCCTTCAACTTGGTTGTAACCCTTGACCGCAAGCCTTGCTTTATAGTGTTCTCCAATAGCAATGAGATTAATAAATTTAATCTTGAAAATCCATTTTCACCAATTGTTTTCTGTCGTTTTGGTAAGGGAGTAAGAACCCATGTTTCATTATTTTGTTCTAGTTCCACTTTTCCAGTCGTTCTTTCAGTATCAGGTAAAAAAAATCATCAAGTGTTGCATCCATACACTGGCGAAATTCTGCAACTCACTGGGTCTCGTAATAAACATAGGTGTTGCTGAATGTTGGTAGCCAGGTTGATAGGGAAATGTATTTTTCTTTAAATTTACATCCCTGTTGTGGATGATTTTGTGAAGATCAAGTCATATAATTTGTATTCATTTTGGGCAAAAGCATACCCTAGCATAATACATTTGAATGCTTTATGATCAAATTTATCATGGCCTTTATGTGATGCATAAGATAAGCATCCTAGGATCTTCATGAGGTCATATATGTATACTCTAGAACTTTCCCAAACAAAATCTCATCTGGTGTGTTCCATTGTATAGAGGCAGTGGCCATGAGATTAATTGAATTGGTAGCAACTACTATTAGTTCTGCTCAATTTCTTTTGATAAATAACCTTGTATCCTTAACGACATTATTGTTTCAAGCAATGGACCATGCATTCTTTCAACCTTCTTATTCCGTTGTGGGTTATCAGGTAGAGCTGATCAAATGGCTCAGACGCCAAAAGCCCAGCATGACCCGCTCGGGTTTGGGTTAAACTCTCAGCCCAAAAAAGTTCAAAGGCCGATCTACGCATCCCATGGAAAAAATTTGGGTTGGATTTGGGCTAAACTCTCGGCCCCAAAAAAGCCCATAGCCCGGTCCCAATTTTAGTAGTTCGTGTAATATATAGTTGTGTACACTTTATAAGTAAGCTGATGCGTGCATATTATATATAATTTACGATACCTTTTCGCACACATTTCTATGCATTATGGCTGATTTTATATCACTTTATGCCCCGAATACGCTACTTTGTGCTTTTCTTGCTATTTTGTAGGAATGAGTTGAAAAGTACTGAAAACCAAGCTGGAGCCATCCCGAGTACGTACATTTAGAAAATGGAAAGCTGGCACTGGATCTACGAGCATTGGGAAGCGTGAAACTATCCCGAAGTCCAAGTGAAATGCTATTTTAAAGACCAACACGAGCTGGAAGCTGAGGAGTGATCGATCGACACCTTAAGGGTCGATCGAATGGTTTTTCACAAGCAAGCTAAGTTGTCGATCGAACAAAGCAATTACTCGATCGATAGTTGCTGAAATGGAAGCTCTCGATCGTGTATCGATCGAGGAGATTGAGGCTAATTTGGCTCGATCGAGAGGTCTGAATTCCTCGATCGAGCAGTTTAATTCTACTGGGCCTTAATTACGTTTAGTTTCGGTTTAAGTTTTGAGAAAACTTATTCTCCGTTATAAATAAGGATTAGGTCAGACTAATCACTACCGACTTTTTTGACATAATTCATTTTTACATCACTTATTTTAGATCAGAAACTTTTGTCAACATACTCTCTTGCCTCGAACTCCGGATCTATATATTAATCATTCTTATTCCCTTATTCTAGTTGCTTTTATTTTAATTCTTGTTCTTTCATTATTGTTATTCCTCGTTTCTCACGATTAGTTTACTTATATCTTATTCTATTCCCATCGTAATTGTTAGTTTAGATCCTTTAGCCATGCGTAGCTAATTCTTTTATATGTTGGGATGAGGGAAGCCATGGTAGTAAAGTGATAGGATTGGTATGTTTAGTTCATATTGCGATTAAGGTTGTTTGATAGCAACTGAACCGTAAAACTAGTCAATTGAGTGCACGCAGGAGACCAGTTTACTTAGTTAAACCTGACCTAGATCGAAACATTGGAAGGGCGGACTTGCTTAAGAACGATAGACTGAACCTAATAGGGCGAAAGCTATTTAGGGGACTTTAGGGTGATTTGAGACCGAAAGGAGATAATCACTACCCTCCTTATTAGAGACTGACTGACCTAGTTAATTTGATAGCGTAATATCATGGAGACCCGATTCCTAACATATTCCCTTCTTCTTTGATTAGACTTATCTTTTCCCTGCTTTAATTCTCCTGTTAATTTCTCTCTTTTAATCTTCATTTTAGTTTAGTTAAAAACATTTTAAAACCCCCCCAATTTGTGACCAAACAGGCTAGATTGCATTTAGATATTACCTCCCTGTGGGATTCGACCCTACTTCCATTAGCTATCAGTTAATAGACTTATGTTTATTATTTTTGGTGTATTAAGATACGCATCAAATTTTGGCGCCATTGTCACGGAGGCAATTATTCTATTTGCATTATTTAGTTTGTTTTTAGTCGTAAGGAATTTTTTCCATAAGACCGTTCTTATCCTCTTCTCTAGTGTTGTTTTGATAGGCCCTATTGGTTTTATTGACAGTACTTCGGGAGAATCCACCAATGTTCCATTCTGTGAGGCAACATGTGGTAACATGTGAGATATGTGGTGTTGCGGGGCATGATGCAGTACATTGTTTTGTCGAGCGTGACCAAGTCTATTGTGATACCCCGTATAGTAGCCTCGGTCAACGACAGTCGAACCGTGTTTTATACAAGTAATTCAAATGACATGTTTATGAAGTATTTTACGTAAACTGTTATTATTTTATAAATCGTATTTCTACGATTAATTCGTATTTCATAATCATTTTATATTTGATGATTATTTCATAAAATGACATTTCATTCGTATTTTCTTTATTTTGTTAATATATTTTTAATTAAAAATATTTCATATTTTATATTTATTTCTCATTTATATTTGTTTTAATATTTACGTCATAATTATATTTAAATCCTAATTTTATGTATTTTTATGTTAGTCCTAATAAAATTATATTCTTATAATTAATTTAATTAATATTTACTAATACTAAATTACTTGATTTATTTGGTATAAATAATTTATACGTACACGTTTATTTTAAGTTACGAGCTGAGAGCGGGATATTACCTCGAGATGCGTGATGGGCTATTGGACTCGGGTTATAAATGTTGTGGGATAGTCAATGGACTCGTGTAGTGCAACCGTTCATCCAAACATACAAACCTTACCATTGACATACTACATAACAAACCCTAATACCATATACTATCTTATGCCTCCATCAACGTAAAACAAAACCCTAATCATCCTCATACCTATTTCTGCCTCCCTACTCCATCACACCCATGAACCACCGTGAGTTAGAAGAGAACGAACGAGAAGAAAACGCCTTGAACAACCATCACCATCATCGTGTTCATCCTTGTACATAGGTAAGTTCAACACCGTATTTTTGTACCTTTAGGAGCTTTCGACTATGAGTACTATGGGTGTATGTAATATTTGAAGTATGAATGACATATTTATCGTCTTTAAATCGCCATAGGACCACCGTGAATGCTACAATAACCATCACAATGTCGACAGTAAACAACGTTTTCCATACTCGGTTTTAATGCGTGTTGATTCAGTCTTATTTTAGTTGCTTATTCGTTCATGTTTCGGTTTAATTCGTGTCGTGGGTCGTGAGTCCTGGTAGTGGTGAGTTAGTAGGATGGTTTAGTGGTGGTTATATGGTGCGTGGTGGTTGGGAAGGTGTTAGTTGACACGTGTTTAAGAGGGGTGCTAATCAACGCAGAACAGGGGATCGGGTACAGCGGTTTAAGCGGCTGTTTTGAGTGGTTTAAGGGAGTGTCGAAGGTGGGTGTTTGTCACCAGGGATAGTATGTTGTCTGAGGTGTCGAGGGTAGTGGTTGGTGGTGGTGATAGTGGTGTTAGCACGTGGTAAAGGGGGTGGTTACAGCGGGTTGACACACGGGTGTGTGAGGGATTTTGGGGTTGCTGTTGTGGTCAGGGGGTTTTGGGACTAGTTTTGAGGGCTGTTATGGGCTAGATGAGGGTGGTGGTGGAGGTCAGTGGGTACACCGTGGTACAAGGATGACAACCACAGTGGTGTGGTGGTGGTACAGGCGGTAGAAGGGTGTTGAAGGGGGCTGGAAAGTAAGCTGGTCAGGGCTGTCGGTTTCGGTTTGGGCTGTGAAGTTATGCGTGATGCTGTCGTGTTTGTTATTATTATTATTATTTTTGTTTTGTTTTACAATCAATATGCTATTATTATTATTATTATTATTATTATTATTATTATTATTATTATTGTTGTTATTCTTGTTAATATTAGTATTATTATTATTTTATTACTATTATTATATGTTAATGTTATTATTAGTATGGTTAAGTATGGCTAGTTAATTATTGCTATTATTGATAATAATTTTATGGTTGGTATGATTATTATTGTTAAGTTGTTAAGTAACTTTATTATACAAGAATGTGACGGTTATCAATAGTTCGATGATATTTTCTATGTTCGATTATTTAATTGAAGTAGTTATGTTTATACGGTCTCGTTGTGCATGATATACTATTTAAATAATTAATTTGAATACTAAATATATTAAATTAGTTTGCATAATTGTGTTAGTTAGTGATTGTGTATATTATATTGTTAGGTGACGATTTTAAGGTGTCATTATTCTGTTGACTCGCTGGCTTGCTATTGGACTATATTGCTATCCAGGTAGGATACACTGTTACCGTATTCTGTGAAGGTTATATGCATGAATGGTTGTATTACGTGATGTGAATGCAAGCATGTTCATATGAGAATGATATTTAAGTATTGATTGTTTAATGTTGTGGGGAATTTCCGTATATTCACCCTTAAAATTACAGGATTATAACGAAATTTATACATGTGAATATCGTCATAAGATGAAAAACATAAAACGAAAGGAAAGGATGCACAACCATGCATAGCTCCTAGCGCGAATGGCCTAAGAACAGGAATTAATAGAAATTCCCTCCTATAACTTGCACCCAAGACCCGTCTGAGATGATGTCGCGTGTGCTAGAAATGCTCTCCAATTGCCTTGCAATATGGGGAGAGTTTTTGTGAGTTTTTAGATGTGAGATCTAGGTTTTGGGAGAAAGCTACTCTCAAAAACCTTAATTCTTGTAAATGTGAATTACCACTTTTGAGTAGTCTCAAAAAAAAAAGAGTTCTTCTCCTTTTGTAACTCTCACGGTCGGCCGAAATAGACTAGGGTGAGAGTGGGCTTTCCACTCTTACCTTATTCTCTTGCGTGATTCGACCCGTTTTGCTAAAATATAATCCGCGGGTTTCAATAATAAATCGTATACATGTTATCAGATATTAATGCAGTCGATACATTAATAATGGTCTGATAAAAATTACGATATTGTATAATTAGCTCAATTAATATAACTGCTTATATTAATACACGAATTCAATATTTAATTAAATATAACCGTTTATATTTAATTTACGAATTAATCATGTAATCCGTATTAGCTAAAATTATTTAATCCGTATTAAATAATTATCTCAACATCTCATTGACTAATTAAATAATCAATACCTCTGACTAACTGTTTAGTCGTATTCAGCATAAATGTGACTGTATTTTCATACCTTCACATCTCTGAAACGTGTCCTATAGGTGTGACGTATAGGGACCAGCTGATCACCGTCATCCGTATGAGAATAACGTCAAACTTATCTAGCAAGCCAACCGTTATTGATAAACGTGGATCAACTGATAATAATACCAAAGTATGCCCTTGTGATCCTTTAAGAGATTTAATAAGTCATTGTACTAACTGTCAAGGACACCAGCCCCAATAAATGTTGCATTCATGAGCATAGCATTTGCATTATTAATAAGGGGATTATTATGCTATAATGCCAGGGTGGTCTGCAGGCCAGGCCTGATGTCTTCAGCTTTATGCTGGTAATTGACGACGGTCGATGATACTCTACCGGGAGGTTCGGTATGGGTTGGTGTTTCGGGTTTTGATTGAGCTCAGTAGTGGCATGACATTTGCATATCATCATTTGTTGCATTATGATTTTTGTGTTCTCTTACTCAACTGCGAGGTTGATAGTGTATTCGTGTGACACCTACGATGATCCGGAATGAGGAGTAGATTCTACAGGTCAGAGACAGATGAATTAGGTGTTTGGGCATGGAGAGAGACATGGCTTGGACCTACTTAGAAGTAGATCACATAATTAGACGTATCAGTTGTACTTTTATTTTTCTGCGTAGTAATTGTAATATCAAAAGTTTAAATTTTATCAGTTTTATATAAAGTACTTTGGCTTGTTTTACATTGTTATTCACTACATCGGACATTCCGAGATGGTAACAGGTCTATTTATTTGAGAATGTCTTGCTAAAGGCTCTTAAATAAATAGGGGTGTTACATCTATGCTTATCAACAGTATAGACAAAGTCATTATACTTCGTTTCCGCCGCATAATTATCAGGTGCCACCACGTCCGTATTATCAACAAGGTTTTCAAGAGCCTTCTTATTCATTTTCGTCGCCGCAACAGCGAGCTCCTTCTTCCGCTATAGACAGAGAAGAGATTGCGGAACTGAAGTCGTTAATAACTACATTTGCACTTCATGGGCAAGAAGTTGAAAAATTTAGAGATGCTTCTATCAAGGGACTTGAGCTTCAATTGGCCGAAATAGCAATCAAGTCTGATGATGATATGTATGACTCAGATTTTGATAATATCGTGGAAAAAAAAGCATCGGACAAAGACTTCAATGATGTTCCGTATGAAAAATTCGATCGTGAAAGCTCTTATGTTTGATCGAATGATATCGCAGAGGAAACAGTCGATCGACTAGATAACTATACTCGATCAAATAGGCTAGACATGGAAGTACTCAATCGGACAGATGAAAGTGTTCGATCGAGTGGTTTGGGCGAGGAGACAACTCGATCAAATGACTTGGTTATTCGATCGAATGATGCTGGCGAGGAAAGAGCTCGATCAAGTGTTATTAAGGCTCGATCGAGTACAAGGACTTCAGAGGGCAATGATTCGTCACCCAAGCCTATCCCGAATGACTATGAGAAGGTATACGAAGATCACTCCTATTCGATAAAAGGTAATGCTACTTCTTTTGTTGATTTCAATAGGGTTTCTTTTACCCCTCCCGTTAAATCATATTCTGTTGTTGGTTTGACACCCTTGCCGCAGTTTGGGAGCAAATTGGAGGAATATCATTTTGTTTCTTCTTACACAGGTCTTGACAAGTTAGAAGACCCGGGATGAGGATCTAAAGATTATATCCCACCTCAGAAGAAACAGTGAAAAAGGGTTTGGTGTGATTGATGTTGGGACGAGCCTTTGTTTTTCTGTTGTTGCACTTTATTGGAGGCTAGTAGTGAATCTAATGACCGCTGAAGTGATTGTATTCAGTTAAAAGCCTAGTTGGGGGCCATTGATTTGTGTTAGTTGATAATCAAAAGAGGGTCGAGTTGGGACCTATCTGAAACTAGCACTATTGGGAGGCAACCCAGAGTTCAAACGCTTTCTTTATTTTGCTTTGGACAATTTCATTTTGGTTTGTTTTGTTTATTATTCAGTTCACTCGACTTTGGGAAATCTAGCATTTTTCTTCTTAGGTAGTTTGGTGATAATTTGTAGAAAGTTTTTTTATAATATAAATAATATTATTACTTAGATAAAATTATTTGATGTATATCATTTTATATGAATATTTGATGAGATTTTGATGATATTCATCTGTTTTGATCAATCTAGATGATGAAAAAAAAAAAAAACTTTTTCTCTCTTCTCTAGAATTACACCAAAATATAGAAAATTTTATCACAAACAAATTTGATGATATTCATATATAAATTATATTCTCTCAAAGATTTTATTCCATATAATATTAACCAAATTATTTTTTCCAAATAAAATAACACACCAAAATATAGAAAATCTTTTTTTTTGCTAAAAGGTAAGCATTTTCATTAATAAACGAAACTCATACAAAATTTCATCCTACCAAAAACATTTACAACTCAAACTAAATAATCTGCAATCTAGTCAGCCATCTGTGATCAGATGCAGACATCCTGTAAACTCTGGGCTCCAAAGCTCTGCTACGGATTTCATCTTTAATCTGCTTAGCCACCCATTCTGGCCTCAGCAACTTGAGATCAACTCTTGCTCCATTTCGTTGCATCCAAACATGGTACCAGGCAGCCATGAGTGTCGCAGTCGTAACCATCTTCCTGACCCTACCCCATCTCTTCTTTGAAAACCTACCAATATCAGCATTACCTCATATTGAAGCACCCAACCAGTCTCCCAATATGCACAACAGCTTCTAACTATAGCAACAATCCACAAAAAGATGCTGATGATCCTTAGTATGAGTCTCACAAAGACAACATCTATCATCTATACTAACATGATACTTAAAGAGCTTATCCTTCAATTTTAAAGCATTCTGCACTACCATCCAGGTCACAAAATAGTGTTTAGGGACAACAATAGAACACCATACAACCCTATGCCAATCCACCTCATCTCTTCAGTCTCTCATCCAATCATAACAGCTTTTAATAGAGTAATTGTCATTATTCCTAAACCACTTCCCATCAATAAAACCTTCTCTAATACTATCCTTAACACTACAAATCCTTCTCCAATGCCAACTAGACTCTGGCAAAGGTTTATAGTCATACCAAGTTCTATTCTTCATATACACCTGGTCAACCCAATTTACCCACAATCTCTGAGGCTGCTCCACAAGCCACCATACCAGTTTACCTACCATCGCAGCATTCCACACCAACCCCTACTTCAGCTCTAGTCCACACTCTTTTTTTGGCATACACATCTTATGCCAACTCATAGGGGGCACCCTATCATACTCAGCGTGACCTTCCCATAAGAAGTTCCTGCAGATGCTCTCAACCTTCTTCACTAAATTATTTGGCAGAACAGACATAGAAGCCCAGTAACTATGCATAGTTGAGATCACAGACTTCACCAAAACCACCCTTCCAGCATAAGATAAATGCTTTGTGCCCAGAATGTTCACTCTATCAGTTATTCTTGCAATCAAACAATCACAGTCTTTTTTAGTCAATCTGCCCGCAGTAATTGGCACTCCAAGATATTTGAAAGGTAACTTGCCTTCATTGAATCCAGATACACTCAAAATATCCCTCTTCACTCCACCATCCATCCTATTAAAATAACAGTTAGACTTCATTGCATTCATTTTTAATCCAAAAGCTTCTGAAAAAGCTGCAACAGCTCTTAACAGAACCATGATATATAGACGAAGTATTTCCTTTGCAAAACATGAGAAGATCATCTGCAAACATAAGGTGAGTCAACTTTAGAGGATTGCAGCGCGGATGATAACTAAATTCAAGCTTCTCTGTTGCGCATTTCAGTATATATTCTGCTCAAGTACTCCATACTCAATGTAAATAACAAAGGGGACATGGGGTCTCCTTGCCTCAATCCTTTCTTTCCTTTAAAAAAACCAAACACCTCTCCATTCAAGGACAAGGAATATGAAGTAGTAGTCATACACTCCATTATCAACTTATATACTGATGCAGGGAAGTTAAAAGTCCCTAAGATTTCATCTAAAAACTTCCAACTGATAGAGTCACACGCTTTCATCAAGTCCATCTTAAACATGCATCTAGGAGAACAAACCTTTCTGTTATACTGTCTAACCAAGTCCTGGCAAATCAGTATATTCTCAATAATACTTTTCCCCTTTAAAAAACCACCTTGATTCATACTAATCAGCTCTGGAAGCACCACATACAATCTATTACAAATAATCTTGGTGATGCACTTGTAGATAACATTACAACACGCAAATGGCCGGAATTGATTCACATGGGTAGGCATATCACACTTTGGAATAAGAGTCAGAATCGTTGCATTAAGCTGCTTCAACAACTTTCCTAACAGGAAAACATCCTTCACTGCACCACACACATCCTCTTCTATCAAACTCCAGGAATCCTTAAAGAATGCACTTGAAAAACCGTCTGGACCAGGGGATTTGTGATTTGGGATAGCAAACACTGCTTCTTTTATCTCATCATTTGTCACATGTCTCATCAGAATCTCTTTGTGACCTTCACTACAGGTTTTCCCATCTCTGATAATCCTTACATTCACTGAAACCGTATCAACCTCTTCACCCAAAAGCTGCTGATAATATTGCAAAAAAGTCTCTTGAATGCCAAGAGGTGCATCATGAACAACATCATCAACATCCTTAATCAATAGCACATGATTTCGAATAAAATGTTTCTTAATAACTCCATGGAAAAATTTTGTATTACTGTCTCCTTTCTTTATCCAAGCAACTTTTGCCTTCTGTTTCAAGAAAGTAAAAAAAGCATTCTGGAAATACTTGTACTTCTCCAGAGCACCCCTCTCCTTAGCTACCCAGTCAGCATCTCCCAAGTGATCAACCATCTGAGTTTGTATTTCCTGCACATCACTCAAAGCCATCCTAGTTCTTCTTTCAATATCATCAAAATACTCCTTATTAAACTACTTCAAATAATATTTCAAACTTTTCATCTTCTTAGTTAGACTAAACATTTTAGTCCCCTGAATCTTTTCCTTCCACCACTCTTTTAGACACCTCAAATACTCAGGTGACTTGCCCCACATATTCAAATATTTGAAGGACTTCTTATGCTGATCCATTTGCTGTCTACCTACTCTTTAAATTAGAAGGAATATGGTCAAAGTCCACCTCAGGCATAAAGTGAGCATACATATCATCCATCCTCTTACACCATTTATCATTCACTAATACGCTCTCCAATCTACTGTAAGCCTTTGTAGCCTTTGTAGCAAAGTCCTGCTTATTGTTCTAAGTGTAATGAGCTCCTACAGCAGGACTATCAAAGACCTCACAGTGAGCTACACATTGCCTAAATTCATCAATTTAAATATCAGTGCACACACCCCCCATTCTCTCAGAATGATCCAAAATATTATTAATCTCCCCACACACCAGCCATGGTCCATCAACCAGATTATAAAACATTATAAGCTATTTCCATAGTTCATGTCTACCTACACATACACTCATGAAAGCCATACACCATAGATAACCAAAAGACCTTATGAGTAACTATTTCAGTCACCTTCATATTAATGCACTGAGCTGAATAATCAAAGAACTCGACATGAAACAAATCAGGGTTCCACAAAACCCAAATCCTTCCTCCTTTGTGCCATCTATTATTAGTTGAAAGACTTCATCCATCTAATAAAATATTACTCAAATTATTTAGAGACATAGACTTAATCTTTGTCTCAAGAAGACCAAATAACCCCACCTTATTCATATGCAAGAACCATTTAGCATGCTTCTACTTGGTAGGATTATTAAGTCCCCTTACATTCCAAAAACCCAGATTATGCATTCCCCACCCGATGGTGAGAAACACTACCACTCTTCCCAATACTTTCCTTGGGTGTAGTTGACCTAATTAGAGCTTCCAAGAATATTTGTTGTCCAAACGTGTGCACACTGCACGCACCCTCTGTCACATCTTGCCTACTCATTCTAATATTCGGTCTCATAGGTGTATTACCCATTGAAAATGACCCACCCTTATGCCATACCACAGGGGTGTTTAATGCACTAGTAGAAAAAACCCCTACGGCGACGCCTTTATCGCGGCGGTTCTAATAGAACCGTCGCAAAAGGCCAAAAAAAATGGCGGGGGGAATTTTTTAAGATGTAGGAGGTCTATTGTGGCGATTTAAATTAAGAACCGACGTAATAGAAGTAGATATTTACGGCGGTTTTAGATAAGAAACGCCGCTAAAAGTCAATTACGGCGGTAGATATTTACGGCGGTTTTTCCTCAGTTTTTTTCAGTAACAATCAACTCAACAGTGAACATAAAAACAAACATTTCCATCTTCACTCCAACCAAAAGAGTGAACAAAACGCCATCTCTACAAATCACAATTTTGAAGTTCAACTCACCACATAGTTTGCATCCCTCCCCCCACAAAGTAGAAGAAGACCCGTAAATCTTAGTGTGAGCTTTCAAGGTTTTAGGTTAAATAATACGGTGTATCCGATAGTCAAATTCTCACTCCAGTTTTCGTTTCTAGTGCCTTATACTTTAGACAAGTATTTGTTTCCCTTGTTCAGATTTTACGAAATTTGTTCCCTCTTTGATTATTCAAACATTATTGTTAGCTCTTTTGACTTTGCTTTATAGATGCATCTATGAAGGATTGGACTTCGTGATTAGTATTTTTAAACTAGATGGAAGTATACTGATATTTGTAAACTAATTTTGAGCAGGTACTGTAATCGGTATGTTGATAGAGATGCCTTAATGTACCTAATCTTGGCCCATGACATCCTACATGCTCTTTATCCCAATATCATACAGATTGCAGAAGATGTAAGCTCATTTTAATGAACAATTGTTTAGAAATGTGTAGTAATAACCGAAGCGTAAATGTAGGTTACTTGTACAAAAAATCTGTTGCGAGATTGACGTAACGTTGTTGGATTTGTGTTGTTTGAAATATTGTAAGTGTGGTTACATTTCTGTTGACAGGTTTCATTTTATTTAAGTAATATTTGGTATTATCAAATTTATGGGGAGTTGATGCTGAAACCGTAGTTTTATATAAACCTAAGACGACTGTTCTGTAAAAAAACCGTTGTTTTATATAAACCTAACACGACGGTTCTGTTTAAAAACCGTCGTATTATATAAACCTAATACGGCGGTTCTGTTTCAAAACCGCCATAATAGGTCACTTTTAGCGGCGGTTATACAACCGTCGCAAAGGCTAAACGACGCCAAAATAAACGGCGCACCAAAGAATTGTAAGAACCGCCGTAAAAAGCTCATTTACAACCGCCGCTATAGGGGGTTTTTCTACTAGTGATGATACCTCTTTTACAGGCCCCTGTTCCTCCAAATGCTTCGTCAGTGTAGCTGCTTGTACAGGCAAAGATGGTTGTTGAGGCACCTGTGCAGACTGTCTAGCAGCTTTAGGCTTCCAAACTTGATTAGTTTTAGCTTTAGGCCCATTCCTTTTCTTCTTCCTACATTCCAGAGTAGTATGCCCAACACCTTTACACTCCTGACACATCACAGGTTTCTATTCATACCCAACTTCCACTTCAACTATCTCCCCAATTTCATCATAAAATTTGACTGTATTAGGCAATTCTTTTCCAAACTCAAATTCAATCATAACCCTAGCATATCCAATTTGTGTTTTCACCTCTGTTGCTTGATCATTCTTAATAAAATCCCCAATCAACGAAGTTATCTTAGCCAAAGCTTTCCCCCAGAATTTCAAAGATAATTTGTGAAATTTGACCCATACAGGAACAAATTGGATCGCATGTTTCACTAAATCTGTACTATCAGACCATGGTTTAACTATCAGTGGCTTATTATCAAACAAATAATGCCCTTGTTTCAACACAACATCCATAGCTTCTTGGGTTCGAAATCTTACCAGAAAAACTCCATTAGGTAAAAAGGATAATGATACTACCTGATGTTGCATCCACAATCGCCTAATAAACCCTTCCACCATCTCCAATGGAGGATTTGCACCCAGAATGAAAGAGTACACAGAGAATTTCCAAAAATCAAGTTCAAATTGTACATCTTCTGGTGTAAATCTCAGCGTATCTGGTTCTTCTTCAATTGGCTCCAAAGCATCCACGAAACCCAAATCCTCTTCACCCAGATCATCTTCAACATGAGACTCCAAGATCAGAGGTTGAATCCCGATAATGCTACTCATAGTGTTGGAGGAAGTGTCCTCGACAATAGTGTGTTGACGTAATTAAAACTCATTTGAATGAAACACAACTTGGAGTGTTACTCTTTTAAAGTCGACTGATCAACATTTACCGATAATGATTGGCTGTCTAGAGTTTGACATTATCGTCATATGATGGTGGTGATCAGTTGATCCCTTAAGGTCATATCTTTAGGGAATTCCGTCTCAATGGAATAATTAATTAATATTGTATTGGATACAAATTAATTAATAACTAGAAATTTTGGAAATAATTTTATATGACGAATATTTTATAATGAGATTATAATAATAATAGTCAAAGTAATAAAATCGTTTTATTACTCGGTTTTTATTTATTCGTTTAAGAAACGATTAAATTGAGAATGAACGGTTGATCATAAAATTACAAAGGGTTGTAATTGAGATTATGATATTACATTTTATACAATAATAATTTCGAAAAGTTGGAATATTTATTTAAATGTAATAAATTTGTAAATTATGAATTTTAATAGTTAAAATTGCACAATTAACAAATTGGGTCATGTGTTATGAGACATGTGTGACATGTTACAATTTAACACAATTGACAAAGAAAAAATGGGTCCATTTTAGACCCATTTTCAGCCGTGTATGAGTGTAGTGTGTGGGCTGAGTGTGTGCCAAGTGATTGTGTGTGTAAGTGTATGTGTAAGGGTGTAAGAATATGTAAGGCATATTACTCCCTTTTTGTAAGAGCATAAGAGGCATGCATTGGCCATCTTTGGCTCAACATGGCCGGCCTATTGCCCTCTCAAGAGAGCAATTGTTGCTCTATTTAAGCAACACTTAGACACCACATAAGAAATAGTTTTTGGTGGATACTTGCAATCGCATACATACTACAACCTCCTTCATACTCATGGTACTTAGAAATAGTTTTTTCTAAGTAAGAAATTATTTCCTATACTAATAATATTAAGGGTAATATTAATTGTATTTCTAGTATACTAATACTAATTTTCTAGTAACAAAATTGGTGTTAGTTTGAGATCGGGTCCTTGATACGCACCTTTAGGAGACGATTTTTGTTAGATCGTTACAAGAGGATTTCGGTTATTTGAAGACTCAAATAATAGGTGATTATTGAGTATAAACCTTCTAAAACCAATGTAAGGACTATCACATCTTATGATATCATCATGCATGCATAAGATCTATTTAAGTTTTTATGACTAAACTTAAAGAAACAAAAGTCACATTAGATATGAGTATAATATAAGGGAATTTAGTTCCCAACACATAGACCTCTCCTTACGAACATCCACACTCGAAGGACCTTCTTTATTAATCAACTCAGGAAACGCATTATGATTTGATGGATCTAACAACGCGAACTTATTTAAAGATTGTTTATCCTTTTGCTTATTTTTATTTGGTGATTTTGATGCAGAATGTTTAATCGTCGTCATTCTCTAGAAACCTAGATTTCAGAGAAAAATCACCTTCTCTTTCTATCACTACATTCTATTTAATCATGTTCTTTTAGAGTATTAGCAGCAGTGAACATTAAATATAGAAAATCTTATCACAACACTTACCTTGCCAAAAACCAACCACAAACTAAGAGAATGACAATATGCATGTATGGTCATATGAGATGTATATATGAGTAAAGCATGATGATGTAGTTGTAATTGAATTTATGATAATGGATTATGAGTAGTGTACTTCACATGATGAGATTTATGTGGGAGTATACATGTTTGACTATGTGATTATATGTTATGTTTTTGTGGCAACAAGTGGCTAGGGGAACCTCTAGTCACTCCCCACTGACTGTGGCGTACATGTTTCATGTATGTAGGTTTGTGCAGACGTACCAGGGGTTTACGTTGAGGCTAGCGAGCGATTATCCTTCATCGTGTGATTATTACCTTATCGTTTAGCTAGACCTAGTTTGGTGATTCAGTTTTGGTGTTCGTAGGGATATGCTATCCCGGGTTGTGCTTGTATTTAATACTTAATACTTATTTATGTTTTCATTTTATTCCGCATTTCAGTTTTGTAGTATTACACCTCGAATGTTAGTTTACTTAATTCAAAAGTTTTAATTTCGCGCCAAAATCATGCATTTTTGGATGTTTTATTTTCCGCTGCCGCAAGGGGTTTCACACTGACGATAAAACCCTTGTACGATACTTTCACCCCCTTGGCGCCCCTCACCATCACCTTCTTTTGATGACAGTCGATGGTAGCCTTAAACTGTCCTAACCAATCCATCCCTACTATCACCTTGAAACTATCTAAAGGGAACTCAAAAAGATCAATAGGAAAGTCTACCTAACCTATTACAAATGATACTCCTCTATACACTTTCCGACATATCACAGACTCTCCTAAAGGTATGAATACCTCATCATCAGTTAACTCAAACAACTCCAGCCCTAAACTCCTAGCATCACTTACCGACACAAAGGAATGGGTTGCCCTAGAATCAAATAGAATAAAACTAGAACAACCATAAATAAGAAAAGTACTGGAGCGTCATCAGCTGCAGCCTGTTTCCCCATCGCGAACAGCTTACCGCTGTTCTTCTGTCCCTCACCTTGAACTTTCGTTGCGGATGAGGTAGGCTTCGCCGCTGATGCCTGGCTAACCCCCTCGTAAGGTTTTTGATAGCCCCCCTGACGGTTGTATCCACCATAATTCTGCTTACTCTGGTTACCCCACGAACTCGCTGGACGGTTGTTCTCATAGCTCTAGGAAGGTTGAGAAGGTCCCTGATAGCTGACTCCCCCCAAACTTCTTGCACTCAAACCTCTTATGCCCTAATCCGCCGTAATTGAAGCATTTTGTCATAGGGTTGTCGCTGTAACTGCGACCCCCTTTCCCCCAGTACCAGCACCGGTTCCACCTGAAGAGTAGGAACGACCCTGACTAAAATTCCCCTTCTTCTGCCCATCCTCAACACTCTCTCCTTCCGACTTCCTCTCCTCACCACTCCTCTCCCTAGCTTCCTTGGCCAGATCAACCAACATCTCAACATGTCTTGCTCTCTCATACACCTCTTTAAGGTCAACCCCTTCTCGAATCACAGCGCAAGAGCCTAAGGAGTCATCCCCATCTCCTCTACCTGACAATCCAAGTCATTGAACTTGATGTAGCATTCGGAGACCGTCATCTCCTCAGTTAAGCGAACGTTGTCGAACTCAGTCCTCAATCTACTACGGACGTCCTCCGGTACTAACTCACGCCTCATAGCAGCCTTGAAGGCCTCTCATGGTACATGGTCACGCCCCATCTCCTCAAAGTGCTCCCGCGCCTTCCCCTTCTCACGACCCCACCATCCTCCAGCTAGACTACGCAGATAGAATGCAGCCTGATATACATTAAGGTTATCCGGGCAGTTGACTACCACAAATACACTCTCTATCTCACGCAGCCAGTCCTCCAGCAGACCCGGTGTCCATGCACCATCGAACATAATAGGCCTATGACGGGCCATAGCGTTACTGATGTCACAGGCATTCACCTGCGGTGCCCGAGCTCTCTCAAAATTTATGACTGCGATAGTCAGGGTGTCATGGCTCTCAGTCAACAGGGCCATTTTCTCAAGTGACATAGATGCGGCCCGGATCATAGCCGGAGTCGCATTGGGTGGTAGGTTCGGAGGAGTTGATCTTTTGGGGGCCATCAGATACTAAATAAGAATAAGGAAGCAAATCTAAGCACGCAGCACTCAGTCGAGTCTCACCCACTGGGTCGAGTGCATTGCACTCGGTCGAGTCTCACCCACTGGGTCGAGTGCCTAACACTCAGCCGAGTTCCCTCTACTCGGTCGAGTTCCCCAGACTCGACCAAATTACTAATGCTTCGTTTATTATCGCATGCTCGGCCGAGTACCTCACGCTCGGTCGAGTGTCTACCGCTCGGTCGAGTATTCCCCACTCGACCGAGTCACAAAATAAAGTAACCATCCGTGAATTTATTTCACCTTTGTCGATACTATACATCACAACACTTGAAACGCTAACATTCATACATCACACATGTATACATCCTACTCTACCCTTTGTGGCCAAGTGTGAGGGGGTAAGCAAGTTTCGCGGTTCCGGGACGTCTCCCGAACCTCTGCGGTAGCTTTACGACCTAACACTTGGGTCATTTTAATTATGACACATCCTAGGTTCATTGGGGTTCATTGGTTTAGTTGTCACGATCGTCGCTCTGATACCATTTGTAACACCCTCATAGTCTAAGACTTTTAAAATAGGACCATTAGATCATGAAGACGCAGCAAGGGGTACCTAGACCATAAATGCGCACATCATTACCGTGGCGGGTCCCACGGGAAGCGATCATTGGAGTGGAATCCATTCCCCGTAACGGTCTCACACGTTACCATTGGCATCTCATACATCATACTATACATGATAATACAATCACAATACAGTATCGTCACAACATAATCATACAGTACTGAGTAGGGAAACCCTACCTCAAATGGAACAACTAGCAAGACAATAACAACTTCCTACCAACGCTCCTCTACGAATCCTCTTCCTAAAGATTACATAATTCTTAATTACATACTGAAATTATCATAACTATGATGCAAAAACGGTAGATATACACTTACTTGGTGATATACGGACTAGGTAGATGATCGTCGCTACTAGACTTGCTATTAACTTGAAGGATTAGGGAAACGGAGAAAGAGAAATGAGAGAAATGAGAGTTTAGGGTTTTTGCTAATTTACTGATTAGGTTAAAATGATTTAATAATCACGGATTAGATTTATAATAACCGTGGTTTAAGAAATTGGAAAGGAAGAACTCGGCCGAGTGTGACGTACTCGGTCGAGTGTGGCCTAGTCGGCCGAGTACCACTTACTCGGCCGAGTTGACTCGCAACGACTCAGCTACTGACATTAATGACATAGAAGGCTCGACCGAGTATCACATACTCGCCCGAGTGTGATCTACTCGGCCGAGTGTCACCTACTCGGCCAAGTTGATTCACAACTCGGTTTCACTAACTTGGGGTGTTACAGTTGTTCTCCTTATGAAATGATACACAAGTCTATATATAATAAATCATACTACCATCAACCCTAGATGATAGCCAACCCTAATGGGCCTAATAATACCCTCCCACAATCGTAAAGGCAGTACGTAGTACGAACTTTACGCTTGGAGAAATACAAAAGAAAAAAACATAATCAGTATAAAAAAGAAAAAAAATATCTTCATCTTCTTCGATCTTCATAAATTTCTTCTCCTTGAAAGGTAAGTAAGAAACGAGTATTAAGACTCATTAAAAAAAAATTCGAACAAGAACGTTAAGTTTTTCGGACTTGTCGATTATCAAATAATTTATTAGGAACTTTAATCGAACCTAAACAAATTTCAACCAAACGGAAAATTATTCGTCAATTCGAGATCTGGAGAACGTAATTTTTTTTCGGACTCCGAATAAATCAAATACCACCTTAAACAACGTTAAATAATTTTAATCAGATTTCGAAGAGAATGGGATTTCTTTTTTCATGGAAAACGAGAATGACAAGAATAGCAAATCATCATATTGATTTGTTTGACTTTCATTTGAAAGTTATTTGGTGAATACTCCAAATGTAAACAGGATTGAAGTTCATTTTTTTTAGTTTGGTTTTTTTTGAAGAAATCCCACCGGTGGGTGTAAATTTCCGGTCACCCACCGGCAAGAACGCGGAAGCGGTTTTTAAGTCTTCAAGAAAGAGGCTCTGATACCATGTTAAAATATAAATGAGAGAGATTAGCATAAAGGAGGAGCATATTATTGACTGAGTTGTTCTCCTTATGAAATGATACATGAGTCTATATATATTAAATATTACTACCATAAACCCTAGACGATAGCTGGCCCTAATGAGCCTAATATCCTAATAACATGCAACTCGTTCCTCGCACAAAACTACCACCACCCTACCCCTACCACATGTACATACACCGAACTTATCCTTCTCACTCCCACACCTACTCATTTCCATTCCTCACCCATTGTCTTGGGATCTCGTCACAAGGTCCCAATTAGTATGGTGGAGTTTACGCAGGGAAATGTTGGATTAGAGAAAGGAACAATTAGTTTTATTTATGAGGGGTGAAGTGGAGGAGGGGGTGGAGGTATTGCATGAGATGACATTAAGGGTGGATTTGATGAGGCAGTTACTCGCCGAGAAAGAAAGGAATTGGATTTTCAGCTGGCAAGCTTTGAACTTATTTTTTCAAGGATTGGTTGGAGGTTAGATTTGTTAGGTTTAAGAGGTAGGAGGGGGAACCAAAGATAAGTTCCGAGGTTGGAGGCTTTCTTTATGCAAGGGGGTCATCGAAAAAGGGAGATCTTGTAGAAATAAGTAGTTGGACAAGAAGAGTTTGCTCTTAGTGTTGTTGATTTTTTGTCTCGAGACGAGTGAAATTAGAGAAGGACATCTTGAAGGGCACAAATATTACTTTCAAAAGCTCTTCCAAGAAGGAAAATACTGTTGCCTAAGATAAAGTGGGAGAAGTTGGATCCTCCTGGCCTTTGCCAAGAGGAAAATCAGTCCTATTAAAGTCGACGCAAGATAAGTGGATAGATTTAGAGAGATCCATCATTCAAAAAATAAAAAGATAAATGGATAGATTTAGAGAGATCCATCATTCAAAGTATAATAGGTTTCGGTCGGTTGACAACGATTTTGGTAACGACCTTGTAAACCGTGTTGCAAAGGCTAATGGGCCAGAAGTGTTTTACAGAATTTGGGGAGTGCCTTTTGGGGATAAGGGGGTAGAAGTAGCATTGATGGGGTGGGGTGGGGTGGGGTGGGGGTGGGGGGGGGCGAAGGAAATGAGGTCCGAAATGAGGTCCTTTATATTATCATTAAAACCCTCTCCTTTTGGCTCCTCTCTCAAAAAAATATCTAGCCTTCATTCATCAAATCTAGGGGTCCCATTGATGGTAATCCCTAGAAGCACTTCATCTTTTAATCAATAGTATGTATATAGATTATCAAGTTAATAAAAGTCTCTCTTGTAGCTGAATCGTTTTTTTGTGCTTTATTTCGAGGGTTTTCTGATTAAGCATGGGTTTATTTTAATATGACAAGAGTAGATATTTGATAGTTTAACGCAAAATACTTTGAATGGATAGAAGTTATATGTTAACGATTTCTGGAACTAGTAAGAGGTATTTTTCCTTTTAAAATAAATTGGATGATCCCCTAAAAAGCTACATGAAGAATGTGATACGAGGACGAGCTGAATTGTCATCAGATAATGATTTTGGATCCTTAGGCTACAATAAAATTATCTTTCTTTGGTTTCTAATATATTCATTTTCGATAATAGATATCTTTTGTAAATATCTATGATGTTTTATTAATTAATTGGTTGCCTATTTATTTTTAGAAAGAGATATTTTTCGATAAAAAAAAAGTAGAAAAAGTAAAGAGGTAAACGGAATTTGTGTAAGAAGAATTGTATGTCCTTGTACGTTGTACCACTTACATTCAATTAATTTGGCAAACATTCCCCATATCTAATCCGTCCACTATCCTTTGAGTTTTTGGCTAGATAGTGTTATTACGGTCGATAATCCAGAAGTTTGAAGAGTAATAAGACAAGCACAATAATCTAAAAATGCCAGACACTAGACAGTGGAAATCCTACTCATCAACAGATCATAACAAATCTATAACCTGTTTGCGATACTCGCCGCCGCTTCATCAATAATAATTCACATTGTGTTAACATGATCATCCTATGACAATACATTCATCGTCATATCATTTGTATCCTTATTTAGGTCCAAATTCTTATTCTTATAACGTTATTATCCATCTTAAACTTAAAACAGAGATAAATAATATATTCTTAATTTATTTTAGAATTAAAACGAATAAACAATAGTATTAAAAAGTCGTCTACTGTTAACTAAGAAGTGTGTTTGAAAACCAAAAAAAATAAGTTCCCGAATTTCCCACGATCTTCTATACTATGGTACTACAAATACATGCAGTAGTTTTTAATACTTTCATGTTATTCTTGTAAAGATTAAAAAAACTGAAAATATCAACATGGAATTGATTCAATGAATGAAAGTCAAATGCAATCATGCTTGGTTCTTCGATCTGATCGTCCAGCAACATTTGTCTGTATTTTTAATAATATAATATATTTTTTATACTTTATGTGGTTAATGTTATCTTAATTTAGGCTTCAAAACATGTCTACCTATATATAAGTGATGCTCAATGCTCAATCTCTATCTGTGTTCATAAAGTAGTTCATCTACACAACAACAGGAGGAAAAAGAACAAAATCCGACCTAAAAATATGGGTAGTGTTGGTGATCATCTGCCTTTAATTTCCATGGTATCTATGCAAATTTTGTATGCAATTATGGCACTTTTGAATAGGGCAGCCCTTGTTAAGGGCATGAGTCCTACGGTTTTTATTTTCTATAGACAAGCTATTGCTACTTTGGTTATTTCTCCTATTGCCTATTTTACAAGGTACTCTTTTCTATCCTTACTCGTAAACTAGCTTTCACTAACTCTTGTTTGTGACGGATTTACGGGGCAAATATCACTCATACGGTATACGTAGATAAAGGCGAATCATTTCTTACTCCTTAGTCCCTAGGTATCCTGATTTTTGTCTTTTATTTGCACGACATCATAAGAAAGACTTGTTGCCGTAAAAACGACTTTTATTTCCAGACATCTGAAGTAGTCTTGTGTTTGTATAAGTTGTATGCATCTGATCCATGATTACCCCTCAGTGTCTGATAGCGCTTAGGCATCGAGATAATGTTGTTCAAAGGCCACAGAGCTACTCCAATCCGAAATATATTTTTGTGGTTTGTTGTTAATTTTGTCATTCATTAGTGACAAATCGGTAATGTAAATCTCCTATTCGACTTGAATTCATATTGAATCATATGATGCAACAGAAAAAATAAATAGAATTATACTAACTGGTACAAAAGGAAAAATAACTAGAATTATACTAACTCAACTTATAAATTGCTAGATACATGCCGGCAAATACCTATTCTCAATTTGTCATTTCTCTTCTTACTTTGACTTATTTCACTGCTTATACAAAAAAAAAAATTGTCAGAAATTATCTTATACTTATGCCATGAATAATTATCTTACTTTAATTTTCTGATTTTGAACTACCTTAATTACCTTTTATTTTATTTTGTTAATACCTACCAAAAGTAAGAATCAGGTCTTTAATTTTCGATGATGACTTGACTTTCTCAGCTGTGAGCTCTAATTTTCTCTTCAAATGAAAATACTCTTTTACTCCATTTTATTCCTTAGTCCTTCCAGGATTCTTCAAACTTCTTCCTATCATTCTCCTTTAGAATCTCTTCAAACTCTTTGACTGTTTGTCAGGATTCACTTATCAAGCTCTATTTTCATTCAACAAATTATAGACCATCGGTCGTCTCTCCATCATCCCACATAAAAAATCCGTAACCACGCATATTGAAATCAGGCTGGTAGAATTTACAAGCAACATATTATTTTGCCGGATTTTAAAATGTCCAAAAATTTGATGGAAAAGAGTTTGAAAAATTGATGGAAGAATTAAGAAATAAAATGGGAGAAAAAATTAACTGAGACAGTCCAAGTCGTAACAAAAATAAATAAAATATAAGATAATTGAAAACCAAAAAAATAAAGTAAACTCATTGTTCACAAATGAACGTAAATATAAAGTAGTTTCTGAAATAAAATCCTTAAAAAAAGTGTTTATTTTTGTGTCACCAACTATCTTTGATGAGTTTTTGGTTTTTTGATTATTGATAGGAAGAGACAAGATAGTAGTAGGTCAAGAATGGGAATTAAGAGCTTTGTTTGGATCTTCATCACGGCTTTCATTGGGTACATGAAGTATTACATATTACATTATATTTAATATGATAGTTTAGATCAGTTTGGAGGTTTATTCTTACAACATCCTCTTCTTATTTGGTTTATAAAATACATAGGGTGGTGCTTAATCAGACAATGTATTTCCAAGGTTTATACTTGGCATCTTCATCCATAGCGAGTGCCACCTACAACCTCATTCCTGCTCTCACCTTCTTGTTCGCGGCTGCCCTTGGGTATGTTCATTCTTCAACTACCCACATTTAATATAATATATTATTGCTGCTACCAAAACAATATTTTAATTTGATTCATAATTGTATGAAAATAATCAAGGTTGGAAAAATTCAACGGCAAGTTAGTAAGCAGCATAGCAAAGGTATTGGGAGCAATCTTAGGTGTTGGAGGAGCCATATGCATGGCTTTGTTAAGAGGCCCAAAGTTACTCAACTCACACCTTTCCGTCTCCAACTCTATGCTGCTCCCATTAATAGGCGATGAATCTAATACTTGGGTCCTCGGTTGTCTATGCCTCTTTGCCAGTAGTTGTTGTTGGTCTTCCTGGCTTATTCTCCAGGTATATATATATATATATATATATACCTTAAATGCTTTTCCATGTAAATGTATAGTTTCCCATTTATTAGTCTCTTTAATTAATATAAAGTTATAAACGCAGGTTCCAGTGACCGCGGTATATCCAGACCACCTATCTCTATCAGCTTGGATGTGCTTCTTTTCAACGTTACAAGCCGGGATCATTGGATTGGTAGTGGAGCGAGATCCAGTGGCTTGGAATTTAAATTCCACCCTTGACCTCACTTGTATATTTGTCTCGGTATCCACTCCATCCCCAACCTATTAGTTACGTCGTCTTTCTTTTATCTATCAATGTTAAACAGATGATGCAACTCAGTGAGTTTACTAGCTAATCTATCAATATTTGTGGGACTGTATTTGGATACAGGGAGTATTCGGGTCAGGCGTACAATTCTTTGTACAATCATGGTGCATCTCACGTAGAGGTCCATTTTATGCAGCTATGTTCACTCCTTTGGCAACTGTTATCACCACCGTCTTAGCTTGCTTATTTCTCCGTGAACAAATTTACACCGGAAGGTATATCTAATTTACCCCGCCCCCTTCCGTTATGTCCTTCATTCTTCAACTTCCTCGTATCTTTTTAAAATGACAGGAATGCTAATTTTATTCAACTATTGGGTTTCAGCTTAATAGGCGCTATTGCGGTGATAATCGGCTTATACGTGGTATTATGGGGTAAATCAGAAGAGATTAAAGTTGAAGTAGTCGATCTGGGATCATCCGACCACTCCGTCAACAAGATATCACAAGAAAAAGGCGATGACACGGATTTGGAGAAGTCATTGCTGCCAAATTGTATTACTCACAAAACTCAAGACACTTAAAGGCGTTGTATACCAAAATTAGAGGACACCTAGCAGGAAGGGTCAACAAAGAAATGATCTTTTATCCCAAATTTTTGTAACATAAGTACAAAATTAAAACTTTGGTAGATTATTGGTAGTTTTAAGCGATTCTTATCTTAAAACTTATCAAAGTCTTGTCTTAAAATCACCAATAATCTTACCCTCGGATACTACCTAGATGTGTCATGTATGATACCCTAGTCCCTAGGTTTGGTAATTGGTATGCCTACAGCCTACCAATTTGAGAATCAAGGGCAATCAATGAATTATGCAATAACTTTTATTCATCCGTTTTGTGAGTTGTGAGACTTGTGACAATTGACAAGATTGCATGTGAGTGCGTGCCATGGTGTAGGAGTAGGACTGTAGGATGCCCTTCTGACGTGTTTTTTCAGTGGATACTTCCAAGTGTGTGTCATGTTAATCCACACAACATGTCACCATCTATTTCGCAACCATTTTTCTGAGCTTAATGGTACGGATTACGATTTTAGGATGGATGAGCTTAATGGTACGGATTAGGATATGGAGGAGGATAAGGTTTTTTTTTTAAATAGAGGAGTTAGATAAGTTGGATTATGTAATACCCAAATAACTCTTCCAATCCGCTCAAATTAGTTCACAAGATTAATCTTGATCGTTCAACATTGTCAATATGGAAATGTAACTACATCCACCGCATAAAACCAATATAAAACCCTCATTAAAATCCATCATATACACAACTAAATGCATAACCGAATACTGCTAACAGTGTACTGGTAAAGACAACACAAAGCTACAGCACTAAAACCAAAATGAATCAACGAAGCAACCAATTCTGTGCAGAAGTACTCTTAATGAACCGATCTAGAGTGCGCCTGAGGCATAGCATGTGAAAATGTGATCAATGGACTGATGATCTTCAAGCATAGGGCTTCCATTGATTAGAGTTGTCCCACCTGTTGTTTCTGAAAGCACAGCACCCAATGGAGTAGACGATAATAAGGAAGACTAGGAAGACGATGTTGATAACGGCCACCTTCTTCCAGTGACCCTTGAGATTCTGCAGAACACCCGCCTTGCATGACTGGCAGTTGTAGCACAGGATTGTTGGGTCGTTGCTCCATGCATTACAGTCCGGATTGGTGGCCCCAGCTGTTCCGTTATTGGTCCACACGGTGGGGCTCATGTACTGGAAGTTACAGCTGTCTGCTGGCTTACAGCAACCCGACTGCAAGATTAAGACACACAGGCGAGTGTTAAGGTTACAAACTTTGATGGTGTTGGTATATAATTGCCTATACGAGTATAGATAAAGTGGGTATTTTTCCATTCTATATTAAATTATTAACCATGGTTAATGTAGAATGTCCACCATGAACTACTGATTGTTAAACTGCTAGACCCACTACAGTATAAACACTAAACAGGCAATTGAGGATGATACCAACTAAATGGTTATATGAGATAGAAGTAATAATTTTCTCCAAAAAACCAAAAAGCTATATTGTACTTCGTAATAGTCACTTTTCCCTTTTCCGTTTCAACTAAATTGGTGTCAACAAATGATTAGGTTTATTATCATCATCGTGAACATCATCATTACCCTGGTTAAGTGACATTAGGTGCACATAACCTTTCCAAACATTTTTTTTTGGTACTATCCTTTCCAAACATTAACGTACTGCAATAACATAGGGGATGGTTTCAAAGAGTTTTAGTAGCCAAAAGTTTGAAGACTTCTACAAGCCATTCTGATTTGGTCCATTACATTCACACTACCAGCAGACAACACAAAGGGTTACTCCTAGCATCCAAGTTGGAACAAATTACAAATTCATGCATTAACATCGAAAATAAGAGTTGTGCCAGAACTGGCAATTCAATTAAACTTGAGTGAATCCAACCAACAACACACTACACTACATTTAGGAACATGTATGTGCTTCGAATACAACTAAGCATCCGAACAAAGCACCTTTCAAATGTTAATTGATCCCTTCCAACTCTAAATTAACCCACCAAATACGAAGTAAAGAAAAGCCTGAGTGAGACAAAGGGAGGAAAATCATTTTAAAAGACTAGGGTCTAGGGAGATCAGGTCAAATTAGAAAGCAAAAGATAAAAAGTCCATAAAAACTGATGATTCTTGTCAAATTAAGAATCCAAAGGTATCAAATTATGCACAGCTAGACAAAAGGAAATAATAAAAAGTAAAGTGTTGAAGAATGGAGTGAATATGAATATGAATGTTTATTATAAAAAGGCTATTGGCTTTAACAACACCAAAAAGACACTTCCTTTTTTACTTTAAGAGATTCAAAATGCTCAAACATCTCATCATATAAAATGGATGATCAACTCTTTTCTGAGTTCTTCAACAATTCCTTTGTTTTTTTTTAAAGTGTCGGCCAACCAAAACTAGAAGAAAGAATCAGCTCCAAATTAATGTTTTTTTGTTAAAAGAATATGATGATTGTGAATGGTTTGGTTAAGTGGTGAAAGCAACATCTGCACTCTAAAATTCACATGAATTATCACACACATCTTATAATTTGGAACAAACTCAAATTCTAGTAACAAATACTACTGCTAAACAACTTTCAAAACGCCATGAAATCGCACAGATCTACAATTTTATTTGTATCAAATTCTAAAACAAAACAATAATTCCCATAACTCCTTATTAGATAATATACCCCAATAAAATTCCAGCAAAAATCCTAAATAATTCCATCCAACCACTACAGCAATTACCAAATTAAGTCCAAGAACACTAGTATAAAATACCAAACATCTATAAACCCAATAAAATTTATCCAGATTTATACACAAATATTGTTAAAGCACACAAAATGAATCAAACGCATCAGATAATTACAGCAAAAAAAAAGGTTTATATAAAATGACCTGAATAGGGCTCAAATTCTTGGCAAAGAACAAAGTAGCAGTCGTAGTTTTATCGTCTTCAAGACTTTTGCAAACTTTACTATCAATCAAACAACTTTTAATCCTATTCCAATTGTTATTAGAATCAACCCTCTTTTGCAACCAATTAGAATAATCACCAAGCTTATACTCCTTATACCCTCTCTGACTAACAACTTCTCCCGCTCCTTTATTGGTTACAACGAATGCAAAGATGGTGAAGATAAATAGAACAAGGATAAGGATGAACATAACAACAAGGTAGAACCACAGTAACCAGTTAACGCGACAACACGCGCCGAATATACCGGCTAAAGAGACGACCATGAGGAAGACGCCAAGTGCGATGATGGGTTTTTGTAAGTAATGTTCACAGTCTGTTGCGGCGTGGCGTGCTAGCCATATTCCGCCGCCAAGGATTGGGATTGAGAAGAGGAAGGTTAGGAAGTTTAGGAAGCCGACTAGATTGTTTGAGCACCTCATTGTTAAAGGATTTTCGAGTTTCTTGAGGTTGCTATGGCTTCCGAACCTTGTTTATAAAGGGAGTTTGTTGAGTTTCTTTTATTTTGAGAATTGGGGAGTTTCGGAGAAGCTCAAGTTTGTAACGGATATAATAATGGAAAAATAGAGCACGGTAATTTACGCGGATTGTTGACCCCTATTTCAAGATTTAACAAGATGTTGTCCAATACGGATTACGGAGGAAGTTATTTTTGGTTGGAAATTGTAATTCACGATTTGTTTTTTCATTTTGGTTCACATACCAAATTTTGATTTTACTTGCTTTCTTTCTAAAAATTTTAATACCGTGTAAGTCTTACTTTAAAACGGGTATTATCCGTCTTATGATTAAAATGGATTAAATACTACCAGGTGTGATAACAAAGACATTCTCTAGGTGATAACTGGACTGATTTAATATGTATTTAACCGTCTTATGTTTGAGACAGATAATAACGGATTGAAATGAAAATTTGACTGAAATCATCCAAATTAGTTCGTTCATTATTATTTCAATTTACGTACCCCCTCCGTCCCGGTCATTTGTTATCTATTTCCATTTTGGGGTGTATCATTGAATTGTTATCTATTTCCATTTTTGGCAACTTTTTGTGGATGACATTTGATTATATGTGGGGCCATATAATTTGTGTGGTCCAAATTCATTTATACTTCTTTTCTTAATCTTTGTGTCAAAAGACATAAATAACAATTGATCGGAACGGAGGGAGTATATAATAGATTTCCTGGACTCCGTAGTAAATGTTTTATTTCGCAATTAGATAGACGACATAGTGGACGAGGTTGGGTGGACTTGACTATAGCAATTATAAAAAAAAGGTGTAGCTAGTGGTATTAGTCAATGTTTTAAAGACAGTGAGGGTGGTGGTGTGCAGACAATCATTAGGGGTCAAGTTTTGGAAGTGAGTCATTGTACAATACAAACACAAATTCTACACACAAATGGGTAAGTATAAATGTAGAAGGCAAATAATGGCACGGGAAAAATCGAATACGTGGGCTTAATTTGTGTAATTTCTATGTTGATTGTAATCATTTCAACATCAATAAATCTCGATTGTGACCGTTAAAAACCTGTAATTTGGCACGATTCTATTTTCTACTTATCATTATTTTAATCGGTGTGAGAGGTTATAAATTTGTAGCCCTTAAAAATAAAATTTGTGTTTTAACATACTCTCTCTAACCGGTGGGTGAGGTTATAAGCTTGTAACTTTCACGTAAACATCATCAATCATTAAATACTCTTAATCAAACATGTTCATGTTTTATCTATTACGTAAAGCCAACTTATTTAGAGTTATACGAGATAAGCCATTTAGTATCGATTAGTTACAAGGATTACTCCAATTGACATGGATATTAATTTTATCTTATATATTAAAGCAATAACCACAGTGTTAACATGTCAGCCTATGGTTGAAAGTCAATTTTTCAAAAAGAAATTTTAATGGGCCGTCCATGTTCAACAAATGATTTAATTGTTTTTATAGGTATGTGGATTAAATTGTTTGATACTAGTTTTAAACCCGTGCAAAGCTATGTTATTTAAGAAGTTATTATAAAAAGTTGTAAATGTAAATTAAATTTTAAAGTAAAGTAATAAAATTTCCCCTACTTGTAATAATTGGTTAATAAAAAAATTATGAATTTCATTTGAAAATTTTACTTGTAATTAGTATAAAATGATACAATAGCGTTAATTGGTCGAGTAATTATTATAGTAAGATACACACTCTTAAGGTTAATAACTATACTATCTCCGACCCAAATAACTTGTACCATGTGGAAAGTAATAACCCGTGCAAAAAATTAGTATCCCTTAAAATGAAGGTATCCATCTTAACATCAAAACCGGTCAAATATGGTCCGTTGCAAACTTGTGACGGATATATCCGTCAAAAGAGAGACTTGCTGGATTATGCAACTAACTTAGAAAAAAATATGTGTTATTTTAAATTAGACCGCGTTTTTAGCTGAATGAATGTATCATGTCTTTTACTATACAGAATTATCATTATGTATTTATTTGATAATTATGTAACCCTAAATTTTAATTTTATTCATTTATTTCGTTTATGTGATATCAATAAAAATAGTAGGTTGCTTTTAAATATCTAACACGACCACACGACAGTTCAAATTGATTGGTGTATTACGAATTGTCTATATAAAAGCAAAAAAATATGGGAGACTAAGTGGGGCACATTGTGGGGTCTACTAAAAAAACAAAAAAATAATGTACCTTAAACAACATAGTGATACTTCAACTCTGTGGTTGTTGTTTTAATAAATTAGATAAATTACATTTCTATATGATGTATACTAAACTATTAATATAAGAAAATATTTCAATATTTTTGATAATAACCTTATTAATTAGTAGAACACCAAAAATATTAAACTAATAACTACTAATATAAAAGAATTAAGTTAAAACACCCAAAAAAGTGAAAAATGGCAAATGAAAAAATATACCAAAACAAATTTTAAAAAAATTATGTAGATGGCTTCTTCAATAAATCATTACTCAAGAGTGATGGGTAAAACTCACATAAAAAATTATGAAAAAAAATGAAAATAATATAACAAATTGCTAAAATTGCACTAAAATGTTTTTTTATTAAAGATTAAAAGCTATTAGAATTATTAAAAAAAAAAGGCAAAAAATAATCAAAGATTAATACAACCGAGAAAAAATTAAATGTGTAAATGTGAGATTGAGGCGATAACCTAAATTTAGGATTGTTTTTATATAATGTGAGATTTGTATGGCGGTGGACATTTAGGCAATTAGGGTGATAGACAATTTGAGAACGGGAAATGAGATAGAGACCATGTAGAATTGTGAGCTAAATTGCTAGATCATATTGTTACGGATTAGATACGTAGGTTTTTAAATAACTATATGAAGAAAATCGAATTTCCAGAAATTATAAACATATCTCATATGTTAGGTTTTATTTAACTCATAAACTAAAACTTGGATCTTATGCATGCAAGATAAAATCGAAACCTTACATTGCGGAAATGGCACAATAGGGCACGATTTTGGTCACCTACCAAAGCCGATCTTGAGCTATAAAAAGGGATGAAATTCGAGACCCCAAGAGTAGAACTCCTCCTCAAGTTGCACCCAAGATGAAACCCTAAATCAAAACTACTAAAATAATCTTATTATTTAAGTAGTAATAGCCCTTAATAAAATACTACTACAATTTTCTACACTAGAAAAATAAGTATATATATTATTATATATGTGATGAGAGAATAAAAACTAGAGAGAAGTTTTATTTTGAGAGGAGAACAACTAACAAAATGACTAAATGTGCATGTGATGAGGTAGTGTGCCTTATATATAAAAAGAAAGGGTTTTTTGTAAATAACCCCCTTTTATGTACGGTTTTTTACAAATAACCCCCTTTTATGTTTACTTTTACAAATAACCCCCTCATATATGACTTAATCCTATAAATCAACCCCAAATATCGATTACGCTAACAATTTTTATAAAACACGATCTACGTACGATATTACGACTTAAACTTATGTACTATACCTAAATTACCCTTACCCTTACCCAATTATTCATTCACTCTTTGATATCGTTGTCATCAAACATCAAAATAAATCATGAAACCCTAAATTAAAAAAAACCCTAAATCAAATAATAAACCTTTATGTAAACAACATAAATTCTCCAAATCAGCTTAGAATCATGAATTGTTGCCGCTTCTAATTGTGGGAATACCATTGTTAAAGCTTTAAAGTTCGTAGTTGATGAGCCCAAATTCGGTCATTATTTTCCCTTGTTTTCCTTTTATTTCGATCCCGTTTCACCCCTGTTTTGCACGCATTTGTCCCTTTTTATGCCCGATATCTCTTTTCTACATGTTTGGTTGCCATGTTGTAGGACTTGACGCGGGAATGAAGAAGCGGGAACAAAACGAGGGGAAATCAAAGCAAAAAGAGAGGAAAAGAAGCTGAAATGGCGAAGTGGGGTCCTCAGCCGGTCGGCCGGCGGCCGGTCCGCCGGCTGGGAGCCCCTCCACCTTGGATTTGAAGAAATTTTGCAGGCTCTTGATTTTGGGTCCTCAGCCGGTGGCCAACCGGCAGCCGGCTGACCGGCTGGGACCCCCTCACCCTTAACCACTCCTCCTTTCAACCTTTTTCAAGACAGATTCTCAAGAAAGGGTCCCTAGCCGGTGGCCAACCGGCAGCCGGTCCACCGAATGGTGGTACCTGTGCATTGAAGAAAATGAAGAAAAAATCAGAAGTTTACATTTTGACTCTTAGCCGGTTTCAGACCGGCAGCCGGTGGACCGGCTGAGAGTCATTTCTCAGATTTTCGCGCACTATATAAACCCGTACTTAGTCTATTTTCATTTACGCAACATTTGAGATATTTTCATACTTTTCTAGGGTTAATTTACTGTTCCATTGCTTAGGTTTTCTCACAAATAACTCTCCTAAAAACATTAATCTTTCCTTAGTTTTTATTTTAATCTTGTAATCCTTCATAATCATTACTTAGTCATCTTTTAGTTATTGTTCTTAGCAATTGTTCTAGGGTTTTTGGTGGTATTTGGGAGCTTTTGAAAGGATCTTCCATTTGTAATCAAAGTTCATTCCTTTATTCAATTGTTTGGTATAATCTTCCTAATCTTTACTTTGTTTTTACATTACTTCAAGTTTTGCTTAAATCAATTGTTTACCTTTGCTTGTTCAACATGTTTAGCACTTGTTTATCTCTTATTCACATGCTTTTCCTTACCATGAGTGAGTAGACTTATACCTAGGGTTAGGGGGGAACTTGGGTGTTGTTAAATGATAAATTTATGCTAGTTTGTTGATTAGTTGTTCTTGATAAAGGGGTTTTCCATTTGTTGCATGCTAGGTGTTTGATGATTTGCTTCAACGAAAGTTAGGCTTTGATTTTAGCGTGACTTGACTTTAGCAACGGTTGAGGGTTTGTCTTAGTATGTTTAATGGTTGGTTGCGGGTATTTGTAGCGAAAGTTAGGGTATACCGACCTAGGTTTAGTCGACTCGAGAGATGAGACTTACCGAGACCGCTTACTTGAGACCAACTAGTTCACTTCCTAGTATTGTCTTCTACCCATATTAGTGACCCCTGACACCCTAGTTTACCCTTAATTGATTTTTCATCATCTTAGCTTTGACTCGTGCTCATTAGTTGTTAATCACTCTCAAACTTTATTACCCCCACTTAGGCTTTAATTAGAACTTAACTATTCAATTATCCCCACCATCTTCGCGTTCGACCCCGAACTAAATACTACTTTCTTTGGGGTATTATAAATTTGTTTGATGCCGGTAGTGACGGCAAATTCCGGCCATCAAAATGGCGCCGTTGCCGGGGATGGTGCTAGAGATTGTTTAGTTTAGTTTTATTTTTAGCTTTAGTTAGTTGTGCTTTCTTTGTTTTGATCAAAGCTTTGTTAGTTAAGTGTAGAGTGGTTGATATTTTACTCTCCCTAGTGCCTAAAAAACACTAGGACGACTAATCTTTTTGCCAAGTTTTTATGCCTAGGGGTGATTCAAATTCTTTATTTTCGACTTCCGAACCGGAAAGGATTTTTCGAGCCTTAAGGAGGAGGACTATAGCGAGGGTGAGAATTGCTTCGCACTCATCTACTAGTCAAAACAACCACCCCCTTCACCCGAACCACAAAGGCCAAATCAAAACATTCCAAGCCCAACCTCCGAAAACTTCGACAACCCATTCTACCAATCACCACCACCCTCACCTCACATTCCAAACCACCCACAAATTCCCATAATGGCCGCCCTTAGAGATCACAATCGGCCAAACCACAATGATACAACAAACCCCATCAATTTTGGCACTCTTGTGCCCCAAAACTTCGAGATTCACCCTTCTCAAATGAGCTCTATTGAGAAGAATGCTTTTAGTGGAGCCTCTCATGAGGATGCCCACGGGCATTTGAGGAAGTTTAAGGGCAAAGTTGCCATGATCAAGAAGCCGGGGGTGCCGGAAGAAACTTTGAGGTTAATGCTCTTCCCCTACTCATTGACGGACAAGGCGGATAGGTGGTTGAACATCCATCCCCGAAATACCTTTACCACTTGGGATGACTTAGCCAAGGATTTTCTTGCTAAGTACTATCCATCCTCAAAAACCGCAATGCTCCGTAATGAAATCACCCAATTTCAACAAGATGAGGGTGAAAGCTTGGGAGAGGCATGGGATAGATACCAAGACTTGCTTGCTAGGTGTCCTCATCATGGGATACCTACATGGTATACGACCCAAACGTTCTTTCAAACTCTTCTCCCACGCACCAAGGAGATGGTGAATGCGTCCGCGGGGGGTAGTTTTGACCACCTCCCGAATGAAGATGGGACCGAGCTTATCAAGAAGATAGTAGATTCCGAAGAAAACTATGGTACTAGGGGAAATGTCTTGAGAAAAAGTAACAAATACCCCAATGAGCACCTCTCCAACTCCATGGCAAATGAGGAAACCAATGCGAAAATTGATTTGTTGACAAAGAAGTTGGAGGAGTTAACAAAGGGGTCTACAAGCAAAGAGACCAAGGGTAACACTCCGGGAATGTACCAAGTGCATAATGTTGTTTCATGTGACTTTTGTGGAGGAAGTGGGCATACGTTCGATGTTTGTGCCAATAATTCTTATGAGGGAAGTGGGAGTGAAGAGGAGTTGTATGCCTTCCAAGCTCCAATTACTACCATCCGGGCATTCGTGGAAGCCCTTACATGAGCTACAAGAGTACTAACGTATTGAACCCGCATCAACTCCAACAAAACCAAGTTCAAAACCCACCCGGTTTTCAACCAAGGGGTGGGAATTTCAATCCGAGAAATAATTACCAAAACCAAGGCTTTTATCAAGGGAACCAAATCAACCAAGCCAATCAAGACTTTGCACCAAACTTCAATGACCAAATTACAACAACCCGAATTTCAACAACAACCCAAACCAAAACCAAAACCAAACCCAAAATTTCAACCCACCACCATTTCAAAATAAGTTCTACAACAACAACCAAAATTCAAACCAAAACTTTCACAACCAAAGTTTCAATGACCCAAATTTCATTCAACAAAATCCCAACTTCAATAGCCAAATGCCAAAGGGGAACTCTCAAGTTGGAGTCCCTAGGAATGACTATGGGTTTGTTTTGCCTCTTACTAATACCCCTCACCAAGAACCATCGAGTGAGAATCAAGTGGGTGAATTACTCAAGCTTGTGAAGAATATGCAAACTACCCACAACCAAGAGATGGTGAACTTGAGGAATGCCAACCAAAAGGAGATAAGAGAGATGGAGGCTAGAGTAGCTTCCCAAGCCTTAGCCAATCCTCAATGGCCTCCGGGTGGTTTTCTAGCTTAAGGTCAAAGCTCGAGAGATGCTACAAAACATCATGGGGTTAATGCAATCATGACAAATGCCGATGAGCAACCAATGCTTGAAACCACTAGTAGCGGAGGAAAACCTTCCTTGAGCAACTCATGACGGTTTTTGGAAGTGAAGTTGGAGGGGATAGTGAGGAGGAAGCAATGGTGATGGTGCCCATTGTTTCCCCGGAAGCTAGTAACCAAGATGAGATGGATGAAGTTCAATTCGTGATAGAACAAGTCAAAGAGTTTCCAAAGAAGAAGAGAGATGAAAGGAAAGTGAACATTGAGAAAGGAAAAGGTGTGGTTGAAGAAGAGTCCGAACATGAAGAGGGACTCATTGAGAGAAGAATTTGTGAGTTTTTCCGGAAAATTACTAAAGGAGATCCTCGTTGTGAGGAATTGATGAAACTTGTTGAAGAGGTGGAAGCAAAAATCCGCTCACGAGAAGAGAAAACATAAGTAAATGCAATCATGTCCGCCAAGAAAGTCCCAAGCACCCTCCCCATCAAACTCGGAGATCCGGGTAGCTTTTCGATAAATTGCTATGTCGGAGGGAAGAAGATTGAAAATGCATTATGTGACTTGGGGCAAGCGTGAGCGTCATGCCTCTAGCAATGACCAAGAAATTGGACATCAAGAATTTGTCTCCCGCTACAACTTCTATCACTCTTGCGGATGGTACCGAGAAACTTCCTCTAGGGGTACTTGAAGATGCGATTGTCAAGGTGGGGAATATATCCATCCCCACCGACTTCTTGATATTGGATGTCCCCGTGGGTAACAACTCTTTCGTGATACTTGGTAGGCCATTCTTGGCCACTGGAGGAGCTACTATCGATGTTAAGAAAGGAAGGCATTCCAAGTGGGAGAGGAAATGGCGGAGTTTGAACTTCCGGAAGCTCCCGGTACAAGTTACAAAGCAAGAAATGTTGACATGGTTGCATGTGTGATGGTGAATGATGTCCTTATGATGCTTGATGAAAAGGGAATCATGGAAAGTTTAACTTTGAAGAGTGAGGATGCTAGTTTTGGCGGGAAGTTGTTTGTTCCGGAGAAAAGGAACCGCTATGAGGAACAAGAAAAACCAAGTTGTACTAGTTCTTTTGAGGATCCCTTGGTTGAAAAAGGGGACCTAGGGGAACTAATTGTCAAGAAAGATGTCAAGTTTCAAAATTTGATGCTGTGTGAAGCGGGATTCGCCCATGAGAGCAAGGTGGAAGCTTCGGCCGAGGCCCTTTGACCGTTTTCTAAGGTCTTTGGCTAGCATGGACGAAGTTTCCGTTTAAGGAAATTGAAGATTGGTCGTGGAAGGTTTGGTGGATTCACTTAATAACCACCGTTTGTTAGTATTAGCTTCCTATCTTTCATATAGTTTGCATCTTAGTTCGATCTTTAGTTTGATTTTTTAGCTTGCATTTGAAATTTGGAAGTGAGATTGCTTGTTTAATTTTGACTTGTGAGAGTGGTCATCTTGTGGTGGGTGGACTTGGTTAGGCGTATTTGATGTAATTTCTCTTGGAAAAATTAGTTTTCATTGTGTTAGTTGAGTTGTTTTACGAATGGTGCATAGGGGCCCTGAGCCTGTAGGTCGGCTGCCTGTCGACCACCGGCTCAGAACCCTTAATGCACATTCTGTTTTTTAACGACTCAATTTCCAGATTGCAGGAATTTCGAGAAAAAAGACTCTCAGCCAGTTTGGGACCGGCGGGCGGTCTGCCGGCTAAGAGTCCTATATCCATCAAGAAGAAAAAAAGAAGAAGAGAAGGAATAGAGGCAACCAGCCGGTCGGCCGGCAGCCAGTCCGCCGGTTGGGAGCCCAAATCAAAGAGAAAAAGAAGGAAGAAAAGAAAAGAGAAAGAAGAAAAGAAAAGCACGAAGAAGTGGCAACCAGCCGGTCCGCCGGCTGGGAGCCCAATTTGAAGCGAAGAAAAAGAAGAAGGAGAAGAAGTGGAATCGAAGGAAAAAGGTGATGCGTGCCTATTTTATGATGTTTTACATCTATTTTTACACGCATTTTGTCGCTCATTTACTATGTTTTAGCCTTTATTTCCCAACAATTGTCTACTTTCGTATTTTTATGCTCTTTTGCAGATTTATGCGGAAAAGGGACGATTTTATACCAAATTTATGCCCTCGTGACTTTTCATGACTAAGGACAAGAAGGAACGAAGCTTAGCGCATATTTCAAGGCCTAAAGATAGCTTTAACAAGCAAAGAATCGATCCACGACATTGCAGCCTGTTTAAAATGGCTATATCTCGAGTTCTAGAGCTGATAATGGAGTGATTCCAGTTGGAGGTGAAAGCTTATCCTCTTAGCTTTCCAACGCCGAGAGAATCGCTTGATTTCTATAAGTAACGAAGAAATGGCAGCTGTTTTAAGAACGATGCGCGCTGCAGTCCTGACAGTTGGTCGACCGACCAACAAAGTAGGTCGATCGACCAGGTGCCTATTGGAAAAGCCCAGAATTTGCCTGAAGCCCAGAAATTGCATAAAATCCGTAAAGCGTTCGACCGACCGAAAATATTGGTCGACCGACCACAGCGCCGACCCAGAAGTTTCCGAAAAGCCCATACAAGTGTTTAGGTCATTAGGAAACTCTTTAATTCTGCCTATATAAGCTAATTCAGTCCCTAATTCAGCGATCCATCAAGTTCTTAATCTAGTTTTCTATCATAGAATTATAATAAAGTCATAGTTAGAGAGAATACTTTCCAAGTTTCATCTTTGTTCTTAGATTTTCCAATTAAGTTGTAAGTTTGCTACAATTAATCTTTCCTTTTAATTTAATCTTGTTGTTCATCTTGCTGTTGTTCCTTAATTCATGCTTTCCCTTTTATTGTCATCTTTAATTATGTTAATTCCTTTAATGTTCTTGATTCTTGTTATTGTTAGTTTTACAATTGAGACTATGCATAACTAATTCTTGTGATTAGGAACTAGGGGAACCATGGTAAAGACTTGATTTTGATAATTTAATGATTGAATTACCAATCCCCCATTGTTGTTGGTGAACTGATCCTTAGGATTGAAAGATTATTAGGATTAGTTTAACAACAACTTTGGGATTGCCCTTGAACGAAAGTTTAGTGCTTTTCTAGGAACCCTAAGACCGTAAGGATTGGGTAGAATATTGACCTAAAGGTTTATTCTTTGTTCCTTGGGATTGTGTTATTTGATTATTTTACCTTTCATTAACTTGTTTTAACCATGGGGAACCGAAGTTCCTAATCTCCTTTTTCCCTTATTTTAATTTCCTTTATTATTATTGCATGTTTAAATTAATGTTCTTTATAACTTTCATGTTTATTCCTATTTTTATTATTGTTCCAGTAACTATGAGTAGGTAAATTTCATATGTTAGGATGTAGGGAGTAAATATGCATAGGTAGTATAATTCCCGAATCAACATGTCGCAGGCAGGAGGTCGACCGACCACCATTATAGGTCGGCCGACCGACTCGTGTTCGAATTCCGTTTCGCTTTTATTTGTAGACTATAATAACCTACAATGAGACCAAAAGGAGACTTGTAGGATGTTAGTATTGACCTACCCAAGATTGAGAGATTTGGGAAGGGCATTGGTTTACATCTTAAGACGGATAGGTTACTTAAGACTGAAAGGTTTGTGACCTAGAATTTAGGGATCACCCTTATTGTTGACACCCAATAATTGTGAGACCTAGGAACTAATAGTATAGACCGAAAGGAGCTATTAGGTAGCATAGACCTAAAGGATATGTTACGCCCCTTACGCGACTGCTATACATGTTGACTTAGGATTTATATTATCTTAGCTGTTTATTACCCAAACATCCTAGCATCTCTTTTATTATAGTTTATTTTCATCTTTATTTACTTGTTTTATTTTATATTTGTTTAGACTTAGCAACAATCAAAACACCCCTCTTCTTATTACTATTTTATAGATTAAAAATTAGCAAACGAAATTAACCTTGTCTCTCTGTGGTTCGACCCTTACTATCACTATCTATAGTTTTAGTTTGGTTTATAAATTTTATCTTTGACACCCACAACGACGAGTATCAAATTTTGGCGCCGTTGCCGGGGAGACGGTATAATTTTGTTTGTTAATTTTTAGTTTATTTTCCTTGTCTTAAGGAACTTCGGTTCCTTAAGACCGTTGCTTACCTTTCTCTTCTAGTTTTGTTCCAGAAGACAGGTTTTTGAGAGGAAGACTTGAGTACTCTCAGTGCTATTGCGATCATGTCTACTATTTCCGATAATCTTCAGCCAGCAGCACACCACCTTCCAGGGGGATTCATTCTTCCCTTTGAAATTCATCTCTCCTATATCGAATTATTGGAGCAAAAACAGTTTGCAGGTCTACCAGATGAGGATCCTTTGAAGCATTTGGAGCTATTTACAGATTATTTTTGTTCCGCACCCGTATCGGCGGGAGAGCGAGATAAGGTTAAGGAGATGTTCTTTCGTTTCTCCTTGAAAGATTCTGCGCGTGAATGGATTCGTTACCTTGATATGGAAGCAGCTAGCGTTACAGATTGGACATCTCTAGCATTGGCTTTCTGCCAACGGTACACTTCGCCAGCAAAAACCAATGCTTTGAGAATTCAAATCTCAAATTTCCACTAAGGACCCGATGAGAAATTTCCTGAAGCGTGGGCCCGTTTTAAGAAGTTGGTTCGATCCGTTCCTCACCACGGCTTTGAGGAGTGGTACCTTTGCCACCGATTCTATAGCTCTTTGTATGATGACTACAGAGCCATCCTTGATTCAACTACAATTGGAAGATTTTATAATGTAGCTGCTGACAAGGGTTGGGTTACTATTGAGGAGTTGGCGGTTCATAGAGCTGATAATGGAAATTCATGTGGGGATTCACTGAAAACAAATATTGAAATAAGTCATGTTTCCGCACTTGAAACATCCAATAACGCTCGTTCCGAAGAACTTGAGAAAGCTTATGAGGGACCAACCCCAAGGGATGATGCTGCCGTAGTTCAGGACGAAGAAATTGATCCCGTGCACAGGTCAGAAGGTCGACCGACCACAACATCAGGTCGACCGACCTCGACACCTGACGTGAGATCAGTCTCTGCAGAACAGGAAATTTTCGATGATACGGAGTCTGGTCGACCGACCGATATACCAGGTCGACCGACCACTGTTCCTGAGCAGAATGCAGTTTCTATTCCCGAATCGCTAAATCCTTCCCTCATTCAAGACCTCACCAGTGTTCCTGAGCAAATTGTGGATTCGCCTCCTGAGCTACCTAACTCTCCTCTCATCAATGACTCGACGGAGATTCCGAAGTTAAAAGAGCCAAAGATTGCTGATTCTGCGACAAGCAGTACAGTCCCGTATCCAGATCATTTAGAGAAAGCAAAGTTGGAGCTTCAGTTCGGTAAAATCTTGGAGGTCATCAAGGGCCTTGAGCGTAAGAGGAAATTGGAGGACCATCCTATTATTTCTGTTGTTGCAGGTCATGGTAAAGAGGGCATAGGAGATCCTGGAGATACTGGGGAGACGAAATTGGAGCAAGTTGCTGAAGAAGACCGGCCGGGCAAAGTAAAGAAGCGTGTCATAGCTTATGCGACACCAGATACCCTTTCTCCATCTAGGCCTGTTGTCTGGAAGCCCAGGGTAGCGGTCAGTACTGCTGAAAGGACCTATTTTAGCCAAGTGCCTTACTTTGGGGTATCTTGCTGCTGAGTCGTAGTTCTTGTTTAGTGTTTTATTTCAGTTTTTTGTTGGACTATTTATTTTCTTGTTTTTAGACTTAGACTCTTTTTACTTTTGTTGCTTCGTTTGAGACATTTTAGGCTTGGTTCTGGGATCTTGCGCATTTGTTGGGCGCATATTTATTGCTTTTTCAGGTTTCGACGAAGAACCGACGACCACTGTACAGCAGAGGGGTCGGCCGACCAGCATTACCAGTCGACCGACCTAAGCTCTGCAAAATTCGGAATTTCTTAATATACAGGAAGGTCGGTCGACCTATTACATCGGTCGGTCGACCGCCCAGCTGTTACAGTTTTCTCGTTTCTTTTTCAGGGATCGTGTAAGTCATCTTGGTACTTGAGTGGCACTGCTAGCCACCAAAACCTCCCAGCTTACGCTGGTTTGGGGAGGTTTTTCATGCGCTTCATAATCCAGTGAGTTCTTTCCAGTTTGTCCTTAGTTTTTATTTTCCTTGCATCTTTCTTTTATTTTTCTGAAACCTTTACTTAGGCTAATGCACAATGGGGACATTGTGCGGGTTGGTTTGGGGAATGGTTTCGTGTCACATGCATTGCATTTTGTCACACGTTTATTGCATTTCTGTCTTGCATTGTTCTTTTCTTTATTTTCCTTGCATATACAAGAAAAATACAAAAAAAATAGAAAAAAATTCAAAAATTCTAAAAAAAATGCACGTTTATTTTAGCATATAGGTCGAGTCGGAACGAAAGTATTTCAAGGATGATTTAGCTGTCTTACATGTTTATGCCTTTACCTTGCACTTGTCAACTTGTTTTAGTATAAAAGTCTTTTGCATATCTACGAGTTTTTGTCAACTTGTTTTCTTGAGACTTGACTTATACCTTGGCAGCCTACTATACATTCTAAGTTTTAGAGCTTTATTTCCTGGTTTCATTCTTAAACCAGTTGTCTAGGATGTGAGTAGTACTCCCCTTGGAACATGTTACATCAATATGCATAAACATGAACTTGAATTGCTATATACTTGTTTTACTTTCTCGTTTTGTGAGTCTTGATACGTGCATTTGGGATCCTTTTTTCTCTTATTTACCCATAAGCTTCACATAGCCAAAATTGCCTTTTTATTTCCCCAAAAAAAAACTACATCCCATACTTAGCCTACCCTTCCAAGCTAGTATTTGTGGTCATTGGATTATTTTTTGAGGCATCTTGGTTTGTATGCTATCATGAGCAAAAAGAGAAAAGAAAGAAAGAAAGAAAGAAAAGAAAAGAAAAAGAACAAGAAAAATTCAGAAAAAGAAAAAAAAAAGAAAAACGAAAAAATCCGGAAAATACGAAAGTCAGTCGACCGACCAGCTTCTTGGGTCGGCCGACCACCTGACATCATCAGAAAAAAAAATCGTTCCAAAAATCCCTTTCTTTTATATGTTATCACTCCCGTACTTCATTCAAAATATTTGGGAGTCCTTTCTTATATATAATGTGAGAGTTGTGCCACAAAAAGAGCACTTTCTTAATATCAAAAATTGTGAAATATATTGTTGGGAACCGGTTTTACTAGCTTGGCTACTAACCCCACGGATCCAAAAACATCTTAACCACTTTTTACCTTTTACCTCACATATCTTTCATTACTTCAATTGCATGTATCTGGGTCACTTAATAAGATTGTTATACAAAGTTGTAGAATTCTTGTTCATGTTAGATTGCAGGCATGTTTTCATGGGTCGCAGTTAGGTGAGTGTCATTACAATATACTTCTTTCTATCTTTTACATATACTCACCCTTTGCTTCATGAGTGTCTCGAGCGTACCGCGAGAGTCCATGGTATAAAGTCTCTATAGTCTTTATGTTTGCAAGTTTGACGACCCTATAACTCGTTTGCATGATTTGAATGCTTTCTCATTTTGTACTTGGCATTGGTTTGGGCTAACATGTAAATTTCGCTCTGAGATTGAAATCGTTCCATTAGTTAAGATCGAGTCTATTTCTTGCTTGAGGGCAAGCAAGGTTTGGTTTGGGGAATTTGATGCGTGCCTATTTTATGATGTTTTACATCTATTTTTACACGCATTTTGTCGCTCATTTACTATGTTTTAGCCTTTATTTCCCAACAATTGTCTACTTTCGTATTTTTATGCTCTTTTGCAGATTTATGCGGAAAAGGGACGATTTTATACCAAATTTATGCCCTCGGGACTTTTCATGACTAAGGACAAGAAGGAACGAAGCTTACCGCATATTTCAAGGCCTAAAGATAGCTTTAACAAGCAAAGAATCGATCCACGACATTGCAGCCTGTTTAAAATGGCTATATCTCGAGTTCTAGAGCTGATAATGGAGTGATTCCAGTTGGAGGTGAAAGCTTATCCTCTTAGCTTTCCAACGCCGCGAGAATCGCTTGATTTCGATAAGTAACGAAGAAATGACAGCTGTTTTAAGAACGATGCGCGCTGCAGTCCCGACAGTTGGTCGACCGACCAACAAAGTAGGTCGATCGACCAGGTGCCTATTGGAAAAGCCCAGAATTTGCCTGAAGCCCAGAAATTGCATAAAATCCGTAAAGCGGTCGACCGACCGAAAATATTGGTCGACCGACCACAGCGCCGACCCAGAAGTTTCCGAAAAGCCCATACAAGTGTTTAGGTCATTAGGAAACTCTTTAATTCTGCCTATATAAGCTAATTCAGTCCCTAATTCAGCGATTCATCAAGTTCTTAATCTAGTTTTCTATCATAGAATTATAATAAAGTCATAGTTAGAGAGAATACTTTCCAAGTTTCATCTTTGTTCTTAGATTTTTCAATTAAGTTGTAAGTTTGCTACAATTAATCTTTCCTTTTAATTTAATCTTGTTGTTCATCTTGCTGTTGTTCCTTAATTCATGCTTTCCCTTTTATTGTCATCTTTAATTATGTTAATTCCTTTAATGTTCTTGATTCTTGTTATTGTTAGTTTTACAATTGAGACTATGCATAACTAATTCTTGTGATTAGGAACTAGGGGAACCATGGTAAAGACTTGATTTTGATAATTTAATGATTGAATTACCAATCCCCCATTGTTGTTGGTGAACTGATCCTTAGGATTGAAAGATTATTAGGATTAGTTTAACAACAACTTTGGGATTGCCCTTGAACGAAAGTTTAGTGCTTTTCTAGGAACCCTAAGACCGTAAGGATTGGGTAGAATATTGACCTAAAGGTTTATTCTTTGTTCCTTGGGATTGTGTTATTTGATTATTTTACCTTTCATTAACTTGTTTCAACCATGGGGAACCGAAGTTCCTAATCTCCTTTTTCCCTTATTTTAATTTCCTTTATTATTATTGCATGTTTAAATTAATGTTCTTTATAACTTTCATGTTTATTCCTATTTTTATTATTGTTCCAGTAACTATGAGTAGGTAAATTTCATATGTTAGGATGTAGGGAGTAAATATGCATAGGTAGTATAATTCCCGAATCAACATGTCGCAGGCAGGAGGTCGACCGACCACCATTATAGGTCGGTCGGCCGACTCGTGTTCGAATTCCGTTTCGCTTTTATTTGTAGACTATAATAACCTACAATGAGACCAAAAGGAGACTTGTAGGATGTTAGTATTGACCTACCCAAGATTGAGAGATTTGGGAAGGGCATTGGTTTACATCTTAAGACGGATAGGTTACTTAAGACTGAAAGGTTTGTGACCTAGAATTTAGGGATCACCCTTATTGTTGACACCCAATAATTGTGAGACCTAGGAACTAATAGCATAGACCGAAAGGAGCTATTAGGTAGCATAGACCTAAAGGATATGTTACGCCCCTTACGCGACTGCTATACATGTTGACTTAGGATTTATATTATCTTAGCTGTTTATTACCCAAACATCCTAGCATCTCTTTTATTATAGTTTATTTTCATCTTTATTTACTTGTTTTATTTTATATTTGTTTAGACTTAGCAACAATCAAAACACCCCTCTTCTTATTACTATTTTATAGATTAAAAATTAGCAAACGAAATTAACCTTGTCTCTCTGTGGTTCGACCCTTACTATCACTATCTATAGTTTTAGTTTGGTTTATAAATTTTATCTTTGACACCCACAACGACGGGTATCAAAAGGCTACCAGCCGGTCGGCCGGCTGGGAACCCTATTATGAACTGGTCTGCGGAGATTTCGAAGGAAAAGAGTCAGGGCTGTGAGCCGGTCGGCCGGCCGCCGGTGCCTGACCGGCTCAGAATCGGCTGGAACGTTTTTTTTTATAACTCACCCCTCATTTTTCCACTCATTCCCTCTCATTTTTCATATTTCCCTTCCCTCTCTACCTTCTCTCACTACAAAAACTCTCCCAAAACAAACCCCTTTCAACCCCTCATCAAATTCCTTCAATTTCACCATGTCGGGAAGGACCGAAAGGCGATCAAAATCTAGGAACGATCCCACCGCCGGGCGCGAAAGAGTAGATAACCCCGATGCTCCTTTTGTTTCGGGTGACCCTGATTTTCCTGGGGTTATCTTCGACTCTGATACCCAAAACGGTAACTTCCTATCTTTTGCTCAGCGTCCCCTTAACCCCACCCGGTTTATTGATAGGATTTCTATGAGGGACTTGGGTTTGGATGGTATCACCAGCGATTTGTTCAGGGATGTTGGTTTGAGCCAGTTGTATGAGACCAAAGCGGTATTGACATCCCCTCGATTGACTTGGGAATTTTTGAGCTCTCTTAGGATAGCCAAGAATAGAGATACGGGGTTAGTTACTTTTGTGCAATTTCGACTCATGAATAAGGGTTACCATTTAACCCTTGCGGATTTTGCTGGTATTTTTGGGTTGAATAGTGCGGCACCATTGCATGCCCCTGATAGTGTTGATTTGGAGTCGGTTTGGACGTCTATTACTGGATTGGTGAGTTCAAAGGGGGAGAAGAAACCGACAAATAGGGTGCATCTTGCTCCCATTAGGATCCTGCAGAGATTTTTGGGGTGGACCGTCTTTTCCCGAGACAAGCCACACAATTTCACCACTGTTGAGCTCGAGATTCTAGCTTCTGGTTTGATCACCCAACCCGCCAAATTTGAAATTAACATAGCCCATCACATGTTACTTCACCTAGCCCGACTCAGCCATCAGCCCCGTTTGTCCACGCCCATTTGTGTTGGGGGCATGGTTACTTTGATTGCTTCAGCAGTTTGCCGGATGAGCTTTAGGGTCGACTACATTGGAGAGGAGAATGTGCTCTCCCGCCGCTACCTTATGGAGGGATTGAGGTGGATTAAGTGGAACCCCAGTGACAACAAGATTTATTGGTAGATTCGGGTGGAGAAAGTTGATAAAAACTCCATCCCTTTGCCGAACTCTAAGAGAATGAGGGTGAGGCCTGATCAACCCTCCTATCTCCTCCTTATTGAGGCTCCTTCTGAGGGCACTTCTTCCGGCCCTCCTGCGACCCGAGTCTACACCCGAGACCAGCGCCTGCCCACCACCAGTGGCCTTGCATTCCAGCAGCCTTCTCTTCCTATACCACCATTCGGCGGCCCAAGCTTTTTCCAGGGGTCCTCTTCTAGTTTGGCTCCTCCTCCTCCTAGCCATGTTCCTCAGACTATATTGGATTTCATGGCTCGCATGGATTTGAGGCATGAGGAGACCGTTCGGAGGCGTGCACTTGAGGACATATGCTACTCTGATACTTGTGCGAGAATAGACTATTTGTACCACGATCAGGCTTGGGGGAACTTCTCCACTTATGATCGTGGCATTCAGCAGGGGTACCGTCACAGTTCTGGCCACCATCCTTCTTACTACATGCCTCCCGAGGCTGAGTATGTGCCCTCCTACGAGCCTCATTTTGCCGGAGAGGTGCATGTTGCTGCGGACTACTACTCTAGGCCGATTTTTCCCCCGGTGCATGAAGGAGACAGATTTGGAGCGCCCCAGCGCCGTGACGCGCCTTCTCAGTCCTTTGCAGATGCTTCAACTTCTGGTTTCTCCAACGAGTACTTCGTGAACCCGGATGATTTTTTGCATGGAGATGGCCATGGAGAGGCCGGAGACGAGGGTGGTGGTGACTAGTGAGAGGTTGTTTGATGTCCGATGCTCCCATTTGAAAATCCAAAGCAAGTAACTCCCTTTAATCCAAATTTCTTTAGTTTGCATTTTACTTTTTTAACATGCATTTAGAGTAGTTAGTTAGTTTAGTTAGCTTGTTTTAGTTTCCATTTCATCACTTCATATCATTAGTCTAGTTGCATTTAGTTGCATTCATTTAGATGCATTAGATTTAAATTTTGTACCATATTGTCACATGTAGTTTGCATACATGTAGATTAGAACACTTAGTTTGCATCTTAGTTTAGTTTTTAGTTTTTCATTTCTTTTGTTTGTCTTTGTTTTTATTAGTTTCATAAAAATCAAAAATCCAAAAAAATTGAAAAACAAAAAACCTTCAAAAACATGTTCTTTATTTTCCGGTTTTCCTCCTCACACTATGCACATAAATAAGTGTGGGGAGGAATAACCGTTTATTTCAAAAAAACACAAAAACAAGTTTTTTATTTTCTCAAAAATTTCAAAAAAGCCAAAAACATGTTGTTTTCGTTATTTTTCTTCATTTCCCCCTTGTACTTTGTTCCATTGAGAACAATGTAAATCTTAAGTGTGGGGAGGGAAATATCCACTTTGTGAATATTTACTTGCTTTTGTAAATATTAAAAAACTTCAAAAATACCAAAAAAATCGAAAAATTTCAAAATTTCAAAAAAACATGTTCTTCCTTTCTTTTGTTTTTGTTCTTTGCTTGCATTGTATATATATGTTTGTTGGACTAACAAGTGGCAGATGCAACAACAATCCGAGGCATCAGGAGAATGAAGATGCTTGGTATACTCTTTCCTACTTCTTTCTTCCCTTCCCTATTTTCTTTGATGTTGATAGCATGAAGGAGGACGGGATTTTCGTGCCTTGGATGTTCCTTTGAGGAACTTGTGGTTGTTGTGGATGATGTGCTGCTAGATTAGTCAATTTGTTGTTACATGTTTGTTATGCTTGTTGTTTTGTTTAGTGTTGTTTCACATGCTTTTCATTTTCATAGTTTTGTGAATATTTGTTAGTCGGTTTTCTATTTTGCATTTGTTTGTAAATATTCATAGGAGGTTGAATAGTGGAGGATATATGCCGTCAATGATGATATTTGTCTTACCTGTGTCTTACCCCTCCTAATAGCTTGCACCATTTGATGTCACCTTGTTAGGGATTTTGCTTGCAAGGACCCGGAAGTCTAAGCTTAATGACCAAGTTTCGACCACCATGTGAGACCGTGTTAGACCTTGACCCGACCTAGGACCGACATTAGCTACTCAAATGTGAGGATAGAGCCTCCTCTTTAGTCGGCTCATCAAACCGACTCAGTTTAGGATTGTGAGTAGTCCTCCTTACGTGGTATGTTATGTCTATACGCATAAGTATGGCTCTCGTTCCTCATTTCCGTGTTCATGTGAGACAACTCTTGTTCCAAATAAATCAACTTCACATTTGTCAAATTAGCCTTGTTTTGACCCTTGCATCTTATTCCCTCTTTTGTTTAACCACTTTGAGCCTTAGCCTTTTCATTTGGCCTTAACCACTAGATGAGCTACATCCCAAAAACACCCTTCCTTGATCAAGAATGGTTGCTTTTGTGGTATTTTGTTGGTGGTAGAGTTGGGAATCTAGATGTCGGTTGGTGGCTTCTTCCGTTGTGGTCTTACTCGTTGTTTTCTTGGTGAATGGAAGTTTGAGAAAAAGAAAAGAAAGAAAAAAAATGAAAAAAAGAAAGAAAATAGAAAATCAAAGAAAAAAGTTGAAAAAGTTTTGAAAAATCGAAAAAGAAAAGTGTATATATGTGTTTTGAAAGAGGAAAAGGTTAGCAACAAATCCCATCCATCAAGGGGAGATAGAAAAAGCTGTTGATGTTTTTACGCGCGTGTCGGGTTTACACAATTTTTGCATTTGATTTGGTTTTCAAGTCTTATGTTAAGGTGTAGACGTTGTTCGGTGTTTCTAATAATGACCGCTTTGTTTAAGGTTGTGATGGGTTCGTTTTTTCCAAAGTAAGTTGGGGTTTATGCAATTTTTGCTTGGTTTTGTTAAAATCAAAGTTAGGGCATAGACGTTGCTTAGTTGTTGTAATAAGGAGTTGCGTGGATAATGGCAATCATTCTTGTTTTTTGAGCCTCAAATTCTAGAACGGTGCTTGCACCAATCCATTTTCACCCAACCCAAGCCCCGTTGCATCCTTGTTGTTGTTCTCATCATGTACATTTGCATTTTCTCATGGATTTTTGGACGGAGCACCATTCTAGATTGCGGGCATGCTTCGCAAGTTGAGGTAAGTGAGTGATTTTGGTTACTATTTGTCACAAAAATCACCCCTTTCTTTCCTTGTGTGTTGAGTGTCGCCCGTGAGAGTCGGTACTTAGGGTTCTTTTATCGGCTATGGGTCTTGCATAGAGTCGAATCATGTGTGCGTCGTGTCATTCTTGGAAGTATAGCTTAGTGCTTCCGTTTGCCCGCCTTGAATTAGTTTTTTGGTCTCTGGTGATGTCATTTTTTGGTTGCTTGAGCTTGATTTAGGGGTTTGACACCGTGGTTAGACTTTGAGTCGGCATCCTCCGCTATAGACATCCCTTGTTTAGTTTTTCAAAACCCCGCTTGGATGAGGCAAGCGGTTGGCTTTTCCCTTTTCCCGATGCATGTTGTTTGTTTATATGTGTTTTGTTTTGACTTGTTTGCATCAAAAATTTTGTAGCAAGACCAAACTTGCCTTGCAATAGGGCGTTCTTCCTCATGAATGTCAAAGTGTGAGTCGAAAGGGCTACGGGTGTAGCTAAACCCGATTCGGCTTCTAGTTAGCTTAGTTAGTTTGTTTCTTTGTTTTCAAATAAGGGTTATGTAGTTTCGTGATTACTTACTCGAGGACGAGTAAGGTTTAAGTGTGGGGAATTCTGATGAGCCCAAATTCGGTCATTATTTTCCCTTATTTTCCTTTTATTTCGATCCCGTATCACCCCCGTTTTGCATGCTATTGTCCCTTTTTATGCCCGATATCTCTTTTCTACATGTTTGGTTGCCATGTTGTAGGACTTGACGCGGGAATGAAGAAGCGGGAACAAAACGAGGTGAAATCAAAGAAAAAAGAGAGGAAAAGAAGCTGAAATGGCGAAGTGGGGTCCTCAGCCGGTCGGCCGGCGGCCGGTCCACCGGCTGGGAGCCCCTCCACCTTGGATTTGAAGAAATTTTGCAGGCTCTTGATTTTGGGTCCTTAGCCGGTGGCCAACCGGCAGCCGGCTGACCGGCTGGGACCCCCTCACCCTTAGCCACTCCTCCTTTCAACCTTTTTCAAGACAGATTCTCAAGAAAGGGTCCCTAGCCGGTGGCCAACCGGCAGCCGGTCCACCGGCTGGTGGTACCTGTGCATTGAAGAAAATGAAGAAAAAATCAGAAGTTTACATTTTGACTCTTAGCCGGTTTCAGACCGGCAGCCGGTTGACCGACTGAGAGTCATTTCTCAGATTTTCGCGCACTATATAAACCCGTACTTAGTCTATTTTCATTTACGCAACATTTGAGATATTTTCATACTTTTCTAGGGTTAAGTTACTGTTCCATTGCTTAGGTTTTCTCACAAATAACTCTCCTAAAAACATTAATCTTTCCTTAGTTTTTATTTTAATCTTGTAATCCTTCATAATCATTACTTAGTCATCCTCTAGTTATTGTTCTTAGCAATTGTTCTAGGGTTTTTGGTTGTATTTGGGAGCTTTTGAAAGGATCTTCAATTGGTAATCAAAGTTCATGCCTTTATTCAATTGTTTGGTATAATCTTCCTAATCTTTACTTTGTTTTTACATTACTTCAAGTTTTGCTTAAATCAATTGTTTACCTTTGCTTGTTCAACATGTTTAGCACTTGTTTATCTCTTATTCACATGCTTTTCCTTACCATGAGTGAGTAGACTTATACCTGGGGTTAGGGGGGAACTTGGGTGTTGTTAGATGATAAATTTATGCTAGTTTGTTGATTAGTTGTTCTTGATAAAGGGGTTTTCCATTTGTTGCATGCTAGGTGTTTGATGATTTGCTTCAACGAAAGTTGGGCTTTGATTTTAGCGTGACTTGCCTTTAGCGACGGTTGAGGGTTTGTCTTAGTATGTTTAATGGTTGGTTGCGGGTATTTGTAGCGAAAGTTAGGGTATACCGACCTAGGTTTAGTCGACTCGAGAGATGAGACTTACCGAGACCGCTTACTTGAGACCAACTAGTTCACTTCCTAGTATTGTCATCTACCCATCTTAGTGACCCCCGACACCCTAGTTTACCCTTAATTGTTTTTTTATCATCTTAGCTTTGACTCTTGCTCATTAGTTGTTAATCACTCTCAAACTTTATTACCGCGACTTAGGCTTTAGTTAGAACTTAACTATTCAATTATCCCCACCATCTTCGCGTTCGACCCCGTACTAAATACTACTTTCTTTCGGGTATTATGAATTTGTTTGATGCCTGTAGTGACGGCAAATTCCGGCCATCAGTAGTCTTTTCGGAATTCAGGTATGGTCGTAGGAGACTGCCTCTTCCTAATTTAAGGCTTGTGTTGTTTAATTTTTCTAGATACATTCGTATTGTTTAATAAAATTCGATTTTTGTTATATACTACACAAAAATCGATTTGAATCGGTACCAATAATGAAAACTTTCAGTTTATATGACTTCGTATAATGTTAAATAATTTGACAACTTCTATAATGTTTTTGTAGGATCTCTGATACTTTCACATTTGACATTAGATACCATCATAATGGTATATTTGAAACTAATAACAAGGGGAAGATTGTTTATGTTAATGGAACAGTAACTTTGCAATTTGGATTCCAATCGAGTAGATTCTGTTTGAGTGATATAATGAATACTGGGAGTAGGCTTATGGGTGGGAAGCTTTTTGACGCTTACTTGAAGCTTAAAGGTAAGAGTTTGTCGATGGGGATGCAAAGATTAAAATGTGAAAGTCAAATGGTAATCTTGCTTAATTCTAGGGATAAAGATGATATACTGGACATTTATTTCATAGAAGCTAGACCACTTATTATGACCTCTATAACCAAGAATCCTTCTTCTTTGGAGGATGAAGTTGAAAGGGTAACTGGTGAGCCTAGTGTTGAAATGGTAGTGAGTCCTATGTCACTTAGGAGATCACCGAGACTTGCAACTGCACCTATTTTGGAACCTGTTAGAAGGTTAGATAAACTACCAACAAGGAGAAAACTCAGTGAAACATTTGAGAGGCAAAATCAGGGGCTTAATAAGGATGAAGTTGATGAAGAGTCAGAAGAGGAATTTAATGAGGATTGTGATGGTGGTAATGGGTTTGATGAGGGTTATTGGACTGAAGATAGTCAGCTAAGTGAACCTGATATTGGAAATAACGAAGTTGGTGGTGATTTTGTGGATGATGAAGAGTTGTTCACTGATGTAATCGATCAATCACTCATTGATAGAGTCAATAACAACCTTAATCAATCATGTGCAAAGAGTAGGGAGACAAGGCCTAGAGTTAGAAGTAATATTCTTAATGTTGATGATTTGAATGTTCAGGTAGGAGAGGATACTAATTTAGCTTCTGATGATGATAATAGTGTGGGTGGTTCAGATCAAGAGGCTGACCCTTATGACACATTCAATCCTGATGTAGATTTTGGCAAACCTATAGTGCTTAGGGTTGGATTAAAATTTCCATCAGTGTATGAGTTAAGGAAGACCATCAGGCAACATGCCATTGAGAATGGGTATGAACCCTTCTTTGCTCACAATGAGAGTGCTAGGGTGACTATATACTGTAGACATAGGTGTGACTGCCCTTGGAATGTTAAGAAGTCAAAGTTGCCTAAGTGTACATGTGGTTCTAAAAGAAAATGTCTCTTCAGGTTGCATGCCACCAAAATGGATGGTGATATTATGACTTTTCAAATAAAGTCAATGTACTTGGAGCACATATGTGTTTATACAACCCAAAATAGAATGGTCACTGCTGAATTACTGGCTGATAAATACCTGGAAGTTTGGAGGTCTGACCCACATTGGAGCTTGAAAGCTACTCAAGATAGGGTGAGATTAGACCTATGTGTTGGGAAATGTGTCCTCAACAATAGTGCGATCACGTAATTAAATCTCATAACGAGAATGCGCAAGGGATGATACGATTTTATATTAGTCAACTGACCAACATTAATCGGTAATGATTGGCTAGCTAGAGTTTGACATTACTGTCGCATGACGGTGGTGGTCAGTTGATCCCTTTAGGTCACACCTTTAGGACAATTCCCTTAATTGATAAAGTGATCAAATGTATATTGATACGATTTGATCATATTCCTTAAACTCGTATATCGAGAAATTAGAGGTTAAATCTTAATGTAAGATTTATGTTTAAAATTGAAACGTGTCAATTGTTAAACATTGAACGATACTTTATTATATCGTTATTGGAATGAATCGGGTTGAAATTAATACAAAAGTTGTAAATCGTATTGACGATAAAATATCATTTTACATTTGTAATTTCGAATTACTTGTTAATTAATAAATGTGATTTATTTAATTATGTACAATATTTATAAGATAAATATTTATATGTTTTAAATGTACTAAAGCATTTTATATCTTAATGACATATAAGATGTCACACTTTGTACAAATTGTACATTTTACAAAGTTGTAAAATGAAATCCATTTTATGGATTATGGGTGCCGGTTTTGGTGAGGCTAATGGGATGATTAGTGTTTATTAATGTAAATAAACATAATCATTAAAGCACCTTGAGAACTCTAACCTAGAGCCATCCTAAGAGCCTTGAGAAGGGAAATTGTTCCCTTGTTGCTCTTCCCTAAGGCCAGCTATCCCCTTCCCCATGACCTTAAATAAAATTGTTTATTAAGCTTGTGCATGGGTGAGTGATATATATAGATAAAACCCTCATTCATCTCCTCTCTTAGCTGACAACTTCACTAAGTAAGGAGAGATTATATTAACCTCTAAATTGATATTATAAGATAATATATACATACTATTTGTAGTATTGAAATAATATTCTAATTACAGAGATTAGAATAGTTTAAGGAAAAACCGATTCTTAGCCTAGCAACTACAAGGTTTCGGTTCATTGAGGGATTGTCTTGGTGCATCTTGGAGAAGGTGTTCTTGTTGAACATTGGAGGATCATCCTTACTTGCATTTGGACCGAGTGTAAGACTCATAATCTCTCCCATTTCCGCAACTTTAAGCATGCATAAGATCTTATAAATAAGTTAATTAAAATGTTAATTAAAGTATTAGTTTAGTATGACTAAATATTTAGTTTATGAGCAACTAAAAACCTAACAATTGGTATCAGAGCAATAGGTTGTTTGCATGCTTTCCGTTTACGTTTTTACGGAGTTATAGAGATAACAAAATAAAATTGAAATTTTCGTTTGATATAAGATATGCACGAAATAATTTAAGCATGATTACCTACTGTTTTCTAAAATGTTTTAGAATATTTGGAATATATTTTGCATGAATATTGATTAATGGTATATTAAATCTCGGATTTTATAAAGTTTTAATGGTTAAAATCGTTTATTTTGGGAAAAATAGCAAAAATCATCTTTTGGCCGAGATTTTTCAGTATGTTATCACATGTATTTTCTATAATATGAATATGAATTTTCGTAAATTATGGACTTATAAAACGTGTGATATGAATTTTAAGGGTTAAAATGCAATAAGATGAATAAAAATGGGTTAAAATAGTTATTTTATGAATTTGACTATAAACATTTATGAGCATGTCACATGCAATATTTAAAATATATGTTGAATTTTCCAGAAATTTATCTCAAATATTGCAATATTATAGATTTTTAATGTAAAAATCGGGTAATTAGTGACATAATTTCGACTTTAATAGTTTAAGTTGGAATTTGGCCATAAAAATTGTAACACGATGTCATATATATTATATTCCAGCATGTATTAAAATTTCGAGATTTTTATCTTATTTTATGCTTGAGAAATAATTTTAAAGGTTAAAATCGTACGATATATGACGAAAATCATTAAAATTTGCAATAGTTGTCAAAATGGCCGGAACATTTAACCCATATTAGTCATATATGATATGTTCATCATGAAAATATTCTTGGGAGCCAAAAGTTTCAGATTTGATTTAATTTTAATTTGTTAAAAGTTGCATTTAAAATTGAATTAAAATAGTCATTTTCATTAAACATTTCGGCTCTTGGGCAGTGTGTAATTTATTTTTATGTCCATTTTATCTTCTTAAAGTGTTTTGGAAAGTGTAAAAATATTATTAGTATTTTATTTGCATTTATGGTGTTAATTATTGAATTTTCCGACTTAAAATGCTCGTTTTACGTATTATTTTCGTAATAATGTTAAAACCGTATAAATACTAATATTTTTAAAGTTCTGAAATTTTAAGAACATTCTGGAATTTTCAAAATTTTAATTTTGAATTTTCGAAATTTTTATGACTCTTTCGGATTTTTATATTATTTTTCCCGTAAAACCAAGTAATACCGAACAATATTAAAATATGTTAAGTTAAGTCATGTTCAAAGTTTGAGTAAGACTAAATTTTGAAACCTATATGAGTTAGGATGATTAACTTAAGGATGAATACCGATTCATTTAATGCATAGTGTTGTTAAACGTTAAAACACGCGATTCCACAAACCGAGGTATACGATAACTATTTATATTATTATTATTTAAATAGGACGATTTGGCTTAGGATTTGCATGATAGTTCATATATATTTATAAGCATTGCATATTTTAATTATGAATGTCATGATTTTATTTACGTAATTTTGGGAATTATGTAATTTACTTAGTATGGCTTTAGTTTTTAAATCGGTATTTCCCGTAATGTAAGGGGTTACCGATTGGGTTGTAATTTTGTGATCTCGTATCACCCAATTGTAATTTATTTCTATTTTATAATGTATAAAGTAGACTAGAAAAGTTGTAATTTTGTAAAATCCGGAGTTCCTTGAAGACGGTGCCATTCGGAAAGGAGTTCCGACAAGACGGTGTTTACCTCGAAGTGCGTGCCTCGTGAAGTTCAAGGAACCAAAGGAGTTCGTTTCCGAATTTGTACTTTTATTATTTCTTTTCTAGGAAAGGCCATACTAGGGTTTATTTTATACTTTTATTTTGCTTTTATATGTTTGCATGCATAGCCAAATCGTCATATATCGTCTCATGCATTTTTTGATTTAGTCGACCTAGTCTTTTATTTATCGATAATTCACCGACTTAGTTCACTTAAACGGAGATAGATAATAATTTGACTAGATCTCTTACATATAAATATTGAGACTTAGCCTTACCAAAAAGTACGGACCCATGGATCCCTTCTTCACAAGAACGTAGGCTCGGCTACACCGGGGTACTAAAATTGTCACGTTGGGTAAGTGGGGTAATAAGATTACACCTTGAAATTTGGTTGATCTCAACGAAAGTATTCGTAACCGTAGTTACAATAAGTTCGGGCTAAAGACGATTTTTAGAAAATTGTCGACCGAGAGTTCTAAGGTAGAACCGATTAAAGGGTTAATCCACCAAATTATACCGATACGGGTTGAATCGGCTACACCGTGCCCGGATTAGTATGGATTTGGGTCTCGGGATTGTTTACTTAATTGGGTAAGAGATCATTAAGTAAATATACTTAACTTGTTTATGTTTTTAGTTTAAATTATGAATTTTAAAATGATGTTGTTTTATTTCCTTCATTTTATTGTAGTTTAATTTTCAACATCATCAATGGCAACCAACGCTCCACCTCTCACTAACGTATCATGGCTTCGGTCCTTTATGGATCGTTGCAAACTTGATAAGCATGGTTCCAATTTTAAGGATTGGGATGCGCAATTACTTTTGGCCGCTCAAGGTGACGATAAGAGTCGTTACCTATCCGAAGCCGCTCCGACCGCTCGTTCATCGGTCCAAAATCGTGAGGCCTATGAAGCCTACATGAAAGAGTCCTCCACTCTTAAAAATGTGCTCATCTTCTCCATGGAGCCGGATCTCCAAAGGAGTATGATTAAGCTGACCACATCGTATGAGATATACACCAAGCTTGCGACCATGTTTTCGCAAACTCCAAGGGTGATCCAATATGAGGCGGCTTCCGCCTTCTTTGACATTACGTTCAAGGAAGGACAAAAGATAAGCCCTCATGTGCTCAAACTCGTTGAGCTCGCGGAGACTCTAAAAGCGCAAGACGTTGATGTACCCGACTCTCTCATTATTGACCGAGTTCTTCACTCGCTCAATAAGGTTAAAGCGTATGCTCAATTCCGGGTGAATTTCAATATGCGAAACCAAGAGACCACGTTGGATGAGTTGCATAAGATGCTCGTCCAAGCCGAAAGGGACATGGGACTTCATGAAAGTTCCACCAAGGATGTTTTAAACATCGAAAAGAAAGGGAAAACGAGCTTTAAAAGGAATGCCTTTAAAGGCAAGGGCAAGAAAACGTTCAAGCCCAAAGCGACCAAAGAAAAGACCTTTTCGAAAGGCGCTTCCACCTCGTCTTCAAAATCCGAAGACAAGTGCCATTATTGCACGAGGATTGGTCATTGGAAGCGTAATTGCCCCAAATACTTAAGCGATCTCAAAAATGGGAAGGCAACCGCCGTAGGTAATAATTCTCGTTTATAATTCATGTCATTTATCAACTTATGTATAGTGATACAAATGTGTTGATATTTACCCTTTTTAAATGTTTTAAAGGGCCACCCCCTAATAATGATAAGGGCAAGGAGAACGAAGCGTGAGGTTCCTTACTTGGATGGCTACGGTAGCATCCAATTGATCGAAGACTTGAAGAGCGGGGCTCTAATTTTCATATCGTCTTCTTTCATATTTTGCATTTTATTTATGGAACAATTTATTTTCTTGTAAGATAAGGATTAAAATCCTAAAACAATGGTTGTAATTTTGGATATTGGTTACTTGGTTTTCAACCCGAGTCACTACTTTTGTTCTTAATCAATGTCTTGATTTCTAAAATAAAATTGCATACCTTGTTAAAATATGAATAATAGTGATCTTGTCACGAAATAAACATTGATACGATCAATATAATATAATCAAAGTGTTGATTAAAACGGAGAACTACACCCCATGAGATACTTTCAATCAAGTTAAGAAATCACTAATTCATTATACGATGATCATTTTAAGTGAAAATGAGAATGTATACATCACACCTATAAAACTTCAAACATTCATATGCATTGGTTAATCGAAATAGCTATCCTTAAACGAATAAAGGTTATTGTTAGAAGGATAGAGTGGGAGAAAATATTTCAATCACAAACCAATGATGAAAATAAAGGATCTTAGAGAAGATTCCTACTTGGGAGTCTTAAGAAGAGCCCTAAATGATTTGAAGAAACTACGAGAGGACACTGAAGAAACTACGGGAGGACACTCGAAGAAAGGTTCTTTATGTTCATTATTTCAAAGAGATGAGACATGAAACCCCGTATGAATTCGGAAGGAATATCGGCTCCTTGAGATAATGATTTTTTAAAAAAAATTATAAGATAATAGAGGAGAAATCATCTATCTATACGGGAGGAAAGACCGGTTCCTTAATAAATGATTTTTCTAAATTTATAAGATAAAAGAGAAGAAATCATCTCAATTCTCTCAATGTAGTTATAAGGAAATAATCATGTCATATTCGTCTCGAGGAAACGAAGACATGAAAAGAGGGTGATGATTGATTGAATGGAAATAGATCACTATAAGGATAGTGATGGTGATAATGATTCAAGATATAAATAAAAGATTTACATGCGAGAAATGAAAAGTTCATTTAAGAGATCGAGTAATATTGATTTTAGTGGGAGCAATGTTCATTAAAAGAATTAAGCCTACCATTTAGAGAGGATGGGTGATTCTTTAAAGTGTAAAGAATAAGAGGTTTGAAATTCTAGATGATCAAATACCTTATATCATACGATGATGGAGCTTTACGGGAAGTTTTATTATATTGATAATAAAAGGTCGCCCATTAGAAATCAAAATGGTTAGATATGAATAACCTTGATGAAAAAGCCAAGATGTTTGAAAATAGTAAGAGTGATGAAATCACTAATAACTACAATATAGATTTCAGCACATAAGTGACTGGATAATTCCGAGTGATTCTTTAATTCCTCTAGTACATCAATACGTCACAAGTTATAAGATAACTGTGGGAGCTTCCCTCAGGAAAGGAACCTCAAGATCTAGAATGGGTTCTAGATATGTGCTCAAATAAGACTATATTATGTGGGATAATATGAGTCGAAGGAGACCAAAAATTTGTAAGTTTTGCAATCATGAATAAAAGGGTTTATTCGCAAAACATCAATACAAATAGATGATCGTGCATCAAATGCAATGAAATAGTATTGACTATTTTTGCATGACAATGTCATTTGAGTTATGATTAACTCAAGATGAAAGATACTTTGTCGAAATCCAAATGGGTTGTGAGAGACAATATTGAACCCCATAAGTGAACTGGATTGACTTAGTATAGCCCCTAGCCGCTTACATGAGGTGACATCTCAAAGCGATTAGAATGTGAGGCGATTGATGGCAAGTTCAAGTGCCATAGAGTCATATGTGATGACTAGTCGATCACATAGGCAGACTGCAAGAGACACTCTGTCGGGCATAGTGACCGCTTATAGAGTTCTGGAAATTTTATAATAGTCGGGTCGTGGCGAGAGCTGCTATAGTAATCTTGTGAGTCAATTCTTAGACTAAAGACTACTCTCCCAAGATGGTACAGTTTAGGCATAGCCTTGATCCATTCTCTACGACTTTTCGTAACTGGAGTCAAATGGGATTGCTTCAGGCTGTGACTGACTGTGACTAGTTGAAGGAAGTAGTGCGATAGAAATTGTCCACCCCTTGTCAGGGTTGTTCAAATCTCAAGGCCACTCGAGGAGAAGTTAACTGGAAATGCGTGGCCACGCTCGGAAGGTATCTATGGTAGATAATTCCGGTCAAACAGTTATTCTCCAGATCGAGGAAACCACTAATGATATGATCAAATGCAAGTACGACCTCAGAGAGACATCTTGCATTGAGTGGGAGATTGTAATAGGACAAGAGAATTGGTGACGCACACTTGTCGAGGACAAGTGGGAGATTGTTGGGAAATGTGTCCTCAACAATAGTGCTATCACGTAATTAAATCTCATAACGAGAATGCGCAAGGGATGATACGATTTTATATTAGTCAACTGACCAACATTAATCGGTAATGATTGGCTAGCTAGAGTTTGACATTACTGTCGTATGACGGTGGTGGTCAGTTGATCCCTTTAGGTCACACCTTTAGGACAATTCCCTTAATTGATAAAGTGATCAAATGTATATTGATACGATTTGATCATATTCCTTAAACTCGTATATCGAGAAATTAGAGGTTAAATCTTAATGTAAGATTTATGTTTAAAATTGAAATGTGTCAATTGTTAAACATTGAACGATACTTTATTATATCGTTATTGGAATGAATCGGGTTGAAATTAATACAAAAGTTGTAAATCGTATTGACGATAAAATATCATTTTACATTTCTAATTTCGAATTACTTGTTAATTAATAAATGTGATTTATTTAATTATGTACAATATTTATAAGATAAATATTTATATGTTTTAAATGTACTAAAGCATTTTATATCTTAATGACATATAAGATGTCACACTTTGTACAAATTGTACATTTTACAAAGTTGTAAAATGAAATCCATTTTATGGATTATGGGTGCCGGTTTTGGTGAGGCTAATGGGATGATTAGTGTTTATTAATGTAAATAAACATAATCATTAAAGCACCTTGAGAACTCTAACCTAGAGCCACCCTAAGAGCCTTGAGAAGGGAAATTGTTCCCTTGTTGCTCTTCCCTAAGGCCGGCTATCCCCTTCCCCATGACCTTAAATAAAATTGTTTATTAAGCTTGTGCATGGGTGAGTGATATATATAGATAAAACCCTCATTCATCTCCTCTCTTAGCCGACAACTTCACTAAGTAAGGAGAGATTATATTAACCTCTAAATTGATATTATAAGATAATATATACATACTATTTGTAGTATTGAAATAATATTCTAATTAGAGAGATTAGAATAGTTTAAGGAAAAACCGATTCTTAGCCTAGCAACTACAAGGTTTCGGTTCATTGAGGGATTGTCTTGGTGCATCTTGGAGGAGGTGTTCTTGTTGAACATGGAGGATCATCCTTACTTGCATTTGGACCGAGTGTAAAACTCATAATCTCTCCCATTTCCGCAACTTTAAGCATGCATAAGATCTTATAAATAAGTTAATTAAAATGTTAATTAAATTTTTAGTTTAGTATGACTAAATATTTAGTTTATGAGCAACTAAAAACCTAACACTAGGTGGTGTTCATGTTGGGTATCATAAGTGTTGGATAGCAAGAGCTAGGGCAAAAATGATCATATGGGCAACTCTGATGAGCAGTACAGCAGGGTATGGGTGTAATACCTCGAATATTAGTTACGATTTTTATCTTGATCATATATAGTGGTCATACGATGAAGCGATTAGAGTAGCGATGGGTTAATAAATTGCTTATACTAGTTCACTAGTACTCGTTTTTAAGGAGAGTTTTGGTGGTCGATGGGGCTTGAAAGGGGGGATCTATCCACTCTATGTTAATATTTGTAGTAGGTGCTTGTTGGGAGTCGAACCCAGGACCCATGGCAACACGGCCATGGGCCTCGAAATGCGTGCAGATTACAGCCCGTGGTTAGAAGTTCTCAGATTCACAACACTTTCTAACCCTGCCGCCTTACTTAAGCTTCAGTCCACCCTAACCCTAGGCACAAATCTCAAGATCTCAAAACACAAAAACACAGCCGCCATAGCAGAGTAGGTGAGGAGCTTGTGTACGGTGGTTATAAGTCGTCGTAGGGTGGTTCGAACTGACCAAGAAGACCGGTATGCCACACTCGTTGCTAATTTCCTTGTTGTGTTATAGTTTTCGTCATCTATTTAATCTTTGTTAAGATCTATTGTCATTACTCGTATTGTGTGATCTTTGTAGTGTGTTATGTGATGTTTATGTACGTCTGAATCGGTGGTGGTCGTTGGTGGTTAGGGTGGTGGCAGGAGTGGTTGTTATCGGGTCTGTGCACGTTTTCTGGGCTCGTTCTTTCCCTGTTGTTGTGTCTGGGTGAGTTTAGTGGTGGTGTCGTGTCTGAGTTTGTATCTAGTTGGCTCTGGTCATGGGTTAGGGAGTCAGATAGGAGTCCAAGGTTGGTTGTGGTGGTAGGCACGGTGGCTGCAGTCAACAGGGTAGGTGTCGACAGAAGGTCTCGGATCCTCTGTTCAGTGGTTGGTTTAGTTTTGGGCGTGTGACAGGGGGATATGGGGGTGGTACCACCGTTGACTCGGGGGAGGTCGACACGGTGGTACCACCGTGGCTAGGTGTTTGGTCTCCGGGGAGTGTGTAGGAGTCGGTCGTGGGTGGTGGTTTGGTCTGGTGGTGTGTCGGCAGGGCTGTAGATGAAGGGCTGTCGCGTGATGGAGGGTGGCTTCAGGCGAGTTTTGTGGTGATGGTTCACCTCGCCGGTGGCCGGCGACCTGGTTGCCAATGGTCGCCGGGGTTGCTGGTGGTACTGGGCACGCGGGTCGGTGTTGGTTGGTGGCTGTGGTAGGGTAACGGTGGTGTTAGGGGGCTCGGTTTTGTGGTGAGTCGGGTTAGTTCATGTGAGTTGTTCGTGTGTTGTTATTTTATAATAATACTTACTATTATTATTGTTTTACTTATTTTATTATTATTATTATTTTTATTATCATTATTATTTGATTTTAAAATGAATATTATGTATGGCAATTATATTTATATTTATGGTGAAGAATTTTATTTATTAAGGGAATGATTTTGGGCATTTATTAAGATATGGTATTTATGCATATTTTAAATAATTTGAATTTCAAACCAAGGTTGCTTTTTTTTAGAAGTTACTATTTATAGGAAGTTACTATAAATGGAATGTGTATACGTATTACGTGAGTAGGAAGTTTATTAATTAAGTAATATATATTTTAGGTGGCAAGTTTCGTGTGGAACACTTTTAACGCGCTTGGACGTATCTACATTTCCTGCTATTTCAGGTAGGGAATACTACGTTTATGAGATGTGTAATCTGTATATTGACTGATATTAATCCTGTTCATATATGTTGTTATATGATTGGTAAATGTGATATATAAATTCTGTGATGCGAAATGGTGCGGAGATAAAGGGTCTGTGTTGGTGCGGAGATAAAGGGTCTGTGTGGTGCGGAGATAAAGGGTCTGTGTTTGGTGCGGAGATAAAGGGTCTGTGTGGTGCGGAGAAAAAGGGTCTGTGATTCGGAGCGGAGAAGTTCAACTTTCTATTTATAGTAATGTTGTTAATTTATAGTTTTCTCTACTCAACCTCGTGGTTGACCCTGTGTATTCGTGATCACCTGTGATGAACCAATTATTGGGGAGCAGATTGACAGGTGGCTGAGACTAAGGGGGAGCTATGGGAGGAAGAGCTTGGTTCCGGACCTGATTAGACGTCTAGATCACCTTAGTCAGTTCTATACGAGTTGTACTTTGTTTACGTTGTTAAGACCTTTGGATATGTAAGAACATGTTTTGAGTTTAAAGTTAATTTAAAGTACTGTTTATCTTCCTTTGTATCTACTGCCTCGGGAAACCGAGATGGTAACACCTTTATTTATCTGAGGAGTCCTAGTTCAGGCCCTTAAATAAATGGGGGTGTTACAATGGGATTATGTTGAAACCCTTATAAAATACAACCCAGGTACAAGCTCATATGTGATGGTTGATAGGGTTGACAGACCACCACCAGTGTTTCAGAGGATGTATATTTGTCTTGCTGCTTGTAAGGAAGGGTTTAAAAATGGATGTAGGCCTCTTATTGGGGTGGATGGCTGTCATTTAAAAGGCGTTTACCCTGGGATGTGTTTGGTGGCAGTGTCTATGGATGGGAATAACAACCTTTTCCCTGTTGCATGGGCTGTTGTGGAAGTGGAGAATGCTGACTCTTGGAAGTGGTTTCTTGAGTTATTGGTGAAAGACATTGACTTTGTTGAGGGCGATGGTCTCACAATGATGTCTGATAGGCAAAAGGTAACATTATATTCTTTCTTGTCCTAAAATTTACGTCTTCTTACAAAATATTAATACTAATCAATTACTGTCTTAATAATGATATAGGGACTAATTGATGCAATGAAAGTCGTCGTACCCAAAGCTGAGATTAGATATTGTGTAAGACACATTTGGGCGAATTTCAAGCTTCAATATAGTGGCCAAGCATTCAAAGAGAGTTTTTGGAAAGCAGCATGGGCCACGACAGAGGTTGAGTATTTGGCAGCTCTCGAGGAGATCAAATTTCTTAGTCAACCTGCCTATCGGTATGTTAAGGCCATTCCACCCAAGCATTGGAGCAGACATGTTTGAGTCGGAAATGACTTGGAATTTATTTAATGAGTCGGGATGGCTCGAATTTGGCTAATTAAGACGGAAATTATACCTTAAGACTATTATGACTCAAGATATAATAAATTATACAAACAAACCACAATTCGTGAAATTATTCGATATACTTGTCATTTTCGAAAATCAGAGCCGAAACTTAAAAATTATGAAACTTGAAATATTATTTGAAACTAATATGTTTCAAAATGAGATATTCATATCATTTAACTATATTTACGATTTTTTTTTGAAATATAAATTATTCTTTAATTTAAATTAAAATTTTTAAAATTTATAAGACGGAAATATCGGGGTGTTACAGGCGGGATCTAGGATAGGGATCATGGTTTCACAGACTGAGAAGGTGCCTTTGGGAACATGGATCATTATTGGGTCAACTACCTTTCTAAGCTGGATGACTTTGACCATCGAATAGGCGTGTTTATTGCTATGGTTTGGTGCATTTGGAAAATGAGAAATAATGTTGTTTTCAATGGTGTCATCTCTATGTACCCGCAGACCTTCTATTTGAATTTTGAGTCAAAGGTGGGTAACATTGAAAAGGATTAGGGAAGTGGGACCACTGGACAGGGAGAGAGGAATCTACATGGGGAGCATCAAGGGTTTTTAGAGAAAATGGCCTTAAAGGAATCCTTGCCATGGTTCGTGATCGAAAGGGCTTGAGGTTGCTCATCTGTTAGAATTAAGGTGGACGCGAGCTGGAATGATTGGTTTGATATTAGGCTGGGTTGGGTCGCGAAGGGAAGATTGAAGGGGAATATGACATGAAATCTAAAGCGGAATTCCCGATTCAACCAGAGGCGCTTGGTCTACTTCAAGCGATTCAGTGGGCTAATGATACAAGTTTGACGCATGTTGCTCTTTATACTGATTGTCTTTCCTATGTCTTTCAAGTTACAGGGGGTGGAACGACAATTTCATGTGAAAGACATCCTGGAGGAGTTCTTTGAAGTTGCGTCTTTTTTTCATTGTCTAAGTATTAGTTATCTCTCGAGGAAGCTGAATAAGAATGCCCATAATCGGGCCAGGTAGGCTTTATTATTGATGTAATGTTACTTATTTTATAGTTTTAAAAAAAAAATTACGACTATGTCATTTTACACATCTTACAGATCATATTATTGATTTGGATTTCTAGTCCAAGAACACTATACGTTGTACAACAGTTCTAGTGACAGATTGATTGAGATGGATGTAGTTTGAAGCAAAGTTTTGAAAAGGCTCATAATCTGAGATATATAAACTTTGCTTAGTTGTGCAACATTGTTCGGATCTTAAGGTATTTGCACGGGAAAGCACCACAGTTCATATCTTAGTAAGTACTCCGTAATATTTAGTACGACTGTACAAGCGTACACACCTGTGTAGAAAAGTTGAGTTAAACTCGAATCTTCTCATTCATCAAATTGTGTAATGCACAACACGAATCATTTCATTAATACAAAAGTCGACTAAAAAAGGAATCCGTAATTAATCTAGTGTACAACACGTCATTAACGCGTTTATGGATTGTTGTATACAACATCAAGGGTCCCCACATTAAGATGAGTCGATAGTATACATATAACGGTCCTATTTTAAGCTTTTATCTTTACAACAAAGGGCTGTCTGCTTAATCCTTATTTTGTATAGCTGCTCTGTATAATTGTGTTAACTCCATATCATTATTATTTGATTATATGGCGATTTGAGCTGTATCCCCTTGTTGAAACTGCCTCTCTGCTAACAATGCCGCATGCTGTTCTTGATACTCTTTGCTGTTTATCTCTGTTAACCTGCAGTATATGAACAAATACATGAACTCATGAAGCGTACACTCATTTGAAACCCTCTCCAAGAAGATTAAAACCGCTGACAAATAATGCTTTCTATTACAAAGGATGTACTCCTTTTTTTTTTGTGCAACATCTTTTTCGATCCGGATTTGAGTCACGTAGGACCATGAGGGCAGCAAAATTCGCCCTCTTCAGCTTTAGCACCGCGTTGTTCTTAGGGAAAGGAACTTGAAACCTCGGTTAAACCTATTACCAATTCAATTGATCTGAAGTCCCAAGGGACAGGAATGATCAAATAGATGTCCTATAACATTGCATAATCATATTATACACTAAGATCCCTAGTTCTCAAACATCAACACATCTCTAACAGTCAAATCGCTGGGAGCTTTTTGGCTTTATCAAGGTCTCCACTCTTATACCTCTTGAATATTACTGAATTACTGAATTTTGTTCAGCAAAAGTAAAACATTGCATAATCATATTATAGTGAATGATGTTTTTTTGTGAAAAGTTGCATATTTTTGGTCTAAGATCTGTCAACGGTCGGCAAAAGTGAAGGTGTCGAAGCAACACATCATTCACAAATTAATCTTAGAAATAGGAAGGCTCAAGAGACAAGAACGGAAGTTCATTCCAAGAAACGAGGAAAATCATACCTACTAATAGTTCGATCTTTGGCAAATCCGAGCTCATTGTCTACACAGAGATCAAAATCATCACTTTTCCTCGACCTTGAAGAGGTTCGGGGTGCCATCTGCTTGGCATCAGATACTGTTATAACTCTCTCAAAGAGTTCATATGGACTACCCTCTGCAGTACACAGCAATCTTCCCTTGTTTTCATACATCACCTACCCAAGAAATACCGTTAAGCAAACTGTATAGGTATAATAATACAACTGTTTTCATAGAAACAACTGAATCAATGTGTCCAACAAAACCAACTTAGATTCAATCAAGAACTCGGGAAAACAGATAGGACGAGGGAAAATGGATCCTTCCATTTCCCTCCAACAAAGCTTGATATTTAAAGAAGGAAAAGCTCCCCTCATTTTCCAACCAAAGAACATGGTCAGTATCATAAATCAATTGGACAAATCGAAAGTTTCTCTATGGTTCCCACAAGACAAAGTACTCACTAATATCTTTACATATATTTAGAGATAGTGATCAGAGTAGGCGTTCATTGACCATCAAAGTCAAATCGTGACCATAAATTATGGATTGGGTAAAGGACTGAGAAGTATTCAAAAACTTAAGAAACAAAGAAATGATACGCACATCAATTAGGGTGACAAACCGATATGCTGCAGTTCTGTTGTGAAGCCCAAAAATCGGAATACCATCCAAGGCTAGAGTATGAAATTTCTCTGCACGCGAAAGGCACGTCAAGTCATGTACATACACCAAATTCACCTCAGAGAAAAATGCTGATATATTGTGTGAGATGAAATGTAAGGAAACAAGTTTATTTGCAATGGTCTGTGTACTCCGTATTTGCGAATAGAAGATGGCATAAGACGTAGGATAAAAGCTAAAAATAGTGGGAAATTAATGAACAAAAATTCATATTTTAAGATGGGAGAGGTCACATCTCACATGATTGGCAAATGTATTTGAAATCCCGACCACATTGGCCGCGATCACTAATGTAACTTTTGTTACATTCACGATATCTCAATACTACTAATATTCCAGGATCGTTGTTACAGCTTCCACAACCAATGTTACATTTTAATACCAAGCTCGTTACTTGGATTCGAATCCAGCCAGCATTGAAAGGGCAAACTGTCGTCCTAACTCCGTTTACCAAAAAAAAACCTAACTTATCTAGGTAAAAAAATTAATAGGAAAAAGAAATAGACACAAATGGTGCTCTTACTGAATAACCCGAAGTAATCTGCAGCTCCAAGAGGCCTGTCGCACAGATCTTCGAAAGTGAAATACGCACATCCATTTGCACCCAATGGGACCTACAAGTAGACAAAAGCTGGACTCATGAAATGGCTTTGGTCATGCAAATGCCGAGACCTAGCAGAGACTTGAAAAGCTAATCCAGTAGGCATGTACCTGTAATTTTCTTCCCATAACCACTTCAACCTCCTGTGCACGAGCTTTATGGTCCCCGACAAGCTTCTGAAATGTAGCTTTAAGAACACCCGATAAGTCCAATCCAACCAAATAGAACCCCTGCTCACCCTGAAAGCACGAGCGAAACCAGTAGTCATTATTAGTGGATATTATATTAGAAGAAAATATAAATTAACTTGTCAAAACACATACCGAGGTCATCTTCCGGTAATCCACCGATGAACCAATTTGATGAGCTACACACCTTTCCTACAGTAAAATATATGTCAACAGATATTTTTGTTTTTGTTATAGATTCAAACCAATCACTAAATCTTCCTTTCATCGATAGAAATTCACTTTACGAAGACAAAACACGCAAGTGGGTTCCACTACATTCACTCGTTGAATTGCCTTACAAAAGACTGCTTCTCATTTTTACCCTTCCTACTTTCCACTATATAGAAAATGGTTATGCAAATGTACTGACTCCACGCTTTATGTTTCTCATTAGTGAATGGAACCACACAAGTTGTGATAAAAGTTAACTTCAATCAAATCACAGTTAGACAGAGAAGAATCCCAATTCCCATGTACCTTAACAGTGGCGATGAATGGTAGGAACAGATCTCTCTGCAATCCACCTTCATATAAGTTATCCGGCGCACGATTTGATGTTGCAACAAGAACCTAATTTTAGCAGTCAAACAAACAAACAAATGAAAGGATCAGTCTCCAGATAAAAGACCTAAGGGTATTTCCGGCTCAGCAAGTTATAAAGAGCAGAATGTGCTTACAACACCATCATTAAACAACTGTCCAAATAATCGATTTAAAATCAATGCATCGGCCACATCTGTCACCTAACGATCAGAAATAGAAGATATTACTCCATATGAATGTAACAGGTAAGGACTAAAGCTTCAAAATTATTTAGGCCATTTCAAGACGGGGATCATACCATAAATTCATCCAGACATAACAAGATTGCTTCGTCCGATATCTCTCCTGCAACTACCTCTAGTGGATCAGAAACACCTCTGTGTTTCTGCAAAGCAATATATTTATACTTATTAGACATACGTCCATACTTTAAAAACAGCAAGATAAGCTCCACAGTGTTTAATCCCTGCTGTCAAACTCCAGCACAAAAAATATGCTAATCAATTGAGACTTATTTATAAATAATTATCACCCCAGTGCCACAACAAATCTTTGCTTTAAGTGCGTGGGGTTGGAGGTTTTGGCAGAACTTGGTTGTACGCGATGGGATAAAAATAATAATATACACACACAACTACACAGGTTCAGTCTACAATATAAGATATCAAACAGTCAAAAGTAAAACTTCAATTCCCACCAGTATGTAGCCAGTTACGAGCGACACTGCAACGGCATGTATAGTTATACAAAGCACAACTTTTTAGCAAGACATTTGGAAACATACTTGCGAGCTATGACAGTCAGAGTAAAATCCTACAAGATACCTCGGCATGATCATAATACACTTAAACCTTAGACATTTCTTGTATATGTTACCTGCAAATGGCTATGAACATTAAGCATGAAGTCGTGAAAATGTATCCTTTTCTTCCTCCAGGTGCAAGGTCTGAAAAAGTTATAATGCAAGGTTTCATTAGGTATCTAGTAGCCTAGTCGGGGAGAGGTAGAGCATGACATATACTAATTAGCATACAAAAATATATTGTACAACAAAGCAACTGGAAACCAATCTTACAATTGATCGTAAAACAAGTCCATCAACATGGTTTTTCCTGTGCCAACTCCACCATACAAGTATAATCCTTTCACGGGTGAATATGATGACTGTGGCAGAAAACGAGACCACAACCATCTACTTCTGGATTAATAAAAACATGTTAATAACGGACAAGTTATAGTGAATAACAACTTCTTATAGAAAGGCAGGATACTGCAAAGACAAAACAGTATAATAGCACTGAAAGATGCTTGAGCACTTGCCTTCCAGTCTTTTCAGTGTCAGCATAGCGATCCAACCGACATTCATTAGACTTCTCAACAAGTTCATTAAAAAGCCTCTGTAGCTCTCTCAACGTGCCTAACTGCAATGATCACTGTCAGCACAAGTTTACCTCCAAAAGACAATATAAATAAAAGACTTATTAAGGCAAATTAGAGAGGCTAATAGTAACACTCAGTTCATCTTGTGACCGCCATTCTATCACCAATCTATCTCTATGGCTTTCTCTACAGCTAACAGAAATTTCATTTGCCCAGCAATTCCATTATGAATATATTATTCGAAAGTGATGGTAAGGTTTCACAAGAATATCAGTGTATAGCCGTATAGGTGTTGTTACAACTTACAAGTCTCTAACTTAAGATTAATGGCTTCTGAGATGGTGATGTGGAGGTGTTGTTACAACTTACAATGCAAGCATCTTTAGGAAGTACTCATGGTTCGTCTGCTATACAATGTGCACCAATCTGATGCCTCTTCAATTGGTGCAGTTGCTGCCATTTATCTCCCTTTTTACTTTTTCAGAAACATGTTGCTCAATATTAACAATATCCAAACGAAATTGGAAAAAAAGATGATTGAAATAAATGAGAGGATATTAATCAAATTTGCTACGGGCTGCCACTTCAGAACTTGAGAAATAAAGACAAACATTACGTCTAAGATACAGCAATAACAGCATTTAATTTGTATGTATAATTTCTTCATCACTGCATACCTGACATAGGTCGCCATCCATGAGTTCACCAGCAGCTATTCGTCTTTCATACTCTACAAGCGGCCCTCCTCTATCGCTAATTACCTCTGCCACATTGTAATAAAAGATGAAGTTTAGCATCAGCATGAGTATAGATATGAATATATGGGTGACAGGATCCTCGGAAACGGCAGAAAGATTAAAAAATGTGAATGTTGTGGAATTTTGAGCTAAAACGGATGAAATTTGTAATAAGTAGATATGGCCATTTTTAAGTTGAAAAAGATAAAATAAAGGTCCATCACTGGTGGCTGAAGTAGGTGTTTACATATGTGTGTTTTGAAGTGCAGTGTGGGCTGGATAAACATGGAAAATTGAGAGCAAAAGCAATAGAAAAAGGAAGAGAAGGAGACCTTGAGTCTCAATATGCATAGCATCAACTGCTAAGGCTCTGGATATAAAAGACGGGGGCAAATATCTGTGAGTCCGGACATTTAGGAATGGCTGACAAGTATAACTCAATCTCCTTTCCGTGAGATACCTTGTGATCACCATGGAAATACCATGATTTTCTCCTTTAACCCTTAAATTTGATCCAAGTTTGCGAATGGCACGTGCCAGTATTCTCATTATTTTGTACTTGGTATCTGTATGACTGTATCTCGGTGGAAATGGAGCAAGCTCTCTGCTCTCTGCTCGCTCAAGTAACCAAAAACCACACAAATGAAGTATAACTACTTCAAAGTGTGGTGCAATTTATTCACAACAATGCACTGCTCTGAGTCCAACAACAAACAAAAACTGTAAAATTCATGATGATGATGATGATGATGATGATGATGATGAGAAACTTTTTCTAGCCATTAAACTAATCATATATAGATACTTAGTTCCACACAAATAATTAGCAATCCAACCACAATCTAAAAGATAAATGAGAATATGAGGCATAAAAAGGGTCAAATATTATCCATTTAATTAGAAAAAGCTAAGTGGTAGTACTTGACTTATTATACCGTCGCAAGAGAGACGAGTATAAGTTTATGAAATACGGAGTATACAACTATATTTCTAATGAGACGTAAGCTGAATTTTTTTTTTTTTTTTTCCTGTTGCATGGCACTTGGCAGGGACTCCTGGGCTAGGTGAGGGAATTTTTTAAAAATCCCACTAACAATTCACACGCGTATACCATTGATTAAATAATAATCTATGACACTAATTATATTCAAGAGAATTTGATTTAAATTAGTAATTAATTAATGACATTATCCACGACTCCGTATTACGAACAAAAAGCTAAGTGCAGCACTAAAAGCATATAATAATCTCCGATGATAAAAACTGTGCATTGAAAAAAATATATAATTAAAAAAAGACTTGATCATTGATCATTGATCATGTATCATGTATGTACCTGATGAACGAAGACCTTCTGGAATCAAGTATTCTTGAAATTCAACTAAACCCCAGATACAAAACTTCAATTATTCACACTATTCTTTGTTATTTTTATTATTATGCAAAAGGGTGATCTTTGATTAAGTACAAGGGTTTATTACACAAAACAAAATTTAATAATGAAAGCAGAATTTATAAATTGAAGCTTGTTTGAAAATCAAAAGGGTATAGGAAGGTGAATTGATTAAATAAAAATACAAAATCTGGAAATAAATAAAATTAGAAGAGAAAAAAAGGAGGAAACTCCAGGTGGGTTTAATAGTGTAAATAAAGCTGGAAATAGCAGGAAGTAAATAATAAAAAGAGAGAAGAGATAATCAAATAAGTGTTTTAATAGTAAATAAAGCTGGTACGGAGTAGGATTTGAAGGGAGGGAAGGAAGGAAGGAAGGAAGGAAGGAAGTTGGTGAAAAGACGGAAGTCAGAAGACAGAGGAGATAATCAAACGTGTTTTTCTCCAATTTTATTTGAAACTTTGTTTGGGAATGAATAATACGGAGTAATAAATATACTTTGGTAATTAAATAGGGATTACTACTTCCTTGACCTTCTTATTTTGACACCAAACTGATTAGGATTTAGGATAATGCCATCCGACTCATCTTTTACTTTTGTTTTTCTTATCTTTAACATAACTTTACAACCAACCTATTACCTATGATTAAATCATTTCCATATTACACCCTATCCATATTTAGATTTTCACATTTAACACTTCATGCTACCTTCTACTCTCGCCTCTCCATAATTCCATTTCCACCCAAAATGGTCCCTCACTTTTCTCCCTTCCGCTTTCGATTTTATCCGATTTTAGTACGCTTCAGATCGGGGTGAAACCCTAGTTGTAACAACAGCCGACGGATAAGACAGCCAGAAATTTCACTAACCCACATGCTAGCCGCCTACACGCCTCCGTCTTTAACCGGGACATGTCTAAATCAAAGTCTCCTGATGCTACCCGCCTAAGCCCAATCAAAATGAAAAAAATAAAAATAAATTAAGTTTATCTGAGTTAGACTCGGATCAATCATAACAACCCCAACATGACTCACTCCTTCCTAATGGATGGGCAGTCACCTCGTTTGCCACCTCTAAGTGTATTGGTGGATCTTGAATTGGATATTTTAGGGGTCAACTGAGAACCAGAGCCGTTCATCTTTGTTTGACAAATAAAAATTAAAAATAATATTATTAACGTTGGTAAGTTTTTTCTAATATTTATTCTCATATAATTTTTTTGTCAATGTTAGGTGCAAATCCATACTCCACCGGGATCACCACTATTAAAATGGTAATATTTGTATTTATGTTTAACATCTCATGATTTTAATGGGTAACCAACACAAACCCTATATTGATTTAGAATTTCTTTCAATTTTTATGTGCTAATTTTAGAATGAAATATCTTTCATTTTTTCGGTACATTTTATCATTTCAGAGTGCACTTTCTTTATTTTTCCCCTGTTATTTTTTACTATTAGTCCAAAAATATCTTTGACTTTTCTTACTATTTTATGTGTCATTCTTTATATTGATTAAAATATTTCTTACAAATAAATAAAAACACAAAAGACCTATTATAACACCGTGGGACTATATATCTTATTATTTAGAAATAAGTCTTTTTTAATATGTTTCTTAAATTGTATAATCTCATACTTATATCTCTAACCAAAGGGATATTTGGTTCACCGTATTTACTTTTAGTTACTTAATTTTCTCATCCATTAATATATGTAACTATTGTGTGAACTCTGTGAAGTAGTCAAGCGAATGAAATAAATAAACCTTGATAAGTATATGTCATTATTCATCAATATATATAATCCACACAATTATATAAAAATTTGTCTTTCCTCGCTTAAAATTTTAGGCTATTTTTTTTTCTATTTTTTTTTTTTCACTAAATTGAACTTACTTAACTGAATATAATTGAGTTGACAAAATTACAAACCATACATACGGAGTACTCCGTATAATAGAAGAAGGTCATCAGGGTAACTGGTGAGTGGTGAGTACTATCATAGGTAGTTGCTTGTGTGCATCCATTCAACCCTGAAAAGTGACAACGCATCAAAAGCGAAAGCAACATTACCATAATTCTGACAACGACTACCTTAACAATTAGCACATTCCCATATGTCCCCCCGATAAGACCCAAATGGAGGAGGGAATAGGGATATGAACAACGAAGCGAAGGAGCCGTGTATTTGACATGACATCGATTTTTTCAATTTCGAATGGAAGATCCCATATATAGTTCTCTTCCTATTTTAACTTTTTAAGACCATGTCCAAATGGGATTACCAATAAGGTTATGCTCTTCTTGGGCAATGTCGAAGCACAAATTGGGCCGAATGGGCCATGGTCTCAATGGCCTTGAAACAAAAACGTGTGTATATAGAGAGGGTGAAGTTTTTATGAGTCCTTAATATTAAAAGAGTCTCTAATTACTTATAAAGTTAATTAGATGGACTAGACAAACGATGGAGATGAATGCAAAGAAGTATAGTGTATTAATACCCAAAATAAAAAGGAAAAAGGCTGATGGAGAGGGGTGCATCATGCATGGGACTAATGTTGTTATTCCAAAGATACGATTAATATCAAATAAATAAATTGTTCATATATATTATTATTGTATTAAGCCCATAATATAGCCGTACATTTTTACACGGGTTAGACACATGGTAAAAAGGTTGAATCAAGCCATTCAAAATAACATCACGAATTAAATAGCAATTAACCTTAATATGCTTCGTCCTTTTATAAAACACGATATGAGAAATTTAAAGGCAAATTAGTCATTGTCTCAAAGACACAAACATAGCTTAACGTGGTGAATAATGTGTTGTGTTATTTTCATTAAGCATTATAATATTAGAAGCGGCAATTAGGGTATTCAAGTTCGATTTGGATCGGATTAAGTTGGATTAGGTTATAACGTGTTTGGGTCATCCTCCCTCCATTTTTTTCCATTCAATACATTTATTTTTTGTACACTATTCACCAGTTAACCTTCAATTTCAATTTAGCTTATCCTTTCGGATCGAGTTAGGTTATTTCGGTTCATTCTCATATTATCGCTTTAATGCAATTTTTAACCGTTAAATTTAAATTTTTAGCCATTATTTGGTTGAATTTATTAATTATTAGGTTAAAAATTAAACGTATCAATTTAAACAGTTTATAGATTATACATCAAAGATCAGAGGCGATTTTAGGACTCGTTCGACGGGGGTGCGAAAAATTAACGAAATTACGAAAATTGCGGAATTATGTTTATATAATAAAAATTTGGTTCTAACAAAATAGTTTATTGTGTGATTGGAAAAAATATAAATAAAAAAAATGGTAAAAAAAACATTGAACAAAAATTGTATACTAGAGATATTGAACCCTTGAACTTAGACAAGGAAAACATACTCCAAACCACTAGACCAACATAGTTAATATATCTACTAATTACACAAATTATACTTACTTTTTAACAAAGGGGGTACGGATGCATCCAATGCACCCCTCCATATACGCCTTTGTCAAAGATAATACGTTTGATTTTGTATGTTTTGAGTTTTATAATAACTTTTTTGAGTTTTATAAAAAAAAAAATAATGAGTTTTTAGTATAAAATTTTTAAGCTCCTTTATTTTGATCAATAATAAGTTTTTAAGAGCATGTCTATTCATGAGTAAGAGACTCCTTGAAAAATTGAGGAGGAGAAATTTTTTTGTCCAAGAACGAGTACTAATAAGCAAAAGCTTGAGGAAGAAAACGCACAACAACAAATAGAGAAAGAGGACGCACATCGTGAAGAGGAGACACTACAAAAAAAATACTGCCATTGCGACGGATTTTTTGCGACGGACATAAAATCCGTCGCAAAATTTGTTTTGCGACGGACTTTGCGACGGTTTTTTTTGCTTGCGACGGAATTTGCGACGGACCGGAATTTCCCAGACCCGCGAAATGAAAGTCAAATGGCGGGAAGGTTTGCGACGGAAAATCCGTCGCAAATATTGACCTTTGCGACGGAAATTCCGTCGCAAACATATTGACCAAACTTGCCAAAAAGTTGGTCAAGGTCAAATGTTGACCAGATTTGCGACGGAAATTCCGTCGCAGGAGTCAATATTTGCGACGGAAATTCCGTCGCAAATCTGGTCAACATTTGACCTTGACCAGATTTGCGACGGAAATTCCGTCGCAAAATTCCGTCGCAAAGCTTTTTTATACAGACTCGCGGATCTCCTTCTTTTCCCCAAATCGATTTCACAATTAAAAAAAAAAAAACCCTAAGGCGATATCGGCGATTCATCACCACCACACCACCCAACCACCCTACCCTACCTCCCTACAATCCCCCGCCGGAGCCGCCGTCGCCGGAGCCGCCGTCGCCGCCCCTCCTTCCTCCTTCTCCTTCTCCTTCCTTCCTTCTCCTTCCTCCTCCGCCCCTCCTTCCTCCTCGCCGCCCCTCCTTCCTCCGCCCAACCGCCCCTCCTTCCTCCTCCACCTGCCACCTCACCGCCACTTCTTTCTTTCTTATGTATGTATACTAATTTTATTAATATACCGTCTTAATTTTTTTTGTTTAATCCGTCGCAAAATTCCGTCGCAAATTCCGTACTATTGTTTTTTTATTGTTATTAGGAATAGTTAGTTTAGTTTAATTGTTATTTGATTAGTTTAGTTAGTATTGTTAGGTGGTTAGTAATATTAGGTTAGTAGCTAATTCCGTCCCAAATCCGTCGCATATTGTTGTTAAGTTGTTTAGGACGATTGTTTTTTGATATAAAATTTGCATTGTTGTTGATTGTTAGTGTTGTTGATTTGTTTAGAATATTCTTGAATAGTACCCGTTCAATAATCACACATTAGGTGTAATTGTTGAATAGTCCCCGTTTTGGGACTGTCTTTGAATCTTTCATGCCATTTAGGTAGTAACCACTCTTATATTTTCTTGATTGTAATGAAACAAAAATTGGGCAACACTTCCTTATTGTTCTCCAAATACATTCTATATAATGTATTTGGAGAACAATAGGGAAGTGCTGCCCAATTTTTGTCTCATTACAATCAAGAATATATAAGAGTGTTTACTAATGGTGTGAAAGATTCAAAGATGGGTTTAGGCTGGAGAGATAAGGACCCCAGACCAATATATGTAAATTGTTTTTTTTTGCAGGTTGGTGTTGGTGTTGGTGTTGGTGTTGGTGTTGGTGTTGGTGTTGGTGTTGGTGTTGGTGTTGGTGTTGGTGTTGGTGTTGGTAGTTGTAGTTGTAGTTGTTGTTGTTGTTGTTGTTGTTGTTGTTAGTTGTTGTTATATATATGTAGTTGTTATTTAATTGTTTTTGTTAATTAATTGTTGTTGTTGTTAATAAGTTGTTAACTAGTTTTTGTTGTTAGTTGTTGTTATATATATATATGTAGTTGTTGTTATTTAATTGTTGTTGTTAATTAGTTGTTGTTATTGTTTGTTAAAATATGTAGATTTACTATGAAGAGATTAGAAAGAAAATGGATGTATGAAAGGTTGGATTCTAGGAAAAAAATAAGGCAGGATTTCGTAATTGGTGTTAATGAATTCATTAACTATGTTAAGCAACAAGACGAATACGTTAGGAATAGAGAAATTAGGTGTCCATGTTCTAAGTGTAAGAATACAAAGTATTTAGTTGAGCAAGATGTACGGAAACACCTTGGTTTGAGAGAGTTTTAATTACGTAAAGCATTTCTTTCTAATTGTTGCTATATTAGTTTGATAATAATATGCCGGGCGGAAGACGACGAGGTGGTGGTAGTCGTCAGCCTGAGGGAGGACGATCGGGAGCTAATCATGATGAGGACGAGATTGTACCTGAGACTCAGCCGCCTACACATCGAGTACACCTCGATCCGACTGATTACGAAGGCGCCAAGTGGTAAGTATCTTATTTGTTTACGGATAATTGATTATATATACGTATATATTGATTATAATATGATTACTTGTTGACTATTTTATTTTCACATTTAACTCTTTTTCAGGTTCAGTGACAAAGACGTTTCTACTCTTATAACACAGACCATTATTTGCAACTACAAGGAGTATGCGCCCAACTGGTCAGAAGCGTCGGATTACATTAAGGAAGAGTGGTGGAATTGGTTTGAGGTATTTATTAACTGTTTACTACCTATTTCCGTTTTATTATTTATTACCTATTTATTGTTTCATACTTATTTAACTATTTTTTTTCTTGAAACAGAAAAAAGTTACCTTTCACCCTCGTGATAGAGCAGCGGTTAGGTCGGCGTGGGAAGAGATGATGAAAGACCGTCTTCGCAAAAGAATTCACTACGCTATGCAGAAACCAACGGAGAAAAGGCCGCACTGGATACCCTTGGATATTTTTGAACAACTGAAGGCTAGAAAGGACAATCCAAAATTCCAAGAGAAATCCGACAAAAACAAGACCAACCGGATGTCGGGAAGTACCGAAAAGGGCAAGGCCTTAGGTACTCACATAATGGGTCGTAAAAACACCCTACAGATGATGGATGAAATGGTAATTGTTTAGTTTTTACTTCATTTTTCTTGTCTTCAATAATTTTCACCCTTTGACAATATTGAATGTTTTTTTCAACAAGTGTCGTTGGATTTAAATTGCAGGCTGGAGAAGATGGGAGGGATGTACCATCGGCCTTGAAGTTGCTTGAGAGGACAAAAAAGAATGCCAAGAAGGGTTGGCTATCAACGAAACCCAAAGCACTATTTGTAAGTTACAGAAACTTTTCTTTATATTTTAGTAATTTGGTTTACTAATTAATTAACGTATACTAATAACATTTTATTTTTGTTTTGTAGGAAAAAGTTTTTTCAAGAAAGAACAAAATGATAAGTGAAGGGATCCCGGAGCAAGATATCGACGACAACGAGATCTACTGGAAAATCACACAGGAATTTGCGACGGAAAATCACACAGGAATTTGCGACGGAAATGTCTCAATTTGCGACGGACATTCCGTCGCAAACCTTGACCAGAAGTCAAGGTCAGTCAAGATTTGCGACGGAAATTCCGTCGCAAATAGGACCATTTGCGACGGAAATTCCGTCGCAAATCTTGACTGACTTTGACCAAAAGTCAGGGTCAGTCAAGATTTGCGACGGAAAATCCGTCGCAAAGGGGACCATTTGCGACGGAAATTCCGTCGCAAATCTTGACTGACCTTGACTTCTGGTCAAGGTCAATCCGTCGCAAAATGAGGTCAATCCGTCGCAAATAGTTTGCGACGGAAAAATCCGTCGCAAATTAACTTTTTGCGACAAAAATATGGGACAGACGCAGTCCGTCGCAAATCCGTCGCAAAAACATCATTTGCGACGGATTTCACCCTTTTTGCGACGGAAAATTCCGTCGCAAAACGAGCATTGTTTTGTAGTGAGAGGAGCTGAAAAATTGATTTCTTAATTAGGATGATACCATTTTACATCATCATATTGTGGATTGATGAATTTTTTGTTTATTATTTTGTTGTGTAAATTTTATTTCTTTTAATAATTGAAATATAATTATTTTTTTTGAAAAAAATAATTACACCATAATTTTTATCCTTTTTTCTCTATAAATAGTTAGTAATATTTGACATATTTTGACATATTTTTCCTTCTTTTCCTTTTTTGATTTTATTTACTCTATTAGATATCGTTTTCTAACGAACCTTTAAGATTTGTAATTGAATGAAATTGAAAAAAAAGCGAGTACATTGATAATTGAGAATTTATAACATTTAAATTAAAATGACGAAAAACTAAAGTGAACACGTAAATAAAGCTTACGAAAATAAATCTAACACATAAATAAAGCTTACAACTCATTACAACAACATTGGATAAACTTAATAATTTTCTCAGTTAAAATTACATAACATTGGATAAGATTGAATAAGTGATATTTCAACTGCTTGATTATGGTTGGTCTATTCAGATTACGGATAAGATTTGATAAGATAAGAAATATTTACAATTCTTATTTATTTTTTTCTCTATAAATAAGTAATAATATTAACATATTTCAACACATTTTTCATCCATTTTCTTTCTAACTTGTTTTGTTTCTTTTAGCCTAAAAAAATATTTTAATTTTATCTAGTTATATTTCATTGATCCTTTACAGATGCAAATGTTAGAAACTTTAACGAAAATGAAAGATAAAAATTTGAATATATTGTGCTGTGTCCACCTGTTTTGAACAATGCAACAATAAGTAATATTATATTGCTATTTTAATTAATTATACCAAGAAAGTTAAATTGTATTTTACATAAAATCCAACATATTTTATATTGCGTTTTTTCAGATACTTATCTTTCGAAAGGCGAAGAACATTGCAAATTAAGGAAAGAAGTCGTCAAAATTATTCAACGTTTGTTCAACGTCATGAATCGGGAAATTCTATATGATCTACTATTGGGAGAAAGAAGATTTTTCATTCCACGTGAGCGTGCCCATTATTATGATGTATACAATGAGGTTACTGGTGATCGAGTTTATCGATCTGGTACTTAAGAGAGGGAGGGGTTGAATTAAGTATCCTTTTTAAAATTTATTCTAAAAGAGATGACCACGAGAGATTCTGAAATAATACTCAGGCTAACTGAACAGTCTGATTGTCTGTTCAATACAATAAGAATTGTGCAGTATTATTTTTTGATCAATTTCGTAAAATGTGAGGACAAAATAGGAAAGAAACAAACGTAAACAAAAGAAATAAAGCACGAAACACACGATTTTTAACGTGGTTCGACCTACTCTCTAAAGGTCTATGTCCACCCCTTTCTTATTATTAATTCCTTAATACTTCCTCCATTTTTCTATTTTCTTCCCATTTCCCTTTTTTTGGCAAATTATTTCTTTTTTTCCCATATCTCATCTTTCCTTTTTTAACCATCAAATTTACTATATAGTCCTTGTTCCACTTGTATATTTACACTATTTGACATTGCTTTTTTATTTTTTAATCTCTTTTAATTGTTTAATTTGGCCCACATGCAAATCTACCATTATAATCAATTTTCTTAATATACGTGTAAAAAGAAATGGGAGGAAAACAAAAAAAATGGAGAAAAACAAAAAAATGGAGGAAGTAATTAACTCAAATTACAAGGAACTTCCCACGATAATCAACCCCGATCGTGCAATCTCGAGTACAACCCCGTATCCCAAAAGAATTCGTACACTTTAAAGAAAGATTACAACTGATATTGCTCCTTAATAGATTCACTAATCTAAACAAAGGAGGAGAGCAATAAGTATTCCTACGAGCAATAAGTATTCACTGTTGGTAATTTAAGTGTAATTACCGGTTCATTTTTTGTAATTTGGGTTTGGTTCAAAGACGGACAAACTTATAAATAATAAAACTAGTTCGGGAAGTACGGAGTGTACATTAGTCTATTATATTATAAGTTCGCGGTATAGTTGCCTTAAAAACGACTATGCGGGGATCTATAACAAAAACATCTTGAACAGAAAAACAAATTGCATATCAAAACTTCAAAATTATATCTCTCTGTTTTCTTGCCAAAAACCGAGGAACACCGTCTTATCTCTGTAGAAAATTCGGAACATCCCAGTCATTAATATACGGGACGAATTGTTCTATAAGGAAAGCATCGCGATTCGGTGTTGTTTCATTGTCTTAATTTCTTTTACAGTATATTACTAACAATCACTAATCAGAACAAAGGAGAACAAATTACAAAAATAATTGTTTGATGTAATGTGTGACGTAGATTAAAGTAAGAGAGATAAATAATGAAAGAGAGTAATGAAGAATAAGTGTAAATTATTGTTGAAGGAATATTTTGATTGTAAATTGAAAAGTTGAGGAATAATGAGGTGGATGAGTAAGAAATGATTAGAGAGAGTGAGATGAGGAGGAGTATAGTGTATGGTTGGAGATGGTCTAACAATTATGGAATAGTCATTGTCTAGTCGGGTTAACATGGGGATAGGGTTTGGGTTACTGAGATGGAGTGTTGGCTAATGGATCAATTTTCCGTTTGCAAAATTCTGAGAAATCTATCCGGTCAGGTCAACTCGAATTCCACCGGGTGAACTGAATCAGATTAAACTAACTGATCTAACAATATGTGTAATTAATTACAGGTTAGGAAATGGGCGAAGCTGCATAACACCGTAGGGCTTGTTAAAATATATAATTCAAATGTTGTTTAATACTTAGTCAAGTTATGACCATGAATTGTGGATCATGGTTAGTTTGTTTTCTGGTTTTTAGGAAGTCAGTTTTCTGTTTTCTAAGTAATGCTCCCTGATTTACAGGCATGTACTTAGTCGTGTAGTTGAGAGGTGGATGCCTCAAGTAGTCTCTATTTAAGGATTGTAATTCACTCTGAATTATGATTTTATGCAAGCTAATAAAACTCAAGTTCTTCTCCCTTCCATATACTGTGTTATATAAATTCACACGAAATTCTCAAATAAGTACAACAAATTTGGTATCAGAGCGTTAGGTTTCGATTCTAGGATCTGTCATGGCAACCAATGGCTCTAATTCTCAAATACCAGTTTTCAAAGGTGTTCAATTCCAATTTTGGGAATTGAAAATGAAAACTCTTTTTAAGTCTCAGGAACTGTGGGATCTTGTTGAGCATGGGTTTGAGGACACTAAACCTGCTGATCCAGATGCAGTTCTCAGAGAAAAGAGAAAGAAGGATGCTAAGGCCTTGTTTATAATTCAACAAGCCTTAGAAAGTGAGCATTTCTCTCGAATTGCTTCTGCCACAACTGCAAAACAAGCATGGGATATACTTCAGAATGCTTTTGTTGGAGACAAAAAGGTAGTCTCAGTAAGACTGCAATCCTTAAGGAGAGAGTTCGAGACTTCTCTCATGACTGACAAGGAAACAGTGCAGGAGTACTTGTCTAGGGTTTCAGAAGTTGTGCAGAAAATGAAAGGGTATGGTGAGAATGTCACAGACTATCAGGTTGTGTGCAAGGTCCTAATAAGTCTCACTGCCATGTTCAATCATGTTGTTGCAGCCATTGAGGAGTCAAAGGATTTGGAGAAATATTCCTTTGATGAACTAATGGGCTCATTGGAGGCTCATGAGGACAGGCTGCAAAGATTCTTTGATAAGAAGGACGAAAAAGCTTTCCCGGTCAGGGAAGACACATCAAGAGAGAAGTCAAATAATGGCAGTGGACGTGGCAGAGGAAGGGGAGGCTACCGAGGAAAGGGGCGTGGCAGATCATCTGGTCAGTCCTCTCATAGCAATGAGAATGGAACTCAGGCTGCAAAAGGACCAATGAAGTGTTACTATTGCACAAAGCCTGGGCACAAAGAAGTAAATTGTTGGAAGAAAAAGAAGGACTTGGCTGAACAGCAAGGTGTAGATAAGGCCAACTTTGCAGAAAATGAGGAAAGGTTGTTTCTGACAAGTGAAGGATCTCAAAACACTCAAGGAGGAGTCTGGTATATTGACAGTGGGTGCTCAAACCACATGTCAAGCACCAAGTCACTGTTCATAGACTTGGATGAGACAAGGAAGAGCATGGTGAGGCTTGGAAATGATAAGAAGTTGTCTGTGGAAGGCATTGGAACAGTAGCTATCAAAACCAAACAAGGTAATACAAAGCTGCTACATAATGTTCAGTACGTTCCACTTCTAGCATATAATTTGTTGAGTGTAGGATAACTATTAGAAAATGGTTTCACCTTGTTGTTTGGTGACAACTCATGTGTAGTTAGGGATAAATCTACAAATGAAATAGTTGCCTCGACAGAAATGGGTAGTAATAAGATGTTCCCTCTTGATTTAGTTCAGACTATCAATAGTGCTTTGACAGTAAAGGAAGATGACAAGACTAAGTTGTGGCACTTACGTTTTGGTCATCTGAATTTACAAAGTCTGAAATTGTTGGGCAGCAAGTCTTTGGTAGAAGGGTTACCAAAACTAGGTGAAATTGGCCTATGTGAAGGGTGTGTGTATGGAAAGCAATCAAAGGGTTCATTTCCTATTGGGAGAGCTGTGAGGGCCACAGAAGGTCTAGAATTGGTCCATGCTGATCTCTGTGGACCAATGCAAACTGAATCATTTGGTAAGAACAAATATTTTCTGTTATTTACTGATGATTACAGTAGGATGAGTTGGGTGTACTTCTTAAGATTTAAGTCAGAAACATTTGAGTATTTCAAGAAATGGAAAGCCATGATTGAAACTCAAAGTGGAAGAATATTGAAATGTCTTAGGACTGATAATGGAGGTGAGTTCATATCACAAGAATTCACTAAATTCTGTGAAAGTAAGGGGATTAGAAGAGAGTTGACTGCTCCATACACCCCGGAGCAAAATGGAGTAGCAGAGAGGAAAAATAGGACTGTGGTGGAAATGGCAAGGAGCATGCTAAAGTCAAAGAATTTGCCAAATGAGTTCTGGGGAGAAGCAGTGGCAACAGCTGTCTATATTCTCAATATTTCCCCTACCAGAGCTGTTGCAGACAAAATACCATATGAGCTATGGACGGGCAGGAGACCCAATGTAAGCCATCTCAGAGTTTTTGGTTGCTTAGCTTATGCCTTGGTTAATTTAAGATCAAAATTAGATGATAAATCTGAGAAATGCATATTTGTTGGATATGCAATCCAATCCAAGGCATATAGGCTATACAACCCCTTAACTGAGAAGGTAATAATTAGTAGAAATGTGGTGTTTGCTGAAAATGAAGAATGAAGATGGGTAAAGGAAGCTACTGGTCATAGAATGTTCACATTTGAACATACTGATGGTCAAATTGAAGGAACCCAGACTACTCTGGAGAATGCTACTCCACCAGAAACTCCTCAAAGCAATATGTCATCAGATTCAGATGACAATCATCTATCAGAAACAGATTCAGATGACTCTCCCCCTAGAAAAATGAAATCTCTTGAAGAGATTTATGAGCAATGTGGGTTTGCCCTTGTTACAGAAGAACCTGTTGACTTTTCTGAGGCTGCAAGACAAAGTCAGTGGCAGATTGCCATGGAAGAGGAGATAAAGTCTATTCAGAAGAATAAGACTTGGGAGCTGGTTGACCCACCATCTGAGAAGAAACCAATTGGGTTAAAATGGGTGTTCAGGACAAAATTTGATAAAGATGGGAGCATTCAGAAACATAAGGCAAGATTGGTGGTCAAAGGCTATGCTCAAAAGGAAGGGATTGATTTTGAAGAAACGTTTTCACCTGTGGCAAGATTTGAAACTGTAAGAGTAATTTTGGCTTTAGCTGCACATTTGAAATTACCAGTTTATCAATTTGATGTGAAATCTGCATTTCTGAATGGTGAGCTACAAGAGGATGTTTATGTAGATCAACCCTTGGGGTTTGTTAAGAAAGGAGAGGAACATAAGGTCTATAAGCTGAAGAAGGCCTTGTATGGTCTGAAACAGGCTCCTAGAGCCTGGTATAGCAGGCTGGATGAATTCTTTGCCAAGAATGGGTTTCGAAGAAGTGAGAACGAGCCTACTTTATACATAAAGAAGGCTGCTGACAAAGGATTCATCGTAGTATGCGTGTATGTGGATGATATCATTTATGTCAGTTCATCACAAGCATTATATGAGCAATTTAGAAGTTCTATGATGAATGAATTTGAAATGAGTGACTTAGGATTACTAAGGTACTTCCTTGGGTTGGAGGTAATCCAAAGTAAGGATGGAATTTCTGTTTCACAGAAGAAGTATGTCCAAGATTTACTTAAGAAATTCAAGATGGAGGATTGTGAACCAGCGATAACACCTATGAATCTAAATGAGAAGCTGCAAAAGCAAGATGGTACTGGTCCTGCTGATGAGACAATGTTCAGAAGTATGGTAGGAGGCCTGAATTATCTTACCCATACTAGACCTGACATTGCTTTCAGTGTTAGTAAAATTTCCAGGTTTTTGCATTGTCCAACCAAGCAACATTTAGGAGCTGCCAAAAGGATACTCAAGTATGTGGCTGGAACTGCAGGAAAAGGGATTTACTACAATGCTTCCAGTGAGTTTGGCTTGGTTGGATACACAGATAGTGACTGGGCAGGGGATTTGGATGAAAGAAAGAGCACTTCAGGGTCTGTTTTCCTACTTGGGTCAGGAGCTGTGACATGGAGTTCCAAGAAGCAAGATACTGTTGCACTCTCATCAACTGAAGCAGAATACGTAGCTTCAGGTGCAGCAGGGAGACAAGCAGTATGGTTAAGGAAATTACTCACTGATTTGGGAAGTGAGCAGACGAATGCTACAACTCTCTGGTGTGACAATAGGTCTGCAATTTCTATGACAAAGAATCCTGCATTTCATGCAAGGACCAAGCATATTGAGGTCCAACACCATTTCATCAGAGGGTTGGTCAGTTCAGGGAAAGTTGAGTTGAAATTCTGTGGTACAAATGATCAAAGTGCAGATCTGTTCACTAAGAGTCTACCACAGGCCAAGCATCAGTTGTTCATGGATAGGATAGGAGTTCATGACATTTGAATTAAGGGGAGGTGTTAAAATATATAATTCAAATGTTGTTTAAGACTTAGTCAAGTTATGGCCATGAATTGTGGATCATGGTTAGTTTGTTTTCTGGTTTTTAGGAAGTCAGTTTTCTGTTTTCTAAGTAATGCTCCCTAATTTACAGGCATGTACTTAGTCGTGTAGTTGAGAGGTGGATGCCTCAAGTAGTCTCTATTTAAGGATGGTAATTCACTCTGAATTATGATTTTATGCAAGCTAATAAAACTCAAGTTCTTCTCCCTTCTATATACTGTGTTATATAAATTCACACGAAATTCTCAAATAAGTACAACAGGGCTTGAAAGTGTTTATAAGATGAGAAGAAAAATAAGATTAGGATGAGAGTATGAAAGGTGGCAGGCAACATACACATACAGTAGTGAGACTGAAGTGGAAACTTGCCAAGTATCACTATTCTAGTCTACGTGGCAACGCAACAGTTAGTTAAAGTGCATGCAATGCAATGCAATTATGCAAGTCTCGTGTATTTTTGCACTATATATATATTTAATGAAAACTCATTCGCCCAAAAAGAGAGCGTAAGTCAATAAGTCATTCATTCACCCTACATATTAATAGATATAGCTACAATTATAGTTACAAATAATGTCAGGAGCCCAAGGAGCGCAACCGCCGGGGTCATTTACGGCGACAACATATGAGTCGGTGCAGGAGGCGGATAACCGTGTGAGGACGGAGTTGAGGTCCGATAAGGATGATAAGGGTATTCAGATTGACAAGCTCCAGGATAAGGTTGATGATGCTGCGGGCTTAGGGGGGCCTGTTTTCGGACCTGGTAAAGATGATCCTCCCAACAAGCAAGACCTTGGGGTTACCGGCACTGCCTAGCTCCCTGTGTCGTCCTGCTTATTACTTACTTACTTACTCTATGCAACAACTCATTACAGTTTTATATAATGTAAATTAAATTCACTACTAATATCTCATATGTAGCTAGTCACATAGTAGACTAGTAGTGTAATGTAATAACGTAAGGTCTTATGATTCTAATGGATTATATACCATGTGTGTATCAGTGTATGTGTATACTCTTGCGTTTCATTTTATACGTATACGCTCTTAACCTCTTATCACTCTCATATACTATGAGATCCTTTATTTATTTCTGCTTTTCTCACACTCATTGCGGAGAATGACGACCACACAATTGGTTTTATAAAATGATTACATTAACCTTTAAAAAACCTTTTCAATTAAAAAGGTTATCCAAGGATTTACAAATCAATATTTATGTATTAGCAACCAACATTACCTTTTTTAACTTTGATAAAATGAAAGTAATTTATATTTATTTAGTTATATTTTCAATTTATTTTATTTTATTTTATTTTAGTGTATAGTCAAATTTCCAATCTAGTAAAAGTAAAAATAAAAGTAAATCAATCAATATATATAATTAAAGTAGGAGTTTTTTAGTCTCCAACTATTACAAAAATTTTATTTATAAATAATAAATTATTTATAATTTTTCTATTAAAATTAAAAATTAAAAAATAATAAATTATTTATAATTTTTCTTTTAAAATTAGAAAATTCAAAAATAGTTATTAAATAATATTTTTTTTTAAAATTAGAAAATAATAAATTAATAAATTATTTTCTATTAGAATTAGAAATGGTTGATTATTTATAAATTTTATAAAAATTTAGAACAATATTATTATTTAAGATTTGTATACTTCTTATATAAGGTTATTAACCTTATTCAATAAATATGAAAATGGGAAATGAGTAGTTAAAAAATAATTGCTTACTTACAAATTTTCTATTAGACTTAGAACATTATTCTTTAATATTTATATACTTTTATTTAATTTTATTAACCTTATTCAACCTTTAACTCAATTAGTCTTCGTCTTAATATCTATTACTTTATTTTCTTATGCTTATCTTCTTCATAATACTCAACCCTAAAACGAATACCCCGTCTTAATTACGAATTTTTTGTTAAACTAATAAATGAGAGTACTTGAATATTTAACATTACACACTTTCGTATTTAACAATTCAAAAGAACTAAGATAAATTCTTTAATTAAGTAAAAACGGAAAAAAGACAAATGTCAAATATACTACACTTTAAAAGTATAAATATAAAAATTAAAGACCACAATGATGATTTATATATATCAAACGGAATAATTGCGTGGATGACATTTATTTTAAAGGGTTATTTAATGAGAATACTCCAAACTATTGAGGTGCTTCTCAAAATACTCCAAAGTATAATTTAACTACCAATATAACCAACTATTATACCGCTCCGCTTTCAATAGAACCGACCTTTTATTAACCTGTAAAAACAGGTAAAAAAGCTACACATTTTCCATTATAGATAATCTTCATCTCTTTCCCTTGCGTATACTAAAACAATCTGGAAAACCCAGAATATCTCATCTCAAATTATCAAAAATTCAATAAAAACACAATAAGCCCTAATTGAATTTGTGACACTACAATCACAAACCCAGAATACCAAATTATTATCTTAAAACAAACTAGATGGAGCTTTTACTTATGTTTTCCATTATAAATCTAGAATACTCACCTCTCTTTTTCTCATTCTAATTCTTTCTCCTCAAAAAATATTAAAATTGTAACAAATGAATCATAAAAACAATGCAAACCCTTAATTACCCAACCTAATACAACTAACACCAAAATTTGTTCCATCTCTTCGTCATTAATTTTTCCACGCTTTCTGCTATTTCTTATAAATAGAATAAGATGAAGAAGATTGAGAGTGAGAGTGAGAGTGAGAATGAGAAGAATATAAATCTGTTAATTATGTTGATACTGGTTTTTAAATTTGTCGTGTGATAGTGCTATTGAAAACTTTGCTAAGATCGTTGTTGCTGATGATAATGGAGATAGGGTGAGAAGTTAGTTGTGTTGAAAAGCAATGGATTGTGATTTGTGAATGATGTTTGCAGAAAGATCAAAGATGATAAGCGTGATTTTAGAGATGGTGATCAGAAATTGGGGATAATTGTGGAGATAAATGATGTTAAGGAGCGATTTGAGGTTGATGTTCCTGTGAATAAATATGGTAGAGAGGATGAATTGTAGGAGATTAATGGGGTTTTGGTTTTCTGGGGAAAAAGAGATTAATTGGGGTTTGGTGTTACTGAGAATAAGAAAAGATTAGCCCTGTAAATAAAATTGGGTAAGAAAGTAATGAGACAAAATACGAAGAAACCGGTTTAGCAGGTAGCCCACCTACCTGTTTTAGTAAAAGAGAATAGGTGTGATAGTTGGGTATATTGATAGTTAAATTAATGTTCAGAGTATTTTAAGAAGCACCTCAATAGTTTGGAGTATTGTTATTAAATAACCCTATTTTAATTGAGTATTGAAAGATATTTCATAAATAACAAAATATTTTTTCTTGGATATCAGCTTATTTTTTATGGATGAAACATTGTTTTATAGAGTGAAGAATTTTTTACGAGGATGGGGTAGATAAGTTTTGAGGGAGCAGGTAAGTGTCTTAAGGGGTAGGGTACTAGGGTTAGCTAGGCTCCGACGGTTAAGAGTGTAATTTGAGTAGTACAATAAAATCTCGATAGGCTGGGGTAGTTCAGGGATACAATTGATAATTTTGATGATCAAGTTGGTTAGTTGTGTTGTTAAATTTCGATTTCATGATTATAAATATATAATTATAAATATAAATAATAAAGAAAACGACGACGTACGTGAGTTCAACGAAATAGATGAGTTGGTGAGATGAAATTTAATTGTGTAATAGAAAGTATTTTATAAACAACGAAATAATGACAAATAAAAGGTGTTTACGAGAGGATAGAGCGAGTAAGCAGTAAAAAGATTGAATTATTTTTAGTCATTGTATTAGATTATAGTTTATTATAATTCGTATTTCTTTTTTGTTCCTCCATATTTTCAACTTATTTTTTACAATAAGATATTGTCTTATAGGGTAGTGGTTGATTTTGAATTATATATGTCGATTTTGTTTTTAGGAATTGGGGTAGATAGGTCTCAAGGGATGAAGTAATTGTCTTAGGCGTAAGGTGACTCACCGACGTTTAAGTGTGATTTGAGTTTTACAAAAAGAAATGTCTATAGGTTATGGTTGTTCATGGATACAGTTGATTCTGTTGGTCAAGTTGGTTAGTAAGGTGAGAAGGGTACGAAAATACCTGAATGATATGGAAAAATGGCACGTACGTACTAAGGTTATGAGTAGAACAACCGAGAAAGTAAGTAAATAAATTTTATTTGAAACTTCTATTTTGTGAAAATGACAGAGACATAAATGCCCTAAAAATAGGGACTAAGAAATTTAAGTGGATATTGCAAGGTATTAATAAATAATAAAGTAATGAAAAATAAAAGGCATTTTCGTGACGGATATAGTACAGTGTAAAAAGATAGTTTATTAGTCATAGTTGTATGATAATAGTTTATAGTCTGTATTATTTTTCTTTTTTCTATATACTTTTCAACTTATTCTTTGCAGATAAAACAATGTTTTATAGGGCGAGGGTTGATTTAACACTAGATATGTCAATTTTTTGAGGGAGGGTAGAGGGATAAGTCCTGAGGAAGGATATAAGTGTCTTGGGAGGTAAGATTAATCTCTGACGTTTAAGAGTGTAATTTGACTAGTACAAGCAAATGTCAATAGCCTGGAATTATTCAGCGATACATTTGATGAATAATGGTCAAGTTGGTTAGTTGAGTCGTAAGTAATGGAAAATAAAAGGCATTTTCGTGACGGATATAGTACATTGTAAAAAGACTAAAAAGATAATTTATTAGTCATAGTTATATGATAATAGTTTATAGTCTGTATTATTTTTCTTTTTTTCTATATACTTTCAACTTATTCTTTTCAAATGAAACATTGTTTTATAGGGCAATGGTTGATTTAACACTAGATTTGTCAATTGTTTGAGGGAGGGTTGATAACACCATATTTTAGATTTTTACCCCATATTTTATCTCTTATTTGCACGAAATAATAACCCAAGTTAGCTTAATTCGCTCATTCTGGTGTCAAATAATATATTGGTCGATTAGTTTTAAATAATTGAAATTCTATATTATTTTTGGATATTGGTACTTCTTTCGTTCTTTTATTTTATAGGTACGAAGTACGAATATAAAGTTGATCAAAGTGGGTCTGAAAAGTCATCTTTGGCTTGTTGGACTGGGCTCAAAAATATGGAACATTAGCAAATCAAAGAAAACCCAAACAAAAGAAAGCAGCCAGCAGCTTCTTATTTCCCGTTTGGCTAGGCAGAGGTTTTCTGGGGGGTGGGTGGGTGGGGTGGGGAGGAAGCAACATTTGGAAGAAAGCAGTAGAATAGCTGAGGGTTTAGTTAGTTTAATACAAATTCCAATTTTCTCTTTTGTTTTTAGTTTAGATTTAATTTTTCTCTTCAATTTACAAACTTTGTATGACGGTCTATCATCTCATTCCATTTAATTACAAGTTTTGTATGACGGTCTATCATCTCATTCCATTTAATTACAAGTTTGGTATGAATTATTTTCCCTCTTTCTCATTGTCATTACTATTTTTATTGTGTTTAGTTAGTTTAATTGCTTTAATTAATTAAAGTTTTAGTCTTTAACAATCTTACCATGTTTAGTATAGTTAGTTTATCATGTTTAGTTTCCAAGTTTCCATCTTTTATGTTTGCTTTAGTTTAATTAATATGATTAGTGAGTACTTTTCTCACTAGGGTGCGGTTGGACTCCGACATGTGTAGGTTACCGACATAATTCCACCAACTTGGTGTCGAGGGGGAGTTTATTGGGTTAATTAAGGGGTCTAGTTGTCATTACTTTATCTTGTTTGTACTTTGACTTTGAGTCCTTGTCCGTCAACGAGAGTCGGCTAGACTTGAGTCGGGACATCTTGTTGGGAGTAGTAGCCTCATTGAGTCGAGCCCGGGAGGGAGGACTTGAGAGGGATGCCCTTAGTTTTCGGTTTGAAATCGACCCTCGGGAGAGGGAGTGGGATGACCGGGCATAGCGTGGACTTAGAACCTTAATCTTGGGGAAAGGGGAGTCAAAATAGGCGTATTTTGGTAAGCTTTGACCCTTGACTTAAGGAGTTTGATGCATGAGTCCGAAAGGGAGTTGTGTCGGCATAGCTTGTGTCTTATAGTGAGCCCGAGAGGGAGTATATGAGCGAATTAGAGGCGTCTCACCATTAACCTTTCCCCTTGGCAACTTGTTATAGAGTTAAGCGGTAATTTACAAGTGTTGGAAGTCGAAATCGCGTCATAGGCCTTTCTTTATTGCTTTTATCTTTGTTCTATTGCTTGTTTGCTTCTTTAATTTAGTAGTCTTAGTTTAATTGATTTTTAGTTTAGTTAATTAGTTTAATGTTAATCATCTTATTGATTTGCGTAGCTAACCTATAATTTAAGACAAGACTAGTACTTAGAAGTCTGCAAAGAAGGTCCTTAGGTACTTAGAAGGCACTAAGGAGCTCATGCTTACTTATAGGAGATCCGATTATCTTGGGGTGATTGGTTTTTCAGATTCAGATTATGCCGGGTGTGTTGATAGTAGAAAATCAACATTTGGCTACTTGTTCCTTTTAGCTGGAAGAGCAGTATCATGGAAAAGTGGGAAGCAGTCTGTCATTGCTACTTCTACTATGGAAGCTGAATTTGTGGCATGCTTTGAGGCCACTATCCATGCATTGTGGTTGCGAAAATTTATCTCGGGACTTGGGATCTTCGATAGTATAGTCAAGCCGCTGAAAATTTATTGTGATAATTTTACAGCCGTCTTCTTCTCTAGGAACGATAAATACTCCAACGGTGCTAAGCATATGGAATTAAAATTCTTATCGATCAAGGAGGAGGTACAGAAACAAAGAGTGACTTTTGAGCATATAAGAACAGATAAGATGGTAGTTGATCCATTGACTAAGGAACTACCACCCAAGGCGTTCATTGGCAATGTAGAACGCATGAGTGTTGTATCAAGGGCCTTGTTATTATAAAGAAGTATGCTTGTTGTATATGTGACATCTAGAATTCACTTATAGTAGTATTTTTTTTATAACAGACGTGTTAATCATTATAATGTATGTATACATTACAGTAATTAGATTACATGTGACTTATTATGAGAATTAATGTTCTTCTCAAATTAAAGGTGACTTAGATTTAACATTGATTTGTGATACATGGAAGGAATCATGTCAATATAAGGGTAACATTATTGGTCAAACCGACCAAAATCTTAAGACTCTGCCACATCAGCTTTTCAATAACTTTTATTATTTCTTTATTGTTCAGACCCACCTCAGACTCACCCAAAACTTTATACATTATCCGTCAGACTCGTTTTAGACTTTACTTTTTTTACTTTACTTCTTTTTACAAAAAGAAATGACACATGTCAACCGCTCATTGGATAATTTTAATGAAAGTGGGTCAAGACTCACCCAAAGTCTTAATTTGAGTCTTGGATTTCCAAGACTCTATTTAAGACTTTGTTAAGACTTTACTAGATTATTGGTAGTTTTGAGTGAGTCTTGTCTTAAGACTTTCTAAAGTCTTGTCTCAAAACTACCAATAATCTTACCCTAATGATGTGTGACCGCCATGATCCAATTAGTTCTAATTCGATTAAGGATATAAAAGTTAGTGAGTTTAACATTAAAGTGCACATTATTATTGATATATTATTGAACCATCAAGACAACACAAAGGCCAAGTGGGAGAATGTTAGAATATTTTAATAATATTCGAATGACCTATATCTGTTGGGTTTAAATGCAAGTTAAACTCATATTAACTATTAATACGAGACTTTAATATAAAAGACGGTATCGTGATGGATTGGTCCCAATTAAAGTAATTAAAGTCCGGGAATTATTATTCCCTCTTATCTTACCCTAATAAGTCGTCTTTCACGAAAAGGTACGATCGAATTTGTTTATATGAAAAGGTACTCAACCCATATCATATATACTTTGTATATGATAGGGATACCTTGTTTATGCGAAAAGGCACGATCGAGTTTTTGTTTATGAGAGAGAGAATCAAGATCCCGTGTGAACTTTCTTACGACTCGAACCGTACGAACCAACGCAAACAAAAAAAATATTCGCATGCACAGTATCTTGATTATATATATATATATATATATATATATATATATATATATATATATATATATATATATATATATATATATATATATATATATAGAGGCCGGATCACGTGAGGCCGCCTCTTACGGTGAGGCCACCGAACCTCACGCATCCACAACCTAATTGGGCCAAATTCACGTTTGATATTGCTGTTGGGCGAATTTGCCATTCGGCTGAAAATTATGGGTCAAACCAAATCTTGCCATTGGGCCAAAAAACTTTCTCTCACTAAAAATAATAAAAACATAATTAAACTCTCTCTCTCTTCCAACCCAGAAACCTCAAATTCAACGCAGAAACCTCAAATTCAACGCAAAAATCGATTTGTCCTCCAATTGTTCGTAAATTCCATCAAAGCAACATACAAATTCAATTCAATTGATTTTGGAAGAAGATTAAGACTAATTTTCAGGTAATTTGATAATTTGATTCGTCGAATTTTCAACGATTGTTCGAATTTCATGCGATTGTTCGAATTTGATCAATTTTTCTCACGATTTTCTTTACATCTCGAGTTCATACTACTTATGACATTATTTCGATTATTTTGCAGCTCTAATAGCAATGGAGAATCTAGATATCACCACGGTTGATGATAATATTACTATTGAATCAGGTATGTCGTTTTTTGTCGTTTACATTATTGTTTTCTGATTCAATTTCAGCTAAATTTTGTTGAATATATAAGACTTAATTCAGGTTTAAATATTGTGAAACTAGAAAGCTTAAACTGTGAAACTATAAGCTTACATTGTGAAACCTGATTAAAAAAGGTTGATTTATTATAGCTTTCTTATATTGTGAATCCTAGGCAAAATAAACTGTGAAACTAGAAGCTGATATTGTGAAACCATGCTTATTAAAAAGTCTGATTTTGTTTAGTCTTTTTATATTGTGAAACTAAATGCTTAATCTGTGAAACTAGATGCTTAATCTGTGAAACTAGATGCTTAATCTGTGAAACTAGAGGCTTAATCTGTGAAACTAGAGGCTTAATCTGTGAAACTAGATGCTTAATCTGTGAAACTAGATGCTTAATCTGTGAAACTAGAAACTTACATTGTGAAACCTGGTAAAAAAAAGGCTGATTTAGTTTATATGTTGTGAGATCATTGTATAGGTACTGATTCCATTGTCAACACCAACGGAGAGGTTTCTACAATTTTAACAGCACAATCCACACCTACAGTACAGGTTGGTACGCCTATTACTTTGGTGAATCACACACCGGGTGGTAGTGACGAATGGATTGTCAGAGTTGCAGAAGATATTACACCTACTGTTGGGAAGTTATTTTTAAATCTAGAGTCGGCAATGACGTTCTATCAAGTGTATGCTACTGCTTGTGGGTTTGAAGCTAGGAAATCTACAACGAAGAGGTTTCGTGATGGTAATATTCGAACTAAAGCCATGGTTTGTAATCGTGAAGGCCATAATAAGAGGAAAGGAAAACCCTTTGAAACTCTTGCAAGTGAAACTGGTTCTGAAACTGGTTCAAATATTGGAAAAAGTGCAAAACCAAAAACTGGTCTGAAGGGAACTGAAGGAGATGAGGCTGAAAGTTCAAATAAGCAAGCATTTACAAGAACAACCAAAATTAGAAGGTGGGGTTGTCGTGCAATGGTCAAATACAAGTTCCATTATAACAAGTACATCGTTGAACAATTTCATGAGGGTCACAATCACCCAGTGACCTTTGTAAAGAATAGGGAATTTGATAAACTTGCAGCAAATATGAATGAATTTCATAAGCAAATGATTGTCCAGAATTCAAGAGTTAATGTTGGGGCTAGCTTAACATACCAGCTATGCAAAGAGCAAGTCGAAGGGTTCCAAAATGTGGGGGCTTCCCTTTCACAATTCAAGAATTTCCAACGGGATTTGAAGTGTTTCATTAAGAGTAAGGATGGAGACATGTTTATCTCACGTTTGGAAACCCTCCGTGACAAAAAAGGGTTAGAATTTGTGTATGAAATCGATTCTGAGAAAGCTTTGACAAGGATTTTTTGGACAGATGCTGAGGCAAAGAGATGTTACTCAGTGTTTGGTGATGCAATTTCATTCGATCCAACCTATGGCACTAACAAATATAACATGATATTCACCCCTTTCACTGGCATTGACCATCATAAAAAGTCAATAACATTTGCATGCGCTCTTTTAGATCATGAAGACGATGAAGCATTTATCTGGGCGTTTCAGCAATTTCTGAAATCAATGGGTGGAAAAGAACCTAATTACATTATCACTGACCAAGATGCAGGAATAAAAAAGGCGTTCCCTGGTATGTTTGTATATCGTGCAAGTTTTCTAGTTTTCTTAACTTGTGAAACTAGATCCTTATACTGTGAAACTACATGCTTAGCTTGTGAAACTAGATCCTTATACTGTGAATCTGGAAGGCCATATTGTGAAACCTGTTAATATAAGAGGCTGATTTTTTGAGTTCTTAACTTGTGAAACTAGAAGCTTATGAAGTGAAACTAGATCCTTATTTTGTGAAACTAGATGGCTATATTGTGAAACCTGTTGAAAAATCAGCCTGATTTTTTAAATTCTTAACTTGTGAAACTAGAAGCTTAGGCAGTGAAACTAGATGCTTATTTTGTGAAACTAGATGGCTATATTGTGAAACCTGTTGATAAAAGATCCTGATTTTTTGAGTTCATAACTTGTGAAACTAGAAGCTTAATTTGTGAAACTGGATTCGTATTCTGTGAAACTACAAGTCTATATTTGTGAAACCTGTTGATAAATGAGGATGATTTTTTTGAGTAATCTTATTTTGTTACATGCAGTTGTGTTCAAAACAGCAAGACATCGGTTTTGCATGTGGCACATTATGAAAAAAGTAACAGACAAGGTTGGGAGCACAATTTGCAAAGACACTGAATTCTTATCACGTCTGAACAATGTTGTTTGGAGCAATGATATGGAACCTGAGGAATTTGAGGAGAATTGGGTTAAGGTCATCACAGAATTCTCGTTAGAGGATAATATATGGTTGAGTGGAAAGTTTGCTGAAAGACACAAATGGATACCAGCGTATTTCAGAAATGTTCCGATGGGTAACATTTTAAGAACCACACAGAGATCAGAGAGTGCTAATAGTTTTTTTAAAAGATTTGAGAATAAATATGGGACCTTGGTTGAGTTTTGGATGAGGTTTGAGAGTGCCATCGACCAACAAAGGCATGCTCTAAAACTTCTTGAAGCACAGAGTGATAATTCAATGCCTGAAACCTTATATCGTTCAAACTGGGAAGCCCATGGAGCGAGAGTATATACACATGAAGTCTTCTATGACTTTCAAAATGAGGTTAAGGGCTCGATAAATGGGTGTAGTGTGGGTGGATACACCCCACCAGATCCTGTAACTAAATATGAGATTTTGATAGTTGAAGACGCGATCAAGAAAAAGAGCTACGCAGTTGAGTACAATAAAGGAACAATGGACGTGAGATGTTCCTGTAAACTATTTGAACGGAGAGGTATTCTATGTTATCACATAATTTGGGTTTGCTCGGGTAAAACTAAGGAAATACCTGAGAAATATATTTTGGGTAGGTGGAGTAAGAATGCACTTAGAAACCCTATTTATGATTCGAATGGAAATCTTTTGGACAACTACAATCCTACTAGTAGCCCGAAATATGGAATGTCTCGGTTGTGGTCTGAGATTTATGCAACTGTGGGGATCCTCAAAAGAAAAAAAGAGTCTGATGTGAGAGAATTTGCTAAGCTTGTAAAAGAATTCCGAGAGAAGTTGGAGCCAAACCCAAAGGCTTTGACAAAAGAACAAGAATTGGAAATCCTTCTAAACTGCAAGGCTCCAAAAGAAGGAAAGGTCTTACCACCTAAGTTCTCTAAGAACAAGGGTAGCGGGAAGCGGCTGGTCAGTAGCAAAAATAAGGCAATCATAAAAGCAAAAAAACCAAAACGGTTGTGTGCTAATTGTAAACGAATGTCACACCATGATAAAAGAAATTGTCCATATGATTTTGAAGAGCATTCTCCTGAGAATCAAGTATGTATTATTCCTTTACTTGATTTGTTTTTTATTCATATTTATTATACTGTGAAACTTGGGGCTTATGCTGTGAAACTAGGGGCTTATACTGTGAAACTAAGGGCTTATACTGTGAAACTAGGGGCTTATATTGTTGATTTTAATTTTAAGTATAATTTTTATTACTTAAGCAATGCAAGTTACGTTTCAGGGAGATACAACAGAAGAAGAAGAAGAAGAAGAAGAAGAAGAAGAAGAAGATGTATAGTGATGCGGGGAAGTAGTTTAGGTTTTATAGACTGTGAAACTAGGGGCTTATACTGTGAAACTAGGGGCTTATACTGTGAAACTAAGGGCTTATACTGTGAAACCTGTTGATAAAGGGCTGATTTTAGGTTGTTTATAATATTGTGAATCCTAGGCCTTAAACTGTGAAACTACGGGCTTATATTGTGAAACTAGGGGCTTATATTGTTGATTTTAATTTTAAGTATAATTTTAATTACTTAAGCAATGCAAGTTACGTTTCAGGGAGATACAACAGAAGAAGAAGAAGAAGAAGAAGAAGAAGAAGAAGAAGAAGAAGAAGAAGAAGACGAAGATGTATAGTGATGCGGGGAAGTAGTTTAGGTTTTATATACTGTGAAACTAGGGGCTTATACTGTGAAACTAGGGGCTTATTCTGTGAAACTAGGGCTTAGTTTCACAGATTACATGCTTAGTTTCACAACATAGGCTTCTAGATTCACAGAAGAAGACCTCACATTCACAGAAGAATAAGTTTTCTTATATTGTGAAACTAAAACCTTTACTTGTGAAACTAGAAGCAGTTTTTATTGAAATATCTGTCATAAATACCTGTTGTCATAAATTACCATTACGTGCATGACCAAACTCCCCAGCTATGACCATCCCAAGTGATTGGTCGCTACCATCTCAAGATAGCGACAAGAGACGGCAATGATCAATCACCGTGGATGGTCATGGCCAAGGAGTTTGATGATAAGAAAAAAACTCTGAAACAACTGACCAATATGTATTTGTAGTGTAAATAAATGGTTGTATATTGGAATAGGGTGTTTTATGATATCAACTTCCCTTCTCTTATATAGTGAAATTTGGGGTCAGGTTGCTTACTACGCCAACTACTTTTAATAAAGTGGTTAGGATGCAATAAATAGGGTTCCTAAGCAAAGTGGTTAGGTTGGAGCATTTATTTTTGAGGTAGTTGTTTATCTACACTCTTTCTGAAGAAGTAAACAACTGACCAAACCCGAACGCACCCGATTTAGACGAATGAAAAAATATATTTTAAAAAAAGGATTCAAGTGTGAAGCTTGCAACGCGTAAAAAACTATAGAAGATGACAGGACAAAGCGAAGATCACGAGATCACTTACGTGCTCGCTTCCTCGGTTTTCTTTCAAGCAATTTTTCCCTTCGGGGCGGTAGACAACTGCAAGAAATATATTTTGTGAAACTAGATGGCTATATGCTTATTTTGTGAAACTAGATGGCTATATTACAACTTCAAAAATTTACAATGTCAATTTACAGCAACAAGTTTCTTCTGACTGTAATTCCTTTTCACCTTGTCCGAAAATTTATTTGTTGCGGCCTTAACAATGTCGAAGTCCAGTTGCAATGACTCGACCATCTCGTTTTCATCGTTTTCATCATCTACAAGTGGAGTTAAAATCAAGCAATGAGAAGCAAATATAACTCCATAAAATCCATAAAATCTAAAGATTCACAGATTAAGGGTTTAGTTTCACAAGTTAAGATTCTAGATTCACAGAAGAAGACCTGACATTCACAGAATAAGTTTTCTTATATTGTGAAACCTAAGCTCATAAATTGTGAAACTAGAATCTTAACTTGTGAAACTAGAAGCAGTTTTGATGAATGCTAAGTGCTGAGATTCACTGAATGATGACTGACTAAGTTTAACAAAACTACACACCTTGTTTATTGTTGAGGAAACTTCAAGATACAATTGACATGCTTTAGCTTAATTTTTTGCCTTTTTGCTTTTTCGGTTTAACAAGGGAAGACCTATAAAACCAAAACAAGTACAAATATACATATTACAATACATTCAGCCAAAGAATTAAGAATTTAAAAACTTTCATGTGTAGATTCACAAAGTAATACCTGACAGTATTCTCATTCCACATAAGAAGTTCCACCATGATCGACTTTCGATAATCTGGTAAACCCTGCATAGAGTGACGTATATTAAATTAGTGTATTCATGCTAATATTCGTGGAATGCACGGCTTTATTTTCATATAGTAATGAACTCACCTCAAAATAGTCACTGTTCGTCCATTTACTCTGATCTTCCAATGCACTCAACCACTTTAGCAGAAAGACTCCACAATCAAAACTGGACAAAAAAACATATAAGCACTTATGAGTGTAACAAATTTTCACATAATAAGGTCTGAGATTCACTGAACAGGGTCTGAGATTCACTGAACAAATGATCACAGACTAAGTTTAACAAAACAAGTCAAACTACGCACCCTGTTTTTTGTTGAGTGACTTCGAGATTGACATAATCATGCATGTGCATGTTCTTCAAAGATTTGTAGGACTCTCCCAAAATAGATGCAACATTGTACACCTGAGAAGAAAAATGACAATAAAAGATCAAAAAATATATTTTGGGGTATACTAAAACAAAAATTCTACAATATTTTGGAAAAAACAAAATCATACAATGTTCATGGCCTTATTGTTTTCTTTATCCACTTTTAGATTCATGCATGAGTCAAGGATGTAATTTTTTTGCTTCTTTATGTCGCAAACACAAGCCCACCAATGCTTCGATTCATTGCAATGCAAAGGGATAAAAACCTGAGATAGTAAATGTACAAGAATAATAAATCAAAAACACACACATGAATGACAGTAAATAAATAACAAAATGAAAAGCAGAACTGAAGGATCTGACCAAATCAATCTGGCTACCATCTGCTGGAGTGTATGAGGGCTGTATATATTGACCCCAAATCTCTGGGTTAGTATCTGCATTAAGACCCTGAATGACACAAAAAGGCAATTTTAGTCTCTGGATGAGCAACTTTCAGAATGAAAAACACCTGAATATCAACATCTGAAGGATTTGAAGCTCACATATACTGTCGTTGGCAAGTAAATCACATTTGGTTTACCAACTGTGCGCTTAATCCCAACAATATCAATGATCTACAAATAAAACGTGCACAAAATAAAGATTCACAGAATAAGGTCTGAGATTCACCAAATAAACATGGTAAGGAATGGGAATATAATACTTACCTGATCCATTATAAAGCCACGCGATGTAAGGGTCTGAAAAGCGTCTCTAGTGACATCCATCCACGGAGTGGACAACAGAACCTCACTTAATTATTGAACAAAAAATGCAATTAGTCAATATGACATTACAATTTAAACAAAACATAATTCAAGAAATCACAGAAAAAATATGACATTACAATTTGTTTATGAGTGCTCTTCTCCCAACACAAGCTTCCAATTCCTTCTCAGTAAAAGGTGGTGTCATAGAGAAGCTCGATTCTAGTGCATCTTTTGTCACTATTTCTTTGGACAGATTAACAGAACATGTAACAATATGATAGCACACCCGCAATGCAAAACGCTTGCGCTGAATTTCCTATTGATGCAAACAAAATGGGTTTCAGAAAAACTAGGAAATAAAGTTGTGGCAATTGTATAGAAATTAAATTAATTAGGTTGTATAGAAAAGCAATCTTACAGTATTTATGGTTATTACAGAATTATCTTTGCTCCCTTTGTAATTCTCCATTATGTTCAGCAGATAGAGGCCATTATCAACGGTTTTGGATTTCAGATTTGATTTTGGGATAAACACTTCTGGAATCGTCATTGAAACAATACTTGTCACTGCTGGCAACTTTGATTGAAGAAGGTTGATGAGCCTGTGTTGCTGTATGAACAAAAGAGTAATTACAAACAGCAATTAATAAGGTAATGGATTAAGAACGAGTCCAAAAATAGGTAAAATAGATGTACCGTATGTTTTAGAAAAGAAGTATAATCAACAGGTGTGTCTTTCATAGCATGGATGACTTGGCATTTGCAAGACTCCGGTCTCAGATCAAAACAAAACAAGAATGGTGGGCATTCGGGAGAGATGATCGGAGTCAAAATCTGAAATACAATAGATAAAAATGCATTGAATAAAAAAGACAAGTCCACCTTAAAGCTTGAATATAATAAGACCAAATATAAAAAAAACTTACTAATTGGGTAGCAGCAACATCAACATTGTCGAGACACTGGAACAAAAATCGAATCATGTGTGAGTAATGATTATAAGTGCACACCATGTAAAATGGGATTATAGAAAAGAGGTAGAGAGACTAACACTGTGTGTGGAGTGTGGCACAAATAAACGACAAGCAGAATCTCGTGATCTCAAGCTCTCGCTACTGTTTAGAAACTCACACCAAACATCTATCACAGCAGAAGATAGTTTATCACTTTCAGACAAACTCGTCAATTGCTTCCTTGTCAATTTCTGAGTTTGACTTTTGAAAAGAATGTCACTGGAAACAATCATTAAAAGCACAGGTCACACCCTCAAATGGTATTAAATATACGATCAAAATTAAAAAAGAAGAGTATTTTAATGTTTATTAAGTTTGACCAAACTGTGAAACTAAAAAGCTTAATTTGTGAAACTGCATGCTTATTCTGTGAAACAGGAAGCACATATTTTGAAACTGTGAAACTGTGAAACTAGATGCTTAACTTGTGAAACAAGAAGCTTACTTTGTGAAACTGTAAGCAAATACTGTGAAACTGTGAAACTGTGAAACTAGAAGCTTAATTTGTGAAACTAGATGCTTAACTTGTGAAACTTGTAGCAAATATTGTGAAACTGTGAAACTGTGAAACTAGATGCTTAACTTGTGAAACTAGATGCTTAACTTGTGAAACTAGAAGCTTAACTTGTGAAACTAGATGCTTAAGATGTGAAACTGTAAGCAAATATTGTGAAACTGTGAAACTGTGAAACTAGATGCTTAACTTGTGAAACTAGATGCTTAACTTGTGAAACTAGATGCTTAAGATGTGAAACTGTAAGCAAATATTGTGAAACTGTGAAACTGTGAAACTAGAAGCTTAACTTGTGAAACTAGAAGCTTAACTTGTGAAACTGGAAGCAAATATTGTGAAACTGTGAAACTGTGAAACTAGATGCTTAACTTGTGAAACTAGAAGCTTATTCTGTGAAACTAGAAGCTTAACTTGTGAAACTAGATGCTTAAGATAAGAAACTGTAAGCAAATATTGTGAAACTGTGAAACTGTGAAACTAGAAGCTTACTTTGTGAAACTAGCAGCTTATTCTATGAAACTGGAAGGACATACTGTGAATCTGTGAAACTGTGAAACTAGATGTTTAACATGTGAAACTAGAAACTTATCCTGTGAAACCACAAGCTTATTCTGTGAAACAAGAAGTTTACATTGTGAAACCCAAACTTTTAAATTTCACAGAATAAGAACTTAGTTTCACAACATAAGCTTGTAGTTTCACTGAACAAGGGATTAGTTTCACAGAATAAGTGGTGAAACAAGAAGCTTATTCTGTGAAACTAGGAGCTTCTTAAGTGAAACTGGAAGGCTATAATGTGAAACATGTTAATAAAACAGGCTGAAAATATTAAAATACAAGGTTTGAAAAATTAATAAAATAAGTCAATACCTTTCACATGAATCCAAAAAGATGAAATCCAATACAGGCTTCTCCGCTTGAGTAAAACCCTTAAGAACATTCATGTTTCTTTGCAAATACGGAGATCGATAGACCTCTGATGGAACTATGGCCCTCTTCACCTTTGGATTGACAGGTGAATGACATTCACCTTTGGATCGACGCTTGTAAACATTCGGAGGAGTATCTCCTACGTCAATGACCTCTTTATCAGTACTCCCTACCACAGGAAGATCCTCTACCACTGGTGTGGACATAGAAGGTCCTCCAGGTCCTTCAGCATGAACACAAGGTCCTCCAGGTCCTCCAGGTCCTTCAGCATCAAGTTCGGCTTCATCACAACGTGTTGAATCGTCAAGTTGAGATTCATCTTCAGGTTCACGTTCATGTTCAGCTTCAGGTTCAGGTTCAGGCTCAGGTTTAGGTTCAGGTTCACATTCAGATTCAAGCTCAGGTTCACGTTCAGGTGGAGAGGGTGGAGATAAAAAGTGGTCATCATCTGGAAAGAGCCTAAAGCTTGGCATTTCTGGTTTTGCTGGTGAACGATGTGGCTGTATTGGCTGAAAGGACTCATCCATTATGTCCAATGCCGCCAACAGTTCAGCTTCAGACCACCCATAAAATTTACCCGCATCCTCATCAACATTCTCACCAGTACCATCCACAATGGCCTTCTCATTATCATCAATCTCCAAATTATCATCAACCTCCCCACTATCATTATGTGCTTTCTCAACATTCTCCTCATTATTTGCTGTCTCAACATTCTCCTCATTCTCCTCATTTTTATCTTGTTGAGACAGCTTAAATCCATCTGCAATACCATCAACAGCTGCAACTAGTTTAGAAACTGTTGCTGATGAAGGTAATTTCAAGGAAGCTTGAGTGACAAGACATTTGTAGTTCATGAAAGCAATAGCCATGACTTTTGCTGAATTTGCAAGATCAGTAACAAGCTTCACATCACTGTTCTCTTCAGAAATGCCAGGCTTTCCAGTTTCTCCTTCATCTTTGGGTGGTTCAGATTTTCCAGAATCTTCTTGTTCAGGTTTCCCAGATTCTTCTTGTTCAGGTTGCCGAACAACAAGTTCCTGAACAGCTGATTTTGAATTTTGTGCTTGCTTGTCTGTTGCAAACTCAATAGCAAGGAAAGGTCCGTGCTGCTCACGTCTCACAATTGGAGGCTCAACAGAACCCCTGCCGAAAGTTCTAGTTGGGTCATCCAATTCATCCTTAATTCTCTTGTATATAGCCTCTTTTGTCCAAGTCGATAACGTAGGATATTGACGACTCACAATGCGCGATTTAAAGACACAACGGTCTAAATAAATGAAGAGCAGCGCAATAATCGGTCCCCCAAACCAATTCTCTTTCGCCTTTTTTTCCACAAACTCTTCCTTTTGCCAAGACAGAACTTGGCCAGCCAATTTCTTTTTTATAAAGTTGCACCAGTTGAAACTGGAGATCAACTCAGTATTCACCAAACTTTTCAGCACTTTCAAGCTGACCTTGTTCCCAATGACACCGCCTAAAAGAGAAGAGAAAATATAAACGATGAAGTTGCGTTTGAAATCCTCTCCTCCATCTCTTTGTGTAATCAACTTTTGCAGAACAAGTTTGATGTCAATGGAAGCAACACCATATTGTTTAGTGAACTGCTTCAAAGCAGATAAATAAGAGGGGTCCTTATCTCCATTTATTGCTTCAACAACAACATTAGGACCCATTGGCAATCCTAGAGATAGATGAATATCCTCCTCTAAAATCGGAAGCTTCCCACCCAACAAACATCCTTTTATTGGGTCGTAATTTGCAACTAGCCAATATGCTATGTTTCCGGGAAGAACATCCGTTTTAAGAAGTAAAAGACCCCCAAACCCCATTTCTTTGATAGCTTGAATCTGCTGTTCTGAGGGTGGACTATCCTCATTATGAATAAAGTTGTAAAGCCCAGCGGGAGACATCCGGGTCCTCAATGACGGCAATCGCTCTTTATAGTTTCGTTTCTTTTTTGCAGCAGGTTCAACTGTTCCACTAGTAGAAGGTGGATGTTCCGATCGCTTCATATTAGCTTGCTTCCTGTTATGCATAAATGGTACGAATTTCGAAAATAAGTTTCACAGAAGAAGGATCTAGTTTCACAAAATAAGCTTCTAGTTTCACAGAAAAAGGAAAATACTAACTTTTTCTGTGAAACAAGAAGCTTACATTGTGAAACTAGAAGCTTAATCTGTGAATCTCAGGTAAAAAGTAAATACAAACGAATTAAGAAAATAAGTTTCACAGAAGAAGGATCTAGTTTCACAAAATAAGTTACTAGTTTCACAGAAAAGAAAATTATTAAACTGTGAAACATAGAAGCTTACAATGTGAAACCCAAACTCTTAGATTCACAGAATAAGAGCTTAGTTTCACAATATAAGCTTCTACTTTCACAGAAGAAAGGCTAACATTCACAGAACAAAGAAAAAGAAAATTATTAAACTGTGAAACAAAGAAGCTTACAATGTGAAACCCAAACTCTTAGATTCACAGAATAAGAGCTTAGTTTCACAAAATAAGCTTCTAGTTTCACAGAATAAGAGCTGACATTCACAGAATAGGGAAAATAAACTTGATTCACACAGCTAGATAATAAGGAAAATAAACTTGATTCATTAAAAATATCATTCATACATAGCTAGGTAATTACACAAAAAAGGCTGCCTTGATAGACGTAATTACAAGAGAGCACTACAAAAACACTAAAACCGAGCACATTTAGAACAGCCACTATCACGGCAAAAAGTGATACAAAAAGTTGAGGAGCTGCGCTACATATCGAGCAACACAGGTAAATCTAAATATGATAAAGTTCTCCGAGTCAGCAAGCGTGTTGCAGTATCAAGTGATATGTCATGTTTTGGAGATGGCACACGTAAATTGGAAATCAACTCTTTCACTTTTGGGTTTTCAGCACCAGTGAGATCTCTAAGGTGTCCTCTTTGCAAAAGATTGTAGCCTTGGTGAAAATGTAGGAGTAATTTAGCTCCCGGATCATTAGTCATAAAGCACTTGCATCTTTTGTAAATTATTCTATAACCCCTACGAATGATTCTCACACCATTGATATCATTAATATGCAGAGAAATCCCATACACAACTGCAATGAAAGGTGCACTAGGGTGTATGAGGAAAAGCTGAGACCAATTCCGACAGACCAACGCCATGTTTGCCTTATCTTGGTTACACTTAAGTCGTTCGAAGATGCTATTCATTAGTTCTTGATTGTTGAAGACAGACAGTTGGGCTTGATAACGATTATTAGTGACCTCAACAGTCCGTAAGGGGGCAAATGAGAATTTCATAGCCTCTTTTTTTTCTCTTATATAATTCCGGACAAAATATGATTTATCCTCTGCAAGAACATTCACTACCCACCCCTTGCACCATGTTTCCATAATTGACCAGAGGTAACCTACAAGCATACATTGTGAACCCAGACTATTACATTTCACATAATAAGGGCTTAGTTTCACAAGCTAAGCTTCTAGTTTCACAGACTAAGCTTCTAGTTTCACAAACAAAGATTCTAGTTTCACATAGTAAGAGCTGAGAATCACAGAAGAAGATAAAGAAAATTAAACTGTGAAACAAAAAGAAGCATCTAGTTTCACAGAATAAACTTCTTGTTTCACAGAATAGGTTTCTAGTTTCACAAGTAAAGCATCTAGTTTCACAAGTTCACAGTTTCACACTTTCACAGTAGGTTCTTCCTGTTTCACAAACTAAGCTTCTTGTTTCACAAGGTAAGCTTCTAGTTTCACAACATAAGTTCTAGTTTTTCACAGAATAAGAAAAAGAAACTTAAGATAGTAACGAAAAGAAGCTTCATTAATTAAAAATATCATTCATACATTGCTAGATAATTACATAAAAAAGGCTGGCTTGATACATCTAATTACAGAAGAGCACTACAAAAAGACATTTAGGCCAGCCACTAAGATGCAAAAAGGTAATACAAACTTGAGCAGCTATGCTACATATCGAATGCCAAGAAAGGTAAATCAAACCAAGATAATTTCGCCCGAGTCATCAACTTTGTCGAAGTAGCAACTGCTAAGTCAAGTTCTGGAGATGGCACATCTAAAATGTCAAGCAACTCTTGTGTTTGGTCGATTTCAGCATCAGTTAGATCTCTAAGGTGTTCACTTTGGTAAGGATTTTCACTTTGCGCACAATGTAGGAGTAATTTAGATCCCGGATCATTTGTCATAAAGCACTTGCATCTTTTATAAATGATTCTAGAACCCCTACGAACTATTCTCACACCATTGACATCGTTGATACGCAGAGAAATCCCATACGCAACTCGAATGACAGGTGCACTAGGGTGTAGGAGGAAAAGCTGACACCAGTTCCGACAGACCAATGCCATGTTTGCCTTATCAAAGTTACACTTAAGTTGTTTGAAGATGTTAGTCATTACATCTTGATTATTAAAAACAGCCAGTTGGGCTTGATAACGGTTGTTTGTGAGCTCAACAGTCCGTAAGGGAGTAAATGAGAATGCCATGGCCTCTTTTTTTTCTGTTATGTAATTCTGGACATATTCTGCTTTATCTTCCGCATGAAGATTCACTACCCACCCCTTGCACCAGTTTTCCATATTTGACCAAATGTAATTAACTTTAAAACCACAAAAGTAACCTACAAGCATTACAAAATAGAAATCAAAAAGCATACATTGTGAAAAACAGACTTTTACATTTCACATAATAAAAGGCTTAGTTTCACAACCTAAGCTTCTAGTTTCACATAATAATGACTGAGAATCACAGAATCAGAAAAAAAACTTTAAACTGAAAATAATAGAAAATAAACTTAAAACTGAAAGAAACTTATTATGTGAATCTAAGAGTTATATTGTGAAACTATAAGCTTATGAAGTGAAACAACATGCTTATTTTGTGAAACAAGAAGGCTATATTGTGAAACCTGTTGAAAAATCAGCCTGTTTTTTTGAATTCTTAACTTGTGAAACTAGAAGCTTATGGAGTGAAACTACATGCTTACATTGTGAAACTAGTTGGCTATATTGTGAAACCTGTTGAAAAATCAGCCTGTCTTTTTTGAATTCTTAACTTGTGAAACAAGAAAGTTTATGAAGTGAAACTACATGCTTATTTTGTGAAACTAGTTGGCTATATTGTGAAACCTGTTAATAAAATATCCTGATTTTTTGAGTTCTTAACTTGTGAAACTAGAAGCTTATGAAGTGAAACTACATGCTTATTTTGTGAAACTAGTTGGCTAAATTGTGAAACCTGTTAAAAAATCGCCTGTTTTTTTGAATTCTTAACTTGTGAAACTAGAAGCTTAACTTGTGAAACTAGAAGCTAAACTTGTGAAACTAGAAGCTTAACTTGTGAAACTGGATTCGTATTCTGAAACGTACTAAAATAATCAAAAACACTCTCAAAACCTAGATATTTTCATCACAACCCTAGGTATCACTAACAATGAAAAATAACAATAAACACTCAACTAATGATAATCCAGCAGAAAATAGCAAAACAAAAACAAAATAAAGAGCAAAAATAAGTAATTAAACTAATTTAAGAGAAAAAAATGTAACAAATAACATACGAAAATACGAAGAACATACGAAGAAGATGATAATGGAGGTTGTTCATGTTAAAAACTTCGAAGAACGACAATGCTTGCTTATTTCGCCTCAAATCTTCGAAAATAAAACCACACATCCAAAGAACGACAAACAAATCACATTATAACGTACTAAAATAATCAAAAACACTCTCAAACAATAAACACTCAAATAATGATAATCCAGCAGAAAATAGCAAAAAAAATACAAAATAAAGAGCAAAAATAAGTAATTAAACTAATTAAAGAACAAAAATGTAACAAATACGAAGAACATACGAAGAAGATGATAATGCAGGTTGTTGATGATTCCGGGGAGAAGATCAAACGGTTACCGCGAGCAAAGTGAGAAGGCGAGAGAGCGAGAGAGAGTGAGAAAGCGAGAGAGCGAGAGAGAGTGAGAAAGAAGAATTTGAAAAGACGTTGAGAGAGTGAGAAAGAAAGAAGGTCAGTTTCCTTTTTTTGTTTAATATATATCGACACGTGGCACGATCTGGGCCGCCCATGATTTTTACATCTAACGGTTTAGAATGGTCCGGCAGCCTCGCGCTAAGAGAGCGGCCTCACGTGATTCAATTTCTATATATATATATATATATATATATATATATATATATATATATATATATATATATATATATATATATATATATATATATATATATATAGGGTTGGGATCCGGTGAGAACCACCCTACAATGAAAACCGGTGAGAACTCTTCCTTACGGAGTTTTTTTAAAAAAATTAATGACATAATTGGATTCGGCATGGAATTTTATGGCCAGAGAACATATTTCTTGGTCTAGAAAATAAATACTAGTGGCGGAAAAATGATAGATACGAAAACATAGATAATAGGTGCATGCAAATAAATAAAACGTATCTCACCTTGATTTCCGTCACTAGTATTTATTTTCTAGACCAAGAAATATGTTCTCTAGCTATAAAATGTCATGCCGAATCCAATTATGTTATTAATTTTTTTTTAAAAAGTCCGTAAGGTGGAGTTCTCACAAAGTTCTCATTGTAAGGTTGTTCTCACCGGATCTCAAGTCTATATATATATATATATATATATATATATATATATATATATATATATATATATATATATATATATATATATATATAGATAGATTTAGGATCCGGTGAGAACGAACACTCGGTGAGAACGGTGAGAACGAGTATGAACCATAGGATTAAAAGCAATCTAAGGGACGAAATAAAACAAAATACAAATCACATTATTAAACAATAACCGACATTACAAACCCATTACTAATGACACGCAGTTACCAACCCATATAACAAAACACTATCACACCGACATCATTCATCCCCGTCAAACACCACCACCAGATCCGACGACAAAACTCATCACAAATTCCGACTTCCGGCATAGACAATTATTGAAAGGACTTTGTCGAGAAGACAACCATCGTCATCGCCCATATTCCGCATCCACACTACCCTTATTCTGTATCTCTAACATCACAATAACTAATTGCGAACGAGAAAATCGTTGATCTGGGTTGCACGATGGTGGTTGAGGATGGCAATGTTAGAGAAGGCTAAGAAAAGTCCATCCGTCAGCATTGCAAAAGTTGTTGGGTATAAGAAATTAGTGTATATATGGTTTCTTTCAATGTATCTCAAACCATTTCTGATGTACCTATTAACTAATTTTGTTTATCAATAGTAAGATACATTAAAATAGTTGTTAGATACATCAATTATTAGTGTAGATACATTTTTTTGGTGAGTTTTTTTTTATGGTATTGAAAGGTATGCCGTGATTTTCTTTCTGTAATATGAAGTATGTCTGAATGTAATTTATCTCTGAATGTGGAAATGGGTGTTAACATTGCCTACAATACTAGTTTTGCTCGTCGCAAATTGCAATAAGTTTTTATCGCCGGAGATTGAAGATGAGGAGATCGAAAGGATTAAGAAGAAGATAAGAGATGTCGAAGAAAGGGACGAAATCCCTGACTTCAAATATATCAAAGTGTTTTAATTAAAACAGGGGTTGCTGGATTTAATTGATGGGTCTAATTGAAAGTAGTTTTAGCGGTTGATTTCACTCTAATCTAAGGGATGAGGGTTGATTTCCGTCACTAGTATTTATTTTCTAGACCAAGAAATATGTTCTCTAGCTATAAAATGTCATGCCGAATCCAATTATGTCATTAATTTTTTTTTAAAAAGTCCGTAAGGTAGGGTTCTCACAAAGTTCTCATTGTAAGGTGGTTCTCACCGGATCTCAAGTATATATATAGAGAGAGAGAGAGAGAGAGAGAGGCCGGATCACGTGAGGCCGCCTCTTAGGATGAGGCCGCCGGACCTCACGCATCCCCAAGCTTCTAGTTTCACAGTTTCACAATATTTGCTTCCAGTTTCACAAGTTAAGCTTCTAGTTTCACAAGTTAAGCATCTAGTTTCACAGTTTCACAGTTTCACAATATTTGCTTACAGTTTCATATCTTAAGCATCTAGTTTCACAAGTTAAGCTTCTAGTTTCACAGAATAAGCTTCTAGTTTCACAAGTTAAGCATCTAGTTTCACAGTTTCACAGTTTCACAATATTTGCTTCCAGTTTCACAAGTTAAGCATCTAGTTTCACAAATTAAGCTTCTAGTTTCACAGTTTCACAGTTTCACAGTTTCACAATATTTGCTTACAGTTTCACATCTTAAGCATCTAGTTTCACAAGTTAAGCTTCTAGTTTCACAGAATAAGCTTCTAGTTTCACAAGTTAAGCATCTAGTTTCACAGTTTCACAATATTTGCTTCCAGTTTCACAAGTTAAGCATCTAGTTTCACAAATTAAGCTTCTAGTTTCACAGTTTCACAGTTTCACAGTTTCATAATATTTGCTTACTGTTCACATCTTAAGCATCTAGTTTCACAAGTTAAGCTTCTAGTTTCACAGAATAAGCTTCTAGTTTCACAAGTTAAGCATCTAGTTTCACAGTTTCACAGTTTCACAATCTGTGCTTCCAGTTTCACATATTAAGCATCTAGTTTCACAAGTTAAGCTTCTAGTTTCACAGTTAAGATGATCATGAGAAAGAGGAAACCAAAATCGACAAAAGAGGGCATTCCCAGTAACACCAAAGAAAATCAAATCCCCCATCCCATTTTCTCTCTCTACAGTAGCCTCCGCCAACGCACGGCGGCGACACGTGTCCACTTCCTCATCAAGCCTCCACCTCCGCCGCCTCTTCACTGTCGTTTCAGGCGATTCCTCCACGGCCGACGCACTCCGGCGAGAGCGCGGCACTAGAAGTAAAATTATGCATATAAACGATGTGTATAGTAAAAGTAGGGTATGTGCGATGAGCATGGAAGTAGCTCCGGCATGTTTGAATAAGGGGATTATTCGGTTGCTTGCTCCTGACGTCAGCTGTTCCGCCATTGTTGAAGAATATTGGAGGTGATTGATTGGAGTTGAAGAAAAAGAGAGAGAAATGAAGACAGATGAATTGTCAGTTTTTTTTTTTGATATTATATAGGACACGTGTCAAGATCTCGTGCGCCCATGCTACTAAAATCTAACGGTTTATAAAGGGTCCGGCGGCCTCATCCTAAAAGGGCGGCCTCACGTGATTCGATTTCTATATATATATATATATATATATATATATATATATATATATATATATATATATATATATATATATATATATATATATATATAAACAAAAAACAAATAAACTACGTTGAAATTGAAATGAGTGAAAGACCGTTTCTTTCTCCATCATCAAGAAACATTAAAGAAATGGTGAATGAGGAGAATCAATTGTTTATAGTTCTTATCATTGTATTGAATGCGTCTATAAGACATGGACCAAGGTTAGTCCTTTTATCTTGCCTTTTATTATATTATAGTTGAATTAATTCAAGTCTATATTAATTCTTGGAATGATTTCATCATTATCAAAATTATAAAGCTTATCTTACACGTACTAAAAAGAAATTACAAAGTTATTAACGGACTCATCCATCCAACCATCCATTGTATTGTGAAGCAATTAAGCTACTAGGGAGTATATGAAAAATTTGTTTTTGATATGAAAATAAAGTATCCTTGAATTAAAGTCAAATTAAAAAGAAGCCCCTCTTATGTAATAAATGGTATTTGAATTGTATATAAAAAAATAATGTTAAGAATTGAAGAAAATATGTATGATGTATATAATCTACATCAGCCATTCCAATCTCCAAATTGTTTGTCTATGATATCAAAATCACATAAAAAGGAGCTAAGTTCACTAAATAAACCATCTATGTCGTCGCTTTCGAAATTGACAGTACTTGATGAATTTGTAGCTTCCGAATATGGATATGGAAGCTGATGATGAATAGGATTACATTCCAAGAGGTTGCATTCATCCAACCCCAACAACATGGAGGAGCAGTCGACGGAGGTTGGGTAGCCCAACAACATGGCCACATCAATACTAACATCATTTTCTTCAATTTGATCGTAGATTTGGTCAAATGGTTGCTCACCCAAGGATATAGTGCTACTACTAGAAGCAGTAGGAGTAGCTGTAGCAGTAATAGTAGTTGTTGTTTCAGTGGATTTAGTTGGTTCTTCTTGGTTGGGACTTGCTTCATCATCCTCACATGAATTTTTATTATTATTATTATTATTATTATCATTATTATTATTATTATCTGGTTTAATCAAATTAATGTAACGGCTTAGGTCAAAATTGGTTACGGCATTGGCCCCCCTATGCTCAATTGCAGCTATATCGTAAGCAGTTGCAGCTTCTTCTTGGGTTGCTGCAAAATTATGAAAAAAATTAAATAACTCGCAAAAAATAACTTCAATATCAAACTTTCATTTTCAATTTACATATACTTGGGTTATTATAATTTAAGTTTATTTTACAACATACTCAAACACGCTTATAACCTTTAACAAGGAGTCCAAGAAATTATTATAATATAATCCCTAATATTAAACAGTGACGGATGTAGGAAATTGGGTTTAGGAGGGCAAAAAAAATTAACCATAATTGAGCCTCTTATTATTTTCTTTTTGAAAAGCAAATGTTTTTATTCACTCTCGTTCTTACTTTAGTTTTCATTATTAGTTACTTTTGAAAATACTAATACTTATGGTTGTAGAATTTGTGACTGTAGAATCTATATATAAATTGCTGGGATTTTAGACATCTAGCGTAAATAGATGGTTGAAAACATTATTACCAATAAGTGATAACTATATGTCAACGGCTAGATTAAACTCTTTAGTCTAGCATTCATATGTAGGGGTCTCAAAATTCTAACGACCCTGTTCGTTCGGTCTCACTATTTAAACCCCTTAAAGAATAAAGACGACATCAGTATGGAATCGGACCTATAACCCCTTGTCATAAATTGAATTTACAATTATTGACTTAATAAGAAGTTAACACCGATTACTTGCGTAAATATAAGTAGAGAATTTTGGAAATATTTGGTTGTCGAGTGAAAGAAGAGAGGCATATAATATGCAACCGGTAAAGTTGGTGAACATTCCCAACTAAATGATATTGACTTAAGATTATTGTAACTTCATTAATTGGAGCACCTTCACCTGAAACATGTAGGTGGGAGAATTATACTACTTGTACCTACCAGTCTCCATTTCTGGTATCACCTATTTCTTACCTTTTCTTGTCGCCTTTCATTATATACTTTCATCAATAATTTCATTTGCATTTCTAATTTATTTATTTGTCATGGGTCTTATGGCTCCTATTTCGTAGACCCTATATACGGCAAAATAAGTAATTTATACTCTTGATAGTTGATTATTGACTAAATGATTTACTAATTTTAAGTGTGAATAATGCATATTATGATATCATATTGATTGGAATCATATTGATAATAGCAGTAGTATATAAGGAGCATGACAGACGTACCATATGTCCCAAGGTAAAGATATTTGTTGCCATTTACTCTGCCAATTCGAGCTTCCCATCTTCCGTTATGGTGATGTCTAAACCAACAAAGACAACAAAACTATCATTTTTTGAGATATTAACAATCAAACTTATATTAGAGGACTTTAGGGTTTAATAAATAAAAATCGGCATTAAAACCCTATAAGTAAAACTTATTATTGAAATGTACCTGGCGACACCTCTATATTTAGAAACGCCTCTTGAAAATCCGCTACTTTTTCTAAAATTGTAGATATAAGCAAAATAATAAAAATCAACAAAAATATAATCCTTCATTTGCAAAATATAAAGTTTGTTTGAAAAGTTCAATAGAGTATTAATTAAGAAAATAGTAGTAAAATTCACCTTCTTAAGGAACCTATGTATTCTTCCCTAGAAATTGGCTCCATTTCTTCCATTTCTTTCCCATAATTTGAGACCTACGTCCAAAATCAATAGACAACTTTTTAAGTAAATGTCATCTGAAATAGTAAAAATTATTACAGCATAATAAATTTACAAAAAATTAACATAAAATTAATAATGAAACAAAATTAAATTATACAAGTATATAAGAATAATAATTAAAAAAATACGTACTGGAAAATTGAGAATGGTATCCTTGCCCCAATATTTGAGTGCTGCCAAATCATACGCACGCGCTGCTGCATCTTCATCATCATAAGCACCTAATACAATTGACCATTCATACAAATTTAAGCATTTTCTACAATTTACACTATTACTTCGTCATTCATCTAACAAATTAAAGCAACAATATAAGATTTAAAAACCCTTCAAAATAACATCGTTTGTTGTTCTAGTAGTATAGAGGGTGACATAATACACATATGTGTTTGGTAACCAAAACGCGCTTACTTTTAGATAACAGTTAACTTAATTAAAGAGGAGTATTTTCAACTTATACTTTGTAATTTGATAATATTGCTTTTTGTCATTTGGTTATATCTTTGAAAGATATTGAGAAAAGTGAACGTTTTAAAATGTGAATAAAAGAATAATATTTAAAATTGAATACGTTCATATTAAAAAGTGCCGAAAAAAGTAATACCTAGTATGGATTTCATGGATAAACGTAGCATTCATGAATCATGACAAATTGAGAAAGAAAGAAATGTTGATTCACACGGGAAATAAAAGCGCGGGCAATAAGTTCGGGAAACATACCAAGATACACTGCTCATCATGTGTAAGTTGCATCCCCGGCCAAGTTGATGAACCACGTCCATAAAGAAACGAAAATGACATGCTTATTAGATCACCATACTTTAATATCAAAATTAAAAATTGAAAATTTACCCTCTTTGTTACACTCATTTCTTTGCCTATTTCATTTTGAATATCTCAATCAATTATTTATCATTTTTATTTTAGAAATACATAAAATAGACGATTTGATTATTCATACTCAATTTGATTCATTTGTTAATTTTAATAATCCGCCCATCCTTTTTCCGTAGTTTTTGTGGCAAAAACAAAATTAAATATATGACCAAAATGAAGACAGTAATGTAATTAAAATAAAACTTAGAAAAATTGGTTTAAGTATGTAGGAACAAATTGAGAAAAAAAAGGGAAAAAACCTTGTCTTCCTTTCTTCTTTTGTGTGCCACTCCAACAATCTTTGTCCCATAAATGTGCTTCAAATCTTCCTGTCCACCTATGCCTATGTGAAACAAATATCAATATAAATTGGATCCATCAATAAATAAATAAATAAAATATTATAATTGCTAGTATTTAATTAATCATACAATACATTGATTAGAAAAAACACAAATCATTCGATAGTATAGTTATTTGATTGAAATGATGAAATAGTTTTATGAAGATGGTTCTTTAAAAAAATTAGTACCGGTTATATTGAGAAGCAGGAAACACAAGAGTTTTAAATCGGATGAAAAACAATACTAGTGGCAGTAATAAAAGGAAAAGTTACGTACCTAGTGACACCACGGTATACGGAGCTACGTTGAGAGGAGGAGTCTCGAGGCAAAGTTCGTCGAGTTCGCTTATTACCTTTAGTAGTATTAATACAAACTTCAACTTCTTCATTACAAGTAGTAGTAGTAGTAGTAGTAGTACTACTATTACTATTACTACTAACAGTTGATGGATTTTGTATCTTTCTTTTAGAATCCATGTTTTGCCTTTTCTGTGAAACGTTGTTTGCCATGGATTTATGTTTGATTCAACTGCCAAATATGGGTCGCTACACTTTCTGATTTTCAAAACCAAAAGTTTTAGGTGTTTATAAAGATATGAGAATCAAATACTGGATTTATCACAACCTTTCTTTTCTACTCATTAAAAGAGAGAGTCAAACCATTATATATAAGTTGGTGATGCTATTATGGGGCCTCCTTTACGTTTCCCATGCATTACAAATTCCCTTTACTCTTTTTTAACACCCAACTTCTCAATATTTTATATAATTAAAACTCATCATTTAATGATCAAACTAAATGTAATGTACCAAAACTTATGGCCTTACACTAATTCTAATGCACTTAATACACGATACCACAACTTCATGTAGTACACAGTTTTATAACAAAAGTTTAAAATTTTGTTTTAAAGAATTCGAGTTAATTATATTGTATAAAGTGTATTAATTCACCCACTTAAACATAAAATATTAATCTTTAAGAAAGGTAAAAAAATGACACATAAATTTTAGTTGTACGATGCTCTTGGTATAATATAATTTGTGATGGTAATGTAATGTACTAATGTGACTCAAAAGGGTGTTTAGGAGTAGATAGAGTTAACTCCGAAAATATGGGAAATAACTTGAATCATATGTTTAAATTTGATGAAATTGGTTTGACCTTCTCTTTGGAATTTGGAGTCAGACTAAACTTGTGCTATAATAATCAAGCATTTCCAATTCCAAATAGTAATATTTTCATGTTTTGTTTTTAATTAGCAAAGTGAACGGAGATCTTGGTCTTTTACAACATCCAACTATATATGGGTGTTAATTTCATTCAATTACTAGTTTAGGAACCGTGTAAAATTGTACGGGAATTGTACGGGCATGTAAAAAAATATATCAATAACGATTTAGAATTTTATAGTTGTAGTATTATTTCATTTAAATAAAAATGTACAACATTTTTCACATAATAATCAAATTATATTAAATTTAAATTCAACGTTTATTATACTTTTAATATTAAATTAAAGGGTACATGCTTCACTGACATCGATTTAATAATCAAAATACACATGATCAAAATAATTAAAATTAAAAGGTACACGTAGAAAATAAATATCGTATGTTTTCCATATGTTCTTAAACTAATACAATAATGTTCGTATAATTATTAATGACATGGAACGGAATAGGCTATGTATAGTTAAATACGGCTTCATTTAGTTCAGTTCAGTTTAGTTCAACTCATCTCATGCCAAATTAACTCCTATTTCAATTTAATTCGGTTCAATTTAGCTTCACTATGACCAGTTCAGTTCAACTTTTTTCAGCTAAAAAAACAGAGTGTAAAATCCGTTACTAATTAACCATATTTTTCGTGAATTGCATATCACTTTTACTACAAGATTGTACACTAAATTAATATAAATATTTACCCAACACCCTTGGTAGAACATATATTGTTATGTTGAAAATGACTCATTCGTAATTAGCTAATTGTGTCATTCAGAACAACCAATATATAGCATCGTAAGAAAATATCCAAAACTATAAATTTGGTACTTATAGAATAATATATATGTAAATCATACAAAATAGTAGAATCTATAGTATTTATCATAAGGTCAATGACCCAATATAATATTAGTAGTTAATATTAAAATATTAATTCAAATTAAAAGTTAAAAAGCGGATAAGTTGTTCTTTTTGACTTATTATTGTGTAAGACAGTTTTATATAGATTAAAACAATTGGTATGGTCAATATTAATTGTATGTCATGTATAACATACATTTAATGAGTTTATTAGTTAACATAAATAAACTATTATCATAGTTGGTCTTGACCATATTAAATTAAGACTTCTTAAAACCCACCTTCTATTTATTTTTTTCAAGTTTAAATTGATTGTGACGGTTGTCTTATCTAAGAATTTGTGAAACAGAAAACCTGTTTAATTACAAAAGATTTTCTATTTGTAAATATAAAAACTAATAAATCTCATATCAAACGATTTTACGCTATTAAATTATGATAAAATCATTACTATAGAAAATTTTAATCTACCATAAAATATGTTTGATGTGTAAAAAACGGTTTAAGAGCATTTCAGTATTTGTAAAATTAGTCAATGACTTAACATTACTCCAGAAGTAATAACATATTTATCAAAATAATAATTGCAAAAAATTTAAGCACATCTTATAATGCAAGTCTTTTTTTTACGATGAATCAAAACAAAGGTCACAATTGCTATAAAACTTTTCCATTGTTAAAAATATGTACAATCTTCCGTTTTCCGGTATCATCTCATGTTATTCTCATCCCATGAGATAAGTATTTGCTATTACTAATTAATTAATATTCAAATGAAATATATTAAAAAATATTTATTCCATCATGCAAATATGTGTGGATCCGCAACAATAAAATAATGTTAAGAGAATGTTAGGTGTCAACAAAATTAATGTGGGATTGCAAGTGTCCAGTTGTTCATTTATTGTACTTATACTTATATATAGATAACAAGTAGACTCATTTTATTTTTAACCGTGCTTTCACCTGTTTTCCGTTTTGGTATTATAATATTAAATAATCTCATAATAAATTATGTGAAACCGTCTCTAAATACATTACCCAATGCTTCCATAATATAATTTGTTAGTTGTTAAAATATTCAACTTACACGTATAGGAAAATGAGAGATGCTATAATAACATGATAATCGAAAATTGACAACAAAATATTGTTAATTTCATTGTAAAATATAATTAATCAAGAAAATACCACAACAATTGTTATTATTATTTTTTAATTTTTTTATGAATTATGCATAGCAAATTTTGAACACTTCAACATACTAATTCACGTTTTTAATAAATATATTCTTACAGGTTAAAAAATGTAAACGGAATGATTTTGAGACTAACGATGATCTAAATTGTATTATTGAACAATATTGTCTAATCAAGTAAACAAAGTGATGATTGAAAAATTTAAATTCATGCTAAAATATTGTATATACTATATCGGATATAAAAATTATTTTAAAAAATCCGCAAAATTATGGTGGTATAAATCTTACAGAGAGTCTTGTTTGTGACGACTACTATCCATCACAAGTTGAAGACGAATATTAATTCTCTCACAATAAGGCAAGTGGGAGAACAAGTGGGAAGAAATGGATCATTTCATGGGTTGCTTGCATTATTGTGTGAGAGGGGCACTGTCCGTTTTCAGCTTGTAACGGATGATGTCGTCTTCAATGGGAATTTGTGTAAATCTTATATATATAATATGCTAACAAAATAAATGAAATGAAAGTGAGCCTATTGTCAATGGATCATAAAAACTATGTTTAATGTGAGAGTAAGGTTTTGGAGGGAAAAAATCATGTCGTGGTTGTTGTTTTATTGTATTATATATAGATTACGTTTTTCTAAGATTTCATAACTTGTGTTTTTATTTAAAGCAATACTCCTATTATATTAAATTATACTTCTTATTTTTTAGGGTTTTTAATAAGAATATTCTAAACTATAAGGGTGCTTCTCGAAATACTCAAAAGTTTATTTTAACTGTCAATATAACAAACCATTAGACCCCTTCTCATCTATACAATATTATTAAAAGATAACTTAAAATGCCAGGTAGACAATGTCACCTAGCATTAACAAAAAACCACGTCACTTATTACACACGACATGGAGCCACATCATTATTTTTTATTTAGCATTAAATGTAAATAGCATAACAAACATAAACTTTTGGCCTAATTAAATTCTAGATTAATTAAATAACAATTAAAAATCAAACTTCCTAATAAATTTAAAATATAGATGTTGATTGTTAGAATATTTTAAGCAACAAATAAATACATATAATTCTAATTTTTACGCCTTTTATAAAAAATAAAAAATTGTAAATATTAAGGGCAAAAGAATAACATACTTAAATATTAGCCTTTTTAATTTTTAAAATTATAATAGGTTAAACTTCAAATAAAAATTTACGGTCACTAATTTTATAACTTATAAGTAATGAAATATAATGCTCAAAAGTAATAAGATTGTACTACATAGTTATGTATATTAAAGCAAACCTTTCACATTTCATGTTTCCTTGATCCATATTTATGTATAAATTAAATTTGCTAATTAATAATGAAAAATAATGCTCAAAAATCATAAAACTTTACTACATATTTATGTATATACTCCCTCCTACCCAACTTAAATGTCCATTGTACATTTCTGTCTATTCAGGATATTGTCCCATTGTCCATTTTTGGTAAGTTTTTTACCAACTTTTTACCACCCTACCCTTACTATTTATCATTTATTACTCACCCACCCACCCATTTATCTACTTACTTTATACAAGTCAGAACACCCTCTCTCCAATCTACATACCCCTACTCAACCAAAATATTAAACAACTAATAAACCATAAATTTTGTCCTTTGAAGACAATGGGACATTTAAGTTGGGTAGGAGGGAGTATTAAATTTGATAATAGTATAAAACGATGATCAAAAGTCATAAAACACATCCTCAATTGGTTATAAAGTTTGGAGGGAAGACATTATTTGTGAGCCAAAATTCAAGGCAATATATTATTTTTACTCCCATCGTCAATAGAATTGTGTGTGTCAATTATTTTTCTTATAATTGTGTCAAAATCAAGGTAAGTATATTCAGGTACGATGATTGTATTAAGGTTTTAAAATATTTATTTATTTATTTATTTTTAAATTTCCTATTTTAAGTGTTGCTTTGTTCTCATTTAGGAGCTATCAAGATTTGTGGTGTTCTTCTATTTTAAGGTAAATATACTTAAAATTTTTTATAACTCAATGTCCTCTTTCTTTCATTATTTAAGGGAAAACTTAAATAAATAAAGATAAGGTTAATATTACATAAATCAAATTCCACCATTTTGTCCGTTATTAATAGTCAATGTTTTTTGTAGGGATGGTTAATGAGATAAACAAGACTATACGGAGAAGGACAATATACTAGAATTGCTTAAACAAATTCTCCACCAACTCCATTCAATACTATATCATAAAAAAAAAGTATTTCATGAACTTTCAAATGTATGTTTTATTTGGAATGTATTGTTTTCTTATAAATCATTTTCTTTTCTCATAGAATAAAATTGGAGTTGCGACATGACATATTTAGTTTATTAAATTTAATTAAAAGGTTTTTAATGTGACATGACAAATTTTAATGTGACATGACATATTTTTAATGTGACATAGATTAACAATTTATTATTACATGACATTGATCTAAATTATTTATCTACAAATTAATTTAATTCACTTATTTATAATATTAATGGATATTATTATTATTATTATTATTATTATTATTATTATTATTAAATATATATTTTTTTTCCATAATTTATATAACTCTTACAAATTTATATCAAAATTTCATAATTTATAATGATATTTTAATTGAAACTTTTTGTAATAAAACATGTTAAATAATTTCATAATTCTTAATTAAAATTAACATTTTAATTGAATTTTTTGTATTAAAACATGTTAATATTTAATTAAAATTTTTCATATTACTTAACAACCACCATCTTTATTAACACATTTAATATCTAATTAAATAGTATTAAATTGATTAAAACTCTTCATAATACTTAAGAACCACCAAATTAAATTAATTAAAAAATTTTCCTATTTAATTAATTTTTTAATATAATATGTTAATAAATTGATTAGTATTCTTTTATCTTTATTTATACTATATAATTAAAAGGCAACTTAAAAACATTTAATTTTTTGCCACATAGGATTATCATAATTAAATTTTATTAAATTATATTGGTTAATATTAAAATTATTTTAGAGCTATTTATTAAAACTCTTTATAAGGTTTACTGGCGTTTTTTTGGTGGAAACATAAGATCATCATTTAAATTATAAAAATAAATTACGAATTTACTCTCAGCATTTAAATCTTCAAATTTCTCCATCCGAATTCTTCATTAACCATAAATATAGTAGCTAAAAAGTCCTATATGTAGTAATAAAAAGTCTAACGATTTGGATTATGAAGCCACTAATATCTATCTATTAATATAATTAAAAGGCAAACCAAACTATCTATTATCATCCATATATCATATTTTTAATTACGTAAAATAACTTTTTAAACCAATTTCATGCAAAGGGAATTTTGTAAAATAATAATAATAATATGTGGGAAAATATATGTATATATCCCAATATTTTATATGCAGGATTATAACGAAATTATAATTTATGATTTATAGTCATAAACGAAATACAAGATATAAGGATTGGGAACGAGAATCAACCTTTGGTCCTTGCAAGAGGCCTAAGAACAGATATCAATATAGATATCCTCCTAATTGTTGCACCCAAGATGCTCCGAGAAATACCCTTTCTTGAGCTAGAAACTGCAAAAATTACTGCTAATTTAGTGAAAGATGAAAATAGAGAGAGGAGGGAGTATCACGGTTTGTCTCTTGGAACTCGTGCCCTTGAGTGTGCCGTGAGGCTAGTATATATAGTAGTAGGTGGTGTTTGTTAATAAGTATAACTCTTATACATAACCTTAACCACCTTGCAGAGTTTAGATAGGATTTCTCAAACCGTATTTGAGTATACCTAAACCGCTACAAACTCAGAACTGGCCGAGCACCACACCCATACTAACCGAACTGTAAAACCCCTCGCGAAAGCGGAAATAATAAACATACAAAGTACTAAAAATGCAGCGGAATTAAAACTTTTTAACATACCTAGCATGCGAGGTGAATTAACAACTGAAAACTGAAACTGATATAAACAGAAATAGATAAGTTGATAGGGCTAAAGTCGTATCACCTTAATCAAAGTAAAACTATCTCAATACTAGCAGAATAGCTAGTAGTAAGACAGGTATCGAATCCACAGGGAGGCGGTAATAAACGGTTTGCTAATGGTAATTAAGTCTAAAAGTAACAGTTTTACGGGGTTTTGGTTTGTTTGTTTTGACTAATAACTAAAAACAATTGAAAAAAGGATGTGTAACAGAGATATAAAAAGTCTAGGAATTCCGGATAACCAAGTATATTATATTGGGATTCTTAATTAATCACTAGTTCAATCGGATTATTCAAGGTCACAAGATTGGTCAATACTATTGTGTTCTTTAGGTCAAAAACTAACATGCGATCGCTATTATTAGAATCAACCTATTTGATTATCGCAGCCTATATCAATTCTAACCCGATCGGTGAAAGAACTAATTTGCTACACTAATTATCAATTCAGGCCTAAATCAATAAATTAGAATAAGAACAATAATCAAACAACAATCCTTGCGATTTTACTAGCAATCAATTAACATTCCCTTTTTAATATACTTGGATCCCCTTCATCCTAGATTAAGAAATTAGCTACACATATTGAATCTAATAACAATAACAATAAAGAGGATTGAAAACATGATTGAAGATGATAAATAACAACAAAGAATAAAAAGCATAAAAACTTGAATGAATTAAATTAAACAAGAAATAGTAATACCGTAGTAATTAGCAAGGAAAGATTAAGAACAAAGTATAGATTAATCCGGACAATGATGAAGAGAAAAACTAGATCTAAAGTAGTGTGTAAAATAATAGGTAGTAAAAACTAGGTTATCGAACTCCTTATTTATAAAAAATAAGGAAAGTCGAAATAAGGAAAAAGCGGAAATAAATTCCTGCGACGGGTTCCTCGATCGAGGACGTCACTCCCTCGATCGAGGACCCCCCCTCGATCGAGGACATCACTCCCTCGATCGAGGGTCTTCGTTAATAGTCTTATTCAACTCTTTTCTTCCTTGATTCTTCTCCAAACTTCCTAGAATCCCTTGGGTTCTTCTTGTACTCCGCCTTGTCGACTCTCGCGATGCCTTAGTACACCAACTTGTTCCGCAAATGCACTCATCCTGCATTAAAACATAAAAAGGCGGACGTATCGACAATCTCACAAAAACGGCATATAAAATGTCATATAATATCACAAACCGTCTCAAAAACATCTAAGGGGAATCATAAAAGTGTAAGTAAAAAAAGACTCATCAAACTCCCCCAAACCGACTCTTTGCTTGTCCTCAAGCAAAGTAAACTAAAAGAAGACCCATAAAAACAAACGCTGAATAGCTAACTCAGAGCCAATGCTAATGAAATAAATCCCAAGCTATGAATGTAACTAAGTGATGACTAAAAAGAGAAAACTCAGCTCATATTCCAAGATGACAACGATGTAGACAAGCCAATTACCTTTCAATCTTGCAAGACAAATTAGTCGGATTCTCACGGATTCGCTCAAGCACTCATAAGAGGTGAAATATATGTGAGATAGAAAGAAATAAGACACTCACTCAACTTATGAAACATGCATGCAATCTAATGTGATAGAGATTTCCCCAACTAAAATGCAATCATAACGTAGACAAAAGTACATGTATCAAGGACAAAAAGGATGGCAAATGGGCAAAGGTATAGAAATGGTTTGTGCCGAAGCACGTTATGGATATGTGGGGCTAAGACGGTAGTCGCAGCATTAAACCAAAACCAATTCTATAATAAGTATCACAATTCATCCCAATCTAGAGAAATTATCTCAAAATTACAAGATATGAGAGTCAACAAACTACTCTCCAAAGATGCATTAAACTCTAGTAATCATCCTTTCGATCTCTTAACATAATCAAATGAAGCTTTTTTTTTTTTTTATTTATTTATTTTTTTTTTCATTTTCTGCTTCATACATTCCTCTTTTTCATTTTCTGCTTCATACAATTTTCTTCTTTTCCAATCATAAGAGATACAACACAATTGCTCAAAATATTTCTACTACACCCACAAGTGACAGAATAAGTCCCTATCCCAACCATAGTAGTAAGAATAAACATGGTAAACAAGCAACTGTGACTGTCCCGATAAGGTAGGCAAATTCTGGATTGTAGCTATTAGATGAGATATGAAATGGCCACAAGGTTCAAACGGGCTAACAAAAGGGTAATCTGTAAGGCTTATTTGAACGGTAAGAACCGCCTATCCACATGTACTTAGTCATATGAAAGCAATAGAAGTATCAAGAAATCAATTTCACACTTATGCAGTTTGATATTACACATTCCATGAGGAGAACTACACTCAAGCCTAAAAAACAATGAGACCGGTTTATTAATGTTCCCGGCCTAGGAAGCTCTAAAGACCTCAGAAATTAAGTAGCTTACCAACAAAATTTGTCAAATCTAATCAGCAAAAGGCAAGTCAACAACGGTGAAGGCTTGGACTATGAGCTTTGTATTCATTAATGCAAGTCAAAACAGAGTACATGACAGCTAATTGGGATTTAAAAACAGAAACAAGGGCAAATTATCATCATTGCTAGCTAAATTCACCAAGACTCGACCTAAAAGAAACACACTTTTTTTTTAACAGAAAAGAAACACACAACTGAAAGTAAAAACACTCCCCCAAACCTATATGTCACAGTGTCCTCAATGTGACCCTACAGCAAAAAGATCACAATAAACCGCAGCAACCTAGAGAGAACACTACTAAAAAGACATGGAAGAGAGCAAAGAAAAACCAACAAAAAAAAAGAAAAAAAAGAAAAAAAAGGAAAAATGCTACCGTCAGTAAGGTAGCGTCTCCCCCAAACCAGCTGTGAAGGGGGTGGTGACCAGCTGTCACTACTGCTCATCATCATCTACATAATCATCAATTGCTTTAAATTGTGCCTCCAGGTCTGAATCGACCTCTCTGCTGCTACCGGCGGCATCCTGGTGACTGCCACGTCCCCTACCACCACCATGAGAAGGGCCGGCCCCAAACTGACCACCAAATCCCCCGACTGGCTCATCTGGGCGAATGGGAGTATAGAAAGGTCTCCCAAGGGCACCGTAGTCGCGACTGAACTGGGTGGTAAACTCCTCTGAAGTCACACCATACAAGTGAAATACCTGACTGTCGTCGCCAGGAATAAGTGTGTAGTAGCTAGGAGCAACACCCCTATATGGACGGTTCTCAGCAAGGCTAGTCGCCTCCATCTGCTCCCACAGTCTCCTCTGAACCAAGGCATTATTAATGCCCTCATGTAGCCGAACCTCCCTCTCAACAATAGGATCGAAAGAATAAGAAGGTGCAAATGATGGAGGTGCAAATGGTGGAGGTGCAAATGGCTGGAATGGTGCTGCAGGGCGAAAAATAGGGGCCGTAGGGTTGGCAGCCTTCCTACGAGGTTGGCGTGTCAGGGGAACCTGGTAAGTGAGCTCATCTGGAATCAAGTAAGAGACAGGTAGGGGACGTAGCTCTGACTCGTCCTCCTTAAGATGGTCCGTCTCAGGAAGTCGATCACATGGTAAATCCATCCACAAGGTACCCCGTACCTTCCACCTATATCTCCTCGCAACACAATCTATCCAACCGAGCCCATAACGCAAGTACTCCTCATCCACCGTGGGTGCCACAATATCAGTCATGGGTAAGTAATGTGGAAGACCCTGAAAACCAGCTACTCGCCTAGCAAGGCGAGTCACTATAGCCCCACAATCTAAAGATGAGAACTTCCCTCTCATCTTATCTAAAGCCCCACAAACGACTCCCGGAGCGCTGAAAGTGAAAACCTCCTCCTTAAAAGGGTTTAGGCAGGAGGCTAAAAGCAGAACTTCCATGGTCACCAGTTTACTTATGTCCTTCCTACCGTAAAGAAGACAGGAAAGTAGGCGCAGGAAAATCCTAAGAGCAGGATGTTGTACATCGTTGACAGCCATAGCTCCCACTTCCACGGAATGACCTGAAAAGAGTGAAAAATACCGAGTCGCACGGAGCCAATTTGGAACCCCCAGCAAATCCTCCGGTTCCCCGACATCTAAACCAAGGTGCTCAGCCACTTGGTCATATGAAAGAGCATAATCGACATTAAGGAGTCGAAACTGAATCCTCCTACCCGGTATATCATGAACCAAGGAGCTTAGGAACTCAAGTGTCAGGGGACGATAAGATGATTCACACAAGGAGTACAAACCACCCAACCCCAACTGGTCAAACATGCCAAAGATGCTATCATTAAGGCCCAAGTTACCAAGTATGGTACTGTTCACGCACCTAGTAGGGTTCATTGGCCTAGCCATGAGGCGAACAAACTCGTTCCTTTGCTCAAGTGTGGCGAAGATTACCATGGGAAAATCGTCAACTGGTGGAATGCGTGGTTGACGTGGTGCCCTTTGTCGTCTTGCTCCTTGTCTATCCATCCTACAAAATTAGCATACAAAGAATTACAAACCCAATGGCAATCAAAACGAACCTGAAATTACCCAAACCCTAATCCCTAATTCTAAATTTTCGAATTTGTGACTAAAATTAGGTAAATCAAGTTGTAAATGACTATGAATTTAAATAATAAGTAGCTAATAGAAGGATTAAAGCAAAACATAACAAACAAATAACTACAATTCCTTAATTCGAAATTTTCGACCAAACCCTAACCCCTAATTCGAAATTTTCGAATTTTTGACTAGAATTTGATGAATGAATGTGTTATCGACTAGGAATTGTAATTATAAGTAAGTATAAGAGTGATTTGTAGCAAGAAACAACAATTTAAGGCATCAAATTAGCATAAACACACCAAACCCTAACTTTTCTTAAGATGAATAAAATCTGAAAATTAGAGTGAAAAAAAAAAGAAATTACCTCCAAGAAAGTTGTTAGAATCTAGCAAAGATGTGATGTTGATGATGAATTAGTGAACAATGAAGCACAAAGTGGATTTGGGGAGAAGAAAATTGAAGAGAAAGAGGAAGGGGTGCGAAAAAGTGGAAGTAAATATGAAGAATGAAGAAAAATTGGGGAAACTAAGCTGAAGAAGCCGGCAAACCGGTCTGAACCGCCCGCCTCGATCGAGGGTCAGCGGTCCTCGATCGAGGGACCTTTAAAAATTTTGATCCCAACTTACGACATTAGGAGGGAAAAAAATTCAAACAGAGTTCCTCGATCGAGGACGTCACTACCTCGATCGAGGGACCTAAAATTTTCACGACCTCACTTACGCTTTAACGGAATTGAATTTTTTTGCCAAGGGTTCCTCGATCTAGGCCACTCAAACCTCGATCTAGGGACCCTTAGCAGTACTTAACCCGTTATTCTTCAAATTCATGACTCCAAAAGCGTCGCACCCTGCAACAAAAGCTTGACAAACGCATTAAACGTAACCTAAAACTGAAATCAAAGAAACTAACACTAAACTAAGGAAACTTGAAAAAAAAAAAAAAACGCGGGCTGCCTCCCGATAGCGCTGGTTTAAGCGGTCCCGCACGACCGTATTACCTCTAATCAAAGTTACTTTCAAAAGTGAATAGGGCAACGATTTCTACTACCCCAATGAAGGCACCTTCATGGTATAGTTTCAAGCGTTGACCATTCACTTTAAAATACTCACCCTTGTCAGTTTGCAGTGTAACTGACCCAAATTTGTTCACTTCAACAACAGTGAACGGTCCAGACCATCTACTCTTCAGTTTTCCTGGAAACAAACGCAAACGAGAATTGAATAGTAAAACTTTCTCGCCAACATGAAATTCTCGTTGCAAAATGTGCTTGTCATGCCACTTTTTGGTTCGTTCTTTGTAGACTTGAGCACTGTCGTAGGCATGTAATCGGAACTCATCAAGCTCGTTCAGCTTCATCAATCTCTTTTCACCCGCCAGTGAAAGGTCCATATTTAGCTCCTTTATGGCCCACATAGCTTTGTACTCCAACTCCACAGGTAAGTGGCATGATTTACCGTAGACTAGTCGGTATGGGGATGCTCCAATAAGTGTCTTGTAGGCAGTGCGGTATGCCCACAAGGTGTCATCAAGCTTCCGACTCCAATCTTTCCTGTTCTTGCTCACCACTTCCTCCAAGATCTGCTTCAACTCTCGGTTGGAAACCTCCACCTGCCCACTGGTTTGAGGATGGTATGCTAATCCTCGTCGGTGTGTAACTCCATATTTCTTCAACAAGGAGTTAAGATGATGCTCTTTGAAATGCGTTCCACCATCACTAATCACCGCGCGGGGCACTCCAAATCGTGGGAAGATGATTTTCTGAAACAACTTAATAACAGATTTAGCATCACAAGTGGGGGTGGCAATTGCCTCCACCCATTTAGAAACATAATCTACGGCTACTAAGATATAATGGTTTCCATGAGAAGAAGGAAACAGACCTTGGTAATCAATGCCCCAAACATCAAAAATCTCCACCTCGGAGATTCCAGTTTGAGGCATCTCATGCCTTTGCGAAATATTACCTGTTCTTTGGCATGCATCACAAGAACGAACAAAACTAGTAGCATCTTTCAAGATAGTGGGCCAAAAGAAACCCGATTGCATTACCTTAGCAAAGGTCCTAGAGGGACCATGATGACCACCATAAGAAGATGAATGACAATGAGAAAGGATAGCATGTACCTCACTCTCCGGGATACACCTCCTGTAAATGCCATCAGCGCATTCTCGGAACAAGTATGGATCGTCCCAGAAATAGTGCTTCACATCGTGCATAAACTTCTTCTTTTGTTGATAGGACAAATCAGGAGGCAAAATCCCTCCCACCAAGAAGTTAGCAAAATCGGCAAACCAAGGTGTGTCGATAGTGATAGCAAGGAGATGGTCATCAGGGAAAGAATCATCAATGGGTGTTGGATCTCCCTCTTCAAATCTCAAACGTGACAAGTGGTCAGCTACCACATTCTTTGCTCCTGGCTTATCTCGAATCTCCAAGTCAAACTCTTGCAGAAGCAAGATCCATCGAATTAGTCTCGGCTTGGCCTCCTTCTTGGCCAACAAGTATCTTAACGCGGCGTGATCGGTATAAATAATAACCTTAGAACCTACCAAGTAGGCTCTAAACTTATCCAATGAGTAAACTACCGCAAGCAACTCCTTTTCAGTGGTGGCATAGTTGATCTGTGCATTATCCAAGGTCTTACTGGCATAATATATGGCATTTAAGGCTTTGTCTTTTCTTTGCCCCAAGACCGCTCCGATGGCATAGTCACTTGCATCACACATAACTTCGAAGGGTAGGGTCCAATCGGGAGATTGGATCACCGGTGCTGAAATAAGAGCTTGCTTGATCCTGTCAAAAGATTTAATACACGCATCAGTAAACTCAAAAGGAGCATCCTTGTGAAGAAGCTGAGTGAGAGGTTGAGCAAGTTTAGAAAAATCTTTTATAAAACGACGATAGAATCCCGCGTGACCGAGGAAACTTCGAACGCCTTTGACATTAACCGGATACGGTAGTTTCTCAACCACCTCAACTTTTGCCTTATCCACTTGGATGCCTTTTCCAGATACCAAGTGACCAAGTACCACCCCTTCAGTAACCATGAAGTGGCACTTCTCCCAATTGAGCACAAGATGACTTTTCTCACAACGCTGCAAAACTTTGGACAAGTTTCTCAAACAAACATCAAAATCAGTACCATAAACACTGAAATCATCCATAAAGACTTCCATAATAGACTCTATGTATTCAGAAAATATGGCCATCATACAACGCTGAAAGGTAGTAGGGGCGTTGCATAAACCAAAGGGCATTCTCCTATAAGCAAATACACCATAAGGGCATGTGAAGGTAGTCTTCTCCTGATCATCAGGATGAATGGGTATTTGGAAGAAACCTGAGTAGCCATCTAAGTAACAAAAATAACTATGACGTGCTAGTCTCTCTAACATCTGATCAATGTAGGGTAAGGGGAAGTGATCTTTCTTGGTAGCAACGTTAAGCTTCCTATAATCAATACACATTCTCCAACCTGTGACAAGTCTAGTAGCAATTAACTCATTTTTGTCATTAGCAACTACTGTTGTACCTCCTTTCTTAGGTACGACTTGGACAAGACTGACCCATTTAGAATCAGAAATAGAAAAGATAATACCTGCGTCAAGCAATTTCTGAACTTCTTTTCTCACAACCTCTTGCATAGGAGGGTTCAATCGTCTCTGACCTTGCGCACTTGGTTTGTGACCTTCTTCCAGATGAATGCGGTGCATACAAAAATCAGGACTAATACCTTGTAAATCGGCAATGCTATACCCAATGGCTTTTTTGTGTAATTTCAAGACGGTCAACAAAGCAGAAAGTTGACCTTCAGTGAGGTTAGCATTGACAATTACAGGGTTCATCTCCTTATCGTCAAGAAAAACATACTTAAGATGAGAAGGAAGAGGTTTAAGATCAGGTTTCTTTACCTCAGAAACTTTGGATGAGTTACCTAAACTTAGAACCTGTGGGTTCTTACATTCTTCTCCCGTTAGTAGCTTCTCGACCTCAACAACCTCCCGATTCCATGAGCCTCTTTCTTCAGCTGAGGTTGTGGTTAGGACAATCTCCAGAGGGTCCCTGTTCAAACATAATGCAAAACAATCACTAGTAGTAAGATCAACTACATCAATGCTATGACACGTCTCCTCTAGCATGGGGCGCTTTAAAGCATTATGCAAGTTGAAAGTGATCTTATCATCCCCCACGGTTAGTGTTAAACTCCTCCGTTTAACATCTATGATTGCCCCCGCAGTATGAAGGAAGGGTCTACCTAAAATAATAGGCACTTGGGCATCCTTAGCTATATCAAGTACAACAAAGTCAACGGGAATGAAAAACTTCCCAACTCTAACCGGTACATCCTCTAAGACACCTATGGGGTGCTTAACGGATCTATCGGCCATTTGTAAGGTCATGTTTGTGACACTCAATTGACCCATATTTAACTTTTGACAAATGGAATATGGCATAACGCTAACACTGGCCCCTAAATCGCAAAGGGCTTTATCAATTGACAAACGACCTATATGACAAGGGATAGAAAAACTCCCTGGATCCTTAAGCTTAGGAGGTGATTGACTTTGTAAAACGGCGCTGCATTCTCCAGTAAAGGCAACTGTTTCGGCTTCTGATACGTGCCTATTCTATGCATTTTATTTACTCTTTTGGCACGTATTTTCTTACACTTTCGTGACTTTTTAGTTGCTTTTTCTCCCATATTGTCTACTTTGGTATTTCTATGTTTTGTATGTAGGAATATGCGGAAGTAAGCAAAACCAAGCCTTATTTGCCTTTAGGAAGCTGTTTTTGGAGCAGTAATTCAGATGGTGCATTCAAGTATAATTATCGGGCCGGATCGAAGCTGGAAATAAAGAGAAGCGGTCGACCGACCACCAAAAGTGGTCGACCGACCGGTGTCAACGTAAACAGGCCCAGTTCTCCACGGAAGCCCAAATTCGCATAAAAGATAAACCCGCATTGGCAGAATCGGTCGACCGACCGGGAAAACAGGTCGACCGACCAGACCCTGTTTGGAGACTTCCGTTTTCTTTTCTGTTTTCCTAATCTTGTAATATTTCTTATTTAAGGAGACCAAAAACTCTTCTATTAGGTTAAGTAGTTTTTCAGCAATTTTCTACCTAACTAATTTTCATCCAAGTACTTTATGTTAAAGACTCCATTGTTAGACTTTTTGGTATCAAGCTTTCATCTTTCTTCTTAGGATTTCCATTCAAGTTGTAAGTTTGTGATAATTAATCTTTCCTTTTGATTCAATCTTGTTATTCATCTTGTTGTTATTTCTTATTTCATGTTTTCCCTTTTATTGTCTTCTTTAATTATGTTTATCTCTTTAATATCCTTAGTAATTGTTAGTTTCGTAATCAGAAGTATGCATAACTAATTCTTGTGATTAGGAATTAGGGGAACCATGTAAAAACTTGACTTTGATAAGTTTGATGATTAAATTACCAATCCCCCATTGTTGTTGGTGAACTAATCCTTAGGATTGAAAGATTATTAGGATTAGTTTAACAACAACTTTGGGATAGCCCTTGAACGAAAGTTTAGTGCTTTTCTAGGAACCCTAAGACCGTAAGGATTGGGTAGAATTTTGACCTAAAGGTTTATTCTTTGTTCCTTGGGATTGTGTTATTTGATTATTTTACCCTTCATTGACTTGTTTTGACCATGGGGAACCAAAGTTCCTAATCTCCTTTTACCTTATTTTATTTCTCTAGTTTATTTTGTCCTTTAGTTATTAGTTTAAATCTTGAATCAAAACCCCCTTTTTTCTTGGTTACTTGCAATAGACTTTAAATTTACAAACATAATTTACCCTGTCTCTCTGTGGTTCGACCCTTGACTTATCCTATCTAAGTTTAAGCTGAGGTTTTATAAATCTTATCTTTGGCACCCCTCAACGACGGGTGTCAAATTTTGGCGCCGTTGCCGGGGAGACGGTATAATTTTGTTTGTTAATTTTTAGTTTATTTTTTTTCTTGTCTTAAGGAACTTAGGTTCCTTAAGACCGTTCTTACCTTTTCTTCTAGTGCTGTTTAGAAGACAGGTTTTTGAGAGGAAGGCTTGAGTACTCTCTTTATGGACTCTATTTATAGCTTCCTACAGCCGAAGCCTAAAGATTTACCGAAGGGATTCACCTTGCCTAAACCCACCACTGGCTCCTTTGAACTCCGCCCGACTCATATTTCTTTGGTAGAGCAGAGTCAATTTTCTGGTCTACCCGATGAAGATCCAATAAAGCATGTTACAACCTTCACAGATTATTGTTGTTTCATACCCCTACCTGAAGGGGTATCTAGAGATGAGGTGCTGGCAACTATGTTCTTGTTCTCATTAAAAGGAGACGCGCAAGAATGGTACCGGGACCTTAACAAGACAAGTGAAGGGGTTACAGATTGGACCGCCTTGGCCCTGGCTTTTTACAAGAAATACTTCCCTCTTGCAAAAGCTGAGGACTTGAGAAACCAAATCCGTAACTTTCAGCAGGGACCTGATGAAGGATTTTGTGAAGCATGGGATCGATTCAAGAAATTGGTCCGTTCTATCCCTCACCATAACCTTCCACAATGGGACCTATGTAACCGTTTTTACAACTCTCTTTATGATGACTATAAAATGGTTCTTGATGTGGCCGCCAATGGGATATTTCAGAACAACACCGATCATATGAAAGGTTGGAAAACCATTGAAGACATGACGGTACATAAGGCTACTTTTAAGGATTCACGTGGGAATTCAAGAAGGCTGAATGTAGAGATGAATAGAGTGATGGCTCTTGAGACAACAGTCGAAGCCCGTTTCGAAAAGCTTGAAGCAACCCAGCTGAAGCTTGAAAGTGCGAACCTAGTTACTACGGTCGACAACACGGGAGAAATTGAGAAATTAAGAGCTATTGTTGATGCCTTAACTACGGCAGTTTTTAAGATGAATGAGGCTCACTGCACTTCCACGAAGATTTTTGAGGAGCACTTGATGAACATAGCCAATCAAAGGACTAGCTCTCCAGCTAGTTTTGAGGGACCCATGGAGACGCTGAACGTCATAAATCTAAGGAGTGGCCGTGTTTGTGAAGAAGCAACTCAAGAGGATGATCCAGCCGAGATTCCGACCAAAGAATCCGATCCCGTCAAAGGAGCAGGAGGTCGACCGACCGCTACTGTAAGTCGATCGACCACTGTTCCTGACGTGAGATCAGATTCCGAAAAAAGAAAAAAATCTGATTTTGCAGACTCTGGTCGACCGACCACTGATACTGGTCGACCGACCGACGTTCCTGAGCAGAGTGCCGTTTTGACTCCGGAATCGCTGGATCCTTCCTTCATTCAAGACCTTACTGAAATTTTACAACTGAAAAAGCCAAAGGTTGCTGATCCTATGGCTAAAGTCACCATTCCTTATCCTGAAAGACTGAAAAATTCAAAGGAGGATAAGAAATTTGGTAAGTTTTTAGAGATGGTGAAGAATCTTGAGGTAACCATCCCTTTCACTGACTTAATTACCCAGGTACCTTCTTACGCTAAATTCATGAAAGATATTTTAAGTCGTAAGAGGAACTTTCAGGACGACGGTGATGTTGCTCTTGTGGAAGAATGTTATGTTCTTTCACAAGATAATATAGCACCCAAGTTAAAAGACCCAGGTAGTTTTTCCATCCCTTGTACCATAGGTAATCATTTAATAGGGAAAGCCCTTTGTGATTTAGGGGCTAGTGTCAGTGTCATACCTTATTCTGTATGTGAAAGACTTGGTTTAGGTAGACTTAAAGTCACCAATATTACCGTACAGATGGCTGATAGATCAACCCAAAGACCACTAGGGGTCTTGGAGGATGTCCCAGTAAAAGTGGGAAAGTTCTTTATTCCTGTGGATTTCGTTGTTTTAGACATTGCTGAGGATAGTCGAATACCTATTATTTTAGGTAGACCTTTTTTACACACAGCTGGGGCTGTGATAGATGTCAAACGCGGGACCATTACTTTAGAGATTGGGGATGACACTATCGAGTTTAGTCTTGCCCATAAGGCAACTATTCCTACTGATGATACTTGTTGTTCCATCGATATTGTAGACAGGAATGTTATCCTTAATTGGAGGGAATCCTTGACCAAGGATCCCTTAGATGATCTGACAATTTTGGATAAGTGTGCAGGTACTCCAGCTGAGGATGCTGAAAAGCTGGATTTGATAGAAGAAGAGGAAGAGGAATATGAGCTCACTAAAGAAGAGAATGAGAAGCTCATAAGCCTAGCTAATGCAAATCTGGTAAACATGTGCTATTCTATAGATACTAATTCTGTTCAGGCAGTTGAGGTAAAAGCACCAGAGCGTAAGCCACTTCCTCCTAATCTTAAATATGTTTTTCTAGATGATACTGAGCAGTACCCTGCGATTGTTAGCTCTAAACTCAGTCCTGACCAACTTTCTGCCTTAATGACTGTTCTTAAAAAGAATAGAAAAGCTCTAGGTTATTCTTTGGATGATATTAAGGGCATAAGCCCTGATGTTTGTATGCACAGAATAGATTTAGAGGAAGGGCATAAGCCTTATAGACAGGGACAGCGTAAATTGAATCCTAAGATGCAGGATGTAGTTATGGCTGAGGTTATGAAGCTTCTTGATGCAGGTATTATTTATCCAGTTGGCAACTCTAAGTGGGTTAGCCCAGTTGAGGTGGTTCCTAAGAAAGGAGGGACCACAGTGGTTAAAAATGATAAAAATGAGTTAATACCAACTAGAGTTGTGACTGGGTGGCGGATGTGCATTGATTATAGACAGTTAAATGCCGCCACCAAGAAAGACCATTTCCCCCTTCCTTTTGTTGACCAAATGACTGAAAGATTGGCTTCTAATAAATTCTTCTGTTTTCTAGACGGTTATTCAGGTTTCTTCCAGATTCCCATCCACCCTGATGATCAGAGTAAGACTACTTTTACATGTCCACAGGGTGTTTTTGCCTATCGCAGGATGCCTTTTGGGTTATGCAATGCTCCTGCTACTTTTCAAAGGTGTATGATGGGTATTTTTTCAGACTTTATAGAAAACATTATGGAAGTATTTATGGATGATTTCTCCGTTTATGGTAATGCTTTTGATCAATGCTTAGCTAATCTTGATAAAGTCTTGCAGCGATGTATTGATGTAAACCTTGTCTTAAATTGGGAGAAGTGTCATTTTATGGTTACTGAAGGGGTCGTTTTAGGGCATCTAATTTCAGATAAAGGTATACATGTTGATAAAGCAAAGGTGCAAGTGATTGAGCAATTACCCCCTCCTATTAATGTCAAAGGGGTGAGAAGTTTCTTAGGGCACGCAGGTTTTTACAGGCGTTTCATTAAGGACTTCTCTAAAATTGCTAAACCACTTACACAATTGCTTCTTAAAGATGCCATTTTTGATTTTTCTGATGAGTGCCTTTCAGCTTTTAACAGGTTGAAGGAAGCTTTGGTCTCAGCACCAATCATCCAGCCACCAGATTGGGATCTCCCATTCGAGGTCATGTGCGATGCTAGTGATTATGCTCTGGGTGCTGTGCTTGGTCAAAGGAAGAACAAGGCTCTTAATGCTATATACTATGCGAGCCGCACCCTGGATGAGACTCAAGTCAACTATTTCACCACAGAGAAGGAGATGCTAGCCGTCATATTTGCCTTAGAAAAATTTAGATCATATTTAGTAGGTAATAAGGTAATTGTTTATACTGACCATGCAGCTTTAAAAGGTCTTTTTCAAAAGAAGGATTCAAAGCCAAGACTTTTAAGGTGGATCCTCCTTCTCCAAGAGTTTGACATTGAGATCAGGGACAAGAAAGGCGCGGAAAACGTGGTAGCTGACCATTTATCTCGCCTGCAGCTGACTGATGGGGAAGATTCTTTACCTATTGATGATTCGTTTCTTGATGAAAGTTTATTTATCATTAATAGTTCAGGTTCTTATCCCCCTCCTTGGTATGCTGATTTTGCTAATTTTGCTGTAACAGGTAAAATCCCTCCTGAGTTGTCTTGGCAACAAAAGAAGAGATTTATGTTTGATGCGAAACAGTATTTTTGGGATGACCCTTATGTTTTTAAAGAATGCGGAGATGGACTTATCCGGAGATGCGTCCCCCAATGGGAGGTGAAGGACATTCTGGAAGCATGTCACTCTTCTGCGGTCCATCTAGGACCGTGGCTAAGGTATTACAGTCTGGTTTTTATTGGCCTACTTTACATGCTGATTGTAGAAATTTTGTAGGTAACTGTGATGCCTGTCAAAGGACTGGGAATGTCTCAAAAAGACATGAGATGCCACAAGTAGGTATTTTAGAGGTAGAGATTTTTGATGTTTGGGGCATTGATTATCAAGGACCTTTTCCCAGTAGTCAAGGTAACAGGTATATTCTTGTAGCTGTTGATTATGTGTCTAAGTGGGTAGAAGCTATTGCTACTCCCCACTGTGATGCAAAAGCTGTTATTAAGATGTTTAAAAAAATCATATTCCCTCGTTTTGGTGTCCCTAGGGTTGTCATAAGTGATGGAGGTATGCATTTTAAGGAGAAACGCCTAGGTGATTTGTTAAATAAATTCGGTGTCCAACATCGTAGGGGTTTAGCCTATCACCCTCAGACTAGTGGTCAAGTTGAGATCTCTAATAGAGAACTCAAGGAGACCCTAGCCAAGGTAGTTTCTAAGTCTAGGAAAGATTGGAGCCTAAAACTTGATGATGTTTTATGGGCCTATAGAACCGCGTTCAAAACTCCAATAGGAATGTCACCATTCAGATTGATTTATGGTAAAACTTGTCATTTACCAGTTGAGTTAGAACGTAAATCTTGGTGGGCTATTTGTGATCTTAATTTAGACCCTAATCTTTCCCGTGAGAAACGTTTATTGCAGCTCAACGAGTTAGAAGAATTCAGATTGTTATCCTATGACAATGCCAGGATTTATAAGGAGAAAACAAAGCGCTGGCATGACAAGAGAATCATTAGACGTGATTTTCAGGTAGGTGATAGGGTGCTGCTTTTTAATGCTCGTATTCGTCTTTTTCCTGGTAAGCTGAAATCCAGGTGGAGCGGACCCTACACCATCACAGCTGTCTCAAAATTCGGGTCAATCGAATTAGAAACCTCATCTGGTGAGAGGTTCAAAGTCAATGGCCAATATGTGAAGCACTTCCGAGGAGAAAATGAGTATGTCGGAAAAGTCGAAGTTTCTTACTTTGACCCCTTTTAGGATGCTCCTTAGAAGGTAAAAGGTCGTGCGGGACCTCTTAAACCAGCGCTACACGGGAGGCAACCCGTGCTTTAGTTTAAATGTACGTTTTCTTTCGTTTTTTTTTTCGTTTTATCCTCAGGTGGAAATTGAAATCTCTGCAGAAAAAAAAAAATTCAGCATTCGTCAGTACAATGGTCGACTGACCGACTTTTCTGGTCGACCGACCATACTGACAGCTTCATGTACTTTTTCTGGCAGAGTAAGTAAAATTGCAGAGCAGGTAAAAGGTACAGTGGTCGACCGACCGACTTTTCTGGTCGACCGACCACGAATTTTTTTACGTTTTTTTTTTTTTTCAGAATCAGTGTCACGGGTCTGTTGTGTTTTGAACATACAATTATTACTTTCACCTATTCATTCTACCAGCACCCCCTCTCTCTCATAAAACCCTAAAAACTATTCACCCACCTTCCTCCTTCACCATTTTACTTACTTTCTTTCATTTTTCATCCTCAAGGTATGCTTTCTTCCATTTTCTTTCTCTCTTTTTAGTTTTCTACCTTCTTATTTTCGTTTTAGGTAGTATTAGTTTATCTTTTTAAGTTCAATTTTGCTCTTAATTCCGTTTTCATGCTTGTTTATGTGTTCTTTATCTTAGTTTTCTTCTTCTTCTTGAGTTTATATGCTTAGATCTGTAAATTTTGGGTGATTTTGTGCTGATTAGAATAATTTAATTCTTCCTTATAAATTTTGCTCTTAATCCGCGCGAAATTCAAACCGCGAAAATCGACCGTTGCACTGTTCACAGTCGACCGACCGGAAACGGAGGTCGGCCGACTGAAACTTGAATTCTCTGGGTTTTTATTTACAGATCTGGGTTTTTTCTGACGAATGTCGGTCGACCGACCGGAAACTGAGGTCGGCCGACCTAGGCCATGTTTTTCCTGAGTTTAATTGTTATGCAGTTTTTGAACTTCTCTCGTTTAATGGTCGACCGACCTTGTTTTATGGTCGACCGACCATGACTGCACTATTCCTGAATTTTTTTTAGTTTCTGATTTTTTCAATACAGCAGAAAATACAGACCGTCTTGAAAAATCTGGTCGACCGACTGGCTACTGTGGTCGGCCGACCAGAGCTGTGACAAAAGCTTCTGTTTTTTGCAAAATTTTTCGTGCCTAATTTTGTTAAAGCAATGTTCTCTTATGCTCATAAGACTTATATCTTTATTTGAACTTTTCAGATTTACGATGTCTAGCCGTGATCAAGGTGGGAAGCGCGCACGCACCACGGGTGCAGGCACTTCTAGAGGACGTGTCTCTAGGTCGAGAGGTCTAGCAGTTCAGGACACGGATAGTCTACCGGACTATCCGCAGATCACTTTCAGCTCCCCGGCCCAGAAGGCCCGATTCCTCCATCTGAGCGCTCATTGCGCGGTAGTGGCGACCCGTTTCCTATGTGTCTCAGCTTTTCATGCCTTGGGATGCCATGATGAGGTGGTTTCTATGCTCATTGGGACCGGGTTTGCAGGCCTTGTCTCTATGGACGAGATCACCTACCGCCTTCTTACTCTTGAGTTCTTTTCTTCCTTTACCTTTGATTTAGGGGCTCTTCACCCCGGCTATGATAGTTTTTGTATCTCTTTTCGCATGTTCAATGAAACTTATGCTTTAACTTTAACCCAATTTGGTCAAATTTTGGGTCTGTCTTCTGAGGGTCTTACTGATGACTCCACGGGTTCGTATTCTGATATGTGGTCCTGTATTTCTGATTCCAACGATGTGAAGAAGAAAAACAGTACCATCCACCTTCCCACCCCCCGTTATTTTTTGCGTCTGTTGGCCAACACTGTTTTCGGCCGCAAAGAGTCTCAAAATGATAACAACATTGAGCTCTCCATTTTGTCCGGTTATCTTAACATCGGACGTACGGGTCAGCAGTCTTATAACACTGCTCATTTGGTCGCCTCTCATTTTGTGTCAGTGGGTGAGGGAACTTCTTTGACCACTATTGTCTGTGGTGGGCTAGTCACCCGATTAGCCCGCTCTTTTGTACCCCAGTTCCCTCGCTATGAGGATGCGGTCGACCCTCTCTCCCGGTACATGGATATGGCTTATGTCAGGTCCGTGCGTTGGGTAAACAGTAGAGGTGTTTGGAAAATAGACACCTATCTCAGTGACCGCATCCCCATCACCACGGCTCCCCCTATGTACCCCCTTTCTACTGTTATAGGGGAGCCCCGACCACTACTCCCGTCTTACCGCCTCCCGCTTAGGGGAGGCACTTCTAGAGGTTTCAGGGCCCCTGCTTCCGGTGGCCACCATGCCACACCTGGGACAGGGTACCCATCTGATTTTACTGCTCCTCCTAATGTTTATGTTCCTCCTTTTGTTGATGACAGATCTATGCCACAAATGCTGGCGAGTCTTTGCACGCAGTTCAGCCAAAAACGGTTGGACGATAGTCTCTTCCAATACCCGGTTTACAGGGAGTATGCCACACAAGGTAGGCTCCCAACCGGCCCGTGGACTCACCCCACCTGGTACACACCTCTCGCAGGCGGTCGTGACCATGGTGAAGCTTCAGGCTCTGCCTCAGGAACAGGAGTAGGGTCTGAGGAGGATGGCGATGAGGGAGAAGGTGAGGAGAACGCTGAGCCGTTCTACGACTCAGCGGGATAGGGACGTGCTTAACCTTACCCTCTTTGGGGTTCGGTTTGGGGAGGTCCCCCTTGATTGGTTCGGTTTGGCGAGGTCCACATTTATTTTGTAAGTGTTTTCCTCCCTTAGATTTCCAATTTTCTTCTTTCGATTTCCAGTTTTCCCCTCCTTCCTCCTTAGACTCTTTTTGTAGTTTCTAGTCTTTTTCCTTTTCCTTTCTTTGTTTGCTTCTTTTCCGCCTACCCCCATCCCTATGCTGTGGTTGTATGCTGATGAGCACAATGGGGGCATTGTGCGTTTTGGTTTGGGGAGGGTGTTTGCATACTCCTTTGTGAGTATGCAATTGTTTTTGTGTCTTTTGTTTTTCATACCTTTAGGTGTTTTTCTTGTTTTCATCCTCTCTTGTCGCGTGTTCTTCCCTGTCGGGCGTTCTTCTCTGTCTTAAGCTCTTAGGTCGAGTCGGAACGGATAAATACTAGTTATGCCTCACATATCACATATTGCTTTGCCTTGCATTTTTCAAAAATTTTCAAGCTAGTCTTTTGCATTATCTACGAGTTTTTGTTGATTTCATGCTAAATTATTAGACTTGACTCTCTTCTTGGCAAGCTACTACATATTCTAAGGATTAGAGCTTAATAAATCGGTGACATCCATGACCGATTTCATATAGGTTGTGAGTAGTTTCTCCTCTTGAGGCATGTTACATCAATATGCATAAACATGAATTTTGTCTTCTTAATACCTGTATGCATTCGGTTTTGTGGTTTGTTGACACATGTGGTAGAGGTACCCCTTTCTCATTATTCCCATTATTCTCACATAGCCAAATTGAACTCTTTTACCCATTGGCTACATTCTAAAAATTGCTTACCCTAGCCGAGCTAGTAATTTAGTAATGGGACTGTTTTCCTTGCCATCCTTTGGTTTATGCTTCATCGGTGAATTTTGATTTTGGGAGAATGATAGAAAAAAAAGAGAAAAAGAAAGACACGAGAAAAAAAAAAAACGGAGCAGCCTGTTTTCAAGGCTGGTCGGTCGACCAGTTTCCTTGGTCGGTCGACCAGGACCATTGGATAGGTCGTTTTCCTGAAAAAAAAAAAAAGAAAAAAAAAAAGAAAAGCAAAAGAAAAGAAAAAAAAAATATAAAAAGAAAAATTTGGAAGAATTGTGGAACATTGGCATATATGAAAGAAAAAAAAAAAGCAAACAATAAGAAGTGATCTTATAGTATGGATAGACGGATGTTAGCTCGGTTTAACCCCTCTTCCCATAACTTATCTTAAACCCCTTCTTACCCTTAGCCTCACAATCCCAAATTTTCCTCGGCATGTGTCATGGTTATTTAGTGTGGGAATGCATATGTACGGTTGTAGAGATTCTATTCATGTTAGACTGCAGGCATGTTCTTACGGGTCGTAGATAGGTGAGAGTCCTTACTTTTATTTATCTTCTTATCTTTCACATATACATTTGACCCTTTGCTTTCATGAGTGTCTCGAGCGTACCGCGAGAGTCCAATTAGAATGGGTCTTGCAAGGTCGAAATTTTAGCATGCTTTTACAACATGTTTAATTCGTTTTGCTTTTGACATTATGTTTGATTATAGTTGAAGGATGCATTAAATTGGTTAAGCATAGTGTTGTGTTTGGTTGTGAAAAGTATGAAGTCCGTTCCATTAGAAGTTTTATTTTCTTTTGAGTCTTAGTGCTTGCTTGAGGACAAGCAAGGTTTGGTTTGGGGAGTTTGATACGTGCCTATTCTATGCATTTTATTTACTCTTTTGGCACGTATTTTCTTACACTTTCGTGACTTTTTAGTTGCTTTTTCTCCCATATTGTCTACTTTGGTATTTCTATGTTTTGTATGTAGGAATATGCGGAAGTAAGCAAAACCAAGCCTTATTTGCCTTTAGGAAGCTGTTTTTGGAGCAGTAATTCGGATGGTGCATTCAAGTATAATTATCGGGCCGGATCGAAGCTGGAAATAAAGAGAAGCGGTCGACCGACCACCGAAAGTGGTCGACCGACCGGTGTCAACGTAAACAGGCCCAGTTCTCCACGGAAGCCCAAATTCGCATAAAAGATAAACCCGCATTGGCAGAATCGGTCGACCGACCGGGAAAACAGGTCGACCGACCAGACCCTGTTTGGAGACTTCCGTTTTCTTTTCTGTTTTCCTAATCTTGTAATATTTCTTATTTAAGGAGACCAAAAACTCTTCTATTAGGTTAAGTAGTTTTTCAGCAATTTTCTACCTAAGTAATTTTCATCCAAGTACTTTATGTTAAAGACTCCATTGTTAGACTTTTTGGTATCAAGCTTTCATCTTTCTTCTTAGGATTTCCATTCAAGTTGTAAGTTTGTGATAATTAATCTTTCCTTTTGATTCAATCTTGTTATTCATCTTGTTGTTATTTCTTATTTCATGTTTTCCCTTTTATTGTCTTCTTTAATTATGTTTATCTCTTTAATATCCTTAGTAATTGTTAGTTTCGTAATCAGAAGTATGCATAACTAATTCTTGTGATTAGGAATTAGGGGAACCATGTAAAAACTTGACTTTGATAAGTTTGATGATTAAATTACCAATCCCCCATTGTTGTTGGTGAACTAATCCTTAGGATTGAAAGATTATTAGGATTAGTTTAACAACAACTTTGGGATAGCCCTTGAACGAAAGTTTAGTGCTTTTCTAGGAACCCTAAGACCGTAAGGATTGGGTAGAATTTTGACCTAAAGGTTTATTCTTTGTTCCTTGGGATTGTGTTATTTGATTATTTTACCCTTCATTGACTTGTTTTGACCATGGGGAACCAAAGTTCCTAATCTCCTTTTACCTTATTTTATTTCTCTAGTTTATTTTGTCCTTTAGTTATTAGTTTAAATCTTGAATCAAAACCCCCTTTTTTCTTGGTTACTTGCAATAGACTTTAAATTTACAAACATAATTTACTCCGTCTCTCTGTGGTTCGACCCTTGACTTATCCTATCTAAGTTTAAGCTGAGGTTTTATAAATCTTATCTTTGGCACCCCTCAACGACGGGTGTCAGCTTCATTGAATGACCGCTTCCTAGTCAAAATATCCTTCATGAACTTTGCATAAGCTGGAACATGAGTAATCAACTCCGTAAAAGGTACATTCACTTGCAAATTCTTCACGACTTCCATAAATCGACCAAATTGTTAGTCCAATTTGGTCTTATGTTGTCTATGAGGAAAGGGAAGTGAAATAGGAATGGGTTCGGGAGCTTCGGGTTTTAGGTTATCAGTTTTTCCAATTTCACCGGATGGGGACGCTCCTCGATCGAGGTCAACACCTCCTCGATCGAGGGCCTGGTCTCCTCGATCGAGGGCTTCACCTCCTCGATCGAGGGACCCCTTAGAGCGTAGCTGTGCATTTTTTTTCTTTGGTTCCTCGATCTAGGACAGAAGTTCCTCGATCTAGGACCTTGGAATTTGGTCGAGAGACCACTTTCTCATGTTTTTCTTGGCTTTCCTCCGTCCCATGGGACTCATCACCCTCATCATCACTTAAAGCTAAGTTACCCCAAGCTTTGGGATGCATGTAGGGTATCTCAGGTTTCTCAAGCGGCGTTTCCGGGCCCGGATATGATGTACCACTCCTCTAATGAATTGCATGGGCTTGCTCATGAGGTTGGTTTCCTTGGGGAGGAAGTTGACCTGGTTGTTTAGAGGGATTTTGTCCCGCTAATTGAGCAACTTGAGTATCTAGCATCTTGTTATGGGCTATGAGCTCGGAAATCTGAGTAGTTTGCTTTTGTTGAATTTGCAAACTTTGCTGCAACATAGCTTTCATTTCAGCAAAATCATTGTTTGGAGCTTGTGGAGGAGCTTGCGGTGATTGAAATTGTTGTTGACGTTGATTGTTATACTGATTTCCTCCTTGAGGTTGTCTATTGTAACCCCCTTGTTGATTCCCCCGATTATGAGGAATAACATAGCTCGAACTCGATGGTTGTTGAGATTGTGGATTCTGCACATTCTGATTACCCCATTGAAAGAACGGATGTTCCTTGGTCCTCTCATTGTAAAAGTTAGAATAAGGATTGCCTTGCCTATAAGATTGGAAGGCATTCACTTGTTCCAAGGTGCTCAAACATTCAGCTGCACCATGACCCTGAAGTCCACAACGAGCACAAAGTTCCTCTTGCTGATACATAGCATTAACCGTCTGCTTATTTCCCAAAGATTGTGTTGTTTGCATCTCAGCAATCTTAGCAGTAAGGGCTTCTAACTGAGCTGCAACTGCACTATCTGAGCCACTTCCTCTAGTAGCTCCCCTCGGGTTTCCATACTCGGCAGTGTGAGTAGCCATCTCCTCAATAAGCTTCCACGCGGCATCATCATTCGTGTTGTTCTGAAACCTCCCATTAGCAGAAGAATCTAGGAGGGCTCTATGATCATCAAACAACCCGTTGTAAAACTGGTTGAAAAGGAACCACTTCTCAAAGCCATGATGTGGAACAGATCTAATCAGCTTCTTGAATCGCACAAATGCCTCGTTCAAGTCCTCGGTAGGAGACTGCTTGAAACTTGTGATCTGGCTTCTCAAGTTATTGGTTTTCTGTGGAGGGAAGTATCTCTTGTAGAATACAAGAGCCAAGGAGTTCCAATCAGTGATATCAGTCATATCCAACTCTCTCAGCCATTCCGCTGCATCATCTTTCAGGGAGAAAGGAAACAAAGTTTGTTTCACCTGATCTTGAGTTACTCCTGTAATCAAAGGGATAGAACAGCAGTAAGTAACAAATTTTTCCATGTGATGAGCAGGATCCTCACCAGGTTTTCCTCCAAAGAGATTTCGCTCCATTAGATTGATGTAGGATGGTTTGATTTCAAATGTTCCTTCATCAGTACTAGGGAGCTTAAACCCCTTTGGAATAGAATCCAAGGTGGGTTCTGAATGACTTGCTAAAGTAGGCATTTTGAGAGTTGAAGTAATTTGTTCTGTTTCAAAAAATAAGGTGTCCTCGTCAAAGGACAGATTTTCTGAAGTATTTGAGTGCTCTGCGTCTCCGTCAAGTATACTCAAGCCTTCTACTTGACCAACTTCTCTGTTATGCTTTCGTCTATTCCGAAATCTCCTCTCAGGTTCTGAATTTGGTGTAAGGAGTTCAGACCTGTTCGACCTGGGCATACACGAAACTAACAAGAAAAGAATGAGAGCGGTCTCAAGGAACGGAAGTCCCTTGAGACAAAAGACAAAATTAACAAAAAACAAACAGAAAATTGTTGCCTCCCCGGCAACGGCGCCAAAATTAATAGGGCTAAAGTCGTATCACCTTAATCAAAGTAAAACTATCTCAATACTAGCAGAATAGCTAGTGGTAAGACAGGTATCGAATCCACAGGGAGGCGGTAATAAACGGTTTGCTAATGGTAATTAAGTCTAAAAGTAACAGTTTTACGGGGTTTTGGTTTGTTTGTTTTGACTAATAACTAAAAACAATTGAAAAAAGGATGTGTAACAGAGATATAAAAAGTCTAGGAATTCCGGATAACCAAGTATATTATATTGGGATTCTTAATTAATCACTAGTTCAATCGGATTATTCAAGGTCACAAGATTGGTCAATACTATTGTGTTCTTTAGGTCAAAAACTAACATGCGATCGCTATTATTAGAATCAACCTATTTGATTATCGCAGCCTATATCAATTCTAACCCGATCGGTGAAAGAACTAATTTGCTACACTAATTATCAATTCAGGCCTAAATCAATAAATTAGAATAAGAACAATAATCAAACAACAATCCTTGCGATTTTACTAGCAATCAATTAACATTCCCTTTTTAATATACTTGGATCCCCTTCATCCTAGATTAAGAAATTAGCTACACATATTGAATCTAATAACAATAACAATAAAGAGGATTGAAAACATGATTGAAGATGATAAATAACAACAAAGAATAAAAAGCATAAAAACTTGAATGAATTAAATTAAACAAGAAATAGTAATACCGTAGTAATTAGCAAGGAAAGATTAAGAACAAAGTATGGATTAATCCGGACAATGATGAAGAGAAAAACTAGATCTAAAGTAGTGTGTAAAATAATAGGTAGTAAAAACTAGGTTATCGAACTCCTTATTTATAAAAAATAAGGAAAGTCGAAATAAGGAAAAAGCGGAAATAAATTCCTGCGACGGGTTCCTCGATCGAGGACGTCACTCCCTCGATCGAGGACCCCCCCTCGATCGAGGACATCACTCCCTCGATCGAGGGTCTTCGTTAATAGTCTTATTCAACTCTTTTCTTCCTCGATTCTTCTCCAAACTTCCTAGAATCCCTTGGGTTCTTCTTGTACTCCGCCTTGTCGACTCTCGCGATGCCTTAGTACACCAACTTGTTCCGCAAATGCACTCATCCTGCATTAAAACATAAAAAGGCGGAAGTATCGACAATCTCACAAAAACGGCATATAAAATGTCATATAATATCACAAACCGTCTCAAAAACATCTAAGGGGAAGCATAAAAGTGTAAGTAAAAAAAGACTCATCATAAGTATAACTGTCTAAGTACTGAAAGTAAATATATACAATAGCCTGGGATGGTACATCCCTACAGGCACTCAAAACAATAACTGTATCAAAAGTCTAGAGTCTAGCTAACGAAGTGTGTAAAGTCAATCGATGATAAGCGGATCATCGCTCGCTAGCTCTCAGCAACCCCTGCCAACCTCCTGCATGTACCTACATACATGTAAATATGTACGCCACAATCAGTGGGGAGTGACTAGAGTTCTCCTAGCCACCTTTTGTAACGACACGTAACACAGAAATACAAACATAATACTCCAGCATATATAGACATGTGAAGCATATAATCTCAACAACTGAATCTCATATCATCATGCAATTACTAATGCAAGGCTCTCATCCAACTTCGGAAACCATTTGGAAGGAGAGCCGGTTTCCCTGCCGGTTGCAAGGCCGGGGGGTCTTTCAGTCCAAACTATTTACGAAACTGACTAAAGAGTCATCCAATGTCTTGGATGAACAAAACCAATAATCAAGGTACAATACTCATCAATATCAACATCTATACCTGACACTGTACCAACTCTAGGCAAGCAGATATAAAACTCAACAAGTATAAGGTTTAGTGGTCAACTTAAGACAGGACCTAAATACCAAACAATCAGCAAGTAAAAAGGTTCAGAGGCGACATCTTAACGCATAACCTAGATACCAAAACAATCTCAAGCAAGGACTCAGAGGCGACAACTCAACGCATGGACCTGCTATTCAACAAGACACTAGACTCAGAGGCGACAACTCAATGCATGGACTAGCATCCAAATTCACAATCACAAGTAAGGAACTCAGAGGCGACAACTCAACGCATGTTCCCCTAATACATCACAAGACACTAGACTCAGAGGCGATAACTCAACGCATGGCCTAGCATCCAACACCTGCACCCCGGGTAAGGTATTACAACCCGACTGCCCCGTTGTGCAGTTGCTCTACTCGTCAGACTCAGAGGCGATAACTCAACGCATGTCCTGACGCGATCACTCAAACATGTCTGGGCTCAGAGGCGACATCTCAACGCATACCCCAGACACGACAACGAAACACGTATGGAGCTCAGAGGCGACATCTCAACGCATACCTCCATACATGACAAACCTACACATATAGGGCTCAGAGGCGACATCTCAACGCATACCCCTATATATGAGAAACAATCTACGTATTAAGTTCAGAGGCGACATCTTAACGCATAACTTAATACGCAACACTACAATAACATTCAATTCAATAACTAAATCTTTCTTTCTTATCTCTTATAATTCTAAACAACACTTAATTGATCCCGGGAACTGAGTTGAGGGAGAGCCGGTTTCCCTTTTGGTTACCCGACCGGGGGGGGGGGGGGGTCTCTATCCTCTCTCCATTCCCGAACCCAATATAGTGCCGCCCATCCTCCGGGGACCTCAACCACACACACAAGGTACACGGAACGAGTTTCAAACAAAACCGATCAACCGTTTAAAAGTTATAAACGTATCTAAAATAAACAGGGCTCTCATCCGGCCAGTGGCAGGCAGTCGGCTGACCGTCTGGGAACCCAACTCCTCACGTTTCATTAAAAGCAAAACAACGCATCAGGGGCCCCCAGCCGGTCGGCAGGCAGCCGGTCTACCGGCTGGACATCCACTCTTTCCCTTTCTTTTCCTCTAAACACGAAAATAGGCCAAAGGGTTCCCAGCCGGTCAAGAGGCAGCCGGCCTACCGGCTGGGGAACCAAATCCCACAAACTTACTTACGTAAAATTCTGCAAAAGGGGCTCCCAGCCGGTCAGTAGGCAGCCGGTCTACCGGCTGGGCACCCAACTCCTACACTTACGAAATACGCAAAAATCTCAATACGCATTCCCAACCGGTCGACCGGCGGTCGGTCGGTCGACCGGCTCAGAACTCCTGAGCACGAAAATCGCGTTTACAGTGATTTGCAAATTCAACCAAATCGATACTAAACTTCTACAATGGCTACTACAAACAATTCCCAGCATTTATACAACATATAGGAAATGAAAGCAAGTCATAAACTTAACAAATAAGCCATAATTTAGTCACCATTTGTATCCGTCGCAACGATGGAAAAACTGAAAATGCACTTATGAACATGTGAAACCTAAACAAAGCATATGACCATCATTCTTGGGTATTCCTAGCATGATTCTAAGTTCATTCAACATAATTAACGTATGAATTCAGAAGCTTTCATCATCAAACCAAGAAAACATGCTAATATCACAAATAAAGGCCGAGTTTCTCATTATCGTCACCTCTAAAGCGATTATGCTCCTAGCTCCTTTTCAATTACGACACTAACCACCTTGGGGTCTTCTAAACCTTCTCCTACAACATGAAAAACGATTATGAGAAGCTAAAATCGAATTCTACCAAAACAGTCCATTTTTCAAATTGGACGAAATGGAAATTGAAAGTGATCGATGTCTTGTAAATTTCAAGAGGATTTCAGAAATGTATAACTTGCCTTTGTTTGGAAATCGGATGATGACTGAAAATCGAATTGAAGCTTGAAAGATTTAAGGAGCAAAGAGAAAATGGAGAAGCAGTGTTATGTTTTGTGAAGGATGATTATGTCGACATACACAATGAGGTTTAGGGTTTTAATTGTCCTTTTCCGTTTAAATGGAAACGGGCTTTTGAATGTGAACGGGTTTTTATGAGACGGACTTAACTTGCCAAGTTATTTCGCCTTAAGGACTTAAGGTTCTTAAGACGGGTCTTACGGATTATTTCAAAATAACTTAACATTAAATATTAAAATACTATTTTATTCCGTAAAATAAATTAAAACCTTTAAAATATAATTTACGAAAATGCGGGATGTTACAATCACCCCATCTTTCAAAAAGTTTCGTCCTCGAAACTTGAAGAGAGAAATAAGTACGAAAACAACTCTAACTTCCAAAATGTACCACACGGGTTATGGTAACCCAAAACTTTATCTTTCAAAAAGGTTTCAAGTAGAAATAGATTCCAAGGCACAAGTCTTCGTCAATGGACAATGGGATTCTCGTTACGTATTCAAGAGTCCGACGTTCCAAATCCGAGACAAGTCCGAAAATTTACTCAATTAAAGTTCAAAATCCCGATCGATCCGGTGTTGATAAGCACAATACGGGTTATCAGACGTCTCCAATAATGAGTTCAGATGACTAATCAACGCTGAGATCAATCCAGATTGAAGTTAACAGTTCTTTCAAAACCAAATTTCCCAAAATAACCTTTATTCCCAAATAATCGAAAGAGTAAAAGTGCAATAATCGACTAAAGTCACTTTCAACGGGAGAGGAAGTAGTTTCAAATTCTCAAAACAGTTAAGTCTTTCCAAAACCAGCGAATTTAAAGTCAACAATAGGGAAACAAATTTCAAAAACAGTCGCTTGAGAGCCTAGAAACGATCATAAGGATTACCTTCTACGCGAAGGATCAGAAATTACAAGTTTCACAGCCGACAGGACGTACAAGAAAGGAGTGAAGGAAAGAAACAACCAGGTTAGAGGTCAAGGAAAACGGTAACTCTTGCTAAACATGGGGTCACTAATCACTCGATCCATACTCAAAGCATCGTTACAACGATTCCCAATATATCCCAAGCAGGACAATTCAAGTGATCTCTAACCTCTCAATGGTTTCACGATCCCTCTTACCATTATTTCCTCCACAGAACAAGGTATTCCTCAACAAGAAGTCCTCCAAAACTCACACTCGATGTAGAAGTCTATATACATCCCTCAGACTCAGGTTCACGCACCTTCAAATTCTAAACCAGAATTCTAGCACCATAAAATTAAATTCTCAAATTTAGGATACCAAACTTTTTACACTATGACTCTTCTCAATCAGACAGGCCATAACCAAAAATCACCTATATCCTTTAGTCCTACGTAGTTCAATTCCATCGATCTTATCCTACGGAGTACTTCGAAATCCTAAGTTCTCCAAAGTCATCTATTACCATGAAGCGAACATTCCAAGGTAAGGTCTCACTAAAGTAACAACTTCCAAGTCAAGCAAGCCTATGACCGGTTCTCATGACTATTTCCCCGAAACGATATAGATCTCAAAGTTCCTCAAAGTCTAAAGCAGGATCATCCTTCCAGTTACCTATTCCCAAGAGTTTAGATAACTCATCTCAGATAGTTCCCAAATGACAATTCAACCCAAAATCTCAGGCTATTAAACCCATATGATATATCTACTATACTCGCGTTACGGTCCACCAAATAATCATACTTAAATCAATGCGTTTCCGAACTACATCTCCCAATGAATCATTCTATTCCATTCTCAAACTAGGGATGCATCCTAAATTTTCCGTTAAGTTCTTCATTAGATAAATGCTAAGATCCATTAAGTAACTTAAGGTCAACCACTCAGTCAATTCCACAAGTTCTTTATAACACTACTACAAATTCGGGCTAATAGAACGCCCCTTTAAGAACGGTTAAATGCGGAACTGTTCTGTTTTGTCACTTTATTTTTGGCGCTCATATATGACTCCAAAAGAGAACGGTTATTTGCGTGAACCGTTCTCGTAGCCTAACAACGAGAACGGTCATGTTTGACCAACCGTCTTAGTATATCAAAATATTAATAACGAGAACACTTATTATCTATAACCGTCCTAATAGATTTATATATTAACAAACATACCGCTTATTATTTAAGACCGTCCTCTTTATAAAATATAGTATATCAAAATATTAACATAGATAACGCTTATTATGTATGACCGTCCTAATAGATTAATATATTAATAAAGATACCGATTATTATTTAAGACCGTCCTCTTTATAAAATAAGATATCCTTAAAACAAGAGGACGCTAATTATTCTATTATGTATGACCGTCTTAATATATTAATAAATTAACATAGATAACGCTTATTATGTATGACCGACCGTCTTGTGTCTTGTTTGTAAAAAAAATTTCCTAAAAACAAAATTTCCTAAAAACAAGCAAAAAAAAAAAGAGAACAAATAACTAGATAATTACCAAAAAAAGAGAATGAGTTTCATATAAATATTAAACACGTATAAATCAAAATTATTATACGAACAGAACCAAAAAAACAAACCAACCGAGTCATAGTAATACGTTTCTATAATTAACAAACCAACCGAGTCACAGTAAAACAAAACCAAAAAACAAACAAACCAAAAAACACAATCACAAAGAGTATCAAAATAATTAATTAATTCTATAGCAAATATAAACATCACAGTAATACGTTTCTTGCTATTGAATTCATCTCATTCAAACTTCAAGTACGTTTATTGAATTCAAACATCACGTACCAGCAATAAAGAAAACGGTCCATTGTTTCAGAACGGTCCTCTGTTTCATTCAGAACGGTCCTCTCATTCAAACTTCAAGTACGTTTGTTTCAGAACGGTCTCTTATCAACGAGAACGGTCCATTGTTTCAACCGTCTTCGTATTCTCTGAAATCAACAAAGAGAACGGTCCATTGTTTCAACCGTCGTCGCTGTTATTACAAAATAATTTGTAGACGTGCCCTATGAACTTCCCTCTGTTTCTTTAATTCATACAAAAAAATATCACTTTTGCCCTAAAATTTTTTAATTTTGCTCGTCCAGTTCGAGAACTCCGACTACACCCTAATCGCTTACCTTTCATCGTTGCCGAAATCAATTGTTACTGGTAAGACTACTTTTCAATACTCGTCAATAATTACTTTAAGATAATACTATTGTTTTTGTTGGCAAATATATTGTTTTAGACATAGGTAATTTGATGATATGGCTTAGTTTTTGGTTTAGTTTTGTTATCAAAGATTATATACAAGAATTTGAACCTAGTTTTGTAGATGATAAGTCGGTTTCTTGACAATAAGGCAGTAGCAGTTTATAGTACGTAGTTACAGTAATAGCACGCAACATAATTGAACGCACTGTTATAATTTGTAGATGATATTGCTGCTGCCCGTGCCTCTGGTTTATTCATACCAGACCAGTTGCTGAACGCACTGGTAAAATTTGAGTTGTGCTGAACTACCCTACTGACTTCCCGAACTACCATACTTGGCCCAATTTCCTTACTTCCTTTTCTCATAGGGATACTTAGTGATTCCTAAAACTACTTTATAATCATCTGTATGTAATGTATATTCTGGGCTGCCTTATAATTGAATTCTGGGCTGCTTTATAATTGAATTCTGTATGTAATTGAATTCTGGACTGCTTTATAATCATATGTATGTAATGTATATTCTGGGCTGCTTTATAAGTGCAAAATACAAGCTGTATTAGCTACAAGTATTAACCATTTAGGAGTATTTATGTATACATACTGTTATGTAAGTCTTGGAAATGGATGTTATATTAGGATACCAAGCTCATTAAGGTTTAGCCTACAATTGATGCTCTACAGTTTACCTTATTTTTTTGTTTGTGATATTTGTTGCCTTTTTTCTATTATATAGATCAAATATGAATCGTACATGGATGATGAATGGGAAAAGAGGTGATCCTAAGTATGATGCTGGTTTAGCTGAATTTTATGAATTCGTTACAAAGAATGTGAAAGACACGTCTAAGATGCCATGCCCTTGTGATATGTGTCTGAATATTAAATACATGAGTTTCTCGGAAGTTAAAATCCATTTAGAAAAGTATAATTTTAATCCAAAGTATAAACTTTGGAGGTTTCATGGGGAGTCTAGAGTGGTCCAGATAATGGAGAAAGATATTGATGTTCAGTTCGGAGGAGAGATTGAGATTGAGGGGACAACTATTCTTATGGAAGAAGGTATCGACTCACTGGAAGATTCAGATTCAGATTGGGCTGATGAGTTTGATGATGATGAGTTAGAAACAATATTAGGTGATCAGTTAAGTAAAGAAAATGTAGAACCACCTTACCCTGACCAAGATCCTGATGATAAAGATGACATTCTAGGTGAAGATGAAGATCCCGATGTTAATTTTGATGACATAACAAGCATTGTATTAGAGAAGTTAAAAGACTCTGAAATGCCTTTGTATAAGAGTTGTGAGAATTATACAAAATTGTCAGCCGCTGTTAAGCTATATAATTTGAAAGCAACAAATGGGTGGAGTGATAAAAGTTTTACCGAACTCCTCGAATTATTGAAGGACATGCTTCCAGAAGATAATGTTCTACCTAGTCGTACCTATGAAGCAAAGAAGGTACTCAGAGAAACTGGTGTGAAATATGTGAAGATCCATGCATGTCCTAATGATTGTATATTATATCGCAAGGAGTATGAGAGTTGCACTCATTGTCCAGTTTGTAATGAATGGCGATATAAAAAGAAGGAGGGGGTCCCCGCCAAAGTTTTGTGGTATTTTCCAATAATACCTAGGTTGCGACGGCTGTTTGCGAATAAGGAAGATGCAAAGTTGTTGACATGGCATAAAACTGCAAAACCTAATGATGGCAAAATAAGACACCCCGCTGATGGTTTAGAGTGGAAACATATTGATGTGCTATCACTTCTGATAATGATTTTAACCTTGGTTTGTTGATGGACTTATTTTTCAGGTCTCTAGTTATAAAGCAGAGGATCAGAGGCTCAGTGTGATTAAAAGCAAGCTCCAGAAGACTGCACTAGAAGTATTACCTTTTCTTTTCTGTTGAATCGATTTTGCCATTTTCCCTTGTCTTAAATGTTGTCTTACTTATTTGGAACTCTTGTAGTTAAGTATATTACCTTTTCTTTTCTGCTATGCTATGCTATTTAAGGCCCAAGTGTATTCTGATTATGAATGTAGCTAGGTTCAGCACGCTTGTAGGTTCCATTAGCATTCTCTGCTATGCTATATTCACAACTGCATTGCTTTAATAATCAGGTACATAAGGCTCTAACATCCTGAGTTTTCGAGTAATTAATCATGCATTCATTGTTGAAATTAGGTATATTCACGATAGAACTAATGCCCATTCCTATTGTACAATCATTGCCGTATTCAGGTATACTCAGTCAGACGTTCAGAACATTCCTGAATTTAGAAAGTTGATGAATTTGTAATTTGTTAATGCAGGTTGATCGATGTCACCTCAAAAGCGTAAACGGGCTCAGAAAGGTGATGGTGAGACAAACAAGCAGAGGAAGAGAAGGTGTAAGGAGAGGGGTCGAACAGTGTTGGACTTAGTGTCTCAAGCTCTTAAGGAGAAGAAACCAATTGAATTGGAGTGGGATAAAGTGCACAGATTGCCTATAGGAAAGTACGCTGGGAAGTTTAGTAGCTGGGTTGACGTTACTACTCGGAGGCATGTTAGTTGCATAGTGGAAAAGTGGGACCATGTGGATGCTGTGACGAGGCAAGAAATTTTGGATAGTATCACTGTGAGTATTAAAATTACGTAATTTATGTGCCTGCCACTATTGTATATAGCTAATGCTGCTGCTGTACTAATTCAGACTGCACAAACTACTCTATTGCTAATGCTATCCTACTGCGCCTGCTGGTCTGTGTGTGTTTGACTCTGCTGGTCTGTGTGTCTGACTCTGCTGGTCTGTGTGTCTGACTCTGCTGGTCTGTCCTTACCTGTGTGTCTAACTCTGTTGTTGCGCGTCTGTCCTTAACTGAGGGAGTCTAGCAGTGTGATTGTAAATTAATAGGACGATAGACCTTTTATGGCATAAGCGATTTTTGGGCAGGAAGAAAGAAGTAGTTCAATACTCATAGTTTGCTTGAGAATGCATTTTTTAATCTTGTCTTTTGTTTGTGTAGGGCGCATTCACCGTCATTGCAGACCGTTATGCTTGGTGTCTCCAAAAGGCGGGAAATTTATGGAGAAAATGGAAATGCACCATAGTCCGTGACTGGTTATATGATGAGACAGGAGCAATACAAAGGACACGACCAGAATTGTATGACCACATAACACCCGAGGAATGGAATGCGTTTGTGACATCTCACACTACCGAGGCATTTAAGGTAATTTTCACTTATTAGATTTGTTTAGTTGTTTTGTTTTGGTAAAGGGTAAGTATACCAATTTTCACTTATGATCTATATAAAGCCTTTGATATATGTATGTATATTTGTTTGAAACGTAAGGAATTAAGTGAAAACAACAAGAAGAATGCCTCTATGATTAAGACGAGGTTCTATGGCTCTCGAGGAGGTTACCGTGGGATTGAAGATAAAATCGTAAGTACACCTAGACATATCTTTTAATCTTATAATTGTATGATAAAATCTAATTTTATAAACCTTTCCATTTATTCACATCTAGAATTATTTTTGTAGAAGCAAGACTTTGCCGCTGCCAATGGACGCGTATTGGAGAAAGTTGACAGACACTTAGTTTGGCTAAAGGGTCACACGCCTTAGAACGGTAATATGACCGAATATGATAAGGAAGTCGCTTTAAAAATTGTAAGTTGTTCAATTATTGTTATGACAATCAATATTTATTTCTAGGAATGATACAAACATGTATTTATATAATATAACATAATGAATGGATGTAGAAAGCAATGAAAGAAAAGGTGGAGGCAGGTACGTTTCAGCCCGAAAGACGAGATGATATACTTGCTAAGGCAATTGGCAAACATGAACATGGCGGTCGCGTGCGAGGAGTTCCTGGTGGCATATGCATAACTGAGTATTTTGGGAAGGCTCCGAGAAAGGCAACGACAAAAGTAGAGTGTCTTAAAGAGATGGTAAGTACTTAGACATACATAAAATAAGCAAACTCATTCCGTCTTTTGATTGGAAGGATGGTTGCACAAACCCATTCCCTCTTTTGATGTCTTGAGAATTTGTTTCTTATATACAGATAAATACTATGCAAACACAAGTATCAAATATGAAAATGATGATGGTGCATTTTTGGCAAAGTGGTGAGAAGCCAAGTCAAGAATTATTAGAATGTTTCATGAAAGGAATGTCTATGAGTACTCAAGGATCGAAAGTTTGTGCATCTACTGATGGTTCTCATAGTACCTCAATACAAGAGAGTGAGGAGCAATCCCGTCAGGAGCCGCACCGTGAAGAGATACCACATGAAGAGCCACCTAGTGAGACACACCGTAAAGAAAGTAAGGAGCAATCCCGTCAAGAGTCACCTCGTCGTGAAGAGATACCACATGAAGAGCCACCTAGTCAGAAGCAGGTAACATTTTATTTATCACTTTGATTTGAATATTTTTTTATGTATCACTTTAAAATTCTGGTTTTATTAATATTTGAAGGGCTGGAAAGACTGTGAATTATCATTACCGGGAAATCCGAATAAGATGGTGGCATCAGGCATGATGTACATGGAACGGAAGGAGGAATTTATAACTATTCACGACACTTCACTACTCGATGGTTATAACAAAGTTGAAGTTAAGAAAGTACATTCTGGTTCTGAAAATGCTAAGTTGCCCGTGCCTATTAGGGATGAGTTGATAGTATTGATTGATGCAAATGACTCATTTGTTCAGTGGCCTCAGAGTCATATTCATAGCCCTTCTAAGGTAATTTGTATTTTTAAAAATTGAAAGTATTATCTTATACTAAGTTATTATAAATATTAACTTTTTTGAGAAAAATTAACAAAGATGGAGATTATAATGAAGAACAAGAAGAAGAAGAAGATTCAAAAGTTTCCACCACCACCGGTCCCGACTTTTCTAGGTGTAGAAGTTTGTAGTGAGTTTAAGCAAAAGTTGAGAACCCCGCTGATGAAATCTTTAGTTCTTGAGGCTCGCATATTGAAGACTAGCGGGGCACTTATTGAAGTTCCAATTGATGACCATGTATTACACGTTGATGACTACACTTCTTTCATTTCTTATGAGGAGCTTATTCATTGGTGTGATGAAGGCAAGATAGGTGCCTCTCATATTGCTATTTTTATGAGGTAAGAACTTTTAACATTTTGGTCTACATGTATTAAATTTCCTTCTTGTTAACAAGTTTAGTTCATATTGTTGTAGGTATTTAAGTGAACTTAGCGATACTATGAAGTCTACTAGTGTTTATGGATTCCTGTTCCCCGAGCCGTTGTCTAATTTTGCAGCCGTAAGTGAAGATTATCGATCCGACTATATTGCTAAGGCTATGACATGTACAGATTGTGGGAGAGGTCGAAAACTTATATTTGCGGCTTATCCCGAAAGGTATACATAATCATCACCTTTTTAAAACTTCTATTTATTTATTATTCATGGCTAATTATGTGAAAATATTCTCATTGTTCTCTTTATTTAACCGAAGTGATCATTGGATGTTGGCTGCAATTAATCCATCTGAAAGTACCGTGTATTGGTGTGATCCTATTGGATATACAAAGCCTCGTCAGTTTTTCGTGGAAACAGTTACTAGGTAAATCATTTATATTTGATATTGTTGATTAGAATTAAGTAATTTGTCCACCCCTAATTTTATATAAATGAAATATAGAGCGTTCGAGAAAAGAAACTCTATTGATCCACTTGCCAGGTTCGAGGCAAAACCACTTACATGGAAAATAATTAAGGTATGTGTTTTCAATTGTCAATATTTATTATCATAGTATTCCAATAATTGTTTTTTTTTATCATAACTAAGGAGTAGATATAATATGTTAATCTCATTATGGTTTTTATTTTAGTGCCCTCGTCAACCTCTTGGGAGTGAATTATGCGGATATTATGTTTGCCGGTATATGTTGGATATTATCAAAGGAAGATATATTACTATTACCCCAAATGTATGTTTGTCTTTTCTTCATTTCAATATAGTTTACAAATATAAATAGTGTGCTGATTACATACATATTTTGGTGTCTTATATATATAGTTTATGCTTAACGCTCCAAAGACATACACGGTTGAGCAAATTGACGAGGTGCGCAATATTTGGGCTGAATTCACACTAAAGTTTAAGCCGTCCGCATGAAGATGAGGAGAACTGAATGATTTTTTATTTCTGTTTTGAACGTATTTTTTGTATTTTTTTGTCTAAAAACATTTATTCACTATGAATTCAAATTCAATATAATAAAGGTTTTGGTTGCGTAAAACTTGTTGGAGTTTCTGAATTGTAATGCAGATTTAATTGTTATGAGCTATACGATTCAATCGTGTAGGGGTTACGGAAAAAACAGCATTATTTAAAAAAAAAAAGTTGTAACAACAAGAACGGTTCCTTACATAGCATGTTCTCTTTGACAATAACAAACAGAACGGTTGTAACAGTCGTCGCTCTCTTTGAAAATAACAAATTGGAGGCGCCAAATAAACTAACCATATCAACGAGCACGGGTAAGAAGCGTAACTGTTCTTATTGTACTTACAATGAGAACAGTTCCGTGTTACACCGTGCTCAATGATATATCAACGAGCACGGTTGTGGTGGGTAACCGTTCTTATTGTACTTACAACGAGATCGGGTTGCATGAGTTATAGACTTTGTGATATATCAAAGAGGACGGTTACGCAGAGAGACCGTTCTTATTGTATTTACAACGAGACCGAGTTGACTTAATTGTAACCGTTCTCTTTGATCAACGAGAACGCCTGGCCACAGGACGGTCCAAAACGCCTTTAAGGACGGTTTTGAACCGTTCTCGTTGGTCTAATTTTTAGTAGTGTAAATGTTCCAATGTTCTCACACCGCTACTAACAACTCTCGTCCCTCAAGTTTAAGCTGCATTAACTTACTTCATTCGCTTATCCGACAACATCAGCACCTTAAGCATATTCCTCGAAATCACTCTCTATTTTAAGTTCCTCTAAATTCTCCAATGGAGATTACAAACTTACAATCACCCACGACTCAGTAAGGTTCTCACACCTAAGTTCCATCGGAAGCCATGTATCACACTCTATTTAGCGCAATTATCCCATCGCTCACCTTTACCCTTCAAATTGGTAACATATAAACTCTAGGGTCACCAAAACATATCTCAAAAGCTTTCTAGGTTTTCCTCAAGTAACAACACTCTCCAAAAACACGGTCTACAGTTGACTTCAAGAAATTCCCAAGTCTGGCTAAGGTGAGCTATCGTACAAGGTGTTCTAGGAAAGCAAGTTACCAGGTTGAGTCGAAAGGAAATGAAGGTGGATTCCAAAGAAGATTAACAGGGATCTAAGGGAGGAGACTAAGATCTTAACGGTTGCAAGTACATCAGATCATGAATAGAACAGTAGGCATGTACATACCTGTAGGTGGATCGGGGTGAACTCCAGTCTCGGCTTGAATCTGAACAGCTCCGGCTCTACTGGTCTCAGCCTCTAGGTCAATAGTTATAGCTCTGTCACTGGCGACCTTCCCCACGGGACACTCGAAAGAGCGATGTCCACTTTCCCGCAGGTATAGCAAAGATAAGGGTTACCATGGCAGTCAACTCCAGCATGAAGATCTTTGCGACACTTGAAACACTTTAGGGGAGCCTCAGGTGGAAGGCTCATGCTTCGAACCTGAGAAGTCATAGCTCTCTTGGACTTCTTCTTCTTCTGGGAACGCTTCCTTTTTCCAAGGGGAGAGGAGGCAGGAGGACTAAGAGGTCTCCCGCTTCGGCATCTATGAAAAGGTGATCGAGGAGGAGAGAAGGCTCTAGCTCCTTCACAATAGATCTGGTAGGGGTCCTCCGCTCGTAAGACACCGTAGTAACTCTGGAAGTAAGAAGTCGGGTCACCACTGGCTACACTCCTAGTCTCAGCATTAAGCTTGCTCCGAAACAGGTAAGCTTTGTCTTCTTCTTTCTCAACTAGCTGTGGGACAAAGTGAGTTAGCTCCTCAAATCGATTGGTGAAGACTTGAACAGAAAAGGTTCCTTGGCGAAGGTTCATGAACTCGGTCATCTTATCTTGGCGTATGTCCCTATGTTAAAACCTCATGCCAAGAAGAGTCTTGAAACGACTCCAAGTGAAAGTAGGGTCACGAGTAGGAGGAGCGCTGATCGTCAACCACCAACGTCTAGCCTGACGAACCAAGAACTGAGATGCTACTCGGGTCTGATCCTCAGGAAGAACACCGTAAATCATAAAGTTCCTTTCCATATCAAAGAACCAGGCGGTGAGGGTCGCAGCACTGGTCTCTCCGTCGAATGTCTTAGCTGCATTCCTCCACATCTGTGTGATAATCCAAGCCAATCCTCCAGGTTGGTTACTTCCCGAGGTTTGAAATGAAGAAGAAGGCATAGACGACATAACTATGCAATTTTGAAGAGTTTGAATAAGGGCTTGCGTCTCAGCATTCTCATCATTGGTCGGCTCTGTCATTCTTTAATCATAAGAGAACAAACCGTTAGACGTATTCCTAACAAGGCTCAAACAGACTACAATATAAGTCCTTAAATCTACCCCATCTCTCATTCATTAGTCAATTATATGGTCAAGTTAAGGTTGGGGGTTACATGAGTGCGTCGGGAGCAATAACGCTCTGATACCAACTGTAAAACCCCTCGCGAAAGCGGAAATAATAAACATACAAAGTACTAAAAATGCAGCGGAATTAAAACTTTTTAACATACCTAGCATGCGAGGTGAATTAACAACTGAAAACTGAAACTGATATAAACAGAAATAGATAAGTATAACTGTCTAAGTACTAAAAGTAAATATATACAACAGCCTGGGATGGTACATCCCTACAGGCACTCAAAACAACAACTATATCAAAAGTCTAGAGTCTAGCTAACGAAGTGTGTAAAGTCAATCGATGATAAGCGGATCATCGCTCGCTAGCTCTCAGCAACCCTTGCCAACCTCCTGCATGTACCTACATACATGTAAACATGTATGCCACAATCAGTGGGGAGTGACTAGAGTTCTCCTAGCCACCTTTTGTAACGACACGTAACACAGAAATACAAACAGAATACTCCAGCATATATAGACATATGAAGCATATAATCTCAACAACTGAATCTCATATCATCATGCAATTACTAATGCAAGGCTCTCAACCAACTTCGGAAACCATTTGGAAGGAGAGCCGGTTTCCCCGCCGGTTGCCCGGCCGGGGGGTCTTTCAGTCCAAACTATTTACGAAACAGACTAAAGAGTCATCCAATGCCTTGGATGAACAAAACTAATTATCAAGGTACAATACTCATCAATATCAACATCAATACCTGACACTGTACCAACTCTAGGCAAGCAGATATAAAACTCAAAAAGTATAAGGTTTAGTGGTCAACTTAAGACAGGACCTAAATACCAAGCAATCAGCAAGTAAAAAGGTTCAGAGGCGACATCTTAACGCATAACCTAGATACCAAAACAATCTCAAGCAAGGACTCAGAGGCGACAACTCAACGCATGGACCTGCTATTCAACAAGACACTAGACTCAGAGGCGACAACTCAACGCATGGACTAGCATCCAAATTCACAATCACAAGTAAGGAACTCAGAGGCGACAACTCAACGCATGTTCCCCTACTACATCACAAGACACTAGACTCAGAGGCGATAACTCAACGCATGGCCTAGCATCCAACACATGTACCCCGGGTAAGGTATTACAACCTGACTGCCCCGTTGTGCAGTTGCTCTACTCGTCAGACTCAGAGGCGATAACTCAACGCATGTCCTGACGCGATCACTCAAACATGTCTGGGCTCAGAGGCGACATCTCAACGCATACCCCAGACACGACAACGAAACACGTATGGAGCTCAGAGGCGACATCTCAACGCATACCTCCATACATGACAAACCTACACATATAGGGCTCAGAGGCGACATCTCAACGCATACCCCTATATATGACAAACAATCTACGTATTAAGTTCAGAGGCGACATCTCAACGCATAACTTAATACGCAACACTACAATAACATTCAATTCAATAACTAATCTTTCTGTCTTATCTCTTATACTTCTAAACAACACTTAATTGATCCCGGGAACTAAGTTGAGGGAGAGCCGGTTTCCCTTTCGGTTACCTGACCGGGGGGGTCTCTATCCTCTCTCCATTCCCGAACCCAATATAGTGCCGCCCATCCTCCGGGGACCTCAACCACACACACAAGGTACACGGAACGAGTTTCAAACAAAACCGATCAACCGTTTAAAAGTTATAAACGTTTCTAAAATAAACAGGGCTCTCATCCGGTCAGTGGCAGGCAGCCGGCTGATCGTCTGGGAACCCAACTCCTCACGTTTCATTAAAAGCAAAACAACGCATCAGGGGCCCCCAGGCGGTTGGCAGACAGCCGGTCTACTAGCTGGACACCCACTCTTTCCCTTTCTTTTCCTTTAAACACGAAAATAGGCCAAAGGGTTCCCAGCCGGTCAAGAGGCAACCGGCCTACCGGCTGGGGAACCAAATCCCACAAACTTACTTACGCAAAATTCTACAAAAAGGGGCTCCCAGCCGGTCAGTAGGCAGCCGGTCTAACGGTTGGGCACCCAACTCCTACACTTACGAAATACGCAAAAATCTCAATACGCATTCCCAGCCGGTCAACCGGCGGTTGGTCGGTCGACCGGCTCAGAACTCCTGAGCACGAAAATCGCGTTTACAGTGATTTGCAAATTCAACCAAATCGATACTAAACTTCTACAATGGCTACTTCAAACAATTCGCAGCATTTATACAACATATAGGAAATGAAAGCAAGTCATAAACTTAACAAATAAGCCATAATTTAGTCACCATTTGTATCCGTCGCAAGGATGGAAAAACTGAAAATGCACTTATGAACATGTGAAACCTAAACAAAGCATATGAACATCATTCTTGGGTATTCCTAGCATGATTCTAAGTTCATTCAACATAATTAAAGTATGAATTCAGAAGCTTTCATCATCAAACGAAGAAAACATGCTAATATCACAAATAAAGGCCGAGTTTCTCATTATCGTCACCTCTAAAGCGATTATGCTCCTAGCTCCTCTTCAATTACGACACTAACCATCTTGGGGTCTTCTAAACCTTCTCCTACAACATGAAAAACGAATATGAGAAGCTAAAATCGAATTCTACCAAAACAGTCCATTTTTCAAGTTGGACGAAATGGAAATTGAAAGTGATCGATGTCTTGTAAATTTCAAGAGGATTTCAGAAATGTATAACTTGCCTTGGTTTGGAAATCGGATGATGACTGAAGATCGAATTGAAGCTTGAAAGATTTAAGGAGCAAAGAGAAAATAGAGAAGCAGTGTTATGTTTTGTGAAGGATGATTATGTCGACATACACAATGAGGTTTAGGGTTTTAATTGTCCTTTTCCGTTTAAATGGAAACGGGCTTTTGAATGTGAACAGGTTTTTATGAGACGGACTTAACTTGCCAAGTTATTTCGCCTTAAGGACTTAAGGTTCTTAAGACGGGTCTTACGGATTATTTCAAAATAACTTAACATTAAAAATTAAAATAATATTTTATTCCGTAAAATAAATTAAAACCTTTAAAATATAATTTACGAAAATGCGGGATGTTACACGAACACTACTCCCTTCCCAACCAATTTTATCTGTATAAGATCGGTTTTTATCCTCTCTTGTGTATAATGTTTATTTTATAAATATCGTATATTTATAATTTACTAATTAAATATAACCGTTTATATATAACTAAATTATTTAATCTTTATTAAATAATTACATTACACACACTAATTAAATATAACATTTTACATTTAATTACGAATTAACATTTTAATTCGTTCAGCTAATTTTATTTAATCAGTATTAAATAAACGTATCATCATTACATTGACTAACCGTTTAGTCGTATAAGTTATCAATATGATTACATTTTCATCTAATCAGATCTCTCATATTACATCCTTTAGATGTGACTCTTAGGGACCAGTTGATAACCGCAATCTGTATGACAATAACGTCAAACTTCTAGCAAGCCAATCGTTATTGATAAAACATGAATCAACTGATTAAAATACAAACTATACCCTGTGAACCTTTAAGAGATTTACACATTTTATCACACTAACTGTGGAGGACACTGGCTCCAACAATCTCCAACTTCTCCGTACAAGTATATGTGCGATAACCGATTTTTCAATATTCATAAATTTCTCCCACTCAATGTAAAACAATTTACAAATCGTATTCACAAAGGTCGTATTTTACAAGCGATCAAGATCAAGAGTGGTTTTCCCGACTAGAGAGTAACTCAACTGATAACGAATAATTATTCGAGCATGGCCATGCATTTCAGTTACAACTCCTCAAGTGGCCGTGAGAAATAACAAAACCTGATAAAGGTTGGATATTTTCCTCAACTCAAATCTTGCAGATAGAAGCGCAGTATGAAATGACCCAAAAAAAATCTGCTTAGCCCCAGTTACGGTCGATTAGTGAGAAAGAAATCAAAGTCACCCAAAACTGCCCTTTATCTCAAGAAATAGTCGATGGTCAAAAGAATCGACTATAGGAACACTTTTGACGTCCTATACACGACCTGGCACCGAAGTTTCCGAAACATTTAAGACCCTCCATTGCGTTATCATGAAATGTCCTACGAGTTATCATTATGATCTCGTATTTGTGATCGATCGGTCAACAGTTTGACTTATGGCTCGTTGAACCCACCATCAATCAACGTCACAAAATAATTGCTCGAGTTATCAGCTCATGTGGGCTATTACGGACCAGAATAAATATAATGTAATTCAGTTCACTTTCTGGTGTTCAATGTTTGTCGTACAAATCCACATGAAAAACAAAATATGAAAACAAAAACGATGATGTTATAAATAGTATATGAAAGAGATACATTTATCCAATCCATCAAAAGTACTAATACAACTCAGGAACACGTTTAATTTCCATGGATATAACGTGCCCTTCAAACTTTTCATATCTTAACGGTTTAGTGAGAGGATCCGCGATGTTGTCATCCGTATAGATCTTCTCAATCACGATCTCCTGTAACTCCACGTAATCCTGGATCATGTGAGCCTTCCGCTGTACATGTCTAGATTAGTTACTAGACTTAGGCTCCTTAGCGTGGAAGATGACACCTCTATTATCGCAATAGATGGTGATAGGGTCATTCGAACTAGGCACTACTATTAGTCCTTGGAAGAACTGACGCATCCATATAGCTTCCTTTGAAGCTTCCGAAGCGGCATAGTACTCGGACTCAGTTGTAGAATCTGCTATAACACTTTGCTTGGAACTTTTCCAGCTGACTGCCGCGCCATTAAGAGTAAAAACGAATCTAGACTGAGATTTCGAGTCATCTCGATCCGTTTGGAAGCTAGCATCTGCGTAACCGTTTGCGCAAAGCTCAGTGCGTCCTCCATAAGTCAATACCCAATATTTAGTCCTCCGTAGGTACTTAAGAGTGTTTTTAACAACCATCCAGTGTGATTCACCTGGATTGCCTTGGTACCGACTAGTCTTACTCATTGCATATGCCACGTCTGGACGTGTGCATATCATGACATACATGATCGATCCTATAGCTAAAGCATAAGGAATGCGACTCATGCGCTCGACTTCTTTTGATGTCTTTGGTGCCCGAGTCTTGCTCAAATATACCCCTGAGATCATTGGAAGTAACCCCTTTTTGGAGTTAGTCATGAATCTTATCTATATAACACTCCTGATTAAGTGATAACATCCGTCGTGATCTATCTCTATAGATACGGATTCCCAGTATGCACTGTGCCTCACCCAGATCTTTCATCTAGAAATGGTTCTTTAACCATACTTTAACCGAAGATAGGAGAGGAGTGTCGTTCCTAATCAAGAGTATGTCATCTAAATATATAATACCAGGAAGACAATCTTGCTCCCACTCGACTTGATATATAAGCATGGTTCCTCGACTGATCTAATGAAACCACTCTCTTTTATCACATGGTCGAAATGATTCCAACTCCGAGATGCTTGCATAAGTCCATAAATGGAACGCTTAAGCTTGCACACTTTCTTAAGATTCTTAGGATCAGTGAGACCTTCGGGCTGTACCATGTACAAGCCCTCCTCCAAATAACCATTTAAGAAGGCGATTTTCACATCCATTTGCCAAATTTCATAGTCATTAAAAGCGGCAATGTAATACACCGTATTTGTTTTATATTATTTAAATTAACGTATTGAGAGTATTCGAATGTTTGTATTCGGCAATTAAATTATCGAATAAGTGTTTCTTTTATATTTTGTATGTTGTTAGTAAATCGGGTTGTAGTAACCGGTTGGGACTTGAAGTGAACAACCATCACAAGTTGACAAACCCTAAACCCACAACTCGACAAACCCTAAACCCACAACTCGACACTCTCTACTGCTGCCTCGCACAACCTTTCCCCTAACCCTATTTTCTGACCTAATCGACATCCAATTGTTCCACTTCCTTACTGCCGCCACTACAAGGATTAGAAAGGAAGCCCTAGATGGTGGGTGAAGGTGGTTTAGGGCTGGCCGAATACATAGAGAAGAAGGTATGATTATCATTGATTCGTTTTTCTTCCTGTTTGTCATTCAATTTCGATTCACTGTTAATCAATGGTAAATGCATGTTACACTTGTTGATTCTTGCATAATTGTAATCTATGATGTGTGGTGATCTTATTCGGACCATAGTTGACCCACCGTTAACCACCTAGGACCACCAATCGTGGTGGTTAGTAGTCTGTTCAGAATAAGGGTCTCGTGGGCATGTACGATTTATGCATCATTTGAGTAAGTTTTTGTGTATGTTTAATATGGGTGTTAAGGTAGTTCGTTAGAGGGTAGTTAGAGTTTGTGGGTGGTGGTTAGTTCGGTGGTTCGTCGTGTCTCATGGCGGCGTCCTGGCGGGTTTCGTTTGGGGTGTGTAGAGAGAAACAGAGTATGTGTTATGGCAGTGTTTACGTATGGTTAACTCGGGTTTTTCTCGTGGTTGGGGCAATGAGAGGGATGGTGGTTGATGGGGTTGGGTTGGTCGGTGGCTGGTGGTTCTGGGTAGGTGTCTTAGTGGGTGGTTGTTGGTGGTTCGTGCGATCGCCGCCGGAGGGAAACAGGAGGAAGTTGGTTTGAACAGGCTGTTTTGGACTACTGGAGGCGGCTGCTAGGACGGCCTCATGTGGCTGCCAATGGGTGTATGATGTAGGGTGTGGTGTAGGCTAAAGGTGGGGGTCGAACATGGTGGCCGTGGGTGGTCAGTTTGGTGGAGTAATGGTGGGAAATAGTGGACACAAGGCTGAAAGAAGGAGATGTTTGTGTTTAGGTGATCGTGTAGTATACGGGTGTGTTGTCGTAGATAAGTTTTGGTAGCTTGGTCATATTTTAATAATTAATATTATCTCTACTAATGTCATTAGTATTACTACTATTATAATGTTTTGGTATTAGTACTATTATGATCTTTAATCATGTTTTAATAAGTATTGGGATTATTATTATTATTATTAATATATGTTGTGACTATGGTTAATTATTTGAATCGTTGTTATTATGGACTTTATAATAATTGTTTAATTGATCGTATGACATATTTAGTAATTCTATATATAGTAAGTCTATAATTAGTAAGTTTATAATTGACTAATGATGATTGATATGGATAAGGAGTTAATATTAGTTGGTGTATATATATGAGTATGATGATAAGTATATTTACAGAGTGTGATAAGTGTAGCAATTATGAATATGATCTAATAATTTTAGTAGTACTTGGTGGTATGGTTAGCAATTGATATTAAGTACTATTTATAGGAACTGAGTTCGAGGTGGAATAATTCTAGCAGCTGTTCGGTTGTCATTCTGCAATTCGAGGTAGGGGAAATAACTGAGAACTTGTTTATATGGTTGTGACATGATTATTAACTGTGGTGAGTTGTATACGTTTTATTGAATGAAAAATATTATAATGTTATTGATTGTCTATATATCCTCATGACACGGAAATGTGATAATGGGTCTTGTGATATGGTGTGGAGATATTGGGTCTTGTGATATGGAGTGGAGATATTGGGTCTTGTGATATGGAGCGGAGATAATGGGTCTTGTGATATGGTGTGGAGATAATGGATCTTGTGATATGGTGTGGCGTGATATTGGGTCTTGTGATACGGAGGCGAAGGTGTGTTGTGATATGCTATAATTTATGTCTTATCTATGTTTTCCTACTCAACCTCATGGTTGACCCCGTGTATTCGCGTGACACCTACGATGATCCGAAATGGGGAGTAGACTATACAGGTCAGAGACAGTTGGATTAGGAGCCCGGGCATGGAGAGAGACATGGCTTGGACCTACTTAGAGTTAGAACACATACATAGATGTAATCAGTTGTACCTTTTTCTATGCGTAGTTTGTAACATCAAAGTTTAAATTTTATCTGTTTTATATAAAGTACTTTGTATTGTTTTACTTTGTTATTCACTACCTCGGACATTCTGAGATGGTAACAACTCTATTTATTTGAGAATGTCTTGCTAAAGGCTCTTGAATAAATGAGGGTGTTACAAGTGGTATCAGAGAGAACGATCCTCAAGCCTAAACCAAATGAATAAAAATGAACGTAGGAAGAGTCTAATAAAATGAACCCCGATATGAAACTGATAGGAGCCCCAAAATGGAACGGGATGAGTTAGGGGTCCCCTCACACCAAACCATGGGCTCTTTCGGTTCTATCTCGGGAACCCAATGAGAGTAATTTAAGAGTGGGGTAGAGTATATAGTGACCTAGTTATTTTGTACTAACATTCTTACAGGAGAAGAATGAGGTAAGTGATATGTGAATTATGGTTAATGATGTTATTGGAAGTTTATGATCGATATTGAAATGTGGATCGAGTTGGATGATTGAACAGAAATTTCAATAGTATGGATGTGTATTTGTTGAGCAATAGTTAAGAGTGATGTGATCATATGATTGGTGTTTGAAATGTCCATGTGATTACCTGGTTATTAAATGATTATTGTAGCTATGGAATATATTGTTGATATTTGGATATGAATGATCAGACTTATATATAATAGTAATATATGTCTAGTGATATACGGAATGTGTTGCCTCAAGCCATGAACGACATATAACTATCTATTACATTTGTATGTACATGTATGAATATGGAGTTACTTAGTTGACTCTATTTTCAGTTTCGAAATCTTACCGGGTTCTAGGTGGCAATTACGGATTGAATGATGAATACATGTTAATATGGTGTGTCTGTGTTTCAAATGATATGTCAACGTGTTTCGGCAGAAGAATGGATGAGTTTTGAAGGAAGTTATGTGAATTGTCAAGGAACCAAAATTTTAATAAGTTTCCTGAATTTTACCTTGATTGTACGGGCTGTCATTCTAAATGTGTTCCATACTTGAGCATGAAAATTTTATGTATGATAACCTCTTGAGTTGGTTTTATAATGCTTTTGGTTTCATGTTAATAAGAATTATATTGTGAGAGAAACAAATCTTTTAGTTGACAGTGGTCAGATTGTCACTGCACAGTTCCGTTTTGACCCATGTCTTTGTAAAGGAAATCATTTAAAACGTGGTTATTTTTTATGCGTAATGCCCACTCCACCGTTTAGAGTATACGTTCACGCTTTCAAAATGATAAATCACGCAAAACCATCACGAGAATTTATTTAATTGTGATTTTGGCAAGTTGCCCAATTTTTCTGTTGAATTGCTGTAAAGTTCTTGTTCAGACCAATTAAGTTGTAAAAATTGTATGAAATGGGTCACTTGAGATATGCATTCGATTCTTGTTCCTATGATTATCTAATTTATTATATTTTCTAAAAACTATAATCGCCCGCAAGATAGCTAAGCTGTTATTTTAATATGATTTTCGTAAGTTGCTGCATAATGTTTATTTGGTGGAATTGCGAGTTATGTAAGTTTCATATGGTAGATTAATCAAATGTGAATTAGGTGATGTGACCACGTGATATCCTGATATGTGAATTATGCATATGATATGAATATGAACCTTACTATATGATAACGTAACCTTGTTTATTTCATGAAGTTTAATATGGAACCGTTTCAATCATGCCGACGCTCTTACTGTTTAGTATTATGCTCTCAAAATAATGATATGTTGTTCGTATGTGATGTCAAAATCGTGTTTATCAAAGAAGAGTCTTTCCAAGTGGTAGAATGAAATTTAACTAGTAAGCTTATTGGCATGATATAGCAAACTAATTGTTATACGTAGTTATGATTATGTTGAACAATGTGATTCTTGTTGATACTCTTTCGTATATAAATGGTACACCTTTGTCTAGTTCCCTGCGACAACGGTCCCTATGAATTCTCCATGTTTATTGTTATGCTATAATATGAATTGCATATTGTTATGTCCAAAAACTGCTCACAATGGATTGAATTATTAATTGATTGACATGTAATTTATGGAAGTACTGTTCTTGTTGATGTGTGCAATTTGTATAGACTTTTTAGTCTTGTTTTAGCACACATTCTCATAATATTTGGTGATTTTATATCATTTTATACCCCGTATGTGCTACTTTGTGTTCGTGTTGCTATTTTGCAGATAGTGACCGAATAGTAGCGGAAACCGAGCTTTTTCTGCCTTAAAGCACTGTTTTTCAATAGTCGATGGGAGAACCACGGTCGGTTGCACCTCAATCGAGAGTTTTGAAGTGAAGAATCAATCTTTGTGCCTGTCGAAGAACCCATCGAGGACAAACGTCCTCGATCGAGCTGTCCAGTGCTCGATCGAGGGGTATCCAAGAAGAAGGTACTCGGTCGAAAGCCTAAGTGATCGATCGAGAAGTGCCAGAGAAGAGGAGTCGATCGAGTAACCTGCCATCATTCAATCGACCGGTTTGTGAAGATAAAAGGGCTCGATCGAGAGCTTTGAGACTCTTCGTGTTTACAGGAGTTAACTTTTCAGTTCAGTTTTTGTCTATTTAAAGGGGGTTTTCTGAGATTATTAGGTTAAGTTTTTCTCACCCTAAGGCTGCTCTCTGGAGACTTTTACTAAACGCTACCTTCAAAACCTTTGTAGCCGACATCGGATTGTTGGGATTTATTAGTTACTCATAAACTAATCTTTAGTCATACTAACATAATCTTTTAATTAACCCTTTAATTAACATATTATAAGTGATCTTAAGCATGCTAAAATGCGGAAATAAGAGAGTTCTCGAACCCTTACACACTGTCCGAAAGTATGACAAGGATGATCCTCCTAGTACCCAAATAAGAATACCTCCTTTGGATGCACCAAGACAACCCTTAACCAACCGAGATCTTGAACAAGCTAGCACAAAACCGGTTTCTCCTTAAACTTATTCTAATCTCTCTAATTAGAATATTATTTCAATACTACTAATAGTATGTTTTATTATCTTATAATATAGATTTTGAGGTTGTAAAATTTCTTCTTACTTAGTCAAATTTTCGGCCAAGAAGAGAAGAAGAAGAATGAATATGATGTCTCACATATATATTAAGCATGCTCTTCAATAAGATAATCAATTAACTTAAGCATGCTTATTGGGAAGGGGAAGCCGGTTTTAGGGAGCCTCAAAGGGGGAACATCTTGACTTCTCAAGACACTAGGGTGGCTCTAGGTTAGTATTCTCAAGGTGGTGTTTAATGATTGTGTTTTATTCATTAATAAACACAAATTATAACCCCTTAACTAACCTACATAAAACCGGCCACCATATTTTATGTAGTCTATTTTATGATTTTTGTCAACTTCACAATTGTATATTATGTCACATGTAATATGTCATAATGTTAAGAAGTAACAATTGTTTTAATTTAATCATACATATTTAGCAAGTAAATATTATTCATAAATTAATAAATCATATTTATAAAGTTGACTAGTAATTCGAAATTACTATAAAATGGTCATTCATAATTTATCGTCAATACGATTTACAACCTTTGTAATAATTATATCCCAATTCATTCTAACAACGATATAATAAAATATCGTTCAATGTTTAACAATTGACACATTTCAATTTTAAACATAAATCTTACATTAAGATTTAACCTCTAATTTCTCGATATACGAGTTTAAGGAATATGAGCAAATTGTATCAATATACATTTGATCATTTTATCAATTAAGGGAATTGTCCTAAAGGTGTGACCTAAAGGGATCAACTGACCATCACCGTCATACGACAGTAATGTCAAACTCTAGCTAGCCAATCATTACCGATTAATGTTGGTCAGTTGACTAATATAAAATCGTATCATCCCTTGCGCATTCTCGTTATGAGATTTAATTACGTGATCGCACTATTGTTGAGGACACATTTCCCAACACGGATTTTATTCGATTTCTTTATCTTTCCGTTCCAGGTTTCCTCTCATTTGTTCTTAACATTTCCCTACTGTAATTCCTCTCCCTTAATCTTTTATTTCGTGTTCTTTTCGTTAGTTCTGTTTATTGTTTTCCGTTTTCTGATTTTCGTTATTTATTCGAGTTTTACTCTGTTTTCGTTTGCTATCGTTTTTCGCCGTTCTCGATCGTTTACCTGTTTCATTTCGTTCCCCTCGCCTCTGACTTTTTTCCTTCCTTTTATGGTCTCTGTTTTCTGTTTTAAGTACACTCATTCTAATCTCTATTAGTTTCCCATTTTTCATCTTGAATTGTATGTTGTTTCATATTTTCGTATTCGTCTTAAGAACACCGCAATTGCGCCTTATCTCTCTCTGTCTCCGTTAGTCTTATGCTATTCTGTCCATACTCCTATGGTCTGTTTTGTCTCGTATTTCAGAATGTCGTATGCTAGTTTGACTATGCAAGTCGTTACCGTTGTCATTCATCCTTTGATTATGCGTAACTAAACTTAGTACTAGGATTTATGGTAGCCATGGCTTAGGATGGTTTGTTAATTCTGGTACCCGAATTTCGGTTTGTACGTATCCGTCGTACCTTGTTTTCTGTTAATTGTTTGAGTCGACACACTCAATTGACTGTGTAGAAACCCTCTTGGCCTAGATCGGAAGATTGGTTTAGGGGTAGTTCTGCGGCGATTGTTAGGACTAAGCTAATTAGGGCGGAAGCTAAGTTAGTAAGGTTCTAGGGTGAATAGCGGACCGGAAGTGTAATACTCCGTATTTTTACGTCGTTTAAAGTAATATTTTATATTATTTAGCATATCGACGGGTTTATAAGCGAGAATTAGTAGTTTGAACAAGGTGCCTTGCATGTTGTTTTTTTGAGTCGTTAATGCAAACGTTTAAGAAAACCGTACTTAGGATATGTTAATTGGGTCTTGGGGTGTGTGAAGGGCTTGACCCATACTCGGACAACCACGTTAGTGGGCCTAGGGCTGCGTGCAAAACCCTAAACCCACACACGTTATTCTGATTTCAAAACAGAAATTCTGAAAAAACCTCACAGCCGTCTTACTTATACCCCAATTCTAAGATCTTTTCTGACCTAATCTTCACACACACATACTCCTCTTTGACTGCCGCCACTACTGGGTCTGCAAGGGAGCGTTTATCACGGTGGTTCTAGGGTTGTAGGGTGATCTTTAGCAAGGGCAAGAAGGTATATGTCTCGTTTGGTTTCTGATTTCATGTTCTGCCTTGTTTTTTGATATAAAATATGATCATCCTATATACTTAGAGTCACGTTTCTCTGCAATTTCGTAAACTATGCTGTATAATCATAATGTTTTGTTCACCAACTTGTTGTCGTTTAGCTTTTAAGGTCGTCGTTTAGGGGATCGCGTTTCTGGGTATGAATCAGTCATGGGTTCGTTGGGTTTGTCAAAAACAGAGTACGCGACTAGGGGGTTTTACAGGTGGTTTCGATCTCTCTCCTGTTAGTTTGTTTTTTGGGTTTTGGCGTTGATAGCGTAGTGGTAGTCTAGGGTGTCGATGGGTGGTGGTAGCATCTGGCCGTGGTGTCTCACGGAGGTGAATAGGGGCGGTCGTAGAACCCAAGTCAGTGAGTCTGTCGTGTTTTCTGGGTTTGGTTTCAGCGAGTACCTGTGTTAGACTCGGTGGCAGCGACGGCTACCCTCACCACTGGAACCACCATGACTCAGTGGCGAGTCAGGTGGTGCCAGGGGTGAAAGTGGTGGCCGTGGTTGGGGTTATCAGCGGGTTTTGACGCGGTGGTTGAACGTGAAAGAGGGGGTGTCCATGGGTCTGCTGCTGCGTTTTTCGAGGGGTTTTGCGAGGCTGTTTTGGTGTCACGTAAGTAAGGCTCTATATTTTTGGGTGTAAATCATTACCAAAACTAAATGATGATAATAGTTGTTAATTTTGGTATAATATATATATGGTATATAGGTGGTAGGTTTATTATTGTTATTGTATCAAGTATTAGTATTGTTATTGTTATGAATAGTATGATTTGTTATCTTATCAATTAAATTGTATGCCAAATGTATTGTTAACTAGTATCATCTTGTTCTTTTACTAATTTATTAATGGTACTATAATTTTATTAGTGTGGGTATTTACAATATTATGGTTATTATTGTTTCATGAAAAATTTAGTAATAGTGTTGGAATATGTTATCGGTTAAGTAATAATAATTGAGTCGAGTGCATGCTATTTATAGCAAGTCTATTTTTGGTAAGTCCATAATTAGTAAGTTATAATCAGTTAATAACATGTGCTTGCACGAGTAGAATTTAATATTTAGTAATACTTATAGGAACGGAATTCGAGGTGGAGTATTTCTAGACGGTGTTGCTTATTTTCGGACTGCTATTCCAGGTAGGATACACTGTACTATATTCTATGATGTGAAATGAATCGATGTTTATAATGTGTATTATGAGTGCAAGCATGATCTATATGTGTTTGATGTTCAAGTATGAGTTGTTTAATATTGCATTCATAAGCATGTCAATTGCATTATTGAGAGGGAGGTGACATATATTATTTGATGTAAAGCCCAGGGTGGTCTGCAGGCCAGGCCTGGTGTCTTCAGCTTTATGCTGGTATTCGACGACGGTCGATTATAGTCTGCCGGGAGGTTCGGTATGGCTTGGTGTTTCGGGTTATGATTGGTGTTTCGGGTTGTGATTGAGCTCAGCATTGGCATTGCATTTGCATATTACATTGTTGCCTTTTATATTATTATGTTATCCTACTCAACCGCGAGGTTGACAGTGTATTCGTGTTCACCTATAATGATCCGGAATGGGGAGTAGATCTTTCAGGTCAGAGACAAGTGGACTAGGACTGGGCATGGAGGAGAGACATGGATTGGACCGACCTAGCTTTAGATCACATAGTCTCTCTTATAGTCTTCACTTGTTTTATAACAGTTGTTTTGGAACTTTAGTTGGACTTTGCCTTGTAACAGCTTTCAGTTTGATCGTTTATAATTTAAAGTACTGTGTGTCTTTCACTGTGATTATCTACTACCCTGGTTCATCCAGGATGGTAACAGTCCTATTTACTTTGGAAGTCCTAGTTCAGGCTCCTAGGTAAATGGGGGTGTTACAGGAAGGACCTTTTCTATACCCACAAACCGCAATTAGGTGACCTGTATTCGTAGACCAGACCTTATAGCCATGGTGCACCAGAAATCCTAGTGCTCCCTTTTCCCTCATTTTCCTTATTCCCTACCTTTTATAGTTTAGCGTCTAAATTCAGTTAAACCCCATATTTTGGTTGCTGAGACGAACTTGGCCAGACTATAAGATCCTCGTCTCCCTGTGGATTCAATACCCGACTACCTCTTCTACATTTAGTTGAGACCAGTTAGGTTTTATTTTTGATAGGGTTGCGATAGCCGTGTCAAATTTTGGCGCCGTTGCCGGGGAGGTGGTGCATTTTATATTTTAAGTCTTGTTTGTCTTTTAGTCTCAAGGAATTTATTCCTTGGGGCAGTTCTTACGTTTTGTCCTAGTGTTTAGTGCTTGCAGGTATGCCTAATATCGCGAGCCATTCTGAGCCTAGTGCAGACGACTTGCCCAAGGGACGCGTTCTTCCTGCAACTAAGGATGGGATGTTTGGTATTCAACCATCTTATTTACAGCTTGTGGAGAGAAATGTGTTTAGGGGCAGCATGGATGAAGACCCGGCCAAACATGTTGAGCTCTTTACCGATTATTGCTCAACTATTTCTTTTGTCACCGGGGTAACTCGTGATAAGGTCAAGGAATTTTTATTTCCTTTTTCCTTGTTGGACGATGCTAAGGACTGGTGGAGAGATCTTGACATGGTAGCTGCCGAGGTTGTGGATTGGAACACCTTGGCTGATGCGTGTCTATTTTATGATGTTTTACATCTATTTTTACACGCATTTTGTCGCTCATTTACTATGTTTTAGCCTTTATTTCCCAACAATTGTCTACTTTTGTATTTTTATGCTCTTTTGCAGAATTATGCGGAAAAGAGACGATTTTATACCAAATTTCTAGCCTCGGGATTTTTGCATAACCAAGGATCGAGGACAAGTCAACTTAAAGCGCGAACCAAGTACCACAACGTCAAACCAAGACGAAATCAAGAATAACGTACAAGAAAGTGGGTCGACCGACCTACTACTCTGGTCGGTCGACCAGAGGACATGCTATCTTGAAGTCAGAAGTCCACCAAGCCCGAAAATCGGTCGACCGACCTCATCACCTGGTCGGTCGACCAGCGCGTAGACTCAGAAACTCCGCAAAAGCCCACTCGCGTGATTAGGGCATTAGGAAACCTATTGGTTCCGCCTAATTAAGCTAATCTCGGGATTAGGGATAATTATCAAGTTTTATTATTCAGCATCATCTAGTTTTTATTCAGTTTTACAGAGAGTTTTAGTAGACAATAGTTATTTCTTATTATTCAAACATTGTTCTCTAGTTTTATTTTTCATTGTTCATCAATCCTTCCACGATATTCAATAAACGCTTGTTCTTTTCTGCCCTAATCCATAGTCCGGTAATTCTTCTCTCGATTTCAGTTCTTGTATTGTTATCTCTATAATTACTTGCATCCGGTTTAGTGTAGAATCCCAAAAGCCTTATTGTTTATCGCATGTCTAGATTAATGTTCACCATGAATTCTGTTTTTATCAATGTTATTGTTGTTATTTCCATATCTATGAGTGCTAATTATATATGTTAGGATGTAAGGAGTAATATGCGTTGTAACACCCCCATTTACCTAAGAGCCTGAACTAGGACTTCCATAGTAAATAGGGCTGTTACCATCCTGGATGACCAGAATAGTAGATATACATAGTGAAAGAAACGCAGTACTTTAGATGTAAATGGTTAAACTGAAAGATGATACAAGCCAAGTTTATAAAAAGGTCCAAACCGTACAACTGATAACAACCTCAACTAAAACATGTGAAACTAAAAGATCTAGAACTAGGTCGGTCCATGCCATTTCTCTCATTCCAAGCCCAGCTCCTAATCCTGTTGTCTCTGACCTGAAAGATCTACTCCCCATTCCGGATCATTGTAGGTGAACACGAATACACTGTCAACCTTGCGGTTGAGTAGGATAACACAAAATATAAAATGCAACAGGTAATAATATGCAAATGCTTATAACATGCTCGAGCTCCATCTCATTCTCAATACTCATACCCTTGCACCAAGCCATACCGAACCTCCCGGCAGACTATAGTCGGCCGTCGCCGAACACCAGCATAACAGCTGAGGTCACCAGGTCTAGCCCTGCAGAGCTAGCCTGGGCCCAATAATGTCTCATCATCATCTCAATCTGTAACCGTGCTCATGCCATGCTTATGAATGCAATAAATAAAGAACCAACACTGTAAATGCATCTCATAAATAACTATACTTGCATCCATAGCATCCAGTTAACTTACAAACATAACACAATACAAAAGTAGTCCCAGTGTATCCTACCTGGAATAGCAGTCTGAAAATAAGCAACACCGCCTAGAAATACTCCACTTCGAATTCCGTTCCTATAGTAATTCTTAATATTAAAAACTATTCGTACAACACATGTTACAACTAATTATAAACTCACGAATCATGAACTTACTAAATATAAATTTACTAAATATAGCACACGATGAACTATTCCTTTATTACTAGCATAATAACAAATACGACAAGTTTATAACGACACTACTCACATTCTCCATATTAATATCAATACAAATGTTAACAATATTCCTCTTGATAAAATAACAATAACACCAAAATATACCATAACATAATTATTGAAATCTAGTAGTAAACACCCTTAATAATTTATATTATAAAACAATAAGGGCACTAATCAACAACAATAACTCAATTAACACACTTATCATATAATACTAATACTAATACTATTACTAATAACAATAATAATAATAACATAATAATAATAAACCATAAAGAATATGATAATCATCATGATTAAAACAACACGTAAGAGGCAGCCCTTTGACAAAACCGAGAACCATAAACCGCAGCCATACCCGCAAAACAGAGCAAACCCGCGCCCCTATCCCGCGTCAAAACCAGCCTGCAACCACCAGCCGTGTCCACCACCTTCACCCATGACACCACCAGTCTCGCCTCTGAGTCGTGGTGGTTCCAGTGGTGAGGGTAGCAGCCGCGACCACCGCACCAAACACCCATGAACGAAGCAACAAAACCCCTGTATCACAGCCTGTTCCCCTTTCTCCTCCAGCCTACCCAACTAACCTCCTTTAAACGACACCCCCGGCAACCCCTGACTTCTACTCCGGCACCACCAGGCTCACCACCGAGCCACGGTGGTTCCATGAGGAGAGTCAGCGACTGTCGACTGGACGCTACCACCACCTACAGCCATCACAAACACCCTATATACATACTGCCTCCCTGATTTCGTTATTTGTGACCCAAAACGAAACCCACCACAAGGTTTGACTCAGCCACCCAAAACCACCGCGACAAAGACCACACTAATCCCATAACTACAACCTTCATAACCATCCATTATACATACGAGATAATAAACAATTACTCAAAGAAAACTGGGTAGAAACAGGGTCTGTTCAGAATGTGAAACTGGGTTTAAGGGTACGACTCTGACAACGCTTTCAATTAACACCCTCATCGACGGACACCCAAGGACGACGACGACCCAAACATGACCCTCTCCTCATTACTATACATCACAGATTAAAATTAAGTATAAAACAGATACGTTGCATTTGCATATAATCATGAAAACGTATACAAAGTATGATAGGAAAACAGGGAAAACGAGTGGAGAGATGATCTTACCTACTTGCCCTAGCAATCGAGCCGCCCTAGACACCCTTAGACACCGTGTGAAACTCCCTGTGGTACACCTTGAGGTGGCGGCAGAAGAGGGGTGGAGAGATTATGTGAGTTTGAGTGTTAGGGTTAGGGTTTATGAGGTTGCTAATATATGACGGTAGAGAGGGTGATAAAAGGGGTTGGGTTATAAATCTGAAAACGTGTGATGGGCTAGGGTTTGGCACGAAATTCTAGGTCCAAGGACTCAGCTACCCGTGTACGTTGTAGCCCATCACGCACTCCAACACCCACATAGCATGTCTCAAGTACGGGTCCGTAAAAAAAATCACTTGAACGGTTCTAAAAACAACGCGTAAAACACCTCGTCCACAATTATTATATCGCTTTTAGTATAATTCATCGACATCGAAACTACTAAAGTTAGCGTAACACGAAGTAAAAATGCGAGGTATTACATGCGTAGATGGTGTGAAACTCGAGACTGCCTGTAGAAGTCTTAGGTCGGCCGACCGGCTTAACTGGTCGGTCGACTTAGGTGTTTAGTCGGTCGACAGGAGTAGCTGGTCGGTCGACCAAACTGCGTATGTTTTCAGTTCTGTTTTATTTCGTCGACTATAGCAACCTATTATGAGACTGAAAGGAGACTTATAGGATATTAGTAATGACTTACCCAAGATTGAAAGATACGGGAAGGGCATTGGTTAACGTTTTAAGACGGTTATGTTACTTAAGACTGAAAGGTATGTGACCTAGAAATTAGGAATCACCCTTATTGTTGACACCCAATATTTGTGAGACTTAGGGACTAATAGCATAGGCTGAAAGGAGCTATTAGGTACCATAGACCGAAAGGATATGTTACACCACTTACGCGACTGCAATACATGTTGACTTAGGATTTACACCATCATAGATATTTACTACGCGAACATCCTAGCATCCTTTTTTACTATAGTTTTATCTCATTCCTATTTTCTTGTTTTATTTTATCTTTATTTCTAGACTTAGTGACAATCACTAGTACAAAAAATGCTATTGACATCGCCACTATAACATCGATTTTTACTAAAACTGATGTAATTGATCTAATTTTTGTTATTTAGATCGCTTCGAAATCAAAACCGATGTTAATTATATAATTTTACATCGCTTCGAAATTAAAACCGATGTTAATGATATGATTTTACATCGATTTGTTATAAAACCGATGTTAATGATAATTAATTGCATCGCTTTAAGTAAACTGATGTTTAGCAATTACGATAAGATTTGTTATTTACATCGCTTCGAAATCAAAACAGATGTTAATTATATTATTTTGACATTGTAATACTCCGTATTTTATGGTAATATTATTAATTTATGTTGACGAGTCGATAGTATGTAAATATTGTATTCGATAATTAATATCTATTTTGGTATTTTATTTAAGTGTTTTATATTTTATACGTTATTAGTGTGATACGTGTCTATTTTATGATGTTTTTCATCTATTTTTACACGTATTTGGTCGCTCATTTACTATGTTTTAGCCTTTATTTCCCACAAATCGTGTACTTTCGTATTTTTATGCACTTTTGCAGATTTATGCGGAAAAGAGACGATTTAGCACCAAATCCATATTCTCAAGTCTTTTGCATAATTAAGGGACAAATAGAGAGTCAATTGGAGTAAAAGTCAAGTGCCAAAAGTCAAAGCAAGAAGAAAATAGAAGAAATTCTTCGGGAAGCGGTCGACCGACCGACAATATAGGTCGACCGACTGACCCTGATCTTTATAAAAATTCAAATCTGAAGAAAAGCCCAAGAATTTACGAAGTCCAGAAAGAAGCGGTCGACCGACCCACATAGTAGGTCGACCGACCACAGCGGAAGCCCAGATGATTCTTTTCGGAAATAAAGTAGAATTAGAGCCTTTAGGAAACTCTTACTTTTTCTACCTATATAAACTAATCTTGTGATTAGGGTTAGAGATCTTGGAACTATCAAGTTTTATCAAGGAGTATCGATTAGTATCTATCTTTTACCATCTTTTAGTTTTGTAATCTTTCAATAGTTCCCAAGCATTCAATAAAGTTTGTTCCTTTCTGCCCTAATTCCAATTGTGGTAATTACTCTTTTAATCTAGCTTTTTATTATAGTTCTTATTTTTATTACAATTGTTAAGTTAGAATCTCAAGCTTTATTGAATCTCGCATGTTTAGATTGTTTACCATGTTTACCATGTTTATTCCAAATTTTATAATCAGCTTAAGTATTATGAGTAGCTAAATTTCATATGTTAGGATGTAGGGGATGAATATGCGTAGGTAAATAAAATTCGAAAGACCGACTTGTAGTAGGACCACGGTCGGCCGACTGGAATAACTGGTCGGTCGACCGAGGCCGTGGTCGGCCGACTGGAGTAGCCGGTCGGTCGACCACTCGCGTATGTATTCTTATTTCGTCTTTTCTTGTCAATTATAATATCCTGCAATGAGACCATAAGGAGACTTGTAGGATGTTAGTAATGACCTACCCAAGATTGAAAGATACGGGAAGGGCATTGGTTTACACCTTAAGACGGATAGGTTACTCAAGGCTGAAAGGTATGTGACCTGGGATTTAGGAATCACCCTTATTGTTGACACCCAATAATTGTGAGACCTAGGAACTAATAGCATAGGCCGAAAGGAGCTATTAGGTAGCATAGACTTAAAAAGATATGTTACGCCCCCTTACGCGACTGCAATACATGTTGACCTTAGGATTTATTTTACCTTAGCCTTTTATTACCCAAACATCCTAGCATCCCTTTTATTATATTTTATTCTCATCTTTTATTATTTGTTTATTTTAATCTTTGCCTTAGATATAGTAATCAACCAATCAAACCCCCAAATTTGTTACCTTTAAACATTAACATTCAACAATAAACATTCCCCACCTCTCTGTGGTTCGACCCTGACTTTCACTATCTATTGTTAAAGTTAGAAATTATAAATTTTATCTTTGGTACCCTCAACGACGGGCATCAAATTTTGGCGCCGTTGCCGGGGAGGTGACGCCAGTGTTTATTGTTTTTTGTTTTTGTTTCTCTTTGTTTAAGGAACTTTTTGTTCCTTAAACCTTCTAACTTTTTTCTTGTAGTTTCCATCTTATGCGCAGGTCAGTTCAAGGAGAACTCCTACCACTTGACCTCGAAATTGAGAGGACTCTTAGAGAAAGAAGAAAGCAACTTCTAGCAAATCAGGAAGGAGGCTCACCATCTTCCTTATTTCAAGAAGACTTATTCGAACTACCACCATCTTCACCAAAAACACCACCTTCACAACCAAATTCACCCATCAATCCACTTTCACCAAAAACACCACCTTTTACCTACTTTCCAGTTTTTCCTAAAGAAGAAGAGAATATGGCAGAAGAAGCTACTATTGCCAGTCACTCCATGCCTCAGGCAAAGGACCTATACAAAGGGTTCACTTTACCTGCAGGTACTGGGAAGTCATTCGAGGCCAAGCCTGCCTATATTACTATGGTTGAAAGAAACCAATTTGGAGGCTCGGCCAATGAGGATGCTGCTAAGCATATTGAAATCTTCACAGATTACATATGCTCTATAGCACCCCCAGAAGGAGTGACGCAGGACCAGATTAAACAAACCATGTTTATCTTCTCCCTTAGGGACTCTGCGAGAGAGTGGTACAGAGATCTTGACCGCACTGCTGCGGGAGTCACGGATTGGAACACCTTAGCCTTAGCATTCTACAGAAAATACTATTCTGCATCAAAGACTAATGCTTTAAGAGCGCAGATCACTAATTTCAAGCAAGGTCCCAATGAAGATTTTAGCGAGGCGTGGGACAGGTTCAAGAGACTTGTTCGATCCATACCACATCACGGATTCGAACAATGGTTTCTTTGCAACCAGTTCTACAATGGTCTCTATGATGACAACAGGGCCTATCTAGATGCTGCAGCTAATGGGAGATTCCAAGATAATTCAGGAGAGACTAAGGGTCTCAAGTTAATAGAAGATGTTGCTGTACACCGTGCTGAGCATGGTACTTCCAGAGGAAATCAGAGGAAACCTGAGTACAACCTGTCAGCAATTGAGGCCTTGACAGCCAAGTTGGAAAAATTTGAGGCTGCAGGAAAACTCGATCTAGGGAGTGGAAGCAAGGGAGGAATATACCAAGTGAACGCCGTTCAGGACGGACACTTTGCTTGTGAGAGGTGCGGTGGAGAAGGGCACGTGTCAAAATTCTGTACTTCATCTAATGAAACATGTGCCGCTTTTCAGCATTACCGTGGGAACAATTTCTATGACCCGAATAATAATAATGTCCATCCCAACTTAAGGTGGACAAGCCAGAATGTTCAAAACCCACAACACATGCAACCTCAGCAAAATTCCACCTATGTACCCCTACATAAACAAAATTTCCAAAGACCACCTTTCAACCCTCAACCACCTTCTAATCCACCACCCAACACAGATGCTCTTATCCAAAATCTTATTGGGTTGGTTCAGAAGGAGTCACAGGCTAGAGAGGCAGGGATGAAGATGTTAGAGTCCCAGATTGCTCAAATCGCAAGCAAGAATGATACTAGGGCTCCGGGTCAGCTTCCGACAAAACCGGACCAGAAAAAGGAGACTCTAAACGTCGTAACCTTAAGAAGTGGAGCCAAAGTGGGGGCTGAAAAAGAAAAACAGGCGAGTAGCAGCGAAGGCGGTCGACCGACCGAATCTTCTGGTCGACCGACCGCAGATCAGGATCCAGAAATTTTGCCTGAACAGGAGACTGGTCAACCGACCGAAGATTCTGGTCGACCGACCACTGAAGCAGAACCCGAAGTTCCCTTTCGTCCAGATTTGCCGAATAACTTGCGGGATTTTCTCTTCCGGGGTGACAAGACCCCCAGGTTTCTAAAAAGGGCTGCAAATACTGAATCATCAGCTGCTCCTTTCCCAGAAAGACTCGTGCCTTCAAAGGATCAGGTATCTTTTGACAAATTTAAGGATGTGATTCGTTCATTAAATGTTCAAGTCCCGTTTTTAGAATTAGTTCAACAAGTTCCTTCCTATCTTAAATTCATGAGACAGCTTTTGTCAAGAAAAAGGTCTTTAGAAAAGGTTGAGTCGGTGGCCCTCACTGAAGAGTCATCCAGTTTTTTAACACATGTCATTGCCCCTCATAAACTAGAGGACCCTGGTAGTTTTTCTGTCCCATGTAATATAGGAACCTTCCCAGTTAAGAAGGCTTTATGCGACTTAGGTGCTAGTATAAGTGTCATGCCCCTAAGCGTTGCCTTAAAACTAGGAATGACCGAATTTGCAGTGACCAGTATGACAGTCCAGATGGCAGATCGCACATCTATGGAGCCTATAGGAGTGTTGGAAAACATCCCTGTGCGTATCGACAGGTTTTTCTTCCCAGTTGACTTTGTAGTTTTGGACATCCCAGAGGATGCCCATATACCTATAATTCTAGGAAGACCTTTCCTGCACACTGCAGGTGCCATTATAGATGTAGGCACTGGGACTCTGACCTTTAAAGTAGGCAAGCATTCTATTATCTATGGCCTATCTTATAGGAAGAAGGATGCTATGACCCCCATCACATGTAATGCTATCACTTCTGAGAAGAAGTATGAGGTCATCACTACTTCTCCCACTTTATTACCTATTCCTGTATCTGTTTTTACACCTCCGCCCCAGATTGGGAGCAATTGGGAGGACACTTCTATTATGACTATTGCAGGAATTGGTTTGGGGAAACCCAAAGTGAAAGAAGTCATCATCCAGAGAGAAGGAATGGGATGCCTAAGCTATGAAGAGGATGAGGATCCAGACGTCGTGGATCGAGAGGAAAAGAAGAAGAGGAGGCAAGCTCAAGAGGAGAGACCGTCGCATATGCTTTGCGACGGCGTGAAGAAGATGTGTTTTGCTACTAACGCAAAAACCGTGGAGACTACGGCGTGCCGTCAGAAGCCGTGGTCGGATATTTTCCGCATCTTTAGCGGATAGTTGTTTTTTAGTTGCGGTTTTTAAGACAATTTATTTTTTATGTTGTGTGAGACTTTTTAATTTTGTTTGCTCGTAGTTTTAGATCCCTTCCTTTATGTTTGAGTAGTTAAAACTTTAAGAATCGTTCCGGGCATCTCGCGCATTGTTGGGCGTACATATTTTCTTGCTTTTTCAGGATTTACGAAGAAACGAAAACCACCAGAAACATCAGTCGGTCGACCAGAGACGCTGTATCGCTAATTCTTCTGTGATTCACAGGAGGTCGGTCGACCTGTTACATCAGTCGGTCGACCTGCTGTCCGCTGCGGTCTTTCGTTTCTCTGCCTTGAAAATCGCGAAATTGACTTGGTTACTTGAGTGGCACTGCTGGCCACCAAAACCTCCCAGCTTACGCTGGTTTGGGGAGGTTTTTCTCATGCGCCTATTATTCCAGTGAGTTCTTTCCAGTTTTTTCCTTAATTTTTATTCTCTTTGCATCTTTACTTTAATTTTCTGAAACCTTTACTTAGGCTAATGCACAATGGGGACATTGTGCGGGTTGGTTTGGGGAATGGTTTCGTATCACATGCATTGCATTCTGTCACATGTTTATTGCATTTCCGTATTGCATTGTTCTTTTCTTTATTTTCCTAGCATATACAAAAAAAATACAAATAAAAAAAAAAAAACGAAAAAATTCAAAAAAATTCCAAAAAAATGCACGTTTATATTAGCATATAGGTCGAGTCGGAACGAGAGTATTTCAAGGATGATTTTTGCTATCTTACATGTTTATGCCTTTACCTTGCCTTGTCAACTTGTTTTAGTATGAGAGTCTTTTGCATATCTACGAGTTTTTGTCAACTTGCATATCTTGAGACTTGACTTATACCTTGGCAACCTACTATACATTCTAAGGTTTAGAGCTTGTTTCCTGGTTTCATTCTTAAACCAGTTGTTTAGGATGTGAGTAGTACTCCCCTTGGAACATGTTACATCAATATGCATAAATATGAACTTGAATTGCTATATACTTGTTTTACTTTCTCGTTTTGTGAGTCTTGATACGTGCATTTGGGATCCCTTTTCTCATATTTACCCATAAGCTTCACATAGCCAAATTTGCCTTTTTATTCCCCCAAAACTACATCCCATACTTAGCCTACCTTTCCAAGCTAGTATCTGTAGTCTTTGGTTTATTTTTTTGAGGCATCCTGGTTTATATGCTATCATGAGCAAAAAGAGAAAAGAACGAAAGAAAGAAAGAAAGAAAAGAAAAAGAACAGAAAAGTCCAGAAAAGGAAAAGAAAGAAAAAAAAAACGAAAAAAGTCAAAAACGTACAGAGCCAGTCGACCGACCGCCTTAATAGGTCGGCCGACCACCTGGCAGAATCAGTATAAAAAAAAATCGTTCCAAAAATCCCTTTCTTTTATATGTTATCACTCCCGTACCTCATAAAAAATATTTGGGAGTCCTTTCTTATATTTAATGTGAGAGTTGTGCCACAAGCAGAGCACTTTCTTAATATCAAAAGTTGTGAAATATGTTGTTGGGAAGCGGTTTTACTAGCTTGGCTACTAACCCCACAGATCCAAAGACATCTTAACCACTTTTTACCTTCTACCTCACATATCTTTCATTACCTCAATTGCATGTATCTAGGCCACTTAAATGAGATTGTTATACAAAGTTGTAGAATTCTTGTTCATGTTAGATTGCAGGCATGTTTCCATGGGTCGCAGTTAGGTGAATGTCTCTACAAAACTACTTCTTTCTATCTTTTACATATACTCACCCTTTGCTTCATGAGTGTCTCGAGCGTACCGCGAGAGTCCATGGTATAAGTCTCTATAGTTTCTATATTTGCAAGTTTGACAACACCATAACTCGTTTGCATGGTTTGAATACTATCTCATTTTGTACTTGGCATTGGTCTAGGCTGACATGTAAATTTCGCTCTGAGATTGAAATCGTTCCATTAGTTAAGATCGAGTCTATTTCTTGCTTGAGGGCAAGCAAGGGTTTGGTTTGGGGAATTTGATACGTGTCTATTTTATGATGTTTTTCATCTATTTTTACACGTATTTGGCCGCTCATTTACTATGTTTTAGCCTTTTTTTCCCACAAATCGTGTACTTTCGTATTTTTATGCACTTTTGCAGATTTATGCGGAAAAGAGACGATTTAGCACCAAATCCATATTCTCAAGTCTTTTGCATAATTAAGGGACAAATAGAAAGTCAATTGGAGTCAAAGTCAAGTGCCAAAAGTCAAAGCAAGAAGAAAATAGAAGAAATTCTTCGGGAAGCGGTCGACCGACCGGCAATATAGGTCGACCGACTGACCCTGATATTTATAAAAATTCAAATCTGAAGAAAAGCCCAAGAATTTACGAAGTCCAGAAAGAAGCGGTCGACCGACCCACATAGTAGGTCGACCGACCACAGCGGAAGCCCAGATGATTCTTTTCGGAAATAAAGTAGAATTAGAGCCTTTAGGAAACTCTTACTTTTTCTACCTATATAAACTAATCTTGTGATTAGGGTTAGAGATCTTGGAACTATCAAGTTTTATCAAGGAGTATCGATTAGTATCTATCTTTTACCATCTTTTAGTTTTGTAATCTTTCAATAGTTCCCAAGCATTCAATAAAGTTTGTTCCTTTCTGCCCTAATTCCAATTGTGGTAATTACTCTTTTAATCTAGCTTTTTATTATAGTTCTTATTTTTATTACAATTGTTAAGTTAGAATCTCAAGCTTTATTGAATCTCGCATGTTTAGATTGTTTACCATGTTTACCATGTTTATTCCAAATTTTATAATCATCTTAAGTATTATGAGTAGCTAAATTTCATATGTTAGGATGTAGGGGATGAATATGCGTAGGTAAATAAAATTCGAAAGAGCGACTTGTAGCAGGACCACGGTCGGCCGACTGGAATAACAGGTCGGTCGACCGAGGCCGTGGTCGGCCGACTGGAGTAGCCGGTCGGTCGACCACTCGTGTATGTATTCTTATTTCGTCTTTTCTTGTCAATTATAATATCCTGCAATGAGACCATAAGGAGACTTGTAGGATGTTAGTAATGACCTACCCAAGATTGAAAGATACGGGAAGGGCATTGGTTTACACCTTAAGACGGATAGGTTACTCAAGGCTGAAAGGTATGTGACCTGGGATTTAGGAATCACCCTTATTGTTGACACCCAATAATTGTGAGACCTAGGAACTAATAGCATAGGCCGAAAGGAGCTATTAGGTAGCATAGACTTAAAAAGATATGTTACGCCCCCTTACGCGACTGCAATACATGTTGACCTTAGGATTTATTTTACCTTAGCTTTTTATTACCCAAACATCCTAGAATCCCTTTTATTATATTTTATTCTCATCTTTTATTATTTGTTTATTTTAATCTTTGCCTTAGATATAGTAATCAACCAATCAAACCCCCAAATTTGTTACCTTTAAACATTAACATTCAACAATAAACATTCCCCACCTCTCTGTGGTTCGACCCTGACTTTCACTATCTATTGTTAAAGTTAGGAATTATAAATTTTATCTTTGGTACCCTCAACGACGGGCATCATAGTGCATGACGAGTGTTTGTATTACTTAATTATATCGTGTTTACGTTATATGTAATACCTAGCATTTATGAGACTCGGGTTTTGACTGGAGACTATTTGTTATTGAGTTAACGCGGAGTTTAATGTTATAATCATAGCGTATTAATCATTAATGTGTACATATCGAATAAGCTTATTATGAGTTTAAGTGTTATATCAGACTTTGAGTCGGGATAGTTGGTAATTCGTTTGTCACGTATTATGGGCCAAACCCGGTTCCCTTGTTCCCACCTTATAACCCACGTAACACCACAAACCCTCCCAAAGAAAACCCTATTCCTTTTATTCTACAAACCCCACCTCCTATTTTGTGACGGAGTGAGCACGGATAAGGGCGAGGCTCGGCGGTAATCCAAGGTTTTTCAGGGACGTTCTAAGGCATTTTCGGGCGAGGTAAGACGGTCGTTCTTTGTGTTTGTTATTCGCCGTCGCGGCTGTCATAGGGTATCGTAGTGGTTCGTTTGTCAAGGGTAAGGATTAGGGTTAGGGTCGGGTTGTGGTGGTGGTGTTTGTCGTGGGTGGTGTTAGTCGTGGGTGGTGGTAGTCGTCGATGGGTGGTCGGCAGAATGTATCGGGCATGTGAGGGAGGGCTGTCCGCGGGTTGTAGGTTGGAGTGGTGTCACCGTTGACTCGGGGGAGGTCGACACGGTGACATCACGTCGGTCGTCCGTCGGAGGTGGAGATGGTGGTGGTCATGGGTGGTGTTAGGGCTGTCAGCGGTGGCAGCAGCATGTGTTTATGGTAGTATTGTGTCGGTTGGGGAAGGAACCAGGCTGCCGGAGGGAGTCGATGGGTTCGGTGGCTGTCAGTGGTGGAGCAGGCGGTGTGGGGGTCTGTGTGTGGTGGTTGGCGGCACTGGGGGTGGTTGTCACGCGGGTCGGGAATACGGGGTAGGCTAGGGCTGTTTCATTGTTTTACGTTTACGTTACTTTTATTATTATTATTATTATTATTATTATTATTATATTTATTATTATATTTATTGTTATTATTATTATTATTAGTTTTGTTGTAGTAGTTTTTAGTAAGTGTTAAGTTTTAGTCGGAGATTCTTTTTCGAGTCGGGAAGTAACCATTTTGGAAAGTTTCCATTTTAAGAAAATTGCCATTTTGGGAAGTTTCCATTTTAGGGAACTTTCCACTTTTAGAAAGTTGATATTTATAGTAGGTGTAACTTGAGTTATGGGGTTCGGGAAGATTGTTAATTCGTTACATAATATATGTTTAGGTGACGGTTTCCGCGTGGAACACTTCTAGCAGCTGTTCGGTTGATTTTGTCTTTCTGCAGACTGAGGTAGGGGAAATAAACTGTGAATTGTATGTATGACATGAAATGTTATCGTTCATTACTATGAGGTTTGTTTTGATATCAAATGTTAATGTCAAGATGTTATTATTTACTCAATTGTTATCATACGATGCTGGAGAGGAGGATGTTGGGACTTGTGAAATGGGTCTTGTGATACGAGTCTTGTGATATGGGACTTGTGATATGGCCATGAGAGGTGTGGTGTGATGGGAGGTGTGGTGCGATGGAAGGTGTGGTGTGATGGAAGTGAAGTGGTTGATTGAATGATATGGAGATGGAGGAAAATGCAGTACTATTGTTGTTTATGTTTTATCTATTTTACCTACTCAACCTCGTGGTTGACCCTGTGTATTCGTGTCACACCTGTGATGATCCGTGATGGGGAGCAGTTTTGACAGGAAATATGGTGCTGTGGGAGCATGGGATGGCGTGAGCACTTGGATGGACCGACTTAGATTTAGATCACATACTTCGTAGTTATCAGTTGTACTTTAGTTTCCGCTGTGTAGTTTTTGTAACATCAAAGTTTAAATTTAATCAGTTTTTATATAAAGTACTTTGGTTTGATTTACCTTGTTATTCACTACCTCGGATATTCCGAGATGGTAACAACTCTATTTACTGAGGATGTCTTGCTAAAGGCTCCTTAATAAATCGGGGTGTTACAGACATCGATTTGTTATAAAACCGATGTTAATGATAATTAATTGCAATCGGTTAAAGTAAACTGATGTTTAGCAATTCAGTTATTTTTGTTATTTACATCGCTTCGAAATATAAACTGATGTTAATTATATTATTATTACATCGATTTGTTTTAAAACCGATGTTAATGATAATTAACTATGAACCAATTTGTTTAGTAGTTAAGATGATAAAAATAATACATCGGTAAGTTATTAATTATGAACCGATGTAACAATTCTGCAAAAAAACATCGATTACCTATCAATTATGAACCGATGTAACAATTTTCTTTTTGTTAATTTTCCAAAACGACGATTAATTAAGTCCTATTAACCAAAACCTACGATAATCTTCACAAATTATTAAATTTCCAAAAGTAACAAAATCCACTTACAAATTTTTCCAAAACTAACAAAATCTGTTAAGCATAGTTGTATCTTAACAAAATCCCTAGGATTTTCACAAATTCTGCTCAAATTAACCAAAACCTAGATTACCAAACCCTTAGCTTTCACAAATTATAAACCACGATTACTGCCCACTACTACAATTTAAGGCTATGAGAACGCCACTTTAAGAATGGTTAAGTGCGGAACGAGTCTGTTTTGTAACTTTACTTTGGGCGCGCATATATGACTCCAAAAAAGAACAGTTATTTGTATGAACCGTTCTCGTAGATTAACAGTAAAAACGATTATGTTTGACCAACCGTCTTAATATATTAATATATTAACAAAGAGAACACTTATTATGTATAACCATCTCAATAGATTAATATATTAACAGACACTATTACAAAGTGAGCTTATTGCAACATTTATGTGCAACACTTTCGTTGTTTGTTGCAATTAGAGTTGATAGAGATTTTATGCAACACTTTGCTTAAAAATGTTGCCTAAACTCCTCTTTTGCAACATTCTTCTCTAAGTGTTGCACTAATTATTATATAATGCAACATTTTTACCCAAATGTTGGTAATAAAGACATAAAATCTTAAATAACTTTTATTTAATTTTGGTGTTAGGCGTAAAAATAGTGACAAAAGTATTTTTAGGGGAATTTTAAATTTTGGTAACTCACCCACAAACGTCACGCACAACCAGTATTAATAAGATCTAGGAAATGGGTCATTTGGGTTGGGTCAGATCGGGTCAGATTATTTTGGGTCAATAACTTATCGGGTCATGATAGGTCGGGTTATTTTTGAGTCTCACTTCGGATCGGGTCATCTAGGTCGCGTGAGTATTCAAAGTCATGATTTTATAGTAATTAAGCTGTTTTAGGTTATTTTGGGTCAATCGGGTCACTTAAGTATGATCACTTTGGATCAGATTTAGTAAACCACTTTTAGTTGATATATTTCGGATCTCGAGTCATCCTTACTTGGTCGGGTCAACTCAATTATTCTTCTTCCAACGTTGCAATTCTTCGTTGATATCTTCTTCCTCCAATGTTGCAATTTTCCGTTTTCCTACCCAAGATTCACCATTTTTCTCCCTTAAATCACCAAATTAACGTACCCAATTTATTTCCTGCTACAAATTAGACCAAAGCCCCCTATTTTCATCCTCTTATTTCAGTTAATTGAAGTTTATTTCGTATTAGGGTTAGCAAATTCGATTTTCCGTCAAATTCGTGTTTGTTCCTGGTTTTAGTTCCTTTCTTTGTGGGTTTTCGTCATCAAGTAAGCTTCTTCTTTATTTTTCATCATTTATTTTTCTTATCTATTTTTCGAATTAGGGGATTCGGATTTTGAGCAGATTTCGAATTGGGGATTTCTGGTTTTTGAATACTGCTTGACTGAGTGATTAGAACAAACATACATATGTAAGGCGATTTTATATAAATTTAACTAGTGACTTTTGGTTCTTCTCAATTGGATTTAATTTGTTTAATCAATTTGATGTTGTTATTAATTGAATAATCGAGATTGAGATGACTTAACAACAAGATCATTTTTCTCCTCATTCTTCGCAGGTCTCAATTTTTTTAATATATCTAATTTTCCCATTTGTTTACCTTTGTTAAATAAACAAATATGAATAATATAGTGTGTAACTGTGTATAGGATTAAATTTTGTTTCATTGATTGATTTAAGGATGATGAAGGGGTATAGACCCTAAACAATTGGCTTTCTCAGCAGCTCTGGGTTCCGCACTTGGTATTTTCCCAATTGTTGGTATGTATGTTTCCTCATTTTTCCTGTGTTGTTTTTTCGAATATACTTTTAATTTAATTCTTCCATAATAGCTTGCCTTTATTTCAAGTATTTCAAGTAATTCATTTTAAACTGGGCTTCATATGGCAAAAAAGTCATAATCTTTGATTCACTGCTAATAAACTAAACCTCTGATGCCATAGACAGTAGTTTGGAGGCTAATAGGAATAATAGTGGTGGTATTTGGATGGGGTCGTTCGATTTGTTGTGGCAGTTGTACACGTTTGGTCTCGCTCTGAGTTTTTTCGAGAGTCTGAGGAGTCTTATCAGTTTCCACAAGAATAAGAAATGCGTGAAATCAAACAGGTGACATAATTCCGTATTGATTTAATGTTCATCTCCCCTTGAAATATAATATCTTATTATGACTTTTGAACTCTCAGATTAATGTTTCTATTTAGATGTAATGTAGGATGAAGGTTTGGATTTCATTGCCGAAGGACTGGACACCTTAAAAGAAATGACCCAAGCTATGAACGAGGTTTGCGTGGATATCATTCTCTGTGACTTTAATTTGCGACAGTTAGAAATTTTGAGATTATTCAGCTTCGTTCTTGAACTGTGTAGGAAATTGATAGACAAGTTCCACCCATGGATGAAATACATGACAAGGTAACCTGTATTTTCTCTTAAATTTCCGAGAAATTGACAGGCTTTCAACCTTGAAGTCGAGCCTACTTATTGTGTTTCGTTATTCTTCTGTAGTACCCACGGGAACACTAGATGCCATTAGAGAAAGGATGAAGAGCATCCAGTTAGCTGCATCAGGTACAAACCCTGATTCTGGAAATAGGCCACCAACGCCAATGCCATTAGAGAAAGGATGAAAAGCATCCAGTTAGTTGCATCAGGTACAAACCCTGATTCTGGAAATATGCCACTAACGCCAATGAATGGTAATATCGATCATAACCAAGCTCAGCATGTACCAGATGATGCTGGTGTCGAGAACCCTGTTCACAATGGGGTTCTTCCCTGTTCACAGTTTCTGTGCGTGTACTTTATGTTGGGGCTGGTGTCCTTGACAATTAAGTACAATGACTTATTAAATCTCTTTAAGGATCACAAGGGCATACTTTTGTATTATTACCAGTTGATCCACGTTTATCAATAACGGTTGGCTTGCTAGATAAGTTTGACGTTATTGTCATACGGATGGCGGTGATCAACTGGTCCCTATACGTCACACCTATAGGACACGTTTGAGAGATGTGAAGGTATGAAAATACAGTCACATTTTGCCGGATATGACTAAAACGGTTAGTCAGAGGTATTGACTATTAAATTAGTCAATAAGATGTTGAGAATTATTATTTAATACGGATTAAATAATTTTAGCTAATACGGATTACAAGATTAATTCGTAAATTAAATATAAACGGTTATATTTAATTAAATATTGTATTCGCGAATTAATATAAACAGTTATATTGATTTAGGTAATTATACAATATCGTATCTTATCAGACCATTATTAATATATCGACTGTATTAATATCTGATAACATGTTACGATTTATAATCATAAACCCGCGAAATATATTAAAGCTAATTGGGTCGAATCACGAATTAGAATAAGGTAAGAGTGGAAAGCCCACTCCTACCCAAACTCTAATTTCGGCCGAAATAACTATATAAGAAGGAGGACTCTCCTTATATCAGTTACACTTGTTGCACTGTAACAGAATTCTCAAAGAAAATTAGGGTTTTGAGAGCACTCTTCTCCCAAAACCTCAGATCTCACATCTAAAACCTCAAGGGCTCTCCCTATATTGCAAGGCAATTGGAGAGGATTTCTAGCACACGCGGCCACGTCTCAGACAAAGTCTTGGGTGCAAGTTATAGGAGGGAATTTGCATTAATTCCTGTTCTTAGGCCTTTTGCGCGAGGACTAAAGGTTGTATTACTTTTCTCATGTTTTTAATCTTATGACGATATTCGCAATTGTATATTTCATTATAATCCTGCAATTCTAGGGTGAATACGCGTTTTATTCCCCACAAGTGGTATCAGAGCCTTAGGCCATGAAATTTTTACAATTGTGTCTTTCATAAAATCAAAATTTTGAGAAAACCGTGCATCTGCCTAGGCACTCGATCGAGTCCCTGTGACACTCGATCGAGTGCCCCCGTACCAGGCTGCCGTGCGTGTATTTTTGTGAGAAATCGATCTTGTTTTCGATTATAATTTGCATGTTGTTAATTAATCGATATTTTTAGCAATATGTGAATCTTTTGTTGTTGTTTATATATGATTTACAAGTTTTAAATCCAAGTTATAAACTCGTTTTGATTTAAAAGTGCAGCGATTTGCGAATTTTACGAGCCACTCGATCGAGCACTGCTGCACTCGATCGAGTGACCCTGACACTCGATCGAGTGCCCCTGTTACTCGATCGAGTGCTCTCGTTTCGGGGTGTTTATTTTCGAAAATAACTTGTTTCTTATTTTCACATGGCTTAAAATAATATACTGTATACGGAAATAGTATATTATTTAGTGAAACGGTTCACCCTCGTTTGATACATATTGTTTTAAAACGGTTTAAAATAATGGATTATATGTTTATTAAAATTGGTGATTAAAACGGTATAGTCACTTAATTTTAATCCTAAAAGGTGGTTTGGTATAAATTTATCATAATAACAGTATTATGTCATGCATAAATTTTATTTAGTTGATGCATTTTATTTATCGTCTTGTGAATGCCTTGAATGCTTTCAATAACGTATTTAATTTTTGCAAACGGTTGTAACTTAGTGTGGCCTTAGAAGATTGTGTCACCGTAATGATGGGACACGATCTTGCTTGTAATTTTGAGATCTTGAATCTCCGTTTTGGGTTTTTGCCATGTAATTACTTTTGTATTTAAATTAGAATGTATCTAGGATTACTTTTGTAATTTAAATTAGTAATTTTGTGAAGACCAATGACAAGACGGAGACCGGATGCTCACTCCCGCTGCAAGGACCAAGATGGAACATCAAGACAAGCTTCTAGGGTCCAACAGTGGATTCCAAGTTGTTTTATGTTTATTTTGGTAGGATAGGCCACACTAGGACTTTTATTTACGTTTATTGCATTTATCTTTACGCTTTCATCGATAATAGCTTGCATCATATTCCGCCTAAAAACCAAACCACCTATATCATGCCTGAAAACTGACTCATGTAGAGGTCTCGCGTTAGTTTTCTGTGACAATACAGATGTCACATGTCATTTAAAGCCATCACTTTATTTAATTCATTCACGCAATGCTAGTTTTTAGTTCACTTAAATATGAATAAATAAAAGTTGATGGGGTCTTCCTCGTATAACCAAAAATTGAGATTAGTCTTTATAAATCAGCCTCCCATGAATCCCTTCTTCGTCGGTAGGCATAATATGACCCCTTCTACGTCGGGTAAGTGGGAACAGATGATTTATTTTATCTCAACATCATGGTCACTCGATAATATTCCAGTGACTGAGATGGACTAATAGATAGGATTTACGGAAATCTATCGACCAAGAGTTCCAACGATTGGAATTAGCCAAACTGTGGGCTTATCAATATACGGAAATTGAGTCTTGGGATCGTTTATATAATTCTTGAGGGAGATCAATTATATAAATGCATGAGTCTACGAGTTTAAATTCAATTTAATATAGACTTAAATCACAACAATAAGTTGCTTATATGGTTTTGTTTTATCTTCTTTTCAGTGTAGAACACGTTCATTAAAACTGCTGTAAAACTAAAATGGCTGGTGAAGACCCAATGCCAAGTGCCAAGCTAGCACGTGAATCCTGGCTAAAAGCCTTCATGGACTCCATGAATCAGTCAACTAGACTGAGGAATGATGGGTCAAACTTCTCTGACTGGGAGGCAGCACTACGGAATGCTGCCATTGCTGACGGAAAGCTCAAGTTCTTAACTGAGCCCATTCCGCCAAACCCAGGAACTGGAGCTAGAGCCAACGAAATTCGCGCTCATAGCGATTTCGTTATGGAAGCGGGTGCGATAAAGAACGTACTCATCTATGCAATGGAATCCAATTTGCAAAGACGCTTCATAACCCATGGTGCAAACAAGATTTTCACCACACTCACTAACGAATTCTCCAAGGCTCCGAGAATCGTTTCTTATGAGCATACATGTCGCTTCTTTGAGGCGAAACTCCAGAAGGGCCAAGCTGTTAGCCCACATATTCTCAACATGATTGAGAATATCGAGAAACTGGAGTCCCTAAACTGCAAGATCAGTGAGAACATCATCGTTGATCGCATGCTTCATTCGCTTCATGATGGGTTCGCCCTCTTTAGGGCTAACTACTACATGAACGACATGAAGAAGACTCCCCACGAGCTCCACTCCCTTCTCGTACAGACTGAGAAGGATCTTAAGTTGAGTGGGAGTCTTAAGCAGGATGTTCTCATGATCTCCAGTAAGGGAAAAGGTAAAGGGAAGGCTAAAGCTCAGGGCGACCTAGCAGTAGGTAAGCCCAGGTTCAAGAAACCAGGATTTACAAAGAGTGGGCCTGGTGAGTCGAGTAACTCACAGGGCAAGACAAAGAGCAAGGATACAAGCATGGAATGTCACCATTGCCACAAGACTGGGCATTGGAGGCGCTCCTGCCCCGTGTATCGCGAGGACATTAAAGCAGGCCGTGTTACTCCTGTTGGTATGTCTTCTTCTTCTTTTATTCACATGATTGAGATTAACCACGCAAGTTGCGGAACTTGGGTACTTGATACTGGTTGTGGTTCTCATCTTTGTAATCATGTGCAGGGCCTCCGAAACCAAGAACCCCTAATCAAGGGTGAGGTGGACCTGCGTGTCGGGAATGGAGCACGTGTGGCTGCAGTCTCGAAGGGAACATACGTAATCCAGCTTCCAAGTGGATTCGAGTTATTTTTGTATAACTGTTATTATGTTCCTAGTTTATCCAAAAACATTATTTCAGTTTCTGCACTTGACAAACTCGGATTTTCATTTGTAATAGAGAATAATAGCTGTATTTTCTCTTTGCACAATATGATTTATGGCAAGGCAGTTTCCATGAATGGAATTTATGTTTTAGATCAAACTACCGAGATATTACATGTGAATAATAAAAGAATAAAGGTAGGTGACAAAGATCAAACTTACTTATGGCATTGCCGTATGGGACACATAAATGAGAAACGCGTAAAACAGCTCATACAGAATGGAGCTATTTCGCCCTTTGATTTCGAATCATATGGCACGTGTAAATCATGTCTCATCGGCAAAATGACTCGTATTTCCTTCAAAGGTGTTGGAATGCGCGCTGCCGACCTATTAGGACTCATACATACGGACGTATGTGGCCCTATGTCGATCAACGCACGAGAAGGCTATAGGTATTTCATCACTTTCACGGATGATTTGAGTAGATATGGCTATGTCTACTTAATGAAGCACAAAAGTGAATCCTTTGACAAGTTCAAAGAATACCAGAATCGGGTACAGAACCAGCTGGGTAGAAAGATTAAAGCACTGCGTTCGGATCGTGGTGGTGAGTATCTTTCACACGAGTTTGATCAACACCTAAAAGACTGTGGGATCGTGCTACAGTTGACTCCACCTGGAACACCACAATTAAATGGTGTGTCCGAACGGAGAAATCGAACTTTACTTGATATGGTTCGATCCATGATGAGTCACACCGTTGTGCCTGATTCATTATGGGGCTATGCTCTTTTGTCAGCCGCTCTAATACTTAACCGAAGTCCGTCTAAAGCTGTTGACAAGACTCCATTCGAGCTATGGAAGGGAACGGTCCCTAACTTGTCCTTTATTCGGGTTTGGGGCTGCGAGGCTTATGTCAAGTGGAGACACGAGGATAAGCTCGGCCCGCGATCGGTCAAGACATACTTTATAGGCTATCCAAAGGGAACGTTTGGTCATTACTTCTACTCGCCTACCGAACAACGTGTTTTTGTTGCGGCTAGTGCGACGTTCTTAGAGAAAGAATTTCTCGAGAACAAGTCGAGTAATAGAACCTTCGAGTTATCGGAGGTTCAAGAACCAACTACCGAGCAACCATTGGAGGAAACAGTACCTCCAACCGAGGCTGCGGTAGATATCCCTGAGGAACCTAGGAGGTCGGGAAGAGTCTCTATTCCACCGGACAGATACATTGGTATGGTCGAGGAACACGATACAGATGACGTCTTACTCCTAGAGGGTAATGAACCCACAACCTATAAAGGTGCCATGACCAGTTCTGACTCAAAGCTATGGCTAGAAGCCATGCAATCCGAAATGGACTCCATGTATGAGAACAACGTATGGGATCTTGTGGACCTACCTGCAAAGGTGCGTCCCCTTCAATGCAAATGGCTTTACAAGATAAAGCATGCCGTGGAAGGACAACAAGATATCCATAAGGCTAGACTAGTTGCTAAAGGTTTCACTCAAGTGCCAGGCTTGCACTATGATGAGATCTTTGCACCCGTAGTCATGCTACGTTCCATTCGGATTATCTTAGCGATCGCCGCATTTCATGACTATGAAATATGGCAAATGGACGTTAAAACCGCCTTCTTAAACGGTTATTTGGAGGAAGAGTTGTACATGGTACAACCCGAGGGTTTTATCAATTCAGCACATCCTAAGAAAGTTTGCAAGCTTAAGCGTTCCATCTATGGACTTAAGCAAGCATCGCGGAGTTGGAATCATCGCTTCGACCAAGTGATAAAAGAGAATGGGTTCATTCGATCAGTCGAGGAACCATGTCTCTATATCAAGTCGAGTGGGAGTAAGATTGTATTCCTAGTACTGTATGTCGATGACATACTCTTGATTGGGAATGACATACCTCTCTTATCTTCGGTTAAAGCATGGTTGAAAAACCACTTCCAGATGAAAGATCTGGGAGAGGCACAAAGAATTTTGGGCATCCGTATCTACAGGGATAGATCACGACGGATGTTGTCTCTCAGTCAGGAGTCTTATATAGAGAAGATTCTGGAGAGATTCAGTATGACGAACTCCAAGAAGGGGTTCCTTCCTATGACTCCTGGGCTTCACTTGAGCAAGTCTCAAGAAGCTAAGTCAGTGGAAGAGAAAGAGCGCATGAGTCGGATTCCTTATGCTTCGGCAATAGGATCGATCATGTATGCCATGATATGCACACGTCCTGACGTTGCATATGCATTGAGTATGACAAGTCGATTCCAAGCTCATCCAGGTGAACAACACTGGATGGCCGTGAAAAACATTCTTAAGTACCTACGGAGGACTAAAGATTGGGGATTGACTTTTGGAGGCGACTCGACACTCTGCGCCACGGGTTACGCAGATGCTAGCTTCCAAACAGATCGAGATGACTCGAAATCTCAGTCTGGATTTGTCTTTACTCTTAATGGCGCTGCTGTCAGCTGGAAAAGTTCTAAACAGAGTGTTACAGCAGATTCTACGACTGAGTCCGAGTACTATGCCGCCTCAGAAGCAGCTAAGGAAGCAATATGGATGCGTCAATTCTTACAAGGACTATCAGTAGTGCCTAGTTCGAATGACCCAATCACCGTCTATTGTGACAATAGCGGTGCCATCTTCCAAGCTAAGGAGCATAAGTCTAGCAGCAAGGCTAGGCATGTACAACGGAAAGCTCATCTAATCAGAGATTACGTGGAGCAAAAGGAGATTTTTATTGAAAAGATCGCTACGGATGACAACATAGCTGATCCTCTCACAAAAGCATTACCACGTGATAAGCATGAAGGGCACATTCATTCCATGGGAATTGGATGTGTTCCTAAGTTGTAGTACTCTTTTATGAATTCATGTAATAATTCATTTTCTCGTGTACTCTATTCAACCTTATTGTTATGATATAAAATGTTTTGTTTTTCATGTGGAATTGTACGCCAATTTTGAACACCACAAAGTGAACTGATTAACATTACATCGTTTTGGTCCTTGATTACCCACTTGAGCTGATAACTCAGGTAATCATTTTGTGACGTTGGTTGATGGTGGGTTCAACGAGCCATAAGTCACGTGGATGACTGACCAATCACAAAGGCGAGTTATACGGATATCTCGTAGGACACCCCGTGACAACGTTATGGAGTCCTAAATGTTTTATAACATTGGGTGCCAGGTCGTGGATAGGACCTCCATAGTGTTCCTTAGAGTCGAGTCTTTTGACTTTCAACTGTTTCTTGAGATTAAGACAGATTTTGGGTAACTTTGGTTTCTTTCCCACGGTCACCGTAACAGGGGCCAAGAGGATTTTTTCTGGGTTATTTCATGCTGGGCGATATCGGCAGGATTCGAGTTGAGGGAAATATCCAAACCCTTATCAGGATTTTATCATTTCTCAGGGCCACTCGAGGAGTAGTAACTGAAATGCATGGCCATGCTCGAATACAGATTCGTTTTATCAGTTAAGTTACTCTCTAGTCGGGGAAACCACTCTTGATACAGATCGCTTGTGAGATACGACCTTTGCGAATGCGGATTTGCAAATTGTCTTACATTGAGTGGGAGAAATTTTAAAAGGATATGAGATTCGGTTATCGCACCTACACTTGTACGGACAAGTGGGAGTTTGTTGGAGATTGTGTCCTCCACATGTAGTGTGATAACGTCATTGAACATACCCTTGTACGGACAAGTGGGAGATTGTTGGGGCTGGTGTCCTTGACAATTAAGTACAATGACTTATTAAATCTCTTTAAGGATCACAAGGGCATACTTTTGTATTATTACCAGTTGATCCACGTTTATCAATAACGGTTGGCTTGCTAGATAAGTTTGACGTTATTGTCATACGGATGGCGGTGATCAACTGGTCCCTATACGTCACACCTATAGGACACGTTTGAGAGATGTGAAGGTATGAAAATACAGTCACATTTTGCCGGATATGACTAAAACGGTTAGTCAGAGGTATTGACTATTAAATTAGTCAATAAGATGTTGAGAATTATTATTTAATACGGATTAAATAATTTTAGCTAATACGGATTACAAGATTAATTCGTAAATTAAATATAAACGGTTATATTTAATTAAATATTGTATTCGCGAATTAATATAAACAGTTATATTGATTTAGGTAATTATACAATATCGTATCTTATCAGACCATTATTAATATATCGACTGTATTAATATCTGATAACATGTTACGATTTATAATCATAAACCCGCGAAATATATTAAAGCTAATTGGGTCGAATCACGAATTAGAATAAGGTAAGAGTGGAAAGCCCACTCCTACCCAAACTCTAATTTCGGCCGAAATAACTATATAAGAAGGAGGACTCTCCTTATATCAGTTACACTTGTTGCACTGTAACAGAATTCTCAAAGAAAATTAGGGTTTTGAGAGCACTCTTCTCCCAAAACCTCAGATCTCACATCTAAAACCTCAAGGGCTCTCCCTATATTGCAAGGCAATTGGAGAGGATTTCTAGCACACGCGGCCACGTCTCAGACAAAGTCTTGGGTGCAAGTTATAGGAGGGAATTTGCATTAATTCCTGTTCTTAGGCCTTTTGCGCGAGGACTAAAGGTTGTATTACTTTTCTCATGTTTTTAATCTTATGACGATATTCGCAATTGTATATTTCATTATAATCCTGCAATTCTAGGGTGAATACGCGTTTTATTCCCCACACTTTAATGATACTAGTTAGGTAGTCAGATGAAGTAGGGAGTATAGCAATGCAAAACTATCAAGGAACAGTTTAACTAATTAGTTTTGACGGGAGGCGGTCCGGCCATCCGACCCCTGTTGACCATTAAGTTCATATATAATGACAAAGGAAGTTGTTACTGATTCTATTTTGCTCATGAGCCCGAAATATGATGAACAGGTATGCACTTCCTCTCCTCTTCCTCTAATCTGCCTTCACATAGAGACCATATGGCTTGCTGCAACTGATCCAAAGATAACAGAAGCAAGTTGCTCATGCGATAGCTATCAAACTTCTGATCACTCCTCAAACATCCAGAACTGATAAGATGTAAGTTCAGTTTTTTGCTTTATCCCTTTTTATTATTTTATTTATTTTATTTGCAGCTGTTCTGACAATCGCAGAACAGGTGGTCCAGAGTTTCTGGACTAGCATTGCAGAGGTAGCAAAGGTCATTAGTTGCTAAGTTTATATGGTGCAACTTAGCCTTAACATTCATTGCTCCATGCTGATACAACCACGCCACCTTCCTATGTTTTGCACAGTCCATTTATTCCAAACCAGGTTACACCATTGAACATTCTCTCCTCTATCCCTAAGCCATTGATACCCTCTAGAGAGTTGATGTAATCTTTGATCTTTTGCTTTATTTCCTACAAGAAATTTTCTTGTGAGAGCTTCATACTACCGTTAGTTTCAATTTTGTTTATGAAATGTCTAAAAGACAGTTTGTATATTGCCAAGCCTTATTTTACATGTACTAATATATTTTTTGATATTTTTAAGTTTCTGTTTTCTTGAAAGCTTGACATTAAGAGAAAAAACATAAATGTTGTGTATGTGAATTTCAATTCTGTGTTTTGAGATTAATTCATATTAGGAATCAAGTGCTCCAATTTTTCATCTATTTGTAGATAAGATTACTCATGATAACCTGGTTCTCAATAGGAACTCTTACTTTGTCACCTATCTCAGGGGAATGAAGCTGCAACTGTGACACCGCAGCACCTCATTCTCAATAGGAACCTCTCTTCTAAAGAGGACTGCAGCCACACAATTACTGTCTTCCCGTTCTCAAAAGTGAAACCCACAGTATGTTTAGATGATGTATCAATTTTCTGTTCTTCGCACTGTATAGTTGAAATCACCTACCATTAGATGATTTGATCCGCTATCCATCCCAATCATTTGTTTACCTTTCTCATACTCTTTATGATGTGTATTTTAATCAAACGTGAAATAATGATTGAGGGAGGATTTCATGATCATAGAATCCTCAATTGTCATTGATATCAATGTTGTTGATATGGATTTCAATGTTGTTGAAAAGCTGACATCTTGTTTATCTTATGTGCAAGTTTAAATCAGTAGAACCTTGTAATATTTGTTTTCTGTGGCTTTATTGTCTATAGTGTTATACTTGCATTGCTAGATTTTCTTTCACTAATTTAGATACTGCTTGCATTGCAACTAATACTACAAGCTGCTATATTCTATTAAATGTTAAATGTTCGTTGCTGCCTATTAAATTTTTGCTGGTGTTGGTGTTATGTTGGAAAGTTGTTGTCGGCCTATGGTGTTGTTGTTGCGCTAGCTGTCGGTGCTAGATGGTCATGCTATCTGTTGTTGCTTGTCGTTGTTGCCTGCTGACTGATGTCTGCGACGTGTAGGTTTAATTTGGCGAGCTGGGTGGTTGCCGATTTGTGGTGCTGATTGCTGCCTGGTGATGATGTAAGTCAGGTAGTTATTTCTTCTAAATTCATTCTTTGTTTGTATTTTCCTTTGTTTTAGCAATTGCTAAGTATTCAGGTGATTTGCCCCATCTTCTTAATCGTATATTATTTTTTTGCAATTTCGTTCATTAGGTGTCGAACTTGACATTATTTGACTTCTTTAGACATGGGAAGGCCACATGGGAAGCGTCACCTGAGAGTGTAAGGTGGTGTTGTGCGCAGACAAATACTAGTATGATACTAACGAAGTAATGATGATGATGAACTATGAGCCTTTCCAAGCAGAAAACTCAACGCTAGTTAGACGAACCTCAAATATATGGAACAAACTAGGTGTATTACACTACTAGTATTTTTTTCCTTGTGTCGATCTAAGAATAGTTATGTTCAAATCACGTTTATATTTTAGTGTATATGTATAAATTATGGGTTTTGGAAATATAATTTTTTTAAATGATTGTCGCTCTCATTTGCGGTGTTTTCCACACCTCAAATGTAATTTTTTTTAAATTAAAAAAACATACTTATTTACATCGTTTTTAATCCATAAATGATGTAAATAAGATTGATATTTACATCGGTTCCGGCCCAAAACCGATGTTATTAGATGTCGTTAACATCGGTTTTCACTTATAAACAACATTAATGGTATGCTATTTACATCGGTTTCAGACCAAAATAGATGTAATTGAGACACTATTAACATCGCTTTTCGCTTATAACTGATGTTAATGGTATGCTATTTATATCGCTTTCACTTATAACCGATGTTAATGGTATACTATTAACATCACTTTTCACTTATAACTAGGGATGACAATGGGTAGGGTCTGGGTAGGGTCCGACAAGACCCGACCCGACCCGCAGTAAAAAATCTTAGACCCATACCCGACCCATACCCTAAAGGGTCTGAAATTAATGGACCCATACCCGACCCTAATGGGTCTAGGTCTGGGTAGGGTCTACCCTAGGGTCCAATTTTTCTTAACGCGTCATTCAATAAAATGTACCAAGGTTCGGATTAATTAAAAAGTTTTGATTAACATATTACAAAATCTTGGTTATTTGGATCATTACCCGTACCCGACCCAAAATTATATCATTTAGGGTACCCAAACTCATCATTTTCATCAATTTCCTCGTTATTCTTAATGATTATTTGGATATGCGTATAGAATATTAATGATAACTAATAAGAGTCATCTGTTTGTGTCTATTATTTGGGTTATTGACGTTCGTATGTGTGTTTTTTGTTTTACTTTTTCTTTTTTTTTAAAATAAATATAGGGTCTAAGGGTCGGGTAGGGTAACAAGACCAAGACCCGGACCAGACCCGAAGTTTTTATATAAGACCCATACCCGACCCATACCCGAGTGGGTCTCAAAAATTCAGACCCATACCCGACCCATTAGGGTCCGACCCCAAGGGTCTGGGTTGGGTACCCGACCCACTGCCATCCCTACTTATAACCGATGTTAATGGTATAATATTAATATCGTTTTTCACTTATAACTGATGTTAATGGTATACTATTTACATCGGTTTCCGAAACGATGTAAAGGGAAAAATACTCTAAATGTCGCCCCCAGATACATCGCCAAAAAGCGATGTAAATGAGGCAAAATAAGCGATGTTAATGAGACTTTTTCTACTAGTGAATCAATCTAAACCCCCAATTTGTTACCCTAAAAACATTGACCTTAAACAATAAACATTCCCCACCTCCTTGTGATTCGACCCTTGACTTATGCTATCTAGTCTTAAGCCGAGGTTTTATAAATCTTATCTTTGGCACCCCTTAACGACGAGTGTCAAATTTTGGTGCCGTTGCCGGGGAGGTGACGCCAGTGTTTATTGTTTTTTGTTTTTGTTTTTGTGTTTAAGGAACTTTGTTCCTTAAACCTTTCTCACTTTCTTCTTGTAGTTTCCATATTATGCGCAGGTCAGTTCAAGGAGAACTCCTACCACTTAACCTTGAGCTTGAGAAGACTCTAAGATCAAGAAGAAAGCAATTTTTAGAGAGTAGGGAAGAAGGTTCTCCATCTTCCTTATTCCAAGAGGATATTTTCGATCAATCATCATCACCACCATCACCATAAAACAACCCACCTACACCTAAAACACCACAATCACAACCAAATTCACCTCATAATCCACCTACATCCAAAACACCCATAACCACATACTTCCAAAACCTAGAAGAAGAGGAAGAAAAGGTGGCCGAGGAAGCAAGCATTGCAAGTCACTCCATGCCGCAGGCAAAAGACCTCTATAAGGGGTTTACTCTACCTGCAGGCACGGGGAGACCATTCGAGGCTAAGTCGTCCTACATCTCCATGGTAGAAAAGAATCAATTCGGGGGCGCAGCCAACGAGGATGCAGCTAAGCATATAGAAATATTCACAGATTATATATGCTCTAATGCAGCTCCAGATGGATTAACCCAAGACCAAATCAAGGAGACTATGTTCATCTTTTCCCTCCGAGACTCGGCTAGGGAATGGTACCGTGACTTAGACCGCACTATTGCGGGAGTGAGAAATTGGAACACATTGGCCTTGGCTTTCTATCGGAAGTACTATTCCGCAGCCAAGACCAATGCCTTGAGAGCGCAGATAACAAGTTTCAAACAAGGAGCCACTGAAGACTTCAGTGAGGCTTGGGACAGGTTCAAGAGACTTGTTCGATCCATACCCCATCATAGATTTGAACAATGTTTTCTTTGCAACCAGTTCTATAATGGCCTCTATGATGATAACCGTGCCTACTTGGATGTTGCAGCTAATGGGAGGTTCCAAGATAATTCTGTGGAGACCAAGGGTCTCAAAATCATTGAGGATGTCGCGACACATAGAGCTGAAAACGGGACCTCCCGTGGAAATCAAAGAAAGGCTGAGTCCAATGCCGCAGCTATTGAGGCCTTAATGGCGAAGTTAGACAAGCTTGAGATGAGTGGTGGTAAGTTTGAGGTAGGGAGTGGAAGTAAGGGTGGCATGTACCAAGTCAATGCAGTTTCTGATGGTCCCTTTATTTGTGAGCGATGTGGGGGAGAGGGGCATGTTTCTAAATTCTGTACTTCATCAAATGAGACATGCGCGGCCTTCCAACATTACCGCGGAAACAATTTCTATGACCCTAACAACAACAACATCCACCCCAACATGAGATGGACAAGCCAAAACGTCCTCAACCCACAACACCAACAACCACAACAAAACTCAACTTATATCCCTCCGCACAAACAAAACTATCAAAAAACCCCTTTCGTACCTCAACCACCTTTAAACCCACCACCAAATACGGATGCTCTCATCCAAAATCTCATTGGGTTGGTTCAAAAGGAATCCCAGGCACGAGAGGCGGGCATGAAGATGTTAGAGTCCCAAATTGCTCAAATTGCGAGCAAGAATGATACTAGGGCTCCGGTTCAACTTCCGACCAAGACAGACCAAAAGAAGGAGACTCTTAACATCGTTTCACTGCGGAGCGGGGCTAAAGTTAGTGTGAATAAAACTGGTGGAAAGGAAAAGGAGAAACAGCCGAAGGCGAGTAGCAGCGATTCTGGTCGACCGACCACTGATGCCAGTCGGTCGACCACTGAGCAGATTCCAGAAACTTCTGGTGAACAGGAAGTCGGTCGACCGACCGAGGATGAGGGTCGACCGACCTCAGATGCTGAATAGACGGATTCTTTTAGGCCAGAAATGCCTGACAACTAACCTAAGAGACTTCCTATTCCGGGGTGACAAGACCCCCAAATTTTTAAGAAGGCCTGCAAATACTGAAAGTTCCGCCCCTCCTTATCCGGAGCGACTCCTACCAACTAAGGAACAAGTATCCTTTGATAAATTTAAAGACGTTATTCGTTCATTAAATGTACAAGTACCGTTTTTAGAATTAGTTCAACAAGTTCCTTCGTACTTAAAGTTCATGAGACAACTTTTAACCCGAAAGCGGTCTCTAGATAAGGTAGAGTCGGTAGCACTTACCGAAGAGTCCTCCAGTTTTCTGTCCCATGTTATTTCCCCTCATAAGCTAGAGGACCCTGGGAGTTTTTTTGTACCTTGCAACATAGGGACCTTCCCAGTAAAGAAGGCCTTATGTGACTTAGGGGCTAGGATCAGTGTTATACCCTTAAGCGTGGCCTTGAAACTAGGCATGAGCAACTTTGCAGTGACTAGCATGACAGTCCAAATGGCCGACCGTACATCTACGGAACCCATAGGGGTGTTGGAAAACATCCATGTGCGCATTGATAGGTTCTTCTTCCCAGTTGACTTCGTTGTTTTGGACATCCCTGAGGATGCCCATATACCTATCATACTAGGGAGACCCTTCTTACATACTGCGGGAGCCATCATTGATGTAGGTAGTGGGACCTTAACTTTTAAGGTAGGGAAACATTCTATCATCTTCGGCCTGTCTTATAGGAAGAAAGATGCTATGACCCCTATCACATGTAATGCTATTACTTTTGAAAAGAAGTATGAGGTCATCACCACTTCTCCTACTTTGATACCTACACCTATACCTGTTTTTACACCTCCACCTCAGATTGGGAGCAATATGGAGGATGCTTCTGTTTCACCTAATGCAGGAATTGGTTTGGAGAAGCCCTTGGTAAAGGAGGTCATTGTGCAAAGGGGAGGACTCGGGATCCTAAGCTATAAAGAGGATGAAGACCCGGACACGGTTGATGAGGAGGACAAGAGAAGAAGAAGAGAGAAGAAAGAGAAGAGTCCGTCGCATATGCTTTGCGACGGAGAGGAGACGTGTTTGGCCATTCATACAAACACGGTGGAGACTACGGCATATAGCAAAAAGCCGTGGTCTGAGATATTCCGCATCTTTAGCGGATAGTTGTTCAAGTTTTCAGTTTCTTAAGACAATTTTTCTGTTTTGTTAAGACTTTTCTTTTTGTTTTGCTTTAAGTTTTTATGACAAATTTGCTTTTGTTGCGTAGTTAAAACAATTGGATCTTGGTTCTGGATTTTTGCGCATGTTTTGGGCGCGTATATAATGATTTTTAGGTTTGGGGAAGGTTAACTTGGTTATTTGGCTCGTTGGGCTCGAAATTCGGTGAAGGCCCACTTGACTCTCAAGTCTCACGTGAGAATAGAGTGTTGGGTGGAGTTTTGGGCCTAAATTTGGATTAAACCCATGAGCTTCTCTATATATATAAGAGGGGAAACCAAACCCTTGTTTTCTTTTTCACATCTTCTCAAAACCCTAAATCTAATTCTCTCCTTCTTTTTCTCTCTTCTTGTGCCGCGTGTCACGCCCCTTCGCCTAGGGTTTCGTGCCGCCACTTCTTCTTCCTTTTTCCTTCGTGCTTTCCAAGCCTAGATCGATCCTACTCTTTGGATCTATCTTTCCTCGTCGTAAGTCTCATGTTTTAAGTGTTTTATTTTTAATAGTTTTATATAATTAGTATATTTATTAGATTCGTTCTCTCTTTTGGCACGTGTGATAATTACTAAAGGCGTGGAGATTTCACCTGGAGAAGACGTCTACGTTGTTGACGATGAGCTCTAGATTTAATTGCCAAAAAGGTAACTAGGTGTTTCTCTTTTAATTGTGTTTATGTCAATTGATGTAATTAATATGATTTAATGATTGTTTGTACGATTGGTACATGTTTGATTATTTATTGTCATGAATTAATTGTGCTCCATATATTTATGTATGCTTTATTATTGTAATTATGGATTATAATGTGTTGATAAGTCGTTATGGGTATCGTGTGCGCAACTAGGGTTCGCGAGAAAAACCCTAGATGGCGGCAAGGCTAAATAAAAAGAGTGTTGCTCAAGGTTATAGTGAAGTATGTGTAACCTTGAAAATATGATTCAAGGTTATAGCTGAACTAGTACAACCTTGAGTACGACTCAAAGTTATAGCTGAAGTTAATATAACTTTGAACTAGGAGTTAAAGTTATAGCTGAGACTCACATAAACCTGAGGTATGACTCAAGGTTATGGTTAGTGCTAGTATAACTTTAGTTTCGTGTCAAGGTTTGGCTAAGGTTACTATAACCTCAAGCCATATATGGAAGTTATAGTCGAGGTTAGTATAACCTCGCATCCATTACTTATGTTGTAGTTAAAGTTACTATAACTATGGTTGTTTATACTTGATTCACATGTTGAGTTGTGTTTAGTGATTGTATAGTATTGTGTTTGCATATGTTGTTGGATACTTCTATGCATTTGAGTTGGACAGTCAGTTAAACTGTTCTACTATGTCGAGTCGTGATGTTATTCACGCATGAGTTGGACAGTTAGTTAAACTGTTCTATGGTGTGCAGTTAGTTAAACTGTGCAAGTGTTTGTTGGCTAGTCGAATAGATGACGGTAGTATCAGTTAAATACTATCGGAATGAATTAGTGCTGCCCTTCGGGGGTTTATTTGGTCTATGTTCGGAGGTGGCCAGATTCGTCAGTTAAACGTTCTGGGTCCCGAGTGTCGTTCGATGTACAGTTAATGCATCGAGAGGTCTGGCCAGGTCTTAAGCATATAGGCAGTGGTGATACGCTATACATAGTACCGTGGAGTATCAGTTAAATACTTCACACCCGATAGAGTCATCAGTTAAATGCTCTGTCAGCTAGAGTCATCAGTTAAATGCTCTAGTGGCGTTCGCTCTATTCGCTATGCTTTGATGCTAGCTTTGTGCCTTGTGTGCTTTAGATCGTGTGCTATTTCGGGTTGTCAATGTTCATGGTCTAGTGGTCACATATGGTCTAGGTTCGTTTGGTTTCATTCGTCTGGTGTCGAGAATATCATGGTATGGTAAGTTTGCTTTCATGTCATGTTGTGTCGTAACCTCACATGATCGTCGTAATATGTCTTCAGATAACGGTAAGTTTGATTGGACTTTCATGAGTATAGATGATCTCACATGCTTACTTGTTTTGCATTTCAATTGTTATGGATTGTTGGTTACATTCAATTGTTGTAAACATGACTGGGAGAGCATCTAGTTACTCCCGACTGATTGTCGACCCCCTTCTCAGGTTGTTCAGGTTGTTGCTGTTTGGCTGATGCTCGCTTGGGGAATTTGCGAAGCGAGCTTAATAAATTGTTTAGGACCTTTGCTTTAAGTTTTTAAGAACCTTTGAATAATGTATTAGTTTGGTTTTCGATTTGAGTATCGATCCGGATTTGGGTAAGGTGTTTCCGCCACCTTAACCCAGTTATCATTGAGTTACACTCTGATATTCTTTTATATTATGTTTTTCCTTTGTTTTATAATCCGGGTTGTTACAGTTGGTATCAGAGCGAACACGCTCCCAACTCTCGCTTAGATGATGACTAAACTAAATGACCTAGTTAATGAGTGAGAGTAAATGGGGTAGAAACCAATAGGAATCATTGGTTTGCTTATATTTGTAGAGTGTATGAGTAGTTGTTTGAAGTGGTATTTAGGTTACCACTCTTAACGACCATTCGTTCTTGCAGATGGTGCGCAACGGAAATGGTGAGGCTGATGCCGATCGCATTAGGAGACTGGAGGCTGCTTTGGCATCCATGGCCGAAGGTTTCACTACTCACCTCAACAACAATAACAACAACAACCACCGTCCGCATCAGTCTGTTTTCGATCGTTTTGCTCGTCACCGTCCCCCTACTTATGATGGTGCGAATGATCCAACTGCTTTGGAGGCTTGGATTCGAGAGATCGAGAAGTTTTTCCTTGCTACTGAGTGTCCTGAGGATCAGATGGTGAACATCGCCACCTACTATCTGAAGGATGAGGCCGACAACTGGTGGGCTCTTGCTAGAGCTGGTCTAGAAGCACAACCAGGGTATGGTTGGGCTGTTTTCTCCGAGGCTCTAAAGAAGAGGTTCTATCCAGAAGAGATGCGCTGGCAAAAGGAGCAGGAATTCCTTCGTTTGGAGCAGGGTTCCATGACTGTATAGGAGTACACCAACAAGTTCGTGAAGCTGTCACGATTCGTCACTTCTGTTGCTATGGACGAGACGTCAAGGACTCGCCGTTATGAGAAGAACCTAACTCCTAAAGTCCGGACTGCTATGTCTGGTATTCCTTCGACTTCTTTCCAGCAGGCTTATGATCGTGCTCTTAGCATTTATGATTCGGTCCTTGCTACCGAGGCTGAGGAGAATGCAAAGAACAAGTTTGTGAAGAGACCTTTTACTGCTTCTAGTGCTCCCCAAAAGAAGCAGAACTTCGAGGCTCGTTCGTATGTCCCGCGTGATCAAGGTCAAGCTAAGAGGGATTTAACTTGCTTCAAATGTGGAAAGGCTTACCACCCGGGTAAGTACTGTGCCACTGGTGATCCGCTCACATGTTTCACATGTAAAGCTCCGGGACATAAGGCTATTGACTGTCCCCAGAAGCCGAAGTTTGCTGCTCCTAAGACCGAAGCTCCAAGGACTGGTCGACTATTCGTTATGAGTCGTGCAGAGGCAGATGCTAATCCAGATGTTGTTACGGGTACTTTTCTGGTTCACTCTTTATTTGCTTTCGTACTTTTTGATACGGGTGCGTCGATGTCTTTCGTATCCGAATCTTTTTCCATCCGAGTTGGACTCACTTCTTCATCATCCGTTGATACCTGCATATCCCTTCCAACGGGTGAGATTGTTTCTTGCTCCGTTCTGTTCAAGGACGTACCTGTCAGTATTGCAGGGGCGATCCTTCCAGCTAATCTTGTCCAATTCAAACTAGGAGAGTTTGATGTGATACTGGGCATGGATTGGTTAGCTCGATATGATGCTAGGTTTCAGTGTCGTGATCAGAAGATCGTGCTCAAGAGCCCTATGGGTTCGAGGGTTTCTTATCAGGGTGTTAGGGTTACACCTACTGTTAAGTGGGTTTCTGCTCTGAAGATGGTTAGCATGGGTAGAAAGGGTCATCCGATCTATCTATGCAGTGTTCGTGATGTTTCAGCAGAGTTAAAGTTGGAAGATATCCCTGTGGTTAAGGAGTTTCCTGATGTCTTTCCTGAGGATCTACCTGGCATTCCTCCTGGGCGAGATGTAGAGTTCTCGATTGATTTGTTGCCTGGTACTGGTCCCATTTCGAAAGCTCCTTATCGTATGGCTCCAGCAGAGTTACATGAACTTAAGAAGAAACTTGAGGAGATGATCGAAAAAGGTTTTATTCGACCAAGTGCTTCGCCGTGGGGTGCTCCGGTTTTGTTCGTCAAGAAGAAGGATGGTAGTATGCGGTTGTGCATCGACTACCGTGAGCTGAATAAGGTTACCATCAAGAATAAGTATCCTTTACCGAGGATTGAGGATTTGTTTGATCAATTGCGTGGTGCTAGTATGTTCTCTAAGATCGATCTGAGGTCTGGTTACCATCAGATTCTGGTTAAGAAAGAGGACATTCGTAAGACAGCCTTTCGATCGAGATATGGACATTATGAGTTCATAGTTATGCCGTTCGGGTTGACTAATGCACCTGCAGTTTTTATGGATCAAATGAATCGCTCTTTTAGCGAGTATTTGGATAAATTTGTCGTGGTGTTCATAGATGACATATTGATTTATTCGAAGGATGAAGTTGAACGCGAGGTCCACCTTCGTGTTATTTTGGAGAGACTGCGTAAGCAGAAGTGGTATGCCAAGTTCTCAAAGTGTGAGTTTTGGTTAAAGAAAGTAACTTTCTTGGGTAATGTGATATCTGGTGATGGAGTTATGGTTGATCCATCAAAGATTCGATCTGTAAGCGATTGGGAGAGTCCAAAGAATGTGAACGAGATTCGGAGTTTCCTTGGTCTTGCTGGGTACTATCGTCGTTTTGTGCATGACTTCTCCAAGATCGCGAGGCCGATGACTCAATTAATGAAGAAGGAATCCAAATTCATTTGGACTGAGGCTTGCGAATCTGCTTTCCAGGAGTTGAAGAAGAGGCTGACTACCGCTCCTGTGTTGACTTTACCAGAAGAGGGCGTCGAGTTCGATGTCTATTGTGATGCACCGAAGTCTGGTTTGGGTTGTGTCTTGATGCAGAAGGGTAAGGTTGTGGCTTATGCTTCCCGTCAGTTGAAAGTTCACGAGGTGAATTATCCGACTCATGATCTTGAGTTAGCAGCAGTGGTGTTTGCACTTAAGTTGTGGCGACACTACCTTTATGAAGTCTCTTGCAACATTTATACGGATCATAAGAGCTTGAAGTATATCTTCACTCAGAGAGATCTTAACATGAGGCAGAGACGTTGGTTAGAGTTGCTTAATGACTATAAGATCGAGTTGCAGTATCATGAGGGTAAGGCAAACGTGGTTGCTGATGCCTTAAGTTGCAAGGTGTGTCACGCTATGAGTTCGGTTTTGGTGTTACCTGATGACTTAAGTCGAGAGTTCCAGATGATGAGCCTTGAGGTAGTTCTTCCTGGTAGCTTAGATTTAAGTGCAATGGTTGCTGAACCCGATATTCTTAGTGAGATTCGAGTTAAGCAAAGAGAAGATGAGTTCATTGAAGGAGTTCGAGTCGCCATAGGCGAAGGTCGCACCGAGGGCTTCGATGTTGGACCTGATGATGGTCTGCGATTCCATGGTCGTTGGTGTGTACCTAGTTGTGAGATCTTAAAGGGTAAGATTCTCAAGGAGGCTCATAGTTCTCCCTATTCGGTTCACCCTGGTAGCGATAAGATGTATAAGGATCTGAAACTACATTTTTGGTGGCCGAATATGAGGAAGGATATCGCCGAGTTTGTGAGTCGCTGTCTTGTTTGCCAGAAGGTTAAGTTCGAACATCAGAGGCCTGGTGGTTTACTGCAACCTTTAGAGATTCCTACATGGAAATGAGATTCTATATCGATGGACTTTGTCATGGGTTTGACGAGATCACTAAGAGGAATGAATGCAATATGGGTCGTGGTCGATCGTTTGACTAAGGTCGCGCATTTCATTCCGATGAAGAAGACATGGAGTCTGGATGAGCTAGCTAATGCTTATCAGCGTGAGATTATTCGTCTTCATGGGGTTCCTAAGGATATCATCTCCGATCGTGATCCGAGGTTCTGTTCTTAGTTTTGGAAGAAGTTGCAGTTAGCTTTGGGCAGTGAGCTTAAGATGAGTACAGCTTTCCATGCTGCAACTGATGGTCAGACTGAGCGTACCATTCAGATGCTCGAGGACATGTTGCGAGCTTGTGCTTTAGAGTTTTAGGTTAGTTGGGAAAAGAGTTTACCTTTGGTGGAGTTCTCTTATAACAACAATTACCAGGCTAGTATTCAGATGGCTCCGTTTGAGGCACTTTATGGAAGAAAGTGTCGTAGTCCTTTGTGTTGGGATGACGCTAGTGAGGCAGTCGTTCTTGGACCTGAGTTGGTTCAGGAATCGATTGAGCAGGTGAGGTTGATTCGTGAGAAGCTTAAGGCAGCCCAGGATCGACAAAAGACTTATGCAGATCTGCGGCGTAGGCCGATCGAGTTTGAGGTTGGTGATAAGGTTTTCCTTAAGGTTTCACCAATGAAAGGTGTCAATAGATTTGGGATTAAAGGAAAGCTTAGTCCTAAGTACATTGGTCCTTATGAGGTGCTCGAGAGAGTTGGTGAGGTAGCCTATAGGTTGGCTTAACCTCCAAATTTGTCGAAGGTGCACGATGTTTTCCATGTGTCGCAGTTGCGTCGTTATCGCAGTGATCCTTCTCATGTCTTACAAGTTGATGTGATTGAAGTTGAGCCTAACCTGACTTACGAGGAACGACCTGTTCGTATTTTGGAACGACAGGAGAAGAGGTTAAGGAATAAGGTTGTACCTTTGGTTCGAGTTCTGTGGAGGAGTCAAAAGTTCGAGCAGGAGACTTGGGAAACCGAGGCATCGATGAGAGAGAAGCATCCGCATCTTTTCGAGTAAGGTAGTTCTCTTATCCAGTTTCGAGGACGAAACTTCTTTTTAGGGGGTTGGATTGTAACACCCCTAATTTCCATAATATATTTATTTAATTCCTTTTTCCCATATTTCATATTTTATTTCGGGAAAAATATTCTTTTCTTGTTTATTTGGCTCGTTGGGCTCGAAATTCGGTGAAGGCCCACGTGACTCTCAAGTCTCACGTGAGAATAGAGTGTTGGGTGGAGTTTTGGGCCTAAATTTAGATTAAACCCATGAGCTTCTCTATATATATAAGAGGGGAAACCAAACCCTTGTTTTCTTTTTCACATCTTCTCAAAACCCTAAACCTAATTCTCTCTTTCTTTTTCTCTCCTCTTGTGCCGCGTGTCACGCCCCTTCGCCTAGGGTTTCGTGCCGCCACTTCTTCTTCCTTTTTCCTTCGTTCTTTCCAAGCCTAGATCGATCCTACTCTTTGGATCTATCTTTCCTCGTCGTAAGTCTCATGTTTTAAGCGTTTTATTTTTAATAGTTTTATATAATTAGTATATTTATTAGATTCGTTCTCTCTTTTGGCACGTGTGATAATTACTAAAGGCGTAGAGGTTCACCTGAAGAAGACGTCTACGTTGTTGACGACGAGCTCTATATTTAATTGCCAAAAAGGTAACTAGGTGTTTCTCTTTTAATTGTGTTTATGCCAATTGATGTAATTAATATGATTTATTGATTGTTTGTACGATTGGTACATGTTTGATTATTTATTGTCATGAATTAATTGTGCTCCATATATTTATGTTTGCTTTGTTATCGTAATTATGGATTATAATGTGTTGATAAGTCGTTATGGGTATCGTGTGCGCAACTAGGGTTCGCGAGAAAAACCCTAGATGGCGGCAAGGCTAAATGACAAGAGTGTTGCTCAAGGTTATAGTGAAGTATGTGTAACCTTGAAAATATGATTCAAGGTTATAGCTGAACTAGTACAACCTTGAGTACGACTCAAAGTTATAGCTGAAGTTAATATAACTTTGAACTAGGAGTTAAAGTTATAGCTGAGACTCACATAAACCTGAGGTATGACTCAAGGTTATGGTTAGTGCTAGTATAACTTTAGTTTCGTGTCAAGGTTTGGCTAAGGTTACTATAACCTCAAGCCATATATGGAAGTTATAGTCGAGGTTAGTATAACCTCGCATCCATTACTTATGTTGTAGTTAAAGTTACTATAACTATGGTTGTTTATACTTGATTCACATGTTGAGTTGTGTTTAGTGATTGTATAGTATTGTGTTTGCATATGTTGTTGGATACTTCTATGCATTTGAGTTGGACAGTCAGTTAAACTATTCTACTGTGTCGAGTCGTGATGTTATTCACGCATGAGTTGGACAGTCAGTTAAACTGTTCTATGGTGTGCAGTCAGTTAAACTGTGCAAGTGTTTGTTGGCTAGTTAAATAGATGACGGTAGTATCAGTTAAATACTATCGGAATGAATTAGTGCTGCCCTTCGGGGGTTTATTTGGTCTATGTTCGGGGGTGGCCAGATTCGTCAGTTAAACGTTCTGGGTCCCGAGTGTCGTTCGATGTACAGTTAATGCATCGAGAGGTCTGGCGAGGTCTTAAGCATATAGGCAGTGGTGAAACGCTATACATAGTACCGTGGAGTATCAGTTAAATACTTCACACCCGACAGAGTCATCAGTTAAATGCTCTGTCAGCTAGAGTCATCAGTTAAATGCTCTAGCGGCGTTCGCTCTATTCGCTATGCTTTGATGCTAGCTTTGTGCCTTGTGTGCTTTAGATCGTGTGCTATTTCGGGTTGTCAATGTTCATGGTCTAGTGGTCGCATATGGTCTAGGTTCGTTTGGTTTCATTCGTCTGGTGTCGAGAATATCATGGTATGGTAAGTTTGCTTTCATGTCATGTTGTGTCGTAACCTCACATGATCGTCGTAATATGTCTTCAGATAACGGTAAGTTTGATTGGACTTTCATGAGTATAGATGATCTCACATGCTTACTTGTTTTGCATTTCAATTGTTATGGATTGTTGGTTACATTCAATTGTTGTAAACATGACTGGGAGAGCATTTAGTTACTCCCGACTGATTGTCGACCCCCTTCTCAGGTTGTTCAGGTTGTTGCTGTTTGGTTGATGCTCGCTTGGGGAATTTGGGAAGCGAGGTTAATAAATTGTTTAGGACCTTTGCTTTAAGTTTTTAAGAACCTTTGCATAATGTATTAGTTTGGTTTTCGATTTGAGTATCGATCCGGATTTGGGTAAGGTGTTTCCGCCACCTTAACCCAGTTATCATTGAGTTACACTCTGATATTCTTTTATATTATGTTTTTCCTTTGTTTTATAATCCGGGTTGTTACATGACTTATACCTTGGCAATCTACATTACATTCTAAGTTTTAAAGCTTATTTCCTGGTTTCATTCTTAAACCATTTGTCTAGGATGTGAATAGTACTCCCCTTGGAACATGTTACATCAATATGCATAAACATGAACTTGAATTGCTATATACTTGTTCTCGTTTTGTTAGTCTTGGTACGTGCATTTGGGATCCCTTTTCTCTTATTTACCCATAAGCCTTACATAGCCAAAATTGCCTTTCTATCCCCCAAAACTACATCCTATATTTAGCCCACCTTACCGAGCAAGTATTTTTGGTCATTGGATTTTTTTTTGAGGCATCTTGGTTTGTATGTTATCTTGAGCAAAACGAAGGAAAGAAAGAAGGAAAGAAAGAAAGAAAAGAAAAAAAAAGAACAGAAAAATTCAGAAAAAGAAAGAAAGACAAACGAAAAAATCAAAACATACAGGAAAGTCAGTCGACCGACCACACCCTAAGGTCGGTCGACCAACTGACAGGGTCAGAATTCAAAATTCGTTCTGAAATCCCTTTCTTTTACATGTTATCACTCACGTACTTCATACAAAATATATGGGAGTCCTTTCTTATATATAATGTGAGAGTTGTGCTACAAAAGAGCACTTTCTTAATGTCAAAAGTCGTGAAATATGTTGTTGGGAACCGGTTTTACTAGCTTGGCTACTAACCCCACAAGTCCAAAAACATCTTAACCACTTTTTACCTTTTACCTCACATATCTTTCATTACCTCAATTGCATGTATCCAAGTCACTTAATGAGTTTGTTTATACATAGTTGTAGAATTCTTGTTCATGTTAGATTGCAGGCATGTTTTCACGGGTCGAAGTTAGGTGAGTGTCTTTCCAAAATACTTCTTCCTATCTTTTACATATACTCACCCTTTGCTTCATGTGTGTCTCGAGCGTACCGCGAGAGTCCATGGTATAAAGTCTCTTTAGTCTTTATTTTTGCAAGTTTGACGACCCCATAACTCGTTTGCATGATTTGAATACTTTCTCATTTTGTTACTTGGCATTGGTTGAGGCTTACATGTAAATTTCGCTCTGAGATTGAAATCGTTCCTTTAGTTAAGATCGAGTCTATTTCTTGCTTGAGGGCAAGCAAGGTTTGGTTTGGGGAATTCTTGGCCATAGCTTTCTACAGAAGATATTTTCCTCCTCAACGAACTTCTGCGCTGAGGGGGCAAATTACAAATTTATCTCAAGCCGAGACCGAGAATTTGAGTGAAGCGTGATCAAGATTCAAAAAGCTGGTTCGCTCAGTCCCTCATCACGGATTCGAGCGCTGGTATTTGTGCACTCAATTTTACAACGGGTTGCAGTACGAGCATAGAGCTATCCTTGATGCTGCCGCGCTAGGGAGGTTTCAAGTAAATGTGTCTGACGACAAGGGTTGGCAGTTGATAGAGAATATGGCTACATACACAGCTTACTATTGGAACCCGAGAAGTGTGCAGAGTGTCATTCCTACTACCGTTATTGCGGAAGTTCAAGAGCATAAAGTAGGAAGCCCAAATAAGTGCGATTAAGTTTGTGCTACAGAGATATTATGTGGTAGATGTGGTGAAGAGGGTCACGATCCTATTTCTTGCATGGCCGAACCCGGGCGTGTTTACGCGTACCGAAGATATAAGCAAGGGGGTTCGTTTTCCGAGCTATATGCAGATTTGACCTCTACAAAGCACCAACCACCAGCTGTTAATAGTCAAACACTCATTACACAGGCTGAGTGCAACAATCTTAAAGCAATCATTCACGAGCAAGAGGTCGAGCAAAAATTGAGCGCGGATGCTTTCCGTGCATTGCTCGAAAAATGTGAGACCTTATTTCTCGAGAAGGACCCAGTTCTTGCGATTAATTTGAGGAGCGGTCTCAGTTATGATGGTCCAGTGTATAACCCAGCCAGTACGAGGTAGAAGCAGAAACTCCTGTCATTGACGAGGGGCAAGTGAGAAGGGGCCGATCGAGTGAAAATATGTCTCGATCGACAGATCCTGAAGAGAAAAATGGTCGATCGACTGACCACGGTGAAGAGAACCCTCGATCGAAAGAAGGAAGTCTTCGATCGACTGGTGTTGATGAGGAAGTTGCTCGATCGAACGATCTGGAAGACCCTAACTATCGATCGAGCAACACTGCAGACAAAAGCTCTCGATCGAGAGGAATTGAGCCTCGATCGAGAGACCCTCGGTCAGATGCCGCTGTTTCAGGAACTATAAATGATAAAGTACCCTCCCCTACTGAGGGGGTACCGAGGAGTAATGCAGAAATTGAGAAAATCGGGGATCCGCTTTCAATGATTAAGGTTCCCTACCCGAGTCGGCTGCGAGATACAAAGACAGAGAGGCAATTCAACGAGTTCGTAGAGATGGTGCGAGGACTACAGGTAATTATTCCACTTGTTGAGTTAATTACCCGAGTTCCGTCTTACGCAAAATTTATGAAAGACATCATTAAGCGTAAGAAGGACTTTGGAGAATTTGCTACCGTTGCCTTTATGGAAGAATCTAGTAGTTTGATTCTAGGTAAATCTCCTCCCAAATTAAAAGACCCGGGTAGTTTCTCGATTTCCTGTGTCATAGGGGATGTGACGATAGATAGGGCATTATGTGACCTTGGAGCTAGTGTTAGTGTCATACGCTATTCTATCTTTTCTAAGCTTAATTTGGGTCGCCTAAAAACTACCAATATCACCCTTCAGATGGCCGACAGATCTGTTCGACGACCCTTAGGTATCTTGGAAGACGTGCCTGTCAAGGTGGGCAAATTTTTCATTCTAGTAGACTTCATTATTCTAGATATTGCTGAGGATACCCGTACCCAGATCATTTTGGGTAGACCATTTCTGTGTACAGCCGGGGCCCTAATTGATGTTAGACTTGGTCGTTTGACTCTAGCGGTGGGGGATGATATGATCACATTAAATTTACCCGCAACCCTGTCTAGACCTATGATAGAAGACACCTGTTATTCAGTCGATATTATTGACGAGTCTTCTTATGAGGTTTGGTCGGATTCCCTGACTAGGGATCCGTTAGAGTCACTGACGTTATTAGCTGAGTGCGCAGATATTGCAGATCATGAGGATTGGGATTCTGTGGAAGAGCTATTTGGAGTTGCTATCGACGAGGCAGAGAAGTCTGATGCGACCACATTGATTAATGCCGAATTAGAGCAAGTGGCGAGCCTAGCACACCCTTTGTGCTCAGTTGAGGTAAAGGTCCCAGAACGTAAGGCACTTCCCTCTCATCTTAAGTATGCCGAGCAATTTCCTGTTATAGTAAATGCTACACTTCATGATGATCAATTAACTGCTTTGTTAAGTGTCCTTAAGAAAAACAGGAATGCAATGGGCTATTCACTAGATGACATTAAGGGCATCAGCCCCGATGCTTGCATGCATATAATCGAGCTGGAGGAAGGTCACAAACCGTGCCGACAAGGTCAGCGGAAACTGAATCCCAAGATGGAGGAGGTAGTGACAGCTGAGGTCATGAAACTACTTGATGCAGGTATAATCTATCCAGTTGGCCACTCGAAATGGGTAAGTCCTGTTCAAGTAGTACCTAAGAAAGGAGGTACCACTGTTGTGACCAATTAAAAGAATGAACTTATACCCACTAGACTCGTAACTTGTGGCGGATGTGTATAGATTACATGCAATTGAATACCGCCACTAAGAAAGATCATTTTCCCTTTCCCTTCATTGACCAGATGATAGAAAGACTAGCTTCCCATGAGTTTTTCTGCTATCTGGATGGATACTTAGGGTTCTTTCAGATCCCCATTCATCCAGATGACCAGGAAAAGACTACCTTTACTTGTCCCAAGGGCGTCTTTGCTTATTGTAGGATCCCTTTCGGTTTATGTAATGCCCCTGCCACTTTTCAAAGGTGTATGATGGGGATATTTTCTGAGTATATAGAGTCTATCATGGAGGTCTTCATGGACAATTTCAGTGTTTATGGGAATGATTTTGAGCATTGTTTAGCTAACCTTGACAAAGTTTTGCAGCGCTGCATTGAGGTTAATCTGGTGCTAAACTAGGAGAAGTGTCATTTCATGGTTAAGGAGGGTGTAGTCCTTGGGCACTTGGTCTCCAATAAGGGTATTGAGGTTGACAGAGCAAAGGTGCAGGTGATCGAACAATTTCCCCCTCCAGTTAATGTTAAGGGGGTGAGAAGTTTTCTTGGTCATGCCGGATTTTATCGCCGGTTTATCAAGGACTTCTCTAAGATTGCTCGACCGCTTACACAATTGCTTCTGAAGGATGCTCCTTTTGTTTTTACTGATGATTGTCTTTCTGCTTTTAATACTTTGAAGCAGGCTCTGGTGTAAGCACCTATCATTCAGCCCCCGGATTGGACGCTACTATTCGAGATCATGTGCGATGCCAGTGACTACGCACTAGGAGCAGTGCTAGGACAGCGGAAAGACAAGGCGTTGAATGGCATCTACTATGCGAGCCGAACTCTGGATGAGGCTCAAGTCTGATATTCCACCACGGAGAAGGAGCTTTTAGCTGTTGTTATGCTCTGGATAAGTTTAGATCTTATTTGTTAGGTTCTAAAGTTATCATTTTCACTGACCATGCAGCTTTAAAGCATTTTTTAAACAAGAAGGAAGCCAAACCCCGTTTGCTGAGATGGATACTCCTTCTGCAGGAGTTTGATTTGGAAATCAAAGACAAGAAGGGCGCCAAAAACGTTGTAGCGGACCATCTGTCGCATTTAACGCAACATGGGGGGGGGGGAGGATTCTCTTCCCATCAACGATTCTTTCGCTGATGATTCACTTTATGTGATGCGTGCCTATTTTATGATGTTTTACATCTATTTTTACACGCATTTTGTCGCTCATTTACTATGTTTTAGCCTTTATTTCCCAACAATTGTCTACTTTCGTATTTTTATGCTCTTTTGCAGATTTATGCGGAAAAGGGACGATTTTATACCAAATTTATGCCCTCGGGACTTTTTATGACTAAGGACAAGAAGGAACGAAGCCTAGCGCATATTTCAAGGCCTAAAGATAGCTTTAACAAGCAAAGAATCGATCCACGACATTGCAGCCTGTTTCAAATGGCTATATCTCGAGTTCTAGAGCTGAAAATGGAGTGATTCCAGTTGGAGGTGAAAGCTTATCCTCTTAGCTTTCCAACGCCGCGAGAATCGCTTGATTACGATAAGTAACGAAGAAATGGCAGCTGTTTTAAGAACGATGCGCGCTGCAGTGCCGACAGTTGGTCGACCGACCCACTATTTGGGTCGACCGACCAGGTGCCTATTGGAAAAGCCCAGAATTTGCCTGAAGCCCAGAAATTGCATAAAATCCGTAAAGCGGTCGACCGACCCAAAATATTGGTCGACCGACCACAGCACCGACCCAGAAGTTTCCGCGAAGCCCATTAAAGTATTTAGGTCATTAGGAAACTCTTTAATTCCGCCTATATAAACTAATCTAGTTCCTGATTCAGAATAATCAAGTCCTAATAGAGAGAAGCATCCTAGTTTAGAGAAAAACTCCATAGCTTTAGAGAATACTTTCCAAGTTTCAATATTTGTTCTTGAATTCCAATTAAGCTTATAAGTTTCCTATAATTAATCTTTCTTGTTGCAATTAATCTTTAATCATGTTATCTCCTTTAATGTTCTTGATTCTTGTTATTGTTAGTTTTACAATTGAGATTATGCATAGCTAATTCTTGTGATTAGGAATTAGGGGAACCATGGTAAAAACTTGATTTTGATAGTTTAATGATTGGATTACCAATCCCCCATTGTTGTTGGTGAACTGATCCTTAGGATTGAAAGATTATTAGGATTAGTTTAACAACAACTTTGGGATAGCCTTTGAACGAAAGTTTAGTGCTTTTCTAGGAACCCTAAGACCGTAAGGATTGGGTAGAATATTGACCTAAAGGTTTATTCTTTGTTCCTTGGAATTGTGTTATTTGATTATTTTACCCTTCATTGACTTGTTTTAACTATGGGGAACCAAAGTTCCTAATCTCCTTTTCCTCTTATTTTAATTTCCTTATTATTATTGCATGTTTAGATTGATGTTCTTTATGATTTCCATGTTTACTCCTATTTTTATAATTGTTTTAATAAATATGAGTAGCTAATTTCATATGTTAGGATGTAGGGAATAAATATGCGAAAGTAGTATAAATTCCGGATCAACATGTCGCAGGCAGGAGGTCGACCGACCACCATTATAGGTCGGCCGACCGACTCGTGTTCGAATTCTGTTTCGCTTTTATTTGTGGACTATAATAACCTACAATGAGACCAAAAGGGGACTTGTAGGATGTTAGTATTGACCTACCCAAGATTGAGAGATTTGGTAAGGGCATTGGTTTACACCTTAAGACGGATAGGTTACTTAAGACTGAAAGGTTTGTGACCTAGAATTTAGGAATCACCCTTATTGTTGACACCCAATGTTTGTGAGACCTAGGAACTAATAGCATAGACCGAAAGGAGCTATTAGGTAGCATAGACCTAAAGGATATGTTACACCCCTTACGCGACTGCAATACATGTTGACTTAGGATTTATATTATCTTAGCTGTTTATTACCCAAACATCCTAGCATCTCTTTTATTATATTTTTATTCTCCTCTTTATTTACTTGTTTTATTTTATTCTTATTTTAGACCTAGCAACAATCAATCAAACCCTCTTTTTATTATTATTTTATAGATTAAAAATTAGCAAACGAAATTAACTTTGTCTCTCTGTGGTTCGACCCTTGACTTATCCTATCTAGTTTAAGCTGAGGTTTTATAAATCTTATCTTTGACACCCCTCAACGACGGGTGTCAAATTTTGGCGCCGTTGCCGGGGAGACGGTATAATTTTGTTTGTTAATTTTTAGTTTATTTTTCTTGTCTTAAGGAACTTAGGTTCCTTAAGACCGTTGTTTACCTTTTTCTTCTAGTTTTGTTCCAGAAGACAGGTTTTTGAGAGGAAGACTTGAGTACTCTCAGTGCTATTGCGATCATGTCTACTATTTCTGATAATATTCAGCCAGCAGCACACCACCTCCCAGGGGGATTTATTCTCCCCGATGATTTTCATCTCTCCTATATCGAATTGTTGGAGCAAAAACAGTTTGCAGGTCTACCAGATGAAGATCCTTTGAGGCATTTGGAGTATTTTACAGATTATTTTTGTTTCCTACGCGTTTCGGAGGGAGAGCGAGATAAGGTTAAGGAGATGTTGTTTCGTTTCTCCTTAAAAGATTCTGCGCGTGAATGGATTCGTCACCTTGATATGGAAGCGGCTAGAGTTACAGATTGGACATCTCTGGCATTAGCTTTTTGCAAACAGTACTTTTCACCAGCGAAAACCAATGCTTTGAGAATTCAAATCTCAAAATTCCAGCAAGGACCTGATGAGGAACTTCATGAAGCATGGATCCGTTTTAAGGAGTTGGTTCGACCTGTTCCTCGCCGTGGCCTTGAGGAGTGGTACCTTTGCAACCAATTCTATGACTCTTTGAGTAGTCGTGCTTATGAGGAATCAACCCCAAAGGATGATTCTGCCGCATCTCAGGTAGAAAAAACTGATCCCGTGCACAGGTCAGAGGGTCGACCGACCACAACATCAGGTCGACCGACCTCGACACCTGACGTGAGATCAGTCTCTGCAGAACAGGAAATTTTCGATGATACGGAGTCTGGTCGACCGACCGCTATACCAGGTCGACCGACCACTGTTACTGAGCAGAATGCAATTTCTATTCCCGAATCGCTGGATCCTTCCCTCATTCAAGACCTCACCATGATACCTGAACAGACTATGGAGTCGCCTCCTGAGCTACCTGACTCATCTCTCATCAATGACTCGACGGAGATTCCAAGGTTAAAAGAGCCGAAGATTGTTGATTCTGCGACAAGTATTGTGGTCCCGTTTCCGTATCATTTGGAGAAATTAATGTTGGAGCATCAGTTCAAAAAAACCTTGGAGAGGTATGAGGGCGTTGATATTAGTAACCCAGATATTTCTGTCAAGTGTGATCCCATCACACCCATTACTAAAGAGTCGCTCATTCTTAAGGATGAGAATAATAGGTTACTTGATTCCCTCTCCCTCCCCGTTGATGATACTAACTTGGATCTAGAAACAACCAATGAGTTAGACTTTCACCCCTTGACTGACCAACCTATTTTTGTAGGTATTAGTGATGAACATGTTCCTAACATGATTGAACCCTCTGTTGATGAACCTTGTTTTTTGCAGGATTCACTTATTGACATTCCTGATGTTTTTAATAATATTAGTGAATGTTCTATGCAAGGATCCTTTTCAAAGGATCCTTCGGAGGCTTTGATGTGTTTTGAGGCATGTGCAGGTGAATCTCTTGCTCAGGAGGCTGATTTGGATGCTCTAGAAATTGCAACTCTAGTGATAGAGTCTATAAGCAGTAGGAAGAGAGATGTTCTCGATCGAGTAGTACCACTTACTCGATCAAATGATGTAGAGAACGAGGTCACTCAAGCAAGTGATCATTTGGCTAAAGAAAAGAGCCCTAAGAAGAAGAAACCCAGGAAGGTGTCAACCCACGACTTGGGAGTCGACAACTCCGGGAGATGGATGGCTAAAGCTGTGGATGATGACCCACCCATCTACATGGTGGAGAGAAACTCATCTACCCAAATCACCATAGCTGAAGGAGTAGCCTGTAGTCAGAGCCCTTGGTCAAAGAAACGCCGAATCCTTCGCGGATGACTTCTTCTTTTTGCTCGTTTCTGTTTTTCTTAAGACATTTTTTTTGTTTTGCTAAGACTTTCGAGCTTGCTTTCTTTAAGTTTTTAGGACAACTTTTTCGTGTTTGCGTAGTTAAGACTTTTTGGACTTGTTCTGGGATCTCGCGCATTTGTTGGGCGCATATCTATTGCTTTTTCAGGTTCAATAAAGAAACGAAGACCGCTGTGACGCAGAGGGGTCGACCGACCAGATACACGGGTCGGTCAACCTAGTCCCTGTAATATTGGAATTCCTGCAGTCTGCAGGAAGGTCGGTCGACCTAAAATATGGGTCGGTCGACCTACCCGTCCGTCACACCCTGTTCGCTTCTTCCTCGGAATTCGTGCACCATCTTGGGTACTTAAGTGGCACTGCTGGCCACCAAAACCTCCCAGCTTACGCTGGTTTGGGGAGGTTTTTCACGCGCTTCATAACCCAGTGAGTTCTTTCCAGTTTTTCCTTGGTTTTTACTTTTTTGTTTTAATTTTCTGAAACCTTTACTTAGGCTAATGCACAATGGGGACATTGTGCGGGTTGGTTTGGGGAATGGTTTCGTGTCACATGCATTGCATTCTGTCACACGTTTATTGCATTTTTGTCTTGCATTGTTCTTTTCTTTATTTTCTTTACCTATACAAAAGAAAAATCCAAAAAAATGAAAAAACTTCAAAAATTCAAAAAAAAAAATGCACGTTTATTTTAGCATATAGGTCGAGTAGGAACGATAGTATTTCAAGGATGATCTTTGCTATCTTACATGTTTATGCCTTTACCTTGCCTTGTCAACTTATTTTAGTATGAGAATCTTTTGCATATCTACGAGTTTTTGTCAACTTGTTTTCTTGAGACTTGACTTATACCTTGGCAACCTACTATACATTCTAAGGTTTAGAGCTTATTTCCTGGTTTTATTCTTAAACCAGTTGTCTAGGATGTGAGTAGTACTCCCCTTGGAAGATGTTACATCAATATGCATAAACATGAACTTGAATTGCTATATACTTGTTTTACTTTCTCGTTTTGTGAGTCTTGATACGTGCATTTGGGATCCCCTTTCTCTTATTTACCCATAAGCCTTACATAGCCAAAATTGCCTTTTTATTCCCCCAAAACTACATCCCATACTTAGCCTACCCTTCCAAGCTAGTATTTGTAGTCTTTGGTTTATTTTTTGAGGCATCCTGGTTTGTATGCTATCATGAGCAAAAAGAGAAAAGAAAGAAAGAAAGCAAGAAAAGAAAAAAGAACAGAAAAAGAAAGAAAAAGAAAGAAAGAAAAGAAAAAACGAAAAAAAATAAAAATATACAGTGGAGTCAGTCGACCGACCACCTTATTGGGTCGGTCGACCAACTGACAATACCAGATTCAAAATTTCGTTCCGGAAATTCCTCTCTTTTATATGTTATCACTCCCGTACTTCATTCAAAAATATTGGGGAGTCCTTTCTTATATTTAATGTGAGAGTTGTGCTACAAAAGAGCACTTTCTTAATATCAAAAAAAAAAAAGTTGTGAAATATGTTGTTGGAAATCGGTTTTACTAGCTTGGCTACTAACCCCACAAATCCAAAAAAACATCTTAACCACTTTTTACCTTTTACCTCACATATCTTTCATAACCCCAATTGCATGTATCCAAGTCACTCAATGAGTTTGTTATACATAGTTGTGGAATTCTTGTTCATGTTAGATTGCAGGCATGTTTCCATGGGTCGCAGTTAGGTGAGTGTCTCTACAAAATTACTTCTTCCTATCTTTTACATATACTCACCCTTTGCTTCTTGAGTGTCTCGAGCGTACCGCGAGAGTCCATGGTATAAAGTCTCTATAGTCTTTATTTTTGCAAGTCTGACAACACCATAACTCGTTTGCATGATTTAAATGCTTTCTCATTTTGTACTTAGCATTAGTTTAGGCTTACATGTAAATTTCGCTCTGAGATTGAAATCGTTCCATTAGTTAAGATCGAGTCTATTTCTTGCTTGAGGGCAAGCAAGGTTTGGTTTGGGGAATTTGATGCGTGCCTATTTTATGATGTTTTACATCTATTTTTACACGCATTTTGTCGCTCATTTACTATGTTTTAGCCTTTATTTCCCAACAATTGTCTACTTTCGTATTTTTATGCTCTTTTGCAGATTTATGCGGAAAAGGGACGATTTTATACCAAATTTATGCCCTCGGGACTTTTATGACTAAGGACAAGAAGGAACGAAGCCTAGCGCATATTTCAAGGCCTAAAGATAGCTTTAACAAGCAAAGAATCGATCCACGACATTGCAGCCTGTTTCAAATGGCTATATCTCGAGTTCTAGAGCTGATAATGGAGTGATTCCAGTTGGAGGTGAAAGCTTATCCTCTTAGCTTTCCAACGCTGCGAGAATCCCTTGATTACGATAAGTAACGAAGAAATGGCAGCTGTTTTAAGAACGATGCGCGCTACAGTCCCGACAGTTGGTCGACCGACCCACTATTTGGGTCGACCGACCAGGTGCCTATTGGAAAAGCCCAGAATTTGCCTGAAGCCCAGAAATTGCATAAAATCCGTAAAGCGGTCGACCGACCCAAAATATTGGTCGACCGACCACAGCACCGACCCAGAAGTTTCCGCGAAGCCCATTAAAGTATTTAGGTCATTAGGAAACTCTTTAATTCCGCCTATATAAACTAATCTAGTTCCTGATTCAGAATAATCAAGTCCTAATAGAGAGAAGCATCCTAGTTTAGAGAAAAACTCCATAGCTTTAGAGAATACTTTCCAAGTTTCAATATTTGTTCTTGAATTCCAATTAAGCTTATAAGTTTGCTACAATTAATCTTTCTTGTTGCAATTAATCTTTAATCATGTTATCTCCTTTAATGTTCTTGATTCTTGTTATTGTTAGTTTTACAATTGAGATTATGCATAACTAATTCTTGTGATTAGGAATTAGGGGAACCATGGTAAAAACTTGATTTTGATAGTTTAATGATTGAATTACCAATCCCCCATTGTTGTTGGTGAACTGATCCTTAGGATTGAAAGATTATTAGGATTAGTTTAACAACAACTTTGGGATAGCCTTTGAACGAAAGTTTAGTGCTTTTCTAGGAACCCTAAGACCGTAAGGATTGGGTAGAATATTGACCTAAAGGTTTATTCTTTGTTCCTTGGGATTGTGTTATTTGATTATTTTACCCTTCATTGACTTGTTTTAACTATGGGGAACCAAAGTTCCTAATCTCCTTTTCCTCTTATTTTAATTTCCTTATTATTATTGCATGTTTAGATTGATGTTCTTTATGATTTCCATGTTTACTCCTATTTTTATAATTGTTTTAATAAATATGAGTAGCTAATTTCATATGTTAGGATGTAGGGAATAAATATGCGAAAGTAGTATAAATTCCGGATCAACATGTCGCAGGCAGGAGGTCGACCGACCACCATTATAGGTCGGCCGACCGACTCGTGTTCGAATTCTGTTTCGCTTTTATTTGTGGACTATAATAACCTACAATGAGACCAAAAGGGGACTTGTAGGATGTTAGTATTGACCTACCCAAGATTGAGAGATTTGGGAAGGGCATTGGTTTACACCTTAAGACGGATAGGTTACTTAAGACTGAAAGGTTTGTGACCTAGAATTTAGGAATCACCCTTATTGTTGACACCCAATATTTGTGAGACCTAGGAACTAATAGCATAGACCGAAAGGAGCTATTAGGTAGCATAGACCTAAAGGATATGTTACACCCCTTACGCGACTGCAATACATGTTGACTTAGGATTTATATTATCTTAGCTGTTTATTACCCAAACATCCTAGCATCTCTTTTATTATATTTTTATTCTCCTCTTTATTTACTTGTTTTATTTTATTCTTATTTTAGACCTAGCAACAATCAATCAAACCCTCTTTTTATTATTATTTTATAGATTAAAAATTAGCAAACGAAATTAACTTTGTTTCTCTGTGGTTCGACCCTTGACTTATCCTATCTAGTTTAAGCTGAGGTTTTATAAATCTTATCTTTGACACCCCTCAACGACGGGTGTCATTATGCTATTGCTGCTTTTTATATGACTTCTTTGCATTCTAAAGATGGTGGTTAACCTTGGTTTGCAGATTATGCCAACTTTGCAGTTAGTCAGAAGTTACCACCCGACTTGTCTTATCAGCAGCGGAAGCGATTCCTTCATGATGCACGACAATACTTCTGGGATAACCCTTATCTTTTCAAGGAGTGTGCAGATGTCATCTACCGACGATGCATTCCACAGTGGGAAACCCGTCGCGTCGCGGACCGTGGCTAAGGTATTGCAGTCCGGTTTTTATTGGCCTACGCATTTCGCTGACACGAAGGTCTTTGTTTCTAGCTGTGATGCTTGCCAACGGACGGGAAATATTTTTAAGAGACACGAGATGCCACAAATGGTGTTATAGAGGTGGAGATTTTCGATGTATGGGGCATCGACTATCAAGGCCCATTTCCGTCCAACCAAGGTAACATGTATATCCTAGTCGCTGTAGATTATGTGTCTAAGTGGGTGGAAGCCATTGCCACTCCCAATTGTGATGCCAAGACCGTAATTAAGCTTTTTCGTAAGATCATCTTTCCGCGTTTCGGGGTTCCTGGAGTTGTGATTAGTGACCGAGGTATGCATTTCCGCGACCGCAATTTAGAAACCTTGTTATCTAAGTATGGAGTCAAACATCGTCGAGGTTTGGGGTATCACCCTCAAACTAGTGGACAGGTAGAGGTTTCTAATAGGGAACTGAAGGTTATTTTAGGGAAGGTTGTGTCTAAATCGCGGAAAGATTGGAGTTCTAAACTGGAGGATGCATTATGGGCATATAGGACCGCTTTTAAGACACCCATTGATGCTTCCCCATTTCGTATGCTCTATGAAAAGTCTTGACATTTACCCGTAGAGCTAGAGCATAAAGCTTGGTGGGCGGTCCAAATAAACTCCGCACCGATCCAACGCCAAATAAACTCCGCACCGATCCAACGCCAAATAACTCCGCACCGTATCACAAGACCCATTATCACAATTTCCTCATTATAGGAATATACAGACAATTAATAACATTACAACATTATTCATTTGATAAGATGTATATAATTCACAACAATTAATAATCATGTATCACATCATAAACGAGTGCACAGTTATTCCCCTACCTCGAATAGCAGAATGAAGATAAGTCCAAGGCTCGTTAGAAATGTTCCACGCGAAACTCGCTCCCTAAACACGTATACATAACGAATTAAAAACCTTCCCGAAACCCCATAACAGCCTATACTTGCTATAAATAGACACCTTCCATAAATGGAAAGTTTCCCAAAATAGAACCCATTATAAATGGAAAGTTTCCATAAATAGTAACTCCCCAAACTTAACGATTTCCCGACTCAACATCGAATAGAAAAGGAATAACTAACAACGACTATAATAAAGATAGTAGTAAAAATAGTTTTAACAATAACAATAATAAAAATATTGATACTAATAATAATGATAGTAATAATAATAATAATAATAATAATAATAATAATACTTTTATTATGAAAAACACAAGAAACGAAACTCAAAGTAACCCATAACCCGACACACAACACCAACCCCTTACGTCCTCTATTTCTCGCACTTACAGCCACCTACTGCCACCGACAGCCACCAGCCACCGTACCTACATCGCACTGGACACCTATGACCGCCGGCAAAGGGATCGACTACTAACGGCGATGTGAACCAGACCCTTAAACCGGCCTGGTTCCTCGCCCAGCCACTCCACCAGCCTGACTCTAGACGGCTGTCGACCACTGTCCACCACTCGCTTCTACCTGCGACAACCACCAGTACCACCCCCTGACATCAGGCTATTAACCCACGGTGGTACCACCGTGTCGACCTCCCCCGAGTCAACGGTGGTACCACTCCCAATTCAACCACTAGAACCCGACATCAGACCCTAAACAAACCGAGAACGAACAGGGCCACAAACCATCGTTACAGACGCTAGCTTAGCCTCCTACGCTGGGCACGCCACCCACCAAGACGCACCTCCGACCACCACAAATCTCAAAACGAAAAACCCTGAATCGAAAACCAACAAAAACAGACTCGAATTAACCCCACAAAACCACACGTATAAACCCTTGACTGCAACTGAAACAAACGAGTTGTTTCAGACGACAAAACCACCACAATTGGTGGTTCCTGGTGACCAACGGCGATTCCCATATTAGACCACGCCCTTCCACTAGTGTCATAGATTAAGGTTAAACACCGACTTGACTCACAACCATGAAGACACACTCGAAAAACAGTAGAAACAACAAGGAGACGAAAGGAGAAAAAGAAAACGTGTTGTCATACTTAGATTACCTCTAAATCGACCACCCTTAGGCTGCCTAGAGACCACCGTGAACACTGCCTACGAAAGCTTTGTTGTGACGGCTGGGAGAGTATGGTGTTTGAATGATAAATTAGGGTAAACTTAGGTCTAGGATTATGTTAGAAGGGGTGACGGTAGGGAGGATTACTAGTAGGGTTTGAGTTTGTGTTCTCCAAAACAGCCGTGGGCTTGGGTGAGGCACGACTTACGAGGCCCAAGTCACCGTGCTAGAGGTCCAGGGATCGATCCCTCATAACCACATAAACGTGTGCCAAAGGTATAGGGATCGAATCCTCATAAAAACATAACCACTTGCTTTACTTGAATACTTAAACATAGATGCTCAAATCATAAAACAACTATCGACACAAATAAAATCTTAATTATCGTGTCTATATTTTCGAGGTATTACAGTCTTCCCCCCTTAAAATGAACTTCGTCCCGAAGTTCGTCCTCACTTAGGTGACAAAACAACCAACTCATACGAACTTGGAACACAAAACATCACAAAACTTACTTAAATCACAGAATGTTACATCACTACAACAAAATGACACTTGCGCCACGATTTATGTCACGGGAATTCATAATTCGTGACCTAAATTTGCTTAGTCACGGGAAAAAAAGTCCCCTTCCTTCAAAATTAATTGGTAAAAAAATTTATGTCACGGGAAAATATATCCGTGACAAATAATTGTTTTTAGTCACGAATTAAGCCATGACCGTGGCTAACAAATGCGTTTAGTCACGCATCAAGTCACGAACGTGGCTAATAATTATTTTTAGCCACAATGTCGTGGCTAATTATGATTTATTGTCACATGTAAGTTAACCGTGACTAATTAGTGTGTTTAGCCACACTGAATTCTTAACGTGGCTAATTATGATTTATTATCACAGCTAAATTATCCGTGACTATATTGCTCTTAGCCACACACTGAATTCTTACCGTGGCTAATTGTGATTTATTGTCACAAGTAAATTACCCGTGACTAATTATTGCTCTTAGCTACGCACTGGATTTTTACCGTGACTAATATTTTTGATATGTTAACAAATAATGGTACAAAATTATTAATGCAACATGGTGTGTACTGTGACACCAAGATGATTGGGCCGTATTATTACGAGATGTGAACAATATTCCTACTTAATGTTCTTCACTATTGACGTAAATGATCTTATTATGATTATTCTTATTATTGGATTTAGTCTGTCACAAGTGAGATTTTGTGCAATTTATTATGATTATTCTTATTAACACTACTGACTTGAAAATGAATATGATTATATGAATAAATGATTGTTGTTTAATAATTTATTTTGCTTTATTTTCGTTGAATGCTGCTTTACTTTAAGTATACGTTTAATTATGTAATGACAATTTTGTAATTTCAAAGCTACTTACCTAGTTACTAAATTTATTAAATTCCGCAACTAGCCCGACAAAAAACACTACAGCAAATTGACAGTTGCGCCACGATTTGTGCCACGGGAATTTATAATTCGTGGCTAAATTTTGTTTAGCCACAGGAAAAAATTTATTCACTATTTTAGAAAAATTTTATGCCACGGGATAATTTTTCCCGTGGCAAAAAGTCAATTGCGCCACAATTTAGGTTACAGTCGTGGCTAATAATCATTTTTGCCACGAACAATGTCACACCCATGGTAAATATATTTATAATTCTTTTTTTGTTAAATTTATAATATTGAATAACATTATTTAGAGACTGCATCACATTTAAAAGAGAAAGTATGTCCAATTAAATAACTAACTTATTAACACCTATCATTGAGAAGTCTGAAACTAATATATTGTTAAATAAGGTTTTTATTAGAAAATTGATTTACAACTTTATTTGTAAAATATTTCTACAAGAACTTGAATTCGAGATGTTAAATTGGAAAAAAAAGTGGGGAAGTTTTTAAGGAGAAAAAAAGAAAAGACCATTAGATTTAAAATATGATTAAATAAAAAAAAGTAGTATAAAAAATTAAATTCAAAATGATTTCCAACAAATCATTGAATAAAATGGAAAAAAAACATATTGATAAAATAACCGATATAAAAAAATCAATATAGAAAACATTTTAATTATTGAAAATGAGCGTATCACACCGAAAAGTAAAATGGAAATTAAAATAATAAATTTATATGTGTAAATAATGTGAAATTTTGTTGACAAAAAGAAATATCAAGAATAATGAAAAGAAATCAATTTAGAGAAAACAAAAATTTATACGATATTTTCTGTGTTTTTTTTTGGCAAAAACTGATTATTTTCGAGTTAATAATGTCTTGGTCATTTATTTTAGTAATAAAACTCGGTCATTGATACCTATATGTAATCATTATTCAAAATGATCATTACTTAGTAAAAAGTGATTAAACTTTTCGTTACAAATGCGACGATCTTACAAATAGTATTTGTGTGGAAAAATATATGAAAAAATGGATAAAAGAAAAATAAAATAAAAATGCCGACAAATGAAAAAAAATTAAAAAAAATGTATTAGGGAAAAAAATATAAGGAAAATGTGATTAAATAGTTTGGAGAAAATGGTTTTGTTGACTCGGGAAAAAAATGACCCGAGCATCATTAATCGTGAGGTCAACATTGAAAACTCGAGTAATTTGAGAAAAATAATATTTTTTTCGCAAAAATATGTAAATCATTTAATATTTATTCGCAAAAATAATAGTGAAGGTAATTTATAAAAAAAGGAAGATAATTTAAAAAGGTTTCAAAGTGTTAACTATATCAACAAGTAAGCTTAAGTTTCATTTTCGGTAGCTCATCATAAGAACTCCACTGTTAAGCGTGCTCAGGTGAGAGTAGTCTTGGGATGAGTGACCTCATGGGGAGGATATACGATTCACAAAAGTGAATGACTTGTGATTGTAAGTAACGAGTTGAGATAACTAACCAAACAAGGATTAAAACTTGACAAAATCCAATATGTAACCAAATGTGTTTGATAGTGTGGTGGTCGCTCACCTCATCCCTTAACCCTGAGGTCAGGGGTTCGACTCCTACCCATGGGAATGGAGCAACTCTTTGGCAAGCAGTTTACCTCTTCGTGAGAGAGCCCGCGGCGAGGGGATTATACACCGTTGTCGACACGGTGGACACCCCGGTTTAGACCGAAAAAAAAACGATTCCATCAATGAAAATATTTTCATTATACGTAAAAAATAATATATTACATTTTGTTTATTTATTTTTTATTTTTTTGTTTGTCACGGGAATAATTTTGGTCACGAGAATTAATTTTTGGTCACGGCAATTATTAGCCACGTGAGAATCTGTGGCTAAAAATATAATTTTAGCCACGTTAATGTTTTTCCCGTGACTATCTGTTAGCCACGGCCACTTGGGTCACGGAAGGTATTTCCGTGACAAAGAGCTTTAGCCACGGGAAATTAGTACTTGCGCCACGAATTTAGTCGTGGCCCAAGTGCTTAATTGTAGTAGTGCATTCAACACTTAGCAAGTATGAATAATCACAGTGACGCTTAAATAAATGCGAGATGTTACACTCTATCCCCCTTCGGAAAACTTTGTCCCCAAAGTTTAATACCCAAAGTTTAACACACAATTGCAACACATGATACTTCAACAATCACGATATAGTGCATAACATACGCAGCAAGGTTATCAAGTATATGCAAATAGTCACGACCTATCAGTTAGTCATGTCATAACAACTAGCCATATCATAAATCATTAAGATTTTACAATCATATCCTCCTTAAAACATGGTTACGTCCCCGTAACCCCATAAACATTCCAACACTGTACTCCATCTCACTCATGACTTTATCTCATAACATCTAACTCCACGTAACCAAGTATCGCACTCATCGTCGCATCTAAGACCAAAGACAAGGGTGAGTGAACTGGCGGAAAAAAACTGCGAATCAATACTTCGTCTCAATATCGATTTCAAACTCATAACTCAGTACCAATGACCAAATCTCATCTCGATTTCAATATTGATATTATCAAATATTCCACCAGAATGCGACAACATACTAAAACACTGCACTGCAATCTCAAACTCAAAACAAACCAACCATGGTCTTTGTTCTAAACTCACGAGTAACTCAATCTCCTGAGTACTTACCTCCCAAGTTCGTTGTCATACTTGTATATATACTCATCATTCCACTATTCATAAAACAAGAACGTGTACGCCATAAAACAAGGTCTTGTACATAACTCAGACTAATCAATTACTAAAAGTTTTCCCATCTCACCAACAAAAGAATTATCACATCAATAGAAAAGTTTAACTATCAAAATAAAAGGGCAACTACTAATATTCAACTCAAAAATCAGTACTCAAAGAGACTCACATCAATTATCATATAACAAACAACCTTGAACAACAATAAAGTATTAGGGTCGGTAGGATCTCGTTATGCAGTAAAACGGATTCGGAATGGATAACACTTACACACCCCTGAAATTTCAACGCAAGCTAGTATTTACAACTACATAATTAATCAGGAAAAACTCACAGTTCATAATTGACAAATTAAAACGTTTCATGTTTATAAACATATTTTGAAGCAAAACTATATTTAGGAAAAGACATAGCGCAAAATTATTTAACGTAATTAAACATGGAACATGGACATGCCACACAAGACATACATAACTCATAGACTTCGCAAGGTCGTTTAACATTCCCAGATATCAATTAGTTAGTATATGTCACTTAGGTGCATTCCCCGTCCACTCATATTACATCATTTATCATGGAGCTATTATTATATACGACTTGCAAAATAAGGGTTTCATACAATGCGCAGCAATTAACATTCAGCAGGATTTCATCGACACCTAGCTATAGGATAGTCATATTGCAAACAATCACCATAATTATCAAATATCAAGCTTTATCACGGTTTACCACCTTTGAAAGTATTTTGAAACGTTTGAAACATTCTGACAATTTATAAACACGAATCCAAGAAAATTTACAAGTTATAAATCGAAACAATACTACACGGAGACATTCTGACTCTCCCTTACAAAAACATTGTTCGTGTAGTTCATGAATTATGAAAACAAAATTAACGATAAAAGTAAACGAATTCACCAGACTGGTACTTCCATAAATCATATGTCAACAATTGATAATTTAACACATCGTGATCAAATTCTAGGTATAGCATTATGCAATTCACTGTATGGTATAACAACATACTCGAAAAAAAAAGAAACAGTTATAAGGACTATAATCTCAGAGGACTAGACAGAGGTAAACCATCAATATACGAAAGAACATCAACTAGATTCACATTGTTCAATTAATCACGATTACGTATAACCATTAGGTTGCTATATTATGCTAATAAATTTACCAGTTAGATTTCATTCTACCACTTGACACAGATCAACATGCTTTTAACATCACATACGAGCAGCACATTCATTTTGAGATCATAATATAGGACATATAATTGGAACGATTTTATATGAAACTTGACGAAATAAACAAGGTTATGCTATCACGTAATGAGGGTCATACTCATACCACATGCTTACTTTTCAAGTTACTAATGCCATATTAGGATATCACGTGGTCGCATCACATAATTCACATTCGATTAAACTTTTATATGTACTTACATATCTCATAAGTTCATCAATTAAATATTATACAGCAACTTACCAACCATAATTAAATAACAACTTAGCTAACGTGTGAGCAAACATAATCTTTTAGTAAATATAAAGAATTAGTTAAACAGAGGAAAAGTATCGAATGCATACCTCAAGGAAATTATTTAATACAATATTTACAACTCGAACAATTTGAACACAACTTTACAGCATTTCAACAAAATTTTAGGCATCTTGCAAAAAAAAATCACAATTGAATAATAGCTCGTAAGATTTTACATGGCGTAACATTTTGAAAACGTGAACGAACATTCTGAACAGTGGAGTTGGAACTATGCACAATCAATAACCAAGTTTTAAATGATTTCTGTTACAAAAGATAGGTCAAAACGGGACTATGCAGTAACAATCTGACTACTGTCGAATAAAAGAATTATTTCTCCCAAAGACATAACTCATATCAAGATAAATCACTAGCATTGTAAACCCAACTCAGAAGGTTAACATACATAAAATTTTCATCCTCAATTATGAAACACGTATAAAGTGACAGCCCGTACAAACCAGGTAACATTCTGAAAATTTATATATACTAGTTGCTACTCCGCGCGCGATGCGCGCGGAATTCCAAGGGACGTGATTCATCATCATGTTAATATTCATAGTTTCAACATATTTTTTTTTGTTTGGTTTTTGATATATTGAATGATTAACATATCCCAACAGAACGAGAAGTGGATTGTAAAATTGATGTTGTCACGTATTTGATATTTGCGTTTGTGAAATGACCGTTGCGCACATGATCCACCAAATTATTCGTATCTTAATTTTTGGGTGAATTGATAAACACTACCTACATAAGTCGTATTTTTAACAATTACTATGAACATAGTACTTTGTGTAAATTATGTGAACATAACTAAGACATGTATGTAATGTAGGAATAGTCTAGATGAAAACATATTTATAATAGATGTCTCATTCGTTAGATGTTGAAATAGGACTTACTCAAATTTTTCGATTATTTCAAAGGTATCATCTTTAGACTTACACAGTTTGTTTATGGATAAAGTCCAGAATTTATGTACAAATGCATAGTATAAATTGAGCACGAGTATAGCATATTTAAATGTACCAAAGCGCGTTACAATTTAATATATGATAATACGTAACATGTTTATTCTCTTTTCTTCCCCGTTGTTATTCAAGAAAAGTTTCAACTAATAGTTTCTGACTAAAGTATTTCAGCTTACTATTAAACATTATTACATTAACTTCATTGCTTTTGGCGTACTAATCTGATTTGTAATATGCGTCAACAATTGCAAAGTTGTGTTTACAACTTTTGTACATTGTGGAAAGCTCACGTTTGGGGTGTCAATTTGATCGGTTCCTTTACGTTTCTGAAGGGTGCCAGCAGTAAAGAAGTACTACAATGTTTGGTTCAGGACTATACAACAAACTATCACCCACACTATGAAACCGGAAGACACAACCAGAAAAGAGGTCATCACAATACCACAAAATAGCTATTACAAGATGTACACATACATCCTCCTGGAGAAGCCACCGAATTGTACTAATAAAGTTTCAACTAATAGTTTTTGACTATATTAGTTCAGCTTAGAATTTAACATTATTACATTAAACCCACCACTTTTGGCATACTAATCTGATTTGTAATACACGTCATCAACTGTCAATATATTAAAGGGGCCATCGTCATGGACAGTTGGATCATCGATATCTCTGTTTCCCTCCATCCAACAATGGTAGATATACCATGCGTCTTCTGTTGGTAAATCAAGACATTTACATTGGATCGAAAACACGCGACCCTATCTTGATCTGACTATTAACTCCTCTATTTCTTCTTTCTTCACCTGGCTCTTATAATCAGCCGTCATCTTAGATGTATCTTTTCCAACTGCAAATAAAGAAGCCCACTTTCTGCACACTTCAGACATACTACGTTTGTCCTGATGATTGAGCCTCTCAAAAATGCTGAACATTAGCTCATAAGAACTGAACAATAGATGGTTAACTCGTTCGCCTATTGTTGTCTCTTTTAGCACATAGTGTGTCTTGAACAATGATTTAGATCTGAATGAATTGCTCCTTCTTCCACCGTAGGTAGTCATTCTCAAACTAATGCTTGTCTTCTTTGTTAAAGTAGTGAACACCAGTACAGGACGGCATACCTATTTAGCTGTAGAAAATATACATTAAAGCTAAAGACTTTATAGAGTATAAACTGAGATTCAGCTTAGATCAATTATGTGTTTATGAAGGGCGTCATATCTTACCAGCTTCCTAACATGACCACTACAAATAAGTGATACAAATGTGCAATTTGGTCGCAATTCACTCCAAATCGCCTATGACTACCACATTTGAATAAAATTGATAAAGAGGTAGCAACAACAGCAACACGACACTAAACAACCAGATTTCTAAAACGCCAAAATATGAATTAGCAGTACAACTAAGAGTTTTTGTCTTAATAAACTAACTGGCAACTATGAGTGTCATACTCCCTCCAATCAAATCCAGTCAAGTAGACCTACGAATGATGCACTAAACTACTAATAACAAAAATCAAATAACTCAAAGCAATACATATCTTCAGGACATAATGACAATTATATCAGCATTATTATCTTAGGCAATGCGACTAAATGCCATAACAATTCTGAGTAATTGAAAAGTTGGTTAAATGCCATGTTTCAGTCATTTGGAAACAACCCACCCATTGAAAACAGAGGGGAGATGTTGCATACATCCGAACTCCTATAGGGGTACACGTCATTAAACTTTAGCTTGAGACTCGATATTGGAATCAGTCACTGCAATTTGATTGATTTTAGTAGTAACCTTTTGTGTTGTTCATAAACTGGAATGGTTAGGTGTTGTTGATTTGCTTAAGCTTTGCATTACAATGTTGTTAACACAAAAACCCCTCAGTTCCCTCGTCCTCACCCCTGACCACCCTCACCCCCTTCTCTGTAAGAACCTACAATTGTCAATGCTATGCAATAACATCCAAATTCATGCTATCTTACTTCTTTGCTCTGACCCTTCCAAATTACCCAGAAACCCTTGTATACTCACAGTCAGAAGTACAGATCCAGTAGCCATACACATGCTTATATTGTTTCCTACTGTCAATGCTGATCATCACTCATATCTCAGACATAGGTATTAAATTCCTTTTTTTTTTTGCAGCAATTAACGTGTCTATTAACATCAACATAATTTTAGTGCAAGAGTTAATCCAGACCACAGCAACTCAATCAAGGAACATTAAAATCAATCAAACTAATCATGCTAATTAATATTTCTTAACATAACTATCCTAATATATAATTTGTACTACAAATAATGTTTGTCAACGTATAATCGTATCAATATGACAATTGGAGTTCAATGTACAATTAATTAATTCTCTATTTAGGATTAAGTACATTTAAATCCTAAAAGCATACATTGATTCGAACAGATAAATGCAGGAAGACTGTTACGGTGTTTTGGAGGTGAACGAGGATTCGTCCAATGGTGATGAAGGACGTTGTTGGCAAGGGTGTTTGTTTTTTTAGACTGAGAACTGAGGAGGAGACAAATTCTGGAGAAGAATAGATGCAAAGAGGGTATAACAATGGGGTTTTGGGTTGTATAAAACGTATGTTTATTAGTTTATCTATTAATTAGTTATTTTTACCGGAAACTGGTCATTATCTGTTACGGATTTATAAATTGAATAGTGTCGGAAAGAGGAAAACTGGTTATTTGTGAGATGAGACGGTATCTATCACAAACCTGTGACAGATACTGCCGTCACAAATGAAGTTTCACGTTTATTAATTTATTTAATATACAACAATTTGAAACAATGAACAATATACATTATTTGGTAATTTATAGAAAGTCTAATGTAAATTTAACATTGGTAATTTGGGTATTTTTAGAAAGTTTAATGTAAATTTAACATTGGTATTTTGATTTCTCAAATCTAATTAAACATTTTTAAAACACATTAAGTATATGGAAATTTTACGACACCAACATTATATTCTTCTAATGATTTACCCAAGACCGTAGTTGCGAACCTAAATCAAGGTTCTGCAGTCAAGAGCGTGAAGTTTCATCCTGCTACCAAGAAAGGATATTCCTTTATGATAAAGCATCTTACACAGTTTCAATGGTATTTTCAGTAATTTTTTTAATAACTTTTTAAAACTTGTGCACAAAAGCATATACTAATATGCACTTTAAATATGAACGAAAGAAGTAATAATTTCTGACCCACAATCTTTGACGTAATAATAATGATTAATTCAAAGTTTCAAAATGAGGAAGTACGATAATAATGGGGCGTAAAAAGGAGAAAACAAAAGAAAGTAAAAAAAATAAGATAAAGTTAAACATAAAACTATTTATTAAGTAGCATGATCATGGAGCACCGCTCTATTGTTAATCTGAAAGGGTGGTTGTACCATCATAACTGTACTTTTGGTCGAATGACAAACATCGAACATTACCCATTTGAAGGAACCTTATGCAACGAAAGAGTTATATTTGTAACAATATTATCAAATTGTTAACATGTTTAATAAGTATACAGGGTATTTGTCAGGTATTAACTCTTATAATTTGAAGATTTCTAATTGTTGTACCCTTTAGGTTTTGTAATTAGGTATCCTCTATTTTGTCCCAAAAGACGGTAGATTGAATTTTGATTTCATCGATACTAAAATTGTAGTACAAAGTTATCCCCAAATGGTAAGAGGGATCAACACTAAATGTGGTCAAAAGGAGAAAGGAGATCATTTTAGAATGCCGGAGTTAATGTACTCTGTATTAATTGAGCATGTTAGGTTAAGTTGATTAGTCGTTTTTTTTTTTGACGTGAAATAAGTATTATGATGTTATGTTACGATTTTGTGTTTGTGCCTGGTATGGTACTACGTAGGTGAAGTTCTATACTTTTTTTAATTCATACACGACCGTTAATTGGAAGAGGTGTAGTTAACTAAAATAATAAAATAGACTAATCCACATTTAAGGTCTCTTTAGACGGTGTAGTAGGTTAAGTTAGATAATGAATTTGAATGATACATATATTGTGAGAAGGATAAAACCGTATCAATTTAATCTGTTATTATACGAAGTTACGAAACATATGGAAATTACGTGTATAAGGGTAATGATTATGTATTACGTAATCACTAAGTAGCTAAAACAATATGCCGGCTAGCATGTCACTCACCCTTCCCTAAACTCTTTGATTTAACCCAACTGTATTACATAATTACTACCACTAACTTTTACCTTCCAATCTTCATCATCTACACACCAAAACTTCCTGCACATTTACCATGAAAAATTCATGTGGAGAAGTAATGTACTTTAACGTGGATGATAAACCAGAATTTGTTAATGAATATGTTGATTGGAAAAAGAAACAGTTCCAGTCGACGGCCCTATTTACAAAAGCAGTTGTTGAAGAGCAAATACCCTTTGGCAGCAGGCCTCATCACCCATTTCTCAGCCTTCCAGAACTTACTGATCGTGTTTTCAACAGACTGGATAGACAGGGGAAAAGGAACATGGCTGTGGTATGTAAGGCATGGGCAAGGTTGTATCTTGTTGGTACCGAAACGGGTAAAGTTCATCTGGATTATGATCATGAACTTGTGAGGGAAAATCGAGGGAACCAGATATGGGTGTCCAGAAATCAGAGGCTGGTGTCGATTACATGTTCATGCAAGCCAAGGAAGTCCAAAGTTAAGAAGAGGAAGGGATGTTACAGAAGAGGCAGCAGCTCGAAGGATGTGTATGTTGAGAAGTCTGGCAGCGAGGGGTATTATGACTCTGATTGCTGAGCCTGGTAATAAACTTTCCCGTAAACTTTATGAATAAATATAGGCATTAGAATCTAGTAATGTATATTATTATGTTTCTTCTGTGTTTATGGTATCTTAATTTCTACTCTGGAATATGCTTGAGAAGAGCATGTGATTATAGCTTATGTGTGTTTTCTTATTAGTTTCGCCAGTATACAATCCTATAAATTAGTACAGACTCCGATGGTGTTGGGGTTCGTTGGTGATCTTCTATGTACAACAACATCCTTGTGATGATGGGGTGATGTATCAAGTTGATGTGTTGCTGCTATATTGACATATGTAGCGATGGGCTTGATTTCAACAATATTGTGTACGATTTCACTGAGGGAGGAACCCAGGGACTATCATTGAACACCGTAGAAGGTGTATAGGGTTCATGGTCTTATACTATTGTAGATAGGAATTGTGGATCACTTTAAGTTTCAAAGTCATGGTCTTATACTATTGTAGATAGGAATTGTGGATCACATCAAGTTACTAAGCCAACACACATAGTTAAACATGTAATATAAATAGTTCATGTTGACATGTAACTGTCAACTAAGTAGTCTTCATTGTGCATATTATAAGCACTACAACAGTAAAAGATATATTCTTTATATAGATAGGCTTCACATTGATGGTAGTTATTATTTCGAGTGGACACTGGTTTTCACGTTGGCGTAGACAGGACAGCAGTTGGGGATACTTACTTATCCTTCTTACATTTCCTCTTTGGAAGTGTTGTGTGTTGCAAGCTTACTGCCACATTTTTCTCCGAGTCAACAATTGTTAGATTACTTGGAGTCACAGGCTGATCAGTTTTATCAGCCTCATCAACAACTGTCGTAGACGTACGGTCGCTATGCTCAGTGCCATGAGCAGGGGTGGGATGTTTGATGCTAACATCCCCAACATCCTGGTTGTCCTGTGTGATCCCCACACTCAGCTGCTCCTCACTGATGTCAGTACGTATGCTTTCAGGACTTACTATGACACGCTTCATAGTCCACTGCAGCACATTGTTGGTTGACAGTGTATTGGCTGGAGCTACTTGGGCTTTGAAAGGCGTAGTATCAAGTAATCGTTTGAGTGTTGAAAAGGTTGGCTCGTCAGACTGCCAAGCAATACACCAGTTAATATTAGGAGTTCTATTACTTTGAAAATTAATTGAATTAAAGTTACACTCACATTGTGCTTCATATGAAATATATCAGACGCCGACATTCTGAATAGTTGTTCAGTGGTTTCTGTAAACACGGTAAAGGATAGTGTTCCAGTGCCATCTGATACATCGCAATTGAACGTGACCCTGCATTTCATGCGAACATTAGTGGTGGAATTTTCATTCTCTATTTTACGGAGGCTAGTATCAGTCTGTACTGATTCCTAGTTAAAATGTGTTGTGTAATTATAAAGTCCAGAATGACTATCAAATGATCAGGAGTCTTACTTCGGTTCTGAGGTGCAGTTAGGTTTAGCGCAGGTGTCACAAGTGTATGTATTTCCTGGTTGTATGCTTGACCGCTTTGAACAATTTGAGCATCCCATGTATGCATTTATCTTATCAAAATCAACATCTGGGATTGTCACTTCTAACCAATGGCGCTCATCTTGCAAAGTCGTTTTGGCCTGATCATGGTATATTAAGACACATAAGCCTATGTATTAAACAGCTGTTAACTTGTCACTCCTAAAAAGTAAAATAACATAATTTGTGTTAATGTAATTACGCTGGTTTCGATGTTTGTCATTAGACCAAAAGTACGATTATGATGGTACAACCACCTTTTCAGATTAACAATAGAGCACTTTCTATTATTTTCTCCTTTTTACGCCCCATTATTATCGTACTTCCTCATTTTGAAACTTTGAATTAATCATTATTATTACGTCAAAGATTGTGGGTCAGAAATTATTACTTCTTTCGTTCATATTTAAAGTGCATATTAGTATATGCTTTTGTGCACAAGTTTTAAAAAGTTATTTAAAAAAATATTGAAAGTACCATGGAAACTGTGTAAGATGCTTTATCATAAAGGAATATGCTTTCTTGGTACTAATGTGTGATATTTGCAACATTATGTACTAATATAGGACTGCTGACATGGTTCAGTTGTGAATATGGCGCAGGTAATTATGCAGTATTTTGGATACCTTTTTGGAACGGAGGGTTGAAATGGTCGTTGTAATGTCAGCTAGCACGGGCGCCTTCACACTTAAAACTCTGCTTTGTAATTTTGTCAATGCCATAATATGGCTAGCCATCCTGCACACTCATGTAGATCAATTGTAAGAAACACTACATTTTGTCTAGAAGGTGTGTCGCTGCTCGTGTGAAGTTTAGTTTAGTACCATGCTTTGAGAGCATCAGCTTTATCACCATTAGGTGAATGAACAAAGACAGTAGAAGTAGATGTGGTCATCGAGAAGCCTGTTCCATTTTGAACTGTATTAGAATAACACTAAATGTCTTACTGATGCAATCTATGCTAGTATTTTGAGAATTTGCAAAACATTAATCTACAGAATGCAGTAAAAAAATATTGTTCATGACCACCAGAACCTTTGTGCATTGATACTCTGAGGGCAGTTATACCAACTGCCCTGATTTTACCAGGTTGTGGTATTAGTATAGTGCAGTCATCCTGCACGAGATCGTCCCAAACCAAAATGGACAGAGGTTGTGTAGTACTGCAAGAGCGTTAACATTAGTATCAGCAACAATACGATATTAGATGTCATCAATATGCAGAAAGATATGGAGTCTAATTTTTCAAAGTATTTGGTTACAATCACCTATGGTCGATTACTATGATTTCACGCACAGTTGTTTCACGGCCCTTTGATGTGACAATTTTACGTGGTTGATCTTCTACAAAGAGAACAACACCTACTATATCTACAAGGCATTCGAGGGATGATAGTGAGAGGCTGATTATAAACAGCACCCATTGTTAGCACATGCAATATATGTAGATAGGTCGCGATTTTGAAATTTACCAAACATTTCACTGTAATCAGGTGCACGAGGTATTTGGGAAATTGGGCGATAATCAATATCAGCACATCCACTATCAACTTCAACAGGCATGATAATGGTACGTTTATTGAAAGACATCTTATAGTCCATCTCAGATTCATGTGATTTATACTCGGGTTTTATAGGACTTATGGTAGCATTTGATATTTCATATTTCTGATTGTGCTTTATAGCATCCTCATATATATCCACTTGATCAGCAAAAAGAGCAGCACGCATTTTGTTTCCCTGCTCAAAACATGTCGAGAAACCTACCTTATCAAAAACAGTATTTCATTTGTTCATAGATCAGATAGGTATATCAATAATCATAATCAATGAAGCTAACATAACAACAATTTCACATCAATTTGTGCACCAAGAACTAACAATGTCAATAAAGGATTATAAATAGACAGTACACATGAAAAATAATGTATTTGAAAATTTAACAACATCCATTACTGTGTTATATTTTTAAACAGGATGACATCAATTGATGTTACTCACTTGGAAGATTGCATCTTTGTATAAGAGTAGTCTATGAGCAACTATGCAAGAGTATACAATGTGAAGAAATTCACTCAACGTTACAACTACTAATAGTTGGAGTATATGTATCTGTGTTGCAAAACATCCTATTAATTGTTAAGAATAGGAATGGTTCTTGACGTATAACCACTGTCAAAATCTCCTATTTTAGAGGAGTATACTAAATCATTTATCAATTAGCAGTAATTATATATGCATTAGTCCTGATACGAAGCCTTATCAATTGTTTAGAACATCATCCATATCATGGAGGCTGTCTGCAATGAGTTCTTGATATATAAGGAGAAGTTATCGGATTGGCATAAATGAGTTCAGTTACCTTATCATCTTCGAATAACAAGCTTTGATATTGCACCTTAACAGGAGATGACTTCGGACGACGCTTCTCAACCACTCTCACATTGACTTTGTAGTTCTTGGCAGTGTCAGTTAACTCATTGAGGTAAACTTTCCGGTGTTTCATTCTGTTGCAGGAAGATAGTAATAAGTGTCTATTAAATACAATGGAATAAATTTCTTAAAAGGATATCTAATAGACTTATAATTGATATACAATCTATAAATTAGCATAATTAAATGATGCCTTAACATTATTGTTTTTTTCAGTTGCTAATGCCACCAAAAATTCAGAAATGCTTGGATAGAAATTCATACCTGGAAAAGCTGTGTTGGAATGTCAGATATGTTAGATTGAGCAAAGGTATGGTGAAATATCAGATGATTATTAATAGTGTATTTTTCTACATAATAAAGTTGGAGTGTAGTATTAGTGAAGGTCCATACCAAAATATGTACAGTGGTGGCTGTTGAGAATATGTACTATGCACAGTTGTTTGCGTGAAGTTGTCTAACTTGGTACATTATAGGGGTATGGTGTATGTACTAACTTTGCATGATTTAGGGGATTGTAAATTTATCAAATCTGTATTATCATTGTAAATAATAACGTAGCAACAGGAAATATGAGGTTAATAATATGTTTTTTTATACTGGACAATGCTGTCATTTTTTTTTTCCATGGCTTGATTAGTTTGTTGTGAATGTCTGAATGTAATACACAATGTGTATTCCCAATTACCATTAGATGTAATGACTGTACATGAATTATGGATGTTACTGTATAGTTCTGATTGTCAAATTAAGTAGTTAATCAGCTGTTGTGTGGACCAAATAGATGCAAGTAAAGAGTTATACTTGTATGGATTTATCATTACTTAGTTACTACTTACATTTGATAGTAATTGTGCAAATGTAAATGCTTGACTACAATGCACGAGCTACGCTTAACATTACATTCGACACCATTCTCCGAATTTAATTTCTGAATCAGCGACCGTTTGATACGAATGGATTTTCAAATGGCCGTCTAGCGACATATTGGATATCAGTACCCTGTAGAACACTATAGCATATGACAATTTACGGATGCATAATTAGTTGTTAAAATTTGTCAACAATATTCATCATCGTTGTTATAAGCAGCAAAACAATGATCCTTTGCGTTACAGTACATCCAACCATTGATGCACACAATGTAATGACAAGCTAGGTTGGTGTAGTAACACAAATGTCTTTGGTTAAACTACATACATCCTGCCAATGCTGTAAACAGTTTGAGATGTTGTAGCCAAATAACAGAAGAACGGACACAAGGCCAGCTGCCATTAGATGCTATATAATACCTGCAAGCCTCAGAACTTCAAAAGAAACCATGTTTCTGATACAATTCCTGTTCATATCGGAACTATTAGATGCAGTGATGACAGTAACTTTGATCGCTTCCCTCACTTGCGACAGTGCGACATAAAGCTGTCCTGGTGAAAAGCAGTGTCTAGGAAGGTAGACAACAACCCTGTCTAACGCCTGGCCCTGCGACTTGTTGATTGTCATTGCGAAACTAAGCTTGAGTGGAAACTGATTGCGCTGAAACTGAAATGGGTAGTTTGAAGAGCTAGATGGGCGCATCTTGATGCGAGGAATGAAGACATGCTGACCATTATAATGACCACTGGTTATAATACATTCGACCATATTTGGGGTAAACCCTGCACATATCAGCCTTGTACCGTTGCATAAACCTGCAGATGGAAGGAGGTTTCTTAATAAAATAACTGGAGCGTCCTTCTTCAATACCAACTCATAGGGACTCATGCCACCAGGACAGAGTTTGTTTATAAATTCTGAAGGGTATACGTTGCAGTTATCGAAAAGCACTGTATCAAAACCCTTGTACGTAACCGCTTCACCAGGGAACTTGTTAATCATGTATGTATTTATATCATCGACATCCTCATTCATAGGTGTAAGTATGGAACGATGAATAAATATATCAACCCCAATACCGTTGAGGTCGACATCTGGATATACAGTATCAGCAACTATACTTACAAGATCTGCACCTAATTCAGTTGTATCCAGAACAATTCCATCAGGCAGTTCAACCATCTCAGTCTCGCAGGTCTGGAGTTGACCGTTTCCAAGGGATAGCAAAAAATCCGAAAATTGTGGATCAGTTTTAGCCCTTACATTAACAGTTAGTCTGAATTTGATAAACTGTGGCCAAATATCAGAAGCAACTAATGTAGAATTAACCAACTTACGAATAGACGTTTTTTGTACCACTGGTAGAACCTGGTGGAAATCTCCACCAAATACAATAAGTTTGCCACCAAACAACAAATCAGGATTGCACAGATCTCGCAGGAGCTGATCTAATGCCTCAACACTTTCCCTTCTTGCCATAGATGCCTCATCCCATATGATTAGAGTGGATGCTTTTATAAGAGCAGCAAGACTACTTTGCTTGGGCACAGAGCATGATAAAGAAACATCCAAATCTAGAGGAAGTTTAAAACGTGAGTGGGCAGTCCTTCCTGACGGGATATTGGCTGCAGCAATACCCGAAGAAGCAGTAGCAAGGACAATTTTACCCATCAGCCTTATTTCTCCATACAAGGCATTGTATAGGTATGTCTTACCAGTCCCCTCTGGACCATCTACGAAAAAAGCTCCAGGTTTATTATGCGTAGCATAATCAGTTATCATGTCAAAAGCTCTTTGCTGCTCTTGGTTCAATGATTTGCGACACAAAACACATTCATTTGGTATTGGTGCATTGAGTGCATCAAGTGTATCCTGTGATGTTCGGATCTCTGCATCCTGTTGACCTAGAAAATCCGATAAACCAAAACTTTTTAGAGTCCTGCCCATTGCTTCAACTTGTTGCTCTAATCGTTGCACAGTAAGGACCCGTGCAGCGTATGGATCGCCTGGATGTTCTTGACTGTAGTCTTCTGACAATGAACTATAATATTTTTCCCACAATGCTCTTGGATCCTTGGGCTGACAAAATATTAACAAAGTTGCAAATAGGCGCTGCAAGGCAGCTGGCATTTCTACTTGTTTGGCCTCATCTAGACACAGTTCTACCATATTGTCATCCTCAATAAGCTGCAGTTTCAACGCAGCTTCCTGGAACGTAGCACATTCATAACCATTGACTGTTCTCAAGTCTCTATACGATTTTGGAGCAGACACGTGTGTCAACAACAAACGCAAGAAGTAGCGCTCTCCTTCAGAGGGTGCCACAAAAACAAGACGAGATATTGTGAATGTTGTTCTCTTATGTTTCAACCATATTCGTTCAAATGTATCCCATCGGTAGTGCTCAACGAAGCTCCCATATAGATGTCTCCAATTTGGATCTGCAGCATTCTCACTATTCAACCTATAGAATTCGGTCAGCGGAATCCTGACACGTTTTTTGTTGGACACGACATGGGTTAATCTCTCATGAGGCCTCATCTGTATTGTTTGCATACCTTCTAAATGAATCGGCAGCACCATCACTGCAGGTTGCATTTCAAACAATTCAAACCCATAGATACGCCAGATTGCTTCAATAGGAGATACCCATCGGCCAGACTGATATTGTTCTATTTCATCAACCAGTTTGATCTCCCCTTCCCCCGCTACGTTGAATGATATCCTGTCATGCCCCTTATAAACATACTTATACAGGTACTTCACCGCCTGAATAGTTGAGCAGACCTCCACATTAATGTGGCAATCGAAAAGGTCTAGCAAATATGGGTTGTACGGAATCACCCAGCGATTGTTATGCATTTCACCTCTCACGCGCACAACGTCAGCCGTCGGCATACGTTTGTACACTGGATAACCGTCATCATTGTTGGTTGTCTCAGATACGTATGGTTTCAGATATAAGTACTTGCACTTGCCCGGACTGCTTTTATGTTTCATGCACGCACACTAAGGATCTAGTTTCCCACATGGACCGTGCATCATGTGTTTTATCACAGCTGCACGCAGATTCGCATTTGACCGAGAAGGGATTTCAGCACATACGAATTTGTCGAAATCAGCTAGACAGTTCATCCTGCCACCAGCTTTCATAATCACTAAGAAATGGGCATGAGGCAACCCTCTCTTCTGAAACTCGACTACATATACAAATGCAGCAACTTCCCCAAATTTTTTTTCATCAACCAGCTTTTTTTTTTAACAATAACAGTTTAGCTCGAAATACTCTAGCCACGATATCAGGACGATTTTGAGCCTCTTCTCCAGGTGCCAGTTCATTTTTTATTTCAGGCCAATTTGAATTGCATGTCATAGTTATAAAAAAATCTGGTTTTCCGAATCGCTGAACAAGAGCCATTGCATTTAGGTATCTCCTCTTCATGTCTCGAGGGCCACCAATATATGTTGCTGGGAGGATGACGCGCCGCCCTACATTTGCTGCGCACTGTTCACCAGCATCAATGGTGTCAAGCAATCCCTGGTATAATTCAGATCTGATTGTATCTTGATTATGCCTAAGGTAATCTAACCGGGTGTTTTCTAACTTCACATACATGTCAACGATATATTGCTGTAAGCATCTCCCAGCTCTCAACATCATATTTCCTGGTCTATTTTGCAGTTTATAACAATAATACTCACGACATAAAATATTTCGATCTTCTGAATTCAACCGACAAAAACTCTCTGAAATAATGAAAAATTCATTACTATTGTATTATTACACAAAATGAAGTCAGTAAACAGTCTACTGCAACTACCATTCAGACTTTAATGAATATACACGTATGACTTACATTGTGCCTCTGCATCCAAAAGAGTATCAGCGTCTGTGAAGCTATATGGAGGCGGCGTTGAACTCTGTACAGCTTCTTCTGTTTTATTTTTGGCAACGTGCTTCTTGAGCCCTTGTCGCCATCCACATTCCCCTTTGGGAAACAACAACGGGTACTGCAGTGGATCATAGTAGCCATAATAATGCATGACTCGATGCGAAACCTCACTATGGCTAGTAACCAATATGTGAGGTCCATCAGTCTCACCAGACGTAGAATCGTCAGGCCAGATTGTAGCAACCTCGTCAGACGTAGAAGCATTGCTTACACGCTGGTCTTGGTTAGGATTTTTTGTGATGACTATCTTAGTGTTGGTAGTAACAGTCACATCTTTCAAGGATCGGAAGAAGCGAGCATATGGATTTGTCTCTGTTACATTCATTAATATATTAATGACAACTGCATCGAGTTCTTTGAAACATGCTGCACGATTTGCAGCTTCGTGCAGGCCATCATAAAAGTACAGTTGTAGGAATTTAGGGCGACTGCCACATGGAAGTAGGTCTGGTACATTGTGGTACATTTGACCATGAAGTTTAAAAACATAAATACCTTTAATCGTCTGTGATTCGAACTTCCCACCAATGGATGTAAACGCAAACAAGTTATTATATAAGCGCGCAAACTTTCGAAAATGCACTGCTGTTGGGTCTGCTGAGGTGTACAGCTTGGTTAGTAGGGGTGGAAATGTACTGGAAGGCAGCACAATAGCTCCATTTGAACAACAAAATGTTTTTGATTCATAGATCATTCTCTTTGCAAAGCATTTATCACATGATGGAACATCCGGCAACTTGAAGGGGGAACCAACTAATGGTTGACCAATCATAGCAAGTGGTAGACCTAATATCCAGGATACGAAGTATTATATATCACTCTAAAAAAAATAATATGCATATCACTACCATTCACACATTTACCAGGCTGTGGTTTTGGGCGGGGTTTCCTGCAACGCTTTTTTGGTGGAACCGTATCTGATTTTGCTAACGTACCCCTAAATTTAGACAACAAAAACAATATGGTGCTTACATTATATAATAATACAAAGTTAATTAATGTAACAAGCATTGCTACACTACCTCGCTTCGCTGGTTTCTGCTTGTATCTGAGTCCTACACATGCGTTTAGTCTTGCCAGAACCAGGTACATTAGCGTAATACGGGAAGCTGTCATCTGTAAGCAACAATGTCAATAATCATATTAAATATACATTTAGTATAATAGTTCGCAAACATCATTATAGTATAGCGACGTACCCATCGAGCAATAAATTGTAGAGAAATCAATCCTCAATGTAACCCAGAAATATCCAGCCCTCTGCCTAACAAACACCACAACAACATCAGAATCACATTGACAAGTATCAACTACCAATTAAACACAAAGTGACATATAAACTGTTCACGCACTTGTCTAGATAATTACAGAATAACATCAATGACGTAAATATTATATTGCAAATAGTAGATTGTTTGAAAATATAACATGACATGCTACATTAGATGTAATGTAAGTTATGCAAGTACTGTATGATTCAAACACACCTTATAAGCAAAAGATTTCGATGTTCATTCATCAATAAAACATAATGGCAATTAATACATCAAAAGTCTATAGTAGATAAGCAACTTACAAATTAAAAAGGTCATATGCTCTAAGGCAACAAACATAACCACTCTTAAATAGATACGAAGTTATGCAATTATTTATGTCTGCCTAACACTAATCTGCAAAACATATCCATATTCCAAAACAATAGGTTCCATGCCATCTTCACTGAAACTTTGCAGGTTTGTAGAATACGCTTCGGTCGTTCACATACTTAGTAGATGGATCTTTCTTGTTATTCGAGGAGATATAGCTATGAAGATCGGGTAATTGTGACCTTGTTTTCCTTTTTTTGGGTGGTGGTGGTGGGCACTTCTGCACAGGAATCAAGAAAGGATCGCTCCTTGGTGTGATACAACCCTCTTCATTCAGGGTCAAAGCATCTGGATTCCCATCCTGGATCCCTGAAGTAGCTCCCTGAGATGTTTGCAAATGCTTTTCAAGTTTAATGACCATGTTCCTCGCACACTCACAGGTCAAGGCAGCTAATTTCACCTCCTCAGGGGCATAATTCGCATCAATTAAGTCAATATTATATATAGGGATCAAATATTGGATACTTTTAAAAGCAAGTGTTTGCTCTGATGTATATCTCGATGAGGCTAACTCACCAACAATATGAGTAGGACCACATTCAACTCCTTCACGAGTTATAGTTAACCATGATGTGAAACACGAAGGGGTTTGCTCTAATGTAGTTATGGAGCTACATTGTATAGGGAGTCTACCAGCAACAACCTGCAAAAGGGACACCATGTCCAAAGAAAGGTTTTGGAAATGAAATATCTCAGGGCAATCGAATTCTTCTATCAATGGAACTTTTGGATATCCCATTGCTAATCGTCTTAATTCTTCATGTTTCAACCTCCAGAGATTAGCACACCAGTGATGGGATTGTTTAATGCAGCTGTGAAGTCTGCAATACATATATCGTACTTTTCTATCAGGTCTGTAACAGCTAATCGTGCTGCCTGCTCGCACGAAACCTCAAAAACAGATGACACACCACCTATGTAAACATATTCCTCTTCAGCCAAATCACATTTTACAGTGACACATGCATTGTTATGCCCTCCACCATACAGATCATAGCGTGGTCCCTCAAACCCCAGCAAACTGGTTATCCTATGGAGCAAGGGTCGAAAAGGGATTGATATTTGTATAACTGGCGACGACATTTCCTGGACATACGGCATCTTAAACCAAATTATACATACAATCTTAATACATAAGCATATAGAAATTTCATAAACCTTTAAAAGTTTGAAAACTATATTACTATAGGTTAAAGAACAATCGCTGCAGTAACAATTAAAATTGCATCCAAATAAAACTATTTACCATATCAACTACCACACTCATCTTATATAACTTTCCACCATATGTGCATATAAACTTATATGCTTTCAAATGAATGTCATCGTAGTTTTACTACGTAGATAGACACATGTAATGTAAATCGACACAATAAATCAGAAATAATGTCTTTAAAGTGTTGACCTATATAATTATACTATGTCATTCTACTAAGGCATCAGCATGTAAGAAAAGTAGACTAATTTCCATTAAACAATTAGAGAACGAGGTCAACCAAAATAAATAACAAAGGAAACAACATCTAATAATGCTGACCTTTTAGTTTCAATATTATGGAATGTATGCTAATAGAAGTGTCTTATTTCAGAATGAGAAATGATGTAAGAATGATTTCCTATGAAGGAATATATATAATATTTACTAACATAATTGCCACAAATGACGTCAAATAGGTATAGTTTGATGACATAAGATTGCAGGGAGTCAAAATGTAAAAAGCAAATAAGAAATCAGTTGCAGGTATGGTTAAGAAGATATGGGCGTAGGACAAAGTCAGTTATAATTGGCGCCAAGTTTAACATATAGACGGCTGCCTATCTAGTACAGTCTGTGTAATAGTGATTTGTTGTATAGAGTTATGGTTGCTTAGTACTATCAAGTGGAGTGTAGAATTCCTGTTTATTAAAATAAGAAACTACAACATCCACAATAACTTTTAAATATGTGTAATCACCTAATTAGTTACTAATAACATATCGTGTCATATTTAGTCTTGTACTTATTATTATACGGAATTTCCGGCTGGACATAAACTTTCCGGTTGATTACTATATACCTATATTCATACAGCATCGTTACATAAATTATATATTCGTTGAGGCTGAATCCACAATGCTAATGGCAAACACTATTCTAAATAACAATACAAAATAATTCATTTATGGTATTACATAATCAATATCTTATATCAGCAATGCTCGCAATGCTGGATGTTATGACAATACACCTGTTAGGTTTAACTAGTTGCTCATAAACTAATTTAGTCATACTAACAAAACCATTTAATTAACTTTTAATTAACATATTTATTAGATCTTATGCATGCTTCTAAATGCGGAAATTAGGGAGAAAACCGTGTTCTTACACTCGGTCCAAGCTTGGCAAGGATGATCCTCCAAGTACCCAAAATAGAATACCTCCTTTAAAGATGCACCAAGGCAAACCCTCAATGAACCGAAACTTTGTTTGTGCTAGACAAGGAATCGGTTTCTTCCTTAAGTTATTCTAATCTCTCTAATTAGAATAATATTTGAATACTACTTTTAGTATAATTTTATTATCTTATAATAAGTATTAGAGGTTAAATAAAATCTTTCTTGCTAGGTATGAATTTCGGCCAAGGCAAGAACAAGAAGAAAAGAATGAATATGATGTATACATATATATATCAAGCATGCTATTTTAATTAAGATAATCAAATTAATCTTAAGCATGGTTATGGGGAAGGGGTTGCCGGTTTTGGGAAGCCTCAAAGGGTAACACCTTCACTTCTCAAGACACTAGGGAGGCATCTAGGTTAGTGTTCTCAAGGTAGTGTTTTAATGATTGTGTTTTATACATTAATAAACACAAACATAACCTTAACTAACCTTACCAAAACCGGCTACCATAATCCATAAAATGGATTTCATTTTACAACTTTCTAAAATGTACAATTTGTACAAAGTGTGACATCCTATATGTCATTAAGACATAAAATGTTTTAATACATTTAAAACATATAAATATTTATCATATAAATATTGTACATAATTAAATAAATCATATTTATTAATTAATAAGTAATTCGAGATTACAAATGTAAAATGATCATTTATCGTCAATACGATTTACAACCTTTGTATTAATTTCAACCCAATTCATTCTAATTACGATATAATAAAATATCGTTTAATGTTTAACAATTGACACGTTTCAATTTTAAACATAAATCTTACAATAAGATTTAACCTCTGATTTCCCGATATACGGGTTTAAGGAATATGATCAAATCGTATCAACATACATTTGATCACTTTATCAATTAAGGGAATTGTCCTAAAGGTGTGACCTAAAGGGATCAACTGACCACCACCGTCATACGACAGTAATGTCAAACTCTAGCTAGCCAATCATTACCGATTAATGTTGGTCAGTTGACTAATAATTCGTATCATCCCTTGCGCATTCTTGTTATGAGATTTAATTACGTGATCGCACTATTGTTGAGGACACATTTCCCAACAATCTCCCACTTGTCCTCGACAAGTGTGCGTCACCAATTCTCTTGTCCTATTACAATCTCCCACTCAATGCAAGATGTCTCTCTCTGGTCGTTCTTGCATTTGATCATATCATGAGTGGTTTACTCGATCTGGAGAATAACTGTTTGACCGGAATTATCTACCATAGATACCTTCCGAGCGTGGCCACGCATTTCCAGTTAACTTCTCCTCGAGTGGCCTTGAGATTTGAACAACCCTGACAAGGGGTGGACAATTTCTATCGCACTACTTCCTTTGACTAGTCACAGTCAGTCACAACCCAAAACAATCCCATTTGACTCCAGTTACGAAAAGTCGTAGAGAATGAATCAAGGTCATGCCTAAACTGTACCATCTTGGGAGAGTAATCTTTAGTCTAAGAATTGACTCACAAGAATACTATAGCAGCTCTCGCCACGACCCGGCTATTGAATTTCCAGAACTCTATAAGCGGTCACTATGCCCGACAGAGTGTCTCTTGCAGTCTGCCTATGTGATCGACTAGTCATCACATATGACTCTATGGCACTTGAACTTGCCATCAGTCGCCTCACACTCTAGTCGCTTTGAGACGTCACCTCATGTAAGCGGCTAGGGACTATACTAAGTCAATCCAGTTCACTTATGGGGTTCAACATTGTCTCTTACAACCCATTTGGATTCTGACAAAGTATCTTTTGCCTTGAGTTAATCATAACTCAAATGATGTTGTCATGCAACAATAGTCAATACTATTACATTGCATTTGATGCACAATCATCTATTTGTATTAGTGTTTTGCGAATAACCCTTTATTCATGATTGCAAAACTTACAAATTTTTAGTTCCCTTCATTATCATATTATCCCGTATAATATGATTCTATTTGAGTACAAATCTAGAACTCTTTCTAGATCTTGAGTTTCCTTTCCGGAGGAAAGCTCCCACTGTTATCTTATAACTTGTGACGTATCAATATACTGGAGGGATTATAGAATCACACTCTCTAGTCACTTATGTACTGAAATCAATATTGTAGTTTACTTATGATTTCATCATACTTATAATTTTCATTCATCTTGGCTTATTTGATAATGGTTTTATTCATCTTTATGAATAACGTATCCAACCATTTTAATTTCTAATGGGCGACCTTTTATTATCCATATAATAAACCTTCCCGTAATGATACTCCATCATCATATGACATAAATTATTTTGTTCATCTAAATTTAGAACCTCTTATTCTTTACTCTTAAAGAATCACCCATTCTCTCTAAATGGTAGGTCTTAATTCATTATCATCTTATGATATTAAACATTTTGTTTCATTTAAATTGAGTACCTCTTATTCTTTACTCTTAAAGAATCATCCATTCTCTCTAAATGGTAGGTCTCAATATATTAATGAATATTGCTCCCACTGAAAACAATATCTCTCGATTTCTTAAATGAACCTTTCATTTCTCGCATGTTAAACTTTTACTTGAATCATAATCACTATCTCTATAGTAATCATAGAATCATACCTTCTGACACAACATAAACTATATTTCAAGGAATCGGTCTTGTCTCCTAATGGATAGATGATTTCTCCTCTATTATCTTATAATTTTTGAAAAATCACTATTCCATGGAGCCGATCTTCCCACCGAATTCATACGGGGTATCCTACTGAAACAATGAACATAAAGAACCTTTCTTTCTTCGAGTGTCCTCCCTTAGTTTCTTTAGTGTCTTTATAGGTTTCTTCTTGAGAACCCTTTTAGGAATATTCTCTAAGATCCTTTAGTTATATCATTGGTTTGTTGGTCGAAATATTTTCTCCCACTTTATCCTTTGAAATAACCCTTATTTGCACAAGGATAGCTTCTTTCGATTGAACCAATGAATATAAGGTTATGGTATGATAAATTCATTCTCATTTTCACTCAAAATGATCATCTTATAATGAACTTATAGTTTCTCAAAATGATTGAAAGTACCTTATGTGGGTTAGTTCTCCGTTTTAATCAACACTTTGATTATTATTACACTTGATCATATCAATGTTAGTTATTGCGTGACTTAATAAAATCACTATAATTCATGTTTTAACAAGGTATGCAATTTATTTGAGAAATCAAAACATTGATTAAGAACAAAAGTAGTGACTCGGGTTGAAAACCAAGTCACTAATATCCAAAATTACAACCATTGTTTTAGGATTTTAATCCTTGTCTTACAAGAAAATTAAATTGTTCCTTAAATAAATGCAAAATATGAAAGAAGACGATATGAAAATTAGAGCCTAGCTCTTCAAGTCTTCGATCAATTGGATGCTACCGTAGCCATCCAAGTAAGGAACTTCATGCTTCCTTCTCCTTGCCCTTATCATTATTCGGGGGTGGCCCTTTAAAACAATTAAAAAGGGTAAATATCAACACATTTGTATCACTATACATAAGTTGATAAACGACATGAATTATACGCGAGAATTATTACCTACGGCGGTTGCCTTCCCATTTTTGAGATCACTTAAGTACTTGGGGCAATTTCGCTTCCAATGACCGATCCTCGTGCAATAATGGCACTTGTCTTGCTCTTTTGAAGATGAGGTGGAAGCGTCTTTCGAAAAGGTCTTTTCTTTGGTCGCTTTGGGCTTGAACGTTTTCTTGCCCTTGCCTTTCGAGGCATTCCTCTTGAAGCTCGTTTTCCATTTCTTTTCGATGTTTAAAACATCCTTGGTGGAACTTTCATGAAGTCCCATGTCCCTCTCGGCTTGGACTAGCATCTTATGCAACTCGTCTAACGAGGTCTCTTGGTTTCGCATATTGAAATTCACCCGGAATTGAGCATACGCCTTAACCTTATTGAGCGAGTGAAGAACTCGGTCAATGATAAGAGAGTCGGGAACATCAACATCTTGAGCTTTTAGAGTCTCCGCGAGCTCAACTAGTTTGAGCACATGAGGGCTTATCTTTTGTCCTTCCTTGAATGTTATGTCAAAGAAGGCGGAAGCCGCCTCATATTGAATCACCCTAGGAGTTTGCGAAAACATGGTCGCAAGCTTGGTGTATATCTCATATGATGTGGTCAACTTGATCATACTCCTTTGGAGGTCCGGCTCCATGGAGAAGATGAGCACATTTTTAAGAGCGGAGGACTCTTTCATGTAGGCTTCATAGGCCTCACGAGTTTGGACCGATGAACGAGCGGTCGGAGCGGGAGGAGCGGCTTCGGATAGGTAACGACTCTTATCGTCACCTTGAGCGGCCAAAAGCAATTGCGCATCCCAATCCTTAAAATTGGAACCATGCTTATCGAGTTTGCAACGATCCATAATGGACCGAAGCCTTGATACGTTAGTGAGAGGTGGAGCGTTGGTTGCCATTGTCGATGTTGAAAATTAAACTACAATAATAAAAGGAAAAACAACATCATTTTTAAATTCATAATTTAAACTAAAAACTTTAAGTTTAGTTATATATATTTACTTAATGATCTCTTACCCAATTAAGTAAACAATCCCGAGACCCAAACCCATACCAATCCGGGCACGGTGTAGCCGATTCAACCCGTATCGGTATAATTTGGTGGATTAACTCTTTAATCGGTTCTACTCTTAGAACTCTCGGTCGACAATTTTCTTAAAATTATCTTTAGCCCGAACTTATTGCAACTACGGTTACGAATACTTTCGTTGAGATCAACCAAATTTCAAGGTGTAATCTTATTACCCCACTTACCCAACGTGACAATATTAGTACCCCACTTACCCAACGTGACAATATTAGTACCCCGGTGTAGCCGAGCCTACGTTTTTGTGAAGAAGGGATTCATGGGTCCGTACTTTTTGGTAAGGCTAAGTCTCAATATTTATATGTAAGAGATCTAGTCAAATTATTATCTATCTCCGTTTAAGTGAACTAAGTCGGTGAATTATCGATAAAATAAAAGACTAGGTCGACTAGGTCGAAACATGCATGATACGATGTATGACGATTTGGCTATGCATGCAAACATATAAAAGCAAAAATAAAAGCATAAAATAAACCCTAGTATGGCCTTTCCTAGAAAAGAAATAACAAAGTACAAATTCGGAAACCAACTCCTTTGGTCCCTTGAACTTCACGCGGCACGCACTTCGAGGTAAACACCGTCTTGATCGGAAGTCCTTTCCGAATGGCACCGTCTTCAAGGAACTCCGGATTTTACAAACATTACAACTTTTCTAGTCTACTTTATACATTATAAAATAGAAATAAATTACAATTGGGTGATACGAGATCACAAAATTACAACCGAATCGGTGACCCCTTACATTACGGGAAATACCGATTTAAAACTAAGGCCATACTAAGTAAATTACATAATTCCCAAAATTACGTAAAAATAAATCATGACATTCATAATATAAAATATGCAATGCTTATATTAATATGAATTAACATGCAAACCCTAAGCCAAATCGTCCTATTTAAAACACTTATTTAAATAGTTATCGCAAACCTCGGTTTATGGAATCGCGTGTTTTAACGGTTAACAACACTATGCATTATATGAAACGGTTTTCATCCTTAAGTTAATCATCCCAACTCTTATAGGATTCAAAATTTAGTCTTACTCAAACTTTGAACATGAATTAACTTAATATATTTTAATATTGATTGGTATTACTCGGTTTTTCGGGAAAAATAATATAAAATTCAAAAGAGTCATAAAAATTTCGAAAATTCAAAATTCAAATTTTGAAAAATCCAGAATGTTCTTAAAATTTTCAGAAAGTTAAAATATTAGTATTTTATACGGTTTTATTATTATTTCGAAAATAACACGTAAAACGAGCAATTTAAGTCGGAAAATTCAATAATTAACTTCATAAATGCAAATTAAATACTAATAATATTTTTGTACCTTCCAAAACATTTTAAGAACACAAGATGGACAGAAAATTAAATGGCACATTGCCCCATAGCCGAAATTTTAAAGCATGCTTTCTTTTATTTAATTTTAAATGCTACTTTTAACAAATCAAAATTAAATCAATACAAATCAAATCTGAAACTTTTGGCACCCAAGATAATTTCCAAGATGAACATATCATATATGACTAATGTGGGTTACATTTTTCGGCCATTTTTAACAACATTTGCAAATTTTAACGATTTACGTCATATATCGTACGATTTTAACCTTTAAAATTATTTCTCAAGCATAAATTAAGATAAAATTCTCGAAAATTTTATACATGCTGGAAATAATATATATGACATCGTGTTAAATTTTTATGGCCAAATTCCAACTTAAACTATTAAAGTCGAAATTATGTCACTAATTACCCGATTTTTACACTAAAAATCTATAATATTGGAATATTTCGAGATAAATTTCTGAAAATTCAACATAAATTTTAAATATTGCATGTGACATCCTCATAAATTTTTATAGTCAAATTCATAATATAACTATTTTAACCCATTTTTATTCATCTTATTGCATTTTAAGCATTAAAATTCATATCACACGATTTAAAGGTCCATAATTTACGAAAATTCATATTCATATTATAGAAAATACATGTGATATCATACTGAAAAATCTCGGCCAGAAGCTTATTTTAACTATTTTTCCCAAAATAAACTATTTTTAACCATTAAAACATATAAAAACCGAGATATTATATACCAATAATCAATATTCATGCAAAAATTATTCCAAACATTCTAAATCATATTAGAAAACAGTAGGTATCATGCTAAATTAATTTCGTGCATATCATATATCAAAACGAAAATTATCAAGTTTTATTTTGTTATTCTAATAACTCCGTAAAAACGAAAACGGAAAGCATGCAAACAACCTATTGCTCTGATACCAATTGTTAGGTTTAACTAGTTTCTCATAAACTAATTTAGTCATACTAACAAAACCATTTAATTAACTTTTAATTAACATATTTATTAGATCTTATGCATGCTTCTAAATGCGGAAATTAGGGAGAAAACCGTGTTCTTACACTCGGTCCAAGCTTGGCAAGGATGATCCTCCAAGTACCCAAAATAGAATACCTCCTTTAAAGATGCACCAAGACAAACCCTCAATGAACCTAAACTTTGTTTGTGCTAGACAAGGAATCGGTTTCTTCCTTAAGTTATTCTAATCTCTCTAATTAGAATAATATTTGAATACTACTTTTAGTATAATTTTATTATCTTATAATAAGTATTAGAGGTTAAATAAAATCTTTCTTGCTAGGTATGAATTTCGGCCAAGGCAAGAACAAGAAGAAAAGAATGAATATGATGTATACATATATATATCAAGCATGCTATTTTAATTAAGATAATCAAATTAATCTTAAGCATGGTTATGGGGAAGGGGTTGCCGGTTTTGGGAAGCCTCAAAGGGTAACACCTTCACTTCTCAAGACACTAGGGAGGCATCTAGGTTAGTGTTCTCAAGGTAGTGTTTTAATGATTGTGTTTTATACATTAATAAACACAAACATAACCTTAACTAACCTTACCAAAACCGGCTACCATAATCCATAAAATGGATTTCATTTTACAACTTTCTAAAATGTACAATTTGTACAAAGTGTGACATCCTATATGTCATTAAGACATAAAATGTTTTAATACATTTAAAACATATAAATATTTATCATATAAATATTGTACATAATTAAATAAATCATATTTATTAATTAATAAGTAATTCGAGATTACAAATGTAAAATGATCATTTATCGTCAATACGATTTACAACCTTTGTATTAATTTCAACCCAATTCATTCTAATTACGATATAATAAAATATCGTTTAATGTTTAACAATTGACACGTTTCAATTTTAAACATAAATCTTACAATAAGATTTAACCTCTGATTTCCCGATATACGGGTTTAAGGAATATGATCAAATCGTATCAACATACATTTGATCACTTTATCAATTAAGGGAATTGTCCTAAAGGTGTGACCTAAAGGGATCAACTGACCACCACCGTCATACGACAGTAATGTCAAACTCTAGCTAGCCAATCATTACCGATTAATGTTGGTCAGTTGACTAATAATTCGTATCATCCCTTGCGCATTCTTGTTATGAGATTTAATTACGTGATCGCACTATTGTTGAGGACACATTTCCCAACAACACCGAACTAAATACTTAACTCGACATAAAGACTGAAGTGTAAATAACATCATAATCAATAGATATAACGAGATTCAACATATATAATATAGTATCAGAGTGCGTACAACACTATGTTTTTCAGGCCTTCTTCCGAATACAGGAGTCTGATACATTAAGCAAAAAAGTACTCGCCATCACGCAGATACAACTTCAGAAACACAATACAAATTCCCAATCTGGCAATGCTAAATGAGTACACAAAAACTGCTAATCTCCAAAAAGTCATAATTTGAATCGTTCCCCAAATCAATCATTTGAACTGCGACTTGGTGCAATTTTGTATGTGACAGGGATCCGGCCTGCTAAACAATGGACGACATTGTCAGGACTTGCAAAACGGCCACTCCTTGTATGCTCTGTGCGATCAGCTGGAACAATTGTAGGAATATAGTCAAACACACAGCCTACTGCAGTTTCATCTCGCTCAATGAGGGTGTTTGAAAACTCAGGTTCGTTGGAAATCTCATAAACCCTTTCTCTTACAGTTAAGTAGCTTTCTATCTCCAATTTGCATAACAATGCAGCCATCTCTGATTTGAAAGATTGATAATTAACATCAATAACCTCAAGATTATAAGTTGATATCAAATACTGGACAACTTTCTTAGCCAAGCTGTTTTTAGCACCATCAAGTGTATCACAACATAATCCAATAAATATCAAATTCAAACCAGAACTTGATGACGATCTGATAGTGATCCAAGCACTGTACTGACCATCACCATGCCTGATTGATTCCAATGGTGTACACTGGACTGCATATATCTTGACAATCTTGCTAAGGAGGGGCATATAATCAAGATAAACATGTGTAATGCTCATAACATCATTACATTTTTTTCCCTTTAGACTACATTCAGCACTCCTCCCGACAAAATTATGCAGCTCTCTCCGCTTCAGATTATAAAGCTCAGTACAACGCTCTAGATCAACGCATCGTTCAGAAGTAAGATCCTGAACGACAATAGCCCATCGTCTGATAACATCATTGACAGCTTTCTTTGCCGCAACTTCACAGGACTCCTCAATTGTATCAGCGGAGCCACCCACATAAGTCAGCTCCATAAATCCAGTAGTCCACATTACAACATTTGTCTTCACCACCACATACACGCTGTTTTTAGACATATCTAACATATGGTATACAGGTTCCGGAAAGTGTAGTATAGCCGCGATCTGTTTCAGAAGAGGATGAAATGGAAGAGCAATCTGCGTTGGAGGAACTTGCAACATCTGTAATTTTTGTTTAAAAAACGTGGTCACTAATCGTACATAGGAGTAAAAACAGAGCAACAAACAAATAATATTAACAATTAGCATGTAAACCGAATTATCCTTAGTTAGAGTTCAGACTACAAAAAAATATGTCATTTAAGACTTACGATATACAAAGAACTAAGACTTTTGCTATAATTTATTCATAAGTGACTATTAGATATATAGAAACTGAGGTATGTTCAGCATCAATTACATTGATATCCTTGAATTTTAGAAATAATCTTGATTAGCTGTGAGTATTTCAATGTGAAATAATCGTCATAAGATGGGATTGTGTATATCATAGGTGTATATTATATAATTTTAAAAACCCTTAAATTAAGCAATAGTACAATAACTACATTACCTATAGAATAGTACTATTAGGTATGAGTATGAGTATGGGTATGGGCATGGTTGATAGATACGGTTCATGTACAAAAATTAGTTGTTAAATATGTACTTTATAACTATTACAATATATGAATGATGATGTGAATATGACTACTAAGGCAATGTAACTTATATGATAAGCAAGTTAATTATGTATAAAGTAAGTGTAAACAATCATTGCAATTCCACTATGACATTGTGTGTAAAGATAGATTATGAAGAGGTAGTTTGAGTTAATATCCGTATTTACACAACAACAGGAAGAAATACGGGTAGAGCATCGACAATACATAATTTGTACTTCTTGATATCATATTTGTGTTCGAGCGTCTAATCTTCACCGTCCTCATCTATTTTCGCATTCCGTCTATCGTAAACCTATCAAATCGGTTATAACCTACAATACCTAAACAATATGGCCTTATTCACCGATTAAAAGAATACAACGTATTAATTAATGACGTGTTGGTATCGATGACTATTTAATTAGCAAGTTATATAAATTTACCTGTCAAAGAAGAAGTTTAATCAAATCAAATAACATAAAGCCACAAAAATTGGGTCAATAGTGAATACAATTACTTATGTAGATTTAACTATATCATTGTGTATCATTTTAGTAAATAGGAGCAGCTTAAGTTAGTGTACTCATTGGTTACAAATCAATGGCTATTTAATTAGCTAGTTATAACCTACGGTACCTAAACAATATGGTCGAAACATAAACTACATAACTAAGACCATCCCCGAGCAAGGTCAATTGTTTGTTTGGCTCAAGTTAATTACAATTAAATGAAAATTACAATTGACATAATGGTGTTGAGAGTCAATTCGTGATCTAAGGTGGAGTAATTTGGCCCCTTACATGGCAAACTTTCATTGGTTACAAATTAGAAAATGGAAACTAAAAAAAGATAAAATTATTGTCTCGATTAAATCGATTTTCTGCTTGGAATGGTAAAAGAGGGTCAATGTAAAGAAAGTAAGATTAGTGTTAATACGTTGTTGACTTGATTACGTTAATATTTTGCTTAATGTGGTGTACAAACATACACTCATTATTAGAGCAAAATTTTTAAAAAAACGGTCCACATTTCTAAACCACATCCGATCCCGAAACCACAATATAAAAATCCTACAGTTATGATTTTTAATAAAACTGGTAAGCGAACTGCAATTTGTAGTGTTGAAACTGGAGAAGTGGTGAATCTCATTTATGCAAAACCAGTTTCCGGATTTTAAATGGGTTTAATAAAAAAAATTTAAATATACTTTAACTCTAACTAAATCTTAAGTAACTACATGTTTGTTCATTAATGAGATGTTTTAATCGCATTTAATCTAAAGTAACTACATGTTTGTTCATTAATGAGACGTTTTATTCGTATATTATAGATATATTACGTTGTTTCTGTTTCATTCGGACCTATGATAATAGTCTTTAATAATCATATTTCAATTTATTTTGTGAAAGGAAAATAAACGAAGGGTAAACATATGACTCTGATTGACGGAATACAACATTTACAATAATATCATACGAACAGAGAACATATACGGCGTTACTTTACATTGATTATATTGAGACGTAATTGTTACAATCGTTAAACAGAAAAATAAACATACAAAAGCATTTTACAAACATAATTATACACATTACAATTAAATCATGTATAAATGTAAATGCAATTTACTGTACAATATATACCAAGTATATTAAGAACAGCACAAATTGCAGTGATTTTACAAATGAAATCACAGTTCATTGTACCAGTATAACCACCCCCAACACATGCATGACTCTTTGCCTTCTTCATACATTCCCTATAAAGATGTGATTAGACATAACTATTCACTATTAACACCTATAAGTGCCATTGAAAACAGTAAACATTAACCCTTCACTGACAAACCTTTTCATCTTCAGAAAATCCTGCAAAATCAAACGCCATTTGATCTACAATGACTAAATTCTGCAAGGAAAATATGTACTCAAAGGAGAACGATAAGAAAGATTTTAAGAATGGGTATGTGAACTGGAAAAAGGAGCAGTTCAAAACAACCTCTCTGTTTTCAACAACAACTGTCCAGAAGCACACACCGTCTGGCACCAGAAGTCATCACCCATTCCTGAGCCTGCCTGAACTTACAACCGATGTATTTAACAGGCTCAATAGAACAGACAAGCGAAGCATGGTCGAAGTATGTAAAGCTTGGGCCGGTCTGTTTTTGGTTGGGACAAATACGGCAAAGGTTGGGTATGATTACCAGCGACAGTTGGCAAAGGAGAACAACAATGGCATCATAAGGGTAACAAGAGGCAACAATTTAGTTGCACTGTATTGTTCCTGCATGTATGCCAAGGACAAGAAGCAGAAGAGGATAATACATAGAAGGGTTGAAAAAAGTCCCAAGGCTGCACATTTGGAGGAAATGTCCGAAAAAAAATACAATGATGAATCGGGAAGCGAAGGATACTACGATTCTGACTGTTAATGTCATAGGTAATTGTCTAGCAAACAACACGATGTTTGCAATTTTCTCGACAATTAAGTATAGGGCCTATCCCAATTCAGATCGTAGTCTAACAAATCTTTTTTTGTAAAAACACCAAAAAAAAATGGTGTACTGATAATGTAATTAGGATTTAATCGAGTATAATATTTCATTCTGTCTTGTTCAATATCATGTTCCACAATTTCACAAGTTTTTTGTTCACATAACGAAATTAATCATTTCTGCACAGCTTATTGCATCTTCCTAATATTATGTATCAATGCCTGACCATACACTAAGGCCTCTTCTTATAGCATTCTCGGTTGCTGTTTGTTGTCCGTCAAAGGCTCAGGCTCTGATTCCTCTGATTCGAACATTTCAAAGTAAACATATGAGCAACACTTTATCCAACCAATTCACTGATTCTTAACAACTACTGCAGGATGAAGCCTACCCCAACTTGAATGTCCTGGTTGCCAGTTGTAGGCGGAGACGTATGAGGTATTGGGATAAATGCAGGTGTTGATGGTGCTATTTCATTATACATACTGCTTAAAGGGTTCATAATTGAACATAGTTAAGCTATATATACCTAAGAGTGTTTATTTGTGGCACAACTATCACCAAAACAAGCAGCGTGTACATAATGGTCAGTGCAATATGTTATTGCTATTAATATGTCCGATAAGTCAACAGGGTTGTAGGTAATGGTCCGCTACCCCGATAGTTACCAACATTCCGCCAGCAACATAACACTTCTTATTTCAGTGAATATGACAACACCGTCTAAAACAGCACATAGATTGACGTAATCGTGAAGGTACAAAAGTTAAAAAACGGAAACACGGTACGACTGCAAGCAACCTCAATACCCAACAGCCACAAGGGCTTAACAAAAAACAGACTATTGTCATAACAGTAGCCTAACAACATGAACTTTCTAACATAAGTAGATATTGGCAACAGGCATACGCCAGTACACAAAATAACCTGTAAAACCTGTTTCACCCAAATCAAAGGCAAACATACAAGCCAGAACACACTAACAAAAACAATGGACATCTTCAAATCTGCGATATCTGGGCCAACTCCCATCTCAGTTCCCGACTTAGAAGAAGTGACCTTGCTGGCTTCACCTGAATATAGAACTCACTGTTCTTCCAGTGGTTTTCCACCTGTGACAGATAGCATTCCTTCTCCTGGCACAGGCAGTAAGGCAACATACATGAAGATTTAGTATAGTAATTAAATAATATTCACTGAACAAACAGATTATGACTAACTGACCAAGAAGCACCCGTACAGTGTCAGAAGCAGTGCAGCAATTACCTGTGGAAGCATTGAGAAGAGAACACCCGCTTCCACATCAAGAAGCTTCTCTGCATTATCAGTCAGCGCATTGAAACTACACACGCCAGTTTCATCCTTCACATCTAGCGCTACCATTAGCCTGCAATGATCAGAAAGTCAGTACGGACAGTGTAAATAACGTACGCAAGCTGCAGAACACAGCTCCATTACCTAGGGGAAGCCACTACATTCTCTGGTATGCATGCATAACAATTGTAGGAAACACCCAATTCTTCATAACCACCAGTACCACAGTTACTACACCCGGTGTAGTATTGGATATTTCCCTTATTAAGCCTGAGAAGATGCACACATAACCAATGACGCTCTTCCTGCAGGACGTCTCTCGCCTGATAGACCAAAAAGTGCAGAATCATACTCAGATAACCAGCAATAAAGAAGTATTACAATTTTTGGTTTAGGACAATACAGCATACTATGGCACACACTGTGAATTCAAAAGACAAAAACGCGAAAGAGGACATCACAATATCACAAAGCAGCTATTAGAAGATGTACACATACATCTTGTTGTAGGAGCCACCCAATCGTAGTAATTATGCGCTCAGAAGCTGGACAGCGTACATCAAAAATCTGACGATGTTTATTAGCCAGAAGTTCAAAGCAGGAATCTCCCCTGCAACAACTCATTAATGGCCCAATATTCACAGTACTCAATAATACCATAAATGTACATTAGCAAATCAGACCCTTACCAGGTACGCAACATATCAGCCTCTTTTCCGTCTGGGACGAGGTTCACAAGCGTCTCTTTCGTAGAAGAAAGAGAAAATCCTAACCAACAACAACATACATTAGCATCAGATAAGGCCTTCAGTGAAGGTACGCAGTCATATATAGCATGATTAGAAGCATGAAATACCGTTCCGGCTGCATGCTCTCAGATTAGAGAAACTGATAACAGGGAAGGATGTTCTATTAAGTTCCAAGTTTCTGCACTGTCGCACAGCAGGTCTTTCCCAAACAGTTATCATCATAATTTGCTCAGAGCTGCATACACAAATCTCGAAGATCTCAGTACACAAGCCAACCACAAGAATCAAACAGATAATACATCAGCTAGATTAGATATAAATTTTGCGTTCAAAAACCATACCTTGTATCAACAATGTAAATCTCAAACAACTCACAAGTATTACCAACCAGCCTTGGTTTTTGACATATCCGATCAACGAACACAACAATACCAATCACATCTGTACACAAATCACGTTTAAACCAGCACACGTAATACATATCCAAAGAACGAGTAAACATCTTTTTAAAAAAGTGACCGACCATAACATTCTTCAACTGAAAGCCTCTTCGGTATACTTGCAACAGGCACGTACCGAACAGGATCAAAGAGCTGCCTACCACACACCGGCCGAACAACAGTTTCGCCGTTGAAAATAAGTTCATAAACTTGACTATCATGATCGCTCCAACACTGATCTCCAACAACCCTAACCCTAGCATTTGTAATTTCATACTCGACCTGATCATGCATTACATCGCCAAATAACTCAAGTTCCTCATTATGAAATGCAGTTCTTAGCCTCGCACCCTTTACAAACATAAAAGAACCAATCAAATTGTCACCAAAACGTTAAATTCCCATAATGTAGAGAAACTGTAAACACAAGTCGCAATTGTTGACAGCAACATAAAACTCTGAACAATTATCTACGGCTAATGAAGAAGTACATATACCGTGTGTTCTCAAATCATACTGCTTTTTTTTTCAATCCCTTGAACATTCAAAAAGAAACCACAAGTAATAATGACAAAGAAAGCAAAATACTTACAAAACTACACAACCCCTCAGAACTACACCATGCCTACCCACAGGCTCGCAGACAACAGAAACACACGAGAACAATAACGTAAATTAAATACACCAACATCCGGCAGACTACATCCACTGTATACACAACCCATGTTTATCCCAACCATATGCCACCATTAACACACAGAAGCCAGTACACATCGCAGAACTCAAATTCCTTACACATAGTACTTTAATAATCAAACGAAACATAAATTTGGTCATGCAAAACTCCCCACCCCAGCACTCACAATAGCATATAAATCACAATACTATGAAACAATTCAAACAGGAAATATCCAAATATTATGACCATATAAACTACAATACCTTCTCATCCTCGAATGTTAACAGTTCACATTCGAGAGGATGTGCAGTCAACGAACCATGTATGCTTATCTTCTCTATTACCCTGACTCTCAGAGAATATACGCCATCCCTGCCTGCAAGCGACCTCGCACATTGCGACACTTGTTTCATGATGTCCTATACAACAAGATGCGGTTAACTCACATGATTACAATTAGTAAATGTTTTGAATATTGTTCAGCATCAAACAAATTAAATAAATCAGAGACTAATACAAACCTGAGAGAGTGTTGTTATAATGAAAGTAAACATACCCAATAAGAGGAGTTATATTAGCTTGGGTTGCTTGTAAAGTGGGTTAAATGATTTAGCAAATTCACAAATAAAATAATAGTTAGTACTTTGACAGTATGGGCTAACTGAAATGTTACTGTTTACACATTACCTACACATGCCAAGAAGCTAAGAACATGCACTCTAAATACACAAAATCAAAACGTTTTCATCTACCACCCACCACAGAAATCATGAATAGATTATTGTACTCGATTACTCTAGGATAAATGCTAAATTACAAGGTTTAGGAACATGTCCATCCATGTTAATGAAATCATAAATAGATAAAGAGTACCTAGAACGAACTTACTCAGACTGCTCCTCCCCTTGTTATTATATAATGTTGGATTAGTCTAAGCTTTAACCATGGTAGTAATGATATTTCTTCCTTAAACAGCATCTACCCTAACAAAACTCAGAAAGCAAAATCATGAATTTGTAAAACACAAATACCAAAACATACATATATATCAGGTCATTCTATACGACATGATACATATATACTAATTAAATAGCATCTACCCAACATAGTTAACTCTAAAACATAACTAAGTAAAAAACAATGAAGAACTTATGATCCACAGGAAATGAATGGTAGATCACACAATGTTAACAGTAATACACTAAAGATTTCGAAATATATAGAACCATTAGTACATATCCAGGAAGTCAATAAACAACATTTAAAGATAGCTTATCCCACAAATTAGTACATGTAATCCACCATCCGCAAATCGTAACAAAATGCCTGAAAAATAGTGAAACCAAACTGGGACACCAGTAAGTGCAAAACAGTACTACATTATAAGACTATAACCGATCTGCATAAGTGCTCCATCTACTCTAATCAGTAGACCAACCATCAGAGGAGGAGACAGTAGGCCTAAAAAAGTCTTCTTCGAGATAACTGTAATATATCTCATATATATCAAGCGCATCAAGGGGACCGGCGAAAATTTCACCAGTAGCCATACATAAATGATATATAGTCATATGAGGGACAATTGATTCACATCGTTTGAAAAACTCGATAACTTCTTCCTCTATAGTGGTCAGCTCTCTCCGTTTAATATCCACTGATTCTGATTATAACAGAGAAATCAAATAAGACCGGTATTTTTTTTTTGCGTAATTAAAAAACGTACATCAAAGATAGCAGCAGCACCTTCAGTCACCTGCTCATCAGGTATTGGTCGATGGTTATTCCGGTAACGAGGACCCATCATCAACTCTAGCGAAACAAGCCGGAAGTCATCCCGACGAATCAAGCTCCATATAACATCATTGTTCATGACAACCATCAAGCGATGAAACAGAGGACCGAAACCGTTCACAACTTCATCGATTTTAGATTGTAGAAATCGTACCTCATCAACATTATTCAAAGGCATAGAGTAGATTAGAAGAAAAAAGAACCGAAAAAGAAGGAGAAAACAGAAGTCAGAATTGAAAAGTAAATGCCGTAAAACAGGGGATGAAGTGCCTTTATGTGAACATCACAAAGGAAGAAGACAAACTGCACACTATTCATCACGCTTGATGCACGAGAACACTGCTCTACTGTTCATCCTTATGAGGTTTTATGCACATTTATAAGGGTTATAGATAAAAAAAATTTGGTCCCTTTGCAACTACACATTACTACATCCACACTCAACCTTTCTCACCCAAACACATTGACAATCATTTGAAGCATAGATATTACTCTGTACCATATTAACATTCATTCTTCATTTCAATTGTAGTTGGCATCAAAATACGGTAAAGGTTTCGAGACTGAAAATAAAATCAATTAAATAACTTGACAGTTATACAGGTGTATCCAAGTACGGAAATATAACCTAGTGACTACTACGTATCCCTTATTGATGACAAACTTCATAACGAATTTAAATGTATATAGCAGGCATAAAATTTTAAATATGATATACGCAACACATGACTATATACATTCATAGCTTAGAACACATATTCTACATATTACTAAACATGGATTGCTAAAGCAATTTGTAAAATAATAAAATCATAAATCTCAAATTCCGATCACATTTGCCTGGTATGCCAATCAGTAAACTCTTGCAAGGTATAAGGCATGCATATAAGAAGCGTATACACATAGAATAGTGCAGACAATTATCAACGCGCACGGCCTCCGGTTCGGTCTACTAGCTTTACCCATAAGACTTAACTTGGTTCCACATCCTATAACGACATAGCATAGCTGGCTCTACTAACCATTCCAGTCAATCATGATCATATCTCTCTCACATTTATCCTTTTAGGTGACTATAGCTCATCAACTTATTACACATATCGTTATACTATATCTCTACCTAACGGTTCAGGGACCATACAGCCGCATGCATAGCACCATATATATATACAAGTAAAGCTCATATTCAAATCTCTTTTTATCAATACCAGAAATATTATATCTCAGTCAACATTCAACATCAATCTCATGATTCACAGTATATATTACCAACCATATTTCACATCATAACTTACCTCATTCCTTCTCCTGCAAGAACGTTAGTACCAGATAACTAGGTTACTATATAATCTACCCCACTTTTCACTTTCTCTCATTGGGTTCCCGAGACAGAACAGAAAGGGCCCAGGTTTGGTGTGAGGGGGCCCCTAACTCATCCCGTTCCTTTTTGGGGCTCCTAACAGTTTCATCTCGGGGTTCATTTTATCAGACTCTTCCTACGTTCATTATTATTCATTTGATTTAGGCATGAGGATCGTTCGCTCTGATACCACTTTGTAACACCCCCATTTATTTAAGGGCCTGTACTAGGACTCCCCAGATAAATATGGGTGTTACCATCTCGATTTCCCGAGGCAGTAGATACAAAGGAATGATAAACAGTACTTTAATTAAAAGTTAAACTCTATAACATGTTCATACAACTGTAATAAAACTGTCTTATGAAAACTAAGTACAACTCATGCTAAACTGGCTATGGTGATCTAGACTCTAGTCTGGTCCGGATCCAAGCTCTCTCCTCCCACAGCTTCCCATAGTCTCAGCAACCTGTCAATCTGCTCCCCAATAATTTGGTTCATCACAGGTGATCACGAATACACAGGGTCAACCACGAGGTTGAGTAGAGGAAAATAAATAAACAAACTTATAATATATATATTGGGATCAATCGTCCCTTAACTCCGCAGCGATCCAACACCAAATAAACTCCGCACCGATCCAACACCAAATAAACTCCGCACCGATCCAACGCCAAATAAACTCCGCACCGATCCAACGCCAAATAAACTCCGTACCGATCCAACGCCAAATAAACTCCGCACCGATCCAACGCCAAATAAACTCCGCACCGATCCAACGCCAAATAACTCCGCACCGTATCACAAGACCCATTATCACAATTTCCTCATTATAGGAATATACAGACAATTAATAACATTACAACATTATTCATTTGATAAGATGTATATAATTCACAACAATTAATAATCATGTATCACATCATAAACGAGTGCACACTTATTCCCCTACCTCGAATAGCAGAATGAAGATAAGTCCAAGGCTCGTTAGAAATGTTCCACGCAAAACTCGCTCCCTAAACACGTATACATAACGAATTAAAAACCTTCCCGAAACCCCATAACAGCCTATACTTGCTATAAATAGAAACCTTCCATAAATGGAAATTTTCCCAAAATAGAACCCATTATAAATGGAAAGTTTCCATAAATAGTAACTTCCCAAACTTAACGATTTCCCGACTCAACATCGAATAGAAAAGGAATAACTAACAACGACTATAATAAAGATAGTAGTAAAAATAATTTTAACAATAACAATAATAAAAATATTGATACTAATAATAATGATAGTAATAATAATAATAATAATAATAATAATAATAATAATAATAATAATAATAATAATAATAATAATAATAATAATAATAATACTTTTATTATGAAAAACACAAGAAACGAAACTCCAAGTAACCCATAACCCGACACAGAACACCAACCCCTTACGACCTCTATTTCTCGCACCTACAGCCACCTACAACCACCGACAGCCACCAGCCACCGTACCTACATCGCACTGGACACCTATGACCGCCGGCAAAGGGATCGACTACTAACGGCGATGTGAACCAGACCCTTAAACCGGCCTGGTTCCTCGCCCAGCCACTCCACCAGCCTGACTCTAGACGGCTGTCGACCACTGTCCACCACTCGCTTCTACCTGCGACAACCACCAGTACCACCCCCTGACATCAGGCTATTAACCCACGGTGGTACCACCGTGTCGACCTCCCCCGAGTCAACGGTGGTGATGCGTGCCTATTTTATGATGTTTTACATCTATGTTTACACGCATTTTGTCGCTCATTTACTATGTTTTAGCATTTATTTCCCAACAATTGTCTACTTTCGTATTTTTATGCTCTTTTACAGATTTATGCGGAAAAGGGACGATTTTATACCAAATTTATGCCCTCGGGATTTTTCATGACTAAGGACAAGAAAGAACAAGCCTAGCGCGCATTTCAAGGCCTGAAGATAGCATAAGCAAAGGTGCATATAGCAAAGAATCGATCCACGACATTGAAGCCTGTTTCAAATGGCTATATCTCGAGTTCTAGAGCTGATAATGGAGTGATTCCAGTTGGAAATGAAAGCTTATCCTCTTAGCTTTCCAACTCCGCAAGAATCGCTTGATTACGATAAGTAACGAAGAAATGGCAGCTGTTTTAAGATCGACGCGTGCTGCAGTCCCGACAATCAGGTCGACCGACCTACTAATTGGGTCGACCGACCACAGCACAGACCCAGAAGTTTCCGCGAAGCCCATTAAAGTGTTTAGGTCATTGAGAAACTCTTTATTTCCGCCTATTTAAGCCAAATTTCGTGATGAGGGTCAGGCATTCAGATTTCCATCAAGTTTTCTACCTAGTTTTCTATCATAGAGTTACATCTAGTTTTAGTTTTAATCTTTCCATAATCATCAAACACTTTTCTTTAGTTTTATATATTGTTCATCATCAATCTTTCAACATTAATCAATAAAGCTTGTTCTTTTCCGCCTTAATCCTTATTTCTGGTAATTCCTCTCTTAATTTATGTTTTATTATTGTTAGTTTATAATTATTGCATATGGTTAAGTTAGAATCCCAAGCCTTTATTATTATTGCATGTTTAGATTGATGTTCTTTATAATTTCCATGTTTATTCCTATTTTTATTATTGTTTCAATAGTTATGAGTAGCTAATTTCATATGTTAGGATGTAGGGAGTAAATATGCGAAGGTAGTATAGATTCCGAATCGACATGTTGCAGGGTGGAGGTCGGCCGACCGGGTTAGCTGGTCGGTCGACCGACACGCGTATGAATTCTGTTTCGCTTTAATTTGTAGACTATAATGACCTACAATGAGACCAAAAGGAGACTTGTAGGATGTTAGTAATGACCTACCCAAGATTGAGAGATATGGGAAGGGCATTGGTTTACTTCTTAAGACGGATAGGTTACTTAAGACTGAAAGGTTTGTGACCTAGAATTTAGGAATCACCCTTATTGTTGACACCCAATAATTGTGAGACCTAGGAACTAATAGCATAGGCCGAAAGGAGCTATTAGGTACCATAGACAGAAAGGATATGTTACACCCCTTACGCGACTGCAATACATGTTGACCTTAGGATTTATATTATCTTAGCTGTTTATTACCCAAACATCCTAACATCTCTTTTATTATAATTTTATTCTCATCTTTATTTACTTGTTTTATCTTATTCTTAAATTTAGTAACAACCAATCAAAACACCCCTCTTTTTATTATTATCTTTATAGATTAAAAATTAGCAAACAGAATTAACCTTGTCTCTCTGTGGTTCGACCCTTACTATCACTATCTATAGTTTTAGTTTGGTTTATAAATTTTATCTTTGACACCCCTCAACGACGGGTATCAGGTGGTACCACTCCCAATTCAACCACTGGAACCCGACATCAGACCCTAAACAAACAAAGAACAAACAGGGCCACAAACCACCGTCACAGACGCTAGCTTAGCCTCCTACGCTGGGCACGCCACCCACCAAGACGCACCTCCGACCACCACAAATCTCAAAACGAAAAACCCTGAATCGAAAACCAACAAAAACAGACTCGAATTAACCCCACAAAACCACACGTATAAACCCTTGACTGCAACTGAAACAAACGAGTTGTTTCAGACGACAAAACCACCACAATTGGTGGTTCCTGGTGACCAACGACGATTCCCATATAAGACCACGCCCTTCCACTAGTGTCATAGATTAAGGTTAAACACCGACTTGACTCACAACCATGAAGACACACTCGAAAAACAGTAGAAACGACAAGGAGAGACGAAAGGAGAAAAAGAAAACGTGTTGTCATACTTAGATTACCTCTAAATCGACCACCCTTAGGCTGCCTAGAGACCACCGTGAACACTGCCTACCAAAGCTTTGTCGTGACGGCTGGGAGAGTATGGTGTTTGAATGATAAATTAGGGTAAACTTAGGTCTAGGATTATGTTAGAAGGGGTGACGGTAGGGAGGATTACTAGTAGGGTTTGAGTTTGTGTTCTACAAAACAGCCGTGGGCTTGGGTGAGGCGCGACTTACGAGGCCCAAGTCACCGTGCTAGAGGTCCAGGGATCGATCCTTCATAACCACATAAACGTGTGCCAAAGGTATAGGGATCGAATCCTCATAAAAACATAACCACTTGCTTTACTTGAATACTTAAACATAGATGCTCAAATCATAAAACAACTATCGACACAAATAAAATCTTAATTACCGTGTCTAGATTTTCGAGGTATTACAGCATCACCCTTTCTCGTTTTACCCATTTAGCTCCACATTAGCCAAAAATTGCCTTTTGACCTTTTAACTACATCCTACATAATGCCTACCTTATGCTGAGCTAGGAGTAGTGAAGGATTTGTGCCATTTTATCAATTTTTGGCCTGTTTTCATTGTTGTTGGTGTGTTTACGAAGGGAAGGGAAGTTTCCAGCTGAATTTTACTCGATCGAGGGCCATTTTTACTTGATCGAGTGGTTTTTATGGTTAAGTTGATCGTTCGATAGCTTTCAAAAAGAAAAGAGCTCGATCGAAGCTTTTTATGCTCGATCGAGCAACCTGGGAAAGAAAAGCAGTCGATCGACCACCCATTTTGGTCGAGCGAGAAGAGTTCACACTGTTGAACAACCGAGGGTTTTCAAAAAAAGAAAAAAGAGAAAAAAAAAACAATCAAAAAAATTTCAAAGAATGAAAGAAAAATTGATGAAAAGGAAAAATACGAAAATTTTGTATCCGGTTGACAGTTGGTAAGATTTTGGGTAGTATTTTGTTTGCCTAGCAAAGGCAAAGCGCTATATGTATAGTCGGAAGAATTGGGAATGTACTTTCATGAGATTTGGAGGTTTTAGCTCAGCTTAAACCCCCACTTACCCATACTTGTTTTACCCCTTTTTGTCCCACTTAGCCTCACTATCCCAAAACTTGCAATAGTTTGGTGTGTCATGGACATCGTTGGTGGTTGTGCGTGTGTACGGTGCTTGAAACCTTTATTCATGCTAGTCTAGCATACATGTTTTGTTGGTCGTAGTTTAGGCGAGAGTCTATATTTCCCTATTCTTCTCTTCTCTTCACATATATTTTACCATTTGCTTGATTGAGAGAAGAGTGATCCCGAGAGAGTCCGAAATTTTATGAGTCTAGCAAGGTTGGAAGTCTACATGTGTTTTCCATGATATGTACAAATTTGTTCGCCTATTGCCAATCTTGGCATCGGTTGATTTTTGGGCATAGTATGTACTTGGCGTTGACTATTTTGCTAGCTTTGAGTTTTTTCTCCGTCTATTAGGTCCGTAGTTTATCGTTAGTTTGCATTTAGTTTGCTTGAGGACAAACAAAGGTTCGGTTTGGGGAAGTTTGATGTGTGCATTTTGTATAGACTTTTTAGTCTTGTTTTAGCACACATTCTCATAATATTTGGTGATTTTATATCATTTTATACCCCGTATGTGCTACTTTGTGTTCGTGTTGCTATTTTGTAGATAGTGACCGAATAGTAGCGGAAACCGAGCTTTTTCTGTCTTAAAGCACTGTTTTTCAATAGTCGATGGGAGAAGCACGGTCGGTTGCACCACGATCGAGAGTTTTGAAGTGAAGAATCAATCTCTGTGCCTGTCGAAGAACCCATCGAGGAGAAACGTCCTCGATCGAGCTGTCCAGTGCTCGATCGAGGGGTATCCAAGAAGAAGGTACTCGGTCGAAAGCCTAAGTGATCGATCGAGAAGTGCCAAAGAAGAGGAGTCGATCGAGTAACCTGCCATCATTCGATCGACCGGTTTGTGAAGATAAAAGGGCTCGATCGAGAGAAAATTTCCCTCGATCGAGAGCTTGGAGACTCTTCGTGTTCACAGGAGTTAACTTTTTAGTTCAGTTTTTGTCTATTTAAAGGGGGTTTTCTGAGATTATTAGGTTAATTTTTTCTTACCCTAAGGCTGCTCTCTGCAGACTTTTACTAAACGCTACCTTCAAAAACTTTTACTAAACGCTTCTTTATCTTTCCGTTCAAGGTTTCCTCTCATTTGTTCTTAACATTTCCCTACTGTAATTCCTCTCCCTTAATCTTTTATTTTGTGTTCTTTTCGTTAGTTCTGTTTATTGTTTTCCGTTTTCTGATTTTCGTTATTTATTCGAGTTTTACTCTGTTTTCGTTTACTATCGTTTTTCGCCGTTCTCGATCGTTTACCTGTTTCATTTCGTTCCCCTCGCGTCTGACTCTTTTTCCTTCCTGTTATGGTCTCTGTTTTCTGTTTTAAGTACACTCATTCTAATCTCTATTAGTTTCCCATTTTTCATCTTGAATTGTATGTTGTTTCATATTTTCGTATTCGTCTTAAGAACACCGCAATTGCGCCTTATCTCTCTCTGTCTCCGTTAGTCTTATGCTATTCTGTCCATACTCCTATGGTCTGTTTTGTCTCATATTTCAGAATGTCGTATGCTAGTTTGACTATGCAAGTCGTTACCGTTGTCGTTCATCCTTTGATTATGCGTAACTAAACTTAGTACTAGGATTTATGGTAGCCATGGCTTAGGATGGTTTGTTAATTCTGGTACCCCGAATTTCGGTTTGTACGTATCCGTCGTACCTTGTTTTCTGTTAATTGTTTGAGTCGACGCACTCAATTAACTGTGTAGAAACCCTCTTGGCCTGGATCGGAAGATTGGTTTAGGGGTAGTTCTGCGGCGATTGTTAGGACTAAGCTAATTAGGGCGAAAGCTAAGTTAGTAAGGTTTTAGGGTGAATAGCGGACCGGAAGGACCTTTTCTATACCCACAAACCGCAATTAGATGACCTGTATTAGTAGACCAGACCTTATAGCCATGGTGCACCAGAAATCCTAGTGCTCCCTTTTCCCTCATTTTCCTTATTCCCTACCTTTTATAGTTTAGCGTCTAAATTCACTTAAACCCCACATTTTGGTTGTTGAGACGAACTTGGCCAGACTATAAGATCCTCGTCTCCCTGTGGATTCGATACCCGACTACCTCTTCTGCATTTAGTTGAGACCAGTTAGGTTTTATTTTTGATAGGGTTGCGACAGCCGTGTCACTTGTGAATTCGTTTATTTATTTAATTATTTATTTCCGTTGAAAATTTCATAGTTCATGAAGTACAAGAACAATGTTTTAGTAAAGAAAAGTCAGAATGTCTCCGTGTAGTCTCGCTTCAAGATACATCTTGTAAAATTGTCTTTCGACTCGTGTTTATAAATTGTCACAAATTACCACTTCAATGTTTCAAAATGTTTTCAAAGTGAAGATTATCCATGACAACTTTTGATGCTTTAATAGTTATAGTGACTGTTCGCAACACGACAAATACTGTCGCTACGTGATGATGGAGTCCTGCCCGAATGTTTAATCATTGCGCATTATATAAACCTCTTGTCTGCAAGTCATAGATGTTACCAGTTTCATGATAAATGATGTAATGAGAAGGGATGGAAAGGTACCTAAGTGATTTTGTTAACCTATTGATACCTAGGAATGTTAAACGGTTTTGTGAGTCAATGAATTGAGTATATCTTGTGAGATACGTCAATGTTCCATGTTTAATTACGTTAATAAATATTGTCTATGCCTTTCCTATAATATGTTTGCGAACATGAGATGTTTTAATTTGTCGATTAGGAACTATGAGTCTCTTGATTGTTACATTGTTGTATATATATTGATTTTGTGTTCAAATTTCAATGGTATGTGAGTATTAGTTGCTCTGATTCTGTTTTAATGCGTAACACGATTTCTACAAATCCTAATGCTCTTGTTATTGCTCGCGGTTATATGATTACATGATACTTGCTATGGTCTCTTTTGAGTGCTTATTTGAGTTGAATATTCGAAGTTGTCCTTTTATTTTGATAGTTCAAATTTTCTGTTGATAAGATAATCCTTTTGTTTGCGAGACGGGTAAGTTTTGGTAATTTATTAGTTGGAGTTATGTATGATGATTCTGTATTAGATTGGTTGGCATAGCGTACAAGTTCTTGTTTTATGAACTGTGGAATTATAAGTATACATAAAAGCATGTTAATGAATTTGGTTAAGATATGTAAGTTGTCATGTTAATTAGCTGATGGGATAGAGTTTGAGGGGACTGAACGATTACTCGTGAGACTCGAACAAAGGCATGAATGAGGTTGTGTTGAGATTGAGATTGCAGTTCAGTGTTTTATCGAGTTGTCGCATTCTTTGACCTTGACTCGTGGGTGAGTAGCTTAGAGTTTTACTCTCTAAGTATTGAGCAGTTCCTTTCATGGAATATTCGACAATATTGATATTGAACTTGAGATGGGGACTGGTTACTGGTATTGAGTTATGAGTTATTAGGTCGTTGTGCCATATTGTGTTTTCGGTCCAGTGTGACCATGGTTATTGAACTACCATTTATGAATTTGGAATTGACGTTGAGATGGGAATATTGTCTTGCGGTTTATTCTGCCAGTCCACTCACCCCTTGTCTTTGGTCTTAGGATCGGCGATGAGCATAAGATACTTGATTACTTGGAGTAAGATTTTATGAGATAGAGTAGTGAGTAAGACGGAGTAATAAGCTGGGATTTTTGTAATGGGGTTACGGGGACGTAACCATGTTTTAAGGAGGATAGGATTGTAAAATCTTAATGAATTATGATATGGCTAGCTGTTATGACATGGCTAGTTGGTATATCGTGATTGTTTGAATATACTTGATAATCTTGATTACTTCTGTTATGCATGTTATTTGTGATTTGTGAGTTACTTGTTAAAGAAATTATAGGATAAACTTTGGGGACAAAGTTTTATGAACGAGGGAAGAATGTAACATTTCGTGTTTTAAAGCTTATATAAGTGCTACTTCTGTTTGTTTTATACTTGTTATATGTTTCGTTACCATTATGGGGTGGTGAACTTCGGGACGATGTTCATTTTAAGGGGGGAATATTGTGTAATACACCGTATTTTGTTTTATATTATTTATATTAAACTATTGAGAGTATTCGAATGTTTGTATTCGGCAATTAAATTATCGAATAAGTGTTTCTTTTATATTTTGTATGTTGTTAGTAAATCGGGTTGTAGTAACCGGTTGGGCCTTGAAGTGAATAACCATCACAAGTTGACAAACCCTAAAACCTCTAATCGACAAACCCTAAACCCACAACTGGACAAACCCTAAACCCACAACTCGACACTCTCTACTGCTGCCTCGCACAACCTTTCCCCTAACCCTATTTTCTGACCTAATCGACATCCAATTGTTCCACCTCCTTACTGTCGCCACTACAAGGATTAGAAAGGAAGCCCTAGATGGTGGGTGAAGGTGGTTTAGGGCTGGCCGAATACATAGAGAAGAAGGTATGATTATCATTGATTCGTTTTTCTTCCTGTTTGTCATTCAATTTCGATTCACTGTTAATCAATAGTAAATGCATGTTACACTTGCTGATTCTTGCATAATTGTAATCTACGATGTGTGGTGATCTTATTCGGACCATAGTTGACCCACCGTTAACCACCTAGGACCACCAATCGTGGTGGTTAATAGTCTGTTCAGAATAAGGGTCTCGTGGGCATGTACGATTTATGCATCATTTGAGTAAGTTTCTGTGTATGTTTAATATGGGTGTTAAGGTAGTTCGTTAGAGGGTAGTTAGAGGTTGTGGGTGGTGGTTAGTTCGGTGGTTCGTCGTGTCTCATGGCGGCGTCCTGGCGGGTTTCGTTTGAGGTGTGTAGAGCGAAACAGAGTATGTGTTATGGCAGTGTTTACGTATGGTTAACTCGGGTTTTTCTCGTGGTTGGGGCCACGAGAGGGATGGTGGTTGATGGGGTTGGGTTGGTCGGTGGCTGGTGGTTCTGGGTAGGTGTCTAAGTGGGTGGTTGTTGGTGGTTCGTGCGATCGCCGCCGGAGGGAAACAGGAGGAAGTGGTTTGAACAAGTTGTTTTGGGCTGCTGGGGGCGGCTGCTAGGACGGCCTCAGGTGGCTGCCAATGGGTGTATGATGTAGGGTGTGGTGTAGGCTAAAGGTGGGGGTCCAACATGGTGGCCGTGGGTGATCAGTTTGGTGGAGTAATGGTGGGAAATAGTGGACGCAAGGCTGAAAGAAGGAGATGTTTCTGTTTAGGTGATCGTGTAGTATACGGGTGTGTTGTCGTAGATAAGTTTTCGTAGCTTGTAGGTCATATTTTAATAATTAATATTATCTCTACTAATGTCATTAGTATTACTACTATTATAATGTTTTGGTATTAGTACTATTATTATCTTTAATCTTGTTTTAATAAGTATTGGGAGTATTATTATTATTATTATTAATATATGTTGTGACTATGGTTAATTATTTGAATCGTTGTTATTATGGACTTTATAATAATTGTTTAATTGATCGTATGACATATTTAGTAATTCTATATATAGTAAGTCTATATATAGTAAGTCTATATATAGTAAGTCTATAATTGGTAAGTTTATAATTGACTAATGATGATTGATATGGATAAGGAGTTAATATTAGTTGGTGTATATATATGAGTATGATGATAAGTATATTTACAGAGTGTGATTAGTGTAGCAATTATGAACATGATCTAATAATTTTAGTAGTACTTGGTGGTATGGTTAGCAATTGATATTAAGTACTATTTATAGAAACTGAGTTCGAGGTGGAATAATTCTAGCAGCTGTTCGGTTGTCATTCTGCAATTCGAGGTAGGGGAAATAACTGAGAACTTGTTTATACTGTTGTGACATGATTATTAACTGTGTTGAGTTGTATACGTTTTATTGAGTGAAAAATATTATAATGTTATTGATTGTCTATATATCCTCATGACACGAAAATGTGATAATGGGTCTTGTGATATGGTGTGGAGATATTGGGTCTTGTGATATGGAGTGGAGATATTGGGTCTTGTGATATGGAGCGGAGATAATGGGTCTTGTGATATGGTGTGGAGATAATGAGTCTTGTGATATGGTGTGGCGTGATATTGGGTCTTGTGATACGGAGGCGGAGGTGTGTTGTGATCTGTTATAATTTATGTCTTATCTATGTTTTCCTACTCAACCTCATGGTTGACCCCGTATATTCGTGTGACACCTACGATGATCCGAAATGGGGAGTAGACTATATAGGTCAGAGACAGTTGGATTAGAAGCACGGGCATGGAGAGAGACATGGCTTGGACCTACTTAGAGTTAGAACACATATATAGATGTAATCAGTTGTACCTTTTTCTATGCGTAGTTTGTAACATCAAAGTTTAAATTTTATCTGTTTTATATAAAGTACTTTGTATTGTTTTACTTTGTTATTCACTACCTCGGACATTCCGAGATGGTAACAACTCTATTTATTTGAGAATGTCTTGCTAAAGGCTCTTGAATAAATGGGGGTGTTACAGGCAATCTCTAAGATAATCCGAATGGAACGCATCATAACTACTGGTGCAAAAATTTCATCATAGTGCAACCCTTGCACTTGAGTGAAACCCTTTGCCACTAGCCGTGCCTTATAGATATCTAATTGTCCTTCTACAGAATCCTTTATCTTATAAAGTCATTTGCACTGAAGAGGTCGGACCTTATCAGGTAAGTCAACCAGATCCCATATGTTATTCTCATACATGGAGTCCATCTCGGATTGCATGGCTTCAAGCCATAGCTTAGAGTCAGAACAGGTCATGACACCTTTATAGGCTGCGGGTTCGTTACTCTCTAGGAGTAAAAGGTCAACTTCATCATTCTCCTCGATCATACCAATGTATCTATCAGGAGGAATGGAATGTCTACCCGACCTCCTAGGTTCCTCAGTAATATTAACCGCTACCTCAGTTGAAGGAACAGATTCCTCCATAGGTTGTTCGATTGTTGGTTCTTGAATCTCCGACAGTTCGAAGATCTTATTACTTGTCTTGTTCTCAAGAAACTCTTTCTCTAAAAACTTCGCACTAGCCGCAACAAAAACTCGATGTTCGGTTTCTGAATAAAAGTAATGACCAAACATTCCTTTTGGATAACCAATAAAGTATGTCTTGACCGATCGCGGTCCAAGCTTATCCTTGTGTCTCCACTTGACATAAGCCTCGCAGCCCCAAACCCGAATAAAGGACAAGTTAGGGACCGTTCCCTTCCATATCTCATATGAAGTCTTGTCAACAGCTTTAGACAGACTTCGGTTAAGTACAAGAGCAGCTGACAAAAGAGCAAAACCCCATAATAAGTCAGTAACTACCGTGTGACTCATCTTGGATCGAACCATATCAAGTAATGTTCTATTTCTCCGTTCGGACACACCATTTAATTGTGGTGTTCCAGGTGGAGTTAACTGTGATATGATACCATAGTCTTTTAGGTGTTGATCAAACTCAAGTGAAAGATATTCGCCACCACGATCTGATCAAAGTGCTTTAATCTTTCTGTCCAGTTGGTTCTCAACCTTATTCTGGAATTCCTTGAACTTTTGAAAGGACTCACTTTTATACTTCATAAGATAGACATATCCGTATCTACTGAAGTCATCCGTGAAAGTGATAAAATATCTATAGCCATTTATAGTGGTGATTGACATAGGTCCACATACATTTGTATGTATGAGTCCTAATAGGTCAGCAGCGCGCGCTCCAACAGCTTTAAAGGAGATTCGAGTCATTTTTCCGATAAGACATGATTCACATGTGCCAAATGATTCGTAATCAAATGGGGATATAGCTCCATTTTTAATGAGCTTCTTTACACGTTTCTCATTTATGTGTCCCATACGACAATGCCATAGATAAGTTTGATCTTTGTCACCAACCTTTAATTTCTTATTATTCACGTGTAATACTTTTGAAGTGTGATCTAAGATATAAATGTCATTCATGGAAACTGCTTTGCCATAAATCATTTCGTTCAATGAGAAAAGATAACTATTATCTTTTATTGAAAATGAAAAGCTGTCTTTATCGAGTACGGAAACAAAAATAATATTCTTAGATAAACTGGGTACATAATAACAGTTATATAGATATACCTCGAATCCACTCGGTAGTTGGATTACATATGTTCCCATTGAGGTTGGAGCAACTTTTGCTCCATTCCGAACTCGCAGGTCCACATTACCCATTGCGAGAGGTGTGATGTTTCTTAGGCCCTGCATATGATTACACAAATGAGAACCACAACCAGTATCAAGTACCTAAGTTCCGAAACTTGCACGGTTAATCTCAATCATATGAATATAAGATGACATACCAACAGGAGTGACGCGGCCTGCTTTTATGTCTTCACGGTAGACATGACAGTTTCTCCTCCAATTCCCAGTCTTGTGGCAATGGTGGCATCCAATGTCACTGTCTTTGCTCTTTGTCTTGCCTAGTGAGCTACTTGTCTCACCAGGCCCACTATTGACGTTTCCTAACCTTTTAAACTTAGGATATTTTCCTACTGTTAGGGCTTCTTGAGCTTTGCCCTTACCTTTCCCTTCGTTGGAAATCATGAGAACATCTTGCTTCATGCTCCCACTCAATTTAAAATTCTTCTCGGTCTGTACGAGAAGGGAGTGTAGCTCATGAGGACTTTTCCTCATGTCATTCATATAATAGTTAGCCCTGAATAAGGAAAAACCATCGTGAAGTGAATGAATCATTCGATCAATGATTATGTTCTCACTGATTTTGCAATCTAGGGACTCCAATCTCTCAACATTCTCAATCATATTAAGAATGTGTGGGCTAACTGGTTGGCCCTTCTGGAGTTTTGCATCAAAGAAGCGACAGGTATGCTCATAAGTAACGATCCTCGGTGCTTTGAAGAACTCGTTAGTGAGCGTGGTGAAAATTTTATTTGCACCATGGGCTATGAAGCGCCTTTGCAAATTGGTTTCCATTGCAAATATGAGTACGGTCTTTATCGCACCCGCTTTCATAACGAAATCACTATAAGCTTGTGATACGTTAGCTCTAGCATTGGGGCCTGGGTTGGGTGGTAACGACTCAGTTAAGTATTTGAGCTTACCATCAGCTATGGCTGTATTCCGTAATGCCGCCTCCCTGTCCGCAAAGTTGGATCCATCATTTTTCAGTTGCGTGGACGGATTCATGTGGTCCATGAAAGGGTTTAGACAGGATTCACGTGCTAGTGTTGTAACATCCCTTATTTTCGTAAACCTGATTTTAAATTAATTAAAGTGTTTTGCGGAATTTAATAATATTTTATTTAAATTCATAAACTCATATTTTATAAATAGCGTGTAAGTTCCGTCTTAAGATTTCTTTATATCTTGGGATGAAATATATTTCCTTGGCTTTCCCGTTTACATTTATTCCCGAACAACTCAAGTGAAACCCGTCTCAAATCTTACTTAAAACAAATTGTGAGGGGAACCTTCCTCCTTATTTCCTTAACACCTCTTAAACCCTTGTGCTCAAGGTGAGACAACCAAAAACATCAGACATCTTCATTCTCTCATTTTCATATCTTCAACTTCACGAAATTCGACCTTGTGGATTCGTTACAATCCGATTGATGCAAGGTTTTCGCCTACGCTTTCATCTCGTGATTCCCGTTCCTTCTATCACTTTCGATTTTCAATTCGCTACATTCCATTTCCGGGCTGTTTCGCCCTATGTTTTTGTGGTTTTAGGTGGTGCTCGAGTCAACCCGGAGGACGGCTTGGTGATTGTCGAAGAGGAACTCGAAGATTTTGCTAAGTAAAGGTGACAATAATGAGAAACTCGGCCTTTGTCAAATATTAGCACTATCTGTGGCTTGAATGTGATGTTTTATGTGAATTATGAGCATTTGGTGGTGTATGAACATAGGAGCATGTTAGGTACTGATTTTATATGTTCATTATATGAGATAATTGATGAAATTGGTATTTCATATGCTCAAACATGTTTATCTTATGTTGGGTTGAAATTGTGACGGATGTGGATGATTAATCGTATGCTGGATGTTAGAGAAGTTGCTAGTCATTGTATATGCATGTTAGAGTTATAATGGGTAAAGTGAATTTGGAGTAGAAATCATGATGTAGGATTGATCCCATGAGTTTTGCATAAGTTTCAATATGTCGAAATGTGCGATTTTGGGAACAGGGACTCCCAACCGGTTGGTTAACCGGCAGCCGGTCAACCGGCTGAGATTCTCGTGTGTTAATTTTGAAGAAAGCTGAGAAAAGACCCTCAGTCGGTTGGCCGGCAGCCGGTCAGCCGGCTGAGAGCCCCTTCTTGGTATTTTTGAAGGTTGATATTGAGAGTCAAGGACTCTCAGCCGGGTGTCCGGCAGCCGGTCCACCGGCTGAGAGCCCTTCAAGTGAAATCTTGGTATGTTGTATGCTAGAGTCAAGGACTCTCAGCCGGCCGACCGACGGCATATGGTCTGACCGGCTGAGAGCCCTTGTTCGTGAGAAAATCGTTCGTAACTTATGATTTACATGTCAGAACGCATTGATTCTTCTTCCTTATGATTCGTATGCTTGTTTGAGGTCCCATGAATTGGGAGACACTTATGTCGGGTTCGGAAATTGATTCGAGGAGAAAGACCCCCCGGCCGGGCAACCGGAAGGGAAACCGGCTCTCGCCTCAAATGGTTTCCGAAGTTGACTAAGTGTTGAATAGATGTTTATCAAAAGTATATCACTCACTATTTGAGTTTGTTTGTAGTCCAAGAAATTGGACGACTCTTACACTGGGTTTGGAAATTTGTTTGGTTCAGTAAAGTCTTAGAAATGTAATAGTAGAACTGTTGATTGTGTTTAGGTCACAGTTTTATTGTGAATCGTACGAGTATTACATCTTGGGGTGATGTGTTGTGTATGCATGTGGAGGTTATACTATGTGTTGTTATATAACCCTTGTTCTCACCTAGACTGTGTCTGGGTATGACCGTTGATAGGTGTCTGGTCAGGTTTCAGATTGTCCGCCCTGAGTCGGGGGTATCTCGTTCCTAGCTAGTTCGAGTCGTGGAGGTGTCTTTGGACACTTGTCGAATCGAGGAAGGATTATACCTCGAGAGGCTGGCCAGATTTAAACTAGGACCGTAGATCGGCTTGTCTTCCTACCAGGGTATTGTATTCGCTGAGACTAAGTAGACTTGCTGTTGTTGTAAAATGGAGTCGTCGTATGCCTGTTGGGAAATGTGTCCTCTACAATAGTGCGATCACGTCAATGATAATTATCATTGCCAAAAACTTATGCTCAGTTCCAGGTGAACTTCAAAATGCGTAATCAAGAAACCTCTTTGGACGAATTGTATAAGATGCTTGTCCAAGCGGAAAGGGATATGGGACTTAATGAGAGTTCCACGAAGGATGTGCTCAACATCGAGAAAAAGTGCAAGGGAAAGTTTAAACGGAAGGCTAGCAAAGGCAAGAGTGTCAAATCCTTCAAGCCCACATCTCCTAAAGAGAAGACCTTTTCGAAAGGTGCTTCTTCATCGTCTTGAAAAGTTGAAGACAAGTGCCATTATTGCACTAAGATGGGGCATTGGAGGCGGAATTGCCAAAAGTATCTGAATGACCTTAAAGCTGGAAGGGTTCTTGCAGTAGGTAATAATTCTCATTTAAAATTCATGTTATTTGTCAACTTTTGTATGTTGATACAAGTTGTTGATTCTTACCCTTTTATAAATTGTTTTAACGGGGCTCCCTCTAAGGACAAAGGCAAGAAGAAGGAAAAGGAAGCTTGAAGTTCCTTCCATGGATCGCTAGGGTAGCATCCGAAGATTGAAGACATAAAGAGCTTAGCTCTAATTTTCATTTAATGTCTTCTTTCCATTTTGCATTTTAATTTTAAGAACATTGTATTTCTTGTATGACGGGGATTTGGTTATTTCAAACAATGGTTGTAATTTGAATATTGGTGACTTGGTTTTCAACCCAAGTCATCTCTTTTGTTCTTAAATCAAATCGTTGTTTTTAATGCATTTTATAACATGAGTTGATATGATCTTCATAGATCATAATAAAGTACCTTGAATAGTTCACCGTACGCTAGACATGATAGGATCACAATAAAGTAATTTCATTTACTTAAACGAGAATTACACCCTGTGAAATACATCAAACACAAATATGAGAACATTAGTTCATTATAAGATGATCACCTTAAGTGAATGAGAGAACTAATGTCTCACTCCTCATATAACCTACTATCCAAAACATTGTTAACAGGCGAAATTGCTATCCTTCTAAGAATAACGGTTATTTTAAAAGATAGAGTGAGAGAAATTTTTCGCCCGTAAACCAATGAGATAAATATGGGATCTTAGAGAAGAGTCCTATATGGGGTCCTTGAGAAGAACCCTAAATGAATGGATAGAAGAAACTACGAGAGGACACAGAAGAAACTACGCGAGGACACAAAAGGAAATGTTCCTTATGTCATTAGTTCCTAGAGAGGACAAAGGGAACCGCGTGTATAAACGGAAGGAAAATGTTTCCGTGAAGTTAATGTTTTTGATTTTTATGAGATAATAGAGGAGAAATCGTCTCCCGTCCTCTTGATGATAGTATTTCTTGTTCTAAAGGAATATAGAGGAAAAATCATGTCCTGATGCTTTCAAACGGAATAAGGACGAAAAATGAAATGTTCATAATCAGATGAGAAGATGTTAATTGAGTAGTTGCTAATCACTATAGAGATAGTGGGAGTTATTTAACTATAAGGATAGTGATACGAAATTCAGTGGGAGAAAAGTCATTAGAAAATTGAACCTACCATTTAGAGAGAATGGTGATTCTTTAAATGTAAAGAATGAGAGGTTTTCAATTCTAGATGAATAAATATGTTAAGAACATCATAGGATGATGGACAATCATAAGTGAGTTTATTATACGATAATGAAACGTCACCTGTTTATTTACAAGGTAGGATAAATTGTTCATATCGATGAATATCGAATCATCTAGATATGAACGCATTGATTCGTATGACCTTGATTAACATACCAAAAGTTGAAACAAAAACCTTATGTCGATATAAGTTCTCGAGGAGAACTAGTGGATCGGATCTAGGTAAACTACAATATGAATTCTAGTACAATGTGACTGTGTACGTGAGAACAACATGTCACGAGTTATAAGATAACATTGGGAGCTTCCTTCAGGTAAGGAGACTCGATTCTAGTATGAGGACTAGAAATGTACTTGAATAAGATCATATTATACGAGATAATATGAGTCAGAAGGAAACCGAAATTTGTAGGTTCGGATGATGCAAACCATTAATACAAGTTGATGTATGAGCATCAAAGATTGTTTATGTGGAACAGTAATATCGTATTGACTGTTCGCACATAACGATCACTCTTATCGTTTGAGTTATCATTAACTCACTATTTATATACTTTGTCAAATCCAAATGGGCTGTAAGAGATAATTTTTTAACCCCATAAGTGAACTGGATTAACTTAGTATAGCCCATAGTCGCTTGTATGAGGTGACGTCTCGAAGCGACTAGAGTGTGAGGCGATTGATGGCAAGTTCAGATGTCATAGAGTCATATGTGATGACTAGTCGATCACATAGGCAGTCTGCAGGAGACACTCTGTCGGGCAATTAGTGACCGCTTATAGAGTTCTGGAAATTTTATATTAGCCTGGTCGTGGCGAGAGCTACTATATTATTCTCATGAGTCGATTCTTAGACTAGAGACTGTTCGCCCAAGGTGGCACAGTTTCAGAGTGACTTTGATTTTTTCTCTACGATCATCCGTTAAAGGGGGTCAAATGGGCATCTTTTGGGTCATGATGGACTGTGTTAGTCGAAGGGAACAGTAGGATAGGAATTGTCCAGTCCCTTGTCAAGGTTATCTTAAATCTCAGGGCCACTAGAGGAGAAGTTTAACTGAAAATGCGTGGCCACGCTCAGAAGGTATCTATGGTAGATAATTCCGGTCAAAGCAGTTAAATCTCCAGATCGAGGAAACTACTTAAGATATGATCAAATGCAAGTACGACCTGCAAGACACCTTGCATTGAGTGAGAGATGATTTAATAGGACAAGAGAATCGGTGACGCACACTTGTCGAGGACAAGTGGGAGATTGTTGGGAAATGTGTCCTCAACAATAGTGCGATCACGTCAATGATAATTATCATTGCCAAAAACTCATAAAGAGAATATGCAAGGGATGATCCGATATTATATATATAGTCAACTGACCAACATTAATCGGTAATTATTGGCTGACTAGAGTTTGACATTACTGTCGTATGACGGTGGTGGTCAGTTGATTCCTTTAGGTCACACCTATAGGACAATCCCCTAAATTAATATATTGATCAATTGTATACGATACGAATTGATCAAATTCCTTAAAATCGAATATCGAGAAATCAGAGGTTGAATCTTAATGTAAGATTTATATTTGAAATTGAAATGTGTCGATTGTCAAATATTAATCGATATTTATGAAATATCGAAATTAGAATTTGAATGGTTCGTTGTATATCGTATCGACGATTATTATAATAACCATATATTAGGACGGTAATTACGAATTACTAAAACAATTTGTTAAATATGATTTAATTAATTTAGAAATAGTATTTATATGATAAAGATTTTTTAAATTAATACAATTTAATTATGTCACATAATATGTTACATATTACACAATTGTACAAATTATATTTGTAAAATAAAGGTCCATTTTACAAAATGTGAACCGTGTGGAAGTATATTATGAGATTAATATTGTGATATTTTATCTTATAATCATAATCATTTTGTTAGGGTTTGATGTGACCTAACCCTAAGCATATGGGTAAGACAAAAGGGAATAAAACCCTTCCCCATGCTCTCCATGCACACGGCTCACACCCCACTCCCTCTATATATGTGACTAGCTCACATAATCACATTCTAACCTAATGCTTCTAATTTTCTAGTGTAAGAAAATAATAAAACCTCTCTAAATATTATTTACTTAATATATATACTATAACAGTTATAGTATTTACTCGGGTATTCTACTTAGATTAGTATTCGTATTAAGGCAAACCGTTTCCGTCACCTAGTTCGTGTACGTTCACGGTAATTGAGGACGACTCTTGGGTGCATCGTAAAGGAGGCAATCTACCTTGGTTGCTCCATGGAGGATCATCCTTAGCTTTCTTGAACCGATTTTAAGGGTCTAATTCTTTATATTTCCGCATTCATATCGCATGCATAAAGATCTAAATAAATTAAAGAGTTAATTTTGTAAACTTAATTAGTATGACTAATTTAGTAGTTTGGTTGGTTTGACCGTGTAACCTACAATGCCATCTTGCGTGTAGTATTGATTGTTGTTTCTAACTTGCCTGTGTTATGGTAAAGTGTTAGATACTGCTGAAAGTGTGCTATGCTCTGGTTTGTCTTAGGTTGACCGCCGAACCTTCATAGGTTTTGATATGCATGTATGCTTGTATGGATTGTATATATATATATATATATATATATATATATATATAAGCATGAATTTGTTGGATGTGTATGAATATCATGATAACGGTTATGAGTAGTGTACTTCACATAATGATATTTATGTTGGAGTATACATGTTTGTTTATGTGAATATATGTTGTATGTGTATGATAATAGGTGGCTAGGACAACCTCTAGCCACTCCCACTGATTGTGGCGTACATGTTTCATGTATGTAGGTTGATGATGGCTGTTTGCAGGGGGTTACGTTGAGGCTAGCGAGCGATGATCCTTCATCGATGACTTTACCTATTCGTTTAGCTAGACCTTATTTTTGTGATACAGTTTTATGCCTGTAGGGATATCCTATCCCGGGCTGCATTTTGTATTGTACTTAGTTACTTGTCTATGTTTTGAATTCTTCCGCATGTTTAGCATTGTTAATTCACCTTGTACTTAATCAAGCATGTTAAAGTTTAATTTCCGCGTAAATTTTGGCATGTTTTGTTTGTTTATATTTTCCGCTGCTACGAGAGGTTTTACAGTTGGTATCAGAGCGTTATCGCTCCCGACGCACTCATGTAATCCCCAAACTTAACTTGACCAATAACTTGAATAACGAATGAGATATTGGGTAGTTTTAGGGACAAGTGGTAATTTGTTTGTGCCTTGTTAGGAATACGTCTAACGGTTTATTCTTTTGTAATCGAGGAATGACGGAGCCAGCCGATTGTAACATCCCCATTTATTTAAGAGCCTTTAACAAGACATTCTTAAATAAATAGAGTTTTTACCATCTCGGAATGTCCGAGGTATAGAATAACAAAGTAAAACAACCAAATTACTTTATATAAAACTGATAAAATTTAAACTTTGATTATTATAGTTACTACACAGCGGAAAATAAAATACAACTGACGACTTCTCTAAATGTGATATAATTCTAAGTCGGTCAAAGGGCTGTATCTCACGTTCCTGCCCCAGCTCCTAGCTCATCTGTCTCTGACATGTAGAATCTACTCCCCATTCTGGATCACCGTAGGTGTCACACGAATACACTGTCAACCTCGCGGTTGAGTAGGATAACACAATAATAAGTAATGCAACAATGATGATATGCAAATGCCATGATATGCTCGAGCTCAATTTCATTCTCAATCTCAAACCCGTAACACCCAGCCATACCGAACCTCCCGGCAGACTATAATCGGCTGTCGCCGAACACCAGCTCAATAGCGGATAAGACACCAGGCCTGGTCTGCAAAACCACCCTGGGCTTTATATCAGAACAATATCTGACCATAACTTTCTCAGTAACCAATGCATATGATATGCTCATGAATGCAACGATATAATTATTCAATCATGCTATCAAATAATGAAATGCTCATGTCATTACCAATAATCCACAATCAATCCAGCCAATATCATTCTCATATCAATCATACTCAGCATCCGTAACACACAATATCACATCCATTCATAACACATCATTGAGTACAAGGTCAGTGTATCCTACCTGATCAGGCACAACTCCGAGCAACCACGTAATCAACAGGAATCAGAAATACTCCACTTCAAACTCGTTCCCTATGAATATTACTTAATATTAATTCTCTATTTAATATAACACGTTCACACCTAATAACTCAATAAATTTCGTAAATTAACCCTTTATATAATTTAATTAACTCAAATGACTCGTCTCCATTACTTTATAATTAACTTCAATTAAATAAACGAACATAGAAATTATATACTCGAACTATTGATAACCGTCACATTCTTGTATAGAAATTACTTAACACTTATATATATTAGGTCGGGATCCGGTGAGAACCACCCTTATAATGAGAACCATTAGAACTGATGCGAGTCGTTATGCACCAAAGATAACCTAGGTCTACTAACTAGAAGCTAGTGGAAGTAGGGTCGAATTCCTCAAGGAGACATGGTCATAAGTAAAAGGTCAGTCTATAAGTCACGAATTGGGGGGTTTTTGTTGTTGAGATTATAACTAAGACGGATTAAAAAGAACTATAACAAAGATATCAAAAATAAGCTTAAATCGATAAAGAGGGGAATATGTCAGGATTCAGGTCGTCGCGGTAATTAATGTCACATAACGATTAGGTCAGTCGATAAAATAAACGAAGTGGGAACGATTAATATCCTTTCGGTCTGAAATCACCCTTGGACTCCCCTATCAATCTTTCGATCTTAGATAGGTTACATAAATCAACATAAACAAGCCTACCCATCAATCTTTCGATCCAGGTAAGGTTTTACTAGGTAAACTAGTCTCCTGCGTGCACTCATTCGACAAGTCTCATAATTATATTGTTTATGGGTGAACTTCGTCGCAAGGACGACTAACATGCAAATCCTACGACATATATAACTACCGTGAGTTCCTTCAACCTAACATATTATGGAGATTAGCTACGCATACTTTGGGGAACTATACTAACAACGATGATAATAATAACATTCAACATCATAAACAAAGGTAAAATACTAGAAATCATAAAATAACGAAAGCAATAATAAAATAAAAGTAGAGAAAGGAATTACAGTGACTGCGGAATGATTGAACAAGATCCGAACGCTTCTACTAGAACTAAAGTATTTATGAAATGTAAAACCCTAAGCAAAATGTTTAGATCTGAGAAAAATGAGAAAATGCAAAAGTAACTGACTAATGGAAAAGTGTCTGCCAAAGTGAATTGCTTAGTGAATGAATTGATAGTGCTTAGGGTGTTATTAGGTTAACTCCTAAAAAACTAAACCTAAAAACGGAAAAGCATATCCGGTACGCATAAGTGAGTTGCTCGATCGAGTGACTGAACCAATCGATCGAGTAGCTGTTCTTCATAAAGTCCTCGACCAAGTAACTTCGAGATGGCGACTGCTCGATCGAGTAACCTTGAGATCTTCGAAGATTGGGTCCTTCCTGCAGACTCCTCAATCGAGTATCAAGTACTTCGATCGAGGCTTTCTCCTCCTGCTTCCACTCGATCGAGCTCTGGTGTTTGCTTGATCGAGTAGATGGCAGACAGCTTGCTTCTTTTTCGCTTCTTTTTCGCTTTTGTCCTTCGTCCTCGCCTTGGTTACCGTTCCTTTAAGTCCGGTACTGCACAATCGGGGTTATGGGACTCCTTGAACTGCTCCATCTTCTAAAAGAGCTTACTTTGGACGAGAAAAGCTTGGTTTCCTCAACTTTTGCATAATTCCTGCAAAATAACAGAAAATACACCAAGAGAAGAAAAAGGGGGCAAGATGGCACGTAAAGTGCGTGAAAATGCATGGAAATGTGTGCTAAATGATGCCAAAAAGTATATAAAATAAGCACGTATCAAGAACCCTCACAAAATCTCCACCATATCTCGCTTCGAAAGTTTCGATGGATCATTTACCATTAGTTTAACTTATTCAAATACACACTTTACTATTAGTAAACAAAATTTTTTGATTTAATTAACAAAATATATACTTAGTGTACGGAAATACAATTAGGCATACTAAAATGGCTATAAATGTACGAAAACGAGCACTACGTGCATGAAATTTTTTACATGCATGAAAATGATTACTAGGTGCATGAAATAAGAGACTCTACGTGCATTAAAACAAGCTCTAGGTGCATGAAAAATGATAGATACGTAAAAATCGGTAGTAGGTGTATGAAAATTAATAAAACGTATATCACCTTGATTTCCGTCACTAGTATATATTTTCTAGACTAAGAAATATGTTCTCTAGCCATAAAATTTCATGCTGAATCCAAATATGTCATTAATTTTTTTTTTAAAAAAAGTCCGTAAGGTAGAGTTCTCATGGTTCTCATTATATTGGTGGTTCTCATAGGATCCCAATTCTATATATATATATATATATATATATATATATATATATATATATATATATATATATATATATATATATATATATATATATATAAATTAGTTACTGAAACATACTGAATTCCAACGACATACGTGAACGATACTTACTTGATTGACACGATACTAGGCTAAACGATCGGTGCATGTAAACTTGTTTTGAACCTCTAGGGAGACTTGGGAGAGAAACCTGAGAGGGAGGGAGAAGGCTACATAAAACAGATCTAGGGTAAAATGATATTACCATATCGGTTTATCTTATATATAAACCGCGGTCCAACTCTCGGAAAGACCTACTCGACCGAATTGGAGCAACTCGGTCGAGTCAGACCTACTCGGTCGAGTTACACCTACTTGGCCGAGTTGCACTTACTCGGCCGAGTTAAACCTACTCGGCCGAGTTGAGTCACAACTCAGCTACGCAAGGGAGGGGTGTTACAATAACGACTTATATAGTTCTCACGCTTGAAAGGGATTTATGTCTAGTTGTCAAGTTATGATTTTATTTTATGGATGATATCAGTTACTTACTTTATGTCAAGTATAATTTATACTTATATAAAAAGATATATTTACAAAAAAAATAGTGATAAGTTTATATGTTATAAAGCATTCCGTTGAAGGCATTAGATAATGATCTGATAATTTTTTTGACATGGGAATTGAAAGTATGGAATGGCTATGACTTAGAACATATGTGATTGTTACATACATTTGATAAATTCGTGTTGGAAGCATGATGAAGTTAAGGTAGTAGCATGATAAAATAGCTTATACTGTGTAGTTATTGAGTTTAAGGCGAAGTACGCCCAAGTTGAGATGTAATGGAGAATTGAACTTATGTTAGAGGTAAGTGAGTGATATTAGTTTAATACATGAAAACCCAAGTATATGTTATTGCTTTTATTTAATACGGTTTTGACTTATAAATTGGCGGAACCAGACATATAAAATATTTTATACATGTTATGGTGAATCTACTTGCAATTTGAAAACCCTATGTCTAACGATGTGTGTTAATCCCTGCATAGTAAGGGGAACCAATGATCTTTTATATTTGTATATACAGTTGAAGGTAGCCAATGAGCATGGATGTTGTAGTGATATAGCCTTATTGTCTAATTTTTCATGAATGTGTTCTTATTGTGGTAGAAATGGTAGTCGTGTTAAAGGTACATGTGTCACTTTACGAGTCCAGATGTATGGTTATTATGCGCTAAAAATAACATTGACATGCAAATTGGTAGAATTAAAGGAATAAAGTATATGTGTTGGGGCTGGTGTCCTTGACAATTAAGTACAATGACTTATTAAATTTCTTTAAGGATCACAAGGGCATACTTCAGTAATATTATCAGTTGATCCACGTTTATCAATAACGGTTGGCTTGCTAGATAAGTTTGACGTTATTGTCATACGGATGGCGGTGATCAACTGGTCCCTATACGTCACACCTATAGGACACGTTTGAGAGATGTGAAGGTATGAAAATACAGTCACATTTATGCCGAATACGACTAAACAGTTAGTCAGAGGTATTGACTATTAAATTAGTCAATAAGATGTTGAGATTATTATTTAATACGGATTAAATAATTTTAGCTAACACGGATTACATGATTAATTCGTAAATTAAATATAAACGGTTATATTTAATTAAATATTGTATTCGCGTATTAATATAAACAGTTATATTAATTTGGGTAATTATACAATATCGTAATTTTATCAGACCATTATTAATACATCGACTGCATTAATATCTGATAACGATTTATAAATAAAACCCGCGAATAATATTTAGCTAATCGGGTCGAATCACGCAAAGGTATAAGGTAAGAGTGGGAAAAGCCCACTCTCACCTCAACCCGTTCGGCCGACCCAATCACTACATAAGGAGAATCCTTCTCCTTTTGTCAGGTGACTACTTCTTTGATTGTTTTACTGATAAAACATATCTCAAGGAAATTAGGGTTTTGAGAACTGCCTTTTCCCAAAACCCATATCTCACATCTAAAACCTCACAAAACTCTCCCCATATTGCAAGGCAATTGGAGAGCCTTTCTAGCACACGCGGCATCATCTTAAACAAAGTCTTGGGTGCAAGTTATAGGAGGGAATTTACTTTAATTCCTGTTCTTAGGCCTATTCAAGCAAGGACCCAAGGTTGTATTCCTTTTCATGTTTTTATTAACTTATGACAATATTCACAACTGTAAAATTCGTTATAATCCTTCAAGTTTAGGGCGAATACATGCTATATTCCCCACAAGTGGTATCAGAGCCAAGGCCACGAGATTTTACTTTTGTGTTTTTCATAAGTTTTGGTTAAAAATTTTGAAAATCGATTTCTGCCGGCGTGCGGGTCGGTCGACCCATTATTGTGGTCGGTCGACCAATACCCGCGTAGGGTTTCTGTTTTTCGGCAGTTTCTCTTTTGCGTTTTCAGAAACTTGGTTTCTTGTTTTGTGGTCGGTCAACCTGGTTAATAGGTCGGTCGACCATTCTGCTGCTAAAAAAAAAAAAAAAAAAATTTTTTTTTCGTCAGGAGGTCGGTAGACCTCTCGGCAGTTACAGGAAATTTTTTTTTTTTTTTTTCTGTCAGGAGGTCGGTCGACCTGTCTAATGGGTCGGTGGACCTCTCTGCTGATACAGGAATTTTTTTTTTTTTTCGGTAGGTCGGTCGACCACATGTTGAGGTCGGTCGACCACTTCCCTGTAACAGTCGTGTTTTATATTTTCCGAAAATAACTTGTTTTATTTTCCGTTGGCCAAAAGTAATATGCTGTATACGGAAATAGTATATTATTTTTGTGAAACGGTTCACTCTCGCATGATACATATTATTTTAATAAAACGGTTTAAGATAATGGATTATTAACTTGTTAAAATTAAAGTGGTTAAAACGGTATAATCACATAATTTTAATCCCGTAAAGGTGGTTTGGTAAAATTTGTTAAATCATAATAACAGTATTATGTCATGAATGAATTTTAATTTTAGTTGATGCATTTTATTTATCGTCTTGTTGAATGCTTTTTGAATACTTTCTATAACGTATTTAATTTTGCAAGCGGTTGTAACTTAGTGTGGCCTTAGAAGATTGTGTCACCGTAATGATGGGACACAGTCTTGCTTGTAATTTTGAGATCTTGAATCTCCGTTTTGGGTTTTTGCCATGTAATTACTTTAGTATTTAAATTAGAATGTAAATAGGATTATATTTGTAATTTAAATTAGTAATTTTGTGAAGACCAAAGACGGAGACCATATGCTCACTCCCGCTGCAAGGACCAAGATGGACCATCAAGACAAGCTTCTAGGGTCCAACGGTGGATTCCAAAGTTGTTTTTATGTTTATTTTGGTAGGATAGGCCACACTAGGACTTTTATTTACGTTTATTGCATTTATTTTTATGCTTTCATCGATAATAGCTTGCATCATATTCCGCCTAAAACCAAACCACCTATAACATGCCTGAAAACTGACTCATGTAGAGGTTACGCGTTAGTTTTCTGTGACAATACAGATGTCACATGTCAATTGCAAAGCCATCACTTTATTTCATTCATTCACGCATATGCTAGATATTAGTTCACTTAAAATGGATAAATAAAAGTTGATGGGGTCTTTCTCGTATAACCAAAAATTGAGAATAGTCTTTATAAATCAGACTCCCATGAATCCCTTCTTCGTCGGTAGGCATAATATGACCCCTTCTACGTCGGGTAAGTGGGAACAGATGATTTATTTTATCTCAACATCATGGTCACTCGATACTATCTCGCGACTGAGATGGACTAATAGATAGGATTTACGGAAATTTATCGACCAAGAGTTCCAACGGTGGAATTAGCCAAGCTGTGGGCTTATCAATATACGGAAATTGAGTCTTGGGATCGTTTATATAATTCTTTAGGGAGATCAATTATATAAATGCATGAGTCTACGAGTTTAAATTCAATTTAATATAGACTTAAATCACAACAATGAGTTGCTTATATGGTTTTGTTTTATCTTCTTTTCAGTGTAGAACACGTTCAAATTAAAACTGATGTATAACTAATGGCTGGTGAAGACCCAATGCCAAGTGCCAAGCTAGCGCGTGAATCCTGGCTAAAAGCCTTCATGGACTCCATGAATCAGTCTACTAGACTGAGGAATGATGGGTCAAACTTCTCTGACTGGGAGGCAGCACTACGGAATGCTGCCATTGCTGACGGAAAGCTCAAGTACTTAACTGAGCCCATTCCGGCACACCCAGGAACTGGAGCTAGAGCTAACGAAGTTCGCGCTCATAGCGACTTCGTCATGGAAGCGGGTGCGATAAAGAACGTACTCATCTATGCAATGGAATCCAATTTGCAAAGACGCTTCATAACCCATGGTGCAAACAAGATTTTCACCACGCTCACTAACGAATTCTCAAAAGCTCCGAGAATCGTTTCTTATGAGCATACCTGTCGCTTCTTTGAGGCAAAACTCCAGAAGGGCCAAGCGGTTAGCCCACATATTCTCAACATGATTGAGAATATCGAGAAACTGGAGGCCCTAAACTGCAAGATCAGTGAGAACATAATCGTTGATCGAATGCTTCATTCGCTTCATGATGGGTTCGCCCTCTTCAGGGCCAACTATTACATGAACGACATGAAGAAGACTCCTCATGAGCTCCACTCCCTTCTCGTACAGACCGAGAAGGATCTGAAATTAAGTGGGAGCGTGAAGCAGGATGTTCTCATGATCTCCAGTAAGGGTAAGGGTAAGGGAAAAGCTAAAGCTCAGGGCGACCTAACAGTAGGCAAGCCCAAGTTTAAGAAGTCAGGATTTACTAAGAGTGGGCCAGGTGAGTCGAGCAACTCACAGGGCAAAACAAAAAGCAAAGATACTGGCATGGAATGCCACCATTGCCACAAGACTGGGCATTGGAGGCGCTCATGCCCCGTGTATCGTGAGGACATTAAGGCAGGCCGTGTTACTCCTGTTGGTATGTCTTCTTCTTCTTTTATTCACATGATTGAGATTAACCATGCAAGTTACGGAACTTGGGTACTAGATACTGGTTGTGGTTCTCATCTATGTAATCATGTGCAGGGCCTCCGAAACCAAGAACCCCTCATCAAGGGTGAGGTTGACCTGCGTGTCGGGAATGGAGCACGTGTTGCTGCAGTCTCGAGGGGAACATACGTGATCCAGCTTCCAAGTGGATTCGAGTTATCTTTATATAACTGTTATTATGTTCCTTGTTTGTCCAAAAACATTATTTCAGTTTCTGCGCTTGACAAACTTGGTTTTTCATTTGTAATAGAAAATAACAGTTGTATTTTCTCATTACACAATATGATTTATGGCAAGGCAGTTTCCATGAATGGAATTTATGTTTTAGATCAAACCACCGAAATATTACATGTGAATAACAAGAGATTAAAGGTAGGTGACAAAGATCAAACTTATCTATGGCATTGTCGTATGGGACACATAAATGAGAAACGCGTATAACAGCTCATACAGAATGGAGTTATCTCGGCATTTGATTACGAATCATATGGCACGTGTGAATCATGTCTCATCGGCAAGATGACTCGTATTTCCTTCAAAGGTGTTGGAATGTGCGCTGCCGACCTATTAGGACTCATACATACAGATGTGTGTAGCCCTATGTCGATCAACGCACGAGAAGGCTATAGGTATTTCATCACTTTCACAGATGATTTGAGTAGATATGGCTATGTCTACTTAATGAAACATAAAAGTGAATCCTTTGACAAGTTCAAAGAATACCAGAATCGGGTACAGAACCAGCTGGGAAGAAAGATTAAAGCACTACGTTCTGATCGTGGTGGTGAGTATCTTTCACACGAGTTTGATCAACACCTTAAAGACTGTGGCATCGTGCTACAGTTGACTCCACCTGGAACACCACAATTAAATGGTGTGTCCGAACGGAGAAATCGAACTTTACTTGATATGGTTCGATCCATGATGAGTCACACCGTTGTGCCTGATTCATTGTGGGGCTCTGCTCTATTGTCGGCCGCTCTAATACTTAACCGAAGTCCATCTAAAGCTGTTGACAAGACTCCATACGAATTATGGAAGGGAACGGTCCCTAACTTGTCCGTTATTCGGGTTTGGGGCTGCAAGGCTTATGTCAAGTGGAGACATGAGGATAAGCTCGGCCCACGATCGGTCAAGACATACTTTATAGGCTATCCAAAGGGAACTTTTGGTCATTACTTCTACTCGCCAACCGAACAACGTGTTTTTGTTGCGGCTAGTGCGACGTTCTTAGAGAAAGAATTTCTCGAGAACAAGTCGAGTAATAGAACCTTCGATTTATCGAAGGTTCAAGAACCAAATACCGAGCAACCATTGGAGGAAACAGTTTCTTCATCTAAGGCTGCAGTAGATATTCCTGAGGAACCTAGGAGGTCGGGAAGAGTCTTCATTCCTCCGGACAGATACATTGGTATGGTCGAGGAACATGATATGGATGACGTCTTACTCCTAGAGGGTAATGAACCCACAACCTATAAAGGTGCCATGACCAGTTTTGACTCAAAGCTATGGCTAGAAGCCATGCAATCCGAGATGGACTCCATGTTTGAGAACAACGTGTGGGATCACTAGTAGAAAAATGCTTATTTGAGGCGTCAAAAATGAGGTCATTTGCGGCGTTTTTAGTGTAGCAGCAAATAAGTGGGCCGCAAATAGAAAAGTTATTTGAGGCGGAAAAAAAACGCAGCAAATAAGGGGTTATTTGAGGCGTTTTTCTAAAAAAACGCCGCAAATAGAAAAGGCTATTTGAGGCGTTTTTCTAAAAAAACGCCGCAAATAGGTCATCTATTTGAGGCGTTTTTTGAGAAAAACGCCGCAAATAGGTATTAAAAAAAAAAATTTTGTTTTTTTTTTTTTTTTTTTTCAAATGAAATTATTTAAACAAGTTACTTAAATATAATAACTCTCAAATGTATATTTCCACAAGAGATTCTTACATCATTTTTGTAATTATTCTAAATAACAAATACAAAAATATACAATGCTTAAGAAATTTAAGTGCTGATATGCTGTTGTTGCAAGTTCAGTGTTGTTTAGCTGAATTCATCTGATGAGACTGAGCGAGTGATAGACATAAGTTGGGAGTGTTCATTTAGTAAAAGAGCTGGAATTGGCATCAAAGTCACGGAGTTGAACAACGATGACACTAATATTGTCTCGGCTACCACGAGCAATGGCTAGCTCAGCTAACATAGTCGCGGCTGCAGCAGCACAGTTGCCACCCACGCCTTCTATTAATGTCTTACTCACCTGTCCTCTAAAGCATTTCCTAACCATATCGCCTGCCGCGTCATTGTCAATCACGTCCCATAACCCGTTTGTCCCGATCACTATGAAGTCGTCTAATTCATTCCTCTTGCATAACTCTACTTCTGCCTCTGTACGTAGTCTCATCAGAGTATCACATAATATAAATCAGGGAAGAAAATAATAATAATAATAATAATAATAATAATAATAATAATAATAATAATAATAATAATAATAATAATAATAATAATAATAATAATAATAATAATAATAATAATAATAATAATAATAATAATAATAATAATAATATGGAAGTTTGTTAGGATTTTGTGTATTTTTCAATAGTGAAATGCAGAGTAATGTTTACCTATTGATCTGGGTGTTAAAGGCGCATCTGATAGGAAATCACTAAGATTAACTCCATCAGCTTCCATTCTTTCCTCTTCACCTGCTGATCTCTCAACCTACAAACACAACAAGTTACAAGCTAAGAGAGTCAACAATACGAGTACCTGATGTAACAGGTTATTTTCTTGGCAGTAACCTATGAGTGTCACAATGTTCCGAAGTTGAATAGATGACAGATATCGTACGTGATTGACAATTACTAGTCAATCGACAGGCCCTCCACATTATTTGTCCCTATAAATTAGATGTAACAGGTGAACAAGACAATCCCCAATTATACCCATTTCCATCGACTTTCCTTGTTAATAGATGTAACAGGTTTGACAGATATCGTACCTGAATGCACAAAGAGTTATGCGCTCCTGTATCAGAAACATTAGAAGAGAAATATGATAAATTGTGCAAACTTAAGCATATACACCTTAAATGGATTTTCTTTATTCTCGATAATCACAGATTATTACCTTATAATGTGATTCCTTTGAGGCCTTACTGCCTAAGGCCTATTGCAAGCTTGTTTGACTTATGTAATGAGCTGCAGGTCTCGATCCCCTCCCTTCTGCCCATATGCCATCAGCCCATATGCTATCATTTTGTTAGTACCTGGTCGCTTAATCGCCTGTTATGAACTAACTGGCCTTGTTTAACATTGATGAGCATTAAGCCAAACTAAAAAGCATATATTTTCTGAACACTATATTTTAAAGTTCAAAAGAGTAAATGAGGTTTCTCAAGCGCATAATTTCTGAACTCTTAAATACTTAAAATGTTGTATGAAGAGAGAATGAGATTCTGACTGGCTAATTTTTATGACAGATGCAGAGGCAAAAATCAATATTTAAATGTGAGCATTCAAATGTTACTATGCTAGTAACACTAGTACAAAAATAGCGGAGAATATAAAATAATCAGGCTTAAAAGTTGTGTGGTACCTTTAATATTGACACAGCCAGAAAGAATGCACAAATTAATGAATTGTTCCATTGTAAGGTTCAGCTCCTACAATACCTATAACAGAATAACGACTATAAGTAATCAGACTCTAGCATGAAGCCATAGCAATCTATATCGGCATTTCTTGGCCTTGCATCCGCTAACCTACATAATTTTACAATTCACTACCAAGCACAGATGAACTAAGACAACTACAACAGCATTACCCCCATACCTTAAGGGCTCCCGCAATTTTTCGGGTAAGGGGACCCAATGTAAGCAGTTTTACCCCTGTGTTAGCCATCGAAAGGTTGTTTTCGAATGACCTAAAAGAAAGTTGAGTAGAGAATTTCGTCCAATATTTTTTTCTCAAAAAGAAGCACAACTAGTTTAATGAGCCACTTTGCTTTATTGATCATAATCGAGAACCAAGACTTAACATAATGACTCCTTTGCTCCATTAGAAATAGAAATGCACAAGGTAACTACGCAACTAGATTATGAACAAGGGAAACAGTATAATAAGGAAGAACCTATGAAGATGAGCAGAGATGAAGAAAAAAGTCACACAAGTTTTATTCCAGCTTCAAGCTAAGAAGCCTAATACTTCGGAAGAACATCCACTGCAAATGACTAGACAAAGGAGTACAGTAAGAAAAAACTACAAGCGCATCACTTAACTATGATTTTATTAAAATAAAAATTTACGAAAACTGAGACCAATCATTTATTGTGAATCGAGTGATTAACTTTAGGCGAAAGACTACAGGAGCCAAATCACATATCTCAAAAACTTTTCTCCTATTGCAATAGACTAGTAGAAACCAACACTATAACCAGTCAACCAGTTAAAAATAACACTTAATTAGGCACCTCTGGGCTTGAATAAAGCATAAATTCGGATTTAGTTCAAGTCAAACTCATGTACAATGAAATAGCTATGTATGTGAGAACACCATTTATAGTGAATTGAGTGATTAACTTTAAGCCAAAGACTATAGGAGTAAATCATATAACACATCTCGTATTGCAATAGACTAGTAGAAACCATAACTATACGTATATAACAAGTCAAACACTTAAAATAATACTCAAGTTAGGCACCTCTGTGCTTATTACAACATAAATTTGGATTAAGTTTAAGCCAAAACCGTTTACAGTAAGTTCACAACATCCTGTCGCATGACAGTAATCCAGTCCGTTTAAAAGCGTCCAATATAAAGGGAAATAACTCTGATCCTGTCATAATTTCAGGCATGATTTAACTATTAAGTAACTGAAACCAGTGCAAGAGCATGTCGGATAGAGATTATTACAATTCACCTCAAAATTTACGAGCTCCTTTTTTTGCCAAAACAAACTGTGATATTTGTTCAAGCTCATGCTTCATGTCAAGAATCGAACAACATACTTTTGTTTTCATATCAGTGTCATTTCGTAAATGAAAGTCGATTATCCGGAATAAGACAACAAATGAAATAAAAAAAGAGTAACGGATCCTCCAAAATGTGTTATACCTACTGACTTCACCGGCTTCATTTGTAAGCACCTGAGTTCCACTCCCTCCAACTACATACTACAACCAAATTCAAGTATTCAATCACTAATTAGTTAAAATTAACCAAATTAAATCGATTGAACGAACACAATAACAATGAAAATCGAAGCGAAAACGTACAAGAAACTGATAAATGCTCAAGCTAGCATCAATAGCAATCTTGCGGTTGAAATAAATGTCGAATTTATGTTGTTTCATACAATTTGGTGCATTATCCGCCAACAATTTCATCAAGTAAATGGAATTTCAATTTAAAACCCCTAAATCGATTAACCGTAATTATAAAATCTAATCAATTTAAGCCTATTACTTCAAACACATCAAATATTATGCAACATCAAATATTATGCTATATTTATTATTAAATAACAGAAGAATGCAACTAATTCCGACTAAATTGAATTAACCATCAACCCTAATTAATGAAACTGAAAAGGTGTAAAAGTATGAGTACCTATTAGGAGGCAAAAAATATTGGAAGAAGGTGCAACCGACATGAGGTAGAAGGAAGGGAAAAAGGTGCAGCGAGGTGAGTGTAAGAATGCTGGAATCCGCGAGGCGGAAGAAAGGGGAAAGAGTGACGCAGTAATGCGGTATCTATTTGACTATTTGAGGGAGGAGGGTTAGGTTATTTGCAGCGTTTAATATAAAAACGCCTCAATTGATTATTTGTTGCGTTTAATATAAAAAAAACGCCTCAAATGTGATTATCTATTTTAGAAAAAAGAAATTTTGATTTATTTATTTGCTGCTATTGGTCAAAAACGCCGCAAATAAAGAGCAGCAAATAAATTTTTTTCTACTAGTGGATCTTGTGGACCTACCTGCAAAGGTATGTCCCCTTCAATGCAAATAGCTTTACAAAATAAAGCATGCCGTGGAAGGTAAACAAGATATCCATAAGGCAAGACTAGTTGCTAAAGGTTTCACCCAAGTGCCAGGCTTGCACTACGATGAGATCTTTGCACCCGTAGTCATGCTACGTTCCATTCGGATTATCTTAGCGATCGCCGCATTTCACGATTATGAAATATGGCAAATGGACGTTAAAACCGCCTTCTTAAACGGTTATTTGGAGGAAGAGTTGTACATGGTACAACCCGAGGGTTTTATTGATCCAGAAAATCCTAAGAAGGTTTGCAAGCTTAAGCGTTCCATCTATGGACTTAAGCAAGCATCACGGAGTTGGAATCATCGCTTCGACCAAGTGATAAAAGAGAATGGGTTCATTCGATCAGTCGAGGAACCATGTCTCTATATCAAGTCGAGTGGGAGCAAGATTGTATTCCTAGTACTGTATGTCGACGACATACTCTTGATTGGGAATGACATACCTCTCTTATCTTCGGTTAAAGCATGGTTGAAAAACCATTTCCAGATGAAAGATCTGGGAGAGGCACAAAGAATTTTGGGCATCCGTATCTACAGGGATAGATCACGACGGATGTTGTCTCTCAGTCAGGAGTCTTACATAGATAAGATTCTAGAGAGATTCAGCATGACGAACTCCAAGAAAGGGTTCCTTCCTATGACTACTGGGCTTCACTTGAGCAAAACTCAAGAAGCTAAGACATTGGAAGAGAAAGAGCGCATGAGTCGGATTCCTTATTAGGGATGTCAATGGGGCGGGGCGGGTGCGGAGGAGGGTCAACCCGCGCCCGCCCCGCGAACTTTTAATGTGCACCCGCACCCGCCCCGCGACCCGCGGCGGGTTGAACCTTTCAAAACCGCCCCCGCCCCGCGGGGACCCGTTGACCCGCCTAACTCCTCAAGAAATGTAAATCGTGAATCTAAAATATTGTAATCGTACTACTTATACAAATAAGTTTTCACAAAATGTCTTAACATTCAATTAACAAGAGTCCGTTGAGCCATGAAACGGTTTTACATACAAATATACCACGAACACATGCACAAACAGTAGCCCAAATACGGAATACTGAGTAGTGAACTAGTGATTATTGCGTTATTGGACTACTGGTAGAAGTTACTTAGTTGTTTGGGGTTGATTGGACTACTGGGTAGAGATTACTTATTTATTAAAAGTTTTTTTAATCTTTTAAGTTATATTATTTTTTATCTATATATATATATATATTACTATTAAATATTATTATTTATTAGGTGGGTATAAGCGGGGCGGGGACATGTGGGGCGGGGCGAGCGGGATGGGTGTGGGGCGGGGTGGGTATGGGGTGGGTCTCATGTGATACCCGCACCCGCCCCGCGACCCGCGACGAATGATGCGTTTGAAAACCATCCCCACCCCACGACCCACCAAATCATTACCCACACCCGCCCCACGTGGGGCGGGTGCGGGGCGAGACCCGCCAAGCCCCGCCCCATTGACATCCCTATTCCTTATGCTTCGGCAATAGGATCGATCATGTAAGCCATGATATGCACACGTCCAGACGTTGCATATGCATTGAGTATGACAAGTCGATTCCAAGCTCATCCAGGTGAACAACACTGGATGGCCGTGAAAAACATTCTTAAGTACCTACGGAGGACTAAAGATTGGGGATTGACTTATGGAGGTGACTCGACGCTCTGCGCCACGGGTTACGCAGATGCTAGCTTCCAAACGGATCGAGATGACTCGAAATCTCAGTCTGGATTCGTTTTTACTCTTAATGGCGCTGCTGTCAGCTGGAAAAGTTCTAAACAAAGTGTTATAGCAGATTCTACAACTGAGTCCGCGTAAAAGAAGATATTCATTGATAAGATCGCTACGGATGACAACATAGCTGATCCTCTCACTAAAGCATTACCACGTGATAAGCATGAAGGGCACATTCATTCCATGGGAATTAGATTTGTTCCTAAGTTGTAGTACTCTTTTATGAATTCATGTAATAATTCATTTTCTCGTGTACTCTATTCAACCTCATTGTTATGATATATAATGTTTTGTTTTTCATGTGGAATTGTACGCCAATTTTGAACACCACAAAGTGAACTGAATAACATTACATCGTTTTAGTCCTTGATTACCCACTTGAGCTGATAACTCAGGTAATCATTTTGTGACGTTGGTTGATGTTGGGTTCAACGAGCCATAAGTCACACGGCTGACTGACCAATCACAAAGGCGAGTTATACGGATATCTCGTAGGACACCCCGTGACAACGTTATGGAGTCCTAAATGTTTTATAACATTGGGTGTCAGGTCGTGGATAGGACCTCCATAGTGTTCCTTAGAGTCGAGTCTTTTGACTTTCAACTGTCTCTTGAGATTAAGGCAGATTTTGGGTAACTTTGGTTTCTTTCCCACGGTCATCGTAACAGGGGCCAAGAGGATTTTTTCTGGGTTATTTCATGCTGCGCGATATCGGCAGGATTCGAGTTGAGGGAAATATCCAAACCCTTATCAGGATTTTATCATTTCTCAGGGCCACTCGAGGAGTAGTAACTGAAATGCATGGCCATGCTCGAATACAGATTCCTTTTATCAGTTAAGTTACTCTCTAGTCGGGGAAACCACTCTAGATACAGATCGCTTGTGAGATACGACCTTTGCGAATGCGGATTTGCAAATTGTCTTACATTGAGTGGGAGAAATTTTAAAAGGATATGAGAATCGGTTATCGCACCTACACTTGTACGGACAAGTGGGACTTTGTTGGAGCTTGTGTCCTCCACATGTAGTGTGATAACGTCATTGCACTAACCCTTGTACGGACAAGTGGAAGATTGTTGGGGCTGGTGTCCTTGATAATTAAGTACAATGACTTATTAAATCTCTTTAAGGATCACAAGGGCATACTTCAGTATTATTATCAGTTGATCCACGTTTATCAATAACGGTTGGCTTGCTAGATAAGTTTGACGTTATTGTCATACGGATGGCGGTGATCAACTGGTCCCTATACGTCACACCTATAGGACATGTTTGAGAGATGTGAAGGTATGAAAATACAGTCACATTTATGCCGAATACGACTAAACAGTTAGTCAGAGGTATTGACTATTAAATTAGTCAATAAGATGTTGAGATTATTATTTAATACGGATTAAATAATTTTAGCTAACACGGATTACATGATTAATTCGTAAATTAAATATAAACGGTTATATTTAATTAAATATTGTATTCGCGTATTAATATAAACAGTTATATTAATTTGGGTAATTATACAATATCGTAATTTTATCAGACCATTATTAATACATCGACTGCATTAATATCTGATAACGATTTATAAATAAAACCCGGGAATAATATTTAGCTAATCGGGTCGAATCACGCAAAGGTATAAGGTAAGAGTGGGAAAAGCCCACTCTCACCTCAACCAGTTCGGCCGACCCAATCACTACATAAGGAGAATCCTTCTCCTTTTGTCAGGTGACTGCTTCTTTGATTGTTTTACTGATAAAACACATCTCAAGGAAATTAGGGTTTTGAGAACTGCCTTTTCCCAAAACCCAGATCTCACATCTAAAACCTCACAAAACTCTCCCCATATTGCAAGGCAATTGGAGAGCCTTTCTAGCACACGCGGCATCATCTTAAACAAAGTCTTGGGTGCAAGTTATAGGAGGGAATTTACTTTAATTCCTGTTCTTAGGCCTATTTAAGCAAGGACCCAAGGTTGTATTCCTTTTCATGTTTTTATTAACTTATGACAATATTCACAACTGTAAAATTCGTTATAATCCTTCAAGTTTAGGGCGAATACATGCTATATTCCCCACAATATGAAGGCTCTAAGAGAAGGTGAATTGCAATTACATGTAAAATTTACCTCATGTTGAGCTAGATGCATACGATATGATAGTTAATGACATGATTTGGTGTTGTGGTGCTTTATGTCTGTACTTTGACGTGATTGAACGAATATGATATGACGGATACTAAAAGAACAGAAATACATAGCTTCATTTCTTTATTTAACCTTGCATGAATTGGGATATGAGTAAAGTGTGGTTAATGATGCAATGAATTATTTACGTTATGATATGATTGGGTAAATACTTTTTAGAAAAATTTGGGACGAAGTTTTCTTTTATGGGGAAGAGTGTGATGTTCCCTGTGTGTTGTCTCTGATGTTTCCGTTGTTCACGTAATATCTTTTCACTAGTTTGGATGATGATTTGTGTATGGTTTGATCTTATCCGTTGTTTACTTCTATGCGTTTATTAAGTTGTTATGTTCAGATTAAATTTATGAATGGTGGTTTCATGAGGGTGGTATAATTAGTTTAGTTATTCAAATACTTAAGAGTAAGATTTTTAAGACCAGGATGGGAGAGACAAAGCTTCTTAAGATATTGTGGCCAAATCTCGATGTTAAGGAGGCTACTTTGGAGTCTAAGTCTGGTATAAGAGAGCATTATCCTTAGTTGTTTGATCAGGCATGTGAGCTTACAGGGACGTAACCTATTTTTTTTAGGGAGATAAGAGATGATTGTGTTGGGTTTTAAGTCATTCTAATCAGTTTTATATAAGTTTCATATATGTTTTATTAGCTTTGTTTTGTTTTGTACATCTTCGAGATGTGGTGAATTTTTATTATCTTATATCTTGGTTGGCCTTGCATAGTAAGAAGTAAAACTAGGTGTTGGCATATCGTAGTTTTGGTATTGTAGGTCGTGTCTTTTCAAGTTGGTTGTGAACTTCGAGGACGAAGTTCGTTCTAAGGAGGGAAGATTGTAACAACCCTCTATGTCGTGTCTTTTCAAGTTGGTTGTGAACTTCGAGGAAGAAGTTTATTCTAAGGAGGGAAATTGTCATATCCCTCTATTTGTCCTATGAGTTACTCGTTCGACTTGGATGCACGCGGCCGTATTGTTGATGTATAATTTGTTTGAGAAAAAAAGTGGTATAGTTATATTGTCCGCTTATAGATAGGTTCTCTTAAAACTACTATAACTTGACATGTTTATATGATATTGATGTGATTCTAATTGAAGGTGGTAGCTTATTGTTTTACAATTCTGACGATAGGTCACACACCCAAAAAGACTAAGAATTTAGCGAGATATGATTGTTTTACGAAAACTAGTCGGTGCTGAGAACTGCGAGGTAACTCGACCGAGTTGAGGCTACTCGGCGGAGTTGAGCCTAATCAACCGACTTGAGCCTAATCGACCGAGTTGAGCCTACTCGACCGAGTTGAGCCTACTCGACCGAGTTTGTCCGACTCGGCCGAGTTAGCGATTCCGTGTTCAGCGTCGTGGTTACTTATAAAACAAAATTCGGAATTTAAAATCATTTTACCCTAAAACCTTATGCCGCCTTTCAACTTTTACTCTCAAACCTCTCACACTAAAACCTTTAAGAGTTCATACCGAAGTCTATCCATGCCGATCATCATAGTCTAGCGTTGTTGTCATCAAGCAAGTGTCGTATTCGTAGTTAGCATACTTTAAGATAAATCTAATTATGGTGATTGCTAGTAATACCTTTTATGTTATCGTAGGAGGAGATTTCCTATAGGATGGTGGTAGAATCGATTGGATCTTTGCCTAGTGTGATTTGCCTTGAGGTAGGGTTCTCCCTACTCATTTATCTGTTATGTGATTGTGACGGCATTTCTAATATATCGTGACGATGTTAATGTTGTATTGTACGACGGATATCACCTGTGGTTACGAGATTGATTTGGGAACATATGTGTGGGACCGTTGCGGGAAACGGCTCTCACTCCTACGATCGCTCTCCGTGGGACCCGCCACGGAGGGGATGTGCACATTAATGATCTAGGTATCCCTTGTCGCGAGCAAGTGGGGTTTGATTGTGGGACTACAGGTCGCCACTATGAGATGATTGGTTATTGGTGATATCAGCATGTGGTGCTTTGAGATTGTTATACTGTTCTTGATTTTGGTAGTGACGATATTGCGTATACAGTAACAGACGCTTGTGATTTGTGCGCTGTGATGATCCATTGGTATGGTGAGCATATTCTTAACAGGTAGCTAGATGTTGGTTAATGATGCTCGACTGGGGAGGATGGGTCATCACGAAGTTTGTAGTGTCATAGATTCTTTTACTAGCTTCCACTGTTACTTTGATTTGTTATATCTTTTGAGACTTTGTAATCACTTTACATCATTTATTATAAAAAGTTACATTATCGTTTAATTTGATATTATGCCTCAGAAAACTGAGATGGTAGCACTTTCATAATCTGATGGTCCTTTCTAAAGGCCTTGGATTATGAGGGTGTTATATAAGGGTATGAAAGTGTTGGGAACCATCAGAAAGTCGCTGGCAGAGTTAAAACCTGAGAACCGAATAGCTCCGCTTAGGGTGAAAGAGGTGACCAAGAGCCAGAAGAAGAAGCAAGCTGGAGCCTTAGTCGCTAGCGCTCGTGCTAAGGTTGAGATGAAATTGATGCAAGAAGCTATGTTATGTGATATGAGGGAGAAGGACGAAAGTCCAATGAAGGAGGAAGAATTTGATGCAAGCATTAAAGCTTATGTCAATGAGGGAGAAGGACAAAAGTCCAATGAAGGAGGAAGAAGTTGATGCAAGCATTGAATCTTGTGTCAATGCAATTGATAAACTAAGTGACCAAGTAATAGGCGTTGAAAAGGAGGAGGACGATCAAACTGACTTCTCTGATTCGAAGTTAGACCTGCTTGTTACAGATGAGGACCTTCAGTTAATTCTGTTTGGGTCATTTGACCTCATAGACCCCAAGTCTAGGGAATGTATGATGATAATTATGCTACTGGAAGAGTTTAGCGCTTAGGGAGCAGCCAGCAGTAAGAAGGATGTTGCAACCGCAGGTATGTTTAGTCATATTGTTACGCATAATTTTTTTCGCAATGACCTAGATAGAGACTTGACAGAACAAGAAGTCAATGGGATTATTAAGGCTTTGGTTGTCCGAAGGGGGATCCATAACGATCATTGCAAACCTTTATATATCGGAGTCAGAGTAAAAAAAATGATGTAATAGGAAATACATTAATTGATAATGGGGCCACGGAAAATATTATGCTGATAACGATCCTTCAAATCATAGGAAAGACAGAAAGGGATATTAATCCCTGTAAAGTTTCAGTCATTTGCTTCACCGGAATCACACACTGTTGTGAAGGGACCATTTCACTGGCAATAAAAGTGGGGTCATGTACTAAGACTATGCCCTTTTCGTGGTAAAGAATATTACCACATATAATATCTTGCTAAGAAGGAGTTGGTTGCATAAAACCTGTTCAATTCCTTCTTCGTTGTATCAGTTGTTAGTAATGTGTAATGGTAAAAGGTACAAAATTGTTTACGCCGACATACCTACGGTTAAAGTTAATATGAATAACCTGAATCTTAATGATAAGAAACATGTCACAGTACCCAAGGTTGATGCATTGGACTAGTGGCAATTAATTGATCTCGAAGAGCAAGAAGGCCTTCGCAAGATTTATGAAGTTCTCATAGAATAGTCAGAGGATGTTAAAGAAGATAGTCCTACGGATTGTGCTCGGGATTTGAGCATTTTCCCATTTAATTACTAGATTGTAGTAATTTTCACGTTTTAGCTTTATCAAATATTGTAATGGCTTTACAAATAAATAAAAATTATAAGTTTGAGAGCAATGGGTCTTCTATATAAATAGTTGATGATTTGTGTCCGCATAAAAAGGGACAAAACAGTTTAAATCCATCCTTAACCTAGGCAGAGAGACCATAGGTAAGGAGTGATTATATTCGAAAGGAATCACAAGATCCCTTATAAGAGGTAAATCTAGGATCTTTAAAAGAGCCTAAGTATACTTATATGAGTCATAATTTGACTAGGCCTGAGAAAGATGTAATGAAAAGAATCCTATTTAGCCATAGGGATTACTTTCATGGGAACACCATGAAATTCCTGGCATCGATCTTAATATAGCTAGACACTGATTGCCAATTAAGTCTGAATAGAAATCGGTGATACAACATCCGAGGAGGATGTAATCAGAGGTCATCCTGACGGTGAAAGAAGAGGTTAGCAAACTTCTAAAGGCTAAGATCATTCGTCGGAGAAATATATGGAAAGGGATAGCCAATATCATTCCGGTTATTAAGAAAAACAATAAGATTAGAGTGTATGTAACACCCCCATTTATTAAGGAGCCTTTAGCAAGACATCCTCAGTAAATTGAGCTGGTACCATCTCGGAATATCCGAGGTAGTGAGTAACAAAGTAAATCAAACCAAAGTACTTTATATAAAAACCGATAAAATTTAAACTTTGATGTTACAGAAGCTACACAACGGAATTAAAGTACAACTGATGACTACAAAGTATGTGATCTACATCTAAGTCGGTCCATCCAAGTGCTCACGCCATCCCATGCTCCCACAGCACCATCTTCCTGTCAAAACTGCTCCCCATCACGGTTCATCACAAGTGTCACACGAATACACAGGGTCAACCACGAGGTTGAGTAGAGGAAAGGAAAACAACCAAACATTACTATAAATAGAAAATTCAATCATCCCCACCCCGCACCGATCACACGACCCATTAACTCCGCACCGATCACAAGACCCATTATCTCCGCACCAATCACAAGACCCATTATCTCCGCACCAATCACAAGACCCATTATCTCCGCACCAATCACAAGACCCATTATCTCCGCACCAATCACAAGACCCATTCATCATCACCTTGTGTCGTATCACAGAATTATATAATCAAATACACAGTATATCAATCATATGAGTATATAGGATAAACATGGTTATCATCAACAACAAACAGATTGCTCATTATAAGTATACAGTATTTCCCCTACCTCACTTTGCAGAAGGACAACCGAACAGCTGCTAGGAATATGCCACCTCGCACTCAGTTCCTATAATTATTATCCATATCAAATTCTACTCATATAGACAATCGCTACTAAAATCACTTGACCATGTTCCTAATTGATTTATCTACAACACATTGTGAATATATCCACATACAAGCATGCCCATAACGTACAATTATCATTGACCAAATATAACTTACTATTTTTAGACCTACTATTTTTAGACTTACTAAAAATAGCATAATTCAACCAAACAATTATTATTATATCACCACAATATAGATAATTATTAATTAATTACAATATAGCTTAACAATAATAACAAACCCAAAAATTACTAACGCATGATTAACACTATTTATAGTACCATTAGCATAAAATTATCAATTCTTAATAATAATAATAATAATAATAATAATATAAAACAATATAAATAAAACAATAATATTAATAAGGCAAATTTAACAAATATAATCCCAACTATCACACTTCTTCTCAAAATAATCTGAACTATCAATATTCTCGCAATAATCTCAACTTTCATACCACCCTTCTCAAAATAGTTTACTGTGACTGATAAGTCTTAAAAAGGTTATGATTTTTGCGGAAATATTAATAGTTGAGATTATTTTGAGAAGAAGAATGATAGTTGGGATTATTTTGAGAATAGTGGTATGAAAGTTGAGATTATTACGGGAATATTGATAGTTGAGATTATTTTGAGAAAAAGAGTGATAGTTGGGATTATATTTGTTAAATTTCCCTATTAATAATTAGTGTAATAGAAATACAATGAAATCAATGATAAAACAGTCCAATTAAAATCACTCTACAAGTTACACGCTATTTAATTCACGTTGTTACAAGGCAACAAACGCAAACCGCCACAGTGAATCACCCCGACAAACACTACCTTCGGCACCAACTGCCACCATTAACCTCGCTAGAGGCACCACCAGGCTCGCCTCTGAGTCCTGGTGGTACCTGGGGGACCAGTGGCTGCCGTCGACACCACCCACGACTCCCAAACAACTGAGCAGAAAACGACTCCACCACTACTGAACAGCCTGATTCACGGTTTGCACCTAAAAGAGATCTACTTTAATTACATCCCCAACAACCAAGAACCATCGTGACATCCACCCGTACAAACCCCATGCTACCTCCTATGAACAGGCCCTAACTCCCATCTCATCTCAACTGTAAAAGATTAAGGCTCGAAAAAAACCATACGAAAGTCCCTGTTCAGGAACTCCGTTCTGGAAAATAACACACTACCAACCCATGTCCCCAAACGAATCTGGGTTTAGCACGCTCCCGGCACACCCCCAACCACCGTGACAACCACCACGATGACACTCTGAATACCATCTTCTTAAAAACCATAACAAACATACAAAACATAAACAAGGTGCTAAACGAATCGAAGTATAAACATGATTGTTTAAACACGTTATTCAAAACTACTGTAACACGGCCATGTTCATGCGATTAAACCACCACCTACGACGGTCAACAGAGGTCAAAGACGACTCTACCCTGACCTAAACATGACTACTAAACATCCTATATCAAAACTACATAAAAATCAAAACCATAACATGATTATACTATCCACAAAACGTGACTCAAAAATAGGCAGAAATTGCGACAAAATAGAAACGAAGGTGAGTGTACCGTCTTTCTGAAGCAAACAAACCACCATTGACCACCCCTAGACCACCGTGCAACCCCTGTCCTTACTCCTTGATGTGGCGGCAGTGAGAGTATGTGAAAGTGAGAGGCGTTGTAGGGTTAGGGTTAGGTTTTCGAGGGGCTTGAATATAGGGTAGCAGATACAATTTGTTGTGTTTTGGCAGCTGGGTGTTTTGTCGAGTTGGGCTGTTCATCACTTAACACGCACCCCGAGGCCCAATTGACACCCTTGCACGCATTCCCAAGCCTTCAAGCACAACTAGGGTGTGACTCGATATTAAAACCCGTACCCAACACTTCACTTATTCCTCTACAAAATACTAGAAACTTATTCGTTAAATTAATCATCGATCTGAAACATTCAAATAATTATCACACGTCAAGGTTAGATAATATAACATATTAAAATAGAATACGATAAAATACGGAGTATTACAGTCTTCCCCCCTTAAAATGAACTTCGTCCCGAAGTTCACCATCCCGTGGTCAACATACTAGTCGCCACATAACATCAAATACTAGTAAAAGTACTTCAAAACACGAGTTGTCACATTCTACCCTCCTTAAGAAAACTTTGTCCCGAAAGTTTAACGTATCACTAAATTAAAGGGTACATCACTATACACAATAACATGCAGCACAGAAGTAAAAGAGTTATCAAGTATATTCAAACAATCACGACGTACCAACTTAGCCAGGTCATACAACTAGCCATATCCCAAATCAAAAGATTTTACAATCTCATCCTCCTTAAAACATGGTTACGTCCCCGTAACCCATTATAAAAAGAATCCCCAGTTCATTACTCCGTCTTTCTCAATACTCTATCTCACAAATCTTACTCCAAGTAATCAATTATCGTATTTACATCGTTGAACCTAAGACCAAGGACAAAGGGGTGAGTGAACTGGCGGAATAAACCGCAATTCAATACTTCCATCTCAGTATCAATTTCAAACTCAGAATATATCTCAATAGCTAAGGTTAAACTGGACCGAAAATATGATATGGCACAACGACCCAACAACTCATAACTCAACACCCGCAACCAATTGTCATCTAAATTTCGATGTCACTATTGTCAAACCTTCTATTAAAGGAACTGCTCCACATTTAGAGTGAAAACCCTAAGCTACTCACCCACAAGTCAAGGTTAAAGAATACGACGACTCGATAAAACACGGAAATGCAATCTCAATCTCAATACAAAATCAACCATGGTCTTTGTTCTAGACTCACGAGCAACTCAATCTCATCAACTCACCTTCCAAGTTCATTGACATACATGTATGTATACTTACAATTCCACAGCTCATAAAACTAGGATCTGGACGCTATACCAAACCAACCTAATACATAACCATTATGCATAAACAACTAATCAATTACCAAAAGTTTACCGATCTTTCAAACAAAAGAGTTATCTTATCAATACAAGATTTTAACTATCAAAATAAAAGGACAATTACTAACATTCAATTCAAATAAGTACACAAAAGAGACCCATGGCTAGTGTCAAGTACTCATACAACCTCAAGAAATAACAAGAGTATTAGGATCTGAAGAACTCGGGTTACTCAAGAAATAACAAGAGTATTAGGATCTGAAGAACTCGGGTTACGCAGTAAAACAGAATCAGAGTAGGTAACACTTACACACCCGTGAAATTTCAACGCAAAGCTAGTATATGCAACCACATAAACAATCAAGAAAACTCATAGTTCATAATTGACAATTTAAAACGTTTCATGTTCATAAACATATTTTTGAAGCAAAACCATATTTAGGAAGAGACATAGCGCAAAATTAAATAACGTAATTAAACATGGAACATGGACATATCTCACAAGACATACATAACTCATAGACTCACAAGGTCGTTTTAACATTCCCAGATATCAATTAGTTAGTATATTTATCATGGAGCTATTACTATATATGACTTGCAAAATAAGAGTTTTATACGATACGCAACAATTAAACATTCAAGCTGCTTTTCATCTACACATAGCTACAGGATTGTCATTTTGCAAACAATCATCATAAATATCAAACATCGAGCTTTATCCTTGTTTGTCACCTTGAAAATATTTTGAAATGTTTTGAGGCAATAAAAGGTAGTTTGTGACCATTATAAACTCAATCCAGGACAATTTTACCAGCTACAACTCAGATTTAAGACTACATGGAGGCATTCTGATCCTTCTTTTCTAACATTGTTCTTTTAGTTCATGAACTATGAAAGTTTTAGCGATAAAAGTAAACGAATTCACCAGACTAGTACTTCCATAACTCACATGTCAACCAGTTAACATTTCAACACATCGTGATCAGATTCTAAATATAACAATATGCAACTCACTGTATGGTATAAAAATACACTTGAAAAGTTACGAGGATTATGATCACAGGGAACTAGGCAGAGATAACCATTAATATACGAAAGAACATCCACAAGATTCACATTGTTCAAATAATCACAATTACGTATAACCATTAGGTTGCTATATCATACCAATAAGCTTACCAGTTAAATTACATTCTGCCACTTGGCAAGACTCTTCTCAAATAAACATGCCTTTGACATCACATACGAGCAGCACATCCTTAAAATTAGACATATAATTGAAATGATTTTATATTAAACTTGACGAGATAAACAAGGTTACGCTATCATATAGTAGGGTTCATACTCATACCCTATGCCTGCTATTCATGTTACTAAAGCCATATCAGGATATCACGTGGTCACATCACATAATTCACATTTGATTAAACTTTTATACGAAACTTACATACCTCACAACTTCACCAATTAAACGTTAAGCAACAACTTACAAAAATCATAATTAAATAACAGCTTAGCTAACGTGCGAGCAATCATAATCTTTTAAAAATATAAGGAATTAGTTAAACAGAGGAAAAATATCGAATGCATAACTCAAGTAAATTATTTAATACAATATTTACAACTCAAACGGTTTGAACAATAACTTTACAGCATTTCAACAAAATTTTAGGCAACTTGCAAAAATCACCATTGAATAACGACTCGTTAAGATTTTACATGGCGTAACATTTTGAGAGCGTGAACGAACATTCTGAACAGTAGTGTTGGAACTATACACAAGCAATAACCAAGTTTTAAATGATTTCTTTTACAAAAAGATAGGTCAAAACGGGACTATGCAGTAACAGTCTGACTACTGTTAATTAAAAGATCTATTTCTCCCAAAGATATAACTCATATCAACATAAAACACAAGCATTGTAAACCCAACTCAGGGGGTCATCCTACATAAAGTTTTCATTCTCAAATATGGAACACATTTACATTGGCAGCCCGCACCAACAAGGCAACATTCTGGAAGTTTATTGAAATTTTGGTTCCGTTACTATTTCACATTACTACACCGGAATTCAAACATTCTTCTTCCGAAACACGTTGACGTACATTTGAAGCATAGACATCACTTGTACCATATTAACATTCATTCCTCATTTCAACAACAATTATCATCTAGAAAACGGTAAAGATTCCGAAACTCAAAGTAGGCTCAACTGTATAACTCGATAGTTATACGGGTGTATATAAATAAAGTAGTTTCTACCACCACACAATCACAACTTATTCAAGTACGGAAATATAAACTAGGAGTTACTACGATGTCACTTATCGATTATGAACTTCATAATAATTTTAACTGCGTATAATAGGCATAAAATCTTAAGTACGATATATGCAACACATGACTATGTACGTTCATGGCTTAGGGAAACACATTCCGCATATCACTAGACATGTATTACTATAACATATAATCATAAGATCAACTGAATTACTCATCCTTACAAGGAGTTAAACATTAAAGTCATATAATAACGATAGTCATTTAAATACCAGATAATCGTATGAACATTCCATGCACCAACATAACTATGATCACATTACTCTAACCATTGTTCAACAATTACACCTCTAAACTCTTAAAATTTCAATTCCATCATCCAGATTGATCCACATTTCATATCACACATATCTTTCAAACACACATCCTTAATCATAACTCAAATATTACTTACCTCATTCTTCTCCTGCAAGATCGTTAGTACAAGATAATTAGGTCACTATATAACCTACCCCACTCTTCAATTACTCTCATTGGGTTCCCGAGACAGAACCAAAAGGGCCCAGGTTTGGTGTGAGGGGGCCCCTAACTCATCCCGTTCCTTTTTGGGGCTTCTATCAGTTTCATCTCGGGGTTCATTTTATTTGACTCTTCCTACGTTCATTATTTTTCGTTTGGTTTAGGCCTGAGGATCGTTCGCTCTGATACCACTTGTAACACCCCCATTTATTAAGGAGCCTTTAGCAAGACATCCTCAGTAAATTGAGCTGTTACCATCTCGGAATATCCGAGGTAGTGAGTAACAAAGTAAATCAAACCAAAGTACTTTATATAAAAACCGATAAAATTTAAACTTTGATGTTACAGAGGCTACACAACGGAATCAAAGTACAACTGATGACTACAAAGTATGTGATCTACATCTAAGTCGGTCCATCCAAGTGCTCACGCCATCCCATGCTCCCACAGCACCATCTTCCTGTCAAAACTGCTCCCCATCACGGATCATCACAGGTGTCACACGAATACACAGGGTCAACCATGAGGTTGAGTAGAGGAAAGGAAAACAACCAAACATTACTATAAATAGAAAATTCAATCATCCCCACTCCGCACCGATCACACGACCCATTAACTCCGCACCGATCACAAGACCCATTATCTCCGCACCGATCACAAGACCCATTATCTCCGCACCAATCACAAGACCCATTATCTCCGCACCAATCACAAGACCCATTCATCATCACCTCGTGTCGTATCACAGAATTATATAATCAAATACACAGTATATCAATCATATGAGTATATAGGATAAACATGGTTATCATCAACAACAAACAGATTGCTCATTATAAGTATACAGTATTTCCCCTACCTCACTTTGCAGAAGGACAACCGAACAGCTGCTAGGAATATGCCACCTCGCACTCAGTTCCTATAATTATTATCCATATCAAATTCTACTCATATAGACAATCGCTACTAAAATCACTTGACCATGTTCCTAATTGATTTATCTACAACACATTGTGAATATATCCACATACAAGCATGCCCATAACGTACAATTATCATTGACCAAATATAACTTACTATTTTTAGACCTACTATTTTTAGACTTACTAAAAATAGCATAATTCAACCAAACAATTATTATTATATCACCACAATATAGATAATTATTAATTAATTACAATATAGCTTAACAATAATAACAAACCCAAAAATTACTAACGCATGATTAACACTATTTATAGTACCATTAGCATAAAATTATCAATTCTTAATAATAATAATAATAATAATAATAATAATAATATAAAACAATATAAATAAAACAATAATATTAATAATTAGTGTAATAGAAATACAATGAAATCAATGATAAAACAGTCCAATTAAAATCACTCTACAAGTTACACGCTATTTAATTCACGTTGTTACAAGGCAACAAACGCAAACCGCCACAGTGAACCACCCCGACAAACACTACTTTCGGCACCAACTGCCACCACTAACCTCGCCAGAGGCACCACCAGGCTCGCCTCTGAGCCCTGGTGGTTCCTGGGGGACCAGTGGCTGCCGTCGACACCACCCACGACTCCCAAACAACTGAGCAGAAAACGACTCCACCACTACTGAACAGCTTGAGTCACGGTTTGCACCTAAAAGAGATCTACTTTAATTACATCCCCAACAACCAAGAACCACCGTGACATCCACCCGTACAAACCCCATGCTACCTCCTATGAACAGTCCCTAACTCCCATCTCAACTGTAAAAGATTAAGGCTCGAAACAAACCATGCGAAAGTCCCTGTTCAGGAACTCCGTTCTGAAAAATAACACACTACCAACCCATGTCCCCAAACGAATCTGGGTTTAGCACGCTCCCGGCACACCCCCAACCACCGTGACAACCACCACGATGACACTCTGAATACCATCTTCTTAAAAACCATAACAAACATACAAAACATAAACAAGGTGCTAAACGAATCGAAGTATAAACATGACTGTTCAAACACGTTATTCAAAACTACTGTAACACGGCCTTGTTCATACGATTAAACCACCACCTACGACGGTCAACAGAGGTCAAAGACGACTCTACCCTGACCTAAACATGACTACTAAACATCCTATATCAAAACTACATACAAATTAGAACCATAACATGATTATACTATCCACAAAACGTGACTCAAAAATAGGCAGAAACTGCGGCAAAATAGAAACGAAGGTGAGTGTACCGTATTTCTGAAGCAAACGAACCACCATTGACCACCCCTAGACCACCGTGCAACCCTTGTCCTTACTCCTTGATGTGGCAGCAGTGAGAGTATGTGAAAGTGAGAGGCGTTGTAGGGTTAGGGTTAGGTTTTCGAGGGGCTTGAATATAGGGTAGCAGATACAATTTGTTGTGTTTTGGCAGCTGGGTGTTTTGTCGAGTTGGGCTGTTCATCACTTAACACGTACCCCGAGGCCCAATTGACACCCTTGCACGCATTCCCAAGCCTTCAAGCACAACTAGGGTGTGACTCGATATTAAAACCCGTACCCGACACTTCACTTATTCCTCTACAAAATACTAGAAACTTATTCGTTAAATTAATCATCGATCTAAAACATTCAAATAATTATCACACGTCAAGGTTAGATAATATAACATATTAAAATAGAATACGATAAAATACGGAGTATTACAGTCTTACCCCCTTAAAATGAACTTTGTCTCGAAGTTCACCATCCCGTGGTCAACAAACTAGTCGCCACATAACATCAAATACTAGTAAAAGTACTTCAAAACACGAGTTGTCACAGTGTATATTGACGTCAGAGATCTAAATAAAGTCACACCAAAAGATGAGTATCCAATGTCTCTTGCGGATATTTTAATCGATGCAAATACCAGACATAAATATCTTACCTTCATGGATGGATACGTTGGTTATTATCAGATTAAGATTAAAGAGAAAGACTGCTATAAAAAAGCATTTAGATGTCCCGGATCTTTAGGGACATTTGAAAGGGTAGTTATGTCCTTTGGGTTGAAAAATGTAGGCGTCACGTATCAGCGGACAATGAATTGCATTTTTCATGATCGAATTGCAGAATCTATGGCAATATACATATATGACGTAGTCGTAGTAGTCGTAAAGTCAAATGAATTTGATGATCATTTAGCCCACTTGCAACAAGCTTTTGAGCGGATGAGGAAATATGATCTCAAAATGAACCCTATGAAATGTGCTTTTGATGTAAGCGCTGGGAATTTTCTTGGGTTCTTGATCCACCAACGTAGCATCGATATTGAAAAAAACAAGTCTAAAGTAGTAATTAATGTCAAACCCCCTTCAAAGAAGACGGAACTGTTGGAACTTGTGTCCTCCACATGTAGTGTGATAACGTCATTGCACATACCCTTGTACGGACAAGTGGGAGATTGTTGGGGCTGGTGTCCTTGACAATTAAGTACAATGACTTATTAAATCTCTTTAAGGATCACAAGGGCATACTTTTGTATTATTACCAGTTGATCCACGTTTATCAATAACGGTTGGCTTGCTAGATAAGTTTGACGTTATTGTCATACGGATGGCGGTGATCAACTGGTCCCTATACGTCACACCTATAGGACACGTTTGAGAGATGTGGAGGTATGAAAATACAGTCACATTTATGCCGGATATGACTAAACAGTTAGTCAGAGGTGTTGACTAATAAATTAGTCAATAAGATGTTGAGATTATTATTTAATACGGATTAAATAATTTTAGCTAATACGGATTACAAGATTAATTCGTAAATTAAATATAAACGGTTATATTTAATTAAATATAGTATTCGCGTATTAATATAAACAGTTATATTAATTTGGGTAATTATACAATATCGTATTTTGTCAGACCATTATTAATATATCGACTGTATTAATATCTGATAACATGTTACGATTTATAAATAAAACCCGCGAACAACTTAAAGCTAAACGGGTCGAATCACGCAAAGGTATAAGGTAAGAGTGGAAAAAGCCCACCCTTACCCAAGACCCATTCGGCCGACCTAAGTAATACAAAAGGAGAGTCTTTCTCCTTTTGTCAACTACTGGTAATTCATAATTCTCATAATTAGGGTTTTGAGAACATCTTTTTCCCAAAAACTCAGATCTCACATCTAAAACCTCACAAAAGCTCTCCCCATATTGCAAGGCAATTGGAGAGTATTTTCTAGCACACGCGGCATCATCTCAATCAAGTCTTGGGTGCAAGTTATAGGAGGGAATTTACTTTAATTCCTGTTCTTAGGCCATAAGCACAAAGGACCAAAGGTTGAATTCTTTTTCTTATCCTTTTTAATCTTATGACTATAAACACAACTGTATTTTTCATTATAATCCTGCAAGTTTAGGGTGAATACATGCATTATTCCCCACAAGTGGTATCAGAGCCTTAGGCCATGAAAATTTTACTTTTGTGTTTTTCATAAGTTTTTTTTAAAGATTTTGAAAAACCTCGTTTCTGCCGTTGCGTCGGTCGGTCGACCAGTTTTAGCGGTCGGTCGACCGCCCCTGTGTGAGTTTTCTGTTTTTTTTTAAAACAGTTTCCTTTATGAGTTTTCGATCTTGTTTTTCGATTCATGTTTACATATTGTTAATTAATCGATATTCTTAACAATATGTGAACCCTTGTTGATGTTAATTTTGATTTACTTGTTTTAATCAAAGTTTAAAAGGTAAAAACTTGTTTTAATTTCAAAAAGTGCAGCGTTTTGCGTTTTCTGAAATTCGTTTTTACTACTTGTTGGTCGGTCGACCTAATTAATAGGTCGGTCGACCGATTTTACTGTTGCAGATTTTTCCGTTTTTCGGCAGGAGGTCGGTCGACCACAAGTTTAGGTCGGTCGACCTCCCCCCCTGTAACAGACTCGTTTTTTTTTATTTTCGAAAATAACATGTTTTATTTTCACATGGCTTAAAATAATATACTATATACGGAAATAGTGTATTATTTAGTGAAACGGTTCACCCTCGTTTGATACATATTGTTTTAAAACAGTTTAAAATAATGGATTATATGTTTGTTAAAATTGGTGATTAAAACGGTATAGTCACTTAATTTTAATCTTAAAAGGTGGTTTGGTATAAATTTATTAATCATAATAACAGTATTATGTCATGTATAAATTGTTTTTAGTTGATGCATTTTATTTATCGTCTTGTGAATGCCTTGAATGCTTTCAATAACGTATTTAATTTTTGCAAACGGTTGTAACTTAGTGTGGCCTTAGAAGATTGTGTCACCGTAATGAAGGGACACGATCTTGCTTGTAATTTTGAGATCTTGAATCTCCGTTTTGGGTTTTTGCCATGTAATTACTTTTGTATTTAAATTAGAATGTATCTAGGACTACTTTTGTAATTTAAATTAGTAATTTTGTGAAGACCAAAGACAAGACGGAGGCCGGATGCTCACTCCCGCTGCAAGGACCAAGATGGAACATCAAGACAAGCTTCTAGGGTCCAACAGTGGATTCCAAGTTGTTTTATGTTTATTTTGGTAGGATAGGCCACACTAGGACTTTTATTTACGTTTATTGCATTTACCTTTATGCTTTCTTCGATAATAGCTTGCATCATATTCCGCCTAAAAACCAAACCACCTATATCATGCCTGAAAACTGACTCATGTAGAGGTCTCGCGTTAGTTTTCTGTGACAATACAGATGTCACATGTCATTTAAAAGCCATCACTTTATTTAATTCATTCACGCAAATCCTAGTTTTTAGTTCACTTAAATATGGATAAATAAAAGTTGATGGGGTCTTCCTCGTATAACCAAAAATTGAGATTAGTCTTTATAAATCAGCCTCCCATGAATCCCTTCTTCGTCGGTAGGCATAATATGACCCCTTCTACGTCGGGTAAGTGGGAACAGATGATTTATTTTATCTCAACATCATGGTCACTCGATAATATTCCAGTGACTGAGATGGACTAATAGATAGATATACGGAAATCTATCGACCAAGAGTTCCAACGATTGGAATTAGCCAAACTGTGGGCTTATCAATATACGGAAATTGAGTCTTGGGATCGTTTATATAATTCTTGAGGGAGATCAATTATATAAATGCATGAGTCTACGAGTTTAAATTTAATTTAATATAGACTTAAATCACAACAATAAGTTGCTTATATGGTTTTGTTTTATCTTCTTTTCAGTGTAGAACACGTTCATTAAAACTGCTGTAAAACTAAAATGGCTGGTGAAGACCCAATGCCAAGTGCCAAGCTAGCACGTGAATCCTGGCTAAAAGCCTTCATGGACTCCATGAATCAGTCAACTAGACTGAGGAATGATGGGTCAAACTTCTCTGACTGGGAGGCAGCACTACGGAATGCTGCCATTGCTAACGGAAAGCTCAAGTTCTTAACTGAGCCCATTCCGCCACACCCAGGAACTGGAGCTAGAGACAACGAAATTCGCGCTCATAGCGATTTCGTTATGGAAGCGGGTGCGATAAAGAACGTACTCATCTATGCAATGGAATCCAATTTGCAAAGACGCTTCATAACCCATGGTGCAAACAAGATTTTCACCACGCTCACTAACGAATTCTCCAAGGCTCCGAGAATCGTTTCTTATGAGCATACCTGTCGCTTCTTTGAGGCGAAACTCCAGAAGGGCCAAGCTGTTAGCCCACATATTCTCAACATGATTGAGAATATCGAGAAACTGGAGTCCCTAAACTGCAAGATCAGTGAGAACATCATCGTTGATCGCATGCTTCATTCGCTTCATGATGGGTTCGCCCTCTTTAGGGCCAACTACTACATGAACGACATGAAGAAGACTCCTCATGAGCTCCACTCCCTTCTCGTACAGACTGAGAAGGATCTAAAGTTGAGTGGGAGTCTGAAGCAGGATGTTCTCATGATCTCCAGTAAGGGAAAAGGTAAAGGGAAGGCTAAAGCTCAGGGCGACCTAGCAGTAGGTAGGCCCAGGTTCAAGAAACCAGGATTTGCTAAGAGTGGGCCTGGTGAGTCGAGTAACTCACAAGGCAAGACAAAGAGCAAGGATACAAGCATGGAATGTCGCCATTGCCACAAGACTGGGCAGTGGAGGCGCTCATGCCCCGTGTATCGCGAGGACATTAAGGCAGGCCGTGTTACTCCTGTTGGTATGTCTTCTTCTTCTTTTATTCACATGATTGAGATTAACCATGCAAGTTGCGGAACTTGGGTACTTGATAGTGGTTGTGGTTCTCATCTATGTAATCATGTGCAGGGCCTCCGAAACCAAGAACCCCTAATCAAGGGTGAGGTGGACCTGCGTGTCGGGAATGGAGCACGTGTGGCTGCAGTCTCGAAGGGAACATACGTAATCCAGCTTCCAAGTGGATTCGAGTTATTTTTATATAACTGTTATTATGTTCCTAGTTTATCCAAAAACATTATTTCAGTTTCTGCACTTGACAAACTTGGTTTTTCATTTGTAATAGAGAATAATAGCTGTATTTTCTCCTTACACAATATGATTTATGGCAAGGCAGTTTCCATGAATGGAATTTATGTTCTAGATCAAACTACCGAGATATTACATGTGAATAATAAAAGAATAAAGGTAGGTGACAAAGATCAAACTTACCTATGGCATTGTCGTATGGGACACATAAATGAGAAACGCGTAAAACAGCTCATAAAGAATGGAGCTATTTCGCCCTTTGATTTCGAATCATATGGCACGTGTGAATCATGTCTCATCGGCAAAATGACTCGTATTTCCTTCAAAGGTGTTGGAATGCGCGCTGCCGACCTATTAGGACTCATACATACGGACGTATGTGGCCCTATGTCGATCAACGCACGAGATGGCTATAGGTATTTCATCACTTTCACGGATGATTTGAGTAGATATGGCTATGTCTACTTAATGAAGCACAAAAGTGAATCCTTTGACAAGTTCAAAGAATACCAGAATCGGGTACAGAACCAGCTGGGTAGAAAGATTAAAGCACTACGCTCGGATCGTGGTGGTGAGTATCTTTCACGCGAGTTTGATCAACACCTTAAAGACTGTGGGATCGTGCTACAGTTGACTCCACCTGGAACACCACAATTAAATGGTGTGTCCGAACGGAGAAATCGAACTTTACTCGATATGGTTCGATCCATGATGAGTCACACCGTTGTGCCTGATTCATTGTGGGGATATGCTCTTTTGTCAGCCGCTCTAATACTTAACCGAAGTCCGTCTAAAGCTGTTGACAAGACTCCATTTGAGTTATGGAAGGGAACGGTCCCCAACTTGTCCTTTATTCGGGTTTGGGGCTGCGAGGCTTATGTCAAGTGGAGACACGAGGATAAGCTCGGCCCGCGATCGGTCAAGACATACTTTATAGGCTACCCAAAGGGAACGTTTGGTCATTACTTCTACTCGCCTACCGAACAACGTGTTTTTGTTGCGGCTAGTGCGACGTTCTTAGAGAAAGAATTTCTCGAGAACAAGTCGAGTAATAGAACCTTCGAGTTATCGGAGGTTCAAGAACCAATTATCGAGCAACCATTGGAGGAAACAGTTCCTTCACCCGAGGCTGCGGTAGATATTCCTGAGGAACCTAGAAGGTCGGGAAGAGTCTCTATTCCTCCGGACAGATACATTGGTATGGTCGAGGAACATGATACAGATGACGTCTTACTCCTAGAGGGTAATGAACCCACAACCTATAAAGGTGACATGACCAGTTCTGACTCAAAGCTATGGCTAGAAGCCATGCAATCCGAGATGGACTCCATGTATGAGAACAACGTGTGGGATCTTGTGGACCTACCTGCAAAGGTACGTCCCCTTCAATGCAAATGGCTTTACAAAATAAAGCATGCCGTGGAAGGACAACAAGATATCCACAAGGCTAGACTAGTTGCTAAAGGTTTCACTCAAGTGCCAGGCTTGCACTATGATGAGATCTTTGCACCCGTAGTCATGCTACGTTCCATTCGGATTATCTTAGCGATCGCCGCATTTCATGATTATGAAATATGGCAAATGGACGTTAAAACCGCCTTCTTAAACGGTTATTTGGAGGAAGAGTTGTACATGGTACAACCCGAGGGTTTTATCGATCCAGCACATCCTAAGAAAGTTTGCAAGCTTAAGCGTTCCATCTATGGACTTAAGCAAGCATCGCGGAGTTGGAATCATCGCTTCGACCAAGTGATAAAAAAGAATGGGTTCATTCGATCAGTCGAGGAACCATGTCTCTATATCAAGTCGAGTGGGAGCAAGATTGTATTCCTAGTACTGTATGTCGACGACATACTCTTGATTGGGAATGACATACCTCTCTTATCTTCGGTTAAAGCATGGTTGAAAAACCACTTCCAGATGAAAGATCTGGGAGAGGCACAAAGAATTTTGGGCATCCGTATCTACAGGGATAGATCACGACGGATGTTGTCTCTCAGTCAGGAGTCTTATATAGATAAGATTCTAGAGAGATTCAGTATGACGAACTCCAAGAAAGGGTTCCTTCCTATGACTCCTTGGCTTCACTTGAGCAAGACTCAAGAAGCTAAGTCATTGGATGAGAAAGAGCGCATGAGTCGGATTCCTTATGCTTCGGCAATAGGATCGATCATGTATGCCATGATATGCACTCGTCCTGACATTGCATATGCATTGAGTATGACAAGTCGATTCCAAGCTCATCCAGGTGAACAACACTGGATGGCCGTGAAAAACATTCTTAAGTACCTACGGAGGACTAAAGATTGGGGATTGACTTACGGAGGCGACTCGACGCTCTGCGCCACGGGTTACGCAGATGCTAGCTTCCAAACGGATCGAGATGACTCGAAATCTCAGTCTGGATTCGTTTTTACTCTTAATGGCGCTGCTGTCAGCTGGAAAAGTTCTAAACAGAATGTTACAGCAGATTCTACGACTGAGTCCGCGTAAAAGAAGATATTTATTGATAAGATCGCTATGGATGACAACATAGCTGATCCTCTCACAAAAGCATTACCACGTGATTAGCATGAAGGGCACATTCATTCCATGGGAATTGGATGTGTTCCTAAGTTGTAGTACTCTTTTATGAATTCATGTAATAATTCATTTTCTCGTGTACTCTATTCAACCTTATTGTTATGATATAAAATGTTTTGTTTTTCATGTGGAATTGTACGCCAATTTTGAACACCACAAAGTGAACTGATTAACATTACATCATTTTGGTCCTTGATTACCCACTTGAGCTGATAACTCAGGTAATCATTTTGTGACGTTGGTTGATGGTGGGTTCAACGAGCCATAAGTCACGTGGTTGACTGACCAATCACAAAGGCGAGTTATACGGATATCTCGTAGGACACCCCGTGACAACGTTATGGAGTCCTAAATGTTTTATAACATTGGGTGCCTGGTCGTGGATAGGACCTCCATAGTGTTCCTTAGAGTCGAGTCTTTTGACCTTCAACTGTCTCTTGAGATTAAGACAGATTTTGGGTAACTTTGGTTTCTTTCCCACGGTCACCGTAACAGGGGCCAAGAGGATTTTTTCTGGGTTATTTCATGCTGGGCGATATCGGCAGGATTCGAGTTGAGGGAAATATCCAAACCCTTATCAGGATTTTATCATTTCTCAGGGCCACTCGAGGAGTAGTAACTGAAATGCATGGCCATGCTCGAATACAGATTCGTTTTATCAGTTAAGTTACTCTCTAGTTGGGGAAACCACTCTTGATACAGATCGCTTGTGAGATACGACCTTTGCGAATGCGGATTTGCAAATTGTCTTACATTGAGTGGGAGAAATTTTAAAAGGATATGAGATTCGGTTATCGCACCTACACTTGTACGGACAAGTGGGAGTTTGTTGGAGCTTGTGTCCTCCACATGTAGTGTGATAACGTCATTGCACATACCCTTGTACGGAAAAGTGGGAGATTGTTGGGGCTGGTGTCCTTGACAATTAAGTACAATGACTTATTAAATCTCTTTAAGGATCACAAGGGCATACTTTTGTATTATTACCAGTTGATCCACGTTTATCAATAACGGTTGGCTTGCTAGATAAGTTTGACGTTATTGTCATACGGATGGCGGTGATCAACTGGTCCCTATACGTCACACCTATAGGACACGTTTGAGAGATGTGGAGGTATGAAAATACAGTCACATTTATGCCGGATATGACTAAACAGTTAGTCAGAGGTGTTGACTAATAAATTAGTCAATAAGATGTTGAGATTATTATTTAATACGGATTAAATAATTTTAGCTAATACGGATTACAAGATTAATTCGTAAATTAAATATAAACGGTTATATTTAATTAAATATAGTATTCGCGTATTAATATAAACAGTTATATTAATTTGGGTAATTATACAATATCGTATTTTGTCAGACCTTTATTAATATATCGACTGTATTAATATCTGATAACATGTTACGATTTATAAATAAAACCCGCGAACAACTTAAAGCTAAACGGGTCGAATCACGCAAAGGTATAAGGTAAGAGTGGAAAAAGCCCACCCTTACCCAAGACCCATTCGGCCGACCTAAGTAATACAAAAGGAGAGTCTTTCTCCTTTTGTCAACTACTGGTAATTCATAATTCTCATAATTAGGGTTTTGAGAACATCTTTTTCCCAAAAACTCAGATCTCACATCTAAAACCTCACAAAAGCTCTCCCCATATTGCAAGGCAATTGGAGAGTATTTTCTAGCACACGCGGCATCATCTCAATCAAGTCTTGGGTGCAAGTTATAGGAGGGAATTTACTTTAATTCCTGTTCTTAGGCCATAAGCACAAAGGACCAAAGGTTGAATTCTTTTTCTTATCCTTTTTAATCTTATGACTATAAACACAACTGTATTTTTCATTATAATCCTGCAAGTTTAGGGTGAATACATGCATTATTCCCCACAGGAACTACAAAAGTTCGTAGGGCAGGTTAATTACGTGAGGCATTTTATTGCAAATTTATTAGCGGGGAAAACTAAGGTGTTCTCTCCGCTACTGCACTTAAGAAGGAAGAAGCCTTTGTATGGAAAAAAAGTCATCAAGATGTTTTTGATCAGATTAAAGGTAATTGATCATCCCACCATTGTTGATCTCCCCGAAAATCGGTAAAATGTTGTGGTTATATTTATTAGCGCCTGACCAGTCAATTGGTTGTATGCTTTCACAAGAGAATGAACAAGATTTTGAACAAGTAGTATTTTAATTAAGTCGAATCCTACAAGATAATGAACAACAGCATTATTACTTAGAAAAGGTATGTTTAAGCTTATATGATGCTTCGGTTAATTAAGGCATTATTTCATGGCCCATACTATAGAAATTGTTTCAGCGTTACACGTGATGAAATACATGTTATCGCAACCTCTATTAAAGGTTAGACTAAGTAAATGAAGTATCCATTTTCTACAGTTTGACTTAGTGTATATCCCGCAAAGAGCAATAAAGGGTCAAGCGTTGACTGATTTTCTCCTCAATCACCCTTGTTTTGATAATGAAACACCAGAAAATAACAATCTCACGCCATGGTAGATGTTTTTTGATGGTTCTTTTACGTCAGATGGATCATACGCTGGAATTATTATTATCTCTCCAATAAAAAGAGAGTGGAAATTAGCAGTTGCTTTGCATGGAAGTGGAACCAATAATAAAGTAGAATATGAAGAGCTAATAATAGCGGTTGAGTATTTGGTTAAACTAGAAGCGTTGAATATACATATCCTGGGTGATTCACAATTGGTCATCAACCAAGTGAACGGCCTATTTAAATGTATTAGATTATCACCTTTGTCTAAATATTTGGCTAAGGTAGAGAAATAGTTTAAACATCTCCGGAAGATCAGGTGTGTTCATATCTTACGAAATTTAAACGCGACAGCTAAACAATTAGCTCAATATGCTTCCTGCTATGCAATAGACAATATTGAAGGCATAGAAACTATTGAACGGTCAGAGAAACCCTTTTTAGTAAGCGAGGATTATCACATGATAGAAGTCCATAAAATGGACATTATGGTTAATCAAATGGATTGGAGGACGGATATCATAAGCGTTTTGAAAAATCCATCACAAAAAGGTTTGAACCCAAAGCTCAGAAAACAAGCTTTTGGTTACTTTCTATTAGACGATGTCCTTTATAAAAGGGATCCACAAGGCATTTTGTTAAAATGTCTCAGTATAGATGACGCATTGCTAGTCATGACTGAAATCCATGAAGGCGTGTGTGGCGCTCATCAATCTGGCACAAAAATGCGATGGTTATTACACCAACATGGGTCATGTTGGCCATCCATATTGAAGAATTGTGTTACGTACGCGAAAGGATGTACAGCATGTCAGCGTTATGAACCCATAAGCCATGTACATGCACACGAATTAAGCCATGTTATTAAATCCTGGCCATTTCGGGGTTGGGCGATGGATATGATTGGAGAAATAAAGCATCCATCATCTAAAGGACATTGGTATGTAGTCGTCATTACAAACTACTTTACTAAATGGGTAGAAGCTAAACCATTTAAAGCTGTGATAATGAAAGATTTGGTGGATTTCTTAAAGGAATACATCTTTAAGCGCCAGTTTGTAACGGGTCGGTTATTCAAGAATTCACTAACAAATACAGAGTCAATTTGTCCAATTCTAGTCCCTATTATGCTCAGCCAAATGGGCAAGCTGAATCAACAAATAAGTTGATTAAAAGCAGAATTTCAAAAATGATTAATGATAATCCACGGTTCTGGCATGATATATTGTTAGATACATTGTGGGCCTATAGAACTTCAAAAGGGGGGGCTATAGGGTATACTTCGTACCAATTGGTTTACGGACATGCTGTAGTAATTGCAGTAGAAATTAATGTGGAATCTTCTCGAATCTTGCAACAAGATTCATTGGATTTGAAAGAATATACGAAGCCAATGAATATTATCAATGTGGATGTTGAACATCTACGGGAACAAGCGCTGACGAATGTATTGAAAAGCAAAACCAGAACAACCAAAGCATATAATGCTAGTGTCAAAGTCAAATATTTCCAAGAGGGGGATTGAGTTAAGAAGTTAATCTTGTCAATAGGAAAGAAAGACCACTTTTAAGGCAAATGGTCACCACGTTGGCAAAGACCATTTAGAATTGCAAAAAGTCTGTCAGTAAATCCGTACACCTTACAGGACTTAGATGGGGTACAGTTTGAAAGGAACATCAATGGTAAATTTTTGAAGTTCTATTACCCCACAATTTAGGAAAAGTACGCAATATAAATTAAAACAAGTTACCCAGAATTTTGGGAAAATATGAGGACAATACATTGATTGAATAAAAATCAATTGTCCTTAATAGCTTGAGTCTGACGAATAGAAGTCATGAAAGTAATAATTCTTTCAGTAAGGGCTTGCGAACGAGAATCCCACTAGCGTTTCTTTTCTGTCAACTGCTCCTGAAGGGAGGATGTTTGTTGTGTGATATTCTCGACCTTGGCTTGAATCTAGTCAATTGGCTCGAGAGTTAGGGGAAGCATGAGTATATCCCTTGATAACACGGAGCGTTGAGCCTTCGGGGTAGCTAATACTCGCTCGGTTTCCTGGATCTGCTGGTCAATGACGTCTAGTTGACGTTTGCCTTGACATCGCTGGTCATAAAAACGGAGGATACTTGATGGCATAAAGATTGAATTGAGTTGCTTTTAGAGAAATATTGTTCATTCATCTTGTCAAACGTTGTTATGTCTTCTAGTGCCTGAGTCTGTAGCTGACTTATCTCTTTAAGATGAGTTTGAACTTCAGCATGAAACGGGGAAGAATCTCCATGAATTCTACAAATTTTGTGGAGTTGTTGTAACAAGTCTCTGCTAGTAGGCAGTATAGCCAAACAATCCAACTTGGCAATGAGTGGAAAGGCTAAAGGGGAATCTTTAGACATATTACTCACATTCGATTTCTTCAACTATGATAAAGCCATGGGAGTAAGCATATCCGGAGGATCATCCTGAGAGGTACCTCCCGTCGATAATGGGGTGATTGTCATCTCATTCTCTCTTAGCGAATCTTCTTCGGGAGAATGAATAATGAATTGAAAGTCCCGAGAAAATTGCCCATCAGTATTGGGGATCTCAAAGTCTTCTAGAGGCACCAGGCTGGATGATGATGCCTTCCGATCAGCTCTAAAAAAAGAGGTAGGAGACATGGCATCGTCGGTTACTGCTTATCCCTGAACATGGGATGATTAGGGAGTTTGCGAATCAATGGCATTATAAGTAATCAAATTCTCTACGTTGACACTTGGGGGTAGAGAGCTCTGATCACCTACATCGGTAGCTACATCAGCATGGGCCCTAGTTGGCACAGATGTAGATGCTAAAGATCTCTGGCATTTAGAAACATTTGGAGATATATCCTGAGATGAGGAAGGGTTCTCCTCTTCTTGATTAAAGGTTTCTCCTCAATCATCTCGTCCGAAGCCTATGGTTGATCATCTTTATCCACGAAGGAAGGAAGAGACGATCGCGTTTGAGGGATATATGCTACAGAAGGTATGGCAAACATTTCTTGAAAATCTAAAATGATGTTTAGATCAGAAAGTGTAGGTGCTATGGTCCTAGCAGAAACAAAGCTGACTGACATAGTCCGTTGACTGACTAATGGTCTGAAGGTTGGAGCGACTGAACCTTTAGCTGCACGAATGAATGAAGCATTTGTAAACATGTATAATGTTACCTAAGAAGGGTGATATAAAATGAAAGTGTAAAGGATACCTTTACTGCTTTCTTTAAGCCTGGCGGAGGTTTCAATCAAGATAGTAGGCGCACACTGACACCCGTCGTTGAGGGGTGCCAAAGATAAGATTTATAAAACCTCAGCTTAAACTAGACAGGATAAGTCAAGGGTCGAACCACAAGGAGACAAGGTTAATTATGTTTGCGAATTTAAAGTCTATTACAAGTAACCAAAAAGGGGGGGTTTGATTTAAGGTTTGAACTAACAACTAAAAGAGCAAATAAACAAGAGAATTAAAATAAGATAAAAAGGATATTAGGAACTTTGGTTCCCCATGGTCAAAACAAGTCAATGAAAGGTAAAATAACCAAATAACACAATCCCAAGGAACAAAGAATAAACCTTTAGGTCAATATTCTACCCAATCCTTACGGTCTTAGGATTCCTAGAAAAGCACTAAACTTTCGTTCATATGGCAATCCCAAAGTTGTTGTTAAACTAATCCTAATAATCTTTCAATCCTAAGGATTAGTTCACCAACAACAATGGGGGATTGGTAATTCAATCATTAAACTTATCAAAATCAAGTCTTTACCATGGTTCCCCTAATTCCTAATCACAAGAATTAGCTATGCATACTTTTAATTATGAAACTAATAATAACAAGAACAAAGAACATTAAAGGAATCAACATAATTAAAGATGATAATAAAAGGGAAAACATGTATTGAAAGACAACAACAAGATGAACAATAAGATTTAAATTAAAAGGACAGATTAACTGTAGCAAACTTACAACTTAATTGGAATTAAGAACAAAAGATGAAAACTTGGAATAAAAATCTCTTTCTAACTATGGAGTTCTTGAATAACATGGAGTGTTTTTCTAACATAGATTGCTTGACCTAATTTTAGAGTTTAGGTCTCCTTAAATAAGTTCTAAATTACAAGATTAGGTAAGTAAAACACGAAATAAAAGACGCGGACACAAAATCTGGGTCGGTCGACCTCTTTTCCGGGTCGGTCGACCGCTTCTGCTGACGCTGGGCTTTTCCGTAATCTGGGCTTAGGTCGGTCGACCTCTCTGGTGGGTCGGTCGACCGCTTTTGTACGTATCAAAATGAATTTGGCCCAATAACAGCATTAGGATGTGCAATCCGGATCCTTGCTCCGCATTATTACTCAAAACAGCTTCCGGAGGACGAATAAAGTTCAGTTTTGCTCACTTCCGCGTATTCCTACATTTAAAACATAGAAATGCCAAAGTAAACCGTTTCGGGAGAAATAGCAACTAAAAGTCACGAAAATATAAGAAAATACGTGCCAAAAGAGTAATTAAAATGCATAAAATAGGCACGTATCAAACTCCCCAAACCAAACCTTGTTTGTCCTCAAGCAAGCACTAAGACTCAAAAGAAAGAAAAACTTCTAATGGAACGGATTTCACACTTTTTACAACCAAACACAACACCATGCCTAACCAATTTAATGCAACCTTCAAATATAATCAAGCATAATGTCAAGAGCAAAACGAATTGAACATGTTGGAAAATTATGCTAAACTTTCAACCTTGCAAGACTCATTCTAATTGGACTCTCGCGGTACGCTCGAGACACTCATGAAAGCAAAGGGTCAAATATATATGTGAAAGATAAGAAGATAAATAAAAGTAGAGACTCTCACCTATCTGCGGCCCGTAAGAACATGCCTACAATCTAACATGAATAAAATCTCTACAATCGTACATATGCATTCCCACACTAGATAACCATGACACATGCCGAGACAATTTTGGGATTGTGAGGCTAAAAGGTAAGAAGGGGTTAAAATGAGTTATGGGAAGAGGGGTTAAACCGAGCTAACAACCATCTATCCATACTATAAGATCACTTCTATTACTTTTCAAAATATGCCAATGCTCAAAAATTGGGAGCAAAAATCACAACTTTTCCAATTTTCTCCTTCTTTTTTCTTTCTTTTTTTTTTTTTTTTTTTTCTTTCTCTTTTTTTTTTCAAAAACGCAGCCTGCTCAATGGTCGTGGTCGACCGACCTGCAGCTTAGGTCGACCGACCACCCTTGAAAACAGGCGGACTCGTTTTTTCACTTCTTTTTTTTTCATTTGATTCCTTATTTTTTTTTCATATCTTTTTCTTTTCTTTTTCTCCTTTCCACCGTTCTCATAAAATCAAAATTTATTAATGAAGCATAAACCAAAGGATGGCTAAAACAGTCTCATCACTATATTACTAGCTCGGCTAGGATAGGCAATTTTTAGGATGTAGCAAATGGGATAAAAGATTCAATTTGGCTATGTGAGGATTATGGGTAAAAAGAGAAAAAGGGACATCTACCACATGTGTCAACAAACCACAAACCCGAATGCATATAGGTATTAAGTAGACAAAATTCATGCTTATGCACATTGATATGACATGCCTCAAGAGGAGAAACTACTCACAAACCTACATGAAATCGATCATGGATGTCACCGATTTATTAAGCTCTAATCCTTAGAATATGTAGTAGCTTGCCAAGAAGAGAGTCAAGTCTAATAATTTAGCATGAAATCAACAAAAACTCGTAGATAATGCAAAAGACTAGCTTGAAAAATTTTTGAAACATGCAAGGCAAGGCAATAAGTGATATGTGAGGCATAAATCGTATTCGTCCGTTCCGACTCGACCTAAAAGCTAAAAACATGAGACAGAGAAGAACGCGCGACAGGGAAGAAAATAAGAAAAATACTTAAAGGAATGAAAAACAAAAGAAGCCTAAACAATTGCAGACTCACAAAGGAGTATGCAAACACCCTCCCCAAACCAAAACGCACAATGCCCCCATTGTGCTCATCAGCATACAACCACAGCATAGGGATGGGGGTAGGCAGAAAAGAAACAAACAAAAAAAGGAAAAGGAAAAAGACTAGAAACTACAAAAAGAATCTAAAGAGGAAGGAGGGAAAAACTGGAAACCTAAGGGATATAAAAGAAAAAACTACTTACAAGACGGGGGGACCTCCCCAAACCGAACCCCAAAGAGGGTAAGGTTAAGCACGTCCCTAGCCCTCTGAGTCGAACTCCTCTTCGGATTTCTCTTCTTCTGCCTCCTCCTCTTCCTCATCATCAGACCCTATGCATGTTCCCGAGGCAGAGCCTGAAGCTCCACCGTGGTCACGACCGCCTGCGAGAGGTGTGTACCATGAGGGGTGAGTCCAAGGGCCGGTGGGGAGCCTACCCTGAGTAACATACTCCGAGTAACCCGGATACTGGTAGAGACTGTCGTTCAACTGTTTTTGGTTGAACCGCCTGCAAAGGTCCGCTACCATGTGTGGTAGAGATCTGTCATCAACAAAAGGAGGAACAGAAACATTAGGAGCAGCAGTAAAATCAGTTGGGTACCCCGTCCTAGGTGCATCATAGTGGGCACCGGGAGCAGGGACCCTATGGCCTCTAAAGGTGCCTCCTCTAAGTGGGAGGCGGTAAGATGGGAGGAGTGGTCTAGGCCCCCCCTGAAAATTATCAAGGGGCAACATGGGGGGAGCCATAGTGATGGGGATGCGATCACTGAGGTAGGTGTCTACCTTCCAATAATCCTTCCTGTTCACCCAATGCACGGACTTGACATAGGCCATGTCCATGAACCGGGAGAGAGTGTCAACCGCATCCTCATAACGAGGGAACTGAGGAACAAGAGAGCGGGCTAATCGAGTGACTAGCCCACCACAGACAATAGTAGTTAAGGAAGTTCCCTCGCCCACCGACATAAAGTGAGAGGCGACCAAATACGCAGTGTTATAAAACTGCTGACCCGTACGTCTGACATTAAGATAGCCAGACAAAATGGAGAGCTCAATATTTTTAACATTTTGAGACTCTTTACGGCCAAAAACAGTGTTGGCCAAAAGACGCAAATAATAACGGGGGGCGGGTAGGTGAATGGTACTGTTTTTCTTCTTCCTATCGCTGGAATCAGAAAGACAGGACCACAAATCATTATATGACCCAGTGGGGTCATATGTAAAACCCGTAGAAGATAAAACGAGAAATTGAGCAAATTCATTCAAAGTCAAAGAAAATGTTTCATTAAACAAACGAAAAGAAATGCACTTGTTATCATAGCCGGGGTTATAAGCTTGAAAATCAAAAATAAACGAAGAAAAGAACTCAAGAGTGATAAGGGAAAAGGTAAACTCATCCATAGTGACAAGTCCTGAGAAACCCGTCCCATTGAGCAAAGCTACCACATCATCATGGCATCCTAAAGCTTGCAATGCCGGAACACAAAGGAACCGGGTGGCTACCACTAAGCAAAAGGTGGAAAGATGGAGGAAACGGGCTTTTTGAGCCGGAGAGTTGAAGATGATTTGCGGATAGTTTGGTAGACTATCCGTATCTTGCACCGTCAACCCTCTTGACCTAGGAGCACGGCCTCGGGAGGTGCTTGCACCGGAAGTGCGGGAGCGCTTTCCGCCTTGTCCACGGCTAGACATTATAAATCTGAAAAGTTCAATAAAATATAAGTCGTGTGCAAAAATTAAAACATTTTCTTAGCAAAATTAGGAACAAAAATGCGAATCAGAAACTTCTGTAACAAACTTGGGTCGGCCGACTTCATAGAGAGGTCGGTCGACCACTTTTTTTTCAAAAAAACCAGAGTTCCTGTTACAACACAGGTCGGCCAACCGCAATCCGAGGTCGGTCGACCAACTACCAGCAAAATCAGAACCTGTAAAAAAATCACTGTGGTCGGTCGACCTCAAAACTAAGTCGACCGACCGACCAAACAGAAATACGAAAATCAGGAAAATCACAGTTTGGTCGGCCGACCTCCGTTTTGGGTCGGTCGACCGTGAACAGTGTCAGAATCGAAAACGCGGGTCTGAAATCGTGCAGAAATTGGCAAAGAAATTGAAAGAAAGAATTATACTAACCCTAACAGCACAAAATCACCCACAAATTACAGAATCTGAGACTATAAAACCTAAAGGAAGAAGAAAACTTAAAAGGAAACACACAAACAAGCATGAAAACGAAATTAAGAGCCAAAATAAACTGAAAAATACAAACTAATACTACCTAGAACAGAATTAAGATGCTAGGAAACGAAAAAGAGGAGAAAAAAACTAAGAAAAACATACCTTGGATGGAGAAAATTGAAAGAAAGCAAGGAAAAAGAGTGAAGGATGAAGAAGGTGGGTGGTTAGGGTTTTTAAGAGAGATAGAGGGGTTCAGAAAGTGTGAGCAATTGTGAGCAATAATTGAGTTTTCAAAACACACAAAGACCAAGTCTCTAACTCAAAAAAAAACTGGATAAAAAAAACTGGCGGTCGGTCGACCGAAAATCTGGGTCGGTCGACCTCCGTTCTGCACCTGCTCTGTCAGATTTTACTTAATGCTGTCAGAATGAAATTAAAGCTGTCAGAAGGTCGGTCGACCTAGTAGTTGGGTCGGTCGACCTCTGCCCTGACGATTTCTCTTATTTTCCTGCAGAAACTCAAAATCTCATCAAGGATTAAAACGGGAAGTAAAAAAAACGTAAAATTAAGCTAGAACACGGGTTGCCTCCCGTGTAGCGCTGGTTTAAGAGGTCCCGCACGACCTTTTTACCTATCAAGAAGCATCCTAAAAAGGGTCAAAGTAAGAAACTTCAACTTACCGATAAATTCGTTCTCTCCGCGGAAGTGCTTCACATACTGGCCATTGACTTTGAACCTCTCACCGGATGAGCTTTCTAATTCTATTGACCCAAATTTTGAGACAGCTGTGATGGTGTAGGGTCCGCTCCACCTGGATTTCATCTTACCAAGAAAAAGACGAATACGAGCATTAAAAAGCAACACCCTATCACCTACCTGAAAATCACGCCTAATGATTCTCTTGTCATGCCAGCGCTTTGTTTTCTCTTTGTAAATCCTGGCATTGTCGTAGGCTAACAACCTGAATTCTTCTAACTCATTGAGCTGCAACAAACGTTTCTCACGGGAAAGATTAGGGTCTAAATTAAGGTCACATATAGCCCACCAAGACTTACGTTCTAACTCTACTGGTAAATGACAAGTCTTACCATAAATCAACCGGAATGGTGACATTCCTATTGGGGTTTTGAACGCGGTTCTATAGGCCCATAAAACATCATCAAGTTTTAGACTCCAATCTTTCCTAGACTAAGAAGCAACTTTGGCTAGGATCTCCTTGAGTTCCCTATTAGAGATCTCAACTTGACCACTAGTCTGAGGGTGATAAGCTAAACCCCTACGATGTTGGACACCGAATTTATTTAACAAGTCACCTAAGCGTTTCTCCTTAAAATGCATACCTCCATCACTTATGACAACCTTAGGGACACCAAAACGAGGAAATATGATTTTTTTAAACATCTTAATGACAGTCTTTGCATCACAATGGGGAGTAGCAATAGCTTCTACCCACTTAGAAACATAATCAACAGCTACAAGAATATACCTGTTACCTTGACTACTGGGAAAAGGTCCTTGATAGTCAATGCCCCAGACATCAAAAATCTCTACCTCTAAAATACCAACCTGCGGCATCTCATGTCTTTTTGAGACATTCCCAGTTCTTTGACAGGCATCACAGTAACCTACAAAATTCCTACAGTCAGCATGCAAAGTAGGCCAATAAAAACCAGATTGTAATACCTTGGCCACGGTCCTAGATGGACCGTGGTGACCGCCATATGAAGAAGAGTGACATGCTTCCAGAATGTCCTTCACCTCCCATTGGGGGACGCATCTCCGGATGAGTCCATCTCCGCATTCCTTGAAAACATAAGGGTCATCCCAAAAATATTGTTTTGCATCAAACATAAATCTCTTCTTTTGTTGCCATGACAACTCAGGAGGGATTTTACCTGTGACAGCAAAATTAGCAAAATCAGCATACCAAGGAGGGGGATAAGAACCTGAACTATTAATGATAAATAAACTTTCATCAGGGAATGAATCATCAATAGGTAAAGAATCTTCCCCATCAGTCAGCTGTAGGCGAGATAGGTGGTCAGCTACCACGTTTTCCGCGCCTTTCTTGTCCCTAATCTCAATGTCAAACTCTTGGAGAAGGAGTATCCACCTCAAAAGCCTTGGCTTTGAATCCTTCTTCTGAAAAAGACCTTTCAAAGCTGCATGGTCAGTGTAAACAATTACCTTATTACCTACTAAATAGGACCTGAATTTTTCTAAGACAAATATCACAGCTAACATCTCCTTCTCAGTGGTGAAATAGTTGACTTGAGTCTCATCTAGGGTGAGGCTCGCATAGTATATAGCATTAAGAGCCCTGTTCTTCCTTTGACCCAGCACAGCACCTACAGCGTAGTCACTAGCATCGCACATGATCTCAAAGGGGAGATCCCAATCTGGCGGCTGAATGATTGGTGCTGAGATCAAAGCTTCCTTCAACCTGTTAAAAGCTGAAAGGCACTCATCAGTAAAATTAAAGACAGCATCTTTAAGGAGCAATTGTGTAAGTGGTTTAGCAATTTTAGAAAAGTCCTTAATGAAACGCCTGTAAAAACCTACGTGTCCTAAGAAACTTCTCACCCCCTTAACATTAACAGGAGGGGGTAATTGCTCAATCACCTGCACTTTTGCTTTATCAACATGTATACCTTTATCAGAAATTAGATGCCCTAACACTACCCCTTCAATAACCATAAACTGACACTTTTCCCAGTTTAAGACAAGGTTTACATCAATACATCGCTGCAAGACTTTATCAAGATTAGCTAAGCATTGATCAAAAGCATTACCATAAACAGAGAAATCATCCATATATACCTCCATAATGTTTTCTATAAAGTCAGAAAAGATACCCATCATACACCTTTGAAAGGTAGCAGGAGCATTGCATAACCCAAAAGGCATCCTGCGATAAGCAAAAACACCCTGGGGACAGGTAAAAGTAGTCTTACTCTGATCATCAGGATGGATGGGAATCTGGAAAAAACCTGAATAACCATCTAGAAAACAGAAGAATTTATTAGAAGCCAGTCTTTCAGTCATTTGGTCAACAAAAGGAAGGGGGAAATGGTCTTTCTTGGTGGCGGCATTTAACTGTCTATAATCAATGCACATCCGCCACCCAGTTACAACTCTAGTGGGTATTAACTCATTTTTATCATTCTTAACCACTGTGGTTCCTCCTTTCTTAGGAACCACCTGAACTGGGCTAACCCACTTGGAGTTGCCAACTGAATAGATAATACCTGTATCAAGAAGTTTCATTACCTCAGCCATAACCACATCCTGCATCTTAGGATTCAACTTACGCTGTCCTTGTCTATAAGGCTTATGACCTTCCTCTAACTCTATTCTGTGCATGCAAACATCAGGGCTTATGCCCTCAATGTCATCCAAAGAATAACCTAAAGCTTTCCTATTCTTTTTGAGAACAGTCATTAAGGCAGAAAGTTGGTCAGGATCAAGTTTAGAACTAACGATTGCAGGGTACTGTTCAGTATCATCTAAGAAGACATACTTAAGATTAGGAGGAAGTGGCTTACGCTCTGGTACCTTTACCTCAACGGCCTGAACAGAATCAGTGCTAATGGAATAGCACATGTTTACCAGATTTGCATTAGCCAGGCTTATGAGCTTCTCATTCTCTTCTTCAGTAAACTCATACTCCTCATCCTCTGCTTCTATCACATCCAGCTCTTCAACATCCTCAGCTGGATTACCTGCACACTTATCCAAAATTGTCAGATCATCTAAGGGATCCTTGGTCAAGGATTCCCTCCAATTAAGGATAACATTCCTGTCTATAATATCAATGGAGCAACAAGTATCATCAGTAGGAATAGTTGCCTTATGGGCAAGACTAAACTCGATAGTGTCATCTCCAACCTCTAGAGTAATGATCCCGCGTTTGACATCTATTACAGCCCCAGCTGTGTGTAAAAATGGTCTACCTAAAATAATAGGTATTTGACTATCCTCAACAATGTCTAAAACAACGAAATCAACAGGAATATAGAACTTTCCCACTCTAACTGGGACATCCTCCAAGACCCCTAATGGTCTTTGGGTTGATCTATCAGTCATCTGTAGGGTAATATTGGTGACTTTAAGTCTACCTAAATTAAGTCTTTCACATACAGAATAAGGCATAACACTAACACTAGCCCCTAGATCACAAAGGGCTTTCCCTATAATATGATTACCTATTGTACAAGGGATAGAAAAACTACCTGGGTCCTTTAACTTGGGTGCTATATTATTTTGTGAAAGAACATAACATTCTTCCACAAAAGCAACAGCACCGTCATCCTGAAAATTCCTCTTACGACTCAAAATATCTTTCATGAATTTAGCATAAGAAGGTACCTGGGTAATTAAATCAGTAAAAGGGATGGTTACCTCAAGATTCTGCACCATCTCCAAAAACTTACCGAACTTCCGATCCTCTTTTGAATTTTTCAGTCTTTCGGGATAGGGAACGGTGACACTAGCCATAGGATCAGCAACCTTTGGCTTTTTCAGCTGTAATATCTCGGCGAGGCCTTGAATGAGGGACGGATCCAGCGATTCGGGAGTTAAATCTGCATTCTGCTCAGGAACACTGGTCGGTCGACCTGGCGTAGAGGTCGGTCGACCAGACTCTGTATCATCGGGATTTTTTTGTTTTCCAGAAGTCGATCTCACGTCAGGAATCGAGGTCGGTCGACCTACAGTAGGGGTTGGTCGACCTCCTGACCTGTTGACGGGATCGGTTTCTTTGTTTTGAGCTTCAGCAGAATTGTCCTTTGGGGCTGGTCCTTCATAAGCACGACCACTCCTAAGATTTATAGCGTCCAGCGTCTCCATGGGTCCTTCACAACTAGCTGGAGAGCTAGTTGTTTGGTTGGCTATGTTTATCAATTGTTCTTCAAAAGCCTTCGTGGAAGCAATTTGAGCCTTTCCCATCTCTATAACTTGTTTTGTTAGAACATCAACAAGCTCTCTCAATTTCACAATCTCACCCGTGTTGTTAACCGTAGTAACCAGGTTCGCACTTTCAAGCTTAAGCTGGGTTGCCTCAAGCTTTTCAAAACGGGCTTCAACGGTTGTCTCAAGAGCCATCACTCTATTCATCTCCACATTCAGCCTTCGTGAATTCCCACGTGAACTCTTAAAGGCAGCCCTATGCACCGCCATGTCTTCAATGGTTTCCCAACCCTTCATATGGTTGGTATTGTTCTGGAATCTCCCATTGGCGGCCGCATCAAGAATCATCTTATAGTCATCGTAAAGGGCGTTGTAAAATTGGTTACATAAGTACCATTGTTGAAAGTTATGGTGAGGGATAGAACGGACCAAATTCTTGAACCGATCCCATGCTTCACAAAATCCTTCATCTGGCCCTTGTTGAAAGTTAGTGATTTGGCTTCTCAAGTCCTTGGCCTTTGCAAGGGGAAAGTATTTCCTATAAAAAGCCAATGCCAAGGAAGTCCAATCCGTAACCTTCTCAGCTGCCCTATCAAGGTAACGGTACCAATCTCGCGCGGCATCTTTTAATGAAAACAGGAACATCATTGCCAGCATCTCATCTCGAGTCACCCCGTCTGGTATGCGTATGGAACAGCAATAATCCATGAATGTCGTAACATGCTTCAACGGATCCTCGTTGGGTAGACCAGAAAACTGACTCCGTTCCACCATAAAGATGTTATTCGGGTGGAGCTCAAAGGAACCAGTGGTGGGAGTAGGCAAGGCGAATCCTTTTGGCAAATCTTGAGCCTTTGGCTGTAGGTGGTCATAAATAGAATCCATATCTAAACAAGAGAGTACTCAAGCCTTCCTCTCAAAAACCTGTCTTCTAGTATGCAAAAAACAACACTAGAGGAAAAGGTAAGTAACGGTCTTAAGGAACTTAGGTTCCTTAAGACAAGAAAAAATAAACTAAAAATTAACAAACAAAATTATACCGTCTCCCCGGCAACGGCGCCAAAATTTGACACCCGTCGTTGAGGGGTGCCAAAGATAAGATTTATAAAACCTCAGCTTAAACTAGACAGGATAAGTCAAGGGTCGAACCACAAGGAGACAAGGTTAATTATGTTTGCGAATTTAAAGTCTATTACAAGTAACCAAAAAGGGGGGGTTTGATTTAAGGTTTGAACTAACAACTAAAAGAGCAAATAAACAAGAGAATTAAAATAAGATAAAAAGGAGATTAGGAACTTTGGTTCCCCATGGTCAAAACAAGTCAATGAAAGGTAAAATAACCAAATAACACAATCCCAAGGAACAAAGAATAAACCTTTAGGTCAATATTCTACCCAATCCTTACGGTCTTAGGGTTCCTAGAAAAGCACTAAACTTTCGTTCATATGGCAATCCCAAAGTTGTTGTTAAACTAATCCTAATAATCTTTCGATCCTAAGGATTAGTTCACCAACAACAATGGGGGATTGGTAATTCAATCATTAAACTTATCAAAATCAAGTATTTACCATGGTTCCCCTAATTCCTAATCACAAGAATTAGCTATGCATACTTTTAATTATGAAACTAACAATAACAAGAACAAAGAACATTAAAGGAATCAACATAATTAAAGATGATAATAAAAGGGAAAACATGTATTGAAAGACAACAACAAGATGAACAATAAGATTTAAATTAAAAGGAAAGATTAACTGTAGCAAACTTACAACTTAATTGGAATTAAGAACAAAAGATGAAAACTTGGAATAAAAATCTCTTTCTAACTATGGAGTTCTTGAATAACATGGAGTGTTTTTCTAACATAGATTGCTTGACCTAATTTTAGAGTTTAGGTCTCCTTAAATAAGTTCTAAATTACAAGATTAGGTAAGTAAAACACGAAATAAAAGACGCAGACACAAAATCTGGGTCGGTCGACCTCTTTTCCGGGTCGGTCGACCGCTTCTGCTGACGCTGGGCTTTTCCGTAATCTGGGCTTAGGTCGGTCGACCTCTCTGGTGGGTCAGTCGACCGCTTCTGTACGTATCAGCTTGAATTTGGCCCAATAACAACATTAGGATGTGCAATCCGGATCCTTGCTCCGCATTATTACTCAAAACAGCTTCCGGAGGACGAATAAAGTTCAGTTTTGCTCACTTCCGCGTATTCCTACATTTAAAACATAGAAATGCCAAAGTAAACCGTTTCGGGAGAAATAGCAACTAAAAGTCACGAAAATATAAGAAAATACGTGCCAAAAGAGTAATTAAAATGCATAAAATAGGCACGTATCACACACCATGAAGAGATGACTACCATTCAAGCTTAGATATGGTGGCAGTGCCATAGCGATATTTTTAGCAGTCCTTCCCTTTGAAAAGGGACAGTGTACAATTGAAAAGTTCTTGGAAATCTTGGCCGTTCAACTTTGCTCTCTAGTGCCATGGGTTCTTCACTGATCATATAAAAGGGAGAGTCATGGATTGAACTATCTCAAATTGACAGGCGACAAGCTGATGGTTGTACACTTCGGCGCCGTGATCACTAACCATGCTGTAAGGCAAATCCCTGGGACACAAGAAGTTGTCCCAAATCTTACGGGTAGAATCCTCAACCACTAGATATTCTAGTTCTTTTAGCCATGAGGCCGGGTAAATACAAAGAGAAGATAGAAGTCGAAGAGTTATTGAGTGATTGCTCAAGAAGATAACATTCGTTTATGGCACATAGCGAGTTCTTCTCACAAAGGTATGGGTCGATGATACTCTCCGCCGACTTGGAATATTTCGCATCAGTCAGGCTGATAAGATAATTAGTGTAATAAGAGTGCGATGGATGGCGAAACCCTCTTTCAAAGCGATTTAGGTTGATAGTGTCGTGGTATGGGAAATACACCATAGCCTAGTAAGAAAGGATCCAGAGAGGGCCACTAATGCCGTTAGGGGAAGGATTGAGACTAGGGCCCTTAGCTCCGTGTTGTGGACGACGAGCAACCCAGTGACAATCGTTTAGGGCTTGGTATAATGAACCTAGTATTTAAGGAGCCAGCGGCATAGCGTCATCACAAGACTGAATTTCGGCCCAAGTGGAATAAAGTTATGTTAGGTTTTATTAGTTGCTCATAAACTAGTTTTAGTCATACTAACATAACTTTGTAATTAACATTTTAATATACTAGTTAAAATGATCTTATGCATGCTATATATTGCGGAAATAAGGAGATATTGAACCCTTACAAATGGTCCAAGAGAATGGCAAAGATGATCCTCCAAGTACCCAAAATAGAATACCTCCTTTGGATGCACCAAGACAACCCCTCAATAATCCGATCTCGAGTATGCTAGATCAACAACCGGATTTCCTTAAACTTATTCTAATCTCTCTTATTAGAATGTTGTTTGAATACTACAAATAGTATGTAAATATTATCTTATAATATGAGTTTTAGAGGTTAATAATCTCTCTTTACTTAGAGTATATTTCGGCTAAGAGGAGAAGAGAGTTTATTTTATTTTTCTACACTTAGAAAATTATACAAGCATTTGAAGAATTAGGGTTTTCATTAGGTGAGCATCTTATACTTAAATGTTGGATGCTTGGGTGTGGGTGGTCGGGTATGGGAGGGCTCCAAGGGGGAACACACCTCTTTCCCATGCAATATAGGGTGGCTAATAGGTAACCTTCTCAAGGTACTTTAATGATTATGTTTTTAACAACTTAAAACACTTAAATCATTTCTTGTTTAAACACCCCAAAACCGGCATACACATACCAATATGGACCTAATTTTACAACTTTGTCAATGTTCCAATTTTATGTTATGTGACATACAATATGTCACAATTTAATAAAATAACAATTGACTTAATTTAATCATACATATTTAGCAAGTAAATATTATTCATAAATTAATAAATCACATTTATAAAGTTGATTAGTAATTCGAAATTACTATAAATGGTCATTCATAATAAATCGTCAATACGATTTACAACCTTTGTAATAATTATAACCCAATTCATTCTAATTATGATATTATAAAATATCGTTTAATGTTTAACAATTGACACGTTTCAATTTTAAACATAAATCTTACATTAAGATTTAACCTCTAATTTCTCGATATACGAGTTTAAGGAATATGATCAAATCGTATCAATATACATTTGATCACTTTATCAATTAAGGGAATTGTCCTAAAGGTGTGACCTAAAGGGATCAACTGACCATCACCGTCATACGACAGTAATGTCAAACTCTAGCTAGCCAATCATTACCGATTAATGTTGGTCAGTTGACTAATAATTCGTATCATCCCTTGCGCATTCTCGTTATGAGATTTAATTACGTGATCGCACTATTGTTGAGGACATATTTCCCAACAATCTCCCACTTGTCCTCGACAAGTGTGCGTCACCAATTCTCTTGTCCTATTACAATCTCCCACTCAATGCAAGATGTCTCTCTGAGGTCGTACTTGCATTCGATCATATCATGAGTGGTTTCCTCGATCTGGAGAATAACTGTTTGACCGGAATTATCTACCATAGATACCTTCCGAGCGTGGCCACGCATTTCCAGTTAACTTCTCCTCGAGTGGCCCTGAGATTTGAACAACCCTGACAAGGGGTGGACAATTTCTATCGCACTACTTCCTTCAACTAGTCACAGTTAGTCACAACCCAAAACAATCCCATTTGACTCCAGTTACGAAAAGTCGTAGAGAATGGATCAAAGTTATGCCTAAACTGTACCATCTTTGGAGAGTAGTCTTTAGTCTAAGAATTGACTCACAAGAATACTATAGCAGCTCTCGCCACGACCCGGCTATAAAATTTCCAGAACTCTATAAGCGGTCACATTGCCCGACAGAGTGTCTCTTACAGTCTGCCTATGTGATCGACTAGTCATCACATATGACTCTATGGCACTTGAACTTGCCATCAATCGCCTCACACTCTAGTCGCTTTGAGATGTCACCTCATGTAAGCGGCTAGGGACCATACTAAGTCAATCCAGTTCACTTATGGGGTTCAATATTGTCTCATACAACCCACTTGGATTCTGACAAAGTATCTTTCATTTTGAGTTAATCATAACTCAAATGATGTTGTCATGCAACAATAGTCAATACTATTACATTGTATTTGATGCACAATCATCTATTTGTATTAGTGTTTTGCGAATAACCCTTTATTCATAATTTGCAAAACTTACAAATTTTGGTCTCCTTTATTCTCATATTATCCCGTATAATATGATTCTATTTGAGTACATATCTAGAACTCTTTCTAGATTTTGAGTTTCCTTTCCGGAGGAAAGCTCCCACTTTTATCTTATAACTTGTGACGTATCGATATACCGTCACTTATGTACTGAAAACTTTATTGTAGTCTATTTAAGATTTCATCATTTTAATAATTTTCACTTATCTTGGCTATTTAGATAATGGTTTCATTCATCGTTATGAATAATGTATCCAACCATTCTAACTTCTAGTGGGCGACCTTTTATTATCCATATAATAAACCTTCCCGTAAGCTCCATCATCTTATGATATAAATTATTTGATCATCTAGAATTGAAAACCTCTTATTCTTTACACCTTAAAGAATCATCCATTCTCTCTAAATGGTAGGCTTAATTCTTTTAATGAAAATCGCTCCCACTAAAATCAATATCTCTCGGTATCTTTAAATGAACCTTTCATTTCTCGCATGTTAAACTATTACTTGAATCATTATCACTATCACTATCCCTATAGTGATCTGTTTCCATTCAATCATTCATTACCTTCTTATCATGTCTTCGTTTCCTCGAGACGAAAATGACATGATAATTTCTTTATAACTACATTGAGAGGATTGAGATGATTTCTTCTCTTTTATCTTATAAACTTAGAAAAATCATTTATTAAGGAACCGTTTTCCTTCCGATGTCATACGGGGTTTCATGTTTCCTCTCTATGAAACAATGAACATAAAGAACCTTTCTTCGAGTGTCCTCCCGTAGTTTATTCAGTGTCCTCTCGTAGTTTCTTCAAATCATTTAGGGCTCTTCTTAAGACTCCCAAGTAAGGAATCTTCTCTAAGATCCTTCCTTTATTTTCATCATTGGTTTGCGAGCGAAATATTTTCTCCCACTCTATCCTTCTAACAATAACCTTTATTCGTTTAAGGATAGCTATTTCGATTAACCAATGTATCTGAATGTTTGAAGTTTGATAGGTGTGATGAATACATTCTCATTTTCACTTAAAATGAAAATCTTATAATGAACTGATATAGTCTCATTTTGATTGAATTTATCTCATGGGGTGTAGTTCTCCGTTTTAATCAACTCTTTGATTATATTATATTGATCGTATCAATAGTTTGTTGCGTGATAAAATCACTATTATTCATGTTTAAACAAGGTATGCAATTTATTTGAGAAATCAAAACATTGATTAAGAACAAAAGTAGTGACTCGGGTTGAAAACCAAGTCACCAATATCCAAAACTACAACCATTGTTTTAGGATTTTAATCCTTGTCTTACAAGAAAATAAATTGTTCCATAAATAAATGCAAAATATGAAAGAAGACGATATGAAAATTAGAGGCTAGCTCTTCAAGTCTTCGATCAATTTGGATGCTACCATAGTCATCCAAGTAAGGAACTTCAAGCTTCCTTCTCTTTGCCCTTATCATTATTAGGAGGCGCCCCTTTAAAACAATTAAAAAGGGTAAATATCAACACATTTGTATCACTATACATAAGTTGATAAATGACATGAATTTAAACGAGAATTATTATTACCTACGGCGGTTGCCTTCCCATTTGTGAGATCACTTAAGTATTTGGGGCAATTTCGCTTCCAATGACCGATCCTCGTGCAATAATGGCACTTGTCTTGCTCTTTTGAAGACGAGGTGGAAGCGCCTTTCGAAAAGGTCTTTTCTTTGGTCGCCTTGGGCTTGAACATTTTCTTGCCCTTGCCTTTAGAGGCATTCCTCTTGAAGCTCGTTTTCCCTTTCTTTTCGATGTTCAAAACATCTTTGGTGGAACTTTCATGAAGTCCCATGTCCCTTTCGGCTTGGACTAGCATCTTATGCAACTCGTCCAACGTGGTCTCTTGGTTTCGCATATTGAAATTCACCCGGAATTGAGCATACGCCTTAACCTTATTGAGCGAGTGAAGAACTCGGTCAATGATAAGAGAGTCGGGAACATCAACATCTTGAGCTTTTAGAGTCTCCGCGAGCTCAACTAGTTTGAGCACATGAGGGCTTATCTTTTGTCCTTCCTTGAATGTTATGTCAAAGAAGGCGGAAGCCGCCTCATATTGAATCACCCTTGGAGTTTGCGAAAACATGGTCGCAAGCTTGGTGTATATCTCATATGATGTGGTCAACTTAATCATACTCCTTTGGAGATCCGGCTCCATGGAGAAGATGAGCACATTTTTAAGAGCGGAGGACTCTTTCATGTAGGCTTCATAGGCCTCACGAGTTTGGACCGATGAACGAGCGGTCGGAGCGGGAGGAGCGGCTTCGGATAGGTAACGACTCTTATCGTCACCTTGAGCGGCCAAAAGTAATTGCGCATCCCAATCCTTAAAGTTTGAACCATGCTTATCGAGTTTGCAACGATCCATAAAGGATCGAAGCCATGATACGTTAGTGAGAGGTGGAGCGTTGGTTGCCATCGATGTTGTCGAAAAATTAAACTACAATAATAAAAGGAAAACAACATCATTTTAAATTTCGTAGTTTAAACTAGAAACTTTAACAAGTTTAGTTATATATTTACTTAATGATCTCTTACCCAATTAAGTAAACAATCCCGAGACCCAAACCCATACTAATCCGGGCACGGTGTAGCCGATTCAACCCGTATTGGTATAATTTGGTGGATTAACTCCTTAATCGGTTCTACTCTTAGAACTCTCGGTCGACAATTTTCTTAAAATTATCTTTAGCCCGAACTTATTGCAACTACGGTTACGAATACTTTCGTTGAGATCAACCAAATTTCAAGGTGTAATCTTATTACCCCACTTACCCAACGTGACAATTTTAGTACCCCGGTGTAGCCGAGCCTACGTTCTTGTGAAGAAGGGATTCATGGGTCCGTACTTTTTGGTAAGGCTAAGTCTCAATATTTATATGTAAGAGATCTAGTCAAATTATTATCTATCTCCGTTTAAGTGAACTAAGTCGGTGAATTATCGATAAAATAAAAGACTAGGTCGACTAGGTCGAAACATGCATGATACGATGTATGACGATTTGGCTATGCATGCAAACATATAAAAGCAAAAATAAAAGCATAAAATAAACCCTAGTATGGCCTTTCCTAGAAAAGAAATAACAAAGTACAAATTCGGAAACCAACTCCTTTGGTCCCTTGAACTTCACGCGGCACGCACTTCGAGGTAAACACCGTCTTGTTCGGAACTCCTTTCCGAATGGCACCGTCTTCAAGGAACTCCGGATTTAACAAATATTAAAACTTTTCTAGTCTACTTTATACATTATAAAATAGAAATAAATTACAATTGGGTGATACGAGATCACAAAATTACAACCCAATCGGTAACCCCTTACATTACGGGAAATACCGATTAAAACTAAGGCCATACTAAGTAAATTACATAATTCCCAAAATTACGTAAAAATAAATCATGACATTCATAATATAAAATATGCAATGCTTATATAAATATGAATTAACATGCAAACCCTAAGCCAAATCGTCTTATTTAAAACACTTATTTAAATAGTTATCGTAAACCTCGGTTTATGGAATCGCGTGTTTTAACGGTTAACAACACTATGCATTTTTATGAAACGGTTTTCATCCTTAAGTTAATCATCCCAAATCTTATAGGATTCAAAATTTAGTCTTACTCAACTTTGAACATGACTTAACTTAATATATTTCAATATTGATCGGTATTACTCGGTTTTACGGGAAAAATAATATAAAAATCCAAAAGAGTCATAAAAATTTCGAAAATTCAAAATTCAAATTTTTGAAAAATCCAGAATGTTCTTAAAATTTTCAGAATGTTAAAATATTAGTATTTATACGGTTTTAACATTATTTCGAAAATAACACGTAAAACGAGCAATTTAAGTCGGAAAATTCAATAATTAACTTCATAAATGCAAATTAAATACTAACAATATTCTTATACCTTCCAAAACATTTTAAGAACACAAGATGGACAGAAAATTAAATGGCACATTGCCCCATAGCCGAAATTTTAAATGCATGACCCTTTTTATTTAATTTTAAATGCTACTTTTAACAAATTAAAATAAAATCAAATCAAAACAAATCTGAAACTTTTGGCTCCCAAGATAATTTTCATGATGAACATATCACATATGACTAATATGGGTTACATTTTTCGGCCATTTTAACAACATTTGCAAATTTTAACGATTTACGTCATATATCGTACGAATTTAACCTTTAAAATTATTTCTCAAGCATAAAATAAGATAAAATTCTCGAAAATTTTATACATGCTGGAAATAATATATATGACATCGTGTTAAATTTTTATGGCCAAATTCCAACTTAAACTATTAAAGTCGAAATTATGTCACTAATTACCCGATTTTTACATTAAAAATCTATAATATTGCAATATTTTAGATAAATTTCTGAAAAATTCAACAATAATTTTAAATATTTCATGTGACATCCTCATAAATTTTTATAGTCAAATTCATAATATAACTATTTTAACCCATATTTATTCATCTTATTGCATTTTAACACTTAAAATTCATATCACACGATTTATAATTCCATAATTTACGAAAAATCATATTCATATTATAGAAAATACATGTGATAACATACTGAAAAAACTCGGCCAGAAGCTTATTTTAACTATTTTTCCCAAAAATAAACATTTTTAACCATTAAAACATATTAAAACCGAGATTTAATATACCAATAATCAATATTCATGCAAAAATAATTCCAATTATTCTAGAACATTTTAGAAAACAGTAGGTATTCATGCCAAATTTATTTCGTACATATCTTATATCAAACGAAAATATCAAGTTTTATTTATGTTATCTCTATAACTCCGTAAAAACGTAAACGGAAAGCATGCAAACAACCTATTGCTCTGATACCAATTGTTAGGTTTTATTAGTTGCTCATAAACTAATTTTAGTCATACTAACATAACTTTGTAATTAACATTTTAATATACTAGTTAAAATGATCTTATGCATGCTATATATTGCGGAAATAAGGAGATATTGAACCCTTACAAATGGTCCAAGAGAATGGCAAAGATGATCCTCCAAGTACCCAAAATAGAATACCTCCTTTTGATGCACCAAGACAACCCCTCAATAATCCGATCTCGAGTATGCTAGATCAACAACCGGATTTCCTTAAACTTATTCTAATCTCTCTTATTAGAATGTTGTTTGAATACTACAAATAGTATGTAAATATTATCTTATAATATGAGTTTTAGAGGTTAATAATCTCTCTTTACTTAGAGTATATTTCGGCTAAGAGGAGAAGAGAGTTTATTTTATTTTTCTACACTTAGAAAATTATACAAGCATTTGAAGAATTAGGGTTTTCATTAGGTGAGCATCTTATACTTAAATGTTGGATGCTTGGGTGTGGGTGGCCGGGTATGGGAGGGCTCCAAGGGGGAACACACCTCTTTCTCATGCAATATAGGGTGGCTAATAGGTAACCTTCTCAAGGTACTTTAATGATTATGTTTTTAACAACTTAAAACACTTAAATCATTTCTTGTTTAAACACCCCAAAACCGGCATACACATACCCATATGGACCTAATTTTACAACTTTGTCAATGTTCCAATTTTATGTTATGTGACATACAATATGTCACAATTTAATAAAATAACAATTGACTTAATTTAATCATACATATTTAGCAAGTAAATATTATTCATAAATTAATAAATCACATTTATAAAGTTGATTAGTAATTCGAAATTACTATAAATGGTCATTCATAATAAATCGTCAATACGATTTACAACCTTTGTAATAATTATAACCCAATTCATTCTAATTATGATATTATAAAATATCGTTTAATGTTTAACAATTGACACGTTTCAATTTTAAACATAAATCTTACATTAAGATTTAACCTCTAATTTCTCGATATACGAGTTTAAGAAATATGATCAAATCGTATCAATATACATTTGATCACTTTATCAATTAAGGGAATTGTCCTAAAGGTATGACCTAAAGGGATCAACTGACCATCACCGTCATACGACAGTAATGTCAAACTCTAGCTAGCCAATCATTACCGATTAATGTTGGTCAGTTGACTAATAATTCGTATCATCCCTTGCGCATTCTCGTTATGAGATTTAATTACGTGATCGCACTATTGTTGAGGACATATTTCCCAACAAGTTACGGAGGCATCCACCACTTTTAGGCATCAGGAGTCGAGAAAGGACATTTGCAATGAAAATAATATCTTCATGCTTAGTGAAGGTTTTATTTGAAAGTGCTTTCTTAACCTCCGAGAAGCCCTTTTTAGTTGAACACTTGATTGAAGACGGGAAGCGCAAATCCCACAGCGCATGTGCACCAAGCCATTTCTGGCGATCGACATCAGAAGGGTTACTCTCGTCTAGTGAAAAGGTTGGACCGGTTGGAGAAAGGCCGGTTAGATAGCTAATATCGGCCAACGTGATGGTCTTAGAGCCTTGAGGCAAGAAGAAACAATTAAGCGCTGGATTCCATAAGGAAACCACTACTGAACATAGAGTGCCATCAAAGGGAAGAAGATTATGGTGCGCCAGTCGAATAAATGGGTCAATATGATTTTTAAGCCATTTATCATGAAATTACGATAAAAGCGTTTATACCAGTTCGAAATCCCTAGGGTTTTGGTCTTTCTTTTCCATTAACCCATCCTTTGATAGGGTTAATGACCCCGATCCATTTGATGTGAAAAGGATCCAAATAGAAGGCTAATGGACATACGTCTGAAGTATCTGGATAATGAGATTTCAGTTGTTGTTGTACGTCCGCTAAGAATTTATATCGATTCAAATAACGATGAGTTTGGATTAGCGGGCCCTGATTGGCATTAATAAACTCCCCATCTTCGGGATTGTTTTCTAAGACTAAGCCTGAAGTATGATAAAGGGCATGTTGTGAATTAGCGACCGATAGAATAGATGGGAGATCCGTTCCACCAAGCTCGGCGAATTGGATCAGACCGGTTAGGTTTAGATTGGAAGAAAAGCCATGATAATGTTGGTTTTTCTTTGAGTATACAAGAGAGAGATTTGTTTTCAGATTATCTCAATTGGATTTGTTTTATAAGGTTTTATTTGATAATATAAAAGTAAAATCTTTTCCTTATTTTGAAAAATTAAAATAAGGAATAAGATGAGGTATAACCGCCTGGTGGAAAACCGTTTAAGAACCCAAGGAAATCTTGGAAGGTCAAAGGGTAGATTTTGCGTGTTCCATAAGGACACCCCTTGAGATACATGTTAAGTGGGCGGTATAAGTTACGCCCACATGGCAAGAAGCATATGAATGATGAAATTAGGGTTTCCGGGCGAAGCGTTCCCCTACTTTCATTTAAAGGGAATTGAGACTTCCATTCCTCATACGTCCTTAACAAATAGCAAAAAACACTATCATAGAGAATCTAAGATTTGCTATTAAACCTTTTAGCTGTCATAAGTCCAACATTATGAAGCTAATCCAAATAGAAGAGAATGATCTATTCTTTACCCCATCCCGCTATAACGCATCAATGGTGAACTTTTTGACACAAGAGGTCAACGAGGCCTTAAGGGGGGAAGTTAATGAATACATGCAAAGGTATTTCAAAGAGCTCTCACAAAGACCTTTCTTCATGAAAATGGAGAGAGAGGAAGATGGGGCCAAACTAGATAACCCTAATCTTCCATTTCATGCGATCTGTAACTGGCAGGATGTGCTAAGGATAATTCTAGAATAGGCCAGGGTTGATGCCCGGTATAACATGATTATGGTATGCCGTACTTGGGTTGCATGGATATTGTTTTCAGGGCCCGAGAAGTTAAGGGTAGAGCTTAAATACCAACTATAGTGGGGATTAAAATAGTGGCCGACTGGGTCGGTAGTAACGGCATACTTTGAATCACAATCGGTGGCTTCCGAAACATTAAATTCGCCAAGCCCGTTGTCGTTCTTCGTGAATGGGTTACGAAATCCATTTACCTTGTGCATGCACCCTATCGAGTACAGTCTCGATGAGTAAGATGAAAGTGTTGTTCGAATAAATCTCTTAAAGGATAACAGGGTATACTTTGTATTTTAGCCAGTTGATTCACGTTTAGCAATAACGATTGGCTTGCTAGAAGTTTGACGTTATTGTCATACAGATGGCGGTAATCAATTGGTCCCTAAGAGTCACACCTAAAGGATGTAATCTGAGAGATATGATTAGATGAAAATGTAATCATATTGATACCTTATACGACTAAACGGTTAGTCAAGGTAATGATGATACGATTATTTAATACTGATTAAATAATACTAGCTGAGCCGAATTAAAATGTTAATTCGTAATTAAATGTAAAATGTTATATTTAATTAGTGTGTGTAATGGAATTATTTAATAAAGACTGGATAATTTAGTTAAATATAAACGGTTATATTTAATTAGTAAATTATAAATATACGATATTTATAAGATAAACATTATACACAAGAGAGGATAAAAACTGATCTTATACTGATGAAATTGGTTGGACCGAGTAGAATAATATTCGGTTTGGTCTGTTGAGCACGGCTCAACTGGAGTGGTTATTCAGTTGTTATGAAGTGTTATAGGTAGACCCAAATACCGATTTGGGGAATCCTATCTTATGGTTAATAGCAAGGTAGTTAGCAGGAGATATACTACCTCTTATCAACTACCACTCGGCTATATATATAACAGATACACGGCACACAAAACTCACGAGTTACACGCATAACGATACTCCCTCCTTTCTCTAGTTTTAATCTTACACAAAAATTAGCAGTAATTTTTGCAGTTTCTAGCTCAAGAAAGGGTATTTCTTGGAGCATCTTGGGTGCAACAATTAGGAGGATACCTATTTTGATATCTGATCTTAGGCCTCTTGCAAGAGATTATCTAAATTATGGTTTATTGCATTTATTCAAACCTAAAGTCAGACTTAATATAAATCGGCTACAACTGACAAAGAAGTCAAGATTCAGTTCAGCGCTGTTAAGAAAAGGATGTCTTAATGTTGGGAAGCGCTCAGAGTCCTTCAGAACCGCTAATGTACATACAAATGCGTATTAATAAGAGAATCGGAGTTTAAATAAACCTCAGGGTTTAAACAAACCACCTTTCTCCACTTGCACGTCTTCCTGGAAAAAGGGGGCACGTGGAGGTTAACATGGCTTAGTAGGGGTCATAATTAAACTCGGTATCCTAACCGCCGCCTAAAGATCATCATTATTGCACCTTGGGGAATACATTAAAGAGGATTTTGTTTCTTTAATACTCACTCAAAATCCTGGCCTTCAAATAAAGAAATATAAAATTTTAGAAGAGATTTTTATTTCTTATTTTATCAAAAAATAAAGGAAAAAAGAAATTCCTAAGTATAAGGCACCTTCAGATAATTGGCGCGCCCACATCGTTATCTCGTCATGAAGAGGGTCTAGTTGAATTAGATAGACGTAGATTTGCTCGAGACTTCTTGGAACAAAAACTGCCCTTCTTCAAGGCATCAGAAAGAGTTCAATCCATGGTAGATGGAAAGGACTTATATGAGAGCATAAACAACAGGGAGATTATAAAAGAAATCTTTCTTAGAGTGTCGGAAGAGTCCCTCGCTTCAATGGTAAGAGTGTGTCGACGATGGGCCTGAATCTTGGTTTTCAATGACAAAAGTCCGGGAGTACAATGGAGATATGAAGAAAGTCTCAAACGCACACTAGATGAGGCAGAACCTTGGAGAGTCAGAGTTACCCGGAACGAGAAGTTGGTAACTGTCTATTGTGGATGTCTAGATTACCGAAGGTTAGAAGACAGAAAGTACTTTCATGAGTATTTCGAGATCCGCCTCCAAAAGGGGATAGTGAATCTAAGCCTATGATAATTACCAGTCCAGAAGAGAAAGATGACGAAGTACAGCAATCAAATTCCGCAGACAGAGGGGCTCTAGGTAGTGAGAATTCTTTTGAGTTCAGTTAAGAGGCCGATGATGAACGTCAAAATTGGCACAGAAAATTTCAATAAATATGTCTCAGGAAGTTAGAGGAGCAGATATTACATTCTATAAAAGTGGAAGTCGATGGATCGTGTTCATAGGTCGATATACGAAGAAACATCGTGTTAGACGGTGGTTAGAACGAAGATTGGAATGACCTAATGTGCCTATATAAACTCCATGAGTCCTTAAAGAATGTTTCATCAAAGAAAGTCAAAGCAAAATGGGAGTTTGGGCAGACAATGATCCAAAGAAAGAATTGAAGGAACTTCCCGATTTACAACCAAGTCAAGAGAGTCATGAGGATTCAAACCCTCTATTTTGGCTATGAGCAAATGAAACATTAATGGTGCTCCATGTGTTTCCCCAAGTTGGGTGGGGAGGAATAACGGTCTATAAACGGATCTGTAAAGCATGGCGTCAATGGATCGAAGTATGGGATTTCTGACAGGAAAAAACCTTGGAAGAAAACAGATGGAGTCCTCATCAGAAGTTCAGCGCTCAGAGACTAGAGAGACCTCCCATCACTAGCGCTGAGGGGGTATTTGTTAGCATTGAAAATTAACAGCCCTAAGCATTTATTATCTTAAGGGCTAATAGGCCTATAAGATAAGGGTTGTTAATTGGGCCAACATGAGACTAGACGCATAAAGTAGAAGTCAGGTCCGAGAAGAGTCTAGAGGACATGATATAAAGGTCAAGCCCAAGCGGAGTCTGGGAGAATAAAAGTCCAGCGCTCATAGAAGGCGAACCTGAGTAGTTATTGAACCGCTCCCCACTAAGTTAGCGGTTATATGATGAAATGCCTATATAAGGAGACTTCCTTTCACCGAGCAAAGGACAACTCAACATCAAATCAAACAATCAAACAACGTAATTCTATCTTAGGACCTTAGTGTAGTCTAGCTAGGCGACCTCCCATCATTGAGCGTTAAGGGTATTTGTTAGTACTGAAAATTAACAGTCATGAGCATTTATTATCTTAAGGGCTAATATGCCTATAAGAGAAGGATTGTTAATTGGGCCAGTATAAGACTAGATGCATAAAGTAGAAGTCAGGCCCAAGAAGAGTCTAGCTAGAGGACATGATATAAAGGTCAAGCCCAAGCGGAGTCTTGGAGAATAGAAGTTCGACGCTCATGGAAGGCGGACCTGAGTGGTTATTCAACCGCTCCCCACTAAGTTAGCGGTTATAAGATGAAGTGCCTATATAAGGAAACTTTATCCCACATAGCAAATGACAACTCAACATCAAATCAAACAATTAAACAACATAGTTCTATCTTAGGACCTTAATGTAGTCTAGTCTAGGCGTAGGTGTAGAAGTAGCAAGGCGGTGCCCATCCGATCATGGAGGTATTTCGCCATTTATCCCTTAAATTGTAATTTAGCTTTATCAACCACAAGAATTACTTCTGAGGGTTTTGGTTTGTGTTGTTGTTGACGGTATTTCATGGTATATTAGTATCATTTGGAATTCCTGGTTTTACATTTAGTTATTTAAATCATTAAACTCGAAAGTGTTAAAATTACTCGAAATAATTTAACACAGACTAGATTGCATATCTACAACTGTGACTTGAATCCTTACATTTAAGGGTAGTTCACAAAGTATAGGAGGGTAGTTACGACATCCACGGTACCTAGAGGTACTTAGCTTGTTTCCGAACAAACAAAGTGATAAGTGAAGATTGTTAAATGGTTTATAAGAGATGGCAAAGAGGGGAAGCCAATAAAGTCATCCTCAATAAATGCTGAAATGAGGGAAAGCCAATGAAGTAAAGGAGTGAGTGTGTGAGTGTGTGTGTGTTGTGTCACTGTGTGTATATATGGTAAGGAAGGTAGGGTGCATATACAACATTCTTGAATAATCATCTGAAAATGCAGCTACGAGGAGGCTCGCAATTACTCTTAAATACTCAATGCCCTTTTTTAGAAAAAAAATGTTATTGTAATTTTACGTACCTACCTACATTATTAGGTTAGGTCCCAATCCTATTGTAGCCAATTTAATTGTTTTGGTAGCTATGTAAATATGATATCATGTCATCGTCTAATTATACCGTGGAGAATGCACTTCTTATTGTTGTACGGTGAAATCATTTAAGAGATTATTATTATTATTATTATTAGGGGCACATGCATGTGAATTCAGAATACAAATACGACCTACCATGTAACCTTGTTACGTTAAATATGTCCTCCAATACATTTAATTGTTGTTGACTTATACTACAGTAGTGCAGAGTGCACAGTATGAGACTCAACTCTTGCGTAGACTTGGCAAATGGGGTAATCTGGTTAGATTGAGTCCGGGCTAGTTTGGACTGGGTCGGGTTTGCAAGAATTCAATCGAGTTAGTGGTCGTATTTCATGATTGGGCTATTTTCAAATAATGGTGTTGCAACTTAGTTGTTGTATAAATATAGCAATCTCATATAAGATTCATCGAGGTAAGCTGAAAAAAAAAAATCAAAATAAATGCAAGAATGTAATTAAAATACGATCCATCTCTCTCAATTTCTACCAAGTACATAGCATTACACCATAGTTAAGAACGAAGTACTGCACACCAAAATTAGATGAAATTATAATCCTATGAACAAACATGATTATGGCATGGTCGAATACCCTTTCAACTGATTAACTGATTATCCTTAAGATGCAATTACAAACTCAGAGCACAGCTGTTGGAAGATCCACAAACCAGTCCGATCTCAGCTCCAAGTGCGCTTCTCTCATCAATTGTTAGACTTCAGCAACTGCTGCTCAAATAAGGTCGCCGGATTTTACAAGAAACAAGGGTCGTCTCAATGATTTTGACGGCCCTGCAGAAAGCTAAAAATTACCTTCCATATGGTTTTAAAATAACTAACCAAAAATTTCGCCCAGGTTCCAAACTGTGCTCCTCTTTCCATGAAATGTATGACAACCTTCCACAATATCCCACAGTGAAATAGTTAAATGGTAATGACATTGACAAATAATTGGAGCACCCGGTGTTCAGATGGCCCTGTAAAAAAATATACCTCATTTAGCTAGTAACCTCAACAGCCTCGACTTCACTGTCACTGTAATCTCCCCAACATTTAGCAGGTTTTTCCTCTACTATAGTATCATTATTATTGTCAGCTTCCTCAACAACTTGATTAACAGTCTCAACTGAAGCTGGTATAGTGACAGCAGACTCTTCAGTCTCAGTGTTCTCATTCACATCCTCGGGGTTTGCTTCTTGTCCGTCGTCGATTGGGGAATTAGTTGCTATTTCTACTGAAGTTTCCTTCATTTTCTCTTCAGCCAAATCCACATCATTGTTTCCTCCATTTGGAGATGGTGGAAATCCATTTGCCTCTGGAATTCCATTTAGAGAGGGTGTGTAATTACCAGGTGGCATGACTGCGCTATTTGGAGCTACAGCATAAGTATTCAAAGGCATTGGCCCACCATTCGGAGATACCGGGTAACCATTTGGGAGCCACGGTTGACCTGGCACAAACTCAATAGCATGAGGGTTCATAATCCCAGGAAGGTTAAAATATTGGGCATCCCCAACATGTTCTCCATTGTAGAACCCGGGTTTCCCACGTGTCCCTCGGTTTCCAGGCCTATTGTAAGCTCCTGACAGACGTGGGCCATATGGTACCCTGGTTGTCGCTGATTGATGGGGAGATCTACGGACAGGATTTACTGATATTAAAGGAGCGACATTGACTGGTGGCGGTAGAATTCCAGCATGGTCCTTGAAACCTTGTACTGGTATAGACCCAAAAACAGGTACTGGCGATGGGTTATAAGGAGGAGCAGCTGCAGAAAGTTTCTTGGTGGTTTCTTTCCCAGATTCCGATACTTCTTGTTTCTCCCCTGGCGGCGAAGGCAACTCACTGCCTTCTTCAGGGGCTTCAGTATCAACTCCAGTTGAAACAGACTGAGAGTCTAACGAAGTTGAAGTTAAAGTACAGTTGTCAGAGCCTGCTTCCGAGATTTGATTACTCGACAGAACATCTTTCGAATTATCTGCTTCTGATTTTTGGACCCCGGCATTTTTGGTCTCCCCATTTACAGCCACCTCGTCAATACTTGTTTTGACCACATTATCAATGATCTGGCTTGTGCTAGTCTTAACCTGACTGGAGCCTGCCTTCTCCAAGTCATCTTCTCCTTTTTGTTCTTCCTTTAAAGGTTCCTGACCCTTTTCTGTATCCAAATCATCTGAAACCACTTTCTCTTCAGCCACAGTATCCAAATTATGATTGCTGTCCTTAATTGATTGCTCCACAGCGGCCTTCACAATTGTCCCGGGTGGAGCTAGAGCGACCTCTTTATATGAGAAAAGTTTTGAACTTGCAAGGGAAGCTGACTTGGCAACTGGCTCAACAGAAGCCGGGCTAGCTGGTGCCGACTTGGGGTATGCCGGTTTCTCACTCACAGCAACTGACGTTTGCTTTTGACTAAAACTTGCACTCTTTGCGAACTTTTTTGTGGGCGCTGACATATTGGAAACAATAGGTTCATTTTGTCCCTTTTTAGGAGATGTAAACTTTGAGCCTTTTCCCCGAAGTCTAGATTGTTGTTGGTCAGCAAAATTTGTATTAAGTTTTGCCAGTCCAGGTTTCCGTGAAGTAGATGTCTTGCGGGCTAAAGCCGAACGGCCCTTAGGAACAGCTTCTTGCCATCCTTCATCAGAAATATCATCCTGGGTTATACCACCATTTTGTGAGGTGACTATTTGAACACCAGGACTGCTTTCTTTCTCTTTCACAGGTTCAGGGATATTAGTTTTTGATTTGATTTCCTTCTCTCTGATGTTCTCAGCTTGATTGTCGGGTGTTAAGACTTCTTCATTGGGTGGATCCTCGGCAACTATTTCCCCGGTTTGGCCTATTTTGCTCTTGATCTGTTTATGCACAATTATATAATCATGATCAGATTCAATATTAAGAGTGTTGTACACTTATACATCAACATTGCCCTCTGTCCCAGGGGATCCGACAAATGGTGGTGTATGGGAGGTAAAATGTATGCACCTCTATCTTAAGACAGCTAACAAGCCTTCGAGGCTGTTTTCCAATGATTGCTACTTCATCGTAGAAAAAGAGGCACAACAATGGATCACTTTGTTTTATTCTAGCATAATCCATAACTAAACATAGTGAATTTTAGACTCCACTGGATATGGAAATTTTTCAAACAGAATTGTACACATAAAAAAACCTTGGGACAAAAACAAGCACGCCATTACCTTTGCACGAGCTTGCTTCCTTTGGGCTTCTCTTGCTCTTAGTTCTTCTTCCGGTGTAATATAGTCCAGAAGATCTGATACACTGTGTAAAACAGAAATATAAGGATTAGAGGAATAGTAGAAACATCAATGTAACATTTTCCTAAAAGTATAATATCAACCCTCTATTGACATCACCAGGTTACATGTGGCGTTTGAGATACAAAAAGGAACAATCAAATTAAGATCCTTTCAAATTCGATTTTACTAATGGTGTAAGAAGCTTTTATCAACATGCATTTAAAAATTTCAATTAATTTTTTTACACGAGTAAAAGCAAGAATAACTCTGAAATTTTTGTTATCTCTTTACACAAACATCATGTATTACAGACTTCCCACACCAGAAGTACAAGTGAAAGAACACAACTTTTGATCCCAAAACACAAATTTATTCGGCCAAGATAATTTCTACAAATAATATGAACTGGTTAGAAGTGCACTACAGAAGTGCTGTTCCTTTGTGAAACATTTACATACCCAAACCATGTGGTTTGGGCATCCATATCACCCGTATACACGATCCCAAGTCAAAGCATACCTTTTTCCTTGGTATACAATAAATTATTAATACGATTATAGTATCACTCCACAGCTCCTCGCTACATCATTAATTATGCGTACCTTGTTAACTCTAAAATTTCCGACATAGTGGTCATGTAAAAATCACGTAGGCTTTGAGATGCATTTTAATCGTACATTGTTCAAGTGATCATTGGCAAAGCCCATGTCGAGTAGGCTCCGTAAATGAGACAAAAAGGGGAAAGCTCTGAGGCTCTGACACATTAAGAACCTTGGAAGTATTAAGGATATTACTCCTACTCCTATTAGCCATTACTCCTACTCCTATTAGCCTATGCAGCCGTCTGCATCACTCTAAGAGTCTAGAAAATTCCATTTTTATTAGCTGTTACAATTGTGTTAGTTGTCGTATTCTATGCATAACTTGCAACATGAAATAAACGGGTATTAATAAAAAGTAGACAACCAACAAACAAGATCGCGCCCATGTAACTATGCGTAACTTGCAACATGAAATAAACGGGTATTAATAACAAATAACCAGTGACTTTCAGAAGCAAGTCCCAAGGTAAATATGAAAATGCTCTTTTCAGAAGTTATCACTGAAATTCGTGACTAGTACATCAACTTGAATACCTCAAGTGGCCTTTACTGGAAATGGACGCATCTGGCTTTGGAGATCCATTACGTGCAGCTTCTTGCTGTTCTACAGCTTTAGATTCAAAATACTCAAGCCAGGCAGCCGCGTCCTATATATAAAAGTTCAGAACCGAGACTCCTTGGTTTCCCAATGTTGAAAACATCTATAACTAATATAAGTATATTTTCACTTTAAAGTGTTCTTATATGATAATAAATAACTTCACCTGAGTTCTTAGATCTTCCGGACCAAGTTTTGCCTGCAGTATTTGCAGAGTGGTTTGCTCATGCTGAACACTCAAGGAATAAGCTTCCATCAATGACAGAGCAATTGCAATGGCATGATAGCTGGCTGCAGTCTGCGTGAGAAAACCATAGATTGAGTTGACTATGAAATAGTATGAATATATTAATAGAGTGGAAAGGATATAGGGTGAGAGATGACCTGAATATGATCAGCTCCAAGTAGTCTTTGATTGCATTTTAGAGCTTCGTGAAGGTATCTTAGCGCAACATGAGCATTTCCTAAACCTTCTTCCATCATCGCCACATTTATGTAGGTAGCCGCAGTGTTTGGATGCGAAGGACCGCAGGTTAGATGCAGTAGATACAGGGCACGGTTGACATACCTTTATCAGCAAAATGATGTTAATCAGGTACATTATCAAAGTACTAGAAGCAATCTATAACTGTACAACCCTAGAAAGCGGTCTACAACATGAGCCAAAGCTGCGTCAATTGTGCTGTAGAAAGCATGATATTAAAAAAAAAGGACAGGGGCATTGGATTATGGCCTAGTAATCAGGGTTTTCAAGGATGCAATGATCCCGTATCAAAAAAAACGTTCTAATTGAGGGTGTGCAGCAGCTTCTTATTTCATTATTAACGATCTTTAAGTACAAGAGGTTGAATATTGTTCATTCTTATGTGTTCTTTTAATTTTGGCAATCATTTGTAGATGTGTGGCCTATTATCTCAGTGAAAATAACCTTTTCGAAAAAAGGCTATGGTGATTGCATTTTGAGACGGTATAGATCGCATTTTATTTATACCGCAACGACCAATATCGTGCTGTGGCAAACAATTTTGTGATCAAGTGTCGGACAGACATCCAATACCAAAATAAAAGGTCAACAACTGGATTGTCATAATAAACCCCACCCAACTTAAGACTCAACTAGTTTGTAAACCAAATAGACAAGTAGCATTTCATATAAATCTATTGATGTTTGAAAATCCCACCAAAGCTGTACCTAGTAAGTTCCAGGTTAGAATCTTCATTCCTCTACAAAGATAAGTGTTTGCTGTAGGGGGACTAGGGGCTAATATGTGGAAAACAATAGTACAAGCATAATAATTAAAGATAAAACACAAGGCTCACTTCAGCGCCAGTTCTGTATGCTGAAGACGATAGTAGAAAACTGCCAGATCCCCATAACTTTTCATTGTATCAGGATGGTCAAGTCCAAGTTCTCTTTCATTGATGTCCAATGCCTTTTGCTGGTAAATTGTAGCCTAAAAGGGATCATGAAAATCGATGGAACTCAATATCAAATTGTTAATTAAGTGCCAAAGTGCTATCCACCAATTAAGCATGGTATGAAGACTATCAACTATGCACTGTGCACACGTCAGCTAGCTTAGAGGATACAAGTTGAGTAGGGGTACTCATGGCCTGGGTTTGAAACTTGTCAGCATCAAAATCGCCCTAGTGGCTCACCTTACACACACAAGGGGGAAAAAAGGCTACAAACTATGAAGTTATTTGAAGTGGTGCTAGAATTTTGAGAAAATTCACTCCATCATACAAAGACGAATTTAGCACACAATATGACGTATTTATATGTTTCTTATACGCACAAACAATAAAAAGAAATCTAATTGGTAAGCATGTCCACCAAAATACCCACCATCTTTAATGCAAATTAATCACAAAAGGACCGACATACTCAAATGGCAGAAGATCAGAAATTGCGCAGTTTTGTTGAGATGACAGACCATATACTGTTGTCTTCAGTTAGTCTACTGTATTTACACTAGTTTCTCTAACATGCAACACATCAATACATGCAATAGACTTCACCCCTTTCCAAATGACTTTCGAAACTCTGACAATTTTGTTTCAGTCTAACAGAAGTGATACCTGATTGAAATCTCCAGTATGGTAGAGGACGACAGCAAGAAGACTATATGCTCCAGCTGTCATACGATGGTAGGGACCACATACAGACACAAGTTTGGACAGTGCCTTCACATTTTAGAAGGTAACTAATGTTAACAACAAATTTAAAAATAAGACACCAACTGGAAAAAGAATGCCTCAAACCTTAGTCCCATAGTTGACCGCATCTTCGAGTTTGCCTTTGTCCAAGGAAGTTTTTGACGATTCTAATAGTGTACGCCCATCAGCAGAGGAACAGGCAACATGCTGTAAAATCACGCTCATATATAATTAAAACGAAAGACTGTATTTTGTACTCAGTTTAAACAGTTTTTCGCCCCTCACTATACCTTATACACTGGAACCATACTTATGATGTCTGACTTCCTAAATGGACACTCACTGTCCACATCATAGTCTCTTGGAACAAGCTCAAGTCCAACCTGTAAAAATGACTCGAAAAGTTGTTAAGACTGCGTATATCCAACCCCTCCACTTCCGCCAATTGGAGGAGCCCTTGAGGCACTGAAGTATTGCTAGATGCTTAGAGATAACAATATGAAAGAGTCAAAAGCTCCTGTACCTTGTGGCAGAGCCCTCGGAGAATGGCAAACTTCCGAAAATCTTGACAGCTTTCTTTGTTCCATTGCCAGCCAAACCTTTTATAAAGAAATGTTTCCACCCATTTCTGTTTTAATTTATCATCATTAACAGTCTCTTCATCGGCATTCTTTGAACATGGTGATCCCAGCAATACATTTAGGCATGCTGCTATAGCATTGGCCAAATCAGTTACATCAGTAACAGCTGCAATAACAGCTTGTAGAACATGCTTGTAGGCGCGAACAATCATTTCATGCACACACAGTGACTGCACATGTGGGAGCTTGTCTGCAAGTTCAACCTGATAAAGTGGTATAGGAATTAGAGATAGATCAGAATAGGTTATGATCACTTATTAGCATAGAGAATCAAAGAATGAACAATGTGCAAAGGAAAGAAGTTAGCGCAATAATAATAACTAATAAAACATCTCATACACCATTTCATCAATGGAACATTACACAACTTTGACCGTTTGATGTTAACTGTCCGTAAATTTAAGATTTGATGTCTCACACGCTAAGTGGCAAATCTTAGAGTTGGCCCTGAGCTTTGACTTTCCTATTATTAGACGCATATCATTGGAACTTGGAAGTGGTAAAGTAGCCATTATTGCAACCCAGAAGTTCCAGGTTCTACTGTTCAAGCCTCAGTCAATAGAACCCCATCATTTTTCCCTCGAGTTCCAAAATTGTTGTGTACGTAATTACTTAAATATGGTAAGGTTTCGGGGCAAAGAACAGAAGGAAAAAAATGTTCAATTGGCAATTGCAGTCTTTAGTAAACCCATAGTCGTAACTCGTAATCCACAACTTCTATGAGAAAGAATGTCACTCATATTATAACACCTCCATACTCATATTTATTGTCCCATTTAACTTTTGAGGCCGAAGTTTACAGGATGGTCATTACTTTCTCCAAATATACGCAAAATACAATCTTAAATATTCTTTATTGGTTTATCAAAATTCTTTCTTCATATTATCAGCTTAAAAAATTGTAGTTAGTATCTACTATGAAGTAATAATAGTCAAAATTGACATCGATGTACAATTAAAGTCACATGCCATTGTTTAACTGAGATGGAGTGAGTTCTTCCAAAATTTTCAGTCATGTTCCCTTATGAGAAGAGAAAGGAGGGGAAAACATAGCTTTCCTACACAGATGAGAGAAGAGAGTCTCGAGAAAGAAAAACTTACTACTCGTCCTAAGGAGCACATTCGCAAACCCCTAGTATGCATGAAATCTGTCAGTGTCCTTCCATCAACAGGAGAAAGTTCTAGAGAGCCAAAATCTGCCACCTACACCAATTTGTAGTCAAATTTCATATCAAAAAAATTCCATCAATGTTAAATAGAAACAACCAAGATATAGAGACCAACCAGCTTCGGAAGGGCAGTATCAGTATAATAATCATGGGCCATCTCAATGAGTTCATCGGGTGCCTGTGTGTGAATGAACATCAGTAGATATAAACAACATTAGACCCTCGCAGAATGTTAACCAATGTAATTTAACCATACGTGAATGTCCTATTAGCTTCCTTTTCCAAAAGAGCCAAAAACTCACTACTTGCTATAGGAATATAATGGAATAAAGCAAAATAGCTCATTAAACTTGGAAACTTTTTAGTGTAACTCTAACACCATATGGCATTTTCTACCCACTAATACACCCTAGATAGAGGGAGTAGTTTTGAGACTAATAAAAAATAACAAGTAAAGAAAAAAAAAAGCATTTTAGCTAATGATGCGTAGGTATATTAGGTAATACCACCTGGGATATGTTAACGTAGCACTAAAGTTTTCTGAAACTAAGTCCTGTTGGCTAATGATGAGTAAGTAACGCCACCTGGGATTCTGCTATAGTAATACTAAAGTTTTCAGAAACTAAATTGGATTCGCTTCTTTTTTGTGGGTAAGAATCATTCTATGAAACTCTCAAGGCAATTTTCATTATGGTCATCAAGAAATAGCTTCTCTGGCATATGTTTTATAAGTGTCTCTCATGGAGAATTCAGATTTTAGCATACTGTCATATTGACACAATGGATAGAATGGTTTCTTTCCGAATCGAGAACAGAAATAATTATGCTAATCGTCAGCCAAAAAAGCTAAACCAGATGAGCTGATGAATTCTATATGAATCACCTTTAAATGAAGACCAGTCTCTGATTCTTTTAGCCGTACATAGGCTGCTTCAGATATCAATTTCCTCCACAGGTTTTCCTTCTCTGAAGCCTGTTTCTCTACCTCCTTTGGATCAGTAGCCTCTGATTTCTTATCCATGTCATGAATCTCTTTACCAGGCTCGTTTTTGTTGTTCTTTTCATCAATTCTCTTCTTTATGTCCTTCAACAATCCACCTTGCTTCCCAAGACCTTTTACAGCAGGCTCAACCTTAGCCTCTTCAGCCTTCTTGGATTCTGCTTTCCCCGAAGTCTGATTTTGCAGATGTTGCACCCAACAAGCCCCAAGCTCCCACCTTAAGAACTTCACCAGTTTATTACTTTCACCCTCTAACTTCGACAGACTCTCTGCCATCACTGTTCTCACCAAAGATCTACCAGAACGTAACTCGTCCATGTCCGTACTCTGCAGTCTCTGGGTAGAAGGTATGGATGGAGAAAGTGACTTGTGTAACAGCATCCTCAAGCTGTAAAAATCCAAGTGCATAATCTTATTAGTTGCTAAAGCATAGATGTATCACTGAGGATAGTTAAAATCCCCCCGACCACCTATAAACACCATGCGTCTTTGGGCACTAGAATTAAGGAGCATGAAATATAATTTGGATTCAACTTATTTTACAATGTGGTGCTCCTCTTGATTAGTAAACTTAATGGCTAATAAAATTAATATATGTAAAATTCTTTCAGTGAACTAAAAATAATAAAGATCATACATTTATCTGCATAAGTAATGTCTCATTGACATTAATCAGGAAATTATCATTATTAGCCAGCAACGCAGGTTGAGGAATAATTCCAAGCAGGAAGTTCAAAAATGATAACAAATCACAGTGACAAAAAGAAGAAACAAAAAATAAAGATTTTACTGCAAAGTTCAAATATGGTCATCCCAAAATTAAAGAAGAAAGCTCAAAGGGTGGTCAAGGGAGTATTCAATTTTCAAAAGACACTTATGACAGACCTATTTACATTCAAGGCGTTGGCACCACCATCAGGCTGGTCCTCAATTTCAATGTCTTGCGGAATAGGGTTTTCTTCCCAGTTTACCGTAGTTGAAGCTTTCACGACAGCTGTGTAGCCACAATGCCTAACAACCACAACAGCCAGAGTAGGCGTATCCTGGCATGTTACAAGTTGAGCACAGATAAGATCATACTTTGAGCAAGTAGAATGAACGCTCTAGTGAACCCTCAGACACACATGAAAGGCAACTAATCAAATTACTTACATGAACAGTTGCACTCTCGTCAGCAGTTATTCCCTTGAATAAATTTCTACTGGCAAGCTCCTCTTGGGGTAATCCAAGAACTTGGCTACCATCATTCTTGCAGTCCAATTTTTTGCTAGCATCAGGTATGTCTTTTGTCACCCTTATTAGCAAATCCCCTACTTGTTCCTCATGGGAAGGAACAAGAGGAGAGCTCCGGCTGCTTTGAATGATGTGGTTGATAGCAGCTACTGCTTTAAAGACTGAAACGTCGACAAATAAACTATGGAGGACGAACGCTTTACGGTCTCGTATCTGCCTCTCCTCCGGAGTTTTGCATGGCATAGCTGCCAGTATTGCAAACTCCTTCGACCACTGCCTATCTTCGTGCTTTTTGTCTCCTCCTTGACCACCTCCATTTCCTCCCCAATTCTCATCTTCCACGGGAAGAGGTTGGAAAAAAGCCGGGTTATCAGCAACCACTGGAGGGACAACCCATGTATTTGCCCGAAATCCATAAGGAAGGTTTCCAAACTGAAATGAAATATAAAAATCAGTGGCAGGCCCGCTAAAATTTTCTACATTAGACCATTGAAAATTAAGTAGTTACTAAATAAAATTCTAAATTTTTAATTTTATAATACTAGAATAGGGTGATTGTACAAAAACTTTTTAAAATTGTTATTGATGTCCTGTGACCCCATATCACTACACATGGATCTGTTGTACCATTAACTATACATACACCTAACTCAACGCATGGCTCTTGCAAGGATAAAGCACTGCAATGTACCTTGTTATGTTCTGTAAAACCTTTCATGAGCGCCTTGTATGCCTGTACATGGTAGAAAGGGAGACTAACTTAGTAATCTAACAGTAATGATCTTGCAGTACTGGTATTAGAAGTGTCTACACAATACCGTATCGAACACACGACTTAGTTGCTGCAATAAGGCAACCAGTGAGTGACAAAGCAGTGACCGTCGTCCCGAAGGGTAGAATCCTTCTCGTGAAGCGACAATCGTGGTAGGCTTTCCGCTACAAACACGAACCTTCAGATGCGCATGACAAAATTAGGCTAAGCGAAAACCTCCAAAAAAAAGTCGAAATTTTGCATCAAATACAAAACAATTGCTTCAATATGATTACATCAATTTGGAAAAAGTCATCTTCTGTTTTGTCCTCAAGGAATGGGCGATGAGATCTTCTAATATCTGCGAGAGAGATCAGTAAAAGCACGATTATAATTATGTTAAAGTGGCCCCTTCATGTGAGTGTCTCAGACTGAAAGATGAAGAGAGCTGATCAATATAAACTGAGTTCCTCTATCTCATACTAACTAATTTAGAAAGGAATCTCCTTTTGGACGTATTAAGCAGATTCCCTCTCCTCTTTGTGAGTGCGGTTAAGCGGAATTTCACAAATTACAAGTCCTAAATGTTATTTGAGAAATGAAACATCATCAATACAGGGAAAAAAGTGTGGAGGGTCAAAAGGATGGAATGGTGTTGCGCATATACCCGTATACTGTTCTCTGACATCAAGTAAAAAAAATTTCTGACGTTTAGAACATATACTCTGTAAGTTACAGGCCTCACTATACAAGATTACCTATGCCCTCCACTTTAGAATTGCTTATTTTTAAGAAGTGTAGTCTTCAACATGATGTTTTACATAGATTGGCAGGTGAAGGCGTGCTCCTATCAGCAAGCCAACCATGCCATCACACTTCCTCCTCTCCCCAAACCAAACTCCAAGACAACGAAGCATCAGATAAACACATAAATTTAAACGACACAAAACAGTCAAACTATAGCGAACATAACATAGTTTATGCTGTTAAAAAGGAAATCTCATTATTATGACATGCCACATTTTACATACATCCTCATCACTCTAGTCTTCATTTCACATACATCCTCATCACTCTAGTCTTGTATGGAGTGATTCATACATTCTTATTTAGTCTCCCCAACGCAATCACGGCCTTCAAGGCTGTAATCACCCAACATTTATCAACAAACCTTTTCCAATAATGCCCATTTAGTGATTAAATACTCCTGAAAGATGCATCTTTCTACCCAAATGAGTGGTAAAATTAAATAGTTTTCCCTGAAATAAATTGAATTTCCCCATTCAGCCATTATCTTACTGTTGGTTTGGCTGCCTCAAAAAACAGTTGCTACTCAATGAAGCACTCTTCCACCATCTCCGCGTGAATGACTCATTAAGAAATCTCCAACAAGACGGCATGGCCATTACGCCTATAATTAGACGCATGAGATAACAAGCAAAAAGGAGTAATTTTTCAGTAGCAATGTGACTTTTATCTACCATAATCATAAAGTTAGACAGGTGTTATTCATATACAAGGATTTGTGGAGATGGAATAACGAACTAACTCAAGTAACATGAATTTGAGCATAGCACTGGAACAAGAAATTCTCATTCCAAGCAAACTTTGACACTTGTTTATTCCTTTAAGATTAATTCCGCAAATTTCCATCCTACGCTTTGAAAGCTCGACTTTCCACAAATTTATTTGCAAAACTAGTTATCTTTTCTGGAATTTCTAGAACAATTTATCCAAAATTTCAGCTACTCTCCTTTATCTGGGGATAAGGTTGAAACTCTCGGTACAAGAATTACAGCTACTGTCCACAAATAACCGACGGACAAAAATAAAGTAAACATTAGCCAGTACGAGACAAACTAACGGAAAATGAGACGGTGTCAGCAGCAGGTGATATCGAGTCTCGGGAAAATCAATAACTTTAAAATGAAATAAAGGAGAAAGAGAACTAACAATGAATGGGAGGAGTGAGGTGAGAGAAAGAGAAGAAGTCGTAAAACTGTCCTAACCGCGGCGGCGGACACATGTTCACTTCCCCTTTCTCCGCCGCCACAACAGCCGCCTGTTTTTTCGCATTCTCCGATTCGACGACGGCGTCCGATTCTTTGCGAGGTTTGGAGCCGAAAGCGGTAGTGCACGCGACCAGGTCGAGAAGGCGGCGGATGTGCGACACGGCCGCGTCTTCCGTGTAGTCCTCTGCATGTTAAGCGGGAATTAATTAAATTATTCAGCATTACCGGCCATCTTCAGTTGTTCACTAGGTGTCCGGTGTACCGTGTACTCGTGGGAGAACACCGTGACTAAACGTTCAAGTCAACTTTTAATTAGGGCACAAACAAATTCTTATACTCCCTCCATTTTTTTTCCGCCTGATACATTTACTTTTTTGTACGTTATTCACAAGTTAAGCTTTAATTTCAATTTTCTCCCAATACGTAAGATAAAATATATTTATATGGGGTTTTATTTAATTCGTCTTTACGAGTACATTCAAAATATATAACTTTTATAATTTTTACAAATACATAGCTAAATATATTAAGCACGTAAAACGTGCGTTGCCAAACGTGAAAAAGGTAAATGTATCACATGGAGGGAGTATATGAGACTCAATTCAGTCCCAAACCAAAAGAAAAACGTGATTTCGTGACCTGTTTTATAATTAAATATAACCGAGGTTTATCAAAATAACTCGCATTAATGAAGAGTGGCATTAAAATTTTGCATTTTTCGCCTCTCATTATTATGGTTAATTTAAAACTAATGTACTCTATTTTCGGCACAAATATTTTTGTAATGTCCTCTTTTACGATTTTGTTTTGTAAAACAACTTATTTTAATAGAAATTAATTGATTTTACTCAATACCATTGTTTTACACAATTTATTATGACTCGGTTACTTGCGTAAATTTATTAAAAAAAATTGTTTTACGTAAATCCTCAACAAATTTTCAGTTTAATAACAATATTGAGTTTCATTCTTAAATATTATGTCGTAAAAATGGTTTGATAATAGTGTTATTAAAATCACCTTACACATTTGTCTTTTTAAAAAGATATATGTGGTGTGGATGGTCAATTTATCTTACCTTCGGTGATGGTGAGATGGCATGGCTTCAGTGAGGCAATTTCAACCGTATCTTTCAACTTTTGTCCCCGTACCTAATAAAATGTTTTTGAAAGTCAATTATGTGACCAAACACTTTTTTTTAACAACAAAAATGTGGATTACAAGTCGAAAAGGAGTCGCTGTATTTTTTGTCTCATTTTCGTGTTTTATTTTGTGACCTATTTTATCTCTCCAATTGATACATAAACATTAAGCATTAAAAATAAGTATCTAGATATCATAAAAAGATAATGCGTTAAAAGATTAAATAACTGAGATAGAGATTTCAGACTTTCAAAATAAAGATCCATGATTTCTTTGGCAATCACTTTAGGCACCTGTGTTTGACTAAATCAGGTTCTTTTTACAAGAATTTCATCACGTGTTTGACGAGTAGCTTATTTGCCAAGCTATATGAAATGAAATGCTACGTACTTTATATAGCATTTGAGATTTCAGTTTTTTGATTCCAGTTTGTTTCTTTTCTTAACCTAGGTAGTATTTCATTTTAGATAATTTATTTGTTTAAATAAGGTACTTGTCAAGCATTTGCAGGAAAAAAAATTATATTTTTAGTCAATAAGGGCAATAATAACGGTAATATATAAGAAGTTTCATACCATATAAGGAGTTCATATGAAACAAGAAAACAGTTTATATAAATATATGTGTTGATGTGTAACTTGAAAACTAGGGAACCATTGCTAATGCCTTTACAACCTGAAATACCTTGCGAAATAGGGTCTATATATTTCATGTAAAACTAAATTTTGCAAAGCATTCATTTGTCATTTAAATTTAAAAGTATGTTTAATCTAACTTCTTAAGATATTTTCTATACCAAATTATTTACACACCAGTAGGTCTCCTGAGATACCGTCTTTCGCTAGTTTAGTGGGAGACATAGTATAAAAAAAAATATTATCTTTAACCTGTGAGAGGTCTCTCGTTAACATTATTGAGAGACCGTATCTCTAAATTTTTTGTGAATACACAAATAGGCCATACACACCACACAAAAGAAAAAAAAAAAAAAAAATCTTAGAAGCTCAACAACTATCATCTTGCTTTTAAAGTTGATTCATACATTTTTAAAATGGTACTTTCTCCATAGTAGATCAAAGATAACGTGGCGAAAAATAGAGTATTTAAGAAAAGATAGAAAAAGTAAATGTAAAAAGAAAAAAAAAAGGTGGCATATATAATTGTGTGTTTAATTGTGGGTGGGTAGGTGGTCTATCTAATGACATTTTGTGTAAATATCAAATGAGTAGAAAGATAATTCAGTAATGTTGTTGGCTAAATAAGGAATGTTACATTTAGTATAGTACGTCCATTTATAGTAAGTATTACCTTTGATCTGATATGAAGGGTGTATTAGTTTTAAAAATATTTGTACTATGACTTTAGTTATTAATGAAATAATTTATACGACTTATAATTATTCATTGAGTCATCGTTATTTATTTACTTTTTAATTAAAATACTTTTAAAAAAAAAGAGACAACAAACGAATTTTGAGAGAAAGGGAATTGGTTAGACAAATCAATCATTATAGTATAATGATACTTCCTCCATTCCAATCAATTCTATACATTTGCTTTATTCACGTTTGTCAATACCCGTGTTCTTTTGCTAATATCTTTAATTACATATCGATAAAAATTATAAAACTTTGATATTCACAATTTACTCGGTAAGACAATTTAAACAAGATCTCACATGACTATCTTTTATGTTATATATTAGAAGTTGTGTCAAAAATTCACTCGACTTATGAATAGTGTCCGAAAAGTGAAATGTATAGAATTGATTGGAATGGAGGAAGTACTATGCAATACTCCGTACTTCGTAGTATTAGGCAATCCAATCCCAAGAAAGGAGAAACAAGTACAAAAACAGAAAACGAGGAGTTTGTTTACATTTATGATACTAAAAAGTACATGAAAACGTACGTACCTCATGAGATAGAGAATAAGAGGTTAAATGACATGTCTCAATATGAACTGCTAACAGCTTTCTCACATCCAAAATCTTATCAGTGGATATCCCCTGCACCACTTAAATGTCAACTTACCAAATCCAATATCTATTTTTTTGTATCTTCACCTAAGTAATTCAAACATAATTACACTTGACTTGCAAGTTACAATGTATGTCTTTTAAAATGTCGATATATAATTTCTACTTATAAACGCTAATAAGTAATACCGAAAATTAGTGTTTTTTTTTCTAAGCTCATTTTAAAATTTCAACTTGTATCTCATAAAAAAGTAATCGATTTGTATCCATATTATACATTGTATATCCGAAGATGAAAGAAGAGATACCTTAAGAGTAACACGAGAATCGTTGGGTGTATCGACACTCAATTCAATTACCGTTGGCAAAACTGCAAAATATAGTTTGAAATTAAGATAAAGTCATTATCTAAACAAAACAAAACAAAAGTCATTTGGCATCATATGTTATTGGTTACATATTGTTAACAAGTTATTACTTTAGCCTTCTATTTCACCGTACTAAATTCATTGTCGTCGGTACGTGAGTTTGTACATACTAACCACAATTTCAATATTTACATGCCTTCCATGTACAATTGTGTCGACCCAATAAATAAACACAAATTCTCATTTGTGATGGGTCGAATATTACCCACCTGAATAAATACAACAAAATATGTGTAATTCTCTATACTTGTCTTATCTACAAAAGTGAAAAATACTTAAATCGTCATAAATTTGTGACGAATTTCATCATAATTTAGTACGTTTAAGTTTTAAAATACATGGTTTTTTTTTTTTTTTTTTTTTTTTTGATTTAAACCGGGGTGTCCACCGTCGACAACTGTGAAAATACATGGTTTTATGATGATATTGAGTTTCATATGTATGACATGTTGACCACAACACTTTGTAAAAGTAATTAAAGATACCTTTTTCTTCCTTCTTCTTCTTGTCGCCCTTCACCTTGTTTTGTTTTGCCTTTCCCGCCTTTGGAGCCATAGATGTTTATTTATACGTACTAAATATACAAATTCTCCCGACTTCTCAATTAACAACCGAATATAATATATATTTATGTATGTATGCTGAATTCGACAATTGGATATACAAATTTTGAAATTAATAGCAAACGACTGAATGAATATATTGTGTCGACGGAGCTATATATATTTTTTGGCACTCGAGTAATGAGTAAAAGCAATAGCAAATGTAAGAATAATAGGATATGAAAAGGAAGAACGAGGTTTTTTAAAATTAAATTAAATTTCTTAGTACAAGATTATGTAGTAGAAGTGTATAACATAGTGTTTTAAGAAGAAGTGATAAAAAGAGAGTTATAGAGGGAAGTGCATGGAGGATAGGATAAGGTGAGAGAGCTAAAGAAATAACGAGAGTCTCCTTATGGAGTATAAGGATTGAGGGCGTGTCCTGTTTTATTTAGAATAGTATACCAACAAAATTTATGAAAGAATGAAAAGGTAAGAGACTATTATAGGCCATTCATTTTTTTGGGCTTTTCTTCCTAAACCGATGACTCTAACTCCTCCAACATTCGCATTTTATCTCTTTATATGCTTACTTCCCTTCTCATTTTCATTTTTATTTTCATTTCTTCCTACCCAAATTCTTATTGAAAACGGACACTATTCGTCATAAACTGAAAATAAATAGTGTGTCTCTCACAAAGTGCAAGTGACATGATCCATGAAATTGCTCTATTTTCTTTCACTTATCTTCCCACTTGCATCGTTGTGAGAAAGATATTATCCGTTTTCAGCTTGTGACTCATAGTATCCGTCCTCAACAAACTCTTTGTTCTTCCACATGGAAAACTATCTCATTTTCCTTATTTCAACAACTTTTAACTTTTCATTCTTTATTAAACTCACCTCAAATTACCAATATGTCAACTAATTCAATTAAGAATATTGTTATAACGGAAGCACAGAGAAAGACTAAAAACAAACAATAAAGAACAAACGCACAGATTTACGTGGTTCACTAACGGTGTGTTAGCTACGTCCACAGGGCAGAAGGGAGAGAGTTTTATTAATGTGAGGAGTTTTCCAGATTACAGATTCAGAACGATATATTAAAAGTATGACTGCTAGGGTAAAGGTTAAGAGTTTATATAGTACTCTTAACCTAATACAAAACAGATTAGGCTTAATCTAATAAAGCCCAGACAGAAAACCCTAACCCAATACATAAATCAGATACCGTTGACCGGGCAGCGAGACCCCCGCATAGTCGTTCGAAGCGGCGACTAACAGATTCAAGGCATAGACCCAACAAATCTCCACCTTGACTTGAATTCTCTCACAAACAGACAGATGTACCAGATGCATCCCATAGATGCCAGAAGTACCAGAAACTCTTCTCCCTTCCCCCTCAGATATTTCCCTTAGCTGGGCAATCAGTTGTTTCGAATATTTAGCAAGTCCAAACAGTGTTGGAACTTGCTATCAGTCACTGGCTTAGTGAACATATCAGCTGGGTTATCAGCAGTACCCACTTTGTTCACCTTAATCCTCTTCTCATTCCTCAGAAAGTGATATCTCACATCTATATGCTTAGTCCTCTCATGATGGACTTGATCTTTAGCCAAGCAAATTGCACTAAGACTGTCACAAAATACAATTGCTTGCTCCTGATGTAGACCCAGATCACTGATCAACCCTTTCAACCAGATTCCCTCTTTTGCTGCTGCAGTCAAGGCCATGTACTCTGCTTCAGTAGTAGACAAAGTAACTGTAGGCTGCAATGTAGCCTTCCAACTGACGACCGAACCACCAAGAGTGAAAACATAACCAGTCATTGATCTTCTGCTATCAACATCTCCTGCATAATCAGAATCTGAGTATCCTGACACAAGACACTCCATATCACCTCCATAAACGAGACCAACATCAGATGTACCCTTAAGGTACCGAAATATTCTCTTCACAGCTTGCCAATGTTCCTTACCAGGATCAACCATAAACCTACTAACAACACTGACTGACTGTGCTAAATCAGGTCTAGTGCAAACCATAGCATACATCAAGCTACCTACTGCACTAGAGTACGGAACTCGGGACTTGTAATCCCTTTCTTCAGCTGACTTGGGTGAGAAAGCAACAGATAGATGTGCATTTGCAACACTAGGAGTATCTATAGGCTTTGCAGTAGCCATACCAAATCTGGATAGAACCTTCTGAATGTAGTTCTTTTGAGATAAGAAAAGCTTCTTCTTACTTCTATCTCTATAAATCTCCATTCCCAGAATTTTTCTCGCTGCACCCAAGTCTTTCATGTCAAACTCTGCACTGAGGAGACCCTTCAACTTCTGAACATCAGACTTATTCTCTGCAGCTATCAACATGTCATCTACATATAGGACCAAATAAATAAAAGAACCATTCTCCACCTTTGTGTGATAAACACAACAATCATACGGACTCCTAATGTAGCCAATCTGCAACATGTAGCTATCAAATCTTTTATACCACTGCCTCGACGACTGTTTAAGCCCATATAAGGACTTCTTCAGCTTGCAAACATAGTCTTCCTTACCCGGAACTTGAAAACCATCTGGCTGAGTCATGTATATCTCTTCTTCCAACTCTCCATGTAGGAAAGCTGTCTTTACATCTAGCTGTTCGAGCTCTAAATTCTGATGTGCAACTATTGCTAGCAACACCCTGATGGAAGTATGTCTGACCACTGGTGAAAATATTTCATTATAGTCTACCCCGTCTTTCTGACTGAACCCACGAGCTACCAAACGAGCCTTATACCTTATACCCTCAGCAAAAGTTTCTCCTTTCTTTTTCTTGAAGACCCACTTACAAGTAACAATCTTTCTGCCTTGAGGCTTCTTTGATAATTCCCAGGTCTGATTCTTGTGAAGTGACTCCATCTCATCTCCCATGGCAGCAAGCCATTGGGCAGATTCAGAACATGTAACTGCTTCTGTATAGGTGGATGGCTCAGATAGGCCAGGATCCACCTCCTCAGCAACTTCTAGTGCATAACCCACCATATCTTCAAAACCCAATCTATTCGGAGGCTTACCAAAATTGGACCTGATTGACCGATCACGGGCCAAACTCTGCTGATTCGGAATTGGTATTGAAGAAACTGACGGTACAAATTCGGATTCAGACTGTAGTGGTTGACTTTCCTCTTGTGGTTCACTCTCTTCAAGAGTGTCTTTCTGCTCCACCTGCTTATCAACACTACTACTACTATCTGACATAACAACGGACTTTACAGTAGGATTAACCATAGAATTTTCATCAAAAACGACATTCCTGCTTAAAATAACCCTACCTTCAGACGGAGACCAGATGCGATATCCCTTGACACCATCCCCATAACCCATGAATACTCCCTTTTTAGCTCGAGGCTCAAGCTTACCCTCACTTACATGATAATAAGCAGTACTACCAAAAGCCCTTAAAATAGAATAGTCAGCAGGCTTACCAGACCACATCTCAAAAGGAGTTTTGAGATTCAGACTTGTGTGAGGTCCCCGATTTATCAGATAGCATGCTGTACTAACTACTTCTGCCCAGAATCTTCTAGTTAGTCCAGCATTAGAGAGCATGCACCTTGCCCTCTCCAGAAGAGTCTGATTCATTCGTTCTGCTACACCATTCTGCTGAGGTGTATCTCGGACTGTACGATGTCTAGCAATCCCTTCATTCCTGCAGAACTCATCGAACTCAGACCAACAAAACTCTAGACCGTTATCAGTTCGCAGCCTCTTGACCTTCTTTCCAGTTTGATTCTCCACTAATGCCTTCCACTGCTTAAAGTGAGTAAAGGCTTCAGATTTGTGCTTCATCATAAAGATCCAAGTCTTCCTTGAATAATCATCAATAATTGACACAAAATATCTGTGTCCTCCCAAAGATTCCACCTTAGAAGGACCCCAACAATCAGAATGGATATAATCAAGTGTGCCCTTGGTCCTATGCACTGCTTTAGGAAACTTGCTGCGATGTAGCTTCCCGAATACACAATGCTCACAGAAATCCAGATTCTTGACCTTGTGACCACACAGAAGATCCTCTTTTGAAAGAGTCTGCATCCCCCTTTCACTCATATGACCAAGCCTCATATGCCACAGCCTAGTCATATCTTCTTTATCAACATCTGAGGATGCAACAGAAATAGAATCTGACAGTGTCGATTCCTGAAGATAATATAGAGTACCGTGTTTGATACCTCTCAGAATCACATTAGAACCTTTGCAGACATTCAAAACTCCACCTTCACCCTGAAAACTGAAACCCTTCTGATCAAGAGTACTTAGGGAAATCAGATTCTTTGTCATCAGTGGAACATGCCTAACTTCGTTCAATGTGCAGAATCTACCATCATGTGTCCTTATCTTAACTGAGCCAATTCTAACTATTCTGCAAACAGCACTGTTGGCCATAGAAATATTGCCTCCATCTATCTGCTCATAAGTTGTAAACCACTCTCTCCGGGGACATATATGGTAAGACGCTCCAGAATCTAAGATCCACACATCAGTATGATTTGTGACCTTATTACTAACAAGAGCATAATCATCTTCCTCGGAATCTCCATTAGCTACCCCAGCAGTACCAGATTCATTCTGTTTATCTTTCTTAGGATACGTGAATTTCCAATGCCCCTTTCCTTTATAGTAGTTACAAACATCAGTAGGTTTAGGACCCTTAAAACCAGATGTACCAGAGGTACCAGCAGAACTAGAAGAACCAACATAAGAAGGCTTCTTATACTTTTTCTTCCCAGAATTTCCCTGTCCAAAACCCCCGCTAGCTACTAACCCTGCGGCCTGATTATCTGTGACTGTACCAGCCGCCTTATGGCGCAATTCTCTAGTATGAAGAGACGATCTAACCTCTTCTAGAGACACGGTATCCTTACCCACAATAAAAGACTGTACGAAATTCTCATACGACAGTGGTAAAGAAACTAACAGAATTAATGCGGCATCCTCATCTTCTACCTTAACATCAATATTACGCAGTTCTAGTAAAATTGTGTTTAACTGATCTAGATGATCCCGGAGAGGCATACCTTCCTGCATTCTCAAACTGAACAGACGTTGCTTTAGAAGCAACTTATTGGTCAAAGACTTCGTCATATAAAGACTCTCAAGCTTTGCCCACAGACCTGCGGCGGTTTCTTCCTCCGCGACTTCAGTAATAATATCATCAGCAAGACACAACATAATTGTTGAATGTGCCTTCTCCTCCTGACTGGTCATCTCAGCGGTGACTGCAACGACGGCTGCGCCTTCCTGCTTCTTCTGAAGCGGCGTCCATAACCCTTGTTGCTTTAACAGAGCCCGCATCTTGATTTGCCATAAACTGAAACTATTTCTCCCAGTAAAACGATCGATCTTTATGTTCATCGCCGACATCTTTCTAATTCAGGAACCCGAAGGCTCTGATACCAGTTTGTTATAACGGAAGCACAGAGAAAGACTAAAACAAACAATAAAGAACAAACGCACAGATTTACGTGGTTCACTAACGGTGTGTTAGCTACGTCCACAGGGCAGAAGGGAGAGAGTTTTATTAATGTGAGGAGTTTTCCAGATTACAGATTCAGAACGATATATTAAAAGTATGACTGCTAGGGTAGAGGTTAAGAGTTTATATAGTACTCTTAACCTAATACAAAACAGATTAGGCTTAATCTAATAAAGCCCAGACAGAAAACCCTAACCCAATACAGAAATCAGATACCGTTGACCGGGCAGCGAGACCCCCGCATAGTCGTTCAAAGCGGCGACTAACAGATTCAAGGCATAGACCCAACAAATATCATACAAAGAAAAAAATAATCCTCTTTTCCTCTTGGCTGAAAAAAGTAGGATTGATAAAAACTAAATTAATTGGAGTCGAACTGAACTTAACAGAACTAAAATAAAAGTTAATTCGTGTCGTGAATAGATGAATTGAACTCAATTGAACTAAATGAAGTTAAACTAAATTCAATAAAACTAAATTAAAATAAGTTAAAATTAAGTCAATTATTAAAGAACATGGTCTAAATTATGCCAATGGTTTAACAAATTATTGTAAAAGAAAATAAAAAGTGTATAAAATTAAAGTTTGAAGGAGGCCAATTGGTACATTTTAGGTATTTTAAGAATTTTTCATTAGCATGTTTTGTAAAAAACGAGAAATATCAAATTAAATTCGAAAAATCACAAGAATACCACTTAATAAAATCCTAAACTAGAAGAAGGTATTTTAAGAATTTTTCATTAACATGTTTTGTAAAAAACAGAAATATCAAATTAAATTCGAAAAATCACAAGAATACCACTTAATAAAACCCTAAACTAGAAGATAAATTATTCTACTATTCAAATAATATTTCATACTTTAACATTGAAATTAGTTGTCACCAAAGGATAACTTCCTTTAGTTTTCACATAATTTCACATTGCACTTTATAATGTTCGGTTCATCATTTATTTGTTTATTTTATCTATGGGTATTTTAGTTATTTGTTTACCTTTCTATATTAGAAATATTTCTAAAGGCTAATTTGATCATTCACGTAACTTATTTTATACTTGTCACTCAATAACAACACCCATAACTACTCTCTCCTCTAGCTCTCCTTTGTATTTGTGTCAGAAATCAAAATCGGAGATAAATAAATGGCCAAAATAAAGAGGTATTTTTTATCCGCTAATAGATGATACTAAGATTTTTCCCACATACTCAATATTAATTGACAAAACTGCTTAGTTAAAGCATAACAAAAACTCGTCTGTGAGTTACGTATGTTTAGGACAATACATTATTTGAGCTTCCTTTATCAGTTTACGTTTGAAAATGAATAACTTTGTTTGAACGGATTTATTATTAATAGTGTATTTTTTTCTATTTCAATGAATACTCTATTTACTTGATTTTGTGAGAAAAAATATAAATTATTGACTAAACAAAAAGAATAACTCGTATAAATGTTTCTTTAATCAATAACGAAATAGTTGATGACAGATTATCTAGGTAAGTTATCAAATGAATTATTAATCACAAATTCAGGAGAACAGCTGAAGCATAATAAAAAATGTAGATACATAGCAAACAAATCGAGCTGACGCCTAATTACATTCAAGTACCCGACCGAAGTCGTTTATAACAGCATTCTCAGCAAACTTGGGCCGATAGATATGATGTCTCTTGTCTTGACACACTTGTGAGAACATCACTGGCCAACATTCAAGCCCGGAACCGTGGTCCGTTACACAGGAAAGGAAACAAGTTGTGTACTAGGCACAAAAGCAAGTAGATGGCGTTGCCATTAAAACTCAAATTCCTACCTAATCAATTAATATGCTTGTTTTGGTAATTTTTTATGGGGTGGTAAATGTAGTCGGCATTTTAGTAAACATAATCAGCGTTTTTTATAAAAAAGACGGAAATGTCCTTGGACAAAGTATGACCACTTTCTCTCTCTAGAAGAATTCTCAGAAATTCATCCGTAAATCCGATTAATTCATCAAAAACCCGAAAAAATAAAAAACACCAAAATCATCTAAAATTCATGGGGGAATCACATTCAACCAATTCTTCGATTAGTTATCAACTTCTTAACATCGTTTATTAATTATGTTAGGTTTAGTTTATAGTTTCGTGTTAGATTAATGGTAGAAATCAATATTTTATATGTGTTGCGACCACGACAAAAATCTCTGTCCATGGAAATGGATGTTGAATATCATTGTTCAGTCCATGGTCAGATGTTGACATTCAACATCCAGTCCATGGCCAAACGTTGAATGTCAATGTTTGTTCTATGGACAGGACAAGGACATTCATTGTCTATCCATGGATGGACGTTGAATGTCATTGTCCAGTCCATGGCCAGGCGTTGACATTCAACGTCCAGTCCATGGTCAGACGTTGAATGTCAACATATGGTCAATGGACGGACCTTTTTTTTTAAAAAAATCCGTTTATTATTCCCTATTTTTACGTAATTTAGTACTTTGTTTTCCGTTTAAATTAATTTATGATGCTTAATTTAAAATATATATACAGCTAAACAAATAAAAAAAATTCATTAAATAGGATTCGTTTGAGAAATTTGGCGAGAATTTGGTTGATTATAATCCTTTGTTCATTACGGATCGTGGATTTGAAACTCGTGATGAAGCAACGTTACCGAGAATGAAAAAACAACGGTAGTCTGGAACATTATTGCCGTTATAATTTGAAAATGTTACCGTTTTAAGTAGCCATTAACAACAGCAGTCTGGAACATTATTACCGTTATAATCATTTCCACATCATGTAGCATTATACTAATCTCACCAAAAGGCATGTGGAAAGTGTTAGTGTCCGGTTGCCACCTTTCTATGAAAGCACTCTAAAGGTTCTCATCTAGACCGGTGGTGAAGCAACTGCGTAGAACACCTATCGCGCTATCAATTACCTTCTCGGATACAAACTCGGAGAGATTCATCTTCCTAATCTCCCTCGAAATCGTCGGCCTTTCGTAGCACTTAATCCACGATCCCAAAAGGTCTGCATCGGGTTCAGTCCAACTACTAAACGCTACATGTCCACCAAAACTCCGTAAGACATACCAGTTATTAGGCCTACCTTCAACAAAACCTCTAACTATCCACGACTCATCTCTCCCTCCTCGATGAGCTCTCCCCAACTCTCACAAAGCGGCCCATCGTATTCTTGTTGGGAAATGTGTCCTCAACAATAGTGCGATCACGACAGTGATAAAAATCATTGTCATAAATCTTATGAAAAGAATATGTAAGGGACGATCCGATATTTGATATAGTCAACCGACCAACATTAATCGGTAATGATTGGCTGTCTAGAGTTTGACATTACTGTCGTATGACGGTGGTGGTCAGTTGATCCCTTTAGGTCACACCTTTAGGACTAACCCCTTAAACATATATTGATTAATTGTATAGGATACAAATTGATCGATATTCTTAAAACCGTATATTGAGAATTCAGAGGTTGAATCTTAAAGTAAGATTTATATTTGAAATTGAAATGTGTCAATTGTCAAATATTAATCGATATTTTAGAAATATCGAAATTAGAATATGAATGGTTAATGGTTATAACAAACGTTGTAAATATATCGTATCGACGATTATTACGATAACCATATGTTGGGACAGTAATTTCGAATTACTGAATAATTTGTTAAATATGATTTAATTAATTTAGAAATATTATTTATGTGATAAATGTATATTTTAAATTAATACAATTATTATGTCACATAAGATGTTACGTAATTAGTTAAATTGTACAAATTATAAATCGTAAAATGAAATACCATTTTACGTTTGTATGTATGTGTGCCGTGACAATGTACATTGTAAAAGATATTTTGTATGACATTTTATCTTATAATTGTTGGTTAAACATTTTATGATGTGACCTTACTTGTGCATGTGAGCATGACAAAAGGAATTAAAAATCCCTTCCCATGCTCATATCACACGGCAACCCCAACCAATTCCCACTACTTATTTGAGATGCTCACATCATTTTATTTTTACCCAAGTTTATTTTCTAGTGGGAAAAACATAAACCTTCATGCTAATAAAATTTCTAGTGTGAGAAATTAATTAGAAAATCCTTTAAAAATATTATTCTCATAATATTCATACTACAATTTATTGTAGTATTGTAGTATACTAATAATAAGTATTAGTACACGGTTTTATAACCTAATTCCGTCCTCTAGATCCGGGTTCGGTATTTGGTCCGTTTAAGGTAAGGTCTTGGTGTTTACGTATTGGAGGCAAGCTTACTTGGTTGCTTTTGGAGGATCGTCCTAGCAATATTTCGGACCATTTGTAAGAATACGATTCTCTTTATTTCCGCTATAGTTTTGCATGCATAAAATCTTGCACATAAATTAATATGAGATTAATTAAAAATGTAAATAATTAGTAAGACTACATTATTAGGATAACAAGTATGACTCACGTTTCCCTTCAAGTGGTATCAGAGCATTAGGTTGCTTGCATGCAACTCGATTTTTACGTTTTTGCGAGAAAATACGATTTTAATTAAAAACGAAAATGATTAGTATATATAGGATATGCACGAAAATCATATTGCACGTGTACTTTCTGGTCTTAAAATAGTTTTAAGTCATTTGGATGATTTATGGAATAATATTGTTCAATATTGTAATTAAATTGTTTAATTTGGGCTTAAAATCGGTTAAAAATGTTTTAATATGGGAAAAATAGCTAAATAATGTTTCTGGCCATGAATTTTAAATATGTTCTCACATGCATTTAACATATTATGAATATATATAATTTTCGAAATTATTGAAGTTTTATGCATGGTTTATGATTTTTAAGGGTTAAATAGTCATAAAATGAGTTAAATAGTTATATTATGAATTTAACTATAATTTTTTTTGTAAATGTCACATGCAATATATAAAATATATGATGAATTTTCTAGAAATTTTTCTTTAATATTGCATGAATATTGATTTTTATCGTAAAAATCGTAATATTAGTGACATATTTTAGCTTAAATAGTTTAAAGTCGAATTTGACCATAAAAATTTAATATAGTGTCACATATATTATTTCTAGCATGCATGTGAATTTTGAGCTATTAATCTTGAATTTTGCATGAGAAATGATTTTAATCGGTAAAATCGCGTAATATATGACACGAATTATTAAAAATAGTAAAAGTTACTTAAATGGCCCAAAAAATTCACCCATATTAGTCATATTATATATGATCATCAACATATTTTTATTTAGTGCCAAAAGTTTCTGAAATTTTAATTTAATTTTAAAAGGTTAAAATTGGAGATTGAGTGTTGGAAGAGTCATAATCATTTTTCAATCCTAAAACAGTGTGCACCTGATTTTTCTTGCATTTTTCAGATACTTTGAGTGTCTAGAAAGATGTAAAAATTATATTGGTATTTTATTACATAATTTTTGAAGTAATTTCGAATTTTTCGATTAATTATGCATGTACACGACTATTTTTACGAAATAAAAGGGTATATTTCGAAAATATTTAATTTTAAGGATCTGAAATTTTAGAAAATTTTCAGTATGTTCAAAATTTTGAATTTTGAATTTTCAAAATTTTTATGACTCGGTTGATTATTTTAATGCTATTTCCCGTAAAACCGATTAAAACCGAACAATATTAAAATAAAAGTTAAGTTAATTTTCGAAATTTGAGTAAGACTAAATTTTGAATCCTAAAATGTGTTAGGAAACTTAACTATATCATGAATATTGATTCATAGAGTGATTAGTGATTTAAAATTGTTTAAATCACGTTGTTCCATAAAACCGTGTTATTAAGAATAACGATATTAAAAATGTGTTTAAATATGACGATTTGGCTTAGGTTTTGCATTTTACATAAGCATTGCATACTTAATTATTGTTTATGAATGTCATAATTTATTTACGTAATTTTGAATTATGTAATTTACTTAGTATGACCTTAGATTTTAATCGATATTTCCCGTAATGTAAGGGTTTATCGATTCGGTTGTAATTAAATGTGATCTCGTATCACTTTATTTTATCGTTTTATTTTATTTTATAATGTATAAAATAGATAAAAAAATTGTAATTATTTGTAATTCCGGAGATCCTTGAAGACGGTGTCATTTCGGAAAGGAGTTCCGACCAAGACGGAGTTTGGCTTGGGATGCGTGCCGCGTGTGAAGTTCTAGGGACCAAAGGAGTTGGTTTCCGAACTTGTAATTTACTTTATTTTCTAATTTAGGAAAGGCCATACTAGGGTTTTATTTATGCTTTTAAGTTTTTTATGCTCTTATTTATGCTTATTGTGTTTGCATGCATAGCCAAATCGTCATTCAAACTCATGCATTTTATCGATTTTATCGACCGTGTCAATCAATTTATCGATAATTCACCGAATTAGTTCACTTAAAGGAGATAGATAATAAATTTACAAGATCTCTTACGTTATTTAAAAATCGAGACATAGCCTTACCAAAAAGTAAAGAACTCGCGAAGGATCTTCTTCATAAGGGAGTAGGCTCGGCTAAACCGGGGTGCAAACCTTATTACGTTGGTGAAGTGGGGTAATATGATTAAGTTCTCGAAATTTTGTTGATCTCGACGAAGGTATTCGAGCCACCGTAGTGGTAATAAGTTCGGGCTAAGATAAGAATTAGTGTAATTTTATCGACCGAGAGTTCTAAAAGTAGAATCGATTAAGGGGTTAATCTACCGAGTCACATTAATGAGGGATGTATCGGCTAAACCGTGCCCGAGTTAGTGTGTATTTGGGTCTCGGGATCAGTTACTTAATTGGGTAAGAGATCATTAAGTAGATGTTTAACTTGTTTAAATTTACAAGTTTAAATTATTAAAACGAGAATTGTGTTTTAATTCCTTTATTTTCATTTGTAGTTCATTTTCGACTATCAATCAATGACAAATAACGCTCCACCACTCCCACACCACGTTTCATGGCTTCGGTCTTTTATGAATCGTTGCAAGCTTGAGAAGCATGACGCCAATTTTAAGGATTGGGACGCCCAATTGGTGTTGGCCGCGGAAGCCGACGATAAGACTCGTTATCTTACCATTGCCGCTCCTCCCACTCCCGGTGTTCGTTCATCGGAAGCGACTCGTGAGGCCTATGAGACCTGCATGAAAGAGTCACATGCTTTGAAGAACGTGCTTATATTTTCGATGGAGTCGGATCTCCAAAGAAGAATGATTAAGCTAGCCACGGCTAATGAGATTTACACTAAAATTGCGACCATGTTTTCACAAGCTCCTAGGGTAATCCAATATGAGGCGGCCTCCGCATTCTTTGATTTGACCTTAAAGGAAGGTCAAAGAGTTAGTCCTCATGTGCTCAAAATGGTTGAGCTAGCCGAAACCTTGAAGTTGCAAGGGGTGAATGTTCCCGACTCGCTTATTATTGACAAATCCTTCACTCCCTCAACAAAGTGAAATCGTATGTTCAATTTCGGGTAAATTATAACATGCGCAATCAAGAAACCTCCTTGGACGAGTTACATAAGATGTTGGTCCAAGCGGAGAGGGATATGGGACTTAATGAGAGTTCCACAAAGGATGTTCTAAATATCGAGACGAAAAGCAAGGGGAAGTTTAAGCGCAAGGCTAACAAGGGTAAAAATGTCAAAGCCTTCAAACCCGCATCTCCTAAAGAGAAGACTTTTACGAAAGGTGCTTCTTCTTCGTCGTCATCAAAAGTTGAAGACAAGTGCCATTATTGCACTAAGATGGGGCATTGGAAGCGCAATTTTCCGAAGTATCTCCATGACCTCAAAGCCGGAAAGGTTCTTGCAGTAGGTATTAATTCTCGTCTAATTAATGTTATTTAATCAATTTTTGTATAGTGATACAAGTTATTGATTCTTACCCGTTTATAAACTGTTTTAAAGGGGCTCCTACCAAAGACAAAGGCAAGGAGAAAGCAAAGGACGCTTAAAGTTCCTTCCATGGATGGCTATGGTAGCATCCAAGATTGAAGACATAAAGAGCATGGCTCTAATTTTTCATTTTGATGTCTTCTTTCATTTTGCATTTTAATTTAAGAACTTTGTATTTCTTGTACGACAAGAATATTGTTGAAACAATGGTTGTAATAGTGGTGACTTGGTTTCCAACCCAAGTCATCCTTTTGTTCTTAATCAAACATGTTGTTTTTAAAATGCTTTTATATGATAAATAACATGAGTAATATGATAAGATCATTATGAAAGTAATTCGACTTACTTAAAAACGAGAATTGCATCCCGTGAAATACTTCAAATTCAAACATAAGAACATCAGTTCGTTATAAGATGATTACCTTAAACGAATGAGTATACAAAAGTCTCACAACTCACATAATTCTTTATGCAATACATTGTTGTCGTGCGAAAATGCTATCCTTCTTAAATAACGGTTATTTTAAAGGATAGAGTGGGAGAAATTCTACGCCCGCAAACCAATGAAATAAACATAGGATCTTAGAGAAGAGTCCTATAAGGAGTCCTTAAGAAGAACTCTAAGAGATTGGATAGAAGAAACTACGCGAGGACACAAAAGGAAATGTTCCACATGTTGTCATTAGTTCCCAGAGAGGACAAAGGGAACCGCGAGTGTTAACGGAAGGAAATCGTTTCCATGATGTTAATCTTTTTGTTTTATAAAGATGATAGAGGAGAAATCATCTCCCGTTCTCGTGATAATAGAAGATTCTTTCCGTGGGAAGGAAAATGAAAAATGAAATGTTCATAGCAAGTTGAGAAGATGTTTGAAGTAAATCTAAATGAAATGTTCATTATGAGTTGAGAAGATGTTTGAAGATGTTACCTAATCACTATGAAGATAGTGGGAGTTATTAAACTATAAGATAGTGATACGGAATTCCGTGGGAGAAAAGTTATTAAGGAAACGAAACCTACCATTTAGAGAGAATGTTGATTCTTTAAAGGTTAAAGAATATGAGGTTTTCAATTCTAGATGAATGTATGTTAAGAACATAAATCATAAGTGAGTTTATTATAGGATAATTTGTGAGAAACTACCTTACATTTATGTCCATTTGTGAACAACTACCTTACTTTTTTTTCTTGTTAAAAACTACCTTTTATTTTAATTTTTTGTTAAAAACTACCTAAAAAAATTTTCTGAGGCCAATTTCTATTTATGAGTTGGATTTCACACGTGTGAGTTCTCTAAATTTTCATTCTTATTCACGAATAGCATAGAGTTCATACGATTTAGCCCATGTTCATCATCCGGACCAATTATTCCACATGCTTAAAGAAAGAAATTGAAGCTAATGGCAAGAATTTCCTTTCGTTTAGAACTTTAGATAAGAAGGATAAGCTTGGATATCAAGTTTAACGACAAAATAAGAATGAAAATTTAGAGAACTCACACATGTGAAACCAATAATAAAAAGAAATTGGCGTCAAAACTTTTTTAGGTAGTTTTTAACAAAAAATTAAAATGAAAGGTAGTTTTTAACCAAAAAAAAAAAGTAAGGTAGTTGTTCACAAATGGGCATAAATGTAAGGTAGTTTCTCACAAATTATCCTTTATTATATGATAATGAAACGTCACTGATCAGTTAACAAGGTTTGGATTTGAATCCTAGATATGAAAATGTTAAATTCATATAACCTTGATTAAAATGCCAAAAGTTGAAACAAACCTTATTTCGATATAAGTTTCTCGAGGAGAACTAGTGGATCGAATCCAGGTTAACTACAATATGAATTCTAGTACAATATGACTATGTTCATGAGGATGACATATCATGAGTTTTAAGAAAACAGTGGGAGCTTCCTTAAAGTAAGGAGACTCGAGTCGAGTATAAAGACTTGAAATGTACTTGAATAAGATCATATTATGCGAAATAATATGAGTCATAAGGAAACCGGAATTTGTAGGTTAAAGGATGTGAAGATATGGTATATTCACATAATAAAACCATTAATACAAATTGATGTATGAGCATCAAAGATTGTTAATGTGGAGCAGCAATATCGTATTGATTGTTCGCACATAACAATCACTCTTATCGTTTGAGTTATTATTAACTCACAATTTATACTTTGTAAAATCCAAATGGGTTGTAAGAGACAATTTGAACCCCATAAGTGAACTGGATTAACTTAGTATAGCCCATAGTCGCTTGTATGAGGTGACGTCTCGAAGCGACTAGAGTGTGAGGCGATTGATGACAAGTTCAAATGTCATAGAGTCATATGGGATGACTAGTCGATCACATAGGCAGACTGTGTGACACTTTGTCGGGCATTTAGTGACCGCTTATAGAGTTCTGGAAATTTTATAATTAGCCTGGTCGTGGCGAGAGCTACTATATTATTCACATAAGTCGATTCTTTGACTTGAGACTGTTCGCCCAAGGTGACACAACCTCAGATTGACTTTGATTTTAGCTCTACGATCAACCGTTAAAGGGGGTCAAATGAGCTTCTTTTTGGTCATGATGGACTGTGTTAGTCGAAGGGAACAGTAGGAAAGGATTTGTCCAGTCCCTCGTCGGGGTTGTCTTAAATCCCAAGGCCACTCGAGGAGAAGTTTAACTGAAAATGCGTGGCCACGCTCGGAAGGTATCTATGGTAGATAATGCCGGTCAAAGCAGTTAAATCTCCAGATCGAGAAAAACCGCTCAAGATATGATCAAATGCAAGTACGACCTGGAAGACATCTTGCATTGAGTGGGAGATGACGTAATAGGACAAGAGAATTGGTGACGCACACTTGTCGAGGACAAGTGGGAGATTGTTGGGAAATGTGTCCTCAACAATAGTGCGATCACGACAGTGATAAAAATCATTTTCATAAATCTTATGAAAAGAATATGCAAGGGACGATCCGATATTTGATATAGTCAACTGACCAACATTAATCGGTAATGATTGGCTGTCTAGAGTTTGACATTACTGTCGTATGACGGTGGTGGTCAGTTGATCCCTTTAGGTCACACCTTTAGGACTAACCCCTTAAACATATATTGATTAATTGTATAGGATACAAATTGATCGATATTCTTAAAACCGTATATTGAGAATTCAGAGGTTGAATCTTAAAGTAAGATTTATATTTGAAATTGAAATGTGTCAATTGTCAAATATTAATCGATATTTTAGAAATATCGAAATTAGAATATGAATGGTTAATGGTTATAACAAACGTTGTAAATATATCGTATCGACGATTATTACGATAACCATATGTTGGGACAGTAATTTCGAATTACTGAATAATTTGTTAAATATGATTTAATTAATTTAGAAATATTATTTATGTGATAAATGTATATTTTAAATTAATACAATTATTATGTCACATAAGATGTTACGTAATTAGTTAAATTGTACAAATTATAAATCGTAAAATGAAAGACCATTTTACGTTTGTATGTATGTGTGCCGTGACAATGTACATTGTAAAAGATATTTTGTATGACATTTTATCTTATAATTGTTGGTTAAACATTTTATGATGTGACCTTACTTGTGCATGTGAGCATGACAAAAGGAATTAAAAATCCCTTCCCATGCTCATATCACACGGCAACCCCAACCAATTCCCACTACTTATGTGAGATGCTCACATCATTTTATTTTTACCCAAGTTTATTTTCTAGTGGGAAAAACATAAACCTTCATGCTAATAAAATTTCTAGTGTGACAAATTAATTAAAAAATCCTCTAAAAATATTATTCTCATAATGTTTATACTACAATTTATTTTAGTATTCTAGTATACTAATAATAAGTATTAGTACACGGTTTTATAACCTAATTCCGTCCTCTAGATCCGGGTTCGGTATTTGGTCTGTTTAAGGTAAGGTCTTGGTGTTTACGTATTGGAGGCAAGCTTACTTGGTTGCTTTTGGAGGATCGTCCTAGCAATATTTCGGACCATTTGTAAGAATACGATTCTCTTTATTTCCGCTATAGTTTTGCATGCATAAGATCTTGGACATAAATTAATATGAGATTAATTAAAAATGTAAATAATTAGTAAGACTACATTATTAGGATGACAAGTATGACTCACGTTTCCCTTCAATTCCGCCCCACCCTCTGAGTAGCGGGTGGTGGACAGTTCGGAGCAACCAGTGCCTCCTCCTCCTCCCCCTCCTCCTCTATATCCTCCCCCGACACCTCCTCGACTACATGTCGGAAAGAACTGGCTAACTCCCGTCCCATCTCCTTCTCCGAATCACCACTAGTAACGTGCCTACTACTACCATGACCAAGTGGAGAAACCATTACTATACGAGGTGACGATTGTGACCGAGGGGGATGTGGTGGTGGTGCACGTCTTGATGCTTGTGCCACCAAACGACGCTTAGATGATGTAACATTCCGACCATGAGTCTGATCCGGCATTTTCATAACTTCTGCCGCTCTCTGATCTAACTCTCTATCTCTTTCACTAGTCATCTGCATTATTCAAATAAAAAGTTTAAAAACATATTAAAAACTAAGCAAATAAAATGCAAATTTAAATTAACAATACAAATTTAACAATTTCACTTATTCAATTCAAAATCTTCTAAATTTTAAAATTAACCGAGTATTGAATGAGGTAAATATTAAAATTTCCGAAAAAGTAAAATTGCACAATTAAAAAGTGTTAAATTCAAAAAAATATTCAACTTTTAAGGAAAATAAAAAATTAAGACGAACAATGGTCCAAACGTTGAGATTCAACGTCTGACCATGGTCACACGTTGAGTCCCAACGTTTGGCCATGGATGGAACGTTGAGATTCAACGTTTGCCCATGGTCACACGTTAAATCTCAATGTTCCATCCATGGCCAAACGCTGGGAGTCAACGTGTGACCATGGGATGCACGTTGAGTCTCAATGTGCCATCCACGGCCAACCCCAATTCGAAAATCAACATCAATTTTTCCCCAAAAAACGCAACACCAACCCCAATTCGAAAATCAATCATGCTTTAACAACATTCTAAGGCAAATACTGAACAAATTAATAACAATTGAACTTCAATTTATGAATAACACAACAAATTACAACTAAAACAAATCAAATTAATACATTCTAAGGCAAATACCTAATTTTTCCCCAAATCAAATTTCTAACAAAAATGATGTTAACAAACATAAAATCATATCAATTAATACATTCCTATACTAATTTACGATTCAATTAATACATCTCTAAACTAATTTACGATTCAATTAGTACACAAAAAACAAAACAAAAAACAAAAAACAAACAAAAAAAACGTACCTCTTGGTGGGGCAGGGTGGTCGTGGTGGTGGGGCACGCCAGTGGTACATGTGGTGGGGCAGGTGGTGGTGCGAGTGGTGGTGCAAGGTGAATGTTTGTGTGAATGTTTAGTGTGAGTTGAGAAGAGAGAGAAAGGAAGGGAGAAAGGATGAGAGAGACGGGGTAGCGAGCGTAATTTTTATGAGAAACGCCGACTACGTTTACTAAAATGTCGACTACGTTTACCAACTGGGTTTTTTATTGAGTAGTTGATTGAGAATGGGTTAAAGCGGTCTTATTCGTTAACCATTTATATTTGAATAATTACGCATATTTATGCATGATTGTAATACGAATAATAAAGAATATAAAGAAATGACACAAAACAATTGGTTACGTGAAAAATTCAGTGAGGAAAACGACCGTGGGTGAGACAGAATACCACCAATGTATCAAATAGTATTAGGTCATGCGCACACGGTGGAAGACGGCTATATTGTATGTGTAATGCTTAGAGAAGGGTGTTGATAATTAATAGATATTGAACATTATGATTTAGTTGTATTGATTTGATTGAACGAGGAATTAGAGAGAAAAATAGAGACACGATTTAGGCGCTGTTTGGTAAACAACAAATTGGCCAAATTTCAACATATTTGAGAGATTTAACATGTTTGACTTACCAATATGCTATTTAGAGTGTTTGGTTAATGGCATATTGAAATAGTATATTGGGGGCCAATATGCTATTTTACAATATGCTGCTCTTACCAGCATATTGGATTAGCATATTAGAAAGAAAAAATTGTCTTATTTACCCTTTAATAAAATACTAACATTCCTTTTATATATTTAATAAATAATTTTTCATGTCCTTATATGTCATTTTATAAAGATTTTTAGACAATCTGTTAATCTAAACTGCCAATTACCAAACACCTGTAAAATAATTCTACTAAATAAATCTGCTAGTCAAATCCGCTAAATCATTCTGCTAGTCAAATCTGCTTTTGAAATCTGCTTCTGCCAATATTAATCCGCTGTTTACCAAACAGGGCCTTAATTGTAAGTAATTAAGAAAATTGAAGTATATTATGAATGAATTGAATAAATACAATAGAGAGAATAAAACTCTATTTACAGTAAATACAACTAACTTGCCTAACAACCTAACTAACTATCTTAACCGGTTCAAAGCTAACTCTTCCTTATTCTCCAATACCCTCCCGCAAGTTGGAGGTGATGTGAACAACCTGATAAGTGATATTTGTGCATGATTTTATCCTCTATATTAACTTTGTTTTATAATTCATTCAGCACTTATCTAAGTGTTTTTAAGCTAATATTGTGTTTCTAGTGCAATTGTGTGTTTAATTGTGTTTTGTAGGAAAATGAGTTTAAATGAGCTAGAATACTACAAAGTAATGCTAGACTAGAAATATGGCTAAGTACGAACAAGAGATGGACGCATGGATGCTTTATTGGATTAATTTGCAAAATGTAAATTATATTAATAAACAGGTCAAGCCCGAATTCAAGTCCAAAATCAAAGTTGCAAAGCATAAGGTTCCAACATGTATAAGGTGTAAAGATTTCAAGTCATTACTAAATGATTAATCATCATCTTAAATACTAGCATTGTATTCCTCACAATTAAGTGAGGAATTAGAGAAGAATTAATCCGGAAACCTGCGTCCCCGATTAGGGATGGCAACCCGATCGGGGTTGTAGCCCTCTTCAATGTGTACGTTTTGGATCACTTCGATCGTCCAAGCTCGAGGGCATCACTTCATACTTCCGAAAACCTTATTTTACACTTAGATTCTCTTGTAATTCTACTTCACAAATATTTCTTTTAGTTTCTCAATTTTAGATTAGTTGTTATTTACATTATAATACAAGTTATATTGAAACTAAAGTTCTTATGCAAGTTCTCTTGGTTCTCTACATTTGGTATTCAACTCAATTTTATTATTTATCTTCATTTGTTTATTGTTCATCCTTTTCCAATAAACTCTATTCTAGTATTTCGATTCTATTTAGTTTTTATAATTAGCATTGCTTATGTTACTTTATTTACACTTTTATAGCTTAGATATGATTCATATAACTAGTTTATATTTCATTTTTGATTATTATTCTTATATCATGTTTCACATTTCATCTAGCATTTTTATATCACATTCCTTTTTGAGTAACTAATCTTGTAGTCTAGGGACTAGGGAAAACAGGTGTTCGTATTGTTTCTATCACATGGCTTGTTTTAATCTATAATCATGGTACCGCGTAATACTCTTGGTTAGTTTGTTATTCATATCTAAAAATCGGAAGGCATGGAAATGAATTAGGCAAAGCATGTGTAGTAAACCAACCTAATCATATCAGAGATCGTTAGAATCATTCTATGGTTGGGATGCTAAAGTTGGGAAACGGGTATCTAATACCCTAAACAATTGAACAATACTTTATCATCACTAGTTGACCATTTATACTTCTATAATACTTTACATGTTGACCCTAGCTCCCTAGATTGCATTTTATTATATAGTTTTTATCTAATATTTATATTGCAATTTTATAGTTTCATTTATAGTTTTTATTTATTATTTTTACAACCAAACCTCAATAAAAAATAACAACATAGTGGCTACCCAAGATAGTAAAATATACACATAACATGTACACAAAAAACTTCCGAGCGTCTATGTGGATTCGACCCCTGGATACAACATTTATTTGTTGTACCTTTAGGATATTTTTGCATGGGTTGCGCAATCCTATCGAATTTTGGCGCCGTTGTCGGAGACACACTTTATTTGTTTTGTCTAGAAAATGGTGAAACTTTGCGAATATTTGAAGCCAACCGCGACCATGTTACTTAAGGGTATAACCACTACCTCCGAATATATACTATGTATAGCGTATATCCACTGCCTATATGCCTAAGATCTGGCCAGACCTCTCAATGTACTAACCTACACCGAATGGCACACGGGGACCAGAGCACATAAAGCACGACCTCTAACTATGGGAGCGCATGAGCACGACCTTCGACCAATCCCGAACATAACTTAGAAAAATCCCATAACATGGGTGGCGTAGATACACATCTCTGAATGCGTAGATACACATCTCTAAATGCATAGATACACATCTTTGAATGCATAGATACACATCTTTGAATGCGTAGGTGAATTAGTCAATCCGAATGGCATAACAACGAACTCATAGTGCCCGTATCTTGTCCTGAATGCAGTCTTGGGAATATCTTCACTTTTGATTCGCAGCTGATGGTACCCTAACCTCAAATCGATTTTTGAAAATAAGCCAGCCCCACTCAACTGATCAAATAAGTCATCAATTCGGGGTAAAGGATACCTGTTCTTGATCGTTACATTATTCAGCTCTCTGTAATCGATGCATAGCCTCATACTCCCATCTTTCTTCTTCACAAATAGAACTGGTGCTCCCAAAGGTGACACACTTGGCCTTACATAGCCCTTATCCAGCAACTCCTCCAACTGTTTCTTGAGCTCCTCCAATTCCTTAGGTCCAATACGATAAGGTGCTTTGGAAATTGGTCATGCCCCGGGTTTTAAATCAATCCCAAAGTCGAAGTCCCTCTTCGGTGGTAAACCAGGAATTTCTTGTGGAAATACATCTTGAAAATCCCTCACTACTTCAACGTCACACGCTTTAGGTGTGTCCTCTCGAGTATCCCTCACATGGCACAAGATCAACTCATCTCCCTTCCTCAAAAATGTCTTCAAGGCGTTCACAAATATGAGCTTCAGCTTCGGTTTCATCGTAAACCCCTTGTAAGACACTCTAATTCCCTTAGGTCCTCTAAAGGTGATTTTCCCTGGTAACAATCGATGAAGGCTTTGTACTTCGCTAACCAGTCTATCCCCAGAATCAACTCAAATCCGCCCAAAGGAAACTCTATTAGGCTAGACTCAAAACTTACTTCTCCCACTTTGATCATTACATTATTATAGACTCTACTACACGGTATAAACTCTCCATATGGTATTGTTACGGAATCCATATAATATGATCATAAACGTCCAGTCCTAAAGCCCTAGCATGCTCAGCAGAAATAAAGTTATGTGATGCTCCAGAATCAAATAAAACGTAAGTAGCTTGAGAATGTATAAGAAATGTACTAGTGACAATATGAACATCATTCTCTGCGGCCTTATTTCCCATCATGAACAAGGATCCACTCTTCTTCGCACCACTCTGATACAATGAAGCTGCGCCACTCTACTGACTGGCATCTGCAAGTGCCCTTTACATATTCCCATTACCGTTTCCCTGATTTCCCTGGTTACGGTTCTGACTCAAGTAATTGATGTAGCTCATCTGCTGACTTGTAGCTCCATACCTATTGTTCCCGGCATAGTTCGAAGTAGGTGTCCTGAATCCACCACTTTGGTTACCGTTATTGTAGCTCCATCCAACACTCTTTCTACCGACCCAGCAGCTAGCTTGTTTGTGCCCCAGCTTCCCACACTTAAAGCATGTAGGTGCTCCACTACTCGTCCCCGTCACAAGACGATTTCCACCGCGATAGACATTTCCCATTGGTGCACTGTTAACAAAATAAAAACGATACTGGTTCAAATTCTGCTTCTTTCCCCCAGTACCCTCACTTACTGTAAAATCTCATCTCGCGACAGCAGAAAAATAAACATACAATGTACTAAAAATGCAGCGGAATTAAAACTTTTTAAGAAACATAACTAACATGCAAGGTGTTTTATTACAAAACTGAAATGCGGAAATGGAATGAAACATAATTAAGTATCAAATACAAGTCACAGCCCGGGATAACATATCCCTACAGGCACAAAACTGTTTATCAAAAATAAGGTCTAGCTAACGAATAAGGTAAATATCATCGATAAAGGATCATCGCTCGCTAGTCCCATGTGAAACCCCTGCACAACAATCACCAACCTACACACATGAAACTTGTGTGCCACAGTTAGTGGGGAGTGACTAGAGATGCTCCTAGCCACTTGTTGCCACAAAGACATAACATATATATATTCACATCCTCAAACATGTATACTCCAACATAAACCTCATCATGCGAAGTACACTAATCACAAATCAATATCTTACAATCACTTTCCTCCAATACATCATGCCTCACTCATATATATAACCCATACAAGCATACAAGCATATTCATCATTACTTTCACTTCCTATGAAAGTTCAGCGATCAACTTAAGACATAACCTAAACATAGTATATATTCACTTTCACATTCACTAACTATGAAGTTTCAGCGGTCAACTTAAGATATAACCTAAACATAGTATATCTTCACTAACTATGAAGGTTCAACTGTCAACTTAAGACATAACCTAAACATAGCATATATTCAACAAGTATAAAGGTTCAGCGATTAACTTAAGACATAACCTAGATACCAAGTTCACTTTATCAAGCAAGGACTCAGAGGCCAACCTAAGGCATACTCCTTTGCTAATCAACAAGACACTAGACTCAGAGGCCAACTTAAGGCATAGACTAGCATCCAATCACTCAATAAGTAAAGCACTCAGAGGCCAACTTAAGGCATACCCCTTTACTACATCACAAGACACTAGACTCAGAGGCCAACTTAAGGCATACTCTAGCATCCCACAACTGTACTCCAGGCACGGCATCAACACCATAACTACCCCGTTGTAAAATTGTTCTACTTATCAGACTCAGAGGCCAACTTAAGGCATGTTCTGACACGATCACATAAAACATGTCTGAGCTCAGAGGCCAACTTAAGGCATATCTCAAACACGACAGGAAAACACATATAGGGCTCAGAGGCCAACTTAAGGCATATCCCCATATATGACAACTAGTTCACGTATTAAGCTCAGAGGTCAACTTAAGGCATAGCTCAATACGCATCAATACAATATACATCCAATTCACTTAAACTCTTAAGTTACTTATAACCCACATTTCATAAGCATAAAAGATAACCAATTTAATTAACTCATTAGTCTCCTAAGACTCATCGCTAACAAGCCCATAAATTATTATAAGCTAATTAACTCAATTCGACAAGCTTCACTAATTAACTGCTTACTTAAGACAAACTCTAATCACTTCAATAATTTTCATCTAGCTAATTTATATACATTAACTAAGTATATATATCAAAGAAACCTTGCTAAAACATGCTAAGACAAATGGGTAAGAAATACCCAAAACAGTCTACGGATTAAAATAACTCAGAACCTACAGCGGTCCTTTGCGCAACCTACGCACTACCCAACGCAGCCTGCGCTCACCTGCGAGCACGAGTTCTAAGACGCGATTCTTGCACTTTCTCAATTCATCCTAAACTTCGACAATTACTTTCATGCTATGAATTCAAGCATATAATCTATACTATCAACACATAATATACCCAAACAATCCCAAGTGGTTCATCCTCATCAATCTTAAGCATAAAAACATGAATCTCAAGCCATTAAATCACCAATTAAGCAAGAACCAAAAATTGTGACGGATATACAAAGTTCATCAAAAATCCTCATAAACACAACTACAATACTGTTAGATTTTATACCTATTTATAGTCATACTAAAGAATTTATCTTATTAACTTAAGATCTTATGCATGCTTAACAAGAAACAAACGAGATTAAGGGAGAAACTCGAGCACCCTTACATTGCTATACTCGGCTATTTAGAGCACAAGTGAAGACTCCTTCTTCACTTGTTCTTGAGCTAATAATATGGAATTATCCTCCTTAAGCCTTCAAAGAGATGACCTCCAATAGATATGCACCAAGACACACTACACTCAATGTATTTTGTATTTTATTTGCTAGAATCTAATACAAAATTGCTAGTTTATGAAGGAGGGTACACGGTTTAGGATGTGAGCAAGAAGATGATTTTCTTTCTTTTTCTCTCTACCAAAACCTAAAGCCAACACAAGAATGAATGACACACTTGAGCAAGAACATCTTTTGTTCTTCTCAAGTGAGCCGTGAGCCATGGGGTAGGGTGCCCAATGGATGGGTTCCTCAAAACACACCCATGTCTCCCACTTTGAGTTATGCATTAATTAGATGTCTTTAGATGTTTTATAACATTATCTTATAATGTGTAATGTTGTGTATGTGTGTATGTCACACGGTCCATTCAACCGAAATGGACCTATACACAATACTTGTTAATATGTCATGGATCAAGTACATCGATCATATTATTTTACGTAATTTGTAGTTTAACTCTTTAAAATCTTTATTCGTAAAATTAGTAGTAATTAAAATAATTACTTACATCTAATTAATCATACTTTGTTACTACAACAATTGTAGTTTAAAATAATTCATTCAAGTAATTTTACGTTTCATAAACATATAATAGTGATGACATTTCGATCACTAAAACATTTTAACTTATAATCTTATTATAATTTTTCTCCTCATATAATTTATAAACTAGAAATGAACTGACTCTTATCAATATACAGTTACTTCGTTTATCATTAAGAGAGTTGTCCTATAGGTGTGACCTAAAGGGATCAACTGGTCACCACCGTCATCACGACAGTAATGTCAAACTCTAGCAAGCCAATCATTACCGATTAATGTTGACCAGTTGACTATGATAAAGAATCACCCCATGAATATTCTTTTACAGAGATTTGTCAATTATTTTTTATTGACGTGATTACACTATTGTGGAGGACACTTACTCCAAAAATCTCCCACTTGTCCTCACAAGTGTGGATCACCAATTCTCTTGTCCTATTACATCATCTCCCACGCAATGCAAGGTGTCTTACAGGTCGTACTTGCACGTGATCAAATCAATAGTGGTCTTTCTCGATATGGAGTGTAACTGATAGACCGGAATTATCTACCATAGATATCCTCCGAGCGTGGCCACGCATTTCCAGTTCACTACTCCTCGAGTGGCCTTGAGATTTAAGATAACCCTAACAAGGGGTGGAACAATTCCTATCCAACTGTTCTCTTCAGCTAACATCGTCCATTATGACCCAAAAGATGCCCATTTGACCCCTTTTACGGAAGATCGTAGAGCATAAATTAAACTCACTTTTGAACAATGTTACTTTAGAATGATCAGTCTCTAGTCTAAGAATCGACTCATAAGAATATATATATAGTAGCTCTTGCCACGACCAGGCTCCATTGAATTCCAAAGAACTCTATAAGCGGTCACCGCCCGACACAAGTGTACCTTACAGTCTGTCTATATGATCGACTAGTCATCTCTTATGACTCTATGGTGTCAGAACTCACCATCAATCGCATCATAATCTAGTCACTTCGAGACGTCACCTCATATAAGTGACTAGGGGCATTACTAAGTTAATCCAGTTCACTTTAACAGGGTTCAATAATTGTCATACAATCCTGTTTGGATTTAACAAAGTATGTAAAATAAAACAAGTTATAATTAAAACTTAAACGATGAACAAGATTATCTTATATGAACGCAAAAACAACATTTTTCATTTCATATCATATAATCGATTACACATTGGGTAAACACTTAAGACCCATAGAACGAGCATGAGAATCATGCTTACCTTGCGACAAGGGTTTGGTTAAGGGATCAGCCACATTATCGTCTGTCCCAACCTTACAAATCGCTATTTCATTCCTTCCTATCAATGAAATTCCGAATTACATGATATTTTCTTGGTACATGTCTAGATTTATTGCTAGACTTCGGCTCCTTAGCCTGAAAGACAGCACCACTGTTATCACAGTAGAGGGTGATAAGATCTTCAGCATTTGGCACTACCCTTAGTCCCTCGATGAATTGCCTTATCCATACTGCTTCCTTAGCAGCTTCTGATGCTGCAATGTACTCTGCTTCCGTAGTAGAATCCGCAACGACTGGTTCTTTGAAGCTTTTCCAACTAATGGCACCACCATTCAAGATAAAGACAAATCCAGCCTGGGATTTAAAATCGTCCTTATCTGTTTGGAAGCTTGCATCTGTGTAACCCTTTACACACAAATCTTCTTCCCCTTCAAACACTAAAAATGAATCCTTAGTTCTTCTTAAGTACTTAAGGATATTCTTGACTGCAATCCAGTGACTTTCACCTGGATTTGCTTGATATCTACTAGTCATGCTTAAAGCATACGAGACATCAGGACGAGTGCATATCATGGCCTACATGATAGATCCCACGGCGGAGGCATAAGGGATCAATTTCATGCGTTCAACATCTTTGGGCTCCGTGGGAGACTGAGATTTTCTCAATAAAATTCCACTTCCCATTGGGATAACCCTCTCTTGGAATTTCCCATGTTGAACCGTCGTAGAATCTTATCGATATAAGATTCTTGACTTAGTGCCAATATATTTTGGACATATCTCTATAGATCCGGATACCTAATATGCATTGCGCATTTCCTAGATCTTTCATCTGAAAATGGTTACCTAACCATCCTTTAACTGATGAAAGCATTGGAATATCATTTCCAATGAGTAGTATGTCATCCACATACAAAATTAGGAATACAACATTGCTCCCACTGAATTTCATATATAGACAAGGTTCCTCGACACTCCGAGTGAAACCATTCTCTTTTATGACTTCATTGAAGCGATGATTCCAACTCCTGGATGCTTGCTTAAGACCATAAATGGATCTCTTAAGTTTGCACACCTTGTTAGGATTTTTAGGATCTTCAAAACCCTCAGGTTGTATCATATACACATCCTCCTTTAAATGCCCATTTAAGAAGGCGGTTTTGACGTCCATCTGCCACACTTCATAGTCATGAAATGCGGCAATCGCTAACATTATCCTAATGGATCTTAGCATGGCTACCGGAGCAAAGGTTTCATCATAATGAAGACCTTGAACTTGGGAAAGCCCTTTAGCTACTAGCCTAGCTTTATAGACATCATCATGTCCTTCTATGCCATTCTTCACCTTGAAGATCCACTTGCATTGGAGAGGTTTCATCTCTTTAGTCAAGTCTACCAAGTCCCATATTTGGTTTTGATGCATAGAATCCATCTCGGATATCATGGACCCTTGCCATTTGGCGGAGTCGGGACTAGAGATTGCAGCTTTGTAAGTGGTAGGTTCATCACTTTCCAAAAGTAATACGTCTAGGCTACCATCTTCCTCAATGAGTCCAACATACCTGTCAGGTTGATGTGGGACCCTACTCGACCTCCTGGGTTGAATAGGTACCGAAGCAGAAGAAGAAGGAACATCTTCGTCCGTCTCAGCTTCAGTTTGTGGCTCTTGAACTTCTCGAACTTCATTAAGTTCAAAATTTCTCCCACTCTGTCTTTTAGAAATAAATTCCTTTTCTAAAAAGACAGCCTCAGAAGACACAAACACTTTGTTTTCTAGAGGTTTGTAGAAGTGGTAGCCTCGTGAGGTGGTTGGATAACCAACAAAAATGCATTTTTCGGATCGTGGAGCAAGTTTGTCATCGGTCTTTACCCTGACATAAGCCTCACATCCCCATATCTTCATATAGGATAAGTTAGGAACTTTTCCCTTCCACATCTCATATGGAGTCTTATCGGTCGCTTTCGTTGGACTATTGTTCAACGATTTGATGGCGGTGAGGATCGCAAATCCCCAAAACGAATCAGGTAAGTCTGTTTGACTCATTATTGATCGGACCATATCTTATAAGGTTTGATTCCTCCTTTCTGCCACACCATTAAGTTGTGGCGTTCCCGGAGGTAAAAGTTGTGACACTATGCCACATTCTTTTAGATGTGAATCAAATTCATTACTAAGATATTCACCACCACGATCGGATCGTAGTGCCTTAATCTTTCTGTTAAGTTGGTTTTCCACTTCATTTTGAAATTCTTTAAATTTCTTAAATGCTTCACTCTTGTATTTCATTAAGTAGATATACCCATATCTACTTAAATCATCGGTGAAGGTAATGAAATAATCATAATTGCCTCTAGCGGTGATTGTTAACGGTCCAAATACATCCGTGTGTATGAGCCCTAACAATTCACTTGCTCGTGTTCCTTTACCACGCACTAAAGGGATTACGAGTCATTTTTCCTAGAAGACAAGCCTCGCATGTACCATATGATTCGTATTCGAATGGTTTAATAATATTGGTCTTTACTAATCTTTTGATGCGATTCTTGTTTATATGACCAAGTCGACAATGCCAAACATACGATTCATTTGGGTCATTTGTCTTTATCCTTTTGGTTTGAATGTTATAGACATCGTGAGACGAGTCCGAAATTTCCAAAACATAGGTCCATTAATTGATGTAGCATGGCCAACAACCATGTCATTTTTAGAAATTACACAACAATTGTTCTTAATGGAAAAACTATATCCTTCAATGTCTAACATTGCAACAGAAATAATGTTTTTGGAAAGAGACGGTACAAAATAACAATTATTTAAATGTAACTCGTATCCACTTGATAAGGCAAGAGTGCAAGTTCCTTTTGAAGTGGCCGCTACCCGAGCTCCATTTCCTAGTCGGAGATCCATGTCACCCTTGTCTATTTTCTCCACTTCTCTTAAACCCTGCAAATGATTACAAAGGTGAGAACCACAACCAGTATCCAATACCCATGTTTTGTTGGATGCAAAATTAATGTCAATAACAAAAATTTCAGATTTGGAATTACCTAACGGAATTACAAGACCTTCTTGAATGTGTCGTAAGTACTTAGAACAATTCCTCTTCCAATGGCCCATGACACTACAATAGTGGCATCGCCCCTTTTGTAACTTTCTTTTCTTCTTCTTTATCTTTGCAAGACCCTTCTTGCTAGAACTCCCACTAGCTTCATCATAAGCTCTTTCTTTCAAGTATAAGGCATCCAATTCTTCGTTTAGCTCATCAATATAAGCCGTGTCAAGAAGTGGGCCTTTGGGAGGTGGGAGAGAAGTGATAAAGTTAACATTGCCATCCGGACCCGTTCCGAAATGAACTTCTCTAGTAGTATCAATGTTGTTTTGGTTGCAAATATCGTCAAAAACATTGTGACAAGAATCAATAGTGATAGGGTTGAATGAATCCATTGCGATTAAGTAACTACAAAACGGAAATGAAGGAAAAATTAACGTTCATCATTTTAAATACTTGTTAAACATTTTTAAACAAGCTTAGCATTTACTTAATGATCTCTTACACAATCACGCAAATGATCCCGAGATCCAAATCCATATCAACTAGGGCACGGTATAGCCGATTCATCCCTTGTTAACATAATTCGGTGGATTAACATTTAATCGATTCTACCTTAGAATTCCCGGTCGATAAAATTACATTAATTTCTATCTTTAGCCCGAACTTATTGCAACTACGGTTACGAATACTTTCGATGAGATCAACCAAATACTACGAGTGTAATCTTATTACCCCACTTACCCAACGTAACAATTTTAGCACCTCGGTGTAGCCGAGCCCACTCTCTTGTGAAGAAGGGATTCATGAGTTCTTTTCTTTGGTAAGGATAAGTCTCATTATGTAATACGTAAGAGATCTTATCAAATATTATCTATCCCCTTTTTAAGTGAACTAATTAGGTGAATTATCGATAATAAAATGATACGTTGAAGACTCGATACTCGATATGCATGTCATGTTAATGGCGATTTGGCTATGCATCTATATATAATAATAAAACACAAACCACTACAATACTACTTTTCCCGCCTATTTATCCACCTTTCAACCTTAACCCGCTAAAGATATTATTATAATTAATTATAAAATATTATTTTAACTATATTCCTATAATATAGTCATAACCAACTAAAATTCATATTATACATTAATAACATTAATAGTATAAGATGCCTAAAATTCCACTTTTACTTATCTAACTATCTTCTTAAAGTATAAATAGTTTACCAATTTACCAATAAACTATCCGTCACATAAAATAGTTGATGTGTCAAAAATAGTCATATTTGACCAATACTTGGCAATATATGGGTTATAATAGAGGTTGGGCTAAAGTATCAATTTAAACACCACGTAAATTTACAGAAAAGTAATTAATAACTTTAAAATATGTAGAAATAAAACACGCTGACAGATGACGGACATCATGGACAGCTAATTGAATTAAGATAGTTATGAATATAGATATGACGATACATATGCTTAAAGTCAAAAGTTTTCACAAATTCTCATTTGTAACGGATACAGGGATTTGCTATATCACGCTCGCTGTTTTACTTATTACGCACCCTATTTTTCAATTTATTCCAAATAAATTTGCCCTTATATTAGCTTTAGTAAAAAAATATTTTGTTTTATCATAAAAGTGTTTTTGAGACGATGTTTATAATAATTGTTTTAGTTTTGTGACGATTTATATTATACGGTATATCGTTATTGAAGTATTTGGTTCGGCGATTTGTATTATATGTAATGTACGGTTTATTGTTATTAAAATTTTGAGACGGTCTAAAAAGTAATTAATTTCCCAAACATTCACTAAAGAAATTATTATAATTTTAATTAATTACTAAAATTTACAGAAAAGTAATTAATAACTTTAAAATATGTAGAAATAAAACACGCTAACAAATGACAAACCGTTACAAAAATATGTTTTGGAAATTAATTACTTTTCAGACCGTCTTAATATTTTAATAACAATAAACCGTAAATTACGCATAATACAAATCGCCGAACCAAATAAATCAATAATGATATACCGTATAATATAAACCGTTACAAAAATAAAACAATTATTATAAACATCGTCTCAAAAACACTTTACGATAATGTTGATTCTCATTGAATTCGTTGTTAAATTATGGACCTATATAAGACTGTCTTAGTATAATAATAATTCAAAATGAACAACCTACCCATTTTTTAGCTTTTAATTTGAATTAATATTAACTATTAATATTATATTTGCGATAAAATAGCTATAAAATATTATAGATTCTATTATTTTGTATTATTTACATACATATAATTATATAAGTACCAAACTTATAGTTTTGGGACATTTTCTTACGAGGGTATATATTGGCTCTTCTGAATGACACAATTAGCTAATTACTAATGAGTCGTTTTCAACATAACTATGTTCTACCAACGGTGTTGGATAAAAATATTATATTAATTTAGTGTAAAACCATGTAGTAAAAGTGTATATCCAATTCACCAAAAATGGTTAGTAACGGGTTTTACACTCTGTTTTGTTTTGCTGAAAAGAATTGAACTGAACTGGTCGTAGTGATGCTAAATTACCCCGAAAAAGAGTTAATTTGTCATGAGATGAGTTGAACTAAACTGAAATAAACTAAATGAAGCTGAATTTAACTATACATAGCCTATTCCATTCTATGTCATTAATAATTATACGAACGTTTTTGTATTAGTTTAAGAACATATGGAAAACAGACGATATTCATTTTTTATGTGTACCTTTTAATTTAATTATTTTGATCATGTGTATTTTGATTATTAAATCAAAATAGGGATGTGTCGATGTCAGTGAGGCATGTACCCTTTAATTTAATATTAAAAGTATAATAAACGTTAAATTTTTTGACCCCTTACATTACGGGAATTACCGATTATCTAAGGCCATACTAGAATAAATTACATAATTCAAAATTATACAATAAATATGACATTCATACCAAAAACGCAGCAATATAATTGTTATGCAATATGTTCATTTTAATGCCAAATCGCCCTAATTATGTATTAGGTCAAATATAAACCGGTTTTACGAGATTTTACAACTTTTAACCTCTTTAAAAAATGCATAAATTAGAACATAAATTAATTCATGTTCTAAATAATATCCTAAAACATTTTAGGATTCAAAATTAGTCATAATAATTTTGATTATAATTAACCCTTAATTATTATTATAGTTCAACTAGGCCTTGAAATACATAACCTTTACGTAATAAATCCAAATAAATTACAATAAATTTTCAAAATTTGGATTTTAATTTTTAAACATTCTGAAATATTACTTTAATATTTATAATGTCAAAAATTTGGTTAAAAATATCGTATATATTATTAACCAAAACGCCTCTAAATACGGTTTTATCAAGTAAAGCGTGAAACATGCTATACAACTTGATTTTGTACCAAATTTTACATACAATAAGTAAAATATGCATGTGAGGTCGTGTAGAAAAATCAAGGTCAGAAACTTTTTCTATCTATTTTAACCATTTTTAACCGATTTTACCATTAAAATGCATATGAAATGATTAACACTTATATAATGAACAATATCAATCTCATAAATTATTAAAATAACCTAAAATTAATTTAGGACCAAATTTATATAACATGCCAAAAGTCGAGTGATGTATCTTATATATCTCAAAAATAATAGTTTTATTTTAAGTCTCAAAAGTCGGAAAAACAATAACCGATTAAGCATGCAAAAATCTTTGCTCTGATACCAATTGTTAGGTTTTATACCTATTTATAGTCATACTAAAGAATTTATCTTATTAACTTAAGATCTTATGCATGCTTAACAAGAAACAAATGAGATTAAGGGAGAAACTCGAGCACCCTTACATTGCTATACTCGGCTATTTAGGGCACAAGTGAAGACTCCTTCTTCACTTGCTCTTGAGCTAATAATATGGAATGATCCTCCTTGAGCCTTCAAAGAGATGACCTCCAATAGATATACACCAAGACACACTACACTCAATGTATTTTGTATTTTATTTGCTAGAATCTAATACAAAATTGCTAGTTTATGAAGGAGGGTACACGGTTTAGGGTGTGAGCAAGAAGATGATTTTCTTTCTTTTTCTCTCTACCAAAACCTAAAGCCAACACAAGAATGAATGACATACTTGAGCAAGAACATCTTTTGTTCTTCTCAAGTGAGCCGTGAGCCATGGGGTAGGGTGCCCAATGGATGGGTTCCTCAAAACACACCCATGTCTCCCACTTTGAGTTATGCATTAATTAGATGTCTTTAGATGTTTTATAACATTATCTTATAATGTGTAATGTTGTGTATGTGTGTATGTCACACGGTCCATTCAACCGAAATGGACCTATACACAATACTTGTTAATATGTCATGGATCAAGTACATCAAGCATATTATTTTACGTAATTTGTAGTTTAACTCTTTAAACTCTTTATTCGTAAAATTAGTAGTAATTAAAATAATTACTTACATCTAATTAATCATACTTTGTTACTACAACAATTGTAGTTTAAAATAATTCATTCAAGTAATTTTACGTTTCATAAACATATAATAGTGATGACATTTCGATCACTAAAACATTTTAACTTATAATCTTATTATAATTTTTCTCCTCATATAATTTATAAACTAGAAATGAACTGACTCGTATCAATATACAATTATTTCATTTATCATTAAGAGAGTTGTCCTATAGGTGTGACCTAAAGGGATCAACTGGTCACCACCGTCATTACGACAGTAATGTCAAACTCTAGCAAGCCAATCATTACCGATTAATATTGACCAGTTGACAATGATAAAGAATCATCCCATGAATATTCTTTTAGAGAGATTTGTCAATTATTTTTCATTTACGTGATTACACTATTGTAGAGGACACTTACTCCAACAAATACTTCCATTCTTTCTGAAATTACTCCATAAACATCAACCACATATAATCATCCTCAAATTCACCATAAAACCACACATAAACACATGTCCCATGAAAATAACAACAAAGCCGAGTAATCTCACCACAACCACCTTTATTTAGCGAAATCCTCGAGATCTTCTTCAATAATCACCAAGTCTTCTTCCGGGTTATCACAAACATCGCCTAGAACAACACAAACATCGAAAGACAATCGTGAAATTCGAAATACCCAAACAGAACAAAAATTAAATTGTCACAAATTGCAAGATTGATTAACTTAAAACGACGGACTCGAGAAGAGGAATACGTAGCCGCGAAAATAACCTCAATCGGATAAGAAACGAACATTCTATGTGAGTTTTAAGATCGAAGGAGAAAAAAATGCAAAAATGGTGTTTTGATGTTTTTTTTATGAATCAGAAAAATGAAGTGAAGGAGAGAGATAGAAGATGGTGAGGTTAGGTTTTGTGAGGAAAAAGAGGGGAAATGGGTCCATTAACAAGTAAGACTGTAAGACCCATAAGATAAGTTTTAAGACGGTTTAAGCTAAGAACACCGACTTAAGGTCACTATAAACTTAAGACGATATAAATATTTCCGGACTATGAAATTAAATTGCTAAGACGTAAATTACGCAATTAAATGAAATTTTATTTAAATCCTTTAAAATGTTTTCACCTAAATTAATTAGTTATTTAAATGAAATTACGAAATTACGAACTATAAATTATTTCCGAAGTTGGACTTAAAATCTTTAAACTTCCAAACCCGAAATATTGGGATGTTACACTTACTGTCTCCGTTTTCCTCTTCTCACCCTTTTCCTTCTTCTCCCCCTTCAGCATATCAGATATACGCTTAGCCTGACCAACTCTCTCATAGATATACTCCACGGTAATAAGTTTTGCAGCCATTAGCCTCTTCTTGATGTTTGTAGTAAGCCCTTCCTTTAACCTCGCTGCTAATATCTACGGCGTGCAACCCAGATCAGCAATATTCTCAGCCAACTACATAAACTTGTTGCGGTAAGTCTCTACAGTCATGTCCTTAGTCATCTTGAAGGCGCCAAACTCAGCCCTCATCCTACTCTTCACATGTTCTGGCACAAATTCGGCTGACAGTATCCTCTTGAAACCATCCCAGCTCACATGTTCACCCTCAGCTACAACACGAATTTCCTTCTTGTTATTATTCCACCATAGCCTTGCCTTCCCCTTTAGATAGAACACAGCCTGATCCACCTACAGCTCTTCTGGAACAGATAGTAGCTCAAAGATGCTGTCAAACTCTCTACACCATTCGGCTAGGAGACTTGGTTCCTCTTCACCATCGAATTTTGTAGGGTTATCCCTCGATAAGTTGTACTGACCTTTGTTGGATTCGATGCTTCATTATTCCTTACCATGGCCAACAACGCCTCATTTGTAGCTAGGAGTCGGTCCAACTCCTCCTGAGTTATGTTGACGGCAGTAGGGTCTCTTCTTAGAGGCATGCTCTACAAAATTTAGGGAAGGATGATAAGAATCCTACTCTGAGTAGTGTATATATTCATTTAACACTTGTATCCTGCAACAACATAGCATGGTTGGCTCTACTAGCCATTCCAGTCAATCATGATGTCTCGCGTACATCTAACCTCTTAGGTAGTTACAACTTTTGATGCTTCTATCATCAACTCATCACACATATCATTATATTATATCTCTACCTAAGGGTTTAGGGATCATACAGCCGTATGCATATCATCATACAATTCATAATTCACAACTCATGTCATCCTTATACTTAAAATTTCACCCAGTTATTCAAATAATTCAGCATGTTAACATCAACCATATATCACATCATTAATTACCCCATTCTGCTCTTGCAATATGTTAGTTCAATATAAATTAGGTTTGTTCCTTTACTTCGTTACTACCCACTCTCTGCATCACTCAAGGGTTTCCAGGATAGACTGATAAGGCCAGTGGCTTGGTTTGAGGGCCCCTAACTCATCCCAATCCTATGGGGCTCATAACAGTTACTAGCCTGGTTTCATTTTATCAGACTCTTCCTACATTCATTATTATTCATTTGTTGTTAGGCCCTAGGATCGTTCTCTCTGATACCACTTTGTAACACCCCCATTTATCTAGGATCCTGAACCAGGACTTCCCAAATAAATAAGACTATTACCATCCTGAATACACCAGGGTAGTAGATACTCAAAGAGAAAGAAGCACAATACTGTAAATTTAAATGATGTTTAAAGTCTATTACATCTGATCCAAAAACCAAAAAAACAAAACTGAGTCATGACCAACTGAAATAGAATCTGAATGAAAGGACTAATGTTATCTACAAGCTAGGTAAGTCGAGAGTCTACATCTCACATTCTTGCCTCAACTCCTAGCTCATCTGTCTCTTTCCTGTAGATTCTACTCCCCGTTACCGAATCATAGTAGGTGCACAGGAATACACTATCAACCTCGCGGTTGAGTAGGATAACTATGGAGGTAAGATAAATAAATATGCAACAAAGTATGGTATGCAAATGCCATGCCACTCTTGAGCTCAATCACAACCCAAAACTTCAACCCTGACCAAAACTCCCGGCAGAGTATCATCGACCGTCGTCGAACACCAGCATAAAAACTGAAGACACTAGGTCTGGTCCTGCAGAACCACCCTGGGCTTATATCGAAACAGTATCCACTCCATACTCCAATTAATAACTAATGCATATGTCATGCTCATGAACCATAACATTAATAAATCATGCCAAACACTATATTCATGTCACTTATGATTAACACATTATAACATCCATTCACTAAACAATTAAAGTACAGTAATAAGTGTATCCTACCTGATCAAGCAACTCCGGGCAATCACAAAATCAACAGGAATCAGAAATACTCCACTTCAAACTTGTTCCCTATGAATATTACTTAATATTAAATCTCTATTTAACATAACACGTTCGTAACTAATTAATTAGTCAACTTCGTAAATTAAACCTTTATAGAAATCAATTACTCAACCAACTTGTCCTCCTTATTTTTATAACTAATTTTCAATTAAATAACCGAACCTGAGAATATAATCGACTATCGATAACTCTCACATTCATGTATAAAAAAATTACTTAACATTTCTAATAATTAATAATAATAATAATAATAATAATAATAATAATAATAATAATACATCACACACAACCAGCCCCCAACAACCCGTGACCTACCAGACCCACGACACAAGAAACCCTTAACAACCCCAAAACACAGCCTCTTCGACATCCCCACGGGCCACCTGAACCACCACCACGACATGATGGCTACCACCACCGCACCATGGCGCACCCACTGACACCAACCACGACACCTAGCTCGCCTACACCAACCTTCGACACTAGCAACAAAAATCCTGGTCACAACCACAACACGCTGAACCGTGACTGACCCTCACTGTAAACCCGACTAGCACCACCTGTACTACTACCCTAACCACCACCTAAAACTACCCTAGACACTGCACACCACCCACGACTCCCTAGTGGAACTCCCTGAAATAGCAGCCACAAAACCGATGAACACAACCCATACTCCCCTATTTCTGCAACCGTCTTTGACACCTCCTAAAATAGACTGTCAACAGTAGTATCCCAACCACCACACACCATCCTAGCACTACCAACGTAACCTACTACACCCCACTACCAGTACTCATGAACTCACAACAGAATTGAAGCATAAAACACGATTAAATAAGCAAACAAAACGAAATAGAGCAATGCATACAAAGTTCCTGTCGACATTCATGGTCACTGTTATAATAGTTACGGTGGTCATATGGTGGTTTAAAGACGATAAACATGTTATTCATACTACAAGGATTACTCACAACAACAATACTTAAGTCGAAGGTCTGATAAAAGGGTGTAAACAACTTACGAACTCTCTGCTGCGCAAGGATGAAAACGATGATGGTGATGGCTGCTCTTACTCGATTTCCTTATCTTTTGTTCTTCTCACGGTGGCCAAGGTAGGGTTTTCGTTTTGTTGATAAAGGTAGGTAAAAAGGAGATAAAGGCAAACGAGTAAATGAAGGAGTAGGGTTTTGTGTTTTTGTTGTCAATGGAGGAGTAGGGTAGTATATGTCGATGGGTAGGCATATTAGGGTTTTTTTGTTCCACTATACACGGTTCTCACCACCCATCATGCATCAATCATAAGCCCAAGCCCATCACGCATCTCGAGAACTTATATGTCTATATCCCGTTCTTAACTCGTAACTTAAAATTAACGACACATGTAACTAATTATACTTGTTTACTATGTACAAAAACACGGGTATTACAGTTTTTGATTTTGATGTAGTGAATGTCGGGAAATCACGCAGTACTGTTTTATTGAATTTGGTAAGTTGGTTAATATAAGATCCAATGGCTGAGATTTGGTTTGTAAACCTCATTTAAGATGTAGACCTCACGGGATCCTCACTCTCTCTATATATTGGAACTGACGTGTTTGGTGTTGTGTAATTGTCACCCATTTCTGGGGCGGCCTGTATCGATCTATATGATATTTTCTATCATATGGGGAGCAGGTTATGTTCAGGTTGTATTGGTAGCACGCAGGAGACGGGACGAGCTGTGACACATCCGAGTTGAGTATAACAGTTAAAAGAGTATATAAGTCATGAGTTATATCTATTCATTTGTTTACGTTTGTATAATCATTGAAGTTGTTAATTATAATAAAAGTGTTCTCGATTGTATCTTCGACTTCACTACCTCGAAAAACCGAGATGGTAACGCCTCCATTATCTAGGCAGGATAACGAGGGTGTTACAGAACCAAACGAACCCGTTTTTGCTTTATTAGGTTGGTGGAAGGATTAAGAGACGATATGCCACTTTTGCTAAATTGGCCAAAGATGTTTTTGTTATGCCAATTTCAACCGTTACATTCTGAATCCTCTTTTATTAAGAGAGGTCGTGTCTTAGATACATTTCATACCTTTTTAACTCCAAAAATTATATATTGAGGCTTTGATTTGTTGTCTCGCCAATCTTGTGGTTCTCTTATTATAGAGGAAAAAACTAGCTGAATGGGAAGCTTTAAAAGAAAGTAAGTATTTTCTTTTTTGCATATTCTACAATTGCATTCAATTCTATTTGGTTTTAAAACCTCGTACATTATTCTTTATTGTTTATATAACTAAGTAATAGATTGTGATAACTATATTTTTTTGTTCAATTTTAGCTTTACAAGATTTGTTGATTAAACAACCGGAGATACTTATTGACGAGTCCATGGTGGTGTCTTTTGATGACGATGGATTTGGACTGACGAATGAAGAGTTCGTATCTTGTTTACATTTATTTTTGTTGGACATTGATGTTATTACGATTTTTTTGTTTGTATGTAAACTTGAATACTTTGGACTTGTATGTAAACTTGAAACTTTGATATTTTGTGTTAGTGTATTAGCAACTTAGCAAGTAGTATGTTTTTGTTTGAATTTTAGAGGCATGCTGTTGGAAGTAGAAGACTAGAAATTGTGAGTTTTCTGGAAGTTTAGAGGCATGTTGGCAGGAAGTTGTCGCCATTTATGTAGTGATTCAATAAAGTGGGAGTGTCAAAGTGTATTATGAAATTATAAATCAAGTTTTGGACAAGTTGAATGTTTTTGGTATTTTGATTTCTATGTTGAAAATTAAAGTCGATGTAAAAGCTCGTTATGTTTTTGGGTTATCATTAACAAATGGTTCTCTCGGTTCATCACAAAACTGAACCGCCATAAAGTTTCACTGAATCAAAATAAACCGTATAAAAAAGTCCGATTCAAAATCAGCACAATCATATAGTCGTCACTACTTACTCGTCACCCTTAATACACTGCGAGTCAATGAACCGAACCGTAATGAACAACCCGTAGTATTTGGAACTTTTTTGCTTAAATGGGGTTTAAATGTAAACTATTTAACAAAGTAGGGTCGGTTTCAAACTATTTATCAAAAATGGGTCCACGTCATCATTTCAATTTTTTTTTTTTTTAGAAAATTGAACAAGTCGCTGTCCAAGACAGCGACGAGTTCCTTTGCAAGTTTGCATTATTCAGTGCTCGACAAGCTACCTTCGTCGCCTCAGTTCTCTTTGCTCCGACCATCAAATTACGAAATATCACATTCATTCTCTTCTTCTCACTTCCCTTATCATGTACACATATTTGTTTGAGTTATTAGCTTCATAATTTGCGAAAAAAATGACCCACAATATCGTCGTTTACTAACTATTTCGGTTTCCCGAAACCGTCGACTCGAAAACTGAACAGGCTGATCATGTAGTGTTGTGTCAATGTAAGTTGAAAGCATATCTGGAAATTTTGTACATCTTCATTGTGCTTCATTGCTAATGGAGTGAATCATATTTCACTTGCTACTGACATTCAGGGATTAGTAAAAGAGTTACCTCGGATACCATAAAAGAGTTATTTTTCTTGAATTCAAATGATTTGCAATCTTCTAAATATATACAGCATAATATTCCTAAAGAGACTATGATCATGTCCATGATACACGGCTAAACAGTCTCTAATTATCCTAATACAAGGGAGTTAATTTATGCTAATATATATGGTCTTGTCTGTCAAATATACTGAAAATAAGGAATGAATATTGGCATATTCTATTAATTAGAATCCTCCAGTTGACAACAATTTTTTTTAGCGTTTAAACAATGAGTTGGGGGAGTCATACTAAATTACTAATGGTGCATATTGTCATCCTGTTAGTTTGTCTTCGAGTCGACTCCTTGGAAATGATGTCGAGTCCACCATTAATCTTTCACTACATAAGATTTGAGTTTGAAACTTATTGCACTATCGTTAGGTAAATAAAGAGTTCGGATATAGGTACATGCTCAGATAGTTAGGATGATGAAGGTTTCTCTTGATCACAAAAACCAACATGTTTTGTTAACAAAATTATAACAAACCAGAGGATTCCCCCTTCTTACCAGCTCAAACACAATCCGAGCCTTTATTCTAAATGATGATATTGCGTGTCATTTTTTGCGCCAATTATGAAGCTAACAACTCAAACAAATATGTGTATATGATAAGGGAAGTGAGAAGAAGAGAATGAATGTGATATTTCGTAATTTGATGGTCGGAGCAAAGAGAACGTAGACGATGTAGGTAGCTTGTCGAGCACCGAATAATGCAAACTTGCAAAGGAACTCGTCGCTGTCTTGGACAGCGATTTGTTCAATTTTCTAAAAAAAAATAATAAAAAATTGAAATAATAAAGTGGACCATTTTTTGTAAATAGTTTGAAACCGACCCTATGTTAAATAGTTTACGTTTAAACCCCATTTAAACAAAAAGTTCTAAGTAGTTGGGAATTGGGATGTTAGAGTTTAGGAGAATTAGCTGCTCAGTCATCACCGTTGAGTCATTCACCAATCACCACCCTTTAGCTCCGAAAAAACCTGGAAAAACCCTATCAATGGCGATCTTTCAACACCAACCTCAAAACAACATTGAAATCCACCACATCCCACAATCCAAATACGTCGACGGAGTACGTTGGCTTCCATCTCTCTCCGCCGTCAACAAAACTGCCGCTCTCTCTCTCTACGACCCATCCACCGCAACCTCCACCGTCGAAGTCCACTCTTTCGACCCACTAAACTACCCTATTCTCTCTCCTCTCTCATCCCACCTTTCTCCTTCAAGAATCTCCTCTCTGAAAACCACCCCTACCATAATCGCATTCTCCACCCTTTCCGGCAGTCTCACGTTCCTCTCCCCCGATTGTAGCAACTCGGTTTACGTATCCGAAAGCGGATTTCATTCAGGAACGGTATCGGGGATTGATGTGTTGGAGGGAGGGGAAGGGGAGTGTTGTTGTGTGAGTGTGGGTGAAGATGGGAGGGTTAATTTGGTAAATGTAGGTGGTGGGAAGGTGGAGTATAGAAGGGTGTTTGATGGAGATGGGCTTGTGGGTTATAATGCGGTTAAATGGGCTTCGCCGATGGAGTTTGTTACGGGTGGGTTGGGTTGTAGTCTTCAGTGGTGGGATCAGAGGAGGAAGTCTGGTGAACCTGTCTTACAGTTTAAGCCTCACTGGTGAGTTTCAACTCGTGCTTTCTTATGTAAATATTCGATACGATTCAATTGTAGACGCAATTTTTAGACTTTTAGTTTATGGATCATTTAGAATGTCTCTTTGTGTTGTTGATATGAGCTTAAGATTGCAAACACATTCGATTGAGCCTTTCATGTTAATTGGTGATTTCCAAATGCTCTGTTGATCAACTAAGAATAGAGTGTGGAATTTGATTAGTAGTTGGAGCCTGGAGGTAGTAGGCTGATGTTGGTAGTTTACACTTGGAAAGCTGGACAATGAAGATACAGTTAGTGTGGTATATTAGTCAAACACAACTAGAACTAGAGTCGTTAGCTGGAAAGCTGGACAATGAAGATACAGTTGGTGTGTGCCAAGTGTAAACTTGGCTATGCTATTAAAAACACTTCTTACTCCATTATCATTGAATTAGCCCCATGGACCCACTTTTCTTCTCACAACAAATTGGGTCAATGAGGCTAATCAACAAAATAGAGGGAGTCATTTTTTTGGCTTAAGATGAGGTGTATGGGTGTCATCATTGATCATACCATGTCAAAGTGTCTGTCACGTCACATTTGAGGTAATATGAAGACTGAAGTGTGGGAGTTACTTAGAGCACTTCTGTTTTGCATGAAAAATTGTTTGAAGAGATTTAGCATCATAGATTTGTAGGTGAGAAGAGTGATGTCTTGATCTTTCAAGGATAGAAAGATAGTGGGGAGAAGATTAATATTGAGCATTATATGTGCTCATAGATTGGTTAGATATTATGATAATGTGAATATCTTGAGTTGGTTCAGATTATTTGAAAATGGAAGGAAACTTCTGTTGGACAGCGGATTCTCTAATTATTTACTTTGAAGGTAGGATAAAATATCATTGTTTATGACTTTATGTGATGATTAACAATGGTGGTTGTGCTGTTTGTCAACACTATTCGATATTGCATTTATACTACTTCGCCCATCCTATTTCATTGTTCCCATTTGATTTTGGTGGTTCATCATTGTCAACTTTGATCATTTATCTCTCCAAATACAAATAGATAGATGATGTAAAATATGCTATGTTTGATTCATCAAAGCAACTATTTTCATAGTATCATTCTTAGGGCTCCCTTGGAATAAAGGTAATTATTACCGGAGTAAAAGACCTTGAAACAAGAAGAAATAAGAGGAGATTGATGGTAATAGATTACTTATGGGGGTGGTGGGTAACTTTCCCCTGTAATGGAGCAACCGTTATACTATTTTACTCATTTCTATCTTCCATCTCCATCACTTTTATTTTATTTTCTATTTCATTTTAGTTCTATTACCCCCATAATAATTACTTTCATTCCAAGCAAGCTCTTAAGAGTGGTAGCTATTGTATATTTTGAGAAAATAGTGGTCAAAGTTGATATAGTTTGACAATCAAAGACCGAAAGTCAAATAGGGACCACATAAATTGGATGGAATAAGCACTAAATACAGATGACTTCAACTTAGTTTAAGTAGCGGATAGCACAAATCGCATTATTGGACATATGCAACTTGCACTCTTCTGAATCTTGACTGCACTCGTGAGTAAGTTGCTTTAAATGTTGCAGGCCTCAGACGACTACCTTGGGAATGGTGCATTCTATTGACATTCATCCATCAAGGAAACACACTTGTGTTGTAAGATAGTTTTTCATCTAATTCTGCATACTAGTATAGTTCTTGCTGAAAAAAGACATATTGCTTGTTCTTGGACCTACTTGTGATATAGCACCAAAACAGCTTGTGCAAAGCTATTTTCTTACTCCGATTTACTTTTACTACGCATGAGCCATCCTGATAGATTCTGTCCCCTATTGTCTGTGGTTGTCCCCTTTTTGTTTATTATAATGGAGCCTTGTTTTTATGAGGATTAGTCCAGATTCCCTTAACCACTATCTGACTTCACTATTAAAATGTTTGAGCTCTTGGGTTTTGAATTAGACTGACAAAAATGATCTTATGTATATAAAGAGTATTTTTCTTTATTATATGAATGATTGATCTGCTATGTCTGGAAAGTCCAACAGGTAGATGTCATAGGTTCTGTGGATTGTTGATTTGGTATGGAAAAAATGTGGGTATTCTGACGGAAAAAAAAGGAGGATGGAGTTTCATCAGCCATGATCTGACTAGTACTATGAAGAAAAAGCCCACAACCTGCATCAAGTGATTTCATTGTTTCTAGATGACTAATGTACCCGACTGTTTTATATTATAGACTTATAGTGGGAAACTAAATACATCTTTCATAACGCATGCAAATATTCTATTATGGTTAAGAATTTCAAACATTTGAAGGCAGGAGGTTCTTCGGGTGCTATATTTGGTTGGGATCTAAGGTGGCCACAGCAGCCAATTATTCTTTCTGGAGCGGGGGACAGGGCAGTGCCTTCAATTTCTGAGAGTGAAGTCTGGGAGGTGCAATTTGATTGTCACAGGCAGTCATCAAATGTCAACAGTATGTCCTCTTCCAAGATTTTACCTGTAATGATGTGCAGTGAAGATGGAATTCTTGCTGTTTTGGAGGCAGGTATGTGATACTCAGATCCGGTGACTCGGAACACATGTAGATGGTGTTTTACTTGTTTTTATACTGCTGAAATTTGAATTAGCTTTCTTATTAACATTACTTCATAGTTGCGTATTCTAATCAGTCATTATTAGAAGCAAGGTATTTGCCGATTGCAAAATTTTACTAGGATACTATGGATGTAATGTTACGAGACATGGCCAAAGCGGCTGTGATTTTAGAAAAGTTTACCTTACGCATAAAATCTGAACTTTTTTCAAGATTGGAAATTCGGTGTGTGTTCCATGAAAAAACAAATAGGAAGATAGAAAAAAATGGGAGGGTGTACATGTTTCCATATAGTTTCCCCAAACATTATGTGTAATAAAGATTAAGTCTCAAAAACATAGGTAATGACGATATTCTTTACTATGGGTGGTTAATGTGTCTCAAATAATGTCGCTTTTTAAAGTTGGCTCGTGACTGAAATAAACTGGCAGTGGCCTGAAAGTCTGTTACATAACGGAAACATCTGTTAAGAGTACCTTGTTTAGAAGTCAGACTGCCATTCCAGTTCTAATATCCTTGTTGCATTATGATATATAGGAGGTGCTGAACCAACAGAGCTCTTGGAAGAACATTGTGCGATCAATTGCTTAGACATCGACAAACACAATCATTCTGTAAGTTCAATGAAATATCGTAAATGATAAGACTTGGAGAGTGTATTTTACTGAACGTACATTGAAGGAATGAAGGTAGCATGTTTTGGCTTACCATCTTTATATCGCCTTGCAGGATATCATATGCGGATTGGAGTGGGAATCAGTTGCAGTAATATTAAGGTCATAGTGTAAAACTGTGTATCCCTTGACCCATAGATTTCATTTTGCTGTGGAATAGAAATTGTGACTGTAGGTATCATAGTCATGTTCATGGTATGATGTTTGAGCACTATATTGTATCACAAATGATTTGAAGGTTTTTAAGACTATTACGACCATTGTTGAGGAAGTATGCCTGGCGATATGTAAAATCTCTTCGACTAGCCAAAACTATGCCCGTTTGATGTGTTCTTAACATTCAACATATAACTTCGATTTGAGGGGACATCGAACACCTAAAAGTAAGGTTATATGTTGGGTTTTTGTCCAACACAACCTTTAAAAAAACTTTTTTTTTAAACACTGCCTTTAAAAAAAAAGTTTATTCAACACAACCGTTAATAATTATTTTTGTCAAACACGACATTTGGCCAGAGCATGACCATCTATAACTAGGTGGCTAGTTGCTAGTGGCTTTTATTCAATGTTTGAGATAGTAAACGAGGTCAATTTGAGGTGTTTTTGGACTTGTTGGAAAAGTGAGAATACAAGTTTTTTAGAGGTTGTCAACACGATAGACATAAGTTATCTTATGTAGTTATGTCGGGTCGATTGGTGTGTAAAGTAAGACTCGCTAGACAGGGTTATAAATCTGGTTTACAACTAGGGATGTCAGTGGGGTGGGTTTTCGCAGATTTCGTCCCGCACTTGCACCACTTGGGGAGGGTGTTGGTAATAATTTGATGGGTCGTGGGGCAGAGATGGGTTTCAAAAGTGTCATCCGTGGATCGTGGGATGGGTGCGGGTATCACATGTAACTCACCCCATACCCACCCCCACATCTGCCCCGCCTTGCATGTCCCCGCTCCGCTTATACCCGCCTTACTTATAACCTAGACAAGTTTTTACTTTAAAAAAATAGAAATAAAAATAAAATTAATAACTTAGATAAAAAGCTTACCTTTAGGCGAATCTTCATCATCTTTATTAAGCATTATTTCGTGAGCCATAAGAGACCCTATAAGCTCTTGATAGGTAAGAACGGTAAGATCTCTTGCTTCCTCAATCATAGTGACTTTAGGTTGCCACGTTTTGTTAAGACTTCTTAATATTTTTCAAACCACATCTTCTGACTCAAATTTCCTACCGAGGTTTCGAAGTTCATTGATAATGCTAAAGAACCGTGCGGACATACGATTGATAGATTCATTTTTCTCCATTGAGAATAGTTCGTATCGTTGAATCAGTAAGTCAATACAATGTTTCTTAACTATCGAATTTCCCTCGTAGTCCAATTCAAGTCCATCCCATATTTCCTTGGTAGAATTGCATAATGAGAATCTATCAAACTCAGCAGTAGTCATGCCATTTTGTAACAGACTCATTGCTTTGGAATTTTTTTCTACCATCTTATAATCTGCCTCAATATAGTCTTCTTCCTTTTTTTCTCGTAGGTCGTGCCTTCGGAGGATGCAACCAATATCTTCTTTGGTCCGTTTTGTATAATCCTCCAGCACTCTCAATCATTACCTTTGATATAGTGAGTCATCATATTTTTCCATAGATGATAGTTTTTCCCATCGAAGATAGGACATTTCAAGTGCTTGGAATCCATGTCTCACACAAAAGCTTAAAATAAAAACAATAAAAAGGACAATAGAAGGATCAACCTCTATGTGGTAAAGCAATCAAGAGCACGGAAATTAAAGAGTCTATTAATCTGAAGTACTCAAGAGGGGAGTGAATTAAGTACTAAAAACTTTTTAAGCTTTTTCGATTTATCAAAGATTTGCTTGTATGATCAATTATCTAAAGTTTATTGAGTTAAACTTTAACTAATTGATATGAACGATTAATAATAAGGTAACAAGAAGAACAAAAGAAAACGACATAGGGATTTTAAAGTGGTTCAATTTCACAAGTTGAAACCTACGTACACTATTCTCGATTAATAATTTTAGTACCTATTCCGGATTACAAAATTATCAACCCACTCGTAAAACTTACGGATAGTTGTAACTCAACAAGTACCGTGAAATACTTGCACTTTCGAGTACCGTTAAATACTCTACAAATCAAATACCGTTAAATATTTGACACACTACGAGTATCGTGAAATACTCAATCTATCTCACACTAATAAAAAAGTGTTTCAATTGTTCCTTTGTGTTCACAAATTGAACGCATTAGGAAACTAATTAAGCACTATAGTCTTATAACGATATAGAGATAACCAACACGATTTGTAAAGCACATGACCTTTCAAAAACAATAAACTTTAAGCAAAAATGTAAGATTTAATTTGAAAAACAGTTTTGCTCGTGATATGTGTTTTATACGTAAAAGATCCGAGTCTTGATTGTGACTGCATTTCTCTTTTTATATGGATGGATATATTTCTAGGTTTAAGGATACCCTATATCTTTTAAGAATAATAAAGATATTGTTCTAAATAAAATCTAACATACAAAATCTTTTAATTAGGAAAGAATAGTATTTTATAAGATATAGAATATCTTGATACTATTATTATATTTCCTAATATCTTAAATAAGATAATATAAGAATAAAAAGATTTTATTCTCTTATCCTAAAACGATATGGAAGATATATTTTATTCTCTTGATAAGATAATATAAGAATAAAAAGATTTTATTCTGTTATCCTAAACAGATATGAAATATCTTTTCTTTTAATTAGTAAGTAAATAATATCTAATAAGATACGGAATATCTTAATATAATTATTTATTTCCTAATACCTTATACTTACTCCATTCATATCCAACCTACATATATTCCTTTTTCATCCATTCATATCCACTCTACCACTTTTCTAAAAAAGAAAACAAAATGACTAAATTACCCTTATGGAAACCATTTATCTACATAAAATGTCACTCCATGGCCCACCTATAATCCACCATCACACATTTAAATTAATAAAAAAACATCTTACCCACTTCCAAATGTACTTTTAATAGTTTTTTAATATCTTTCTTAATATTTGTGCAAAAAGCATATATGCGTTTTGGATTTGAACGGATATATGATATAGTAAATATTTATCTCATAAGATAAGATATTAATCATATACTTGGGCTTGGATGCACATATGTACAGCTTTATGGGCCGTGAACATATGGTATGCAACCCTAAGCACGCTTGCCTCACTTTATCCACGAAACAATAATCATATTTAGGGTGGATCAAGGCAATTAGGGTTTGGTTTACGAAATCTTGTGTATTAAGGAGGCAATGACTCATAATTCTAATATACTTCACAATAATGCTAATTTCATAAATCCAATATAAAAGATTTTATCCATAAAGAGATTTATTATAACTCAACACTCTTTATAAAAGATAATTTAAAACATTTGTAAAACAAAATAAAGATTTTGTCGTGTGCTTTTCTCATGTAGTTAGGGTTATAGTTCTGAGCTATAACCTTGACCTCTTTTATACGTAGGGTTATAGCTGCGAGTATAACCTTGCCCGTATAAAAGACAAGTTACCCTTATACCATTATATGACGCAAAAACCTATTCTATCTTGATCTTCTTGGAGATCTTCGGAATAAGTTTTTGTCTTGACTTCACTTGAACTTCTCTTGGCTGATACTGTAATACCTCGTAATTTTATTATGATAGTTATAATTATTTTGACGGGCGATAGTAATTGAACGTTTATATTCGATAAATAATTTATCGAATGCGTGTTTTATATTATATAAATTATTATTGGTGTAACGTCGGGTTGGGTATTAGTATATATATATATATATATATATATATATATATATATATATATATATATATATATATATATATATATATATATATATATATATATATATAGGATCATATGAGTTGGGGTATATTTGGTGAGTTACACCTTTGAATCTGAGCCATCCATTTTGAGTTGAGATTAGTGGCTGAGATTAAATCTCACAATTCATATAAAAACCCAAATTTTACACCTGTCTTCTTTTTTCCCTCTTTTCAACTTCCAATTGAAAATCAACCGCAAAAACCTCCATAATTCGAAAATCAACCGCAAAACCTCCATAATTCTACTGTAAAACCTTCATCTTCTCCAGTAAAACCTCCATCATCTTGCTCATCTTTTCTTCGTCGATTAGTTCGCTCATTTTCGTCTCTAATCTGTTCATATTCAGGTAATCTCCAGTAAAACTATTGACTTCGTTTTTCTTCTATTTTCGCTACTTTTGTAGGTTTTTTAAGTTGATTTTTGTTTTGTTTTCTGTTGTTATTCTTCAATTTTGAGCAGTGTGTTTCATTATGTAGTTCAATTAGAGTATTTGTGTACTTTTTTCTCGTTTTAGCATAATTTTAGGGGTTTTTTTCATATTCTTCTTTGATTTTTCGTCAATTCGTTAAAACTCTTCGTTTATGAAGTTGTGTTTTACTTAAAATTGGTGTTTAGTTCAATTAGTCACTTTGCATTTTGTTTCCAGTTAAAATTAGGGTTTCTTAATTGTATTTTCCAGATTTTACAATTCAACAACATATTACAATAATAGCTGTTATTGTATTCATAATAGCTGTTATTGTATTTGTAACATCCCGCATTTTCGTAAATTATATTTTAAGAGTTTTAATTTATTTTACGGAATAAAATAATATTTTAATATAAATTGTTAAGTTATTTTTAAATGTTCCGTTAAGATCCGTCTTAAGAAACCTTAATTTCTTAAGATGTTAATAACTTGGCTTAAATCAAACCCGACTTAAAACCCGTTCACAACTAATGACCCGACTCAAGTAAGAAAAAGGACTACTTAAACCCCCACCAAACCCTTATGTCGACATCTCTTCTCCCTCACAACTCTTTCCACTGCTTCTCCTTCAACCTCCATTTTTCTTATTTCTTCAAGCTTCAACTCAACATTTCGAGGTCTTCCCGAAGTCGAATCAAGGCAAGTCATACCTTTTCGGAATCCTTGCGAGATGTGCAAGATATCCGTCTCTTTCAATTTCATTTTCGTTCAACTTGAAAAAGGGGCTGTTTTGTGTAATTTCCGTTTTTAGCATCTACAAACCCGTTTTCTTTGTTGTAGGAGAAGACTTAGAGGATCTTGGTGTTGATAGTTTCATTGTTGAAGAGGATCTTGGAGCTTAATCGCTTTTGAGGTGACGATAATGAGTAACTCGGCCTTTTTGTCAAAGTAGCATGCTTGTTGTGTTCTTGGATGAATTCTTGTGTTTAGGAACATGTTTAGGTTTACTTTTATCTTCTTTATGCTTCTTATAATGTTATTGTGGAAGTATTGTGTTGAATTCATGGTTTAAGTGGAAATTTTGAGTATACATGAAGATCGGTATCATTTGGGATTTTCGTTCTTATGCTTGTTTAATGCTTGATTTTGTGCAAAAATCATATATGAGACACACTTGGGATTGTTATGGGTTGTTATGTGTTGATTGTATAGGTTTGATGCTAGAAATCATGGTTTAGAAGTGGTTGTCGAAGGATTGATTGAATTGGCGAATTGCAGGAAACTTACGAAACCAACCTGGCCCGTGCTTGGGCGCAGGCTGCGCTCCAAATTGCGCAGGCTGCGCATCCCAGGCGCAGCTGCGCACCCCCTTGCGCAGGCTGCGCAAAAACCGCTGTAACTTTCTGCTCGTTTATCGGATTGTCGAGCCGTTTTGGGGGCTTGTTTCGCAATTGTTTTTAGGATGTTTTAAGTGATGTTTGGTGGTAAATATACTTAGTATTAAATGTCGATTGGAGCTAGGAAAGTCATCATAAGAAGCGTGGTTATCTGTCTCGAGTCAATTAGCTCATAAGGAGTTGATTGCGGAAATTGTGCATGAAGATAGTTAACTTTTAGGAACTTTCTTGTGAAGAGTCTAAGCATATTTTAATCATGTTGTGAGGCTCATATGGTTGATTTGATATGTATATTTATTTAATATGAGACTCTCCGTCTGTGGCCAACCGGCTGAGAGTACTTCTTGAGGTTTTTGTGAGTTATGCGTAACATTGAGACCATAGGAAATAGGTCTCCCAGCCGGCAGACCGGCCGCCTGCCAGCCGGCTGGGAGTGCGTTCTAGTTTAGTTGCGTGAGTTGTAATATAGGGAAGCTGAGTTCCCAGCCGGCCGACCGGCTGCCTGCCGACCGGCTGGGAGTCTCTTTGCATTGTGTTGTTTTAAAGAAAGAAAGGCTGAGGAGGTCACCAGCCGGCCGACCGGCTGCCTGCCGACCGGCTGGGGACCCCTGTAGGCTATTTTGAAGTTTTCGTAATTTAATCGTAACTTTCAAACGGTTAATCGGTTTTACTTGAAACTTGTTTTGTGTACCTTTGACATGTAACTGAGGTGCCCGGAGGATGGGCAACATTATATTGGGTTCGGGAATAGGGTAAGGATAGAGACCCCCCGGTCGGGCAACCGAAAGGGAAACCGGCTCTCCCTCATCTTTGTTCTCGGGGTCAATTAAGTGTTGATTAGAAGTTAAAGATAGAACTATAGAGTAGTTCATAGACTTGAATGATATTGTTTTGATGCGTATTAAGTTATGCCTTAAGCTGGCCTCTGAACTAAATACGTGAGTTGTTTGTCGTGTATGGGAACATGCGTTGAGTTTTCGCCTCTGAGTTCCATACATGTCTGTTTGTCGTGTCTGGGACATGCGTTGAGTTTTCGCCTCTGAGTCCAGACATGTATGTGTGATCGCGTCAGGACATGCCTTAAGTTGGCCTCTGAGTCTGACGAGTAGAGCAACTGCACGACGGGGCAGTCAGGTTGTCATACCTTACCCGGAGTGCAGGTGTTTGGTGCTAGAACATGCGTTGAGTTTTCGCCTCTGAGTCTAGTATCTTGTGATGTGGTAGGGGAACATGCGTTGAGTTTTCGCCTCTGAGTTCCTTACTTGTGATAGTGAATTGAATGCTAGTCCATGCGTTGAGTTTTCGCCTCTGAGTCTAGTGTTCTGTGATAGCCGGTCCATGCGTTGAGTTTTCGCCTCTGAGTCCTTGCTTGAGATTGTGAACTTGGTATTTAGGTTATGCGTTAAGATGTCGCCTCTGAACCTTTATACTTGCTGAATTATTTAGTACCTAGGTTATGCGTTAAGATGTCGCCTATGAACCTTTGTACTTGCTGTTTTATATCTGCTTGCCTTGATGATGGTACAGTGTCAGATATGCATAGTATGTTATTGTTGTTATATGAGTTGTGGTTAAATCATCCAAGGCATTGGATGACTCTTAGTTCGGTTTCATAAATAATTGGATTGAAAGACCCCCCGACTGGGTAACCAGTAGGGAGACCGGCTCTCCTTCCTATTTGTTTATGAAGTTAGTTGAGAGCCGTGCAGGGTATTCGCATGATAGCAAGAGATCAGATGATGAGTTGTTTATGCTTCACATGTTGTTATATGTTGGAGTATTCTGTATTGTTTTATATGTTACGTGTTGTCACAAAAGGTGGCTAGGAGAACTCTAGTCACTCCCCACTGATTGTGGCGTACATGTTTTCATGTATGTAGGTACATGCTGGTTGGAGCAGGGGTTCACGAGAGCTAGCGAGCGATGATCCGTTCATCATGACTTACCTTATGTCGTTTAGCTGGACTCGTAGTTTGTTACATTTGTTTTGGTGCCGGTAGGGATGTTCCATCCCCGGCTGATGTATTTATTTTATGTTTCAGTTTGATACTTAGTACCGTTACTTATCTATCTTGGTTTCAGTTTCAGTTTACGTTTTAGTCTAAGACTTCTCGCATGTTGTTTTATCTTCTAAAAAGTTTTAATTCCGCTGCATTTTTGGTACTTTTATGTGTTTATATTTCCGCTTTCGCGAGGGGTTTTACAGTTGGTATCAGAGCATTATTGCTCCCGACGCACTCATGTAACCCCCAACCTTAACTTGACCATTTAATCGAATAATGAATGAGAGATGGAGTAGATTTAAGGACTTAAATTGTAGTCTGTTTTGTGACTGCTTTTATTAGGTTCTAACGTGTTTTTTGATTGTCTTTGATTTTACTTTATTGTCTTCCAATCGACGAACCGTGGACTAATCCATCTGACGATGAAGACCTGAGTTCCTACCGAAGATAGAAGATTCGTGCTACTGTTGGAGAATGCTTCTAAGCCTTGAAGATACTTCTCTTTCTTCGTGCATCACCTTTTTCGATAACTCTGGATGCACATCCTTCTTTTAGAATATTTGTCTATCTTGCTTGAACAGATCTTCATATCTTTTCAGCTTAACCTTGTTGCTTGCTTTCTTAAGGTGCCCTCTAGGTAAACTTCTCTTTTATTGGATTTGGAGGAACTAGTCTTAGGATAACCGTAAGCTGTGTTATGAGAAATATTGTTATTTGAGGAATAACTTAAGAGGTATCGAGAGACATGTTTTGGTGATCCAAGGGTCTAGTTGTCTATCCAATTGGGAGAGTAAAAGTGAGTGATAGGATACTTGCTTGAAGGTTGAGTTGTATACTTAATATTCGGTGGAACCTAACCTTGAGGACCATGCTTAGATCGTGAAAATATGTGGATTGAAGAGTACTGTTTAAGGAGTTAGATAAGATACTTAATGTTATAGAGCAACCTGAAAGAATAGGCTTAAGATGCTAATGATGATGAGTGTATGATGAAGTGAGTTAGTATCACTTGACTTAGGTGAGTGATTGAGCTGAGAAAGGCTCATTGTTGAGGAATACGAATCATTTGCTATAATAGTGGAATACTCGAAGAGGTTGAATCACTATGTGACCCTAGGTGGCTTAATAAATCTTAGCGTTTATTTATTGAAAAACTTAAGAGAAATTTGAAGTTGCACCACCAGTATGTGGATGGAATAAAGTAATTCATTGAGAGATGTAAGTTCGGAAAAACTTGATGGTTTAAAAATTGTTATCTGGTGGACAGTAGGGTAAACAAATAAAGTGGATATAGCATATAGGGAAGATGACCTGAAAGTGTTATTGAATTGTCATTAGTGGAACTAGCAGAGATGTGACATCTCAAACTTTTGAGAATAGGTAGCCGTAATGGTGATATTGTCTGAAGGTTTGGAAGGCTTGGGTGTATAAATCGTTCGAGGAATTGTTCGGGAGAACCGACAATTGAATGACTTGATTTGAGAAGTAAGAAGTGAGAACCCCGTGAGAATAGTGAGAAACCCGCACCTTGGGAGGTTTCCGTAATCATTCCTTTCATATCGCCTCTCTCATTTCCTCTCCTTTGCTTCTCCTTCTGATCATGACATCAATTTTATTAGAGTCCATAGCCTAAAGTTCCTTACCTTGTCATCCCGTTGTTCCCCGAGTCGCTTTCTTATGTCTATCTCGGAATCTGTATCGTTTTTGCACCTGAGGTTCGTATCTCATCTCTTCTTCCGTGAGCCTTGTTCCTTTTCATTTAGATTAGTGGCGAGATCGACCTGTTCTTGGGGTAGAGATACATGCCTTGAGGAATGCTTGGTCCTGCGTTGTCAGGATTTGGTCGAGAGTTATTGGTGACGGTGTGAGAATATTGAGACATTTACAAGTGGACTTATATAGCTGACTGAGTGTTAACCTTGAGTTACTTATGGAACCTCGGCATTTGCCTATTGATGTACTTACAGGTAACCGTTGATGTTGAGGTAATCGTAGAGTAGAAATTTGAAACTTATAAGTGTTCATAAATATCAATTGAGGAATCTCGGAATGTGAGTGCCTAAATCTTATGGAAACCGTAGGAGTGAAAGTTGTTACTTATTTGGAACATTTTTTTTTGGGATGTATATTGTTGGTAAGTGGTTAGAAACCAGAGGATTTAAGAGTTGCTACCTTAGTAAGATCTTGGTTTGAATGTTCATTGTGGTTATAAAATTTGGGAATTTAATATATCGAGCCTTGTGGAATAGGTTTGCTAGGATCGAACCGTTAAAATTTAAGGTTATAGGACGATGAATACCATATCTTGGGTTTTGAGGTTCGTTGTTATGATAATGGAATTCCGGTTCCGAGTTTTGAAAAACTTCTTGTTGAGGCATACCTTTTTCTGTGGATGAGATAATGGTAAGAGGGATCGTGAAACCATGGAGAGTCTAGAGATCACTTGAATTGTCCTTCTTGAGATATATTGGGAATCGTTGTAACGGTGCTTTGATTATGGATCGAGTGATTAGTGACCCCATGTTTAGCAAGAGTTACCGTTTTCTTGACCTCTAACCTGGTTGTTTCATTCCTTCGATCCTTCCTCGTGTGTTTTGTAAGCTGTGAAACTAGAAACTCTCAATCCTTCGTGTCGAAAATAATCTCTATGATCATTTCTACGCTCCCGGTGACTATTTTTGGAATGTGTTCACTATTTTTAACACTGAAAGTTGTAATTTTTGGAAAAACCTTAATCGTTTTGAGGATTTGGAAACTTCTCCCTCTTTTGTTGAAAGTAAATAAAGGTCGATTTTGAAGGAAACTTGATTTTAAAGAGCAGAACGTTTAACAACTTTGATGGACTTCAGCGTTGACTGCCACTGCAACTTGTTATTGGAGACGTCTGATAACCTGTGATGTGCTTATCAACACCGAATCAATCTAAATTTTGAACCTTATCGATTTAATTTTGGGACTTGTCTCAGATTTGGAATGTCGGACTCTTGAATACGTAACGAGAATCCCAATGTCCATTGACAAGACTTGTGCCTTGAAATCTTTTGCTTCTTGAAACCTTTTCGAAAGATAAAGTTTTGGGTCACCATAACCCGTGTGGTACATTTTGAAAGTTATAGTTGTTTTCATACCTATTTATGTCTTCAAGTTTCGAGGACGAAACTTTTTGAAAGATGGGGTGATTGTAACATCCCGCATTTTCGTAAATTATATTTTGAGAGTTTTAATTTATTTTACGGAATAAAATAATATTTTAATATAAATTGTTAAGTTATTTTTAAATGTTCCGTTAAGATCCGTCTTAAGAAACCTTAATTTCTTAAGATGTTAATAACTTGGCTTAAATCAAACCCGACTTAAAACCCGTTCACAACTAATGACCCGACTCAAGTAAGAAAAAGGACTACTTAAACCCCCACCAAACCCTTATGTCGACATCTCTTCTCCCTCACAACTCTTTCCACTGCTTCTCCTTCAACCTCCATTTTTCTTATTTCTTCAAGCTTCAACTCAACATTTCGAGGTCTTCCCGAAGTCGAATCAAGGCAAGTCATACCTTTTCGGAATCCTTGCGAGATGTGCAAGATATCCGTCTCTTTCAATTTCATTTTCGTTCAACTTGAAAAAGGGGCTGTTTTGTGTAATTTCCGTTTTTAGCATCTACAAACCCGTTTTCTTTGTTGTAGGAGAAGACTTAGAGGATCTTGGTGTTGATAGTTTCATTGTTGAAGAGGATCTTGGAGCTTAATCGCTTTTGAGGTGACGATAATGAGTAACTCGGCCTTTTTGTCAAAGTAGCATGCTTGTTGTGTTCTTGGATGAATTCTTGTGTTTAGGAACATGTTTAGGTTTACTTTTATCTTCTTTATGCTTCTTATAATGTTATTGTGGAAGTATTGTGTTGAATTCATGGTTTAAGTGGAAATTTTGAGTATACATGAAGATCGGTATCATTTGGGATTTTCGTTCTTATGCTTGTTTAATGCTTGATTTTGTGCAAAAATCATATATGAGACACACTTGGGATTGTTATGGGTTGTTATGTGTTGATTGTATAGGTTTGATGCTAGAAATCATGGTTTAGAAGTGGTTGTCGAAGGATTGATTGAATTGGCGAATTGCAGGAAACTTACGAAACCAACCTGGCCCGTGCTTGGGCGCAGGCTGCGCTCCAAATTGCGCAGGCTGCGCATCCCAGGCGCAGCTGCGCACCCCCTTGCGCAGGCTGCGCAAAAACCGCTGTAACTTTCTGCTCGTTTATCGGATTGTCGAGCCGTTTTGGGGGCTTGTTTCGCAATTGTTTTTAGGATGTTTTAAGTGATGTTTGGTGGTAAATATACTTAGTATTAAATGTCGATTGGAGCTAGGAAAGTCATCATAAGAAGCGTGGTTATCTGTCTCGAGTCAATTAGCTCATAAGGAGTTGATTGCGGAAATTGTGCATGAAGATAGTTAACTTTTAGGAACTTTCTTGTGAAGAGTCTAAGCATATTTTAATCATGTTGTGAGGCTCATATGGTTGATTTGATATGTATATTTATTTAATATGAGACTCTCCGTCTGTGGCCAACCGGCTGAGAGTACTTCTTGAGGTTTTTGTGAGTTATGCGTAACATTGAGACCATAGGAAATAGGTCTCCCAGCCGGCAGACCGGCCGCCTGCCAGCCGGCTGGGAGTGCGTTCTAGTTTAGTTGCGTGAGTTGTAATATAGGGAAGCTGAGTTCCCAGCCGGCCGACCGGCTGCCTGCCGACCGGCTGGGAGTCTCTTTGCATTGTGTTGTTTTAAAGAAAGAAAGGCTGAGGAGGTCACCAGCCGGCCGACCGGCTGCCTGCCGACCGGCTGGGGACCCCTGTAGGCTATTTTGAAGTTTTCGTAATTTAATCGTAACTTTCAAACGGTTAATCGGTTTTACTTGAAACTTGTTTTGTGTACCTTTGACATGTAACTGAGGTGCCCGGAGGATGGGCAACATTATATTGGGTTCGGGAATAGGGTAAGGATAGAGACCCCCCGGTCGGGCAACCGAAAGGGAAACCGGCTCTCCCTCATCTTTGTTCTCGGGGTCAATTAAGTGTTGATTAGAAGTTAAAGATAGAACTATAGAGTAGTTCATAGACTTGAATGATATTGTTTTGATGCGTATTAAGTTATGCCTTAAGCTGGCCTCTGAACTAAATACGTGAGTTGTTTGTCGTGTATGGGAACATGCGTTGAGTTTTCGCCTCTGAGTTCCATACATGTCTGTTTGTCGTGTCTGGGACATGCGTTGAGTTTTCGCCTCTGAGTCCAGACATGTATGTGTGATCGCGTCAGGACATGCCTTAAGTTGGCCTCTGAGTCTGACGAGTAGAGCAACTGCACGACGGGGCAGTCAGGTTGTCATACCTTACCCGGAGTGCAGGTGTTTGGTGCTAGAACATGCGTTGAGTTTTCGCCTCTGAGTCTAGTATCTTGTGATGTGGTAGGGGAACATGCGTTGAGTTTTCGCCTCTGAGTTCCTTACTTGTGATAGTGAATTGAATGCTAGTCCATGCGTTGAGTTTTCGCCTCTGAGTCTAGTGTTCTGTGATAGCCGGTCCATGCGTTGAGTTTTCGCCTCTGAGTCCTTGCTTGAGATTGTGAACTTGGTATTTAGGTTATGCGTTAAGATGTCGCCTCTGAACCTTTATACTTGCTGAATTATTTAGTACCTAGGTTATGCGTTAAGATGTCGCCTATGAACCTTTGTACTTGCTGTTTTATATCTGCTTGCCTTGATGATGGTACAGTGTCAGATATGCATAATATGTTATTGTTGTTATATGAGTTGTGGTTAAATCATCCAAGGCATTGGATGACTCTTAGTTCGGTTTCATAAATAATTGGATTGAAAGACCCCCCGACTGGGTAACCAGTAGGGAGACCGGCTCTCCTTCCTATTTGTTTATGAAGTTAGTTGAGAGCCGTGCAGGGTATTCGCATGATAGCAAGAGATCAGATGATGAGTTGTTTATGCTTCACATGTTGTTATATGTTGGAGTATTCTGTATTGTTTTATATGTTACGTGTTGTCACAAAAGGTGGCTAGGAGAACTCTAGTCACTCCCCACTGATTGTGGCGTACATGTTTTCATGTATGTAGGTACATGCTGGTTGGAGCAGGGGTTCACGAGAGCTAGCGAGCGATGATCCGTTCATCATGACTTACCTTATGTCGTTTAGCTGGACTCGTAGTTTGTTACATTTGTTTTTGTGCCGGTAGGGATGTTCCATCCCCGGCTGATGTATTTATTTTATGTTTCAGTTTGATACTTAGTACCGTTACTTATCTATCTTGGTTTCAGTTTCAGTTTACGTTTTAGTCTAAGACTTCTCGCATGTTGTTTTATCTTCTAAAAAGTTTTAATTCCGCTGCATTTTTGGTACTTTTATGTGTTTATATTTCCGCTTTCGCGAGGGGTTTTACAGTATTCATAGTAGCTGTTATTGTATTCATAGTAGCTGTTATTGTATTCATAGTAGCTGTTATTGTATTCATAGTAGCTGTTATTGTATTTATAGTTTCATAGTAGCTGTTATTGTATTCACAGTAGCTGTTATTGTATTCATAGTAGCTGTTATTGTATTCATAGTAGCTGTTATTGTATTCATAGTAGCTGTTATTGTATTCATAGTAGCTGTTATTGTATTTATAGTTTCATAGTAGCTGTTATTGTATTCACAGTAGCTGTTATTGTATTCATAGTAGCTGTTATTGTATTCATAATAGCTGTTATTGTATTCATAATAACTGTTATTGTATTCATAATAACTGTTATTGTATTCATAGTAGCTGTTATTGTATTCATAGTAGCTGTTATTGAATTTTAGTGTGTGTGTGTGTTATTGTATTTTAGTGTGTGTGTGTGTTATTGTAATATATCCAGATTTTTACCTGATTTTTGAATTTTAGTGTGTTTTTTCTTTAAATTAGCTTAAATTGTTGTTTAATGGAGATAATGTGTGTGTGTGTTATTGTAATATATTGTTGTGGTTATTCTATAGTGATAATGGCACCTAAACGTAAGGCCGAGGCTCAAGTTGGTAATAGAGCTGATTTGAAACGTTCCAAAGTAGTTTTCCGAAGGAAGGGGCATAATATTTCCCCTCCAACTCCAATATTGAACATGTAAGTACACTTATTCTTCTGGTTTTAGAGTTTCTGTTGATGCATCACTTTTTTATTTGCTTTTCAGACAATTATTGTAATCGTCTCAGACTGTTATTGTAATTGTCTACGATTGTTATTGTATTCGTGTGAGACTGTTATTGTAATGTTCTAAGACTGTTATTGTATTCCCTTTTTTACTATGATTTACAATAACAACTATTATGAATACAATAACAGCTATTTTAATGGTTTGTACACAGTTATTTATAATGTGCTTAGACACTTCATTTAAACACAGTTATTGTATTATATAATTTGTGTTATTGTATTATAAAACTCAGTTATTGTATGCAGTAGTGACTTCATGGGAGTGTTGTTGTATTTTATGCTTCAGTTTGTGTTTATTTAGCTTGTATGGTTTTTTGCAGTGCTTCGAAGATTAAAGTCAGTTGCCGCCCTAATGTCCTAGTCAACCTTTTGCAAAAACTTGGGCCAAACCAGAAAAAGGCAGTTGTTGAGTTGGGGTTTGGTGCTTTACTTGATTTTAAATTGGGTTTGTTGCCATTGCGTGATATACCACTGTTTGTGAAGCACTTTAATTCAGAATCTAATTTTTTTGAAGCAAAAGAGATTAAATTCCCTATTAGCAAGGCTGATGTTCATGATATTTTTGGGTTGCCAATTGGGGGTGATAAGGTTGAGGTTGTTTACACGGGTAATAGTGTATTATCTTCCCAAGAGACGCTAAAAGATGAATTTAGGAAGAAGTTTGACGTGAAAGGGCCAAATTATGTAAGTGTGCCTGCTGTGTTTTAATTGAGATGGGAGATGATGGGGGAGATGAATTTAAGCGCTTGTTTGTGCTTTATGCTATGACAACTGTTCTTGTTCCTCCTTCTGTTTATGGAATCGATTTCTCGCTGCTTAAGGCTGTTCAAAATGTTGAACGTATCCCCCATTTGGATTGGTGTGGTTACGTTTTTGAAAAATTAGTTGAGGGTGTGCAACGGTGTAGAGGCGGGTCATGTACTTTGCGTGGGTGTATACTTGTTGTCATGATAGCATACTTCCACCGGTTGCGTTTCAAGGGTCATTCAATGTCCTCTGAAACTCCTCTTATCAAACATTGGGATGAGGAATCCTTTCTCAGAAGGGGAAAGTTAGAGCTGAGCTCTGGTTCCCTGGGGAATGGGGAATATATCAGCAATGTTTATCCCAAATGGCAACACTCAAAAGCTACAATTGATACTTCGTACAAAGGGAGTTCCGTTGTTGTGAGTTCCGTTGTTGACAAACCTGAACCTGGAAAGAAGTATCTTGAACTACCCAACAGTTTTGATACGGATGAGGTCATTCGATCAAAAGCTTCTGATGTAAGTTTTCTAATTTACATCAGTTATAGTTTCAGAGTAGTATAACAATTATTCTAATTCATATTAGCTGTTATTGTATTCATAATAGCTGTTATTGTAATTCATAATAGCTGTTATTGTATTTATAATAGTTGTTATTGTATTCATAATAGCTGTTATTGTATTCATAATAGTTATTGTATTTATAATAGTTGTTATTGTATTCAGTTTTCCATTCTGTAATACCTGTTATTGTAATTCATAGTAGCTGTTATTGTATTCATAGAAGCTGTTATTGTATTCATAATAGTTGTTATTGTATTCATAATAGTTGTTATTGTATTCATTTTTCCATAATGTAATACCTGTTATTGTAATTCATAATAGCTGTTATTGTATTCATAATAGTTGTTATTGTATTCAGTTTCCCATAATGTAATACCTGTTATTGTAATTCGTAATAGCTGTTATTGTATTCATAATAGTTGTTATTGTAATTCATAATAGCTGTTATTGTATTGCATAATACATGTGTATTGTAATTCATACTAGGTGTTATTGTATTGTATAACAATTATTGTAATGATTTATTATAGTTATTGTTTAACGCCTTTTTATTTTTGTTTTTTAGGTTTCTCAATTACATTTCTTGATGATGAAGAGAGATGTCGAGATATTTCTCCATTTGTACACACAAAGAAAAGAAGCAATGGAGAAAGAGTCTTGTTCAACTAATGATGCTTCTACTTCTGTGTCATTGGCTTCCCAAACTCCCGCTTTTTTGAATGATGAGAACTCAATGTTCATTAAATACTTTGATTTTATTTGCGAAAAAGCTGAGGAAATCAATAATGTGGGAAGTAAGTTGCCATTGTACGAAACATTTTGCAAAGAGCATGAAAAAAGTACAGGTTTTTCTCCCTGTTCATTTTGGAGACCATTTTTTCTGCGTTGCTTTAAATTTTGTGGAGAAGAGTATCAACTATCTTGACAATCGGGTATACGATGATTTTGAAGATAGTATCTGGTTGGTGGCTACCAAATCTATTGTACGTACCTTTATATGATGTTTTCTTAAAGTTATACCTTTTTGTGGTTATTTTGTATTTTTTATAATGTTAATTATTGTAATGTATAATAGCTGTTATTGTATTTTTTTACTTGAGCATGACTGACTTTGTTTTTAAAATTAACCAGGTTGAAATATTTGGTAGATTTCTGGTAAAGGAAGGGCATGAACGAGGCAGCGAGGTCTCTAATTTCAAACTTGTAAATGTGGATTTTCCATGGAAATTAGAAGGACCTCAAAACTTAGATTGTGGTGTTTTTGTCATGATGCATATGATGTTTTACAACGGGGAGTTGTTTACATCAGAGTTGCATGATCCACTAAAAAGAATTATTTACAGAGCTGAAATTGCTGCTATCCTAGTGTTAGCTGATATCAACAAAGAAAGAGAGAGGTTGTTGCCTTTGGTTGAGGAATTTACAAAGACAAAGGAACAGTTGCTCCCTAAGTTGATTGAAAAACGAAGGTTAGCTGAGATGGAAAACGAAAAATTTGAGGCCACTGATCTGGAGGTTGCTAAGATATTAGCTGAGAAACTGGTTGCTGGTGACGGAACTCCGGTAGGTTCAAAAAAAACCGTGCAAAATGAGCCATTCAGTGCTGGGATAATTAGATCATCCAGAGGTGGTTCTAGAAGAGCAAACTCTGATGGTCTTGGCTGCTCAATAAATTGTGGGAAGGCAGACAAAAGTATTGTTGTAGTGTCAAAAATTATGAAGACTAATAACAGATTGACAACTGGGTTACCAAGTCTGAAGAAACAAGTTATTGACTATTGTTTCTTGGACGATTACACACTTAAAAATGAGTATGTGTCCTTTTTCTCTTTTGTTGCATTTCAACTGTGGGTTCTTTTTCTCGTTGTGGTATTAGTGATTGTGTGTCTTTTTTTTTGCAGGGAGCTTTTGTTTTCTTCTGGATCTGCTATTGTGGATAGGTCTGATGTTAGGTCAACAAAACCTGATGATTACACTGAGACACGGGTTATAACAGCATGGTCAATTGTGTTGAATTACATGGAGGTTAAAGAGAAAGAATCGCCAATGATGATGTTCCTTGGTTCAGCACACATGGTATTAGTTGTTTTTACTTGTGCAGTTATTATATGTTTTAGCTTTTTTTCATTAAACCGGTGTTGAAAACTATATCATTTTTCAATTAAGTCAGTTTACATAATAGCTGTTATTGTATTCATAATAGCTGTTATTGTATTACATAATAGCTGTTATTGTATTCATAATAGCTGTTATTGTATTCATAATAGCTGTTATTGTATTCATAATAGCTGTTATTGTATTACATAATAGCTGTTATTGTATTCATAATAGCTGTTATTGTATTCATAATAGCTGTTATTGTATTCATAATAGATGTTATTGTATTACATAATAGCTGTTATTGTATTCATAATAGCTGTTATTGTATTCATAATAGCTGTTATTGTATTCATAATAGCTGTTATTGTATTACATAATAGCTGTTATTGTATTCATAATAGCTGTTATTGTATTCATAATAGCTGTTATTGTATTGCATAATACATGTTATTGTATTATGTTGGTTATTGAATTGCATAATACAAAACCGTTGTATAAAATTCAGTTTTATTTGTGATAGGCAATTGTTGAAGACATGCTGGAAACCACTCAAGGGGTTCTAACTCCAAATGACAGTGATAAAGACAGGATCTTTGAGTTTTGGAATTGTTATTTATCTGAACACGTTGTAAACTCTGCGATCGACGTGGACCTTGTCTTCATCCCGTTGTCCTTAGACATGCACTACTTTTGTGTTTGCATTAACTTCATAAACAAGACGGTTGATGTATTGGACCATACATTGCATGCAAATTGGGAAAAGTCTGATTTCTTCAAACTTGCAAAGATTGCAGTATGTTCTCTAAATTCAAACTCTCTTTAGTAGTTATTGTATAGTTTTGTATGGGTTATTATATAGATAAAAATGAGTTTATGTTAATTAAGTTATTGTAATGTGTGTGTTTTTGATACAATTGTGATTTTGCATTTTTTTGTGCATGTTTTAGGTTGAATTGTTTTCCGACTATCTGGATACAAGGAAAACAGCAAAAGAAGGGATTTCCGTTAACACATTTGAACTTGTTAATGTTGATTTTGAATGGAAAACAAAACTTATGAACAATCACGAATCAGGATTCTATATCATGTTTCACATGCTCACATATGAAGGGAAGCACGACAAGGGATTGGTATCAATTAAGAAGAAAACGGAGAGGACTGCTTTATGGATTGAGATGATGTGTATTTTTTTGATGTCAGATGCCAATGACTCAAGAGCGGCTCTTTTGGAAGAAGTGGTGAATTTCAGGGAAGACATACTGAAAAAGGAGAAGAATCTTGTAAAGAAGAGGAAAAGTTCTATGAAAAGGTATAAAAGTGTAGCTTTAAGAGGTTTTGCTAAACCAAAAAAATGAGCTCTTTTTAAATGTTGGAAATTGTAATTGTTGTGGGAAAGGATTGTATTTTTGTAAAGCGTAGGAAGTGCTATATTTTTGTGACAGCTATTGTAATCATCAAAACAGTTATTGTATTCATCAAAACAGTTATTGTATTCATCAAAACAGTTATTGTAATTTTTGTTCAGACAGTTATATGCAATGTCTCAGGCAGTTATTTTAATGATTTTCAGACAGTTATTGCAATGGGTTCATACAGTTATTGTAATGATTTTCAGACAGTTATTATAATGGATTTTACACTGTTATTGTAATTCATTATAGCTGTTATTGTATTGCATATATATGTTATTGTATTCAGTTTTGGAGTTTGTAATACCTGTTATTGTAATTCATTATAGCTGTTATTGTATTCATAATAGCTGTTATTGTAATTGATAATAGCTGTTATTGTATTGCATAATAGTTGTTATTGTATTCAGTTTTCCTATTTGTAATACCTGTTATTGTAATTCGTTATAGCTGTTATTGTATTCATAATAGCTGTTATTGTATTGCATAATACCTGTTATTGTATTCAGTTTTCCATTTTATAATACATGTTAATGTAATTCATTATAGCTGTTATTGTATTCATAATAGTTGTTATTGTAATTGATAATAGCTGTTATTGTATTGCATAATAGCTGTTATTGTATTCAGTTTGCATTATGTAATACCTGTTATTGTATTCATTATAACTGTTATTGTATTCATAATTGCATATGTTGAACTCCAAAAACACGATTTTTAGTAAGTAATTATTCTAAAGTTTCTTACACGAAATATAGATTCTCAACTATAGTAATCTAAGATAAAATACTGAGAAATTTTTGTATTATTGTAAAGTTGTGGTACGATTATTGTAATTGTGTTCATTGGATGCCTTATTCATCCTCCATTTCATCTCCCTCTTCATCTTCTTCCTCAGGTGCATGCTCAACAAATGGATTTGGGCAGTTTCTTTTGTCATCGTTTCCCATTTGTTTGCAGTTATTACATAGCCTCTTTGGTTTGCTTGCCTTTTCAATTGCCTTTTCCTTGTTTGATTTCATTCTCTTGCCACTTCCTTTGTTTTTTGCAATCTTTGGTGGGTGAACAGTAATGTTTGATTTTGCTGAACAACCTAAGAGCATCTCCAATTCTTGTTCCTTTGTCAAGTTCTCTTTTGTTGGACAATTTTTCTCTCGAAATTGTAAAAGCATCACACTTAGTTCCTTTATATGGTCTGGAGGCATTGACTTTAGAGCACTTATTGTTGCATAAAACTCAGACCATACTCTTGATAATTCCAGCTTTCTTAAGTCAGTTGGATCATAATCTTGTAATAACTTTCCATCCAGTCCAAACAAAGGCTTTCTACATGATTTCTTCATCCATCTACTTGCGATGTACTTCTCCGGTATGCTAGTCAATCCTTTACCTGATAGTACCCATATTATGTGTTTACAAAGGATTCCTTTCCTCTCAAACATCTTGCATGTACATGTTGTTTCTTTTGTTTCGGTATTGTGAACAACCTGCACAACAGTATAGTTATTATTGTATTGCATTATAACTGTTATTGTATTCATAATAAATGTTATTGTATTGCATAATACATGTTATTGTATTCATAATAACTGTTATTGTATTCATTATAACTGTTATTGTATCCAGTTTTACATTTTATAATACCTGTTATTGTATTCATTATAGCTGTTATTGTATTCATTATAGCTGTTATTGTATTCATAATAGCTGTTATTGTATTGCATAATACATGTTATTGTATTCTTTTTTCCATTTTTTAATACTTGTTATTGTAATTCATTATAGCTATTATTGTATACATAGTAGCTGTTATTGTAATTGATAATAGCTGTTATTGTAATTCATTATAACTGTTATTGTATTCAGTTTTACATTTTATTATTGTATTCATTATAGCTGTTATTGTATTCATTATAGCTGTTATTGTATTCATAATAGCTGTTATTGTATTCATACTTTGTTGATTATTGTAATGCATAAGTGCTTGTTATTGTAAAACATATTGGTGATTATTGTAATTCATAATATAAGCCTAAGTGGATCAGTTATTATAATGTTAAAAAACAGTTATTGTATTCACAAATTCAGTTATTCTATCTTTTGTAAAACGAAATAACCTGAAATATTCTACGATTCTTGTAGGCATCTTCAACATCTATATTGTGAATGTTTCCTTGCTCAGAAAATCCTCTAACTGCACAAGAACAGAGAGCCGCCTGCAATTGTTCTTGGAATTCATAGAAAACAGCGTGTGTGTAGATTTTGGAGGCATGTTTCTCGATCATAGTCTTAGATGAAACCTGAGGCAATGTGGTGTCACTTGTTGCATCAAGACATTTCTGATTATAGCGTTGTTGTTCCATTGCACTTTGAAAGCGCAACCAAAATTCAACAAGTGTGCCATTTATGCTCTCGAATCTTTTGAAGTAACTGTTTTGACTCTCCGATCTTTGTGTTGTTTTCAAAAGGCAACCTAAAGGCAAATCCCGAAAGTAAGCAGGTATCCATTTGTGTCTTTTGCCATACATGTATGTCAACCAAGTGTTATCATGTAATTCAAAGTCACTGATCACTTGAACCCATTTTTCTTCAAACTCTACTGGTTCCAAGTCAGTGTCCCAAACAACTGAACATATTCTCTCAACAAAGTCTGTTTCTTTACAAATTTGTGATTCAACTTTATCAGTTAATTTTGACATTATATGCCACATGCAGTAGCGATGTCTCGCTTTCTTGAATACGGAATTCACCCCGAGTTTAATCGCTGGATCTTGATCGGTAAGAATGCACTGAGGTTCTTTCATTCCCATACAATCGAGGAACTTCTTAAACACCCAAGTGAAAGACTTATCGTTCTCATGATCGACAAGTGCAGCAGCAAAGGTTACTGATTTTTTGTGGTTATCAACACCGGTGAATGGCGTGAAGGCCATATGATACTTGTTAGTGCCATAAGTAGGGTCAAATGTGATGGTGTCCCCGAACATGGAATAATTTGTCCTTGCCTGCCCGTCTGCCCAAAATATTTTAGCCAAACATTCATCCTTATCAACTTCATAAGCATAGTAAAAATTTTCAGAAGTTTCAGCGAGCCCCTTTAAATAGGCGAGAATCATGTCAGCATCTTTGTCACCTATGAAACATTTAATATTTCTTTTGAAGTTCTTGAAATCCGTCAGAGTTGCGCCAATGTTTGCATACCCATTTGATTGTTCCCCCATCATTCTAAATGTCTTTGTAGCACCAATGTTGAGTTTACAATTGTTAACAATTGTTTGCTTAATGTAAAGGTTAAGTGTTCTTAAATTTTTCTGAAATTCCCTTTCTTTGAGTGGACAAAGTCTGTGATTGTGACCTTCGTAAAACTGATCAATGACATACCCTCTTATCTGCATGTTATCATTAAATACAGCAGCAAACCGTATTTTTGCCTTGCAACCAAATCTTGTCAGTTTCGTTTTTTTTGCTTCTACAGACCTTTTTCTCTTCTTATTCCCTTCTGCGTTTTCAGTTTCAACAATCGGCAGAAACTTTTTGCGATCCTCTTTGAAACCATGTCTGTTACAGACCATAGATTTTTTGTCTACCAAGCCATCACGGAATCTGGTTTGTGTGTACTTTCTCGGTATGAAACCACAGGCCACAGCATATAAATTGTAAAACTCGATTGCCTCCTCAAGTTTTACAAACATTAGCCCCAATGCAGGCTTGAAACCATTTTCTACCATCCTACTCCACTCCTCACTACCACCTGGAGTGTATCTCATTCCAAGATTATGGACAGTATTATCCCTTGTTTCTGATTCAAATGTGGGTGTAGAGAAAGTTGTTTCATTGGTATTATTTATTTCAATACCTACAAACATATTGAAATAAGTTACTATGTGCAGTTATTGTAAGCTTCTGTACCTGTTATTGTATTACATAATGCTAGTTATTCTAATGCAAATGAGTTATTGTGTTTACATTGAGTTATTGTATCTAATAGTGACTTCTTTTAAAAAAGTTATAATAGTTGTTATTGTATTCATAATAGCTGTTATTGTATTCATTATAACTGTTATTGTAATACATAATAGCTGTTATTGTATTCATTATAACTGTTATTGTAATACATTATAACTGTTATTGTAATACATTATAACTGTTATTGTATTCATTATAACTGTTATTGTATTCATTATAACTGTTATTGTAATTCATTATAACTGTTATTGTAATTCATTATAACTGTTATTGTAATACATAATAGCTGTTATTGTATTCATTATAACTGTTATTGTATTCATTATAACTGTTATTGTATACATTATAACTGTTATTGTAATATATAATAGCTGTTATTGTATTCATTATAACTGTTATTGTATTCATTATAACTGTTATTGTAATACATTATAACTGTTATTGTATTCATTATAACTGTTATTGTAATTCATTATAACTGTTATTGAAATTCATTATAACTGTTATTGTATTCATTATAACTGTTATTGTAATTCATTATAACTGTTATTGTAATACATAATAGCTGTTATTGTATTCATTATAACTGTTATTGTATTCATTATAACTGTTATTGTATTCATTATAACTGTTATTGTATTCATTATAACTGTTATTGTATTCATTATATCTGTTATTGTATTCATTATAACTGTTATTGTATTTGCATAATACATGAAATCATGAGTTATTTTAAGCTCAATACGTAATTCATAATAGCAGTCAATATAAGCTCAATAGTGAGTTATTTTAAGCTCTCATATAGTTATTGTATCATGAAATCATGAAATCATTATAAACTAGACAAATTGATACCTGAAATCGTCAATGTTTGATCGTCATTAAGCTGATTAAGATGATCGTCATTAAGTTCGTCTGAATTCATGATCGCAAATCCTGAAGATTACGAAAACAATACATAAATTGTCGTACAATTTGTTATTTGAAGCAAATAATTCAGCTATTCAAGTATTAAAATAACAAAATCGTAAGAATTATTACCGAAAAATTAGGGTTCTGCAAGTTTTTCGTCTGATTTTTCAGAATTGATGAAGAATTGATGAAGAATTGATGAATTTGATGAATTGATGAAGAATTGATGAAGAATTTTGATGAAGAATTATACGTTTTTCTGAGGTTTTGTGATGATTTTTTTGGGTTTTTGAAGGAGAGAGAAAGTTAGGGAAAACAGAGTTTGTTAGAAATTTGATGAAGAATTATGAATTTTACGCGCGTCTTAGAAATTTGGGTTTAGGTCAATTGTATTTATACGCGGGGGTAACTCACGGAATATGGCAAACTCACCGGAACTCGCCTCTATATATATATATATATATATATAGGGTCGAGATCCGGTGAGAACCACTAGTATAATGAGAACCATGAGAACTTCTGAATTAATAAAAACTGTTAGATCAAACTAAATCAAGAGCTGAGAATTGTTCTCATGCTTTGTGACAGGACAACAAATACTTTGGGTTATTATCTCAATTCTCACATAATGTTTCTCGTTTCTAACTTTCCCATTTTTACTTTTTTTTCCCCCCAAATTCTCTCTAAATCTCCAGAAAAATAAAATAAAAAACCAGCTACAAGAACACAGCGACTTCAGCCACTGCGATTTCCCTTAAGTCTATAATAATGTCGTAGATTACATCTTTTCAATTCAATGAGGTTTGTATTCGATTCAAGTTATATTTTCATTTTCATTTTTTCCTAAAACATGAATAATTAATATTGATATTACCGAATTTTGTGCAAATTGTTGAAAAAAATCAAGATTTGTATACTAAATTAATGTTCAGCGGAATTTTGACACATGAATCTGTTAAAATCTGGGTTTAGGTACACTAGAATTTGAAAATAGGGTTTGACTAATTAATAAGTGTTATGACAATAATCTTGTTAAATTCAATTTTTATGTTGAATCATGTAACTTTGATGTTCTTATTATTGAAGCTATACAATGTAATTGAAAGATTTGAATATTAAATCGTGACTTCTATTCAATTTGTGTTGCTCTGCAAAGTGTTGCAGGGTAAATTTGCCACAATGCTAATTAAATTTATTCTTGTACAATAATCCAATTTACACAATTTTATGTGACACCAAAATCTAGCTTGGATACATTATCTCGCTGGTGTAATCTATATACGGTATTTAACCACAAAAAAAAGCACCAAGGTATAACTGAGATACTATGAACTACGTTTCGGTGTATCTGCGAGGTGAACGAGTAAAGTTTGAGCTATTTTTTTGTGCTTTTGTGAGCTGAAACCGTTTATGTGAGCTATAGTTTAGTGTATAAGTGAGGTGTAATAGTGCATCTGAGTTATAATATGTTGCAATTTAAGGTGAACTCGTGTACATGACCTTTGTGTTGGTGTATCTTTGACGTAAACACGTGAAGATAATTGTTATGTACCTGGGCTATATTTTGCGCTCGTGTGACTCTTTGAGGTGAAATAGTGTATCCGAGCAATACTTTATTGCATTTGTAAGGTGTAATAGTTGTAAGGTGTAATAATGTATATGAACTACAGGGTGGTCTGAACCAATTGATGCTTTCAATAATTCGATGCCATGGTGTGTTTATGTATATTTTGCTAAACGAATAGAATTGTGTATCTAGCGGCCTAACTTTTATATATAGAGTATTAATGTGTGCATTTGTGGGGTTCGTCTGGTTCATGGTGGAGACAACGTGGGCTGCTACCTCGTCGTAAATATGGTGTCAATGGGTTGGGTGTATGTATATACGTGCTTCCTAGTGTAAGTTGATGTGATTTTGACTTTGAGTTTTTGCAAGTTTATTGAATTTTTTATTATGTTGCATATCTTACTTGAAGAAAGGCACAACCTTAGTTTCCTGTGTTGATGTTTATTTTTTTGTGCATATAGTGGTTGTTTTCATGTATCTACGAAATATTTCTATGCACCTACATTTCTTTCAACTGTATAGAGAAAAATGAAGGCTGTAGAGCTCAATCATATACGACGGATGTGTAAATCTACTCAATCATATTTCTATGCGCCTACACTTCTTAGCTCCGATGGCATCATTACATACTTAAAAGAGTGAATATTTTTCTGAACTTATATATGTTGTTATTTACAGCATACAAATGATGTATAGTTGTCCTCTCCTTATATACCCAACTTATTCTCTTCTTGGTTACTGATCTGATATGAGTGGCACACACTTCCTAGAAGTGTTTTTTGCTAGTTGGCCTCATTCATTGTTAATTGATCACATATGTTCATTAATAATGATTTAATCAAACATTAACATATCAAATTGTACTATCTTTGATATCATCATTACTATTTATTTTTACATTACAACTACTTAGATTTTATTATTTCGTAAGCCAATTAGCTCAAATGGCAGAGCATTGTGCAATGCACAAGATGTGAGTTCAACTCCCACATTGGCTTGTAAGTAAGAATGTTTCTTTTACATTGAGATCGCCGAAGGCCATAATATATGATCATAGTTTCTATGCATAATAACATAAACTACTCTTTGAAATTCTTATCAACAAAGTTATTACACTGCCTCCTTTGCGTTATTGTTGCATGTATGAGTCTAATTATAGCCTACTCGTCATTGCCTTAGTATGCTTATGGCCTATTTAATTTTAGTTGTACTATATTGCTTGCATCTTGATACGTTTCAATCATGGGATTTTTATTTAACAGGCTATATGGGATTTGAACCCATACCTTTGTGCAAAATGTGCACATCGCTCTATCATTGAGCTAATAGCCTTTAGAATACGCTAAACAAATACGAGTATAAAATAACGGGCGTATTTTATGATTAATGCCGCCTAAATAACTGACATAAGTACATACACTAAAATGCCTTGAAAGGCCAGTACATACATTAAATCTCCTTCATACTCATTTCTTTTATTTCATGTACATAAAACCTTATTTCATGCACATAGAAACTTAATATATTCACATAAAACCTTATTTCGTGCACATAATATTAAAATTCATGTCCTTATCCAAGAGTATCATAATATAACCAAATGATGCAATTGAAAAACGTTTTAATGCACATAAAACCTTATTTCATGCATATAGAACCCTATTTCATGCGCATAGAATCTTATTTCATGCGCATATAATTAAAATTAATGTCCTTAACCAACAATAATTAGTTTCATAATATAACTAACAATGCAATTCAAAATTTTTTTAATGCACATAGAACATTATTTCATGCATATAGAACCTTATTTCATGCACACAACCTTATTTCATGCACATAAAACCTTATTTCATGCCCACTTAACACTTATTTCATGCATATAAGACCTTATTTCATACACATAGAACCTTATTTCATGCACATATAGGCTTAACATGTAAATGCTTTCTATTGAAATTCGAACTCCATATTTCATGCCCACTTGACACTTATTTCATGCACATAAGACCTTATTTCATGTACATAAAACCTTATTTCATGCACATATAGGGTTAAAATGCAAATGCTTGCTATTTAAATCCAAACTCCTAGCACAATAATGTTGTTACCCAGACAACAACTTCACATGTGAAATAACGATAGAACTATAGAACTGGATAATTGCACAACCTTTGTTTGGCTTGGTTTGAACACCAATAATATCACTAGTGAAATCTCGCCTAAGAATGTTGGCAATAGTTGCAAAGAAGTAGGAGGGCTTCTTGAGTTTGTAGCAATCAAACCTGAGAGATTAAACTAAATACCATCTTTCCAAAACAGTGATTGTATGTGTATACTTACTCAACTACAGATTATCTCTGGTGTATACGGTTTCACGTCGTCGACTACTATACAAGGACAAAAAGAGATAGACGAATTCCTCCGTATATATGATTTTCATTAGAATTGTGCTCTTCCCCTATACTTTAACGAGGTAACAACAAGCAAACATCCGCTCTTTTAATGCTTTAGAAATAGGTGTGAGCATTTCACAAGATTATAAAAATAAGTATAGTAGGTTGGCTGTAGTTACCACAAAAAGTGTTTCAACTACTATAAGGCAAGCTCTTCTATTACATCACGATATTCTAATTTTCCCAACCTCGTCTAATAGAGTCGTTCATTTCTATTATGTTAGAACTGTCTTCCTTCTCCTCTCTAATAGCTTTACGAGGGCTGCTTACCCACGTTCTAGAGAAATCTCATTTACATAATTTCTTTACTTACCTTCTTTTCTCTAGGAATTTGACTTAGTAGTATCAATTTGCTTAGGACATTATACACCATTATACTAGAAGTTTGCATTTGACAGTAAACACTAATTCAATAATAGACAATCTAATTACATAAATGATGAAAAAAAAAGCTTGGAAATAAATCTTCATGGGAACGAACTATAAATGGTCGTAAAACTGATTCTTTAATCAACAATAAAACCAGTTGGGTAATATATATATTGCTAAAATTTTTAATTTGATTGTGAACAATTTGAAAACACAACTTAAGGCAGATTGATTTCATCTCAACTGATAAATAGAAATAGAAAAGCTCAAAACAATTGCAGATGAAATGGCTTAATCGATAACTATTTTAAGGTCAGAGACCACCAATATAGACAGAATCTCGTCTTATATGCGATTTTGTTAGACTTTACGTTGAAGACGAAATATGAGGGGCTGAAATAATTTACACACCAAAGCAAGATAATCAGCGTAAAGAACGCAACTACAAAGAAACATAACTAAATTTAGCAAAATGTGAACGAATTGAGATTTATCAATACTCATGGTTGAGAAAGTTAAAACACTATCTGAGAATCCTTGACGAACTTAATAATTCATTTATAACACTCCCACCTGTTGGAATACTAGTTATTTTTTACGTTTTACTTTTAATTGAAAGTCAAAATGCTTAAAACTTTACCAATAAAGCTTAAGTTGTAAATATGTGACAATAAACCCGATGAAACATGTTACTGATGTCAATAATGAATAATGATACCCAGAATTTGAAATTATTACAATAAAATCCTAGTATCAATTTTAGTAATGCTCTATATTGCAAACAACATAGCCAAGTATTCAATAGGAATCCAATCATAATAATTACCCAACACAAAATTAAAACTAGGATTCTAAATAAAAAATCGAAATCAGCATAGAACAAAAGATATTATAGTGATCGAATAATACTTTCAGCGATTAACTATGTAAATTGAAGAATTAATAATCAATTACAGTGGAATGCAATTAAGATTTCAACCTTACCTCATTTGTATAACTAAAATCGTAAAATTGGGGAATAAAAGAGAAATATGAGAAATTACAAAAATTGTAAGCTACTCAAAATCAGAGAAATCTTAGTTAAAACCAGAGAGAACAAATTAGGGGAGGTTTAAAGAATAATCGCATTTACCAGAATCCGCGTAAGTGCTCGATGGAAGGAGCGAAAATGATGGTGGTCGATGGATTGAACCGTAATTGTGATGCGGTTTAAGAAGACTCAAAAACATGATGATCGGCGAGTGATATGATCACAGAGGATGATCATAGGTGATTTTATCAAGAGGATGATTGAAGAGGACGATGGAAGAGAGAGATTTGAAAAGTGAGTAAGTTTGGAGGATTTGGGGGCCTGATGGCTTGGAAGTTTCGAGAACTTATTATTAAAACCAAATTCAATCGTCAAATTTCAGTTACTTCTAAGGGCTGCAAGTTGGTTCTCACAGTTCTCACTATCTTGATAGTTCTCATCGGATCCCGAATCTATATATATATATATATATATATATATATATATATATATATATATATATATATATATATATATATATATATATATATATATATATATATATATATATATATATATATATATGAGGCAAGATCCGGTGAGTTTGCTACTTTTCGTGAGTTACCCCCTCATTTATATACCATTGGATCTAACAAGATCAAGGGTTGAGATTAGATAAAAAAAAATACACACACTCATATTTTCTCTCTCTTCCAAACATTCCCAGGTTTTCTTTTTTCCCTATTTTCTTCACTCTTCCCCTCCTTTTCTCATTTTCTTCAAAGTCATGGCATAATCAAATCAAATTTTCACAAAAATTAAGTAATTTGAATCGAAAACACGAAATTAATTCATTATCTCCGTTCAATTTGATTGATAAGCGCAACAATTCATTGATTATCTTATAATTCATCAATTCTTCATAAAAACTGGATTAATTCAAATGAAAAATACACAATTCATTGATTATCTTCGATTAATTCAGGTGGCCGTCTACAATTTACAAAAAGTATAAAGAAATTTATGTGAAAACGGTTTCGGAGGACTTCGGCTATTAGTTTTTTATGCCTAAACAAGTCTTGCGATACGGTAGCAGTATTAGACACGTAGTCAAATTAGAATCATTAAAATTACTATCAAAATAAATTTCACCACACTCCACTAAACAAGGAAGTTTATACCAATATGCCCAATGCTGATAAATCTATGATGGACAGATTCCATTATTATGAGGCATTGAATACAGCATCAACAACAATAATAAAATTTAGTTATTTTAATGTATAAACTTAGTTATTGTAATGTAAAAATTCTCGTATTTGTAATTATTGTAATGTGTAAAGTTGGTTATTGTAATGAATAAAGTCAGTTATTCTAATTGTGATTCGATTAATTATTCACTCATTAATTGTTTAATGTCAGTTACAATTATTTTACAATCTAGTTTTTGTAATATATTGACCGAGTTATTCTAATGTAGAAACTCAGTTATTGTAATGAGTAAATCGTGTTATTGTATTGAGATTAAACTCAAATGTATTCAAATTTATATGTTGTGTTTCTTTTTATCTCGTTTAATTGAATAACTATTTTTACTCTATACAATAACTATTATTACTCTCTACGATAATTACTGCTACTCCATTAAATAATTATCAATCCAAAATGATAACTTTTATTACTTTAGACAATAACTAGGGTTACTCTAATATATTAAATAACTAATACTCTTACCCTATATAATAACAACTTTTACTCTATACAATAACCAGTGTATCACTCTATACACAATAACTATTAGTACTCTATAGTCTATACAATAACTTCTGTTACTCTATACAATAATTTGCAATAACTATTATTACACTATACAATAACTTGTGTTACTCTATACAATAACTATTATTACACTATACAATAATTTGCAATAACACTATACAATAATTTGCAATAACTATTATTACACTATACAATAACTTGTGTTATTCTATACAATACCTATTATTACACTATACAATAATTTGCAATAACTATTATTACATTATACAATAACTTGTGTTACTCTATACAATAACTATTATTACACTATACAATAACCTGCAATAACTATTATTATTATATTATACAATAGTTTGTGTTACTCTATACAATAACTATTATTACCTTATACAATAACTTGTGTTACTCTATACAATAACTATTATTACATTATAAAATAACCTGCAATAACTATTATTACATTATACAATAATTTGTATTATTCTATACAATAACTATTATTATCCTATACAATAACCCGTGTTACTCTATACAATACTATAAAATAACCTGCAATAACTATTATTACATTATACAATAACTTGTGTTATTCAATACAATAACTATTATTACCCTATACAATAACCTGGTTACTCTATACAATAACTATTATTACACTATATAATAACTACGAAAATCACTCGATCATCGATATTCATCACTTAATCATTGGAATTCATCAGTCGATCGATTTGATTTCAATAACTACGAAAATCACTAAAATAATTATCATAAGTAGAAGAAAAAAAAAGGAAGACAAGTAGTACGTAGGATGAGAAGTCTTTTTGATATTGTTGGTTATTATTTATAATCACAAATTCTCACTTGTGACGGGTATATCCGTCGCAAGTTTACGATGGGTCAAGTAATATCCATGTTGTGTCGAAAAGATAAGCAAACCGCTTAGAAAGTAGCAAATTGTTTTGTCATATTCACCCATATGAGAAGTACCGTCACAAACTAGTGACGGATATACCCGTCACAAGGGAGATTTATTGATTTATAATTGTGTTCTCAAAGATATAAAAATATAAAATGTTAGTCGAGGTGACGTATAGCCTGCTAGTTTATTTTTATGGAGAGGATAATTGTGTTCTTGTATTAGGCGTAAGGGGATCAGATGAATTCATTCTCATCCTTTTGTCATCTACTAAGTTTAATCTCAGCCCTCCATCATATATTAGATCAATGGTTGAGATTTAGAGGTGTAACTCACCAATAATACCCCAACTCATATGATCCTACTTCTATATATAGAAATAGGATCATATGAGTTGGGGTATATTTGGTGAGTTACACCTTTGAATCTGAGCCATCCATTTTGAGTTGAGATTAGTGGCTGAGATTAAATCTCACAATTCATATAAAAACCCAAATTTTCACCCCTAACTTCTTTTTTCCTCTTTTTTCAACTCTTCAACTGAAATATACAGCAAAACCTCCATAATTATACTGTAAAATCTTCATCTTCTCCAGTAAAACCTCCAACATACTGCTCATCTTTCTTCGCTAGTTTTCGTCTTCTTATTCGGTTCATCTCCAGGTAATTGTGCACAGTGTTTCTCCAGTAAAACTTTTGATTTCGTTTTTCTTATATTTTCGCTATTTTGTAGGTTTTTTAAGTTGATTTTTGCTGTGTTTTCTGTTGTTATTCTTCAATTTTGAGCAGTGTTTTTCATTAGGTAGTTCAATTAGAGTATTTGTGTACGTTTTTTCTCGTTTTAGCATAATTTTAGGGTTTCTTTTCATCTTCTTCTTTGATTTTCGTCAATTTTTTAAAAATATTCGTTTATGTAGTTTTGTTTTACTTAAAACTGGTGTGTAATTCAATTAGTCACTTTGCATTTTGTTTCCAGTTAAAATTAGGGTTTCTTAATTGTATTTTCCAGATTTTTACCTGATTTTTGAATTTTAGTGTTTTTTTTATTGTGCTTTTTCTTTAAATTAGCTTAAATTGTTGTTTAATGGAGATAATGTGTGTGTGTGTTATTGTAATATATTGGTGTTGTTATTCTACAGTGAAAATGGCACCTAAACGTAAGACCGAGGCTCAAGTTGGTAATAGAGCTGATTTGAAACGTTCCAAAGTAGTTTTCCCAAGGAAGGGGCATAATATTTCCCCTCCAACTCCAATATTGAACATGTAAGTACACTTATTCTTCCGTTTTTTAGAGTTTCTGTTGATGCATCACTTTTTTATTTGCTTTTCAGACAATTATTGTAATCGTCTCAGACTGTTATTGTAATTGTCTACGATTGTTATTGTATTCGTGTAAGACTGTTATTGTATTCCCTTTTTTATAATCGTATCAAACAGTTATTGTAACTGTCTCAGACTGTTATTGTAATGGTCTAAGACTGTTATTGTATTCGTGTGAGACTGTTATTGTAATGTTCTAAGAATGTTATTGTATTCCCTTTTTTACTACGATTGTTATTGTATTTGTAACATCCCGTATTTTCGTGACTTATATTTAAAGGCTTTTAAGATTTATTTTAATAATAAAGAATATTTTATTAACCTAACGGAAAATAATTTATCAATGTATCGTGAAGTATTTTACTAATAAGTAAGATCCGTCTTAAGAACCTCAAGTCCTTAAGACGAATACGAACTTGGCAAGGTTTAATTCCCGAATTGAATACCCGTTCTAATTTCCTACCGTTTCATAATACGGAAAGGACAACTCACTTAAACCCTTATAAACCCCAATGTCGACATATTGCTTCTCCTTCAACTCATTTCCACTGTTAAACAACTTCTCATAAAACCTCCATTTTACTCCTCCTTCTTTTGTGAAAATTCTTCATCATCCGTTCTCCGAATCACAAAAGTAAGTACATTTTCGGAATCCTCGCGCAAATTCCAAGCCATCCGTCACTTTAGTTTTTCAATTTCTTCACTTCGAAAATCCGGCCTGTTTTGTATAATTCCGTTTTTACGCTCTTAAACTAGTTTTTCCGTGTTGTAGGTGAAGGACTCGACAACCCGGACGTTGATAGTTTCATACTCGAGGAGGATCGTTAGCCGGATAAGCTTAAGAGGTGACGATAATGAGAAACTCGGCCTTTATGTGTATATTAGCATATTTGATGTGAATCTTAATTGGTTTCTGATTTTTGTCGAAATATGATGTTAAAGGACTTAGCAACATGTTTAGGTTGATGTTGTGGTGAAGAATTTATGCTTGAATTGATTATCAAATGCTTTTAAGTATATTTTCAGTTTTTATCATTTTGCGACGGATACACGTATAATTCATTTGAGGATTGTTATGGGACTTGTTTTCTGATAGATTAGTAGTATTGGATGATTTATGTTAGTGGGTAAACATTATTTGTGATGCTATCGAAGATTTGAAGTCGAATCGTGAAGTTTGTGAAAGTTTAGAAAATCACGATTTTGGTTGCAGGCTCTCTGAGCCGGTCGACCGACCGGCCGCCGGTCGACCGGCTGGGAGAGCATTTGTGTGTTTTGCGGATTTTTGGAAAATTGGCTTAGAACTGCCAGCCGGCCGACCGGCCGCCTGCCGACCGGCTGGTAGTCATTTTGCCTTGTGTCATTTCGAAAGACTTATATAGGATGGGAGCCCAGCCGGCAGACCGGCCGCCTGCCAGCCGGCTGGGAGTACATGTGGGGATGATTTTCGTTTGAGGAGACTTGGGAAGGTCTTCCCAGCCGGCCGACCGGCTGCCTGCCGACCGGCTGGGAGGCTTTTTGTGTTGTTTTGTTCTGGAAAAGAAAGAAAGAGGCTGAGGGGATTGCCAGCCGGCCGACCGGCTGCCTGCCGACCGGCTGGGAGTCCCTGAAGGCCATTGAGTTGTTTTAAATCGTAATTTTCGAACGGTTGTTCGGTTTCTTTTGAAACTCGTTTTGTATACCTGTGACATGTATTTGAAGTCCCCGGTGTACGGGCAACGTTATATTGGGTTCGGGAATGAAGTGAGGATAGAGACCCCCCGGTCGGGTAACCGAAAGGGAAACCGGCTCTCCCTCGTCCTAGTTCCCGGAATCAATTGTATGTTGGTTAGAGGTTTAAGAAGTTAGAACTATAGGTTAGTTTCTACCTTGGATGTTAGTGGGTATTTTGTTTGTCGCGTGGTGGGATATGTGTTAAGCTCACCTCTGGACCCACCACGTGTTTTATATGTCGCGTGACGGGATATGTGTTAAGCTCACCTCTGGACCCGTTACGTGTTTTGTTTGGGCGTGTCAGGATATGTGTTAAGCTCACCTCTGGACCTGACACGTGATCGGTTGTCGTGCACGGGATATGTGTTAAGCTCACCTCTGGACCCGTTGTGCGGTAGCTGTGTATTGGGATATGTGTTAAGCTCACCTCTGGACCCAGTACTTGTTTGTAGCATCGGGATATGTGTTAAGCTCACCTCTGGACCCGTTGCTTTTGGATGATTAGGGATATGTGTTAAGCTCACCTCTGGACCCTTTTCATGTTGTGTAAGTTTAGGGATATGTGTTAAGCTCACCTCTGGACCCTTTACTTGAATTGTATGTTGGGATATGTGTTAAGCTCACCTCTGGACCCGACATAGTGTAGTAATGGGATATGTGTTAAGCTCACCTCTGGACCCATTGCTAGTGTTATGGATGTGTATCTGCTTGCCTAGATGATGGTACAGTGTCAGATATGCATGATGAGTTATAGATGTTTATCTGCTTGCCTAGATGATGGTACAGTGTCAGATATGCATGTCGAGTTATTGATGTTTATTTAAGTGAGGTTAAATCATCCAAGGTATTGGATGACTCTTAGTTCGGTTTCATAAATAATTGGATTGAAAGACCCCCCGACTGGGTAACCAGTAGGGAAACCGGCTCTCCTTCCTATTTGTTTATGAAGTCGGTTGAGAGCCGTGTATGATAATCGCATGATAGTAAGAGATCAGATGATGAGTTGTTTATACTTCGCATGTTGATACATGTTGGAGTATTCTGTATTGTTTTATATGTTACGTGTTGTCACAAAAGGTGGCTAGGAGAACTCTAGTCACTCCCCACTGATTGTGGCGTACATGTTTTCATGTATGTAGGTACATGCAGGTTGGAGATGGGTTCACGAGAGCTAGCGAGTGATGATCCTGCTGTCATCATATGACTTACCTTATATCGTTTAGCTGGACTCGTAGTTGTTACTTTTGTTTTGGTGCCGGTAGGGATGTTCCATCCCCGGCTGTTGTATATATTTCATTTTCGTACTTAGAACTGTTACTTATCTATTTTGGTTTCAGTTTCAGTTTCTGTTTAAGTCTAAGACTTCCCGCATGTTGTTTTTATCCTTTGAAAAAGTTTTAATTCCGCTGAAATTTTTAGTACTTTTGTATGTTTATATTTTCGCTTTCGCGAGGGGTTTTACAGTTGGTATCAGAGCATTATTGCTCCCGACGCACTCATGTGACCCCCAACCTTAACTTGACCAAATAAACAAATAATGAATGAGAGATGGGGTAGATCTAAGGATTTATATTGTAGTCTGTTTGTGCCTTGTTAAGAATACGTCTAACGGTTTACCCTCTTATGACTGAAGAATGACAGAGCCAACCAATGATGAGAATGCTGAGACGCAAACCCTCATTCAAACTCTTCAGGAGTGCATAGCTAGGTCGTCTGTGCCTCCTTCTTCATCCCAAACCTCGGGAAGTAACCAACCTAGGGGATTTGCTTGGACTATCACTCAGATGTGGAGGAATGCAGCCAAGACATTCGATGGAGAAACCAGTGCTGCGACCCTCACTGCTTGGTTCTTCGACATGGAAAGGAATTTCATGATTTATGATGTTCGACCTGAGGATCAGACCCGAGTAGCATCACAGTTCTTAGTCCGTGAGGCCAGGAGTTGGTGGATGACGATCAGTGCCCCTGCTACTCGTGACCCTACTTTCACTTGGAGCCGTTTCAAGACTCTTCTTGGCATGAGGTTTTACCATAGGGACATTCGCCAAGATAAGATGACCGAGTTCATGAACCTTCGCCAAGGAACCCTTTCTGTTCAAGCTTTCACCAATCGATTTGAGGAGCTGATTCACTTCGTTCCACAGCTAGTTGAGAGAGAAGAAGACAAGGCTTACCTGTTTCGGAGCAAGCTTAATGCTGAGACTAGGAGTGTAGCTAGTGGTGACCCGACTTCTTACTTCCAGAGTTACTACAGTGTCTTGCGAGCAGAGGACCCTTATGAAATCTATTGTGAGAGAGCTAGAGTTTTCTCTCCTCCTCCCCCGCCTTTACATAGCTGCCGAAGCAAGAGACCTCTTAGTCCTTCTTCCTCCTCCTCTCCTTCTGGAAGAGGAAAGCTCCCACAGTTCCTTGTGCAACCTACTACGGTTGGGCCAGACAATAACCGCCGTGGTAGACCACGTGTTTGCTACCGTTGCAGAGAGCGAGGACACCTCTCTAATCAGTGCCCCCAAGGAAAGGGAGAACCCAACGGAGCTGAGGCCTCCCAGGATCGTGACATGGAACCCTCGACAGAAGCACCCCTGAAGTGTTTCAAGTGCCACAAGGACCTTCATCCTAGAGTTACCTGTGACGGTGATCCGTACCTATGTTACACCTGCAAGAAGCCTGGACACAAATCCTTCGAATGCCCCGAGAGGAAGACCTCCATCGGTAGAGCCGTCACTATTGACCAAGAGGCTGAGACCAGTGGGGCCGGAGCTGTTCAGAGTCAGACTGAGGCCGGAGTTCACCCTGCCCCGCCTACTGGTATGTTCACACCTTCCATCTCATTTTCGGTTGAGGTACTTGTAGCCGTTAAGATCTTAATCTCTTTCCTTAGATTCCGGTAATTCCTCTTTGGAATCTATTTTCATTTCCTTGTTACTCAACCCGATAATTTGCTTCCCCTAAAACACCTTGTGCGGTAGCCTACCATAGATGAACTTGGAAACCTCTTGCAAATTGCCGTAAACCGTGATTTGGAGAATGTCGTTACTTGGGGAGAAACCTTAAGAGCTTATTGTATATGTTTTGGATAACCCTAGTGTTGTTATGTTACTAATTTGAAGAGTAAGTGAATGATGAGTTAATGGTGCTAAGTAGAGTGTCTTACGTGGCTTTAGATGAGACTTAGGTGTGAGAATCTTACCGAGTCATGGATAATTATGAGTTTGGAATACCCATTTGAGGATCTCGAGGAACTTAGAGTAAAGATGGATTTGAGGAATATGCTTAAGTGACTGACGTTGTCGGATAATTGAGTGAGACAAGCTAAAGCTATTCGAAGTTGAGGAACGAGAGTGTTAGTAACGGTGTGAGAACGTTGGGACAGATACGAGAACTTGTGGAAGTGACTGAGCGGTTGACCTTTAGATACTTAATGGACCTTAGCACTCACCTACTGAAGGACTTAAAGGGAATTTAGGGTACATCAGCGGTTTGAGAGTGAATGATTTGTTGAGAGATGTAAGTCCAGAAACGTGTTGATGGAGTATAATTATGGTGGACCATGATACCAGTCTAGTAGATGTGTTACGTGAGTTGAGTAGTCTGAGAGTGTGGTTGAATCGTCATTGGGAACTATCTGGGACGAGCTATCTCAACATTTGAGGAATAAATCATTTAAAGGATGATGTTGCTTTAGACTTCGAGGAACCATGGGATTCGAATCATTTTGAGGAACTAGTCATGAAGACCCGTCATAGACGTGCCTGATTTGGAAGTTGTTACCTTAATGAGATCTTGTGTTGAATGTTCATGGCAATTTTAATTTAGGGAATTTAAGATGTTGAACCTTGCGAAATAGGTTGCTAGGATCTAACGGTCAGAATTTAAGGCTAGAGGGTAGTGAATGCTATATCTTGAGTTTTGAGGATTCATTGTTATGGTCATAGAGTTCCGATTCAGAGTTTTGGAAACCTTCTTGTTGAGGAATGCCCTGTTTTGTGGATGAGATAGGGGTAATAGGAACCGCGAACCATTGTGAGCATTGAGGTTACTGGAATCGCCTTTTGGGAGATACTAGGGACCGTTGGAAGGATGATTCGATTGTGAATGTAGCAGTTGGTGCGCCCATATTTGGCAAAGGTTGCCGTCTTCTTTAACCTTCGACTTATTTGTTCCGTTCTTCCAACCCTCCTTATGGTCGTTCTGACAGCTGTGAGGCTTGAAACCTCCCAACCCCTCGTGTCGAAAGTAATCTCTATGACCGTTTCTACACTTCCGACGACTGTTTTCGGAACGTTTCATCCTTGTTAACCTTGAAAGTTGTAACTGTATCTGGAAATCTTATTGGTTTTGAGCATTTGACACTGTCCCCCGCGCTCTCGAACGGCTGTTTGAAATCTGTTTCCTTTTGGTTAACTTAGAAATCACTGATTTTGGAAAAAGTTTGTTTGCCTTGAGAATTTCAACTGCTTCTTCCCGTTAGAAGTGACTTTTAGTTACTTTTACCATATTACTTTCTCAAGAATTTTGGAATAAAGGTTCATTTTGAAGAAAACTTGATTTGGAAGAGCAGAACATGTTACCATTTGAACTGATCTCAGCGTTGATTTCCACCAGAACGTGTTATTGGAGACGTCTGATAACTGTACTGTGTTTATCAACGCCGAATCGACTTAATTTTAGAATTTTGACTACTAATTTTATTTTGGGACTTGTCTCAGATTTGGAATGTCGGACTCTCGAATACGTAACGAGGATCCCAACGTCCATTGACAAGACTTGTGCCTTGAAATCTTTTGCTCCTTAAAAACCTTTTAGAGGATAAAGTTTTGAGTTGTCATGACCCGCTGGTTCATTCTGAAAGTTTTAGTTGTTTTCGTACTTACTTCTACTTTCGAGTTTCGAGGACGAAACTTTTTGAAGATTGGGTGATTGTAACATCCCGTATTTTCGTGACTTATATTTAAAGGCTTTTAAGATTTATTTTAATAATAAAGAATATTTTATTAACCTAACGGAAAATAATTTATTAATGTATCGTGAAGTATTTTACTAATAAGTAAGATCCGTCTTAAGAACCTCAAGTCCTTAAGACGAATACGAACTTGGCAAGGTTTAATTCCCGAATTGAATACCCGTTCTAATTTCCTACCGTTTCATAATACGGAAAGGACAACTCACTTAAACCCTTATAAACCCCAATGTCGACATATTGCTTCTCCTTCAACTCATTTCCACTGTTAAACAACTTCTCATAAAACCTCCATTTTACTCCTCCTTCTTTTGTGAAAATTCTTCATCATCCGTTCTCCGAATCACAAAAGTAAGTACATTTTCGGAATCCTCGCGCAAATTCCAAGCCATCCGTCACTTTAGTTTTTCAATTTCTTCACTTCGAAAATCCGGCCTGTTTTGTATAATTCCGTTTTTACGCTCTTAAACTAGTTTTTCCGTGTTGTAGGTGAAGGACTCGACAACCCGGACGTTGATAGTTTCATACTCGAGGAGGATCGTTAGCCGGATAAGCTTAAGAGGTGACGATAATGAGAAACTCGGCCTTTATGTGTATATTAGCATATTTGATGTGAATCTTAATTGGTTTCTGATTTTTGTCGAAATATGATGTTAAAGGACTTAGCAACATGTTTAGGTTGATGTTGTGGTGAAGAATTTATGCTTGAATTGATTATCAAATGCTTTTAAGTATATTTTCAGTTTTTATCATTTTGCGACGGATACACGTATAATTCATTTGAGGATTGTTATGGGACTTGTTTTCTGATAGATTAGTAGTATTGGATGATTTATGTTAGTGGGTAAACATTATTTGTGATGCTATCGAAGATTTGAAGTCGAATCGTGAAGTTTGTGAAAGTTTAGAAAATCACGATTTTGGTTGCAGGCTCTCTGAGCCGGTCGACCGACCGGCCGCCGGTCGACCGGCTGGGAGAGCATTTGTGTGTTTTGCGGATTTTTGGAAAATTGGCTTAGAACTGCCAGCCGGCCGACCGGCCGCCTGCCGACCGGCTGGTAGTCATTTTGCCTTGTGTCATTTCGAAAGACTTATATAGGATGGGAGCCCAGCCGGCAGACCGGCCGCCTGCCAGCCGGCTGGGAGTACATGTGGGGATGATTTTCGTTTGAGGAGACTTGGGAAGGTCTTCCCAGCCGGCCGACCGGCTGCCTGCCGACCGGCTGGGAGGCTTTTTGTGTTGTTTTGTTCTGGAAAAGAAAGAAAGAGGCTGAGGGGATTGCCAGCCGGCCGACCGGCTGCCTGCCGACCGGCTGGGAGTCCCTGAAGGCCATTGAGTTGTTTTAAATCGTAATTTTCGAACGGTTGTTCGGTTTCTTTTGAAACTCGTTTTGTATACCTGTGACATGTATTTGAAGTCCCCGGTGTACGGGCAACGTTATATTGGGTTCGGGAATGAAGTGAGGATAGAGACCCCCCGGTCGGGTAACCGAAAGGGAAACCGGCTCTCCCTCGTCCTAGTTCCCGGAATCAATTGTATGTTGGTTAGAGGTTTAAGAAGTTAGAACTATAGGTTAGTTTCTACCTTGGATGTTAGTGGGTATTTTGTTTGTCGCGTGGTGGGATATGTGTTAAGCTCACCTCTGGACCCACCACGTGTTTTATATGTCGCGTGACGGGATATGTGTTAAGCTCACCTCTGGACCCGTTACGTGTTTTGTTTGGGCGTGTCAGGATATGTGTTAAGCTCACCTCTGGACCTGACACGTGATCGGTTGTCGTGCACGGGATATGTGTTAAGCTCACCTCTGGACCCGTTGTGCGGTAGCTGTGTATTGGGATATGTGTTAAGCTCACCTCTGGACCCAGTACTTGTTTGTAGCATCGGGATATGTGTTAAGCTCACCTCTGGACCCGTTGCTTTTGGATGATTAGGGATATGTGTTAAGCTCACCTCTGGACCCTTTTCATGTTGTGTAAGTTTAGGGATATGTGTTAAGCTCACCTCTGGACCCTTTACTTGAATTGTATGTTGGGATATGTGTTAAGCTCACCTCTGGACCCGACATAGTGTAGTAATGGGATATGTGTTAAGCTCACCTCTGGACCCATTGCTAGTGTTATGGATGTGTATCTGCTTGCCTAGATGATGGTACAGTGTCAGATATGCATGATGAGTTATAGATGTTTATCTGCTTGCCTAGATGATGGTACAGTGTCAGATATGCATGTCGAGTTATTGATGTTTATTTAAGTGAGGTTAAATCATCCAAGGTATTGGATGACTCTTAGTTCGGTTTCATAAATAATTGGATTGAAAGACCCCCCGACTGGGTAACCAGTAGGGAAACCGGCTCTCCTTCCTATTTGTTTATGAAGTCGGTTGAGAGCCGTGTATGATAATCGCATGATAGTAAGAGATCAGATGATGAGTTGTTTATACTTCGCATGTTGATACATGTTGGAGTATTCTGTATTGTTTTATATGTTACGTGTTGTCACAAAAGGTGGCTAGGAGAACTCTAGTCACTCCCCACTGATTGTGGCGTACATGTTTTCATGTATGTAGGTACATGCAGGTTGGAGATGGGTTCACGAGAGCTAGCGAGTGATGATCCTGCTGTCATCATATGACTTACCTTATATCGTTTAGCTGGACTCGTAGTTGTTACTTTTGTTTTGGTGCCGGTAGGGATGTTCCATCCCCGGCTGTTGTATATATTTCATTTTCGTACTTAGAACTGTTACTTATCTATTTTGGTTTCAGTTTCAGTTTCTGTTTAAGTCTAAGACTTCCCGCATGTTGTTTTTATCCTTTGAAAAAGTTTTAATTCCGCTGAAATTTTTAGTACTTTTGTATGTTTATATTTTCGCTTTCGCGAGGGGTTTTACAGTATTCGTGTAAGACTGTTATTGTATTCCCTTTTTTATAATCGTATCAGACAGTTATTGTAACTCTCTCAGACTGTTATTGTAATGGTCTAAGACTGTTATTGTATTCGTGTGAGACTGTTATTGTAATGTTCTAAGACTGTTATTGTATTCCCTTTTTTACTACGATTGTTATTGTATTCGTGTAAGACTGTTATTGTATTCCCTTTTTTATAATCGTATCAGACTGTTATTGTAATGGTCTAAGACTGTTATTGTATTCGTGTGAGACTGTTATTGTAATGTTCTAAGACTGTTATTGTATTCCCTTTTTTACAATAACAGCTATTATGAATACAGTAACAGCTATTTTAATGTTTTGTACACAGTTATTTATAATGTGTTTAGACACTTCATTTAAACACAGTTATTGTATTATATAAGTTGTGTTATTGTATTATAAAACTCAGTTATTGTATGCAGTAGTGACTTCATGGGAGTGTTGTTGTATTTTATGCTTCAGTTTGTGTTTATTTAGCTCGTATGGTTCTTTGCAGTGCTTCGAAGATTAAAGTCAGTTGTCGCCCTAATGTCCTAGTCAACCTTTTGCAAAAACTTGGGCCAAACCAGAAAAAGGAAGTTGTTGAGTTGGGGTTTGGTGCTTTACTTGATTTTAAATTGGGTTTGTTGCCATTGCGTGTTATACCACTGTTTGTGAAGCACTTTAATTCAGAAGCTAATTTTTTTGAAGCAAAAGAGATTAAATTCCCTATTAGCAAGGCTGATGTTCATGATATTTTTGGGTTGCCAATTGGGGGTGATAAGGTTGAGGTTGTTTACACGGGTCATAGTGTATTATCTTCCCAAGAGACGCTAAAAGATGAATTTAGGAAGAAGTTTGACGTGAAAGGGCCAAATTATGTAACTGTGCCTGCTGTGTTTAGTAAAATAATTGAGATGGGAGATGATGAGGGAGATGAATTTAAGCGCTTGTTTGTGCTTTATGCTATGACAACTGTTCTTGTTCCTCCTTCTGTTTATGGAATCGATTTCTCGCTGCTTAAGGCTGTTCAAAATGTTGAACGTATCCCCCATTTGGATTGGTGTGGTTACGTTTTTGAAAAATTAGTTGAGGGATGTACTTTGCGTGGGTGCATACTTGTTGTCATGATAGCATACTTCCACCGGTTGCGTTTCAAGGGTCATTCAATGCCCTCTGAAACTCCTCTTATCAAACATTGGGATGAGGAATCCTTTCTCAGAAGGGGAAAGTTAGAGCTGAGCTCTGGTTCCCTGGGGAATGGGGAATATATCAGCAATGTTTATCCCAAATGGCAACACTCAAAAGCTACAATTGATACTTCGTACAAAGGGAGTTCCGTTGTTGGGAGTTCTGTTGTTGACAAACCTGAACCTGGAAAGAAGTATCTTGAACTACCCAACAATTTTGATACGGATGAGGTCATTCGATCAAAAGCTTTTGATGTAAGTTTTCTAATTTACATCAGTTATAGTTTCCAAGTAGTATAACAATTATTTTAGCTTTTTAAAGTTTTCACTTGTGCAGTTATTACTTGTAGAGTTTCCAAGTGTTATACTTCATTTCTTTTCTTAAAGTTATATTTGTTATTGTATTCCATAATACATGTTATTGTATTCAGTTTCCCATTCTGTGGTACCTGTTATTCTAATTCATAGTAGCTATTATTGTATTCATAATAGCTGTTATTGTAATTCATAATAGCTATTATTGTATTTATAATAGTTGTTATTGTATTTATAATAGTTGTTATTGTATTCATAATACATGTTATTGTATTCAGTTTTCCATTCTGTAATACCTGTTATTGTAATTTATAGTAGCTGTTATTGTATTCATAATAGTTGTTATTGTAGTTTATAATAGCTGTTATTGTATTCATAATAGTTGTTATTGTATTCAGTTTCCCATAATGTAATACTTGTTATTGTAATTCATAATAGCTGTTATTGTACACATAATAGTTGTTATTGTAATTCATAATAGCTGTTATTGTATTCAGTTTTCCATTCTGTAATACCTGTTACTGTAATTCATAATAGCTGTTATTGTATTCATAATAGTTATTATTTTAATTCATAATAGCTGTTATTGTATTGCATAATACATGTGTATTGTAATTCATACTAGGTGTTATTGTATTGTATAACAATTATTGTAATGATTTATTATAGTTATTGTTTAACGCCTTTTTATTTTTGTTTTTTAGGTTTCTCAATTACATTTCTTGATGATGAAGAGAGATGTCGAGATATTTCTCCATTTGTACACACAAAGAAAAGAAGCAATTGAGAAAGAGTCTTGTTCAACTAATGATGCTTCTACTTCTGTGTCATTGGCTTCCCAAACTCCCGCTTTTTTGAATGATGAGAACTCAATGTTCATTAAATACTTTGATTTTATTTGCCAAAAAGCTGAGGAAATCAAAAATATGGGAAGTACGTTGCCATTGTACGAAACATTTTGCAAAGAGCATGAAAAGAGTACAGTGGAAACAACGGGGGGTGTGGGCAGTGGTGGAGATAAATTTAAGGTTGTATATTCTCGGAGTAAAAAGAAGTCTGTGGGCAGTCCCATCAATGAAGATCAGGCCGAAGATGGTGATGTGGCAGATCTTGGAGATTTGGGTGATGAAAGAAGTAAAGGAGGCAGTCCGATAAATGATGAGGCTGAGGCTGAAGCTGTTGATCTGGGAAATCTGGAAGATTTGGGTGATGAAAGAAGTAATGGTGGCAGTCCGATAAATGATGAGGCTGAGGGTGAAGCTGGTGATCTGGGAAATCTTGAAGATTTGGGTGAGGAAAGAAGTAATGGGGGCAGTCCCATAATTGATGATTTTGGAGATTTGGGAGATTTGGATCAGGTTATTAACAAAGTTGTTAGCGATAATATTGTTGTGGAAAGAAACCCGGACAGCTCTTTCATTAATTCTTTCCTGCTGCATTCCGATGTTGTCCCTCAGCATATATTTTTTGGGAAGGATGGTATAGGCTGTGGGTTAGCGTGTGGAGTTCGTGATCCGGAGGCAGTGGTGGTCTCTGAATTCTTGATTGAGTACAAGGAGCTTTTTGCTCCTATTTTAAGTTTGAGGAAAAATGTGCTTGATTATTGTTTCCTACATGACCATGACTTACGAATGGGGTAAGCATTCTTTTAGTTTTTCCATGGGTTTTTCTTAGTTTTTACTTTTTTTGCGCCGCAATTATTAATGATTTTGTTTCAATGTGATAGGGAGGATTTGGTCTCGTTCTCAAATTTCAATATGCTAACTCGAGATGATATTATTTCAATGTCTGCCAAGACTATGATGACATCCAACATTATCGACTGTTGGTCATTTTTACTGAATGACATTATATTCAAGGCCGAGAAAGAGTTACCTCCGTCCAGAAGATTTTTTTGGACAAGTCATTCAGTATGTGTTTCTATTCTGCGGGGGTGTTATTTTAGTTCCTTATTTTTGTTATTGTATTTTGCATGATGTTAATTATTGTAATGCACAATACTTGCTATTGTATTCAATGAAGCAGAGTTTCCATGTGTGATATTTCATTTTTATTTTTGTAAGTTAATGTGGTTATTGTATTGCATAATGTGAATTATTGTATTGCATAATATTAATTATTGTAATGCAGAATAGTTGTTATTGTATTCATTAAAGTCAGTTTTCCAATTTGTGATACTTCATTTCTAATTTCTAAAGTTACGTGGGGTATTTTTATTTCATAATACCTATTATTGTAATTCATAGTAGTTGTTATTGTATTCAGTGAAGTAGAGTTTCCAAGTGTTATACTACATTTATTTTTTTTAAAGTTATGTTGGTTATTGTATTGCATAATGTTAATTATTGTAATGCATAATTCCTGTTATTGTATTGCATAATGGGAATAATAATTATTTTAAATTTTTCATAGGACTCTTTATTCAAGTTCATCAATGCTGCTGATAATGAGAAAGATATGTACAGTGGCGAAATTTTTAATACTTGGGAAAATGTCATTGAGAATAGCGAAGGCTCCCTTGACATCAGAGCTGATTGGGTATGTTTTTTATTGGCTTATTAGATGTATTTTTATGTTTTTCAAAATTTTCTTCATTAATATTTTACCAGACATCTCTATTTTTTATAATGTCAGGTTTTTCTCCCTGTTCATTTTGGAGACCATTTTTTCTGCGTTGCTTTAAATTTTGTGGAGAAGAGTATCAACTATCTTGACAATCGGGTATACGATGATTTCGAAGATAGTATCTGGTTGGTGGCTACCAAATCTATTGTACGTACCTTTATATATTATGTTTTCTTAAGGTTATACCTTTTTGTGGTTATTTTGTATTTTTTATAATGTTAATTATTGTAATGTATAATAGCTGTTATTGTATTTTTTTACTTGAGAATGACTGACTTTGTTTTTAAAATTAACCAGGTTGAAATATTTGGTAGATTTCTGGTAAAGAAAGGGCATGAACGAGGCAGTGAGGTCTCTAATTTCAAACTTGTAAATGTGGATTTTCCATGGAAATTAGAAGGACCTCAAAATTTAGATTGTGGTGTTTTTGTCATGATGCATATGATGTTTTACAACGGGGAGTTGTTTACATCAGAGTTGCATGATCCACTAAAAAGAATTATTTACAGAGCTGAAATTGCTGCTATCCTAGTGTTAGCTGATATCAACAAAGAAAGAGAGAGGTTGTTGCCTTTGGTTGAGGAATTTACAAAGACAAAGGAACAGTTGCTCCCTAAGTTGATTGAAAAACGAAGGTTAGCTGAGATGGAAAACGAAAAATTTGAGGCCACTGATCTGGAGGTTGCTAGGATATTAGCTGAGAAACTGGTTGCTGGTGACGGAACTCCGGTAGGTTCAAAAAAAACTGTGCAAAATGAGCCATTCAGTGCTGGGATAATTAGATCATCCAAAGGTGGTTCTAGAAGAGCAAACTCTGATGGTCTTGGCTGCTCAATAAATTGTGGGAAGGCAGACAAAAGTATTGTTGTAGTGTCAAAAATTATGAAGACTAATAACAGATTGACAACTGGGTTACCAAGTCTGAAGAAACAAGTTATTGACTATTGTTTCTTGGATGATTACACACTTAAAAATGAGTATGTGTCCTTTTCTCTTTTGTTGCATTTCAACTGTGGGTTCTTTTTCTCGTTGTAGTATTAGTGATTGTGTGTCTTTTTTTTTTGCAGGGAGCTTTTGTTTTCTTCTGGATCTGCTATTGTGGATAGGTCTGATGTTATGTCAACAAAACATGATGATTACACTGAGACACGGGTTATAACAGCATGATCAATTGTGTTGAATTACATGGAGGTTAAAGAGAACGAATCGCCAATGATGATGTTCCTTGGTTCAGCACACATGGTATTAGTTGTTTTTACTTGTGTTGAAAACTATGTCATTTTAGCTTTTTTCATTAAACTGGTGTTGAAAACTATGTCATTTTTCAATTAAGTCAGTTTACATAATAGTTGTTATTGTAATTCATAATAGCTGTTATTGTATTCATAATAGCTGTTATTGTATTCATAATAACTGTCATTGTATTTTGCATAATACATGTTATTGTATTCAGTTTTCCATTTTGTAATACCTGTTATTGTATTCATAATAGTTGTTATTGCATTCATAATAGCTGTTATTGTATTCATAATAGCTGTTATTGTAATTCATAATAGTTGTTATTGTAATTCATTATAACTGTTATTGTAATACATAAAAGCTGTTATTGTATTACATAATAGATGTTATTGTATTGTATAATACATGTTATTGTATTATGTTGGTTATTGAATTGCATAATACAAAACCGTTGTATAAAATTCAGTTTTATTTGTGATAGGCAATTGTTGAAGACATGCTGGAAACCACTCATGGGGTTCTAACTCCAAATGACAGTGATAAAGACAGGATCTTTGAGTTTTGGAATTGTTATTTATTTGAACAAGTTGTAAACTCTGCGATCGACGTGGACCTTGTCTTCATCCCGTTGTCCTTAGACATGCACTACTTTTGTGTTTGCATTAACTTCATAAACAAGACGGTTGATGTATTGGACCATACATTGCATGCAAATTGGGAAAAGTCTGATTTCTACAAACTTGCAAAGATTGCAGTATGTTCTCTAAATTCAAACTCTCTTTAGTAGTTATTTTATAGTTTTATATGGGTTATTATATAGATAAAAATGAGTTTATGTTAATTAAGTTATTGTAATGTGTGTGTTTTTGATACAATTGTGATTTTGCATTTTTTTGTGCATGTGTTAGGTTGAATTGTTTTCTGACTTTCTGGATACAAGGAAAACAGCAAAAGAAGGGATTTCCGTTAACACATTTAAATTTGTTAATGTTGATTTTGAATGGAAAACAAAACTTATGAACGATCACGAATCAGGATTCTATATCATGTTTCACATGCTCACATATGAAGGGAAGCACGACAAGGGATTGGTATCAATTAAGAAGAAAACGGAGAGGACTGCTTTATGGATTGAGATGATGTGTATTTTGTTGATGTCAGATGCCAATGACTCAAGAGCGTCTCTTTTGGAAGAAGTGGTGAATTTCAGGGAAGACATACTGAAAATAGAGAAGAATCTTTTAAACAAGAGGAGAAGTTCTATGAAAAGGTATAAAAGTGTAGCTTTAAGAGGTTTTGCTAAACCAAAAAAATGAGCTCTTTTTAAATGTTGGAAATTGTAAATCTTGTGGGAAAGGATTGTGTTTTTGTAAAGCGTAGGAAGTGCTATATTTTGTGACAGCTGTTGTAATCATCAAAACAGTTATTGTAAAATTTGTTCAGACAGTTATATGCAATGTCTCAGGCAGTTATTTTAATGATTTTCAGACAGTTATTGCAATGGGTTCATACAATTATTGTAATGATTTTCAGACAGTTATTATAATGGATTTTACACAGTTATTGTATTATATAAGTTCTGTTATTGTATCTAATAGTGACTTCATTCAAGACTGTTATTGTATTATATAAGTTCTGTTATTGTATTTCCTTTCTAACACAGTTATTGCATAATGTGAAATATTGTATTGCATAATAATACCTATTAAAAAAAACTGTTATTGTAATTCATTATAGTTGTTATTGTATTGCATATATATGTTATTGTATTCAGTTTTGCAGTTTGTAATACCTGTTATTGTAATTCATTATAGCTGTTATTGTATTCATAATAGCTGTTATTGTAATTGATAATAGCTGTTATTGTATTGCATAATAGCTGTTATTGTATTCAGTTTTCCATTTTGTAATACCTGTTATTGTAATTCGTTATAGCTGTTATTGTATTCATAATAACTGTTATTGTAATTGATAATAGCTGTTATTGTATTGCATAATAGCTGTTATTGTATTCAGTTTTCCCTTTTGTAATACCTGTTATTGTAATTCGTTATAGCTGTTATTGTATTCATAATATCTGTTATTGTAATTGATAATAGCTGTTATTGTATTGCATAATAACTGTTATTGTATTCAGTTTTCCATTTTATAATACCTGTTATTGTAATTCATTATAGTTGTTATTGTATTCATAATACATGTTATTGTATTCAGTTTTCCATTTTGTAATACCTGTTAATGTAATTCATTATAGCTGTTATTGTATTCATAATAGTTGTTATTGTAATTGATAATAGCTGTTATTGTATTGCATAATAGCTGTTATTGTATTCAGTTTCCATTATGTAATACCTGTTATTGTAATTCATTATAGCTGTTATTGTATTCATAATTGCATATGTTGAACTCCAAAAACACGATTTTCGTCATTTATTTATATTTTTAGTAGGTAATTATTCTAAAGTTTCTTACACGAAATTTAGATTCTCAACTATAGTAATCTAAGACAAAATACTGAGAAATTTTTGTATTATTGTAAAGTTGTGATACGATTATTGTAAATGTGTTCATTGGATGCCTTATTCATCCTCCATTTCGTCTCCCTCTTCATCTTCTTCCTCAGGTGCATGCTCAACAAATGGATTTGGGCAGTTTCTTTTGTCATCGTTTCCCATTTGTTTGCAGTTATTACATAGCCTCTTTGGTTTGCTTGCTTTTTCAATTGCCTTTTCCTTGTTTGATTTCATTCTCTTGCCACTTCCTTTGTTTTTTGCAATCTTTGGTGGGTGAACAGTAATGTTTGATTTTGCTGAACAACCTAAGAGCATCTCCAATTCTTGTTCCTTTGTCAAGTTCTCTTTTGTTGGACAATTTTTCTCTCGAAATTGTAAAAACATCACACTTAGTTCCTTTATATGGTCTGGAGGCATTGACTTTAGAGCACGTATTGTTGCATAAAACTCAGACCATACTCTTGATAATTCCAGCTTTCTTAAGTCAGTTGGATCATAATCTTGTAATAACTTTCCATCCAGTCCAAACAAAGGCTTTCTATATGATTTCTTCATCCATCTACTTGCGATATACTTCTCCGGTATGCTAGTCAATCCTTTACCTGATAGTACTCATATTATGTGTTTACAAAGGATTCCTTTCCTCTCAAACATCTTGCATGTACATGTTGTTTCTTTTGTTTCGGTATTGTGAACAACTTGCACAACAGTATAGTTATTATTGTAATGCATAATAACTGTTATTGTAATGTATAATAGCTATTATTATATTGAATCTTTGTATTCATTATAGTTGTTATTGTAATTGATAATAGCTGTTATTGTATTTCATAATACTTGTTATTGTATTCATTTTTCCATTTTGTAATATTTGTTATTGTAATTCATTATAGCTGTTATTGTATACATAGTAGCTGTTATTGTAATTGATAATAGATGTTATTGTATTGCATAATACATGTTATTGTATCCAGTTTTACATTTTATAATACTTGTTATTGTAATTCATAATAGCTGTTATTGTATTCATTATAGCTGTTATTGTATTCATAATAGCTGTTATTGTAATACGTAATATGTAAAACCCCTCGCGAAAGCGGAAATATAAACACATAAAAGTACTAAAAATGCAGCGGAAATAAAACTTTTTAGCAAACTAAACAACATGCGAGAAGTCTTAAACTGAAAACAGAAACTGAAACTGGAATAAAACCAAAATAGATAAGTAACAGTTCTAAGTATCGGAAACAAATATATACATCAGCCTAGGATGGAACATCCCTACAGGCACCAAAACAAATGTAACAAAAGTCTAAGAGTCTAGCTATGCGCTATAAGGTAAGTCATATGATGACAGCAGGATCATCACTCGCTAGCCCTCTCGTGAACCCATCTCCAACCTGCATGTACCTACATACATGAAAACATGTACGCCACAATCAGTGGGGAGTGACTAGAGTTCTCCTAGCCACCTTTTGTGACAACACGTAACACATAAAACAATACAGAATACTCCAACATATGTCAACATGTGAAGCATAAACATCTCATCAATTGATCTCATATTAACATGCCAACTCTAGTGCACGGCTCTCAACCAACTTCATAAACCGTTAGGAAGGAGAGCCGGTTTCCCTACTGGTTACCCAGTTGGGGGGTCTTTCAATCCAACTATTTATGAAACCGAACTAAGAGTCACCCAATGCCTTGGATGATCAAACTATAACTCAAACAGATATACACTTACTCATCATTATCAATATCTATCTGACACGTACCAACTCAAGGCAAGCAGATAAATTCAGCAAGTAAAAGGTTCAGCGGTCAACTTAAGACATAACCTAATACCAAAACATTCAGCAAGTGTAAGGTTCAGCGGTCAACTTAAGACATAACCTAAACACCAAAACATTCAGCAAGCAAGGACTCAGAGGCCAACTCAAGGCATGGACCTGCCAATCAGCAAGACACTAGACTCAGCGGCCAACTTAAGGCATAGACTAGCATCCAAAAGTAAAGGACTCAGAGGCCAGCTTAAGGCATGTCCCTTCACCACATCACAAGGTACTAAACTCAGAGGCCAGCTTAAGGCATGTTCTAGCACCAAACATCTGCACCCCGGGCAAGGTGTCAGTTCCTTAGCTACCCCGTTGTGCAGCTGCTCTACTCGTCAGACTCAGAGGCCAACTTAAGGCATGTTCCAACGCGATCACTATCACACATGTCTGAACTCAGAGGCCAGCTTAAGGCATGTCCCAGACACGACAAACATACACATATAGGGCTCAGAGGCCAGCTTAAGGCATATCCCAATATATGACAAACAACTCACGTATTAAGTTCAGAGGCCAGCTTAAGGCATAACTTAATACGCATCAATACAATATCAACCAAAGTCTATGAACTAATCTATAGTTCTACTTTTCTTAACCTCTAGTCAACACTTAATTGACCCCGGGAACTAAGTTGAGGGAGAGCCGGTTTCCCTTTCGGTTACCCGACCGGGGGGTCTCTATCCTTACTCCATTCCCGAACCCAATAAAATGTTGCCCATCCTCCGGGGACCTCAAATACATGTCACGGGTATACAAAACGAGTTTCAATCAAAACCGATCAACCGTTTGAAAGTTACAAATGATTTACGAAATCAAAATATGCTACAGGGGTTCCGAGCCGGTCGGCCGGCAGCCGGTCCACCAGCTGGCAACCCAGCCTTCTTTTCTTTCTTTTAAAAACAATCGACAACACAAAGGACTCCCAGCCGGTCGGCAGGCAGCCAGTCGGCCGGCTGGGAATCTATTTCCCTAACGTTCATAATTTCGTACACCAACCCACGCGTACTCCCAGCCGGCTGGCAGGCGGCCGGTCTGCCGGCTGGGCTCCCTTTCTTTCCTAAGTTCTTCGCAAAACAACACAAACACTACACATGAGACTACCAGCCGGTCGGCAGGCAGCCGGTCGGCCGGCTGGCAGTCCTAAGGCCAATTTTCCTAAAATCGCAAAAACACAAAGAAACACTCCCAGCCGGTCGACCGGCGGCCGGTCGGTCGACCGGCTCAGAGAGCCTGATACGAAAAATCGCAAAATCGCAACCTATTGAAACTTCATAATTCGACACAACAACTCAAGTAAGACTACAATTGGTGATTTCCCAACATTATCAAACACCAAATACAACTAATCTAACAGCACATAAGTCCACAAACAATCCTCAAGCGATTATAACAAGTATCCGTCTTAACTTTGTGAAAAACTGAAAATAGCATATGAACATGTAACAACATCATAAGGCATGGCTTTCTCACATAAGAACAATCCTAGACATGCTTCTAAGTTCATTAAACATAATCCTTGAACAAAATCAGAAACCATATGGAAAATCACAACAAAAGTGCTAATATACACATAAAGGCCGAGTTATCTCATTATCGTCACCTTTCTAGCTTATCCGGCTAAAGATCTTCCTCAACAATGTAGCTATCGATCTCTGGATCCTCTAAGCCAACACCTACAAGCATAGAAACGGATTTTAAGCACTTGAAACGGAATTAAGAGAAAACAGCCCAATTTTCAAGTGAAAGGATTTACAAAAAAAAAGTGATAGATGGCTTGGAAAGCGAATGAGGATTCCGAAAATGTCGTTGTCACCTCGATTCGAGTACCGGATGATGAAGAATTTCTCAAAAGAAGGAGGAATAAAATGGAGGTTTATGAGGTTTGTGTTTTACAGTGAAATGAAATGAAGGAGAAGCATTATGTCGATGGAAGGGGTTTTGTGGGGTTTTATGGACTGTCCTTTCCGAGTAAATAAAATGGGTCGGACACTTGAACGGATATTTATGATTCGAGTTTAAGTTTACCAAGTAGTATTCGTCTTAAGGACTTAAGGTTCTTAAGACGGATCTTATTAATTAAATTAAAACCTTTCACAATAAATTATTAAAATATTATTTTGCTACTTAAAATAATTTAAAATGCTTCAATTAGATTTTACGAAAATACGGGATGTTACATAATAGCTGTTATTGTAAAACATATTGGTGATTATTGTAATGCATAATATAAGCCTAAGTGGATCAGTTATTATAATGTTAAAAAACAGTTATTGTATTCACCAAATTCAGTTAATCTATCTTTTGTAAAACGAAATAACCTGAAATATTCTACGATTCTTGTAGGCATCTTCAACCTATATTGTGAATGTTTCCTTGCTCAGAAAATCCTCTAACTGCACAAGAACAGAGAGCCGCCTGCAATTGTTCTTGGAATTCATAGAAAACAGCGTGTGTGTAGATTTTGGAGGCATTTTTCTCGATCATAGTCTTAGATGAAACCTGAGGCAATGTGGTGTCACTTGCTGCATCAAGACATTTCTGATTATAGCGTTGTTGTTCCATTGCACTTTGAAAGCGCAACCAAAATTCAACAAGTGTGCCATTTATGCTCTCGAATCTTTTGAAGTAACTGTTTTGACTCTCCGATCTTTGTGTTGTTTTCAAAAGGCAACCTAAAGGCAAATCCCGAAAGTAAGCAGGTATCCATTTGTGTCTTTTGCCATACATGTATGTCAACCAAGTGTTATCATGTAATTCAAAGTCACTAATCACTTGAACCCATTTTTCTTCAAACTCTACTGGTTCCAAGTCAGTGTCCCAAACAACTGAACATATTCTCTCAACAAAGTCTGTTTCCTTACAAATTTGTGATTCAACTTTATCAGTTAATTTTGACATTATATGCCACATGCAGTAGCGATGTCTTGCTTTCTTGAATACGGAATTCACCCCGAGTTTAATCGCTGGATCTTGATCGGTAAGAATGCACTGAGGTTCTTTCATTCCCATACAATCGAGGAACTTCTTAAACACCCAAGTGAAAGACTTATCGTTCTCATGATCGACAAGTGCAGCAGCAAAGGTTACTGATTTTTTGTGGTTATCAACACCGGTGAATGGCGTGAAGGCCATATGATACTTGTTAGTGCCATAAGTAGGGTCAAATGTGATGGTGTCCCCGAACATGGAATAATTTGTCCTTGCCTGCCCGTCTGTCCAAAATATTTTAGCCAAACATTCATCCTTATCAACTTCATAAGCATAGTAAAAATTTTCAGAAGTTTCAGCGAGCCCCTTTAAATAGGCGAGAATCATGTCAGCATCTTTGTCACCTATGAAACATTTAATATTTCTTTTGAAGTTCTTGAAATCCGTCAAAGTTGCGCCAATGTTTGCATACCCATTTGATTGTTCCCCATCATTCTAAATGTCTTTGTAGCACCAATGTTGAGTTTACAATTGTTAACAATTGTTTGCTTAATGTAAAGGTTAAGTGTTCTTAAATTTTTCTGAAATTCTCTTTCTTTGAGTGGACAAAGTCTGTGATTGTGACCTTCGTAAAACTGATCAATGACATACCCTCTTATCTGCATGTTATCATTAAATACAGCAGCAAACCGTATTTTTGCCTTGCAACCAAATCTTGTCAGTTTCGTTTTTTTTGCTTCTACAGACCTTTTTCTCTTCTTATTCCCTTCTGCGTTTTCAGTTTCAACAATCGGCAGAAACTTTTTGCGATCCTCTTTGAAACCATGTCTGTTACAGACCATAGATTTTTTGTCTACCAAGCCATCACGGAATCTCGTTTGTGTGTACTTTCTCGGTATGAAACCACAGACCACAGCATATAAATTGTAAAACTCGATTGCCTCCTCAAGTTTTACAAACATTAGCCCCAATGCAGGCTTGAAACCATTTTCTACCATCCTACTCCACTCCTCACTACCACCTGGAGTGTATCTCATTCCAAGATTATGGACAGTATTATCCCCTGTTTCCGATGCAAATGTGGGTGTAGAGAAAGTTGTTTCATTGGTATTATTTATTTCAATACCTACAAACATATTGAAATAAGTTACTATGTGCAGTTATTGTAAGCTTCTGTACCTGTTATTGTATTACATACACTACAACAAAATGGCACTTGCGCCACGATTTATGTCACGGGAATTCATAATTCGTGACCTAAATTTGCTTAGTCACGGGAAAAAAAGTCTCCTTCCTTCAAAATTAATTGGTAAAAAGTTTTATGCCACGGGAAAATATATCCGTGACAAATAATTGTTTTTAGTCACGAATTAAGCCATGACCGTGGCTAACAAATGCGTTTAGTCACGCATCAAGTCACGAACGTGGCTAATAATTATTTTTAGCCACAATGTCGTGGCTAATTATGATTTATTGTCACATGTAAGTTAACCGTGACTAATTAGTGTGCTTAGCCACACTGAATTCTTAACGTGGCTAATTATGATTTATTGTCACAGCTAAATTATCCGTGACTATATTGCTCTTAGCCACACACTGAATTCTTACCGTGGCTAATTGTGATTTATTATCACAAGTAAATTACCCGTGACTAATTATTGCTCTTAGCTACACACTAGATTTTACCGTGACTAATATTTTTGATATGATAACAAATAGTAGTACAAAATTATTAGTGCAACATGGTGTGTACCATGACATCAAGATGATTGCGCCGTATTATTGCGAGATGTGAACAATATTCATACTTAATGTTTTTCACTATTGACGTAAATGATCTTATTATGATTATTCTTATTATTGGATTTAGTCTGTCACAAGTGAGAATTTGTGCAATTTATTATGATTATTCTTATTAACACTACTAACTTGAAAATGAATATGATTATATGAATAAATGATTGTTGTTTAACAATTTATTTTGCTTTATTTTCTTTGAATGCTGCTTTACTTTAAGTATACGTTTAATTATGTAATGACAATTTTGTAATTTCAAAGCTACTTACCCAGTTATTCAATTTATTAAATTGCGCAACAAACCCGACAAAAAACACTACAACAAATTGACACTTGCGCCACGATTTATGCCACGAGAATTTATAATTCGTGGCTAAATTTTTTTTAGCCACGGAAAAAATTTATTCACTATTTTAGAAAAATTTTATGCCACGGGAAAATTTTTCCCGTGGCAAACAGTCAATTGCGCCACAATTTAGGTTACAGTCGTGGCTAATAATCATTTTTGCCACGAACAATGTCACACCCATGGCAAATATATATTTATAATTATTTTTTTGTTAAATTTATAATATTGAATAACATTATTTAGAGACCGCATCACATTTAAAGAGAAAGTATGTCCAATTAAATAATTAACTTATTAACACCTATCATTGAGAAGTCTGAAACTAATATATTGTTAAAGAAGCTTTTCATTAGAAAATTGATTTACAACTTTATTTGTAAAATATTTCTACAAGAACTTGAATTCGAGATGTTAAATTGGAAAAAATTGGGGAAGCTTTTAAGGAGAAAAAAAAGAAAAGACAATTAGATTTAAAATATGATTAAATTAAAAAAAAAGTAGTCTAAAAAATTAAATTCAAAATGATTTCCAACAAATCATTGAATAAAATGGAAAAAAAAGAAAAAAAAAATAACCGATATAAAAAAATCAATATAAAAAAACATTTTAATTATTGAAAATGAGCGTATCACACCGAAAAGTAAAATGGAAATAAAAATAATAAATTTACATGTGTAAATAATGTGAAATTTTGTTGACAAAAAGAAATATCAAGAATAATGAAAATAAATCAATTTAGAGAAAACAAAAATTTATACGATATTTTCTGTGTTTTTTGGCAAAAACTGATTATTTTTGAGTTTATAATGTCTTGGTCATTTATTTTAGTAATAAAACTCGGTCATTGATACCCATATGTAATCATTATTCAAAAGTAATCATTACTTAGTAAAAAGTGATTAAACTTTTTTTCGTTACAAATACGACGATCTTACAAATAATATTTGTGTGGAAAAATATATGAAAAAATGGAAAAGAAAAATAAAATAAAAATGCCGACAAATGAAAAAAAATAAAAAAAATGTATTAGGGAAAAAAATATAAGGAAAATGTGATTAAATAGTTTGGAGAAAATGGTTTTGTTGACTCGGGCAAAAAATGACCCGAGCATTATTAGTCGAGAGGTCAACATTGAAAACTCGAGTAATTTGAGAAAAATATTTTTTTTTCGCAAAAATATGTAAATCATTTAATATTTTTTCGCAAAAATAATAGTGAAGGTAATTTAGAAAAAAAGGAATATAATTTAAAAAGGTTTCAAAGTGTTAACTATATCAACAAGCTTAAGTTTCATTTTCGGTAGCTCATCATAAGAACTCCACAGTTAAGCGTGCCCAGGTGAGAGTAGTTTTGGGATGAGTGACCTCCTGGGGAGGATATACGATTCGCAAAAGTGAATGACTTGTGATTGTAAGTAACGAGTTGAGATAACTAACCAAGCAAGGATTAAAACTTGACAAAATTCCATATGTAATCAAATGTGTTTGGTAGTGTGGTGGTTGCTCAGCTCATCCCTTTACCCTGAGGTCAGGGGTTCGATTCCTACCCATGGGAATAGAGCAACTCTATGGCAAGCCGTTTACCTCTTCGTGAGAGAGCCCGCGGCGAGGGGATTATACACCGTTGTCGACACGGTGGACACCTCGGTTTAGACCAAAAAAAAAAAGATTCCATATGCGAGGGGATTACATTTTGTTTATTTATTTATTTTATTTTTTTTGTCACGGGAATAATTTTGGCCACGAGAATTAATTTTTGGTCACGGGAATTATTAGCCACGTGAGAATCTGTGGCTAAAAATATAATTTTAGCCACGTTCTTGTTTTCCCGTGGCTATCTGTTAGCCACGGCCACTTGGGTCACGGAAGGTATTTCCGTGACAAAGAGCTTTAGCCACGGGAAATTAGTACTTGCGCCACGAATTTAGTCGTGGCCCAAGTGCTTAATTGTAGTAGTGATAATGCTAGTTATTCTAATGCAAATGAGTTATTGTGTTTACATTGAGTTATTGTATCTAATAGTGACTTCTTTTAAAACAGTTATTGTATTATATAAGTTGTGTTATTTTAATTGCTTTTACATAGTTATTGTATTATATAAGTTCTGTTATTGTATCTAGTAGTGATTTCATTCAAGACAGTTATTGTAATACCTGTTATTGTAATTTATAATAGTTGTTATTGTATTCATAATAGCTGTTATTGTAATTTATACTAGTTGTTATTGTATTGTATAATACATGTTATTGTATTCAGTTTTCCATTTTTGTAATACCTGTTATTGTAATTCATTATATCTGTTATTGTAATTCATCATAGCTGTTATTGTAATTCATACTAGCTGTTATTGTATTGCATAATACATGTTATTGTATTCAGTTTTCCATTTTTGTAATACCTGTTATTGTAATTCATTATATCTGTTATTGTAATTCATCATAGCTGTTATTGTAATTCATACTAGCTGTTATTGTATTGCATAATACATGTTATTGTATTCAGTTTTCCATTTTTGTAATACCTGTTATTGTAATTCATTATAACTGTTATTGTAATACATAAAAGCTGTTATTGTATTACATAATAGATGTTATTGTATTGCATAATACATGTTATTGTATTCAATTTTCCATTTTGTAATACCTGTTATTGTAATTCATTATAACTGTTATTGTAATACATAATAGCTGTTATTGTATTCATAATACCTGTTATTGTAATACGTAATAGCTGTTATTGTATTTGCATAATACATGTTATTGTAATTTTGTAATACCTGTTATTGTATTACACTGAGTTATTTTAAGATCCATAGCAGTCAATATAAGCTCAATAGTGAGTTATTTTAAGCTCTCATAGCAGTCATTATAAGCTCAATAGTGAGTTATTTTAAGCTCTCATATAGTTATTGTATCATGAAATCATGAAATCATTATAAACTAGACAAATTGATACCTGAAATCGTCAATGTTTGATCGTCATTAAGCTGATTAAGATGATCGTCATTAAGTTCGGCTGAATTCATCATCGCAAATCCTGAAGATTACGAAAACAATACATAAATTGTCGTACAATTTGTTATTTGAATCAAATAATTCAGCTATTCAAGTATTAAAATAACAAAATCGTAAGAATTAGTACCGAAAAATTAGGGTTCCTGCAAGTTTTTCGTCTAATTTTTCGGAATTGATGAAGAATTGATGAATTTGATGAAGAATTGATGAATTGATGAAGAATTTTGATGAAGAATTTGATGATTTTCTAAAGTTTTTTGATGATTTTTTTGGGATTTTGAAGGAGAGAGAAAGTTAGGGAAAACAGAGTTTGTTAGAAATTTGATGAAGAATTATGAATTTTCAGCGCGTGTTAGAAATTTGAGTTTATGTCAATTGTATTTATATGCGGGGGTAACTCACGGAATATGGCAAACTCACCGGAACTCGCCTATATATATATATATATCGAGTTGTAACTACACGTCTGGGCCTAGAAGTGCGTGCTATAGGGCAGCCCAACACAACTTTATACCCAACCACAATATAATAAATAAAAAGAAACAAAACACGTTTAACTTCTTCTACGTCAAACGAAATAAACAGCCAATATACTCTACCCTAACCCTATCAACCCCTATCAAGCCCTCACACGCCTCCTGCCGTCACATCAAACACTAAGAAGGAGGGTTCACAAGGTGGTTCAGGGAGGCCTAGGGCGGTTCGTTGGGCAAGGGAAATAGGTATGCTCATCGTTCTTCTCTGTTTTCGCAGTTTTTCTGCTCTTTTCAATTCGTATTATTTTAGTATGTAAATGTTTATGGTTCCGGGTCTTGGTCGATTATTAACCTATGAAGGTAGTACTTGTGTCTTTGACCAGTGGGGTGTAGTCGTTGACCACCTTTAGACCACCATAGCTACCACTAAAACAACCGAGAAACACCGACTGAAGACAACGGGTTATACTCTGTTTTTGTTGTGTCTGAATTGTGTTTCGTTGCTGCTGTTTTGGTGCGGATTTATTGGTTCGTTTAAGGTTGTGGGTCGTGTATACGGGTAGTAGGTAGTTGGTAGAGTGTACTGGTGGTGTTAGGGATGGAGTGTGGTGGTCGGGAAAGCTAAGGAGGCGGTGGTTAGGATGTGTCACAGGGTTGCAGACTCAGGAGTCGTGGGTGTCGGGGGGGTTTGTGAAGCCTGTGTCAGGCGGTTAGTGGGGGTCGAAGCCTGGTGCTTGTCACCAGCGTGTCGGGTGGGGTGTAAGGTGTCGGAAGTGGCGAATGGTGGTGGTGATAGTGGTGTCGGCTGGTGTTAACGGAGGGTGTACAGAGGGGAGGTTACACGGATAAGTACAGGAACTGGGTTTGGGTTTGTGACCGGCGTGTTTTGGGCTTGGTTTCGATGGCTGTCCTGGTTGAGTGTGGGGTAGTGGTCAGGGTCAGTTGTTGAACCGTGGTTCAGGGGTCTCAACCACGGTGGTTTGGTGGTTGTTCGGGGTGTAGAAGGGGTGTCGAAGGAGCTGCGAAGTGGGTTGGTTGGAGGGTTGTTCGGGCTGTTTGATTCGTTACTTTGTTTTTGTTGTTACGTTTTATTAGTAGTATTACTATGGTTATTATTACTATTATTGTTGGTCTTATTATTATTATTATTATTATTATTATTATTATTATTATTATTATTATTATTATTATTATTATTATTAATAGGTTAATGTTATTCTTATTATTGTTGTTAATATTGTTATTAGTATTATCAATAATAAGATCTTATCAAATGTTATTTTTATTTCATGTGACACTATTATTATTATTATTATTATTACATATTGTTGTTATCATTATCATTATTAACATTAATTTCATTATGATTAGGTGTGTTGTTATTAGTATTATCATGAGTTATAGCTATACGATATATATATTAATTATGTTATTAATGTCTATATATAGTAAGTATAATTAGTAAGTTTTTAATTGACTAGTGATGATTGATATGAATGAGAAGTTAATAATAATTGATATGTATATGAACATGTTTATAAGTATGTGATTATAATGTGTTATGAGCATATAACTGTGGACAAGGTCAAGTAATTTTAGTAATGTGATTGTATGAGTAGGAATTGATATTCAGTAATAATTATAGGACCATAGTTCGGTTGTTCGAGGTGGAACATTTCTAGCAGCTGTTCGGTTGTCATTCCGCAATTGGGGTAGGGGAATTACTGCGCATATAATGATAATTACTTGGTTGTTTGATGTTAAGCATGATTACTTTACACTATCACATGATTTGGATTATTGTGTTATTTGATTATATATTTCTGTGGTACGATATGAGGTGATGAGAAATGGGCCTTGTGATCGGTGCGGAGTTAATGGGCCTTGTGATCGGTGCGGAGTTAATGGGCCTTGTGATCGGTGCGGACTTAATGGGCCTTGTGATCGGTGCGGAGTTAATGGGCCTTGTGATCGGTGCGGAGTTAATGGGCCTTGTGATCGGTGCGGAGTTAATGGGCCTAGTGATCGGTGCGGAGTTAATGGGCCTTGTGATCGGTGCGGAGTTAATGGGTCTTGTGATTCGGAGTGGGGATGATTGAATTTCTATTTATAGTAATGTTTGGTGGTCTACTTTTCCTCTACTCAACCTCGTGGTTGACCCTGTGTATTCGTGTGACACCTGTGATGATCCGTGATGGGGAGCAGTTTTGACAGGAAAGATGGTGTTGTGGGAGCATGGGATGGCGTAAGCACTTGGATGGACCGACTTAGATGTAGATCACATACTTTGTAGTTATCAGTTGTACTTTAATTTCCGCTGTGAATTATTTGTAACATCGAAGTTTAAATTTTATCAGTTTTTATATAAAGTACTTTGGTTTAATTTACTTTGTTATTCACTACCTCGGATATTCCGAGATGGTAACAGCTCAATTTACTGAGGATGTCTTGCCAAAGACTCCTTAATAAATCGGGGTGTTACAGATACAAATCGATCCTTGAACATTTGATCTTGATGCTTAGCGAAGTCTTGTAACCGCACGATCTCTCCTTCCTTTAATAATCATATTTGATATATAGACTAGATAAACGATTAAAGGCAAGAGATATAAACAATCATAATTACTAAACTTGTCATTATTAAAAGAGTAAATTAAAAATAACTCCCTTTTAAAATAGGTTTATTTCATGGGAATAATCCAACCTATGTCTCATCTTCTCATATTAATCCATACTAACGATTAACTAAGAATAATCCAACCTATAACCTCATTTATCTTTCATTGAACTTTGACTATTTTTAAACTCTTATTATCGGTAGGTTAGCACGTCGCCTTCACTTACTTTTTGGCCAGGAAGAAGGAAAAACAAAAATTAAGTCAAGGTGACGTGCTTGTTTATCGAAAATAAGAGTTCAAAAATAGACAAAGTTCAATGAAAGATAATTGAGGTCATGGGTTGGATTTTTCTCAGTTAATCGTTAGTAGGGATTAATATGAGAAGATGAGGTATAGGTTGGATTATTCCTATGAAATAACCCTTTAAAATATGGTTTTTTAAAACTACTCCCTTATATAATTTTTTTCAAAAATTACTCCCTTAAGATACACTTTTATTAAAAATTGCTTCAAATTTCCAATTTAGGTTACCTTTTCCGTATGTTTTTGAACATATTCTCCATTGTTATACCTTTTAAAGTATAAATTGGCTATGTTACAAACGGAATCAGTTCATAAACTTGTAGAATAAGTCACTTGAATTAGGGTTTTGAAGCAATTTTTGATAAAAATACATTCTAAGGGAGTAATTTTAGAAAAAAATTATATAAGGGAGTAATTTTAGAAAAAAAATTATATAAGGGAGTAATTTTAGAAAACTAAATTTTAAAAGGGTGTTATTATTAATTTACTCTTATTAAAACAACATACTAACCCCGACTCTCCTAGATGCTAGAATCCCCCATCTTACCTCACCTCCTCACACCCCCAAGGACAATGGGTTTGCCGAACGACGCCATCGCCACACAGTCGAAATCGGTCTCGCGCTCCTTACACATGCTCAAATGCCAAATAGTTTCTGGTCCTATGCCATTTCAATGGCCACATATCTTATAATCCGTCTTCCCACCACCACACTCCAATATAAAACACCCAATCAAATATTATTCGAAAAAGATCCCAATTACAACAAATTGCGACCATTTGGATGTCTTTGCGATCCATGGCTAAGACCACATACCACTCACAAACTTTACCCCAAGTCCATCCCTTGTGTCTTCCTCGGTTACTCGAATACTCAAAGGGCCTATTTATGCTACGATCTCGTCACTCCAAAATAATACACCTCCCGTCATGTTCTCTTTATTGAACATATCTTCCCTTACACTCAACTTGTCAAACAAAACTCGTCACTCATTCCCTCCGCTAATGGTTGGTGTGAGCTCATCATTCCCCTCCTTGACCGGACATTTCCCATTCCCCACACCCCTACTCCCCCCGCCCCACCACAACCTCCCTCAACCAGCCCCTCCCCCTACCCTTACCCAGACCCTACATTGTCCCTCATCTAGCTTCACCCAAGCCACATTCTCCTCCCTCTACCTCCATGAACTCCCCTGCCTCCTGTTCCCCCTCTCCTACTCCAATCACAACCCCCTCCCGTACCTCCACATCTCCCCTCTCGTGTTGTCACCCGCATTTCCAACAATATCGTCATATCGAACCCGCGCTATGCTAAAATTGCAATTTTACCCGCCCCTCATGTTACTCCCATTACCACCAAACATGCCTTGATCGATCCACGGTGGCGAACTGCCATGCTCGATGAACACCAAGCCTTGTTACGTAACCAAACCTGAACCCTTGTCCCACGCTCTCAAGCTCTGAATGAATTTGGTTGTAAGTAGGTATATTACGTGAAGTACAACCCGGATGGTACTCTAAAATAATAAAAAGCGAGACTTGTCGCCAAGGGGTTTCATCAACGCCCTGGTGTCGATTACTCGGAAACCTTCAGTCCTGTCATTAAACCAGCCACGATTCGTCTTATCTTATCCCTTGTCGTGGCCCATAGATGGTCTCTCCGTGAAATTGATGTAAACAACGTCTTTTTGCAGGGTAGGCTCACTGATTCCGTGTTCATGGACCAACCACCTGGGTTCATAGATATGGATAAACCCGACTATATTTTTCCTCTTAACAAAGCTATCTACGGTCTAAAACAAGCCCCACAGGCTTGGTATACCGAGCTTAAAACCTACCTTTTATCGCTCCATTTAAAAAAACTCCATTCTCGACCTGTCTCTCTTCATTTTACAACCACCCCCCCCAAATCATATTATTTATCCTCGTCTATGTCGACGACATAATTGTCACCGGTCATAACCCGTTACACAATCGAGCCTTTATTGATGAAATTTCCAACAAATTTTCCCTAAAGGATCTCTGTCCACTTTCCTTCTTCCTTGGCATCGAGATCACCACAACCAACCACGGCCTACACCTAACCCAAACCAAATACAATTTCGACCTCCTCCAAAAATTCAATATGCATGAATGCAAGCCTGCAACGACTCCCATGCTAGCTCACCCGCCTCTTATAAAAGAACTAAATGCACCTATTGAGAACATCACGGATTACAAAGCAATTGTTGCTAGCAATTTTTGCTGGCAGCCTTCAATACTTGCCACTCACCCGACCCAACATCGCCTTTCCCGTCAACAAGCTTGCATAATTCCTTACCCATCCCACGTCCACCCAATGGCTTGCCCTCAAACGCATTCTCCGTTTTCTCAATGGCACACTCAACCTTGGAATCCATCTCCACCACAATACTCCTCTTTACCTCCACGCATATTGTGATATAGACCTTGCGGGAGACTCAGAGGATTATATCTCCACTACTGGCTACATTATTTATTTAGGGCGAAACCTGATATCATGGTCCTCAAAGAAGCACCGTGCTTTGTCCCGCACCACCACTGAGGCCGAGTTTCGAGCCATCGCTGACACCTCTTCTGAACTCCTCTGGCTCGTCTCTCTCCTTACTGAGCTCGACATGGCCTCTTCCTCTCCACCGGTTATTTATTGTGACAACCTCTCTGCGACTCACTACTTTGCTAATCCCGTCTTCCACTCGCGAATGAAGCATTCCGCCCTCTCGTTTTACTTTGTTACGAAGCAAGTTCGGAAGGGTTTAATTCGTCTTCAACATATTAATGGTACTGATTGATTGGCTGATATGTTAACGAAACCGCTTCACAAATCCCGTTTTCTTACTCAGTCATCCAAGATTGGTCTCCGTCTCTGATCGTCCATCTTACGCGGGAGTGTTGAACAACTAAAAGCATAACAACCGAGCCCTAGTCTTCCTCCTCTTATTTAGCTACTGTATTTTATCATATGTTTAACTCTATCTAGCTCCTAGATTCTAGCAATTAGTTTCTGCTTATTTGTTACTTACAAAACCTAGTTGTAACTATATATATGACTCTTGTAAGACCCTGTTCTTTTCGGTTGAAATGAGCTGAATCGAATTAAATGAAGTAGAGCGTAATTGAACTAAATTGAGTGAAACTGGGATGAAGTGAATTTAGTTGAACTAAAAGTTAATTTGTGAAAAGATTAATTAAATATAATTAATTAAACGTAAATAAAACTTAAAAAAATACAACAAAACAAAAGTTAAATGAGTTGAAATTAAGTTAGAAAAAACAGAGCTTAGCTCAGTATTTTATCATCAATAACACAATTTATATCTTCCAAACATCTTCTTATATCTTATAGCACCAATGTAGCAATCACTGCTGAATTAAACTCCTGATTGACTCGCAAATTATTCATTTCAGTGAGGTGTGGCTGTGTGCAACTGAAGCAAACAATAGCAGTGACTCCGGAAAATTGAAAAATTCAAAAAGCAAGGTATTCGGCAATCGGCCGTCAATGTCACTGTCCCGCCTTGTGAATCACATTGGAAACTGCATTTGAGGACAAACCAACTCCGAGAATCCTTCATTTACTGAACACCATTCTGGTTCCCGAAAGATGTTGGAGGATATCACCCAACACCTACTGGGTGACTTCCAGTTCACACCTTTTTCTGATGAGAAGTCCCGAGTCAACTCATTCATTGTGCTCTCTAATTCATATAGATGCCCCGCCTGTATCGAGCTTTCAAGTATTAGAAGATGGAAAAGACGCAAAGGACCCTGAAAAAGGTAGGATAAATGTACCTGACTTGAAGCACAAGCAAGTACCAAGCATGCCAGGGATTGATTCCCTTGGGGATTTGCTGCTACAACTTCCGCGAATCGCCTCACTTCCTAATTTTTTGTTTGATATTTCCCAACATCGTGATAGACAATTCGGTTCCTAGTGTTACCCTAGTAGTAGTCGCCTTCGTGGGTTACTTCAGTCAGTACTCAGTAGTTGTCACCTTTGGGATTTGTTTTGACGCTCTCATTGTGTCGTGCACATTGTAAATTGATAGGATTTAGAAAATTTGATCCATGTTCAACTCCAGTACATAGCTGGTACATAAGAGAAGCATACAAGTACTAATTACTACTCTCTTAATTGATTTCCTTGATGCGTTTTGACATACTTCTTGACAAAATATTCATTTTAGGTCAGAACTCGTAGGACGTAGGGTAAGGTTGCATACATCCTACACCCACTCCCTCCACTATTTGCGGGAGTGCTTCAAAGTGTTGAAACACTGAGGTAATGTCATACCTGGAATTGTTTGTGCCCTGCTTATCAAAGTATTTCCAGAAATAAGGCAAAAGTATTCAAGGAAACACGATGGCCGAAAGTTTCCTATCAGGCCATGTCAAATCAAAGGAAGTACAAATATCGGTTAAGTTGGTTGGTGTGGTAGTTCTGGGTGCAAACAGTCGACATCAGAATTCAAAGGCAAGTCTATATTCACAAAAGCCCAAGTTCAAGCCAGAGCAGGCACGATTCAACTGTACAGGACCCTTCAGTAAGGGACAGACTAAAATGCTGCGACAAATTAACTAACACTATATACAGTTCTTTTTTTTAGTTTTTCTAAATGTTATTTCCTCTACTTCCATTGGTTAGGACTAATTCAAATCAGGAAGGTGGCGATGAATGAATGGTTTTATCAGGCAGCATAGCTACAGTGACTATGAAGTATTCACAGCCCACGGGAAGTCCGAATGGGTTTAACACCTGATTCGACAGTAGACGGTTGGATGATGCAGAATCTGAATGCTCGGCCCTCTGTGCAGCAGGAAGTGGCTTCACAATCTGACGTTCAATGTGAACTATCTGACCGATGATGTATGCTGGCTGTCGTGGAAGACGGTCGGTGAACAGTGCCACTGATTCTGCTGAAAGATAATAGTTTGGACAATTCCGGCTTATTGCCTCGTACTGTCCAGATGAATTGAGGACAAAGGCAGCCAGTTCATGTACCTCGAACCGGTTGAAGGAGATCTTTTCTTTATTAACCTGTCACAAAAATCGGAAATCAGTATTTCCCAACGGTCACAAGCTATGCGCCGGATTAGTCATCTGAAATATCCGACATTACCAGCTGCTCAAATCCTCCTTCTATGACGAGGTAAAGAGGGGTCATATGTAGGTCACAGGTGTATTGTTTTTCCAACCTTAACGAAGAAGCTGTATACCAACTACAGGTCAGATTGGGTCAATTCTTGTTCATGTCACTTTTTTGTTACTCTTTCAGATTTCGAGGGAAGCATCAGGGTTACATGTATGACAGACAGATTATGAATGTCCCAAGATTAAAGTTACATGTATTATATACTCCTAAGAAGCGCATATAGCCGAATGAACCGTTTTCTTTATGCTATCATAATTGAAAGCAAAAGTATAATGAATATTAAGAGACAGTTGAATATGGAAAAGGATATGTGAATAAATATTCCCCGCCCCCCTCTCAGAATCAATTCAGGGACAACAAACACAACAATGCATCTAACGTAGTAGTGATACCACGACGGCTGATAAGATCACTGGGAAAGATAGAAAACAATCACATGAATATTATGTCAGGTGATGCAACTTGCAAGAACTAATGTAGGTAACTGAGATGCAAGGATTCCGTGAACGACGAACCACAATCTCAGAAATGGCGTGTTTCAACTGAAGGCATCATTATACAAAACTCTCTTAGAAAACCACCTCCTCCAAATGAAGACTGGGATTTTAAGGTGCAAAATAGGATTTTTTCGTAATTTGTACAAATAAGTTCTAAGAGTGCGCCAGCACCAGCAACTTCAAGTGTGACTACAATTAAATTCAGTATAGAGCAGAAATCACAAATACCTGTTTTTCAAGTTGATGTTTTGCATATAAAGTTTTAACCAGTTCCTTCCTCTCTTCTAATTCCTGTGTAAGCTGTTTGTTCGCAGCTTCGTACTTTGAATACTTATCAAGAAGCTCAGCACGCTGCCTCGCATATATACCTACTTTATCAGCAAGGACCCTTATACATGCACAAAACTCTGAAACACCATCGTCTTCTGTATCACTTTGAGAACTGACGAGAACAAAAAAATGAGTAAGTATCTTGCTCACAGTAGAACAATCAACAGCGTCATCCAGAGCCTCATGGGCTCTTACAAAATAAAGGGAAATGGGACTCGGTCATATGCCAGTCACCTTAACCCTGTGTTAACATAATAAGGCTTTCTTAGATGACCCATGAAGAAAAATGCAGTAAATGATTGCTTATTCTCAATAAAAGAAGCGCGTCCAGTTTTGAGTCATTTTACATTAGTCTGTCATAATCTAGTTACAAAATGCTAACACTGAAAACAACTCTTGTTGCTATAAGAGCACAAGTGAAATAATCTAGAGCCATTTGATTTTTACCTTGCTAGAGATTGAGCTAAGGAACTCAGGGAATCAGCAAAGTTAGCAACTCCAGCAGAGGCATTGACACAGGATCTAAGCCTTTCAAACAGACCGCGCATTTTGACAGCAGATGCACGCAAGGTGTTATATTGTGACGCTCTTCTATCAGCAGCACAAAGATGAGTTTGAGCTTCTTGCCTAGCTTCGTGCAAGCAATTCTCTAAGTGAGCACAATTCATCTGCAAACACGGAGAACATTTGCATACATGCAAGCCATTCAAAAAAATAAGCCACTCGGCTAGAATATATTGGTGAAAGACACTATAGCTTTCATATACACACATTTTGACACTTTGATGAGTCTGATTAACGTAGGCATAAAATGAGAGGAATTACATTCAACCAAATATTATTTAGGGTTATTTCATAGGAATAATCCAACATATGTTTCATCTTCTCATATTAATCCATACTAATGATTAACTAAGAAAAATCCAATCTATAACGTTATTTATCTTTCATTGAACTTTGACTATTTTTAAACTCTTATTATCGGTAGGCTAGCACGTCACCTTCACTTATTTTCTTACTTTTTGTACAGGAAGAAGGAAAAACAAAAAGTAAGTCAAGGTGACGTGCTTGATTACCGAAAATAAGAGTTCAAAAATAAACAAAGTCCAATGAAAGATAATTGAGGTTATAGGTTGGATTTTTCCTAGTTAATCGTTAGTAGGGATTAATATGAGAAGTTGAGGTATATGTTGGATTATTCCTATGAAATAGTGGTTTTGGGAACTATGACTCTCCCTCTGTACACCATGAACATTACTACCCTTGCCCTTTTTTTCCTTTCATTATCCTTCTTGACTATTATTCATAGTGCAAGCCCTAAAAGCCAGAAACCTTCATCGAAGGCACTGGCTTAATCTAGGTTCGAGTTTTTATAGCTTGTCCATATTCATAAATTCTTCTTTAGACCTTCAGACTATGTATCCTTCACTATAATTTACTACATTAAGGCTATGTTTGGATAGGGGGATTTGGAGGGAAAGGGAGGGGAGGGTAAGGGAGGGATAAAGTTTCTCTTGTTTGGATACAATATTTAGAGGGAGGGAAATGAGGGGGGAAAGAAATGAGAGGATCTATTTTCCCTCCTTTAGTTCAAATTGTTTTCTTTCCTAAGGAGGTGAGTTTTGGAAGGAAAACACAACTTCAAAGCTTCATAGTTCTATGGGAAGTGTATTATTGTCATTATTCATCATATTCCATAACATCCTCCATACAATACATCATGTCCCTCTTTTATCCCCTCCCATTTCCCTCTTAAAATTTTTATTATCCAAACAACCACAATTCCCCTCCCCTCCCCTCCCCTCACCTCACCTCACCTCACCTCACCTCACCTCACCTCACCTCACCTCACTTTCCCTCCTAAAATTGTATCCAAAAACACCCTAAATGATGAACATCCAACTTTACTACTTTACTAAATTCACCTAACTCAACAGTTTGATCTGCTTGAATATTCATGGAAAAGCTATTTTTGTGAGACACAACCTATCTAGTCTCTCCCAATGTTCCTCTAAGTCTTGAGACAAGAGAAGGATGGACTTGAATATAATTATATTTTTCATTCGCATATAAGGTTCTAACAGAAGTAAAATTCTTTGGAAGGAAATCACTTAGCTTCTCAGAGAGTGCTGGGACCTTTGAATTGCAATTAAATTCAGTATTTGAGTTCCTACAACTTGAATTCAGACAATAGCCATATCTAGGCTGCAAATGCACCCAAAGCACAACCCAACATGACTGACCTAACCCGAATTGATCAAATTCAAACCCAAAAGCACAACCCAAGGGTGATCTGCACCCGATTTGACCTAATGTTAGACAACCCGATCCAAAGATGACCCAAACTGAATCAACCCTTAAATGACTGGTTTAAAAACAACCTTAATATTTATGACAATATGACGCTTAACGACACCGCGAATAACCACCCAAACTAGGACTAGCCCGGCCCCAAAATAAACAACGTATCAAAATAAACCCAATTCCGACCAAATGATACGGGTCTATATAAATCTATCAATGCATCATAACTTCTAACCTAAAGGATAAGCAATTCAGATGCAGTTAAGATCATCTAAATACCTGAGATTCATCTAGAAGCTTCCTGCAGTTTTCCAAATCTGACCCTGTTCTGCCAATCTCATCTAATGCCGACTTAAGCTTATTTTCAGTCTCAGTCAGCTGGCTAGTCTTATCTTCAAGGGCATTTTTCAGTTCTAACAGAAGATCTGCATTGGATTGAGCATTCAGACTCTGGTCAACGGGAACCTCTGCTGCTATATCATCTATAGGACTACCTGTGACATCATATGATAGCACAGTCCCAAGTTGCCCAAGCATCTTCTCCTCCTCTTTATCCTCAAGCTGTTGCTCGTCACGTTGTGGGTCCATCATAGATGAATCAAGATGAGGATTCACTGTTCCAGAAGAATCAGACATGCTCTCGTCTACTCCTTGAGCTTTTACGATCCCGTCTTTTGCATCAGTTGGGCTAGATACACAAGAAACATCATCCATGTCACTAGGTCTTGAAGAAAGTTGTCCCTCTATGTGATCTGAAATTTCTGACCTACAATCATCAGCCTTCGTAACATTCTTACGTCCATGCATGAATTGATTAGATAATTGCTCAGATAAATCCTCAATGCGCTTTTCATATGACTGGCACTGCAGTTGTTTCGCCTTCAACAATGATCCAAGATGTTTTATGTACTCATCTTTTTGTTTCAAAGCATCGGCTGTCTTTTCGGCAGCATTTTTGAGCAAATTATTGACTTTATTATCATCATCATCTAAAGATCCATATTCGATCTCAGGGCCAATGAAACAAATACGTGTAATTGCAGAAGCTAGGTCAGCCCTGAGTTTCGCATTCTCGACCTCCATCTTACTAGTTCCAGCAATCTCAAACAGCTCACATCCATCAAAATTGTCCTGAAACTTGGACTTTTCAGAGCCAATATCAGCATTCAATTCACCATCTGACAATTGAGAGCTATTGTCGGACATAGAAAGAGAGCTCCTTGAAGTTCCTTGCTTCTCAGCCTTGAACGACCTCCCAAACAAAGACTCAGGGGCATAATAGTCAATATCTCCAATGTCAATATCAAGCAAGCTAGTATCAAAAGGTACTAGATTGACATCACATTGACTAGGATTATCAAACAATCCCATAGCTGCTAAAATATCTCTTGGCATGTAAAGTCTCTGAGCATTCGAAAATTCCTCTCGCCTCCTCACTTCATCTTCCCTCTTTACTGCAAGTTTCTCTGCCAACTGTCCGGCCAAACCCATGTAAAGTTTCATTGAAGCTTTTCTTCTCACTACCTCTGCAAGACAGGCTCTGTAAGCCGGGCCTATATTGCGAACGACCTTTAAGCCCTCAAAGACGGAATCTTGACGCTTTAATGCTTCTGAGAAAGCATTAAATTGCAGGCGCACATCTTTGATTGTATGTTGGATATAAGCTATTTTTTGCATGTAATTGTGAACAAATATGTTCATTTCATTCTTTTTTTTCGTGCAATAGTCAAGGAGATTAGTAATTGAAGAATCACAGGTAGACATCTTTGGAAGATGGTTTTTGTCGTGGACGTCATACATGGGACCTAAGGCAGAAACTGCGTCATGAGGGCGCAGAGAAGAAGACAACTGACTAGCCAAACAATCGTCAACCAATTTCTTGACTGTACTAACATCCTTGCTGCAAAGGATAAAAGAACATATGAGTAGGAATCAGAAACTTGATAGTATAATGAACAGAAGGACTGTCTAACAATAAAACGCAATGAAGGCCTTTAAGTTTAGACGTTAAACAAACTAAAGGTGGCAACAGCCCACAGTTTAATCTAAAACTAGTGGCAGATTCAACGTTGCTCCTAATTTCAAAATACTGAAATGCAAAAAAAAAAACCCGGTTATACACTTGTACAATAAGAGCGCAAGACTCAAACTCTCTTACAAACTTTAACAGCGTAGAATTTGCTTTCAGAGATTCGATAAAGCCAAGGATAGGATAAAGCTTAGAGACTGAATCGAAAAAAGATCAGAGCATAAATAAATGCAAAAACTTCCCCTAAAATAAACTTCCAGAAAAATGACCGCTTCTTCAGCCTTAGAACCTTTGAACATCCACAAATTACAATTCAGAAGGTACAAAGATAAGAATATAAGAAGACACATATCTCTAAAGTCTAAACCATCCCCCCACATATATAATACAAGACAAAGCAGATAACAATCATACATAATAAGTCCCTGTATTCAATGGAGTTAAAGCAGCTTCAGTTTTAATTTAAAACTTTCCTGATTTTTGTTCTATGACGAGGGGACCCGCAGCCACTACCTTTGGTGTGCATTGGTTCCCCATCCAAAGGATAACACTATGCTTTTCTGCTAGGAGCAACCCAATACAACAACAACAACAACAACAACAACAACATCAGAGCCTTAGTCCCAAAATGAAAAAATCATTGTCATCTTCTATACCTTCTTCTCCAGTCCACCAATAGTACTCCACACTTAGGTTACCAAGTTTGTCTCATCGAGAAAAAAGTTGGGTTACCAAGTTTGCTCAACTCCCCAGCAAATTGCCCCTCTTTTCTTCAACCAATCTATTACCATGTGACAACAACTTATGTTTCATAAGCAGACATCAGAAACAATCTCCCTCAAACAGAGCTACTTTCAAATGACTAATCTTCAAAAGCCTAGCGCATTATTTCCTAATCATGAAACCTCTCATTCCCTCAGAATAGTGACAGCAGAAAATCTTCGCCGGGCCAATTACCCTCTCTTATTTCCATCAAGCTACTTTTATTTGTTAAAAAAGAATTGCTTCTCAATCTAAACCCTACAACTAAGGTAGCAAAAACTCCTAAAAAGAACAACTCTACAATAGAGACTAATATTTATCGGCTGAGCAGTTTTATTTTAAGTAAATTAGATCTATGAAATCAACCCTATGTCTCAAATATATTATAGCATCACCCTATCATAAGTCTCAAGAATAGCACAACAGTCATTTTAAGCAAATCTAAGAAAAATCTCCCCATTTAGTGTCAACTAGATATCCTCCATTTCACAATATGTCAATGAGAAACGCATAACCTGTATACATAGTATGAAATCTTCTCATAAAAATTAATAAAATCGTATACCACATATCCACATTGAAACCCTGCCTGGCTACACAAGAGTTCAGAATATAGAATGAAATAAGACTCTAACTCTCTCACCTTAAAGACTGCATTATACTCTTTTGTTCAATGATATGGCAATGATGCTCCTTGATCATCGACTCCAAATCCCTTATTGGCAACGAAGCTTTACTTGAAAATAGATCTTCAACATCATGTTTCAGCTTCCCAAAGACAAGTTTGAACTGTGCAACCTTGTTTTCAAACTGTTTGTGTGAAGAATTACAATTATCCATTGATTTCTTCAAACTATCTTCCTTCACAAGATCCAACAGACACTTGCGAGAAGATGTTTGTAGAGTAGGCATAAGCCTACAAGATCTTAACTTTTCAATGTCCCTATTAAAATTCAATAGGAGGTCCGTATGTGCACGATGCTGCTGCGAATAACACTTCAGAAAATCCATGAAGTTCTGGTTCAATATCCTGAAAAAGTAATCCAAGTTGCGCCTAGCAATCTCTATCGCCCTTTCTTGCACCTTTTGCTCTCTCAGCAGCCTCTCACAAGTTTCAAATTTTACAATTGTCCGACTATATACGGCATACCCACATTGGTAATGGTACCGGAATTGGCGTTCATAAGAAGGCAATGCCTTCAATGCAGGATCCATGGCATTATCCAACGGATGAGGATCGTGATTTGGTAATGGGGAGGGCAGGTTTGGTACGTCATGATTTTCAACTTGTTCCGGTGGAGGGGGTCCAGCATTGGCCTGTAACCTAGCTCTGTTAAAACAAAACACTTCTTGATCATCCGACGGTAGCTTATATATTCCAAGAGATACATGAGATTCAAGCTTCATGTCCCCACATAAGAGAAGCTGGTCACCAAATTGAATCCCTCCCATTGTTTCAACAAACCTTTGAATCGCCTCTACAACAGTCGATTCATCACAATCGAGCTCAAACGAATGCCCATTTTCCGCTATGTGAATCAAAATCTTCCCTCTATTATATCCACCAGCAACATTTGAGCTCATTATATACCCAGAACAAAATAACCCCTTTCACTAACACCACACCCAAATTATTTCAAATTATAATGAACCAATCTCAACTTGGCAACCCCCAAACTAATCTCAATTTAAAAGCACCACTAAAGTAACACAAATTTCAGCAGAATTTTCCTAAAGCAACACATTTATTTCTAAAACCTAGAAAACTTGTTTGCTAGATAACTAAGACAAGTAGTAAGATTAAACAGCAGCAGGGAAATTAGGGTATCACAAGGGTTTCCTAATTATCAACAATTTGTGATAAAATCAGCAGATAAAGAAGACCCACTTTATAATTCTTCAATAAAACCCTAAATTACCAACAACTCACTAACATAAACTTGATAATACCCAGAAAATCAACATACCCAGATGAAGATTTGTTAATCTAAGATCAAATTCACAGTCTAAATCACAACTTTAGTCAAAATACAGAAGATCCTTGCCAATTCCTGCAAGTAAAATGATTTTTTTCTAAGGGAATTGAATTGAAGAGATAATAACAGAGAAGGTTTGAAAGTTTGCAAAGAAAACAAATGAGAGAAAGAAGAATAAATAGGAAAAAGATAGAGAATATGAAATATGAGGGGAAGTCACAGGTAATTTACGTAACCTTTTGATGGAGGGTTAAGTAATTAATTAAGTATATAATAATTGGAATTGGAATCTACAAGTTTGATTAGGTCTCTATGATGATCTCCTAAGTTTGATAGAAACAGGAGTAAAACTAAATAAACAGTAAATTAAATGATGATTTTGTTTGTTTTATAGAATTCCAACGATTTAGGGAGCACACATAGAAGAAGCTTCATCAATAAGTTAAAACTTAAAACTGACTGGCAACACCAGATGAGTTGTGGCAGGATAAGGACTCTTGTCACTTGGACTTCTCTCCGATTAAAATAAAATAAAATTGGAGATTCAAATGTTCTAATATGGGTCGACTCGGTTACATCTAAACCGACTCGTAACCCAACTTTATTCAATCTATTATTTTCAGGGATAAAACCCGAAATCTCAATTTGCATCCTAATTGACCCAAACCTGAAAACACCGTTAATTTAGGATCGCGCGTTAAGTAATCTTTTGTCACCTAATCTTTATTTGCCTACACCGTAAAAGCCTAAATTGTTGCACTAATAATTATCATATATCATATATCTCTTTAATGTAGAAGTCAATCTCGCTGACTTGGCATCTCATATTTCAAGTACAAGCTGACGTGTTAGTCTATAAATTAAAGCAATTTAAAAACAAAATTGCTTAAAAAAAATGAAAAACCGCAATAATACACGACATAATATGTCATATAGAAGACTGAATATTCCATTTGATATATGCTCAGATGCTGAAATATCTCGGATATTGAGAAAAAAGTTCCAAAAATCTGGGAAAAAATAATATCTTATATATTAATAATTACTTTCACCAATCTCCTGAAACTCCTAAAACGTGAACAACATTAACAACTGTATATCTGGAAAAAAAGTTACAAATATCTAGGAAAAAATCATATCTCATATATAATAATTAGTTTCAACAATCTTCTCAAACTCCTAAAACGTGAACATTAACAACTATAACAACTTATGCATCACAGTCTAAGGGTATCTATCTTTGACCCATCTAATCTTATTTCTACTTATTATCTTCCCCTAAAATTTAGTTAATCACCCTCGTATACCTAAACAATCACACTTCTTAATTATAAAAAATCCACCTTTAACGAAATCATCTCTATCCTTCAATATTCACAAAAAAAACGTAAACAACAAAGATTCAACCATGGTTTTAAACTGCACCCTCGTTGCCATACATCATTTGACCTCCGATATGGTGACTGCTGAGATTGTCGTGCGCTAGGTACACCTGTGGGAAAGAAAAAGTTACTACAACAAAGAAGAGACTTTGGCAATAGCGACTACGTTGGTTTAGTTCAGGCTTTTGTTAATGCATGTAAAAAGTCCACTGAACCTGCCATCATTGTCCTCCGTTGTGTTCAACGATGTAAAAAGTCTTGATTATCTTAATGAACAAATATATGATAGCCCATGTATACCGTCATACCGACATGTGTGATAAATAATTCGAAATTTATTTATACGTATATAATTAATCAGCTTATCTCTTTGATATTATTAACTACTATATTCATCTCAAGTTAAAAACAGACCACTGTAAATAATTAATTTGTTTATATTTGATATTATTAACTATGTTCATCTAAAATTTTAATAAGAAGCCCGTGAATTTCACGGGTTACAACCTAGTAACTTAGTGAATTAACTTACACATATTTCAACTTCTCATACAAAAACATGTGTGGACACTATGACTTACACTTGTACAAAATATGCTCATCAAATAAGATGTATTTTTTTACCTTAATGGTAAAGAGTTCATATTTTGACCTTGAAATGAGGGGTTTGATTTCCATTGTATTAAAATATAGTCATGTTGGGAGGCTATTGTAAACACCAATGTAATCACTCAAAGAACCCAATGGTCTAACCTAACCTTGGATTTTGGATAAAGTCAACTGATGAGCTATAATTTCTTTATTATTTTCCCTCTCTTTCCTTCGTTTTGATCTCGCTTTGATATCATTTTGCGTGTCATTGCTTAATTTTATCGCCTTTTGCCCATATTTTACGTATTTGGTGTTTACCTTGTAGGACTTGTGGCGGGAATGAAGAAACGAGAGAAACCGAAGCAATTTTGAAGCAAAGTATGGAGAAAAGGAGAATAATTGGGCAAAAGGTCCCCCAGCTAGTAACCCGGCAGCCGGCTACCCGGCTGGGAACCCCACCTACACAAATTGAGCCAGGTTTGAAGAGAAAATAAGAAAGGATCCTCAGTTGGTCCGCCGGTAGCCGGTCCGCCGGCTGGGAGTACTTGTTTTGTACTTAGGCAATTTTCAATGGGATAAGAGTTCAGAACCCTCAAATGGGGTCCCCAGCCGACAACCAACCGGTGGACCGTCTCCTAAGTCCCCTCATACTTAGAATATTTTCGAAGTGTCAATGATTTAGAAGCAGGGAAAAGGGTTCCCAGCCGGTGCCTCACCGACAGACGGTTGACCGGCCCATGACGCCTGATAATGGATGAAAAAGAATTCAAGTTTAGATCCAGCAAAAAAGATCCCCAACCGGTCCCCCACCGGCAGCCAGTTGACCAGCTAGGAGGCAAGCTTTAAAGTTGAAATATTCAGAATCGGGCTATCGGGTTCCCAGCCGGTTGGTCACCGCCCGCCGGTTGACTGGCTGGGAGTACCTGATGATATTTTTCCGCATTTAGTTTTTTTTTTGGTATAAAGAAGAAAGGTAAGACCTTAACAAAAAAAACGAAAACGAAACGATAAAAGTAAAACTAGAAACCGACACTACACTTCCTGTGAACAAAACGAATTATCCTCCCGGAGGTAATAATCTTGGCCACGCCACTCCTTGAATATCATCTCGTAGTAGGCTCCCAAGACGAGCTGGAATATTATGCCTCCCGAAAATCTTAATGTTCTGAATCTGCTCCACCCCCCGCTGCAAGCCAATTCGCACAAAAGTTTGCTTCCCGAAAGACATGCGTTATTTTTACTTGCCACTCCAGGTCTTGTATGAAACTTCGACAAATTTATATCAAGTGGGAATGTGCCGAAGGTCACCGCTCCATGTCTTGCATAAACTCCTCCACCACCTTCGAGTCCGTCTGAATTATGACTCTCTGAAACCTCTGCTCTTTTGCTATAATCAAAGCTCTCCGCAAAGCCATTATTTCCGCTCTCGTGACCGTCACAGTTCCTAATTTCTCCGCAAAAGCCAGTAACAACTTACCCAACGTATCCTTACAGATTCCTCCTGCACCTGCCGGTCCGGGATTCCCTTTTGACGATCCATCAATATTAATGGCGACTCAATCATGCGGCGGAGCCAACCATTTAATCAGAATTTCTCTTCGTCTATTCATCGTTCCCGTACTAATAATATCAAGAGCTCTCTTTGCCTTCAGAACCTCTTCAATTCGGAGCCGAATTGCTAATCCCTGGTTATAAGGGATGGCCTCCTCCCTATCAAAAGTCCTACAATTTCTCCATCTCCATAGCCACCATACTACTACCGAAAAAACAGTCGGCCAGTGGCACATTTTCGGTTCAACTTTCGGAGTGATATTCATAACTACCCATTCTCGAATATTTGTGCTTGATAAGAATGATGGCGATTTGGTGGCAGTGAAGTTGCGCCACACCTTTTCAGCTTCTTTGCAATCACGTAGAAGATGAAGTGATGTTTCCTCCATGCCCGGGCATCGTTGGCAACACGGGTCTTCTGTAAATCCCTACGAGCTCGATTAACATTAATTTGACATTATACGGTCATGCAATAAAGGCCATAGAAATAACCTCCTTCTTTGTGGTGCCCATGTTTTCCAAGGCAATTTCCAATACGAGTTACCATCTTCCACCCTCGTGCTTCTTATCAGTCGAATAGCAGACTTTACCGAAAAGTAACCCGAGGACGTTTATGCCCAATAGAATTGATCGACCTTGTCATCTCCAGGCATTAGCTCGTACGACGTGACTGTTTGAAGTATATCAATCGGTAAGAAATCTGCAAAAACTTCCAATTTCCATCCCATGGCGTCATCCCATATCTCGGCAACGGACGCCATGATTATGGTATCGGGAATGGGTCGAAAAGCGTGGATTTCTAGAGGTGTTTCAACTGCCCATTTATGTTTCCAGAAAAGAGTGTCTTGCCCATTTCCAACCGCTGATCCCATTCCCGCCTTAAGAACATTACTCGCCTCTACAATTCCCTTCCAAACATTCGAGCTCACACTCTTCTCTTTGAACATATTCAAATCACATCTTCCTTTGCAATATTTTTGGCGTATTATACGAGCCCATAAAGCATTGGGTTCTTTTAACATCCGCCACCCCAGTTTAGCCATGAAGGCCTTGTTTACTTGGCGCATAGATCGAATGCCCAACCCTCCATGCTCCTTCTCATTTGTCACCATATCACATGATACTAGGCTTAGTCCTCGCCTCTCTTGATCTCCACCCCATAAGAAGCGTCTCGTTTTTTTTGTCCAACTCATCGCACACAGACCTAGGCACTTTAGAAGTTTGCATCGCGTAGGACGGTATCGCATTGAGAGTTGATTGAACCAAAGTGGCCCTACCCGCCAAAGATAGGCCGCGCGTTTTCCATCCAGGCAGTTGTTTATCGACCTTTTACACTATGGAATCAAAAGTCTCTTTGGTGACTCGTCCATGTAATGTAGGGATGCCCAAGTACATACCAAGATTATCAGTTTTTTCTATGCCGAGTTCACCAGACACTTGCTCCATTGTTTCACTGTCGACAGTAGGCGAGAAATAGACTTTGGATTTTGCTCTATTGACCTTCAATCCTGAAGCGCGACAGAAGACCCGAAGACACCGATTTATAGCTTGCGCTTGTTCCCGAGAAGCTTCGGCAAAGAGTATTATATCATCGGCAAAGAACAAGTGAGACAACACGGGTCAATCCTTGCAAACTGGTAGACCTTTCGATTCTCCGAGCTCAGTAGCATGAACAATTAATTGGCTCAATTTTTCCATACACATTGTAAACAGATACGGAGATAATGGGGTCTCTTTGACGTATACCGCGGGTGGGTGCAAAAAATTTCGTTCGTTCCCCATTCCATAGCACATTCAACGTAACATATTGGATAAGTTTCATAATCACTCGAATTAGCTTAAGCGGTATTCCCATGTCGATCAAGGTGTGGTGTATAAATGGCCACTCCAACTTGTCGTAAGCCTTTTCTAGATCGATTTTTAAGGCCATAAAACCTCTCCTTCCTATTTTCAGTCGCATAGAATGTAGGGCTTCGTGAACAATGATGATATTATCTGCTATCTGGCGCCTAGGTACAAAACTAGCTTGAAACGGATTGATCAAAATAGGTAAAATTGGTTTGAGCCGATTCACAATCATCTTTGTGATTATTTAATATGTAACATTGCACAGTCCGATAGAGCGAAATTGGCTTACCAAGTGAGGATGATCAACTTTCGGGATGAGCGAAATGAAGGCTTCACTCAACCCATTCGGTATTTCTTCATCATTCATGGCTCCCAGTACCAACTTTATCAGACTTATTAATACAACCTCCCACTGAGTCTGGTAAAACAAAGCTTGAAATCTATCCGGTCCACGCGCTTTGAAAGGTGACATTTGATTGAGGGCACATTTGGCATCATTATCACTGAAAGCGCGCTCTAATGCTGTTATTTCATCCATCGCGAGTGCAGGGAAACATCCTATTCGCAACTGTGATAGCTCGACCTCTTGGATAGGGCCACTAAATAAAGCTTTTAAGTAATTGAGAACCATAGATTTAACCTCTATCGCATCCCAAATCCAATTCCCATCATGATCTTGCAGGGCTTCAATTCTATTGTGGTTTCTTCGGATAATAGTACTCAAATGAAACAGTCTCGTATTACGGTCACCATCACAGATTGCCTCCATCCGGGACTTCTGAAACCACAACAGTTCTTCTTCTCTGAGGACTTTGTCCAACTACTCCTTCAATTTTTGCTCATACTTGAACAAATAGTTTAGTCCAGTATGCGCAAGTCTCTTCTGTACGCCCAAGAGCCTCCTTTCAAGGCTTCGTTTTTTTGCAAAAATATTTATGAAGGTTTGTTAGTTCCAATCTTGTAGCATCCCTGCGAAATGTCGGATGAACGGAACAAGTGGGAGTTCATTGTTCCAATCGTTTTGACAAAATCAGAAATTTTTTCATGAGATAACCAAGCCGCTTGAAAGCGAAAAGGCCTCAAAATTCCGGGTATCGGTGAAAATCCGTTTGTGCTCACCAGAATGGGACAGTGATCAGATTGATTTTGAATGAGATGTCTCATTGATCCCTCCTCATACAAAGTTCGCCAAGTCGAGTTACAAATAGCTCGATTAATTCTCGCCCATTTTCTCGTCTCAGGAGTGCTGCCTCGTGACCATGTATAATCTGGACCTGAATACTCTAAGTCCATCCAGTTATTCGTTTCTATCCACGAGTTGAAACGGTTACACCTGCGTCTTATAGTCTCACTATCTCCATTCCTCTCTAATACGAACCGAGTGTCAGTAAAGTCCCCCATTGCAAGCCAAGGTCTATTATGAGATCAAGCGAATTGTTCTAACTGTCGCCATAGCTCCTCTCTTCTTACAGTATCTGGGATTGCATACACTGCAGTATAGTACCATGGCACCTCTCCGACACGTGAAATTTCTACCGTGATATGTTGGGGATTATGAGTAAGGGGGGTGTCAGTGACTTCTGATGTCCGCCAAAACAGCCATATTCCTCCACGAAAGCCCTCTGCCTCCACCCTCGTCCTCCCATCAAATCCTATGCGATCACAGACCCTTTGCGTTGTTTCCCACTAATACACGGTTCAACGAGTGCAAGCACTTGCATTCGATTAACACGAATCAATTCTCGTAATATAGGCAGAAATTATGGTCGTCCTGCCCCTTGAACAGTCCATGTCATCAGGCTTAAGGCAGGGCGATTATTTAACTGGTTTGGAAATCTATGCATAAAAACTTTTGGTTGAGGAAAAACAAAGGACAAATACGCCTCGGATATTCTATTGAGAATCCGCATCACCTGAGGGGTGATTTTCACTTCCAGGAATAAATCCGGTGATATTGTCCTCGGAGGGAGGAATGATTCGATCTCTAACTCGATGGTGTGAGCTATCGGAATTGCTGTCGCCATATCGGGCCCCTCCATTGGTAATGTCACACAACGGTAAAAAGACGGTGGTATTGTGGTGTGGTGGGTGGTTGAGATTCGGAGGGGAGAGTAAGGAGGGATCATGGTTTTCTGACGGAAGGGTGAAATTTGGTTTAGTGGTTTTTTTTGTGAAGGTATCTGGCTATTTTGTAAGACAGAGAGGAGTTTTTAAAGCCTCTATTTCGCTGAATTTGGGTCGATGTAGGATTCGATTGGAGTTTATGTGGATTAAAACGGGGAGTAGCAGTTTGAGTAGTCGTATAACACGCATCATGTGGGGTAGTTGTGTTTTGATTTGGTGTTGGCAAAGTATTCAGATTCTCGTTATTTATGGGAGTAGTATTTTCTATTCTAGTTTCAGAATTTTGGAAATTAACAAATTGATATTGCTTACCATAATCGTGGGATTGCGCTGCCTTGGAGGGAGATTCTGTTTGCTCAAAGATCTTTCCACCCAAAATCATATCCTTTTCCATATCCTCATTACTCTTTGATTTTATCCCATTATTATTTTTCTAATTATCCTTCCCTAAGATATCAGAGATATTATTTAGTGAGATTGCATCCAATGATTTCGATCGGTTCATTGAGCCAGTTATCCAGGTTGATCCACCAGCATTCCTATCTATTCTCTGCCCATCTTGCACTTGCATCTTCCTATTGTCTCAACTCTTTTATCCTTGTCTGGTCTAGTTGGCTTACGCCTTATAGGCTTCTTGACATGCATTGATGATCCAAAGTGGTCTTCTTCCACATTCGAACGATCACCTTTCGCATGTTGATCCCCTACCTCTTCCTCAACAACGGACTCTCTTCTTCCCTCCTGTGCTTGAGCGAAAATAGGGCAATTATCTTCCGTGTGGCCTAACCTACCGCATTTGTAGCAAATTTGACGTAACCCCTCGTACAGAATTATCCAGATTTTACCATTGAGGCGAAACTTAGATAATAGAGGTTTCGTCAAATCAACTTTAACACTCATTCGGATCTCTTTCTGCCGAGGCAGTAGGTCTATCAATACAAACTACTTTGCCGACCTTGTTGCCAATCTTCCGCAAAATCTCCTCATGATAGTACTCCACTGAAAGTCGAGGAATTCGGAGTCAAGTTGTTATAAATCTTATTGGTTCCTCAGACCCAATGAAATTCGGAACCCATTTTCGAATTGTCAAGTAATAGTCTCCAATCATCCAAGGACCCTCCTTTAAAACAAACTCATAGTCACTATTGTTCGTAAAACGCACAACATAATACGAACATCCAACGTCTGTAAACATGAGATCTCCCTTAATCGACCATTTCTTTTCGAGTTGACGAACTAAAGAGTAGTGCCCAATATTTTTATCGAACATCTTGATTATTAGCGAATTGCGCCAGTTGTTTCGAATAATTAATTTCTCTTTTCGTGTCATGAGAATCGTAGGACATAACAGATCGCTACCATTATGAGCATCTTCGACATCATCATCCGAGGTATCGTCATAGGCAGTGTTGTCTGTGATCGAAAATTCATGATTTGGATTAATCGCAAACGATGCTTCCATACCCTGATTCAGGGTATCTCGATACGACATTCGAGTGGGACTCCTTTCTGCGTTGTGCTGTGGTAGAATTTCCGGTACAAAGGACATTTCGACATCATTCGAAATCTCTTGTGCATTTGTCTCGTCTTCTGTATTCAATTTGCATTTTTTCGTTGACCTTGAGGACTGGATGTCCTCATTTAGGTCAGATTGTTTCATGGCTTCAAGGGTTTATTTTCTGAGGGAATTGCTAGAGAGAAAATTTTCTAGAGAGAGAGCCTTAATTGAATCAAACATTTTTCCGCATTTAGTGAAACTATATATACATATACTTAGATATTTTTCAGACACACTACCCTAGACGGCGTATTACGCTTTTGAATATTCTTAAGCACAAAACTCTATATAGATTCTTACATAAAATTTCCTTTAATTTTCATTATCTTTTAGTTAATCTTAGTTAATTAGTGTTAATCTTTCCTTATCAAGTTCAATAATTTACATTTGGCCATTTGACTTATAATTTGAAGATTTTGAGAGAACTCTTCTTGTCAATCCAAGTTTCTTGTTTTAGCCTTTTAGTTGGTATTATCTTTGTTCTCTTTGCTTTGTTTTCCATTAGTTTCCATTTGCTATTATTTTTGTGTTGAATTGTTTACATTTTCAATAGTCACTATGTTTTCTTACTTTTACTCAATAGTTTACATTTCTCTTTTAAGTATGTGTGAGTATACTTCACCTAGGGTTAGGGATAGTCTATGTTGTGGTATTATTGATGCTACTTGCTTGATTTTAGGCTTAGTTACTCGATAGTAAAGGTCTTTCATAGTATGCATGCTAGGTGTTCGTTGAAATGCCGTAACAACGGTAGGCCTAATTTGTCACCTTTTGTTTGTCTTTAGCGGTAGTTTGAGACTCTCATGTGCATGTTTCAATGTTGGTTGAGTGAATTCATAGCGATAGCTAGGGTAACCTTGGCCTAAGGCGAGTCGACTCGAAAGACGAGACGAGCGAAGACCGATACCTAGAGTAGCATAGCTGACCTCTTACATGTTTTATCGTCTACCCTTCATAGTAACCCCGACACCCTAGTTTTCCTTATATTGAAATTTTACATCTCTTGTTTTTAGTTTACCTTAGCATAACAATCAATCAACCTTTCCTATTTTGCCTTAACTAGACTTAGACAACAACGTAGCTATACATAAATCCCCACCATCTTCGTGTTCGACCCCGGGCTAAGTACTACTTATTTCGGGTTTTACAAATTTCTTTTGTATGCGGGGAAGTGACGGTAAAAACCTCGCATGAAAATGGCGCCGTTGTCGGGGATGGTGCTAGATTTTGTGTAGTTTAGTTTTAATCTTTTCTTTAGTTAGTTGTTTTTGCTTGTGTTTTGATCAAGTTATGGTGGATCCTTGTAGAGTGTCGTGTTTTCATTGCTCACCCTAATGCCTAAAAATACTAGGACGACTAACGGTATGAATTGAGTTTATGCCTAGGGGTTAAAGTACTTCCCTCCTATCTAGTTACGAACCAGAGAGACTCTTCCGAGCTTCGAGGAGTCGGACTTTAGCTAGGGTGAGGACCGCATCTCAAGCTTCCTCTAGCCAAACCAACACAACAACTTCACAGGAAATTGAAAACCCAACTCACAACCAAACAAATTCAACCATAGATAATTTTGACCACCCGTTTTACAACATTGAAATTGAGGAGAATTCACCACCCAATACTCCACCCACTCAAATCCCACAACAAAAGAACGACATGACGGCCTTGAGAGATCATAGCCGTCCAAACCATAATGACACTTCAACTCCCATTAACTACGAACCCCTAGCCCCCAACAACTTTGAAATTCATCCAGCACAAGTTAGGTTGATTGAGAAACATACCTTGGAGGAGCTTCTCATGAGTATGCTCATGTGAATCTAAGGAAGTTCAAGGGAAAAGTCGCAGTGATGAAGAAGAATGGGGTATCGGAGGAGACACTTAGGCTCATATCGTTTCCTTACTCATTAACCGATAGGGCGGATATGTGGCTCAATGTCCACTCTCCCGATACCTTCACTATATGGTATCAACTTGCCAAAGCTTCCTTGCCAATACTAACCATCCTCCAAAACCGCGATGATAAGGAATGAGATCACTCAATTCCAACAAGAGGATGGAGCATCGTTAGGCGAAGCTTGGGACCGTTACCAAGATTTGTTAGCTAGATGCCCTCACCACGGAATCCTGACATGGTACATAACACAAAATTTCTTTCACACACTCATACCACGGACGAAAGAGATAGTTAATGCCTCGTCCGAAGGTGGTTTTGACCACCTTGGAGATGAAGAAGGGGCGGAGCTACTAAAAAAGATGGTAGATTCGGAGGAAAATTACGGTTCACGATGGAATCTCTTGAGAAAGAACATCACGTATCCAAATGAAAACCTCTCTAGCTCAAGTGCCAATGCTAATGCTAATGTAAATGCAAGTGCCAATGAAGAAACAAATGCCAAAATTGACTTTTGACCAAGAAGCTTGAAGAGTTAACAAAAGGTCAAGCAAATCAAGCTAGTGGATCCCGAGGTCCGGCTATACAACAAGTGGCCAATATCGTGACTTGTTATTTAATGTGTGTGCCAACAATGCCTATGAGGGATGTGGAGATGGAAATGAAGAAGAATGCTATGCATTTCAAGGGTTCAACAACAACAACCAAACAAAATCAAAGAGCTTTCAATGACCCCAATGTTCACAACCCGTGTGGGAAAATATCTGTATATGTCCTAATACTTTATATGCAGGATTATACCGAAATTATAATATATGATTTACTGTCACAAACGAAATACAAGATACAAGGATTGGGAACAAGAATTAACCTTTGGTCCTTGCAAGAAGCCTAAGATCAGATATCAAATCAGATATCCCCCTAATCGTTGCACCCAAGATGTTCCAAGAAATACCCTTTCCTGAGTTAGAAACTGTAAAATTACCGTTAATTTTGTGAATGATGAAAATAGAGAGAGAGAAGGGAACCACAGTTTGTATGTGGAACTCGTGAGCATAGGGAGGTGTGCCGTGAGGTTATTTATAGGAGGGTGGTGTTCGATAGTCAGTATATCTCTTAACCACCTTGCATAGTTTAGATAGGATTCCCAAATCATTATTTGAGTCTACCTAAACTACTACCTAAACATTTAACAACCTTTATCTAATTGGCACACCCAACTGACCGAAATTCTTATCTTTTTCGGTTGATTTAACTGATTTTTATAACTGCTTAAAGTCGGTTATTATCCTCTCTTGTGTATAATGTTTATCTTATAAATATCATATATTTATAATTTAACAATTAAATATAACCTTTTTATATTTAACTGAATCATTTAATTCTTATTAAATTATTTCATTACACACTTACTAAATATAACATTTTATATATATTTAGTTACGAATTAACATTTTAATTCGCCTCAGCTAATATTATTTAATCAGTATTAAATAAGTGTTTCATCATTACATTGACTAACCGTTTAGTCGTATAGGGTATCAATATGATTACATTTTCATCTAATCATATCTCTCAGATTCCATCCTTTAGGTGTGACTCTTAGAGACCAGTTGATTACCGCCATCTATATGACAATAACGTCAAACTTTCTAGCAAGCCGATCGTTATTGATAAACGTGAATCAACTGGCTAAAATACAAACTATACCCTGTGTTCCTTTAAGAGATTTATTCGTGTTGTCGCACTAACTGTGGAGGACACGAGCTCCAACAACCTGAACTTCAATGCCTACCATCCGGGCATGAGGAACCACCCATTTCTAAGCTACAAGAGCACTAATGTGCAAAATCCTCAACATGTCCTTCAAAACCCTAACCCACCCGGATTCCAACCAAGGAGTGGAGCATTCAACAACCGAAACAATTATGGAAATCAAAATCAAGGATTCTTTGAGGGTAAAAACAACCAAGGATTTTACAATGGGAATCAACAAAACCAAGCAAACCAAGGGGTTTGCCCAAATTTCAATGACTAAAGTTTCAACCAAAATTTCAACAACAATTTCAACCAACAGTTTCCCAACAATAACCAAAACTTTAATTACAACCAAAACCAAGGTCTGAGGGTGAATTCCCAAGGGGGGAACAACCGTAACGACTATGGCTTTGCTTTGCCTATCACAAATTTCCCCCATCAAGACCCCTTCAATAACACACAAGTTGGAGAGTTGTTCAAATTGGTGAAGAACATGAGAACCACCCATGACCAAGAGATGATTGCTTTGAGGAATGTTAATCAAAAGGAGATTCGAGAAATGGTGGCTAGGGTAGCTTCTCAAGCCTTAGCCAACCCTCGATAGCCACCGGGCGACTTCTTTGCCGAAGGAAAAAGCTCTAAAGATGCCTTCAACAATCACCAAGCTCATGCGGTTATTTTGAGAAGTGGAACGGAGCTTGAAGATCATTACAAGGAGCTTGACATGGGTGAAGATGAACCAAATTTTGATCTTGTTAAATGGAAAGCTAAAGAGGTTGGAGAGGGGACTTCCAAGAAAAATGACCATTTTGTGGAAGATGTATCCTATGAAGAGAAAGAAGATGAGAAAGAAGTGGAGAAGGAAAGAGTTCAAGAAGATGAGTTGGTTGCTCAATCACCTCCAAAGGTAAAAAGCAAATCAATTCCAACCATGGTAACTCCCGAAACTCAACTTTCTAGTTTGCCATACCTCACAAAAGCTTTTGTAAGATAGAGAAAACTTCAAGTTTACAATTTTTTGCACAATCCTTGAAAATTTTGAAGTAACTCTATCATTCACCGAGGTTATTATGGACATGCCACCATACTCCATGTTTTTGAGAGACATCTTGTCTAAGAAAAGGACCCTAGGTTGCCAAGAAGTTTTGGCAATGGAAGAAGAGTGTAATGCTCTTGTTCTTCAAAAAATGCCTAAAAAGCTTGTTGAGCTGGGGAGTTTTTCCATCCCCTGTATTGTTGGTGGCGTTCCAATCTTAAGAGCCTTGTGTGATTTGGGGGCTAGCGTGAGTGTTCTCCCATTGAAGGTTGCTAAGAAAATCGGTATGAATGATTTGGTCCCTACCAACATTACTCTTTAATTGGCAGATAGGTCCATCAAGCACCCCTTGGGGGTGCTTAAGGATGTATCCGTTAAGGTTGGTAAATATTTGATTCCTGCCGAATTTTTTGTCCTCGACATCCCCAAGGATAACCATACTCCCATCATCTTCGGTAGGCCTTTCTTGGCTATTGGAGGCGTCTTGATACACGTGAAGAGTGGGCAGCTAACCTTTAGGGTTGGGGGGACATAGTTGAGTTTAATCTTCCTACTTTGATGCAAGGACCCATGTATGATGAAGCATTCACCATGGAGATCATTGATGATGTTGTGAAGGAAATGGAGGAAGAGGAAAATGAGCAAAAAGAGCAAGTTTATGGGATTTCAATAAATGAAGAGAAAGAGATAGTAGAAGATATTGACTTGGACATGGAATAAGTGGAGGGATTGCTCCCTCCAAAGGTAACACTCAAGCCTCTTCCTCCCTCACTCATGTATGCATTTCTTGGTGAGGGAGAATTTATCCGGTCATAATCAATGCCAATCTCAATGTGACTCAAGAGACCAAACTTGTGGGAATTTTGAAAGACCATAGGAGCTCTTTGGGATATAGCTCAGATGACATCAAGGGGTTGAGTCCAAGTTTATGCATGAATAGGATAGTGTCAGAAGAGGGGAGTCGACCTAAGGTGGAAGTGCAAAGAAGGTTGAACCCCAAGATGGCCGAAGTAGTCAAGAATGAGGTTTTGAAATTGTTATATGTCGACATTATCTATCAAATCACAGATAGTCGGTGGGTGATCCTCGTTTATATTGTCCCCAAGAAGGGGGTGTGACATTGGTTGCACAAAAGGATGAGACTCACTTACCGACTCGTCTGGTGACGGGGTGGATTATGTGCATACACTACCATAAGATAAATGCCACCACCTTAAAGGACCACTTCCACATTCCATTCATAGACCAAATGCTTAAGAGATTGGCGGGGCATGCCTAATATTGTTTCTTAGATGGATACTTCGGGTTTTTTCAAATCCCAGTCCACCCGAAATACCAAGAGAAAACAACATTCACATGCCCCCTAGGAGTCAATGCCTACCGTAGGATGTCATTGGGTTTTGTAATGCACCCGACACCTTTCAAAGGTGTATGGTGGCCATTTTTGTCGATTTCCTTGAAAAGAGCATGAAAGTTTTTATGGATGACTTTAGCATTCATGGTGATTCATTTGAGCTTGGTCTTCAAAATCTTGAAAATGTGCTGCAAAGATGTGAGGAGCACAATCTCGTGCTCAATTGGGAAAAATGCCATTTTATGGTAGAGGAAGGGATAGTGCTCGATCACGTGGTATCCAAGAGTGGAATAGAAGTATATGGCGCCAAAGTGGTGGTTATAGAGAATTTGTCACCTCCCACAAATGTGAAGGGGGTGAGAAGTTTTCTTGGCCATGCCGGTTTCTACCGGTGTTTTATTAAAGATTTTTCAAAAATAGCCATACCATTGACTTCACTTGTTCTTAAGGGCGCCCCATTCTTGTTTACTAAAGAGTGTGTTAAGGCTTTTGATAGGTTAAAGGAGGCACTAATCACTCCTCCAATCATCCGGGATCCAGATTAGGACTTAACATTTGAGATCATATGTGACGCATCGGATTATGCCGTATGAGCGGTTCTTGGGCAAGTTATGGACATGAAGCACCATGTGATTTACTATTCGAGCAAGACCCTTGATCAAACCCAATCCTACTACTCTACCACCGAAAAAGAAATGCTAGCTATTTTTCATGCCATATAAAAGTTTCGGCAATACTTGGTGGGTTCAAAGGTGGTGGTCTACTCCAACCATACCGCTTTGTGCCAACTCATGTCGAAAAAATATGTTAAGCTAAGGCTTTTGAGATGGGTTCTTCTAGTACAATATTTCACCTTGAGATAAGGGATAAATTGGGATTCGAGAACACTACAAGAGATACTGTACATAATGACTAACTGGGCGACTGCTTGTGTAGTCGCTAATTTGGCGACAGAAAAAAAAAAGCGGGCGACTGAAAACGGTCGCCAAATTGGCGACCAAAAATCTTATCCACAAAAAATCCACGAGAATCCATTGGCGACCGAAATCAGTCGCCAAATTGGCGACTGATTTCGGTCGCTAAGTCTTTGTTATGAATTTTGTTTTCCCCTTCAACCCGTCATTTGTATTTTCGATACTTTAAAAGAAAACACAACACTCACCTCACTACTCTCTAAACCGCTGACCTACCAGACCACCGCAGCGACACCAGACCACCCACCACCACCGTTCACCTACCTAATATTCCATTTTCAGGTTTGTGTCGATTGAATACCTTAATTTTTGTATTGAATACCTTAATAGTTTAATTATAATTTGTAATTTTAGTTAGTAATTAGATTATTAGGATGATTTTAAGAACATTTGTGATGTTTATTAAGTTTGGATGTGTAATTTAATTAGCCTTTTCGAAAACTATTTGTGATTAGGTTAGAAATTGGTGAAAATTGAGGGTTTTTTAAGATTAGTAGTTTTAGTTAGTAATTAGATTACTAAGATGATTTTAATAACATTTTTGTTGTTTGTTATGTTTGTATGTGTAATTTAATTAGTCTTTCCGGAAATTAGTTGTGATTAGGGTTATTGGTAAGTCACCTCTCAACTAGCCGGGAAGGAAAGAAGGGATGCCGAAAGAGACGAAGGAATAAGAAGGATGAAAAAGAAATGGAGAAGATATCTTCTTATTTCGCAAGTTGCAACAGTGGTTGGCGCCCACAGGATAAGGATCCAAGAGATCCATATTATGGAGGTGGTAGTGGGGCGAGAGCTTATTTCCCGGTGTTTTAGTAACTTCTGCGTCAGATAATTTTTGTTGTTGGATAATGTTTAGTGGGTGATGCGTGCTTATTTTATACACTTTTTGGCATCATTTAGCACGCATTTCTATGCATTTTCATGCACTTTACGTGCCATTTTGCCCTCTTTTTCTTCCTTTGGTGTATTTTCTGTTAGTTAGCAGGAATTATGCAAAAGATGAAGAAACCATGCTTTTTTTGTCCGTTTTGAGCTCTTTTAGAAGATGAAGCAAGACAAGGAGTCCCATAACCCCGATTTTGCAGTACCAGGCCTAAAGGAACGGTAACCGAGGCTAAGACGAAGGACAAAAGCAAGAAAGAAGCGAAAAAGAAGCAGTGTGTCTGTCATCTACTCGATCGAGTTAACACCAGAACTCGATCGAGTGGATGCAGGAGGAGAAAGCCTCGATCGAGCAGTTAGATACTCGATCGAGGAGTGTGTAGGAAGGACCCAACCTTCGAGGTTTCCGGAGTTACTCGATCGAGCAGTTGCCAGCTCGAAGTTACTCGATCGAGCACTTTTTGAAGATCAGCTACTCGATCGAGTGGTTCAGTCACTCGATCGAGCAAGTCACTTAAGCGTACCGGATTTTCTATTTCCGTTTTAGGTTTAGTTTTTTCAGAGTTAACCTAATCCTTATTTAAGGATTAGGTTAGCAGACTTTAGAGGGGGCATTCACTTACTATTCAACTTTTACATTCAGTTTTTACTTTGCATATTTTTGTTAAGCAGTCATTAGATCTAAACACTTTTGCTTAGGGTTTTCTTCTTCATTCAAAGCATTCGGATCTTGTTCTTCCTTTTCCGCCATTACTGTAATTCATATTCTCTCTTTTAATTGTTGTTCTTGTTTTTCATTGTTTTATGATTTATAGTAATTTATCTTTATTTGCTATGTTGAATGTTATTGTTATCGTTGTTATTATTAGTTTAGTTTCCAAAGCATGTGTAGCTAATCCCCATAATATGTTAGGATGAAGGAACTCGCGGTAGTTATATCGTAGGAATTGCATGTTAGTCGTCCTTACGACGAAGTTCACCCATAAACAATACTTTTATAAAACTTGTCAAATGAGTGCACGCAGGAGACCAGTTTACCTAGTAAAACCTTACCTGGATCGAAAGATTGGTAGGGTAGGCTTGTTTAGGTTGATTTACCGAACCTATCTAGAGATCGAAAGATTGATAGGGGAGTTCAGGGGTGATTTCAGACCGAAAGGATATTAATCGTTCCCACTTCGTTGTTGTTTCGACTGACCTAATCTTTATGTGACATTAATTACCGCGCCGACCTGAATCCTGACATATTCCTTTTTTTTATTGCTTGAAACTCGTTTTATCATCTTTATTTTAAGTTCTTTTTATATCCGTCTTAGTTATAATAAAAAAAAACAAACCCCCCGATTGTGTGACTTATAGACTAACCTTTACTTAAGACCGTGTCTCCCTGTGGAATTCGACCCTACTTCCACTAGCTTCTGTTAGTAGTAATTAGGTAATTATCTTTGGTGCATAAACGACACGCATCAGTGGGTCAGGAGCTTATTTCCCGGTGTTGGATATTTTTTATTTTCATTGGAAAAGTACGAGACATTAGTACTTTGTAAACCGAATAATTTTATTTATCTCAGTTTCAGATGTTTGGCATCATTTGGGTTGTGCGCTGCTGCTGTTGCTTTTCTTTGCTGGTTTATAAGTATTTAGCTAAGGATTTGGCTATGACAAAACTGATTTTTATGGCAAAAACCTTGTAAAATTAGTGACCAAAAATGTAAATTTGGCTACCGATTTCGGTCGCTAACTTTCTGTTTCTTTTTTTCAGTGGCGAACAATTTGCGACTAAAATCAGTTGCTAAATTGGCGACTGATTTCAGTCGCCAATTTTGCGGCTGACTTCGGTCGCCAATTTTGGCGATGCTGTCGCTAATAGGGCGACTGATTTCAGTCGCCAATGGTTTTCCCAGGTTGCTAATTTGGCGACTACGCAATCACCAAATTTGGCGACCGAGATCAGTCGCCCGTGTTTTTTCAAATTGTTCGCCAAATTCGGCAACCGAAATCAGTCGCCAAAAGCGACCAAGTCTAGCTACGACGTGCGGGCGACTAGACTTGGTCGCTAATTTCTAGCGGGCTACTGAATTCGGTCGCCATTTTCAGCCGCCTTCTACAGTATCTCTTGTAGTGGAATATTAAGGCAGATCACTTATCAAGGCTTATTGAGCAAGCCACGTTGTACATGACAAGGATGGACTAATTAGTGAGTGGTTGAGAGGGGATATGTTGATGAAGATTAGTTATAAGTTGTCTTGGTTTGCCGACTGAGCCAACTATCTTGTGAGGGGATTTATTCCGGGAGAATTGGATGCTAAAGAAAGGAGAAAGTTGAAAGTTTATATAAGAAGATATTGGGATGACCTGTATTTGTTCCGACGATGTGGTGACGGTATCCTAAGGAGATGTGTATCAAGGGAGGAAGGAATTGAAATTGTGGATAGGCTTCACAACTCGGCCTATGGAGGTCACTTAACTATTTCTAGAACTACAGCTAAAGTCCTGCAAGGTGGGTTTTTTTTGGCTATCTATGTTCAAAGATATCAACCACTTGGTAAAATCGTGTGATACTTGTCAAAGGTCGGGAATATCGGCAAGAGAAATGAAATGCCCCTCAAGACCATCCTAGATATTGAGTTGTTCGATTGTTGGGGGATAGCTTTCATGGCTCTATTTCCCAATTCTTGTTGAAATGAATTTTGGTAGTCGTTGACTACGTTTCAAAGTGGATTGAAGTGGTTACCTCTCCCACAAATTACTCTAAGGTGGTTGTTAAGCTTTTCAAGAAAATTATTTTTCCTAGATTCGGATTACCTCGGATTGTGATTAGTAATGGAGGATCTCACTTCCGGAAGCACACCTTCAAAACTCTATTAGCCTCTTATGGAGTGACTCACAAAGTTTCACTTGCCTACCACCCTCAAACGAGTGGACAAGTAGAAGTATCAAACCGTCAAATACAGGTTATAGAGAAGGTGGTCCAAAATAATTGAAAGGATTGGTCACAAAAACTCCACGACGTTTTATGGGCATTGAGAACGGTTTAAAAAATACCGATCGGGATGACGCCGTACAAGCTAGTGTATGTCAAAGCTTGCCATCAACCGGTGGAGCTAGAACATAAGGCGTAGTGGGCTTTGAAGGAAATGAATTTCGACATTGATATGGCCAGAGAAAGGATATTTCTTCAAATGAGTGAGCCAGAGAAGCTACCATTTGAAGCTTATGAGAGCTCAAAAATTTACAAAGAACAAACGAAGAAGTGGCATGATGCGAAGTTACTCAAGAAAGATGTGAATGTTGAAGATCTTGTGCTCCTATTCAATTGTAAGGTGAAGAATTTCCCGGGTAAGCTTCGCTCTAGATGGTCCGGTCCCTTCAAAGTGATGGACATATCACCTCATGGAGCTTTTGAACTTTTGAGTGAAAGTGGAGGCACCTTCAAAATGAATGGGCACCGGATTAAGAGGTATTATGAAGGAGATGTGAAAGGAACCATAGAAGTGATCAACCTTGGGGACTCACTCCCCGAGGATGCTTGAAGTTAGACGATTGATGGACTGTGAAAGGTTTAGTGGAGTCCCTTAAGAACCAGCTTTTGTAAGTATTTAGTTTTCATTTTGCATATAGTTTGCATGTTTAGCTTGCATTTGGGAACTTTTGGATAATTTATGGACTTGTTGTGGTTTGTTTTGAGCAACGGAGACCCATTTTTGGTGGGTTGGGATAGGCTTATTTGTTTGTTTTGAAAGATTGCAAAATCGAATTAAGTTAGATGGAAAATCATTTTTCGAATTGTGTACAGGTGCTTTCAGCCGGTTGGCCGGCCGCCGGTCACCAACCGGTTAGGAGACCGTGTACACATTCTGTTGATGATTTACATTCCAGAATGCAGTTTTCGAAGAAAAATGGCTCTCAGCTGATACCAGACCGACAGCCGGTCAACCGGCTAGGAACACTCCTTGCGTGCATTAAAAGAGCAAAAATAAGAGAAGATGGATTCTCAGCCGGCAGGCCGGTAGCCGGTCCACCGGTTGAGAACCCTATGACCTTACAATTTTTGAAGAAAAAGGAAGAGAAGAAGACCCCCAGCCGGCTGACCGGCAGTCGGTCCACATGCTGGGAATCCCTTACCTTGTGCATTTGGATGAGAAAAGTAGAGGAGATGAAGGCTCCCAGCCGGCTGGCGGTAGCCGGTCCACCGGCTGGGAACCCCGTTGTGTTTTTCCTGAACAATTGAAGGAAGAAGCAAATTAGAAGAAGATCTCTGAGCCGGGCGACCGACGACCGGTCCCCTACCGGCTGAAGACCCCAAGTCCAGGTTCTGCCCAGTTCTGAAATTGAAATTTTTTGAAGAAGATGTAAGGTTTGTCGTACTAGCCCTACTAGAAAATTAGTCATACTAATTTACTTACCAAATTAACTAATAAATTTTAGGTCAAGATCTTATGCATGCAAAAACAAAGTGCGTAAATAAAAGATTTGAACCCTTACAATCGGTCCAAAATATGCTAGGATGATCCTCCACGAAGCAACCAAAATAGCTTGCCTCCTTTACGATGCACCGAAGACTTACCCTTAGGAACCGAGATTATCACGAACTAGGTGAACAAAATCGGTTTTCCTAAAACCTAATTCTAATCTTATTAGAATTAAAACCGAGACACTATGACTATTGTAGTGATTAAATATAATCTCTATTATATATATTTATTATGAATATTATTTTTGTACTAAAATAATAGGAGAGGATTTAGAGGATTTTCTACACTTAGAAAAATTGCATAAGGTTTGGAATGAGTATTATGTGAATAATTCACACATATGTGGTGGTGTGAGGGATGCCGTGAGGTAGGATGCATGGGAAGGATTTTTTATGCTTTTACTCTAACCCATACCATATAGGCACGCAAGCCTATCAATAGGTTAAGCTATCTCAATCATTGTGTTTTAGGGTATAATTTTAATAAATTTAAACCCTTAAACTTAACCCACAAAACCGGCACATACATGTATAAAATGGACCTCATTTTATAAAATGTCATTTGTACAATTGTGTGACATGTGACATCCTATTTCACAAAATACAATTGTATTAATTTAAAATACATATTTATCAAATAAATATTATCTCTAAATTAATTAAATCATATTTAACAAATTATTTAGTAATTCATAATTACCGTCTCATAATATGGTCATTATAATAATCGTCTATACGATATACAATATTTGTAATAACCATGGAGCCTTTCATTCTAAATTCGACGTTTCATAAACATCGTTAAATATTTTAAATTTTGACACATTTCCATTTCAAATACAGATCTTACATTAAGATTCAACCTCTGATTTCTCGATATTTAATTTTAAGGAATTTGATCAAATCGTATCGTATACAATTGATCAATATATCAATTAAGGGGATTATCCTATAGGTGTGACCTAAAGGGATCAACTGACCACCACCGTCATACGACAACAATGTCAAACTCTAGTCAACCAAACATTACCGATTAATGTTGGTCAGTTGACTGTATAATTTCGGATCATCCCTTGCATATTCTCGTCATGAGATTTAATTACGTGATCGCACTATTTTTGAGGACACATTTCCGAACAGAAGACCTCTCAGCCGGTCAACTGACGGCCGGTCCCCTGATCGGCTGAGACCCCCGTCCGCGTAATTTATAACATAATCTCACCCTAATTTCATTCATTATTTCCCCATTTTTCAATTTTCACTCTTCTGTCTACAATATTTCACTCACTCAAACTCTCCCAAATACAACCCACTCAACCATTGACACCCGTCGTTGTGGGTATCAAAGATAAATTTATATTCCTATACCTTAACTAGATAGTGAAAGTCAAGGGTCGAACCACAAGGAGGTGGGGAGTGTTTATTGTTCTATGTTAATGTTTTAGGGTAACAAATTAGGGGTTTATGATTGATTATTTGTCACTAAGTCTAACAAAAATTAAAGGGAAGATAAAACTGAAATAAGATTTGAATAAAACTAATGATAAAAAGGATGTTAGGATGATTCGGTTCATAAAAGCTACGATGGTATAAAGTCTAGGTCAACATGTATTGCAGTCGCGTAAGGGGTGTAACAAATCCTCTCGGTCTATGTTACCTAATAGCTCCTTTCGGCCTATGCTATTAGTTCCTAGGTCTCACAAATATTGGGTGTCAACAATAAGGGTGATTCCTAAATTCAAGGTCACATACCTTTCGGTCTTAGCAACCTAGCTGTCTTAAAGCGTTAACCAATGCCCTTCCCGTATCTTTCAATCTTGGGTAAGTCATTACTAACATCCTATAAGTCTCCTTTCAGTCTCATTATAGGGTATTATAATTAACGAAACAAAACAGTCTGAAAACATGCGCGAGGTTAGTCGACCGACCAACTAACCCAGTCGGTCGACCAACTACCTCAGTCGATCGACCAGTTAAGCCAGTCGGTCGACCAAGGTCTGCTACAGGTCAATTCTGATCTTATACCATCTACGCAAATTAATCACCTACATCCTAACATGGGGGTTTAGCTACTCATAACTATAACAATAGCGATAAAAACAATTAATAAAACAGAATTCATAGCAAACAATAGCATAAACATGCGATAAACAATAAGGTTTTGGGATTCTACACTAAACCGGATGCTAGAAATTCTATTAAGATAAAAATTAAGAACTGAGATCAAAAGAGAATTACCACGAAAGAGGAATTAGGGCAGAAAAGAGAACTGTATTGAATCCGTGGAACGATTGTTTGAATGACGAAATAAGAACAATGCTAAAAACTTAAAGGAAACAGTAACTTTATTGAGATTATTAAAACTGGATTAAGAGACTAGATAAAGATTAGATTGTAGAAAACTAGATGCTTTACCCTAAACACGAATTAGGCTTAAATAGGAATTGCAAAGGCGTCTTCTTATTAACCTAATCCTTCACGGGCTTTTGCGGAAAACTTTCTGAAACTGCACCTCGGTAGACCGACTAGGGTACTTGGTCGGTCGACCGATTATCGGGCCCATTAGCTTTCTGTCTTCGTAAGTTGAATTCTGGGTTTGAGTTAACAGGTGCTTTGGTCGACCGACCAAGGTAGTCGGTCGGTCGACCGGATTTCCTGTGTGTCAGCCTTGAATTCGTCTTAAATTGATCCTATGGTCTTTGGTTCACGCTTTGGTGTTGTCTCCTCCTCGTTCCTTGGTTATGCAAAAATCCCGAGTGTAAAACCCCTCGCAAAAGCGGAAATATAAAACACACAAAGTACTAAAAATGCAGCGGAATTTAAATTTTTTTTGAACGTAAACATCATGCGAGGTGAATTAAAACTGAAATGCAAACTGAAATTGATATAAACAAAATAGATAAGTATAACAGTTCTAAGTACGAAAACCAAATATATACAAGCCTGGGATGGAACATCCCTACAGGCACCAAAACATGAAATGTATCAAAACTAAGAGTCTAGCTAATCGATGAAGTGTAAGTCATATGATGAAAGGATCATCACTCGCTAGCTCTCAAGTGAACCCCGTCCAACCTGCATGTACCTACATACATGAAAACATGTACGCCACAATCAGTGGGGAGTGACTAGAGTTCTCCTAGCCACCTTTTGTAACGACATGTAACAAGTAAAGCAAACAGAATACTCCAACATATATAAACATGTGAAGTATAGCAATATCTCAGTAACTGATCATCAACTATCATGCAATCACTAATGCACGGCTCTCAACCAACTTCATAAACCGTTTGGAAGGAGAGCTGGTGTCCCTACTGGTTACCCAGTCGGGGGGTCTTTCAGTCCAACTATTTATGAAACCGATCAAAGAGTCATCCAATGCCTTCGATGAACAACCTGTAACTCAAGTAAACAATCATTAACTTCATCATGCATATCTGACAGTGTACCAATCTCAAAGCAAGCAGATATAAACATCAGTAAACACTAGCAATGGGTCCAGAGGTGAACTTAACACATATCCCACTACCAAACAATGTCGGGTCCAGAGGTGAACTTAACACATATCCCAACATGCAATTCAAGTAAAGGGTCCAGAGGTGAACTTAACACATATCCCTATACATACAATTCAAGAAAAGGGTCCAGAGGTGAACTTAACACATATCCCTAATCATCCATAAGCAAAGGGTCTAGAGGTGAACTTAACACATATCCCAATGCTACAAACAAGTATTGGGTCCAGAGGTGAACTTAACACATATCCCAATACACAACTATCGCACACCGGGTCCAGAGGTGAACTTAACACATATCCCGTGTACGACAACCGATCACGTGTCAGGTCCAGAGGCGAACTTAACACATATCCTGACACGCCACAAGCAAAACACGTAATGGGTCCAGAGGTGAACTTAACACATATCCCATTACGCGACATACAAAACACGTAATGGGTCCAGAGGTGAACTTAACACATATCCCATCACGCGACATACAACTCAACCATTAACATCCAAAGATAGAAACTAACCTATAGTTCTAACTTCTTAAACCACTAAACAACACTTAATTGATCCCGGGAACTAAGACGAGGGAGAGCCGGTTTCCCTTTCGGTTACCCGACCGGGGGGGTCTCTATCCTCACTCCATTCCCGAACCCAATGTAGTGTCGCCCATCCTCCGGGGACCTCAAACACATATCAAAGATACAAGGAACGAGTTTCAATCAAAACCGATAAATCGTTTAAAAGTTACGGACTAAACACGAATTCAAAATAAAAACAAGTAACAGGGGTCCCCAGCCGGTCGGCAGGCAGCCGGCCCACCGGCTGGACACCCAAGCTCCTTTTCTTTCATCTTTACGCTGAAACAAGCAAACGGGTTCCCAGCCGGTCGGCAGGCAGCCGGCCTACCGGCTGGGGAACCAAGTCCCACATATAAACTTACGAGAAGGACACCCAAGAGAGACTACCAGCCGGTCGGCAGGCAGCCAGCCTACCGGCTGGCAGCCCAATCCTACGTTTTCCCAAAACTCGCAAAACAACCAAAGACACTCCCAGCCGGTCGACCGGCGGCCGGTTGGTCGACCGGCTCAGAGTCCCTGAGCCTAAAAATCGCAAAACGCAGTGATTCCAAATTCGACCAAAATTGATTCAAGGCTTCTAATCTAGCAACATACAATGTTTACCCATTATCTCAAATCATCAAATACACTATCTATCAGCACATAAACCCACACACAATCCTCAATACGAATTTTATTTGTATCCGTCGCAAGTATACAATTTCAGAAATCTTAACAATAAACATGAATAACATATACCAAGCATATGAAGTCTTTCTTGAGGGTCCCTAGCATGGTACTAAGTTCCATCATTCACCACAACAACCAAAATCAGAAACTTAAGCATTTAAAACCAAGCAAAGTGCTAATTTTACAATAAAGGCCGAGTTACTCGTAATCGTCACCTTTTTAGCGATTAAGCTCCTAGCTCCTCTTCAATCTTGCCACCAACTTCCTTAGGATCCTCTAAGCCTTTCCCTACAACAAGCAAAACGGTGTTAAGAGGCTAAATTCGAAGTATACTCAAAACAGCCCAAATTTCGAGTTGAAGGAAACGAGAAACGGAAGTGACGGATGGCTTGCAAATTCAATGAGGATTCCGAAAATGTGATTATTACCTTGATTCGGTGAACGGATGATGGAGAAAAATGGAAAAGAAGATGAAGAATTATGGAGGTTTTGTGAAATGAGAAATGTCAGTTGTTTTGTTTTGAGGATGATAAACTGTCGACACCTTAGAAATTTTAGGGGCTTTAGTTGTCCTTTCCCGTTTCAAGGAAAAACGGACTTGGATAACACAAACGGGTTTTGTTGAGTCGGATTACTTGCCAAGTTATATTCGTCTTAAGGACTTAAGGTTCTTAAGACGGATCTTAACGGAACATTTAAAATTAACTTATCAATAATCATTAAAGTGTTATTTTAAAATGAATTAACATCAAATATTAAAATATTATTTTATCCCGTAACAATCATTGAAACTTTTAAAAATATATTTTATTGCTTAAAATAATTAAAACCCTTAAAATATGTTTTATAAAAATACGGGCTGTTACACCGAGGGTAGCAATTTGGCCTGAAATCGCCTCTTTTCCGCATAATTCTGCAAAAGAGCATAAAAATACGAAAGTAGACAATTGTTGGGAAATAAAGGCTAAAATATCGTAAATGAGCTCTAAAATGCATGTTAAAATAGATGTAAAACATCATAAAATAGACACGCATCAAATTCCTCAAACCAAACCTTGCTTGCCCTCAAGCAAGAATTAGACTCGATCTTAAACTATTGGAACGATTTCAATCTCAGAGCGAAATTTACATGATAGCCTAAACCAATGCCAAGTCAATTATGAGAAAGTATTTAAATCATGCAAACGAGTTATGGAGTTGTCAAACTTGCAAATCTATCGACTATAGAGATTTTAAACCATGGACTCTCGCGGGTCGCTCGAATCGCACATTAAGCAAAGGGCGAGTGTATGTAAAAGATAGAAAGAAGAAATATTGTAAAGACACTCACCTAACTTCAACCCATGAAAACATGCCTGCAATCTAACATGAAAAGGAATTCTACAACCGTGCATAAACATACTCATTAAGTGACCTTGACACATGCATTGAGGTAATGAGGGATATGTGAGGGGAAAGGTAAAAGAGGTTAAAATGTTTTTGGACAAGTGGGGTTAGTAGCTAAGCTAGTAAAACCGGGTTCCAAGAACATATTTCATGACTTTCAACATTATGAAAGTGCTATTTTTTTGTAGCACAAATCTCACATTATATTAAAGGAATGACTCCCAAATAATTTGAATGAAGTACGGGAGTAATAAGATGTAAAAGAAAGGGATTTTTCTGAACGAATTGAACTCCTGTTTCTGTCAGTTGGTCGGCCGACCAAGTGGTGCGGTCGGTCGACTGACTTGCAGGTATTATTTGATATTTTTTCGTTTTTTTTGTTTCTTTTCTGAATTTTCTGCTCTTTTGTTTTTTCCTTTTTTTTTTCTTTCTTTTCTCTTTTTGCTCAAGGTGACAAACAAACCAAAATGCCTCAACAAATTTCCATCGACCACAAACACTAGCTTGGTAGGGTAAGCTAAGTATAGGATGTAGCTTTTGGGGATAAAAGGGCAATTTTGGCTATGTAAGGCTTATGGGTAAATAAGAGAGAAGGGGCCTCAAATGCACGTATCAAGATTCACAAAATAAGGTAGTAAACAGGTATATAACAATTCATGTTCATGTTTATGCATATTGATGTAACATGTTCCAAAGGGAGTACTACTCACATCCTAGACAACTGGCTTAAGAATGAAACCAGGAATAAAGCTCTAAAACTCAGAATGTATAGTAGTTTGCCAAGGTACAAGTCAAGTCTCAAGAAACACAAATTGTTTGACAAAAACTCGTAGACATGCATATGATTCTAATACTAAAGCATGTTAACAAGGCAAGGCAATGGCATAAACATGTGAAAATTGCAAAATCGTCATTGAAATACTCTCGTTCCGACTCGACCTATATGCTAAATTAAACGTGCATTTTTTTGAAATTTTTGAATTTTTGAATTTTTTTTGGATTTTTCTGTTGTATATGGAAGGAAAATAAAGAAAGAACAATGCAAGACATAAATGCAATAAACGTGTGACAAAAATGCAATGAAACAATGCATGTGACATAAAACCATTCCCCAAACCAAACCGCACAATGTCCCCATTGTGCACTAGCATGAGCAAAAGTTTGTAAAAATAAAGGAAAATGCAAAAAAGAAAAACCAAGGGAACACGGAAAGAACTCACCGAATTTTTTTTAAGCGCAATGGAAACCTCCTCAAACCAGCGTGAGCTTAGGAGGTTTCGGTGGCCAGCAGTGCCACTCTAAGGACCTGAAAAAGATAAACGAAGAGAAACCTTTTTCGGGAGTTATTGGTGTTTTGGGTGCTAAATGATGTGTTAAAGGTTGAAACTGAGAAAAGAAGCAAAACATAAGGGATAGAATAGGGAAAAGAACTCCCCTATCGTGTTTGCACGCTTCCCAAAGCAATCACGAACAAGCTGCAACAGGTATAGTGGCCGATCGACCCCTCTAACTGGTCGACCGACCAGATAGCAGGTTACAGTGCATTCTAGTCTGCAGTGACCTGGTCGACCGACTGATGGTAGTGGTCGGTCGACCACGCTTCCTGTGCAGTAGCCTTCTTCTTCTCGAAGTTAACTTGTATTAACCAAGTTAACCTTACTCAAACCTGCAAAACATTATAAAAGCGCCCAAAACATGCGCAAGAATCCAGAATCCAAGTCTAAATGTCTTAACTAGGCAACAAAAGCAAAAAAATTGTTCTAAAAACTAATGCAAACAAAGCTAAAAGTCTTAACAAAAACTGAAAATTGTCTTAAAACTCAAAACTTGAAGAACTCATCCGCGGAAAATGCGGAAAATCTCAGACCACGGCTTTTGGCTATATGCCGCAGTCTCCACCGTGTTTGTTTTGATGGTCAAACACGTCTCCACTCCGTCATACAGCATATGTGACGGATCACTCTCTTTCTCCTCTTCTTGTCCTCTTCTTGTCCTCTTCATCGACCACATCCGGATCATCATCCTCATGATAGCTCTAGACCCCGAGGCCTCCCCTTTGCACTATGACTTCCTTGACCAATGGCTTCCCCAAACCGCTTCCTGCGCAAGATGAAACAAGAGTATCCTCCAAATTGCTCCCAATCTGGGGAGGAGGTGTAAAAACAGGAATTGGTATAGGCTTCAACGTAGGAGAAGTGGTGATGAACTCTTACTTCTTTTCAGAAGTGATAACATTACATGTAATAGGGGCCATGGCGTCTTTCTTGTGATAAGACAACCCAAAAATGATAGAATGTTTCCCGACCTTGAAGGTCAAGGTCCCACTCCCTACGTCAATGATAACACCTGCAGTATGTAAGAAAGGTCTCCCTAGGATGATGGGTATATGTGCATCCTCAGGGATGTCTAATACTACAAAGTCGACTGGGAAAAAAATCTATCAATGAGCACAGGGTTGTTTTCCAACACCCATATGGGTTCCATCGACGTACAATCAGCCATTTGCACTATCATACTCGTCATGGCAAAGGTAGTCATCCCTAGCTTTCTGGCTACACTTAAGGGCATAACACTGATGCTAGCCCCCAAGTCACATACGACCTTCTTGACTGGTTAGGTCCCTATATTGCAGGGTACAGAAAAACTACCTGGATCCTCTAACTTGTGGGTGCAATGACATGGGACAAGAAACTAGAGGACTCCTCAGTAAGTGCTACCGACTCTACCTTATCTAGAGACCACTTTCTAGTCAAAAGCTGTCTCATAAACTTTAAGTATGAAGGAACTTGTTGGACTAATTCTAAAAATGGTACTTGAACGTTAAGAGAACGAATAAAATCTTTGAATTTATCGAAGGATACCTGTTCCTTCGTAGGCAGTAGTCGCTCCGGGTAGGGAGGAGTAGAGCTTTCAGCGTTTGCAGCTCTCCTATAGAATTTTGGGGTCTTGTCACCCCGAAACAGGAATTCCCTTAGGTTCTCAGGCATCTCGGGCCTAAAGGAATCCGCCTGGTCAGCATTCTCGGTCGGTTTACCATATTCCTCGGCCGGTCGACCATGTCCCTGCTTTTCAGAATTTCCAGAAGCTACTGGAATTGTATCTGTGGTCGACCGACTGGCATCAGTGGTCGGTCGACCGTCTGTACTGCTACTCGCAGTCTGTTTTTTTCTTTTCCTTTCCCATCAGCCTTATCACCTCCTACTTTCGCCCCACTTCGCAGGGATATGATGTTCAAAGTCTCCTTTTTTTTGGTCCGTCTTGGTAGGAAGTTGACCCGGGACCCGCGTATCGTTTTTGCTCGCAATTAGAGCAATCTGAGACTCTAACATCTTCATTCCCGCTTCTCTAATTATTCAATTTTAAATGCAACTTTTTAACAATTTAAAATTAAATCAAAACAGAAACTTTTGGCTCCCAAGAATAATTTTAGTGATGAACATATCATATATGACTATTATGGGTCAAATTTTCCGGCCATTTTAACAACTACTGCAAATTTTAACGATTTACGTCATATATCGTACGATTTTAACCTTTAAAATTATTTCTCAAGCATAAATTAAGATAAAAATCTCGAAATTTTTATACATGCTGGAAATAATATATGACATCGTGTTAAACTTTTATGGCCAAATTCCAACTTAAACTATTAAAGTCGAAATAATGTCACTAATTACCCGATTTTTACATTAAAAATCTATAATATTGCAATATTTGAGATAAATTTCTGGAAAATTTAACATATATTTTAAAAATTGCATGTGACATACTCATAAATTTTTATAGTCAAATTCCAAATATAACTATACAAACCCATTATTATTCATCTTATTGCATTTTAACATTTAAAAATCATATCACATGTTTTAAAAGTCCATAATTTACGAAAATTCATATTCATAACATAGGATATACATGTGATAACATACTGAAAAATCTCGGCCAAAAGATGATTTTTACTATTTTTCCCAAAATAAACAATTTTTAACCATTAAAACTTAATAAAACCGAGATTTAATATACCAATAACCAATATTCATGCAAAATATATTCCAAATATTCTAAAACATTTCAGAAAACAGTAGGTATTCATGCTAAATATATTTCGGCCAAATCATATACTACACGAAATATCAAATTTTATTTTGTTATCTTAATAACTCCGTAAAAACGTAAACGGAAAGCATGTAAACAACCTAGTTGCTCTGATACCAATTGTTAGGTTTTTAGTTACTCATAAACTAATCATTTTAGTCATACTAAACAAAATATTAATTAACATTTTAATTAACTCATAATGTGATCTTATGCATGCTTAATTTATGCGGAAATGGGAGAGATTTCGAGTCCTTACACTCGGTCCAAATGCTAGCAGGGATGATCCTCCAATGTTCAACAAGAACACCTCATTTGTGATGCACCAAGACAACCACTTAATGAACCGAAACCTTGTAGTTGCCAGACTAGAAATCGGTTTCTCCTTAATGTAAATCCTAATCTCTTAATTAGAATTACTATACTAATATTATAACTTATTATTATTAGTATTCTTATTATTATCACTATAATAATTTTAGAGGTTTTTATTAGTTTTTCTACACTTAGAAAATTTTGCCAACATAAGAACTAACTCATCTTATGAGCTTACAGGCCACAAGATTTTAAAAGGGTTTGTCTTGGTTCTTGGGTGACCGGGTATGGGGAGAAGCAAGAGGGAACATTTCCTCTTTTCTATGTTGCTTAGGGTGGCTCTAGGTTAGTGTTCTCTAGGATTATGTCTAAACATAATTATTTTAGTGTATTTAACACAGTAATCATCCACACCACCATCTCCACTTAGCCGTCCCATTTAATCATAAAATGGATTCCATTTTACAAAATTGTCAATTGTATAATTTGTATAAAAATGCGACATCTTATATGTCACAAGGTAATACAATATAATTATTTTATCTTAATATATATATAAATATTTATCGTATAAATATTATAATTAAATAAATCATATTTATCAATTGACAAGTAATTCGAAATTACAATTGTAAAATGATTATTTATAATTATCGTCAATACGATTTACAACCTTTGTATTAATTATAACCCGATTCATTCTAATCACGATATTATAAAATATCGTTTATTGTTTAATAATTGACACATTTCAATTTTAAACATAAATCTTATAATAAGATTTAACCTCTGATTTCTCGGTATACGAGTTTAAGGAACATGATCAAATCGTATCAATTATACATTTGATCACTTTATCAATTAAGGGGATTGTCCTAAAGGTGTGACCTAAAGGGATCAACTGACCACCACCGTCATACGACAGTAATGTTAAACTCTAGCTAGCCAATCATTACCGATTAATGTTGGTCAGTTGACTAATATAAATCGTATCATCCCTTGCGCATTCCCGTCATGAGATTTAATTACGTGATCGCACTATTGTTGAGGATACATTTCCCAACAATCTCCCACTTGTCCTCGACAAGTGTGCGTCACCAATTCTCTTGTCCTATTACAATCTCCCACTCAATGCAAGGTGTCTCTCTGAGGTCGTACTTGCATTCGATCATATCATGAGTGGTTTCCTCGATCTGGAGAATAACTGTCTGACCGGAATTATCTACCATAGATACCTTCCGAGCGTGGCCACGCATTTCCAGTTAACTTTTCCTCGAGTGGCCTTGAGATTTGAACAACCCTGACAAAGGGTGGACAATTTCTATCGCACTACTTCCTTCAATTAGTCACAGTCAGTTAGAACCTGAAGCAATCCCATTTGACTCTAGTTACGAAAAGTCGTAGAGAATGGATCAAGGTTATGCCTAAACTGTACCATCTTGGGAGAGTAATCTTTAGTCTCAGAATTGACTCACAAGAATACTATAGCTGCTCTCGCCACGACCCGGCTATTATAAAATTTCCAGAACTCTATAAGCGGTCACTTTGCCCGACAGAGTGTCTCTTGCAGTCTGCCTATGTGATCGACTAGTCATCACATATGACTCTATGGCACTTGAACTTGCCATCAGTCGCCTCACATTCTAGTCGCTTTGAGACGTCACCTCATGTAAGCGGCTATGGGCTATACTAAGTCAATCCAGTTAACTTATGGGGTTCAATATTGTCTCTTACAACCCATTTGGATTTTGACAAAGTATCTTTCATCTTGAGTTAATTATAACTCAAATGACATTGTCATGCAAAAACAGTCAATACCATTTCATTGCATTTGATGCACGATCATCTATTTGTATTAATGTTTTGCGAATAAAACCTTTTATTCATGATTGGAAAACTTACAAATTTTGTTCTCTTTCCATCTCATATTATCTCACATAATATGAACTTATTTGAGCACGTGTCTAGAACTCATTCTAGATCTTGAGTTTCCCTTTTTGAGGGAAGCTCCCACTGTTATCTTATAACTCATGACGTATTGATATACTAGAGGGATTAAGGAATCACTCGGAATTATCTAGTCACTTATGTGCTGAAATCTATATTGTAGTTATTAATGATTTCATCATTCTTATAATTTTCAAACATCTTGGCTATTTTATCAAGGTTATTCATATCTAACCATTTTGATTTCTAATGGGTGACCTTTTATTATCTATATAATAAACCTTCCCTTAAAGCTCCATCATCGTATGATATAAGGTATTTGATCATCTAGAATTGAAAACCTCTTATTCTTTACACCTTAAAGAATCACCCATCCTTTCTAAATGGTAGGCTTAATTCTTTTAATGAACATTTCTCCCACTGAAAACGATATCACTCGATCTCTTAAATGAACTTTTCATTTCTCGCATGTAAATCTTTATTTATCACTTGAATCATTATTACTATCACTATCCCTATAGTGATCTATTTTCATTCAATCAATCATCACCCTCTTTTCATGGCTTCGTTTCCTCGAGACGAATATGACATGATAATTTCCTTAAAACTACATTGAGAGAATTGAGATGATTTCTTCTCTTTTATCTTATAAATTTAGAAAAATCATTTATTAAGGAACCGGTCTTTCCTCCGTATAGATAGATGATTTCTCCTCTATTATCTTATAATCTTTAAAAAATCATTATCTTATGGAGCCGATATTCCTTCCGAATTCATACGGGGTTTCCCACTGAAACAATGAACATAAGGAACTTTCTTCGAGTGTCCTCCCGTAGTTTCTTCAGTGTCCTCTCGTAGTTTCTTCAATTCATTCATTTAGGGCTCTTCTTAAGACTCCCATGTAGGAATCTTCTCTAAGATCCTTTATTTTTATCATTGGTTTGCGAGCGAAATATTTTCTCCCACTCTATCCTTCTAACAATAACCTTTATTCGTATAAGAATAGCTATTTCGATTAACCAATGCATATGAATGTTTGAAGTTTTATAGGTGTGATGAATACATTCTCATTTTCACTTAAAATGAAAATCTTATAATAAACTAATGTTGTCTCATTTTGATTGAAAGTATCTCATGGGGTGTAGTTCTCCGTTTTAATCAACACTTTGATTACATTATTTTGATCGTATCAATGTTCATTGCGTGATAAAATCACCATTATTCATGTTTAAACAAGGTATGCAATTTATTTGAGAAATCAAGACATTGATTAAGAACAAAAGTAGTGACTCGGGTTGAAAACCAAGTCACCAAATATCCAAGATTACAACCATTGTTTAGGATTTTAATCCTTGTCTTACAAGAAAGTAAATTGTTCCATAAATAAAATGCAAAATATGAAAGAAGACGATATGAAAATTAGAGCCTAGCTCTTCAAGTCTTCGATCAATTGGATGCTACCGTAGCCATCCAAGTAAGGAACCTCATGCTTCCTTTTCCTTGCCCTTATCATTATTAGAAGGTGACCCTTTAAAACAATTAAAAAGGGTAAATATCAACACATTTGTATCACTATACATAAGTTGATTATTGACATGAATTTAAACGAGAATTATTACCTACGGCGGTTGCCTTCCCATTTTTGAGATCGCTTAAGTATTTGGGGTAATTACGCTTCCAGTGACTGATCCTCGTGAAATAATGGCACTTGTCTTCGGATTTCGAAGACGAGGTGGAAGCGCCTTTCGAAAAGGTCTTTTCCTTGGTCGCTTTGGGCTTGAACGTTTTCTTGCCCTTGCCTTTAAAAGCATTCTTCTTGAAGCTTGTTTTCCCTTTCTTTTCGATGTTTAAAACATCCTTGGTGGAACTTTCATGAAGTCCCATGTCCCTTTCGGCTTGGACTAGCATCTTATGCAACTCATCCAATGTAGTCTCTTGGTTCCGCATGTTGAAATTCACCCGGAATTGAGCATACGATTTAACCTTATTGAGCGAGTGAAGAACTCGGTCAATTATGAGAGAGTCGGGAACATCAACGTCTTGCGCTTTTAGAGTCTCCGCGAGCTCAACGAGTTTGAGCACATGAGGGCTTATCTTTTGCCCTTCCTTCAACGTAATGTCGAAGAAGGCGGAAGCCGCCTCATATTGGATCACCCTTGGAGTTTGCGAAAACATGGTCGCAAGGTTGGTGTATATCTCATACGATGTAGTCAACTTAATCATACTCCTTTGGAGATCCGGCTCCATGGAGAAGATGAGCACATTTTTAAGAGCGGAGGACTCTTTCATGTAGGCTTCATAGGCCTCATGAGTTCCGACAGCGGAACGAGCGGTTGGAGCGGGAGGAGCGGCTTCGGATAGGTAACGACTCTTATCGTCACCTTGAGCGGCCAAAAGTAATTGCGCATCCCAATCTTTAAAATTGGAACCATGCTTATCGAGTTTGCAATGATCCATAAAGGATCGAAGCCATGATACGTTAGTGAGAGGTGGAGCGTTGGTTGCCATTGATGATGTTGAAAATTAAACTACAATAAAATGAAGGAAATAAAACAATATCATTTTAAAATTCATAATTTAAACTAAAAAACTTAAACAAGTTAATTAGTTATTTACTTAATGATCTCTTACCCAATTAAGTAAACAATTCCGAGACCCAAACCCATACTAATCCGGGCACGGTGTAGCCGATTCAACCAACATCGGTATAATTTGGTGGATTAACCCTTTAATCGGTTCTACCTTAGAACTCTCGGTCGACAATTTTCTAAAAATCGTCTTTAGCCCGAACTTATTGCAACTACGGTTACGAATACTTTCGTTGAGATCAACCAAATTTCAAGGTGTAATCTTATTACCCCACTTACCCAACGTGACAATTTTAGTATCCCGGTGTAGCCGAGCCTACGTTCTTGTGAAGAAGGGATTCATGGGTCCGTACTTTTTGCTTATGTAAGAGATCTAGTCAAATTATTATCTATCTCCGTTTAAGTGAACTAAGCCGGTGAATTATCGATAAAATAAATGACTAGGTCGATTAAATCGAAAAATGCATGAGACGATATATGACGATTTGGCTATGCATGCAAACATATAAAGCAAAATAAAAGCATAAAAATAAACCCTAGTATGGCCTTTCCTAGAAAAGAAATAATAAAGTAAAAATTCGGGAACCAACTCCTTTGGTCCCTTGAACTTCACGAGGCACGCACTTCGAGGTAAACACCGTCTTGTCGGAACTCCTTTCCGAATGGCACCATCTTCAAGGAACTCCGGATTTTACAAAAATTACAACTTTTCTAGTCTACTTTATACATTATAAAATAGAAATAAATTACAATTGGGTGATACGAGATCACAAAATTACAACCGAATCGGTAACCCCTTACATTACGGGAAATACCGATTTAAAACTAAGGCCATACTAAGTAAATTACATAATTCCCAAAATTACGTAAATAAAATCATGACATTCATAATTAAAATATGCAATGTTTATAAATATATATGAACTATCATGCAAATCCTAAGCCAAATCGTCCTATTTAAATATCAATAATATAAATAGTTATCGTATACCTCGGTTTATGGAATTGTGTGTCTTAACGTTTAACAACACTATGCATTATATGAATCGGTATTCATTCTTAAGTTAATCATCCCAACCCTTTTAGGTTTCAAAATTTAGTCTTACTCAAACTTTGAACATGACTTAACTTAACATATTTTAATATTGTTCGGTATTACTCGGTTTTACGGGAAAAATATTATAAAAATCCAAAAGAGTCATAAAAAATTTCGAAAATTTCAAAATTCAAATTTTGAAAAAACTGGAATGTTCTTAAAATTTAAGAACTTTTAAAAATATTAGTATTTATACGGTTTTATCATTTATTTCGAAAATAATACGTAAAACGAGCATTTTATGTCGGAAAATTCAATAATTAACTCCATAAAAGCAAATAAAATACTAATAATATTTTTACACTTTCCAAAACACTTTAAGAACATAAAATGGACAGAAAAATAAATTACACACTGCCCAATAACCGAAATTTTAATTAGATGACTCTTATTATTCAATTTTAAATGCAACTTTTTAACAATTTAAAATTAAATCAAAAAAGAAACTTTTGGCTCCCAAGAATAATTTTAGTGATGAACATATCATATATGACTATTATGGGTCAAATTTTCCGGCCATTTTAACAACTACTGCAAATTTTAACGATTTACGTCATATATCGTACGATTTTAACCTTTAAAATCTTTCTCAAGCATAAATTAAGATAAAAATCTCGAAATTTTTATACATGCTGGAAATAATATATATGACATCGTGTTAAACTTTTATGGCCAAATTCCAACTTAAACTATTAAAGTCGAAATAATGTCACTAATTACCCGATTTTTACATTAAAAATTTATAATATTGCAATATTTGAGATAAATTTCTGGAAAATTCTACATATATTTTAAATTTTGCATGTGACATACTCATAAATTTTTATAGTCAAATTCCAAATATAACTATACAAACCCATTATTATTCATCTTATTGCATTTTAACATTTAAAAATCATATCACATGTTTTAAAAGTCCATAATTTACGAAAATTCATATTCATAACATAGGATATACATGTGATAACATACTGAAAAAGCTCGGCCGAAAAATGATTTTTACTATTTTTCCCAAAATAAACAATTTTTAACCATTAAAACTTAATAAAACCGAGATTTAATATACCAATAACCAATATTCATGCAAAATATATTCCAAATATTATAAAACATTTTAGAAAACAGTAGGTATTCATGCTAAATATATTTCGGCTAAATCATATACTACACGAAATATCAAATTTTATTTTTATATCTTAATAACTCCGTAAAAACGTAAACGGAAAGCATGCAAACAACCTAGTTGCTCTGATACCAATTGTTAGGTTTTTAGTTACTCATAAACTAATCATTTTAGTCATACTAAACAAAATATTAATTAACATTTTAATTAACTCATAATGTGATCTTATGCATGCTTAATTTTTGCGGAAATGGGAGAGATTTTGAGTCCTTACACTCGGTCCAAATGCTAGCAAGGATGATCCTCCAATGTTCAACAAGAACACCTCCTTTGTGATGCACCAAGACAACCACTTAATGAACCGAACCTTGTAGTTGCTAGACTAGAAATCGGTTTCTCCTTAATGTAAATCTTAATCTCTTAATTAGAATTACTATACTAATATTATAACTTATTATTATTAGTATTCTTATTATTATCACTATAATAATAATTTTAGAGGTTTTTATTAGTTTTTCTACACTTAGAAAATTTTGCCAACATAAGAACTAACTCATCTTATGAGCTTACCCACAAGATTTTAAAGGGGTTTGTCTTGGTTCTTGGGTGGCCGGGTATGGGGAGAAGCAAGAGGGAACATTTCCTCTTTTCTATGTTGCTTAGGGTGGCTCTAGGTTAGTGTTCTCTAGGATTATGTCTAAACATAATTATTATAGTGTATTTAACACACTAATCATCCACACCACCATCTCCACTTAGCCGTCCCATTTAATCATAAAATGGTCCATTTTAAAAAATTGTCAATTGTATAATTTGTATAAAAATGTGACATCTTATATGTCACAAGTGTTAGTTATGAAAACTATGTGTTTAGACTATTTAAACAAAATATTAAATTCTCTTAATTTAATTTATATATGATCTAGTACATGCATGTAGATTTATATGAAAAGAAAAAAAAAACTTACATCGGTTTCAAGACGGAAAAACGATACTACAATTCCTTCGTAATATAGACCGATGACTAAAAGGAGTTCAAACCCAAGTTTCTAAAATAAGAAACCTCCTCTTGAAACACCCAAGAGATCACCACAAACAACCTTAATTTACTAGCTAGATAAAATAAGGATAACCCCCTTTTTATTATACTACAAATATATTATTATTACTAATAATATAAGATGTATAATATATTTATTTATGAGTTTTGATGAAGAAGGTGATTAAACAAGATAGTAAGATCTTCCTTTTTCCCTCTAATTAGTTTGGCCAAGTAGAAGAAAAATTAGGAAAATGATCTTATTCATGCTTATATATATATATAATAGATAATGATATGTGGCATTAAAATGGGCTCATTAAAATGATGATTCATGTTTATAAAACATGAGTCAAATGATGATTCATGTTTAATAAACATGAGTCATACGGCCCATTTGTTGATTTTGGCCCAATTTCAAATTTTAATATTTGTCCCACAAGTACTTATAAGTCCAATACTTAATCATCTAATATAATTAAGAGTTAATTAAATTATTCAACAATTAAATAATATAATTAAATAAAAATATACACTTAACTTTTAAGTAATATTTTACCACTAAATCAATATATAATAGGTGATTGGACACCCATTTAGCTAATTTTATAACTCCTTATAACATTTATTATCTAATTATCATTACCTCGTAATATATATAACCGTCTCAAGAAATTTAATAATTATCATATAATAATTAGATTTCACTTTTATTTAATCATATTAAATAAATTTTCGTCAGTCAGTTATCTTATAATTGACCCAAGTTCCAAACTTGTTCATCTTAAAACTCACTTGACTACCCATTAGTCAAATATTCAAGGGATTAATTAAAATGTATCTTTATACAATATAATTAGTTTTTCTATTGAGGTTCACTCCTATAGGTGTGACCGAGAGGGATCAGTTGATTACCGCCGTCTTACGACAGTAACATCTAACTCTAGCTAGCTGATTGTTACCGATATACGTTAATCAACTGACAATAATTTATTATAAATATATCCCTTATTTATTCCTCTTATGAGATTTATTATGTAGACGCACTATTGTGGAGGACACTTGCTCCAACAATCTCCCACTTGTCCGATACAAGTTGTGCGTTACCAATTCTCGTGTCCATTAAAATCTCCCACTCAATGCAAGGTGTCTTTCAGGTCATACTTGCACTTGAACATATCGTGAGTAGTTTCCTCGATTGAGAGAATAACTGTCTGACCGGATACTAATCCGAGCGTGGCCACGCATTTTCAGTCATATCTCCTCGAGTGGCCCTGAGATTTTGTAAATCCAAAATGAGTGGACAACTCCTGTTGACCTATTTTCTTCGTTCAATACAGATCACCATGACCCAGTAGATGCCCATCAGCCTCCTTTTACGGTGCGACTTAGGACAAAAACCTAAGCCAATCGGAAACTGTATTGACTTAGACAAATAGACTCCAGTCAAAAGAATCGACTCGTAGGAATAATATAGAAGTCTTTACCACGACCAGATAACAAAAATTATAAGACTCCATATATGGTCACTGCCCGACAGAATATATCTGCCTATGTAATCAACTAGTCATCTCTATGACCCTATGGCTGTCAAACCCGCCATCAATTGACTTACAATCTAGTTACTCCTGGACGTCACCCTAATAAGCAACTAGGGACAAAAATACAATGAAATTCCTATTCACTTTAAGTAGGGTTCAACGTTGTCTCAACAACCTACTAGGAATCAAAGTATTTATAAACGTTAAATGCAACTATGTAAACAATGATTTAGAACCAAATTACATATTATTTATAGCAAATCAGGTACACGTTTCAATCCCACCGAAAATACATGATTATTATGCTTAGCCTGCAACAAAGGCTTGGTTAAAGGATCAGCAATGTTATCCTCTGTCCCAACCTTACAAATCGCTATTTCCTTCCTATCAATATAGTCTCTAATTACATGATACTTTATGAGTATATGTCTTGATTTATTACTAGACTTGGGCTCCTTTGCTTGGAAAATTGCCCCACTGTTGTCACATAAAATAGTGACTGTATCAACAACAGAAGGGACCACTTTAATTCCTTCCAAAAATTGCCTAATCCAAACAGCTTCTTTCGCAGCTTCTGATGCTGCAAGATACTCAGCTTCCGTTGTAGAATCTGCAGTCACACTCTGTTTGAAACTCTTCCAGCTGATAGCACCACCATTCAACATAAACACATATCCAGATTGGGACTTCAAATCATCCCGATCTGTTTGGAAACTGGCATCCGTATAACCTTTTACACGTAGCTCAGTATCACCTTCAAACACCAAAAATGAATCCTTAGTCCTTCTTAAGTACTTAAGAATGTTTTTAACCGCTATCCAATGACTTTCACCTGGATCAGCTTGGTAACGACTCGTCATACTCAAAGCATATGAGACTTCAGGACGCGTGCATATCATAGCGTACATGATTGATCCAACTGCTGAAGCATATGGAATCAATTTCATGCGTTCAACCTCTGCGGGCTTACTGGGGCTCTGAGTCTTACTCAAAGTAATTCCATGTCCCATAGGTAGATAACCTCTCTTAGAGTTATTCATTTTGAACCTATCAAGAACCTTATCTATATAAGCTTCTTGACTTAACGCTAACATCCTTTTAGATCTATCTCTATAGATCCGGATACCTAATATACGTTGCGCCTCTCCTAAGTCTTTCATCTGAAAATGATTTCCAAGCCACTCTTTCACAGATGTAAGCATTGGAACATCATTTCCAATTAGCAATATGTCATCTACATATAAGACTAAGAAGACTAATTTGCTCCCACTAAACTTTGTGTATAAACATGGTTCCTCGACACTTCGAGTAAAGCCATTCTGTTTAATCACCTGATCAAATCGATGATTCCAACTCCTAGATTCTTGCTTAAGACCATAAATGGATCTCTTAAGCTTGCAAACTTTCTTAGAATTGTTTAGATCGATAAAACCCTCAGGCTGTGTCATGTACACCCCCTCTTCAAGAAATCCATTCAAGAAGGCGGTTTTAACATCCATCTGCCATATTTCATAATTATAAAATGCAGCAATTGCTAAGATTATCCGAACAGACCTAAGCATTGCAACTGGCGCAAAAGTCTCATCATAGTGTAAACCATGAATCTGTGTGAAACCTTTTGCAACCAATCGTGCTTTGTAGACATCTGGTTGTCCATCCAAGCCAAATTTGATTTTAAAAATCCATTTACACTGAAGAGGTCTTACATCTTTAGGTAAATCAACCAAGTCCCATACTTGATTTTCGTGCATGGAGTCCATTTCGGATTTCATGGCTTCAAGCCATAATTTGGAGTTAGAACTTGAGATAGCTGCCTTATAGGTTGACGCCTCGTCACTTTCTAAAAGTAAGACGTCATTCCCACTTTCCTCGATAATACCAAGGTATCTATTAGGTGGGTGACTGATATGAGTTGACTTCCTAGGAACTATAACTGAACCAGAGGAAGACGGAACATCTTCCTGCATTGCATCCTCACTTTGTGGCTCTTGAACTTCACTAAGCTCAAATTTTCTCCCACTCTGTCTTCTAGAAATAAATTCTTTTTCTAGAAAGACAGCATCACGAGCCACAAACACTTTGTTCTCGTGACGGTAGTAGAAGTAATAACCACGAGTTTCCTTAGGATAACCTACAAAGAAACATTTGTCGGATCGGGGAGCTAACTTATCGTCAGACTTGTTCTTGACGTAAGCTTCACAACCCCATATTTTCATATACGACAAATTTGGGACTTTCCCTTTCCACAATTCATGTGGTGTTTTCTCAGTTGCTTTAGTCGGGCTTTTGTTTAAAGAAGTAGTAGCAGAAAGGATTGCAAAACCCCAAAATGATTCAGGAAGCTCAGTCTGACTCATCATTGATCGAACCATATCTAATAAAGTTCGGTTTCTCCTCTCAGCTACACCATTTAATTGCGGTGTACCTGGAGGTGTCAATTGTGATACAATACCACAATCTCTCAGATGATCATCAAAGTCATTACTAAGATATTCGCCACCACGATCAGATCGTAATGCTTTGATCTTTCTATCTAATTGATTTTCTACTTCATTTTGAAACTCCTTAAACTTTTCAAAGGCTTCACTTTTATACCTCATTAAGTAGACATATCCATATCTACTTAAATCATCAGTGAAAGTGATGAAGTAATCATAACCACCTCTAGCAGTGATAGTCAGTGGTCCACAAACATCGGTATGAATGAGCCCTAATAACTGACTTGTTCTTTCTCCTGTTCTAGTAAAAGGTGATCGAGTCATTTTGCCTAAAAGACAAGAGTCGCAATTTCCAAAAGATTTGTAATCAAATGGAGATAGAATACCAGTCTTTACTAGTCTTCTAATGCGATTTTCGTTTATGTGACCTAAACGACAATGCCAGAGAAAAGAAAGATCTGGGTCACCTGTTTTGAGTCTTTTATTATCTATATGATGAATTTCATTAGTTAAATCTAGAACATAAACACCATTGATAGAATATGCACATCCATATGTGACATTATCAAAGCAAAAAGTACAACATTTGCCTTTGATTACAAAAGTAAAACCTTCTCCGTCTAGTACAGAAATGGAAATTATGTTCTTACTAAGAGAAGGTACAAAATAACATTTATTTAGATACAACTCTAAACCAGATTCTAAACTAATTACATAAGTTCCTATAGACACAGCTGCTATCCTGGCTCCATTTCCCAGGCGGAGGTCAACTTCACCCTTGGCTAGTTGACGGACGCTTCTCAGTCCCTGTAAATGATTACAAAGATGAGAACCGCAACCTGTATCAAATACCCATGTGGTGGAACTTGCAAAATTTATGTCAATCATATAAATTTCAGATGAAATTTTACCTGATACCGTCACACGTCCAGATTTTTTATCATCCAAATATTTTGGGCAGTTTCGCTTCCAATGCCCATTACCATCACAATAAAAACATTTTTGATCAGGGGTCGCCCCTTTCTTGGATTTAGGTTTGGGTTGGTTATACATTATAGCCTTTCCTTTACCTTTGACATTGGGATCAACTTTCTTTCCCTTTGTCCCTGCCTTTTTGAATTGTTGCTTTTTCTTATTAATGTTTAAAACATCTTTTTTCAAACTCCCACTAGACATTAAATCTCTCTCAGTCTGTAGTAAGATACCATGAAGTTCATGAATACTTTTATCCATATTATTCATGTTATAATTTACTCTGAAATTTGCATACCCATCGTGAAGAGAATGAAGCACGCGATCAATCGCAATTTCCTTAGAAATCGGACTTCCTAAAGTCTCGAGAGTTTCCATACACTCGATCATATTGAGCACATGGTTACTAATGGGTTGACCTTTAACGAGACGAGACTCGAAAAAGTGCACTGCAGCATTATATCTTTGAACACGTGGTGCTTGGGAGAACATGCTCCCAAGTCTAGTATAGATTTCATGAGCGGTCGAGAGTGTTATACAACGTAGTTTCAAAAACGATTCCATTGCAAAAATTAAGACATTCTTAATTGAGTTTGAATTTTGCATGTATTCATCATATGCAGTCCTAACTGCGGCAGTTGCCCTAATAGAGGGTACGGGAGGGGGAGGATCCACAAGATAGCGCAACTTCCCGTCAGCAATAGCAGCAGTCTTCAACTGCTCTATCCACTCAATATAGTTGCTACCATCTTTCTTTAAACAACTTTTGTCCATGAAGGACCTGAGCCACGACTCTCTAAGAAGTGGTGCAGATGGCATTTCATTTTGTTGAACTGGTGTACTTGTTGACATTTTGCAGATTTAATACTACAAACGAAAAGAAGGAAACATTAACATTTACCGAAAAATTTAAAATTATAAAAGCGTTTATATAATGATCTCCCACTAAATTATATAAGCGATCCCAAGATCCGTTTTTAATTAATCTTGGGCACGGTGAGCCGATACATCCCTTAATTAATTAAATTCGGTGAGTTAACTTTTAACTGATTCTACACCTAGAACTCTTGGTCGACGAATTTCTTAAATTTATCTATAGCCCCAGAACTGAGACTCGTCTCTGCATTCCGTTGAGTCCAACCAAATATAACAAGTAATAACCATTATCACCCTACGTACCCAACGTAAAAAAGGGAACACCCCGCTGAGGCGAGCGTGGCCCTAATGAAGAAGGGGTTCATAGGTGCTACTAATTAGTAAGGCTATATCTCAATTTTAAAATATGTGAGAGATCTTGTCAAAAAATCATCTATTACTTTTAAGTGAACTAAATAGGTGAATGTTAGATGATTTAATGACAATAAATAAAATATGGAAAACGCACTAGATTTTGGCAATTTAGCATAGCGGAAACTATAAACATATAGCATGCAATTTTAAACAATAAATAAATATCCTAATATGGCCACTTATCCTAGTTAACCTTATTAACTATTACAAAAGCTTCCAAAATACAAAGTCTTTAACACCTTGAAGTCGTCTTTTGAACACCTTTGTCTTCATCTTTTGGATCACCATCTTCTTAAAATTAATTAAAAAATATAATCCTATTATACAATTTTCATCTAATAAAATAAAATAATTAATATTACATACGGGCAATACGAGATTGCTTAATTACAAACCAAACTAGTATCCCTTACATTACGGGTAATACTAGCTTCTAATTAGGCCATATTAGGTACAATTTTCATTCAACCAATGAAAAATAAATAAATATTAACATGCTACTATGCAACATATTATTTACCATAAATAAACATGAATATGCCAAATTGCCAACAAATATAGTTAATCATATTAACAAAGCTTATTATTAGTGGAATTATAAACATTTTTAACCATTAAAGTTATAAATCAACACTTAAACTATCTTTAAGCTTATACCAACATTCCAAATTGTTTTGGTGCCTTAAATATTAGTCTCCACTAATTCTTGAAATATATTAGCATAATTTGGTCTATTTTGCTATTTTTATCACAATTATTGCAACTTTTACGCCTTTATTTCGAAATAATCATATTAAATAATGAAAATTCGAAATAAATAATTGTATATATTTTGGAAACTTCCAGAATACAATATGGACTAGAAAAATTATTTTAAAAATTTTTAAGTCATTTTCATAATTTATTCGCATGTTCATCGGTTTTTATGTAAAAACAACACAAAAATACCAATGAATTATAAAAATACAAAATAAATTTTAAAAATAAAATTTTTAACATTCTGGAACTTTTTCAGATCTGGAAAAATTAAAATTTAGCCCATTTAATTTTTCAGTTAATTTTAATCATAATATAGTCATTATTCATTGATTATTATCGTATAAAATCAGTAAATATGCAAAAAATTAACAATTTATTTTCTTTATTTTACCTACACTAAGTAAAACATGAATGCATGAATATATTAAGATTTAATCATCAGATTTAACATGCAAATATTTTTAGGTAACAATTAACAAAATAATGCATTTTAAGACATTTTTAACCGAAAAATGAACTAAAAATAGCAAAATAACTCCATTAATAATAAAATTCGACCAGAAACTTTTAAAGATCAGAATCAACATGTATGGAAAAAATCATCTTATTTTGACCATTTTATCAATATTTAAGCAATTTATCATATAAACCGTCTTAAAGCATATTAATAAACATGCATGCACAACCTGGCTCTGATACCAATTGTTAGTTATGAAAACTATGTGTTTAGACTATCTAAACAAAATATTAAATTCTCTTAATTTAATTTATATATGATCTAGTACATGCATGTAGATTTATATGAAAAGAAAAAAAAACTTACATCCGTTTCAAGACGGAAAAACGATACTACAATTCCTTTGTAATATAGACCGATGACTAAAAGGAGTTCAAACCCAAGTTTCTAAAATAAGAAACCTCCTCTTGAAACACCCAAGAGATCACCACAAACAACCTTAATTTACTAGCTAGATAAAATAAGGATAACCCCTTTTTTATTATACTACAAATATATTATTACTACTAATAATATAAGATGTATAATATATTTATTTATGAGTTTTGATGAAGAAGGTGATTAAACAAGATAGTAAGATCTTCCTTTTTCCCTCTAATTAGTTTGGCCAAGTAGAAGAAAAATTAGGAAAATGATCTTATTCATGCTTATATATATATATAATAGATAATGATATGTGGCATTAAAATGGGCTCATTAAAATGATGATTCATGTTTATAAAACATGAGTCAAATGATGATTCATGTTTAATAAACATGAGTCATACGGCCCATTTGTTGATTTTGGCCCAATTTCAAATTTTAATATTTGTCCCACAAGTACTTATAAGTCCAATACTTAATCATCTAATATAATTAAGAGTTAATTAAATTATTCAACAATTAAATAATATAATTAAATAAAAATATACACTTAACTTTTAAGTAATATTTTACCACTAAATCAATATATAATAGGTGATTGGACACCCATTTAGCTAATTTTATAACTCCTTATAACATTTATTAGCTAATTATCATTACCTCGTAATATATATAACCGTCTCAAGAAATTTAATAATTATCATATAATAATTAGATTTCACTTTTATTTAATCATATTAAATAAATTTTCGTCAGTCAGTTATCTTATAATTGACCCAAGTTCCAAACTTGTTCATCTTAAAACTCACTTGACTACCCATTAGTCAAATATTCAAGGGATTAATTAAAATGTATCTTTATACAATATAATTAGTTTTTCTATTGGGGTTCACTCCTATAGGTGTGACCGAGAGGGATCAGTTGATTACCGCCGTCTTACGACAGTAACATCTAACTCTAGCTAGCTGATTGTTACCGATATACGTTAATCAACTGACAATAATTTATTCTAAATATATCCCTTATTTATTCCTCTTATGAGATTTATTATGTAGACGCACTATTGTGGAGGACACTTACTCCAACAACAAGGTAATACAATATAATTATTTTATCTTAAAATATATATAAATATTCATCGTATAAATATTATAATTAAATAAATCATATTTATCAATTGACAAGTAATTCGAAATTACAATTGTAAAATGATTATTTATAATTATCGTCAATACGATTTACAACCTTTGTATTAATTATAACCCGATTCATTCTAATCACGATATTATAAAATATCGTTTATTGTTTAATAATTGACACATTTCAATTTTAAACATAAATCTTATAATAAGATTTAACCTCTGATTTCTCGGTATACGAGTTTAAGGAACATGATCAAATCGTATCAATTATACATTTGATCACTTTATCAATTAAGGGGATTGTCCTAAAGGTGTGACCAAAAGGAATCAACTGACCACCACCGTCATTCGACAGTAATGTCAAACTCTAGCTAGCCAATCATTACCGATTAATGTTGGTCATTTGACTAATATAAATCGTATCATCCCTTGCGCATTCCCGTCATGAGATTTAATTACGTGATCGCACTATTGTTGATGACACATTTCCCAACATGGTGTTGCGAGAGTGGTTTAGACCTGGGTTTGGGGGATCTGGGTTGCCTCACCGGAGGTTGGCGTAGGGGTTGGTGGTGTCGGGTTAGTAGCAGGTTGTCGGGGGTGTTGTGGGTTGGTGGTAGTCGGTGGTCGGAGGGTCTGTACGCGGCGGTGTGGCGGTTTGTGTCACGGGGGGTGCGACGGGTTATAGGCAGTTTGGTTTTTGGTCATTGTTATTATTTTCATTAATATTATTGTTAATATTATTATTATTATTATTATTATTATTATTTTAATAAGGTCTTATTGTCATATGTTTAGTAGTTCTTAATAATAATTATATATGTTAATGATGTTCATTATGTTAAAGGGGGTAATTTGTTATGTTTACGAGTCGGGAAGTTAATATTTTAGGAAAGTTCCTACTTCGGGAAAGTTTCCATTTTTGGAAACATTCCACTTATAGAAGGTTACTACTTATAGTAAGTGTAAGTTGACTTATGGGGGTTCGGGAAGTTGATTAACTCGTACGTATAAATGTTTAGGTAACGGTTTTCGCGTGGAACACTTCTAGCAAGCTTGTGATTGAATGTGCTTCTGCAACTTGAGGTAGGGGAATACTGTATACATGGTGATGAGTAATCTGTCTATTATCTGATGTTAACTATGTACATCTTATTGTATGAGTGGTGTTATATTATGTTTAATTGACTGCATATTTCGGTGATGCGATACAGTGTGGTGATTACTGGGTCTTGTGATATGGAGCGGAGTATATTGGGTCTTGTGATTGGTGTGGAGATAATGGGTCTTGTGATTGGTGTGGAGATAATGGGTCGTGTGATTGGTGTGGAGATATGGGTCTTGTGATACGGTGTGGAGAATATTGGGTCTTGTGATTCGGAGTGGAGATGATTGACTTTCTATTTATAGTAATGCTTTGACTGCTTATTTTTCCTCTACTCAACCTTGTGGTTGACCCTGTGTATTCGTGATCACCTGTGATGAACCAATTTATTGGGGAGCAGATTGACAGGTGCTTGAGACTATGGGAGCTAAAGGGAAGGGAGAGCTTGGATCCGGACCAGACTAGATTCTAGATCAGCATAGTCGTTTTGTTATGAGTTGTACTTTATCTTATAAGACAGTTTTGAAGATAGTTGTAAGAACTTGTTTTTGAGTTTAACATTTAATAATAAAGTACTGTGTTCTTTCCTTTGTATCTACTGCCTCGGGAAACCGAGATGGTAACACCCTTATTTATCTAGGGAGTCCTAGTTCAGGCCCTTAAATAAATGAGGGTGTTACAAAGTGGTATCAGAGCGAACGATCCTCAAGCCTAACCTAATGAACCCAATGAATGTAGGATGAGTCTAAATAAAATGAACCCTGTGATAGGACTGTTAGGAGCACACTAAAGGAAAAGTATGAGTCTGGGGCCCCCTCACACCGAACCATTGGCCCTCTCAGTTTTACCCGGGAACCCCGAGTGCATACGAGAGAAAAAGGGTATAATAGAAAGAGATGGAAGTAATGGTGAATTGTGATAAGAATGTTATAAGAACTCTTCTTATATGTGAATGACCTGAATAAGCCAGTAAGGGTATGTGTATGAAGGGATTTCGTACGTGTGAATACATAAGATGTATGATATTATGAGCGCATGAGGTGATTTGAATCATATCAATAATTTTATCATGTCTAGCGATATGCGGTTATGTGATCCCTGAGCCATGTTATAGATAAGTCTTACCCAACTATGTTAATTTGTTTATGAACCTTGCTATTTAGGGAATATAACCCTAATCCAAGTGAGTGCCCACTTGAGCCGGGACTCATTTCCTTTCTTTTGTGTTATAGTGATGCCTCCGAGAAGAAATAATGTTGCTAACATCACTCAAGAGGAATTAGATCGATTGATAGTTGAGAATGAGGCCCTAAAGGCCAAACGCATGGATTCCGCGAAGATGAGCACTATCATTGCGAGGCACAACCCTACCCAATTCACTGGGGAGGGGGAACCTCACTTGCTAGGAGCATGGTGCCGGGAATTTAGTAACTTGTTCGAACTGGTGGACTGCCCTGAAGAACTGAGGGTTGACCAAGCAGCCCACTATCTTCGGGGTATGGTCGGTGACTAGTGGAGCAGAAACAAAGGGGAAATTCGTGAAGCAGCTAGAGAGGATGTGACCGATTATGTCGCCTGGATCGTGTTCAAGAGGATCCTATATGAAGTGTTCCTACCAGAATTTCAGAAAAGTAAGTTGAGATAGGAGTTCAATACCTTCAGAATGACGGAGGATATGACAGTGGAGGGCTATTATCGGAAGTTCATCCAGTTCCTGAGCTATGTGGGGGAAATGGGTTTTGATGATGCGATGCTGGCAATGAAGTTTGAAAGGGGGTTGACAATAAATATCAAGAAGAGGCTTATTGCGGCTCCGCCCACCACAGTCCGGGACATCTACCTAAGGGCCGGGGCGGCGGAGAGACTCTCGAAAATGATCAAGGAGGACAAGAAGACTAAGTCTGAGAAGAGAAAAGCTAAAGTAGTGAATGGAAGTTCAGGGTCGAAAAAGCAAAGCACCAATAAGTATAGTGGGTACTTCAACAACAGTGCCTCAGGTAGTGTGAGGAATCAGAATGGGAGTAACTACAGGAGTGGAGGTTCTGGTAGTGGTTCGATTGGAATAGTTTGCTTTGGCTGTGGGAAGACGGGGCACAAGCAGGCGGTGTGTCGCTCATCAGGGGGAAACCAGTCTGGAGGTTATCGTACGCCGACATCAGGGTATAATGGATCACGCACTCAATCTTATGGTAGCAGTGGGTACTGTACACCAATGTCAGGCTATGGTGGAGGTGCCAAGTCTGGAGGTAGCAGCAATTACCAGAAGAACTACAACAATTATCAGAACCGTTCGTATCAGAATCAGTACAGTGGAGCTGGAAACAGCCAGAAGACCGGAGCAGAAGGAAACCAGCAGGCTGGGACATCTACTGCCAGTCAGAGTGGGGCTAAATCCAGTGGCAAACTTTTTGCCATGGGAAAACAGGCGGCTAAAGATGATGCCCATGTTGTGACCGGTACTTTTCTCGTGAACTCTAAACCTACTTTTGTACTTTTCGATTCTGGGGCTACCCATTCTTTTGTGTCTAGAGAGCATGTTAGGGCCTTGGAACTTGAGAGATTTGATTTGGTCGCGGACTCAGTGACCATACCTTCAGGAGAGTCGATAACTTGTAATAGAGTTTATAGAAGTGTACCCATCAAAATCGGAGAAGCAATTTAAGGAGACCTAGACTCTTCAATAATGTTGACCTTGTTCTTGGATCCACAGGAATACTTCAACAACGAAATCCACAGGAATAAAGAACTTTCCCACTCTTACTGGGACATCCTCCAAGACCCCTAGACTTGGCTTAAATGGTCTACCTTGTTTTTACACCTCCGCCCCAGATTGGGAGCAGTAGGGAGGACACTTCTATTATGACTATTGCAGGAGCTGGTTTGGGGAAACCCAAAGTGAAGGAAGTCATCATCCAGAGAGGAGGAATGGGATACCTAAGCTATAAAGAAGATGAGGACCCAGACGTCGTGGATCGGGAGGAGAAGAAGAAGAACCGGCCCATGGACTCACCCCCTTACGCGACTGCAATACATGTTGACCTTAGGATTTATATTACCTTAGCTATTTATTACCCAAACATCCTAGCATCCCTTTTATTATTTTTTTATTCTCATCTTTTATTATTTGTTTATTTTAACCTTTGCCTTAGACTTAGTAATCAACCAATTAAAACCCCCAAAATTGTTACTTTAAACATTCACATCAAACAATAAACATTCCCCACCTCCTTGTGGTTCGACCCTGACTTTCACTATCTATTGTTAAAGTTAGGAATTATAAATTTTTCTTTATTTTTTCTTACCTATACAAAAAAAAAAAATCCAAAAAAAATTAAAAAATTCAAAATTTCCAAAATTTGGCGCCGTTGCCGGGGAGGTGACGCCTGTGTTTATTGTTTTTTGTTTTTGTTTCTCTTTGTTTAAGGAACTTTTTGTTCCTTAAACCTTCTCACTTTTTTCTTGTAGTTTCCATCTTATGCGCAGGTCAGTTCAAGGAGAACTCTTACCACTTGACCTCGAAATTGAGAGGACTCTTAGAGAAAGAAGAAAGCAACTTCTAGCAAATCAGGAAGGAGGTTCACCATCTTCCTTATTTCAAGAAGACTTATTCGAACAACCATCATTACCATCTTCACCAAAAACACCACCTTCACAACCAAATTCACCCATCAACCCACTTTCACCACAATCACCACCTTTTACCTACTTTCCAGTTTTTCCTAAAGAAGAAGAAGATATGGCAGAAGAAGCTACTATTGCCAGTCACTCCATGCCTCAGGCAAAGGACCTATACATGTTGGAAACTAGGTTCCTTATTTTATACTCAAATCTAATATGAGTTTTGTTTCTTTAAGTTTAGTCATAAAAACTTAAATGGATCTTATGCATGCAAGATGATATCATAAGATGAGATAGTCCTTACATTGGTTTTAGAAGGTTTATACTCAATAATCACCTATTATATGAGTCTTCAAACCACCGAAATACCCTTAAACGATCTAAGAAAAATCGTCTCCAAAAGATGCGTATCAAGGACCCGATCTCAAACTAATACTAATTTTGTTACTAGAAAATTAGTATAAGTATACTAGAAATAATAATAATATTACTCTTAATATTATTAGTATGGAAATAATTAATTTTACTAGAAAACTTATTTTCTTAGAAAAATGTAGGGAGAATGAATGAAGTTGTAGTATGTGGATGAACAAGCATCAACAACTACTACAAAAGAATTAGCATCATATGTGTGTATTTTGAGTGATATATATATAGCAAACAAGAGCTCACTAGCTCTTGAATAGGCCGGCCAAGCAAGCCTTTCAAGGCCAATGCATGGCTCTTTCTTTCTTACACAAAATCTCTAAATATGCCTTACACATTTCTTTTGCATAACACTCAACCTCTTTATACTCTTACACACACAACCATCATTCATGCTCAATACTACACGGCTGAAATGAGGTCTAAAATGGACCCATTTTATCTTTGTCAATTGTGTTAATTTGTAACATGTTACATATGTTCCATAACACATGACCCAATTTGTTAATTGTGCAATTTTAACTATTAAAATTCATAATTTACAAATTTATTACATTTAAATAAATACACTAATAATTCGAAATTATTATTGTACAAAAAATGTAATATCATAATTTAATTACAACTCTTTGTAATTTTATGATCAACCGTGTTCATTCTCAATTTAATCGTTTCCTAAACGAATAAATAAAACCGAGTAATAAAACAATTTTATTACTTTGACTTTAATTATTATTATAATCCCATTATAAATAATATTCGTCATATAAAATTATTTCCAAAATTTCCAGTTATTAATTAATTTGCATCCAATACAATATTAATTAATTATTCCATTGAGACAGAATTCCCTAAAGATATGACCTTAAGGGATCAACTGATCACCACCATCATATGACGATAATGTCAAACTCTAGACAGCCAATCATTATCGGTAAATGTTGATCAGTCGACTTTAAAAGAGTAACACTCCCAGTTGTGTTTCATTCAAATGAGTTTTAATTATGTCAACACACTATTGTCGAGGACACTTCCTCCAACAATCTCCCACTTGTCCGAGACAAGTGTGTGTCACCAATTCTCTTGCCCTATTACTATCTCCCACTCAATGCATGGCGTCCTCTCAGGTCGTGCCGGCAATTGATTAAAATCTAGAGTGGTTTATCTCGATCTGGAGTTTATAACTACTGACCGGAATTATCTACCATAGATACTTTCCGAGCGTGGCCACGCATTTCTAGTTATTATTCTCCTCGAGTGGCCTAGAGATATTTCTCAACCCTGACAAGGGGTGGACAATTCCCAATCGACTTATTCCTTCCGGCTGGCCACAGCCCATCATAACCCAAAATATGTCCTTATAAACCCCAGTTACGAAGGTGTTAGGACATAAATCAAAGTTAATCTGAAAACTATGCCACCTCAGAGAACAGTCATTAGTCCAAGAACTGACTCATGTGAAACACGATAGATGCTCCCGCCACGACCAGGCAGTCTTTCAATAAGACTACGCCAGAGCTCTATCAGCGGTCATTAGCCCGACAAATGTATCTTAACATGTCTATGCCTAGGTGATCGATTAGTCATCTCGTATGACTCTATGGCAATTAAACTCGCCATCAATCGCATCACACATCCGGTTGCATTGAGATGTCACCTCACTTAAGCAACTAGGGGCGAGGTCATGATAATTCAATTCACTTTAATGGGGTTCAATATGGTCTTACCATCCCATTTGAATTTTACTTGACCTTTCGTGAGTTATAAATAACTCAAACAATTAGTGGATTACACCATCCAAGTGGTCAACCTTTGAACACCATTTAATTTACAATCAGCTTTAGGGTCTCTCGTTTACATCCCTTAAAATTGTAATTATCTCCATTTTGAGTAAACCAGGTTTACCACGGTTCGTGCGATCGTTCACTTTGCGGATCATATCCACACATTGATCTTTCCTCTGAAGGAGACAAGTCATTCTCATGACTAGCGAATAAGATTATGTGCATTGTGTAACGTCCAGCCACAGCAATGCCTTTACATAATTTATGAACTTACACATTTTGTAGAATCTTGTGATGACCATGTAGTTAAAATACAAGTCATTGAGATGCATAGTCAATGAATTTAAGCCAAAGATTATCTCAAATCTTTGCTTGGTTTCTTGGAACTTGAGTTGTTGCAAACCTTTTACCATACAACTAAGTTATCTTCCAAGATCTTGAATTTGTCTTTCATCTTCATTGGAGAATACTTTGACAATTGATCAAGGTTTAATCATTGATTTAAAACCTGCTCTACGGGTTGTCCTGTAAGCGGTGCGCATCCACTTTACACGATTATACTAATGGCGGAAACATTAGCGAATTTAAACGTGTAAACTATAGTACTTAAGGTTCGATAAATTTCCATGATCTCATCATGTTTATACTATCTTCATCTCCATGAACAACCTTAATACCTTACAACCAAGACGTCTTTTACAATCTCAACCAAACATCCTATGTTCAATTAGATCTAATTCATATCAATATGTTATCTAGAATCAAAACTCGTATACCTTTTATGAGCATTAATGCCTCGTTCCAAACGAGCAATGAGTCGTTATAGATAACGTTTACTCCCACTAAACTCTTGTTCTTGCCTGATTCTGAAGATCCGAAGTCATACCCATGACTCAATAGCTTCAAATCCTGGAGCGAGAACTCCCACTGAACTTTACATTTACCCGTAAATCATAAAGCTCCCACTCAATTCAATGTTCCTTAACATTTAATGAATTGAAATGGTTGGGACTTCAACCATATGTGCTAATAGTCACATCCTTTTCAAATACCCTTTTGAAAAATGGTTATTGAGTTTACTGAATTCATTCTCAATGAATTACCTTACTACTTTCAACAAAGTTACCCTTAACTTTGTAGACTGCAGACATCCACATGTCTGCTTATGCTTCTCTCAACAAATCTCATTTATCAGCACGTAAATCTTATAAATTTCATGGTTCTTTGCATTGGCATATTTAGATCACCATCTAAATCCAAGAACCCTTTCTTGAGCCTTTACAAAGTCTTTTGAATAATTTTCTTCGAGTGTCCTCCCGTAGTTTCTATAAGAGTCTTTTCTTATGGTATATAATTTTGTGTGTCGGAACTTTCAGTTCCCCACATTTATCTTATCTTGTAATGTACGAGGACTATATCATGGATCTTATCCATGTATAGAATTTTTCCTTACAAACTTCAAGAATTTATCCTTGAAGTATCCTCCAGGGCCGGGGCCGTTGGTATATAAGGCGTAGATTTTTACCAAACCGTAGATCTTATCCACAACCTTTGGGTTTATCCACAACTTTTGGGATGATAAGGCGTAGAATCCTATCTACAGCCTAATCTACCTTTTACAACCATAAGGTGTATATTTTCTTAAATCGTAGATCCCATCCACAGCTTAATCTTCCTTCTTATCTTTCACATAACCAAAACACAATAAATCCTACTATTCACTAATAGATCACATCCATTGTGCTTGTCAAAATCATATGCTATTTGTGGACTTTTCAAATTTCTCGCACTCTATCTTTGTAATAATAATCCCATTTTATCACCAAAGATAGCCACTAAGGCCACAAGCAATGACTTTGATGTTGGTTTTTGTGCCCTTATGATTTATCACAGAAATTATTCGATTTAAAGCTTAGATAGTTTTGGATGGTTGACAACTTTTCCTCGTAATTGAGTTCAAAACTTAATTTGATTTTGATTTGATTTGAATTGGGTATCCTATACCAATTTGGCTTCAATGGTCATACATTGAAATTTCATAATCAATTCTATTTTATGTTTGAGATTTGCAAGTGTATGTTAAACTAAACAAGAACATAATTATAAACCGATAGTGACTCGGGTTGAAAACCAAGTCACTGCATTATCCAAAATACAACATATTGTTCAAGGATTACCCTTTCCTTGTCCAACAAGGAAATAAAACATAGGTTTTAATTGTTCATACAACACTTGAAATACTAGCAAAATAAGCGAAAAACAAAGCTCCTTGATCATCCCAAGTGGAGCTACTCTTAGTTCCCTTGATCCATCAAGCTTGTTTCTCTTTTCCCTTATCTTTGCTTTCATGCCCTAATTCAAGTAAGAAGAGCATTCACATCACAACTTGTATCATGATACATTAGTTGAGATTAACATAAAATCGGGATAGTTATCGTACCAACTGGAAGAATCTTCCCAGCTTTGAGATCGCTGAGATACTTGGAACAGTTCCTCTTCCAATGTCCTTTGCCATTGCAGTAAAAGCATTTGGCCCCTTGATGAGGGCTCTTCTTGGATTTGGAGGTGCTTGCCTCAGAAGACACTTTCTTTGAACCTTTGGAAGGTTGCTTCCCCTTTGCCTTACCCTTCCTTTTGAACTTTCCTTTGCTCTTAACATTAATGTTGAGCACATCCTTAGGGGCACTAACATTTAGGCCCATATCCCTTTCAGCTTGCACGATCATATTGTGCAATTCATCGAGAGAGATGTCTTGGTTTCTCATGTTGAAATTCACCCGGAATTGTACATAAGTTTTCACCTTAGACAAGGAGTGTAGGATTCTGTCAATCACTAGTTCTTTAGGAATGTCCACTTGATTCATCCTTAGGGTTTCTACATGCTCAATTAACTTGAGCACATGTGGGCTAGCCTTTTGCCCCTCCTTAAGGTTGAGATCAAAGAAAGCCGATGCCGCCTCGTATTGGACAATTCTCGAAGCCTTTGAGAACATTGTCACAAGCCTGGAGTAGATCTCATAGGCCGTGCCAATCTTTATGGCACTCCTTTGGAGTTCCGGCTCCATCGAGAAGATCAAAACATTTTTGATTGCCGCAGACTCCTTCTGATAAGTATCATAGGGCCGTCTTGCTGCGGCGGTGGCATTTTCTGCAGGTTCAGGAGGTGATTCTTCAATGAGGAATTCGGTCTTACCGTCTCCCTCTGCCGCTAACAACAGTTGGGCATCCCAATCGGCAAAGTTCGCCCCATTCTTTTCTAGCTTACAACGATCCATGAAGGAACGTAACCATGAATTGTTCGTAGTAGTGGAAGTAGCCATGATTGATATTGATACGAAGACTACAAAATTTTAAACATATGAAGAAATTAAATGCTAATTGTTTTAATTTTCTTTTAACTTGTAAACATATTTACTAAGTTGATGCATCTATAAAATGACCTCTATCCAATTTTATAAATGATTCCAAGACCCAAACCCATACTATCGAAATCGTGAACCACTGGAACTCCGACCCAACAACATGGTTTGGTGGGTTAAAATAAACCGGTTCTACCCTAGAACTCTTGGTTGATGACAAATCATAATTTATACATCTTAGCCCGGAACACATTGACCACTGGTCCTCTACACTTCCGTTGAGTACAAACCAAATTTCAAATGCACCGGGATGCGATCCGCCCACTGGACTGAATCCACCCCATCGCCCCACTTATCCTACGTAATGGGGTTCGTACTGCCCACTGGACTAGCACCACCCCACGAAATAGAAGCTCATGGGTTCTACTATTTGGTAAGGCTAATCCTCAATTGTTTTGTTTAATATAGAGGTCTTGCCAATTTATTATCTATCTCCTTTAAGCGAATTAAATTGGTGAACTCGATAATTATAATTGACACGGTCGTTTTTAACGATCTAAACTAATATGCATGTTTATGGCGATTTGGCTATGCATGCAAACATATTAAAATGCAAAAGTAAAAGCAATAAAGCAATAAAATCCTAGTATGGCCTTCCTAGTAATAGTAAAAACTAATTAACTATTACAAATTCGGAAACCAACTCCTTGGTCCCTTGAACTTCATTGGCACGCCATCCAAGAAAACACCGTCTTGTCGGAACTCCTTTCCGTATGGCACCGTCTTTTGGATCTCCGGAATTACAATAAAATAATACAACTATTCTATTGCAAAACTGAAAATTTAAATTACAAACCCGTGATACGAGATCACATAAATTACAACCGAATCAATATTCCCTTTCATTACGGGTAATATTGATTAAAACTAAGGCCATACTAAGAAAAATTACATAATTCCAAATTATATAAATAACATTCAAAATATGACATTCATATTAAATAAATTGCATTAAATAAAATATGTATGCACATGCTCAATTTTTAATGCCAAATCGCCTTATGGGAGCAAATATCTCATATTTGTTTACGGTTTTTACGGATATGCGTGATTTTAACTATTAAAATCATCCAAAATTACATAAATCTCATTTATGTCCAAGTTAATCATCCTAACTTACTTTAGGAATCAATGTTTAGTCTCCACTAATATTTGATCATGATCTAACTTGATTTTGCATTATTGTTCATAAATTACTTGTATTTTCGGGAAAAATAAACAAAATACGGCCAAATGAGTCAATAAAATTCGAAATTTAAAATTCAAAGATTTTAAACCATCTGGAAATTTGCTAAAAATTCAGAAATTAATAAAATGGTCTTATGCAAATACTTATGGTTTATTTCTTAAATAAATCCTATAAAAGCCGTTTTTATGGTTAAAAATCCGATTTAAATTATAAAAACTTGAAATAAATTGCTATAAATTTTCTAGTCATCCTAAAATACATATTAGAATCTGAAAGTGACCAAAAAAATACAGACCATACTCGAAAATTTTATTTTTCGACTCATAAATTACGATTATTAGCTAATTAACTCATTAAAATTAATAATCATAAAAACAGAAACTTTTTTATATCTAACTTTTAGATCTGATGTTCCTATCATATAATACATCCATGGGTAAAATTTCATGCCATAATATTAAGATTAACTATTTTTAACACAATAAGTCACTATTTATCCGATTTTAACCATTAAAATCATAAATCATGCATCACTTGGGAATAAATTCCCAAAACTTACATACATACTGTAAATATTGCATGTGACATTGTGTAAAGTTTTTATGGCAAAATTCCAACTATAACTATTAAAGTCGAATTTAAGTCACTATTAATCCGATTTTTACTATAAAAATCATTAATCATGCAAAATAATTCCAATAATTTCGAAAATTCATACAGGAACTTTATATATTGCATGTGACTTCTCATAAAATTTTTAAGGTTAGATTCGAAATATAACCATATATACCCATTTTTGCTCATATTATGACTATTTATCTCATAAAATTCATAATCCATGCATATTAACTCCATTTCTTACGAAAAATCAAATACAATATATTAAATATGCATGTGAGAACATATCAAAAAATCTCGGCCAGAAACTATTTTTAGCTATTTTTCCCTTTAATTGTTGTTTAAAACCGATTTAAACTACAAAATATACAAATAAATATAAAAATGAACAATAAAAATCCATAAAATTATTTTTATGTCCTAAAACCATTTTAGAAACAGAAACTTTAACATGCAAAATTATTTTGTGATTTATCATAATAAACACAATAATTTCGAAATTTTCGAAATATGTATGTTAAACCGATTTTAACATAAAACATGAATCCGATCATGCATGCAACAACCGTAATGCTCTGATACCAATTGTTGGAAACTAGGTTCCTTATTTTATACTCAAATCTAATATGAGTTTTGTTTCTTTAAGTTTAGTCATAAAAACTTAAATGGATCTTATGCATGCAAGATGATATCATAAGATGAGATAGTCCTTTCATTGGTTTTAGAAGGTTTATACTCAATAATCACCTATTATATGAGTCTTCAAACCACCGAAATACCCTTAAACGATCTAAGAAAAATCGTCTCCAAAAGATGCGTATCAAGGACCCGATCTCAAACTAATACTAATTTTGTTACTAGAAAATTAGTATAAGTATACTAGAAATAATAATAATATTACTCTTAATATTATTAGTATGGAAATAATTAATTTTACTAGAAAACTTATTTTCTTAGAAAAATGTAGGGAGAATGAATGAAGTTGTAGTATGTGGATGAACAAGCATCAACAACTACTACAAAAGAATTAGCATCATATGTGTGTATTTTGAGTGATATATATATAGCAAACAAGAGCTCACTAGCTCTTGAATAGGCCGGCCAAGCAAGCCTTTCAAGGCCAATGCATGGCTCTTTCTTTCTTACACAAAAGCTCTAAATATGCCTTACACATTTCTTTTGCATAACACTCAACCTCTTTATACTCTTACACACACAACCATCATTCATGCTCAATACTACACGGCTGAAATGAGGTCTAAAATGGACCCATTTTATCTTTGTCAATTGTGTTAATTTGTAACATGTTACATATGTTCTATAACACATGACCCAATTTGTTAATTTTGCAATTTTAACTATTAAAATTCATAATTTACAAATTTATTACATTTAAATAAATACACTAATAATTCGAAATTATTATTGTACAAAAAATGTAATATCATAATTTAATTACAACTCTTTGTAATTTTATGATCAACCGTGTTCATTCTCAATTTAATCGTTTCCTAAACGAATAAATAAAACCGAGTAATAAAACAATTTTATTACTTTGACTTTAATTATTATTATAATCCCATTATAAATAATATTCGTCATATAAAATTATTTCCAAAATTTCCAGTTATTAATTAATGTGCATCCAATACAATATTAATTAATTATTCCATTGAGACGGAATTCCCTAAAGATATGACCTTAAGGGATCAACTGATCACCACCATCATATGACGATAATGTCAAACTCTAGACAGCCAATCATTATCGGTAAATGTTGATCAGTCGACTTTAAAAGAGTAACACTCCCAGTTGTGTTTCATTCAAATGAGTTTTAATTATGTCAACACACTATTGTCGAGGACACTTCCTCCAACAATACAAAGGGTTCACTTTACCTTCAGGTACTGGGAAGCCATTCGAGGCCAAGCCCGCCTACATAACTATGGTTGAAAGAAACCAATTTGGAGGCTCGGCCAATGAGGATGCTGCTAAGCATATTGAAATCTTCACAGATTACATATGCTCCATAGCACCCCCAGAAGGAGTGACGCAGGACCAGATTAAACAGACCATGTTCATCTTCTCCCTTAGGGACTCTGCGAGAGAGTGGTACAAAGATCTAGACCGCACTGCTGCGGGAGTCACAGATTGGAACACCTTAGCCTTAGCATTCTACAGGAAATACTATTCTGCATCAAAGACTAATGCTTTAAGGGCGCAGATTACCAATTTCAAGCAAGGTCCCAATGAAGACTTTAGCGAGGCGTGGGACAGGTTCAAGAGACTTGTTCGATCCATACCACATCACGGATTCGAACAATGGTTTCTTTGCAACCAGTTCTACAATGGCCTCTACGATGACAACAGGGCCTATTTAGATGCTGCAGCTAAAGGGAGATTCCAAGATAATTCAGGAGAGACTAAGGGTCTCAAGTTGATAGAGGATGTTGCTGTACACCGCGCTGAGCATGGTACTTCTAGAGGAAACCAGAGGAAATCTGAATACAACCTATCAGCAATTGAGGCCTTGACAGCTAAGTTAGAAAAGTTTGAGGCTGCAGGAAAGCTTGATCTAGGGAGTGGAAGCAAGGGAGGAATATACCAACTAAACGACGTTCAGGACGGACCCTTTGCTTGTGAGAGGTGTGGTGGAGAAGGGCATGTGTCAAAATTCTGTACTTCATCTAATGAAACATGTGCCGCTTTTCAACACTATCGTGGGAACAATTTCTATGACCCGAATAATAATAATGTCCATCCCAACTTAAGGTGGACAAGCCAGAATGTTCAAAACCCACAACACATGCAACCTCAGCAAAATTCCACATATGTACCCCCACATAAACAAAATTTTCAAAGACCACCTTCTAATCCACCACCCAACACAGATGCTCTTATCCAAAATCTTATCGGGTTGGTTCAGAAGGAGTCACAGGCTAGAGAGGCAGGGATGAAGATGTTAGAGTCCCAGATTGCTCAAATAGCAAGCAAGAATGATACTAGGGCTCCGGGTCAGCTTCCAACTAAACCGGACCAGAAAAAAGAGACTCTAAACATCATCTCTCTGCAAAGTGGAGCTAAAGTGGGGAGCGAGAAAGAAAAACAGGCGAGAAGCAGCGAAGGCGGTCGACCGACCGAAGATTCTGGTCGACCGACCACAGATCAGGACCCGAAAATTTTACCTGAACAGGAGACTGGTCGACCGACCGAAGAAACTGGTCGACCGACCACTGAAGCAGAACCCGAAGTTCCCTTTCGCCCAGATTTGCCGAACAACTTGCGGGATTTTCTTTTCCGGGGTGATAAGACCCCCAGGTTTCTAAAAAGGGCTGCAAATACTGAGTCCTCAGCTGCGCCTTTCCCAGAAAGACTCGTGCCTTCAAAGGATCAGGTATCTTTTGACAAATTTAAGGATGTGATTCGTTCATTAAATGTTCAAGTCCCGTTTTTAGAATTAGTTCAACAAGTTCCTTCCTATCTTAAATTTATGAGACAGCTTTTGTCAAGAAAGAGGTCTCTAGAAAAGGTTGAGTCGGTGGCCCTCACTGAAGAGTCATCTAGCTTTTTGTCACATGTTATAGCCCCTCATAAATTGGAAGACCCTGGTAGTTTTTCTGTCCCCTGTAATATAGGAACCTTCCCAGTCAAAAAGGCTTTGTGCGACTTAGGTGCTAGTATAAGTGTCATGCCCCTAAGCGTTGCCTTAAAACTAGGAATGACCGAATTTGCAGTGACCAGTATGACAGTCCAGATGGCAGATCGCACATCTATGGAACCTATAGGGGTGTTAGAAAACATCCCTGTGCGTATTGACAGGTTCTTCTTCCCAGTTGACTTTGTAGTTTTGGACATCCCAGAGGATGCCCATATACCTATAATTCTAGGAAGACCTTTCCTTCACACTGCAGGTGCCATTATAGATGTAGGCACTGGGACTCTAACCTTCAAAGTAGGCAAGCATTCTATTATCTATGGCCTATTTTATAGGAAGAATGATGCTATGACCCCCATCACATGTAATGCTATCACTTCTGAGAAGAAGTATGAAGTCATCACTACTTCTCCATCTTTTTTACCTGTTCCTGTATCTGTTTTTACACCTCCGCCCCAGATTGGGAGCAGTAGGGAGGACACTTCTATTATGACTATTGCAGGAACTGGTTTGGGGAAACCCAAAGTGAAGGAAGTCATCATCCAAAGAGGAGGAATGGGATACCTAAGCTATAAAGAAGATGAGGACCCAGACGTCGTGGATCGGGAGGAGAAGAAGAAGAGGAGGCAAGCTCAAGAGGAGAGACTGTCGCATATGCTTTGCGACGGCGTAAAGAAGATGTGTTTTGCTACTAAAGCAATAACCTTGGAGACTACGGCATGTCGTCAGAAGCCGTGGTCGGATATTTTCCGCATCTTTAGCGGATAGTTGTTTTGGTTGCAGTTTTTAAGACAATTTATTTTTGTTGTGTGAAACTTTTTTATTTTGGCTTGCTCGTAGTTTAGATTTTTTTTCCTTTATGTTTAAGTAGTTAAGACTTTAGAATCGTTTTTGGCATCTCGCGCATTGTTGGGCGCACGTACTTGTTTTTTCAGATTTTACGAAGAAACGAAGACCTCCAGGACGCAGAGGGTCGACCGACCAGAAATACAGTCGGTCGACCAGAGTCGCTGTATCGCTAAAATTTTCCGTGATTCACAGGAGGTCGGTCGACCAGAATCATCGGTCGGTCGACCTACTGTCCGCTGCGGTCTTTCGTTTCTCTTCCTTGGAAATCGTGAAATTGACTTGGTTACTTGAGTGGCACTGCTGGCCACCAAAACCTCCCAGCTTACGCTGGTTTGGGGAGGTTTTTCTCATGCGCTTCATAATCCAGTGAGTTCTTTCCGGTTTTTCCTTAATTTTTATTTTTTATTGCATCTTTTCTTTAATTTTGTGAAACCTTTACTTAGGCTAATGCACAATGGGGACATTGTGCAAGTTGGTTTGGGGAATGGTTTTGTGTTACATGCATTGCATTTTGTCACACGTTTACTGCATTTCTGTCTTGCATCGTTCTTTTCTTTATTTTCCTTATATATACAAAAATCCAAAAAAATTAAAAAAAATTAAAACTCAAAAAATGCACGTCTATTTTAGCATATAGGTCGAGTCGGAACGAAAGTATTTCAAGGATGATTTAGCTATCTTACATGTTTATGCCTTTACCTTGCCTTGTCAACTTGTTTTAGTATGAGAGTCTTTCGCATATCTACGAGTTTTTGTCAACTTGCATATCTTGAGACTTGACTTATACCTTGGCAACCTACTATACATTCTAAGGTTTAGAGCTTATTTCCTGGTTTCATTCTTAAACCAGTTGTCTAGGATGTGAGTAGTACTCCCCTTGGAACATGTTACATCAATATGCATAAACATGAACTTGAATTGCTATATACTTGTTTTACTTTCTCGTTTTGTGAGTCTTGGTACGTGCATTTGAGATCCCTTTTCTCATATTTACCCATAAGCCCTACATAGCCAAATTTGCCTTTTTATTCCCCCAAAACTACATCCCATACTTAGCCTACCCTTCCAAGCTAGTATTTGTGGTCATTGGATTATTTTTTGAGGCATCTTGGTTTGTATGCTATCATGAGCAAAAAGAGAAAAGAAAGAAAGCAAGAAAGGAAAAAAGAAAAAGAACAGAAAAATTCAGAAAAAGAAAGAAAGAAAAGAAAAACGAAAAAAATAAAAATATACAGTGGAGTCAGTCGACCGACCACCTTATTAGGTCGGCCGACCAACTGACAATACCAGATTCAAAATTTCGTTCCGGAAATTCCTTTCTTTTATATGTTATCACTCCCGTACCTCATTCAAAATATTTGGGAGTCCTTTCTTATATTCAATGTGAGAGTTGTGCTACAAAAGAGCACTTTCTTAATATCAAAAAGTTGTGAAATATGTTGTTGGGAACCGGTTTTACTAGCTTGGCTACTAACCCCACAAATCCAAAAACATCTTAACCACTTTTACCTTTTACCTCACATATCTTTCATTACCCCAATTGCATGTATCTGAGTCACTTAATGGGATTGTTATACAAAGTTGTAGAATTTTTGTTCATGTTAGATTGCAGGCATGTTTTCATGGGTCGAAGTTAGGTGAGTGTCTCAACAAAATTACTTCTTTCTATCTTTTACATATACTCACCCTTTGCTTCGTGAGTGTCTCGAGCGTACCGCGAGAGTCCATGGTATAAAGTCTCTATAGTCTTTATGTTTGCAAGTTTGACGACCCTATAACTCGTTTGCATGATTTAAATACTTTCTCATTTTGTACTTGGCATTGGTTTAGGCTTACATGTAAATTTCGCTCTGAGATTGAAATCGTTCCATTAGTTAGGATCGAGTCTATTTCTTGCTTGAGGGCAAGCAAGGGTTTGGTTTGGGGAATTTGATACGTGTCTATTTTATGATGTTTTACATCTATTTTTACACGTATTTGGTCGCTCATTTACTATGTTTTAGCCTTTATTTCCCACAAATCGTGTACTTTCGTATTTTTATGCACTTTTGCAGATTTATGCAGAAAAGAGACGATTTAGCACCAAATCCGTATCCTCAAGTCTTTTGCTTAATTAAGGAATAAATGGAAAGTCAACTGGAGTCAAAGTCAAAGTGCCAAAAGTCAAAACAAGAAGAAAATAGAAGAAATTCTTCGGGAAGCGGTCGACCGACCGGCAATATAGGTCGACCGACTGACCCTGATCTTTATAAAAGTTCAAATCTGAAGAAAAGCCCAAAAATAAAAGAAGCCCAGAAAGAAGCGGTCGACCGACCCACATAGTAGGTCGACCGACCTCAGCAGAAGCGCAGACGATTCTTTTCGGAAATAAAGTAGAATTAGAGCTTTTAGGAAACTCTTAGTTTTATACCCTATATAAACAAATCTTGTGATTAGGGTTAGGTATGCTTGATATCTATTATCAACCCTTAGGATCTTTTATTCAATCTTTTACCATCTAGTTCATCTTTTATCTTATTCAAAGAATTCTCAAGTATTCAATAAAGTTTATTCCGTTCTGCCTTAATTCCAATCGTGGTAATTACTCTTTAATCTAGTTTTTATTATTGTTCTTATTACCTTTGCATTCAATTAAGATAGAAATCCCAAGCTTTATTGAATCTTGCATGCTTAGATTATTCATTATATTTACCATGTTTATTCCTAAATTTATAATCGTCTTAACAACCATGAGTAGCTAATTTTCATATGTTAGGATGTAGGGGATGAATATGCGTAGGTAAATAAAATTCGAAAGACCGACTTGTAGCAGGACCACGGTCGGCCGACTGGAATAGCTGGTCGGTCGACCGAGGCCGTGGTCGGCCGACTGGAGTAGCTGGTCGGTCGACCACCCGCGTATGTATTCTTATTTCGTCTTTTCTTGTCAATTATAATATCCTGCAATGAGACCATAAGGAGACTTGTAGGATGTTAGTAATGACCTACCCAAGATTGAAAGATACGGGAAGGGCATTGGTTTACACCTTAAGACGGATAGGTTACTCAAGGCTGAAAGGTATGTGACCTGGGATTTAGGAATCACCCTTATTGTTGACACCCAATAATTGTGAGACCTAGGAACTAATAGCATAGGCGGAAAGGAGCTATTAGGTAGCATAGACTTAAAAAGATATGTTACGCCCCCTTACGCGACTGCAATACATGTTGACCTTAGGATTTATATTACCTTAGCTATTTATTACCCAAACATCCTAGCATCCCTTTTATTATTTTTTTTATTCTCATCTTTTATTATTTGTTTATTTTAATCTTTGCCTTAGACTTAGTAATCAACCAATTCAAACCCCCAAAATTGTTACTTTAAACATTCACATCAAACAATAAACATTCCCCACCTCCTTGTGGTTCGACCCTGACTTTCACTATCTATTGTTAAAGTTAGGAATTATAAATTTTATCTTTGGTACCCTCAACGACGGGCATCAAATTTTTTATTAGATGCTAGCTGTCATATTTGCCTTAGAAAAATTCAGGTCATATTTAGTGGGTAATAAGGTAATTGTCTATACTGACCATGCAGCCTTAAAAGGTCTTTTTCAAAAGAAGGATTCAAAGCCAAGACTTTTAAGGTGGATCCTCCTTCTCCAAGAGTTTGACATTGAGATTAGGGACAAAAAGGGTGCGGAAAACGTGGTAGCTGACCACCTATCTCGCCTGCAGCTGACTGATGGGGAAGATTCTTTACCTATTGATGATTCGTTTCCTGATGAGAGTTTATTTATCATTAATAGTTCAGGTTCTTATCCCCCTCCTTGGTATGCTGATTATGCTAATTTTGCTGTTACAGGTAAAATCCCTCCTGAGTTGTCTTGGCAACAAAAGAAGAGATTTATGTTCGATGCAAAACAGTATTTTTGGGATGACCCTTATGTTTTTAAAGAATGCGGAGATGGACTTATCCGGAGATGCGTCCCCCAATGGGAGGTGAAGGACATTCTGGAAGCATGTCACTCTTCTGCATATGGTGGTCACCACGGTCCATCTAGGACCGTGACCAAGGTAATGCAGTCTGGTTTTTATTGGCCTACTTTACATGCTGACTGTAGAAATTTTTTAGGTAACTGTGATGCCTGTCAAAGAACTGGGAATGTCTCAAAAAGACATGAGATGCCACAAGTTGGTATTTTAGAGGTAGAAATTTTTGATGTCTGGGGCATTGATTATCAAGGACCTTTTCCTAGTAGTCAAGGTAACAGGTATATTCTTGTAGCTGTTGAATATGTGTCTAAGTGGGTAGAAGCTATTGCTACTCCTCATTGTGATGCAAAAGCTGTTATTAAGATGTTTAAAAAAATCATATTTCCTCGTTTTGGTGTCCCTAGGGTTGTCATAAGTGATGGAGGTATGCATTTTAAGTAGAAACGCTTAGGTGACTTGTTAAATAAATTCGGTGTCCAACACCGTAGGGGTTTAGCTTATCACCCTCAGACTAGTGGTCAAGTTGAGATCTCTAACAGAGAACTCAAGGAGACCCTAGCCAAGGTAGTTTCTAAGTCTAGGAAAGATTGGAGCCTAAAACTTGATGATGTTTTATGGGCCTATAGAACCGCGTTCAAAACCCCAATAGGAATGTCACCATTCCGATTGATTTATGGTAAAACTTGTCATTTACCAGTTGAGTTAGAACGTAAGTCTTGGTGGGCTATTTGTGATCTTAATTTAGACCCTAAACTTTCCCGTGAGAAACGTTTATTGCAGCTCAATGAGTTAGAAGAATTCAGGTTGTTAGCCTATGACAATGCCAGGATTTACAAGGAGAAAACAAAGAGCTGGCATGACAAAAGAATCATTAGACGTGATTTTCAGGTAGGTGATAGGGTATTGCTTTTTAATGCTCGTATTCGTCTTTTTCCTGGTAAGCTGAAATCCAGGTGGAGCGGACCCTACACCATCACAGCTGTCTCAAAATTCGGGTCAATCGAATTAGAAACCTCATCTGGTGAGAGGTTCAAAGTCAATGGCCAATATGTGAAGCACTTCCGAGGAGAAAATGAATTTGTCGGAAAAGTCGAAGTTTCTTACTTCGACCCTTTTTAGGATGCTCCTTAGAAGGTAAAAGGTCGTGCGGGACCTCTTAAACCAGCGCTACACGGGAGGCAACCCGTGCTTTAGTTTAAATTTACGTTTTCTTTCTTATTTTTCGTTTTATCCTCTGGTGGAAATTGAAATCTCTGCAGAAAAGTGAAAGAAAAAGAGAATCCGTCAGTACAGTGGTCGACCGACCGAGTTATTAGGTCGACCGACCAAACTGACAACTTTATGCAATTTTTCTGACAGAGTAAGTAAAATTGCAGAGCAGGTAAAAGGACGATGGTCGACCGACCGACTTTTCTGGTCGACCGACCACGGTTTTTTTTTTACGGTTTTATTTTTCAGAGTCAAATGTCACGGGTCTGTTGTGTTTTGAAAATGCAATAATTGCTTTCACTCCTTCACCTTCCCAGCATTCCCTTTCTCTCTTAAAACCCTAGAAAAATTCACCCACCTCCATCCTTCACCAATTTACTTACTTTCTTTCAATTTCCTCATCCAAGGTATGTTTTCCTTAGTTTTCTTTCTCTCTTTTTAGTTTTATATCTTCTTACTTCCGTTTTAGGTAGTATTAGTTTATCTTTTTAAGTTCAAATTTTGCTCTTAATTCCGTTTCCATGCTTGTTTGTGTGTTTTTATCTTAGTTTTCTTCTTCCTTTTGATTTTATATGCTTAGATCTGTAAATCTTGGGTGATTTTGTGCTGATTAGGATAATTTAATTCTTCCTTATAATTTTTATGCCTCTTTTCGCGCGAAATTCAACCGCGAAAAACCGACCTTTGCACTGTTCACGGTCGACCGACCGGAAACAGAGGTCAGCCGACTGAAATTTGAATTTCCTGGGTTTCGAATTTACAGATCTGCACTTTTCTGATGATAGTCGGTCGACCGACCCGAAACTGAGGTCGGCCGACCAGAACCATTGTTTTCCTGAGTTTAATTTTTTGCAGTTTCTGAATTTCTTTCGTAAATTGGTCGACCGACCTTGTTTTACGGTCGACCGACCATAACTGCATCTTTCCTGAGTTTTTGTTTTTTTTTTTTCTAGTTTCTGATTTCTCGTTGCAGCAGAAATTACAGACCATCTCGAAAAAAAATGGTCGACCGACTTGCCCCTGTAGTCGGCCGACCAGCGCTGTGATAAAGTTTCTGTTTTGCAATTTTTCGTGCCTAATTTTGTTAAAGCAATGCTTTCACATTCTCATAAGACTTATATTTTTAGTTGAACTTTTCAGCTTTACGATGTCTAGCCGTGATCAAGGTGGGAAGCGCGCACGCACTTCGGGTACAAGCAGTTCTAGAGGACGTGTCTCTAGGACGCGTGGTTTGGCGGTGCAGGACACGGATAGTTTACCAAACTATCCGCAAATCACTTTCAGCACTCCGGCCCAGAAGGCCCGATTCCTCCATCTCACTGCCTACTGCGTGGTAGTGGCAACCCGTTTCCTTTCTATTCCAGCCTTGCATGCTTTGGGATGCCACGACGAGATCTATGCCACAAATGATGGCGAGTCTTTGCAGGCAGTTCAGCCAAAAACAGCTGAACGATAGTCTTTTCCAATACCCGGTTTACAGGGAGTATGCTACACAAGGTAGGCTCCCAACCGGCCCATGGACTCACCCCACCTGGTACACACCTCTCGCAGGCGGTCGTGACCACGGTGAAGCTTCAGGCTCTGCCTCAGGAACAGGAGTAGGGTCTGAGGAGGATGGCGATAAGGAGGAAGGAGAGGAGAGCCCTGAGCCGTTTTACGACTCAGAGGGCTAGGGACATGCTTAACCTTACCCTCTTTGGGGTTCGGTTTGGGGAGGTCCCCCTTGCTTGGCTCGGTTTGGGGAGGTCCACATTTCCTTTGTAAGTGTTTTCCTCCCTTAGATTTCCAATTTTCCTCTCTAGATTTCCAGTTTTCCCCTCCTTCCTCCTTAGACTCTTTTTGTAGTTTTTAGTCTTTTTCCTTTTCCTTTCTTTGTTTGCTTCTTTTTCGCCTACCCCCATCCCTATGCTGTGGTTGTATGCTGATGAGCACAATGGGGGCATTGTGCGTTTTGGTTTGGGGAGGGTGTTTGCATACTCCTTTGTGAGTATGCAATTGTTTTTGTGTCTTTTGTTTTTCATACCTTTAGGTGTTTTTCTTGTTTTCATCCTCTCTTGTCGCGTGTTCCTCCCTGTCGCGCATTCTTCTCTGTCTTAAGTTTTTAGGTCGAGTCGGAACGGATAAATACAAGTTATGCCTCACATATCATTTATTGCTTTGCCTTGCATTTTTCAAAAATTTTCAAGCTAGTCTTTTGCATTATCTACGAGTTTTTGGTTGATTTCATGCTAAATTATTAGACTTGACTCTCTTCTTAGCAAGCTACTACATATTCTAAGGATTAGAGCTTAATAAATCGGTGACATCCATGACCGATTTCATATAGGTATGTGAGGGCCCGTTTGGTTCAAACATTAGGAATGGATTGGAATGGATTCTAACACCAAGGAGGTATGTAGTTAGAACCCCATACATTTTAAAGTTGTTTGGTTCAATCGAAAAATGGGAATAAGAATGTGTTGAAATGGAATGGAGTTGGAAACTTAGGGGGAGAGGTGGGTATGAGATTCTGAGGGGTTGGAATGGAGTTAGAATCCATTAGGTATCTAACTCCATTCCAAAATGCTTCAACCAAACATTGGAATGGACTAAATTCATTCCAATCCATTCCAATACCTCCAACCAAACACCCCCTGAGTAGTTTCTCCTCTTGAGGCATGTCACATCAATATGCATAAACATGAATTTTGTATTCTTAATACCTGTATGCATTCGGGTTTGTGGTTTGTTGACACATGTGGTAGAGGTACCCCTTTCTCATTTTTCCCATTATCCTCACATAGCCAAAATGAATTCTTTTACCCATTTGCTACATTCTAAAAAATTGCCTACCCTAGCCGAGCTAGTAAATTAGTAATGGGACTGTTTTTCTTGCCATCCTTTGGTTTATGCTTCATTGATAATTTTTGATTTTGGGAGAAGGATAAAAAAAAAAAAAAAATGATGAAAAAACGAAACAGCCTGTTTTCAAGGCTGGTCGGTCGACCAGTTTCCCCGGTCGGTCGACCAGGACCATTGGATAGGTTAGTTTTTCTGAAAAAAAAAAAAAAAAGAGAAGAAAAAAAAAAGAAAGAAAAGAAAAAGTTGGAAGATTTGTGATTTTTGCTCCAAAACTTTGAGCATTGGCATGTATGAAAGAAAAAAGCAATAAGAAGTGATCTTATAGTATGGATAGACGGATGTTAGCTCGGTTTAACCCCTCTTCCCATAACTTATTTTAAACCCCTTCTTACCTTTAGCCTCACAATCCCAAATTTGCCTCGGCATGTGTCATGGTTATTTAGTGTGGGAATGCATATGTACGGTTGTAGAGATTCTATTCATGTTAGATTGCAGGCATGTTCTTACGGGTCGTAGATAGGTGAGAGTCTTTACTTTTATTTATCTTCTTATCTTTCACATATACATTTGACCCTTTGCTTTCATGAGTGTCTCGAGCGTACCGCGAGAGTCCAATTAGAATGAGTCTTGCAAGGTTGAAATTTTAGCATGCTTTTCCAACAAGTTTAATTCGTTTTGCTCTTGACATTATGTTTGATTATAGTTGAAGGATGCATTAAATTGGTTAAGCATAGTGTTGTGTTTGGTTGTGAAAAGTATGAAATCCGTTCCATTAGAAGTTTTATTTTCTTTTGAGTCTTAGTGCTTGCTTGAGGACAAGCAAGGTTTGGTTTGGGGAGTTTGATACGTGCCTATTTTATGCATTTTATTTACTCTTTTGGCACGTATTTTCTTACACTTTCGTGACTTTTAGTTGCTTTTTCTCCCGAAACGGTTTACTTTGGCATTTCTGTGTTTTATATGTAGGAATACGCGGAAGTGAGCAAAACCAAGCCTTATTTGCCTTTAGGAAGCTGTTTTGAGTACTAATATGGAGCAAGGATCCGGATGGTGCATTCAAGTATTGTTATCGGGCCAGATCAAAGCTGAAAATAACGAGAATCGGTCGACCGACCTGCAATATAGGTCGACCGACCGATGTCCAGTTCGCAAAGAGGCCCAGTTCACAGAAGCCCAAATTCGCATGAAATAAACCCGCATCGGCAAAATCGGTCAACCGACCGAAAATATAGGTCGACCGACCACCAGCTGTTTCGGGACTTCTGTTTTTACTTTCTATTTTTCCTAATCTTGTAATAATTCTTATTTAAGGAGACCTAGACTCTTCAATTAGGGTAAGCAATTTTATGAAGCAAGTAATTCCATTAGAAAGAACCTCTTTATTTTACCAAGCACTCTATGTTTGAAGAACTCCATTGTTAGATTTTGGTACCAAGCTTTTATCTTTGTTCTTAGATTTTTCATTCAAGTTGTAAGTTTGCTATAATTAATCTTTCCTTTTAATTCAATCTTGTTATTCATATTGTTGTTATTTCTTATTTCATGTTTACCCTTTTATTGTCATCTTTAATTATGTTCATCTCTTTAATTTTCTTAGTAATTGTTAGTTCCATAATTAAAAGTATGCATAGCTAATTCTTGTGATTGGGAATAAGGGGAACCATGATAAAGACTTGACTTTGATAAGTTTGATGATTAAATTACCAATCCCCCATTGTTGTTGGTGAACTAATCCTTAGGATTGAAATATTACTAGGATTAGTTTAACAACAACTTTGGGATCGCCCTTGAACGAAAGTTTAGTGCTTTTCTAGGAGCCCTAAGACCGTAAGGATTGGGTAGAATATTGACCAAAAGGTTTATTCTTTGTTCCTTGGGATTGTGTTATTTGATTATTTTACCGTTCATTGACTTGTTTTGACCATGGGGAACCAAAGTTCCTAATCTCCTTTTTATTTTAGAGGTAGAAATTTTTGATGTCTGGGGCATTGATTATCAAGGACCTTTTCCTAGTAGTCAAGGTAACAGGTATATTCTTGTAGCTGTTGAATATGTGTCTAAGTGGGTAGAAGCTATTGCTACTCCCCATTGTGATGCAAAAGCTGTTATTAAGATGTTTAAAAAAATCAAATTTCCTCGTTTTGGTGTCCCTAGGGTTGTCATAAGTGATGGAGGTATGCATTTTAAGTAGAAACGCTTAGGTGACTTGTTAAATAAATTCGGTGTCCAACACCGTAGGGGTTTAGCTTATCACCCTCAGACTAGTGGTCAAGTTGAGATCTCTAACAGAGAACTCAAGGAGACCCTAGCCAAGGTAGTTTCTAAGTCTAGGAAAGATTGGAGCCTAAAACTTGATGATGTTTTATGGGCCTATAGAACCGCGTTCAAAACCCCAATAGGAATGTCACCATTCAGATTGATTTATGGTAAAACTTGTCATTTACAAGTTGAGTTAGAACGTAAGTCTTGGTGGGCAATATGTGATCTTAACTTAGACCCTAATCTATCCCGTGAGAAACGTTTATTGCAGCTCAATGAGTTAGAAGAATTCAGGTTGTTAGCCTATGACAATGCCAGGATCTACAAGGAGAAAACAAAGCGCTGGCATGACAAGAGAATCATTAGACGTAATTTTCAGGTAGGTGATAGGGTATTGCTTTTTAATGCTCGTATTCGTCTTTTTCCTGGTAAGCTGAAATCCAGGTGGAGCGGACCCTACACCATCATAGCTGTCTCAAAATTCGGATCAATCGAATTAGAAACCTCATCTGGTGAGAGGTTCAAAGTCAATGGCCAATATGTGAAGCACTTCCGAGGAGAAAATGAATTTGTAGGAAAAGTCGAAGTTTCTTACTTTGACCCTTTTTAGGATGCTCCTTAGAAGGTAAAAGGTCGTGCGGGACCTCTTAAACCAGCGCTACACGGGAGGCAACCCGTGCTTTAATTTAAATTTACGTTTTCTTTCTTATTTTTCGTTTTATCCTTAGGTGGAATTTGAAATCTCTGCAGAAAAGTGAAAGAAAAAGAGAATTCGTCAGTACAGCGGTCGACCGACCGAGCTATTAGGTCGACCGACCAAACTGACAACTTTTTTCAATATTTCTGACAGATAAGTAAAATTGCAGAGCAGGTAAAAGGACGCCGGTCGACCGACCGACTTTTGTGGTCGACCGACCACGTTTTTTTTTACGGTTTTAATTTTTCTGAGTCAAGGTCATGGGTAACTTGTGTTTTGAAAATGCAATAATTGCTTTCACCTCTTCATTCTACCAGCATTCCTTTTCTCTCTTAAAACCCTAGAAAAATTCACCCACCTCCATCCTTCACCAATTTACTTACTTTCTTTCAATTTCCTCATCCAAGGTATGTTTTCCTTAGTTTTCTTTCTCTCTTTTTAGTTTTATATCTTCCTGCTTTTGTTTTAGGTAGTATTAGTTTATCTTTTTAAGTTCAATTTTGCTCTTAATTCCGTTTCCATGCTTGTTTGTGTGTTTTTATCTTAGTTTTCTTCTTCTTTTTGATTTTATATGCTTCGATCTGTAAATTTTGGGTGATTTTGTGCTGATTAGGATAGTTTAATTCTTCCTTATAATTTTTATGCCTCTTTTCGCGCGAAATTCAGCCACGACAACCGACGCTGCCACTGTTCACGGTCGACCGACCGGAAACTGAGGTCGGCCGACCGAAATTTGAATTTTCTGGGTTCCTATTTACAGATCTGCACTTTTCTGACGATAGTCGGTCGACCGACCCGAAACTGCGGTCGGCCGACCAGCACCGTGTTTTTCCTGAGTTTAATTTTTATGCAGTTTCTGAATTTCATTCGTATAGCGGTCGACCGACCTGGTTTTACGGTCGACCGACCATAACTGCATCTTTCCTGAGTTTTTGTTTTTTTTCAGTTTCTGATTTCTCGTTGCAGCAGAAATTACAGACCATCTCGAAAAAAAATGGTCGACCGACTTGCCCCTGTAGTCGGCTGACCAGCGCTGTGATAAAGTTTCTGTTTTGCAATTTTTCGTGCCTAATTTTGTTAAAGCAATGCTTTCACATTCTCATAAGACTTATATCTTTATTTGAACTTTTCAGCTTTACGATGTCTAGCCGTGATCAAGGTGGGAAGCGCGCACGCACTTCGGGTACAAGCACTTCTAGAGGACGTGTCTCTAGGACGCGAGGTTTGGCGGTGCAGGACACGGATAGTTTACCAAACTATCCGCAAATCACTTTCAGCACTCCGGCCCAGAAGGCCCGATTCCTCCATCTCACTGCCTACTGCGTGGTAGTGGCAACCCGTTTCCTTTCTGTTCCAGCCTTGCATGCCTTGGGATGCCATGACGAGGTGGTATCTTTGCTCATTGGGACCGGGTTTGCAGGCCTTGTCACTATGGATGAGATCACCTACCGCCTTCTTACTCTTGAGTTCTTTTCTTCCTTTACCTTTGATTCAGGGGCACTTCGCTCCGGCTATGATAATTTTTGCATCTCTTTTCGCATGTTCAATGAAACATATGCTTTAACTTTAACCCAATTTGCTCAAATTTTAGGCTTGTCTTCTGAGGGTCTTACTGATGACCCCACGGGGTCGTATTCTGATTTGTGGTCCTGTATTTCTGATTCCAGCGATGTGAAGAAGAAAAACAGTACCATCCACCTTCCCACCCCCCGTTATTTTTTGCGTCTGTTGGCCAACACTGTTTTCGGCCGCAGAGAGTCTCAAAATGTTAAAAACATTGAGCTCTCCATTTTGTCTGGTTATCTTAACATCAGACGTACGGGTCAACAGTTTTACAACACTGCTTATTTGGTCGCCTCTCATTTTGTGTCGGTGGGCGAGGGAACTTCCTTGACTACTATTGTCTGTGGTGAGCTAGTCACCCGATTAGCCCGCTCTTTTGTACCCCAGTTCCCTCGCTATGAGGATGCGGTCGACCCTCTCTCCCGGTACATGGACATGGCTTATGTCAGGTCCGTGCATTGGGTAAACAGGAGAGATTATTGGAAGATAGACACCTATCTCAGTGACCGCATCCCCATCACCATGGCTCCCACTATGCTTCCCCTTTCGAATGTTGTAGGGGAGCCCCGACCATTACTCCCGTCTTACCGCCTCCCGCTTAGGGGAGGCACCGCTAGAGGCTTCAGGGCCCCTGCTCCCGGTGGCCACCATACCACATCTGGGACGGGGTACCCATCTGATTTTACTGCTCCTCCTAATGTTTATGTTCCTCCTTTTGTTGATGACAGATCTATGCCACAAATGATGGCGAGTCTTTGCAGGCAGTTCAGCCAAAAACAGCTGAACGATAGTCTTTTCCAATACCCGGTTTACAGGGAGTATGCTACACAAGGTAGGCTCCCAACCGGCCCATGGACTCACCCCACCTGGTACACACCTCTCGCAGGCGGTCGTGACCACGGTGAAGCTTCAGGCTCTGCCTCAGGAACAGGAGTAGGGTCTGAGGAGGATGGCGATGAGGAGGAAGGAGAGGAGAGCCCTGAGCCGTTTTACGACTCAGAGGGCTAGGGACATGCTTAATCTTACCCTCTTTGGGGTTCGGTTTGGGGAGGTCCCCCTTGCTTGGCTCGGTTTGGGGAGGTCCACATTTCCTTTGTAAGTGTTTTCCTCCCTTAGATTTCCAATTTTCCTCTCTAGATTTCCAGTTTTCCCCTCCTTCCTCCTTAGACTCTTTTTGTAGTTTTTAGTCTTTTTCCTTTTCTTTTCTTTGTTTGCTTCTTTTCCGCCTACCCCCATCCCTATGCTGTGGTTGTATGCTGATGAGCACAATGGGGGCATTGTGCGTTTTGGTTTGGGGAGGGTGTTTGCATACTCCTTTGTGAGTATGCAATTGTTTTTGTATCTTTTGTTTTTCATACCTTTAGGTGTTTTTCTTGTTTCCATCCTCTCTTGCCGCGTGTTCTTCCCTGTCGCGCGTTCTTCTCTGTCTTAAGTTTTTAGGTCGAGTCGGAACGGATAAATACAATTTATGCCTCACATATCACATATTGCCTTGCCTTGCATTTTTCAAAATTTTTCAAGCTAGTCTTTTGCATTATCTACGAGTTTTTGTTGATTTCATGCTAAATTATTAGACTTGACTCTCTTCTTGGCAAGCTACTACATATTCTAAGGATTAGAGCTTAATAAATCGGTGACATCCATGACCGATTTCATATAGGTTTGTGAGTAGTTTCTCCTCTTGAGGCATGTTACATCAAAATGCATAAACATGAATTTTGTCTTCTTAATACCTGCATGCATTCGGGTTGTGGTTTGTTGACACATGTGGTAGAGGTACCCCTTTCTCATTATTCCCATTATCCCCACATAGCCAAATTGAATTCTTTTACCCATTTGCTACATTCTAAAAATTGCCTACCCTAGCCGAGCTAGTAAATTAGTGATGGGACTGTTTTTCTTGCCATCCTTTGGTTTATGCTTCATTGATAAATTTTAATTTTGGGAGAGAAAAAGAAAAAAATAAAAAATAAAAAATAAAAAAAAAAACTGCTGAAAAAAAAAAACGAAACAGCCTGTTTTCAAGGCTGGTCGGTCGACCAGTTTCCCCGGTCGGTCGACCAGGACCATTGGATAGGTTAGTTTTTCTGAAAAAAAAAAGAAGAAAAAAAAAAAGAAAAGAAAAAGTTGGAAGATTTGTGATTTTTGCTCCAAAACTTTGAGCATTGGCATGTATGAAAGAAAAAGCAAACAATAAGAAGAGATCTTATAATATGGATAGACGGTTGTTAGCTCGGTTTAACCCCTCTTCCCATAACTTATTTTAAGCCCCTTCTTACCTTTAGCCTCACAATTCCAAATTTGCCTCGGCATGTGTCGTGGTTATTTAGTGTGGGAATGCATATGTACGGTTGTAGAGATTCTATTCATGTTAGATTGCAGGCATGTTCTTACGGGTCGTAGATAGGTGAGAGTCCTTACTTTTATTTATCTTCTTATCTTTCACATATACATTTGACCCTTTGCTTTCATGAGTGTCTCGAGCGTACCGCGAGAGTCCAATTAGAATGAATCTTGCAAGGTTGAAATTTTAGCATGCTTTTCCAACATGTTTAATTCGTTTGCTCTTGACATTATGTTTGATTATAGTTGAAGGATGCATTAAATTGGTTAGGCATAGTGTTGTGTTTGGTTGTGAAAAGTATGAAATCCGTTCCATTAGAAGTTTTATTTTCTTTTGAGTCTTAGTGCTTGCTTGAGGACAAGCAAGGTTTGGTTTGGGGAGTTTGATACGTGCCTATTTTATGCATTTTATTACTCTTTTGGCACGTATTTTCTTACACTTTCGTGACTTTTAGTTGCTTTTTCTCCCGAAACGGTTTACTTTGGCATTTCTGTGTTTTATATGTAGGAATACGCGGAAGTGAGCAAAACCAAGCCTTATTTGCCTTTAGGAAGCTGTTTTGAGTACTAATATGGAGCAAGGATCCGGATGGTGCATTCAAGTATTGTTATCGGGCCAGATCAAAGCTGAAAATAACGAGAATCGGTCGACCGACCTGCAATATAGGTCGACCGACCGATGTCCAGTTCGCAAAGAGGCCCAGTTCACAGAAGCCCAAATTCGCATGAAATAAACCCGCATCGGCAGAATCGGTCGACCGACCGAAAATATAGGTCGACCGACCACCAGCTGTTTCGGGACTTCTGTTTTTACTTTCTATTTTTCCTAATCTTGTAATAATTCTTATTTAAGGAGACCTAGACTCTTCAATTAGGGTAAGCAATTTTATGAAGCAAGTAATTCCATTAGAAAGAACCTCTTTATTTTACCAAGCACTCTATGTTTGAAGAACTCCATTGTTAGATTTTGCTACCAAGCTTTTATCTTTGTTCTTAGATTTTTCATTCAAGTTGTAAGTTTGCTATAATTAATCTTTCCTTTTAATTCAATCTTGTTATTCATATTGTTGTTATTTCTTATTTCATGTTTACCCTTTTATTGTCATCTTTAATTATGTTCATCTCTTTAATTTTCTTAGTAATTGTTAGTTCCCACTACAACAAAATGGCAGTTGCGCCACGATTTATGTCACGGGAATTCATAATTCGTGACCTAAATTTGCTTAGTCACGGGAAAAAAAGTCCCCTTCCTTCAAAATTAATTGGTAAAAAAATTTATGTCACGGGAAAATATATCCGTGACAAATAATTCTTTTTAGTCACGAATTAAGCCATGACCGTGGCTAACAAATGCGTTTAGTCACGCATCAAGTCACGAACGTGGCTAATAATTATTTTTAGCCACAATGTCGTGGCTAATTATGATTTATTGTCACATGTAAGTTAACCGTGACTAATTAGTGTGCTTAGCCACACTGAATTCTTAACGTGGCTCATTATGACTTATTGTCACAGCTAATTATCCGTGACTATATTGCTCTTAGCCACACACTGAATTCTTACCGTGGCTAATTGTGATTTATTGTCACAAGTAAATTACCCGTGACTAATTATTGCTCTTAGCTACGCACTGGATTTTTACCGTGACTAATATTTTTGATATGATAACAAATAATAGTACAAAATTATTAGTGCAACATGGTGTGTACTGTGACATCAAGATGATTGCGCCGTATTATTGCGAGATGGGTGAACAATATTCGTACTTAATGTTCTTCCCTATTGACGTAAATGATCTTATTATGATTATTATTATTGAATTTAGTCTGTCACAAGTGAGAATTTGTGCAATTTATTATGATTATTCTTATTAACACTACTGACTTGAAAATGAATATGATTATATGAATAAATGATTGTTGTTTAACAATTTATTTTGCTTTATTTTTGTTGAATGCTGTTTAACTTTAAGTATACGTTTAATTATGTAATGACAATTTTGTAATTTCAAAGCTACTTACCCAGTTACTCAATTTATTAAATTGCGCAACAAGCCCGACAAAACATATTGTTAAATAAGCTTTTCATTAGAAAATTGATTTACAACTTTATTTGTAAAATATTTCTACAAGAACTTGAATTCGAGATGTTAAATTGGAAAAAAATTGGGGAAGTTTTTAAGGAGAAAAAAAAGAAAATACAATTAGATTTAAAATATGATTAAATAAAAAAAAAAGTAGTCTAAAAAATTAAATTCAAAATTATTTCCAACAAATCATTGAATAAAATGGAAAAAAAACATATTGATAAACTCACCGATATAAAAAAAATCAATATAGAAAAACATTTTAATTATTGAAAATGAGCATATCACACCGAAAAGTAAAATGGAAATTAAAATAATAAATTTACATGTGTAAACAATGTGAAATTTTGTTGACAAAAAGAAATATCAAGAATAATGAAAATAAATCAATTTAGAGAAAACAAAAATTTATACGATATTTTCTGTGTTTTTTGGCAAAAACTGATTATTTTCGAGTTAATAATGTCTTGGTCATTTATTTTAGTAATAAAACTCGGTCATTGATACCCATATGTAATCATTATTCAAAAGTGATCATTATTTAGTAAAAAGTGATTAAACTTTTTTTCGTTAAAAATACGACGATCTTACAAATAGTATTTGTGTGGAAAAATATATGAAAAAATGGATAAAAGAAAAATAAAATAAAAATGTCGACAAATGAAAAAAAATAAAAAAATGTATTAGGGAAAAAAATATAAGGAAAATGTGATTAAATAGTTTGGAGAAAATGGTTTTGTTGACTCGGGCAAAAAATGACCCGAACATCATTAGTCGGGAGGTCAACATTGAAAACTCGAGTAATTTGAGAAAAATAATATTTTTTCGCAAAAATATGTAAATCATTTAATATTTTTTCGCAAAAATAATAGTGAAGTTAATTTTGAAAAGAAAAGGAATATAATTTAAAAAGGTTTCAAAGTGTTAACTATATCAACAAGCTTAAGTTTCATTTTCGGTAGCTCATCATAAGAACTCCACAGTTAAGCGTGCTCAGGTGAGAGTAGTCTTGGGATGAGTGACCTCCTGGGGAGGATATACGTTTCGCAAAAGTAAATGACCTGTGATTGTAAGTAACGAGTTGAGATAACGAACCAAACAAGGATTAAAGCTTGACAAAATTCCATATGTAACCAAATGTGTTTGGTAGTGTGGTGGTTGCTCACCTCATCCCTTAACCCTGAGGTCAGGGGTTCGATTCCTACCCATGGAAATGGAGCAACTCTTTGGCAAGCCGTTTACCTCTTCGTGAGAGAGCCCGCTGCGAGGGGATTATACACCGTTGTCGACACGGTGGACACCCCGGTTTAGACCAAAAAAAGATTCCATATGTGAAAATATTTTCATTATATTTAAAAAATAATATATTACATTTTGTATATTTATTTTTTATTTTTTTGTTTGTCACGGGAATAATTTTGGCCACGAGAATTAATTTTTGGTCACGGGAATTATTAGCCACGTGAGAATCTGTGGCTAAAAATATAATTTTAGCCACGTTCTTGTTTTTCCCGTGGCTATCGGTTAGCCACGGCCACTTGGGCCACGGAAGGTATTTCCGTGACAAAGAGCTTTAGCCACGGAAAATTAGTACTTGCGCCACGAATTTAGTCGTGGCCCAAGTGCTTAATTGTAGTAGTGTCCATAATTAAAAGTATGCATAGCTAATTCTTGTGATTGGGAATAAGGGGAACCATGATAAAGACTTGACTTTGATAAGTTTGATGATTAAATTACCAATCCCCCATTGTTGTTGGTGAACTAATCCTTAGGATTGAAAGATTACTAGGATTAGTTTAACAACAACTTTGGGATCGCCCTTGAACGAAAGTTTAGTGCTTTTCTAGGAGCCCTAAGACCGTAAGGATTGGGTAGAATATTGACCAAAAGGTTTATTCTTTGTTCCTTGGGATTGTGTTATTTGATTATTTTACCCTTCATTGACTTGTTTTGACCATGGGGAACCAAAGTTCCTAATCTCCTTTTTATCTTATTAACTTATTAACTGGTCTTTGGCGCCGTTGCCGGGGAGACGGTATAATTTTGTTTGTTAATTTCTAGTTTATTTTCTTGTCTTAAGGAACTTAGGTTCCTTAAGACCGTTCTTACCTTTTCTTCTAGTTTTGTTTTAGAAGACAGGTTTTTGAGAGGAAGGCTTGAGTACTCTCTTTATGGATTCTATTTATAGCTACCTACAGCCAAAGGCTAAAGATGTACCGAAGGGATTCACCTTGCCTACACCCACCATTGGCTCCTTTGAACTCCGCCCAACTCATGTTTCTTTGGTGCAACAGAGTCAATTTTCTGGTCTACCCGACGAAGATCCAATAAAGCATGTTACAACCTTTACAGATTATTGTTGCTCCATACCCCTACCCGAAGGGGTAACTAGTGACGAGGTGCTGGCAACTATGTTCTTGTTCTCATTAAAAGATGACGCGCAAGATTGGTACCGGTACCTTGACAGGACAAGTGAGGAGATTACGGATTGGACTTCCTTGGCATTGGCCTTTTACAAGAAATACTTCCCTCTTGCAAAAGCCGAGGACTTGAGAAATCAAATCCGTAACTTTCAACAGGTACCTGATGAAGGATTTTGTGAAGCATGGGATCGATTCAAGAAATTGGTCCGTTCTATCCCTCACCATAACCTTCAACAATGGGACATGTGTAACCTGTTTTACAACGCTCTTTACGATGACTATAAGATGATTTTTGATGTGGCTGCCAATGGAAGATTCCAGAATAACACCGACCATATGAAGGGTTGGAAAACCATTGAAGACATGGCAGTGCATAGGGCTACTTTTAAGGGTTCACGTGGAAATTCAAGAAGGCTGAATGTGGAGATGAATAGAGTGATGGCTCTTGAGACAACAGTTGAAGCCCGTTTTGAAAAGCTTGAGGCAACCCAGCTAAAGCTTGAAAGTGCGAACCTAGTTACTACGGTCGACAACACGGGTGAAATTGAGAAATTAAGAGCTCTTGTTGATGTTTTAACCACGGCAGTTTTGAAGATGAGTGAGGCTCACTTTACCTCCTCAAAAGTTTTTGAGGAGCGCTTGATAAACATAGCCAACCAAAGGACTAGCTCTCCAGCTAGTTGTGAGGGACCCATGGAGACGCTAAACGCCATAAATCTAAGGAGTGGCCGTGTTTGTAAAGAATCAACTCAAGAGGATGATCCAGCCAAGATTCCAAACAAAGAATCTGATCCCGTCAAAAGAACAGAAGGTCGACCGACCGCTACTGTAGGTCGATCGACCGCTGTTCCTGACGTGAGATCGGATTCTGAAAAGGAGAAAAATTCGGATGTTGCAGACTCTGGTCGACCGACCACTTCTACCGGTCGACCGACCGACGTTCCTGAGCAGAATGCTGTTTTAACTCCGGAATCGCTGGATCCCTCCTTCATTCAAGGCCTGACCGAAATTTTACAGCTGAAAAAGCCAAAGGTTGCTGATCCAATGGCTAAAGTCACCGTTCCTTATCCTGAAAGACTGAAAAATTCAAAAGAGGATCGGAAATTTGGTAAGTTTTTGGAGATGGTGAAGAATCTAGAGGTAACCATCCCTTTCACTGACTTAATTACCCAGGTACCTTCTTATGCTAAATTCATGAAAGATATTTTAAGTCGTAAGAGGAATTTTCAGGACGACGGTGCATTTGCTCTTGTGGAAGAATGTTATGTTCTCTCACAAGATAATATAGCACCCAAGTTAAAAGACCCAGGTAGTTTTTCCATCCCTTGTACCATAGGTAATCATGTAATAGGGAAAGCCCTTTGTGATCTAGGGGCTAGTGTCAGTGTCATACCTTATTCTGTATGTGAAAGACTTGGTTTAGGTAGACTTAAAGTCACCAATATTACCCTACAGATGGCTGATAGATCAACCCAAAGACCGCTAGGGGTCTTGGAGGATGTCCCAGTAAGAGTGGGAAAGTTCTTTATTCCTGTGGATTTCGTTGTTTTAGACATTGCTGAGGATAGTCAAATACCTATTATTTTAGGTAGACCATTTTTACACACAGCTGGGGCTGTAATAGATGTAAAACGCGGGACCATTACTTTAGAGATTGGGGATGACACTATCGAGTTTAGTCTTGCCTATAAGGTAACTAATCCTACTGATGATACTTGTTGTTCCATCGACATTATAGACAGGAGTGTTATCCTTAATTGGAGGGAATCCTTGACCAAGGATCCCTTAGGTGATCTGACGATTTTGGATAAGTGTGCAGGTAATCCAGCTGAGGATGCTGAAGAGCTGGATTTGATAGAAGAAGAGGAAGAGGAATATGAGCTCACTGAAGAAGAGAATGAGAAGCTCATAAGCCTAGCTAATGCAAGTCTGGTAAACATGTGCTATTCTATAGATACTAATTCTGTTCAGGCAGTTGAGGTAAAAGCACCAGAGCGTAAGCCACTTCCTCCTTATCTTAAATATGTTTTCCTAGATGATACTGAGCAATACCCTGCGATTGTTAGCTCTAAACTTAGTCCTGACCAACTTTCTGCCTTAATGACTGTTCTTAAAAAGAATAGAAAAGCTCTAGGTTATGCTTTGGATGATATTAAGGGTATAAGCCCTGATGTTTGTATGCACAGAATAGATTTAGAGGAAGGGCATAAGCCTTATAGACAGGGACAGCGTAAGTTGAATCCTAAGATGCAGGATGTGGTTATGGCTGAGGTTATGAAGCTTCTTGATGCAGGTATTATCTATCCGGTTGGAAACTCTAAGTGGGTTAGCCCAGTTCAGGTGGTTCCTAAGAAAGGAGGGACCACAGTGGTTAAGAACGATAAGAATGAGTTAATACCAACTAGAGTTGTAACAGGGTGGCGGATGTGCATTGATTATAGACAGTTAAATGCCGCCACCAAGAAAGACCATTTCCCCCTTCCTTTTGTTGACCAAATGACTGAAAGACTGGCTTCTAATAAATTCTTCTGTTTTCTAGACGGTTATTCAGGTTTCTTCCAGATTCCCATCCATCCTGATGATCAGAGTAAGACTACTTTTACATGTCCACAGGGTGTTTTTGCTTATCGCAGGATGCCTTTTGGGTTATGCAATGCTCCTGCTACTTTTCAAAGGTGTATGATGGGTATCTTTTCAGACTTTATAGAAAACATTATGGAAGTATTTATGGATGATTTCTCTGTTTATGGTAATGCTTTTGATCAATGCTTAGCTAATCTTGATAAAGTCTTGCAGCGATGTATTGATGTAAACCTTGTCTTAAACTGGGAGAAGTGTCATTTTATGGTTACTGAAGGGGTAGTGTTAGGGCATCTAATTTCAGACAAAGGCATACATGTAGATAAAGCAAAGGTGCAGGTGATTGAGCAATTACCCCCTCCTGTTAACGTCAAAGGGGTGAGAAGTTTTTTAGGACACGCAGGTTTTTACAGGCGTTTCATTAAGGACTTCTCTAAAATTGCTAAACCACTTACACAATTGCTTCTTAAAGATGTCATCTTTGATTTTTCTGATGAGTGCCTTTCAGCTTTTAACAGGTTGAAGGAAGCTTTGATCTCAGCACCAATCATCCAGCCACCAGATTGGGATCTCCCATTTGAGATCATGTGCGATGCTAGTGATTATGCTCTGGGTGCTGTGCTTGGTCAAAGGAAGAACAAGGCTCTTAATGCTATATACTATGCGAGCCGCACCCTGGATGAGACTCAAGTCAACTATTTCACCACCGAGAAGGAGATGCTAGCTGTCATATTTGCCTTAGAAAAATTCAGGTCATATTTAGTAGGTAATAAGGTAATTGTCTATACTGACCATGCAGCCTTAAAAGGTCTTTTTCAAAAGAAGGATTCAAAGCCAAGACTTTTAAGGTGGATACTCCTTCTCCAAGAGTTTGACATGGAGATTAGGGACAAAAAGGGCGCGGAAAACGTGGTAGCTGACCACCTATCTCGCCTGCAGCTGACTGATGGGGAAGATTCTTTACCTATTGATGATTCGTTTCCTGATGAGAGTTTATTTATCATTAATAGTTCAGGTTCTTATCCCCCTCCTTGGTATGCTGATTATGCTAATTTTGCTGTTACAGGTAAAATCCCTCCTGAGTTGTCTTGGCAACAAAAGAAGAGATTTATGTTCGATGCAAAACAGTATTTTTGGGATGACCCTTATGTTTTTAAAGAATGCGGAGATGGACTTATCCGGAGATGCGTCCCCCAATGGGAGGTGAAGGACATTCTGGAAGCATGTCACTCTTCTGCATATGGTGGTCACCACGGTCCATCTAGGACCGTGGCCAAGGTATTGCAGTCTGGTTTTTATAGGCCTACTTTACATGCTGACTGTAGGAATTTTGTAGGTAACTGTGATGCCTGTCAAAGAACTGGGAATGTCTCAAAAAGACATGAGATGCCACAAGTTGGTATTTTAGAGGTAGAGATTTTTGATGTCTGGGGCATTGATTATCAAGGACCTTTTCCTAGTAGTCAAGGTAACAGGTATATTCTTGTGGCTGTTGATTATGTGTCTAAATGGGTAGAAGCTATTGCTACTCCCCATTGTGATGCAAAGGCTGTAATTAAGATGTTTAAAAAAATCATATTTCCTCGTTTTGGTGTCCCTAGGGTTGTCATAAGTGATGGAGGTATGCATTTTAAGGAGAAACGCTTAGGTGACTTGTTAAATAAATTCGGTGTCCAACACCGTAGGGGTTTAGCTTATCACCCTCAGACTAGTGGTCAAGTTGAGATCTCCAATAGAGAACTCAAGGAGACCCTGGCCAAAGTAGTTTCTAAGTCTAGGAAAGATTGGAGCCTAAAACTTGATGATGTTTTATGGGCCTATAGAACCGCGTTCAAAACTCCAATAGGAATGTCACCATTCAGATTGATTTATGGTAAAACTTGTCATTTACAAGTTGAGTTAGAACGTAAGTCTTGGTGGGCTATATGTGATCTTAACTTAGACCCTAACCTTTCCCGTGAGAAACGTTTATTGCAGCTTAATGAGTTAGAAGAATTCAGGTTGTTAGCCTATGACAATGTCAGGATCTACAAGGAGAAAACAAAGCGCTGGCATGACAAGAGAATCATTAGACGTGATTTTCAGGTAGGTGATAGGGTATTGCTTTTTAATGCTCGTATTCGTCTTTTTCCTGGTAAGCTGAAATCCAGGTGGAGCGGACCCTACACCATCACAGCTGTCTCAAAATTCGGATCAATCGAATTAGAAACCTCATCTGGTGAGAGGTTCAAAGTCAATGGCCAATATGTGAAGCACTTCCGAGGAGAAAATGAATTTGTCGGAAAAGTCGAAGTTTCTTACTTTGACCCTTTTTAGGATGCTCCTTAGAAGGTAAAAGGTCGTGCGGGACCTCTTAAACCAGCGCTACACTGGGGGCAACCCGTGCTTTAGTTTAAATTTACGTTTTCTTTCTTATTTTTCGTTTTATCCTTAGGAGGGATTTGAAATCTCTGCAGAAAAGTGAAAGAAAAAGAGAATTCGTCAGTACAGCGGTCGACCGACCGAGCAATTAGGTCGACCGACCAAACTGACAACTTTTTTCAATATTTCTGACAGATAAGTAAAATTGCAGAGCAGGTAAAAGGACGTCGGTCGACCGACCGACTTTTGTGGTCGACCGACCACGTTTTTTTTTACGGTTTTAATTTTTCTGAGTCAAGGTCATGGGTAACTTGTGTTTTGAAAATGCAATAATTGCTTTCACCTCTTCATTCTACCAGCATTCCCTTTCTCTCTTAAAACCCTAGAAAAATTCACCCACCTCCATCCTTCACCAATTTACTTACTTTCTTTCAATTTCCTCATCCAAGGTATGTTTTCCTTAGTTTTCTTTCTCTCTTTTTAGTTTTATATCTTCCTGCTTTTGTTTTAGGTAGTATTAGTTTATCTTTTTAAGTTCAATTTTGCTCTTAATTCCGTTTCCATGCTTGTTTGTGTGTTTTTATCTTAGTTTTCTTCTTCTTTTTGATTTTATATGCTTCGATCTGTAAATTTTGGGTGATTTTGTGCTGATTAGGATAGTTTAATTCTTCCTTATAATTTTTATGCCTCTTTTCGCGCGAAATTCAGCCACGACAACCGACGCTGCCACTGTTCACGGTCGACCGACCGGAAACTGAGGTCGGCCGACCGAAATTTGAATTTTCTGGGTTCCTATTTACAGATCTGCACTTTTCTGACGATAGTCGGTCGACCGACCCGAAACTGCGGTCGGTCGACCAGCACCGTGTTTTTCCTGAGTTTAATTTTTATGCAGTTTCTGAATTTCATTCGTATAGCGGTCGACCGACCTGGTTTTACGGTCGACCGACCATAACTGCATCTTTCCTGAGTTTTTGTTTTTTTTCAGTTTCTGATTTCTCGTTGCAGCAGAAATTACAGACCATCTCGAAAAAAAATGGTCGACCGACTTGCCCCTGTAGTCGGCTGACCAGCGCTGTGATAAAGTTTCTGTTTTGCAATTTTTCGTGCCTAATTTTGTTAAAGCAATGCTTTCACATTCTCATAAGACTTATATCTTTATTTGAACTTTTCAGCTTTACGATGTCTAGCCGTGATCAAGGTGGGAAGCGCGCACGCACTTCGGGTACAAGCACTTCTAGAGGACGTGTCTCTAGGACGCGAGGTTTGGTGGTGCAGGACACGGATAGTTTACCAAACTATCCGCAAATCACTTTCAGCACTCCGATCCGGCCCAGAAGGCCCGATTCCTCCATCTCACTGCCTACTGCGTGGTAGTGGCAACCCGTTTCCTTTCTGTTCCAGCCTTGCATGCCTTGGGATGCCATGACGAGGTGGTATCTTTGCTCATTGGGACCGGGTTTGCAGGCCTTGTCACTATGGATGAGATCACCTACCGCCTTCTTACTCTTGAGTTCTTTTCTTCCTTTACCTTTGATTCAGGGGCACTTCGCTCCGGCTATGATAAATTTTGCATCTCTTTTCGCATGTTCAATGAAACATATGCTTTAACTTTAACCCAATTTGCTCAAATTTTAGGCTTGTCTTCTGAGGGTCTTACTGATGACCCCACGGGGTCGTATTCTGATTTGTGGTCCTGTATTTCTGATTCCAGCGATGTGAAGAAGAAAAACAGTACCATCCACCTTCCCACCCCCCGTTATTTTTTGCGTCTGTTGGCCAACACTGTTTTCGGCCGCAAAGAGTCTCAAAATGTTAAAAACATTGAGCTCTCCATTTTGTCTGGTTATCTTAACATCAGACGTACGGGTCAGCAGTTTTACAACACTGCTTATTTGGTCGCCTCTCATTTTGTGTCGGTGGGCGAGGGAACTTCCTTGACTACTATTGTCTGTGGTGGGCTAGTCACCCGATTAGCCCGCTCTTTTGTACCCCAGTTCCCTCGCTATGAGGATGCGGTCGACCCTCTCTCCCGGTACATGGACATGGCTTATGTCAGGTCCGTGCGTTGGGTAAACAGGAGAGATTATTGGAATATAGACACCTATCTCAGTGACCGCATCCCCATCACCATGGCTCCCACTATGCTTCCCCTTTCGAATGTTGTAGGGGAGCCCCGACCATTACTCCCGTCTTACCGCCTCCCGCTTAGGGGAGGCACCGCTAGAGGCTTCAGGGCCCCTGCTCCCGGTGGCCACCATACCACATCTGGGACGGGGTACCCATCTGATTTTACTGCTCCTCCTAATGTTTATGTTCCTCCTTTTGTTGATGACAGATCTATGCCACAAATGATGGCGAGTCTTTGCAGGCAGTTCAGACAAAAACAGCTGAACGATAGTCTTTTCCAATACCCGGTTTACAGGGAGTATGCTACACAAGGTAGGCTCCCAACCGGCCCATGGACTCACCCCACCTGGTACACACCTCTCGCAGGCGGTCGTGACCACGGTGAAGCTTCAGGCTCTGCCTCAGGAACAGGAGTAGGGTCTGAGGAGGATGGCGATGAGGAGGAAGGAGAGGAGAGCCCTGAGCCGTTTTACGACTCAGAGGGCTAGGGACATGCTTAACCTTACCCTCTTTGGGGTTCGGTTTGGGGAGGTCCCCCTTGCTTGGCTCGGTTTGGGGAGGTCCACATTTCCTTTGTAAGTGTTTTCCTCCCTTAGATTTCCAATTTTCCTCTCTAGATTTCCAGTTTTCCCCTCCTTCCTCCTTAGACTCTTTTTGTAGTTTTTAGTCTTTTTCCTTTTCGTTTCTTTGTTTGCTTCTTTTCCGCCTACCCCCATCCCTATGCTGTGGTTGTATGCTGATGAGCACAATGGGGGCATTGTGCGTTTTGGTTTGGGGAGGGTGTTTGCATACTCCTTTGTGAGTATGCAATTGTTTTTGTATCTTTTGTTTTTCATACCTTTAGGTGTTTTTCTTGTTTCCATCCTCTCTTGCCGCGTGTTCTTCCCTGTCGCGCGTTCTTCTGTCTTAAGTTTTTAGGTCGAGTCGGAACGGATAAATACAATTTATGCCTCACATATCACATATTGCCTTGCCTTGTATTTTTCAAAATTTTTCAAGCTAGTCTTTTGCATTATCTACGAGTTTTTGTTGATTTCATGCTAAATTATTAGACTTGACTCTCTTCTTGGCAAGCTACTACATATTCTAAGGATTAGAGCTTAATAAATCGGTGACATCCATGACCGATTTCATATAGGTTTGTGAGTAGTTTCTCCTCTTGAGGCATGTTACATCAATATGCATAAACATGAATTTTGTCTTCTTAATACCTGTATGCATTCGGGTTGTGGTTTGTTGACACATGTGGTAGAGGTACCCCTTTCTCATTATTCCCATTATCCCCACATAGCCAAATTGAATTCTTTTACCCATTTGCTACATTCTAAAAATTGCCTACCCTAGCCGAGCTAGTAAATTAGTGATGGGACTGTTTTTCTTGCCATCCTTTGGTTTATGCTTCATTGATAAATTTTAATTTTGGGAGAGAGAAAAAAAAAAAAAAAAAAAAAAAAAAAAAAAAAAAACTGCTGAAAAAAAAAAAACCGAAACAGCCTGTTTTCAAGGCTGGTCGGTCGACCAGTTTCCCCGGTCGGTCGACTAGGACCATTGGATAGGTTAGTTTTTCTGAAAAAAAAAGAAGAAAAAAAAAAGAAAAGAAAAAGTTGGAAGATTTGTGATTTTTGCTCCAAAACTTTGAGCATTGGCATGTATGAAAGAAAAAGCAAACAATAAGAAGTGATCTTATTTTCTAATGGAACGGATTTCATACTTTTCACAACCAAACACAACACTATGCCTAACCAATTTAATGCATCCTTCAACTATAATCAAACATAATGTCAAGAGCAAAACGAGTTAGTCATGTTGGAAAAGCATGCTAAAATTTCAACCTTGCAAGACTCATTCTAATTGGACTCTCGCGGTACGCTCGAGACACTCATGAAAGCAAAGGGTCAAATGTATATGTGAAAGATAAGAAGATAAATAAAAGTAAAGACTCTCACCTATCTACGACCCGTAAGAACATGCCTGCAATCTAACCTGAATAGAATCTCTACAACCGTACATATGCATTCCCACACTAAATAACCATGACACATGCCGAGGCAAATTTGGAATTGTGAGGCTAAAGGTAAGAAGGGGCTTAAAATAAGTTATGGGAAGAGGGGTTAAACCGAGCTAACAACCGTCTATCCATACTATAAGATCACTTCTTATTGTTTGCTTTTTCTTTCATACATGCCAATGCTCAAAGTTTTGGAGCAAAAATCACAAATCTTCCAACTTTTTCTTTTCTTCTTTTTTTTTTTTTTCAGAAAAACTAACCTATCCAATGGTCCTGGTCGACCGACCGGGGAAACTGGTCGACCGACCAGCCTTGAAAACAGGCTGTTTCGTTTTTTTTTTTTTCAGCAGATTTATTTTTTTTATTTTTTTTTATTATTTTTTTTTTCTCCCAAAATTAAAATTTATCAATGAAGCATAAACCAAAGGATGGCAAGAAAAACAGTCCCATCACTAATTTACTAGCTCGGCTAGGGTAGGCAATTTTTAGAATGTAGCAAATGGGTAAAAGAATTCAATTTGGCTATGTGGGGATAATGGGAATAATGAGAAAGGGGTACCTCTACCACATGTGTCAACAAACCACAACCCGAATGCATACAGGTATTAAGAAGACAAAATTCATGTTTATGCATATTGATGTAACATGTCTCAAGAGGAGAAACTACTCACAAACCTAGCTATATGAAATCGGTCATGGATGTCACCGATTTATTAAGCTCTAATCCTTAGAATATGTAGTAGCTTGCCAAGAAGAGAGTCAAGTCTAATAATTTAGCATGAAATCAACAATAACTCGTAGATAATGCAAAAGACTAGCTTGAAAATTTTTGAAAAATGCAAGGCAAGGCAATATGTGATATGTGAGCCATAAATTGCATTTATCCGTTCCGACTCGACCTAAAAACTTAAGACAGAGAAGAACGCGCGACAGGGAAGAACATGCGGCAAGAGAGGATGGAAACAAGAAAAACACCTAAAGGTATGAAAAACAAAAGATACAAAAACAATTGCATACTCACAAAGGAGTATGCAAACACCCTCCCCAAACCAAAACGCACAATGCCCCCATTGTGCTCATCAGCATACAACCACAGCATAGGGATGGGGGTAGGCGGAAAAGAAGCAAACAAAGAAAAGAAAAGGAAAAAGACTAAAAACTACAAAAAGAGTCTAAGGAGGAAGGAGGGGAAAACTGGAAATCTAGAGAGGAAAATTGGAAATCTAAGGGAGGAAAACACTTACAAAGGAAATGTGGACCTCCCCAAACCGAGCCAAGCAAGGGGGACCTCCCCAAACCGAACCCCAAAGAGGGTAAGGTTAAGCATGTCCCTAGCCCTCTGAGTCGTAAAACGGCTCAGGGCTCTCCTCTCCTTCCTCCTCATCGCCATCCTCCTCAGACCCTACTCCTGTTCCTGAGGCAGAGCCTGAAGCTTCACCGTGGTCACGACCGCCTGCGAGAGGTGTGTACCAGGTGGGGTGAGTCCATGGGCCGGTTGGGAGCCTACCTTGTGTGGCATACTCCCTGTAAACCGGGTATTGGAAGAGACTATCGTTCAGCTGTTTTTGGCTGAACTGCCTGCAAAGACTCGCCATCATTTGTGGCATAGATCTGTCATCAACAAAAGGAGGAACATAAACATTAGGAGGAGCATTAAAATCAGATGGGTACCCCGTCCCAGATGTGGTATGGTGGCCACCGGGAGCAGGGGCCCTGAAGCCTCTAGCGGTGCCTCCCCTAAGTGGGAGGCGGTAAGACGGGAGTAATGGTCGGGGCTCCCCTACAACATTCGAAAGGGGAAGCATAGTGGGAGCCATGGTGATGGGGATGCGGTCACTGAGATAGGTGTCTATCTTCCAATAATCTCTCCTGTTTACCCAACGCACGGACCTGACATAAGCCATGTCCATGTACCGGGAGAGAGGGTCGACCGCATCCTCATAGCGAGGGAACTGGGGTACAAAAGAGCGGGCTAATCGGGTGACTAGCCCACCACAGACAATAGTAGTCAAGGAAGTTCCCTCGCCCACCGACACAAAATGAGAGGCGACCAAATAAGCAGTGTTGTAAGACTGCTGACCCGTACGTCTGATGTTAAGATAACCAGACAAAATGGAGAGCTCAATGTTGTTAACATTTTGAGACTCTTTGCGGCCGAAAACAGTGTTGGCCAACAGACGCAAAAAATAACGGGGGGTGGGAAGGTGGATGGTACTGTTTTTCTTCTTCACATCGCTGGAATCAGAAATACAGGACCACAAATCAGAATACGACCCCGTGGGGTCATCAGTAAGACCCTCAGAAGACAAGCCTAAAATTTGAGCAAATTGGGTTAAAGTTAAAGCATATGTTTCATTGAACATGCGAAAAGAGATGCAAAAATTATCATAGCCGGAGCGAAGTGCCCCTGAATCAAAGGTAAAGGAAGAAAAGAACTCAAGAGTAAGAAGGCGGTAGGTGATCTCATCCATAGTGACAAGGCCTGCAAACCCGGTCCCAATGAGCAAAGATACCACCTCGTCATGGCATCCCAAGGCATGCAAGGCTGGAACACACAGGAAACGGGTCGCCACTACCACGCAATAAGCAGTCAGATGGAGGAATCGGGCCTTCTGGGCCGGAGTACTAAAAGTGATTTGCGGATAGTTTGGTAAACTATCCGTGTCCTGCACCGCCAAACCTCGCGTCCTAGAGACACGTCCTCTAGAAGTGCTTGTACCCGAAGTGCGTGCGCGCTTCCTACCTTGATCACGGCAAGACATCGTAAATCTGAAAAGTCCAATTAAAAATATAAGTCTTATGAGAATGTGAAAGCATTGCTTTAACAAAATTAGGCACGAAAAATTGCAAAACAGAAACTTTATCACAGCGCTGGTCGGCCGACTACAGGGGCAAGTCGGTCGACCATTTTTTTTCGAGATGGTCTGTAATTTCTGCTGCAACGAGAAATCAGAAACTGAAAAAAAAACAAAAACTCAGGAAAGATGCAGTTATGGTCGGTCGACCGTAAAACCAGGTCGGTCGACCGCTATACGAAAGAAATTCAGAAACTGCATAAAAATTAAACTCAGGAAAAACACGGTGCTGGTCGGCCGACCGCAGTTTCGGGTCGGTCGACCGACTATCGTCAGAAAAGTGCAGATCTGTAAATAGGAACCCAGAAAATTCAAATTTCGGTCGGCCGACCTCAGTTTCCGGTCGGTCGACCGTGAACAGTGGCAGCGTCGGTTGTCGTGGCTGAATTTCGCGCGAAAAGAGGCATAAAAATTATAAGGAAGAATTAAACTATCCTAATCAGCACAAAATCACCCAAAATTTACAGATCGAAGCATATAAAATCAAAAAGAAGAAGAAAACTAAGATAAAAACACACAAACAAGCATGAAAACGGAATTAAGAGCAAAATTGAACTTAAAAAGATAAACTAATACTACCTAAAACGGAAGCAGGAAGATATAAAACTAAAAAGAGAGAAAGAAAACTAAGGAAAACATACCTTGGATGAGGAAATTGAAAGAAAATAAGTAAATTGGTGAAGGATGGAGGTGGGTGAATTTTTCTAGGGTTTTAAGAGAGAAAGGGAATGCTGGTAGAATGAAGAGGTGAAAGCAATTATTGCATTTTCAAAACACAAGTTACCCATGACCTTGACTCAGAAAAATTAAAACCGTAAAAAAAACGTGGTCGGTCGACCACAAAAGTCGGTCGGTCGACCGACGTCCTTTTACCTGCTCTGCAATTTTACTTATCTGTCAGAAATATTGAAAAAAGTTGTCAGTTTGGTCGGTCGACCTAATTGCTCGGTCGGTCGACCGCTGTACTGACGAATTCTCTTTTTCTTTCACTTTTCTGCAGAGATTTCAAATCCCTCCTAAGGATAAAACGAAAAATAAGAAAGAAAACGTAAATTTAAACTAAAGCACGGGTTGCCTCCCGTGTAGCGCTGGTTTAAGAGGTCCCGCACGACCTTTTACCTTCTAAGGAGCATCCTAAAAAGGGTCAAAGTAAGAAACTTCGACTTTTCCGACAAATTCATTTTCTCCTCGGAAGTGCTTCACATATTGGCCATTGACTTTGAACCTCTCACCAGATGAGGTTTCTAATTCGATTGATCCGAATTTTGAGACAGCTGTGATGGTGTAGGGTCCGCTCCACCTGGATTTCAGCTTACCAGGAAAAAGACGAATACGAGCATTAAAAAGCAATACCCTATCACCTACCTGAAAATCACGTCTAATGATTCTCTTGTCATGCCAGCGCTTTGTTTTCTCCTTGTAGATCCTGGCATTGTCATAGGCTAACAACCTGAATTCTTCTAACTCATTGAGCTGCAATAAACGTTTCTCACGGGAAAGATTAGGGTCTAAGTTAAGATCACATATAGCCCACCAAGACTTACGTTCTAACTCAACTGGTAAATGACAAGTTTTACCATAAATCAATCTGAATGGTGACATTCCTATTGGAGTTTTGAACGCGGTTCTATAGGCCCATAAAACATCATCAAGTTTTAGGCTTCAATCTTTCCTAGACTTAGAAACTACTTTGGCCAGGGTCTCCTTGAGTTCTCTATTGGAGATCTCAACTTGACCACTAGTCTGAGGGTGATAAGCTAAACCCCTACGGTGTTGGACACCGAATTTATTTAACAAGTCACCTAAGCGTTTCTCCTTAAAATGCATACCTCCATCACTTATGACAACCCTAGGGACACCAAAACGAGGAAATATGATTTTTTTAAACATCTTAATTACAGCCTTTGCATCACAATGGGGAGTAGCAATAGCTTCTACCCACTTAGACACATAATCAACAGCTACAAGAATATACCTGTTACCTTGACTACTAGGAAAAGGTCCTTGATAATCAATGCCCCAGACATCAAAAATTTCTACCTCTAAAATACCAACTTGTGGCATCTCATGTCTTTTTGAGACATTCCCAGTTCTTTGACAGACATCACAGTTACCTACAAAATTCCTACAGTCAGCATGTAAAGTAGGCCAATAAAAACCAGACTGCATTACCTTGGCCACGGTCCTAGATGGACCGTGGTGACCACCATATGCAGAAGAGTGACATGCTTCCGGAATGTCCTTCACCTCCCATTGGGGGACGCATCTCCGGATAAGTCCATCTCCGCATTCTTTAAAAACATAAGGGTCATCCCAAAAATACTGTTTTGCATCGAACATAAATCTTTTCTTTTGTTGCCAAGACAACTCAGGAGGGATTTTACCTGTAACAGCAAAATTAGCATAATCAACATACCAAGGAGGGGGATAAGATCCTGAACTATTAATGATAAATAAACTCTCATCAGGAAACGAATCATCAATAGGTAAAGAATCTTCCCCATCAGTCAGCTGCAGGCGAGATAGGTGGTCAGCTACCACGTTTTCCGCGCCCTTTTTGTCCCTAATCTCAATGTCAAACTCTTGGAGAAGGAGTATCCACCTTAAAAGTCTTGGCTTTGAATCCTTCTTTTGAAAAAGACCTTTTAAGGCTGCATGGTCAGTATAGACAATTACCTTATTACCTACTAAATATGACCTGAATTTTTCTAAGGCAAATATGACAGCTAGCATCTCCTTCTCGGTGGTGAAATAGTTGACTTAAGTCTCATCCAGGGTGCGGCTCGCATAGTATATAGCATTAAGAGCCTTGTTCTTCCTTTGACCAAGCACAGCACCCAGAGCATAATCACTAGCATCGCACATGATCTCAAATGGGAGATCCCAATCTGGTGGCTGGATGATTGGTGCTGAGATCAAAGCTTCCTTCAACCTGTTAAAAGCTGAAAGGCACTCATCAGAAAAATCAAAGATGGCATCTTTAAGAAGCAATTGTGTAAGTGGTTTAGCAATTTTAGAGAAGTCCTTAATGAAACGCCTGTAAAAACCTGCGTGTCCTAAGAAACTTCTCACCCCTTTGACGTTAACAGGAGGGGGTAATTGCTCAATCACCTGCACCTTTGCTTTATCTACATGTATGCCTTTGTCTGAAATTAGATGCCCTAACACTACCCCTTCAGTAACCATAAAATGACACTTCTCCCAGTTTAAGACAAGGTTTACATCAATACATCGCTGCAAGACTTTATCAAGATTAGCTAAGCATTGATCAAAAGCATTACCATAAACAGAGAGATCATCCATAAATACTTCCATAATGTTTTCTATAAAGTCTGAAAAGATACCCATCATACACCTTTGAAAAGTAGCAGGAGCATTGCATAACCCAAAAGGCATCCTGCGATAAGCAAAAACACCCTGTGGACATGTAAAAGTAGTCTTACTCTGATCATCAGGATGGATGGGAATCTGGAAGAAACCTGAATAACCGTCTAGAAAACAGAAGAATTTATTAGAAGCCAGTCTTTCAGTCATTTGGTCAACAAAAGGAAGGGGGAAATGGTCTTTCTTGGTGGCGGCATTTAACTGTCTATAATCAATGCACATCCGCCACCCTGTTACAACTCTAGTTGGTATTAACTCATTTTTATCATTCTTAACCACTGTGGTCCCTCCTTTCTTAGGAACCACCTGAACTGGGCTAACCCACTTAGAGTTTCCAACCGGATAGATAATACCTGCATCAAGAAGCTTCATAACCTCAGCCATAACCACATCCTGCATCTTAGGATTCAACTTACGATGTCCCTGTCTATAAGGCTTATGTCCTTCCTCTAACTCTATTCTGTGCATACAAACATCAGGGCTTATTCCCTTAATATCATCCAAAGAATAACCTAGAGCTTTTCTATTCTTTTTAAGAACAGTCATTAAGGCAGAAAGTTGGTCAGGACTAAGTTTAGAGCTAACAATCGCAGGGTATTGCTCAGTATCATCTAGGAAAACATACTTAAGATTAGGAGGAAGTGGCTTACGCTCTGGTGCTTTTACCTCAACTGCATGAACAGAATTAGTATCAATAGAATAGCACATGTTTACCAGACTTGCATTAGCTAGGCTTATGAGCTTCTCATTCTCTTCTTCAGTGAGCTCATATTCCTCTTCCTCCTCTTCTATCAAATCCAGCTCTTCAGCATCCTCAGCTGGATTACCTGCACACTTATCCAAAATCGTCAGATCATCTAAGGGATCCTTGGTCAAGGATTCCCTCCAATTAAGGATAACATTCCTGTCTACAATATCGATGGAACAACAAGTATCATCAGTAGGAATAGTTGCCATATGGGCAAGACTAAACTCGATAGTGTCATCCCCAATCTCTAAAGTAATGGTCCCGCGTTTGACATCTATTACAGCCCCAGCTGTGTGTAAAAATGGTCTACCTAAAATAATAGGTATTTGACTATCCTCAGCAATGTCTAAAACAACGAAATCCACAGGAATAAAGAACTTTCCCACTTTTACTGGGACATCCTCCAAGACCCCTAGTGGTCTTTGGGTTGATCTATCAGCCATCTGTACGGTAATATTGGTGACTTTAAGTCTACCTAAACCAAGTCTTTCACATACAGAATAAGGTATGACACTGACACTAGCCCCTAGATCACAAAGGGCTTTCCCTATTACATGATTACCTATGGTACAAGGGATGGAAAAACTACCTGGGTCTTTTAACTTGGGTGCTATATTATCTTGTGAGAGAACATAACATTCTTCCACAAGAGCAACGGCACCGTCGTCCTGAAAATTCCTCCTACGACTTAAAATATCTTTCATGAATTTAGCATAAGAAGGTACCTGGGTAATTAAGTCAGTGAAAGGGATGGTTACCTCAAGATTCTTCACCATCTCTAAAAACTTACCAAATTTCCGATCCTCTTTTGAATTTTTCAGTCTTTCAGGATAAGGAATGGTGACTTTAGCCATAGGATCAGCAACCTTTGGCTTTTTCAGCTGTAAAATTTCGGTAAGGCCTTGAATGAAGGAAGGATCCAGCGATTCCGGAGTCAAAACAGCACTCTGCTCAGGAACGTCGGTCGGTCGACCAGTAGCAGTGGTCGGTCGACCAGAGTCTGCAACATCCGAATTTTTCTTTTTTTCAGAATCTGATCTCACGTCAGGAACTGCGGTCGATCGACCTACAGTAGCGGTCGGTCGACCTCCTGCTCTTTTGACGGGATCAGATTCTTTGGTCGGAATTTCGGCTGGATCATCCTCTTGAGTTGATTCTTCACAAACACGGCCACTCCTTAGATTTATGGCGTTCAGCGTCTCCATGGGTCCCTCACAACTAGCTGGAGAGCTAGTCCTTTGGTTGGCTATGTTTATCAAGTGATCTTCAAAAACTTTTGAGGAGGTATAGTGAGCCTCACTCATCTTCAAAACTGCCGTGGTTAAAACATCAATAAGAGCTCTTAATTTCTCAATTTCACCCGTGTTGTCGACCGTAGTAACTAGGTTCGCACTTTCAAGCTTTAGTTTAAATTTACGTTTTCTTTCTTATTTTTCGTTTTATCCTTAGGAGGAATTTGAAATCTCTGCAGAAAAGTGAAAGAAAAAGAGAATTCGTCAGTACAGTGGTCGACCGACCGAGTTATTAGGTCGACCGACCAAACTGACAACTTTATGCAATTTTTCTGACAGAGTAAGTAAAATTGCAGAGCAGGTAAAAGGACGATGGTCGACCGACCGACTTTTCTGGTCGACCGACCACGGTTTTTTTTTTACGGTTTTATTTTTCAGAGTCAAATGTCACGGGTCTGTTATGTTTTGAAAATGCAATAATTGCTTTCACTCCTTCACCTTCCCAGCATTCCCTTTCTCTCTTAAAACCCTAGAAAAATTCACCCACCTCCATCCTTCACCAATTTACTTACTTTCTTTCAATTTCCTCATCCAAGGTATGTTTTCCTTAGTTTTCTTTCTCTCTTTTTAGTTTTATATCTTCTTGCTTCCGTTTTAGGTAGTATTAGTTTATCTTTTTAAGTTCAATTTTTCTCTTAATTCCGTTTCCATGCTTGTTTGTGTGTTTTTATCTTAGTTTTCTTCTTCTTTTTGATTTTATATGCTTAGATCTGTAAATTTTGGGTGATTTTGTGCTGATTAGGATAGTTTAATTCTTCCTTATAATTTTTATGCCTCTTTTCGCGCGAAATTCAGCCACGACAAACCGACGCTGCCACTGTTCACGGTCGACCGACCGGAAACTGAGGTCGGCCGACCGAGATTTGAATTTTCTGGGTTCCTATTTACAGATCTGTACTTTTCTGACGATAGTCGGTCGACCGACCCGAAACTGCGGTCGGCCGACCAGCACCGTGTTTTTCCTGAGTTTAATTTTTATGCAATTTCTGAATTTATTTCGTATAGCGGTCGACCGACCTGGTTTTACGGTCGACCGACCATAACTGCATCTTTCCTGAGTTTTTGTTTTTTTTCAGTTTCTGATTTCTCGTTGCAGCAGAAATTACAGACCATCTCGAAAAAAATGGTCGACCGACTTGCCCCTGTAGTCGGCCGACCAGCGCTGTGATAAAGTTTCTGTTTTGCAATTTTTCGTGCCTAATTTTGTTAAAGCAATGCTTTCACATTCTCATAAGACTTATATTTTTAATTGAACTTTTCAGCTTTACGATGTCTAGCCGTGATCAAGGTGGGAAGCGCGCACGCACTTCGGGTACAAGCACTTCTAGAGGACGTGTCTCTAGGACGCGAGGTTTGGCGGTGCAGGACACGGATAGTTTACCAAACTATCCGCAAATCACTTTCAGCACTCCGGCCCAGAAGGCCCGATTCCTCCATCTCACTGCCTACTGCGTGGTAGTGGCAACCCGTTTCCTTTCTGTTCCAGCCTTGCATGCTTTGGGATGCCACGACGAGATCTATGCCACAAATGATGGCGAGTCTTTGCAGGCAGTTCAGCCAAAAACAGCTGAACGATAGTCTTTTCCAATACCCGGTTTACAGGGAGTATGCTACACAAGGTAGGCTCCCAACCGGCCCATGGACTCACCCCACCTGGTACACACCTCTCGCAGGCGGTCGTGACCACGGTGAAGCTTCAGGCTCTGCCTCAGGAACAGGAGTAGGGTCTGAGGAGGATGGCGATGAGGAGGAAGGAGAGGAGAGCCCTGAGCCGTTTTACGACTCAGAGGGCTAGGGACATGCTTAACCTTACCCTCTTTGGGGTTCGGTTTGGGGAGGTCCCCCTTGCTTGGCTCGGTTTGGGGAGGTCCACATTTCCTTTGTAAGTGTTTTCCTCCCTTAGATTTCCAATTTTCCTCTCTAGATTTCCAGTTTTCCCCTCCTTCCTCCTTAGACTCTTTTTGTAGTTTTTAGTCTTTTTCCTTTTCCTTTCTTTGTTTGCTTCTTTTTCGCCTACCCCCATCCCTATGCTGTGGTTGTATGCTGATGAGCACAATGGGGGCATTGTGCGTTTTGGTTTGGGGAGGGTGTTTGCATACTCCTTTGTGAGTATGCAATTGTTTTTGTGTCTTTTGTTTTTCATACCTTTAGGTGTTTTTCTTGTTTCCATCCTCTCTTGCCGCGTGTTCTTCCCTGTCGCGCGTTCTTCTCTGTCTTAAGTTTTTAGGTCGAGTCGGAACGGATAAATACAATTTATGCCTCACATATCACATATTGCCTTGCCTTGCATTTTTCAAAATTTTTCAAGCTAGTCTTTTGCATTATCTACGAGTTTTTGTTGATTTCATGCTAAATTATTAGACTTGACTCTCTTCTTGGCAAGCTACTACATATTCTAAGGATTAGAGCTTAATAAATCGGTGACATCCATGACCGATTTCATATAGGTTTGTGAGTAGTTTCTCCTCTTGAGGCATGTTACATCAATATGCATAAACGTGAATTCTGTCTTCTTAATACCTGTATGCATTCGGGTTTGTGGTTTGTTGACACATGTGGTAGAGGTACCCCTTTCTCATTTTTCCCATTATCCTCACATAGCCAAAATGAATTCTTTTACCCATTTGCTACATTCTAAAAAACTGCCTACCCTAGCCGAGCTAGTAAATTAGTAATGGGACTGTTTTTCTTGCCATCCTTTGGTTTATGCTTCATTGATAATTTTTGATTTTGGGAGAATGATAAAAAAAAAAAAAAAAAAGGGACACGAAAAAAAAAATGATGAAAAAACGAAACAGCCTGTTTTCAAGGCTGGTCGGTCGACCAGTTTCCCTGGTCGGTCGACCAGGACCATTGGATAGGTTAGTTTTTCTGAAAAAAAAAAAACAAAAGAGAAGAAAAAAAAAAGAAAGAAAAGAAAAAGTTGGAAGATTTGTGATTTTTGCTCCAAAACTTTGAGCATTGGCATGTATGAAAGAAAAAAGCAATAAGAAGTGATCTTATAGTATGGATAGATGGATGTTAGCTCGGTTTAACCCCTCTTCCCATAACTTATTTTAAACCCCTTCTTACCTTTAGCCTCACAATCCCAAATTTGCCTCGGCATGTGTCATGGTTATTTAGTGTGGGAATGCATATGTACGGTTGTAGAGATTCTATTCATGTTAGATTGCAGGCATGTTCTTACGAGTCGTAGATAGGTGAGAGTCTTTACTTTTATTTATCTTCTTATCTTTCACATATACATTTGACCCTTTGCTTTCATGAGTGTCTCGAGCGTACCGCGAGAGTCCAATTAGAATGAGTCTTGCAAGGTTGAAATTTTAGCATGCTTTTCCAACATGTTTAATTCGTTTTGCTCTTGACATTATGTTTAATTATAGTTGAAGGATGCATTAAATTGGTTAAGCATAGTGTTGTGTTTGGTTGTGAAAAGTATGAAATCCATTCCATTAGAAGTTTTATTTTCTTTTGAGTCTTAGTGCTTGCTTGAGGACAAGCAAGGTTTGGTTTGGGGAGTTTGATACGTGCCTATTTTATGCATTTTATTTACTCTTTTGGCACGTATTTTCTTACACTTTCGTGACTTTTAGTTGCTTTTTCTCCCGAAACGGTTTACTTTGGCATTTCTGTGTTTTATATGTAGGAATACGCGGAAGTGAGCAAAACCAAGCCTTATTTGCCTTTAGGAAGCTGTTTTGAGTACTAATATGGAGCAAGGATCCGGATGGTGCATTCAAGTATTGTTATCAGGCCAGATCAAAGCTGAAAATAACGAGAATCGGTCGACCGACCTGCAATATAGGTCGACCGACCGATGTCCAGTTTGCAAAGAGGCCCAGTTCACAGAAGCCCAAATTCGCATGAAATAAACCCGCATCGGCAGAATCGGTCGACCGACCGAAAATATAGGTCGACCGACCACCAGCTGTTTCGGGACTTCTGTTTTTACTTTCTATTTTTCCTAATCTTGTAATAATTCTTATTTAAGGAGACCTAGACTCTTCAATTAGGGTAAGCAATTTTATGAAGCAAGTAATTCCATTAGAAAGAACCTCTTTATTTTACCAAGCACTCTATGTTTGAAGAACTCCATTGTTAGATTTTGGTACCAAGCTTTTATCTTTGTTCTTAGATTTTTCATTCAAGTTGTAAGTTTGCTATAATTAATCTTTCCTTTTAATTCAATCTTGTTATTCATATTGTTGTTATTTCTTATTTCATGTTTACCCTTTTATTGTCATCTTTAATTATGTTCATCTCTTTAATTTTCTTATTAATTGTTAGTTCCATAATTAAAAGTATGCATAGCTAATTCTTGTGATTGGGAATAAAGGGAACCATGATAAAGACTTGACTTTGATAAGTTTGATGATTAAATTACCAATCCCCCATTGTTGTTGGTGAACTAATCCTTAGGATTGAAAGATTACTAGGATTAGTTTAACAACAACTTTGGGATCGCCCTTGAACGAAAGTTTAGTGCTTTTCTAGGAACCCTAAGACCGTAAGGATTGGGTAGAATATTGACCAAAAGGTTTATTCTTTGTTCCTTGGGATTGTGTTATTTGATTATTTTACCCTTCATTGACTTGTTTTGACCATGGGGAACCAAAGTACCTAATCTCCTTTTTATCTTATTTTAATTTTCTTGTTAATTTGCTACCTTAGTTGTTAGTTTAAATCTCAAATCAAAACTCCCCTTTTTTGGTTACTTGCAATAGACTTTAGATTTACAAACATAATTTACCCTGTCTCTCTGTGGTTCGACCCTTGACTTATCCTATCTGAGTTTAAGCTGAGGTTTTATAAATCTTATCTTTGGCACCCCTCAACGACCGGTGTCAAATTTTGCAAAATTTGATGCCCGTCGTTGAGGGTACCAAAGATAAAATTTATAATTCCTAACTTTAACAATAGATAGTGAAAGTCAGGGTCGAACCACAAGGAGGTGGGGAATGTTTATTGTTTGATGTGAATGTTTAAAGTAACAATTTTGGGGGTTTTGAATTGGTTGATTACTAAGTCTAAGGCAAAGATTAAAATAAACAAATAATAAAAGATGAGAATAAAATATAATAAAAGGGATGCTAGGATGTTTGGGTAATAAATAGCTAAGGTAAAATAAATCCTAAGGTCAACATGTATTGCAGTCGCGTAAGGGGGCGTAACATATCTTTTTAAGTCTATGCTACCTAATAGCTCCTTTCGGCCTATGCTATTAGTTCCTAGGTCTCACAATTATTGGGTGTCAACAATAAGGGTGATTCCTAAATCCCAGGTCACATACCTTTCAGCCTTGAGTAACCTATCCGTCTTAAGGTGTAAACCAATGCCCTTCCCGTATCTTTCAATCTTGGGTAGGTCATTACTAACATCCTACAAGTCTCCTTATGGTCTCATTGCAGGATATTATAATTGACAAGAAAAGACGAAATAAGAAAACATACGCGGGTGGTCGACCGACCAGCTACTCCAGTCGGCCGACCACGACCTCGGTCGATCGACCAGTTATTCCAGTCGGCCGACCGTGGTCCTGCTACAAGTCGGTCTTTCGAATCTTATTTACCTATGCATATTCATCCCCTACATCCTAACATATGAAAATTAGCTACTCATGGTTGTTAAGACAATTATAAATTTAGGAATAAACATGGTAAATATAATAAATAATCTAAGCATGCAAGATTCAATAAAGCTTGGGATTTCTATCTTAATTGAATGCAAAGGTAATAAGAACAATAATAAAAACTAGATTAAAGAGTAATTACCACAATTGGAATTAAGGCAGAACGGAATAAACTTTATTGAATACTTGAGAATTCTTTGAATAAGATAAAAGATGAACTAGATGGTAAAAGATAAAAGATCCTAAGGGTTGATAGATAGATATCAAGCATACATAACCCTAATCACAAGATTTGTTTATATAGGGTATAAAACTAAGAGTTTCCTAAAAGCTCTAATTCTACTTTATTTCCGAAAAGAACCGTCTGGGCTTCTGCTGAGGTCGGTCGACCTACTATGTGGGTCGGTCGACCGCTTCTTTCTGGACTTCTTTTATTCTTGGGCTTTTCTTCAGATTTGAACTTTTATAAAGATCAGGGTCAGTCGGTCGACCTATATTGCCGGTCGGTCGACCGCTTCCCGAAGAATTTCTCCTATTTTCTTCTTGTTTTGACTTTTGGCACTTTGACTTTGACTCCAGTTGACTTTCCATTTATTCCTTAATTAAGCAAAAGACTTGAGGATACGGATTTGATACTAAATCGTCTCTTTTCCGCATAAATCTGCAAAAGTGCATAAAAATACGAAAGTACACGATTTGTGGGAAATAAAGGCTAAAACATAGTAAATGAGCGACCAAATACGTGTAAAAATAGATGTAAAACATCATAAAATAGACACGTATCAAATTCCCCAAACCAAACCCTTGCTTGCCCTCAAGCAAGAAATAGACTCGATCCTAACTAATGGAACGATTTCAATCTCAGAGCGAAATTTACATGTCAGCCTAGACCAATACCAAGTACAAAATGAGAAAGTATTTAAATCATGCAAACGAGTTATAGGGTCGTCAAACTTGCAAACATAAAGACTATAGAGACTTTATACCATGGACTCTCGCGGTACGCTCGAGACACTCATGAAGCAAAGGGTGAGTATATGTAAAAGATAGAAAGAAGTAATTTTGTTGAGACACTCACCTAACTTCGACCCATGAAAACATGCCTGCAATCTAACATGAACAGGAATTCTACAACTATGTGTAACAATCCCATTAAGTGACTTGGATACATGCAATTGAGGTAATGAAAGATATGTGAGGTAAAAGGTAAAAAGTGGTTAAGATGTTTTTTTGGATATGTGGGGTTAGTAGCCAAGCTAGTAAAACTGATTTCCAACAACAAACTTCACACTTTTGATATTAAGAAAGTGCTCTTTTGTAGCACAACTCTCACATTGAATATAAGAAAGGACTCCCAAATATTTTGAATGAGGTACGGGAGTGATAACATATAAAAGAAAGGGATTTTGGAACGATTTTTTTTTTCATTCTGATGCTGTCAGGTGGTCGGCCGACCTAAGAAGGTGGTCGGTCGACTTCATTCCTGTACGTTTTGATTTTTTTCGTTTTTCTTTTCTTTCTTTCTTTTTCTGAATTTTTCTGTTCTTTTTTTCTTTTTTCTTTCTTGCTTTCTTTCTTTTCTCTTTTTGTTCAAGATAGCATACAAACCAAGATGCCTCAAAAAAATAATTCCAATGACCACAAATACTAGCTTGGAAGGGTAGGCTAAGTATGGGATGTATTTTTTTTTTGGGAAATAAAAAGGCAATTTTGGCTATGTGAAGCTTATGGGTAAATATGAGAAAAGGGATCCCAAATGCATGTATCAAGACTCACAAAACGAGAAAGTAAAACAAGTATATAGCAATTCAAGTTCATGTTTATGCATATTGATGTAACATGTTCCAAGGGGAGTACTACTCACATCCTAGACAACTGGTTTAAGAATGAAACCAGGAAATAAGCTCTAAACCTTAGAATGTATAGTAGGTTGCCAAGGTATAAGTCAAGTCTCAAGATATGCAAGTTGACAAAAACTCGTAGATATGCGAAAGACTCTCATACTAAAACAAGTTGACAAGGCAAGGTATAGGCATAAACATGTAAGATAGCTAAATCATCCTTGAAATACTTTCGTTCCGACTCGACCTATATGCTAAAATAAACGTGCATTTTTTTGAATTTTTGAATTTTTTCATTTTTTTTGGATTTTTTGTATAGGTAGATAAAATAAAGAAAAGAACAATGCAAGACAGAAATGCAATAAACGTGTGACAGAATGCAATGCATGTGACACGAAACTATTCCCCAAACCAACCCGCACAATGTCCCCATTGTGCATTAGCCTAAGTAAAGGTTTCAGAAAATTAAAAGAAAGATGCAAAAAGAGTAAAAACTAAGGAAAAACTGGAAAGAACTCACTGGAATAATAGGCGCATGAGAAAAACCTCCCCAAACCAGCGTAAGCTGGGAGGTTTTGGTGGCGAGCACTGCCACTCAAGTACCTAAGATGGTGCACGAACTTCGAGGAAGAAGCGAACAGGGTGTGACGGACGGGTAGGTCGACCGACCCATATTTTAGGTCGACCGACCTTCCTGCATACTACAGGAATTCCAATATTACAGGGAATAGGTCGACCGACCCGTGTATCTGGTCGGTCGACCCCTCTGCGTCACAGCGGTCTTCGTTTCTTTATCGAACCTGAAAAAGCAATAGATATGCGCCCAACAAATGCGCGAGATCCCTGAAACAAGTCCAAAAAGTCTTAACTACGCAAACACAAAAAAAGTTGTCCTAAAAACTTAACGAAAGCAAGCTAGAAAGTCTTAGCAAAACAAAAAAAATGTCTTAAGAAAACAGAAACGAGCAAAAAGAAGAAGTCATCCGCGAAGGATTCGGCGTTTCTTTGACCAAGGGCTCTGACTACAGGCTACTCCTTCAGCTATGGTGATTTGGGTAGATGAGTTTCTCTCCACCATGTAGATGGGTGGGTTATCATCCACAGCTCTAGCCATCCATCTCCCGGAGTTGTTGACTCCCAAGTCGTGGGCCGACACTTTCCTCGGCTTCCTCTTCTTAGGGCTCTTTTCTTCAGCCAAATGATCACTTGCTTGAGTGACCTCGTTCTCTACATCATTTGATCGAGTAAGTGGTACTACTCGATCGAGAACATCTCTCTTCCTACCGCCTATAGACTCTATCACTAGAGTCACAATTTCTGGAGCATCCAAATCAGCTTCCTGAGCAAGAGATTCACCTGCACATGCCTCAAAACACATCAAAGCCTCCGAAGGATCCTTTGTAAAGGATCCATGTACATAACATTCACTAATATTATAAAAAACATCAGGAATGTCAGAAAATGAATCCTGCAAAAAACAAGGTTCATCAACCGAAGGTTCAAACATGTCAGGAACATGTTCATCACTAACACCTACAGAAATAGGTTGGTCAGTCAAGGGGAAAATTTCTAACTCATCATCTGTATCTAAATCCGAGTCAGTATCATCAACGGGGAGGGAAAGGGAATCAAGTAACCTATCATACTCATCCTTAAGAATGAGCGACTCTTCAGTAATGGGTGTGATAGGATCACACTCAACAGGAATATCCGGGTTACTAATATTAAAACCCTCATACCTCTCCGTATCTTCGCTGGCTCGGATTAGGTGTTTGAGAAGCTCCCATTGCTTCTCACAGGGTAGGTCTAAAAATTCCCATCCGCAATTTCTCTCAATCTCGATCAAGGTCTTACCAGTGACTCCATCATAAAAGATACGACAAACCTCCCCAATACTAATAGGATAGTCAGATTGAGTAAGGAAAGAGGTTATTCTACTACAATAGATATGCAATGGTTCACTAGTAGAAAAAGTCTCATTGATATCGCTTATTTTGGCTCATTTACATCGCTTTTTGGCGATGTATCTGGGGGCGACATTTACAGTATTTTTTCCCTTTACATCGTTTGTGAAACCGATGTAAATAGTATACCATTAACATCGGTTATAAGTGAAAAGTGATGTTAATAGTATACTATTATCATCGGTTATAAGTGAAAAACAATGTTAATAGTATACCATTAGCATCAGTTATAAGTGAAAAACGATGTTAATAGTATACCATTAGCATCGGTTATAAGTGAAAAGCGATGTTAATAGTATACCATTAGCATCGTTTTTGGTCTGAAATTGATGTAAATAGCATACCATTAACATGGTTATAAGTGAAAATCAATATTAACCGTCTCTCAATTACCTCGTTTTAGGTCTGAGACCGATGTAAATAGCATACTATTAACATCGGTTATAAGTGAAAACCGATGTTAACGACATTTAGTAACATCGGTTTTGGTGCGGAACCGATGTAAATATCTACCTTATTTACATCATTTATGGACTAAAACCGATGTAAATAGGTATTTTTTAATTAAAAAAAATACATTTGAGGAAAACACCGCAAATGAGAGCGGCAATCATTTAAAAAATTCCCAAATTCCATAATATATAAATATACTCTAAAATTATAATAAACGTGTTTCGTACATAAATATTCTTATATCGACAAAAAAAAAATACTTTTACAATACTTCCCCCTGAATAATGATAGTAAGATACAAAATGTAATTAAAAAACAAATATAATACGAGTAGTGTAATACACTAAAACTCTCAGACAACACAACAAGACCGCCAGTTCTTTCCGCAGCAACCTTCATCTCTGCAACTCCGACCTTTATATCACAAGGAGATTTAATTAACATGGAAACCTCGTGTGAGCGTACGGGCTCTGAAAATTACAAATAAAATAACAGAAGACAGACCTGATCGAGTGCATAGGCGAAAAGGTCCAGTACATGACCCTGGCTAACTAATTGATTTCCGAGATTATCATAAAACTTCAGCGCCTTTTGAAAGTAAACGTTTTAAGAAAACGCATCCTCTAATGAACAAAACAAATCGCTCAAAAGACGAAGACAAACCCAATAGCACCACAATCCAGCGGTCACAAGCTCCTGCAAGTGCCTACATTATACACGTCTGCAATTTCATGGAAAACATGGCCATCATATCTGCCCAATCAATACCCATCTCACCTTATCCACTTCTAATCCTTTTATTGCGTTTTTGCTACAGCCCCATTAAACATTGCTGCACACTGCGCTATCTAATCAGATTGTTGCACTTATTTTGAGACCCATAAGAACTCAGCCACACTCACAATTCCATTCATCCTTTCACCCACAGTAGTTCACAGGCCCTTGTGAAACCTAAAGACCTGCTACTCAGCCACACCTATTCTGCAATCAATCCAGCACTATCTTGCACCCAGTCCATTACCCAGCGCCAATTCACCATACTATTTGTGTATGTTCAGGCCCTTAGCAGGAAATTTGTTTTCCTGCCCTGTACCAGGTCTTCCCAGCTGCAGGAAAAGCGAATCATCCAAAACAGGCCCTGCAGCTGCATCAGGCCTTCGATTGTCCTGCAATACATCTCTATGTATCACCCAATTTCGTGCCGATTTTAACACGTCTCTAAATGAGAACCCACTACCTGCAACCCCTGCCTTAGCCGGTGCAATACTACCATACTGCACAGACTTGATCTGGTGTTGCACAGCATGAGCAGCACGAATAGCCTGACTTGGAAGCTTCTTTGCAACCAAATGCCAGACCCTCGTGCCTGCTGCTTTTGGATTCTTATTTGCACGAGCTTCCTTCCGTCTACATTGATCACTAGCATGCCCGATCCCCTTGCACTTGAGGCATGAGATAGGTTTCCATTCATACACCACATGGACTTTGACAAGCTCCCCATTCTCATCCATGAATGCTATTACTTCAGGAAATTTTTGATCAAGTTGCAATTCGACCATAACTCGAGCATAACCCAACCGAGTCGTTCCTTCCGTTGCCGCATCCTTCCTCACAAATTAACCCACCAGGTTAGCTATTTTAGGAAGTCCCTTCCCCCAGCATTTTAATGGTAAATTGTGAAGTTGAATCCAAGCCGGCACCGCTTGTATTGCTTCCTTCTTCAAATCAACATCTTTCGACCAAGCTTTAACTATGAGTGGTTTATTATCAAATAGATAGTGCCCCGAATTCAGAACCCTATCTTTCATTTCCATAGACTTAAACCGAACTAAAAACACCCCATTATTCATAAAAGAGATTTTATCAATCTGAAATTGAGACCAAACTCTTCGAACGAAATCTTCAATAATCGCCCACGGGGGATTAGCTCCCAATACGAAACACATAACAGCTTGCTGCCAATATGCAATTTCATCTGCTACATTCTCCTGTTCCAATTGGATCAAATTATCCAATTCACATCCATTAATATCATTAGATTGGGCGTTACTCAGCCCCTGATTCTCACGAAAATCGCTGTGCACCCCTGCATTTTCCAGAGAAACAATCTGCCCCTGATGCGCATACGTCCCTCTGATCTCACCATCTAATTGACCCTCACCCAATGAATTACAATCACTATCAACTTCTGAATCAACAACAAAATCAGAAATACCTGATTTCGAATTAGAGTTTGTATTGTGCTCTTGTGGTCTGACAACAGCATCATGTGTAGGATAGACGCCGTTAATGCCAGCAGTCTCCTTCCCCTGATGCTGAGGCGTAGCATCTGACCCCAATTCTTGCTTCGTCGGCGCTTCCGAAATGCTCTGCTCCTCAACCCTGTCACTGAAAGAGACCATTCCAGCCTTCCTGAAAGAGACCATTCCAGCTTCTATATGTTACAAGTGAAGATATTGGTTGAAGGGCAACAAAGAGATTATACCCATCTACCAAAAGACACCGAGGAAGGGCGAACATGACATCCCTTACAAAGGAGAACTGGAAAGGACATGAATTCTAGCAATGGAACATAATGAGTAAAACAAAATCGCATTCATGTATAGATTTATGAAGTTAAAAGTGTTAATGGTCTAAAAAAAAAGCCAAGGAAACTCAATGAAATTCCCAGATCAGTGATGATTGCCATCTTGAATGATGATGACATAACTTTTACAGTGATCTTGTCCATGATTAACACCTAGAAGGAACAACATAACTTCAACTATATCTCACACAAAAACAAAGAAATGTTGTATCAAAGATAACGAGGATATCAATTTTCACACAGCCGCCACACATAACATTCTAGGGAACTGTAATCTTTGAGCAAAAGGAGGTGGTTGCTGGCAGATAGGTGAAGTAGTGACGCTTATGCTACTCAAAATAAGGACAACACCAGCAAAGAATTCTCAATATACACTTATATGTATTCAACACAAGAGTAAAACTTAAGTTACTTCAACTCTTAAACCTTCTGGCACAACATGACGCTCCGACACTTCGTCTTATACCACAAGATTTTTTTTTCACAATATCCATATCCAAAACTCAACAGTGTGTCACATCCGACACTTGCAACCGAGTCAGAGTAACATAGAGTAAAACAACTCTATAACTCTATCACGACATCTAGTAATAAGCTCCGTAAAAATGGCACTCAGTCATAAAATTTTAGAACATTCAACCATAGAATTATGAATTGGTGATCATTCAAACGAAAGTCGGGTGTTTTAAGACGCCCTCGAGTATAACATCAACTTCCAACTTCCAAACGTGTGCCAGAATAAATTGATAACCATCTCAATGTCCTGCAAATTTTTGTTTTATAGATGGTTTTATTGTGACCAAAAGATGATGCATAGGGAGAGGGCATCAACCCTGCTCTACATCAGAGCATATTTAATCATGAAAGGGTATAGAGTCAAGCGACAAGATGAGACCATAGAACACATATTTGGTATGCATTTTGCCTATTTTAGGTATTACCCAAACAATTCTTCAGTCTAAACCAAAGTTGGCAATGGAACAGAACCCAGGGTGATGCAATCAATACCCAAGTGCACAAGAATATTCATCAAGGAGAAGGAAGCATATGAACATTATAGACTTTGGTAATTCCACTAAAAAACTAGCAATCCAACCAACACCGACTTCTTAAACTCATCATTAACAACACTAATTAAGACTTATTTCAATACACCACATAACAACAGGGAAAAAAAACAATATCAATACCAAAACATAAACAACAAAAATACACACGGCAACAGCAACGGCAACAGCAACAATCATCTTCAACAATAACATCCACACACTCATCTCCAAACAACTTAACCGAAATTAATGACGGTCACTACCAGGCTCTCTTAGGAGACAATACCGACTACTTTGACGAACAATAATGCGACTAATTCAGGTAATTAATCAAACATGTAATTTAGGAAGAAATGTTTAAATATAAAAAAACACAAACCTTGAATTGATAGCCGGACTGATGATCGAGTGATGTAGTTGTAGCCTAATTCAGGTATAGTTGGAGACGTCGCTAATTGAGGTTCGTCAGCATGCGGTCTTTAATCACCAATGGAGCTTCACCGGCGAGGTCGTGGTTTGAGGACGGTGAATGGCGAGGTCGTGGTTTGGGGACGGTGAAGGGCGAGGTCGTGGTAATGTGAAGGGTAGGTCGTGGTAATTGCGAGGTCGTGCTAAAATTAATTGAGCGGCGGAGGTTTTAATTTCTGAATAATAAGGGTTTTGGTAATGCGAAGGCTGCGTGATTGTTGTGTGAACAATGCAAAATTGTTACATTACATGGGTTCATAATTGATAAGTAACTAATGTATTTATTTTAATCATCTTAATAGCTAAACATCGGTTTATTTAAACCGATTTAATTAATTATCATTAACATCAGTTTTATAACAAATCGATGTAAAAATAATATAATTAACATCATTTTTGTTTTCGAATCGATGTAAATAATAAAAATTAGATCGATTGTATCACTTTTAGTGAAAAGTGACTATTTATTTATTTTTTATGCATTACTTTTAGTAAACAAATCGATTCTTAATTAAATATCATTAACATCGGTTTTAAAACAAATCGATGTAATAATAATATAATTAACATCGGTTTTGATTTCGAAGCGATGTAAATAACAAAAGTAACTTAATTGCTAAACATCAGTTTACTTAAACCGATGCAACTAATTATCATTAACATCGGTTTGATAACAAAGCGATGTAAAAATAATATAATTAACATCGGTTTTGATTTCGAAGCGATGTAAATAACAAAAATTATCTTAATTGCTAAACATCATTTTACTTAAACCGATGCAATTAATTATCATTAACATCGATTTTATAACAATTCGATGTAAAATCATAGAATTAACATCGGTTTTGATTTCGAAGCGATGTAAAATTATGTAATTAACATCGGTTTTGATTTCGAAGCGATGTAAATAACAAAAATTAGATCAATTACATCAATTTTAGTAAAAACCGATGTTATAGTGGCGATGTCAATAGCACTTTTTGTACTAGTGGTTCATGCTCGAGTTGTGGGAAAGGGGCGATGGTCATGACAGCGAAAGAAAAAGGGAAAACATAAACAAAAAACAATAAACACTGGCGTCACCTCCCCGGCAACGGCGCCAAAATTTGATGCCCGTCGTTGAGGGTACCAAAGATAAAATTTATAATTCCTAACTTTAACAATAGATAGTGAAAGTCAGGGTCGAACCACAAGGAGGTGGGGAATGTTTATTGTTTGATGTGAATGTTTAAAGTAACAATTTTGGGGGTTTTGTATTGGTTGATTACTAAGTCTAAGGCAAAGATTAAAATAAACAAATAATAAAAGATGAGAATAAAATATAATAAAAGGGATGCTAGGATGTTTGGGTAATAAATAGCTAAGGTAAAATAAATCCTAAGGTCAACATGTATTGCAGTCGCGTAAGGGGGCGTAACATATCTTTTTAAGTCTATGCTACCTAATAGCTCCTTTCGGCCTATGCTATTAGTTCCTAGGTCTCACAATTATTGGGTGTCAACAATAAGGGTGATTCCTAAATCCCAGGTCACATACCTTTCAGCCTTGAGTAACCTATCCGTCTTAAGGTGTAAACCAATGCCCTTCCCGTATCTTTCAATCTTGGGTAGGTCATTACTAACATCCTACAAGTCTCCTTATGGTCTCATTGCAGGATATTATAATTGACAAGAAAAAGACGAAATAAGAAAACATACGCGGGTGGTCGACCGACCAGCTACTCCAGTCGGCCGACCACGACCTCGGTCGACCGACCAGTTATTCCAGTCGGCCGACCGTGGTCCTGCTACAAGTCGGTCTTTCGAATCTTATTTACCTATGCATATTCATCCCCTACATCCTAACATATGAAAATTAGCTACTCATGGTTGTTAAGACGATTATAAATTTAGGAATAAACATGGTAAATATAATAAATAATCTAAGCATGCAAGATTCAATAAAGCTTGGGATTTCTATCTTAATTGAATGCAAAGGTAATAAGAACAATAATAAAAACTAGATTAAAGAGTAATTACCACAATTGGAATTAAGGCAGAACGGAATAAACTTTATTGAATACTTGAGAATTCTTTGAATAAGATAAAAGATGAACTAGATGGTAAAAGATAAAAGATCCTAAGGGTTGATAGATAGATATCAAGCATACATAACCCTAATCACAAGATTTGTTTATATAGGGTATAAAACTAAGAGTTTCCTAAAAGCTCTAATTCTACTTTATTTCCGAAAAGAACCGTCTGGGCTTCTGCTGAGGTCGGTCGACCTACTATGTGGGTCGGTCGACCGCTTCTTCCTGGACTTCTTTTATTCTTGGGCTTTTCTTCAGATTTGAACTTTTATAAAGATCAGGGTCAGTCGGTCGACCTATATTGCCGGTCGGTCGACCGCTTCCCGAAGAATTTCTCCTATTTTCTTCTTGTTTTGACTTTTGGCACTTTGACTTTGACTCCAGTTGACTTTCCATTTATTCCTTAATTAAGCAAAAGACTTGAGGATACGGATTTGATACTAAATCGTCTCTTTTCCGCATAAATCTGCAAAAGTGCATAAAAATACGAAAGTACACGATTTGTGGGAAATAAAGGCTAAAACATAGTAAATGAGCGACCAAATACGTGTAAAAATAGATATAAAACATCATAAAATAGACACGTATCAAGGATCATTTGAGGAGAGTACTTCAGACTCTAGAGGAGCATAAGCTAAACGCTAAATTGAGCAAATGTGAGTTCTGGCTGAAGAAAGTTGCATTTCTGGGGCATGTAGTTTCCAAGGAGGGGGTGTCTGTCAACCCTAGTAAGATCGAGGCTGTGACTAAGTGGCAGAGTCCGACGAATGTGAGTGAGATTCGAAGCTTCCTGGGATTGGCTGGTTACTATCGGAGGTTTGTTAAGGATTTTTCGAAAATAGCAAAGTCTTTGACATCGTTGATGAGGAAGGAAAACCGTTTCGTCTGGGATGAGAGCTGTGAGAAGGCATTCCTAACCCTTAGGAACGTCTGACAACAGCTCCTATCCTCGCTTTGCCTGTCGAGAGTGATAATTTCGAAGTTTATACTGACGCTTCAAAGCATGGACTGGGTTGTGTGCTAATGCAGAATGGGAGAGTGATCGCGTATGCTTCTCGCCAATTGAAGACCTATGAGGAAAATTATCCGACTCATGATTTAGAATTGGGAGCAGTGGTCTTTGCACTTAAATTGTGGCGCCATTACCTTTATGGAGCCACTTTTAAGGTGTTTTCTGACCACAAGAGTTTGAAGTATATCTACACCCAGCGAGAGTTGAACATGAGGCAGAGAAGGTGGATAGAGTTGATTGGAAACTACAACATGCAGATTGTCTACCACGAAGACAAGCAAATGTGGTAGCAGATGCCCTAAGTAGGAAGTCTGTTCATGCTTTGAGTTGTGCCAGGTCAAGAGTGAGGTTGCATGGCGAACTAAGCAAGATGGGAATTTTCATGATCCGGAAAGAGGATACTCTTAGTGATTTGACTGTGGAGCCTGAGTTGTATGGGGAGATTCGGGAGTTAGAAAAGAATGATGCGAGGATCCAGAACTGGGGCAAGATGATCGAGAGTGAGGATGGAGAGGCTGCATCCAAGTTCTGTATCCATACCGACGGTAGTTTGAGGTTCAGTGGGCGTTGGTGTGTTCCGGATATTGGAGAGCTAAAGAAGAAAATCCCAACTGAAGCTCACGCTACGCCATATTCCGTTCACCCAGGGGGTGATAAGTTGTACAAGGACCTTAAGAAGACGTTCTGGTGGCCAAATATGAAGAAGAAAGTCGCTGAGTTTGTGTCGAGATGTTTGACATGTCAAAGAGTGAAAGGGGAGCATAAGAGACCTCAAGGAAAAATCCAGCCATTAGATGTGCCAGAGTGGAAGTGGGAGAACATCTTGATGGACTTTATTTTGGGGTTGCCTCGGACTCAGAGGGGCAACAACATGATTTGGTTGATTGTGGATAGGTTGCCTAAGTCTTCTCACTTTATTCCCATGAAAGATACCTGGAGTAAAGCCGAGTGGCTAAGTCATATGTACAGAATGTGGTCAGATTGCATGGTCTACCCAAGGACATTGTTTCGGATCGAGACTCGAGGTTCATATCTAGATTTTGGCAGGAGTTGCAGGCCGCTTTGGGTACCCAGTTGAAAATGAGTACAGCTTTCCATCCAGCTACCGACGGCCAGACTGAGAGGACGATTCGGACCCTTGAGGATATGTTGAGAGCGTGCGTGCTCGAGTTCGGAGGATCTTGGGAGGATCGACTGGGATTGATAGAGTTCTCATATAACAACAGCTATCATGCCAGTTGATGAGTAGTATTTTGGTAACAATTTACCCCTCATTTATACCTTATTCCGACTCGATTTTGCGTGTTTAATAGATTAAATAGCTCAATTTATTATTTAATTAGTAATTATTAGTTTTATTTTATTTATTGCGAATAATTGTTAGATTTGTGGAATTTGGCATTGTTTTGGTTGTTTTAACTTGATTTAGGAACTATTTCGTAACTAAGACGGAAATTGAGAAGCAAATCGGATCGAAACGGAATTAAAACCGAGTCAAAGGAAAGGAAGCAATAAAAATGGTCACAAAGTCAACCTTTGACCTTATCAAATCATCAAATCAAAATCCTTGTGAATTTTTGCCCCTGATTTTACGACATCACCATTAATCATCACCATCTTCAATTCCACCATCACCATCATTCATCATCTCCTTCGTCATTCACAATCACCCATCATCCGCTCACCTCAACCTGCTCGAACCACCACTCAATCCTCCACACTGCTCCCCTTCTCCGTTCAATCCCCACTTCACCACAATGAAAATCGGAATCGGAACTGATTTTGATCAGCCTATCTTCGTTCAACTCTGTCCTCAATCAATCCGAGCACCACCATTTCACCCATCACCACCATTCACCACCGTCACTCACGCACCACCATTCAGACCACCATCTGCCACCATTTTCGTGTTGCTTTGCCGAAAACCCGACATCGACACTAGTCAGTTTACATCACCATGTTCCTCAATCCTCTGCATCCCCAGTTCCATCCGCAGCCATCACCACCATTTCGCATCGCCTTCATTCTCGGACTTCGACTCAACCAGCCTCCGCCATTGCTGAACTCAAATCGCTTGCAACGGCCCTCAAGCAGCAACCCAACGCCTTCAATCATCTCAAAATCGAATTCCGAGTCCATTGTTGTTGACTACCCCGCTGTTGAAGACGGATTTCGTATGTTGTGATTTGTTGACTGATGTTTTGAAGGATGCATTTTCACGTTTGAGTAGGTGATGATAAGGAAGCAGAAGAAGACAATTGGGCCCTTAATAATTTGTTTTGTTTGAGAGTTTTAAGTGAGGGCAGTTTAGTAATTTTTTTTTTTTTAGAACTTGTATAAAAGGAACACGGAACAAGAAGGGACGCAGTTTTTTTTTTTTTTTTAAAAACGCAAACAGAAGAGTAGAGTAGTTTTATCATTTTTTCCCTTCTTTTAATTACTCTTAATTTTTCGTTTAATTAGATAGCAAGTTTCAAGCTTTTGTAATCCGTCTTCTAGATCTATACAATTCCAAACATTTCCTTCCCTATGGTATAATTTTCTCTTCTCTCTTTTATTATTTACTCTTGTTTTGTTATTTATTATTTTCATAGAGTTAATGTTTGTTTTAATTAAAGTTTTAATCTTTGTTACTTTATTTAGGTTTATTCCATGTTTAAGGTTAGTGGGTAGTTTAGTTAGTACTAATTTAATCATGTTAGAGTAGTTTAATAGTTAGGGGATGGGGTTAGTGTAGAAAAGTCTGAGTCTTGTATGTGGGTAATTGTTTAAATAATGTTTGGTTGGATTATTGTTCATTATTAGTCTTGTGATACTAATGACGATTAGTGTGCTTAATTATGCCAACGAGAAATCCGAGGTTTAATTGGTTTAGTTACTTGACTATGATTGTTAAGTTGACGTCACGAAAGTGAGTTAATGTATTGATCGGGAATTTAATTAGTTGTTCGAGAGAATGCTAGTTTGAGACCCTAATTGATGATAATCACCTTGTTTATTGCGTGAATTAGTGATTTGAAAGAATGCTAATTTATGTCATGTTTCCTTATTGATAGACTCATACTTGACTACATGATACCCCATACCCCTAACTCCCTTAATTTATCGTTTACTCTTATTTTAGCTTTAGACTTTAGTTATCTATCTCACAATCTTGTTGACCGACTAAACTAGAACTAAAACAAGACTTATAGCCTAACCCCACCATCCTTTGGGTTCGACCCTAAATTATACTACTTAATTTAGGAGTTTACAAATTGTTTTTGGTGCCGAAATTGACGACAAAAACCGGCCATCACCAGTATAGGGATGGCCCCTTTTGAGGCTTTGTGTGGGAGGAAGTGTCGGAGCCCTCTGTGTTGGGATGATCGAGCCGATGTTGTGGTTTTAGGGCCAGATATGATTCAGGAGATGGTGGAGCAGGTAAAGATTATTCGATAGAAAATGAGGGCCGCCCAGAATAGACAGAAGAGCTATGCAGACCTAAAGAGGAGCGATATTTCATTCGATGTAGGAGAGAAGGTGTTGCTGAAGGTATCTCCAATGAAGGGTGTGATGAGGTTCGGGAAGCGTGGCAAGCTGAGCCAGAAGTTTATTGGACCATTTGAGATTTTGGACAGAGTTGGAGAGGTGGCATACCGATTAGCTTTACCTCAAGCCCTATCCAAGGTCCATAATGTGTTCCATGTGTCTCAATTAAGAAAGTATGTGAGTGATCCATCGCATGTTTTACGCCATGAGGTGATTGAGGTAGATGAGCAGTTGTACGTTGAGACTCCGAAAGAGATTCTGGACAGGAAGGTACGAAAGACTCGGAATGGGGAAACTGCTTTGGTGAAAGTTCTGTGGACCAACCATAATCTGGAGGAAGCTACTTGGGAGGCCGAGGCATCTATGAGGGAGCGTTAACCACATCTGTTTGATTAAGGTAAGTTACGGGGACGTAACTCTTCTTTAAGGGGGGTGGAATGTAACGTTATGTGCTTTAATTAATGTTTTGTGTTCCCAGTTCGAATGAGTAGGTTGGTTGTCGCATGAGTATGGTTGAACTTCGGGACGAAGTTCATTTTAGGGGGGAAGACTGTAATACCCCGAACATTTAGATAATTTTATTGCAAGACTTACTTTTATAATTGTTGTATCGATAGTATTTTAAACGCTTTTAACATTTGATTTATATATTATTTAAATGGGTTAGTGTATGTCGATGGTGGGGTTTGATCACGGGACCGCTGGACAAACGAGGCTTGGGCCTCGTTTTGCGTGCACAAACAAACAGCCCGTTTATGATTAAAACCCTAACTAACACTCTCATACTCCAGCCTCCATATGCCGTCATATAAGACGCTACACACCCCTAGTTACCCTACCTTACACACAACCACCACCACAGTATCTCAGCCGCCATACCATAGAAGGAAAAGGAGGTTCGAAATAGTAGTTTAGACCAGCCTAGGGACCCTCGTTTTGGCCGTGAAACTGGTAAGTCACAACCGCTGCTTTACCGTGTTGTGTAGGTGTGTCCTGTTTTGTTGGGATTCGCAGAGAATGGTGTCGTTTTTATCAGGCATGGTTGACACGGTTGTCTTGGTGGTAGTCAGGGTCATGTCGTGGGGGTGGTGCCAGTAGGCTAGGGCGTTTGTGTCGTCGTCGAAGGGGGGTGGTTTTGGTGGTCTGTTCACCACGGGAAATGAGAGTCAAGGAGGTTTTGGTTATTCGAGTCAGGGAGGTTGTTTGGGGGTGGTATCACTGTCGACTCGGGGGAGGTCAATACAGTGGTACCACCGTGTTTTATAGGTCTACTGTCGGAGGTGATGTTGGTGGGAGTCATGGGTGGTGCTGGGGGTTGCGGTGGTGGCCGACAGGGAATCGTTTCAGGCGTGTGGTGTTGCGAGAGTGGTTCAGACCTGGGTTTGCGGGATCTGGGTTGCCTCACCGGAGGTTGGCGTAGGGGTTGATGGTGTCGGGTTAGTAGCAGGTTGTCGGGGGTGTTGTGGGTTGGTGGTAGTCGATGGTCGGAGGGTCTGTACGCGGCGGTGTGGCGGTTTGTGTCACTGGGGTGCGACGGGTTATAGGCTGTTTGGTTTTTGGTCATTGTTATTATTTTCATTAATATTATTATTATTATTATTATTATTATTATTATTATTATTATTATTATTATAAAACGGGAAATTTTATTAAAAATAAAGGAAAAATTACATGAAATTTGTGGGCACCCGTGAAATTAGCTGGGCGCCCACTCCCTTAGCAATAGCAAAACTAAGGCGAGTAAAAATAAAAGCAGCACTCCGCGATCCGGCATCCTGGGACACAGAAAACTTCTGAATCCGCTTGAGCAAGGAAACAGCATCTGCCCCCAATTCCCCCAAGGAAGAGAAGGAGAAAGGCAAGAAGCCATAACCATGCGCCGCACACAAGTCCCTGTACTTGGCGCACTTCCTCCGAGCAGCATCTACCACCACCCCTCCTGGCACAAAATCAATCATGCCCGACTGAGTCAAAGGAGAGGACCCGACCAAATCTACACAAACATCGCGCCCCCGGTCCCAAGAATAGAGCAGCAAATCAGCAGGTCGAAAAGGCCCACCCGCACCATCGATCAACCCAATATCCACCTCCCGACCAGTAGTAATCCCCGACCGGTAGCAAATATCCAAAAGAGTATCACGAACCAGATTATGCCGATGCTTGACACCGACAGCACTAACGCAAGAGACAGCATGGTCCCCGTAGATATCCCCCTCAAAAACCCGGGAACAAGCAGAACAAGGAACGGACACAGAGAACAACGGAACACCCAGCCGATAACTGAGAACGCACCGGTAAGTCCTACTGTTCATAGTCTGCCCCAAGCCGGAACCAGATTATTATTATTATTATTATTATTATTATTATTATTATTATTATTATTATTATTATTATTATTATTTTAGTAAGGTCTTATTATCATATGTTTAGTAGTTCTTAATAATAATTATATATGTTAATGATGTTCATTATGTTAAAGAGGGTAATTTGTTATGTTTACGAGTCGGGAAGTTAATATTTTAGGAAAGTTTCTACTTCGGGAAAGTTTCCATTTTTGGAAACATTCCACTTATAGAAGGTTACTACTTATAGTAAGTGTAAGTTGACTTATGGGGGTTCGGGAAGTTTATTAACTCGTACGTATACATGTTTAGGTAACGGTTTTTGCGTGGAACACTTCTAGCAAGCTTGTGATTGACTGTGCTTCTACAACTTGAGGTAGGGGAATACTGTATACATGGTGATGAGTAATCTGTTTATTATCGGATGTTAACTATGTACATCTTATTGTATGAATGGTGTTATATTGTGTTTAATTGACCGCATATTTCTGTGATACGATACGGTGTGGTGATTACTGGGTCTTGTGATATGGAGCGGAGTATATTGGGTCTTGTGATTGGTGTGGAGATAATGGGTCTTGTGATTGGTGTGGAGATAATGGGTCTTGTTATTGGTGTGGAGATAATGGGTCTTGTGATACGGTGTGGAGAATATTGGGTCTTGTGATTCGGAGTGGAGATGATTGACTTTCTATTTATAGTAATGCTTTGACTGTTTATTTTTCCTCTACTCAACCTTGTGGTTGACCCTGTGTATTTGTGATCACCTGTGATGAACCAATTTATTGGGGAGCAGATTGACAGGTGCTTGAGACTATGGGAGCTAAAGGGAAGGGAGAGCTTGGATCCGGACCAGACTAGAGCCTAGATCGCCATAGTCGTTTTGTTATGAGTTGTACTTTATCTTATAAGACAGTTTTGAAGATAGTTGTAAGAACTTGTTTTTGAGTTTAACATTGAATAATAAAGTATTGTGTTCTTTTATTTGTATCTACTGCCTCGGGAAACCGAGATGGTAACACCCTTATTTATCTGGGGAGTCCTAGTTCAGGCCCTTAAATAAATGGGGGTGTTACATTTCAGTCTCATTATAGGGTATTATAATTAACGAAACAAAACAGTCTGAAAACTTGCGTGAGGTCAGTCGACCGACCAGCTAACCCAGTCGGTCGACCAACTACCTCAGTCGACCGACCAGTTAAGCCAGTCGGTCGACCAAGGTCTGCTACAGGTCGATTCTGATTTTATACCATCTACGCAAATTAATCACCTACATCCTAACATGGGGGTTTAGCTACTCATAACTATAATAAAACCGATAAAAACAATTATGAAAACGAAATTCATAGCAAACAATAGCATAAACATGCGATAAACAATAAGGTTTTGGGATTCTTCACTAAACCGGATGCTAGCAATTCTATTAAGATAACAATTAAGAACTGAAATCCAAAGAGAATTATCACGAAAGAGGAATTAGGGCAGAAAAGAGAACTGTATTGAATCTGTGGAACGATTGTTTGAATGACGAAATAAGAACAATGCTAAAAACTTAAAGGAAACAGTAACTTTATTGAGATTATTAAAACTGGATTAAGAGACTAGATAAAGATTATATTGTAGAAAACTAGATGCTTTACCCTAAACACGAATTAGGCTTAAATAGGAATTACAAAGGCGTCTTCTTGTTAACCTAATCCTTCACGGGCTTTTGCGGAAAACTTTCTGAAACTGCGCCTCGGTCGACCGACCAGGGTAGTTGGTCGGTCGACAGATTATCGGGCCCATTAGCTTTCTGTCTACGTAAGTTGAATTCTGGGTTTGAGTTAACGGGTGCTTTGGTCGACCGACCAGGGTAGTCGGTCGGTCGACCGGATTTCCTGTGTGTCAGCTTTGAATTCGTCTTAAATTGATCCTATGGTCTTTGGTTCACGCTTTGATGTTGTCTCCTCCTCGTTCCTTGGTTATCTTGGTTATGCAAAAATCCCGAGGGTAGCAATTTGGCCTGAAATCGCCTCTTTTCCGCATAATTCTGCAAAAGAGCATAAAAATAAGAAAGTAGACAATTGTTGGGAAATAAAGGCTAAAATATCGTAAATGAGCTCTAAAATGCGTGTAAAAATAGATGTAAAACATCATAAAATAGACACACATCAACCATCATTCAACCCCTTACCTCATCAACCATGGGAGGAAACCGAGCAGAGAGACGACCAAAGAACAGAAATGACCCCTTGGTTTTGCAAGAGGTGGAGAATGTGCACGCGGCAAGTGACTATGCACCGGATCCGGACTTCCCGGGGCTCACCTTCCGCTCCGTCACACAAAAAGGTAATTTAATCGTCTTCGTAAGTCGTCCTCTACACCCTACTCGTTTTATTAACCGTGTATCCATGAGGGAAATGAGATTAGATAATATAACCATGGAGGTGTTTGAGGGTGTGGGTATGAAAAATTTGTATGAGACTAGGGCGGTGCAAGCTTCGCCTCGTTTGAGTTGGGAGTTTTTGAGTCCCCTCAAGGTTACCAAACACAAGGGTTCAGAAAAAGTTGTTTTCTTGGATTTCCGTCTTCTCAATAAGGATTACCATCTATCTTTGTCTGAGTTTGCTCGAATTTTTGGGCTAAAGGCCGACCTTCCAATTCATGCTCCGGAGGGGTTTGATACTGAGGTTGTTTGGACTGCAATTTCCGGGTTAAAAGTAATAGAACGACATAGACGCCGACAAATAGGGTGCTCCTTGCACCAATTCGCATCTGGCACAGGTTAATGGGGTACACTACTACAAAATCAGGCAATAACAACGACCCTTCAACAACGCTTATTCACGAAATTAGTAAAAACCGTTGTTGAATGGATTATCATGTTATCGAGGAAATTTATTAAAACTAATAACAACAGTTTGTATTTGTTGACCGTTGTTATTAGTTTTAACAACGGATAAAACTCTACGAACCATTGTTAATAGGTAAACTAATAACAACAGGTTACTCTGTAATACATTATAGCCATTTTTATTAATTTGGCGCAAAATTAGTGAAAAGTAGTAACAACGGTAGTTATAAAACCCGTTGTTATATCTTTTTAACGACAGTTGTCATTGGAACCGTTGTTAAAATTAGTGAAAAGTAGTAACAACGGTTGTTACAAAACCCGTTGTTATATACTTTTAACAACGGTTCTGAACATGCAACCAAAAGCTAAAGAAACCTTAATATGCAGAAGTCATTGCACAAAACAGAAGACATTGCACAAAACAAGTACATTGCAACATTAATATTAATGATAAATCTTATACATTGCAGCATTTATGGGAAAAGGACTAATGGAAATGCAAAGCCCAGTTGATGCACAAGATAATGAAGACAATCCCGGTTATGCGTAAAAACATCTTCTCAAGCTGCCACCAATGACGCCATTCTGGTGCACTGCTAACGTCTGGGTGATTCTCATTCTATTGTGTAATAACTGACTGAATATATGCGAGGACTTGCCTTGCATGTGGGGATAATGCTGGAAGATCAGGACGTAACATATCTCTTGCTTCAGTCAAGTAGCGAGTATCAGGCCTTCGAGGGTATGAATCTGATGATGATGAAGCTTGGTTGACTAATCGGACTGCTTTACGCCTCTTGATCCAGTAATCACGTTGATGTTCGAGGGATGCTTTCATCAATGGGTTTTCGGTTATATAGCCTGCGAGATACGACTCAAGTTCTGTTATTTGCTGTGAAAGCCATCTTCGTCGTTCATAAGAAATGGGTTCATTGCCATTTTTTTTTTTCAGATTTGGTAAAAATCGGGTTGATAAAAACTGGGTTTAGGGGGAATGATTTAATCAATGAGGTATTGTGATTTGTTATTAATAGAGGAGTTCCACATTTATAAGCAGCCAAGTTAACGTAGTGAAAACAAATTGAGCGTGAAAATAAGTAACTTTTACCGCCAGTTTTTAAGACAATCATAACTTGTAACAACGGCTTTTAAGAACATAACCGTTGTTATAACGTGCAACTTAGACTTTTAACAATGGGTTTTAAGCGCATACCCGTTGATGATACTAATTTTAACCGCCGGTTTATTTGCATGTTTTCGAGACACTCGTTTGAGTACTTCCATGTTCATATGTATGTTTATAGTTTAACGTCTTTACAGTTTCCCACTTTCTTTACACTTTCCCACTTTTCATCACAAAAACTATAAAGACTCGAAAAATCCCAATCCATTCCCCTTCCACAAAGACTATTTTCATTGTTACTTTTCATCACAAAAAATATGGATGTTTATGTTAAGAATCAAGTTGTTGATCTTAAAAAGAAATATGAATCACACACTGTTCGTCTCCATACCAATGAGTTGTCTGTGGTTAACACCTTATATAAAGTTATGGAGACTCGAAAAAAGCCATTCCTGGTGGCGTCAACTTCGAGTTACTGGACGGGGCCATTGAGTCTATGTTGAAGGCGCTTGAAGAAGCTAGGGCGTTGAGGAAGCATTTTGAATATATGGTGGTTGATTTGGAGAAAATAATTAGAGGAAGACGATGAAAAGTTCTTGTAAAATCTAATTGATATCAATTGTTTTATGATTGATATCATTTTTGTATTTAAATTATGGTTTTGGGATGGTTTTAATAAGGAAGATATATATGCAATGTAATGTTTTGGGATGGTTTTGATTTCAATATGCAATGTTTTATTTTCTTCAATTATTAACAGTTTAAATTCGTTGTTATTGCAACAACATAAGCACATTTTACAGTTTATAGACAGTCATAAAACATTGTGATTACTTTTAACAACGTGTCTTTTGTAAAAACCTGTTCTTGAAAGTAAAAACAACAGTTTTTATCACTATAACCGTTGTTATTGCCTATTTTTTATTATTCGAATATATTGCCTTTTTTTATTATTCGTCAAAATTATAAAAAGTTTAAAAATGAATTGATTTTCCAGGAAATTTAAAAGTTTAAAATGAATTGATTTCAACGGATATTAAACATTGTGATAACGTTTAACAACGGGTCCTTTGTTAATACTCGTTGTTAAAAGTAGTAACACCGGTTTCTTTCAGTAAAACTGTTGTTACTGCCTATTTTTTTTTGTTATTCGTTGCTATTGATATATAATCCAAACCCATGAATATATATACAGTAGCAGAAACAACAACAGAATAATTGTAACAGTAGAAAAAGCAACAACAACAGAAACAGCAACAACAACAGCAACAACAACAATAGCAACAACAAAAACTTGAATGGTCAAAAGCAGACCCACTGTAACAGCAGAAACATGCAGTAAAATGAATTGGGAATCTTCAACAATGACCAAAACTAACAAAAGCTAAAGACAATACATTGAATGACTGCACATCTTAAACTTGTTATAAATTCAGACAATACACTCATTCTGCAATACTCCCCATAAATAAACCAAACCAAAACCATCAAATTACTAGATATTTTGGAAATGACTCAAAATGTTGCTCGTCCATATCACTGTGTGCTAATAAATGCCCCCAGTTATATGGAAAATGGAAATTTTTTTGCCAAAAGCTTTACTCCTTTGAGGAAAGCTTATTGAGCTGGGATACTCGGTCAACAGAATTAAGCCACAATGGGCGCCAAGGGGATTCAAAGGGATACTACTCATCAGTTTGGAACATCATCTGCATCAGTAGAATCAACATTTAAGCTTGCCAATATGTTTCAACTCAGAGGCCATGGTAAGAGCGATTGGGTTGCTCCGAATAGATCAAAAGTCCAACCATACCTCTGGGTAGCCACAGACGAGGACGACGAGCTTCTAAAGAATACAATGGACTTTGTCCACGTGCCGTATGCGACCATCTTTAATGGACAGCAACTGGCCAATTCAGAAATCATCGATGCCTACAACCAGGTTGTGGCTGTTTTCCAAGCTATGTACACCTAAAAGTTCCAAGCAACATCCTATGTTAGACGTTGAGTGTCAAATTGTGTGTGTCTGTATCCGCCTATCATAAGCAGTGTAACGTGGTCTTGTAAGATTTCCGCTATGGTTGTATAAGTAGTAGTTATTCCGAAGTTCCTAAATGAAAATCTGTATTAAATATGTAGTACCTAAGTTTTTTTACAAAAAATCAGAATGATAAGGAAGATATATATTTATTTAAATTAAAAAAAAAACTAAAAAAAAAATGCATATATATGCTAATACCTTACAATATAAACAACCTCAGGATTGGGGACGTTTCTTGCCCGACATAGTTTCTTCGTTAACCCAAATATCTTCACTATGATCGCCACGCATATAGATGCTTTCAATGTTATCATCATTAGTGTCAACATCGTCGAAATAAGATACGGTGGTAGAGTGATCCATTCCCTCAAATACGACATCCTGATCATCACCACCATTATCGGGAGCAGCTATAGATATTACAACAGACCACTTCTTATCCATAGGATCGGTGACATAGAATACTTGTTTAGCTTGAGATGTCATTATGAAAGGATCATCCTTATTATTGCAAACCTTATCCAAATTGACCAATGTAAATCCCATTTTATCCTTTCAAACACAATTGTTGTTGTTATCAACCCAGTTACATCGAAACAAAGGTATTGTGAAATCAATGTAATCTAATACCAATATTTCTTGAATAACACCATAATAGAGGCATTTTCCCCAAATAGGGTTTTTATCTTTTGAAGAAGCAAAGTGCATTGCCTCAAATTCAGAACTGACACCACTATTTTACATTGTACTCAACTCCTCTTGCTCGCGGGTGTAAAAGTATATCCATTAATAGCAAAACCGCGGAAAAAAGTGGCTCTGGCTTTTGGACCTAAACCAAGACGTAGTAACCTAGGAGAGATGTCATCACCATACAAATTATTATACTCTAAGAAAATATTCCTAAACCACTCTCCAAACGTCTTCTTATGCTCGTTTGCTCTCCACATCTCGCTCTTCTTTGGGTGATAGTATTTGAGCTCATCTTTGTGTTGTTGAATATAAGGTTGCATCTCATCTTCGTTGTTTAGCACATACGTATGTGTTAAATACAACATGTCATGTGTCACAATTTTTTCAACCCGGCCCCTAATACATGTTCCGGTCATGCAGTCACTATGACAATTCTTTGGAACGCCAATTAACTCCTCAGGGGAGAGATGAGCGTAACAATATGCAAGAGTTTCGTCTAAAATAGCGCGTTCAACAATACAACATTCTGGACGATACCGATTAGATGTATAGTCCTTGTACACTTTCATCAATCTTTCGATAGGGTACTGGTATCTCAAGTACACGGGCCCAAGGTACAAAATCTCCCTAACCAAGTGAGTGGTCAGATGAATCATGATAATGAATAAAGAGGGTGGAAAATACATTTCAAACTGACAAAGATGTAGAAAATATCTGTATACTTCCCAACTCAAAATTATAGGATTGTAACAGAATTACAAGATACGATTTATAGTCATAAACGAAAAACGATATACAAAGGTCAAGGAATAAGAATCAATATTTGGTCCCCATATAAGGCCTAAGAACAGATATCAAAGTAGATATCCTCATAATCGTTGCACCCAAGATGCTCCGAGAAATACCTTTTCTTGAGCTAGAAACTTAAAATTATTGTTAATTTTGTGAATGATGAACTCGAGAGAGGAAGAGGAAGGACATATGCTTTGAGATGCATGAGGGAGAGTAATCAACCCTGTGGTTGTGTTATGTCAGACGTGTAATTGTTGAGAGCAAAAGTGTAACACCCCTTGTAGAGTTTTAGATAGAATAGACAAATCGGTATTTGAGTCCACCTAAAACACTCTTCCCAAAATCGACTCCTCCGACCGTGTACTATTACACACCCAAACCGAATAAACCAATTGTGTTACTTGGTTATTTGTCTCTTTTATATAATGTTTATCTATATAATTCGATAATTAAATATAACAGTTTATATCTAATTATATTATTTAATCGGTATTAAATAATTACATTATATACCTCAATTAAATATAACATTTTATATTTAATTACAAATTAACATTTAATTCGTCTCAGCTAATATTATTTAATCAGTATTAAATAATCATATCATCATTACATTGACTAACCTTTTAGTCGTATAAGGCATCAATATGATTATATTTTCATTTAATCATATCTCTCAGAATACATCCTTTAGGTGTGACTATTAGGGATTAGTTGATTACCGCCATCTGTATGACAATAACGTCAAACTTTTAACAAGCCAACTGTTATTGATAAACGTGAATCAATTGATTAAAATACATAGTATACCCCGTGAACCTTTAAGAGATTTATACATGTTGTCGCACTAATTGTGGAGGACACTAGCTCCAACAATCTCCCACTTGCCCTTACAAGTGTATGTGCGATAATCGATTCTCATAACCATTAAATTTCTCCCACTCAATGTAAAAAAATTTGCAAATCCTTATTCACAAAGGTCGTATTTTTACAAGTGATTTGTATCAAGAGTGGTTTTCCCGACTAGAGAGTAACTCAACTGATAAACGAATCATTATTCGAGCATAGCCATGCATTTTAGTTATTACTCCTAGAGTGGCCCTGAGAAATATTAAAACCCGATAAGGGCTGGATATTTTCTTGAACTCGAATCTTGCAGTTACAAGCATAGTATGAAATGACCCAGAAAAAATCTTCTTCGTCCCTGTTACGGTCGACCGTGAGAAAGAAACCAAAGTCACCCAAAATCGCCTTTATCTCAAGAGACAGTCGATAGTAAAAACAATCGACTCTAGGAACACTATGGACGTCCTATCCACGACCTGGCACCGAATGTTCTGAAACATTTAGGACTCCATTTTTATTTCATGAATTGTCCTACCGTTTCACTTATGGCTCGTTGAACCCACCATCAATCGACATCACTAAATAATTGCTAGAGTTATCAACTCATGTAGGCGATTACGGAGCAAAACAAATATAATGTAATTCAGTTCACTTTGTGGTGTTCAAAGTTGTATGTACAATCCACATGAAAAACAAAATATAAAAACAAAATCGATGGTGTTATAAATAGTATATGAAAGAGATACAATTATCCAATCCATAGAAGTATTAGTATAACTCAGGAACACGTTTAATTCCCATGGAAATAACGTTCCCTTCATGCTTATCATATCTTAATGGCTTAGTGAAAGGATCTGTGATGTTGTCATCCGTCGCAATAATCTTGTCTATCACTATCTCTTTTTGCTCCACGTAATCGCGTATCATGTGAGCCTTCCGCAGTAGATGTCTAGATTTCTTGCTAGACTTAGGCTCCTTAGCCTGAAAGATGGCACCTCTATTAACGCAATAGATGGTGATCGGGTCATTCAAACTCGGAACTACTGTTAGTCCTTGTAAGAATTGACGCATCCATATAGCTTCTTTTGCAGCTTTCGAAACGGTATAGTACTCGGACTCAGTTGTAGAATCTACTATAACACTCTGCTTGGAGCTTTTCCAACTGACAGCAGCGCTATTAAGAGTAAACACGTATCCAGACCGAGATTTCGAGTCATCTCGATCCGTTTGGAAGTTAAGCATCTGCGTAACCGTTTGTGCACTGCTCAATGTCACCTCCATAAGTCAATACCCAATCTTTAGTCCTCCGTAGGTACTTAAGAATGTTTTTAACAACCCTCCAATGTGATTCACCTGTATTGCCTTGGTACCGACTCGTCATACTCAATGCATATGCCACATCTGGACATGTGAATATCATAACATACATGATCGATCCTATAGCTGATGCATAAGGAATGCGACTAATGCACTCGACCTCTTCCGATGTCTTTGGTGCCTGATCTTACTCAAATGCACCCCCGAGATCATTGGAAGTAACCCCTTCTTGGAGTTGGTCATGCTGAACCTGTCAAGAATCTTATCTATACAAAACTCCTGACTCAGTGATAACATCCGTCGTGATCTATCTCTATAGATACGGATCTCCAAGATGCATTGTGACTCACCCAGATCTTTCATCTGGAAATGGTTCTTTAACCATACTTTTACCGAAGATAAGAGAGGAATGCCATTCCCGATCAAGAGTATGTCGTCGACATACAACACTAGGAAGACAATCTTACTCCCATTCGACTTGATATACAAGCATGGTTCTTTGACCGATCAAATGAAACCATTCTCTTTTATCACATGGTCGAAACGATGATTCCAACTCCGAGAAGCTTGCTTAAGTTCATAAATGGAACGCTTAAACTTGCACACTTTCTTAAGATTTCTAATATCGGTGAAACCTTCAGGGCTGTACCATGTATAAGTCCTCCTCCAAATAATCGTTTAAGAAGGCGGTTTTCACATCCATTTGCCAAATTTCAGTCATGAAAGGCGACAAACTCTAAGATTATCTGAACGGAACGCAGCATGACTACGGGTGTAAAAATTTCATCATAGTGCAACTCTTGCACTTGAGTGAAACCTTTTGCCACTAGTCCTGCCCTATAGGTTTCTGATTGTCCCTCTATGGAATGTGTATCTTATAAAGCCATGTGCACTGAAGAGGTCTTACCTTATGAGGCAAATCAACCAACTCCCATACGTTATTCTCATACATGGAGTCCATCTCGGATTACATGGCATTAAGCCATAGCTTTGAGTCGGAACAGATCATAGCATCTTTATAGGCTGCGAGTTCGTTACTCTCTAGGAGTAAAAAGTCAGCTCCGTAAAGTTCCTCGACCATACCAATGTATCTGTTTGGAGGAATGAAGACTCTACCCGACCTCCTAGGTTCCTCAGGAATATCAACGGCAACAGACGTTGAAGGAACAATTTCCTCCATTGGTTACTCGGTTGTTGGTTCTTGAATCTCCGACAGATCGAAGGTTCTATTACTCATCTTGTTCTCGAGAAACTCTTTCTCTAAGAACTTCCCACTAGCCGCAACATAAACGCGATGTTCTTTCTCTAAGAACATTCCTTTTGGATAACCAATAAAGTATGTCTGGACCGATCATGGGTCGAGCTTATCCTCGTGTCTCCACTTGACATAAGCCTCACAGCCCCAAACCCGAATAAAGGACAAGTTAGGGACCGTTCCCTTCTATATCTCAAAGGGAGTTTTGTCTACAGCTTTAGACGGACTTCGGTTAAGTATAAGAGCAGCTGACAAAAGAGCAAAACCCCATAATGATTAGGTACTACCGTGTGACTCATCATGGATCGAACCATATCAAGTAATGTCCGATTTCTCCGTTCGGACACACCATTTAATTGAGGTGTTCCAGGTGGAGTTAACTGTAATACTACCCCACAGTTTTTAAGGTGTTGATCAAACTCATTTGAAAGATATTCGCCACCACGATCTGATTGAAGTGCTTTAATCTTTCTATCCAGTTGGTTCTCAACCTTCGCTAGGGATTCCTTGAACTTTTCAAAGGACTCGCTTTTATGCTTCATTAAGTAGGCATATCCGTATATACTCAAATCGACCGTGAAAGTGATAAAATATCTATAACCATATCTCGCGGTGATAGACATAGGTGCACACATATCAGTATGTATGAGTCCTAATAGGTCTGTAGCGCGCATTCCAACACCTTTGAAGGAAATTCGAGTTATCTTGCCGATGAGACATGTTCACACGTGCCAAATGATTCATAATCAAATGGGGATATAACACCATTTTGAATGAGCTGCTTTACACATTTCTCATTTATGTGTCCCATGCGACAGTGCCATAGATAAGTTTGATCTTTGTCACCAACCTTTCATTTCTTATTATTCACGTGTAATACATCTGTCGTTTGATCTAAGATATAAATGTCATTCTTGGAAACTGCTTTGCCATAAATCATTCCATTCAAAGAGAAAATACAGCTATTATCTTTTATTATGAATGAAAAGTCGTCTTTATCGAGTACGGAAACAGAAATAATGTTCTTAGATAAACTGGGTACATATTAAGAGTTATACAGATATAACTCAAATCCACTCGGTAGTTGGATTGCATATGTTCCCATCGAGGTTGCAACAACTTTTGCTCTATTCCCGACTCGCAGGTCCACATCACCCTTTGCGAGAGGTGTGATGTTTTCAGATGAGAACCACAACCAGTATCAAGTACCCAAGTTCCGAAACTTGCATGGTTAATCTCAATCATATGAATATAAGATGACATACCAATAAGACTGACGCGACCTATTTTTATGTCCTCACGGTACACTGGACAGTTCCGCCTCCAATGCCCAGTCTTGTGGCAATGGTGGCATTCAATGTCACCGTCTTTGCTCTTTGTCTTGCCTTGTGAGCTAGTTGTCTCACCAGGCCCACTCATATTGAATCCAGCCTTCTTAAACTTTGTGGCTTAGCTACAGTTAGCTCGCCATGAGCCTTGCCCTTACCCTTGCCCTTGTTAGCTATCATGAGATCTTTCTCGGTCTTTACATGAAGGGAGTGTAGCTCATGAGGACTTTTTCTCATGTCAATCATGTAATAGTTGGCCCTGAAAAGGGCAAAACCATCATGAAGTGAATGAAGCATACGGTCAATGACTTTGCTCTCGCTGACTTTGCAATCAAGTGTAACATTCCGTATTTTCGTAAAATCCAATTTAATCGTTTTAAATTATTTTACGTAATAAAATAATATTTTAATAATTTAACTCTGAAGATTTTGATTCAATAAGTGAGATCCGTCTTAAGAACCTCAAGTCCTTAAGACGAATACAACTTGGCATGTAAATATCCGACTTAAACATCCGTTCCATTTATCCGACCCATTTTAATTACTCGGAAAGGACAGTCCTTAAAACCCCTTAAACCCCTAATATGTCGACATTCATCCTCCTTCAACAAACTCTTTTACAGTAAACTCTTTATCCTCAAACCTCCATTAATACTCCTTTCTTTTGAGCTTTTCTCCCTCATCCGTTCTTCAAATTGCGAAAGTGAGTACATTTTCGGAATCCTCGTTCGATTTCCTAGTCATCCATCACTTTCATTTTTCATTTCGTCGACTTTGAAAAACGGGTTGTTTTCCTTAAAATCCGTTTTAAGCACTTAAAATCCGTTTTCTATGTTGTAGGTGTTGGCCTGGACGATCCCGACACCGATAGTTACGTGATTGAGGAGGATCATCTGCCGGAGTAAGCTTGAAAGGTGACGATAATGAGAAACTCGGCCTTTATGTGTATATTAGCACTTTTGTTGTGTTTCTTATGTTTAGTTCTGATTTTTGTTCAAGTATTATGTTTAAGGAACTTAGTATCATGTTTAGGATATTGAATATGTGAGGAATCCATACTTAAAGGTGTTGTTATATGTTCATATGTGATTTTCAGTTTTTCTCACTTTGCGACGGATACTCAATATAATCATTTGAGGATTGTTATGGGACTTGTTTGCTGGTAGAATAGTAATATTTAATGATTTATGTTGTTGGGTAAACATCAATTGTGGTGTTGTTGAAGATTAGAAGTCGAGTTGTGAAACTTTAGAAAGGTTGGAAATCCCGATTTTTGGTTACAGGCTCTCTGAGCCGGTCGACCGACCGGCTGCCGGTCGACCGGCTGGGAGAGCGTACTGCTTGATTTTCGTAAATTTTGCGATAGTGGCCTTGGACTGCCAGCCGGCCGACCGGCTGGTAGTCGTTGTGTGTTATGTATGTTTTGCGAGAACATAAGTAGGATGGGAGCCCAGCCGGCAGACCGGCCGCCTGCCAGCCGGCTGGGAGTGTAAAGGGGTGGTTTGAGAAATAGAGAAGGCTAGGGAATGGAGTCCCAGCCGGCCGACCGGCTGCCTGCCGACCGGCTGGGAGTCCTTGGTGATGTTTTCGTCATTTTGAAAAGAGGCGTAGACTGAAGGATCACCAGCCGGCCGACCGGCTGCCTGCCGACCGGCTGGGGATCCCTGAAGACGTTTTGTGTTGTTTTTGCGTGTAACTTTCAAACGGTTAATCAATTTTATTTGAAACTCGTTTGTTTACCCGTGATATATACTTGAGGTTCCCGGTGTACGGGCAACACTATATTGGGTTCGGGAATGGAGTGAGGATAGAGACCCCCCGGTCGGGTAACCGAAAGGGAAACCGGCTCTCCCTCGTCTTGGTTTCCGGAATCAATTAAGTGTTGATTAGAGGTTTAAGAAGTTAGAACTATAGGTTAGTTTCTACCTCTGGATGTTTGTAACACCCCCATTTATTTAAGGGCCTGAACTAGGACTCCTCAGATAAATAAAGGTGTTACCATCTCGGTTTCCCGAGGCAGTAGATACAAAGGAAGATAAACAGTACTTTAAATTAAATTTAAACTCAAACATGTTCTTACATAACCAAAAGATAAAACTGTTCGGATCAAAAGAAAGTACAACTCATAGACTATTTCTATGTGATCTATGCTCTAGACAGGTCCGGGTTCATGCTTCTCTCTTCCCCAAGCTCCCATAGTCTTTAACCTGTCAATCTGCTCCCCATTAATTGGTTCATCACAGGTGATCACGAATACACAGGGTCAACCACGAGGTTGAGTAGAGAAAACTGTAAGTAAAACCACATTACTATAAATAGAAAGTTGAACTTCTCCACTCCGAATCACAGACCCTTTTTCTCCGCACCAAACACAGACCCTTTATCTCCGCGCCACACATACCCTTTTATCTCCGCACCAAACACAGACCCTTTATCTCCACGCCACACAGACCCTTTTATCTCCTCATCTCATATCGTATCACAGAATATATATAATCAGATATCATAATATTCCAATCGAGTATTAATATAAGACATTCATAGTAATTATCAATAACAACTGAGTAATCATTATGATATGCGCCGTAATTCCCCTACCTGTAGTTGTAGAAGCAAATGGTAAAATGCACAACCGTTCTCAGAAGTGCTCCACACGAAAACTTCCACCTAGATAAGTATTACTTTAATTAATATTTCCCTAATTCACGTATAGCATACACACATTCTATTAATAGACACTTCCTATACTTAGAAAGTTTCCCAACAACCGAGTTACCCAAAATAGTAACTTTCTAAATATAGTAGCTACTAAAAATAGTAACTCCGACAAGTAAATAAACACTTGGTTTGAAATTCAAAACTAAATCTTTACCATAAATACCAATTAAACATATACCATAATTATCATATTACCCCTTAAATGCAAATATTCTAAAATCATTAATAAAATTAATAGTGGAAATAAAATAAGAATAATAATAATATTAGTAATAATAGTAAAAATAAGAATAATAAACAACACCACCATTCCCCACGAACCCAGCCTTACAACGACCTCAACAACCCGACAAAACAGACCCTCAACTCGAACAGCCCTCAACAGCCGTGAACAGGCCCTTCGGCCACCAGTACACGCACCCCCCTAACACTCCTAACCACCTTCTACCACCGCGACATCACCTCCCTACCACTGACCTCCGGCGAGCAACCAAAAACCCGTGACAAACACTACCCTTCACCCACCTGCTCTAAACACCTGCAACCAACCCTTTTAACCCAACCAAAACAGACTCAAAACGACACCACCTCCAGCACCGACAACCCCTGGAACCACCACGCTGACACACCCTGACACCCGCACTAGACACCACGGTGGTGCCACTGTGTCGACCTCCCCCGAGTCAACAGTGGTACCACCTCCCTTACTCCCCCCTGTGACAACCCAAAACAGACCCGAGAACTAAACCACTCGACTGACACAATGAACCCTCCTTTTTACACCACCCGTGCTATCCAACACCCACCACGACTCACCCCTGACCACCTCTTAACCACCATAAGAACAACGAAACAAAAACCATAACCAAAACGACACCACAACCCCTCTCGAAAGAGCAACAAACACCAGCAGTATAAACGAATTGCAAATAAAACAGACACAGGTTGCGGCTTACCCGTTTTCTGACTCAAATCGAGGCTAGACCAGGTCAAAACAACCGTGAGAGTGTCCTCCTTCTTGGGGTGTGGTGGCGGCTGAGCAAATAGGGTAGGGGTGATTGTTGTAGATAGGTCAGAAAAGGTGTGTCGAAGCTCCTCTTATAAGGCGGCTGAGTAAGGTGTAGGATAGGTTTTAGCAAACCAAGAAGTCGTGGGCTTGTTGTCTTATGTTTGCACGAAATTCGAGGCCCATGGCCGTGCTGCCATGGGTCCTGGGTTCGAATCCCATCAAATACACTTTACCAACATCATCCCTAGGTGGCTAGTTCCCCTTTTCGAGTCACAAATAAGACCTAAACAACTCGTATAAAACGAGTACGAGCAAGCTTATAAAACGAAATATTTAAAATAAAAGTAACGAAAATGCGAGGTATTACAGTCTTCCCTCCTTAAAAAGAACTTCGTCCCGAAGTTCCCATACTTAGGTGACAAAACAATCAACTTACGACACAAACAGCACAACCAGACAACTTAAATCACAGAATGTCACATTCCACCCCCCTTAAAGAAAAGTTACGTCCGCGTAACTTACCTCAATCAAAGAGATGTGGGTAACGCTCCCTCATAGATGCCTCAGGCTCCCAGGTAGCCTCTTCCTGATTATGATTTGTCCACAGGACTTTTACCAATGACGTCTCCCCATTGCGAGTCTTCCGTATCTTCCTGTCCAAAATCTCTTTCGGAGTCTCAATGTATGCTAACTGCTCATCGACCTCAATTACCTCATGCTGAAGCACATGTGATGGATCACTCACGTATTTCCTCAACTGAGACACATGAAACACATTATGGACCTTGGATAGGGTTGGAGGCAAAGCTAAGCGATATGCCACCTCTCCAACTCTGTCCAAGATCTCAAATGGTCCAATAAATTTCTGACTCAGTTTGCCACGCTTGCCAAATCTCATCACGCCCTTCATCGGAGAGACTTTCAATAGTACCTTCTCTCCGACCTCAAACGAAATATCGCTCCTTTTCAGATCGGCATAACTCTTCTGTCGATCCTGAGCGGCCCTCATCCTCTGATGAATAATCTGAACCTGCTCCACCATTTCCTGAATCATATCTGGCCCCAAAGTCACAACATCAGCTCGATCATCCCAACACACAGGGCTCCGACACTTCCTCCCGTATAGAGCCTCGAAAGGGGCCATGCCTATGCTTGCATGATAGCTGTTATTATAAGAAAACTCGATCAACCCCAATCGATCCTCCCAAGATCCTCCGAACTCAAGTACACAAGCTCTCAACATATCCTCAAGAGTCTGAATCGTCCGCTCAGTCTGACCATCAGTAGCCGGATGAAAAGCTGTACTCATCTTCAACTGGGTACCCAAAGCAGCCTGCAACTCCTGCCAAAACCTAGATATGAACCTCGAGTCTCGATCTGAAACAATGTCCTTGGGTACGCCATGAAGTTTGACCACATTCTGAACATATGACTTGGCCAACTCGGCTTTACTCCAGGTATCTTTCATTGGAATAAACTGAGCTGACTTAGTCAAACGATCCACGATCACCCAGATCATGTTGTTGCCCCTCTGAGTTCGAGGCAACCCCACGATAAAGTCCATCGAAATATTCTCCCACTTCCACTCGGGCACATCTAATGGCTGGACCTTCCCCTGAGGTCTCTTATGCTCTCCTTTCACTCTCTGACAAGTCAAACACCTGGACACGAACTCTGCGACTTCCTTCTTCATGTTAGGCCACCAGAACGTCTTCTTAAGATCTTTATACAGCTTATCACCCCCTGGGTGAACAGAATAAGGAGTAGCATGAGCTTCAGTCAGGATCTTCTTCTTTAGTTCTTCTACATCTGGAACACACCATCGTCCACTGAACCTCAAGCTACCATCTGTATGAATACTGAACTTGGATGCAGGCTCTCTACCCTCACTCTCCACCATCTTGCGCCATTTCTGGATTCTCGCATCATTCTGCTGTAACTCCCGAATATCCCCATACAACTCAGGCTCCACGGTCAGATCACCAAGAGCATCCCCTTTCCGGATCATCAAAATTCCCATCTCCCTTAACTCGCCATGCAACCTTACTCTCGATCTGGCACAACTCAAAGCATGTACTGACTTCCTACTTAGAGCGTCAGCTACCACATTCGCCTTGCCCTCGTGGTAGACAATCTGCATATCATAGTCTCCGATCAACTCTATCCACCTCCTCTGCCTCATGTTCAACTCTTTCTGGGTGTAGATATATTTTAGGCTCTTATGATCAGAAAACACCTTAAAAGTGGCTCCATAAAGGTAATGACGCCACAATTTCAGTGCAAAGACCACAGCGCCCAATTCCAAATCATGAGTCGGATAATTTTCTTCATAGGTCTTCAACTGGCGAGAAGCATACGCGATCACTCTCCCATTCTGCATTAGCACACAACCCAGCCCATGCTTGGAAGCGTCAGTATAAACTTCGAAGTTATCACTCCCTACTGGCAAAGCAAGGATAGGAGCTGTTGTCAGGCGTTCCTTAAGGGTTAGGAATGCCTTCTCACAACTCTCATCCCAAACAAAACGGTTCTCCTTCCTCATTAACGACGTCAACGGTTTTGCTATCTTCGAAAAGTCTTTGACGAATCTCCGGTAATAACCTGCTAACCCCAGAAAACTTCGGATCTCACTCACATTCTTCGGACTTTGCCACTTAGTCACAGCTTCAATCTTACTAGGGTCAACAGATACCCCCTCTTTGGAAATGACATGCCCCAAGAACGCCACTTTCTCCAACCAGAATTCACACTTACTCAACTTAGCATTGAGTTTATGTTCTTCCAGAGTCTAAAGTACCTTCCTCAAATGATCTTCGTGCTCCTCCGCATTCTTGGAATATACCAGGATATCATCGATAAATACCACCACGAACTTGTCGAGATACGGGCTAAAGACTCGATTCATCAAGTCCATGAACACAGCTGGAGCATTAGTCAATCCAAAGGGCATAACCACAAATCCATAGTGGCCATACCTCGTTCGGAAAGCGGTCTTCGGAATATCTTCATCCTTTATCCTCAATTGATGATACCCGGATCTCAAATCAATCTTGGAGAAAACCCCGGCTCCACTCAACTGATCGAACAAGTCGTCAATTCTCGGCAATGGGTAACGATTCTTGATGGTTACATTATTCAGTTCTCGGTAGTCAACACACAACCTCAAACTCTCATCCTTCTTTTTCACAAATAAAACAGGTGCTCCCCAGGGCGACACACTGGGTCGGATGAACCCTTTCTCAGCTAGCTCATCCAATTGCTTCTTCAACTCCTCCATTTCTTTCGGTCCCATACGGTACGGTGATTTAGATATTGGTCCCGCTCCTGGTTTGAGGTCAATGGAAAATTCCACTTCCCTCCTCGGCGGTAACCCTGGAACGTCGTCTCGAAAAACTCCCTTAAACTCCCGTACCACAGGTATCTCACTAGTCTTGGGGGTCTCAGCCTCACAATCCCACATTTGGCACAAAATTAGGCTTTCTCCTTTCCTCAAGCTAGACTTCAAGGTATTGACGGATATGAATTTGATCTTTGGTTTGACTCTATACCCCTTGTAGGATACCCTCACTCCCTTGGGTCCCTTCAAGGAAATTTTCTTTTGATGACAGTCGATAAAAGCCCTATACTTCCCCAGCCAATCCATCCCTAGGATCACCTCAAAACCTCCCAGAGGAAATTCTATGAGGTCACAATAGAAAATTGCTTCCCCGATTTTGAGGGGTACACTTCCATAGACTCTATTACAAGTTATTGACTCTCCTGAGGGTATGGTCACTGAGTCTGCGACCCAGTCGAACCTCTCGAGCCCCAAAACTCTAACATGGTCTCTAGACACAAAAGAATGGGTGGCACCGGAATCGAAAAGCACGAAAGTAGGTTTAGAGTTCACAAGAAAAGTACCAGTAACCACATGAGCGTCCTCTTGAGCGGCCTGCTTTCCCATGGCAAAGAGGTTGCCACTGGACTTGACCCCACTCTGGCTGGCACCAGATGTTCCAGCCTGCTGATTTCCTGCCGTCCCCGTCTTGTTGCTGTTCCCACCCCCATTGTACTGATTTTGATATGAACGGTTCTGATTGTTGTTGTTGTAGTTCCTCTGGTAGTTGCTGCTGCCACCAGACTTCGCACCCCCACCATAGTTTGTCATGGGTGTGCGATAACCATTGCTGCCATAGGACTGAGTGCGAGGTCCCTGGTATCCGGATGTAGGTGTACGACAGCCCCCGGACTGGTTCACTCCAGACGAGCGACATACTGCCTGCTTGTGCCCAATTTCCCCGCAATCGAAACAGACCACTCCCACTGAACCACTACCAGAACCTCCACTCTTGAAGTTGCCCCCACTCTGGTTCCTCCCGCCACCAGAGGCACTACTCCCGAAATACCCACTGTACTTGTTATTACTTTGCTTTTTCGATCCTGCACCCTCAGCTACTGTTTCAGCTTTCCTCTTTTCTGACTTGGACTGTTTATCCTTTTTGATCATATCCGAAAGCCTCTCCGCCGCCCCAGCCCTTAAATAGATGTCACGGATTGTGGTTGGCGGAGCTGCAATCAGTCTCTTCTTGACGGCGATTGATAACCCCCTCTCAAACTTCATGGCTAACATAGCATCATCAAATCCCATATCTCTCACATAGTGTACCAGCTGGATGAATTTCCTGTAGTAAACCTCTACGGTCATGTCCTCCGACATCGTGAATGAGTCGAACTCCTCCCTCAGCTTGCTCTTTTGGAATTCTGGTAGAAACGCCTCGTTCAGAACCCCCTGGAATGCGTCCCACGGAACAAACGCGGATCCACCCTCTATAGTTGCTTCCCGGAGCTCTCCCTTATTCGCGGTCCACCAATCTCCAGCCATACCCCTCAGATAGTGGGCAGCCTGGTCTACCTTCAATTCTTCAGGGCAATCCAGCAACTCGAACAGGTTATCGAATTCCCGGCACCAAGCTCCTAACAGGTGAGGTTCCCCCTCCCCAGTGAATTGGGTAGGGTGATGCCTTGCGATGATTGTGCTCATTTTCGCGGAGTCCATTCGTTTGGCCTTTAGGGCCGCATTTTCAGCTATCAGTCGGTCCACCTCTTCTTGGGTGATGTTAACGGCATTCTCTCTTCGCGGAGGCATACTATAAAACAAGAAAGGAATGAGTCCCGACATACATGGGTACCCATTTGGTTTAGGGCTATGTTCCCTAAGCATCAAAATCTATCGACACTTATAATATAGAGTAGTTCTATTCCATAACATGGCTTAGGGTTCACATAACCGCATATCACTAGACATGATGAAAGAAGAATTACTAGCATGTTCCAAATTACTTATTATACCACAACAATATACACCTTTTATTCAAACAAATAAGGATTCATTCATGTTCATGCCCCTTCCGGCTTTTCCATAAGTCTCGTATACTCAGAATCTCATAACACACTTATCACAGTATGCTATCACTTTCACCACCTCCTATTCTACCCTTTTCTCTCATATATGCACTCTGGGTTTCCAGGTAAAACTGATAGGGCCTATGGTTCGGTGTGAGGGGGCCCCAGACTCATACTTCCCCTTTTGTGTGCTCCTAACAGTCCTATCCCGGGGTTCATTTTATTTAGACTCTCCTACATTCATTGGGTTAATTAGTTTAGGCCTGAGGATCGTTCTCTCTGATACCACTTTGTAACACCCCCATTTATTTAAGGGCCTGAACTAGGACTCCTCAGATAAATAAAGGTGTTACCATCTCGGTTTCCCGAGGCAGTAGATACAAAGGAAGATAAACAGTACTTTAAATTAAATTTAAACTCAAACATGTTCTTACATAACCAAAAGATAAAACTGTTCGGATCAAAAGAAAGTATAACTCATAGACTATTTCTATGTGATCTATGCTCTAGACAGGTCCGGGTTCATGCTTCTCTCTTCCCCAAGCTCCCATAGTCTTTAACCTGTCAATCTGCTCCCCATTAATTGGTTCATCACAGGTGATCACGAATACACAGGGTCAACCACGAGGTTGAGTAGAGAAAACTGTAAGTAAAACCACATTACTATAAATAGAAAGTTGAACTTCTCCACTCCGAATCACAGACCCTTTTTCTCCGCACCAAACACAGACCCTTTATCTCCGCGCCACACAGACCCTTTTATCTCCGCACCAAACACAGACCCTTTATCTCCACGCCACACAGACCCTTTTATCTCCTCATCTCATATCGTATCACAGAATATATATAATCAGATATCATAATATTCCAATCGAGTATTAATATAAGACATTCATAGTAATTATCAATAACAACTGAGTAATCATTATGATATGCGCCGTAATTCCCCTACCTGTAGTTGTAGAAGCAAATGGTAAAATGCACAACCGTTCTCAGAAGTGCTCCACACGAAAACTTCCACCTAGATAAGTATTACTTTAATTAATATTTCCCTAATTCACGTATAGCATACACACATTCTATTAATAGACACTTCCTATACTTAGAAAGTTTCCCAACAACCGAGTTACCCAAAATAGTAACTTTCTAAATATAGTAGCTACTAAAAATAGTAACTCCGACAAGTAAATAAACACTTGGTTTGAAATTCAAAACTAAATCTTTACCATAAATACCAATTAAACATATACCATAATTATCATATTACCCCTTAAATGCAAATATTCTAAAATCATTAATAAAATTAATAGTGGAAATAAAATAAGAATAATAATAATATTAGTAATAATAGTAAAAATAAGAATAATAAACAACACCACCATTCCCCACGAACCCAGCCTTACAACGACCTCGACAACCCGACAAAACAGACCCTCAACTCGAACAGCCCTCAACAGCCGTGAACAGGCCCTTCGGCCACCAGTACACGCACCCCTCTAACACTCCTAACCACCTTCTACCACCGCGACATCACCTCCCTACCACTGACCTCCGGCGAGCAACCAAAAACCCGTGACAAACACCACCCTTCACCCACCTGCTCTAAACACCTGCAACCAACCCTTTTAACCCAACCAAAACAGACTCAAAACGACACCACCTCCAGCACCGACAACCCCTGGAACCACCACGCTGACACACCCTGACACCCGCACTAGACACCACGGTGGTGCCACTGTGTCGACCTCCCCCGAGTCAACAGTGGTACCACCTCCCTTACTCCCCCCTGTGACAACCCAAAACAGACCCGAGAACTAAACCACTCGACTGACACAACGAACCCTCCTTTTTACACCACCCGTGCTATCCAACACCCACCACGACTCACCCCTGACCACCTCTTAACCACCATAAGAACAACGAAACAAAAACCATAACCAAAACGACACCACAACCCCTCTCGAAAGAGCAACAAACACCAGCAGTATAAACGAATTGCAAATAAAACAGACACAGGTTGCGGCTTACCCGTTTTCTGACTCAAATCGAGGCTAGACCAGGTCAAAACAACCGTGAGAGTGTCCTCCTTCTTGGGGTGTGGTGGCGGCTGAGCAAATAGGGTAGGGGTGATTGTTGTAGATAGGTCAGAAAAGGTGTGTCGAAGCTCCTCTTATAAGGCGGCTGAGTAAGGTGTAGGATAGGTTTTAGCAAACCAAGAAGTCGTGGGCTTGTTGTCTTATGTTTGCACGAAATTCGAGGCCCATGGCCGTGCTGCCATGGGTCCTGGGTTCGAATCCCATCAAATACACTTTACCAACATCATCCCTAGGTGGCTAGTTCCCCTTTTCGAGTCACAAATAAGACCTAAACAACTCGTATAAAACGAGTACGAGCAAGCTTATAAAACGAAAGATTTAAAATAAAAGTAACGAAAATGCGAGGTATTACAATGTTAGTGGTTACAATGGTTGTCGCGTGGTGGGATATGTGTTAAGCTCACCTCTGGACCCACTACGTGTTTATATGTCGTGTGACGGGATATGTGTTCAGCTCACCTCTGGACCCGTTACGTGTTTTGCTTGGGCGTGTCAGGATATGTGTTAAGTTCACCTCTGGACCTGACACGTGATCGGTTGTCGTACACGGGATATGTGTTAAGTTCACCTCTAGACCCGTTGTGCGGCGACTGTGTATTGGGATATGTGTTAAGTTCACCTCTGGACCCAATACATGTTTGTAGCATTGGGATATGTGTTAAGTTCACCTCTGGACCCTTTGCTTTTGGATGATTAGGGATATGTGTTAAGTTCACCTCTGAACCCTTTTCATGATTGTAAGTTTAGGGATATGTGTTAAGTTCACCTCTGGACCCTTTACTTGTTTGGATGTTGGGATATGTGTTAAGCTCACCTCTGGACCCGACATAGTGTAGTAATGGGATATGTGTTAAGTTCACCTCTGGAGCCGTTGCTAGTGTTATGGATGCTTATCTGCTTGCCTTGATGATGGTACAGTGTCAGATATGCATGAGTTATGGATGTTTATCTGCTTGCCTTGATGATGGTACAGTGTCAGATATGCATGATGAGTAAATGATGTGTAATTGAGTTATGGTTAAATCATTCAAGGCATTGGATGACTCTTGTTCGGTTTCATAAATAGTGGGATTGAAAGACCCCCCGACTGGGTAACCAGTAGGGAAACCAGCTCTCCTTCCTAATTGTTTATGAAGTTGGTTGAGAGCCGTGCATGGTAATCGCATGATTGTAAGAGATCAGATGATGAGTTGTTTATGCTTCACATGTTGTTATATGTTGGAGTATTCTGTATTGTTTTATATGTTACGTGTTGTCACAAAAGGTGGCTAGGAGAACTCTAGTCACTCCCCACTGATTGTGGCGTACATGTTTTCATGTATGTAGGTACATGCTGGTTGGAGATGGGTTCACGAGAGCTAGCGAGTGATGATCCTGCTGTCATCATATGACTTACCTTATATCGCATAGCTAGACTCTTAGACTTTTGATACTCTGTTTTGGTGCCTGTAGGGATGTTCCATCCCAGGCTTGTATTTATCTTTCGGTTTGATACTTAGAACTGCTACTTATCGATTGTTGTTTATATCAGATCTGTTTCCAGTTTTCAGTTTAAGACTTCTCGCATGTTGTTTATCTTTTAAAAGTTTTAATTCCGCTGCAATTTTGGTACTTTTGTATGTTTATATTTCCGCTTTCGCGAGGGGTTTTACAGTTGGTATCAGAGCATTATTGCTCCCGACGCATTCATGTGACCCCAACCTTAACTTGACCAAATAAACAAATAATGAATGAGAGATGGGTAGATCTAAGGACTTATTTTGTAGTCTAATTGTGATTGCTAATTGCTGAGCTAATACTTGTTTTCTCTTTTGAAGGATGGTGAGACCTAGGGTTGTTGATAACATTGTGCTGCAAGCAATTCAGCATTTGCTTGAGACTCAGAGACAGCAAGCAGGGAATGTTCCACCTCCTCCACCGCCAGGCAACGAGGCTAATCGTCCTGGTAGTTTCTCATGGATAGCTTCGCAGATGTCCCGTAGCCACGTGAAGACATATGGTGGCGAGGTTGACCCGGTAGCTCTTAACGAGTGGTTTAGAGAGATGGAGAGGAGCTTTGCTATGTATTCAGTGGGTAGAGAGGATAGAGTGCGGCTAGCCACTCACTTTCTTACCCTTGAGGCCGATAGGTGGTGGGCGTTGACAGGACCTACTTTCACTCATGATCCTCTGTTCGATTGGGATGCTTTTAAGGATAAGCTCGAGACGAGGTTCTATCCTAAAGAGCTCAGATCACAGCGACTTAAAGAATTCATGGATTTGAAGCAAGGCAAGATGTCAGTTCAGGAGTTCACAGACCGTTTCAACCAGCTAGCTCACTTCGCATCGAGGTTTGTCAGAGATGAGGCCGAGAGAGTCTACTTTTACCGTGGCAAGCTAGGACCGCGCATCGAGAGCATGGTTCGTCGTGACTCTACTTCTTTTGTGGAGGTGTATGATGATGCTATTTGGGCCGAGAGTTCCATTCGTGCCATAGATGCTGAGACCCGTGCTGCTACTTCTAGTGTGACACCTCACCAGAATCAGTGTACCAGGGGAAGAGACCATTTGTTCCTTCTACTTCTTCGCCTTCTTCTCAGAAGAAACGTTTTGAGAGGTCCCCTGATCCGGTTGCTAAGACCACATTTCACACCGACACATCTGCTAGTGTTTGCCACCGTTGTGGTAAACCTTCTCATCCGGGTTTTGACTGTTTCAAGAATGCTTATAAGTGTTTCACTTGTAATGGATATGGGCATCGATCGTATGAGTGTCCTGAGAGGAACACCGCACTTGGCAAGGCTGCCACTGCTGCTGCAGCGACTAAGGGAGGAAAGCCGAAAGGGAAGATTTTTGTGATGACCAGGGCTGAGGCAGAGGCTCATCCAGACATTGTTGCCGGTATCTTTTCTGTTCTTGGCGCTGAGTGCCTTATTTTATTCGATACTGGAGCTTCTTTATCATTTATATCGACACAGTTCGCCGACCGTCTAGCTCTTGAGTCTTCACTGGTTGAGGAGACTTCTATTTCCTTACCTTCCGGAGACGTGTTTTCCTGCTCTTCGTCCCATAGGGATGTTCCTATTATTATTGGTCAAGCCACATTTCCAGCGGACTTACTGAGATTTCCTCTCGAGGAGTTTGACATTATCCTCGGTATGGATTGGTTATCACGATGCCATGCTCGCTTCGAGTGTCGCGACCAGAAAATCTGCTTGAGGAGTTCTTCAGGAGTTCGTGTTTCCTATAGGGGAACTCGCCCTCATAGGGGTGTTCGTGTTATCTCTTCAATGAAAGCTTCTCGTCTTCTTAGGAAGGGTTGCCAAGCCTTCCTGTGTGTTGTTACAGCTGCTAAACCATCACTACCGAAGCTTGAGGATGTAGCCATCGTCCGCGAGTATCCAGATGTTTTCCTAGATGACTTGCCAGGGATACCGCCAGAGAGAGATGTGGAGTTTACTATTGAGCTTGTTCCAGGTACCGGACCGATTTCTAAAGCTCCTTACCGTATGGCTCCGCCAGAGTTGAAAGAGTTGAAGCAGCAATTGGAAGAGACGATCGAGAAAGGTTTCATTAGACCTAGTGCTTCTCCGTGGGGTGCTCCCGTTTTGTTCGTTAAGAAGAAAGATGGTTCCATGAGACTTTGCATTGACTATAGAGAGCTGAACCGAGTGACCGTGAAGAATAGATATCCTTTGCCTAGGATAGATGACTTGTTTGATCAGTTGAGAGGTGCTTCGAGGTTTTCTAAGATTGATCTTCGATCGGGTTATCATCAGATTCCAGTGAGAGAGGCTGATATTGCGAAGACTGCTTTTCGTACCAGATATGGACATTTTGAGTTCGTGGTTATGCCATTTGGGTTGACTAATGCACCGGCTATTTTTATGGATCAGATGAACCGTACTTTCAGTGAGTTCCTAGATACATGTGTTGTGGTTTTCATTGATGACATCTTGATATATTCGAAGACCGATGAGGAACATGCTGAGCATCTTCGATTGATTCTAGGGATTCTGCGCAGACAGAAATGGTTCGCAAAGTTTTCGAAGTGTGAATTTTGGCTCTCGAAAGTTGCCTTTTTAGGACATGTGATATCCAGCGAGGGTGTGATGGTAGATCCCGCGAAGATAGAGGCTGTGGTTGATTGGGAGAGTCCCAAGGATGTAGGAGAGATCCGTAGCTTTTTGGGTTTGGCAGGCTACTACCGTCGATTCGTGGAGGATTTTTCGAGATTGGCTCGCCCGATGACTCAGTTACTGAAGAAAGAAGCCAAATTTGTGTGGACCGACAAGTGTGAAAGTTCTTTCCAGGAGTTGAAGACCAGATTGACTTCCGCCCCCGTGTTAGCTTTGCCAGAGATCGGAGTTGACTTCGATGTGTATTGTGATGCTTCGATGTTAGGACTTGGATGCGTACTGATGCAGAGTGGTAAGGTGATAGCATATTCATCTAGACAGTTGTGAGTTCATGAGGTGAACTATCCGACACATGATTTGGAGTTGGCCGCAGTTGTTCATGCCTTGAAGATGTGGCGACATTACCTGATTGGATCTCATTGCCGTATTTTCACAGATCACAAGAGTCTTAAGTACATTTTTACTCAGAAAGACCTTAACATGAGACAGAGACGTTGGCTAGAGTTGGTGAAAGATTACGACATCGAGTTGTTATATCATGAGGGAAAAGCCAATGTGGTTGCAGATGCGCTTAGCCGCAAGACTTCTCACTCGATGAGCGCCATGAGAGTATTGCCCGATGAGTTGTGTTCCGAGTTCCGGAAGCTGAGATTAGAGATGGTGGGTAGTGGTTTTGATTGGTTAGCTGCTATGACTGCCGAGCCGTCCTTATATTGGGAGATTCGCCAGAGTTTGCCTTCAGATGCCGATTTCAAGAAGTTCGAGGCTAAGATTTCGAGTGGTGTTGCACCTGACTTGGTGATTGATGCTGATGGTTTCCTTAGGTTCCGTGGTAGGATGTATGTTCCTGATGTGCCAGATTTGAGGAAGAGGGTTCTTGATGAGGCTCATTTGTCACCGTACTCCGTTCATCCAGGAGGAGAGAAGATGCACAAGGATTTGAGGCTTATGTTTTGGTGGCCTGGTATGAAGAAGGAGATCTTGGATTACGTTAGTAGGTGCTTGACTTGTCAACAAGTCAAGATAGAGCATAGGAGACCTGGTGGTTTGTTACAGCCGCTTCCCGTTCCTCAGTGGAAGTGGGAGTGTATATCCATGGACTTCGTTACAGCATTGCCTAAGACAGTTGGAGGCAAGGATGCAATTTGGGTTATTGTGGATAGGCTAACTAAGTGTGCTCGATTTGTGCCTATCAGAGAGACATGGGACATGGATCGTTTAGCTAGGGCTTATATTGCTGAGATAGTCCGATATCATGGTGTCCCGAGGGAGATAGTTTCAGATCGAGATCCGAGATTTTGTTCCAGATTCTGGAAGGCTTTGCAGGAGGCTATGGGTAGCCGTTTGTTGATGAGTACCGCTTTTCACGCCGCGACCGATGGTCAGTCCGAGAGGACCATTCAGACATTAGAGGATTTGCTCCGTGCTTGTGCCCTTGATTTTCAGAGTTCTTGGGAGCAGTGTTTGCCGTTGGTAGAGTTTTCTTACAACAACAGTTATCATGCTTCCATTGGTATGGCTCCGTACGAGGCTCTTTATGGTAGGAAGTGCCGTAGTCCGATTTGTTGGGACCAGGCTAGTGACGTTCGTGACCTAGGACCGGACCAGTTAGCTGTTACTATCGATCAGGTTCAGCTTATCAGAGGTAGGATGAAGGCCGCACAGGACCGGCAGAAATCCTATGCTGATGTTCGCCGTAGACCCTTAGAGTTTGAGGTGGGTGACCGAGTCTTCTTGAGAGTTTCTCCGATGAAGGGTGTTAAGAGGTTTGGAGTTAAGGGCAAGTTGAGCCCTAAGTATATTGGACCTTTTGAGATCGTGAAGAGGATTGGTGCTGCTGCTTACCGTTTGGACTTGCCTCCTAGTTTGGGCAAGGTTCATAGCGTTTTCCATGTTTCCCAGCTCCGTAAGTATGTTAGTGACTCGAGTCATGTTTTGCCTAGAGAGATCGAGAACTTGGAGCCGAGTCTTGCTTTCGAGGAGCGTCCAGTGAAGATCCTTGACCGACAGGAGAGGAAGCTTAGGAGCAAGGTGGTGCCGCTAGTGAAGATCCTTTGGCGTTGCGGTGATGTTGAAGAGCAAACATGGGAGACTGAGGCATCGATGCGTGCTGCGCATCCCTTCTTATTCGATTGAGGTATAGTATATAGATTTATATCCGTTCGAGTTTCGAGGACGAAACTGTTTGAAGTTGGGGAGATTGTAACATCCCGTATTTTCGTAAAATCCAATTTAATCGTTTTAAATTATTTTACGTAATAAAATAATATTTTAATAATTTAACTCGGAAGATTTTGATTCAATAAGTGAGATCCGTCTTAAGAACCTCAAGTCCTTAAGACGAATACAACTTGGCATGTAAATATCCGACTTAAACATCCGTTCCACTTATCCGACCCATTTTAATTACTCGGAAAGGACAGTCCTTAAAACCCCTTAAACCCCTAATATGTCGACATTCATCCTCCTTCAACAAACTCTTTTACAGTAAACTCTTTATCCTCAAAACCTCCATTAATACTCCTTTCTTTTGAGCTTTTCTCCCTCATCCGTTCTTCAAATTGTGAAAGTGAGTACATTTTCGGAATCCTCGTTCGATTTCCTAGTCATCCATCACTTTCATTTTTCATTTCGTCGACTTTGAAAAACGGGCTGTTTTCCTTAAAATCCGTTTTAAGCACTTAAAATCCGTTTTCTATGTTGTAGGTGTTGGCCTGGACGATCCCGACACCGATAGTTACGTGATTGAGGAGGATCATCTGCCGGAGTAAGCTTGAAAGGTGACGATAATGAGAAACTCGGCCTTTATGTGTATATTAGCACTTTTGTTGTGTTTCTTATGTTTAGTTTTGATTTTTGTTCAAGTATTATGTTTAAGGAACTTAGTATCATGTTTAGGATATTGAATATGTGAGGAATCCATACTTAAAGGTGTTGTTATGTGTTCATATGTGATTTTCAGTTTTTCTCACTTTGCGACGGATACTCAATATAATCATTTGAGGATTGTTATGGGACTTGTTTGCTGGTAGAATAGTAGTATTTAATGATTTATGTTGTTGGGTAAACATCAATTGTGGTGTTGTTGAAGATTAGAAGTCGAGTTGTGAAACTTTAGAAAGGCTGGAAATCCCGATTTTTGGTTACAGGCTCTCTGAGCCGGTCGACCGACCGGCTGCCGGTCGACCGACCGGCTGCCGGTCGAACCGACCGGCTGCCGGTCGACCGACCGGCTGCCGGTCGACCGGCTGGGAGAGCGTAGTGCTTGATTTTCGTAAATTTTGCGATAGTGGCCTTGGACTGCCAGCCGGCCGACCGGCTGGTAGTCGTTGTGTGTTATGTATGTTTTGCGAGAACATAAGTAGGATGGGAGCCCAGCCGGCAGACCGGCCGCCTGCCAGCCGGCTGGGAGTGTAAAGGGGTAGTTTGAGAAATAGAGAAGGCTAGGGAATGGAGTCCCAGCCGGCCGACCGGCTGCCTGCCGACCGGCTGGGAGTCCTTGGTGATGTTTTCGTCATTTTGAAAAGAGGCGTAGACTGAAGGATCACCAGCCGGCCGACCGGCTGCCTGCCGACTGGCTGGGGATCCCTGAAGACGTTTTGTGTTGTTTTTGCGTGTAACTTTCAAACGGTTAATCAGTTTTATTTGAAACTCGTTTGTTTACCCGTGATATATACTTGAGGTTCCCGGTGTACGGGCAACACTATATTGGGTTCGGGAATGGAGTGAGGATAGAGACCCCCCGGTCGGATAACCGAAAGGGAAACCGGCTCTCCCTCGTCTTGGTTTCCGGAATCAATTAAGTGTTGATTAGAGGTTTAAGAAGTTAGAACTATGGGCCTGCCTGGGATGGGGGTAATAGACCGGAAAAGATCCAACTTAATTTTTACGGATATTTTGTTCAGGTTTGGTACGGGAGTAATTAGTGCGGCCCAGTAACTATTACCTCCCAAGAGGGGTAATACATTACCTACCTCATACCAAGAGTAATAATTCAGCCGCACAAATTCTTACCCTAATCTCTCTCTGCTTTCCTGTGAATCTCTCATCTTCTTCTCCAGCAACAGTAGGTATTTGTTCTTTCCTCCATTTTTATGCACCATTTTTATTGCTTGAACACCATTTTTGTGACGATTTTGTTGTTGATTGTTGTCTATCTCGTTTATAATTTTTTTTTTTGTTCTTGGTGATGATTTTTTTGTTGTGACGGATCAAACTCGATTACAACAATGTAAATCTAGACAGTGACATAATTTTGCAACGAGTTTCAACTATTACAGTAGATTATATTCTATTTTTTTATTGAGAAATGTTGAAGTGGGGATAGGAGTTTATGGCACTTTATTGGCTTTCTTCTGGCTTTATCATTCGAAAAATAGACCAACGCCTTCGTACCTCTTCCCTTGTCAGTTGTCATTCTTCCATTTATATTCAAGAGAGAATCTACACCCATGAATTTTAATTGTTTATTCTCTGGGATTCTTTGATTTACTTTATGAGATTTGTTCATGATATTGTGATTGTATAGCATTGATTACAAATGTGCAATCTTTATTGTTTTAAATAGATTCAATTAGCCACAGATTTAAATTAAAGTTGCAATCTGTGTTATTTTCTGAGTGCAGATTCTTACTTTGTGTTCGACCATGACCGAGAGCGATGTTGCCGTTTTCCGCGACTTGACAGACGAAGACGAGAAGTATGAGTTTTTAGCCATGGTGTTAAATAGGCCTTCTTAAATGGAGATTATGAGCATAAACATGGTTGTTCATACTCCATTCCGTTTCATTTTGTATTTTGAGAACTCTTGTTTAACTAAAAAAATGATCTTTTGAGCAATGTAATAGATTGAAAAATCTGATATTGTTGGGACTGATTAGTGAGATGGCTGAAAATTTTACTCTTGTACCAAACTTAATGAATTGTTAAGGCAGTAATTATTCCCAAGAAATGCCAAACCAAAGGTCATGGAAAAATCTCAGGTATAAAAAATTTGATGGGTAATTATTTCCCCCACACAAATCTCTCCCTCAATTATTAAGGGGGTACCAGGCAGGCCCTATAGGTTAGTTTCTACCTTTGGATGTTAGTGGTTACAATGGTTGTCGCGTGGTGGGATATGTGTTAAGCTCACCTCTGGACCCACTACGTGTTTATATGTCGTGTGACGGGATATGTGTTAAGCTCACCTCTGGACCCGTTACGTGTTTTGCTTGGGCGTGTCAGGATATGTGTTAAGTTCACCTCTGGACCTGACACGTGATCGGTTGTCGTACACGGGATATGTGTTAAGTTCACCTCTGGACCCGTTGTGCGGCGACTGTGTATTGGGATATGTGTTAAGTTCACCTCTGGACCCAATACATGTTTGTAGCATTGGGATATGTGTTAAGTTCACCTCTGGACCCTTTGCTTTTGGATGATTAGGGATATGTGTTAAGTTCACCTCTGGACCTTTTCATGATTGTAAGTTTAGGGATATGTGTTAAGTTCACCTCTGGACCCTTTACTTGTTTGGATGTTGGGATATGTGTTAAGCTCACCTCTGGACCCGACATAGTGTAGTAATGGGATATGTGTTACGTTCACCTCTGGACCCGTTGCTAGTGTTATGGATGCTTATCTGCTTGCCTTGATGATGCTACAGTGTCAGATATGCATGATGAGTTATGGATGTTTATCTGCTTGCCTTGATGATGGTACAGTGTCAGATATGCATGATGAGTAAATGATGTGTAATTGAGTTATCGTTAAATCATTCAAGGCATTGGATGACTCTTGTTCGGTTTCATAAATAGTGGGATTGAAAGACCCCCCGACTGGGTAACCAGTAGGGAAACCGGCTCTCCTTCCTAATTGTTTATGAAGTTGGTTGAGAGCCGTGCATGGTAATCGCATGATTGTAAGAGATCAGATGATGAGTTGTTTATGCTTCACATGTTGTTATATGTTGGAGTATTCTGTATTGTTTTATATGTTACGTGTTGTCACAAAAGGTGGCTAGGAGAACTCTAGTCACTCCCCACTGATTGTGGCGTACATGTTTTCATGTATGTAGGTACATGCTGGTTGGAGATGGGTTCACGAGAGCTAGCTAGTGATGATCCTGCTGTCATCATATGACTTACCTTATATCGCATAGCTAGACTCTTAGACTTTTGATACTCTGTTTTGGTGCCTGTAGGGATGTTCTATCCCAGGCTTGTATTTATCTTTCGGTTTGATACTTAGAACTTCTACTTATCGATTGTTGTTTATATCAGATCTGTTTCCAGTTTTCAGTTTAAGACTTCTCGCATGTTGTTTATCTTTTAAAAGTTTTAATTCCGCTGCAATTTTGGTACTTTTGTATGTTTATATTTCCGCTTTCGCGAGGGGTTTTACATCAAGTGCCTCCAGCTTCTCGACATTCTCGATCATATCCAGAATGTGTGGGTTAACCGGTTTGCCCCTCTAGAGTTTCACATCAAAGAAGCGATAGGTATCCTCATAAGTAACGATTCTCGGTGCTTTTGAGAATTCGTTAGTAAGCGTGATGAAAATATTATTTGCACCTTGGGCTATGAAGCGCCTTTGCAAATTGGGTTCCATTGCAAAGATGAGTACGTTCTTTATCGCACCCGCTTCCATAACAAAATCACTATATATGCAAGTGATTCGTTGACTCCCACATTGGGACCTGGGTTTGGCGGTATTGGCTCAGTCAAGTACTTGAGCTTACCGTCAGCAATGACAGCATTCCGTAATAATGCCTCCTGTCCACAAAGTTGGACCCATGATTCTTTAGTCGCGTGGACTGATTCATATGGTCCATACAAGATTTAGGCCAGGATTCGCGTCCGAGTGTGGCACTTGGCATAGGGACATCAATATGGCCAACCATTTGTTATATGCACAGTTATGGATTTGAAATGAATTTTACACTGTAAAGAAGAAAATAAAATATAATAAGCATACTCATTGTTTTGTGAAAAGTCTAGTGCAAAAACTGTTTAATGTGATGACTTAAGCATTTATACAATTGATCTTCCTCAAGAATTATATAAATGATCCTAAGACTCAATTTTCTGTAAAATTGTTAAGCCAACCTCTTGGTTAATTCTACCTTTAGAATTCTTGGTCGATAAATTTCTGTAAATTCTATCTTTAGTCCACCATAACCACGAAATAAGTCAACACCTACTACTTACCCAACGTAGAAGGGGTCATATGGAAAGCAAGGTCATATATGCCTACTGATACCCGTCGTTGTGGGTATGAAAGATAAGATTTACAATTTCTTAGCTTTAACTATAGATAGCGAAAGTCGGGGTCGAACCACAAGGAGGTTGGGAGTGTTAACTGTTCTAAGTCTATGTCTTAGGGTAAAAAGTTAGGGGTTTGATGATTTGATGGTTTGATCTCAACTAAGTCTAGTAAATAAAACATAAACAAGAATGAAATAAAAATATGAATAAACTATAGTAAAAGAGATGTTAGGACGTTTGGGTCGTTATAGCTACGATGGTATATGGTCTAGGTCAACAAGTATTGCAGTCGTGTAAGGGGTATAACAAATCCTTTCGGTCTATGTTATCTAATAGCTTCTTTCGGCCTATGCTATTAGTTCCTTGGCTAGACTTGTCGTGAGTCTCCAAATTAATATTTTTATCCACTACAAACTCAAACTAGTAGCTAGTGTAAGTAGGGGTCGATCCCACAAGGAAGGTCTTTTGTCGATTAAATGTGTGCTAAAGTTAAGTAACCAAAAGGGGGGGTTTTGATGTGTTGATTGATCTAATCTACTAAGACGAAAATAAAATGCAATAAATATAAAAACGCGATGTAAATAATAATAAAAGGGATCTCGGAACAAACGATTTCCACCAACAAGCTAAAGATTGATCATTGACTCTATTGATTTACTTTGTTTTTGAATACTTTGTTATTGAAATCATAAATTTCTATTCTCACTTAAGTATAGCTAATTACTACGAAAGCGTACGTAAAAAGCCCTTACGAATATGACAACCTAATCCAAGCGTCTAAGTTTAATCACAACGTAGAGTAAATCAATGAGAATTAACAAAGATGAATGAACGCCCACAAGCGGGATACGATTTGATTCATACGAGTATTATCTTTCTATAAATCAACAACGATGAAACACATACGAATTGATGAAATATAGTTTGCTACAAAATATTTAGGTGAATGAACAATCTGATTCGATTACCCAAATTAGCAATTGATTTTTAATTAAAACAACTAGGTGATCAAACTAGAAGTAAAATTAACAACCAAATATTAAAACTAAGCAATACTTGATATTCCAATGACAAAATAAAGATTAGAGTCTTACAATCAAAATAGCTTGAAGGTTTCAATCTTTTGTTCCAAGAATTTAGAACTTAGCCCTCCATACAAAATGACTAACTAAAACAAACTAGAAATTGGAAATTATTTGTGTATTCTAATGATTAAAATGGTAGAGAAAGTATGTAAAGCATATGGAAGCACACCCCTAAAAGTGTCAACAACATCTTCTTATATAGGCCTTCAAAGGACAACTCCTTAATGTCTCTTAAATTATAGATATTATTACCAAAATAAATGAGAATTAAGGAGTTGTTAAAATTGCATTAAGTCCCATGTTGTGTCATAAAATAGTATTGGAATCCAAAGTTGTGTCATATAATATGAATTGAATGCATGAAATCCATGGAATCCAATGTTCATCTTGATGTGCACTTGCTTGGACCATAGTAATTGGACATTGACTTCTTTCAAAAACCATATTGCATGAGACATCTTTAGCCCAACAACAACCTCCAAAGAAGCCTACTCCATTCATATTAACAACTCAATCCAATTATCCCATAAAAACATGCAATTCATCATCAACCCAATATCAAAGAAATTTGAATTAAAATCCCATAAAATGCTTCTCAACCCATCAAATAACCATCAAAATCACCTTTATTAAACCCTACTAAACTAGACTAATCATTCCTAGGTCTCACAAATATCGGGTGTCAACAATATGGGTGATTCCTAATGTCTAGGTCACATACCTTTCAGTCTTAGTAACCTAGCTGTCTTAAAACGTTAACTAATCCCCTCCCTTTATCTTTCGATCCCGGGGTGGTCATTATTAAGCATCCTACAAGTCTCCTTTCAGTCTCGTTGTAAGATATTGCGATTAACGGGAGAAAACAGATCTGATCATTCACGAAGTCGGTCGACCGACCAGCTATTCCGGTCGATCGACTAACCACTTCAGTCGATCGACCAAAGAAGCCAGTCGGTCGACCAAAGTCTGCTACGGGTTGCCCTAAACTACGCCATATATGCTACAACTCGCCTACATCCTAACATATGAGGGTCTAGCTACTCATGATATTGATGAAAACAGTAATTATAACGATAATGACAATAATAGAAAACATGATTGATGCGATTAACGAAATAGCAATTAATAACAATAAAGCTTTTAGGGATTCTAACTAACCGGATACTAATAAAATTATGAATAAACTGAAATAGAGCAAGAGTTACCGTAACAAGGAAGGAATGAGAACTGAAAGATTGAATATTATTGAAATAATGCGTTGGAAACTAATTGTTTGTGTGAATAATCTAAAACTTAATTAACAAGGAAAACTAATGAACTTTATTATAAACTAAACTAAGCTTTTTTGTGTAGCAAACTGAATTAGGGCTCGATAAAAGATGCTTAGTACATCAGGGTAATTAGCCTTTTATAAGGATTTGTCGATTGCTTCCTGAAAACCTAGCTTAATCACGGGCTTAATTAGGCGTCTGAAATCTTCCGTAATGGGCCATGTGATCGACCGACCACCGGTACTGGTCGGTAGACCAGTTGTCGGGTTTCTGAAATCTTGCGCATCAGGTACCTTGGTCGATCAACCGTAGAGCCCAGTCGATCGACCAAATATCGGGATGCAGTTCTACAGCGCGCGTCGATCTTAAAACATCTGTCATTTCTTCGTTACTCATCAGAATAAAGTGATTCTCGCGGCGTTGGAAAGCTAAGAGGAAACACTTTCACCTCCAATTGGATTCACTTGATTATCAGCTCTAGAACTAGAGATATAGCCATTTGAAACAGGCTGCAATATCGTGAACCGATTCTTTCCTTGTTGAAGCTTGTAAACTGTATGCACTCTTGCTTATGCTATCTTCAGGCCTTGAAGCGTGCGCCAAGTTCGTTCCTTAAGCATCCTCTTCATGTCAAATGCTATGCTAAACACTCAGGGACGGATTTAGCTCAAAATCGATCCATTTCCGCTTTAATCTGCAATTTCACACAAAAATACGAAAGTAGACGAAATACGGGAAATAGTAGCCTAAACTTTATTTTAATTCATTTTAAGTGACCTCTAAAATGCGTGTGAAATGAGGTGTAAAACATCATATAATAGACACGCATCACCTACCGACGAAAAAGGGGCTCATAGCAGTTTGGCTTATAAAAGACTAATCTCAATTTTAGGTTATAGAGGAAGATCCCATAAAATTTATTTTAATTCATTTTAAGTGAACGGATATCTAGCATGCGAGAATGAATAAACTAAGATGATAACTTTAAATGATATATGAGTGACATCTGTATGTCCATGATAATTAACATGCAAACTATATGAGTCAATTTTCATGCAATCTTAGGTGGTTTGGTTTAGGCGGAAAATGATGCACTAACTATCGTGTGAATCAGAACAATAATAACGGAATAAAAACGAAAATAAAACAAGTCCTAGTGTGGCCGAACCTACCAAAATGAACAAAATACAACTTTGGAATCCATTCAGCAATGGACCCGAGAAGCTTGTCTTGTCTTGATGTTCTATCTTGGTGTTCCATCTTTGTCATGTAGTGGGACTGAGCATTCCGATCTCCGTTTTTAGTCTTCTTAAATTACATTTGAAAAATTACATAACATAATCCTATTATTACATTCTAATTCAAAAGACATAATTTAAAGAATAATACACAATAAGAGATTCGAGAACTCATAATTATATCACCAATTATGTTTCCTTCATTACGAAAACATAACTTACTAAGGCCACACTAAGTATTACATTTTACAACCGACTGCAAAAAAACGTAAAATAAACCATTCAAACGACATTCAACATAATAAAAAACATCAACTTATAAATTAATCATTCAAGACATAATTCCGTAATTATGTAGAGTAATTTACCCAAACCACCTATTTAAAATGATCTAAATTATGTGATAATTCCGTAATTACTCACAATAATGTTAATCAATCATAATCCTATTCATATTATCGTATAATATGAATTAATCCAACATTATTTTAAACCGTTTTAAAATAAATGGTATCAAAATATGTGAACTTTTTCACTACAACAATTATACATTATCCTTATAATGCATAAATTAAAACCCAAAAAAAAACAGTCGAAGCCATAAAAAAAGAAAAACAGCCGAATTAAAGAATTGCTGAATACACAAACCGCTGCAAAAACAACAAAAACGCTGCAACACAACTATTACGACGCAAAGAAAAACGCTATAACAACCAAGGAAAAACAATGCAACACAAGAAAATTGTTGCAACAAAAATGAAAGCGCTGCAACACTAAACTGAAAGCACTGCAACACCACAAAAGCGCTGCAACAACAGCTTTTGACAAAAAATAAAACCGCTGCTATACATAAAAACCGCTGTAACAAAAGCGTTGTACGCTAAAAACGCAAGAAACAACCTTTTTTTTTATAAAAAATCATGAACTTGAACAAATTAATCTCGGGTTGCTAATATTACAAGATCGACAATTTTCAATATTTAATCATTATTTAACATTGATACAAACTTGATAATTCAAATTAACCTTTTAAGATGAATATCAAGATCATGATTAAAGTCGATTATCTAGCAAAGAACAATCTTGTTCAAGAGCATGTAAAACAAATCCCTTTTACGTTCTAATTTAATCCTTATTAAATCAAAACATCTACAAATTTATTATATTGTCATCTTAACCGATGAAAACAACATTATGAATAATTTAAAAAGGAAAAACAACAACCCAAAAAAAATAGACACGGCAAAAAAAAATTCACACGACAATTTTTTTTCTTTTTAATTCGGCGGTTTTTTTCTCTTAAAATGTTTATGAAAATCATATAAAATAATTTCGTAAACAAGGCTCTGATACCATTTAACGAAATATCTGTATACTTCCCAACTCAAAATTATAGGATTATAACGAAATTACAACATACGATTTATAGTCATAAACGAAAAACGATATACAACGGTTAAGGAATAAGAATCAACCTTTGATCCCCGCAATAAGGCCTAAGAACAGATATCAAAGTAGGCATCCTCCTAATCGTTGCACCCAAGATGCTCCAAGAAATGCCTTTTCTTGAGCTAGAAACCGGGAAAAATAACTAAGTAATTTTATATAAGATTAACAAGAGAGGGGAGATAAGTGTCGTGTATTGGGATGCGTGAGATCTCCTTCAGTGTAACACCCCCATTTATTTAAGAGCCTTAGCAAGACATTCTCAAATAAATAGAGTTGTTACCATCTCGGAATGACCGAGGTAGTGAATAACAAAGAAAAACAAACCAAAGTACTTGATATAAACTGATTAAATTAAAACTTTTAATATTACAATTATTACGCAACAGAAAAAAAAGTACAACTGATAACTTCTAAGTGTGTGATCTAATTCTAAGTCAGTCCATCCAAGTGCTCACGCCATCCCATGCTCCTATAGAATCATCTTTCCTGTCAAATCTGCTCCCCATTACGGATCATCACATGTGTTAAACGAATACACGGTCAACCTCGCGGTTGAGTAGGATAATAACCAACCAATAGATATGCAATGGATGAGTATGCAAATGAAAATGCAATTAATGCCATGGCCTTTCAACTAAGCTCATCCCCAAACTTCCACCCGCCTCCTCCTGGCCGGGTCTGCCTCGATCGTCATCGAGAAACCAGCTTAACAACTGAACTACACCACCACGAAGGTATAAAACGGTGTCTGCCGGTAAGTTATTTATACATCACCCGAAATCTCTTACCATGATGTCTGCACAGGTTAAACCTTGTTGAGTAATATATTATATATGTTTAATATATTGTTTTATGTTTTAATAATGACAAGTCTATATAATTATATTTTATATACATATGTGTGTAATCGTGCGTTTAAGTGTACAGTTAGTTATAGAGCGAAGATCGTAGTCTAGCAAAGTGTAGATACAATCGTAGATTGAAGAAAAAGGTCAAGCTCGTATCAAGTCTTTTTGAAGACTTACAAGATAGAAGTTTTAGTACGACATCAAAGAGTTCTTAAGTTATAGGTCGTATCTATAACTATTGAAGAAATGAGATTTGCGTGGAATAAATAAAAGCGTGAAGATTATGCGTATTATTGATATATTGCCATATATTAATTTAGTAATCTTAAAACGGTTTTTAGGATAAAAAATATTCTTTGGTTAACAAGAATTAAATTATTTATCTTATGAGATAAATATGAGTTCTAATATACTAAGGACTTTATTCTAACCGTTATTGTCAAAATCTAAATTCCTAGGGAAACGTGTTCGAGAACTATGTCTCGAAGAACGTGTCTTATGAAACGTACATTGGGAAGCGTGCTTTGGGAAACGTGTCGAGGAAGCATGACTCACGTTTCCTACACGACTACTAATACGTTTTCATTGTCTTTTTTATTTAATTAAATAAATATTATGTGTTTATTTAATTTACTTAAAGTCAAACTAAGATTTGATTAAAGATATATTTTATTATATCTTGACAAAGATTAGGAATCGATTTAAAATAGGATACTATATTTTATGATATAAGTTGTTTCCTAAATCAAGTAGGTTTTTGGAAACATAATCATATATCTTAAATTAGTAATATCTTATTAGAATCCTTTCCTAAATCAAATAAGATTAAGTTTTAAATATTACCTAGAATAAGTATTCTAGACAAAGTAATATTCCTAAACTATCTAGGATTCAACCTAGATCTAATTTAGTATATATAGATACTATATCACTCGTTCAAAAGCAACGAAACACATGCCTCACGCATTCCAAGAAAGCAACGAACGATACCTCACGTACGTCTCGTTTTCCGTTCCAATCATTGTCAAATCTCGTAATTAAGACTACAAGCTTTGAAGAAAATTCCCATACGTTCAAGATCGTTGAACACAAGAAGTTGTTGAAGATTTCATCTTATTTACTTAAGATAGATTCGAGTATTTAGCGGTACTCATTGTAAGCAAGTATTTAACGGTACTTGTCGTAGCTAGATATTTAACGGTATCTAGATTGATTTACAACTAACATCAAAGTTGTACGAGTTGGGTCGATAAAATTGTAATCCGGAGAAGGTACTAATTTTATTAATCGAGAATAGTGGACGTAAATTTCGATTTGTGAAACTGAACCACTTCAAAAGATCGTGTCGCCTTTTACTTTATCGTTCTTACTCGTTACTTGCTATTACCACGCTTCATCGACACACATCGAAGAAGAATTTAAAAAGTTGGCATACTCAATTCAACTCCCCCTTCTTGAGTATATCTAGGTCAATAGACTCTTCAATTGGTATCAGAGCCTCGTGCTCTTGAAAGCCTTATTGCTTGAGATTGATCCTTCTATTGATTCTTAATGGATTCTAAACACCTTAAGTGTCCCATCTTCGATGGAAAGAACTATAGCTTGTGGAACAACATGATGACCCACTACGTCAAAGGATGTGATTGGGAATGCTGGAAGATAATTCAAACTGGACCAAGGAAGATCTTGGTTGCTTCTGCAAATGGAACCACATATGAGAAATCAAAAAGTGATTATGTGGAAGCTGATTACAAGATTGATGAGAAAAATTCAAAAGCCATGAGTCTACTTCAAAACGGTATGATTACTTCCGAATTTGATCGCTTCTCTTCTTGTAATTCAGCTAAAGAAATATGGGATGACCTAGAACTTGCTTACGAAGGTACTTCCGCAGTCAAGAAACATCGCATAGACTTGCTTATTCAACGATATGAACTTTTCACTACGGAAAAAAATGAATCGATTGATAGCATGTCTGCACGATTCTCTTGCATACTAAATGAACTGCGGAACCTTGGTAGGAAGTATGATTCTGAGGACATAGTCAGAAAAGTCCTTAGAAGCCTTACCAAAAAATGGCAACCTAAGGTCACTGCAATCGACGAAGCCCGTGATCTCTCGGCCATGACTTATCAAGAACTTATTGGATCTCTAATGGCTCATGAGATCATGCTAAACAAAGATGATGATGATCATCCTAAAGGCAAAAACGTTGCCTTACAAGCATCTACAAGTGAAGAATGTGAACCTGAATTGGAAGATGAAACAGTTCTATTCGCAAGACGGTTTAAAAGGGCAGTCTTCAAAGGTAGATTTACCAAATCCAACAATAAAACCAATGACAAGAAAAAGAATGACTCTAAGCAAACCTTCTTTAAACGAGGTTGCTTCAAGTGTGGTGATCAAGGCCATATGATCAAAGATTATCCAAGCTGGGACAAAATCAAAGACAAATCTAAACGAGATAAGACCAAGACTGAATTCAAGAAGGTTATGCTCGCATCTTACTGGGGAGAATTAGATTCCGAAGATGACGAAGACTCAGAGGAAGAAAAATTTGCTAACCTGTGCCTAAGCAATATCAGTCTAGATCTAATTTCCGACGATCATGAATCATCACAATTTTGCCTCTACGGAGAATCTGATTCAGACGATGAACACCAAGAGGTAAATTTTTTACAGCTTAAGAGTCAAGTTAACAATTTATCTAAGTCTGCATTAATTAATTATTTTGAACAAACCCTGGACCAATGTCACGAACAAAGTCTTGAATTGGACGAGTTGAAGGAACAGATCCTTGACATTGCAGAGGAAAATCAACTTCTAAAGGCCAAAGCTAAAAAACTAAAATCCAAAGTTAACATTGATACAAATGTTAAATTGGAAACAGTAATGTCTAAGAAGAAAATTCTTGAGTCTAAAGTTACAGCCAATGAAACAGTAATCTCAAAATTAAAACTCAACATTAAAGAGCTTGAATCTAAGGTTATAGCCAATTAAGCTATAGCCGCAGATCTAAAAAGGTCTAATGAACTTCTAAAGAGTAAACCTACACAAGTAGTTGTAGATGAAATCATCAAGAAGAAGTTGAAATCCTCGAGCAAAAAATCATGGATCTAGAATTCAACATAACCACAATTAAAAAGGAACATGCGAAAATCGTGTTCAATTTTAATAAAGATATTCAAGACTAGAAAGATCAAAGCAATGTTGACCATTCCTCCTGCATAAAAGAAATAGATTCTTTAAAAGACCTTCTTCTTCATGCTCGTAAGGTTCACGAAAAATGGGAAGGAAGTACTAATGTACTAAACTTCCACTACAACACATCCCGCCGTTTCTCGACGCTTTTTTGGTCAGTTTTCGACGCTTTAGAGCGTCGGCATTTTATTTACCGACGCTTTATAAAGCGTCAGTATTTGGGGCGTCAGTATTTTTCAACGCTTTTTGGTGTCGACCTTGGCGACGCTTTTTTGTGTCGAGAGCCACAACGCCTTTAGGTGTCAGTCTTTCTCGACACTTTTTTGTGTCGAAATTCTTAATTTCTCGACGCTTTTCCAATACCAAAAAAAGCCCCTACATACAGCCAGCTTTTGTCAATACGCGGTTGAATTAATTAATAGTTATATAGATTACGAGATGATCTCATAGTACATTACTACATTATATATATAAATAAAATTATGAATTAATATGACAATAATATATACCAAAAAAAATCATATATCATAAATTAAAATTACAATATCAAATTACATGTTTTCAAAGTTCAAAAGAACTATTGTAATTGATTCGTTCATCCGAACAACAGAAATTTTTCCACGCAAAAACAATAAAATGTCTCGAAAGATTAAATAATCTACGACAAATTAGCTAAACTACTCCCAAAAAAGTGAATTCTAGATTTGCTTGCTCCCCTCATCTCAATGCACCACCACCATTTGTCGAGTCCGATATCTACATGCAAAGAAATTAAATATCAAGTCAATCAATTAGGAAATTGTGCTACTAATAATGAAAAGTTAAAATCACAACCCTCATCTTGCCATTGCACAGTTATTATAAAATTCTGGTTGCATTTTGTCATAGGAAAGTGGTGATGAAAGAAGTGAAAAATAGACACAACAATATCGAAACATTTCCTTTAGGGAGCCTAAAAAAGAAAGCCACTGTAATGGAAGTAGACTGAAAGGTATTTCGCGAAAGTACCTGTGAATCGCAGCCTGGCCACTGGTAAAATCTGTTGTTGCCTGCCACAAGGTGTGCTTCCTTGGTTGTGGATTAATCTCTCTAAAGAAAAGAGGTTGTCGAGCAAGCTGGAACAGGACATGACAATCCTCTACTACCATTCAATTATAACAAACATCTTCAAGAAGAAAATAACAATAGCTTATCCATTCAATTAAAGCGAGTGATTGGAAAGAATAGGGCGCATCATAATCATATATGAGATGATATCTTACCATAACATCAAGTGTCTCAGGTCCATTATGAGGATATTTGGCTTTGATAGCCATTATATCAGACCACTAAATCTCAATTTTATTCTTAAGGCCGCCATCAAGAACCTGCCAAACAAGCTTGTGTTTTGCAAAATAACACTTTGCTACCAAGTCACCCTCATATCTTGAGGTATACTGTAAGATGAAAGAAAATATTTGAAAAAATCCAAGTGAATTAGACTACACAGAAGAGAAGCTCAACAAAAGGAGAAGTTTATATGTCAGACACAAATATGATTTGAAGCTATCTCGTTGCTAGCTACAAGTTGGTGTGACTAATTATAGTAGATATAGATTTAGTACCTCCCAAGTGCCAATGTTGAGCAAAGAGGCAGGAAAATTGGAAGCCCTAAGCTTATCAAGTGTGGTGGCCTGGGTTCTTACGCCACTAAATTTAGTTTTAAATACATTAGCGCGGGCCACCCAGCAGATGTACAACAAAAATGACATCAAAAGTGTAGACAGCTCAATAATTTTAGAATATAGAGCAGCGTAACACAGTCAAAGTCAAGTATATGCACACAGAGATGTTCAGTTCGAGCCCTAACGAAAAGACAAATGGTATGGTATGCTAGGCATAATTTACTATAGTCCAACAATTTACCAAGGTCAAATAGCAGGAATTCTGCCAGTTCCGCTACTTGATCAGGTGTATTACATGCTTCAAAAACAAAAATGATCTGTTCTCTTTGCTTTAAAAGTAAAGGACCTCGTAAAGAGCGAAGTAAGATGTCTGATATAGACAACTTTACCGTTTTGTTAATTTCAGATAAAGACTATTCCTACAAGACGCATTATACCACTTGTTAGCTGTTACTAGTATATTAGATAACAAAAAAAATATTACATCTCTTACAGATTATACTGTTTGATATTTATTCAAAGCTCCTGGGAAAATTGATGACATACCTCAGTGAAGACAGATACGTAAGCAGCTCAATGTGGCCGAGCACTTGTTTTACGGGTTCTACGAACAAAGCAGGATGGAACTTGTCTGAGAAATCATAAAGTATTATTTTTCAAATTTACAAAGCTTTGTTATAATTATTAACAAATTAAGATAGTCATAGGTTGTTCTTTTCAATAGGTTTTCTTAATTACTGTGCATTGCTCTAAAGCTTAGAAAACGAAATCGAGGGAGTACAGGTGGAAAAGACAACATCAAACAAATTACTAAGGTAGATACCACGGAAAATTGAAAACACTAGTTTACAAGTTTAAAATTTTCTTCTCACAAAATTATTATATACTTGAGGTCACAAAAAATGTGCAAACCTTCAAAGCTCTGGTCAATTTAAGTAGAATATGTGCAACCTTCACAAAGTGAAAACTGGTCACCGATGCAAATCCATGTCAGATACCAAACCCCAGTGGTGAAAGATTGAAAGCAATTATATATAGTGATTCCAGTATCTAAAACATAGCATATGCAAAAGAACCACTACCTGCAAAACAGACTTGAGGAATAGAAGTGCACGAGATCCGTGCTCCATATATTTATCATATATTTATTTTATCTTCTGAACTCCAGCTCCAGGTTCTTTTCCATAAGCTCAGAAGAGAGTGGAATACGAATAATGGTCATGTCTGATGATGAGATCTTGAGTTAACCCACATGCATAGGGGAGATAAGAACTGATCGATCCCGAAAATGCTCAGTCAAATTTGTACCTGAGAAAATATAGTTCATTTTTCTAATCATATTCATAAATCTAAATGCTTTAATCTTCAAAGTTAGTTGATTCGATAAACGGCTAACATTCCTAATATCTATTTTTAGTACTACGTCTGTCTTTTTTGGTTATTCACGTTATTCATTTGTGAGGAATATTTATTAAATTATGGTTTTAACATTTATTAAGCAGATAGGACATGGGTAAAATATGAGAGAAGTTGATAACAAGTAACGCTGGTCCTTGGAATTCACCTGAATTTGTAATGACAAGATAATTTAGGCTATCAGGACACAAATAAAGATAATTAAAATAGATTATCATGTCTATTATGTTACAAATTGGCCCTACATTAGTGACCAGAATCCAGATACTTGGTTAATGGCCAATATATAATTATGCTTACCTAGATTATGTTGCAAGAGAGACTGGCGAGGATGTTCCCTTTGTCAAAGATAACGTGCATCTTTTCTGTGTTACAGCTGTCTGCTAGCTCAAGAAGGTCGCACAAGAGAAAGTCACCCCTAGCATACACTGACAGAAGCTCACCAATTCTCGTAAAGTCCATGCAAACTAAGCCTTTGGCCATTTCTTCATCAACCAAAGACATGCATCAAAGTTATTGCACCACTAACAATGATGCCTAACACTGTCATACTTGTGATTCTCTCGCTTGTGATTCAATACGAAACAAAATTAACAGCAAAAACAACAAAAACAGTAACATCATATATATGATTCTCTCGCTCTTACCAAACAAACTCGGTACCCTTACCAAACAAACTTGAAGAGTCCAGTACACAAGATGGTGATCAACGAGAAAGCGAGGATGTCAGTAGCGGTGCCAAGGTGTGAACATAGACAAACTAATAAGACCTTTACACGAGCTTATTAACATGGACAGAACGAGGTTATATAAGAATGTTAAGGATCATATTCTTATATTTTTGGTTATGAAAATTCATCAGTAATCACCTCTATAATAGAAGGACAACTTGAACAAACAACAGTGTTCTATTAATCTTATTTTCTACAATAATATCATAATATCATACTCTGAGTTTCAATTACAAAATCGACTAAAACAGCCATGAACAATACACAAATTAAACACATATATCCCTCTATTTCATTGAAACAACAAAGAAGATTAATGAAAATTATTCCAACAGAACAATTGAGAAAGACGGACAGTAGAAAGATTAGCTGATGACGATGATGATTGAATAAAAGCCGTTCATAAAGTTTTTGATTAGTTACTTATCTATTTAGCTGATGACGATGACGATTAAAGAGGAGGGCGATTCACTACTGGCGAATAATTGAGAAATACGGACAGTACATGAATTAGGTTTTCATTAATTAGTCAATTGAGAAATTTTGGCGAAAATTGAATTGATGAGTTGCAGACGATGATGAAGGAGACGATGAATGAAAAGAAATTAGGGAAAACAAATTAGGGAAAACAGTTGGGGGCGATGAATGAATAGTAACGCGTGCGTGGTTTGAGTTTTTTTTGGGGAAATTATAAAGTAACGCGCAATGGTATTATTTTGAGAGCGGTTGAGCGGTTTTTAGATTATTTTATCATTATAGTGGATATTTTGGGGGAAAATGGGTTGACGCTTTTAGAAGCGTCGACCAAAAAGCGTCGAGAAGGTAAGGGAATTGTAGTAGTGTTCCTAACTGAACAATCTGATAACAAAATGAAGATGGGTCTAGGCCATGAATGCTATGGCAGGAGAGACCACTCTAAGTGTCAACAAAAACCTACCGACCGTGACTTTAGAAAAAGAAAGTATGTAGACTTGCCAGAATATTTAATTTGTACTTACTGTGGTCATACTGGACACATACGAGAAAACTGTGTAAAACACGCACTCGACTTCAAAACTGGAGTCAAATTTGTAAAATCTCTAGGTATACCAAATGATTCCATATCTATCATCGACAGTGAGGAAAGTAATGAAAGGGTTGAGGAAATAAATAATGATCATAGATGGTTCTATGACATGCCCTTCGATTACGCAGAAAGGAAAAATAGAACCACCCAAATTCCTAAACCTACAACCTATAAGAAACAAAACCCAAAGACTTACACTAGATCGACAAAATCTAACTACCATAGATCCAAGAAACTCTCAGTAAGACAAGTCTGGGTTAAAAAGGAAGATGTTTTTATTGTCACTAACTCTAAAGGACCCAAGTATGCTTGGGTACCTAAAACTTGTCTTTAAATTATATTGTGCAGATAATCGCTAAAGAGAATAACCTATGGTACCTCGACAGTGGATGCTCCCGACACATGACAGGCGACGCCAACCTAATCACTACCTTGAAACCATTTGACGGAGGAAAAGTCACCTTCGGAGACAACAAAAAGGGAAAGGTAATAGGTGTCGGTAAGGTAGGCATATCATCCTCTCACTCTATTAGCGATGTATATCTGGTAAGTGGTCTTAAAATAACCTAATTAGTATATCCCAGTTATGCGACAAAGGAAACAAAGTTGTCTTTCATGCAGATGTTTGTCGTATAATTATGGAAGGTACAAGTAAAGTAATTCTTGAAGGTCATAGAAAGAAAAATGTTTATATGATTGATTTAAACGTTGTGCCTACTGACTCTCTCTCATGCATGAAAGTTACGTTAGATGATTCATGTCTCTGGCATAAGAGATTTGGCCATATTAGTTCTCCTATTCTTAGCAAATTGAAGAGATGGGACTTGGTCGAAGGTCTTCCTAAGATCAAATTTGATCAAGAAAAGATGTGCGATACATGTGCACGATGTAAACACGTCAGATCATCCTTGAAACCAAAAAGAATAGTAAGTACTAACCAAGCTCTTGAACTAGTACATATGGATCTCTGTGGCCCTATGAAGGTAAGAAGCAGAGGCGGTTCCAGGTATGTTTTCGTTCTAGTTGATGATTATTCTAGATTTGTTTGGCCAATTTTTCTTCACTCTAAAGATTAAAAATTTGATGAATTTGTTAGTCTCATGAAACTTGTCCAAAACAAATTAAAATCTAATCTAGTAACTATTCGAACTGACCATGGAACTGAATTTGACAACCATGCTTTTATTGAGTTCTGTAAAACCCACGGTGTTGGACATAACTTCTCTGCACCTAGAACACCACAACAAAACAGAGTGGTAGAACGCATGAACAGAACCCTAGACGACATGGCTAGAACAATGCTTCTTTGTAGTGGTCTACCTAGAAACTTTTGGGCTGAGGCTATTAGTACAACTTGCTATATTCATAATCGTGCTATGATTAGACTTATCCTAAAAAAGACACCTTATGAACTTTTACGTGGTCGTAAATCTAATATATCACATCTAAGATGTTTTGGGAGTAAATGCTTCGTTCATAACAATGGTAAAAATTGTTTAAGCAAATTTGATCCTAGAAGTGATGAGGCGATTTTTATAGGATATTTTGATCATAGTTAGCCTATAAAGTTTTTAATAAACGTACCTTATGCATAGAAGAGAGTATACATGTTATCTTTGATGAGAATAATGCCTTCGACAAGCCTTTACAGGACGAAGAGGAAAACCTAGACGAACCAGACTTTCGTTTGTCAAGGGAAGATCCTCCAGAAATAGAAAATAACGATGAAGGCGAAATTCAAGGAATCAACGATGAACTTAACTTGGGAGGAAACGGTGCGGGAGATGAAACTACAGTTGATGATACTGTAGATAACTCTCAAACCAATAACTTGGAACCCAGAGTTGGAGTTAATGAAACTAAAACTTTGAACCAAAACCAAAGGGAAGAGGTCATAGTTATACCTGACTCTCCTATAAACCCTGGTTTGGATTCAGGGGGAACAAGTCAAAATCCCGAGATAAGCAGTAGCAATGAAGACAATAAATCAAGAAACTGGAGATATAAAGGCTCTCACCCTCTGGATAATATCATAGGAAGCCTTACAGAAGGAGTTCAAACTCGAAGAAGCTTAAACAACTTCTGCTCCTTCTACTCCTTTCTCTCCACAATTGAACCTACCAATATAAAAGAAGCTCTTGTAGAACCTGACTGGATAGTCGCCATGCAAGAAGAGCTACAACAATTCGAAAGGAATAAAGTATGGCATCTTGTTCCTCGTCCAAAAGATAGATCAGTAATTGGAACGAGATGGGTATTCAGAAATAAATTAGATGACTCTGGAGTCATCGTACGCAATAAAGCAAGATTGGTCGTTCAAGGATACAATCAACAGGAAGGGATCGATTATGACGAAACCTTCGCTCCTGTTGCTCGCCTTGAAGCGATTCGCTTGCTCATAGCATTTGCTGCACACAAAGGAATGAAACTATTTCAAATGGATGTTAAGACTGCATTCCTTAACGGATATCTTTAGGAGGAAGTCTATGTCGAACAACCTCCTGGATTTCCTGACAACAAACTAAAGGATCACGTATACAGATTGGACAAAGCTCTCTACGGGCTGAAACAGGCCCCTCGAGCATGATACGACAGACTATCAAAGTTTCTATTGGAAAGCGGATTCAAGAGAGGATCAGTGGACAAAACACTATTTCTGAAGAGTGAAAATTCCGACTTATTAGTAGTCCAGATCTACGTTGACGATATTATATTTGGCTCAACCAACAAAAAGTTGTGCCAATATTTTTCAGAGTTAATGGCATCTGAGTTCGAGATGAGTATCATGGGAGAATTAAAATTCTTCCTTGGACTTCAAATTCAACAAACGAACGAGGGTATTAAAGTGCATTAACAAAAATACGTCAAGGAATTAATAAAGAAATTCGGAATGGAATCCTCTCATCCTATGCCTACTCCAATGGTAACAGATAAGAAGCTCACCAAAGACGAAGACGATAAGTCAGTAGATGAAACTACTTATAGTGGTATGATCGACTCACTTCTTTATCTTACTACAAGTCGTCCAGATATAATGTTTAGTGTGTGCGTCTTTGCTCGGTTCCAATCTGCACCAAAAGAATCGCATATGATTGCGGTTAAGAGAATTCTAAGTTACCTAATCGGAATATCAAAATTATATCTATGGTATCCTATAGACTGTAATTTTAACCTACTAGGATATTCAGATGCGGATTATGCAGGTTGTTCTTTAGACAGGAAAAGTACTTATGGACTTGCGGCCTTCGTTGGACCATGTATTATATCATGGGCATCCAAGAAACAAAACATTGTCGCCTTGTCAACCGCAGAAGCAGAATATATTGCAGCCGCACTGGTATGTTCTCAACTCCTATGGTTAAAACAGCAACTACTTGATTATGGTATTGACGTGGGATGTGTACCTATATTATGTGATAATATGAGTGCTATAATAATATCTTAAAACCCGGCTCAGCACTCGAGAACAAAACACATAGAGATTAGACATCACTTCTTACGTGACCATGTAGAAAAGAAAAACATTAAGTTGGAATTTTGTAGTACGGAAAAACAATGGGCGGATATTTTTACTAAACCTTTGGCTAGGGAACGATTTGAGACTTTACGATTGAAAATTGGTTTAATCAGTGGCACCTAATCGATCTTAAGAGCTGAAAATAACCCAATGACTGACTATGAAAAAGACAGAATTATATGACTGTGTCCGTATATTCTGCTGCATGCCTCTGTGTGTTATTTTTTATTGAATGCTCGAACTTTGATTATATCATGCTACGTGTTATACGAACGTACACAACCAATTTCTCAAATCAAAATAATAATATTCAAATATTAATAAATCCATGCCAACAAATATTATTATATCTATATTATATATATATATATAGAAATCGAATCACGTGAGGCACCCCTGTTAGGGTGAGGCCGTTGGACCCATCTTAAACCGTTAGATTAAAAAACTATATATGTACCAGATGATGCCACATGTCCTCCTACAAAATCCCATGTAATACAATTTTCCAATTAAATAAATCCTTTGCTCAGACTCATAATCACTGCACTTTCTTCATTTTCTCTCTCTTTAACTTCTGTTCTTCAACTCGTGTCCTTTAGCTCGTTTTCGTCGTTCCGTCCTATTTTAATCTCCATTTCATCACTCATATTTGATCCTCATCATCATCCTACTTTTTTTTTTAATCTAGGTAATTTTACTCCGGAATAAATCGCCGGAGTAATAAGAAAGTAACCGCATCAAAATCTGGCATAATTAATCGAAAACGCGAAAACACAACAAAAAAACCGAAACAAAAATCAGAAAAGCAAAAAATGGTAGAATTTACAATTGAAAGTAAGCTAAAATGAAACCTTGTTGTTGTGGCGCGGCATGGTAGAGAAGCGAGGAGAAGAGAGAACAGAAGGATGACGATGGAGGGAGGAGAAGTAGACAAAGGTTCGAGAAAATGGCGACCAATTAAATAAAATTTTGTTTAATGCAAACATCCCAGGCAATTTAGGTTGATTCCATGGTTTATGAAAGTGAACGTAGGACGAGTTGATCAGACCGTTCTAATTGCAGAGATGGATTCTTGATGAACTAAAATGATCTCTGAGGTTTTAGAAGAGTTTTGGTATTTCTAACCTACTAAAATTAAATAAGGTCTCGGTTTCACAAATTAAGGTCCATCATTCACAAAATAAGAAATTATACATTTCGTGAGTAAACAAACATTTTAAGTCCAAGTTTCACGAAATAAGGTCCCGGTCATAAATTAAGGTCCAAGATTCATGAAATAATAAATTAAACATTTCGTGAGTGAACAAACATTTTAAGTCCAAGTTTCACGAATATGGTTCCGGTTTCATAAATTAAGGTCCAAGATTCACAAAATAAGAAATTATACATTTCATGAGTAAGCAAACATTTTAAGTCCGCGTTTCACGAAATAAGGTCCCGATTTCACAAATTAAGGTCCAAGATTCACGAAATAAGAAATTAAACATTTTGTGAATAACCAACATTTTAAGTCCAAGTTTCACGAAATAAGGTCTCGGCTTCACAAATTAAGGTCCAAGATTCACAAAATAAGAAATTAAATATTTCGTGAGCAAACAATCATTTTAAGTCCAAGTTTCACCAAATAAGGTCCTGATTTCACAAATTAAGGTCCAAGATTCACAAAATAAGAAATTAAACATTTTGTGAGCAAACAATCATTTTAAGTCCAAATTTCACAAAATAAGGTATTGATTTTACGAATTAAGGTCCAAGATTCACGAAATAAGAAATTAAAATTTTTGTGAGTGAACAAACATTTTAATTCCAAGTTACACGAAATAAGGTTTCGATTTCACAAATTAAGGTCCAAGATTCACGAAATAAGAAATTGTACATTTTGCGAGTAAATAAATGATAGTAGGTTTTTATGTCGGTCTTAGATTGTGATTTTATCACAATCTAGTCTTTTTCTTCGGGTCTTTAGTATCGTTTTGTTAAGTATTTGATTTTTGGTCATGTTGTGTTTTTGTGGCATTTTTATCCTTAGTCCTTGTTAGTCTTTATGTTCGAGATCAAGGGATTTCACTCATCGGTCCAAGGGTAGCACACGAACCTCATCATCATCCGATTCTTGCTTGGGAAGCCTTGAAGAACTGAAGTTTTGATCAAAGAAAAGAAGTTTTCCAGCCACAACCGCAGCCTGCGACAGGAGGAGCAGCCTGCGGGCACAGGCGCAGCCTGCGGGATTTTTGGCAGCCTGCGCTGTTTTACGCAGGGCTGCGGTTTGTGACGCAGCCTGCGGTTTCGACTGCTTTGTGGCGTTAATCTCAGCTTTTGGAAGAATCGTCCTAGGGTTTTGTGCACCCATATAAATACTCAAATTCTGAATGTTTTGCAGGATCATCTTATCTCTAGAACAAGAACTTTTATTCTCAAATTAAGTTGTAATCTTTCCTTATTTTCAAGCTTGTAATTATGCTAATGAGGAGCTAATCTCCTTTACTCTTGGTGTGATTCCGATCAAAGTCTCCGACTTTGACTTTGTAAGACTCAAATAACCCTTTCTTTCTATCTAATGTTGTTTCCTTAGTTTATCTTTTACATTCTAAGTAATTATTTGTGTGGTTTGATCACCCTTGCATCTTAGTTGCTTAGTTTTCGCATATGTTAAGTAATCGGTTTAGTTTACTTGATGTTTATTGAAGCAAGCTTGTATGTATGTTGAGTTGGCTTAGATGAGACATATGTATGAGTAGGAAATTACATAACTTTCCTTGCTTTCATGGTTTAATGATTAGTGAGTTTAGTTCCTACATCACATCTTTTGGAATTAACGGAATTACATACACGGTTTAGTTGGTTCGCTTTCATTTAGATGTTGGTTAGGGTTGGATAGTTTAAGGGGTTGTTAGAGTCGAGCAAGTCTTTGTCGGGTGACTTTGTGACGGTTACACCAAGTTTTTCTCTCATATTGATTATCGCACACTACGTGTTTGTGTTATTGCCAAGCCCAAATCTTTTCTCATTTATTGCTCTTTATTGTCTTTATGAATGCTTTCCAAATCATTGAATCTTTGCATTTATGTTATCTCCTTGTGTTTCATTTATGTTAATATCCATAGTTTGTTGATAAGTCATTTATCTTTAGTCTCTTAGCATCTTTAAGTTGTCTTTAAATCTTTGTTTAGTCGTGTGTAAGCAAGTCTTTAGTTATTTCCTTTCTCTTGGGTTCGACCCTTAACTTGCACTTTACTACTTTTTATTTCGAGTATAGTCGAGTCTAGTTTAGGTTTTATAAATTGTTTGGCGAGATAATTAGTGTAATAACGACCACTAGTTTTTCCGTATCAAATTTTGGCGCCGTTGCCGGGGAAAGGCAACATAGCTAAAGCTTGTTTGTGTTTTGTGTTGTGTTGAACTTTTAGTTGTGTTGTTGTTTTTTTTGTTGTTAGCAATTTTTAGTCAATTTGGTATAATCTTTGAAAGTAAGTGGTAGTTCTAATTAGTTTTGTTTAGTGTGTAGTGTTTTGCTTATGCCTAGGTCACAAGAAGGGGATACCAACTTTGAATTTGCGGAAAGTGCGACATATTCGTGGCTCTTCTCAAACCCTTTCTACCACCGTAATCGTCAAGAGGAAGAAGCAAGTCCACCTAGTAGCTACACATCCATTGAGAACTCACCCTCAACCATAGAGATTGACCCAATTGAAGTTGAATACCCAAGAATGACGGATGACACTAGAACTATTCGGGAGCTTCGTGCCCGGAATTATGAGGAACAACCCTCATGCATCACCTATCCACCAATGGGAGCCAACGAAAACTTTGAGTTGAAGGGTTATTTCATCCACAACCTTCCTAAGTTCTATGGCTTAGCGGGAAATGATCCAAACCGACATCTAGCGGAATTTCACATGATGTGTCAAGGCACCATTCCCACCGGAGTATCCGAGGATCAATTTAAGTTGCGGGCTTTTCCTTTTTCTCTTCACGATGGTGCGAAAGATTGGCTTTATTATCTACCTCCGGGCATCATAAACACATGGACGGACATGAAGGCGGCCTTCTTAGAGAAATACTACCCGGACTCCCGCCACAACCATGCCAAGAAGGCGATAACATCTATTGAGCAAGGGAGTGGGGAGACCATGTATGAGTACCGGGAGAGATTTAAGAAGCTTGTAGCTCAATGCCCATACCATGGTTTGAGTGGAGATGATTTGCTTGTTCATTTTTATGATGGTCTAAACGAGCAAGACCAACGGATGGTCAATTCCACCACCGGTGGAGGCTTGGAAAATTACTCGGTGGTGGAGGCTAATGAGCTCATTGAGAGGCTCGCCGCTAGCACAAGAATGCATGGGAGGTCCCGTCAAGCTACAAAGAATACTTCCGCCATGGGAGCCTCTTCTTCATCAAATTCAAAACTTGAGAAAAGTGTGGAAGAACTCAAGCTTCTTGTAGCCAACATGTTGGTAGGCTCACAAGGAGATGGTGGAAACCAAGGTGGCCAAGTTGAATGTTCTTTTTGCCAAGGTCCTCACCCGGTAGAGGTTTGTCCTATCATGCAAGTGGAGGATGTTGGAGTTGAAAATGTTAGTGCTATGGGACAAGGACACTACAACTCAAGGAATCCTTCCGGTGGTGGATACTACAAATATGATCCAAGTGGAGCCACTTACAAGATAGGCTCACGAGATCACCCAAACTTTAGTTGGGGAGGAGATAAATCAAAGAGTTTTGTGAATGGACAATTCAACCACTTGAGGGATCAAGGACAAAATCATCAAGGACAAAATCAACAAGGAACAAACTTTCAAAGAAACACAAATTTTCAAAGACCACCCAATGGTGGAAATCAAGGCAATACATCACAAAAGCCTAATGAAGAAGACATGTCAATGAAGGAGATGCTCAAGGCTCTTTTGAAGGGACAAGCGGATTCCGACAAAAGGTCGGCAAATGAGAAAACCTTGAATGATGCAAGGTTTACAAACCTTGAGAACCAAATGGGGCAAATTTCCGAAGATATGGCAAAGAACAAACAAAGGAGTTCATCTTCCATTCCTTCCACCACTCTCCCTCCTCCTCGGCAAAATGCTAGTGCCATGACCTTGAGGAAGGGAAGAACTCTAGACACTCCTCCCAAGAAGACAAGAGCTAAGTCTAAGGATTGGGTGATTGAAGAAATTGAAGTGGAGGAGGAGGAACTAGAAGTCACTCCAAGGGTTGAAGCATCCTCAAAAGGAAAGGAAAAGGAGGTGGACAACAACACCCCACCAACCAAGGAAGTAAGCAAAGAGCCCCGGAAGAAGGCAAATGACACTTTAGAGATTCCCTCAAAGGAGCTTGAACCGGAGGTACCATTCCCAAGTGCCCTCACAAATCCTAAAAGAATTGACAAAGACTCCGATCTTTATGAGACTTTTAGGAAATGTGAGGTCAACATCCCTCTCTTTACTATTATCAAATCCGTTCCTAGGTATGCAAAGTTCCTAAAAGAACTTTTTACCCCTAAGCGGAAGCCAAGAAAAGGAATTGAGAGAGTCACGGTTAGTGGGCATGTCTCGGCAATTTTTAAAAGAAACCTTCCCGAAAAATGTGATGATTCGGGCATGCTAACTATACCGTGCTCCATTAAGGGTGAATCTTTTGCTAGAGCCATGTTAGACTCGGGGTCCTCCATAAATGTCATGCCTTACTCCGTGTATGAGACTTTAGAGTTACCCCCTTTGTCCAAGTCAAATGTCGTCATTCAATTGGCGGACCGGTCAATAATTCAACCCAAAGGTTTTATTGAGGATGTCATAGTTGAAGTTGACAAATTCATGTTCCCGGCCGATTTCTACGTTTTAGACATGGAACCGGATTCCAAGGCTACACCCCTTTTTTTAGGAAGACCTTTCATGAGAACTTCTAAGACCAAACTTGATATGTATGATGGCAACTTAACAATGGAATTTGAGGGAAACATCATAAAATACAATGTGTATGAGTCCATGAAAAGAGCCGATGATTTAAGCTTTTGTTACTTTTTGGATGTCATTGAGCCATTAGCAAATCAAGTTTATAAACTTTGTCATAGGAGCCCTCTTGAAGTGGCTCTCACTAACGATGTGGAGAAAGAAGGGTTGCGTTTCTTGTTGTCTAATGATGTGCAGGAAACTGTCGAAGCATTGGATAAGGAAGAACCATTAGAAGAAACTAAGGAAGAAGAATCGGCTGAAGAAAACAGTGCAAACCGCAGCCTGCCGCCAGTGACGCAGCCTGCGGCCACCAACGCAGCCCTGCGGTCAGAACCGCAGCCTGCGGTTTTCTCTGGCGCAGCCTGCGTTGTGCAGGGCAGCCTGCGTGAAACTCTGCATTCAACCCAACAAGTTTCCTTCCAAGAACATTACCCATTCCAAACCAAGTTCCTTCCCTTAGAGGCTTCCCTTGAAAGACCACTACCCTCTACTATAAAACCACCCACCCCCAATCTCAAACAACTTCCCGATCACTTGAAATACGTTTTTCTTGGTGAAAAAAATACCTTACCCCTTATAATTTCAAACACACTTGAGGGTGACCAAGAGAAGAGATTGGTGGAGGTTTTGCAAAAGTACAAAGGCGCTTTTGGGTGGAGTATTGCGGATCTTAAAGGAATAAGCCCAAGCATTTGCATGCACAAGATTCGTTTGGAAGGAGAAGCAAAGCCAGTTCGACAACCGCAAAGGAGATTGAACCCTCCAATGATGGAGGTTGTGAAAGAAGAGATTATCAAACTACTCCAAATGGGAATCATCTATCCTATTAGCGACTCCCAATGGGTAAGCCCTACTCAATGTGTACCTAAAAAGGGTGGGGTGACGGTAATCGAAGGCAAAGAAGGAGCCTTAATCCCCACTCGGATTCAAACCGGGTGGAGAGTTTGCATCGATTATCGCCGCCTCAATGCCGTGACCTTCAAAGACCACTACCCCTTGCCCTTTCTAGATCAAATGCTAGAAAGGTTGGGGGGGAGAGAGTTCTATTGCTTTTTGGATGGGTACTCCGGATATTTTCAAATCCCAATTAAGCCGGAGGACCAATCCAAAACAACGTTCACATGCCCTTTTGGAACATATGCATACCGAAGGATGCCCTTCGGATTATGCAATGCTCCGGGTACTTTCCAACGTTGCATGATGAGTCTATTCTCAGACCTTGTGGAGAGAGTCTTAGAGGTCTTCATGGACGATTTCACCGTCCATGGAGACCACTTCGACGCATGTTTGGACCACCTCGCTATGGTCCTAACACGATGCACGGAGTCACACTTAGTGTTGAACTCCGAGAAATGTCACTTTATGGTAAAAAGCGGCATCGTGTTAGGACACATAGTGTCTAAAAGAGGGATTGAGGTGGATGTGGCAAAGGTTGAAGTAATAAAAACCTTACCATATCCATCTAATACTCGAGACGTGAGGTCGTTTTTGGGACATGCGGGTTTTTATCGGAGGTTTATAAAAGATTTTTCGAAAATCGCTTACCCCTTGTGCAAGCTCTTGCACAAGGATGTGGAGTTTGTGTTTAATGATGTTTGTAGGTCGGCCTTTGACACCTTGAAGGAGAGGTTGGTGACGGCACCTATCATTCAATCCCCACGGTGGGACCTTCCCTTTGAGATTATGACGGACGCTAGTGATTACGCTCTTGGCGCGATCCTAGACCAACGAGACGGAAAGGTGGCACATGTGATCCAATATGCCTCATCACTTTTGAATGATGCTCAAAAGAACTACACCACCACGGAGAAGGAGTTCTTGGCGGTGGTGTATGCGATAGAAAAATTCCGATCATATCTTTTGGGGGCAAAGGTGGTCATTTTCACCGATCAGAAGGCCATTAGACAACTCGTTGATAAGAAGGATACCAAGGCGAGGTTGATGAGATGGGTTCTTCTATTGAGTGAATTTGATATCGAGATCAAAGACAAGGAGGGAAGTGCAAATGTGGTGGCCGACCACTTGAGTCGGCTCCACATAAATGAAGATGTGGCAAGAAAGATGGGAGTAGTCGATGGGAGTTTGCCACACGAATCGCTCTATGGGTTGCGAGTGATTGAGCCTTGGTATGCAAACCTTGTGAATTACATTGCGACCAAGAGGTTCCCTACCACCCTATCTTCGAGTCAACGGGACAAGATCAAGAAGAATGCTCATTACTATATTTGGGATGACCCATATCTATGGAAAATTTGTCAAGACCAAATGATTAGGAGGTGTGTGCCGGATGTTGAAGTACCTTCAATCCTTAAGCATTGCCACGAATATGCGTGTGGCGGACATTTTGGGCCTCAGAGAACCGCTAGGAAGGTGTTGGAGTGCGGATTCTATTGGCCAAGCTTATTCCGGGACACTAATGCTTTTGTGAAGAGCTGTGATCGTTGTCAACGTTGTGGCAACATATCAAGAAGACAAGAAATGCCTCAACAACCCATGCTTTTTCTTGAGATATTTGATGTATGGGGGATCGACTTCATGGGGCCGTTCACCAATTCAAGCGGCAACCTCTACATTCTACTTGCCGTAGATTATGTTTCCAAATGGGTTGAGGCAATCCCCACACGGAATGATGATGGGAAAACCGTGAGTTCCTTCATGCAAGAAAATATCTTCTCTCGTTTTGGCTTTCCTAGATGCATCATAAGTGATAGGGGAACCCACTTTTGCAACAAATTAGTGGGCTCCCTCTTGAAGAAGTATGGAGTGATCCATAAGATTTCCACGGCCTATCATCCTCAAACCAATGGCCAAGCGGAAGTGTCAAACCGAGAAATTAAGAGCATTTTGGAGAAGACGGTCAACCCCGACCGGAAAGATTGGAGCAAAAGACTCAATGATGCTTTGTGGGCCTATAGGACGGCTTACAAGACTCCCATCGGCATGTCCCCCTATAGGCTCATCTATGGGAAAGGTTGTCATCTCCCGGTGGAAATTGAGCACAAAGCTTATTGGGCAATTAAAGCTTTCAACCAAAGTTATGATGAGTCGGGGCTACACCGAAAACTTCAAATTCAAGAATTGGAGGAACTACGAAGTGATGCTTTTGATAATGCCGAAATCTACAAAGAAAAGACAAAGAGGTGGCATGATCAAATGATCACTCGTCGGGTTTTCAAGGAAGGAGAGGAGGTGCTAGTTTTCCAAAGCCGTTTCAAGAATTTCCCCGGAAAGCTAAGGTCTAGGTGGTATGGGCCTTTCACAATTCGAAAGGTACTACCTCATGGAGCCATTGAGGTGGAAGACCAAAAGACCGGGAAAGTGATTAAAGTGAATGGGCAAAGGTTGAAACATTACCTTACAAACATGGAATTGCATGGAGAAGGGGAGATCCAACTCGAGGACCCCGTTTATCGAGAATGAGAAGGCAAAGAGGTGGTCGAGCCATCGACATTAAATAACGGCAAAGTTTGTACATATTCTATCCCTTTTTCAAGTTTTAGTTTCATGCATTTCCCCGTTTTAAGCATTTTGTTTTGTGTTGTCGTTTCTTTAACAAACAACTTGAAGTTACTAATAAGTGTTTTAAGATGTTTTAGACTTGTGAGAGGTGTGAAAAAGTGTGTGACGGATGTGGATGTTGAAAAGGCAAGGAAAGTGAGTCCGTGTTTTGGTTAAGTCTCGGAGTGGAGTGGGAGTCTTGGCCAAGGTAAAGCAACGAAAAAAATTCAAAGAACAGCCAGGGGCGCAGGCTGCCAGCTACAACGCAGCCTGCGGTGCAGGGGGTCTTGCGAAGAAGAAAAACCTTCAAAAATCAGTGAAAACCGCAGCCTGCGTGATTTTACGCAGCCTGCGGTACTGGACGCAGGCCTGCGGTAATTTACGCAGCTTGCGGTTGCGTCGGGTTTTTGTGTTTTTTTTCGCTTCTTATTTTCATGTCATCCTCAACCCCATCCCATTATCCAAATTTTCAGATTTCCTCAAAACACAAGACCCCTTTCAAAACCCCCACCAAAATCTTCATCCTCTTCAATACCCCATCACCCTAACTCAAGTTTTCAAACAATCAATCACCATTACCAATTCCTTGAACTCTTACACCAACAAACTAACCACTCACACCATCAAACCCAAGAATCAAAGCCTCACCAAAACCTAGATTTTTTTCCTTCAATCTCAACGGGTTCAAGGCTCAATCGGGTTCTAGCAAGGATTTATCAACTACTTTCACTACTTTGGTGCTAATTAGGGAAGGTATAACACTCTTACACCCTCTTAATAATTTCCATGCAAAGTTAGTCTAGAAATCAATTTTAGGATTGATTTTTGGTTTTTTTTTTGTTGTTTGACTCTCTTGCTGTGTGGTAAAACTTATTTTCTGGGTGAGAATTAGGAAGCAATCAACAAACACCTTCCCAAACTTTTCTTAACATCCTTGCATACCAAGTGTTTGTTGATTTGCCTCTTAGAGTGAAAAATCGTTTTGAGTGGTAATCTTTAAAGTGTAAAAGTTCTCCTTTCACAAATGGCCCCCAAGTTGTCAAAATTGTTCCGAGGAAAGGGAAAAAAGAGAGCCGCGGTGGAGGAACCCGTGGAGGAGGAGGAAGTGGTGTTTGCGGGTCATGAGGGCTTGAATGCGGCAGCCCTTAGGATTTGGAACAATTTTTTTGCACCAAAACCTCAACATGTGGTATCCACTAAGTTCTTTTGTCCAACTACTTTGAGAGAGCTAGGCCTTTTTGATATCACTCATCAACTCCTTTCAAAGGTAGGGCTCGAAGCCTACCTCGACAATGATGCTTGGGACACCACCTACTGGTCCTACACTTATGAGTTTCTCTCGACCCTTACTGAGCTTGATGTTGCGGAGGGTGAAGACAATAAGTTTCGTTTCCGTTTAAGTGGTTCTTGGCACGAGTGCACTCTTTCAGAAATCCGGGAAATCCTCAAAATAACCAAACCACCCTCTTTCATTCCTTCCAATAGGCGAATCCCCGATGACCTTTGGTTAGGACTAACCGGAGGTTCCTACACCACCAAAGATGATAAGATATCCTCCATCACCAACCCCCCTCTCCGCATCATAGCACGTTTTCTTGCTAGCCTTTTCTTTGCGGTGGGGGAGCCTACCAAAATAAACGACAAGATCAAAATTTGCTTATGGAGTATGCTTCCGGAGGGGAGCGGAGTCCCGGATTGGGCAAAGATGTTCTTGGATGCTTGTCTCAAGCATAAATTGAAAAGCTCGGGTGGGAACATTCATAACGGAGGCCTTGTCACCTTCCTTGTCCGGCACTTTGAGGGTCAAATTCCCGCCAATCAATCTATAAATGAAGCCAAGGGAATTTGCTACTACAATGGGCATGCACTTCAAGAGTGCAACATGTTCCGAATTACTTGTGTTTCACCATTAGAGGGTTTTTGGCTTTGCAAGGACGGATTACCCTTTCTCCGTCTTCCGTCGGCGAACCCTATTCCAAGTGGGATCCGGGCTCGCGATTTCTTGTGCTCAATTGACCCCACCCTTCAAGCCGAGCAAAGAGGAGCCCAAAGGGAAGGAAGGAGATCTAGTGTCTCTCGGGAGGAGTTTAGGAGGGAGAGGAATGAGGAAGAAAGAGAGGCTATACAAATTGAGGATTCTCCCATTCGGAGTCCGGGTGGGTACTCTCAAATGCATGACACGGAGATGCCGGATGTCGGAGGGTCTACAAATCCACCATTGGCACCTTGGCAACAACAAATGTTGAACCACTTTGAGGGTACCCGGCAAGCTCTTCAAGGCATTAGCGCCAAGGTGGAAAGCTCCTACACTTGGCAACAACAACAAGAGCCAAGATTGAGTGAGTTGGACAAATGGAGGATTGCCTCCATTGAGCATGAAAGGGCCGTAAAAGAGGCCGAGGAAGAGCAAAACCGGATGATTTCGGAGATGCACCGGCGCCAACAAGAATCCATGGCATGGCAACAAGAGCAAGATAGGCGTTGGAGGGAGCAACAAAGGATGTGGGAGGAACAAAACTCTTGGAGATCGGAAGCCACCTCCCATTTCGGAATGCAAAATGAGAGGTATAACCAATACCTTGATGATTCCTATGAGGATGCCCAAACCCAAGAGGACACTCTTGGGCTTGTGCAAGGGCTTTTTGGCATGACACTTTACCCCAACGATCCAACCTTCCAACCTCATCTTACCCAAGATCAACTCAACCAAAGCATGGGCCGGGTGAGACAAGTGAGAGAGCGCCGGGGTGAAAGGCGGGGGAGAAAGAGCACAAGTAGCTCCCAACCTCCCGAATTGTGAAAGAAAGAAGTTGGCATCTTCACACATTGAGGACAATGTTTGACTCAAGTGTGGGGGGGTGGTTTACAAGTTTTGAAGAATTTAGAATTTCAAGTTGTTTTTATGTTATGTTCCCTTTTTATTTTTGTAGTATTTTCTTTCATCTAAAAAAAAAAAAAAAATACCAAAAAAAAAAAAAAAAAAAAAAAAAAATCCCGGCTAGGTGAAAACCCACAAGGGTGGGCGCCTAGGCAAAATTGGGAGGGTGGCCGAGGACGGAATGAAAACCCGAAAGGGCGTTCCGGGCAAAAAGAAAAATCGAGTTGCGAGCCACCATGAGAGGAAAGGAAAAGCTAAGGTGAAAACCCGAAAGGGCACCTTAGGCAAAATGAGAAAAAAAAAATGGAAAAGGTTAAAACAAAAATGGAGGGATAAGAAGGGAGCGATAAGGAGGGTTTTGGAAGGAGGTTAGAAATAGGTTTAATTTCTTTTTGTGTCACAATTTTTGTTTTTAAATCGGTGGTTTTTCACTTGTGATACTTGGTTTGTCAATGTTTAGGTGTTTGGGGGGCAACCAAGTATCATGGTTTACATCTAGTGGAGTAATAAGGGGGTGTTTTAAATGGGAAATTTTGTTGATCTTGATGGATGTTGAGGCCACCTCGCTATCACCTCGGGATGAGGTGAAGGTGGTCATTTCTTGATAGGGAGTTATAAGAAGGGAGGAAGTGTCGGTTTCGGAGTTGGAGTCTTGTTGAGTTTTGTGTAGAGGGAGTTATAAGGAGGGCGTGCGAGGGAAGAGTGTTTGTTAAACTTTTGATGTCTAGTTCTTTTTGTTCTTTTTCTTTTTAATCGGTGTCCTTTCTTGTCGAGGGAGATATAAGAAGGGTGTAGTAAGGGAAGAGAGGTCAATGCACCACACTTTTTCGTGACTTTCGGAAAAGCTTGTCTCGGGTTTTGCTCGGGACTAGCAAAAGTCAAGTGTGGGGGTATTTGATAGTAGGTTTGTATGTCGGTCTTAGATTGTGATTTTATCACAATCTAGTCTTTTTCTTCGGGTCTTTAGTATCGTTTTGTTAAGTATTTGATTTTTGGTCATGTTGTGTTTTTGTGGCATTTTTATCCTTAGTCCTTGTTAGTCTTTATGTTCGAGATCAAGGGATTTCACTCATCGGTCCAAGGGTAGCACACGAACCTCATCATCATCCGATTCTTGCTTGGGAAGCCTTGAAGAACTGAAGTTTTGATCAAAGAAAAGAAGTTTTCCAGCCACAACCGCAGCCTGCGACAGGAGGAGCAGCCTGCGGGCACAGGCGCAGCCTGCGGGATTTTTGGCAGCCTGCGCTGTTTTACGCAGGGCTGCGGTTTGTGACGCAGCCTGCGGTTTCGACTGCTTTGTGGCGTTAATCTCAGCTTTTGGAAGAATCGTCCTAGGGTTTTGTGCACCCATATAAATACTCAAATTCTGAATGTTTTGCAGGATCATCTTATCTCTAGAACAAGAACTTTTATTCTCAAATTAAGTTGTAATCTTTCCTTATTTTCAAGCTTGTAATTATGCTAATGAGGAGCTAATCTCCTTTACTCTTGGTGTGATTCCGATCAAAGTCTCCGACTTTGACTTTGTAAGACTCAAATAACCCTTTCTTTCTATCTAATGTTGTTTCCTTAGTTTATCTTTTACATTCTAAGTAATTATTTGTGTGGTTTGATCACCCTTGCATCTTAGTTGCTTAGTTTTCGCATATGTTAAGTAATCGGTTTAGTTTACTTGATGTTTATTGAAGCAAGCTTGTATGTATGTTGAGTTGGCTTAGATGAGACATATGTATGAGTAGGAAATTACATAACTTTCCTTGCTTTCATGGTTTAATGATTAGTGAGTTTAGTTCCTACATCACATCTTTTGGAATTAACGGAATTACATACACGGTTTAGTTGTGTGGTTCGCTTTCATTTAGATGTTGGTTAGGGTTGGATAGTTTAAGGGGTTGTTAGAGTCGAGCAAGTCTTTGTCGGGTGACTTTGTGACGGTTACACCAAGTTTTTCTCTCATATTGATTATCGCACACTACGTGTTTGTGTTATTGCCAAGCCCAAATCTTTTCTCATTTATTGCTCTTTATTGTCTTTATGAATGCTTTCCAAATCATTGAATCTTTGCATTTATGTTATCTCCTTGTGTTTCATTTATGTTAATATCCATAGTTTGTTGATAAGTCATTTATCTTTAGTCTCTTAGCATCTTTAAGTTGTCTTTAAATCTTTGTTTAGTCGTGTGTAAGCAAGTCTTTAGTTATTTCCTTTCTCTTGGGTTCGACCCTTAACTTGCACTTTACTACTTTTTATTTCGAGTATAGTCGAGTCTAGTTTAGGTTTTATAAATTGTTTGGCGAGATAATTAGTGTAATAACGACCACTAGTTTTTCCGTATCAATAAACATTTTAAGTCCAAGTTTCACGAATTAAGGTCCAAGATTCACGAAATAAGAAATTAAACATTTTGTGAGTGAACAAACATTTTAATTCCAAGTTTCACGAAATAAGGTTCCGGTTTCACAAATTAAGATCCAAGATTCACGAAATAAGAAATTATACATTTCGTGAGTACACAAACATTTTAAATCCAAGTTTCACGAAATAAGGTTCCGGTTTCACAAATTAAGGTCCAAAATTCACGAAATAAGAAATTAAACATTTTGTGAGCAAACAAACATTTGAAGTCCAAGTTTCACGAAATAAGATCCCAGTTTCACAAATTAAGGTTCAAGATTCACAAGATAAGGAATTAAACATTTTGTGCGTAAACAAATATTTTAAGTCCAAATTTCACGAAATAAGAAAAAGAACAAAATGGATAATTTTTTTAGATAGAGAAAATATTTGGCCAAATGAAATGCTAGAAATGACCCATAATTTCAATCCTATTGAAATTAGTCCAATGAACATTGAAAATCATGTGGAACATAGTAAGGGTTCGGCGGCCTCATCATAATTAAGACTCTCACCGGATCCGGCCTCTATTATAATATACTTATATATAAACACGAGATATACAACTATAATATTTTCACAAACAGCCCACCTAGTACTTTGTTGGGATCCTCTTTATATCAAACCCATATTTTAAGTCCAAGTTTCACAAAATAAGGTTCCGGTTTCACAAATTAAGGTTCAAGATTCACGAAATAAAAAATTATATATTTTGTGCGCAACAAATATTTTAAGTCCAAGTTTCAAGAAATAAGGTTCCGATTTCACAAATTAAGGTCCAAGATTCACGAAATAAGAAATTAAACATTTCGTGAGTAAACAAATATTTTAAGTCCAAGTTTCACGAAATAAGGTCCCGGTTTCACAAATTAAGGTCCAAGATTTACGAAATAAAAAAAATAAAAATTCCCTGAGTAAACAAACATTTTAAGTCCAAGTTTCATGAAATAAGGTTCCGGTTTCACAAATTAAGGTCCAAATTCAAGAAGTAAGAAATTAAAAAATTCGTGAGTAAACAAACATTTTAAATCCAAGTTTCACGAAATAAGGTTCCGGTTTCACAAATTAAGGTCCAAGATTTACAAAGTAAAAAATTAAAAATTTCGTGAGTAAACAAACATTTTAAGTCCAAGTTTCACGAAATAAGGTCCCGGTTTCACAAATTAAGGTCCAAGATTTACGTAATAAAAAAATAAAAATTCCGTGAGTAAACAGACATTTTAAGTCCAAGTTTCACGAAATAAGGTTCCGGTGTCACAAATTAAGGTCCAAATTCAAGAAGTAAGAAATTAAAAAATTCGTGAGTAAACAAACATTTTAAATCCAAGTTTCACGAAATAAGGTTCCGGTTTCACAAATTAAGGTCCAAGATTAACAAAGTAAAAAATTAAAAATTTCGTGAGTAAACAAACATTTTAAGTGCAAGTTTCACAAAATAAGGTCCCGGTTTCACAAATTAAGGTCCAAGATTCACGAAATAAAAAAATATATATTTTGTGCGGAACAAATAGTTTAAGTCCAAGTTTCACGAAATAAGGTTCCGGCTTCACAAATTAAGGTCCAAGATTCACGAAATAAGAAATTAAACATTTCATGAGTAAACAAATATTTTAAGTCCAATTTTCACGAAATAAGGTCTCGACTTCACAAATTAAGGTCCAAGATTCACGAAATAAGAAATTATACATTTTATGATTAAACAAACTTTTTTAGTCCAAATTTCACGAAATAAGGTTCCGGTTTCACAAATTAAGGTCCAAAATTCACGAAATAAGAAATTAAACAATTCGTGATTAAACAAACATTTTAAATCCAAGTTTCACGAAATAAGGTTCCGTTTTCACAAATTAAGGTCCAAGATTTACGAAATAAAAAATTAACAATTTCGTGAGTAAACAAACATTTTAAATACAAGTTTCACGAAATAAGGTTCCGGTTTCACAAATTAAGGTTCAAAATTCACGAAGTAAGAAATTAAACAATTCGTGGGTAAACAAACATTTTAAATCCAAGTTTCACGAAATAAGGTTCCGGTTTCACAAATTAAGGTCCAAGATTTACGAAATAAAAAATTAAAAATTTCGTGAGTAAACAAACATTTTAAGTAAAAGTTTCACAAAATAAGGTCCCGGTTTCACAAATTAAGGTCCAAGATTCACGAAATAAAAAATATATATATTTTGTGCGCAACAAATATTTTAAGTCCAAATTTCACGAAATAAGGTTCCGGTTTCACAAATTAAGGTCCAAGATTCACGAAATAAGAAATTAAACATTTCGTGAGTAAACAAATATTTTAAGTCCAAGTTTCACGAAATAAGGTCTCGACTTCACAAATTAAGGTCCAAGATTCACGAAATAAGAAATTATACATTTTATGATTAAACAAACTTTTTTAGTCCAAATTTCACGAAATAAGGTACTGGTTTCACAAATTAAGGTCCAAAATTCACGAAATAAGAAATTAAACAATTCAAAATTCACGAAGTAAGAAATTAAACAATTCGTGGGTAAACAAACATTTTAAATCCAAGTTTCACGAAATAAGGTTCCGGTTTCACAAATTAAGGTCCAAGATTTACGAAATAAAAAATTAAAAATTTCGTGAGTAAACAAACATTTTAAGTCAAAGTTTCACAAAATAAAGTCCCGGTTTCACAAATTAAGGTCCAAGATTCACGAAATAAAAAATTATATATTTTATGCGCAACAAATATTTTAAGTCCAAGTTTCACGAAATAAGGTTCCGGTTTCACAAATTAAGGTCCAAGATACACGAAATAAGAAATTAAACATTTTGTGAATAAACAAATATTTTAAGCCCAAATTTCATGAAATAAGAAAAAGAGCAAAATGGATAATTTTTTTAGATAAAGAAAATATTTAGGCCAAATGAATTGTTATAAATGAACCATAATTTTCATCCCATTGAAATTAGTCCAATGAACATTGAAAATCATGTGCAACATAGTAAGGGTTCGGCGGCCTCACCGTAATAGGCGGCCTCACGTGATCCGGCCTCTATATATATATATATATATATATATATATATATATATATATATATATATATATAGAGGCGAGTTCCGGTGAGTTTGCCATATTCCGTGAGTTACCCCCGCGTATATATACATTTGACCTAAAAACACAAATCATTCACGCGCTAACAATTTCAACCTTCCAGTTTAAAAATCCATCTCTCTCTCTCCAACAAATTCCCCCAAAATCATCAGAACAAAAATCGCACAAAATTCATCAAAACGATCACACAAATTTCATCAATTCTTCAATTTTTGATTTCAGAATCGACAATTATTACCTAAATTCATTCATTATCTTGATTAATTCAACTAAAAACTATCAATTCAAAAAATCAGACGGAAAATATTCCAGGAACCCTAATTGTTCAAAGGTATCATTATTTCTTACGATTTCTTTTTTTAATACTCGAATAACTGAATTATTTGATTCAAATAACAAATTGTACGACGATTTATGTATTGTTTATCATACCGTTGACATTTGACTGACAATTTATTATCACAATCTTAAAAAATTATTGATAATCTAGATTAGCACACCAACTGTTTGTTGAAATGCCTAGTTGAATGTAGAAACTTAGTTGTAAATTAATGTTAAAACTCAGTTATTGTATCTAGTAGTTACTTCTTGGAAGTTTTGTTAACTTATATTCTATTTTTTGGTGATTTGCAGGTTGAATCAAGATAGACGTGAATAATTGACGTTCAATAAAAAAAATTATGCATATACCTGGTCTTTTTTGTTAGTTTGATATTATTTAATTTAACAATTCAGTTATTGTAAAGTATAAACTCAGGTGTAATCTAGAAACTCAAGAATTTGTCGTTATACCAATGTAGAAACTCAGTTTTTGTAATGTAGAAACTCAGTTATTGTAACGTAGAAACTCAGTTATTGTAATGTATTATGCAATACAATAACAGCTATTATGAATACAATAACAGCTATTATGAATACAATAACAGCTATAATGAATTACAATAACAGTTATTACAGAATGAAAAACTGAATACAATAACATGTATTATGCAATACAATAACAGCTATTATGAATTACAATAACAACTATTATGAATACAATAACAACTATAATGAATTACAATAACAGGTATCACAAAATGGAAAACTGAATACAATAACAGCTATTATGAAATACAATAACAAACTATTATGAATACAATAACAGCTATAATGAATTACAATAACAGGTATTACAGAATGGAAAACTGAATACAATAACATGTATTATGCAATACAATAACAGCTATTATGAATTACAATAACAAACTATTATGAATACAATAACAGCTATTATGAATTACAATAACAGGTATTACAGAATGGAAAACTGAATACAATAACATGTATTATGCAATACAATAATTAACATTATGCATTACAATAACAGGTATTATTATGCAATGCAATATTTGACATTATGCAATAATTAACATTATGCATTACAATAACAGGTATTATCATTGAAAACAAAGGAAGTGGCAAGAGAATGAAATCAAACAAGGAAAAGGCAATTGAAAAAGCAAGCAAACCAAAGAGGCTATGTAATAACTGCAAACAAATGGGAAACTATGACAAAAGAAACTGCCCAAATCCATTTGTTGAGCATGCACCCGAGGAAGAAGATGAAGAGGGAGATGAAATGGAGGATGAATAAGGGATCCAATGAATAGATTTACAATAATCGTATCACAAACTTTACAATAATACAAAAATATCTCAGTATTTTGTCTTAGATTACTATAGTTGAGAATCTATATTTCGTGTAAGAAACTTTAGAATAATCAATAATCAATAATAGATTTGTAATTTGTCTTACATTTTGCATATTTGAGTTCAATAGTATTCAATTTTGGCATGGAAATGGTATTCTTTTGAATAACTATCTCGAAACAATAACAGCTATTATGAATATAATAACTGCTATTATAAATTACAATAACAACTATTATGAATACAATAACAGCTATTATGAATTACAATAACAGGTATTACAAAATGGAAAACTGAATACAATAACATGTATTATGTAATACAATAACAACTATTATCAATTACAATAACAGCTATTATGAATACAATAACAGCTATTATAAATTACAATAATAAGTACTACAAAATGGAAAACTGAATCTAATAACATGTATTATGCATTACAATAATAGGTATTATGAATTACAATAACAGCTATTATGAATACAATAACAGCTATTATGAATTACAATAACAGGTACCACAAAATGGAAAACTGAATACAATAACATGTATTATGCATTACAATAACAGGTATTGTATATGAATTACAATAACGGCTATTATGAATACAATAACAGCTATTATGAATTACAATAATAGGTATTACAAAATGGAAAACTGAATACAATAACATGTATTATGCAATACAATAATTAACATTATGCATTACAATAACAGGTATTATTATGCAATACAATATTTGACATTATGCAATAACTGTGTAAACAAGAAAATACAATAACAGAACTTATATAATATAATAACTGTCTTGAATGAAGTCACTACTAGATACAATAACAAGACTTATATAATACAATAACTGTGTAAAAACCATTACAATAACTGTATGAACTGATTACAATAACTGTGTGAAAATCATTAAAATAACTGCCTGAAACCATTACAATAACTGTTTGATAACACAATTACAATAACTGTCTGAAAACACAATTACAAAAACTGTCTGACATGATTACAATAACTCTCTGAGACAATTAAAATAACTGTCACAAAAATAACACATTCTAGGCTTTACGAAACACAGAAGTAAAAGCATCATCAGCTGAACAAGACTTTTTCTCCATTGCTTCTTTTCGTTGTGTGTACAAATGGAGAAATATCTCAACATCTCTCTTCATCATCAAGAAATGTAATTGAGAAACCTAAAACAAAAACAAAAAGGCGTTAAACAATCTTCGAAGCACTGCAAAGAACCATACGAGCTAAATAAACACAAAGTGATGCATAAAATACAATAACACCCCCATGAAGTCACTACTACATACAATAACTGAGTTTTATAATACAATAACAGAACTTATATAATACAATAACTGTATTTAAATGAAGCGTCTAAACACATTAAAATAACTGTGTACAAACCATTAAAATAACTGTTTAAACACATTAAAATAACTGTGTACAAACCATTAAAATAGCTGTTATTGTATTCATAATAGCTGTTATTGTAATTCATAGTAAAAAAGGGAATACAATAACAATCTTAGACGAATACAATAACAGTCTTAGATTATTACAATAACAGTCTCAGACGAATACAATAACAGTCTTAGACGATTACAATAACAGTCTGAGACGGTTACAATAACTGTCTGATACGATTATAAAAAAGGGAATACAATAACACGCGCAGATTATCAGAGAATACAAACAACCATATAGAATAACCACACAAATCTGGAAAATACAATTACGAAACCCTAAAATAAGTGAAATCCAATTGAAAACGACTAATTGAACTACATAATGCAACCGGCTGAATAAATTGAAGAAAACAAATACAAGAACACACCAATTTCAAGTAAAAACACAACTACATAAACAAAAATTTTAAAAAAATTGACGAAAATGAAAGATGGAAGATGAAAACCCTAAATTATGTGAAACCAAGTAAAAAATGTAATGCAACAGCACACAAATACACTAATTGAACTACATAATGAAAACATTGAGTAAAATTGAAGAATAGAAACACAAAACACAACAAAAATCAAGTAAAAAAACCTACAAGTAGCGAAAATTGAAGAAAAAGAACGAAAAATTGAGGAAAATCAATTACCTGAAGATGGACGAAAATGACGACGAAGATGAGCAAAGAAGTCGACGAAGAAGATGAGCAAGAAGATGAACGAAAATGGAGGTTTTACCGGAGAATATGAAGGTTTTACTTGAGAATATGGAGGTTTTAGTGGAGAGAGAGGGAGGTTTTTACTGTGTTTCAGTTGGGGAGTTGAAAAAGGGGGAAAAAAGAAGTTAGGGGTGAAAATTTTGGTTTATATACTAATTGTGAGATTTAATCTCAGCCACTAATCTGAACTAGATATGAATGGTGCAGATTTAAAGGTGTAACTCACCAATATTGCCCCAACTCATATGATCCTACTTCTATATATATATATATATATATACACGTATAGTTACGTACCTCAAGTACGTAACTCATTATAAACTTGTGTTAATCATTTACGTAACAACCAATCCGTAACAAATAATTGCGTACCAACTTCAATTAATTACCCCCACCTATTATTACCTACCCAACGTGACACCTCATTTTACCACTCAAACACTCCTCGCCCTATAACCCTATAACCGTCCCCTACCCTCTTACACTAACTCCATCACTCACCTCACCATTATCATTCACTCTGTAACCGTCATCCTCTCCAAACCAAGAATCCAAGAACGATATTCTCCATTAAAGTCATCCTCAAAACAAAAAAAAAAACAAAAAATCAAACCTAACCTAAACTCATATACCCTAAACACCATCATGCCACCCATCTCTGCCCGTCGCTCAAACTGCCACAAACCTCGCTCTCCAAAAACCCCGACGCCTACACCCTCACCTCCACCATCTCCTAAACCGATTGCCGTCACCATTCCAAAATCCGAAGCATGCAAGAGAGCAAATTAGACAAAGGGAAATCCGTGGTAGAAGAAGAATTCCCCGAATATGATCATCAGCCCCGTCCTCTATTTCGTGATGTTTCTGGGAAGCTACTAAGGAAGGGTTGGACAAAGTTCGAATGACAAAAAGCGAAGGTATGATGATTGAACGATTACTTCCGTATTCCATTCATGCAGGTCGGTTCTATCCAACTTCATGGGTAGACAGGTCTAGGTGTTTACAATTCTTTAAGGATTTCTTGGTATTTCAAAGTTGGGTTTATATTAGCAATTTCTCTGGTCTGATTTTTCCTATAAAATTAGTCAAATTTTTAGCCTTTGTTAAACTCGTCAATGAGGGGTTGCATGCTGTAGTGAATGGGCGTGATGTTGAGTTGGTCGTTAAGGATGTGTGTCGGGTCTTTAAACTTAAAGATGAAGGATTACAACTTGACCGGAGTAAGGAATGGTCCGTTGTTACGAAAGACGAAAAATGGAAATCAAGAAATATTTTGATCCTAATGCAACTGAGGTCAGACCCCTGTTAACAAGCTCATTCGGTCCTAAACTCAAGTTCTTGGTAAACTTTTTATGGAATTCAGTCTTACCACGTCGAGGGGGCCGGGATAAACTTAGTTGTTGTGAGGCAGTGGTGCTTTAAAATTGGTTGGTTGGCTCGAAAGTAAACCTTGCTTCTCTGTTTTTCGCGAAGATTGCACATGTCTCGAGTATTCTTACCAAAGAACGTCATTGTACTACTTTGGATATCCCATACGGGATGTGGGTTTCTGAACTATTGTTTGATGCTGGAGTGGTAGACATGAGTAGTTACGGAGTTGTGCCACGTGATCGAATGAATGACAAATTAATGAAGTTAATGGGACTTTTAGGGAAAGGAGGTTACTTGATGTTTGGTCGCAAGAATGAGGAAGCAAAGGTAACTGGAAATCTGGGTGAATTGGAGAGTAAGGTGGACAAGATTATTACTTTGATATCCGGGTTCAAAGATCCTAAGAGCGAGAATGGAAACAAGGTGGATGATGATGATGGGTTGCGTGAGTGGATGCGAAAGATTGAAGGACATCTTACTCATTTATGCCGTGAACTTAAGACGGTTAAGGAGGAGGTCGTCATGGTAAGTGACCGTCATCAGTTTCTTACAACCCAAGGAGGGGCTCTGGTTCGTGACACTCGATTGCTACGAGAGGATAGTGCTCAATGTCTAGAGGCGGTGATGGCGCTTTGTCTTAAAGTTCTTAACTTCGAGCGTGCCATTGATGCCCAAGGTCGTAACGTTGCAAGTTGCTTCGATCGTCTAGATACCTTGGAGTATCGTACCCATCCCGAGTTTGTTAATCCTCATTTCATTCGTCACCCCGAGTAAAGTTTGGTCGTGTTTTGCTCTGTTTTGCTATGTTTGTAGGAATCGCGTTTTGGATAGGTTGCGGATTTTGGTTCTGGGCTATCGTGGTGTTGTTGGTTCTAGCCCACTTCTCTTTCCCTTCCCTTATTATCCTTCTGTTGGACTTTAGCTATCTTTTGGCCCAATTTTCCCTATCCTATTATTCGGCCCAGTTGGCTTGTATTAAACTTTCATCACTCTACCCTACTACATCTGTCCCACTAGGCCATACTTTGATACATTCGGCCCATATGGCTTTATTTTGCATATTCGGCCCTTTGGCATTGTAGTATATGGTTGTGTGTTCTTTTCCCGTTCGTATTTCGTGTTTGCTTGATTTTAATTACGTTTGTGTGTTTGATTTAGAATCGCATGCTTAGGTTTGTTTCATATTATATCATTCTAGTCGTTTTATGTCTTTGTTTCCGTCTTTTCAATGATGTCAAGAGGGGGAAAAAGAATGCGACCTAGATTACGAATTTGCCTAAGATTGCTCCTTGTCGTAACGTATTGTCTCTCATAGTTCTTTAAGTAATTAGTTTAATCTAAAAATAGAAACCCTAGTTGATCTATATTATGAAGGTCCAATATTATGTTGAGGGGGAACGTTATTACATTACACTTAGACACGATTCTAGATAAAGACTTGCCATCATTAAAATGGGGGAATTTGTTGAGTAATATATTTTATATGTTTAATATATTGTTTTATGTTTTAATAATGACAAGCCTAGATAATTATATTTTATATACATATGCATGTAATCGTGCATTTAAGTGTACTGTAAAACCCCTCGCGAAAGCGGAAATATAAAACACACAAAGTACTAAAAATGCAGCGGAATTAAAACTTTTTAACATAACTAACATGCGAGGTGAATTAAAACTGAAACTGAAAGTAAAATATATATATACAATCAGCCTGGGATGGCACATCCCTACTGGCACTCAAAACTGAAATATAATCTAACGTCTAGCTAACGTAGAAGTGTAAGTCAATCGATGAAGGATCATCGCTCGCTAGCTCCATGCAACCCTCTGCCAACCACCTGTCATGTACCTACATACATGTAAACATGTACGCCACAATCAGTGGGGAGTGACTAGAGTTCTCCTAGCCACCTTTTGTAATGACACGTAACACAGAAATACAAACAGAATACTCCAACATATAGAAACATGTGAAGTATAGATATCTCATCAACTGAATCTCATACTATCATACAATCACTAATGCACGGCTCTCAACCAACTTCGGAAACTATTTGGAAGGAGAGCCGGTTTCCCTACCGGTTACCCGGTCGGGGGGGTCTTTCAATCCAAACCATTTACGAAACTGACTCAGAGTCATTCAATGCCTTGGATGAACAATAGCAAAGTCAAACATCATACTCATCGATATCATCATCTATGTCATCAATATTAACATCTATATCGGACACTGTACCAACTCAAGGCAAAAAGATATAAAACAGCAAGTAGAAAGGTTCAGAGGCGACATCTTAACGCATAACCTAGGTACTAAATCATTCAGCAAGTATAAAGGTTCAGAGGCGACATCTTAACGCATAACCTATATACCAAATTCACAATATCAAGCAAGGACTCAGAGGCGAAAACTCAACGCATGGACCGACTTTCACAAGATACTAGACTCAGAGGCGAAAACTCAACGCATGGACTAGCACTCAAATCACAATCACAAGTAAGGAACTCAGAGGCGAAAACTCAACGCATGTTCCCCTACTACATCACAAGATACTAGACTTAGAGGCGAAAACTCAACGCATGATCTAGCACCAAACACCTGCACTCCGGGTAAGGTATGACAACCTGACTGCCCCGTCGTGCAGTTGCTCTACTCGTCAGACTCGGAGGCGAAAACTCAACGCATGTTATGACGCGATCACACATACATGCCTGGACTCAGGGGCGAAAACTCAACGCATGTCCCAGACACGACAAACAAACATGTATGGAGCTCAGAGGCGACATCTTAACGCATACCTCCATACACGACAAACAAACACATATAGGGCTCATAGGCGACATCTTAACGCATACCCCTATACATGACAAACAATCTACGTATTAAGTTCAGAGGCGACATCTTAACGCATAACTTAATACGCATCACTATAAACATTCAACTTAAAACTAAACTTTAGTTCTTATCTCTTTACATCACTAATCAACACTTAATTGACCCCGGGAACTGAGTTGAGGGAGAGCCGGTTTCCCTTTGGGTTACCCGACCGGGGGGTCTCTATCCTCTCTCCATTCCCGAACCCAATATAGTGTTGCCCATCCTCCTAGGTCTTTATCAAAGGTATACAGAACGAATTTCAATCAAAACCGATAAACCGTTTAAAGGTTACGAACAAATTACGATTTAGAAATAACAAAAAGGTTCTGGGGCCCCCAGCCGGTCGGCAGGCAGCCGGCCCACCGGCTGGGCACCCATTTCCTGATTCCTTCTTTCTTTACGCTAAACAAGTAAACGGGTTCCCAGCCGGTCGGCAGGCAGCCGGCCTACCGGCTGGGGAACCATTTTCACCTACACGCCAAACGCAAGAGCCACAAAAGAGGCTCCCAGCCGGTCAGCAGGCAGCCGGCCGACCGGTTGGGCACCCCAAGTCCCATATTTCACAAATTTAGCAAAAACCCAATACGCATCCCCAGCCGGTCGGTCGACCGGCTCAGGGCTCCTGTGCACGAAAAACGCAACTTACAAGGATTTACAAATTCCATCAAATCGATACTAAACTTCTAATTAACAACAACAATTTTTTACCCATCAAATATAATCACTAAACATACTAATTACCAACAATCAAACCCATCAACAATCCTCGATAAACAAATTATTTGTATCCGTCTTAGGCACAAGTTTCTGAAATTTGAAAGATAAGCAAATGAAACATTACCCAAGCATCAAAGCAGAAACCTAAGTCCATTGAACATGAGTAATCCTAACATGATTCTAAGTCCATTGAACATGAGTAATAGATAAAAACAGAAACCTAAGCCAAATCGCACAACAAAAATGCTAATGTATACAATAAGGCCGAGTTTCTCATTATCGTCATCTTAAATGCAATCCGGCTTAAAGATCCTCCTCTACAACGAAGCTATCAACTTCCGGGTCGTCCAAGCCCACACCTACATCACGAAAAACAAGTTTAACGGACTGAAAATCGAATCCTACAAAAACAGCCCGAAATTCGAAGTGAAGGATTTGAAAAACGAAAGTGATAGATGGCTTGGAAATTCGATGAGGATTCCGAAAATGTTATTAATATCTTGATTTGATGAACGGATGATGAAGAAATAAGCAAAAGAAGGTGAATATAAATGGAGGTTTGTGAGGAAATGTTTTTACAGTGTTATGGTTTTGAGATGATGAAGGAATGTCGACTTAAGAGCTTTTAAGGGTTTAAGTAACTGTCCTTTCCGTTTAAAATAAAACGGGTTAGGATACTTGAACGGGTTTTTAAGTTGGCAATTTAACTTTACCAAGTTTGTATTCGTCCTAAGGACTTAAGGTTCTTAAGACGGATCCTATGAATTATTTTAAAATAACTTAACATTAAATATTAAAATATTATTTTATCCCGTAAAAATAATTGAAACCTTTAAAATATAATTGACGAAAATGCGGGATGTTACCATCACCCCTTCTTTCAAAAAGTTTCGTCCTCGAAACATGAAGACAGAAATAGGTACTAAAACAACTCTAACTTTCAAAATGTATCACACGGTTCACGGTAACCCAAAACTTTATCTTTCAAAAAGATTTCAAGATGAAATAGATTCCAAGGTACAAGTCTTCGTCAATGGACATTGGGATTCTCGTTACGTATTCAAGAGTCCGACATTCCAAATTTGAGACAAGTCCCAAAATTAAATCATTAAAAGTTCTAAATTTAGATTGATTCGGGGTTGATAGGCCTAGCACAGGTTATCAGACGTCTCCAATAACAAGTTCCAGTGGCAATCAACGCTGAAATTCATCAAAGTTGTAAAACAATCGGCTCTTTAAAACCAAGTTTCCTTCAAAATCAACCTTTATTCTCGAATCCTCGAAAGAGTAAAATTGCAATGACGACTAAAAGTCACTTTCAGCGGAAGAGGAAGTAGTTTCAAATTCTCAAAACACTTAAGATTTACCAAAAACTGCAAACTTTTAAGGTTAACAATAGTGAACAAATTCCAAAAACAGTCACCGGGAGCGTAGAAACGATCATAGAGATTACTTTCGACACGAAGGATTGAGAGTTTCAAGTTTCACAGGTGACAGAACATACAAGGAAAGATCGAAGAAATGAAATAACCAGGTTAGAGATCAAGGAAGACGGTAACTCTTGTCAAACATGGGGTCACTAATCACTCGTTCCATAATCAAAGCATCGTTACAATGATTCCCAATATATCCCTAGGAGGACAATTCAAGTGATCTCTAAACTCTCAATGGTTTCACAATCCCTCTTACCATTATCTCATCCACAGAACAAGGTATTCCTCAACAAAAGGCTTTCAAAACTCTGAAGTGGGATTCTATTACCATAACAACGAACCTCAAAACCTAAGATATGGTGTTTATTATCCTATAGCCTTAAATTTTGACAGTTCAATCCTAGCAAACCTATTTCACAAGGTTCGATATCTTAAATTCCCAAATTTATTATCACAATGACATTCAAAACAAGATCTTACTAAGGTAACAACTTCTAAATCCTCTGATTTCACACCATTTACCAACAATATACATCTCAAAGAAAGTTCCAAAGAAGTAACAACTTTCACTCTTATAGTTCTCAGAGGACTTAGTTATTCACATACCGAGATTCCTCAATTGGTATTTATGAACGCTTATAACTTTCAAATTTCTACCCTATGATTACCTCAAACATCAACGGTTATCCATAAGTACATCAATAGGCAAATGTCGAGGTTCATCAAGCCGCTTAAGGTTAAACATTCTGTTAACTTCACAAGTCAAATTGTAAATGTCTCAACATTCTCACACCGACACTAGTAACTCTCGTTCCCCAAGTAAGTGGTCCTTCCTACAATTAAGCAATTCCTCAAGATCAAGTAGCACTAACTTACCTCATTCATCCATTTAACCACATCATCATTATCTAAGGCACGTTCCTCTAAATTCATCTATAACTCCAAGCATTCTATTCCAATCCTCAAATGGTGCTTAGAAATCTACAAAGATCACTTACACACCGAGCCGTCCTATATGGAACTCTCCAGACGGTACACTATCCAACATCGCCCGAACATTATTCTCACCAACTCTCTCAACCAAATTTTGAACACGCAAAACCAAGTATTCCTCAAGGCATGTATCACTACTCCAAGAACAAGTCCATCTTGCCACTAATCTAAATAAAAAGGAACAAGGCTCACAAAAGAGGGGATGAGATACGAACTTCAGGGACAAACATGACACAGGTCTCGAGAGAGACACACGGAAGACAGCTCGAGGAACAACAAGATGACAAAGGTAAGGAACTTTAGGCTATGGACCTCAATCAAAGTTGAAGCTAAGAGCAGAAGGAGAAGCAAAGGAGAAGAAAGGAGAGAAACGACGTGAAAGGAACGATTGCAGAATCTTCCAAGGTGCGGGTCTCTCACTATTCTCACGGGGTTCTCACTTATTACTTTCCAAATCAAGTTATTCAATTATCGGTTCTCGCGAACAATTCCTCCAATGATTTATATACTCTAATCTTTCAAACTTTAAACGGTATCATCATTACAACTACCTATTCCAAAAAGTTTAAGATGTCTCATCTCTGCTAGTTCCTCAAATGACAATTCAATAACACTTTCAGGTCATCACCCCTATATGCTATATCCACTTTACTTACCTCACTGTCAACAAGTTAACAATTTTTAACCATCAAGTTTCTGAACTTCCATCTCCCAACAAAGTACATCATTCCATCCACATACTGGTGGTGCAACCTCAAATTTCTCTTAAGTTTTTTTTAATAAATAAACGCCTAGATTTATTAAGCAACCTAGGGTCACATAGTGATTCACTTCCTCTAAGCTTAAGTCAACCTCTTCGAGTATTCCACTATTATAGCAAATGATTCGTATTCCGCAATAACGAGCCTTTCTCAGCCCAATCACTCACCTAAGTCGAGCGATACTAACTCACTTTACTCATCCACTAATCATCCTTAGCATCTTATCTAACTCCTTAACAGTATTCTTCAATCCACAAAATTTCACAATCTAAGCATGGTTCTCAAGGTTAAGTTCCACCGAATACTAAGTAAACAACTCATCCTTCAAGCAAGTATCAAATCACTCACTTTCACTCTCCCAATTGAATAGACAACTAGACACTCGGATCACCAAAACATGTCTCTCGATACCCCTTAAATTATTTCCCCAAATAACACTATTTCTCATAACATAGCTTACGACTGTCCTAAGACTAGTTCCACCAAATCCAATAAAAGGGGAGTTTACCGAGAGGGCACCTTAAGAAAGTAAGCAACAAGGTTAAGCTGAAAAGATATGAAGATCTGTTCAATTAAGATAGACAAATAATCTAAAACACGGATGTGCATCCGGAGTTATCAAAGAAGGTGGTGCACAAGGAAAGAGGAGTATCTTCAAGGTTCAGAAGTATTCTCCAACAATAGTACGCATCTTCCATCATCGGTAGAAACTCCGATCTCCACCGCCAAATGGATAAGCCCACGGTTCATCGATCGAAAGACATAAAAGTGAAGTCAATGACAATCAACAAACATATCAGAGCCTAATAGAAGCAATCACAAAACAGACTACAATATAAGTCCTTAAATCTACCCCATCTCTCATTCATTATTTGTTTATTCGGTCAAGTTAAGGTTGGGGGTCACATGAGTGCGTCGGGAGCAATAATGCTCTGATACCAACTGTAAAACCCCTCGCAAAAGCGGAAATATAAAACACACAAAGTACTAAAAATGCAGCGGAATTAAAACTTTTTAACATAACTAACATGCGAGGTGAATTAAAACTGAAACTGAAAGTAAAATATATATATACAATCAGCCTGGGATGGCACATCCCTACAGGCACTCAAAGCTGAAATATAATCTAAAGTCTAGCTAACGTAGAAGTGTAAGTCAATCGATGAAGGATCATCGCTCGCTAGCTCCATGCAACCCTCTGCCAACCACCTGTCATGTACCTACATACATGTAAACATGTACGCCACAATCAGTGGGAGTGACTAGAGTTCTCCTAGCCACCTTTTGTAATGACACGTAACACAGAATTACAAACAGAATACTCCAACATATAGAAACATGTGAAGTATAGATATCTCATCAACTGAATCTCATACTATCATACAATCACTAATGCACGGCTCTCAACCAACTTCGGAAACTATTTGGAAGGAGAGCCGGTTTCCCTACCGGTTACCCGGTCGGGGGGGTCTTTTAATCCAAACCATTTACAAAACTGACTCAGAGTCATCCAATGCCTTGGATGAACAATAGCAAAGTCAAACATCATACTCATCGATATCATCATCTATGTCATCAATATTAACATCTATATCGAACACTGTACCAACTCAAGGCAAAAAGATATAAAACAGCAAGTAGAAAGGTTCAGAGGCGACATCTTAACGCATAACCTAGGTACTAAATCATTCAGCAAGTATAAAGGTTCAGAGGCGACATCTTAACGCATAACCTATATACCAAATTCACAATATCAAGCAAGGACTCAGAGGCGAAAACTCAACGCATGGACCGGCTTTCACAAGATACTAGACTCAGAGGCGAAAACTCAACGCATGGACTAGCACTCAAATCACAATCACAAGTAAGGAACTCAGAGGCGAAAACTCAACGCATGTTCCCCTACTACATCACAAGATACTAGACTCAGAGGCGAAAACTCAACGCATGATCTAGCACCAAACACCTGCACTCCGGGTAAGGTATGACAACCTGACTGCCCCGTCGTGCAGTTGCTCTACTCGTCAGACTCGGAGGCGAAAACTCAACGCATGTTATGACGCGATCACACATACATGCCTGGACTCAGGGGCGAAAACTCAACGCATGTTCCAGACACGACAAACAAACATGTATGGAGCTCAGAGGCGACATCTTAACGCATACCTCCATACACGACAAACAAACACATATAGGGCTCAGAGGCGACATCTTAACGCATACCCCTATACATGACAAACAATCTACGTATTAAGTACAGAGGCGACATCTTAACGCATAACTTAATACGCATCACTATAAACATCCAACTTAAAACTAAACTTTAGTTCTTATCTCTTTACATCACTAACCAACACTTAATTGACCCCGGGAACTGAGTTGAGGGAGAGCCGGTTTCCCTTTCGGTTACCCGACCGGGGGCTCTCTATCCTCTCTCCATTCCCGAACCCATTATAGTGTTGTTCATCCTCCGGGGACCTCAAACACACATCAAAGGTATACAGAACGAATTTCAATCAAAACCGATAAACCGTTTAAAAGTTACGAACAAATTACGATTTAGAAATAACAAAAAGCTTCAGGGGCCCCCAGCCGGTCGGCAGGCAGCCGGCCCACCGGCTGGGCACCCATTCCCTGATTCCTTCTTTCTTTACGCCAAACAAGTAAACGGGTTCCCAGCCGGTCGGCAGGCAGCCGGCCTACCGGCTGGGGAACCATTTTCACCTACACGCCTAACGCAAGAGCCACAAAAGAGGCTCCCAGCCGGTCAGCAGGCAGCCGGCCGACCGGTTGGGCACCCCAAGTCCCATATTTCACAAATTTAGCAAAAACCCAATACGCATCCCCAGCCGGTCGGTCGACCGGCTCAGGGCTCCTGTGCACGAAAAACGCAACTTACAAGGATTTACAAATTCTATCAAATCGATACTAAACTTCTAATTAACAACAACAATTGTTTACCCATCAAATATAATCACTAAACATACTAATTACCAACAATTAAACCCATCAACAATCCTCGATAAACAAATGATTTGTATCCGTCTTAGGCACAAGTTACTGAAATTTGAAAGATAAGCAAATGAAACATTACCCAAGCATCAAAGCAACATATTCATGTAATCCTAACATGATTCTAAGTCCATTGAACATGAGTAATAGATAAAAACAGAAACCTAAGCCAAATCGCACAACAAAAATGCTAATGTATACAATGAGGCCGAGTTTCTCATTATCGTCATCTTAAATGCAATCCGGCTTAAAGATCCTCCTCTACAACGAAGCTATCAACTTCCGGGTCGTCCAATCCCACACCTACATCACGAAAAACAAGTTTAACGGACTGAAAATCGAATCCTACATAAACAGCCCGAAATTCGAAGTGAAGGATTTGAAAAATGAAAGTGATAGATGGCTTGGAAATTCGATGAGGATTCCGAAATTGTTATTAATACCTTGATTTGATGAACGGATGATGAAGAAATAAGCAAAAGAAGGTGAATATAAATGGAGGTTTGTGAGGAAATGTTTTTACAGTGTTATGGTTTTGAGATGATGAAGGAATGTCGACTTAAGAGCTTTTAAGGGTTTAAGTAACTGTCCTTTCCGTTTAAAATAAAACGGGTTAGAATACTTGAACGGGTTTTTAAGTTGGGAACTTAACTTTACCAAGTTTGTATTCGTCCTAAGGACTTAAGGTTCTTAAGACGGATCCTATGAATTATTTTAAAATAACTTAACATTAAATATTAAAATATTATTTTATCCCGTAAAAATAATTGAAACCTTTAAAATATAATTGACGAAAATGCGGGATGTTACAATCACCCCATCTTTCAAAAAGTTTCGTCCTCGAAACTGGAAGACAGAAATAGGTACTAAAACAACTCTAACTTTCAAAATGTATCACACGGTTCACGGTAACCCAAAACTTTATCTTTCAAAAAGATTTCAAGAAGAAATAGATTCCAAGGTACAAGTCTTCGTCAATGGACATTGGGATTCTCGTTACGTATTCAAGAGTCCGACATTCCAAATCTGAGACAAGTCCCAAAATTAAATCATTAAAAGTTCTAAATTTAGATTGATTCGGGGTTGATAGGCCTAGCACAGGTTATCAGACGTCTCCAATAACAAGTTCCAGTGGCAATCAACGCTGAAATTCATCAAAGTTGTAAAACAATCGGCTCTTTAAAACCAAGTTTCCTTCAAAATCAACCTTTATTCTCGAATCCTCGAAAGAGTAAAATTGCAATAACGACAAAAAGTCACTTTCAGCGGAAGAGGAATGTAACACCCCCATTTATTTAAGGGCCTGTACTAGGACTCCTCAGATAAGTAAGGGTGTTACCATCTCGGTTCCCCGAGGCAGTAGATACAAAGGAAAGAAAAACAGTACTTTAATTAGAATTAAACTCAATACGTGTTCTTACATCAGATCCAAAAGGTCTTAACAACGTAAATAAAGTACAACTCGATTAACTGACTAAGGCGATCTAGACATCTAAACTGGTCCGGATCCAAGCTCTTTCTCCCATAGCTCCCCCTTAGTCTCAGCACCTGTCATTCTGCTCCCCAATAATTGGTTCATCACAGGTGATCACGAATACACAGGGTCAACCACGAGGTTGAGTAGGTAAAGAATAACATAGCAAATATAATTAATAAACTCCGCACCGATCCAACGCCAATAAACTCCGCACCGATCCAACACCATATATATATACTCCGCACCGATCCAACGCCATATATACTCCGCACCGATCCATCTCCATATATATACTCCGCACCGATCCAACTCCATATCACAAGGCCCAATATATATATATATATATATTCACATCATAAATTAACACAGAATAAGATAACAACTCAACACAATGATCACATGATATCAAGTAACTAACATGCTCAATGTCAACTGAGAATGGATCACATTATTATAACCAGTACTTTCCCCTACCTGAAATAGCAGGAACGCAGATCAAACCAAAGCTTGCCTAGAAATGTTCCACACGAAATCCGCTACCTAAACAAATATTATTTAATTAATAAACACCCCAATTCTCGAAATACGTATGCATACTCTATTTATAGAAACCCCCTATAAATAGAAAGCTTCCTAACAACGAGGTTACCCAAAATAGCAACCTTCCAAAAATAGTAACTTCTAAAAAAATAATAATTCGATTTGAAATTCGAACTATAAATACACTCATTAAAAATCATATCAAATAATATCTTTACTATAAATACCAACATACCCATAATGACAAAATAATAATAAAAATACTAATAATAATAATATTAATAACATAATAATTTTGATAACAACAAAAATGATAATAAAAGCACTAAAATAACGAAACCCATAATGTTACAACCGACACACAACACCTCCTCTAAGCCACGCCCAACAACCCCCGTGACACCACTACCACCACCCTAACACGGCCTGACCAGCACCCCACTCCACCATCTACCACCGCAGCCCCTGCCAACAGCCTTGACTCCCCACGCTGAGATGAACCAGGGCCGCCAACTGGCCTGGTTCATCACCGAACACTCTGACCTGACGCAAAACAGCAGCCCATCGACCACCCTTCGTAAACCCTGACACCACCGACCCTTCATCCAACTCCAGTCCCAACACCACCCTAGACGACACAGTGGTAACACCGTATTGACCTCCCCCGAGTCAACAGTGTTACCACTTCCCTTACCCCCTGGTCATGAATATTACAAACAACAGACGACTAACATGAAAACAACCCTCCTGCCACTCTATCGACTACCCCTGCACCACCGTTCTCAGACGACTCCGACCACCAAGACCAACACTCCTGACAACACCCTACTGCCCACTGAAGACCCGTATGAAGACCCGTGATTAAAACCCACAGACTCGACATAAAACTTGACTGAAAAACATGACTACGACTACTGATGAAACAAAACAACGAACAGGAAAATAAAACCTTCCTGCCACCGTGACAAACACCCCCTTCTCGACGCATAACAACAACCCTCGACACCACCCCATTACTTTAAAACAACCAGATACATGCCCTACTACAAACAGATGTAAAAACTAGATCAAATAAACAAAACATAACTACAAATTTGAACGCTGCAAGCAGGGATACGAGTTGATGTTTATTGGTAACATACCGGTAAGAGGGCAAAACGAACCACCGTAACAGGGCCTACTACCACCGTGACCACCTTCTCTTCCTTCTATGCTATGACGGCTAGGGTTTTGGGTGATTAGATTTAGGTTAAGATGGGGTTTAGGTTAGCATTAGGTCATCTAAATAGGGGCAGCAGAGTTGTTTGTAAAAAATACTAGAGGATCAACATTGTGGGCTGTGATTAGCACGAAACCCGAGGCCCAAAACCCTATGCCCAGAGATCAGGGGTTCGAGCCCCCTTATGAACATCCATAGATTAAAAAACTATAGACCCAAAGTCTCTTGTTCGAACCCCCACCAAGTCATTTAAACGAAGCTTGCATAAAAACGAAGCGTAACTAATTACAAATAAAATACGGGTTATTACAGTCTTCCTCCCTTAAAATGAACTTCGTCCCGAAGTTCACCCACTCATAAGGTCGGCACAAAACTCTCAACATACAAAAACATGTTAAACTTATATGAAATGTCACATTCTACCCCACTAAAAGAAAAGTTACGTCCGCGTAACTTACCTCAAACGAATAGCTGCGGATAACGTTCCTTCATGGACGCCTCGGACTCCCAAGTGGCTTCCTCCGTGTTATGATTGGTCCATAAGACCTTCACTAACACCGTCTCGCCATTCCGAGTCTTTCGAACCTTCCTATCCAGAATTTCCTTCGGAAGCTCAACATAAGTAAGTTGCTCATCAACCTCAATCACCTCATGGCTCAACACATGTGAAGGATCACTCAAATACCTCCTCAACTGGGAGACATGAAACACATTATGAACCCTGGAGAGAGCTGGTGGTAATGCTAATCGATATGCCACCTCACCAACCCTGTCCAAAATCTCAAATGGTCCAATAAACTTTTGACTCAATTTACCTCGCTTTCCGAATCTCATTACACCCTTCATCGGAGATACCTTAAGTAATACCTTCTCGCCCACCTCAAAGGAAATATCACTTCTCTTGAGGTCCGCATAACTCTTCTGTCTGTCCTGAGCGGCCCTCATTCTCTGTCGGATTACCTGAACTTGTTCAACCATCTCCTGAATCATATCCGGCCCTAAAGTCACAACATCAGCTCGATCATCCCAACATACAGGACTCCGACACTTCCTCCCGTATAGTGCTTCGAAAGGGGCCATGCCTATGCTTGCATGATAGCTGTTATTATAAGAAAACTCGATCAACCCCAGTCGATCCTCCCAAGATCCTCCGAACTCAAGTACACAAGCCCTCAACATATCCTCAAGAGTCTGAATTGTCCTCTCAGTCTGACCATCAGTAGCCGGATGAAAAGCTGTACTCATCTTCAACTGGGTACCCAAAGCAGTCTGCAGCTCCTGCCAAAATCTGGATAGAAACCTCGAGTCCCGATCTGAAACAATATCCTTGGGTACGCCATGCAGTTTGACCACATTCTGAACATACGACTTAGCCAACTCAGCTTTACTCCAGGTATCTTTCATCGGAATAAAGTGAGCTGACTTAGTCAAACGATCCACGATCACCCAAATCATGTTGTTGCCCCTCTGAGTTCGCGGCAACCCCACGATAAAGTCCATCGAAATGTTCTCCCACTTCCACTCTGGCACATCCAACGGTTGAACTTTCCCCTGAGGTCTCTTATGCTCCCCTTTCACCCGCTGACAAGTCAAACACCTCGAGACAAACTCTGCGACCTCCTTCTTCATATTCGGCCACCAAAACGTCTTCTTAAGGTCCTTATACAGCTTATCACCCCCTGGGTGAACAGAATAAGGAGTAGCATGAGCTTCAGACAGGATCTTCTTCTTTAGTTCCTCAACATTCGGTACACACCAACGCCCACCGAACCTCAAACTACCATCGGTATGAATACTGAACTTGGATGTCTCATCACCGTTTCCATTCTCCACCATCAACCGCCACTTCCGGATTCTCTCATCGTTCTGCTGCAACTCCCGAATCTCCCCATACAACTCAGGCTCCACGGTCAGATCACCAAGGGCATCCCCTTTCCGGATCATGAAAATTCCCATCTCCCTTAACTCGCCATGCAACCTCACTCTCGATCTGGAGCAACTTAAAGCATGTACTGACTTCCTACTTAGAGCGTCAGCTACCACATTCGCCTTGCCCTCGTGATAGACAATCTGCATATCATAGTCTCCGATCAACTCTATCCACCTCCTCTGCCTCATGTTCAATTCCTTCTGGGTGTAGATATATTTCAGGCTCTTATGATCAGAAAACACCTTAAAAGTGGCTCCATAGAGGTAATGGCGCCACAATTTTAGTGCAAAGACCACAGCGCCCAACTCCAAATCATGAGTCGGATAATTCTCTTCGTAGGTCTTCAACTGGCGAGAAGCATACGCGATCACTCTACCATTCTGCATTAGCACACAACCCAACCCATGCTTTGAAGCGTCGGTGTATACTTCAAAATTATCACTCCCAACTGGCAAGGCCAGGATAGGAGCTGTTGTCAGGCGTTCCTTAAGGGTTAGGAATGCCTTCTCACAACTCTCATCCCAGATATAACGGTTCTCCTTCCTCATCAACGACGTCAACGGCTTCGCTATCTTTGAAAAATCTTTGACGAATCTCCGGTAATAACCAGCTAAACCCAGAAAGCTTCGAATCTCACTCACATTCTTCGGACTCTGCCACTTGGTCACTGCCTCGATCTTGCTAGGGTCAACAGATACCCCCTCTTTGGAAATGACATGCCCTAAGAACGCCACTTTCTCCAACCAGAATTCACACTTACTCAACTTAGCATTGAGCTTATGCTCCTCCAAGGTCTGAAGTACCTTCCTCAAATGATCTTCGTGCTCTTCTGCATTCTTAGAATATACCAGAATATCATCTATGAATACCACCACGAACTTGTCTAGATACGGGCTGAAGACTCGATTCATCAAGTCCATGAATACAGCTGGAGCATTAGTCAATCCAAAGGGCATAACCACAAATTCATAGTGGCCATACCTCGTTCGGAAAGCGGTCTTCGGAATATCTTCATCCTTTATCCTCAATTGATGATACCCGGATCTCAAATCAATCTTGGAGAAAACCCCGGCTCCACTCAACTGATCGAACAAGTCGTCGATTCTCGGCAACGGATAACGATTCTTGATGGTTACATTATTCAGTTCTCGGTAGTCAACACACAACCTCAAACTCCCATCCTTCTTTTTCACAAATAAAACAGGTGCTCCCCAGGGTGACACACTGGGTCGGATGAATCCTTTCTCAGCTAGTTCATCCAACTGTTTCTTCAACTCCTCCATCTCTTTCGGTCCCATACGGTACGGTGATTTAGATATTGGTCCCGCCCCTGGTTTTAGGTCGATGGAAAATTCCACTTCCCTCCTTGGCGGTAACCCCGGAACGTCGTCACGAAAAACTCCCTCGAACTCCCGTACCACAGGTATCTCACTAGTCTTGGGGGTCTCAGCCTCACAATTCCACATTTGACACAGAATCAGACTCTCTCCTTTCCTCAAGCTAGATTTCAAGGTGTTGACAGATATGAATTTGATCTTTGGTTTGACTCTATACCCCTTGTAGGATACCCTCACCCCTTTGGGTCCCTTCAAGGAAATTTTCTTTTGATAACAGTCGATAAAAGCTCGATACTTCCCTAGCCAGTCCATCCCCAAAATCACCTCAAAGCCCCCCAGAGGAAACTCTATGAGGTCACAATAGAAAATTGCTTCCCCGATTTTGATGGGTACACTACCATATACTCTATTACAGACTATCGACTCGCCTGATGGTATGGTCACTGGATCCGCGATCCAATCAAACCTCTCAAGTCCCAAAGCCTTAACATGATCTCTAGACACAAACGAATGGGTGGCACCAGAATCGAAAAGTACAAAGGTAGGTCTAGAGTTTACAAGAAAAGTACCGGTAACCACATGAGCATCCTCCTGAGCTGCCTGCTTTCCCATGGCAAAGAGCTTGCCACTGGACTTGACTCCACTCTGGCTGGCAGTAGATGTTCCAGCCTGCTGATTTCCTGTCGTCCCCGTCTTGTTGTTGTTCCCACTTCCATTGTATTGATTCTGATATGAACGGTTCTGATTGCTGTTGTTGTAATTCCTCTGATAGTTACTGCTGCCTCCCGACTTCGCACCCCCACCATAGTTTGTCATGGGTGTGCGATAGCCACTGCTGCCATAGGACTGAGTGCGAGGTCCCTGGTATCCGGATGTAGGTGTACGATAGCCCCCGGACTGATTTCCTCCAGACGAACGACACACCGCCTGCTTATGTCCCCTCTTTCCACAGCCAAAACACACAATTCCTGCCGAACCACTGCCAGAAACCCCACTCAAGTGATTTCCCCCACTCTGATTTCTCCCACTACCAGAGGCACTACTCCCAAAGTACCCACTGAACTTGTTATTACTTTGCTTTTTCGATCCTGAACCCTCAGCTACTGTTTCAGCTTTCCTCTTTTCTGACTTGGTCTGTTTGTCCTTTTTGATCATATCCGAAAGCCTCTCCGCCGCCCCAGCCCGTAAATAGATGTCACGGATTGTGGTGGGCGGAGCTGCAATCAGTCTCTTTTTGATGGCGATCGATAAACCCCTCTCAAATTTCATGGCTAGCATAGCATCGTCGAAACCCATGTCTCCCACGTAGTGCACCAACTGGATGAACTTTCTGTAGTACGCCTCTACGGTCATGTCCTCCGACATCTGGAATGAGTCGAACTCCTCCCTCAGCTTGCTCTTTTGGAATTCTGGTAAAAACGCCTCGTTCAGAACCCCCTTGAATGCATCCCACGGAACAAACGCGGACCCACCCTCTATAGCTGCTTCCCGAAGCTCTCCCTTATTCGCGGTCCACCAGTCTCCCGCCATACCCCTCAGATAGTGGGCAGCCTGGTCTACCATCAATTCTTCAGGGCAGTCCACCAACTCGAACAGGTTACTGAATTCTCTGCACCAGGCCCCCAGCAAATGAGGCTCACCCTCCCCGGTGAAATGGGTGGGTTGGTGCCTTGCAATTATCGTGCTCATTTTCGCGGAGTCCATTCGTTTAGCCTTTAGAGTCGCAATCTCAGCTCGTAATAGATCTAACTCCTCTTGTGTGATGTTAGCGAGGTTGTCTCTTCGCGGAGGCATACTATAATACAACAGAAAAGGAATGAGTCCCAACTCGTGTGGGTACCCATTAAGATTAGGGCTAAGATCCCTAAACGATTAAGTCTAGCATCAATTATTAGATTGAGTACTACAAAATTATAACATGGCTCGGGATCACATAACCGCATATCACTAGACATGTTGCGAAAGGAAATGAAAGCATTTACTGTCATGTTTCAAGATACTTCACATAACCACATAAGTTCACAATTCTTTTATCCACAAATAAAATCCCTTTTCATGTTCATGCCCCTCCCGGCTATTACAATAGTCACAAAATTCTCATACTTATCACTGTATGCTATTACTTCCACCACCTCTTATTCTACCCTTTTTCTCTCGTATATGCACTCTAGGTTCCCGGGTAAAACTGATAGGGCCTATGGTTCGGTGTGAGGGGGCCCCAGACTCATACTTCCCCTTTAGTGTGCTCCTAACAGTCCTATCCCGGGGGTTCATTTTATTTAGACTCTCCTACATTCATTAGGTTCATTAGGTTAGGCCTGAGGATCGTTCGCTCTGATACCACTTTGTAACACCCCCATTTATTTAAGGGCCTGTACTAGGACTCCTCAGATAAGTAAGGGTGTTACCATCTCGGTTCCCCGAGGCAGTAGATACAAAGGAAAGAAAAACAGTACTTTAATTAGAATTAAACTCAAGACGTGTTCTTACATCAGATCCAAAAGGTCTTAACAACGTAAATAAAGTACAACTCGATTAACTGACTAAGGCGATCTAGACATCTAAACTGGTCCGGATCCAAGCTCTTTCTCCCATAGCTCCCCCTTAGTCTCAGCACCTGTCATTCTGCTCCCCAATAATTGGTTCATCACAGGTGATCACGAATACACAGGGTCAACCACGAGGTTGAGTAGGTAAAGAATAACATAGCAAATATAATTAATAAACTCCGCACCGATCCAACGCCAATAAACTCCGCACCGATCCAACACCATATATATATACTCCGCACCGATCCAACGCCATATATACTCCGCACCGATCCATCTCCATATATATACTCCGCACCGATCCAACTCCATATCACAAGGCCCAATATATATATATATATATATTCACATCATAAATTAACACAGAATAAGATAACAACTCAACACAATGATCACATGATATCAAGTAACTAACATGCTCAATGTCAACTGAGAATGGATCACATTATTATAACCAGTACTTTCCCCTACCTGAAATAGCAGGAACGCAGATCAAACCAAAGCTTGCCTAGAAATGTTCCACACGAAATCCGCTACCTAAACAAATATTATTTAATTAATAAACACCCCAATTCTCGAAATACGTATGCATACTCTATTTATAGAAACCCCCTATAAATAGAAAGCTTCCTAACAACGAGGTTACCCAAAATAGCAACCTTCCAAAAATAGTAACTTCTAAAAAAATAATAATTCGATTTGAAATTCGAACTATAAATACACTCATTAAAAATCATATCAAATAATATCTTTACTATAAATACCAACATACCCATAATGACAAAATAATAATAAAAATACTAATAATAATAATATTAATAACATAATAATTTTGATAACAACAAAAATGATAATAAAAGCACTAAAATAACGAAACCCATAATGTTACAACCGACACACAACACCTCCTCTAAGCCACGCCCAACAACCCCCGTGACACCACTACCACCACCCTAACACGGCCTGACCAGCACCCCACTCCACCATCTACCACCGCAGCCCCTGCCAACAGCCTTGACTCCCCACGCTGAGATGAACCAGGGCCGCCAACTGGCCTGGTTCATCACCGAACACTCTGACCTGACGCAAAACAGCAGCCCATCGACCACCCTTCGTAAACCCTGACACCACCGACCCTTCATCCAACTCCAGTCCCAACACCACCCTAGACGACACAGTGGTAACACCGTATTGACCTCCCCCGAGTCAACAGTGTTACCACTTCCCTTACCCCCTGGTCATGAATATTACAAACAACAGACGACTAACATGAAAACAACCCTCCTGCCACTCTATCGACTACCCCTGCACCACCGTTCTCAGACGACTCCGACCACCAAGACCAACACTCCTGACAACACCCTACTGCCCACTGAAGACCCGTATGAAGACCCGTGATTAAAACCCACAGACTCGACATAAAACTTGACTGAAAAACATGACTACGACTACTGATGAAACAAAACAACGAACAGGAAAATAAAACCTTCCTGCCACCGTGACAAACACCCCCTTCTCGACGCATAACAACAACCCTCGACACCACCCCATTACTTTAAAACAACCAGATACATGCCCTACTACAAACAGATGTAAAAACTAGATCAAATAAACAAAACATAACTACAAATTTGAACGCTGCAAGCAGGGATACGAGTTGATGTTTATTGGTAACATACCGGTAAGAGGGCAAAACGAACCACCGTAACAGGGCCTACTACCACCGTGACCACCTTCTCTTCCTTCTATGCTATGACGGCTAGGGTTTTGGGTGATTAGATTTAGGTTAAGATGGGGTTTAGGTTAGCATTAGGTCATCTAAATAGGGGCAGCAGAGTTGTTTGTAAAAAATACTAGAGGATCAACATTGTGGGCTGTGATTAGCACGAAACCCGAGGCCCAAAACCCTATGCCCAGAGATCAGGGGTTCGAGCCCCCTTATGAACATCCATAGATTAAAAAACTATAGACCCAAAGTCTCTTGTTCGAACCCCCACCAAGTCATTTAAACGAAGCTTGCATAAAAACGAAGCGTAACTAATTACAAATAAAATACGGGTTATTACAAGGAAGTAGTTTCAAATTCTCAAAACACTTAAGATTTACCAAAAACTGCAAACTTTTAAGGTTAACAATAGTGAACAAATTCCAAAAACAGTCACCGGGAGCGTAGAAACGATCATAGAGATTACTTTCGACACGAAGGATTGAGAGTTTCAAGTTTCACAGCTGACAGAACATAAAAGGAAAGATCGAAGAGTGAAATAACCAGGTTAGAGATCAAGGAAGACGGTAACTCTTGTCAAACATGGGGTCACTAATCACTCGATCCATAATCAAAGCATCGTTACAACGATTCCCAATATATCCCTAGGAGGACAATTCAAGTGATCTCTAAACTCTCAATGGTTTCACAATCCCTCTTACCATTATCTCATCCACAGAACAAGGTATTCCTCAACAAAAGGCTTTCAAAACTCTGAAGTGGGATTCTATTACCATAACAACGAACCTCAAAACCTAAGATATGGTGTTTATTATCCTATAGCCTTAAATTTTGACAGTTCAATCCTAGCAAACCTATTTCACAAGGTTCGATATCTTAAATTCCCAAATTTATTATCACAAGGACATTCAAAACAAGATCTTACTAAGGTAACAACTTCTAAATCCTCTGATTTCACACCATTTACCAACAATATACATCTCAAAGAAAGTTCCAAAGAAGTAACAACTTTCACTCTTATAGTTCTCATAGGACTTAGTTATTCACATACCGAGATTCCTCAATTGGTATTTATGAACGCTTATAAGTTTCAAATTTCTACCCTATGATTACCTCAAACATCAACGGTTATCCATAGGTACATCAATAGGCAAATGTCGAGGTTCATCAAGCCGCTTAAGGTTAAACATTCCGTTAACTTCACAAGTCAAATTGTAAATGTCTCAACATTCTCACACCGACACTAGTAACTCTCGTTCCTCAAGTAAGTGGTCCTTTCTACAATTAAGCAATTCCTCAAGATCAAGTAGCACTAACTTACCTCATTCATCCATTTATCCACATCATCATTATCTAAGGCACATTCCTCTAAATTCATCTATAACTCCAAGCATTCTATTCCAATCCTCAAATGGTGCTTAGAAATCGACAAAGATCACTTACACACCGAGCCGTCCTACATGGAACTCTCCAGACGGTACACTATCCAACATCGCCCGAACATTATTCTCACCAACTCTCTCAACCAAATTTTGAACACGCAAAACCAAGTATTCCTCAAGGCATGTATCACTACTCCTAGAACAAGTCCATCTTGCCACTAATCTAAATAAAAAGGAACAAGGCTCACAAAAGAGGGGATGAGATACGAACTTCAGGGACAAACATGACACAGGTCTCGAGAGAGAGACACACGGAAGACAGCTCGAGGAACAACAAGATGACAAAGGTAAGGAACTTTAGGCTATGGACCTCAATCAAAGTTGAAGCTAAGAGCAGAAGGAGAAGCAAAGGAGAAGAAAGGAGAGAAACGACGTGAAAGGAACGATTGCGGAATCTTCCAAGGTGCGGGTCTCTCACTATTCTCACGGGGTTCTCACTTATTACTTTCCAAATCAAGTTATTCAATTATCGGTTCTCGCGAACAATTCCTCCAATGATTTATATACTCTAATCTTTCAAACTTTAAACGGTATCATCATTACAACTACCTATTCCCAAAAGTTTGATATGTCTCATCTTTGCTAGTTCCTCAAATGACAATTCAATAACACTTTCAGGTCATCACCCCTATATGCTATATCCACTTTACTTACCTCACTGTCCACAAGTTAACAATTTTTAACCATCAAGTTTCTGAACTTCCATCTCCCAACAAAGTACATCATTCCATCCACATACTGGTGGTGCAACCTCAAATTTCTCTTAAGTTTTTTTTAATAAATAAACGCCTAGATTTATTAAGCAACCTAGGGTCACATAGTGATTCACTTCCTCTAAGCTTAAGTCAAGCTCTTCGAGTATTCCACTATTATAGCAAATGATTCGTATTCCTCAATAACGAGCCTTTCTCAGCCCAATCACTCACCTAAGTCGAGCGATACTAACTCACTTTACTCATCCACTCATCATCCGTAGCATCTTATCTAACTCCTTAACAGTACTCTTCAATCCACAAAATTTCACAATCTAAGCATGGTTCTCAAGGTTAAGTTCCACCGAATACTAAGTAAACAACTCATCCTTCAAGCAAGTATCAAATCACTCACTTTCACTCTCCCAATTGAATAGACAACTAGACACTCGGATCACCAAAACATGTCTCTCGATACCCCTTAACTTATTTCCCCAAATAACACTATTTCTCATAACATAGCTTACGACTGTCCTAAGACTAGTCCACCAAATCCAATAAAAGGGGAGTTTACCGAGAGGGCACCTTAAGAAAGTAAGCAACAAGGTTAAGCTGAAAAGATATGAAGATCTGTTCAATTAAGATAGACAAATAATCTAAAACACGGATGTGCATCCGAAGTTATCAAAGAAGGTGGTGCACAAGGAAAGAGGAGTATCTTCAAGGTTCAGAAGTATTCTCCAACAATAGTACGCATCTTCCATCATCGGTAGAAACTCCGATCTCCACCGCCAAATGGATAAGCCCACGGTTCGTCGATCGAAAGACATAAAAGTGAAGTCAATGACAATCAACAAACATGTCAGAGCCTAATAGAAGCAATCACAAAACAGACTACAATATAAGTCCTTAAATCTACCCTATCTCTTATTCATTATTTGTTTATTCGGTCAAGTTAAGGTTGGGGGTCACATGAGTGCGTCGGGAGCAATAATGCTCTGATACCAACTGTAAAACCCCTCGCGAAAGCGGAAATATAAAACACATAAAGTACTAAAAATGCAGCGGAATTAAAACTTTTTAACATAACTAACATGCGAGGTGAATTAAAAATGAAACTGAAAGTAAAATATATATATACAATCAGCCTGGCATGGCACATCCCTACAGGCACTCAAAACTGAAATATAATCTAAAGTCTAGGTAACGTAGAAGTGTAAGTCAATCGATGAAGGATTATCGCTCGCTAGCTCCATGCAACCCTCTGCCAACCACCTATCATGTACCTACATACATGTAAACATGTACGCCACAATCAGTGGGGAGTGACTAGAGTTCTCCTAGCCACCTTTTGTAACGACACGTAAAAAAGAAATACAAACAGAATACTCCAACATATAGAAACATGTGAAGTATAGATATCTCATCAATTGAATCTCATACTATCATACAATCTCTAATGCACGGCTCTCAACCAACTTCGGAAACTATTTGGAGGGAGAGCCGGTTTCCCTACCGGTTACCCGGTCGGGGGGGTCTTTCAATCCAAACCATTTACGAAACTGACTCAGAGTCATCCAATGCCTTGGATGAACAATAGCAAAGTCAAACATCATACTCATCGATATCATCATCTATCTCATCAATATTAACATCTATATCGGACACTGTACCAACTCAAGGCAAGCAGATATAAAACAGCAAGTACAAAGGTTCAGAGGCGACATCTTAACGCATAACCTAGGTACTAAATCATTCAGCAAGTATAAAGGTTCAGAGGCGACATCTTAACGCATAACCTATATACCAAATTCACAATATCAAGCAAGGACTCAGAGGCAAAAACTCAACGCATGGACCGGCTTTCACAAGATACTAGACTCAGAGGCGAAAACTCAACGCATGGACTAGCACTCAAATCACAATCACAAGTAAGGAACTCAGAGGCGAAAACTCAACGCATGTTCCCCTTCTACATCACAAGATACTAGACTCAGAGGCGAAAACTCAACGCATGTTCTAGCACCAAACACCTGCACTCCGGGTAAGGTATGACAACCTGACTGCCCCGTCGTGCAGTTGCTCTACTCGTCAGACTCAGAGGCGAAAACTCAACGTATGTTATGACGCGATCACACATACATGCCTGGACTCAGGGGCGAAAACTCAACGCATGTCCCAGACACGACAAACAAACATGTATGGAGCACAGAGGCGACATCTTAACGCATACCTCCATACACGACAAACAAACACATATAGGGCTCAGAGGCGACATCTTAACGCATACCCCTATACATGACAAACAATCTACGTATTAAGTTCAGAGGCGACATCTTAACGCATAACTTAATACGCATCACTATAAACATCCAATTTAAAACTAAACTTTAGTTCTTATCTCTTTACATCACTAATCAACACTTAATTGTCCCCGGGAACTGAGTTGAAGGAGAGCCGGTTTCCCTTTCGGTTACCCGACCGGGGGGTCTCTATCCTCTCTCCATTCCCGAACCCAATATTGTTGCCCATCCTCCGGGGACCTCCAACACACATCAAAGGTATACAGAACGAATTTCAATCAAAACCGATAAACCGTTTAAAAGTAACGAACAAATTACGATTTAGAAATAACAAAAAGCTTCAGGGGCCCCCAGCCGGTCGGCAGGCAGCCGGCCCACCGGCTTGGCACCCATTCCCTGATTCCTTCTTTCTTTACGCCAAACAAGTAAACGGGTTCCCAGCCGGTCGGCAGGTAGCCGGCCTACCGGCTAGGGAACCATTTTCACCTACACGCCTAACGCAAGAGCCACAAAAGAGGCTCCCAGCCGGTCAGCAGGCAGCCGGCCGACCGGCTGGGCACCCCAAGTCCCATATTTCACAAATTTAGCAAAAACCCAATACGCATCCCCAGCCGGTCGACCGGCAGCCGGTCGTTCGACCGGCTCAGGGCTCCTGAGCACGAAAAACGCAACTTACAAGGATTTACAAATTCCATCAAATCGATACTAAACTTCTAATTAACAACAAAAATTGTTTACCCATCAAATATAATCACTAAACATACTAATTACCAACAATTAAATCCATCAACAACCCTCGATAAACAAATGATTTGTATCCGTCTTAGGCACAAGTTTCTGAAATTTAAAAGATAAGCAAATGAAACATTACCCAAGCATCAAAGCAACATATTCATGTAATCCTAACATGACTCTAAGTCCATTGAACATGAGTAATAGATAAAAATAGAAACCTAAGCCAAATCGCACAACAAAAATGCTAATGTATACAATAAGGCCGAGTTTCTCATTATCGTCACCTTAAATGCAATCCGGCTTAAAGATCCTCCTCTACAACGAAGCTATCAACTTTCGGGTCGTCCAAGCCCACACCTACATCACGAAAAATAAGTTTAACGGACTGAAAATCGAATCCTACAAAAACAGCCCGAAATTCGAAGTGAAGGATTTGAAAAACGAAAGTGATAGATGGCTTGGAAATTCAATGAGGATTCCGAAAATGTTATTAATACCTTGATTTGATGAACGGATGATGAAGAAATAAGCAAAAGAAGGTGAATATAAATGGAGGTTTGTGAGGAAATGTTTTTACAGTGTTATGGTTTTGAGATGATGAAGGAATGTCGACTTAAGAGCTTTTAAGGGTTTAAGTAACTGTCCTTTCCGTTTAAAATAAAACGGGTTAGAATACTTGAACGGGTTTTTAAGTTGGGAACTTAACTTTACCAAGTTTGTATTCGTCCTAAGGACTTAAGGTTCTTAAGACGGATCCTATGAATTATTTTAAAATAACTTAACATTAAATATTAAAATATTATTTTATCCCGTAAAAATAATTGAAACCTTTAAAATATAATTGACGAAAATGCGGGATGTTACATGTACAATTAGTTATAGAGCGAAGATCGTAGTCTACCAAAGTGTAGATACAATCGTAGATTGAAAAAAAAGGTCAAGCTCGTATCAAGTCTTTTTGAAGACTTACAAGATAGAAGTTTTAGTACGACATCAAAGAGTTCTTAAGTTATAGGTCGTATCTATAACTATTGAAGAAATGAGATTTGCGTGGAATAAATAAAAGCGTGAAGATTTATGCGTATTATTGATATATTGTCATATATTAATTTAGTAATAATAAAACGGTTTTTAGGATAAAAAATATTCTTTGGTTAACAAGAATTAAAATATTTATCTTATGAGATAAATATTAGTTCAAATATACTAAGGACTTTATTCTAACCGTTATTGTCAAAATCTAAATTCCTAGGGAAACGTGCTTCAAGAACTATGTCTCGAAGAACGTGTCTTATGAAACGTACATTGGGAAGCGTGCTTTGGGAAATGTGTCGAGGAAGCATGCCTCACGTTTCCTACACGACTACTAATACGTTTTCATTGTCTTTTTGATTTAATTAAATAAATATTATGTGTTTATTTAATTTACTTAAAGTCAAACTAGGATTTGATTAAAGATATATTTTATTATATCTTGACAAAGATTAGGAATCGATTTAAAGTAGGATACTATATTTTATGATATAAGTTGTTTCCTAATTCAAGTAGGTTTTTGGAAACATAATCATATATCTTAAATTAGTAATATCTTATTAGAATCCTTTCCTAAATCAAATAAGATTAAGTTTTAAATATTACCTAGAATAAGTATTCTAGACAAAGTAATATTCCTAAACTATCTAGGATTCAACCTAGATCTAAATTAGTATATATAGATACTATATCACTCGTTCAAAAGCAACGAAACACACGCCTCACGCATTCCAAGAAAGCAACGAACGTTACCTCACGTACATTTCGTTTTCCGTGCCAATCATTGTCAAATTTCGTAATCAAGACTACAAGCTTTGAAGAAAATTCTCATACGTTCAAGATCGTTGAACACAAGAAGTTGTTGAAGATTTCATCTTATTTACTTAAGATAGATTTCAGTATTTAGCGGTACTCATTTTTAAGAAAGTATTTAACGGTACTTGTCGTAGCTAGATATTTAACGGTATCTAGATTGATTTACAACTATCATCAAAGTTGTACGAGTTGGGTTGATAAAATTGTAATCCGGAGAAGGTACTAATTTTATTAATCGAGAATAGTGGGCGTAGGTTTCGATTTGTGAAACTGAACCACTTCAAAAGATCATGTCTCCTTTTACTTTATCGTTCTTACTCGTTACTTGCTATTACCACGCTTCATCGACACACATCGAAGAATAATCGAAAAAGTTGGCATACTCAATTTAAACCCCCCCCCCCCCCTTCTTGAGTATATCTAGGTCAATAGACTTTTCAAACCTGTATACCAATGCATATGCCATGCCAATCAATGCAACCGTGCATGCTATTTCGTAACTCAATTATTATCCAATCCATAACAATAAATGAATCCAACTATGCTATTTCGTAACTCAATTCATATCCAACTAAATATAATGCATATGCCAGACTTTGAATATAATATTTCAATATGCCACAACTCACATCAGAATTCATCCAAGAGCACTCAAAGAGAAGAGCAAACAAGAAGATAAATTAAATTATCCTACCTTTCAGCGAGCAATCCAATAACGCAACTATGTATCCAATTAAAACAGTCTCCAAGAAATCGACACCTAACAAATATAATATACGTAGTTACTAACTAATATAATTACGTAACGAATATAATATACCCAATTAATCAAATTAATTAAGTAATTAATATATTATGTATAACGAGACCATATTAATCGTAACTAAGTAAGTAACTGAACTAGTCGATAAATAAATACCGTCACAAAAAAAATAACCCAACTAACTAATATAGACCCAAAAAACCAATTAGTATAACTAAACCAATCAAAAACTAATAATTGAACTCATAACCCTATGCCCGACTTCACGTAACTAAGCATAGCAGCTATACCCATAATACCCACCTACACAACCCTCTTCCCATCCTTACTACCACCGTCTAAGCCACCCACAACTGCTACCCACGGTTCCAACCTTCCACCTGTACCACCAACTACCACATCCACCCCTGAGACACCGCGTGAAGCCACCACAGACCCCACAATTACACTCCCTAACGACCCCTTACAATCGCCCAAAAACAAAGGACACACTGTTGTTTGTCGGTAGACACTACGCTAACCACCATAACCACCACCCTAACCTCTTTCCCACAACTACCCCATACTGAAACATCTTTCCTTACCACCAACAACCTCCTAATTGTTCCCCACCACGAGAAACTCTCGCTCAAATCGTATCACTAAAACAGCCCTGTTTGTCCCTGTTTTTCTCACCGTGGTGGCGCATCCTACCACCACTAGCCACCACCTATACACCATGGTGGTCGTCCCTAACCCATTAGCCCTCAGCCAACAACCCAAGTCATATGGTCTGAACCCGTGGGTCAAAACCCGACGCCACTCACTTACAAGTTACAACCCGTGTGAACTTCTGTACACATTATAAACCACCTCCACCACGACTAACATTCATCTAAGGTGGTTCAGGGTGGTCAGTTGTGGACCTATTTAGCCTATGTATGTGTCAGGTTAGTCGTGACAGTCTTACGGTCGGGTTTACAAGAACAAAAAGAAGCGATAACTACAAGCGATAAAATGGTATATAAATCGTACCTCGATGAAGAGGAATGAGGAAGGCCACAGCAGACATATAAGGCTTTGGTCAAGCTTTATATAAGTCAACCTTTTGTCTGCTGAGCAGACATATAAGTTAAGCTTTGGTCTGCTGAGTATTGGGAGGAGGGCCAAGACTGCTGTGGTCTATGGCGGATTGGTCACTAGGCTTCTCCGCCACCTCTACCCTGCTTACCTTGAGACTACCAGACTGGTAGGAGAGATTGTCCGTCTCGATATTGAGGCCATGATTGTTTTTAGGTGGTTAGACGGCATGACGTGGAAGATTTGTGGCTTCCCGTCAGTTACCTTACCCTGCTCCACACTTCCCCGTCTCCTACCGCTCTCCACCGTGTCGGGAGCTAGACCAGCTCCGCTCACCTACCACCTCACCTTCACCACCGCAACCCCTTTTCTTCTAGCAGGAAGAGGAAGCGAGAAATTGGGCAGTCTTCCCAATCCCATACCCAGACACAGACTCAGGCTGGACCCACGTCTAGGGATGGCAATGGGTAGGGTCTGGGTAGGGTCCGGCAAGACCCGACCCGACCCGAAGTAAAAAACCTTAGACCCATACCCGACCCAAACCCTAAGGGGTCTGGAATTAATGGACCCATACCCGACCCTGATGTGTCCGGGTCCGGGTAGGGTCTACCCTAGGGTCCAATTTTTCTTTACGAGTCATTCAATAAAATGTACCAAAGTTCGAATAAAATTACAAAGTTTAAATTAAAGTATTACAAAGTCTTGGTTATTTGGATCATTACCCGTACCCGACTCTAAATTATATCATTTACCATACCCAAACTCACCATTTTCATTAATTTCTTCGTTATTCTTAATGGTTATTTGGATATGCGTATAGTATATTAATGATAATTAATAAGGATCATCTGTTTGTATGTATTATTTGGTTATTAATGTTCGTATGTGTGTTTTTTGTTTTTCTTTTTCTTTTTTTTAATAAATATAAGGGTCTAAGGGTCGGGTAGGGTCCCAAGACCAAGACCCGGACCCGACCCGAAGTTTTTATATAGGACCCATACCCAACCCATACCCGAGTGGGTCTCAAAAATTCATAACCATACCCGACCCGTTAGGGTCCGACCCTAAGGGACTGGGTTGGGTACCCGACCCACTATCATCCCTACCCAAGTCCACGTCCACCTTCATGCCTACATCTTCACCCACACCTACACCTACCCTTACCCCTACCCCTACACCTTCTGGGTTAGTTTATCCGCCCAATTTTATTTTACCTCCTGCCCTTGAGGCGTCTGCAGTCCCAGACCAAGGGCGTCGTGATCCTGTGTTCGATGTGATTTGCAGGTACCTGACTGAGATGCGCCGGGAACAGGCTTTGGTCATGTTCCCTGTTTATGAGGACCACATCCACGCATGACGTCCCATTCCTGAGGGCTGGCCGCATCTGCCTTTCTACCGTTACCCAGAGTGTGGGTACCCTTGACCTTCTTCGTCCGATGAAGAAGTGGAGGGACATCGGTAGATAGAGAATGAGAGAGAGAGAGAGAGAAAGAGAGAGAGAGAGATCCGGGTGCATGCTGAGGCGGGGGCGAGGAGAGCGCAATGAGAGGAGGAGCAGGATCCCACATACCACGAGGAGGAGGCGCCCGGAGACGATGATTAGATACTGGTTTAGAGAAGCCATTTTGTGAGTACCGTTCTTTTTCTTCCATCTTTTTAGTTTTTATTTTTCTGCTTTTTAGGAACATGTATTAGGTTGCTTATCCCATCACCCTTACTTGTTATTGGTTACTTGTGAGGATAACGTGGGTGTTGTCTGGTTTGGTTTGGGGAGGGTAATGCATCCTTTTGCGTCTGCATTTGCATTTTGTTTGCATTCACGTTTATTGCTTTCATGTAAATCTGAAAAAAATGAAAAAATCAAAAAAAATCATGTTTATTTTTGCATTTATTCGAGTCGGATTGGAGTTTTTCGATGATGATATAGCGCTTATTAGTCAATTATATGCCATGCCTTGCAATTTCAATCTCTGTTTAGTGAGTTTAGAGCGTTATTTCGAATTTTTTTGTGGAATTTGTGTTAGACCATTAGACTTGACTTGTAGTTTTGGCAACCTACTACACTTTCTAAGGTTTAGAGCCTTAAACTGGTGACATCCATGACCAGTTATTTTAGGATTGTGAGTAGTACTCCCTGCATTTCATGTTTTGCATGTGTATGAGTTTTGATTTCTTATTGCCTATACTCACCGATTAGAAGTCGGAATTACACGTTTGGAGGACTATTGCATCACCCCTTTCTCGTTTTGCCCATTCAACTCCACTTTAAGCCATAACTGCCTTTTGTTCTTAACTACATTCCATACTTTTCCTACCATTGTGCCAAGCTAGGAAGTAGTAAAGGAAAGTACCATCTCGCATCAGTTTTGGCTCGTTTTTAGATGTTTTGGAGTGCGTGCAAATAAGAAGTGAAGGAAGTAAGGTTGTGTTGTGCTCGATCGAGAGCTTTATTGCTCGATCGAGAGGCTTTTGTGATTAATGTGCTCGATCGAGAATTTTGGAAAGAAAATGTCCTCGGCCGAGGATATTTTTGGTCGATCGAGGAAATGAGTTTTAGGTCTGAACAATCGAGAAGAAAAAACAGAAAAGAATGAAAATCAAAAATCAAAAATCAAAAATGAAAAGAAGAATAATTCGGTTGGAAAATAATTGGAATTTGTGATGTGTTCACCTAGTCAAAAAAGGCATGAGTTTATTTTTGAGTTGGAAGATCGGGATACGTTTTATGATGGTTTGTTAGGTTCTAGCTTGGCTTTAACCCCTACATTTCCATACTTGTCTTGCCCCTTTTGTCCTACTTAGCTTCGCATTCACATATTTGCAATAGTTCGTCGTGTAATTGACATTAACGGTGGTTGTGCGTGTGTACGGTGCTTGAAATCGTTATTCATACTAGTCTAACATGCATGATTTGTTGGTCGTAGTTTAGGCGAGAGTCTATATTTTCTTCTCCTCTTTCACACATATATTCTCACCATTTGCTTTTCTGAGAGAAGAGAGATTCCGGGAGAGTCCGAAATTATACGAGTCTTGAAAGGTCGAAAGTCTAACATGTTTTCCATGATATGCATAAATTCGTTCGCTCTTTTCTAAGCTTGGCATTGGTTGATTTTGTGCATTAAAGCGTTTGGCATTGACTATTAGTATCTTTGAGTTTTACTCCATCCGTTAGGTTCGTTAGTTGCATTTAGGTTGCATTTAGTTTGATTTAGGACAAGCAAAGGTTCGGTTTAGGGAAGTTTGATGTGTGCACATGTTATAGGCTTTTTAGCCCCTTTTGGCACACATTTCCATGCAATTTAGTGATTTTATATCGTTTTATGCCCCGAATAGGCTACTTTGTGTTTGTAATGCTATTTTGCAGATATGAACCGGATTGTAGCGGAAACCGAGCTTTTCTACCTCAAGTTTTGCATTTCATTAGATGATGGAAGAAATGAAGACGGAAACTGGTGCATGGAGAAGCGTGAGGGATGTCATCGACCACAAAAGAACAAAGTCAACTACTTAGAGGCCAATCGAACACCCCATCAAGGAGAAACGCCTCGATCGAGCTGTCCTGTGCTCGATCGAGAAGATTTAAGGGTTCAGAAGTCTCGATCGATAGCTCGTTTAGTCGATCGAGCAGTTTTGCAGTGAAGAGTTCGATCGAGAAGTTTAAGTCTCTCGATCGACCATTTTGAAGAGGATTTCTCTCGATCGAGGATTTATTTCTCTCGATCGAGAGCTTTCTCGGGTGACTGTTCGTTTTCCCGAGGGCATTATTTCAGTTTTCTTTCGTGTCTTCTATAAGAACTCACTTAAGAGTTCAGTTTTAGGATATTCTTTTTATCATTACCTTCTCTTTATCATCTTCTTTTTAGCAGTCATTTTACATAAAAATAAAATACTCTTAGTTACTTATTTTCTTATACTTTTCAAGGATTGTAATCGGGTTTTGGATATCGTTCTTACGCCGGGTTCTACTTGATTGTAATCCTCCTATCTCTTCTTTAATCTTAATCTTTCTGTTCTGGTTTTACTGTTTCAATTCACGTTTTTGTTCTGCTGCTTTTATCGTTGTTTACCTCGATTTTCGTGCCCGTATCTCCTTGCTTCGTTGTCCCTGTTTTCATTCTCTGTATCTCGTTAATTTCACTTTCTGATCCCCTTCTCTTCGTTACTATATATTTTCTGTTTGTTTATGTTGTATTTCTTACTGCCTTCATTCTCGTTTAAAAGCATCGAATCCCGTGCCTCTACTTCTCGTTTTTGTCTCGGTATCCGTGCTCCCTTACTTTGCTTGTCTCGGTTTATTCCCTCTGTTTTCATCACTGTTGTTATTATAATTCTTATACCATGTCAATTGTTAGCATGACTATCGTAGTTGTATTCGTTTATAATTACGTTATGAGTAGGTAAATCTTTTATATGCCGGGATGAGGGAAACTGTGTCATATGCATGATAGGTCGTAACCGCGATGAGTAGTTTGGCGGTAGGAATTGTTGTTAAGCAATATATTTGTCGTTTGGTTGAATGACTGCACACAGGAGACCATTCGTTTAGTTAAACCCCGACCTAGACCAGAAGGTTGGAAGGGTAAGGCTTGCTTAGCGATAATAACTAGTTTTTGTGAGGGCGGAAGTCAAGCAGAAATGACCTTAGAGCGGCTTAAGACCGGAAGGTGGAGTCGGGTTAGTGACGTGACTGTAATAACCTAGCTCTTCCAACCAACAAACTGACCGACCTAGTTTACACCGATAATGTTGTTGACACTGTGACCCGAATTCCTAGCATATTCCCTTTATCTGAATTATTTCCTATCCATCTCGTCTTTGTTATTTTCTTATCCTTTCTCTCTTATCGCTTTTATATCGTAGTTTAGTTAAAACCATTTTAAATCCCCCAGTTTTGTGACCGGCAGTTAAGACCAACAGATGATAATTAGCCTCCCTGTGGGATCGACCCTATTTACCGCTAGCTTCTGTTAGTAGTTTATTAGGTTTATTTTTGGTGTTAGACGACGGACATCACGGTGAATAATCGATAATTTTAATTGACAGGGTCGATGACTCAATAAATATGCATGTTTAGTTTTGGCGATTTGGCTATGCATGCAACATATTAAAAAATGCAAAGCAAAAGAGCAATAAAGATTCATAGTATAGCTTTCCTAGAAATAGAAAAACAACAAATGTATTAAAAATTTTCCTGAAACCAACTCATTTGCTCCCTTGAGCTTCATGCGACACGCCTTCCAAGACCATCTTGATCAGAACTCGTTTCTGAATGGCACCGTCTTTAGGAATCGCCGAAATTACAAATAATAAAATAATTACAAGACTATTCTATTTGAAATAAAATTTAAACCTATTAAATTACAAACTGGTGATGCGAGATCGCATAAAATTACAACCGAATCAATATTCCCTTATATTATGGGTAATATCGATTAAACTAAGGTCATACTAAGATTACATAATTCAAAATTATATAATAAAATATTCAACAATAAAAATGCAGCATTAAGACATGCCAAATGAAAAGTCAAATAGCCCTATTAAACTTATATCGAATATATACACTACGGTTTTATGGAAACTCGCGATTTGAACTCATTAAAACGCAAAATAATTCTAAAATCAAATTTTAGTCCAAGTTAATTATCCTAACACTCTTAGGAATCAAAAATTAGTCATTACTATATATTTGACAATAATTCAAATTGTCATATCAAATATGTACATTTTTTAACCTTAATTCATAACCTTTATGAAAATAAATCCAAATTAAATTACAATAATTTCAAAATTCGAATTTTAAATTTCTGAACATTATGTAATTAATCCATGACACGAATAATGTCGAAAAATTTGGTTAGAACTCCCGAATTAATTTTGAAAAGTCGATGTTGCTAATTATCGGTTTTATCGAATAAAACATCTAAGGCATGCAAAAATTAACTGATTAAGTTTTGAACTTCAGATCTGATGAATATATTATAAATGCAGCATAAAATAATTTTCTCAAGTTATTTAATTCGTTTTAGCTATTTTTGCCAAAAAATAGTCACTATTTATGTCATTTTTACATTAAAAATTCATAAATCATGCAAAATAGGCTTAATTCAATTTAAAATTTACACACACTGATTAAGTATTTCATGTGATGATCCTCCTAAGGTCCCAAGCTAGCTTACCTTAATGTTAATCTAATATTAATATTTTTACTACTTTAGTAAAACGTGAAAATATTAGATTTTTGGATGAACAATAAGATAAACTAATCTTATGAGAGAAAATATGTATGAGAAATGTCATATGAGCATTAGAATAAAAATGAGGACAAAAGTCCGCTTATGTAGTATGGTGCATGGTGGGAAGTGGTGACAAGAAGTGACCTTACTCAATCATTAATAACAATTGACAATCATACAACTAATTCATAATTATATATATGTAAAATGAGTCACTTAAATTATAATTCAGAATATTTGTAATTATAATTAACCTTATATTCTTTTCTCACATGTTTCATAAACATCGATTAATAATTAGTATTATAACATTTTATAAACTAATTTCGAATCTCATTTAATAATATTAAAATAATATTTCATTTTCTCATTTTGTTCAAATTAAGGAATTAATTAATCTGCATCGATATACGATCAATTAATTTTACCGTTTAGGAATCATCCTATAGGTGTGACCTAAAGGGATCAAGTGAACACCACCGTCATATGACAATATTGTCAAACTCTAGCTAGCCAATCGTTACCGATTAATGTTGATCAATTGCATATATACAAGAAATCATCCATTTTTTATTGTTATTATGAGATTTGAATACGTGATCGCATTATTGTCGAGGACACATACCCCACCAGTTCCATTTGATATATTCAAAATGTTGGCATGTTATGAAGCAGGTGTTATACATTTTAAGTTTTATAATATAAAAACAAGGTAAAATATATAGGTACATATTTGTGATTACATGGCAACATTTCCAGTAATCGCAAGTATGTGAACATATTTCTGTACTTATATTCATAAAATATTGTTAAAAAAGTTACATGTTCAAATGGTTCATCGGAAATTTATTGTCCCAATTGACAACATTTAGGATAGAAAAGGGTCCAATTGACAGCATTTCTCATAAAAAATGGTAACATAGAAAGAAGGTAATATAAAAACTCAAATAAGTTCTGGTTAACAGAACCTACAACTAGCAACATTTTTGGTTGAGAATGGTGTCATGTGACAATGTAGTGTAATATTTTTATAGCATTACAGAAATCAAAAATAAAATGGTACATTTTTTTCCCAACATTAAATAAACAAAAGGGTAACAAAAAACTATATCTGACAAATGTTACCAGTAAATCCTAAAATGTTGGTAAACTATATTCTCTTCAAATGGTAACATCTACGAACTCAGATTAAACTGCTGAAGTGTACACATTTGTCTTCATACATGTTACCTCTTGCAAGAGTGCAGTGTTGTATCTTCAGACCCAAAAAGTTGTACCACCAACAACATATCCAAAACGCATTTTTCGGACATATGTAGTTGTTGAGTCAAATTCGCCGCGACACCGGGGTGTACATTATACTCCCACCTATTAAATCTATCCATTTCTTTGGCTTCTTCTTTGGGCACATATTCCTTTTTTTACGTGCACTACGACGATTCGTTGTACATCACAAGGGATCAAGGATTGGAGGCACGATTTGGCCGGCAGTAGTTTGTTGTTCATCCATATTAAGGTTTGAAAGTAGTAGTTGTACTTCTTCATTAGCCTTAACATAATGCTCTCAAAAACAAATCTAGCCTCCGCAACATTGTGAAATTTTGTTATGACATGGTTCGTAGCTATAAGCAGGATCGACGCCAGTTAATTGCATCAGTAGCATCACTTCACGAATGTCGCTAGGTATGAGGCGTTCCCATACGACTGTTTTGGCAAATTTCATCCTCCGTCGTTGTATCTAGACGGAAGGGATCTCCACGACAGAATGCATGTGGAGAACACGAATGATATGGCACCAAAACATGGCCATGAGTTGGAACTTACGGCAGATGCATTCGATAATATTGACCAAAGAATCATACGCTATATGATGTACTCCTTCATCATGCACCGAATTTTTGACACGATATAGCAAAACATTATCATTAACCGGCAAGAAGGTCGCTTTTTTTCCCTTTGCCAGCCCAAATTCCTTTTCAAAAACACAAGAAAGCTCTAACGTATACACTTGCAAAAGTTTGCAAAGAGAAGTACGCATCCGATTATTTCAATTGTTTTATTTACAGTAAACATGTAACCTGTAATCCAATAAAACTGCTTATTCAATGCAATGTCAAATATGTTACCATTACATGGTATTTAAAATGGTAACATATTTACTAATATTAGATATTTTACCATATTATTGAAACAATGTGACTATTTTAAATGCAATACAGTAATATGGAGAATACATCTGTTGTTTAAAATGGTTACATATTTACGACCACTGAGTGTGTGACCAGTTAATAAAATATATGTACCTGAGAGGCGTGCAACAAGTCAACAACAAATCCGCAAGAAGGTTGACACCCGTCGTTGTGGGTATCAAAGAAAAAATTTATAATTCCTAAACTTTAACTATAATAAGTGAAAGTCAAGGGTCGAACCACAGAGAGGTGGGGAGTGTTTATTGTTTAAGGTCAACGTTTTTAGGGTAACAAATTGGGGGTTTTGAATTGGTTGTCACTAAGTCTATAGTAAAAGACAATAATAAAAACAAGGAAATAAGAATGAGATAAAACTTATAATAAAAAGGATGCTAGGATGTTCGGGTAGTAAATAGCTATGATGGTGTAAATCCTAAGTCAACATGTATTGCAGTCGCGTAAGGGGTGTAACATATCCTTTCGGTCTATAGTACCTAATAGCTCCTTTCGGCCTATGCTATTAGTTTCTCGGTCTCACAATTATTGGGTGTCAACAATAAGGGTGATTCCTAATTTCTAGGTCACATACCTTTCAGTCTTAAGTAACCTAGCCGTCTTAAAGCGTAAACCAATGCCCTTCCCGTATCTTTCAACCTTGGGTAGGTCATTACTAACATCCTACAAGTCTCCTTTCAGTCTCATTGTAGGTTATTATAGTCTACGAATTAAAACAGTCTGAAAACATACGCGCGTCGGTCGACCGACCAGCTAGTCCAGTCGGTCGACCGACCAGTTAAGTCGGTCGGCCGACCAGGGGTCTGCTACAGTTGGTCTCGGGAACTACACCATCTACGCATATTACTCTCTACATCCTAACATATGTAATTAGCTACTCATAGATATGGAAATAACAACAACAACAACAACAACAATAATAAACATAACACTCATGGCGATCATTATTCTAAGCATGCGATAACAATAAAGGCTTTGGGATTCTAACTTAAACCGGATGTAAGCAACTCTAACAAAATAACAATAATGAAACTGAAATTAAGAAGAGAATTACCGAAAATAAGGATTAAGGTAGAAAAGAACAATCTTTATTGAATCCGTAAAGAGATTGATGATTACAATGAAGAAAACTAAAGAACAAGTATTGTGATGATAATTGAAAGATTAAAACTAAAAACTAGATGATACTGAATGTGAATTGATAATAGATGGTAGATAATAGACTAAAACTGGATGCCTAAAGCTAATGACGGATTAGGCTTATATAGGAAAGATTAAGGCGATTCCTCTTTGACCTAATGCGTTCACGGGCTTTTGCGGAAACTGCGCGCTGGTCGACCGACCTAGGTAGTAGGTCGGTCGACCTAATGTCGGGCTTCTGAAATCTCGCGCATCAGGCACTTGGTCGGTCGACCATAGTAGGCGGTCGATCGACCAAATGACAGATACAGTAATGCATTCTGACGAATTCTGCAGCGCGCGTCGATCTTAAAACAGCTGCCATTTCTTCGTTACTCATCATAATAAGGCGATTCGCGCGGCGTTAGAAAGCTAAGAGGATAAGCTTTAACCTCCAACTGCAATCACTCCATTATCAGCTCTAGAACTCGAGATATAGCCATTTAAAATAGGCTGCAATATCGTGGATCGATTCTTTGCTTTTTTAGAGCTTGTAAACTATATGCACCTTTGCTTATGCTATCTTCAGGCCTTGAAATGTGCGCTAGGCTTCGTTCCTTCGTGTCCTTAGCCATAAAAAAATCACTTGAGGACGGATTTGGATTGAAATCGCCTCTTTTTCGCATAATTCTGCAAAATAGCATAAAAAACGAAAGTAGACAAAAGTTGAGAAATAAAGGCTAAAACATCGTAAATGAGCTATAAAATGCGTGTGAAAATAGATGTTAAACATCATAAAATAGAAACGCATCAAATTCCCCAAACCAAACCCTTGCTTGTCCTCAAGCAAGAACTAGACTCGATCTTAACTAATGGAACGATTTCCATCTCAGAGCGAAATTTACATGTAAGTCTAAACCAATGCGAAGTACAAAATGAGAAAGCATTCAAATCATGCAAACGAGTTATGGTGTTGTCAAACTTGCAAAAAATAAAGACTATAGAGACTTTATACCATGGACTCTCGCGGTACGCTCGAGACACTCATGAAGCAAAGGGTGAGTATATGTAAAAGATAGGAAGAAGTATATTGTAAAGACACTCACCTAACTACGACCCATGAAAACATGCCTGCAATCTAACATGAACAAGAATTTTACAACTATGTATAAACACACTCATCAAGTGACTCGGATACATGCAATTGAGGCAATGAAAGATATGTGAGGTGAAAGGTAAAAAGTGGTTAAGATGTTTTTGGATTTGCGGGGTTAGTAGCCAAGCTACTAAAATCGGTTCCCAACAACATATTCCACGACTTTTGATATTAAGAAGGTGCTCTTTTGTAGCACAACTCTCACATTAAATATAAGAAAGAACTCCCAAATTATTTGAATGAAGTACGGGAGTGATAACATATAAAAGAAAGGGATTTCAGAACAAATTTTTGAATTCTGACCCTGTCAGTTGGTCGACCGACCAAAGGGCGCGGTCGGTCGAATGACTTTACTATACGTTTGATTTTTTTTTTTCGTTTTTCTTTTCTTTCTTTTTTTTCTGAATTTTTTTCTGTTCTTTTTCTTTCTTTCTTTCCTTCTTTCTTTCCTCTTTTTGCTCAAGATAGCTGCCTCAAAAAATAATCCAATGACCACAAATACTAGCTTGGAAGGGTAGGCTAAGTATGGGATGTTGTTTTTTTTGGGGGATAAAAAGGCAATTTTGGCTATGTAAGACTTATGGGTAAATAAGAGAAAAGGGATCTCAAATGGACGTACCAAGACTCACAAAACGAGATAGTAAACAAGTATATAGCAATTCAAGTTCATGTTTATGCATATTGATGTAACATGTTCCAAGGGGTGTACTACTCACATCCTAGACAACTGGTTTAAGAATGAAACCAGAAAATAAGCTCTAAAACTTAGAATGTATAGTAGGTTGCCAAGGTATAAGTCAAGTCTCAAGATGTACAAATTGACAAAAACTCGTAGATATGCAAAATACTCTCATACTAAAACAAGTTGACAAGGCAAGGCAAAGGCATAAACATGTAAGATAGCAAAGGTTATCCTTGAAATACTCTCGTTCCGACTCGACCTATATGCTAAAATAAACGTGCATTTTTTGGATTTTTCTATTTTTTTGATTTTTGTATATGCAAGGAAAATAAAGAAAAGAACAATGCAAGACAGAAATGCAATAAATGTGTGACAAAAATGCAATGGGACAATGCATGTGACACGAAACCATTCCCCAAACCAACCCTTACAATGTCCCCATTGTGCATTAGCCTAAGTAAAGGTTTCATAAAATTAAAGGAAAAAAGTGCAAAAAAAAGTAAAACCAAGGAAAATGGAAAGAACTCACTGGATTTTTAAGCGCATGAGAAACCTCCCCAAACCAGCGTGAGCTAGGAGGTTTCGGTGGCCAGCAGTGCCACTCCAAGTACCTGAAATAGTCAAACAAAGAAAGACCTTTTTCGGGGATTAATTATGTTTTGGGTGCTACATAATGTATTGAAGGTTTGAAATAAAAGAAGAAGGAGTGGAGGCATAAAAGACAGAATAGGGAAAAGAACTCCCCTATTATGTTTGCACGCTTCCCAAGAAATCACGAACAGGCTGCAACAAGTGGACTGGTCGATCGACCCTCCTCTCTGGTCAACCGACCAGATGACGGGTTACAGGAACTTCTGATCTGCAGGTTTTTGGTCGACCGACTGATGGTGGTGGTCGGTCGACTGGAATTCTTGTAAAGAGGCCTTCTTTTTCTCGAAATTTACTTGTATTAACCAAGTTAATCTTCCCCAAACCTGAAAAACATTATACATGCGCCCAAAACATGCGCGAAATCCAGAAACCAAGATTAATTGTCTCAACTGCGCAACAAAGCAAAAATTGTTCTAAAACTAACGCAAACAAAACTAAAAAGTCTTAACGGAAACACGGAAATTGTCTTAAAAAACAGAAACGAGCAATAAGAAGAAGTTATCCGCGAAGGATGCAGGATTTCTTTGACCAAGTGCTCTGACTGCAGGCTACCCCTTCAGCTATGGTGATTTGGGTAGATGAGTTTCTCTCCACCATGTAGATAGATGGGTCATCATCCTTAGCCCTATCCTCCTATCTTCCGGGGTCGTCAGCTCCCAAGTCATGGGCTGACACCTTCCTCGGTCTCTTCTTCCTTGGGCTCTTCTCTTCAGCCAAATGATCACTTGCTTGAGTGACCTCGTTCTCTACATCATTTGATCGAGTAAGTGGTACTACTCGATCGAGAACATCTCTCTTCCTACCGCCTATAGACTTTGTCCCTAGTGTTGCAATTTCTGGAGCATCCAAATCAGCCTCCTGAGCGAGAGATTCACCTGCACATGTCTCAAAACTCATCAAAGCCTCCGAAGGATCCTTTGTAAAGAATCCTTGCATAGAACATTCATTAATATTATTAAAAACATCAGAACTGTCAATAAATGAATCCTGCAAAAAACAAGGTTCATCAACTGAGGGTTCAAACGTGTCAGGGACATGTTCATTACTAACACCTATAAAAATAGCTTGGTCAGTCAAGGGGTAAAGGCCTAACTCATTAGCTGTATCCAAATCCAAGTCAGTATCGTCGACGGGGAGGGAAAGGGAATCAAGTAACCTATCATACTCATCCTTAAGAATGAGTGACTCTTTAGTAACGGGTGTGATAGGATCACACTCGACAAGAATATCCAGGCTACTAATATTGACGTCCTCATACCTCTCCGTATCTTCACTGGCTTGGATAAGGTGTTTGAAAAGCTCACATTGCTTCTCGTAGGGTAAGTCTAAAAAATCCCATCCACAATTTCTCTCAATCTCGATCCAGGTCTTACCAGTAACTCCATCATAAAAGATACGACAAACCTCCCCAATACTAACAGGATAGTCAGACTGAGAAAGGAAATAGGTTAATCTACTACAATAGATATGCAATGGTTCATGCTCGAGTTGTGGGAAAGGGTCGATGGTCATGATGGCAAAAGAAAAAGGGAAAACATAAACAAAAAATAATAAACACTGGCGTCACCTCCCCAGCAACGGCGCCAAAATTTGATGCTCGTCGTTGTGGGTATCAAAGATAAAATTTATAATTCCTAAACTTTAACTATAGATAGTGAAAGTCAGGGTCGGACCACAGAGAGGTGAGGAATGTTTATTGTTTAAGGTCAATGTTTTAAGGTAACAAAAGTGGGGGTTTAAATTCATTGTCACTAAGTCTAGAAAAAAAGAGATGCTAGGATGTTCGGGTAATAAATAGCTACGATAGCAAGAATTAAGAATGAAATAAACTATGATAAAGAGATGCTAGGATGTTCGGGTAATAAATAGCTACGATAGTATAAATCCTAAGTCAACATGTATTGAAGTCGCGTAAGGGGTGTAACATATCCTTTCGGTCTATGGTACCTAATAGCTCCTTTCGGCCTATGCTATTAGTTCCTAGGTCTCACAAATATTGGGTATCAACAATAAGGGTGATTCCTAATTTCTAGGTCACAAACCTTTCAGTCTTAAGTAACCTAGCCGTCTTAAGGCGTAAACCAATGCCCTTCCCGTATCTTTTAATCTTGGGTAGGTCATTACTAACATCCTACAAGTCTCCTTTCAGTCTCATTGTAGGGTATTATAGTCGACGAATTAAAACAGTCTGAAAACATACGCGAGTCGGTCGACCGACCAGCTAGTCCAGTTGGTCGACCAACGCTTCAGTCGACCGACCGGTTAAGTCGGTCGGCCGACCTAGGGCCTGCTACAGTCGATTTCGAGAATTTTACTATTTACGCATATTACTCCCTACATCCTAACATATGTGATTAGCTACTCATGGATGAAATAACAATAATAACATTGATGAAAACAGAATTCATAATGAACATTAATCTAAGCATGCAATAACAACAAAGGCTTGGGATTCTAACTTAAACCGGTTACTAGCAATTCTAACAAAATTAACAATAATGAAACTGAAATTGAAACAAGAATTACCGGAATTAAGGATTAGGTGTTGGGGCTGGTGTCCTTGACAGTTAATACAATGACTTACTAAATCTCTTAAAGGATCACAAGGGCATACTTCAGTATTATTACCAGTTGATCCACGTTTATCAATAACGGTTGGCTTGCTAGATAAGTTTGACGTTATTGTCATACGGATGGCGGTGATCAACTGGTCCCTATACGTCACACCTATAGGACACGTTTGAGAGATGTGAAGGTATGAAAATACAGTCACATTTATGTCGGATACGACTAAACAGTTAGTCAGAGGTATTGACTATAAAATTAGTCAATGAGATGTTGAGATTATTATTTAATACGGATTAAATAATTTTAGCTAATACGGATTACATGATTAATTCGTAAAATTAAATATAAACGGTTATATTTAATTAAATATTGAATTCGCGTATTAATATAAACAGTTATATTAATTTGGCAATTATACAATATCGTATTTTTGTCAGACCATTATTGATGTATCGACTATATTAATATCTGATAACATGAATACGATTTATAATAAATACCCGCGAATTATATTTTAGTAAAACGGGTCGAATCACGCATTGGAATAAGATGAGAGTGGAAAAGCCCACTCTCACCATACTCCAACTCGGCCGAACGTGTAGGTTACAAAAGGAGAGTTATTCTCCTTTTGTCAACTACCGGTAAATCATAATTTATAGTATTAGGGTTTTGAGAGCATCCTTCTCCCAAAACTCAGATCTCACATCTAAACCTCACAAAACTCTCCCCATATTGCAAGGCAATTGGAGAGCCTTTCTAGCACACGCGGCATCGTCTCAAACAAAGTCTTGGGTGCAAGTTATAGGAGGGAATTTACTTTAATTCCTGTTCTTAGGCCTATTTGCGCAAGGACTCAAGGTTGTAATTTTTTTCATGTTTTTATTATCTTATGACCATAATTCACACTTGTAAATTTCGTTATAATCCTTCATGTTTTACGGTGAATTCATGTTTTATTCCTCACAAGTGGTATCAGAGCCAAGACCACGGAATTTTTACTTTTGTGTTTTTCATAAGGTTTTAAAAATTGAAAATCGCTTTCTTTAGCCATGTCGGTCGATCGACACACTGTTGCGGTCGGTCGACTGACTCCTGTGTGTGTTTCCTGTTTCGGCGGTGTTCTTTTGTGAGTAATCGATCTTGTTTTCGATTCTTATTTACATATTGTTGATTAATCGATATTTTTAGCAATCTGTGAATCTTTTGTTGTTGTTTAATTTTGATTTACGCGTTTTAAATCAAAGATAAAAACTTGTTTTGGTTTTAAAGTGCAGCGATTTGCGTTTTGATATGCCGTATTTAGTACGGGTTTAAGAGGCGTGAGTTAGTTGGATAAACATGATATAAATGGGTTGTTAGAAGGATAATTGCATTAAGATCCATTTTGAGTTGTTGGCATTATTTTGGGAGTTTTAGAAGAGATTATGGATCAATGAAGTGTAGATATCTTTTGGCTTTGAGTATTCGTTAATCATGGATAGGGTGCATACGGTTTTGCCCTTTTTGGCCCATCAGGTGAAGGAAGCGAACCATTGGTCAAAGCCGTTGTTCAAGCAAGGAAAGACGAAGAAGGAAGAAATGCGTCAGAAACTCCCGCGGGTCGCGGATTTTTCCCGCGGGTCGCGGATGTGGCCGCGGGTCGCGGATGTGGCCGCGGGTCGCCCGTGTGTCGGCTAGCATCGGTTTCTAATTTCTTTGTTTCCAACTTTCAGCGAGATTTTGAGATTTTTATTGTTATCTTTATTTTGTTTATGACTTTTGGTATTAGGTTAAGTAGGAGGGAGACTAGAGTTTGGCAGTTACTTTTATTTTGGAAAAAAAGAACTCTTATTTTGTTATTCCTTATGCAAACTATGAAGAACTAATTCTCCTTTCTCGATTCAAGGTATTTTGAAGCTACAAGTTTATCAATTGTGAGACCGTCTTAATCCTCTATTTTACGCTTGAGTACTATTTTTTCTCCGTTCATAATTTATGATTGTTGTATGTTTAATTGATTTGGCCAATTGATTATTTCATCCTTCGATCTAGTGCAATTCTATATGTTTGAATCCGTAATTGTTCAATTCGTTAGATAAAGTTGCAACCTTTAATCCAATTAATTGTATGCGTTTCATAGTAGTTGGGTAAAAGGGGGAATAAATATATAATTCGAACCAATAACCGCGTGTGTTAAAGGTCGTTATTCTCGTTGTATGTTCTGTTCATTCATGCTGTTTATGAATTAAATCTAGACGCGTGGATTAGATTATTCATTGATTAGGTTGCTTAGTCTCGCGTTTCGAACTGAGTAATATTATTTGCGGAACATATAAGACTCTTGTCTTACAACGGGATACTCAAGGGACAAATAGGGATTAATGGTCGACGATCAATTGTTAACTAGTAGTGGATAAACCTTGACTCGGGTTTCTAAATCATCTGAAATCTCTGTTACTTTTAGTCTTTCACCCTTTTATTTAATTGTTTTTCTTGTTGCTTAATCATCCAAACCCCCCCTTGGTTACCTTTTGTCTGCACTTGTTTACACATAAGTTGCATCGTCTTCCCTGCGGATTCGACACCCGACTTACCTCTACTATATAGTTAAGGTATTAGGACTTTATTACTTATTTTTGGGAGCATACGACTTCGGCTCACCAAATTTTGGCGCCGTTGCCGGGGAAGGCAATAGTTAATTTTTGTGTTTCTTTAGTGTAGACTTTTATTTTATTGTTTTAGTTTATGCCTAATACTCGTTCTTCTGACCAACCACTCGAGCCTTACGACTCAGAGATTGAACGTACCTTTTTCAGGTTAAGACAAGTCGGAGAAGGTTTGCTAGTTGCCTTTGAGCACCCAGATTCTGAGAAGGATATACACTCTAATTCAGACAGTTCGGAAATCTCTACTACTACTGAGAATATGGCTAGAGAGACTCGAACCTTAAGGGAGCTTACAGCTCCAAAGCTTGACGTTCAACCATTGTGCATCACTTTTCCAGCATTGAATGATGGAGTCACTTTTGAACTGAAGTCGGGTTTGATACATCAATTACCCAGTTTCAGTGGTATGAGTATTGAGGATCCGAACAAGCATCTTTCGGATTTTCATATTGTTTGCACCGGTATGAAGCCAGCCAATGTCACGGAAGAACAATTGAAATTGAGGGCATTTCCTTTCTCCTTGAAGGACAATGCAAGAGATTGGTTAAACTATCTATCACCGGGCAGTATCACTACTTGGGTAGGTATGAAGAAGGCATTTTTGGAGAAATACTTTCCTCCTTCTCGATCCTCTCACCTGAAAAGAGCCATCAGTAATGTTGAACAACAAGATGGAGAAACTATGTATGAGTTTCTTGAGAAATTCAAGAAGCTTTGTGCTAGTTGTCCTTACCATGGATACTCCGACCAGGATCTTATCATGTATTTTTGTGGAGGCCTAAATCTAGATGATCGTCGTATGATTCACTCTGCTTGTAGGGGAAATATTGCTAACAAGAATCCAGATGAGGCTTGGGAGGTTATCACAGAGCTAGCTGAGACCTCTAGACAATTTGAGAGGAAACCATCACGAAGAGGAGTGAGTGCTATGGGTGTTAGTCCTGGATTGGAGGAAAAAGTTGATAATATTGTTTCCACTCTCCGTGATATGCTATCTGGGAGACAAATGGCTACTGTTTGTGGCATATGCGCTATTGAGGGTCATCCCAGCGAATTATGCCCTCAAATGCAAGAAGGTGGTTGATGCCCGTCGTTGAGGGTACCAAAGATAAATTTATAATTCCTAACCTTAACAATAGATAGTGAAAGTGAGGGTCGAACCACAAAGAGGTGGGGAATGTTTATTATCTTAATGTTAATGTTTAAGGGTAACAAATTTGGGGGTTGATTGGTTGATTACAATATCTAAAGCAAAGATTAAAATAAAACAAGAATTAAAAGATGAGAATAAAATATAATAAAAGAGGATGCTAGGATGTTTGGGTAATAAATAGCTAAGGTAAAATAAATCCTAAGGTCAACATGTATTGCAGTCGCGTAAGGGGGTGTAACATATCTTTTTAGGTCTATGCTACCTAATAGCTCCTTTCGGCCTATGCTATTAGTTCCTAGGTCTCACAATTATTGGGTGTCAACAATAAGGGTGATTCCTAAATCCCAGGTTACATACCTTTCAGCCTTGAGTAACCTATCCGTCTTAAGGTGTAAACCAATGCCCTTCCCGTATCTTTCAATCTTGGGTAGGTCATTACTAACATCCTACAAGTCTCCTTATGGTCTCATTGCAGGATATTATAATTGACAAGAAAAGACGAAATAAGAAAACATACGCGGGTGGTCGACCGACCGGCTACTCCAGTCGGCCGACCACGGCCTCGGTCGACCGACCGGCTATTCCAGTCGGCCGACCGTGGTCCTGCTACAGGTCGATTTTTCGGATTTTATTTACCTATGCATATTATCCCCTACATCCTAACATATGAAAATTAGCTATTCATGACTGTTAAGACGATTGTAAAATTGGGAATAAACATGGAGAACATAGTAAATAATCTAAGCATGCAAGATTCAATAAAGTTTGGGATTCTAACTTAACAATTGTAATAAAAACAAGAACTATAATAAAAAAACTAGATTAAAGAATAATTACCACAATTGGAATTAAGGCAGAACTGAATAAACTTTATTGAATGCTTGAGAATTCTTGAATAATGATAAAAGATGAACTAGATGGTAAAAGATTGAATAAAAGATACTAAGGATTGATAATTGATATCAAGCATACATAACCCTAATCATAAGACTTGTTTTTATAGGGTAAAAACTAAGAGTTTCCTAATAGCTCTAATTCTACTTTATTTTCGAAAAGAGTCGCATGGGCTTCGTTCTGGTCGGCCGACCCGTTTAGCTGGTCGGTCGACCGCTTCTTGCTGGGCTTCTCTTATTTCCGGCCCTTCTTGAAATATGGGCTTCATGAGAATCGGGCCTGGTCGGCCGACCCGTTTATCTGGTCAGTCGACCGCTTCTGTACGGAAATCTTCGGATTTCTTCTGTTTTGACTCTTGGTACTTGATTTTGACTCCAGTTGACTTTCCATTTATTCCTTAATTAAGCAAAAGACTTGAGGATACGAATTTGGTGCTAAATCGTCTCTTTTCCGCATAAATCTGCAAAAGTGCATAAAAATACGAAAGTACACAATTTGTGGGAAATAAAGGCTAAAACATAGTAAATGAGCGACCAAATGCGTGTAAAAATAGATGAAAAACATCATAAAATAGACACGCATCAAATTCCCCAAACCAAACCCTTGCTTGCCCTCAAGCAAGAAATAGACTCGATCTTAACTAATGGAACGATTTCAATCTCAGAGCGAAATTTATATGTAAGCCTAAACCAATGCCAAGAATAAAATGAGAAAGTATTTAAATCATGCAAACGAGTTATAGGGTCGTCAAACTTGCAAACATAAAGACTATAGAGACTTTATACCATGGACTCTCGCGGTATGCTCGAGACACTCATGAAGCAAAGGGTGAGTATATGTAAAAGATAGAAAGAAGTATATTTGTAATGACACTCACCTAACTGCGACCCATGAAAACATGCCTGCAATCTAACATGAACAGGAATTCTACAACTTTGTATAACAATCTCATTTAAGTGGCCTAGATACATGCAAATGAGGTACGAAAGGTATGTGAGGTAAAAGGTAAAAGTGGTTAAGATGTTTTTGGATTTGTGGGGTTAGTAGCCAAGCTAGTAGAACCGATTTCCAACAACAAACTTCACACTTTTGTTATTAGGAAAGTGCTCTTTTGTAGCACAACTCTCACTTTGAATATAAGAAAGGACTCCCAAATATTTTTGAATGAGGTACGGGGGTGATAACACATAAAAGAAAGGAATTTCCGGAACGAAATTTGAAATCTGATAATGTCAGTTGGTCGGCCGACCTGTATATTTGGTCGGTCGACTGACTTTCGTATTTTCCGGGTTTTTTTTTTTTTTTTCGTTTTTTCTTTTCTTTCTTTCTTTGAATTTTCTGAATTTTTCTGTTCTTGTTCTTTTCTTTCTTTCTTTTCTTTTCTTTTCTCTTTGCTTAAGATAGCTTACAAACCAAGATACCTCCAATAAGTCAAACCAAAGACCACAAATACTAGCTTGGAAAGGTAGGCTAAGTATGGGATGTAGTTTTGGGGGAATAAAAAGGCAAATTTGGCTTGTGAAGCTTATGGGTAAATATGAGAAAAGAGATCCCAAATGCACGTATCAAGACTCACAAAACGAGATAGTAAAACAAGTATATAGCAATTCAAGTTCATGTTTATGCATATTGATGTAACATGTTCCAAGGGGAGTACTACTCACATCCTAGACGACTGGTTTAAGAATGAAACCAGGAATAAGGCTCTAAAACTTAGAATGTATAAGTAGGTCGCCAAGGTATAAGTCAAGTCTCAAGATATGCAAGTTGACAAAAACTCGTAGATATGCGAAAGACTCCCATACTAAAACAAGTTGACAAGGCAAGATAAAGGCATAAACATGTAAGAAAGCAAAATCATCCTTGAAATACTTTCGTTCCGACTCGACCTATATGCTAAAATAAACGTGCATTTTTTGGAATTTTAATTTTTTTAATTTTTTTTGGATTTTTGTATATATAAGGAAAATAAAGAAAAGAACGATGCAAGACAGAAATGCAGTAAACGTGTGACAAAATGCAATGCATGTAACACGAAACCATTCCCCAAACCAACCCGCACAATGTCCCCATTGTGCATTAGCCTAAGTAAAGGTTTTAGAAAATTAAAAGATAAATGCAAGTAAAATAAAAACTAAGGAAAAACTGGAAAGAACTCACTGGGTTAGTAGATGTATGAGAAAAACCTCCCCAAACCAGCGTAAGCTGGGAGGTTTTGGTGGCTAGCAGTGCCACTCAAGTATCCAAGTTGATTTCACGAGTTCCAAGGAAGAGAAACGAAAGACTGCAGCGGACAGTAGGTCGACCGACCGGTGTTTCTGGTCGATCGTCCTCCTGTGAACAGCGGAAAAATCTGCGATACAGCGCCTCTGGTCGACCGACTGATGATTCTGGTCGGTCGACCAGCGGAGTTCTGGAGGTCTTCGTTTTTTTTTTTTTTTTTTTTTTCTCTCGTAAATCCTGAAAAAACAAGAAAATATGCGCGCCCAACAATGCGCGAGATGCCAAAACGATTCTTAAAGTCTTAACTACTAGTAAACAAAACTAAAAAGTCTCACACAACATAAAGTAAATTGTCTTAAAATTGCAACTTAAAAACAACTATCCGCTGAAGATGCGGAAAATATCCGACCACGGCTTCTGACGGCATGCCGTAGTCTCCACGGTGTTTGCTTTAGTGGCAAAACACATCTTCTTTCCTCCGTCGCAAAGCATATGCGATGGTCTCTCCTCTTGAGCCTGCCTCTTCTTCTTTTTCTCCTCTCGATCCACGACATCTGGATCCTCATCTTCTTCATAGCTTAGGCATCCCATTCCCCCTCTTTGGATGATGACTTCCTTCTCCTTGGGTTTCCCCAAACCAGTTCCTGCAATAGTCATGACAGAACTGTCCTCCCTACTGCTCCCAATCTGGGGCGGAGGTGTAAAAATAGATACATGAACAGGTAATAAAGTGGGAGAAGTAGTGATGACCTCATACTTCTTCTCAGAAGTGATAGCATTACACGTGATGGGGGTCATAGCATCCTTCTTCCTATAAGATAGGCCATAGATAATAGAATGTTTGCCTACTTTGAAGGTTAGAGTTCCAGTGCCTACATCTATAATGGCACCTGCAGTGTGAAGAAAGGGTCTTCCTAGAATTATGGGTATATGGGCATCCTCTGGGATGTCCAAGACAACAAAGTCAACTGGGAAGAAAAACCTGTCTATACGCACAGGGATGTTTTCTAACACCCCTACAGGTTCCATAGATGTGCGATCTGCCATCTGGACGGTCATACTGGTCACTGCAAATTCGGTCATTCCTAGTTTTAAGGCAACGCTTAAGGGCATGACACTTATACTAGCACCTAAGTCGCATAGAGCCTTCTTAACTGGGAAGGTTCCTATATTACAGGGGACAGAAAAACTTCCAGGGTCCTCTAGTTTATGAGGGGCAATGACATGAGTTAAAAAACTAGATGACTCTTCAGTGAGAGCCACAGACTCAACCTTTTCTAGAGACCTCTTTCTTGACAAAAGCTGTCTCATGAATTTAAGATAAGAAGGAACTTGTTGAACTAATTCTAAGAATGGAACTTGAACATTTAATGAACGAATCACATCCTTAAATTTGTCAAAAGATACCTGATCCTTTGAAGGCACGAGTCTCTCTGGAAAAGGAGCAGCTGAGGACTCCGTATTTGCAGCCCTTTTTAAAAACCTGGGGGTCTTATCACCCCGGAAAAGAAAATCCCGCAAGTTGTTCGGCAATTCTGGACGAAAGGGAACTTCAGGTTCTGCTTCAGTGGTCGGTCGACCAGTATCTTCGGTCGGTCGACCAGTCTCCTGTTCAGGCAAAATTTCTGGATCCTGATCTGCGGTCGGTCGACCAGTCTCTTCGGTCGGTCGACCGCCTTCACTGCTACTCGCCTTTTTTTCTTTCTCAGCCCCCACTTTGGCTCCACTTCGCAGGGTTACGACGTTAAGAGTCTCCTTCTTCTGGTCCGGTTTGGTTGGAAGTTGACCCGGAGCCCTAGTATCATTTTTGCTTGCGATTTGAGCAATCTGGGACTCCAACATCTTCATCCCTGCCTCTCTAGCCTGCGACTCCTTCTGAACCAACCCAATAAGATTTTGGATAAGAGCGTCTGTGTTGGGTGGCGGATTAGAAGGTGGTTGAGGGTTGAAAGGTGGTCTTTGGAAATTTTGTTTATGTGGGGGTACATAGGTGGAATTTTGCTGAGGTTGCATGTGCTGTGGGTTTTGAACATTCTGGCTTGTCCACCTTAAGTTGTGATGGACATTATTATTATTTGGATCATAGAAATTGTTCCCACGATAATGCTGAAAAGCGGCACATGTTTCATTAGATGAAGTACAGAACTTTGACACATGCCCTTCTCCACCGCACCTCTCACAAGCAAAGGGTCCGTCCTGAACGGCGTTCACCTGGTATATTCCTCCCTTGCTTCCACTCCCTAGATCGAGCTTTCCTGCAGCCTCAAACTTTTCCAACTTGGCTGTTAAGGCCTCAATTGCTGACAGGTTGTACTCAGATTTTCTCTGATTTCCTCTGGAAGTACCATGCTCAGCGCGGTGCACAGCAACATCTTCTATTAACTTGAGACCCTTAGTCTCTCCTGAATTATCCTGGAATCTTCCATTAGCTGCAGCATCTAGGTAGGCCCTGTTGTCATCATAGAGGCCATTGTAGAACTGGTTGCAAAGAAACCATTGTTCGAATCCGTGATGTGGTATGGATCGAACAAGTCTCTTGAACCTATCCCACGCCTCGCTAAAGTCTTCATTGGGACCTTGCTTGAAATTAGTGATCTGCGCTCTTAAAGCATTTGTCTTTGATGCAGAATAATATTTCCTATAGAATGCTAAGGCTAAGGTGTTCCAATCTGTAACTCCCGCAGCAGTGCGGTCAAGGTCTCTGTACCACTCTCTCGCAGAGTCCCTAAGGGAGAAGATAAACATGGTCTGTTTAATCTGGTCCTGCGTCACTCCTTCTGGGGGTGCTATAGAGCATATGTAATCTGTGAAGATTTCAATATGCTTAGCAGCATCCTCATTGGCCGAGCCTCCAAATTGGTTTCTTTCAACCATAGTAATATAGGCAGGCTTGGCCTCGAATGGCTTCCCAGTACCTGCAGGTAAAGTGAACCCTTTGTATAGGTCCTTTGCCTGAGGCATGGAGTGACTGGCAATAGTAGCTTCTTCTGCCATATTATCTTCTTCTTTAGGAAAAACTGGAAAGTAGGTAAAAGGTGGTGTTTTTGGTGAAAGCGGATTGATGGGTGAATTTGGTTGCGAAGGTGGTGTTTTTGGTGAAGATGGTGGTAACTCGAAAAGGTCTTCTTGAAATAAAGAGGATGGTGACCCTCCCTCTTGATTTGCTAGAAGTTGCTTTCTTCTTTCCCTAAGAGTCCTCTCAATTTCGAGATCAAGTGGTAGGAGTTCTCCTTGAACTGACCTGCGCATAAGAGGAAACTACAAGAAAAAGGTCAGAAGGTTTAAGGAACAAAAAGTTCCTTAAACAAAGAGAAACAAAAACAAAAAACAATAAACACTGGCGTCACCTCCCCGGCAACGGCGCCAAAATTTGATGCCCGTTGTTGAGGGTACCAAAGATAAATTTATAATTCCTAACCTTAACAATAGATAGTGAAAGTCAGGGTCGAACCACAAAGAGGTGGGGAATGTTTATTGTCTTAATGTTAATGTTTAAAGGTAACAAATTTGGGGGTTGATTGGTTGATTACTATATCTAAAGCAAAGATTAAAATAAAACAAGAATTAAAAGATGAGAATAAAATATAATAAAAGAGGATGCTAGGATGTTTGGGTAATAAATAGCTAAGGTAAAATAAATCCTAAGGTCAACATGTATTGCAGTCGCGTAAGGGGGTGTAACATATCTTTTTAGGTCTATGCTACCTAATAGCTCCTTTCGGCCTATGCTATTAGTTCCTAGGTCTCACAATTATTGGGTGTCAACAATAAGGGTGATTCCTAAATCCCAGGTTACATACCTTTCAGCCTTGAGTAACCTATCCGTCTTAAGGTGTAAACCAATGCCCTTCCCGTATCTTTCAATCTTGGGTAGGTCATTACTAACATCCTACAAGTCTCCTTATGGTCTCATTGCAGGATATTATAATTGACAAGAAAAGACGAAATAAGAAAACATACGCGGGTGGTCGACCGACCGGCTACTCCAGTCGGCCGACCACGGCCTCGGTCGACCGACCGGCTATTCCAGTCGGCCGACCGTGGTCCTGCTACAGGTCGATTTTTCGGATTTTATTTACCTATGCATATTATCCCCTACATCCTAACATATGAAAATTAGCTATTCATGACTGTTAAGACGATTGTAAAATTGGGAATAAACATGGAGAACATAGTAAATAATCTAAGCATGCAAGATTCAATAAAGCTTGGGATTCTAACTTAACAATTGTAATAAAAACAAGAACTATAATAAAAAACTAGATTAAAGAATAATTACCACAATTGGAATTAAGGCAGAACTGAATAAACTTTATTGAATGCTTGAGAATTCTTGAATAATGATAAAAGATGAACTAGATGGTAAAAGATTGAATAAAAGATACTAAGGATTGATAATTGATATCAAGCATACATAACCCTAATCATAAGACTTGTTTTTATAGGGTAAAAACTAAGAGTTTCCTAATAGCTCTAATTCTACTTTATTTTCGAAAAGAGTCGCATGGGCTTCGTTCTGGTCGGCCGACCCGTTTAGCTGGTCGGTCGACCGCTTCTTGCTGGGCTTCTCTTATTTCCGGCCCTTCTTGAAATATGGGCTTCATGAGAATCGGGCCTGGTCAGCCGACCCGTTTATCTGGTCGGTCGACCGCTTCTGTACGGAAATCTTCGGATTTCTTCTGTTTTGACTCTTGGTACTTGATTTTGACTCCAGTTGACTTTCCATTTATTCCTTAATTAAGCAAAAGACTTGAGGATACGAATTTGGTGCTAAATCGTCTCTTTTCCGCATAAATCTGCAAAAGTGCATAAAAATACGAAAGTACACAATTTGTGGGAAATAAAGGCTAAAACATAGTAAATGAGCGACCAAATGCGTGTAAAAATAGATGAAAAACATCATAAAATAGACACGCATCAGTGGTGTTGAAGAGGTGAACGGTGTTTGGGAGAGTACTACCAATAATAGGAAATGGGATCCTTATTCCAAGACCTACAATGAAGGATGGAAAGCTCATCCTAACTTCCGTTGGGGAAATTCCCAAGCTGGTCCATCATCTGCCCCTTCTAGAGGTCAGTTTCTTCAGCGCCCACAAGGGCAACAATTTACTCAACAAGTGCCACAACAAGCAGCTCCACAAGCACCACCGAGTTCATCAATGTCCACGGAGGATATGATTCGTGCTCTTACTCTTAGTGTCACTCAAGATAGAGCAGACAACAAGCAAAACTTTAAGAATCTTGAGAATCAAGTGAGTCAATTGGCTACTGCAGTCAACCGGTTGGAAGCTAAACAATCAGGAGCCCTGCCATCTCAAACGGTAGAGAATCCGAGAAAGAATGTGAGTGCAGTATCCTTGAGAAATGGAAGGCAATTAGAGGAAGTAGAGAAACCAAAAGCCAAATCCAAAGCAGCTGTCATTCAAGAGGAAGAAGAGATAGTGATTGATGATGGGAGTTCACAAGTGATTAAAGAGAATGAAGCGGTGCCTAGTTCAACTGTCACAGACCCACCGGTCCAGATCTATGAGCCCACTCCACCTTTCCCCGAAGCATTGAAGGATACTCGCAGGAAGGAGCATGACAATGATGTTTACGAAACCTTTCGTAAATGTGAGGTAAATATTCCCCTTTTAGAGTTGCTTAAAAGTGTCCCTCGGTATGCAAAGTTTTTAAAGGAACTTTGTACTATTAAGAGGAATAATAGACTTAAGGGAGTCAAGAAGGTGAAGGTAAATGAACATGTCTCAGCTATGTTTCAACAAAAATTGCCCACTAAATGTGGAGATCCGGGAGTGTTCAAAATACCTTGTACTATAGGAGACACCAAAATTCATAATGATATGCTAGATTTAGGTGCTTCGATTAATGTGATCCCCTATTCTGTCTATCAGTCTCTGAAACTTGGACCAATGAGTAAAACAAATGTTGTCATTCAACTAGCGAATCGGTCTAATGTTTATCCTAAGGGAATGGTTGAAGATGTCTTAGTTATGGTTGATAAATTGATTTTTCCTGCAGACTTTTATGTGCTTGAAATGGAGCACGATAGACATGCTTCCCCTATTTTGTTAGGACGACCATTTATGAAAACTGCAAAAACTAACATTGATGTTTTTAGCGGTTCTCTCACTATGGAGTTTGATGGTCAAGTGGTGGAATTTAATATTTTCGATTCTATGAAATTCCCCAGAGATGACCATTCTTTATGTCTTATTGATGTGTTTGAGCCATTAGTGCAGGATACCTTTGATGTTGCTAATTCAGATGAGTACCAGGTTGTGATTGAGAACGGTCTAGAAGAAGATGATTTTGATGATTCGTTGCCTACTAACTTGCAGGAGAGAGCTGTAGAGTTGACCGGAGTGTCCTTCGTGCACACAGAACCACCCCCTTTACCACTAACTGTGCCTAGTGAAACCTTGCTACCATCTATTTTGCAGGCACCAGTTGTAGAGTGAAAACCTCTTCCAGATCACTTGAAGTATGTGTTCCTTGGTGAGGGAGATACATTGCCTGCAATTATTTCTAGTAAGCTCACCCAAGAACAAGAAAAGAGGTTGGTGGAGGTGTTGAAGGAGCATAAACAAGCTATAGGTTGGACTATTGCCGACATCAAGGGCATAAGTCCATCAACTTGTATGCATCGGATTCTACTGGAAGACGAGGCACGACCGGTAAGGCAACCGCAGCGGCGGTTGAACCCTCCTATGATGGATGTCGTGAAGAAGGAGGTATTGAAACTTCTCCAAGTCGGTATGATCTATCCTATTTCTGATAGCAAGTGGGTTAGTCCCACTCAGGTTGTCCCTAAGAAGAGTGGAGTCACTGTTGTAGAGAATAAGGATGGGGATTTAGTGCCTACTAGAGTCCAGAATGGGTGGAGGGTGTGCATAGATTACCGTAGGCTGAACACAGTAACTCGAAAAGATCATTTTCCCCTACCTTTCATTGACCAAATGTTAGAGAGACTTGCTGGGAAGGCATATTACTGCTTTTTGGATGGATATTCAGGTTATTTTCAAATAGCCATTGCTCCTGAAGATCAGGAGAAGACCACTTTTACATGTCCTTTTGGCACCTTCGCGTATCGACGCATGCCATTTGGGTTGTGTAATGCTCCCGCAACATTTCAGCGTTGTATGGTTAGCATTTTCTCTGAGTATGTGGAGAATTTCATTGAGGTATTTATGGATGACTTTACTGTCCATGGTGACTCTTTTGATGCATGTCTGAGTCACTTATCTCTTGTTTTGAAGCGTTGTGTTGAAACTAACCTTGTACTTAATTCTGAGAAATGCCATTTCATGGTGGAACAGGGTATAGTTTTGGGGCATGTTGTGTCGGGTAAGGGGATAGAGGTAGATAAAGCAAAAATTGATACAATAAAGACTTTACCCTATCCTACTAATGTGTGCGAAGTTCGCTCCTTTCTTGGACATGCAGGTTTTTACAGAAGGTTCATTAAGGATTTTTCCAAGGTTGCACAACCATTGTGCAAATTGCTGCAAAAGGAGGTTGACTTTGTGTTTGATGAGGATTGCAAGGCGGCATTTGATCAGCTGAAAACCCGTCTTACCACTGCTCCAATTATTCAGGCTCCTAATTGGTCTCTTCCGTTTGAGATCATGTGTGATGCGAGTGACTATGCTCTTGGAGCGGTCTTGGGTCAAAAAGATGGAAGAGCTTCTCATGTCATTCATTATGCCTCTATGACTCTTAATGATGCACAACGCAACTACTCTACTACTGAGAAAGAGATGTTGGCTGTTGTGTTTGCTTTAGAAAAATTTCGTTCTTACTTGCTTGGTACTAAAGTTGTTATTTATACAGATCATGTTGCACTTCGTCACTTGATGATAAAGAAGGAAGCCAAGCCTAGGTTAATCCGTTGGATTCTCCTCCTAAGTGAGTTCGACATTGAGGTGAGAGACAAGAAAGGTGCAGAGAACGTGGTTGCAGACCACTTGAGTCGGTTGGTAAGAAATGATGACCATGACCAAGGTTTAGAGGTGGTAAAGGGAGTTTTTCCTGATGAAACTTTATTTTCTTTACGCACTCTGGAGCCTTGGTATGCTAATATTGTCAACTATTTGGTCTCTAACAAGTTTCCTACTTGGTTTTCTAAAGCGTAGAAAGATAAGATTCGCAGTGATGCGAAACACTATGTGTGGGATGATCCATATTTATGGAAGCATTGCTCTGATCAGATTATTAGGCGGTGTGTTTCTGAGAGTGAGATGACTTCTATTCTCACTTTCTGTCATTCTCATGCATGTGGTGGTCACTTTGGGTCCAAGGGAACAGCAAGAAAGGTGCTCGATTGTGGTTTTTACTGGCCACACCTGTTTCGAGATGCCCATGGATTTTGTAAGTCTTGTGACAACTGTCAAAGAGTAGGAAACATATCCCAACGCAATGAAATGCCTCAAACCCCCTTTATATATTGTGAAATTTTTGATGTGTGGGGTATTGATTTCATGGGACCATTCCCTATTTCTTTTGGGTTTAGTTACATACTACTTGCTGTCGATTATGTTCCGAAGTGGGTAGAAGCAATACCCACTAAGACTGATGATTCTAAAGTGGTTGCAGATTTTATCAAGTCATTCATCTTTGTTAGGTTTGGATTTCCAAAGGCCATAATCAGTGATCGTGGGACGCATTTTTGCAATAGAATAGTTGGTGCTTTACTGAAGAAGTACCATGTCACTCATAAAGTCTCCACTGCTTATCACCCACAGACCAATGGGCAAGCCGAGGTGTCGAATAGGGAGGTGAAATCTATTTTGGAGAAAACGGTAAATCCCAATCGTAAGGATTGGAGTCAACGCTTGGAAGATGCGTTATGGGCATACCGTACTGCTTATAAGACACCTATAGGTATGTCTCCGTACCGGTTAGTGTTTGGAAAGCCGTGTCATTTGCCAGTGGAGCTCGAGCATCGAGCTTTTTGGGTGGTGAAGAGTTTCAATACGAGTTTGGTCGGAGCAGGTGAGAATCGGAAATTAGAGTTACAAGAACTTGAAGAGATCCGACATGACTCGTATGAAAATGCGGCTATCTATAAGGAGAAGACGAGATTATTGCATGAAAAGATGACATCTAGAAAGGAGTTCACAGTGGGTCAAAAAGTACTCCTTTTTCAATCTCGCTTTAAGCTATTTCCCGGTAAGTTGAGGTCACGATGGGTTGGACCGTATGTGGTTACGGAAGTGGCATTTCATGGAGCTATTGAGATACGTAGTTTGGCCACCAACAAAGTTTTGAAGGTGAACAGTCAACGTTTAAAGCCATATTACGAGGGGTTTCAGGTTGAGACGGTGGAGAGTTTGACCCTCTTTGAACCGATTTATGACGACTAATTCGCATTCCGAAGTCGAGCGAACGACTTTAAACAAAAGCGCTCACGGGAGGCAACCCGAGTTGTTATTTTTGTTGTTTTTCATGTTTTTAGTTTGTTTTTTTTTTATGCAATGTTTTCTTTACTAATTTTGTTTTTTTTCTTCAGGTTGGAAGCTTTTCTCCATCTTAGAGTGTTTTACAAAAAAAAAAAAAAAAAAAAAAAAAAAACGTGATATCAGATTTTTCCGCGACCCGCACGAATCCCCGCGGCAGCCCAGCACCCTGCGCACAGACAACACAAACGAAAAAAAGAGGGAAGCTTGAACAGCCAAATCCGTGACCCGCGCCATTTTCCGCGACCTGCCCATTACCCTGCCGACACAGTGAAAAAAAAAAAAAAAAAAAAAATCAGCGAAATCCGCGACCCGCACAGTTTCCCGCGACCCGCGCCCCTGTCTTTTTCTTTTACCTTCATACCACCCTCACATACTCCTTCATATCCACACACCTCTTTTCAAACACCAACAACTTCCACACCCACTAAACCACCACCGTGCGCCGCCACCCACCACCGTGCCGCCGCCGACGCCACCACGCCGCCGCCCCTTTCTCATCTCTTTGAGTCACAATTTGGTTGGTTGCTCTTGGAATTGACGGTGTTACTCTTGGAATTGACAGTTCTTTTTCATTTTTCGCCAATAACGTATGAATGGTTGGTGAGTTCCTCTCTTAATTCAACTTTCATTTTAGGTTTGCCTTGGATTTGTTTCATTGCTAAACCTAACTTTAGTTTACTAAGGTTGTTATTGGGAGTCTTGGAACGGGTTAGTTTGTTGTTGTTGGTGAAGGTTTGGAGGTTTTAAGGGTTCCATTGTATGCATTTGTTCTATTCTTATGCTTTGTGGGTATTGGGATAATTGAATTGTGCAATTGAAAGAGCTTTTGGTAGTGCCTAGAAGGTGTTTGAGGATTTGTCTAAGAGGATACTTGGTTAATTCTTTGGTTATGGGTAACAAGAAATTGAAGAAATCGGTTGTTGATTTTATGGGGTGTGAGAATTTGAGTACTGAGCATAAGAAAGTGTGGCGGATTTTGTTTGACCGAGTTATAATGTCTACCAAGTTTGTCAACCCCTTTGCCACTGACATACTTGGGATTCGAGATGCGGTACCGGAATTGCTTGGTCGGGTTGGTTTGGGAGCTTTCTGTGCCATTCAAGCACCCACTTTTCGGAGGTTTACCTTAGAGTTTCTCTCCACTTTGCGCGTGCACAGAGGTGATGATCCCCCTCGGATCACTTTTCATCTTGATGGCGAGGAGAGGGAGTTGACTTTTGAGGAGTTGAGGAAGATTTTTGGGATTAATGAGCGAGCGGAGGGGGAGTGCCATAAGTTAAGCTCACTAGAGCAAGCGGTCTTTTGGAAGGCTATTACGGGGGGAGCAGGATTCCGACCGGCGGGTGAGAAAAATGCTGATATTCCAGATCCGGCCCTTCGCTACATTCATCGCGTCTTGACATCTACATTCCTATGCAAGGGTGAACCAACACATCTTCCCCGTACTGATTTGACATATTTGTGGGCAATGATGCCCGAGAGTCATAGCCGACCAAAATGGCTGGAGATTTTTCTGTCTGGGTGTGAGAAGCACCAAAAAGCTGCTTCGGGAAATATTCCGATGGGGGGCATGGTTACTCTCCTTGCTCGTCACTTTAACCTTGAGGACCCTGACGATGTCGTAGCAGGCGAGACTTCCGTTAGTCTAGAGTTGATGAAGAGTTGTGAGATGGTTGTGTGGGTAGCTGAATTTGCCGACTATGTATGGACCCGGGGAACTGATCATCAATATTACTTGCGGTTACCTAGGGGCACAGAAGGTCGACCGCTTCCATTAGGACCTACCCCGGCCCATTTCTTCCTTCGCTCCGATATATGGCTCGTCAATCCCGGGCCAGCTATGCCACGTTCGTCACCAGTGAGGTCGTCTCCTCTTGAGGTGACCGGTCCTTCTGGTCCACCAGATTTTGCACATTGGGGTGCGTGGAGAGAGCAGATGGAAGATTTGCAGGAAGAGAGCGTCGACAATTCTCGTTTTTGTGCTGAGGTAAGCCGCTGTGTGAATGAGTTTCACTTGAAGAATTACCCAGGCGAGTATGCGGAGCCTTCTTCGGAATTCTATGCCGAGCTAGCTGCTCGAAAGGAGGCCCGGTTGGAGAGGAAAGCGGCACGTGAGGCACACTCACGTGGCGCTACTTCCCCTTCTCATTCTTGAGCTTTTGAGGTAATCCCTTTCTTCTTTTTGTTTTGCCTTATTCTCACACATTTGAGGACAAAGTGTCATTCAAGAGTGGGGAAGGGAGTTATACTCAATGTACATATTTTCTTTAAGTTTATCAACAAAAAAAAAAAAAAAAAAAAAAAAAAATGAAAAAAAAGAGAAAAAAAATGAAGAAAAAAAGAAAAAAAAAGAAAGGAATACCCGGCTAGGTGAAAACCCGAAAGGGCGCCTAGGCAAAAAATGGGAAAAGTGGCCGAGGACGGAGTGAAAACCCGAAAGGGCGCTCCGGGTAAAATGAAGAATTTAGATGCGTGCCACGAGAGCTAGTGTGAGGACATCGCTAGAGTGAAAACCCGCAAGGGAGGGCGCTCTAGGCAAAATGAGAGATCTAAGAAAAAAAACACACTGTTTTTCCCTCTTTATTTTTGGTGGGCGTCATAAGAAGGGTGCCAAAGAAGGTTGTTTTGGGTAGGACTAGTGGCTAAGGTGAGGAGAACCGCGGTGCGTTGTTGTTGGTTGCACCTTGCTGATGCGGTTGTTGGTAGTAGGTTGGCTAAGGAGTAGAGGCGTCTAGGAAAAATTTCATGGCATGTGGTTATGTTTTGTTCAGACATGGGTTGTTTGTTGGGTGACTCGATCTTTGTTGTGGCCATGAAATTTTTGTTCTTGTCTAGGTAGGAGGAATAAGGGGCGTAGACTTTTGTACTTGCAAAGTAAACTTGTTGGTGATAGCGTGAGTCGTGTTTGTTGGGTTTGAAGAGCTTTGTTGAACTTACCTATGTCTTTGTTTCCGAGTTTTGCTCGGGGACGAGCAAAGGCCTAAGCGTGGGGAAGTTTGATATGCCGTATTTAGTACGGGTTTAAGAGGCGTGAGTTAGTTGGATAAACATGATATAAATGGGTTGTTAGAAGGATAATTGCATTAAGATCCATTTTGAGTTGTTGGCATTATTTTGGGAGTTTTAGAAGAGATTATGGATCAATGAAGTGTAGATATCTTTTGGCTTTGAGTATTCGTTAATCATGGATAGGGTGCATACGGTTTTGCCCTTTTTGGCCCATCAGGTGAAGGAAGCGAACCATTGGTCAAAGCCGTTGTTCAAGCAAGGAAAGACGAAGAAGGAAGAAATGCGTCAGAAACTCCCGCGGGTCGCGGATTTTTCCCGCGGGTCGCGGATGTGGCCGCGGGTCGCCCGTGTGTCGGCTAGCATCGGTTTCTAATTTCTTTGTTCCAACTTTCAGCGAGATTTTGAGAGTTTTATAGTTATCTTTATTTTGTTTATGACTTTTGGTATTAGGTTAAGTAGGAGGGAGACTAGAGTTTGGCAGTTACTTTTATTTTGGAAAAAAAGAACTCTTATTTTGTTATTCCTTATGCAAACTATGAAGAACTAATTCTCCTTTCTCGATTCAAGGTATTTTGAAGCTACAAGTTTATCAATTGTGAGACCGTCTTAATCCTCTATTTTACGCTTGAGTACTATTTTTTCTCCGTTCATAATTTATGATTGTTGTATGTTTAATTGATTTGGCCAATTGATTATTTCATCCTTCGATCTAGTGCAATTCTATATGTTTGAATCCGTAATTGTTCAATTCGTTAGATAAAGTTGCAACCTTTAATCCAATTAATTGTACGCGTTTCATAGTAGTTGGGTAAAAGGGGGAATAAATATATAATTCGAACCAATAACCGCGTGTGTTAAAGGTCGTTATTCTCGTTGTATGTTCCTTTCATTCATGCTGTTTATGAATTAAATCTAGACGCGTGGATTAGATTATTCATTGATTAGGTTGCTTAGTCTCGCGTTTCGAACTGAGTAATATTATTTGCGGAACATATAAGACTCTTGTCTTACAACGGGATACTCAAGGGACAAATAGGGATTAATGGTCGACGATCAATTGTTAACTAGTAGTGGATAAACCTTGACTCGGGTTTCTAAATCATCTGAAATCTCTGTTACTTTTAGTCTTTCACCCTTTTATTTAATTGTTTTTCTTGTTGCTTAATCATCCAAACCCCCCCTTGGTTACCTTTTGTCTGCACTTGTTTACACATAAGTTGCATCGTCTTCCCTGCGGATTCGACACCCGACTTACCTCTACTATATAGTTAAGGTATTAGGACTTTATTACTTATTTTTGGGAGCATACGACTTCGGCTCACCACGTTTCCATAAACTCGTTTTTCTGTTTGGTCGGTCGGTCGACCAGGTTTATAGGGCGGTTGACCTTGGTGCTGTTACATGAAGTCTTTTTAGACTGGCAGATGGTCGATCGACCTTGAAGTGAGGTCGGTCGACCTCGTCTCTGTTACAGACGTTTTAATTTTCGAAAATAACTTGTTTTATTTTCCCTTGGCCAATAGTAATATACTATATACGGAAATAGTATATTAACTTTTGTGAAACGGTTCACTCTCGTATGATACATATTATTTTAAAGCGGTTTAAGATAATGGATTATGAACTTATTAAAATTAAAGTGATTAAAACGGTATAATCACATAATTTTAATCCCGTAAGGTGGTTTTGTAAAATTTATTAAACATAATAACAGTATTATGTCATGAATGAATTTTTTTTAGTTGATGCATTTTATTTATCGTCTTGTTGAATGCCTATGAATGCTTTCTATAACGTATTTATTTTTTGCAAACGGTTGTAACTTAGTGTGGCCTTAGAAGATTGTGTTACCGTAATGATGGAACACAGTCTTGTTTGTAATTTTGAGATCTTGTATCTCCGTTTTGGTTTTTGCCTTGTAATTACTTTTGTATTTAAATTAGAATGTAAATAGGTTTATATTTGTAATTTAAATTAGTAATTTTGTGAAGACCAAAGACGGTGACCGGATGCTCACTCCCGCTGAAAAGACCAAGATGGAACATCAAGACAAGCTTCTAGGGTCCAACGGTGGATTCCAAGTTGTTTTTATGTTTATTTTGGTAGGATAGGCCACACTAGGACTTTTATTTACGTTTATTGCATTTATTTTATGCTTTCATCGATAATAGCTTGCATCATATTCCGCCTAAAACCAAACCACCTATAACAAGCCTGAAAACTGACTCATGTAGTGGTTAAGCGTTAGTTTTCTGTGACAATACAGATGTCACGTGTCACATGCAAAGCCATCACTTTATTTCATTCATTCACGTATATGCTAGATATAACTAGTTCACTTAAAATGGATAAATATAAGTTGATGGGGTCTTCCTCGTATAACCAAAAATTGAGACTAGTCTTTATAAATCAGACTCCCATGAATCGCTTCTTCGTCGGTAGGCATAATATGACTCCTTCTAAGTCGGGTAAGTGGGAACAGATGATTTATTTTATCTCAACATTATGGTCATCACTAGATACTATCTAGCAACTATGATGGACTAAAAGATAGGATTTACGGAAATCTATCGACCAAGAGTTCCAACGGTGGAATTAGCCAAGCTGTAGGCTTATCAATATACGGAAATTGAGTCTTGGGAGATCAATTATATAAATGCATGAGTCTACGAGTTTAGATTCAATTTAAAATAGACTTAAATCACAACGATGAGTTGCTTATATGGTTTTGCTTTTATCTTCTTTTCAGTGTAGAACACGATCAATTTAAACAGTTGTATAACAAATGGCTGGTGAAGACCCAATGCCAAGTGCCAAGCTAGCACGAGAATCCTGGCTAAAAGCCTTCATGGACTCCATGAATCAGTCTACTAGACTGAGGAATGATGGGTCAAACTTCTCTGACTGGGAGGCAGCGTTACGGAATGCTGCCATTGCTGACGGAAAGCTCAAGTACTTGACTGAGCCCATTCCGGCACACCCAGGAACTGGATCTAGAGCTAACGAAGTTCGCGCTCATAGCGACTTCGTCATGGAAGCGGGTGCGATAAAGAACGTACTCATCTATGCAATGGAATCCAATTTGCAAAGACGCTTCATCTCCCATGGTGCAAACAAGATTTTCACCACGCTCACTAACGAATTCTCGAAAGCTCCGAGAATCGTTTCTTATGAGCATACTTATCGCTTCTTTGAAGCGAAACTCTAGAAGGGCCAAGCTGTTAGCCAATATATTCTCAACATGATTGAGAATATCGAGAAACTGGAGGCCCTAAACTGTAAGATCAGTGAGAACATAATCGTTGATCGAATGCTTCATTCGCTTCATGATGGGTTCGCCCTCTTTAGGGCCAACTATTACATGAACGACATGAAGAAGACTCCTCATGAGCTCCACTCCCTTCTCGTACAGACCGAGAAGGATCTGAAATTAAGTGGGAGCGTGAAGTAGGATGTTCTCATGATCTCCAGTAAGGGTAAGGGTAAGGGGAAAGCTAAAGCTTAGGGCGACCTAGCGGTAGGTAAGTGTAACACCCCCATTTATTTAAGAGCCTTTAGCAAGACATTCTCAAATAAATAGAGTTGTTACCATCTCGGAATGTCCGAGGTAGTGAATAACAAAGTAAAACAACCAAAGTACTTTATAAAAACTGATAAAATTTAAACTTGGTTATTACAGTTACTACATAATAGAAAAGAAAATACAACTGATGACTTCTCTAGTTGTGATATAATTCTAAGTCGGTCCAAAGTACGCATCTCACATTCCTGCCCCAGCTCCTAGCTCATCTGTCTCTGACCTGCAGAATCTACTCCCCATTCCAGATCATCGTAGGTGTACACGAATACACTGTCAACCTCGCGGTTGTGTAGGGTAACACAATAATTATAATGCAAAAATTATGATATATATGCAAATGCAATGATATGCTCGAGCTCAGTCTCAATCTCAAGTCTCAATCTCAAACTCATACCCTTGCACCAAGCCATACCGAACCTCCCGGCAGACTATAATCGGTCGTCACCGAACACCAGCTCAATAGCTGATAAGACACCAGGCCTGGTCTGCAGAACCACCCTGGGCTTTATATCAGAACAATGTCTGACCATAACTTTCTCAGTAACCAATGCACATGCTATGCTCATGAATGCAACGATATAATTATTCAATCATGCTATCAAATAATGAAATGCTCATGCCATTACCAATAATCCACAATCAACCCAACCAATATCATTCTCATATCAATCATACTCAACATCCATAACACACGATATATACCACATCCATTCATAACACATCATAAAGTATAAGGTCAGTGTATCCTACCTGGATAACAATATAATCCAATAGCAAGCCAGCAGGTAAACAGAATTGTGTCACTTCAAAATCGTCACCTAACAATTATAATATACGTAATCACTAACTAAGACAATTACACAAATTAATATAATATATCAATTATTTAAATTAACTATTTAAATAATATATTACGCATAACGAGACCGTATTAAACACGACTACTTCAATTAACTTGACTAACCCGTCCTTATCACTTTTACAACTACTTCAATTAAATAACGAACATTGAAAACATAAACGAATTATTGATAACCGTCACATTCTTGTATAAAATTTACTTAACAACTTATATAATTAATTATCGTAACAACATTTTACTAATAATAATTAACCATACTAGAACAACAATAATATTACTAATAATATCAATCATACTAATAATAATAATACTAGTATTAGTAATAATATTAATAACCTACAACAAACACTAACAACCATATTAATAATAATAATAATAATAATAATAATAATAATAATAATAATAGTATAATAATAATATAATAATAATAATAATAATAATATAATATAGTAGTAATAATTGTGCACAGGCGGCAAAGTAGCAAACAAAACCACGAAACATACGCAGATTACGAGGACCACCCCCTTCTACCAGCCCACCTACGCATCCCCTTCGACACCACTTCTGCCGCTTGAACCACCACCACGACACGGTGGTTGTCACCACCGCACTATGGCGCACTCACTGACACTCATCACCACCCCTGACTCAACCCCAGCAGCCCTCGACACCAGTCACAAAACCCCCTGCCACAACGTCAAAATCTTATCGTTATGTTGACCCCCCTGTAAACCACCCCTTTAACCACCTTCTACCACCACTCTCACCACAACCAACCACCACCCTCGACACCTCACATCACCCACTACCCCTGGTGTGAAGCACCAGCCTTCGACACCACTCAACACCCTGAAAAAACCACCCCAAAACTGATGAACACAACACGAGTTTCCTGTTTCTGCAATTCTTATCCCCGCTGTAAAAACAGCCTTCTCCGGCCACCATACACCATCTCACCACCACCAATACAATATACTAACGCGTCACTACCATTACTCATGACCCACGACAATAAATAGACCAAAACATGAACGAACAACAACAATAACGAACATAATATAACACGCAGAAACAGAGTATGAAAACGTGTTTACTGTCGACATTATGGTGATTATTGTGACGGTTATGGTGGTCTTATGGTGATTTAATGGTGACAAGCATGTTATTCATACTACCAATACTACATACGACCTTAGTATACAAGTATAAAGATATGAAGAGGTACGATAAATTACTCACGAAACTCTGCTGCGCAAGACAAATGTTGATGGTGACGGCTGTTTTGGACTGGTTTTTCTTCTCTTTTGTTCTTCTTCTTACTCACGGTAGACCAACGTAGGGTTCTTGGATGTAGGGGTAGTAGGGAAGTAGACGAGATGTAAGTAGGATTAGAGTTTTTGGTGTGTCGATGGGAGGCAGTTTAACACTAAGTGATTAGGGTTTGAAACTAAGTAGGGTGTTCTTGTTGTTTTAGGGGGTTGCGAAAGGTCGTCGGCGTTTTGCGAAAAATCGTCGGCGTTTTCTATAAAAAAGACATAGGTTGCCCTTTTCACTTTATCTCTCTACATTCTTTTCTCTGAAACTCTTTCAACAAAAACAACATAAAATCCAAAATAAACGGTTTCAACATCGATCAACAACATTAAACAACGACAACGATTCCATGTCAAACGACGACAACGATTCATCGGTAAGTAATTAAAATCCAAAAATCTTAATTTTTTTTTTCAATTAATTTTTGTTGAATTACATGTTTAAGCCCTTTAGTAGAAATTAGGTTGAATTAGTCGTAGAAGCCATAGAATTAGATTACGTAAACTCAATCGTATTTTTGCAATAGACTTGAAAAATGGCCGTCCTCGCGTGGAGAGGACAGCCAAACTAGCCGTCCATGCACGGTATGGACGTGAATAGTGCACGTCCATACCATGCATGGACGTGTACTATTCACGTCCAGGCACGGTATGGACGTGCACTATTCACGTCCAGACCGTGCATGGACGTTAATCCTGGACGTCCATGCACGGTCTGGACGTGAATAGTGCACGTCCATACCGTGCCTGGACGTGAATAATACACGTCCATGCATGGTATGGACGTGCACTATTCACGTCCATACCGTGCATGGACGTGTGGTTTACAAGACCTTTACTTTCCGTTATTTTTACTCAGTTTTTAACAAAAATTAAGTTGTTTTTAATATTTTTTAATATAATCCTTACCAATTTTGCGTATTAACAGGATTCGTTTGAGAAATTTGGTGGAAATGGGGTTGATTACAACCGATTATTTGAGACGGATATATCTTTCGAAAGTCGGGATGAGGCGTTTGACTGGGCTCAAAAAATTGCTATGGATAATGGTTTCGCCTTAGTGAAGGCATCAAATGGGTCGAAAAATCGCAAAGAACCGGAGTTGCTTGGGTCGTACTTCCGTTGTTCAAGGTACGGGCAAACCAAAAAGAAGATCGATCCTGAGAATCCGGGGAAGTCTACGAAGAGAGGGTCGGCTAAGTGCGGATGTGAGTTTAGGATTCGAGCGGTGCAGAACTACGCTCATTTCGATGATGGGAATCCCACGATTGCTTGGTACGTAATTACTTCGACTGACGCGGGTTTTCACAACCACGAACTAGCGACCTATAAATATGGGGATAGACATTTTGCCCGCTTGGATGCCGAAGAGAAAGAATTTGTGAGGCAACAAGTCCGGGCTAATATTTCGCCGAGGGATATCAAGAACGCTCTTCATAAAAGGACCCCGGAAAAACCCCAACCAAGTAGCACCCAAATTTATAGCGAGTCGAACAAGGTTCGGCGCGAGATGAGAGAAAGTAGGAATCCCGCTCAACAACTGTTGGCCGTAGCAGTTGCTGCCCAATATGTGGAGTGGCACGAATCAGACCCCGATACGAAAGAGTTGACTCATGTGTTTATGTGTCATCCGGAATCCGTCAAACTATTCCGTGCTTACCCATATGTCGCTCTTATCGACGCCACCTACTCGACCAATGTTATGTGCCCTTATTGAGATAGTTGGCGTTACACCGGTCGGATCCTCCTTCTTAATTGCCACCGTTCTCCTTCCGTCTGAAAATGATACATCTTATGGGTGGATGTTGCGGAGATTAGAGGAGCTGCTTCTGGGGGCGTCACCTATGCCTACTCTTGTCACTGACCGAGAGTTGGGCTTGATCCGGGCTATTGAGGACCTCTATCCGGACACTTCTCACATTTCGTGTCGTTGGCATGTGAACAAAGCCATTGAGACCAGAGTAAAAAATTCAAGAAAGATGATGATGTACAAAGACATGATATTGCATAGTAAGGAAACGGGTTGGTACCGGGTCATCAATGCAAGCACACAAAGTGAGTTTGGGAGAGCATGGGAAGCCTTTTCTGAAACTTGGGTGGAGTTGTCTACTTATGTGCAGAGAACATGGGCGCATTACAAGAAGAAGTTCGTTGTCTTCTATACGAACGAATACTTTCATCTCGGTAACACGGCCACTTCCCGGGTAGAGTCGTGACACGCCCTCCTTAAAGCTTGGTTGAAGAGTCAAAACTTAAACCTCGACACTATGTGGACTCGTATTCACGGCATGCTTGAAGCTCAACACTCCAAGATTCGACATGAGTTACAGACGTCGTTGACCAACTCTGTAAGTGCTGGACCCTTTTTCTCCTTATTGCGAAATCATGTGTCTATCAAAGCCATTAGGTTACTGGAAGATGAGTTTAGGAGAGGGATTGAGCTGGGAAACGGGCTTGAAAAGAATTGTGGATGTGCGATGCAGACTACACACGGGTTGCCTTGTGCCTGCATTATGATTCTGATGCAAAGAAACGGTAGGAGGCTCCACGTTCAGGATGTCCACTTGTTTTGGAGGACTTTGGTGTACGACAGTCCCGAGTATAGGCCGAAGACCGATGATGATGAGTTTGATGCTCTTATAGAGCAGGCAAGAGGGGTCGATCCGGCGAAGAGGCGGGTAATCATTGAGAAACTTAGAGATGGTCTCCACCCGGCAGATGAAGATATTCGTCCACCTGATGTTCGAGAAAACCCTAAGGGGAGACCGAGGGGTTCCACTACTCGGAACAAGTGTTCTTGGGCAAAAAAATATGCAGTCCCCCAAGACTTATGGGCACACTTTGATGGTTGGGCTGATGTTGTTGCTGATGGTCATTGTGGTTATAGGGTGCTATCGCATGCCGCCCGGGGTCGAGAACAGGACCACTTGGTCATGAGAGCGTGGTGTCTTAGAGAGCTTCAGGGAAACGATGTGTACAAGACATTGTTTAATGAGTCTCCTCGCACGCCTCCGCTTTTGAGCAGATGGGATGATACCTTGAGGGCTATCGAGTTTACGGGTAGCGGGGGTTGCGGTGAACATCATTGGATGTCTTCCGAGTATTTGCCTGTCTTTGCGTCGTTGTTTAACTGGACTATTTGTTGTATCGGCCAGTACGTCCACAAAGGAGTCAGGAGTTGGAATTGTTATACATTCTTACCGCTGAGGGCCACGGGTCACGAGTCGAGGCCTTACGGTGTCATGTGGATCGTACACTACCATGACCATTGGATGAGATTGCACTACAGTGGCCCACTGAGCGAAGCACCCATGCCACCGATCGATCTTTGTTGGGCGTGGGCAAGAGAACCTGCAGTTGCACATTATGCCGATTTGTACACGTCGAACATCGAACGATGGCATACTTTGATGGGAACAACACCTCGGACTCCTCGGCGCCGAAGACAGCCTCCCCCGGGTTGAGATTTATTTGTATTCTTTGGGTTGTAAACTTTAGGTTGTGATATATTTGTCTTATTTAGGTTGAAATTTATTTGTATTCTTTAGGTTGTAATATTCAAAATGTTACCGTTTTTCGAATGATTTTCATGTTCACTATAATCGCGATTTCATTGTGAAACAAATTGCATAGATAAAAGTTATCAAATTAAAAACGTTCAAACAAACAAAGCGATTTAAATGTTAACTAATACAACCTATCCTTCAGACCTCATTGGCCCAAAACGAAAAATACGGAGGGATAACCCCGGTTATCTTTAAAAATATCTTCTCAAACTCCCACCAACCACGCATCTCAGGATAACCGCTAACGTCGGGGTGATTCTCTTCATACATTCTAATAACATCCATAATCTTGCAATACACATGCATCGCCTGTTGAGATAAGACCGGGGGTTCAAGACGTATCATGTTTCTCGCTTCAGCAAGGCGGCGAGTGTCAGGACGTCGAGGGTACGAACTAGCAGCTTCGTTAACTAACCGGACTGCGTCACGCCTCTTGATCCAGTAGTCGCGTTGATGTTCAAGAGACTCTTTCACCATCAGGTTTTGCGCAGCAGGGCTTGCGAGATCTGTCTCAGCTTCTGCAATCCGTTGTGAAAGCCAAGTTTCATCGTTCAACGGCATGTTTGCCATTCCTGAAAACAAAAACATTAAAAGAATTAAAATTGAAAACATACGGTTAGAACGTAAAAAAAACCCTAAACCCTAACCCTAAACCCTAAAAACCCTAAACCCTAAACCCTAAACCCTAAACCCTAAACCCTAAACCCTAAACCCTAAACCCTAAACCCTAAACCCACCCCAAGCCCACGTCCATACCCACCCCCACCGTCCCAAGCCCACGTCCCAACCCACCCTACTTACCCTAAACCCCACGTCCCTACCCCCCTACGACGCCTCCCTCCCACGTCCCTACCCCCCCATCAACGCCCCCCTCCCACGTCCCTACCACCCACCAACGCCCCCCTCCCACGTCCCTACCACCCACCAACGCCCCCCTCCCACGTCCCTACCACCCACCAACGTGCCCCCCCCCACGTCCCTTCCACCCACCAACGTGTATCACACACGTCCCAACCCACGTCCCTCAACTCAATTCGGTTGTTTTGGGTCTTTTGCCCTTTCGATTTAATCTCTAATGGAAATGCAACAACAACAATAGAAACAACAACAATAGAAACAACAATAGTAACAACAACACTACTAACAACAACATTAGAACTAACAAGAACAATAATACAAATTATAAATCGATTTTTGAAAAAATAACAAAACCACCAAAAACATTAACAATCAACATTACAACTAACAAATCTAACCTAATTAACATTAACAATTACTACAATGACATAATACATCTCTAATTAAGACTAACAAGTATAGTTAAAACAAAAAAAAAAAAAAAAAAAAAAAAATTACTCACCGGTGGTTCGTCGGTCGGCGTGGTGGGGCGGTCCTGGTGGCGCGGTCGTCGGCGTGCGGCTGCGTGGTGGGGCGGTTGCGTGGTGGTTGTAGGTGGGTGAGGGTTTGGATGATTTTCAATTTTAGAGGTTTTGTGGTAATGGTAGGGGTAAGGTTAGTCTTTTATTTGAATTACGTCGACGATTTTTCGCAAAACGTCGACGATATTTCGCGATTCGGTTGTTTTACTTTGAATGTCGATGGGTTGGAGCCAGTAACTTTCTTTTTTTTTCCTCATTGCCCAACCGGGTCCAAGCCCATACCTATTAGTCCATCACGTATTCCAAGAACTTCACTACCCTATTCCGTTCTCGACTCGACTAAGGATAAACGAGCACATTACCATCATAAACTTGTTTAATATCGCATCAAGTATAGCCCAAGCCCATTACGCATCTCGATGGCTTATATCACTAAATCTCGTTTTCAACCCGTAAATAAAATAAACGAGTACGGAAACATATAATTTAAATATAAATTAAATATGAGAAAAGTGTTATAAGCCCACATGATATATTACAAATAATTATCGTAACTAGCAAATACTTATCAAATACTCCGTAATATATAATTATACCTCGTCTTGATAAAATATAAAACAACTCATTATTACGAACTATGAAAAATACGGGGTATTACAGTCTTCCCCCCTTAAAATGAACTTCGTCCCGAAGTTCGCCACCCCGAAACGATAAGGAAACACCCAACTAGCATGAAACGACACGAGTAGTACTTATATAAGGTCTAAAACGCGAAGTGTTACATTCTACCCCTCTTAAGAAACTTTGTCCCCAAAGTTTAACATACGACAGAAGTACAAGACACCTAAAGAACCGCAACATTGACCGAAACATAACAAATTAAAATAGCAGACTCCCTGCATGGTCATTCTCAGTCAGCCAATCACAACATATCAATCGGCTATGTCATAACAACTAACCAAATCATAAATCGATAAGATTTTACAATCCTATCCTCCTTAAAACATGGTTACGTCCCCGTAACCCCATTATAAAATTCCGCATCCAAAGCTCAAGAAGACCACCGAAACAACAGTCACAAATCATCTGATAAGTTAATTACTCGATACTGAGCAACTCGCATCCGACTTTTAAAGCAACAAAACATACTTGTCAAATTAAAACATCTCATGCTCATAATCATTTTATAGGAGTAAAATCATGTTTACGCACACAAGAACAACTAACATTGGGCAAATTTTAATTAATGTAATTAAACACGGAGCAATGACATATTTCATGAGATATACACCAACCATATACAAGCAAGACATACAGCTTCACATTCCTAGATGTCAATAAGTTAAAATCACTTAGTTACACTCCCCATCCACTCACATTACATCATATATCATAAAACTAGCAATAATTATATCTTGCCGAAATACAAGATTTATATCATGCGGAACAATAATCTTCAGGCAGGATTTCATCAACACGTAGCCACAGAATTGGTCATGTTGCAAACAGTCACTATAATTATCAAAACATCAAGCTTTATCATGGATTATCACTTTGAAACATTTTGAAACTTTCGAGACATTCAAGTTGTAATTTGTAACAATTTATAAACACGAATCAAATGACAATTACAAGCTACCGATCAAAAACAAGACTATACAGAGACATTCTGACTCTTCTTTACTACAACATTGTTCTTGTAAATTGTGACTCATGAATTATGAAAATTTAACGATAAAATTAAACGAGTTCGCAAGACTAACACTTCCATAATTCACATGTCAACCAATTAATGATTCAATATATTGTGATCAAGGTTTAAACATAGAAAAATGCAATTCACTTTGTGGCATAACATTAGTGTCGGTGTAAATGAAACTAACTTTATATAAAGCTCACCAATATCAAATAAGGTTACACTATCATATAAGAAAGTTTGTATTCATATCATGTTACTAATGTCATATCAGACGATTATATGGTTACATCACATAATTCATATTTGATTAAACTTTTATATTTAAAACTTTACCATTTCAACAATCATACATCACGTAGAAACTTCCAAAAATCATAATTAAATAACCGCTTAACTATTTTGCGAGCTATTATAATTTTGAGAAAATATAAGGAATTAACTAATCATAGAAAAAAAAAATCAATTGCAAAGCTTAAAGAAATTATTTATAACAAATTTTACAACTGAGTTGGTCTGAACAAAAACTTTACAGCAATTAAACAGAAAATTGAGCAACTTGCAAAAACCATTATTAAATAATGACTCGTTAAGATTTTTCGTGGCTTATCATTTTGAAAACGTGGATGAATATTCTAAACAATGGAGTTGGAATTATGCACAAACAATAATCACGTTTTAAATGATTTTCTTTGCAAAAACATGAGTCAAGCAGAACTGTGCAGTAACAATCTGACCACTGTCAACTAAAATATTTATTTCTCTCAAAATATAACCCGTATTAACATGAAACCAAATGCATTGGAAAGCTAAATCAGAAGGTTATCACACATAAAATTTTCACATTCATATAGAGAACGCATTTTAAATGGCAGTCCGTACAAACAAGGTAACATTCTGAAAATTTATTTACCAATCTTTGTTTTTAAAAAAAATTAATTCACATTATCACATTTAAACACAACCATCCTTCCTCCAAACATATTGGCATATCATCTGAAGCATAGAAATCACATTGCACCATATTAGCTGTTATTTATGATTTCAACTAAAATTGTCATCTAGAAAGCGGTAAAGATTGTGAAACTGAAAAGTAGAATCAATTAAATAACTTAATAATTATATATGTGTAAACAATGCGTTAGTTTCTACCATTGCAACAATCACAGCTAATTTTAGTACGTAAATATATCCTAGAAATCAGGAAGGTGCTGCTTATTATCAATTCATTACACATATCATTGTACTATATTTCTACCTAAAGGTTCAGGGATCATATAGCCGCATGCATATCACCATACAAGTCAAACTCATATTTCAAACTCATATACTCATACTCATATCCTCAGTACTTAGAAATCATATATCTCAACCAACATTCAATATAATTCCCATACAACACAGATCTCCAACCATATTTCACATATACTTACCTCATTGCTTTTCTGCGGAAATGTTAGTACAATAGGTATATGTATATATTGGGTCTTTTCCTTTATTCTATACTAACCACGCTCTACATCTCTCAAGGGTGACCAGGCTAGACTGAAAGGGCCAGTGGCTTGGTTTGAGGGGGCCCCTAACTCATCCCAATCCTGGGGCTCCTAACAGTTACTAACCTGGGGTTCATTTTATTAGACTCTTTCTACGTTCATTATTATTCATTTTGTTTAGGCCTGAGGATCGTTCGCTCTGATACCACTTTGTAACACCCCCATTTATTTAAGAGCCTTTAGCAAGACATTCTCAAATAAATAGAGTTGTTACCATCTCGGAATGTCCGAGGTAGTGAATAACAAAGTAAAACAACCAAAGTACTTTATAAAAACTAATAAAATTTAAACTTGGTTATTACAGTTACTACATAATAGAAAAGAAAATACAACTGATGACTTCTCTAGTTGTGATATAATTCTAAGTCGGTCCAAAGTACGCATCTCAGATTCCTGCCCCAGCTCCTAGCTCATCTGTCTCTGACCTGCAGAATCTACTCCCCATTCCAGATCATCGTAGGTGTACACGAATACACTGTCAACCTCGCGGTTGAGTAGGGTAACACAATAATTATAATGCAACAATTATGATATATATGCAAATGCAATGATATGATATGCTCGAGCTCAATCTCAATCTCAAGTCTCAATCTCAAACTCATACCCTTGCACCAAGCCATACCGAACCTCCCGGCAGACTATAATCGGTCGTCACCGAACACCAGCTCAATAGCTGATAAGACACCAGGCCTGGTCTGCAGAACCACCCTGGGCTTTATATCAGAACAATGTCTGACCATAACTTTCTCAGTAACCAATGCACATGCTATGCTCATGAATGCAACGATATAATTATTCAATCATGCTATCAAATAATGAAATGCTCATGCCATTACCAATAATCCACAATCAACCCAACCAATATCATTCTCATATCAATCATACTCAACATCCATAACACACGATATATACCACATCCATTCATAACACATCATAAAGTATAAGGTCAGTGTATCGTACCTGGATAACAATATAATCCAATAGCAAGCCAGCAGGTAAACAGAATTGTGTCACTTCAGAATCGTCACCTAACAATTATAATATACGTAATCACTAACTAAGACAATTACACAAATTAATATAATATATCAATTATTTAAATTAACTATTTAAATAATATATTACGCATAACGAGACCGTATTAAACACGACTACTTCAATTAACTTGACTAACCCGTCCTTATCACTTTTACAACTACTTCAATTAAATAACGAACATTGAAAACATAAACGAATTATTGATAACCGTCACATTCTTGTATAAAATTTACTTAACAACTTATATAATTAATTATCGTAACAACATTTTACTAATAATAATTAACCATAATAGAACAACAATAATATTACTAATAATATCAATCATACTAATAATAATAATACTAGTATTAGTAATAATATTAATAACCTACAACAAACACTAACAACCATATTAATAATAATAATAATAATAATAATAATAATAATAATAATAATAATAATAATAATAATAATAGTATTGTAACACCCCCATTTATTTAAGGACCTGTACTAGGACTCCTCAGATAAGTAAGGGTGTTACCATTTCGGTTTCCCGAGGCAGTAGATACAAAGGAAAGAAAAACAGTACTTTAATTAGAATTAAGATCGTTTCAAGTTCTTACAACTGAATTCATAAGTCTTAGCCAAATAAAGAAAGTACAACTCGTGCTAAACTAGCTAAGGTGATCTAGACTCCAATCGGGTCCGGATCCAAGCTCATCCTCCCATAGCTCCCCCTTAGCTTCAGCCACCTGTCAATCTGCTCCCCAATAATTTGGTTCATCACAGGTGATCATGTACACACAGGGTCAACCACGAGGTTGAGTAGGGAAAAGAATAAATATAACAACAATATAATAACTCCGCACCGATCCAACGCCAATTAAACTCCGCACCGATCCAACACCGTATAAACTCCGCACCGATCCAACTCCAAATATACTCTGCACCGATCCAACACCAATGTACTCCGCACCGATCCAACACCAATATACTCCGCACCGATCCAACACCGTATCACAAAACAATATAACATATATGCACATCGTAATAATATCTCAGAATGATATAAATAGCACAAAATAACGATCTCATGATATTACATCGTAAACATGCTTAACACCAAAGATGAACAGATCACACATTATTATAAACCAATACTTTCCCCTACCTGAAATAGTAGGAACGCAGACACAATCCGAGATTCCGAGATATGCTTAGAAATGTTCCACTCGAAACTCGCTACCTAAACAGGTATACGTAACGAATTAATAACTTATACGACACCCTTAACAATCACACTTACTAAAAGAAATGGCAACCCCCCATAAGTAGAAAGTTTCCATAAATGGAAACTTTCCCGATATAGCAACTTCAAAAAATAGCAACTTCTAAATATAACAACTTTCGTTTGAATTTCATATTATTCTATGTACTACCACCATAACCAAAATTCTCATAAATAAAATAATCTTTACCATAAATAAAAATAATACAACCATAATTACAATTTATATTACTAATAATAATAATAATAATAATAATAATAATAATAATAATAATAATAATAATAATAATAATAATAATAAAACGAAATAAACGACAAAACAGCCCCCCTCCTTCAAAGACTCCACCACGACTCTAACAGCCCCTCTAACCACCTCACGACCGCCTCACTGCCCGCCGACAACCACCCTACGTAACACCCAGACCACCCACTCCATCATTGACACCCACCATCACCGTCGACTCCCTCCAATACGACCGACCAGACACAAACCCAACCCTGGTTCCTTCCCTACACTACGCTGCTACCCCCTGAACAGCCCTCTGTCGACGCAACCACTAGGGCTTCCACCACACACCACCACCTTCCACGACCCCTTTGACACCTGACTGACAGACCCTGGTGGTGCCACTGTGTCGACCTCCCCCGAGTCAACAGTGGTACCACCCCCTTACACACCTCTTCGTGAACAACCCAACCATACCCAGACTCCAACCCCTACAACAGCCCCATCGAACACCACTTTCTACACCACCCCCTGTCCTTGTAACCACCGAGACCGACCACCCACTACTCTCCTGACCACCGTGAACAAAATAACAGAAACAAGAACTCGAAATAACAACCTAACAACAACCGAGATCTAAACAAAGGTGAGCAGACCAACACGATTATAAAAATTGACAAAGCATGACTCACGTACCTGTTTCCCTGACCAAAACGATGGGGTTAGACACGGCCAAAAAGACTGTAGGCACTCCCTCTCTCTTCCGTGTGGTGGTGGCTGTAAGATCTAGGGTTTTGTTTAGATGAGAAAGCTCTGAAAATAAGAGCACAACACTCTCTTATATGGCGGCTTGTTCACGGTTTGAGGTGAGGATGAGTGTAAGAATTAGATTAGGGTTATGTTGCCATCGTGGGCTGTGGTGTTTGTGCACAGAAACCGAGGCCCAACACCACTCCTTAGAGGTCTTGAGTTCGAAACCCAAGAGGACCCAAGTCACTACCTCGAGAACCCTTGATCGAACCCCATCAAACACATAAACGTAGCCTAAAACTTATATGCAAAGAAAGTATTAAAACCGTATTTAACCTTGTAACAAAATAAATCTCATAACTAAACGTGACAAAAATCGAGGTATTACAGTCTTCCCCCCTTAAAATGAACTTCGTCCCGAAGTTCAGCATCGCTCAGATGGCAACACAATCACCTCAAACGCATTTGGAACATAAAACAACACAAGAGATTCACTTAAATCACAGAATGTTACAAGTATAATAATAATAATAATAATAATAATAATAATAATAATATAATATAGTAGTAATAATTGTGCACAGGCGGCAAAGTAGCAAACAAAACCACGAAACATACGCAGATTACGAGGACCACCCCCTTCTACCAGCCCACCTACGCATCCCCTTCGACACCACTTCTGCCGCTTGAACCACCACCACGACACGGTGGTTGTCACCACCTCGCTATGGTGCACTCACTGACACTCATCACCACCCCTGACTCAACCCCAGCAGCCCTCGACACAAGTCACAAAACCCCCTGCCACAACGTCAAAATCTTATCGTTATGTTGACCCCCCTGTAAACCACCCCTTTAACCACCTTCTACCACCACCCTCACCACAACCAACCACCACCCTCGACACCTCACATCACCCACTACCCCCTGGTGTCAAGCACCAGCCTTCATCACCACTCAACACCCTGAAAAAACCACCCCAAAACTGATGAACACAACACGAGTTTCCTGTTTCTGCAATTCTTATCCCCGCTGTAAAAACAGCCTTCTCCGGCCACCATACACCATATCACCACCACCAATACAATATACTAACGCGTCACTACCATTACTCATGACCCACGACAATAAATAGACCAAAACATGAACGAACAACAACAATAACGAACATAATATAACACGCAGAAACAGAGTATGAAAACGTGTTTACTGTCGACATTATGGTGATTATTGTGACGGTTATGGTGGTCTTATAGTGATTTAATGGTCACAAGCATGTTATTCATACTACCAATACTACATACGACCTTAATATACAAGTTTAAAGATATGAAGAGGTACGATAAATTACTCACGAAACTCTGCTGCGCAAGACAAATGTTGATGGTGACGGCTGTTTTGGACTGGTTTTTCTTCTCTTTTGTTCTTCTTCTTACTCACGGTAGGCCAGCGTAGGGTTCTTGGATGTAGGGGTAGTAGGGAAGTAGACGAGATGTAAGTATGATTAGAGTTTTTGGTGTGTCGATGGGAGGCAGTTTAACACTATGTGATTAGGGTTTGAAACTAAGTAGGGTGTTCTTGTTGTTTTACTTTGAATGTCGATGGGTTGGAGCCAGTAACTTTCTTTTTTTTTCCTCATTGCCCAACCGGGTCCAAGCCCATACATATTAGTCCATCACGTATTCCAAGAACTTCACTACCCTATTCCGTTCTCGACTCGACTAAGGATAAACGAGCACATTACCATCATAAACTTGTTTAATATCGCATCAAGTATAGCCCAAGCCCATTACGCATCTCGATGGCTTATATCACTAAATCTCGTTTTCAACCCGTAAATAAAATAAACGAGTACGGAAACATATAATTTAAATATAAATTAAATATGAGAAAAGTGTTATAAGCCCACATGATATATTACAAATAATTATCGTAACTAGCAAATACTTATCAAATACTCCGTAATATATAATTATTCCTCGTCTTGATAAAATATAAAACAACTCATTATTACGAACTATGAAAAATACGGGGTATTACAGTCTTCCCCCCTTAAAATGAACTTCGTCCCGAAGTTCGCCACCCCGAAACGATAAGGAAACACCCAACTAGCATGAAACGACACGAGTAGTACTTATATAAGGTCTAAAACGCGAAGTGTTACATTCTACCCCTCTTAAGAAACTTTGTCCCCAAAGTTTAACATACGACAGAAGTACAAGACACCTAAAGAACCGCAACATTGACCGAAACAACAAATTAAAATAGCAGACTCCCTGCATGGTCAATCTCAGTCAACCAATCACAACATATCAATCGGCCATGTCATAACAACTAACCAAATCATAAATCGATAAGATTTTAAAATCCTATCCTCCTTAAAACATGGTTACGTCCCCGTAACCCCATTATAAAATTCCGCATCCAAAGCTCAAGAAGACCACTGAAACAACAGTCACAAATCATCTGATAAGTTAATTACTCGATACTGAGCAACTCGCATCCGACTTTTAAAGCAACAAAACATACTTGTCAAATTAAAACATCTCATGCTCATAATCATTTTATAGGAGTAAAATCATGTTTACGCACACAAGAACAACTAACATTGGGCAAATTTTAATTAATGTAATTAAACACGGAGCAATGACATATTTCATGAGATATACACCAACCATATACAAGCAAGACATACAGCTTCACATTCCTAGATGTCAATAAGTTAAAATCACTTAGTTACACTCCCCATCCACTCACATTACATCATATATCATAAAACTAGCAATAATTATATCTTGCCGAAATACAAGATTTATATCATGCGGAACAATAATCTTCAGGCAGGATTTCATCAACACGTAGCTACAGAATTGGTCATGTTGCAAACAGTCACTATAATTATCAAAACATCAAGCTTTATCATGGATTATCACTTTGAACATTTTGAAACTTTCGAGACATTCAAGTTGTAATTTGTAACAATTTATAAACACGAATCAAATGACAATTACAAGCTACCGATCGAAAACAAGACTATACAGAGACATTCTGACTCTTCTTTACTACAACATTGTTCTTGTAAATTGTGACTCATGAATTATGAAAATTTAACGATAAAAGTAAACGAGTTCGCAAGACTAACACTTCCATAATTCACATGTCAACCAATTAATGATTCAGTATATTGTGATCAAGGTTTAAACATAGCAAAATGCAATTCACTTTTTGGCATAACATTAGTGTCGGTGTAAATGAAACTAACTTTATATAAAGCGCACCAATATCATATAACGTTACACTATCATATAAGAAAGTTTGTATTCATATCATGTGCCTATTGTTCATTCTACTAATGTCATATCAGACGATTATATGGTTACATCACATAATTCATATTTGATTAAACTTTTATATTTAAAACTTTACCATTTCAACAATCATACATCACGTAGAAACTTCCAAAAATCATAATTAAATAACCGCTTAACTATTTTGCGAGCTATTATAATTTTGAGAAAATATAAGGAATTAACTAATCATAGAAAAAAAAAATCAATTGCAAAGCTTAAAGAAATTATTTATAACAAATTTTACAACTCAGTTGGTCTGAACAAAAACTTTACAGCAATTAAACAGAAAATAGAGCAACTTGCAAAAACCATTATTAAATAATGACTCGTTAAGATTTTTCGTGGCTTATCATTTTGAAAACGTGGATGAATATTCTAAACAATGGAGTTGGAATTATGCACAAACAATAATCACGTTTTAAATGATTTTCTTTGCAAAAACATGAGTCAAGCAGAACTGTGCAGTAACAATCTGACCACTGTCAACTAAAATATTTATTTCTCTCAAAATATAACCCGTATTAACATGAAACCAAATGCATTGGAAAGCTAAATCAGAAGCTTATCACACATAAAATTTTCACATTCATATAGAGAACGCATTTTAAATGGCAGTCCGTACAAACAAGGTAACATTCTGAAAATTTATTTACTATCTTTGTTTTTAAAAAAAAATTAATTCACATTATCACATTTAAACACAACCATCCTTCCTCCAAACATATTGGCATATCATCTGAAGCATAGAAATCACATTGCACCATATTAGCTGTTATTTATGATTTCAACTAAAATTGTCATCTAGAAAGCGGTAAAGATTGTGAAACTGAAAAGTAGAATCAGTTAAATAACTTAATAATTATATATGTGTAAACAATGCGTTAGTTTCTACCATTGCAACAATCACAGCTAATTTTAGTACGTAAATATATCCTAGAAATCAGGAAGGTGCTGCTTATTATCAATTCATTACACATATCATTGTACTATATTTCTACCTAAAGGTTCAGGGATCATATAGCCGCATGCATATCACCATACAAGTCAAACTCATATTTCAAACTCATATACTCATACTCATATCCTCAGTACTTAGAAATCATATATCTCAACCAACATTCAATATAATTCCCATACAACACAGATCTCCAACCATATTTCACATATACTTACCTCATTGCTTTTCTGCGGAAATGTTAGTACAATAGGTATATATATTGGGTCTTTTCCTTTATTCTATACTACCCACGCTCTACATCTCTCAAGGGTGACCAGGCTAGACTGAAAGGGCCAGTGGCTTGGTTTGAGGGGGCCCCTAACTCATCCCAATTCTGGGGCTCCTAACAGTTACTAACCTGGGGTTCATTTTATTAGACTCTTTCTACGTTCATTATTATTCATTTTGTTTAGGCCTGAGGATCGTTCGCTCTGATACCACTTTGTAACACCCCCATTTATTTATGAGCCTTTAGCAAGACATTCTCAAATAAATAGAGTTGTTACCATCTCGGAATGTCCGAGGTAGTGAATAACAAAGTAAAACAACCAAAGTACTTTATAAAAACTGATAAAATTTAAACTTGGTTATTACAGTTACTACATAATAGAAAAGAAAATACAACTGATGACTTCTCTAGTTGTGATATAATTCTAAGTCGGTCCAAAGTACGCATCTCACATTCCTGCCCCAGCTCCTAGCTCATCTGTCTCTGACCTGCAGAATCTACTCCCCATTCCAGATCATCGTAGGTGTACACGAATACACTGTCAACCTCGCGGTTGAGTAGGGTAACACAATAATTATAATGCAACAATTATGATATATATGCAAATGCAATGATATGATATGCTCGAGCTCAATCTCAATCTCAAGTCTCAATCTCAAACTCATACCCTTGCACCAAGCCATACCGAACCTCCCGGCAGACTTTAATCGGTCGTCACCGAACACCAGCTCAATAGCTGATAAGACACCAGGCCTGGTCTGCAGAACCACCCTGGGCTTTATATCAGAACAATGTCTGACCATAATAATAATAATAATAATAGTATAATAATATAATAATATAATAATAATAATATAATAATAATAATAATAATAATTGTGCACAGGCAGCAAAGTAGCAAACAAAACCACGAAACATACGCAGATTACGAGGACCACCCCCTTCTACCAGCCCACCTACGCATCCCCTTCGACACCACTTCTGCCGCTTGAACCACCACCACGACACGATGGTTGTCACCACCGCACTATGGCGCACTCACTGACACTCATCACCACCCCTGACTCAACCCCAGCAGCCCTCGACACCAGTCACAAAACCCCCTGCCACAACGTCAAAATCTTATCGTTATGTTGACCCCCCTGTAAACCACCCCTTTAACCACCTTCTACCACCACCCTCACCACAACCAACCACCACCCTCGACACCTCACATCACCCACTACCCCCTGGTGTCAAGCACCAGCCTTCATCACCACTCAACACCCTGAAAAAACCACCCCAAAACTGATGAACACAACACGAGTTTCCTGTTTCTGCAATTCTTATCCCCGCTGTAAAAACAGCCTTCTCCGGCCACCATACACCATATCACCACCACTAATACAATATACTAACGCGTCACTACCATTACTCATGACCCACGACAATAAATAGACCAAAACATGAACGAACAACAACAATAACGAACATAATATAACACGCAGAAACAGAGTATGAAAACGTGTTTACTGTCGACATTATGGTGATTATTGTGACGGTTATGGTGGTCTTATAGTGATTTAATGGTGACAAGCATGTTATTCATACTACCAATACTACATACGACCTTAATATACAAGTTTAAAGATATGAAGAGGTGCGATAAATTACTCACGAAACTCTGCTGCGCAAGACAAATGTTGATGGTGACGGCTGTTTTGGACTGGTTTTTCTTCTCTTTTGTTCTTCTTCTTACTCACGGTAGGCCAGCGTAGGGTTCTTGGATGTAGGGGTAGTAGGGAAGTAGACGAGATGTAAGTATGATTAGAGTTTTTGGTGTGTCGATGGGAGGCAGTTTAACACTATGTGATTAGGGTTTGAAACTAAGTAGGGTGTTCTTGTTGTTTTACTTTGAATGTCGATGGGTTGGAGCCAGTAACTTTCTTTTTTTTTTCCTCATTGCCCAACCGGGTCCAAGCCCATACCTATTAGTCCATCACGTATTCCAAGAACTTCACTACCCTATTCCGTTCTCGACTCGACTAAGGATAAACGAGCACATTACCATCATAAACTTGTTTAATATCGCATCAAGTATAGCCCAAGCCCATTACGCATCTCGATGGCTTATATCACTAAATCTCGTTTTCAACCCGTAAATAAAATAAACGAGTACGGAAACATATAATTTAAATATAAATTAAATATGAGAAAAGTGTTATAAGCCCACATGATATATTACAAATAATTATCGTAACTAGCAAATACTTATCAAATACTCCGTAATATATAATTATTCCTCGTCTTGATAAAATATAAAACAACTCATTATTACGAACTATGAAAAATACGGGGTATTACAGTCTTCCCCCCTTAAAATGAACTTCGTCCCGAAGTTCGCCACCCCGAAACGATAAGGAAACACCCAACTAGCATGAAATGACACGAGTAGTACTTATATAAGGTCTAAAACGCGAAGTGTTACATTCTACCCCTCTTAAGAAACTTTGTCCCCAAAGTTTAACATACGACAGAAGTACAAGACACCTAAAGAACCGCAACATTGACCGAAACAACAAATTAAAATAGCAGACTCCCTGCATGGTCAATCTCAGTCAGCCAATCACAACATATCAATCGGCCATGTCATAACAACTAACCAAATCATAAATCGATAAGATTTTACAATCCTATCCTCCTTAAAACATGGTTACGTCCCCGTAACCCCATTATAAAATTCCGCATCCAAAGCTCAAGAAGACCACCGAAACAACAGTCACAAATCATCTAATAAGTTAATTACTCGATACTGAGCAACTCGCATCCGACTTTTAAAGCAACAAAACATACTTGTCAAATTAAAACATCTCATGCTCATAATCATTTTATAGGAGTAAAATCATGTTTACGCACACAAGAACAACTAACATTGGGCAAATTTTAATTAATGTAATTAAACACGGAGCAATGACATATTTCATGAGATATACACCAACCATATACAAGCAAGACATACAGCTTCACATTCCTAGATGTCAATAAGTTAAAATCACTTAGTTACACTCCCCATCCACTCACATTACATCATATATCATAAAACTAGCAATAATTATATCTTGCCGAAATACAAGATTTATATCATGCGGAACAATAATCTTCAGGCAGGATTTCATCAACACGTAGCTACAGAATTGGTCATGTTGCAAACAGTCACTATAATTATCAAAACATCAAGCTTTATCATGGATTATCACTTTGAAACATTTTGAAACTTTCGAGACATTCAAGTTGTAATTTGTAACAATTTATAAACACGAATCAAATGACAATTACAAGCTACCGATCGAAAACAAGACTATACAGAGACATTCTGACTCTTCTTTACTACAACATTGTTCTTGTAAATTGTGACTCATGAATTATGAAAATTTAACGATAAAAGTAAACGAGTTCGCAAGACTAACACTTCCATAATTCACATGTCAACCAATTAATGATTCAGTATATTGTGATCAAGGTTTAAACATAGCAAAATGCAATTCACTTTTTGGCATAACATTAGTGTCGGTGTAAATGAAACTAACTTTATATAAAGCGCACCAATATCAAATAACGTTACACTATCATATAAGAAAGTTTGTATTCATATCATGTGCCTATTGTTCATTCTACTAATGTCATATCAGACGATTATATGGTTACATCACATAATTCATATTTGATTAAACTTTTATATTTAAAACTTTACCATTTCAACAATCATACATCACGTAGAAACTTCCAAAAATCATAATTAAATAACCGCTTAACTATTTTGCGAGCTATTATAATTTTGAGAAAATATAAGGAATTAACTAATCATAGAAAAAAAAATCAATTGCAAAGCTTAAAGAAATTATTTATAACAAATTTTACAACTCAGTTGGTCTGAACAAAAACTTTACAGCAATTAAACAGAAAATTGAGCAACTTGCAAAAACCATTATTAAATAATGACTCGTTAAGATTTTTCGTGGCTTATCATTTTGAAAACGTGGATGAATATTCTAAACAATGGAGTTGGAATTATGCACAAACAATAATCACGTTTTAAATGATTTTCTTTGCAAAAACATGAGTCAAGCAGAACTGTGCAGTAACAATCTGACCACTGTCAACTAAAATATTTATTTCTCTCAAAATATAACCCGTATTAACATGAAACCAAATGCATTGGAAAGCTAAATCAGAAGCTTATCACACATAAAATTTTCACATTCATATAGAGAACGCATTTTAAATGGCAGTCCGTACAAACAAGGTAACATTCTGAAAATTTATGTACTATCTTTGTTTTTAAAAAAAAATTAATTCACATTATCACATTTAAACACAACCATCCTTCCTCCAAACATATTGGCATATCATCTGAAGCATAGAAATCACATTGCACCATATTAGCTGTTATTTATGATTTCAACTAAAATTGTCATCTAGAAAGCGGTAAAGATTGTGAAACTGAAAAGTAGAATCAGTTAAATAACTTAATAATTATATATGTGTAAACAATGCGTTAGTTTCTACCATTGCAACAATCACAGCTAATTTTAGTACGTAAATATATCCTAGAAATCAGGAAGGTGCTGCTTATTATCAATTCATTACACATATCATTGTACTATATTTCTACCTAAAGGTTCAGGGATCATATAGCCGCATGCATATCACCATACAAGTCAAACTCATATTTCAAACTCATATACTCATACTCATATCCTCAGTACTTAGAAATCATATATCTCAACCAACATTAAATATAATTCCCATACAACACAGATCTCCAACCATATTTCACATATACTTACCTCATTGCTTTTCTGCGGAAATGTTAGTACAATAGGTATATATATATTGGGTCTTTTCCTTTATTCTATACTACCCACGCTCTACATCTCTCAAGGGTGACCAGGCTAGACTGAAAGGGCCAGTGGCTTGGTTTGAGGGGGCCCCTAACTCATCCCAATCCTGGGGCTCCTAACAGTTACTAACCTGGGGTTCATTTTATTAGACTCTTTCTACGTTCATTATTATTCATTTTGTTTAGGCCTGAGGATCGTTCGCTCTGATACCACTTTGTAACACCCCCATTTATTTAAGAGCCTTTAGCAAGACATTCTCAAATAAATAGAGTTGTTACCATCTCGGAATGTCCGAGGTAGTGAATAACAAAGTAAAACAACCAAAGTACTTTATAAAAACTGATAAAATTTAAACTTGGTTATTACAGTTACTACATAATAGAAAAGAAAATACAACTGATGACTTCTCTAGTTGTGATATAATTCTAAGTCGGTCCAAAGTACGCATCTCACATTCCTGCCCCAGCTCCTAGCTCATCTGTCTCTGACCTGCAGAATCTACTCCCCATTCCAGATCATCGTAGGTGTACACGAATACACTGTCAACCTCGCGGTTGAGTAGGGTAACACAATAATTATAATGCAACAATTATGATATATATGCAAATGCAATGATATGATATGCTCGAGCTCAATCTCAATCTCAAGTCTCAATCTCAAACTCATACCCTTGCACCAAGCCATACCGAACCTCCCGGCAGACTTTAATCGGTCGTCACCGAACACCAGCTCAATAGCTGATAAGACACCAGGCCTGGTCTGCAGAACCACCCTGGGCTTTATATCAGAACAATGTCTGACCATAATAATAATAATAATAATAGTATAATAATATAATAATAATAATAATAATAATATAATAATAATAATAATTATAATTGTGCACGGGCAGCAAAGTAGCAAACAAAACCACGAAACATACGCAGATTACGAGGACCACCCCCTTCTACCAGCCCACCTACGCATCCCCTTCGACACCACTTCTGCCGCTTGAACCACCACCACGACACGATGGTTGTCACCACCGCACTATGGCGCACTCACTGACACTCATCACCACCCCTGACTCAACCCCAGCAGCCCTCGACACCAGTCACAAAACCCCCTGCCACAACGTCAAAATCTTATCGTTATGTTGACCCCCCTGTAAACCACCCCTTTAACCTCCTTCTACCACCACTCTCACCACAACCAACCACCACCCTCGACACCTCACATCACCCACTACCCCTGGTGTCAAGCACCAGCCTTCGACACCACTCAACACCCTGAAAAAACCACCCCAAAACTGATGAACACAACACGAGTTTCCTGTTTCTGCAATTCTTATCCCCGCTGTAAAAACAGCCTTCTCCGGCCACCATACACCATCTCACCACCACCAATACAATATACTAACGCGTCACTACCATTACTCATGACCCACGACAATAAATAGACCAAAACATGAACGAACAACAACAATAACGAACATAATATAACACGCAGAAACAGAGTATGAAAACGTGTTTACTGTCGACATTATGGTGATTATTGTGACGTTTATGGTGGTCTTATGGTGATTTAATGGTGACAAGCATGTTATTCATACTACCAATACTACATACGACCTTATTATACAAGTATAAAGATATGAAGAGGTACGATAAATTACTCACGAAACTCTGCTGCGCAAGACAAATGTTGATGGTGACGGCTGTTTTGGACTGGTTTTTCTTCTCTTTTGTTCTTCTTCTTACTCACGGTAGACCAGCGTAGGGTTCTTGGATGTAGGGGTAGTAGGGAAGTACACGAGATGTAAGTAGGATTAGAGTTTTTGGTGTGTCGATGGGAGGCAGTTTAACACTATGTGATTAGGCTTTGAAACTAAGTAGGGTGTTCTTGTTGTTTTACTTTGAATGTCGATCGGTTGGAGCCAGTAACTTTCTTTTTTTTTCCTCATTGCCCAACCGGGTCCAAGCCCATACCTATTAGTCCATCACGTATTCCAAGAACTTCACTACCCTATTCCGTTCTCGACTCGACTAAGGATAAACGAGCACATTACCATCATAAACTTGTTTAATATCGCATCAAGTATAGCCCAAGCCCATTACGCATCTCGATGGCTTATATCACTAAATCTCGTTTTCAACCCGTAAATAAAATAAACGAGTACGGAAACATATAATTTAAATATAAATTAAATATGAGAAAAGTGTTATAAGCCCACATGATATATTACAAATAATTATCGTAACTAGCAAATACTTATCAAATACTCCGTAATATATAATTATACCTCGTCTTGATAAAATATAAAACAACTCATTATTACGAACTATGAAAAATACGGGGTATTACAGTAAGCCCAAGTTCAAGAAGTCAGGATTCGCTAAGAGTGGGCCCGGTGAGTCGAGCAACTCACGGGGCAAGACAAAGAGTAAGGATACAAGCATGGAATGCCATCATTGCCACAAGACTGGGCATTGGAGGCGCACATGCCCCGTGTATCGTGAGGACATTAAGGCAGGTCGCGTTATTCCTGTTGGTATGTCTTCTTCTTCTTTTATTCACATGATTGAGATTAACCATGCAAGTTACGGAACTTGGGTACTAGATACTGGTTGTGGTTCTCGTCTATGTAATCATGTGCAGTGTAATACCCCAAGAGTATGAGATGAGATTGTGTGGAGATTTGTCCCACATTGGTAGAATGTGAGGCTTATGATATGTTTATAATAGCTTCCACCCACCATGTAGTAACAAGGCCTTGTGCTTTTGGGCTTAAGTGAGGACAAATGATGGGCCCAAACGCTTACCTCCCATCTTATTGGGGTGTGTTATGACCGTGGTGGGTCGGGTTGTTACAAATGGTATCAGAGCGATCCTGCGACCGTGTGGTGAGCCTGTGGTCGGGAGTACCCGGGTCACACACCTAGCGGGGGAGGATTCTGGCCCTGGTTGTGGTCAAGGTTGAGGCACAACGAGGACGTTGTGTTCTTTAAGTGGGGGAGTTTGTAATACCCCAAGAGTATGAGATGAGATTGTGTGGAGATTTGTCCCACATTGGTAGAATGTGAGGCTTATGATATGTTTATAATAGCTTCCACCCACCATGTAGTAACAAGGCCTTGTGCTTTTGGGCTTAAGTGAGGACAAATGATGGGCCCAAACGCTTACCTCCCATCTTATTGGGGTGTGTTATGACCGTGGTGGGTCGGGTTGTTACAAAAATATTGGGTCTTGTGATATGGAGTGGAGATATTGGGTCTTGTGATATGGAGTGGAGATATTGGGTCTTGTGATATGGAGTGAAGTTATTGGGTCTTGTTATATGGAGATGGAAGAAGATGCATTTCTACTGTTGTTTATGTATGTTTTATTTATCTTCCTACTCAACCTCGTGGTTGACCCTGTGTATTCGTGTGACACCTACGATGATCCGGAATGGGGAGTAGATTCTACAAGTAGGAGACAGTTGAGCTAGGAGCTGGGACGGGAATGTGAGATGCAGACCTGAGACCGACTTAGAACTATATCACATATAGAGTAGTCATCAGTTGTACTTTTATTCTGTTGTGTAGTTTCTGTAATATCAAAGTTAAAACTTTATCAATCTTATATAAAGTACCTTGGTTGTTTTACTTTGTTATTCACTACCTCGTTCATTCCGAGATGGTAACAGTCTTGTTTATTTGAGAATGTCTGGCTAAAGGCTCTTAAATAAATGGGGGTGTTACAAAGTGGTATCAGAGCGAACGATCCTCAGGCCTAAACCAAATAAATAATAATGAACGTAGGAAGAGTCTAATAAAATGAACCCCGGGATAAAACCGATAGGAGCCCCGAAAAGGAACGGGATGAGTTAGGGGCCCCCTCAGACCAAACCATGGGCCCTTTCGGTTCTGTCTCGGGAACCCAATGAGAGTAATTGAAGAGTGGGGTAGACTATATAGTGACCTAGTTATATTGTACTAACATTTTTACAGGAGAAGAATGAGGTAAGTGATACATGAATTATGGTTAATGATGTTATTGGAGGTTTATTATCGATACTGAAATGTGGATCGAGCTGAATGATTGAATTAAAATTTCAAGAATATGGATGTGTATTTGTTAAGCAATAGTAAGAGTGATGTGATCATAAGATTAGTGGTTGAAATGTCCATGTGATTATCTGATCATTTAAATGATTATCGTAATCACGTAATATATTTTTGGTATTTGGATATGAATGATCAGACTTATGATTATATGTTATAGTAATCCATGTCTAGTGATATGCGGAATGTGTTTCCTTAAGCCATGAATGTATATAGTTATGTGTTGCATATATCGTACTTAAAATTGCATGCCTAGTATACGCCTTTAAATTTGTTATGAAGTTATTAATCAATACGGGACATCTTAGTAATTCCTAGTTTACATTTCCGTACTTGATTAGGTTGTGATGTTGCGATGGTAGAAACTAATTTATTTAGACACACAGGTATAACTATCAAGTTATTTAGTTGAGCCTGCTTTCAGTTTCGAAATCTCTACGTGTTCTAGATGACAATTACAGTTTGAATGATGATTAAATGTTAATATGGTGGTGTCTGTGCTTCAAATGATATGTCAATGTGTTTCGGAAGAAGAATGATTGAGTTTCGATGTAGCAATGTGAAGTTGTAAAAGAACCAAAAAAAATTTTTAATAAATTTCTAGAATGTTACTTTGTTTGTACGGGCCGTCATTTTAAATGTGTTCCATAATTGAGTATGAAAATTTTATGTATGTTAATCTTCTGAGTTGACTTTTCATTGCTTTTGATTTCATGTTAATAGGGGTTATATTTAGAGAGAAATAAATAATTTGGTCGACAGTGGTCAAATTGTTCCTGCACAATTCTACTTTGACTCATGTTTCTGAAAGAGAAATCATTTAAAACGTGGTTACTGTTTATGCATAATTCCAACACCACTGTTCAGAATATTCCTTCACGTTTCCAAAATGATAGGCCACGTAAAATCTTAACGAGTCGTTATTTAATAGTGATTTTTGCAAGTTGTCCAATTTTCTGTCGAATTGCTGTCAAGTTTTTGTTTGGACCAACTGAGTTGTAAAAAAAAAGTTATAAATAATTCCCATGAGATATGCATTCGATTCTTTTTCCTATGATTAGCTAATTCATCCCATTTTTCTAAAAACTATAATATCTCGCAAGTTACCTAAGTGGTTATTTAATCATAATTTTTGTAAGTTGCTGCATAATGTTTAATTTGTGAAATTGTGAGTTATGTAAGTTTCATGTAAAAGTTTAATCAAATGTGAATTATGTGATGTGACCACGCGATATCCTGATATGGCATTAGTAACATGAATAGTAGGCATTTTAAATGAATACGAACCTTACCATATGATAACATAACCTGGCTTATTTTCGTCAAGTTTTGTATCAAATCGTTTCAGTTATACAGACGCTCTTATTTTCTAGTGTTATGACCTCAAAATAATGGTGTGATGTGCGTATGTGATGTTAAAACCATGTTTATCAGAGAAGAGCCTTGCCAAGTGGTATTAGAATGAAATTTAACTGGTAAACTTATTAGCATGATATAGCAATCTAATTATTATATGTAATTGTGATTATTTTGGAACTATGTGAAATCTGTTGATGATCTTTCATATGTGTATTAATGGTATATCTTTGCCCAGTCCCCTGCAACTATAGCTTTTAGTAAAGAAGGGTCAGAATGTCTCCGTGTAGTCTTCTTGCGATCTATAGCTTGTAAAATTGTCTTTTGACTCGTGTTTATAAATTGCCACAAATTACCACTTCAATGTTTCAAAAGTTTCCAAATGTTTTCAACGTGATGATTATCCATGACAACGCTTGATGTTTTGATAATTATAGGGATTGCTTGCAACATGACAAATTTTGTTGCTGCACATTATATAAACTTCTTATTTTACAAGTCACATATATTAATAGTTTCATGATAAATGATGTAATGTGAGTGGATAGGAAATGTACTTAAGTGATTTTAACTTATTGATATCTAGGGATGTTAAACGGTTTTGTTAGTCTATGATTGGTGTGTATCTTGTGTAATATGTCAATGCGCCATGTTTAATTACGCTAATTAATTTTACGCTATGTCTTTTCAAAATACTACCACCGATTTCCTATGATGTTCCCTCTTTCCGTTTTGGTCTAGTTACATGATGTTCCCTCTTTCCTCTTTTGGACAACTTTGTGTGGTCCAAAATCAATTTCATGTGGGGTCATGTGTATTGTGTGGTCCAAATTGATTTCCTTATTTATTGTGTTAAAATCAAAAGGGAACAACACAAGAAATTGGAGGGAGTATGATTTTGCTTCTATAATATGATTATGAACGTGAAATGTTTTAAATTGTCAATTATGAAATATGAGTTTGTTGATTGTCTACATTGGTGGAAATATGATTGGTTTGTGTTAAAACTTCAAGGGTATATAAGTGTTAACTACTCTGATCTTGTTTCACTGCGTAACATGATTCTACCGATCTTATTATTCTTATTATTGTTCGGGGATATATGCATATGTACTAAGTAATTTGTCGGAGTCTATATGTTTCAATATTTATTCAAGTTGACATGTTTTGATGACTATTTATAAGCTGATAATTTTTTTTTAGGAATTGGTATTGTGAATTTTATTGAATATATTTAGTAGTATTCATACATTATGAGTCACCGATTGTTCTTTTATTTTGATAATTGGGTTGTGCTATAGGGAGGATAAAGAGTATGAGATTGAGAGTATAGATTTAAGGTACTCAAGCAATTGATTTTATAGTTGACTCTAGTGTGAATACCGATGTTAACCTCATTAATATTTGTGCGGGAATGTGAACATTTGGCTAGTTGCAGATGGAAACTTGTTTTTTTTTTTCCAATATATGAATATTGATATTAGTTTGGTTGTGTTATGAATGAACACGAGGTATTTCTATTTGAGAATCTTTATATAGCTTGTTTATAACCGAATTGGAGTATACGGGTTACGGGGCATTGATATATTGGATTGTGGTTAATTGGTAATGCATTTTTTTTGTAATCGTTCTCTGTGACCTTAACTTGTGGGTGAGTAGCTTAAAGTTCAAACTTTAAGTGCTGATCACGGTTCTGTGAACCTTTGACGATATTGATATTGATATTGTTATTGATGCTGATGTTGAGTTGGAGATTGAGATTGGTTACTAGTATTGAGTTATGGGGTCTTTGTGCCGAGTATGTTTATGGTCCAGGGTGACCATGGTTATTGAGTTGTTTTTTTTATGAGTTTGGAATTGATAGTGAGAAGAAAATATTGTTTTGCGTTTTATTCCACCAGTTCACTCACCCCTTGCCTTGGTGACGATGAGAAAATGATACTTGGTTACTTGGAGTTTATTTTATGCCATAGAGTAATGAATGAGTCGGAGTATTGAGTTGGAATTTATTATAATGAGGTTCCGGGGACGTAACCATGTTTTAAGGAGGATAGGATTGTAAAATCTTAATGATTTTATGATATGGCTAGTTGTTATGACATGGCTAATTGGTATGTGGTGCTTGTTTGAATAAAGTTACTTATGTTATGCATTTTATTGTGTTTCAACTTTGGGGACAAAGTTTTCTTAACGAGGGTGGAATGTAACATTTCGTGGTTTAAAGTACTTTTATTAGTTTTTAGGTTACGTGGTGTCACATTTTGTATTCGTTTCATGCCTAGTAAACAGTTGGTTGACCACGGGATGGTGAACTTCGGGACGAAGTTCATTTTAAGGGGTGAAGACTGTAATACCCCGTATTTTCATAGTTCGTAATGATGAGAGATTTTATATTTTTGTCGGGACAAGTTATAATTATATTTTATTCGATACGTATTCGCTATTAGTATAATGAGTATAATTAGTTATACATGTCGTTAGTTTTATGTTACGAGTCGGGAACGGAATATAAGTCCTTGAGAAGCGTGTTGGGCTTGGTCTCGACTAGACTTTTTGAACCGTGTCTATGCAAACCCAATAAAACCTAGTATATAAACCCTTATATTTCCTCACTCATCGTCCTATTTTAATCTACTTCATACCAATTTCCACCTACCATCCGTACTCATAGCGCCTCACACACCAGCAACTTCCTTTCGCTAAATTCAAATTAACTTTTACGCAACAATCATCCTCAAACTTTGGTAAGTTCATGATCTCTTTTCCCTTGTTTACCGTATGACTTGGTTTGTGTTTAGAGTTAAGTTTGAAGGGGTTCATGGGGGCTATGACAATACATAGGGTAAACTATGGTGGTAGTTGTAGTGGCAATAAGGAGGGGTTTTCGACCATGGATATCGGACGGCGAGAAACAGGGACCTCACGCCTTCTTATCTTGTTGCACCCTTGTCGCCTTGACCGGACCTAGGGTTGGTAGGACTGGCTTCTGGGTTGGGTTAGATCACCATGGTGGTCTGTTAGTGGTCTGGGTTGAGTACGGTCTATCATGGTGGGGTTGCTGGCTGGGCAAGAGGTAAGTAGCGAAGGTGGGAAGTTGGAGAAGCTCGTGGCCAGGGTATGGGTAGTGCGTTGTTTGTTATACTTCTGTCAGGGGTTTTATTTTAAAATTCGTTTTATACTTTTATTTGCTACTTAATTAATTCCGTTCTTCGTTTCCGTAATTCTTAATAGTATCGTAATAATTTTGTTAACATTAATAATAATAATAAGGGTAACACGTTTAGACGATATATATATATATATATATATATATATATATATATATATATATATATATATATATATATATATATATATATATATATATATATATATCCATTTTAAGTGACGAGATCTATGTATATAGAATGGGTACATTGGATGAGTTAAGTCACTCTCATTTTATACCTTCGAATTCGTAATTTTAGAGATATGATTCGTATTGCTCGTAATTCGTATATATGTTTATTTATCAAGTTGTATGTAACATAATCGTTATTTAATTAATTCACCCGCGTAAATAGTAAGTTGGTATTGGGTAATGATAATCGATGTGTATATTTAGCTATGGTAATTAGCAAATTATGTGGACATGTTGATATGTATACTTTCATTTTTGTGATAAGTAAATCGTTTATGAACATGATCAAGTAATTAATTAGTAGTGTTTGGTTGTACGAATAGAAATTAATAGTAAGTACTATTTATAGGAACTGAGCTCGAAGTGGAATATTTCTAGCAGCGGTTCGGTTGTCGTTCTGCAAATTGAGGTAGGGGAATAACTGAGAACTCGTTTATGATATGAGACATGATTATTAACTGTGGTGAGTTGTATACGTTCTATTGAATGAATAATGTTATAATGTTATTGATTGTCTGTATATTCGCATGATGCGGAAATGTGATAATGGGTCTTGTGATATGGAGTGGAGATATTGGGTCTTGTGATATGGAGTGGAGATATTGGGGTCTTGTGATAAGGAGTGGAGATATTGGGTCTTGTGATATGGAGTGGAGATATTGGGTCTTGTGATATGGAATGGAGATATTGGGTCTTGTGATATTGAGTGAAGTTATTGGGTCTTGTGATATGGAGATGGAAGAATATGCATTTCTACTGTTGTTTATGTATGTTTTATTTATCTTCCTACTCAACCTCGTGGTTGACCCTGTGTATTCGTGTGACACCTACGATGATCCGGAATGGGGAGTAGATTCTACAGGTAGGAGACAGTTGAGCTAGGAGCTGGGACGGGAATGTGAGATGCAGACCTGAGACCGACTTAGAACTATATCACATATAGAGTAGTCATCAGTTGTACTTTTATTCTGTTGTGTAGTTTCTGTAATATCAAAGTTAAAACTTTATCAATCTTATATAAAGTACCTTGGTTGTTTTACTTTGTTATTCACTACCTCGTTCATTCCGAGATGGTAACAGTCTTGTTTATTTGAGAATGTCTGGCTAAAGGCTCTTAAATAAATGGGGGTGTTACATGCAGGGCCTCCGAAACCAAGAACCCCTCATCAAGGGTGAGGTTGACCTGCGTGTCGGGAATGGAGCACGAGTTGCTGCAATCTCGAGGGGAACATACGTGATCCAGCTTCCAAGTGGATTCGAGTTATCTTTGTATAACTGTTATTATGTTCCTAGTTTATCCAAAAACATTATTTTAGTTTCTGCACTTGACAAACTTGGTTTTTCATTTGTAATAGAGAATAATAGCTGTATTTTGTCGTTACACAATATAATTTATGGCAAGGCAGTTTCCGTGAATGGAATTTATGTTTTAGATCAAACCATCGAAATATTACATGTGAATAACAAGAGATTAAAGGTTGGTGACAAAGATCAAACTTACCTATGGCACTGCCGTATGGGACATATAAATGAGAAACGCGTAAAACAGCTCATACAGAATGGAGTTATCTCGGCCTTTGATTTCGAATCATATGGCACGTGTGAATCATGTCTCATCGGTAAGATGACTCGTATTTCCTTCAAAGGTGTTGGAATGCGCGCTGCTGACCTATTAGGACTCATACATACGGATGTATGTGGCCCTATGTCAATCAACGCACGAGAAGGCTATAGGTATTTCATCACTTTCACGGATGATTTGAGTAGATATGGCTATGTCTAGTTAATGAAACATAAAAGTGAATCCTTTGACAAGTTCAAAGAATACCAGAATCGGGTACAGAACCAACTAGGCAGAAAGATTAAAGCACTTTGGTCTGATCGTGGTGGCGAATATCTTTCTCACGAGTTTGATCAACACCTTAAAGACTGTGGCATCATTCTACAGTTGACTCCACCTGGAACACCACAATTAAATGGTGTGTCCGAACGGAGAAATCGAACTCTACTTGATATGGTTCGATCCATGATGAGTCACACCGTTGTGCCTGATTCATTGTGGGGCTATGCTCTTTTGTCGGCCGCTCTAATACTTAACCGATGTCCGTCTAAAGATGTTGACAAGACGCCATATGAGTTATGGAAGGGAACGGTCCCTAACTTGTCCTTTATTCGGGTTTGGGGCTGCGAGGCTTATGTCAAGTGGAGACACGAGGATAAGCTCGGCCCGCGATCGGTCAAGACATACTTTATAGGCTATCCAAAAGGAACATTTGGTCATTACTTCTACTCGCCAACCGAACAACGTGTTTTTGTTGCGGCTAATGCGACGTTCTTAGAGAAAGAATTTCTCAAGAACAAGTCGAGTAATAGAACCTTCGATCTATCGGAGATTCAAGAACCAACTACCGAGCAACCATTGGAGGAAACAGTTCCTTCAATCGAGGCTGCGGTAGATATTACTGAGGAACCTAGGAGGTCGGGAAGAGTCTCTATTCCTCCGGACAGATACATTGGTATGGTCGAGGAACATGACATAGATGACGTCTTACTCCTAGAGGGTAATGAACCCTCAACCTATAAAGATGCCATGACTAGTTCTGACTCAAAGCTATGGCTAGAAGCCATGCAATCTGAGATGGACTCCATGTATGAGAACAACGTGTGGGAACTTGTGGACCTACCTGCAAAGGTACGCCCCCTTCAATGCAAATGGCTTTACAAGATAAAGCATGTCGTGGAAGGACAACAAGATATCCACAAGGCAAGACTAGTTGCTAAAGGTTTCACCCAAGTGCCAGGCTTGCACTATGATGAGATCTTTGCACCCGTAGTCATGCTACGTTATATTCGGATTATCTTAACGATCGCCGCATTTCATGATTATGAAATCTGGCAAATGGACGTTAAAACCGCCGTCTTAAACGGTTATTTGGAGGAAGAGTTATACATGGTACAACCCGAGGGTTTTATTGATCCAGAACATATTAAGAAGGTTTGCAAGATTAAGTGTACCATCTATGGACTTAAGCAAGCATTAGGAGTTGGAATCATCGCTTCGACCAAGTGATAAAAGAGAATGCTTTTATTCGATCAGTCGAGGAACCGTGTCTCTATATCAAGTCGAGTGGGAGCAAAATTGTCTTCCTAGTACTGTATGTTGATGACATACTCTTGATTGGGAATGAAATACCTCTCCTTTCTTCGGTTAAAGCATGGTTGAAAAACTATTTCCAGATGAAAGATCTGGGAGAGGCACAAAGAATTTTGGGCATCCGTATCTACAGGGATAGATCACGACGGATGTTGTCTCTCAGTCAGGAATCTTACATAGATAAGATTCTACAGAGATTCAGCATGACGAACTCCAAGAAAGGGTTCCTTCCTATGGCTACTGGGCTTCACTTGAGCAAGACTCAAGAAGCTAAGACATTGGAAGAGAAAGAGCGCATGAGTTGGATTCCTTATGCTTCGGCTATAGGATCGATCATGTATGCCATGATATGCACACGTCCAGACGTTGCATATGCATTGAGTATGACAAGCCGATTCCAAGCTCATCTAGGTGAACAACACTAGATGGCCGTAAAAAACATTCTTAAGCACCTACGGAGGACTAAAGATTGGGGATTGACTTACGGAGGCGACTCGACGCTCTGCGCCACGGGTTACGCAGATGCTAGCTTCCAAACGGATCGAGACGACTCGAAATCTCAGTCTGGATTCGCTTTTACTCTTAATGGCGCTGCTGTCAGCTGGAAAAGTTCTAAACAAAGTGTTACAGCAGATTCTACAACTGAGTCCGAGTACTATCCCGCTTCAGAAGCAGCTAAGGAAGCAATATGGATGCGTCAATTCTTACAAGGACTATCAGTAGTGCCTAGTTCGAATGACTCAATCACCGTTTATTGTGACAATAAAGGTGTCATCTTCCAAGCTAAGGAGCATAAGTCTAGCAACAAAGCTAGACATGTACAACGGAAAACTCATCTAATCAGAGATTACGTGGAGCAACAGGAGATATTTATTGATAAGATCGCTACGGATGACAACATAGCTGATCCTCTCACAAAAGCATTACCACGTGATAAGCATGAAGGGCACATTAATTCCATGGGAATTAGATGTGTTCCTATTTTGTAGTACTCTTTTGTAAATTCATGTTATAATTCATTTTCTTGTGTACTCTATTACAACCTCATTGTTATGATATTTCATGTTTTGTTTTTCATGTGGAATGGTACGCCAATTTTGAACACCACAAAGTGAACTGATTAACATTACATTGTTATAGTCCTTGATTACCCACTTGAGCTGATAACTCAGGTAATCATTTTGTGACGTTGGTTGATGGTGGGTTCAACGAGCCATAAGTCAAACAGTTGACTGACCAATCACAAAGGCGAGTTATACGGCTATCTCGTAGGACACCCCGTGACAACGTTATGGAGTCCTAAATGTTTTATAACATTGGGTGCCAGGTCGTGGATAGGACCTCCATAGTGTTCCTTAGAGTCGAGTCTTTTGACTTTCAACTGTCTCTTGAGATTAAGGCAGATTTTGGGTAACTTTGGTTTCTTTCCCACGGTCTTCCGTAACAGGGGCCAAGAGGATTTTTTCTGGGTTATTTCATGTTGAGCTTAAATCGGCAGGATTCGAGTTGAGGGAAATATCCAAACCCTTATCAGGATTTTATCATTTCTCAGGGCCACTCGAGGAGTAGTAACTGAAATGCATGGCCATGCTCGAATACAGATTCGTCTTATCAGTTAAGTTACTCTCTAGTCGGGGAAACCACTCTTGATACAGATCGCTTGTGAGATACGACCTTTGCGAATGCGGATTTGCAAATTGTCTTACATTGAGTGGGAGAAATTTTAAAAGGATATGAGAATCGGTTATCGCACCTACACTTGTACGGACAAGTGGGAGTTTGTTGGAGCCTGTGTCCTCCACATGTAGTGTGATAGCGTCATTGCACATACCCTTGTACGGACAAGTGAGAGATTGTTGGGGCTGGTGTCCTTGACAGTTAGTACAATGACTTACTAAATCTCTTAAAGGATCACAAGGGCATACTTCAGTATTATTACCAGTTGATCCACGTTTATCAATAACGGTTGGCTTGCTAGATAAGTTTGAGGTTATTGTCATACGGATGGCGGTGATCAACTGGTCCCTATACGTCACACCTATAGGACACGTTTGAGAGATGTGAAGGTATGAAAATACAGTCACATTTATGCCGGATACGGCTAAACAGTTAGTCAGAGGTATTGACTATTAAATTAGTCAATGAGATGTTGAGATTATCACTACTACAAAAAAAGACCTAATGCAACATTTTGTGTGCAACACTTACGGGTTGTGTTGCAATTTTTACTTAATTATGCAACGCTTTATTTAAAAATGTTGCTTATTACCTACATAATGCATCACTTTAAAATAAGTGTTGCAATATATTACTTTAATTGCAACATTCTTATACAATTGTTGCATTTTCTAGCAACACTTGTGCAACACTTTATCACATACATACTCAATCTTAAACCCTAATATATGTATCTCTAAAATAAATTTTTCAATTTCGTTTAAGCGCTTAAAAATTTCAATTGAAAATACAAAAAAACAAAAGAAGCGGTATAATGAAATTTGGGTAAAAACATCAGAGGACATAATCAATCTTAAACCCTAGCTAATACCTACTTTACCAAATAGTACTCTAATAAACAAACTTCCTTCGACCAGTTTCTAATCTATGCACAGTACATCGATTATCCCCGGCGTTTCTTCTACATCCCAACGTTTTCTTCTACATCGATTATCGCCAGTTTCTTCTGCATCCTTCCGCGTCACCAATTTCCAATCGCCTTCTGATATTTTGATATTAGGTATGTAAATCGGTGTTCATCTTTTATGTTTTCGATTAAATTTTATGTTATTGGATATTAGGTATTGTTAGGGTTTATGCTCGTGTGAATCTATGCTGATTTAGGCCAGAAATTGTGGTTGACAGAATTAAAATGACAGTCAAAGGCAGAATCAAGAGCAAACTTTTGCAGATGAATTCTCAGCAGGATTGCACCTGACAGGCATTACTTGGAATCCAGAACAGAAATTAGCTTCACTCGTTATTGGCTTCTGATGTATTAGAGCTACTGGTATATCAGTCCTTTTGTAATTACGAACTTTGGGTTTTGATATAAATACATACTCACATTCTCAATTGGTAGTTTTTAAATTCATGTTTAGATTATGACAGTGACAGTGAGTAGTTTTTAAATTGCCTGTTCTAACTTTGGTCTAGACAACGACAATTCTTTCAACTACGATCTTTTGTTCATCTGATTTGCTGGTTCGAATTGAGCCTGCAATTCAGTAATGTTTCTGCGATCTATTATTTATCCGATGAGAACTTTTCTTTGCATTGAACTTCTCATTTTTGCTGTTGCAAGGTATTCTTGCAGTTTCTATAATAAGTAAATCCGGGAAAGGCACGTGTTATAAATACGTGTTATAAATAAGAAACCGAATTTTTAGTAATCTTTGGTGTGTGACTATTTCTCAATAGACTTGTTTTACTGCTGTCTGCCTCGCAAATTTCGTAATGGAGTATGAGACGGTGTTGAGATAATCTTATAACACGATACGTACTAGTTAGTAATGTATTTTTAGTTATAGTTGTGTGAGACGGTTTTCTAGATGCTTTTTTCACTAATTTTGTATATGGTATATGAGATGGTGTTGGGATAACATGCGACTGACTTATATTGTAATGTAGGGGTTATTATTTATGTATTTTGGATGGGTACACAAGATAGTGTTGGGATATGTCTTATAGTGAGACTGAGAGGAATGTTTGTATGAGACGGTTTCTCAAAAGATTTTATTTGGATAATGCAGAAGTGGAGCAAGGGAAAGAAAAAGGAGAAGGTGAACAACTTGGTGTTGTTTGAAAATGCCACCTTCGATAAGCTTCTAGTTGAAGCTGGCAAGCAGAAGGTTAGCACTGCTGCCACACTTTCTGAACGTTTCCGCGTATGTTTTTCCTCCTTTCTCATTCTTTTCCTTGTTATAGATTGTTTTTAAAATTAAGCCACTCGACCATCTTTCCTCTCCTGACTAGGCAAGTAAAGTGAACCTTAAGACTAATTTTGTGTTATTTTTGATTGTCTGGATAATTCTGTTGTCTTTCTTGGTTGTTTTTGTCGTGGTATATATTATTTAATACGGATTAAATAATTTTAGCTAATACGGATTACATGATTAATTCGTAAAATTAAATATAAACGGTTATATTTAATTAAATATTGAATTCGCGTATTAATATAAACAGTTATATTAATTTGGCCAATTATACAATATCGTATTTTTGTCAGACCCTTATTGATGTATCGACTACATTAATATCTGATAACACGTATAAGATTTATAATAAATACCCGCGAATTATATTTTAGCAAAACGGGTCGAATCACGCATTGGAATAAGATGAGAGTGGAAAAGCCCACTCTCACCATACTCCAACTCGGCCGAACGTGTAGGTTACAAAAGGAGAGTTATTCTCCTTTTGTCAACTACTGGTAAATCATAATTAACAGTATTAGGGTTTCGAGAGCATCCTTCTCCCAAAACTCAGATCTCACATCTAAACCTCACAAAACTCTCCCCATATTGCAAGGCAATTGGAGAGCCTTTCTAGCACACGCGGCATCGTCTCAAACAAAGTCTTGGGTGCAAGTTATAGGAGAGAATTTACTTTAATTCCTGTTCTTAGGCCTATTTGCGCAAGGACTCAAAGTTGTAATTCTTTTCATGTTTTTATTATCTTATGACCATAATTCACACTTGTAAATTTCGTTATAATCCTTCATGTTTTAGGGTGAATTCATGTTTTATTCCTCACATTGGGCAAAAAAGAATAAGCTTTTATTGAATCCGTGCGGAAAGATTAATTGAACAACCAACAAAACTAAGAGAACAAGTGTTTGAATAATAGAAAAATAACTATTGTATACTAATGATATGCTAGGACTTGATAATAGGATAGTAGATGATAAACTAAAACTGGATGCCTAAAGCTAATGACGGATTAGGCTTATATAGGAAAGATTAAGGCGATTCCTCTTTGACCTAATGCGTTCACGGGCTTTTGCGGAAATTCTAAAACTGCGCGCTGGTCGACCGACCTAGGTAGCAGGTCGGTCGACCTAATGTCGGGCTTCTGAAATCTCGCGCATCAGGCACTTGGTCGGTCGACCATAGTAGGCGGTCGATCGACCAAATGACAGATACAGTAATGCATTCTGACGAATTCTACAGCGCGCGTCGATCTTAAAATAGCTGCCATTTCTTCATTACTCATCATGATAAGGCGATTCTCGCGGCGTTGGAAAGCTAAGAGATAAGCTTTCACCTGCAACTGGAATCACTCCATTATCAGCTCTAGAACTCGAGATATAGCCATTTGAAATAGACTGCAATATCATGGATCAATTCTTTGCTTTTTTAGAGCTTGTAAACTATATGCACATTTGCTTATGCTATCTTCAGGCCTTGAAATGTGCGCTAGGCTTCGTTCCTTCGTTTCCTTAGCCATAAAAAAAATCACTTGAGGACGGATTTGGTTTGAAATCGCCTCTTTTCCGCATAATTCTGCAAAATAGCATAAAAATACGAAATTAGACAAAAGTTGGGAAATAAAGGTTAAAACATCGTAAATGAGCTATAAAATGCGTTTGAAAATAGATGTAAAATATCATAAAATAGACATGCATCAAAGGTACACATAAGTTGGCTTAGATATTATACCATTAACTTTCCGCTCCTCCTCACTTCGCCATCTCTTCGTCGTAGTTTCGAAAATCCCAAAAAAGAAGTGATAGATGTAGTTTTAGAGGCTTGGAAACCCATTACATGGTTTATGCTCTCACTTCTCTAGGACGATCATATCCCGGCCGAGAGGGTATTCATTGTTCAAGGTAGTGTTCTATTTCGCTCTATGATTGTATAGTCTTTCAAACCATGCATGGTTCTCTAACCCATAGTCTTTCAACATTTTAGAACACGTCTATTCGAAGTCAACCTTATTATAACATTCATGGAGGCACTTGTTGAATAAATTTTGGAATGGTCGGTCGCCATTTAATTTACCGAAATGAGAAATGGCATTTTGTTGGATATGTCACTAACATAGCCTATGTCTCGAAGTTGGATAAACCTATAGTGGTGACAATGAGGACAAAAATGGGTACATATTTAGTATATTCAGTAATGTAAATAATGACCGAAATGTCACCCAAGCATGATGACATAATATCTGATCACCTAAATGTTACCATTTTAAACATATAATGTGACCAATAGCATATACCACTTAAAATAATGACAACTTAAATGGTAACATATTGACAATATATAGAAACATCATAAAATAGATGGTCATATACTACCTGGTAATACAAATGTTACCAGTTGAAGTAACAAATGACATCACATAAAGTAATTTACATCTAGACATATGCATCTAAAATAGGCACATGTATTACATTAGTTGGTCAAATATTCATTATAGTTAAAAATGTGTCTTCCTAAGTCAGTAATGTAAACAGTATAGATATACATATTGAGGTATGACATAAAGTTATACAGGAAAACATCTATCTACACACATGGTGACATAATATCTGATATCTAAAATTTTATCATTTGAAACATATAATGTGACTATCTATAAATATAGACAGCAAAAAATATAGATAACTGTTCCACTCAGCCTTACTAGCTTCTCGCGTGCGTACTATAATAAAGATTTATGTTCGGGCTTTCTTTTTGCAATCTTTTCTCTCTACTCTCTCCTTATCAGTCGATCCTATCTCCTTCGGTGCCCTTTCTTTAAACTGTTGAACAACCTCAAACAACAGGAGCAACAGAAGAATACGCCTAACAAGCAGCATGAAAGTCAAGCCATAGGATGAATTGTACCAAAGCGTACTCAACTCTCCCTCTCGTATGCGCTCTTTCTCCTTTACACCCTTTAACCGCCCGAGTGAATGAATAGCCAGAAAAGGAGCTATGACGTTTGTCAGAGCATTCCCATTGTAAAAAAAGAAAGGGGGTAAAATATTAAAAATATATACAACTAGCATAAAATAGATGATCACATACTACCTGGTAATACAAATGTTACCATTTGAAGTAACAGATGACAACACATTAGGCTAATCTCCATGCAGACATTTGTATCTACAATAGGCACATAATAACAATAACATGACCACATACTAACATTTCAATGGTGTTTGCTGTTGCTTGGTCTTGGTCGGTGAAAATAGACACGGGGCGAATTTCCTCTCCCATTGATTCATTGAAAACGTTTAACAACCACTCAAATGAGTCTTGCTTCTCGTCCGAGAGAAAAGCACACCCAAACATAACATTTGACCAATGGTGATCTTGATACCGACAAACGTTCCGCATATAAGATTATACCTAATTGTACGATAGGTTATATCAAATATGATAACATCTTGATACATAAGGTAGGGTCCTCTATCATCATCGCATCCCACTAAAATATGTTGCTTAATAGTCCTTCATCATTAAATTGAACACGGAAAAAGAAACTCGGCTCCCCCGCCAGCCTCATTGCCAACACGTTTATCAATGTAGTTACATCACCTCCTTCAATTGCTCTCATCCTCAGCCTGTTCACATAGTTAATGTGATTGTTGGAGGTTGTGTCCTCAACAATAATACGATCACATATTTAAATCTCATCATCTGAAACACGAATGGGAATGTTACTCTTTTAAGTCGACTGATCAACATTTATCGATAATGACTGGATGTCTAGAGTTCGACATTATGGTCACATGATGGTGGTGATCAGTTGATCCCTTAAGGTCATATCTTTATGGAATTTCGTCTTAATTGATTATTTAATTAATCGTATATGGATATGGATTAATTAATACCTTGAAATTAGAAATGATTTTGTTAGACATATATTATTGTAATAGGATTAATTAAATAATCAATTAAGACGAAATTCCATAAAGATATGACCTTAAGGGATCAACTAATCACCACCATCATATGACGATAATGTCTAACTCTAGACATCCAATCATTATCGATAAATGTTGATCAGTCGACTTAAAAGAGTAACATTCCCAGTCGTGTTTCAGATGATGAGATTGAAATATGTGATCGTATTTTGTTAGACATATATCATTTTCTTCATACCTTTACTCATCAACATCGTAAGAAATTGGTCATTGGTACCGTCACAAACTTCACCGTCATGTTTCTTAAAATCAGTGACAACATCCTCTACAATCGTCTCCAAAGTCAAAGAACCCGTTTCCGCTAACATTGTTAGCTTTATTTGTGGAATTAAGCTGAAACCGGTGGTTGATGATGATGTGATATGTTCTTGTTTCTACGATAAAGATGAATTTTTGATGAAGATGATAAAAATCATGGAATGGTGATGATGTGATGAAGATTCTTTGAAAAAAATGTAGAAGATGAAGTAATGGGTATGAAGATGAAGTAATGGGTATGAAGATGAACAAGTAAAAAAATGTAGAAGATGAAGCAAATTGTTGAAGTTGCCGCCGCGAATGTCCCAGCCAAATACTTCTTTTTTGATTGTTTTTTTTGTTTATTGTTTAATTGATGTGTTTGTTGATGGTGATAAAAAAGAGAAGTAGGACACTAGTCACTAGCCATGTGCTACTCATTAAACAAATAATATTCCGACTCGCTCACATCCGTTTTGCACCAAATACCACGCTATTTGGCCCGTCTCTCAATTATAACGGAAATGGTGCGACTACAATCAGAATTTGTGCCCTAGAGGCCTAGATATAGAATGAATTTAACGAGCATCTCACAACGTCAGAACGTGGACAGTGGACACCAGAAGTCAATCAAAACCCAGACCCGTTTCTCGATTTATAGATTAGGGTTTACAAACACACTGCATCATCCTCGAACTAATACGTAGAATCAACGAAATTCAATCAAAACTCAAACAAAATGTGGAGATCGATAAGTTCAACGTCTCCTCTCACAAGAAATTTGGGGAAAAGGTTGCTTTCCTTGCAAAACCAATCGTCATCTTCATTTCAATCTCAGGTATTCCTTCATAATCATAAGTGCTTTATTTCTTCATCTTCCTGTACTGATTCGTTGAATAGGGCAGTTCCCAGAAACTTTGCCCTTCAAAATCTCCGCTTTTTGTCTCAATCTTCTTCGATTAGTGAGTTTGAATCTGAAAATCATGGTCCCAATTCTTCTTCGTCTGAGGGTGAAGTGGAAAATGATACCAATGATGTTAATTCTTCTAATGATTTCGGCTTTGATCAAATTTTGGATGAAAATGATGAAAATAATAGTGCTCAGATTAGTCGGTCTAGTGCAGTTGATGAATTACAAGGTGATTTTGATGGAAATGTTGAAGATAATGGTACCCAGATAAAAGGGTTTGAGTTAACTGAGGGATTAGATGCCGATGTTGATGAAAATGTTGAAAATAGTGATGTCCAAAAATTGGAAAAATTGTTGTCTTTACTTCAGAGTAATGTGGATGAGTCTTTAGAAACTAGCCTTGATGATTTGGAATTGAACTTGAATGATGAGTTTATGGTGAGAGTGATTGAAACTCCTCTTGTTCCTGTGGCGCATCTGGTTAGATTCTTCAAGTGGGCTTTGAGTAAGGAAGGATCCGAGGTTACTACTTCGAAGGTTTTGGACTCGCTTACGAATGTTATATGTGATGCACCCAAAAGACAGGATGTCTATGCTTTGTGGAATTTGGTGAAAGAACTAGGAGAAGAGGGTGGGGTAGTTAGTGTTGAACTATTGAATCAGCTTATTTTTTTGTTCTCAGAATTCGGTAAGGGGAAGGCTGCATTTGAGGTATTTGGTAAGTTCGAAGATCTTGGATGTGTACCTAATGTTGACACATATTATTTTACCATTAAAGGGCTTTGCAAGCTTTCGTTCTATGAATGGTCTTTGTCAGTCAGCCAGAAAATGCTTGATGCGGGGATGCTTCCTGACAGTGACAGGGTCGGCCGTATCATATCTTTCTACTGCAAAGGCCTTAAATCTAAAGAGGCTCATGCTGTTTATCTTGCAGCAAGACAGAAGAATATATATCCTTCCCAATGCGATGTTAGCTTTTTGGTAAGCTGCTTATCTAAAGATGATGAAACTGTTTCCTTAGCAAAGGAAATGTTGGCCGAATTCTCAAATGAATCTCGAGAGCAGGGCATCAAACCGTTTTCAGCGGTAATCCGTGGTTTGTGTAGGACAAAAGATGTTGAGGGTGGAAAGAAGTTACTTCTCGAGATGATAGAGAAAGGACCATGTCCAGGAAAGGGAGTCTTTAATACCGTAATAAACGCGCTCTCTAAGGCTGGGGATATGGAGGATGCCAAGGAAATGCTGAAATTGATGGAGACTAGAGGACTCAAACCTGATGTATTCTCTTATAGTGTCATAATTAGTGGATATACAAAGGGGGGATTAATGGAAGAAGCTTGTAAAGTCTTGTCAGATGCGAGAGAGAAGCATCCTAAACTATGCCCAGCGACTATCCACTCGGTTATTCAAGGTTATTGCAGGGTGGAACAATTTGATAAGGCCGTAAAGTTGCTGAAGGATATGAGGGAATATGGGGTTAAACCTAACGTCGATGAGTATAATAAGTTGATTCAGTCTCTATGCTTGAAAGCCGTGGATTGGAAAACAGCAGAACTGCTGTTAGAAGAAATGAAAGCCCAAAGAATGCAAGTTCCTCCCATGACTGGACCTTTGATAAGTGCAGTGAAGGAACTGGAAGAAGAAGCAGCTGGGCCTGAAGAAGCTGTTACGGAAGCAGCATAGATTGTCCGTTTTTTGCAGTTTTAGGGACTTGAGTAGTATTATGTGTTTATGTTGCACTCCCATGTAATGTTGAAAGAAAGGTGGCTTAGTCCTTGGTTACTAATGAAGTAGATGTAATCGGTATTTTGGTGAAGGAATTAAAATGGGTAGACATGTTTCAATAATTTATTGTTTATTTATTGTATTTGTTATAGTGTTAACTGGATGGGGGGTTTTTTTGGTGAAAGAATTATGGGATCCTTGAATGAAAGATAGTGGAGGATTTATGGTGCAGTCGTCTTTGTTTGTTGCAGCATTTGAAAGCAAGTGCTGCGTCAATGTAAATCAGAAATGCCTACTCTTGCATATGTACCCCAATGCTACTTCTTTATTCTTTTAAGCCACCCTTGTTTTTATTTTAGATGATGCACCCTAAATTCATCACCAAACAACTTACTAACTATACGCCTTTTCATAATTAATTTCTTCCACTTTAATTAATTTTCTCCTTATTCTATTTTGATAATTTTATTGTGTTGGATGATCCAAATAAAGAAAAAGAATCGGAAAAGTTGATTGATACGGGAATTTTTGGTGGTTTTCGCGTCACTGTTTGGGGATTTTTCTCTTACGGTTTTTTGGTGGGATGTAAAAAATAGGAGGGTAATTTTGAAATAAGTGTGAAAAATATGTGAGATTGAATAAAATAATGTGCGGATTTAGCACGTCCATCATTATATTACTAAAAGAATCTTGTAATGCAGCTGACGTGGCACGATGTGAATTCAGAAATAGCCTAATACAAGCCTCTCATTCAATCTCACAATATAAGTTTTTTTTAAACCAATCAGGTTTAACAAAGTTGGCCACATCAGCCATGATTAAGCATAAAAGGGCAGAATCGAGATGTCATTATACAATTAATGATCCAACTAACATATTGCATCCCAATTCTCAAAACCTAATTAAGAATACAAAAGATGCAGATTTCTTCACATAAACCGAAAATTTTGGCCAATGATAATTAAAGCTAATCTAAGTTGTCCATAAATACAAACCACCTAATTACAATTAAACCAATTAAACCCTTTGTCATTCTCAAGGTTACTCGAGAATGACAATAAATGCTTTCTGCTCTATTTCAAAAGACTTTAACTCTCAAAGTGTATACAGCTACCAAAAAAATAATTCAATTCATCTTCTCCAATGGCCATTACATACTAAAATCTGAAATTCAAAATCAGTATAATTTAAAGCCACCACGAAATCAACTCAATTCATCTCCTTCAATGGCCATCACACCAAGCTTTACCATTAGCCAAGGACAAGACCTGGAAATCAAGGATAAGACAAAGAAAAAAGCAAGTGGTACTAAATAGGTATGTTGTATATGGCTAATATTATTAATTTTTCACATCTTATAATTGTTTGTGAATCTAAATAATCCTCCAATTTGTGGGTACTAATAAGTTGTTAGTAAACTGACCTTAAAAACCATGTGTTTGTAACTTTGTATAGATGGAGTAGTTGAGAAGCAAGTACTTACAAGGCTTATATTCAAGGTTAGACCGCAACGGTTCATCTGCCTTTCACCACCACAATAGTTCTAAAATGCAATATAAAAGCAAGAGTTGAAAGGCAAACTTCTTCACATAAGGTAATGTTCATTGTTAGATTCTATGCTACATCAACAAAAAATTTATGTGGTTTTGATTCTATGCTACATCAACAAAAAATTTCTGTGGTTTTGATTCTCATCTCAACTACTTGCAAATTAGAAAAAGTAAACGAAGTGAATGTCATAACAGAACATTTATGTTCAATAGAAATTTCGTCCTCCTCTAATATATCACACCAATTCTCATGCTTCTTTTATTATCAAAGTGTCATATTATTGTTTCTAATTGCAATTCATGTTTTAATATTACAAGGTAAACCAGAAACCCTTGCGAGGGAGAGGCATTCGTTGAGAAATCGTAATTTTTCAAGACTAATATGCATGAAAAGTACGTCTGTTCAAGGTTAGTTGAAATTATTTTTTACACCTGTTTTCATGTTATAATAACTTAAATTATTCAGAATAATATAATCTTGAAGCTGCTAAAACTGATTTGAGAAAGCCAAATTTTAATATATACTGTCTTACCTCATTTTCATCCATCAAAAGATTGGCATCTTTCAAAAATGTTTTATCTTGCCTAAGAAAACAGAAAAAAATAATACCATGATAATTAGACCTTAGAATGACATGATATATAGTCAAGTTAAACAAACCAAATTAACCATTTGTCGAAGGAAGTATGATTTCCGCACGGAGTTCACCAATCATCAACAACGATCTCGCCCCAATGCGAAGTCTACCATACCTGCAGAATAAACATAAATGAATGAATAAATAATATAAAATGAAGCGAGAGGACCCGGAGGCGAAATAGCGAATGTTAGTGAGACGGGGTGAAGACTGCCAAGGAGATAAATTTTAATAGCGGGACAACCTGGTATATTGCATTCTCGCTCCGTGAGAATTAAAGAAAGAGAAGAGCTTGGTCCGAAAGCTTGCTATATACTTTATTAAAGAAGTTTTCGATCGAACTGCATTCTGTCTTTAACTTTAGACGATTTGACAACAAACTAAACTTAAAGCTTAACGTGAAGATCAGTCCCACTGTTCCGAAGCTTTTCAATAAGTTAGCGAAGGAGCGAGGATATGTAGGACTATACAATGTAGTAAGTGATAGAATAAACTATACCAATCTGCTGTTAGATAGAATAAACTGATAAAATTACTTTTCAATCGTTTAAAATTGCAGTAACAACTAACAATGCAGTAATCTGATAGAATAAATTATAACAATCTGCTGTTAGATAGAATAAACTGATAAAAATTACTTTTCAATCGTTTAAAATTGCAGTAACAACTAACAATGTAGTAATCTGATAAAATTACTACTTGATTTCAGCAACAAAATTTAGCAATTATGTAAAATAACCTTCTTAGTGGAATGCTCTTCACTAACATCATCTTCTAGATCAATGTATTGTCATCATATAGACCTGACAGTTTTTTAATCAACCCAAGAGAATACGGGATCTCTCCTATCAAATTGTTACCCACAGCAGATAAGTTTACCAGGCTGCTACAATTACCAAGACCCAGTGAAAGACCGCCTTGGAATATGTTGTACGGCAAATCAACATACAACAGGTTCCTGCAACTAACCCTACCTATAGGAATGCCACCTTCAAGCATATTGAAGCCTAAGAACAGACCAGTTAAACTCGCAATATTTAACACACTTTCCTATATTTATTACCGGAATATTTAACAAGTAAGTTCACATCCAGATACAAAGTTTCAAGATGTGAACAATTGTCAATAGAAGATGTTGTAGTAGCAGATAACTGGTTATCTGTAACATCCCGTATTTTCGTAAAATCTAATTTAAACATTTTTAAGTATTTTAAGTAATAAAATAATATTTTAATAACTCAACGGAAATAATTTATTTAAGTATCGTAAAATATTTTTAATAGTTAATAGGATCCGTCTTAAGAACCTTAAGTCCTTAAGACGAATACAACTTGGCAAAGTTATATTTCCCGACTTAAATATTCATTTCATATCCGACTCAAGTATCCGTGTAAATATCCGCTCCATTTTACTTACTCGGAAAGGACAACTCACTTGTCCTCTCTATAAACCTTATGTCGACATCTTATTTTTCCAAGAAATCAATTTCACTGTAAAACAAGTTCATCACAAAACCTCCATAAAACCTTCCTTTCTTTTGTGAAATTCTTCATCACCCATCCTTCAAATCACAAAAGTAAGTACATTTTCGGAATCCTCGCGCAATTTCCAAGTCATCCGTCACTTCGGTTTTTCAATTTCTTCACTTCGAAAATCCGGCCTGTTTTGCATAATTCCGTTTTTACGCTCCTAAACTGGTTTTTCCGTGTTGTAGGTGAAGGACTTGACAACCCGGACGTTGATAGCTTCATACTCGAGGAAGATCTTTAGCCGGATAAGCTTAAGAGGTGACGATAATGAGAAACTTGGCCTATTTGTGAATATTAGCACTTTTGTTGTTAATCTGTCATGGTTCTGTTTTATGTTTGAGTTTATGATTTCTAGACTTAGTAACATGTTTAGGATGAAATTATGTTGATGAATTTATGCTTGAATTGGTTGATATGTGTTCTTAAGCTTAATTTCAGTTTTTCTCATTTTGCGACGGATACAAGAGATATTCATTTGAGGATTGTTATGGGAACTAATTGCTGGTAGATATGTAGTATTGGATGTTTGGAGATGTTGGGTAAACGTTACTTGTATCAATTGTGAAGAATTGGTGTCGATTTGTGATGTTTTCGTATATGCTGAAAGTTGCGAAAATCGTATCAGGCTCTCTGAGCCGGTCGACCGACCGGCCGCCGGTCGACCGGCTAGGAGCGTCTTTGGGAATTTTGTAAATTTTGAAAGAATAGGACCTTGGGACTGCCAGCCGGCCGACCGGCTGCCTGCCGACCGGCTGCCTGCCGACCGGCTGGTGGTCGCTCCTTGTGTTGTGTTTGTGTTTTTGCGAAAGACATACGTAGAGGGGAGCCCAGCCGGCAGACCGGCCGCCTGCCAGCCGGCTGGGAGTACATTTGGGGTGGGTTTGCGAGTTTGTAAAGCTAAAGGGAATGGGTTCCCAGCCGGCCGACCGGCTGCCTGCCGACCGGCTGGGAGTCCCTTGTGTTGTCTCGTTTTGGAAAAGAAAGAAGGAAGGCTGAGGTGGTCACCAGCCGGCCGACCGGCTGCCTGCCGACCGGCTGGGGACCCCTGTAGGCTATTTTGAGGTTTTCGTAATTTGATCGTAACTTTCAAACGGTTAATCGGTTTTACTTGAAACTTGTTTTGTGTACCTTGGACATGTATTTGAGGTCCCCGGAGGATGGGCAACATTATATTGGGTTCGGGAATAGGGTAAGGATAGAGACCCCCCGGTCGGGCAACCGAAAGGGAAACCGGCTCTCCCTCATCTTGTTCTCGAGGTCAATTAAGTGTTGATTAGAAGTTAAAGGTAGAACTATAGAGTAGTTCATAGACTTGTATGATATTGTTTTGATGCGTATTAAGTCATGCCTTAAGCTGGCCTCTGAACTTAATACGTGAACTGTTTGTCGTGTATGGGAACATGCGTTGAGTTTTCGCCTCTGAGTTCCATACATGTCTGTTTGTCGTGTCTGGGACATGCGTTGAGTTTTCGCCTCTGAGTCCAGACATGTATGTGTGATCGCGTCAGGACATGCCTTAAGCTGGCCTCTGAGTCTGACGAGTAGAGCAACTGCACGACGGGGCAGTCAGGTTGTCATACCTTACCCGGAGTGCAGGTGTTTGGTGCTAGAACATGCGTTGAGTTTTCGCCTCTGAGTCTAGTATCTTGTAATGTGGTAGGGGAACATGCGTTGAGTTTTCGCCTCTGAGTTCCTTACTTGTGATAGTGAATTGAATGTTAGTCCATGCGTTGAGTTTTCGCCTCTGAGTCTAATGTTCAGTGATAGCCGGTCCATGCGTTGAGTTTTCGCCTCTGAGTCCTTGCTTGATATTGTGAACTTGGTATTTAGGTTATGCGTTAAGATGTCGCCTCTGAACCTTTATACTGGCTGAATTATTTAGTACCTAGGTTATGCGTTAAGATGTCGCCTCTGAACCTTTGTACTTGCTGTTTATATCTGCTTGCCTTGATGATGGTACAGTGTCAGATATGCATAGTATGTTATCGTTGTTTTGATTGGTGGTTAAATCATCCAAGGCATTGGATGACTCTTAGTTCGGTTTCATAAATGATTAGATTGAAAGACCCCCCGACTGGGTAACCAGTAGGGAAACCGGCTCTCCTTCTTATCTGTTTATGAAGTTAGTTGAGAGCCGTGCATGGTATTCGCATGATAGTAAGAGATCAGATGATGAGTTGTTTATACTTCACATGTTGTTATATGTTGGAGTATTCTGTATTGTTTTATGTGTTACGTGTTGTCACAAAAGGTGGCTAGGAGAACTCTAGTCACTCCCCACTGATTGTGGCGTACATGTTTTCATGTATGTAGGTACATGCTGGTTGGAGCAGGGGTTCACGAGAGCTAGCGAGCGATGATCCGTTCATCATGACTTACCTTATGTCGTTTAGCTGGACTCGTAGTTTGTTACTTTTGTTTTGGTGCCGGTAGGGATGTTCCATCCCCGGCTGATGTATATATTTCATTTCAGTACTTAGTACCGTTACTTATCTATTTGGTTTCAGTTTCAGTTTACGTTTTAGCGTAAGACTTCTCGCATGTTGTTTTATCTTCTAAAAAGTTTTAATTCCGCTGCATTTTTGGTACTTTTATGTGTTTATATTTCCGCTTTCGCGAGGGGTTTTACAGTTGGTATCAGAGCATTATTGCTCCCGACGCACTCATGTGACCCCCAACCTTAAGTTGACCAAATAAATAAATAATGAATGAGAGATGGGTAGATCTAAGGACTTATTTTGTAGTCTATTTGTGATTGCTAATTGCTAAGCTAATCCTTGTTTTCTCTTTTAAAGGATGGTGAGACCCAGAGCTGCTGATAACATTGTGCTGCAAGCAATTCAGCATTTGCTTGAGACTCAGAGACAGCAAGCGGGGAATGTTCCACCTCCTCCACCGCCGGGTGGCGAGACTAATCGTCCGGGTAGCTTTTCCTGGATTGCCTCTCAGATGTCCAGAAGCCATGTTAGGACCTATGGAGGCGAGGCTGACCCAGTAGCCCTCACAGAGTGGTTTAGAGAGATGGAAAAGAGCTTCACCTTGTACTCAGTCGTTAGGGAGGATAGAGTGCGTTTAGCCGCTCACTTCCTGACATTGGAGGCTGACCGTTGGTGGGCATTGACTGGACCTACCGCTATTCTTGAGCCGATGTTCGATTGGGAGGCTTTCAAAGACAGGCTCGAGGCGAGGTTTTACCCCAAGGAGTTGAGATCGCAGAGGTTGAAAGAATTTATGGATTTGAAGCAAGGCAAGATGACCGTTCAGGAGTTTACTGACAAGTTCAACCAGTTAGCTCACTTTGCATCGAGATTTGTTCGTGATGAGGCTGAGAGAGTGTACTTTTACCGAGGGAAGCTAGGGCCGAGGATTGAGAGTATGGTCCGTCGTGACTCGACCTCTTTTGTCGAGGTGTACGACGATGCTATTTGGGCCGAGAGTTCCATTCGGGCCATTGACGCTGAGACTCGGGCCGCTACTTCCAGCTTCACTTCTCACCAGAGGTCTGTGTACCAGGGGAAGAGACCTTTCGTTCCTACTGCTTCATCGCCTTCTTCCCAGAAGAAGCGATTCGAGAGGTTCACTGCTCCGATTCCCAAGACCACATTTCACACCGACACTGCTTCTACTGTTTGCCGCCGTTGTGGTAAACCGCTTCATCCAGGGTTTGATTGCTTCAAGAATGCCTATAAGTGTTATACTTGTAATGGATTTGGGCATAGATCCTTTGATTGTCCTGAGAAGGATACTGTTCTTGGCAAGGCTGCCACTGCTGCTGCAGCGACCAGAGGAGGAAAGCCGAAGGGGAAGATCTTTGTGATGACTAGGGCTGAGGCAGAGGCTCATCCAGACATTGTTGCCGGTATCTTTTCTGTTCTTGGTGCCGAGTGCCTTATTTTATTCGATACTGGAGCTTCTTTGTCATTTATATCGACTCAGTTCGCCGATCGTCTAGCTCTTGAGTCTTCATTGGTTGAGGAGACTTCTATTTCCTTACCTTCTGGAGACGTGTTTTCCTGCTCTTCGTCCCATAGGGATGTTCCTATTATTATTGGTCAAGCCACATTTCCAGCGGACTTACTGAGATTTCCTCTCGAGGAGTTTGACATTATCCTCGGTATGGATTGGTTATCGCGATACCATACTCGCTTCGAGTGTCGCGACCAGAAAATCTGCTTGAGGAGTTCTTCAGGAGTTCGTGTTTCCTATAGGGGAACTCGCCCTCAAAGGGGTGTTCGTGTTATCTCTTCGATGAAAGCTTCTCATCTTCTTAGGAAGGGTTGCCAAGCCTTCCTGTGTGTTGTTACAGCTGCTAAACCATCGCTACCGAAGCTTGAAGATGTAGCCATTGTTCGTGAGTATCCAGATGTGTTCCCAGATGACTTGCCAGGGATACCGCCAGAGAGAGATGTGGAGTTTACTATTGAGCTTGTTCCAGGTACCGGACCGATTTCTAAAGCTCCTTACCGTATGGCTCCGCCAGAGTTGAAAGAGTTGAAGCAGCAATTGGAAGAGATGATCGAGAAGGGTTTCATTAGACCTAGTGCTTCTCCGTGGGGTGCTCCCGTTTTGTTCGTTAAGAAGAAAGATGGTTCCATGAGATTGTGCATTGACTATAGAGAGCTGAACCGAGTGACCGTGAAGAATCGATATCCTTTGCCTAGGATAGATGATTTGTTTGATCAGTTGAGAGGTGCTTCTAGGTTTTCTAAGATTGATCTTCGATCGGGTTATCATCAGATTCCAGTGAGAGAGGCTGATATTGCGAAGACTGCATTTCGTACCAGATATGGGCATTTTGAGTTTGTAGTTATGCCATTTGGGTTGACTAATGCACCGGCGATTTTTATGGATCAGATGAACCGTACCTTCAGTGAGTATCTTGACACTTGTGTTGTGGTGTTTATCGATGACATCTTGATATATTCGAAGACCGATGAGGAACATGCTGAGCATCTTCGATTGATTCTAGGGATTCTGCGCAGACAGAAATGGTTCGCAAAGTTTTCGAAGTGTGAATTTTGGCTCTCGAAGGTTGCCTTTTTAGGACATGTGATATCCAGCGAGGGTGTGATGGTAGATCCCGCGAAGATAGAGGCTGTGGTTGATTGTGAGAGTCCCAAGGATGTTGGAGAGATCCGTAGCTTTTTGGGTTTGGCTGGTTATTATCGTAGATTTGTTGAAGATTTTTCGAGATTGGCTCGCCCGATGACTCAGTTGCTGAAGAAAGAAGCCAAATTTGTGTGGACCGACAAGTGTGAGAGTTCTTTCCAGGAGTTGAAGACCAGATTGACTTCCGCCCCCGTGTTAGCTTTGCCAGAGATCGGAGTGGATTTTGATGTGTATTGTGATGCTTCGATGTTAGGGCTTGGATGCGTACTGATGCAGAGTGGTAAGGTGATAGCCTATTCATCTAGACAGTTGAGAGTTCATGAGGTGAACTATCCGACACATGACTTGGAGTTGGCCGCAGTCGTTCATGCTTTGAAGATGTGGCGTCATTACCTGATTGGATCCCATTGCCGTATTTTCACAGATCACAAGAGTCTTAAGTACATTTTTACTCAGAAAGACCTTAACATGAGACAGAGACGTTGGCTAGAGTTGGTGAAAGATTACGACATTGAGTTGTTATATCATGAGGGAAAGGCCAATGTAGTTGCAGATGCGCTTAGCCGCAAGACTTCTCACTCGTTTAGTGCCATGAGAGTATTGCCCGATGAGTTGTGTTCCGAGTTCCGGAAGCTGAGGTTAGAGATGGTGGGTAGTGGTTTTGATTGGTTAGCTGCTATGACTGCCGAGCCGTCTTTATATTGGGAGATTCGCCAGAGTTTGCCTTCAGATGCCGATTTCAAGAAGTTCGAGGCTAAGATTTCGAGTGGTGTTGCACCTGAGTTGGTGATTGATGCTGATGGTTTCCTTAGGTTCCGTGGTAGGATGTATGTTCCGGATGTGCCAGATTTAAGGAAGAAGGTTCTTGATGAGGCTCATTTGTCACCGTACTCCGTTCATCCAGGAGGAGAGAAGATGCACAAGGATTTGAGGCTTATGTTTTGGTGGCCTGGTATGAAGAAGGAGATCTTGGATTATGTTAGTAGGTGCTTGACTTGTCAACAAGTCAAGATAGAGCATAGGAGACCTGGTGGTTTGCTACAGCCGCTTCCCGTTCCTCAGTGGAAGTGGGAGTGCATATCTATGGATTTTATTACTGCTTTGCCTAAGACCGTGGGAGGCAAAGATGCGATTTGGGTTATCGTTGATCGTCTAACTAAGTGCGCCAGATTCGTGCCGATCAGAGAGACATGGGATATGGATCGTTTAGCTAGGGCTTATATTGCTGAGATAGTCCGATATCATGGTGTCCCGAGGGAGATAGTTTCAGATCGTGATCCGAGGTTTTGTTCCAGGTTCTGGAAGGCCTTGCAGGAGGCTATGGGTAGCCGTTTGTTGATGAGTACTGCTTTTCATGCCGCGACCGATGGTCAGTCCGAGAGGACTATACAGACATTAGAGGATTTGCTCCGTGCTTGTGCCCTTGATTTTCAGAGTTCTTGGGAGCAGTGTTTGCCGTTGGTAGAGTTTTCTTACAACAACAGTTATCATGCTTCCATTGGTATGGCTCCGTACGAGGCTCTTTATGGTAGGAAGTGCCGTAGTCCGATTTGTTGGGATCAGGCTAGTGATGTTCGTGACCTTGGACCGGACCAGTTAGCTGTTACTATTGATCAGGTTCAGCTTATCAGAGGTAGGATGAAGGCCGCACAAGACCGGCAGAAATCCTATGCTGATGTTCGCCGTAGACCCTTAGAGTTTGAGGTGGGTGATCGAGTTTTCTTGAGGGTTTCTCCGATGAAGGGCGTCAAAAGGTTTGGATTTAAGGGCAAGTTGAGCCCTAAGTATATTGGACCTTTTGAGATCGTGAAGAGGATTGGTGCTGCTGCTTACCGTTTGGACTTGCCTCCTAGTTTGGGCAAGGTTCATAGCGTTTTCCATGTTTCCCAGCTCCGCAGATACATTAGTGACCCGAGTCATGTTTTGCCTAGAGAGATCGAGAACTTGGAGCCGAGTCTTGCTTTCGAGGAGCGTCCAGTGAAGATCCTAGACCGTCAGGATAGGAAGCTTAGGAGCAAGGTGGTGCCGCTAGTGAAGATCCTTTGGCGTTGCGGTGATGTTGAGGAGCAGACATGGGAGACTGAGGCATCGATGCGTATCGCGCATCCTTCTCTTTTCGATTGAGGTATAGTATATAGATTTATATCCGTTCGAGTTTCGAGGACGAAACTTTTTAAAGTTGGGGTGATTGTAACATCCCGTATTTTCGTAAAATCTAATTTAAACATTTTTAAGTATTTTAAGTAATAAAATAATATTTTAATAACTCAACGGAAATAATTTATTTAAGTATCGTAAAATATTTTTAATAGTTAATAGGATCCGTCTTAAGAACCTTAAGTCCTTAAGACGAATACAACTTCACAAAGTTATATTTCCCGACTTAAATATTCATTTCATATCCGACTCAAGTATCCGTGTAAATATCCGCTCCATTTTACTTACTCGGAAAGGACAACTCACTTGTCCTCTCTATAAACCTTATGTCGACATCTTATTTTTCCAAGAAATCAATTTCACTGTAAAACAAGTTCATCACAAAACCTCCATAAAACCTTCCTTTCTTTTGTGAAATTCTTCATCATCCATCCTTCAAATCACAAAAGTAAGTACATTTTCGGAATCCTCGCGCAATTTCCAAGTCATCCGTCACTTCGGTTTTTCAATTTCTTCACTTCGAAAATCCGGCCTGTTTTGCATAATTCCGTTTTTACGCTCCTAAACTGGTTTTTCCGTGTTGTAGGTGAAGGACTTGACAACCCGGACGTTGATAGCTTCATACTCGAGGAAGATCTTTAGCCGGATAAGCTTAAGAGGTGACGATAATGAGAAACTCGGCATATTTGTGAATATTAGCACTTTTGTTGTTAATCTGTCATGGTTCTGTTTTATGTTTGAGTTTATGATTTCTAGACTTAGTAACATGTTTAGGATGAAATTATGTTGATGAATTTATGCTTGAATTGGTTGATATGTGTTCTTAAGCTTAATTTCAGTTTTTCTCATTTTGCGACGGATACAAGAGATATTCATTTGAGGATTGTTATGGGAACTAATTGCTGGCAGATATGTAGTATTGGATGTTTGGAGATGTTGGGTAAACGTTACTTGTATCAATTGTGAAGAATTGGTGTCGATTTGTGATGTTTTCGTATATGCTGAAAGTTGCGAAAATCGTATCAGGCTCTCTGAGCCGGTCGACCGACCGGCCGCCGGTCGACCGGCTAGGAGCGTCTTTGGGAATTTTGTAAATTTTGAAAGAATAGGACCTTGGGACTGCCAGCCGGCCGACCGGCTGCCTGCCGACCGGCTGGTGGTCGCTCCTTGTGTTGTGTTTGTGTTTTTGCGAAAGACATACGTAGAGGGGAGCCCAGCCGGCAGACCGGCCGCCTGCCAGCCGGCTGGGAGTACATTTGGGGTGGGTTTGCGAGTTGGTAAAGCTAAAGGGAATGGGTTCCCAGCCGGCCGACCGGCTGCCTGCCGACCGGCTGGGAGTCCCTTGTGTTGTCTCGTTTTGGAAAAGAAAGAAGGAAGGCTGAGGTGGTCACCAGCCGGCCGACCGGCTGCCTGCCGACCGGCTGGGGACCCCTGTAGGCTATTTTGAGGTTTTCGTAATTTGATCGTAACTTTCAAACGGTTAATCGGTTTTACTTGAAACTTGTTTTGTGTACCTTGGACATGTATTTGAGGTCCCCGGAGGATGGGCAACATTATATTGGGTTCGGGAATAGGGTAAGGATAGAGACCCCCCGGTCGGGCAACCGAAAGGGAAACCGGCTCTCCCTCATCTTGTTCTCGAGGTCAATTAAGTGTTGATTAGAAGTTAAAGGTAGAACTATAGAGTAGTTCATAGACTTGTATGATATTGTTTTGATGCGTATTAAGTCATGCCTTAAGCTGGCCTCTGAACTTAATACGTGAACTGTTTGTCGTGTATGGGAACATGCGTTGAGTTTTCGCCTCTGAGTTCCATACATGTCTGTTTGTCGTGTCTGGGACATGCGTTGAGTTTTCGCCTCTGAGTCCAGACATGTATGTGTGATCGCGTCAGGACATGCCTTAAGCTGGCCTCTGAGTCTGACGAGTAGAGCAACTGCACGACGGGGCAGTCAGGTTGTCATACCTTACCCGGAGTGCAGGTGTTTGGTGCTAGAACATGCGTTGAGTTTTCGCCTCTGAGTCTAGTATCTTGTAATGTGGTAGGGGAACATGCGTTGAGTTTTCGCCTCTGAGTTCCTTACTTGTGATAGTGAATTGAATGTTAGTCCATGCGTTGAGTTTTCGCCTCTGAGTCTAATGTTCAGTGATAGCCGGTCCATGCGTTGAGTTTTCGCCTCTGAGTCCTTGCTTGATATTGTGAACTTGGTATTTAGGTTATGCGTTAAGATGTCGCCTCTGAACCTTTATACTGGCTGAATTATTTAGTACCTAGGTTATGCGTTAAGATGTCGCCTCTGAACCTTTGTACTTGCTGTTTATATCTGCTTGCCTTGATGATGGTACAGTGTCAGATATGCATAGTATGTTATCGTTGTTTTGATTGGTGGTTAAATCATCCAAGGCATTGGATGACTCTTAGTTCGGTTTCATAAATGATTAGATTGAAAGACCCCCCGACTGGGTAACCAGTAGGGAAACCGGCTCTCCTTCTTATCTGTTTATGAAGTTAGTTGAGAGCCGTGCATGGTATTCGCATGATAGTAAGAGATCAGATGATGAGTTGTTTATACTTCACATGTTGTTATATGTTGGAGTATTCTGTATTGTTTTATGTGTTACGTGTTGTCACAAAAGGTGGCTAGGAGAACTCTAGTCACTCCCCACTGATTGTGGCGTACATGTTTTCATGTATGTAGGTACATGCTGGTTGGAGCAGGGGTTCACGAGAGCTAGCGAGCGATGATCCGTTCATCATGACTTACCTTATGTCGTTTAGCTGGACTCGTAGTTTGTTACTTTTGTTTTGGTGCCGGTAGGGATGTTCCATCCCCGGCTGATGTATATATTTCATTTCAGTACTTAGTACCGTTACTTATCTATTTGGTTTCAGTTTCAGTTTACGTTTTAGCGTAAGACTTCTCGCATGTTGTTTTATCTTCTAAAAAGTTTTAATTCCGCTGCATTTTTGGTACTTTTATGTGTTTATATTTCCGCTTTCGCGAGGGGTTTTACATTATCACTCACCTGAAAATCAACAAGATTAGAAGCATTTCCTATATTTACCGGAATTGACCCCTTAAAAGTGTTATCAGAAAGGTACACATGCCCAATACCAGGGATCTAAAACAATGATTCAGGAATCTGACCACCCAATAAATTTCCATCTAACTTAAAAATACCACAAATTCTGCAAATTTCCGAACTTTTTTGAAATATTACAAGTAAAATTATGGGGTTGCGAAAGGTCGTCGACGTTTTGCGAAAAATCGTCGACGTTTTTTAGAAAAAAGACAACTCTTGCCCTTTTCTCTCTCTCTAGCTTTTATTCTCTGAAACAAAAACAACGTAAATTCCTAAGAAACGGTTTCAACTTCGAACATCAACATCAAATAACGACAACGATTTAATGTCAAACGACGACAAAGATTCATCGATAACTAACTTAAATCTTAGATTTTTTTTTCAATTAATTTTTGTTGAATTACATGTTTAAGCCTTGAAATTAGGTTGAATTAATCGTAATAGGCATAGAATAGACAAATTGAACTCAATCGAAATTTTGAATTAGACTTGAAAACTAACCGTCCTAGCGTGGAATGGACTTGAAAACTGGCCGTCCATACATGGTTTGGACGTGAATAGTGCACGTCCAAACCATGCATGGACGTGTACTATTCACGTCCACACATGGAGTGGACGTGTACTATTCACGTCCATACCATGTATCGACGTTAATCCTGGACGTCCATACATGGTATGGACGTGAATAGTACACGTCCACTCCATGTATGGACGTGAATAGTACACGTCCATACATGGTTTGCACGTGTACTATTCACGTCCATACCATGTATGGACGGCCAGTTTTCAAGTCTTTATATTTCCGTCATTTTAACCAATTTTGTTTAGGTTGTAATATTGAAATGTAACCGTTGTGATTTCAAATTTCAAAATGTTACCGTTACAATTTGAAAATGTTACCGTTATACTATGGCTTCTTATAAATACTGGTTTCATGTTGATTGTAATCGCAACAACCACAACATCATTCACTACTAAAATCATTTCTTTTAGGAGACCCTTATTAGGTAGCTGTAGCTCGTCCTCGGGAGTAGGGTCGGGAGTCCTTATTAGGAGACCCTTTCCCCTACCCCTACCCCTACCCCTACCCCTAACTCCCCTACCAGCTCGTGGTGCTGCTGCTGGTTGTGATGCTATCGGGACACGACGCTTAGATCCCGTCACTCTTCGGCCTGCGGTACGGCCAATCGCAGGCATGATATCATCCTCATTGTAAGACATCTGCATTTACGAGATTACAATAACGTTAAATTAATAACTTAAATAAAATTAATAACTTAAATAATTTAAACTATACATTAAAATACAAAATTAACAACTTTTTATCAATTACATACAAAATTAATCTCTTTTAATGAAAAAATAATAAATTTAACTATTGAAATTATAAATATACGGTTAAAACAAAAAATAAAAAAAGAACCATGGAGGGACACATGGATCTCACGTCCAAACCACGTAAGGACATGAAATCGACATGTCTCTCACCCTCACCAACGTGCATTCTGCACGTCCACCACCAAGCACGACGTGCACTTCCCACGTCGCTCACCCTCACCAACGTGCGCTCTGCACTTCCACCACCAAGCCCAACGTGGACTTCCCACGTCTCTCCCCCTCACCGACGTCCACTCCCCACGTCTCTCCCCATGACCGACGTGCGCTTCCCACGTCTCTCCCCATGACCAACGTGCACTTCGCGCGTCCCTCCCCCACTAGGCCTCGCATTGTTCACGTCCTACCCATAACCCGTTTCTCTTCCCGAATACATGCAACTACCACTACAACAACAAACAATAACAACAACACTAATAACAACAACACTAATAACAACTAGAAACAATAACAACTATACTAATCAAGATTGAAAAATCAGAAATTGAAAACTAAATTGAAAAATCAACAAACTGAACAACATCAAAAACGAATTTACACAACAACAACAACAAGAACTACTATTACTAGCCTAATTAACATCACATTATACAAATAAAACTAAATTAATTTAAAAAAAACACTTACCTTTCGAAAATGGCCGACGGTTGTCGTGGTGAAGCAGCGGCGGCGGCGGTGGTGTGTTGCGGCGGTGTGCAGCCGGCGGGGGTGTACAGGCGGCGGTGGTGTGCTGCGGCGGTGGTGGTGTGTTGCGGCGGTGAGATTTAGGAGGGAGAAGGGATTTTGGGTTTTTTGAATTAATGTTTGAAGGAAGAAGAGAAGTAAGGGCAAGTTGGTAATTATTATGAATTACGTCGACGATTTTTCGCAAAACGTCGACGACCTTTCGCGATCAGGTAAAATTACTATAACAACGATCCAAATACTCAAGCAACCCACAATTGCAAATTTCAACACGAGTTGACCCAGAAAAGTAATTAGAATGAAGATCAATTGAGTTCAAATGACCAAATTGCCCAATCTTAGGACCTAAATAACCAGAAATACAACATTAGAAAAATTCAAAGAAAATACATTCCTGTTATGATCACAAGTAACACCTTTCCATAAACAAGGGGCATTTCTAGAAGAATCCCACTTACATAGTCTACAAACTCTACAGTTTAGATAGCACATTTACTTACATAGCACATTTACTTAATATCTTAAACAGATCTTACAAAGCTAAACCCTAAGCCCTAAAATCATGAATCAATTAAGACATTCGTATAAGAAACAAAGGATAATGGAATTAAACAATAAATATGATCAATTGAATCATGAATTAATTTTTTGATGAATGATGATGAGAGATCAATTAAAACATGTCGGTTTTGATAAAAACATAAATAAAATAGCCTAAAATCAATCGATCCGCCATTTAAAAGATCGGACTTGAACGGCTTTCTTCTTCCTTCATTAGTTAGTAACTCATATAGCATTTATATCTTCATAATTCTTAATTTGTATATCAGCTTCTACAACAGCAACTAACTGAATAAGCAAACAGAAACAGAACACGCAGCAAGATAGCAAACAATCTGAATGAAAACATGTCTATTTAAACAAAACATGTCAAAGATAATGGCAGATGAAACACAACACAGTCACAATCAGTGACCAGTACTTCAGTAAGACAACACAGCAGATGCAAAAAACAGAACCAAGTTTCATCTTGCCTCAGAAAATAGAAAAAAATAATACCATGACAATTAGAACTTAGAATGACATGCTATACTGCAACTTTCCGTGAGTTTGCTAAGCAAAATTAAACCATTGTTAGTTCTATATAATCAAGGAAGTTAAACAAACCAAATTAACCATTTGTAGAAGGAAGTCTCGCCCCAACGCCAAGTCTACCATACCTGCCAATTTCAGATAAAAAAACACAATTAGTATAAACATAAATGAATGAATAAATAATATACAATGGACGATATGTAGGACTATACAATGCAGTAATCTGATAGAATAAACTATAAGAATCTGCTGTTAGATAGAATAAACTCGTAATATTACTGTTCAATCCTTTAAAATTGCAGTAGTAACAACTAACAATGCAGTAATCTGATAAAATTACTACTTGATTTCAGCAACAAAATCTAGCACATTTACTTAATTTCTTAAACAGTTCATACAAAGCTAATCCCTAAACCCTAAAATCATGAATCAATTAAAACATTCGTATTAGCCCCTAAAATCATGAATCAATTAAAACATTCGTATAAGAAACAAAGGATAATGGAATTAAACAATAAATCTGATCAATTGAATCACGAATTAATTAAAGCATGTCGGTTTTGATGAATGATGATGAGAGATCAATTAAAACATGTCGGTTTTGATAAAAACATAAATAAAATAGCCTAAAATCACAAATCTATTAAAATCACGAAACCCAGGATAACGAAATTCTGCATACATAAAGTAATTGGCCAAATAAAAAGAGAAGATACTTACGATTAAAAAGTGATTGATGATGAGAGATTTGATGATTGAAGATGAGAAACAAAAGAACAACTGATCTGATGATGAGAGATTGAAAAAGACGGTGGGGGTTTGAGGGAGGCGAAGGGAGTAAAAGATTTTAGAGTTTGAGTTATTTAGGGGGTTTGAGGGAGTGAGGGAGACGATGAAGAGTACATTAGATTTTAGGGTGTGAGTTTTGTACGTCTATTTTCATTTGTAGATTTTTTCTTTTTGTTTTAAATAATTTTTTGAAAACCGGTTTTTTTCGGAAATTAAATCGGAATCGGATTAAATTTTGTATCGGTTTTTTTTTCCAGCCCAAACATAAATATAGAAACTGTATAAATTGGGAAATATGAATTGAATTTGAATAATTAACAACCCAAAAGTTCATAAATTTGATTTAATCACTAATTTTTCATTGCATGTCCACAATTTTTAGTTTTGCTCGACAAATCCTTTGAACCCTCATTGCTATATGCAATTTTTGGTTACGGATCTTACATGTTTGACAACTTTAAACTCAAAATGGCTTCGATGTCAATTGAAAACGAAAGTGACTATGGAAGGAGACGAAGGATGGCGATGAAGTAAGGAGATGACGGGATGAAGGAAGTAGATGACGGTGACGAAGGAAGAATATGTGCAACTTCATTTACAAGGCTTGATTAAGGAAGAGAGAAGGAAGACGTAAGAGTGTGTGGTTGGTGATCGAAGTCTAAGGCATTTGGTGATTGAAAATAGTTGCGGAGTAATAAGATATGGGTCGTTTCATTTTCAACGGTTCCTTTAAATTTATTATTTATTTTTACTTATTACAGAGTATTCAACAAGTTAGTAAAGTCGGGTTTTATTAGTCTTCAGAATATAGTTTTTAGTTAACCTAATTTTAATAATTTATTTAATTTGCTTATTCAATTCTTTTGTTAAACGTTTACCTAATCTTAATAATTATTTAATTTGCTCATACAATTCTTCTGTTATTAACATTTCATTATTTTTTCTTAATATTTATTCTCAACAATGTTTCAAAATGTTATATTTTATATATATTTTAAATTTTATTTTTAACCATTAAATATACATTAAATAAGTTACGTAGTAATAGATTATCAAACAATTATAATTTATCGTCTTTTTAAAATATGAAATTAAACAACTCCGTGAATTTTCACGGGTGTTACACTAGTATTATTATTATTGCTTCTTGTATTTCTTTTTCCCACTTTTTGTGTTTTTTGTTTCAAAAAGAAGAAAGGCATTGCTACGTTTCTATGGTATTTGTATATTGAGTATTTAATTATGTATTCCTGTTTTTCCTTCTGTTTTTTTGCCTTTTGCCGGTTTTAAATGGTGATTCATGTTAACTAACGCCAAAACAATTTGAGATTAAGACCCTATTTGCGTTTTTATTCGTTTTGGGTTCTTCATTGTCATTGTTTTCCTATTACCAGTTGGGTTATTTTATGAGAATAATACAAATTATGCCTTTATTCTGAATTTCTGATATTAGACAATAATAACATTTAACTGAGAAAAATTGAATTATGACCTCATTTATCTTTTAGTGAATTTGCCTAAATTTTACTTGTTATCATCGGTAATGTTTCACGTCATAAGGTTGTGACTTGTGAGCCCAATTTTGTTGCTTTTCTTCCCATACAGCAACAACAACAACATCAGAGCCTTAGTCCCAAAATGTTTTGGGGTCGGCTGACATGAATCATCCCTTAGAACCGTCATGAGTGAACTCTCATCTCAACAAAAGAAAAAAGGAAAAGAAAAAAAACGAAAGTGGAGTGAAACAAAAAAATGGAAGGCAAAGGGGTTTTATAAATTTTAAATCGAACTTATCACATAAAAGAACCCAAAAAAATAAATCAAAAATAAAGTTTAAAGTGATTTTGAGAAACGAAGTTAAAATTAAAATAAGAGTTTTGGAGGAAAAAGTGTAACAAATCCAAACCTAATTTTTTTTTTTTAGAAAATTTAATAAAAACATCAAAGCTAGAAGTGCACGTGTATCATATCCCTCCATAGTGCCTCTCCATCACCATCCCCTCCTGAAGCCCCAGAAATCTCATATCGTGCTCAATCACTCTTCTCCAATTTTGTTGCTTTTCTTCCCATGTTTAAAAAATAATACTACCAAATTTGATCACAAATCTAGAAAAATCCTGATAAAATAATCTAATTACCCAACACAAAATAAATAAAACACTATAATCTGAAATTTTAGCAAACCCAGAAAAACACAGAATATAATCTCAAATTTTAGTAGCGACGATTTCCCAGCATTATTTATGTTTTGAGCAGTGAGTTTACGGAATAAAAATACTCCCAGTTAACTGAATTGCACCAGAAATGCAATGATACAGGTATCGCACCTGTCTACTCACTACTTCCTAACCTGTAGTGAGTTTGTTGAGAGAGTTAAACAGTTTAAAAATAAAATCTGTAGTTGAATTCTACATGGGCTATCTCTCCTTATGAAGAAAAACTTAGGTGAACAAATATATTGAGGGAGATAAAGTTTAATAGGTAAACTCTATTGATTTGGTCGAATCTACTGAGAAAATGGATAGCTTGAAAGAATACCCAAAATTTGTTGAATGTTGAAAGCTAAAGTTTTAAGGAAACCGGTTATGCAAGTGTCTCTTCTACAAGTTCAATGAAAGATAAATGAGGCCATAATCTAGATAGATTTTTGACAGTTAAACGTTAGTATGTATTAATATGAGAAGGGAGTTTATCTAAATAACAGCCCCTTGCAGAAAAATGCTGGGATTTCTGTTGTTATCTCTTCACAAACATGTTATAAATATAAGGAGGTGTTGTTCTGTGAGGTGGTTTTGAGTCTATGGTGCAGGACTTCAGATCTGCACGCCAAGTTATTGGTGCTGAAGGTGTTGCTTCTGATGCCACTACCTGCTGCAAAACAGAATACTCTTTTTCCGCTTGTAAATAAAAACAGACATTTGTATTCTAGGCATGCTGTGTGTGGTTTAGAGAGAGTGTTAAACTCAATACCCCACTTATACTATAATTTCAGTAAGAACATGGTACAGGTTGGATTTAAAATTCAATGCTATCATATTCCAGAAATAGTGTCTCCTTACCGTCCGTCCGCACTGGGCCATTGACCTACAAGAACCTTAGCTCTGCAGCCTTGTACGACAGACCTTGCAGAAACCTTATTGGTTATACTACTTAGATGTTCATGTAGAAATAGTAAACACCTCTCTATGCTCTTGTTTTCTATAAACAGCTACATATATATATATATACTTAACCTCTTATATCACCATTCATCCAATAACCCTTCTACTAGCTTGTATTTGTCATGTTTATTTAGATGGTTTCTGATGGCAACACGACTATAGGACTCCTTACACTATGTGCTTCACTCCCTACTTCCATCAACACAAGTGAACCAAATGAAGCTCCCTGCTTCTTGTTTTTACTATACTGTATTGTTAAACTGTAACGCTGTTTCTCATACCGTCTCTTAAACACCAGCTTTTTTGGTCTCACAGTCACTTTAGAACCCTTTGGTGCAGTCACCAAAGCTGTGTAGGTGGTTCTGCCACCTCCTACATTAGTTACAGTCCTATGGAATGTCTGAACCTGGACACTTGTCTTGTTATTATACACAGCAATGAACGAAGGGTAGTTCAGGTCATTTGATGGGCTAGAGCAATCATATTGACTTGACCTGGTGATGGTCAAAATCTGTTTTTTGGTAAAGTTTGTGGAACAAAGGAGATTGACATAGTCTTGAATTGTCGCATCATAGATTAAGCCAGGGTCTAAAGCACGGTTAGGGTCAACCTGGCCTGAACCCATAGCTAATGGGGAAGCTGGATTGAAATCATCTCCACTGTCCTTGATGGGTGCGTTGGTATTATCAAGTGGATTAGCCGTAGTCATCATGGCTGATCGGATAGCCGCTGGGGTCCACTCTGGGTGGGCCGCTTTAAGTAGGGCGGCGACTCCAGAAGCATGTGGGCATGCCATTGATGTTCCAGACATTAGAGCATAGTCACTAGACAATACAATGCTATTTCCAATCCTGGCCGCCTCTGCACTGGGAACAAATGCAGCCAGTACTTGGGTTCCAGGGGCAATTAAATCCGGTTTCAACACTCGTGGATAACTCATGGACGGTCCTCTCGAGGTGTAGAAAGCGGCTGCTGGAGCCGATGTGGACCCTACAAATGTTTGCTGAAACTCCATGCTTCCTGAAGCGTTATTCTTGCCTTTTTTGGCATAATTGACGATTGATTTCCCGTCTTTAGAGTTGATGAGAACGCCGGGCCATTGTAGCCCACCTATCAAGTTCTTTTCTGGATCATCAGAGATGAATATGGCTGCACCTACATTAGAGTTGGCAACCGAGTACATTTGATCAAAGGTGGCCCCAATGTCATCACAAATAACAATCTTGTTTGAAGCTGCATTTGTTAGTTGAGTAGAAGAGTTACAAAAGGCTAATGATGGCTCATATTTTAGTGGCGTATTTTGAATGACGGCTTTAGCCGGAAATAATGACCAACCAACCATGTTTTGACCGTTTCCTAGTGACAAAGTGCCAGCAAACTGGCGGTCTATGGTGCTGGCACCCACGGTTAGCACCCACGGGATGTCGTTGTGGAGCGAACCTAGGGCGGGCCCCGCATTTCCCCCAGAAGTGGATACTAAAATCCCTTTTTCCATTGCAGCAAATGAGCCTATGGCCACAGGGTCTTCATACAAGGGAAGTTGGTCGAAGCCTAGAGACATGGATATGACGTCTACGCCATCAGATATAGCCTGGTCAATAGCAGCTATTACATCTGAGGTGTAGGACTCCCCACCCTCCCAAACCGCCTTGTAGATAGCCAACCTGGCACGGGGCGCCACGCCTCTAGCAGTACCATGGGCGTAGCCAAAGGAGGACACATCGTCAACGTAGTTTCCAGCTGCTGTGGATGAAGTGTGGGTGCCATGCCCTTCTGTATCTCTTGCTGAGATTACTCTTGGCTTAAGTGAAGGCTTTGAAGCTATTATTCCCTTGTTGAAAAAGTTGGCTCCTATGAGTTTGTTGTTACAAAAGGAAGAGTTAAAACTTTGGCCTCCTTGGCATGCACCCTTCCACTTTGATGGCACTGCGGTCATTCCTTCGTCGCTGAAGCTCTTGCTCTCAGGCCAAATCCCGGTGTCAATGACACCGATAATCACGTCGTGGCCATAGTCTGAGGCCGGCCATAGGCCAGTCTGAGAGTTAAGAGATAGGAAGTCGATGGTTCGGGTGGTGTCGAGTGTGGCTTTGGCTTCCTTGTAAGCAGTGACAAATGCCGGATGGTTTTGTAGTGTTTGGAGTTCATTAAGGGTCAAACTTGCACTAAACCCATGCAAAGCATTATCATAGGTGTAAAGAATAGAAGGTTCATTTAACGGCAAGCCATCGGGGTTGCCGGAGTAGAGGGACTCGACGGTGGAGGTGTACCAATGACGATGGTTGGAGAAGACATTAGGCATGAATGACTTGTCCATATGGATAATATATGTTGATCTTTCAAGAGTTTTTCCATGAGAAATATTAACATAATGACACATTATAATTGTCCACATTAGTAAGGTAATGTAAACACAAGAAATTAAAGTATTGTAAGATTTCATGATTAAATATTATGTTAATTATATAATATGGTTTGAATTATGGTGAACATGTTGCCATATTTATAAAGAGAGGAATGATGGACGGTGAAGAATGGTGTAAATGGGGTCAATTAGTTTGTAAATAGGAATTTATAAAGTGGAAAGATGGACAAAGTCTAGTTGCAACAGTTTCACATGCTTTTTCAATAAACAATTTCCTTTCTCTTATATTTGTCTTAAAAGTAAAACGAGTTAAATAATATTCCTTCTTACTAAATAAGATAATTATTTTGAACCCTTTAAGAATTTTTTTTATCTATATTTAAATATTTAACTCGTCATAAAATGAAGATGGATATCCATATGCAAAATTGTTCATTATTAAAAACCTTAATAAAGTGCATAGAAGGACTAGTAAGTTCTCCCACAATATGCCAAAGTGGACATTTTCATCTGTCACTAACTTATTTTCATTGTGATTTTGAATTATTTCAGATTGAATTTCAGGTGATTTCATGTTACATCAAACCAAGAAGAGTATTGATACATTTTTGCAATGTTGGTTTCTTTTGCCAAGTTTGACATCAAGCACCGGATGAACTGCCCAATGAAAAGCAACCAATTTAGTTTATATTATCTCGGTCAAAATCATTTATTTATCTTTTATTAAAAAAGGTAAACAAGGATCCGAATGAATGGAACAATAATTTGCAAAGTATTTTGTATAAGTCACCTGGTGATAAAGAGTTGTTAAGTACTCTGTAATTTTTATCCAGTAGGGATAAATTTACACGTTTCAATTATAAGTTGGACTTATAATAAGTCGTCCGTTTTTCTTGTGATGGTCACAAGCTTGTAACATTTTACTACCTCTTCCACTTGCCCTCCCCACTTGTCCTCTCAAATTTGCCTCAAATTACAAGTTTGTGACGGATATAACCCGTCACAAATGAGAATTTGTGTATAATAAGATAGCTTAATGCTTCTAACTATATAGCAATCCTTAACCTGCTTGCGACAATGCAGGTAATACTACACTTTTCGAAGCTTTGTGTCACCCTGTCAAGTAGGAGTGCTACTCGGCCGAGTGAGTTGCACTCGACCAGTGTGTTTTTGGGCAGGTCAGGCTACTGACATGGGGTCACTTGACCGAATTAATGTTTCACTCAGTCGAGTAGGGCGTACTCGATCGAATGGGTTGCAAAACTCTACCGAGTATCCGGTCTGGGGCCGTGTTTTCCGTGGTTTGATATGGATGATTGAGGAGTTATAATGACATAATCAATTTCGTTAAATGATTTCTAACTCAACAACTTTTCTCTAAACTTTCGCTACCAACTCTAATCATCAACCAAGCAAGGATATAGCTTTTGATCGTTAGATTTCATCATTCTTGTGTCAATTGGATTGTAAGTACAAATGTAACACCCCTTCTATCAAAGTGACTTACCAAGGTCTACCTTCGCAAATGTGAGCATTACCAATTCTGTCCCCGAGGTAGCATATATCAAAGTTACGATAATAATGAAACATGTATTGAATATAAACGAAATTTAATCAAAATTTAAAAAATCTAAAACTCTAAAAGTAAGTACAACTCAACTAGATAAGTGAATGTCTAGACAACAAAGGAAGCTAAAAACAGTCATAGTCTCGACAATGTCCTATCCAAACCCGCAAACCATCTCAAACATCAACGCCTGCTAAACTCACTGGCTCCTGTTTGCCGGAAATACCAAATGTTACCCCATAGTTTTGAAAAAATTGAAGGGTCAGTACAATTATATAATTAATCACCGCAAAATAAGAATATGCAACTCAAGGCATCTCAACAAATACTCCACCACCCAAATTCCATAATCCACAAATAACTCTCATCGCAACAACTATCCTAGTTCACATAGCAACAGCTAACCCACCCCTAGCGACGTCAGACTGCATAATTCAACATCAAATCCCCCTCATTGGAACGAGGGAACCCAATCTCATAAATGTGCACAGTCAGAAGAGGAGAAATGAGGGGGGTGAAACTGTAACACCCTCATAAACCAAGGCCTTTAAGAAGGATCATCGGACTATAAAAGTGTCACCATCTTGGTTTCCCAAGGTAAAATATCAAAGTAAACGTGCAAGCAACTTATTATAAAGATAAGTAAAGTGAATACAACAGTCTCAAAAGAATAGTAAAAACAACAACTGTCTACCGAAGCTAAGTATAAAAGAACAACTGTGACTAAACTATAAAGAATGTGATGACGCAATTCTCCCAGCCATAACATCAACCATCGCGACGTACTACCTGAGAATCTGTTCACCATAACCATGGATCATCACAGTAATATACAACAAGCATCAGTTACTGCTAAATAAGATGGTCAAAACTACAAGTAACAACAGATACACAATACTGATATACAATAACCAAACCGATATCACATCTCATCACATTACAAGCGGCGACCTCTAGTCTCACATCCAACCCCACCTGCTCGCGGCAAATAGTACCCATACCATTAATGTGCACATCCCCTCCATGGTGGGAACAACGAAGGGTGATCGTATTATTGAGAGCCATCTCTCTTCAATTGTCCCCAACATATGTTCCCAAATTAATCATCAACAAAACACTGATATCAGTTATACAAGTAGCAAAAGATCGTCACAACCACAATTAATAATAACTGAGTAGGGAAACCCTACCTCAAAGCAATTCACGTAAGGATAAGATTGATAATGATCTACCACTGTTCTTCTCTATGAATTCCCCTCCTAGGATAACATATAATATATTACTAACCATTGTCACAATCATACTTATCTTAAAGCATACTAATTAACGAATACGAAACTTCCTTGATGACGACGACGCTAGGTTATGATGATCCTCGCGACAACTTCGGTATGAACTTCTAAAGGTTGTAGGGTGAAAGATTTTGAGAGAAAAGTGAATGACTGCAGAATGATTAGGGTAATTTTGATTTTTAACTTCCGAAATTCTTTTATAAAGTTATCGTGACGCTGACACGGGAAAACTAGCTCGACCGAGTTACTGACTCACTAGGCCGAGTTGGGCTAGCTCGGCCGAGTTACACTAACTGGACTGAGTTTGACTTACTCGACCGAGCACGAGTTACTCGGCCGAGTTGGGTCACAATTCAGCAACAACTCCGACCATGGGTAAACTCGATCGAGTTTAGCCAAATCGACTGAGTTACCCATACGACAAATAGAGGGGTGTTATAGAAATCATCTCCCGACATGTCTCACAATATCCAATCCCACATCTCCAACAACTACAATTACAATAACAAAATACTATAATCAACCAATCACAACAACACCCAAAGCAATTAATTGTATAATGATACTGTGTAGGGAATATCCTACCTTATTTTCAAATCCCAGGAAAACAACGTAACAACGTCTAGAAATGCTCATTTACAAAATCCTCAGCTATACAATAATCAATGCACTACTATTACCACACCAATCCCACAACAATACTTTCAAAATCCCCTACTTAACACAAACTAGAGTTAAGACGAATACAAAAATGCAATAAAGATGAGAATGGTACTTACAATCCGATTGACGCAAGAAATATGAAATTTGATGATCAAAGAGCTAGATCCTTGCTTGGTTGTGTTTAGAATGATTATGGGGAGTTAAGAGAAAAGTGTTGGGTTATAAATGATTTCATGAAACTGATCAAATAACTCATGAATCATCCTAATCAAACCACGCAAAACACGTCCCAAACCAGGCACTCGATTGAGTGTCAAAATCTATACTCGACCGAGTGAAACACCAACTTGGTCGAGTGACTCAGTGTCAGTAGCCTGACCAACCCAAAAAACACATTCGGTCAGACACACTCGCTCGAGTGTGACTCACCCGACCGATTACTACGCATTACTCGACCGAGTTCAACACATTACTCAACCGTGTACGTACTACTAAACCTAGTGACACTACACGAATACAGAAAACAGACAACTGATTTTGGCGACTGCTTTCAGTCGCCAAATACAAATTGGCGACTGAAAGCAGTCGCCAAAATGTAGTTGCAGAGCTTAGTCGCCAAAAAAAAATGGGCGACTAATTTTAGTCGCCAAATTTGGCGACCGAACTTTCCATCGCCAATAGTAAGATTTGGCAACTGCTGTGGTAGTCGCAAAATTAGCGACTGATCAGGGGTGTAGTCGCCAAATTGGCGACTGAACTGCAATCACCAATCTGCTTTTTCAGTCGCCAATTGGCGTGACATTCCAGGGATTTCTGTTTCAGCTATTTTGTTTTGGCGACTGTAATCAGTCGCTACATAATTTCAGTCGCCAAATTTGCTGGGCATTTCATGGTGATTTTCTATTTTGATCGTGTCAATTCTCCATTTTAATCGTGCCAATTCTCAATGACACCCTGCAAACCGAAAATAACCACCAATTTGGCGAACAACACCATTTGAAACACCCATTTCTCATTTAATCAAAAAATGAGAAACATTATCCAACTACTCTAACACTCCCATTTACTTAAAAGCCTTTAGCAAGACATTCTAAAATAAATAGAGCTGTTACCATCGAGGAATGTCCGAGGTAGTGAATAACAAAGTAAAACAATCAAAATACTTTATACAAAACTGATAAAATTTAAACTTTGGTTATTACAGTTACTACACAGCGGAAAAGAAAATACAACTGATGACTTCTCTAGACGTGATATAATTCTAAGTCGGTCCAAAGTCTGCATCTCACATTCCTGCCCCCAGTTCCTAGCTCATCTGTCTCTGACCTGTAAAATCTATTCCCCATTCCGGATCATCGTAGGTGTACACGAATACACTGTCAACCTCGCGGTTGAGTAGGGTAACACAATAATTATAATGCAACAATTATGATATGCAAATGCAATGATATGCTCGAGCTCAATCTCAATCTCATTCTCAATCACAATCACAATCTCAAACTCATACCCTTGCACCAAGCCATACCGAACCTCCCGGTAGACTATAATCGGCCGTCGCCGAACACCAGCTCAATAGCTGATAAGACACCAGGCCTGGTCTGCAGAACCACTCTGGGCTTTATATCAAAACAATATCTGACCATAACTTTCTCGGTAACCAATGCATATGCTATGCTCATGAATGCCACGATATAATTATTCAATCATGCTATCAAATACTGAAATGCTCATGACATTGCCAATAATCCACAATCAATCCAACCAATATCAATCTTCTATAATTCATGCTTGCATCCATAACATACAAGGCAACATCCTTACATAACACATCACAGAGTAAACATCCATTCATAACACTTCATAACGTATAGTGTCAGTGTATCCTACCTGGAGTAGCAAGTCTGCAAATAGCAATCACCTTCCAGAAATATTCCACTTCGAATTCAGTTCCTTTAAATATTACTTACATCAATTTCTAAACATGCAACCAAGTACTATTAACTAATCGTAAACTTACTAAACATAGACTTACTAAATATAGCACACGATCAACGTACTATTCAATTATTACTAACTTAATAACATATACAACTCTTTTAACGATATTACTCATATTCTCAATAATAATAATATAAATACAAACGTTAACAATATACCTCTTAATAGAATAACAATAACACCAAAAATATACTATCATACAATTATTAAAATCTAGTAACAATAACACCCTTAATAATTAATAACATAAAACATTAATAATAATAAACAACAACAATAATACAACTACTACAAATTACCATGTAATACTAATAATAATACACTAATAATATTTTATCATATAATGATACTAATAATAATAATATTAGTAATCATAAGAATTAATTAAGAATAAAATAAAGACAACTCAATCCCAAAATACGCAGCTCAAACAACCCTTCGTTAAATTCCAGCCACCAGACCCGTGACAGCCCATCCTCAACAGCCCTAACGACCACCCTACCGTCCCTGAACCACCACCAACCCCTGGTGGCTGCTAACACTGCACTATGACGTATCCACTGAGACCAACCACGACACCTGACTCGCCCCCACTAGCCCTCTACACTAGCCACAAAACCCCCTGCTCACAACAACGCATTGCCACCTATTGTTCCTCTTCTCTGTACCCGCCTGAAACCACCTAAATATCACCATGCCAGCCACCACTTATCACCAACTACTACCGTGGTTGCCACCCCTGGACCACGATGCATCTACTGACCACTAACACCATCCTCAACGTGTCCATATTATCCCTCGAACCCAGCCTCAAAACACCCCGGGTCACAACCATTACCTGTTATAACCGTGTGTCTGACCCTCTGCAAATACACCTCAAACAGCCTTCAGACACCACCACTACAACTAACCACCCCTCTCGACACCCTCGTCACCCACAACCTCCTGGTGACAAAACCAGTCTTCGACGCCTCCTAAACCACCCAAAACAGTCGCATAAAACTTGCACACCCACGTACTGTTATATCTTATGCTACCTTTTGTGTCAAATACGGCATCCCAACCACCACACACCACCCTACAACCACCAACACAGTCTACCCTAACCCACTACTACTTCAACCCATGAACTCGTACCCAAAATAATCAAAACAACAACCGAATAAACACATAAAAACGAGACAGAGTATAAGGGATGAAAACAACGTTTTTATTGCGTGTGACTTTGTGGCGGTTAAAACGATACCCATGGTGGTCCTACGGTGGTTTAAATATGACAACCATGTTATTCATATGAAAAGGATTGTATACCACTATAGCATTCAGATATGACGATATAAAAAGTACGATAAATTACTTACGAAACATTGTTGCGCAAAGAAAAACGATTATGGCGATGGGCTGTTATGCAGCGTTTATCTTCTTCTTTGTTCTCCTTCAAGTCATGGTGGTCAAGGTGTGTTTAGGGTAGGGTTGTGGATGTAGACGGGGTAGGTGGTAACTAGGGTTTTATGAGATAACGGGGGCAGACGAGGTAGGGTTTAACGTATGATATCTTATGTCGATGGTGGTAGGGTTTATGAGGATAGTCAAGTCTAATTCTTTTATTTTGTTTATCACTACCACAACCCAACCCATCACGCGCCACCTATAGCCCGAAACCAAGCCCATCACGCAAAACGTAAAATTATACTATTTATACTCCGTTCTCGACTCATAACTTGAATTTAACGAAACAAGTAACTTACAAAAACAACCCGTATAACTACTATACTTATAATAACAATTAGCAAAACGTACCGTATAAAATATGATTACACCTCATCTTGATAAAATATAAACCAACTCATCATTACTAACTTATAGAAATAAGGGGTATTACAACTACAAGGACTAAACTAAAGTAAACTAAAAATTATCCAACTATAAGGTTCGATACTAATACATGGAAACTAAACTAACTAAACTGCAAATCCCATACTAGCTCCACTACCACCACCCTTTGCATGTGGATCGTTAGGGTCATTACGTGGCTGTGGACCGGGGTTGCAATGGGCGAAGTAGGTTTCCATGGCATTCAATCGCTCTTTCATCAACCGAAACTCTTCGTATCGTTCTATAATATTCGCCCTCCTTTCATCATCAAGTTGAGTCTGTAGTTGACTCACAAGAGCGGGCTCATAAGTTTGTCGCGGCTCACATGAAGATCTTCTTGCTGGTTCTTTAAAAAACCCACCATGAGCGTTTCCGGTGCCATAAACATTCCCCTTCTTGTATCCCTTCACCAAATCAAACCAATCTCATTATCTGGTTTCTCGGGATGTGCCTCTTTCTCAGCCTCGCATGCTTCCTACGTTAGTTAACAGAAAACTCCCATTAGTTAACAAAAAACTATCATCATTAGTTACAAAACTATCATTAGTTAACAAAACTATCATAAGTTAACAAAAATTCATCTTACATATAAGGCTTTGTCTTTTGGCTTAATCCAAGTTCTTTCATTTTTGTTGTTGACCCTGGAATGTGTGTCACGGAATAGTTCCGGGGCCGTCAACAGAGCATCAGTTGGGTTCTTTTTCTTCTTATACACGAACAAAATTCAATGAATATAAATGACATTATTATTACCATCTTCTTCTAATATTCAAATAAACTAAATAAATAAGTATTACTATACATATATGAAAACTTACACCAAAAAGTAGTTCCAAAAAAGACCGTGAACCCGCGTTATGGGTAGGCTCGGCCATTCCATCCTTCTTCCCTCCCCTTTTGTTCTTCGCTTTCTGCGCCGATTTAGCTTGAAACTCAGGGGTTTCACGACGCCTCGTAAGACCCTCAAAAGCCTCACCTACAATGATAAATTATGTTATTAGTAAGATGTTCATCCTTTATTCTATACAAGTGACAAAGCTAATTCTATAGATATACCTTGAAGATGTGGGGCCTTTCCCGTTTTAGCCATCTTATAGATAATATCTTTGTATCTAGAGGCACCAACATCGTGGTACCTCTGACGGACACTAACCTCTAATTCAAGCGGCCAAGAAAAAATTTGCTACAAAAAAATAACATTAAGTATTAGTTAAAAAATAACAGTTAGTAAGTATTATACTAAATTAAGTAATTAATAAAAGGATTTTGATTACCCGAAAGTTATTAAACCATGCTTCTTTTTGAGCTTCACTGGCTTCACTCAAATTAAGTGGCACATGACCTAACAAATTCTGCTTGGTACTATTAGTTACTTCTCGAACAACGGTCTGATGTGTAAACCCGAAACATAAATTGTTAATTAAAACTAAGCATTTATTACTAATAAAATGAATAATTACAATATAATAAAAAATATAATAATACTTACCAAAATCCCGCTGGATCAAGTATCTTCCGTCGCCTGTTTTCCTTATTCTTGCATTGTAGTGTGACACAAGGCTCCAAAATATTTAGTATTATAGTATTTCCTCCATAAAAATGAACTTCTCCCTTGAAGTTCATATTCATACCTGCATAGCCTACACACCTACTAATTTCACCACCCAATATAACTCAAAGCAACTCGAACCAATAACAAAACATGCCAAAAGATGGACCAAACACCCGAAACCAACTCAAAACATATATGAGTCTAACTCAAAATGTATGCGGCCATATCCTACCCCCTAAAAAGAATAAGGTTACACCCTCGTAACCACATACCTGCTTGAAAAGGAGAGGATGGCGTTCTTTTGTTTCCTCCTCCGATTCCCACGTGGCTTCTTCCACGTTATAATTAGACCATAACACTTTGAGTAGCATAGTCTCATCATTGCTCGTATTTTGCACCTTGCCATGCAATATTTCCTTTGACACTTCAAAATATGGAGGGAATCATCTGGCTCAATAGTCTCAACCTCCAACACATGAGATGGGTCACTAATATAATTTCAAATTTGTGATACATGAAATACGTTGTGAACTCGATCAAGTATCAGTGGAAGGGATAGTCTATAAGCCACTTCACCGATCTTGTCGAGTATCTCGTAGGGACCTATAAACTTTTAGCTCTAATTTTCTCTTTTGCCAAATCTTATCCCCCAACGCATTGGTGACACTTTTAAACTCAATGTCATGACGAAGTAAGTATGCAAAACTCTTTTGTCGATCTTTCACCGCCTTCATCTTTTTCCGAATCAAGTGAACTAGTTCAATCATATCTTGCACCATCTATTGCCCTAACCCAATGCCTCTGTTGTAACACTCCGACCTACCAAATTTCCTTACCAAGGCCTACCTTATTATATAGGGATATTACCATCTCGTTGTGGGAAAATATCTGTATATATTCCCAATTCTTTATATGTAGGATTATAACGAATTTATAAGGTACGATTTATAGTCATAAACGAAATACGAGATACAAAGATTTGGAACAAGAATTAACCTTCTGTCCTTGCAAAGGCCTAAGAACAGATATCAAGATAGATATCCTCCTAATTATTGCACCCAAGATGTTCCAAGAAATACCTCTTCCTGAACTAGAAACTGCAAAATTACCTTTAATTTTGTGTAATATAAAAGCTAAAGAGAGAGAGAGAGAGGGAGTCAGTCGTGTGGAACTCGTAAGTAATATGTGCCGTGGGTATGTCCTATTTATAGCTGCAAACTACCTTGCTATTAGACATAAACTAGGATTCCCCAAATCGGTATTTGGGTCTACCTCTAGCACTTCACAACAACTGAACAACTTAATATTTGCTCCAGTTGTGTCGTGCTCTACTGTCCCACATGACACTCACTGGCCGAAAATCTTCTGCTCACCAAAATTTTATCTTTATAGAATCGGTTATATTCTCTCTTATGTGTAATGTTTTATCTTGTATAAATATCGTATATTTATAATCCACTAATTAAATATAACCTTTCATATTTAATTAAATCATTTAATCTTTACTAAATAATTTTATTACACAAAAATTAAATATAACATTTATATTTAATTTCGAATTAACACTTTAATTCGTCTCAGCTAATATTATTTAATCAGTATTAAATAATTATATCATCATTACATTGACTAACCCGTTTAGTCTAATCGGGTATAAATATGATTACCTTTTCATCTAATCATATCTCTCAGATTCCATCATTTAGGTGTGACTCTTAGGGACCAGTTGATTACCGCCATCTGTATGACAATAACGTCAAACTTTCTAGCAAGCCAATCGTTACTGATAAACGTGAATCAACTGGCTAAAATACAAAGTATACCCTATGTTCCTTTAAGAGATTTATTCGTGTATGTTGTCGCACTAACTGTGGAGGACACTAGCTCCAACAATCTCCCACTTGTCCGTACAAGTGTATGTGCGATAACCGTTTCTCATATCCAATTAAATTTCTCCCACTCAATGTAAAACAATTTGCAAATCTTTATTCACAAAGGTCGTAGTTTACAAACGTTCTGTATCAAGAGTGGTTTTCCCGACTAAAGAGTAACTTAACTGATAACGAATCATTATTCGAGCATGGCCATGCATTTCAGTTACTAATCCTCGAGTGGCCCTGAGAAATATTAAAACCTGATAAGGGATGGATATTTTCCTCAACTCGAGTCTTGCAGATGTAAGCGCAGTATGAAATGACCCAAAAAAATCTGCTTAGCCCCAGTTATGGTCAGCTAGTGAGAAAGAAATCAAAGTCACACAAAACTGCCATTTATCTCAAGAAACAGTCGATGATCAAAAGAATCGACTCAAGAAACACTATGGACGTCCATCCACGACCTGACACCAAATGTTTAGTAACATTTAGGACTCCATTGCATCGTCACACAAATGTCCTATGAGTTATCCTTATAATCTCGTATCTGTGATCGATCAGTCAATGGTTTGACTTATGGTTTATAGAACCCACCATCAATCGACGTCACAAAATAATTGCCAGAGTTATCAGCTCATGTAGGCAATTACGAACCACAATAAAATATAATGTAATGCAGTTCACTTTGTGGTGTTCAAAGTTGTCTGTACAATCCACATGAAAAACAAAATATGAAAACAAAATCGTTGGTGTTATAAATAGTATATGAAACAGATACAATATCCGATCCACAAAAGTACTAATACAACTCAGGAACACGTTCAATTCTCATTGAAATAACGTGCCCTTCATGCTTATCATATCTTAATGGCTTCGTGAGAGGATCTGCGATGTTGTCATATGTCGCAATCTTGTATATCACTATCTCCTTTTGCTCCACGTAGTCTCGAATCAGGTGAGCTTTCCGCAGTACATGTCTAGATTTGTTACTAGACTTAGGCTACTTAGCCTGGAAGATGACACCTCTATTATCTCAATAGATGGTGATTGGGTCATTCGAACTAGGAACTACTGTTAGTCCTTGTAAGAACTGACGTCTCCATATAGCTTCCTTTGCAGCTTCCGAAGCGGCATAGTACTCGGACTCACTTTTAGAATCTGCAATAACACTCTGCTTGGAGCTTTTCCAACTGACAGCAGTACCATTAAGAGTAAAAACGAATCCAGAATGAGATTTCGAGTGATCTCGATCCGTTTGGAAGCTAGCATCTGCGTAACTATTTGTGCAAAGCTCAGTGTCTCCACCATAAGTCAATACCCACTCTTTAGTCCTCTGTAGGTACTTAAGAATGTTTTTAACAGCCATCCAATGTGATTCAACTGGATTGCCTTGGTACCTACTCGTCATACTCAAAGCATATGCCACGTCTGGACGTGTGCATATCATGACATACATGATCGATCCTATAGCTGATGCATAAGGAATGCGACTCATGCGCTCGACCTCTTCCGGTGTCTTAGGTTCCTGAGTCTTACTCAAATGCACCCCGGAGACCATCGGAAGCAACCCCTTCTTGGAGTTGGTCATGCTGAATCTGTCAAGAATCTTAACTATATAAGACTCCAGACTCAGTGATAACATCCGTTGTGATCTATCTCTATAGATACGGATCCCCAAGATACACCGTGCCTCACCCAGATGTTTCATCTGAAAATAGTTCTTTAACCATACTTTAACCGAAGATAAGGGAGGGGTGTCATTCCCGATCAAGAGTATGTCATCGACATACAACACTAGAAAGACGATCTTGCTCCCACTCGACTTGATATATAATCATGGTTCTTCGACTGATCGAATAAAACCATTCTTTTTTATCACTTGGTCGAAACGATGTTTCCAAGTCCTAGATGCTTGCTTAAGTCCATAAATGGAACGCTTAAGCTTGCACACTTTCTTAGGATTTTTAGGATCGGTGAAACTTCCGGGTTGTACCATGTACAAATCCTCCTCTAAATAACCATTTAAGAAGGTGGTTTTCACATCCATTTGCCAAATTTCATAGTCATGAAAAGTAGCAATCGCTAAGATAATCCGAATGGAACGCAACATGACGACGGGTGCAAAAATCTCATCATAGTGCAACCCTTGCACTTGAGTGAAACCTTTTGCAACTAGTCGTGCCTTATAGGTGTCTGGTTGTCCCTTGATGGAACGCTTTATCTTATAAAGCGTGCACTGAAGAGGTCGTACCTTATCAGACAAATCAACCAACTCCCATAAGTTCTTCTCATACATGGAGTCCATCTCGAAGTGCATGGCATTAAGCCATAGCTTTGAGTCGGAACAGGTCATAGCTCCTTTATAGGTCACGGGTTCGTTACTCTCTAAGAGAAAAACATCAACTCCGTCAAGTTCCTCAATCATACCAATCTATTTGTCTGGAGGAATGGACTGTCTACCCGACCTTCAAGGTTCCTCAGCAATACTAACTGCAGTAGAAGATGAAGTAATAGTTTCCTCCATTGGTCGCTCAGTAGTTGGTTCTTGAACCTCCGACAGATCGAAGGTTCTATTACTTGTATGATGCTCGAGAAACTCTTTCTCTAAGAACTTCGCACTAGCCGCAACAAAAACGCGGTGTTCAGTAGGCGACTAGAAGTAATGACCAAACATTCCTTTTGGATAACCAATAAAGTATGTCTTGACCGATCGCGGGCCGAGCTTATCCTCGTGTCTCCACTTGACATAAGCCTCGCAGCCCCAAACCCGATTAAAGGACAAATTAGGGACCGTTCCTTTCCATATCTCATATGGAGTCTTGTCAACAACTTTAGACGGACTTCGGTTAAGTATAAGAGCAGCTGACAATAGAGAAAAGCCCCAAAATGAATCCGACACAACTGTGTGACTCATCATGGATCGAACCATATCTAGTAGTGTTCGATTTCTCCGTTCGGGCACAAGATTTAATTATGGTGTTCCAGGTGGAGTCAACTGTAGTACTATACCACAGTCTTTCAGGTGTTGATCAAACTCATTCGAAAGATATTCGCCACCACGATCTGATTGAAGTGCTTTAATATTTCTATCCAGTTGTTTTTCAACCTTCGCCTGGAATTCCTTGAACATTTCAAAGGATTTACTTTTATGCTTCATTAAGTAGACATATCTGTATCTACTTAAATCGTCCGTGAAAGTGATAAAATATCTATAGCCGTCTCTTGCGGTGATTGACATAGGTTCACACACATCTGTATGTACGAGGCCTAATAGGTCAGCAGGGCGCATTCCAACACCTTGAAGGAAATACAAGTCATCTTACCTATAAGACATGATTCACATGTGCCAAATGATTCATAATCAAATGGGGATATAACGCTATTCTGTATTAGCTGCTTTACACGTTTCTCATTTATGTGTCCCATACGATAGTGCCATAAATATGTTTGATCTTTGTCACCAACCTTTAATTTCTTAGGAGTCGTTTGGTTGATTAGGGAAGTTGATTTTCCTAGGAACTTACAATTCATGGGAAATAAGTTCCCACATCTAATTCGGGTGAATTTGAGAAAAGTCTTTGGTTACACATGTAGGAATTAAATTCCACAGGAACTTCGAATGACCGAGGGGGAGTAGGTAAATAAGTTCCTAAATTATGTAGGCATTGGAAGTTCCTAGGAACTTCTAATTCCTCCATTTTGCAAAAATTATGGCAACCAAACAACCCATGTTTTTGCAAATCATGAGATTTTACAATTCACGTGTTTTCAAAGTGTCAACCAAACAACCCCTTATTATACACGTGTAATATTTCAGTCGATTGATCTAAGACATATATACCATTCATGGAAATTGCTTTACCATAAACCATTCCATTTAAAGAGAAATTACAACTATTATCCTTTATTAAGAATGAAAATCCGTCTTTATCGAGTACGGAAACTGAAATAATGTTCTTAGATAAACTGGGTACATAATAAAAGTTATACAGATATAACTCGGATCTGCTCGGTAGCTGGAACACATATGTTCCCACGGAAGCAGCAACAACTTTTGCTCCATTCCCGACTCGCAGGTCCACATCACCCTTTGCGAGAGGTGTGATGTTTTTTAGGTCCTGCAAATGATTACACAGACGAGAACCACAACCAGTATCAAGTACGCAAGTTCTGAAACTTGCATGGTTAATCTCAATCATATGAATATAAGATGACATACCAACAGGAGCGACGCGGCCTGCTTTTATGTCCTTACGGTACACTGGACAGTTCCGCCTCCAATGCACAGTCCTGTGGCAATGATGACACTCAATGTTACCGTCTTTGCTCTTAGGCTTCCCTTGTGAGCTACTTGTCTCCCCGAGCCCACTCTTGAATCCGGCCTTTTTGAACTTAGGAGGTTTAGCTACAGTTAGCTCTCCTTGAGCCTTTCCCTTACCTTTTCCTTTGTTAGCAATCATGAGAACATCTTGCTTTATGCTCTCACTCAATTTAAGATCTTTCTCGATCTGTACCAGAAGGGAGTGTATCTCATTAGGACTTTTTCTCATGTCATTCATATAATAGTTTGCCCTAAATATGGAAAAACCATCGTGAAGTGAATGAAGCATCCGATCAATGATCACGTTCTCACTGATCTTGCAGTTTAGGGACTCCAATTTTTCGACATTCTCAATCATATTGAGAATGCGTGGCTAACATGTTGGCCCTTTTGGAGTTTCGCGTCAAAGAAGCGACATGTGTGCTCCTAAGTAACGATTCTCGGTGCTTTTGAGAACTCGTTCGTGAGCGTTTTAAAAATCTTATTTATACCATGGGAAATGAAGCGTCTTTGCAAATTGGATTCCATTGCAAATATGAGTACGTTCTTTATCGCACCTGCTTCCATAACGAAATCTAGCATGGGGCCTGGGTTTGGTGGTAACGGCTGAGTCAAGTACTTGAGCTTACCATCAGTTATGGCTGCATTCCGTAATGCAGCCTCCCACTTCGCAAAGTTGGACCCATCATTTTTCAGTCGCGTGGATTGATCCAAGTGATCCATAAAAGCCTTTTGCCAGGATTCTTTTGCTAGTGTGGCACTAGGCATAGGGGCATCAGTATAACCAGCCATAGTATTTGCAGTATTATTGATTTGTAAAATGAATTCTACACTGTAAAGAAGAAAATAAAATATAATAAGCATACCATCGTTTTGTAAATAGTCTAATGCAAAAACAGTTTAATGCGACGACTAAAGCATTTATATAATTGATCTTCCTCACGGACTGTATAAATGATCCCAAGACTCAATTTCAGTAAATTGGTAAGCCAACCTTTTGGCTAATTCTACATTTAGAATTCTTGGTCGATAAATTTCTGTAATTTTATCTTTAGTCCACCATAACCACAGGATCGTACGAGGGTCATGATGTTGAAGTAAAATAAGTCAACAGCTACTACTTACCCAACGTAGAAGGGGTCATATGGTGAGTAAGGTCCTATATGCTTGGCGACGAAGAAGAGATTCATAGTAATTTAACTTATAAAAGACTAATCTCAATTTTAGGTTATAGAGAAAGATCCCATCATCTTTAATTTTAATTCAATTAAGTGAAGGAATATCTAGCATGCGAGAATGAATAAACTAAGGTGATGGGTTAAAAGAAAATATGCAAGTGACATCTGTATGCACATGATAATTAAACATACATACCTATATGAGTTAATTTTCATGCAATCTAAGGTGGTTTGGTTTAGGCGGAAAAAATGATGCAAAAACATGTGAATGACAAGCAATAAGAACGGAAATAAATACGAAAAATAAAACAAGTCCTAGTGTGGCCTATCCTACCAAAAAGAACAAAAAAATACAACTTTGGAATCCATTCAGCAATGGACCTAGAAGCTTGTCTTGACTTGATGTTTCGTCTTGGTGATGTAGTGGGAGTGAGCAATCCGATCTCCGTCTTTGTCTTCTTTATTACAATTTGATTTACATAAAAATATCCTATTGTTACATTCTAATTCCAACAACATAATAAAAAAATATTACACAAGGGAGATTCGAGATCTCATAATTACATCACAAATTATGTTTCATTCATTACGAAAACATAATTTACTAAGACCACATTAGATATTACAATTTACAACTGATTACAAAAAAATGTAAATAAACCATTCACAAACATTCAACATAATATAAAAGACGCATCATACTAATAAATTATTCATTCAAGACATAATTCCGTAACTATGTAGAGTAATATACCCAAACCACCATATAAAAATGACTAAATCATGTGATAATTCCGTAATTAATCACATAACTTTAATCAAACAATAATATGTATTCATATTATCGTATAATATGAATTAATCCAACATTATTTTAATTCGTTTTAAAATAACTTAGGTATCAAAAACTAGTGAACTTTTTCACCCAAAAATACACATTATCTTTAGGGTAAATTGATAAACACTACCAACTTTATTCCTCTTTTTCATAATTAATACCAACATAATCAATAATTAGTAATCAGTACCAAGATATTAAATTTTTTCTATGTTATGTACCAAGTCACCTTTTTACTCTAGTTTTTTCCAACTCTACAAGGTCCTTTTATATAAGAGAATTATTTTGGAGTTGGGTGAGTAGGGGTTTGTTCTTGACTAATGGCTTTTTGGACCTATTCGAGTAGATTAGTATCAGATTTTCACGTGACTTAGTATCTATCGTAGAAAAAAATTAATATTTTGGTATTGATTACTAATTATCACTTATGTTGATAATGATTATGAAAAAGGGTCATTATATTGGTTTTGTTTATGAATTAACCCTTATCTTTATAATGTATAAAAAAACAAGACGTAACAGCCCGGAAAAAAAAAATCAGCCGAAAATAAAAAAAAAATAAAAACAGGCTACTCAAAAAACAGTCTACTCGAAAAAAAAAAACTTTTTTTTATGTGAACAGTACCCGTTTTTTTTCATTTTTTTTTTTAAAAAAAAGTTTATGAAAATCATACAAATTAAATTTCGTAAACCTAACGCTCTGACACCACTTGTGGGAAACTATCTGTTTATATTCCCAATTCTTTATATGTAGGATTATAACGAATTTATAAGGTATGGTTTATAGTCATAAACAAAATACGAGATACAAAGATTGAGAACAAGAATTAACCTTCTGTCCTTGCAAAGGCCTAAGATTAGATATCAAGATAGATATCCTCCTAATTGTTCCACCCAAGATGTTCCAAGAAATACCTCTTCCTGAGCTAGAAACTGCAAAATTACCTTTAATTTTGTGTTAGATGAAAGCTAGAGAGAGAGGACTCAGTCGTGTGGAACTCGTAAGTAATATGTGCCGTGGGTATATCCTATTTATAGCTGCAAACTACCTTGCTATTAGACATCAACTAAGATTCCCCAAATCGGTATTTGGGTCTACCTCTAGCACTTCACAACAACTGAACAACTTAATATTTTCTCCAGTTGTGTCTTGCTCTACTGTCCCACACGGCATTTACTGGCCGAAAATCCCCTGCTCACCGAAATTCTATCTGTATAGAATCGGTTATATTCTCTCTTATGTGTAATGTTTTATCTTTTATAAATATCTTATATTTATAATCCACTAATTAAATATAACCTTTTATATTTAATTAAATCATTTAATCTTTTATTAAATAATTTCATTACACAAAAATTAAATATAACATTTTATATTTAATTTTGAATCAACACTTTGATTCGTCTCAGCTAATATTATTTAATCAGTATTAAATAATTACATCATCATTACATTGACTAACCGTTTAGTCTAATAGGGTATCAATATGATTACATTTTTAGCTAATCATATCTCTCAGATTTCATCCTTTACTGTTAGGGACCAGTTGATTACCGCCATCTGTATGACAATAACGTCAAACTTTCTAGCAAGTCAATTGTTATTGATAAACGTGAATCAACTGGCTAAAATACAAAGTATACCTTGTGTTCCTTTAAGAGATTTATTCGTGTTGTCGCACTAACTGTGGAGGACACTAGCTCCAACACTCGGTTTCCTAGGGTAATGAATATCTAATAAACAATAAAAGAACGATTATATAAAAAGTAGAGTTGTTTAGAAAAGACAAGCTAAACTGAATTTGAAATACAACCCTGTCTCAATCAAAACTGTAGAGTATGATAGAGAACTAATGATCACAAAAATAAGCTACTGAACACGACATCCCATCTAATACCGCAGCTTGACTCAAACATAACACACCTGTCAACCCACTACTCCCCATTTGCCGGAAATATCAAATGGTTGTTCACCATAGTTTTGAAAACATACGAAGGTCAGTTACTGCATAAATGATCATAACAACAAGCAAGGAAAACATTACAATCACCATCTCAATCCAATCCTCCAGACTCCAAGAATAGGATTCGAATCGTAACCCGGATTCGACTATATAGCGTAACATGAAGCCCTAAAAGGCACCCATCGCAACAGGTAATCCAATCCACCGGTGCGTTTCCGGTTCCGCGAGATGTTAATTAGAGATTTCAGGATCATTCTTAAGTATTTCTTATTTTTGTCAAACACCAAAACAAATAATTTTGTCTCAAAACTAAATCCTAAACATCTCTAATCAACATCTGACAAGGGATTTAGTTGCGTCGATCATCCTTGTTTGTGTATCTTTCGTTGTTCAAGTAAGTTTTATCCTTTAATTCAATCAATTGATATGTTAGGTTTTGTAGTGCCTTACTCAATTGGTAAGAAGAATTTATATGTTGATATAGGAGGAGAGTGTATAGAGGAATGCTTGTAATTAATTGATCGTGCTATGGCGTTGAGGTAGGGTTTCCCTACTCAGTTATCTGTTAGGTGTGATGATATATGTTTTATGTTATTTTGAGAAAAGTATCATGTTTGTGTTCATCGTTACCATTGAGATATGAGGAAGTTATGTTTGGGACCATTGTTGGGAATTGGCTCTGAATCTTACGACCGCCCTTCGTGGTTCCCACCACGAAGAGGATGTGCACATTAATTAAGGATCTGTGTACCGCTTATTGGGAGCAAGCGAGGTTGGGTAGTGTGACTACAGTCTCCACTAGAGATGATTATGAGGATATTTGGATACTGTTGGATTATTGTTATTGTTATATCTTTGTTTATACGTTTGTGATGTTGAGTAACTAACGTTAGTATATTTTGTTACTGTGATGATCCATCTGTAATGGTGAGCAGACTCACAGTAGGTATCTCATAGTTGATGATTACATGAGGCTAGGGATGGAGACGAGTCACCACCTGGATGATTAGCTCAGTTTTCGCTGTTATATATTTCCGTTGTGTTGAGAAACGTTGTATTGACACTTATAAAATATTAATAAATGTTCTTGACTTTTTTTTAATATTCTACCTCGGGTAACCGAGATGATAACATCTTCATAGGCTGAGGATCATTGGTAAAGGCCTTGGGTTTCAGATATCTTTTTCCCGTTATTTTAAACTTATTGTATAACTAATACTTAATTATGTTTCACATCTTTAATTTGAATTTCCGCGATTTTGTTTATTTCATATGTTGAAAAAGTTTCATATATTCACGTAATTCTTCTACATATTACTTATTTATCTTTAAGCATAACCCCGGGGTTCACAACAGTTACCATACAAGAATCGGGATGACACCACTCAAGGCATTGTTTGGGAGGAAGTGTGGGAGCCTGGTGTGTTTGGATGAAAATTCATAGGCCGCCATTTTTGGACCTCAACTGGTGCAATTTGTCATTGAACAAGTTCACTTTATTCGGCACAAGTTGAAGGTGTAAGATCAACAAAATAGTTATGCTGATATACATTGTCGTGACATTGATTTTCAAGTGAGTGACAAAGTTCTTTTGAAAGTGTCACCAATTCGTGGGGTGATGAGATTTGGCAAAAGAGGAAAGTTGAGCCAAACGTTTATAGGTCACTACAAGATACTCGACAGGATCGGTGAAGTAGCTTATAGACTAGCACTTCTACCTGCACTTGATCGAGTTCACAGTGTATTTTATGTATCACAACATTGAAAATATATTAGTGACATGTGTCATTTGTTGGAGGTTGAGATTATTACGATAGATGAAGCACCCACTTATGTTGAAATCCCAAAGGAAATCGGAGATTGCAAGGTCTGAAAGACGAGGAATGGTGAGACTACGCAACTCAAAGTGTTATGGTATAATTATAACATGGAAGAAGCCACATAGGAAACATAGGAGGCAATGAAAGAACGTTATCCTCACCTTTTAGAGCAGGTATGTTTGGTTACAAGGTCGTAACCTTATTTTTTTTTGGGGGGGGGGGGGGGGGGGGGAGATGATCTCATATGTTTTGATTCGACCTTATATGTGTTTGATGCTGGTATTGGGGTATTTTATGCCTCTTTGACATGTGTTGGTATTGGTTCGTGTTGCTTTGAGTTATGTTGGGTGGTGGAATTAGTAGGTGTGTATGTTATGCTGGTATAAGTATGAAATTTCAGGGCGAAGTTCGTTTTTAAGGAGGGAAGACTATAATATTACACTCATCAGAGCCTTATGCCACTCGCTCGAGTAGTGTGTACTCAGTCGAGTAGGTGTGTTACTCGGTCGTGTGAGTTGCACTCAACCTAGTGTGTTTGACCGAGTGTGCCTTTTAGTTTGGTCAGGCTACTGACATAGGATCACTCGACCAATTTGGTGTTTCACTTGGTAGAGTAGTGTGTAATCGGTCGATTGGGTTGCGACACTCGACCGAGTGTCCTGTTTGGGGTCGTGTCTTGCACAGTTTGATTATGATGATTCGAGAGTTATAATTACATAATCAGTTTTGTTAAATCATTTATAACCCTAAATATTTCCTCTAAATTCTCGCTAATCACTCTAATCATTAATCAAGTAAGGATCTAGGTTTTGATCATCGAATTTCATAATTCTTGTGTCGATCTTATTATAAGTACAAGTTTTTATCTTTATTGCATTTTCGTATACGTCTTAACCCTAGTTTGGGTTAATTGGGGGATTTTGAAAATATTATTGTGAGATTGTTGTGGTAATAGTAGGGTATTGATTATTTTATATGTGAGGATTTCATAGAGGAGCAATTCTAGACTTTGTTGTGCTATTTTCTTGGGATTTGTGAATAAGGTATGGTTTTCTTTACACGGTATGATTATACATTTAATTACTTTGGGTGTTGTTGTGATTGTTTTATTATAGTAATGTGTTTTTGTAATTGTTGTTGATGAAGATGTTGGATTGGATATTGTGAGCCACTTCGGGAAATGGTTTCACTCTCTTGTTTTGCCTCTTGTGACTCCCGCCACAAGGGACATGTGCACATGAATGAGCTTGGGTTCGCTTGTTGTCATTTACGGGGATTTGATGTTCAGTGTTGCGGTTTGGCATCGGCAGGGGTGGGTTACCTATTACGATGTTAACCTAACTACTCATTGGGATGAGAGCCGATTGTGAATTATGGAGTGAAGCATTTAATAATTTCGACAGATGGGGGTAGTGAGTCTAGCACATGTTGATGTTTGAGCTCCTTGAGAGTTTGGATGGGACACCATCGAGATTGTGACCGATTTTAGTTTCTACTTTGTTTAGACATTCATTTATCTAATTTGAGTTGTACTTACTTTTGCAATTTCGATTAAACTTCCTTTGTATTCAGTAAATGTTTCATCATGGTAAGTTTGATATATAGTACCTCGGGAAACCGAGATGGTAGTGCTGTATTAGCTAAGGTAGACATTGGTAAGGCACTTTGATAGATAAGGGTGTTAAGTGCAGGTTCGTAATGCATAATGTGCTACTGTTATTCAATCTTTAATTTTTATGTTATTCTACTTGCTTGGTGTCTAAAGCGCCAACCTCACTTGGCCTACCGATAATAGACTCGATCAGGTCTTGCTCTTGGACTATAATCATGAGTGATGTTGGACATGCAGTTGGCCTACGACGAGAATGGAAGAGCTTGGTCATGCGTTGTAGTCCATACTGATAACTGAATGAATAATGCAAACCCGTCTTAATATCCTAAAATAAACAATCATTAATCTGTTGTTAGTGAAACAGAGTAGTCTTTTTTTTCTTCGATAACGGTAAACTGAAACTAAATAAAGAAAGTTCATTACAATACAAACCTCGGGGTACCGGAGTCCTTAAGACTACTAGACAAGAAACCGAACTAAATTTAATTGAGAAAGACGTTGAAACACTAAGACGACATTTTTTATTTGTAAGGAGAATGATACAATCCCTCGAAGACTCGAAGTGAAAAATGTTTAGGTCATTTCTTTTATCCCGTGTAGCCACTGCAACTTCGTGGTGTATGTGACACCCCACGATATTACATAAAATAAACAAGTAACTTGCAGCGGAAATACAATAACTTTAAAAACTTTCGACATATATATAAATAAAACTTAAATCGCGGAATATCAAAACATTATGCGGAAGTCTAAACTGAAGAGAAAGTAAAATTTATACATGTTAATTTAAATAAACAAGGGATGAGGTATCCCTTGATAACAACATAAATTAAAACTGATCTAATCGTAAACGGGTAATTGTCGAATAGTCAACAATGCTCGCTAGCCACACGTCTTCCCCAAACAACACCAACCTACATACATGAAACATGTATGCCACAGTCAGTGGGGAGTAACTCCAGGTTCTCCTAACCACTTTTCGTCAGAAAACACGTAAACGGTAATACAACACAACATATATACATATGAACATGCTGCATATAATTTAATAAGTGATCAATCATGACTTATTCAAATATGACAAACATGGTGTATTCAAATATGACAAACATGATTAAGGCATGAACCAACATGTGAAACATAATCAAGTCATCATATGAACTATTATCAAAACGGATAACAACCAAGTGAATGACTCAGCGGCCAACAACTATGTGGCATGTTCACTCACACAAACAACAACCAAGAATAGAATGAACGCCGTCAGGGAACATAACCGTTACCACTGACCACTAGATCGCATAACCACGACACTAGCTATCGGGACGCATAACCACGACACCGATTCTATGTATAGAGCATAACCGCAAACTATATGTCTAAGACCTGGCCATACCTCTCGATGTAATAACCTACACCGAACGACACACGGAGACCGGGCCGCATAACCATGGACACCGACCAATCCCGAACATAGATAAATCCCATAACTTGGGTGGCATTTGTTCATTACAATGATACACACATCGTACCACCGCTATCTATTCACAAACAAGGTGACATAACCGTCACCAACATAACTTAGAATGACATAACCGTCACCCAAACATAAGCAAGGCAACATAACCGTTACCCGACTCAACCCAAGATAACATAACCGTTATCAAATTACAAGTAAGACAACATGACCGTTATCATTACCGCTCAGGCTAACATAACCATTAACTAACTCATTTAACACATGTGAGCCTCAATTCAACCAAAACAACGATTAAGCTAGTTTCTAGAAGTTAACTTGAAGCCGGAGCCGGTTTCCCTTCCACTTGCCCGGCTGGGGGGTCTTCCTCCTCAACCTAGCTTCTAAAACAGCTTAATCATTCAACCATACAACGAAAACGGAAACACCCAAACATTTCACTCACATGAGCAATAAAATAACGAGAGTTCATATGACAAGTCTCATGTACGAGTTTACATTTCGTTTGGGAGATAAAATAAATTAGCATTAGATGACAAGTTAATTATCGTAAACATGTGAATTAAACAACATAAGATATACGTAATTCGACTCGTGAATCATACACGAAAAGTATATACTTTCTAATTGTAACACCCCCATTTATTCAAGGGCCTGAACTAGGACTCCTCAGATAAATAAGAGTGTTACCATCTCGGTTTCCCGAGGCAGTAGATACAAAGGAAGATAAACAGTACTTTAAATATAAGTTAACTCAAGTCATGTTCTTACATCCGTGTCCAAAAGTCTTAACAAAATAAATAAAGTACAACTCTTATGAAACTGACTAAGGTGATCTAGACATCTAAACTGGTCTGGATCCAAGCTCTTCCTCCCATAGCTTCCCCTTAGTCTCAGCCACCTGTCAATCTGCTCCCCAAAAGTTGGTTCATCACAGGTGATCACGAATACACAGGGTCAACCACGAGGTTGAGTAGGTAAAGAATAACATAACAGTATAATTAATAAACTCCGCACCGATCCAACGCCAATAAACTCCGCACCGATCCAACACCATATATATACTCCGCACCGATCCAACGCCATATATATACTCCGCACCGATCCAACTCCATATATATACTCCGCACCGATCCAACTCCATATATCACAAGGTCCAATATATAGACATATATATATATATCCACATCATAAATTAATACAGAATAAGATAACAACTCAACACAATGATCACATGATAATAGGTAACGAACATGCTCAATGCCAACTGAGAAAGGATCACATTATTATAACCAGTACTTTCCCCTACCTGAAATAGCAGGAACGCAGATCAAACCAAAGCTTGCCTAGAAATGTTCCACACGAAATCCGCTACCTAAACAAATATTATATAATTAATAAACACCCTAATGCTCGAAATACGTATACACACTCTATTTATAGAAACCCCCTATAAATAGAAAACTTCCTAACAACGAGGTTACCCAAAATAACAACTTTCCAAAAATAGTAACTTCTAAAATAATACTTTGATTTGAAATTCAAATGATAAATACACTCATTAAAACCATATCAAATAATATCTTTACCATAATTATCAAATTACTCATAAATGACAAAATGATAATAAAAAATACTAATAATAATATTCATAAGGGAAATAATAATAATAATAATAATAATAGTAATAATAATAATAAAAGTGTAAAAAGAATAATAAAAAACAAGGACAATCAGCCCCCAAAGACCGACAGCCTCCACCCCTACATCAGACCCATACCTCGCCGCCTACCACCACCTCGACCACCATCAGGCCACCCCCCATGACACTACCGACAACCCACTACCTTACTGACCCCGAAAGAGATTTTGGACAGGAAGGTACGGAAAACTCGCAATGGGGAGACGTCCTTGGTAAAGGTCTTGTGGACCAATCATAATCAGGAGGAGGCTACATGGGAGCCTGAGGCATCCATGAGAGAGCGTTATCCGCATTTGTTCGATTGAGGTAAGTTACGCGGACGTAACTTTTCTTTAAGGGGGGTGGAATGTAACATTCTGTGTTTTAAGTGATTCTTTTGAGATGTTTGAGGTCCCAAGTGCGTTGAGTTGTTTGTTTTCGTCATCTGAGCATTGTTGAACTTCGGGACGAAGTTCATTTTAAGGGGGGAAGACTGTAATAACCCGTGTTATTACTTTATATTTTAAGTAATTGCGACTCGACATCGGATATATTTATATATCGAAAATTAGTTGAATACGAATCGCTTACATTGTTTATACATGTTCTAGCCTCGTTAGATGCTTTGTTTCGTGATATTGTTATATGTTTTTGTTGGGGTTTGATCCTATGATCACTTGGTACCATGAGACGAGAGGTCTTGGGCCTCGTTTTGCGTGCACGGCCATTAGAGCCCATGATCACGTCCAACCCTAGCAACCCTAACAACCCTAAGTGTTTTACAATGTAACGCCCTCCTTCCCAGCCGCCTTATAAGAGCCTTTTCTAACAGCCTTACCCTATCACGTTTACTCAATCATCACCTCAAGCCCTTAGCCGCCACATCAGAGATAAGAACGGAGGGTTGAACAGTAGGTCTAACCACCCTTGTGACCGTCGTTTTGGCCGTGAAGAAGGTAAGTCACACCAACTTTTCTGGGTTATGTTTGTGGTATGGTTTTTGGTGTTGCTTTCGTGTGATCTGTGGTCGGTGTTGTCATGCCCTGTTGACACAGTCGTGTGGGTGGTGCTCGGGGTCGTGTCTTGGGGGCAGTGTCAGTAGGTTTGGGTGGTTGTGGTGTCGTTAGAGGGGGAGGCCGTGGAGTCTGTTCACCACGGTGTCAGAGCAGAGTCAGGGGTTCGGTGGTAGTTTCGCTCAGAGGGTAGTTTGGGGGTGGTATTACTGTCGACTCGGGGGAGGTCAATACGGTAATACCACCGTGACTGGAAGGTGGTTGTCGGAGGTGTCGTTTGGTAGAGTTGTGGGTGGTGTTAAGGGTGCTGTTAGGGGTTCGAAATAGGGTTTTGTTCAGGCGGTCAGGGACTCGGGTGTGGTCAGACTTGAGTTTAGCGAGTCGTGTTGGACTCGCCGGCGGTGGTCGCTCAGGTTGGTGTTGTCAGTAAGGTAGTGGGTTGTCGGTAGTGTCATGGGGGGTGGCCTGATGGTGGTCGAGGTGGTGGTAGGCGGCGAGGTATGGGTCTGATGTAGGGGTGGAGGCTGTCGGTCTTTGGGGGCTGATTGTCCTTGTTTTTTATTATTCTTTTTACACTTTTATTATTATTATTACTATTATTATTATTATTATTATTATTTCCCTTATGAATATTATTATTAGTATTTTTTATTATCATTTTGTCATTTATGAGTAATTTGATAATTATGGTAAAGATATTATTTGATATGGTTTTAATGAGTGTATTTATCATTTGAATTTCAAATCAAAGTATTATTTTAGAAGTTACTATTTTTGGAAAGTTGTTATTTTGGGTAACCTCGTTGTTAGGAAGTTTTCTATTTATAGGGGGTTTCTATAAATAGAGTGTGTATACGTATTTCGAGCATTAGGGTGTTTATTAATTATATAATATTTGTTTAGGTAGCGGATTTCGTGTGGAACATTTCTAGGCAAGCTTTGGTTTGATCTGCGTTCCTGCTATTTCAGGTAGGGGAAAGTACTGGTTATAATAATGTGATCCTTTCTCAGTTGGCATTGAGCATGTTCGTTATCTATTATCATGTGATCATTGTGTTGAGTTGTTATCTTATTCTGTATTAATTTATGATGTGGATATATATATATATGTCTATATATTGGACCTTGTGATATATGGAGTTGGATCGGTGCGGAGTATATATATGGAGTTGGATCGGTGCGGAGTATATATATGGCGTTGGATCGGTGCGGAGTATATATATGGTGTTGGATCGGTGCGGAGTTTATTGGCGTTGGATCGGTGCGGAGTTTATTAATTATACTGTTATGTTATTCTTTACCTACTCAACCTCGTGGTTGACCCTGTGTATTCGTGATCACCTGTGATGAACCAACTTTTGGGGAGCAGATTGACAGGTGGCTGAGACTAAGGGGAAGCTATGGGAGGAAGAGCTTGGATCCAGACCAGTTTAGATGTCTAGATCACCTTAGTCAGTTTCATAAGAGTTGTACTTTATTTATTTTGTTAAGACTTTTGGACACGGATGTAAGAACATGACTTGAGTTAACTTATATTTAAAGTACTGTTTATCTTCCTTTGTATCTACTGCCTCGGGAAACCGAGATGGTAACACTCTTATTTATCTGAGGAGTCCTAGTTCAGGCCCTTGAATAAATGGGGGTGTTACAAAGTGGTATCAGAGCGAACGATCCTCAGGCCTAAACTAATTAACCCAATGAATGTAGGAGAGTCTAAATAAAATGAACCCCGGGATAGGACTGTTAGGAGCACACTAAAGGGGAAGTATGAGTCTGGGGCCCCCTCACACCGAACCAATGGCCCTATCAGTTTTACCCGGGAACCCAGAGTGAAAACATGAGAGAATAAGGGTAGATTAGGAAAGGATGGAAGTAATGGTATGTTGTGATAAAGTATCCATACAACTTGAGTATATGAAACTAATTGGAATAGCCGGGAGGGGCATGAACATGAAAGGGATTTTGATTGTGAATAAAAGAGGTGTGAATTGATGTGGTTATGTGAAGTATTTTGAAACATGTCAGTAAATGCTGTCATTCCTTTCTCATTATGTCTAGTGATATGCGGTTATGTGATCCCGAGCCATGTTATACTTTGGTAGTACTCAATCGGATAGTTGATGCTAGACCTTATCGTTTACGGATTTTAGCCCTAATCTTAATGGGTACCCACACGAGTCGGGACTCATTCCTTTTCTATTGTATTATAGTATGCCTCCACGAAGAGACAACCTCGCTAATATCACCCAAGAGGAGTTAGATCTATTACGAGCTGAGATTGAGACTCTAAAGGCTAAACGAATGGACTCCGCGAAAATGAGCACGATAATTGCAAGGCACCAGCCCACCCATTTCACCGGGAGGGTGAGCCTCATTTGCTGGGGGCATGGTGCAGAGAATTCGGTAACCTGTTCGAGTTAGTGGACTGCCCTGAAGAGCTGATGGTGGACCAGGCTGCCCACTATCTGAGGGGTATGGCTGGAGACTGGTGGACCGCAAATAAGGGAGAGCTCCGGGAAGCAGCTATAGAGGGTGGGTCCGCGTTTGTTCCGTGGGATGCATTCAAGGGGGTTCTGAACGAGGCGTTTTTACCAGAATTCCAAAAGAGCAAGCTGAGAGAGGAGTTCGACTCATTCCAGATGTCGGAGGACATGACCGTAGAGGCTTACTACAGGAAGTTCATCCAGTTGGTGCACTACGTGGGAGACATGGGTTTCGACGATGCTATGCTAGCCATGAAATTTGAGAGGGGACTATCAATCGCCATCAAAAAGAGACTGATTGCAGCTCCGCCCACCACAATCCGTGACATCTATTTACGGGCTGGGGCGGCGGAGAGGCTTTCGGTTATGATTAAAAAGGACAAACAGTCCAAGGCAGAAAAGAGGAAAGCAACACCAAAAACCATACCACAAACATAACCCAGAAAAGTTGGTGTGACTTACCTTATTCACGGCCAAAACGACGGTCACAAGGGTGGTTAGACCTACTGTTCAACCCTCCGTTCTTATCTCTGATGTGGCGGCTAAGGGCTTGAGGTGATGATTGAGTAAACGTGATAGGGTAAGGCTGTTAGAAAAGGCTCTTATAAGGCGGCTGGGAAGGAGGGCGTTACATTGTAAAACACTTAGGGTTGTTAGGGTTGCTAGGGTTGGACGTGATCATGGGCTCTAATGGCCGTGCACGCAAAACGAGGCCCAAGACCTCTCGTCTCATGGTACCAAGTGATCATAGGATCAAACCCCAACAAAAACATATAACAATATCACGAAACAAAGCATCTAACGAGGCTAGAACATGTATAAACAATGTAAGCGATTCGTATTCAACTAATTTTCGATATATAAATATATCCGATGTCGAGTCGCAATTACTTAAAATATAAAGTAATAACACGGGTTATTACACTAATACAAGTTTTATAATGATTTAACATGCTCAAACTATGTCCGAGCAAGTGGGAAAACATTGCCCGAAAACAACCCAAAACAGCCCCAAACAATCCCCCAAATACACGCTCAACAGCTCTGATAACAGGCCCGAGCGCAGGCCCGCATGATCGGGCGCAGGCTGCGTAATGCTCGGGCGCAGGCTGCGCACAAGGCCGCAGACTGCGGTTTGCTCGGGTAGGCCTGGTCTGTGCTGCACGCTGCTGTACGCTATGCTCATTTCCTTACTCGACATTGTAAGACGATCACTACGCAAGGTACACAACACGTAATGCCAACTCTTTACATATATACATCAACGTATAGTCGAAAGCAAGCGATAACAAGCCATATTTATCAACTTAACCATGAATTAAATTAATCGAAAATCACTATATTGATGAGACGAACTAAGCATGTGACAGATACTAACTTGCCCATTAACTATAACCAACATTTGTCATTCATTTCTACCAAATAAATCATAAATTTCATTTCAATCGGATAAATGATGAACTAAATAGCACAATACATCACAATTTCAGAAATTAACCAACAACAACCACACATGAATGATTTTTGACTTAAAGTCGAGTAACCTCTCAAAGTTACCTTTAAAGCTCTTCAAATCTTCAAAGAACCCTTCATTGAAGTCCAAACATCCATTCTCACCAACAAACAATAAGAAAAACGAATTAAAAACGTAACCCTAGAAAGACGGGTTTTCATAAAACTCAACAAGACTAGGAATTGATTATGTCAAAAGAAGGAGGAGAAGGAGAGGAGAACATACCTATAAAGAACTCGGAATTTGAGCAAGAAACGGAGGAGCTATGGTCGGATTTGTGCTCATGGAGAAACACCAACAATGGGGATTGAGGGTTTTGAGTTTTATGAGGGAGATGAAGAATGAATTGTGTTTTTGAGCAAAACACAACATAAGGAGTATATGGGAGTTTTTGAGTCGGAAATGACTCGGGATTCATTTAATGAGTCGGGATGACTCAGATTTGGCTAACTAAGGCGGAAGTATCATCTTAAGCCCATTATTACTCAAGATAGAACCAATTATGCAAATAACCCATAATTCATGAAATTATCCGACATACTTGTCATTTTTCGAAAATTAAAACCGAAACTTAAAAATTATAAAACTCGAAATATCATTCGAAACTGATATGCTTAAAAATGAAATATTCATATTACTAAAATATATTTACGAAGTTTAATGAAATATAAATTATTCTCGAAATTATTTTAATTCTTTAAATTTTATAATACGGAAAATATCGGGGTGTTACATGTACCTGCAAAGAAAATGAGATAATTCGACGGGAAAGGAATATTTTCTTTCCAGTTGTAGTCTATCTTGTCTCACACGTCCGCGATTGTGGGAAAAATCCACCTTACATTGACTCTTTTCAGGACCTTCTTTATCCGCATTGGACTTGTTTGCTTTATTCGCAATGAACTGGAACTGAATTTCAGAGATCCGACTGAGCTGAGCGGAATCCGATGATATCCGCTTTTTTTTATCAATTTGAAAAATAGCTTCCTCCTGAAGCACCGAAACAGAGTAGTCAGAGTAGTGTATTTTTCAATTATACTTCCATTGACTAATTATATTCGACAATAAATTGTATGCAAGTCTCCTAAAGTACATTGCATATGCCATCTGGGAGTAATCATGTTCTGCTTGGAGTTGTGAAGGGTAAGCTTTATAACACTTGCTGCAACATCCAACATTATCACAATTTTTTCTACCCATATCTAACAAAGATATCAAATTAGGACTCGTTTGGATACCATAATGGAATAAAATTTTAATCAATCTCAAAAATACATGAATTGTTTTAATTCATGAGAAATACTTCAAAGTGTATTCGCTAATGATTGATTCTCACGTTGGTCTAATCAGTTAAGTCTTCTTATAGATATTTGAGATTAGTTTTAATTTTTTTTATTGAAACAGAGCTTTTAATATTTTTTTTCATTTTTTTTGCTATATAGCTTTTAATAATTTTTCATTTTTTTTTTCATTTCTCTCTTTGAGTTTGATTCTGCTCTGAAAGTCTTGGCTACGCCAATTGCTTCCCAACACCAAGAAGATTGGTTGTGGTGGATTGGGACAAAGGATGGTGAGTACACGGTTAAGAGTGGGTATGCCATGGTTGCCGATAATTTCTTTGTGAGTAAAATGTCTGATCGGGACAGGAGGCGCAAAATGAGATTATGTCCAACCTTCTTGAGAACTCGTTTATGGAAGCTCACAGGGCCTAAATCTTAGCGTATTTTACTGTGGAAGATCTTGACCGGGATTCTTCCAGTTGGAGAGGAATTTGCTAAGCGTGAGATGGATTCTGGTTATGCTTGTGCTTTGTGCCGTTCTGAAGTTGGGGTTACCGAAACTTTAAGACACCTGTTTAGGGACTGCTCTGTGACACAGAGGATTTGGAATAGATCTCCGCTTGGACTCAACTGGGAGGGCACAAGTATTATTCCTATTGAGTCCTGAATTATGAACTGGATTAATTTCTTATGGAGGAAGGAGACGGAGGATAGGGGTTTGATCTTCTTCCTGGCCATCATATGGAATATCTGGATTTTGAGGAATAATGTGGTGTTTCGTGGTGCGTCTTTCTGTCCAAATGTCTTCTTCAAAATGGTTCAGGAGTCATCTGAACTAGCATGGTTGGCTGGCAATGCTCAGCGGCATGATGTGGCTGAGATTAGAGAGAGGAATGAGAGGGCGAATAGAGATCGGGGGGGATCTTAGGGTTGATTTAAGGGAGTCGATTCCCTTTTGGGTGGTTGGAAAACAGCATGGGGATCATACTATGAGAATCAAGGTTGACGCTGCATGGGTTTCGATTGAGTCTGGGTCGGCCGGGTGGATCGTCTATAATCCCTCAGGGATGGTGGTGGCGAAGGAAGGTGCTGGTCTTAGAGCGGAATCTGCTCTTCAGGCAGAAACAAGGGGCATCTTAATGGCTCTGAAATGGGCAATTCGAAGATCTTTTTTGCATCTAAGTATATTGTCTAATTGTTTGCAGGCTATCTTTCAGTTGACCGGGGTTGAAGATGTTCACCATCACCTAAGGAGCTTCATTGAGGAGTTCGACACGCTTGCAAGCAGCTTTCATTGTCTTAGTATTAGTTACAGTCCTCGGTCTTTAAACAAGCTGGCTCATAATGAGGCACGATTAGCTTTGCAAATGTAAACCTTTCTTTAGAGCTGTCAAAAAAAAATATATAAAAAAAATAATAATTTAAAGCTACTTAGGATCAGAAATTTGAATATGTTAATACCAATATTCTAGATAATAATAAAATCCTCTAGCTATCTACAAGTCCGATCGCGAAGGAGTTTATATAAATTGTGTCACACTTTAGAAACACGTTGCCCTAAAATGAATTTAATTGTCAGTTCAAGTAAAAGAGAAAATAATGTTATGTAGTGGACAATTAGGGTGAACAATGAATGCTTAGTGGACCTTATGCTAAAAATATGGTAATAGGACCACAAAGCAATTAGCCAATGAATTAACTGCTTCCAAACATTCTCATTCCACATTAACATGGTTTGGAAAAGATAGACATGCCTAAAAGTGGTTTGGTGGTTTATAATACAATTGTAGTAAGGTGCCTTGCCCCCTCACTAGAACGGGAAAAATGGAAAAAAAAAATCACAAATTTTGAGTGAATACGGACATATCCGTTATAAGTTGAACACGGGTCAAGAAAGTAATACCTTTCTGGTTGGATAAAATAAAAGCATAATGTTTATCCTAGATAATTTGCTTTTGTCTTATCTACCAACTTGGATATTACTTGACCCGTCTCCAACTTGTGATCAATACGTCCGTCTTCAATTAGACTTAATGAAAAAATAGTTTTACTTAAGACAAATATTATTTGTTTAAGTTTAAGACGGATTATTAAATAGTTATCATTTTATAGGTAAGACAAAAATACAATACTTTAATACGAGTGAAAAGACTTAAATCTATGTAAATGACGTGTATTTGACCGTTTAAATATTAAGATATCCGTCTTAAGAAAGACTTGTTCAAAAAAATGCTATTGTGCCTCACACCCTCACTAGAACAGGAAAAAAAAGAAAAAAAAGAAACGACATGTACTTGACCGTGTTAACATAAAGATATCCGTCTTAAGAAAGACTTATTGAATTACTCTCACTAGATAAAACAAAAACAAGAAAAAAAAGAAAAAAAAATACTAGTATGCCATGCGATATTATCCCCTTGGTGAGTATAGTAATCTATTATAAAGAAAACAAATTAAAAATAGATTATTGTATAACTTATTTTCAAGGTTATTTTATAGGAATTAGCCATTTTATGAGTTGTCTACTTAATTACTGCGTTCTTTAAGTAATCGGAATTTAATCCATTTATATCTCCTTCTCCTCCTAGAACACACAAGACTGACCGACAACCTAAATAACAGGTTAACTTAGGTTTGTAAGGGTTAATAAACACCTTAATTATTTTACAAGTAATAATCCAAACTATGAGTAACTTTCTTATAATACTCCCAACTATATTTAATCTCATAATAATTAATCCGAAATATTCACTCCTCTGGCATCGACTCCCTCCATCCTTCTCTTTTCTCTTCTTCTCTCGATTCCAACCTTAGCAATGGAAAACAAACCTTGCAACGAAATTGTCGCAACCTTCATAACAAACTGAAGATGTCAAATCAATCCACAACAATTAAAACTCGAAGCAAAACCAAAATATCATTATCAGCATCAATAATGCAACAACAACATAACCCTCTTTGATTAACCCTGTAAAAACCCTCTACTTCAAAATCCCACCACAACAACCACCCCACCAACACCACCAAACCACGACGACAACGACAACAACAACGACAATCTTTTAATCACCTTCTCCAAAAACTAAATATTCTTCTAGCCTGTTCATATTCTCATCATTCTCATCAACTCAATTCTCATTATAAGCACTCTCTTCCGCCACTGTCACTTCAGCCGCCGAACGTGAGGGTATTAGGTGGTAAAAAAGGCATGATGGTGATATGAAGGATTAAAGGATGGAATAATTTAAGCAGGTCACTCATAAGGTTGACTATTCCTATGAAATATTAGTGGTCACATTATTTTTTTTGGTAAACGTAAGTATAGAATAAAATTATAAAAAGTCCATATACAAGCTTTTGACAGTTATCAAACTGTCATATAAATCTAGCTAAATAAGTAGTATCTCTGCTGCTGAGATTACCCTTATACAGACCATGGAAATACGTAGCTATCTCCTTCCTGATAATGTTGCTCACTCTCTCTGGATTGTCTAACATTCCGTCAATACGAGCCTGATTTCTCTACTTCCAAACATGATAAATCACTGCATTTAAAATTCCATTGATCATAGCTCTTTTCATTTTTGTCCCTCTGATATTCAGTCTCCACTGATTCGTCATAGAGTCATGCAGTTTGTGTCTAGTCCAGCCCTCCTCAAACTTCAGAACCTGTTTACTGTATGCACACTGGCAAATCAGATGCTCCATAGTCTCAGTATCCTGTGCACATATACAGAAAATATCATCTCCAGTAATACCCAACTGCTGTAACTTATTTTTAGTGTTCAAAGCTCGATGCTGCTGAAACCAAGCCACCATACGATGTTTAGGGATTGTCCATCTATTCCACACTAGGCTGTACCATGCTACTGCATCTCCCTTATGCCTGATCCATTGGTAACCTTTGGCCACTGTATAATCTTTGGCTTCCCTGGTATCCCATATGCTTTGTTCATAGGCTGTTTTAAATTCCTCTTTCACTCTACATATTTTCCTCCAACTCCAACTAGTATCATGCACTGGGGTGTACTCCAGCCATTCCTGATTCTTTATGTATATGTGGTTCACCCATTGCACCCATAATTTATTAGGATGGGTAAACACCCGCCACGCAAGCTTAGCAATAGCCGCTTTGTTCCAATTTGTCCTTTGAGTAATGTTGAGTCCTCCTTCTTTATAAGGTTTACAGATTCTCTCCCATGAGACAAGATGAGCCCTTTTGTAGTCTACACCCCCTTCCCAGAGAAAATTCCTGCATATAGATTCCAACTGTTTGATAGCAGCAGTAGGGAGAACAAAAATAGAGCTCCAATAGTTATGCAGAGTGCTTAAAACTGATTTAACAAGCACCAGACGACCAGCATAGGACAGCTTCTTGGCTCCCAATTTCCTGATTCTATTTGTCAGTTTGGTGATCAACGGGTAACAGTCCAGTGCATTTAGCCTGGTAGCCTTGATAGGGACACCAAGGTACTTGATAGTGGTCACATTATTTTAGACTTGTTATTGCAAGTCGAAAAAACAAGCAAGTTTGTTTTGGGAAAGAAGGGAAAATATGAGGGATTGAATTCAGATTATTTAAAGGATAAAGTAATTTAAGCAGGTCACTCATAACATGGATTATTCCTATAAAATAACTCTATTTTTAATGGATGTTGTCGAGAATAAGAAGAATAACTTAGTTCGACAACTAATAAAATTTTCCAGATACATGGCATATGTTCATATTTTTCGTGCCTAAGAAAAACCAATACGTCACATCAAATCTTATGTAAAACAATTGGTATTTGAATATTTTGGGTAAAATTATTTGTAGTATTTAGATAAGACTTTGATAACTCTTAAGACAAGACTCACTCAAAACTACCAATAATCTACCAAAGTCTTAACAAAGTCTTAACTTGAGTCTCGGAAATCCAAGACTCAACTTAAGATTTTGGGTGAGCCTTGACCCCACTTTTAATGGAAATTATCCAATGAGTAGATCCACGTGTCATTTCATTTTGTAAAAAAAAAGAGGTGATGTAAGAAGCGAAACTCTGAGATCAGTCTGACGGATAATGTATAAGGTCTGAGGTGAGTTTGAACAATAAAGAAATAATAAAAGTTAGTAGAAAACTTGTGTGGTGGAGCTTTAAAACATTGGAGAGTGTTAGGGATAATCTTATCGTTAGTGTATTTGAAAGTAAACTTGAACTATCCTGCATTCAACCCCGGTTTAGTGTGCAATATATTGAGTGTAATTAATAAATTCATGTCTAAATCGTAGACTAATTAATCAATCAACTAGTTTCACGTGTTTTGTAAACCATATATTGATAGCATATTAGTTGCAATCTATTATTTTTGGATTATATTGCTAATAGCAGCAAATTGTATCAGCATATTCAATTCATACGCAAAAACATTATACTATCCTATAATCAGTTAGTTACCAAAAGTCATTTATTTAAACATACTCATTTACTTTGATAACCAAACCTTCTACCACAACCACTAACAATACTCTACTATTCTGCTAATTAATGATATCTGTAACACCTCTCTATTTGTCGTATGGGTAACATAGTCGAGTTGGTTGAACTCCATCGAGTTAACCCAAAGTCTTATAGTTGGTGACTTGTGACCCAACTCGGCCGAGTACCTCGTACTCGATCGAGTTAGTCAAACTCGGTCGAGTTGATGTAACTCGATCGAGTTGGTTAGTGACTCGGCCGAGTCAGCTTTCCTGTGTTCAGCGCCGCAGTAACTTATCAAAGAAAAGTCGGGAGTTAAAATTAGGTTAACCCTAAACTACCGTCGTTAGTTACCTTTTTCCTCTCAAACCTTCACTGAACATCCTTATGAAGTTTGTAGAAGTGTTAAGTCGCGCCGATCATCTTAGCCTAGCGTCGTTGTTATCAAGTAAGTCTCGTATTTGTTGTTTACTATGTTTAAGATATAGTATTTCGTAACTATGGTTAGTAATACGATTCATGTTATATTAGGAGGAGGATTCGTAGAGGATTTGCGGTCGAGCCTTGTCAATCTTGTTTTACGTGATTTGCCTTGAGGTAGGGTTTTCCATACCCCGTTCTGCTAATTGTGGATGTGACGATATCTGTTACTTGTATTTGATTGATATCACTGTGATTATTTTTTATTGATTGGGTAAAAATGTTTGGGACTGTGATGGGAAACGGGTCTCAATCCTACGATCGCCTTTCGTGCTTTCCGCCACGGAGGGGATATGCACGTTAATGGATGTGGGGCTAAAGGTCGTCACCTATGATGTGGTGATATTGTGATGTAATATTTGCTCTGGTACATCAGTATTGTGTATTTGTTGTTTACTTGTGACGGTGATTGTCTTATTAGCAGTGATTGACACTTGTTGTATATTTATGTGATGATTCATGGTTATGGTGAGCTGGTTCTCAGGTACAACGTGATTGATGATGTTATGGCTGGGAGGATGGGTCATCACGCAGTTTTGAATCGTGATAGTATTTTTATACTAGCTTTCACGATACTTTGAGTTTATTATGGTTTTGAGACATTGTAATCACTTTATTCTTATTATTATAATAAGTTGCATGTTCGTTTATTTTTATTGTGCCTCAAGAAACTGAGATGTTAATGCTTTCATAATCTAATGGTCTTTCCTAAAGGCCATAGGTTTTGAGGGTGTTACAAATAGTATCGGAGCGACGGTTTTAGAACCTGAACTAATAAACCCAAATGAACTTAGGTGTGTCTTAAATAAAAAGAACCCAAGTAGAATATGTAAGGCTACCGCAGAGGTTTGGGAGACACCCCGAAACCACGAACTTGTTTACATGTCTCGTATTTGGTGACTAAAGGGTAGATTAGGACGTGTGTGTATGTGTGTGATATAATGTGTGGTGCATTTGCATATGATATACGGATGATAAGCAGGTGAAAAGATGGGAAATGAGTTTTGATATAAACCTGCATGATTATATGAAGTTTTGATATACAGTTTTGATGAAGTCACAAATATTTTTTGCTGGTTATTTGTTGTAGTACGCATATAGGATTATGTGATGCGTAGGATAAGTGAAGGGCGTTTTCCCTTTCACGAAGCTGGACTAATGCGATGACTCGGCCGATAAGGGAGGACTCGACCGAGTGGGTGTAATTAAGTCGATTTTGTTAAACTCGACCGAGTATGTTGAATTCGGCCGAGTTGAGTTGACTCGACCGAATTGTGGAAGCTTGGCCGAGTTAGGATGACTCGACCGAGTTGGTCGTACTTGACCAAGTTGTTCTATATACTGTTTATTTTAAGCCGTAGTCCATGAGCTTACTTTTTCATTCGTTTTTATAGTTACGATGGCTCCAAAGAAATCTAATTAAACCCCTGCCAAGATTGCTGCTGCCACCATTTCCCTAGATGAGACAGGACATCTTATTGAGACTAATAAGTCTCTGAATATCGCTATCAGGAATTCCTAGAGGGCTAGAGCACCACTAGTTATGATGTATGAGATCAACAACGCTATGTCGCGTCATCGTCTTACCGTATTCGATGGTGTGGGTATGTCGGGTTTACTTGAGGATTGATTGAGAGATATAAAGAGTGTATTTGTGTTGTCGATTTTCCTGATGAGCTTAAGGTGTACCAGGCCGCGTTCTGTCTGCGTAGTCAGGCTGGGGGTTAGTGGATGAAAGAGAGGATTATTTCTTTGACCTAGGGCAGGAGTATGTGCCGTGGGAAACATTGAAGGGGGCTATGAGACGTGAGTTTTTACCATAGCACATTCCTAGCAAGTTGAGAGCTGAGTTCGACTATTTTAGGATTTCAGATACGATGACAGTCTCTGAGTACTATGTCAAGTTTGACGACATGTCAAGACATGTAGAGGATGTGGGGCTGGCCTAGTATGTGTTAGACTTGAGGTACGAGAAGGGGTTTTCTTACCGCATCTGGAGAAGTTACCCGCTAGAGTGCTAACTGACCTCAAGGAGGTTTATGAGAGAGTTGGGCATGCGGAGAGGTTGGCTAATCTATCCAAGGATACGCGTGAGAAGGTTGGGGAGAAGAGGAAGGCTGAGAGTGAGAGTTCTGGGGGAGGATACAAGTAGGGGAGTTATGGTCAGGGACGTTCTTATTCTGAAGGAGCTAGTTATGGAGGTCGAGGGGGTCGCAGTCTCAGTGACACCCTTGTTGCGACATGTTTCAACTATAGAGCTGCGGGGCTTAAGAGGCTGGAGTGTAGGAAGTTCGGGGGAGGTATCTATTAGGGACCTTCCCAGGGGAGTCAGAGCTATGGGAGCAGTCGTCTCGCGAGTACATGGGGAAACCAGGGTAAGTACAGCTACTGTAACTACAACCTCCAAGGAGGCTATGAGAGGCCCAATGAGGGAGGCAGCTGGGCATCAGCGGAAAAGCCAACCTCGTCAGCAACGACAGTGTTGGGTCATGGTCAGAAGAATAGCGCCAATCTATTCGCATTGGGGAAGTAGACTGCATCTGTAACACCCCAAGAGTGTGAGAGGAAAGTTGTCCCACATCGGTAGAATGTGAGGCTTGTGATATTTTTGTAATAGCTCCCACCCACCATTTAGTAACAATGCCTTGTGCTTTTGGGCTTATGTGAGGACAAATAATAATGGGCCCAAAAGTGTGCACCCATCTTATTGGGGTTGTGTTACGACCGTGGTGGGTCGGGTTGTTACAAATGGTATCAGAGCGACCCTGCGACCGTGTGGTGAGTCTGTGGTCGGGAGTACCCGGGTCACACACCTAGCGGGGGAGGATTCTGGCCCTGGTTGTGGTCAAGTTGAGGCACAACGAGGACGTTGTGTTCTTTAAGTGGGGGAGTTTGTAACACCCCAAGAGTGTGAGAGGAAAGTTGTCTCACATCGGTAGAATGTGAGGCTTGTGATATGTTTATAATAGCTCCCACCCACCATTTAGTAACAAGGCCTTGTGCTTTTTGGCTTAAGTGAGGACAAATAATAATGGGCCCAAAAGTGTGCACCCATCTTATTGGGGTTGTGTTACGACCGTGGTGGGTCGGGTTGTTACAGCATCAGAGGATGCTCATTAGGTGACTGGTACATTTCTTGTTAATGGTCGTCTTAGTTTCGTTTAATTTGATTATGGGGCAACCTATTTGTTTGTGTATGTAAGCCATGCTAGGAGTCTAGGGTTACAGTCGCATGAGGTGGCCAGGGATGAGGTGTTCAAACCTTCGGGGGAGTCTGTTATATGTCAAAGGGTTTATAAGGGTGTATCGTTTATAATAGGTCAAGTTTATTTTTCTTTCGATCTGTTAAAGTTTCCTTTATATGGTTTTGAGGTCATAGTCGAGATGGATTAGTTAGGTCGGTAGAAGGCTACGATTGATTGTTATCAGAAGAAGGTGACGATGTGAGGACCAAAGGGAGTTAGGGTGTCCCATAAGGGCTTTATAGTTAGACCTAAGGTCAAGATCATATCAGTCTTGACTCTGAAGTCTTATTTGAGGAAGGGCTGTTCGATGATTCTATGTCATTTGAGGGATACCAGAGTGGATGAGGTGTCAGTTGAGAGCATTCCGATGGTAGGTGAGTTTGGAGATGTCTTTCTTGAGGAGATTCCTGGGTTAACACCCAACAGAGATATATATTTTAGTGTTGTGCTGAAGCCGATAACGAGACCTATTTCTAAGCCCTCTTACCGGATGGGACCGAGAGAGTTAGATGAGCTGAAGAAGAAGCGGAATGAGCTTCTAGATAAGGAATACATTGGACTTAGTGTATCCCCTTGGGGAGCATCAATGTTGTTCATCAAGAAGAAGGATATGAGTGTGAGGTTGTGTATAGACTATTGTCAGTTGAACCATGTGATGGTAAAGAACCGTTATCATTTGTCTAGGATAGATGATGTATTTGACTAGATGACTAGGGCTGGGCTGTTCTCGAAGATTGATTTGAAGTCAGGTTATCGTCAGTTGAGGATCAGAGATGGGGACATACCTATGACTGCCTTTAGGTCTAGGTATGGATATTATGAGTATGTGGTGATGCCGTTTGGGTTGACTAATGCACCTACTGTGTACATGGATGTGATGAACCGTGTATTTTGTCTGTATTTGGATAAGTTCGTGGTGGTGTTTATTGATGATACCTTGGTCTACTCTGAGACCAAGGAGGAGCATGTAGAACATTTGAGGATAGTGTTGCAGACGTTGAGGGATAACCATCTTTATGCTAAGTTGTCCAAGTGTGAGTTCTGGTAGGAGAAGGTAGCATTTTTTGGTATTGTGATCTATAAGGAGGGTGTAGCAGTGGATCCTAGTAAGATTGGCGCAGTGACGAGCTGAGAAGCTCCTAGAAATATTGCCGAGGTGCGTAGTTTTCTGAGTTTAGCAGGGTATTACAGGCGGTTCGTGAAAGACGTTTCTAAGATTTCTAGGCCAATGAGTGCACTTATAAGGAAGGATTTGAGATTTCATTGGGATGAGGGTTGTGAGAAGGCGTTCCAAATCCTTAAGGAACGATTGACTACAACCCCTATCTTAGATTTTCCAGAGGGGAGCGATAACTTCGAGGTATATACTGAAGCTTCAAAGAATCGATTGGGACGTGTGCTGATGCAGAATAGGAAGGTGATTGCGTATGAGTCGAGACAACTTAAGTCGTATGAGGATAACTACGCTACTCAAGACTTAGAGTTGGGTGGTGTGGTCTATGGATTAAAAATTTGGAGGCATTACTTCTATGGAGAAACCATTAAGGTGTTCTCAAACCATAAGAGTCTGAAGTATATCTTTACCCAAAGAGAGCTTAATATAAGACAGAGGAGGTGGATGGAGCTGATTGGTGACTATGATATGGAGATTGTGTATCATGAGGGGAGGCGAACGTGGTCGCATATGTTTTGAGTAGGAAACGTTTACATTCCTTGTGCACAACGATGTCCTTGATGAGGCTGAGAGACGAGGTTGATCGGATGGGGATTCATGTGATTAGGAAGGGAGACTCGAGGGAAGATTTGACACTGGAGCCTGAGTTATATGGTGAGATCCGAGATAGTCAGTTGCTTGACCCCAAGTTCATAGAGTGGAAGGCAAAGTTAGACCAGGGTGGACCTTCGAGGTTTTTTCTTAGAGCAGATGAAAGTCTTTGTTTCAGTGGAAGATGGTATGTTTTTGATAGTGCTGAGTTAAGGAAGATGATTTTGACCGAATCTCACAGTGTACTTTATTCAGTGCATCCTAGTGGGAATAAACTGTATAGGCACCAGAAACATACTTTCTAGTGGTCGGGCATGAAAAATGGATGTTGCTGAGTTTGTGGCTAGTTGTTTAACTTGTCAGAGAGTTATAGGGAATGACATAGACCACAGGTTACGATTCAGTCCTTAGAGGTGCCAAAGTGGACGTGGGAGTCGATATCTATAGACTTCATCCTGGGGTTACCTTGATCTCAGAAAGGTAGAGTTAGCCCTAGAGTATCGTAAAAATGTGGTCAGATTGCATGGGATACCTAAAGATATTGTATCAAGTCGGGATTCTCGTTTCATCTCTAGGTATTGGCTAGAGTTGCAAGAGATGATATGTACGACGTTGAAGATGAGTACAACTTTTCACCCAGCGATAAATGGTCAGACTAAGTGGACTATTAAAACTCTAGAGGACAGTTGAGGGCATGTGTGATGGAGTTTGGTGATAGTTGGGAGGAGAGGTTGGACTTTATCGAGTTTTCCTACAACAATTTACCATGCTAGTATTGGGATGACACCTGATGTGTGCATTTTATATAGACCTTTTAGGCCGTATTAGCACGAATTTTCATGCTTATTCCGTAGTATTTCACTACAAATATCCCCCGAATAGTCTACTTTGGTTTGTTTTGCTATTTTGCAGATATCAGCCGGAGAAGATCATAATCAAGCCTAAAACATGTCCTTATGCATGCATTTAGGGGAAGAGTTGAGTTGGAGCTTGTTACTACTTACTACCATTTTGAGATGCGCATAGGAGCAATGAAAGTCTATCAAGCGAAGGAAGAACTTCAATTTGCTAGTACCTACTTTGGAGAGCCATATCTCGAGTTCTACAACAGATAATCAGGTGATTCCAATTGTAGATGAAAGCTTATCCTCTTATCTTTCCAACGCCACCAAGAACGCTTGATTTGAGCGAGTAACAAAGAAATGGCTGTCATTTGAAGTTTAGTGCGCAGTGCAAGAAATACACGCTGCTCGATCGAGAAGAATATCTGTTCGATCGAGAGGTTTTGGTTCTAAAAGTCCTCGATCGAGTGGTTTTGGTTCTAAAAGTCCTCGATCAAGAGGTTTTGATTCTTAATCTTCTCGATCGAGAACTTTTCATAGCTATTCTTCTCGATCGAGAGGTTTTCCTCTCGATCGAGAGCCTTGTCGGGTGTCTCTTCAATTTCCCGAGAACTTTCGTCGGTTTTTCTTTCATGTCTTATTTAAGAACTCGTTTTTGAGTTCATTAGGTCATCTTTTCTTTGACATAACTCTTTTTTACTTCTTTATAGCCGTCATTTTTGTTCAATAAAATCTTCTTTTAGTTTAGTGTTCTTTCTCATACAAACTCAAGGATTGTGTCGTTTGTTCTTAAGCCGGATTCTCTTGATTGTAATATTTCTTCCTTAATCTCCTTCTTACTGTTATTGTTGTTATTCTTAGTTCATACCATCTGTTTTCGCTGTCTCATTTTGTTCGCTTCGTTTTCGCGCATTTCGTCCCCTGTTTTCATGCTTCATACTCCTTCTGTTTTCGTCCTTACTTCGCTATCGTTCATCACGTTTTGCTACTGTTTTCCCCTTCCTTTATCATCTCTGATATCATTTAGTTTTGTCATATAATTACTCTTGCTTGAATCCGTAACCTGCCTCGGTTTTCGTGCTCAAAATCGCTCCCCTGTTCCCGTGTAAAAGCCTCGAAAATTGTGCCCCTTTCTTGCTTGTTTACGGTTTTACAACCCTTTTTCTATTATTATTTCATTTTGTTTTCATATAATATTTACCATGTCAATTGTTAGTTTGATTAGCGTGTTCGTTATTGTTTATAATTACGTTATGAGTAGCTAATTTGTTTATATGTTGGGATGAGGGAAACTGTGTCTTATGCATGATAGGTTGTAACCGGGATGGGTAGTTTTGCGGTAGGAATTATCGTTAAGCAATATAATTGTGCTTGGTTGAATGAGTATATGCAGGAGACCATTCGTTTAGTTAAACCCCGACCTAGATCGGAAGATTGGAAGGGTAAGGCTTGCTTAGCAATAATAATTGGTTTCTGTGAGGGCGGAAGTCAAGTAGAAATGACCTTAGGCGACTTAAGACCAAAGATATAGTCGGGTTAGAGACGTGACTGTAATAACCTAGCCCTTCCTACCAATAATCTGACCAACCTTTATACCGATAATGCTGACGACAGAGTGACCCGAATTCCTAGCATATCCCTCTTCTTTGAACTATTTTATAGCTTTCTCGCTTCGTTTCGTAGTTTAGTTAAAACAATTTAAAACCCCCCATTTTGTGACATTCTAACAAACCAATTTAGACAGATAATTAGCAATTTTGCCTCCCTGTGGAGATCGACTCTACTTACCGCTGACTTCTGTTAGTAGTACTTAGGTATTTATTTTTGGTACTGAAACGACGGTATCAAATTTTGGCGCCGTTGCCGGGGAGGCGATGCTTTTTATCTGTTTAATTTTGTCTGTTTTTCGCCTCAAGGGAAGGCTAAGTACCTTGAGTCTGTTCTTATCTTTTTGTTTAGTGTTGTTTTGATAGGCCCACAAGTATATTAGACAGGCTACGAAGGGAGATTTTCGAAGGGAAGGCTTGAGTACCTTCGATCCCTTTGCCAAGATGACGTCCGTATCCCGACTGATCGCTCAGTTTGAAGCTCAAATAGAAAAATATGCTAATAGGGAGAAGAAGGAGTCTTGGGGTTGTGGTAATTACCACACTACACCACAACTGGTACCACAACAGATCCCTCCACCTGCTGAAAATAATGAGATCGCTGAAATAGTCGAGATGATAAAGGCATTGACGTTAAAGGTGCAATCAAACTCCCACGCTATCCGTCTTGAGAAGTTGCAAGTCTAAGTGAACGATTTGAGCAAAGGAATTGAGCGAGAAAAGGCTGATTCAAGATCATCGAGGAGTAATGCAGTCGATCGAGTATCTGACAGTGCTCGATCGAGCAATTTGGAGGACAAACCTCTCGACCGAGCTGCTGAAACTGCTCGATCGAGCAAATACGAGGAAGATGTCCTCGATCGAGTAAACAAAAGTACTCAATCGAGCAGAACTGAGGATAAAATCCTTGATCGAGTAGATGAAAACACTCGATAGAGGACTCCTGACGACGAGGCTTTCTTTCAACTTTTCTCCGGTGCTCAACCAAGTAGTTTTACTGATCGATCAGTTCCTTACCCACAACGGTTGCTGCCACACCGTGGATTTCTGGACCGTTTACGAGCTCTCGACGTCATGGCTCACTACAATGAGACGGTAACTCAGGTACCTACTTATGCCGATTTTATTTCTAAAATTGATTGGTCTAGGACGAATACCACTGAGTCAGTAATGAATGTAGCCATGAGTGACGGGTGTAGCACGCTTCTTAGGAAAGGGACCCTCCCTATAATGTCTGACCCGCGTCAATTCTCTATTACATGCTCTATAGGAACCCAATCGTTCGATAATGCTTTGTGTGACCTCAATTCTAGTGTCAACATCTTACCTTTACCTCTTGCAATGCAATTAGGATTGACTAAGTTTGTGCGCGCTAGAGCGACTATTCAGTTGGCTGATTACTCTTATTTAAAGATCAAGGGAGCGTTACATGATGTACTTGTTAGGATCGGGAAATCTATATTCTCGTAGACTTCATTGTTCTAAACATACCCGAGGACCTCAACGTTCCCATTATTTTGGGAAGACCATTTTTGTGCACTGCTGGCGCATTTGTTGATGTCGGGGTTGGGACACTTACCTTTCAGGTCGGAGGAGAGGATTTGGTTTTTACTAAGTCCGATGACCCTAAGGAACCCAAATCTATCGTACCTTGCGATGATATCCCTCTTGTAGAGCCCATTGCCATTATGTCTGAGCCGTCTTCTGAGTCACATATTATTGCTGCTATTATGACACTTCCGCCCCATTCTGGGAGCAAATTGGAGGAACATCTTCTTGTTTCAATTTTTGCAGGTTTTGACGAGTTTAATGTACCAGGAGGTGTGATGGGTGCTCCTAGCGTGGAATCTGGAACTACTTGGATAGATGATCCAGGAGGAGGTATTGATAAGGTTATGCCGTTGAGAAAGAGGACGCGTGATGAGCTGAAAGTTTGGGAGCCGGGCGCTTTGAGGAGCTCTCATTTTTCAAATGCAAAGTTGTGGAGGCCGGATGTTGACTTGACAACAGCTAAAGTCACCGCATTCAGTCAGAAGCCTTATAGAGGGCCATTAATTTGTGGTGTTGGTTGATAAAGACGGAGGTCGAGCTGGGACTGTTTAATCTAGCGCTGCCGGGAGGCAACCCGGAGTTTCAACTTTTTAGTTTTTATGTTTTGGAACGATTAGTTTTTTTATGTTTTGTGTGTTGTAATAATCGTGCTCGGCTATAGACTTTAAACTCGTTTTCGCGTTTTGTGTAGTATTATGTGGATGTGGTTGTGTTTTTGCAGGGATTGATTTTGATCGAGTAGTGTCATTACTCGATCGAGGCGTTTTGCAGCCAAGATTGCTCGATCGAGTATCCCAGGCAGTCGATTGAGAGGATTTGTGGTTCGAATTCCTCGATCGAGAGGTTAAACGGTTCGATCGATGGAAATCAAAGGACAAATTGCTCGATCGAGAACTTCTTCTTCTCGATCGAGATGCTGCTCTTGTATCAACTACTGTGAGGATTTTTCTGTTAACTTTTATGCTTCGATTGCAACCTCCCATTTCTGGTTCGGTTTGGGGAGGTTCGTGGTGCGTGCACTCTTGTAAGTTCCCAACTCTTTCTCTTTAGTTTGCATTTCTTTTCCTTTACTTTGTACAATGGGGACATTGTACGATTTGGTTTGGGGAGGTTTTGCATCCATATCTGTGTCTGCATTTCATTTTACTGCATTTCTGTTTGCACGTTTCAATTTTCGCATGCATTGTTGTTTTTATTTCAAAAAATCGGAAATTTTAAAAAAATAATAAAAAAATCACGTTTATTTTTGCATATTAGGTCGAGTCAGATTGGAGTGTTTCATTGCTGAAAACTGTTGTATGCTTAAGCCTTGCACTATTTCACGTCTTTTAGCAATTTCCATAGCAATTTCTCGAATTTCGTTTCAAAATATGTTGAACTAGTAGACTTGACTGGAAATTTTGGTAAACTACAATATCTTTCTGAGCTTTAGAGCCCTAAACTGGTGATATCCATGACCAGTTATTTTAGGATTGTGAGCAGTACTCCCTGCATTTCATGTTTTGCATGTGTATGAGTTTTGAGTTCTTATTGCCTACACGCACCGGTTAGAGGTCGGAATTACACGTTTGGAGGACTATTGCATCAACCCCTTTCTCATTTTACCCATTTAACTCCACTTTAAGCGATAATTGCCTTTTTGTCCTTAACTACATCCCAAACTTAGCCTACCATTGTACCGACCTATGTGGTAGTGGAGGAAATTTTATAGTTGTATCAGTTGTGGCTCGTTTTCTCATGTATTGGAGTGCGTGCAAAGGAGAAATGGAGGAAGTAAGGTTGTATTGTGCTCAATCGAGAGATTTGTTACTCGATCGAGAAGTTTTGGGTGTTCAATGTGTTCGATCGAGAGCTTTCATGCTCGATCAAGCATCTTGGAATGAAATAGTCCTCGATCGAATGGTATTTTGGTCGATCGAGATGACTTTTGTGTTTTGCCTATACAACCGAGAAAAGAAAAAAAAATGAAAATCAAAAATGAAAAAAAAAAGAATAATTCGGTTGGAAAATAATTGGGATGTGTGATGTGTATGCCTAGTCAAAAAAGGGTATGAGTTTAATTTTGAGCTGGAAGATCGGGATACGCTTTACGATGGTTTGCAGGTTCTAGCTTGGCTTTCACCCCCACATTTCCATACATGTCTTGCCCCTTCTGACCAACTTAGCCTCACATTCCCAAATTTTGCAATAGTTCGGCGTGTAATTGACATTGACGGTGGTTGTGCGTGTGTACGATGCTTGAAATCATTATTCATACTAGTCTAGCATGCATGATTTGTTGGTCGAATTCTAGGCTAGCGACTTCTACTTCTTTCTCTCTTACATATTATCTGCTTACCCTTTGCTTTGTTGAGAGAACAGTGGCCCGTGAGAGTCCAATTTTGAAAGTCTTGCAAGGTCGGAAGTTAAACATTTATTTGAAATATGCATAAATTCGTTTGCTTAGGATGTTGAGCTTTTAGTATTGATTCATGTGCATTAAACGGTTTGAGTTAACAGTTTTCAGCTTGTCCATGTTTATTCCTATCTGTTTAGTCTTATTTAGTTGCATGAGTTTGCTTGAGGGCAAGCAAATGTTAGGTTTGGGGAAGTTTGATGTGTGCATTTTATATAGACCTTTTAGGCCGTATTAGCACGCATTTCCATGCTTATTCCGTAGTATTTCACTACAAATATCCCCCGAATAGTCTACTTTGGTTTGTTTTGCTATTTTGCAGATATGAGCCGGAGAAGATCATAATCAAGCCTAAAACATGTACTTATGCATGCATTTAGAAGAAGATTTGAGTCGGAGCTTGTTACTACCATTTTGAGATGCGCATAGGAGCAATGAAAGTCTATCAAGCGAAGGAAGAACTTCAACTTGCTACTACCTACTTTGGAGAGCCATATATCGAGTTCTACAACAGATAATCAGGAGATTCCAATTGGAGATGAAATCTTATCCTTTTAGCTTTCTAACGCCACCAAGAACGCTTGATTTGAGCGAGTAACAAAGAAATGGCGGCCAATTGAAGTTCAGTGCGCAGTGTAGGAAATACACGCTGCTCGATCGAGAAGAATATCTGTTCGATCGAGAGGTTTTGCTTCTTAAAATCCTCGATCGAGAGGTTTTGGTTCTTAAAGTCCTCGATCGACAGGTTTTGGTTCTTAATCTTTTCGATCGAGAACTTTTCATAGCTATTCTTCTCGATCGAGAGGTTTTCCTCTCGATCGAGTGCCTTGTCGGGTGTCTCTTCAATTTCCCGAGAACTTTCGTCGGTTTTTCTTTCATGTCTTATTTAAGAACTCGTTTGTGAGTTCATTAGGTCATCTTTTCTTTGAGAGAACACTTTTTTACTTCTTTCTAGCCGTCTTTTTTGTTCAATAAAATCTTCTTTTAGTTTAGTGTTCTTTCTCATACAAACTCAAGGATTGTGTCGTTTGTTCTTAAGCCGGATTCTTTTGATTGTAATATTTCTTCCTTAATCTCCTTCTTACTGTTATTGTTGTTATTCTTATTTCATACCATCTGTTTTCGCTGTCTCATTTTGTTCGCTTCGTTTTCGCGCATTTCGTTCCCTGTTTTCATGCTTCATACTCCTTCTGTTTTCGTCCTTACTTCGCTATCGTTCATCACGTTTTGCTACTGTTTTCCCCTTCCGTTATCATCTCTAATATCATTTAGTTTTGTCATATAATTACTCTGCCTTGAATCCGTAACCTGCCTTGGTTTTCGTGCTCAAAATCGCTCCACTGTTCCCGTGTAAAAGCCTCGAAAATTGTGCCACTTTCTTGATTGCTTACGGTTTTACAGCCCTTTTTCTATTATTATTTCATTCTGTTTTTATCCAATATTTACCATGTCAATTGTTAGCTTGATTAGCGTATTTGCTATTGTTTATAATTACGTTATGAGTAGCTAGTTTGTTTATATGCCGGGATGAGGGAAACTGTGTTTTATGCATGATAGGTTGTAAACGGGATGGGTAGTTTGCGGTAGGAATTATCGTTAAGCATATAAATGTGCTTGGTTGAATGAGTATACGCAGGAGACCATTCATTTAGTTAAACCCCGACCTAGATCGGAAGATTGGAAGGGTAAGGCTTGCTTAGCAATAATTGGTTTCTGTGAGGGCGGAAGTCAAGTAGAAATGACCTTAGGGCAACTTAAGACCGGAAGGTATAGTCGGGTTAGAGATGTGACTATAATAACCTAGCCCTTCCTACCAATAATCTGACCAACCTAGTTTATACCGATAATGCGGACGACAGAGTGACCCGAATTCCTAGCATATCCCTCTTCTTTAAACTATTTTATATCTTTCTCGCTTCTTTTCGTAGTTTAGTTAAAACAATTTAAAACCCCCATTTTGTGACATTCTAACAGACCAATTTAGACAGATAACTAGCAACTTTGCCTCCCTGTGGAGATCGACCCTATTTACCGCTAGCTTCCGTTAGAAGTATTAGGTTATTATATTTGGTACTGAAACGATCAACACCTTTTGAAGCTTTGTATGAGAGGAGATGCAGGAGTCCAGTGTGTTGGGATGACAGTTTTGAGGTTGCAGTGTTGGGTCCTCAGTTACTGTAGGATATGATAGATCAGATTCGTATGTTACGGCAGAAGATGAACGCAACTTAGGATCGACAGAAGCGTTATGCGGACTTGCTCCGCAAGGACATTGAGTTTCAGGTGAGAGACAAGGTGTTTATTAAGGTTTCACGTATGAGGGGAGTGAAGAGATTCGAGAAGATGGTAAAGCTGAGCTAGAAGTTCATAGGGCCGTATGAGATCCTTGATCGAGTGGGAGAGGTTGCTTACCGCTTAGCGTTACCACCAGCCTTAGACCGAGTTCATAATGTGTTCCTTGTGTCCCAGTCACGGAAGTACGTTAGTGTCCCATCTCATATCCTTGAGGTGGAGCCAGTAGAGTTTGATGAAGCTCTATCTTATGTGGAGGCCCCCTAAGGCCATGTTTGATAGTAAGGTTCGTAAGACCAGGACAGGTGAGATCAAGCTTCTTAAGATATTATGGTTAAACAACGATGTTGAGAAGGCTACTTGGGAATCTGAGTCTTCTATGCGAGAGCGTTACCCTCGGTTGTTTGATCGGGTATGTGAGGTTACGGGGACGTAACCTGTTTCTTTTAGAGGGATATGAGATGATCGCACGCTAGGTTTTGAGTCTTTTGGGAGTTATTTATTTATTTGATTTGGCTGTGGAATTGTCTTTTAAAGTAGTGGTGTTTTTTCCGCGACACGCTGTTGGTCGGTTTATTTAAATCATAAGTTTTAATCATTTATAACCTCGCAAGTGCACGAATCGTTTGTGGTATGCAAGGGTGGAACCCAAAGGACGGATAGTCGGTCTAAGTTTGCTTGTTTGGCTATTAGTTTGCTTCTAACTAGACAAAGGGGTTTTGATGATTCAGTAACAAAGATTAAAAAAGCAAGGCAAAGAAATAGATGTAAACAAATGATAAAGAAGACTAGGGTGATGGGTTCACCAAAGACAAGGCCAAATAAGGGGAACTAGCATGTGAAGAGGGGCAACAACAAGATAGCATACAAAGGTCTAAGTCTCTCCTCTCGGTCTTAACTTAGCCTAGGTCAGGGGTTAATCTACTTAACCAACGCCTAACCCCTTGTTAATGTGGTGTCCTATATCATGGCTAAGTTACTCACCCAACCAAGAGACTAAATGTAAGGGTCAAAACCTAGATTACTCACCTAGGCATTTCCACAAACACCTTATGAGCACAATAACAAGAATATTGTAAACTATCAAGATGTAAACAATTGAAATTCTAGAAACCTCATACTTAGCCTCACTAAGGCTTTCCCATAACCCTAGTATGGAAACTACTCACACATGGTGATAACAACACAATCAACACAATCCATCAAAAGATAATAATATAAACTAAGCATGATAATCTAAATGGAAACTAAGATGATAAAATTAAATGTAACCAAATGATTAAATATGAGATTAGGAAGAGATTATACCAACAAGAAGCAACTTTGAAATATATGGACGAAAATCTTCAATAATACCCACGTTATAACCCAAATAAGGAACTAAAACTAAGAACAATTAAGATCTAACCAATTGAATGTAGAATTTGAAATGTTTGATTAACTAATTAAGGAGGAAAGATTAAGCTAAAATGAGTTTAAGCTAAGTCTAATACAGAATCTAGGGTTGTTCTAATTCTATTAACATATAGTATATATAGGTACCAACAATTAGGGTGAGAAAAGAGGGGAAGCACGACATAAGTAAATAGGGTCTCATCTGGTCGACCGGATGACGGTCTGGGGACCAGATGAAATCACAGGCTTGACTTCTGATTTGTTCTTGTAATGTACATGTACTTTGATCCGGGCCCCCGGATGCCGGTCTAGGGCCGGATGACAATACGAATCTCAAATCTCCAACTCTCGGCATATATATTTCCAAAATAGTTGTAACATGTATTCTCATCCGGGTGGTCGGATGTCGGGCCACCGGATGGGGCTTATTCTTCGAGTTTCTGAGAGTTCAACATCAAGTAGCAGGTACTCTCATCCGGGACCCCGGATGCCAGGTTGGGACCGGATCGGAGCACATTCTCCAAATTCTTTAACTTTCTGATTTTGCAACCCTCTTGTAAGATTGCTAGGTACTCTCATCCGAGACCCCGGATGCCGGTTGGGGCCCGGATGAGAATACATTCTTAGAATCTTCAACTCTCAGCATTTTAAGCTCTAAGGGCGAGGGGCTTGAATTGTCATCCGGGCCCCCGGATGCCGGCTAGGGCCCGGATGAGGATGCAACTCCTTCTTCCACTTCTTCCTTTGTCCTTGCCTTTCTCAAACCTTTCGACTCCTCTCTTGTTTGGTCGATTTTACACCAAAACTGCAATATACGACACGAGATCATAGAATATGAAATCACGCCTAAAATGCACAAATAAAGGGGTAAAACCGACTCAAAACGAGTCGGGATGCAAGAAGAACTAAGATAGAAGTGGTAGAAACTAGGCACTTATCAAACCTCCCCACACTTAGCTCTTAATCGTCCTCAATTAAGTAAAAAACAAGATCAAGACCCTCATTAAAAAAACTATCTAGCTAAGCTAATATAATATTCGATGGTAGACAATTAACAAGCCTTCTTCTTCCCTTCAACTCAAAACAAAACACGATGAGGTACTTGCTCCCTTGCAAGGCAAGTGGGGGCTTGCAGAAGTTTTTGATACACCAAGGCAATTAAGCACATAATCATGAAATATGATGCATCAAAGAAGTCAAACCTCTTTCGTCATCGAAGCGGCCATTTTAGTTCAAAAAAACAAGAAGCTTTGGATGAGAGATATCCCTCATAATTTCAACCAAGCTAACCCCCTAATCATGGCTTGACAACCTATATGTATCCAATGCTCAAGGAACGAATCCAATGAGCAGGGCATCGGGGAAACAAGAAAGTCATCCAAGATTTACAAAGCAAACCAAGATTCAACCAAGGAACCAAAGACTATGAAAACCCATGACAATGACATCCTCACGCTTTCGCTCATCACTCAATATGAACTAGGGTGAGTTTGTGAAATATGGAAATAATCACTCCCTACTACGACTCAAGACACGTTCCCGCAATCTAATGTGTTAAAACATCCAAAGACCAAATGCAATGCATAATCATGAAACAAGCAAAACAAAGTGAAATGGGGGATGCAATAGGGCTATGGGATTGAACGAAATGGGTTGGTGCATGCACCAATTTGGTAATGTGAGGCTCAAATGTCAAGAATAGCCGAATCTATCATCCAATTCCTTATTACAACAAAAAAGCAAAGTCTATGCCTTAACATTGGCTCAAATAAAACCGTGCAAAAATTGCATAAACCCGACTCATTTTGGAAAAACAAACCCATCACATCATTTCTCAAGCGGACATTATTTGAACACAACAAACAACGTCTAGACCCTAACAAGAGATTTGAAAAACAAAGCAATGCAAAAATTGTGTAAACCCGGTTTGATTGGAAAAACATCACAAGACATCTTTTTATTATAGCAACGACTATTTCATTCCCCTATGATGAAAGGGGTGTTGCTAGCTCTTTTGTTTTCTCTTTTTTCAAATGCTTACAAGCAAGAATTCTCTTTTCTTTGATTTTTCATTGCTTTTCTGATTTTTCTTTCTTTTTCTTTTGTTTTTCATTTCTTTGCTTTTGGTTTTTCAAATTCCAACCTTAATCAAAATATAACTAAGGTGAGACCGTAAAACATCAAAAACTCGAATTCACCGACTACTTGCGACTACAAATCACGACTCATTCTTGATCAGGGAAGGGTGTTTTTGGGATGTAGTTAGTTTAGTAGGTATGCCAAGAAAATAGGCTTAAGCTCAAAATGGTGAACAAAAGGGGATAAATGCAAAGGTCAATATAAGGCTATTATGGTTATGTGAGGCTCGAATATATGAATAAGCAAAACTCAATCCACAATGCCTGCATGAATATGAAAATGCAAAAACCATGGCCTAAGGACAGAGTGACACACTTATGCATTTTGATGTAACACGTATCACGAGGAGACCTTCTCTCATCGTAAATGAGGGTTGGACATGAAAGTATAAACCCTACGAGGCTCTACCCTCGCCATTTTAGTGGCTAAGTCGAGTCCTAGGCCTAGTCTATGGTCCAAGGTCTCACAAGGTTGGCTTAGACTCATTAAATAAGCTCATTTCCCTAGGCTAAATAAGAGGATACGGAAGCAAGCCACAAAAGGGAAAAAGCAAGGTCAAAATGGTAATCATCATTGGGGTATCACATTCCCATCCTAAGCCACATTTTCACCAAAAACATTTATTTACAAACTCATGCGAAAGCTGAAAAAAACACATATGAACATTTGACAAGATACATGCATAAAGAAACAACAAGAATGAAAGAAAGTATGCAACATATTAAACTAGCTAACAACACATCAATACCATCAATCCCCAAGTTCCCCAAAGGAACATTCAAGGCATATAAACCCGTCCTCCTCAATATGATAAGATAAAATAAAGAGAAAGAGCGGTAAAAAGGAGAAAGAGATAGTTATAACTACAGCAATTGGTCTTTTCGTTTCCCTTATGCCTTGTCAACGAAATTTCTGCATTTTTTAGGTTTTAACACAAATATTTACAATGCAAGAAAAGAAAGAACTTGTTTTTGAAAAATTTGTTTGAAAGTTTTTGATTTTTTTGTGGTTTTGAAATTTTTTGAAATTTACAAAAACTATGAAAAACTATGAAAACATGATATTTACAATTAGGTTTTCTGCATTTTTTAGGTTTTAACACAAATATTTACAATGCAAGAAAAGAAAGAACTTGTTTTTGAAAAATTTGTTTGAAAGTTTTTGATTTTTTTGTGGTTTTGAAATTTTTTGAAATTTACAAAAACTATGAAAAACTATGAAAACATGATATTTACAATTAAAACCCCTCTCCAAATGGAGGAAGGGAAAGGCAAGAAAAACGAAAGAAAACGAAAATATTTTTGGTTTTTTTGAGTTTTTCGGAAACAAAGGGACTTGTTTTTTTGAATGACTTTTCCTCCCCCCACTTATTTAACTACATCATTCTCAAATAATTGATGTAGGGAGGAATGTCGGGAAAGGGAGAATACTTGTTTTTGTGTTTTTCTTTGCCAATTTTTGAGTTTTTTTTTTGTGTTTTGTTGTTTTTTTTCATTTTTGATTGGTTTTTGGTGTTTTTGATTGTTTTTTGAGTTTTGGGATTTTTTATACGCCGATGAAAAAGCAAAAACAAAATATGAACAAGTGATGGTTATTAAGGGACTCCATCAAACCTAATTCACCTTATTTTTTATAAATAATTCATCCCCCAAGATCGGGGATCCTCGAACTCTACCTCTCAACTCTCGTCGATCTCCTGTCCTTCGCAGTAGTATTTGACACGCTGTCCATTGACTTTGAAGACTTCACCACTTGCATTTTTCAGCTCATAGTATCCATAAGAGAACACTCTTGCAACCTCAAAAGGCCTATCCCACTTAGACTTCAGCTTTCCCGGGAAGAATCGGAACCTAGAGTTAAACAAGAGAACTTTATCGCCAACATTGAAGTCTTTTCGGATAATCTTTGAAGCATGCCACTATTTTGTTTTTTTTTCTTTTACAATTTGGAGCTCTCATAAGCGTACATGCGAAGCTGATCAAGTTAATTCAATTGGAGGAACTGCTTATTACCCGCGAGATCAAGCTCGTAGTTAACCTCCTTGAGGGCCCATCTTGCCTTGTGCTCCAATTAAAGTGGCAAATGGCAGGATTTCCCGAAAACTAAACGGTATGGTGTAGTTCCCAAGGGCGTTTTATATGCGGTTTGGAGGGCCCATAAAACATTAAGAAGTTTGGAGCTCCAATCTTTTCTTGATTTGTTCACCACCTTTTCAAGAATGGCTTTGATTTGGCGATTTGAAACCTCAACTTGTCCATTAGTTTGCGGATGGTAAGCAAGTGCCACCTTGTCCCTAACCCCATACTTTTTCAACAAAGCATAGATGGTGCGATTGATGAAATGCAAGCCACCAACACTTATCATGGCCCGGGGTACTCCAAATCTCAGGAAAATATAATCTTTGAACATCTTGGACACGACCCTTGAATCATTAGTCGGCGAGGCAAGAGCTTCTATCCACTTGGAAACATAATCCACCGCAACCAATATATATTGATTGCCGAAAAAGGTGAGAAATGGTCCCATAAAATCAACTCCCCACACATAAAAAATTTTAATCTCCAAAGTGTTGTTGAGAGGCATTTATTATCTTCTCCCAATATTGCCCCTTCTTTGGCAAGTGTCGCATGAGTGAACAAAGGCATAAGCATCCTTGAACAAGGAGGACAAATAAAAACCACATTGAAGGACCCGAGCATGGGTCCTCGAAGTGGAGAAATGGCCTCCATAAGTCGTGTCGTGACATGCCTTCAAGATTTGATTTCCTTCACTATGGGTGACGCATCTTCTGAAAATTCCATCATTACACCTCTTAAAGAGATAAACGGTCATTCCATTAATAACGCTTAGCCTCGTAGCGGAGTTTTATCTGAGCTTGGCTATCAAAATCTTCGGGAATAAAATCACAACTTAGATAATTCACGATGTCCGAATACCAAGGGTAAGTCCTCGTGAGAGCTATGAGAATGTCATGCGTTAACCACTCACTCATAGGGACTCTATCATCCTTGCCCCCTATCTTCCATGCTTAATATTAAAAGGTGGTCCGCCACCACATTCTCCGCTCCAACTTTATATTTCATGACCATGTCAAACTCTTGCAATAGAAACACCCATCGAATCAACCTTGGCTTAGCTTATTTTTTCACCATCAAATGTTTCAATGCGGCGTGTTCCGTGAAGACCACCACCTTTGAGTAAAGTAATAAGGTCTAAACTTCTCAAAAGCATATACAATGGCCAGTAACTTCTTTTCCGTTGTTGTGTAATGCACTTGAGTGGCATCTAAAGTCTTTCTTAAATAGGAAATCACATGCACCTTCTTGTCCAACCTTTGCCCAAGAACGGCTCCCATGGCGTAATCACTAACGTCGCACATGAGCTCTAAGGGAAGGTCCCAATTCGGTGGTTGGACGATCGGTGCCGACGAAAGCTCTTTCTTAAATCTGTTAAAACTTGCCAAGCAAACATCATCAAACACAAAAGCGGCCTCCTTGGCCAAAAGTGAAGTGAGAGGCTTGGCAATTTTTGCAAAATCTTTTATGAATCGGCGGTAGAATCCCTCATGCCCAAGGAAACTCCTCACACCCTTCACATTGGTGGGTGGGGGAAGTTTATCAATCACTTTAACCGTAGCCAAATTGACTTGAATTCCCCTTTTAGAAACAACATGACCCAACACAACTCCCTCTTGTACCATGAAATGGCACTTCTCCCAATTAAGTTTCAAAATAAAATCAATGCAAGTTTGGAGTACAAGAGAGAGGTTGTGTAAACAATTATCGAAAGAAATATCATGGACACTAAAGTCATCCATGAATACCTCCATTGATTTTTCAAGGGATTGCGAAAAGATGGACATCATAGCACGTTGGAAAGTTCCCGGAGCATTGCATAGCCCAAACGACATTCTTCGATATGCGAAGACACCATAAGGGTATGTAAAGGTAGTTTTGGCTTGATCATCCGGATGTATAGACATTTGGAAAAATCCCGAGTATCTATCAAGAAAGTAAAAAACTCATGCTTTGCAAGCCTTTCCAACATTTGATCTATGAAAGGCAAACGAAAAATGATCCTTGACCGAAGCGGAATTCAACTTTCGATAGTCAATGCACATCCGATATCTTGTTACGGGTCGGATTGAGATGGGGTTCCCCTCCTCATTCTGTACCACGGTCATACCACCCTTTTGGGGACGATTTGAACCTGGGCTAACCCAGTCACTTCCGGATATCGAGTAGATGATTCCCGCTCCAAGTAATTTATCAATTTCATTTCTCATCACCTCATTAAAATTTTGATTTAATCTTCTTTGAGGTTGAGTGAATAGTGTATATCCATCCTCAAGTGTAATGCGATGCATGCACACTCGGGGATAGATACCCGTCAAGTCATAAATGTTATAGCCTATAACTTTCTTTTTTTATTTCAACACATCCAAAAGGTTTTGTTTTTGTTCCAAAATTAGGTTAGCATTGATGATAACGGGGTGAGACTTATCATTCTCAATGAAAGCATATTCAAGGGAAGGGGTAAGGGCTTATAATCTACCTTTGGAGAGCTTGGGCTCTCATCTTCAAACAAATGCGAAGGCGATGAATCACACCCCTCCTCTTCTTATTGCATCCCACCTTGATGCTCAACCTTTGAGTCTTAAATCACCTCTTCCAATGTGTCAATAGCATAGACATTCTCGAACATGGGTTAGGACATAGCTCTCGTCAATGAAAACTCCACCACATTGCCACCCACCGTTAATGTAAGTTTCTCATGCTTCACACTAATATTCACGTCCCCGGTTGCTAGGAATGGCCTCCCAAGAATTATGGGTGTTTGTTGATCCTCGGGAATGTCTAACACCACAAAATCCGCCGGAATGTAAAAACTCCCACTTTTCACCGGAACATCTTTTATTATGTCCATGGGGTATTGCACGGATCGGTCGGCCAATTGAAGGGTCATTTGAGTAAGCACCATGTCTTGTATGCCAAGATTCTTTTCTATGGGAAGAGGTATAATACTCACGCTTGCCCCTAAATCACATAAGGCCCGCTTAACAAGAACGTGCCCTACGGTGCATGGAATTGACAAGCTTCCCGGATCTTGAAGTTTCTCGGGCATCTTGTTTTGGAGGACCGCACTACATTGTCCTACCATGGGAAGCAATGTTTCTTCACATATTCCTCACTTCTTAGTGAGAAAAACTTTGATAAATTTTGTGTACAAGGGCATTTGGGTCACCACCTCGGTAAAAGGTAGTGACACTTCCAACTTTTTGAGCATCTCCACAAATTTTGCGAACGTTTTCTCTTATTGATCCCCCTTTGCCCTATGATGGAAAGGCAAAGGTTGCTTGTTGACTTTTGAAATTTCCGCATTATAGACAACTTTTTCTTTGCTCTTTGTCTCTCTTGGCTCATTAAAGATGATTTGTTCCAAAACCATGTCATGATTCTCACAACTTGGCTCAACCACCCTACCTTTCTTAAGGGCTTCATGCGTACTAGATGGAGATGGTGGCAAACTCTCTTCCCCACCTCTAGCTTCCCCTCTCTTTCTTTTCGGTTCAAACTCTTGCTCTTTGTATGGATCCTCCAATTCTTTCCCACTTCTCAAAGATACCACATGTGCTTGTTGATGGGATGATCCATCCCTAGGGTTAGACACTTGAAGAGGCAATGAATTTGGGCTACGTTGGGGAGAAGGATTTGGGTTATCCATGTAACAGTCAAAAGCTCTTTGTTGAGCTTCAACATTGGACAATTTCGTTTGAAGCATTTTTAGTTGAATTTCGGCTTGAGCATCTCTCTTTTCGTCCCGAGATTCCATGTTCTTAGGCATCCTTTCTATGAAGGAGGAGGTTCTAGGTGGTTCATTGAAAGTTTGTTGTGGTTGGAATGATTGTTGGTTTTGGTATGGTTGTTGATTTTCGTTGTAAGATTGGGATTGTTGATTTTGATTCCGGTTATATGGTGGGATATAACTTTGTTGTTCATTGTTTTGATTTCCCCGATAATTGCAGCTTTGACCTTGGTAATTTGAGTTGTTCCTCGGCCTATCGGGTTTTAGTGGAGGTTTAAATTGAGTTTGTTGAAAGTGAGGGTCTAGAGGTTGTCCCACATATGATAGCTTGGGATCTTGGGGAAGTCACGGTACAATGTCTCTTGTTGGCGTTGGAATGTGAAATTCTCTGGCCCTTGACCTTGAACGACATTACATTCTTGTTACATATCTTCTTGGTGAAAGGAAGAGCAATAATCGTACGTGTGACCCACCCCACCACAATATTGACATATCATTTGTGGCGGTCGAGGGGGTGATGAATGCTTAGGCTCTTGTAAGTAGTACACCCTAGAGCCACTAGCTCCTCCACTTGATTTCTTAGCTTCATTCAACTTCTTCTCCAATTTTATCTCCTCAAGCTCTCTTGTCAAAAGGTCCAACTTTGATTTGTACTCCGTATCACCCATGGTAGTACTCTCACCTCTATAATTATTTTACCTTGTTGAGTAGCTACTCTCCATCTCCGATATGTTTTTTCTCATCTCCGTGATTTCCGCATTGTTCATCTTGTCAAAATTACCTCCCGAAGCCGCCACGATCATATCCCTAAACCTTTGCTCCAAGGTTTGAAAAAATTGTGAGTCGCCATCCATTTAGGGACCCCGTGATGAGAGCATGAAGCAAGCAAATCCCTAAATTTCTCCCAAGCTTCAGTTAGAGATTCTTGTGGTTTTGATAAAAAGTTTGTATCTGATCATGACGAATTCTTGTAGTCTTGGACGGTGGGTAATATTTGTTTATGGATGCTCGTGAAAGAGCGGCCCAAGTTAAAAAAAGTACAAGGCTCATGAGAATTTAGCCACTTCTTCGCACCGTCTTTGAGGTTAAGAAGGAAAAGAATTAGGAGCATTTACTCATCGGCCACCCCATTACTTTTGATTGTACCCGTTTTTTCTTTTAAGGATGTGAGATGTTGGTGTGCATCCTCATTTTTCATACCATGAAAGGTATCTTGTTGAATGTAAGAGATGACATGGTGCCTTAGCTCAAAATTGTTGGGAGCCAAAGCCCCATAGTTAATTGTCGAGCATCATCTATTTGGGTCCGGACGAGTATAGTACCCCATAGGGTGGTCCCTTTGATTTCCCATTTCTTGATTCTCAAAGGTTGGATTTCAAAGCGGGTAATTGAGTGGTGTTTTCGGAACTTATAGGTGAAGTAGATGTTGAGTAATTGGGTGAGTAATTTGGTGAATTGAAGGGTGAATCAGTATATGGATTTGGAATCGGAATGTGGATGGAAAATGTTAATGGAAAATGTTAATGGTTCGGTGGAAGATGAGGGTTAATTTGTGACTATGTTGGTAAATGATGGTAACTCTCTCGAATTTGCTTGAGCTAATCTCCTCCTTTGGCGCAAGGTCCTCTCAAGCTCTTGGTATAGAGGACCAAGCGAATCGGTAGCCCGCCTATTCATAAACTCGGAGAAAAAGAGACCAAATAGTCCTAGCACAACGATGTATTAGGACACAAAAGGGAGAAAATAACAAAAACAAACAAAAACAAAATAAAACAAGAATAAATGCAAACACACAAAATTATCCAATTGAAGTCGTCCCCAGCTAGCTACGGTGCCAAAAACTTGTTGGTCGGTTTATTTAACTCATAAGTTTTAATCGTTTATAACCTCGCAAGTGCATGAAACGTTTGTGGTATGCAAGGGCCGAACCCAAAGGATGGATAATCGGTCTATGTTTGCTTATTTGGCTATATATTAGTTTGCTTCTATTTAGACAAAGGGGTTCTGATGATTCACTAACAAAGATTAACTAAGCAAGGCAAAGAAATAGATGTAAACAAATGATAAAGATGACTAGGGTGATGGGTTCACCAAAGAGAATGCCAAATAAGGGGGAACTAGCATGTGAAGAGGGACAACAACAAGATATCATACAAAGGTCTAAGTCTCTCATCTCAGTCTCAACTTAGCCTAGGTCGGGGGTTAATCTACTCAACCAATGCTCAACCCCTTGTTAATGTGGTGTCCTATATCATGCTAAGTTACTCACCCAACCAAGAGAATAAATGTAAGGGTCAAAACCTAGATTACTAACCTACGCATTTCTACAAACATCTTATAGGCACAATAACAAGAATGGTGTAAACTATCAGAATGTAAACAATTGACTTGCTAGAAACCCCATATTTAGCCTCACTAAGGCTTCCTCATAACCCCTGTATGGAAACTACTCACCCATGGTGATAACAACACAATCCATCAAAAGATAAGAATATAAACTAAGCATAATAATCTGAAAGGAAACTAAGATGAGAAAACTAAATATAAACAAATGATTAGATAAGATACTAGGAAGAGATTATACCAACAAAAAGCAACTTTGATATATATGGAAGGAAATCTTCAATAATACCCAAGTTACAACCCAAATAAGGAACTAAAACTAAGAACAATTCAAGATCTAAAATATTGAATGTAGAATTTGAGTGTTTGATTAACTAATTAAGGAGGAAAGATTAAGCTAAAATGAGTTTAGGCTAAAGCTTATACGGAATCTAGGGTTGGTCTAATTCTATTAACATAGAGTATATATAGGTACCCAATAATTAAGGTGAGAAAAGAGGAAATAGATGACATAAGTAAAAATAGTCTCCTGCCGTCGACCGCATGGCGGTCTGGGGACCGGATGAGATCACGGGCTTGACTTCTTATTTGTTCTTGGAATGCACATGTACTTTGATCCAGGCCCCCGGATGCCGGTCTAGAGCCGGATGAGAATAAAAATCTCAACTCCAACTCTCGCTATTTATATTTCCAAAATAGTTGTAACTTGTATTTTATCCGGGTGGCCGGATGACAGGCCACCGGACGAGGCTTATTCTTCGAGTTTCTGAGGGTTCGGCATCAAGTAGCAAGTACTCTCATCCGGGACCCCGGATGCCGGTTGGGGACCGAATGAGACCACATTCTCCAAATTGTTCAACTTTCTGATTTTGCAACTCTCAAGTAGGATTTCCAGGTACTCTCATCCGAGACCCCTGATGTCGGTTGGGGCCCGGATGAGGATGCAATTCCTTCTTCCACTTATTCCTTTGTCCTTGCTTTCCTCAAATCCTTTCGATTCCGCTCTTGTTTGGTCAATTTCACACCAAAACTCTAATATACGACACGAGATCATTGAATATGAAATCACGCCTAAGCTGCACGAATAAAGGGGTAAACCCGACTCAAAACAAGTCGGGATTCAAGAAGAACTAGGGTACAAGTGGTATAAACTAGGCACTTATCACACGCTTATGTCATGATGTTTGTGAGTCTTTCTTTTCAGGTCAGTAGGTTGTGAATTTCAAGGATGAAGTTTGTTCTAAGGGCGGAAGATTGTAACACGCCTCTATTTGTCGTATGGGTAACTCGGTGGAGTTGGTTGGACTTGGTCAACTTGACCCAAAGTATTATAGTTGCTGAGTTGTGCCCCAACTCGACTGAGTACCTCATACTCGGTCGAGTTAGTCAAATTTGGTCGAGTTGATATAATTCGGCCGAGCTTGCTCAACTCGACTGAGTTGGTGAGTGACTCGGTCGAGTCAGCTTTCCCGTGTACAACGCCGCGGTAACTTATAAAAGAAAACTCGGGAGTTAAAATTAGATTTACCCTAAACTATTGTCGTTAGTTACCTTCTCCCTCTCAAATCTTTCACTCAAAAGCCTTAAGAAGTTGATAGAAGTGTTAAGTCGCGCTGATCATCTTAGCCTAGCGTCGTTGTCATCAAGTAAGTCTCTTATTCGTTGTTTACCATGTTTAAGATAGAGTATTTCGTAACTATGGTAAAAGAGCGGTGGTAGAATCGTTGTCAATCTTGTTTCACATGATTTGACTTGAGGCAGGGTTTTCCCTACTCAGTTCTATTAATTGTGGTTGTGACAATATCTGTTATTTGTATTTGACTGATATCACTGTGATAATTATTGTTGATTGTTTGGGAACATATGTTTGAGACCATGACGGGAAATGACTCTCAATCCTATGATCTCCTTTAGTGGTTTCCGCCACAGAGGGGATCACTAACATTAATGGTCTGGGTACCACTTGCCACGAGCAAGTGGGGGATTGGATGTGGGGCTAGAGTCCGCCACCTGTTGTAACACCCCGATTTATTAAAAAGCCTTTAGCAAGACATCCTTAATAAATAGAGTTGTTACCATCTCGGAATGTCCGAGGTAGTGAATAACAAAGTAAACAAAACCAAAGTACTTTATATAAAACTGATTAGATTTAAACTTTGATATTACAAAACTACGCAACAGAATAAAAGTACAACTGATGACTGCTCTATAAGTGATATAATTCTAAGTCAGTCCCAAATCCGCATCTCGCATTCCCGTCCCAGCTCCTAGCTCATCTGTCTCTTTCCTGTAGAATCTACTCCCCATTCCGGATCATCGTAGGTGTCACACGAATACACAGGGTCAACCATGAGGTTGAGTAGAAAGATAAATAAGACATAAACAACAGTAAAAATGCATCCTCCTCCATCTCCATATCACAAGACCCAGTCACCCACTTCACCTCCATCACACCCCTCCTTCCATCACACCACACCGTCCATCACACCACACCTTCCATGGCCATATCACAAGACCCATTTCACAAATCCCGTTCTCCACAACAATCGATAATAATCAACAATCCAAAATACATTCACAAACAGTTATATCAATCTTATAGTAAGCAACACATATACGTCATGTCAATAACGCAACCACATATATATATATATATATATATATATATATATATCCCCTACCTCAATTGCAGGATATCCATGTCAACCGTACAACTGCTAGAAATGTTCCACGCAGAAACCGTCACCTAAACATATAGTATTTTAACGATTACTAATCCTTCACTTAACCCTTATAGTAGAATAGTAATGTTACTAAACATAGCAACTTTCTAAAATTGGAAAGTTTCCTAAAATAGTAACCCTGCCCAAAATAGTAATGCCACTTAAAGAAACACGTCATACAACACACTATCCAAATGTCATGATAACAATAACATAAATAATACTAGTTATATTCATTACTTGTGCAATTATTATCAAACAATTATAAAAACTATAATAATATGAATAATAACAATAGTAATATTCCGACATTAGCAACTCCAATGTCGTACAACAAAACTAATGATAATACATGGACCAAGCAAATACAACAATGAATATTACTAACAAAACATTAGCCTACAAACAGCCCCTCCTCAGACCAGGGTTCGAAACCCATGACAAGCAACCAAAACAATGTCACCCAAAAACAACACCTTATGTGACCACCCGAGCTCCCCACCTCACGATCACACAACTACCGCCCGTGCCACCTATAGCTAGTTCCATCACGCCCATGTTCTCACATGAACACCCAACCATGACCTACACCCCTTGGCAGCCACCAGCCACCCCCACGACAGCCACAACACGCAGCCCAAAAAGCCTACACACACAGACCATTCTGATTTCCAGCAACACTAATGTACACCCCCTCCTTCGCGCATTTACTCCTCTCACCACCGTGTCCTACACTGCCCTGGCCCACCACCGTCGTCACCACTGCCTCAAGGTGGTTCCAGGGGAGGCCCATTCCTACCCTCGTCCTCAGCTGAGCCACCACGACAGCCCCACGAACACCACTGCTCACAACGACACTACACCCCCTATTCTGACCCTCCTGATTTGACAAAAAAAACCACCGCCTCTATCTCCCACCTATGGCCACCATAACGACCCACGATGATCACCACTACATTTGTAACCTGCCACCCATAACCCAGACTCAGAACCTATCCTAGACAGACCCAAAAACCGGTAACACACAGACCTGGAACCCGCACCCCTGTTTTCGCTCAACCCAGAACCACGTGTCTATGGTGGTTCTCCAGCCACCACACGCCACCCCCACCACAACCATGATAAACCATGAACACCCTATCACTACCACCCAGGAACTCACGCCTCAAACTTGAACAAAAACGATTCTAATAAGCAATGCGACATGAATATCAACACGAAGAAACAGGGAAAGACGAAGGGAAGAATACGCGTATACCTCATTTCCAGTGCAATCGACCACTGCTAGACCACCCTAGGCCACCGTGTTGACCCTTCTTTTCAATCTCAAGCATGGCGGCAGTGATTCTATGGCAGTTGTGGTGTATCGATTAGGGTAGAGTAGTGTAATACCTCGAACTTTTACGGTGTCTTTTTATTACGATGTTATTTTATTATGACCATATGGGGATTTATTGGAGGTTTAATGGATTGTTAAAATATTATATCGCTTTGAGTATACTTTTGCCACTCGTGGGGTTCGAGCTTGAGACCTTGAGGGCAGCTTTGGGCCTCGAAAATTGTGCAATTTATCATGGCACATGAGTTCAAACCCTCAAGATAAAACACGTAACTCACACCCCCCCCCCCCCCATAATGCTGTCATACATGAGGCACCCATGACATAATATTTTAACCTATTCTAAACACAACCCTACCCTAATTCCACCGCCGTTACCACAAAGAAGGAAGGGAAGGATTTCACGGTCGTGTAGAACACCCTAACACCTCTCGATTTGAGCAGGAACCAGGTAAGGTCATCTCCGTTGTCGGTTGTTCCTTTTATCGTGTCTCTGTTTGCGTTTTGTGTTAATATCGAAGGGGTTCTGAGTCGTAATCTTCGGCGTACATTAGCATCTTTTTGTCACGGGTAGTCAGGAGAGTCGGGGGGAGGTTGTCACGGCGGGTGTAAGATCTGGTTATGCGAATGCCGGCGCTTTCATATCCCTTTGTTGCCTCTGTTTTTCCTTATTACGTGTACAAGGGTATATTGGGGGTGGTACCACCGTTGACTCGGGGGAGGTCGACACGGTGGTACCACCGTGGTTATGCGTCCTGGATCAGAAGGAGTTCGAGTGGTGGTTTTGGCGTGGTGTTGGCAGCCGTAGCGGCGGCGGCAGGAGGTCCTTTAGAGGCGGCTGGAGTATTTTGGGTAAGGAACCAGACCTGGGTTTGGGTCTGGTTCACCTTGTCGACAGTCATCGAAATGGTGCTGGGTTGTCGTGGGTGGGGCTGCTGGTCGGAGGTGTAAGGTTAGTAGTCGCTGGTCGTCGGAGGTTGATGTCACACGATGGGGGTGGATTCTTATTCGTGGTTGATGCGTGGGGTTTGCGGGGGTTAGTGCGTGTTTAGTATTATTTTGGGATACGAGAATTATCTTTACTATTATTACCTTTTGTTACCATTAATATTACCTTTTATTATTATTCTTACGATTATTATTTTATTAGTACTATTGTTGAGTAATGGGTACGTTGTTTTATAAGTTCTCGTTTTATCATTAGTCATATATATATATATATATATATATATATATATATATATATATATATATATATATATATATATCGTACTAACTAAAGATGCGAGTCGGGAAATTATTTAAGTCATGGGAGTTCTTTTTTTTTATATTTGGGGAAGTTTCTATATTTGGAAAGTTTCTATTTTTGGAAAATTTCCACTTATGGAAGGTTTCTATTTATAGTAAGTGTGGTTTGTTAAGGGTTCGGGAAGGTTATTTATTCGTTGCGTATATGTGTTTAGGTAGCGGGTTTCGCGTGGAACATTTCTAACAAGCCTTGGATTTATATGCATTCCTGCTATTTCAGGTAGGGGAATTACTGTGATAATAGTGTTGAGCATGCTGTTAATATTTGGTGATTTCCGTGTTTATCTTATGCTATAACATGACTGTTATATGAGCTATTCATTTATATCTTTATGTGATACGTTGGATCGGTGCGGGGTTTATTTGGCGTTGGATCAGTGCGGAGTTTATTTGGCGTTGGATCGGTGCGGAGTTTATTTGGCGTTGGATCGGTGCGGAGTTTATTTGGCGTTGGATCGGTGCGGAGTTTATTTGGTGTTGGATCGGTGCGGAGTTAAGGGATGATTGATCCCAATATATATATTATAAGTTTGTTTATTTATTTTCCTCTACTCAACCTCGTGGTTGACCCTGTGTATTCGTGTGACGCCTACAATGATCCGGAATGGGGAGTAGATTCTACAGGGAAGAGACAGTTGAGCTAGGAGCTGGGACGGGAACGAGAGATGCGGACTTGGGACCGACTTAGATCTACATCACATATAGAGTAGTCGTCCGTTGTACTTTTATTCTTACATGTAGTCTCTGTAACATTAAAGTTTAAATCCTATCGGTTTATATAAAGTACTTTGTATTGTTTTACTTTGTTATTCACTACCTCGGACTTTCCGAGATGGTAACAGCTCTATTTATTCGAGAATGTCTTGCTAAAGGCTCTTGAATAAATGGGGGTGTTACAAAGTGGTATCAGAGAGAACGATCCTCAGGCCTAAACCAACTGAATAATAATGAACGTAGGAAGAGTAATAAAATGAACCCCGAGATGGAACTGATAGGAGCCCCGAAAAGGAACGGGATGAGTTAGAGGCCCCCTCACACTAAACCTGGGCCCTTTTGGTTCTGTCTCGGGAACCCAATAAGAGTAACTGAAGAGTGGGGTAGAATATATATATATATATATATAAATATATATAGCGACCTGGTTATTTTGTACTAACGTTCTTGCAGGTGAATAATGAGGTAAGTAATATGTGGGTTATCATTAATGTCGTGTGTTAGAAGGATATGTGAGATATGAAATGTGGATCGAGTTGAATGATTTAATTGATATCACAAGAGGATGGATTTGTATTTGTTGAACAATAGTTAAGAGTGGTGTGACCATATGATCTCGGTATTTTCAAATGTTCATATGATTATCTGGTATTTAAATGACTATCGTTAGTATATGACTCGGATGTTTAACTCCTTGTAAGGATGAGTAATTCAGTTGATCTCATAATTATACGTTATATGTCTAGTGATATGCGGAATGTGTTTCCATAAGCCATGAATGTATATAGATATGTGTTGCATATATCGTACTTAAGATTTTATGCCTACTATACGCATTTAAAGTTGATGTGAAGTTCGTAATCAATATGGGACCTCATAGTAGCTTCTAGTTTATATTTACGTACCTGGATAAGTTATGTTTATGCGTTAGTAGAACTAATTACTTTAGATACACATGTATAACAATCAAGTTATTTAGTTGCTCTTACTTTCAGTTTTGAAATCTTTACCGTGATCCAGATAACGAGTATCGTGGTAATGAGAAATGAATGTTAATACTGTACAAAGTGATGTCTATGCTCCAATTATATGTCAACGTGTTTCAGAAAAAAAGAATGGTTGAGTTTCGAGGTAGCAATGTGAAGTTGTAAAAGAACCAAATTGTTTTAATAAGTTTCCTGGATGTTACCCTGTTTGTACAGGATGCCATCTTAAATGTGTTCCATATTTGAGTATGAAAATTTTATGGATGACAACCTCCTGAGTTGGTGTTACAATGCTGTTGGTTTCATGTTAATTGGAGTTATATTTTGAGTGAAATAAATCTTCTAGTTGACTGTGGTTAGATTGTTGCTGCACAGTTCCGTTTTGACTCATCTTGTTGTAAAAGAAATCATTTAAGACTTGGTTATTGTTTATGCATAATTCCATCTCTACTGTCCAGAATATGCGTTTACGTTTTCAAGATGATAGGCCATGTAAAATCTTAATGAGTCGTTATTTAATTGTGATTCTTGCAAGTTGCCTAATTTTCTGTTGAATTGTTGTAAGGTTCTTGTTCAGACCGATTGAGATATGGAAATGGTATTAAATAATTTCCTTGAGATATGCATTCGATTCTTTTCCTATGATTAGCTAGTCCTTTATATTTTCTAAAAACTAGGATCGTTCGCACGTTAGCTAAGCTGTTATTATTTATGATTTGGTAAGTTGCTGCGTAATGTTAAACTACATGAGATATACCAGTTTCATATAAAAGTTTAATAAAATGTGATTTATGTGATGTGACCACGTGATACCCTGTTATGGCTTTAGTAACATGAACAGTAGTCATATGATAAGAATATGGACCTTACTACATGGTAATGTAACCTTGCTTATTTCGTTGGATTTTATATAAAATAATTTCAATTATACAGACGCTCCTACTTTCTATTGTTATGACCTCAAAATAATTATGTGATGATCCTATGTGATGTTAAAATCATGTTTATCAGAGGAGAGTCTTGACAAGCGGTAGAATTAATGGAATTTAACTAGTAAGCTTATTAGCACGATGTCATGAGTAAAAGTTATATAGCAATTTAATTGTTATAATTAATGGAGGTTATTTTGAACAACGTGAACCTTGTTGTTGTTCTTTCGTATATTAAAGGTACATCTTTGTCTAGTTCCCTGATATAATAGCCCTATGACTTCGTCATGTATACTGTTGCGCCATAAAATGAATTGCATATTACTATGTTCAAAATTTGATCACGATGTATTGAGTTATTAATTAGTTTGGCATGTGATTTAGTGTTGTGCATTCGTTTACTTTTATCGTTAAATTTTCATGATTCATGAACTAAAATTTACGAGAAAAATGTTACTAAAAAGAATCAGAATGTCCCCGTGCAGCCTTAATTCCTATCTGTAGCTTGTAGAATTGCCTTTTGATTCGTGTTTATAAATTGTCACAAATTACCGTTTCAATGTTTCAAATGTTTCAAAATATTTCCGAAGTGTTAAACCATGCTTAAGCTTGTTTTATAGTAATTATGATGATCGTTTGCAATATGATATATTCTGAAACTATATATGTGTTGATGAAATTCTGCACGAAAAATTACTTGTTGCTCGTTAGGTAACCCTTTATTTTGCAAGTCACATATATTGACAGTTTCATGATAAATGATGTAATGTGAATGAATATGAGATGTGCCTAAGTGATTCTAACTTATTGATATCTAGGAATGTTGAACGGTCTTGTTAGTGTATGATTGGTGTATATCTTGAGAAATGAGTCCAATGCGCCATGTTTAATTACGTTAATTAAATTTTGCTCTATGTTCTTCCCAAAATATGATTTTGCTTCTATAATATGTTTATGACGTGAAATGTTATAAATTGTCCATTATGAAGTACGAGTTGCTGATTGTCTAAATTGATGGGAATATGCTGAGTTGTGTCAAAATTTCAAGGATATGTAAGCATTAGCTATTCTGATTCTGTTTTACTTCGTAACACGATTCTGCCAACCCTATTATTAATATTATTGCTCAAGGTTATATATTTACATTGCTATGGGTTCTCACGAGTACTTATTTGAGTTGAATATTAGTAATTGTTTTATTTTATTTTGATAGTTCATATTCTCTGTTGATAAGATAATTCTTTTGTTTGTGAGATGGGCTGAATGTGAGGTGGGTAAACTTTTGGTAATTGATTAACTGAGTTATTTATGATGATGTTGTATTGAGGTTGAGATTACAGTTCAGTATTTTATTGAGTTGTCGTATTCTTTGACCTTGACTCGTGGGTGAGTAGCTTAGAGTTTCACTCTCTAAGTGTTGAACCGTTCCTTTAAGGGAATATTTGACAATATTGGTATTGGTTGAGATGGGAACTGGTTGCTGGTATTTAGTTATGAGTTATTAGGCCGTTGTGCCACATTGTGTTTACGGTCCGGTATGACCTTGGTTGTTGAGTTATATCCTGAGTTTGAAATCGATACTGTGATGAAATTTTTGAATTGCGGTTTTGTCTCGCCAGCTCACTCACCCCTTGTCTCTAGTCTTAGTTTCCGACAACGAGGATACGATACTTGGTTACTTAGAGTAAGATTATTTTATGCGATAAAATAATGAGTAAGACGGAGTAAGGAGTTGAAAATTTTATAATGAGGTTACGGGGACGTAACCATGTTTTAAGAAGGATAGGATTGTAAAATCTTAATGATTTTATTGTATGGCTAGTTGTTATGGTGATTGCATATACTCGATAATCCTGATTACTTCGGTTGTGCATTTTGTTGGGTTTCGTGAAGTATTCTTTAATTTAATTTAATTATAACTTTGGGGGAGGCAAAGTTTTCTTAACGAAGGTGGAGCGTAATATTCAGTGTTTTAAAATACCTTTATTAGCCTTGAGGTTGTGTGGTATCATGTTTGGTGTTCGTTACATGCCTAGTGACCAAATAGTTGACCATGGGATGGTGAACTTCGGGACGAAGTTCATTTTAAGGTGGGTAGACTATAATACCCTGTATTTTCATAGTCCATAATAATGAGTTGTTTATTTATGGTTTTATCAAGATGACATATAATTATATATTATTTGTTAAGCAACTTATGAGCGGGAAATTGGTGTTATTATGTTCAGTCTATATTGGGTATGTGGTATGTGTTGGCGTATGATTTATGCCTGAGCTTCGAGTACGGTGATACGTGTGAGTGGTTGAACTTCGGGACGAAGTTCATTTTAAGGGGGGAAGACTGTAATACCTCGAACTTTTACGGTGTCTTTTTATTACGATGTTATTTTATTATGACCATATGGGGATTTGTTGGAGGTTTAATGGCTTGTTAAAATATTATATCGCTTTGAGTATACTTTTGCCACTCGTGGGGTTCGAGCTTGAGACCTTGAGGGCAGCTTTGGGCCTGGAAAGTTGTGCAATTTATCATGGCACATGAGTTCAAACCCTCAAGATAAAACACGTAACTCACACCCCCTCACCCATAATGCCGTCATATATGAGGCACCCATGACATAATATTTTAACCTATTCTAAACGCAACCCTACCCTAATTCAACCGCCGTTACCACAACGAAGGAAGGGAAGGATTTCACGGCCGTGTAGAACACCCTAACACTTCTCGATTTGAGCAGGAACCAGGTAAGATCATCTCCGTTGTCGGTTGTTCCTTTTATCGTGTCTCTGTTTGCGTTTTGTGTTAATATCGAAGGGGTTCTGAGTCGTAATCTTCGGCGTACATTAGCATCTTTTTGTCACGGGTAGTCAGGAGAGTCGGGGGGAGGTTGTCACGGCGGGTGTAAGATCTGGGTATGCGAATGCCGAAGCTTTCATATCCCTTTGTTGCCTCTGTTTTTCCTTATTACGTGTACAGGGGTATATTGGGGGTGGTACCACCGTTGACTCGGGGGAGGTCGACACGGTGGTACCATCGTGGTTATCCGTCCTGGGTCAGAAGGAGTTCGAGTGGTGGTTTTGGCGTGGTGTTGGCAGCCGTAGCGGGGGCGGCAGGAGGTCCTTTAGAGGCGGCTGGAGTATTTTGGGTAAGGAACCAGACCTGGGTTTGGGTCTGGTTCACCTTGTCGACAGTCATCGAAATGGTGCTGGGTTGTCGTGGGTGGGGCTGCTGGTCGGAGGTGTAAGGTTAGTAGTCGCTGGTGGTCGGAGGTTGATGTCACACGATGGGGGTGGATTCTTATTCGTGGTTAATGCGTGGGGTTTGCGGGGGTTAGTGCGTGTTTAGTATTATTTTGGGATACGAGAATTATCTTTACTATTATTATCTTTTGTTACCATTAATATTACCTTTTATTATTATTCTTAAGATTATTATTTTATTAGTACTATTGTTGAGTAATGGGTACGTTGTTTTATAAGTTCTCGTTTTAGCATTAGTCATATATATATATATATATATATATATATATATATATATATATATATATATATATATATATAGATATATATATATAGATATATAGATATATCTATATATATATATATATATAGATATATATATATAGATATATAGATATATATATATAGATATATATATATAGTCTATAGATATATATATATAGTCTATATATATATATATATATATATATATATATATATATATATATATATATATATATAGAGCGAGGATCCTGTGAGGTCTACTTCTTAAATGAGAATTGAGGTCTATTCTTACATAATGATTGCATCTCAACCATTGGATTTAATTGAGGTTTGTAACTTTGGTAAAGAAAACTTACACCTAAGGTAATATTTTTTTTTCTCGAGATTTTTCTTATCAAATTTTTTTCTCGAAAATCTTTATTCGAAACTTTTTTTTCCGACATTTTTTTGTCTCGAAACTTTTTTTCTCCGAATTTTTTTCGAAACTTTTTTTCTCCGAATTTTTTTACGAAACTTTTTTTCTCCAACTTCTTTTTCTAACCTTTCTTCTCCGAATTTTTTTTCGAAATTTTTTTTTCCGAAATTTTTTTTACGAGATTTTTTTTCTCGACATTTTTGTTGAGATATTTTTATCAATTTTTTTCTCGAAAATCTTTTTTCGCAACTTTTTTTTCCGAAATTTTTTTGTCTCGAAATTTTTTTCAAAACTTTTTTTTCTCCGAAATTTTTCCGAAACTTTTTTTTTTCTCCGGATTTTTTTTACGAAAAATTTTTTTCTCCAACTTTTTTTTCGAACCTTTTTTCTCCGATTTTTGTTCCGTTTTTTCCGAATTTTTTTTTTCTCGAGATTCTTTTTCTCGAAATTGTTTCTCCTCGGCATTTTTTTTTGAAATATTTTTATGAATTTTTTTTTCTCGAGATTTTTTTTTCTTTTTTTTTCGTAATATTGTTTTGGAGAACCCGTGATATTGTATTGAGTAACATGTGTATCTACGCATTTAACCATGCGTATATACACATTTAAAGGTGTGTATCTACACATTTAGAGATGTGTATTTATACATTTAAAGGTATGCATCTACGCATTTAGACATGTGTATCTACGCAATTAAAGATGTGTATCTACGCATTTAGACATGTGTATCTACGCATTCAAACACGTGTATCTACGTATTTTAAGGCGTGTATCTACGCATTTAGTCATGTGTATCTACACATTTAAAGATGTGTATCTACGCATTTAAAGATGTATATATACACATTTAGAGGTGTGTATCTACGCATTTAGAGATGTGTATCTACGCATTCAAACATGTGTTTCTACGCATTTAGAAATGTGTATCTACACATTTAAAGGTGTATCTACGCATTTAGACATGTGTATCTACGCATTTAGACATGTGTATCTACGCATTTAGACATGTGTATCTACGCATTTAGACATGTATATCTACGCATTTAGACATGACATGTATATCTACGCATTTAAACATGTGTATCTACGCATTTAACCATGTGTATCTACGCATTTAAAGGTGTGTATCTACGCATTAAGAGATGCGTATCTACGTATTTAAAAAGGAGTATCTACATATTTAGCCATGTGTATCTACGCATTTAGAGATGTATATCTACGCATTTAGCCATGTGTATCTACCTATTTAAAGATGTGTATCTACGCATTTAGCTATGTGTATCTACGCATTAAAAGATGTGTATTTACGCATTTAACCATGTGTATCTAAGCATTTAGATATGTGTATCTACGCATTTAGCCATGTGTATCTACGCATTTAATGATTAGTATATACGCATTTATACATGTGTATCTACGCATTTAGATGTGTATAGAAGTGTATCTACGCATTTAGATGTGTATCTACGTATTTAAAGGTGTGTATCTACGGATTTAGACATGTGTATCTACCCATTTAGAGATGTGTATCTACGCAATTAGTCATGTGTATCTACGCATTTAGCCATGTGTATCTATGCATTCAGAGATGTGTATCAACGCATTTAGAGGTGTGTATCTACGCATTCAAAAATGTGTATCTACGCAATAAAACATGTGTATTTACGCATTTAGAGATGTGTATCTACGCATTTAGAGATATGTATCTACGCATTAAGAGATGTGTATCTACGCATTTAGCCATGTGTATCTACGTATTTAAAGGTGTGTATCTACTAGACATGTGTATCTACGCATTTAGCCATGTGTATCTACGCATTTAGAAATGTGTATCTACGCATTTAGAGGTGTGTATCTACGCATTTAGACATGTGTATCTACGCATTCAAACACGTGTATCTACGCATTTAGACATGTGTATCTACGCATTTCGCCATGTGTATCTACGCACTTAAAGGTGTGTATCTACACATTTAGAGATGTGTATCTACGCATTTAGACATGTGTATCTACGCATTAAGAGATGTGTATCTACGCATTAAGAGATATGTATCTATGCATTTAGCCATGTGTATCTACGCATTTAGAGATGTGTATCTATGCATTTAGAGGTGTATATCTACGCATTTAGACATGTGTATCTACGCATTCAAACATGTGTATCTACGCATTTAGACATGTATATCTACGCATTTCGTCATGTGTATCTACGCACTTAGAGGTGTGTATCTACGCATTTAGAGATGTGTATCTATTCATTTAGACATGTGTATCTACGCATTTAGACATGTGTGTCGACGCATTAAGAGATGTGTATCTATGCATTTAGCCATGTGTATCTACGTATTTAAACATGTGTATCTACGCAGTTAATGACGTGTATCTACGTATTTAGAGATGTGTATCTACGCATTTAGACATGTGTATCTACGCATTTAAAGGTGTGAATCTAAGCATTTAGAGATGTATATCTACGCATTTAGACATGTGTATCTACGCATTAAGAGATGTGTATCTATGCATTTAGTCATGTGTATCTACGTATTTAAAGGTGTGTATCTACTAGACATGCGTATCTACTCATTTACCCATGTGTATCTAGGCATTTAAAGGCGTGTATCTACGCATTTAGACATGTGTATCTACGCATTTAGAGATGTGTATCTACGCATTTAACCATGTGTATTTATCAATTTAGCGATGTGTATCTACGCATTTAAAGGTGGATATCTACGCATTTAGACATGAAAAGGGTCTAATCCAATCCTAAACCCTTCCCTTCCTATATTCGTTTAAATAGGATAAAAAATCAAAAGACACCCAAGAGGGAAAGAGTGAACCCCTTTTTGGGGACCGGGTATCCTAAAACGGGATGAGAAATGGTTACTCAATACAATATCATGGGTTCTTCAAAACAATATTACGAAAAAAATGAAATAAAAAAATTCGAAAAAAAAAAGAAAAAAAAAATTTGAGAAAAAAACATTTTGAGAAAAAAAATTTCGAGAAGAAAAAAATTCCGAAAAAAACATTTCGAAAAAAAAAATTACGAAAAAAAATATTTCGAGAAAAAGTCATTAATAAGGTAAACAAAGAAGGAGCTAGAAAAATAAATAAGAAATTTATGCGAAACGCATATACCTGTTAAGTTAATTCAAAACAAAGTATAAAACTGTATAAATAAAATAAAATATGATTATAATCAATGAGGTTGTTGTAGAACAATGGTTAAGGTATTAGTCCAGTGATCTGGAGATACTGGGTTCGACTCCTGCCGTTGGCGTCTTTTTTTTGATTAAATCTAACCAGAAAGTCGCGGGGTCGCGGGTTCGACCCCCACTGGAGTAGTGTTTGGTTTTTTTGCTGAAATTGTACATTATCCACGTGGCATCATCTCTTGGTTCTTCTTGTTGATCTAATGGTTCTTATAATAGACCTCAATCCTCATTTAAGATCATAGACCTCACATGATGCAATCTCTATATATATCTCTATATATATATATATATATATATATATATATATATATATATATCGTACTAACTAAAGATGCGAGTCGGGAAATTATTTAAGTCATGGGAGTTCTTTTTTTTATATTTGGGGAAGTTTCTATATTTGGAAAGTTTCTATTTTTGGAAACTTTCCACTTATGGAAGGTTTCTATTTATAGTAAGTGTGGTTTGTTAAGGGGTTCGGGAAGGTTATTTATTCGTTACGTATATGTGTTTAGGTAGCGGGTTTCGCGTGGAACATTTCTAACAAGCCTTGGATTTATCTGCATTCCTGCTATTTCAGGTAGGGGAATTACTGTGATAATAGTGTTGAGCATGTTGTTAGTATTTGGTGATTTCTGTGTTTATCTTATGCTATAACATGACTGTTATATGAGCTATTCATTTATATCTTTCTGTGATACGTTGGATCAGTGCGCGGTTTATTTGGCGTTGGATCGGTGCAGAGTTTATTTGGCGTTGGATCGGTGCGGAGTTTATTTGGCGTTGGATCGGTGCGGAGTTTATTTGGTGTTGGATCGGTGCGGAGTTTATTTGGTGTTGGATCGGTGCGGAGTTAAGGGATGATTCACTACTACAGAAACCCTTAAGGACATCGGTTAATGGACATCAGATTTTGGAAAAATCTGATGTAATTAATTTGCACATCAGTTGATTACAAAAATCTAATGTCCTTATAAAATAAAGGACATCGGTTTCTATTTCAAACCGATGTCCATAAGTATTGATTTTAATGCACATCAGACTAAATGACAACCCATGTACATTAATTGATCAAGGACATCAGTTATTTAAGTAAGCCGATGTTGATTGTTGATGTAAAAAACGCGCAAAACATAAAACCCTAGTCAGTGTACGTCGTCTTTCATTCACCCTTCACCTCTTCCTCTTCCTCATCCTTCCGCCCCCTCACCCTCACCCTCACCCTCACCCTCCCATCTTCATCCATCGTCGCTATCATCACCCAACCTCTCCCACTCGGTGCTGCGCTCCTCACCAAAACCCTAACCTTCGCCGCTGCCTTCTCCGCTTTCGGCGACCCTATCCCATGGCTTGTCAAGTCACTCTACCAAGCGTGCGGGAGTAATGTCGGCGACGGAACTGAAGGCAAGCTTGGCTCCTGGCTTATGCTTACGTGTTTTCAAAACTCCGTCATTTTCAGATCTATGTTTTTGACTGCTATGGCGGCCAATCCGCTTAGTGCTAACCTTGCGTTTAGTACAATTGGGAAGACCATTGGCTGGATGGATTGGGCTAAGGCCGCTATTGTTCCAGGTTTGGTTTCCTTGTTGGTTGTCAATTTTATCTGTAGACTTTTCTGTGGATCTTGGAATCAGATTATTATACATAATGTGCAGATTTTGCCTGCCAATTTGTCTGAAATCATCCCAAATGCTAGCTATTAGAGGTCCACTAATAGCGTTGATCTTGGCTTGTCTCAAATCCTTAATAATGGAGAGGTGAGCAAATTGGACCGTGGTACTAGTTAAATTTTCTCTATGCTTCGCAATTTTCATTATGGGTATCACTTTGTTATTTGTGGGTACATTGGGGCAATGATGATGTTGTTGTTGAGCCCTTGAAGTACTGGGGTACTGACGATGTTGTTGTAGCGGAGTTTTCCCCAGCCTTTCCTTTTTGTATTCTCCCTTTCCCTCCATCCAAACAAGGGCGTGGTAATTAGCTTAAAGGGTTAAGATAGATATGACGATGAAGCTTTAGAGGCAAACTTAATTGCGTGGTTTCTCTGAAAGCATTATTGATTTATTTCGTTTGTGTCACCGTTGACAAGTTGAATGCTTTTGGCAAGTGTGAGCAGTGCATGAGTATGTGTTGGTAGACAAAAATATGAAGCTACATGGGTAGCATTCAGAAAAAACTGAACAAGTATCATCGTTCTGTTTGATTCTCTAACATTTTTCTTCACCTCATTGTATTGTGCAGATATAAACTTTTGAAAGAACTTGGAGATGGAACTTGCGGAACTGTATATAAGGCTGTGAATAAGGAGAGTTACGAAATTGTAAGAGATAAATTGATTTAGCTCCTTTTTAACTTTCATGTTCCCCTTTTAAACATGAAGAAATAATTTCTATAATGCTTTTTTCGGGGTTGTGCTCAATTATTTTGCTCGAGACAAGTGATATTTACCAAGGTAATTTCAAATTATGCCTGCGGATGATAGAATGATCTGGTCATGACTCAGTTCGTTGAGATATATTTTCATTATTGCAAGTGAAATGTTATTCATGCGCCTACTAGTATAAATTAAATCTGAGACTTATTTTTACTGATACTTTGTTTGTTTAGCGTACTTTGTAAATCTGTAATATGAAAACTTGTGTGCTGTAAATTAAGAAGCTTTCATCTCTAGATGATATCTAAAGTCCTTCACATTATTGTTTGTAGTCTGACAGTGCGTATTGAAACACCGTCTTAAAATAGTTGTCTCATCTATGTATGCCATCTGCATGTCGCCACTCAGTCCATTGTGCTTTATGTGGAGGTTTGCCCCCTCTTTTTTTGGATTTGTGAACATAAACAGTCAATTGACTTACAGATCATTTACTTGCAGGTTGCTGTCAAAAAAATGAAGAGAGAGTTTTACTATTGGGAAGAATGCGTAAATTTGAGAGAAGTAAAGGTATGTTCGTCGTGTTTTATGAGATAGATTACTGTGAGTTGTGAATCTTGCGATTATGGTGCGGTGTACATTATTGCTACAGTTGTGCTTTATACCCTGATAAGGTTCTCCTGTTTTTCTTTTGCAGTCTTTGCGTAGATTGAGTCATCCTAACATCATAAAGTTGAAAGAAGTTGTCAGAGAACACAACGAGTTGTTCTTCATATTTGAATATATGGTGAGAATCTAAGTTTCCTTTCTTTTTTCTACCATTTAAAAAGGTTTTCCGATTTTTATGTCCTTTTACTCGCTTTACACCAACTCTGTAATGTTCCTGCACATCTTGGTTCGAATTCTTATCTAAAAATACTAAGACCAGTGATGTTATTTTTGTCTGCAGAAATGGGACATACTGTTACTGTACTGGGACTGCACGGCAGGTTAGCAAATTATCCTAGTCCTCAAATTTTGCATCAAAGCATTCCAATATGATCAGTCCATATTTTTTTTACATGCATGCCTCTTCGTCTTCATTTGTTCCATTTAGAATCCCTCATATTAATTTTATGAATTATGATGATTTACAGGTTTTCAAACACCAACTGCCATATTCCCAAGAAGAATCGACGAGGTCAGGGACTTGTGGGCGGACTATTTTCTAAATGCATAGTCTTTTTAGTAACGTAGTATTTTAGATGTCGTCTAAAATGACGCATAACCCTATGTTTGGTTAGTTGATGAATTTGGATAATGTATGAAAGAGGATCGACCTTTGTCGTGATTTACTTTGAATTTGATTAATGAAAGACGAACGACTTTGTCGTGATTTGCTATGAATTTGTGTTTGTTTTGTTGATGGTGACCTATAATCTGTTTTGATACGCCAGTCTAAATGGCTGGCATCTGAATAATGTATATTGGTGGTACAAATTACCATCAATACCAGCTTTTTTTTTAAAAAAAAGGCAACATTAAGGACATCAGACATATTACACCTCCGATGTGCATACATATGAAGGACATCAGATGTGAGCTACAGAATGATATGCATAAGAATGAAGGACATCAGATTTATTAAACCCCCGATGTGCATTACCAAATGGACATCAGATGTTAGCTAAAGTCTGATGTGCAAAAGGATGATGGACATCAGACTTTTGAAACATCCGATGTGCATTACCAAATGGACATCGGTTGCACAACCGATGTCCTTGACACCCATAATGGACATCAGCGAACTCTACATCGGTTGCTAATCCGATGTCCTTGTCCATAAAAGTCCGATGTCCTTAAGGCTTTCTGTAGTAGTGATTGATCCCAATATATATATTATAAGTTTGTTTATTTATTTTCCTCTACTCAACCTCGTGGTTGACCCTGTGTATTCGTGTGACGCCTACAATGATCCGGAATGGGGAGTAGATTCTACAGGGAAGAGATAGTTGAGCTAGGAGCTGGGACGGGAACGAGAGATGCGGACTTGAGACCGGCTTAGATCTACATCACATATAGAGTAGCCGTCCGTTGTACTTTTATTCTTACATGTAGTCTCTGTAACATTAAAGTTTAAATCCTATCGGTTTTTATAAAGTACTTTGTATTGTTTTACTTTGTTACTCACTACCTCGGACTTTCCGAGATGGTAACAGCTCTATTTATTCGAGAATGTCTTGCTAAAGGCTCTTGAATAAATGGGGGTGTTACAAGTAGGGTTTTAGGTCTAGTCAAAAATTAGGTCGTGTAAGGTGTATTACTCAATTGTGTGAACGTGATTTGATATGGCCCATCGAAGGCTGCTATTGGGCACGCATAACGAGGCCCAAAACGACATTAAATCTCGCGGATTCGATACATAAGACCCATATTCGACACTTCACTAATTATCAAATAAGGTAGCATTATTCGATAACTTAATTTTCGAATATAACTTCTCACATAAATATTAAAACGTCGATATAAGAACTAAATATTAAACTTCACGAGTATATCTAAGCAATATTATTACTATTATTATAGCAATAGCAGAATATGTATCGAATACAATATAATTATATATCGTCTTGACAATTAATATAAAGCAACTCCTTTAAATCGAATTATTAAAATACTGGGTATTATAGTGTTCCCCCCTTAAAATGAACTTCGTCCCGAAGTTCATCATCCCATCCTTGGGTCAACAACTGGTCACTAGGCACATAAGGAACACAATATGCGACACCACATAACGTCAAGGAAACTAGTAAGGGTAATTTAAAACGCGAAATATTACATTCTACCCTCGTTAAGAAAACTTTGTCCCCAAAGTTTAACGTATAACGAAGCTAAAGAGATACTTCACGAAACAAAATAAATGCACAACAGGAGTAATCAGGATTATTATGTATATTCAAACAATCACCACATACCAACTAGCCATGTCATAAAATCATTAAGATTTTACAATCCTATCTTCCTTAAAACATGGTTACGTCCCCGTAACCCTATTATAAAATATCCAGCTCATTACTCTATCTCATAAAATGTTACTCTAAGTAACCAAGTATCGTATTCTCATCGTCGAACCTAAGCCAAGGACAAGGGGTGAGTGACTGGCGGAATAAACCGCAAAACAATATTTCCATCTCAATATCAATTTCAGACTGAAGTAATATAACTCAAAAACCATGGTCACTCTGGACCGTAAACATTTCTCGGCACAAAGGCCCCATAACTCAATACCAGTAACGTATCTCAATTTTGCTATCAATATCGTCAAGAGAACCATGCTCACTCCTTAGAGTACAAGACTCAAAGCAACTCACCCACAAGTCTAGGTCAAAGGAAACGACAATAATCACACGATACAAACACAAAGTAAAGGTCCACATTCTAATTCGTTATATCATCATACTCTGATAACATAGAAAACGTATCTCATTCTCATAGCAGCGAAAGTAATGTCATTAACAATCTCTTTCATAGACTATTCAAGCCAATTCATACTCTTAGCCTTAATTTCCATATCCCACCTAACCCGTTGTTTGATACTTAACTGAGCCATTAAACTTCCAATTATATACGCTTACCACTTATTTAAGCCAACAATCCATCCCACGAAAGCCTTGTATACTAGGTACAAAATATATAACCAGTAACGTTCGTACATAAGTAATAGCAACCATAATATTATATTCCATTAGAATTACGGCACATAAATCAAATAAGCCATTACACTTAGTATATTTTTGAGCAACACAAGCTTAACATAATTACACCAATGTAAACAACCAGTAAACTCTTAGCTCATAATTGACAATTAAAACATTTCATATTCCTAAACATACTATAGAAGCAAAATTATATTTTAGGAAAAGACATAGTGCAAACTTAATTAACGTAATTAAACATGGCGCATAGACATATTACACAAGATACACACCAATCATAGACTTACAAGACCTTTTATCATTCCTAAACATCAATAAGTTAAAACCAATTAGGTACATTTCACATCCACTCACCTTACATCATTTGTCATGAAACTGGTAATATATATGACTTGCAAATTAAGGGGTTTATATAATATGCCACAATCAAACGTCCGACAGGATTTCATCAACACGTTGCTACAGAATTTTGTATGTTGCAAATAATCACTTATAATTATCAAAACATCAAGCGTTATCATGGATAATCATCACTTGGAAAACATTTCGAAACTTTGGAAACATTGAAGCGGTAATTTGTGGCAATTTATAAACATGAATCAAAAGACAATTTTACAAGCTATAGATCGAAACAAGACTGCATGGAGACATTCTGACTCTTCTTTACTAAACCATTGTTCTTGTAGATTATAGCTCATGAGTTATGAAAATTTAACGATAAAAGTAAACGAATTCGCAAGACTAGTACTTCCATAAATCACATGTCCACCAGTTAATAACTCAAGATATTATGATCAGATTTTAAACATAGCGAAGCGATTCAGTTTGTGACATAACAATATACATGGAGGTGTTATAAAGATTATTATACAATAAATATATGAAAGAACATCAACACGATTCTCATTGTTCAAAATAATCACCATTACCTATAACAATAGATTGCTATATCATGCTAACAAGTTTACCAGTCAAATTTCATTCTACCTCTTGTCAAGACTCGTCTCTGATAAACATGATTCTAACATCACACATGAATATCACATCATTATTTTGAGGTCATAATATTAGAAAATAAGAGCGTTTGTATTACTGAAGCTATTTTATATAAACTTGACGAAATCAGCCAGGTTACATTATCAAATGGTAAGGTTCATATTCATTTCAAATGTCTACTATACATGTTACTAATGTCATAGCAGAATACCACTTGGTCACCTCACATAATTCGTATTTGATTAAACTTTTACATAAAACTTACATAACTTACGATTCCAACAATCAAACATCGTATTGCAACTTCCAAAAAAAAATTATAATTAAATAGCCGTTCAGCCATTTTGTGACCCATTATAGTTTTTGAGAAATATGATGGATTTCCTAATCATAGGAAAAAGAATAAAATGCAAAACTTAAGGGAATTCTTTATAACAAATTGGTCTGAACAGGAACTTTATAGCAATAAAACAAGAAACTGGGCACTTGCAAAAATCACTATTAATTAACGACTTGTTAAGATTTTACGTGACTCATCATTTGGAAAACGTGAATGAATATATTAAACATTGGAGTTGAAATTATACATAAACATTAAATACATTTTAAATGGTTCCTCGTTCAAAACATGGGTCAAAACAGAACTGTGGAGTGACAAACTGACCACTATCGACTAAGATACTCATTTTTCTCAAAATATAAGTCGTTTTAACATGAAACCAAAAACATTGAAAAGCTAATTCAGAAGCTTATCATACATAAAATTTTCATACACATATAGAGAACACATTTTAAACGGCAGCTCTCACAAGCAAGGTAACATTCTGAAAATTTATCAAAAATTTGTGTTCCTAAAAATCACTTCACACTATCACATTTAAATATAAACATTATTTTTCCAAAACATGTTGACATGTCATTTAAAGTGTTGGGATTACATTGTACCAAATTAGCATCATTATATCAACCGAAATTGTCATCTACAAGGTGGTAAGATTGCGAAATTGAGAAGTAGCATCACGAAATAATTCAATAGTTATGCTTGAATGAACAATGCATTAGTTCCTACCATCGTAACAGTCACAACATAGTAGTATGTAAATATGTATACCAGAAATCACCAAGATACCACTTATTGAAACATTACTCTATAACCAAACTAATTGTGTGTAAATAGATATTGTCATGTAAACCTTAAGCACGATCTATGCAACATATAACTATATAACATTCATGGCTTGGGGTAGCACATTCCGCATATTACTAGACATGGATTACTATAACATCTAAATCTGATCTTTCATATCCAAATACCAACCAATATATTACATAGCTACGATGGTCATTTAATAACTATATACCATATGAACTTTCCAAACACCAACATACTATGATCACATAACTCTAACCATAGTCCAACAATTACACCTCCAAACTCTGAGAATTTCAATTCAATCATCCATATCGATCCACATTTCATATCATATATATCTTTCCAACGTACATCTTTAATCATAACTCACGTATTACTTACCTCATTCTTCTCCTGCAAGAACGTTAGTAACATATAACTAGGTCACTATATAGTCTACCCCACTCCTCAATTACTCTCTTTGGGTTCCCGAGACAGAACAGAAAGGGCCCAGGTTTGGTGTGAGGGGGCCCCTAACTCATCCCGTTCCTTTTTGGGGCTCCTATCAGTTTCATCTCGGGGTTCATTTTATTAGACTCTTCCTACGTTCATTATTATTCATATGGTTTAGGCCCGAGGATCGTTCGCTCTAATACCACTTTGTAACACCCCGATTTATTAAGGAGCCTTTAGAAAGACATCCTCAATAAATAGAGCTGTTACCATCTCGAAATGTCCGAGGTAGTGAATAACGAAGTAAACCAAACCAAAGTACTTTATATAAAACTGATTAGATTTAAACTTTGATATTACAAAACTACGCAACAGAATAAAAGTACAACTGATGACTGCTCTATAAGTGATATAATTCTTAGTCAGTCCCAAATCCGCATCGCATTCCCGTCCCAGCTCCTAGCTCATCTGTCTCTTTCCTGTAGAATCTACTCCCCATTCCGGATCATCGTAGGTGTCACACGAATACACATGGTCAATCACGAGGTTGAGTAGAAAGATAAATAAGACATAAACAACAGTAAAAATGCATCCTCCTCCATCTTCATATCACAAGACCCAGTCATCCACTTCACCTCCATCACACCCCTCCTTCCATCACACCACACCTTCCATCACACCACACCTTCCATGGCCATATCACAAGTCCCATATCACAAGACCCATATCACAAGACTCATTTCACAAATCCCGTTCTCCACAACAATCGATAATAATCAACAATCCAAAATACATTCACAATCAGTTATATCAATCTTATAGTAAGCAACACATATACGTCATGTCAATAACGCAACCACAGATATATATATCCCCTACCTCAATTGCAGGATATCCATGTCAACCGTACAGCTGCTAGAAATGTTCCACGCGGAAACCGTCACCTAAACATATAGTATTTTAACGATTACTAATCCTTCACTTAACCCTTATAGTAGAATAGTAATGTTACTAAACATAGCAACTTTCTAAAATTGGAAAGTTTACTAAAATAGTAACCCTGCCCAAAATAGTAATGCCACTTAAAGAAACACGTCATACAACACACTATCCAAATGTCATGATAACAATAACATAAGTAATACTAGTTATATTCATTACTTGTGCAATTATTATCAAACAATTATAAAAACTATAATAATATGAATAATAACAATAGTAATATTTACACTTACCTTTTACCAAAAAAAAAAAAAAAAAAAAAAAAAAAAAAAAAAAAAAAAACAATAGTAATATTCCGACACTAGCAACTACAATGTCGTACAACAAAACTAATGATAATAAATGGACCAAGCAAATACAACAATGAATATTATTAACAAAACATTAGCCTACAAACAGCCCCTCCTCAGACCAGGGTTCGAAACCCATGACAAACAACCAAAACAATGTCACCCAAAAACAACAGCTTATGTGACCACCCGAGCTCCCCACTTCACGATCACACAACTACCGCCCGTGCCACCTATAGCTAGTTCCATCACGCCCATGTTCTCACATGAACACCCAACCATGACCTACACCCCTTGGCAGCCACCAGCCACCCCCACGACAGCCACAACACGCAGCCCAAAAAGCCTACACACACAGACCATTCTGATTTCCAGCAACACTAATGTACACCCCCTCCTTCGCGCACTTGCTCCTCTCACCACCGTGTCCCACACTGCCTTGGCCCACCACCGTCGTCACCTCTGACTCAAGGTGGTTCCAGGGGAGGCCCATTCCTACCCTCGTCCTCAGCTGAGCCACCACGACAGCCCCACGAACACCACTGCTCACAACGACACTACAACCTCTATTCTGACCCTCCTGATTTGACAAAACAACCACCGCCTGTATCTCCCACCTATGGCCACCACAACGACCCACGATGATCACCACCACACCCGTAACCTGCCACCCATAACCCAGACTCATAACCTATCCTAGACCGACCCAAAAACCGACAACACACAGACCTGGAACCCGCACCCCTGTTTTCGCTCAACCCAGAACCACGTGTCTATGGTGGTTCTCCAGCCACCACACGCCACCCCCACCACAACCATGATAAACCATGAACACCCTATCACTACCACCCAGGAACTCACGCCTCAAACTTGAACAAAAACGATTCTAATAAGCAATGCGACATGAATATCAACACGAAGAAATAGAGAAAGACGAAGGGAAGAATACGCGTATACCTCCTTTCCAGTGCAATCGACCACTGCTAGACCACCCTAAGCCACCGTGTTGACCCTCCTTTTCAATCTCAGGCATGGCGGCAGTGATTCTATGGCAGTTGTGGTGTGTCGATTAGGGTAGAGTAGGGTTTTAGGTCTAGTCAAAAGTTAGGTCGTGTAAGGTGTATTACTCAATTGTGTGAACGTGATTTGATATGGCCCATCGAAGGCTGCTATTAGGCACGCATAACGAGGCCCAAAACGACATTAAATCTCGCGGATTCGATACATAAGACCCATATTCGACACTTCACTAATTATCAAATAAGGTAGCATTATTCGATAACTTAATTTTCGAATATAACTTCTCACATAAATATTAAAACGTCGATATAAGAACTAAATATTAAACTTCACGAGTATATCTAACCAATATTATTACTATTATTATAGCAATAGCAGAATATGTATCGAATACAATATAATTATATATCGTCTTGACAATTAATATAAAACAACTCCTTTAAATCGAATTATTAAAATATGGGGTATTACACCTGTGAATGATGTGATGAAATTGTGATATCAGATTGGCTTTGGTACATTAGTATTGTGTATTTGTTGTTTACTTGTGACGGTGACTGTCTTATTAGCAGTGACTGACGCTTGTTGTATATTGTTGTGATGATCCGTGGTTATGGTGAGCACGTAGCGTCATAGTCTTTTTATACTAGCTTCCGCGATACTTCGAGTGTATTATACTTTTGAGATATTGTAATTATTTTATTCTTATCATTATAGTAAGTTGCATGTTCGTTTACTTTGATATTATGCCCCAGGAAACTGAAATGTTAATGCTTTTGTAATCTGATAGTGCTTTCAAAAGGTTTTGGGTTATAAAGGTGTTACAATATCTGCTATTATGACTAAGTTTTTACGGCTTGCAAAATAGGAACATAATTAAAAGATGAGTTGATGTACCTTAGTTTTTCCATAGAGATACTTATTTCTATATATATATTACCCTGAAGAATATACTGAATAGTGAATACAAATATGTATATCTGATCATAATTATTGGAAACTATTGAAATAATTATGATAAGGCAGCTTTTAAGTCCACTAGGGCTACACTAACGTAGTGGTTTATGAGGCAAAGTAATTGTCAATGGCAACTTGTTTCAAGTTGAAGTTTAGCAATTGTCAATTTTAGAGGCAATAATTATACATTCACTCATAATATAATAGTTTTTGCCACTTCTTTTTTACGGGTATTATTCGTTTTATGTTTAAGAGAGATCAAATACATATTAAATTATATAGTAAATTGCACGAAAATGTCCAAAAATTTGTCAGTATTGGTATTATGTGGGAGTATTTAACCAATTTTAAGATTTAAGACGTAGATAATTTATCCGGACTTTGTGTTTTAAGAAAGACTTGTTGGTTTGTCATTCAACTAAGCCTACGTTAAGACTAACAGTTTTGCGTTAGAACTTTAAAGAAGGTCAAAATAATGATTATTGTAATGTACATGAATGACATAGCTTATGTATATATGAAGAGGGTAAACATGTAAAATAGGAAGGGACCATTGATGAGAATTTGGGTAAAAGCATTGGGACTACATACATCCAATGAAGTAATTTGAAACAATTAAATAATGTAAAAGTTTGATCCTTTTAGTTTTGTATAAAGGGAGATCTTATAGTGCGCAATGTTTATGATACTGGAAGGGTTTAATTTGAGTGACGAGTATAAATCTTATCAACTATTCCAGTTAATATCTGTAATATGATCATAGTCTTTGCGGAAAGAAAGTCAATGGATGTTTCTGTAATATTGGTGTCAATACTACTTTCTCACGTATAAAAGAAGTCCTTTAAACAGGGGCATCTCGAATAATTCGGAGGCCGTGTGTAAAAAAATACGGAGGCATTTTCTTAGAAATATTATGCTTCGTCAAACAAATTCTTCCAAATTAAGCCCAAAAATTTGAAAAAAATCCATCTAAATTAAACCCAAATATTCCAATCAAATCCAATTTTTAAATCGATTCATTTCCAACAAACACAACACATTATTTGTCCATTTAACTAATTTCTTATGTGTCATCCGTTTTACTTGCTGAAAACTTACCGCCATAAGGTGAGATTATTGGGGGTCTTGAGACAAGACTTTGACGATTCTTAAGACAAGACTTTTCTCAAGACTAACAATAATCTACCAAAGTCCTAACAAAGTCTTAAGTCGAGTCTTGAAAATCCAAGACTCGACTTAAGACTTTGTTGAGTCTTGACCCCACCGTCTTTTATTTTTTTAATGTTAAATATTCTTTAATTAGTGTTGTTTTGTACGTAAAATGCATTAATAAAATTTCTTATCATTGCTTTGTTTCACTTTTACTGCCAAAACTTTATTTCTCACTCATTTCTCTCAATAAAAATTGTATTCAACTAATTCTATATTACAAAATGGATCCCAACCAAAATTGCAACACGATTTGGTGGAACACATCTGGACTCGCTTTGGGGAAGGCACAAACTAAATAATGTGTCATGATTAATTATGTTATTAAGTTGCCAAAAAACGTATGTTATCAAATATGTAATGTATTAATTATTAAGTTTATTAGCATAGTTTGTGTGTTGTCTTTTTATGTATATAATTAAGTTCTATTAAGTTTTTTGTTTTTTTTTTTTTTTTTTTTTGTTTTTTTTTTTTTTGATGACGAGGGGTTTGATCCCCCTAAGTTCTATTAAGTTATATAATTAAGTTTATGCATTTTAATTAGTAACGTTTAATACAAACTAGAATTAATAAATAAGTTTCTAAATAAGAAAAGTAAAATGGAAAAGTAAAGTCTGAGACGAGTCTGACGGATAATGCAATCTGAGATGAGTCTCAAGATTAAAGAAATAATAAAAGTTAGTGAAAAGCTGCCGTGCACAATCGACTTTGGAAAATCAGAGGGATAATCTTTCCCTAACCAAATTACAACAATATCGCACCAAAATTAGACAAGTAGGAGAGACTGTTAAGGGCCCGTAGGCGAAAGGGCGAACGCTAGTGAGACAGGGAGAAGACTGGCAAGGAGAGGAGAAGGCTCATCCAAAGTATACGGGCGAGGGTCGGAGGTGAAGGCAGAGGGACGAGATGGAGGACCTGCAGTGGGACTCGAGTTCCAAGGAAAAGAAACGTAGGGTGATGACGAACCTGCGGACTTACTTTAAGAATGCATTCCCATTTTCACGTAATCGTTCTAATCTATATGCCTACCTATTCTCACTCTTTTGAGCCTCATATACAGTGATAATGACACGCACAAAGTACACGTTACCTTATTTCACCTTCATTACTGAAAATAATTCGGTTTTGGAGGTAAAATATGATAATTATTTAAAAGGAATTGGGGATTTCAGGAAATTTTAAGGATTTGGAATTTAATTTTTTTGGGTTTTGTATTTTAGCAAGATGAGCAACAAGATCATGAACACAAATACTTGTTATTCTTCTTCTTATTGGATTTGCTTTGATTATGGTTGTTAATGTTCATGATCTTGTTGCTCATTTTGCTTGTGTTGATTATTAGTTTTTGTTAATGGATTTTGATAATCAACTTGCTGTTTCCTTCTTGGGGATTCTCTTCTCTTCATTCTGGTAATCCTCTTGTTTTCGATTTAAATTTCTACAAACTCAATTGATTTTTTGGAGGAACAAACCCATAAATTGTTTGAATGAACCCAGATTTTTGGGCAGTTTATGAACAAAACCAAATCGATTGGAAATCTAACTTTAAACCTGGAAATCCGGATTTTTTTGGGATGTTTGTTTAATCATCAACAAACCCAAATCGATAGGAGCTCAAGTGCAATAATTTAGGGTTTTCGATTGATGAAAGGAATGAAAATGTTGAATGATGCTTTGTTTCTCGTTAAAAAAAAAGAGGTCAGGAGGAAAGGTAACCGATTTTACAGGTTTCCTTCCAAGAGATCAGTACAAGTTAAATGACTGAAATATGAGATTATTCTCAATTAAAGACGAGGATAGATTAATCTGAGAAAAAGAGATATATGATGGGTTATGGCGATGAAATAACATTTTTTTTTTAAATAAAAAGTGGTTCCAATTGAAACTTGCAAGTAGTGGGTGTCAAAGTGATTTAATTTTTTTCCTCCCTCAAAAGATACATACATTTATATATCAATCAATTTAAATATTCATCACATAAATTTATATTAAAATATAAAAAGCACATGTTAAAAATTATTGTGAAAGTGAAAAAAACGATAAAATTATAAGAAAAAAGATATGAATTAAGTACAAGACAGAAATTCCAAACACGAATTTAATAAGTTGTAAATAATTCTAATAAAATTCTAATAAATATTACAACATAAAAAACAATGCAGTATATTTATAAACCAAAAACTTATTGAAGGTTAAATATCGAAAAATGATATAAAATGATTATTATATATACGATATTGCATTTATAGATCTTATTAACATGGCCATACGCTCGTGAATGTGTATGAAATGCAATACGATATGCTTATGATACTCAATGCTAGTAAGAATAATACAACTTACATTGTGGTACCGGAACACGTCCACCCGTACCCACCAACGCGCCTCAGTTTATGGAATTATATATAAAACAACAAATTAAAAAATAAAATAAAAAGAGGAAAATGCAAGGGATATGTGTATAAACCTAACTTGGTGCTCTTTATTAGAATTTAAACCCCATATAGTAATGCATGTGACCTTTGAACTAGCTATTGTGGCATAAGATTTGATCTTAGGTGCTTATGGCCATGAAGAGGGTAGATTTGTTGAGGTGATATTGTATGAGGCAAAGAAAAATATGGGATTTGAGGTTATGGGTTTTCTCAAAACATTCAAAAGATGGACTGCGGGATTTTTGGTTCAAATCTCCCTAGAAGATGAGGTCTAGTCACATGTCTTCCAGTAAGAGATAACCTCGTGGATTGAACTTACATGGTATGTGGTGGTTAGCATGGTATTGTTGCGTGTCCGGGAGGATCAAACCTCGTAGTCATTAAAAAAAAGTGCTAGGTTTAAGGGGAGGTGTTGGTATAGAGAAAATGAATTCGGAATAAGAGCTTTCAAATTGGGGTCTAAGGTTTATTCTTCACTACAAAACCATTATATTAAATTAACGAAAATTTTTCACTACAAAAACTGAAAAAGAAAGAAAATCAAGAAAATCAACATACAGCGAGACTAACAGACCAATAACAATGAAGGCGTAAAGGTCCGACTTTCCTATAAAGAATTTCGCACGATGATTGGTATTGACATTTAATTACTCAGAACAGAAGATAATTTCATGGATGGCACCAAAAGGTGACATAAGTAAAGTTCTTGTCACGAGCCCAGTAGCTAGAAGTTCACGTGTTCTTGCTTCGAAGAGGTTGGAAGCCTGAAGAAAGACAATAGAGCGGGGAAGAACCCATGGAGGACTCGGAACTTACAATCTCATAACATCCAGATTTTGAAGTCATGTGTACAACAATATAAAAGGAAACATCATTATAAGTGGTGTGAGTAAAAGAACAACTTGGAGTAGAAGTTGGTCGTAGAGAATTTCGATCTTGAAGTAGATTGAATTGGGAAACTGCAAATATGAAGTCAAATAAAATTTCAGCTAGTGTAGCAGTTTTAGCGGGTCAAATGATTCAGATTTGAACACAATAAAGTTCTAAACCATCCATATTACTTATAGAATACATACATCAAAAGAAAAGAAGGGGTGGTAGGTAGAAGAAGATGGTTGAAGTGCGAGGTAAGTAATGTGGTCTGTAATCCATTGATGGATTAGCTGTTGAACTGATCCCCATAACAGAAGAGTGCTAGATATGTTGAGATAGCTCGCAAGAGCGGAATAAGTGGTCCAACGATTCAAAGTCTAGGAGACACAAAGGACAACTTTTATCTATATGAAATCCTCTACGTGATACATTAACCCGAGTTGGAACTTGGAAGGATATTATGGATGATATAAGCCATATCAGAATATCAAATTTCTTGGAGAAGCTTTAATTCCAAAGGATCTTTCAAGCAAAGAAATTGGTAGACGTTAGAGAGGAAGGTAAAGATGTAAGCGATTAAATATAAGAGTAGCCTCAACTAACAGAGTAGTTTTCTACTTCTGTATATTTCCATTATAGATAGTCATCAGAATCCATAATGGGTGGTCTAGTTCCATTATTTTCTAGGTCGTTTCAGGCATAAAGGAGTTGAAGAGAAACTGAGGGTTCTACTAACCAAAATGTTGCAACGGAGGCGTCTCGTTACCCAAAAAGTCAATTGATAAGGTGATAAGAACAATAAACAACGAATGTAAATAAAGTTGACACAAAGAATTACGTGATTCACGAGTAAAAATAACTGGCTACGTCCACCCTACAAGGAGATCAAATTTCACTATAGTGGAGAAAATAGTACAATAGTAAACCGGTACACACGCGCTCAATATGAGTCAAAGTATACCCTATTCGACCAACAAATATGATAGACAGACGAACCTCAGTAATAGGGCCTGAGACAAACTGAGTTTTCTTCTCCGGAAGGAACCTCGCAAATTGACCCTCTTTATTGTGCTCTCAAATCTCTTTTCTTTGTCTCTTAAATTAACCTAGAATAATACTTGGGTCTTTATATATTTATTCCACCCAAGATAAAATATCTAAACTAATTAGAAATCAAAGACTATTAGGAAACTAATACAATAGTTTCCTTATCTGAATCAAATTCTCCTACCATAAATAAACTAAGAAACAAAGTCTTAATAAGACACTTAGCTTATATCCGTCTTCGACACAAATTCAAGACATAAATTCTCAACAATCTCCACCTTGACTTGAATTACCCAAAAACGAACTTAACATAGAAGAACCAAATCCAAATCAGCTTCAACGGAATCGATCCTCAACTCACTATCTGTCCAAATAGTCTCCACTTTGACTTGAACACAACTCCCAAATATGGACAAACGAATCAAGTGTGCAACAAACGTGACCAATATACGAAGTACCCAATGTAGTAAGCTGAAACTACCAAATGTACTAAGTATCCAATAGATCTTCATATCAATAGGAAGGCCAAACGTAGCAAACTCCAAAGAGACCAAAAGCTACCAAACGCCAACACAAATATATGAGATACCCAATGTCACTAATGATGCAACGCTGTACCAACACACAAGACTCCAAAACAAAATATCCTTCAAATAACGTGGCTAAATGTATCGTCGTACCGAACTGTTCCCAAAAGGAACACAAAAGCCACGAACTAAACAAATGTCTCACTGGAGTATACTAGGTGTAATGACTACCACAAATATGCCTACACCAAGGCAACAAAACTCAAGTCGAAACCCAAACATTCTAAGTGAGCACAGGTTACCTCCATCAAAGGTACAAACTGTTAGACTAGCAAGTCCAACTCAAAAGCTCCAAAGAATAAACTCCCGTCGAAGTTTCAAATGACCCCTTACGAGCACTAGTAGAAAACATCTTTTTGCGGCTATCTATTTGAGGCGTTTTTGGCAAACAGCAGCAAATAACTTATGGGTCATTTGAGGCGTTTTGAAAAAAACGCAGCAAATGAGTCATTTGAGGCGTTTTTCCCAAAACGCCGCAAATGATTGTTATTAAAAAAAAAGGAATTGAAAGTGGCTGGGATATTATATCGCGAGGCGTTTCACTGTACACTATCATCCCTCCCAAATTAAAACATTAAAACAACAGTGGAACAATACGAAATTAACCAAACTCCCTCCCAAACTGCCTCACCGCCACTGGAAATCGACGGAACTCGCCACTCACTATCTCCTCTATTCCTATTATTGTTAATTAGGTATGTGAATTGATTTTTAGGTGACCTATTTTCGATTAATTGTAGTTTGAATTAGCGAAATACAATACGATTAATTCAATACGATTCTTAGGGTTAACTACTTTCCTGTTTAAATTCTTAAATCTTTTATGATTTTTATGATTTTCGACTAATTTGTACCGTTTTATTAATTTACTGTGTATTATGTTTCTAGGGTTTGAGTCATGTCTATGATACATATGATGGAAGGTTCTATATAGTTGTTGTTGCTTTTAGAATTTGTCGGTAATTCGATAGTGTTTCTGCATATACCGTAAAAAGGTAGAATAAAGTAGGCGTAATTATGTTGCGTTGTTTGATTGCTGCTTAATTATTGATTTGAATCGAATTTGAGGTATATGAGTGATTCGTGTGAGGTGGAATTTGTTGGTAATTCTATGTTGTTTCGATTTATAATGGGTTGAAAAGAGTAGAAGAAAGAAAAGTTTAGAATTGAACTGCATTCGGATTATCGAGAGCGTGGAAGTGATTGCTTTATCTGAGTTCCTAGTTAGTGTTTCATACTTTCATTGGACTTGAGAGAATTCAAGTTTGTGTTGGGAGTGAATTGTGTGCCTTTGTCACTTGTAACATAGATGAACTGCCATGATTTTCGGACTAACATTTTGCCTTTTACTCACGTGATCCGCCTAGAAATGATGGATCAGACATGCCTTTAGGCATTGGAGGTATTTGGTACTATTGCTTTTGTGGTTTTTTGTTCTATCATTAATTATTATTTAGATGCTCCCCTTCATTGTAGCATTGACAATTCGATGTTTCGACTTTAAACACAATGACATGGAGTGTATTTGTTGTCAATATACTTTAAGCCTTTAAGGTGTGAAATTATATGCCTAATAGCAACTATCTGGTTTTACACTCCTATGTCTTCTTTTCATTGTGAATATGGTGAGTTTTCTTTTAAAATTGTTCAACTCAGGAAATTCTGAAGTTTGCTTGATATTGATATGTTTCAGCCCCACTCTGTGCTTGGTGTAGAACATGGAAGGGAGATAAAATTTGCAGCAGCTGTAAAAAAGCTCGTTACTGTTCTGAGAAATATCAGGCAATTAAAATTTTGATTTTTGTGATATCCTGTAGTTTTTAAGTTGTTTGTGTTCCGAATATTTTCTCTTGTATTTTGTAGGTGAAACACTGGCGTGAGGGTCACAAACTGGAATGTTGAAATTTGAGTGTTCAACAACCTGATGCAAACAACATTGATAATGGTGTCTGTTCAAGTTCAAATCAAATGTCGAAAGGTCTCTTTCATGTAATCTATTTCAGCATTGCTTTTTGTAGTGTTACCTTTATCACATTTACCCTTAGGGATAATAGGAAGCCTTCTCATCTGCATAGCTTTATATATTGGGGTTTGCTTGGTGATAACGGGAATAGTTCCCTACAATCTTCTTGGTGAAGACGCTCCACTGGCTACAACTTTCACATGAAAAGGCCTGAAATTTGTATCTGTGTTGATTAGTGTTGGTGCTGTTGTCAGGCTTACAACAACCTTATTGGTTGGACTCTATGTTCAGGTGACTAAATGTCTTGTTGAATGATCTATGTTTACTTTCTTTCTGGTTTGCATGTTTTGTTAACTCTGTTATGGTTCTCATGGACAATCTCGGTTATACTTGGGTCTTGGACGAGACTTAAAATAGCAGAGTTGGTGTTAAGGATCTTAATGCACCGAACTGACCTAAGCATATATATTTAAACAATGCAGCCTGTAAGCTGAAGTTGAAAGATTACAAGGAAGATAGTGATTCGAAGCCTGCTCCAAGTTTTCAGATTGAATGGCTATCGGATGGAATACGGGAGTCTCATGGCTGATGTGTAAGGAAGATGGTGCTCCTGATCCAGTAGTAAGTAATATTCCCATAACATTTCAAACTTTAAATTTACGTAAGTTTTGTTATATGTTGCTATAGTCAGTGTCAAGATTTAGAGCCTATATGGTGCAGACTTCTACGACTTCTATGCTTAACGCTTGAATCCGCGTCCTGTCACTCTAACTTGGAGACATATTAACTCATTATTCCTGTTCCTATGCCTGGACTGGAACGTCCCCTGCTACTGTTTCAATATCAATGCAACATTGATATGGAACCTGATCACTGGCCTCCGTGCCTGCTGCTGCACAAACCAGAAGTACCTGGACCTACTCCACGCATCTGGTCACATACCCTGCAAAATAAAAGCAGACCCATACACCCAGCTAGGACTCCTCACTAGTTTGTTATTGCCATTCCAGTTACCGCTGTACACGCACCCAGACCAAACTGAGAAGCGCAGCAATAGCCACTGATCCTACAACTACTCACGCAGAATAAACAAACAGACACAACCAGGCCTGAAACATCTGCTGCAATACTGCCCAAAGCTACATCCAAGGACGTCATACATCTACTTGCAACGCTCACACCAGACTGCTTGCAGCACTATTTGCTCTGCCCAGCAACAGATGCAAACAGCCCTGCCACTGAACTTGAGTACCCAGAGATGCAAGCATCTGAAATCAGCCTAATTTGGTCATCCAGACCAACTACCAATGCCACTACGCAGAACCATCCTACTTCCTGCCTGCCTGAGCACAGGTTCTGGGAAGACCCTTGCTTTTCTTATTCCAGCTGTTGAGTTCTTGTAGAGTCTGTGGTATTCTTGCTGACTGATACAAGAGAAAGTCGATGGCTTCCAACACTACTGTGTGCCACTGCTAACAAGGTTGTTGTCTGAAATTATACCATTAGTTTCTCTTACCCCATGTATCTCAGCCAGTAGTTCATGTTTTCTTTTGGATCGGTTTTTATGTTCCGCATAACTTCTAGTGGTGTTGTAATTAGCCATTGAGCATTGTATATTTTTGTATGTGAGATTTAGAATAATTACAAAAATCATGTAAGATTCTCTTGGGCAAAAATATATTGAAGAGTTATTATATTTAAATAATTTGTTTGCATCATTTAAATTGTTAAAAAAAAAAAAGAATTTTTTTTTTATTGACCTATTTGCGGCGCTTTTTTTAAAAAAACGCCTCAAATAGATTTGTTATTTGCGGCGTTTTTTGGGGAAAACGCCTCAAATAGCTTTTTATTTGCGGCGTTTTTTTTTCCGCCGCAAATAGCATTTTCTATTTGCGGCCCCTTTATTTGCTGCTGCACCAAAAACGCCGCAAATAGCCACTATTTTGACGCCGCAAATAGCCATTTTTCTACTAGTGGAGGTCTCAACGACTCTCTTTCAAGAGTCACAACAACTCTACCTGGAGCCCCAAATCGCCCCACCTTATGGGGCGCAGACCGCCTCATTGAGGCGACGAGAAAAAAGTTGATAGCTTGTTAGACCAGACGCCTTGCTGTCTAAGCAAAGCACCCATCTTCAACTGCCACAACCCAAAACTATTTCTCCCAGTGAACTCTTCAACATTCAAAACATTCGTTCCCGAAATCTTTTCACTCGAAAATCAAGAAACCCAAATAACGCCTAAAAGACAACTAACGCGGAAGCAGATCCCAAATCAAAACCTTAGGTCTGATACCAATTGTTGTAACGGAGACGTCCCATTACCCAAATAGTTAATTGATAAGGTGATAAGAACAATAAATAACGAATGTAAATAAAGATCACACAAAGAGTTACGTGGTTCACCAGTAAAAATAACTGGTTACGTCCATCCTACAAGGAGATCAAACTTCACTATAATGGAATAGATAATACAACAGTAGACCGGTACACACGCGCTCAATATGAGTCAAAAGTATACCCTATTCTACCAATAAATATGATAGTCTCAAAGGGAACAAAAGAGACTACCCCAATAAGACGAAGGACAAATTATCTTGAGGCCAACGAAGATCTAAACAAACTCCTCCAATCTTCAAAGACAAACGAACCTCAATAATAGGGCCTGAGACAAATTGAGTTTTTTTCTCCGGAAGAAACCTCACAAATTGAAAAAAATTACTGCAAGTCAGTCGACCGACCGCCTTACCTGGTCGGTCGACCAACTGACAGAAACAGGAACTTGAAATCGTTCAGAAAAATACCTTTTTTTGATATTTTGTTACTACCGTACTTCATTCAAAACAATTGGGAGTCCTTGCTACAAAATAGCACCTTCATTTTGTTGAAAGTTGTGTAATGTGTTGTTGGATTCCGGTTTTGCTAGCTTGGCTTTTTAATCCCCACTTGTCCAAAAACATCTTAACCTCTCTCACCCGTCACCTCACATATCTTTCCTTACCTCAAGCATGTGTCGAAAGCACTTAATTAGTATGTATATGCACGTTTGTAGAGTTTATTTTCATGTTAGATTGCAGGCATGTTTTCATGGGTCGAAGTTAGGTGAGTGTCATTCCAAAGTTACTTCTTTCTATCTTTTACATACACTCACCCTATGCTTAATGTGCGATTCGAGAGACCTGCGAGAGTCCATTGGGAAAGTCTCTATAGTCGATAGATTTGCAAGTTTGACAACTTCATAACTCGTTTGCATGATTCGTTTACTATTTCCTTGTTAACATTGCATTAATTTGGTTTAGGCTTACGTCTAAATTTCACTCTGAGATTGAAATTGTTCCATTAGTTTAAGATCGAGTCTAATTCTTGCTTGAGGGCAAGCAAGGTTTGGTTTGGGGAATATGATGCGTGTCTATTTTATGATGTTTTACATCTATTTTTACACGCATTTCAGAGCTCATTTACGGTTTTTAGCCACTATTTCCCAACATTTATCTACTTTCGTATTTTTATGCTATTTTGCAGAATTATGCGGAAAAGAGGCGATTTCAAGCCAAATTCTACCCTCGGGATTTTTGCTTAACTAGAGGAACTAAGGAATGAATAAGGAAGAACATCCAACGCGCAAATCAAGGACCACAAGACCAACTGAAGAGGATTTTACGAGCTGACAAACACGTGCTTCGGTCTACTGACCGAGCTCACTGGTCGGTCGACCAAAACACCTGACGTCTTAAGTTCAGAATTCTAATTTCAAAGCCAGAAGACCCCATGGGCCCGACAACCGGTCGACCGACCGAGACCAATGGTCGGTCGACCACGACGCAGATTTCAGAAAACTCGCAAAAGCCCACGCGTGATTAGGTCAAGCAAGAAACCCTCTGAAACTCTTATTTAAGACTAATCCGTCATTAGCCTAATTATCTTTTTACTCTAGTTCTTAATCTTTTCTTCTACAAAGTTTCTGTAACTCTCAATTTACTTTAGTTTTTAGAATTCTCTTAGTTGTTCTTTTTGGTTTTTCAAGCAAACTTTTTGTCCCATGTTTCGATTCAATTCAATCCGTCCGTTCTGGAATCCTTCTTTGTTACGGTATTTCCCCTCTCAATGCAAATTTATTATTGCAATTCGTATTATACCGGCTAGATAGATTCCCAAAACCTTGTTGTTAATTGGATGTTTATCGTATTTATCGTTATGAGTATCGTTGTTATAATCGTTGTTATTGTTCTTACTGTTTTTATGAGTAGCTAAATTCATATGTTAGGATGTAGGTAAGTTAACGGCGTAGATGGCATGAATTAGGGCGACCTGTAGCAGACATCGGTCGACCGACCAGCTTAACTGGTCGACCGACTGGTGTAGTTGGTCGATCGACTGGATTAGCTGGTCGGTCGACCATCCTCGCGTATGTTCAGACCGGTTTTGCTTCATTAATTATAATATCTTATGACGAGACCGAAAGGAGACTTGTAGGATGTTAGTAATGACTGACCCAAGATTGAAAGATACGGAGAGGGCATTAGTTAACGTTTTAAGACGGCTAGGTTACTAAGATTGAAATGTATGTAACCTAGACTTTAGGAATCACCCTTATTGTTGACACCCAATATTTGTGAGACCTAGGAACTAATAGCATAGGCTAAAAGGAGCTATTAGATAACATAGACCTAAAGGATTTCTTATACCCGTTACGCGACTGCAATACATGTTGACCTAGATTATATGTCATCGTAGCTTTAACGAACCGATCATCCTAACATCTTTTTATCATAGTTTTTATTCACATCTTTATTTCTGTTTTATCTTGCTTTAATTTGTTAGACTTAGTAGAGACCAAAGACAATCAAAACCCCCAACTTGTTTGTAATACCCCGTCTTTTGTGTAAGTGATGTGTATTTATTTCAATATATATCTATATATATATTATTTATTTGGACATGTTTTTAATGTTGGGGCGTTTATATTCGATAAGTAAGATAGAGAGTAAGTGTTTTTACATTTTATGGGTAATTAAGTAATATGTCGAGGGTGAACTATAGTAGTAACCCGTGTTTTATAATATGGAATTGGGCCTCGGGGTGCGTTCCTTAGGCAGCCCATCTCGAGATGGTAACAAACCACATAAAATAACAACATAACACCTTTACGCAGCCACATAAAACGTAACATAAACCCTACCTCTAAACCTAATCAACGTCTATGCACTCTCATATCTCACTGCCGCCACATCCACGCTGAAGGAGAGGGCGTTACCTGGTAGTCTGGGGTGGTCTAGGGCGGTTCGATGGGCAAGGAAAAGAGGTACACTCGTTGGTCACACTCAAAATGCTGTTTAACTCCGTCCATAGAAATCATGATGCAACAGTTTATACACGGTTATAGTTTCTGATTTGTGTACACAGCTAATCTAGGATGTATAGTATTTGTATCTTGACAATAGTTTCGCTGTCTTTGAACTTCTAGGGCTTTCGTATAGGGCGGTTGTCGTGGTGTCAGGCGTGTTCCCTTTTTCGTTCTTTTCAGCGCAAGATTGCAGTATGGTGTTTGTATGTATGTTTGTACTATTTCTGATTTCCGTTTAATATGGGTGTTAGGGTATGTCGCTGATGGGTGGTCAAGGTAGTCGCTGGGGTGGGTCTCGTGGTGGTTTATGGGAGTGCGTGTCTGGTTTCAGCAGTTCTCGTTTAGGTGGGTTAACAACGGGAAAACAGAGGTAGTGGTGGTGCTGGGTTTATAAGGGTCGTGTTGGTGTTTGCTTCGGTGTCGACAGCCCCTATTTCCTCCCCTGGAACCACCGCGGCTCAGAGGCGAGCCTGGTGGTGCCACTGGAGAAGGCAGGGGCTGCTACTGGTGTTAGCCGTGGTGTTTTTGGTAGTATGTCAGGTACGGGTCGGAATCTGGGGTTGTGACCGAGGGTTTTGTGACCTTTGTCGTGGGCTGCTGGGATCGAGTCATGGGTGGTGGTTAGTGTCACAAGGTGCGTCATAGTACGGGGGTCTAGACCACGGTGGAGGGGTGGTGGTCGTGGCTTTGTAGGGTGGTTGTTTGGGGGCGTCAAAACTGGCAGGTCAGGGGCTGGAATCACGGTTTAAGGGCTGTTGATGGTCGTGTGTTCCTTGCTTTAAGTGATTGCTTTGTGATCTAATGATTAGTAAATCATTAGTTTTGCACTATTAATATCAATATTTTTATCATTTCTATTTTATTATTATTATTATTATTATTATTATTATTATTATTATTATGATGGTTATTTTAATATTATTAGTAAATATTGTTTAACATTAATATTATTAGTACAAGTTCTATTGTTATGGTTATGAGTTATAAATAGTATGGTCATATGTTATATTGTTATTGATTTAGTAATAGTTGGTTAATTGATTACTATTATAATTAGTAAACCTATATATAGTAAGTCCATAATTAGTAAGGTTATACGTGGTTAATGATAGTGATATGTACATGAGCCTGTTGATAAATGTGTGTTATAATGTGTGGATTAGTATTGTTTGTAAACATAGTTAAGTAATTAACTAGTAGGGTTCGGTCGTATGCGTGGAATTTGATACTAAGTGTTATTTATAGGAACTGAGTTCGAGGTGGAAAGTTTAGCAGCTGTTCGGGTATTGTTCTACAAACCAAGGTAGGGGATACATTATGATTTATGTTATGACATGAAATGTGTAAGTGATGCTTATTACGAGATTGGTATAAATGTTTATGAAGTTACTGTTGATCGTATTACTATTATTGATTACTGTGGAGATTGGGTCTTGTGATATTGGGTCTTGTGATATGGGTCTTGTGATACGGGACTTGTGATATGGCCATGGGAGGTGTGGTGTGATGGTGGTGTGGTGTGATGGGAGGTGTGGTGTGATGGAGGTGTGGAGGGATGGAGGTGGTGGATGATCGTATGATATGGAGATGGAGGAGGATACGGTTCTACTGTTATTTATGTTTTATCTGTTTTACCTACTCAACCTCGCGGTTGACCCTGTGTATTCGTGTGACACCTACGATGATCCGGAATGGGGAGTAGATTTTACAGGTCAGTGACAGATGGATTAGGAGCTTGGGAATGGAGAGAGACATGGCTTGGACCTACTTAGAGTTAGATCACACTTAGATATCTTCGGTTGTACTTTTATTTTATCAAAGTTTAGACCTTTTAGTTGTTGTAATATCAAGTTTAAATTTAATCAGTTTTTATATAAAGTACTTTGGTTTGTTACTTTGTTATTCACTACCTCGGATATTCCGAGATGGTAACAGTCCTATTTATTGAGAATGTCTTGCTAAAGGCTCTTAAATAAATGGGGGTGTTACAAAGTGGTATCAGAGCGAACGATCCTCAGGCCTAAACCAAATGAATAATAATGAACGTAGCAAGAGTCTAATAAAATGAACCCCGAGATGAAACTGATAGGAGCCCCAAAAAGGAACGGGATGAGTTAGGGGCCCCTCACACCAAACCTGGGCCCTTTTGGTTCTGTCTCGGGAACCCAATGAGAGTAACTGAAGAGTGGGGTAGAATATATATATATATATATATATATATATATATATATATATATATATATATATATATATATATATATATATATATATATAGCGACCTGGTTATTTTGTACTAACGTTCTTACAGGTGAATAATGAGGTAAGTAATATGTGAGTTATCATTAATGTCGTGTGTTAGAAGGATATGTGAGATATGAAATGTGGATCGAGTTGGATGATTTAATTGATGTCCCAAGAGGTTGGATGTGTATTTGTTGAGCAATAGTTAAGAGTGGTGTGACCATATGATCTCGGTATTTTGAAATGTTCAAATGATTATATGGTATTTAAATGACTATCGTTAGTATATGACTCTGATGTTTAGCTCATTGAAAGGATGAGTAATTCAGTTGATCTTAAAATTATATGTTATAGTAACCATGTCTAATGATATGCGGAATGTGTTTCCATAAGCCATGAATGTATATAGATATGTGTTGCATATATCGTGCTTAAGATTGTATGCCTACTATACGCATTTAAAGTTGATGTGAAGTTCGTAATCAATATGGGACCTCATAGTAGCTTCTAGTTTATATTTCCGTATCTGGATAAGTTATGATTATGCGTTAGTAGAAACTAATTTATTTGGATACACATGTATAACAATCAAGTTATTTAGTTGATCCTACTTTCAGTTTTGAAATCGTTACCGTGATCCAGATAACGAGTATCGTGGCCTGGTAATAAGAAGTGAATGTTAATACTGCACAAAGTGATGTTTATGCTCCAATTATATACCAACGTGTTTCAGATAAAGAATGGTTGAGTTTCGAGGTAGCTATGTGAAGTTGTAAAAGAACCAAATTGTTGTAATAAGTTCCTGGATGTTACCTTGTTTGTACAGGATGCAATCTTAAATGTGTTCCATATTTGAGTATGAAAATTTTTTGTATGACAACCTCCTGAGTTGGTGTTACAATGCTGTCGGTTTCATGTTAATAGGAGTTATATCTTGAGTGATATAAATCTTTTAGTTGACCGTGGTTAGATTGTTGCTGCACAGTTCCGTTTGACCCACCTTTTTGTAAGAGAAATCATTTAAGACTCGGTTATTGTTTATGCATATTTCCACCTCTACTGTTCAAAATATACGTTTCCGTTTTCAAGATGATAGGCCATGTAAAATCTTAATGAGTCGTTAGTTAGTTGTGATTCATGCAAGTTGCCTAATTTTCTGTTGAATTGCTGTAAAGTTCTTGTTCAGACCGTTTGAGCTATGGAAATGGTATTAAATAATTTCCTTGAGATATGCATTCGATTCTTTCCTATGATTAGCTAGTTCTTTATATTTTCTAAAAACTATGATCGCTCGCACGTTCGCTAAGCTGTTATTTAATTATGAGTTGGTAAGTTGCTGCGTAATGTTTAATTGTTGAAATCGTGAGATATAAAAGTTTCATATAAAAGTTTAATCAAATGTGATTTATGTGATGTGACCACATGATATCCTGATATGGCATTAGTAACATGAATAATAGGCGTATGGTATGAGTACGAACCCTCACTATATGATAGCGTAACCTTGTTTATTTCGTCAAGTTTAATATAGAATTGTGTCAAAAATTTTTTATGTGCTACTCGTATGTGATGTCAAAAGCATGTTTATCTGAGAGGAGTCTTGCCAGGTGGCAGAATGAAATATAACTGGTCAGTTTATCAGCATGATATAGTAATCTAATAGTTATACGTAAATGTGATCGTTTGATTAATGTGAATCTGGTTGATGATCTTTCGGATGTTGACGGTTATCACTGTCTAGTTTCCTATGATTATAATCTTTATAACTTTTCCAAGTATATTGTTATATCATACAGTGAATTGCATATTGCTATATTTAGAATCTGATCACGATGTGTAAATTATTAATTGTGGACATACGACTTATGGAAGTACTAGCCTTGTGATTGTTACTTATATCGTTAAACTTTTCATAATTCATGAGTGAGAAGAACAACGACTTAATAAAGAAGAGTCATAATGTCTCCGTGTAGCCTCGTTTCGATCTATAGCATGTGAAATTGCCTTTTGATTCGTACTTATAAATGGTCACAAATTACCGCTTCAATGTTTTAAAACGTTTCAAAATATTTCCAACGTGATAAACCATGTGTAAGCTTGATCTTTGATAATTATGATGATTGTGCTTGATGTTTGATAATTAGGATGATTGTGTGCAACGTGACAAATTCTGTAACTATGTGTTGATGAAATCCTGGTAGTTGTTGCATGTTATATAAACCTTTTGATTTGCAAGTCATATATATTCCAGTTCATGATAAATGATGTAATGTGAGTAGACAGAAAACATACCTAGTAATTTTAACTTAGTGTTATCTATGAATGTTAAGCGGTCTTGTTAGTCTATGATTGACGTACGTTTGTGAAATATGTCAGTGCTCCATGTTTAATTATGTTAGTAAATTTTACCCTGTGTCATTTCTATAATATGATTACGAACATGAAATGTTTAAAGTTGTCAATTATGATCTATGAGTCTCTTGATTGTTTACATTGTTACAAATATACTGATTTTGTGTGAAAATTTCAATGGTGTGTAAACGTTAACTATTCTGATTCTATTTTGCTGCGTCACACGATTTCTATCAATCCTAAAATTTATGTTTTTACTCTAGGTTCTCTGGCTACATGATGATTGTTATGGGCTTCTCACGAGTATTTATTTGAGTTGAATAGTAGTCTTTACTCTTTTATTTTGATAGTTAATTTTTTTTCTTTTGATGAGATGATTCTTTGGTTTATGAGACGGGTTTAATGTGAGATGGGTAAACCTTTGGTAATTTACTAGCTGGGTTATTTCCAATGATTCCGTGTTAGTTTGGTTGGTATAGCGTATAAGTTCTTGTCTTATGAAGTTGGAATGTGAGGGAACATACAAGCATGTCAATGAATCTGGTTAAGATTTGTACGTTGTCATGTTAAGTAGCTGATGGGATAGAATTTGGGGAAACTAAGTTGCTCGTGAGACTAGAACAAAGAAAATGAATAATGTTGTATTAAAATTGCGATTGCAGTTCGGTGTTTTATCGAGTTGTCGCATTCTTTGACCTTGACTCGTGGGTGAGTAGCTTGGAGTCTTACTCTCTAAGTGTAGAGCAGTTTCTTTCATGAAAAATTGGACCCTATCGATAATGAAATCAAGATGAGAATTGGTTACTGGTATTGAGATATGAGCTATTAGGCTGTTGTGCCACATTGTGTTTACGGTTCAGGGTGACATTGGTTACTGAGTCATATTCTGAGTTCGAAATCAATATTGAGATAGAAGTGTTGAATTGCGGTTTTATTCCGCCAGTTCACTCACCCCTTGTCTTTGGTCTTGGATGCGACGAAGAGTGCGATACTTGGTTACTTGGAGGGAGATGGTATGAGATAAGGTAATGTGTACGATGGAGTCATGAGCTGGGATTTGTATAATGAGGTTACGGGGACGTAACCATGTTTTAAGGAGGATGGGATTGTTAAATCTTTTTGAGTTATGATGTGGCTAGTTGTTATACGTGGCTAATTGTTATGTCGTGATTGTCTGAATGTACTTGATAATCTTGATTACATCTGTTATACATTTTTTTTTTTATGTTTCGTGTAATACCCTTTAAGTTAGTGATACGTTAAACTTTGGGGACAAAGTTTTCTTAACGAGGGTGGAATGTGACATTTCGTGTAGTAAATGACTCTTATTAGTTTTGGATGTTATGTGGTGTCACGTTTGTTGACCATGGGATGGTGAACTTCGGGACGAAGTTCATTTTAAGGAGGGAAGACTGTAATACCCCGTCTTTTGTGTAAGTGATGTGTATTTATTTCAATATATATATTTTATTTATTTGGACAGGTTGTTAATGTTGGGGCGTTTATATTCGATAAGTAAGATAGCGAGTAAGTGTTTTTACATTTTATGGGTAATTCAGTAATATGTCGAGGGTGAACTATAGTAGTAACCCGTGTTTTATAATATGGAATTGGGCCTCGGGGTGCGTTCCTTAGGCAGCCCATCTCGAGATGGTAACAAACCACATAAAATAACAACATAACACCTTTACGCAGCCACATAAAACGTAACATAAACCCTACCTCTAAACCTAATCAACGTCTATGCACTCTCATATCTCACTGCCGCCACATCCACGCTGAAGGAGAGGGCGTTACCTGGTGGTCTGGGGTGGTCTAGGGCGGTTCGAAGGGCAAGGAAAAGAGGTACACTCGTTGTTCACACTCAAAACGCTATTTAACTCCGTCCATAGAAATCGTGATGCAACAGTTTATAGACGGTTATAGTTCCTGATTTGTGTACACAGCTAATCTAGGATGTATAGTATTTGTAGCTTGACGATAGTTTCGCTGTCTTTGAACTTCCAGGGCCGTCGTATAGGGCGGTTGTCGTGGTGTCAGGCGTGTTCCCTTTTTCGTTCTTTTCAGCGCAAGATTGCAGTATGGTGTTTGTGTGTATGTTTGTACTATTTCTGATTTCCGTTTAATATGGGTGTTAGGGTATGTCGCTGATGGGTGGTCAAGGTAGTCGCTGGGTGGGTCTCGTGGTGGTTTATGGGAGTGCGTGTCTGGTTTCAGCAGTTCTCGTTTAGGTGGGTTAACAACGGGAAAACAGAGGTAGTGGTGGTGCTGGGTTTATAAGGGTCGTGTTGGTGTTTGCTTCGGTGTCGACAGCCCCTATTTCCTCCCCTGGAACCACCGCGGCTCAGAGGCGAGCCTGGTGGTGCTACTGGAGAAGGCAGGGGCTGCTACTGGTGTTAGCTGTGGTGTTTTTGGTAGTATGTCAGGTACGGGTCGGAATCTGGGGTTGTGACCGAGGGTTTTGTGACCTTTGTCGTGGGCTGCTGGGATCGAGTCATGGGTGGTGGTTAGTGTCACAGGGTGCGTCATAGTACGGGGGTCAAGACCACGGTGGAGGGGTGGTGGTCGTGGCTTTGTAGGGTGGTTGTTTGGGGGCGTCAAAACTGGCAGGTCAGGGGCTGGAATCACGATTTAAGGGCTGTTGATGGTCGTGTGTTCCTTGCTTTAAGTGATTGCTTTGTGATCTAATGATTAGTAAATCATTAGTATGTGGGGAATAAAGCATGTATTCACCCTAAACGTGCAGGATTATAATGAAAAATACAGTTGTGTTTATAGTCATAAGTTAATAAAAAGCATGAAAAAGGATTCAACCTTTGGTCCTTTGTGCTTATGGCCTAAGAACAGGAATTAAAGTAAATTCCCTCCTATAACTTGCACCCAAGACTTGATTGAGATGATGCCGCGTGTGCTAGAAAATACTCTCCAATTGCCTTGCAATATGGGGAGAGCTTTTGTGAGGTTTTAGATGTGAGATCTGAGTTTTGGGAAAAAGATGTTCTCAAAACCCTAATTCTTGAGATTGTGATTCAACCAGTAACTGACATAAGGAGAAAAACTCTCCTTATGTAGTACCACATGGTCGGCCGAACGGGTAGGGTAGGAGTGGGCTTTTTCCACTCTTACCTTATACCTATGCGTGATTCGACCCGTTTAGCTTTAAGTTGTTCGCGGGTTTTATTTATAAATCGTAACATGTTATCAGATATTAATACAGTCGATATATTAATAATGGTCTGACAAAATACGATATTGTATAATTACCCAAATTAATATAACTGTTTATATTAATACGCGAATACTATATTTAATTAAATATAACCGTTTATATTTAATTTACGAATTAATCTTGTAATCCGTATTAGCTAAAATTATTTAATCCGTATTAAATAATAATCTCAACATCTTATTGACTAATTTATTAGTCAACACCTCTGACTAACTGTTTAGTCATATCCGGCATAAATGTGACTGTATTTTCATACCTTCACATCTCTCAAACGTGTCCTATAGGTGTGACGTATAGGGACCAGTTGATCACCGCCATCCGTATGACAATAACGTCAAACTTATCTAGCAAGCCAACCGTTATTGATAAACGTGGATCAACTGATAATATTACTGAAGTATGCCCTTGTGATCCTTAAAGAAATTTAATAAGTCATTGTACTTAATTGTCAAGGACACCAGCCCCAACAATCTCCCACTTGTCCGTACAAGGGTATGTGCAATGACGTTATCACACTACATGTGGAGGACACAATCTCCAACAAACTCCCACTTGTCCGTACAAGTGTAGGTGCGATAACCGAATCTCATATCCTTTTAAAATTTCTCCCACTCAATGTAAGACAATTTGCAAATCCGCATTCGCAAAGGTCGTATCTCACAAGCGATCTGTATCAAGAGTGGTTTCCCCGACTAGAGAGTAACTTAACTGATAAAACGAATCTGTATTCGAGCATGGCCATGCATTTCAGTTACTACTCCTCGAGTGGCCCTGAGAAATGATAAAATCCTGATAAGGGTTTGGATATTTCCCTCAACTCGAATCCTGCCGATATCGCCCAGCATGAAATAACCCAGAAAAAATCCTCTTGGCCCCTGTTACGGTGACCGTGGGAAAGAAACCAAAGTTACCCAAAATCTGTCTTAATCTCAAGAAACAGTTGAAAGTCAAAAGACTCGACTCTAAGGAACACTATGGAGGTCCTATCCACGACCTGGCACCCAATGTTATAAAACATTTAGGACTCCATAACGTTGTCACGGGGTGTCCTACGAGATATCCGTATAACTCGCCTTTGTGATTGGTCAGTCATCCACGTGACTTATGGCTCGTTGAACCCACCATCAACCAACGTCACAAAATGATTACCTGAGTTATCAGCTCAAGTGGGTAATCAAGGACCAAAACGATGTAATGTTAATCAGTTCACTTTGTGGTGTTCAAAATTGGCGTACAATTCCACATGAGAAACAAAACATTTTATATCATAACAATAAGGTTGAATAGAGTACACGAGAAAATGAATTATTACATGTATTCATAAAAGAGTACTACAACTTAGGAACACATCCAATTCCCATGGAATGAATGTGCCCTTCATGCTTATCACGTGGTAATGCTTTTGTGAGAGGATCGGCTATGTTGTCATCCGTAGCGATCTTTTCAATAAAAATCTCCTTTTGCTCCACGTAATCTCTGATTAGATGAGCTTTCCGTTGTACATGCCTAGCCTTGCTGCTAGACTTATGCTCCTTAGCTTGGAAGATGGCACCGCTATTGTCACAATAGACGGTGATTGGGTCATTCTAACTAGGCACTACTGATAGTCCTTGTAAGAATTGACGCATCCATATTGCTTCCTTAGTTGCTTCTGAGGCGGCATAGTACTCGGACTCAGTCGTAGAATCTGCTGTAACACTCTGTTTAGAACTTTTCCAGCTGACAGCAGCACCATTAAGAGTAAAAACGAATCCAGATTGAGATTTCGAGTCATCTCGATCCGTTTGGAAGCTAGCATCTGCGTAACCCGTGGCGCAGAGCGTTGAGTCGCCTCCATAAGTCAATCCCCAATCTTTAGTCCTCCGTAGGTACTTAAGAATGTTTTTCACGGCCATCCAGTGCTGTTCACCTGGATGAGCTTGGAATCGACTTGTCATACTCAATGCATATGCATCGTCAGGACGTGTGCATATCATGGCATACATGATCGATCCTATTGCCGAAGCATAAGGAATCCGACTCATGCGCTCTTTCTCTTCCACTGACTTAGCTTCTTGAGTCTTGCTCAAGTGAAGCCCAGGAGTCATAGGAAGGAACCCCTTCTTGGAGTTCGTCATGCTGAATCTCTCCAGAATCTTCTCTATATAAGATTCCTGACTGAGAGACAACATCCGTCGTGATCTATCCCTGTAGATACGGATGCCCAAAATTCTTTGTGCCTCTCCCAGATCTTTCATCTGGAAATGGTTTTTCAACCATGCTTTAACCGAAGATAAGAGAGGTATGTCATTCCCAATCAAGAGTATGTCATCGACATACAGTACTAGGAATACAATCTTACTCCCACTCGACTTGATATAGAGACATGGTTCCTCGACTGATCGAATGAACCCATTCTCTTTTATCACTTGGTCGAAGCGATGATTCCAACTCCGCGATGCTTGCTTAAGTCCATAGATGGAACGCTTAAGCTTGCAAACTTTCTTAGGATGTGCTGGATCGATAAAACCCTCGGGTTGTACCATGTACAACTCTTCCTCCAAATAACCGTTTAAGAAGGCGGTTTTAACGTCCATTTGCCATATTTCATAGTCATGAAATGCGGCGATCGCTAAGATAATCCGAATGGAACGTAGCATGACTACGGGTTCAAAGATCTCATCGTAGAGCAAGCCTGGCACTTGGGTGAAACCTTTAGCAACTAGTCTAGCCTTATGGATATCTTGTTGTCCTTCCACGGCATGCTTTATCTTGTAAAGCCATTTGCATTGAAGGGGACGTACCTTTGCAGGTAGGTCCACAAGATCCCACACGTTGTTCTCATACATGGAGTCCATCTCGGATTGCATGGCTTCTAGCCATAGCTTTGAGTCAGAACTGGTCATGGCACCTTTATAGGTTGTGGGTTCATTACCCTCTAGGAGTAAGACGTCATCTGTATCGTGTTCCTCGACCATACCAATGTATCTGTCCGGTGGAATAGAGACTCTTCCTGACCTCCTAGGTTCCTCAGGGATATCTACCGCAGCCTCGGTTGAAGGTACTGTTTCCTCCAATGGTTGCTCGGTAGTTGGTTCTTGAACCTCCGATAACTCGAAGGTTCTATTACTCGACTTGTTCTCGAGAAATTCTTTCTCTAAGAACGTCGCACTAGCCGCAACAAAAACACGTTGTTCGGTAGGCGAGTAGAAGTAATGACCAAACGTTCCCTTTGGGTAGCCTATAAAGTATGTCTTGACCGATCGCGGGCCGACCTTATCCTCGTGTCTCCACTTGACATAAGCCTCGCAGCCCCAAACCCGAATAAAGGACAAGTTGGGGACCGTTCCCTTCCATAACTCGAATGGAGTCTTGTCAACAGCTTTAGACGGACTTCGGTTAAGTATTAGAGCGGCTGACAAAAGAGCATAGCCCCACAATGAATCAGGCACAACGGTGTGACTCATCATGGATCGAACCATATCAAGTAAAGTTCGATTTCTCCGTTCGGACACACCATTTAATTGTGGTGTTCCAGGTGGAGTCAACTGTAGCACGATCCCACAGTCTTTTAGGTGTTGATCAAACTCGCGTGAAAGATACTCACCACCACGATCCGAGCGTAGTGCTTTAATCTTTCTACCCAGCTGGTTCTGTACCCGATTCTGGTATTCTTTGAACTTGTCAAAGGATTCACTTTTATGTTTCATCAAGTAGACATAGCCATATCTACTCAAATCATCCGTGAAAGTGATGAAATACCTATAGCCTTCTCGTGCGTTGATCGACATAGGGCCACATACGTCCGTATGTATGAGTCCTAATAGGTCGGCAGCGCGCATTCCAACACCTTTGAAGGAAATACGAGTCATTTTGCCGATGAGACATGATTCACACGTGCCATATGATTCGAAATCAAAGGGCGAAATAGCTCCATTCTGTATGAGCTGTTTAACGCGTTTCTCATTTATGTGTCCCATACGACAATGCCATAGGTAAGTTTGATCTTTGTCACCTACCTTTATTCTTTTATTATCCACATGTAATATCTCAGTAGTTTGATCTAAAACATAAATTCCATTCATGGAAACTGCCTTGCCATAAATCATATTGTGTAAGGAGAAAATACAGCTATTATTCTCTATTACAAATGAAAAACCAAGTTTGTCAAGTGCAGAAACTGAAATAATGTTTTTGGATAAACTAGGAACATAATAACAGTTATATAAAAATAACTCGAATCCACTTGGAAGTTGGATTACGTATGTTCCCTTCGAGACTGCAGCCACACGTGCTCCATTCCCGACACGCAGGTCCACCTCACCCTTGATTAGGGGTTCTTGGTTTCGGAGGCCCAACAGGGGTAACGCGGCCTGCCTTAATGTCCTCGCGATACACGGGGCATGAGCGCCTCCAATGCCCAGTCTTGTGGCAATGGTGACATTCCATGCTTGTATCCTTGCTCTTTGTCTTGCCTTGTGAGTTACTCGACTCACCTGGCCCACTCTTAGCAAATCCTGGTTTCTTGAACCTGGGCTTACCTACTGCTAGGTCGCCCTGAGCTTTAGCCTTCCCTTTACCTTTTCCCTTACTGGAGATCATGAGAACATCCTGCTTCATGCTCCCACTTAATTTCAGATCCTTCTCAGTCTGTACGAGAAGGGAGTGGAGCTCATGAGGAGACTTCTTCATGTCGTTCATGTAGTAGTTGGCCCTAAAGAGGGCGAACCCATCATGAAGCGAATGAAGCATGCGATCAACGATGATGTTCTCACTGATCTTGCAGTTTAGGGACTCCAGTTTCTCGATATTCTCAATCATGTTGAGAATATGTGGGCTAACAGCTTGGCCCTTCTGGAGTTTCGCCTCAAAGAAGCGACAGGTATGCTCATAAGAAACGATTCTCGGAGCCTTGGAGAATTCGTTAGTGAGCGTGGTGAAAATCTTGTTTGCACCATGGGTTATGAAGCGTCTTTGCAAATTAGATTCCATTGCATAGATGAGTACGTTCTTTATCGCACCCGCTTCCATAACGAAATCGCTATGAGCGCGAATTTCGTTGGCTCTAGCTCCAGTTCCTGGGTGTGGCGGAATGGGCTCAGTTAAAAACTTAAGCTTTCCGTCAGCAATGGCAGCATTCCGTAGTGCTGCCTCCCAGTCAGAGAAGTTTGACCCATCATTCCTCAGTCTAGTTGACTGATTCATGGAGTCCATGAAGGCTTTTAGCCAGGATTCACGTGCTAGCTTGGCACTTGGCATTGGGTCTTCACCAGCCATTTTAGTTTTACAGCAGTTTTAAAGAACGTGTTCTACACTGAAAAGAAGATAAAACAAAACCATATAAGCAACTTATTGTTGTGATTTAAGTCTATATTAAATTGAATTTAAACTCGTAGACTCATGCATTTATATAATTGATCTCCCTCAAGAATTATATAAACGATCCCAAGACTCAATTTCCGTATATTGATAAGCCCACAGTTTGGCTAATTCCAATCGTTGGAACTCTTGGTCGATAGATTTCCGTATATCCTATCTATTAGTCCATCTCAGTCACTGGAATATTATCGAGTGACCATGATGTTGAGATAAAATAAATCATCAGTTCCTACTTACCCGACGTAGAAGGGGTCATATTATGCCTACCGACGAAGAAGGGATTCATGGGAGGCTGATTTATAAAGACTAATCTCAATTTTTGGTTATACGAGGAAGACCCCATCAACTTTTATTTATCCATATTTAAGTGAACTAAAAACTAGCATTTGCGTGAATGAATTAAATAAAGTGATGGCTTTTAAAGACATGTGACATCTGTATTGTCACAGAAAACTAACGCGTGACCTCTACATGAGTCAGTTTTCAGGCATGATATAGGTGGTTTGGTTTTTAGGCGGAAAATGATGCAAGCTATTATCGATGAAAGCATAAAGATAAATGCAATAAACGTAAATAAAAGTCCTAGTGTGGCCTATCCTACCAAAATAAACATAAAACAACTTGGAATCCACTGTTGGACCCTAGAAGCTTGTCTTGATGCTCCATCTTGGTCCTTGCAGCGGGAGTGAGCATCCGGTCTCCGTCTTGTCTTTGGTCTTCACAAAATTACTAATTTAAATTACAAAAGTAGTCCTAGATACATTCTAATTTAAATACAAAAGTAATTACATGGCAAAAACCCAAAACGGAGATTCAAGATCTCAAAATTACAAGCAAGATCGTGTCCCATCATTACGGTGACACAATCTTCTAAGGCCACACTAAGTTACAACCGTTTGCAAAAATTAAATACGTTATTGAAAGCATTCAAGGCATTCACAAGACGATAAATAAAATGCATCAACTAAATAAAATTCATACATGACATAATACTGTTATTATGATTAATAAATTTATACCAAACCACCTTTTAAGATTAAAATTAAGTGACTATACCGTTTTAATCACCAATTTTAACAAACATATAATCCATTATTTTAAACTGTTTTAAAACAATATGTATCAAACGAGGGTGAACCGTTTCACTAAATAATACACTATTTCCGTATATAGTATATTATTTTAAGCCATGTGAAAATAAAACATGTTATTTTCGAAAATAAAATAAAAAACGAGTCTGTTACAGGGGGGAGGTCGACCGACCAGAACTTGTGGTCGACCGACCTCCTGCCGAAAAACGGAAAAATTCTGCAACAGTGAAATCGGTCGACCGACCTATTAATTAGGTCGACCGACCAACATGCAGTAAAAACGAATTTCAGAAAACGCAAAACGCTGCAATTTTTGAAATTAACACAAGTTTTTACCTTTTAAACTTTGATTTAAAACAAGTAAATAAAAAATAACATCAACAAAGGTTCACATATTGTCAAGAATATCGATTAATTAACAATATGTAAACAGGAATCGAAAAACAAGATCGAAAACCCACAAAGGAAACTGTTTTTAAAAAAAAACAGAAAACTCACACAGGGGCGGTCGACCGACCGCTAATACTGGTCGACCGACCGACGCAGCGGCAGAAACGAGATTTTTCAAAATCTTTTTAAAAAAAAAACTTATGAAAAACACAAAAGTAAAATTTTCATGGCCTAAGGCTCTGATACCACTTGTGGGGAATAAAGCATGTATTCACCCTAAACTTGCAGGATTATAATGAAAAATACAGTTGTGTTTATAGTCATAAGTTAATAAAAAGCATGAAAAAGGATTCAACCTTTGGTCCTTTGTGCTTATGGCCTAAGAACAGGAATTAAAGTAAATTCCCTCCTATAACTTGCACCCAAGACTTGATTGAGATGATGCCACGTGTGCTAGAAAATACTCTCCAATTGCCTTGCAATATGGGGAGAGCTTTTGTGAGGTTTTAGATGTGAGATCTGAGTTTTGGGAAAAAGATGTTCTCAAAACCCTAATTCTTGAGATTGTGATTCAACCAGTAACTGACATAAGGAGAAAAACTCTCCTTATGTAGTACCACATGGTCGGCCGAACGGGTAGGGTAGGAGTGGGCTTTTTCCACTCTTACCTTATACCTATGCGTGATTCGACCCGTTTAGCTTTAAGTTGTTCGCGGGTTTTATTTATAAATCGTAACATGTTATCAGATATTAATACAGTCGATATATTAATAATGGTCTGACAAAATACGATATTGTATAATTACCCAAATTAATATAACTGTTTATATTAATACGCAAATACTATATTTAATTAAATATAACCGTTTATATTTAATTTACGAATTAATCTTGTAATCCGTATTAGCTAAAATTATTTAATCCGTATTAAATAATAATCTCAACATCTTATTGACTAATTTATTAGTCAACACCTCTGACTAACTGTTTAGTCATATCCGGCATAAATGTGACTGTATTTTCATACCTTCACATCTCTCAAACGTGTCCTATAGGTGTGACGTATAGGGACCAGTTGATCACCGCCATCCGTATGACAATAACGTCAAACTTATCTAGCAAGCCAACCGTTATTGATAAACGTGGATCAACTGGTAATAATACAAAAGTATGCCCTTGTGATCCTTAAAGAGATTTAATAAGTCATTGTACTTAATTGTCAAGGACACCAGCCCCAACATAGTAATGCACTATTAATATCAATATTTTTATCATTTCTATTTTATTATTATTATTACTATTATTATTATTATTATTATGGTTATTTTAATATTATTAGTAAATATTGTTTAACATTAATATTATTAGTACAAGTTCTATTGTTATGGTTATGAGTTATAAATAGTATGGTCATATGTTATATTGTTATTGATTTAGTAATAGTTGGTTAATTGATTACTATTATAATTAGTAAACCTATATAGTAAGTCCATAATTAGTAAGGTTATACGTGGTTAATGATAGTGATATGTACACGAGCCTGTTGATAAATGTGTGTTATAATGTGTGGATTAGTTTTGTTTGTAAACATGGTCAAGTAATTAACTAGTAGGGTTCGGTCGTATGCGTGGAATTTGATACTAAGTGTTATTTATAGGAACTGAGTTCGAGGTGGAAAGTTTAGCAGCTGTTCGGGTATTGTTCTACAAACCAAGGTAGGGGATACATTATGATTTATGTTATGACATGAAATGTGTAAGTGATGCTTATTACGAGATTGATATAAATGTTTATGAAGTTACTGTGGATCGTATTACTATTATTGATTACTGTGGAGATTGGGTCTTGTGATATTGGGTCTTGTGATATGGGTCTTGTGATACGGGACTTGTGATATGGCCATGGGAGGTGTGGTGTGATGGTGGTGTGGTGTGATGGGTGGTGTGGTGTGATGGAGGTGTGGAGTGATGGAGGTGTGGTGGATGATCGTATGATATGGAGATGGAGGAGGATACGGTTCTACTGTTATTTATGTTTTATCTGTTTTACCTACTCAACCTCGCGGTTGACCCTGTGTATTCGTGTGACACCTACGATGATTCGGAATGGGGAGTAGATTTTACAGGTCAGTGACAGATGGATTAGGAGCTTGGGCATGGAGAGAGACATGGCTTGGACCTACTTAGAGTTAGATCACACTTAGATATCTTCGGTTGTACTTTTATTTTATCAAAGTTTGGACCTCTTAGTTGTTGTAATATCAAGTTTAAATTTAATCAGTTTTTATATAAAGTACTTTGGTTTGTTACTTTGTTATTCACTACCTCGGATATTCCGAGATGGTAACAGTCCTATTTATTGAGAATGTCTTGCTAAAGGCTCTTAAATAAATGGGGGTGTTACATTGTTACCTTAAGACTTAGACCTAAAATAATAAACACTCACATCCTCCTTGTGGATCGACCCTGACTTTCGCTATCTATAGTTAAAGTTTAGGAACTATAAATTTTATCTTTGATACCCACAACGACGGGTATCATGTATAACCACTTCCTTTAAGTTGCCATAGCGTATAATCACTGCCTCTAGCTAACTGAGTGTATAACCACTCCCTCCATCGGTGTGGAGCGTATAACCACTACCTCCACGGTACTATGTATAGCGTATCACCACTGCCTATGTGTTATGGAGATAATGGGTCTTGTGATATGGAGTGGAGATATTGGGTCTTGTGTTATGGAGTGGAGAAATGGGTCTTGTGATATGGAGTGGAGATATTGGGTCTTGTGATATGGGGTGGAGTTATTGGGTCTTGTGATGTGGGGATGGAGGAAGATGCATTTCTACTGCTGTTTATGTTGATTTATCTTTCTACTCAACCTCGTGGTTGACCCTGTGTATTCGTGTGACACCTGTGATGATCCGTGATGGGGAGCAGTTTTGACAGGAAAGATGGTGCTGTGGGAGCATGGGATGGCATGAGCACTTGGATGGACCGACTTCAATTTAGATCACATACTTCGAAGTTATCAGTTGTACTTTAGTTTCCGCTGTGTAGTCTTTGTAACATCAAAGTTTAAATTTAATAAGTATTTTATATAAAGTACTTTGGTTTGATTTACTTTGTTATTCACCATCTCGGACATTCCGAGATGGTAACATCTCTATTTACTGAGGATGTCTTGCTAAAGGCTCCTTAATATATCGGGGTATTAAAAAGTGGTATCAGAGCGAACGATCCTCATGCCTAAACCAAATGAATGATAATGAACGTAAGAAAAGTCTAATAAAATGAACCCCGAGATGAAACTGATAGGAGCCCCAAAAAGGAACGGGATGGGTTAGGGCCCCCTCATACCAAACCATTGGCCCTTTCGGTTCTGTCTCGGGAAACCAATGAGAGTAATTGAAGAGTGGGGTAGACTATATAGTGACCTGGTTATATTCTATTAACGTTCTTGCAGGAGAAGAATGAGGTAAGTAATCTGTGAGTTATGATTAATGATGTGCGTTAGACGGATATAGGTGATGTGGATCGATCTGGATGATTGAATTGAAATTTTCAGAGTTTGGAGGAGTATTTGTTGAGCAACGGCCAAAGTGATGTGATCATAATATATTGGTGCTTGAAATGTCCATATGATTATTGTAACTATATAATATAGTGTTGGTATTTGGATAGGAATCATCAGACTTATGTATGTTAGCAATCCATGTCTAGTGATATGCGGAATGCGTTGCCTCAAGCTATAATGACGTATAGTTATGTGTACATTCGTATATATACATGTATATGTTGGGTTTTTAGTTACTCATAAACTTAATATTTAGTCATACTAACATAATCCTTTAATTAACATTTTAATTAACATATTATTATATTCTTATGCATGCTTAACATATGCGGAAATGGGAGAGATTTCGAGTCTCAAGAGGAAGAACAAGCTTCCTTACATTGCGAGTCTCGGCTAAAATAGGGCACAAGTGAAGTCACCTTCTTCATTTGTTCTTGAGCTTATCACACGGATGATCCTCCTTGAACCTTCAAAGAGATGGCCTCCAAAAGATGAACACCAAGACACACAACACTCAATGTTTTGTATGTTATTTTGCTAGAACAATATGCAAAACTCTCTAGTTCACTAAGGAGGCTACACGGTTTTGTGTTTGAATTAGGGAGAGTTTTCTCTCTTTTTCTCACTAACACTAAACCCTAGCAATGACATGAATGAATGAATGAGGGAACAAAATTCTCTTTTGTTCTCCTCAAGGGTGTGGTCGGGTGGTGGGTTAAGAGTGCCCAATAGATGGCACCTTAATCTTCTACAATGTTTCCCAGTAAAGCCATAGGTATTAAATAGAAGTCCTTCACATGTTCCTCACATTAGAAATATGTAATGTTGTATGTGTGTTTGAGAACACACGGTCCATGTCACAAAAACGGACCCATACGTAACATTAGTAAGGATTATTTAGTTTACGTAATTTGTAGTTTAACTTTTAAACTCTTTATCGTAAATCTAAAAGTAATTCAAATAATTACTTATATCTATTTAATCGTATTTTATTACTTACAACAATTGTAGTTAAAATAATTCATTCAAGTGATTCCATGTTTCGTAAACATATAAATAATAGTGATGACATCATAAAAACAATTTATAATCCCATTATAAATTTTCTCCTTATATTAAATAAACTAGAAATGAAGTAACTCGTATCAATATACAGTTATCTCATTTATCATTGAGAGAGTTGTCCTATAGGTGTGACCTAAAGGGATCAACTGGTCACCACCGTCATTACGACAGTAATGTCAAACTCTAGCAAGCCAATCATTACCGATTAATGTTGACCAGTTGACTTATGATAAAGAATCATCCCATGAATATTCTTTTATAGAGATTTGATTACGTGATCGCACTATTGTTGAGGACACATTTCCCAACAATCTCCCACTTGTCCTCGACAAGTGTGCGTCACCAATTCTCTTGTCCTATTACAATCTCCCACTCAATGCAAGGTGTCTCTCTGAGGTCGTACTTGCATTTGATCATATCATGAGTGGTTTCCTCGATCTGGAGAATAACTGTTTGACCGGAATTATCTACCATAGATACCTTCCGAGCGTGGCCACGCATTTCCAGTTAACTTCTCCTCGAGTGGCCTTGAGATTTGAACAACCCTGACAAGGGGTGGACAATTTCTATCGTACTATTTCCTTTGACTAGTCACGGTCAGTCACAGCCTGAAGCAATCCCATTTGACTCAAGTTACGAAAAATCGTAGAGAATGGATCAAGGCTATGCCTAAACTGTACCATCTTGGGAGAGTAGTCTTTAGTCTAAGAATTGACTCACAAGAATACCATAGCAGCTCTCGCCACGACCCGGCTATTATAAAATTTCCAGAACTCTATAAGCGGTCACTTTGCCCGATAGAGTGTCTCTTGCAGTCTGCCTATGTGATCGACTAGTCATCACATTTGACTCTATGGCACTTGAACTTACCATCAATCGCCTCACATTCTAGTCGCTATGAGACGTCACCTCATGTAAGCGGCTAGGGGCTATACTAAGTCAATCCAGTTCACTTATGGGGTTCAATATTGTCTCATACAACCCATTTGGATTTTGACAAAGTATCTTTCATCTTGAGTTAATTATAACTCAAATGACATTGTCATGCGAAAACAGTCAATACTATTTCATTGCATTTGATGCACAATCATCTATTTGTATTAAAGTTTTGCGAATAAACCTTTTATTCATTATTGCAAAACTTACAAATTTTGGTCTCCTTCCGACTCATATTATCTCACATAATATGATCTTATTTGAGCACATTTCTAGAACCCATTCTAGATTTTGAGATTCCTTTCCTGAGGGAAGCTCCCACTGTTATCTTATAACTCGTGACATATAGATATACTAGAGAGATTAAAGAATCACTCGGAATTATCCAGTCACTTATGTGCTTAAATCTATATTGTAGTTATTAGTGATTTCATCACTCTTATTATTTTCAAACATCTTGGCTATTTGATAACGATTTTATCAATATGAATCATATCCAACCAATTTAATTTCTAATGGGCGACCTTTTATTATCAACATAATAAACCTTCCCGTAAAGCTCCATCTTCTTATGATATACGGTATTTGTTCATCTAGAATTGAAAAACTCTTATTCTTTACACCTTAAAGAATCACCCATTCTCTCTAAATGGTAGGCTTAATTCTTTTAATGAATATCGCTCCCACTAAAATCAATATTACTCGATCTCTTAAATGAACTTTTCATTTCTCGTATGTAAATCTTTTATTTATATCTTGAATCATTATCACCATCACTATCCCTATAGTGATCTATTTCCATTCAATCAATCATCACCCTCTTTTCATGTATTCGTTTCCTCGAGACGAATATGACATGATAATTTCTTTATGACTACATTGAGAGAATTGAGATGATTTCTTCTCTTTTATCTTATAAACTTAGAAAAATCATTTATTAAGGAACCGGTCTTTCCTCCCGTATAGATAGATGATTTCTCCTCTATTATCTTATAATCTTTAAAAATCATTATCTCAAGGAGCCGATATTCCTTCCGAATTCATACGGGGTTTCATGTCTCCTCTCTTTGAAACAATGAACATAAAGAACCTTTCTTCGAGTGTCCTCCCGTAGTTTCTTCAGTGTCCTCTCGTAGTTTCTTCATTCATTTAGGGCTCTTCTTAAGACTCCCATGTAGGAATCTTCTCTAAGATCCTTTATTTTTTATCATTGGTTTACGAGCGAAATATTTTCTCCCACTCTATCCTTCTAACAATAACCTTTATTCGTATAAGGATAGCTATTTCGATTTACCAATGCATATGAATGTTTGAAGTTTTATAGGTGTGATGAATACATTCTCATTTTCACTTAAAATGAAAATCTTATAATGAACTAATATTGTCTCATTTTGATTGAAAGTATCTCATGGGGTGTAGTTCTCCGTTTTAATCAACACTTTGATTATATTATATTGATAGTATCAAGTTTTATTGTGTGATAAAATCACCATCATTCATGTTTTAACAAGGTATGCAATTTATTTGAGAATTCAAAACATTGAATAAGAACAAAAGTAGTGACTCGGGTTGAAAACCAAGTCACTAACATCCAAAATTACAACCATTGTTTTAGGATTTTAATCCTTGTCTTACAAGAAAGTAAATTGTTCCATAAATAAAATGCAAAATATGAACATTAGAGCCTAGCTCTTCAAGTCTTCGATCAATTGGATGCTACCATAGCCATCCAAGTAAGGAACTTCATGTTTCCTTCTCCTTGTCCTTATCTTTATAAGATGCCCCTTAAAACAATTTAAAAGGGGTGATAGTCAACAACTTGTATCGCCATACAAAAGTTAACAAAAGAACCTGAAAGTAAACGAGAATTATAAACCACGGCGATTGCCTTTCCATTTTTGAGATCGGTCAAGTATTTGGGGCAATTCCGTTTCCTAAGACTTAACCTCGTGCAATGAAGGCACTTGTATTCAACCTTTGAAGATGAGGTGGAAACGCCTTTCGAAAAGGTCTTTTCTTTGGTCGCCTTGGGCTTGAACGTTTTCTTGCCCTTGCCTTTAGAGGCATTCCTTTTGAAGCTCATTTTCCCTTTCTTTTCGATGTTTAAGACATCCTTGGTGGAACTTTCATGAAGTCCCATGTCCCTTTCGGCTTGGACGAACATCTTATGCAACTCATCCAACGTGGTCTCTTGGTTTCGCATATTAAAATTCACCCGGAATTGAGCATACGCTTTAACCTTGTTGAGCGAGTGAAGAACTCGGTCAATTATGAGAGAGTCGGGAACATCAACGTCTTGCGTTTTTTAAAGTCTCCGCGTGCTCAACGAGTTTGAGCACATGAGGGCTTATCTTTTGCCCTTCCTTCAACGTAATGTCAAAGAAGGCGGAAGCCGCCTCATATTGAATCACCCTTGGAGTTTGCGAAAACATGGTCGCAAGCTTGGTTTATATCTCATATGATGTGCTCAACTTGATCATACTCCTTTGGAGATCCGGCTCCATGGAGAAGATGAGCACATTTTTAAGAGCGGAGGACTCTTTCATGTAGGCTTCATAGGCCTCACGATTTTGGACCGATGTACGAGCGGTCGGAGCGGGAGGAGCGGCTTCGGATAGGTAACGACTCTTATCGTCACCTTCAGCGGCCAAAAGTAATTGCGCATCCCAATCCTTAAAATTGGAACCATACTTATCGAGTTTGCAAGGATCCATAAAGGATCGAAGCCATGAAACGTTAGTGAGAGGTGGAGCGTTGGTTGCCATTGTCGATGTTGAAAATTAAACTACAATAAAATGAAGGAAATAAAACATCATTATTTTAAAATTCATAATTTATACTAAAAACTTAAACAAGTTAATTAGTTATTTACTTAATGATCTCTTACCCAATTAAGTTAACAATCCCGAGACCCAAACCCATACTAATCCGGGCACGGTGTAGCCGATTCAACCCGTATCGGTATAATTTGGTGGATTAACCCTTTAATCGGTTCTACCTTAGAACTCTCGGTCGACAATTTTCTAAAAATCGTCTTTAGCCCGAAATTATTGCAACTACGGTTACGAATACTTTCGTTGAGATCAGCCAAATTTCAAGGTGTAATCTTTATTACCCCACTTACCCAACGTGACAATTTTAGTACCCCGGTGTAGCCGAGCCTACGTTCTTGTGAAGAAGGGATTCATGGGTCCATACTTTGTGGTAAGGCTAAGTCTCAATATTTATATGTAAGAGATCTAGTCAAATTATTATCTATCTCCGTTTAAGTGAACTAAGTCGGTGAGTTATCGATAAAATAAATGACTAGGTCGACTAAATCGAAAATGCATGAGACGATATATGACGATTTGGCTATGCATGCAAACATATAAAAGCAAAATAAAAGCATAAAATAAACCCTAGTATGGCCTTTCCTAGAAAAGAAATAATAAAAGTACAAATTCGGAAACCAAATCCTTTGGTCCCTTGAACTTCACGAGGCACGCACTTCGAGGTAAACACCGTCTTGTCGGAAATCCTTTCCGAATGGCACCGTCTTCAAGGATCTCCGGAATTTACAAATATTACAACTTTTCTAGTCTACTTTATACATTATAAAATAGAAATAAATTACAATTGGGTGATACGAGATCACAAAATTACAACCGAATCGGTAACCCCTTACATTACGGGAAATACCGATTAAAAACTAAGGCCATACTAAGTAAATTACATAATTCCCAAAATTACGTAAATAAAATCATGACATTCATAATTAAAATATGCAATGCTTATGAATATATGAACTATCATGCAAATCCTAAGCCAAATCGTCCTATTTAAATAAATAGTTATCGTATACCTCGGGTTATGGAATCGCGTGTTTTAACGTTTAACAACACTATGCATAATATGAATCGGTATTCATCCTTAAGTTAATCATCCTAACTCATATAGGTTTCAAAATTTACTCTTACTCAAACTTTTAACATGACTTAACTTAACATATTTTAATATTGTTCGGTATTACTCGGTTTTACGGGAAAAATAATATAAAAATACAAAAGAGTCATTAAAATTTCGAAAAAATTCAAAATTCAAAATTTGAAAATTCCATAATGTTCTTAAAGTTTCAGAACTTTAAAAATATTAGTATTTATACGATTTTAATATTATTTCGAAAATAGTACGTAAAACGAGCATTTTAAGTCGGAAAATTCAATAATTAACTCCATAAATGCAAATAAAATACTAATAAAATTTTTACACTTTCCAAAACATTTTAAGAACACAAAATGGACAGAAAATTAAATGGCACACTGTCCAATAGCCGAAATTTTAAATGCATGACTCCTTTTATTTAATTTTAAATGCAACTTTTAACAATTTAAAATTAAATTAAAACTGAAACTTTTGGCTCCCAAGAATATTTTCGTGATGAACATATCATATATGACTATTATGGGTTAAATTGTTCGGCCATTTTAACAACTATTGTAAATTTTAACGATTTTCGTCATATATCGTACGATTTTAACCTTTAAAATTATTTCTCAAGCATAAAATAAGATAAAAATCTCGAAATTTTTAAACATGCTGGAAATAATACATATGACATCGTGTTAACTTTTTATGGCCAAATTCCAACTTAAACTATTAAAGTCGAAATAATGTCACTAATTACCCGATTTTTACATTAAAAATCTATAATATTGCAATATTTGTGAAAATTTCTGGAAAATTCCACATATATTTAAAATATTGCATGTGACATACTCATAAATGTTTATAGTCAAATTCATAATATAACTAATTTAACCCATTTTTATTCATCTTATTGCATTTTAACCCTTAAAATTCATATCACACGTTTTATAAGTCCATAATTTACGAAAATTCATATTCATAACATAGGATATACATGTGATAACATACTGAAAAATCTCGTCCAGAAGCTTATTTTAACTATTTTTCCCAAAAAAATAAACATTTTTAACCATTAAAAATCAATAAAACCGAAATTAAAATACCAAAGAACAATATTCATGCAAAATATATTCCAAACATTCTAAAAACATTTTAGAAACAGTAGGTATTCATGCTAAATAATTTCGTGCATATCATATATTTAAACTAAAATACCAATTTTATTTTGTTATCACTATAACTCCGTAAAAACGTAAACGGAAAGCATGCAAACAACCTAGTTGCTCTGATACCAATTGTTGGGTTTTTAGTTACTCATAAACTTAATATTTAGTCATACTAACATAATCTTTTAATTAACATTTTAATTAACATATTATTATGATCTTATGCATGCTTAACATATGCGGAAATGAGAGAGATTTCGAGTCTCAAGAGGAAGAACAAGCTTCCTTACATTGCTAGTCTTGGCTAAAATAGGGCACAAGTGAAGTCACCTTCTTCACTTGTTCTTGAGCTTATCACACGGATGATCCTCCTTGAACCTTCAAAGAGATGGCCTCCAAAAGATGAACACCAAGACACACAACACTCAATGTTTTGTATGTTATTTTGCTAGAACAATATGCAAAAATCTCTAGTTCACTAAGGAGGCTACACGGTTTTGTGTTTGAATTAGGGAGAGTTTTCTCTCTTTTTCTCACTAACACTAAACCCTAGCAATGACATGAATGAATGAATGAGGGAACAAAATTCTCTTTTGTTCTCCTCAAGGGTGTGGCCGGGTGGTGGGTTAAGAGTGCCCAATAGATGGCACCTTAATCTTCTACAATGTTTCCCACTCAAGCCATAGGTATTAAATAGATGTCCTTCACATGTTCCTCACATTAGAAATATGTAATGTTGTATGTGTGTTTGAGAACACACGGTCCATGTCACAAAAACGGACCCATACGTAACATTAGTAAGGATTATTTAGTTTACGTAATTTGTAGTTTAACTTTTAAACTCTTTATCGTAAATCTAAAAGTAATTCAAATAATTACTTATATCTATTTAATCGTATTTTATTACTTACAACAATTGTAGTTAAAATAATTCATTCAAGTGATTCCATGTTTCGTAAACATATAAATAATAGTGATGACATTTCGATCACTAAAACAATTTATAATCCCATTATAAATTTTCTCCTTATATTAAATAAACTAGAAATGAAGTAACTCATATCAATATACAGTTATCTCATTTATCATTCAGAGAGTTGTCTTATAGGTGTGACCTAAAGGGATCAACTGGTCACCACCGTCATTACGACAGTAATGTCAAACTCTAGCAAGCCAATCATTACCGATTAATGTTGACCAGTTGACTTATGATAAAGAATCATCCCATGAATATTCTTTTATAGAGATTTGATTACGTGATCGCACTATTGTTGAGGACACATTTCCCAACAGTATAAATATTGAGTCATTTAGTTGATTCTACTTTCAGTTTCGAAATCTTTACCGTGTTCTAAGTGACAATTGAAGTTTGAATGATGTATGCATGTTAATATGGTGGTGTCTGTGCTTCAAATGATATGTCAACGTGTGTCGGAAGATGAATGGTTGATTTTCGAGGTAATAATGCGAATTTGTAACGAAACCAAAATTTTAATAAATTTCCAGAATGTTACCTTGTTTGTACGGGCTGTCATTTTAAATGTGTTTCATAATTTTAATCGGGATGTCTTGTTTGTACGGGCTGTCATTTTAAATTTTATGTACGATAAACTTCTGAGTTGGCTTTCCAATGTTTTTGGTATCATGGGAATAGGGGTTATATTTCGAGAGAAATAAATAATTTAGTCGACAATGGTCAAATTGTTCCTTCACAGTTCTGTTTTGACTCATGTTTCTGAAAGAGGAATCATTTAAAACGTGGTTATTCTTTGTGCATAATTCCAACTCTACTGTTTATAATATTCGTTCACATTTCCAAAATGATAAGCCACGTAAAATCTTAACGAGTCGTTATTTAATAGTGATTTTTGCAAGTTGTTCAATTTTCTATTGTATTGCTGTAAAGTTTTGCCCGGACCAACTGAGTTGTAAAAATTGTTGTAAATAATTCCCTTGAGATATGCATTCGATCCTTTTTCCTATGATTGGCTAATTCAGTATATTTTTCTAAAACTATAATATCTCGCAAGTTAGCTAAGTGGTTATTTAATTATGATTTTTGTAAGTTACTGCATAATGATTAATTGGTGAAATAGTAAGTTATGTAAGTTTCATGTAAAAGTTTAAATCAAAACACGATGTATGTGATGTGACCACGTAATATCCTGATATGACATTAGTAACATGTATAGTAGACATTTGAAATGAATATGAACCTTACCACATGATAACATAACCTGGTTGATTTCGTCAAGTTTATATAAAAATCGTTTCAGTAATACAAACGCTTTTTTTTTTCTAATGTTATGACCTTGAAATAATGGCGTGATGTTCGTATGTGATGTTAAAACCATGTTTATTAGAGAAGAGTCTTACCAAAGCGTAGAATGAAATTAACTGGTAAACTTATTGGCATGATATATCAATCTAATAGTTATACGTATTTGTGATTATTTTGAATAATGTGAATCATGTAGATGTTCTTTCGTATATTAACGGTATATCGTTGTCTAGTTCCTGCGATAACAATCCTTATATTGTTATGCCATTAAGTGGAGTGCATATTGATATGTATAAATCTGATCCCGATGTATTGAATTATTAATTGGTTGACATGTGAAATATGAAGTAATAGTCTTGTGAATTCGTTTACTTTTATCGTTAAAATTTTCATAATTCATGAGTGACAAGAACAATGTCCTAGTAAAGAAGAATCAGAATGTCTCCGTGTAGTCTTGTTTTGATCTGTAGCTTGTGAAATTGCCTTTTGATTCGTATTTATAAATTGTCACAAATTACCGCTTCAATGTTTCAAATGTTTCAAAATATTTTCAAAATGATAAACCACGATAAAGCTTGATGTTTGATAATTATGATGAATGTTTACAATTTGACAGATTCTGTAACTATGTGTTAATGAAATCCTACACGGAAATTTAATTGCTGCGCAGTATGTAAACCCCTTATTTTTGCAAGTCACATATGTTAATAGTTTCATGATAAATGATGTAATGTGAGTGGATAGGAGATGTACCTAATTGATTTTAACTTATTTATATCTAAGAATGATAAACGGTCTTGTTAGTCTATAATTGGTGTGTATCTTGTGTAATACGTCAATGAGTCATGTTTAATTACGTTAATTAATTTTGCTCTATGTCCTTCCCAAAATATGATTTTGCTCCTATAATATGTTTATGAACGTGAAATGTTTAAATTGTCTATTATGAAATACGACTTTGCTGATTGCCCAAATTGGTGGAAATATGTTGAGTTGTGTCAAAATTCCAAGGATAGGTAAGTGTTAGCTAATCTGATTCTGTTTTACTGCGTAACACGATTCTACCGACCCTATTATTATTATTATTGTTCGAGTTGTATGATTTACTTGAGAACTGTTATTTATTTATGACGGTTTATGTGTTAATCTTATCTCTGTTGAGTTATTAGTAATTGATTTGTATCCATTAATATTTTATATCAATAACTTTAATCATCTGTTTGTGAGACGGGTTTAATTTTGAGATGGGTTTTCCTGTGTAATTGACTGATCTGAGGTATAAAGACAATATTGAATTGGTTTAGTTGGGAACAAGAGTGCCAGTGCTAATGTCTTTTAAAGCGTGAAATCCATTGTTATTAGCACTAGAGCTTGAACCATGATACGTTGTCAAGTGAGCTAGTATTATTTTCCTAAGTTTAGTGGTCTGAGAAGTATTGAGATGTTCGCTTCTGTTGGTAAGCTTAACTTGATTATTTTGACAATAAGGTTGTTAAGTGGTATTCTATTTGATTTGTCGATTTCTTTGACCTTGACTTGTGGTTGAGTAGCTTAGAGTTTTACTCTAAGTGTTGAGCATGGTTCTTTGAGCCTTTGACAATATTGATATAGAAATTGAGATGGGAACTGGTTACTGGTATCGAGTTATGAGTTGTTAGGCGATTGTGCCATATTGTGTTTTCGGTCTGGTGTTACCATGGTTATTGTGCTACATTTTATGAATTTGGAATTGATGTTGGGATGGAAATATTGTTTTGCGGTTTATTCTGCCAGTCCACTCACCCCTCATCTTTGGTCTTAGGCTCGACGATGAGAATATGATACGTGGTTAATTGGAATAAGTTTTTATGAGATAAAATAATGAGTGAGACGGAGTAATGAGCTGGGATTTATTATAATGAGGTTACGGGGACGTAACCATGTTTTATGGAGGATAGGATTGTAAAATCTTAATGATTTATGATATGGCTAGTTGCTATGACATGACTAATTGGTATGTCGTGATTGTTTGAATATACTTGATGACCCTGTTACTTATGTTATGCATTTTATTGTGCTTCAGATGTATTCTTTAATAAAGTTATACGTTAAACTTTGGGGACAAATTTTTCGTAACGAGGGTAGAATATAACATTTCGTGTTTCAAAGTACCTTTATTAATTTTTTGGTTATGTCTGTGGTGTCACATATTCGTTACGTGCTTAGTGAACAATTTGTTGACCACGGGATGGTGAACTTCGGGACGAAGTTCATTTTAAGGAGGGAAGACTGTAATCCCTCGAATTTTTGTATTATAATATTTCGTAATTATTTTGACGGGATTTGAACGTTATATTCAATAAGTAATTTATCGAATAAATGTCGTTCTATTTTATATTATTAGTAAAGGGGCGAGTATGTGAATTAGGAGTATATCGTGTTTTAAGCAAAGTACGGAGTTGGGAGAGTTGGGCCTCGAAATGCGTGCTATAGAAGCAGCCCAACTCGTCACAACACAATTACACAACATCTCACCTCCTCTTAGTCTACCGTCATACAAAACCTTGTCTAAAAACCTAACCCTAACCCATTAACACCTCACACTCACATACACCTGCAGCCGCTACATCATAGAGGAGGAAGAGAGGTTCACTCGGTGGGTTAGGGTGGTCTAGGGTTGCTCGAATAGACCGAGAAACAGGTATGGTCATCATGGATTCATCTACCTGTTTGCTATCCCCGTTTTCAAATCGTTATTTCCAACGTGTAAACTTGTTTACAGTTCTGATTTTCACATAATTTTCATCTAGGTGGTTTAGTAGTCGTGTTTTGACCGTAGTAGGGCCGTCGTTGACCACCTAGGACCACCAGTCAAGGCTATTTTTGTCGCCTGTCGCAATACTTGTTGTTATTTCAAAAATAGAGATTTTGAGCGTGTGATGTTTACATATGATTTGGATGTATTTTCTAGTCACGATTATTCTGGGTGTTAGAGTAATTGGGTTGGTGGTAGTTAGGGTGGTTGGGTGGTGGTTTTCATGGTGGCTCGTGGTGGTTACAGACGTTTTTATGGTGGTTTTTGTTGTGGGTGTTTGTCACGTCAAAACAGAGTGACTATGGTGGCGTCAAGTTTGTTGGTGGTTACTGGTGTCGTTGGCGGTTGTCGACGACCACCGACTTCATCCCTGGAACCACCATGGCTCAGAGTCGAGCCTGGTGGTGTCCACGGGGAAGTCAAAGGTTGCGTGTGGTGTCAGCGGTGGCATTTGTGAGGGTGGTTGGTCACGGTGGCGGATGTGTTCGTATTGGGTTTTCGCGTTTTGTTACTGTTCGTGCTATTCGTGGGTTCTATGCTTATTGCCTTTGTGTAATCATTATTTTTATGATTCATTATTATTATTATTATTACAATTATTATTATTATTATTATTATTATTATTATTATTATTATTATTATTATTATTATTATTATTATTATACTATTTCTACTAGTAATGTTATTATTATTATCATTATTATTATTAATTTTATGATTATCATTGCTATTAGTCTTATTATTATTTTTACTAATATGCTCGCGGTTTCGGGGTTGTGTTCGTTTGGCCGATGCTTGTTCACTTCGTTTATTTTGTTTGTTTTGTGTATTTTATTTATTTTGGTTATACGATTTAATATACTACTCCATTACCACTATTATTATCATTATTACTAGTTGAGTTATTATTGTTATGGTGATTTTATAATTATATGATAATAATGTTATTGATATTAGTATTATTATTATTAAATATGTTTTGGCAAGTGTTATAAATGTATATCATGTTTATTTATATTTAAAGTTATTAGTATTGTTATTATCATAATTAGTGTTATGATAAAGGTATTTGTTGTTGTTTGTGATAATGGTGATGTTGTGACTAAGTATTTATTTCTATTCTATCAAAGTTAGTAATATAATTGTCGAAAGGGCTATGATAATGACTTAGTTAGTAATGAGTATATGTTATGGGCATGTTAGTAGTAAATCTTATACGAACATGATTGCTTGATTAATGAGTAATGTTCGGTTGTTCGGATAGAAATTGATATTAAGTAATATTTATAGGAACTGAATTTGAGGTGGAACATTTCTAGCAGCTGTTCGGTTGTCATTGTGCATATTGAGGTAGGGGAATAACTGTGAACTCGTTTATGGTATGAGATGTGATTATTAACTGTTGTGAGTTTTATACTTCATATTGAATGTTAATGTTATAATGATATTAATTGGTTGTATCTGCGGAAGTGCGATATTGGATCTTGTGATATGGAGTGGAGATAATGGGTCTTGTAATATGGAGTGGAGATATTGGGTCTTGTGTTATGGAGTGGAGATAATGGGTCTTGTGATATGGAGTGGAGATATTTGGTCTTGTGATATCGAGTGGAGTTATTGGGTCTTGTGATGTGGGGATTGAGGAAGATGCATTTCTACTGCTGTGTTTATGTTTATTTATCTTTCTACTCAACCTCGTGGTTGACCATGTGTATTCGTGTGACACCTGTGATGATCCGTGATGGGGAGCAATTTTGACAGGAAAGATGGTGCTGTGGGAGCATGGGATGGCGTGAGCACTTGGATGGACCGACTTAAATTTAGATCACATACTTCAAAGTTATCAGTTGTACTTTAGTTTCCGCTGTGTAGTCTTTGTAACATCAAAGTTTAAATTTAATCAGTATTTTATATAAAGTACTTTGGTTTGATTTACTTTGTTATTCATTACCTCGGACATTCCGAGATGGTAACAGCTCTATTTACTGAGGATGTCTTGATAAAGGCTCCTTAATTAATCGGGGTGTTACATACGGAAATTAGGGGTGTTACAATCCAACCACCTGAAAAGATGTTTCGTTCCCTAAAATGGATAAGAGAACTACCTCACTCGAAAAGACACAGATGCTTCTCCCTCATCGATGCTTCGGTTTCCCAAGTCTCTTGCTCGAACTTTTGACTCCTCCACAAAACTCGAGCCAAAGGTAAAACCTTGTTTCTTAACCTCTTCTCCTGACGTTCCAAAATACGAACATGTTGTTCCTCGTAAGTTAGGTTAGGCTCAACTTCAGTCACATCAACTTGTAATATATGAGAAGGATCACTGCGATAACGACACATCGAAAATATCATGAACCTTCAACAAATTCGGAGGTAAAGCCAACCTATAGGCTGCCTCACCAACTCTCTCGAGTACCTCGTAAGGACAAATATACTTAGGACTAAGATTTCCCTTAATCCAAATCTCTTGACACCTTTCATTGGTGAAACATTAATGAAGACCTTATCACCAACCTCAGACTCGATCGGCCAACCCCGCAGAACTGCATAAATCTTTTATCGATCCTGAGCTGCCTTAAGCTTCTCACGAATCAACCTCACCTGCTCAATTGACTTCTAGACGAACTCAGGTCCAAGAACGACTACTTCACTAGAGTCATCTCAACACAAAGGACTACGACACTTCCTCCCATAAAGCGCTTCAAAAGAAGCCATCTGAATAATAGCTTGGTAACTATTGTTGTAAGAGAACTCCACTAGAGGTAAACTCTTTTCCTAACTAACATGAAACTCCAAAGCACAAGCTCGCAACATGTCCTCATCAAGCGTCTGAATGGTATACTCAGTCTGACTATCAGTTGCAGCATGGAAAGCCGTACTCATCTTAAGCTCACTATCGTAAGCTAACTACAACTTATTCCAAAAATGAGAACAGAAACTCGGATCACGATCGGAGATGATATCCTTAGGAACCCCGTGAAGACGAATGATCTCACGCTCATAAGCATTAGCTATCTCTTCAAGACTCCAAGTCTCCTTCATCGGGATGAAATGTGCGACCTTAGTCAAACGATCAACCACGACCCAAATAGCATTCATTCCTCTTAGCGACCTCGCCAAACCCATGACAAAGTCCATTGATATACAATCTCATTTCCATGTAGGAACCTCTAAAGGTTGCAGTAAACCACCAGGTCGTTGATGTTCGAACTTAACCTTCTGACAAACAAGACAACGACTCACAAACCCGGCGATATCCTTCCTAATAATCAGCCATCAAAAATGTAGTTTCAAATACTTGTACATCTTATCGCTAACGGGGTTAACCGAATTTGGAGTACTATGAGCCTGCTTGAGAATCTTACCCTTTAAGATCTCACAACTAGGTACACACAAATGACCTTGGAATCGCATACCATCATCAAGTCCAACGTCGAAGCCCTCGGTGAGACCTTCGCTCACGGCAACTCGAACTCCTTCTAGGAACTCATTTTCTCTTGGCTTAACTCGAATCTCGCAAAGAATATCGGGTTCAGAAACCATCGCATTCAAATCTAGACTGCCAGGAAGAACTACATCAAGGCTCATCTTTTGGAACTCTCGACTTAAGTCATCAGGTAACACCAAAACAGAACTCATAGCATAAAATACCTTTCGACTCAAAGCATCGACCACTATGTTTGGCTTACCCTCATGATACTACAGCTAAATCTAATAGTTATTAAGCAACTCTAATCAACGTGTCTACCTCATGTTAAGATCTCTCTGAGTGAAGATATACTAAAAGCTCTTATGACCTGTACAAATGTTGCAAGAGACTCCATAGAGGTGACTTTCCACAATTTAAGTGCAAACACCACTACTGCTAACTCAAGATCATGAGTTGAATAATTCACCTCGTGAATTTTCAATTGACGGGAAGCATAAGACACAACTTTACCTTTCTGCATCAAGACATAACCTAACGCATCACAATAGACATCAAACTCGACGCCCTCTTATCGTAAAGTCTGATGCGTGTCTATTTTATGATGTTTTACATCTATTTTTACACGCATTTCAGAGCTCATTTATGAGTTTTTGGTTATTATTTCTCCTATTTCGTCTACTTTCTATTTTTATGCATTATTGCAGATTTATGTGGAAATAAGGCGATTTCGAGTCAAACCCGTCCTCAAGTGATTTGCATGACTACGGACAAGAAGGAACGAAGCCTAGCGCACATTTCAAGGCCTGAAGATAGCATAAAACAAGGGTGCATACAGTTCACAAGCTTTAACAAGGGAAGAATCGCTTCGCGATATTGCAGCCTGTTTCAATTGGCTATATCTCGAGTTCTAGAGCTGATAATGGAGTGATTCTAATTGGAGGTGAAAGCTTATTCTCTTAGCTTTCCAGTGCTGAGAGAATCGCTTGATTACGATAAGCAACGAATAAATGGCAGCTGTTTTAAGATCAACGCGCGCTGCAGAATTCGTCAGAATGCATCACTGTACCTGATATATGGTCGATCGACAACCTACTATGGTCGGTCGACCAAGGTACCTGATGCGAGAGATTTCAGAAACCCGATAGTTGGTCGATCGACCAGCATCATCGGTCGGTCGACCAAGGCACAGACTTCAGAAATTTGCAAAAGCCCACGACGTGATTAGGTCAAGGGAGAAAGCTTTGAGAAACTCTTATAAAAGCCTAATCCCGTCATTAGGCTAAGCATGAAGTTTTACAATCTCTAAATTCTCAAATATTTTTTACTTATTTCATTTTTAGAATTAGAATTAGAATTCTCTTTAGTTTGCAATCGTTGTTCTTAGGTTACTCCAAGCATAACATTCGGTTCCATTTAATTCAATAAAGTTAATCTTTCTACCCTATTTCCTTTATACGGTAATCCTCTTTTCGTTTCTGTTTATTATTATTATTCGTTATTGTTACAACCTGTCAGATTGATCCGAAAACCTTGTTGTTAATTGAATGTTTATTGTTTTCATCGCCATGAGTATCGTTATCATTATCGCAATTGTCATTCTTATTGTTTTTATGCGTAGCTAGATTCTTATGTTAGGATGTATAGGTAAGTAACTGCGTAGATGGCGTAATTTAGGACGACCTGTTGCAGACCTTGGTCGACCGACCGGCTTAACTAGTCGGTCGACTAGGGTAGTTGGTCGATTGACTGAATTAGTCGGTCGGTCAACCAACCTCGCGTATGTTTCAGACCTGTTTTGCTTCGTTAATTATAATACCCTATGACGAGACCGAAAGGAGACTTGTAGGATGTTAGTAATGACTTACCCAAGATTGAAAGATACGGGAAAGGCGTTGGTTAACGTTTTAAGACGGCTAGGTTACTAAGACTGAAAGGTATGTGACCTAGACTTTAGGAATCACCTATATTGTTGACACCCGATATTTGTGAGAACTAGAAACTAATAGCATAGGCCGAAAGGAGCTATTAGATAACATAGACCGAAAGGATTGGTTATATCCCTTACGCGACTGCAATACATGTTGACCTAGACTACTTGCCATCGTAGCTATAACGAACCGATCATCCTAACATCTCTTTGTATCATAGTTTATTCACATTTTTATTTTAGTCTTTTTCCTGATTATTCGCTAGACCTAGTTTAATCTCAAACACAAACATCAAACCCCCAACTGTTACTTTAGACATAGACTTAAAACGACTAACACTCCCAACCTCCTTGTGGTTCGAACCCTGACTTTCACTATCTATAGTTAAAGTTAGGAGCTATAAATTTTATCTTTGATACCCACTACGACGGGTGTCAAATTTTGGCGCCGTTGCCGGGGAGGTAGCGCTAGTGTTAGTTGTTTTTAGTCTTTTGTCTTTTTCTTTTGCCGTCATGACCATCTCCCCTTTTCCACAATTCGAGCATGAACCATTGTATATCTATTGTGATAGATTAACCTCTTTCGTTTCTCAGTCTGACTATCCTGTTAGTATTGGGGAGGTTTGTCGTATCATTTATGATGGAGTTACTGGTAAAACCTTGATCGAGATTGAGGGAAATTGTGGATGGGATTTTCTTGACCTACCTCATGAGAAGCAATTGGAGCTTCTTTAAAACCTAATCCGAGCCAATGGAGATACAAAGAGGTATGAGAGCGCTGATTTTAGTAACCCGGATTCTTCTTTCGAGAGTGATCTTATCACTCCCGTTGCTGAAGATTCGCTCATTCTTGATGAGGATGAGTATGATAGATTACTTGATTCTCTTTCCCTCCCTGTTGATGACACTGACTTGGATACAGCTGATGAGTTAGAAATTCATCCCTTGACGGACCAACCTATTTTTTTAGGTGTTAGTAATGAACATGTTTCTGATACGTTTGAACCTTCGGTTAATGAACCTTTTTTTGTGCAGGATTCATTTGTTAACATTTCTGATGCTCTTCATAATATTAGTGAATGTTATGTACAAGGATCCTTTAAAAAGGATCCTTCGGAGGCTTTGATGTGTTTTGAGACATGTTCAGGTGAATCACTTGCTCAAGAGGCTGATTTGGATGCTCCAAAAGTTGCAACATCAGGGACAGAGTCTATAGGCGGTAGAAAGAGAGATGTTCTTGATCGAGTAGTACCACTTACTCGATCAAATGATTTAGAGAACGGGGTCACTCAAGCAAGTGATCATTTGGCTGAAGAAAAGAGCCCAATGAAGAAGAGGCCGAGAAAGGTGTCAGCCCATGACTTGGGATTTGACGACTCCAGAAGGTGGAGGGCCAGAGCTATGGATGATGACCCATCCATCTATATGGTGGAGAGGAACCCATCTACCTGAATCATCATGGCTGAAGGAGTAGCCTGTAGTCAGTGCCCGTCGTCACGAAAATTCCGCATCCTACGCGGATAACTTCTTCTTGTTGCTCGGTTTTAAAACAATTTACTGTTTTCCGTTAAGACTTTTAGTTTTCTTTTTGCATTAGTTTTAGACAATTTTTCGCTTTTGATTGTTTGGTTGAGACATGTAGACTTGAGTTTCTGGTTTTTGCGCATGCTTTGGGCGCATTTATAATGTTTTACAGGTTTGAGGAAGGTTAACTCGGTTAAAACGAGTTAATTTCGAGAATAAAAAGGAGCACTGCACAGGAAGCATGGTCGACCGACCACTACCATCAGTCGGCCGACCAAGACCCTGCAGCACAGAAGTTCCTGTGTACAGTCACACAGTCGGTCGACCTGCACCATCAGTCGGTCGACTTATGTACCTGTGGCAGCCTGCTCGTGTTAGTTTTAGGAAGCATGCAAGCGTAATAGGGAGTCCTCTCCTTACAATATTCTTTATGCTTCCACTTTTTCCTCCCATTTCTCAAAACTTTCGAATATTATTTATCACCCAAAGCATCATTAATCCCCGAGAAAGGGTTTTCTTCGTCTCTCTTTTTCAGGTTCTTGGAGTGGCACTGCTGGCCACCGAAACCTCCTAAGCTTACGCTGGTTTGGGGAGGTTTCCATTGCGCTAAAAACCCCGTGAGTTCCTTCCATGTTTCCTTGTTTTTGATTTTTCGCATTTTTCCTTTATTTCATAAACCTTTACTTATGCTAATGCACAATGGGGACATTGTGCGGTTTGGTTTGGGGAATGGTTTTGTGTCACATGCATTGTTCCACTGTTTTTTTGTCACACGTTTATTGCATTTCTGTCTTGCATTGTTCTTTTCTTTAATTTCCTTGCATATACAAGAAAAAAATCCAAAAAAATAGAAAAATTCAAAAATTTCAAAAAAATGCACGTTTACTTTAGAATATAGGTCGAGTCGGAACGAGAGTATTTCAATGATTATTTTGCTTTTTTCACATGTTTATACCTATGCCTATACCTTGTTTTGTCAACATGGTTTAGTATAAAATTGATATGCATATCTACGAGTTTTTGTCAAACAATTTGCCTTTCTTGAGACTTGACTTGTACTTTGGCAAACTACTATACATTCTGAGTTTTAGAGCTTTATTCCTGGTTTCATTCATAAACCAATTGTCTAGGATGTGAGCAGGGGCAGATTTAGGCGGTGGCGGGGTGGGCACGTGCCCCCCATGAAATTTTCGAAATAAATTTTTATAATTCTTCAATATAGACATATAGTTATCATAGCATAATTGGTAGAGGTTGTCAATTTTTATCTTAGAGATGCAGGTTCGATTCCCCATAGCTACATCACATCATATTGATAAATTTTTTGGGCCTTAGTCCATATTACCTCTTTCAAATATATGTGATAAAATTGCGTAATATAAGACTTGAACCCATGACCTTTAGATTATACGGGAAGTTCTTTACCATTAAACCACTTGTATTTATTGTTAAATTTTGTCCAAAATGTATTATATTCATGGATTATATTCTACAACTTTAAGTCGTTATTTTTATATATACTTTGTAGTATTTTAGAGAAAACGTTATTTTTGAAAAACAATATCTATAAGTCCAATTTTTCCCATTTTTTACTTAAATATTATTTAATATAGGAAAAAAAATTTAAAATATAAAAATATTTTCTTAGACACGCGTAGATAACGCGTCAAAATTTTTTTGTGCCCCCCTTGCACAAAAATCCTGGATCCGCCACTGGATGTGAGTAGTACTCCCTTTGGAACATGTTACATCAATATGCATAAACATGAACATGAATTGCTATATACTTATATGCTATCTTATTTTGTGAGTCTTGATACGTGCATTTGAGGCCCCTTTCTCTTGTTTTACCCATAAGCCCTACATAACCAAATCTGCCTTTTTATCCCCCAAAACTACATCATATACTTAGCCTACCCTACCAAGCTAGTATTTGTGGTCGATGGAATTTTTTTTGAGACACTTTGGTTTTGTATGTCCTCATGAGAAAAGAAAGAAGAAAAAGGAAAAAAAAAAAAAAAAGAGCAGAAAAAATCAGAAAAAGAAAGAAAGAAAGGAAAAAAAAACTGAAAAAAGTCGAAAATCAGTGCGATTTTGTCGACCGACCGCCTCTCTTGGTCGGTCGACCAACTGACAGAAGCAGGAAGTCTAAAATCGTTTAGAACATCCCTTTCTTTTACATCTTATCACTCCCGTACTTCATTCAAAATAATTGGGAGTCCTTTCCTTCAAATTTTGTGAGATTGTTGCTATAAAATAGCACTTTAATAATGTTGAAAGACGTGAAATATGTTGTTGGAATCTGGTTTTTACTAGCTTGGCTACTAACCCCACTTATCCAAAAACAGCTTAACCTCTTTTACCTTTCACCTCACATATCCTTCATTACCTCAATGCATGTGTTAAGGTCACTTAATGAGTATGTTTATGCACGGTTGTAGAATTCTTTTTCATGTTAGATTGCAGGCATGTCTTCATGGGTCGAAGTTAGGTGAGTGTCTCTACAAAATACTTCTTTCAATCTTTTACACACATTCCCCATTTGCCTAATGTGTGAATTGAGCGACTCGCGAGAGTCCATGGTATAAAGTCTCCATAGTTAATAGATTGGCAAGTTTGACAGCCCCATAACTCGTTTGCGTGATTCTTTTACTTTTGCCTTTTTGACATTGCATTAAATTGGTTTAGGCTAACATGTAAATTTCGTTCTGAGATTGAAATCGTTCCATTAGTTTAAGATCGAGTCTAGTTCTTGCTTGAGGACAAGCAAGGTTAGTTTTGGGGAATTTGATGCATGTCTATTTTATGATGTTTTACATCTATTTTTACACGTATTTCAGAGCTCATTTATGAGTTTTTGGTTATTATTTCTCCTATTTCGTCTACTTTCGAATTTTTATGCGTTATTGCAGATTTATGTGGAAATAAGGCGATTTCGAGTCAAACCTGTCCTCAAGTGATTTGCATGACTACGGACAAGAAGAAACGAAGGATAGCGCACATTTCAAGGCCTAAAGATAGCATAAAACAAGGGTGCATACAGTTCACAAGCTTTAACAAGAGAAGAATCGCTTTGCGATATTGCAGCCTGTTTCAATTGGCTATATCTCGAGTTCTAGAGATTATAATGGAGTGATTCTAATTGGAGGTGAAAGTTTATTCTCTTAGCTTTCCAACGCCGCAAAAATCGCTTGATTACGATAAGCAACGAAGAAATGACAGCTGTTTTAAGATCAATGCGCACTGCAGAATTCGTCAGAATGCATCACTGTACCAGATATATGGTCGATCGACCACCTACTATGGTCGGTAGACCAAGGTACCTGATGCGCGAGATTTCAGAAACCGGATAGTTGGTCGATCGACCAGCATCATCGGTCGGTCGACCAAGGCACAGACTTCAGAAATTCGCAAAAGCCCACGACGTGATTAGGTCAAGGGAGAAAGCTTTGAGAAACTCTTATAAAAGCCTAATCCCGTCATTATGCTAAGCATGAAGTTTTCCAATCTCTAAATTCTCCAATACTTTCTACTTATTTCAGTTTTAGAATTAGAATTAGAATTCTCTTTAGTTTGCAATCGTTGTTCTTAGTTTTCTCCAAGCATAACATTCTGTTCCATTCAATTCAAGAAAGTTAATCTTTCTACCGTATTTCCTTTATACAGTAATCCTCTTTTTGTTTCTTTTTATTATTATTATTCGTTATTGTTACAACCGGTCAGATAGATCCCAAAACCTTGTTATTAATTGAATGTTTATTGTTTTCATCGCCATGAGTATCGTTATCATTATCGCAATTGTCATTCTTACTGTTTTTATGCGTAGCTAGATTCATATGTTAGGATGTATAGGTAAGTAACGGCGTAGATGGCGTAATTTAGGACGACCTGTAGCAGACCTTGGTCGACCGACCGGCTTAACTGGTCGGTCGACTAGGGTAGTTGGTAGATCGACTAAATTAGTCGGTCGGTCGACCAACCTCGCGTATGTTTCAGACCTGTTTTGCTTCGTTAATTATATACCCTATGACGAGACCGAAAGGAGACTTGTAGGATGCTAGTAATGACTTACCCAAGATTGAAAGATACGGGAAAGGCGTTGGTTAACGTTTTAAGACGGCTAGGTTACTAAGACTGAAATGAATATGACCTAGACTTTAGGAATCACCTATATTGTTGACACCCGATATTTGTGAGACCTAGGAACTAATAGCATAGGCCGAAAGGAGCTATTAGATAACATAGGACGAAAGGATTTGTTATACCCCTTACGCGACTGCAATACATGTTGACCTAGACTATTTGCCATCGTAGCTATAACGAACCGATCATCCTAACATCTCTTTTTATCATAGTTTATTCACATCTTCATTTTAGTCTTTTTCCTGTTTTATTCGCTAGACCTAGTTTAATCTCAAACACAAACATCAGACCCCCAACTGTTACTTTAGACATAGACTTAAAACGACTAACACTCCCAACCTCCTTGTGGTTCGACCTTGACTTTCACTATCTATAGTTAAAGTTAAGAACTATAAATTTTATCTTTGATACCCACAACGATGGGTGTCAAAGTCCACACAGGAGCAGTAGTTATAATTAGCCTCTTCGTCAACCCCTGGAATGCATACTCGCAAGCCTCAGTCCAAATGAACTTGGACTCCTTCGTCATTAACTTAGTCATCGGCCTCACGATCTTGGAGAAGTCATGCACAAAACGACGATAGTACCCAGCAAGACCAAGGAAACTCTGAACCAAGTTCACATTTTCAGACTCTCCCGGCCACTCGAATATAGCTCTAATCTTCGACGGATTAACCATAACTCCATCACTAGATATCACATGACACATGAAAGCTAATTCCTTTAACCAAAAATCGCACTACGAGAAATTACCAAAGCATTTCTGCATTCGCAGGGTTTCCAAAATAACACGAAGATGAACCTCATGCTCAACCCCATCCTTTGAGTAAATCAATATGTCGTCTATGCACACCACGACACACTTATAAAAAATACTCGCTGAAAGTAAGGTTCATCTGATCCATGAAAACCGTAGGTGCATTCGTCAAACCAAACGACATCACTTCGAACTCATATTGTCCATACCTCAAACGAAAGGCAGTCTTCGGAATATCCTCTTTCCCAACCGGTATCAGATGGTAACTTGACCTCAGATCGATCTTAAAGAACACGCTAACACCACGAAGATGATCTAACAAATCCTCAATCCTCGGTAAATGATACTTATTCTTGATAGTAAGTTTATTTAGCTCACGGTAGTCGATGCACAACCGCATACTACCATCTTTTTTCTTGACGAACAAAATTGGAGCACCCCACAGCGAAGCACTCAATCGAATAAAACCCTTTTCGATCACCTTCTCAAGTTGCTTCTGAAGTTCTTGTAACTTTTCTACTGCCATACGATAAGGAGCTTTCGAAATGGGACCAGTACCAGGCAACCAATCAATTGAGAACTCTACATCTCAGTCATGAGGAATACCAGGTAGATAATCAAGAAAGTCAACAGGAATGTCCTTAACCACAGAGATATCTTCCAACTTCAACTCTGCTAAAACATCAAAAACACTACAGAGAGATACGATGACCCTTTCTACCCATGCTAATCATCTTCAAAGCAGAAACCCACTTAATAGTAGGAGTAACCCTAACACTCTAATAAGAAACCCTCGAACCCATAGGACTCTTGAGCACAATCTTATGATCACGACACTGAAACCTAGCATCATAACGAGCTAACCAATCCATGCCCAGTATCACATCAAACTCTCATAGTTTGAATTGGACAAGATCAGATGGAAGGACCGCCCCTGCAATACTGACAGGCACGTCCTTGAACAGAATAGAGCAAGAAACAATTTCACCCGTAGGAAGGGATATGGATCCATCAACGAATGCCGAAGAAGTGAGTCTAGCTCGGATGGAAAAAGATTCGGATACGGAAGACATCGACGCACCTGTATCAAAAAGCACAAAAGTAGGTAAACACTAAACTAGAAAAGTCTCTGTAACCACATCTAGATTAGCATCTGCCTCTGCATGACTCATAACGAATACTCGACCAGTCCTTGGAGCCTCAGTATTAAGAGCAGCAAACTTTGGCTTTTGAGGACAGTCAACAGTCTTGTGTGCTGGAGCTTTACAAGTGACACAAGTGAGCAGAGCAGATTACTAGTCTCACAATGCTTACCTGGGTGGTAAGCCTTCCTGCATTTGAAGCAAGTTAAATCTCTCTTAGCTTGACCTTGATCATAAGGGGCATACGAACGAGCCTCGAACTTCTGCATCATCTGGGGAGCACTAGAAGTAGTAAAAGATCTCTTCAAAGATTTATTCTTTGCATTCTCTCCAGACTCGGTAGCAAGAACAGAATCATAAATGCTGAGAGCACGATCATAAGCCTACTAGAAAGAAGTCAAAGGAATACCAGACATAACAGTTCGGACTTTAGGAGTCATATTCTTCTCACAACGGTGAGTCCTCGACACTTCATCCATAGCAACATAAGTCACGATCGAGACAACTTTACGAACTTGTTAGTATACTCCTCTACAGTCATGGAACCCTACTACAAACAAGGGAATTCCTGCTCCTTATGCCAGCACATTTCTTCTGGATTAAAACCTCTCTTTTAGAGCCTCGGAGAAAACAGCCCAACCGTACCCTGGTTGTACTTCCAGACCAGCTCTAGCAAGAGCCCACCATTTGTCGGCCTCATCCTTCAGATAGTAGGTGGCGATGTTCACCATCAGATCCTTAGGGGACTTAGTAGCAAGGAACAACTTCTCGATCTCCCAGATCCAAGCCTCCAAAGCAGTCAGATCATTCGCACCATCATAAGTAGGGGGACGGTGACGATCAAACATAGTCTACTACGGACGGTTATTGTTGTTATTGTTGTTGAGGTGAGTAGTGAAACCTTCGGCCATGGATGCCAAAGCAGCCTCAAGTCTCCTAATGCGATCAAGATCAGTCTCACCATTTCCATTGCGCACCATATACAAGAACGAATGGTCGTTAAGAGTGGTAATCTAAGTACCGCTTCAAACAACTACTCATACACTCTACAAAATTAAGTAAACCAACGAATCCTATTTTGTTTTTACCCCATTTAATCTCACTCATTAACTAGGCCATTTATTTTAGTCATCATCTAAGTGAGAGTTGGGAGCGTGTTTTCTCTGATACCAACTGTAACAACCCAGGTTATAAAATAAAAGAAAAACATAACACCTTACCCAAATCCGGATCGATACTAAAATCAAACTAATATATTATTCAAGGGTTCTTAAAAATGTAAAGCAAGGTCCTAACTAATTTATTAATCTCGCTTCCCACATTCTCCAAGCAAACATCAACCAAACAGCAACAAGCTGAACCACCTGAGAAGGGAGTCGACAATTACTCGGCAGTAACTAGATGCTCTCCCAGTCATGTTTACAACAATTGAATATAACCAACATTCAATAACAATTGAAATTTAAAACCAGTACACATGCAAGATCATTTATACTCATGAAAGTGCAATTAAATTCACCATCATTTGGAGGCATAATACGACGATCGTGTGAGGATATAAACACGTCATGACATGTATGCAAACTCACCATACCATGATAATCTTAACACTAGCTTAATGAGACCGTATGACCCTAAAACATATGCAACCATTAGACCATGAACACTTGCAACTCTAGTAACTCACTACTCATAGTAACACAAGGCAGAATGCAAGCGATAAAGCATAGCGGATACGGTGATACACAATCCATTGGAACAAAAGGAACAAAGTTATCATCAAAGTATATCGAATAGAGTGAACGCCCGTTAGAGCGTATAACACATTCCTCTAACTTGCCAAAGCGTATAACCATTGCCTCCATCGGCGTGGAGCGTATAACCACGGCCTCCACGGTACTATGTATATCGTATCACCACTGCCTATGTCCCTATGACCTAGTAAGACCTCTCGATGCAGTAACTGTACATCGAACGACACTCGGGACTCAGAGCGTATAACTGACGACTCTGTCCGCCCCCGAACATAGACCAAAAATAAATACCACAACAATGGGTATCGTTAGTTCATTAAGATAGTATATAGCTGATACCATCGTCATCTATTCAAACTATCAAACAACAATGCACAGTATAACTGACTGTACTAACATGCGTGAATAACATCCCGACTTAAATCAGTACAACACCATAACAAACTGTCCTAATATCAACTGCATAGAAGTCTCCAACGACATATGCAAACACGATATTATACAATCAATAAACACAACTCAACATGTGAAACAAGTATGAAAGACCAAGGTTATAGTAACTTTAACACGTGAATCAAGTATAAACAATCAAGGTTATGGTAACTTTGACTATAACATTAACTCTGGGTGCGAGGTTACACTAGCCTCGACTATAATTTCCACGTATGACTTGAGGTTATCGTAAGCTCAGCGGAACCTTGACACGAACTTAAGATTATACTAGCACCAACCATAACCTTGAGTCAAGCCTCAGGTTTACGTTAGTCTCATCTATAACTATAACTCGTAATTCAAAGTTATATTAACCTCAACTATAACCTTGATTTATACTATCAAGGTTATACCTCTTTCAGTCATATGTTTGAGTCATAGCTCAGGGTTGTACTAGTTTTATCTATAACCTTGAATCATATTTTCAAGGCTACACATACTTCAACTATAACCTTGAGCAACACTCATGGCCGTTAGCCTCGCCGCCTCTAGGGTTTCCCTCACGAATCCTAGTTGTGCACACGACACTCATAACAACTTATAAACACATTACGCTTCACAATTAAGACAATAAAACATGTATAAATATATAAATCATAATTAATTTATGACAATAAATAATCAAACATGTACTAATCATACAAACAATCATTAAATCATACTAATCGCATCAATTGGCATAAACACAATAAAAAGAGAAATACCTAGTTACATTCTTGGCAATTAAATGTAGAGCTTGTCGTCAACAACATAGATGTCTTCTCCAGGTGCAATATCTCCACGCCTTTAATAAATATCACACGTCCCAAAAGACAGAACGAATCTAATAAATATACTAATTATATAAAAGTATTAAATTAAACGTTTAAAACATGAGACTTACGACGAGCAATGATAGATCCAAATAGTAGGATCGATCTAGGCTTGACACGAAGAGAAAATGAGGACAAGGTGGCAGCACGAAACCCTAGGCAGACGGAAGTAGCGGCGCAAGAGGAGAGGAAAAAGAAGGAGAAAATTAGGTTTAGGCCGGGTTTACAGAGAATGTGGAAACGAAAACAAGGGTTTGGTTTCCCCTTTCGCTATTATATAATGTGGTTTATTAATTTATATATATGTTTATATGTATAACATGTTTTATATTATCGTTTACTTGTCTTTTGACGTAAAGTGGCTCGGAGAACTATGAGTTACTCCCCACTGGTTGTGGCATTCATGTTTTATGAATGACAGGTTTGTAAAACATATCTTTGAGGTGAGACGTGTGGTCTAACGAACACTTACCCTTGGACTTTTAGTTTCCGCTTTGTATCGCTAGACTTACCTACCATTGTGTTTTTATTCGTGGGATGTCTTTCCCTTGTACACACTGTTGTATAAGTATAACTGACATTGCTTTTGTATTTCCGCAGTTTATTTATTTATATTTGAACCTTCGCATGTTTGTCGTGATAATCTTTCAAGAAAAGTTATAAAAACTCGTATTTTTCGTTCTATTACGTGTTTATATTTCCGCTAAATCGCGGGGGTTCACATTTCTTTTATTCAAACCTATGCTATTTAAATTTTGGGTTAATTTTCATCCGAAAAGTTTGTTTCATCTTATACTACAATAACTATTCGACAAATTTACCTAATAGATTATTTAAGCTAATTGCAAATAAAATTTATAATCCAAATCTAAACATTTAAGGTGATAATTAATCTACATAATAAATTTTAAAACAACATACTAGTGCAATTTACACGGGTTTAAAACTTGTTTTTTTTGTTTTTTTTACGAGGGGGTTGAATCTCCGGGCCCATACATTTCCGCACCACCACATGTACCATCTAAGTCACCCCTTTGGGGATACAGTGGCCAAGTGATCATTGTTCCAACTGGTAGTCGAAGTTGAGACCTCTCAACTACTACATTAATACAAATTTCAAGGTTTAAAAGTTTAACCCAACTACTATTAAACTGACACCACTAGATTTAAAACTAGTTTATTAGTAAAGATAAATTCTTAATTACTCTTTTATCGAGTATGTCAAATATGTTGGACATGCGTGGTTAACACAAACGGAGACACGAAGTGCTTGTTAATCCAGTAAGTCTTGTGTGAAACCGTCTCACGCGTACAACGGGTTTATTTATTTGTATTAAATGAGAAATTTATTATAAAAACAAATGGTCTCATGACGTGAGACCGTCTTATTGTAGAATTTGTGCTTGTTAATCAGTCAGGTGTAACCCCACTTATGTCATTTCATGAATTAAATGAGTCATGTAAGGAAATATGTTTGTCAACGGACAAATATCACAAAATTCTTATATATGGATGGTGGTTTTAAAATTTTAAACGGATAAAATAATATGAATAATCTAAATGTATTATATATAGAGAAATAAATTGCTTTATATGTATAAGTGAAATTATACTTAACCTGTTTGAATAATAGGCATATTTGTTAAAGAGACTACCTCAATATCAGTGGGAGACCGACCAGACCGTGTAAGTAGTATTGATGTGGATAATGTAGGTATAGTATAATACAGAAAATGAAAGATGGGTATTTGTTAATATGAGATGTTTTTTTCTTAATACTTTTAATTCGTCCGATAATGAATAAAAGAGAAAAAATCTCAAAAAAATGTGAATGAAAGTTCACATCGCGGATGTTCATAAATTAAAGCTTACCGAATACATCAAACTCCTACGATGCAACCTTGTATCTAAATGTTACTTGGTAATTGGTATCATAATTAATAATTATTGGACACCAATTTTTATTTGACACCCTTTTAAACCATTTTCAAGCAGAAAATCGCGTTAATTGGACCACCAATGTGTTAGTTCTTCATCCCAAATAGTTTATTTTGGCCCACTTTCATCCGAACAAAAACTCATGACCTAGATGATCAACCCTTTCATTTTTCCATTTTCAGCTATTTACCACATTTTCTACCCCACGAAAATATATCTCCTACCAATCATATTATGGCACATAGAAGATCACCAATAAGATTGCCAACTCAACTCAAGGTTACAAATTGACCATCTCTTATTCATGGTCAACAAAACTACTTTCTTAAACATCGATTAAGTAGTCATTATCATGACCCAAACAAAATCACGACCTAGTTGCTGACTTTACTTAGGGATGTTCTAAACCAAGACCATTCTAATAGCCTCTTAAAATAAAAAGTACAAGTTTAAAAATGTTTTGAGAAATTTTAAATTAAAACGTTTTTTTAAGACCAATCGACAAGGAATCGGTTGAAAAGCAAAGACTATTTACCAAGAGACGACATTGACTTAGGTGATAGTTAACTCTAATTACTAGGTTTACGTTAAATCGAAGAGGTGGTGGGCCGCCATGTCCCCTATCTTGGTCTATGTTGTGTGGATCTCGTCATAAATTACTAACTAGTGCTCATGCTTTCCCCTTTCTATCTTGTTTTTAAACTCATTTTTGGCTTAATGCTTTTTCGCAAAGTTTGCAACATTTGTCTATTTGTCTAATGCTCATTGATGACATTATTTTGGGTTTAAAAACATCTTTAATTTATTAACGGTTCCGATATATATAGCCTATAGGACTGCACATAAAAACTAGCAAATTCTTGTAATTAATGCAATTTTAGATTTTCAAGGGAATCTATCACTTATTATACTAACTAAATATTAATACACTAATTACTACTATAACTAATTAGTCATTCAATACTACTGTAACTATTTAGACATTCAATACTACTATATCAAATCATTTAGTCGATAAAAAAATAGAAAATTCAAAACCACTGCAATACAAAATGAAAATCCAAAACCACTGCTATGTATGCTTTAACAGCTTGAATCCGACCTCCCAAAATCACATCATAGATACCACTATATGTTTGGCTCTGCAAATGTTTGGTTCACAAAAATGATATTTTAGGCCGTAAAATACAATTTGGAACCCGGCCTCCAAATGGTATTTGCCGCCGTGATCATGTTATTACCGTCTTTTTATCCAGATTAGCTCTTAATCTTTGGTTTTCCATTCGGTTTTTGGGTCGTCTCGAATAGTTGCAATCTGAAAATTCTTCAATTTGTATTGTATAATGAAAGGGGATTTTATACAATGATTTTAATTGGATTAATAAAGAAGATTCTTTATAGATATACATGTTTTTTGGGGGGAATGAATGAGATTAATGCTCATAGCAAAAGAGAAAGAGAAAACTGAGTTCTTAAATTAAGATTCCATTTTACATGGGAAACGTAAGAAAATTTCAATAAAATTTAATGCTTATATGCAGCCCTATGGGCTGTATGTATCAAAACGGATTTATTATTATAAGAACATTTGCTAATTTCTTGGTGGAGTTATGTCATTATTTAAATGATTTAATAGTAATTTCACCCATGATTTAAATGACACAAACCATGATTTACTTTACTTATAAATTTTCATTAGAAAAAACTATTATTTTTATTTACGTAGTTTGTAATACTCCATTGAACCGAATAGGATATTCGGGTGAGGTAACCCCTTGAAGAGGTCCATTAATAGGCTTATATGACTAGTGCTTAAAGGGATTGAAAGCACTACTCATATCAACAAAGTGCACTTTCTGTTCTGGTTATCCATGCGAAAGAACTCCAAAGTTAAGCGTGCTTGGCTGGGAGTAGTCTTAGGATGGGTGACCTCCTGGGAAGGTTCCTGGGATGCGCGTGAGTGAGGACAAAATGCGCTGGAAAGGACTCGTGTTGGTATGTGGGGCCAGTACATAGCCTGGCGAGCTACCGTGGCTAACATTTCCGGTCCTAGGTTTGGGCCGAGGTGTTACAAGTGGTATCAGAGCAACCCTGCAACCGTCTGGTAAGCGCCCGTGGTCTGGAGTACCCGGGGCACCAACCAAGCGGGGGAGGATTCCTGGTTTGGCTCGGCTGCAGTCGGATGCTGCCAGGCGCAACGAGGACGTTGCGTTCTTCAAGTGGGGGTGTGTAATACTCCATTGAACCGAATAGGATATTCGGGTGGGGTAACCCCTTGAAGAGGTCCATTAATAGGCTTATATGACTAGTGCTTAAAGGGATTGAAAGTATTACTCATATCAACAAAGTGCACTTTCTTTTCTGGTTATCCATGCGAAAGAACTCCAAAGTTAAGCGTGCTTGGCTGGGAGTAGTCTTAGGATGGGTGACCTCATGAGAAGGTTCCCGGGATGCGCATGAGTGAGGACAAAATGTGCTGGAAAGGACTCGTGTTGGTCTGTGGGGCCAGTACATAGCCTGGCGAGCTACCGTGGCTAACATTTCCGGTCCTAGGTTTGGGCCGAGGTGTTACATAGTTACTCTTTTATGGACAACATTTAATCTTTTTTGTACTTTTATTCATTATTTTTCAAACACTACCCTTCCTCTCCACCAAGTAACCAAAATTTTCTCTCTTCTTATTTTCCCCAAAGTTAATCAATTTTCATCAAATTTATTAATTATGAATGTCTAAGATATCACTCAGCCAAATTAATTACAAAGATTTGATTCTCTCAATCAAGAAACAAATCATGCGTGATTTGTTCACTCATTCAAAATGAGCATCTTTTACCATATTTCCTTTATTGTATATTAATATTCTGTTACTAGTTTTAGCACCACAAATCATGGAGATTGTTTCCTAGTCTAACTCATCTACCTCATGTATATATAAACTTCATTAGTATGTTAATTAAGTAATACAATAATTATAATAATTCACATATATGGTATCAGTGATCACATCGGTCCTAATAGTACTCACCGTTTCCGCTGCACTAACCACGCTCGACGTACCCATGACAACCACCAACACTCAGATCTCCAACACAGCCGAACCAGGTAAACCACTCATCTCCGTCTCCTTTCCCACCTGCACGAAAATGACCCCAACCAGCTACCGTGCCTAACATTACCAAATTAGTTGCCTTTTTCTCGGATTTGGCCTATTTTCATACCTAGACGGAACCACCACACCACCACCCAAAACGACTACCCCAGCCGCAACCACCACCACGCCCGAACCTCAACCTATTCCCAACCCCGCCTATGAAACGTGGTTTCCCCAAGACCAACTTATATTAGGAGTCTTAGCCAGTACATTAGATAAAGCCGTCGCACCCGTTCTCTTAGATGCAACCACATCACACCAAGCTTGGGTGTTAGCTTTGTGGTCGAACCCTTCGTGATTGGTTCCCTTGTGTTTAGCTTTGTGGTTGAACCCTTTGTGGATGGTTCTTTTCTAATCAGCTGCGTGGTTGGAACCTTCGTGGTTGGTTCATAACTGATTAGCTTAGTGATCGAACCCTTTGTAGATGGTTCATGTTTGTCGATCATGGTTCTGTGTGTTTGTGTCTATTCATGCCTGAGTCGGGGTCCAATCTAGATATCGTTTAATGATTTGTGTCCAGCTTTCCTGAGTCGGGGTACAGTGTTAGATACTGCTGCATGTGTGTTTTAGTTAGGCCTGAGTTGGGGCTTTTGAGCTATTCACCAAGGTTAAGTATGTCGAGTTGAGGAGATATGGATTTATGCTTCTCATGATCATATTTATGTTGGAGCATGCTTATGTCTATAACATGTTTATCTACTTACGTGTTTATTGACAATAGACGGTTGGAAGAACCTCTAGTTGCTCGCCACTGATTATGGCGTACATGTTTTCATGTATATAGGTTGGTGTTGTTTGCAGGGGGATTTCATGAAAGCTGCAAGCGATGAAGTGCATCGACATGTCTTGCCCTATTTGTGTAGCTAGACTCAGTTTTACTTATACAATTTTGGTAACCGTGGGATATGCTATCCCGGGTTGTGACAGTTGTGTAACCAACTTAAGTTAAACTTATCTAGTTTTGTTTTCTTCCGCATGTTATTTTCGTAATTCACCTCGCATGTTTTAATTATCATGTCAAAAGTTTAAATTTCGCGCATTTTTCATGCATATTGTGTGTTTATATTTCCGCTGCCGCGAGGGGTTTTACAGTATTGATGGTCTGATGTACTGATGGTATGATGTTCGGATGGTCCGAGTATAATAACCCGACCTACCACGGTCGTAACACAATCCCAATAAGATGGGTGCACACTTTTAGGCCCATTATATGTCCTCACTTAAGCCCAAAAGCACAAGGCCTTGTTACTAAGTGGTGGGTGGAACCTATTATAAACATATCACAAGCCTCACATTCTACCGATGTGGGACAACTTTCCTCTCATACCGCCACCGTCGTAACACAAACCCAATAAGATGGGTGTGCACTTTTGGGCCCGTTAATTGTCCTCACTTAAGCCCAAAAGCACAAGGCCCTGTTACTAAGTGGTGGACGGAAGCTATTATAAACATATCACAAGCCTCACATTCTACCGATGTGGGACAACTATCCTCTCATACTCTTGGGGTGTTTCACCGAGGGTCTGATGTCTGATGTATGTTCTTCCTGTACTAATGCACAAACTACTCTATTGATGGTCTGATGTCCGGATGGTCTGATTTACTGATTGTCTGTTGTACTGATGGTCTGTTGTTCCTTGTATAGAGCTATAAGAGTATACGACTACAAAGCTGGGGCAAAGAAAGAGTTCTCAACCACCGCAATGGATGAAAATCAAAGCAAGGTGTCTGATCATTTATTGGTTTAATTTTTCGACATGTTGTTTTAGTCATATAGCTAAAAATTAATGTGAAATATGCACATTGTTCACTGAAATACCTAGATTTGGCAACTAATGCAAGTTGCTTTAATTTTTCAACATGTGTTTTAGTGTGCTCGTCAGCAAGGTGATATAGAATGCAGGTACTACATCATGAGGTACATGCTGGAAATCGTCACTCGTTCTACTCTTACGACAGCTATCGACGAGGTAAGATTATCCGACATCCTACATGCTGGAAATTGAACTTCAACTTGTGTAGTAAGGTGTTACGTATTATATAAGAAGCCGTGATGTGCATGATTTACAGGTTTTTCAAGACACAATGACATATTCACAAGATGAACTTGATTAGGTTTGGGACTTGTGGGCAAACTATTTTCTTTATCTTTAGTCATAGCTAGTAATGTATAGTTTGATTTTGAAAACATTGTGCGTCTCGTGAACTTTAACGATATGTTGTATGAATTATTGTACGTGTGACGAACGACCTTTGTTGGGTTCGTTCTTGAATTGAAACAATGTATGACGAACGACCTTTGTTGTCGTAATTTGTAATGAATGACCTCCATTTTGGTACAATTCCACTTTTGTATTAGCATTAACATTATCAATTCGTATTTTTTTTTTAAAAAGCCACATTAAAGGACAATGGTTGAAAAAATATGATGTATACTAGCCACTAATACACATGGGATTTCGTAAAAATCCGATGTACATAACTGCAATAGACATGAGATTTTTAGCAAACTCTGATGTAAAAAACAACATTAACATGGGATTATTTTTAAGAAAGTCCAATGCAAAAGGCAACAATGAACATGGGATTTTAAAGTAATAGACATGGGATTTCATGAAAGTCCGATGTATATTAGTTGCTATAGACATGGGATTTCTGAAAATCCGATCTCCATATAGTAATGGACATCGGTTGTAAATCCGTTGTCTATTACAAATAGATGGATATGACCGAACTCTACATCGCAGCAACATCCCATGTCCATTACTATAAAAATCCGATGTAGTAAGGCGATTTGATAGTAGTAAATGTAGTAGACACTGATGCATGTCGTTCATACACCAAAAATAAAAGCCTAGGTCCTACTAACAGAAGTTAGCGGTAAATAGGGTCGATCTCCTCAGGGAAGCAGACTTGTTCAACTAACAATTTTTACCTATGGTCACAGACATGGGGGGTTTTAAATTGTGATAACTAAACTACGATATGGAGATATGCAAAGAATAAGAACACGGAAAATAACACAAGTTGAGATAAAAATCAAGGAAAAGGAATATGTTGGGAATTCGGGTCGTTGTGTCTTACGTATGATCGTCGTAATTGGGATAGGCCAAATAATGGTGGGAAAGGCTGGGTTATTACGGTCAAGTCTCAAACCCGACTATAGCTTCCGGTCTTAAGTCGCCCTAAGGTCGTTTTTGCTTAACTTCCGCTCTCACAAAAACTATTTAAAATCGATAAACAAGTCTTACCTTCCAACCTTCCGGTCTAGGTCGGGGATTAACTAGATGTAAGCTCTCATGCGTGGACTCACTAAACCGAACATAAAATAAATTGTTTAACGATTACTCCCACTGACACCCGTCGTTGAGGGTTGCCAAAGATAAGATTTATAAAACCTCGGCTTAAAACTAGATAGCGTAAGTCAAGGGTCGAACCAGAGAGAGGTGGGGAGTGTTTATTGTTTAAGGTCAAAGTTTTTAGGGTAACAATTTTGGGGTTTATATTAGTTGTCACTAAGTCTAGAATAAAAGACAATAATAAAACAAGAAAATAAGAAAGAGATAAAACTTATGATAAAAGGGATGCTAAGATGTTCGGGTAGTAAGTAGCTATGATGGTGTAAATCCTAAGTCAACATGTATTGCAGTCGCGTAAGGGGTGTAACATATCCTTTCGGTCTATGGTACCTAATAGCTCCTTTCGGCCTAAACTATTAGCTCCTAGGTCTCACAAATATTGGGTGTCAACAATAAGGGTGATTCCTAATTTCTAGGTCATATACCTTTCAGTCTTAAGTACCCTAGCCGTCTTAAAGCGTAAACCAATGCCCTTCCCGTATCTTTCAACCTTGGGTAGGTCATTACTAACATCCTACAAGTCTCCTTTTAGTCTCATTGTAGGTTATTATGGTCGACGAAATAAAGCAGAACTGAAAACATACGCGGTTTGGTCGACCGACCAGCTACTCCGGTCGACCGACTAAACACCTACGCCGACCGACCAGTTAAGTTGGTCGGCCGACCTAAGTCTGCTACAGGCAGTCTCGGGTTTCGCACCATCTACGCATATTACTCCCTACATCCTAACATATGCAATTCGCTACTCATGGATATGGAAATAACAACGAAAACAGTAATAATCATGGGATTCATAATGAACATTAATCTAAACATGCGATAACAACAAAGGCTTTGGGATTCTAACTTAAACCAGATACTAATAATTATAATAAGATAACAATAATGAAACTGAAATCAAGAGGAGAATTACCGTAATATGGATTAGGGCAGAAAAGAACAAACTTTATTAAGTTCCGTTGAAAGATTACTGAACAATGAACAAAACTTAAAGAAAAGTGTTTGAAATACTAAGCAAATAACTATTGTATGCTAATAAAACTCTCTATAAAATAAAACTAGATGGTACTTGTAATAACCCGAATTATTATTATTTTTAATTGTGGTAAACGATGAATTACTTGGAAGTTGGTCGTTTAACAAGCTTATGTATACTCGTTTTTGGTTAGTGTTTTGGACTCCGGTGGGATTCGAAATGGGAACCTAGACATCTAGTGTTAATTCTAGGCGTGTGGTGATAGAGGGACTCGAACCCAGGACCTGTGGCAGCACGACCACGGGCCTCGATTAGCGTGCTAAACAGCAGCCCATGGACGGAATAGGTAAAATCAGCTCAATTCTTCTTCCTGCCGCCTTACTTAAGGCAAGATTTACCCTAAAATCTTAATCACAAACTCAGATCTAAAACCACAAAAACATAGCCGCCACGTCAGGGTAGAAGAGGGAGTCAACCACGGTGGTCGTACACTAGCGTAGGGTGGTTCGAATTGGTCAGAGATCTGGTATGTCCACCATAACGTTACTAATTCCTTTTCGTGTTCACAGTTTTATTCGCATAAGTCTTTATGTACATACGACTAACTTTGATTGTTTTTGCATAACCTCGTACTGGGATACGCAGTGTACACATATAAGTCACTTCTGGGATGTCGTTGGTTGTCTAAGGCCCTCTTCGAGGGTGGTTAACTGGGGTCAGACAGTAGTCGTGATAGTATGTTATATATAAGGTTGTTCTTACGTGTTTTTGGAGTCAGATCTTAAAGGGGTTTGCATTTCTTTTATTCTGGGTTTTGTGTCACGAGGCAGAGGGGTTGTCAGGTTGTGCGAGTGGTGGTAGTCACGGGGTTAAGGGTGGTTGGTCGCGGTGTAGAAATGGGGGTTTCGTTGGTGCGTTGAAAAGGGTGTCAGGGAGTTGGGTTGTGACTGGTTGTCGGGGGGTTGTTGGGATGGTATCACCACCGACTAGGGGGAGGTCTATGCGGTGGTACCATGGTGGTTGTGGGCGCCTGTTGTCGGTGGTGGTGTCTGTGGTGAGTGTCGTCGGAGTCGGCCGTGTCAGTGACGGTTTCAGGTGTTTTCGTGGGGGCTGTTGAGGGGGTGCTGATCAGTGGGTCGTGAACCAGGCCTGGTAACGGCTCTGGTTCACCTCCCCGGAGGAGGTCGACGTCTGTGGTGGCAGTCAGTGGTGTAGGGGACAGTGTGGGTGTCGTGTCTGGTGGTTGCCGGTGGGGTCTGGGCTGGTCACGTGGCTGGGACAAGGTGTTTGGGAGCCGCGGGTTGGGTGTGTTGAGTTGGTTGGGTTATTTTGTTTATTTTATTTTATTCTTTTATTTATTTATGGTATTAATATTATTATTATTAGTAAAGATATTATGGTTTAGTAAGGGAAATGATTTTGGTATTTATTATAGGAAGGTATTGATATGGTATTAATGCATATTTTAAATAATTTGAATTTCAAAACCAAAGTATCTATTTTTGGAAAGTTACCCAATTTAGAAGTTACTATTTTGGGAGATGCCTACTTTAGGAAAGTTTCTATATTTAGTAGTCGTATTTGTATCACGTAAATTAGGGAGTCTTATTAATTATGCGCGTTATACGTTTAGGTAACGATTTTCGAGTGGAACATTTTTAGCAGTTGTGCAACTGACGACTTCGTCCGACTATTGCGGTAGGGGAATATTTATGTGGTAATTGTGATTTGACATGAGGATACTCATTATCTGATTGATATATTTCATGTTGATATATTGTGATTGAATGTTAATATTGAATAATGTGGAGAACGGAGGTTGTGAAATGGGTCTTGTGATATGGGTCTTGTGATAAGGGACTTGTGATATGGCCATGGGAGGTGTGGTGTGTTGGAGGTGAAATGGAGAATTGGAAGTTGCGGAGATGGAGAAAATATATTTTGTGTTGTTTCATGTCTTGATTATATTACCTACTCAACCATGTGTTGACCCTGTTTGCTTATTTGTGTCTATGTTGATCCAATTTATTGGGGAGCAGATTGACAGGTTTTAGACTCACGGGAGCTGGATGGGAGGAGAGGCTATGAACCTGACCAGTCTAGTAATAGATAACGTTACTTAGTTAACCTTTATTTTTATCATGATACAGTTGTAATAGAGTTGTTTTGGAGACTTCATGTTGTTATCACTTTAATTACCCAATAAAGTACTGTGTTTCTTCGATTTGTTATCTACTGCCTCGGTTATCCGAGATGGTAACACCCTTGATTATTTGGGTAGTCCTAGATCAGGCCTCTAAATAAATGGGGGTGTTACAGTACTGAATAATAGATGTGTTTTCTAGATGTAAAACTTGATGATTTAACCCTAATCCCGAGATTAGCTTAAGTAGACGGAAATAACAAGTTTCCTAATGACCTAATCACGCGAATGGGCTTTTGCGATTATTCTGAAACTGCGCTCTGGTCGACCGACCAAGGTACGAGGTCGGTCGACCTATCGTCGGGCTTGGTGGACTTCTGACTTTAAGATAGCAGGTCCTCTAGTCGACCGACTTAGGTAGTAGGTCGGTCGACCCACTTTCCTGTACGTCAGTTTTGATTTCGCCTTGGTTTGACTTTGTGGTACTTGGTTCGCGACTTGACTTGACTTTTCCTCGTTCTTTGGTCATGCAAAAATCCCGAGGGTAGAAATTTGGTGTAAAATCGTCTCTTTTCCTCATAATTCTGCAAAAGAGCATAAAAATACGAGAGTAGACAACTGTTGGGAATTAAGGCTAAAACATAGTAAATGAGCGACAAAATGCGTGTAAAAATAGATGTAAAACATCATAAAATAGACACGCATCAAATTCCCCAAACCAAACCTTGCTTGTCCTCAAGCAAGAAATAGACTCGATCTTACCTAATGGAACGATTTCAATCTCAGAGCGAAATTTACATGTAAGCCTAAACCAATGCCAAGTACAAAATGAGAAAGCATTCAAATCATGCAAACGAGTTATGGTGTTGTCAAACTTGCAAAAATAAAGACTATAGAGACTTTATACCATGGACTCTCGCGGTACGCTCGAGACACTCATGAAGCAAATGGTGAGTATATGTAAAAGATAGGAAGAAGTATATTGTAAAGACACTCACCTAACTACGACCCATGGAAACATGCCTGCAATCTAACATGAACAAGAATTCTACAACTATGTATAAACATACTTATCAGGTGACTCGGATACATGCAATTGAGGTAATGAAAGATATGTGAGGTGAAAGGTAAAAAGTGGTTAAGATGTTTTTGGACTTGTGGGGTTATTGATACGTGTCTATTTTATGATGTTTTACATCTATTTTTACACGTATTTGGTCGCTCATTTACTATGTTTTAGCCTCTATTTCCCACAAATTGTGTACTTTCGTATTTTTATGCACTTTTGCAGATTTATGCGGAAAAGAGACGATTTAGCACCAAATTCGTATCCTCAAGTCTTTTGCTTAATTAAGGAATAAATGGAAAGTCAACTGGAGTCAAAATCAAGTATCAAGAGTCAAAACAGAAGAAATCCGAAGACTTCCATACAGAAGCGGTCGACCGACCAGTTATACGGGTCGGCCGACCAGGTCCGATTTTCACAAAGTCCAATTTTCATAAAAGGCCCGGAAATAAGAGAAGCCCAGCAAGAAGTGGTCGACCGACCAGTTATACGGGTCGGCCGACCAGATTGAAGCCCATACGATTTCTTTTCTTTTTCGGAAATAAAGTAGAATTAGAATCTTAAGGAAACTCTTAGTTTTTACCCTATATAAGCTAATCTTGTAGCTAGGGTTTATTATCAAGTCTTATTTAGAGAATTCTATTTAGTTTTTAGTTCAATTGCAATCTTTCAATAGTTCCCAAGTATTCAATAAAGTTGATTCCGTTCTACCTTAATCCCAATTGTGGTAATTCTTCTTTAATCTAGTTTTCATTATTGTTCTTATTTCTTTGTTTTACAATTGTTAAGTTAGAATCCCAAGCTTTATTTGAATCTTGCATGCTTAGATTATTTGCCATGTTCTTCATATTTATTCTCAATTTTATATTCGTCTTAGCAGTTATGAGTAGCTAATTTTCATATGTTAGGATGTAGGGGATAATACGCATAGGTAGATAAAAATCCGAAAAACCGACCTGTAGCAGGACCACGGTCGGCCGACTGAAATAGTCGGTCGGTCGACCGAGGCCGTGGTCGGCCGACTGGAGTAGCCGGTCGGTCGACCACTCGCGTCTGTTTCCTTATTTCGTCTTTTCTTATAAATTATAATATCCTGCAATGAGACCAATAGGAGACTTGTAGGATGTTAGTAATGACCTACCCAAGATTGAAAGATACGGGAAGGGCATTGGTTTACACTTTAAGACGGATAGGTTACTCAAGGCTGAAAGGTATGTGACCTGGGATTTAGGAATCACCCTTATTGTTGACACCCAATAATTGTGAGACCTAGGAACTAATAGCATAGGCCGAAAGGAGCTATTAGGTAGCATAGACCTAAAAAGTTATGTTACACCCCCTTACGCGACTGCAATACATGTTGACCTTAGGATTTATTTTACCTTAGCTAATTACTACCCGAACATCCTAGCATCCCTTTTATTATAATTTTATTCTCATCTTTTAATTCTTGTTTTATTTTTATCTTTGCCTTAGATATAGCATCAACCAATCAAACCCCCAAAACTTGTTACCTTTAAACATTAACATTAAGACAATAAACATTCCCCACCTCCTTGTGGTTCGACCCTGACTTTCACTATCTATTGTTAAGGTTAGGAATTATAAATTTATCTTTGGTACCCTCAACGACGGGCATCAAATTTTGGCGCCGTTGCCGGGGAGGTGACGCCAGTGTTTATTGTTTTTTGTTTTTGTTTCTCTTTGTTTAAGGAACTTTTTGTTCCTTAAACCTTCTCACCTTTTTCTTGTAGTTTCCTCTTATGCGCAGGTCAGTTCAAGGAGAACTCCTACCACTTGATCTGGAAATTGAGAGGACTTTAAGAGAAAGAAGAAAGCAACTTCTAGCAAATCAAGAGGGAGGGTCACCATCCTCTTTATTTCAAGAAGATCTTTTCGAGTTATCACCATCTTCACCAAAAACACCACCTTCACAACCAAATTCACCCATCAATCCACTTTCACCAAAAACACCACCTTTTACCCACTTTCCGGTTTTTCCTAAAGAAGAAGATAACATGACAGAAGAAGCTACTATTGCCAGTCACTCTATGCCTCAGGCAAAGGACCTATACAAAGGGTTCACTTTACCTGCAGGTACTGGGAAGCCATTCGAGGCCAAGCCTGCCTATATTACTATGGTTGAAAGAAACCAATTCGGAGGCTCAGCCAATGAGGATGCAGCTAAGCATATTGAAATCTTCACAGATTACATATGCTCTATAGCACCCCCAGAAGGAGTGACGCAGGACCAGATCAAACAGACCATGTTTATCTTCTCCCTTAGGGACTCTGCGAGAGAATGGTACAGGGACCTTGACCGCACTGCTGCGGGAGTTACAGATTGGAACACCTTAGCCCTAGCTTTCTACAGGAAATACTATTCTGCATCAAAGACCAATGCCTTAAGAGCGCAGATTACTAATTTCAAGCAAGGTCCCAATGAAGACTTTAGCGAGGCGTGGGACAGGTTCAAGAGACTTGTTCGATCCATACCACATCACGGATTCGAACAGTGGTTTCTTTGCAACCAGTTCTACAATGGCCTCTATGATGATAACAGGGCCTACTTAGACGCTGCAGCTAATGGTAGATTCCAGGATAATTCAGGAGAGACTAAAGGTCTCAAGTTAATAGAAGATGTTGCTGTACACCGCGCTAAGCATGGTACTTCCAGAGGAAATCAGAGAAAATCAGAGTACAACCTGGCAGCAATTGAGGCCTTAACGGCCAAGCTAGAAAAATTTGAGGCTGCAGGAAAGCTCGATCTAGGGAGTGGAAGCAAGGGAGGAATTTATCAGGTGAACGCCGTTCAGGACGGACCCTTTGCTTGTGAGAGGTGCGGTGGAGAAGGGCATGTGTCAAAGTTCTGTACTTCATCTAATGAAACATGTGCCGCTTTTCAGCATTACCGTGGGAATAATTTCTATGATCCAAATAATAACAATGTCCATCCCAACTTAAGGTGGACAAGCCAGAATGTTCAAAACCCACAACATATGCAACCTCAGCAAAATTCCACATATATACCCCCACATAAACAGAATTTCCAAAGACCACCTTTCAACCCTCAACCACCTTCTAATCCACCACCCAACACAGATGCTCTTATCCAAAATCTTATAGGGTTGGTTCAGAAGGAGTCACAGGCTAGAGAGGCGGGGATGAAGATGTTAGAGTCCCAGATTGCTCAAATCGCGAGCAAGAATGATACTAGGGCTCCGGGTCAGCTTCCAACTAAACCGGACCAAAAGAAGGAGACTCTAAACGTCGTAACCCTGCGAAGTGGTACTAAAGTGGGGGCTGAAACAGAAAAACAAGCGAGTAGCAGCAAAGTCGGTCGACCGACCGAAAATTCTGGTCGACCGACCACAGTGCAGGATACGAAAATTTCGCCTGAACAGGAAACTGGTCGACCGACCGAGGATACTGGTCGACCGACCACAGAAGCAGAGCCCGAGGTTCCCTTTCGTCCAGAATTGCCGAATAACTTAAGGGATTTCCTTTTCAGGGGTGACAAGACCCCTAGATTTTTAAAAAGGGCTGCAAATACGGAATCCTCAGCTGCTCCCTTCCCAGAGAGACTCGTGCCTTCGAAGGATCAGGTATCTTTTGATAAATTCAAAGATGTAATTCGTTCATTAAATGTTCAAGTTCCATTTTTAGAATTAGTTCAACAAGTTCCTTCTTATCTTAAATTCATGAGACAGCTTTTGTCAAGAAAGAGGTCTCTAGAAAAGGTTGAGTCTGTAGCTCTCACTGAAGAGTCATCTAGCTTTTTAACCCATGTCATTGCCCCCCATAAATTAGAAGACCCTGGAAGTTTTTCTGTCCCCTGTAATATAGGAACCTTCCCAGTCAAAAAGGCTTTATGCGATTTAGGTGCTAGTATAAGTGTCATGCCCCTAAGCGTTGCCTTAAAACTAGGAATGACCGAATTTGCAGTGACCAGTATGACGGTCCAGATGGCTGATCGCACATCTATGGAACCTATAGGGGTGTTAGAAAACATCCCTGTGCGTATTGACAGGTTTTTCTTCCCAGTAGACTTTGTTGTTTTGGACATCCCAGAGGATGCCCATATACCCATCATTCTAGGAAGACCCTTTCTTCACACTGCAGGTGCCATTATAGATGTAGGCACTGGAACTCTAACCTTCAAAGTAGGCAAACATTCTATCATCTATGGCCTATCCTATAGGAAGAAGGATGCTATGACCCCCATTACATGTAATGCTATAACTTCTGAGAAGAAGTATGAGGTCATCACTACTTCTCCACCTTTATTACCTGTTCCTGTATCTGTTTTTACACCTCCGCCCCAGATTGGGAGCAATAGGGAGGACACTTCTATCGTAACTATTGCAGGAACTGGTTTGGGGAAACCCAAGGAGAAGGAAGTTATCATCCAGAGAGGAGGAATGGGATGCCTGAGCTATGGAGAGGATGAGGATCCAGACGTCGTGGATCGAGAAGAGAAAAAGAAGAGGAGGCAGGCTCAAGAAGAGAGACCGTCGCATATGCTTTGCGACGGAGGAAAGAAGATGTGTTTTGCTACTGAAGCAAAAACTGTGGAGACTACGGCGTACCGTCAGAAGCCGTGGTCGGATATCCTCCGCATCTTCAGCGGATAGTTGTTTTTAAGTTGCAGTTTTAAGACAATTTATTTTATGTTGTGTGAAACTTTTTAGTTTGATTTGCTAGTAGTTAAGACTTTTAGAATCGTTTTGGCATCTCGCGCATTGTTGGGCGCGCTATTTTCTTGTCTTTTTCAGGATTTCCAATTTCCGAAGAAACAAAGACCTCCAGGACTCAGCTGGTCGACCGACCAGAAACATCAGTCGGTCGACCAGACGCGCTGTATCGCAGACTTTTACGCTGTTCACAGGAGGTCGATCGACCAGAAACTCCGGTCGGTCGACCTACTATCCGTTGCGGTCTTTCGTTTCTCTTCCTTGGATCTCGTGAATTCAACTTTGGTACTTGAGTGGCACTGCTAGCCACCAAAAACCTCCCAGCTTACGCTGGTTTGGGGAGGTTTTTCTCATACATCTTTTGACCCAGTGAGTTCTTTCCAGTTTTTTTTTTCCTTTATTTTATTTTACTCGCATTTGTCTTTTAATTTTCTGAAACCTTTACTTAGGCTAATGCACAATGGGGACATTGTGCGGGTTGGTTTGGGGAATGGTTTCGTGTTACATGCATTGCATTTTGTCACACGTTTATTGCATTTCTGTCTTGCATCGTTCTTTTCTTATTTTCCTTATATATACAAAAATCCAAAAAAATTAAAAAAATTCAAAAAAAATTCCAAAAAATGCACGTTTATTTTAGCATATAGGTCGAGTCGGAACGATAGTATTTCAAGGATGATTTTAGCTATCTTACATGTTTATGCCTTTACCTTACCTTGTCAACTTGTTTTAGTATAAGAGTCTTTTGCATATCTACGAGTTTTTGTCAACTTGCATATCTTGAGACTTGACTTATACCTTGGCGACCTACTATACATTCTAAGTTTTAGAGCTTTATTCCTGGTTTCTTTCTTAAACCAGTTGTCTAGGATGCGAGTAGTACTCCCCTTGGAACATGTTACATCAATATGCATAAACATGAACTTGAATTGCTATATACTTGTTTTACTTTCTCGTTTTTGTGAGTCTTGATACGTGCATTTGGGATCCCTTCTCTCATATTTACCCATGAGCTTCACATAGCCAAATTTGCCTTTTCATTCCCCCAAAACTACATCCCATATTTAGCCTACCCTTCCAAGCTAGTATTTGTAGTCATTGGATTATTTTTTGAGGCATCTTGGTTTGTGTGCTATCGTGAGCAAAAAGAGAAAAGAAAGAAAGAAAGCAAGAAAAGAAAAAAAAAAAGAACAAAATATATATTCAGAAAAATTCAGAAAAGAAAGAAAAAGAAAAAAAATTTTTTCGGGAATTTCAGAACCAGTCGACCGACCACCATCACAGGTCGGCCGACCAACTGGCAGGATCAGATTCAAAATCTCCGTTCCAAAATCCCTTTCTTTTATATGTTATAACTCCCGTACCTCATTCAAAAATATTTGGGAGTCCTTTCTTATATAATGTGAGAGTTGTGCTACAAAAGAGCACTTTCTTAATATCAAAAAAATCGTGAAGTATGTTGTTGGGAATCGGTTTTACTAGCTTGGCTACTAACCCCACATATCCAAAAACATCTTAACCACTTTTTACCTTTTACCTCACATATCTTTCATTACCTCAATTGCATGTATCTAGGCCATTTAATGAGATTGTCATACAAAGTTGTAGAATTCTTGTTCATGTTAGATTGCAGGCATGTTTTCATGGGTCGCAGTTAGGTGAGTGTCATGACAAAATTACTTCTTTCTATCTTTTACATTTACTCACCCTTTGCTTCATGAGTGTCTCGAGCGTACCGCGAGAGTCCATGGTATAAGTCTCTACAGTCTTTATGTTTTCAAGTTTGACAACACCATAACTCGTTTGCATGATTTGAATACTATCTTATTTTGTACTTGGTATTGGTTCAGGCTTACATGTAAATTTCGCTCTGAGATTGAAATCGTTCCATTAGTTAAGATCGAGTCTATTTCTTGCTTGAGGGCAAGCAAGGGTTTGGTTTGGGGAATTTGATACGTGTCTATTTTATGATGTTTTACATCTATTTTTACACGTATTTGGTCGCTCATTTACTATGTTTTAGCCTCTATTTCCCACAAATTGTGTACTTTCGTATTTTTATGCACTTTTGCAGATTTATGCGGAAAAGAGACGATTTAGCACCAAATTCGTATCCTCAAGTCTTTTGCTTAATTAAGGAATAAATGGAAAGTCAACTGGAGTCAAAATCAAGTATCAAGAGTCAAAACAGAAGAAATCCGAAGACTTCCATACAGAAGCGGTCGACCGACCAGTTATACGGGTCGGCCGACCAGGTCCGATTTTCACAAAGTCCAATTTTCATAAAAGGCCCGGAAATAAGAGAAGCCCAGCAAGAAGTGGTCGACCGACCAGTTATACGGGTCGGCCGACCAGATTGAAGCCCATACGATTTCTTTTCTTTTTCGGAAATAAAGTAGAATTAGAATCTTAAGGAAACTCTTAGTTTTTACCCTATATAAGCTAATCTTGTAGCTAGGGTTTATTATCAAGTCTTATTTAGAGAATTCTATTTAGTTTTTAGTTCAATTGCAATCTTTCAATAGTTCCCAAGTATTCAATAAAGTTGATTCCGTTCTACCTTAATCCCAATTGTGGTAATTCTTCTTTAATCTAGTTTTCATTATTGTTCTTATTTCTTTGTTTTACAATTGTTAAGTTAGAATCCCAAGCTTTATTTGAATCTTGCATGCTTAGATTATTTGCCATGTTCTTCATATTTATTCTCAATTTTATATTCGTCTTAGCAGTTATGAGTAGCTAATTTTCATATGTTAGGATGTAGGGGATAATACGCATAGGTAGATAAAAATCCGAAAAACCGACCTGTAGCAGGACCACGGTCGGCCGACTGAAATAGTCGGTCGGTCGACCGAGGCCGTGGTCGGCCGACTGGAGTAGCCGGTCGGTCGACCACTCGCGTCTGTTTCCTTATTTCGTCTTTTCTTATAAATTATAATATCCTGCAATGAGACCAATAGGAGACTTGTAGGATGTTAGTAATGACCTACCCAAGATTGAAAGATACGGGAAGGGCATTGGTTTACACTTTAAGACGGATAGGTTACTCAAGGCTGAAAGGTATGTGACCTGGGATTTAGGAATCACCCTTATTGTTGACACCCAATAATTGTGAGACCTAGGAACTAATAGCATAGGCCGAAAGGAGCTATTAGGTAGCATAGACCTAAAAAGTTATGTTACACCCCCTTACGCGACTGCAATACATGTTGACCTTAGGATTTATTTTACCTTAGCTAATTACTACCCGAACATCCTAGCATCCCTTTTATTATAATTTTATTCTCATCTTTTAATTCTTGTTTTATTTTTATCTTTGCCTTAGATATAGCATCAACCAATCAAACCCCCAAAACTTGTTACCTTTAAACATTAACATTAAGACAATAAACATTCCCCACCTCCTTGTGGTTCGACCCTGACTTTCACTATCTATTGTTAAGGTTAGGAATTATAAATTTATCTTTGGTACCCTCAACGACGGGCATCAGTTATTAGCCAAGCTAGTAAAACCGGTTCCCAACAACATATTTCACGACTTTTGATATTATTAAGAAGGTGGTCTTTTGCAGCACAACTCTCACATTATAAATAAGAAAGGATTCCTAAATATTTTGAATGAAGTATGAGAGTGATAACATATAAAAGAAAGGGATTTCAGAACGAATTTTGAATTCTGACCCTGTCAGTTGGTCGACCGACCAAAGGGTGCGGTCGGTCAACTGACTTTCCTGTACGCTTTGATTTTTTTTCGTTTTTCTTTCATTCTTTTTCTGCATTTTTCTGTTCTTTTTCTTTTCTTTCTTTCTTTCTTTCCTCCTTTTGCTCAAGATAGCATACAAACGAAGATGCCTCAAAAAATATTACAATGACCACAAATACTAGCTTGGAAGGGTAGGCTAAGTATGGGATGTAGTTTTGGGGGATAAAAAGGCAATTTATGGCTATGTAGTGCTTATGGGTAAATAAGAGAAAAGGGATCCCAAATGCACGTACCAAGACTCACAAAATGAGATAGTAAACAAGTATATAGCAATTCAAGTTCATGTTTAAGCATATTGATGTAACATGCTCCAAGGGGAGTACTACTCACATCCTAGACAACTGGTTTAAGAATGAAACCAGGAAATAAGCTCTAAAAACTCTGAATGTATAGTAGATTGCCAAGGTACAAGTCAAGTCTCAAGAAAACAAGTTGAAAAAAAACTCGTAGATAAGCAAAAGACTCTCATACTAAAACAAGTTGACACGGCAAGGTAAAGGCATAAACATGTAAGATAGCAAAGATCATCCTTGAAATACTCTCGTTCCGACTCGACCTATATGCTAAAATAAACGTGCATTTTTTGTTTTACAATTTTAGAATTTTTCTATTTTTTTGGATTTTTGTTTTGTATATGTAAGGAAAATAAGAAAAGAACGAATGCAATACAGAAATGCAATAAACGTGTGACAAAAATGCAATGGAACAATGCATGTGACACGAAACCATTCCCCAAACCAACCCGCACAATGTCCCCATTGTGCATTAGCCTAAGTAAAGGTTTCATAAAATTAAGGGAAAAAAACAAGAAAGTAAAACCAAGGAAAATGGAAAGAACTCACCGGTTTTTTAAGCGCATGAGAAAACTCCCCAAACCAGCGTAAGCTGGGCGGTTTCGGTGGCCAGCAGTGCCACTCCAAGTACCTGAAAAAGTCAAACAAAGAAAGACCTTTTTTGGGGATTAAATGTGTTTTGGGTGATGTATAATGTATTTGAGGGTTTGAATAGAAGAAGAAGTAGTGGAAGCATAAAGGAAAGAAAAGGGAAAGGAACTCCCTTATGACGTTTGCACGCTTCCCAAGAAAATCACGGACCCGCTGTAACAGGTAAACTGGTCGACCGACCAGACGACAGGATACAGGAGTTTCTGATTTGCAGGGTCTCGGTCGACCGACTGATGTTGCCGCTCGGTCGATCGACTTTCCTGTACAGTGGCCTTCTTTTCTCGAGATTAACTTGTATTAAGCAAGTTAACCTTTCCCAAACCTAAAAAAATTATACGTGCGCCCAAAACATGCGCGAAAATCCAGAAACCAAGTCTAATTGTCTCAACTGCGCAACAAAGCAAAAAATGTTCTAAAACTAACGCAAACAAAACTAAAAAGTCTTAACGGAAACACGGAAATTGTCTTAAAAAACATAAACGAGCAAAAAGAAGAAGTTATCCGCGAAGGATGCAGGATTTCTTTGACCAAGGGCTGTGACTGCAGGCTACCCCTTCAGCTATGGTGATTTGGGTAGATGATTTTCTCTCCACCACGTAGATAAATGGGTCATCATCCTTAGCCCTATCCTCCCATCTTCCGGGGTCGTCAACTCCCAAGTCATGGGCTGACACCTTCCTCGATCTCTTCTTCCTTGGGCTCTTCTCTTCAGCCAAATGATCACTTGCTTGAGTGACCTCGTTCTCTACATCATTTGATCGAGTAAGTGGTACTACTCGATCGAGAACATCTCTCTTCCTACCGCCTTTAGACTCTGTCCCTAGTGTTGCAATTTCTGGAGCATCCAAATCAGCCTCTTGAGCAAGGGATTCACCTGCACATGTCTCAAAGGATCCTTGTACATAACATTCACTAATATTATAAAAAACATCAGAAATGTTAACAATTGAATCCAGCACAGAACAAGGTTCATTAACCGAAGGTTCAAACGTAGGAGGAACATGTTCATTACTAACACTTACAAACATAGGTTGGTCAGACAAGGGGTGAATTCTTAAATCATCAGTTGTATCCAAGTCAGTATCATCAACGGGGAGGGAAAGAGAGTCAAGTAACCTATCATACTCATCCTTATCAAGAATGAGTGAATCTTCAGCAACGGGAGTGATAGGATCACTCTCGATAGAAGAATCCGGGTTACTAAAATTAACGCCCTCATACCTCTCCGTATCTTCGCTGGCTTGGATTAGGTGTTTGAGAAGTTCCCATTGCATCTCATAGGGCAAGTCTAAAAAATCCCATCCAAAATTTCTCTCAATCTCGATCAAGGTCTTACCAGTAACTCCTTCATAAAAGATACGACAAACCTCCCAAATACTAACAGGATAGTCAGACTGAGAAAGGAAATAGGTTAATCTACTACAATAGATATGCAATTGTTCATGCTCGAGTTGTGGGAAAGGGGCGATAGTCATGACGGCAAAAGAAAAGGGAAAACATAAACAAAAAACAATAAACACTGGCGTCACCTCCCCGGCAACGGCACCAAAATTTGACACCCGTCGTTGAGGGGTGCCAAAGATAAGATTTATAAAACCTCGGCTTAAAACTAGATAGCGTAAGTCAAGGGTCGAACCACAGAGAGGTGGGGAGTGTTTATTGGTTAAGGTCAAAGTTTTTAGGGTAACAATTTGGGGGTTTATATTAGTTGTCACTAAGTCTAGAATAAAAGACAATAATAAAACAAGAAAATAGGAAAGAGATAAAACTTATGATAAAAGGGATGCTAGGATGTTCGGGTAGTAAATAACTATGATGGTGTAAATCCTAAGTCAACATGTATTGCAGTCGCGTAAGGGGTGTAACATATCCTTTCGGTCTATGGTACCTAATAGCTCCTTTCGGCCTATGCTATTAGTTCCTAGGTCTCACAAATATTGGGTGTCAACAATAAGGGTGATTCCTAATTTCTAGGTCACATACCTTTCAGTCTTAAGTAACCTAGCCGTCTTAAAGCGTAAACCAATGCCCTTCCCGTATCTTTCAACCTTGGGTAGGTCATTACTAACATCCTACACGTCTCCTTTCAGTCTCATTGTAGGTTATTATGGTCGACGAAATAAAGCAGAACTGAAAACATACGCGGTTTGGTCGACCGACCAGCTACTCCAGTCGACCGACTAAACACCTAGGTCGACCGACCAGTTAAGCCGGTCGGCCAACCTAAGTCTGCTACAGGCAGTCTCAGGTTTCGCACCATCTATGCATATTACTCCCTACATCCTAACATATGCAATTAGCTACTCATGGATATGGAAATAACAACGAAAACAGTAATAATCATGGGATTCATAATGAACATTAATCTAAATATGCGACAACACCAAAGGCTTTGGGATTCTAACTTAAAACGGATACTAATAATTCTAATAAGAGAACAATAATGAAACTGAAATCAAGAGGAGAATTACCGTAATATGGATTAGGGCAGAAAAGAACAAACTTTATTGAGTTCCGTTGAAAGATTAATGAACAATGAACAAAACTTAAAGATGGTACTGAATAATAGATGTGTTTTCTAGATGTAAAACTTGATGATTTAACCCTAATCCCGAGATTAGCTTAAGTAGGCGGTAATAACAAGTTTCCTAATGACCTAATCACGCGAATGGGCTTTTGCGATTATTCTGAAACTGCGCTCTGGTCGACCGACCAGGGTACGAGGTCGGTCGACCTATCGTCGGGCTTGGTGGACTTCTGACTTTAAGATAGCAGGTCCTCTGGTCGACCGACTTAGGTAGTAGGTCGGTCGACCCACTTTCCTGTACGTCAGTCTTGATTTTGCCTTGGTTTGACTTTGTGGTACTTGCTGGTTCGTGACTTGAGTTGAATTTTCCTCGTTCCTTGGTCATGCAAAAATCCCGAGGGTAGAAATTTGGTGTAAAATTGTCTCTTTTCCGCATAATTCTGCAAAAGAGCATAAAAATACGAAAGTAGACAATTGTTGGGAAATAAAGGCTAAAACATAGTAAATGAGCGACAAAATGCGTGTAAAAATAGATGTAAAACATCATAAAATAGACACGCATCACCCACCAAAGACGGTCTAACCCGACTACTACATATCATATATTCGAGACAACTCCCTCATCCCAACATATTATGGATTTAGCTACTCATGATGAGGTTAACAAAGATTATGACGATAACGAGAAAACACTCACATGTCAAACTAGAGGATCCCAACTCAGACCATAGTTTGACACGCATACAAACATCAGTATATATCGTACTACAGCGGTCCTAACTCAGACATATTCCGATATATACTACAACCAAGGCCTTAGTCCTATCTTTCTAGACTTGTAATCAACACTTAATTGACCCCGGGAACTAAGTTGAGGGAGAGCCGGTTTCCCTTTCGGTTACCCGACTGGGGGGGTCTCTATCCTCTCTCCATTCCCGAACCCAATATAGTGCCGCCCATCCTCCGGGTACCTCAAACACACATACAAGGTATACGGAACAAGTTTCAAGCAAATCGGACAAGCCGATCAAAAGATAAAACGATTTTAAAGTGAAAAGGGTCCTCAGCCGGTCAGCCGACTGACAACCCATTCACGAAACAGCCTTAAAACAAAACAACCTATGAGGAAGGATCCCCAGCCGGTCGACCGGCCGTTGGCCACCCGGCAAGGAGACCAACTCCCTACTTCCTCTTCCTACGCAAAACACCCATTAAGGTGTCTCAGCTGGTCAACCGGCGGTCGGCTAACCGGCTGAGCACCCACTCAGCTTAAATTCTCAAAAAGCGAAGAAAACGCAAAAAGCCTCCCCAGCCGGTCGACCGGCTCAGAATCCCTGAACCAAAAATCGCATCTTACAGTATTCTTAAACTCGATTAAATCGATACAAATTCTCAAAATTCGTAACAAGCAAAGACTACCCAGCATATTATACATACATATGATTCAATAGTAAGTGAAAATGTCAACAACAAACACATTCCAACATCAAACATTGTATTCGTCTTAAGATTGTAAAAACTGAAAATGAACAAGTAAACATGTGAAACAACCATGTAACCTCAAATAAATTATGTGAGACTAATTCCTATCATGTTACTAAACTTATGCAACAATAACAATACCCAAAATCGGAAACCACAACAAGAATTATCAAGAAAAGTGCTATTTTAACAAAAAGGCCGAGTTACTCGTAATTGTCACCTTAAAAGCGATTATGCTCCAAATTCTTCTTTAATAACAAAGCTATCAACTTCAGGATCCTCTAAATCAACCCCTACATCAAAAGAAACGGAATTAAGAAGCCTAAAACGGAATCTAGCCAAAACAGTGTCTTTTTCGAGTTCGACGAAATTGAAATTGAAAGAGATAGATGGCTTGGAAATCTCGCAAGGATTCCGAAAATGTAAGACTTACCGCGATTCGAGTTCGGAAAGAGGTTGAAATGTCGATTTTAAGCTTTGAAAGGGGAAGAACAATGGTGAAAGAATGTAAAAGTGAAAATGAATTGTGATGTCGATGAAATGGTTTGCTTTAGGGTTTAAGTAGTGTCCTTTCCTTATTTTGAGTCGGGTTACTTGTTTGTGAAACGGGTTTAAGTCGGGATAAGATTATGCCAAGCAAATAACTGTTGGGGCTGGTGTCCTTGACAATTAGTAGAATGACTTACTAAATCTCTTAAAGGATCACAAGGGCATACTTCAGTATTACTATCAGTTGATCCACGTTTATCAATAACGGTTGGCTTGCTAGATAAGTTTGACGTTATTGTCATACGGATGGCGGTGATCAACTGGTCCCTATACGTCACACCTATAGGACACGTTTGAGAGATGTGAAAGTATGAAAATACAGTCACATTTATGTCGGATACGACTAAACAGTTAGTCAGAGGTATTGACTATTAAATTAGTAAATGAGATGTTGAGATTATTATTTAATACGGATTAAATAATTTTAGCTAATACGGATTACATGATTAATTCGTAAAATTAAATATAAACGGTTATATTTAATTAAATATTGAATTTGCGTATTAATATAAACAGTTATATTAATTTGGCCAATTATACAATATCGTATTTTGTCAGACCATTATTGATGTTATCAAATGCATTAATATCTGATAACATGCATACGATTTATAATAAATACCCGCGAATAATATTTAGCAAAACGGGTCGAATCACGCAAGGGAATAAGGTAAGAGTGGATAAAGCCCACCCCTACCCTACTCCAATTCGGCCGACCCAAGGGTAACAAAAGGAGAGTTAATCTCCTTTTGTCAACTAGTGGTAGAATCATAATTCTCACAATTAGGGTTTTGAGAGCATCCTTCTCCCATAACTCAGATCTCACATCTAAACCTCACAAAACTCTCCCCATATTGCAAGGCAATTGGAGAGCCTTTCTAGCACACGCGACATCGTCTTAAACAAAGTCTTGGGTGCAAGTTATAGGAGGGAGTTTACTTTAATTCTTGTTCTTAGGCCAATTCAAGCAAGGACCCAAGGTTGTTATTCTTTTCATGTTTTTAATCTTATGACTATAATCACAATTGTATATTTCGTTATAATCCTTAATGTTTTAGGGCGAATACATGTTATATTCCCAACAAGTGGTATCAGAGCCAAGGCCACGAAATTTTACTTTTGTGTTTTTCATAAGGTTTTATTTAAAAATTTTGAAAATCGTGTTCAGTCACCAAGTCGGTCGATCGACCCCCTGTTGCGGTCGGTCGACCGCCTCCTGCGTGTGTTTTCTGTTTCGGCAGTTTTCTTTTTGTGAGTAATCGATCTTGTTTTCGATTATTGTTTACATATTGTTAATTAATCGATATTTTTAGCAATATGTGAATTTTTTTTGTTGTTTAATTTTTTTAAAAAAAAACTTGTTTTGGCTTTAAAGCAAAGCGATTTGCGTTTTCAGAAACTCGTTTTTCCAGTTTGGTGGTCGGTCGACCTGGTTGATAGGTCGGTCGACCTTGGTGCTGTTACAGGAAGTTTTTTATGACTGGCAGACGATCGGTCGACCCCGAGGTGAGGTCGGTCGACCACGTCTCTATAACAGGCGTTCTATTTTTCCGAAAATAACTTGTTTTATTTTCCCTTGGCCTTTAATAATATACTGTATACGGAAATAGTATATTATTTTTGTGAAACGGTTCACTCTCACATGATACATATTATTTTAAAACGGTTTAAGATAATGGATTATAAATTTATTAAGATTAATGTGGTTAAAACGGTATAATCACATAATTTTAATCTCGTAAGGTGGTTTGGTAAAATTTCTTAAACATAACAACGGTATTATGTCATGAATGAATTTTATTTTTAGTTGATGCATTTTATTTATCGTCTTGTTGAATGTCTTTGAATGCTTTCTATAACGTATTTAATTTTTGCAAACGGTTGTAACTTAGTGTGGCCTTAGAAGATTGTGTTACCGTAATGATGGAACACAGTCTTGTTTGTAATTTTGAGATCTTGTATATCCGTTTTGGGTTTTTGCCATGTAATTACTTTTGTATTTAAATTAGAATGTAAATAGGATTATATTTGTAATTAAAATTAGTCATTTTGTGAAGACCAAAGACGGAGACCGGATGCTCACTCCCGCTGCAAAGACCAAGATAGAACATCAAGACAAGCTTCTAAGGTCCAACGGTGGATTCCAAAGTTGTTTTTATGTTTATTTTGGTAGGATAGGCCACACTAGGACTTTTATTTACGTTTATTGCATTTATTTTTATGCTTTCATCGATAATAGCTTGCATCATATTCCGCCTAAAACCAAACCACCTATAACATGCCTGAAAAATGACTCATGTAGAGGTTACGCGTTAGTTTTCTGTGACAATACAGATGTCACATGTCACATGCAAAGCCATCACTTTATTTCATTCATTCACGTATATGCTAGATATTAGTTCACTTAAAATGGATAAATATAAGTTGATGGGGTCTTCCTCGTATAACCAAAAATTGAGACTAGTCTTTATAAATCAGACTCCCATGAATCCCTTCTTCGTCGGTAGGCATAATATGACCCCTTCTACGTCGGGTAAGTGGGAACAGATGATTTATTTTATCTCAACATCGTGGTCACTCGATACTATCTAACGACTATGATGGACTAATAGATAGGATTTACGGAAATCTATCGTCCAAGAGTTCCAACGGTGGAATTAGCCAAGCTGTGGGCTTATCAATATACGGAAATTGAGTCTTGGGATCATTTATATAATTCTTGAGGGAGATCAATTATATAAATGCATGAGTCTACGAGTTTAAATTCAATTTAAAATAGACTTAAATCACAACGATGAGTTGCTTATATGGTTTTGTTTTTATCTTCTTTTCAGTGTAGAACACGATCATTTAAACTACTGTATAACAAATGGCTGGTGAAGACCCAATGCCAAGTGCCAAACTAGCACGTGAATCCTGGCTTAAAGCCTTCATGGACTCCATGAATCAGTCTACTAGACTGAGGAATAATGGGTCAAACTTCTCTGACTGGGAGGCAGCGTTACGGAATGTTGCCATTGCTGACGGAAAGCTCAAGTACTTAACTGAGCCCATTCCGGCACACCCAGGATTTGGAGCTAGAGCTAACGAAGTTCGCGCTCTTAGCGACTTCGTCATGAAAGCGGGTGCGATAAAGAACGTACTCATCTATGAATGGAATCCAATTTGCAAAGACGCTTCATCTCCCATGGTGAAAACAAGATTTTCACCATGCTCACTAACGAATTCTCGAAAGCTCCGAGAATCGTTTCTTATGAGCATACCTGTCGCTTCTTTGAAGCAAAACTCCAGAAGGGCCAAGCTGTTAGCCCACATATTCTCAACATGATTGAGAATATCGAGAAACTGGAGGCCCTAAACTGCAAGATCAGTGAGAACATCATCGTTGATCGAATGCTTCATTTGCTTCATGATGGGTTCGCCCTCTTTAGGGCCAACTATTACATGAACGGCATGAAGAAGACTCCTCATGAGCTCCACTCCCTTCTCGTACAGACCGAGAAGGATCTGAAATTAAGTGGGAGCGTGAAGCAGGATGTTCTCATGATCTCCAGTAAGGGTAAGGGTAAGGGGAAAGCTAAAGCTCAGGGCGACCTAGCGGTAGGTAAGCCCAAGTTCAAGAAGTCACGATTCACTAAGAGTGGGCCCGGTGAGTCGAGCAACTCACAGGGCAAGACAAAGAGTAAGGATACAAGCATGGAATGTCACCATTGCCACAAGACTGGGCATTAGAGGCGCACATGCCCCATGTATCGTGAGGACATTAAAGCAGGTCGCGTTATTCCTGTTGGTATGTCTTCTTCTTCTTTTATTCACATGATTGAGATTAACCATGCAAGTTACGGAACTTGGGTACTAGATACTAGTTGTGGTTCTCATCTATGTAATCATGTGCAGGGCCTACGAAACCAAGAACCCCTCATCAAGGGTGAGGTTGACCTGCGTGTCGGGAATGGAGCACGTGTTGCTGCAGTCTCGAGGGGAACATACGTGATCCAGCTTCCAAGTGGATTCGAGTTATCTTTGTATAACTGTTATTATGTTCCTAGTTTATCCAAAAACATTATTTCAGTTTCTGCACTTGACAAACTTGGTTTTTCATTTGTAATAGAGAATAATAGCTGTATTTTCTCATTGCACAATATGATTTATGGCAAGGCAGTTTCCATGAATGAAATTTATGTTTTAGATCAAACCACCGAAATATTACATGTGAATAACAAGAGATTAAAGGTTGGTGACAAAGATCAAACTTACCTATGGCACTGCCGTATGGGACATATAAATGAGAAACGCGTAAAACAGCTCATAAGGAATGAAGTTATCTCGGCCTTTGATTTCGAATCATATGGCACGTGTGAATCATGTCTCATCGGTAAGATGACTCGTATTTCCTTCAAAGGTGTTGGAATGCGCGCTGCCGACCTATTAGGACTCATACATACGAATGTATGTGGCCCTATGTCGATCAACGCACGAGAAGGCTATAGATATTTCATCACTTTCACGGATGATTTGAGTAGATATGGCTATGTCTACTTAATGAAACATAAAAGTGAATCCTTTGACAAGTTCAAAGAATACCAGAATCGGGTACAGAACCAACTGGGCAGAAAGATTAAAGCACTTCGGTCTGATCGTGGTGGCGAATATCTTTATCACGAGTTTGATCAACACCTTAAAGATTGTGGCATCGTTCTACAGTTGACTCCACCTGGAACACCACAATTAAATGGTGTGTCCGAACGGAGAAATCGAACTCTACTTGATATGGTTCGATCCATGATGAGTCACACCGTTGTGCCTGATTCATTATGGGGCTATGCTCTTTTGTCGGCCGCTCTAATACTTAACCGAAGTCCGTCTAAAGCTGTTGACAAGACTCCATTTGAATTATGGAAGGTAACGGTCCCTAACTTGTCCTTTATTCGGGTTTGGGGCTGCGAGGCTTATGTCAAGTGGAGACACGAGGATAAGCTCGGCCCGCGATCGGTCAAGACATACTTTATAGGCTATCCAAAAGGAACATTTGGTCATTACTTCTACTCGCCAACCGAACAATGTGTTTTTGTTGCGGCTAGTGCGACGTTCTTAGAGAAAGAATTTCTCGAGAACAAGTCGAGTAATAGAACCTGTAATACCCCGTATTTTAGCCGCGGTCAGCGGCAGTCAAACCATGTTTTTTACAAGTATTTTAAATGGAATGTTTATAAAGTATTTTACGTAAACTGTTATTACTTTATAAATCGTATTTCTACGATCATTTCGTATTTCATAATCATTTTATATTTGACGATTATTTAATAAAATGATATTTCATTCGTATTTCTTTAATTTTGATAATATATTTATAATTAAATATATTTCCTTTTTTATATTTATTTCTCATCTATACTTGTTTATTATTTAAGTCGTAATTATATTTAAATCCTACTTTTTATGTAAGTGCTGATAATTTTATAATTAATTTAATTAATATTTACTACTACTAAACTACATAATTTAATTAGTATAATTATTTATATGTCGCGTTTATTTTAAGTTACGAGTTGAGAACAGAATATAGATGTCAGAGTGTCTTGATATGCGTGACGGGCCAAGTAAGAAAAGTGTTGGGCTCGGTCTTGGAGTTGAGAGACCGGGTACAATGAAAAAAAAAAACCCTACTTACCCTAATAATGCATCGACTAAACATAGTCTCCTCTTCCTCATACAACTCTACCATTACTATGATGTTAAACTCCCTAATTAGTTCAGTTCCAATTAATTGACTATCGATTCGTTATGTGTTCAACAAGAAGTTTCTGGGTCTCAGGTAAATTCTATTTTTCTAATTATTGGTTATTGTTAGGGATTTCACATTTTGTACTGTGTATTTAGGAATTGGGGAAATATGATATGATTGTTGGAATTCGTAGCTTCTAGATTGTAAAAACATTGACAAATTCAGTTTATTAATCATTAACATATCCTTAACATGTGGAATTTTGTTTATGTTGTTTATCCGCCAAGACACTCACAGGTAAAGTTTTGATTAAGGGGTAATTTGTTTGTATTAGTATTTGATAAGATCAATTTTGTGGTCAGTGGAAAAAGTGTACAACTCTCTTATAATTCATTCAAACATGCCAGCCATTAGCTTTTCTCTTTCTATGTTAATTAATGAGTTATAATCAAAAGTTACAAGTAGTAGTGGGTTAGTGCACTTCGGCTAGAACACGGGTTTTCGTACCCAGTTTCTCCAAGGTGGGTGAATTGAGGGCGTGTGGTGTAGGGGTCGTAGGGGACTATTGTCGGGTGTGTCTTTTACTCTTACACAAATTTTACAATAAGACGGTCTTACACTATGAGACCATTTGGTTTTATAATAAGTTTCTCATTTAATACAAATAAATGAACCTGTTGTACGCGTGGGACGGTCTCACACAAGAGTTACTGCTATTCATATTATTATTAGTATTATTAATATTATTATTAAAAGTTATTAGTAGATAGTTCTTATAATAATTATGCGACGGTTATTGATATTATTTGATTAGTTTATGTTTTGATATTGTTATTAGTTTAATTAGATTATTTAATTTATTTATATGGTTGTGTGACGGTAATTTAGGTAATCAACGAATTTAGTAATCGACTAGTTATGCTTAATATAATCTCGTTATGCTTAAAGAGTCATTTGGTTAATTAAATTAATTAGTTAATAGATTATACCTTGTTTACACAATTATATTAGTTAGTAATTATTCATACTATATTTGTTAGGTGAAATTTTGGAAGTGACATAAATCTGTTTACTTACTGGCTTGCTACTGGACTATATTGCTATCCAGGTAGGATACACTGACCCTATACTCTATGAGGTGTTATGAATGAATGTTGGATGGTGTGTTATGGATGCTGAGCATGATTTATATGAGAATGATATTGGTTGGATTGAGTGTTGTTTATTATTATTGGTATGCACATTGCATTATTTAATAGCATGATGGATTAAGAGTATTATTGCATTCATGAGCATGGCATGTGCATTGGTTACGGATATGAGATGAAGATGATATTATTGGGCCCAGGCTAGTTCTGCAGGACTAGACCTGGTGACCTCAGCTGTTATGCTGGTGTTCGGCGACGGCCGATTATAGTCTGCCGGGAGGTTCGGTATGGCTGGGTGTTACGGGTTTGAGATTGAGAATTGAGATTGAGATTGAGCTCGAGCATATCATTGCATTTGCATATCATAATTGTTGCATTATAATTATTGTGTTACCCTACTCAACCGCGAGGTTGACAGTGTATTCGTGTACACCTACGATGATCCGGAATGGGGAGTAGATTCTACAGGTCAGAGACAGATGAGCTAGGAGCTGGGGCAGGAATGTGAGATGCATACCTTGGACCGACTTAGAAATATATCACATCTAAAGAAGTCATCAGTTGTATTTTTCTTTTCCATTATGTAGTAACTGTGATAACCAAGTTTTAAATTTTATCAGTTTTATATAAGTACTTTGGTTGTTTTACTTTGTTATTCACTACCTCGGACATTTCGAGATGGTAACAACTCTATTTATTTGAGAATGTCTTGCTAAAGGCTCTTAAATAAATGGGGGTGTTACAAAGTGGTATCAGAGCGAACGATCTTCAGGCCTAAAAACAAAGGAACAAAAATAATGAATATAGGAAGAGTCAAATAAAATGAACCCCGGGCTAATAACTGTTAGGAGCCCTCAGGATTGGGATGAGTTAGGGGCCCCCTCAAACCAAGCCACTGGCCCTATCAGTCTAACCTGGAAACCCTCGAGTGATGTAGAGAGTGGGAAGTAATGAAATAAAGGAACAGACCTAATTATATGGTACTAACATCCTCGCAGGAGAAGAACGAGGTAAGTCATAATGTGAGTTATGGCTAGTGGTGTGTATTGAAAGAATGTGATTGATACTGAAATGTTGACTGATCTGAATGATTGAATGTGCAATTTTCAGATAATGGATGTATATTTATTGGACAGTAATTTGGGTGATAAGATCATATGATTTTGGTGTTTCGAAATGTCCCTATGATATCTGGTTATTAAATGACTATCATAACTATGTAATATATTGGTTGGCGTTTGGATATGAATGATCGGATTTATATTTTATAGTAATCCATGTCTAGTGATATGCGGAATGTGTTAACCCAAGCCATGAATGTTATATAGTTATGTATTTCATAGGTCGTACTTAAAGTTTACATGACAATTTCTATTTACACACAATTAGTTTGGCTATAGAGTCAGTATTCAATAAGTGGCACCTTTGTGATTTTTAGGATATATGCTTACGTACTTTTATGTTGTGATTGTTACGATGGTAGGAACTAATGCGTTGTTCATACATGTATAACTATTGAATTATTTCATTGACGCTACCTTTCGCTTTCGCAATCTTCATTGTTTCGTAGATGGCAATTTTGGTTTGAAATAATGAATACCTGTTAAATTGGTGCAATGTGATTTCAATGCTTCAAATGATATGTCAACATGTTTTGGAAGAAGAATGGTTGTATTTCAATGTGATACTGTGAAGTGATTTCAAGGAACAAAATTTTTAACAAATTTCCAGAATGTTACCTTGTTTGTACGGGCTACCATTTAAAATGTGTTATCTATATGAATATGAAAATTTTATGTATGATAACCGTTTGAGTTAACTTTCAAATGCTTTTGGTTTCATGATTATACGAGCTATATTTTGTGAGAAATAAATATTTTAGTCGACAATGTTCAAATTGTTACTGTACAGTTCTGTTTTGACTCATGTTTTGCAAAAGAAACCATTTAAAACGTATTTATTGTTTATGCGTAATTACAACTCCAATGTTTAGAATATCCATCCACGTTTTTGAAATGATAAGCCACGTAAAATCTTAACGAATCGTTATTTAATGGTGATTTTTGCAAGTTGCCCAATTTTCTGTTTAGTTGCTATAAAAGTTTTTGTTCAGATTAACTGAGTTGTAAAAAAATTGTTATAAATAATTCCTGTAAGCTTTGCATTTGATTCTTTTTCCTATGATTAGTTAATTCATTATATTTTCAAAAAACTATAATAGCCCGCAAAATAGCTAAGCGGTTATTTAATTATGATTTTTTGAAATTTGTTGCGTGATGTACGATTGTTGAAATGGTAAAGTTTTAAATAAAAGTTTAATCAAATATGAGTTATGTGATGCAACAATGTGATATCCTGAGATGGCATTAGTGGCATGAACAGTAGTCATATGATATGAACATGAACTTTATTATATGATAATAAACCTCTTATTTTGCAAGTTATATTTATCACCGATTTAATGATAAATGATGTAATGTGAGTAGATGGGAAATGTACCTATGTGATTTTTTTTTACTTATTTGTACATAAAAATGCTAAGCTGACTTGCTAGTCTATGATTGGTGTATATCTCGTGAAATATGTTATTGCTCCGTGTTTAAATACATTAAGTAAATAATTGCCTAGGTCTTTTGAAAAATTGTGTGCATAAACATTATTTTTGCTTCTATAATATGAGTATGAGCATGAAATGGTTTCATTTGTCAAGTATGAACTATGAGTTAGCTGCTTGTCTACATTAGTGTAAATGTGTTGTGTTGTGTTAAAATTTCCAAGGGTATATAGGTGTTAGTTGCCCTGATTTTACTGCATAGCATGAGATTGACGAGTATGTTTTGTTGCTTTAAAATTCGAATGCTAGTTGCCATATAAAGTAATTAACTTATCAGATGACTCGTGATTCTTGTTTCAACGGTCTGCGTGAGCATGGATGTGGAATTTTATAATGGGGTTACGGGGACGTAACCATGTTTTAAGGAGGATAGGATTGTAAAATCTTAATGATTTATGATATGACTAGTTGTTATGGCATGAAAAACTGATATGTCGTGATTGTTTGAATATGCGTGATAATCATATTCACTTATGTTACGCATTATAATGTGATTCGTGAAGTATCCTTTAACTTTGTTATGCGTTAAACTTTGGGGACAAAGTTTTCTCAACGAGGGTAAAATGTAACACTTCGCGTTTTAGAGCTTATATATATGTACTACTTGTGTTTGTTTCGTGCTTGTTAGATGTTTTGTTACCTTTACGGGGTGGTGAACTTCGGGACGAAGTTCATTTTAAGGAGGGAAGACTGTAATACCCCGTATTTTAGCCGCGGTCAGCGGCAGTCAAACCATGTTTTTTACAAGTATTTTAAATGGAATGTTTATAAAGTATTTTACGTAAACTGTTATTACTTTATAAATCGTATTTCTACGATCATTTCGTATTTCATAATCATTTTATATTTGACGATTATTTAATAAAATGATATTTCATTCGTATTTCTTTAATTTTGATAATATATTTATAATTAAATATATTTCCTTTTTTATATTTATTTCTCATCTATACTTGTTTATTATTTAAGTCGTAATTATATTTAAATCCTACTTTTTATGTAAGTGCTGATAATTTTATAATTAATTTAATTAATATTTACTACTACTAAACTACATAATTTAATTAGTATAATTATTTATATGTCGCGTTTATTTTAAGTTACGAGTTGAGAACAGAATATAGATGTCAGAGTGTCTTGATATGCGTGACGGGCCAAGTAAGAAAAGTGTTGGGCTCGGTCTTGAAGTTGAGAAACCGGGTACAATGAAATAAAAAAAAAAACCCTACTTACCCTAATAATGCATCGACTAAACATAGTCTCCTCTTCCTCATACAACTCTACCATTACTATGATGTTAAACTCCCTAATTAGTTCAGTTCCAATTAATTGACTATCGATTCGTTATGTGTTCAACAAGAAGTTTCTGGGTCTCAGGTAAATTCTATTTTTCTAATTATTGGTTATTGTTAGGGATTTCACATTTTGTACTGTGTATTTAGGAATTAGGGAAATATGATATGATTGTTGGAATTCGTAGCTTCTAGATTGTAAAAACATTGACAAATTCAGTTTATTAATCATTAACATATCCTTAACATGTGGAATTTTGTTTATGTTGTTTATCCGCCAAGACACTCACAGGTAAAGTTTTGATTAAGGGGTAATTTGTTTGTATTAGTATTTGATAAGATCAATTTTGTGGTCAGTGGAAAAAGTGTACAACTCTCTTATAATTCATTCAAACATGCCAGCCATTAGCTTTTCTCTTTCTATGTTAATTAATGAGTTATAATCAAAAGTTACAAGTAGTAGTGGGTTAGTGCACTTCGGCTAGAACACGGGTTTTCGTACCCAGTTTCTCCAAGGTGGGTGAATTGAGGGCGTGTGGTGTAGGGGTCGTAGGGGACTATTGTCGGGTGTGTCTTTTACTCTTACACAAATTTTACAATAAGACGGTCTTACACTATGAGACCATTTGGTTTTATAATAAGTTTCTCATTTAATACAAATAAATGAACCTGTTGTACGCGTGGGACGGTCTCACACAAGAGTTACTGCTATTCATATTATTATTAGTATTATTAATATTATTATTAAAAGTTATTAGTAGATAGTTCTTATAATAATTATGCGACGGTTATTGATATTATTTGATTAGTTTATGTTTTGATATTGTTATTAGTTTAATTAGATTATTTAATTTATTTATATGGTTGTGTGACGGTAATTTAGGTAATCAACGAATTTAGTAATCGACTAGTTATGCTTAATATAATCTCGTTATGCTTAAAGAGTCATTTGGTTAATTAAATTAATTAGTTAATAGATTATACCTTGTTTACACAATTATATTAGTTAGTAATTATTCATACTATATTTGTTAGGTGAAATTTTGGAAGTGACATAAATCTGTTTACTTACTGGCTTGCTACTGGACTATATTGCTATCCAGGTAGGATACACTGACCCTATACTCTATGAGGTGTTATGAATGAATGTTGGATGGTGTGTTATGGATGCTGAGCATGATTTATATGAGAATGATATTGGTTGGATTGAGTGTTGTTTATTATTATTGGTATGCACATTGCATTATTTAATAGCATGATGGATTAAGAGTATTATTGCATTCATGAGCATGGCATGTGCATTGGTTACGGATATGAGATGAAGATGATATTATTGGGCCCAGGCTAGTTCTGCAGGACTAGACCTGGTGACCTCAGCTGTTATGCTGGTGTTCGGCGACGGCCGATTATAGTCTGCCGGGAGGTTCGGTATGGCTGGGTGTTACGGGTTTGAGATTGAGAATTGAGATTGAGATTGAGCTCGAGCATATCATTGCATTTGCATATCATAATTGTTGCATTATAATTATTGTGTTACCCTACTCAACCGCGAGGTTGACAGTGTATTCGTGTACACCTACGATGATCCGGAATGGGGAGTAGATTCTACAGGTCAGAGACAGATGAGCTAGGAGCTGGGGCAGGAATGTGAGATGCATACCTTGGACCGACTTAGAAATATATCACATCTAAAGAAGTCATCAGTTGTATTTTTCTTTTCCATTATGTAGTAACTGTGATAACCAAGTTTTAAATTTTATCAGTTTTATATAAGTACTTTGGTTGTTTTACTTTGTTATTCACTACCTCGGACATTCCGAGATGGTAACAACTCTATTTATTTGAGAATGTCTTGCTAAAGGCTCTTAAATAAATGGGGGTGTTACAGAACCTTCGATCTATCGGAGATTCAAGAACCAACTACCGAGCAACCATTGGAGGAAATAGTTCCTTCAACCAAGGCCGCGGTAGATATTCCTGAGGAACCTAGGAGGTCAGGAAGAGTCTCTATTCCTCCAGACAGATACATTGGTATGGTCGAGGAACATGACATAGATGACGTCTTACTCCTAGAGGGTAATGAACCCACAACCTATAAAGGTGCCATGACTAGTTCTGACTCAAAGCTATGGCTAGAAGCCATGCAATCTGAGATGGACTCCATGTATGTGAACAACGTGTGGGATCTTGTGGACCTACCTGCAAAGGTACGTCCCCTTCAATGCAAATGGCTTTACAAAATAAAGCATGCCGTGGAAGGACAACAGGAAATCCACAAGGCAAGACTAGTTGCTAAAGGTTTCACCCAAGTGCCAGGCTTGCACTACGATGAAATCTTTGCACCCGTAGTCATGCTGCGTTCCATTCAGATTATCTTAGCGATCGCCGCATTTCACGATTATGAAATCTGGCAAATGGACGTTAAAACCGCCTTCTTAAACGGTTATTTTGAGGAAGAGTTGTACATGGTACAACCCGAGGGTTTTATTGATCCAGAACATCCTAAGAAGGTTTGCAAGCTTAAGCGTTCCATCTATGGACTTAAGCAAGCATCACGGAGTTGGAATCATCGCTTCGACCCCGTGATAAAAGAGAATGAGTTTATTCGATCAGTCGAGGAACCATGTCTCTATATCAAGTCGAGTGGGAGCAAGATTGTCTTCCTAGTACTGTATGTCGATGACATACTTTTGATTGGGAATGACATACCTCTCCTTTCTTCGGTTAAAGCATGGTTGAAAAACCATTTCCAGATGAAATATCTGGGAGAGGCAAAAAAAATTTTGGGCATCCGTATCTACAGGGATAGATCACGACGGATGTTGTCTCTCAGTCAGGAGTCTTATATAGATAAGATCCTAGAGAGATTCAGCATGACGAACTCCAAGAAAGGGTTCCTTCCTATGACTACTGGGCTTCACTTGAGAAAGACTCAAGAAGCTAAGACATTGGAAGAGAAAGAGCGCATGAGTCGGATTCCTTACGCTTCGGCTATAGGATCGATCATGTATGCCATGATATGCACACGTCCAGGCGTTGCATATGCATTGAGTATGACAAGTCGATTCCAAGCTCATCCAGGTGAACAACACTGGATGGCCGTGAAAAACATTCTTAAGTACCTACGGAGGACTAAAGATAGGGGATTGACTTATGGAGGCGACTCGACGCTATGCGCCACGGGTTACGCTGATGCTAGCTTCCAAACGGATCGAGACGACTCGAAATCTCAATCTGGATTCGTTTTTACTCTTAATGGCGCTGCTGTCAGCTGGAAAAGTTCTAAACAAAGTGTTACAGCAGATTCTACGACTGACTCCGAGTACTATGCCGCTTCGGAAGCAGCTAAGGAAGCAATATGGATGCGTCAATTCTTACAAGGACTATCAGTAGTGCCTAGTTCGAATGACCCAATCACCGTTTATTGTGACAATAAAGGTGCCATCTTCCAAGCAAAGGAGCATAAGTCTAGCAACAAAGCTAGACATGTACAACGGAAAGCTCATCTAATCAGAGATTACGTGGAGCAAAAGGAGATATTTATTGATAAGATCGCTACGGATGACAACATAGCTGATCCTCTCACAAAAGCATTACCACGTGATAAGCATGAAGGGCACATTAATTCCATGGGAATCAGATGTGTTCCTAAGTTGTAGTACTCTTTTATGGATTCATGTTATAATTCATTTTCTCGTGTACTCTATTACAACCTCATTGTTATGATATTTAATGTTTTGTTTTTCATGTGGAATTGTACGGCAATTTTGAACACCACAAAGTGAACTGAATAACATTACATCGTTTTCGTCCTTGATTACCCACTTGAGCTGATAACACAGGTAATCATTTTGTGACGTTGGTTGATGGTGGGTTCAACGAACCATAACTCAAACAGTTGACTGACCAATCACAAAGGCGAGTTATACGGATATCTCGTAGGACACCCCGTGACAACGTTATGGAGTCCTAAATGTTTTATAACATTGGGTGCCAGGTCGTGGATAGGACCTCCATAGTGTTCCTTAGAGTCGAGTCTTTTGACTTTCAACTGTCTCTTGAGATTAAGGCAGATTTTGGGTAACTTTGGTTTCTTTCCCACGGTCTTCCGTAACAGGGGCCAACATGATTTTTTCTGGGTTATTTCATGCTGCGCTTACATCTGCAGGATTCGAGTTGAGGGAAATATCCAAACCCTTATCAAGATTTTATCATTTCTCAGGGCCACTCGAGGAGTGGTAACTGAAATGCATGGCCATGCTCGAATACAGATTCGTTTTATTAGTTAAGTTACTCTCTAGTCAGGGAAACCACTCTTGATACAGATCGCTTGTGAGATACGACCTTTGCGAATGCGGATTTGCAAATTGTCTTACATTGAGTGGGAGAAATTTTAAAAGGATATGAGAATCGGTTATCGCACCTACACTTGTACGGACAAGTGGGAGTTTGTTGGAGCTTGTGTCCTCCACATGTAGTGTGATAACGTCATTGCACATACCCTTGTACGGACAAGTGGGAGATTGTTGGGGCTGGTGTCCTTGACAGTTAGTACAATGACTTACTAAATCTCTTAAAGGATCACAAGGGCATATTTCAGTATTATTATCAGTTGATCCACGTTTATCAATAACGGTTGGCTTGCTAGATAAATTTGACGTTATTGTCATACGGATGGCGGTGATCAACTGGTCCCTATACGTCACACCGATAGGACACGTTTGAGAGATATGAAGGTATGAAAATACAGTCACATTTATGCCGGATACGACTAAACAGTTAGTCAGAGGTATTGACTATTAAATTAGTCAATGCGATGTTGAGATTATTATTTAATACGGATTAAATAATTTTAGCTAATACGGATTACATGATTAATTCGTAAAATTAAATATAAACGGTTATATTTAATTAAATATTGAATTTGCGTATTACTATAAACAGTTATATTAATTTGGCCAATTATACAATATCGTATTTTGTCAGACCATTATTGATGTTATCAAATGCATTAATATCTGATAACATGCATGCGATTTATAATAAATACCCGTGAATAATATTTAGCAAAACGGGTTGAATCACGCAAGGGAATAAGGTAAGAGTGGATAAAGCCCACCCTTACCCTACTCCAATTCGGCCGACCCAAGGGTTACAAAAGGAGAGTTATTCTCCTTTTGTCAACTACTGGTAAAATCATAATTCTCACAATTAGGGTTTTGAGAGCATCCTTCTCCCATAACTCAGATCTCACATCTAAACCTCACAAAACTCTCCCCATATTGCAAGGCAATTGGAGAGCCTTTCTAGCACACGCGGAATCGTCTTAAACAAAGTCTTGGGTGCAAGTTATAGGAGAGAATTTACTTTAATTCCTGTTCTTAGGTCAATTCAAGCAAGGACCCAAGGTTGTTATTCTTTTCATGTTTTTAATCTTATGACTATAATCACAATTGTATATTTCGTTATAATCCTTCGTGTTTTAGGGCGAATACATGTTATATTCCCAACAATAACAGCTTAAGAATTAAAACACTCTTAAGACGGGTCTTAACGGGAATACTTAAAATATTTTTATGATTTATTATTAAGATATTATTATATTCCGTAAAATAATTTAGAATCATTAAAATATTATTTACGAAAACGCGGGATGTTACATTTGGGATAAACATGAAGACAAATTCCCAAAATGGTTTCTGAACCATGTGATTGAGTTCAATATCCAAGATGATTTGATAGGAGTTTGGCCTTCGATCCTTCACGGTTGGTTAAAACGTGGAACCGATATTCAGTTAATGGATTTAATTTCCACTCATTCGACCACGGTAAAGATAAGGCTAGATGCAATTATGGTGGTACTATTTCTTCCGTTGATGACCATGGATATTATGGTATTATAGAGGACATATTTGAGATATCTTATAATGGTCGTGACCGTGCTTATAAGACTACCTTATTCAAGATTGAACGGAAGGATAATTCCCTGGCTGGAATGAGAGTACATGAATGTTACAAGCTTGTGGAAGTGAATCGTACCCGAACATACTCTAAGTATGATCCATTTATACTTTCACATCATGCTCATCAAGTGTATTTCACTTCTTATCCAAGCACGACAAATGATAGAAATAATAAGGCATGGTGGGCATTCTTTAAGACAAAGGCACGATCACAAATTGATACCACCTTTTTCAAGAAGAAATAGTCGCAAATGGGACAATTTTGTCTTCAATAGACGAAATCATTCACGATAATGAGAATGAAGAGTTTGAAGAGTTGGAAGAGGAGGAGGATAATGTGACTATTAATATTGAGTTGGAAGAAGGATGGGAGAAAGTTGAAGAAGTAGTGAGAGTGCATGATGATGATGTTGACGATGATGATGATGTTGACGATGAGGATGAGGATGAGGATGTTGGTGATGATGATGAAGATCAAGAAGACGATGAGGATGATGATTAATTTGGTATATAATAGTTGTGCAATTTTACATGCATGATAGTTTTATTTTATTTTTTCTCTTCATCTACTAATATTTTCATTTATGTGATTGTAGATGGCAGGAGGTCGAGGTGGTAGAGGTAGACAGCGAGGCGATGGTAGTAATCGCGCTAATACGTCGTCCGTGCTTGAAGAGGAGGAACCAATAGAAGAGGTACAGAGCGAGCCTGAAGTGGAGGAGGAGGACGGGAATTTACAGATTCAGTACACCCAGGATGGCCGGATTATACTTGATCCGGCGTGTGTTATTCTTTATTATATTTTTATTATTTATTTTTTTAGTAACAAAATGCTTTGTTATAATTTACAATTTCTGTTACAGGTTTAGACATCAGACTCCTCGTCGAGGGGTAATTAATAGTACGAAGCAGAATTTGTTAGGTCAGGTGCCTACTTCTTGGACCAAAGCTAGTATGGCTCAAAAAGAAGCATGGTTCAATGCATATCGGGTAATTGCATTAATCCTTTAAATTACTGTAGTATAATACTTAATATCGTTTTTTTTACATACTAAGCTAACTACTAACATTTAATGTTTTTTTTGTGTAGCAATCTCTTTATTGGACTCCTGAATTAGAAGCATCCGTCCTACAGAGGTACCACGAAGTTGGTAAAACAAGATATCGAGACTATATATACAAGATCGCTACAAGAAAGATGGAACCCGAATATCTAAAAGGTATATATATATATATATATATATATATATATATATGTAAAACCCCTCGCGAAAGCGGAAATAATAAACATACAAAGTACTAAAAATGCAGCGGAATTAAAACTTTTTAACATAACTAAACATGCGAGGTATATTAAAACTGAAATGGAAACAACTGATATAAACAGAAACATAGATAAGTATAAGTCTAAGTACTGAAGGTAATATATACAAACAGCCTGGGATGGCACATCCCGCAGGCAACCAAAAACTGAAATGTAAGTAGAGTCTAGCTAACGTAATCGGGTAAAGTCAATCGATGAATAAGGATCATCGCTCGCTAGCTCCATGCAACCCTCTGCCAACCATCCTGTCATGTACCTACATACATGTAAACATGTACGCCACAATCAGTGGAGAGAGACTAGAGTTCTCCTAGCCACCTATTGTCAACGACACGTAACACATAAAGCATCCAACATACTCCAATATATATATATAACATGTGAAGCATATAAATCTCATTATCTAAATCTCATATCATCATGCAAATACTATGCAAGGCTCTCAACCAACTTCGGAAACTATTTGGAAGGAGAGCCGGTTTCCCTTCCGGTTGCCCGGCCGGGGGGTCTTTCAATCCAAACCATTTACAAAACTAGCCAAAGAGTCATCCAATGCCTTGGATGAACAGTTCTATAAATCAATACACTATATCCATCATAATCCATCAGCAAGTATAAAGGTTCAGCGGTCAACTTAAGAAATAACTTAAATACCAAATATTCAGCAAGTATAAAGGTTCAGAAGCAACATCTTGACGCATAACCTAGATACCAAATTCACATTCACAAGCACGGACTCAGAGGCCAGCTTAAGGCATAGACCTGCTACTCAACAAGACACTAGACTCGGAGGCGACATCTCAACGCATGGACTAGCATCCAATAAGTAAAGAACTCAGAGGCCAACTTAAGGCATGTCCCTTTACTACATCACAAGACACTAGACTCAGAGGCCAGCTTAAGGCATGTTCTAGCATCAACATCTGCACTCCGGGCAAGGCATTAACACCCTAGCTACCCCGTTGTGCAGCTGATTTACTCGCCAGACTCAGAGGCCAACTTAAGGCATGTTTCAACGCGATCACAAATAAACATATCTGGGCTCAGAGGCGACATCTCAACGCATACCCCAGACACGACAACCATACACATATAGGGCTCAGAGGCGACATCTCAACGCATACCCCTATATATGACAACTAGCTCACGTATTAAGCTCAGAGGCTAGCTTAAGGCATACCTTAATACGCATCACTACAACAACATCCAAATATAGTAACTAGATCCTTAGTTCTAATCTCCTAGACTTCTCAACGCATGCCCCAGACACATCGGGTTTGATTTAAGCCAAGTTATTAACATCTTAAGAACTTAAGGATTCTTAAAACGGATCTTAACGGAAGATTTAAAAATAACTTAACAATTTATACTAAAATATTATTATATTCCGTAAAATAATTTAAAACCTTTAAAATATTATTTACGAAAATGCGGGATGTTACAATATATATATATCTATGTATATATATATATATGTATATATATCTATGTATATATATATGTATATGTATATATATATATGTATATATATATATATATATGTATATATATATATGAGGTCGGATCACGTGAGGCCGCCTATTACGGTGAGGCCGCCGAACCCTTACTATGTTGCACATGATTTTCAATGTTCATTGGACTAATTTCAATGGGATGAAAATTATGGGTCATTTATAACAATTCATTTGGCCCAAATATTTTCTCTATATAAAAAAATTATCCATTTTGCTCTTTTTCTTATTTCGTGAAATTTGGGCTTAAAATATTTGTTTACTCACAAAATGTTTAATTTCTTATTTTGTGAATCTTCGACCTTAATTTGTGAACTCGGGACCTTATTTCGTGAAACTTAGACTTAAAATGTTTGTTTGTTCACAAAATGGATAATTTCTTATTTCGTGAATTTCGGACCTTAATTTCTGAAACCGAAACCCTTATTTCGTGAAACTTGGACATAAAATGTTTGTTTACTCATGAATTGTTTAATTTCTTACTTCGTGAATTTTGGACCTTAATTTGTGAAACCGGAACCTTATTTCGTGAAACTTGGACTTAAAAAGTTTGTTTAATCACGAAATGTATAATTTCTTATTTCGTGAATCTTGTACCTTAATTTGTGAAGTCGGGGCCTTATTTCGTGAAACTTGGACTTAAAATATTTTTTTACTCACGAAATGTTTTATTTCTTATTTCGTGAATCTTTGACCTTAATTTGTGAAACCGGAACCTTATTTCGTGAAACTTGGACTTAAAATGTTTGTTTAGTCACGAAATGTTTAATTTTTTATTTCGTGAATCTTGGACCTTAATTTGTGAAACCGGGACCTTATTTCGTGAAACTTGGATTTAAAATGTTTGTTTACTCACGAATTGTTTAATTTCTTATTTCGTGAATTTTGGACCTTAATTTGTGAAACCGGAACCTTATTTCGTGAAACTTGGACTTAAAATGTTTGTTTACTCACGAAATTTTTAATTTTTTATTTCATAAATCTTCGACCTTAATTTGTGAACTCGGGACCTTATTTCGTGAAACTGAGACTTAAAATGTTTGTTTGCTCACAAAATGGATAATTTCTTATTTCGTGAATTTCGGACCTTAATTTGTGAAACCGAAACCTTATTTCGTGAAACTTGGATTTAAAATGTTTGTTTACTCACGAAATATATAATTTCTTATTTCGCGAATCTTGGACCTTAATTTGTGAAACCGAAACCTTATTTCGTGAAACTTTGAATTAAAATGTTTGTTCACTCACAAAATGTGTAATTTCTTATTTCGTGAATCTTGGAACCGGGACCTTATTTCGTGAAACTTGGATTTAAAATGTTTGTTCACTCACAAAATGTTTAATTTCCTATTTCGTGAATCTTGGACCTTATTTCGTGAAACCGGGACCTTATTTCGTGAATCTTGGACTTAAAATGTTTGTTCACTCACAAAATGTTTAGTTTCTTATTTCGTGAATCTTGGACCGTAATTCGTGAAACCGGGACCTTATTTCGTGAAACTTGGACTTAAAATATTTTTTGCTCACAAAATGTTTAATTTCTCATTTCGTGAATTTTGGACTTTAATTTGTGAAACCGGGACCTTATTTTGTGAAACTTGGGCTTAAAATGTTTGTTTACTCACAAAATGTTTAATTTCTTATTTCGCGAATCTTGGACCTTAATTTGTGAAACCGGAACCTTATTTCGTGAAATTTGGAATTAAAATGTTTGTTCAATCACGAAATGTTTAATTTCTTATTTTGTGAATCTTGGACCTTAATTTGTGAAACCGGAACTTTATTTCGTGAAACTTGGACTTAAAATGTTTGTACACTCACGAAATGTTTAATTTCTTATTTTGTGAATCTTGGACCTTAATTTGTGAAACCGGGACCTTATTTCGTGAAACCTGAACTTAAAATGTTTGTTTACCCACGAAATGTTTAATTTCTTATTTTGTGAATCTTGGACCTTAATTTGTGAAACCGGGACCTTATTTCGTGAAACTTGGACTTAAAATGTTTGTTTACTCACAAAATGTATAATTTCTTATTTCGTGAATCTTGGACCATAATTTGTGAGCTTGTGACGAATCGTGACGGTTTTGAATGTGCTAAAGTGTCACATAAATATGTATAAAATGGTTCACCAAAAAGTGATGACACGAGAAATCACCCTACAATTCTACAAAGATCTAAACAACACCCTCAGCATTCAGCAACGCACCAACCAACACTTGCTCTCCTCCTCTGTTCGTTCCCTCTTCATTCTACCCAACACTCTTTTTTTCTGCTCCCGTTTCCTGCTTTTTCGCCTTTCTCTCTAATCACCCTTTTAATGGCGTCTGGTTTGTTTTCTTTCCTTTAATCACCTTTTTTCTGTTTCTCTAATTTCTTGCCAATTTGTTTGTTCATGGGTTATTCAGATCAGATCACCACTATTTGTTTAGTGGTAGCTGTTGACGCCATTGGAGCGCGCTGTCTCGAGCTTTCTCTCTCCTCTTTTGTAACTGTTTGTTTGTGTTGGTCGTTCGTGTGGCCCTCTGTATCTCAATTCTCAACTTAGTTTTGGGTTTTGTATCTTTGTTTCAGTTATTTGGAATTACACAATTATTATGACGTGGAAAGGCTTAGTGGAATTAATAATAGATGACGTGGTTTGATCCAAACCACATGTTATTAATAATTTGAATGGAAGAGATGAGTCCGGCAGCCACACGCTAAGAGGGGTGCCTCGCGTGAATCAGTTTCATATATATATATATATATATATATATATATATATATATATATATATATATATATATATATATATGTATATATATATATAGAGGCAAGATCCGGTGAGAACGATCATTCGGTGCATACGGTGAGAACGACCCTTATCCCTTGGATGAAGAGGAATGAACGACTCATATTAAAGGTGATCATTTAAACTTTCTTCATGCTTGCTCATCATCAAAGTTCTCTAATGTAAAAAAAAAAATTACCAACTGCTACCTTCATCAAATTTCATTTTATAACCGCACCAATTATTAAATTGTTAAATAATTATTATACATTCACTCCCATTACTTGATCATCCGTGTCTTGAAAATTCAAGTGATTTATTGAGTGTAAAGATCAATGGAGGGTCGTGTTAAAGCGGTTATCAATCCTGATGCCGTTCTCTCCCACCAATTTCCAGAGGTTATCCATTTGTTAATTAACAATATATGTTAATCTATGATGATTGATCTTGTTTGTTAATGAAGTTTGTCAATTCAATTGTTTGATTGTTGTTTCAGGCTACTTACCAGTATTTAGAAAGGTACTCATCACTTCTTAATAGTTCTTTCTCAAGTTGGTTGCATACTTCAGATAGCTTCTCCGTAAAAAAATGTATCTAGGTTGTAAAAAACAAAATTATCTACTCCGTTAAAAAAATATATCTAGGTTTAAATAAAAAAAATGTATCTACTCCGTTAAAAATTTGTATCTAGCTTTATGTAAAAAAGTAAAAAAATGTATCTACCCGTAAAAAAATGTATCTAGGTTTTAAGTAAAAAAAATGTATCTACTCTGTCAAAAAATGTAACTAGGTTTATGTAAAAAAGTAAAAAAAAATGTATCTACTCCTTCAAGAAATGTATCTAGGTTTATATAAAAAAAGGAAAAAAATGTATCTACTCCGTCAAAAAATATACCTAGGTTTCAGTAAAAAAAATGTATCTACCCGTAAAAAAATGTATCTAGGTTTATGTAAAAAAGTAAAAAAAAAAAATGTATCTAGGTTTATGTAAAAAATAGTAAAAAAAATGTATCTAGGTTTACGTAAAAAAGAAAAAAAAAATGTATCTACTCCTTCAAAAAATGTATCTAGGTTTATGTAAAAAAGGTAAAAAAAAAATGTATCTACTCATTCAAAAAATGTATCTAGGTTTATGTAAAAAAAAAGAAAAAAAATGTATCTACTTCGTCAAAAAATGTATTTAGGTTTACGTAAAAAAGTAAAAGAAAATGTATCTACTACTTCAAAAAATGTATAGAGGTTTATGTAAAAAAAAAGTAAAAAAAATGTATCTACTCCTTCAAAAAATGTATCTAGATTTATGTAAAAAAAAGTAAAAAAAAATGTATCTACTCCGTAAAAAAATGTATCTAGGTTTACGTAAAATAGTAAAAAAAATGTATCTACTCTGTCAAAAAAATGTATATAGGTTTACGTAAAAAGGTAAAAAAAAAAAAGTATTTACCCCGTAAAAAAATGTATCTAATTTTATGTAAAAAGGTAAAAAAAAGTTATCTACTCCGTCAAAAAATCTATCTAGAATGTGGGTTGTGGGTATTTCTTAACCGTTGATTGTGTTTTAATCCAACGGACGTGACTCGTTCTCACCGTATGCACCGAATGTTCGTTCTCACCCGATCCTAAATCTATATATATATATATGTATATATACATATGTATATATATATATACATATGTATACATATATGTATATGTATATATATATACCATTGTATATATATATATATATATACATATGTATACATATATGTATATGTATATATATATACCATTGTATATATATATATACATATATATATATATGTATATATATGTATATATATATATATATAGAGGCGGGATCCGGTGAGTCCACCTAAATATTTGAGTCCATGAGTCCATTTAGAGTATCCCAAATTGTATTAAAAAATATCACGTTTTTTTTACACTACAATATCACAATGTCACAACCTTTTCAATACAATATCAAAGGAAACAATATCACGCACTATATAAAACAATATCACGAAATTTTTTCCAAAACTTTTTTTCCTAAATTTTTTTTTTCAAAATTTTTTTTTTTCAATTTTTTTTCTCGATTTCTTTTCAAAATATTTTTTGTGATATTATTTTGAAGAACCGGTGATATTGTATTGAGTAGCTTGTGAAATTGTAATGAAAAAAAATCGAAAAAAATTTCGAGAAAAAACGCCTTTTGTTAAACAATATCACGCACTATACTAAACTATATCACGAAAAATTTTTCCCGGAAAATTTTTTTTCAAATATTTTTTTCAATTTTTTCCCTCGAATATTTTTTCCGAAATATTTTTTTCTCGAATCTTTTTTTGTGATATTATTTTGAAGAACCGGTGATATTGTATTGAGTAACTTGTGATATTGTAATGAAAAAAAATCGAAAAAATTTTTCGAGAAAAAACGCCTTTTGTTAAACAATATCACGCACTATATTAAACAATATCACGAAATTTTTACAAGAACTTTTTTACCCGGAAATATTTTTTTCAATTTTTTCTCCCGAATTTGTTTTCCGAAATATTTTTTCTCGAATTTTTTTTTGTGATATTATTTTGAAGAACCGGTGATATTGTATTGAGTAACTTGTAATATTGTAATGAAAAAAAAATCGAGAAAAAACGCCTTTTTATTAAAAAAAAACGTGTTTGTTTTAAAAAAATGCATACTAAAAAAGGGAATTTTTTTAATAAAGAAAATGTCATTTTAAAAGAAAAGGCAAAAAAAGAAAAAAAAAAGTAATATTGAAAAAGACAAAAAAACAAAACAAGAAAAAAATTTGATATTGAAAACATGTGATACTTTTTTACACAACTTATGATATCATTGTTAGACTCATGGACTCAAATATTTAGGGTGGACTCATGTGATCCCAACTCTATATGTATGTATATATATATATATATATATATATATATATATATATATATATATATATATATATATATATATATATATATATATATACAGGATCCGGTGAGTCCACCTAAATATTTGAGTCCATGAGTCCATTTAGAGTATCATCAGTTCTATTAAAAAATATCACTTTTTTTTACACTACAAAGTCTACAATATCACAATCTTTTCAATACAATATCACATGAAACAATATAACGCACTATATAAAACAAATATCACGAAATTTTTCCAAAACTTTTTTTCCCGAAATTTTTTTTTCAAAAACTTTTTTTTTTAATTTTTTTTCCTCAAATTTTTTTCTCGATTTTTTATAGAATTTTTTTTTGTGATATTATTTAGAAGAACCGGTGATATTGTATTGAGTAACTTGTGATATTGTAATGAAAAAAAATCGAAAAAAAATTTCGAGAAAAAACGCCTTTTGTTAAACAATATCACGCACTATATTAAACAATATCACAAAATTTTTCAAGAACTTTTTTTCTCGGAAATAATTTTTTTCAAATTTTTTTTTTCCAATTTTTTCTCTCGAATTTTTTTTCCGAAATAATTTTTTTTTTTTGTGATATTATTTTGAAGAACCGGTGATATTGTATTGAGTGACTTGTGATATTGTAATGAAAAAAATTTCGAGAAAAACGCCTTTTGTTAAACAATATCACGCACTATTTTAAACAATATCACGAAATTTTTTCAAGAACTTTTTTTTCAGGAAAATATTTTTTTCAAATTTTTCTCTCGAAATTTTTTTTCCGAAATATTTTTTTCTCGAATTTTTTTTTTTGTGATATTATTTTAAAAAATCGGTAATATTGTATTGAGTAACTTGTGATATTGTAATGAAAAAAAATTCGAGAAAAAAACGCCTTATTAAAAAAACGTGTTTGTTTAAAAAAAATGCATACTGAAAAAGAGAATTTTTTAATAAAGAAAATGTCATTTTAAAAGAAAAGGCAAAAAAAAGAAAAAAGAAGTAATATTGAAAAAGAGAAAACAAAAAAAGGAAAAAAAATTGATATTGAAAAAACGTGATACTTTTTTATATGATAAGTTATATAAAAAAGTATCACGTTTTTTCAATATCAATTTTTTTTCCTTTTTTTGTTTTCTCTTTTTCAATATTACTTCTTTTTTCTTTTTTTCTTTTTTAGCCTTTTCTTTTAAAATGAAATTTTCTTTATTAAAAAAATTCTCTTTTTCAATATGCACTTTTTTAAAAACAAACACGTTTTATTTTATTAAAAAGGCGTTTTTTCTCGATTTTTTTGTTATTACAATATCACAAGTTACTCAATACAATATCACCGCTTCTTCAAAATAATATCACAAACAAAAAATTCGAGAAAAAAATATTTCGGAAAAAAAGTTCGAGAGAAAAATTTGAAAAAAATATTTCCGGGAAAAAAAGTTCTTGAAAAAATTTCGTGATATTGTTTAATATAGTGCGTGATATTGTTTAACAAAAGGCGTTTTTTCTCAAAAAAAATTTTCGATTTTTTTTCATTACAATAACACAAGTTACTCAATACAATATCACCGGTTATTCAAAATAATATCACAAAAAAAAAATTATGAAAAAAAGATCGAGAAAAAAAATATTTCGGAAAAAAAATTGAAAAAAAAAATTTTGAAAAAAAAAATTTCTGGGAAAAAAAGTTTGGGAAAAAATTTCGTGATACTGTTTTATATAGTGCGTGATATTGTTTCATGTGATATTGTATTGAAAAGGTTGTGATATTGTAAACTTTGTATTGTAAAAACACTTGTGATACTTTAAATGGACTCATGGACCCAAATATTTAGGTGGACTCATCGGATCCCGCCTCTCTCTCTCTCTATATATATATATATATATATATATATATATATATATATATATATATATATATATAGAGGCCGGATCACTTGATGAGGCCGCCTATTACGGTGAGGCCGCCGAACCCTTACTATGTTGCACATGATTTTCAATGTTCATTGGACTACTTTCAATGGAATAAAAATTATTGGTCATTTATAACAATTCATTTTGCCCAAATATTTTCTCTTTCTAAAAAAATTATCCATTTTGCTCTTTTTCTTATTTCGTGAAATTTGGGCTTAAAAAGTTTGTTTAATCACGAAATGTATAATTTGTGAAACCGAGACCTTATTTCGTGAAACTTAGACTTAAAATGTTTGTTTGCTCACAAAATGGATAATTTCTTATTTCGTGAATTTCGGACCTTAATTTGTGAAACCGCAACCTTATTTCGTGAATCTTGGACTTATAATGTTTGTTTACTCACGAATTGTTTAAATTCTTACTTCGGGAATTTTGCATCTTAATTTGTGAAAACGGAACCTTATTTCGTGAAACTTGGATTTAAAAAGTCTGTTTAATCACGAAATGTATAATTTCTTATTTCGTGAATCTTGGACCTTAATTTGTGAAGTCGGGACCTTATTTCGTGAAACTTGGACTTAAAATATTTGTTTACTCACGAAATATTTAATTTCTTATTTCGTGAATCTTAGACCTTAATTTGTGAAACCGGAACCTTATTTCGTGAAACTTGAACTTAAAATATTTGTTGCGCACAAAATATATAATTTTTTATTTCGTGAATCTTGGACCTTAATTTGTTAAACCGAGAACTTATTTTGTGAAACTTGGACTTAAAATGTTTGTTTACTCACGAAATTTTTAATTTTTTATTTCTAAAATTTTGGACCTTAAATTGTGAAACCGGAACCTTATTTCGTGAAACTTGGATTTAAAATGTTTGTTTACTCACGAATTTTTTAATTTCTTACTTCGTGAATTTTGGACCTTAATTTGTGAAACCGGAACCTTATTTCGTGAAACTTGAACTTAAAATGTTTGTTTACTCACGAAATTTTTAATTATTTATTTCGTAAATCTTGGACCTTAATTTGTGAAACCGGAACCTTATTTCGTGAAACTTGGATTTAAAATGTTTGTTTACTCACAAAATGTTTAATCTCTCATTTCGTGAATCTTGGACCTTAATTTATGAAACCGGAACCTTATTTCGTGAAAATTGGACTTAAAATATTTGTTGCGCACAAAATATATAATTTTTTATTTCGTGAATCTTGGACCTTAATTTGTGAAACCGGGACCTTCTTTCGTGAAACTTGGACTTAAAATATTTGTTTTAGGTGTCTGTTGTTCGTAAAGAGCATTGAGCACCCTCCTGCTCGGAACATTTATAACATTTCATTTGGCCAAATATTTTCTCTATCAAAAAAAATTATCCATTTTGCTCTTTTTCTTATTTCGTGAAATTTGGACTTAAAATATTTGTTTATTAAAATATTTGTTTACTCGCAAAATGTTTAATTTCTTATTTTGTGAATCTTGAACCTTAATTTGTGAAAGCGGGACCTTATTTCGTGAAACTTGGACTTAAAATGTTTGTTTGCTCACAAAATGTTTAATTTCTTATTTCGTGAATTTTGGGCCTTAATTTGTGAAACAGAAACCTTATTTCGTGAAACTTGGACTTAAAATGTTTGTTTACTCACGAAATGTATAATTTCTTATTTTGTGAATCTTCGTCCTTAATTTGTGAAACTGGAACATTATTTCGTGAAACATGGAATTAAAATGTTTGTTCACTCACAAAATGTTTAATTTCTTATTTCGTGAATCTCGGACCTTAATTGGTGTAACCGGGAGCTTATTTCGTGAAACTTGAGTTAAAATGTTTGTTTATTCACAAAATGTTTAATTTCTTATTTTGTGCATTTTGTGAATCTTGGACCTTAATTTGTAAAACCGGGACCTTATTTCGTGAAATTTGGACTTAAAATGTTTGTTTACTCACGAAATGTATAATTTCTTATTTCGTGAATCGTGGACCTTAATTTGTGAAATTAGGATCTTCTTTCGTGAAAACTCGACTTAAAATGTTTGTTGACGAAAGTAATGTATAATTTCTTATTTCTTGAATCTTGGACCTTAATTTGTGAAACCGGGATCTTATTTCGTGTAACTTGGACTTCAAATGTTTGTTTACTCACGAAATGTATAATTTCTTATTTCGTGAATCTTGGACCTTAATTATTGAAACCGAGACTTTTTTTCTTGAAACTTGGACTTAAAATGTTTGTTTACTCACGAAATGTACATTTTCTTATTTCGTTAATCTTGGTCCTTAATTTGTGAAACTAGGACCTTAGTTCGTGAACCCTCGACTTAAAATGTTTATTTACACAAGAAATGTATAATTTCTTATTTCGTGAATCTTGGACCTTAATTTGTGAAACCGAGACCTTATTTCGTGAAACTTGGACTTAAAATGTTTGTTTACTCACGAAATGTACAATTTCTTATTTCGTTAATCTTGGACCTTAATTTGTGAAACTAGGACCTTAGTTCGTGAACCCTCGACTTAAAATGTTTGTTTACGCACGAAATGTATAATTTCTTATTTCGTGAATCTTGGACCTTAATTTGTGAAATCGGTACCTTATTTCATGAAACTTGGACATAAAATGTTTGTTTACTCACGAAATGTATAATTTCTTATATCGTGAATCTTGGACCTTAATTTGTGAAACTAGGATATTATTTCGTGAAACCTCGACTTAAAATATTTGTTTACCTAAGAAATGTATAATTTTTTATTTCGTGAATCTTGAACCTTAATTTGTCAAACACCACCTTATTTTGTGAAACTTGGACATAAAATGTTTGTTACTCACAAAATGTATAATTTCTTGTTTCGTGAATCTTGGACCTTAATTTGTGAAAGTAGAACCTTAATTTGTGAAATCTCGACTTAAAATGTTTGTTTACGCACGAAATCTGTAATTTCTTATTTCGGGAATCTTGGACCTTCATTTGTGAACTTGGGACCTTATTTCGTGAAACTTAGACTTTAAATATTTTGTTGTTCACGAAATTTTTATGTAACACCCCCATTTATTTAAGGGCCCGAACTAGGACTCCTTAGATAAATCAGGGTGTTAACATCTCGGTTTCCCGAGACAGTAGATACAAAGGAAGGAAATACAGTACTTTATTATTAATGTTAACTTAAAAACAAGTTTATACAACCAACTTCAAAACTGTCTTGTGGAATAAAGTTACAACTCATGACAAACAACTATAGTGATCTAGCCTGGTCTGGTCCAAATCCAAGCTCTCCCTTCCCGTCGCTTCCCATAGTCTCAGCCACCTGTCAATCTGCTCCCCAATAAATTGGTTCATCACAGGTGATCACGAATACACAGGGTCAACCATGAGGTTGAGTAGAGGAAAAGTAAACAATCAAACATTATTATAAATAGAAATTCAATCATCCCCACTCCGAATCACAAGTCCCATTAACTTCGCACCGATCACAAAGCCCATTAACTCCGCACCCCGATCACAAGGCCCATTAACTCCGCACCGATCACAACGTATCTCAGAATGATATAAATGAATAGCTCAATATAACAATCATATTATAGCATAAGGTAAACATGATTATCACCAAATATCAACAGAATACTCAACACTATAAACACAGTAATTTCCCCAACCTCGAATAGCAGAAATGCAGATAAATCCAAGCTCGCTAGAAATGTTCCACGCGAAAACCGCTACCTAAACAAGTATTCATAACGAATTAATAAACTTCCCGAACCCCATAACAAATCACACTTACTATAAGTAGAAACCGTCGATAAGTGGAAAGTTTCCATAAATAGAAACTTCCCAAAATAGAACTCCCATGCCTCACTAAGTTCCCGACTCGTAACTTAACTAACATAAGCGAATAACTAAAAACGTTATTATTTATTATTAGCAATAATAATACTAATCATAACAATTAGCAACACCATAAAAGTTATTAACAACAATAATTCCCAACATAATAATATTAATAATAATAATATTAACAAAAGTTACTAAAATAATAATAATAATACTACTAATAATAAATAACAAATAAAACAAAACAACGGCCGACACCCAAAACACCCCCCGTGATTCAGTCCCCCTTCAACACCGTGTACCACCCCTAGACCACCAGTGGCTGCCGTCTGCCCACACCCCCGACAACCTACTGCAACCCCGACACCACCAGACCATCCGTCAACCGTCGGTGAGACGGCCACCACCCACGCCAGACTGACCCTTCACTCAGACACTATAAGTTTTCCCCCGACACAGACCAAACCCGCCTGAAAAACACTCATCCGTCGTCACTACCACCGCACCCAGACCACTCGACCACGACCACCACATTCCCTAACAACAGACCCACCGACGACAGTGGTACCACCGTGTCGACCTCCCCCGAGTCAATGGTGGTACCACCCCAAGTTCTCTCCTAAAACACGTACACCCCGAGACCCACGTATCCAGAGCCCACGAACCACCCTCTTAACTCTAACCCAGACGCCTATACACGCCGTAGACACCACCCCATTACACCCCCGACCACCACCAGTAGAGTGGTGCTAGTTACGACCCACATCAGCGGCCAACCACCCTACGAAGCCTCAACAAAAACCGAGACACAAACAGAAAGAAAAACAAGATTGTGACATACCCGACTCTATGGCCAAATCGAAGTGTCCTAGGTTAGACGTAAACACCGGTTCAGGCCTTCTCCTCCTCCTCTGCTATGGTGGCTGCTTGATAGTGAAGATGGGGTTGTGTTTGAGTTAGGGTAAAAAGAGGTAATCTTAGGTTTTATATGACGGCAAGGCTGAAATCTCAGCTTCTCTAGGGTTATACGGTGGTGGGCTGTTTTGTGTTGGCACACAAAACGAGGCCCAGGGTTAGTGTTTGCAAGCGATCCCAATATAGATCCCCACCATAGGCATATGTAGTACCAAACAATAACATAGCACTACTCGACAAAATAGCTATTGAATGTAAAAAGCGTTGCTAAACCTATCGACACAACACTTATAAAAATATAAATCTCGCAACAAATTATCTAAAGTTTCGGGGTACTACAGTCTTCCCACCTTAAAATGAACTTCGTCCCGAAGTTCACTCATACCTGCCTCGCACAGAAGTCGATTTCAACACATAAAGATAAAGGCGAACATGATAAGATATGGAATGTTATATTCCACCCCCCTTAAAGAAAAGTTACGTCCTCGTAACTCACCTCAATGGAACATATGTGGATAGCGCTCCCTCATGGATGCCTCAGCCTCCCAGGTAGCTTCCTCCAGATTATGGTTGGTCCACAACACTTTTACCAACGACGTCTCCCCATTCCGAGTCTTTCGCACCTTCCTGTCTAGAATTTCTTTTGGAGTCTCAACGTAGGACAACTGCTCATCTACCTCAATCACCTCGTGGCGTAAGACATGAGATGGATCACTCATATATTTCCGTAACTGAGACACATGGAATACGTTATGGACCTTGGATAGGGCTGGAGGTAAAGCTAATCGATATGCCACCTCTCCAACTCTGTCCAAAATCTCAAACGGCCCAATAAATTTCTGACTCAGCTTGCCACGCTTCCCAAACCTCATCACACCCTTCATTGGAGATACCTTCAGTAGTACCTTCTCTTCTGTCTCGAACGAAATATCGCTCCTCTTTAGATCTGCATAGCTCTTCTGTCTATCCTGGGCGGCCCTCATCTTCTATCGAATAATCTGAACCTGCTCCACCATCTCCTGAATCATATCTGGCCCTAGAGTAACAACATAGGCTCGATCATCCCAACACACAGGGCTCCGACACTTCCTCCCATACAAAGCCTCAAAAGGGGTCATCCCTATACTGGCATGATAGCTGTTGTTATAAGAAAACTCTATCAATCCCAGTCGATCCTCCCAAGATCCTCCGAACTCAAGTACGCATGCTCTCAACATATCCTCAAGGGTCTGAATCGTTCTCTCAGTCTGACCATCGGTAGCTGGATGGAAAGTTGTACTCATCTTTAACTGGGTACCCAAAGCGGCCTACAACTCTTGCCAAAATCTAGATATGAACCTCGAGTCTCGATCTGAAACAATGTCCTTGGGTACGCCATGCAGTTTGACCACATTCTGAACATAAGACTTAGCCAACTCGGCTTTGTTCCAGGTATCTTTCATCGGAATAAAGTGAGCCGACTTAGTCAAATGATCCACAATCACCCAAATCATGTTGTTGCCCCTCTGAGTCCGAGGCAACCCCACAATGAAGTCCATTGAAATATTCTCCCACTTCCATTCTGGCACATCTAGTCACTGAATCTTTCCATGTGGTCTCTTATGCTCCCCTTTCACTCTTTGACATGTCAAACACCGTGACACAAACTCCGCGACTTCCTTTTTCATATTTGGCCACCAGAACGTCTTCTTAAGATCTTTGTACAACTTATCACCTCCTGGGTGAACGGAATATGGAGTAGCATGAGCTTCAGTCAGGATTTTCTTCTTTAGCTCCTCAACATCCGGAACACACCATCGCCCACTGAACCTCAAACTACCGTCGGTATGAATACTGAAATTGGATGCAACCTCTCCATCCTCACTCTCCATCATCTTGCGCCACTTCAGGATCCTCGCATCATTCTTTTGTAACTCCCGCATCTCCCCATACAACTCAGGCTCCATTGTTAAATCACTAAGAGCATCCCCTTTCCGGATCATGAAAATTCCCATCTCCCTTAGTTCGCCATGCAACCTCACTCGCGATCTGGCACAACTCAAAGCATGAACAGACTTCCTACTTAGGGCATCTGCTACCACATTTGCCTTGCCTTCGTGGTAGACAATCTGCATATCATAGTCTCCAATCAACTCTATCCACCTCCTCTGTCTCATGTTCAACTCTCGCTGGGTGTAGATATATTTCAAACTCTTGTGATCAGAAAACACCTTAAAAGTGGCTCCATAAAGGTAATGGCGCCACAATTTAAGTGGAAAGACCACTGCTCCCAATTCCAAATCATGAGTCGGATAATTTTCTTCATAGGTCTTCAATTGGCGAGAAGCATACGTGATCACCCTACCATTCTGCATTAGCACACAACACTAGTAGAAAAAACGTTATTTGAGGCGTCAAAATAGAGGGCTTTTGCGGCGTTTTGGATGCAGCAACAAATAAAGGGGCCGCAAATAAGAAATGTTATTTGCGGCGTTAAAAAAACGCAGCAATTGATGAGCTATTTGAGGCGTCTATGGAAAAAAAACGCAGCAAATGAGAACCCTTATTTGAGGCGTTTTTCTAAAAAAACGCCGCAAATAGAAAAGGCTATTTGAGGCGTTTTTTGAGAAAAACGCCGCAAATAGGTATTAAAAAAAAAAAAATTTTTTTTTTTTTTTTTTTTTTTGCAAATTAAATTATTTAAACAAGTTACTTAAATATAATAACTATCAAATGTATATTTCCACAAGAGAATCTTACATCATTTTTGTAATTATTCTAAATAACAAATACAAAAACATACAATGCTTAAGACTAATTTAAGTGCTGATATGCTGCTGTTGCAAGTTCAATGTTGTTTCCCTAGTCTGATGCATCATTTTGCAGCTATTTTCTTTGAACGTACCGCTGCCCCTCGGCTTGAACCATCGCTTCATAATGTTCTTTCTCTGAAGTTGTACACAGTATTGAACCCGTCAGTTACAAAAGCAACTCGAAGCAACTCGAATTATGCACAAGCAGATTGTAAGCGTCTTCAACGAAACCAAAAAAATCATCCCATACCTGACATATTACTCCAATAGGCTGAAACTAGATACTTTGATAGGACTTAAGTTAAAAGCAAGTCTAAAAACTACATTAACAAATCAATTTGATGAATATACCTCCAACTCCAATTCTGGAAGGCAGATTATGAGAAGACGAAGCGTGTTTTCTTGGAAGAATTCATTAGTTACTTGTGCACAAGCGTCTGGGTTAGGTTCAGATTCGCTGGTCCCGTATAGAATACATTTCAGTTCCGCAATTAGTCTTCCCAGTTCTTCGATCTGAACACAAGCAAATTATAGCTTCTAGTATACATAATTATCACAATTACATTTCACATTCAGATGATCATTGCAGTGAAAAAATACTCAATCATTAAGCCGAGTCATATACGAAATTACGGAGTAATCAATCATTAAGCAAACATCAGCAATGCATATTATAAAAAGTTATTCTTTTATTTGTCTGAATTCTTAAACAACAATAATTGCTACCTACACAAATTAAACGATGAGTCACATTAAACAATTAACATTCTTCCAAATGAGATTTTGCACATAAAAGTAACTATCACGCCACTCTAATCCTTCTTTCCTTATAAATTTTCGAGTGGGTTATCAGTACCTAAAACAATACCAAAAGTGCACACATTGAGGTAATCATAATTTCCAGAAAATTCTCATGATCAATAATCAAAACATAACCCAGGAAAAGAAAAACAACCTCTATCCCGGCCATTTGTTTACCTTATAGAAATTTTTTGAAGGATATTTCGACATCCACGTAATCTATTGTCCACTTGTCAATCGATAACAACAAAATGACAATGACGGTGGGAGTATACATTAATACTCATCTGCTTGTGCATAATCCGAGTAATGACAGCTATATTTTCAAATTTAACCCGTCTGTAACTAAATCAACAATCAATAGGCTGAAAAGTAGCGAATTAGGAGTGTAGTCTAACTGTTGAGCTAGTAAAATTCCCTAAATAGTTTCCATCTTATAAAAGCATTGCATAATGGATAAACGATAATTCTGTAATAACATCACAAAGATTTAAAGCAAGTTTTTTAGGACCCCAATCACAAGGCATGAGAAAGGGAGAAAACATACCCCTGAAACCAAAAGATCCCAAATCAGATCTCCAAAAACAATGTCTTTGCACTCATTGCTGAGTTTCATGATTATCTGAAATTGTACAATTTTTGCATATTATATTTCTATTTAGAATATGTTAAATAATGTAATGCATCTACAATTCTACACATAGTGATGAAAGTGAAAAGATATGAACCAAAAATATGTCGTAAGCCAACCAAAACATCAGCTGCTGAAGGAAGAAAGACATTATAAATTTCCAACATAAGTTGTTCAGGTTCAGTCACCATACCCAGAGACAGAGGTATCACATCAGTAGAAACCAAGAGTCAGCAATGAAGACACCGCAAATTCCTTGCAGTAATAGCATCAAATACTGGTAATTACTAATTAATAATTACTACGAAAGATTCTTTCTTGTTAAACAAAAACATAGCATGGCATTTGACCATTGTACTCGAAAAGCACAGCTAGAGTAAACAAAAACTCAAAAGTACATCCTAGCTAATGACCTAAAGCGAGGTAAGCCGATAGCCAATCAACAATTTGGAGCATGAGAGCGCTTTACAAATCATTGATTTGCTTCAACGTTCAAAACTGTCAAATGAGCACCTCGAATCACTTGAATGTTGAGCACAATATTACCTCGATAACACGCTATGTTGCAAAACACTTCAAGTCTAGCTTTGTGTTTGATGAGGTGATGTTCATTGTTCACTGGGTTCTTCATACTTATGCTGAATTGCTGACACTCAAAAATTTCACGGAAGTACAAGTGCAAGACTGTTGGTACATTCAAGAAAGGAATTTGTAAAGAACCCGCAAAAAAAGTGTATCACATACCGATTTGGAGCAGGCAAGAGCAGATGCCTTTCAAAGCTATCTTTGATAAGCTGCGAGAGAATCTAGCAGCCGTTCAAGGTAATATGCGTCTTCAAAGCTCTGCATGCTGTATTAACATTTTATACTTTTCCAAACATGGAAAAAGCTGATTTAACGTAAATATTGGTGAATTTGGTGAGAAATAAAGGTGCGAATAATGATGCGTAGAATAATAATGCTACAGTACATGCTATCCTCAATTCTCTAGCCACAAGAAAAGATAATAAGACGAGAAATCCCTAGACCTCATCTACCATAGACAGTAAAATACTTCTAGCAAAGCAACAAGTAGTATTAAAAAGGGTTAAAATACAAACTTCAATGATTCGCCACCAAGAATAGCAGCTAAAAATAGGCCATCGGGCTTCAATGCCAATATGCACTGCCGTGGACAAACGTTTACAATGGTCAGAATGAAGAAAAAACAGATACCCATTTCATTTAGCTTCTTCTCTGACTTCATCAATCTTCCGTCAAGAGGAAAAATGTGGGAAGATAAAACAGTTAGATGAATGTTTTAAACACTGTGAAATTACTAATTTGTGGAGAGAATGGTCACATGAGTACATTATGCAAATAAGCATGTACCTGTATCATAGCACCAGGAAGATCATTTGTCCAATGTAATCCTAAGCAGCTGAGAACCAGGTCCACTGAACTAAAGTGTCAAAGATAGCAAGTAATAATAAGTAAAGCGAAGTTTCAAATTTCCTTTCAATTAAGAAAACCAAAAGTTGTAGTACACGATATACAAACATGTGAAAGACTTAGACCATGCTTAATACAATTATACAAGTATGTGAACCAAAACTAGCTGAGACACTTGGTGGTGAAAGGAACATGCAAAAGACAAAGGAATATAGAGAAGGATCACTACGCATCATTATTCGCACCTTTCCTTCACGGGCAGAAACTCTTATGGTCTACGCAGAATCACTAACAAACCCTAAATCGGTTAACCCTAATTATAAAATCAAATCAATTTAAGCTTATTACTTCATATACACCAAATATTATGCTATATTTATTACTAATTAACAGAAGAATGCAACTAATTCCAAATAAATTGAATTAACCATCATCAACCCTAATTAATGAAACTGAAAAAGTGTACAAGTAGGAGTACCTAATTTCGAATAATAGGAATAGAGGAGAGAATGAGGTGGCGAGTTCCGTCAATTTCAGTCGATTACCAGTGGCGGTGAGGCGGTGGTTGACGGTGAGGCGGTGGTTGTCGAGGGAGTTTGGGAGGTTGATGTGTATTGTTTTATTGTTTTTGGGTAGAGAGAATGAAGACACAAATGAATGCGCGCATATAGTAATCCCTCTTTCAATTCTTTTTTTATTTTTAATATTATACTCATTTGCGGCGTTTCCAAAAAAACGCCTCAAATGACGTATTTGCTACGTTTGTTTATAAAACGCCTCAAATGACCCATAAATTATTTGCTGCTATTGGGCTAAAACGCCTCAAATAGATAGCCGCAAATAGATGTTTTTCTACTAGTGCAACCCAGCCCATGCTTCGAAGCGTCAGTATAAACTTCAAAGTTATCACTCCTGACTGGTAAAGCAAGGATATGAGCTGTTGTCAGACGTTCCTTAAGGGTCAGGAATGCCTTCTCACAACTCTCATCCCAGATGAAACGGTTCTCCTTCCTCATTAACGATGTCAACGGTTTCGCTATCTTCGAAAAATCCCTAACAAACCTCCGATAATAACCTGCCAATCCCAGGAAGCTTCGAATCTCACTCACACTCTTCGGACTTTGCCACTTAGTCACAGCATCGATCTTACTAGGGTCGACAGACACCCCCTCCTTGGAAATTACATGCCCCAGAAATGCGACTTTCTCCAACCAGAACTCACACTTACTCAGCTTAGCATTGAGCTTATGCTCCTCCAGGGTCTGAAGTACTCTCCTCAAATGATTCTCGTGCTCTTTCGCATTCTTGGAATATACTAGGATATCATCGATGAATACCACCACGAACTTATCCAGATATGGGCTAAAGACTCGGTTCATCAAATCCATGAACACAGCTGGAGCGTTAGTCAATCCGAATGGCATAACCACAAATTCATAGTGGCCATACCTCATTCTGAAAACGGTCTTTTGAATATCTTCATCTTTTATTCTCAACTGGTGATACCCGGATCTCAAGTCAATCTTAGAGAAAACCCCAGCTCCACTCAACTAATCAAACAGGTCGTCAATTCTGGGCAAAGGGTATCGATTCTTAATGGTTACATTATTCAGCTCCCGATAGTCAACACAAAGCCTCAAACTCCCATCCTTCTTCTTCACAAACAGAACAGGTGCTCCCCAGGGCGACACACTGGGTCAGATGAATCCTTTCTCAGCTAGTTCATCCAACTGTTTCTTCAATTCCTCCATCTCCTTCGGTCCCATACGGTATGGTGATTTAGATGTTGGTCCCGCCCCTGGTTTTCGGTCAATGGAAAATTCCACTTCCCTCCTTGGCGGTAACCCTGGAACATCATCTCTGAATACTCCCTCAAAATCCCGCACCACTGGTATCTCACTAGTCTTAGGGGTCTCAGCCTCACAATTCCACATCTGGCATAAGATCAGGCTCTCTCCTTTCCTCAAGCTGGACTTAAGGGTATTGACGGAAATGAATTTGATTTTAGGTTTGACTCGATATCCCTTGTAAGACACCCTCACTCCTTTAGGTCCCTTCAAGGATATTTTCTTTTGATGACAGTCAATGAAAGCTTGATACTTCCCAAGCCAATCCATCCCTAGAATCACCTCAAAACCCCCCAGTGGAAATTCTATGAGGTCACAATAGAAAATTGTTTCCCCGATTTTGATGGGTACACTTCTATAAACTCTATTACAGGTGATCAACTCTCCTGAAGGTATGGTCACAGAGTCTGCGACTAAATCAAACCTCCCAAGTCCCAAGGCCCTAACATGCTCTCTAGACACAAAAGAATGGGTCGCACCGGAATCGAAAAGTACGAAAGTAGGTTTAGAGTTCACAAGAAAAGTACCGGTCACCACATGAGCATCATCCTTAACTGCCTGCTTTCCCATGGCAAAAAGCTTGCCACTGGATTTGACTCCACTCTGACTGGCACTAGATGTCCCAGCCTGCTGGTTCCCTTCCGCTCCCGTCTTCTGATTGCTTCCACCTCCATTGTATTGATTCTGGTACGAGCGGTTCTGATAGTTGTTGTAGTTCCTCTGATAATTGCTGCTCCCTCCAGACTTCGCACCCCCACCATAGTTTGTCATGGGTGTGCGATAGCAACTGCTACCATAAGACTGGGTGCGTGATCCCTGATATCCTGATGTAGGCGTACGATAACCCCCGAACTGATTCCCTCCAGATGAGCGACACACCGCCTGCTTGTGCCCCCTCTTTCCAAGCCAAAACAAACTATTCCAATCGAACCACTGCTAGAAACCCCACTCATGTAATTACCCCCACTCTGGTTCCTCACACCTCTGGAAGCATTGTTGCTGAAATACCCACTATACTTGTTGGTGCTCTGCTTCTTCGACCCAGAACTTTCAGTCACCACTTCAGCCTTCCTATTTTCAGATTTTGACTTCTTGTTCTCCTTAATCATTTCTAAGAGCCTCTCCGCCGCCCCAGCCCTTAAGTAGATGTCCCGGACTGTGGTGGGCGGAGCTGCAATCAGTCTCTTCTTGATATTGATTGACAACCCCCTCTCAAACTTCATCGCCAGCATATCATCATCAAAACCCATGTCCCCCACATAGCTCACCAACTGGATAAATTTCCTATAATAGGCCTCCACCGTCATATCCTCCGTCATTCGGAAGGTATCGGACTCCTCTCTCAGCTTACTTTTCTGGAATTCTGGTAGGAACACTTCATATAGGATCCTTTTAAATGCAATCTAGGCAACAAACTCGGTCCCATCCTCTCTAGCTGCTTCTCGGATTTCTCCCTTGTTCCCAGTCCACCAGTCACCGGCCATACCTCGAAGATAGTGGGCTGCTTGGTCAACCCTCAGTTCCTCGGGTCAATCCACCAGCTCGAATAAGTTACTGAATTCCCGGCACCAAGCCCCTAGCAGATGAGGTTCCCCCTCCCCAGTGAATTGGGTAGGGTGATGCCTCGCAATAATCGTGCTCATTTTTGCGGAGTCCATACGTTTGGCCTTTAGAGCCTCATTCTCTACTATCAAACGATCCAACTCTTCTTGGGTGATGTTAGCGACATTATTTCTCCTCGGAGGCATGACTATAACTCAAAGAAAAGAGATGAGTCCCGGCTCAAGTGGGCACTCACTTGAATTAGGGCTAAGTTCCCTAACCATCAAAGTCTATGAACATTTATCATATAGGATAGTACTTATCTATAACATGGCTCGGGGATCACATAACCGCATATCGCTAGACATGATAAAATTACTGATATAATTCAGATCACCTCATTCACCCATAACATCATACATCCTTTGTATTCATACAATAAAATTCTTCCATGCACATATACTCACTGGCTTATCCAAATCGTTCACATATACGAAGAGTTCTTATAACATTCTTATCACAATTCACCATCACTTCCGTTACCTCCTATTCTACCCTTTTCTCTCGTATATACACTCTGGGTTCTCGGGTAAAACTGAGAGGGCCAATGGTTCGGTGTGAGGGGGGCCCCAGACTCATACTTTTCCTTTAGTGTGCTCCTAACAGTCTTATCCCGGGGTTCATTTTTATTTAGACTCATCCTACATTCAGTGGATTCATTAGGTTAGGCCTGAGGATCGTTCTCTCTGATACCACTTTGTAACACCCCCATTTATTTAAGGGCATGAACTAGGACTCCTTAGATAAATCAGGGTGTTACCATCTCGGTTTTCCGAGGCAGTAGATAAAAAGGAAGGAAATACAGTACTTTATTATTAATGTTAACTTAAAAACAAGTTTATACAACCAACTTCAAAACTGTCTTGTGGAATAAAGTTACAACTCATGACAAACAACTATAGTGATCTAGACTAGTCTGGTCCAAGTCCAAGCTCTCTCTTCCCGTCGCTTCCCATAGTCTCAACCACCTGTCAATCTGCTCCCCAATAAATTGGTTCATCACAGGTGATCACGAATACACAGGGTCAACCATGAGGTTGAGTAGAGGAAAAGTAAACAATCAAACATTATTATAAATAGAAATTCAATCATCCCCACTCTGAATCACAGGGCCCATTAACTCCGCACCGATCACAAAGCCCATTAACTCCGCACCGATCACAAGGCCCATTAACTCCGCACCGATCACAAGGCCCATTAACTCCGCACCGATCACAACGTATCTCAAAATGATTAAATGAATAGCTCAATATAACAATCATATTATAGCATAAGGTAAACATGATTATCACCAAATATCAACAGAATACTCAACACTATAAACACAGTAATTTCCCCTACCTCGAATAACAGAAATGCAGATAAATCCAAGCTCGCTAGAAATGTTCCACGCGAAAACCGCTACCTAAACACGTATTCGTAACGAATTAATAAACTTCCCAAACCCCATAACAAACCACACTTACTATAAGTAGAAACCTTCCATAAGTAGAAAGTTTCCATAAATAGAAACTTCCCAAAATAGAACTCCCATGCCTCACTAAATTCCCGACTCGTAACTTAACTAACATAAGCGAATAACTAAAAACGTTATTATTTATTATTAGCAATAATAATACTAATCATAACAATTAGCAACACCATAAAATTTATTAACAACAATAATACCCAACATAATAATAATAATAATAATAATATTAACAAAAGTTACTGAAATAATAATAATAATAATAATAAATAACAAATAAAACAAAACAACAGCCGACACCCAAAACATCACCCGTGATTCAGTCCCCCTTCAACACCGTGTACCACCCCTCGACCACCAGTGGCTGCCGTCTGCCCACACCCCCGACAACCTACTGCCACCCCGACACCACCAGACCATCCGTCAACCGCCGGTGAGACGGCCACCACCCACGCCAGACTGACCCTTCACTCAGACACTGTAAGTTTTCCCCCGACACAGACCAAACCCGCCTGAAAAACACTCCTCCGTCGTCACTACCACCGCACCCAGACCACTCGACCACGACCACCACATTCCCTGACAAAAGACCCACCGACGACAGTGGTACCACCGTGTCGACCTCCCCCGAGTCAACGGTGGTACCACCCCAAGTTCTCTCCTAAAACACGTACACCCCGAGACCCACGTGTCCAGAGCCCACGAACCACCCTCTTAACTCTGACCCAGGCGCCTATACACGCCTTAGACACCACCCCATTACACCCCCGACCACCACCAATAGAGTGGTGCTAGTTACGACCCACATCGGCGGCCAACCACCCTACATAGCCTTAACAAAAACCGAGACACAAACAGAAAGAAAAACAAGATTGTGACATACCCGACTCTATGGCCAAATCGAAGTGTCCTAGGTTAGACGTAAACACCGGTTCAGACCTTCTCCTCCTCCTCTGCTATGGTGGCTGCTTGATAGTGAAGATGGGGTTGTGTTTGAGTTAGGGTAAAAAGAGGTAATCTTAGGTTTTATATGACGGCAAGGCTGAAATCTCAGCTTCTCTAGGGTTATACGGTGGTGGGCTGTTTTGTGTTGGCACACAAAACGAGGCCCAGGGTTAGTGTTTGCAAGCGATCCCAAGATCGATCCCCACCATAGGCATATGTAGTACCAAACGATAACATAGTACTACTCGACAAAATAGCTATTGAATGTAAAAAGCGTTGCTAAACCTATCGACACAACACTTATAAAAATATAAATCTCGCAACAAATTATCTAAAGTTTCGGGGTATTACATTTCATTTTCTTATTTCTTATTTCATGAATCTTGGAATCAATGGATTCGAGACATCCTTGACTTGAATTTTGCTTCTTCTTTCTGCGTCGAAATAGCGGGATTGGGCCTCCCCTTTATATTAGTTATTCTGGTGATTAAAGAAAGATGAAATGTTTTGCGTATTACGACCTTAATAAAAAAATGGCCTCTTGTCAATCTGTAAACTTAACCACTAGCCTTACCCTTATTAATTATATACCATATTTAACTTAATCCCCCTTTCTTCATATAATCATATCTGATATCCCTTAATCTTTCATCTCTTACACTTACTTCTATTTCTTTGGCTTTTTCTTTCTACTTTTTATGCTCTAAACCCTTTAAATACAAACATATATACTTTTATTTTTGTAAAGTTTATTAATTAATTAATTAAGCTGGGTTTTATTAATGATGGTTAATTAGACATGTTTGCTCACTCACGAAATGTTTAATTTCTTATTTCATGAATCTTGTACCTTATTTGTGAAACCGTGACCTTATTTCGTGAAACTTAGACTTAAAATGTTTGTTTACTCACAAAATGTATAATTTCTTATTTTGTGAATTTTGGACCTTAATTTGTGAAATCGTGACCTTATTTTGTGAAACTTAGACTTAAAATGTTTGTTTACTCACAAAATGTCGAATTTCTTATTTCCTGAATCTTGGACCTTAATTTGTGAAACCGGAACCTTATTTCGTGAAACTTAGACTTAAAATGTTTGTTTACTTACAAAATGTTTAATTTCTTATTTCATGAATCTTGAATCTTAATTTGTGAAACCGGAACCTTATTTCGTGAAACTTGCACTTAAAATGTTAGTTTACTCACTAAATGTATAATTTCTTATTTCGTGAATCCTAGACCTTCATTTGTGAAACCGGGACCTTATTTCGTGAAACTTGGACTTAAAATGTTTGTTTACTCACGAAATGTATAATTTCTTATTTCGTGAATCTTGGACCTTAATTTGTGAAACCGGGACCTTATTTCGTGAAACATGGACTTAAAATGTTTGTTTACTCACAAAATGTTTAATTTCTTATTTCGTGAATTTTGGACCTTAATTTGTGAATCCGAGATCTATTATTTCCTGAAACTTGGACTTAAAATGTTAATTTGAATGACGTGAAATCGAGATTGAAGGGAACAAAATCAGAATCGAGCTACTGTCTCCGAAACAATTTTGGAATATATTAATTTGAACTTCACAAACTATCAAAGCGACTAACAATTTATCACCTAAAACCGTCAAAACTCACAATAACTATAATGAATTTTGCAAACTATCAAATGACTAAACAACAAAAAATACGTAAAAATATAAAACGAAAAAGAAATCAAAAGCGAGCAACAACTTATGTTTAAAACAATGTTAGAATTCAGGGGTTAAATAACAAAACTATTTGATCTGTGAAATAAATCACTTACCGAATAGGAGTTCCAGGGGGATAAAGAGGATTCTTGACTACGTATTCAACATACATGTTGTAAATATACTTCAGTGAATCTCGTAGATCGCCAGTTCTAGGATGAGTGACCAGAATAAGCTGCATATACCGAGACGGAAAAGATGTACACCAGAGTCAACAAAATAACACAACTTGCATATCAAGGAATGCTACATGAAATGGTTATGCTAGACAGCTATATATATCCAGATACAATTTCATGCTGCAGATGTAAAAACAGAGAATTAACAAGATACTCCAATGGCCAAATCTCCCTCCTGCGGAAGAGTAAAAAGGCCAAATATACAAATTCTAACCTTGTGTTGGAAACAAAATATGCTATTTTTGGATGACCAATAACAAAATGCTTAGTGACTTACATTGACCATATTATAATTCTAACCTAATTTCTGGTTGACAATGGGGTCGAAAACCTCAGCGACAATGGCAGTGGAGATGGTTAGTGATAATGGAGGAGACAGAGATTGAGGCCATTGGTGTTGTAGACGAGTTGAAAAGAGAGCTAAGAGAGAGAATTAGATGATGTGGGAATAAAGATAGGTAAGCAGATTTTGTTTTTTTTTATCTCATTACACGTGGCACAATCTGGTGCATCTATGATATTTAAATCTGACGGTTTAGGATGGGTCCAGCAGCCTCACCCTAAGAGGGGTGCCTCACGTGATTCGATTTCTATATATATATATATACATATATATAGAATTAGTTTTGTCACTTGTATTATTGAATACAAGAATGAAATATCTTATTACTAATAACATAATTTATAATTGTAGGTGAGAAATATCAGGAACTCTGAAGCACCGCGATACTCCCGAGTTCCAAGCCACGTCCGCTCAAAAAAAAGATAAACAAAAGAGGAGGGAAGAAGGATGGAGAGGTCCAGCCTACCCATCACAGGGGATCACGATCATTTTTTACACGTCTTTTTTGTGTAAGTTTACAAATATGTATATACTTCTTTTGTCACGCGTCTTTTTTGAATGAATATACTTCTTATATTAACAATTTTGCCTATTTAGGGGGGGAAGAAGAAGGATAGAAGCAAGAAGGATAGTAGCAAGAAGACGATGATGACGACCCCCGAACTTTTCCGTGAAACGCATTCCAAGGTCAACGAAAAGACGCAGAATAGAATCTGGATCAAGCCAAAAGACAAGGAGTTATATGTAAGATAATTTCTCTCAACTAATGATGGTTTTTTTGTTAACTCCGATAATGATAGTTTTTGGTTAACTAATGATAGTTTTCTTAATGCTAACAACAATGTAATGATATTATTTTATAGGAGGCATGTGAGGTAGAGAAAGAGGCTCATCCCGACTGGTCGGATAATGAAATTTGGTTTGAATTGGTGGATGGTTACAAGAAGGGGATGGTATATGGAACCGAACAGGCTCATGGTGTGTTTTTCAATAAACCCGCTAGAAGGTCTTCATATGAGCCGCAACGAACCTACAAGCCGACTCTTGTAAGTCAATTACAATCGCAACTTGACGAATAAAGAGCGGCAAATGCGGAAAGAGATGAGGAGATGCGGTAGTGAGAGAACGTCTCAAAGCCATGGAAACCTATTTCTACTCTTGCAACCCCGGTTCACGGCCATTTAATGAAGCCCTAACGATCCAAGTGGAAGGGGCGGCGGCGGTAGTGGAGCTAGCATGGTATTTCAAGTAGTTAATTAGTTTAGTAACGTACGAAAAATTGTCGAACATGGAGACTTATTGATGCCCGTCGTTGAGGGTACCAAAGATAAATTTATAATTCCTAACCTTAACAATAGATAGTGAAAGTCAGGGTCGAACCACAAAGAGGTGGGGAATGTTTATTGTCTTAATGTTAATGTTTAAAGGTAACAAATTTGGGGGTTGATTGGTTGATTACTATATCTAAAGCAAAGATTAAAATAAAACAAGAATTAAAAGATGAGAATAAAATATAATAAAAGAGGATGCTAGGATGTTTGGGTAATAAATAGCTAAGGTAAAATAAATTCTAAGGTCAACATGTATTGCAGTCGCGTAAGGGGGTGTAACATATCTTTTTAAGTCTATGCTACCTAATAGCTCCTTTCGGCCTATGCTATTAGTTCCTAGGTCTCACAATTATTGGGTGTCAACAATAAGGGTGATTCCTAAATCCCAGGTCACATACCTTTCAGCCTTGAGTAACCTATCCGTCTTAAGGTGTAAACCAATGCCCTTCCCGTATCTTTCAATCTTGGGTAGGTCATTACTAACATCCTACAAGTCTCCTTATGGTCTCATTGCAGGATATTATAATTGACAAGAAAAGACGAAATAAGAATACATACGCGAGTGGTCGACCGACCGGCTACTCCAGTCGGCCGACCACGGCCTCGGTCGACCGACCGGCTATTCCAGTCGGCCGACCGTGGTCCTGCTACAAGTCGGTCTTTCGAATTCTATTACCTATGCATATTCATCCCCTACATCCTAACATATGAAAATTAGCTACTCATAATTACTGGAACAATAATAAAAACGAGATTTGATATGGAAAACATGGTGAACGATAATCTAAACATGCAAGAATTAATAAAGCTTGGGATTCTAACTTAAACCGGATGCGATAAAAATAAGAACAATAATAAAACTAGATTAAAAGAATAATTACCGGAAATAGGATTAAGGCAGAAAAGGAACAAACTTTATTGATGAATGTTGAAAGATTGAAGAACAAACTAAAAGTGTTGAGAATTATTGAAAGATTGTAATTGAACTAATGACTAAATAAAACTCTCTAAATAAGACTTGATACTAAAAGATTCGATAGATGAAAGATATCTAACCCTAATCACAAGATTGGCTTATATAGAAAGAAACTAAGAGTTTCCTAAAGACTCTAATTCTACTTTATTTCCGAAAAGAGTTGCATGGGCTTCGTTCTGGTCGGCCGACCCGTTTAGCTGGTCGGTCGACCGCTTCTTGCTGGGCTTCTCTTATTTCCGGCCCTTCTTGAAAATTGGGCTTTATGAAAATCAGGCCTGGTCGGCCGACCCGTTTTGCTGGTCGGTAATCTTCGGATTTCTTCTTGTTTTGACTCTTGGTACTTGATTTTGACTCCAGTTGACTTTCCATTTATTCTTTAATTAAGTAAAAGACTTGAGGGTATGGATTTGGTGTTAAATCGTCTCTTTTCCGCATAAATCTGCAAAAGTGCATAAAAATACGAAAGTACACAATTTGTGGGAAATGAAGGCTAAAACATAGTAAATGAGCGACCAAATACGTGTAAAAATAGATGTAAAACATCATAAAATAGACACGTATCAAATTCCCCAAACCAAACCCTTGCTTGCCCTCAAGCAAGAAATAGACTCGATCTTAACTAATGGAACGATTTCAATCTCAGAGCGAAATTTACATGTTAGCCTAAACCAATGTCAAGTACAAAATGAGAAAGCATTTAAATCATGCAAACGAGTTATAGGGTTGTCAGATTTGCAAATAAAGAAACTATAGAGACTTAATACCATGGACTCTCGCGGTACGCTCGAGACACTCATGAAGCAAAGGGTGAGTATATGTAAAAGATAGAAAGAAGTATATTTGTCATGACACTCACCTAACTGCGACCCATGAAAAACATGCCTGCAATCTAACATGAACAAGAATTCTACAACCTTGTATAACAATCTCATTAAATGACCTAGATACATGCAAATGAGGTACGAAAGATATGTGAGGTAAAAGGTAAAAGTGGTTAAGATGTTTTTGGATATGTGGGGTTAGTAGCCAAGCTAGTAAAACCGGTTCCCAACAACATACTTCTCAACTTTTTGACATTAAGAAAGTGCTCTTTTGTAGCACAACTCTCACATAATAAGAAAGGACTCCCAAATATTTTTGAATGAGGTACGGGAGTTATAACATATAAAAGAAAGGGGTATTAACAAACGAAATTTTGACACTGATTCTGTCAGTTGGTCGGCCGACCTATAATGGTGGTCGGTCGACTGGCTTTCTGCGTTTCCCGAATTTTTTCGTTTTTCTTTTCTTTCCTTCTTTTTCTGAATTTTTCTGTTCTTTTTTTTTTTTTTTTTTTTTTTCTTTCTTGCTTTCTTTCTTTTCTCTTTTTGCTCATAATAGCATACAAACCAAGATGCCTCAAAAAATAATCCAATGACCACAAATACTAGCTTGGAAAGGTAGGCTAAGTATGGGATGTAGTTTTTTGGGAAATAAAAAGGCAATTTTGGCTATGTGAAGCTTATGGGTGAATAAGAGAAAAGGGATCCCAAATGCACGTATCAAGACTCACAAAACGAGAAAGTAAAACAAGTATATAGCAATTCAAGCTCATGTTTATGCATATTGATGTAACATGTTCCAAGGGGAGTACTACTCACATCCTAGACAACTGGTTTAAGAATGAAACCAGGAAATAAGCTCTAAACCTTAGAATGTATAGTAGGCTGCCAAGGTATAAGTCAAGTCTCAAGATATGCAAGTTGACAAAAACTCGTAGATATGCGAAAGACTCTCATACTAAAACAAGTTGACAAGGCAAGGTAAAGGCATAAACATGTAATATAGCTAAATCATCCTTGAAATACTTTCGTTCCGACTCGACCTATATGCTAAAATAAACGTGCATTTTTTTTTGGAATTTTTGAAATTTTTCTATTTTTTTTTTGGATTTTTTTATATATAAGGAAAATAAAGAAAAGAACGATGCAAGACAGAAATGCAATAAACGTGTGACAAAATGCAATGCATGTGACACGAAACCATTCCCCAAACCAACCCGCACAATGTCCCCATTGTGCATTAGCCTAAGTAAAGGTTTCAGAAAATTAAAGGAAAGATGCAAGGAAAATAAAACTAAGGAAAACTGGAAAGAACTCACTGGATTATGAAGCGCATGAGAAAAACCTCCCCAAACCAGCGTAAGCTGGGAGGTTTTGGTGGCCAGCAGTGCCACTCAAGTACCAAAGACGGTTACACGGTTCCCGAGGAAGAAACGAAAGACTGCGACGGACGGGTAGGTCGACCGACCTAGAGGACAGGTCGACCGACCTTTCCTGCAGAAAACAGGAATTCAGCGATACGGCGGCTAGGTCGACCGACTGGTGTATCTGGTCGGTCGACCCTCTGAGTCTCAACGATCTCCGTTTCTTCGTAAAAACCTGAAAAAGCAATAAATATGCGCCCAACAAATGCGCGAGATCCCAGAAGAAGTCCAAAAAGTCTTAACTACGCAAACACAAAAAAAGTTGTCCTAAAAACTTAAAGAAAGCAAGCAAGAAAGTCTTAGCAAAACAAAAAAAATATCTTAAGAAAAACAGAAACGAGCAAAAAGAAGAAGTCATCCGCGAAGGATTCGGCGTTTCTTTGACCAAGGGCTCTGACTACAGGCTACTCCTTCAGCTATGGTGATTTGGGTAGATGATTTTCTCTCCACCATGTAGATGGGTGGGTCATCATCCATAGCTCTAGCCATCCATCTCCTAGGGTTGTCGACTCCCAAGTCGTGGGTCGACACCTTCCTTGGTCTCTTCTTCCTTGGGCTCTTCTTTTCAGCCAAATGATCACTTGCTTGAGTGACCTCGTTCTCTACAGCATTTGATCGAGTAAGTGGTACTACTCGATCGAGAACATCTCTCTTCCTACTGCCTATAGACTCTGTCACTAGTGCTGCAATAACTGGAGCATCCAAATCAGCCTCCTGAGCAAGAGATTCACCTGCACATGCCTTAAAACACATCAAAGCCTCCGAAGGATCCTTTGTAAAGGATCCTTGTACATAACATTCACTAATATTATTAAAAACATCAGAGTTGTCAATAGAAGAATCCTGCAAAACACAAGGTTCATCAACCGAGGGTTCAAACATGTTAGGAATATGTTCATTACTAACACCTACAGAAATAGGTTGGTCAGTCAAGGGGTGAAAGTCTAACTCATCATCTGTATCTAAATCCAAGTCAGTATCATCAACGGGGAGGCAGAGGGAATCAAATAACCTATCATTCTCATCCTTAAGAATGAGTGACTCTTCAGTAATGGGTGTGATAGGATCACACTCAACAGGAATATCTGGGTTACTAATATCAATGCCCTCATACCCCTCCGTATCTGCACCGGCTCGCATTAGGTGTTTGAGAAGCTCCCATTGCTTCTCACAGGGTAGGTCTAAAAATTCCCATTCGCAATTTCTCTCAATCTCGATCAAGGTCTTAACAGTAACTCCATCATATAAGATACGACAAACCTCCCCAATACTAATAGGATAGCCAAATTGAGAAAGGAAGGAGATTAATCTATCACAATAGAAATACAAAGGTTCATGCTCGAGTTGTGGGAAAGGGGCGATGGTCATGACAGCGAAAGAAAAAGGGAAAACATAAACAAAAAACAATAAACACTGGCGTCACCTCCCCGGCAACGGCGCCAAAATTTGATGCCCGTCGTTGAGGGTACCAAAGATAAATTTATAATTCCTAACCTTAACAATAGATAGTGAAAGTCAGGGTCGAACCACAAAGAGGTGGGGAATGTTTATTGTCTTAATGTTAATGTTTAAAGGTAACAAATTTGGGGGTTGATTGGTTGATTACTATATCTAAAGCAAAGATTAAAATAAAACAAGAATTAAAAGATGAGAATAAAATATAATAAAAGAGGATGCTAGGATGTTTGGGTAATAAATAGCTAAGGTAAAATAAATTCTAAGGTCAACATGTATTGCAGTCGCGTAAGGGGGTGTAACATATCTTTTTAAGTCTATGCTACCTAATAGCTCCTTTCGGCCTATGCTATTAGTTCCTAGGTCTCACAATTATTGGGTGTCAACAATAAGGGTGATTCCTAAATCCCAGGTCACATACCTTTCAGCCTTGAGTAACCTATCCGTCTTAAGGTGTAAACCAATGCCCTTCCCGTATCTTTCAATCTTGGGTAGGTCATTACTAACATCCTACAAGTCTCCTTATGGTCTCATTGCAGGATATTATAATTGACAAGAAAAGACGAAATAAGAATACATACGCGAGTGGTCGACCGACCGGCTACTCCAGTCGGCCGACCACGGCCTCGGTCGACCGACCGGCTATTCCAGTCGGCCGACCGTGGTCCTGCTACAAGTCGGTCTTTCGAATTCTATTACCTATGCATATTCATCCCCTACATCCTAACATATGAAAATTGGCTACTCATAATTACTGGAACAATAATAAAAACGAGATTTGATATGGAAAACATGGTGAACGATAATCTAAACATGCAAGAATTAATAAAGCTTGGGATTCTAACTTAAACCGGATGCGATAAAAATAAGAACAATAATAAAACTAGATTAAAAGAATAATTACCGGAAATAGGATTAAGGCAGAAAAGGAACAAACTTTATTGATGAATGTTGAAAGATTGAAGAACAAACTAAAAGTGTTGAGAATTATTGAAAGATTGTAATTGAACTAATGACTAAATAAAACTCTCTAAATAAGACTTGATACTAAAAGATTCGATAGATGAAAGATATCTAACCCTAATCACAAGATTGGCTTATATAGAAAGAAACTAAGAGTTTCCTAAAGACTCTAATTCTACTTTATTTCCGAAAAGAGTTGCATGGGCTTCGTTCTGGTCGGCCGACCCGTTTAGCTGGTCGGTCGACCGCTTCTTGCTGGGCTTCTCTTATTTCCGGCCCTTCTTGAAAATTGGGCTTTATGAAAATCAGGCCTGGTCGGCCGACCCGTTTTGCTGGTCGGTAATCTTCGGATTTCTTCTTGTTTTGACTCTTGGTACTTGATTTTGACTCCAGTTGACTTTCCATTTATTCTTTAATTAAGTAAAAGACTTGAGGGTATGGATTTGGTGTTAAATCGTCTCTTTTCCGCATAAATCTGCAAAAGTGCATAAAAATACGAAAGTACACAATTTGTGGGAAATGAAGGCTAAAACATAGTAAATGAGCGACCAAATACGTGTAAAAATAGATGTAAAACATCATAAAATAGACACGTATCACTTATTAGTTTAGTTAATTAGTTCTTGTAATTTGATAATGGTTCCCATTTATCTATAAATGAGATTTGGTTGTTGTTTCAAAGGGTGTTTGTCACCAAATTGTTGGTTACTTTCTGGTTGCAGGGAATTGTGTATTGAATTGAAGTCACATTGGATTTAGCAGGAACGAAATGAATTTTCATCAAAAACGTCCAGGTCATTTAGCGACTGAAATGATCTAAATGGCGACTGAATGCAGTCGCCAAATCAGAGCAGCTCAAGCAAAAACCCCAGAAAGTTAGGGGATTTGGCGACTGAAAGGAGGAATTGCCGACTACCTGCTGTTCAGTCGCCAAATTGGCGACTACCAATTCAGTCGCCAATTCCTTCTTATGGCGACTACGTGCTCAGTCGCCAAATTTGGCAACTGAAATTAGTCGCCCGAGTTTTTTGGCGACTAAAGCCTGCGACTACTCTTTGGCGACTGATTTCAGTAGCCAATTTGTATTTAGCAACTGATTTCAGTCGCCAAAATCTGTCACCCGTTTTAAGAATCGTTGTAGTGCTACATTTTCTATGAAAAAGTTGAACGACAACTTGTTATACACAAATTCTTATTTGTGATGGTAATATCCGTCACAAGCTTGTAACGGGTCAAATAAAACCCACTTGACTCGTCACAAGCTTGTAACGGATATACCCGTTACAAGAGAGACCTATTGGTTGTTTTATAGGTAAATGAAGTTAGTAAGTGAAACCGAAAGGGCAAATTAATGCAGAATGTTGAATTATTTATCTTTCTCTTTTTGTAAAAAAAATGATAAATCACCCAATATAAGGACTCTAAATCATATAAAATAATAAAGTTTTTATCTTATCAATATTTTAGTTCTCATAAATCATACTCCCTCCGAGTCGGAGTAATGATTCTTACTTCCTTTTTGTGCGAGTTTAGTGATGGTTCCTCTTTCCATTTTTAGTAACTTTTTTGTGGTCCAAAATCAATTCAGCGTGGGGTAGGATGTTTTGTATGGTTTAGAATCATTTCCTTATTTTTTGTGCATAAAGGTAAAGGAACCATTACAATGACTCGGAGGGAGTATTTTTTTGTAAGTAGCATAATTATGAAGTTTAATAAATGTTAGTCTTAATATATCATTTATATAAATTCGTCAAAAAATCTAAGATTTTAAATTTTTGCAAAAATGTTAAATTGAGTTAAATAGTAGTCTATTACAAGTTCATTGTAATCTCATTATGTGTTATAAGATATATAAATTGAATAATATGACATGTACGCATAAGTATTATATAATAATGAACATTTAGCCATTAATATCAACATCAATATGTTTTATTTTGCTTAACTTGTTAATAAGATAGAGATCTCACAAGTCCAATTTTATTTTATGAGAGTTATTTTTCAAAAAAAAAAAATGTTGAATAAAAACCAAAACATACTAAAATAAAACATACATTTGAGAGTTTCCGAAATACTATTTTTTTTACGTAACTAAAACCAATCGGTCATTCACATTCATGTTATTAATATTGTTATTGTAGTTAGTTTATAATATAGTATTGAATGGAATAGAGAGTATTTGTTCAAGCAATTCTAATATTCATTTTCTTCTTAGAGTTTTCTTTCTTCGATGAATCATCCCTACAAAAAAATCCATTGAGTGATTAATAACAAACAAAATAGTAGAATTTTTATGGAACATTAACCTTATCGTTATTAATTTAAATTTTCCTTTAAATAATGAAAGAAATAAATAATTGAATCATAAATATGTAAATACTACCTTTGAATATCACAATTCACAAATCTTGATAGTCCTAAATGAAACAAATAATATATATGTGAAGTTAAATGAGTACTCCATAGCAAATGAAACTTAAAAATAAATAAATAAATAAAACTTTAATACACTTATTTTACCTTAATGTTGATACAATGACAAGAAAGATTATTACACATACAATTCTCTTTGTGATGGAGGATAAAAAAAGTTTGGCTCGAATTTTGGCTCACAAATGTTGTCTTCCATCAAATATTTATAACCAATTGAGAATACAGTTTACGACTTTTGAACGTCTTTTTATTATTCATATTATTATTATTATTATCAAAATTAATATATATAATTATTAGCATGGTTTTGTGACTTTTGAGCATTCCTTTCATCATAAAAAATTTAATATAGATATTTATATAAAGTACAGATAAATGGAATATAAAAGGTTTGTTTTAATTTTTATTTTTCAATTTTAAACAAAATACTCCTTGCATAAAAGATGTTTAGGAAATTATAATGATGTTACGAAACTAAAAGATGATACATAGTTTGGTGGAGATTTAGTGAGGGTTCTCATGGTTCTCATTATAAGGGTGGTTCTCACCGGATCCCGGCCCTATATATATATATATATCCTGTATATATATATATATATATATATATATATATATATATATATATATATATATATATATATATATATATATATATATATATATATATATATATATCTAATTTAATGAAATTGAGAAAATACATTACAATAAAAGAAATAAGAGGGATACACTTCAAAATTAGAGTGATGTAAATTTTTATTTGTTGTTTAACCTATTTTAGTTTTAAAAAATAAAAGGTCATTGTTTAATGTTAAGTATGTTATTATATGTACTTAATATTTACAAATTATATATTATTTTATAAAGGCGAAGCTCTTCCTGGGCCAGATTGGCCATGGCCCAGGTTGATTTTATTGGAAAAAAATATATAGTAATTTCTACAATATATTAAATTAAAACATTCAATATCTCAACTTTTCTCCTTCTATATTAATTGGTGTAAGTTCTTCTATAATAATTGATGCAAGATAATCTTAAAAGGTGCGTGCAATGTGTATCATAGTTAATGCCATAAATTATTTTCATTCCATATTAATTAGTTTTATTCATATATTACTTTTATTACTTATTAATTATTTTTACCATATTTATTCTAATTTTAAATTAAATTTAGGCGTCCTTCCCTAAATGCATTAATTGATTACAAAGTTCCTAAGAAAATAATAAGGAATTTAAAAATTAATTAAAGACTTACGATTGAATTTTGATGCTACAATACAATATGATCGTTTTCAATTACCGCTTTGCATCGACTAGATCGATTAGTTAAAGGTAATATTTATACTAGTTTTGTTGTTTTGTTCTTTAAATTTTGTGTTGAATTATTATATAATCGAGAAGCAATAATTCATCATACGGAGTATATTCTATTGAATTTAGTTCACTTTTCCTGTTAATTTGTTAGTTCTTTCGTTACATTAGTTAATGTTACGTGTTCTTATATTGTGTTTTAACAATTACATAGTTAATCAGTCAAAGTCACTGTTATATGAGTGTTGAACCATATATTCAAATGCATATATTAAGTATATATGTTTATGTTTTGATAATGACAAGTCTAGTTAAGTATATTATATACTCGTGTGTATAATCGTGTGCTAAGTGTACAGAATATTAGTTTAGAAGATCTCATCAATCAAGTATAATAGATTCAAGAATATTAGTCAATGGATTGACTAATCAAAGATTGAAAGAAGATCACAAGTGTATATAATGAACTAAAGTTATACATATCAACTATAACTTTAGTATTAGATTCGTTCAAGTTATAGCTCGTAGCTATAACTCCATAAAGAAGAAATGATCGAAATATTTGTGATGGTTGAAACGATTTTGTTCTCCTAAAATCGTCGTGCTTAATTAAAGGATAATTGGTATTCTAATTTTATGGAATTATTAATCTTAATAAGTTGATATAAAATATCTAATAGTTAAAAAGGAATAAATAATTATCTTATGAGTTAATTATTTATTTCTAATAAAATAAGGATTTTAATTTAACTTAATTGTCAAGTAATATAGTTCTAGATTTCGTGTGAAACGATTTAGGAAGTCGTGTACAATGACACGTTCTTTAATCGTGTACGGTTGTTTAATTAAATAAATATGTATTTATAAACCTAAAACAATCTAGATTATATTATGGTAATATAATTTACTATATTTTGACAGGGTTTAGGAAGTTGGTTTTATTAAGGTTGCTATTTATTTATTATATAAGATCTTTCCTAAATATGAATTAGGAAATTGATTCCTTGTATAATATCTAAAGTATCTTATTAAATCTTTCCAAAATTTATTAAGATTAGGTTTATGGTAGTATTACCTAAAGACTAGAACTCTAGTTTTAGTAATATTCCTAAATCATCTAGGGTTCAAATTACTTAGATATAATTCTATATAAATAGAATACTTATGACACATTAAGGACTACGAAATCATACACATACACGAAAATCAAGAAAACCGCCGTTGATATTCTTCTTCAAGATTCGAGCTTTAATTGTCATATTCGTTTCAAGATTCAAGTGCTTCAGCATTGATCTTATTCATTCAAGATTGTGACTTTGAAGAACATTGAAGGCATAACTTATTAGCGTAAGATAGTTCGAGTATTTTACGGTACTCATTGTAATCAAGTATTTAACGGTACTTGACGTAACTAGATATTTAACGGTATCTAGATTGAGTTACAACTAATATCAAAGTTGTACGAGTGGGGTTGATAAAATTGTAATCCGGAGTAGGTACTAATTTTATTAATCGAGAATAGTGGACGTAGGTTACAAATTGTGAAACTGAACCACTTCAAAAATATCGTGTCTCTATTTATTACTTGCTCTACTCGACATCTACCATACAAACAAACAACATCGAAGAAGATTTAAAAAACAAGGCATACTCAATTCAACCCCCTCTTCTTAAGTATATCGTATCAATAGACTCTTCAATTGGTATCAGAGCCTCGTGCTCTTGATCGCCTAACCGCGGGAGATTGATCCTACTATTGATTCTATATTATATACTCTATCAACAATGGATTCCAAGCATCTCAGCAAGTGTCCTATCTTCGATGGTAAGAACTACAGTTTATGGAAGAATATGATGACTCACTATATCTAGGGATGTGATTGGGAATGTTGGAAGATCATTCAAACCGGACCAAAGAAAATCTTGGTCGCCGCCGCCAATGGAACAACCTATGAAAAGATGGAAAGTGATTATGTAGAAGCCGACTACAAAATTGCAGAGATTAATTCAAAGGCTATGAGTCTCCTACAAAACGGTATGATAACCTCAGAATTTGATAGATTCTCATCCTGTAATTCCGCTAAGGAAATATGGGACGGTCTTGAACTTGCCTACGAAGGAACATCCGTAGTTAAGAAACATCGTATAGATCTGCTTATTCAAAGATATGAACTTTTCACTATGGAAAAGAATGAATCTATTGATAGCATGTTTGCACGATTTTCTTGTATTATCAATGAACTACGGAACCTTGGTAGGAAGAGAGATTCTGAGGATATCATTCGAAAGATTCTTAGGAGTCTTACCAAGAAGTGGCAACCAAAGGTCACTGCCATTGAAGATGCACGTGATCTATCTCAAATAACTTACCAAGAACTTATAGGATCTCTGATGACTCATGAGATCATGCTAAACAAAGAAGATGATGATGGCCTTAAGGGTAAAAGCGTCGCACTTCAAGCCTCCACTAGCGAAGCATGCGAAGAAGAACTTGAAGACGAGACAGTTCTATTTGCAAGACGATTTAAGAAAGCAGTTTTCAAAGGTAGATACAAGAACCCCAACAACAAAACTTTTGACAAAAAAAAAACTGACTCCAAACAAACATTCTTTAGAAGAGGATGTTTCAAGTGTGGACAACAAGACCACATGATAAAAGACTGTCCAAGTTGGGATAAAATCAAAGACAAATCTAAGAGGGAAAAGATCAAAACGGAATTCAAAAAGGTGATGCTTGCGTCATGCTGGCGAGAAATTAGAATCCGAAGATGACGAGGACTCAGAAGAGGATGAGGTAGCAAACCTTTGCTTAAGCAACGTCGGTCTTGATTTAATCTCAAACAACCATGATGAAGATGACGCATCTCATATGTGTCTCCCTGGAGAATCCGACTCAGACGACGATGACGAAGAGGTAAATTTTCTACAACTTAAAAGTCAAGTTAAAAATCTGTCTAAGGCTATGTTAATTAAAAACTTTGAGAAAACCCTAGACCAATGTCATGAACAAAGTCTTGAGTTAGATGAACTGAAAGAACAAATCCTCGATATTGCTGAGGAAAATCAACTTCTAAAAGCCAAAGCTAAGAAACTGAAATCCAAAATAAACATCCAAACCAATGTTAAGTTGGAAACAGTGATGTCTGAGAAAAATATTCTTGAGTCTAAAGTTATAGCTAATGAAGCTATAACCTCAAAACTAAAACTCAACATTAAAGAGCTTCAATCTAAAGTTACAGCTAATGAAGCTATAACTTCAGAATTGAGAAAGGCAAATGAGCTTCTAAAGTCTAAATCTTCGACAGTTGTTGAAGATGAGACTCATCTAGAAGAAGTTGAGATTCTCGAAAACAAAATCATGGATCTAGAATTCAACTTGTCTAACATCAAGAAGGAACATGCTAAAAGTTTTTCCGACTTTCATAAAGACATTCAAAACCTAAAAGAGTCTAGCAACATCGACCATAGTGAATGTAAAAGGAAATAGACTCCTTAAAGAACCTTTTTCTTCATGCTCGGAAATTTCACGATAAATGGGAAGGAAGCACCAACGTTCTAAACTTCCTGACTGAATAATCCGACAACAACATGAAAATGGGATTAGGTCATGAATGTTATGGAAGAAGGGATCACTCAAAGTGTAAACAAAACCCAACAGACCGAGACTTTAGAAGAAGAAAATACGTCGACCTACCTGAGTATTTAATATGTACTTATTGTGGTCATACTGGTCACCTCCGAGAAAACTGTGTAAAGCACGCACAAGATTTTAAAACCGGAGTTAAGTTTGTTAAATCCTTAGGTATAGCAAACGACATTATTTCCGTCTCTGATAGTGATGATGACAAATTTGAGGAAAGAAATATTGACCACAGATGGTTCTATGACATGACATTTGATTACGAAGAAAAGAGAAATAGAACCAAACAAACTCCTCAACCTACGACACACAAAAAATGGTCACCAAAAGTACAAACTAAGACATACACAAAAACATCAAAACCCAACTACTACCATTATAGAAAATCTTATGTAAGACAAGTCTGGGTGAAAAAGAAAGATGTATTTGTGATTACTAACAACAAAGGACCCAAGTATGCTTGGGTACCTAAATCCTGTCTTTGAATTTATACGTGCAGTTTGTCGCTAAGGAAAATAACTTATGGTATCTCGATAGTGGATGCTCAAGACATATGACAGACGACGTAAACCTATTTCTATCCCTAAAGCCCTTTGATGGAGGAAAAGTCACCTTCGGTGATAATAAAAAAAGGAAAAATTATAGGGACTGGTAAGATCGGTATTTCATCATCTCATGCTATAAATGATGTATATCTGGTAAGTGGTCTCAAAAATAATTTAATAAGTATATCTCAATTATGCGACAAAGGAAACAAAGTTGTTTTTCATGCAGATATATGTCGCATAATTATGGAAGGTACAAGCAAAGTAATTCTTGAAGGTCATAGAAAGAAAAACGTTTATATGATTGATTTAAATGCCGTACCTACTAACTCTCTCTCTTGCATGAAAGTTACGTTAGATGATCCATGTTTATGGCACAAGAGATTTGGTCATATCAGCTCACCAATTCTAAGTAAGCTGAAAAGATGGGACTTGGTCGAAGGTCTCCCAAAGATCAAATTTGATTAAGAAAAGATGTATGACACATGTGCACGGTGCAAACACGTCAGATCATCTTTTAAGCCGAAAAGAGTGGTAAGTACAGAAAAAGCTCTTGAACTAGTACACATGGATCTATGTGGCCCAATGAAGGTAAGAAGCAGAGGAGGTTCCAGGTACGTTTTTGTCCTAGTTGATGATTACTCTAGATTTTTTTGGCCAATCTTTCTCCATTCTAAAGACTAAACATTCGATGAATTTGCTAGTCTCATGAAACTTGTCCAAAACAAATATGAATCTAACCTAGTAACTATTCGTACTGACCATGGAACTGAGTTTGACAATCATGCCTTTATTAAGTTCTGTAAGACCAACGGTGTTGGACATAACTTCTCGGCCCCTAGAACCCCTCAACATAATGGAGTCGTAGAACGAATGAACAGAACCTTAGAAGACATGGCTAGAACAATGCCTCTTTGTAGTGGTCTACCTAGAAACTTTTGGGCTGAGGCTATTAGTACTGCTTGCTACATTCATAACCGTGCTATGATTAGACCTATCCTTAAAAAGACACCTTATGAACTTCTTCGAGGTCGTAAACCTAATATATCTCATCATAGGTGTTTTGGGAGTAAATGCTTCGTTCATAACAATGGTAAAAACAGATTAAGCAAATTCGACCCTAGAAGTGATGAAGCAATTTTTATAGGATATTCGGATCATAGTAAAGACTACAAAGTCTTTAACAAACGTACCTTATGCATAGAAGAGAGTATTCATGTTATCTTTGATGAAAATAATGCCTTCGATAAGCCTTCACAGGACGATGAGGAAAACCTAGACGAACCCGATTTCAGGTTGTCAAGGGAAGATCCTCCTGAAATAGAAAATGAAGAAGGTGTCATTCAAGGAATTCATGATGAACTTAACTTGGGAGAAAACGGTGCGAGAGATGAAGCTACAGTTGATGATACTATAGACAACTCCCAAGCCAATGACTTGGAACCCAGAGTTACAACTAATGAAGCTATAACTTTGAATCAAAACCAAAGGGAAGAGATCAGACTTATACCTGATCCTACTATAACCTCAGGTTTGGATTCAGGGGAAACAAGCCAAAATCCTGAGTCAAGTACAGGTAACGCAAATAATCAATCAAGGAACTGGAGATACAAGGGCTCTCATCCTTTGGACAATGTCATAGGAAGCTTGACAGATGGAGTTCAAACTCGAAGGAGCCTAAATAACTTTTGCTCATTCTACTTTTTTCTCTCCACCATTGAACCTTCAAATATCAAGGAAGCGCTCGCAGAACCAGACTGGATAGTCGCTATGCAAGAAGAACTCCAGCAATTTGAAAGAAACAAAGTTTGGCATCTTGTTCCTCGACCCAAAGACAGATCTGTCATTGGAACTAGATGGGTATTCAGAAACAAATTGGATGACACTGGAGTCATTGTGCGAAATAAGGCCAGATTAGTGGTTCAAGGATACAACCAACAGGAAGGGATCGATTATGACGAAACCTTCGCTCCTGTTGCTCGTCTTGAGGCAATAAGACTACTCATTGCATTTGCCGCACACAAAGGAATGAAGTTATTTCAGATGAATGTTAAGACTGTCTTTCTTAATGGCTATCTCCAAGAGGAAGTATTTGTTGAACAACCTCCTAGATTTCCTGACAGCAAACTCAAGGATCATGTATTCAAATTGGACAAAGCTCTTTATGGCGTAAAACAAGCACCTAGAGCATGGTACGACAGACTATCAAAGTTCCTATTGGAAAGTGGATTCAAGAGAGGTTCTGTGGATAAAACCTTATTTCTTAAAAGCGAGAAATCAGATCTACTAGTCGTTCAAATCTATGTTGACGATATTATTTTTGGCTCAACTAACAAAAAGTTGTGAAAGTACTTCTCTGAGTTGATGACTTCTGAATTCGAGATGAGTATGATGGGAGAACTAAAATTCATCCTTGGACTTCAAATTCAACAAACTGAAGAAGGAATCAAAGTTCATCAACAAAAGTACGTCAAGGAACTACTAAAGAAATTCGGCATGGAAACCTCTCATGCAATGCCCACTGCAATGGTCACAGATAAGAGGCTAACCAAAGACGAAGATGGTAAGTCTGTAGACGAAACAACTTACCGAGGTATGAATGGCTCACTTCTTTATCTTACTGCAAGTCGTCCACATATAATGTTTAGTGTCTGACCTATGGATCCTATGGACTGTAACTTTAACCTAGTAGGATATTTAGATGCGGATTATGCAGGATGTTCATTAGACAGAAAAAGTACCTCGGGACTTGCTACCTTTGTAGGCCCATGCATAATATCTTGGGGATCCAAGAAAAAAACTTATATCGCTCTCTCAACTGCCGAAGCAGAATATATTGCAGCCGCACTAGTATGTTCTCTACTCTTATGGCTAAAGCAACAGTTACATGATTATGGTATTGATGTAGGATGTGTGCCTATTTTATGTGATAATACGAGTGCTATAATTATATCTAAAAACCCAGCCCAGCACTCGAGAACTAAACATATTGAAATAAGACATCACTTTTTACGAGACCATGTTGAAAAGAAAAATATAAAATTGGAATTTTGTAGTACGGAAAAACAACGGGCAGATATCTTCACTAAACCATTGGCTAGAGAACGTTTTGAGAGTTTGCGATTGGAAATTGGTTTAATCGGTGGCACCTAATCAAATCTTAAAAGCAAAAATAACCCAATGACTGACTACGGTTAAGACGAGATTATGACTGTGTCCGTATACTCCGCTGCATGTGTATGTGTGTATTCAATGATTAATTATGTGAACGCAATTATGTTATTCAATTCATGTACGTCTGTGCACAACCGAATCTCACAAAATAATACATCACATATTATACTTTCTCTTACACAATATACATATACATACTATTTTACATATTACTCAAAATAAACAAAATAAAAAAAACTTACGTCAACACGTCAATCGTATGAACTCCTACCCCACTACACCCACCATCACCTCCCACGTGTACCTATAACCTAGCCCCCACATTGTTACCTCAACCACTTCCTTTTACCATTACCACTACCTAAACTTACCACCACCTTACTCCATTATTACCGTCCTCATTCCCAAAATCTTCCAAAAACCTCCAAATTAATTACCCAAACCTCCATAAAAATCCGACCAATCACCACACAAACCATGCCGCCCTCCCGTGCAACCCGCTCCCAAAAGAAGAAGCAAACCCCACCAACTCCACCATCTCCGACACCATCACCAGCACCATCTCCAACACATATTTTCGCCTATGCTCCGACACCCGATAACGGAAAGCGCCACAAACTCAACCGAGCCTCCTCCTCCGTATCTGAAAACAGTAATTTGGTTCAAATGAGAAAAATCCTCCTCCTCTGTTTCGCGAGTACTCCCTGGAAACCACAAGAGAGAGTCTCGAGAAGGTTCGTATGACCAAGACTGAAGGTATGTTAATCGATCGTGTCTTCCCTTACTCTATACATGTGGGTCGCTATTATTCGAAATCTTGGGTCGAAAATTCGAAGTCTCTGGTGTTCTTTAAGCAGTTCTTGGAATCTCAGGGATGGGATTACATTAGTAATTTTTCTAGTTTAGTTTTTCCCATAGAAGTTATCCAGTTCTTTGCCTCTGTCAAGTCTTGTGAAAACGGAGTAAGTGCGGTTATAAACGGTAAGGATGTGACGGTGTCTAAAAATGAAATATGTGATATGTTTAAGCTTGATCAAGATGGTCTTAATCTTGATCCGAAAAAGGAATGGAATGTTGTGTCTAAGGATCAAAAGATGGTAATCAAAACGTATTTTGATGAGTATGCTACTGAAAATACTCCCCTGTTAACAGCTTCTTTCAGTCCCAAATTGAAGTTGTTTGTCAATTTTTTATGGAATACGGTTTTGTCGCGAAGGAGTGGTCGGGACAAGTTGTCGAGTATTGAGGCTGTGATTGTGTATAGTTGGTTGGAGGGTACTAAGATTGATTTAGCATCTCTTATTTGTAACAAGATTTGTCATGTCTCTAGTATTCTTGTCAAGGAGAAAAATTGCTCGACAATCGACATTCTTTACGGGATGTGGGTGTCCGAGCTTTTGTACAAAAAGGGTGTCGTGGATGACAAGAGTTATGGTGTGATCCCTCGTGATCGTATGAGTGATAAGCTTCTAAAATTGATGGGTATTTGTTTCGATGGTGTTGATCTAACATTTGGGAAGAGTGTAGGACCGGAACCAACACATTGTCCCTCGCTGTTGTTTGAAGGTCTCGAAGCCAAGATGGACAAAATACTTGGGCTTTGTGAGGTAAAGAAAGAGAAGGATGAGGCTGGGCGTAGTGGTGGTGACGACAACCGAGGATTTGAGGAGGAGTTACGGGCTTGGATGGCTAAGGTGGACCAAAGAATTGAGAAGATGGGCTCGGGAATTCAAATGCTCTGTGACGAGTTTTTCGTCATTAGTGATCGTCTCTCGTTCTTGACTTCCCAGGGTGGTGCTTTGGTACGTGATCATGGACTAATGAGAGAGGATGCAAGCTTAAGTAAAGCTCTTGAAGCGGTGAAAGCGCTCTCAATGAAGGTGCTCAACTTCGAGATTGCCTTAGATGCTCAAGGACGTAATGTGAACAGCTACTTGGATAGATTGACCACCCTCGAGTTCCGCACCCGACCCGATTATGTCAGCCCATTTGCTAGGCCTCGTGATCTGTCCTCTTCCTGATCCAATTTCGTGATGATGCTCTGTTTTGCGTTTGGTTTCGTTTTCGGATGTTTTCGTTGTTGTTGGTGTTTAAGTCCGGATTGGACTTATTAAAACTCTTATTTCTGTTTTGGGCCCAACTGAACTTACCCTTGGCCCATTGTGAATCCGAGGCCTCTGACCTATTTTGCCTTCTCCTCGGTTCACTACCTTTTATTTTGATTGTGGCCTAATTCTATCTTTCCTTATTTTGCTTATGTCCCACTAAACTTTCAACCCTAAGCCGGCCCAATTTTCTTATCTTTGTATTATATTCGGCCCATTGGCTTAGTACTTCGATTTGGTTGTGTATATTTTCTAACACTCGTACTTGTTTTGTATAATATTGTGTGTGTTCGTATATTTTGCTTCTTGATCCATGCTTACTTGTGTTTCGTAGTGTATTATTCTAGTCGTTTTATGTCTTTGTTCTCATCTTTTCGATGATGTCAAGAGGGGGAAAAATGCGACTTAGATTAGAATTTGCCTAAGCTTGCTCCTTGTCGTAATTCATTGTCTCTTAGGGTTCTTAAAGGATATGGGTTAGATAAAAGATAGAAACCCTAAGTTAATCATTGCTATGAATGACCCTTATTATATTGAGGGGGAACTTACACTTAGACACAAATCTAAGAAAGACTTGCCATCGTCAAAAAGGGGGAATTTGTTGAACCATATATTCAAATGCATATATTAAGTATATATGTTTATGTTTTGATAATGACAAGTCTAGTTAAGTATATTATATACTCGTGCGTATAATCGTGTGCTAACTGTACGGAATATTAGTTTAGAAGATCTTATCAATCAAGTATAAAAGATTCAAGAATATTAGTCAATGGATTGATTAATCAAAGATTGAAAGAAGATCACAAGTGTATATAATGAACTAAAGTTATACTTATCAACTATAACTTTAGTATGAGATTGGTTCAAGTTATAGCTCGTAGCTATAACTCCATTAAAGAAGAAATGATCGAAATATTTGTGATGGTTGAAACGATTTTGTTCTCCTAAAATCGTCGTGTTTAATTAATGGATAATTGGTATTCTAATTTTATGGAATTATTAATCTTAATAAGTTGATATAAAATATCTAATAGTTAAAAAGGAGTAAATAATTATCTTATGAGTTAATTATTTATTTCTAATAAGCTAAGGATTTTTATTTAACTTAATTGTCAAGTAATATAGTTCTAGATTTCGTGTGAAACAATTTAGGAAGTCGTGTACAATGACACGTTCCTTAATCGTGTAGGGTTGTTTAATTAAATAAATATGTATTTATAAACCTAAAACAATCTAGATTATATTATGGGAATATAATTTACTATATTTTGACAAGGTTTAGGAAGTTGGTTTTATTAAGGTTGCTATTTATTTATTATATAAGATCTTTCCTAAATATGAATTAGGAAATTCATTCCTTGTATAATACCTAAAGTATCTTATTAAATCTTTCCTAAATTTATTAAGATTAAGTTTATGGTAGTATTACCTAAAGACTAGAATTCTAGTTTTAGTAAAATTCCTAAATCATCTAGGCTTCAAATTACCTAGATATAATTATATATAAATAGAATACTTATGACACATTAAGGATTACGAAATCATACACATACACGAAAATCAAGAAAACCGCCGTTGATATTCTTCTTCAAGATTCTAGCTTTAATTGTCATATTCGTTTCAAGATTCGAGTGCTCCAGCATTGATCTTATTCATTCAAGATTGTGACTTTGAAGAACATTGAAGACATATCTTATTAGCGTAAGATAGTTCGAGTATTTTACGGCACTCATTGTAATCAAGTATTTAACGGTACTTGACGTAGCTAGATATTTAACGGTATCTAGATTGAGTTACAACTAATATCAAAGTTGTACGAGTAGGGTTGATAAAATTGTAATCCGGAGTAGGTACTAATTTTATTAATCGAGAATAGTGGACGTAGGTTTCAAATTGTGAAACTGAACCACTTCAAAAATATCGTGTCTCTATTTATTACTTGCTCTACTCGACATCTACCATATAAAAAAACAGCATCGAAGAAGATTTAAAAAAAGAAGGCATAGTCAATTCAACCCCCCCTTCTTGAATATATTGTATCAATAGACTCTTCAATGGGTTAATATAGTATTTTAATAAGTTGTTAGAATTTTTTATAAAAAAAACAAGTTTGTAGAAATAATGAACATGTATAGAGGCATGATAAATGTTTTGGCCCGGTCTTGAATTTGGCCTTAGCTTCGTCCCTGGTTTGAATAATGTTCTATTTATTTGTTGCTTAGAATATTATAAATATAAACGTCGAAATTTAAAATTTATTATGAACTTTGATTTTGATTTTTAATTGTCGCTTAATTTATCTAGAAATTTAAAAGGTCAAAGTTTAATGTTTGTAATGCTATTTGCAATTAATGTTTCATTTTTTTTTTCTTTTTACCTTTTCAAATAAGAAATAATGATGTGATTTTCTAGTATTCTAATGGTAAGACAAAATACTTTTGGTTTGCCTTTATTTTATTTATATATTTATAGATAAATAAATTAAATCAATGTCATATAATAAATTGATAATACATGTCACATGAAAAATTGTCATGTCATATTACTTTAGTTAGCCTTTTAATAAGATCTATAAAATCTTATTAAAAGGATATCTAAAAAAATGTGACATGTCAAATTTTAATGTGACGTGGCACAATTTTAATGTGACTTGGCATATTTAAATGTGACGTAGCATATTTTTAATGTGACATGATGAATTTGTGTGATGAATTATCAATTTATTATTACATGACATTAATTTAATTCACTTATCTATAATATTAAAGGATATTATCAATATTCTTAAATTGATTTTATATATTAAATATATTGTTTTCCAAAATTTATGTAACCTTTCAAAATTTAAATCAAAATTTTGAAATTTATAACTAATATTGACATTTTAATTGAAATTTTTGTAATAAAATGTGTGAATAAATTTTATAATTATAGTTAATTTTTTTTAATAAAACATGTTAATAATTAATAAAAACTCTTCATATTACTTAACACCCACCATTTTTATTAACATTTTTTCCTATTTATTTCATTTTTGTCTTTAAACATGGTAATAAATTGATTAAAACTCTTCATAATACTTAATCCCCACCAAATTAATTACAAGTTTTTCTTATTTAAATAATTTTTGTAATATAATATGTTAATAAGTTGATCAAAACTCTTTATATTAATTAACACCCATAATTTGCATTTACATATTTTCTTATTTAATTCATCTCTTGAGTTTTACAGCAATCAATTATCTAATCTAATAATACCACAAAATAAATTAAGATTAAAATTAAAATATGGAAACTTGTGGTTGTGTAATGTCTATAAAAATCATAATAGCTATAATAGTTTCTATTCACTCTAATTATTTAAAATATATTGCCCATGAGTTTCTACGTTGTGGATTATATTTCATGGTTTAATTTAGTTATTTGACGATAATGAGTATATTGATAATTATTGTTGAGTGTTATTGGCGTTGTTGTTCTTGCAGCAGTGGTGATGTTCAATAAGATATATTTTAATTTGCGATATATTTTAAATCACTCTAATTTTAAACTGTTTATATGTGCAATTTTCTCTTAAGTCTTATTGTTATATACTTGCTCAATTTCGTTTAATTGATATAATTTCATTAAATTAAATACATATATAAATCTATAAATATAATATATAAATAAAAAGCAAGGCAAAGAATGATTAAAAATTCTCATGCAAGGTAGATTTTGTAAAAAAAAAAGGGAAAAAATAATTAAAGCAAACCTTTTACATTTTATTTCTCTCCCTACTTTATATTTATGTCTATTAAATTTGCTAATAATGAAAAAGGATGCTTAAAAGTCACAAAACATTGCTACATATTTTTGTATTTATTAAATTTGATTATAATAATAAAAAAATATAAGTTGTCCAAAAGTCATAAAATGCATCATCATTTGACTATAAATATTTGATGAAAAACAACATTTGTGAACCAAAATTCAAGCCACTATTTTGTTTACCCCATCACTGAGAAAATTATACGTGTAAATAATCATTCTTATTATTGTAAATGTATTACGGTAAGATAAGTGTCTTAAGGTGTTAAATTAATAGTTTATTTATTTATTTTTAAGTTCTATTGGTTATGAAGTACTATCACATTTTTGAACTCACATATATGTTGTTTTGTTGTTATTTAGGGGCTATCAAGATTTGTGGAGTTGTATTGTTGAAAGGTAAATATACTTATATTTTTATTATTCAACGTCTTGTTTGTTTCATTATTTAAGGAAAAATTTAAATTAATATAATTATAATGTAATATTAAATAGATGACCAAATTCCACCATTTTGTTTGTTATTAATTGCTTAGTGGATTTATTTTGTAGGGATGGTTCATTGGAGAAAGATAACTATATGATCGAAGAAGGGAATACTATAATTGCTTGACCAAATACTCCTCTATTTCCCTCAATTTTATATTATAAACTAACTACAAGATTGACAACGTGAATGTTAATGATTAATTATGTTTAGTTTCATGAAAAAAAATAGTATTTCATAAAGTTTAAAATGTATATTTTATTTTTGTATGTGTTATTTTTTTATTCATCATTCTCCATTTGAAAAATAGCTCTCATAGAATGAAATTAGAGTTGCAAAGATCTCAATGATATTAACAAGTTGGTCAAATCTTATTGATATGAATAATGACTAAATGTACATTATTAGTAATATTTATACTTACAATATAGTTAAAAGGCTACTTAAAGCATTTAACTTTAATTCACATCCATGTCATTTTAATATTGGTTATTCCATAATTCATCGATCTATATTGATTACTAGATTCTTCATTTATTTATACTATATTGTAAAATATCAACTGAGTTATCTATTGATTTATACAATATTGTAAAAAGACTAGACTAAGTATCTTATGAATGCCACAAATCTTGACATCCCTTAAATTTGAACAAAACAAATGCGTACGATGAAATTTGAAAATGTGATGAATATTGCATAACCCAACAATGGAACTTACATAAATTTTTTTTTTATATAGTTAATTTAAAACCCTGACACGCTTAACTTGATGTAAATAGATAGATAAAACATATCAGAGGCACAAACAATTCTATTGACAATATGGATAAGAAAAATTATTGCTTATTACAAATTTTGCCTCTATCAAAAAAAATATAAACTATTGAAGGATACGTTGCATGACTTTTGAGCATTTTTTTCAGTTATTATTATTATCAGATGACTTTTTGGTTTTCCTCCCCATTTGTAGTAGGTTACTATTTAACTTAATTTATCATTTTTGCAAAATTTAAAATTTAGGATTTTTGACAAATTGATATAGATGATATATTAAGACTAGCATTTATTAAACTTTATAACTATGCTACATTATTGCAACTATTAAAAAATATGATTTATAAGAAATAGAATATTGGGATAAAAAACCCTTTAATTTAATTAAAAAGTATGGTTTAAACTTTTTACACTAGAGAATTTATCATTCTAAAAAAAAAAAGAATAATAATCAAACATTATGCTTTAATTAAATAACATTTAAGTATTTCAAAAATCAAAACTATATTATTTTTAAATGGATAAACTAATTGTTGGAACAAATCTTAACAATACGATAAAATAACTACACTAACACATATAAACCCGTGAATGTCACGGGTCACAAAACTAGTTTTATAAATTAGATCCTCCACTTTCAATTTAGTTCACTTATCTTTTATTAATTGGCCATTCTTTTTTTCCTCAATTTTTTTGTTAAAATTAAAGATAAACAAATTACGGACACGGATAGTATGACATGTAGTGCACTTTCTCTAGTTCAGTTTTATAGAGAGGTATCCTAAGGGCTAAACGGCTTCTAACTACACTGATTTTTCATCCATTTGAAAAGTCAATTACTAAACATTTTATAATAATATCAAGAAAAGTAGTACAACTGAAAACAAATAGTCAATATGAAAAAGATAATTACTAAAGAACGAAAACGTATTAGTGATTTAGCTCTGGTCTTAGGTACAGTAGTTTTGTTTAATTAGGTAAGTGGATTTCTAAGTAATTGATCACATTTGTTTTTACTTTTAATTAAATTAATGTGAATAGTTTCACTGCGACCACTTTGGGAGACAGTAGTAGAATAGGTGAACAAGTCATTTAAAATGTATAATGCAAACTTGATCATTACTAAAGCTTCCTTTTTGTTTGCCTCTAAGATGACCAACATTTTTTTTAATTATACATTGATTAAAAATGTCAACCATTTTACAGTATATTGTTCATTACTTGACTTTTTTATGTGTCCATGTTTGTGAAATGATCTCCCACTATCATAACAGTTTAAGTCTTTTTTTTGGATTAAATTTTAGGCTGTATATTGTTTAACTTAACTTATTACAATTTACTTTAGTTTATTTCAGTTTTATTTTTCTTAATTAACTTCAATTCAATTCAGCTTCATTCATCTTACTTCAATTGGATTCAACTTAATTTTGTTTAATTCAACTACATTTAATAATGGGGATAAAAGTTAAACATAATTTTTTCAACCCATTGACTTGACCCAATGCAAGGTCATTTAATGGACATCCGTTGGTTTAAATAAATTTGATAATAAGTATTCACAAATTTGACGGGTATATTCGTCTTAAACTTAAAATGGGCCAAGTAATTAGAGTAAAAGGAAAGCAGAATGCATTGAAAAAAAGCAACAAATTTATCTTATATGCACATATGAGGTAATACTTAACCCGTTTCAGTATTAAGATAGATATATCAGTCTTAAAGATATTTACTGGGAAGTATTATTGTGTCTTCATTAATAATTTGTTTGGGTGTTTCTAGAATCAAAGTGAATTGAAGTAACTTCAATTAAGTTGAAGACTAGTGATAAGACGGGTTTAGTACGGCATAAAAGTGTCAATTTAGACGAGTTGTTGACGGAATTAGTAGCGAGTGGAGGTACAATTGTATAATTCTGCTTAATTGGTGTTGATTGCATTTGAGAGTTATTAACTTGAAATAAATATGGATCAATGGAGTTTTGGGTATTATTTGAATTGGAGTATTTTGTATGGATGAATCGTTTGCATAGGGCTTTGTCCATTTTGGCCCATCAGGTAAAGAAATAAAGCAGTATTCGAGCCCATCCATTGTCGAGCAAGGAAAGACGGAAAAGAAAGAAAAACAACCACGCCTTTTTACCGAATTCGGCGCGGGTCACCCGTGCTACAACTTTACTCATGTTTTATTTCTCTTGTTTCCTTATTTCAACTATTTCTATTATTATTATTAGTAGTAATATTAGGTTAAGTATTTAGCTTATCTATCACATTATCATTCATTCAATTTTGCAACTGAATAGATTATCAAAAACACTAATTGCTTTTGCTTAATAATTATGAGGAACTAATCCTCCCTTTACTTGGTTCGATAAACGGAAGTTTCGACTAATTAATTGTGAGATTCTTCTTTCTCCCTTTTATTTTCTCAGGTATTTTCTTATGTCTCTAGCTCATATGTTATGATTATTGTTTTCTCTTGCTAATCTGGTCAATTAGTAATTGTTTACTTTAATCTACCGCATGTTTAATTAGAAATTGGATCCGTAATCGTTCAATTAATCTAGACTAAAGTAGCAAACTATACCCTAATAATTTGTATGTGTTTCATTGTTATTAGTGTTGGGAAATGTGTCCTCAACAATAGTGCCACTACTACAAATATAGGTTTAGGAGACGGGGCTAATGGAACGAATTTTTGCGGAACCGTCCTAATGTGTCACTAAAGATGCGCGGGATTTTTTAATTCAGAAATACAAGACGGTTCCCATTATAACCCGTCTTTATTTGTTCTAAATAAACTAAAGAGAACGGTTAAACTACTTAACCGTGCTCTTTTGTTATCAATTGGAAAGCTAAGAGAACGGTTGCCTAGAGAACCGTTCTCTTTGCCTTGAGAGAAACTAAAAGAGAACGGTTGCCTTGAGAACCGTTCTCTTTGCTTTTCATAACAATTTTTCATTATAACTAAAAGAGAACGGTTGCCTTTAGAACCGTTCTCTTTGCTTCTAAAAGAAGACGGTTGCCTTGTGAACCGTTCTCTTAGCTTTTCATAAAAAAATTTCATTATAACTAAAAGAGAACGGTTGCCTTTAGAACCGTTCTCTTTGCTTCTAAAAGAACACGGTTTCATTGTGAACCGTTCTCTTTGCTCTTCATAAAAATTAAACAAAACAAACATAACGTGTAACACACAGTAACTGCAGCCTTCGAAAACCTTTGAAATTCTGCGAATTCAAAGTCTGCGTATTTTCCACATTCAGTCTTGTTTGAATTACCAATTTTCTTCTTGCTATCAATCTGCGAATTCAATCTTGCTATCAATCGTCCGCCATAGTTTCTTCTTCACCAAACAACTGAACCATAATCGTACGCCCTCTTTCTCCTTTACTCTTGTTTGAATTACCAATTTTTTTTGATTTTATTTGGGTTATTAGGTTTTATGAATGTTTATGTGGTTTTGATGTTGAATATATGATGTATAATTTGTGGTTTTGATGTTGAATATATGGTTTGTATGTGATTTGGATGAGGAATATGATGTATATTGTGGGTTAATGTATATGATGAAGGGTTAGATATAATGTCTATGCCTAGTATGTTTTTTCTGAAATTCGTGATGTTTTTTCTGTCCTCATTCAACTGAGTCAAACACCCTTAAATCACTAAGATAGAAAAGGCAGCAGTGGTTAGTTGGGAAGGCTCGGCTGAAACTGCCACCCCTGGTTTCTATCATGGCCAATTCAGTTGTAGGAATGTAGGCAGAGGGAGTAGAAGCAAATAGACTAAAATCGTGAACCAGAGTTCGTTGTTCATACATTGAGTGTTCATATGACGACTTATATAGCATAGACTGTTAACTATTAAGCGGCTTAGAAACGGGTTGGTATTAACTATTAAGCGTACAGAGGGCAAACTGTTACAAGATGACGAGCTGAAATTGATATTGGCTCTGGGTCTGCCTACTACCTTGATGACTTCAAATAGGATTGTTTATTTCATATGACTTCAAATAGAATTGAGTGCAATCCTGTCAGGAAAAAAAGTGAGAAATATGTTAGTTCGTTGTTTAACAAGACATTAGATGCATATTATCAATGAAATCCCACAGTCTAAATCATTCACAAATCAACTGTTATCGTCCTTAGTATTATTATCGTCCTTAGTATTATTATTGCTATTAGTATTATTATTGCTATTAGTATTATTATCGTCCTTAGTATTATTATCGTCCTTAGTATTATTATCGTGATATTATTACTATTAGTATTATTATTGCTATTAGTATTATTATCGTTAATAATTGAATTATGAATTTAATAATTGAATTATGTTGTAATTATGTAGCCGAATATGGCTCGTACTTGGATGATTAATGGGAAAAAGGGCAAAGTAGAATATGATGTCGGGTTAGCTGAATTTTAGGACTTCGTAATAAAGAACGTGAAAGACAAATCTAGTATGGCGTGCCCTTGTGATATGTGCCGGAATATTAGGTATATGAGCTTTGGAGATGTAAGAATACATTTAAATAAGACAAATTTTAATCCAAAGTACACTTGTTGGATTTTCCATGGAGAATCAAAAAATTTAAATGGAATAGATGTCCAATTTGGGGAGATTGAGAGAGAAACATGCTTGAGTGACGATGAAGAGCCCGATGAGTCTAATTCACTAGAAGATCCGGGTTGTAATATGAATACTGAGGCAGGAGATGGGTGTGACGATATGTTGGATAAATCATGGGGAGATATGTTTGGAGGTGATGAGCAAGAAGGTATTGTAGATGAAACTGATGAAGATCTTGATGAAAATGATTTGGAGGATACTAGTGTTGTATTGGAGAAATTGAAAGATTCTGAAGTGCCTCTTTATAGTAGTTGTAAGCACACTAAATTGGCAGCTCTTGTTAAGTTATATAATTTAAAAACAACAAATGGGTGGAGTGACAAGAGTTTCACAGACCTCCTGAAATTATTAAAGGACATGCTCCCCGAAAATAATGTACTTCCCGATCGTACATATGAGGCAAAGAAGCTACTTAGGGGAATTGGTATGAAATATGAAAAAATCCACGCATGTCCCAATGATTGCATATTATATCGCAAAGGGTATGCTAATCTCACTAGTTGTCCAGTGTGTAAGGAATGGCGATATCAAAAGAAGGAGGGGATCCCAGCTAAAGTTTTGTGGTACTTTCCAATAATTCCTAGGTTGATACGATTATTTGCGAATAAAGATGATGCCAAATTACTCACATGGCATAGTACATCAAAAGCAAATGATGGGAAGTTAAGACACTCGGCCGATGGGAAAGACTGGAAGTTTATTGATGCAAAATATCCCGAGTTTGGCAAAGAACCCAGAAATCTCCGCCTTGCACTCTCCACTGATGGGATGAATCCCTTTGGAAATTTGAGTAGTCAACATAGTACTTGGCCGGTGTTTTTAGCTATTTACAATTTGCCTCCATATCTTTGCATGAAACGAAAATATTTGATGTTGTCTCTATTGATTTCTGGTCCTAAAGAACCTGGTAATGATATAGATGTCTACTTAGAGCCTCTTCTCGACGATTTGAGATTGTTGTGGGATGAAGGGATACGAGTGTTTGATGCCTACCAGAATAGTTATTTCAATTTGAAAGCAATGTTACTATGTACTATTTCTGAGTTTCCTGCGTATGATAATCTATCTGGACACACTGTGCACGGGAAAGAGGCTTGCCCCTTGTGTGGAGAAGATGTCGATTCTTGTTATTTGAAGTTTTCTCGTAAGCAAGCGTACTTGGGATACCGTAGGTTCTTGGACCCTGATCATTCATATCGTAAGCTACAAAAACCATTCAATGGAAAACCTGAACATCGATCTCCTCCTAAGATATTAACCGGTCATGAAGTATATGAAAGAGTGAAAAAAATTGAGATAACTTATGGGAAGAAGGGTTCTAAATTAGCATCTCGGGGATATAAGAAGATGTCTCCTCTTTTTGAAAAACTTCCATGTTGGCGTGACCTTTCTATAAGATATTGCTTAGATGTTATGCATATTGAGAAAAATGTGTGTGACAATATAATCAACACTCTTCTGAATGTTCCGAATAAGTCAAAAGACAACACATCAGCTAGGATGGACATGGTGGATATGAAAATCAGACCTGAGTTGGCACCAGAAAAGAAAGGAACACGATATTATTTGCCTCCGGCTGCTCATACACTTTCAAGAAAGGAGAAAACGGAGTTTTGTGAGTGCTTAAGTAGTGTTAAAGTGCCGGAGGGATATTCTTCCAATATCAGCAGCCTGGTATCAATGACAGTTCTTAAGCTTGTTGGTTTAAAGTCTCATGATTGTCATACTTTGATGCAACAACTACTACCAGTGGCTATACGTTCGATTTTACCTAAAAAAGTTCGATTCGCCATAAGTAGGTTTTGCTTTTTCTTCAATGCCATATGCAATAAAGTGTTAGACCCCAAGGAGTTGGAGTCTTTGCAAAAACTAATTGTCACTTCTCTTTGTCAATTGGAAATGTACTTTCCTCCTTCATTTTTCACAATAATGGTGCATTTAACTGTACACTTGGTTAGAGAAATCAAATACCTTGGTCCAGTTTATCTAAGGTATCAATATCCTTTTGAGAGATTGATAAAAGTGTATAAGGATTATACATCTAATAGATATCGTCCTGAAGGGTCTATTGCTGAGCGTGCAATCACGGATGAAGCACTTTTTTATTGCTATGCACACTTGTCAGATTCTGAGCTACCTGGGATTCCTAAGAATAGACACAGTGAGTGGATGATGGGCAAAGGTCTTAGGGGTCATGTTCGTCTAGATATGGCAACTGAGAAATGGCATATAGCACATACATATGTTCTTCATAACGAGGATGAGGTACAACCGTACATTGAGGAACACAAGGCATTGTTGAAGGCGAAGCATCGAAATAAATCAGAGATGTGGATCGCAAGTGAGCACAATAAGACTTTTAGAGTTTGGTTCAAGGGTCGAGTTATAGAAGACTTGCAACAATATCCTGAGTATATTTCTTCTAGATTACAGAGGCTTTGTTTTGGGCCTAAGACTTTTGCATCTTCTTATACTGGTTATGCCGTTAATGGATCCACCTTTTACACTCGTGGGCAAGATGACATGAGCACGATGCAAAATAGTGGTGTTAGTGTAGAGGCAGAAGGCATGCATTTTGCTAGTTCGAAAGATAAGAAACCAGTTTTAAGTCAAATGCATTATTATGGATTCATTGAAGAGATTTGGGAGTTAGATTACACAGATTTTCTAATACCTATATTTGGATGCAAGTGGATTGAAACTACTAGTGGAGTTCGCAAGGATGAACTAGGATTCACCTTAGTAAATCTTAATAAATTTGGTCATAAGGAGGATCCTTTTATTATAGGGACACAAGCGAAACAAGTATTTTATGTCACCGATCCATCGGATAAAAAGTGGTCAGTTGTGCTATCTGTAAGAAGTAAGACCACAATGGATAGTTGCGATGACGATGTGGTATTTGAGGGCTTTGATCCTCGTGTACCACATTTAGATGATACGGATATATTCGAGCCTTCTAGTTTATATGTTCGTGATGACCATGACGAAGGGATATGGACCAATACCGAGTCTTCTTCTGCTACTGTACTATATTGTCTATGTATACCGACTGCATATATACTTCACTCATGCTCACACGCACTACTACCTGCTGCTACTGTCACTCATGTTTGGGTCTGTTTGGGTCTATTTTTGGGTCTGTTTGGGTCTATTTTTGGGTCTGTTTGCGTCTATTTCAGGTCCATATCAGGTGGTGTTTGTTTATGTTGCAAGGGCCAACTACTGTGATCTTAAATAGTATGCCTATAGTCTATACGTGCTACTGCCTAACGTAATTGGGTTGCTGGCCAGTGTTCATGACGTAATTGGGTTGCTGGCCAGTTCTTCCTGTGAACACCAGGCCAGTGTTCATGACGTAATTCGATGAATGCAGTAACGTGGTGCAACGAGGATAATGGTGGTCCGTTGAACTTGGGTTATATGCTGAATTTTATCAGGGAATGTAGGAGATGGTGGCCGGGACTGGAAATTACGTATATGGGCAGGAAGTCGAATTCAGTTGCAGATCGTCTTTCAAACTTCAATGCTTGTTCAAACTTCAATGCTTGTTGCTTACTTCTTTCTTACACTCTCGATCTCTGATGCTCATAGACATGGAATAGGCTCATCGAACTTCTTAGATGAATGGGAACTTCAATATATAGGTTGTTTATTAAATTGATGAACATACAAATGTAAAAATGAGTCTCAATATCTCATTTAACACTTTATCTTAGCCATAAAATTGCTTATTTCTCATGAACAGCTGAGATCATACAGTCGTACAGATTAGCTTCAAAAAATTTGATTATAAATTTGATTGCTTACCATAGTAGGTTATTTAATTCATGGCAATTGTTAGTCTCGTTAAATAATGTGTAAGGTTGTCTAAGCTAATTAAAAGTTTGTTCATATTTCAGGGTGCTTTCCATGTCATTGAAGAGCGTCACGATTGGTGTCTCCAAAAGATGGCTGAATTATGGAGAAAATGGAAATGCACTTTGGTTCGTGAGTGGATGTATGATGAGACGGGAGCTATCCAGAAGACACCACCACCCTTGTATAAGCAGATTACACAAGATGATTGGAACAAGTTTCTGGCATCTCACACTAGTGAAAAATTCAAGGTAATATTTCTATTTTTGTAGACACGCAAATTATTTCATGATAATATATATATGTATATAGTATCTCGTACTATTTTTCACTCTATATGATTTATGTTATTAGGCGATCAGTGATAAGAACAAGGAGAATGCCTCTAAAAAAAAGGGGAAATACTTTGGCTCACGAGCAGGATATCGAGGGATTCAAGATAAAGTCGTAAGTTCTATGTATTGGTTTCATTTTTTAGCTAACTTCCAGGTCAAAAGTTGGCATGAATTTTCATGAACTCTCTTATTTTTTGATAGAAAGAAGATTTAGCTGCCAAGGGAAAACCAGTGGAAAAAGTTGATCGATATTTAACTTGGCTAAGGGCTCACAAGTCAGCGAAAGGGGACATTACTGATTATGATAAGGAAGTTGCTTTGAAAATTGTAAGTTGAACATTTTTGTAATTTAACTCGGTTTAGTTCAGTTGTTTAATTTATTAGTGCTATTTATTCATTTTTTTTGGCTGCTAAAAACTTAATTAATATTGCTGATTTGCAGGAATCCCTTGAAAAGGATGTTGAGGCTGGTTTATTTGTGCCCGAAGGACGGGAAGACATACTCGCTAAGGCGATAGGCAAGCCTGAGCATCCGGGCCGTGTGCGAGGAATTCCTAACGGTATTTCCATAACAGAGTATTTTGGGAAGGGACCAAAAAAACCGACAAGAGAAGAGTTGTACGAGAAGATCAATTACATGCAACACCAAATTGATGACTTGGAAAAGCTGAAATCAGTGATGATGCATTTTTGGCTAACTGGTGAGAAGCCAAGTACTAAAGTATTAGACGATTTAATGCACGGAGGAGCATCTATGAGTACCGAGGGATCGACAAATTCTGCATCACTACACGTGAGTGAAGGGCCACGCCCAGAGGAGACACCCCGAGAGGAGGATTATCAAACACCCAAGACCAATGTTCTGAAGATTCCTACCATATCACCAGGGCAGGTTGTAAAAGGTTTTCATTAAGAAGGATCTGTAAGCTTTGCATTTAAAACACTATCTAGTTCAAAGTCGATGAAAAAAGTTTTAAAACACTAATCTATCTATGCAGGGGTCTCACAGGCAATCACTCTCACTAAAAGGAGTGCAATCACTACAAGTGACTGAGGATCCACCCGTGACCAATGTTTTGAAGACTCCTGGCCCAGTAACACAACAGGTATGTATGTAAGCTTTTCATTAAAGACGCTACTTTATAGTAAATGAAAAAAGTTTGAAATTCTACTATAACTTAAATTTCCAGGCTTGGAAAGATTGTGTGCTATCACAGCCAAACAAATCATCGAAGATAGTGGCTTCAGGAATGGTATACCTATCAAGTAAGGACGAATTTGTTTCCATTCATGGCAGTGCCCTTCGTGATGGTTTTAGAAAAGTGTCAATCAAGGAAATCTATTCTGGGTCGGAAAATGTTGATTTACCAATGCCTGTTGGTGATATGATAACATTGACTCATGCTAAGGGTTCATTTATTCAGTGGCCGCAAAGTCATATACATAGTCCTGTTGATAAGGTAACTAAGATTTCTAGCTAGTATATATAATGATATAAGATACACTGAGAGTTATACCATTTATCAACTTATTTATGCCAACTTTTAGATAACCATGAAAAAGAATGATCAAGGAAAAAATAAAGCAGCAGCAGCAAAGAAGTCCAAGCCTCAGAAGTGTTCGCCCTCGATTTCGCCATCTTCTTTCCTTCGAATTGAAGTTAGTCACAATTTTAAGCAAAAGCAGAGGACCATGGATTTGAAGTTATTAGAAACTGAGGCTCGGGTTTTAAAGGCAAGTGGGACAATGATCAGTGTTCCCATTGACGAACATGTGTTACACAATGAACAAACTTGCTACCTTAGTTATGAGGAGGTTGTTCATTTGTTAGATGAACAAATGATTGGTGCCTCTCACATCACACTCTTTATGAGGTTCGGTCTCTTTGTTTAAGCTTCCCCTTTGCAATCCCATTAGTATATATCTGATAATATGCAAACTAGTACTAGATAGTTACTATGGATTCTTATTGTTGTAGGTATTTGAGTGATCTTGCCGTTAGTATGCAAATTACTAGTTACTATGGATTCTTGTGCCCAGAGATAATGTCCTCAGAATCCGTTGCTCCGGATGAAAATTATCGATCCGATTATGTTGCTAGGGCAATGACATGTACCGATTGTGGAAAAGGTCGGAAACTTATATTTGCTCCATATGCCCAGGGGTACGTAATTATAAATTTCTTTTCATAGTATTATTATTGATGACTTGATTAATTATTTTATTATTTTTTGTCAATATTTAAGTTGATATCTTCGTTGTATTTTTCTATAACTTGTAGTAAGCATTGGATGTTGGGCGCGATCAATCCGGCTCAAAGTACAGTGTATTGGTGTGATCCTGCCGGACATACAGAGCCTCGTCAATTTTTTGTGGATACAATTACCAAGTATGTCTAACTTATTTATGATCTTTTTTATTTTGCCTTCATATATTATACCTCCCGTTACTCCCCTGCATTTGCCTTAAAATGTTTCTGTAGGCTAGGAACAAAAGTTAAGCCACCCAAAAGTCATCAATCATAGACCTTAGCTTGTTTTTCTATTATACTTTAAATTAACGCTTCATTATCAACTAAAACTGAATAAATATATAAACCTGGCTATCTATATATACAGGGCCTTTGAGAAAAGGAACTCTATCGATCCACTTGCAAAATATGAGGTCAATGGCGTTGTTTGGAAAACGATTAAGGTACTTCTTGTATATATAGTATATCTCTATATATATCTTAACATATTGTTTCTCTTATTAAGTATAGTACATACATGTGCGTGAAGTACTTATTTATAATATGAGCTCCCCTTTCAGGCCCCTTTGCAGCCTTGTGGTTCCGTTTTATGTGGATATTATATTTGTCGATACATGTTGGACATCGTCAAAGGAAGATATGTTACTATTACTCCAAATGTACGTATGTTTTTGGTTTTTTAGTTCATCTACTTACTTACCTCTATCATTTTACTTATATAGGAGTCTTGGATAGAATTTTTCGCTAACCAATTTTTGAAAATTTGTTTATAGTTCATGCTTAGAGCCCCATTGACATATTCGCTTGAGCAAATTGACGAGGTGAGGGATATATGGGCTAACTTTGCGCTCCAGTTTAAGTCAGCCATGAACGATGATGAAGTTTAGCTTAAGTCGTAGCTAGATAGAAGTTTAGCTTAAGTACATACGTATTGTATCTAGAATTTGTGGATCGGAAAGTATGTTGATATATATGAATGATGTAGTATGTTGATATATATGAATGATGTAGTTGTTGGAGCAATGTTGTTGTACGCTTATTTGCAGGAAGAATTATATATAATAGGCCGGAAGAATTATAAATTAATTTATTAAAAAAAAAATAGCAAGTGCAAAGAGAACGGTTATGTTCTCAAGCGTGCTCTATTAATTCAAAAATATGGCGCGAAGTTTGAACAAAAGAGAACGGTTCATCAGGAAACCGTGCTGGAAAGTGTGGTCAAAGAGACTGTTGAACAGGTGCAAAGAGAACGGTTGAAAATAGAACCGTTCTGGTAAGTGACCTAAGAGAACGGTTTAAAAGGGGAAAGAGAACGGTTGGGCAGGACAAAAGAGAACGGTTCAAAATAGAACCGTTCTGGTAAGGGACCTAAGAGAACGGTTAAAAAGGGTAAAGAGAACGGTTAAACAGGGCAAAGAGAACGGTTGAGCATGACATAAGAGAACGGTTCGTGTCAGAACCGTTCTGGTAAGTGCACAACTAAGAGCACGGTTGAACCGTTCTCTTAGGTAAAGAGCACGGCCAGGGGGAGCACGGTTCCGCCACTCATAGGAGAACGGTTTTTAACCGTCTTCGTATCTGTATTTTGTAGTAGTGTGCGATCACATAATTAAATCTCATGACGAGAATGCGCAAAGGATGATTCGAAATTATATAGTCAACTGACCAACATTAATCGGTAATGATTGGCTAGCTAGAGTTTGACATTACTGTCGTATGACGGTGGTGGTCAGTTGATCCGTTTAGGTAACACCTATAGGACAACTCTCTTGATAGTAAATGAAATGACTGTATATCGATACGAGTCAGTTCAATTCTAGTTCGCAAAAGGATGAGGAGAACATTTATAATAGGATTATAAATTGTAATATTTTAGTGATTGAAATGTCGTCACTAATATAAACATGTTTATGAAACATAATTACTCGAATGAATAATTTCAAACTACAATTGTTGTGGCCAGAAATTAAATAATTAGATGTTAGTAATTATTTGAATTACTAATTTTATGAATGAGTATTTAAATAGTTAAAATAAAAATTTCGTAAAATAATATATGATCAATGTAATCGTTACATACCATATTAACGTATGTTGTATGTAAGTCCATGCGGCTATTTGGACCGAGTGTCACACTCATACACATACATACATTTTACATATTATCACATTATATGATAATGTGTTAGTAAACAAAATAAAACATCTAATTAATGTAATGTTTAAGTGGGAAACATTTGAAGGGATTGAGGTGCCCATGTATTGGGCACTCTACCATAACCAACCGGCCACTCTTTTGAGAAGAACAAAAGAGTGCCTTGTTCCCATCATCCAATTCATTCTTGTTTTAGTTTTAGGGTTTTGTAGAGAGAAAAACAAGAGAGTTGTTCATCCTTGCTCTCACTAAACCGTGCATACTCCTCATTCATCAAAGATAATATTTTGATAATCTTATGTAATAAGAACTAGTATTTTGTATTAGATTTCTAGCAAAATAAATACAAAATATATTGAGAGTAGTGTGTCTTGGGTGCATCTTGGAGGAGATGTTCTTGTTGAGCATTTGGAAAATCATCCTTGCACTAGATTTGGACCGTGTGTAAGGGTTCTAAATCTCTCTTATTTCCGCATTTCAAGCATGCATAAGATCACATAAATAAGTTAATTAAAATGTTAATTAAAGTATTTTGATTAGTATGACTAAATATTAGTTTATGAGTAACTAAAAACCCAACAATTGGTATCAGAGCAATAAGTTGTTTGCATGCTTTCCGTTTACGTTTTTACGGAGTTATAACGATAACAAAATAAAATTTGAAATTTCGTTTGATATAAGATATGGCCGAAATAATTTGAGCATGAATACCTACTGTTTTCTAAAATATTTTAGAATATTTGGAATATATTTTGCATGAATATTGTTCATTGGTATATTAAATCTCGGTTTTAATATGTTTTAATGGTTAAAAATCGTTTATTTTGGGAAAAATAGTTAAAATCATCCTTTGGCCGAGATTTTTCAGTATGTTATCACATGTATATCCTATGTTATGAATATGAATTTTCGTAAATTATGGACTTATAAAACATGTGATATGAATTTTAAGGGTTAAAATGCAATAAGATGAATAAAAATGGGTTAAAATAATTATATTATGAATTTGACTATAAACATTTATGAGTATGTCACATGAAATATTTAAAATATATTTGAATTTCCCAGAAATTTATCTCAAATATTGCAATATTATAGATTTTTAATGTAAAAATCGGGTAATTAGTGACATTATTTCGACTTTAATAGTTTAAGTTGGAATTTGGCCATAAAAATTTAACACAATGTCATATATATATATATATATATATATATATATATATATATATATATATATATATATATATATATATATATATATTATTTCCAGCATGTATAAAAATTTCTAGATTTTTATCTTATTTTATGCTTGAGAAATAATTTTAAAGGTTAAAATCGTACGATATATGACGAAAATCGTTAAAATTTGCAATAGTTCTTAAAATGGCCGGAAAAGTTAACCCATATTAGTCATATATGATATGTTCATCATGAAATTATTCTTGGGAGCCAAAAGTTTCTGTTTTGATTTAATTTTAAATTGTTAAAAAATTGCATTTAAAATTGAATTAAAAGAGTCATTTTCATTAAAAATTTCGGCTCTTGGGCAGTGTGTAATTTATTTTTTTGTCCATTTTATGTTCTTAAAGTGTTTTGGAAAGTGTAAAAATATTATTAGTATTTTATTTGCATTTATGGAGTTAATTATTGAATTTTTCGACTTAAAATGCTCGTTTTACGTATTATTTTCGAAATAATGTTAAAACCGTATAAATACTAATATTTTTAAGGTTCTGAAATTTTAAGAACATTCTGGAATTTTCAAAATTTGAATTTTGAAATTCTCGAAATTTTTATGACTCTTTTGGATTTTTTATAATATTTTTCCCGTAAAACCGAGTAATACCGAACAATAATAAAATATGTTAAGTTAAGTCATGTTCAGAGTTTGAGTAAGACTAAATTTTGAAACCTATATGAGTTGGGATGATTAACTTAAGGATGAATACCAATTCATATTATGCATAGTGTTGTTAAACGTTAAAACACGCGATTCCATAAAAACCAAGGTATCCGATAACTTTTTTTTTTTTTTTTAAATAGGACGATTTGGCTTAGGATTTGCATGATAGTACAATTCATATGCATGCATATCTTTATTATGAATGTCATGATTTATTTACGTAATTTTGGGAATTATGTAATTTACTTAGTATGGCCTTAGTTTTTAATCGGTATTTCCCGTAATGTAAGGGGTTACCGATTGGGTTGTAATTTTGTGATCTCGTATCACCCAATTGTAATTTATTTCTATTTTATAATGTATAAAGTAGACTAGAAAAGTTGTAATTTTTGTAAAATCCGGAGATCCTTGAAGATGGTGCCATTCGGAAAGGAGTTCCGACAAGACGGTGTTTACCTCGAAGTGCGTGCCTCGTGAAGTTCAAGGGACCAAAGGAGTTGGTTTCCGAATTTGTACTTTATTATTTCTTTTCTAGGAAAGGCCATACTAGGGTTTATTTTATGCTTTTATTTTTGCTTTTTATATGTTTGCATGCATAGCCAAATCGTCATATATCGTCTCATGCATTTTTCGATTTAGTCGACCTAGTCATTTATTTTATCGATAATTCACCGACTTAGTTCACTTAAACGGAGATAGATAATAATTTGACTAGATCTCTTACATATAAATATTGAGACTTAGCCTTACCAAAAAGTACGGACCCATGAATCCCTTCTTCACAAGAACGTAGGCTCGACTACACCGGGGTACTAAAATTGTCACGTTGGGTAAGTGGGGTAATAAGATTACACCTTGAAATTTGGTTGATCTCAACGAAAGTATTCGTAACCGTAGTTGCAATAAGTTCGGGCTAAAGACGATTTTTAGAAAATTGTCGACCGAGAGTTCTAAGGTAGAACCGATTAAAGGGTTAATCCACCAAATTATACCGATACGGGTTGAATCGGCTACACCGTGCCCGGATTAGTATTGGTTTGGGTCTCGGGATTGTTTACTTAATTGGGTAAGAGATCATTAAGTAAATATACTTAACTTGTTTAAGTTTTTAGTTTAAATTATGGATTTTAAAATGATATTGTTTTATTTCCTTCATTTTATTGTAGTTTAATTTTCAACATCATCAATGGCAACCAACGCTCCACCTCTCACTAACGTTTCATGGCTTCGGTCTTTTATGGACCGTTGCAAACTCGATAAGCATGGTTCCAATTTTAAGGATTGGGATGCGCAATTACTTTTGGCCGCTCAAGGTGACGATAAGAGTCGTTACCTATCCGAAGCCGCTCCTCCCGCCCCGACCGCTCGTTCAGCGGTCCAAAATCGTGAGGCCTATGAAGCCTACATGAAAGAGTCCTCCGCTCTTAAAAATGTGCTCATCTTCTCCATGGAGCCGGATCTCCAAAGGAGTATGATCAAGTTGACCACATCGTATGAGATATACACCAAGCTTGTGACCATGTTTTCGCAAACTCCAAGGGTGATCCAATATGAGACGGCTTCCGCCTTTTTCGACATTACGTTGAAGGAAGGGCAAAAGATAAGCCCTCATGTGCTCAAACTCGTTGAGCTCGCGGAGACTCTAAAAACGCAAGACGTTGATGTTCCCGACTCTCTCATAATTGACCGAGTTCTTCACTCGCTCAATAAGGTAAAATCGTATGCTCAATTCCGGGTGAATTTTAATATGCGAAACCAAGAGACCACGTTGGATGAGTTGCATAAGATGCTCGTCCAAGCCGAAAGGGACATGGGACTTCATGAAAGTTCCATCAAGGATGTTTTAAACATCGAAAAGAAAGGGAAAACGAGCTTCAAGAAGAATGCCTTTAAAGGCAAGGGCAAGAAAACGTTCAAGCGCAAAGCGACCAAAGAAAAGACCTTTTCGAAAGGCGCTTCCACCTCGTCTTCAAAATCCGAAGACAAGTGCCATTATTGCACGAGGATCGGTCATTGGAAGCGTAATTGCCCCAAATACTTAAGCGGTCTCAAAAATGGGAAGGAACCGCCGTAGGTTATAATACTCGTTTACTTTCATGTTCTTTTGTTAACTTTTGTATGGCGATACAAGTTGTTCACTATCACCCCTTTTAAATTGTTTTAAAGGGGCATCTTATAAAGATAAGGGCAAGGAAAAGGAAGCATGAAGTTCCTTACTTGGATGGCTATGGTAGCATCCAATTAATCGAAGACTTGAAGAGCTAGGCTCTAATTTTCATATTGTCTTCTTTCATATTTTGCATTTTATTTATGGAACAATTTACTTTCTTGTAAGACAAGGATTAAAATCCTAAAACAATGGTTGTAATTTTGGATTGGTGACTTGGTTTTCAACCCGAGTCACTACTTTTGTTCTTAATCAATGTCTTGATTTCTCAAATAAATTGCATACCTTGTTTAAAACATGAATAATGGTGATTTTATCACGCAATAAACCTTGATACGATCAATATAATCAAAGTGTTGATTAAAACGGAGAACTACACCCATGAGATACTTTCAATCAAATTAAGACAACATTAGTTCATTATAAGATTTTCATTTTAAGTGAAAATGAGAATGTTTTCATCACACCTATAAAACTTCAAACATTCATATGCATTGGTTAATCGAAATAGCTATCCTTATACGAATAAAGGTTATTGTTAGAAGGATAGAGTGGGAGAAAATATTTCGCTCGCAAACCAATGATAAAAATAAAGGATCTTAGAGAAGGTTCCTACATCGGAGTCTTAAGAAGAGCCCTAAATGAATGAAGAAACTACGAGAGGACACTGAAGAAACTACGGGAGGACACTCGAAGAGAGTTCCTTATGTTCATTGTTTCCGTGGGAAACCCCGTATGAATTCAGAAGGAATATCGGCTCCTTGAGATAATGATTTTTTAAAGAAATCATCTATCTATACGGGAGGAAAGACCGGTTCCTTAATAAATGATTTTTCTAAGTTTATAAGATAAAACAGAAGAAATCATCTCAATTCTCTCAATGTAGTTATAAGGAAATTATCATGTCATATTCGTCTCGAGGAAACGAAGACATGAAAAGAGGGTGATGATTGATTGAATAAAAATAGATCACTATAGGGATAATGATGGTAATAATGATTCAAGTGATAAATAAAGATTTACATGCGAGAAATGAAAAGTTCATTTAAGAGATCGAGTGATATTGTTTTCAGTGGGAGCAATGTTCATTAAAATAATTAAGCCTACCATTTAGAGAGGATGAGTGATTCTTCAAGGTGTAAAGAATAAGAGGTTTTCAATTCTAGATGATCAAAAAACCTTACATCATACGATGATGGAGCTTTACGGGAAGTTTTATTATATTGATAATAAAAGGTCGCCCATTAGAAATCAAAATGGTTAGATATGAATAACCTTGATAAAATAGCCAAGATGTTTGAAAATAGTAAGAGTGATAAGATCACTAATAACTGCAATATAGATTTCAGCACATAAGTGACTAGATAATTCCGAGTGATTCTTAATCCCTCTAGTATATCAATACGTCACGAGTTATAAGATAACAGTGGGAGGTTTCCTCAGGAAAGGAAACTCAAAATCTAGAAAGGGTTCTAGATATGTGCTCAAATAAGATCATATTATGTGGGATAATATGAGTCGGAAGGAGACCAAAATTTGTAAGTTTTGCAATCATGAATAAAAGGCTTATTCGCAAAACATTAGTACAAATAGATGATCATGCATCAAATGCAATGAAATAGTATTGACTGTTTTTGCATGACAATGTCATTTGAGTTATAATTAACTCAAGATGAAAGATACTTTGTCAAAATCCAAATGGGTTGTGAGAGACAATATTGAACCCCATAAGTGAACTGGATTGACTTAGTATGGCCCCTAGCCGCTTACATGAAGTGACATCTCAAAGCGACTAGAATTTGAGGCAATTGATGGCAAGTTCAAGTGCCATAGATGTTGGGAATTGTGTCCTCAACAATAGTGCGATCACGTAATTAAATCTCATGACGAGAATGCGCAAGGGATGATACGAATTATTAGTCAACTGACCAACATTAATCGGTAATGATTGGCTAGCTAGAGTTTGACATTACTGTCGTATGACGGTGGTGGTCAGTTGATCCCTTTAGGTCACACCTTTAGGACAATTCCCTTAATTGATAAAATGATCAAATGTATATTGATACGATTTGATCATATTCCTTAAACTCGTATATCGAGAAATTAGAGGTTAAATCTTAATGCAAGATTTATGTTTAAAATTGAAATGTGTCAATTGTTAAACATTAAACGATATTTTATAATATCGTAACTAGAATGAATTGAGTTGAAATTAATACAAGGGTTGTAAATCGTATTGACGATAAATGATCATTTTACATTAGTAATTTCGAATTACTTATTGATTAAATAAATATGATTTATTTAATTATGTACAATATTTATATGATAAATATTTATATGTTTTAAATGTACTAAAGCATATTATATCTTAATGAGATATAAGATGTCACACTTTGTACAAATTGTACATTTAACAAATTGTAAAATGAAGTCCATTTTATGGACTAAGTGGGACGGCTAAGTGGATATGGTGGTATGGATTATTAGTGTATTAAACACACTATAAACATTATGTTTAGACATAATTCTTGAGACAACCACCTAGGGCCACCCTAAGAGCCTTGAGAAAGGAAAATGTTCCCTTGTTGCTCTTCCCTATGGCCGGCTCCCCCTTCCCAAGTATAAGCATGCTTAAGTTATTTATTTATCTTATGAAATAGCATGCTTAATATAAATATGTGATATGATACTCATTCACTATTCTTCTTCTAGTCTTGGCCGAAAAATTCACATAAAAAGAGAGAATTTTTCCAACCTCTAAATTGATATTATAAGATAATATATATATACTATTTACTAGTATTGAAATAATATTCTAATAAGAGAGATTAGAATAAGTTTAAGGAAATCCGGTTGTTGATCTTGCATACTTGAGATCGGATTATTGAGGGGTTGTCTTGGTGCATCGAAAGGAGGTATTCTATTTTGGGTACTTGGAGGATCATCTTTGCCATTCTCTTGGACCGTTTGTAAGGGTTCAATATCTCCTTATTTCCGCAATATTTAGCATGCATAAGATCATTTTAACTAGTATATTAAAATGTTAATTACAAGGTTATGTTAGTATGACTAAAATTAGTTTATGAGCAACTAATAAAATCTAACAATTTGTATCAGAGCAATAGGTTGTTTGCATGCTTTCCGTTTACGTTTTTACGGAGTTATAGTGATAACAAAATAAAATTGGATTTTTCGTTTGATATATGATATGGACGAAATTAATTTAGCATGAATACCTACTGTTTTCTAAAATGTTTTAGAATATTTGGAATATATTTTGCATGAATATTGATTATTGGTATATTAAATCTCGGTTTTAATATGTTTTAATGGTTAAAAATGTTTATTTTTGGGAAAAATAGTTAAATTTAGCTTCTGGCCGAGATTTTTCAGTATGTTATCACATGTATTTTCTATAATATGAATATGATTTTTCGTAAATTATGGACTTATAAATCGTGTGATATGAATTTTAAGTGTTAAAATGCAATAAGATGAATAAAAATGGGTTAAATAGTTATATTATGAATTTGACTATAAAAGTTTATGAGGATGTCACATGCAATATTTAAAATTTATGTTGAATTTTCCAGAAATTTATCTCAAATATTGCAATATTATAGATTTTTAATGTAAAAATCGGGTAATTAGTGACATAATTTCGACTTTAATAGTTTAAGTTGGAATTTGGCCATAAACATTTAACACGATGTCATATATATTATTTCCAGCATGTATAAAATTTTCGAAAATTTTATCTTATTTTATGCTTGAGAAATAATTTTAAAGGTTAAAATCGTACGATATATGACGTAAATCGTTAAAATTTGCAAAAGTTGTTAAAATGGCCGAAAAATGTAACCCATTTTAGTCATATATGATATGTTCATCATGAAAATTATCTTGGGAGCCAAAAGTTTCAGATTTGATTTTATTTTAATTTGTTAAAAGTAGCATTTAAAATTAAATAAAAGAGTCATGCTTTTAAAATTTCGGCTATGGGGCAATGTGCCATTTAATTTTCTGTCCATTTTGTGTTCTTAAAATGTTTTGGAAGGTATAAAAATATTGTTAGTATTTAATTTGCATTTATGAAGTTAATTATTGAATTTTCGGACTTAAATTGCTAGTTTTACAGCTTCTTTACGAAATAATGTTAAATCCGTATAAAATACTAATATTTTAACTTTCTGAAAATTTTAAGAACATTCTGGAATTTTCAAAATTTGAATTTTGAATTTTCGAAATTTTAATGACTCTTTTGGATTTTTATATTATTTTTCCCGTAAAACCCGAGTAATACCGATCAATATTGATATATATTAAGTTAAGTCATGTTCAAAGTTTGAGTAAGACTAAATTTTGAATCCTATAAGAGTTAGGATGATTAACTTAAGGATGAAAACCGTTTCATATAATGCATAGTGTTGTTAAACGTTAAAACACGCGATTCCATAAACCAAGGTTTACGATAACTATTTAAATAAGTGTTTTAAATAGGACGATTTGGCTTAGGTTTTGCATGATTAATTCATATTTACATAAGCATTGCATATTATATTATGAATGTCATGATTTATTTACGTAATTTTGGGAATTATGTAATTTACTTAGTATGGCCTAGTTTTTAAATCGGTATTTCCCGTAATGTAAGGGGTTACCGATTCGGTTGTAATTTTGTGATCTCGTATCACCCAATTGTAATTTATTTCTATTTTATAATGTATAAAGTAGACTAGAAAAGTTGTAATATTTGTAAAATCCGGAGTTTCTTGAAGACGGTGCCATTCGGAAAGGAGTTCCGACAAGACGGTGTTTACCTCGAAGTGCGTGCCGCGTGAAGTTCAAGGGACCAAAGGAGTTGGTTTCCGAATTTGTACTTTGTTATTTCTTTTCTAGGAAAGGCCATACTAGGGTTTATTTATGCTTTATTTTTGCTTTTTATATGTTTGCATGCATAGCCAAATCGTCATACATCGTATCATGCATGTTTCGACCTAGTCGACCTAGTCTTTTATTTTATCGATAATTCACCGACTTAGTTCACTTAAACGGAGATAGATAATAATTTGACTAGATCTCTTACAAATAAATATTGAGACTTAGCCTTACCAAAAAGTACGGACCCATGAATCCCTTCTTCACAAGAACGTAGGCTCGGCTACACCGGGTTACTAAAATTGTCACGTTGGGTAAGTGGGGTAATAAGATTACACCTTGAAATTTGGTTGATCTCAACGAAAGTATTCGTAACCGTAGTTTCAATAAGTTCGGGCTAAAGATAATTTTGAGAAAATTGTCGACCGAGAGTTCTAAGAGTAGAACCGGTTAAAGGGTTAATCCACCAAATTATACCGATACGGGTTGAATCGGCTACACCGTGCCCGGATTAGTATGGGTTTGGGTCTCGGGATTGTTTACTTAATTGGGTAAGAGATCATTAAGTAAATATACTTAACATGTTTAAGTTTCTTAAAATTCAAATTATGAATTTAAAATGATGTTGTTTATCCTTTTATTATTATAGTTTAATTTTCGACATCATCAATGGCAACCAACACTCCACCTCTCACTAACGTATCATGGCTTCGATCCTTTATGGATCGTTGCAAACTCGATAAACATGGTTCAAACTTTAAGGATTGGGATGCACAATTACTTTTGGCCGCTCAAGGTGACGATAAGAGTCGTTACCTATCCGAAGCCGCTCCTCCCGCTCCAACCGCTCGTTCTGCGGTCGGAACTCGTGAGGCCTATGAAGCCTACATGAAAGAGTCCTCCGCTCTTAAAAATGTGCTCATCTTCCCCTTGGAGCCGGATCTCCAAAGGAGTATGATTAAGTTGACCACATCGTATGAGATATACACCAAGCTTGCGACCATGTTTTCGCAAACTCCAAGGGTGATTCAATATGAGGCGGCTTCCGCCTTCTTTGACATTACATTCAAGGAAGGGCAAAAGATAAGCCCTCATGTGCTCAAACTCGTTGAGCTCGCGGAGACTCTAAAAGCTCAAAATGTTGATGTTCCCGACTCTCTAATTATTGACCGAGTTCTTCACTCGCTCAATAAGGTTAAGGCGTATGCTCAATTCCGGGTGAATTTCAATATGCGAAACCAAGAGACCACGTTGGAAGAGTTGCATAAGATGCTCGTCCAAGCCGAAAGGGACATGGGACTTCATGAAAGTTCCACCAAGGATGCTTTGAACATCGAAAAGAAAGGGAAAACGAGCTTCAAGAGGGATGCCTCTAAAGGCAAGGGCAAGAAAACGTTCAAGCCCAAAGCGACCAAAGAAAAGACCTTTTCGAAAGGCGCTTCCACCTCGTCTTCAAAAGAGCAAGACAAGTGCCATTATTGCACGAGGATCGGTCATTGGAATCGAAATTGCCCCAAATACTTAAGTGATCTCAAAAATGGGAAGGCAACCACCGTCGGTAATAATTCTCGTTTAAATTCATGTCATTTATCAACTTATGTATAATGATACAAATGTGTTGATATTTACCCTTTTTAAATGTTTTAAAGGGGCGCCTCCTAATAATGATAAGGGCAAAGAGAAGGAAGCTTGAAGTTCCTTACTTGGATGGCTATGGTAGCATCCAAATTGATCGAAGACTTGAAGAGCTAGCCTCTAATTTTCATATTGTCTTCTTTCATATTTTTGCATTTTATTAGAACAATTTATTTTCTTGTAAGACAAGGATTAAAATTCTAAAACAATGGTTGTAATTTTGGATATTGGTGACTTGGTTTTCAACCCGAGTCACTACTTTGTTCTTAATCAATGTTTTGATTTCTCAAATAAATTGCATGCCTCATTTAAACATGAATAATGGTGATCTAATCACAATTGATACGATCAATATAAAATAATCAAAGTGTTGATTAAAACGGAGAACTACACCCCATGAGATACTTTCAATCAAAATGAGACTATATTAGTTCATTATAAGATTTTCATTTTAAGTGAAAATGAGAATGTATTCATCACACCTATAAAACTTCAAACATTCATATGCATTGGTTAATCGAAATAGCTATCCTTAAACGAATAAAGGTTATTGTTAGAAGGATAGAGTGGGAGAAAATATTTCGCTCGCAAACCAATGATGAAAATAAAGGATCTTAGAGAAGATTTTTACTTGGGAGTCTTGAGAAGAGCCCTAAATGATTTGAAGAAACTACGAGAGGACACTGAAGAAACTACGGGAGGACACTCGAAGAAAGGTTCTTTATGTTCATTGTTTCATAGAGAGGAAACATGAAACCCCGTATGAAATCGGTAGGAAAACGGTTCCTTAATAAATGATTTTTCTAAGTTTATAAGATAAAAGAGAAGAAATCATCTCAATCCTCTCAATGTAGTTATAAAGAAATTATCATGTCATTTTCATGTCGAGGAAACGAAGACATGATAAGAAGGTAATGATTGATTGAATGGAAACAGATCACTATAGGGATAGTGATAGTGATAAATAGTTTAACATGCGAGAAATGAAAGGTTCATTTAAGATATCGAGAGATATTGATTTTAGTGGGAGCGATTTTCATTAAAATAATTAAGCCTACCATTTAGAGAGAATGGGTGATTCTTTAAGGTGTAAAGAATAAGAGGTTTGAAATTCTAGATGATCAAATACTTTATATCAAAAGATGAGGGAGCTTATTACGGGAAGGTTTATTATATGGATAATAAAAGGTCGCCCACTAGAAGATAGAATGGTTGGATACTTTATTCATAACGATGAATGAAACCATTATCTAATAGCCAAGATGAGTGAAAATTATTAGAATGATGAAATCATAAATAAACTACAATATAGATTTCAGTACATAAGTGACTGTAGAGAGTGATTTTTAATCCCTCCAGTATATCGATACGTCACAAGTTATGAGATAACAGTGGGAGCTTTCCTCCGGAAAGGAAACTCAAAATCTAGAAAGAGTTCTAGAAATGTACTCAAATAGAATCATATTATACGGAATAATATGAGAATGAAGGAGACAAAAATTTGTAAGTTTTGCAATCATGAATAAAAGTTTATTCGCAAAACCCTAATACAAATAGATGATTGTGCATCAAATGCAATGTGATAGTGTTGACTATTGTTGCATGACAACATCATTTGAGTTATGATTAACTCAGAATGAAAGATACTTTGTCAGAATCCAAATGGGTTGTATGAGACAATATTGAACCCCATAAGTGAACTGGATTGACTTAGTATAGCCCCTAGCCGCTTACATGAGGTGACATCTCGAAGCGACTAGAGTGTGAGGCGATTGATAGCAAGTTCAAGTGCCATAGAGTCATATGTGATGACTAGTCGATCACATAGGCAGACTGTAAGAGACACTCTGTCGGGCAATGTGACCGCTTATAGAGTTCTGGAAATTTTATAGCCGGGTCGTGGCGAGAGCTGCTATAGTATTCTTGTGAGTCAATTCTTAGACTAAAGACTACTCTCCCAAGATGGTACAGTTTAGGCATAACTTTGATCCATTCTCTACGACTTTTCGTAACTGGAGTCAAATGGGATTGTTTTGGGTTGTGACTACCTGTGACTAGTTGAAGGAAGTAGTGCGATAGAAATTGTCCACCCCTTGTCAGGGTTGTTCAAATCTCAGGGCCACTCGAGGAGAAATTAACTGAAATGCGTGGCCACGCTCGGAAGGTATCTATGGTAGATAATTCCGGTCAGACAGTTATTCTCCAGATCGAGGAAACCACTCATGATATGATCGAATGCAAGTACGACCTTAGAGAGACATCTTGCATTGAGTGGGAGATTGTAATAGGACAAGAGAATTGGTGACGCACACTTGTCGAGGACAAGTGGGAGATTGTTGGGAATTGTGTCCTCAACAATAGTGCGATCACGTAATTAAATCTCATGACGAGAATGCGCAAGGGATGATACGAATTATTAGTCAACTGACCAACATTAATCGGTAATGATTGGCTAGCTAGAGTTTGACATTACTGTCGTATGACGGTGGTGGTCAGTTGATCCCTTTAGGTCACACCTTTAGGACAATTCCCTTAATTGATAAAATGATCAAATGTATATTGATACGATTTGATCATATTCCTTAAACTCGTATATCGAGAAATTAGAGGTTAAATCTTAATGTAAGATTTATGTTTAAAATTGAAATGTGTCAATTGTTAAACATTAAACGATATTTTATAATATCGTAACTAGAATGAATTGAGTTGAAATTAATACAAGGGTTGTAAATCGTATTGACGATAAATGATCATTTTACATTAGTAATTTCGAATTACTTATTGATTAAATAAATATGATTTATTTAATTATGTATAATATTTATATGATAAATATTTATATGTTTTAAATGTACTAAAGCATATTATATCTTAATGACATATAAGATGTCACACTTTGTACAAATTGTACATTTAACAAATTGTAAAATGAAGTCCATTTTATGGACTAAGTGGGACGGCTAAGTGGATATGGTGGTATGGATTATTAGTGTATTAAACACACTATAAACATTATGTTTAGACATAATTCTTGAGACAACCACCTAGGGCCACCCTAAGAGCCTTGAGAAAGGAAAATGTTCCCTTGTTGCTCTTCCCTATGGCCGGCTCCCCCTTCCCAAGTATAAGCATGCTTAAGTTATTTATTTATCTTATGAAATAGCATGCTTAATATAAATATGTGATATGATACTCATTCACTATTCTTCTTCTAGTCTTGGCCAAAAAATTCACATAAAAAGATAGAATTTTTCCAACCTCTAAATTGATATTATAAGATAATATATATATACTATTTACTAGTATTGAAATAATAGTCTAATAAGAGAGATTAGAATAAGTTTAAGGAAATCCGGTTGTTGATCTTGCATACTCGAGATCGGATTATTGAGGGGTTGTCTTGGTGCATCCAAAGGAGGTATTCTATTTTGGGTACTTGGAGGATCATCTTTGCCATTGTCTTGGACCGTTTGTAAGGGTTCAATATCTCCTTATTTCCGCAATATTTAGCATGCATAAGATCATTTTAACTAGTATATTAAAATGTTAATTACAAGGTTATGTTAGTATGACTAAAATTAGTTTATGAGCAACTAATAAAACCTAACAATAGAGTCATATGTGATGACTAGTCGATCACATAGGCAGACTTCAAGAGACACTCTGTCGGGCAAAGTGACCGCTTATAGAGTTCTGGAAATTATATAATAGCCGGGTCGTGGCAAGAGCTACTATAGTATTCTTGAGTCAATTCTTAGACTAAAGACTACTCTCCCATGCAAGATGGTACAGCTTAGGCATAACCTTGATCCATTCTCTACGACTTTTCGTAACTGGAATCAAATGGGATTGCTTTGGGTTGTGACTGACTGTGACTAGTCAAAGGAAGTAGTGCGATAGAAATTGTCAAACCCTTGTCAGGGTTGTTCAAATCTCAAGGCCACTCGAGGAGAAGATAACTGGAAATGCGTGGCCACGCTTGGAAGGTATCTATGGTAGATAATTCCGGTCAAACAGTTATTCTCCAGATCGAGGAAACCACTCATGATATGATCGAATGCAAGTACGACCTCAGAGAGACATCTTGCATTGAGTGGGAGATTGTAATAGGACAAGAGAATTGGTGACGCACACTTGTCGAGGACAAGTGGGAGATTGTTGGGAAATGTGTCCTCAACAATAGTGCGATCACATAATTAAATCTCATGACGAGAATGTGTAAAACCCCTCGCGAAAACGGAAAAGGTAAAACATACAAAGTACCAAAATTGCAGCGGAATTAAAACTTTTTAACAAAACTAAACATGCGAGGTGCTTTAGAAATCTAAACATGCGAAAGAAGAAACATAAATAAGTATTAAATACGATACAAGCAGCCCGGGATAGCATATCCCTACAGGCACACAATACTGAAAATAAAGTCTAAGGTCTAGCTACACGATAAGGTAAAAGTCAACGATGAAGGATCATCGCTCGCTAGCCTCAACGTAACCCCCTGCAAAACAGCCTCATGTACCTACACACATACAACATGTGCGCCACAGTCAGTGGGGAGTGACTAGAGTGCTCCTAGCCACCTATTGTCAGTGACACATAACACATAAGCATACAATATACTCCAGCATATATAAAACATGTGAAGCATACAAATCTCAACTTCTCAAACTCTTATCATCATGCAAATACTATGCAAAGGCTCTCAACCAACTTCGGAAACTATTTGGAAGGAGAGCCGGTTTCCCTTCCGGTTGCCCGGACGGGGGGTCTTTCAATCCAAACCATTTACGAAACTGAATAAAGAGTCATCCAATGCCTTGGATGAACAATACTATAAGCAAGGTACTAAACTCATCAACACCAACATACATATCTGACACTGTACCAACTCTAGGCAAGCAGATAACAACAGCAAGTATATAACACCGTACCCCATCCTAGGCAAGTATATACCATATCAGCAATTAATACCCATATGCACAAATACACCTTATAAATACAAAGGCAAACAAGACTGTAACCTAATCCAAATTACAGTCCCACCACACATACATACCCCATAATCCAAAGGCAACACAGAACTGTAACCTAATCCAAATTACAGTCCTAACACATCATACCCCATAATACAAAGGTAACACAGAACTGTAACCTAATCCAAATTACAGTCCTAACACATCATACCCCATAATACAAAGGTAACACAGAACTGTAACCTAATCCAAATTACAGTCCTAACACATCATACCCCATAATACAAAGGTAACACAGAACTGTAACCTAATCCAAATTACAGTCCTAACACATCATACCCCATAATACAAAGGTAACACAGAACTGTAACCTAATCCAAATTACAGTCCTACAATTTCAATACTGAACATACTCAATCTATAACTAGCTATGCAACGACGTATACTTAAACCAACACTTAATTGACCCCGGGAATTAAGCCGAGGGAGAGCCGGTTTCCCTTTCGGTTGCCCGACCGGGGGGTCTCTATCCTCACTCTATTCCCGAACCCAATGTAGTGCCGCCCGAACCTCGGGGACTTCAAACAAGCATACGGAGCATACGCAGAAGGAATCAATACAATCCGACTTGAAAATCAAAAGATATGAAGCAAATACTACGATCAGGGGCTCTCAGCCGGTTGGCCACAGGCGGAGAGTCTCATATTAAATAAATATACATCTCAAATCAACCATATGAGCCTCACAATATGATTAAAATATGCTTAGACTCTTCACAAGAAAGTTCCTAAAAGTTAACTATCTTCATGCACAATTTCCGCAATCAACTCCTTATGAGCTAATTGACTCGAGACAGATGACCACGCTTCTTATGATGACTTTTCTAGCTCCAATATACATTTAAAACCAAGTATAATTACCACCAAACATCACTTAAAACATCCTAAAAACAATTGGGAAACAAGCCCCCAAAACGGCTCGACAATCCGATAAACGAGCAGAAAGTTACAGCGGTTTTTGCGCAGCCTGCGCAAGGGGGTGCGCAGCTGCGCCTGGGCTGCGCAGCCTGCGCAATTTGGAGCGCAGCCTGCGCCCAAGCACGGGCCAGGTAGTTCATACTCAATTCCTGCAATTCGACGATTCAATCTATCTTTCGACAAACACTTCTAAACCATGATTTCTAGTATAAAACCTATACTATCAGCACATATCAACCCATAACAATCCCAAGTGTGTCTCATATATAATCTTTGCACAAAATCAAGCATTAAACAAGCATAAGAATGAAAATCCCAAATGATACCGATCTTCATGTATACTCATAATTTCCACTTAAACCATGAATTCAACACAATACTTCCACAATAACATTACAAGAAGCATAAAGAAGATAAAAGTAAACCTAAACATGTTCCTAAACACAAGAATTCATCCAAGAACACAACAAGCATGCTACTTTGACAAAAGGCCGAGTTACTCATTATCGTCACCTCTTAAGCAAGTTCTTCACTCGAATCTTCAATTAAGTAAGAGTCCACTACCGGGTCTTCGAGATTAGCTCCTAAAAACAACAAAAACGGATTAAAATAACCCATTTTCGAAATTACTCAAGAACAGCCCAGAATTCGACTTGCATCATTCTCAAAATTGAAAAGATAGAAACGACGGGAAAGATGTAAGGAGCGCGATGACGAAAGAATTACCTCGTTTGGACTTGAAACGAAGTCGGGGTGATGACTTTAGTAAATGAGATCGGTATATACAAATACAATTTGGGGGTTTTGTCTTGAGGAAGAAGAAAAAGAAAGGTGAGGGAAGGTTATGAGGAAGCTTCCTTTTCTCTTTTCTTTTATCACAACTAAAGAATCGGGTTTTTAAGTGGGACGGAGTTGAGTCGGTTTTGTAAAAATGTAAGGAGCGGAAATTCTTAAAACGTAAATTACCAAGTAAACGCGACATCTTTAAATTAAACAACTCAAGACGGACTTAACGGCATTTCTTAAAATAAAACTTACGGATTAAAATTAAAATATTATTAAATTCCGTAAACTATTTTTAAATTATTAAAATTACTTTTATAAAAATGCGGGCTGTTACAATCACCCCATCTTTTAAAAAGTTTCGTCCTCGAAACTTGAAAGCAGTTACAAGGACAACAATAACAACTAAAACTTTTGCAAACACCTTGGCATACAAAACTTAGGTCTCCTTTCAAAATTTCAGAAGTAGGAACCATAATCCAGCCTCCATCAAGGAACGTTTGGGTTCTCGTTGCGCATTCAAGAACCTGACATTCAAATCCGAAGGCAAACTAAGGTGAAAATCTCTAAAAATTAGATCGATCCGGTGTCGATGAGCATGGTACAGGTTATCAGACGTCTCCAATAACTTGTCCCAATGGCAAATCAACGCTGAAATCCATCAAAGTTGTAAAACTTTTAACTTTCTTCAAACTAAACCTTCCAAACATAAACTTTTATTTCAAAGTTCTCAAAACGAGTAAAGTTGCAAAAGTAACGAAAGTTTAAAATCCTTAGAAGGCAAACAATTCAGAACGGTTACAGAAGGCACAGAGACAACCACTTAAGATCAATGAGGCGGAGACAACAGAGATCGAGTCAAGAAGGATGAGAACTCTTCGGAAAACAGAAGGCATCAACCGCTCAGTCCACAACCGAAACCTTATCACAACGATCCTCTCACTACTTGTAGAAAACGAGTCATGAAACCTTTAAACTCGACTCTCAGGAACATTCCGACATCCACAAGTTTCAGAAACTCTATCCACCAACGATTCACTCCATGCCAACCACCCGCAAGGGAAGGATCCTTAAAATTCCTCAGGCAATGGTCAATCCCCCCATGTTTACATCTCAGGTTCTTTCAACACTCATTCATTACTGTCAACGGTTTTTATTCAATGTAACGTTTTTCCTTAAGTCCAGCATATCCTCAAGGTCAAGTAAAACCAAATTATCCCACTCTTCCATTTATCATCACTGGCTCTCAAACCTATTTCTCCAATTCCATTTATGACTTCCAGTATCTCATCTAACTTCTCCAATGGTACCTCTCAACCTACTAAATTTCACGATTCCAGTATGATTCTCAAGGCTAAGTCTCACAGAATACCACAAGTACAACACAACCTTAAGGTAGGTATTCAATCACTCACTCTCACCCTTCCCATTGGATAAACAACTATACACTAGGATCATCAAAACATGTCTCACGATACCTGTTACAGTTCCCTCAAATAACAAGATTTCTCCAACACACGGGTCACAGTTATCCTAGAACTAATTCCTCAAAACTCAATCAAGGGGAAGCTTACTTACAAGGTACCTCGGGAAGGCGAGCAACAAGGATAAGACGGAAAGATAAGAAGATATATTTCAGAGTAAGACCGACATGAATTCAAAAGGAAAGGAAATGCATCAAGAGATACAGAGGAAGGTGATGCATAAAGAATAAGAAGAATCTTCAGGAATCCAGAAGCATCCTCCAATAGTAGCACGGATCTTTTAACTTCGGTAGCAGACATCCATCTTGGTCGCCATATGGAAAAACTCACGGTTCGTCGATTGAAAGACATAAAAGTAAGATAAATGACAATCAACAAACACGTTAGACCTAGTAAAAGCAACCACAATACAGACTACCACTTGTCCTTAAGTCTACCCAATCTCTCATTCATTATTCAAGTTTTTGGTCAAGTTAAGTTTGGGGATTACATGAGTGCGTCGGGAGCAATAATGCTCTGATACCAACTGTAAAACCCCTCGCGAAAACGGAAAAGGTAAAACATACAAAGTACCAAAATTGCAACGGAATTAAAACTTTTTAACAAAACTAAACATGCGAGGTGCTTTAGAAATCTAAACATGCGAAAGAAGAAACATAAATAAGTATTAAATACGATACAAGCAGCCCGGGATAGCATATCCCTACAGGCACACAATACTGAAAATAAAGTCTAAGGTCTAGCTACACGATAAGGTAAAAGTCAACGATGAAGGATCATCGCTCGCTAGCCTCAACGTAACCCCTTGCAAAACAGCCTCATGTACCTACACACATACAACATGTGCGCCACAGTCAGTGGGGAGTGACTAGAGTGCTCCTAGCCACCTATTGTCAGTGACACATAACACATAAGCATACAATATACTCCAGCATATATAAAACATGTGAAGCATACAAATCTCAACTTCTCAAACTCTTATCATCATGCAAATACTATGCAAAGGCTCTCAACCAACTTCGGAAACTATTTGGAAGGAGAGCCGGTTTCCCTTCCGGTTGCCCGGACGGGGGGTCTTTCAATCCAAACCATTTACGAAACTGAATAAAGAGTCATCCAATGCCTTGGATGAACAATACTATAAGCAAGGTACTAAACTCATCAACACCAACATACATATCTGACACTGTACCAACTCTAGGCAAGCAGATAACAACAGCAAGTATATAACACCGTACCCCATCCTAGGCAAGTATATACCATATCAGCAATTAATACCCATATGCACAAATACACCTTATAAATACAAAGGCAAACAAGACTGTAACCTAATCCAAATTACAGTCCCACCACACATACATACCCCATAATCCAAAGGCAACACAGAACTGTAACCTAATCCAAATTACAGTCCTAACACATCATACCCCATAATACAAAGGTAACACAGAACTGTAACCTAATCCAAATTACAGTCCTAACACATCATACCCCATAATACAAAGGTAACACAGAACTGTAACCTAATCCAAATTACAGTCCTAACACATCATACCCCATAATACAAAGGTAACACAGAACTGTAACCTAATCCAAATTACAGTCCTACAATTTCAATACTGAACATACTCAATCTATAACTAGCTATGCAACGACGTATACTTAAACCAACACTTAATTGACCCCGGGAATTAAGCCGAGGGAGAGCCGGTTTCCCTTTCGGTTGCCCGACCGGGGGGTCTCTATCCTCACTCTATTCCCGAACCCAATGTAGTGCCGCCCGAACCTCGGGGACTTCAAACAAGCATACGGAGCATACGCAGAAGGAATCAATACAATTCGACTTGAAAATCAAAAGATATGAAGCAAATACTACGATCAGGGGCTCTCAGCCGGTTGGCCACAGGCGGAGAGTCTCATATTAAATAAATATACATCTCAAATCAACCATATGAGCCTCACAATATGATTAAAATATGCTTAGACTCTTCACAAGAAAGTTCCTAAAAGTTAACTATCTTCATGCACAATTTCCGCAATCAACTCCTTATGAGCTAATTGACTCGAGACAGATGACCACGCTTCTTATGATGACTTTTCTAGCTCCAATATACATTTAAAACCAAGTATAATTACCACCAAACATCACTTAAAACATCCTAAAAACAATTGGGAAACAAGCCCCCAAAACGGCTCGACAATCCGATAAACGAGCAGAAAGTTACAGCGGTTTTTGCGCAGCCTGCGCAAGGGGGTGCGCAGCTGCGCCTGGGCTGCGCAGCCTGCGCCCAAGCACGGGCCAGGTAGTTCATACTCAATTCCTGCAATTCGACGATTCAATCTATCTTTCGACAAACACTTCTAAACCATGATTTCTAGTATAAAACCTATACTATCAGCACATATCAACCCATAACAATCCCAAGTGTGTCTCATATATAATCTTTGCACAAAATCAAGCATTAAACAAGCATAAGAATGAAAATCCCAAATGATACCGATCTTCATGTATACTCATAATTTCCACTTAAACCATGAATTCAACACAATACTTCCACAATAACATTACAAGAAGCATAAAGAAGATAAAAGTAAACCTAAACATGTTCCTAAACACAAGAATTCATCCAAGAACACAACAAGCATGCTACTTTGACAAAAGGCCGAGTTACTCATTATCGTCACCTCTTAAGCAAGTTCTTCACTCGAATCTTCAATTAAGTAAGAGTCCACTACCGGGTCTTCGAGATTAGCTCCTAAAAACAACAAAAACGGATTAAAATAACCCATTTTCGAAATTACTCAAGAACAGCCCAGAATTCGACTTGCATCATTCTCAAAATTGAAAAGATAGAAACGACGGGAAAGATGTAAGGAGCGCGATGACGAAAGAATTACCTCGTTTGGACTTGAAACGAAGTCGGGGTGATGACTTTAGTAAATGAGATCGGTATATACAAATACAATTTGGGGGTTTTGTCTTGAGGAAGAAGAAAAAGAAAGGTGAGGGAAGGTTATGAGGAAGCTTCCTTTTCTCTTTTCTTTTATCACAACTAAAGAATTGGGTTTTTAAGTGGGACGGAGTTGAGTCGGTTTTGTAAAAATGTAAGGAGCGGAAATTCTTAAAACGTAAATTACCAAGTAAACGCGACATCTTTAAATTAAACAACTCAAGACGGACTTAACGGCATTTCTTAAAATAAAACTTACGGATTAAAATTAAAATATTATTAAATTCCGTAAACTATTTTTAAATTATTAAAATTACTTTTATAAAAATGCGGGCTGTTACAGAATGCGCAAGGGATGATTCGAAATTATATAGTCAACTGACCAACATTAATCGGTAATGATTGGCTAGCTAGAGTTTGACATTACTGTCGTATGACGGTGGTGGTCAGTTGATCCGTTTAGGTCACACCTATAGGACAACTCTCTTGATAGTAAATGAAATGACTGTATATCGATACGAGTCAGTTCAATTCTAGTTCGCAAAAGGATGAGGAGAACATTTATAATAGGATTATAAATTGTAATATTTTAGTGATCGAAATGTCGTCACTAATATAAACATGTTTATGAAACATAATTACTCGAATGAATTATTTCAAACTACAATTGTTGTGGCTAGAAATTAAATAATTAGATGTTAGTAATTATTTGAATTACAAATTTTATGAATGAGTATTTAAATTGTTAAAATACAAATTTCGTAAAATAATATATGATCAATGTAATCGTTACATACCATATTAACGTATGTTGTATGTTAGTCCATGCGGCTATTTGGACCGAGTGTCACACTCATACACATACATACATTTTACATATTATCACATTATATGATAATGTGTTAGTAAACAAAATAAAACATCTAATTAATGTAATGTTTAAGTGGGAAACATTTGAAGGGATTGAGGTGCCCATGTATTGGGCACTCTACCATAACCAACCGGCCACTCTTTTGAGAAGAACAAAAGAGTGCCTTGTTCCCATCATCCAATTCATTCTTGTTTTAGTTTTAGGGTTTTGTAGAGAGAAAAACAAGAGAGTTGTTCATCCTTGCTCTCACTAGACCGTGCATACTCCTCATTCATCAAAGATAATATTTTGATAATCTTATGTAATAAGAACTAGTATTTTGTATTAGATTTCTAGCAAAATAAATACAAAATATATTGAGAGTAGTGTGTCTTGGGTGCATCTTGGAGGAGGTGTTCTTGTTGAGCATTTGGAACATCATTCTTGCACTAGATTTGGACCGTGTGTAAGGGTTCTAAATGTCACTTATTTCCGCATTTCAAGCATGCATAAGATCACATAAATAAGTTAATTAAAATGTTAATTAAAGTATTTTGATTAGTATGACTAAATATTAGTTTATGAGTAACTAAAAACCCAACAATTAGGACGAAGTCGAGACTAAGCATATAATTCGAATCGTTAACCACGTGGGTTAAAGATCGTTATCTGTATTTTTCCCTTGTATAGTTAATACTATTGTTTGATTAAATCTAGACGATTGACTTAGATTATTGAATAATTAGGGTATTCTAATATCGTGTTTCGACTTAGTTAACTATACTTAAGTGGAAGAAGAGACTTGTATTTCCACAATAAAGTACTTGAGAGTACTTGAGTTAAAGACAACCGAAGATGAATTAGTTTGTTGATATTGGATGTTTATTGACCAAGACCATTTAATCATCTGAATTCAGTAATCTTTATTATTTGTTTAGTAGACTATAGTTTATTCAATAACAAAACCCCCATATTATTGTTACTTATTTTCTGTACTATAATTCACATAAATTACATCGCCTTCTCTGTGGATCGATCCTTATTACCATATACTATATTAGTTTAAGGTTTTAAGTGTTATAAATATTATCTTTGGGAGCATACGACTTCGCCTCACCAAATTTTGGCGTCGTTGCCAGGGAAGGTAACAGTTAATTTTTGTGTTTCATTAGTGTAGACTCTTATTTTATTGTTCCAGTTTATGCCTAATACTCGTTCTTTTGACCAACCACTCAAGTCTTACGACTCAGAGATTGAACACACAATTTTAAGGTTAAGGCAAGTCGGGGAAAAATTGTTAGTTGTTTTTTAGCACTCAGATTCCGAGCACATACACTCTAATTCAGACACTTCGGAAATTTCTACTACTATTGAGAATATGGCTAGGGGGACTCGAACATTAAGGGAGCTCAAGGCTCCAAATCTTAATGTTCAACCATTGTGCATCACTTTTCCAGCATTGGATAATGGTGTTACTTTTTAATTGAAATCTGGTTTGATACATCAATTACCAAGTTTCAGTGGTATGAGTATTGAGGATCCAAATAAGCACCTATCGGACTTTCATATTGTTTGCACCGGCATGAAGCCAGTTAATGTCATAGAAGACCAGTTGAAATTGAGAGCATTTCCTTTCTCGCTCCTTGAAGGACAATGCGAGAGACTAGTTAAACTATCTACCACCGGGAAGTATCACTACTTGGGTGGGTATGAAGAAAACATTATTGGAGAAATACTTTCCTCCTTCTCGATCATCTCAACTGAAAAGAGCCATCAGTAATGTGGAACATCAAGATAAAGAAACTATGTATGAGTCCCTTGAGAAATTTAAGAAGCTTTGTGCTAGTTGCCCCTACCATGGTTACTCTGACCAAGATCTTATTACGTATTTTTGTGAAGGACTCAACCAAGATGATCGTCGTATGATTCACTCTTCTTGTGGAGGAAATATAGCTAACAAAAATCCAGATGAAGCTTGGGAGGTTATCGCAAAGCTAGCCGAGACCTCTAGAAAATTTGAGAGGAGACCATCACGAAGAGGAGTGAGTGCTATCGTTGTTAACCCTAACTTAGAGGAGACATTTGATAATATTTCTTCCACCCTACGTGACATGTTATCTGGAAGACAAATGACTGTTGTTTGTGTTATATGTTGTATTGAAGGTCATTCTAGCGATTTGTGCCCTCAAATGCAAGAGGGTGGTTCTTAGACGGTGAATAATATATGGGATATTAATTCAAACAAGGAATGGGGTCCACACTCTAATACTTATAATGAAGGTTATAAAGCTCACCCTAACTTCCGTTGGGGAAACTCTCATACCAGTCCATCATCTCGCCCTCCTAGAGGTTAGTATCCCCAGCGACCACAAGGACAACAATTTAATTGATCAACAAGTGCCACATAACAACAAGTAGCTCAGCAAGTACCACCGAGCTGATCAATATCCACGAAATATATGATTCGTGCTCTTACTCTCAGTATTACTCAAGATCGAGCAGATAATAAGCAAAATTTTAAAAATCTTGAGAATCAAGTAAGTCAATTAGCTACTATGGTCAATCAGTTAGAAGCTAAATAGTCGGGTGCTCTACCATCTCACACAGTACTGAGTCCCAAGGAGAAAGTGAGTGTCGTTTAATTGAGAAAAGGCTATTGGTATAGATTGAAAAGACAAAAGCTAAGCTCAAGGTGGTGGCTATTCAAAAAGAAGAGGAGTTAGTGGTTGAAGATGACAAGTTATCTACTTAGTGATGGAGTGAAAGAAAATGTATCTAATTCCAACAAGGTGGCACCAATTATGCCCACATATGAGGCACTCCTACCTTTTTTCCTGAGGTTTTGAAAGACAAAAGAAAAAAGGAGCATGACACTGATATTTACGAAACCTTTCATAAATGCAAGGTAAATTCCTTCACTTGACTTTCTTAAGAGTGTTCCTAGGTATGCAAAGTTTTTAAAAGAACTTTGTACAATTAAAACAAATCAGAAGGAACTTAGTTTGAAAAAGCAAAAGGGTAAACCTAGTGAATTTGTTTCGGCTTTGTTAAAGAGTAAGACCCCTCCTAATTTTACTGATCCGGGTGTGTTTGCCATACCTTGCACTATAAGTGATGCACGGTTTGAAAGAGCCATATTAGATCTAGGGGTATCAATAATTGTTCTCCCCTACCATGGTCACTACAAGAAATACGTAAAAGCGCGACTAAATAGGCGACCGCTTAAGTAGTCGCTAAATTAGCGACCGAAAACAAAAAACGGGCGACCGATTTCGGTCGCCAAATTGGCGACCAAAAACTTATCGACATATTATCCTAAAAAAATCCGCGCGAATCCAAGAGCGACCATATCGCCATATTAGCGACCGAAATTGGCCGCTAATTTAGCGACCGAAATCAGTCGCTAAATTAGCGACCGATTTCAGTCGCTAAACTAGCGACCAATTTCGGTCGCTAAGCCCCTGATATATTTTTTTTCGCATCTTCAGCCCGTCATTTCCCCAATTCTATACAACCTTCAACAAAAAAAACCTCAAACCCTCGTCACCCTCTAAACCACTGTGCGTCAACCGGACCATCGCAACGCCACCGGACCACCCACCACCGTCGTTCACCTACCTAAGACTCCATTTCAGGTTTGTGACGATTGAATAACTTAATTTATGTATTGAATACCTTAATAGTTTTATTCTAATTCATAATTGTAGTTAGTAATTAGATTATTAGGATGATTTTAGTTAGTAATTAGATTTGGAAGTTCTTATGTATAAGTTAATTAGGTTTTTTAGAAACTATTGTGATTAGGGTTAGAAATTGGGGAAAATTGGATGTTTGTTAAGGCTAGTAGTTTTAGTTAGTAATTAGATTTCTAGGATGATTTTAAGAACATTTTTTATGTTTATTATGTTTTTATGTGTGACTTAATTAGTATTTTCGAAAATTAGTTGGTGTTAGGGTTAGAAATTGACAAAAATTAGGAAAAGATTGGGTGTTATTGTTAATGAGTGTTAGTATTGTTAGAAATTGGGAAAAAAAATTGTTGAATGTTATTATTCAAATTATACATTATTGTAAGTTATTGTGAATATTTTTCGTGGAAGAATGACTATTGACTTAGTACCTGAAGAGTTTATTGATCTAGATATACTCAAGAAGGGGGGGTTGAATTGAGTATGCCAACTTTTTCGATTCTTCTTCGATGTATGTTGATCGAGCGTGATAGTAGGAAGTAACGAATAAGAACCACAAAGTAAAAGGAGACACGATATTTTGAAGTGGTTCAGTTTCACAAATCGAAACCTACGTCCACTATTCTCGATTAATAAAATTAGTACCTTCTCCGGATTACAATTTTATCAACCCTACTCGTACAACTTTGATATTAGTTGTAACTCAAACTAGATACCGTTAAATACCTAGCAATGCCAAGTACCGTGAAATAATTGACTACAATAAGTACCGCTAAATACTCGAACTATCTTAATTATATAAGATAAATCTTCAATGAACTCTTGTGTTCAACGATCTTGAACTTATGAGAGTAATCTTCAACGCTTGTAGTCTTTATTACGAGATCTGACAATGATTGGCACGTAAAACGAGACGCACGAGAGGTTACGTTCGGTTCTTTCTTGAAAAGCTTGAGGCGTGTGTGTTGTCTTTTTGTAACGTGTGGTGTAGTGTCTTATATAGCAAATTAGATCTAGGTTAAGTCCTAATAGATAGTTTAGAAATATTACTCTATCTAGAATTCTTATTTGTAGGTAATATTCTAAAACTAATCTTATTTGATTTAGGAAAGACTTTATAAGATATTAATAATTTAAGACATAAGATTGTATTACCAAAAACCTATTTAATTTAGGAAACAACTTATACCATAAAATATAATATCCTACTTTAAATCAATTTCTAAGTCTTGTCAAGATATAATAAAATATATCTTTAATCAAATCCTAGTTTGTCTTTAAGTAAATTAAATAAACACATATTATTTATTTAATTAAACCATAAAGACATTGAAAACGTATTGGTAGTCGTGTAGGAAACTTGAGGCATGCTTCTCACGACACGTTTCCCAATGCACGCCTCCCAAGACATATTTCCGGGATACGTTCCCCTAAGAATTCGGATTTTGACAATAACGGTTTAGAATAAAATTCTTAGTATATTAGAATAAATAATTATCTCATAGGATATTTATTTTAATCATTTTTAACCAAAGAATATTTTTATTCTAAAAACCGTTTTAAGATTACTAATTTATTATATGACAATGTAACAAGCATACACAACTAATTCCTTGCTTCTATTTATTTCAAGTATTTCTCATTTCTTCAATAGTTATAGATACGACCTATAACTTAGGAGCTATTTGATTCCGCAATAAGACTTTATTCTTGTAAGTCTTCAAAAGACTTGACACGAGCTTGATCTTTCTTCAATCGACGATTGAATCTATACTTTGCTAAACTATGATCTTCGCTCTATAATTAACTGTACACTTAAACGCACGATTACACGCATATGTGTAAAATATAATTATCTGGACTTGTCATTATTAAAACATAAAACAATATATTAAATATATAAAATATATTACTCAACAAATTCCCCCTTTTTAATGATGGCAAGTCTTATCTAGAATCGTGTATAAGTTTAATGTTGTAACGTTCCCCCTCAACATGATATTGGTCATTCATAATATAGATCAACTTAGGGTTTCTATTTTTAGATTTAAACCAAATACTTAAAGAACTATGAGAGACAATACGTTACGACAAGGAGCAATCTTAGGCAAATTCGTAATCTAGGTCGCATTCTTTTCCCCCTCTTGACATCATTGAAAAGACAGAAACAAAGACATAAAACGACTAGAATGATATAATACGAAACAAACCTAAGCATGTGATTCTAAACTAAACACACAAACACGATTAATATCAAGCAACCACGAAATACGAACGGGAAATCAACACACAACCAAATACTAAAAGCCTATGGGCCGAATGTTTAGGATCATGGCCTAATGGGCCGAATGTTGCAGGTGGCATGGCCTTAAGAGGCCGAATTGTTTAAAGCAAACCGAAAGAGATACATGCCAATGGGCCGAATGAGGGATAGGGAAAATTTGGGCCACAAAGTTTAAAGAGTTAGCAAAAGAGGATTAAAAGATAAGGGCAAGGGGGCTTGTAGAAACCGGATCCACCACAACAGCCCAAACCAATCATGTTCCTGTTCCAAGCCCCATCTGCAAACAAAATTGTTAACACAAAAGAGATATGAACGGAGCCTATTCCGGGTGACGGATAATGTGATGATTGGCGAACTCGGGGCGGGTACGATACTCTAATGTGTCCAAGCGATCGAGGCAACTCCCAATATAACGCCCTTGAGCATCCACCGCGCGCTCAAAATTAAGGATCTTGAGGCAGAGTGCCTTCACCGCGGCTAAGCATTGAGCTCCGTCCTCACGCAACCCACGATTGTCACGAACCAAGGCTCCACCTTGAGTGTTTAAGAATTGGTGACGATCACTAATACCAACAACCTCCTCCTTAACGTCCTTCAACTCACGGGTAATGTGTGCGAGACTCACATCGATCTTTTTCATCCATTCTCGCAACTCATCATTCATGCCCGGCCCATTTCCACCCTTGGTTCTCGCGCCCTTCAACCCAGAAATAGCCGAAACCAACTGATCCACCTTTCCTTCTAAGATCTCCAAGTTACTATTCACCTTTACCTCCTCCCGATTCTCTCGACCAAAGAGCAAGTCACCATTTTTACCAAGATAACCCATAAGCTTCATTAGCTTATCGTTCATACGATCTCGAGGAACAACCCCATAAATGCTCACGTCTACCACCCCTGCATCAAACAACAACTCGGAAACCCACATCCCATACGGGATATCAGTAGTAGTGCTAAACCGCTCTTTGACCAAGATTTTTGAAATCTGAGCAATTTTCGCGCAAAACAGGGGCGCTAAATTTGTTTTAACACCGGTCATCCAATTATGGAGTACGATAGCCTCACAACAACTCAATTTGTCACGACCGCCTCGTCGCGGCAAAATCGAGTTCCACAAGAAATTCACGAGAAACTTCAATTTAGGATTAAACGTAATTGTTAACAGTGGACTCACCTACGTCGCATCATCATCGAAATACTTTTTAATTTCAATCTTTTCAGTTTTAGAGACATTAGCCCACTCTTTACTCGGGTCAAGAACGAGTCCTTCGTTCTTCAACCGAAAGACCCGACATACATCGTCCACAAAAATATCCACATCTCTTCCATTTACGACCGCCCTTACCCCATTCTCAACCATTTTCACAGACGCAAAGAACTGAACGATTTCAATCGGAAATACCAACCCGGAAAAATTACTAATATAAACCCAATTTTGAAACATTAAGAAATCCTTAAAGAAACCCAAGCACCGAGACCCATCAACCCAAGAAGTGGGATAAAACCGACCCGCATGCACTGAGTAAGGAAGTAAGCGTTCAATGAGCTTACCTTCTTGTTTGGTCATACGTACTTTTTCCAAGCTTTATTTAGTTGCTTCGCCGGAGATGTCGCGGAACAGGGGTCGAGGTATTTGATGAGAAAATTCCTCTTCCATTACTGATTTCCCTTTTTCCAACTTTCGTCTCTTGCTAGTTTCAGACTTCGGAACAGTGACAGAGATTGGTTCAAGTGACGGCGGTGGAGATGGTGTTGGTGTCGGAGATGAAGGTTTGTGGCGAGAGGAATGACGAGCGGAAATAGGAGGCATTCTTGGATGAATTTTTTTTGATCGGAAATTATTGTGGGTGTTATGATATCAAAAAAAACTTAATTAAATTTCTTGGGGTTATAGTTTTCAGGTTTATGAGTTTTGGTAGGGATGAAGTGAGGTTAGAGTAGGAGGGGACGGTTATGGGAAAGAGGATTGAGTGTGAGAGTGGTGAAAGTGAGGGGGAGTTACACGTGGGGTAGGTAGTGATAGGTTAGGTAGGTAATTAATTTTAGGTAAAACGTAAATATATGTTACGATTTGGTTGGTTACGTAAATAATTGACACACGTTTATAATAAGTTACGTACTTGAGGTACGTAACTACATACATATATATATATAATATTAATAATAATATTTTAGGCATAAATTTGTTAATATTTGAATATTATGGTTTTAATCGAGAGATTGGTTGTGTTCGTTCGTATAACATATAGCATAATATAATCGAAATTCGAGCATTTAATAAAAAATAACATACAAAGGCATGCAGCGGAATATACGGACACAGTCATATAATTCTGTCGTTACATAGTCAGTCATTGGGTTATTTTCGGCTCTTAAGATTGATTAGGTGCCACCGATGAAACCAATTTCCAATCGCAAAGTCTCAAATCGTTCCCTAGCTAAAGGTTTAGTAAAAAATACCCGCTCATTGTTTTTCCGTACTACAAAATTCCAATTTAATGTTTTTCTTTTCTACATGGTCGCGTAAAAAGTGATGTCTAATTTCTATGTGTTTTGTTCTCGAGTGCTGAGTCGGGTTTTTAGATATTATTATAGCACTCGTATTATCACATAATATTGGTACACATCCCACGTCAATACCATAATCAAGTAATTGTTGTTTTATCCATAGGAGTTGGGAACATACCAGTGCGGCTGCAGTATATTCTGCTTCTGCGGTTGACAAGGCGACAGAATTTTGTTTCTTGGATGCCCATGATATAATACATGGTCCAACGAAGGTCGCAAGTCCAGATGTACTTTTCCTGTCTAAAGAACAACCTGCATAATCCGCATCTGAATATCCTAATACGTTAAAATTACAGTCCATAGGATACCATAGGTATAATTTTGATGTTCCGATTAGGTATCTTAGAATTCTCTAAACCGCAATCATATGCGATTCTTTTGGTGCAGATTGGAACCGAGCACAGACGCAGACACTAAACATTATATCTGGATGACTTACAGTAAGATAAAGAAGTGAGCCGATGATACCTCTATAAGTGGTTTCATCTACTGACTTACCGTCTTCGTCTTTGGTGAGCTTTTTATCTGTTACCATTGGAGTAGGCAAGGGATGAGAGGATTCCATTCCGAATTTCTTTATTAATTACTTGACGTATTTTTGTTGATGCACTTTTATGCCCTCGTTTGTTTGTTGAATTTGAAGTCCAAGGAAGTATGTTAATTCTCCCATCATACTCATCTCGAACTCGGATGTCATCAACTCTGAGAAATATTGGCACAACTTTTTATTGCTTGAGTCAAATATAATATCGTCAACGTAGATCTGGACTACTAATAAGTCGGAATTTTCACTCTTCAGAAATAGTGTTTTGTCCACTGATGCTCTCTTGAATCCGCTTTCCAATAAGAACTTTGATAGCTGTCGTACCATGCTCGAGGGGCCTGTTTCAGCCCGTAGAGAGCTTTGTCCAATCTGTATACGTGATCCTTGAGTTTGCTGTCAGGATATCCAGGAGCTTGTTCGACATAGACTTCCTCCTGAAGATATCCGTTAAGGAATGCAGTCTTAACATCCATTTGAAATAATTTCATTCCTTTATGTGCAACAAATGTTATAAGCAAGCAAATCGCTTCAAGGCGAGCAATTGTAGCGAAGGTTTCGTCATAATCGATCCCTTCCTGCTGATTGTATCCTTGAACGACCAGTCTTGCTTTGTTACGTACGATGACTCTAGAGTCATCTAGTTTATTTCTGAATACCCATCTCGTTCCAATTACTGATCTATCTTTTGGACGAGGAACGAGATGCCATACTTTATTTCTTTCGAACTGTTGAAGTTCTTCTTGCATGGCGACTATCCAGTCAGGTTCTGCAAGGGCCTCTTTTATGTTGGTAGGTTCAATTGTGGAGAGAAAGGAGTAGAATGAGTAGAAGTTGTTTAAGCTTCTTCGAGTTTGGACTCCTTCTGTAAGGCTTCCTATGATGTTGTCCAGAGGGTGAAAGCCTTTATATCTCCAGTTTCTTGATTGATTGTTTTCGTTGCTACTACTAGACTCGGGATTTTGACTTGTTCCCCCTGAATCCAAACCAGGCTTTATAGGAGAGTCAGGTATAACTATGACCTCTTCCCTTTGGTTTTGATTCAAAGTTGTAGCTTCATTAGCTACAACTCTGGGTTCCAAGTCATTGGTTTGAGACTGGTTAATAGTATCATCAACTATGTTTCAGTTCTCGTACCGTTTTCTCCCAAGTTTAGTTCATCGTTGATTCCTTGAATTTCACCTTCGTCATCATTTTCTGTCTCTGGAGGATCTTCCCTTGACAAACGAAAGTCTGGTTCGTCTAGGTTTTCCTCTTCGTCCTGTAAAGGCTTGTCGAAGGCATTATTCTCATCAAAGATAACATGTATACTCTCTTCTATGCACAAGGTACGTTTACTAAAAACTTTATAGGCTTTACTATGATCAGAATACCCTACAAAAATCGCCTCATCACTTCTAGGGTCAAATTTGCTCAAACGATTTTTACCATTGTTATGAACGAAGCATTTACTCCCGAAACATCTTAGATGAGATATATTAGGTTTAGGACCACGCAAAAGTTCATAAGGTGTCTTTTTAAGGATAGGTCTAATCATAGCACGATTATGAATATAATAAGTTGTCCTAATAGCCACAGCCCAAAAGTTTCTAGGTAGGGCACTACAAAGAAGCATTGTTCTAGCCATGTCTTCTAGGGTTCTGTTCATGCGTTCTACTACTCCGTTTTGTTGAGGTGTTCTAGGTGCAGAGAAGTTATGTCCAACACCGTTTGTTTTACAGAACTCAATAAAAGCATGGTTGTCAAATTCAGTTTCATGGTCAGTTCGAATAGTTACTAGGTTAGATTTTAATTTGTTTTGGACAAGTTTCATGAGATTAACAAATTCATCAAATGTTTCATCTTTAGAATGAAGAAAGATTGGCCAAACAAATCTAGAATAATCATCAACTAGAACGAAAACATACCTGGAACCTCCTCTGCTTCTTACCTTCATAGGGCCACAGAGATCCATATGTACCAGTTCAAGAGCTTGGTTAGTACTTACTATTATTTTTGGTATGAAGGATGATCTGACGTGCTTACATCTTGCACATGTATCGCACATCTTTTCTTGTTCAAACTTGATCTTGGGAAGACCTTCGACCAAGTCCCATCTCTTACAATTTGCTAAGTATAGGAGAACTAATATGACCAAATCTCTTATGCCAGAGACATGGATCATCTAACATAACTTTCATACATGAGAGAGAGTCAGTAGGCACAACGTTTAAATAAATCATATAAACATTTTTCTTTCTATGACCTTCAAGAATTACCTTACTTGTACCTTCCATAATTATACGACAAATATCTGCATGAAAGACAACTTTGTTTCCTTTGTCGCATAATTGAGATATACGAATTAGGTTATGTTTGAGGTCACTTACCAGATACACATCGCTAATAGTATGAGTTGATGAGATACCTATCTTACCGACATCTATAACCTTTCCCTTTTTGTTGTCTCCAAAGGTGACCTTTCCTCCGTGAAATGGCTTTAAGGTTGTGAATAGGTTGGCGTCGCCTCTCATGTGTCGGGACCATCCACTGTCGAGCTACCATAGGTTATTCTCTTTAGCGATTATCTGCACAATCCAATTTTAAAGACAGGTTTTAGGTACCCAAGCATACTTGGGTCCTTTAGAGTTAGTGACAATATAAATGTCTTCTTTCTTAACCCAGACTTGTCTCACTAAAAGTCTCTTGGATCTGTGGTAGTTAGATTTTGCTGATTTAGTGTAAGACTTTGGGTTTTGTTTCTTATAGGTTGTAGGTTTAGAAATTTGGTTGGTTCTATTTTTCTTTTCTGCGTAATCGAAGGACATGTCATAGAACCATCTATGGTCATTATTCTTTTCCTCAACATTGTCTTTATCACTTTCCTCACGATCGATGACGGAGATAGAGTCATTTGGTATACCTAGAGATTTTACAAATTTGACTCCAGTTTTGAAGTCGAGTGCGTGTTTCACACAATTTTCTCGTAGGTGTCCAGTATGACCACAATAAGTACAAATTAAATACTCTGGTAAGTCTACATACTTTATTTTTCTAAAGTCACGGTCTGTGGGTTTTGGCTGACATTTAGAATGGTCCCTCCTGCCATAGCACTCATGGCCTAGACCCATCTTCATGTTATTGTCAGATTGTTCAGTTAGGAAGTTTAGTACGTTAGTACTCCTTCCCATTTTTCGTGAACCTTTCGAGCGTGAAGAAGAAGGTCTTTTAAGGAATCTATTTCTTTTATGCAAGACGTGTGGTCAACATTGTTAGATTTTTTCAAGTCTTGAATATCTTTATTAAAATTGAACACAACTTGAGCATGTTCCTTTTTAATTTTGGTCAAGTTAAATTCTAGATCATTGATTTTTTGCTCAAGAATTTCAACTTCTTCTTGATGAGTTTCATCTACAACGACTGATATAGGTTTGCTCTTTAGAAGTTCGTTGGCCCTTTTTAAATCTGAGGTTATAGCTTCATTGGCTATAATCTTAGATTCAAGCTCTTTAATGTTGAGTTTTAATTTTGAGATTATAGCTTCATTAGCTATAACTTTAGACTCAAGAATTTTCTTCTCAGACATTACTGTTTCCAATTTAACATTTGCGTCAATGTTAACTTTGGATTTCAGTTTCTTAGCTTTGGCCTTTAGAAGCTGATTTTCCTCTGCAATGTCAAGGATCTGTTCCTTCAACTCGTCTATTTCAAGACTTTGTTCGTGACATTGATCCATGGTTTGTTCACAATATTTAATTAATGCAGACTTAGATAAATTTTTAACTTGACTCTTAAGCTGTAAAAAATTTGCCTTTAGGTCTTCATCATCCGAATCAGATTCTCCGTAGAGGCAAAATTGTGATGAGTTATGATCGTCGGAAATTAGATCCAAACTGATATTGCTTAGGCATAGGTTAGAAACTTCCTCTTCCTCTGAGTCTTCGTCATCTTCGGAATCTAATTCTCCCCAGCAAGATGCGAGCATAACCTTTTTGAATTCAGTCTTGGTTTTATCTCGTTTAGATTTGTCGTTAATTTTGTCCCAGCTTGGACAGTCTTTGATCATATGGCCTTGATCACCACATTTGAAGCATCCTCGTTTGAAGAAGGTTTGTTTAGAATCACTCTTCTTCTTATCATAGGTCTTGTTGTTTGCTTTAGTAAATCTTCCTTTGAAGACTGCCTTTTTGAAGCGTCTTGCGAATAGTACTGTTTCATCTTCCAGTTCTGGTTCGCAATCTTCGCTTGTAGATGCTTGTAAGGCAACGTTTTTGCCTTTAGGATGATCATCATCATCTTTGTTCAACATGATCCCATGAGCCATTAGAGATCCAATGAGTTCTTGGTAAGTCAAAGTCGTGAGATCACGAGCTTCTTCAATTGCAGTGACTTTTGGTTGCCACTTTTTGGTAAGGCTTCTACGAACTTTTCTGACTATGTCCTCAAAATCATACTTCCTACCAAGGTTCCGTAGTTCATTTAATATGAAAGAAAATCGTGCATACATGCTATCAATCGATTCATTCTTTTCCATAGTGAAAAGTTCATATCGTTGAAAATCGTGCAGACATGTTTCTTGATTACGGAAGTTCCTTCGTAGGCAAGTTCTAGGCCATCCCATATTTCTTTGGCTGAATTACAAAAAGAAAAACGATCAAATTCAGAAGTAATCATACCGTTTTGAAGTAGACTCATGGCTTTTGAATTTTTCTCAGCAATCTTGTAATCTGCTTCCACATAATCATTTTCCATCTTCTCATATGTGGTTCCATTTGCAGCGGCGACCAAGATCTTCTTTGGTCCAGTTTGAATTATCTTCCAGCATTCCCAATCACATCCTTTGACGTAGTGGGTCATCATATTCTTCCACAAGCTATAGTTCTTTCCATCGAAGATGGGATACTTCAGGTGTTTAGAATCCATAAAAAATCAATAGAAGGACAATCTCAAGTTGTAAGGCTTTCAAGAGCACGAGGCTCTCATACCAATTGAAGAGTCTATTGATCTTGATATACTCAAGAAGGGGGGTTGAATTGAGTATGCCAATTTTTTCGATTCTTCTTCGATGTATGTTGATCGAGCGTGATTGTAACATCCCGCATTTTCGTAAATTATATTTTAAAGGTTTTAAATTAAAATTATTTCAAGGAATAAAATAATATTTTAATATATATTGTTAAGTTATTTTTAAATCTTCCGTTAAGATTCGTCTTAAGAAACCTTAAGTCCTTGAGACGTAATAACTTGGCAAAGTCTTAAACCGATTCATAAAACCCGTTCACAATGTTTAACCCGTTTCATTTAACGGAAAAGGACTACTTAAACCCTAATCTCAATGCATATGTCGACATTTCATTTCCTCCAAAAATAAGATCACTGTTTCATTAAGTTCTTCATTTCTCCTTCACTTTTCAATCTTAAAATCAATTTTCAGAGCTCTTCCGAATCCCGAATCAAGGTATGTTATACATTTTCGGAATCCTTGGGAAATTTCCAAGACATATATCTCTTTCAATTCCATTATCGTTCAACTTGAAAAAGAGGCTGTTTTCGATAGATTCCGTTTTTAGCTTCTAAAAACCGTTTTTCTTGTTGTAGGAGAGGATTTAGAGGATCTTGGGGTGGATAGTTTCGTGATTGAAGAGGAGCTAGGAGCTTAACTGCTTTCGAGGTGACGATAATGAGAAACTCGGCCTTTAATTGTTAAAATAGCATTTTCTTGATATTTGATGTGGAAGTTTCTGATTTTGAGTATTGTTGTTGTTGTTGTTGTTTGGACTTAGAAACATGCTAGGATTACTCATATATGATGTTACATGCTTAGGTTGTGATTTACATGCTCATAAGTTCATTTTCAGATTTTTCATGCTTAAGACGGATATTAAGTGTGATCAAAGTATGACTTTGTTGTTGAGTTTATGGCTTGCTTTTACATCCTATATGTGGTATATATGCTGGGTAGTGTATACTTGTGGAGAATTTGGAGAATTGGTATCGATTTTATAGGATTGGGAGTCTACTGTGAATCGCGTTTTCAGGCTCAGGACTCTGAGCCGGTCGACCGACCGGCCGCCGGTCGACCGGCTGGGAGTGCTCTTTGGTTTTGCGTGTTTTTGCTGAAATGTAGACTACTTGGGTGCCCAGCCGGTAGGTCGGCTGCCTGCCGGCCGGCTGGGAGCCCTTTTCTTAGTTTTTGCGTAAAATAAAGAGGAAGTAGGATTTGGTTCCCCAGCCGGTAGGCCGGCTGTGTAATACCTCTAAAATCTAGCTCGACAATTAAGTTATTTTGTTGTCGATAGTTGTTTTGCGGGTTTAATAACTAGTTTGTCTCGGGGTTCGATCCTTAGACCTTTAAGTATAATAGCTATATTTTATGTGGGTTGTATGTTGTTATGAGGGATCGATCCCTGGACCTGTAGATTATCGACTTGGGCCTCGTAATTCGTGCACCACCCAAGCCCACGGCTGACCTAAAGAACACAAAACCTAATCTAATCCTCTTAAAACAGCCTCCTGCCGTCACGTTATACATCTTCTGAAAACCAAATCCTTACCCTAATCTACACTCCCATATCACACAACTACAGCCGTCACACCAAAGTCGAGCAGCAGACTAATCACGGTGGTAGTAGGTGGGTGCACGGTGGTTCGAATTAACTGAGAACCTGGTATGTTATCACGATTGTTAATTTCTGTTGTTTGTAGTTTTTATCTTGGTAAGTCTGTCGGAGGTTTACTCATTTATAACAATTTCGATCTTCGTTCTGGTTGCGTATATTTGTAGTATAACACGTAATGAGTATACATAGATTAATCAGCGGTGGTCGTTGGTTGTTAAGGTGGTTGCGAAAGGTGGTTGTTACGAGTCTGTTTGGTGCTGGGTTCAGTTTTGTTTCACGTTGTATTCACGACTGCTGGGTATTTAACGTTTGTGTGAGTCTGGGTTGTGTCTTTTAAATACGGGTCACGGGTCAGGGAGTCAAGTGGTGGTTAGGAGTGTCAGGAGAGGGTAGTTGTGGTGGTTAGTGGCGGCTGGGTGTAGTGGAATCAGGGTGTTTTCAGGGGTTGTCAGAGATCTCGTTTTCGACTTGTGGTGTCTCTGAACAGCGTGTTACAGGAACTTTGGGAGTGGTAACACCGTCGACTCGGGGGAGGTCAACACGGTGTTACCACCGAGTCTTATGGGTATGGCGTTCAGGGTGGTCGTGGTGTTGAGTGTGGGTGATATAGGCGGCTGGTTGGGTGTCGATGGGCTAGTGTTCAGGTCTGGTTGATATTTAATGTGAGGGATCAGGTCTGGTTGGAGACCTTGGTTCACCACGACGGTGCTGATCGAAGGGGGGGTTGGTGGTCGTGGTTGGTTGGTGGTGGTGTGAGGTTCGCAGATGGTGGTTGCCGGTGGTCAGAGGTGGCGCGTGGGGGTGAGAAACGGCCTTGGATTTGGGTGTGTGTGTGTCGGGTTTTTTTGGTGTTGTTTATTATTATTATTATTATTATTATTATTATTATTGTTATTATTATTATTATTATTATTAGTTTTAAAATAATTGTTATTTATGGTGTAATATGTTATTATGGTAAGTTTTGATATGGGTCTTAATTAATATTTTGAATGATTTGAATTTCAAACCAAAGTATCTATTTTTTTTAGAAAGTTACTATTTTTAGAAGTTACTATCTTTAGAAAGTTGCTATTTTGGGTAACCTCGGTTGTTGGGAAGCTTTCTAAATATAGGAAGTTTCTATAAATAGGATGCGTATACGTATTACGAGAGTTAGGAAGTTTATTAATTAAATAATATACTTTTAGGTGGAAGTTTTCGTGTGGAGCACTTTTAAGAGCAGTTGTGCATTTTGCCATTTTCTTCTGCAGCTACGAGGTAGGGGAAATACGGTGTACATTATAATGATTACTCTGTTGTTATTGATGATAACTATGATTGTTTTATATTAATACTTGATTGGTATATTATGATATTTGATTATATATTCTGTGATACGATATGAGGTGAGGAGATAAAGGGGTTGTGATTGGTGCGGAGATAAAGGGTCTGTGATTGGTGCGGAGATAAAGGGTCTGTGGAGATAAAGGGTCTGTGATTGGTGTTGAGAATTATGGGCCTTGTGATTCGGAGTGGAGAAGTTCGGCTTTCTATTTATAGTAATGTGGTTTGTTTACAGTTTTCTCTACTCAACCTTGTGGTTGACCCTGTGTATTCGTGATCACCTGTGATGAACCAATTATTGGGGAGCAGATTGACAGGTGTTGAGACTATGGGAGCTAGGGGAAGAGAGAAGCTTGGATCCGAACCTGCCTAGAGTCTAGATCACCATAATAGTTGCTTTTGAGTTGTACTTTTGTTTTATCAAGACAGTATGTTTTTATTCAGTTGTATAAACTCGTTCTTTGAGTTGACTTTATCAATTTAAAGTACTGTTTATCTTCCTTTGTATCTACTGCCTCGGGAAACCGAGAGTGTAACATCCTTATTTATCTAGGGAGTCCTAGTACAGGCCCTTAAATAAATGGGGTTGTTACAGGCTGCCTACTGACCGGCTGGGAGCCCCTTTAGCTTGTTTTTCATATTTTAAAATCTGTAAGAGGATTGAGTTCCCAGACGGTCAGCCGGCTGCCTGCCCCTGACCGGCTGAGAGCCCTGTTTACCCTAAAACGGTTTTATCTTTTGATCGGTTAATCAGTTTTGTTTGAGATTCGTTCCGTGTACCTTGTATATGTGTTTGAGGTCCTCGGAGGATGGGCGACACTATATTGGGTTCGGGAATGGAGAGAGGATAGAGACCCCCCAGTCGGGTAACCGAAAGGGAAACCGGCTCTCCCTCAACTTAGTTCCCGGGATCAATTAAGTGTTGTTTAGAAGTATAAGAGATTAGTACTAAGGATCTAGTTCATATATTTGGATGCCATTGTATTGATGCGTATTAAGGTACGCCTTAAGCTGGCCTCTGAGCTTAATACGTGAGCTAGTTGTCTTAAATAGGGGTATGCCTTAAGCTGGCCTCTGAGCCCTATATGTGTATGTTTGTCGTGTCTGGGGTATGCGTTGAGATGTTGCCTCTGAGCCCAGGCATGTTTATTTGTGATCGCGTCGGAACATGCCTTAAGTTGGCCTCTGAGTCTGACGAGTAGAGCAGCTGCACAACGGGGTAGTTAGGGTGCTGATGCCTTACCCGGAGTGCAGATGTTGATGCTAGGACATGCCTTAAGCTGGCCTCTGAATCTAGTGTCTTGTGATGTAGTAAAGGGACATGCCTTAAGTTGTCCTCTGAGTTCTTTACTTATTGGATGCTAGTCCATGCGTTGAGATGTCGCCTCTGAGTCTAGTGTCTTGTTGAGTAGCAGGTCTATGACTTAAGTTGGCCTCTGTGTCCTTGCTTGTGAATGTGATTTTGGTATCTAGGTTGTGCGTTAGGAAGTCGCCTCTGAACCTTTATAATTGCTGATTATTTGGTATTTAGGTTATGTCTTAAGTTGACCGCTGAACCTTTATACTTGCTGAATAAATGTGATGGTTATATATATAATGATTGTAGCATTGTTCATCCAAGGCATTAGATGACTCTTTGGCTAGTTTTGTAAATGGTTTGGATTGAAAGACCCCTCGGTCGGGCAACCAGAAGGGAAACTGGCTCTCCTTCCAAATAGTTTCCGAAGTTGGTTGAGAGCCTTGCATAGTCTTGCATGTTGAGTTGAGTATCAGATATCGAGCTTTGTATGCTTCACATGTTTATATATGTTGGAGTATGCTGTGTTTATTTCTGTGCTACGTGTCGTTGCAAAAGGTGGCTAGGAGAACTCTAGTCACTCCCCGCTGATTGTGGCGTACATGTTTACATGTATGTAGGTACATGACAGGTTGGCAGAGGGGTTTACATGGAGCTAGCGAGCGGTGATCCTATTCATCGATTTGACTTACACATTTGCGTTAGCTAGACTCTAGACCTTTGGTTCAGTCTTTGAGTGTCTGTAGGGATGTGCCATCCCAGGCTGTTTGTATATATTTACTTTCAGTACTTAGACAGTTATACTTATCTATTTCTGTTTATATCAGTTGTTTCAGTTTAATTTTTAATTCACCTCGTTTTTATGCATGTTAAAGTTTAAATTTCGCTTAAATTTTGGGATGTTTTATGTTTTATTTTTCCGCTGCGCCGAGGGGTTTTACAGTGATAGTAGCAAGTAACGAATAAGAACGACAAAGTAAAAGGAGACACGATATTTTGAAGTGGTTCAGTTTCACAAATCGAAACCTACGTCCACTATTCTCGATTAATAAAATTAGTACCTTCTCCGGATTACAATTTTATCAACCCTACTCGTACAATTTTGATATTAGTTGTAACTCAAACTAGATACCGTTAAATACCTAGCAATGCCAAGTACCGTGAAATACTTGACTACAATAAGTACCGCTAAATACTCGAACTATCTTAATTATATAAGATAAATCTTCAATGAACTCTTGTGTTCAACGATCTTGAACGTATGAGAGTAACCTTCAAAGCTTGTAGTCTTTATTACGAGATCTGACAATGATTGGCACGGAAAACGAGACGCACGAGAGGTTACGTTCGGCTCTTTCTTGAAAAGCGTGAGGCGTGTGTGTTGTCTTTTTGTAACGTCTGGTGTAGTGTCTTATATAGAAAATTAGATCTAGGTTAAGTCCTAGATAGTTTAGGAATATTACTCTATCTAGAATTCTTATTTGTAGGTAATATTCTAAAACTAATCTTATTTGATTTAGGAAAGACTTTATAAGATATTAATAATTTAAGACATAAGATTGTATTACCAAAAACCTATTTGATTTAGGAAACAACTTATACCATAAAATATAATATCCTACTTTAAATCAATTCCTAAGTCTTGTCAAGATAGAATAAAATATATCTTTAATCAAATCCTAGTTTGTCTTTAAGTAAATTAAATAAACACATATTATTTATTTAATTAAACCATAAAGACATTGAAAACGTATTGGTAGTGGTGTAGGAAATGTGAGGCATGCTTCTCACGACACGTTTCCAATGCACGCTTCCCAAGACATATGCGACCACTAGACCATGAACACTTACAACCCAAGTAACTCACGACTTATAGTAACATAAGGCACAATGCTAGCAATAAAGCATAGCGAATATGGTGACACATAATCCATTGTAATAGAAGGCACAAAGCCATCATCAAAGCATAGCGAATAGAGCGAACGCCCGTTAGAGCGTATCACCACTGCCTCTAACTTGTCAGAGCGTATCACCACTGCCTCTGACTGACGGAGCGTATCACCACTGCCTCCATCGGTGTGGAGCGTATCACCACTGCTTCCACGGTACTATGTATAGCATATCACCACTGCCTATCTGCCTAAGACCTGGCCAGACCTCTCGATGCAATAACTGTACACCGAACGACACTCGGGACCCAGAACGTATAACTGACGAATCTGGCCACCCCCGAACATAGACCAAAATAAATCCCACATCAATGGGTGGCGTTATTTTTTTCCGATAGTATATAACTGATAATACCGTCATCTATTCAAACTAGCAAACAACAATGCACAGTATAACTGACTGTACTAACATGCGTGAATAACATCACGACTCAAACCAGTAGAACATCATAACAGACTGTCCTAATATCAAATGCATAGAAGTATCCAACGACATATGCAAACACAATATTATACAATCACTGAACACAACTCAACATGTGAATCAAGTATAAACAACCAAAGTTATAGTAACTATAACTATAACATAAGTAATGGATGCGAGGTTATACTAACCTCAACTATAACTTCCATATATGGCTTGAGGTTATAGTAGCCTTAGCCAAACCTTACCACGAACCTAAAGTTATACTAGCACTAACCATAACCTTGAGTCATACCTCAAGTTTACATTAGTCTTGCTATAACTTTAACTCGTAATTCAAAGTTATATTAACTTTAGCAATAACTTTAACCCGCAACCCAAAGTTATATTAACTTCAGCTATAACTTTGAGTCGTACTCAAGGTTGTACTAGTTTCAGCTATAACCTTGAATCATATTTTCAAGGTTACACATACTTCAACTATAACCTTGAGCAACACTCTTGGCCGTTAACCGTGTCGCCATCTAGGGTTTTCCTCACGAACCCTAGTTGCGCGCACGACACCCATAACGACTTATTAACATATTATAATCCACAATTACGATAATAAAACATACATAAATATATGGAGCACAGTTAATTCATGACAATTAATAATCAAATATGAACTAATCGTACAAACAATCATTAAATCATATTACTCACATCAATTGGCATAAACACAATTAAAAGAGAAACACCTAGTTACCTTTTTAGCAATTAATGAAAACTTTCATAAAGAATACGACCAACAAAGCCTTGTCTCCAACACGTGTCAATAACCCAAAAATCAACTTTAAAGAAAGCGGAAATCCAAATCCTTATGATAGAAATTGTACCAAGCAATCACTCTTTCAAAAACGCCAAAGGGGAAGATATCTTCTTCTTTACTCACAAAACAAGATACCCAAAACGTAGGTCTAAAGGTCCATTCAAATAATTCTCAATAAAATATTTTGAATATAATATATTGTAGAGGTAAGAGTCATGATTGTGAAAATATAATTTATGTATGAGGTTGAAAGAATAAAAGATATTCAAAAATGAAGTTAAAAGGATAAAAGAGAACAAAACAGACGAGGGGAAGAAAGTGACGTGCGGCAAAGTTTACGCACAAAACCAAACATTTGACCTAGTTGCTTGTTAGGTTAAATTCTATTTAGAAGATGATTAACTAATGGGCTTTTGGTCCATTAGCTCATACAATGAATTATCTGATTACAACTTGGATAGGGCCATATTAAAACGCAAGAAAAACTTGAAATAGAAAAATAAATATTAAATTAAAATAAATAATTATTGCACGAACGTTTTAACCCATCCAAAAGTAGATCAAAACGAGCAATAATAAAAATAGTAAACGGAAGCTATAAATATATATTTCCAAAATATATTATTAAACTTCAAAATAATTAATTAAATAAAATAATTTTATAATAAAATATTATTATAAAATACGGGGTGTTACAACCAGTATGCGACTGAAGTTGGTCGCTAATTAGCGACTGAAATCAGTAGCTAAATTAGCGACTGAAATCAGTCGCTAAATTAGCGACCAAAATCAGTCGCTAATTTAGCGACCAACTTCAGTCGCTAATTTAGCTACCAATGTCAGTCGCTAATTTAGCGACCAACATTGGTTACCCGTCTTTTTATTTTCAGTCGCTAAAATTAGCGACCAAGTTCGGTCGCCAAAAGCGACCAAGCCTAGCGACTGAGTGCGGGCGACTGCACTTGGTCGCTAAATTGAGAAGGGCGACTGAAATCGGTCGTCATTTTCACTCGCCTTCTGAAGTATCTGCTTTAGTGGTTTATGAGTCTCTTAAGCTTGGTCCTTTGAAAAGTACTAGGGTAGTAGTCCAACTTGCTAATCAGTATAGTGTACAGCCTAGAGGAGTAGTAGAGAATGCAATGGTCAAGGTAGATCAACTGAGTTTTCTAGCAGATTTCAATGTTTTGGCCTGGATATGGCACATGAGGTTGATGCTATCCCAATTTTATCGGGTCGACCATTCATGAAGATCGTAGAAACCCGAATTGATGTCCCAAATAGTTCCTTCACTATGGAGTTTAATGGGAAGTTGGTTAAATTTCAAATTAATCTACCTAATTCGACTAATTCTATGGTTTCTTCTTTGTGTGCTATTGCTACTAATCATACCTCTATGAGAAGACGGAAGCCACCACTTTCGAACAATTCTTGTGAGATTTTGCAGGACTCTCCGCCTAAAGTTAAAATGGTGTATCATTTTATGGGAGAATCTCAAAGATGCCCAGGCTGGTAAAAGGAAGGGTAAGACTTGGTTTGATAATCTAATTCCCCGGAAGGGCTCCGGTAAAGCAACACATAGTATATATATTAAATCAAGTGCTCACCCCATTCCCTTAAAAATGTAAAGTTCTAAACTCTATCTTAAGTCAGTTCACCATTCCACGAGATTCAAGCCAACGACATTAAACAACAGAGCTTCTGGGAGGCAACCCATAAATTTGTGTGTGCAATTTCTCAAAAAAAAAATCCAAAAAAAAACGAAAATTCAAAAAAAAGAAAAGAAATCGGAATTGCCAAATTTATGGTGTTGGCGACATAAGAAGGGAGACCTAGAAGGGCGGATGGGTAGGATAGTGGCTAAGGCGTGGTGTACCCGCGATGAGTTTTTGTGGGCACTTGCTAATTCGGTTGGATAGATTGTTGATTTGGTGTAGAGGAGATTAGGACTGACCTTGTAAACTCGGAGTTGAGGATGTTGGGGCTGGTGTCCTTGACAGTTAGTACAATGACTTATTAAATCTCTTAAAGGATCACAAGGGCATACTTTGGTATTATTATCAGTTGATCCACGTTTATCAATAACGGTTGGCTTGCTCGATAAGTTTGACGTTATTGTCATACGGATGGCGGTGATCAACTGGTCCCTATACGTCACACCTATAGGACATGTCTGAGAGATGTGAAGGTATGAAAATACAGTCACATTTATGCTGAATACGACTAAACAGTTAGTCAGAGGTATTGACTATTAAATTAGTCAATGAGATGTTGAGATAATTATTTAATACGGATTAAATAATGTTAGCTAATACGGATTACATGATTAATTCGTAAATTAAATATAAACAGTTATATTTAATTAAATATTGAATTCGTGTATTAATATAATCAGTTATATTAATTAAGCTAATTATACAATATCGTAATTTTTATCAGACCATTATTAATGTATCGACTACATTAATATCTGATAACGTGTATACGATTTATAATTAAATCCCGCGAATTATATTTTAGCATTAGGGTCGAATCACGCAAGAGAATAAGGTAAGAGTGGAAAGCCCACTCTCACCTTTGACCTATTTCGCCCGAGTGAGTGTTACAAATAGGAGAGAATTCTCCTTTTGTCTGACTACTCATTCTAACTGGTATTTTACATCTCAAATAAAATTAGGGTTTTTGAGAACAGTTTCTCCCAAAAACCTAGATCTCACATGATCTAAAACTCACAATAACTCTCCCTATATTGCAAGGCAATTGGAGAGCATTTCTAGCACACGCGGCATCATCTCAGACGGGTCTTGGGTGCAAGTTATAGGAGGGAATTTCCATTAATTCCTGTTCTTAGGCCATTCGCGCTAAGGACCTAAGGTTGTACTCTTATTCATGTTTTTCATCTTATGACCATATTCGCATATGTAATTTTCGTTATAATCCTGGAAATTTTAGGGTGAATACATGTTTATTCCCCACAAGTGGTATCAGAGCCAAGGCCACGAAAATTTTATAATGGTGTTTTTCATAAGATGTTTTAAAAAAATTGGTTTTTGAAAACCCGTAAAATGTCTCGGCCGTGTGCCATTTTTGTGTGAAATTGATCATGTTTTTCGATTTTGATTTGCATATTGTTGATTAATCGATATTTTTAACAGTATGTAAATCATTTGTTGTTATTTATTGTTGATTTACACGATTGAAATCAAGGATAAACACACGTTTTGTTTTAATTTTCTACCCGTCACTCGATCGAGCACTTTTTGGCTCGATCGAGCAGTTTTTAAAGCAACCCGTCGCTCGATCCAGCAATTATTGGCCCGATCGAGTACTTTGGATTCTACGAACGAGCGTATTTCTACTCATTCGTAGTCTGCCTCGATGACCCGTCACTCGATCGAGACTTGCAGTATTCGATCGAGTGACACTGTTCCTCGATCGACCTCGCTTTAACTCGATCGAACAGTTTTCAAGGTTTTTTAATTTTTCTGAAAATTTTGGTTTTCTTAAAATTTTTGGGTTCGATCGAGCACCTGTTTTGCTCGATCGAACGAGTCGTCTGTCAAGGTTACTCGATCGAGTACTTTAGTGACTCGATCGAGCAAACCCTGTTTTGGCAGAATTTCGAAAATATTTTTTTTTATTTTCTCTTGGCCCATGATAATATACTATATACGGAAATAGTATATTCACTCTTGTGAAACGGTTCACACACGTAAGATCCATATTATTTTAAAACGGTTTAAAATAATGGATTATAAATTCATTAATTAATGTGATTAAAACGGTATAATAACATAATTTTAATCTCGTAAGGTGGTTTGGTAAAATTTATTAAACATAATAACAGTATTATGTCTCGTATGAGTTTGTTTTAGTTGATGCATTTTATTTATCGTCTTGTGAATGCTATTGAATGCTTTTAATAACGTATTTAATTTTTGCAAACGGTTGTAACTTAGTGTGGCCTTAGAAGATTGTGTTACCGTAATGATGGAACACGGTCTTGTTTGTAATTTTGAGATCTCGCATCTCCGTTTTGGTTTTTGCCTTGTAATTACTTTCGTATTTAAATTAGAATGTAAATAGGTTTATATATTTATTTTAAACTAGTAATTTTGTGAAGACCAAAGACGGAGACCGGATGCTCACTCCCGCTGCAAAGACCAAGATGGAACATCAAGACAAGCTTCTAGGGTCCAACGGTGGATTCCAAGTTGTTTTTATGTTTAGTTTGGTAGGATAGGCCATACTAGGACTTTTATTTAAGTTTATTGCTTTCTTTTATGCTTTCATCGATAATAGCTTGCATCATATTCCGCGTAAAACCAAACCACCTATAACAAGCATGAAAACTGACTCATGTAGAGGTTACGTGTTAGTTTTCTTTGACATACAGATGTCTCTTGTCACATGTTAAGCCATCACTTAATTTCATTCATTCCCGTTTATGCAAGATTATAGTTCACTTAAAATGAATAAATACAAGTTGATGGGGTCTTCCTCGTATAACCAAAAATTGAGAAAAGTCTTTATAAATCAGACTCCCATGAATCCCTTCTTCGTCTGTAGGCATAATATGACCCCTTCTACGTCGGGTAAGTGGGAACAAATGATTTATTTTATCTCAACGTTATGGTCACTAGATACTATCTAATGACTATGATGGACTAAGAGATGAGATTTACGGAAATCTATCGACCAAGAGTTCTAACGGTAGAACTAGCCAAACAGTTGGCTTATCAATTTACGGAAATTGAGTCTTGGGATAATTTATATAATTCTTGAGGGAGATCAATTATGTAAATGCATGAGTCTACGAGTTTAAATTCAGTTTAAAATAGACTTAAATCACAACGACGAGTTGCTTTCATTAAGATTAATGTGATTAAAACGGTATAATAACATAATTTTAATCTCGTAAGGTGGTTTGGTAAAATTTATTAAACATAATAACAGTATTATGTCTCGTATGAGTTTGTTTTAGTTGATGCATTTTATTTATCGTCTTGTGAATGCTATTGAATGCTTTTAATAACGTATTTAATTTTTGCAAACGGTTGTAACTTAGTGTGGCCTTAGAAGATTGTGTTACCGTAATGATGGAACACGGTCTTGTTTGTAATTTTGAGATCTCGCATCTCCGTTTTGGTTTTTGCCTTGTAATTACTTTCGTATTTAAATTAGAATGTAAATAGGTTTATATTTTTATTTTAAATTAGTAATTTTGTGAAGACCAAAGACGGAGACCGGATGCTCACTCCCGCTGCAAAGACCAAGATGGAACATCAAGACAAGCTTCTAGGGTCCAACGGTGGATTCCAAGTTGTTTTTATGTTTATTTTGGTAGGATAGGCCGTACTAGGACTTTTATTTACGTTTATTGCTTTCTTTTATGCTTTCATCGATAATAGCTTGCATCATATTCTGCGTAAAACAAAACTACCTATAACAAGCCTGAAAACTGACTCATGTAGAGGTTATGTGTTAGTTTTCTTTGACATACAGATGTCTCTTGTCACATGTTAAGCCATCACTTAATTTCATTCATTCCCGTTTATGCTAGATTATAGTTCACTTAAAATGAATAAATACAAGTTGATGAGGTCTTCCTCGTATAACCAAAAATTGAGAAAAGTCTTTTTAAATCAGACTCCCATGAATCCCTTCTTCGTCTGTAGGCATAATATGACCCCTTCTACGTCGGGTAAGTGGGAACAAATGATTTATTTTATCTCAACGTTATGGTCACTAGATATTATCTAGTGACTATGATGGACTAAAAGATGAGATTTACGGAAATCTATCGACCAAGAGTTCTAACGGTAGAACTAGCCAAACAGTTGGCTTATCATTTTACGGAAATTGAGTCTTGAGATCATTTATATAATTCTTGAGGGAGATCAATTATGTAAATGCATGAGTCTACGAGTTTAAATTCAGTTTAAAATAGACTTAAATCACAACGACGAGTTGCTTATATCGTTTTGTTTTATCTTATTTTCAGTGTAGAACATGAACGAATTTAAACTGCTAAATAACAAATGGCTGGTGAAGACCCAATGCCAAGTGCCAAGCTAGCACGAGAATCCTGGCTTAAAGCCTTCATGGACTCCATTAATCAGTCTAGTAGACTGAGGAATGATGGGTCAAACTTCTCTGACTGGGAGGCAGCATTACGGAATGTTGTCATTGCTGACGGAAAGCTCAAGTACTTGACTGAGCCTATTCCAGCACACCCAGGAACTGGAGCTAGAGCTAAAGAAGTTCGTGCTCATAGCGACTTCGTCATGGAAGCGGGTGCGTTAAATAACGTGCTGATCTATGCAATGGAATCCAATTTGCAAAGACGCTTCATCTCCCATAGTGCAAACAAGATTTTCACACGCTCTCTAACGAATTGTCGAAAGCTCCGAGAATCGTTTCTTATGAGCATACCTGTCGCTTCTTTGAAGCGAAACTCCAGAAGGGCCAAGCTGTTAGCCCACATATTGTCAACATGATTGAGAATATCGAGAAACTGGAGGCCTTAAACTGCAAGATCAATGAGAACATAATCGTTGATCGAATTCTTCATTCGCTTCATGATGGGTTCGCCCTCTTTAGGGCCAACTATTACATGAACGACATGAAGAAGAATCCTCATGAGCTCCACTGCCTTCTCGTACAAACCGAGAAGGATCTGAAATTAAGTGGGAGCGTGAAGCAGGATGTTCTCATGATCTCCAGTAAAGGCAAGGGTAAAGGGAAAGCGAAAGCTCAAGGCGACCTAGCGGTAGGTAAGCCGAAGTTCAAGAAGTCGGGATTTGCTAAGAGTGGGCCCGGTGAGTCGAGCAACTCACAGGGTAAGACAAAGAGTAAGGATACAAGCATGGAATGCCGCAATTGCCACAAGACTGGGCATTGGAGGCGCACGTGCCCCGTGTATCGTGAGGACATTAAGGAAGGCCGCATTACTCCTGTTGGAATGTCTTATTCTTCTTTTATTCACATGATTGAGATTAACCATGCAAGTTACGGAACTTGGGTACTAGATACTGGTTGTGGTTCTCATCTGTGTAATCATGTGCAGGGCCTCCGAAACCAAGAGCCCCTCATCAAGGGTGAGGTTGACCTGCGTGTCGGGAATGGAGCACGAGTTGCTGCAGTTGATACGTGCCTATTTTATGCATTTTATTTATTCTTTTGGCACGTATTTTCTTACGTTTTCATGACTTTTAGGTGCTTTTTCTCCCGAAACGGTTTACTTTGGCATTTCTATGTTTTATATGTAGGAATACGCGAAAGTGAGCAAAACTGAACCTTATTTGCCTTTCGGAAGCTGTTTTAAGTACTAATACGGAGCAAGGATCCGTATTGCATGTCCGAGTGTTGTTATTAGACCTGATTAAAGCTGGAACGGACAATAAGCGGTCGACCGACCTGCATCAGAGGTCGACCGACCGAAGCCCAATTCCTGACCAAAGCAAAATCGCATAAAAAGCCCAGCAACACTTAAAGCGGTCGACCGACCCGCATCGTAGGTCGACCGACCAGAAGCTGACCCGAGGATCTTTTTATTTCGTGTTTTCTACTTTCCTAATCTTGTAATTAATCTTATTTTAAGGAGACCTAAACTCTTCAATTAGGTCGAGCTTTTTTATTATCAAGTAATCTTTAATTTTTATCAAGCAGCCACTTTTTAATAAAAACTCCATAGTTAGAGAGAAGTTTTACCAAGCTTTCATCTTTGTTCTTAGATTTTCAAATTAAGTTGTAAGTTTGCTACAATTCAATCTTCCCTTTTAATTTAATCTTGTTATTCATCTTATTGTTGTTTCTTAATTCATGTTTTCCCTTTTATTGTCATCTTTAATTATGTTAATTCCTTTGATGTTCTTAGTTATTGTTAGTTCCATAATTAAAAGTATGCATAGTTAATTCTTGTGATTAGGAATTAGGGGAACCATGGTAAAGACTTGATTTTGATAGTTTAATGATTGAATTACCAATCCCCCATTGTTGTTGGTGAACTGATCCTTAGGATTGAAAGATTATTAGGATTAGTTTAACAACAACTTTGGGATTGCCCTTGAACGAAAGTTTAGTGCTTTTCTAGGAACCCTAAGACCGTAAGGATTCGGTAGAATTTTGACCTAAAGGTTTATTCTTTGTTCCTTGGGATTGTGTTATTTGGTTATTTTTATCTTTCATTGACTTGTTTTAACCATGGGGAACCAAAGTTCCTAATCTCCTTTTTACTTTGTTTTATTTCCCTTGTTTATTTTGTCCTTTTAGTTATTAGTTTAAATCTCATATCAACACCCCTCTTTTTGGTTACTTGTAATAGACTTTAAATTCACAAACAGAATTAACCATTGTCTCTCTGTGGTTCGACCCTTGACTTATCTTATCTAAGTTTAAGCTGAGGTTTTATAAATCTTATCTTTGGCACCCCTCAACGACGGGTGTCAAATTTTGGCGCCGTTGCCGGGGAGACGGTATAATTTTGTTTGTTAATTTTTAGTTTATTTTTCTTATCTTAAGGAACTTAGGTTCCTTAAGACCGTTTCTTACCTTTTCTTCTAGTTTTGTTTTAGAAGACAGGTTTTTGAGAGGAAGGCTTGAGTACTCTCTTGTTTCAGATATGGATTCTATTTATGCCCACCTACAGCCGAAGGCTCAAGATTTACCGAAGGGATTCGCCTTGCCTACCCCCACCACTGGCTCCTTTGAACTCCGCCCAAATAATATTTTTTTGGTGGAACAGAGTCAATTTTCTGGTCTACCCGACGAAGATCCAATGAAGCATGTTACAACCTTCACGGATTATTGTTGTGCCATACCCCTACCTGAAGGGGTGACTAGAGACGAGGTGCTGGCAACGATGTTCCTGTTCTCATTAAAAGATGACGCGCGAGATTAGTACCGTTACCTTGATAGGGAAGCCGAGGAGGTTACGGATTGGACTTCCTTGGCATTGGCCTTTTACAAGAAATACTTCCCTCTTGCAAAAGCCGAAGACTTGAGAAGCCAAATTCGTAACTTTCAACAGGGACCTGATGAAGGATTTTGTGAAGCATGGGATCGGTTCAAGAAATTGGTCCGTTCCATCCCTCACCATAACTTTCAACAATGGGACCTGTGTAACCGATTTTACAACGCTCTTTACGATGATTATAAGATGATTCTTGATGTGGCCGCCAATGGAAGATTCCAGAATAACACCAACCATATGAAGGGTTGGAAAACCATTGAAGACATGGCAGTGCATAGGGCTACTTTTAAGAGTTCACGTGGGAATTCAAAGAGGCTGAATGTGGAGATGAATAGAGTGATGGCTCTTGAGACAACAGTCGAAGCCCGTTTCGAAAAGCTTGAGGCAACCCAGCTGAAGCTTGAAAGTGCGAACCTAGTTACTACGGTTGACAACACAGGTGAGATTGAGAACTTGAGAGCCCTTGTTGATGATTTAACAAGGACGGTTATGGAGATGAGTAAGGCTCAATTTGCCTCCTCAAAAGTTTTTGAAGAACACTTGATAAACATAGCCAACCGAATGACCAGCTCTCCAGCTAGTTGTGAGGGACCCATGGAGACATTAAACGCCATAAATCTTAGGAGTGGTCGTGTTTCTGAAGAATCAACCCAAAAAGAAGATTCTGCCGAGGTTCAAAACAAGAAATCTGATCCCGTTAACGGATCAGGAGGTCGACCGACCGCTACAGTAGGTCGACCGACCTTGGTTCCTGACGCGAGATCAGATTCTGGAAAAGAGAAAATTTCGGATGTTACAGATTCTGGTCGACCGACCGCTGCTGTTGGTCGACCGACCGACGTTCCTGAGCAGATTGCTGTTTTGACTCCGGAATCGCTGGATTCCTCCCTCATTCAAGGCCTCACCGAAATTTTACAGCTGAAAAAGCCAAAGGTTGCTGATCCTATGGATAGTGCCACCGTTTCTTATCCCGAAAGACTGAAAAATTCAAAAGAGGATCGGAAATTTGGTAAGTTTTTGGAGATGGTAAAGAATCTTGAGGTAACCATCCCTTTCACTGATTTAATTACCCAGGTACCTTCTTATGCTAAATTCATGAAAGATATTTTGAGTCGTAAGAGGAATTTTCAGGACGACGGTGCTGTTGCTTTTATGGAAGAATGTTATGTTCTTTCACAAAATAATATAGCACCCAAGTTAAAAGACCCAGGTAGTTTTTCCATCCCTTGTACCATAGGTAATCATGTTATAGGGAAAACCCTTTGTGATCTAGGGGCTAGTGTCAGTGTTATACCCTATTCTGTATGTGAAAGACTTGGTTTAGGTAGACTTAAAGTCACCAATATTACCCTACAGATGGCTGATAGATCAACCCAAAGACCATTAGGGGTCTTGGAGGATGTCCCAGTAAGAGTGGGAAAGTTCTTTATTCCTGTGGATTTCGTTGTTTTAGACATTGCTGAGGATAGTCAAATACCTATTATTCTAGGTAGACCATTTTTACACACAGCTGGGGCTGTGATAGATGTCAAACGCGGGACCATTACTTTAGAGATTGGGGATGACACTATCGAGTTTAGTCTTGCCCATAAGGCAACTATTCCTACTGATGATACTTGTTGTTCCATCGATATTATAGACAGGAATGTTATCCTTAATTGGAGGGAATCCTTGACCAAGGATCCCTTAGAAGATCTGACAGTTTTGGATAAGTGTGCAGGTGATCCAGCTGAAGATGCTGAAGAGCTGGATTTGATAGAAGAAGAGGAAGAGGAATATGAGCTCACTGAAGAAGAGAATGAGAAGCTCATAAGCCTAGCTAATGCAAGTTTGGTAAACATGTGTTATTCTATTAATATTGATTCTGTTCAGGCAGTTGAGGTAAAGGTACCAGAGCGTAAGCCACTTCCTCCTAATCTTAAGTATGTTTTCTTGGATGATACTGAACAGTACCCTGCAATTGTTAGCTCTAAACTTGGTCCCGACCAACTTTCTGCCTTAATGACTGTTCTTAAAAAGAATAGAAAAGCTCTGGGTTATTCTTTGGATGATATTAAGGGCATAAGCCCTGACGTTTGCATGCATAGAATAGAGTTGGAAGAAGGGCATAAGCCTTATAGACAGGGACAGCGCAAGTTGAATCCTAAGATGCAGGATGTGGTTATGGCTGAGGTAATGAAACTCCTTGATGCAGGTATTATCTATTCAGTTGGCAACTCTAAGTGGGTTAGTCCAGTCCAGGCGGTGGTTCCTAAGAAAGGAGGAACCACAGTAGTTAAGAATGATAAAAATGAGTTAATACCAACTAGAGTTGTAACTGGGTGGCGGATGTGTATTGATTATAGACAGTTAAATGCCGCCACCAAGAAAGACCAATTCCCCCTTCTTTTTGTTGACCAAATGACTGAAAGACTGGCTTCTAATAAATTCTTCTGTTTTCTAGATGGTTATTCAGGTTTTTTCCAGATTTCCATCCATCCTGATGATCAGAGTAAGACTACTTTTACTTGTCCTCAGGGTGTTTTTGCTTATCACAGGATGCCTTTTGGGTTATGCAATGCTCCTGCTACCTTTCAAAGGTGTATGATGGGTATCTTCTCTGACTTTATAGAAAACATCATGGAGGTATTTATGGATGACTTCTCTGTTTATGGTAATGCTTTTGATCAATGCTTAGCTAATCTTGATAAAGTCTTGCAGCGATGTATTGATGTAAATCTTGTCTTAAACTGGGAAAAGTGTCATTTTATGGTTACTGAAGGGGTAGTGTTAGGGCATCTAATTTCTGACAAAGGTATACATGTAGATAAAGCAAACGTGCAGGTGATTGAGCAATTACCCCCTCCTGTTAATGTCAAAGGGGTGAGAAGTTTCTTAGGACACGCGGGTTTCTACAGGCGTTTCATTAAGGACTTCTCCAAAATTGCTAAACCACTTACACAATTGCTTCTTAAAGATGCCATCTTTGATTTTACTGATGAGTGCCTCTCAGCTTTTAACAGGTTGAAGGAAGCTTTGATCTCAGCACCAATCATCCAGCCACCAGATTGGGATCTCCCATTTGAGATCATGTGCGATGCTAGTGACTACGCTGTAGGTGTTGTGCTAGGTCAAAGGAAGGACAAGGCTCTTAATGCTATATACTATGCGAGCCGCACCCTAGATGAGACTCTAGTCAACTATTTCACTACCGAGAAGGAGATGCTAGCTGTCATATTTGCCTTAGAAAAATTCAGGTCATATTTAGTAGGTAATAAGGTAATTGTTTACGCTGACCATGCAGCTTTAAAAGGCCTTTTTCAGAAGAAGGATTCAAAGCCAAGGCTTTTAGGGTGGATACTCCTCCTCCAAGAGTTTGACATTGAGATTAGGGACAAGAAAGGCGCAGAAAACGTGGTAGCTGACCACCTATCTCGCCTACAGTTGACTGATGGGGAAGATTCTTTACCTATTGATGATTCATTTCCTGATGAGAGTTTATTTATCATTAATAGTTTAGGTTCTTATCCCTCTCCTTGGTATGCTGATTTTGCTAATTTTGCTGTTACAGATAAAATCCCTCCTGAGTTGTCATGGCAACAAAAGAAGAGATTTATGTTTGATGCAAAACAGTATTTTTGGGACGACCCTTATGTTTTTAAAGAATGCGGAGATGGACTCATCCGGAGATGCGTCCCCCAATGGGAGGTGAAGGACATTCTGGAAGCATGTCACTCTTCTGCATATGGTGGTCACCACGGTCCATCTAGGACCGTGGCCAAGGTATTGCAGTCTGGTTTTATTGGCCTACTTTACATGCTGACTGTAGAAATTTTGTAGGTAACTGTGATGCCTGTCAAAGAACTGGGAATGTCTCAAAAAGACATGAGATGCCACAAGTTGGTATTTTAGAGGTAGAGATTTTTGATGTCTGGGGCATTGATTATCAAGGACCTTTTCCTAGTAGTCAAGGTAACAGGTATATTCTTGTGGCTGTTGATTATGTGTCTAAGTGGGTAGAAGCTATTGCTACTCCCCATTGTGATGCAAAGGCTGTTATTAAGATGTTTAAAAAAATCATATTTCCTCGTTTTGGTGTCCCTAGGGTTGCATAAGTGATGGAGGTATGCATTTTAAGGAGAAACGCTTAGGTGACTTGTTAAATAAATTCGGTGTCCAACACCGTAGGGGTTTAGCTTATCACCCTCAGACTAGTGGTCAAGTTGAGATCTCTAATAGGGAACTCAAGGAGACCCTAGCCAAGGTAGTTTCTAAGTCTAGGAAAGATTGGAGCCTAAAACTTGATGATGTTTTATGGGCCTAATATAGAACCGCGTTCAAAACTCCAATAGGAATGTCACCATTCCGATTGATTTATGGTAAGACTTGTCATTTACCAGTAGAGTTAGAACGTAAGTCTTGGTGGGCTATATGTAATCTTAATTTAGACCCTAATCTTTCCCGTGAGAAACGTTTGATGCAGCTCAATGAGTTAGAAGAATTCAGGCTGTTAGCCTATGACAATGCCAGGATTTACAAGGAGAAAACAAAGCGCTGGCATGACAAAAGAATCATTAAACGTGATTTTCAGGTAGGTGATAGGGTGTTGCTTTTTAATGCTCGTATTCGTCTTTTTCCTGATAAGCTGAAGTCCAGGTGGAGCGGACCCTACACCATCACAGCTGTCTCAAAATTCGGGTCAATCGAATTAGAAACCTCATCTGGTGAGAGGTTCAAAGTCAATGGCCAGTATGTGAAGCACTTCCGAGGAGAAAATGAATTTGTCGGAAAGGTCGAAGTTTCTTACTTTGACCCTTTCTAGGATGCTTCACGATAGGTAAAAAGGTCGTGCGGGACCTCTTAAACCAGCGCTGCACGGGAGGCAACCCGTGCCCTTTTTTTTTCTTTTTTTTTAAGTTTGCGTTTTTTATTTTCGTTTTATCCTTGATGACAATTTGAAATCTCTGCAGAAAAAGTAAAATAAAAGGAATCCGTCAGTACAAGTGGTCGACCGACCGAGTTACTAGGTCGACCGACCAACTGGCAGCTTTAATTACTTTTCCTGACAGATTAAGTAAAAATTGCAGAGCAGGTAAAAGGACGTCGGTCGACCGACCGAGTATCGTGGTCGACCGACCGCGTGTTTTTTCCGGTTTTTTTTCTTTTGAGTCAAGGGTCACGGGTCTTTTGTGTTTTTGAAAACACAATAATTTCTTCACTTCCTCACTCTCCCTGCATTCCCTTTCTCTCTTAAAACCCTAAAATAACACCCACCTTCTTCATCCTTCACCAATTTACTTGCTTTCTTTCTTTTTCCTCATTCAAGGTATGATTTTCTCAGTTTTTCTTTCTTTCTTTTTCGTTTTTATCATCTTAATTCCGTTTTAGGTAGTATTAATTTGTCTTTTTAAGTTTATTTTGCTCTTAATTCCGTTTCCATGCTTGTTTGTGTGTTTTTATCTTAGTTTTCTTCTTCCTTTTGATTTTATATGCTTAGATCTGTAACTTTTGGGTGATTTCGTGCTGACTAGGGTTAGTTTAATTCATCTTTTAATTTTTATACCTTTTTTCGCGCGTTTTCAGTCACAAAAATCCGACGCTGGTACTGTTCACGGTCGACCGACCGAAAACGAAGGTCGGCCGACCAAAAATTTGAATTTTCTGGGTTTCTAATTTACAGATCTGCATTTGTCTTGCGTTAGTTGGTCGACCGACCCGAAAATGAGGTCGGCCAATCAGAACCGTATTTTTCCTGAGTTTATTCTTTGCGGTTTCTGATTTTTCTTCGCTAATTGGTCGACCGACCTAGATTTACGGTCGACCGACCGATTGTGCAACGGAAATTATGTGTTTTCTCGCAAATATGGTCGACCGACTTATCTGTGAAGTCGGCCGACCAGTGCTGTTTCATAAGTATCTGTTTCTGCAAATTTTCGTGCCTATATATGTTAAAGTAATGTTTTCATAAGACTTAAACTTTTATTGAACTTTTCAGATTCGCAATGTCTAGCCGTGATCAAGGTGGGAAGCGTGCCTGCACTTCGGGTACAAGAACCTCCAGAGGACGTGTCCCTAGGTCGAGAGGTTTGGCGGTGCAAGACACGGATAGTCTACCCAACTATCCGCAAATCATTTTCAGCACTCCGGCCCAGAAGGCTCGGTTCCTCCATCTCACCGCTTATTGCTTGGTAGTAGCAACCCGTTTCCTATCTGTTCCAGCCTTGCAAGCCCTGGGATGTCATGACGAGGTGGTATCTTTGCTCGACGGGACTGGTTTTGCAGGACTTGTCACTATGGATGAGTTCACCCATCCCCTTCTCACTTTTGAGTTCTTTTCTTCCTTCACTTTTGATTTTAGAGCATTTCATCCTGGCTATGACAACATTTGCATTTCTTTTCGTCTGTTCAATGAAACTTTTTCTTTGACTTTGGGCCAATTTGCTCAGTTTCTAGGTTTATCTTCTACGGGTCTTACTGATGACCCCACGGGGTCGTATATTGATATGTGGTCCTGTATTTCTGATATCAGCGATGTGAAGAAGACAAAAAGTACCATCCACCTTCCTACCCCCCGTTATTATTTGCGTCTGTTGGCCAATACTGTTTTCGGCCGAAAAGAGTCTCAAAATGTTAACAACATTGAGCTCTCCATTTTGTCTGGTTATCTTAACATCAGACGTACGGGTCAGTAGTTTTATAACACTGCATTTTTGGTCGCCTCTCATTTCATGTCGGTGGGTGAGGGAACTTCTTTGTCTACTATTGTTTGTGGTGGGCTAGTCACTAGATTAGCCCGCTCCCTAGTCCCCCTGTTCCCTCGCTTTGAGGATGCGATTGACACTACCTCCCGGTTCATGGACATGGCTTATGTCAGGTCCGTGCATTGGGTGGACAGGAGAGATTATTGGAAGGTAGACACCTACCTCAGTGATCGCATCCCCATCACCATAGCTCCCCCTATGCTTCCCCTTTTTACTGTTATAGGGGCGCCCAGACCACTACTCCCGTCTTACCGCCTTCCCCTTAGAGGAGGTACCTCTAGAGGCCATAGGGTCCCTGCTCCCGGTAGCCACCATACCACATCCGGGACGGGGTACCCATCTGATTTTACTGCTCCGCCTAATGTTTATCTTCCTCCTTTTATTGATGACAGATCTATGCCACAAATGATGGCGAGCCTTTGCAGGCAGTTCAGCCAAAAACAGCTGAACGATAGTCTTTGCCAATATCCGGTTTACAGGGAGTATGCCACTCAGGGTAGGCTCCCTACCGGCCCATGGACTCACCCCACCTGGTACACACCCCTCGCAGGCGGTCGTGTCCACGGTGAAGCTTCAGGCTCTGCCTCGAGATCAGGCATAGGGTCTGAAGAGGAGGAGGAGGAGGAAGAAGAAGGAGAGGACTCTGAGCCGGACTTCGACTCAGAATCCTAGGGACATGCTTAACCTTACCCTCTTTGGGGTTCGGTTTGGGGAGGTCCCCTTTCTTTAGTTCGATTTGGGGAGGTCCCCATTTCTTTTGTAAGTTTTTTCTTCCTTTAGATTTCCATTTTTTCCCTCTAGATTTCCAGTTTTCCCCTCCTTCCTCCTATGACTCTTTTTGTAGTTTTTAGTCTTTTTCCTTTTCCTTTCTTTGTTTGTTTCTTTTTTGCCTACCCCCATCCTTATGCTGTGGTTGTATGCTGATGAGCACAATGGGGGCATTGCGCGTTTTGGTTTGGGGAGGGTGTTTGCATACTCCTTTGTGAGTATGCAATTGTCTTTGTGTCTTTTGTTTTTCATTCCTTTAGGTGTTTTTCTTGTTTTCATCCTCTCTTGCCGCGTGTTCTTCCTTGTCGCGCGTTCTTCTCTGTCTTAAGTTTTTAGGTCGAGTCGGAACGGACGAATACAATTTATGCTTCACATATCACATATTGCCTTGCCTTGCATTTTTCAAAAATTTTCAAGCTAGTCTTTTGCATTATCCACGAGTTTTTGTTGATTTCATGCTAAATTATTAGACTTGACTCTCTTCTTGGCAAGCTACTACATATTCTAAGGATTAGAGCTTAATAAATCGGTGACATCTATGACCGATTTCATGTAGGTTTGTGAGTAGTTTCTCCTCTTGAGGCATGTCACATCAATATGCATAAACATGAATTTTGTCTACTTAATACATGTATGCATTCGGATTTGTGGTTTGTTGACACATGTGGTAGAGGCACCCCTTTCTCATTATTCCCATAATCCTCACATAGCCAAATTGAATCCTTTTACCCAATTGCTACATCCTAAAAAAATTTTTTTGCCTACCCTAGCCGAGCTAGTAATGTAGTGATGGGTCTGTTTTGGCCATCCTTTGGTTTGTGCTTTATTGTTAAATTTTGATTTTGTGAGAATGGTAGAAGAAAGAAAAAAATGCAAAAGAAAAGAGAAGAATTCGAGAAAAATAATGAAAAAAAAAGAGATACGAAAAAAGAAAAAATAATAATTCGAAACAGCCTGTTTTCAAGGCTGGTCGGTCGACCAGCACCCTTGGTCGGTCGACCAGGACCGTTGGACATAAGTTTTCTGAAAAAAAAAAATAATGAAGAAAAAAAAGAGAAAGAGAAAAGAGAAAAAAATTGGAGGAATTGTGATTTTTGCTCTAAAACTTTGAGCCTTGGCATGTATGAAAAATCAAATAAAAAAGAAGTGATCTTATAGTATGGATAGACGGTTGTTAGCTCGGTTTAACCCCTCTTCCCATAACTTATTTTAACCCCGTCTTACCTTTAGCCTCACAATTCCAAATTTGCCTCGGCATGTGTCATGGTTATCTAGTGTGGGAATGCATATGTACGGTTGTAGAGATTCTATTCATGTTAGATTGCAGGCATGTTCTTACGGGTCGCAGATAGGTGAGAGTCTTTACTTTTATTTATCTTCTTATCTTTCACATATACATTTGAGCCTTTGCTTTCATGAGTGTCTCGAGCGTACCGCGAGAGTCCAATTAGAATGAGTCTTGCAAGGTTGAAATTTTAGCAAGCTATTCCAACATGGCCAATTCGTTTTGCTCTTGACATTATGCTTGTTTATATTTGAAGGTTGCATTAAATTGGTTGGGCATAGTGTTGTGTTTGGTTGTAAAAAGTATGAAATCCGTTCCATTAGAAATTTTACTTTTCTTTTGAGTCTTAGTGCTTGCTTGAGGACAAGCAAGGTTTGGTTTGGGGAGTTTGATACGTGCCTATTTTATGCATTTTATTTATTCTTTTGGCACGTATTTTCTTACGTTTTAATGACTTTTAGTTGCTTTTTCTCCCGAAACGGTTTACTTTGGCATTTCTATGTTTTATATGTAGGAATACGCGAAAGTGAGCAAAACTGAACCTTATTTGCCTTTCGGAAGCTGTTTTAAGTACTAATACGGAGCAAGGATCCGAATTGCATGTCCGAGTGTTGTTATTAGACCTGATTAAAGCTGGAACGGACAATAAGCGGTCGACCGACCTGCATCAGAGGTCGACCGACCGAAGCCCAGTTCCTGACCAAAGCAAAATTGCATAAAAAGCCCAGCAACACTTAAAGCGGTCGACCGACCCGCATCGTAGGTCGACCGACCAGAAGCTGACCCGAGGATCTTTTTATTTCGTGTTTTCTACTTTCCTAATCTTGTAATTAATCTTATTTTAAGGAGACCTAAACTCTTCAATTAGGTCAAGCTTTTTTATTATCAAGTAATCTTTAATTTTTTATCAAGCAGCCACTTTTTAATAAAAACTCCATAGTTAGAGAGAAGTTTTACCAAGCTTTCATCTTTGTTCTTAGATTTTCCAATTAAGTTGTAAGTTTGCTACAATTCAATCTTCCCTTTTAATTTAATCTTGTTATTCATCTTATTGTTGTTTCTTAATTCATGTTTTCCCTTTTATTGTCATCTTTAATTATGTTAATTCCTTTGATGTTCTTAGTTATTGTTAGTTCCATAATTAAAAGTATACATAGTTAATTCTTGTGATTAGGAATTAGGGGAACCATGGTAAAGACTTGATTTTGATAGTTTAATGATTTAATTACCAATCCCCTATTGTTGTTGGTGAACTGATCCTTAGGATTGAAAGATTATTAGGATTAGTTTAACAACAACTTTGGGATTGCCCTTGAACGAAAGTTTAGTGCTTTTCTAGGAACCCTAAGACCGTAAGGATTGGGTAGAATTTTGACCTAAAGGTTTATTCTTTGTTCCTTGGGATTGTGTTATTTGGTTATTTTATCTTTCATTGACTTGTTTTAACCATGGGGAACCAAAGTTCCTAATCTCCTTTTTACTTTGTTTTATTTCCCTTGTTTATTTTGTCCTTTTAGTTATTAGTTTAAATCTCATATCAACACCCCTCTTTTTGGTTACTTGTAATAGACTTTAAATTCACAAACAGAATTAACCATTGTCTCTCTGTGGTTCGACCCTTGACTTATCCTATCTAAGTTTAAGCTGAGGTTTTAAAAATCTTATCTTTGGCACCCCTCAACGACGGGTGTCAGCAGTCTCGACGGGAACATACGTGATCTAGCTTCCAAGTGGATTCGAGTTATCTTTGTATAACTGTTATTATGTTCCTAGTTTATCCAAAAACATTATTTCTGTTTCTACACTTGACAAACTTGGTTTTTCATTTGTAATAGAGAAGAATAGCTGTATTTTCTCATTACACGATATGATATATGGCAAGGCAGTTTCCATGAATGGAATTTATGTTTTAGATCAAACCACCGAAATATTACACGTGAATAACAAGAAGTTAAAGGTTGGTGACAAAGATCAAACTTACCTATGACACTGCCGTATGGGACATATAAATGAGAAACGCGTAAAACAGCTCATACAGAATGGAGCTATCTCGGCCTTTGATTTCGAATCATATGGCACGTGCGAATCATGTCTCATCGGTAAGATGACTCATATTTCCTTCAAAGGTGTTGGAATGCGCGCTGCCGTCTTATTAGGACTCATACATACGGATGTCTGTGGACCTATGTCGGTCAACGCACGAGAAGGCTATAGGTATTTCATCACTTTCACGGATGATTTGAGTAGATATGGCTATGTCTACTTAATGAAACATAAAAGTGAATCCTTTGACAAGTTCAAAAAATACCAGAATCGGGTACATAACCAACTGGGAAGAAAGATTAAAGCACTACGATCTGATCGTGGTGGCGAGTATCTTTCTCATGAGTTTGATCAACACCTTAAAGACTGTGGCATCGTTCTACAGTTAACTCCACCTGGAACACCACAATTAAATGTTGTGTCCGAACATAGAAATGAAACTCTACTTGATATGGTTCGATCCATGATGAGTCACGCCGTTGTGCCTGATTCATTGTGGGGCTATGCTCTTTTGTCAGCCGCTCTAATACTTAACCGAAGTCCGTCTAAAGCTGTTGACAAGACTCCATACGAGTTATGGAAGGGAACGGTCCCTAACTTGTCCTTTATTCGGGTTTGGGGCTGCGATGCTTATGTCAAGTGGAGACACGAGGACAAGCTCGGCCCGCCATCGGTCAAGACATACTTTATAGGTTATGCAAAAGGAACTTTTGGTCATTACTTCTACTTGCCAACCGAACAACGTGTTTTTGTTGCGGCTAGTGCGACGTTCTTAGAGAAAGAATTTCTCGAAAACAAGTCGAGTAATAAAACCTTCGATTTATTGGAGATTCAAGAACCAACTACCAAGCAACCATTAGAGGAAGCAGTTCCTTCAACCTCGGCTGCGGTAGATATTCCTGAGGAACCTAGGAGGTCGGGAAGAGTCTCTATTCCTCCGGAAAAATACATTGGTATGGTCGAGGAACATGACATAGATGACATCTTACTCCTAGAGGGTAATGAACCCACAACCTATAAAGCTGCCCTGACCAGTTCCGACTCAAAGCTATGGCTAGAAGCCATGCAATCCGAGATGGTCTCCATGTATGAGAACAACGTGTGGGATCTTGTGGACCTACCTGCAAAGGTACACCCCCTTCAATGCAAATGGCTTTACAAGATAAAGCATGCTGTGGAAGGAGAACAAGATATTCACAAGGCACGACTAGTTGCCAAAGGTTTCACCCAAGTGCCAAGCTTGCACTACGATGAGATCTTTGCACCCGTTGTCATGCTACGTTCCATTCAGATTATCTTAGCGATTGCCGCATTTCATGACTATGAAATCTGGCAGATGGACGTTAAAACCGCCTTCTTAAACGGTTATTTGGAGGAAGAGTTGTACATGGTACAGCCCGAGGGTTTTATTGATCCTGAAAATCCTAAGAAGGTTTGCAAGCTTAAGCGTTCCATCTATGGACTTAAGCAAGCATCACGGAGTTTGAATCATCGCTTCGACCAAGTGATAAAAGAGAATGGTTTTATTCGATCAGTCGAAGAACCATGTCTCTATATCAAGTCGAGTGGGAGAAAGATTGTCTTCCTAGTATTGTATGTCGATGACATACTCCTGATTGGGAATGACATACCTCTCCTATCTTCGGTTAAAGCATGGTTGAAAACCATTTCTAGATGAAAGATCTGGGAGAGGCACAAAGAATTTGGGGCATCCGTATCTACAGGGATAGATCACGACGGATGTTGTCTCTCAGTCAGGAGTCTTATATAGATAAGATTCTAGAGAGATTCAGCATGACGAACTCCAAGAAAGGGTTCCTTCTTATGGCTACTGGGCTTCACTTGAGCAAGTCTCAAGAAGCTAAGACATTGGAAGAGAAAGAGCGCATGAGTCGGATTCCTTACGCTTCGGCTATAGGATTGATCATGTATGCCATGATATGCACACGTCCAGACGTTGCATATGCATTGTGTAGGACAAGTCGATTCCAAGCACATCCAGGTGAAAAACATTGGATGGTCGTGAAAAACATTCTTAAGTACCTACGTAGGACTAAAGATTGGGGATTGACTTATGGAGGTGACACGACGCTCTACGCCACTGGTTACGCAGATGCTAGCTTCCAAACGGATCGAGACGACTCGAAATCTCAGTCTGGATTCGTTTTTACTCTTAATGGCGCTGCTGTCAGCTGGAAAAGTTCTAAACAAAGTGTTACAGCAGATTTTACAACTGAGTCCGAGTACTATGCCGCTTCGGAAGCACCTAAGGAAGCAATATGGATGCGTCAATTCTTACAAGGACTATCAGTAGTGCCTAGTTCGAATGACCCGATCACCGTTTATTGTGACAATAAATGTGCCATCTTCCAAGCTAAGGAGCCTAAGTCTTGTAACAAGTCTAGACATGTACAATGGAAAGCTCATTTATTCAGAGATTACGTGGAGCAAAAAGAGATATTTATTGATAAGGTCGCTACGGATGACAACATAGCCGATCCTCTCACTAAAGCATTACAACGTGATAAGCATGAAGGGCACGTTAATTCCATGGGAATTAAACGTGTTCCTGAGTTGTAGTACTCTTTTAATGAATTCATGTTATAATTCATTTTCTTGTGTACTCTATTACAACCTCATTGTTATGATATTTTTTGTTTTGTTTTTTATGTGGAATTGTACGCCAATTTTGAACACCACAAAGTCAACTGATTAACATTACATTGTTTTGGTCTTTGATTACCCACTTGAGCTAATAACTCAGGTAATCATTTTGTGACGTTGGTTGATGGTGGGTTCAACGAGCCATAAGTCAAAAAGTTGACTGACCAATCATAAAGGCGAGTTATACGGATATCTCGTAGGACACCCCGTGACAACGTTATGGAGTCCTAAATGTTTTATAACATTGGGTGCCAGGTCGTGGATAGGACCTCCATAGTGTTCCTTAGAGTCGAGTCTTTTGACTTTCAACTGTCTCTTGAGATTAAGGCAGATTTTGGGTAACTTTGGTTTCTTTCCCACGGTCTTCCGTAACAGGGGCCAAGAGGATTTTTTTCTGGGTTATTTCATGCTGCGCTTACATCTGCAGGATTCGAGTTGAGGGAAATATCCAAACCCTTATCAGGATTTTATCATATCTCAGGGCCACTCGAGGAGTAGTAACTGAAATGCATGGCCATGCTCGAATTCAGATTCGTTTTATCAGTTAAGTTACTCTCTAGTCGGGGAAACCACTCTTGATACAGATCGATTGTAAAATACGACCTTTGCGAATACGGATTTGCAAATTGTGTTACATTGAGTGGGAGAAATTTTAAAAGGATATGAGAATCGGTTATCGCACCTACACTTGTACGGACAAGTGGGAGTTTGTTGGAGCTTGTGTCCTCCACATATAGTGTGATAACGAATTGCAAATACCCTTGTACGGACAAGTGGGAGATTGTTGGGGCTGGTGTCCTTGACAGTTAGTACAATGACTTATTAAATCTCTTAAAGGATCACAAGGGCATACTTTGGTATTATTATCAGTTGATCCACGTTTATCAATAACGGTTGGCTTGCTAGATAAGTTTGACGTTATTGTCATACGGATGGCGGTGATCAACTGGTCCTTATACGTCACACCTCTAGGACATGTCTGAGAGATGTGAAGGTATGAAAATACAGTCACATTTATGCTGAATACGACTAAACAGTTAGTCAGAGGTATTGACTATTAAATTAGTCAATGAGATGTTGAGATAATTATTTAATACGGATTAAATAATGTTAGCTAATACGGATTACATGATTAATTCTTAAATTAAATATAAACAGTTATATTTAATTAAACATTGAATTCGTGTATTAATATAATCAGTTATATTAATTAAGCTAATTATACAATATCGTAATTTTTATCAGACCATTATTAATGTATCGACTACATTAATATCTGATAACGTGTATACGATTTATAATTAAATCCCGCGAAATATATTTTAGCATTAGGGTCGAATCACGCAAGAGAATAAGGTAAGAGTGGAAAGCCCACTCTCACCTTTGACCTATTTCGGCCGAGTGAGTGTTACAAATAGGAGAGAATTCTCCTTTTGTCTGACTACTCATTCTAACTGGTATTTTACATCTCAAATAAAATTAGGGTTCTTGAGAACAGTTTCTCCCAAAAACCTAGATCTCACATCTAAAACTCACAATAACTCTCCCCATATTGCAAGGTAATTGGAGAGCATTTCTAGCACACGCGGCATCATCTCAGACGGGTCTTGGGTGCAAGTTATAGGAGGGAATTCCCATTAATTCCTGTTCTTAGGCCATTCGCGCTAAGGACCTAAGGTTGTACTCTTATTCATGTTTTTCATCTTATGACCATATTCGCATATGTAATTTTCGTTATAATCCTAGAAATTTTAGGGTGAATACATGTTTATTCCCCACAGAAGAAGTATTATATTTATGTGCATTCTGTTGCAGGCACATATATTATTACAACTAGTTGGTCTTTGGTTAGGATTGGAGTAATAAGGGGCGTAAGTCTTCTTTGTCACTCTTATCTTATGTTGGCTTTGTGTGATTGTGCTTTATGGAGTATGCTAATGGCCAAGTGTGGGGAGGAGGTGTGATGCGTGTATTACTTTGTTTGACGTTGTGTTGCGGGATGCTTGATGGTCTTGTCGTCATTAGCGGTTTCTTAAATGAGGTGTGTGTTTTTCTCTTCCCTTTTATTGTGTCTTTGCAACATTGAGGACAATGTTTCATTCAAGTGTGGGGAGGGAGAATTGTTCCAATTTTTTTACATTTGTAATTGTGTGGTGTATTTATTTCAGTACTTTGTTTTAAAAAAATTAAAAACAAAAAAATAAAAAGATTAATCCCGGCTAGGTGCAACCCCAAAAGGGCGCCTATGCAAGATTTGGATGTGGCCAAGGATGGAGTGAAAGCCCAAAAGGGTGCTCCAGGTAAAATGAACAAACAAGTCGCGTGCCACTAAGAGTAGAAGTGACATGAAAAAAAATGATAAGATAGAGTGAAAATCCGCAAGAGTGGGCGCTCTAGGAAAAATCAAAGGCATAGGTAAAGAAAAAATTCCCATGCTATTTTGATCTCATGATGCTAGGTTGAAGACCGTCTGGTTCAAGCATTACTACGAGTTTTCTTACATTTCTTACACTTTTGTTGATCGGTGTTGGTAGGAGCTTGTAATGAGTCCTTTAAGCTTACTCGAGGACGAGCAAAGAACTAAATGTCGGGAAGTTTGATAAAATGGGTTTAGTATGGTGTAAAAGTGTCAATTTAGATGAGTTATTGATGGAATTAGTAGCGTGTGGAGGTACAGTTGTATAATTCTGATTTCTTGATGTTCATTGCACTCAAGAGTAACTAAGTTGAAATATGGATCAATGGAGTTTAGGGCTTTATTTAGAATGGAGTATTTTGAATGGAATGTAACACTTCGCGTTTTAGAATTTTTATATATGTACTACTTGTGTTTGTCTTATGTTGTGTAGTATTTTGTTACCGTTAATGCGTGGCGAACTTCGGGACGAAGTTCATTTTAAGGAGGGAAGACTGTAATACCCCGTATTTTAGCCGTGGTCAACGGAGTCAAACCGCATGTTTTATACACGTGTTTCAAACAGAATGCTTATATAGTATTTTACGTAAACTATTATTATTTTATAAATCGTATTTCAACGATTATTTCGTATTTCATAATCATTTTTATATTTGATGATTATTTTATAAAATGACATTTCATTCATATTTCTTTATTTTGATAATATATTTATAATTAAATATATTTCATATTTTATATCTATTACTCAATATACTTGTTTTATTATTTAAGTCATAATTATATATAAATCCTAATTTTTATACATATATTTATGTTAGTTCTAATAAAATTATATTCTCATAATTAATTTAATTAGTATAAAAAAATTATATGTACTTGGTTATTTTAAGTTACGGGTTAAGAACGAGTTATGAACGAATTTTTGCCTCGATGTGCGTGATGGGCCGAGTAAGAGAAGCAACGGGCCCGGTTATCAAGACCAAACTATACAAATATGATATTGTCTAAACCATCCATCGACATTAATACAACCCTAATCACCCCATCACTATTCTGCCTCCATCAACTCTCACAAAACCCTACTCGCCTATAATCAGTTGTCTGCCTCCCTACTCCACCTACTCCTAAAGACAATATTGGTCTGTCGTGGGGTTGAAAAAGAAGCAAAAGAGAGAAGGAACAACGAAACCAGAACAACCTTCGAATTCACAGCCTTCACAAACACCGATTTTCATCCTTGAGCATTAGTGGGTTCGTAAGTAGTTTATCATGTTTTTTTTAGACTTTCGAATCTGAATACCATAGTTGTATTTAACCTTTGTAGTACGAATAACATGCTTATCGTCTTTAAATCACCATAGGACCACCGTAACAGTTACAACAATGAGCAATAAGTGGCGACGGTAACTTAGTATGCAGTACTCTGTCCGTTTTTATTTGCTTACTTAATCATGTTGGTGTCAATTCGTGTTGTGTACTCATGAGTATGGGTAGAAGGGTGTTTGTATGTTATGTTGGTAGTGCTGAGGTGGTCTATGGTGGTCGGGAAAATTGTTTGACAGATGGTATAGGGGCGTGATAAGGAAGGGGCAGAAACAGGGGATACATGGGATCGTGAGGGCGTATGTTTGAGGGTGTTGTGCAGAGAGTTTAGGTGGTGGTCAGGTCTAGTGGTTACCAGCAGTGGGTCGGGGTGGTGAGTGGTGTCCATGGTAGTGACAGGTGGTGGATAGGCTGGTAATAGTGGCGGCTATAGGCAGGTTTACAGGGGTAGGAAAACATACGGGTGCATTGGTGTTGCTGTCCGCGGTTGTGTTGGTGCGGGTTTTGTACTGGATTCGAGGGCTACTGGGGTTGAGTCAGGGGTGGTGATGAACGTCAGTGGTTGCGCCATGCTGCGGTGGTGGCAACCGCTATGTCACAACGGTGGTTCATGTGTCGAGAAGGTGTCGAAGGGGTGGTGATTGGGGGCTGTCAGGGGTTACGGTGTCGGGGTCTGTTTTGGTGTTAGACGTGGCTGTTTTTCGAAATATCAAAATAGTATGTCCACGGGTGTTGTTTTGTTTTATCATTATCACATGGTTATTATATTATTATTATTATTATTATTACTATTATTATATTAGTATTTTAGTGTTGAGTTGGTTGTTGTTTTGTCCGTATAACATTATTATTATATTATTAGTGTTAGTTTATTATTATTATTATTATTAGGATTATTATTATTATTATTATTATTAATATTGTTATTATTGCCAAGTGAGTTTTATTATACAAGAATGTGATGGTTATCAATCGTTCGATTATATTTTCTACGTTCTTTTATTTAATTGAAGTTAGTTATAAAAGTAATAAAGACGGGTTAGTCAAGTTAATTGAAGTAGTCGTGTTTAATACGGTCTCGTTAGACGTAATATATTATTTAAATAGTTAATTTAAATAATCGATATGTAAAACCCCTCGCGAAAGCGGAAATATAAACATACAAAAATACCAAAAATGCAGCGGAATTAAAACTTTTAAAGTAAACAACATGCGAGAAGAATTAAACTGAAACGGAAACTGAAACTGAAATAAAACAAAATAGATAAGTAACAGTTCTAAGTATCAAAACCAAATACGTACAACAGCCTGGGATGGAACATCCCTACAGGCACCAACCAAAAACTGTATCAAAAGAAACTAAGAGTCTAGCTAAACGATAACGGGTATGTCATATGATGAAAATAGGATCATCACTCGCTAGCTCTCGTGTGAACCCCGATCCAACCTGCATGTACCTACATACATGAAAACATGTACGCCACAATCAGTGGGGACTGACTAGAGTTCTCCTAGCCACCTTTTGTGACAACACGTAACACATAAAGCAATACAGAATACTCCAACATATATCAACATGTGAAGCATAAACATCTCATCAACTGATCACATACTATCATGCAAACTCTAGTGCACGGCTCTCAACCAACTTCATAATCCGTTAGGAAGGAGAGCCGGTTTCCCTACTGGTTACCCAGTCGGGGGGGGGGGGGGGTCTTTCAATCCAACTATTTATGAAACCGAACTAAGAGTCACCCAATGCCTTGGATGATCAAACCATAACTCAAATAAACATTCATTTACTCATCATTATCAATAACTATATCTGACACGTACCAACTCAAGGCAAGCAGATAAACTCAGCAAGTAAAAGGTTCAGCGGTCAACTTAAGACATAACCTAATACCCAAAACATTCAGCAAGTGAAAAGGTTCAGCGGTCAGCTTAAGACATAACCTAAACACCAAAACATTCAGTAAGCAAGAACTCAGAGGCCAGCTTAAGGCATGGACCTGCCAATCAGCAAGACACTAGACTCAGCGGCCAACTTACACTAGTACAAAAAGTGCTATTGACATCGCCACTATAACATCAATTTTTACTAAAACTGATGTAATGGATCTAATTTTTGTTATTTACATCGCTTCGAAATCAAAACCGATGTTAATTATATAATTTTACATCGCTTTGAAATCAAAACCAATGTTAATTATATAATTTTATATCGATTTGTTATAAAATCGATGTTAATGATAATTAATTGCATCGGTTTAAGTAAACTGATGTTTAGCAATTAAGATAATTTTTGTTATTTACATCGCTTCGTAATCAAAAACGATGTTAATTATATTATTTTTACATCGATTTGTTATAAAATCGATGTTGATGATAATTAATTACATCGGTTTAAGTAAACTGATGTTTAGCAATTAAGATAATTTTTGTTATTTACATTGCTTCGAAATCAAAACCGATGTTAATTATTATTATTACATCGATTTGTTTTAAAACCGATGTTAATGATAATTAATTGCATCGGTTTAAGTAAACTGATGTTTAGCAGTTAAGATGATAAAAATAATACACCGGTTAGTTATTAATTATGAACCGTAGTAACAATTCCGCAAAAAATACATCGGTTACTTATTAATTATGAACTGATGAAACATTTTTTTTTGTTAATTTTCCAGAATGCTAATGACATCGCCATATTAACAACATTTCTTAATATAAACGATAAAATCTATAATAATTGAGTTGTTAACATCGATTTTAGCAAAAAACGTTGTTTTTTTTTTATTTTATTTCAGTTATTTACTACATCATTTATTAACATCGGTTATTTAGAAACCGATGTTAATTTATTTTTATTGGATCAACATCAGTTTATTAAATTAAACCGATGTAAAATAAATCCCCTAAACGTGTGACGTGATAGAAAACCTACCATTCCGTTTCCCCTTCCCCCTCCCCTTAATTTTCACAGAAACCAAATCACAAGAAAAAATCGAAAAAGAAGCAGAAATCGACGACAACATCAATAAACACCTGTTTCCAGGATCGAACTATCACTATAGACACTAACATCAACACCACCATCTTCTCACCTTTCACTTCTTTTCCCCGCTTTGCTCTAATTTTTGAAGGTATGTTTATTCTTTTTATTTTCAATTTATTAGCCTAATTGTTGTTTTGTTTGTATAATTTGTGATTGTAAATATTATTATGATGTTGTTAAATGTTTTTATAAACATTTGTGATTGTTATTAGGTTTTTAATTATTTATTTAATTAGGGTTTGTGTAAATTGGGAATAGGGTTTATATAAATTCGGGATTTTGATAAAGATATGTTCATATAATTATAAATTGGGGATTTTGATAAAGTGTCCATATAATTTAAGATTAAGGTTTGTATAAATTAGTGTTGTTAGAAAATAATTTGAGAAATTTTTTTCCATTGTGGGTGAAAGAGGGTTGGGTTTCGATGTTAAGTGTTAATGACTTGGAAAGGATAGCAGCTTCGATGCAGTTAAACCGGTTGTTTACTCGAAAGTATTCTGCCTGTCTGAGAGTATTCTGCCAAGTTACTTCCTTACCAGAGGAAATTATGGTATTACGTTCAAGCCAGTTTGCATAGATTACAGCCCCAAGACAACTTCTGAATAGGCCTGATTTCCAATGTTTCTGCTGACCTCTACCCCTGCACCAGTACACTTCAGTCCAGTGATCAGTACTTTGACCGCTAACTTGAATCCAGTCCATAATACCAATCCAGATTGCTGTAGAGTAAGGGCATCTAAAAAAAAGGAGCATGTGTTTCCCTCGCTGCCTTGCAGAGACAGCACCAATTAACCATACTGATCCCTCTTCTACTTATGTTGTCCAAAGTAGCTAACTTCCTTTGGAGAGCAAGAGAAGCTATGAAGTTGTGCTTTGGTAGCACATTTACATTCCAAATTACTGTATCCCATCTAATGCAAGCGTACTTAGGACGAATTACATTGTAAAGCTTACTCACTTTCAATTTCCCATTATACTGACAGTTCAACAAAGTCTGTACAGCAGCATCTGTACTTTCTGCAAACTATAGCAGAGAGTCCCTTGTATCCAACATACTACACCAACTTTCCGGTTAAAATGTTTTCTCGCCAAGAGTCCAGATTGAATCCCCCTTAACAATGTAGTAGTGTATGCATCTTAACCAGAGAGAGTGCTGAGAGCGATTAAATTTAGTAAGGTATTAATCTTACCATTGACTCTACTCTATTTAGATATTTATCTATTTTTATCTTTATTAGCCATTTTCACTTTTATACTTGTAATTTTAATATGTTAGTTATAGAATTTGAAGTTTGACAGAATCATGAAATCATCGAGGGTTGATAATTGATGACGGGCATCGTAGGAAAGCTAATTGTACTTCTGTTTGTGAGCCATTCTATTGTTTTGATGCTTGGGGGAACTTTTCTTTGAAAATTGCTAATTGTACTTCTTTACGACTTGACATCCATTTGACTTTTGTGTTCTCTGTTTGCAGAGGAGCTTGTAACAGGCTTATCACGAGTTTCGTGGGAGAAGGTAGATGTAAGCTTTCATACTATCTGGAGCAGGTTTTCTGCTCATAGCATCATCCAGGTCTCAGTCGACATTTTTTTTGAATTTGGTTTCATGTGTGCATGCATGTAGTGAAATATTATAGAACATATAAATAAGCTGTGAGCTAACTGGAATGGCCAAGGTCCTGAATCCGTGCATATATTTTAGTGAAATGTTCTATTACTCATAACATATCGGACCAGAATATCTTTAGATTTACTTCTTTTGGTGCCTTATAAATGACATTTTGTTACATTATCTATAGTTGATGTCAAATTTAGGATTTTGGATGTTTAAGGGAGGATGTCAAAGGCGTGGGGTTCATAGTACTGGGTACTAGTTATTGCTTGATATTAGTTTCTCCTTTTTTAGTTCTTCATTTTGAACCAACGCAACTAATTGTGGATCCCTATTATCAAGTTATATATTTATTTATTTGTATGAGACGATTATAAACGAGATTGACATGACAATAAACCATATGAGGTATTTGACCAGTTATCTCCTTCTGATTTCAGACTTAGTGGTTACTACACAAAACCAAGTGATTGAGGAGTGAAATTGCTACTGTATTTGTCTGCAAATCAGGATGATAACAGTTCAGTCTGAATTTGCTACTGTTTTGTGCAGTCAGTATAGTCTGGTTTACTGCAGTGTGTTTGATGTTGCTTCTGGTCTACTTGTCGTTTCTGGTTTGCTGATGTATGGTTTTTTTTCCTGTTGAGCTGTTGTACAGCTGGTGAAGCTGTTGCTTCTGGTTTATTGCAACTGGTCTGCTGGACTGATTGCTTGCTTCAGCTGGTCTGCTGTTGCAGCGGATCTATTGCTGTTTTGATGCACAAATGTTGGCTGGTCTGCTTTCTAAATGTTGGCTGGCGTCTGGTTTAATTTTGGGTTTTTGTTTTTTCCAATATGGTTGGTTGAGTTGCTGGTTATCTGCCAGTTTATTTTAGTATTTCTTGTTTTTTCTTTTTGTGCTCCTATAAGTTTCATTATCTATATATTTGCAATTTAGTCTTATGTAAACAAGTGAGAATAAATAGTGTTTTTCTATCTGCATAAATTATTTATGCACCGTTTCGAAGCATAGAGGGTAAGACATTGATCTGTTTTTTTCTTTGTCCACTGTCCGAGAACTCTTGAAACAACCATTTCGAGTTGCTAACATAGGGGCACTGCTAGTCCGATCCCCCGTACCCCACCATTTACAGACCCATGGAGAACTGGGTTAATTTTGTTGTACACAGTCTGAGAAGATTATTCGGCGTAACTGTATCAATGACTTTTTGTGATTTGCATGAACCAAATAAATTGCAACAATTATTTTATGTTCATTCTTCATTTTGATATTCTTATGATCCAAACTTGCATGGTTTGTTCATTATTATGTCAGGTTGATGGATTCAGATTTGATCTTATGGGCCACAGCCTCAGCAACAACAACAATAACAGCAGCAACGAATTCAGTCGTTAGCATCCCATTTCCATATTTTTAATGTATGATTTTTCTAATGTTTTGAGTATTTTTCTAGTTTTGAGGTTATTGATTGTTAAATTTGTGTTGAATTGGTGATGATAGTTGGTGGAGAATTTATCTGATGCAATTGAGAATGGAACTCAAGATCAGAATGTTGATGCTTTAGTATAATTCACTGTGTTTTCTGTTTGTTTCAGTCTGCAAAGATCTGTTGTGTGATTGAATGTTCATATTGTTTTTGTATGTGTCTGTTTGGTTGCATGTGTAGATCAGTGAGTTAATAGTCGTTTCGAGAATTATCAACAGGTGTTGAATTATATATCTGGGACGAATAATTCGAAAAGTAACCCTGGTAATTATATCTGATGTTCTGCTTATTTCAGTTCTTAATATCAGATTATCAGACTTCTTTTCTAAAACCAATCTCTTGTTTTTATTTTTTTATTTTTTCATTTTTTCTTGTCTTATTTCCTTTGGAGCTAAAATAGTCAACATATTTCCTTTGCTATTGTCACGAACTGTTTGAATTTTTAATAAATATTCTTCGTATAGATATTGTTCGTAATTTTTAAGTGCCTAAGCTACCTCTTCCTAATAATTATTGGTTCTTTTACGTAGTGTATTTCAGGTTCGCAAATGTCAATTGCACAAATGAACGAGGTTCGAGAGCTTTGGTCGCTTTATCGTGGAAAAATGTCTAGTTTATGTATGGTTTAGATATCTAGAAATTATTATATAGTGTTTTAGACTGCTTTTATGCATGGATACCTAGTAAAAGATTGTAGTATACGTTTTAAACTACTTTGAATGAAAGGAATTGTAATACGCTATGATATATTTTTTGGTATAATAAATAGTTGAGTTTGAGTTCTTTGGAAGGCATGAGACGCAGGGTTATTATTTGCACGTTGAATCATTGTGTAGGTCTTCTACTAGTGTATGGATGTAAACAGCACAAATAGGTTTAGATAAATTACAAAATTTGAGTTGCTAGAATGAATATAAACCGATGTTACTGTCATTTACATTACATCAGTTTGGAATATAAACCGATGTTATGTAATAAATAAAGATAATAGTTACATCGGTTTCAGGCCAAAAACGATGTAATTGACACATTATTAACATCGCTTTGCAACCAAAAACGATGTAATTGAGACACTATTAACATCGGTTTCACTTATAACCAATGTTAATAGTATGCTATTTACATCGATTTCAGACCAAAACGATGTATTTGAGTCACTATTAACATCGGTTTCACTCATAACCGATGTTATTGGTATACTATTAACATCGCTTTTCACTTATAACCGATGTTTTTCACTTATAACCGATGTTAATGGTATACTATTTACATCGGTTTTAGAAGTGATGTAAAGGGAAAAATACTCTAAATGTCGCCCCAAGATACATCGCCAAAAAAGGATGTAAATGGGGCAAAATAAGCGATGTCAATGAGACTTTTTCTACTAGTGTTAAGGCATAGACTAGCATCCAAAAGTAAAGGACTCAGAGGCCAGCTTAAGGCATGTCCCTTCACTACATCACAAGATACTAAACTCAGAGGCCAGCTTAAGGCATGTTCTAGCATCAAACATCTGCACTCCGGGTGAGGTGTTACGACCTAAATGCCCCGTTGTGCAGCTGCTCTACTCGTCAGACTCAGAGGCCAACTTAAGGCATGTTCCAACGCGATCATCACAAACATGTCTGGACTCAGAGGCCAGCTTAAGGCATGTCCTAGAGACGACAAACATACACATATAGGGCTCAGAGGCCAGCTTAAGGCATATCCCCATATATGACAAACAGCTCACGTATTAAGTTCAGAGGCCAGCTTAAGGCATAACTTAATACGCATCAATACAATATCATCCAAATCTATAAACTAATCTCTAGTTCTACTTTCTTATACTTCTAATCAACAATTAATTGATCCCTGGAACTAAGTTGAGGGAGAGCCGGTTTCCCTTTCGGTTACCCGACCGGGGGGTCTCTATCCTCTCTCCGTTCCCGAACCCAATATAGTGTTGCCCATCCTCCGGGGACCTCAAATACATATCACGGGTACACAAAACGAGTTTCAATCAAAACTGATTAACCGTTTGAAAGTTACGAATGAATTACGAATTCAAAATAGCTTACAGGGGTCCCCAGCCGGTCGGCAGGCAGCCGGTCGGCCGGCTGGTGACCCACTCATCCTTTCTTTCTTTTTCAAAGGAAGAACAACACAAGGACTCCCAACCGGTCGGCCGGCTGGGAATCCATTTCCCTAGCCTTCACAAATTCGTATACCAACCCACATGCACTCCCAGCCGGCTGGCAGGCGGCCGGTCTGCCGGCTGGGCTCCCTTCTCTCCTATGTGCTTCGCAAAACAAACAAAACAACATGAAGAGACTACCAGCCGGTCGGCAGGCAGCCGGTCGGGCGGCTGGCAGTCCCAAGGCCAAATACTTCAAAATACGAAAAACACACAAGATGCGCTCCCAGCCGGTCGACCGGCTCAGAGAGCCTGATACGAAAATCGGGATTTTCCAGCCATTTCCAAACTTCATAAATCGACACTAAAACTCAAGCATTGCTACAATTGATGTTTACCCAACATCATAAAACATCCAATACTACTATTCTAACAGCAAACAAGTCCCATAACAATCCTCAAACGATTATATCAAGTATCCGTCGCAAAATGTGTAAATTTTCAGAAAACAACATATGAGCATGTGAACATCAACAAGCATGAATTCATCACAATAAAACATTCCTAATCATGTTACTAAGTCCTTTAAACATTATACTTTAACAAAAATCAGAAACTAACATAAGAACACATCAAACTTGCTAATATTCACATTAAGGCCGAGTTTCTCATTATCGTCACCTTAAATGCACTCCGGCTTAAAGATCCTCCTCTACCACGAAGCTATCAATGTCCGGGTTGTCCAAGCCCACGCCTACAAGCACGAAAAACGATGTTAACGGAGTAAAAACGGAATTTATGTAAAACAGGCCAAATTTCGAAGTTAAGGATTTGAAAAACGAAAGTGATAGATGGCTTGGAAATTTGATGAGGATTCCGAAAATGTTATTGTTACCTTAAATCGGTAGACGGATGATGAAGAAAAGAGCAAAAGAAGAGGTTATTAATGGAGGTTTTAAGAGAAATGGAAATGTCAGATGTTTGTTTTGAGGATGATGTAATATGTCGACTAAAGGGTTTTAAGGGGGTTTATGGGTTGTCCTTTCCGAGTCAATAAAACGGGTTTGGACATCTTGAACGGATTTTAAGATGTGAACTTAAGTTTACCAAGTTTGTATTCGTCTTAAGGACTTAAGGTTCTTAAGACGGATCTTACTAATTAAATTTAAATCTTTCACAATAAATTATTAAAACATTATTTTATTACTTAAAATAATTCAAAACGCTTAAAATATATATTTTACGAAAATACGGGATGTTACAATCACCCCATCTTTCAAAAAGTTTCGTCCTCGAAACTTGAAGACAAGAATAAGTACGAAAACCATTCTAACTTCCAAAATGAACCGCACGGGTCATGACAACCCAAAACTTTATCTTTCAAAAAGGTTTCAAGAAGAAAAGGTTTCAAGGCACAAGTCTCGTCGATGGCTATTGAGATTCTCGTTACGTATTCAAGAGTCCGACATTCCAAATCTGAGACATGTCCCAAAATTTTTAACTCAAATAAAGCTCAATGACTCGGTGTTGATAAACACAGCACGGTTATCAGACGTCTCCAATAACACGTTCCAGTGGCATTCAATGCTGAAGTCGGTCAAAATTGTAAAACGTTATGCTCTTTAAAACCAAGTTTTCCTCAAAATTAACCTTTATCCTCAAATTCTTGAAAAAGTAAGATTGTAACAATGATTAAAAGTCGCTTCTAACGGAAGAGAAAGCAGTTTCAAATTCTCAAAACCATTAAGCTTTTCCAAAAACAGCGAATTTAAAGTCAACCAATAGGGAACAAGTTTCAAAACAGACGTTTGAGAGCGCGGAAACAGTCGCAAAGCTCATTTCCAACACGAAGAATTAAGGGTTTCAAGCCTTGCGGCTGTCAGAACACGAAAAGGAGGGTTGAAGGAACGGAACAATCAAGTCGAAGGTTAAAGAAGACGGTAACCTTTGCCAAACATGGGTACACTAACCGCTCAATCCATAATTAAAACATCGTTACAACGATCACTAATATACCCCAAGGCGATTTCAGTAATCTCGATGCTCACAATGGTTTCACGGTCTCTTTTTCTAACATCTCATCCTCCGAACAGGGTATTCCTCAACAAGAAGGTTTCCAAAACTCTGAACCGAAACTCTATTACCATAACAATGAATCCTCAAAACTCAAGATATAGTATATACTATCCTCTAACCTTAAATTCTGACCGTTTGATCCTAGCAACCTATTTCGCAAGGTTTAATATCTTAAATCCCCAAATTATAATCACAATGAACATTCAAAACAAGATCTCATTAAGGTAACAACTTCAAAGTCTGGCACGTCTATGACGGGTCTTCAAGACTAGTCCTCAAAACGATTCGAATCTCAAGGTTCCTCGAAGTCTAAAGCAACAATATCCTTTCCATGATTTATTCCTCAAAAGTTGAGATAACTCATCTCAGATAGTTCCCAAATGACGATTCAACCAAACTCTCAGACTACTCAACTCATGTGATACATCTACTAGACTTGTACCACAGTCCACCATAACCATACTCAAATCAACGCGTCTCTGGACTTACATCTCTCAACAAATCATTCATTCTCAAACTGATGATGTATCCTAAATTTTCCTTTAAGTCTTTCATTAGATAAATGCTAAGATCCATTAAGTAACTTAAGATCAACCACTCAGTCGATTCCACAAGTTCTTGTAAATGTTCCAATGTTCTCACACCGTTACTAACAACTCTCGTTCCTCAAGTTCAAATAGCATTAGTTGACTCATTCAATTATCAGGCAACGTCAGTACCTTCATCATATTCCTTGAAATCCATCGCTACTATAAGTTCCTTGAGGTCCTTAAATGGATATTCCAAACTCACAATTATCCATGACTCAGCTAGATTCTCGCACCTAAGTTCCATTAAAGGCCGTGTATAACACTCTACCTAGCACAATTATCTCATCATTCACTTACTCTTCAAATTAGTAACATAACAACTCTAGGGTTACCCAACACGTATTCAACAAGCTCCTTAGGTTTCTCCTCAAGTAACAACACTCACCAAATCACGATGTTCAGCAAATTCCAAGAGGTTTCCAAGTTCATCTATGGTAGGTTACCGCACAAGGTGTTTCAGGTAAGCAAGTTACCAGATTGAGTAAAAAGGAAATGAAGATAAATCCCAAAGAAGATTAATAGGAATATAAGGGAGGAGATTAAGATCTTAACAGTTACAAGCATATCAACCATAAATAAGACAGTAGGCATGAACATACCAGTAGGTGGGTCAGGATGAACTCCAGTCTCAGCTTGGTCCTGAACAGCTCTGGCTCCACTGGTCTCGACCTCTAGGTCAGTAGTAACAGCTCTGTTAACAGCGGTATTCCTCTCGGGGCACTCGAAGAAGCGATGCCCAGGCTTCTTGCAGGCATGGCAAAGATGAGAGTTACCGTGACAGTCAGCTCCGGGATGAAGGGTTTTGCGACATTTGAAACATCTCAGGGGTGCTTCTGTCGAGGGTTCTATGTCTCGATCCCTGGAAGTCTTAGGGTCAATAGTGATAGTTCGGTTGATGGCGCCATTCCCTACGCGGCACTCGAAAGAGCGATGTCCAAATCCCTCGCAGGTGAAGCATTGATAAGGGTTGCCATGGCAGTCAAGTCCAAGATGGAGATCCTTGTGGCACTTGAAGCACTTAAGGGGAACGTCCGATGAAAGGCTCATGCTCCGGATTTGGGAAGTCTTAACTCTCTGGGGCTTCTTGTTCTTCTGGGGACACTTCCTCTTTCCAAGAGGAGAGGAGGCAAGAGGGCTAAGAGGTCTCCCGCTTCGGCATCTATGCAAAGGCGGTGGAGGAGGAAAGAAGGCACTAGATTCTTCACAATAGATCTGGTAAGGGTCCTCCGCTCGCAAGACACCGTAGTAACTCTGAAAGTAAGAAGTCGGGTCACCACTGGCTACACTCCTAGTCTCAGCATTAAGCTTGCTCCGAAACAGATAGGCTTTGTCTTCCTCTCTCTCAACTAGCTGTGGGACAAAGTGGATTAGCTCCTCAAATCGATTGGTGAAGGCTTGAACAGAAAGGGTTCCTTGGCTAAGGTTCATGAACTCGGTCATCTTATCTTGGCGGGTGTCCCTATGGTAAAACCTCATGCCAAGAAGAGTCTTGAAACGACTCCAAGTGAAAGTAGGGCCACGAGTAGGAGGAGCACTGATCGTCAACCACCAACTCCTAGCCTCACGAACTAAGAACTTTGATGCTACTCGGGTCTGATCCTCAGGTCGAACGCTATAAATCATGAAATTCCTTTCCATGTCAAAGAACCAAGCGGTGAGGGTCGCAGCATTGGCCTCTCCGTCGAATGTCTTAGCTGCATTCCTCCACATCTGGGTGATAATCCAAGCCAATCCTCCAGGTTGGTTACTTCCCGAGGTTTGAAATGAAGAAGAAGGCATAGACGACCTAGCTATGCAATCCTGAAGAGTTGAATGAGGGCTTGCGTCTCAGCATTCTCATCATTGGTTGGCTCTGTCATTCTTGAATTAAAGAGAGTAAACCGTTAGACGTATTCCTAACAAGGCACAAACAGACTACAATGTAAATCCTTAGATATACCCCATCTCTCATTCATTATTTGTTTATTTGGTCAAGTTAAAGTTGGGGGTCACATGAGTGCGTCGGGAGCAATAATGCTCTGATACCAACTGTAAAACCCCTCGCGAAAGCAGAAATATAAACATACAAAAATACCAAAAATGCAGCGGAATTAAAACTTTTAAAGTAAACAACATGCGAGAAGAATTAAACTGAAACGGAAACTGAAACTGAAATAAAACAAAATAGATAAGTAACAGTTCTAAGTATCAAAACCAAATATGTACAACAGCCTAGGATGGAACATCCCTACAGGCACCAACCAAAACCTGTATCAAAAGAAACTAAGAGTCTAGCTAAACGATAACGGGTATGTCATATGATGAAAACAGGATCATCACTCGCTAGCTCTCGTCTGAACCCCGATCCAACCTGCATGTACCTACATACATGAAAACATGTACGCCATAATCAGTGGGGAGTGACTAGAGTTCTCCTAGCCACCTTTTGTGACAACACGTAACACATAAAGCAATACAGAATACTACAACATATATCAACATGTGAAGCATAAACATCTCATCAACTGATCACATACTATCATGCAAACTCTAGTGCACGGCTCTCAACCAACTTCATAAACCGTTAGGAAGGAGAGCCGGTTTCCCTACTGGTTACCCAGTCGGGGGGATCTTTCAATCCAACTATTTATGGAACCGAACTAAGAGTCACCCAATGCCTTGGATGATCAAACCATAACTCAAATAAACATTCATTTACTCATCATTATCAATACCTATATCTGACACGTACCAACTCAAGGCAAACAGATAAATTCAGCAAGTAAAAGGTTCAGCAGTCAACTTAAGACATAACCTAATACCCAAAACATTCAGCAAGTGAAAAGGTTCAGCTGTCAGCTTAAGACATAACCTAAACACCAAAACATTCAGCAAGCAAGGACTCAGAGGCCAGTTTAAGGCATGGACCTGCCAATCAGCAAGACACTAGACTCAGCGGCCAACTTAAGGCAAAGACTAGCATCCAAAAGTAAAGGACTCAGAGGCCAGCTTAAGGCATGTCCCTTCACTACATCACAAGATACTAAACTCAGAGGCCAGCTTAAGGCATGTTCTAGCATCAAACATCTGCACTTCGGGTGAGGTGTTACGACCTAAATGCCCCGTTGTGCAGCTGCTCTACTCGTCAGACTCAGAGGCCAACTTAAGGCATGTTCCAACGCGATCATCACAAACATGTCTGGACTCAGAGGCCAGCTTAAGGCATGTCCCAGACACGACAAATATACACATATAGGGCTCAGAGGCCAGCTTAAGGCATATCCCCATATATGACAAACAGCTCACGTATTAAGTTCAGAGGCCAGCTTAAGGCATAACTTAATACGCATCAATACAATATCATCCAAATCTATGGACTAATCTCTAGTTCTACTTTCTTATACTTCTAATCAACACTTAATTGATCCCGGGAACTAAGTTGAGGGAGAGCCGGTTTCCCTTTCGGTTACCCGACCGGGGGGTCTCTATCCTCTCTCCGTTCCCGAACCCAATATAGTGTTGCCCATCCTCCGGGGACCTCAAATACATATCACGGGTACACAAAATGAGTTTCAATCAAAACTGATTAACCGTTTGAAAGTTACGAATGAACTACGAATTCAAAATAGCTTACAGGGGTCCCCAGCCGGTCGGCAGGTAGCCGGTCAGCCGGCTGGTGACCCACTTATCCTTTCTTTCTTTTTCAAAGGAAGAACAACACAAGGACTCCCAGCCGGTCGGCAGGCAGCCGGTCGGCCGGCTGGGAATCCATTTCCCTAGCCTTCACAAATTCGTATACCAACCCACATGCACTCCCAGCCGGCTGGCAGGCGGCCGGTCTGCCGGCTGGGCTCTCTTCTCTCCTATGTGCTTCGCAAAACAAACAAAACAACATGAAGAGACTACCAGCCGATCGGCAGGCAGCCGGTCGGCCGGCTGGCAGTCCCAAGGCCAAATAGTTCAAAATACGAAAAACACACAAGACGCGCTCCCAGCCGGTCGACCGGCGGCCGGTCGGTCGACCGGCTCAGAGCGCCTTATACGAAAATCAGGATTTTCCAGCCATTTCCAAACTTCATAAATCGACACTAAAACTCAAGCATTGCTACAATTGATGTTTACCCAACATCATAAAACATCCAATACTACTATTCTAACAGCAAACAAGTCCCATAACAATCCTCAAAACGATTATATCAAGTATCCGTCGCAAAATGTGTAAATTTTCAGAAAACAACATATGAGCATGTGAACATCAACAAGCATGAATTCATCACAATAAAACATTCCTAATCATGTTACTAAGTCCTTTAAACATTATACTTTAACAAAAATCAGAAACTAACATAAGAACACATCAAACTTGCTAATATTCACATTAAGAACGAGTTTCTCATTATCGTCACCTTAAATGCACTCCGGCTTAAAGATCCTCCTCTACCACGAAGCTATCAATGTCCGGGTTGTCCAAGCCCACGCCTACAAGCACGAAAAACGATGTTAACGGAGTAAAAACGGAATTTATGTAAAACAGGCCAAATTTCGAAGTTAAGGATTTGAAAAACGAAAGTGATAGATGGCTTGGAAATTTGATGAGGATTCCGAAAATGTTATTGTTACCTTAAATCGGTAGACGGATGATGAGGAAAAGAGCAAAAGAAGAGGTTATTAATGGAGGTTTTAAGAGAAATGGAAATGTCAGATGTTTGTTTTGAGGATGATGGAATATGTCGACTAAAGGGTTTTAAGGGGGTTTATGGGTTGTCCTTTCCGAGTCAATAAAACGGGTTTGGACATCTTGAACGGATTTTAAAATGTGAACTTAAGTTTACCAAGTTTGTATTCGTCTTAAGGACTTAAGGTTCTTAAGACGGATCTTACTAATTAAATTTAAATCTTTCACAATAAATTATTAAAACATTATTTTATTACTTAAAAATAATTCAAAACGCTTAAAATATATATTTTACGAAAATACGGGATGTTACAATCACCCCATCTTTCAAAAAGTTTCGTCCTCGAAACTTGAAGACAGGAATAAGTACGAAAACCATTCTAACTTCCAAAATGAACCGCACGGGTCATGACAACCCAAAACTTTATCTTTCAAAAAGGTTTCAAGAAGAAAAGGTTTCAAAGCACAAGTCTCGTCGATGGCTATTGAGATTCTCGTTACGTATTCAAGAGTCCGACATTCCAAATCTGAGACATGTCCCAAAATTTTTAACTCAAATAAAGCTCAATGACTCGGTGTTGATAAACACAGCACGGTTATCAGACGTCTCCAATAACACGTTCCAGTGGCAATCAATGCTGAAGTCGGTCAAAATTGTAAAACGTTATGCTCTTTAAAACCAAGTTTTCCTCAAAATTAACCTTTATCCTCAAATTCTTGAAAAAGTAAGATTGTAACAATGATTAAAAGTCGCTTCTAACGGAAGAGAAAGTAGTTTCAAATTCTCAAAACCATTAAGCTTTTCCAAAAACAGCGAATTTAAAGTCAACCAATAGGGAACAAGTTTCAAAACAGACGTTTGAGAGCGCGGAAACAGTCGCAAAGCTCATTTCCAACACGAAGAATTAGGGGTTTCAACCCTTGCGGCTGTCAGAACACGAAAAGGAGGGTTGAAGGAACGGAACAATCAAGTCGAAGGTTAAAGAAGACGGTAACCTTTGCCAAACATGGGTACACTAACCGCTCAATCCATAATTAAAACATCGTTACAACGATCCCTAATATACCCCAAGGCGATTTCAGTAATCTCGATGCTCACAATGGTTTCACGGTCTCTTTTACTAACATCTCATCCTCCGAACAGGGTATTCCTCAACAAGAAGGTTTCCAAAACTCTGAACCGAAACTCTATTACCATAACAATGAATCCTCAAAACTCAAGATATAGTATATACTATCCTCTAACCTTAAATTCTGACCGTTTGATCCTAGCAACCTATTTCGCAAGGTTTAATATCTTAAATCCCCAAATTATAATCACAATGAACATTCAAAACAAGATCTCATTAAGGTAACAACTTCCAAGTCTGGCACGTCTATGACGGGTCTTCAAGACTAGTCCTCAAAACGATTCGAATCTCAAGGTTCCTCGAAGTCTAAAGCAACAATATCCTTTCCATGATTTATTCCTCAAAAGTTGAGATAACTCATCTCAGATAGTTCCCAAATGACGATTCAACCAAACTCTCAGACTACTCAACTCATGTGATACATCTACTAGACTTGTACCACAGTCCACCATAACCATACTCAAATCAACGCGTCTCTGGACTTACATCTCTCAACAAATCATTCATTCTCAAACTGATGATGTATCCTAAATTTTCCTTTAAGTCTTTCATTAGATAAATGCTAAGATCCATTAAGTAACTTAAGATCAACCACTCAGTCGATTCCACAAGTTCTTGTAAATGTTCCAATGTTCTCACACCGTTACTAACAACTCTCGTTCCTCAAGTTCAAATAGCATTAGTTGACTCATTCAATTATCAGGCAACGTCAGTACCTTCATCATATTCCTTGAAATCCATCACTACTATAAGTTCCTTGAGGTCCTCAAATGGATATTCCAAACTCACAATTATCCATGACTCAGCTAGATTCTCGCACCTAAGTTCCATTAAAGGCCGTGTATAACACTCTACCTAGCACAATTATCTCATCATTCACTTACTCTTCAAATTAGTAACATAACAACTCTAGGGTTACCCAACACGTATTCAACAAGCTCCTTAGGTTTCTCCTCAAGTAACAACACTCACCAAATCACGGTCTTCAGCAAATTCCAAGAGGTTTCCAAGTTCATCTATGGTAGGTTACCGCACAAGGTGTTTCAGGGAAGCAAGTTACCAGATTGAGTAAAAAGGAAATGAAGATAAATCCCAAAGAAGATTAACAGAAATATAAGGGAGGAGATTAAGATCTTAACAGTTACAAGCATATCAACCATAAATAAGACAGTAGGCATGAACATACCAGTAGGTGGGTCAGGATGAACTCCAGTCTCAGCTTGGTCCTGAACAGCTCTGGCTCCACTGGTCTCGGCCTCTAGGTCAGTAGTAACAGCTCTGTCAACAGCGGTATTCCTCTCGGGGCACTCGAAGAAGCGATGCCCGGGCTTCTTGCAGGCATGGCAAAGATGAGAGTTACCGTGACAGTCAGCTCCGGGATGAAGGGTTTTGCGACATTTGAAACATCTCAGGGGTGCTTCTGTCGAGGGTTCTATGTGTGGGGAATAAAGCATGTATTCACCCTAAACTTGCAGGATTATAATGAAAAATACAGTTGTGTTTATAGTCATAAGATTAAAAAGGATAAGAAAAGGAATTCAACCTTTGGTCCTTTGTGCTTATGGCCTAAGAACAGGAATTAAAGTAAATTCCCTCCTATAACTTGCACCCAAGACTTGATTGAGATGATGCCGCGTGTGCTAGAAAATACTCTCCAATTGCCTTGCAATATGGGGAGAGCTTTTGAGAGGTTTTAGATGTGAGATTTGAGTTTTGGGAAAAAGATGTTCTCAAAACCCTAATTGTGAGAATTATGAATTTCCAGTAAGTGACAAAAGGAGAAAGACTCTCCTTTTGTATTACTTAGGTCGGCCGAATGGGTCTTGGGTAAGGGTGGGCTTTTTCCACTCTTACCTTATACCTTTGCGTGATTCGACCCGTTTAGCTTTAAGTTGTTCGCGGGTTTTATTTATAAATCGTAACATGTTATCAGATATTAATACAGTCGATATATTAATAATGGTCTGACAAAATACGATATTGTATAATTACCCAAATTAATATAACTGTTTATATTAATACGCGAATACTATATTTAATTAAATATAACCGTTTATATTTAATTTACGAATTAATCTTGTAATCCGTATTAGCTAAAATTATTTAATCCGTATTAAATAATAATCTCAACATCTTATTGACTAATTTATTAGTCAACACCTCTGACTAACTGTTTAGTCATATCTGGCATAAATGTGACTGTATTTTCATACCTTCACATCTCTCAAACGTGTCCTATAGGTGTGACGTATAGGGACCAGTTGATCACCGCCATCCGTATGACAATAACGTCAAACTTATCTAGCAAGCCAACCGTTATTGATAAACGTGGATCAACTGGTAATAATACAAAAGTATGCCCTTGTGATCCTTAAAGAGATTTAATAAGTCATTGTACTTAATTGTCAAGGACACCAGCCCCAACAATCTCCCACTTGTCCGTACAAGGGTATGTGCAATGACGTTATCACACTACATGTGGAGGACACAATCTCCAACAAACTCCCACTTGTCCGTACAAGTGTAGGTGCGATAACCGAATCTCATATCCTTTTAAAATTTCTCCCACTCAATGCAAGACAATTTGCAAATCCGCATTCGCAAAGGTCGTATCTCACAAGCGATCTGTATCAAGAGTGGTTTCCCCGACTAGAGAGTAACTTAACTGATAAAACGAATCTGTATTCGAGCATGGCCATGCATTTCAGTTACTACTCCTCGAGTGGCCCTGAGAAATGATAAAATCCTGATAAGGGTTTGGATATTTCCCTCAACTCGAATCTTGCCGATATCGCCCAGCATGAAATAACCCAGAAAAAATCCTCTTGGCCCCTGTTACGGTGACCGTGGGAAAGAAACCAAAGTTACCCAAAATCTGTCTTAATCTCAAGAAACAGTTGAAAGTCAAAAGACTCGACTCTAAGGAACACTATGGAGGTCCTATCCACGACCTGGCACCCAATGTTATAAAACATTTAGGACTCCATAACGTTGTCACGGGGTGTCCTACGAGATATTCGTATAACTCGCCTTTGTGATTGGTCAGTCATCCACGTGACTTATGGCTCGTTGAACCCACCATCAACCAACGTCACAAAATGATTACCTGAGTTATCAGCTCAAGTGGGTAATCAAGGACCAAAACGATGTAATGTTAATCAGTTCACTTTGTGGTGTTCAAAATTGGCGTACAATTCCACATGAGAAACAAAACATTTTATATCATAACAATAAGGTTGAATAGAGTACACGAGAAAATGAATTATTACATGAATTCATAAAAGAGTACTACAACTTAGGAATACATCCAATTCCCATGGAATGAATGTGCCCTTCATGCTTATCACGTGGTAATGCTTTTGTGAGAGGATCGGCTATGTTGTCATCCGTAGCGATCTTTTCAATAAAAATCTCCTTTTGCTCCACATAATCTCTGATTAGATGAGCTTTCCGTTGTACATGCCTAGCCTTGCTGCTAGACTTATGCTCCTTAGCTTGGAAGATGGCACCGCTATTGTCACAATAGACGGTGATTGGGTCATTCGAACTAGGCACTACTGATAGTCCTTGTAAGAATTGACGCATCCATATTGCTTCCTTAGCTGCTTCTGAGGCGGCATAGTACTCGGACTCAGTCGTAGAATCTGCTGTAACACTCTGTTTAGAACTTTTCCAGCTGACAGCAGCGCCATTAAGAGTAAAGACAAATCCAGACTGAGATTTCGAGTCATCTCGATCTGTTTGGAAGCTAGCATCTGCGTAACCCGTGGCGCAGAGCGTTGAGTCGCCTCCATAAGTCAATCCCCAATCTTTAGTCCTCCGTAGGTACTTAAGAATGTTTTTCACGGCCATCTAGTGTTGTTCACCTGGATGAGCTTGGAATCGGCTTGTCATACTCAATGCATATGCAACGTCAGGACGTGTGCATATCATGGCATATATGATCGATCCTATTGCCGAAGCATAAGGAATCCGACTCATGCGCTCTTTCTCTTCCACTGACTTAGCTTCTTGAGTCTTGCTCAAGTGAAGCCCAGGAGTCATAGGAAGGAACCCCTTCTTGGAGTTCGTCATGCTGAATCTCTCCAGGATCTTCTCTATATAAGATTCCTGACTGAGAGACAACATCCGTCGTGATCTATCCCTGTAGATACGGATGCCCAAAATTCTTTGTGCCTCTCCCAGATCTTTCATCTGGAAATGGTTTTTCAACCATGCTTTAACCGAAGATAAGAGAGGTATGTCATTCCCAATCAAGAGTATGTCATCGACATACAGTACTAGGAATACAATCTTACTCCCACTCGACTTGATATAGAGACATGGTTCCTCGACTGATCGAATGAACCCATTCTCTTTTATCACTTGGTCGAAGCGATGATTCCAACTCCGCGATGCTTGCTTAAGTCCATAGATGGAACGCTTAAGCTTGCAAACTTTCTTAGGATGTGCTGGATCGATAAAACCCTCGGGTTGTACCATGTACAACTCTTCCTCCAAATAACCGTTTAAGAAGGCGGTTTTAACGTCCATTTGCCATATTTCATAGTCATGAAATGCGGCGATCGCTAAGATAATCCGAATGGAACGTAGCATGACTACGGGTGCAAAGATCTCATCGTAGTGCAAGCCTGGCACTTGGGTGAAACCTTTAGCAACTAGTCTAGCCTTATGGATATCTTGTTGTCCTTCCACGGCATGCTTTATCTTGTAAAGCCATTTGCATTGAAGGGGACGTACCTTTGCAGGTAGGTCCACAAGATCCCACACGTTGTTCTCATACATGGAGTCCATCTCGGATTGCATGGCTTCTAGCCATAGCTTTGAGTCAGAACTGGTCATGGCACCTTTATAGGTTGTGGGTTCATTACCCTCTAGGAGTAAGACGTCATCTGTATCGTGTTCCTCGACCATACCAATGTATCTGTCCGGTGGAATAGAGACTCTTCCTGACCTCCTAGGTTCCTCAGGGATATCTACCGCAGCCTCGGTTGAAGGTACTGTTTCCTCCAATGGTTGCTCGGTAGTTGGTTCTTGAACCTCCGATAACTCGAAGGTTCTATTACTCGACTTGTTCTCGAGAAATTCTTTCTCTAAGAACGTGGCACTAGCCGCAACAAAAACACGTTGTTCGGTAGGCGAGTAGAAGTAATGACCAAACGTTCCCTTTGGATAGCCTATAAAGTATGTCTTGACCGATCGCGGGCCGAGCTTATCCTCGTGTCTCCACTTGACATAAGCCTCGCAGCCCCAAACCCGAATAAAGGACAAGTTAGGGACCGTTCCCTTCCATAACTCGAATGGAGTCTTGTCAACAGCTTTAGACGGACTTCGGTTAAGTATTAGAGCGGCCGACAAAAGAGCATAGCCCCACAATGAATCAGGCACAACGGTGTGACTCATCATGGATCGAACCATATCAAGTAAAGTTCGATTTCTCCGTTCGGACACACCATTTAATTGTGGTGTTCCAGGTGGAGTCAACTGTAGCACGATCCCACAGTCTTTTAGGTGTTGATCAAACTCGCGTGAAAGATACTCACCACCATGATCCGAGCGTAGTGCTTTAATCTTTCTACCCAGCTGGTTCTGTACCCGATTCTGGTATTATTTGAACTTGTCAAAGGATTCACTTTTATGTTTCATCAAGTAGACATAGCCATATCTACTCAAATCATCCGTGAAAGTGATGAAATACCTATAGCCTTCTCGTGCGTTGATCGACATAGGGCCACATACGTCCGTATGTATGAGTCCTAATAGGTCGGCAGCGCGCATTCCAACACCTTTGAAGGAAATACGAGTCATTTTGCCGATGAGACATGATTCACACGTGCCATATGATTCGAAATCAAAGGGCGAAATAGCTCCATTCTGTATGAGCTGTTTTACGCGTTTCTCATTTATGTGTCCCATACGACAATGCCATAGGTAAGTTTGATCTTTGTCACCTACCTTTATTCTTTTATTATTCACATGTAATATCTCGGTGGTTTGATCTAAAACATAAATTCCATTCATGGAAACTGCCTTGCCATAAATCATATTGTGTAAGGAGAAAATACAGCTATTATTCTCTATTACAAATGAAAAGCCGAGTTTGTCAAGTGCAGAAACTGAAATAATGTTTTTGGACAAACTAGGAACATAATAACAGTTATATAAAAATAACTCGAATCCACTTGGAAGCTGGATTACGTATGTTCCCTTCGAGACTGCAGCCACACGTGCTCCATTCCCGACACGCAGGTCCACCTCACCCTTGATTAGGGGTTCTTGGTTTTGGAGGCCCTGCACATGATTACATAGATGAGAACCACAACCAGTATCAAGTACCCAAGTTCCGCAACTTGCATGGTTAATCTCAATCATGTGAATAAAAGAAGAAGAAGACATACCAACAGGAGTAACACGGCCTGTTTTAATGTCCTCGCGATACACGGGGCATGAGCGCCTCCAATGCCCAGTCTTGTGGCAATGGTGACATTCCATGCTTGTATCCTTGCTCTTTGTCTTGCCTTGTGAGTTACTCGACTCACCAGGCCCACTCTTAGCAAATCCTGGTTTCTTGAACCTGGGCCTACCTACCGCTAGGTCGCCCTGAGCTTTAGCCTTCCCTTTACCTTTTCCCTTACTTGAGATCATGAGAACATCCTGCTTTAGACTCCCACTCAACTTTAGATCCTTCTCAGTCTGTACGAGAAGGGAGTGGAGCTCATGGGGAGTCTTCTTCATGTCGTTCATGTAGTAGTTGGCCCTAAAGAGGGCGAACCCATCATGAAGCGAATGAAGCATGCGATCAACGATGATGTTCTCACTGATCTTGCAGTTTAGGGTCTCCAGTTTCTCGATATTCTCAATCATGTTGAGAATATGTGGGCTAACAGCTTGGCCCTTCTGGAGTTTCGCCTCAAAGAAGCGACAGGTATGCTCATAAGAAACGATTCTCGGAGCCTTGGAGAATTCGTTAGTGAGCGTGGTGAAAATCTTGTTTGCACCATGGGTTATGAAGCGTCTTTGCAAATTAGATTACATTGCATAGATGAGTACGTTCTTTATCGCACCCGCTTCCATGACGAAGTCGCTATGAGCGCGAACATCGTTGGCTCTAGCTCCAGTTCCTGGGTGTGCCGGAATGGGCTCAGTTAAAAACTTAAGCTTTCCGTCAGCAATGGCAGCATTCCGTAGTGTTGCCTCCCAGTCAGAGAAGTTTGACCCATCATTCCTCAGTCTAGTTGACTGATTCATGGAGTCCATGAAGGCTTTTAGCCAGGATTCACGTGCTAGCTTGGCACTTGGCATTGGGTCTTCACCAGCCATTTTAGTTTTACAGCAGTTTTAATGAACGTGTTCTACACTGAAAGAAGATAAAACAAAACCATATAAGCAACTTATTGTTGTGATTTAAGTCTATATTAAATTGAATTTAAACTCGTAGACTCATGCATTTATATAATTGATCTCCCTCAAGAATTATATAAACGATCCCAAGACTCAATTTCCGTATATTGATAAGCCCACAGTTTGGCTAATTCCAATCGTTGGAACTCTTGGTCGATAGATTTCCGTAAATCCTATCTATTAGTCCATCTCAGTCACTGGAATATTATCGAGTGACCATGATGTTGAGATAAAATAAATCATCTGTTCCCACTTACCCGACGTAGAAGGGGTCATATTATGCCTACCGACGAAGAAGGGATTCATGGGAGGCTGATTTATAAAGACTAATCTCAATTTTTGGTTATACGAGAAAGACCCCATCAACTCTTATTTATCCATATTTAAGTGAACTAAAAACTAGCATTTGCGTGAATGAATTAAATAAAGTGATGGCTTTTAAATTGACATGTGACATCTGTATTGTCACAGAAAACTAACGCGTGACCTCTACATGAGTCAGTTTTCAGGCATGATATAGGTGGTTTGGTTTTTAGGCGGAATATGATGCAAGCTATTATCGATGAAAGCGTAAAGATAAATGCAATAAACGTAAATAAAAGTCCTAGTGTGGCCTATCCTACCAAAATAAACATAAAACAACTTGGAATCCACCGTTGGACCCTAGAAGCTTGTCTTGATGTTCTATCTTGGTCCTTGCAGCGGGAGTGAGCATCCGGTCTCCGTCTTGTCTTTGGTCTTCACAAAATTACTAATTTAAATTACAAAAGTAATCCTAGATACATTCTAATTTAAATACAAAAGTAATTACATGGCAAAAACCCAAAACGGAGATTCAAGATCTCAAAATTACAAGCAAGATCGTGTCCCTTCATTACGGTGACACAATCTTCTAAGGCCACACTAAGTTACAACCGTTTGCAAAAATTAAATACGTTATTGAAAGCATTCAAGGCATTCACAAGACGATAAATAAAATGCATCAACTAAAAACAATTTATACATGACATAATACTGTTATTATGATTAATAAATTTATACCAAACCACCTTTTAAGATTAAAATTAAGTGACTATACCGTTTTAATCACCAATTTTAACAAACATATAATCCATTATTTTAAACTGTTTTAAAACAATATGTATCAAACGAGGGTGAACCGTTTCACTAAATAATACACTATTTCCGTATATAGTATATTATTTTAAGCCATGTGAAAATAAAACATGTTATTTTCGAAAATAAAAAAAAAAACGAGTCTGTTACAGGGGGGGAGGTCGACCGACCTAAACTTGTGGTCGACCGACCTCCTGCCGAAAAACGAAAAAATCTGCAACAGTAAAATCGGTCGACCGACCTATTAATTAGGTCGACCGACCAACAAGTAGTAAAAACGAATTTCAGAAAACGCAAAACGCTGCACTTTTTGAAATTAAAACAAGTTTTTACCTTTTAAACTTTGATTAAAACAAGTAAATCAAAATTAACATCAACAAGGGTTCACATATTGTTAAGAATATCGATTAATTAACAATATGTAAACAGGAATCGAAAAACAAGATCGAAAACTCATAAAGGAAACTGTTTTTTAAAAAAAAACAGAAAACTCACACAGGGGCGGTCGACCGACCGCTAATACTGGTCGACCGACCGACGCAGCGGCAGAAACGAGATTTTTCAAAATCTTTAAAAAAACTTATGAAAAACACAAAAGTAAAATTTTCATGGCCTAAGGCTCTGATACCACTTGTGGGGAATAAAGCATGTATTCACCCTAAACTTGCAGGATTATAATGAAAAATACAGTTGTGTTTATAGTCATAAGATTAAAAAGGATAAGAAAAGGAATTCAACCTTTGGTCCTTTGTGCTTATGGCCTAAGAACAGGAATTAAAGTAAATTCCCTCCTATAACTTGCACCCAAGACTTGATTGAGATGATGCCGCGTGTGCTAGAAAATACTCTCCAATTGCCTTGCAATATGGGGAGAGCTTTTGAGAGGTTTTAGATGTGAGATTTGAGTTTTGGGAAAAAGATGTTCTCAAAACCCTAATTGTGAGAATTATGAATTTCCAGTAAGTGACAAAAGGAGAAAGACTCTCCTTTTGTATTACTTAGGTCGGCCGAATGGGTCTTGGGTAAGGGTGGGCTTTTTCCACTCTTACCTTATACCTTTGCGTGATTCGACCCGTTTAGCTTTAAGTTGTTCGCGGGTTTTATTTATAAATCGTAACATGTTATCAGATATTAATACAGTCGATATATTAATAATGGTCTGACAAAATACGATATTGTATAATTACCCAAATTAATATAACTGTTTATATTAATACGCGAATACTATATTTAATTAAATATAACCGTTTATATTTAATTTACGAATTAATCTTGTAATCCGTATTAGCTAAAATTATTTAATCCGTATTAAATAATAATCTCAACATCTTATTGACTAATTTATTAGTCAACACCTCTGACTAACTGTTTAGTCATATCCGGCATAAATGTGACTGTATTTTCATACCTTCACATCTCTCAAACGTGTCCTATAGGTGTGACGTATAGGGACCAGTTGATCACCGCCATCCGTATGACAATAACGTCAAACTTATCTAGCAAGCCAACCGTTATTGATAAACGTGGATCAACTGGTAAAAATACAAAAGTATGCCCTTGTGATCCTTAAAGAGATTTAATAAGTCATTGTACTTAATTGTCAAGGACACCAGCCCCAACACTATGTCTCGATCCCTGGAAGTCTTAGGGTCAATAGTGATAGTTCGGTTGATGGCGCCATTCCCTACGCGGCACTCGAAAGAGCGATGTCCAAATCCCTCGCAGGTGAAGCATTGATAAGGGTTGCCATGGCAGTCAAGTCCAAGATGGAGATCTTTGTGGCACTTGAAGCACTTAAGGGGAACGTCCGATGAAAGGCTCATGCTCCGGATTTGGGAAGTCTTAACTCTCTGGGGCTTCTTGTTCTTCTGGGGACACTTCCACTTTCCAAGAGGAGAGGAGGCAAGAGGGCTAAGAGGTCTCCCGCTTCGGCATCTATGCAAAGGCGGTGGAGGAGGAAAGAAGGCATTAGATTCTTCACAATAGATCTGGTAAGGGTCCTCCGCTCGCAAGACACCGTAGTAACTCTGAAAGTAAGAAGTCGGGTCACCACTGGCTACACTCCTAGTCTCAGCATTAAGCTTGCTCCGAAACAGATAGGCTTTATCTTCCTCTCTCTCAACTAGCTGTGGGACAAAGTGGATTAGCTCCTCAAATCGATTGGTGAAGGCTTGAACAGAAAGGGTTCCTTGGCGAAGGTTCATGAACTCGGTCATCTTATCTTGGCGGGTGTCCCTATGGTAAAACCTCCTGCCAAGAAGAGTCTTGAAACGACTCCAAGTGAAAGTAGGGACACGAGTAGCAGGAGCACTGATCGTCAACCACCAACTCCTAGCCTCACGAACTAAGAACTGTGATGCTACTCGGGTCTGATCCTCAGGTCGAACACCATAAATCATGAAATTCCTTTCCATGTCAAAGAACCAAGCGGTGAGGGTCGCAGCACTGGCCTCTCCGTCGAATGTCTTAGCTGCATTCCTCCACATCTGGGTGATAATCCAAGCCAATCTTCCAGGTTGGTTACTTCCCGAGGTTTGAAATGAAGAAGAAGGCATAGACGACATAGCTATGCAATCCTGAAGAGTTTGAATGAGGGCTTGCGTCTCAGCATTCTCATCATTGGTTGGCTCAGTCATTCTTCAATCATAAGAGAGTAAACCGTTAGACGTATTCCTGACAAGGCACAAACAGACTACAATGTAAATCCTTAGATCTACCCCATCTCTCATTCATTATTTGTTTATTTGGTCAAGTTAAAGTTGGGGGTCACATGAGTGCGTCGGGGGCAATAATGCTCTGATACCAACTGTAAAACCCCTCGCGAAAGCGGAAATATAAACATACAAAAATACCAAAAATGCAGCGGAATTAAAACTTTTAAAGTAAACAACATGCGAGAAAAATTAAATTGAAACGGAAACTGAAACTGAAATAAAACAAAATAGATAAGTAACAGTTCTAAGTATCAAAACCAAATACGTACAACAACCTGAGATGGAACATCCCTACAGGCACCAACCAAAAACTGTATCAAAAGAAACTAAGAGTCTAGCTAAACGATAACGGGTATGTCATATGATGAAAACAGGAGCATCACTCGCTAGCTCTCGTGTGAACCCCGATCCAACCTGCATCTACCTACATACATGAAAACATGTACGCCACAATCAGTGGGGAGTGACTAGAGTTCTCCTAGCCACCTTTTGTGACAACACGTAACACATAAAGCAATACAGAATACTCCAACATATATCAACATGTGAAGCATAAACATCTCATCAACTGATCACATACTATCATGCAAACTCTAGTTCACGGCTCTCAACCAACTTCATAAACCGTTAGGAAGGAGAGTCGGTTTCCCTACTGGTTACCCAGTCGGGGGGGTCTTTCAATCCAACTATTTATGAAACCGAACTAAGAGTCACCCAATGCCTTGGATGATCAAACCATAACTCAAATAAACATTCATTTACTCATCATTATCAATAACTATATCTGACACGTACCAACTCAAGGCAAACAGATAAATTCAGCAAGTAAAAGGTTCAGCGGTCAACTTAAGACATAACCTAATACCCAAAACATTCAGCAAGTGAAAAGATTCAGCGGTCGGCTTAAGACATAACCTAAACACCAAAACATTCAGCAAGCAAGGACTCAGAGGCCAGTTTAAGGCATGGACCTGCCAATCAACAAGACACTAGACTCAGCGGCCAACTTAAGGCATAGACTAGCATCCAAAAGTAAAGGACTCAGAGGCCAGCTTAAGGCATGTCCCTTCACTACATCACAAGATACTAAACTCAGAGGCCAGCTTAAGGCATGTTCTAGCATCAAACATCTGCACTTCGGGTGAGGTGTTTCGGCCTAAATGCCCCGTTCTGCAGCTGCTCTACTCGTCAGACTCAGAGGCCAACTTAAGGCATGTTCCAACGCGATCATCACAAACATGTCTGGACTCAGAGGCCAGCTTAAGGCATGTCCCAGACACGACAAACATACACATATAGGGCTCAGAGGCCAGCTTAAGGCATATCCCCATATATGACAAACAGCTCACGTATTAAGTTCAGAGGCCAGCTTAAGGCATAACTTAATACGCATCAATACAATATCATCCAAATCTATGGACTAATCTCTAGTTCTACTTTCTTATACTTCTAATCAACACTTAATTGATCCCGGGAACTAAGTTGAGGGAGAGCCGGTTTCTCTTTCGGTTACCCGACCGGGGGGTCTCTATCCTCTCTCCGTTCCCGAACCCAATATAGTGTTGCCCATCCTCCGGGGACCTCAAATACATATCACGGGTACACAAAACGAGTTTCAATCAAAACCGATTAACCGTTTGAAAGTTACGAATGAATTACGAATTCAAAATAGCTTACAGGGGTCCCCAGCCGGTCGGCCGGCTGGTGACCCACTCAGCCTTTCTTTCTTTTTCAAAGGAAGAACAACACAAGGACTCCCAGCCGGTCGGCAGGCAGCCGGTCGGCCGGCTGGGAATCCATTTCCCTAGCCTTCACAAATTCGTATACCAACCCACATGCACTCCCAGCCGGCTGGCAGGCGGCTGGTCTGCCGGCTGGGCTCCCTTCTCTCCTATGTGCTTCGCAAAACAAACAAAACAACATGAAGAGACTACCAGCCGGTCGGCAGGCAGCCGGTCGGCCGGCTGGCAGTCCCAAGGCCAAATACTTCAAAATACGAAAAACACACAAGACGCGCTCCAAGCCGGTCGACCGGCTCAGAGAGCCTGATACGAAAATCGGGATTTTCCAACCATTTCCAAACTTCATAAATCGACACTACAACTCAAGCATTGCTACAATTGATGTTTACCCAACATCATAAAACATCCAATACTACCATTCTAACAGCAAACAAGTCCCATAACAATCCTCAAACGATTATATCAAGTATCCGTCGCAAAATGTGTAAATTTTCAGAAAACAACATATGAGCATGTGAACATCAACAAGCATGAATTCATCAAAATAAAAAATTCCTAATCATGTTACTAAGTCCTTTAAACATTATACTTTAACAAAAATCAGAAACTAACATAAGAACACATCAAACTTGCTAATATTCTCATTAAGGCCGAGTTTCTCATTATCGTCACCTTAAATGCACTCCGGCTTAAAGATCCTCCTCTACCACGAAGCTATCAATGTCCGGGTTGTCGAAGCCCACGCCTACAAGCACGAAAAACGATGTTAACGGAGTAAAAACAGAATTTATGTAAAACAGGCCAAATTTCGAAGTTAAGGATTTGAAAAACGAAAGTGATAGATGGCTTGGAAATTTGATGAGGATTCCGAAAATGTTATTGTTACCTTAAATCGGTCGACGGATGATGAAGAAAAGAGCAAAAGAAGAGGTTATTAATGGAGGTTTTAAGAGAAATGGAAATGTCAGATGTTTGTTTTGAGGATGATGGAATATGTCGACTAAAGGGTTTTAAGGGGGTTTATGGGTTGTCCTTTCCGAGTCAATAAAACGGGTTTGGACATCTTGAACGGATTTTAAGATGTGAACTTAAGTTTACCAAGTTTGTATTCGTCTTAAGGACTTAAGGTTCTTAAGACGGATCTTACTAATTAAATTAAAATCTTTCACAATAAATTATTAAAACATTATTTTATTACTTAAAATAATTCAAAACGCTTAATATATATATTTTACGAAAATACGGGATGTTACACGATATATTATATTAATTTGCGATTGTATTAGTTAGTGATTACGTATATTATACTTGTTAGGTGACGATTTTGAAGTGGCATAATTCTTTTTACCTGTTGGCTTGCTGTTGGATTATATTATTGTCCAGGTAGGTTACACTATCACTATTCTACTGTTATGTGTTATGAATGGATGTTGGGTGTATGATATGGATGATGAGCATGAATGATATGAGAATCGTAAATGATTATGAGTAATTATTATTACTGTTGCATTCATAAGTATGGTTATTATTATTGTTGCATTCATGAGCATGACATATGCATTGGATACGGATTTGAGATGATGGGATATTATTGGGCCCAGGCTAGTTCTGCAGGACTAGACCTAGTGACCTCAGCTGTTATGCTGGTGTTCGGCGACGGCCGATTATAGTCTGTCGGGAGGTTCGTTATGGCTGGGTGTTACGGGTTTGATATTGAGAATTTAGAATTGAGATTGAGCTCGAGCATATCATGGCATTTGCTTATCATTATTGTTGCATTATTTATTATTTTGCTATCCTACTCAACCGCGAGGTTGACAGTGTATTCGTGTACACCTACGATGATCCGGAATGGGGAGTAGATTCTACAGGTCAGAGGCAGATGGACTAGGAGCTTGGGCATGGAGAGAGACATGGCTTGGACCTACTTAGATTTAGATCACCTACTTAGATGCTATCAATTGTATTTCTTTTTATTCCTTGCATAGTAGTTGTAATATCAAATGTTTAAATTTAAATCAGTTTTATATAACGTACTTTGGATTGTTTTACTTTGTTATTTACTACCTCGGACATTCCGAGATGGTAACAGCTCTATTTATTTGAGAATGTCTTGCTAAAGGCTCTTAAATAAATGGGGGTGTTACAAATGGAGTTTAGGGGTTTATTTAGAATGGAGTATTTTGAATGGATGGATCGTTTGCATAGGGTTTTGTCCCTTTTGGCCCATTAGGTGAAGAAATAAAGTAATATTCAATCCCATTGTCGAGCAAGGAAAGACGGAAAAGAAAGAAAAACAACCACGCCTTTCTACAGAATCTGGCGCGGGTCGCAAGACCACGCGCGAGTCACAGGAGCACGCGCGGGTCGCCAGTGTTGCAGATTTACTTATGCTTTATTTCCCTTATTTCCTTATTTCAGCTATTTTTATTATTATTATTATTAGTTGTAGTAATATTAGGTTAAGTATTTAGCTTATCCGTCACATTTTCATTCATTCCATTTTGCAATTGAAAAGACTATCAAGAACCCTAATTACTTTTGATTAATCATTACGAGGAATTAATCCTCTCTTTTCTTGGATCGATAAACGGAAGCTTCGACTAATTAATTGTGAGATTGTTCTTTCTCCCTTTTATTTTCTCAAGTATTGTTTATGATTATTGTTTTCTCTTGCTAATCTGATCATTTAGTAATTGTTTACTTTAATCTACCGCATGTTTAGAAATTGAATCCGTAATTTGTCAATTAATCTAGACTAAAGTACCAAACTTTATCCTAATAATTTGTATGTGTTTCATCGTTATTAGGATGAAGTAAAGACTAAATATATAATTTGAATCGTTAACCGCGTGGGTTAAAGATCGTTATCTTTATTGCTCCCTTGTATTGTTAATGTTATTGTTGGATTAAATCTAGACGCTTCGCTTAATTAATTCAATAATTAGGGCCTCCTAATGTCGCATTTCGACTTACTTGACTATATTCAAGAGGAAGAGGAAACTTGTATTTCCACTATAAATTCCTTGAGAGTAATTGAGTTAAAGACAATCGAAGACCAATTAGTTTGTTGATAATGGATGTTTATTGACCAAGACCTTTTAATCATCAAATTATGTGCTGTTAGTATAGTGTATATGCTCAAAATCGTTGCTTAGGAATGCTAATCGAAGTGTGGAAACAACTAGCGAATTGCAGGAAAAACACAAAGAAGGAATTGATCTCGTGCTTGGGCGCAGGCTGCGCAATTTATGTGCAGGCTGCGCAGCCCATAGGCGCAGCTGCGCCACCCCATACGCAGGCTGCGCCGCTCGTGAGCGCTGTAGCTTGCGTTTGTTAATTGTTTGTGGGCTGTTTTGGGTGATTGTTACCCATTTGTTTTAGCATGTTTTAAGTGATATTTCATGATAAAATTATTTGGTTTGAAATGTATATTTATGTGGTACGATATACGTTAACCGAACTTACGTTCGTTTTATGTCAATTAATCGCATGATTGTTAATAAATAGATATCCGTTGTTTTATCGCGAAATAAAGTATCACTTGAGTAGTAACATATCTAATATGTATATTAAAAGGTTATAAGCTTTTTTTTATGAACCTAATCGATGGTATTTGATAGAGGGTTTCTTATTGAGTTCCGATACTAATTCACATGTTAATGTATGGTTGAATTGTATATGTCTCAAGTGTTTCTTCTTACTTGTTTCCTTGAATTACATGCTAAGATTATATTTGGTATTGAATGCTTGGTTGTAAATTTACTTGAATGATTTGCTTGTTTGATGTCCAAGAAATTAGGTGGCACTTGTGTCGGGTTCGGAAATCAATTTGAGGAGAAAGACCCCCCGGCCGGGTAGCCGGAAGGGAAACCGGCTCTCGCCTCAAACGGTTTCCGAAGTTGGCTAAGTGTTGAATGGATGTATAGAAAATAATATCGAATTACCATTTGAGTTTGTTTGTAGTCCAAAAAGTTGGACTACTCTTACACGGGGTTCGGAATTCGGTTTGAGGAGAAAGACCCCCCGGCCGGGCAACCGGAAGGGAAACCGGCTCTCACCTCAAATGGTTTCCGAAATTGGTCAAGGGTTGAGTGCAGTCTTAGAAATGGAATAGTAGAACGGTTAATTGAGTTTAAGTCAATGTTTTATCGTGATTCAATCGAATACTGCATCTTAGGTTGATGTGTTGTGTAATGCATGTGGAGGTTATACTATGAGTTGTTATATGACTCTTGTTATCACCATCACCGTGATATGTCTTGGTATGACCGTTGATAGTGTGTTTCCGGTCAGGTTTCAGATTGTCCGCCCGACTTAGAGGGTATCTCGTTCCTAGCTAGATCGAGTCTTGGAGGTGTCTTTGGACACTTGTCGAATCGAGGAAGGTTTATACCTTGAGAGTCTGGCTAGATTTAGATTAGGACCGTATATCGGTTTGTCGTCCTACAAGGGGGTTGTATTCGCTGAGACTAAGTAGACTTGTTGTTGTCGTATAATGGAGTCGTCATATGCCATCTTCCATGTTAAGATGATTGTTGTGTCTAACTTGCCTGCGTTATGGTACAGTGTTAGATACTGGTGAATATCTGTATTAGTTAGACCTGAGTTATGATTTATGAGCTAAACACCGAGTTAGTGAATGTGAAAATATGCTATGTTAGGTTATGTCTTAAGTTGACCGCTGAACCTTCATAGTTAGTGAATGTGCATTATTGCTTGTATGAGTTGTATATATATGAGTAAACATGATGTTGTTGGTGTCAGTGAATATTATGATAACGAATTATGATTGGTGTACTTCACATGATGAGGTTTATGTTGGAGTATACATGTTTGGATTATGTGATTATATGTTATGTGTTGGTGACAACAAGTGGCTAGGAGCATCTCTAGTCACTCCCCACTAAATGTGGCGCACATGTTTCATGTGTGTAGGTTGGTGATTGTTGTACAGGGTTTCACATGGGGCTAGCGAGCGATGATCCTTCATCGATAACATTTACCTTACTCGTTAGGTAGATCTTAATTTTTGATAAAAAATTTTGTGCCTATAGGGATATCCTATTTTGGGCTGTGTTTGTATTTAAATACTTAGTACTTGTTTATGTTTTAGTTTATTTACGTATTTCAGTTTTGTAGTACGGCACCTCACATTTAGTTTACTTTATTCAAAAGTTTTAATTCCGCGCAAATTTCATGCATTTTTGGTTGTTTACTTTTCCGCTGCTGCGAGGGGTTTTACAGTTGGTATCAGAGCGTTATCGCTCCCGACGCACTTATGTGATCCCCGAACTTAACTTGACCAATAATTCAAATAATGAATGAGAGATGGGGTAGATTTAAGGACAAGTGGTAGTCAGTTTTATAATTGCTTTTATTAGGTTCTAATGTGTTTGTTGAGTGTCAATGATGTTAATCCTGCTCCTTGCTTCGACGAACCGTGAGCTTACCTATATGGCGATCAAGACCGGTGTCTTCTACCATGGATGGAAGAGTTGTGCTACCGTTGGAGAAGGCTTCTGAGCTTTGAAGATACTCACCTTTCTTTGTGCATCACCTTCTTGATAACTCCGGATGCACGTCCTTTTTCCTGGAATAGTTGTCTGTCTTAACTGAAATCTATCTTCATATTCTTTCGACTTAACCTTGTGGCTTGCTTTCCCGAGGTACCTTGTAGGTAAACCTTTCCTTTAATTGGATTTGTGGAATTAGTTCTTGATGATAAACCGAACCGTGTTGAGAGATGTGGGTATTTGAGGAAAACCTAAGATGTATTGTGAGACATGTTTTGATGACCAAGTGACTATTTGTTTAACCAATTGAAAGACTTACTTTGAGGTTAAGTTTTATATGTGGCTTCGGTAGGACCTAGCCTTATGAGTTATACTGGGATTGTGAAAATCTGTGGTTTGAAAAGTACTGCTTGGAGGAGTTAGATGAGATACTTGAAGTCCTAGAAGAATTTGGAGGAATAGGCTTGAGAAGTGAATGATGATGAATAGAAGAGTGAGGCAGGTTAGTGTTACTCAACCTTGAGGATGGGATCGACTTGAGGAATAACTTATTGTCGGAGGAGTGAGATTCATTGATAATAATAGTTGAGTATATGAAGGATATATGATTTAAACTTAGAGGAAGTGGATAAATATTCGACCTTTGGTTACTTAGTGGATCTCGGAGCTCAACCATTAGAGTACTTGAGGAAATTTGAGGATATGCACCACTGATGTTTGGATAGAATAAGGAAATTCGTTGTAAATGGAAGTTTGGTTACTTGGTAATTTAGGAGTTGTTAACGGACGACCATTGGTGTTTATGTGTTGACCGTGGAATAGGGATTTGCAATTTGAAAGTGTCATGTAATTAACATTTGAGGAATAGAGAAACTCAGATATTTAAACCTTATGGAATAGTTAAAATGGGAATGACGCTAATCCTTTAATTTTGAGGAGTTACAGTGTAGTGGACCGCTTGAGGAAATGTTTCATCAGAACCATTGATACGTGCATATACAATACACTTTATTTATAGTTTTGGTACGTATTTCTATTCATGTTAGGTAGCTTTTAGCTATTTTTCCTCCCGAAACGGTTTACTTTGGCATTTCTATGTTTTAAATGTAGGAACAAGCAAAAGTGAGCTAAACCAAGCTTTAATCGTCCCTCGGAAGCCTTCTTAGGGGAACTCTCAAGATAAGGGTCCAAACTCGCTGTTTTGGGGATGCGTGCAATCTGATTAGGAGCTGATGGGAGCAGTAAGCGGTCGACCCACCTGTCCACTTGGTCGACCGACTAAGGTGTCGAAGCAGAAAGTAAAAATCACAACACAAGTGGTCGACCGACCACAATGCCCGGTCGGCCGACCAGTTCACGGGCTGAGCAGCTAGTTTCTTATTTTTAGTTTATTTTCTAAGATTTGTAATTTGAAAGACTATTAAGAGACAAAAAGTTATTAGATTAGGTTAAGCTTTCATTAGTCAGAAACACATTAGACCTAGAGAGGAAAAACTCCAACTTTCAGATTTGTTCATCGATTTCCGTTCGGTAGTAAGTTTTTAATGCAATTAATTTTCTTTGTTGTTTCAATTCCTTTTCCTTCTTATTCTTGTTATTTTGATTTATTTATTTTTCCCTTCAATTTTTATTTTATGAATATGTTATCTCGCATGACTTTCATTAGATTCGTTAGTCTCAATTCTCCAATTATGAATAGCTAATTCCTTTGATTGGGAATTAGGGGAACCATGGCGAAAATTAGGTTTTTATTGGTTATATGATTTTTTTTACCGATCTCAATACTTGTTGGTGAATTAATTCTGCTAGATTGAAATATTACCGGGATTCGTTTAACAATAGGTTTAGAATTGCCTTTGAACGAAAGTTTTGTGCTTTTCTATGAACCCTAAGACCGTAAGGATTCGGATGAATATTGACTTACCTTAACCATGGTGACCGAAGTTTCCAATCATCCTTTTACCTTGTTCTAGATTTCTCTTATTTTATCATCTTTGTTGTTAGTCTCAAACAAACAATCAACCCCCCCCCCCCCCCCCCCCCCCTCATATTTTGTTATTTCAATAGACTTTGACTTCGCGAACATAAATAGCTACGTCTCTCTGTGGTTCGACCCTTAATATCGCTATCTATAGTTTTAGTTTGGTTTTATAAATCTTATCTTTGACACCCACAACGCCGGGTATCAAATTTTGGCGCCGTTGCCGGGAAACGGTATAATTTTGTTTGTTAATTTTTAGTTTATTTTTCTTGTCTTAAGGAACTTCGGTTCCTTAAGACCGTCGCTTACCTTTTCTTCTAGTTTTGTTTTACACAGTTAGAAGACAGGTTTTCGAGAGGAAGGCTTGAGTACTCTCACTCATAGAGATCATGACTACTATCTACGATCACATTCATCTAAAAATGCAAGATTTGCCGAAGGGGTTCAATTTGCCTACTTCTACTACTGGTTCTTTCGAGCTCCACCCCAAGTACATCATTTTGGTGGAGCAGAATTAATTTGCTGGTTTACTATAAGAGGATCCGTTGAAGCATGTAGAAACATTCACGGATTATTTTTGTTCTATACACATACCGGATGGAGTGACCCAAGATGAGGTGAAGGCTATGATGTTCCTGTATTCTTTGAAGGATTCTGCACGGGATTGGTATCGCTACCTTGATAGGGCACCTGAGAAAGTAACTGATTGGACTTCCTTGGCATTGGCTTTCTATAAAAAGTACTATCCACTTGCGAAAGCCAATGACTTGAGAAGTCAAATCAGAAATTTTCAACAAGGACCCGATGAAGAATTTTGTGAGGCGTGGGGTCGGTTCAAGAAATTGGTTCGGTCCATTCCTCATCACGGTTTCCCACAGTGGTATCTTTAATTTGCAACCAATTCTACAATGCTCTATATGATGACTACAAGGTCATACTTGATGCAGCTGCTAGTGGGAGGTTCCAAAATAACACTGATCATAAGAAGGGTTGGAACACCATTGAGGACATGGCAGTTCATTGGGTTGAGTTTGGAAGTTCGCGCGGAAATTCGCGTAGGTTGAATGTAGAGATGGGTCGCGTTTTGGCTCTTGAGACATCCGTTGAAGCTCGTTTTGAAAAGCTTGAGGCAGCCCAGCTGAAGCAAGAAAGTTCAAACCTGATTACTACGGTTGACAACACGAGTGAAACGGTGGAGTTAAGAGGGTTAGTTCAAACCCTCATGACTCAAATGTTGGAGATGGAAAAGGCTCAAGTTGCGTCTTTGAAAACTTTTGAGAGCCAATTAGTAATCTTAGCTGTTAATCAGGTTGCTAATTCTCTGAGCAAGTGTGAGAGTCCCATGGAGACGATCAATGGCATTAACCTCAGTAGCGGTCGTTCATATGATGGATCGGCGTCCCAGGAGAAATCTGATAATGTTTCTGATGTAGAAACTGATATCGTCCTCAGTAAAGTCAGTCGACCGACCAACATCCACGGTCGATCGACCGACATACCTGATGACTCGTTAGTTTCTGGAAAACAGAAGCCTTCTGATCCCAGTTCAACTGGTCGACCGACCGACATTCCTGGTCGTCCGACCAAAGCTCCTAAGCAGAATGCAGATTCAAATCTTGACTTGTCTGATTCTTCTCTCATCAATGAACCAACTGAGATTTTACAGCTAAAGAAGCCGAAGATTGCTGATCCTACGGCTAGTGTTGCAGTTCCGTATCCGGAGCGATTGAAGAACTCGAAAACGGCTCAAAAGTTTGGTAAGTTCTTGGAGATGGTGAAGAACCTCGAGGTAACAATCTCATTCACTGATCTAATCACCCAGGTACCCTCTTATGCTAAGTTTATGAAAGATATTTTGAGTCGTAAAGGTAAGAGGAATTTTCAGGATGAAGGTGCTATTGCTTTTGTGGAAGAATGTAATGTTCTTTCACAAAACAATATTCCACCTAAATTAAAAGACCCGGGTAGTTTTTCTATCCCATTCACCATAGGTAACCATGTGATTGGGAAAGCCCTTTGTGATCTAGGGGCTAGTGTCAGTGTCATGCCATATTCTGTATGTGAAAGACTTAATATAGGTAGACTTAAGGTCACCAATATTACCCTTCAAATAGCAGATAGATCCACCCAAAGACCCTTAGGAGTCTTACAGGATCACAATCTCCAACCGTGGCCACAGCCGGTGGGCCATTGCCGATGACACCACTGAATGGGAGCCCCATGGAACCTCTCTCGATTTTGCATCTTTTACTCCACTAGTTGTTATTCCGCGCGCGATGCGCGCGGAATTCCAAGGGACGTAATTTATCATTATTTAAATATTCATAATTTTAACATAGTAGTTTTTTTTGTTCGTATCATATTCATGTGGCGTGTTGATTTGTTAATTTATCATTATTTTTGTTCATATCGTATAGTCTACCTATCTCGTGTAAGTTACGTAAACATTGGCTCACGGGAATCGTCAACTTATAAGCTCAGAGCTACGTCCCACAACGGACCTCCTACTACCCTGACTCTAGCATTCGTAAATTACATTTCTGAGACTGATTATTGTCTGAATGACAACATTATACGTCAACTTATTTTTAGTACTTTACAGTGGACAATCAACTCAAAAGGTAAGTAAACCTTTCCAAGGTGCAAAGGTTTTATTTCTGTCTAATGAACAAACTCCCAGCAGAATGAGAAGTAGAATGAAAAACTAATATCACCATGTATTAGACAATTATGACTGTAAAATAAGCTTAATCTATCTAATGAAAAATAAATATTACTGTTGCGCACATTATCTACCAAATTCTTCGTATGGTATTTATTTAACTACTACAGTATAGCAGTGATAGAGCTTATTACTCTACCCGTTGTCCTAATGAACCTACACCCTCCACATACTCCCTCACTCAATGGTTCTTTATCACTCCTCCTATTCTTCCCTCTCCACCCCCCTCTGCTCCATCTCTCCACCCCTTCAAACAGCTCCAAGCACCCCTGCAAATACTCCTGCTACCCCCAACTATACCTGCTACCACACATGTTTTCACTTCCCTCTCATTTTCTCCATATACCACCTCACCTTCTAACTTCTCTACTCCCTCACAATCTGCCTTTGTCCAGCCTGTACAACCTGACCTATTCAACTTGTTCACCCCCTCTATCAGACCCCTCACGTGTCACCACTCGGCTCATGAAAAACATTCATGTGCCGAATCCGCGGTATGCCAAGTTAGCCCATATCTCAAACACCTCTCTTCCCATATCTTCCTCAAAACCGCTCTCTTTGATCCGAAATGACAGACTACAATGTCTCCCGAAATTCTGCTCTCATGACCAATAATACTTGCTTCCATGTTCCCTTTGACACATCTTACAATATTGTTGGTGTCATTGGGTGTTTCGCATAAAATATAATCTGGACAATACCATCAACAAATATAAAGCCCGTCTGATACACCTGTTACCACACATGTTTCTACCACCCCCCTCCTCCCATTCTTTTACCACCTCACCTTCTAACTTCTTTACTCCATCACAATCTGCCTCTGTCCAGCGCAGCCTGACCTGTTCAGCCTGTTCACCCCCTTCTATCAGCCCCCTCCCGTGTCACCACTTGGCTCATAAACAACATTCATGTGCCGAATCCCCGATATGCCAAGTTAGCCCATATCTCCAACACCTCTCTTCCCACTGTCTCCCTCAAAACTGCTCTCTCTTATCCGAAATGTCATGTCTACCAAAAATTCTGTTATCATCACCCATAATACTTGGTCCTTGTTCCCATTAACACATGTTACAATGTTGTTGGTTCTGTTGGGTGTTTCGCATAAAATATAATCCGGACAATACCATCAACAAATACAGAGTCCGTGTAATACCCGGTATATTTTAGTTACGATGTTGATCTTGTTTTGTGTCGATAAGATGATTTTTTTACAATGGGTAATTACTTAATAAGTATACATGTTTATATGGTTTAATTGTGTTGTATGCTCTAGTTGGGGCTCGAGCACGAGACCTTTAGTTACGAGTCATGGGCCTCGTTATTTGTGCACTACAATCAGCCCACACACCACGTAAACCCTAACGAAACCCTAAATCATGCCTAAGATCTTATATCTCGTTTAAACCCTCTCTATGCCGCCTATTGAGACTGGAAAAGACCTCATCTCTGACCTAGTCTATACACAATTGCCACCCTAATCTCACTGCCGCCACCACACAGAAGAGAAGGAGTGTGCTCACGGCCACAACCACCGTCACGTTTTCCGAGAAGTTGGATCTGAAGTCAGGTAAGCGTCTGACACTAGTGTTTCATGTTCGTGTTTATATGTTTTGTCGAGTCTGTAGAAGGGTCGTGTGTGGTGGTGATGGTCTGGGTAGTGATGTTATGCGTTGTGGGGTGGATAAGGGACGTCAGGGTGGTGGTCGTAGGGGTTGTAGTGTGTCGGTGTCGGAATAGGAGGACTGTTTGTCACCACTGGTTGTAAGGAGTTCTGGTGTTGGTTAAGTTATGCGTACAGGGAAGGAGGTTGGGGGTGGTACCACCGTTGACTCGGGGGAGGTCGACGCGGTGGTACCAGCGTGGTGTCTCATACGCGTGTCAGGGAGTGTCGGGGTGGCGTTTCCAGTGGTTGTAAAGGGTGGTTGTCTGTGTCGATGGGGGTTGTAGTTTCGTTACCAAAGGTACAGGCGGGAGTCAGACCTGGGTTGGAGGGCTAAGGTCTGACTCGCCGGCGGTCGTCGAGGACTCAGGTGGTGTCAGGGAGGCAGTGTGTTGCCGGCTGTGTCGTGGGGGTTGGTCTGCTGGTGTTCGATGTGGTGTTTGGCGGCAAGGGAGGCGGCTGCTTTAGTGATGGGGGCTGTCGGGTTTTCCTAAGTTGTTTTAGGGTTTTTGGTGTTATTATTATTATTATTATTATTATTATTATTATTATTATTATTATTATTATTATTATTATTATTACTATCATTATTATTAATATCAATCATTATTATTGTTAGTAGAATTTATGTTGTATTTAGTAAGTCGTATTTTCGTACGTGTTTGGGGTCGTGTTAATTAGATATACGGGTCGGGAACTATTTAAGTGATGAGAACGTTTATGTTTGGAAAGTTGCTAAATTGGGAAAGTTTCTATTTATGGAAACTTTCCACTTATGGAAGGTTGCTTTTTTTTTAGTAAGTATGATAGTTAAGGGGTACGGGAAGATTGTTAATTTGTTACGTATATCTATTTAGGTAGCGAGTTTCGCGTGGAACATTTTTGACAAGCCTCGGGCGTATCTACGTTTCCTGCTATTTCAGGTAGGGGATAATACTATTATATGATGTGTAATCTACTCTTATTTGATATGAAGCTTGGTGGTGAAATAATATCATGTGATCGTTATATTGTATTATTTATATTATTCTGAGATATTATGTGATGTGATTATATTTTGGGGTCTTGTGATACGGTGTTGGAACGGTGCGGAGTATATATATGGTGTTGGATCGGTGCGGAGTATATTTGGTGTTGGATCGGTGCGGAGTATATTTGGTGTTGGATCGGTGCGGAGTTTATTGGCGTTGGATCGGTGCGGAGTTTACTATGTTATTATATTTATTGTTTTCCCTACTCAACCTCGTGGTTGACCCTGTGTGTTCGTGATCACCTGTGATGAACCAAATTATTGGGGAGCAGATTGACAGGTGGCTGAGACTAAGGGGGAGCTATGGGAGAAAGAGCTTGGATCCGGACCGGATTAGATGTCTAGATCACCTTAGTCAGTTTAGTACGAGTTGTACTTTATTTTGTTGTTAAGACTTTTGGATACGGATGTAAGAACATGATTTGAGTTTAAATTTAATTTAAAGTACTGTTTATCTTCCTTTGTATCTACTGCCTCGGGAAACCGAGTTGGTAACACCTTTATTTATCTGAGGAGTCCTAGTTCAGGCCCTTGAATAAATGGGGGTGTTACAAAGTGGTATCAGAGAAAACGATCCTCAGGCCTAACCTAATGAACCCAATGAATGTAGGAGAGTCTAAATAAAATGAACCCCGGGATAGGACTGTTAGGAGCACACTAAAGGTAAAGTATGAGTCTGGGGCCCCCTCACATCGAACCATTGGCCCTATCAGTTTTACCCGGGAACCCAGAGTGAAAATATGAGAGAAAAAGGGTAGATTAGGAAAAGATGGAAGTAATGGTATAATGTGATAAAGTATCTATGCAAACTTGAGTGTATGAAACTAATCGAAATAGCCGGGAGGGGCATGAACATGAAAGGGTTTTGATTGTGAATAAAGAGGTGTGAACTTATGTGGTTATGTGAAGTATCTTGAAATATGTCAGAAAATGCTTTCTTTTCCTTTCTCATCATGTCTAGTGATATGCGGTTATGTGATCCCGAGCCATGTTATAATTTTACCGTACACAATCTGGTAGTGGATGTTAGCCTTTATCGTTTAGGGATTTTAGCCCTAATCCTAATGGGTACCCACATGAGTCGGGACTCATCTCTTTCTGTTTTATTATAGTATGCCTCCGCGAAGAGACAACCTCGCTAACATCACACAAGAGGAGTTAGACCGATTACTAGCCGAGAATGCGGCTCTAAAGGCTAAACAGATGGACTCCGCTAAGATGAGCACGATAATCGCGAGGCACCATCCTACCCAATTCACCGGGGAGGGGGAACCTCATTTGCTTGGAGCCTGGTGCAGAGAATTTAGTAACTTGTTCGAGTTGGTGAATTGTCCTGATGAACTGAGGGTTGACCAGGCAGCCCACTATCTGAGGGGACTGGCTGGAGACTGGTGGACCGCGAATAAGGGAGAGATCCGGGAAGCAGCTACAGAGGATGGAACCGCGTTTGTTCCTTGGGATGCATTCAAGGGGGTCTTGAACGAGGTGTTTTTACCAGAATTCCAAAAGAGCAAGCTGAGAGAGGAGTTCGACTCATTCAAGATGTCGGAGGACATGACCGTAGAGGCTTATTACAGGAAATTCATCCAGTTGGTGCACTATGTGGGAGACATGGGGTTTGATGATGCCATGCTGGCAATGAAGTTCGAGAGAGGGTTATCTATTGCTATCAAGAAGAGACTGATTGCGGCTCCGCCTACCACTGTCCGAGACATCTACCTAAGGGCTGGGGCGGCGGAGAGGCTCTCAGATATGATCAAGGAAGAAAAGAAGTCGAAATCAGAGAAGAGGAAGGCTGAGACTGTGACGGAAAGTTCTGGGTCAAAGAAACCAAGCACCAACAAGTATAGTGGTTACTTCAGTAACAACACTTCTGGAGGTGCGAGAACTCAGAGTGGGGGCAATCACATGAGTGGGGTTTCTGGCAATGGTTCGGCGGGAATTGTGTGTTTTGGCTGCGGAAAGAGGGGACATAAGCAGGCGGTGTGTCGTTCGTCTGGAGGAAGTCAGTCTGGGGGCTATCGTACGCCTACATCCGGATACCAGGGATCCCGTACTCAGTCCTATGGTAGTAGTGGTTATCGCACACCCACGACAAACTATAGTGGGGGTGCGAAGTCTGGAGGGAGCAGCAATTATCAGAGGAACTATAACAATTACCAGAGCCGCCCGTACCAGAATCAATTCAATGGAAGTGGAAGCAACCAAAAGACAGGAGCGGGAGGAAATCAGCAGGTTGGGACATCTTCTGCCAGCCAGACTGGAGTCAAGTCCAGTGGCAAGCTCTTTGCCATGGGGAAGCAGGCAGCTCAGGAGGATGCGCATGTGGTAACCGGTACTTTTCTTGTGGACTCTAAGCCTACTTTCGTACTTTTCGATTCTGGTGCCACCCATTCGTTTGTGTCTAGAGATCATGTTAAGGCTTTGGGACTTGAAAGATTTGAATGGATCGCGGATCCAGTGACCATACCCTCAGGCGAGTCGATAGTCTGTAATAGAGTATATGGTAGTGTACCCATCAAAATCGGGGAAGCAATTTTCTATTGTGACCTCATAGAGTTTTCTCTGGGGGGCTTTGAGGTGATTCTGGGGATGGACTGGCTAGGGAAGTATCGAGCTTTCATCGACTGCCATCAAAAGAAGATTTCCTTGAAGGGGCCTAAGGGAGTGAGGGTGTCTTACAAGGGATACCGAGTCAAACCAAAAATCAAATTCATTTCTGTCAATACCCTTAAGTCTGGCTTGAGGAAAGGAGAGAGCCTAATCTTATGCCAAATGTGGGATTGTAAGGCTGAGACCCCCAAGACTAGTGAGATACCTGTGGTACGGGAGTTTGAGGGAGTTTTTCGTGACGACGTTCCGGGATTACCGCCAAGGAGGGAAGTGGAATTCTCCATCGACCTAAAACCAGGGGCGGGACCCATATCTAAATCACCGTACCGTATGGGACCGAAGGAGATGGAGGATTTGAAGAAGCAGTTGGATGAACTAGCTGAGAAAGGGTTCATCCGACCCAGTGTGTCGCCCTGGGGAGCACCCGTTTTGTTTGTGAAGAAGAAGGATGGTAGTTTGAGACTTTGTGTTGACTACCGAGAGCTGAATAATGTGACCATCAAGAACCGTTATCCTTTGCCGAGAATTGACGACTTGTTCGATCAGTTAAGTGGAGCTGGGGTTTTCTCCAAGATTGATTTGAGATCCGAGTATCATCAGTTGAGAATAAAGGATGAAGATATTCCAAAGACCGCTTTCCGAACGAGGTATGGCCACTATGAATTTGTGGTTATGCCCTTTGGATTGACTAATGCTCCAGCTGTGTTCATGGACTTGATGAACCGAGTCTTCAGTCATATTTGGACAAGTTTGTGGTGGTATTCATAGATGATATCCTGGTATACTCCAAGAATGCAGAAGAGCACGAGGACCATTTGAGGAAGGTACTTCAGACCTTGGAAGAACATAAACTCAATGCTAAGTTGAGTAAGTGTGAGTTCTGGTTGGAGAGAGTGGCGTTTTTGGGGCATGTAATTTCAAAGGAGGGAGTGTCTGTTGACCCTAGTAAGATTGAGGCGGTGACTAAGTGGCAAAGTCCGAAGAATGTGAGTGAGATTAGAAGCTTTCTGGGATTGGCTGGATATTATCGTAGATTTGTCAAAGATTTTTCAAAGATAGCGAAGCCGTTCACGTCGTTAATGAGGAAAGAAAACCGATTTGTCTGGGATGAGAGTTGTGAGAAGGCATTCCTAACCCTGAAGGAACGCCTGACAACAGCTCCTATCCTTGCGTTGCCAGTTGGGAGTGATAATTTCGAGGTTTATACCGACGCATCGAAGCATGGGTTGGGATGTGTGCTAATGCAGAATGGGAGAGTGATAGCATATGCATCTCGCCAGTTGAAGACTTACGAAGAGAATTATCCGACTCATGATCTGGAATTGGGTGCAGTCGTGTTTGCACTTAAATTGTGGCGCCATTACCTTTATGGAGCCACTTTTAAAGTGTTTTCTGATCATAAGAGCCTGAAGTATATCTACACCCAAAAGGAGTTGAACATGAGGCAGAGGAGGTGGATAGAGTTAATCGGAGACTATGATATGCAGATTATCTACAATGAGGGCAAGGCGAATGTAGTAGCTGATGCCCTAAGTAGGAAATCTGTCCATGCTTTGGATTGTGCCAGATCGAGAGTGAGGTTACATGGTGAACTAAGGGAGATGGGAATATTCATGATCCGGAAAGGGGATGCCCTTAGTGACCTAACAGTGGAGCCTGAGTTGTATGGTGAGATTCGGGAGTTGCAAGGTAATGATACGAGAATCCAGAAGTGGCGTAGGATGGTGGAGAGTGAAGGTGGAGAGACTGCATCCAAGTTCAGTGTTCATAATGATGGTAGTTTGAGGTTCAGTGGGCGATGGTGTGTTCCGGATGTAGAGGAGCTAAAGAAGAAAATCCTGACCGAAGCTCATGCTACTCCATATTCTTTTCACCCAGGGGGTGATAAGCTGTATAAAGATCTTAAGAAGACCTTCTGGTGGCCTAACATGAAGAAGGAAGTCGCAGAGTTCGTGTCGAGGTGTTTGACTTGTCAGAGAGTGAAGGGGGAGCATAAGAGACCCCAAGGGAAAATTCAACCCTTGGATGTGCCAGAGTGGAAGTGGGAGAACATTTCGATGGACTTTATCGTGGGGTTGCCTCGGACTCATAGGGGCAACAACATGATTTGGGTGATCGTGGATCGTTTGACTAAGTCAGCTCACTTTATTCCCATGAAAGATACCTGGAGTAAAGCTGAGTTGGCTAAGTCATATGTTCAGAATATAGTCAAACTGCATGGCGTACCCAAGGACATTGTTTCAGATCGAGACTCGAGGTTTATATCCAGATTCTGGCAAGAGTTGCAGGCTGCTTTGGGTACCCAATTGAAGATGAGTACAGCTTTCCATCCGGCCACTGACGGTCAGACTGAGAGGACGATTCAGACCCTTGAGGATATGTTGAGGGCTTGTGTCCTTGAGTTCGGAGGATCTTGGGAGGATCGACTAGGATTGATCGAATTTTCTTATAATAACAGCTACCATGCCAGCATAGGGATGGCCCCTTTTGAGGCTTTGTACGGGAGGAAGTGTCGGAGCCCTGTGTGTTGGGATGATCGGGCTGATGTTGTGACATTGGGGCCAGATATGATTCAGGAGATGGTGGAGCAGGTTCAGATTATTCGACAGAGGATGAGGGCCGCTCAGGATAGACAGAAAAGCTATGCCGATCTGAAGAGGAGCGATATTTCTTTTGAGGCCGGGGAGAAAGTACTACTTAAAGTCTCTCCGATGAAGGGTGTAATGAGATTCGGCAAGCGTGGCAAACTGAGTCAGAAATTTATTGGACCATTTGAGATCTTGGACAGAGTTGGAGAGGTGGCATATCGCTTAGCTTTACCTCCAACCCTATCCAAGGTCCATAATGTGTTCCATGTGTCCCAGTTGAGGAAATATGTGAGTGATCCATCACATGTGCTTCAGCACGAGGTGATCGAGATAGATGAACAGTTGGCATATGTCGAGACTCTGAAGGAAATTCTGGACAGGAAGGTACGAAAGACTCGCAATGGCGAGACGTCCTTGGTGAAGGTCTTATGGACCAACCATAATCAGGAGGAGGCTACGTGGGAGCCTGAGGCATCTATGAGGGAGCGTTATCCACATTTGTTCGATTAAGGTAAGTTACGCGGACGTAACCTTTCTTTAAGGGGGGTGGAATGTAATATTCCGTGCGTTAGGTAAACTTTTGTGATGGTTACATTCTGAGTTCGTCATTGTTTGTTATTTCACTTTTCGTTGTGCCACCCAAGCGAGGGTGAACTTCGGGACGAAGTTCAATTTAAGGGGGGAAGACTGTAATACCCGGTATATTTTAGTTACGATGTTGATCTTGTTTTCTGTCGATAAGATGATTTCTTTACAATGGGTAATTACTTAATAAGTATACATGTTTATATGGTTTAATTGTGTTGTATGCTCTAGTTGGGGCTCGAGCACGAGACCTTTAGTTACGAGTCATGGGCCTCGTTATTTGTGCACTACAATCAGCCCACACACCACGTAAACCCTAACGAAACCCTAAATCATGCCTAAGATCTTATATCTCGTTTAAACCCTCTCTATGCCGCCTATTGAGACTGGAAAAGACCTCATCTCTGACCTAGTCTATACACAATTGCCACCCTAATCTCACTGCCGCCACTACACAGAAGAGAAGGAGTGTGCTCACGGCCACAACCACCGTCACGTTTTCCCAGAAGTTGGATCTGAAGTCAGGTAAGCGTCTGACCCTAGTGTTTCATGTTCGTGTTTATATGTTTTGTCGAGTCTGTAGAAGGGTCGTGTGTGGTGGTGATGGTCTGGGTAGTGATGTTATGCGTTGTGGGGTGGATAAGGGACGTCAGGGTGGTGGTCGTAGGGGTTGTAGTGTGTCGGTGTCGGAATAGGAGGACTGTTTGTCACCACTGGTTGTAAGGAGTTCTGGTGTTGGTTGAGTTATGCGTACAGGGAAGGAGGTTGGGGGTGGTACCACCGTTGACTCGGGGGAGGTCGACGCGGTGGTACCACCGTGGTGTCTCATACGCGTGTCAGGGAGTGTCGGGGTGGCGTTTCCAGTGGTTGTCTGTGTCGATGGGGGTTGTAGTTTCGTTACCAAAGGTACAGGCGGGAGTCAGACCTGGGTTGGAGGGCTAAGGTCTGACTCGCCGGCGGTCGTCGAGGACTCTGGTGGTGTCAGGGAGGCAGTGTGTTGCCGGCTGTGTCGTGGGGGTTGGTCTGCTGGTGTTCGATGTGGTGTTTGGCGGCAAGGGAGGCGGCTGCTTTAGTGATGGGGGCTGTCGGGTTTTCCTAAGTTGTTTTAGGGTTTTTGGTGTTATTATTATTATTATTATTATTATTATTATTATTATTATTATTATTATTATTACTATCATTATTATTAATATCAATCATTATTATTGTTAGTAGAATTTATGTTGTATTTAGTAAGTCGTATTTTCGTACGTGTTTGGGGTCGTGTTAATTAGATATACGGGTCGGGAACTATTTAAGTCATGAGAACGTTTATTTTTGGAAAGTTGCTAAATTGGGAAAGTTTCTATTTATGGAAACTTTCCACTTATGGAAGGTTGCTTTTTTTTTAGTAAGTATGATAGTTAAGGGGTACGGGAAGATTGTTAATTTGTTACGTATATCTCTTTAGGTAGCGAGTTTCGCGTGGAACATTTTTGACAAGCCTCGGGCGTATCTACGTTTCCTGCTATTTCAGGTAGGGGATAATACTATTATATGATGTGTAATCTACTCTTATTTGATATGAAGCTTGGTGGTGAAATAATATCATGTGATCGTTATATTGTATTATTTATATTATTCTGAGATATTATGTGATGTGATTATATTTTGGGGTCTTGTGATACGGTGTTGGAACGGTGCGGAGTATATATATGGTGTTGGATCGGTGCGGAGTATATTTGGTGTTGGATCGGTGCGGAGTATATTTGGTGTTGGATCGGTGCGGAGTTTATTGGCGTTGGATCGGTGCGGAGTTTACTATGTTATTATATTTATTGTTTTCCCTACTCAACCTCGTGGTTGACCCTGTGTGTTCGTGATCACCTGTGATGAACCAAATTATTGGGGAGCAGATTGACAGGTGGCTGAGACTAAGGGGGAGCTATGGGAGAAAGAGCTTGGATCCGGACCGGATTAGATGTCTAGATCACCTTAGTCAGTTTAGTACGAGTTGTACTTTATTTTGTTGTTAAGACTTTTGGATACGGATGTAAGAACATGATTTGAGTTTAAATTTAATTTAAAGTACTGTTTATCTTCCTTTGTATCTACTGCCTCGGGAAACCGAGTTGGTAACACCTTTATTTATCTGAGGAGTCCTAGTTCAGGCCCTTGAATAAATGGGGGTGTTACAGTCCGTCTTATCGCTAAAGGATTTCATCAATGACTGGGTGTTGATTACACTGAAACTTTCAGTCCCGTTGTTAAACCCGTCACGGTGCCCCCATTCTCTTGCTTGTACTCACCCGTGGTTGGTCTCTCAAGAAACTCGACATTAACAATGCTTTTCTTCAAGGTACATTAACTGAAACTGTTTTTATGTTTCAACCTCCAAGCTTTGTTAATCAATCTTTCCCAGCTCATGTATGTAAACTGTCCAAAGCTATTTACGGTCTTAAGCAAGTTCCTCGAGCTTGGTATAATGAACTTACGAATTATCTCCACTCTTATGCTTTTACTCAATCTGTTTCTGATCATGCTCTATTTCTTTTTAATAATCATTCACTCACCATATATCTTCTTGTTTATGTCAATGACATTATATATATAGTCACCGGTCCCAAATCCCTTCATCCTGATCATTTTATTTTATCGCTTGCCAATCGATTTTCTCTTAAAGATCTTGGTTTCCTGTCATACTTTCAAGGAGTAAAAGTAGCACTTACAACCTCTGGCCTACGACTCACCCAAACCAAGTACATCCATGACATACTTACTCGCCCTCATATGCTTGATTGAAAACGCACCACTACCCCTATGAGCCTCTATCCTCCCCTCACCCTTGCGTTTGGTCAGTCCATTCCAAACACCTCAAACTACCATGCTACTATCGGACAACTTCAATACCTTTCCCTTACTCGACCTGACATTGCCTTTGTTGACAACTTCAATACCTTTCCTGGCGCGCGGAATTCCAAAGGACGTAATTCATAATTTCAACATAGTAGACTTTTTTTATCGTATCATATTCATGTGGGGAGTTGATCTGTTGTAGACTGATTTTGATGGAAGAATAATTATATACTGAATGACTAACATATTTGATTTTAATCATATACTCTATCTACCACGTTTAAGTTACGTAAACATTGGCTCACGGGAATCGTTTTCATGATTTTATACATACACAGCAAACTTTCTAACCCGATAGTTACTATCAAAACAGGATAAAATTAATAGGAATAGTATGGCAACAGTTTCATGCGTAGTGCGTGATGAACAATAAAGCTAATGTCCTTTTACTTTTTGCATGTCACTTTTCCTCCTCTACTTCCTTATTCTCTTTAGTTATTCGTATTCTTCTTCATTTACTCTAAATTGAAAAAGGGGAAACTCATTGCGATGCTATCTTTTGTTCTTACGGAGTTTATGTTTATCAAAAACAAATTTTAAATCAAGAACAAAATCATTATACCACCTCTAATCCTCTTACCCTTTATAATCCTTCTAATCTTACGCATGATTTTGTGTTACATGTACATAGTCTTTTACTTGTGTGCCAATTGAGCATGTTTTCAATTGAATCCTCATGAAAATTGGAACGTGAATGAGCTCGACTATTGAAATCTATGTAATGTAGAAATAGTCTAAACAAAATCAAATTTATAACAAATGTCAACTTCTATTCTTAAAATGTTGCACTCTATCAGGTGAAGCTTGTACGCATTTTGTCACCAACTGTAGCAAATACTTCTTCAACCTTGAAACAGGATATACTCAATTAAAAAATACACAAATTCTTATTTGCAACGGTACTATCCGTCGCAAGCTTGTGACGGATACCATTTTCTCTCACAAAATACCCACTTTTTCTCTCTCTCTCTCTGACACTATTCATGTGGTCCATTTTCTCCACTAACTCATTTTGTATCCATTTTATCTCACAAAATATCCGTCACAAATGGTGACCCGTCACAAGTAAGACTTATTGTAAAAAATATACTGTGGGATGGAAGTAGGCAAAATTGGCAATAAGTTAGTACTTCTGATGACCCAATCAATTACTTCGAACTTATCAATACAAAGAATGATGACATTATAAAGGAGGTGAATGAGGATATGTAAAAGTAAAACGAAGATAATCAGAAAATAATAAGGAGGAAGTATATAAAGAAATTTAGGAAGATAAAAAATGTTCCACACCGTAACCAACACGTGGATAACTAATAGTACTTGTTAGACTTATGATCAAACCTATTATATTTTATACGCGGAATAAACTTGTTAAAAATAAAATTAGAATACTTCCTCATCCTTCTTTTGATACATTTATCTTAATATTATGAGATATCAATTTAATTTTAAATCTCATGATTAATACACTATATCTTTAACTTATACATTGTTTAGAAGTAAATATTCAATCTAACTTGTATATTTATTGCAAATACGAAGCTAGATATATTTACTATGTAAAACGTCCGTTGTGAAATGTGCAAACAATAGGTCTCCCTATTTATCCTTCTTTTTGTCTTATTTATTCTCATAGGTGATTTTTGACCCGTCACAAGCTTGTGACGGATATCGAGTGCCAGAAATGTGATGTGCAAAAGCAAACATGCAGAGTGGCTATTTGTTTAAAAGGTGGTATTTTAATGAATGTTACCTTTTCAACCTGATTAGCCCATTTGATCGAGTATGTCACGTAACGAGATATGGCGACACTGGTTTAGGGATTTTTAGAACAAATTCTTCCTCATCTATTTGTCGCTAGCTTGTTTGGCCTGTTTTACGTCAACGAAAGGATGATCGGTAGCATTTTGGAAGAAAGGTGGTATTTTAATGAATGTTACCTTTTCAACCTAATTAGCCCATTTGATCGAGTATGTCACGTAACGAGATATGACGACACTGGTTTGGGGTTTTTTAGAACAAATTCTTCCTCATCTATTTGTTGCTAGCTTGTTTGGCCTCTTTTAGGTCAACGAAAGGATGATCGGTAGCATTTTGGAAATGTCTTCCAATTAAACATGTGCAAAATTACATATGTTGTTTGAGAATTTGCTATTATAAAAAACTGCAATTAACCTTCCTCCTTTTAAGGCGTAAAGTTAGGGGGATAAGAGGATTGTATAAGGGGGTTTGTGCTATTAGTGGTGACGTATTCCCCTTCCAATGAGTGTTGTTTGGTGGGCTAACTACGGATCGAGTAAATTTTCCCAGTGGACCTGAGTTTTGTAATTGCATTTTCAAACCCAAACACAATCGCATTTCCCTAAATCACATGATAAACCAACATAATATGGAACTGCAATTAAGAGAGGCAAGCTAAAAAATTACGGCAATAGAAAATAAATAAAGCTCTAGAAACCATTAAAAGTGAGGTGAATAACTCAAGTATATGCAGCAAAGCCAGCAATGGTATTGAGACGACTATAACTGGAGTTTGATTAATTTTACACGAAGAAACTTACAAATTAATAAACACATGGAGGAATCTAAAGGAAGAAAAGAATTGAACGACTGATTGAAATAGCATTAGCTTAAAACAAAGAATGCTAACCTAGTGTAGACACGATGATTATCAATGCGAGGAAGCTTTTGAGATGACTATTAAGGTCTGAGGACAGAGGCATATCTAAAATTGAATAAATTACTACTACTGCTAATTTCACTCATCATAAATAAAATCTGATTTGTTTCCCTAGTGGACCTGAGTTTTGTAATTGCATTTTCAAAAGAGCTCAAAGCGTCACCGTATCTTTCTAATATATAGTACATCACACCCATTCGCGCTTCCATTCCCGCAACCGTATTTTGCTGACCCGGCTTGTCTTCAAATAGCTTCATTGCCTTCTGCAAGAGCCATAAAGACTCCTCAGGGGCTCATTAACAGACTCATATAAAGTTGCAATTTCACTCAGTCTACCAGCAATCTCTTTCTGTGCAGTCCCAGGTACCGGCTTGTTGCATTCTCACAGTAAGATTTGGACTCTCTAATCTTTCCCGTTTTCTAATATAGATCAGCGAGACAAATAAATACAGAAGCAACAGCTAGTGCCTTCTGATACGAGAAAATAGCTTCATCGAAACGACAAAGTGACTGATATACATTGCCAATGCCAACATCAATAGAAGCAACCTCGTTCTCTTGGCCATTGGCAATCATCGCCATACTGGCAAGAACAAGGTGTTCTAGTGCTGACTCATAGTCACCCTTGGCCTCCAATATAAGAGCCATCAGACAGTGGTCAGCAACCTCCTCAAAAGATGCAGGGGAACTATGTACACGATGGATTTCGAGAGTTTGCTTACACAACTTTTCAGCTTCATCGAATTGCATTGCCTGGACATGCGCCTCTGCTAGGTATCTAATAACATAAGTCACAATTAATACAACAGATACGTTAAAGCAAGGGGTGAAACTGGATGGGAATATGACGTGCTAGTGGTTCGTGTGAAATTCGGAACAAGCTGGAAAAAGCTAAACTCTGAATTCTGATGCACTGAGCAAACTACACAAATGTAAACACTCGTTGAGTAAGTTTAGGCTGATGCAAAAGGCAGTAGCAAAGCCTCTCAAAGTACCATCACAGTGAAAGCTGAGTGCTTTATACTGTGTTTCCATCTCATGATCAAGGAACAATACAACTACACCTCAAGCTTCTTAAGAATAAAGAGGCAGAAACAAAATTAATCCATTAAACTCCACGCATAAACCTCAAATTCCAGCTATGTTACGTGGGAAGTGGAACCATCGAAAAGATTAATATGTGTGATGTTCTTCCTATAAACCTAGAATAAATCTAAATGGGCAGTGACAAGACATCATAAATAACAGAATTAAGGCTAAACTTGAGCCCTTTCATTTCAATATGCACGACCTAACCTTCAAAACATTGTCCATCAATTACAGGCGAAGTCAGAAGCAGCTTATAGCAGCAATATATGAACATGTTTTTAATAATCAGTAGTACATCCACAAATAACATGTTTATAATTGCATATACACAATCGAAGTAAATACAAGAGCATCAATTTTGGTGATATAAACTGAATCAACCGACAAAAGTAGCCCAATATATAATCAACACATAAACCTCAAATGAGATGGACAATCAGTATTTGTTGAGACATGAATTTGATTGCGAAAGCAGTAAATAATTGAAGAAAAGAGAGAGAGAGGGACCTGCAAGTTTCAGCAACTCTAGGATCAATGTCACCAAGTGCCTGAATCTGGATCTTTAAACCCTCCTTATAAGAATCAATAGAGCGCTCTAACTGACCAAGCATAGAGTGCGTATCACCGAAGACCCGGAAAATGTGACGAGAGCGTGGTCTGGTCCACGAGAGATATCTGGGACAGTGGCAGCACGTTCTAGGATAGGAACAGCCTCCTCAAAGCGATCCAAGCTGTTGAAAATGGCCGCAACAACATGGAAGCTCATGACAAGATCCAAGCTGGGCTCACCCAAAAACGGCATTGAACTTACAAATCATCTACAACATACTGATTCAGCAATTAGAACTCAAGAACACAATGGATACCGGAAAGGTTTTAAACCTGAAGAAGAGAACTCAAGGCAAACATCCACAAGGCAATTTCCAAAGAGAACTCAAGAACACAATGGATACCGGAAAAGTTCTATAACAACAAAAGACATGCTCAATGAAGTGCCTTAATAGCTCCAGAGATTATGACCTGGGGTCATTACTTCAATCATTGATTCCAGAAACTTTAGTCTCTTTTCTGATTCTCAAATTTGTGCAGGAGTTACCTGAATAAATATAACCCAAAATTAAAGCATTTTAATAAAACAAATATTTCCACGGAATATTAAGTCATGGAAAAAAAAGAGCTAAATATCATACATCTCAAGCCTAAATTAAGCTTATTAACAGAACACTACCCAATACCTCAATGGTTCTCACAAGTTTGCTTGTGGGGGTGAGGGGGTCGGATCTTGGATGTACACAACGTTACCCTTGTTTTAAAACACAAAGAGGCTGTTTGAACGACCCAAATGAAAACTGTCGTTGAGAACTATATCATAGGACTGCTATTTCACAATAAAAGTGTATCCTCATTGGTGAGCCATTTTGCTTTATTCCATTATAATCCGAAACCAAAGAGTAATGGGTCTTTAGCTCTATTGGAAATGGAAAGTTAAGCAAGGAGAATACACGTGATATGTTTCTAAACAAATGAGGGGCGCCTTATTTTTTATTACCTTTGCCATGCCTGGAATCATTCCAATAACACGGCTCATAGAGGCCTTCCCATTGTTCTGCTCACTTAATTCTGGAAAAAAAATGTGATGTAAACACTCGTGAACATTTTATTTTACAAATGCACAAAGTGAGCGATGCTAGAAATGAAAACTTTTGGTAGCAACATTCTTCTTTTAGTTTAATATCTTTGTCAAGACCTCATGTTCAGAGTTTCTCAGGTAGCAGAAATTGATAATTTTAACCATTTAGAATTTGGGGTAGCTACTGCTACCCTTTGCTAATATGTAGCCCCCCTGGCACCAACACTTGTATGCAATGTAATGCGTATACAACTGTTTCTATGTTTAAGAATGCAAGTAAGTGCAAAAAGAAACTCACCGAAAAGGCTACCCAGTTTATCTAAAAGTCCGTTTAAGTGATCACGTTTCAGCTTTTCTCTTTCAGCTTTTAAAGCCCTTTTCGGAAATCTACAACACTTTTTTTTGTTAGGGTAAGATCTGAAATGGAAAGGGGTTCAAATTCCTGAAAAGAAAACATTCAACTGACGCCATTTTGAAAAGAAAACCCGCGTTACAGCATGTTACTACAAAAGGCTCATATCCATCAAAGTTTCAGCATATTACTAAAAGCTCGTATTATAGTCGTATCCATCAAGAGGGAATCCCCACCTATGAAAACCTTGAAACTTTTACTTAAAATTTTTGACCTTGTTTCCTAAATTACTTTATTTCTTTTTGCTTACTACTTTGCCCCCTAAATTTCGAATCAAATTTCCCAACCTCTTACTTCAAATCCTGGTTTCGCAACTACTAAAGGTACCATTACGAATTCACAAGAGGATGAAACATCGTGTAGGCAAATTTAACGTTGTACTCCATCCGTCACGGTCAATTGTTGTCCTATGGTTTTGTCACAAAGACCAAGAAATGGCCAAAATATAGTCATTAGGCTGAATCTCCTGCAACAGAAAACATAAAGCAATTCAGATATTGTTAAGGAAATAGCTAGTAACACTAAGAAATGACCAAAAAGTACCTGCTCAGTCAGTATAATAGTAAACTACCATGTAAGCTAAAAAATCCCAAAGTGCCTAGCTGTCCGAGTTAGAATTAAATGCAACATGAATGTACAAATGAGATGAATTATAACCACGAGAAGACCTCAATCTATTCAAACTTAAGATCACCATGAACTCAATATCATAGTCCACAGACAACTTAGGCAGTTACATGAGACGGTCTCACATGTGATACGTAACCATTAACCATATTATGAAATGCGGAACACACGAGTATTTGGGATAGTCTGATAAACAGAAAAGACAATAAACTCCACTTGTTAAGTCAACATTCATTTCAAAGTTAAACCACCAAATGCCACTCATGAACCACAAAACCATCAGCCATAAAAAGAAGGCATACCTTCCTACAGATGAGAGATTATGAAACCTACCGAGCAAAGCTCAACCAGTATGCTGCCAATACTCCATACATCACAAGGGTAGCTCAAGCCAAGGCCTGAATGGTCATATCATAAAAAAATATCAGGAAACAAGGCAGATAACCAAGCAGTCGCAGATTCGAAAGGCATCAAAACTGTGGTATACCTAAAATAACCTCCGGTGCCCGATAATGATGGGTTGACACTCTATAACTCTGGTCCGCACGTTCATAAATGGTGCTACCAAAGTCGATGACTTTTATAGCACTGGACTTGGGAACTCTTTTGAATTACGAAGAATCTTTAGGTGACCTAGAAGATCCCTATAATGACAAAAAAAAGACCATCAGATAATTTACAGATTAACTTAAAACATTGTTTTGGCAATTTTATTGGTTACTCGTACATGATTCCTGGAGCCATCAACATAGCATCAGCTACTCATCAATGAGCATCATTTCAGGACAAACATTAACTGCTACAGAAACCGAATTGTGGTACTTCATTTTATTTAGGAACCTACAAATCTTAATCGAGTTTTGGGGTATATTAGATGATTTTAAAAAAAGTAAGGACGGATGATAGAATTTGGATAAAAAGGCAAAGTTACAAAAAAACTTTTTCTATAAAGACATTGCTTTCTTTAATATCCCTAACACAGTGAAAGCTCTACCACAGTTTTATCTTTGAAATCACTTTCGAAGCCAGGCATCTCCATACTTGTGAACTATAGGTTAAACTGTTAAAGACTACGACCAACAACATTAGCCCATGTCCAAAATATAGTTGATTCTAGGGTGACGGAATAGGATGATGCATCCTTATCCCTGTGTTTTAAAACATAAAGAGGTGGTTTCCATAATATCCATAAATAAATTGCATTGATAATTGTATCTATCTACGGCTGCTACACTATTTACGAAACCCATAATGTTAAGTGAATCATTTTGTTTTAGGTCAATCATCTTTCATAGCCAAGGAATAGCGAGTCTTTAGCTCCATTGGAACTGAAAACATATAACTTAATGACCAGCAAAAGTAAAATTGCAAACAGCTTACATGTTCCCGCTCCCAAATTTGATTCAGCAAATAGTCATACCAGCCGCCAACAGCCAATAAGGTTCCATCAACAGGCGATCTAGAGGACTCATTTCTCAAGTATATCTAATATGAATAAGTAAGGACAGGGCAGGTGGATGCTATTAAATGAGCATCAGACTGCTGCGTGGGCAGATTCAGGTCTGCTGCAGGACTGTGTTTCCAGGCATTCCAGCAGTTTCAGCAGTTGTACAGTGAATTTGCAGGAATGTGTGTACAGGTCTGAAGTAGTAATCGATGCAGGAATAAGTTGAGTGTAAGAATTCGGAATAAGGTGCAAGTAGGCTATAATGCGGGCAAACAGATTAATCGGGGCAGAGTAGCAGTTTTGGTAGCTGCTGGAAGTCAGATCTGAGGCAGGCAGTGCTGGGTCTGATCAGCAAGCAACGACAACAGTAGCAGGTGTCCGGTCTGTGCAGGAAACAAACCTGTACTGACTGGTTGCAGCAGTGAGGGTCTGATATGCGTGAACAGATCTATTCTGGTAGCAGATGTGATCAGGTGTAGGAAGCAGTTAACTGAGGCAGAGTGAGCAGCTCTGATTGGCTCAACTGTGTTTGGGGTTCGTTAAATGAGCGTGCAAGGTGTTGTTTGAATAGAATTTGCGTCATATTAATTTATTAAACACAAAAAATGCAAAACATTTATTTGGAGCCAAGAGAAGATACCACTTGAAAATAGACCACATGAAATGTAACAAACAAAGAAAACCGCAGAACTGATGATGACTCCTCGCTACAAGATTCAGAGACTTGTGGTTCCTGACGAGCACATATCGTTAACTGCGACTTGTAATATACAGAGCGCAGACAGTTTAACTACGACACAGTTATAATGTAAGAGTTGTTTTCTGACAGCACAGGAATGAGGTTAATACCGTGTCACGTTCATGAATAAGTGGTTGTAGAAGAGATGGGTACGAGAAGCTGAGTTTCTCATAGAGCTGGTACGGGTTATCTTCACTGTCTGACTAGCTTCTGAAACAAATTGCAAAAGACTGAAGCTTGAAATAATCATGCATCAATAAATCTATTAGAAAATAGAAAAGGCTTTTAATGTTTTATCCCATGGAACTTTCACAAAAGCACAAGTCGGGAAAGATAGACCTTCACGTTGTCTCTGGATGTATCCGATGAAGATGTGATGCCGCGAATTACTGAACTTACTAAGCTTAATTTTTCATTCCACTTCAGAGACTTACATGCGCTCTCAAGCTAAAGAAAAATCGTAATTATAAAAGCAAATACTTTGATAAGATTGACAAGGTTTATAGTAGATGTCACACAAGACTTACTGTAATTTCAATGGGCCGATCCCCCAACACCAACTGAGCTCCAATTTCTTCAGATACTATTCGAGCTACTCGAAACTTCAATGAAAAGTAGAGAATTTGTTGATAGGCAAGGGAAGATCGCACAAACTCAGTACAAGTGTTGTTACCCAACTCGACTGTAAGTGTCTGAGACAGGAATTCGTCCATGTACCGGAGTCCAGACTCACAATTTTTAAAACATGTTCATATTTTGGCCTTAGACGAAGTGCAGACTGTCTGTATGCATGCCCAACTGCCCAAGTCAACAGAATATACAACGCATAATATCTAAGAACGCGTTGAATCAACTCAGATCAACCAATTAGTCCGATTAAAGGAATAGTTGAAGAAACAGCTAAGCTAATAGCGAAGGGTGGGATAACTTCTTCTAAGTTCTAAGGGAATTTACACATAAAACGGTACATTCCTGTCGAAGTGTCAAACAGTACAATGCTCTAATAGAAATAAGCCTATCCTAAAACAAAGCAAACAAACTCTGGAGGTACTGACCTCATCCCCAAATGGTCGATCAATATCAGATGAAATTTTGGATGAAAATGCTGCCAACAAAAGCCGCAATGGCAGAGCAGTTTGTCCTCCTGTCAGTTACACAAGCCGAAACTATTACAGCCTAAGAGAAGAACAAGATGTCAAGATGCACAAATTCAAGATTAAATGAATTGCAGAGTACATTTCCAGTGAGAATGTACCTAAGTTTATACTACGGCCAACAGCTCCGAAAAATTCAACACCAATTAAAGAAAACATGTTGGACTTCATATCTTGTCCGGGTTGAGTACTGCTGGAAGTGTACATAATCCCGGCTCTGAATATTTAAGTCTGATAATTGAAGTTAAGCCATGGATTGATGATTAACTTAAACACAATCCCAGTAAAATATCGATCAAAGAAAGTCACTTGATTCACTAATCACTTAATTATACCTTAGCGCGTGTTTGGTTGATCATTTTGGTGATTCAAGTTTACGTAAGTGTATAAAAACAACCATTGAAATATAACAGTGAATTGGAATTGCAGTCAACACAAGCTTATCTGACTTAGCATTACAACAGACTGCCTTGAAACAACAATAATTTGATCAGCTACTAAAACAATTGAATATATAATATATGGCAAAGAGAGGCACATACCAGAAGTTCCAGTACAATCTGGTAGTATAATAATGAGTAACTGCAACTGATTCTTAGCCCGCCTGTCTATATCACGTAGGACTATCTCGAGTTGATTAACAGGAGCTGTGATTGGAGGAACAAAGGGGTTCCTATTGAAAACCTAGCAACAGCAAATAAAAACATCGATCAGCAAATACGGACTGGTAGGGCATTAGACCAGCACAATTTCAACTAAAAGAAGAAAAAATACACCAGAACTTACCATTCCCTTGCTGGAACACATAGAAATCAAATCCATACAAAACAGCTGCATTACTTCGCCATTCACAATAGTAGACAGGTTTAAGCATGTCCATCTATTGACAGTACCGCCCTTGTACATTTTCTACATATGCCAAAAGAGCAGTGAGGATAATTCTCAACAAAGTGACTAAAAACAGATGACAGACTGCATTCATTCCACTTATTCCAAACGACCTTACACCATCCGACAAACTTATAACGCTGGCCAAACCATTGGCATGCCTCATTTACAGCGCAGCCTTTTGAGCCTAATTCGTGCAGTTGAGAAGAAGTAACAAAAGAAACGAAAAAGAAATGAAAGAAAGCAAAAAGTAAAAATAAAAAATGGATGAAGAAATGCTAAGAAACGACGAAATGTGATATCCCCGGTATCTTATGAGCATAATAATGCCATAAAATTAAAGAATTGATTGGTTAAATAACAAGCATGTCGTTTAGGGAAAATTGGACCATAAAAAGGAAATAAAAAAAATGATTAAAAATAGAGATAGTAATAACAGGTTAAATCAGAACCCTAATTAATCTGTATCGATTGCATTTATAACTGCGAAGACTAATTTGGAGATCAAGTTTCAAACGGAGAGTTAATACCACCATTGACATTAATAGATTAAGGTGCAATAACGGTACCTCGCCTTCAAGCTGTTCAAGTATCTGGAGCGCTCTCTGATGGTAGAAACGTTCTGCTTCTACCTAATTGATAGAAGGCAGAAAACACGCCAAAAGTTAGTCTTTGAATTTGTGCAATATTCTTATGAAACAAGACGCAACAAGAATTTTGCATCACCATCGCAATTAGTCTCTGAAGAGTCTGCCTCTGCTGCTGAACTTCAACAGCAGCCATAGCAGAAGTAGCTTCCTTTCCCAAAATTCCCATGTTTGACTTCAAGTCTTGAAGCTTTGATTCAGCTTCTTCCAACTTCATAACAATTTCTGGATTTCCTCCTGTTTCCCTATCTTTTGACTGGCGTCTTGAAACTTCGATTGCCTATCTAGATCCAAAAACAGACTGAAATCAAACTACAATTTATTTTGAAGGAGTTAAGAGTTCAATAGGCAACCTACTACTTCAGACTCAATATTTTAGTGAAAAGAGTGTAGTATCGGAGATACCTGCGCTTCAGCTTCTTGTCACATCCTATCATAACGTTGAGCAAGATGTCGAGCATCCTCCAAGGGAGCTCCCATGACCATTGCTCTTAAGGGATCTGCCACCTACAAAATTGCATGGACAATATTAAGGCCCAAGGTGAAATAAGATTGACAGCATATACACAATAACTAAGGCACTAAACTCATGCCATCAGTAAACTACCCTTCAAAATCAGAGTACAATTTAAGTAGGAAAGAGGGCTCCCACTTTCGCCGACCCATACTTCGTGCAATAGACGCCACAATGTATAGACCTGCTAGCTCAATTCACATTCACGAATACCAGTCCACATGGAAGCCCCATGTCCTGCAACACACACGCACTACTGCTGCAATACGCTTGGGCCGCATATAAAGACAGTCTATAGCCACCGTTCTGCCTTATTTTGCAAACTGCTACTGATCATTACTTCAGAACTATCAGGCATCCCTCTCGTCCATAGCACTGAACTGCACAGCTACACTGCACATTCTGTACAGCCAAAACATTGATCCTTTGCCTCTATTCCCGAGTTCAGAGGTTCCTGCACTACTGCTCGCTGCAGACCTAGACCCTGCAGCACACTGTTCCAGACCAGCATGAACCCCAGCCCTTCACCTGGTCCTATGCATTCACAGAGACAGGCGCCAATCAGACCCACCCAGTACATCTGATCAACACTCCTGCCCGGCAGAATGACCCAGCACCAGCAGCAATACACGCAATGTTGTTGTGCGTGCTCAAAACCAGTCCAACATCTACATATCTACAGACCTGCTACTACGCCTAATGTAAGCATCCAGACCCTCAACCACCCAATCTGAATGATCCCAACATCAGGTGCCTCACAACCTTTGTTTATCAGGACCCTTAGAAGGAACCACTGCAGCGCCCATGCGTTCCTGCCCAGATGAATCAGCTTACCTCCCTTTCCTAGACCCTGTAGCACTTCTTTAAAGGACTGATCCCCAAAGCCCGAGACTACAGACTCAGGTCTTTCTCGAATTCCAGGCCCTTTGCCTTTCCCAGGATCTCTCATTGCATCATCAACAGGGACAGCAGCCTTGTTAACTGTAGGTTTCCATACTTTCGCAACAACTCGACAACTTTTGAATAATAGGATATGTCAAAAGGTGAACTATGTCCTGCAAGGTGAAACGCCTATCCCAAAGTTCAAATATTTGTACATGTTATTACTCCAAGAGGATGAACACACTCATATGCTGATTTCTTTCCCAAAGGAAAAAAAACGTAACAAAACAACATCTCCAAATTGCTCAAGAGTTTTTTAACTATTCCTTCATTAGATAATAGAATCAGACAAGAAAGATGCAATAGTTGCTTAAGTTTGCAGTAGATAAATAAAGTGCTCATATCCAAGTATCTAAGTGACTGACTGTATGAATAGAAGTATCAAATCTAGTTCCATTGTACACGTCAGTTCTTCACCCAGTATCAAGTTGAAATCATTCATCAAGATCAAAACTTGGAAAAAACCCAACAACACAATCAAACAAAACGACATTGTCACAAAACAAATACCTGTAAATACCCTTGAATTTAAAAAGATTAATGCTACAAATTCATCCCAAAATACCAAAAACAACATGGAAAATAATCAAGAAAATCAAAACGTTGAATGAAATAAATACCTGAAAATAGGGATGAGTTGGAGGAGGTTGATAGTAATAATCATGAGAAATAGAGGGTGGAATTTGTTGGGAATCAGCAGAAACAGGAACACCAAATGGATGAATAGAATTAGGATCATAAAAATCTGGGTAGTAGAATCAGGATTATTTTGATAAGTTTATTGTTGATATTGTTGTTGGGTAGAAAAAAAGGAGGAGGAAGTATGGGATAAAGTATGGAAGAAGAGTGTAAAATAGGGTAAAAGGACATGGAAGAAGACAAGCGTTCAACTGTTCATCACGCAGCATGCACGTATAACACTTCTCTACTGTTCACCTTAAGTAGAAGTTCTCACATTTATAAGGGTTATAGATTTGGAATCATCTCCCAGCCGACATGCCCAGCTGAGAATCTCATGAAGGCTTTATGGACTTTAAATATTTTCCTCCATAGGGAGTAATCTCCCAAGCGGCGTGCCTGCCGACTGCCGGTGACATGCCCAGCTGGGAGCCCCATAGAAGACATTACTTCTTTCTTCCTCCTCGATCTTCTTCTAAGTCTGGGATGGTTTCCTAGTCGGTTGGTTGGTTGCCGACCTACCAGCTGGGAACTCATTCTCAGCATTTTCCTTCTCCTTTCTAAAGGATTCTTAAACCACATTAGTCATACTAATTTAACAAGTTAACTCATTAAGTAGAAGAACTTAATGCATGCAAAACAAAAGAAGAGATTAAAGAAAAGAAGTTTTCCTTACATGAGAAAAACGGTAAAAAGGGCACAAGATTAATCGCCTACTAATCATGTTCTTGAGCTTAATAATGCAAGTATGATCCTCCAACAAAAGATCTCAAAGTATAAGTGTTGGAGCTGGTGTCCTCCATAGTTAGTGTGATAACGTATCTAAATCTCTTAAAGGTTCACAAGGTAAACTTTGTATTTTTATCAGTTGATTCACGTTTATCGATAACAGTTGGCTTGCTAAAAGTTTGACGTTATTGTCATACAAATGGTGGTCATCAACTGGTCCCTAAAAATCACACCTAAAGGATGTGTTTTGAGAGATCTGATTACATGAATAATATAATCATATTGATGCCTTATACGACTAAAAGGTTAGTCAATGTAATGATGATATGATTATTTAATAATGATTAAATAATATTAGTCGAGACGAATTAAATGTTAATTCGTAATTGTATATAAAATGTTACTAGCTTAGAACCCGTGCAAAATTGCACGGGCATGCATAAAAAAATATATAAATAGTCATTTAAAATTTATAGCTATACTTTTATTTAATATAATAGTATGAATGTAAAATATTTTGCACATTCAAATTAAAGTACAATATTGAATTGAGATTGAACATTTATAATTCTCCTAACATTATTAGATAAAATTCATATATAATTAGTATACTAATCGGTCAAAATTTTGTATGCACGTGTGTGATATCTTCTCCCAAGCATTCATAATCTCATATGCTTAATTATACGCATATCTTATTTCATATTGATGATAACTTCGAGAGTAAACGAAAAACACTCATCCCATAACTTTTATAAATCATTAGTTAAAAAATATCATTAATTCTTAAATCATGAAAAATGCAAACATATTTTATGTGTAGGTGGGTATCCCGTCCCATTATCCATCATGGATTCACGGGTGAAATATGTGTACTTGTACCCCTCTGCAAATGCTCTATCCATATTCACCGCATTGGGGTTGTTTCTGTACAACTAACGACATCTTTAATTTTTAGTAATAATCACAATATAGATGATCCAAATAATTATAATTATAATGTACACATGTAAAATAAGTATTGTATTGCATAAGAGGTATGCATATGATGTTTACGGATCATTGTTTCCTTATGTTTTTTAACACTACACAACAATCTCCCTGTAATTTTTAATCACATAGTACGATATGGATCGTATGAAGTTCAATTAAAACAACATGGTAGAAACGGGCCATATGAAAGAATAGTTTTTATAATTTTAAAAATATGAAAATAATAAAAACTTTATATAATCTGCTAATTATTTTTTTTCCTAATCTAGTGTTAATTTAATTTGATAGTAAATCTTGTTAAACAATTGTTAATCTTATCGTTATTATAAATTCTCTTGCTTCGCCTATTTTAAATAGTTAAAGGCTAAAACTTGTTACTAATACCCATATTTTGGGTGAGGGTATGTAAATTTTTTGTACACTTTTTTACACTAAATTAATATAAACTTTTTACCCAATACTTTTAGTAGAACATGGTTTTGATGTTGAAAAACACACATAAATAATTGGCTAATTATAGGCTAACTATATATACCCCTGCTAAAAAAAATCCCCACACTATAAGCATCGACGTATGGTACTCTTGCATAATAATATGCACATAAATAATACTCCCTTCTATTCTACATAAAAGTCTCATTGTTTGAATATATGGGTGGAGTATTTTAATAAAATGAGACTTTAGGTAGAATAGGAGGGAATATGAAATAGTATAATTTATTGTATCAAATTGTACACGGTTTTACCATATTCGTAATGTAGTATAATTTTGAATGATTTGTTTGTCTTTTATTCTTTGATTATTGAAGAGCATGGCTGGGGTATACTCTGTCTATAAAGTTTAGTATTGTTATATTAATAATTTATTCAGTAGTTAGTTTTTTTTATAATTACAATTGATAATAATGGCCATAAAATATATGATACAACTTTTCTTAATAGTGTTATATTTATTCAATAGCTTTTTGCGAATAATAATAATATACTTTATAAAGAATTTTATCCCGTATATTTGACGGTTCATAAAAGATTGACTCAAGATTGCTTGTTTTTTATTGGTTGGTTTTTGAAATAAATATTATTTGCCCTTTTGCGAATGTATTTCTTTGATTGATTATTTAGAGATTAGTTGCCGTTTTTTTCTTAAGGGTTATTGTTTAATTGTTTATTAATAATTATGTAAATATTCTTTTCTACAATTAATATAGATTGGAAGGAAAACAAAATTCACCAAATTAGTTGTTGTGTATTTTATTAATAATTAACTAAATATTCTTTTCGAAAGTTAATATAGATGGGAAGGAAAAGAAAACTCAACATATTAGTTGCCGATTTTTTTAGTGCATTTTATAGATTAATTATTAAAGAATATTCAAAGAATGATTTGGAAAATTTTGTATCATTTATATTTAGTCATTGATATCATATCTTAACACATTTAGTTAATAGAATATTTCTATAAATATGGAGGATAGTTAGGCGGGAAAATCAATTTTTGAGAATGAATGTGGGATTGCCACGTGTCTAGTGGTTCTTCTTATATACTTATATATAGATATCTAATTGATGCATATATAATGTAATTATTTAATACGATTAAATAATGTAATTAAATATAAACTGTTATATTTAATTAGCAAATTATATAGATAAACATTATATACAAAGAGGACTGATAACCGAGTACAAGCTTCACACGGTTGGGACAAGAGGTTGTTATATGGTTGGGAGGTGTTTGAGTGGGAGTCCATGATGGCCGGTTTTTTGTCGTCAATTCCGGCACCAAAAACAATTTGTAAACTCCCAAATTAAGTAGTATAATTTAGGGTCGAACCCAAAGGATGGTAGGGTTAGGCTATAAGTCTCGTTTTAGTTTTAGTTTAGTCGGTTAACAAGATTGTGAGATAGATAACTAATGTCTAAAGCTAAAAAAATAAGAGTAAACGATAAATTAAGGGCGTTAGGGGTATGGGCTGTCATGTAGTCAAGTATGGGTCTAGCAATAGGGAAACATGACATAAATTAGCATTCTTTCAAATCACTAATTCACGCAATAAGCAAGGTGATTATCGTCAATTAGGGTCTCAAACTAGCATTCTCTCGAACAACTAATTAAATACCCGATCAATACATTAACTCACTTTCGTGATGTCAACTTAACAATCATAGTCAAGTAACTAAACCAATTAAACCTCGGATTTCTCGTTGGAATAATTAAGCACACTAATCGTCATTAGTATCACAAGACTAATAATGAACAATAATCAAACCAAACATTATTTAAACAATTACTCACATACAAGAATCAAACTTTTCTACATTAATTTCATCCCCTAACTATTAAACTACTCTAACATGATTAAATTAACACTAGCTAAACTACCCACTAACCTTAAACATGAAATAAACCTAAATAAAGTAACAAAGATTAAAACTTTAATTAAAACAAACATTAACTCTATGAAAATAATAAATAACAAAACAAGAATAAATAATACAAGAGGGAAAAGAAAGTTATACCATAGAGAAGGAAATGGTTGAAATTACATAGATCTAGAAGACGGATTACAAAAAGTCGAATCTTGTTAACTAATTAAGTGAGAAAAATTAAGAGTAATTGAAAGAAGGAAAATAAGCTAAACTATTGTATTTCTTCTACTACTACCTACTGTTTCTCGTCCGCATTTTTTGAAAACAAAACAAAGCTGCGTTTATTTCGTTCTCTGTTGTCTTTATACAAGTTCTAAAAAGAAAAGATAATTACTAAACAACCCTCACTTAAAACTCTCAAACAATACAAATTATAAAGGGCCGGATTATCTTTTTCTGCTTCCTTATCACCTTCTCAAACATCAGTCCTCAAACGCATCCTTCAAAACATCACTCAACAAATCACAACATACGAAATCCGTCTTCAACAGCGGGAAAGTCAACAACAATGGACTCGGAATTCGATTTTGAGATGATTGAAGGTGCTGGATTGCTCATGAATGGTGCTGGGATGAAGGTGGAGTCACGGTTGTCGGAGTATAGCTATGGTGGCTACATCAATTACGCTCCCATCTTGTTTTCTTCTTCTTCACTTCAAATTCCAACTCAACCTTTGCCCCAAATCAATTGTAAATCACTAATTGATGTGAGTGGTGACTCTGGTGAGTCGGGTAGGTGCCGCTGCTGTCGGAGGTGAAGGACAGAATGGTGGCTGTGGATGGAACTGGGGATGCAGAGGATTGAGGAACGTGGTGATGTAAACTGACTAGTGTCGATGTCGGGTTTTCGGCGAAGCAACATGAAAATGGTGGTGGAAACGTAGATGAAAATGAAATTATTGAAACCAGCAATTAAATGGAAATATGGTAAATTGGAATTTATGAGGACTTAAGGTAGCAGGGGGTTGGCTTTCAATCCAAAATATTGGATTAGTGTTGCTGGAAAACCGAAGGTAACAAGAATCAGGGAGTTTGCAATTTGGGTGGATGGATTGGTGAAGGTCAATGATTCATCTTGACCTTCTCTATTTGCTTTGATTCTTTGCCATGTGACCCTTCTCGAACTTGGCTTTGTCCCGTCTTCTTAGTCTCGGTTTACATTATCTCCCTTTGTTCTTAAATCAAGTCCTAAACTCCTAACGGTAACGAAATAAAACATTAACTACCAATTATTTTACTAAAACTAATAATTAGTAACTAAAGTAGTAAAATGAACTAAATCGACCGAAATAGAACCAAATTCCACAAATCTTACAATTATTCACAATAAATAAAATAAAACTAATAATTACTAAATAAATAGTAAAATGAGCTATTTAATCAATTAAATACGCAAAATCGAGTCGGAATAAGGTATAAATGAGGGGTAAAATGGTACCAAAATACTACTCATCAGTCCAATACTGATTTGACAATCCTATCTTATGTCTAATTAGGTGGTTGTTAGGAGTATAGATAGAGAACAATTCCTCTCCCTCACACGGTCTCTCTCTCATTCATCATACATAAAAATTACTTAGTAATTTTTCCCGATTCTAGCACAAGAAAGGCATATCTTGGAGCATCTTTGGTGCAACGATTAGGAGAATATCGACTTCTATATTTGTTCTTAGGTCATACTGCTAGGACTGAAGGTTAATTCTAATCTCTTAACCTTTGTATCATGTTCTTAGTTTATGACCATAATTCATATAAGTTTAATTTCGTTATAATCCTAAAAATTAAAAGGTGAAGTATACAGATATTTCCCACAAGTGGTATCAGAGCGTAAGGCTACGAAATTATTTTATATGATTTCATAAACTATGAAATTTTGATTAAAAAAATTTTTCGGCGAAATATTAGGGTTTCGGCCGTTTATTATTATTTTTTCGTTTAAAATGTTGTTTTTGTTTCCTTTTTAATTTATTAATATTGTTGTTTTAAATTGTTAAGATGACGATATAATAAATTTGTAGATGTTTTAATTAATAAGGATTAAATTAAAATGTAAAAGGAAATTGATTTAAATATTCTTGAACAAGATTGTTCTTTGCTAGATATTTTTCGACATAATGATGTTAAATTGTTGTTTTTCATCATAGATCATCAAAATTAATTATGATTAGTTGAATATACGGAGAATCGATTTTAATCATGATTTTGATATTCATCTTAAAAGGTTAATTTGAATCATCAAGTTTGTATCAATATTTAATAATGATTAAATATTGATAATTGTCGATATAGTAATATTAGCAAACATCAAATTAAAGCTGTTTAATTTGTATGATTTAAAAAAAAAAATTATTTCTTATATTCGCTGTTTTTCCGTATTAATTCGGCCGTGGGTTGTTTTTTTTTTTTTTTTTACAAAAAATTTTCAGTCTGTTTTTTTTTTTTTTTTTATTTCAGCCTATACTTATTTTTAACATTATAAGGATAATGTTAATTATTGTTGTGAAAAATTTCACAATTTTGAATACCCAATTATTTTAAAACGGTTTAAAATAATGTTGGATTAATTCATATTATACGATAATATGAATTAAAATTGGATTATGATTGATTTGAATTATTGTGATTAATTAAGGAATTGTCACATAATTTAGATCAATAGGTGGTTTGGATATATTACTCAACATAATTACGGAATTATGTCCTAAATGAATAATTTTGTAGTTGATGCATTTTTATTTTGTTGAATGTTTTTGAATGGTTTAATTTACGTATTTTTGCAATCGGTTGTAATTTACTTAGTGTGGCCTTAGTTGATCATGTTTTCGTAATGATGGAAACATGATTGGTGATGTAATTATGAGATCTCGAATCTCCTTTTATTTTTCATTAATTTATGTTTTTGGAATTTGAATGTAAATAGGTTTATATTGGTAATTTATTAAATGTAATTTGAAGAAGATCGAATTGATCACTCCCACTACATGACCAAGATGGAACATCAAGACAAGACAAGCTTCTCGAGTCCATTGCTGAATGGATTCCAAAGTTGTATTTTATTCTTTTTGGTAGGATAGGCCACACTAGGACTTGTTTTGTTTTCGTTTTTTACTCCGTTCTTGTTGCTTTCATTCACATGATAGTTAGTGCATCATATTCCGCCTAAACAAAACCACCTAATATTGCATGAAAATTGACTCATGTAGTTTGCATGTCAATTATCATCGACAAACAGATGTCACTCAAAATATTTAAGTCATCATCTTAGTTTATTCATTCTCGCATGCTAGATATTCGTTTACTTAAAATGAATTAAAATACAGTTGATGGGATCTTCATCTACAACCTAAAATTGAGGTTAGTCTTTATAAGCCAAACTACTATGAGCTCCTTCTTCGTCGGTAGGCATAAAAGACTTTACTCTCAATATGACCCCTTCTACGTTCGGTAAGTAGTAGGTGTTGACTTATTTTACCTCAACATGATCCGAATAATATTTCGTGATTATGGTGGACTAAAGATAGAATTTACAGAAATTTATCGACCAAGAATTCTAAAAGTAGAATTAGCCAAGAGGTTGGCTTATCAATTTACAGAAATTGAGTCTTGGGATCATTTATATAGCTCTTGAGGAAGATCAATTGTATAAATGCTAAAGTCTTCGAATTAAACAGTTTTTCACTAGACTTAACTCACAAATCGATGAGTATGCTTATCATATTTTTCTTCTTCTTCTTTTTCCCAGTGTAGAATTGATAAAATCTGCTTATAACAAACGGCTGGCCATACTGATGACCCTATGGCAAGTGCCACACTCGGGCGCAAATCCTGGCTTAAATCCTTCATAGACCACATGAATCAGTCCACGCGACTGAAGAATGGCGGGTCCAACTTTGCGGACTGAGAGGTGGCATTAAGGAATGTTGTCGTAGCTGATGGTAAGCTCAAGTACTTGACTGATCCAATACCGCCAAACCCAGGCCCCAATGCGAGAGCTATCGAGTCACTTGCTTATAGTGACTTCGTTATGGAAGCGGTTGCGATAAAGAATGTACTCATCTTTGCAATGGAAACCAATTTGCAAAGGCGTTTCATAGCCCAAGGTGCAAATAAGATTTTCACCAAGCTCACTAACGAGTTCTCAAAAGCACCGAGAATCGTTACTTACTACTTGGTCGGTCGACCAAAACCACTTACGACTTTCTTCAAATTTCATGCTCAAGACTAAAAACTTCCAATAAAAGTATTAGTGACTAACAAAAACGACTAAACTAAGAAAATAAAAAAAATACAAAAAAAAAACGAAAACAAAAACTACCACTCGGGTTGCCTCCCGATTAGCGCTGGTTTAAGAGGTCCCGCACGACCTTTTTACCTCACTCTGAAGCATCCAATAATGGGTCGAAGTATAGTACTTTGAACTTCCCAACAAAATCATATGCTCCATGGAAATGCTTCACGTATTGACCAATACTTTGAACCTCTCGCCAGCTGAGGTTTCCAATTCAATTGACCCAAACTTCGAGACCGCGGTGATTGTGTAAGGTCCACTCCACCTGGATTTCAGCTTACCAGGAAATAAACGTATACGAGCATTAAAGAGGAGTTCCTTATCGCCAACCTGGAAATCACGCTTGATGATCCTCTTGTCATGCTAACGTTTGGTCTTCTCCTTGTAGATTCGTGCATTGTCATAGGCCAGCAGCCTAAATTCTTCAAGCTCATTTAGCTGTGTCATACGCTTCTCACGAGAAAGGTTAGGGTCTAGATTAAGATCACATATAGTCCGCCAAGACTTACGTTCTAACTCAACTGGTAAATGACATGCTTTACAATAAATCAACCGGAATGGTGACATTCCGATTGGAGTTTTGAACGCAGTCCTATAAGCCCATATGACATCATCTAATTTAAGACTCAAATCTTTTCGCGATTCAGAAACAACTTTTGCTAGGGTCTCCTTGAGTTCTCTATTAGAAATCTCAACTTGACCACTAGTTTGAGGATGATATGCTAGACCCCTACGATGTTGGACTCCGAATATTGTTAGCAAAGCACTTAGTTGTTTCTCTTTAAAATGCATTCCCCCATCACTAATGACAACCCTAGGGACGCCAAAACGAGGAAAAATGATTTTCTTAAACAATTTTATCACAACTTTAACATCACAATAGGGAGTAGCAATTGCTTCTACCCATTTAGACACATAATCAACGGCGACAAGAATATACCTCTTACCTTGACTGCTTGGGAAGGGTCCCTGATAATTAATGCCCCAGACATCGAAAATCTCGATCTCTAAAATACCAACCTGTGGCATCTCATGTCTCTTTGAAACGTTCCCTGACCTTTGACAAGCATCACAACTACTTACAAAATTCCTACTGTCAGCATGTAAAGTAGGCCAATAAAATCGAGACTGCAATACCTTTGCCACGGTCCGAGAGGGACCGTGGTGACCACCATAAGCAGAAGAGTGGCATGCTTCCAGAATGTCCTTCACCTCCCACTAGGGGACGCATCTCAGGATAAGTCCATCTCCACATTCCTTGATAACATAGGGGTCATCCCAAAAGTACTGCTTTGCATCATTATGCAATCCGCTTCTTCTGCTGCCAAGAGAGCTCGGGTGGGATTTTACCTGTCACAACAAAGTTGGCAAAATCAGCAAACCAAGGAGGTGGATAAGGACCCGAACTATTAATGATTAACAAACTCTCATCAGGAAAAGAATCATCAATAGGTAAAGGATCTTCCCTATTAGTCAACTGTAGACGCGATAAGTGATCAGCTACCACATTTTCTTCGCCCATCTTGTCTTTGATCTCCAAGTCAAACTTCTGCAAAAGGAGTATCCACCTCAAAAGCCTCGGCTTGGCATCCTTCTTCAGGAAGAGGGTCTTCAAAGCTGCATGGTCAGTGTAAACAATAACCTTAGAACCTAACAACTAAGAACGAAATTTCTCTAAGGCAAAAACTACAGCTAGAAGCTCCTTCTCTATGGTGAAATAGTAGACTTGAGCCTCATCCAGAGTTCGGCTCGCATAGTAAATGGCATTCAATGCCTTGTTCTTTCTCTGTCCTAGCACCGCACCTACTGCATAGTCACTAGCATCACACATGATCTCAAATGGGAGATCCCAATCAGGTGGCTGAATGATCGGTGCTAAAATTAGAGCCTCCTTTAACTTGTTAAAAGCTAAAAGACACTCATCATTAAACTCAAAGACAGCATCCTTAAGGAGCAATTGTGGTTTAGCAATCTTAGAGAAGTCCTTAATGAAACGCCGGTAAAACCCTGCTTGACCAAGGAAACTTCTCACCCCCTTAACATTGACAGGAGGGGGCAATTGCTCAATCACCTGCACTTTTTCTTTATAAACATGAATACCCTTATCAGAAATAAGATGCCCTAACACCACCCCTTCATTGACCATGAACTGACACTTTTCCCAATTCAAAACAAGGTTTACATCAGTACAACGCTGCATGACTTTATCAAGATTAGCTAAGTATTGATCAAACTCGTTACCATAAACTGAGAAATCATCCATAAATACCTCCATGATGTTTTCTATGTAGTCAGAAAAGATCCCCATCATGCACCTTTGAAAGGTGGCATTGACATTACATAACCAAAAAGGCATTCTGCGGTATGCAAAAACACCCTATGGACAAGTAAAAGTGGTCTTACTCTGATCATCTGGATGAATGGGAATCTGAAAGAAACCTGAATATCCATCTAGAAAACAAAAGAATTTGTTAGAAGCAAGTCTTTCAGTCATTTGGTCAACAAAAGGGAGGGGGAAGTGGTCTTTCTTGGTGGCGGCATTTAACTGTCTATAATCAATGCACATCCGCCACCCTGTTACAATTCTAGTAGGTCTTAATTCATTTTTGTCATTTTTAACAACGGTAGTTCCTCCTTTCTTAGGAACTACCTGAACTGGGCTAACCCACTTGGATTTGCCAACTGTATAAATAATACCTGCATCGAGTAATTTCATCACTTCAACCATAACTACCTCCTGCATCTCCGGGTTAAACTTACGTTGACCCTGTCTGTAACGCTTATGCCCTTCCTCTAACTTTATCCTATGCATGCAAACATCAGGGCTGATGCCTTAAATGTCATCCAAGGAATAACCTAAGGCTTTCCTGATCTTTTTGAGAACAGTCATCAAGGCAGAAAGTTGGTTAGCATCAAGTTTAGCACTAACTATAGCATGGTACTGCTCAGTATCATCTAGAAAAACGTACTTCAGATTAGGAGGAAGTGGCTTACGCTCTGGTACCTTTACGTCTATAGCATGAACAGAATCAGTGCCAATAGCATAGCATGTGTTTACCAGATTTGCATTAGCCAAGCTTGTAAGCCTTTCATCCTCTCCCTCAGTAAGCTCGTAATCCTCTATCGCTATTTCCGAAACATCCAGCTCATCAGCATTCTCCACTAAATTACCTGTACACTCATCCAAAATTGTTAGATCATCTAGGGGATCCTTAGCCAAGGATTCCCTCCAATTATGGATAACATTCCTGTGAACAATGTCAATGGAAAAACACGTATCATCAGCAAGTGTGGTTGCCTTATGGGCAAGACTGAACTCAATGGTGTCATCCCCGGCCTCTAATGTTATGGCCCCACGTTTGACATCTATCACAACCCCAGTTGTGTGTAAAAATGGTCTACCTAAAATGATAGGTATCTGACTATCCTCAGCAGTGTCCAAAACTACCAAATCGACAGGAATAAAGAACTTACCCACTCTAACTGGGACAATCTCATGTTAAGAAACACAATTAGGAATGTTACTGTTTTAAAGTCGACTGATCAACATTTATCGATAATGATTGGATGCCTAGAGTTTGACATTATCGTCTAGGGAAACAATTCAAGAACAGTCACCGGGAGTGCAGAAACAATCATAGAGATTACTTTCGACACGAAGGGTTGTTAGTTTCTAGTTTAACAGCTGACAGAACATACAAGGAGGATCGAAGGAACGGAACAACCAGATTGAAGGTCACGGAAGATGGTAACTCCTACCAAACATGGGGTCACTAACCACTCAATCCCTAATCAAAGCATCGTTACAACGATTCCTAATATATCCCAAGAAGGACAATTCAAATGATCTCTAGACTCTCAATGGTTTCACGATCCCTCTTACCATTATCTCATCCACAGAACAAGGCATTTCCTCACTCACGGTAGAAGCTTAAGCCCATATTCCAGATCACGGTTTGTGCACTGCCGAAATTCTAAACCAAAAATTCCATTATAACATCAAATTCCAAAAATTTAGGATACAATACTCTCTACACCAAGACTCTTCCCAATCAGACAGGCCATAACCAAAATCATCTATAACCTTTTGTCCTACATGGCTCAATTCCATCAAACTCATTCCATGGGAGCACTTCGAAATCCTAAGTTCCCAATCTATTACCATAAAATGAACATCCTAGATAAGGCTTTACTAAAGCAACAACTCCTAAATCCTCCGGTTTCTAACCACTTACCAACAGTATACACTCCAAAGAAAAGTTCCAAAGAAGTAACAACCTTCACTCCTACAGTTTCCATAAGACTTAGTCATTCACATTCCGAGATTCCTCAATGATATTCATGAACACTTATAAGTTGCAAATCTCCACACTATGATTACCACAAACATTAATGGTTACCCATCAATCACCATTGAAGTATTATTAAGCCAACGGGCTCCTATTATCCCACAAGTTATCATAAACGATTCACCTAACAATGGGTGTATTTCCCAATTTCATTTAAGTACTTCGATAGGTAAACGCTGAGGTTCAATAAGTAACTTAAGGTCAAACACTCAGTCAACTCCATAAGTTAAATCTTAAATGTCTCAACATTCTCACACCGTTACCAATAACTCTCGTTCCTCAAATATGTGGTCTTTTCTGCATTCAAGAAACTCCTCAAGATTAAGTAGCGGTAACTTACCTCATTCACCTATTTGACAACATCACTATCTTAAGCATGTCCCTCCGAAATCATTTAGGACTCCAAGCATCGTATTTAAATCCTCAAATGGTACTTCCAAATCCACAGATACCACTTACGTCTAGCCACCTAACACGAAACTCTCAAGGCGGCATACTATCCAATATCACCCGAATATTACTATCATAAACTTTCCCAACCAAATTCTGACAACGCAAAACCAAGCATTCCTCAAGGCAGGTATCACTACTCCAAGAACAAATCAACCTCGCCACTAATCTGAAAGACAGGGACAAGGCTCACATAAGAGGTGATGGGATACGGACTTCAGGGATAAACACGATACAGATCTCGAGAGAGTCACTCGAAAACGACTCGAGGAACAACGAGACGCCAAGGTAAGGAACTTTAGGCTATGGACCCCAATAAAATTGAAGCCAAGATCATAAGGAGAAGCAAGGGAGAAGAAAGGAGAGAAGCGATATGAAAGGAACAATTACAGAAATCTCCCAAGGTGTGGGTCTCTCACTATTCTCACGGGGTTCTCCCTTCTTACTTCCCAAATCAAGCCATTCAATTGTCAGTTCTCACGAACAATTCCTCGAACGATTTATACACCCAAATCTTCCAAACTTTAGATAATATCATCATTACAGCTACCTATTCCCAAAAGTTTGAGATGACTCATCACTGCTAGTCCCTCAAATGATAATTCAATAACACTTTCAGGCCATCAAACTATGTTATATACACTTTACTTGCCTCACTGTCCACCAGATAACAATTTTTTAAGCCATCAAGTTTCCGAACTTTCATCTCTCAATAAAGTACTTCATTCTATCCACGTACCCGTGGTGCATCCTCAAATTCCTCTTAGGTTTTTCAATAAATAAATGCTAAGATTCATTAAGCAACCTAGGGTCAAGTAGTGATTCACTTCTTCTAAGCTTAAGTCGTAAACTCTTCAAGTATTCAACTAATATAGCCAATGATCCGTATTCCTCAACAACGGGCCTTTCCTAGCTCAATCACTCACTTAAGTCAAGCGATACTAACTCACTTCAATCATCCACTCATCATCCTTAGCATCTTAAGCCTATTCTTCCAGGTCGCTCTATATCCTCAAGTATCTTATCTAACTCCTTAAACGGTACTCTTCAATCCACAAATTTTCACAATCTAAGTATGGTTCTCAAGATTAAGCTCCACAGTATACTAAGTATACAACTCAACCTTCAAGCAAGTACACTATCACTCACTTCCACTTTCCCAATTGGATAGACAACTAGACACTTGGATCATCAAAACATGTCTCTCGATACCTCTTAAGTTATTCCTCAAATAACAACATTTCTCAGAACACAGCTCACGGTTAATCTGAAACTAGTTCCTCCAAATCCATCAAATGGGAAGATTACCTACAGGGCACCTTGAGAAAGTAAGCAACAAGGTTAAGTTGAAAAGATACGAAGATCTGTTCAAGCAAGACAGACAACTATTCTACAAGAAGGATGTGCATCCAGAGTTATCAAACAAGGTGATGCACAAAGAAAGAGGAGTATCTTCAAGGCTCAGAAACATTCTCCAATTGGAGCACGAATCTTACATCTTCGGTAGAAACTCCGGTCTTGATCGCCAAATGGGTAAGCTCACGGTTCTTCAATTGGAAGGTATAAAAGCAAAATCAAGGACAATCAACAAACACGTTAGAATCTAATAAAAGCAATCACAAAACAGACTACAATATAAGTCCTTAAATCTACCCTATCACTAATTCATTATTCAATTATATGGTCAAGTTAAGGTTAGGGGTTACATGAGTGCGTCGGGAGCGGTAACGCTCTGATACCAACTGTAACACCCCTCGTCGCAGCGGAAAATAAAACATACAAACATGCCAAAATTTACGCGGAATTTAAACTTTAACATGCATGATAAACGAGGTGAATTAAAACAAAACTGAACAACTGATATAAACAAAAACATATATAAGTATAACAGTCTGAGTATGAAAAACATAAATACAAACAGCCTGGGATGACCCATCCCTACAGGCACTCAAGTGTAAAAGTAAAACTACAAGGTCTAGCTACACGATATAAAGGTAAGTCAATGATAAAACGGATCATCGCTCGCTAGCCTCCATGTAACCCATCCGCCACCTGTCATGTACCTACATACATGAAAACATGTACGCCACAATCAGTGGGGAGTGACTAGAGTTATCCTAGCCACCTTTTGTAACGACACGTAACACATAAACATCCAACATACTCCAGCATTTATAACATGCGAAGAATATATATATCACTATCTCAATCTCATATCATCATGCAATATCATGCAAAGGCTCTCAACCAACTTCAGAAACTATTTGGAAGGAGAGTCGGTTTCCCTTCCGGTTGCCCGGCCGGGGGGTCTTTCAATCCAAACCGTTTACGAAACCAGACTAAGAGTCATCCAATGCCTTGGATGAACAGTTCTAAAATCAACACACTATATCTAACACAATCAATCAGCAACACCTAACACTGTACCCCTAGTCAGGCAAGCAGATGCAAATCAGCAGTGTCAAAGTCACACCCTAACTCAGGCAAACTTGGTACACAAGTCAGCAAGCATACACCCGTGAACCCCAACTCAGGCACAGATGGATACCAATCAGCTAATAATGGTTCATTGACCTAACTCAGTCGTGACCATTACTCTTCGTAGTGAAATCGGGATCCCAACTCAGACCCAAGCCACTACGGTCATACAAACTCACGGTAGAACAGTAGTCCCAACTCAGACACCTCCTACTGCATTATCCATACACGAGACGGTCCAGTGGTCCCAACTCAGACTTGGCCAACACGCCACAAACACTCACATGTCAAACTAGAGGATCCCAACTCAGACCATAGCTTGACACGCATCAAACATCAGCACATATCGTACTCTAGCGGTCCCAACTCAGACATATTCCGATATGTACTACAACCAAGTCCTTAGTCCTAGTCTTTCTAGACCTCTAACAACACTTAATTGACCCCGGGAACTAAGTTGAGGGAGAGCCGGTTTCCCTTTCGGTTACCCGACCGGGGTGTCTCTATCCTCTCTCCATCCCCGAACCCAATAGAGTGCCGCCCGAACCTCGGGGACCTCAAACACACATAAGCATATAAGAGATGACCAAGTTCAACAACAAACATGAAGAACCTAAGACTTCCTTCTACAAGTCTAAGGGTTCCTAATCAACTAACTAAGTCCACTAGGTCTCATAAACAACCTAAGATAAAGATTAGCTTAAGCTAAGAAATAACATGCTAAAACATTGTTTATTAACTTACTCATTACTATGATGAACTAACTAACTTTGGATAAGAAGTAAACTTACTAACTTATTACATGCTACATTACCAATTACGATTCAAGTATAAACATAACAATATATGATACTTAAACATGCATTAAAACTTGTAAAGAAACCTTACAACCAAACAATTGAGAAACAATGGACATTAGGCAAATAGCTAACCACTTGGCTAAACCTTACTTAGCTCAAATATACATTTAAAACCAAGTAAATATATTCATAAACATGACTTAAACAATTGGGAAACAAGTCCCCAAAACAATCACGAAGCCAATTCAACAATCAAAGCTATAGTGGTTTTTGCGCAGCCTGCGCAAGTGGGTTGTGCAGCTGCGCCAGCATTGCGCAGCCTGCACCTGGGGTTGCGCAGCCTGCGCCCCTACACGGGCTGGTCTGATTCGCGATTTTCCTGCAATTCGCCATTTCCTTCTAACTTTCGACAAACACTTCTACACTATAAATTCAAGCCTCAAATCTATTCTATCTGCACATATCAACCCATAACCATCCCAAGTATGTCTCAAACACAATTTTTGAACAAATAAAACACGTATTAGGATCAAACATTGTATTCGTCTTAACAACTCAAAATCTGAAAAATGGATATATCAAGCAGAAGAACATCAAAACTCTAATCAAATCATGTGAAGAACGTATAAAATGAATTCCCAACATAATCCTATACTCAAGCATCATCAATAACACACAAAATCAAAATAATCATCAAGAGCAACCACAAATGGTGCTACTTTAACAAAAAGGCTGAGTTACTCATCAATGTCACCTTATAAGCGGGTTATGCTCCAAATTATTCTTCAATAACGAAGCTATCAACCTCCGGGTCCTCTAATCCAACTCCTACAACAAAAGAAACGAAGATTATAAGCTTAAAACGGATTTTGGTGAAAACAGCGTCTTTTTCGAGTTTACCAAAACTGAAATTGAAAGAGATAGGAAGCTTGCAAATCTCGAGAGGATTCCGCAAATGTAAAGCTTACCTTGATAAGATTTTGGGAAGGGGTCGAAATGTTGATTTTAAGCTTGAGAAAAAATGGAGAAAAATGGAGGTTTTTGTTACTGTGAAAGAAATTGTGAAAAATGAAGATGTCGATGAATAGGGTTTATGTGGGGCTTTATATTGTCCTTTCACTTATTTGAGTCGGGTTTTACTTGATTTGTGAAACGAACTCAAGTCGGGATTAGAATGTGCCAAGTGAACGACATCTTAAGAATTAAATATTCTTAAGACGGAACTTAACGGAAAACTTTAAATTAAATTTACGATTTATTATTAAAATAATATTATATTCCGGAAAATACTTTAAAATCATTAAAATATTATTTACGAAAATACGGAATGTTACAGTTTACATGTATAAAACTACTAATGTTTGCACCATTAGTATAATCATGTAAATATTGATGCATATACATACTTGTTGGAAACTAGGTTCCTTATTTTATACTCAAATCTAATATGAGTTTTGTTTCTTTAAGTTTAGTCATAAAAACTTAAATGGATCTTATGCATGCAAGATGATATCATAAGATGAGATAGTCCTTACATTGGTTTTAGAAGGTTTATACTCAATAATCACCTATTATATGAGTCTTCAAACCACCGAAATACCCTTAAACGATCTAAGAAAAATCGTCTCCAAAAGATGCGTATCAAGGACCCGATCTCAAACTAATACTAATTTTGTTACTAGAAAATTAGTATAAGTATACTAGAAATAATAATAATATTACTCTTAATATTATTAGTATGGAAATAATTAATTTTACTAGAAAACTTATTTTCTTAGAAAAATGTAGGGAGAACGAATGAAGTTGTAGTATGTGGATGAACAAGCATCAACAACTACTACAAAAGAATTAGCATCATATGTGTGTATTTTGAGTGATATATATATAGCAAACAAGAGCTCACTAGCTCTTGAATAGGCCGGCCAAGCAAGCCTTTCAAGGCTAATGCATGGCTCTTTCTTTCTTACACAAAAGCTCTAAATATGCCTTACACATTTCTTTTGCATAACACTCAACCTCTTTATACTCTTACACACACAACCATCATTCATGCTCAATACTACACGGCTGAAATGAGGTCTAAAATGGACCCATTTTATCTTTGTCAATTGTGTTAATTTGTAACATGTTACATATGTTCCATAACACATGACCCAATTTGTTAATTGTGCAATTTTAACTATTAAAATTCATAATTTACAAATTTATTACATTTAAATAAATACACTAATAATTCGAAATTATTATTGTACAAAAAATGTAATATCATAATTTAATTACAACTCTTTGTAATTTTATGATCAACCGTGTTCATTCTCAATTTAATCGTTTCCTAAACGAATAAATAAAACCGAGTAATAAAACAATTTTATTACTTTGACTTTAATTATTATTATAATCCCATTATAAATAATATTCGTCATATAAAATTATTTCCAAAATTTCCAGTTATTAATTAATTTGCATCCAATACAATATTAATTAATTATTCCATTGAGACGGAATTCCCTAAAGATATGACCTTAAGGGATCAACTGATCACCACCATCATATGACGATAATGTCAAACTCTAGACAGCCAATCATTATCGGTAAATGTTGATCAGTCGACTTTAAAAGAGTAACACTCCCAGTTGTGTTTCATTCAAATGAGTTTTAATTATGTCAACACACTATTGTCGAGGACACTTCCTCCAACAATCTCCCACTTGTCCGAGACAAGTGTGTGTCACCAATTCTCTTGCCCTATTACTATCTCCCACTCAATGCATGGCGTCTTCTCAGGTCGTGCCGGCAATTGATTAAAATCTAGAGTGGTTTATCTCGATCTGGAGTTTATAACTACTGACCGGAATTATCTACCATAGATACTTTCCGAGCGTGGCCACGCATTTCTAGTTATTATTCTCCTCGAGTGGCCTAGAGATATTTCTCAACCCTGACAAGGGGTGGACAATTCCCAATCGACTTATTCCTTCCGGCTGGCCACAGCCCATCATAACCCAAAATATGTCCTTATAAACCCCAGTTACGAAGGTGTTAGGACATAAATCAAAGTTAATCTGAAAACTATGCCACCTCAGAGAACAGTCATTAGTCCAAGAACTGACTCATGTGAAACACGATAGATGCTCCCACCACGACCAGGCAGTCTTTCAATAAGAGTACGCCAGAGCTCTATCAGCGGTCATTAGCCCGGCAAATGTATCTTAACATGTCTATGCCTAGGTGATCGATTAGTCATCTCGTATGCCTCTATGGCAATTGAACTCGCCATCAATCGCATCACACATCCGGTTGCATTGAGATGTCACCTCACTTAAGCAACTAGGGGCGAGGTCATGACAATTCAATTCACTTTAATGGGGTTCAATATGGTCTTACCATCCCATTTGAATTTTACTTGACCTTTCGTGAGTTATAAATAACTCAAACAATTAGTGGATTACACCATCCAAGTGGTCAACCTTTGAACACCATTTAATTTACAATCAGCTTTAGGGTCTCTCGTTTACATCCCTTAAAATTGTAATTATCTTCATTTTGAGTAAACCAGGTTTACCACGGTTCGTGCGATCGTTCACTTTGCGGATCATATCCATACATTGATCTTTCCTCTGAAAGAGACAAGTTATTCTTATGACTAGCGAATAAGATTATGTGCATTGTGTAACTCCCAGCCACAACAATGCCTTTACATAATTTGTGAACGTACACATTTTGTAGAATCTTGTGATGACCATGTAGTTAAAATACAAGTCATTGAGATGCATAGTCAATGAATGTAAGCCAAAGATTATCACAAATCTTTGCTTGGTTTCTTGGAACTTGAGTCGTTTCAAACCTTTTACCATACGACTAAGTTATCTTCCAAGATCTTGAATTTGTCTTTCATCTTCATTGGAGAATACTTTGACAATTGATCAAGGTTTAATCATTGATTTAAAACCTGCTCTACGGGTTGTCCTGTAAGCGGTGCGCATCCACTTTACACGATTATACTAATGGCGGAAACATTAGCGAATTTAAACGTGTAAACTATAGTACTTAAGGTTCGATAAATTTCATGATCCCATCATGGTTATACTATCTTCATCTCCATGAACAACCTTAACACTAACAAGATGTCTCTTATAATCTCAACTAAACATCCCATGTTCAATTAGATTTAATTCATATCAATATGTTATCTAGAACCAAAAACTTGTGTACCTCTCATGAGTATCAATGCTTCATTCCAAACGAGCAATGAGTTGTTTTAGATAACGTTTACTCCCACTAAACTCTTGTTCTTGCCTGATTCTGAAGATCCTGAAGTTATACCCATGACTCAATAGCTTCAAATCCTGGAGCGAGAACTCCCACTGAAGTTTACATTTAACCGTAAATCATAAAGCTCCCACTCAATTCAATGTTCCTTAACATTTAATGAATTGAAATGGTTGGGACTTCAACCATATGTGCTAATAGTCACATCCTTTTTCAAATACCCTTTTGAAAAGTGGTTATTGAGTTTACTGAATTCATTCTCAATGAATTACCTTACTACTTTCAACAAAGTTACCCTTAACTTTGTAGACTGCAGACATCCACATGTCTGCTTATGCTTCTCTCAACAAATCTCATTTATCAGCACGTAAATCTTATAAATTTCATGGTTCTTTGCATTGGCACATTTAGATCACCATCTAAATCCAAGAACCCTTTCTTGAGCCTTTGCAAAATCTTTTGAATAATTTTCTTCGAGTGTCCTCCCGTAGTTTCTATAAGAGTCTTTTCTTATGGTATACAATTTCTGTGTGCAGGAACTTTCAGTTCCCCACATTTATCTTATCTTGTACTGTACGAGGACTATATCATGGATCTTATCCATGTATAGAATTTTTCCTTACAAACTTCAAGAATTTATCTTTGAAGTATCCTCCAGGGCCGGGGCCGTTGGTATATAAGGTGTAGATTTTTACCAAACCGTAGATCTTATCTACAACCTTTGGGCTTATCCACAACTTTTGGGATGATAAGGCGTAGAATCTTATCCACAGCCTAATCTACCTTTTACAACCATAAGGTGTAGATTGCTCTTGGGATATAAGGTGCAGATTTTTACCAAACCGTAGATCTTATCTACAACCTTTGGGCTTATCCACAACTTTTGGGATGATAAGGCGTAGAATCTTATCTACAGCCTAATCTACCTTTTACAACCATAAGGTGTAGATTTTCTTAAATCGTATATCCCATCCACAGCTTAATCTTCCTTCTTATCTTTCACATAACCAAAACACAATAAATCCTACTATTCACTAATAGATCACATCCATTTGTGCTTGTCAAAATCATATGCTATTTGTGGACTTTTCAAATTTCTCCCACTCTATCTTTGTAATAATAATCCCATTTTATCACCAAAGATAGCCACTAAGGCCACAAGCAATGACTTTGATGTTGGTTTGTGTATGTGGGGAATAAAGCATGTATTCACCCTAAACTTGCAGGATTATAATGAAAAATACAGTTGTGTTTATAGTCATAAGATTAAAAAGGATAAGAAAAAGAATTCAACCTTTGGTCCTTTGTGCTTATGGCCTAAGAACAGGAATTAATTCAAATTCCCTCCTATAACTTGCACCCAAGACTTAGTTTGAGACGTGGCCGCGTGTGCTAGAAATCCTCTCCAATTGCCTTGCAATATAGGGAGAGCCCTTGAGGTTTTAGATGTGAGATCTGAGGTTTTGGGAGAAGAATGCTCTCAAACCCTAATTTTACCCTGAGATTCTTTTACAGTGCAACAAGAGTATTTGATATAAGGAGAAGGACTCTCCTTATATACTACACATGGCCGGCCGAAATTGATGTCGGGTAGGAGTGGGCTTTCCACTCTTACCTTATTCCAATGCGTGATTCGACCCATTTAGCTATAATTTATTCGCGGGTTTTATTTATAAATCGTAACATGTTATCAGTTATTAATACAGTCGATATATTAATAATGGTCTGATAAAATACGATATTGTATAATTACCTAAATTAATATAACTGTTTATATTAATTCGCGAATACAATATTTAATTAAATATAACCGTTTATATTTAATTTACGAATTAATCATGTAATCCGTATTAGCTAAAATTATTTAATCCGTATTAAATAATAATCTCAACATCTTATTGACTAATTTAATAGTCAATACCTCTGACTAACCGTTTAGTCATATCCGGCAAAATGTGACTGTATTTTCATACCTTCACATCTCTCAAACGTGTCCTATAGGTGTGACGTATAGGGACCAGTTGATCACCGCCATCCGTATGACAATAACGTCAAACTTATCTAGCAAGCCAACCGTTATTGATAAACGTGGATCAACTGGTAATAATACAAAAGTATGCCCTTGTGATCCTTAAAGAGATTTAATAAGTCATTGTACTTAATTGTCAAGGACACCAGCCCCAACAATCTCCCACTTGTCCGTACAAGGGTATGTGCAATGACGTTATCACACTACATGTGGAGGACACAATCTCCAACAAACTCCCACTTGTCCGTACAAGTGTAGGTGCGATAACCGAATCTCATATCCTTTTAAAATTTCTCCCACTCAATGTAAGACAATTTGCAAATCCGCATTCGCAAAGGTCGTATCTCACAAGCGATCTGTATCAAGAGTGGTTTCCCCGACTAGAGAGTAACTTAACTGATAAAACGAATCTGTATTCGAGCATGGCCATGCATTTCAGTTACTACTCCTCGAGTGGCCCTGAGAAATGATAAAATCCTGATAAGGGTTTGGATATTTCCCTCAACTCGAATCCTGCCGATATCGCCCAGCATGAAATAACCCAGAAAAAATCCTCTTGGCCCCTGTTACGGTGACCGTGGGAAAGAAACCAAAGTTACCCAAAATCTGTCTTAATCTCAAGAGACAGTTGAAGGTCAAAAGACTCGACTCTAAGGAACACTATGGAGGTCCTATCCACGACCAGGCACCCAATGTTATAATACATTTAGGACTCCATAACGTTGTCACGGGGTGTCCTACGAGATATCCGTATAACTCGCCTTTGTGATTGGTCAGTCAGCGGCGTGACTTATGGCTCGTTGAACCCACCATCAACCAACGTCACAAAATGATTACCTGAGTTATCAGCTCAAGTGGGTAATCAAGGACCAAAACGATGTAATGTTAATCAGTTCACTTTGTGGTGTTCAAAATTGGCGTACAATTCCACATGAAAAACAAAACATTTTATATCATAACAATAAGGTTGAATAGAGTACACGAGAAAATGAATTATTACATGAATTCATAAGAGAGTACTACAACTTAGGAACACATCTAATTACCATGGAATGAATGTGTCCTTCATGCTTATCACGTGGTAATGCTTTAGTGAGAGGATCAGCTATGTTGTCATCCGTAGCGATCTTATCAATGAATATCTTCTTTTACGCGGACTCAGTCGTAGAATCTGCTGTAACATTCTGCTTAGAACTTTTTCAGCTGACAGCAGCGCCATTAAGAGTAAAAACGAATCCAGACTGAGATTTCGAGTCATCTCGATCCGTTTGGAAGCTAGCATCTGCGTAACCCGTGGCGCAGAGCGTCGAGTCGCCTCCGTAAGTCAATCCCAAATCTTTAGTCCTCCGTAGGTACTTAAGAATGTTTTTCACGGCCATCCAGTGTTGTTCACTTGGATGAGCTTGGAATCGACTTGTCATACTCAATGCATATGCAACGTCAGGACGTGTGCATATCATGGCATACATGATCGATCCTATTGCCGAAGCATAAGGAATCCGACTCATGCGCTCTTTCTCTTCCACTGACTTAGCTTCTTGAGTCTTGCTCAAGTGAAGCCCAGGAGTCATAGGAAGGAACCCCTTCTTGGAGTTCGTCATGCTGAATCTCTCCAGAATCTTCTCTATATAAGATTCCTGACTGAGAGACAACATCCGTCGTGATCTATCCCTGTAGATACGGATGCCCAAAATTCTTTGTGCCTCTCCCAGATCTTTCATCTGGAAATGGTTTTTCAACCATGCTTTAACCGAAGATAAGAGAGGTATGTCATTCCCAATCAAGAGTATGTCATCGACATACAGTACTAGGAATACAATCTTACTCCCACTCGACTTGATATAGAGACATGGTTCCTCGACTGATCGAATGAACCCATTCTCTTTTATCACTTGGTCGAAGCGATGATTCCAACTCCGCGATGCTTGCTTAAGTCCATAGATGGAACGCTTAAGCTTGCAAACTTTCTTAGGATGTGCTGGATCGATAAAACCCTCGGGTTGTACCATGTACAACTCTTCCTCCAAATAACCGTTTAAGAAGGCGGTTTTAACGTCCATTTGCCATATTTCATAGTCATGAAATGCGGCGATCGCTAAGATAATCCGAATGGAACGTAGCATGACTACGGGTGCAAAGATCTCATCATAGTGCAAGCCTGGCACTTGGGTGAAACCTTTAGCAACTAGTCTAGCCTTATGGATATCTTTTTGTCCTTCCACGGCATGCTTTATCTTGTAAAGCCATTTGCATTGAACGGGACGTACCTTTGCAGGTAGGTCCACAAGATCCCACACGTTGTTCTCATACATGGAGTCCATCTCGGATTGCATGGCTTCTAGCCATAGCTTTGAGTCAGAACTGGTCATGGCACCTTTATAGGTTGTGGGTTCATTACCCTCTAGGAGTAAGACGTCATCTGTATCGTGTTCCTCGACCATACCAATGTATCTGTCCGGTGGAATAGAGACTCTTCCTGACCTCCTAGGTTCCTCAGGGATATCTACCGCAGCCTCGGTTGAAGGTACTGTTTCCTCCAATGGTTGCTCGGTAGTTGGTTCTTGAACCTCCGATAACTCGAAGGTTCTATTACTCGACTTGTTCTCGAGAAATTCTTTCTCTAAGAACGTCGCACTAGCCGCAACAAAAACACGTTGTTCGGTAGGCGAGTAGAAGTAATGACCAAACGTTCCCTTTGGATAGCCTATAAAGTATGTCTTGACCGATCGCGGGCCAAGCTTATCCTCGTGTCTCCACTTGACATAAGCCTCGCAGCCCCAAACCCGAATAAAGGACAAGTTAGGGACCGTTCCCTTCCATAATTCGTATGGAGTCTTGTCAACAGCTTTAGACGGACTTCGGTTAAGTATTAGAGCGGCCGACAAAAGAGCATAGCCCCACAATGAATCAGGCACAACGGTGTGACTCATCATGGATCGAACCATATCAAGTAAAGTTCGATTTCTCCGTTCGGACACACCATTTAATTGTGGTGTTCCAGGTGGAGTCAACTGTAGCACGATCCCACAGTCTTTTAGGTGTTGATCAAACTCGCGTGAAAGATACTCACCACCACGATCCGAGCGTAGTGCTTTAATCTTTCTACCCAGCTGGTATCGTACCCGATTCTGGTATTCTTTGAACTTGTCAAAGGATTCACTTTTATGTTTCATCAAGTAGACATAGCCATATCTACTCAAATCATCCGTGAAAGTGATGAAATACCTATAGCCTTCTCGTGCGTTGATCGACATAGGGCCACATACGTCCGTATGTATGAGTCCTAATAGGTCGGCAGCGCGCATTCCAACACATTTGAAGGAAATACGAGTCATTTTGCCGATGAGACATGATTCACACGTGCCATATGATTCGAAATCAAAGGGCGAGATAGCTCCGTTCTGTATGAGCTGTTTTACGCGTTTCTCATTTATGTGTCCCATGCGACAATGCCATAAGTAAGTTTGATCTTTGTCACCTACCTTTAATCTTTTATTATTCACATGTAATATCTCGGTGGTTTGATCTAAAACATAAATTCCATTCATGGAAACTGCCTTGCCATAAATCATATTGTGTAAGGAGAAAATACAGCTATTATTCTCTATTACAAATGAAAAGCCAAGTTTGTCAAGTGCAGAAACTGAAATAATGTTTTTGGACAAACTAGGAACATAATAACAGTTATATAAAAATAACTCGAATCCACTTGGAAGCTGGATTACGTATGTTTCCTTCGAGACTGCAGCCACACGTGCTCCATTCCCGACACGCAGGTCCACCTCACCCTTGGTTAAGGGTTCTTGGTTTTGGAGGCCCTGCACATGATTACATAGATGAGAACCACAACCAGTATCTAGTACCCAAGTTCCGTAACTTGCATGGTTAATCTCAATCATGTGAATAAAAGAAGAAGAAGACATACCAACAGGAGTAACGCGACCTGCCTTAATGTCCTCGCGATACACGGGGCATGAGCGCCTCCAATGCCCAGTCTTGTGGCAATGGTGACATTCCATGCTAGTATCCTTGCTCTTTGTCTTGCCCTGTGAGTTGCTTGACTCACCTGGCCCACTCTTAGTAAATCCTGGTTTCTTGAACCTGGGCTTACCTGCTGCTAGGTCGCCCTGAGCTTTAGCCTTACCCTTACCCTTACCCTTACTGGAGATCATAAGAACATCCTGCTTTATGCTCCCACTTAATTTCAGATCCTTCTCAGTCTGTACGAGAAGGGAGTGGAGCTCATGAGGAGTCTTCTTCATGTCATTCATGTAATAGTTGGCCCTAAAGAGGGCGAACCCATCATGAAGTGAATGAAGCATTCGATCAACGATTATGTTCTCACTGATCTTGCAGTTTAGGGCCTCCAGTTTCTCGATATTCTCAATCATGTGAAGAATATGTGGGCTAACTGCTTGGCCCTTCTGGAGTTTCGCCTCAAAGAAGCGACAGGTATGCTCATAAGAAACGATTCTCGGAGCTTTGGAGAATTCGTTAGAGAGCGTGGTGAAAATCTTGTTTGCACCATGGGTTATGAAGCGTCTTTGCAAATTGGATTCCATTGCATAGATGAGTACGTTCTTTATCGCACCCGCTTCCATAATGAAATCGCTATGAGCGCGAATTTCGTTGGCTCTAGCTCCAGTTCCTGGGTGTGGCGGAATGGGCTCAGTTAAGAACTTGAGCTTTCCGTCAGCAATGGCAGCATTCCGTAGTGCTGCCTCCCAGTCAGAGAAGTTTGACCCATCATTCCTCAGTCTAGTTGACTGATTCATGGAGTCCATGAAGGCTTTTAGCCAGGATTCACGTGCTAGCTTGGCACTTGGCATTGGGTCTTCACCAGCCATTTTAGTTTTACAGCAGTTTTAATGAACGTGTTCTACACTGAAAAGAAGATAAAACAAAACCATATAAGCAACTTATTGTTGTGATTTAAGTCTATATTAAATTGAATTTAAACTCGTAGACTCATGCATTTATATAATTGATCTCCCTCAAGAATTATATAAACGATCCCAAGACTCTATTTCCGTATATTGATAAGCCCACAGTTTGGCTAATTCCAATCGTTGGAACTCTTGGTCGATAGATTTCCGTAAATCCTATCTATTAGTCCATCTCAGTCACTAGATAGTATCGAGTGACCATGATGTTGAGATAAAATAAATCATCTGTTCCCACTTACCCGACGTAGAAGGGGTCATATTATGCCTACCGACGAAGAAGGGATTCATGGGAGGCTGATTTATAAAGACTAGTCTCAATTTTTGGTTATACGAGGAAGACCCCATCAACTTTTATTTATTCATATTAAGTGAACTAATATCTAGCAAATGCGTGAATGAATTAAATAAAGTGATGGCTTTTAAATGACATGTGACATCTGTATTGTCACAGAAAACTAACGCGTAACCTCTACATGAGTCAGTTTTCAGGCATGATATAGGTGGTTTGGTTTTTAGGCGGAATATGATGCAAGCTATTATCGATGAAAGCGTAAAGATAAAAGCAATAAACGTAAATAAAAGTCCTAGTGTGGCCTATCCTACCAAAATAAACATAAAACAACTTGGAATCCACTGTTGGACCCTAGAAGCTTGTCTTGATGTTCCATCTTGGTCCTTGCAGCGGGAGTGAGCATCCGGCCTCCGTCTTGTCTTTGGTCTTCACAAAATTACTAATTTAAATTACAAAAGTAGTCCTAGATACATTCTAATTTAAATACAAAAGTAATTACATGGCAAAAACCCAAAACGGAGATTCAAGATCTCAAGATTACAAGCAAGACTGTGTCCCATCATTACGGTGACACAATCTTCTAAGGCCACACTAAGTTACAACCGTTTGCAAAAATTAAATACGTTATTGAAAGCATTCAAGGCATTCACAAGACGATAAATAAAATGCATCAACTAAAAACAATTTATACATGACATAATACTGTTATTATGATTAATAAATTTATACCAAACCACCTTTTAAGATTAAAATTAAGTGACTATACCGTTTTAATCACCAATTTTAACAAACATATAATCCATTATTTTAAACTGTTTTAAAACAATATGTATCAAACGAGGGTGAACCGTTTCACTAAATAATATACTATTTCCGTATACAGTATATTATTTTAAGCCATGTGAAAATAAAACATGTTATTTTCGAAAATAAAAAAAAAAAACGAGTCTGTTACAGGGGTAGTCTACCGACCGAAAAACAGGTCTACCGACCACCTGACGAAAAATTTTTTTTTTTTTTTTTTTATTAAAGCAGAATGGTCGACCGACCCGAAAAACAGGTCGACCGACCACAAAACACGAAACCGAGTTTCTGAACACGATTTCTCACAAAGGAAACTGTTTTGAAAAAAAACAGAAAACTCACACAGGGGCGGTCGACCGACCGCTATAACTGGTCGACCGACCGACACGGCGGCAGAAACGAGATTTTTTCAAAAACTTTTAAATAAACTTATGAAAAACACAAAAGTAAAATTTTCATGGCCTGGCTCTGATACCACTTGTGGGGAATAAAGCATGTATTCACCCTAAACTTGCAGGATTATAATGAAAAATACAGTTGTGTTTATAGTCATAAGATTAAAAAGGATAAGAAAAAGAATTCAACCTTTGGTCCTTTGTGCTTATGGCCTAAGAACAGGAATTAATGCAAATTTCCTCCTATAACTTGCACCCAAGACTTAGTTTGAGACGTGGCCGCGTGTGCTAGAAATCCTCTCCAATTGCCTTGCAATATAGGGAGAGCCCTTGAGGTTTTAGATGTGAGATCTGAGGTTTTGGGAGAAGAATGCTCTCAAACCCTAATTTTACCCTGAGATTCTTTTACAGTGCAACAAGAGTATTTGATATAAGGAGAAGGACTCTCCTTATATACTACACATGGCCGGCCGAAATTGATGTCGGGTAGGAGTGGGCTTTCCACTCTTACCTTATTCCAATGCGTGATTCGACCCATTTAGCTATAATTTATTCGCGGGTTTTATTTATAAATCGTAACATGTTATCAGTTATTAATACAGTCGATATATTAATAATGGTCTGATAAAATACGATATTGTATAATTACCTAAATTAATATAACTGTTTATATTAATTCGCGAATACAATATTTAATTAAATATAACCGTTTATATTTAATTTACGAATTAATCATGTAATCCGTATTAGCTAAAATTATTTAATCCGTATTAAATAATAATCTCAACATCTTATTGACTAATTTAATAGTCAATACCTCTGACTAACCGTTTAGTCATATCCGGCAAAATGTGACTGTATTTTCATACCTTCACATCTCTCAAACGTGTCCTATAGGTGTGACGTATAGGGACCAGTTGATCACCGCCATCCGTATGACAATAACGTCAAACTTATCTAGCAAGCCAACCGTTATTGATAAACGTGGATCAACTGGTAATAATACAAAAGTATGCCCTTGTGATCCTTAAAGAGATTTAATAAGTCATTGTACTTAATTGTCAAGGACACCAGCCCCAACAGTGTATCCTTATGGTTTATTACAGAAAATATTCAATTTAAAGCTTTAGATAGTTTAGAATGGTTGATAACTTTGAAGTTGGTTTGTGTACCCTTATGATAACTTTTTCTCTTTAATTAAGTTCAAAAACTTAATTTGATTTTGATTTGATTTGAATTGGGTATCCTATACCAATTTGGCTTCAATGGTCATACATTGAAATTTCATAATCAATTCTATTTTATGTTTGAGATTTGCAAGTGTATGTTAAACTAAACAAGAACATAATTATAAACCGATAGTGACTCGGGTTGAAAACCAAGTCACTATATTATCCAAAATACAACATATTGTTTAAGGATTTCCCCTTTCCTTGTCCAACAAGGAAATAAAACATAGGTTTTAATTGTTCATACAACACTTGAAATATTAGCAAAATAAGCGGAAAAACAAAGCTCCTTGATCATCCCGAGTGGAGCTACTCTTAGTTCCCTTGATCCATCAAACTTGTTTTTCTTTTCCCTTATCTTTGCTTTCATGCCCTAATTCAAGTAAGAAGAGCATTCACATCACAACTTGTATCATGATACATTAGTTGAGATTAACATAAAATCGGGATAGTTATCGTACCAACTGGAAGAATCTTCCCAGCTTTGAGATCGCTGAGATACTTGGAACAGTTCCTCTTCCAATGTCCTTTGCCATTGCAGTAAAAGCATTTGGCCCCTTGATGAGGGCTCTTCTTGGATTTGGAGGTGCTTGCCTCAGAAGACACTTTCTTTGAACCTTTGGAAGGTTGCTTCCCCTTTGCCTTACCCTTCCTTTTGAACTTTCCTTTGCTCTTAACATTAATGTTGAGCACATCCTTAGGGGCACTAACATTTAGTCCCATATCCCTTTCAGCTTGCACGATCATATTGTGCAATTCATCGAGAGAGATGTCTTGGTTTCTCATGTTGAAATTCACCCGGAATTGCACATAAGTTTTCACCTTAGACAAGGAGTGGAGGATTCTATCAATCACAAGTTCCTTAGGAATGTCCACTTGATTCATCCTTAGGGTTTCTACATGCTCAATTAACTTGAGCAAATGTGGGCTAGCCTTTTGCCCCTCCTTAAGGTTGAGATCAAAGAAGGCCGATGCCGCCTCGTATTGGACAATTCTCGAAGCCTTTGAGAACATTGTCACAAGCCTGGAGTAGATCTCATAGGCCGTGCCAATCTTTATGGCACTCCTTTGGAGTTCTGGCTCCATCGAGAAGATCAAAACATTTTTGATTGCCGCAGACTCCTTCTGATAAGTATCATAGGGTCGTCTTGCTGCGGCGGTGGCATTTTCTGCAGGTTCAGGAGGTGATTCTTCAATGAGGAATTCGGTCTTACCGTCTCCCTCTGCCGCTAACAACAGTTGGGCATCCCAATCGGCAAAATTCGCCCCATTCTTTTCTAGCTTACAACGATCCATGAAGGAACGTAACCATGAATTGTTCGTAGTAGTGGAAGTAGCCATGATTGATATTGATACGAAGACTACAAAATTTTAAACATATGAAGAAATTAAATGCTAATTGTTTTAATTTTCTTTTAACTTGTAAACATATTTACTAAGTTGATGCATCTATAAAATGACCTCTATCCAATTTTATAAATGATTCCAAGACCCAAACCCATACTATCGAAATCGTGAACCACTGGAACTCCGACCCAACAACATGGTTTGGTGGGTTAAAATAAACCGGTTCTACCCTAGAACTCTTGGTTGATGACAAATCATAATTTATACATCTTAGCCCGGAACACATTGACCACTGGTCCTCTACACTTCCGTTGAGTACAAACCAAATTTCAAATGCATCGGGATGCGATCCGCCCACTGGACTGAATCCACCCCATCGCCCCACTTATCCTACGTAATGGGGTTCGTACTGCCCACTGGACTAGCACCACCCCACGAAATAGAAGCTCATGGGTTCTACTATTTGGTAAGGCTAATCCTCAATTGTTTTGTTTAATATAGAGGTATTGTCAATTTATTATCCATCTCCTTTAAGCGAATTAAATTGGTGAACTCGATAATTATAATTGACACGGTCGTTTTTAACGATCTAAACTAGTATGCATGTTTATGGCGATTTGGCTATGCATGCAAACATATTAAAATGCAAAAGTAAAAACAATAAAGCAATAAAATCCTAGTATGGCCTTCCTAGTAATAGTAAAAACTAATTAACTATTACAAATTCGGAAACCAACTCCTTGGTCCCTTGAACTTCATTGGCACGCCATCCAAGAAAACACCGTCTTGTCGGAACTCCTTTCCGTATGGCACCGTCTTTTGGATCTTCGGAATTACAATAAAATAATACAACTATTCTATTGTAAAACTGAAAATTTAAATTACAAACCCGTGATACGAGATCACATAAATTACAACCGAATCAATATTCCCTTTCATTACGGGTAATATTGATTAAAACTAAGGCCATACTAAGAAAAACTACATAATACCAAATTATATAAATAACATTCAAAATATGACAATCATATTAAATAAATTGCAATAAATAAAATATGTATGCACATGCTCAATTTTTAATGCCAAATCGCCTTATGGGAGCAAATATCTCATATTTGTTTACGGTTTTTACGGATATGCGCGATTTTAACTATTAAAATCATCAAAATTACATAAATCTCATTTATGTCCAAGTTAATCATCCTAACTTACTTTAGGAATCAATGTTTAGTCTCTACTAATATTTGATCATGATCTAACTTGATTTTGCATTATTGTTCATTAATCACTTGTATTTTCGGGAAAAATAAACAAAATACGGCCAAATGAGTCAATAAAATTCGAAATTTAAAATTCAAAAATTTTAAACTTTCTGGAAATTTTCTAAAAATTCAGAAATTATTAAAATGGTCTCATGCAAATATATATGGTTTATTTCTTAAATAAATCGTATAAAAAGCGTTTTTAAGGTTAAAAATCCGATTTAAGTTATAAAAACTTGAAATAAATTGCTATAAATTTTTTTAGTCATCCTAAAATACATATTAGAATCTGAAAGTGACCAAAAAAATACAGACCATACTCGAAAATTTTATTTTTCGACTCATAAATTACGATTATTAGCTAATTAACTCATTAAAATTAATAATCATAAAAACAGAAACTTTTTGATATCTAACTTTTAGATCTGATGTTCCTATCATATAAGACATCCATGGGTAAAATTTCATGCCATAATATTAAGATTAACTATTTTTAACACAATAAGTCACTATTTATCCGATTTTAACCATTAAAATCATAAATCATGCATCACTTGGGAATAAATTCCCAAAACTTACATACATACTGTAAATATTGCATGTGACATTGTGTAAAGTTGTTATGGCAAAATTCCAACTATAACTATTAAAGTCGAATTTAAGTCACTATTAATCCGATTTTTACTATAAAAATCATTAATCATGCAAAATAATTCCAATAATTTCGAAAATTCATACAGGAACTTTATATATTGCATGTGACTTCTCATAAAATTTTTAAGGTTAGATTCGAAATATAACCATATATACCCATTTTTGCTCATATTATGACTATTTATCTCATAAAATTCATAATCCATGCATATTAAATCCATTTCTTACGAAAAATCATATACAATATATTAAATATGCATGTGAGAACATATCAAAAAATCTCGGCCAGAAACTATTTTTAGCTATTTTTCCTATTAATTGTTGTTTAAAACCGATTTAAACTACAAAATATACAAATAAATATAAAAATGAACAATAAAAATCCATAAAATTATTTTTATGTCCTAAAACCATTTTAGAAACAGAAACTTTAACATGCAAAATTATTTTGTGATTTATCATAATAAACACAATAATTTCGAAAATTTCGAAATGTGTATGTCAAACCGATTTTAACATAAAACATGAATCCGATCATGCATGCAACAACCGTAATGCTCTGATACCAATTGTTGGAAACTAGGTTCCTTATTTTATACTCAAATCTAATATGAGTTTTGTTTCTTTAAGTTTAGTCATAAAAACTTAAATGGATCTTATGCATGCAAGATGATATCATAAGATGAGATAGTCCTTACATTGGTTTTAGAAGGTTTATACTCAATAATCACCTATTATATGAGTCTTCAAACCACCGAAATACCCTTAAACGATCTAAGAAAAATCGTCTCCAAAAGATGCGTATCAAGGACCCGATCTCAAACTAATACTAATTTTGTTACTAGAAAATTAGTATAAGTATACTAGAAATAATAATAATATTACTCTTAATATTATTAGTATGGAAATAATTAATTTTACTAGAAAACTTATTTTCTTAGAAAAATGTAGGGAGAATGAATGAAGTTGTAGTATGTGGATGAACAAGCATCAACAACTACTACAAAAGAATTAGCATCATATGTGTGTATTTTGAGTGATATATATATAGCAAACAAGAGCTCACTAGCTCTTGAATAGGCCGGCCAAGCAAGCCTTTCAAGGCCAATGCATGGCTCTTTCTTTCTTACACAAAAGCTCTAAATATGCCTTACACATTTCTTTTGCATAACACTCAACCTCTTTATACTCTTACACACACAACCATCATTCAGGCTCAATACTACACGGCTGAAATGAGGTCTAAAATGGACCCATTTTATCTTTGTCAATTGTGTTAATTTGTAACATGTTACATATGTTCCATAACACATGACCCAATTTGTTAATTGTGCAATTTTAACTATTAAAATTCATAATTTACAAATTTATTACATTTAAATAAATACACTAATAATTCGAAATTATTATTGTACAAAAAATGTAATATCATAATTTAATTACAACTCTTTGTAATTTTATGATCAACCGTGTTCATTCTCAATTTAATCGTTTCCTAAACGAATAAATAAAACCGAGTAATAAAACAATTTTATTACTTTGACTTTAATTATTATTATAATCCCATTATAAATAATATTCGTCATATAAAATTATTTCCAAAATTTCCAGTTATTAATTAATTTGCATCCAATACAATATTAATTAATTATTCCATTGAGACGGAATTCCCTAAAGATATGACCTTAAGGGATCAACTGATCACCACCATCATATGACGATAATGTCAAACTCTAGACAGCCAATCATTATCGGTAAATGTTGATCAGTCGACTTTAAAAGAGTAACACTCCCAGTTGTGTTTCATTCAAATGAGTTTTAATTATGTCAACACACTATTGTCGAGGACACTTCCTCCAACAATACTCTAGTGGGATCACATGCTTTGACCTTATTAGTAAATGGTTAATCCATTACGAATTGTCATAAATTCTCGAGGAGAACTAATGACCATTCGAAAATTCTGGATGGTAACTTGGTCGTGTACTAAAATTTACACCGACGTAAGTTGATGCGTGTCTATTATATGATGTTTTACACCTCATTTCACATGCATTTCAGAGCTCCTGTGTGTAGTTTAGGCTACTATTTCCCCTATTTCGTCTACTTTCGCATTTTGGTGCATTATTGTAGTTTAATGCGGAAATGAGTAGATATTGAGCTAAATCCGTTCCCGAGTTCTTAGCATAGAATTTTCCATGAGAAAGATGCTTAAGGAATGAACTTGGCGCGCTCTTCAAGGCCTGAAGATAGCATAAGCAAGGGTGCATACATTTTACAAGCTTCAACAAGGAAAGCATCGCTTCACGATATTGCAGCCTGTTTCAAGTAGCTATTTCTCGAGTCCTAGAGCTGATAATTGAGTGATTCCAATTGGAGGTGAAAGCTTATCCTCTTAGCTTTCCAACGCCGTGAGAATCACTTTATTCTGATAAGTAACGAAGAAATGACAGTTGTTTTAAGATTGGCGTGCACTTTATTACTGCATCCCGATATTTGGTCGATCGACTGGGCAGTATGGTCGATCCACCGAGGCACCTGTTGCGCATATTTCATAATTCAAAATTTAAATATCAGAATCTACTCTGGGACCGACAGTTGGTCGGTCGACCACATACTGTCGACCACCTCACCTGTGATGGAAAAATCAAAAGACGTGTTAAAGCCCATTAAGCGTGATTAGGGTTTGAGAAGACATCGACAAATTATTATAAAAGCCTAATCACTGCCTCTGTATCAATCATCCAGTTTTATTATCAACTTTACTTAGCTTTAATCTGATTCTTTAGTTTTAATCTAGTTTTTCAATTAGTTTACACAAATTTTTGTTCCGCGCAATATTTCAATAAAGTTCATTCCCGTTCTTACATTCCTCCTTATTGTTACGGTAATTCTTGTTCCTTAATTTTAGTTTAATTACAGTTTTCATAGATTAGTATCGGATAGTTAGAATCCCATGCCATTGTTCGTAATTACAATTTCGTTCATCATGATTTATGTTGTTTTGATTATTATAATTCCTGTTTTCATTAGTATTATGAGTAGCTAGATCCCATATGGTAGGATGTAGGCAACCTATAGCGTAGATGGCGTAGTTTAGGGTAACCCGTAGCAGTGCTTGGTCGACCGACTAACTTCTCTTGTCCGTCGACTGAGTAGGTTGGTCGATCGACCGGAGTATCCGGTCGATCGACTGACTTCGCGTCTGATTAGTTTTTGTTTGTCCCGTTAATTTCAATATCTTTCAATGAGACCTTAAGGAGACTTGTTAGATGCTTAGTAATGACCAACCCATAGATCGAAAGACAGGGAAGAGCATTAGTTAACGGTTTAAACATTTAAGTTACTTACGATCGAAAGATTTGTGACTTAGGCGTAGGAATCACTAATCGTGTTGACACCTAGTCTTAGTGAGACCTAGGGACTAGTAGCATAGCCGAAAGGAGCTATTAGTTAAACTGGACCGAAAGGACTCGTTATACCCATCTTACGCGACTACAAGACGGACTCACTTAGAATCTTATGCCATCGTTGTTGGAGCTAGTGTCCTCAACAGTTAGTGCGACAACACGGATAAATCTCTTAAAGGAACACAGGGTATACTTTGTATTTTAGCCAGTTGATTCACGTTTATCAATTACGGTTGGCTTGCTAGAAAGTTATTGTCATACAGATGGCGGTAATCAACTGGTCCCTAAGAGTCACACATAAAGGATGGAATCTGAGAGATATAATTAGATGAAAATGTAATCATATTGATACCCTATACGACTAAACGGTTAGTCAAAGTAATGATGATATAATTATTTAATACTGATTAAATAATTTTAGCTAAGACGAATTAAAATGTTATTTCGTGATTAAATGTAAAATATATTTAATTAGTGTGTAATGAAATCATTTAATAAGGTTTAAATGATTAAGTTAAATATAAAAGGTTATATTTAATTGTTTAGAATATAAAGATACGATATTTATAAGATAAAATATTACGCAAAATAGAGCTTGATAACCGAATTTAAGTAAATATAAAAATGGTTACTAAGGCCGGAACTGATAAAATTTCGGCCAGATGGTGGATTTTCGGTCAATAGTTGGAGATGCCATAAGATAGAGTTTGTTATTTGTTTAAGCAGTAGTTTAGGTAGGATCAAATATGGATTTGATTATCCTATCTATACTAGGTAAGGTGGTTAAGAGATATACGGACCATCAAACACCACCCCTATAAATAGCATATGGCACGCCTCCCTATACCACACGAGTTCCCACGCAAAAATCCCTCATCTCTCTCTAGCTTTTCATCTTACACAAAATTAAAGGTAATTTTGTAGTTTCTAGCTCAGGAAAGGGTATTTCTCAGGACATCTTGGGTTCAACAATTAGGAGGATATCTGTTTTGATATCTGATCTTAGGCCTTTGCAAGGACAGAAGGTTAATTCTTGATCCCTATCTTTGTATCTTGTTCTTCGTTTATGACCATAAATTGTACATTATAAATTTGTTATAATCCTGCATATAAAGAATTGGGAATATATACAGATATTTTCCCACAATCGTAACTATAGTAAACCTAACATCTTAGCATCTCTTTTATCATCGTTTACATCTTATTTTTCAGTTTTGTTCTTATCTTTCCTTTTAGACTTAGTTGTTAACAAACCAAACAAAACACCCCCCTTTTATTGTTACTTTATAGATTAAAAATTAGCAAACAGAATTAACCTTGTCTCTCTGTGGTTCGACCCGTACTACCACTAGCTTCTGTTAGTTTTAGTTCGGAAATATAAATTTAATTTTGATACTAAACGACGGTATCAAATTTGGCGCCGTTGCCGGGGAGACGATGTAATTTTGTTTGCTTTATTTTTAATCTATTTTTCTTGTCTCAAGGAACTTTGGTTCCTTGAGACCATTGCTTACTTTTGCTTCTAGTTTTTCTTGTGCAGAGTTAGAAGTAAGATTTTTGAGAGGAAAGGCTTGAGTACTCTCAGTTCAATTGCGATCATGCCTAATATATCTAATAATCTTCAGCCAACAGAACACCACCTTCCAAAAGGATTTACTTCCCCCTTTGAAATTCGTCCTTCCTATATAGATTTTGTGGCGAGAAATCAGTTTGTCGGTCTACCGGATGAGGATCCTTGGAAGCATATGGAGTTATTTACGGATTATTGATGTTCCATACCCGTACCGGCTGGAGTGACACAAGATGAAGTTAAGGAGAAGATGTTTCTTTTCTCTTTGAAATATTATGCGCGTTGATACGTGCCTTTACTATGCATTTTATTTATACTTTTGGCACGTATTTCTATGCATTTTCGTAACTTTTAGCGGAAGTGAGCAAAACCGAACTTTAACCGTCCTCCGGAAGCTATCTTGAGTGAATACACGAAGCAAGGATCCGAACTCTTAAGCCAAGAGGTGCATACAAGCCAATTCGAGGCTGGAATACACAGGAATCGGTCGACCGACCTACCTAACAGGTCGACCGACCAGCGCACAGATTACGGAAGGCCTGATTACAGCACGAGAGGTCGACCGACCTACATACCCGGTCGGTAGGTCGGTCGACCAATCGACGGGTTCCGCTGTTTCGTTTTCGGCTTTTATTCTTTTAATCATGTAATTAGAAGGGTATTTAAGAACTCCCAACCATTGTAATTAGATTAAGCAGTCACAATTAGCAAAAATACCTTAGTTTAGAGAGAAGATTTCCAAGTTTTCAGATTTGTTCTTAGTTTTCCAATCGGTTTGTAAGTTTTATGCAATTTAATCCTTCTTTGTTATTCAATTTCATTGTTCTTATTATTGTTATTCAATTCATGCTTTGCCCTCTTGAATCTTCATCTTCAATTATGTTATCTTTCTTGTTGTTCATCAATGTTGTTAGTACTAGTTTTATGATTATGCATAGCTAATTCTTGTGATTAGGAATTAGGGGAACCATGGCTAAGATTAGATTTTAATGGTTTTATGATTAATATACCAATCCCCATTGTTGTTGGTGAACTAATACTTTAAGATTGAAAGATTGTTAGGATTAGTTTAACAACAACTTTGGGATTACCCTATGAACGAAATTTAGTGCTTTACTAGGAACCCTAAGACCGTAAGGATTGGGTAGAATATTGACCTAAAGGTTTATTCTTTGTTCCTTGGGATTGTGTTATTTGTTATTTTACCCTTTGTTGACTTGACCAAGCCATGGGGAACCGAAGTTCCTAATCATCCTTTTACTTTTATTTAGTATTCTTGTTTAATTTGCTATCTTAGTTGTTAGTCTCAATCATCAATCAAAACCCCCCCTTTTTGTTACTTTCAATAGACTTTAAATTCACAAACAATATTAACCTTGTCTCTCTGTGGTTCGACCCTTGACTTACTCTATCTAGTTTAAGCTGAGGTTTTTATAAATCTTATCTTTGGCACCCCTCAACGACGGCTGTCAAATTTTGGCGCCGTTGTCGGGGAGACGGTATAATTTTGTTTGTAAATTTTAGTTTATTTCCCTTGTCTTAAGGAACCTAGGTTCCTTAAGACCGTTACTTACCTTTTCTTCTAGTCTTGTTTTTGCATATTAAAAGACAGGTTTTTGAGAGGAAAGCTTGAGTACTCTCATTCTTAGAAGACATGGGTACTATCTATGATCACATACAACCAAAGGTACAAGATCTACCGAAGGGGTTTAATTTGCCTACACCTACTACTGGTTCTTTTGAACTCCACCCGAACTACATAATTTTGGTGGAGCGGAACCAATTTTCTGGTCTACCCGACGAGGATCCGTTGAAGCATGTTGAGACATTCACGGATTATTGCTGTTCCATACACATTCCAGCCGGGGTGACTCAAGATGAGGTGAAGACAATGATATTCCTCTATTCATTAAAGGACTCTGCGAGAGATTGGTACCGCTACCTTGATAGGGTAGCTGAGAAGGTTACAGATTGGACTTCCTTGGCATTGGCTTTCTATAAAATGTACTTCCCTCTTGCGAAGGCCAATGACTTGAGAAGTCAAATCACTAACTTTCAACAAGGTCCGGATGAAGAATTTTGTGAGGCATGGGGTCGGTTCAAGAAATTGGTCCGTTCTATTCCTCATCATGGTTTTCCTCAATGGTACTTGTGCAACCAATTTTACAACGCCCTTTATGATGATTATAAGGTGATTTTTGATGCGGCCGCCAATGGTAGATTTCAAAATAATACCAACCATATGAAGGGTTGGAACACTATTGAAGACATGGCGGTGCATAGAGCCGAGTTTGGGAGTTCACGTGGGAATTCGCGAAGGTTGAATGTTGAGATGGATAGGGTGTTAGCTCTTGAGACAACCATTGAAGATCGTTTTGAAAAGCTTGAAGCAGCTCAGCTGAAGCAAGAAAGTGCGAACCTAGTTACTAAGGTCGACAACACGGGTGAAACGGCGGAGTTGAGAGAGCTTGTTCATGCTCTAATGAAACAAATGATGGAAATGGAAAAGGCTCAAGTGGCTTCTTTGAAGACTTTTGAAGACCAATTAGCAATCCTAGCTGCTAATCAGATTGCTAGCTCTCCGGGCAGTTGTGAGAGTTCCATAGAGACATTAATGCTATAAATCTCAGAAGTGGTCGTGCTTATGATGGACCAACTTCCAAGGAGGATTCTGCTGAAGTTCGGGACGAAAAAACTGATCCCATACACAGGTCGGGAGGTCGATCGACCACTACATCAGGTCGACCGACTGAAGTACCTGACGTGAGATTAGTTCCTGGAAATCAGAAGAATTCTGATAACAGCGCGTCTGGTCGACCGACCGGCACACCAGGTCGACCGACCAAGGTTCCTGAGCAGAACGCGGATTCCAATCCTGAATTGTTAGACCCGTCCCTCATTCAAGACCTCACTGAGATTTTATAGCTGAAGAAGCCGAAGATAGCTGATCCTACGGCTAGTCTTACGGTTCCGTATCCCGAGCGATTGAAGAATTCAAAAGAGGATCGGAAATTTGGTAAGTTCTTGGAGATGGTGAATGTAACACCCCAAGAGTATGAGAGGAAAGTTGTCCCACATCGGTAGAATGTGAGGCTTGTGATATGTTTATAATAGCTTCCACCCACCACTTAGTAACAAGGCCTTGTGCTTTTGGGCTTAAGTGAGAACAAATAATGGGCCCAAAGGCATACCTCCCATCTTATTGGGGATGTGTTACGACCGTGGTGGGTCGGGTTGTTACAAATGGTATCAGAGCGACCCTGCGACCGTGTGGTGAGCCTGTGGTCGGGAGTACCCGGGTCACACACCTAGCGGGGGAGGATTCTGGCACTGGTTGTGGTCAAGGTTGAGGCACAACGAGGACGTTGTGTTCTTTAAGTGGGGGAGTTTGTAACACCCCAAGAGTTTGTAACATCCCATACTCTTGGGGTGTTACAAACTCCCCCACTTAAAGAACATAACGTCCTCGTTGTGCCTCAAACTTGACCACAACCAGGGCCAGAATCCTCCCCCGCTAGGTGTATGACCCGGGTACTCCCGACCACAGGCTCACCACACGGTCGCATGGTCGCTCTGATACCATTTGTAACAACCCGGCCCACCACGGTCGTAACACACCCCCAATAAGATGAGAAGTATGCATTTGGGCCCATTATTTGTCCTCACTTAAGCCCAAAAGCACAAGGCCTTGTTAGTAAGTGGTGGGTGGAAGTTATTATAAACATATCACAAGCCTCACATTCTACCGATGTGGGACAACTTTCCTCTCAAACTCTTGGGGTGTAACAGTGAAGAACCTTGAGGTAACCATCCCATTCACTGACTTAATTACCCAGGTACCTTCTTATGCTAAATTTATGAAAGATATTTTAAGTCGTAAGAGGAAATTTCAGGACAAAGGTGCTATTGCTTTTGTGGAAGAATGTTATGTTCTTTCACAAAATAATATAGCACCTAAGTTGAAAGACCCAGGTATTTTTTCTATCCCATGTACTATAGGTAATCATGATATTGGGAAAGCCCTTTGTGATCTAGGGGCTAGTGTCAATGTTATGCCTTATTCTGTTTGTGAAAGACTTAACATAGGTAGACTTAAGGTCACCAATATTACCTTACAGATGGCAGATAGATCAACCCAAGACCACTAGGGGTCTTGGAGGATGTCCCAGTTAGAGTGGGAAAGTTCTTTATTTCTGTTGATTTCGTTGTTTTAGACATTGCTGAGGATAGTCATATACCTATTATTTTAGGTAGACCATTTTTACACACAGCTGGGGTTGTGATTGATGTCAAACGCGGGATCATTACTTTAGAGGTTGGAGATGACACTATCGAGTTTAGTCTTGCCCGTAAGGCAACTACTCTTACTGATGATACTTGTTGCTCCATTGATATTATTGACAGGTGTAACACCCCAAGAGTATGAGAGGAGATTTGTCCCACATCGGTAGAATGTGAGGCTTGTGATATGTTTATAATAGCTTCCACCCACCACTTAGTAACAAGGCCTTGTGCTTTTGGGCTTAAGTGAGGACAACTAATAGGCCCAAAGGCATACCTCCCATCTTATTGGGGATGTGTTACGACCGTGGTGGGTCGAGTTGTTACAAATGGTATCAGAGCGACCCTGCGACCGTGTGGTGAGCCTGTGGTCGGGAGTACCCGGGTCACACACCTAGCGGGGGAGGATTCTGGCCTTGGCTATGGTTAAGTTTGAGGCACAACGAGGACGTTGTGTTCTTTAAGTGGGGGAGTTTGTAACACCCCAAGAGTATGAGAGGAGATTTGTCCCACATCGGTAGAATGTGAGGCTTGTGATATGTTTATAATAGCTTCCACCCACCACTTAGTAACAAGGCCTTGTGCTTTAGGGCTTAAGTGAGGACAACTAATAGGCCCAAAGGCATACCTCCCATCTTATTGGGGATGTGTTACGACCGTGGTGGGTCGAGTTGTTACAACAGGAATGTTATCCGTAACTGAAGGGAATCCTTGACCAAGGATCCCTTAGATGACTTAACAGTTTTGGATAAGTGTGCAGGTAATCCAGCTGAGAATGCTGAGGAGCTGGATGTTGTGGAAGCAGAGATAGAGGAATATGAGCTGACTGAGGAAGAAGATGAGAAGCTCATAAGCTTGGCTAATGCTAATCTGGTAAACATGTGTTATTCAATTAGTACTGATTCTGTTCATGCCGTAGAGGTAAAGGTACCAGAGCGTAAGCCACTTCCTCCTAATCTTAACTATGTTTTCCTAGATGACACTGAGCAGTATCCTGCAATTGTTAGTTCTAAACTTGATCCTAACCACCTTTCTGCCTTAATGAATGTTCTCAAAAAGAACAGGAGAGCTTTAGGTTATTCTTTGGATGACATTAAGGGCATCACCCCTGATGTTTGCATGCATAGGATAGAATTAGAGGAAGGGCATAAGCCCTATAGACAGGGTCAACGTAAGTTGAACTCTAAGATGCAAGAGGTGGTTATGGCTGAGGTGATGAAACTTCTTGATGCAGGTATTATTTATTCAGTTGGCAACTCCAAGTGGGTTAGCCCAGTTCAGGTGGTTCCTAAGAAATAAGGCACCACTGTGGTTAAAAATGAAAAAAATGAATTAATACCTACTAGAGTAGTGACTGGGTGGCAGATGTGCATTGATTATAGACAGTTTAATGCCGCCACCAAGAAAGACCATTTCCCCCTTCCTTTTGTTGACCAAATGACTGAGAGACTTGCTTCTAATAAATTCTTCTGTTTTCTAGATGGTTATTCAGGTTTTTTCCAGATTCACATCCATCATGGTGATCAGAGTAAGACTACTTTTACATTCCCACAAGGTGTTTTTGCATACCACAGAGTGCCTTTTGGGTTGTGTAATGCTCCTCCCACCTTTCAAAGGTGTATGATGGGTATTTTTTCTTATTTTATAGAAAACATCATGGAGGTATTTATGGATGATTTTTCTGTTTATGGTAATGCGTTTGATCAATGCTTAGCTAACGTTGATAAAGTCTTGCAGCGTTGTATTGATGTAAACCTTGTCTTAAACTGGGAGAAGTGTCAGTTTATGGTCACTGAGAGGGTAGTGTTAGGGCATCTTATATCTGATAAGGGTATACATGTAGATAAAGCAAAGGTGCAAGTGATTGAGCAATTACCCCCTCCTGTTAATGTTAAGGGGGTGAGAAGTTTCTTAGGACATGCAGGTTTTTACCGGCGTTTCATTAACGACTTTTCTAAGATTGCTAAACCACTTACACAATTGCTCCTTAAGGATGCTGTCTTTGAGTTTACTGATGAGTGCCTTTCAGCTTTTAACAGGTTGAAGGATGCTTTGGTCTCAGCACTGATCATCCAGCCACCAGATTGGGATCTCCCCTTTGAGATCATGTGCGATGCCAGTGACTATGCTTTGGGTGCTGTGCTTGGCCAAAGGAAGAACAAGGCTCTTAATGCTATATACTATGCGAGTCGTACCCTAGATGAGACTCAAATCAACTACTTCTCCACTGAGAATGAGATGCTAGCCGTGATCTTTGCCTTAGAGAAATTCCGATCCTATTTAGTAGGTAATAAGGTAATTGTTTATACTGACCATGCAGCTTTGAAAGGCCTCTTCCTGAAGAAAGATTCAAAGCCGAGGCTATTGAGGTGGATACTCCTTCTACAAGAGTTTGACATTGAGATTAGGGACAAGAAAGGCGCGGAGAATGTGGTAGCTGACCACCTATCTCGCCTTCAGCTGACTGATGGGGAAGATTCTTTACCTATTGATGATTCATTTCCTGATGAGAGTTTATTTATCATTAATAGTTCAGGTTCTTACCCCCCTCCTTGGTATGCTGATTTTGCTAACTTTGCTGTCACAGGTAAAATTTCTCCTGAGCTTTCATGGCAGCAGAAGAAGAGGTTCATGTTTGATGCAAAATAGTATTTTTGGGATGACCCTTATGTTTTCAAAGAATGCGGAGATGGACTTATCCGGAGATGCGTTCCCCAATGGGAGGTGAAGGACATTCTGGAAGCATGCCACTCTTCTGCATATGGTGGTCACCACGGTCCATCTAGGACCGTGGCTAAGGTATTACAGTCTGGTTTTTATTGGCCTACTTTGCATGCTGACTGTAGGAATTTTGTAGGTAGTTGTGACGCTTCTCAGAGATCTGGCAATGTCTCCAAAAGACATGAGATGCCGCAGGTTGGTATTTTAGAGGTAGAGATTTTTGATGTCTGGGGCATTGATTATCAAGGACCTTTCCCCAGTAGTCAAGGTAACAGGTATATTCTTGTAGCTGTTGATTATGTGTCTAAGTGGGTAGAAGCTATTGCTACTCCCCATTGTGATGCAAAAGGTGTAATTAAACTGTTTAAGAAAATCATATTTCCTCGCTTTGGTGTCCCTAGGGTTGTCATTAGTGATGGGGGTATGCATTTTAAAGAGAAACAATTAGGTGCCTTGCTAAATAAATTCGGTGTCCAACATCGTAGGGGTCTAGCATATCACCCTCAGACTAGTGGTCAAGTTGAGATCTCTAATAGAGAACTCAAGGAGACCCTAGCCAAAGTTGTTTCTAAATTTAGGAAAGATTGGAGTCTAAAGCTTGATGATGTTTTATGGGCCTATAGAACTGCGTTCAAAACTCCAATCAGAATATCACCATTCCGATTGATCTATGGTAAGACTTGTCACTTACCAGTTGAGTTAGAACGCAAGTCTTGGTGGGCTATTTGTGATCTTAATTTAGACCCTAACCTTTCCCGTGAGAAACGTTTATCGCAGCTAAACGAGCTAGAGGAATTTAGGTTGCTAGCCTATGACAATGCCAGGACTTACAAAGAGAAAACCAAGCGCTGGCATGACAAGAGAATAATTAGGCGTGATTTTCAGGTAGGTGATAAGGTCTTGCTCTTTAATGCTCGTATTCGTCTTTTTCCTGGTAAGCTGAAATCCAGGTGGAGTGGACCCTATACCATCACCGCTGTCTCAAAGTTTGGGTCAATTGAGCTAGAAACCTCATCCGGTGAGAGGTTTAAAGTTAATGGCCAATATGTGAAGCACTTCCGTGGAGAGAATGAATTCATTGGGAAGGTTGAAGTTTCTTACTTTGACCCATTTTCGGATGCTTCATGATAGGTAAGAAGGTCGTGCGGGACATATTAAACCAGCGCTAACTGGGAGGCAACCCGTGTCGTAGTTTTAGATATGCTTTGTTTTTTGTAATTTCTTTTCAGTAGTAACCGTTTTCTTTCATGTTTTTTATACTTTTGATGGAATTTTGAGCTTTTGCAGGAAAAATAGGCAGAACTGTCAGGTATTTGGGTCGACCGATCTACCATTAAAGTCGACCGACCATCTGACTGCATTAAATGGCTGCTGGAAAAACAGGTACACAGTGATCAGGTCGACCGACCACAACCCGTGGTCGATCGACCGCGAGGCAGATTACCGGGTTTTGAGAAAGGGTTTTAAGTTTATTTGTTTGAAAACAAATCATTTCCTTCACACTTTTGAACACCCCCCCTTCTCTCTAAAACCCTAACCTGCCTCCTTCCTTCATTCTACCTCCATTTTTTGCTCTCTCTCATTTTTCCTTCACTTAAGGTATGTTTTCTTTTAGTTTTTCCTTTCTTTTTCGTTTTATAGACTCTTAATTCCGTTTCTAGGTAGTTTCTTGTTTATACTTTCAGATTGATTTTGTTTTTAGGGTTTGTTTTTCTTATGATTTTGTTTTTTCCTTTTGTTTTTACTTTCTCTTTAGCTTTCCTAGTTTCGGATCCGTGTTCTTGTGTGGTTTTTGTGCTGTTAGGGTTAGTTTATTTTTTTTCCCTAATATTTCTATGCTTCAAAATCGGTCGAAATTTTGAGCCGTGAGTTCGTTCTGTCATAATCGTCGGTCGGTCGACCTGGGTAGTGAGTCGGTCGACCCTGGGACTGTTACAGAAAATCGGCTGTTGCTGACAGATGGTCGGTCGACCTCGGGGTGAGGTCGGTCGACCGCGACACTGTTACAAGAACTTTTATTTCGCAACTTAGCTCTTTTATTTTGATAAATAAATGTTTCTAGTGTCGCAAGGAGTCTAAATATTGAGAGCAATTGTTATAAATTTTGCAGATTTATCATGTCGAACCGCGGACAAGTAAGCAAGAGATCACGTACCTTACAAGCTAGCACTTCAAGGGGTTTAACGGCACTCAACACGGATAGTCTACCGGACTATCCGCAGGTTATATTCCACACCCCGGCTCAAAAGGCCCGGTTCCTTCACCTCGTGACCTTCTGTCAAGTGGTAGTCACCCCCTTTTTGTGTGAGCCGGCATTGAGGGCTTTGGGGTGCTATGATGATGTTGTGGGTTTGCTCAGCGGGACGGGTTTTCCGGGACTCGTCACAATGGATGAGTTCACCTATCCCACCCTTATTCTTGAGTTCTTTTCTTCCTTTCTTTTTGATGTTTCTGCCTACAGTTATGGTTATGTTAATAAATGCATCTCTTTTAGGTTGTTCAATGTCACTTATGCTTTGACATTAGGTGAATTTGCTGAGTACTTAGGTTTATCGGCTACGAGTCGTATGGTGACTCTGCTGAGTCATACTCTGTCATGTGGTCTTGCCTTTCTGATTCCCGCGACGGGAAAAAGAAGAGCATTACCGTTCACTTACCCGCCCCTCGTTATTATTTGCGTCTTTTGGCCAACACTGTTTTTGGCCGCAAAGAGTCTCAAAATGTCAAAAACATTGAGCTCTCTATTTTGTCTGGCTATCTTAATGTCAGGCGTTTGGGTCAGATTTTTTATAACACTGCTTATCTGGTCGCCTCTCACTTTGTGGCGGTTAGCGAGGGAACCTCTTTGACCACTATTGTCCGTGGTGGGCTAGTCACCCGTTTGGCTCGCTCACTTATTTTTTAGTTCCCCCGCTTTGAGGATGCGCTTCACCCTACCTCCCGATACATGGACATGGCTTATGTCAAGTCCGTGCATTGGGTGGATAGGAAGGATTATTGGAAGGTTGATACTTACCTCAGTGATCGCATTCCCATCACTACGGCTCCTCCCATGCCACCCTTTAATGATTTTCAGGGGGAGCCTAGACCCCTCCTTCCATCCTACCGCCTTCCACTTAGGGGAGGCACCCTTAGAGGCCATAGGGTCCCCGCCCCTGGTGCCCACTACGCTGCACCTGGGACGGGGTATCCCACTGATTTTACTGCTCCTCCTAACGTTGGTATTCCTCCTGTCGTTGATAACAGATCTCTCCCGCCCATGATGGCGGACCTGTGCAGGCAGTTCAACCGGAAATAGTTGAACGATTGTCTCTACCAGTACCCGTCCTACTCGGAGTATGCTACTCGGGTTAGGCTCCCCACCGGTCCATAGACTCACCCTTCCTGGTACACACCTCAGGCGGGCGGTCAAGGATACCGTAAACCATCGGGATCTGCCTCAGGAACAGGCATAAGTTCCGATGAGGAGGAGGAGGAGGAAGAGGCAGCTAGTGGGTCGGAGTATGACCCAGAGGATTAGTGACAAGCCCAAACCTTCCCTCTTCGACGTTCGGTTTGGGGAGGTACATGCATCTTGTAAGTCACTAATTTTTGTTTGTATTTTTATCTTTTAGCCTCTTTCTGCTCCCATTTAGCCTCTTTCTGCTGGCCTTTAGCCTCTTTTTGCTAGCTTTAGTTTTCTTCTCTTTCTTTCTTTTGTTTGTCTTTGCATATCCCCATCCCTTTTGCTGTGGATTTATGCTGATGAGCACAATGGGGGCATTGTGCGTTTTGGTTTGGGGAGGGTATATGCATCCTTCTGTTGAGTCTGCATTTGTTTAGGTGTCTCTTGTCTTTTTCCTTTTGTTGTGTTTTCATCTGCATTTCATCTTTTTCTGTCGCACGTTTACTGCATTTCAGCTACTTTTTCTCCTTTCAGTTTGCATACACACCAAAAATTCAAAAATTTGCACGTTTCCTTTAGCATATAGGTCGAGTCGGAACGGTCGGATACTATGATAATTTTGCCTCACATGTCGCCTAATGCCTTGCCTTGCATTTTCAAAAATTTTCAAGCTAGTCTTTTGCATGGTCTACGAGTTTTTGTTGATTTTATGCTATATTATTAGACTTGACTCTCTTCTTGGCAAGCTACTACATATTCTAAGATATATAGCTTAATAAATCGGTGACATTCATGACCGATTTCATGTACGATTGAGATTAGTTTCTCCTCTTAAGGCATGTCACATCAACTTGCATAAGCATGAATTTTGTCTACTTGATACCTATATGCATTCGGGTTTGTGGTTTGTTGACACATGTGGTAGAGGTTTCCCTTTCTTGTTTTACCCATGTTGGGGCTGGTGTCCTTGACAATTAAGTACAATGACTTATTAAATCTCTTTAAGGATCACAAGGGCATACTTTTGTATTATTACCAGTTGATCCACGTTTATCAATAACGGTTGGCTTGCTAGATAAGTTTGACGTTATTGTCATATGGATGGCGGTGATCAACTGGTCCCTATACGTCATACCTATAGGACACGTTTGAGAGATGTGAAGGTATGAAAATACAGTCACATTTATGCCAGATATGACTAAACAGTTAGTCAGAGGTGTTGACTAATAAATTAGTCAATAAGATGTTGAGATTATTATTTAATACGGATTAAATAATTTTAGCTAATACGGATTACAAGATTAATTCGTAAATTAAATATAAACGGTTATATTTAATTAAATATAGTATTCGCGTATTAATATAAACAGTTATATTAATTTGGGTAATTATACAATATCGTATTTTGTCAGACCATTATTAATATATCGACTGTATTAATATCTGATAACATGTTACGATTTATAAATAAAACCCGCGAACAACTTAAAGCTAAACGGGTCGAATCACGCAAAGGTATAAGGTAAGAGTGGAAAAAGCCCACCCTTACCCAAGACCCATTCGGCCGACCTAAGTAATACAAAAGGAGAGTCTTTCTCCTTTTGTCACGGACTGGTAATTCATAATTCTCACAATTAGGGTTTTGAGAACATCTTTTTCCAAAACTCAGATCTCACATCTAAAACCTCTCAAAAGCTCTCCCCATATTGCAAGGCAATTGGAGAGTATTTTCTAGCACACGCGGCATCATCTCAATCAAGTCTTGGGTGCAAGTTATAGGAGGGAATTTACTTTAATTCCTGTTCTTAGGCCATAAGCACAAAGGACCAAAGGTTGAATTCTTTTTCTTATCCTTTTTAATCTTATGACTATAAACACAACTGTATTTTTCATTATAATCCTGCAAGTTTAGGGTGAATACATGCTTTATTCCCCACAAGTGGTATCAGAGACTTAGGCCATGAAAATTTTACTTTTGTGTTTTTCATAAGTTTTTTTTTAAAGATTTTGAAAAATCTCGTTTCTGCCGCTGCGTCGGTCGGTCGACCATTATTAGCGGTCGGTCGACCGCCCCTGTGTGAGTTTTCTGTTTTTTTTTAAAAACAGTTTCCTTTATGAGTTTTCGATCTTGTTTTTCGATTCCTGTTTACATATTGTTAATTAATCGATATTCTTAACAATATGTGAACCCTTGTTGATGTTAATTTTGATTTACTTGTTTTAATCAAAGTTTAAAAGGTAAAAACTTGTTTTAATTTCAAAAAGTGCAGCGTTTTGCGTTTTCTGAAATTCGTTTTTACTACTTGTTGGTCGGTCGACCTAATTAATAGGTCGGTCGACCGATTTTACTGTTGCAGATTTTTCTGTTTTTCGGCAGGAGGTCGGTCGACCACAAGTTTAGGTCGGTCGACCTCCCCCCCTGTAACAGACTCGTTTTTTTTTAATTTTCGAAAATAACATGTTTTATTTTCACATGGCTTAAAATAATATACTATATACGGAAATAGTGTATTATTTAGTGAAACGGTTCACCCTCGTTTGATACATATTGTTTTAAAACAGTTTAAAATAATGGATTATATGTTTGTTAAAATTGGTGATTAAAACGGTATAGTCACTTAATTTTAATCTTAAAAGGTGGTTTGGTATAAATTTATTAATCATAATAACAGTATTATGTCATGTATAAATTGTTTTTAGTTGATGCATTTTATTTATCGTCTTGTGAATGCCTTGAATGCTTTCAATAACGTATTTAATTTTTGCAAACGGTTGTAACTTAGTGTGGCCTTAGAAGATTGTGTCACCGTAATGAAGGGACACGATCTTGCTTGTAATTTTGAGATCTTGAATCTCCGTTTTGGGTTTTTGCCATGTAATTACTTTTGTATTTAAATTAGAATGTATCTAGGATTACTTTTGTAATTTAAATTAGTAATTTTGTGAAGACCAAAGACAAGACGGAGACCGGATGCTCACTCCCGCTGCAAGGACCAAGATAGAACATCAAGACAAGCTTCTAGGGTCCAACGGTGGATTCCAAGTTGTTTTATGTTTATTTTGGTAGGATAGGCCACACTAGGACTTTTATTTACGTTTATTGCATTTATCTTTACGCTTTCATCGATAATAGCTTGCATCATATTCCGCCTAAAAACCAAACCACCTATATCATGCCTGAAAACTGACTCATGTAGAGGTCACGCGTTAGTTTTCTGTGACAATACAGATGTCACATGTCAATTTAAAAGCCATCACTTTATTTAATTCATTCACGCAAATGCTAGTTTTTAGTTCACTTAAATATGGATAAATAAGAGTTGATGGGGTCTTCCTCGTATAACCAAAAATTGAGATTAGTCTTTATAAATCAGCCTCCCATGAATCCCTTCTTCGTCGGTAGGCATAATATGACCCCTTCTACGTCGGGTAAGTGGGAACAGATGATTTATTTTATCTCAACATCATGGTCACTCGATAATATTCCAGTGACTGAGATGGACTAATAGATAGGATTTACGGAAATCTATCGACCAAGAGTTCCAACGATTGGAATTAGCCAAACTGTGGGCTTATCAATATACGGAAATTGAGTCTTGGGATCGTTTATATAATTCTTGAGGGAGATCAATTATATAAATGCATGAGTCTACGAGTTTAAATTCAATTTAATATAGACTTAAATCACAACAATAAGTTGCTTATATGGTTTTGTTTTATCTTCTTTCAGTGTAGAACACGTTCATTAAAACTGCTGTAAAACTAAAATGGCTGGTGAAGACCCAATGCCAAGTGCCAAGCTAGCACGTGAATCCTGGCTAAAAGCCTTCATGGACTCCATGAATCAGTCAACTAGACTGAGGAATGATGGGTCAAACTTCTCTGACTGGGAGGCAGCACTACGGAATGCTGCCATTGCTGACGGAAAGCTTAAGTTTTTAACTGAGCCCATTCCGGCACACCCAGGAACTGGAGCTAGAGCCAACGATGTTCGCGCTCATAGCGACTTCGTCATGGAAGCGGGTGCGATAAAGAACGTACTCATCTATGCAATGGAATCTAATTTGCAAAGACGCTTCATAACCCATGGTGCAAACAAGATTTTCACCACGCTCACTAACGAATTCTCCAAGGCTCCGAGAATCGTTTCTTATGAGCATACCTGTCGCTTCTTTGAGGCGAAACTCCAGAAGGGCCAAGCTGTTAGCCCACATATTCTCAACATGATTGAGAATATCGAGAAACTGGAGACCCTAAACTGCAAGATCAGTGAGAACATCATCGTTGATCGCATGCTTCATTCGCTTCATGATGGGTTCGCCCTCTTTAGGGCCAACTACTACATGAACGACATGAAGAAGACTCCCCATGAGCTCCACTCCCTTCTCGTACAGACTGAGAAGGATCTAAAGTTGAGTGGGAGTCTAAAGCAGGATGTTCTCATGATCTCAAGTAAGGGAAAAGGTAAAGGGAAGGCTAAAGCTCAGGGCGACCTAGCGGTAGGTAGGCCCAGGTTCAAGAAACCAGGATTTGCTAAGAGTGGGCCTGGTGAGTCGAGTAACTCACAAGGCAAGACAAAGAGCAAGGATACAAGCATGGAATGTCACCATTGCCACAAGACTGGGCATTGGAGGCGCTCATGCCCCGTGTATCGCGAGGACATTAAAGCAGGCCGTGTTACTCCTGTTGGTATGTCTTCTTCTTCTTTTATTCACATGATTGAGATTAACCATGCAAGTTGCGGAACTTGGGTACTTGATACTGGTTGTGGTTCTCATCTATGTAATCATGTGCAGGGCCTCCGAAACCAAGAACCCCTAATCAAGGGTGAGGTGGACCTGCGTGTCGGGAATGGAGCACGTGTGGCTGCAGTCTCGAAGGGAACATACGTAATCCAGCTTCCAAGTGGATTCGAGTTATTTTTATATAACTGTTATTATGTTCCTAGTTTGTCCAAAAACATTATTTCAGTTTCTGCACTTGACAAACTCGGCTTTTCATTTGTAATAGAGAATAATAGCTGTATTTTCTCCTTACACAATATGATTTATGGCAAGGCAGTTTCCATGAATGGAATTTATGTTTTAGATCAAACCACCGAGATATTACATGTGAATAATAAAAGAATAAAGGTAGGTGACAAAGATCAAACTTACCTATGGCATTGTCGTATGGGACACATAAATGAGAAACGCGTAAAACAGCTCATACAGAATGGAGCTATTTTGCCCTTTGATTTCGAATCATATGGCACGTGTGAATCATGTCTCATCGGCAAAATGACTCGTATTTCCTTCAAAGGTGTTGGAATGCGCGCTGCCGACCTATTAGGACTCATACATACGGACGTATGTGGCCCTATGTCGATCAACGCACGAGAAGGCTATAGGTATTTCATCACTTTCACGGATGATTTGAGTAGATATGGCTATGTCTACTTGATGAAACATAAAAGTGAATCCTTTGACAAGTTCAAAGAATACCAGAATCGGGTACAGAACCAGCTGGGTAGAAAGATTAAAGCACTACGCTCGGATCGTGGTGGTGAGTATCTTTCATGCGAGTTTGATCAACACCTAAAAGACTGTGGGATCGTGCTACAGTTGACTCCACCTGGAACACCACAATTAAATGGTGTGTCCGAACGGAGAAATCGAACTTTACTTGATATGGTTCGATCCATGATGAGTCACACCGTTGTGCCTGATTCATTGTGGGGCTATGCTCTTTTGTCGGCCGCTCTAATACTTAACCGAAGTCCGTCTAAAGCTGTTGACAAGACTCCATTCGAGTTATGGAAGGGAACGGTCCCTAACTTGTCCTTTATTCGGGTTTGGGGCTGCGAGGCTTATGTCAAGTGGAGACACGAGGATAAGCTCGGCCCGCGATCGGTCAAGACATACTTTATAGGCTATCCAAAGGGAACGTTTGGTCATTACTTCTACTCGCCTACCGAACAACGTGTTTTTGTTGCGGCTAGTGCGACGTTCTTAGAGAAAGAATTTCTCGAGAACAAGTCGAGTAATAGAACCTTCGAGTTATCGGAGGTTCAAGAACCAACTACCGAGCAACCATTGGTGGAAACAGTACCTTCAACCGAGGCTGCGGTAGATATCCCTGAGGAACCTAGGAGGTCAGGAAGAGTCTCTATTCCACCGGACAGATACATTGGTATGGTCGAGGAACACGATACAGATGACGTCTTACTGTTGGAGGAAGTGTCCTCGACAATAGTGTGTTGACATAATTAAAACTCATTTGAATGAAGCACAACTGGGAGTGTTACTCTTTTAAAGTCAACTGATCAACATTTATCGATAATGATTGGCTGTCTAGAGTTTGACATTATCGTCATATGATGGTGGTGATTAGTTGATCCCTTAAGGTCATATCTTTAGGGAATTCCGACTCAATGGAATAATTAATTAATATTGTATTGGATACAAATTAATTAATAACTGGAAATTTTGGAAATAATTTTATATGACGAATATTTTTATAATGGGATTATAATAATAATAAAAGTCAAGGTAATAAAATTGTTTTATTACTCGGTTTTATTTATTCGTTTAGGAAACGATTAAATTGAGAATGAACACGGTTGATCATAAAATTACAAAGAGTTGTAATTAAATTATGACATTACATTTTTGTACAATAATAATTTCGAAATGTTGGAATAATTATTTAAATGTAATAAATTTGTAAATTATGAATTTTAATAGTTAAAATTGCACAATTAACAAATTGAGTCATGTGTTATGGAACATATGTGACATGTTACAAATTAACACAATTGACAAAGATAAAATGGGTCTATAATTAGACCCATTTGAACCGTGTAAATGATGGTCATGTGGGTTGAGTGTGTGCTAAGAGATTGTGTGTGTAAGTGTATGTGTAAGGGTGTAAGAATATGTAAGGCATATTGCTCCCTTTTTGTAAGAGCATAAGAGGCATGCATTGGCTCCTTGGGGAAGCCTTGGCCGGCCTATTCAAGAGCAAGCAAGCTCTTGTTTGCTCTATATAACACATACATACACCACACATTTTACATGAGTCTTTTGGCTAAGTTGTTGTTAGTGCATGTTTTGTTTTCTACTAACACATTCATACTACAACCTCATTCTCTATAATTTCTCAAGTAAAATAGTTTTACTAAGGAAATAATTATTTCTATTACTAATAATATTAAGGGTAATATTATTAATATTTCTAGTATACTAATACTAATTTTCTAGTAACAAAATTGGTGTTGGTTTGAGATCGGGTCCTTGATACGTATCTTTAGGAGACGATTTTTCTTAGATCGTTATAAGGGTGTTTCGGTTTGAAGACTCAAATAATAGGTGATTATTGAGTATAAACCTTCTAAAACCAATGTAAGGACTTTCACATCTTATGATATCATCATGCATGCATAAGATCTATTTAAGTTTTTATGACTAAACTTAAAGAAACAAAACTCATATTAGATTTGAGTATAATATAAGGAACCTAGTTTCCAACAATTGGTATCAGAGCATTACGGTTGTTGCATGCATGATCGGATTCATGATTTATGTTAAAATCGGTTTAACATATATATTTCGAAAATTTCGAAATTATTGTATTTATTATGATAAATCACAAAATAATTTTGCATGTTAAAGTTTCTGTTTCTAAAATGGTTTTAGGACATAAAAATAATTTTATGGATTTTTATTGTTCATTTTTATATTTATTTGTATATTTTGTAGTTTAAATCGGTTTTAAACAACAATTAATGGGAAAAATAGCTAAAAATAGTTTCTGGCCGAGATTTTTTGATATGTTCTCACATGCATATTTAATGTATTGTATATGATTTTTCGTAAGAAATGGAGTTAATATGCATGGATTATGAATTTTATGAGATAAATAGTCATAATATGAGTAAAAATGGGTATATATGGTTATATTTCGAATTTGACCTTAATAATTTTATGAGAAGTCACATGCAATATATAAAGTTCCTGTGTGAATTTTCGAAATTATTGGACTTATTTTGCATGATTAATGATTTTTATAGTAAAAATCGTATTAATAGTGGCTCAAATTCGACTTTAATAGTTATAGTTGGAATTTTGCCATAAAAACTTTACACAAAGTCACATGCAATATATAAAGTTCCTGTATGAATTTTCGAAATTATTTAACTTATATTGCATGATTAATGATTTTTATAGTAAAAATCGTGTTAATAGTGACTCAAATTCGACTTTAATAGTTATAGTTGGAATTTTGCCATAAAAACTTTACACAATGTCACATGCAATATTTACAGTATGTATGTAAGTTTTGGGAATTTATTCTCAAGTAATGCATGATTTATGATTTTAATGGTTAAAATCGGATAAATAGTGACTTATTGTGTTAAAAATAGTTAATCTTAATGTTATGGCATGAAATTTTTACCCATAGATGTCTTATATGATAGGAACATCAGATCTAAAAGTTAGATATCAAAAAGTTTCTGTTTTTATGATTATTAATTTTAATGAGTTAATTAACTAATAATCGTAATTTATGAGTCGGAAAATAAAATTTCGAGCATGGTCTGTAATTTTTGGTCATTTTCAGATTCTAATATGTATTTTAGGATGACTAAAAATTTATAGCAATTTATTTCAAGTTTTTATAATTTAAATCGGATTTTTAACCATAAAAACGGCTTTTATAGGATTTATTTAAGAAATAAACCATAAGTATTTGCATGAGACCATTTATTAATTTCTGAATTTTCAGAAAATTTCCAGAAAGTTTAAAATTTTGAATTTTAAATTTCGAATTTTATTGACTCATTTGGCCATATTTTGTTTATTTTTCCCGAAAATACAAGTAATTTATGAACAATAATGCAAAATCAAGTTAGATCATGATCAAATATTAGTAGAGACTAAACATTGATTCCTAAAGTAAGTTAGGATGATTAACTTGGACATAAATGAGATTTATGTAATTTTGATGATTTTAATAGTTAAAATCGCGCATATCCGTAAAAACCGTAAACAAATATGAGATATTTGCTCCCATAAGGCGATTTGGCATTAAAATTGAGCATGTGCATACATATTTTATTATTGCAATTTATTTAATATGAATGTCATATTTTGAATGTTATTTATATAATTTGGAATTATGTAATTTTCTTAGTATGGCCTTAGTTTTAATCAATATTACCCGTAATGAAAGGGAATATTGATTCGGTTGTAATTTATGTGATCTCGTATCACGGGTTTGTAATTTAATTTAATTTTCAGTTTTACAATAGAATAGTTGTATTATTTTATTGTAATTCCGGAGATCCAAAAGACGGTGCCATACGGAAAGGAGTTCCGACAAGACGGTGTTTTTCTTGGATGGCGTGCCAATGAAGTTCAAGGGACCAAGGAGTTGGTTTCCGAATTTGTAATAGTTAATTAGTTTTTCTATTACTAGGAAGGCCATACTAGGATTTTTTTGCTTTATTGCTTTTATTTTTGCATTTTAATATGTTTGCATGCATAGCCAAATCGCCATAAACATGCATGTTAGTTTAGATCGTTAAAAACGACCGTGTCAATTATAATTATCGAGTTCACCAATTTAATTCGCTTAAAGGAGATAGATAATAAATTGACAAGACCTCTATATTAAACAAAAACAATTGAGGATTAGCCTTACCAAATAGTAGAACCCATGAGCTTCTATTTCGTGGGGTGGTGCTAGTCCAGTGGGCAGTACGAACCCCATTACGTAGGATAAATGGGGCGATGGGATGGATTCAGTCCAGTGGGCGGATCGCATCCCGATGCATTTGAAATTTGGTTTGTACTCAACGGAAGTGTAGAGGACCAGTGGTCAATGTGTTCCGGGCTAAGGTGAATAAATAATGATTTGTCATCAACCAAGAGTTCTAGGGTAGAACCGGTTTATTTTAACCCACCAAACCATATCTTTGGGTCGGAGTTCCAGTGGTTCACGATTTCGGGGTATGGGTTTGGGTCTTGGAATCATTTATAAAATTGGATAGAGGTCATTTTATAGATGCAATAACTTGTCAATCATTTACAAGTTTTCAAAACGATAAATGTTAATTTTTCCTTCATCTCTTGTAGTAATTGAAAAATGGATGCTTTCAATAATCACATTCCTATCACCATTGATAACTGGCAAAAATACTGTGAAGATGATCCGACTAGAGAATTGCGCTTTACGATCGACAACAATGGAAAACTTTGTCTGGTAACCACCTCTGCTCCGCCTAAACCAATCGTGATGACGGATCATGATTATGATAATCTTATCTCTCAAATGAACTCAATGTCTTTAGAGACAAAAGGGGATGAGGAGATGAGTGGGAGCACAAGTGGAACACCTCTTTCCATTAAGAATGGAAGGAAGTTTAAAAGGATAAAGAAAGGAAAGCGACCCATGAAGGGAGTAGCTAGTGGGACTACTACAACCAAAAAGAGAGGTGCTAAACCTTCAGATATTTGTCACCATTGTTTTGAGTTTGGCCATTGGAGGCGTAACTGCCCCACATATTTGGAGGACATCAAAGATGGAATCATCACTCCAAAGAGTAAGACTCTAAGTGAAATATATGTTATTGACATTAATTTCACCTCCTCTATAACATGGGTATTAGATACTGGTTGTGGATCTCACCTTTGTAATCATTTACAGGGGCTAAGAGATGTGGAGAAGCTAGACAAAAGTGACGTGGATCTCAGACTTGGAAATGGGGCTAAGGTAGCCGCTTCTTCAAAGGGAACCTACGTATTACATTTAGCTAGTGGTTATGAGTTGTATTTGAAGGATTGTTATTATGTACCTTCTTTATCTAAAAACATCATTTCGGTTGCCATGTTAGACATGGAAGGTTTTTCATTCATGATCAAGAATAATTTTTGTGAAATACATCGAAATGGCTTGGTAGTAGGCCAAGCAAATTCCGTAAATGGGATTTATGTACTCAACAACTCAAAATCTATTGATGTCCATAATGTGCAAACAAAAAGACTAAAATCAAATGACCCAAATGAATCGTTCATTTGGCATTGCCGTCTAGGTCACATAAATGAAAATCGCATTAAGAGATTAGTATCGACTAATATCATCAAACCATTCGATTATATATCATATGGAGTATGCGAATCATGTCTTCTTGGTAAGATGACTCGATCACCTTTTAGTGGAAAAGGTGAGAGGGCAAGTGACTTGTTAGGACTAATACATACCGATGTATGTGGTCCAATGTCAATCACCGCAAGAGGAAATTATGACTACTTTATTACTTTTACTGACGATTTAAGTAGATATGGGTATATCTACTTAATCAAATACAAAAGTGAAGCATTTGAAAAGTTCAAAGAATTTCAAAATGAAGTAGAGAACCAAACCAATAGAAAGATCAAAGCACTTCGATCAGATCGTGGTGGCGAATATCTAAGCAATGAATTTGATTCTCATTTAAAAGTTTGTGGCATAGTATCACAACTTACTCCACCAGGAACACCACAACTCAATGGTGTTTCTGAAAGGAGAAATCGAACCTTATTAGACATGGTTCGATCAATGATGAGTCTTACAGATCTCCCTGATTCATTTTGGGGATTTGCACTCCAAACCGCAATACACTCCTTAAACAGGAGTCCGACTAAAGCTGCAAATAAAACTCCATATGAGATATGGAAAGGGAAGGTCCCGAATTTGTCATTCATTAAGATATGGGGTTGCAAGGCTTATGTTAAGAACAAGTCTTCCGATAAACTTGCACCCAAATCTGACAAATGCACATTTGTAGGATATCCACTCAATACTCGTGCATACTACTTCTATAATTCTCAAGAAAACAAAGTGTTTGTGTCTCGAGAAGCTGTCTTCTTAGAAAGTGACTTCATTTCTAAAAGACAGAGTGGGAGAAAATTTGAACTTGAAGAAATTCAAGATCAAGAGCCACAAACAGAAGTAGAGATAACGCAAGAAAACATTCCTTCGTCATCAAATGCTGCAGTTCATGCTCCAGTACCTAGGAGGTCTGGGAGGGTGAGTCACCAACCTGAAAGATATATTGGTGTCATTGAGATAGGAGATGCTTTAGACGTTTTTCTAATGGAAAATGATGAACCATCCACCTACAAAGGAGCTATATCTAGTCCAAGCTCAGCTTTTTGGCTTGAAGCCATGAAATCCGAAATTAAATCTATGGAAGATAATCAAGTTTGGAACTTGGTTGATTTGCCTAAGAACGTTAAACCACTTCAGTGCAAATGGATCTTCAAAATCAAAAATGGCATAGAGGGACATGATGATGTCTACAAAGCTAGGCTTGTAGCAAAAGGTTTCACTCAAATTCATGGTCTACACTATGATGAAACTTTTGCTCCTGTTGCTATGTTGAGATCAATTCGGATTATGTTAGCAATTGCCGCATTTCACGATTATGAAATATGGCAAATGGATGTTAAAACCGCCTTCCTAAATGGGCATTTAGAGGAGGAGGTGTACATGGTACAACCTGAAGGTTTTAAGGATCCTAAAAATCCTAACAAAGTATGCAAGCTAAATAGGTCCATTTATGGGCTTAAGCAAGCATCAAGAAGCTGGAATCATCGATTCAATCATGTGATAAAAGAGAATGGGTTCACTCGAAGTGTCGAAGAACCTTGTTTATACATGAAGTTCAGTGGGAGCAAAGTTGTGTTCTTAATCTTGTATGTAGACGACATACTCCTTATTGGTAACAATGTTACCATGTTGACTTCAGTCAAGGAATGGTTAGGAAAGCATTTCCAAATGAAAGATTTGGGGAATGCACAACGCATACTGGGTATAAGGATCTTTAGAGAAAGATCCAAGAGAATATTGGCACTAAGCCAAGAATCTTATGTGGATAAGATACTTCGTCGTTTCAACATGGAAAATTCTAAGAGAGGACTGGTTCCCATGGGGAGTGGGATTTCCTTGAGCAAAACTCAATCACCCACTCCTGATCAAACAGAACATGTTGAACGAATGAAGGACATACCCTATGCTTCAGCTGTTGGGTCAATCATGTATGCCATGACTTGTACCCGTCCAGATGTGTCATATGCTTTAAGCATGACGAGTAGATACCAAGCCAATCCAGGTGAAAAACACTGGATAGCCGTTAAGAATATCCTTAAGTACTTGAGAAGAACTAAGGATTTATTCTTAGTGTTTGGAGGAGAAGGTGAGTTTAGTGTAAAGGGTTACACCGACTCAAGCTTTCAAACAGATGCGGATGATATGAAATCCCAGGCTGGCTTTATCTATATGATCAATGGTGGTGCCGTAAGCTGGAGAAGCTTCAAGGAGCCAGTTGTTGCGGATACTACTACAGAGGCTGAGTATATTGCAGCATCAGAGGCTGCGAAGGAAGCTGTGTGGATTAGGCAGTTCTTGGAAGGACTAAAGGTAGTCCCCGTAGCCAAAGATCCAATCACAATTCTTTGTGATAACAGTGGGGCTATCTTTCAAGCAAAGGAGCCCAAGTCTAGCAATAAGTCCAAACATATACTCAGAAAATTTCATGTAATTAGAGACTTTATTGAAAGGAAGGAAGTTGCGGTTTGTAAGGTTGGGACAGAGGATAATATTGCTGATCCTTTAACCAAGCCTTTATCGCAGGCTAAGCATGACCGACATGTAGCATCCATGGGTCTTAAACGCATGCCAGATATGTACTAAATTATGAAGATGAAATAAAGTGTTATTTTTCAAGTTGTTCATAATACATTTATCGTGATAGAGTTTAAGTACTCAAAGATCAAGGTCGTAAAATTCAAATGGGATGGTGAGACCATATTGAACCCCATTAAAGTGAATTGAATTATCATGACCTCGCCCCTAGTTGCTTAAGTGAGGTGACATCTCAATGCAACCGGATGTGTGATGCGATTGATGGCGAGTTCAATTGCCATAGGGTCATATGGGATGACTAGTCGATCACCTAGGCATAGACATGTTAAGATACATTTGCCGGGCTAATGACCGCAGATAGAGCTCTGGCGTACTCTTATTAAAAGACTGCCTGGTCGTGGCGGGAGCATCTATCGTGTTTCACATGAGTCAGTTCTTGGACTAATGACTGTTCTCTGAGGTGGCATAGTTTTCAGATTAACTTTGATTTATGTCCTAACACCTTCGTAACTGGGGTTTATAAGGACATATTTTGGGTTATGATGAGCTGTGGCCAGCCGGAAGGAATAAGTCAATTAGGAATTGTCCACCCCTTGTCAGGGTTGAGAAATATCTCTAGGCCACTCGAGGAGAATAATAACTAGAAATGCGTGGCCACGCTCGGAAGGTATCTATGGTAGATAATTCCGGTCAGTAGTTATAACTCCAGATCGAGATAAACCACTCTAGATTTTTATCAATTGCCGGCACGACCTGAGAGGACGCCATGCATTGAGTGGGAGATAGTAATAGGGCAAGAGAATTGGTGACACACACTTGTCTCGGACAAGTGGGAGATTGTTGGAGGAAGTGTCCTCGACAATAGTGTGTTGACATAATTAAAACTCATTTGAATGAAGCACAACTGGGAGTGTTACTCTTTTAAAGTCAACTGATCAACATTTATCGATAATGATTGGCTGTCTAGAGTTTGACATTATCGTCATATGATGGTGGTGATTAGTTGATCCCTTAAGGTCATATCTTTAGGGAATTCCGACTCAATGGAATAATTAATTAATATTGTATTGGATACAAATTAATTAATAACTGGAAATTTTGGAAATAATTTTATATGACGAATATTTTTATAATGGGATTATAATAATAATAAAAGTCAAGGTAATAAAATTGTTTTATTACTCGGTTTTATTTATTCGTTTAGGAAACGATTAAATTGAGAATGAACACGGTTGATCATAAAATTACAAAGAGTTGTAATTAAATTATGACATTACATTTTTGTACAATAATAATTTCGAAATGTTGGAATAATTATTTAAATGTAATAAATTTGTAAATTATGAATTTTAATAGTTAAAATTGCACAATTAACAAATTGAGTCATGTGTTATGGAACATATGTGACATGTTACAAATTAACACAATTGACAAAGATAAAATGGGTCTATAATTAGACCCATTTGAACCGTGTAAATGATGGTCATGTGGGTTGAGTGTGTGCTAAGAGATTGTGTGTGTAAGTGTATGTGTAAGGGTGTAAGAATATGTAAGGCATATTGCTCCCTTTTTTGTAAGAGCATAAGAGGCATGCATTGGCTCCTTGGGGAAGCCTTGGCCGGCCTATTCAAGAGCAAGCAAGCTCTTGTTTGCTCTATATAACACATACATACACCACACATTTTACATGAGTCTTTTGGCTAAGTTGTTGTTAGTGCATGTTTTGTTTTCTACTAACACATTCATACTACAACCTCATTCTCTATAATTTCTCAAGTAAAATAGTTTTACTAAGGAAATAATTATTTCTATTACTAATAATATTAAGGGTAATATTATTAATATTTCTAGTATACTAATACTAATTTTCTAGTAACAAAATTGGTGTTGGTTTGAGATCGGGTCCTTGATACGTATCTTTAGGAGACGATTTTTCTTAGATCGTTATAAGGGTGTTTCGGTTTGAAGACTCAAATAATAGGTGATTATTGAGTATAAACCTTCTAAAACCAATGTAAGGACTTTCACATCTTATGATATCATCATGCATGCATAAGATCTATTTAAGTTTTTATGACTAAACTTAAAGAAACAAAACTCATATTAGATTTGAGTATAATATAAGGAACCTAGTTTCCAACACTTACTCCTAGAGGGTAATGAACCCACAACCTATAAAGGTGCCATGACCAGTTCTGACTCAAAGCTATGGCTAGAAGCCATGCAATCCGAGATGGACTCCATGTATGAGAACAACGTGTGGGATCTTGTGGACCTACCTGCAAAGGTACGTCCCCTTCAATGCAAATGGCTTTACAAGATAAAGCATGCCGTGGAAGGACAACAAGATATCCATAAGGCTAGACTAGTTGCTAAAGGTTTCACCCAAGTGCCAGGCTTGCACTACGATGAGATCTTTGCACCCGTAGTCATGCTACGTTCCATTCGGATTATCTTAGCGATCGCCGCATTTCATGACTATGAAATATGGCAAATGGACGTTAAAACCGCCTTCTTAAACGGTTATTTGGAGGAAGAGTTGTACATGGTACAACCCGAGGGTTTTATCGATCCAGCACATCCTAAGAAAGTTTGCAAGCTTAAGCGTTCCATCTATGGACTTAAGCAAGCATCGCGGAGTTGGAATCATCGCTTCGACCAAGTGATAAAAGAGAATGGGTTCATTCGATCAGTCGAGGAACCATGTCTCTATATCAAGTCGAGTGGGAGTAAGATTGTATTCCTAGTACTGTATGTCGATGACATACTCTTGATTGGGAATGACATACCTCTCTTATCTTCGGTTAAATCATGGTTGAAAAACCATTTCCAGATGAAAGATCTGGGAGAGGCACAAAGAATTTTGGGCATCCGTATCTACAGGGATAGATCACGACGGATGTTGTCTCTCAGTCAGGAATCTTATATAGAGAAGATTCTGGAGAGATTCAGCATGACGAACTCCAAGAAGGGGTTCCTTCCTATGACTCCTGGGCTTCACTTGAGCAAGACTCAAGAAGCTAAGTCAGTGGAAGAGAAAGAGCGCATGAGTCGGATTCCTTATGCTTCGGCAATAGGATCGATCATGTATGCCATGATATGCACACGTCCTGACGTTGCATATGCATTGAGTATGACAAGTCGATTCCAAGCTCATCCAGGTGAACAACACTGGATGGCCGTGAAAAACATTCTTAAGTACCTACGGAGGACTAAAGATTGGGGATTGACTTATGGAGGCGACTCAACGCTCTGCGCCACGGGTTACGCAGATGCTAGCTTCCAAACAGATCGAGATGACTCGAAATCTCAGTCTGGATTTGTCTTTACTCTTAATGGCGCTGCTGTCAGCTGGAAAAGTTCTAAACAGAGTGTTACAGCAGATTCTACGACTGAGTCCGAGTACTATGCCGCCTCAGAAGCAGCTAAGGAAGCAATATGGATGCGTCAATTCTTACAAGGACTATCAGTAGTGCCTAGTTCGAATGACCCAATCACCGTCTATTGTGACAATAGCGGTGCCATCTTCCAAGCTAAGGAGCATAAGTCTAGCAGCAAGGCTAGGCATGTACAACGGAAAGCTCATCTAATCAGAGATTACGTGGAGCAAAAGGAGATTTTTATTGAAAAGATCGCTACGGATGACAACATAGCCGATCCTCTCACAAAAGCATTACCACGTGATAAGCATGAAGGGCACATTCATTCCATGGGAATTGGATGTATTCCTAAGTTGTAGTACTCTTTTATGAATTCATGTAATAATTCATTTTCTCGTGTACTCTATTCAACCTTATTGTTATGATATAAAATGTTTTGTTTCTCATGTGGAATTGTACGCCAATTTTGAACACCACAAAGTGAACTGATTAACATTACATCGTTTTGGTCCTTGATTACCCACTTGAGCTGATAACTCAGGTAATCATTTTGTGACGTTGGTTGATGGTGGGTTCAACGAGCCATAAGTCACGTGGATGACTGTCAAATCACAAAGGCGAGTTATACGGATATCTCGTAGGACACCCCGTGACAACGTTATGGAGTCCTAAATGTTTTATAACATTGGGTGCCAGGTCGTGGATAGGACCTCCATAGTGTTCCTTAGAGTCGAGTCTTTTGACTTTCAACTGTTTCTTGAGATTAAGACAGATTTTGGGTAACTTTGGTTTCTTTCCCACGGTCACCGTAACAGGGGCCAAGAGGATTTTTTCTGGGTTATTTCATGCTGGGCGATATCGGCAGGATTCGAGTTGAGGGAAATATCCAAACCCTTATCAGGATTTTATCATTTCTCAGGGCCACTCGGGGAGTAGTAACTGAAATGCATGGCCATGCTCGAATACAGATTCGTTTTATCAGTTAAGTTACTCTCTAGTCGGGGAAACCACTCTTGATACAGATCGCTTGTGAGATACGACCTTTGCGAATGCGGATTTGCAAATTGTCTTACATTGAGTGGGAGAAATTTTAAAAGGATATGAGATTCGGTTATCGCACCTACACTTGTACGGACAAGTGGGAGATTGTTGGAGATTGTGTCCTCCACATGTAGTGTGATAACGTCATTGCACATACCCTTGTACGGACAAGTGGGAGATTGTTGGGGCTGGTGTCCTTGACAATTAAGTACAATGACTTATTAAATCTCTTTAAGGATCACAAGGGCATACTTTTGTATTATTACCAGTTGATCCACGTTTATCAATAACGGTTGGCTTGCTAGATAAGTTTGACGTTATTGTCATACGGATGGCGGTGATCAACTGGTCCCTATACGTCACACCTATAGGACACGTTTGAGAGATGTGAAGGTATGAAAATACAGTCACATTTATGCCAGATATGACTAAACAGTTAGTCAGAGGTGTTGACTAATAAATTAGTCAATAAGATGTTGAGATTATTATTTAATACGGATTAAATAATTTTAGCTAATACGGATTACAAGATTAATTCGTAAATTAAATATAAACGGTTATATTTAATTAAATATAGTATTCGCGTATTAATATAAACAGTTATATTAATTTGGGTAATTATACAATATCGTATTTTGTCAGACCATTATTAATATATCGACTGTATTAATATCTGATAACATGTTACGATTTATAAATAAAACCCGCGAACAACTTAAAGCTAAACGGGTCGAATCACGCAAAGGTATAAGGTAAGAGTGGAAAAAGCCCACCCTTACCCAAGACCCATTCGGCCGACCTAAGTAATACAAAAGGAGAGTCTTTCTCCTTTTGTCACGGACTGGTAATTCATAATTCTCACAATTAGGGTTTTGAGAACATCTTTTTCCAAAACTCAGATCTCACATCTAAAACCTCTCAAAAGCTCTCCCCATATTGCAAGGCAATTGGAGAGTATTTTCTAGCACACGCGGCATCATCTCAATCAAGTCTTGGGTGCAAGTTATAGGAGGGAATTTACTTTAATTCCTGTTCTTAGGCCATAAGCACAAAGGACCAAAGGTTGAATTCTTTTTCTTATCCTTTTTAATCTTATGACTATAAACACAACTGTATTTTTCATTATAATCCTGCAAGTTTAGGGTGAATACATGCTTTATTCCCCACAACCCATAACCCTCACATAGCCAAATTGCCTTTTATCCCATTTATCACATCCTTAAAAATTACTTACCCTAGCCGAGCTAGTAACATGGTATTTTGGGACTGTTTTGACCATATTTTGGTTTTATGCTTCATTGAAGAATCTTTATTTTGTGAGAATGGTGAAAAGGCGAAAAGAAAAGAAAGTGAAAAGAGAAAAATTTATGAGTTCATAAAAAGGAAAAAGAAAAGAAAGAAAGAAATGAAGGAACTCAATGAAAAAAATTTATGAAAAAAAAAGAAGAGAAAAAAATCAGAAGCTGCCTGTTTTCAAGGGTGGTCGGCCGACTTACATACATGGTTGGTCGACCACGACCACTGAACAGGAGTGCTGTTTTTGAAAAGAAAAGAAAAGGCGAAGAAGAGGAGTTGTGACAATATGCCCAAGATTTTGAGCATTGGCTTGTTTTGTGAAGAAAAATGGAAGTATTTCTACAGTGTGGTTTGATGGTTGTTAGCTCGGTTTAACCCCTCTTTCCATAATTCATTTTAGCCTTTCTTACCTTTAGCCTCACAATCCCAAATCACCTCGGCATGTGTCATGGTCATTTAAGTGTTGGAATGCATATGTACGGTTGTAGAGACTTTGTTCATGTTAGATTGCAGGCATGTTCTTATGGGTTGTAGATAGGTGAGAGTCTATATTCTTATTCATCCTCTTATCTTTCACATATATAAGACCCTTTGCTTCATGAGTGTCTCGAGCGTACCGCAAGAGTCCATTTGGAATGAGTCTTGCAAGGTTGAAAGTTTAGCATTTTATTCCAACATGTTTAATTCGTTTGCATTTGGCAATAAGCTTGTTTTTCTTTGAAAATTGCATTAAAATGGTCAGGCATGGCGTTGTGCTTGGTTTTGAGCTAGAAATACGTTCCAAGTAGAAGTTTTTCTTTTCTTTTGAGTCTTAGTGCTTGCTTGAGGACAAGCAAGGTTTGGTTTGGGGAGTTTGATACGTGCCTTTACTATGCATTTTATTTATACTTTCGGCACGTATTTCTATGCATTTTCTTAACTTTTAGTTACTATTGCTCCCGAAACGGTTTACTTTGGTATTTCGATGTCTTAAATGTAAGAATAGGCGAAAGTGAGCAAAACCGAACTTTAACCGTCCTCCGGAAGCTATCTTGAGTGAATACACGAAGCAAGGATCCGAACTCTTTAGCCAAGAGGTGCGTGCAAGCCAATTCAAGGCTGGAATACACAAGAATCGGTCGACCGACCTACCTAACAGGTCGACCGACCAGCGCACAGATTACAGAAGGCCTGATTACAGCACGAGAGGTCGACCGACCTACATACCCGGTCGGTAGGTCGGTCGACCAATCGACGGGTTCCGCTGTTTCGTTTTCGGCTTTTATTCTTTTAATCATGTAATTAGAAGGGTATTTAAGAACTCCCAACCATTGTAATTAGGTTAAGCAGTCACAATTAGCAAAAACACCTTAGTTTAGAGAGAAGATTTCCAAGTTTTCAGATTTGTTCTTAGTTTTCCAATCGGGTTTGTAAGTTTTATGCAATTTAATCCTTCTTTGTTATTCAATTTCATTGTTCTTCTTATTATTGTTATTCAATTCATGCTTTGCCCTCTTGAATCTTCATCTTCAATTATGTTATCTTTCTTGTTGTTCATCAATGTTGTTAGTACTAGTTTTATGATTATGCATAGCTAATTCTTGTGATTAGGAATTAGGGGAACCATGGCTAAGATTAGATTTTAATGGTTTTATGATTAATATACCAATCCCCATTGTTGTTGGTGAACTAATACTTTAAGATTGAAAGATTGTTAGGATTAGTTTAACAACAACTTTGGGATTGCCCTATGAACGAAATTTAGTGCTTTACTAGGAACCCTAAGACCGTAAGGATTGGGTAGAATATTGACCTAAAGGTTTATTATTTGTTCCTTGGGATTGTGTTATTTGTTATTTTACCCTTTGTTGACTTGACCAAGCCATGGGGAACCGAAGTTCCTAATCATCCTTTTACTTTTATTTAGTATTCTTGTTTAATTTGCTATCTTAGTTGTTAGTCTCAATCATCAATCAAAACCCCCCCTTTTTGTTACTTTCAATAGACTTTAAATTCACAAACAATATTAACCTTGTCTCTCTGTGGTTCGACCCTTGACTTACTCTATCTAGTTTAAGCTGAGGTTTTTATAAATCTTATCTTTGGCACCCCTCAACGACGGGTGTCAAATTTTGGCGCCGTTGTCGGGGAGACGGTATAATTTTGTTTGTAAATTTTAGTTTATTTCCCTTGTCTTAAGGAACCTAGGTTCCTTAAGACCGTTACTTACCTTTTCTTCTAGTCTTGTTTTTGCATATTAAAAGACAGGTTTTTGAGAGGAAAGCTTGAGTACTCTCATTCTTAGAAGACATGGGTACTATCTATGATCACATACAACCAAAGGTACAAGATCTACCGAAGGGGTTTAATTTGCCTACACCTACTACTGGTTATTTTGAACTCCACCCGAACTACATAATTTTGGTGGAGCGGAACCAATTTTCTGGTCTACCCGACGAGGATCCGTTGAAGCATGTTGAGACATTCACGGATTATTGCTGTTCCATACACATTCCAGCCGGGGTGACTCAAGATGAGGTGAAGACAATGATATTCCTCTATTCATTAAAGGACTCTGCGAGAGATTGGTACCGCTACCTTGATAGGGTAGCTGAGAAGGTTACAGATTGGACTTCCTTGGCATTGGCTTTCTATAAAATGTACTTCCCTCTTGCGAAGGCCAATGACTTGAGAAGTCAAATCACTAACTTTCAACAAGGTCCGGATGAAGAATTTTGTGAGGCATGGGGTCGGTTCAAGAAATTGGTCCGTTCTATTCCTCATCATGGTTTTCCTCAATGGTACTTGTGCAACCAATTTTACAACGCCCTTTATGATGATTATAAGGTGATTTTTGATGCGGCCGCCAATGGTAGATTTCAAAATAATACCAACCATATGAAGGGTTGGAACACTATTGAAGACATGGCGGTGCATAGAGCCGAGTTTGGGAGTTCACGTGGGAATTCGCGAAGGTTGAATGTTGAGATGGATAGGGTGTTAGCTCTTGAGACAACCATTGAAGATCGTTTTGAAAAGCTTGAAGCAGCTCAGCTGAAGCAAGAAAGTGCGAACCTAGTTACTAAGGTCGACAACACGGGTGAAACGGCGGAGTTGAGAGAGCTTGTTCATGCTCTAATGAAACAAATGATGGAAATGGAAAAGGCTCAACTGGCTTCTTTGAAGACTTTTGAGGACCAATTAGCAATCTTAGCTGCTAATCAGATTGCTAGCTCTCCGGGCAGTTGTTAGAGTTCCATAGAGACATTAAATGCTATAAATCTCTGAAGTGGTCGTGCTTATGATGGACCAACTTCCAAGGAGGATTCTGCTGAAGTTCGGGACGAAAAAACTAGGTTTGTTATTTGTTTAAGCAGTAGTTTAGGTAGAATCAAATACAGATTTGATTATCCTATCTATACTAGGTAAGGTGGTTAAGAGATATACGGACCATCAAACACCACCCCTATAAATAGCATATGGCACGCCTCCGTATACCACACGAGTTCCCACACAAAAATCCCTCATCTCTCTCTAGCTTTTCATCTTACACAAAATTAAACGTAATTTTGTAGTTTCTAGCTCAGGAAAGGGTATTTCTCAGGACATCTTGGGTGCAACAATTAGGAGGATATCTGTTTTGATATCTGATCTTAGGCCTTTGCAAGGACAGAAGGTTAATTCTTGATCCCTATCTTTGTATCTTGTTCTTCGTTTATGACCATAAATTGTACATTATAAATTTGTTATAATCCTGCATATAAAGAATTGGGAATATATACAGATATTTTCCCACAATCGTAACTATAGTAAACCTAACATCTTAGCATCTCTTTTATCATCGTTTACATCTTATTTTTCAGTTTTGTTCTTATCTTTCCTTTTAGACTTAGTTGTTAACAAACCAAACAAAACACCCCCCTTTTATTGTTACTTTATAGATTAAAAATTAGCAAACAAAATTAACCTTGTCTCTCTGTGGTTCGACCCGTACTACCACTAGCTTCTGTTAGTTTTAGTTCGGAAATATAAATTTAATTTTGATACTAAACGACGGTATCAAATTTGGCGCCGTTGCCGGGGAGACGGTGTAATTTTGTTTGCTTTATTTTTAATCTATTTTTCTTGTCTCAAGGAACTTTGATTCCTTGAGACCATTGCTTACTTTTGCTTCTAGTTTTTCTTGTGCAGAGTTAGAAGTAAGATTTTTGAGAGGAAAGGCTTGAGTACTCTCAGTTCAATTGCGATCATGCCTACTATATCTAATAATCTTCAGCCAACAGAACACCACCTTCCAAAAGGATTTACTTCCCCCTTTGAAATTCGTCCTTCCTATATAGATTTTGTGGCGAGAAATCAGTTTGTCGGTCTACCGGATGAGGATCCTTGGAAGCATATGGAGTTATTTACGGATTATTGATGTTCCATACCCGTACCGGCTGGAGTGACACAAGATGAAGTTAAGGAGAAGATGTTTCTTTTCTCTTTGAAAGATTATGCGCGTCAATGGTTTCGCTACCTTGATAAGGTAGTAGCTAGAGTTACAGACTAGACATCTCTGGCATTGGCTTTCTGCAAACAGTACATTTCGCCTGCGAAAACCAATGCTTTGAGAGCTTAAATTTCAAATTTCCAGCAAGGACCCGATGAGGAATTTCATCAAGCGTGGGCCCGTTTTAAGAAGTTGGTTCCATCTGTTCCTCACCACGGTTTTGAGGAGTGGTACCTTTGCGACCAATTTTATAATTCTTTGTATGATGACTACAGAGTCATCCTTGATTCGGCTGCAAAGGGTAGATTTCGAAATAATGTAGCTTATGATAAGGGTTGGAACATTAATGAGGAGATGGCGATTCATAAAGCTAAAAATGGGAATTCGCGTGGGAATTCGCCAAAAACAAGTGTTGAAACGAGTCATGTTGCAGCACTTGAAGCATCCATTAACGCCCGTTTTGAAAAGCTTGAGAATGCTCCCGTTAATGAAACAAATGAGGCTGTAGAATTGAGAACGATTGTCCAGACCCTCATGGCTCGAATAGCGAAAATGGAAGAGGTTTAAGTTGAAATATTAATGCCATTAAACTCCAAAGTGGTCTTTCATATGATGGACCTCAAGTGAAGACGTTCCCGGTACAGTGAAGAATCAGATTTATTTTCTGCTGCAAGTGAAGACGTGCCCAGTACAGTTGGTCGACCGACCAAACCCCTCAGTCGATCGACCAACTCCTGTGACAGTGAGAACGATTATGACAACCAGCAACTACTGGAATTCAACTCCGTCGATCGGTCGACTGAACATGAAGGTTGATCGACCATGGTCCCTGTATTGAATAAAGATCAGCCATTACAATCGCAAGAGAGCGACATCGTTCCGTCTTATCAAATGCTCGAGCCATCTATGGCTAATTTAATCAACCCCTCGAGCATCCCTTCTACTGCTCATGACCCTTCTCACTCGGTTTCAGATGAAGCACGTATAGCTGCTAATGTTCATGCACTTCAATGCTCTATTTCTGGTTCAATGTTGTGCAATGAATTCGATCGAGTACCTTGCATTACTCGATCGAATTATTTGGAGAATTTACAACACGATCAAATTAATAACAGTGATCGATCGGATGGTCTAGGAGAGGTTGATTTCGTTCGAATGGGTCTTGACATTCGATCAAATGAATTTGCAGCTGCTGAATTCGATCGAATGGACGTTGGTGTTCGATCGAGCCCCATGGATGAAGAAGCTTTCGATCAAGAGGAATAATGTCCTCGATCGAGCAAGGACGAACAGAAAGCGGTCGATCGACCTGGGGATGGTGTTCGATCGACCAACGCACCTGAGCAGGATGCGAGTTTGTCAATTAACTTGCAGGATTTTATTCTTATGGATGACATGACGGAGGTTTTGAATACTCGGACGCCGAAAATTGTTGACCCTACGACAAGCGTTGCGGTCCCGTATCTAGAGCGTTTGGAGAATGTGAAGTTGGAGCGTCAGTTAGGTAAAATTTTGGAGATCGTCAAAGGCCTTGAGCTTGGGAGCAAATTGGAGGACCATGCTGTTATTTCTGTTGCTGCAGGTCATGGCAGAGAAGGCATAGGAGATCCTGGTGATACTAGTGAGACGGAATTTGAGCAAGTTGCTGAGCGAGATAGGACGGGCAAAGTAAAGAAGTGTGTCATAGCATATGCGACACCAAATACCCTTCCCCCGACTAGGCCTGTTGTCTGGAAGCCCAGAGCAGCGGTCCATACTGCTGAAAGGACCTCTTTTAGTCAAGTGCCCTACTTTGAGGTATCTTGTTGTTGAGCCGTAGTGCTAATCAAGTGTCCTATTTTGGTTTCTGTTGGCCTACTTTTTGTTTTTGCTTTTAGACTTAAGACTCTTTTTGCTTTTGTTGCTTTGCTTTCAGACGATAGACTTGGTAGTTTTCGGTTTGGCGCAAGTTTTGGGCGCGTTAATTGTGTTTTACAGGTTTTGTGAAAGATTAACTCAATCCGTTGAGTTAATTAAAAGAAGAAAAACGAGCACTGTCACAGGTGAGGTGGTCGGTCGACCTGATGCATCAGTCGGTCGACCGATGTCTGCAACCTAGTAGCCGCTGTTCACCGAACAATGGTCAGTCGACCAGATCCTGTGGTTGATCGACCGCCACTGCTGCTACTGCCTGCCACGGTAACCTCGGGGAGCGTGCAAGCAAGCCTAGGGAGTCTGTCTCTCTATACTTTCTTTTATGCTCTTAATTTCTCTTCTATTTTCATTTCGTGTAATTCTCATTTATCATCCAACAGGTTTAACTTCCGGAAAAGAGTTTTGTCTCTTGTTCTTTTTCAGGTCTACAAGGTAGCACTGTTGGCTACCGGAACCTCCTAGCTCACGCTGGTTTGGGGAGGTTTCCGTTCGCCCATATATTCCGTGAGTTCCTTCCATGTTCCCTCCTTAGTTTTATTTTAACGCGGAAATTCCCATTTCCATGTTTCTTTGCTTATGCTATTGCACAATGGGGACATTGTGCGATTTGGTTTGGGGAAGGGTTTTGCGTCGCATCCATGTTTTATTGCATTTCTGTTTCACATTTATTGCATTTCTGTTTCGCATTGTTTTATTTTCCTTGCATATACACAAAAAAAATTCAAAAATTTCGAAAAAGCGCGTTTATTTTAGCATATAGGTTGAGTCGGAACGATAGTATTTCAATGATTACTTCGCATTTCAACTGTTTATGCATAAGCCTTGCTTGTCAACATGTTTTTAGTAAGAATCATAGGCATAGTCTACGAGTTTTTGTCAAACTAGTTATTAGTCTTGAGACTTGACTTTGATTTTGGCAACCTACTTTACATTCTGAGTTTCTTAGAGCATTATGACTGGTGTCATCTATGACCAGTATGTTTAGGATGTTAGTAGTACTCCGACGTGTTATATCAATGTGCATAAACATGAACGTAATATGCTTAATACCTGTATGCTATCTAGTTTATTGATTCTTGACACGTGCAAAAGAGGTCCCTTTTTCTTATCTTACCCATAAACTTCACTTAGCCAAATTTGTTTTTTTGTCCCATAAGCGACATCCCATACTTAGCCTACCCTATCCGAGCTAGTATTTGTGGTCACGGGAATGTTTTAGATCTTTTTAGTTGTTATGCTCTCATTTGAGAAAGAAAAAGAAAAAGAAAAAAAAAAGAAAAAGGAAAACAGAGAAAGAAGAAAAATCGAAAAGAAAAAAAAATATACTGCAAGTCAGTCGACCGACTGCAGCCCTTGGTCGGTCGACCAACTGTCAGAACCAGAAATTCGCGTTTTGCTTGAAAGTTTATTTCATTAGCGATTTATACTCCCGCACTTTATTCATATCATTTGGGAGTCGTTTTCCTCAAAAAATTGTGAGATTTGTGCCTCAAGGTAGCACCATGCTCATTAATATTGGGTTCGGAAGTGATGAGATGTCGTTGTTTGGATTTCGTTGTTTGCTAGCTTGGCTCTTAAACTCCACATATCCAAACCATTTTTAGCCTTTCTTACCCATTACCTCACATATCCTTACTTTTCCTTAGCACACGTGTCATGGTCATTAGATTGGTATGTATATGCACGGTTATAGAGATTGTTTTCATGTTAGACTGCAGGCATGTTCTCATAGGTCGAAGTTAGGTGAGTGTCATTACAAAATTACTTCTTTCTATCTTTTACATACACTCACCCTTGCTTATTGTGTGATTTGAGCGACCCGCGTCTTTATGGTTGATAGATTAGCATGTTTTTGACAACTCAATAACTCGTTTGCATGATTCATATTACTAGTTGATTGTTGACTTTGCATTAATTTGGCTTACGCTTTACAGTTGTATTTCACTCTGAGGTTGAAATCGTTCCATTAGTTTAAGATCGAGTCTAGCTCTTGCTTGAGAACAAGCAAGGGTTTGGTTTGGGGAAGTTTGATGCGTGTCTATTATATGATATTTTACACCTCATTTCACACGCATTTCAGAGCTCATGTGTGTAGTTTAGGCTACTATTTCCCCTATTTCGTCTACTTTCGTATTTTGGTGCATTATTGCAGTTTAATGAGGAAATGAGTAGATATTGAGCTAAATCCGTTCCCGAGTGCTTAGCATAGCATTTGACATGAAAAGGATGCTTAAGGAATGAACTTGGCGCGCTCTTCAAGGCCTGAAGATAGCATAAGCAAGGGTGCATACAGTTTACAAGCTTCAACAAGGAAAGAATCGCTTCACGATATTGCAGCCTGTTTCAAGTAGCTAAATCTCGCGTTCTAGAGCTGATAATCGAGTAATTCCAATTGGAGGTGAAAGCTTATCCTCTTAGCTTTCCAACGCCATGAGAATCGCTTTATTCCGATAAGTAACGAAGAAATGGCAGTTGTTTTAAGATCGGCGCGCACTTTATTACTTCATCTCAATATTTGGTCGATCGACTGGGCAGTATGGCCGATCGACCAAGGCTCCTGTTGCGCATATTTCAGAATTCAAAATTTAAATATCAGAAGCTTCTCTGGGCCCGACAGTTGGTCGGTCGACCACCTCACCTGTGACGGAAAAATCAAAAGACGTGTTAAAGCCTATTAAGCGTGATTAGGTTTTGAGAAGACATCGACAGATTATTATAAAAGCCTAATCACTGCCTCTGCATCAATCATCCAGTTTTATTATCAACTTTACTTAGCTTTAATGTGATTCTTTAGTTTTAATCTAGTTTTTCAATTAGTTTACACAAATTTCTGTTCCGCGCAATATTTCAATAAATTTCATTCCTGTTCTTACTTTCCTCCTTATTGTTATGGTAATTCTTGTTCCTTAATTTCAGTTTAATTACAGTTTTCATAAATTAGTACCGGATAGTTAGAATCCTATGCCATAATTCGTAATTACAATTTCGTTCATCATGATTTATGTTGTTTTGATTATTATAATTCCTGTTTTCATTAGTATTATGAGAAGCTAGATCCCATATGCTAGGATGTAGGCGACCTATAGCGTAGATGGCGTAGTTTAGGGTAACCCGTTGTAGTGCTTGGTCGATCGACTGGAGTATCTGGTCGATCGACTGACTTCGCGTCTGATCAGTTTTGTTTGTCCCGTTAAGTGCAATATCTTTCAATGAGACCTTAAGAAGACTTGTTAGATGCTTAGTAATGACCAACCCATCGATCGAAAGACAGGGAAGGGCATTAGTTAACGTTTTAAACGTTTAAGTTACTGACGATCGAAAGATTTGTGACTTAGGCTTAGGAATCACTAATCGTGTTGACACCTAGTTTTAGTGAGACCTAGGGACTAGTAGCATAGCTCGAAAGGAGCTATTAGTTAACCTGGACCGAAAGGACTCGTTATACCCATCTTACGCGACTACAATACGGACTCACGTAGAATCTTATGCCATCGTAACTATAGTAAACCGAACATCTTAGCATCTCTTTTATCATCGTTTACATCTTATTTTTCATTTTTGTTCTTATCTTTCCTTTTAGACTTAGTTGTTATCAAACCAATCGAAACACCCCCCTTTTATTGTTACTTTATAGATTAAAAATTAGCAAACATAATTAACCTTGTCTCTCAGTGGTTCGAACCGCACCACTAGCTTCTGTTAGTTTTAGTTCGGAAATATAAATTTAATTTTGATACTAAACGACGGTATCAGTAAGTTCCGAACTCTCAAAGATTTAAGATAATCTTTGGCTTGTATTCATTTACTATGCTTTATGAATGACTTGTAATTTAATTACGTTGTCATAACAAGATTCTACCAAATAAATGAGTACATAGTGTTTATGTGGAGCATTTCGAAACTATAAGTTTCATCATGCACAAACACTTACATCACTGGTCATAAGATGACTTGCATCTTTCAAGTTAAAGAGCATGTATATGGGTTGGAACCTAAAGAGTGTACTAATGAAAATCATGTTATAAGGATGACATGAGGATGAAGATAATTGCAATACAAAAGTTTGAACATCTGAACACAAGGTGTGCTCATCTGTTAAACCCATATTGTAATTTTAGAAAAGTGTTTTCATAGCACTTAAAGATTATTGAACATTAAGTAGTAATCAAGTATTGACTACTAGATGTTGTAATCGCACTTATCGTATGAGTTATTGTTAATTCACCCAAGGTCATGTTATATTCAAATGGGATGGTAAGACCATATTGAACCCCATTAAAATGAATAAATCATCATGATCTTGCCCCTAGTAGCTTAAATGATGAGGTGACGTCTCGAAACAACTAAATGAGTGATGCGATTGATGGCAAGTTCAAATGCGATAGAGTCATACGAGAAGACTAATCGATCACCTAGGCAAGAATATGTTATGATACATTTGTCGGGCTAATGACCGCTTTTGGAGCTCTGGCTTTTTCTTTTTAAGATAGACTGGTCGTGGCGGGAGCTTCTATCGTGTTTCACATGAGTCAATTCTTTGACTAATGACTATTCGCCCAAGATGGCATAGTTTTTTTAATAACTTTGATTTATGTCCTAACACCTTCGTAACTGCGGTTTATACGGATATATTTTGGGTTATGACTAGCTGAAGGGAATAGGTCAATTGGGAATTGTCCACCCCTTGTCAGGGTTAACAAATATCTCTAGGCCATTCGAGGAGTAAGTAACTAGAAATGTGTCGCCACGCTCGGAAGGTATCTATGGTAGATAATTCAGGTCAGATAGTTATGTCTCCAAATCGAGAAAATCCACTCTAGATATGATCAATTGCAAGTACGACTTGCAAGACACCTTGCATTGAGTGGGAGTTAAGACTAGGACAAGAGAATTGGTGACGCACACTTGTCGTGGACAAGTGGGAGATTGTTGGAGGTTGTGTCATCGACAATAATGCGATCACATATTTAAATCTCATTTTACGAAACACAATTGGGAATGTTACTCTTTTAAAGTGGATTGATCAAAATTTATCGATAGTGATTGGTTATCTAGAGTTTGACATTATTGGCATATGATGGTGGAGATCGATTGATCCCTTAAGGTCATATCTTTAGGAAATTACGTCTTAATAGATTATTTAATTAATCATATATGCATACAGATTAATTATTACCTAGAAATTAGAAATGATTTTTTGTGACGTATATTATTATAATGGGATTATAATAATAATTGTCAAAGTGATAAAAAAATGTTTTCTTACTTAGTTTTATTAATTGTTTACGAAACAATTGAATCGGGAATGAAACGGTTGATCATAATTGCAAATAGTTGTAATATAAATTATGATATTGCATTTTTATAAGATAGTGTTAGTTATTTAGACCATATTAATACTCATATTGTGATCTTAAAATTACAATATAATCTAAATGGTCTAAATCTACATGCATGCATACAAAAGTATAAAAGACGTTATTAAACCATCTTAAGATGAAAATCCTTACATTGTATAAGCAAGATAATGGGCACAACATAAGGACTCCTTCGTTATTGTTGTTCTTGAGCTATGGAATAAGAAAGATCCTCCAAGACTACTAACCACCAAATAGATAATGTTTAAATGGACCAAAAATTACAATATAATCTAAAATGGTCTAAATCTACATGCATGCATACAAAAGTATAAAAGACGTTATTAAACCATCTTAAGATAAAAATCCTTACATTGTATAAGCAAGATAATGGGCACAACACAAGGACTCTTTCCTTATTGTTGTTCTTGAGCTATGGAATAAGAAAGATTCTCCAAGACTAATAACCACCAAATAAGAAAGATCCTTCATGAGAACATGCCATGTGTTTAAATGGACCAAAATGGGACTCATTCATGGGAACATGCCATGTGTTTAAATGGACCCATGTTGGTCCATTTCGATTTCAGACATTTGTCCCACAAATGCTTATAAGTCTTATATTTAATTATCTTATATAATTAATTATTAAATTGATCATTTAACAATTAAATAATACAAATCAACAATTAATAACCACTTAACAATTAAGTTCTTATTAGACTATTTTATCAGTATAAAATATAACTTATGAACCCTTATTAGCTAATTTTACAATCTCTAGTAAGTTTAAATAGTTATTTATCTTCGCCTCAAACATATACACATGTCGTAGAAATTTATATAATTACCTAGTAATTATAAAATTTCATTTATATTTATTAATTAATTATCAAATAATTAAATAATAAATCCCCTTGGCCCAAGTTCGTAACTTGTCATCAAATATATATTCACATGACTTATTTAAAAGTCCTGTAATACAAGGATTTAATATAATTGTATCTAATACAAATAATTAGTTTTTCCATTTGGGCATCATCCTATAGGTGTGACCTAAAGGGATCAGCTGGTCACTGCCGTCACACGACAGTAATGTCAAATTCTAGTCAGCCAATCGTTACCGATTAACGTTGACCAGCTGACATATATGTAAAATAATCCCTGACATATTCCGTGTACGAGATTTATTATGTAGATGCACTATTGTGGAGGACACTACTCCAACAATCTCCCACTTGTCTGACACAAGTGTGCGCCACTGATTCTCTTGTCCAAAGTTATTTCCCACTCAATACAAGATGTCTTCCAGGTCGTTCCTGCACGTGATCTCATCATAAAGCGGTTTCCTCGATCAGGAGAATGACCGTCTGACCGGATTATCTACTATAGACCTTATCCGAGCGTGGCCACGCATTTTCAGTCAACTCTCCTCGAGTGGCCTTGAGATAAAAATTTGACATAAGTGGACAATCCTGTTGACCTATTTTCTTTGTTTAATCACAGATCACCATGACCCAGAAGATGCCCATCAGCCTCCTGTTACGGCACGACCTTAAGCAAAAACTAAAGTCAATCGGAAACTGTACTGACTCAGACAAATAGTCTCCAGCAAAAGAATCGACTCAAAGGAATAAATAGAAATCCTCGCCACGACCTATCAACAAAAAGACTCTATAAACGGTCACTGTCCGACAAATTGTCTCACAATCTGCCTATGTAATCGACCAATCATCACTATGACCATATGACAGTCGAACATGTCATCTATCGCCTTACAATCTAGTCACTCTGAGACGTCACCTTATTAAGTAACTAGGGACAAAATACAATGTTAATCCAGTTCACTTAATAGGGTTCGACGTTGTCATTACAACCTATTTGGATAAAACAAAGTATATGAATTTAGACAACAACTAAATACGACGATAAATGTAATTATAATATATGAAATAATTGGTACAATATTTAAAATTATTACATATCGTATAATTTACAGTAGTTCTGTCATTCGTCTCAACCCCATAGAAACTACATGACTATCATGTTTTGCTTGAGACAATGGCTTGGTTAAAGGATCAGCGATGTTTTCAGCTGTCCCAACCTTATAGACTATAATTTCCTTCCTTTCAATTAGATCTCTAATTACATGAAATTTCCTAAGTACATGTCTAGACTTGTTACTAGACTTGGGCTCTTTAGCTTGAAAAATTTCCCCACTGTTATCACAGTATAAAGTGATAGGATCCTCGGCGGTCGGAACTACTCTCAGTCCCTCCAAAAATTGCCTAATCCAAACAGCTTCCTTAGCAGCCTCAGATGCTGTAATGTACTCAGCTTCCGTTGTAGAATCAGCAGTCACAGACTCCTTAAAACTTCTCCAACAAACCGCCCCTCCGTTCATCATATAGACAAAACCAGCCTGGGATTTTAAATCATCCCTATCAGTTTGGAAACTGGCATCCGTATAACCTCTTACACGTAAATCAGATTCTCCTCCTAACGCTAAGAATGAATCTCTAGTCCTTCTCAAGTATTTAAGAATATTCTTGACGGCTATCCACTGACTCTCACCTGGATTATTTTGATAACGACTTGTCATGCTCAAAGCATACGAGACGTCAGGACGAGTGCACATCATAGCATACATGATCGATCCAACAACGGAAGCATAGGGAATCGACTTCATGCGTTCAATATCCTTAGGTTCCGTGGGACACTGTGATTTACTCAAGGTAATCCCACTACCTATTGGCAGAAAACCTTTCTTAGAGTTTTTCATATTGAATCGATCAAGAATTTTATCAATATAAGCTTCTTGACTCAATGCTAATATCCTATTGGTTCTATCTCTATAGATCCGGATACCAAAGATGCGCTGTGCTTCTCCCAAATCTTTCATTTGGAAGTGGTTTCCTAACCACTTCTTAACAGAAGTAAGCATATCTATATCATTCCCAATGAGTAGTATGTCGTCCACAAATAAAAGTAAGAAAACAACTTTACTCCCACTAAACTTCATGTATAAACATGGTTCCTCAACACTTCGAGAAAAACCATTCTGTTTAATTACATGATCAAAAAGATGATTACAACTCATTGATGCTTGCTTAAGACCATAAATGGATCTCTTAAGTTTGCATACTTTGTTAGGATTTTTAGGATCCACAAAACCTTCAAGTTGTGTCATGTACACTTCCTCTTCCAGAAACCCTTTCAGGAAAGCGGTCTTGACATCCATTTGCCATATCTCATAATTATGAAATGCAGCAATCGCTAACATTGTCCGAACAGATCTCAGCATAGCAACTAGTGCAAAGGTCTCGTCATAGTGTAAACCACGAACCTGAGTGAACCCTTTCGCCACCAGTCTAGCTTTATAGACATATTTATGTCCATCCATGCCGATTTTAATCTTAAAACTCCACTTACACTGAAGAGGTCAGACATCTTTAGGTAATTCAACCAGATCCCATACCTGATTGTCATACATGGAATCCATTTCGAACTGCATGGCTTCAAGCCATAACTTAGAGTCAGAACTAGCAATAGCTGCTTTGTAGGTTTTAGGTTCGTCACTTTCTAAAAGTAATACCTCATAGTCACCATCTTCCTCAATGATACCAAGGTATCTATCAGGTTGGTGATTTACCCTTCCTGACCTCCTAGGTTCAGAAGGAATAATAACTGAATCTGACGAAGAAGAGACATTTTCCTGTGCAGTCACCTCAGTTTGTGACTCTTGAACTTCATCAAGTTCAAATTTTCTCTCACTCTGTCTCCTAGAAATAAACTCTTTTTCTAGAAAGACAGCCTCACGAGCCACAAACACTTTGTTCTCGTGACTATTGTAGAAGTAATAACCTCGGGTTTCCTTAGGGTAACCTACAAAAGTACATTTATCAGAACGAGGTGCAAGCTTATCGTCACACTTGTTTCTGACATAAGCGTCACAGCCCCATACTTTCAAGTATTGTAGATTAGGGACCCTCCCTTTCCATATCTCATATGGTGTTTTGTCGGTAGCTTTAGTGGGACTCTTGTTTAAAGAACATATTGCAGATAAGATAGCAAATCCCCAGAATGACTCAGGTAATTCAGTTTAACTCATCATTGATCGAACCATATCTAATAAAGTTCGATTCCTCCTCTCAGCCACCCCATTCCATTGTGGTGTGCCGGGAGGAGTTAACTGAGATACAATACCACAGTTTTTAAGGTGAACTCTAAAGTCATTGCTTAAATATTCACCACCACGATCTGATCGTAATGCTTTAATCTTCTTATTTAATTGGTTTTCTACTTCATTCTGAAACTCCTTGAACTTATCAAAAGCTTCACTTTTATACTTTATTAAGTAGATATACCCATATCTACTCATGTCATCGGTAAAAGTAATGAAATAGTCATAATTACCTCTAGCAGTGACTGTCATTGGACCACATACATCGGTATGTATTAAACCCAATAACTCACTAGCTCGAGATCCTCTTACTTGAAAAGGTGAACGAGTCATCTTGCCAAGTAGACAAGATTCACATGTACCAAATGATTCGAAATCAAAAGGTTTAATAACACCAGTCGACACTAGTCTTTTAATGCGTTTCTCGTTGATATGTCCTAATCGACAATGCCATAAATAAGATAGATCGGTATCACCGGTTTTGAGTCTTTTATTATCCAAATCATAAACATCGTTGCAAGTGTCTACAATATAAATACCATTGATAGAAATAGCTTAACTATATACAATCCCATTAAGGGAAAAAGTACAACACTTGTCCTTAATTACAAAACGAAACCCTTCCGTGTCTAATACAGATACTGATATTATATTCCTAGACAACGTTGGCACAAAATAACAATTATTTAGATACAACTGCAAACCCGACGCTAAACTAAGTACATAGGTTCTATAATACCCGCAATATCCGTAATAATTTTTTTAACGGATAATTTAATTTAAGCTCGAGTATTAATTAAATCCAGGTATGATTTAATTAAAACCGAGAATTACGTACGTAAAACCGTCGCACGAAAAACCGTAAACGACAAAAAAATCTGGTACGTTTACACATGCATGGGAAAGAGGAAAAGAAGAAAACATCTCCCCTTCCCCATGCACCTTGAGCCGTCACTCCTCAGTCCTCCCCCTTCCCCATACTTGTGTTTGTTTTTTTACCTTACCTCTTTAAAACACTTAAGACATCAGCCATTTCCCCACATAAAACACACACAAACAACACATAAAATAGAGTAAGGAAGAGAGAATAAGAAGGAGAAGAAGAAAGGGGTTGTAAGGAAGGAGGATCTTGCCTATACTTGAAGTTCTACACTAAGTAAGCTTATGAACTCTTCAAATCTGATTTTATAACCTTTTAACATGCATTCACATATCACTTAAAATCTAAAATTGAACTTATGAATCTACAACCATGCATGCAAAGGATTGAACATAGTAACAACCGTTATTTTGTCAAAAACGTAGCATGCATGTAATAGATCTGAAATCACATGTTAAAATGAGTATTTTCAGAAAATAAAAATTTGGGATTTTCCTTAGGTTTTTATAAAAACACTCACCAAAAATTAGGATGTTTGCATGTACCGTTTAGAAATGAAAAATCATATACTACAACATGTTTTCTACTTAACCGAATCACTAGATCTCACTTAAAGAGTCATCAAACCATATCTATAAAAGGAGTCAGTGTCTCATCTTTTAATATGTTAAACTACATGACGTCTAGATGATAATAGGCTTTTGAATCAACTCGTTTCGATTTGTTAAGATGGATTTATGATGTAAAACTTTTCATGACTCAGTTTCTGACCACTGTGTTTAAAACGCGTTTTTAGATCTGCTAAACCCATTTTTGAGACAACATGCATGGCTAACAATATGTTTTAGACACATACAGGAATCCATTAAAGCCAACCATGCATGCAAAATATGACTTTTTAGATTTTATATGATTTTTACAATTTTTGGTTGTGTTCTGGAAAAATGTTCTAATTAGTCTTACTTGTTAAAAGCTTACATTTCCATAAATGGGTAATTTAGTCATACATATAAATATAATCAGTGACTCATCTCTTCACATGTTAAATTTTAATGAATTTGAAGTGTAGTAGGCTTTCGTTTCGATGCGTTTCGACATGTTAAGAGTATTTACCACCCCGTAACGTTTTAAGACTCACCTTTGGGCCAACTTTGGTAGACTGTTACTTTGGACCCCTTAAACACGTTTTTAGACTCTGACCACCAAGACAATAAAGATGGAAGACTCACTAAGGAACCAAACCCCACTGCTCTCACCTCAAAACGTTTAGCAACGAAGGAGATATGACGATTTAAAGTTTCTGTTTTGAATCTGTAAAAACCGAGAAAGTATAGTGATCGCATAATTTACTACAAGTAGCTTAGTAATGGTCGTTCATATAAGTGACTATTATTTTAAATATTATGTAGAGTCGGGATTCGTAGAAGAGGCTCTCTAACCTTTAACCGCTTGCAAGGTAAGGGAAAACACCTTTTGCGTACCCTATTGATAAACCGTTTGAATTATTGTCTATCTTGTATATTGATATCCTTGTTATATTAAGTATCTATATTGTTTGAACTTACCTTACAAATGATTATGGACAAGGATTTATTTGTTTTAATCTCTGGAAAGGATATTGTATTTGATAAGAAATAAGTAATTATTATTTTCGGAAACCCAAAACCGTTTCGCTTTCTACAAGCTTATAATGACTCATCAAATGTTGAGGAAATGGTTTTTGTTTTGGAAACGGAATTTCATATTGGTTGAAACGGTTTTGGTAGAAGGGTAGGTTGTCCATAGTGAAAGGGATTTCCTATACAGAGCTTTTGATGGGGGTTAGTTGATCGAGACCCCGTCCTCTCATCTTCCTCTTTGGGGTTGGCCCTTAGAGGGGTGTGCACACTCGGGATGTTAGGACAGTTTTAGTACATGATTTGGTGACTCTCGTCTTATCCGGTTTGGGGCGAGTGTATCCACTTCATACGGCCTCTATCCAAAGTTATACCGATGTTGAAATAATTGGAAAAGAAATGTTTTCTTGAACTAGAACTATCTTGAAGGATTGGTTTGAGTTTGAATACTTTGGAATACTTATGTTAATCTTACTGATGCGTGTCTATTTTATTATGTTTTTCATCTATTTTTACACGCATTTGGTCGCTCATTTACTATGTTTTAGCCCTTATTTCCCAACAATCGTGTACTTTCGTATTTTTATGCACTTTTGCAGATTTATGCGGAAAAGGGACGATTTAGCACCAAATTCATGTCCTCGAATCTTTTGCATAATTAAGGAATAAAGGAAACCCAACTGGAGTCTTTATTTAAGTATCAAGAGTCAAAACAAGAAGAAAACCGAAGAATTTCTATACGGAAGCGGTCGACCGACCTACTATACGGGTCGGCCGACCAGGCCTATTTTTTTATGAAGTCCAGAATCTGAAGAAAAGCCCAGAATTTGCTAAGCCCGTAAAAAGAGGTCGACCGACCTACCAGACTGGTCGACCGACCTCAGCGAAGCCCAGAAACAGTTTTTCGGAAATAGTTTAGAATTGTGAAGCCTTTAGGAAACTCTAATCTTTGGCCCTATATAAACTAATCTTGTGATTAGGGTTTAGGCATTCAGCAATATATTCAGTTTGATATCGAGTTTTATTTGGAAGAAGTCATAATTCTAGTTTTCATCTTTAGTTATAATATTTCAATATTTCTCAAGTACTTTAGTTTGTTCATCAATAATTCCCAAGCATTCAATAAAGTTGTTCCTTTCTGCCTTAACTCCGACTTTGGTAATTACTCTTTTAATCTAGTTTTATTATTGTTCTTATTACTATTGCATCCGGTTAAGATAGAATTCCCAAGCTTTATTGAATCTCGCATGTTTAGATTATTTACTATGTTTACCATGTTTATTCCCAATTTTATAATCGTCTTAATAACCATGAGTAGCTAATTTTCATATGTTGGGATGTAGGGGATGAATATGCGTAGGTAGTAGAAATTCCGAGACCGGCTTGTAGCAGAGCCGCGGTCGGTCGACTCAAATAGTGGGTCGGTCGACCGAGGCGGTGGTCGGCCGACTGGAATAGCTGGTCGGTCGACCACTCGCGCATGAATCATGTTTCGTCTTTCCTTGTTGACTATAATATCCTACAATGAGACTGAAAGGAGACTTGTAGGACATTAGTAATGACCTACCCAAGATTGAGAGATACGGGAAGGGCATTGGTTTACACCTTAAGACGGCTAGGTTACTTAAGACTGAAAGGTATGTGACCTAGGATTTAGGAATCACCCTTATTGTTGACACCCAATAATTGTGAGACCTAGGAACTAATAGCATAGGCCGAAAGGAGCTATTAGGTACCATAGACCGAAAGGATATGTTACACCCCTTACGCGACTGCAATACATGTTGACCTTAGAATTTATATTACCTTAGGTATTTATTACCCAAACATCCTAGCATCTCTTTTAATATAGTTTTAATCTCATCTTTATTTTCTTGTTTTATTTTTATCTTTGTTTCTAGACTTAGTAACAACCATTAAAACCCCAAAAATTGTTACCTTAAAACATTAACACCAAACAATAAACATTCCCCACCTCCTTGTGGTTCGACCCTGACTTTCGCTATCTATTGTTAAAGTTAGGAATTATAAATTTTATCTTTGGTACCCTCAACGACGGGCATCACTTACCGTTTAAATTATTGTTTCCTTTGATTTAATGTTGGCAAGCCTTATATTATGTTCTTCAATTATTCGAAGTATTTTTGATATGTATTATTATTTTATAAAATACCTTCCAAGTTATTCTTTCTTAATTCATTTACATTCCTTTCAAATCGTTTCCCTTACTCAACAATATTGTTGACCCTTTTATTTGTTTTGTCCTTGCTTGGACCTGCGGTGATCACAAATTGTGTGAGCAGATCGTGTGACAGGTACTCGTGGGAATTAGTCGTGGGATGCACAAGAGAGCGCGCTTAATGTTTCAATCAAAGACAAATGCTTTGACACTTTATCTTTCTTTTGGATCGTTGAACTTTATTTTCGCTTCCACAAACTTTAAATTTGGTTGTAATCGTATTTTATCCTTTGGATTTTAAATTGCATTAGACAACTACCTATTTTACTTCATGGTTAGGTACTACTACTACATTTGGTTTAATTGTGACACACCCATTATCCGAATTTTACTTGAAACCCCTATTTACTAATGAATAGGATGATGGGGGTGTTACAGGTTCCAACAGATACGGCGGCTACTTTAGAACCGTTTCCCATCTGTAGATCCACGTCACCCTTGTTTAGCATCCTTACGCTTTTTAGGCCCTGTAAATGATTACACAGGTCAGAACTACAGCTAGTATCTAATATCCAAGTTGTAGTAGTAGCGTAATTTATGTCTATCATAAAAGATTTGATTGAGAATTTACATGTTGGTTTCATAATAACAGCTTTGATGTCATCCAGATATTTGGGGCAGTTGCGCTTCCAATGTCCCTTGATATTACAATAATTACAAGTATCATTGAGATGATTTTCCTTCTTAGATTTTGGTTTGGAAGGGCCATTCGCAATAGCCTTCCCTTTACCTTCAACCTGCACGGGTTTCTTACCACTCCTTTTAAACTTCTCTTTCCCCTTTACATTAATAGCTAGGACATCTTTCCTAGTGTTCCCACTTAACCCCATGTATTTCTCTACTTGCACAAGCAAAGAATGGAGTTCATGTAGACTTTTCTTCATGTTGGCCATATTATAATTTACTCGAAATTGGGTGAATCCTTTGACCATAGAGAGGGAGTGAAGCACTCGGTCCACAATAAGCTCTTCGGGGATCTTGCATCCCAGCCCTTCTAGAGTTTCCACATACTCAAACATTTTGAGTATATGGGCACTAGCAGATTGCCCTTCCTTAAGATTAGCCTCAAAGAAGCGAACAGCAGCATCATATTGAAGTATCCTCGGGGCTTGAGAAAACATGGTAGAGAGCGTCGAGTATACCTCATATGCATCTTTGAAGCGGACACATTGCCTTTGTAGGGATGCTTCCATCGCAAATATTAAAACATTTTTAATGGCGGCGGATTGTCTTTGATAATCATTATATGCGTCCCTTACATCAGGAGTAGCCCTAGTACTTGGTAGAGGGGGAGAAGGATTGACAAGGTAGCGTAATTTACCATCACCCGCAGCAGCTAATCGAAGTTGTTCTTCCCAATCTTTAAAATTACTACCATTAGCATTTAAAACATATTTGTCCATGAACTGGCGGAGCCATGATTCTTTAGAAATCGTAGCGGTATGACTAGAAGAAGCCATTGTGATTTACTACAAAACGGGAATGGAAAGAAAATCAACATTTATCATAAAAATACTTGTAAAACACTTTAACAAGTTAGCATTTATATAATGATCTTCCACTGAATTATATAAACGATTCCAAGACCCATCTTTATAATATAAACACGGGCACGGTGAGGCCGTTTCATCCCATATTTATATAAATTTGGTGAGTCAACATTTTGACTGATTCTACTGAATAGAACTCTTGGTTGATGAATTTTCTTAAAATTTATCATTTTAGCCCCGGAATCAACTATGGGCACGGTGAGGCCGATTCATCCCACATTAATCCCGTTGAGTCCAACCAATTTTCACGTGTGATAACTTTTATTACCCTACTTACCCAACGTAAAAAGAGAGTACCCCGGTGAGCCGAGCCTACCTCTAATGAAGAAGGGATTCATAGGTGCTAATACTTGGTAAGGCTTTATCTCAATTTTAAAAGTGAGAGATCTTATCAATTTAATTGTCTATCACTTTTAAGTGAACAAAAAAGGTGAATGGTAGACAATTGAATCGATAACATCGAAAAATAAATAAACATGTAGTGATGACGATTTGGCATGAATGCATAAATGTAATTAACAAGTCCTAATATGGCCACCTAGTTAATATAATTAACTAAAATTATTACACATCGGAAACCAACTTCTTGGTCCCTTGAATCTTCACAAATTGCCCTCCTTCTTTAGGATTTCGGATCTCCTTTCCGAAAACACCGTCTTCATGAAAAGTTCATCTTTAGATGCTTCATCTAACTACTATTAATTAAATTACATTGCAATAACCTGTTATACAATTTGTAATAAAATTAAAATAAAACTATTAGATAAATTACAAATTAGGCGATACGAAATCGCAATTAATTACAAAACAAATCGATATTCCCTTACATTACGGGAAATACCAATTTCTACCTATGGTCATATTAGGAAAACTAAATAATTATAATGCTAAGAAACATTCATCTAAATGAATAATAAAAATGCATTATGTAAAAATGACATGCCAAATCGTCTTACTTACCAACAACGATCATTTGAGCTCGTAATGACGGATTTTTTACCAATAAAAATTCACAATTAATTCTTAAAACAAATTTAAGACTTATTCATCTTAATAATATGGTCTATTATGAAAATAATTATTCTCAACAATTATCTTGAAATTATATGGGAATTAAAACATAATCATGATAAAAAGATACAATAAATCACAATTATCTTATAAAAATTCCATTTAATTTAAAAACTAATGGAAAATTAAATTTCAAAGCCATGACCATTCTGGTCTTACACCAAAAATTTCATGCAAGTGAAAATTTTAGTTTTGAAATTTATTTAAAACGATTTTATAATTTAATCGGTAAAACGGACAATTTTTACGATTTAATTCTAAATCAAACCATAAAAATTGAAATAACTTTAAAATCAAATTTTATATATTTTGGAAAAATTTCCAGGAGCTAAAAATTCAAAAATTTCGAGCCCAAAAGTTAAATCAATAATTATTTACAAAATAACCACTATTTGCCCATTTTTATCAAATAAAAATCATTAAACTAAATAAATTAATCACATTAACTTAAAATTTCTATTTTTCTCATAAATAGAAAATTCATGTGGTTATTTCTAAATAAACATGCATAAAATGAACATGCAACCAAAAATAATTAACTTTTAATTAGTTTTAATGCATTTTAACATAATTTTATGCCATTTAAAGTCATAAAAAATAAATAAAATAACAAAAAATCAAATTTTCGTCCCATATCATTCTAAGACCATATTATATACATGCAAGACCATATTATGTGATAAAAACTATTTTTAATGACATAATATCAATTTTACTAATTTATCTCATAGATTACTAAAATCGTTTTAAGACAACATGCATGTATGTAACAATGCTCTGATACCACTTGTTAGTTATTTAGACCATATTAATACTCACATTGTGATCTTAAAATTACAATATAATCTAAAATGGTCTAAATCTACATGCATGCATACAAAAGTATAAAAGACGGTATTAAACCATCTTAAGATAAAAATCCTTACATTGTATAAGCAAGATAATGGGCACAACACAAGGACTCCTTCCTTATTGTTGTTCTTGAGCTATGGAATAAGAAAGATCCTCCAAAACTACTAACCACCAAATAGATAGTCTCCTAAGGATACACCCAAGATTATCCCAAAAATTACTAAGTTACTAAGTAGGTAAATTTAGTAGTAAACCTTGTATTATGTGATAATATTATTACACTAATAATATTATGATATATTTATTATTATGGGGATTTTTATCTCTTAAAATTAAGAGGATTTATGTGTACAATGAGGAGTATATATAGGGGTTTGAAATGTAAACAATTCATGGGAACATGCCATGTGTTTACACCACCAAACTTTGACAAATATGCTTAATAAGACCTTGTATATTATGGTTCAAATGGACCCATTTTGGTCCATTTCGATTTCCGACATTTGTCCCACAAATGCTTATAAGTCTTATATTTAATTATCTTATATAATTAATTATTAAATTGATTATTTAACAATTAAATAATACAAATCAAAAATTAATAACCACCTAACAATTAAGTTCTTATTAGACTATTTTATCAGTATAAAATATAACTTATGAACCTTTATTAGCTAATTTTACAATCTCTTGTAAGTTTAAATAGCTATTTATCTTCGTCTCAAACATATACACATGTCGTAGAAATTTATATAATTAACTATTAATTATAAAATCTCATTTATATTTATTAATTAATTATCAAATAATTAAATAATAAATCCCCTTGGCACAAGTTCGTAACTTGTCATCAAATATATATTCACATGACTTATTTAAAAGTCCTGTAATACAAGGATTTAATATAATTGTATCTAATACAAATAATTAGTTTTTCCATTTGGGCATCATCCTATAGGTGTGACCTAATAGGATCAGCTGGTCACCGCCGTCACACGACAGTAATGTCAAACTCTAGTCAGCCAATTATTACCGATTAACGTTGACCAGCTGACATATATGTAAAATAAATCCATGACATATTCCTTGTATGAGATTTATTATGTAGACGCACTATTGTGGAGGACACTACTCCAACAGATAGTAATTATGAATTACTAGTGGAATTATTTAAATGTCATGAATTTGTAAATTATGAATTTTTTAGAGTTAAAATTGCATAAACTACAAAATGTCACATGTATCATGTAACATGTGTGACATATTACATTTGCACATTTGACAAAGTTAAAATGGACTCCATTTTAACTCTTCAAACCGTCCAAAATAAGAGAAGACGATTTTTTTGGTGAACTTGTCTTATATTAGCCTAATAATTTTGAAACACAATCATTAGATAGCCTTACATGGCTATTAGCTTGGATAAGAACAATTGTATGCATGTGAGCTATATGGAGTGCATACATTGGCTCCTTAGAAGAGTCATTTTGGTCGGCCATACTATACAAAATAAGAGGATTATTTTTCCTCATATTTTTAACTAGGTCACAAGCATACATTATTCATTCTAACATAATTCTCAACCTCTCTCTAAATTGTTTAGAGAAAATAAAATCATTTCTCACAAAATTAATTATATTAAATGTAATATTATTATATTTTTTAGGTTAGTTAATTACAATTTCTAGTAACAAATTGTTCTTAGCTTTTGAGACGGGTCAATGATACATACTTTTAGGAGACGGTTTTTGTTAGGCCGTTCATGAGGGTATTTCGGTTGTCCAAGACTTGATTAGTAGGTGACTAATTGAGTATAAACATTCTAAAACCGATGTAAGGAACTTTCTTCCTTCTTATGTAATCGATTTGCATGTATAAGATCATTTTGAGTTTTATGATTAAACTAAGCTTAAATTAACAAACACATATGAGATATGAGTTTCTAATCTGAAATTTGATTTCTAACAACCACCTGATGATATTCAAACTTTCAATTTTTTAGAAGCCTCTCAACCTATCATGTCACCGGCAGGCGGCCTTGTAATAACCCGTGTTTTAGTGAACATATAAAATAATTTTTGATAGGTCGACGATGTATATATTCGTATTCAATTGATTTCATATGTGGTTTGTGGGAATCGAAGGGGAGTTCTAAGGGTGTTAATAAAAATTGTGTTCCTAGTGGGCATCGAACTTGTGACTACTAGTGATACTAGTATAGGCCTCGATTTGCGTGAGAATCAAACAAGCCCATAAACGAAACAAGAACACACGCTGCATGTGTTCCTGCCGTCATTTATAGACGAGATTTCCACACACCAAACCCTACCCTAACACAAATCTGTTAACATCAAACCCTAGCCGCCACATCAGAGAAGGAAAAGGAGCCATTCACGGTGGTTGTAGTCTAGCCTAGGGTGGTTCGTTTTGGTCGTGAGTCTGGTATGTTCATCACAGCGTTTTCCTTAGTTTGTCTGCGTTCATTTTTGTGTTGTTTTTACCACTGTTTTACATCATGTACGGTTCTAATAAACACGTAACTCTAATCTGCGACGTGTGGTGGTCAAATGTGAACCATAGTATCACACCTTTGACCACCCAACACCGTCGTATAAGCGTCTGATGTGGCTATGTCGGTGTGGGGTGTCGGGTGTATGTGGTCGTGTGTGTTTATTTCGTTTCTGTTTACAATAAAAGAAGGGTCGTGGTTTGTTGTTTATGTCAAGGGAGAGTCAGGGAGTAGAGTGGTGGTTTTTGTGGTGGCCAGGAGGGTGTCGAGGGGTTGTCAGGGTGGTTTGCGTGGTGAGTGCGAGAAGAGAGCAGGGAACGCTGGGTGTTGTTTCTTTTCCGTCTGTGTTGTCATGGTTGTTTGGGGGTGGTACCACCGATGACTAGGGGGAGGTCGGTGCGGTGGTACCACCGTAGTGTGAGGGTTCGAAGGCAGGGGTGTTGATGGTGGTGGTCTCGGGTGTTCTGGCCGTGAGAGCAGTGGCTGCGGCAGGTCTGTTTCAGGTGAGTCACGGGATGTGGGTGAGGAACCAGGGCTGTTTGTGCCCCTGGTCCACCTCATCGGAGGGAGTCGACCGGTCTGGTGAGGGTCGGTGGTGGAGTAGCCGTGGTGGGGGGTTGTCGGTGGTGGTTGTCGGCTAGGTTTAGTGTTGTAGCGTGGCTGTGGTGGCACGGTTGAGTCGCGGGTTGTTGTTTAGGGTAGATTTTAGTCTTATTGTTTTTAGTATATTATTATTATTATTATTATTATTATTATTATTATTATTATTATTATTATTATGTTTAATATGTGTATTATTGTTATTAGTTCTATTGTTATCGTTAGTAATATCTCGTAATAGTATATAACTTGAGTCGGGATATGTTTTATGAGGGGGAGTTTCCTTTTTGAGAAGGTTCCACTTTGGGAAACTTTCCATTTTTAGGAAGTTGCCATTTATGGTAGGAGTAAGTGTAATAAAAGAGTTGGAAGGTTTTTAATTCATTATATACTATATGTTTAGGTGGAGGCTTCCGCGTGGAACACTTCTAGTAGCAGTTGTTCACTTACCGTTATCTTTCCGCAGTTTCGAGGTAGAGGATATTATGTTTGTGGTTGTGTTATGACATGAAGTTATTCATTGTATGTTTGATATGTTTACTTATGGCTACATCGTGATTGATTTTTTATTATTGAATATTGTGGAGAACGGGGCTTGTGAATTGGGTCTTGTGATATGGGTCTTGTGATAAGGGACTAGTGATATGGCCATGGGAGGTGTGGTGTGTTGGAGGTGAGGTGGAGAAGTGGATGATGTGATGATGGAGGAGATTCGTATCGTGTATTTCATGTCTTTATTATATTACCTACTCAACCTCGTGTTGACCCTGTGTGTTTGTATGTGTCTGTGTTGATCCAATTTATTGGGGAGCAGAATGACAGGTCCTAGACTCGTGGAGGCTGGAAGGGAGGAGAGGCTTTGAACCAGACCTGTTTAGTACTAGCTCACGTTACTTAGTCTTTCACTTTGCCTAGTCTTTTGTTTTACTTATGAGACAGTTGTAACAGTTTTGGACACTTCTTGTTTTGGATATTTAATTTACTCAATAAAGTACTGCGTTTCTTCGATTTGTTATCTACTACCTTGGTTATCCGAGATGGTAACACCCTTGGTTATTTGGGGAAACCTAGTTCAGGTTCCTAAATAAATGGGGGTGTTACAAAGTGGTATTAGAGAGAACGATCCTCAGGCCTAACCTAATGAACCCAATGAATGTAGGAAGAGTCTAAATAAAATGAACCCCGGGATAGAACTGTTACGAGCACACTAAAGGAAAAGTATGAGTCTGGGGTCCCCTCACACTGAACCATAGGCCCTCTCAGTTTTACCTGGGTACCTTGAGAGCATACGAGCGAAAAGGGTAGAATAGGAGGAGATGGAAGTTAGGGGTGAAGTATGACAATGGGGTTGTAAGAACCTTTCTGATATATGAATATCGTGGACATAAAGTAAGAATGAATGCATGGAGAATTACATGTTGTGATTACAGAAAGTATAATGATATTAATGCATGAGGTGACCAGTCTTTTATTAACAACTATTTTATGTCTAGTGATATGCGGTTATGTGATCCCTGAACCATGCTATATGAAAGCACTATTAATATATATTAGAAGATATGTGTAACCTAATGCCTAAGAGATATAGTCTTAATCTGAATGAGTACCCATACTTGAAACCGGGACTCATCTTTCTTTCTTGTATGTTATAGAATGCCTCCAAGAAGGAATAACGTAGCTAACATCATACAAGAGGAGTTAGACCGACTGATAGCTGAAAATGAGGCCTTAAAGGCCAAACGCATGGATTCTGCTAAGATGAGTACCATCATCGCGAGGCATAACCCCACCCAATTCACCGGGGAGGGAGAACCTCACCTCCTCGGTGAGTGGTGTCGCGAGTTCAGCAACTTGTTCGAACTGATAGACTGTCCAGAGGAGCTGAGAGTAGATCAAGCTGCGTATTACTTAAGGGGGATGGCTGGTGATTGGTGGACTGGGAATAAGGGAGAAATTCGAGAGGCAGCTGTCGAGGATGGGATCAATCACGTGGAATTGGTCGCATTCACGAGGATCATGTTCGAAGTCTTTCTACCCGAGTTTCAAAAGAGCAAGCTAAGAGAGGAATTTGAACTTTTTCGAATGACTAATGAGATGACTGTGGAGGTTTACTACAGGAAGTTTCTTGAACTGCTGAGCCATGTGGGAGAAATGGGGATGGATGAGTCAATGCTTGCCATGAAGTTCGAAAGGGGATTGACCATTGCTGTCAAGAAGAGACTCATCGCCGCCCCACCCACAACAGTTCGCGATATCTATTTGCGGGCTGGGGCAGCTGAGAGGCTCGCTGATATGATAAAGGAGGAAAAGTGATACGTGCCTATTTTATGCATTTTATTTATTCTTTTGGCACGTATTTTCTTATATTTTCGTGACTTTTGGTTGATATTTCTCCCGAAACGGTTTACTTTGGCATTTCTATGTTTTAAATGTAGGAATACGCGGAAGTAGGCAAAACTAAACTTTAATCGTTTTCCGGAAGCTGTTTTGAGTAATAATGCGGAGCAAGGATCCGGATGTGCATCCAAGTGTTGTTTACGGCCAAATTCACGCTGAAACGTACAGGATAGGGTCGACCGACCCACCAAAGAGGTCGACCGACCAAAGCCCAGAATTCGGAAAGCCTGATAACAGCAGGAGAGGTCGACCGACCCGGAAAAGAGGTCGACCGACCCAGCGACTGCGTCCGCGTCTTTTATTTTGTGTTTTACTTGTTTAATCTTGTAATTAGAACTTATTTAAGGAGACCTAAGCACGAAAATTAGGTCAAGCAGCCTAGTTTAGAGAAAACTCCATAGTTTTAGAGAATATTTTCCAAGTTTCAATCTTTGTTCTTGAATTCCAATTAAGCTTGTAAGTTTGTTACAATTAATCTTTCCCTTTCAATTAATCTTGTTGTTCATCTTATTATTATTTCTCAATACATGTTTTCCCTTTTATTGTCATCTTTAATTATGTTGATTCCCTTGATGTTCTTAGTTCTTGTTATTGTTAATTTCATAGTTAAAATCATGCATAGCTAATTCTTGTGATTAGGAATTAGGGGAACCATGGTAAAGATTTGATTTTGATAGTTTAATGATTGAATTACCAATCCCCCATTGTTGTTGGTGAACTAATCCTTAAGATTGAAAGATTATTAGGATTAGTTTAACAACAACTTTGGGATTGCCCTATGAACGAAAGTTTAGTGCTTTTCCAGGAACCCTAAGACCGTAAGGATTGGGTAGAATATTGACCTAAAGGTTTATTCTTTGTTCCTTGGGATTGTGTTATTTGGTTATTTTACCTTTCATTGACTTGTTTTAACCATGGGGAACCAAAGTTCCTAATCTCCTTTTTGTCTTATTTTAATTCTCTTATTTAGTTGCTCTTTTAGTTGTTAGTTCAAATCTTAAATCAACCCCCCTTTTTGGTTACTTGCAATAGACTTTAAATTCACAAACATAATTAACCTTGTCTCCTTGTGGATCGACCCTTGACTTATCCTATCTAGTTTAAGCTGAGGTTTTATAAATCTTATCTTTTGCACCCCTCAACGACGGGTGTCAAATTTTGGCGCCGTTGCTGGGGAGCTAGTATAATTTTGTTTGTTAGTTTTTAGTTTATTTTTCTTGTCTTAAGGAACTTAGGTTCCTTAAGACCATTACTTACCTTTTCCTCTAGTGCTGTTTTCTGCATACTAGAAGACAGGTTTTTGAGAGGAAGGCTTGAGTACTCTCTTGTTTAGACATGGACACTATTTATGATCACCTACAGCCAAAGGTTCAAGATTTACCAAAAGGATTCACCTTGCCTACTCCCACCACTGGTTCCTTTGAACTCCACCCGAATCACATCATTCTGGTGGAACGGAGTCAATTTTCTGGTCTACCCAACAAGGATCCGTTGAAGCATGTTGCGACATTCACGGATTATTGTTGTTCCATACGCATACCTGCCGGGGTGACTCAGGATGAGGTGCTGGCAATGATGTTCCTTTATTCATTGAAAGATGCCGCGCGAGATTGGTACCGTTACCTTGATAGGGTAGCTGAGGAGGTTACGGATTGGACTTCCTTGGCATTGGCTTTTTATAGAAAATACTTTCCTCTTGCAAAGGCCAATGACTTGAGAAGCCAAATCACTAACTTTCAACAAGGGCCAGATGAAGGATTTTGTGAAGCATGGAGTCGGTTCAAGGGTTTGGTCCGTTCTATCCCTCACCATGGTTTTCAACAATGGTAATTATGTAACCAATTTTACAACGCCCTTTACGATGACTATAAGGTGATTCTTGATGCGGCCGCCAATGGGAGGTTCCAGAATAACACCAACCACATGCAGGGTTGGAAAACCATAGAAGACATGGCGGTGCATAGGGCTGCCTTTGGGAGTTCACGTGGGAATTCGCGAAGGTTGAATATGGAGATGAATAGAGTGTTGGCTCTTGAAACAACCGTTGAAGCCCGTTTTGAAAAGCTTGAGGCAACCCAGCTGAAGCTTGAAAGTGCGAACCTAGTTACTACGGTTGACAACACGGGTGAGATTGTGGAATTGAGAGAGCTTGTTCATGCTCTAACAAAACAGGTTTTAGAGATGGGAAAGGCTCAAGTGGCTTCTATGAAGACTTTTGGAGAACAATTGATAAACATAGCCAACCAAACAACTAGCTCTCCGGCTAGTTGTGAATGACCCATGGAGACGTTGAATGCTATAAATCTTAGGAGTGGTCGTGCTTATGAAGGACCAGCCCCTGAGGAGGACTCTGCTAAAGTTCAGGAAGAAGAAATTGATCCCGTTCACAGGTCAGAAGGTCGACCGACCCCTACTGTAGGTCCACCGACCTCATACCTAACGAGAGATCAGTTTCTGGAAAACAGAAAAAATTCAATGATACAACGTCTGGTCGACCGACCCCTATACCAGGTCGACCGACCAGTGCTTCTGAGCAGAACGCAGTTTCTATTCCCGAATCGTTGGATCCTTCCCTCATTCAAGGCCTCACTGAGATATTACAGCTGAAAAAGCCAAAGGTTGCTGATCCTATGGCTAATATCATCGTTCCTTATCCCGAAAGACTGAAAAATTCAAAAGAGGATAGGAAATTTGGTAAGTTTTTGGAGATGGTAAAGAATCTTGAGGTAACCATCCCTTTCACTGATCTAATTACCCAGGTACCTTCTTATGCTAAATTCATGAAAGATATTTTGAGTCGTAAGAGGAATTTTCAGGACGACGGTGCTGTTGCTTTTGTGGAGGAATGTTATGTTCTTTCACAAAATAATATAGCACCCAAGTTAAAGGACCCAGGTAGTTTTTCTATCCCTTGTACCATAGGTAATCATATTATAGGGAAAGCCCTTTGTGATCTAGGGGCTAGTGTCAGTGTCATGCCTTATTCTGTTTGTGAAAGACTTAATTTAGGTAGACTTAAAGTCACCAATATTACCCTACAGATGGCTGATAGATCAACCCAAAGACCATTAGGGGTCTTAGAGGATGTCCCAGTTAGAGTGGGAAAGTTCTTTATTCCTGTTGATTTCGTTGTTTTAGACATTGCTGAGGATAGTCAAATACCTATTATTTTAGGTAGACCATTTTTACACACAGCTGGGGCTGTAATAGATGTCAAACGCGGGATCATTACTTTAGAGGTTGGAGATGACACTATCGAGTTTAGTCTTGCCCATAAGGCAACTACTCCTACTGATAATACTTGTTGCTCCATTGATATTATAGACAGGAATGTTATCCTTAATTGGAGGGAATCCTTGACCAAGGATCCCTTAGATGATCTAACAGTTTTGGATAAGTGTTCAGGTAATCCAGCTGAGGATGCTGAAGAGCTGGAGGTGATAGAAGCAGAGATAGAGGAGTATGAATTTACTGAAGAAGAGAATGAGAAGCTCATAAGCTTGGCCAATGCAAATCTGGTAAACATGTGCTATTCCATTAGTACTGATTCTGTTCAGGCCGTTGAGGTAAAGGTACCAGAGCGTAAGCCACTTCCTCCTAACCTTAAATATGTTTTCTTAGATGATACTGAACAGTACCCTGCGATTGTTAGCTCTAAACTTGACCCTAACCAACTTTCTGCTTTAATGACTGTTCTCAAAAAGAATAGGAAAGCTTTAGGTTATTCTTTGGATGATATTAAGGGCATAAGCCCTGATGTTTGCATGCACAGAATAGAGTTAGAGGAAGGGCATAAGCCTTATAGACAGGGACAGCGTAAGTTGAATCCTAAGATGCAGGAGGTGGTTATGGCTGAGGTAATGAAACTTCTTGATGCAGGTATTATCTATTCAGTTGGCAACTCCAAGTGGGTTAGCCCAGTTCAGGTGGTGCCTAAGAAAGGAGGAACCACAGTGGTTAAAAATGATAAAAATGAGGTAATACCCACTAGAGTTGTAACTGGGTGGCGGATGTGCATTGATTATAGACAGTTAAATGCCGCCACCAAGAAAGACCATTTTCCCCTTCCTTTTGTTGACCAAATGACTGAAAGACTAGCTTCTAATAAATTCTTCTGTTTTCTAGATGGTTATTCAGGTTTTTTCCAGATTCCCATCCATCCTGATGATCAGAGTAAGACTACTTTTACTTGCCCACAGGGTGTTTTTGCATACCGCAGGATGCCTTTTGGGTTATGTAATGCTCCTGCTACCTTTCAAAGGTGTATGATGGGTATCTTTTCTGACTTTATAGAAAACATCATGGAGGCATTTATGGATGATTTCTCTGTTTATGGTAATGCTTTTGATCAATGCTTAGCTAATCTTGATAAAGTCTTGCAGTGATGTATTGATGTAAACCTTGTCTTAAACTGGGAAAAGTGTCAGTTTATGGTTACTGAAGGTGTAGTGTTAGGGCATCTAATTTCTGATAAAGGTATACATGTAGATAAGGCAAAAGTGCAGGTGATTGAGCAATTACCCCCTCCTGTTAATGTTAAGGGGGTGAGAAGTTTCTTAGGACACGCAGGTTTTTACAGGCGTTTCATTAAGGACTTTTCTAAGATTGCTAAACCACTTACACAGTTGCTCCTTAAGGATGATGTCTTTGATTTTACTGATGAGTGCCTTTCAGCTTTTAACAGGTTGAAGGAAGCTTTGATCTCAGCACCAATCATACAACCACCAGATTGGGATCTCCCATTCGAGATCATGTGCGATGCTAGTGACTATGCTGTAGGTGCTGTGCTCGGCCAAAGAAAGAATAAGGCTCTTAATGCTATATACTATGCGAGCCGCACCCTAGATGAGACTCAAGTCAACTATTTCACTACTGAGAAGGAGATGCTAGTTGTAATCTTTGCCTTAGAAAAATTCAGGTCCTATTTAGTAGATAATAAGGTAATTGTTTACACTGACCATGCAGCTTTGAATGGTCTTTTCCAAAAGAAAGATTCAAAGCCAAGGCTTTTAAGGTGGATACTCCTTCTCCAAGAGTTTGACATTGAGATTAGGGACAAGAAAGGCGCGGAAAACGTGGTAGCTGACCATCTATCTCGCCTTCAGCTGACTGATGGGGAAGATTATTTACCTATTGATGATTCATTTCCTGATGAGAGTTTATTTATCATTAATAGTTCAGGTTCTTATTCCCCCCCATGGTATGCTGATTTTGCTAACTTTGCTGTCACAGGTAAAATCCCTCCTGAGTTGTCATGGCAACAAAAGAAGAGATTTACGTTTGATGCAAAACAGTATTTTTGGGATGACCCTTATGTTTTCAAAGAATGCGGAGATGGACTTATCCGGAGATGCGTCCTCCAATGGGAGGTGAAGGACATTCTGGAAGCATGTCACTCTTCTGCATATGGTGGTCACCACGGTCCATCCAGGACCGTGGCCAAGGTATTACAGTCTGGTTTTTATTGGCCTACTTTGCATGCTGACTGTAGGAATTTTGTAGGTAGTTGTGATGTCTGTCAAAGAACTGAGAATGTTTCAAAAAGACATGAGATGTCGCAGGTTGGTATTTTAGAGGTAGAGATTTTTGATGTCTGGGGCATTGATTATCAAGGACCTTTTCCCAGTAGTCAAGGTAACAGGTATATTCTTGTAGCTGTTGATTATGTGTCTAAGTGGGTAGAAGCTATTGCTACTCCCCATTGTGATGCAAAGGCTGTTATTAATTGTTTGAAAAAATCATATTTCCTCGTTTTGGTGTCCCTAGGGTTGTCATAAGTGATGGAGGTATGCATTTTAAGGAGAAACGCTTAGGTGACTTGTTAAATAAATTCGGTGCCCAACATCGTAGGGGTTTAGCTTATCACCCTCAGACTAGTGGTCAAGTTAAGATCTCTAATAGGGAACTCAAGGAGACCCTAGCCAAAGTTGTTTCTAAGTCTAGGAAAGATTGGAGTCTAAAACTTGACGATGTTTTATGGGCCTATAGAACTGCGTTCAAAACCCCAATCGGAATGTCACTTTTCCGGTTGATTTATGGTAAGACCTGTCATTTGCCAGTAGAGTTAGAACGTAAGTCTTGGTGGGCTATTTGTGATCTTAATTTAGACCCTAATCTTTCCCGTGAGAAACGTTTGTTGCAGCTCAATGAGTTAGAAGAATTCAGGTTGTTAGCCTATGACAATGCCAGGATTTACAAAGAGAAAACAAAGCGCTGGCACGACAAGAGAATCATTAGGCGTGATTTTCAGGTAGGTGATAGGGTGTTGCTTTTTAATGCTCTTATTCGTCTTTTTCCTGGTAAGCTGAAATCCAGGTGGAGCGGACCTTACACCATTACAGCTGTCTCAAAATTCGGGTCAATAGAGTTAGAAACCTCATCCGGTGAGAGGTTCAAAGTCAATGGCCAGTATGTGAAGCACTTCCGCGGAGAGAACGAATTTATTGGTAAGGTTGAAGTTTCTTACTTTGACCCTTTTTCGGATGCTTCTTGATAGGTAAACGGGTCGTGCGGGACCTCTTATACCAGCGCTAAACGGGAGGCAACCCGTGTTCTAGCTTAATTTTACGTTTTTTTGTAATTTATGTTTTAGTCCTTGATGGAATTTTGAGATTCTGCAGGAAAATAAGAGGAATCGTCAGGACAGAGGTCGACCGACCCGCTATGAAGGTCGACCGACCTTCTGACAGCATTAAATAAAATCTGACAGAGCAGGTATGCAGGACAGAGGTCGACCGACCTAAATTTTAGGTCGACCGACCTCGGGTAAGTTTTCCGGGTTTTTTGAGTTAGAGTTTTCAGCCTTTTTGTGTTTTGAAAACACAATTATTGCTCACACTTTCTGAACCTCCCTCTCTGTCTTAAAAACCCTAACCACCCACCTTCTTCATCCTTCACTCAATTTTCTTGCTTTCTTTCATCTTTCTCCATCCAAGGTATGTGTTTCTTAGCTTTTTCTTTCTCTTTTTCGTTTCCTAGCATCCTAATTCTGTTCTAGGTAGTTTTAGTTTATCTTTTTCAGTTTATTTTGGCTCCTAATTTCGTTTTCAAGCATGTTTGTGTTTTCTTTTTAAGTTTTCTTCTTCCTTTAGGTTTTATAGTCTCAGATCTGTAAATTATGTGTGGTTTTGTGTTGTTAGAGTTAGTATGATTCTTTCTTGCAATTTCTATGCCTAATTTCTGCACGATTTCAAAACCGTGACATTTTTCTGACACTGTTGTCGGTCGACCGACTCAAAACGGAGGTCGGCCGACCAAACTGCAATTTTCCTGAAATCCGATCTTTTGTTTGGTCGGTCGGTCGACGTAGGTTTGAGGTCGATCGCCCGCAGTGTTTTTACAAGTATTCTGATTTTTGCTGGTAGTTGGTCGACCGACCTCTAGGTGAGGTCGGCGACCCCGTCACTGTCACAGAACTCTAAATTTTTAGCGACAGTGGTCGACCGACCTCTCTATGAAGTCGGCCGACCCAATTACTGTTACAGAGGTTTATGGTTCGTGTTTTGTTCCTATTATTGCTAAGAAAATGTTTCAATGTTGCACAAGACTTACATTTTATTGAACTTTTTCAGATTCATAATGTCTAGCCGCGGTCAAGGCGGAAAGCGCTCCCGCACTTCCGAAGCAAGCACCTCCCGAGGCCGTGCTCCTAGGTCAGGAGGGTTGACGGCACTTGATACGGATAGTCTACCAAACTATCCGCAAATCGTCTTCAACACTCCGGCGCAAAAAGCCCGTTTCCTCCATCTTTCCACTTTTTGCTTAGTGGTGGTCACCCGGTTCCTTCATGTTCCGGCATTGCAAGCTTTGGGGTGTCATGATGATGTGGTGTCCTTGCTTAATGGGACGGGTTTCTCAGGACTTGTCACTATGGATGAGTTCACCTATACCCTTCTCACTCTTGAGTTCTTTTCTTCCTTTATTTTTAATGTTCAAGCTTATAACCCTGGCTATGATAACAAGTGCATTTCTTTTCGGTTGTTCAACGAAACATTTTCTTTAACTTTGAATGAATTTGCCCAATTTCTAGGCTTATCTTCTACGGGTCTTACGGGTGACCCCAATGGGTCGCACAATGTCATGTGGTCCTGTCTTTCTGATTCCAGCGATAGGAAGAAGAAAAACAGTACCATTCACTTACCCGCCCCCCGTTATTATTTGCGTCTTTTGGCCAACACTGTTTTTGGCCGTAAAGAGTCTCAAAATATTAAAAACATTGAGCTCTCCATTTTGTCTGGCTATCTTAATGTCAAACGTACGGGTCAGCAGTTTTATAACACTGCGTTTTTGGTCGCCTCCCACTTTGTGTCGGTGGGCGAGGGAACTTCCTTGACTACTATTGTCTGTGGTGGGCTAGTCACTCGATTGGCCCGCTTTCTTGTTCCTCAGTTCCCTCGCTATGAGAATGCGATTGACACTCTCTCCCGGTACATGGACATGGCTTATGTCAAGTCCGTGCATTGGGTAGACAGGAAGGATTATTGGAAGGTAGACACCTACCTCAGTGATCGCATCCCCATCACCACGGCTCCCCCCATGTTGCCCCTTGATAATATTCAGGGGGAGCCCAGACCACTCCTCCCGTCTTACCGCCTTCCACTTAGAGGAGGCACCTTTAGAGGCCATAGGGTCCCTGCTCCCGGTGCCCACTTTGATGCACCTGGTACGGGGTACCCAATTGATTTTACTGCTCCTCCTAATGTTTCTCTTCCTCCTTTTGTTGATGACAGATCTCTCCCACTCATGGTGGCGAACCTTTGCAGGCAGTTCAACCAAAAACAGTTAAACGATAGTCTCTACCAGTATCCGGGCTACTCGAAGTATGCTACTCAGGGTAGGCTCCCCACCGGCCCTTGGACTCACCCCACCTGGTACACACCTCTCGCAGGCAGTCGTGACTACGGTGAAGCTTCAGGCTCTGCCTCGGGAACAGACATAGGGTCTGATGATGAGGAAGAGGAGGAGGCAGAAGGAGATGGCTCTGGGTCGGAGTTTGACCCAGAGGACTAGGGACGTGCTTAACCTTACCCTCTTCGGGGTTCGGTTTGGGGAGGTCCCTCCGTCTTGTAAGTAGTTTTTTCTTTTTTTTCCCTTTAGATTTCCAGTATTTCCCTCCTTCCTCCTTAGACTCTTTTTGTAGTTTCTAGTCTTTTTCCTTTTCCTTTCTTTGTTTGTTTCTTTTCTGCCTATCCCCATCCCTATGTTGTGGATGTATGCTGATGAGCACAATGGGGGCATTGTGCGTTTTGGTTTGGGGAGGGTGTTTGCATACTCCTTTGTGAGTCTGCAATTGTTTAGGTGTCTTTTGTTTTTCATTCCTTTAGGTGTTTTTCTTATTTTCATCCTTTTTCTGTCGCGCGTTCTTTTCTGTCACATGTTTTTCTTAGCGCATAGCTCGAGTCGGAACGGTCGAATACGAATTATGCCTCACATATCACTTATTGCCTTGCCTTTCATTTTTTTTAAAATTTTTCAAGCTAGTCTTTTGCATTATCTACGAGTTTTTGTTGATTTCATGCTAAATTATTAGACTTGACTCTCTTCTTGGCAAGATACTACATATTCTAAGGATTAGAGCTTAATAAATCGGTGACATTCATGACCGATTTCATGTAGGTTTGTGAGTAGTTTCTCCTCTTGAGGCATGTCACATCAATGTGCATAAGCATGAATTTTGTCTACTTAATACCTATATGCATTCGGGTTTGTGGTTTGTTGACACATGTGGTAGAGGTACCTTTTTCTCATTTTACCCATAATCCTCACATAGCCAAATTGGATCTTTTATCCCATTTGCTACATCCTAAAAAATTGCCTACCCTAGCCGAGCTAGTAATGTAGTGATGGGACTGTTTTGGCCATCCTTTGGTTTGTGCTTCATTGATAAATCTTGATTTTGTGAGAACGGTGGAAAGGAGAAAAAAAAAAGAAAAAAAAAAGAGAAGGAAAGAAATGAAAAAAAATAATAAGAAATCAAATCAGAAAAAAAAAAAAAAAACGAGTCTGCCCTGTTTTCAAGGGTGGTCGGTCGACCTAAATTACAGGTCGGTCGACCACGACCATTGAGCAGGACGTTTCTGAAAAAAGGGAGAAGAAAGAAATAAAGAGAAGGAGAAAATTGGAGAAATTGAGATTTTTGCTCTCAAATTCTGAGCATTGGCATGTTTTGAAAAGTAATGGAAGTGATCTTATAGTATGGACAGATGGTTGTTAGCTCGGTTTAACCCCTCTTCCCATAACTTATTTTAACCCTTTCTTACCTTTAGCCTCACAATCCCAAAATTGTCTCGGCATGTGTCATGGTCATCTAGTGTGGGAATGCATATGTACGGTTGTAGAGATTTTATTCATGTTAGATTGCAGGCATGTTCTTATGGGTCGCAGATAGGTGAGAGTCTCTACTTTTATTTATCTTCTTATCTTTCACATATACATTTGACCCTTTGTTTTCATGAGTGTCTCGAGCGTACCGCGAGAGTCCAATTAGAATGAGTCTTGCAAGGTTAAAAGTTTAGCATATTTTTCCAACATGTTCAATTCGTTTTGCTCTTGACATTATGCTTGATTATATTTGAAGATTGCATTAAATTGGTTAGGCATGGTGTTGTGTTTTGTCCTAAGAGTATAAAATCCGTTCCATTAGAAGTTTTTCTTTTTCTTTTGAGTCTTAGTGCTTGCTTGAGGACAAGCAAGGTTTGGTTTGGGGAGTTTGATACGTGCCTATTTTATGCATTTTATTTATTCTTTTGGCACGTATTTTCTTATATTTTCGTGGCTTTTGGTTGCTATTTCTCCCGAAACGGTTTACTTTGGCATTTCTATGTTTTAAATGTAGGAATACGCGGAAGTGGGCAAAACTAAACTTTAATCGTCCTCCGGAAGCTGTTTTGAGTAATAATGCGGAGCAAGGATCCGGATGTGCATCCAAGTGTTGTTTACGGGCCAAATTCACGCTGAAACGTACAGGAAAGGGTCGACCGACCCACCAAAGAGGTCGACCGACCAAAGCCCAGAATTCGGAAAGCCTGATAACAGCAGGAGAGGTCGACCGACCCGGAAAAGAGGTCGACCGACCCAGCGACTGCGTCCGCGTCTTTTATTTCGTGTTTTACTTGTTTAATCTTGTAATTAGAACTTATTTAAGGAGACCTAAGCACGAAAATTAGGTCAAGCAGCCTAGTTTAGAGAAAACTCCATAGTTTTAGAGAATATTTTCCAAGTTTCAATCTTTGTTCTTGAATTCCAATTAAGCTTGTAAGTTTGTTACAATTAATCTTTCCCTTTCAATTAATCTTGTTGTTCATCTTATTATTATTTCTCAATACATGTTTTCCCTTTTATTGTCATCTTTAATTATGTTGATTCCCTTGATGTTCTTAGTTCTTGTTATTGTTAATTTCATAGTTAAAATCATGCATAGCTAATTCTTGTGATTAGGAATTAGGGGAACCATGGTAAAGATTTGATTTTGATAGTTTAATGATTGAATTACCAATCCCCCATTGTTGTTGGTGAACTAATCCTTAAGATTGAAAGATTATTAGGATTAGTTTAACAACAACTTTGGGATTGCCCTATGAACGAAAGTTTAGTGCTTTTCTAGGAACCCTAAGACCGTAAGGATTGGGTAGAATATTGACCTAAAGGTTTATTCTTTGTTCCTTGGGATTGTGTTATTTGGTTATTTTACCTTTCATTGACTTGTTTTAACCATGGGAACCAAAGTTCCTAATCTCCTTTTTATCTTATTTTAATTCTCTTGTTTATTTGCTCTTTTAGTTGTTAGTTGAAATCTTAAATCAACCCCCCTTTTTGGTTACTTGCAATAGACTTTAAATTCACAAACATAATTAACCTTGTCTCCTTGTGGATCGACCCTTGACTTATCCTATCTAGTTTAAGCTGAGGTTTTATAAATCTTATCTTTGGCACCCCTCAACGACGGGTGTCAAAAAGAAGACAAGGAGTGATAAGAGGAAGACGGAGGCCTTGAGTGAAAATTCAGGGTCGAAAAAGCAGAATTCCAATAGGTACAGTGCTTATTTTACCAACAGTACCTCAGCAAGCGCAAGGAACCAGAGTGGGGGTAACTAAAAGAGTGGGGGTTCGGGAACGAGCTCCGTGGGGATAGTGTGCTAGGGGTGTGGAAAGACAAGACATAAGCAAGTCGTGTGTCGATCTTCAGGAGGATATCAATCTGGGGGTTACCGTACTCCAACTTCGGGGTATGTGGGTTCCGCATGAATACTTCAGGGAGTGGAGGTTACCGAACTCCTATGACGGGTTATAGGGGAAATGCGAGGTCTTGTACTAGCAACAACTACCAGAGGAGCTTTAACAACTACCAAAACCGTTTCCACCATAACCAGTACAACGGGAATGGCAGCAACCAGAAGACCGGAGCCGAGGTCAACCAGCAGTCGGGAGCAGCCACTACTAGCCAAAGTGGAGTGAAGACCAGTGGCAAACTCTTTGCCATAGGAAAAATAGGCTGCCAAGGATGATGCCCACGTCGTGACTGGTACTTTTCTCATGAACCTTAAAAATACTTTTGTACTCTTCGATTCTGGAGCTACCCATTCTTTTGTGTCTAGAGAGCATGCTAGGGTGTTAAGGCTTGATCTTTATGATTGGGTTGAGGATTCTGTAACAATACCATCCGGGGAATCTGTGTCATGTAATAGAGTCTTTAAGAGTGTGCCCATCAAGATTGGGGAGATAGTTTTCTACTGCGATCTTATCGAGTTTCCATTGGGGGACTTTGAGGTAATTCTCGGGATGGATTGGCTGGGAAAATATCGGGCTTTTATTGAATATTACCAAAAGAAGATTTCTCTGAGAGGACCTAAGGGAGTGAGAGTGACCTATAGGGGATTCTTGGTTAAACCTAAGGTCAAGTTTATATCAGTTAATACCCTTAAGTCGAGTCTGAGGAAGGGTGATAGTCTGATCTTGTGTCAAATGTGGAATTGCGAGGCGGAGACTCCGGTGGTTAGTGAGATACCTGTGGTGAGGGAGTTTGAGGGAGTGTTCCGAGACAATGTGACAGGGTAGCCACCTAGGAGGGAGGTCGACTTTTCTATCGATCTCAAGCCAGGAGCAGGACCAATATCAAAATCACCTTACCATATGGGACCAAAGGAGATGGAAGAATTGAAAAAGCAACTGGATGAATTGGCCGAAAAGGGATTCATCCGGCCTAGTGTGTCACCCTGGGGAGCACCAGTACTTTTTGTGAAGAAGAAAGACGGGAGTCTGAGACTGTGCGTTGACTACCGGGAGCTGAATAATGTGACCATTAAGAACCGCTACCCCTTGCCTAGAATTGATGATCTGTTCGACCAGCTAAGTGGAGCTGGAGTTTTCTCAAAAAATTGATCTGAGATCGGGTTATCACCAATTGAGGATTAAGGACGAGGATATTCCCAAGACAGCCTTTAGAACAAGGTATGGCCACTACGAATTTGTGGTTATGCCGTTCGGGTTGACTAATGCACCAGCAGTGTTCATGGATTTAATGAACCGGGTATTCAGTCCGTACCTGGATAAGTTCGTGGTTGTGTTTATCGATGATATCTTAGTATATTCAAGGAGCAAGGAAGAGCACGAAGAACACCTGAGAACAGTACTGAAGACTTTAGATGAGAATGAGTTGTATGCCATGTTAAGTAAGTGCGAGTTCTGGTTGAAGAAAGTTGATTTCTTGGGTCATGTAATTTCCAAGGAGGGGGTGTCTGTGGACCCTAGTAAGATCGAAGTTGTGACCAGATGGCAAAGCCCGAAGAATGTGGGAGAGATCCGAAGTTTCTTTGGATTAGCTGGGTAATACATGAGATTTGTGAAAGATTTCTCGAAGCTAGCTAAGCCACTGACGTCGATAATGAGAAAGGAGAATCGTTTCATTTGGGATGGGAGTTATGAGAAGGCGTTCTTAACTCTTAAGGAACGTCTGACAACAGCTCCTATCCTTGCCTTGCCAGATGGAAGTAAGTGATAACTTTGAAGTTTATACCGACGCTTCGAAGCATGGGCTAGGATGTGTATTAATGCAGAATGGGAGAGTCATAGCTTATGCTTCCCGACAATTGAAGACCTATGAGGAGAATTATCCTACCCATGATTTGGACTTGGGGGCCGTGGTCTTTGCACTGAAACTGTGGCGCCATTACCTCTACGGAGCCACATTTAAGGTTATTTCTGACCACAAGAGCTTAAAGTACATCTATACCCAGCGAGAGTTGAATATGAGGCAAAGGAGGTGGATAGAGTTGATTGGTGACTACGATATGCAGATTGTCTACCATGAGGGCAAGGCTAATATGGTTGCCGACGCCTTGAGTAGAAAATATGTTCATGCATTGCAAAGTGCCAGATCAAGGGTAAGACTGCATAGTGAGTTGGGGGAAATGGGAATTTACATGATTCAGAAAGGGGATACTCTTAGTGATCTGACAGTGGAGCCAGAATTGTATGGAGAAATCAGGGAATTGCAAAAAGAAGACTTGAGGATCCAGAAGTGGCGAGGAATGATTGAGGGAAGTGATAATGAGACCGAGTCCAAATTCAGTGTCCATTCTAACGATAGCCTGAGATTCGGCGGGAGATGGTGTGTTCCGGATAATGATGAATTGAAAAAGAAGACTTTAACCGAAGCTCATGCTACGCCATACTCCGTTCACCCAGGGGGTGATAAATTGTACAAGGACCTCAAGAAGACGTTCTGGTGGCCCAATATGAAGAAGGAGGTTGCCGAGTTTGTGTCGCGGTGTTTGACGTGTCAAAGGGTAAAGGGTGAGCATAAGAGACCTCAAGGAAAGATTCAACCACTGGAGGTACCTGAGTGGAAGTGGGAGAATATTTATATGGATTTCATCGTGGGTTTGCCTCGAACTCAGAAGGGCAACAACATGATCTGGGTAATCGTGGATAGATTGACCAAGTCCGCTCACTTTATTCCAATGAAAGATACCTGGAGTAAGGCTGAGTTGGCAAAGTCTTATGTGCAGAATGTGGTCAAGTTGCATGACGTTCCCAAAGATATTGTTTCGGATCGTGACTCGAGATTTATCTCCGAGTTTTGGCAAGAGCTGCAGTCCGTGTTGGGCACGCAGTTAAAGATGAGTACGGCTTTTCATCCAGCTACAGATGGTCAGACAGAGAGAACCATACAGACTTTGGAAGATATGTTAAGAACTTGTGTGCTAGAATTCGGGGGATCATGGGAAGAGCGATTGGGATTGATAGAGTTCTCCTATAATAATAGCTATCACGCTAGCATTGGTATGTCTCCATTTAAGGCGTTGTACGGGAGGAAGTGCCGGAGTCCTGTGTTTTGGGATGATCGAGCCGACGCTGTGGTTTTGGGTCCGGAGATGATTCAAGAAATGGTTGAGCAAGTTCAGATAATAAGACAGAAAATAAGGGCTGCCCAGGATAGACAGAAGAGTTACGCAGATCTTAAGAGGAGTGACATTTCATTTGATGCAGGCGAGAAGGTATTACTGAAGGTATCTCCTATGAAGGGCGTGATGAGGTTCGGAAAGCGAGGCAAGCTGAGTCAGAAGTTTATCGGACCATTTGAGATTTTGGATAGAACTGGAGAGGTGGCGTACCGATTAGCTTTACCTCCATCACTATCCAAGGTCCATAATGTGTTCCATGTTTCTCAGCTAAGAAAGTATGTGAGCGATCCCTCTCATGTGTTGAGCCATGAGATAATTGAGGTGGATGAGCAACTTGCCTATATTGAGATCCCAAAGGAGATTCTGGATAGGAAGATTCGGAAGACTCGAAATGGGGAGACAGCGTTAATGAAGGACTTGTGGACCAATCACAACGTGGAGGAAGCCACATGGGAGGCCGAGGCGTCCATGAGGGAGCGTTACCCGCAACTGTTTGTTTGAGGTAAGTTACGAGGACGTAACTCTTTTTTTAGTAGGGTGGAATGTAGTACTCTATGTTTTAACAGCTTTTAAGTCGATTTTGAGTAGGTGAACTTCGGGACGAAGTTCATTTTAAGGGGGGAAGACTGTAATAACCCGTGTTTTAGTGAACATATAAAATAATTTTTGATAGGTCGACGATGTATATATTCGTATTCAATTGATTTCATATGTGGTTTGTGGGAATCAAAGGGGAGTTCTAAGGGTGTTAATAAAAATTGTGTTCCTAGTGGGGATCGAACTTGTGACTACTAGTGATACTAGTATGGGCCTCGATTTGCGTGAGAATCAAACAAGCCCATTAACGAAACAAGAACACACGCTGCACGTGTTCCTGCCGTCATTTATAGACGAGATTTCTACACACCAAACCCTAACCTAACACAAATCTGTTAACATCAAACCCTAGCCGCCACATCAGAGAAGGAAAAGGAGCCATTCACGGTGGTTGTAGTCTAGCCTAGGGTGGTTCGTTTTGGCCGTGAGTCTGGTATGTTCATCACATCGTTTTCCTTAGTTTGTCTGCGTTCATTTTTGTGTTGCTTTTACCACTGTTTTACATCATGTACGGTTCTAATAAACACGTAACTCTAATCTGCGACGTGTGGTGGTCAGATGTGAACCATAGTATCACACCTTTGACCACCCAACACCGTCGTATAAGCGTCTGATGTGGCTATGTCGGTATGGGGTGTCGGGTGTATGTGGTCGTGTTTGTTTATTTCGTTTCTGTTTACAATAAAAGAAGGGTCGTGGTTTGTTGTTTATGTCAAGGGAGAGTCAGGGAGTAGAGTGGTGGTTTTTGTGGTGGCCAGGAGGGTGTCGAGGGGTTGTTAGGGTGGTTTGCGTGGTGAGTGCGAGAAGAGAGCAGGGAACGTTGGGTGTTGTTTCTTTTCCGTCTGTGTTGTCATGGTTGTTTGGGGGTGGTACCACCGATGACTAGGTGGAGGTCGGTGCGGTGGTACCACCGTAGTGTGAGGGTTCGAAGGCAGGGGTGTTGATGGTGGTGGTCTCGGGTGTTCTGGCCGTGAGAGCAGTGGCTGCGGCACGTCTGTTTCAGGTGAGTCACGGAATGTGGGTGAGGAACCAGGGCTGTTTGCGCCCCTGGTCCACCTCGCCGAAGGGAGTCGACTAGTCTGGTGAGGGTCGGTGGTGGAGTAGCCGTGGTGGGGGGTTGTCGGTGGTGGTTGTCGGCTAGGTTTAGTGTTGTAGCGTGGCTGTGGTGGCACGGTTGAGTCGCGGGTTGTTGTTTAGGGTAGATTTTAGTCTTATTGTTTTTAGTATATTATTATTATTATTATTATTATTATTATAAAAATCAGGAACTTTTATTAAACATAATAGAAAATTACATGAAATTTGTGGGTACCCGCGAGACTAGCTGGGCACCCACTCCCTTAGCAATAGCAAAACTAAGGCGAGAGAAAATAAAAGCAGCACTCCGCGATCCGGCATCCTGGGACACAGCAAACTTCTGAATCCGCTTGAGCAAGGAAACATCATCGTCCCCTAACTCCCCCAAAGAAGAGAAGGAGAAAGGCAAGAAGCCATAACCATGCGCCGCGCACAAGTCCCTGTATTTGGCGCACTTCCTCCGAGCAGCATCAATCACCACCCCTCCTGGCACAAAATCAATCATGCCCGACTGAGTCAAAGGAGAGGACCCAACCAAATCCACACAAACATCACGCCCCCGGTCCCAAGAATAGAGCAGCAAATCAGCAGGTCGCAGAGGTCCACCGGCACCATCGAGCAACCCAATATCCACCTCCCGACCAGTAGAGATTCCCGACCGGTAGCAAATATCCAAAAGAGTATCACGAACAAGGATATGCCGATGTTTGACACCAATAGCACTAACGCAAGAGACAGCATGATCTCCGAAGATATCTCCATCAAAAACCCGGGAGCAAGCCGAACAAGGTAAGGAAACTGGAAATAGCGGAACCCCTAAACGATAGCTGAGCACGCACCGGTAAGTCCTACTGTTCATAGTCTGCCCCAGCCCAGAAATAGGGACAACCCGAAGCCAATCAGACGAGCAACCTCCCACCTGGGACTTCCAAAGCACAACCTGCGAGGGGTCAAAGAGAAAACCGACTCCGCCGAAGCAACAACCCTCGTGAAATAAACATCTGCCAATTTCTTCATAAGTTTGGTGGCAGTGATCTCACTTGGGTTGCGCAGAAAGTTAGAACCCGAAATCGCAGCAAAAGCATCCATAGCTGACTGAAACGATGGTTCGGGGTCATGAACACCCGAAACCTGAAGAAGCCGATCCTGTAAAGCCACAGACTACAACCGAGAAGCTAGAAACGCATAGTGAATGACATCACCCGCAGCGTACACACCAACCCCACCAAAGGAAAAGGGGAGAGTGGCAAGCCGCCATTGCCAGTCACCGAAACCCGGCCCAGAAGCAGTGACGATACGCTCTAGATGAGAGCGTAAAGCCGCGTCAAAAATAGGCGCAGCGGCCCCAAAAGCAACAGGGGAACAAGTACACAAAGCAAAGTAAAGCTTCGAAATACCTGTGCAGGCCCGGAGTAAGAGAAGCTCACACTGCGGATCATCAATCAGAGAGACGGAGTCCATGAGCCCAATGGTCCGATTCACTCTACCCATCACAACCTCACTACAAAAATTCGAGCACACACTCACCGGGCCACCAAGAACAGTAACACCATTGATGCCCGTCGTTGAGGGTACCAAAGATAAAATTTATAATTCCTAACTTTAACAATAGATAGTGAAAGTCAGGGTCGAACCACAAAGAGGTGGGGAATGTTTATTGTCTTAATGTTAATGTTTAAGGTAACAATTTTGGGGATGATTGGTTGATTACTATATCTAAGGCAAAGATTAAAATAAAACAAGAATTTAAAAGATGAGAATAAAATATAATAAAAGAGGATGCTAGGATGTTTGGGTAATAAATAGCTAAGGTAAAATAAATCCTAAGGCCAACATGTATTGCAGTCGCGTAAGGGGGTGTAACATATCTTTTTAGGTCTATGCTACCTAATAGCTCCTTTCGGCCTATGCTATTAGTTCCTAGGTCTCACAATTATTGGGTGTCAACAATAAGGGTGATTCCTAAATCCCAGGTTACATACCTTTCAGCCTTGAGTAACCTATCCGTCTTAAGGTGTAAACCAATGCCCTTCCCGTATCTTTCAATCTTGGGTAGGTCATTACTAACATCCTACAAGTCTCCTATTGGTCTCATTGCAGGATATTATAATTTATAAGAAAAGACGAAATAAGAAAACAGACGCGAGTGGTCGACCGACCGGCTACTCCAGTCGGCCGACCACGGCCTCGGTCGACCGACCGACTATTCCTAGTCGGCCGACCGAGGTCCTGCTACAGGTCGGGTTTTCGGATTTTATTTACCTATGCATATTATTCCCTACATCCTAACATATGAAAATTAGTTACTCATAACTGTTAAGACGAATATAAAATTGGGAATAAACATAGAGAACATAGTAAATAAACTAAGCATGCAAGATTCAAATAAAGCTTGGGATTCTAACTTAACAATTGTAATAAAAGCAATAAGAAAAATAATGAAACTGGATCAAAGAAGAATTACCACAATTGGAATTAAGGCAGAACGGAATTAACTTTATTGAATACTTGGGAACTATTGAAAGATTACAAAACTAAAGCTTGAATAAAACTGAATAATTGAATCTCTCTCAAACTTATTGTCTGTTAAACTGGATTATCATCGATCTAAAACCCTAATCACAAGATTAGTTTATATAGGGTAAAAACTAAGAGTTTCCTAAAAGCTAAAACTCTACTTTATTTCCGAAAAAGAAATCGTATGGGCTTCGTGCTGGTCGGCCGACCCGTATAGCTGGTCGGTCGACCACTTCCTGATGGGCTTCTTTTATTTTCGGCCTTCTTCGAGAATTGGGCTTTATTGAAAATCGTGCCTGGTCGGCCGACCCGTTTAGCTGGTCGGTCGACCGCTTCTGTACGGAAATCTTCGGATTTCTTCTGTTTTGACTCTTGGTACTTGACTTTGACTCCAGTTGACTTTCCATTTATTCCTTAATTTAAGCTAAAGACTTGAGGATACGAATTTGGTGCTAAATCGCCTTTTTTCCGCATAAATCTGCAAAAGTGCATAAAAATACGAAAGTACACAATTTGTGGGAAATAAAGGCTAAAACATAGTAAATGAGCGACCAAATACGTGTAAAAATAGATGTAAAACATCATAAAATAGACACGTATCAAATTCCCCAAACCAAACCCTTGCTTGCCCTCAAGCAAGAAATAGACTCGATCTTAACTGATGGAACGATTTCAATCTCAGAGCGAAATTTACATGTAAGCCTAAACCAATGCCAAGAACAAAATGAGATAATATTCAAATCATGCAAACGAGTTATAGGGTCGTCAAACTTGAAAACATAAAGACTATAGAGACTTATACCATGGACTCTCGCGGTACGCTCGAGACACTCATGAAGCAAAGGGTGAGTATATGTAAAAGATAGAAAGAAGTAATTTTGTAGAGACACTCACCTAACTGCGACCCATGGAAACATGCCTGCAATCTAACATGAACAAGAATTCTACAACTTTGTACAACAATCTCATTTAAGTGACCTAGATACATGCAAATGAGGTACGAAAGATATGTGAGGTAAAAGGTAAAAGTGGTTAAGATGTTTTTGGATATGTGGGGTTAGTAGCCAAGCTAGTAAAACCGATTCCCAACAACATACTTCACAACCTTTTTTGATATTAAGAAAGTGCTCTTCTGTAGCACAACTCTCACATTTGAATATAAGAAAGGACTCCCAAATATTTTTGAATGAGGTACGGGAGTGATAACATATAAAAGAAAGGAATTTGGAAAAAAAAAAATTTCTGATGAGGTCAGTTGGTCGGCCGACCTGTATATGTGGTCGGTCGACTGACTTTCGTATTTTCCGGATTTTTTTTTCGTTTTTCTTTTCTTTCTCTCTTTTTCTGAATTTTTCTTGTTCTTTTCTTTCTTTTGTTTTCTTGCTTTCTTTCTTTTCTCTTTTTTGCTCATGATAGCATACAAACCAAGATGCCTCAAAAAATAAACCAAAGACCACAAATACTAGCTTGGAAGGGTAGGCTAAGTATGGGATGTAGTTTTGGGGGAATAAAAAGGCAATTCTGGCTATGTAAGGCTTATGGGTAAATATGAGAAAGGGGATTCCAAATGCACGTATCAAGACTCACAAAACGAGAAAGTAAAACAAGTATATAGCAATTTAAGCTCATGTTTATGCATATTGATGTAACATGTTCCAAGGGGAGTACTACTCACATCCTAGACGACTGGTTTAAGAATGAAACCAAGAATAAGGCTCTAAAACTTAGAATGTATAAGTAGGTTACCAAGGTATAAGTCAAGTCTCAAGATATACAAATTGACAAAAACTCGTAGATATGCAAAAGACTCTTATACTAAAACAAGTTGACAAGGCAATGTAAAGGCATAAACATGTAAGATAGCTAAATCATCCTTGAAATACTTTCGTTCCGACTCGACCTATATGCTAAAATAAACGTGCATTTTTTTGAATTTTTAAATTTTTTAATTTTTTTGGATTTTTGTATATATAAAGAAAATAAAGAAAAGAACGATGCAAGACAGAAATGCAATAAACGTGTGACAAAATGCAATGCATGTAACACGAAACCATTCCCCAAACCAACCCGCACAATGTCCCCATTGTGCATCAGCCTAAGTAAAGGTTTCAGAAAAATAAAAGAAAGATGCAAAGAGAATAAAAACTAAGGAAAAACTGGAAAGAACTCACTGGGTTAAAAGATGTAAGAGAAAAAACCTCCCCAAACCAGCGTAAGCTGGGAGGTTTTGGTGGCTAGCAGTGCCACTCAAGTAGCCAAGTTGATTTCACGAGTTCTAAGGAAGAGAAACGAAAGACTGCAACGGGCATTAGGTCGACCGACCGGTGTTTCTGGTCGATCGACCTCCTGTGAACAGCGGAAAAATCTGCGATACAGCGCCTCTGGTCGACCGACTGATGTTTCTGATCGGTCGACCCTCTGCGTCCCGGAGGTCTTCGTTTCTTCGTAAATCCTGAAAAAGCAAGAAAATATGTGCGCCCAACAATGCGCGAGATGCCCAGAACGATTCTTAAAGTTTTAACTACGCAAACAAAACTAAAAAGTTTCACACAACATAAAATAAATTGTCTTAAAACTGCAATTTAAAACAACTATCCGCTGAAGATGCGGAAGATATCCGACCACGGCTTCTGACGGCACGCCGTAGTCTCCACAGTTTTTGCTTCAGTGGCAAAACACATCTTCTTTCCTCCATCGCAAAGCATATGCGACGGTCTCTCTGCTTGAGCCTGCCTCCTCTTCTTTTTCTCCTCTCGATCCACGACGTCTGGATCCTCATCCTCTTCATAGCTCAGGCATCCCATTCCTCCTCTCTGGATGATGACTTCCTTCTCCTTGGGTTTCCCCAAACCAGTTCCTGCAATAGTCATAACAGAAGTGTCCTCCCTACTGCTCCCAATCTGGGGCGGAGGTGTAAAAACAGATACAGGAACAGGTAGTAAAGTGGGAGAGGTAGTGATGACCTCATACTTCTTTTCAGAAGTGATAGCATTACATGTGATGGGGGTCATAGCATCCTTCTTCCTATAGGATAGACCATAGATGATAGAATGTTTGCCTACCTTGAAAGTTAGAGTCCCAGTGCCTACATCTATAATGGCACCTGCGGTGTGAAGAAAGGGTCTTCCTAGAATTATGGGTATATGGGCATCCTCTGGGATGTCCAAAACAACAAAGTCTACTGGGAAGAAAAACCTGTCAATACGCACAGGGATGTTTTCTAACACCCCTACAGGTTCCATTGATGTGCGATCAGCCATCTGGACCGTCATACTGGTCACTGCAAATTCGGTCATTCCTAGTTTTAAGGCAACGCTTAGGGGCATGACACTTATACTAGCACCTAGGTCGCATAAAGCCTTTTTAACTGGGAAGGTTCCTATATTACAGGGGACAGAAAAACTTCCAGGGTCTTCTAATTTATGGGGGGCAATTACATGTGTTAAATAACTAGATGACTCTTCAGTGAGAGCCACCGACTCAACCTTTTCTAGAGACCTCTTTTTTGACAAAAGCTGTCTCATGAATTTTAGATAAGAAGGAACTTGTTGAACTAATTCTAAAAATGGAACTTGAACATTTAATGAACGAATTACATCTTTAAATTTATCAAAAGATACCTGTTCCTTCGAAGGCACGAGTCTTTCTGGAAAGGGAGCAGCTGAGGATTCGGTATTTGCAGCCCTTTTTAAAAATCTGGGGGTCTTGTCACCCCTGAAAAGAAAATCCCGTAAGTTATTCGGCAATTCTGGACGAAAGGGAACTTCAGATTCTGCTTCAGTGGTCGATCGACCAGTATCCTCGGTCGGTCGACCAGTCTCCTGTTCAGCTGATATTTTCGGATCCTGCTCCGCGGTCGGTCGACCAGATTCCTCGGTCGGTCGACCGACTTTGCTGCTACTCGCTGTTTTTTCTTTCTCAGCCCCTACTTTAGCTCCACTTCGCAGGGTTACGATGTTTAGAGTCTCCTTCTTCTGGTCTGGTTTGGTCGGAAGTTGACCCGGAGCCCTAGTGTCATTCTTGCTCGCGATCTGAGCAATCTGGGACTCCAACATCTTCATCCCTGCCTCTCTAGCCTGCGACTCCTTCTGAACCAATCCAATAAGATTTTGGATAAGAGTATCTGTGTTGGGTGGTGGATTAGAAGGTGGTTGAGGGTTGAAAGGTGGTCTTTGGAAATTTTGTTTATGTGGGGGTACATATGTGGAATTTTGCTGAGGTTGCATATGCTGTGGGTTTTGAACATTCTGGCTGGTCCACCTTAAGTTGGGATGGACATTGTTATTATTTGGATCATAAAAATTGTTCCCACGGTAATGCTGAAAAGCGGCACATGTTTCATTAGATGAAGTACAGAATTTTGACACATGCCCTTCTCCACCGCACCTCTCACAAGCAAAGGGTCCGTCCTGAACGGCGTTCACCTGGTAAATTCCTCCCTTGCTTCCACTCCCTAGATCGAGCTTTCCTGCAGCCTCAAACTTTTCCAACTTGGTCGTTAAGGCCTCAATTGCTGACAGGTTGTACTCAGATTTTCGCTGATTTCCTCTGGAAGTACCATGCTCAGCGCGGTGCACAGCAACATCTTCTATTAACTTGAGACCCTTAGTCTCGCCTGAATTATCCTGGAATCTTCCATTAGCTGCAGCATCTAAGTAGGCCCTGTTGTCATCATAGAGGCCATTGTAGAACTGGTTGCAAAGAAACCATTGTTCGAATCCGTGATGTGGTATGGATCGAACAAGTCTCTTGAACCTGTCCCACGCCTCGCTAAAGTCTTCATTGGGACCTTGCTTGAAATTAGTGATCTGTGCTCTTAAAGCATTCGTCTTTGATGCAGAGTAATATTTCCTGTAGAATGCTAGGGCTAAGGTGTTCCAATCTGTAACTCCCGCAGCAGTGCGGTCAAGGTCTCTGTACCACTCTCTCGCAGAGTCCCTAAGGGAGAAGATAAACATGGTCTGTTTAATCTGGTCCTGCGTCACTCCTTCTGGGGGTGCTATAGAGCATATGTAATCTGTGAAGATTTCAATATGTTTAGCAGCATCCTCATTGGCCGAGCCTCCAAATTGGTTTCTTTCAACCATAGTTATGTAGGCAGGCTTGGCCTCGAATGGCTTCCCAGTACCTGCAGGTAAAGTGAACCCTTTGTATAGGTCCTTTGCCTGAGGCATGGAGTGACTGGCAATAGTAGCTTCTTCTGCCATATTATCTTCCTCTTTAGGAAAAACTGGAAAGTAGGTATAAGGTGGTGTTTTTGGTGAAAGCAGATTGATGGGTGAATTCGGTTGCGAAGGTGGTGTTTTTGGTGAAGATGGTGGTAACTCGAAAAGGTCTTCTTGAAATAAAGAGGATGGTGACCCTCCCTCTTGATTTGCTAGAAGTTGCTTTCTTCTTTCCCTAAGAGTCCTCTCAATTTCGAGATCAAGTGGTAGGAGTTCTCCTTGAACTGACCTGCGCATAAGAGGAAACTACAAGAAAAAGGTGAGAAGGTTTAAGGAACAAAAAGTTCCTTAAACAAAGAGAAACAAAAACAAAAAACAATAAACACTGGCGTCACCTCCCCGGCAACGGCGCCAAACTTTGATGCCCGTCGTTGAGGGTACCAAAGATAAAATTTATAATTCCTAACTTTAACAATAGATAGTGAAAGTCAGGGTCGAACCACAAAGAGGTGGGGAATGTTTATTGTCTTAATGTTAATGTTTAAGGTAACAATTTTGGGGATGATTGGTTGATTACTATATCTAAGGCAAAGATTAAAATAAAACAAGAATTTAAAAGATGAGAATAAAATATAATAAAAGAGGATGCTAGGATGTTTGGGTAATAAATAGCTAAGGTAAAATAAATCCTAAGGCCAACATGTATTGCAGTCGCGTAAGGGGGTGTAACATATCTTTTTAGGTCTATGCTACCTAATAGCTCCTTTCGGCCTATGCTATTAGTTCCTAGGTCTCACAATTATTGGGTGTCAACAATAAGGGTGATTCCTAAATCCCAGGTTACATACCTTTCAGCCTTGAGTAACCTATCCGTCTTAAGGTGTAAACCAATGCCCTTCCCGTATCTTTCAATCTTGGGTAGGTCATTACTAACATCCTACAAGTCTCCTATTGGTCTCATTGCAGGATATTATAATTTATAAGAAAAGACGAAATAAGAAAACAGACGCGAGTGGTCGACCGACCGGCTACTCCAGTCGGCCGACCACGGCCTCGGTCGACCGACCGACTATTCCTAGTCGGCCGACCGAGGTCCTGCTACAGGTCGGGTTTTCGGATTTTATTTACCTATGCATATTATTCCCTACATCCTAACATATGAAAATTAGTTACTCATAACTGTTAAGACGAATATAAAATTGGGAATAAACATAGAGAACATAGTAAATAAACTAAGCATGCAAGATTCAAATAAAGCTTGGGATTCTAACTTAACAATTGTAATAAAAGTGTTGAACCATATATTCAAATATATATATAATATATATGTTTATGTTTTGATAATGACAAGTCTAGCTATTTATATATTATATACTCGTATGTATAATCGTGTGCTAAGTGTACAGAACATTAGTAACAAGATCTAATCTATCAAGTATAAAAGATTCAAGCATATTAGTCAATGAATTGACTAAGTCGAAGATTGATAGAAGATCACAAGCGCGCATAATGAACTAAAGTTATATTCGTCAACTATATCTTTCGTACAAGATGGATTCAAGTTATAGCTCGTAGCTATAACTCTATATCATGAAGAAATGATCAAGACATATGTGTGTTTTAGTTGAAACAATTGTTTCCTAATTTGTGTCGTGTAGATATTAGTGTTTAAATGGTATTCTATTTAAATATGGAATTGTTAATCTTAATAGGATTATATAAAGTATCTTTTAGTTAAATAAGAAATAAATAATTGTCTTATGAGATAATTATTTATTACTAAAATAAACTAAAGATTTTTTATATGATTTTAATTGTCAAATATATAATCTAAGATTTAGTTTGTTTCGATTTTGGTAATTGTGTGATATGTCACATTACCATAAATCGTGTAGGACTTGCTTAAATAAATATTATGTATTTATTTAATGTCCTAAATAAACTAAGATTATATTATGGTAATATATTTTATTATCTTTGACATGGTTTAGGAAGTTGATTTAACAAGGATACTAATTGTTTATTATATAAAGATCTTTCCTAAATATGAATTAGGAAATTAATTCCTTATATAATACATATAGTATATTATTAAATCTTTCCTAAACATATTAAGATTAGATTTAAGGTAGTATTACTAAAAGACTAGTATTCTAGTTTAAGTAATATTCCTAAATCATCTAGGGTTTGAAATACCTAGATACATATTCTATATAAATAGACTACCTATGACACATTAATTTACACGAAATACACAACACACATACACGCAAATCAAGAAAGAGCCGCCGTTCATATTCTTCAAGTTCGAGCTTTTCATTGTCAAATCCGATTCAAGATTCAAGTGCTCAAGCATTGATCTTATTCATTCAAGATTGTGACACCAAGAAAACATTGAAGACTTTATCTTATTTACGTAAGATAGATTGAGTATTTAGCGGTACTCGTTGTAAGACAAATATTTAACGGTATTTGTCGTAGCTAGGTATTTAACGGTATCTAGATTGAGTTGTGACTAACATCAAAGTCGCACGAGTAGGGTTGATAAAATTGTAATCCAGAGTTGGTACTAATTTTATTAATCGAGAATAGTGGACGTAGGTCTCAGAGTGTGAGACTGAACCACTTCAAAAATATCGTGCCTCTACTTTATTATTGCTCTACTCAACGATCATCATACAACTACACACACATCGAAGAAGATTTCAAAAAGAAGGCATACTCAATTCAACCCCCCCTTCTTGAGTATATTATATCAATAGACTCTTCAATTGGTATCAGAGCCTCGTGCTCTTGATCGCCTAGCCGCGTGAGTTTTGATCCTTCTATTGATTCTATATTATATACTCTTTCTTCAATGGATTCCAAGCATCTCAAGTGCCCTATCTTCGATGGCAAAAACTATAGTTTATGGAAAAATATGATGACTCATTACATCAAGGGTTGTGATTGGGAATGTTGGAAGATCATCCAAACTGGACCAAAGAAGATCTTGGTCGCCGCCGCAAATGGAACAACCTACGAAAAAATGGAAAGCGATTATGTGGAAAGTGACTACAAAATTGCAGAGAAAAACTCTAAGGCCATGAGCCTCCTACAGAACGGTATGATAACCTCAGAATTCGATAGATTCTCATCCTGTAGTTCCGCTAAGGAAATATGGGATAGTCTCGAACTTGCTTATGAAGGAACATCCGCAGTCAGGAAACATCGTATAGACTTGCTCGTTCAAAGATATGAACTTTTCAATATGGAAAAGAATGAATCTATTGATAGCATGTCTGCACGATTTTCTTGTATTATTAATGAACTGCGAAACCTTGGCAAAAAGATCGATTCTGAGGATATCATTCGTAAGATTCTTAGGAGTCTCACCAAAAAGTGGCAACCTAAGGTCACGGCCATAGAAGAAGCACGTGATTTATCTAAAATCACTTACCAAGAATTGATTGGTTCCTTAATGGCTCACGAGATAATACTAAATAAAAACGATGATGATCCCAAGGGAAAGGGAGTCGCTTTACAAGCCTCCACAAACGAAGTAAGCGAAGAAGAACTTGAGGATGAAACAGTTCTATTCGCTAGACGATTTAAGAAAGCAGTTTTCAAAGGTAGATACAAAAACTCGAACAACAAAACGTTCGACAAAAAGAAAACTGACTCCAAACAAACATTCTTCAAAAGAGGATGTTTCAAGTGTGGACAACAAGACCATATGATCAAAGATTGTCCAAGTTGGGACAAAATTAAAGACAAGTCAAAAAGAGAAAAGACCAAAACAGAGTTTAAGAAAGTAATGCTTGCGTCATGCTGGGGAGAATTAGAATCTGAAGATGACGAGGACTCTGAAGAAGAAGAGGTAGCAAACCTATGCCTAAGCAACGTCAGCCTAGATCTAATCTCAAGCGACAATGATGAAGATGACGCATCAAATATGTGTCTCCTTGGAGAATCAGACTCAGACGACGACGACGAAGAGGTAAATTTTCTTCAACTCAAAAGTCAAGTTAAAAACTTATCTAAGGCTATGCTAATTAAATATTTTGAGAAAACCCTAGACCAATGTCATGAACAAAATCTTGAGTTAGATGACTTGAAAGAGCAGATCCTCGATATTGCTGAGGAAAATCAACTTCTGAAAGCCAAAGCTAAGAAACTGAAATCCAAAATAAGCATTGAAGCAAATGCTAAGTTGGAAACAGTTATGTCTGAGAAAAAGGTTCTTGAGTCTAAAGTTATAGCTAATGAAGCTATAACCTCAAAACTAAAACTCAACATTAAAGAGCTTCAATCTAAAGTTATAGCTAATGAAGCTATAACTTCAGAATTAAGAAAGGTTAATGAACGGCTTAAGTCAGAATCTTCGACTATGGTCGAAGATGAGACTCATCAAGAAGAAGTTGAGATTCTCGAAAGCAAAATCATGGATCTAGAATTCAGTATATCTAAAATCAAGAAAGAACATGCCAAAATTGTGTCTGACTTCCATAAAGACATTCAAAACCTAAAAGAGTCTAGCAACACTGACCATAGTGAATGTAAGAAAGAAATAGACTCCCTAAAAGAACTCCTTCTTCATGCTCGGAAAGTTCACGATAAGTGGGAAGGAAGCACTAACGTTCTAAACTTCCTAACTGAACAATCCGACAACAACATGAAGATGGGTTTAGGTCACGAATGTTATGGAAGAAGGGATCACTCAAAGTGTAAACAAAGTCCAACAGATAGAGACTTTAGAAGAAGAAAATATGCCGACCTTCCTGAGTATTTAATATGCACTTATTGTGGCCATACTGGACACCTCCGAGAAAACTGTGTGAAACACGCACAAGATTTTAAAACCGGAGTTAAGTTTGTTAAATCCTTAGGAATTCCAAGCGACACTAATTCTGTCTCTGATAATGATAATGATAAAATTGAGGAAAGAAACATTGACCACAGATGGTTCTATGACATGACATTTGACTATGAAGAAAAGAAAAACAGAACCAAACAGACTCCTCAAACATCACACAAGAAATGGTCACCAAGAGTCCAAACTAAAACCTACACAAAAACATCAAAACCCAACCACTACCGATATAGAAAGACCTATGTAAGACAAGTCTGGGTTAAAAAGGAAGATGTATTTGTGATTACTAACAACAAAGGACCCAAGTATGCTTGGGTACCTAAATCCTGTCTTTAAAATTATTTGTGCAGTTTGTCGCCAAGGAAAATAACCTATGGTATCTCGACAGTGGATGTTCAAGACATATGACAGGCGACGTAAACCTATTCCAAACCCTAAAACCTTTTGACGGAGGTAAAGTCACATTCGGTGATAACAAAAAGGGAAAGATCATCGGAATTGGTAAGATAGGTATCTCATCCTCTCATGCTATAAATGATGTATACCTTGTAAGTGGTCTCAAACACAATCTTATCAGTATATCTCAATTATGTGACAAAGGAAATAAAGTGGTCTTTCATTCAGATATATGTCGTATAATCTTAGAAGGCACCAGTAAAGTGATACTTGAAGGTCACAGGATAAAAAATGTTTATATGATTGATTTAAATGTTGTACCTACTGATTCTCTATCATGCATGAAAGTTACGTTAGATGATCCATGTCTATGGCACAAGAGATTTGGTCATATTAGCTCACCTATTCTAAGTAAGCTGAAAAGATGGGACTTGGTCGAAGGTCTTCCAAAGATCAAATTTGATCAAGAAAAGATGTGTGACACATGTGCACGATGTAAACACGTCAGATCATCCTTTAAGCCAAAAAGAGTGGTAAGCACAGAACAAGCTCTTGAACTAGTACACATGGATCTATGTGGCCCTATGAAGGTAAGAAGCAGAGGTGGTTCCAGGTACGTTTTCGTTCTAGTTGATGATTATTCTAGATTTGTTTGGCCAATCTTTCTTCACTCTAAAGACGAAACATTCGATGAATTTGTTAGTCTCATGAAACTTGTCCAAAACAAATATAAATCAAACCTAGTAACAATCCGTACTGACCATGGAACTGAGTTCGACAATCATGCTTTTATTGAGTTCTGTAAAACCAATGGTGTTGGACATAACTTCTCGGCCCCTAGAACCCCACAACAAAATGGAGTCGTAGAACGAATGAACAGAACTCTAGAAGACATGGCTAGAACAATGCTTCTTTGTAGTGGCCTACCTAGAAACTTTTGGGCTGAGGCTATAAGTACAGCTTGCTATATTCATAATCGTGCTATGATTAGACCTATCCTTAAAAAGACACCTTATGAACTTCTTCGAGGTCGTAAACCAAACATATCTCATTTAAGATGCTTTGGTAGTAAATGCTTTGTTCACAACAATGGTAAAAACAGATTAAGCAAATTCGACCCTAGAAGTGATGAAGCAATCTTTATAGGATATTCAGATCATAGTAAAGCCTACAAAGTTTTTAACAAACGTACTTTATGCATAGAGGAAAGTATTCATGTTATCTTTGATGAGAATAATGCCTTCGATAAGCCATTACAGGATATAGAGGAAAACCTAGACGAACCTGATTTCAGGTTATCAAGGGAAGATCCTCCTGAAATGGAAATTGAAGAAGGAGAACCTCAAGGAATTCATGATGAACTCAACTTGGGAGAAAATGGTGCGAGAGATGAAACTACAGTTGATGATACTGTAAATAACTCTCAAACCAATGACTTAGAACCCAGAGTTACAGCTAATGAAGCTGTAACTTTGAATCAAAACCAAAGGGAAGAGGCCAGAGTTATACCTGACCCTACTATAAACCCAGGTTTGGATTCAGGGGGAACAAGTCAAGATCCCGAGTCAAGTTCAGGGAATGCAAATGATCAATCAAGGAATTGGAGATACAAAGGCTCTCACCCTTTGGACAATGTCATAGGAAGCCTGACAGATGGAGTTCAAACTCGAAGGAGCTTAAACAACTTTTGCTCATTCTACTCCTTTCTCTCCACCATTGAACCTTCAAATATCAAGGAAGCTCTCACAGAACCAGACTGGATAGTTGCCATGCAAGAAGAACTCCAGCAATTTGAAAGAAACAAAGTTTGGCATCTTGTTCCTCGACCTAAGGACAGAACGGTCATTGGAACTAGATGGGTATTCAGAAACAAATTGGATGACACTGGAGTCATTGTGCGAAATAAGGCCAGACTAGTGGTTCAAGGATACAACCAACAGGAAGGGATCGATTATGATGAAACCTTTGCTCCTGTTGCTCGTCTTGAGGCAATAAGACTACTCATTGCATTTGCAGCACACAAGGGAATGAAGCTTTTTCAGATGGATGTTAAGACTGCATTTCTTAATGGCTATCTCCAAGAGGAAGTATTTGTTGAACAACCTCCTGGATTTCCTGACAGCAAACTCAAGGATCATGTATTCAAATTGGACAAAGCACTATATGGTCTGAAACAAGCACCTAGGGCATGGTACGACAGATTATCAAAGTTCCTATTGGAGAGTGGATTCAAGAGAGGATCTGTAGACAAAACCTTATTTCTTAAAAGTGAAAACTCAGATCTACTAGTCGTTCAGATCTATGTTGACGATATTATTTTTGGCTCAACTAATAAAAAGTTGTGCAAGTACTTCTCTGAGTTGATGACTTCTGAGTTCGAGATGAGTATGATGGGAGAACTAAAGTTCTTCCTTGGACTTCAAATACAACAAACTGAAGAAGGAATCAAGGTTCATCAACAAAAATACGTCAAGGAGTTACTAAAGAAATTTGGAATGGAAACCTCTCATGCAATGCCTACTCCAATGGTCACAGATAAGAAGCTAACCAAAGACGAAGATGGTAAGTCTGTAGACGAAACAACTTACCGAGGTATGATTGGCTCACTTCTTTATCTTACAGCAAGTCGTCCAGATATAATGTTTAGTGTCTGTGTTTGTGCGAGATTCCAATCTGCACCAAAAGAATCACACATGATTGCAGTTAAAAGAATTTTAAGATACCTAATCGGAACCTCAAAATTATATCTATGGTATCCTATGGACTGTAACTTTAACCTAGTAGGATATTCAGATGCGGATTATGCAGGATGTTCTTTAGACAGAAAAAGTACCTCCGGACTTGCTACCTTTGTAGGTCCTTGTATTATATCTTGGGGATCCAAGAAACAAAATTCTGTCGCTCTCTCAACTGCTGAAGCAGAATATATTGCAGCCGCACTGGTATGTTCTCAACTTTTATGGTTAAAGCAACAGTTACATGATTATGGTGTTGATGTTGGATGTGTGCCTATCTTATGTGATAATACGAGTGCTATAATTATATCTAAAAACCCAGCCCAACACTCGAGAACTAAACATATTGAGATTAGACATCATTTCCTTAGAGACCATGTTGAAAAGAAAAATATAAAATTGGAATTTTGTAGTACGGAAAAACAGTGGGCAGATATCTTCACTAAACCATTGGCTAGAGAACGCTTTGAGACTTTGCGATTGGAAATTGGTTTAATCGGTGGCACCTAATCAAATCTTAAAAGCAAAAATAACCCAATGATTGACTACGGTTTAGATGAGATTATATGACTGTGTCCGTATACTCCGCTGCATGTGTATGTACATATTCGATGTTAAAATTTTGTGATTATAGTTATATTATATGGTTTACATATGAATGTGTACACAATCGATCTCACAATAATATTACGTCACATATTATAACTATCTCACAACATACATATTTTAATATATACAAAATAATAATAAGCAAATATTACAAATAAAACTATAAAACTTACCTCAACACAACACACAAACCGTGTGTGTCGGTCCCCACTGCCACGTACCCCAACCTATTTCCCTAGGTTTTGACTTTCACCCTACCTCAATAATTAACCCAACCAAACTTACCACCACTCACTCCCTCAACTCACATTTACCATCCTCCATTATTACTCCAAACTTACAACAAATCCAAACCACCATAAAAAATCCTCAAAAACCCAAACCACCATAAAAACCTCCGACACAAAAATCACCAAATCCAAACCCAACACCACCGTCTCAACCAAACATGCCTCCCTCACGCGCCACCCGTTCACAACAAAAGAAACCTTCACCTCCCTCTCCAACTTCGTCACCCCCACCGTCTCCAACACCCATAGCCACCGCTGCACCACCATCTGACAAAGGCAAAAGACGAAAACTCAACCGTTCATCTCCTTCCATTCCTGATGACATGCATGAAATGAGTTCTCCTTCTCGGCATTCGCGTCCCCTGTTTTCCGAATATTCACTCGAAGCTACTAGGGAGGGTCTTGAGAAAGTGCGCATGACCAAACAAGAAGGTACGTTAATTGAACGCGTTTTACCTTACGCCATTCATGCGGGTCGGTTTTATCCCAAGTCGTGGGTCAGTGGTTCCAAATCTTTACGTTTCTTTAAAGATTTTCTCACGTATCAAGGATGGGAATATATAAGTGAATTCTCGGGTTTGTTGTTTCCGATAGAATTAGTTCAATTCTTTGCCTCTGTTAAACCTTGTGATGATGGTATTAAGGGTGTTGTGAATGGTCAAGACTTTGTTGTGACTAAGTCGGATATTTGTGAAATCTTTAAGCTTGATCAAGACGGGTTAGTTCTTGACCCAAGAAAGGAATGGAGTGAAGTTACTAAAGATCAGAAATTGGTGATTAAAAAATATTTCGATGACGATGCCACTGAGGTTTCCCCTTTGCTCACTGTCAATTTTAACCCAAAATTGAAGTTCTTCTTGAACTTTTTATGGAATACTATTTTACCTCGTCGGGGTGGTCGGGATAAGCTTGCTAGCATTGAGGCCATAGTACTGTATAGCTGGTTGGAGGGACAGAAAGTGGATTTGGCATCACTTCTTTGCCATAAAATCTGTCAAGTTTCAAATGTTCTTGTTAAAGAGAAATTTTGTTCTACCATCGACATCCCATATGGAATGTGGGTATCCGAATTAATGCTCAAAAAGGGTGTTGTTGATAATGCTAGTTTCGGAATTAAGTCAAAGGACGCTATGTGTGATCGTTTGTTGAAGTTAATGGGTATTTTCTTTGATGGTACCAATCTTTCGTTTGGTAAGGCTGTTGGTCAGGAAGCTGCTTCGACTCCATCCCCTCTCTTTGCCACTCTTGAGGCAAAATTGGATAGGGTCATTGATTTGTGTGAAGGGCAGAGGTGTTCTGGTGAGGCAGGAAGTAATGGGAAGAAGAGAGGACGTGATTTTGAGACTAATGTGCACGAATGGATGAACAAGGTTGATAAACATCTAGTTAAAATTGGCTCAGAGGTATCAGTTGTGTGCTCGGAATTAATGAGCATTAGTGATCGACTTTCTTTCATTACGACTCAGGGAGGAGCCATGGTTAAGGAGCATGGGTTATTAAGGGAAGACGCATCTCAAGCTCTCGAGGCCGTCAAAGCACTATCTCTCAAAGTGCTCAACTTTGAAATCGCGTTAAATGCTCAGGGAAGAAACGTAGCAAGTTGTTTGGATAGGCTGGAGTCGCTTGAGTATCGCACCCGACCCGATTATGTGAACCCATATGCCAAAACTCCGGGTTCAAGCTCTCGTTCTTGATCCTCTTCCTTCGTCTCTGTTTTCAGAAATCATATTGTTGTTGTTTTTGGATAAGTCCGGTGGTGGACTTATAAGACTATTATTTTGATTGTGGCCCAATTCCTACCCTAGCCCATTCAGGAATCCGAAGCCTATTCCCTTTTGCTTCTTCGGATCTCCGACTTTTAGCCCTGATATTGTTTTGATGTGGTCCATCTAACATTACCTAATTTTGGCCCATCTAGATTTGTTATCTTGTGCAGGAACTTGTCCCTAAGCCGGCCCATTTTCTTTTTAACACTAGCCTATTTTCATTCGGCCCATTGGCTTAATACTGCGGATTGATTGTGTATATTTTTAACATTCCGTATGTGGTTATGTGATATTTTCTATGTTCATATTATTTCGACTCGTTTATATGCTTGCTTATGCTTCGTACGTATATTATTCTAGTCGTTTCATGTCTTTGTTCTCATCTTTTCGATGATGTCAAGAGGGGGAAAAATGCGACTTAGATTAGAATTTGCCTAAGCTTGCTCCTTGTCGTAATCCATTGTCTCTTAGGGTCCTTAAAGGATATGGGATAGATAGAAGATAGAAACCCTAAGTGAATCTTTGCTATGATTGACCCTTATTATATTGAGGGGGAACATACACTTAGACACAAAATCTAAGAGAGACTTGCCATCATCAAAAAGGGGGAATTTGTTGAACCATATATTCAAATATATATATAATATATATGTTTATGTTTTGATAATGACAAGTCTAGCTATTTATATATTATATACTCGTATGTATAATCGTGTGCTAAGTGTACAGAACATTAGTAACAAGATCTAATCTATCAAGTATAAAAGATTCAAGCATATTAGTCAATGAATTGACTAAGTCGGAGATTGATAGAAGATCACAAGCGCGCATAATGAACTAAAGTTATATTCGTCAACTATATCTTTCGTACAAGATGGATTCAAGTTATAGCTCGTAGCTATAACTCTATATCATGAAGAAATGATCAAGACATATGTGTGTTTTAGTTGAAACAATTGTTTCCTAATTTGTGTCGTGTAGATATTAGTGTTTAAATGGTATTCTATTTAAATATGGAATTGTTAATCTTAATAGGATTATATAAAGTATCTTTTAGTTAAATAAGAAATAAATAATTGTCTTATGAGATAATTATTTATTACTAAAATAAACTAAAGATTTTTTATATGATTTTAATTGTCAAATATATAATCTAAGATTTAGTTTGTTTCGATTTTGGTAATTGTGTGATATGTCACATTACCATAAATCGTGTAGGACTTGCTTAAATAAATATTATGTATTTATTTAATGTCCTAAATAAACTAAGATTATATTATGGTAATATATTTTATTATCTTTGACATGGTTTAGGAAGTTGATTTAACAAGGATACTAATTGTTTATTATATAAAGATCTTTCCTAAATATGAATTAGGAAATTAATTCCTTATATAATACATATAGTATATTATTAAATCTTTCCTAAACATATTAAGATTAGATTTAAGGTAGTATTACTAAAAGACTAGTATTCTAGTTTAAGTAATATTCCTAAATCATCTAGGGTTTGAAATACCTAGATACATATTCTATATAAATAGACTACCTATGACACATTAATTTACACGAAATACACAACACACATACACGCAAATCAAGAAAGAGCCGCCGTTCATATTCTTCAAGTTCGAGCTTTTCATTGTCAAATCCGATTCAAGATTCAAGTGCTCAAGCATTGATCTTATTCATTCAAGATTGTGACACCAAGAAAACATTGAAGACTTTATCTTATTTACGTAAGATAGATTGAGTATTTAGCGGTACTCGTTGTAAGACAAATATTTAACGGTATTTGTCGTAGCTAGGTATTTAACGGTATCTAGATTGAGTTGTGACTAACATCAAAGTCGCACGAGTAGGGTTGATAAAATTGTAATCCAGAGTTGGTACTAATTTTATTAATCGAGAATAGTGGACGTAGGTCTCAGAGTGTGAGACTGAACCACTTCAAAAATATCGTGCCTCTACTTTATTATTGCTCTACTCAACGATCATCATACAACTACACACACATCGAAGAAGATTTCAAAAAGAAGGCATACTCAATTCAACCCCCCCTTCTTGAGTATATTATATCAATAGACTCTTCAAAAAGCAATAAGAAAAATAATGAAACTGGATCAAAGAAGAATTACCACAATTGGAATTAAGGCAGAACGGAATTAACTTTATTGAATACTTGGGAACTATTGAAAGATTACAAAACTAAAGCTTGAATAAAACTGAATAATTGAATCTCTCTCAAACTTATTGTCTGTTAAACTGGATTATCATCGATCTAAAACCCTAATCACAAGATTAGTTTATATAGGGTAAAAACTAAGAGTTTCCTAAAAGCTAAAACTCTACTTTATTTCCGAAAAAGAAATCGTATGGGCTTCGTGCTGGTCGGCCGACCCGTATAGCTGGTCGGTCGACCACTTCCTGATGGGCTTCTTTTATTTTCGGCCTTCTTCGAGAATTGGGCTTTATTGAAAATCGGGCCTGGTCGGCCGACCCGTTTAGCTGGTCGGTCGACCGCTTCTGTACGGAAATCTTCGGATTTCTTCTGTTTTGACTCTTGGTACTTGACTTTGACTCCAGTTGACTTTCCATTTATTCCTTAATTTAAGCTAAAGACTTGAGGATACGAATTTGGTGCTAAATCGCCTCTTTTCCGCATAAATCTGCAAAAGTGCATAAAAATACGAAAGTACACAATTTGTGGGAAATAAAGGCTAAAACATAGTAAATGAGCGACCAAATACGTGTAAAAATAGATGTAAAACATCATAAAATAGACACGTATCAACCATGCTGCGGCCGAGCAATATCAGGGGGGAAAACACCCATATCCCGACTCCTGGGGTCGTCAGAAGGCCAAAAAACCTCGGTCTTGCCAATATTAAGATGGAGACCCAAACGCGGCCCGTCCTCCATAATCAAGTCCAAAACCTTCCCCACAACAACAGTGTCCCCGACAATAGTACCATCATCTAGATAGCAAGCCTGAAAACTCAAGCCGAATGAATCACGGATCTTACAAGCCAAAGGGTGTAAAACCAAAGAGAAGAGTAGAGGGCCCAAAGGATCACCCTGTTGAACACCCTGACACGACCACAAGCTATGCTCACCATAATATAAACGCGCGGGGCAAGAATAGCAAAACTCCACCCACCCAGAAAGGGCGGGGCAACAACTACAAACCTCTTGCAACATGACCTCTCTATCTACCATGTTGAAAGCATTCTGAAAATCAACCAACAGTATAGAAAGACCCACCTCATCACCCCGGCTCTCAACCAAACGGTTCAAGGCATGCAGGATAGCCTCGCTTCTACCAGGAACACCAACCCCAAACTGTAGCCCATCAAAATAACCACTCAAAGATGGCCTAATCAAAAAAGCACTAACCTTGGATGCAAGGCGCCTCCAAATCGTACCCACGGCAATAGGGCGGATACCACCACCCGGCTGAACAAGCGGGGTCAGCGGCGCACTCGCGATAAACTCACCAAGAACCAGCGGACACCGTCCCTCAAGAAAGAGGTTAACTACCCCAGTGATAGAAGCCAGCAGCTCATCGGAGACGGCAGCTGCAGCACCACTCAAACAATCCAAAAGATGCTGAGCACGAAGACCATCTCTGCCACAAGAAGTACCACCCGGAAACCCCTGAATCATACGAAGGACAGCCGAGACGGAGGCAATAAGAGGAGGATGACCCGCAGACCGAGAAGGCAAAACAGGTGAAGGGACGATGGGGTGCTTCTCTGCCAAAGCTGCGAGAGTAGCCGTATTGTAAGGGGCAACTCCAGAAGATGAAAGCACACGAACAGCAGCGGTTTAATGACCGTCACAAATTTTCCTCTGACACTGCTTAAGATTAGCCTCACCCAGATCAAGCCCCTCATCAAACCTAAAAGAAGGGGAAGACGCAGCTAAGGTATCCCGTAGGACCTGCAACATGCCACCAGGCACACCCCAAGAGCAAATGGCACCAGAAATGTTCTCCTCCTGCCGCTGACGCCGGACAGCGGCACGACTGTCACGACTACTCCGCGGAGAGAAAGTCTTGAGAATACAAAGGGGTAAAACCAGCAAGGCAACCCAAGATGAGAGATCAGATGGAAAAAGGATCACAGCATCAAGGGCCCCTTTAAGAACCCGAGAGAAACCAAGACGGCACCGAGGGGGGATCGATTTCACGGTTCTCAACCCCTTAGACAACAACCGATCAAGTGAAGAAACAGTAAAACCACCTACATCCTCCTGATTAACACCCTCGGAAAGCAAAAGTGGGTCAGGATTAGACGGCCTAGGGAAGTCATAAAGAACGAAAGAGACAACCCCATCACCCGAATCTGGAGCTTCAATAACGGATCCATCCTCATGCAGACAACGCTTACTATGGGTATGCGTTTTGAAACAAACCCCGCATAACCAAATACCCATTCGACGAAAGGTAATCTCAGCCTCGTCAAAAATAGCCAAGGAAGCAAGAGATTGTCGAGTAACAACCTTAGCATCACCGGAACAGTGTCGATCACGCAAATGAGTGAGCATGGGAGCTTTTTTAAGGCCATTACCACGACCATCTTGACATCCTGAAAGTCCCACAAAAGGACAATGATACCGAACAATGTCGGTCATTACCTCACGTAACCAACCACTACAACGCACCTCAAAACCCACGAACCTACACAAATCTTCACGTAAAACAGCCCCCACAGACCCTAATACCACCACTAGGCTACGGGCAGCAACAAAACCCCCGCCAGGACCACGCCAAACACCACAAACACCCTGACCGCAACCACCAGAACCCGACTAAACTCACCACCACGAACAGGAAAACCCGCAACAGCCTGCAAAACCCGGTATCTCAACCGATAACCCGCAAAACCCGAACGTAGGACACGTCCCTGCAACAACCTGCGCCTACAGGACCGCCGGAGACCGCAGACACGACCAAACGACCCACTGCAACAACCAGTAACACCACCGACCAGAACCCATAGAAAACCCGCTCCGAAAACGTTAAACGCCTACACATAGGAGAACCACCACTCACGGTTTAGCTCCGGCAACGTGAGGTCACCGGCACTTGGATGTTGTTTACGGCGACAACGTGAGGTTGCCGTCGGTGAGGGTGGTTAAGGCGATAAACTCCGGCAACTGAAGGTGAGAAAAAAAAACGCCTGAAAAAGTAACTTACCAGAAAATCGCACCGGAAAACCGCATCAGAGGCCTTATTATTATTATGTTTAATATGTGTATTATTGTTATTAGTTCTATTGTTATCGTTAGTAATATCTCGTAATAGTATATAAGTTGAGTCGGGATATGTTTTATGAGGGGGAGTTTCCTTTTTAAGGAATTTCCTTTTTGAGAAGTTTCCACTTTGGGAAACTTTCCATTTTTAGGAAGTTGCCATTTATGGTAGGAGTAAGTGTAATAAAAGAGTTGGAAGGTTTTTAATTCATTATATACTATATGTTTAGGTGGAGGTTTCCGCGTAGAACACTTCTAGTAGCAGTTGTTCACTTGCCGTTATCTTTCCGCAGTTTCGAGGTAGGGGATATTATGTTTGTGGTTGTGTTATGACATGAAGTTATTCATTGCATGATTGATATGTTTACTTATGGCTACATCTTTATTGATTTATTATTATTGAATATTGTGGAGAACGGGGCTTGTGAATTGGGTCTTGTGATATGGGTCTTGTGATAAGGGACTTGTGATATGGCCATGGGAGGTGTGGTGTGTTGGAGGTGAGGTGGAGAAGTGGATGATGTGATGATGGAGGAGATTCGTATCGTGTATTTCATGTCTTTATTATATTACCTACTCAACCTCGTGTTGACCTTGTGTATTTGTATGTGTCTGTGTTGATCCAATTTATTGGGGAGCAGAATGACAGGTTCTTGACTCGTGGAGGCTGGAAGGGAGGAGAGGCTTTGAACCAGACCTGTTTAGTACTAGCTCACGTTACTTAGTCTTTCACTTTGCCTAGTCTTTTGTTTTACTTATGAGACAGTTGTAACAGTTTTGGACACTTCTTGTTTTGGATATTTAATTTACTCAATAAAGTAATGTGTTTCTTCGATTTGTTATCTACTACCTCGGTTATCCAAGATGGTAACACCCTTGGTTATTTGGGAAACCTAGTCCAGGTCCCTAAATAAATGGGGGTGTTACATGCCTGCTGGCTGAGACCACCTTTTGCATTTTGCATTTTTGTAAGGGCATCACAGTATATTACGTTTCCTTAGAACCCTAACTAATTATTGTTAATTAGTCTTTATCATTTATGTAACATCCCGTAATTTCGAAATGCGTAATTTTAATAAACTAATTAATGTTTTGGAAAAATAATATATTTTAATTAATTTTGTAAACTTATTGTTAGAGAAAATAGTACAAGTTCCATTTTAAGGTAGCATGAGCCTTAAGATGTAAAATATCGCTTGACAATTCATTCTCACATAAAATCCGACTCAAATTCCCGAGTCATCACTTAAAAACCGCTTCACATCATTTTGTTGTTAAAAAGAAAAGAAAAGGAAACTTCCTCATAACTTTCCTCACAACTCATCTTCTTCTTCCCCAAGTCATTCATTTCATTTGTATAAACCCATATTTTCACTAAAATCCTCACTGTGACTTCGTTACTAACCCAATCGAAGTAATTTATGCGGCTACGCGTTCCTAAGACCGTTCCTGTCCTTTTTATGTTTTCAATTTTTGGAATCGTGCCCATCGAAATTTCGGGCTGTTCTTGCATAATTTCGAAATTAAGTGTTGTTAACTCGTTTTGTGGTTTTTAGGAGTCAATCTCGAGGACCCGGAAGTGGACGTACTTGTATATCATTTAAGATTCGTTGAAGGATTAAGCAAGAAAAGGTAACCTTGATGAGAAAAACTCGCTTTAGATCATAAACAATCAATTATGTGGTTTTCATGGTGGTTTGTGTAATTAGATGTTGGTTTTAGGAAGAATAAATTATGGGCAACTTAATTTCTGAATTTCACATGCTAATTATGTTAGGAATGCATAGAATCTGATTTTGGGTTGGTGATGGGTGTATTTGTGTTGTGTTGATTAATTGTTGAGTTTGTGAAGTATGAAGTAAATTAGTTGTGTATTCATGTTTATGAAGGAATTTCATATTATATTTGGTGTTAATATGTGAAGAATAGGATGATTATTAGTGGGTTCATAATGTTCATCTTGAATATACAATGATTGTCGTTTTGATCCATGATTGTGTTGTTAATCGAACCCATGTTCGTTTGTATACGTTTATAGGTAGTATATACTCGTAATGTTGGGATTATGTGCTGCGCATATTGTATGTTTCATGTATAAACTCGTTCCAAAGCATTTGCAAAAGAATTGTCGAAGTTTGGTGCGAATTGCAGAAGTGTCGCGCAAGATCGCCAAATTGCGTAGGCTGCGTCGACCACCTGCGCAGGCTGCGCCCCCATTGCGCAGGCTACGCAATTTTTGCTGCAGGTCTGTTCTTTGGTTCGTTTGCGGGCTGTTTTGGGTAGTTGTTATTCGTTTGTTTTAACATTGTTCGAGTGATGTTAGATGATAAAAATACTTAGTCTAAAATGTATATTTATATTAGGTGAGATTAGCAACTTGATTCTTCACTTATCTTAAGTTAATTAATTCATAGGTCCTTTAATATAAAGCTTATTGACTTAAGAGTTAATTAAATATGACATTAGTTGAGAATTTGTCAAATATGAGTCCTAGGAAGTTAGCGAACTCGATCCGAATGATCCTCCTTCCATATGTCTTCTATGCTTGGATGTATTCACATGGTAAGATGTTTACTGGAAGAGTAGAAAACTCATTTTTGTGGATGAGTATTGGGTGAGACCTCCAGTGGGTCATGGACCCTAACACGTATGAGTCGCATATTGAGATATGTCTCGAGTGAACCTCTATACTTGATATGTGTTTGTTTTTATGCGTATTAAGTTGCGTCTTGGAACAGGCTCAAGTTAATATGTAAGTGTGTGATGCGTTGGCCGTTGCCTTGGAACGGGCCGGGACCTTCGTGAGTTTGTATGCCCATGCCGGGTTAGGTCTTGGAACGGACCGGGTCTTGGAACGGACCTTATGACCTGTCATGTAGGGGTAGCAACGTATGAGGAGGAACTTCGATTAGAATGCCGAGACTTGTACGGGGCCGCTCAGTGCCGGTTACGCTTTGGAAATGGCCTTGGCCGGTGCTTGCTTGAGTACCGTGGAACGGGTATTTAGGTGTTTGTTTGTGCATATCTTGGAACGGTTATGGAATTGCTTGGGTACCTTGGAACGGGTATTTAGGTGTTTGTTTGTGCATATCTTGGAACGGATATGCACTACTACAAAACCTCTTAACTACATCAGTGAATGCACATAGGTTTTTTAAAAAACCGATGTAGTAAATAATGCACATAGGTTTTTTCAAAAATCCGATGTCCTTATAAACTTATTTACATCGGTTGTTTTTTACAACCCATGTCTATAAGTGATGATATTAATAGACATCGAATGTTTTGTAAAACCCATGTCCATTACCTGCTAATTTACATCGGATTTTTGACACAACTCATGTCCATTGCGTTTCACTTTTTAATAATAACCCTCACTCATCAAAAAACTTCCCTAATTAACTATACAAACACTTTACTATTTCCTGACTCCCTCCCTCATCCCTCACGATCTCACACCCTCTCAATCCACGGCGTCGACGAAGGTGGCACACACCACTCTCCACCACGCACTAGCCTCCACTGCGCACCATGGCGAGGCCTGTATTTACAACTTCCGCGCACCATCGTTTTCTCGTCTTAGGGTATGTATATTTTGTTCCTCACTTTGGGTATATTTATTGTTTTATTTCAATTAAAAGTTATGATATTTGAGTTTGAATTGCTAGTGTATTAGTTCCGCGAAAGTTTCCATTGCCCTTATGCTACCTCCGTCGATTTCCACCTCTATCAGATCAACATTCGCCAGACATCCGCTACTGATGCCATTTCAAGGTACGAATTCTAAATTCAATTCTATTATATTGTTGTATATTTTGTTTCATTTCGATTAATCTAATATTAAGGAGTAATATAAGTGGGTATCTAAAATTCAGGAGTAATGTAAGTGTGTTTCTTTAACAATTTCAGGTTGGTCTACAATAAACAGGTTAGTATTGTTATTCTTAGGGTTAATCCAAATTTCGAATTGGGGGTTTTTGTTTTGTCTTAGTTTTCTTCGTTCTTCGTCGTCATTACAGCTCCCCCACCCCCTTTGTTTTGATTAATGTATGTTAAGTGCACAAATTAGGGTTTCTGATTCGAATTTTTCGAATTAGAGTTTCAGGACCAATTCTTACTTCATTAGCGAATTGCACATCTGATCTTTTGTTATTGATTTGGGACCTTAATGCATAAGTTGTAAATAATTGGGGTAAGATTGATTAAGTGTTCTCTTTTATATTTTAAGTTACTATTTTCATCAGTTTTTATGCCAGTGATTGAGCTGAAAAATGAAACTCCAAGCCACTGCGTAGTGTCTATCAGTCTATGTATAGGATAGTTGTATCACTGTATCTATCAGTCTATGTATAACATTTCTGCTGCTTGAGATATAACAGATCTAAATCTATACTCTCTTCATCTTTATTCTTTTTATCTTCTCTCTAAAATGGAGTACGATGGAGTGTTGTTGGGCATGGGTAATCCCCTCTTGGACATCTCTGCAATTGTTGATGAAGATTTCTTGAACAAGTTTTTATTGATTTGATTTGGTTGTGGGTATGTAGGTACGATATTAAGCTGAACAATGCCATTCTGGCGGAGGACAAACATCTGCCCATGTAAGTCAGTTGTCAACCTTGTTAAATGCATCTTATTTCAACACAAATTATATTCGTATTAAGCTTAAGACGCTCCAATTGCGCTATTGCTAGTAGTCAATTAGTCATGTGTGTTATAACTTATGAGAGCCTGCTTCTGCTCACCTCTATCTCTACCATTTACATTTCAAATCTACAATTAATTTAATGCCATTCTCCTGTTTAGTCTAAATTATGGTTATTTGGCTTTTTTCTCAATCATTTTTCTCATACATTATGTTATTTCATATCAAGGAGGCTTCATACTTCATATTCTTATTTATCCCTTCTTAATTGTGATCACCAAAATTCTGTAGTTTGATACATCAAACATAAAATACTCTATATCAACCAACTCATGACGACAATACACATTCTAAACTTGAATGTGGATAATAAATACAAGAAAAATAAATATATTACCATCCCTCTCTCTCGTCTTCCCGGTCTTATCTCCCTGCACAACACCAGGTAAGGTCTGAACACCCTGAATCTGCCCATTTTGCAGTAAACCAGGCTCATTATTGGTCACAGATTGATCAAAAAATCATTCTCATGAAACATTTCTAATTTCTTTGCTAAGGAGATGGGTTCTTATCTAAACATGGATTTGCGCAAACAAAGAAGACGTTGAGGATTAAAATGCATATTTCTACTGGTTTACTAATGAGCAAGGTTCCTTTGATTGGTTCAGAGGGGTCATGAATGAAATTGTTGATCTTGATAAGCCGGTAACTAAAATTAGAATATTTAATTTTAATTTTAATGCGGAGTCCTATTCCTCCTCCTTTAAACTCTAATAAGTCTTGCTATTCCTAACAGAGTGTAGTTGAGATACACAACCACCTTACTAGCGTTTACGGCGACGGAGATGCACGATCTGCTCTCATAACCATGCTTGCAACACAACCATGCCAAGAATGGTGTCGATATTGTCTCTGGAACCAAGGTATTATTACATATTCACCATCATCTTGTTAATGGGATTATTGAAGACATACTTTGTTTAGTCATCTAATTCACTTGTTGCTGGTTTAAGTAAAGTCAATTTGTACTGAAAATCTCTTTCATTGACTAATCTTTTCATGTCTAATGAGAATTAAGTAATTAATTAGATGATTCATAAACTTATGTTCAAAGTAGTGAGACGTTACCTTCTTACCAGAATGGTTGTGTTTCAAGTGCCTTCAAATATCTTTATAAGGAGTGTGGGATTGTTTGTTTAGCTTAACCTGTTTTGCCTGGCATTTTAGTTAAAATACTCGTCAACTGAGGGAAACGTCACATGGTTCGAGTCATAGGGATATACTTAATTTTTAACTTCTAATAATGCGACACTATCATACGTTTCTGATTCTCATGCTTTAAGCACAAGGGATATTTGCTCATATTGTGATTGCAATGGAGTAAAAGTCCGTGCTTGATATGTGTGAAATAATGTACGTTTAATAACCGGGCCAGGAAAAACATTTTAAAAAAATTTAGCTCATAAAAAAGATGCTTGGAGTTTTAACTAGTGACTACTGTTACATTTTAATACTGCCAGTTAAGCTAAAAATTAAGTGTTGGTAATTTAGACATTGTACTGATGATCCACTTCAATGCTTAGCTTCTTTCTCATTTTAGTTTGCAGTTGACAAATCAGCCGAAAGGCCTTAGGATCTGTTCATTGTTCATTATCCCCATGCATTGATGTACATCTTGAGTACTGAACTTTCTGGCTTTCTGCTTTACTGTGCAGTTTGAACTTCAGCTAGTGTAATAGTGTGGTACGTACGTATTATATAAGAAGCCGTTATGTGCATGATCGACAGTTTTTTCAAGACACAACGCCATATTCACAAGAAGAACTTGATGAGGTTCGGGACTTGTGGGCGAACTATTTTCTTTACCTCTAGCCGTAGCTATTAGTAATGTATTTTGATTTCGAAAACATTGTGCGTCTTGTGCACTTTAACAGTATATGTGTATGATATTGTACGTATGACGAACGATCTTTGTTTGGTTCGTTCTTGAAACAATGTGTGACGACGAACGACTTTTGTTGTCGTAATTTGTAATGAAAGGGCTCCGTTTTCGTACAATCCCGGATTTTGGCATTTTATTGGCAACAGGAATTTTGATTCCAAATTTTTTTTAAACATAACCACATTAAAGGACAGAGGTTGTAAAAAATATGATGTATACTGATGCGTGTCTATTTTATGAGGTTTTTCATCTATTTTTACACGCATTTGGTCGCTCATTTACTATGTTTTAGCCTTTATTTCTCAACAATCGTGTACTTTCGTATTTTTATGCACTTTTGCAGATTTATGCGGAAAAGGGACGATTTAGCACCAAATTCATGTCCTCAAGTCTTTTGCATAATTAAGGAACAATGGAAAGTCAACTGGAGTCTTTATTTAAGTACCAAAAGTCAAAGCGAGAAGAAAACCGAAGAATTCCTTGCGGAAGCGGTCGACCGACCAACTAAACGGGTCGGCCGACCAGGCTTAATTTCTATAAAGTCCGAATTTTGAAGAAAGGCCCAAAATTCAACTAAGCCCGTAAAAGAGGTCGACCGACCCACCAAAGTGGTCGACCGACCTCAGCGAAGCCCAGGAACAGTTTCGGAAATAAATTAGAAGTAGGAGTCTTTTAAGGAAACTCTAATCTTATGCCCTATATAAACTAATCTCTTGATTAGGGTTTACTATCTAGTTTTATCATCTAGCTTTTACTATCTAGCTTTTATCAATTGACATTCATATTCAATAATCAAGTTTTATTTAGAAGAATTTTAGTTTTGTAATCTTTCAATAATTCCCAAGCATTCAATAAAGTTTGTTCCTTTCTGCCCTAATTCCGACTTTGGTAATTACTCTTTTAATCTAGCTTTATTATTGTTCTTATTACTATTGCATTCAATTAAGATAGAATTCTCAAGCTTTATTGAATCTCGCATGTTTAGATTATTTACTATGTTTACCATGTTTATTCCCGTTTTCATAATCGTCTTAATAACCACGAGTAGCTAAATTTCATATGTTAGGATGTAGGGGATGAATATGCGTAGGTAGTAGAAATTCCGAGACCGACTTGTAGCAGAGCCGCGGTCGGCCGACTCAAATAGTGGGTCGGTCGACCGAGGCTGTGGTCGGCCGACTGGAATAGCTGGTCGGTCGACCACCCGCGCATGTATCTTGTACCGTCTTTCCTTGTTGACTATAATATCCTACAATGATACTGAAAGGAGACTTGTAGGACGTTAGTAATGACCTACCCAAGATTGAGAGATACGGGAAGGGCATTGGTTTACACCTTAAGACGGCTAGGTTACTTAAGACTGAAAGGTATGTGACCTAAGATTTAGGAATCACCCTTATTGTTGACACCCAATAATTGTGAGACCTAGGAACTAATAGCATAGGCCGAAAGGAGCTATTAGGTAGCATAGACCTAAAAAGTTATGTTACACCCCTTACGCGACTGCAATACATGTTGACCTTAGGATTTATATTACCTTAGCTATTTATTACCCAAACATCCTAGCATCCCTTTTTATATATTTAATTCTCATCTTTATTTCTTGTTTTATTTTAATTCTTTGCTTAGACTTAGCAAACAACCAATCAAACCCCCAAAATTGTTACCTTTAAACATCAACATCAAACAATAAACATTCTCCACCTCTCTGTGGTTCGACCCTGACTTTCACTATCTATAGTTTAAGTTTAGGAATTATAAATTTTATCTTTGATACCCTCAACGACGGGCATCAAATTTTGGCGCCGTTTGATACGTGCCTATTTTATGCATTTTATTTACTCTTTTGGCACGTATTTTCTTACACTTTCGTAACTTTTTAGTTGCTTTTTCTCCCGTATTGTCTACTTTGGTATTTCTGTGTTTTGTATGTAGGAATACGCGGAAGTAAGCAAAACCAAGCCTTATTTGCCTTTAGGAAGCTGTTTTTGGAGCAATAATTCGGATGGTGCTTTCAAGTATAGTTATCGGGCTGGATCGAAACTGAAAATAAAGAGGATCGGTCGACCGACCGAGAAAACAGGTCGACCGACCGATGTCAACTACGTAATCGGCCCATTTTTCACGGAAGCCCAAATTCGCAGAAATTAAGTCCGCATTGGCAGAGTCGGTCGACCGACCGAGAAAACAGGTCGACCGACCAGACCCTGTTTCGAGACTTCCGTTTTCTTTTCTGATTTCCTAATCTTGTAATATTTCTTATTTAAGGAGATCAAAACTCTTCTATTAGGTTAAGTAGTTTTTCAGCAATTTTCTACCCTAGGAATTTTTCATCCAAGTACTTTATGTTGAAGACTCCATTGTTAGACTTTTTGGTATCAAGCTTTCATCTTTCCTTTTAGGATTTTCATTCAAGTTGTAAGTTTGTGATAATTAATCTTTCCTTTTGATTCAATCTTGTTATTCATCTTGTTGTTATTTCTTATTTCATGTTTTCCCTTTTATTGTCCTCTTTAATTATGTTTATCTCTTTAATATTCTTAGTAATTGATAGTTTCATAAAAAGAAGCATGCATAACTAATTCTTGTGATTAGGAATTAGGGGAACCATGTAAAAACTTGACTTTGATAAGTTTGATGATTAAATTACCAATCCCCCATTGTTGTTGGTGAACTAATCCTTAGGATTGAAAGATTATTAGGATTAGTTTAACAACAACTTTGGGATAGCCCTTGAACGAAAGTTTAGTGCTTTTCTAGGAACCCTAAGACCGTAAGGATTGGGTAGAATTTTGACCTAAAGGTTTATTCTTTGTTCCTTGGGATTGTGTTATTTTGTTATTTTACCCTTCATTGACTTGTTTTGACCATGGGGAACCTAAGTTCCTAATCTCCTTTCTATCTTATCTCAATTTTCTTGTTATTTTGTTACTTTAGTTGTTAGTTAAAATCCCAATTCAAACCCCCCTTTTTTAGTTACTTGCAATAGACTTTAAATTTACAAACATAATTTACCCTGTCTCTCTGTGGTTCGACCCTTGACTTATCCTAACTGAGTTTAAGCTGAGGTTTTATAAATCTTATCTTTGGCACCCCTCAACGACGGGTGTCAAATTTTGGCGCCGTTGCCGGGGAGACGGTATAATTCTGTTTGTTAATTTTTAGTTTATTTTTCTTGTCTTAAGGAACTTAGGTTCCTTAAGACCGTTCTTACCTTTTCTTCTAGTGCTATTTAGAAGACAGGTTTTTGAGAGGAAGGCTTGAGTACTCTCTTTATGGACTCCATTTATAGCTACCTACAGCCGAAGCCTAAAGATTTACCGAAAGGATTCGCCTTGCCTAAACCCACCACTGGCTCCTTTGAACTCCGCCCGACTCATATTAACTTGGTGGAGCAGAGTCAATTTTCTGGTCTACCTGATGAAGATCCAATAAAGCACGTCACAACCTTCACAGATTATTGTTGTTTCATACCCCTACCTGAAGGGGTAACTAGAGATGAGGTGCTGGCAACTCTGTTCTTATTCTCCTTAAAAGGAGACGCGCAAGAATGGTACCGGGACCTTAAAAGGACAAGTGACGGGATTACAGATTGGACCGCCTTGGCCTTGGCTTTTTACAAGAAATACTTCCCTCTTGCAAAAGCTGAGGACTTGAGAAACCAAATCCGTAACTTTCAGCAGGGACCTGATGAAGGATTTTGTGAAGCATGGGATCGATTCAAAAAATTGGTCCGTTCCATCCCTCACCATAACCTTCCACAATGGGACCTGTGTAACTGCTTTTACAACTCTCTTTACGATGACTATAAAATGATTCTTGATGTGGCCGCCAATGGAAGATTCCAAAACAACACCGATCATATGAAGGGTTGGCAAACCATTGAAGACATGGCGGCGCATAAGGCTACTTTTAAAGGTTCACGTGGGAATTCAAGAAGGCTGAATGTAGAGATGAATAGAGTGATGGCTCTTGAGACAACAGTTGAAGCCCGTTTTGAAAAGCTTGAGGCAACCCAGCTAAAGCTTGAAAAAGCTCTCCACCTTGTTCTGAGGGACCCATGGAGACGCTGAATGCCATAAATCTAAGGAGTGGCCGTGTTTGTGAAGATTCAACTCAAGAGGATGATCCAGCCGAAATTCCAAGTCAAGAATCCGATCCCGTCAAAAGAACAGGAGGTCGACCGACCACTTCGGTCAGTCGACCGACCACTGTTCCTGACGCGAGATCAGATTCTGAAAAAGAAAAAAAATCGGATTTTGCAGACTCTGGTCGACCGACCGACTTTACTGGTCGACCGACCGACGCTTCTGAGCAGAGTGCCGTTTTGACTCCGGAATCGCTGGACCCTTCCCTCATTCAAAGCCTTACTGAAATTTTACAGCTGAAAAAGCCAAAGGTTACTGATCCTATGGCTAAAGTCACCATTCCTTATCCTGAAAGACTGAAAAATTCAAAGGAAGATAAGAAATTTGGTAAGTTCTTAGAGATGGTGAAGAACCTTGAGGTAACCATCCCTTTCACTGACTTAATTACCCAGGTACCTTCTTATGCTAAATTCATGAAAGATATTTTAAGTCGTAAGAGGAATTTTCAGGACGACGGTGCTGTTGCTTTTGTGGAAGAATGTTATGTTCTTTCACAAAATAATATAGCACCCAAGTTGAAAGACCCAGGTAGTTTTTCCATCCCTTGTACCATAGGTAATCATTTAATAGGGAAAGCCCTTTGTGATCTAGGGGCTAGTGTCAGTGTCATACCTTATTCTGTATGTGAAAGACTTGGTTTAGGTAGACTTAAGGTCACCAATATTACTGTACAGATGGCTGATAGATCAACCCAAAGACCACTAGGGGTCTTGGAGGATGTCCCAGTAAAAGTGGGAAAGTTCTTTATTCCTGTAGATTTCGTTGTTTTAGACATTGCTGAAGATAGTCGAATACCTATTATTTTAGGTAGACCTTTTTTACACACAGCTGGGGCTGTGATAGATGTCAAACGCGGGACCATTACTTTAGAGATTGGGGATGACACTATCGAGTTTAGTCTTGCCCATAAGGCAACTACTCCTACTAATGATATTTGTTGTTCCATCGATATTGTAGACAGGAATGTTATCCTTAATTGGAGGGAATCCTTGACCAAGGATCCCTTAGATGATCTGACGGTTTTTGATAAGTATGCAGGTACTCCAGCTGAGGATGCTGAAAAGCTGGATTTGATAGAAGAAGAGGAAGAGGAATATGAGCTCACTAAAGAAGAGAATGAGAAGCTCATAAGCCTAGCTAATGCAAGTCTGGTAAACATGTGCTATTCTATAAATGCTAATTCTGTTCAGGCAGTTGAGGTAAAAGCACCAGAGCGTAAGCCACTTCCTCCTAATCTTAAGTATGTTTTTCTAGATGATACTGAGCAATACCCTGCAATTGTTAGCTCTAAACTTAGCCCTGACCAACTTTCTGCCTTAATGACTGTTCTTAAAAAGAATAGAAAAGCTCTAGGTTATTCTTTGGATGATATTAAGGGCATAAGCCCTGATGTTTGTATGCACAGAATAGATTTAGAGGAAGGGCATAAGCCCTATAGACAGGGACAGCGTAAATTGAACCCTAAGATGCAGGATGTAGTTATGGCTGAGGTTATGAAGCTTCTTGATGCAGGTATTATTTATCCAGTTGGCAACTCCAAGTGGGTTAGCCCAGTTCAGGTGGTTCCTAAGAAAGGAGGGACCACAGTGGTTAAAAATGATAAAAATGAGTTAATACCAACTAGAGTTGTGACTGGGTGGCGGATGTGCATTGATTATAGACAGTTAAATGCCGCCACCAAGAAAGACCATTTCCCCCTTCCTTTTGTTGACCAAATGACTGAAAGATTGGCTTCTAATAAATTCTTCTGTTTTCTAGACGGTTATTCAGGTTTCTTCCAAATTCCCATCCATCCTGATGATCAGAGTAAGACTACTTTTACATGTCCACAGGGTGTTTTTGCTTATCGCAGGATGCCTTTTGGGTTATGCAATGCTCCTGCTACTTTTCAAAGGTGTATGATGGGTATTTTTTCGGACTTTATAGAAAACATTATGGAAGTATTTATGGATGATTTCTCTGTTTATGGTAACGCTTTTGATCAATGCTTAGCTAATCTTGATAAAGTTTTGCAGCGATGTATTGATGTAAACCTTGTCTTAAATTGGGAGAAGTGTCATTTTATGGTTACTGAAGGGGTAGTTTTAGGGCATCTAATTTCAGATAAAGGTATACATGTTGATAAAGCAAAGGTGCAAGTGATTGAGCAATTACCCCCTCCTATTAATGTCAAAGGGGTGAGAAGTTTCTTAGGGCACGCAGGTTTTTACAGGCGTTTCATTAAGGACTTCTCTAAAATTGCTAAACCACTTACACAATTGCTTCTTAAAGATGCCATTTTTGATTTTTCTGATGAGTGCCTTTCAGCTTTTAACAGGTTGAAGGAAGCTTTGATCTCAGCACCAATCATCCAGCCACCAGATTGGGATCTCCCATTCGAGATCATGTGCGATGCTAGTGATTATGCTCTGGGTGCTGTGCTTGGTCAAAGGAAGAACAAGGCTCTTAATGCTATTTATTATGCGAGCCGCACCCTGGATGAGACTCAAGTCAACTATTTCACCACAGAGAAGGAGATGCTAGCCGTCATATTTGCCTTAGAAAAATTTAGATCGTATTTAGTAGGTAATAAGGTAATTGTTTATACTGACCATGCAGCTTTAAAAAGTCTTCTTCAAAAGAAGGATTCAAAGCCAAGACTTTTAAGGTGGATCCTCCTTCTCCAAGAGTTTGACATTGAGATCAGGGACAAGAAAGGCGCGGAAAACGTGGTAGCTGACCATTTATCTCGCCTGCAGCTGACTGATGGGGAAGATTCTTTACCTATTGATGATTCGTTTCCTGATGAAAGTTTGTTTATCATTAATAGTTCAGGTTCTTATCCCCCTCCTTGGTATGCTGATTTTGCTAATTTTGCAATTACAGGTAAAATCCCTCCTGAGTTGTCTTGGCAACAAAAGAAGAGATTTATGTTTGATGCGAAACAGTATTTTTGGGATGACCCTTATGTTTTTAAAGAATGCGGAGATGGACTTATCCGGAGATGCGTCCCCCAATGGGAGGTGAAGGACATTCTGGAAGCATGTCACTCTTCTGCATATGGTGGTCACCACGGTCCATCTAGGACCGTGGCCAAGGTATTACAGTCTGGTTTTTATTGGCCTACTTTACATGCTGACTGTAGAAATTTTGTAGGTAACTGTGATGCCTGTCAAAGGACTGGGAATGTCTCAAAAAGACATGAGATGCCACAAGTAGGTATTTTAGAGGTAGAAATTTTTGATGTTTGGGGCATTGATTATCAAGGACCTTTTCCCAGTAGTCAAGGTAACAGGTATATTCTTGTAGCTGTTGATTATGTGTCTAAGTGGGTAGAAGCCATTGCTACTCCCCATTGTGATGCAAAAGTTGCTATTAAGATGTTTAAAAAAATCATATTTCCTCGTTTTGGTGTCCCTAGGGTTGTCATAAGTGATGGAGGTATGCATTTTAAGGAGAAACGCTTAGGTGACTTGTTAAATAAATTCGGTGTCCAACATCGTAGGGGTTTAGCTTATCACCCTCAGACTAGTGGTCAAGTTGAGATCTCTAATAGAGAACTCAAGGAGACCCTAGCCAAGGTAGTTTCTAAGTCTAGGAAAGATTGGAGCCTAAAACTTGATGATGTTTTATGGGCCTATAGAACCGCGTTCAAAACTCCAATAGGAATGTCACCATTCAGATTGATTTATGGTAAAACCTGTCATTTACCAGTTGAGTTAGAACGTAAGTCTTGGTGGGCTATATGTGATCTTAATTTAGACCCTAATCTTTCCCGCGAGAAACGTTTATTGCAGCTAAATGAGCTAGAAGAATTCAGGCTGTTATCCTATGACAATGCCAGGATCTACAAAGAGAAAACAAAGCGCTGGCATGACAAGAGAATCATTAGACGTGACTTTCAGGTAGGTGATAGGGTACTGCTTTTTAATGCTCGTATTCGTCTTTTTCCTGGTAAACTGAAATCCAGGTGGAGCGGACCCTACACCGTTACAGCTGTCTCAAAATTCGGGTCAATCGAATTAGAAACCTCATCTGGTGAGAGGTTCAAAGTCAATGGCCAATATGTGAAGCACTTCCGAGGAGAAAATGAGTATGTCGGAAAGGTCGAAGTTTCTTACTTTGACCCTTTTTAGGATGCTCCTTAGAAGGTAAAAGGTCGTGCGGGACCTCTTAAACCAGCGCTACACGGGAGGCAACCCGTGCTTTAGTTTTAAGTTTACGTTTTTCCTTTTTATTTTTCGTTTTATACTCAGATGGAAATTGAAATCACTGCAGAAAAAGAAAAAATCGGTATTAGTCAGTACAGTGGTCGACCGACCGACTTTTCTGGTCGACCGACCAGACTGACAACTTTTTGAATTTTTTCTGACACAGTAAGTAAAATCGAAGAGCAGGTAAAAGTACAGTGGTCGACCGACCAGCTTTTCTGGTCGACCGACCACGATTTTTTACGGTTTTATTTTTTTCAGAATCAATGTCATGGGTTTGTTGTGTTTTGAACATAAAATTATTGCTTTGACCTATTCCTTCTACCAGCATTCCCTCTCTCTCATAAAACCCTAAAAACTATCCACCCTTCTTCCTCCTCCACCATTTTACTTACTTTCTTTTTAGCTTCCATCCTCAAGGTATGTGTTTCCTCCATTTTCCTTCTGTTTTTTTTTAGTTTTTACCTTCTTATTTTCGTTTTAGGTAGTATGAGTTTATCTTTTTAAAGTTTAATTTTGCTCTTCATTCCGTTTCATGCTTGTTTATGTGTTTTTATGTTAGTTTTTTCCTTCTTCTTGAGTTTATATGCTTAGATCTGAAAATTTTGGGTGATTTTGTGCTAATTAGGATAGTTTAATTCTTCCTTACAATTTTTATGCCTTTTTCCGCGCGAAATTCAAACCCGACGCCATCACTGTTACGGTCGGTCGACCGGAATCGAGGTCGGTCGACCAAAATTTGAATTTCTGGGTTTTTAAATTTTGCAGATCTGGGTTTCGTTTCTGACAAAGGTCGGTCGACCGACCGGAAAATGAGGTCGGCCGACCAGAGTCGCGTTTTCCTGAGTTTAATTGTTGAACAGTTTCTGATTTTTCTCGCAATCTGGTCGACCGACCTGTTATTACGGTCGACCGACCATACCTGCATTCTTCATGATTTTCTCAGTTTCTGATTTCTCATTGCAGCAAAAAAATACAGACCGTTTTGAAAAAAATGGTCGACCGACTAGCTACTCTGGTCGGCCGACCAGAGCTGTGGCAAAAGTTTCTGTTTTGCAATTTTTCGTGCCTAATTTTGTTAAAGCAATGTTTTCTTATGCTCATAAGACTTATATTTTTAATTGAACTTTGCAGCTTTACGATGTCTAGCCGTGATCAAGGAGGGAAACGCGCACGCACTTCGGGTGCAAGCACTTCTAGAGGACGTGTCTCTAGGTCTAGAGGTCTAGCAGTTCAGGACACGGATAGTCTACCGGACTATCCGCAGATCACTTTCATCTCTCCGGCCCAGAAGGCCCGATTCCTCCATCTGAGCGCTCATTGCGCGGTAGTGGCGACCCGTTTCCTTTGTGTTTCAGCTCTGCATGCATTGGGATGCCATGATGAGGTGGTTGCTATGCTCATTGGGACCGGGTTTGCAGGCCTTGTCTCTATGGATGAGATCACCTACCGCCTTCTTACTCTTGAGTTCTTCTCTTCCTTTACCTTTGATTTAGGGGCTCTTCACCCCGGCTATGATAGTTTTTGTATCTCTTTTCGCATGTTCAATGAAACTTATGCTTTAACTTTAACCCAATTTGCTCAAATTTTGGGTCTGTCTTCTGAGGGTCTTACTGATGACCCCACGGGGTCGTATTCTGATATGTGGTCTTGTATTTCTGACTCCAACGATGTGAAGAAGAAAAACAGTACCGTCCACCTTCCCACCCCCCGTTATTTTTTGCGTCTGTTGGCCAACACTGTTTTCGGCCGCAAAGAGTCTCAAAATGTTAACAACATTGAGCTCTCTATTTTGTCCGGTTATCTTAACATCGGACGTACGGGTCAGCAGTCTTATAACACTGCTCATTTGGTCGCTTCTCATTTTGTGTCAGTCGGTGAGGGAACTTCTTTGACCACTATTGTCTGTGGTGGGCTAGTCACCCGATTAGCCCGCTATTTTGTACCCCAGTTCCCTCGCTATGAGGATGCGGTCACCCCTCTATCCCGATACATGGACATGGATTATGTCAGGTCTGTGCGTTGGGTAAACAGTAGAGGTGTTTGGAAAATAGACACCTATCTCACTGACCGCATCCCCATCACCACGGCTCCCCCTATGTACCCCCTTTCTATTGTTATAGGGGAGCCCCGACCACTACTCCCGTCTTACCGCCTCCCGCTTAGGGGAGGCGCTTCTAGAGGTTTCAGGGCCCCTGCTTCCAGTGGCCACCATGCCACACCTGGGACAGGGTACCCATCTGATTTTACTGCTCCTCCTAATGTTTATGTTCCTCCTTTTGTTGATGACAGATCTATGCCACAAATGCTGGCGAGTCTTTGCACGCAGTTCAGCCAAAAACGGTTGGACGATAGTCTCTTCCAATACCCGGTTTACAAGGAGTATGCCACACAAGGTAGGCTCCCAACCGGCCCGTGGACTCACCCCACCTGGTACACACCTCTCGCAGGCGGTCGTGACCATGGTGAAGCTTCAGGCTCTGCCTCAGGAACAGGAGTAGGGTCTGAGGAGGATGGCGATGAGGGAGAAGGTGAGGAGAACGCTGAGCCGTTCTACGACTCAGCGGGATAGGGACGTGCTTAACCTTACCCTCTTTGGGGTTCGGTTTGGGGAAGCCCCTATTGATTGGTTCGGTTTGGAGAGGTCCACATTTACTTTGTAAGTGTTTTCCCTCCTTAGATTTCCAATTTTCCCCTTTAGATTTCCAGTTTTCCCCTCCTTCCTCCATAGACTCTGTTTGTAATTTTTGGTCTTTTTCCTTTTCTTTTCTTTGTTTGCTTCTTTTTCCGCCTACCCCCATCCCTATGCTGTGGTTGTATGCTGATGAGCACAATGAGGGCATTGTGCGTTTTGGTTTGGGGAGGGTGTTTGCATACTCCTTTGTGAGTATGCAATTGTTTTTGTGTCTTTTGTTTTTCATTCCTTTAGGTGTTTTTCTTGTTTTCATCCTCTCTTGTCGCGCGTCCTTCCCTGTCGGGCGTTCTTCTCTGTCTTAAGTTTTTAGGTCGAGTCGGAACGGATAAATACTAGTTATGCCTCACATATCACATATTGCTTTGCCTTGCATTTTTTCAAAAATTTTCAAGCTAGTCTTTTGCATTATCTACGAGTTTTTGTTGATTTCATGCTAAATTATTAGACTTGACTCTCTTTTTGGCGAACTACTACATATTCTAAGGATTAGAGCTTAATAAATCGGTGACATCCATGACCGATTTCATGTAGGTTGTGAGTAGTTTCTCCTCTTGAGGCATGTTACATCAATTTGCATAAACATGAATTTTGTCTTCTTAATACCTGTATGCATTCGGTTTTGTGGTTTGTTGACACATGTGGTAGAGGTCCCCCTTTCTCTTTATTCCCATTATCCTCACATAGCCAAATTGAACTCTTTTACCCATTTGCTACATTCTAAAACTTGCTTACCCTAGCCGAGCTAGTAATTTAGTAATGGGACTGTTTTCCTTGCCATCCTTTGGTTTATGCTTCATCGGTGAATTTTGATTTTGGGAGAATGATGAAAAAGAAAAAAAAAACGAAAAAAAAAAGAGAGAAAAAAAAAGAAAGACACAGAAAACGAAAAAAAAGAGAAACGGGAATAATAATAAAAAAAAAAACAGAGCAGCCTGTTTTCAAGGCTGGTCGGTCGACCAGTTCCCCCGGTCGGTCGACCAGGACCATTGAATGGGCCATTTTTTTCGAGAAAAAAATATATAAAAAAAAAAAAAAAAAATTTTTGGAAGAATTGTGGAATATTGGCATATATGAAAGAAAAAGCAAAAAGCAAGCAAAAAGAAGTGATCTTATAGTATGGATAGACGGATGTTAGCTCGGTTTAACCCCTCTTCCCATAACTTATCTTTACCCCTTCTTACCTTTAGCCTCACAATCCCAAATTTACCTCGGCATGTGTCATGGTTATTTAGTGTGGGAATGCATATGTACGGTTGTAGAGATTTTATTCATGTTAGATTGCAGGCATGTTCTTACGGGTCGTAGATAGGTGAGAGTCCTTACTTTTATTTATCTTCTTATCTTTCACATATACATTTGACCCTTTGCTTTCATGAGTGTCTCGAGCGTACCGCGAGAGTCCAATTAGAAAGGGTCTTGCAAGGTCGAAATTTTAGCATGCTTTTCCAACATGTTTAATTCGTTTTGCTCTTGACATTGTATTTGATCATAGTTGAAGGATGCATTAAATTGGTTAAGCATAGTGTTGTGTTTGGTTATGAAAAGTATGAGGTCCGTTCCATTAGGAGTTTTATTTTCTTTTGAGTCTTAGTGCTTGCTTGAGGACAAGCAAGGTTTGGTTTGGGGAATTTGATACGTGCCTATTTTATGCATTTTATTTACTCTTTTGGCACGTATTTTCTTACACTTTCGTAACTTTTTAGTTGCTTTTTCTCCCGTATTGTCTACTTTGGTATTTCTGTGTTTTGTATGTAGGAATACGCGGAAGTAAGCAAAACCAAGCCTTATTTGCCTTTAGGAAGCTGTTTTTGGAGCAATAATTCGGATGGTGCTTTCAAGTATAGTTATCGGGCTGGATCGAAACTGAAAATAAAGAGGATCGGTCGACCGACCGAGAAAACAGGTCGACCGACCGATGTCAACTACGTAATCGGCCCATTTTTCACGGAAGCCCAAATTCGCAGAAATTAAGTCCGCATTGGCAGAGTCGGTCGACCGACCGAGAAAACAGGTCGACCGACCAGACCCTGTTTCGAGACTTCCGTTTTCTTTTCTGATTTCCTAATCTTGTAATATTTCTTATTTAAGGAGATCAAAACTCTTCTATTAGGTTAAGTAGTTTTTCAGCAATTTTCTACCCTAGGAATTTTTCATCCAAGTACTTTATGTTGAAGACTCCATTGTTAGACTTTTTGGTATCAAGCTTTCATCTTTCCTTTTAGGATTTTCATTCAAGTTGTAAGTTTGTGATAATTAATCTTTCCTTTTGATTCAATCTTGTTATTCATCTTGTTGTTATTTCTTATTTCATGTTTTCCCTTTTATTGTCCTCTTTAATTATGTTTATCTCTTTAATATTCTTAGTAATTGATAGTTTCATAAAAAGAAGCATGCATAACTAATTCTTGTGATTAGGAATTAGGGGAACCATGTAAAAACTTGACTTTGATAAGTTTGATGATTAAATTACCAATCCCCCATTGTTGTTGGTGAACTAATCCTTAGGATTGAAAGATTATTAGGATTAGTTTAACAACAACTTTGGGATAGCCCTTGAACGAAAGTTTAGTGCTTTTCTAGGAACCCTAAGACCGTAAGGATTGGGTAGAATTTTGACCTAAAGGTTTATTCTTTGTTCCTTGGGATTGTGTTATTTTGTTATTTTACCCTTCATTGACTTGTTTTGACCATGGGGAACCTAAGTTCCTAATCTCCTTTCTATCTTATCTCAATTTTCTTGTTATTTTGTTACTTTAGTTGTTAGTTAAAATCCCAATTCAAACCCCCCTTTTTTAGTTACTTGCAATAGACTTTAAATTTACAAACATAATTTACCCTGTCTCTCTGTGGTTCGACCCTTGACTTATCCTAACTGAGTTTAAGCTGAGGTTTTATAAATCTTATCTTTGGCACCCCTCAACGACGGGTGTCACCGTTGCCGGGGAGGTGACGCCAGTGTTTATTGTTTTTGTTTTTGTTTCTCTTTGTTTAAGGAACTTTTTGTTCCTTAAACCTTCTCACCATTTTCTTGTAGTTTCCATCTTATGCACAGGTCAGTTCAAGGAGAACTCCTACCACTTGACCACGAGCTTGAGAGGACTCTTAGAGAAAGGAGAAAACAACTTCTAGCAAATCAGGAAGGAGGTTCACCATCTTCCTTATTTCAAGAAGACATTTTCGAACAACCATCTTTGCCATCTTCACCAAAAACACCACCTTCACAAACAAATTCACCCAACAATCCACCTTCACCAAGAACACCACCTTTTACCTACTTTCCAGTTTTTCCTAAAGAACAAGAAAATATGACAGAAGAAGCTACTATTGCCAGTCACTCCATGCCTCAGGCAAAGGACCTATACAAAGGGTTCACTTTACCTGCAGGTACTGGAAAGCCATTCGAGGCCAAGCCTGCCTATATTACTATGGTTGAAAGAAACCAATTTGGAGGCTCGGCCAATGAGGATGCTGCAAAGCATATTGAAATCTTCACAGATTACATATGCTCTATTGCACCCCCAGAAGGAGTGACGCAGGACCAGATTAAGCAGACCATGTTTATCTTCTCTCTTAGGGACGCTGCGAGAGAGTGGTACAGAGATTTAGACCGCACTGCTGCAGGAGTCACAGATTGGAATACCTTAGCCTTAGCATTCTACAGGAAATACTATTCTGCATCAAAGACCAATGCTTTAAGAGCGCAGATCACAAATTTCAAGCAAGGCCCCAATGAGGATTTTAGTGAGGCGTGGGACAGGTTCAAGAGACTTGTTCGATCCATACCACATCACGGATTCGAACAATGATTTCTTTGTAACCAGTTCTACAATGGCCTCTACGATGACAACAGGGCCTATCTAGATGCTGCAGCTAATGGGAGATTCCAAGATAATTCAGGAGAGACTAAGGGTCTCAAATTGATAGAGGATGTTGCTGTACACCGTGCTGAGCATGGCACTTCCAGAGGAAATCAAAGGAAATCTGAATACAACGTATCAGCAATTGAGGCCTTGACGGCCAAATTGGAGAAATTAGAGGCTGGAGGAAAATTCGATCTAGGAAGTGGAAGCAAGGGCGGTATTTACCAGGTGAACGCCGTTCAAGACGGACCCTTTGCTTGTGAGAGGTGCGGTGGAGAAGGGCACGTGTCAAAATTTTGTACTTCATCCAATGAAACATGTGCCGCTTTTCAGCATTATCGTGGGAACAATTTCTATGACCCGAATAATAATAATGTCCATCCCAACCTGAGGTGGACAAGCCAGAATGTTCTAAACCCACAACATATGCAACCTCAGCAAAATTCCACATATATCCCCCCACATAAGCAAGGTTTTCAAAAACCACCCTTCAACCCTCAACCACCTTCTAATCCACCACCCAACACAGACACTCTTATCCAAAATCTTATTGGGTTGGTTCAGAAGGAGTCACAGGCTAGAGAGGCAGGGATGAAGATGTTAGAGTCTCAGATTGCTCAAATCGCGGGCAAGAATGATACTAGGGCTCCGGGTCAACTGCCGACCAAAACGGACCAGAAAAAAGAGACTCTAAACATCATATCCCTACGAAGTGGAGCTAAAGTGGGGAGCGAGAAAGAAAAACAGCCGGATAGCAGCAAGGACGGTCGACCGACCGAAGATCCAGGTCGACCGACCACAGAGCAGAATCCGAGAATTTCCGCTGGACAGGAAAGCGGTCGACCGACCGAAGAAGATGGTCGACCGACCGCCATGGCAGAACCAGAGGCTCCTTTTCGTCCCGAATTACCGAATAACTTAAGAGATTTTCTTTTCAGGGGTGATAAGACCCCTAGGTTTCTGAAGAGGGCTGCAAATACTGAGTCTTCAGCCGCTCCTTTCCCAGAAAGACTCGTGCCTTCGAAGGATCAGGTATCTTTTGACAAATTTAAGGATGTGATTCGTTCATTAAATGTTCAGGTCCCGTTTCTAGAATTAGTTCAACAAGTTCCTTCCTATCTTAAATTTATGAGACAGCTTTTGTCCAGAAAGAGGTCTCTAGATAAGGTTGAGTCGGTGGCCCTCACTGAAGAGTCATCTAGTTTTCTATCACATGTCATTGCCCCTCACAAATTAGAAGACCCTGGTAGTTTTTCTGTCCCCTGCAATATAGGAACCTTCCCAGTTAAGAAGGCTTTATGCGACTTAGGTGCTAGTATAAGTGTCATGCCCCTAAGCGTTGCCTTAAAATTAGGAATGACTGAATTTAAAATGACCAGCATGACTGTCCAGATGGCAGATCGCACATCTATGGAACCTATAGGGGTGTTGGAAAACATCCCTGTGCGTATTGACAGGTTTTTCTTCCCAGTTGACTTCGTAGTTTTGGACATCCCAGAGGATGCCCATATACCTATTATACTAGGAAGACCTTTCCTCCACACCGCAAGTGCCATTATAGATGTAGGCACAGGGACTTTGACCTTCAAAGTAGGAAAGCATTCTATTATATATGGCCTATCTTATAGGAAAAAGGATGCTATGACCCCCATCACATGTAATGCTATCACTTCTGAAAAGAAGTATGTGGTCATCACTACTTCTTCTACTTTATCACCTATTCCTGCATCTGTTTTTACACCTCCGCCCCAGATTGGGAGCAATATAGAGGACACTTCTACTGTGGCTAGTGCAGGAATTTGTTTGGGGAAACCCCAAATTGAAGGAAGTCATAGTCCAGAGAGGCGGAATGGGATGTCTAAGCTATAAAGAAGATGAAGACCCGGATGTCGTGGATCGGGAAGAGAAGAAGAAAAGGAGGCAAGCTCAAGAGGAGAGACCGTCGCATATGCTTTGCGACGGCGGGAAGAAGATGTGTTTTGCTACACAAGCAAACACTGTGGAGACTACGGCGTATCGTCAAAAGCCGTGGTCGGATATTTTCCGCATCGTTAGCGGATAGTTGTTTTAAGTTTCAGTTTTAAAGACAATTTACTTTTTGTTGTGTGAGACTTTTTAATTTGGTTTGCTCGTAGTTTTAGAACTTTTTCTTTATGCTTGCGTAGTTAAGACTTTAGACTTGTTTCTGGAATCTCGCGCATTTGCGGGCGCATATATTTTTCTTGCTTTTTCAGGCTTTTACGAAGAAACGAAGACCGCTGGGACGCAGAGGGTCGACCGACCAGATACGTCAGTCGGGCGACCTAGTCGCCGTATCGCTCAATTCCTGTATTCTGCAGGAAGGTCGGTCGACCTGTTCTCTTGGTCGGTCGACCTACCTATCTGTCGCAGTCAGTTCGTTTCTTCCTCGGGAACCGTGCAACCGTCTTTGGTACTTGAGTAGCATTGCTAGCCACCAAAACCTCCCAGCTTACGCTGGTTTGGGGAGATTTTTCTCATACGCTTAACAATCCAGTGAGTTCTTTCCAGTTTTTCCTTAGTTTTTATTTATTTACATCTTTTCTTTAATTTTTTGAAACCTTTACTTAGGCTAATGCACAATGGGGACATTGTGCGGGTTGGTTTGGGGAATGGTTTCGTGTCACATGCATTGCATTTTGTCACACGTTTATTGCATTTCTGTCTTGCATTGTTCTTTTCTTTATTTTCCTTGCATATACAAAAATACAAAAAAAAAATTTCAAAAATTCAAAAATTTCCAAAAAAATGCACGTTTATTTTAGCATATAGGTCGAGTCGGAACGAAAGTATTTCAAGGATGATTTTGCTTTCTTACATGTTTATGCCTTTACCATTGCCTTGTCAACTTGTTTTAGTATAAGAGTCTTTTGCATATCTACGAGTTTTTGTCAATTTGTATATCTTGAGACTTGACTTATACCTTGGCAACCTACTATACATTCTGAGTTTTTAGAGCCTTATTCATGGTTTCATTCTTAAACCAATTGTTTGGATGTGAGTAGTACTCCCCTTGGAACATGTTACATCAATATGCATAAACATGAACTTGAATTGCTATATACTTGTTTTACTATCTCGTTTTGTGAGTCTTGATACGTGCATTTGGGATCCCTTTTCTCATATTTACCCATAAGCTTCACATAGCCAAAATTGTCTTTTTATTCCCCCAAAACTACATCCCATACTTAGCCTACCCTTCCAAGCTAGTATTTGTAGTCCTTGGTTTATTTTAAAGTATCTTGGTTTGTATGCTATCTTGAGCAAAAAGAGGAAAGAAAGAAAGAAAAGAAAAAGAACAGAAAAATTCAGAAAAAATGAAGAAAGGAAAAGGAAAACGGAAAAAGTCAAAAAACGTACAAAAGTCAGTCGACCGACCTCCTTCATAGGTCGGCCGACCACCTTATCATCAGATTCAAAATCCGTTTCAAAAAGTCCCTTTCTTTTATATGTTATCACTCCCGTACCTCATTCGAAAAAATATTTGGGGAGTCCTTTCATATATTTAATGTGAGAATTGTGCTACAAAAGAGCACTTCTTTAATATTAAAAGTTGTGAAGTTTGTTGTTGGGAAACGGTTTTACTAGCTTGGCTACTAACCCCACATACCCAAAAACATCTTAACCACTTCTACCTTTTACCTCACATATCTTTCATTACCCCAATTGCATGTATCTAGGCCACTTAAATGAGATTGTTGTACAAAGTTGTAGAATTCTTGTTCATGTTAGATTGCAGGCATGTTTTCATGGGTCGCAGTTAGGTGAGTGTCTCAACAAAATTACTTCTTTCTATCTTTTACATATACTCACCCTTTGCTTCATGAGTATCTCGAGCGTACCGCGAGAGTCCATGGTATAAAGTCTCTATAGTCTCTAGTGTTGCAAGTTTGACGACACCATAACTCGTTTGCATGATTTATATACTTTCTCATTTTGTACTTGGTATTGGTTTAGGCTGACATGTAAATTTCGCTCTGAGATTGAAATCGTTCCATTAGTTAAGATCGAGTCTATTTCTTGCTTGAGGGCAAGCAAGGGTTTGGTTTGGGGAATTTGATGCGTGTCTATTTTATGATGTTTTTCATCTATTTTTACACGCATTTGGTCGCTCATTTACTATGTTTTAGCCTTTATTTCCCAACAATCGTGTACTTTCGTAATTTTATGCACTTTTGCAGATTTATGCGGAAAAGGGACGATTTAGCACCAAATTCATGTCCTCAAGTCTTTTGTATAATTAAGGAACAATGGAAAGTCAACTGGAATCTTTATTTAAGTACCAAAAGTCAAAGCGAGAAGAAAACCGAAGAATTCCTTGCGGAAGCGGTCGACCGACCAACTAAACGGGTCGGCCGACCAAGCCTAATTTCTATAAAGTCCGAATTTTGAAGAAAGGCCCAGAATTCAACTAAGCCCATAAAAGAGGTCGACCGACCCACCAAAGTGGTCGACCGACCTCAGCGAAGCCCAGGAACAGTTTCGGAAATAAATTAGAAGTAGGAGTCTTTTAAGGAAACTCTAATCTTATGCCCTATATAAACTAATCTCTTGATTAGGGTTTACTATCTAGTTTTATCATCTAGCTTTTACTATCTAGCTTTTATCAATTGACATTCATATTCAATAATCAAGTTTTATTTAGAAGAATTTTAGTTTTGTAATCTTTCAATAATTCCCAAGCATTCAATAAAGTTTGTTCCTTTCTGCCCTAATTCCGACTTTGGTAATTACTCTTTTAATCTAGCTTTATTATTGTTTTTATTACTATTGCATTCAATTAAGATAGAATTCTCAAGCTTTATTGAATCTCGCATGTTTAGATTATTTACTATGTTTACCATGTTTATTCCCGTTTTCATAATCGTCTTAATAACCATGAGTAGCTAAATTTCATATGTTAGGATGTAGGGGATGAATATGCGTAGGTAGTAGAAACTCCGAGACCGACTTGTAGCAGAGCCGCGGTCGGCCGACTCAAATAGTGGGTCGGTCGACCGAGGCTGTGGTCGGCCGACTGGAATAGCTGGTTGGTCGACCACTCGCGCATGTATCTTGTTCCGTCTTTCCTTGTTGACTATAATATCCTACAATGAGACTGAAAGGAGACTTGTAGGACGTTAGTAATGACCTACCCAAGATTGAGAGATACGGGAAGGGCATTGGTTTACACCTTAAGACGGCTAGGTTACTTAAGACTGAAAGGTATGTGACCTAAGATTTAGGAATCACCCTTATTGTTGACACCCAATAATTGTGAGACCTAGGAACTAATAACATAGGCCGAAAGGAGCTATTAGGTAGCATAGACCTAAAAAGTTATGTTACACCCCTTACGCGACTACAATACATGTTGACCTTAGGATTTATATTACCTTAGCTATTTATTACCCAAACATCCTAGCATCCCTTTTTATATATTTAATTCTCATCTTTATTTCTTGTTTTATTTTAATTCTTTGCTTAGACTTAGCAAACAACCAATCAAACCCCCAAAATTGTTACCTTTAAACATCAACATCAAACAATAAACATTCCCCACCTCTCTGTGGTTCGACCCTGACTTTCACTATCTATAGTTTAAGTTTAGGAATTATAAATTTTATCTTTGATACCCTCAACGACGGGCATCATATACTACCCAATAATAGACATGGGATTTTGTAAAAAACTGATGTATATAACAGCAATAGACATGGGATTTAAACGAAAGTCTGATGTAAAAATCAACAATAGACATAGGATTATTTTTAAGGAAAAACTGATGTAAATAACATTAATGGACATAGGATTTTTACATATTAGACATGGGATTTTAAGAAAGTCCGTTGTCCATTATAAGCAATAGACATAGGATTTTTGAAACATCCGATGTCCATTAGAGTAATGCACATCGGTTGTACAACCTATGTCTATTACAAACTAAAGGACATAACTGAACTCTACATCGGTTCAAAAACCTATGTCTATTAGTAAAAAAATCCTATGTAGTAAGCAACTTTTGTAGTAGTGATGGAATTGCTTGGGTACCTTGGAACGGGTATTTGTATGCTTACTTGTGCGTATCTTGGAACGGATATGGATTTACTTGAGTCTACCTTGGAACGGGTATGTTTACTTGAGTCTACCTTGGAATGGGTATTGGGATGTTTGAGTGTGCCTTGGAGTGGGTACCGTAATACTTAGTATGCCTTGGATCGGGTAATGCTTTGTTTGGAGTAAGATGTTAGGCATACTTATGTTGGATAATGTTGAGTAACATGCTTCACATGATGTTGTTTATGTTGAAGTATGTATGGATGTTATATGATTACTTGTTATGTGTTTATTGATCATAAACGGCTGGGAGAACCTCTAGTTGCTCCCCACTGACTGTGGCGTACATGTTTTCATGTATGTAGGTTGGTGTTGATTGCAGGGGGATTTATATGAGAGCTAGCGAGCGGTGCTATGGCATTGACATGACTAACCTATAACAATTAGTTAGTTTTATTTATTTATCATTTGATATTCTTGGGATACCATCCCCGTTTGGCTTGTTGTATATAAGTTTAAATACTTAATTTAGTTTCAATTTCCGCATTTAGTTTTATTCTAAAATAACCTCGCATGTTTTTAATTCATGTTAAAAAGTTTAAATTCCGCGCATTTTTTCGCATGTTGCATGTTTATTTATTCCGCATTCGCGAGGGGTTTTACAATTTATCATCAAGGTTTAATCTTTCATTAGTTTAGTGCAAAACTTCTTCATTAGTTTACATTTTGAGGTGGGTTGTAAGAAGAAAAGTTGAAATACAAGCTTTATTCAATCCAAGATTCAATCTTTTCTTTTATTGGTATAATTTTTATCCTTGTTTCCTTGTTTTTGTTCAATTGTTTACATTTGTTAGCTGTTTGTTTTCATCTTATGTTCTCCACCATGTTCGCTCTTTTCCCTTCATTTGTTTACATTTCATGCCATAATATGAGTGAGTAGAATCCCACCTAGGGGTAGGGGGATCTATTGTGGTTAAATGATAAAGGTTTATATTTGAATTTCCACTTAGTTGTTTAAAGGTATTATCTTTCAAGTTTGTGCATGCTAGGTGTTTGTTAAATTGCCTCAATGAAAGTTAGGCTTTCCCTTCATGGATTTACTTGTCCTAAATAAGAGTTTGAGTTGTGTGCGCATGTTCGATTGTTGGGAATATTTAGGTCAAAAGGCAGGATAGACTTAACTTAGACACCAAGTCGACTCGAAAGACTAGACTCGCCACAACTTACCTTTGAACAACTAGGATTTATTCATGCTTAATGTCATTATTATTCCACTTTAATGAACCCGAAACGCTAGCCTCTTAATATTTGTCAAATTACATCTTCTTTATTGCATTTAGTTAGTTCATTCGTTTTTTCTATCAATAGTTTACATTTTAGTTGTTACTTAATCATCAAACCCTTTTGATTGACTAAGCTAGATTTGAACGAACTAGGTATACATCAACCCCATCTCTGTGATCAACCTCGACCACTAGCGACATAGTGTTAAGTTATAAATCTTGTTTGTATAACGGGTAGTACGACACGCTCGCTAACACTTATTAAAGTTTATAAGTTAGATTTTAATTTTTTTTCCGTCAAAGCTAAATTTAACTAAGTTTATATGTAATGTTCTTGAATTTTATTGTAATATTTTGAGCTTAATGTTTAATAACTAAACTTAGAAACATTATAGTAATACTCATAATTTTTAAAACAAAACTCAAAAACATTATTACACTGCTCAGAAACTATAAAACTGGTGTAGTACGCACATCAGATGTATGATCCACTTATTGTATATTTGACCTCTTTTACAAGAAACAATCATTGTCCCCAATTTATTATGCAATCATTTCCATAATTATTATCGTTCATCAGTTACACTATAAAATTACGCAAATTTGCTTCTTATGCAATCCTTACTATAATTATTGTTCATCACTTTAGTTGAATTCTCTTTTACAATACTACTAGTTTTATACCCGTGCAATTTGCACGGGTATGCAATTTTATTCATTGTTATTATCATAAAGTATAAATAGACATTAATAAGGTTTTTTTGAATGTTGACATATTTTTTTATACAACACTTTTAATACTAATATACACCAATAGTTAATAATAAAATATTAGTTTAAAAACGTCATCATGAATGTGTATGCATTTTTATTCTCTTTTAAAGACGGGTAAAATGCATGACCTTATGAAGATATGCATATCGAGCATTAATATAATATGGGATATATAAACTTGCAAACAAAAAAAATCAACCCAAAAAACCAACTGAAACACGCTCAAAAATAACATCTTTTTTCAATGGTAACTCAAAAACCCGACCTAATAATATATAACTCTCATAACACATGAGTCATAATAATATTCACAACATATCTGGCCGATAATCGGATTCATAAATTATTTTATTTATTCGGAGTCGTATTCAAAACTCTTTTTTTCCGATTTGAAGAATTGTGAATCTTGTGATTTATTCATAGTAATATATTGATGTGTTATACTGAATTGGTCAATTTTTATGGAATATTTAAATAGTATAGAGTTTAATTTTAAAAAAACACTACAATTGCCGTAATAATATTGCATTTTTTTAACAAAATATTGTCCACATTTATTTTTTTATTGTATTCAATAAATTTTACTTAATTAACATTTAGTTGATGGAACATTTTTTTTTAATACTCATTATTATTTTGATAATATACTTTTATTTAATTTATTCATATCTTATAAAAAATCAAAATGCAAATAATAATTGCCAAATTTGAGGAATGACAAATAACTTAAATTGCGATTACGTCTACCACTTTTTTTCTTTTACTTATTTTCTTTTTCTTCAACGGGCCCTACCACTATTGCATATAATATGTTGGTGTATGATGATGTGGATGCATCAAATTGCTTGAAATGATTTGTTTTAATATAGATAAGATTCCAAAATGAAAATCTGCAATTAAAACATCTCCCTTTAACTAAATGAATAAGTCCTGTAACTAAATAGTAAATCTTGCTTGCGACGGGTCACCATTTGTAACGGATATTTTGTGAGATAAAATGTATATAAAATGAGTTAGTGGAGAAATGGGACCACATGAATAGTGTTGGAGAGAGAGAGAGAGAAAAAAAAAGTGGGTATTTTGTGAGAGAAAACAGTATCCGTCACAAGCTTGCGACGGATAGTGCCGTTGCAAATAAGAATTTGTGGTAACTAAAAGAATAAGGGGTCGTTTAGTTCGTGTAACAACCCGACCCACCACCGCCGTAACACAAACCCAATAAGATGGGTGTGCACTTTTGGGCCCGTTATTTGTCCTCACTTAAGCCCAAAAGCACAAGGCCTTGTTACTAAGTGGTGGGTGGAAGTTGTTATAAACATATCACAAGCCTCACATTCTATCGATGTGGGACAACTTTCCTCTCATACTCTTGGGGTGTTACAAACTCCCCCACTTAAAGAACACAACGTCCTCGTTGTGCCTCAAACTTGACCACAACCAGGGCCAGAATCCTCCCCGCTAGGTGTGTGACCCGGGTACTCCCGACCAGAGGCTCACCACACGGTCGCAGGGTCGCTCTGATACCATTTGTAACAACCCGACCCACCACCGCCGTAACACAAACCCAATAAGATGGGTGTGCACTTTTGGGCCCGTTATTTGTCCTCACTTAAGCCCAATAGCACAAGGCCTTGTTACTAAGTGGTGGGTGGAAGTTGTTATAAACATATCACAAGCCTCACATTCTATCGATGTGGGACAACTTTCCTCTCATACTCTTGGGGTGTTACAGTTCGCTACTCAGAAATTAAATAGAATAAAATGAAAAACCATAGAAGTATGAGTTTCTAATTCCATACCTTATAAAACTTGTTTGGTTCATTAGAAAATTTAACATAAATGTATGCAATTTGAATCCATATATAAGAAGGAAGTGTGTACATTTGCCAGTAATGCCAACCAAACACCCATAAGTTGTTCTCCAAATTTTCCTCATCAGTTATTTTATGAAAAGTTGGAGTTCTACCTATTGCCCTTATTCTGTAAGGTTGGCCCTTGTATCAAATTTATATGATCTTATTGTTATATTATATCATGTTAGTCTACCAATGAAACATGACCTTCTGATACCGTCGTTCAGTACCAAAAATAAATACTTAAGTACTACTAACAGAAGTCAGTGGTAAGTAGGTCGATCTCCACAAGGAGGCAAGGTATATGTTCTAAGTTTCGTCTATCCGTCACAAAGGGGGGTTTTTAGGGATTTTTATAGTCTAAACTAAAACAAAGGAAGACAAAATGGTAAAAAAAGATATAAAATTCTAGCAAGGAAAAGAAATAGCTAAGACAACCGGTTCACCATAATTAATTAACCCTAGTAAACAGTTCTTAGATTAAACAATTTAAATATAATCCATGGGTTAGCGAAAATCTCCTTTCGGTTTCAATTCTCCCTAAGACAACAATAGCTTAGCTTTCGTCCTCACTACAGTCCTAATGTGTTATTACATGCCTCAACCTTTCGGTCTAGGTCAAAGTTTAACGGATCAACTAGTTGAATGCGTCGACTCAAGCAACTAATCGTTATTATATGTAGCAAATGACAACAAGCATTATATGAGAATAATCATAAAAAATCGATTAGTAACTTTCTTAATTACGGATTCCTTAAGTCTTAACAGAAAAACTACCTACGCATAATTAAAAGATAAACAAAACATAAAAGAAACAAAAAGCAAAAGAAAAATGAAATAAGGATTACCGATTGACATTGAAGGAATAATACAGATCTGAAAATGCAAAAGGAAAGGAGAACGGAGTTTCCTCCGTCTCCTTTCTACAGCGACGAAATAAAAAGTGAAAAAGAATTCTAAAATAAAAGTTGATGTTTTATGTGTTGAGGAGTAGTCCCTTTTATAAGAGAAAACAAAAAACTCCTCAAATCTGACCTAAAGTCCAGCACAAACCGAGGCCCATTAGTGGATTACTCGATCGAGCTCCAATTTCACTCGATCGAGTAAAAATCTCCAAAATACCCTCGATCGAGTAAAGCAAGGACTCGATCGAAGTCTTTCTCTCTGACAATTACTCGATCGAGCAAACAAAGGCCTCGATCGAGCGTTTTTCTTCTAAAGACTACTCGATCGAGTACTTCTCAGCGCGTATTTCCTGCACTGCGCACTGAAATTCAAACGGCTGCCATTTTTCGTTACTCGTCCAAATCAAGCGTTTTTGGTGGCGTTGGAAAGCTAAGAGGACAAGCTTTCATCTCCAAATGGAATCACCTGATTATCTGTTGTAGAACTCGAGATATGACTCTCCAAAGTAGGTACTAGCAAATTGAAGTTCTTCTTTGCTTGCTTAGCTTCCTTTCTCCATTGTGCGCACCTCAAGTAGCTTTTCACTTGGACGATTGACGCTTTCCAATGCTTGTAAGGCTTATTCCAACTTCCATCTTCTAAGCATAGCTTACTTTCGACAAAGAGGCATGATTTTCGCGACTTTTACATTCTTTCCTGCAAAACAACAAGAAATACACAAAGAAGCAAAATAGGGGCAAAATAGCGCATAAAACGCATGAAAATGCATGAAGATGCGTGCCAAAAGATACTAAAAGGTATATGAAATATGCACGCATCATCTTCGTTCTTAGTTTTTAGTCACTTCTCTTTTATTTATTTATGAAACATTTTATCCCAAAAAAAGTCGTAGACCTATAAAGAATAACTGCAGTACAACAAATTGCTACTTCCTCCATTCCAATCAATTCTATACATTTCACTTTTTGGCCACTATTTATAAGTCGAGTGAATTTTCGACACAACTTCTAATATATAACATAAAAGATAGTCAAGTGAGATCTTGTTTAAATTCTCTAACTGAGTACATTGTGAATATTAAAATTTTATAATTTTTATCGATGTATAACTAAAGATATTAACAAAAGAAAATGAGTATTGACAAACGTGAATAAAGTAAATGTATAGAATTGATTGAAATGGAGGAAGTACTTAGTAATTAATAGCCTTTTGTATAGGTGATTTTATAATAATATATTTAATCTAAACTTTATAAACATGAAAATTCATAAATTCTCTGCTATATGCTTTACGCAATTTGACATTATTTATGGAAGATATTTATGGAGAGTTCACTTCTAATACTATTATTTCCGAATAAATACATATTCTTATACCTTAATTTAGTATATCTTATATGAATAGTGTGTTAAATTTAAATTTACTTTAAATTTTATCATCTTTATTTGCAAAGTTTTTTTTAATATCATTATTACTATAAAAGAAGAATGTATAACTGCATACGTGGCGCGCTAATATTCCACCGTTCACTCTTTCGCTCACTCACATTCACTCTCACAAAAATCAGTTTCGTAGACCAATGAGAACCCTCAATTTATGCCAAGTCATATATTTTTATGTATTATAATATTATATTATTATTATTATTATTATTATAATCATTCCAAGATTCCCTAAATATTATACCGAGATTCCCTAAATATTATAAATATTATAATATTATACTAATAACAACCAAACAGATTATACTAATAACAAATCCTAAATATTCCATATATATTCCCTACCAATCACGGTTGTTTACCATAATTCCCTACCTATCATCATTATTACTATAAAAGAATCTTGGAATTATGAATAGATGGCACTATGTGGTAACTGGTAACAGCATTAGACCTTACACACCCTCACATTCACCCACACAAAACAAGTTTTCATCAGCCAATTAAATCCTTACAATTTTGACAAATCATTCTTGACAAGTCAGCCATTATTAAATATGGAATTTGCACCCATATTTTCAATTAATGGGTTGTAATGTAACGTTTTCATACCAAATTAAATTTGAAATTTCAAGAATCCGACTCACAAAATGATTCTCGAATTATTTAGAGAATATAATAAATAAAGTTGCCTTTAATGGTCTGAAAATATAAATTAAGAATATCATTGAACATAATTAGGGGTTAATTAGGTGAATATAAAGTTCGAGGATCATTGAAGATAATTACGTTGTGAACTAATAAAGTTGCCTTTAATGGTTTGCTACATAGTTTCAATTCGTACAAAATATGACGGGTTAATTTAAGAATGTAACAATACCTTATTAAATTGGGTTAATTTAAATTTTATTAAAAATATGACGCCCTCACATTCACCCTTACAAAACAATTTTTCCGAAAAATATAATACTTTGAAATTTGACAAGTCAGATTTCCTAATTGATTTAAAAAACGTGTTTTATCTATCAAAAAAGACAACGTAAAACAAGTCAGATTTTCTAATTTGCCTTTCATATTCTCTAAACAAGTCAGATTTTCGAGAAACTGTTATTTTTGTCCTAGATTATCGAATTTAAATACACTCATTTAATTTAGATTTCTACCTGATTAGTTATTTTATTCATCCTATTTGTCCGTCAACTTAAGTTCTGTCACCAATTCAGCAAATACAATAACTTTCCAAATTAATCATTATTAATTATTTAATCTTTTTTTTAATCGTTTATTGTTTTTTTCTTATATATCTTATTCATTCATGTTATCATAATTAATCCAAATATTTCCATCATTGGTAACAGATATTCTAAAATTAGTGTACCAGGAAATTCACCTTTTGACCGAACATATCTTATATGCAAAACAACCCCGTTAAAAGTCAATTTGTTCGAATAAATAGAATTGTTATATAATGAAATGAATTTGCCTTTGTCATCTTTAAAAGTAAGTGTACACAACCCCGTGATTTTTCACGGGTGTTACACTAGTTCACATCTAAAAAAAATACTTCCTTTTATTCTATATAATAGTCCCAATTGGACAATGACACAATATTTAAAGAATTGAATTAAATAATATAAAATATTGTATGGGATAAAAAGATTGGAGAGAGAATGTATTATTGATTATTATTGTGGGTAGAGTGATTAAAATAAGTAGTATTGTGGAATAAGGTAGGGTATTGTTGTGAGTTAAAGTGATTAAAATAAGTATAAAAATTTATCAAAAATGGACAATGAAACATTATTATGAATAGACGGAAATAAAAATCGGACTCTTATGTAAAATAGGTGGGAGTAGTACATATATGCACGGATTTACAATAATATGGGGAATAAATGAACAATATTGATATGGCAGATAGCAAAAAAAAAAGCACAAATTCTCATTTGTGACGGCGGATACGGTTTCCTCTCACAAAATACGCACTTTTTTTCTCTCTCTCCAACTCTATTCATGTGGTCCTCTTTGTCCACTAACTTATTTTGTATCATTTTATCTCACAAAATATCCGTCACAAATGGTGACCGTCACAAGCAAGACTTACTTAAAAAAAAAAAAAAAACACAAAAAAAAGATCGTTTAGCAGGTATTGAAAAGGCGACTTGTTGTTGAAAAAACAGAAGAAAGAAAACAAAGGTCTCATAATTACGTCAACACAAGTCACAACAACGTTCAAAACAGACTCATTGGTTGTGTCAGCCCCCAAAACTTAACACACACAAACACAATTAGACAACAAACCTACTGCTCTAATCTTTATTGTTTACACAATAAAGATTCAAACTTTCCGCTCTAAACAATCAATCCACAAAAAACCCACTAATCTTTTCTCTATTTTTTTCAAAAATTCATACCAAAACAAGTAAAAAGTGAAGGGTATTTAGCTGGTAAATCTGTCAATTATTAGATGGAATTCCATATATTACAGTTTTATCGAGTGTAGACAGACAATTCCAAACACAAGTGCCTAACAAAATCAAGTGTTTCTGAGTTGTTCTTCCTTGTTTATCAAACTTCCCATTCTTCATCTTTTTGCATTGTTTTACTCTTTATGTCTGATTTTGTTTTTGCGTCTTAGATCTTCATTATCCCAAGAACTTGGTATCAATCTACATTTAAAGTGGGTGCATCCAAAATCACCTGATTTCTCAGGTATTCATTTGCAATCTTCTTGCTCCCTTCGTTCCTGTTATTTGTTTAACTTTGATTAAAATATGCTCATAATGAATTTCAAAAGTTAAACAATTGATTGGGGACGTAGAAGTACTTTAAGTGCTTGCTGATTTCAATTTTTTTTATGGGATATACCTGTTATTACCCAATAAATCTATTGTTTTATTGATGTTGGACATAGTTGTATAATTACATCTACTTTTTGTGTACCCCTTTACATGGCTTTTTTAACGACGATAACATTGCCCTAGTGCCTGAAAGAAAGGCTTCCGCATATTGCGGGGTAAGGAGGTTTACATGGGGTTTCAAAGTTACAGTGTTTTGTGTGATTATAGAATTGTGGTGTTAATGTGGAATTGTGGGAAATTTGGCTATTGCCCTTTGTCCTTTTTTCTTTTGGAGTTTGTCTAACCTATAGTATGAATGAATGTTGATTTCTGAAGTATGATCTGAATATATGGTAAGTTTGATAAGTACAAGTAATTTGATGGTTCTGGAGTTTTCTTTTGGCTGGTAGGTTTGACAGTTTGGTTCAATAAAAATTGGTTGTGGACATTTTTTTCCCTGGTTGGTAATCTAATTACTCTGAAGTTATCATAATTCTGTGGTCGGTGATTTGATAAGGTCAATTGCTAGTGAAATCTATTTGTTTGAGTCAACAAATGTGTGCTATATGCACTTCTGCTTTGTTATCGTCTGCATTTTGCTCTTCCATTTTTGCCAATAGTAAGAACGAACTTCTCTTTCATTTAGAATTTGAAAGCCAAAAGTTTAGGTTTGAAGAAGGTAAGAAATGGTGTCTTATTTCTATGCTGAGTATTTCAATATGTGACGTTGCATAATTGCGTGGTTTGAAGTTCATTGTGCTGAACTCGAACCCAATTATCTGACCTAGAAAGGAGTTTTATACATATATATAGAGAGAGTTTGGATCATGTGAGTTTGGTTTTTTTTATGGTGAGTTTGTGCTTTAAAATTATTTCAATGTTATTCTTATGTTTCTCATGCGAGTTTGGTTTCTTATTATATTATCTTTCATTTTATTTTTATTTTTGTCTTACCACCCATGGTTTTAAATCTCGGCGGTGTTGTATCGGATTTTCACTCTACCGATACGAGATATCGCCCGAGAAATCACCGAGATTCACCGTAATTTGCCCACAGTGGCGGATTAAGGTCCGGTTATACAGCTACCGCGACTACGACCGATACCGAGATTTAAAACCATATTACCACCTATTATTTCCATTTTTTGGTTAGTATTGTCATTCCCGTGCTACTCTTTTTTTTGTCCTTTTTATTTTCTTTTTTTGTTACCCGTATCAGGGTAACAAGTGAGATTAGCGATAGGAAATTGCTCGGCGTGGATAGAGTGATGGAGGGGCAATCCTGGAAATTCAACATTAACCCCGATGAAAATCCGACCATCCGTGCTAAACCAACGGCTGCAATTGCAAACCCGGATATTGGTGGGCGGGGTAGTTTTTGGGCAGATCTTACAATGATTGGTAGAAAGTTGACGACTTGAATCGAAGCCTTGTTTTTTAGCCAGTGATATTGCTTCAGATAATTCAACCATTTATTGTTGTGATGGCTAATTTTGATTCAAATTAAATGCATCCCCTAATTTTGTATATGGACCAATGTTATCAGGATCAGGATCCTAGTTTGAGGGGTGGTAGGATTGGATCGCTCGTAGGATCGTAAGATCCTACAAATAGCTTGGATAAACAAGTTTATGTATACAATTTGGTATAATTTGTGATGTATAATGTTAAAAGTTTATTTATTGACATGAAAGTTTTAATAATTATATCAACATATTACATATACTTTTAGTTTAGAGTTGTAAGTATAGAACAACAACCAACACACAAATTTGAAACACAAAAAAGCATTTTACGATCCTGAACGATCCTACTACAATCATGCACGATCTTGTACGATCCTACCCGATCCTGTACCGATCCTACCACCAAAACGATCCTACGGCGATTTGAATCGTTTTCCACTTTTTGGATCGTAGGATCATACGGATCGCGATTTTAACAACAATGATATGGACTGTTTTGGACGTAATTAGGACAATATTTTTATTAGAGCTAGTATTTATTTCAGTTTTTTTGGGTTTGTTTGGGATGATTTTGGCGTTGGTTGGGTTTGATCTAATGGTGGAGATTTTAAAGCAGAAAATCACCATAAGAAACCAACTCACCATATATAGTTGAGGACAGGTCGCGTTCTAGATTCTTTAACTTGCTTCTTGAACTGCATCGAACAACAAAGAACAAACCACCACGCACCTTAGGTTTAGGAATTATTTTGTAATGTGATGAAATAAATTTGTTCTCTACATGAATTTTCATCTTTCTTTTGGGCTATTGAAAGTTATGAGTATAATTTAGGTTTCGAGAAGGTCATCAATGGTAGTACCACAATATGAACTGAAGTTTTTTTTTGCAGATTCTGGTTCAATCATTGTTCTCATTGTTGTTTTATTGATTAGTGATCAGTTCTAAGTATTTGTGTGCAAATAGAGGGAGATCAATTATAGATAGTTGTAAGGAGACGGGTCATGTTTTGGTAGAGCTGTGATTCGTACTTTGAATATGAAGGCTCCAGATGCTTGGCGTTTAAGCATGCAAATCTTGCCGATGCACCAGCGCCATCGACAAGCTTCCAAGAGACCCATGTGGATTTTGGTGCTGCTTTGCTTGGTTAGCTTCTTTCTGATTTGTGGTTATGTATATCCTCCCCAAAACACCTCCGCTTGCTATGTGTTCTCTTCTAGTGGCTGCAAAGCTTTTTCCGATTGGCTCCCACCCACTCCGAAAAGGGAATTGACTGATCAAGAGTTGGCATCTCAAGCTGTCGTTAAGGAAATGTTAAGAGCTCCACTTCCACCTACAAATAGTCCGAAAATTGCTTTCATGTTCTTGACCCCTGGAACTTTGCCTTTCGAGATGCTTTGGGATAAGTTCTTTTCCGTAAGGCTCTTTTATTCACGTTTCACCGTTCTCTCTTTTGTCGCTGAATTTTCCTTTCTGTCTGATGTGCAGTTTTAAGTGTAGATGATTAACTACTCGTTGACTTTGACTGCTGAAATTACTTTCTCCTTTTGTAAAAAAAATTAGAACATTACTTACGAGGGTTACATTTGCATTGTAATGTCCATAGATTAAAGTGCTGTCTTACTTACTGTCCGTAGTTTGTTTCATCTTAATTCTAGCTTAATATATTTCTCTGAAGGGTATGTTAGATTTCCTGGACTGTGTTTATATAAAAGCAAATACCCCACTGAAGTTTGATTAGGTTTATATGGTAAAACTTGAAGGGCCCTAACATCTAGAAAAGTGACCGTTCTGATTATTTTCTTCTTTTGCTGAAGTATTGTTCTTAGTAGATTTTGAATATAAAGATATTAACTAAGATGTTGAAGATGGTCTTAGATGAGGATTTATACTCTAGAGCTACGTTACTCCTACTCCTCATATTTTCTCGTGTATCCGGGACTGACACGTGACTCTGACTCGAAAATGACTTGGGGTATGATTCAGGGAACTGCATTGTAAACCTAAGATATGAGAATTTTCCTTTAAGTAGCTGAGCCGGACACTTGTAACTTGTAAGTGTGCCTGTGTTGGATACGTCTATGGTCTATCAGTATGATGGAAAATCTCTCCCTTTTTTGTCGTGTAAATGTCAGAAAGAATGTGATAATGTGATGGCAGATCTCCTCTTCTTTTGTACCAGGAAAATTGAGCAGTGAGTGAATTACGTTTTCTCTCTTTGTACATGATTTTTATGATGACATTGTACATTTTGTTTGGCAGGGTCATGAGGGAAAGTTCAGTGTTTATGTACATGCATCACAAAGAAAACCTATTCATCAGAGCAACTATTTTATCAATAGAGACATCCGCAGTGACAAGGTCAGAAAAATAATATGATTGCTATCTGATGTTAATCCGGTCATAATTCCGTTTTGTGTTGTTGGATACCTCAATTAAGATTGAATAACCGTCTAAAGTGTCTCCACTTTTTCGGCAAGTGATGCATGTGATGTAGGTTGTACCAACAGAGCCAGTCTATTTGTGATGTCATACTCAGACATCGCGTTGGCAATTGCTATCTACTGAATCACTTCTGCAAATGCAATTTTAGTTCACCATCTTACTACCTACCTTAGTTCCAAGCTCCTGACACCAGGACTCCTTTTATGAGATGCCTTTTTCAGGATGAAAAGAGAAGATTGTTACTAGAGAGACTTCTGAATTCACTTTTACCGAAAAGAAACTGAAAGAAAGATAAGGGCTTTCTATGCGTTGCCGGAAAATCACTCTTTACTTCTTTATGTGAATATGAAAATCCAATTTCCTCGTAGAAAACTTAATTGCCTTTAGGATGAATGTTAGTTTTTTCCTCATTATCCCCCACTCCTTGTGTCCCACTCCTTGTGTTCTTTCTCTCTTTTGTATACAAAAAACAACATAATAATCCAGTGTCTCAAAGGCTTTATGCTCATAATGGGGAAGGGTGTCGCTTGCAACGCAACCTTGACCCTATATTAAAAATATAGCGACTTGCTCGGATGACTTACAATGAAAATTGCATGAGGTAGTTCATGGTACTTCACAATATTAAAAATCATGCATCCTTTTCCAAGCTGTTTTACTTAATATCTTTGAAAATTTTTGTACACCGCAATTATGAATTCTGCATTCAACTGCATAAAAAAATGTTCTTCGATATAAACATGTTCAATATTTTTTTCAAAACCAAAAAGGTCAGAGGTCCGTCATGGCTTTCCTCCTAATATGTAAGACTTAAGAGGCTGTATCTCCTACGTCTTGATGGCAGTGACTTAAATGTTATATAACGGACAACTTGTTATGCATTATGAAGTATTCTACACATTGAAAATGAGCTGACTGTATTACTTGCTTCATATGTTGTTTTGTCAACAGGTTGTTTGGGGCCAAGTCTCTATGATAGATGCAGAGAGACGCCTTTTGGGCAATGCTTTGAATGATCCTGATAACCACCACTTTGTTTTACTCTCTGATAGGTGTGTAATTTTTCTATTCCATCTTTTTACTTTCCCTATTCTCCTTCTGGATGGTTTTGATTTATTGTCTCTTTTTATTGCAGTTGTGTACCATTGCATAAATTTGAATATGTTTACAACTATCTGATGTACTCAAATTTAAGTTACATTGATAGGTAAGTACAACGCTTGCACACCATCTCTCTTTAATTTCTGCTTATAAGCCTATGAAGCAGTCCATCCAGAGGATCTTATAAGTGTATTGTTTCCAGTTTTGTGGATCCAGGTCCTCATGGAAATGACAGGTTTTCACCACATATGTTACCTGAAATTGAAAAGAAAGATTTCCGTAAGGGTGGTCAGGTTTGACTTCATAACTTTTCTGTGTTTTGTGTTCTTGCTTCTGTTATAGCCAAATTAAACTTGACACTAACAGAACATTGTCGGTACTTTAATAACATGGGGGAATTATAAACGCCACAGGGCCACAAGGATTATGAAGCTGCCTATTTTTGAGGATACTTTAATGGCTAAATCAACCAAGAATCCTTGGCCTTTAGTCTACAGTTCAACTTCTCTTCTGTCTACCCATTGAACTCTCCATCTGAATTGTTTACTCTCTGATAGCTTGGGCTGTATCTTAACATTTATTTTTGACTTTGTATCTGACTTAGTCAAATATTTTACTTCGTTTGTGCTTTTTTCTATCTTAAATGTTAATTTAATGTTTTAGGAGTATCCTCTACCGACAATTGGCATTCTTCTGCAGGGTTTAAAAAGCAAAATTATGGTTAGATTCTTCCAAGTTTTTGGGGTTTCTCACAAGAGTCAAGAAATCTTTGGCTACTTGTTTAAGAAATGGGAGCCCTTACCCCTCACACCAATCAACTCGCAGGCCTTGTTTGGATGAGAGGATTTGGAGGGAAAGGAAGGGGAGGGAGGCATACAAAATCCCTTGTGTGGATAACAAATGGGGTATGAGGGAAAGGGGGGATGGGGTACGAGGCAAAGGCATACAAGGCCTTAATCTTGGTCAAACGGGGTTGTTTATTCATCTATCTTGTCATTAGTTTTTATCTCTCATCAAGTTTTTATAGGTTGGCTAATATGTCGAAGGCAGTATAAAGCTATTAGCTGTTTGTTAAATGCTGCCAACTTTGGCTGCGCAACAAGTAATGATTATATATTCGCTATGCAGTGGTTCACTATGAAGCGGCAGCACGCATTAATAGTTGTATCCGATAGCCTTTACTACTCTAAGTTCAAGAAGTACTGTAGGGTAAGCTCTTTTCTTTGGTTACTTATGAACAGTTGAGCACCAATAATTTACACCACCATACTTTTCTGTATTGATTCTAAGTTCTATTATATTTAGTTGATATTTTTGAATCTGGATTCTGGAAGGTCTTCGATGAGATGCTTGCGCAACACATCACGTGTGTATATTATAAGTGACTACTGTTTTTCTGATTCATCCTGAATTTTGGTTTGTGTCTAATCTCTTTGCAGCCTGGTTTCGAGGGACGCAATTGCTATTCTGATGAACATTACATACCTACTTTATTTAATGTAAGCATGACTTCTCTAACAGAAATTTCCCCCCTGGAGGCGCTGTTAAATGGCTACCGATGTCAAAATTCTGAATTTTGTTTAATTTATAATTATAGACGTTGGAATGTCAAATATTATTTTTTGGGATATTTTAGATGATCGATCCAGAGGGTATGGCAAATTGGTCAGTAACGCATGTGGATTGGTCGGAACACAAGTGGCATCCGAAGTCATATAGGCTGCAAGATGTCAGCTATGAGCTTCTGCAGAATTTGACAGTATGATATTTCCTTGTTTATGAGTTTAGGCTCTCTATAGCTTGTTGTTTTTACTTTTATGAGTAAAGATGTCATAAAACAATGTTTTTTTGAAGCAAAAGCTTATGGAATCACTAAAGGTATTCATACATTGTTGAGGTATTAAATTCCTATGATGGACTTTTAAGTTGGACTTTTCTCCATGATAAGAAAAATTAGTCACGTTCAATACTTAGGATATGATTATCAGCTAGGGCTGGTCAAGAGTGCGGGTCGGCATTGACAACCCGGACCCGACCCGCGCACTGAACCCGAATCTAACCCGTCCCGCCTCACCCGGGTCCAAACCCGTCCCGGCCCATGTGTGAAGTAACCGGGTCCGGGTCCAATTTCTGGAGCCCGGCCCGGAAGCTGACCCGTAGACCCGCCCAACCCGCCCCCAACCCGCCCAGGGCCGGGTCCGGGTTACACTTCCCAAGAACCGGGTCCAACCCGTCCCGGACCCGCCCTGACCCCAGGTCGTGTCAGGGTCCCGCACCGTCCCTCGACCTGTCCCGGACCCGTCCGACCCGTACTATTGACCACCCTTATTATCAGCTATAAGCTTTCTTTAGCTTACTCAGATGCTGACGATGCTCTTGGCTTTTAATCTACCCTTGGGGAAAAATAGAAAATTATTCCTTCATAGATCTTCGCCAGTATGAGAATTTTCAATCTACTTCAAGACTGGGATTGTTCTTCTGTTAAATGTTCTCACTTGCCTTCTTATAGCGACTTAATACTGATTGTTGCATTTGACACTATTGTTTTGCAGTCTATTGATGAATCTTTGCATGAAACCAGCGAGAAAAGGGTAAGATTACTTTTGTTTTCCCCCCCAATATGGTGCGGCTAAAACGAGCTGAATTGAATTAAATGGAGTGGATCAAAGCCTATTATCCGTCTTTATGCCTGTACTTGTGAAAGAGTCGGAACCGTTTCTTTTATAAAATATATTCAAGATTTTTGGCTTAGCATGCTGCGTCTGAGTTTCATTTGCATTCCCATTGAGTGTCGGACACGGTTTGCATTATGCAATGTAGTACGGAGTATCATAGCTAATGAGTCAAGAGTAAAATATTTATTCTGAGCATCGTTTTTTTTGAGTTACTTGCAGAAACAAGTGGATATAAAGCCATGTTTATGGAACGGAGCAAAACGCCCATGTTACCTTTTCGCAAGGAAATTTTACCCGGAAACTTTGAACAAATTGACGCAACTCTTCTCCAATTATACTGCTGCGTAATTAGTGCAAATCCAGGTGAATTTGTTTGGGTTGATGCCCTTTCAACCCCCGTTTTTCTGTTATATATAGCGCGCTCACTGTTGTACATGCCCATCCCATACACCATCATTCAAATACTCGAATTACCGCTGTCAAGCAGCTCAAACGTCGTATTTTTCAACTTGAGACAGAATGAAGCATGGCGGCGACTAGTGTTTTTCCTGAAATGCGAGTGCTTCTGTAGATTGCGGTGACTGATGATTATTTTCAATCATTCTTGTGTAATTTTGGCATTGTGACATTCTGAGAATTCTTAGGTAGATAATACAAGAATTTTGGAAGCTCTACTTAATGAAATTGTTTCTGGTTCCGGTACACTTAGTATTATTATTCGTAACACTCTCCAAAGTCTTAAAGACTCTGCACATCAGCTTTCCACTCACTTTTATTATTTCTTTATTGTTCAGATTCACCTCAAACCTACCTTAGATTCTATACATTATTCGTAGACTCATCTCAGACATTATTTTTTTACACCACATTGACACATGGGATCAATTCATTGGATAATTTACATTAGAAGTGGGGTCAAGATCATTGTTGTTAAAATCGTGATCCGGATCGTAGGATCGTACGATCCAACGATCCAGAAAATGGAAATTGATTCAAATCGCCGTAGGATCATTTTGGTGGTAGGATCGATACAGGATCGGTCAGGATCGATGGTATGATCGTTTAGGATCGTAAAATGCTTATTTGTGTTATAAATTTGTGAGTTGGTTGTTCTTCTATACATACCACTCTTAATTAAAGGTATACTAGTGTAACACCCGTGAAAAATCACGGGGTTGTATACACTTATTTCTAAAGATGACTATAATTTTATTTATTATATAACCAAGTCTATTTATTCGAACATGTGTACTTTTTAAAAATAAAAAAGAAATAATATAATATCAATATATATATATATATATAGAAATTGAATCACGTGAGGCCGCTCTCTTAGCGCGAGGCTGCCGGACCATTCTAAACCGTTAGATGTAAAAATCATGGGCGGCCCAGATCGTGCCACGTGTCGATATATATTAAACAAAAAAAGGAAACTGACCTTCTTTCTTTCTCACTCTCTCAACGTCTTTTCAAATTCTTCTTTCTCACTCTCTCTCGCTCTCTCGCTTTCTCACTCTCTCTCGCTCTCTCGCCTTCTCACTTTGCTCGCGGTAACCGTTTGATCTTCTCCCCGGAATCATCAACAACCTGCATTATCATCTTCTTCGTATGTTCTTCGTATTTGTTACATTTTTGTTCTTTAATTAGTTTAATTACTTATTTTTGCTCTTTATTTTGTATTTTTTTTGCTATTTTCTGCTGGATTATCATTATTTGAGTGTTTATTGTTTGAGAGTGTTTTTGATTATTTTAGTACGTTATAATGTGATTTGTTTGTCGTTCTTTGGATGTGTGGTTTTATTTTCGAAGATTTGAGGCGAAATAAGCAAGCATTGTCGTTCTTCGAAGTTTTTAACATGAACAACCTCCATTATCATCTTCTTCGTATGTTCTTCGTATTTTCGTATGTTATTTGTTACATTTTTTTCTCTTAAATTAGTTTAATTACTTATTTTTGCTCTTTATTTTGTTTTTGTTTTGCTATTTTCTGCTGGATTATCATTAGTTGAGTGTTTATTGTTATTTTTCATTGTTAGTGATACCTAGGGTTGTGATGAAAATATCTAGGTTTTGAGAGTGTTTTTGATTATTTTAGTACGTTTCAGAATACGAATCCAGTTTCACAAGTTAAGCTTCTAGTTTCACAAGTTTAGCTTCTAGTTTCACAAGTTAAGCTTCTAGTTTCACAAGTTAAGAATTCAAAAAAACAGGTGATTTTTTAACAGGTTTCACAATATAGCCAACTAGTTTCACAAAATAAGCATGTAGTTTCACTTCATAAGCTTCTAGTTTCACAAGTTAAGAACTCAAAAAATCAGGATATTTTATTAACAGGTTTCACAATATAGCCAACTAGTTTCACAATGTAAGCATGTAGTTTCACTCCATAAGCTTCTAGTTTCACAAGTTAAGAATTCAAAAAAACAGGCTGATTTTTCAACAGGTTTCACAATATAGCCTTCTTGTTTCACAAAATAAGCATGTTGTTTCACTTCATAAGCTTCTAGTTTCACAATATAACTCTTAGATTCACATAATAAGTTTCTTTCAGTTTTAAGTTTAGTTTCTATTATTTTCAGTTTAAAGTTTTTTTTCTGATTCTGTGCTTCTCAGTCATTATTATGTGAAACTAGAAGCTTAGGTTGTGAAACTAAGCCTTTTATTATGTGAAATGTAAAAGTCTGTTTTTCACAATGTATGCTTTTTGATTTCTATTTTGTAATGCTTGTAGGTTACTTTTGTGGTTTTAAAGTTAATTACATTTGGTTAAATATGGAAAACTGGTGCAAGGGGTGGGTAGTGAATCTTCATGCAGAAGATAAAGCAGAATATGTCCAGAATTACATAACAGAAAAAAAAGAGGCCATGGCATTCTCATTTACTCCCTTACGGACTGTTGAGCTCACAAACAACCGTTATCAAGCCCAACTGGCTGTTTTTAATAATCAAGATGTAATGACTAACATCTTCAAACAACTTAAGTGTAACTTTGATAAGGCAAACATGGCATTGGTCTGTCGGAACTGGTGTCAGCTTTTCCTCCTACACCCTAGTGCACCTGTCATTCGAGTTGCGTATGGGATTTCTCTGCGTATCAACGATGTCAATGGTGTGAGAATAGTTCGTAGGGGTTCTAGAATCATTTATAAAAGATGCAAGTGCTTTATGACAAATGATCCGGGATCTAAATTACTCCTACATTGTGCGCAAAGTGAAAATCCTTACCAAAGTGAACACCTTAGAGATCTAACTGATGCTGAAATCGACCAAACACAAGAGTTGCTTGACATTTTAGATGTGCCATCTCCAGAACTTGACTTAGCAGTTGCTACTTCGACAAAGTTGATGACTCGGGCGAAATTATCTTGGTTTGATTTACCTTTCTTGGCATTCGATATGTAGCATAGCTGCTCAAGTTTGTATTACCTTTTTGCATCTTAGTGGCTGGCCTAAATGTCTTTTTGTAGTGCTCTTCTGTAATTAGATGTATCAAGCCAGCCTTTTTTATGTAATTATCTAGCAATGTATGAATGATATTTTTAATTAATGAAGCTTCTTTTCGTTACTATCTTAAGTTTCTTTTTCTTATTCTGTGAAAAACTAGAACTTATGTTGTGAAACTAGAAGCTTACCTTGTGAAACAAGAAGCTTAGTTTGTGAAACAGGAAGAACCTACTGTGAAAGTGTGAAACTGTGAACTTGTGAAACTAGATGCTTTACTTGTGAAACAAAAATCTTAACTTGTGAAACTAGAAACCTATTCTGTGAAACCAGAAGTTTATTCTGTGAAACTAGATGCTTCTTTTTTGTTTCACAGTTTAATTTTCTTTATCTTCTTCTGTGATTCTCAGCTCTTACTCTGTGAAACTAGAATCTTTGTTTGTGAAACTAGAAGCTTAGCCTGTGAAACTAGAAGCTTAGCTTGTGAAACTAAGCTTATTATGTGAAATGTAATAGTCTGGGTTCACAATGTATGCTTGTAGGTTACCTCTGGTCAATTATGGAAACATGGTGCAAAGGGTGGGTAGTGAATGTTCTTGCAGAGGATAAAGCATATTTTGTCCGGAATTATATAAGAGAAAAAAAAGAGGCTATGAAATTCTCATTTGCTCCCTTACGGACTGTTGAGGTCACTAATAATCGTTATCAAGCCCAACTGTCTGTCTTCAACAATCAAGAACTAATGAATAGCATCTTCGAACGACTTAAGTGTAACCAAAATAAGGCAAACATGGCGTTGGTCTGTCGGAATTGGTCTCAGCTTTTCCTCATACACCCTAGTGCACCTTTCATTGCAGTTGTGTATGAGATTTCTCTGCATATTAATGATATCAATGGTGTGAGAATCATTCGTAGGGGTTATAGAATAATTTACAAAAGATGCAAGTGCTTTATGACTAATGATCCGGGAGCTAAATTACTCCTACATTTTCACCAAGGCTACAATCTCTTGCAAAGAGGACACCTTAGAGATCTCACTGGTGCTGAAAACCCAAAAGTGAAAGAGTTAATTTCCAATTTACGTGTGCCATCTCCAAAACATGACATATCACTTGATACTGCAACACGCTTGCTGACTCGGAGAACTTTATCATATTTAGATTTACCTGTGTTGCTCGATATGTAGCGCAGCTCCTCAACTTTTGTATCACTTTTTGCCGTGATAGTGGCTGTTCTAAATGTGCTCGGTTTTAGTGTTTTTGTAGTGCTCTCTTGTAATTACGTCTATCAAGGCAGCCTTTTTTGTGTAATTACCTAGCTATGTATGAATGATATTTTTAATGAATCAAGTTTATTTTCCTTATTATCTAGCTGTGTGAATCAAGTTTATTTTCCCTATTCTGTGAATGTCAGCTCTTATTCTGTGAAACTAGAAGCTTATTTTGTGAAACTAAGCTCTTATTCTGTGAATCTAAGAGTTTGGGTTTCACATTGTAAGCTTCTTTGTTTCACAGTTTAATAATTTTCTTTTTATTTGTTCTGTGAATGTTAGCCTTTCTTCTGTGAAAGTAGAAGCTTATATTGTGAAACTAAGCTCTTATTCTGTGAATCTAAGAGTTTGGGTTTCACATTGTAAGCTTCTATGTTTCACAGTTTAATAATTTTCTTTTCTGTGAAACTAGTAACTTATTTTGTGAAACTAGATCCTTCTTCTGTGAAACTTATTTTCTTAATTCGTTTGTATTTACTTTTTACCTGAGATTCACAGATTAAGCTTCTAGTTTCACAATGTAAGCTTCTTGTTTCACAGAAAAAGTTAGTATTTTCCTTTTTCTGTGAAACTAGAAGCTTATTTTGTGAAACTAGATCCTTCTTCTGTGAAACTTATTTTCGAAATTCGTACCATTTATGCATAACAGGAAGCAAGCTAATATGAAGCGATCGGAACATCCACCTTCTACTAGTGGAACAGTTGAACCTGCTGCAAAAAAGAAACGAAACTATAAACAGCGATTGCCGTCATTGAGGACCCGGATGTCTCCCGCTGGGCTTTACAACTTTATTCATAATGAGGATAGTCCACCCTCAGAACAGCAGATTCAAGCTATCAAAGAAATGGGGTTTGGGGGTCTTTTACTTCTTAAAACGGATGTTCTTCCCGGAAACATAGCATATTGGCTAGTTGCAAATTACGACCCAATAAAAGGATGTTTGTTGGGTGGGAAGCTTCCGATTTTAGAGGAGGATATTCATCTATCTCTAGGATTGCCAATGGGTCCTAATGTTGTTGTTGAAGCAATAAATGGAGATAAGGACCCCTCTTATTTATCTGCTTTGAAGCAGTTCACTAAACAATATGGTGTTGCTTCCATTGACATCAAACTTGTTCTGCAAAAGTTGATTACACAAAGAGATGGAGGAGAGGATTTCAAACGCAACTTCATCGTTTATATTTTCTCTTCTCTTTTAGGCGGTGTCATTGGGAACAAGGTCAGCTTGAAAGTGCTGAAAAGTTTGGTGAATACTGAGTTGATCTCCAGTTTCAACTGGTGCAACTTTATAAAAAAGAAATTGGCTGGCCAAGTTCAGTCTTGGCAAAAGGAAGAATTTGTGGAAAAAAAGGCGAAAGAGAATTGGTTTGGGGGACCGATTATTGCGCTGCTCTTCATTTATTTAGACCGTTGTGTCTTTAAATCGCGCATTGTGAGTCGTCAATATCCTACGTTATCGACTTGGACAAAAGAGGCTATATACAAGAGAATTAAGGATGAATTGGATGGCCCAACTAGAACTTTCGGCAGGGGTTCTGTTGAGCCTCCAATTGTGAGACGTGAGCAGCACGGACCTTTCCTTGCTATTGAGTTTGCAACAGACAAGCAAGCACAAAAATCAAAATCAGCTGTTCAGGAACTTGTTGTTCGGCAACCTGAACAAGAAGAATCTGGGAAACCTGAACAAGAAGATTCTGGGAAATCTGAACCACCCAAAGATGAAGGAGAAACTGGAAAGCCTGGCATTTCTGAAGAGAACAGTGATGTGAAGCTTGTTACTGATCTTGCAAATTCAGCAAAGGTCATGGCTATTTCTTTCATGAACTACAAATGTCTTGTCACTCAAGCTTCCTTGAAATTACCTTCATCAGCAACAGTTTCTAAACTAGTTGCAGCTGTTGATGGTATTGCAGATGGATTTAAGCTGTCTCAACAAGATAAAAATGAGCAGAATGAGGAGAATGTTGAGACAGCAAATAATGAGGAGAATGTTGAGAAAGCACATAATGATAGTGGGGAGGTTGATGATAATTTGGAGATTGATGATAATGAGAAGGCCATTGTGCATGGTACTGGTGAGAATGTTGATGAGGATGCGGGTAAATTTTATGGGTGGTCTGAAGCTGAACTGTTGGCGGCATTGGACATAATGGATGAGTCCTTTCAGCCAATACAGCCACATCGTTCACCAGCAAAACCAGAAATGCCAAGCTTTAGGCTCTTTCCAGATGATGACCACTTTTTATCTCCACCCTCTCCACCTGAACGTGAACCTGAGCTTGAATCTGAATGTGAACCTGAACCTAAACCTGAGCCTGAACGTGAACCTGAAGATGAATCTCAACTTGATGATTCAACACGTCGTGATGAAGCCGAACTTGATGCTGAAGGACCTGGAGGACCTGGAGGACCTTGTGTTCATGCTGAAGGACCTGGAGGACCTTCTATGTCCACACCAGTGGTAGAGGATCTTCCTGTGGTAGGGAGTACTGATAAAGATGTCATTGACGTAGGAGACACTCCTCCGAATGTTTACAAGCGTCGATCCAAAGGTGAATGTCATTCACCTGTCAATCCAAAGGTGAAGAGGGCCATAGTTCCATCAGAGGTCTATCGATCTCCGTATTTGCAAAGAAACATGAATATTCTTAAGGGTTTTACTCAAGCGGAGAAGCCTGTATTGGATTTCATCTTTTTGGATTCATGTGAAAGGTATTGACTTATTTTATTAATTTTTCAAACCTTGTATTTTAATATTTTCAGCCTGTTTTATTAACATGTTTCACAATATAGCCTTCCAGTTTCATTTAATAAGGTTTTTAGTTTCACAGAATAAGCTTCTTGTTTCACAGCCCTTATTCTGTGAATGTAAGCCCTTATTCAGTGAAACTACAAGCTTATGTTGTGAAATTTAAGAGTTTGCGTTTCACAATGTAAACTTCTTGTTTCACAGAATAAGCTTGTGGTTTCACAGGATAAGTTTCTAGTTTCACATGTCAAACATCTAGTTTCACAGTTTGACAGTTTCACAGTATGTCCTTCCAGTTTCACAGAATAAGCTGCTAGTTTCACAAAGTAAGCTTCTAGTGTCACAGAATAAGCTTCTAGTTTCACAGTTTAACAGTTTCAGAATATGTGCTCTCTGTTTCACAGAATAAGCATGCAGTTTCACAAATTAAGCTTTTAGTTTCACAGTTTTGGTCAAACTTACTAAACATTAAAATACTCTTATTTTTTTAATTTTGATCGTATATTTAATACCATTTGAGGGTGTGACAGTAAGACCTTATTCAGTGAAAGTAAGCCCTTATTCAGTGAAACTAAGCGCTTATTCTGTGAAATTTAAGAGTTTGGGTTTCACAATGTAAACTTCTTGTTTCACAGAATAAGCTTGTGGTTTCACAGGATAAGTTTCTAGTTTCACATGTTAAACATCTAGTTTCACAGTTTCACAGTTTCACAGCATGTCCTTCCAGTTTCACAGAATAAGCTTCTAGTTTCACAAAGTAAGCTTCTAGTGTCACAGAATAAGCTTCTAGTTTCACAGTTTCACAGTTTCAGAATATGTGCTCCCTGTTTCACAGAATAAGCATGTAGTTTCACAAATTAAGCTTTTAGTTTCACAGTTTCAATTTTGATCGTATATTTAATACCATTTGAGGGTGTGACCTGTGCTTTTAATGACTGTTTCCAGTGACATTCTTTTCAAAAGTCAAACTCAGCAATTGACAAGGAAGCAATTGATCAGTTTGCCTGAAAGTGATCAAGTATCTTCTGTTGTGATAGATGTTTGGTGTGAGTTTCTAAACAGTAGTGAGAGCTTGAGATCACGAGATTCTGCTTGTCGTTTATTTGTGCCACACTCCACACACAGTGTTAGTCTCTCTACCTCTTTTCTATAATCCCATTTTACATGGTGTGCACTTATAATCATTACTCACACATGATTCGATTTTTGTTCCAGTGTCTCGACAATGTTGATGTTGCTGCTACCCAATTAGTAAGTTTTTTTTATATTTGGTCTTATTATATTCAAGCTTTAAGGTGGACTTGTCTTTTTTATTCAATGCATTTTTATCTATTGTATTTCAGATTTTGACTCCGATCATCTGTCCCGAATGCCCACCATTCTTGTTTTGTTTTGATCTGAGACCGGAGTCTTGCAAATGCCAAGTCATCCATGCTATGAAAGACACACCTGTTGATTATACTTCTTTTCTAAAACATACGGTACATCTATTTTACCTATTTTTGGACTCGTTCTTAATCCATTACCTTATTAATTGCTGTTTGTAATTACTCTTTTGTTCATACAGCAACACAGGCTCATCAACCTTCTTCAATCAAAGTTGCCAGCAGTGACAAGTATTGTTTCAATGACGATTCCAGAAGTGTTTATCCCAAAATCAAATCTGAAATCCAAAACCGTTGATAATGGCCTCTATCTGCTGAACATAATGGAGAATTACAAAGGGAGCAAAGATAATTCTGTAATAACCATAAATACTGTAAGATTGCTTTTCTATACAACCTAATTAATTTAATTTCTATACAATTGCCACAACTTTATTTCCTAGTTTTTCTGAAACCCATTTTGTTTGCATCAATAGGAAATTCAGCGCAAGCGTTTTGCATTGCGGGTGTGCAATCATATTGTTACATGTTCTGTTAATCTGTCCAAAGAAATAGTGACAAAAGATGCACTAGATTCGAGCTTCTCTATGACACCACCTTTTACTGAGAAGGAATTGGAAGCTTGTGTTGGGAGAAGAGCACCCATAAACAAATTGTAATGTCATATTTTTTCTGTGATTTCTTGAATTATGTTTTGTTTAAATTGTGTGAGATATATTGACTAATTGCATTTTTTGTTCAATAATTAAGTGAGGTTCTGTTGTCCACTCCGTGGATGGATGTCACTAGAGACGCTTTTCAGACCCTTACATCGCGTGGCTTTATAATGGATCAGGTAAGTATTATATTCCCATTCCTTACCATGTTTTTTTTTTACATGGTTCCTTATTTGGTGAATCTCAGACCTTATTCTGTGAATCTTTATTTTGTGCACGTTTTATTTGTAGATCATTGATATTGTTGGGATTAAGCGCACAGTTGGTAAACCAAATGTGATTTACTTGCCAACGACAGTATATGTGAGCTTCAAATCCTTCAGATGTTGATATTCAGGTGTTTTTCATTCTGAAAGTTGCTCATCCAGAGACTAAAATTGCCTTTTTGTGTCATTCAGGGTCTTAATGCAGATACTAACGCAGAGATTTGGGGTCAATATATACAGCCCTCATACACTCCAGCAGATGGTAGCCAGATTGATTTGGTCAGATCCTTCAGTTCTGCTTTTCATTTTGTTATTTATTTACTGTCATTCATGTGTGTTTTTTGATTTATTATTCTTGTACATTTACTATCTCAGGTTTTTATCCCTTTGCATTGCAATGAATCGAAGCATTGGTGGGCTTGTGTTTGCGACATAAAGAAGCAAAAAAATTACATCCTTGACTCATGCATGAATCTAAAAGTGGATAAAGAAAACAATAAGGCCATGAACATTGTATGATTTTGTTTTTTCCAAAATATTGTAGAATTTTTGTTTTAGTATACCCCAAAATATATTTTTTGATCTTTTATTGTCATTTTTCTTCTCAGGTGTACAATGTTGCATCTATTTTGGGAGAGTCCTACAAATCTTTGAAGAACATGCACATGCATGATTATGTCAATCTCGAAGTCACTCAACAAAAAACAGGGTGCGTAGTTTGACTTGTTTTGTTAAACTTAGTCTGTGATCATTTGTTCAGTGAATCTCAGACCCTGTTCAGTGAATCTCAGACCTTATTATGTGAAAATTTGTTACAAACATAAGTGCTTATATGTTTTTTTGTCCAGTTTTGATTGTGGAGTCTTTCTGCTAAAGTGGTTGAGTGCATTGGAAGATCAGAGTAAATGGACGAACAATGACTATTTTGAGGTGAGTTCATTACTATATGAAAATAAAGCCGTGCATTCCACGAATATTAGCATGAATACACTAATTTAATATACGTCACTCTATGCAGGGTTTACCAGATTATCGAAAGTCGATCATGGTGGAACTTCTTATGTGGAATGAGAATACTGTCAGGTATTACTTTGTGAATCTACACATGAAAGTTTTTAAATTCTTAATTCTTTGGCTGAATGTATTGTAATATGTATATTTGTACTTGTTTTGGTTTTATAGGTCTTCCCTTGTTAAACCGAAAAAGCAAAAAGGCAAAAAATTAAGCTAAAGCATGTCAATTGTATCTTGAAGTTTCCTCAACAATAAACAAGGTGTGTAGTTTTGTTAAACTTAGTCAGTCATCATTCATCAAAACTGCTTCTAGTTTCACAAGTTAAGATTCTAGTTTCACAATTTATGAGCTTAGGTTTCACAATATAAGAAAACTTATTCTGTGAATGTCAGGTCTTCTTCTGTGAATCTAGAATCTTAACTTGTGAAACTAAACCCTTAATCTGTGAATCTTTAGATTTGATGGATTTTATGAAGTTATATTGCTTCTCATTGCTTGATTTTAACTCCACTTGTAGATGATGAAAACGATGTAAACGAGATGGTCGAGTCATTGCAACTGGACTTCGACATTGTTAAGGCCGCAACAAATAAATTTTCGGACAAGGTGAAAAGGAATTACAGTCAGAAGAAACTTGTTGCTGTAAATTGACATTGTAAATTTTTGAAGTTGTAATATAGCCATCTAGTTTCACAAAATAAGCATATAGCCATCTAGTTTCACAAAATATATTTCTTGCAGTTGTCTACCGCCCCGAAGGGAAAAATTGCTTGAAAGAAAACCGAGGAAGCGAGCACGTAAGTGATCTCGTGATCTTCGCTTTGTCCTGTCATCTTCTATAGTTTTTTACGCGTTGCAAGCTTCACACTTGAATCCTTTTTTTAAAATATATTTTTTCATTCGTCTAAATCGGGTGCGTTCGGGTTTGGTCAGTTGTTTACTTCTTCAGAAAGAGTGTAGATAAACAACTACCTCAAAATTAAATGCTCCAACCTATCACCTAACCACTTTGCTTAGGAACCCTATTTATTGCATCCTTTATTAAAAGTTGTTGGCGTAGTAAGCAACCTGACCCCAAATTTCACTATATAAGAGAAGGGAAGTTGATATCATCAAACACCCTATTCCAATATACAACCATTTATTTACACTACAAATACATATTGGTCAGTTGTTTCAGAGTTTTTTTCTTATCATCAAACTCCTTGGCCATGACCATCCACGGTGATTGATCATTGCCGTCTCTTGTCGCTATCTTGAGATGGTAGCGGCCAATCACTTGGGATGGTCATAGCTGGGGAGTTTGGTCATGCACGTAATGGTAATTTATGACAACAGGTATTTATGACAGATATTTCAATAAAAACTGCTTCTTCTGTGAATGTGAGGTCTTCTTCTGTGAATCTAGAAGCCTATGTTGTGAAACTAAGCATGTAATCTGTGAAACTAAGCCCTAGTTTCACAGAATAAGCCCCTAGTTTCACAGAATAAGCCCCTAGTTTCACAGTATAAGCCTCTAGTTTCACAGTATATAAAACCTAAACTACTTCCCCGCATCACTATACATCTTCGTCTTCTTCTTCTTCTTCTTCTTCTTCTTCTTCTTCTTCTTCTTCTTCTTCTTCTTCTTCTGTTGTATCTCCCTGAAACGTAACTTGCATTGCTTAAGTAATAAAAATTATACTTAAAATTAAAATCAACAATATAAGCCCCTAGTTTCACAATATAAGCCCGTAGTTTCACAGTTTAAGGCCTAGGATTCACAATATTATAAACAACCTAAAATCAGCCCTTTATCAACAGGTTTCACAGTATAAGCCCTTAGTTTCACAGTATAAGCCCCTAGTTTCACAGCATAAGCCCCAAGTTTCACAGTATAATAAATATGAAAAAAAAAAAAAATCAAGTAAAGGAATAATACATACTTGATTCTCAGGAGGATGCTCTTCAAAATCATATGGACAATTTCTTTTATCATGGTGTGACATTCGTTTACAATTAGCACACAACCGTTTTGGTTTTTTTGCTTTTATGATTGCCTTATTTTTGTTACTGACCAGCCGCTTCCCGCTACCCTTGTTCTTAGAGAACTTAGGTGGTAAGACCTTTCCTTCTTTTGGAGCCTTGCAGTTTAGAAGGATTTCCAATTCTTGTTCTTTTGTCAAAGCCTTTGGGTTTGGCTCCAACTTCTCTCAGAATTCTTTTACAAGCTTAGCAAATTCTCTCACATCAGACTCTTTTTTTCTTTTGAGGATCCCCACAGTTGCATAAATCTCAGACCACAACCGAGACATTCCAAATTTCGGGCTACTAGTAGGATTGTAGTTGTCCAAAAGATTTCCATTCGAATCATAAATAGGGTTTCTAAGTGCATTCTTACTCCACCTACCCAAAATATATTTCTCAGGTATTTCCTTAGTTTTACCCGAGCAAACCCAAATTATGTGATAACATAGAATACCTCTCCGTTCAAATAGTTTACAGGAACATCTCACGTCCATTGTTCCTTTATTGTACTCAACTGCGTAGCTCTTTTTCTTGATCGCGTCTTCAACTATCAAAATCTCATATTTAGTTACAGGATCTGGTGGGGTGTATCCACCCACACTACACCCATTTATCGAGCCCTTAATAACCTCATTTTGAAAGTCATAGAAGACTTCATGTGTATATACTCTCGCTCCATGGGCTTCCCAGTTTGAACGATATAAGGTTTCAGGCATTGAATTATCACTCTGTGCTTCAAGAAGTTTTAGAGCATGCCTTTGTTGGTCGATGGCACTCTCAAACCTCATCCAAAACTCAACCAAGGTCCCATATTTATTCTCAAATCTTTTAAAAAAACTATTAGCACTCTCTGATCTCTGTGTGGTTCTTAAAATGTTACCCATCGGAACATTTCTGAAATACGCTGGTATCCATTTGTGTCTTTCAGCAAACTTTCCACTCAACCATATATTATACTCTAACGAGAATTCTGTGATGACCTTAACCCAATTCTCCTCAAATTCCTCAGGTTCCATATCATTGCTCCAAACAACATTGTTCAGACGTGATAAGAATTCAGTGTCTTTGCAAATTGTGCTCCCAACCTTGTCTGTTACTTTTTTCATAATGTGCCACATGCAAAACCGATGTCTTGCTGTTTTGAACACAACTGCATGTAACAAAATAAGATTACTCAAAAAAATCATCCTCATTTATCAACAGGTTTCACAAATATAGACTTGTAGTTTCACAGAATACGAATCCAGTTTCACAAATTAAGCTTCTAGTTTCACAAGTTATGAACTCAAAAAATCAGGATCTTTTATCAACAGGTTTCACAATATAGCCATCTAGTTTCACAAAATAAGCATCTAGTTTCACTGCCTAAGCTTCTAGTTTCACAAGTTAAGAATTTAAAAAATCAGGCTGATTTTTCAACAGGTTTCACAATATAGCCATCTAGTTTCACAAAATAAGGATCTAGTTTCACTTCATAAGCTTCTAGTTTCACAAGTTAAGAACTCAAAAAATCAGCCTCTTATATCAACAGGTTTCACAATATGGCCTTCCAGATTCACAGTATAAGGATCTAGTTTCACAAGCTAAGCATGTAGTTTCACAGTATAAGGATCTAGTTTCACAAGTTAAGAAAACTAGAAAACTTGCACGATATACAAACATACCAGGGAACGCCTTTTTTATTCCTGCATCTTGGTCAGTGATAATGTAATTAGGTTCTTTTCCACCCATTGATTTCAGAAATTGCTGAAACGCCCAGATAAATGCTTCATCGTCTTCATGATCTAAAAGAGCGCATGCAAATGTTATTGACTTTTTATGATGGTCAATGCCAGTGAAAGGGGTGAATATCATGTTATATTTGTTAGTGCCATAGGTTGGATCGAATGAAATTGCATCACCAAACACTGAGTAACATCTCTTTGCCTCAGCATCTGTCCAAAAAATCTTTGTCAAAGCTTTCTCAGAATCGATTTCATACACAAATTCTAACCCTTTTGTGTCACGGAGGGTTTCCAAACGTGAGATAAACATGTCTCCATCCTTACTCTTAATGAAACACTTCAAATCCCGTTGGAAATTCTTGAATTGTGAAAGGGAAGCCCCCACATTTTGGAACCCTTCGACTTGCTCTTTGCATAGCTGGTATGTTAAGCTAGCCCCAACATTAACTCTTGAATTCTGGACAATCATTTGCTTATGAAATTCATTCATATTTGCTGCAAGTTTATCAAATTCCCTATTCTTTACAAAGGTCACTGGGTGATTGTGACCCTCATGAAATTGTTCAACGATGTACTTGTTATAATGGAACTTGTATTTGACCATTGCACGACAACCCCACCTTCTAATTTTGGTTGTTCTTGTAAATGCTTGCTTATTTGAACTTTCAGCCTCATCTCCTTCAGTTCCCTTCAGACCAGTTTTTGGTTTTGCACTTTTTCCAATATTTGAACCAGTTTCAGAACCAGTTTCACTTGCAAGAGTTTCAAAGGGTTTTCCTTTCCTCTTATTATGGCCTTCACGATTACAAACCATGGCTTTAGTTCGAATATTACCATCACGAAACCTCTTCGTTGTAGATTTCCTAGCTTCAAACCCACAAGCAGTAGCATACACTTGATAGAACGTCATTGCCGACTCTAGATTTAAAAATAACTTCCCAACAGTAGGTGTAATATCTTCTGCAACTCTGACAATCCATTCGTCACTACCACCCGGTGTGTGATTCACCAAAGTAATAGGCGTACCAACCTGTACTGTAGGTGTGGATTGTGCTGTTAAAATTGTAGAAACCTCTCCGTTGGTGTTGACAATGGAATCAGTACCTATACAATGATCTCACAACATATAAACTAAATCAGCCTTTTTTTTACCAGGTTTCACAATGTAAGTTTCTAGTTTCACAGATTAAGCCTCTAGTTTCACAGATTAAGCATCTAGTTTTACAGATTAAGCATCTAGTTTCACAGATTAAGCATTTAGTTTCACAATATAAAAAGACTAAACAAAATCAGACTTTTTAATAAGCATGGTTTCACAATATCAGCTTCTAGTTTCACAGTTTATTTTGCCTAGGATTCACAATATAAGAAAGCTATAATAAATCAACCTTTTTTAATCAGGTTTCACAATGTAAGCTTATAGTTTCACAGTTTAAGCTTTTTAGTTTCACAATATTTAAACCTGAATTAAGTCTTATATAGTCAACAAAATTTAGCAGAAATTGAATCAGAAAACAATAATGTAAACGACAAAAAACGACATACCTGATTCAATAGTAATATTATCATCAACCGTGGTGATATCTAGATTCTCCATTGCTATTAGAGCTGCAAAATAATCGAAATAATGTCATAAGTAGTATGAACTCGAGATGTAAAGAAAATCGTGAGAAAAATTGATCAAATTCGAACAATCGCATGAAATTCGAACAATCGTTGAAAATTCGACGAATCAAATTATCAAATTACCTGAAAATTAGTCTTAATCTTCTTCCAAAATCAATTGAATTGAATTTGTATGTTGCTTTGATGGAATTTACGAACAATTGGAGGACAAATCGATTTTTGCGTTGAATTTGAGGTTTCTGCGTTGAATTTGAGGTTTCTGGGTTGGAAGAGAGAGAGAGTGTAATTATGTTTTTATTATTTTTAGTGAGAGAAAGTTTTTTGGCCCAATGGCAAGATTTGGTTTGACCCATAATTTTCAGCCCAATGGCAAATTCGCCCAACAGCAATATCAAACGTGAATTTGGCCCAATTAGGTTGTGGATGCGTGAGGTCCGGCGGCCTCACCGTAAGAGGCGGCCTCACGTGATCCGGCCTCTATATATATATATATATATATATATATATATATATATATATATATATATATATATATATATATATAGAGTTGGGATCACATGAGTCCACCCTAAATATTTGAGTCCATGAGTCTAACAATGATATCATAAGTTGTATAAAAAAGTATCACGTGTTTTCAATATCAAATTGTTTTCCTTTTTTTGCTTTTTTCTTTTTCAATATTACTTTTTTTTTCTTTTTTTTGCCTTTTCTTTTAAAATGACATTTTCTTTATTAAAAAAATTCCTTTTTTTCAGTATGCACTTTTTTAAAAACAAACACGTTTTTTTTTTTAATAAAATGGCGTTTTTTCTCGAATTTTTTTTTCATTACAGTATCACAAATTACTCACTACAATATCACCGGTTCTTTAAAATAATATCACAAAAAAAAAATTCGAGAAAAAAATATTTCGGAAAAAAAATTCGAGAGAAAAAATTGAAAGAAATATTTCCGGGCAAAAAAGTTCTTGAAAAAATTTCGTGATATTGTTTAATATTGTGTGTGATATTGTTTAACAAAAGGCGTTTTTTCTCAAAAATTTTTTCGATTTTTTTTTCATTACAATAGCACAAGTTACTCAATACAATATAACCGGTTCTTCAAAATAATATCACAAAAAAAAAAATCGAGAAAAAAATATTTCGGAAAAAAAATTCGGGAGAAAAAATTGAAAAAAAAATTTCCGGGAAAAAAATTTCGTGATATTGTTTAATATAGTGCGTGATATTGTTTAACAAAAGGCGTTTTTTGTCGAAATTTTTTTCGATTTTTTTTCATTACAATTTCACAAATTACTCAATACAATATTACCGGTTCTTCAAAATAATATCACAAAAAAAAATTTGGAAAAAAAAATCGAGAAAAAAATTGAAAAAAAAAATTTGAAAAAAAAAATTTCAGGAAAAAAAGTATTGGAAAAAATTTCGTGATATTGTTTTATATAGTGTGTGATATTGTTTCCTTTGATATTTTATTGAAAAGGTTGTGACATTGTGATATTGTAGTGTAAAAAAAAAGTGATATTTTTTAATACAACTTGTGATACTCTAAATGGACTCATGGACTCAAATATTTAGGTGGACTCACCGGATCCCGCCTCTCTCTCTCTCTCTCTATATATATATATATATATATATATATATATATATATATATATATATATATATATATATATATATATAGAGGCCGGATCACGTGAGGCCGCCTCTTACGGTGAGGCCACCGAACCTCACGCATCCACAACCTATTTGGGCCAAATTCACGTTTGATATTGCTGTTGGGCCAACTTCCCTTGCGAATTTGCCATTGGGCTGAAAATTAGGGTCAAACCAAATCTTGCCATTGGGCTGAAAAAACTTTCTCTCACTAAAAATAATAAAAACATAATTAAACCAAACCCAAATACACTCTCTCTCTTCCAACCTAGAAAACTCTTAACGACCAACAAAAAAACCTCAAATTCAGCGCATGCAAATCGATTTGTCCTCCGATTGTTCGTAAATTCCATCAAAGCAACATACAAATTCAATTCAATTGATTTTGGAAGAAGATTAAGACTAATTTTCAGGTAATTTGATAATTTGATTCGTCGAATTTTCAACGATTGTTCGAATTTCATGCGATTGTTCGAATTTGATCAATTTTTCTCACGATTTTCTTTACATCTCGAGTTCATACTACTTATGACATTATTTTCGATTATTTTGCAGCTCTAATAGCAATGGAGAATCTAGATATCACCACGGTTGATGATAATATTACTATTGAATCAGGTATGTCGTTTTTTGTCGTTTACATTATTGTTTTCTGATTCAATTTCTGCTAAATTTTGTTGAATATATGGATCGCTTTTTGTATTTCGTGAATGTAGGACCTTATTTTGTGAATGTAGGACCTATTGAAGTTTATGAATATTGTGAAACTAGAAGCTTAAACTATGAAACTATAAGCTTACATTGTGAAACCTGATTAAAAAAGGTGGATTTAGTTTAGCTTTCTTATACTGTGAATCCTAGGCAAAATAAACTGTGAAACTAGAAGCTGATATTGTGAAACCATGCTTATTAAAAAGTCAGATTTTGTTTAGTCTTTTTATATTGTGAAACTAAATGCTTAATCTGTGAAACTAGATGCTTAATCTGTGAAACTAGAGGCTTAATCTGTGAAACTAGATGCTTAATCTGTGAAACTAGAAACTTACATTGTGAAACCTGATAAAAAAAAGGCTGATTTAGTTTATATGTTTTGACTTTATATAGGTACTGATTCCATTGTCAACACCAACGGAGAGGTTTCTACAATTTTAACAGCACAATCCACACCTACAGTACAGGTTGGTACGCCTATTACTTTGGTGAATCACACACCGGGTGGTAGTGACGAATGGATTGTCAGAGTTGCAGAAGATATTACACCTACTGTTGGGAAGTTATTTTTAAATCTAGAGTCGGCAATGACGTTCTATCAAGTGTATGCTACTGCTTGTGGGTCTGAAGCTAGGAAATCTACAACGAAGAGGTTTCGTGATGGTAATATTCGAACTAAAGCCATGGTTTGTAATCGTGAAGGCCATAATAAGAGGAAAGGAAAACCTTTTGAAACTCTTGCAAGTGAAACTGGTTCTGAAACTGGTTCAAATATTGGAAAAAGTGCAAAACCAAAAACTGGTCTGAAGGGAACTGAAGGAGATGAGGCTGAAAGTTCAAATAAGCAAGCATTTACAAGAACAACCAAAATTAGAAGGTGGGGTTGTCGTGCAATGGTCAAATACAAGTTCCATTATAACAAGTACATCGTTGAACAATTTCATGAGGGTCACAATCACCCAGTGACCTTTGTAAAGAATAGGGAATTTGATAAACTTGCAGCAAATATGAATGAATTTCATAAGCAAATGATTGTCCAGAATTCAAGAGTTAATGTTGGGGCTAGCTTAACATACCAGCTATGCAAAGAGCAAGTTGAAGGGTTCGAAAATGTGGGGGCTTCCCTTTCACAATTCAAGAATTTCCAACGGGATTTGAAGTGTTTCATTAAGAGTAAGGATGGAGACATGTTTATCTCACGTTTGGAAACCCTCCGTGACACAAAAGGGTTAGAATTTGTGTATGAAATCGATTCTGAGAAAGCTTTGACAGGGATTTTTTGGACAGATGCTGAGGCAAAGAGATGTTACTCGGTGTTTGGTGATGCAATTTCATTCGATCCAACCTATGGCACTAACAAATATAACATGATATTCACCCCTTTCACTGGCATTGACCATCATAAAAAGTCAATAACATTTGCATGCGCTCTTTTAGATCATGAAGACGATGAAGCATTTATCTGGGCGTTTCAGCAATTTCTGAAATCAATGGGTGGAAAAGAACCTAATTACATTATCACTGGCCAAGATGCAGGAATAAAAAAGGCGTTCCCTGGTATGTTTGTATATCGTGCAATTTTTCTAGTTTTCTTAACTTGTGACACTACAAGCTGAAGATGCTGAAACTGTGAAACTACATGCTTAGCTTGTGAAACTAGATCCTTATACTGTGAATCTGGAAGGCCATATTGTGAACCCTGTTGATATAAGAGGCTGATTTTTTGAGTTCTTAACTTGTGAAACTAGAAGCTTATGAAGTGAAACTACATGCTTATTTTGTGAAACTAGATGGATATATTGTGAAACCTGTTGAAAAATCAGCCTGATTTTTTGAATTCTTAACTTGTGAAACTAGAAGCTTAGGCAGTGAAACTAGATCCTTATTTTGTGAAACTAGATGGCTATATTGTGAAACCTGTTGATAAAAGATCCTGATTTTTTGACTTCATAACTTATGAAACTAGAAGCTTAACTTGTGAAACTGGATTCGTATTCTGTGAAACTACAAGTCTATATTTGTGAAACCTGTTGATAAATGAGGATGATTTTTTTGAGTAATCTTATTTTCTTACATGCAGTTGTGTTCAAAACAGCAAGACATCGGTTTTGCATGTGGCACATTATGAAAAAGGTAACAGACAAGGTTGGGAGCACAATTTGCAAAGACACTGACTTCTTATCACGTCTGAACAATGTTGTTTGGAGCAATGATATGGAACCTGAGGAATTTGAGGAGAACTGGGTTAAGGTCATCACAGAATTCTCGTTAGAGGATAATATATGGTTGAGTGGAAAGTTTGCTGAAAGACACAAATGGATACCAGCGTATTTCAGAAATGTTCCGATGGGTAACATTTTAAGAACCACACAGAGATCAGAGAGTGCTAATAGTTTTTTTAAAAGATTTGAGAATAAATATGGGACCTTGGTTGAGTTTTGGATGAGGTTTGAGAGTGCCATCGACCAACAAAGGCATGCTCTAAAACTTCTTGAAGCACAGAGTGATAATTCAATGCCTGAAACCTTATATCGTTCAAACTGGGAAGCCCATGGAGCGAGAGTATATACACATGAAGTCTTCTATGACTTTCAAAATGAGGTTAAGGGCTCGATAAATGGGTGTAGTGTGGGTGGATACACCCCACCAGATCCTGTAACTAACTCTGAGATTTTGATAGTTGAAGACGCGATCAAGAAAAAGAGCTACGCAGTTGAGTACAATAAAGGAACAATGGACGTGAGATGTTCCTGTAAACTATTTGAACGGAGAGGTATTCTATGTTATCACATCATTTGGGTTTGCTCGGGTAAAACTAAGGAAATACCTGAGAAATACATTTTGGGTAGGTGGAGTAAGAATGCACTTAGAAACCCTATTTATGATTCGAATGGAAATCTTTTGGACAACTACAATCCTACTAGTAGCACGAAATTTGGAATGTCTCGGTTGTGGTCTGAGATTTATGCAACTGTGGGGATCCTCAAAAGAAAAAAAGAGTCTGATGTGAGGGAATTTGCTAAGCTTGTAAAAGAATTCCGAGAGAAGTTGGAGCCAAACCCAAAGGCTTTGACAAAAGAACAAGAATTGGAAATCCTTCTAAACTGCAAGGCTCCAAAAGAAGGAAACGTCTTACCACCTAAGTTCTCTAAGAACAAGGGTAGCGGGAAGCGGCTGGTCAGTAGCAAAAATAAGGCAATCATAAAAGCAAAAAAACCAAAAAGGTTGTGTGCTAATTGTAAACGAATGTCACACCATGATAAAAGAAATTGTCCATATGATTTTGAAGAGCATCCTCCTGAGAATCAAGTATGTATTATTCCTTTACTTGATTTTTTTTTATTCATGTTTATTATACTGTGAAACTAGGGGCTTATACTGTGAAACTAAGGGCTTATACTGTGAAACCTGTTGATAAAGGGCTGATTTTAGGTTGTTTATAATATTGTGAATCCTAGGCCTTAAACTGTGAAACTAGGGGCTTATATTGTGAAACTAGGGGCTTATATTGTGAAACTAGGGGCTTATATTGTTGATTTTAATTTTAAGTATAATTTTTATTACTTAAGCAATGCAAGTTACGTCTCAAAAGTATTTATTTTAATGTTTCATTTTCTTTCAGGGAGATACAACAGAAGAAGAAGAAGAAGAAGAAGAAGAAGAAGAAGAAGAAAAAGAAGATGAGGAAGACGAAGATGTATAGTTTTCTTTATATTTGGGTCCGTGATGCGGGGAAGTAGTTTAGGTTTTATAAACTGTGAAACTAGGGGCTTATACTGTGAAACTAGGGGCTTAGTTTCACAGATTACATGCTTAGTTTCACAATATAGGCTTCTAGATTCACAGAAGAAGACCTGACATTCACAGAAGAATAAGTTTTCTTATATTGTGAAACCTGTTGTCATAAATTGTGAAACTAAAAGCCTTACTTGTGAAACTAGAAGCAGTTTTTATTGAAATATCTGTCATAAATACCTGTTGTCATAAATTACCATTACGTGCATGAAAAATCCCCAGCTATGACCATCCAAAGTGATTGATCGCTACCATCTCAAGATAGCGACAAGAGACGGCAGTGATCAATCACCGTGGATGGTCATGGCTAAGGAGTTTGATGATAAGGAGTTTGATGATAAGAAGACTATATATGTATTTGTAGTGTAAATGGTTGTATATTGGAATAGGGTGTTTGATGATATCAACTTCCCTTCTCTTATATAGTACACTTGCTTACTACGTGTGTACTACTTTTTATGGTTGTGAAGCATTTAATTTTGAGGTAGTTGTGGTTAGGTGACAGGTTGGAGCATTTAATTTTGGGGTAGTTGTGGCTTAACAAACTGGTTGCAAAATAATTTGGGTTCAACTAAGATGTATCATCATTCGAGCCCCGCTTAGGCATGAGTCCAGTAATGAAAAATATTTTTTAAAATTATGTGAAGCTTGCAACGCGTAAAATTATGTTGACTGAGACAATAAAAACTATAAACATGTCAACATAAAGGCTATAGAAGATGACAGGAGAAAGCGAAGATCACGAGATCACTTACGTGCTCGCTTCCTCGGTTTTCTTTCCAGCAATTTTTCCCTTCAAAATTATTTACAACGTCAATTTACAGCAACAAAAACATCACAACAAAAACACATTTCACATAATTCTTCTGACTGGAATTCCTTTTCACCTTGTCCACAATGTCGAAAAATTATTTGTTGCGGCCTTAACAATGTCGAAGTCCAGTTGCAATGACTCGACCATCTCGTTTTCATCGTTTTCATCGTTTTCATCATCTACAAGTGGAGTTAAAATCAAGCAATGAGAAGCAATATAACTCTATAAAGACATAAAATCCATCAAATCTCCAGATTCACAGATTAAGGGTTTAGTTTCACAAATTAAGATTCTAGATTCACAGAAGAACACCCGACATTCACAGAATAAGTTTTCTTATATTGTGAAACCTAAGCTCATAAATTGTGAAACTAGAAGCTTAACTTGTGAAACTAGAAGCATAACTCTATAAAGACATAAAATCCATCAAATCTCCAGATTCACAGATTAAGGGTTTAGTTTCACAAATTAAGATTCTAGATTCACAGAAGAACACCCGACATTCACAGAATAAGTTTTCTTATATTGTGAAACCTAAGCTCATAAATTGTGAAACTAGAAGCTTAACTTGTGAAACTAGAAGCAGTTTTGGTGAATGCTAAGTGCTGAGATTCACTGAATAAGGTCTGAGACTCACCTTGTTTTTTGTTGAGGAAACTTCAAGATTGACATGCTTTTAGCTTCATTTTTGGCTTTTTTGCTTTTTCGGTTTAATAAGGGAAGACCTATAAAACCAAACACAAGTACAAAATATACATATTACAATATATTCAGCAAAGGAATTAAGAATTTAAAACTTTCATGTGTAGATTCACAAAGTAAGACCTGACAGTATTCTCATCCCACATAAGAAGTTCCAACATGATCGACTTTCGATAATCTGCCAAACCCTGCATAGAGTGACGTATATTAAATTAGTGTATTCATGCTAATATTCGTGGAATGTTAAGAGTTTATTTTCATATAGTAATGAACTCACCTCAAAATAGTCACTGTTCGTCCATAAACTCTGATCTTCCAATGCACTCAACCACTTTAGCAGAAAGACTCCACAATCATAACTAGACAAAAAAACATATAAGCACTTATGAGTGTAACAAAGTTTCACATAATTAGGTCTGAGATTCACTGAAACAAGGTCTGAGATTCAACAAATGATCACAGACTAAGTTTAACAAAACAAGTCAAACTACACACCCCGTTTTTTGTTGAGGGACTTCGAGATTGACAAGATCATGCACGTGCATGTTCTTCAAAGATTTGTACGACTCTCCCAAAATAGTTGCAACATTGTACAACTGAACTCTCCCAAAATAGTTGCAACATTGTACAACTGAGAAGAAAAGGACAATAAAAGATCAAAAATATATTTTGGGGTATACTAAAACAAAAACTCTACAATATTTTGGAAAAAAATCATACAATGCCCATGGCCTTGTTGTTTCCTTTATCCACTTTTATATCCATGGATGAGTCAAGGATGTAATTTTTTTGCTTCTTTATGTCGCAAATACAAGCCCACCAATGCTTCGATTTGTCGTTATGCAAAGGGATAAAAACCTGAGATAGAAAATGTATGGGAATAATCAATCAAAAAACACACATGAATGACAGTAAATAAATAACAAAATGAATAGCAGAACTGAAGGATCTAACCAAATCAATCTGGCTACCATCTGCTGGAATGTATGAGGACTGTATATATTGACCCCAAATCTCTGGGTTAGTATCTGCATTAAGACCCTGAATGACACAAAAAAGGCAATTTTAGTCTCTGGATTAGCAACTTTCAGAATGAAATACACTTGAATATCAACAGCTGAAGAATTTGAAGCTCACATATACTGTCGTTGGCAAGTAAATCACATTTGGTTTACCAAGTGTGCGCTTAATCCCAACAATATCAATGATCTACATATAAAACGTGCACAAAATGAAGCATCCACTTTCACGAAATCACCATCAAGTTTCACAAAAAAACCTCTAAGATTCACAGAATAAGGTCTGAGATCCACCAAATAAGGAACCATGTAAAAAAAGAAACATGGTCAGGAATGGGAATATAATACTTACCTGATCCATAATAAGGCCACGCGATGTAAGGGTCTGCAAAGCATCTCTAGTGACTTCCATCCACGGAGTGGACACCAGAACCTTACTTAATTATTGAACAAAATGCAATTAGTCAATATATCTCACACAATTTAAAAAAACATAATTCAAGAAATCAAAGAAAAAGTGTGACATTACAATTTGGTTAACTGTGATCTTCTCCCAACACAAGCCACCAATTCCTTCTCAGTAAAATCCGGTGTCATAGAGGAACTCGATTCTAGTGCATCTTTTGTGACTATTTCTTTGGACAGATTAACAGAACATGTAACAATATGATAGCACACCCGCAATGCAAAACGCTTGCGCTGAGTTTCCTATTGATGCAAACAAAATGGGTTTCAGAAAAACTAGGAAATAAAGTTGTGGCAATTGTATAGAAATTAAATTAGATGTTGAAAAGCAATCTTACAGTATTTATGGTTATTACAGAATTAGTTTTGCTCCCTTTGTAATTCTCCATTATGTTCAGCAGATAGAGGTCATTATCAATTAGTTTGGATTTCAGATTTGATTTTGGGATAAACACTTCTGGAATCGTCATTGAAGCAATACTTGTCACTGCTGGCAACTTTGATTGAAGAAGGTTGATGAGCCTGTGTTGCTGTATGAACAAAAGCGTAATTACAAAGAGCAATTAGTAAGGTAATGGAGTAAGAACGAGTCCAAAAATAGGTAAAATAGATGTACCGTATGTTTTAAAAAAGAAGTATAATCAACAGATGTGTCTTTCATAGCATGGATGACTTGGCATTTGCAAGATTTCGGTCTCAGATCAAAACAAAACAAGAATGGTGGGCATTCGGGAGAAATGATCGGAGTCAAAATCTGAAAGACAACAGATAAAAATGCAATGAATAAAAAAGACAAGTCCACCTTAAAGCTTGAATATAATAAGACCAAATATAAAAAAAACTTACTAATTGGGTAGCAGCAAAATCAACATTGTCGAGACACTGGAACAAAAATCGAATCATGTGTGAGTAATGATTATAAGTGCACACCATGTAAAATGGGATTATAGAAAAGAGGTAGAGAGACTAACACTGTGTGTGGAGTGTGGCACAAATAAACGACAAGCAGAATCTCGTGATCTCAAGCTCTCACTACTGTTTAGAAACTCACACCAAACATCTATCACAACAGAAGATACTTGATCACTTTCAGGCAAACTGATCAATTGCTTCCTTGTCAATTGCTGAGTTTGACTTTTGAAAAGAATGTCACTGGAAACAGTCATTAAAAGCACAGGTCACACCCTCAAATGGTATTAAATATACGATCAAAATTGAAACTGTGAAACTAAAAGCTTAATTTGTGAAACTACATGCTTATTCTGTGAAACAGGGAGCACATATTCTGAAACTGTGAAACTGTGAAACTAGAAGCTTATTCTGTGACACTAGAAGCTTACTTTGTGAAACTAGAAGCTTATTCTGTGAAACTGGAAGGACATGCTGTGAAACTGTGAAACTGTGAAACTAGATGTTTAACATGTGAAACTAGAAACTTATCCTGTGAAACCACAAGCTTATTCTGTGAAACAAGAAGTTTACATTGTGAAACCCAAACTCTTAAATTTCACAGAATAAGCGCTTAGTTTCACTGAATAAGGGCTTACTTTCACTGAATAAGGTCTTACTGTCACACCCTCAAATGGTATTAAATATACGATCAAAATTAAAAAATAAGAGTATTTTAATGTTTAGTAAGTTTGACCAAAACTGTGAAACTAAAAGCTTAATTTGTGAAACTGCATGCTTATTCTGTGAAACAGAGAGCACATATTCTGAAACTGTTAAACTGTGAAACTAGAAGATTATTCTGTGACACTAGAAGCTTACTTTGTGAAACTAGCAGCTTATTCTGTGAAACTGGAAGGACATACTGTGAAACTGTCAAACTGTGAAACTAGATGTTTGACATGTGAAACTAGAAACTTATCCTGTGAAACCACAAGCTTATTTTGTGAAACAAGAAGTTTACATTGTGAAACGCAAACTCTTAAATTTCACAACATAAGCTTGTAGTTTCACTGAATAAGGGCTTACATTCACAGAATAAGGGCTGTGAAACAAGAAGCTTATTCTGTGAAACTAAAAACCTTATTAAATGAAACTGGAAGGCTATATTGTGAAACATGTTAATAAAACAGGCTGAAAATATTAAAATACAAGGTTTGAAAAATTAATAAAATAAGTCAATACCTTTCACATGAATCCAAAAAGATGAAATCCAATACAGGCTTCTCCGCTTGAGTAAAACCCTTAAGAATATTCATGTTTCTTTGCAAATACGGAGATCGATAGACCTCTGATGGAACTATGGCCCTCTTCACCTTTGGATTGACAGGTGAATGACATTCACCTTTGGATCGACGCTTGTAAACATTCGGAGGAGTGTCTCCTACGTCAATGACATCTTTATCAGTACTCCCTACCACAGGAAGATCCTCTACCACTGGTGTGGACATAGAAGGTCCTCCAGGTCCTTCAGCATGAACACAAGATGTTGAACGATCGTGTTCGGCTTCATCACAACGTGTTGAATCATCAAGTTGAGGTTCATCTTCAGGTTCATGTTCATGTTCAGGTTCAGGTTCAGGTTCAGGTTCAGGCTCAGGTTCAGGCTCAGGTTCACGTTCAGGTTGAGAGGGTGGACATAAAAAGTGGTCATCATCTGGAAAGAGCCTAAAGCTTGGCATTTCTGGTTTTGCTGGTGAACAATGAGGCTGTATTGGCTGAAAGGACTCATCCATTATGTCCAATGCCGCCAACAGTTTAGCTTTTGACCACCCATAAAATTTACCCGCATCCTCATGAACATTCTCACCAGTACCATCCACAATCGCCTTCTCATTATCATCAATCTCCAAATTATCATCAACCTCCCCACTATCATTATGTGCTTTCTCAACATTCTCCTCATTATTTGCTGTCTCTGTTAGGTTTAACTAGTTGCTCATAAACTAATTTTAGTCATACTAACATAAACCTTTAATTAACTTTTAATTAACATATTAATAAACTCGTTTATAAGATCTTATGCATGCTACTAAATGCGGAAATAAGGAGAAAACCGTGTTCTTACACTCGGTCCTAGCTTAGCAAGGATGATCCTCCAAGTACCCAATGTAGAATACCTCCTTTGGATGCACCAAGACAAGCCCTTAATAAACCGAACCCTTGTAGATGCTAGACTAGAATCGGTTTCTTCCTTAAAGTAATTCTAATCACTCTTATTAGAATATAAATACAATACTACTATTAGTATGTCAATATTATCTTATAATATGATTTTAGAGGTTTTCTTAGAATTTTCTCTCTAGAAAATTTGCTAGGGTTTTCTTAGAAATGAATTGTGTTGGTTATGTGATAGGAAGATCACAACTTTAATAGTGTGGTCTTGGGTTTGGGATGGCCGAAGCATAGGGAGTCCCAAGAGGGAACACCTTCCCTTTCCTATGCAATTTTATTGGCCTTAGGTAGTGTTATCAAGGCACACTATAATCATTAGGTTAATAGGGTATTAAGTGTGCTTCTTAAACACTCCTCAAACCCTCCCCAAACCGTCACATTTAGGGTTAAAATGGTTATCCATTTTACATTTTGTCAATTGTAGAAATTGTATAATCTTGTGACATCTTATATGTCTTTAAGATATAAAAAGCATTAGTACATCTAAAACATATAAATATTTATCATATAAATATTTTACATAATTAAATAAATCACATTTATTTAATTAATAAGTAATTCGAAATTACATAATGTAAAATGATCATTTATCGTCAATACGATTTACAACCTTTGTATTATTTCAACCCAATTCATTCTAATAACGATATTATAAATATCGTTTAATGTTCAACAATTGACACGTTTCAATTTTAAACAAAAATCTTACATTAAGATTTAACCTCTAATTTCTCGATATACGAGTTTAAGGAATATGATCAAATCGTATCATTATACATTTGATCACTTTATCAATTAAGGGAATTGTCCTAAAGGTGTGACCTAAAGGGATCAACTGACCATCACCGTCATACGACAGTAATGTCAAACTCTAGCTAGCCAATCATTACCGATTAATGTTGGTCAGTTGACTAAAATTCGTATCATCCCTTGCGCATTCTCGTTATGAGATTTAATTACGTGATCGCACTATTGTTGAGGACACATTTCCCAACAATCTCCCACTTGTCCTCGACAAGTGTGCGTCACCAATTCTCTTGTCCTATTACAATCTCCCACTCAATGCAAGATGTCTCTCTGAGGTCGTACTTGCATTCGATCATATCATGAGTGGTTTCCTCGATCTGGAGAATAACTGTCTGACCGGAATTATCTACCATAGATACCTTCCGAGCGTGGCCACGCATTTCCAGTTAACTTCTCCTCGAGTGGCCCTGAGATTTGAACAACCCTGACAAGGGGTGGACAATTTCTATCGCACTACTTCCTTCAACTAGTCACAGTCAGTCACAACCCAAAACAATCCCATTTGACTCCAGTTACGAAAAGTCGTAGAGAATGGATCAAAGTTATGCCTAAACTGTACCATCTTGGGAGAGTAGTCTTTAGTCTAAGAATTCACTCACAAGAATACTATAGCAGCTCTCGCCACGACCCGGCTATAAAATTTCCAGAACTCTATAAGCGGTCACATTGCCCGACAGAGTGTCTCTTACAGTCTGCCTATGTGATCGACTAGTCATCTCATATGACTCTATGGCACTTGAACTCGCCATCAATCGCCTCACACTCTAGTCGCTTTGAGACGTCACCTCATGTAAGCGGCTAGGGGCTATACTAAGTCAATCCAGTTCACTTATGGGGTTCAATATTGTCTCATACAACCCATTTGGATTCTGACAAAGTATCTTTTACTTTGAGTTATTAATAACTCAAATGATGTTGTCATGCAACAATAGTCAACACTATTACATTGCATTTTGATGCACAATCATCTATTTGTATTAGTGTTTTGCGAATAACCTTTATTCATGATTTGCAAAACTTACAAATTTTGGTCTCCTTTATTCTCATATTATCTCGTATAATATTATCCTATTTGAGTACATATCTAGAACTCTTTCTAGATTTTGAGTTTCCTTTCCGGAGGAAAGCTCCCACTGTTATCTCATAACTTGTGACGTATCGATATACTGGAGGGATTAAAAATCACTCTCTATAGTCACTTATGTACTGAAATCTATATTGTAGTTTATTAGTGATTTCATCACTCTTACAATTTTCAAACATCTTGGCTATTTGATAATGGTTTCATTCATCATTATGAACAATGTATCCAACCATCCTAACTTCTAGTGGGCGACCTTTTATTATCCATATAATAAACCTTCCCGTAAAGCTCCATCATCTTATGATATAATTATTTTATTCATCTAAATTGAGTACCTCTTATTCTTTACTCTTAAAGAATCACCCATTCTCTCTAAATGGTAGGTTTCAATTCCTTAATGAATATTGCTCCCACTGAAAACAATATCTCTCGATATCATAAATGAACCTTTCATTTCTCGCATGTTAAACTATTACTCGAATCATTATCACTATCACTATCCCCATAGTGATCTATTTCCATTCAATCAATCATTACCTTCTTATCATGTCTTCGTTTCCTTGAGACGAATATGACATGATAATTTCCTTATAACTACATTGAGAGGTTTGAGATGATTTCTTCTCTTTTATCTTATAAACTTAGAAAATCATTTATTAAGGAACCGTTTTCCTACCGATTTCATACGGGGTTTCATGTCTCCTCACAATGAAACAATGAACATGAAGAACCTTTCTTCGAGTGTCCTCCCGTAGTTTCTTCAGTGTCCTCTCGTAGTTTCTTCAAATCATTTAGGGCTCTTCTTAAGACTCCCAAGTAAGAATCTTCTCTAAGATCCTTCCTTTTCATCATTGGTTTGCGAGCGAAATATTTTCTCCCACTCTATCCTTCTAACAATAACCTTTATTCGTTTAAGGATAGCTATTTCGATTAACCAATGCATATGAATGTTTGAAGTTTTATAGGTGTGATGAATACATTCTCATTTTCACTTAAAATGAAAATCTTATAATGAACTGATATAGTCTCATTTTGATTGAATTTATCTCATGGGGTGTAGTTCTCCGTTTTAATCAACTCTTTGATTATATTATATTGATCGTATCAATATTTATTGCGTGATTAAATCACTATTATTCATGTTTAAGGTATGCAATTTATTTGAGAAATCAAAACATTGATTAAGAACAAAAGTAGTGACTCGGGTTGAAAACCAAGTCACCAATATCCAAAATTACAACTATTGTTTTAGGATTTTAATCCTTGTCTTACAAGAAAATGAATTGTTCCATAAATAAATGCAAAATATGAAAGAAGACGATATGAAAATTAGAGGCTAGCTCTTCAAGTCTTCGATCAATTTGGATGCTACCATAGCCATCCAAGTAAGGAACTTTATGCTTCCTTTTCCTTGCCCTTATCTTTATAAGATGCCCCTTTAAAACAATTAGAAAGGGTAAATATCAACACATTTGTATCACTATACATAAGTTGATAAATGACATGAATTATACACGAGGATTATTATCTACGGCGGTTGCCTTCCCATTTTTGAGATCGCTTAAGTATTTGGGGCAATTTCTCTTTCAATGACCGATCCTCGTGCAATAATGGCACTTGTCTTGCTCTTTTGAAGACGAGGTGGAAGCGCCTTTCGAAAAGGTCTTTTCTTTGGTCGCCTTGGGCTTGAACGTTTTCTTGCCCTTGCCTTTAGAGGCATTTCTTTTGAAGCTCGTTTTCCCTTTTTTTTCGATGTTTAAAACATCTTTGGTGGAACTTTCATGAAGTCCCATGTCCCTTTCGGCTTGGACGAGCATCTTATGCAACTCTTCCAACGTGGTCTCTTGGTTTCGCATATTGAAATTCACCCGGAATTGAGCATACGCCTTAACCTTATTGAGCGAGTGAAGAACTCGGTCAATAATTAGAGAGTCGGGAACATCAACATCTTGAGCTTTTAGAGTTTCCGCGAGCTCAACGAGTTTGAGCACATGAGGGCTTATCTTTTGCCCTTCCTTGAAAGTAATGTCAAAGAAGGCGGAAGCCGCCTCATATTGAATCACCCTAGGAGTTTGCGAAAACATGGTCGCAAGCTTGGTGTATATCTCATACGATGTGGTCAACTTGATCATACTCCTTTGGAGATCCGGCTCCATGGAGAAGATGAGCACATTTTTAAGAGCGGAGGACTCTTTCATGTAGGCTTCATAGGCTTCACGAGTTTGGACCGATGAACGAGCGGTCGGAGCGGGAGGAGCGGCTTCGGATAGGTAACGACTCTTATCGTCACCTTGAGCGGCCAAAAGCAATTGCGCATCCCAATCCTTAAAATTGGAACCATGCTTATCGAGTTTACAACGATCCATAAAGGATCGAAGCCATGATACGTTAGTGAGAGGTGGAGCGTTGGTTGCCATAGTCGATGTTGAAAATTAAACTACAATAATAAAAGGAAATAAAACAACATCATTTTTAAATTCATAATTTGAATTTTAAGAAACTTAAACATGTTAAGTATATTTACTTAATGATCTCTTACCCAATTAAGTAAACAATCCCGAGACCCAAACCCATACTAATCCGGGCACGGTGTAGCCGATTCAACCCGTATTGGTATAATTTGGTGGATTAACCCTTTAATCGGTTCTACTCTTAGAACTCTCGGTCGACAATTTTCTTAAAATTATCTTTAGCCCGAACTTATTGCAACTACGGTTACGAATACTTTCGTTGAGATCAACCAAATTTCAAGGTGTAATCTCATTACCCCACTTACCCAACGTGACAATTTTAGTACCCCGGTGTAGCCGAGCCTACGTTCTTGTGAAGAAGGGATTCATGGGTCCGTACTTTTTGGTAAGGCTAAGTCTCAATATTTATATGTAAGAGATCTAGTCAAATTATTATCTATCTCCGTTTAAGTGAACTAAGTCGGTGAATTATCGATAAAATAGATGACTAGGTCGATTAAATCGAAAAATGCATGATACGATGTATGACGATTTGGCTATGCATGCAAACATATAAAAGCAAAATAAAAGCATAAATAAACCCTAGTATGGCCTTTCCTAGAAAAGAAATAACAAAGTACAAATTCGGAAACCAACTCCTTTGGTCCCTTGAACTTCACGCGGCACGCACATCGAGGTAAACACCGTCTTGATCGGAACTCCTTTCCGAATGGCACCGTCTTCAAGGAACTCCGGATTTTACAAATATTACAACTTTTCTAGTCTACTTTATACATTATAAAATAGAAATATTACAATTGGGTGATACTAGATCACAAAATTACAACCGAATCGGTAACCCCTTACACTACGGGAAATACCGATTTAAAAAACTAGGCCATACTAAGTAAATTACATAATTCCCAAAATTACGTAAATAAATCATGACATTCATAATATAAAATATGCAATGCTTATGTAAATATGAATTAACATGCAAACCCTAAGCCAAATCGTCCTATTTAAAACGCTTATTTAAATAGTTATCGTAAACCTCGGTTTATGGAATCGCGTGTTTTAACAGGTAACAACACTATGCATTATATGAAACGGTTTTCATCCTTAAGTTAATCATCCCAACTCTTATAGGATTCAAAATTTAGTCTTACTCAAACTTTGAACATGACTTAACTTAATATATTTCAATATTGAACGGTATTACTCGGTTTTACGGGAAAAATAATATAAAATTCAAAAGAGTCATTTAAAATTTCGAAAATTCAAAATTCAAATTTTGAAAATTCCAGAATGTTCTTAAAATTTTCAGAATCTTAAAATATTAGTATTTATACGGTTTTAACATTATTTCGAAAATAACACGTAAAACGAGCATTTTAAGTCGGAAAATTCAATAATTAATTCCATAAATGCAAATAAAATACTAATAAAATTTTTACACATTCCAAAACACTTTAAGAACACAAAATGGACAGAAAATTAAATGGTGCACTGCCCAAGAGCCGAAATTTAAATGCATGACTCCTTTTATTTAATTTTAAATGCTACTTTTAACAAATTAAAATTAAATAAAATCAAATCAAATCTGAAACTTTTGGCTCCCAAGATAATTTCCAAGATGAACATATCATATATGACTAATGTGGGTTACATTTTTCGGCCATTTTTAACAACATTTGCAAATTTTAACGATTTACGTCATATATCGTACGATTTTAACCTTTAAAATTATTTCTCAAGCATAAAATAAGATAAAATTCTCGAAAATTTTATACATGCTGGAAATAATATATATGACATCGTGTTAAATTTTTATGGCCAAATTCCAACTTAAACTATTAAAGTCGAAATAATGTCACTAATTACCCGATTTTTACATTAAAAATCTATAATATTGCAATATTTGAGATAAATTTCTGGAAAATTCAACACAAATTTTAAATATTGCATGTGACATCCTCATAAATATTTATAGTCAAATTCACAATATAACTATTTTAACCCATTTTTATTCATCTTATTGCATTTTAACCATTAAAATTCATATCACACGATTTAAAGGTCCATAATTTACGAAAATTCATATTCATATTATAGAAAATACATGTGATATCATACTGAAAAATCTCGGCCAGAAATTTATTTTAACTATTTTTCCCAAAAATTAAACATTTTAATCATTAAAACTCAATAAAATCCGAGATTTAAGTACCAATAAACAATATTCATGCAAAATATATTCCAAATATTCTAAACCATTTTAGAAAACAGTAGGTATCATGCTAAATAAATTTCGTGCATATCATATATCAAAACGAAAATTCCATATTTTATTTATGTTATCTCTATAACTCCGTAAAAACGTAAACGGAAAACATGCAAACAACCTATTGCTCTGATACCAATTGTTAGGTTTAACTAGTTGCTCATAAACTAATTTTAGTCATACTAACATAAACCTTTAATTAACTTTTAATTAACATATTAATAAACTCGTTTATAAGATCTTATGCATGCTACTAAATGCGGAAATAAGGAGAAAACCGTGTTCTTACACTCGGTCCTAGCTTAGCAAGGATGATCCTCCAAGTACCCAATGTAGAATACCTCCTTTGGATGCACCAAGACAAGCCCTTAATAAACCGAACCCTTGTAGATGCTAGACTAGAATCGGTTTCTTCCTTAAAGTAATTCTAATCACTCTTATTAGAATATAAATACAATACTACTATTAGTATGTCAATATTATCTTATAATATGATTTTAGAGGTTTTCTTAGAATTTTCTCTCTAGAAAATTTGCTAGGGTTTTCTTAGAAATGAATTGTGTTGGTTATGTGATAGGAAGATCACAACTTTAATAGTGTGGTCTTGGGTTTGGGATGGCCGAAGCATAGGGAGTCCCAAGAGGGAACACCTTCCCTTTCCTATGCAATTTTATTGGCCTTAGGTAGTGTTATCAAGGCACACTATAATCATTAGGTTAATAGGGTATTAAGTGTGCTTCTTAAACACTCCTCAAACCCTCCCCAAACCGTCACATTTAGGGTTAAAATGGTTATCCATTTTACATTTTGTCAATTGTAGAAATTGTATAATCTTGTGACATCTTATATGTCTTTAAGATATAAAAAGCATTAGTACATCTAAAACATATAAATATTTATCATATAAATATTTTACATAATTAAATAAATCACATTTATTTAATTAATAAGTAATTCGAAATTACATAATGTAAAATGATCATTTATCGTCAATACGATTTACAACCTTTGTATTATTTCAACCCAATTCATTCTAATAACGATATTATAAATATCGTTTAATGTTCAACAATTGACACGTTTCAATTTTAAACAAAAATCTTACATTAAGATTTAACCTCTAATTTCTCGATATACGAGTTTAAGGAATATGATCAAATCGTATCATTATACATTTGATCACTTTATCAATTAAGGGAATTGTCCTAAAGGTGTGACCTAAAGGGATCAACTGACCATCACCGTCATACGACAGTAATGTCAAACTCTAGCTAGCCAATCATTACCGATTAATGTTGGTCAGTTGACTAAAATTCGTATCATCCCTTGCGCATTCTCGTTATGAGATTTAATTACGTGATCGCACTATTGTTGAGGACACATTTCCCAACAGTCTCAACATTCTCCTCATTCTGCTCATTTTTATCTTGTTGAGACAGCCTAAATCCATCTGCAATACCATCAACAGCTGCAACTAGTTTAGAAACTGTTGCTGATGAAGGTAATTTCAAGGAAGCTTGACTGACAAGACATTTGTAGTTCATGAAAGCAATAGCCATGACTTTTGCTGAATTTGCAAGATCAGTAACAAGCTTCACATCACTGTTCTCTTCAGAAATGCCAGGCTTTCCAGTTTCTCCTTCATCTTTGGGTGGTTCAGATTTTCCAGAATCTTCTTGTTCACGTTCCCCAGATTCTTCTTGTTCAGGTTGCCGAACAACAAGTTCCTGAACAGCTGATTTTGATTTTTGTGCTTGCTTGTCTGTTGCAAACTCAATAGCAAGGAAAGGTCCATGCTGCTCACGTCTCACAATTGGAGGCTCAACAGAACCCCTGCCGAAAGTTCTAGTTGGGTCATCCAATTCATCCTTAATTCTCTTGTATATAGCATCTTTTGTCCAAGTCGATAACGTAGGATATTGACGACTCACAATGCGCGATTTAAAGACACAACGGTCTAGATAAATGAAGAGCAGCGCAATAATCGGTCCCCCAAACCAATTCTCTTTCGCCTTTTTAACCACAAACTCTTCCTTTTGCCAAGACTGAACTTGGCCAGCCAATTTCTTTTTTATAAAGTTGCACCAGTTGAAACTGGAGATCAACTCAGTATTCACCAAACTTTTCAGCACTTTCAAGCTGACCTTGTTCCCAATGACACCGCCTAAAAGAGCAGAGAAAATATAAACGATGAAGTTGCGTTTGAAATCATCTCCTCCATCTCTTTGTGTAATCAACTTTTGCAGAACAAGTTTGATGTCAATGGACCCAACACCATATTGTTTAGTAAACTGCTTCAAAGCAGATAAATAAGAGGGGTCCTTATCTCCATTTGTTGCTTCAACAACAACATTAGGACCCATTGGCAATCCAAGAGATAGATGAATATCCTCCTCTAAAATAGGAAGCTTCCCACCCAACAAGCTTCCTTTTATTGGGTCGTAATTTGAAACTAGCCAATATGCTAAGTTTCCGGGAAGAACATCCGTTTTAAGAAGTAAAAGACCCCCAAACCCCATTTCTTTGATAGCTTGAATCTGCTGTTCTGAGGGTGGACTATCCTCATTATGAATAAAGTTTTAAAGCCCAGCGGGAGACATCCGGGTCCTCAATGACGGCAATCGCTCTTTATAGTTTCGTTTCTTTTTTGCAGCAGGTTCAACTGTTCCACTAGTAGAAGGTGGATGTTCCGATCGCTTCATATTAGCTTGCTTCCTGTTATGCATAAATGGTACGAATTTCGAAAATAAGTTTCACAGAAGAAGGATCTAGTTTCACAAAATAAGCTTCTAGTTTCACAGAAAAAGGAAAATACTAACTTTTTCTGTGAAAAAAGAAGCTTACATTGTGAAACTAGAAGCTTATTCTGTGAATCTCAGGTAAAAAGTAAATACAAACGAATTAAGAAAATAAGTTTCACAGAAGAAGGATCTAGTTTCACAAAATAAGTTACTAGTTTCACAGAAAAGAAAATTATTAAACTGTGAAACATAGAAGCTTACAATGTGAAACCCAAAACTCTTAGATTCACAGAATAAGAGCTTAGTTTCACAATATAAGCTTCTAGTTTCACAGAAGAAAGGCTAACATTCACAGAATAAAGAAAAGAAAATTATTAAACTGTGAAACAAAGAAGCTTACAATGTGAAACCCAAACTCTTAGATTCACAGAATAACAGCTTAGTTTCACAAAATAAGCTTCTAGTTTCACAGAATAAGAGCTGACATTCACAGAATAAAGAAAAGAAAATTATTAAACTGTGAAACAAAGAAGCTTACAATGTGAAACCCAAACTCTTAGATTCACAGAATAAGAGCTTAGTTTCACAAAATAAGCTTCTAGTTTCACAGAATAAGAGCTGACATTCACAGAATAGGGAAAATAAACTTGATTCACACAGCTAGATAATAAGGAAAATAAACTTGATTCATTAAAAATATCATTCATACATAGCTAGGTAATTACACAAAAAAGGCTGCCTTGATAGACGTAATTACAAGAGAGCACTACAAAAACACTAAAACCGAGCACATTTAGACCAGCCACTATCACGGCAAAAAGTGATACAAAAGTTGAGGAGCTGTGCTACATATCGAGCAACACAGGTAAATCTAAATATGATAAAGTTCTCCGAGTCAGCAAGCGTGTTGCAGTATAAAGTGATATGTCATGTTTTGGAGATGGCACACGTAAATTGGAAATCAACTCTTTCACTTTTGGGTTTTCAGCACCAGTGAGATCTCTAAGGTGTCCTCTTTGCAAAAGATTGTAGCCTTGGTGAAAATGTAGGAGTAATTTAGCTCCCGGATCATTAGTCATAAAGCACTTACATCTTTTATAAATTATTCTATAACCCCTACGAATGATTCTCACACCATTGATATCATTAATATGCAGAGAAATCCCATACACAACTGCAATGACAGGTGCACTAGGGTGTATGAGGAAAAGCTGAGACCAATTCCGACAGACCAACGCCATGTTTGCCTTATCTTGGTTACACTTAAGTCGTTCGAAGATGCTATTCATTACATCTTGATTGTTGAAGACAGCCAGTTGGGGTTAATAACGATTATTAGTGACCTCAACAGTCCGTAAGGGAGCAAATGAGAATTTCATAGCCTCTTTTTTTTCTCTTATATAATTCCGGACAAAATATGCTTTATCCTCTGCAAGAACATTCACTACCCACCCCTTGCACCATGTTTCCATAATTGACCAGAGGTAACCTACAAGCATACATTGTGAAACCCAGACTATTACATTTCACATAATAAGGGCTTAGTTTCACAAGCTAAGCTTCTAGTTTCACAACCTAAGCTTCTAGTTTCACAAGCAAAGATTCTAGTTTCACATAGTAAGAGCTGAGAATCACAGAAGAAGATAAAGAAAATTAAACTGTGAAACAAAAGAAGCATCTAGTTTCACAGAATAAACTTCTGGTTTCACAGAATAGATTTCTAGTTTCACAAGTTAAGATTTTTGTTTCACAAGTAAAGAATCTAGTTTCACAAGTTCACAGTTTCACACTTTCACAGTAGGTTCTTCCTGTTTCACAAACTAAGCTTCTTGTTTCACAAGGTAAGCTTCTAGTTTCACAACATAAGTTCTAGTTTTCCCACAGAATAAGGAAAAGAAACTTAAGATAGTAACGAAAAGAAACTTCATTAATTAAAAATATCATTCATACATTGCTAGATAATTACATAAAAAGGCTGGCTTGATACATGTAATTACAGAAGAGCACTACAAAAAGACATTTAGGCCAGCCACTAAGATGCAAAAAGGTGATACAAACTTGAGCAGCTATGCTACATATCGAATGCCAAGAAAGGTAAATCAAACCAAGATAATTTCGCCCGAGTCATCAACTCTGTCGAAGTAGCAACTGCTAAGTCAAGTTCTGGAGATGGCACATCTAAAATGTCAAGCAACTCTTGTGTTTGGTCGATTTCAGCATCAGTTAGATCTCTAAGGTGTTCACTTTGGTAAGGATTTTCACTTTGCACACAATGTAGGAGTAATTTAGATCCCGGATCATTTGTCATAAAGCACTTGCATGTTTTATAAATGATTCTAGAACCCCTACGAACTATTCTCACACCATTGACATCATTGATACGCAGAGAAATCCCATACGCAACTCGAATGAGAGGTGCACTAGGGTGTAGGAGGAAAAGCTGACACCAGTTCCGACAGACCAATGCCATGTTTGCCTTATCTAGGTTACACTTAAGTTGTTTGAAGATGTTATCCATTACATCTTGATTATTAAAAACAGCCAGTTGGGGTTGATAACAGTTGTTTGTGAGCTCAACAGTCCGTAAGGGAGTAAATGAGAATGCCATGGCCTCTTTTTTTTCTGTTATGTAATTCTGGACATATTCTGCTTTATCTTCTGCGTGAAGATTCACTACCCACCCCTTGCACCAGTTTTCCATATTTGACCAAATGTAATTAAGTTTAAAACCACAAGTAACCTACAAGCATTACAAAATAGAATCAAAAAGCATACATTGTGAAACACAGACTCTTACATTTCACATAATAAAAGGCTTAGTTTCACAACCTAAGCTTCTAGTTTCACATAATAATGACTGAGAATCACAGAATCACAAAAAGAACTTTAAACTGAAAATATTAGAAAATAAACTTAAAACTGAAAGAAACTCATTATGTGAATCTAAGAGTTATATTGTGAAACTAGAAGCTTATGAAGTGAAACTACATGCTTATTTTGTGAAACTAGTTGGCTATATTGTGAAACCTGTTGAAAAATCAGCCTGTTTTTTTGATTTCTTAACTTGTGAAACTAGAAGCTTATGAAGTGAAACAACATACTTATTGTGAAACTAGTTGGCTATATTGTGAAACCTGTTAATAAAATATCCTGATTTTTTGAGTTCTTAACTTGTAAAACAAGAAGTTTATGAAGTGAAACTACATGCTTATTTTGTGAAACTAGTTGGCTATATTGTGAAACCTGTTAATAAAATATCATGATTTTTTGAGTTCTTAACTTGTGAAACTAGAAGCTTATGAAGTGAAACTACATGCTTATTTTGTGAAACTAGTTGGCTATATTGTGAAACCTGTTGAAAAATCAGCCTGTTTTTTTGAATTCTTAACTTGTGAAACTAGAAGCTTAACTTGTGAAACTGGATTCGTATTCTGAAACGTACTAAAATAATCAAAAACACTCTCAAAACCTAGATATTTTCATCACAACCCTAGCTATCACTAACAATGAAAAATAACAATAAACACTCAACTAATGATAATCCAGCAGAAAATAGCAAAACAAAAACAAAATAAAGAGCAAAAATAAGTAATTAAACTAATTTAAGAAAAAAAATGTAACAAATAACATACGAAAATACGAAGAACATACGAAGAAGATGATAATGGAGGTTGTTGATGTTAAAAACTTCGAAAAACGACAATGCTTGCTTATTTCGCCTCAAATATTCGAAAATAAACCACACATCCAAAAGAACGACAAACAAATCACATTATAACGTACTAAAATAATCAAAAACACTCTCAAACAATAAACACTCAACTAATGATAATCCAGCAGAAAAATAGCAAAAAAAATACAAAATAAAGAGCAAAAATAAGTAATTAAACTAATTAAAGAACAAAAATGTAACAAATAACAAACAAAAATACGAAGAACATACGAAGAAGATGATAATGCAGGTTGTTGATGATTCCGGGGAGAAGATCAAACGGTTACCGCGAGCGAGAGAGAGTGAGAGAGTGAGAAAGCGAGAGAGCGAGAGAGAGTGAGAAAGAAGAATTTGAAAAGACGTTGAGAAAGTGAGAAAGAAAGAATGAATGAAAGGTCAGTTTCTTTTTTTTTTGTTTAATATATATGGACACGTGGCACAATCTGGGACGCCCATGGTTTTTAGATCTAACGGTTTAGAATGGTCCGGCAGCCTCACGCTAAGAGAGCGGCCTCACGTGATTCAATTTCTATATATATATATATATATATATATATATATCATATATATATATATATATATATATATATATATATATATATATATATATATATATATATATATATATTATGTATATATATATATCTATATATATATATATATATATATATATATATATATATATATATATCTATATATATATCTATATATATATATATATATATATATCTATATATATATATATATCTATATATATATATATATATATATAGATATATATATATATATATAGAGGCGGGATTCGGTGAGTCCACCTAAATATATATATTCAGCAGCAGTTCTTTACAATTATAATGTAATTCAGTTCACTTTGTGGTGTTCAATGTTGTCGTACAATCCACATGAAAAACAAAATATGAAACAAAAACGATGTTATAAATAGTATATGAAAAATATACATTTATCCAATCAATGTAAAGAACTACTACAACTCAGGAACACGTTTAATTCCAATGGAAATAACGTGCCCTTCATGCTTATCATATTTTAATGGTTTAGTGAAAGGGTCAGCGATGTTGTCATCCGAAGCAATCTTGTCTATCATTATCTTCTTTTGCTCCACGTAATCTCGGATCATGTGAGCCTTCCGAAGTACATGTGTAGACTTGTTGCTAGACTTAGGCTCCTTAGCCTGGAAGATGACACCTCTATTATCACAATAGATGGTGACTGAGTCATTCGAACTAAGAACTACGGTTAGTCCTTGTAAGAACTGACGCATCCTTATAGCTTCTTTTGCAGCTTCCGAAACAGCATAGTACTCGGACTCAATTGTAGAATCTGCTATAACACTTTGTGTGGAACTTTTCCAACTGACCGCAGCGCCATTAAGAGTAAAGACGAATCCAGACTGAGATTTCGAGTCATCTCGATCCGTTTGGAAGCTAGCATATGCGTAACCGATTGCGCATAGCTTAGTATCTCCTCCATAAGTCAATACCCAATCCTTAGTCCTTCGTAAGTACTTAAGGATGTTTTTAACAGCCATCTAGTGTGTTTCACCTGGATTGTTTTGCGTACCGACTCGTCATACTTAATGCATATGTCACGTCTGGATGTGTGCATATCATGGCATACATGATCGATCCTACAGTTGATGCATAAGCATGCGCTCGACCTCTTCCTTTGTCTTGGGTGCCTGAGTCTTACTCAAATGCATCCTAGAAGTCGTTGGAAGGTACCTCTTCTTGGATTTAATCATGCTGAACCATTCAAGAATCTTATCTATATAAGACTCTTGACTCAATGATAACATCCGTCGTGATCTATCTCTATAGATACGGATCCCCAATATGCATTGCGCCCCACCCAGATCTTTCATATGGAAATGGTTCCTTAACCATACTTTTACCGAAGATAAGAGAGGAATGTCATTCTCAATCAAGAGTATGTCATCGACAGACAATACTAAGAAGACAATCTTACTCCCACTCGACTTGACATACAAGCATGGTTCCTCGACCGATCGAGTGAAACCATTCTCTTTTATCACCTGGTCGAAACGATGTTTCCAACTCCGAGAAGCTTGTTGAAGTCCATAAATGGAACGCTTAAGCTTGCACACTTTCATAGGATTTTTTAGGATTAATGAAACCTTCAGGCTGTACCATATACAAGTCCTCCTCCAAATAACCGCTTAAGAAGGCGGTTTTCACATCCATTTGCCAAATTTCATAGTCATGAAAAGCGGGAATTGCTAAGATTATCCGAATAGAACGCAGCATAACAACGGGTGCAAAAATTTCATCATAATGCAATCCTTGCACTTGAGTGAAACCTTTTGCCATTAGTCGTGCCATATAGGTGTCTGGTTGTCCTTTTACAGAATGATTTATCTTATAAAGCCATTTGCACCGAAGAGGTCGTACCTTATTAGGCAAATCAACCAAATCCCATACGTCATTCTCATACATGGAGTCCATCTCGGATTGCATCGCTTTAAGCCATAGTTTAGAGTCGGAACAGGTCATGGCACCTTTATAGGTAGCGGGTTCGATACTCTCTAGTAGCAAACTGTCATCTCCATCATTCTCCTCGACCATACCAATGTATCTGTCTGGAGGAATAGAGGATTTACCCGACCTCCTAGGTTCCTCAGGAATATTAACCGTAGTAGAAGTTGAAGGAACATTTTCCTCCATCGGTTGTTGGTTCTTGAATCTACGACATATCGAAGGTTCTATTACTTGACTTGTTCTCGAGACTCTTTCTTTAAGAAGTTTGCACTAGCCGCAACAAAAACTCGATGTTTGGTAGGTGAATAGAAGTAATGACCAAACATTCCTTATGGATAACCAATAAAGTATGTCTTGACCGATCGTGGGCCGAGCTTATCCTCGTGTCTCCACTTGACATAAGCCTCGCAGCCCCAAACCCGAATAAAGGACAAGTTAGGAACCGTTCCCTTCCATATATCATAGGGAGTCTTGTCTACAGCTTTAGACGGACTTTGTAATACCCCGTATTTTATTTAATTTTATTATTTATATCGATATTTTGTATGGTTATTCGATAATCTATATTCGATAATTAAGTTATCGAAGAATGCTTTTATAACCTATAATAATTAAGTGAAGGGTCGAGAATGGGTCGTATATATCGAACCCATGAATTAGTATCAATTGGGCCTCGGTATACGTGCAATAATAGCCTTCGATGGGCCATACTCTATACACGTTCAACACAAATCACACGCTTCACCTATTGTAACCCTACATAAACCCTACTTCTAATCTTATCAACGCACCCCTCCCACACACACATCTCCACTCACCTTGATGCCGCCACTTTAGAGGTTACAGAGGAGGGTTCACACGGTGGTTAGAGTGGTCTAGTGTCCTTCGATCGTTATGGGAAGAGGGGTATGTTCATTGTGCTTTCGTTTTCCTTGTTTTCATTCATTTCAAAGCGTTTTGTTCATCGTTATGGTATGATTTGAGTTTCTGCTCTTCGTATATTATTAATCTAGGATGTATACTAGTTGTATATTGACCGTAGTGATGTCGTCGTTGACCACCTAGGACCGTCGTATGAGGTGGTTTTGTCAGATGTGTCTGTTTTGCCTTTCGTTTTCGGAACAGGGTCATAAGCATGAATGTTTAATTCGAATAAGTCTTTGTCTTTAAGTGTTATGGGTATTGGGATACCTGGGTAGGTGGTAGTCAGGTGGTTGGAGTGGTGGTGGCTCAGGGTGGTCGTCATAGGGGGTTTCGTTGGGAAGGTGTTAGTTGATACGGGTTTAAGAGGGATGTTAACCAACGCAGAACAGGGGATTGGGTACAGCGGTTTAAGCGGCTGTTTTTGAGTGGTTTAAGGGAGTGTCGAAGGTGGGTGTTTGGCACCAGGGATAGTATGTGGTCTGAGGTGTCTAGGGTAGTGGTTGGTGGTGGTGATAGTGGTGTTAGCACGTGGAAAAGGGGGTGGTTACAGTGGGTTGACACACGGGTGTAATAAAGGATTCTGGGGTTGCTGTCATGGACAGGGGGTTTTGGGACTAGTTTTGAGGGCTTTTATGGGCTAGCCGAGGGTGGTGGCGGAGGTCAGTAGGTACACCGTGGTACAGGGATGACAACTACGGTGGTGTGGTGGTGGTACAGGCGGTAGAAGGGGGTCGAAGGGGGCTGGAAAGTAGGCTGGTCAGGGTTGTCGGGTTCGGTTTGGTCTGTGAAGTTATACGTGATGTTGCTGTGTCGTGTGTTTGTTATTATTCTTATCTTTGTTTTGTTTTACAATCAATATGTTATTATTATTATTATTATTATTATTTCCATGGTTGTTAATAGTATTATTATTATGATTTTTATTAGTATTAGTAATGCTTATTAACGTAGTTAAGTAATTTTTTTACACACGGATGTGACGGTTATCAATAGTTCGACTATATTTCCATGTTCGGTTATTTAATTGAAGTTTGAGTATAAAAGTAATGAGGACGGGTTAGTTGAGTTCGTTTAATTTATTTTGTGACGGTACGTTATTATGTTAGTTACGTTAATTAGTAGCATTGTTATTATAAGTTTATTATTCGTATTTATAATAATCATGTGATGGTTATTTATATTATTTGATTAGTTTATATTTGATATTGTTAATAGTTTAAATTGTTTAGTTCATGTTTATTTAGTTGGGATCAATTAGTTTAATTAGTTGAACTGGTTTAGTTAATTTGTTTAAATAGTGTTGTGACGGTAATTTTAATTAATCACCTAATTAAGTTAATTGACTAGTCGTGCTTAATATAGTCTCGTTATGCGTAATACATTACTTGGTTAATTAAATTGATTGGTTGATACATTATACTTTGTTTACGTAGTTAGTAATTGTTTATATTATATTGTTAGGTGACGGTATTGAAGTGGCATTGCTCTGTTTACTTGCTGGCTTGCTATTGGATTATATTGCTATCCAGGTAGGATACACTGGCACTATACTCTATAATGTGTTATGATTGAGTGGTAAATTGTGTGTTATGAGTGCCGAGCATGATTGATATGATAATGATATTGGTTGGATTGAGTGTTGATTATTATTCGTGGCATGAGCATTGCATTACTTAATAGTATGATTGATTAAGAGTATTGTTGCATTCATGAGCATGGCATATGCATTGGTTACTAAGAAAGATGTGAATCAGATGTTGTTCTGATATAAAGCCCAGGGTGGTTCTGCAGACCAGGCCTGGTGTCTTATCAGCTATTGAGCTGGTGTTCGGTGACGACCAATTATAGTCTGCCGGGAGGTTCGGTATGGCTGGGTGTTACGGGTTTGAGATTGAGAATGAGATTGAGCTCGAGCATATCATGGCATTTGCATATCATCATTGTTGCATTATTTATTATTGTGTTATCCTACTCAACCGTGAGATTGACATTGTATTCGTGTGCACCTACGATGATCCGGAATGGGGAGTAGATTCTACAGGTCAGAGACAGACTGTTAGGAGCTTGGGCATGCAGAGAGACATGGCTTGGACCTACTTAGAAGTAGATCACACACTTAGACGTATCAGTTGTACTTTTATTTTACTGCGTAGTAGTTGTAATATGAAAAGTTTAAATTTTATCAGTTTTATATAAAGTACTTTGGCTTGTTTTACTTTGTTATTCACTAACTCGGACATTCCGAGATGGTAACAGCTCTATTTATTTGAGAATGTCTTGCTAAAGGCTCTTAAATAAATGGGGGTGTTACAGACTTCGGTTAAGTATAAGAGCATCTGACAAAAGAGCAAAACCCCATAATGATTTAGGTACTACCATGTGACTCATCATGGATCGAACCATATCAAGTAATGTCCGATTTCTCTGTTCGGACACACCATTTAATTGAGGTGTTCCAGGTGGAGTTAACTGTAATACTACACCACAGTTTTAAGGTGTTGATCAAACTCATTTGAAAGATATTCGCCACCACGATCTGATCGAAGTGCTTTAATCTTTCTATCCAGTTGGTTCTCAACCTTATTCTGGACTTCCTTGAACTTTTCAAAGGACTCACTTTTATGCTTCATTAAGTAGACATATCCGTATCTACTCAAATATCCGTGAAAGTGATAAAATATCTATAGCCGTCTCTTGCGTTGATTGACATAGGTCCACATACATCTGTATGTACGAGTCCTAATAGATCATTAGCACGCATTCCAACAACTTCAAAGGAATCCTTCACTTCAATACCTTTCTTTTCATCTTTTATATTTGAACCTCTTAAACAACTCCTAAAAAGTTCTGTTTAATTTCTTTCGATTATTTCTCAACAAATTTTTTTCAATATTCTCAAGTCTCAACAATTTCTAAAATGGTCATGACAAACGTTCTTACTATTAGTCAACTAAAATATGGTTATTTTGTTTTGTTGTTCTATTTAAATTCGTTATGAAAACATTTGTTAAAATCGATTTTTATATTATTTTCATTTTCTGTAATAAATAGAATTTAATTATCTTAATTTTGATTTTTTTTTTTTTTTATAATTTACATAACTTAAATTACTTAAATTTGTATGTTATAATTTCCTTTTTTTAACTATGTCTTAATTGTTTCATTTAATCATGTCTTACAATTGTTACTCCTATTAAAATTATCATGTGTTAATTTATTAACTTGCATAACTTAAAGTTTTCACATTTGAATGTTATAATTTACGTATATATATTTTAGGGTTATTTCATAGGAATAATCCAACCTATACCTCATCTTCTCATATTAATCCATACTAACGATTAACTGAGAAAAATCCAACATATGACCTCAATTATCTTTCATGGAACTTTGTCTATTTTTGAACTCTTATCTTCGATAAGCAAGCACGTCACCTTGACTTACTTTTGGTTTTTCCTTCTTCCTGGACAAAAAGTAAGTGAATGTGACGTGCTAACCTACCGATAATAAGAGTTTAAAAATAGTCAAAGTTCAATGAAAGATAAATGAGGTTATAGGTTGGATCTTTCTCAGTTAATCGTTAGTATGGATTAATATGAGAAGATGGGACATAGGTTGATTATTCCCATGAGATAACCCTATATATATATATATATATATATATATATATATATATATATATATATATATATATATATATATATATATATATATATATAAATTGAATCATGTGAGGCACCCTTCTTAGGGTGAGGCAGCTGGACCTATTATAAACCGTCAGATTTAAATAATAGAGAAGCACTAGATGATGCCACGTATAATGATATAAAAATTACATACTACCCACCTGCGTTCATTAACTCCACCAATTAATTCGCTCTCTCTCTCTCTTTCAACTATTTCTTCAACAGGTCTCCATCAATTCCCACTAAGAAAAGAGATTTTAGGATAAAACAGAAGCTTACAAATAAAGGACCAGATCAAACACACTACATTTTACGCCAAATTCAGAAATGCTAAATGCTCAAATCTCTTCTTGTTTGGTACAAATAAAGGACCAGATCAAACACACTACGGTGTACCCTCGACTTTTTCAATTTTCTATGTTTTACCCCTATATTTTTTAAATTCTATGGTGTGCCCTTAAACTCTATACATTAGTCTATACAATGACCTTATTTATTGACTCTACTAGCTTAATTTCTTACTTTATCTGTTAAATCGTCAATTTAACATTTCAATTACTCGATAACATACTCATTTGCTTATTAGTTCGCCGAATTACCATTAACCAACCAAATAGTATACAAATATAATTCAATTTCATCAAATTGTTGTTATTATTTCATACTTCATAACATAAGTTTTTAATAGAATTTTATGCTTATTTAAAGTTATTTGTGATACTCCCTATATAGAATGATGATACCCCTTTTATGAGTCAAAATAAAGGTCAAGTTACGACTTTTTATAGTGATAAAGTTATTGGAGATTTGAAGGAGGTCATTGTGGAGAATAATTAAGAAGTTTAAGGGTATACCATAGAAATTATAAAATGTAGGGGTACAACATAGGAAACCGAAAAACACAGGGGTACACCGTAGAATATCCCTTACATAATTGAGCTCGCAGATTCTTGTGTTTGCCATGATCCCATCCCAGATTGAATGTCCAACATATCAGTGATGACCTGATCGCCTTGATGGGTGTAAGTTAGCTCGACTAGCCACCACACTGACAATGTAAAGTACGAGTCTTTTAATTTTTAATTTTTTTTAATTTATCATTCTAAATTACTCTATTTCAATCTACTTTTACTGTTTTACCATCCTAACTCCGTCACTAGTCCACATCGAAAATGTAAAGTATGAAATTAAAAATTAAGGTCCAAAATTAAGGTCCGGGTTTCACAAATTAAGGTCCAAATTTACGAAATAAAAAATTCAACACTTTGTGAGTAAACAAACATTCTAAGTCCAAGTTTCATGAAATAAGATTCAAGTTTCACAAATTATGGACCAAGACTCACGAAATAAGAAATTAAACATTTCGTGAGGAAACAAACATTTTAAGTCCAAGTTTCATGAAATAAGGTTCCAGTTTCAAAAATTAAGGTTCAATATTCACGAAATAAAAAATTAAATATTTTGTGAGTAAACAAACATTTTAAGTCCAAGTTTCACGAAATAATGTCCCAGTTTCACAAATTAAGGTTCAATATTCACGAAATAAAAAATTAAACATTTTGTGACTAACAAACATTTTAAGTCCAAGTTTCACAAAATAAGGTCTCGGTTTCACAAATTAAGGTCCAAGATTCACAAAATAAGATATTAAACATTTTGTGAGTAAACAAACATTTTAAGTCCAAGTTTCACGAAATAAGGTCCCGTATCACAAATTAAGGTCCAAGATTCACGAAATAAGATATTATACATTTTGTGAGTAAACAAACATTTTAAGTCCAAGTTTCACGGAATAAGGTTCTAGTTTCACAAATTAAGGTTCAAGATTCACGAAATAATAAATTAAACATTTCGTGAGTAAGCAAACATTTTAAGTCCAAGTTTCATGAAATAAGGTCCCAGTTTCACAAATTATGGTCCAAAATTCACGAAAAAAAATTATACATTTCGTGAGTACATAAACATTTTATGTCTAAGTTTCACAAAACAAGGTCCCAATTTTAGAAATTAAGGTCTAAGGTTCACGAAATAAGAAATTAAACATTTCGTGAGTAAATAAACATTTGAAGTCCAAATTTCACGAAATAAGGTCCCGATTTCACAAATTAAGGTCCAAGATTCACAAAATAAGAAATTAAACATTTCGTGAATAAACAAACATTTTAAGTTCAAGTTTCACGAAATAAGATCCCGTTTCACAAATTAAGGTCCAAGATTCACAAAATAAGAAATTAAACATTTCGTGAGTAAACAAACATTTTAAGTCCTAGTTTCACGAAATAAAGTTCCGGTTTCACAAATTAAGGTCAAAGATTCACAAAATAAGAAATTAAACATTTCGTGATTGAACAAACATTTTAATTCCAACTTTCACGAAATAAGGTTCCGGTTTCACAAATTAAGGTCCAAGATTCACAAAATAAGAAATTAAACATTTCGTGAGTGAACAAACATTTTAAGTCCAAGTTTCACGAAATAAAGTCCCGGTTTCACAAATTAAGGTCCAAGATTCACAAAATAAGAAATTAAACATTTCGTTATTGAACAAACATTTTAATTCCAAGATTCACGAAATAAGAAATTAAACATTTTGTGAGTAACAAACATTTTAAGTCCAAGTTTCACAAAAAAAGGTTCTAGTTTCACAAATTAAGGTCCAAACTTCACGAAATAAGAAATTAAACATTTTGTGAGCAAACAAACATTTTAAGTCCAAGTTTCATGAAATAAGGTCCCAGTTTCACAAATTAAGGTCCAAGATTCACGAAATAAAAAATTATATTTTTTGTGCGCAACGAATATTTGAAGTCCAAGTTTCACGAAATAAGGTTCCGGTTTCACAAATTATGGTACAAGATTCACGAAATAAGAAATTAATCATTTCGTGGGTAAACAAATATTTTAAGTCCAAATTTCACGAAATAAGGTCACGACTTCACAAATTAAGGTCCAAGATTCACGAAATAAGAAATTATACATTTCGTGATTAAACAAACTTTTTAAGTCCAAGTTTCACGAAATAAGGTTCCGGTTTCACAAATTAAGGTCCAAAATTCACGAAGTAAGAAATTAAACAATTCGTGAGTAAACAAACATTTTAAGTCCAAGTTTCACGAAATAAGGTTTCGGTTTCAGAAATTAAGGTCCGAAATTCACGAAATAAGAAATTATTCATTTTGTGAGCAAACAAATATTTTAAGTCTAAGTTTCACGAAATAAGGTCCCGAGTTCACAAATTAAGATCGAAGATTCACAAAATAAGAAATTAAACATTTTGTGAGTAAACAAATATTTTAAGCCCAAATTTCACGAAATAAGAAAAAAAGCAAAATGAATAATTTTTTTAGATAGAGAAAATATTTGGGCCAAATGAATTGTTATAAATGACCCATAATTTTCATCCCATTGAAATTAGTCCATTGAACATTGAAAATCATGTGCAACATAGTAAGGGTTCGGCGGCCTCACCGTAATAGGCGGCCTCACGTGATCCGGCCTCTAAGGTAGAGTTCTCACAAAGTTCTCATTGTAAGGTGGTTCTCACCGGATCCCAAGTCTATATATATATATATAGAGTTCTCACAAAGTTCTCATTGTAAGGTGGTTCTCACCGGATCCCAAGTCTATATATATATATATAGACTTGGGATCCGGTGAGAACCACCTTACAATGAGAACTTTGTGAGAACTCTACCTTAGAGGCCGGATCACGTGAGGCCGCCTATTACGGTGAGGCCGCCGAACCCTTACTATGTTGCACATGATTTTCAATGTTCAATGGACTAATTTCAATGGGATGAAAATTATGGGTCATTTATAACAATTCATTTGGCCCAAATATTTTCTCTATCTAAAAAAATTATTCATTTTGCTTTTTTTCTTATTTCGTGAAATTTGGGCTTAAAATATTTGTTTACTCACAAAATGTTTAATTTCTTATTTTGTGAATCTTCGATCTTAATTTGTGAACTCGGGACCTTATTTCGTGAAACTTAGACTTAAAATATTTGTTTGCTCACAAAATGAATAATTTCTTATTTCGTGAATTTCGGACCTTAATTTCTGAAACCGAAACCTTATTTCGTGAAACTTGGACTTAAAATGTTTGTTTACTCACGAATTGTTTAATTTCTTACTTCGTGAATTTTGGACCTTAATTTGTGAAACCGGAACCTTATTTCGTGAAACTTGGACTTAAAAAGTTTGTTTAATCACGAAATGTATAATTTCTTATTTCGTGAATCTTGGACCTTAATTTGTGAAGTCGTGACCTTATTTCGTGAAATTTGGACTTAAAATATTTGTTTACCCACGAAATGATTAATTTCTTATTTCGTGAATCTTGTACCATAATTTGTGAAACCGGAACCTTATTTCGTGAAACTTGGACTTCAAATATTCGTTGCGCACAAAAAATATAATTTTTTATTTCGTGAATCTTGGACCTTAATTTGTGAAACTGGGACCTTATTTCATGAAACTTGGACTTAAAATGTTTGTTTGCTCACAAAATGTTTAATTTCTTATTTCGTGAAGTTTGGACCTTAATTTGTGAAACTAGAACCTTTTTTTGTGAAACTTGGACTTAAAATGTTTGTTACTCACAAAATGTTTAATTTCTTATTTCGTGAATCTTGGAATTAAAATGTTTGTTCAATAACGAAATGTTTAATTTCTTATTTTGTGAATCTTGGACCTTAATTTGTGAAACCGGGACTTTATTTCGTGAAACTTGGACTTAAAATGTTTGTTCACTCACGAAATGTTTAATTTCTTATTTTGTGAATCTTGGACCTTAATTTGTGAAACCAGAACCTTATTTCGTGAAAGTTGGAATTAAAATGTTTGTTCAATCACGAAATGTTTAATTTCTTATTTTGTGAATCTTTGACCTTAATTTGTGAAACCGGAACTTTATTTCGTGAAACTAGGACTTAAAATGTTTGTTTACTCACGAAATGTTTAATTTCTTATTTTGTGAATCTTGGACCTTAATTTGTGAAACGGGATCTTATTTCGTGAAACTTGAACTTAAAATGTTTGTTTATTCACGAAATGTTTAATTTCTTATTTTGTGAATCTTGGACCTTAATTTGTGAAATCGGGACCTTATTTCGTGAAATTTGGACTTCAAATGTTTATTTACTCACGAAATGTTTAATTTCTTATTTCGTGAACCTTAGACCTTAATTTCTAAAATTGGGACCTTGTTTTGTGAAACTTAGACATAAAATGTTTATGTACTCACGAAATGTATAATTTTTTTTCGTGAATTTTGGACCATAATTTGTGAAACTGGGACCTTATTTCATGAAACTTGGACTTAAAATGTTTGCTTACTCACGAAATGTTTAATTTATTATTTCGTGAATCTTGAACCTTAATTTGTGAAACTAGAACCTTATTCCGTGAAACTTGGACTTAAAATGTTTGTTTACTCACAAAATGTATAATATCTTATTTCGTGAATCTTGGACCTTAATTTGTGATACGGGACCTTATTTCGTGAAACTTGGACTTAAAATGTTTGTTTACTCACAAAATGTTTAATATCTTATTTTGTGAATCTTGGACCTTAATTTGTGAAACCGATACCTTATTTTGTGAAACTTGGACTTAAAATGTTTGTTAGTCACAAAATGTTTAATTTTTTATTTCGTGAATATTGAACCTTAATTTGTGAAACTGGGACATTATTTCGTGAAACTTGGACTTAAAATGTTTGTTTACTCACAAAATATTTAATTTTTTATTTCGTGAATATTGAACCTTAATTTTTGAAACTGGAACCTTATTTCATGAAACTTGGACTTAAAATGTTTGTTTCCTCACGAAATGTTTAATTTCTTATTTCGTGAGTCTTGGTCCATAATTTGTGAAACTTGAATCTTATTTCATGAAACTTGGACTTAGAATGTTTGTTTACTCACAAAGTGTTGAATTTTTTATTTCGTAAATTTGGACCTTAATTTGTGAAACCCGGACCTTAATTTTGGACCTTAATTTTTAATTTCATACTTTACATTTTCGATGTGGACTAGTGACGGAGTTAGGATGGTAAAACAGTAAAAGTAGATTGAAATAGAGTAATTTAGAATGATAAATTAAAAAAAATTAAAAATTAAAAGACTCGTACTTTACATTGTCAGTGTGGTGGCTAGTCGAGCTAACTTACACCCATCAAGGCGATCAGGTCATCACTGATATGTTGGACATTCAATCTGGGATGGGATCATGGCAAACACAAGAATCTGCGAGCTCAATTATGTAAGGGATATTCTACGGTGTACCCCTGTGTTTTTCGGTTTCCTATGTTGTACCCCTACATTTTATAATTTCTATGGTATACCCTTAAACTTCTTAATTATTCTCCACAATGACCTCCTTCAAATCTCCAATAACTTTATCACTATAAAAAGTCGTAACTTGACCTTTATTTTGACTCATAAAAGGGGTATCATCATTCTATATAGGGAGTATCACAAATAACTTTAAATAAGCATAAAATTCTATTAAAAACTTATGTTATGAAGTATGAAATAATAACAACAATTTGATGAAATTGAATTATATTTGTATACTATTTGGTTGGTTAATGGTAATTCGGCGAACTAATAAGCAAATGAGTATGTTATCGAGTAATTGAAATGTTAAATTGACGATTTAACAGATAAAGTAAGAAATTAAGCTAGTAGAGTCAATAAATAAGGTCATTGTATAGACTAATGTATAGAGTTTAAGGGCACACCATAGAATTTAAAAAATATAGGGGTAAAACATAGAAAATTGAAAAAGTCGAGGGTACACCGTAGTGTGTTTGATCTGGTCCTTTATTTGTACCAAACAAGAAGAGATTTGAGCATTTAGCATTTCTGAATTTGGCGTAAAATGTAGTGTGTTTGATCTGGTCCTTTATTTGTAAGCTTCTGTTTTATCCTAAAATCTCTTTTCTTAGTGGGAATTGATGGAGACCTGTTGAAGAAATAGTTGAAAGAGAGAGAGAGAGCGAATTAATTGGTGGAGTTAATGAACGCAGGTGGGTAGTATGTAATTTTTATATCATTATACGTGGCATCATCTAGTGCTTCTCTATTATTTAAATCTGACGGTTTATAATAGGTCCAGCTGCCTCACCCTAAGAAGGGTGCCTCACATGATTCAATTTATATATATATATATATATATATATATATATATATATATATATATATATATAGGGTTATCTCATGGGAATAATCAACCTATGTCCCATCTTCTCATATTAATCCATACTAACGATTAACTGAGAAAGATCCAACCTATAACCTCATTTATCTTTCATTGAACTTTGACTATTTTTAAACTCTTATTATCGGTAGGTTAGCACGTCACATTCACTTACTTTTTGTCCAGGAAGAAGGAAAAACCAAAAGTAAGTCAAGGTGACGTGCTTGCTTATCGAAGATAAGAGTTCAAAAATAGACAAAGTTCCATGAAAGATAATTGAGGTCATATGTTGGATTTTTCTCAGTTAATCGTTAGTATGGATTAATATGAGAAGATGAGGTATAGGTTGGATTATTCCTATGAAATAACCCTAAAATATATATACGTAAATTATAACATTCAAATGTGAAAACTTTAAGTTATGCAAGTTAATAAATTAACACATGATAATTTTAATAGGAGTAACAATTGTAAGACATGATTAAATGAAACAATTAAGACATAGTTAAAAAAAGGAAATTATAACATACAAATTTAAGTAATTTAAGTTATGTAAATTATAAAAAAAAAAAATCAAAATTAAGATAATTAAATTCTATTTATTACAGAAAATGAAAATAATATAAAAATCGATTTTAACAAATGTTTTCATAACGAATTTAAATAGAACAACAAAACAAAATAACCATATTTTAGTTGACTAATAGTAAGAACGTTTGTCATGACCATTTTAGAAATTGTTGAGACTTGAGAATATTGAAAAAAATTTGTTGAGAAATAATCGAAAGAAATTAAACAGAACTTTTTAGGAGTTGTTTAAGAGGTTCAAATATAAAAGATGAAAAGAAAGGTATTGAAGTGAAGGATTCCTTTGAAGTTGTTGGAATGCGTGCTAATGATCTATTAGGACTCGTACATACAGATGTATGTGGACCTATGTCAATCAACGCAAGAGACGGCTATAGATATTTTATCACTTTCACGGATATTTGAGTAGATACGGATATGTCTACTTAATGAAGCATAAAAGTGAGTCCTTTGAAAAGTTCAAGGAAGTCCAGAATAAGGTTGAGAACCAACTGGATAGAAAGATTAAAGCACTTCGATCAGATCGTGGTGGCGAATATCTTTCAAATGAGTTTGATCAACACCTTAAAACTGTGGTGTAGTATTACAGTTAACTCCACCTGGAACACCTCAATTAAATGGTGTGTCCGAACAGAGAAATCGGACATTACTTGATATGGTTCGATCCATGATGAGTCACATGGTAGTACCTAAATCATTATGGGGTTTTGCTCTTTTGTCAGATGCTCTTATACTTAACCGAAGTCTGTAACACCCCCATTTATTTAAGAGCCTTTAGCAAGACATTCTCAAATAAATAGAGCTGTTACCATCTCGGAATGTCCGAGTTAGTGAATAACAAAGTAAAACAAGCCAAAGTACTTTATATAAAACTGATAAAATTTAAACTTTTCATATTACAACTACTACGCAGTAAAATAAAAGTACAACTGATACGTCTAAGTGTGTGATCTACTTCTAAGTAGGTCCAAGCCATGTCTCTCTGCATGCCCAAGCTCCTAACAGTCTGTCTCTGACCTGTAGAATCTACTCCCCATTCCGGATCATCGTAGGTGCACACGAATACAATGTCAATCTCACGGTTGAGTAGGATAACACAATAATAAATAATGCAACAATGATGATATGCAAATGCCATGATATGCTCGAGCTCAATCTCATTCTCAATCTCAAACCCGTAACACCCAGCCATACCGAACCTCCCGGCAGACTATAATTGGTCGTCACCGAACACCAGCTCAATAGCTGATAAGACACCAGGCCTGGTCTGCAGAACCACCCTGGGCTTTATATCAGAACAACATCTGATTCACATCTTTCTTAGTAACCAATGCATATGCCATGCTCATGAATGCAACAATACTCTTAATCAATCATACTATTAAGTAATGCAATGCTCATGCCACGAATAATAATCAACACTCAATCCAACCAATATCATTATCATATCAATCATGCTCGGCACTCATAACACACAATTTACCACTCAATCATAACACATTATAGAGTATAGTGCCAGTGTATCCTACCTGGATAGCAATATAATCCAATAGCAAGCCAGCAAGTAAACAGAGCAATGCCACTTCAATACCGTCACCTAACAATATAATATAAACAATTACTAACTACGTAAACAAAGTATAATGTATCAACCAATCAATTTAATTAACCAAGTAATGTATTACGCATAACGAGACTATATTAAGCACGACTAGTCAATTAACTTAATTAGGTGATTAATTAAAATTACCGTCACAACACTATTTAAACAAATTAACTAAACCAGTTCAACTAATTAAACTAATTGATCCCAACTAAATAAACATGAACTAAACAATTTAAACTATTAACAATATCAAATATAAACTAATCAAATAATATAAATAACCATCACATGATTATTATAAATACGAATAATAAACTTATAATAACAATGCTACTAATTAACGTAACTAACATAATAACGTACCGTCACAAAATAAATTAAACGAACTCAACTAACCCGTCCTCATTACTTTTATACTCAAACTTCAATTAAATAACCGAACATGGAAATATAGTCGAACTATTGATAACCGTCACATCCGTGTGTAAAAAAATTACTTAACTACGTTAATAAGCATTACTAATACTAATAAAAATCATAATAATAATACTATTAACAACCATGGAAATAATAATAATAATAATAATAATAACATATTGATTGTAAAACAAAACAAAGATAAGAATAATAACAAACACACGACACAGCAACATCACGTATAACTTCACAGACCAAACCGAACCCGACAACCCTGACCAGCCTACTTTCCAGCCCCCTTCGACCCCCTTCTACCGCCTGTACCACCACCACACCACCGTAGTTGTCATCCCTGTACCACGGTGTACCTACTGACCTCCACCACCACCCTCGGCTAGCCCATAAAAGCCCTCAAAACTAGTCCCAAAACCCCCTGTCCATGACAGCAACCCCAGAATCCTTTATTACACCCGTGTGTCAACCCACTGTAACCACCCCCTTTTCCACGTGCTAACACCACTATCACCACCACCAACCACTACCCTAGACACCTCAGACCACATACTATCCCTGGTGCCAAACACCCACCTTCGACACTCCCTTAAACCACTCAAAAACAGCCGCTTAAACCGCTGTACCCAATCCCCTGTTCTGTGTTGGTTAACATCCCTCTTAAACCCGTATCAACTAACACCTTCCCAACGAAACCCCCTATGACGACCACCCTGAGCCACCACCACTCCAACCACCTGACTACCACCTACCCAGGTATCCCAATACCCATAACACTTAAAGACAGAGACTTATTCGAATTAAACATTCATGCTTATGACCCTGTTCCGAAAACGAAAGGCAAAACAGACACATCTGACAAAACCACCTCATACGACGGTCCTAGGTGGTCAACGACGACATCACTACGGTCAATATACAACTAGTATACATCCTAGATTAATAATATACGAAGAGCAGAAACTCAAATCATACCATAACGATGAACAAAACGCTTTGAAATGAATGAAAACAAGGAAAACGAAAGCACAATGAACATACCCCTCTTCCCATAACGATCGAAGGACACTAGACCACTCTAACCACCGTGTGAACCCTCCTCTGTAACCTCTAAAGTGGCGGCATCAAGGTGAGTGGAGATGTGTGTGTGGGAGGGGTGCGTTGATAAGATTAGAAGTAGGGTTTATGTAGGGTTACAATAGGTGAAGCGTGTGATTTGTGTTGAACGTGTATAGAGTATGGCCCATCGAAGGCTATTATTGCACGTATACCGAGGCCCAATTGATACTAATTCATGGGTTCGATATATACGACCCATTCTCGACCCTTCACTTAATTATTATAGGTTATAAAAGCATTCTTCGATAACTTAATTATCGAATATAGATTATCGAATAACCATACAAAATATCGATATAAATAATAAAATTAAATAAAATACGGGGTATTACAAAGTCCGTCTAAAGCTGTAGACAAGACTCCCTATGATATATGGAAGGGAACGGTTCCTAACTTGTCCTTTATTCGGGTTTGGGGCTGCGAGGCTTATGTCAAGTGGAGACACGAGGATAAGCTCGGCCCACGATCGGTCAAGACATACTTTATTGGTTATCCATAAGGAATGTTTGGTCATTACTTCTATTCACCTACCAAACATCGAGTTTTTGTTGCGGCTAGTGCAAACTTCTTAAAGAAAGAGTCTCGAGAACAAGTCAAGTAATAGAACCTTCGATATGTCGTAGATTCAAGAACCAACAACCGATGGAGGAAAATGTTCCTTCAACTTCTACTACGGTTAATATTCCTGAGGAACCTAGGAGGTCGGGTAAATCCTCTATTCCTCCAGACAGATACATTGGTATGGTCGAGGAGAATGATGGAGATGACAGTTTGCTACTAGAGAGTATCGAACCCGCTACCTATAAAGGTGCCATGACCTGTTCCGACTCTAAACTATGGCTTAAAGCGATGCAATCCGAGATGGACTCCATGTATGAGAATGACGTATGGGATTTGGTTGATTTGCCTAATAAGGTACGACCTCTTCGGTGCAAATGGCTTTATAAGATAAATCATTCTGTAAAAGGACAACCAGACACCTATATGGCACGACTAATGGCAAAAGGTTTCACTCAAGTGCAAGGATTGCATTATGATGAAATTTTTGCACCCGTTGTTATGCTGCGTTCTATTCGGATAATCTTAGCAATTCCCGCTTTTCATGACTATGAAATTTGGCAAATGGATGTGAAAACCGCCTTCTTAAGCGGTTATTTGGAGGAGGACTTGTATATGGTACAGCCTGAAGGTTTCATTGATCCTAAAAAATCCTATGAAAGTGTGCAAGCTTAAGCGTTCCATTTATGGACTTCAACAAGCTTCTCGGAGTTGGAAACATCGTTTCGACCAGGTGATAAAAGAGAATGGTTTCACTCGATCGGTCGAGGAACCATGCTTGTATGTCAAGTCGAGTGGGAGTAAGATTGTCTTCTTAGTATTGTCTGTCGATGACATACTCTTGATTGAGAATGACATTCCTCTCTTATCTTCGGTAAAAGTATGGTTAAGGAACCATTTCCATATGAAAGATCTGGGTGGGGCGCAATGCATATTGGGGATCCGTATCTATAGAGATAGATCACGACGGATGTTATCATTGAGTCAAGAGTCTTATATAGATAAGATTCTTGAATGGTTCAGCATGATTAAATCCAAGAAGAGGTACCTTCCAACGACTTCTAGGATGCATTTGAGTAAGACTCAGGCACCCAAGACAAAGGAAGAGGTCGAGCGCATGCTTATGCATCAACTGTAGGATCGATCATGTATGCCATGATATGCACACATCCAGACGTGACATATGCATTAAGTATGACGAGTCGGTACGCAAAACAATCCAGGTGAAACACACTAGATGGCTGTTAAAAACATCCTTAAGTACTTACGAAGGACTAAGGATTGGGTATTGACTTATGGAGGAGATACTAAGCTATGCGCAATCGGTTACGCATATGCTAGCTTCCAAACGGATCGAGATGACTCGAAATCTCAGTCTGGATTCGTCTTTACTCTTAATGGCGCTGCGGTCAGTTGGAAAAGTTCCACACAAAGTGTTATAGCAGATTCTACAATTGAGTCCGAGTACTATGCTGTTTCGGAAGCTGCAAAAGAAGCTATAAGGATGCGTCAGTTCTTACAAGGACTAACCGTAGTTCTTAGTTCGAATGACTCAGTCACCATCTATTGTGATAATAGAGGTGTCATCTTCCAGGCTAAGGAGCCTAAGTCTAGCAACAAGTCTACACATGTACTTTGGAAGGCTCACATGATCCGAGATTACGTGGAGCAAAAGAAGATAATGATAGACAAGATTGCTTCGGATGACAACATCGCTGACCCTTTCACTAAACCATTAAAATATGATAAGCATGAAGGGCACGTTATTTCCATTGGAATTAAACGTGTTCCTGAGTTGTAGTAGTTCTTTACATTGATTGGATAAATGTATATTTTTCATATACTATTTATAACATCGTTTTTGTTTCATATTTTGTTTTTCATGTGGATTGTACGACAACATTGAACACCACAAAGTGAACTGAATTACATTATAATTGTTTTGGTCCGTAATCGCCTACATGAGGTGATAACTCTGGCAATTATATTGTGAAGTCGATTGATGGTGGGTTCAACGAGCCATAAGTCAAACGGTTGACTGACCGATCACATATACGAGTTATAAAGATACCTCGTAGGACATCGTGACAACGTTATGGAGTCCTAAATGTTTAAGAACATTCGGTGTCAGGTCGTGGATTGGACGTCCATAGTGTTCGTAGAATCGATTGTTTTCACTATCGACTGTCTCTTGAGATTAATGCAGTTTTTGGGTGACTTTGGTTTCTTTGTCATGGTCGACCGTAACAGGAGGCTAAGCAGATTTTTACTGGGTCATTTTATACTGGGCTTGTATCTGCAGGATTCGAGTTGAGGAAAATATCCAACCTTTATCAAGTTTTCTTATTTCTCAGGGCCACTCGAGCAGTTGTAACTGAAATGCATGGTCATGCTCGAATAATGATTCGTTTATCAGTTAAATTACTCTCTAGTCGGGAAGACCACTCTTGATAATGATCACTTGTAAAATACAAGCTTTATGAATAAGGACTTTGCAAATTGTTTTACATTGAGTGGGAGAGAATCGGTTATCCCACATACACTTGCAAGGACAAGTTGGAGATTGCTAGAAGTTTATCGATAACGGTTGACTTGCTAGAATTTTGACGTTATTATCATATAGATGGCGGTAATCAACAGGTCCCTAAAAGTCATACCTAAAGGATGTGTTTGGAGAGATATGATTACATGAATAATATAATCATATTGATGTCTTATATGACTAAGAGGTTAGTCAATGTAATGATGATACGATTATTTAATATGATTAAATAATATTAGCTAAGACGAATTAAATGTTAATTTGTAATTGGATATAAACTGTTATATCTAATTGATGTATATAATGTAATTATTTAATACGATTAAATAATATAATTAAATATAAACTGTTATATTTAATTAGCAAATTATAAAATATATGATATTTATAATTGTCGTATATATTATACGATATTGTCATAATAAATGATGTCAGCCCGTTATTAATAAATCGAATACAAAATGTTGTATAGACTTATTAATATGTGACAGCATAACATTAATGACAGATAAACATTATATAAAAAGAGGAGTTTAATGATAGATAACCGAGTAATAACCTACACGGTTGGAGCACACTGTTGGGAGGAGTTATAGGAGGAGTCAAATACTGATTTTGACAATCCTATCTGATCTCTAGTAGGTGGTTGTTAATAGTATAGAAAGGGAGAAATTATTTCTTATAATTACTCTCTTTTCTCTCGACTACTTACCCGATTACTCACACGACTCTCTATGAAGCACGCCTCTCTCAGATTATTTATCATCATACATTACAAAATTATTAGTAATTTTTACCGATTCTAGCACAAGAGCATTTCTCGAAGCATTTTGGGTGCAACGATTAGGAGAATATCGATCTCGATATTTGTTCTTAGGCCAAATTGCTAGGACTGAAGGTTGATTCTAATCTCTTACCTTTTGTATTATGTTCTTCGTTTATGACCATAATTTCATATATTATGATTTCGTTATAATCCTAAAATTTAATTGGTGAAGTATACCGATATTTCCCACACCTACTGCTACCGCGTTAGTTGCTCCTGCTGCTCCTCCACTATACAAATCCGTCTACTCTACTGGGTTCAATGGGGTGATATAAGTTCTGGGCAATTGGGTCTTGGTAATCACACTGGGAATTGGAATGGCACAAAGACGGGTTACAAAGGCAAAGGTAAAGGCGGCAATGGTTGGCAGAATCAGCAACGTGGAGGCGGAAACTCCGGTGGCAATCGCCCACCCACGACTCAAACATGGGTCTCCACTGGTCTGGCCTATGTTATGGGTTGTTCCTCCATGTCTGTATCCTGCTCAACAAGGTTGGTTAGTCCTTGGCAACCACAGCCCCGATGCTTCCAAAAATCTGCTCCTCGTTTCTCTACTGCTCCGCCCCCTTTTGGCCAGCAAAGACATGCGTATGTCGCCAACACTAACAATTTCCAACCGTCCCAATTGGGTCAAACATTTCAGGTGATGACTCTGTATCAACTCGAGGACACCAATTATTAGATGGACACATGCGCATCTTCACATTTGACATCCGACTCAGGTACACTATCTACCCCCACTCGAAACTTTACATTATAAAATGTCCTTTATACTCCACAGATTATTAAGAATTTAATTTCCGTAAGGCAGTTCACAAAAGACAATAATGTGACCGTCGAATTTGATCCTAATGATTTTTTCTGTGAAGGATATACAGACTGGGAAACTTCTCATGAGGAACAATAACACTTGTACCCTCTACCCCGTGTCAGCTACATCATTTAAAGAGACTCCCCAAGCCTTTATTTCCGAGTCGTCCTCCGACCTATGACATCCACGCCTCGGTCATCCGGGTCATACTAATCTCGATTATCTTAGAACTCGTCAAATTATGAAGTGTAATAAGGAGCGTCGCTCCAAGTTGTGTCATGCTTGTTAAATTGGCAAGCATAAATGTTTACCTTTTTATGAGTCACATTCCGTCTCTTTATTGCCTTTTGACATTATACATTGTGATTTATGGACATGAAGGACAGATCGAGGATTGGACTTAAAGGTACAGAGTTATGTAGGAGTTATCTTTGGTCTTTGCAGATACCTAAACATTGGAGGATTTTTCTTTGGAGCATCATATCCAATTCCCTTCCATTGGGAGAAGAATTTAAAAAGAAAGGGATTGAGGTGGATGATGTATGTGTCATGTATAAAGGGAACAACCCATATTTGGAATCCAGGGAACATGTGTTTAGGGAATGTAGTGAAGCTGCAAGATTGTGGGCAGGTTCCTAACTTGGTATTAGAACTGAAAATTGTGGTATGATCAATTTATGTAATTGGGTTATCATGTGACTACGTTATCTTAGTACATTAGATGGCAAAGAGGAAAAAAATCTTACACTTCGTCGCTGTTTTGTGGGGTATATGGTATAAACAGAATTTGCTTCTTTTCAAAGGGCGTCTCTTTGCCACCTAGTGTATTTTTCAAGATGATTGTCAAACATGTATCTGAATACCAAGATGCTATCAGTTCTAAAGTTGATGGAATACTGGGGTATGAACACAGTGAGGTTGCAATGAGAAACTCGAAAGCGCTGATTAGAAGCAAATAAGAGATGGAGTCTCATTCTTCATGATAGGTAAGAAAGACTCTTGTTTAACGTGTCGCATCAAGGTTGATGCAGGTTAGGTAGATAACATGGAAGTTGTTTTTGGTCTTATTGCATATAATGGTTCGGACATAGAAATAAGGAGACATTATGGTAAGTTTAGGGCGAAAATGCATATCCAAGCGAAAGCTATGGGCATTTTTCAGGCTCTCATGTGGGCTAAGGAGAATGGACTTTTACATGTACATATCTCATCGGATTGCCTTAAGTTGCTGGTCCAAATGACAAAGATGAGAGAGTCGATCACCCCATCAGGGGCATCTCAGAGAATTGTACTGGTCAATTTAACTTTTTCCACGGTTTATTTTTTAACTTTATTCCTCGAAATCTTAACACTATTGCGCATGGATTGACAAAAGTTGTCATGCATTCCTAGACCCTTTTTACCATTGTCACAAAAAAAAAAGAAAAAAAAAAAAATCTTCCCACAACAATGTCATTAAATAAGTTGTTGAAGCAGTTGAAATGCAAACCCACTTACATGTACTAATTAATCTGAAATCTGCATTATGTTCTCAGTTCAAAGCAATAAGTCCCATAATAATAATAGTAATAATAAGAAAATTTGTATTATTTACCGGCCAACGTTTTACACTCTACAAAAATGAACACTTAGTTGTTTCCTGCCTCGTACAAAATTCTTTCTTCAGTTCTATTCGATCATACAGCACAGTAAGAACTCGAGGCTGGCATCTATTTACATGTTCTTGAAATAATAAATGTTCTTTTGTGAAACATAACTAATGGCTGCCTATGAAGCCTTTCTACATGCAGCTTCAACATCACAAAAAACGATGGCTGGCATTTGCAGCGCGAGCATTTAAGAGTGGAAATTATATCTTTTTATTCCCTAGGGACTTCCCAGAATCCCAACCATAGATATCAAATCTTGATTAATGCAAAGGTTATGTGACATACCATTGGAACAAAATTATGGCGTGTGACATGGTGAAGGGGCTTCTGGTATGAGTCTCCAGGGCTTGACCCTACAAAGATCTGGAATGACAAGTCCTGCCTTTGTGTATCGACTCAATTCTCAAAAACACCAACCAAAACTGGTAATCTTTCTTAGCGTGTAGATCTACATGAGAGAAAGTATTCAGTTGAAGAAGTATGGTGAATCAAGGACTTCTTTTAAGTCGAAATTGCCTCTTTCGGGCAAAGGAGGGAAAGTCGATGCTGGATATGCTGTCTGGAAACTTTCAAGAAGCTGCAAAGTAATCCAGAATGAGACACTATTAAGAAGTAAAAAAAACATAAGGAAAAGATATGATGGTTTTTTATCTATTCAGTTTTCATCCTTGTTATCTTTTTCATTATAAGCAAAACACTAATTCTCCAGAATGGTTTCACGATTCCAGTCGAGTAATCCTTGTAATAATAAAGTAGGTATATATGATTTATGTTTTGGGCTTGTACGGGTAGGATTCCAAGTTCAACGCGCACATCAGACATTATATAGGAACCTTCTAGGAAACTTCTACGCAAAATGGACTTCTTGTGTTATAGAGTCTCAACACAGCATTCTCGTAAATCGAATAAGCCATGTGAGTTTTTAAAATTGTATGGGAACCTGAGATTACAGACACATATGTTTGAATGCAAAATCTGAGAGCAAGTAAATCTCAAATATTGAGATTTGCTTTTAATGGCATATTGAAACATGAAAAGGTCCAGAGTAACAGAAATAGAGGGTTTGCTTACATCTTCTAATATGGGTGTGTTATAGAGCTCCACAAACTTTTCCCGGAGAATTTGGTTCATCGTATCCACATCACAAGCATGTGTCCAAAACGAGTCATGCACCCCTTCAAACATCAAAAATTTATTATACAACTTCACATGGCAACTTTATACAGCAAAAGAGCTACAGATGAAACAGGTTGGTTTCAATTCTAATTAAGTGAAAATACCGGAGAACATGAAGTTTAGATAGAAGTATAAGACCTTGGTATTAATATCAGTTATAACTTAAAACCTTAGGCCATGAAATCGGTCATTGCAGCTTAATATTAAGCAGCAACAACAAATACTATCACAATGCCTCAAAGGGTCTTGCACTCCTGTGTATGGCTCAGTACAGGGGTTCAGATGTATGCGGTCTGATCTGCGTCATTGAGCCATAATGTGGCCACAGTCATGGTTCCACAAAGGAAGATCGCAGAAATTTTGTAAGGGTTTTGAAGGATACTCCGCTTGTATTTTGAGACGCTATTAACAACATTCATGCTACAGCGACTGATTTCAAGATCATAACTAGAGTTCGAGGTACCAATTTTGGAAACCATTGTAACGAGAATACAAGCGGCCATACAAGATGAGTGTGGCAGAGATGCGTATGTTGAGGTGGATGTGCGGCCATACAAGGAAAGACCGGTTAAGGAATGAGGTGATTAGAGAGAAGGTAAAAGTGGCCCCAATAGAGGACAAGATGATGGAAAACCGACTAAGATGGTTTGGCCATGTGAGAAGGAGACCTATGGATGCACCGGTTAGGAGGTTGGAGACCTAGGGTGCAGAAAAGGTTGCTAGGGATAGAGGGAGACCTAAACAAACATGGAGAAGAGTGATTGAGCACGATATGAGATTTCTCGGGCTTCAGGAGGGGATGGTGATGGAGAGGGCACTATGGAGAGATATGATACATGTGGACTTCTAGCCTTTGATGTTTTTATTAAGTTTTCTAAAAAAAATTTCTTTTTCGATTTGTTACACTTTTTCCCCCAAAACTCTTATATTAAATTTTACTTCGTTTCTCAAAATCACTTTAAACTTTATTCTTAATTTATTTTTTTGGGTTTTTATACATGTGATAAGTTCGATTTAAAATCTATAAAACCCCTTTGCCTTTCATTTTTTGTTTCACTCCATTTCCGTTTTTTCTTTTCTTTCTTTTTTCTCTTGTTGAGATGAGAGTTCACTCATGACGGTTCCAAAGGATGATTCATGTCAGCCGACCCCAAAACATTTTGGGACTAAAGCTCTGATATTGTTGTTGTTGTATGGTAACGAGAATCGTAGGACCCAATAAGTGGATAGCCGATAGATAATTTTGGGAACCACCCTCTCACACTAACAGAAGTGAAAGAGAGTTTGGAAAGTTTTCTGTGTAGAGTCTCTAAAAGTTTCAATGATCCAAGCACCAAGTAACATTTTACCAGCACAATATATCTTCTCTTTAATATATGCTCACGAAATTAAAGTCACCAAAACCAACATTAGGCAAACAAACCTGCAAACTGTAAGCCTGCATCTCTGCATGCCACGGCAGTCATCATCATGTGAGTTCCATCAAGAGAGTGTACATAGTTCGGTGGAAACGCGGTCCGTTGTTTTTTAACTTCAATCTGAGATTAATTCAAATTTCTCAGTTGTTTCAGAGAGTATTCTGGGCAAGAGAAAATAACAAACAGCATGAAATGTGAGCTCACCTCTTCACCTTCTTTCTGCAAAGCCAAAATTTGAAGAGATGTTTTTATCTGCAGACCACATGAATTTAGTTAAATTACTTTACGTGATGAGGGGTAGGGGAAGGTTAAATTAAATGGAAGGACCACAGCAAAATTCAGTCATTAAATGAACCTTTCTGGAAGCAAATAACGTTACAAATACTACGTAATGGTTATTCAGAAACAGTTTCTCATATATATAAATTATAAAACAAGCGTCGGAAAATGAAATGAATGGAAGAAATACTCCTTAACTCACACTTCCTCCTTGAAGCATCCAAATGCGTCCTCTAATATCAATGAAGTAATGAACAGTATATAGCATTACAAAACCCTATCTAAAGTCTGGTTTTATGCAAACAATACCCATTTTACATTGCACATTTCATTCTTGGGAATATGTTTCCTTTATTTTACGAACCGGTACGTTGCTAAAATAATTTCATAATACATTTCCAATAGAGAAGTTCGTGAAGCTACAATACTTCAGTTTTTTCAATCTGTCTTCAGTTTAAAATTTCAAGACAGGACGCTGGATTATTATCTCAAATATAGGAGTGGATCTGTGGATGAGTACAGATCTATACAGATGCTTAAAGGTTATACAAAAAAGAACAAACATATAAGTTAGTCACAGAAACTCACGAGATGTCGTTTACTTTTACTGTACGGTTGTACAACTGGAAGACCTAGAGGCGTCGTCCAGCGAACTGGGTGATTTTGGGAAGCAATAACCTGTAGAAAAAAAGCGACGGTCAAGATTGAACCAGTCACAAATTATCTTGGCTAAATGCATCTGTCGCCTTGATACCTTGGCACAATCACCAAGCCAATCCATTATACCACGTGCAGCTTGAAATAGCTGACCAAGAGCAGACATTGTTACCTAGGAAAAGGTTGAGAGATGTGATAAGTATTTTGCCTTTTCCAAGCATATTAAATGCCAATATGAGTCTTCTAGTTTGAGGATAATGGGATAAATTACAGACTATGTGTTTTAGTGTTTTCCTATTTTTTTTGTTTTCTAAATTTTCCCCTTTCAATATTTTACGAGATTAACGGGTACAAATAATAATTCATGTTAGCCCACATCAAATCAATTTTGGATTAAGGCTTTGTTGTTGCTGTCATTGTTGTTTGGCATGACATACCAAATAAGCATTGAATAGCATCAAATTATATAAGCATGCCCCAGTTCACATTTCACTTTTACCCACATAATCCTCGTGCAAGGACATCCAAGTCGGGAAGCCTACATATAATCGATTTCAACTTCATGGAGAAAATGATGCCTGCTACTATGTAACCTTACCTTTGCAGAATAGCAGGCCGCAGAGAATAACAATCTGTCATCAGTGATAATACCCTTTTCCTCTAATCTTCTCTTGATTTGTTCCCTTGCCCCAACAAAAGTAACACCATAAACGGATGTCATCACTGTCTGCTTAACCAGCTTCCTGTCCACCTGATTCAACCTCACATTTATGAGCAAATATCTACTTAACTACTTTAAAGTGAATAACTGTTATCAGTCTGTCCATAATGGTGCATGCCAAAAAAAATACTGGACAGCATCGAAGAGGGAATTAGCAAAACATGAACCTGATCAACTAAGGCTTTGGCTAAGATAGCATTTGGGTCTTCTTGAGGATCTTTCTTGCTATCCTTTTCCATAATTTCACGAACCCTGAAATACAATCTTGGAATGAAGTTCAGGAAGTAGAAATACATGATAACAATACATGATAAAGAAGCAGAAACCAAGTTGTGAGACTATCAGAGATATAAAAGAGGAGTCTAATAATCTCTACGGAATCCAGAGAAGCAAAATGAACTCTGCTGATGGACAGCAGAAGAAGAACCTCAGTTAACTCAGCACTTAAGTCGATTTGTAGGTTTGACAGAGACAGTTCACTTTTGGGCGGACGCATTTTACATAAAGAAGTCCAATGTCTGTGCAAGGTCCATAGCTGTCATGTTTAAAATTTTTAAAACACGGCAAATTCTCAAACTTACAATTTTAGACCATACCATGACACATTTCACGAATGAGTGAAACAGGTTCACCCAAAATCTCGGAAAGCACAGTTTTTAAAAAGTGGGGACAGTATACTACAGTGGGGGTCAAAATATAATATTCTTATGTGAGTATGGTGATACTGAGTTTAATACCACCGAGTGGTGCGAACACATTTTTCTTTTTAAAGGGTCCGAAAGAATTACCTAACAGCAATCTCAGAATAGACATCAGCAGGTTTTTCTCCAGTCACCAAATTAACAGCAGCTGCTTCTTTCTGCAGAAGTAAGAAGTAGACTTAGCAAATAGACACATTTCAATTAACCAGCATATATAACAGTTCAGTATTTCTTTTGTCACACGTAGCTGCTCACAAGACTTTTACAGCAAATATAATAGTAAAATGAGCAGAATATCAGAGATTGACAATCCTTGTGTCATCCATATAAAAAAATTGATACAAATCGAAATGGACCTAGCCATACCCAAAAGGAGAGAGAATGCCCACTTCACAAGCCCAAGGAAACTCCACCTTTCCTAAAACAAATTGGCTATAAGAGGAGAACCCCTACGCGTTATAAAGTGAACAACTCTATACTCCATCACGGCATCACTGATAGATGAACCATCTCAAACAAAATTCTTAAGGTGATGGTTGCGGCCCAACTAATATTATTCCTATTACGCTTCCTCACTCAAATGCTCATTGGGCTTGAAGAGTGGTTAGTTTGCACAGGCTCAGGCTCCCTCATACCGTGTGCTGAGTTTCCACTTCGTAAGTTTTTGAGGGGTTTTGAGGTTGCCAGGATTCGAACCCGTGACCTTCGGTCACACTGGCTCAGATACCATGATAGATGAACCATCTCAACCAAAACCTTAAGGTGATGGTTGAGGCCCAACTATTATTAATATTCCTATTAATCACCAATGTGGGACTTCATGTGTGGGTTTCTTACATTCCAACAAGAATCATGGAATTGCTATTTTATGCATATCTTCATAAGAAAATATAATCTTCAATGTTCTTAAAAAATCATTGGAGTTTAAGAAAAGTGTAGTACAAAAGATAACTTCAGCAAGAAAACAGGAGGGCAAGCATCAAGATAGGCAGAAAACATACACTGTCTCTTCCCAAAGCAGCATAATGCTGTAGGCCATTGCATGAACCATCCTGAAGGAAAAAAATGCAAAAACAGTAAGTATAAGACTCAGCAGGTATCGAATTCGAAATAGTGAAATGTTGTGTACTCTGATGACATCATATCCCTAGGGATAGATTGGCGGACATACAAACTTTCTGCCAATCATTCTAAGGAGGGAACATGAGTACCTACAGTATTTTATAGTTAAGGAACAACGTGCATTTGGTTGAACATGAACATATGGGTTTTATCCATTGAACATACTCCGTCATCTTCAAAAAAGTGGACAATACTACCTACATCCCAAATTTATTACCTTGATAGTCAACCAATGCCAAACTTGCCCATTAATTTGTCAAAAGATTTATAGATGACTAATGTAAAATTTGTCATTTTGAATCATCAAAACAGATACTTTCACTTTTCAGTTTACAAATTTGCAACTATTTTAATGTTGTGAGAAAATATCGGCGGACGTTAACAATATTTCATAAAAGTCAAACGAGGACAATAAATAGGATACAGGAAGTTTTGTATTAAAGGAAAACTACTAGAGAGGTTGAAGCAGACTGACACTCTTAACTACCTACAGTGCCAAACCCCCAAAGTTTGAAATTTGGACACTAAAGCTGAACATTACTTTTGTATACTATTTGCTCTCCTATATCAAATTAAAAGTTGATTCATTCAGATGCATAAAAACTTACCGAGCAATTTACATAGGAATAGAAGTATATATATAAATAAAAAAATAAAAATAAAAATAAAAAAGTGGAGGAGCTTTCTTACAAAATCCACACGTAACAAGGGCCAACACATATCAAAGAAAGAGCTTCAGCAAAACAAAAGAATCGATAATAAGAACTTGGTCATAATTAATTACTGAAAATTTCCCATAAGGTATTACCTGATGTATGGGAAGATGAGAGCAGAAAGTGTGAGGCGATGAACTCATTAAGGCTTCTGACAGATCTATGCATGTAGCTAAACATTGGAAAGGATCTTCTGCTGTCAACCACCATCGGTTGCCATTGATAGGGTTTCTAGCTGAGTCTAATACTTCAGCGAGACGGTTTTCCACAAAAGCTGCACGTTCATCATATGAAAGCTTGTCAACGCCACCAGCATAAACATTCGCCAAGTGTATCTTCAGCCAACGTAATCCTGAATGTCCTAAAGGCCGTCCTTCAGCAAACTCAAGCACGCCTCGACAAAGATCAGAATTTAAATGATTCAAATGTGGGTGCATGGGATAAGCTCGACCACGGAAGTCCAGATTATGAGGGTAATAAAAGCCTTCCTCGTCTTTCATCTTTTGAGCAACCTGCCACGAAGTACCACGAAAGAATCAGTCTCAACTAAAAATGAAAACTAAGTATGGCTCATATCTTTCCTCTTTCCAAGTGAAAAAGAAAACAAAAAACACCTAGAAAATATCCCTTTTTAAGCCAACAGCTAAGGAAATGTTTTCCTACGTATTTGTGGTCATGAAGTTTCATATATTCATCAGAAGTTCGTTACAGCTAAACCGTCTACTTGCATGATATTGATAAACCTCATTTCTTTGAAGAACTAAAAGCTAAATAAGATTATCACAAAATATTAAAATTCTAAATTCATCAAGAATTGAGTTAGAGAAGTAGTCTTTTGGACTCGTACAGCTCAAACCAATATGTCCCAAACTAAAGATTCCTTCGTGAACCTCTTCTCATGTGCTAATGAATATTCTTTTTCCTAGATAATGGGATCAAGAAGTCTTAAAACAAACATAGAGAGGCTGTTTCTGGACCCATAATCAAAAATATGTCATCCACATTGGCGACATTGCTACTATAGAATACAAACAGAATAGAGGTTTGTGAGCTGTATCCATCATATTCCAAAGCCGAAACCAGTGAGTCTTTAGCTCCATGGGAACACACTTATGTTTCCAATACTGTAAAAACAATGTACAATAAAAGTGAAAGAGACCATACAGAAAGCTTAAGATCAACATCACAACGCAAAGCGTGCCTCTCTCTATTAATCTTCTTCACTTTTCTCACACTCCACTTCCAAGTTTCAATTTCTGATGGATCCTCCGTCAGCGGCTTTACAGGTAATGGAACCTTCAAACGCAGACAAAATTCACATTTATGAACACTTCAGAATATGTGAGGATAAAACTATACAAGAAAGGCATCAAGCACAAACTAAAGAGATCATAAAACTAATAGCAACTAAAGGATCAAATAACATGCATAACCATATAAAAGAGTAGAAGCCCAAAAGTACGGTATAAAATACTCCGTCCGTCCCGCTCATTTGTTTAACAATTTCAATTATGGGTGTCTCATTCATTTGTTTATCTTTCTATATTAGTCAACCTTCTAATAGGTACTTTGATCTTCCCAAGCCATTATTGTCTACTTGTCATTCAATAACAATAACGACAAATGGTTCCCTTCTCTCTCCATGATCTTTGTGCTAAAATCAAAGGTAAACAAATGACCGTGATGGAAGGAGTATCAATCTCAATCTTAGACTCGAAATCAGTCCCCATGTACCAAATCTTGCCTTTACACCATAGATGTGGTTTATTGATGCGGGGGCATAGGAAGAGTGTGAAAAGGAATTGCTCATCAGTCGACATATAACTCAAATTACAGAAAGTTTTCAAAATGGGTTCAAGTTATGTGACGATGTTGAAATGGGAGAACAATAGAGACGTGTGATACACAGAATTCCAGTCGTGTAAGGACACGAAAATTCAGCACAGCTCGGACTAGACTCCTAGATCGAGTTAGCTTAGATATTAGATTTTTACTGTTTTTGAATACGATTAGCAAACTCTGTTTAGGTTGTTAGTAGACCTGTCAAACGGGTCGAACAGGTGGGTTACGGGTCCGGTAGATACAGGTTCAGGTAAAATACAAATCGTGTGTATTTCGGGTTGGGTAAAATGCGGGTCAAGTCTATACGGGTTCGGGTCGGGGTCGGGTAAAAATACGGGTCAATCAACATCTTTTCCTCGCATTTTTTTAATCTTCTTTTAAATCGTAATTCCTACCCTTATACGTTTTTTCTCCTCTTGCTCGTCTTAGTCAACTTAATTATCACCATTTTCGCCATCACACCAACATCATCGTCATCGTCATCATCACCCTCATTAACTTGTTAAGTACAATAACGAGACTCAAATAGGATAACAATGATGACGTGACATGTGATCAGGTGGAAGAGTTGACGTAAAGTGCGATTCAGTTCGACGTAATACGGTAAGGTGACGGTAGGACATACACTTCGTGATGATGTGACATGTGATCCTAGGCGATGAGGTGGCAATGATGATGTGGAATGAGGTGTAAGTGACAATATGACACACATTCGATGTGATGACCGTGACATGTAGTCAATCGAAATAATGAGGTGACGGTGCTAACGTGGAATGTAACTTGACGTACTACACTAAAAGTGATGACGTGACACACACTTCGATGTGACGACGTGGTATGTGGTACGAGGTGATGAGTTGGCGGTGCTGACGTGGAATGCAATTCGACGTACTTCGGTGAAAGTAATGGTGTGACACACACTTTGAGGTGATGGCGTGGCATGTTGTTTGAGGTGATGACGTGACATACCGCACATATACTACCTCAATTCTCAAAGTGCGATAACATTCACACCTTTTATATAGCAGCAGCGAACCTTCGTCGTGGCCTAGACCTAATATCATGCCCAGAAGCTATGTTACAAGAGTTTACGATGTCGGGTACGGTTATTTTCCGCAAAGTTTTCAATTTTGGTCTAAAATTAAGTGTCGAAGTATCGGACGCTTCAAGTGGGACATGCGACACAGGATAGTGTCTGAGCATAACCAAGGCGGATAATAGTGGAGAAAACATAGGTTATTACATAAAAACAATAATACTTACATCTTCACAGTTAACAAGGCCAGCTATATTACCACCACTAGCCCATAGGCCTTCCACCACACCAAGAACTTTTCTGTTGATCCTCCATTTTGTGGTTCCAAGAGTATTTAAGGCCTGCAGAGTACAGTAGTCATTTCATACAGTTCTCGATAATATTTTTAATTTGAATCATAAAAAACTGGTAAGGATGCATACACCCAAAGACCCCACCCGACCCCCACCCACCCAGCAATTTGTGGGGTCCCTTGAAGCAGGAGAATAGTGTTGTATTAAAACTGGTAGTCAACAAAGTGTATTAATTTTCACATAAATCCCAATAAAACACAAGTTTCAATAACGTTACTGTGCATCCCCTGTTCTTATGTATAAGATCGATAACTTCCCTTCATGTCCCTAACTATGAAGTCGGCACCATATAATATCTGAGGAATTAAGCATTTCATTTAGTCTGTAGAAAAGCAAACGCTGTATATACTAACTCAATAAACAATTAAAGACAGGCTCAATGATTGTGTACTGGTTTGGAGCTCTGGATTTCATCAATTTTCTCCGACTTATGATTCAAGACTAGCCAAATCTGGTCAAACCAGTTTAGCTGACAAGAAGCAAACACGATATATTCTTTATCAGCAACCAACTTAGATTCATGAAGCTTTGAGGATATGATCACATGGCAAAAAACAAGGGAAACACCACCACGGTGGTTTCCAAAAATTACAGAAAAAACAAAAAATTGGTATGCGCCCTTTTTGTACGTATATAACTCAAAGTCAAGTTGGTTCACTTTTGTCTTGAGCACAGCTAATAGCATAAAAGTCATAAGCACCAAAAGCAAAAGGTGCTTAATACAACTTTACCTCGAACACTTTCTGCATTTGCTGCGGAGGAGTTTTCCTCATAGCAGCCTGTTGCCTTTTGGAACCATGAGTTCGCATAACATAAGAAGGCAGGAACAAGTAGCCACCCTTGTCATACCTACAAAATAAGCAGATATGAGATGTCAACACTATTGGTGAAAGACTCAAAGTTTAGTATGGACAGTGCATAGACAATAGTTGGGGCGGGTCACTGCTCTTAGACAGCACTAAATTTGAATTGAAACGAAGTAGAGTGTGGCATGCGTTGAGTTATTGGTGTGAGATGAGCACTACATGAAACTGGTTAGGTTTGTTGGAAATATTTCAGTCACAGATATATATGCATCATTAATCTTCATTTTTCGAAGTCGTCATGCTAACCATTGAGGGGGAACAAAAAAAGATATACCAGAAATAATTTAAGATACAAATAAACATGAAAGGGGCATAAGATTTTACCCTTAAAAAAAGATATACCAGAAATAATTTAAGATACAGAAAAACATGAAAGGGGCATAATGATTTTACCCTTTCCAATTCCTCGGAGGTATTAACATAGGGATATATGGTATAACCATGTACCTAGCCTGCTGATCAGATGCAGAGAATGTTCGTTAGCTTATGAAATTATGCTAAAAAAAATTGAATTCCCAACCTGATCCAGGTATTTACAACTTTTAAAGAGACCAACATTAAAGAGAATACTTACACTACTATCAATCCCTTTCAGGACAAGCGGATCACATTCAATCACTCCGTATCTTTTTACCACTTGCTGTCTTCAAGAAACAAAGCAGTCAGAGTGAGAGTGAGAACAACTAACACAAAATTATATCAGCATTCTCAATAGGGTATATATATATATATATATATATATATTTATATATATATATATATATATATATATATATATATATATATAGAGAGAGAGAGAGAGAGAGAGAGAGAAAAGAGATCATATGAGTCCATGTATATAGAGAAATAGGAACATACATCGGAGGTATTACCTCATACTTTTCTTAGTTTTGGGCACATGAATATTTTTTTGAGCATATGAATATTTTTCTGAGCTTATGAATACTTTTTTAGAGCATATGAATACTTTTTTGGAGCATATGAATATTTTTTTTGAGCTTATTACCTTAAACTTTATTTTTTTTTTGAGCATATGAATTTGTTTTGAGCTTATTAGGTCAAATTTTATTAGTTTTTGAGCATATGTGTACTTTTTCTGAGCTTATAAAAATTTACAAGTTAGATTTAAATTTTTTTCGTTAAAACTAAAATATAACTAAGTTTATATGTAATTTTGGGTTTTATTATAAGTTTTTGAGTTTAATGTTTTAATAACTTAACTCACAAATTTTATGCCAATACTCATAATTTTTAAAACAAAACTCAAAAACATTGTTATAAATGCTCAAAAAGTATAAAAATGGTGGTAGTACATCGGATGTATGGTCCTCCACTCCTCCTACTGATGTATATATGTTGAGTTCTAAAGTCCTAATGTAAGCCCTTGGATCTAAGATAATGGATGGCTGAGATTAACCTAGATTAACTAAAACTCAGACTTGATAAGGATCAAGATCTTGTTCATGCAAGTTCCAAAGTTCATGCAGTAGAGTTCCATAGTTCATGGAGTATGCATACTACACTTTGTACGAACTAGAGTTACATTTCATATGTGATATTGTTCATGCAGTAGAGTTTCATAGTTTATGTAGTGGAGTTACACTTTGTACGAACTAGAGTTACACTTATATCATTATCTTGGTGGTTCTCAGTTTTCTAAGGGTGTAATTTTAGTTTTGATAAGGTGTAACTTCAAATATATATTGTGTAACTTCAAATATATAATGTGTAACTTCAAGTATAGTGTGTAACTTCAGAGTTTTGTAAGGGTGTAACTTCAATTATATAGTGTATAACTTCAATTTTGTAAAAGTGTAATTTCAGTTTTGTAATTGTGTAAGTTGAACGGAAATGGTGTAATTTGTAAGTTTAAATTAATAGTGTAGAGTTGCATAGTTCATGCAGTGGAGTTCCATAGTTCATGCAGTGGAGTTCCATAGTTCATCTAGTTGAGTTCCATACTTCATATGTGATATTGTTCATACAGAGTTCTATAGTTCGTAAAGTGGAGTTACACTTTGTACGAACTAGAGTTACAATTCACCTTAATCAAAGTCCAAATGAAAATTTACGAAGCTTTCTAAGAAACCAATTTAATTTTACGCGAGAAAGAAAAATTCATATTATAAAACAACTATTTGGAGATTTGAAATAAAAATGACAAATTGATAATTACAAGAACCTAATTAATAGGTTAATTGGAATTAAAATTATGACAGAGAAAATTAAATAAAGCATTAATTGCATGTTTGGTGGGTGTTTTTTTGTTTTAATCTCAACCATTAATTTGGTAAGATCTAATGGTAGAGAGGAGGACTTAGGGACTTAACAAAATTTGTGGACTCGTTTGAATATATATATATATATATATATATATATATATATATATATATATATATATATATATATATATATATATATATATATACATATATATATATATATATATACATATATATATATATATATATACATATATATATATATATATATACATATATATATATATAGGGTCGGGATCCGATGAGAACCACCCTTATAATGAGAACCATGAGAACCATCACTAAATCTCCACCATATCTCGGTTCGAATGTTTCGTTGGATCATTTACCATTAGTTTAACTTATTCAAATACACACTTTAGTATCAATAAACAAAAAAAATTGATTTAATTAACAAAATATATACTTAGTGTACGAAAATACAATTAGACGTACTAAAATGGCTATAAATGCACGAAAACAACCACTACGTGCATGAAATTTTTTACATGCATGAAAATGATTACTAGGTGCATGAAATAAGAGGTTGTACGTGCATTAAAACGAGTTCTAGCTGCATGAAAAATGATAGATGCGTAAAAATCAGTAGTAGGTGCATGAAAATTAATAAAACGTATCTCACCTCCATTTCCGTCAGTAGTATATATTTTCTAGACCAAGAAATATGTTCTCTAGCCTTAAAATTTCATGCCGAATCCAAATATGTCATTAATTTTTTTTAAAAAAGTCCGTAAGGTAGAGTTCTCACGGTTCTCATTATATTGGTGGTTCTCATAGGATCCCAATTCTATATATATATATATATGTATATATATATATGTATATATATATATATGTATATATATATATATGTATATATATATATACATATATATATATATATATATATATATATATATATATGGTCGGGATCCGGTGAGAACCACCCTTATAATGAGAACCATGAGAACCCTTACTAAATCTCCACCATATCTCGCTTCGAAAGTTTCGATGGATCATTTACCATTAGTTTAACTTATTCAAATACACATTTTAGTATCATTAAACAAAAAAATTTGATTTTATTAACAAAATATATACTTAGTGTACCAAAATACAATTAGGCATACTAAAACGGCTATAAATCCACGAAAACAACCACTACGTGCATGAAATTTTTTACATGCATGAAAATGGTTACTAGGTGCATGAAATAATAGGCTCTACGTGCATTAAAACGAGTTCTAGGTGCATGAAAAATGATAGATACGTCAAAATCGGTAGTAGGTGCATGAAAATTAATAATACGTATCTCGCCTCGATTTCCGTCAATAGTATATATTTTCTAGACCAAGAAATATGTTCTCTAGCCATAAAATTCCATGCCGAATCCAAATATGTCATTAATTTTTTTTTTAAAAAGTCCGTATGGTAGAGTTCTCACGGTTCTCATTATATTGGTGGTTCTCATAAGATCCCAATTCTATATATATATATATAGAGAGAGAGAGAGAGAGAGAGTTGGGATCATGTGAGTTTGGTTTCTTATGGTGACTTTGTGCTCACATATTATTCCACTGTTACTCTTATATTCTTAACTTCCCTAAATTTCTTATTATATTATCTTTTAGAGTTACCACCTATTATTTCTATTTTTTGGTTATTATTGTTATTCTAGTGTTATTCTTTTTTTTTGTCTTTTTTTTATTTTTTTGTTACACGTGTTATTCCAGTATTATTCTTTTTTTTTGTGTCCTTTTTACCACGTGTTACTATAGAGGCGGTTGGTCCTCAAGTTTTTTTAGGCCTCAAAAATGCTTTTATACAGTATAAATAAAATAAAACTTATAGTTCCATAACACACAAAGGATAGTGTATTGTTATTTTGGTGTTATTGTGTGGTTACTCCGATGTGGTGTAACTCCGGTGTTATTATTTTCATGTTATTTTGCTGTTATTCAGGCTGTTATTTCAGTGTTACTCTTATACTTTTTAAATTTTTTTAACTCTTATGTTATGATCGTTCTCATTATGTTCGTTTTTTTAAACTAGGTAATACTAAGAATTACAATTACACCAGAATTAGAGTTACGCAGAAACTGCCATGGAGTTACACAAACATTGTAGTCGAGTTGCAGACTCTCTCTCTCTCTCTCCTGTAGCAAGATTTATGTTTCCATTAAATTTTTCAGTGATTCATTGGTCAGTTCGAGAACATCTATTACTAGCACCAGACAGAGTGATAAGTGCAAATCTTAAATGAAAAAGATGAGTCTCACCCTTGTTCATTGGTCAAAATTTTGAATCTGTGCCTGAATGCAGGACGTACGTCAGGTGGACTGTCAGCAGATTGATTAGTTGGATGTTGGACATAAGCGGTTTCTATCAGCAACTGTATCAAACGGCTGCCCAACTATAGCATCAAAAAGTTGAAGACGTGAGACACTGGGACTGTAATCAATAAGATAGAAAATTTGTTTAAGATGTAACTAAGGAAAGAACCAGCTATCACCTTAGCTTGAGTGTCTTGACTCCATGGCTTACTATCTTCAGTCGACACCAGCTTTGCAGCATCAAATAACCTTTTCCTTTTAACTAAGCTTTTAACACGATTTCGCTGAATTTCCTTCTCCTTTAATAATTCATCCGGGATATCACCCCCATTTTTCCGGATGTTCTTGGTTTTCTCCAGAAAACTATGAATTTTTATCTGGCACAAGCAAAAGAAATTCAGGGAAGCAAGAAAGCATGCCAGACTGCGATGTTTGTGGTTATATGCCAACAAGTATACTGTACACGGACATCATAACAATAAAAATACAATCATGGAAGAGAATAATCAACCTGCCGTATGGTTCTCAGACATCTCTAAACAATTAATAAAATCAGCTAACGACAGCCAACAAACCTTCTACATAGTGTTACCGTTATTGTAAACAACAAATACTGTTGCTGCCGTAACAACAAACATGTTAAATTCAACAACGGGTCTTGGCCACACCCGACTTTCGGGTTTCTTCACATCCCCCCCCCCCCCCCCCCCTCTTCTCTGTCTCTCTCTCTCTCTCAACAGATGGGCGACAATAGTATGATCTAAAATACAGGAGATACAATAAGGGATTCAAACAGCGTTGATAGTTGATCATAGTCCACCATACATTTCTCATTTATAATTCAATGATGAAAAGCACTACAATTCTGAAGGCTTCTTTGCAAATTCTCATATCTATTTTCAAGTCAAAGAGAGACTTTAGGTTCTAATTGTGTGGATAAACCAGATTCCTGTTGAGACACTAAGCTACTCACTCGTCTTAGTCATTTGTTAACCTTTGATTAAAAGTATCCACTCACAAATAATATAAAAGGTAAACAAATGAATGAGATGAGACGGAGGGGGAGGATTCCATATTGTAAAGCATAGGTTAATTTAGCAAAGCACCTCCTGTTCAATTGCAGAACCAATCTGAAGAGCAGCTTGAAGAAGTCTAACACAACCGGTTTGGTTACCAACCAGCATCAAAGCCATCACCTTATGCATAACAATGACAGCCATTTTATCAGCAGGTAACACATCAACATAAAACCCATATATATCCTCTTGTCTCCTAGCCCTTTGCAACTTCTGCTCCTTATCAATTGCCTTCTTCAACGGCTCGAACCAACCCAAAAACAATGCCTTAACTTGTGGCAAATTAGGTGCTAATTTCCTCTCCCTCATTTCCCTCACAAACTCCCTGTACTCTTCAACCATACCCTCCCATGCTTCAGTCTCAGCTTTTATCTGTCTCCTCCTCAACAAGTTATACTTTTCGCGCTCGATTTCCCTAAATTCCAACCTCAACTCAGGACTAGCATTAGCATTACACTCAGAAGACAGTCCCTTCATGAAAAGAGTATTTACCCATGGTGGGTCATGCATAAAAATCCTACCTTTTAACTTAACTTTCTCAGAATTCATCAAATGGGTATCGTTTTTTTGGGCTAAATCTTCCTGAGGTGAGTCTACTACAACCTGGGATTGAAGAGAAGGTTGGAAAAAAGTGTTGTTCCTAGACAATTTTGGATTGAGAGAAGGCAATGAGAGAGTAGAAGGGAAAGAAGGAGGTTCAGTGAAGTTGGGTATTCTAAAATGATTGTTAGGAGGAGGAATGAATAGAGAAAAATGGGTTAAGTGGGTAGTTTTGTGATGGGTTTTAGAAGGTTGTCTCCATTGTTTATGGATTTGAAGTTGGGGAATTGCTGAGAATGAAGCTGAAGTTGAAGAAGACATTGGAATTGGGAAATGGAAATTGAAAACCCAGAGATAAACCCAGAGAAAGAGAAAGAGAAAGAGAATGGTGGAAGGTGGAAATGGAAGAAGATAAAGTGTGGTTTGCCGCGTCTAGTTAAGGATAATCCAGGCAACTCGTACAACCAGGGTCTTCTAAGTAATTTGTCTTATCATTACGGACTTGGATGCAATTTTCTCTTCATATTTTGCTCACTGCCATCTGCATCTCTATGGGCTATGCCAACTTGGGCTCTCAGTTGCTTATTTTATAAGGGGTAGGTTAGAGGTCGTCGACAATTGTATTAATTATCGTCGGCACTTTATATAAACTATTAAGTTTGCCCCTCCTTCAACCCATTTAAATATTTGACTAAAAATTTTCAAAAAAAAAAAATGTCAGTTTTTTCAATAAAATAAAATACAGTTTTGTAGCGATTCGAACCACGATTTTCAACGATTTTGCAAGATGAGTGATAATAACGAGGTTAGTTTACGATTTAAATTTGATTCAAATTTATTATTTTTAGTTCGTTGTATAGTAGAATTAGATTCCCCGAAGCCGATTTGAAATTTTGAAAAAAAAATTAAAAATGTGACGGAAATTGTTGGACAAAGATTTTTTTTCGTCCAGACCAGGTGTTGGACGAAAAAAAATTCGTCCAGCAATGGCGCTAGACGAAAAAAAAAATCCGTCCAACACCAGGCCTGGACGAAAAAAATTTCGCCCAACACCTGTGCTGGACAAAAAATTTCTGTCCATTTTTTTTTAAAATATTAATCGTGCGCAGGTGTGTGATGATGGAGACGGTGTTGACTACTCTAGTCATTTTATCACCAATAGAATTTCCAGTTCGACTACGGAAGGGTTTACTTGGGCATATGAGATCGCACTTAAACTCGGGTTTGGAATAAAAGAGCAAGCAACAAGAAAGTCGGTCGTCACACGAGTTTGAAGCAGGATTATTTTGTTTGTCGGATGGGTGGAAGACGGTCCGTAAATATTGATGTTGATGCTTTAATAAGGGTAACACGGGTAGCTCATGGTGCAATTGCAGATTCAAAATGAAACTTGTTGAAATACAAAGTCAATGGATGATGCTCATGCTATTCAGGTTTCATAATCATGGGTTAACGATGTATTGTGATGGCGATAGATATTACGCACGGTTTGATGAAGAAGAGTTGGCGTACATCAACGCTCAAGTTAGAGCTCACGTTACACAGGCGATTATTAGTGCGGGTTTGCATCAAAGGAATCCTGAGAGAAGTCTAGACCTAATCGGCGACAAATCTACTATCGTTCTCAGAAAGTAAGGGCCGAGGAAAGAGATGCGAAAAATCCGGCACAACAAATGTTAACACTTGTGGTTCAGCATAAGTACGTTCATGTTTGGGTTACTGATCGGGAGAACGAGGAGCTTACCCACGTGTTCATATGGACACTTTTGATATATATGGCTATGCTACGATGTACAACTGGGTGATATGTTGCGTTTCCTCCTTTGCCGATCCAGAAGGGCAACGATATTGGGGTAGTAGTCATACTTTCATGCCTTACGTGCCCCATATGGTGTCTTATGGATATTACATGCAGGAAACCACTTTTTAAGGCTTCGGGTACATCCCTTGTCACCTATGCCACCAATAGCTCCTTGTTGGGAACATGATGGTAGCGTAGCTCATTATAGAGATATCTATCGACATCAACTTTCTATATGGCGCAGTTTCGAACCATGCTGGTAAAGAGATAACTAGCTCCTTCGGAATATAACTAATTAGTATTAATTAAGTAGTAAAATGTCGTTTTTATTTAACTTGTAACTTTTTTATGGTTTTAATTAAGTAGTATTATGTCGTTTTTATTTAACTCGTAACTTTTCTATGTGTTACCTCGTTCGTTTTTAGAACTACAAATGAAAAAACTAGATATGTTATAAAAACAAACTAGATGTCATTAAAAAAACATTTTAGCGTACATATGAAAATTCGCGTCGGACATAAGAAAATTCGAACCGTTTACCAAATCGGTTACATATAATATAAAATTCTACATCATACCATCACTCGTTAGTGAGCGTGGTGAAAATTTTATTCGCACCTTGGGTAATGAAGCGCCTTTGCAAATTGGATTCCATTGCAAAGATGAGTACGTTCTTTATCGCACTCGCTTCCATAACAAAATCACTATAGGCTAGTGATACATTAGCTCTAGCATTGAGGCCTGGGTTGGGTGGTAACGGCTTAGTCAAGTACTTGAGCTTACCATCGCATTCCGTAATGCCGCCTCCCAGTCCGCAAAGTTGGACCAATCATTTTTCAGTAGCGTGGACGGATTCATGTGGTCCATGAAAGCTTTAGGCAGGATTCACGTGCTTGTGTGGCACTAGGCATGGAGACATCAGCATGGCCAGCCATTTGTTATAAACAGTAATATTAAATGTGAAATAATTTCTACACTGAAAAAGGAGAAGAAAAATATGATAAGCAATCATCGATTTTTTAATTTAAGTCTAGTGAAAAAACTGTTTAATACTAAGGCTTTAACATTCATACAATTGATCTTCCTCAAGAATTATATAAATAATCCCAAGACTCAATTTCAGTAAATTAATAAGCCAACCTCTTGGCTAATTCTACATTTAGAATTCTTGGTCGATAAATTTCTGTAAATTCCATCTTTAGTCCACCATAACCACAAGATCGTACAAGGATCATGATGTTGAGGTAAAATAAGTCAACAACTACTACTTACCCAACGTAGAAGGGGTCATATGGACAGTAAGGTCCTATATGTCTGGCGAAGAAGAAGCGATTCATAGTAATTTGACTTATAAAGACTAATCTTAATTTTAGGTAATAGAGGACGATCCCATCAACTTTATTTTAATTCATTTTAAGTGAACGAATATCTAGCATGCGGGAATGAATAAACTAAGGTGATGACTTTAATGTAAAACTGGCGTGTGACATCAGTATGTCGATGTAGACTAGCATACAACTTATATGAGTCAATTTCATGCAATCTTAGGTGGTTTGGTTTAGGCGGAATATGATGCAAAACATATTAAGTGAAAACAATAAGAACGGAATAAAAAACAAATCCTAGTGTGGCCTATCCTACCAAAACAAAACAAAATACAACTTTGGAATCCATTCAGCAATGGACCCTAGAAGCTTGTCTTGGTGTTCCATCTTGGTGTAACATCTTGGTGCATGTAATGGGAGTGAGCAATCCGGTCTCCGTCTCTTTCTTCAAATTACATTTAATGAAAAATTATATAATTGATCTATTATTACATTCTAATTCCCAAAAACGTAAAATAAAGAAAAGGAGATTCGAGATCTCATAATTACATCACCAACCATGTTTCCATCATTACGAAAACATGATCAACTAAGGCCATACTAAGTAAAATTACAACCGTTTGCAAAATACGAAAATTAAACCATTCATTCATTCAACAATAATATATAAAAGATGCATCAACTAATTAAATTAAACTTTCAAGATATAATTCCGTAATTGGAGAGCAATTTACCCAAACCACCATTTAATAATGACTTAAATTATGTGATAATTCCGTAATTACTCACATAATTTTAATCAATCATAATCCTATTCATATTATCGTATAATATGAATTAATCCGACATTAATTTAAACTTTTTTAAATAATTGGGTATCAAAACTTGTGATCCAATCATGGTAGGGGCTGATCTTACTTGGGATGCGTGGGACTCAAGGAAGGATTGGGGAATGGTCTTGTTCAAATTATATTCGGGGAATAGGCTGTTCTATTGTCAAGGCAAGATCAAATGGGTTCAACAACCTTGGACCAACGAAGTAATAATCAAGATCATCACAAGTGGGGCATGTGTTGAGAAAGGGGCGGACAAACCACCAAGGCATGGTGGCCGTGGCATGGCTGCACGGCAGCATGGTGGTTCAAGCGTGGCACGACTAAGGGTGCTCGAGTACTCCAATTCTATTTTGAAGATTATTATTTACTTAAGTTATCTAGGATTTAAATTAAGTTAGTTTTTATTTTATCTATTTTGTTATGAGTTTGTTATAGTTAGTTATAGCAACTTTGTTACAAATTAGTTAGTTACTATTAGGTTGTTACTAGTTTGTTACAACAAGTAGTTACAAATAATTAGTCCGTCTAAGGTTTTTAGAATTAGTTATTTAGTTAGTTAACAACCAGATTTAGTTTTAGTTAAACAAACTATAGGTCTAGGGAGTAATTCAAAAATTGTTTTACCTATAGATCTAGGTCAAACAAATATCCCCTTACCTTAAGGATTCACCTTAAGACAATCATCCATCCACTACCACCATCACCGACGGCAGCCACCAACACCCAACATCACAACCATCGTTCATTCACGTCACCACCATAAACCGTTCATCTATCATCAAACCGTCACATATACATACTAAAACAGGCTGTTTCGATCATTCATCTTACACAACAATCTAGAAGATTCCGCGGACGATTTCTTTGCTAAGAATTCGTATCATTACTGGAATTAGAGCTTCGACTCTTGATTTCCTTATATCTAAGACGATCCAAAAGAGGCAACTATGAATTTCGAGGATCCAAGATTCCTTGACGGTTTGAAAAAAGGCGTTGGAGCACGTGGCCAACACCAACGTTGGGAGGTGGAAGCCACGGCGTGAACCAGTACGCCAAGTAGACGAGTTCAAGATCACGGGACTACCTGAATTCGAAGGAGGGACAGATTCGGAAGATTATCTTGAATGGGAAAGGAAGATGGACCATATGTTTGAATTTAAGGAGTTAGACGATCGCAAGATGTGCAAGTATGCAATTCTAAGGCTAAGTAAGGGCGCATCATTGTGGTTTGACAGTTTGAAGGCTCAAAAGGCTAGAGCCGGGAAATATAAAATATGTTCTTGGGATGGATTAAAGAAAAGACTGAGAAGACGATATGTACCACCTACTTATAAGCTTGCTTTATATAAGAAAATTTCTAACCTTGTACAGGGGAAGATGTCAGTGAGTGATTACATTGACGAATTCGAGAATCTTACTTTGATGGGAGAGGTAGACGAAAATCAGGAACAAAAGATGGCAAGGTTCTTGAGCGGGTTGAACAAAAATATTGCTAAACCCGTAAAACTTCAAATTATTCTGATTTTGATACACTAACGAGTTTGTGCTTAAAGGTTGAGGCATAAGGAAAGGCAAGGTATGTAGGGAACAACATGTGGAGCCGTGTAGGAGAATGGGGCGAAGGGGAACCGTCCAAATCAACTCCTAGTACGAGTGGGGCAAGAAGCGTAGGGAGGTCAGGTGCTAGTGGGACACCACAACCAAAATCTAATCCAACTCCGACACCAAGTGAAATCAGTCTATCGAAGGTTAGGTGTTTCAAGTGTCAAGGGGTTGGGCACTTCAAGAATGCATGTCCTAACAAGAGAGTCGTTTCTGTGAGGGAAGCCCTAACATGTTTAAATTTAGTAGGGGAAGGTGAGGAGTCCGAGGAAGAAGAGGAGGTGATGGGTGACTACGGTGAGCGTGAGGGAGAGAGAAGAGACGAACCGTTCGAGGCACCAAACGCGAATACCCTAGTGCTTAGGACGTTACAAACCCAATCCACACCTATAATTACTGAACAAAGGGATCACATCTTTCACACCAAGTGTCTTATAAAAGATAAGTGGTGCAGCATGATCATTGATGGAGGTAGTTGTACGAACGTGGCATCGGAGGAGATGGTAACCAAGTTAGCCTTAACCACGACTAAACATCCTAAACCTTATGCACTACATTGGTTAGGGGATGGGAACAAGGTCCGGGTTACTAAGCAAGTCCGAGTAGGGTTAGCCATGGGTTCATATAAAGATGAGGTGCTATGCGACGTAGTACCCATGGATGCTTGCCATATCCTTTTAGGACGTCCTTGGCAGTTTGATCGAGATGTTTTACATAGGGGTAGGGTCAACGAATATGAGCTAATGGACAGGAGGAAACGAATCATCTTAAAACCCATGAGCCCAAAGGATGTAGGGTTGATGAAAGCCAAGTCGGGGAAGAGCACTCAACTTTCTGTTTTCGCTATTGCTAGGGAAGACGAGGAGGAAGGGTAGGTGTTAGGGGTTGATTCAACCATGAAGGAAAGTAAGGAGGAAGTGTTTAGCAAGGTGGTGCTGAGGAATAGCCTAGGGGTGCGTGAATCAAGGGGAGGCACATCGAGTTTCGAGGAATTGAGCGAGATATTGCGCGGTGTGAGTTTGATGCAAGACGGGAACCAGGAGTTGGGGTTCGTGCTAAGTAGAAGGGGTAGCCATACGTGGTTAGATCTAAACCCAAGCCTCTTACTTAAGGCGGATAGGCGCGAAGCTAAGGAGGAGGGTGTAGTGGTGATGCGTGATGTTGCTAAGAAGCGCAGCCATGAGTTAGGTGGTTTGGACTTGAAGTTACAACCAATTGTGGTGAATGTAGGTCGAATGCTCCGAGTTCATCGTTTCTTAAAGATCAATCATCAAGAATTGAGGTCAACTCTCTTCAAAGGAGGAGGGGATGATCCAATCATGGTAGGGGCTAATCTTACTTGGGATGTGTGGGACTCAAGGAAGGATTGGGGAATGGTCTTATTCAAATTATATTCGGGGAATAGGTTATTCTATTGTCAAGGCAAGATCAAATGGGTTCAACAACCTTGGGCCAAGGAAGTAATAATCAAGATCATCACAAGTGGGGCATGGGTTGACAAAGGGGCGGACAAACCACCAAGGCATGGTGTCCCTTGCATGGTTGCACGGCAGCATGGTGGTTCAAATGTGGCACGACTAAGGGTGCTCGAATACTCCAATTCAATTTTGGAGATTATTATTTAATTAAGTTATCTAGAATTTAAATTAAGTTAGTTTTTATTTTATCTAGTTTGTTATAGTTAGTTATAACAAGTTTGTTACAAATTAGTTAGTTACTATTAGGTTGTTACTAGTTTATTACAACAAGTTAGTTACAAATAATTAGTTAATCTAAGGCTGTTAGAATTAGTTATTTAGTTAGTTAACAACCAAATGTAGTTTTAGTATTTAATTAAATAAAGATTAAGTTTAATCTATTTGGATAGAAGTCGGACTCCTATTTTGAGGAGGACTCGAGCTAGTCAGCCGAGTTGATACGTGCCTTTACTATGCATTTTATTTATACTTTCGGCACATATTTCTATGCATTTTCGTAACTTTTAGTTACTATTGCTCCCGAAACGGTTTACTTTGGTATTTCTATGTCTTAAATGTAGGAATAAGCGGAAGTGAGCAAAATCGAACTTTAACCGTCCTCCGGAAGCTATCTTGAGTGAATACACGAAGCAAGGATCCGAACTCTTAAGCCAAGAGGTGCGTGCAAGCCAATTTAAGGCTGGAATACACAGGAATCGGTCGACCGACCTACCTAACAGGTCGACCAACCAGCGCACAGATTACAGAAGGCCTGATTACAGCACGAGAGGTCGACCGACCTACATACTCGGTCGGTCGACCAATCGACGGGTTCCGCTGTTTCGTTTTCGGCTTTTATTCTTTTAATCTTGTAATTAGAAGACTATTTAAGAACGCTAAAAGCATTGTATTTAGGTTAAGCAGTCAGAATTAGCAAAACTCCTTAGTTTAGAGAGAAGAATTCCAAGATTTAAAATTTGTTCTTAGTTTTCCAATTGGTTTTGTAAGTTTTATGCAATTTAATCTTTCTTTGTTATTCAATTTCATTGTCTTTCTCATTATTGTTATTCAATTCATGCTTTGCCCTCTTGAATCTTCATCTTCAATTAGGTTATCTTTCTTGTTGTTCTTCAATGTTGTTAGTACTAGTTTTATGATTATGCATAGCTAATTATTGTGATTAGGAATTAGGGGAATCATGGCTAAGATTAGATTTTAATGGTTTTATGATTAATTTACCAATCCCCATTGTTGTTGGTGAACTAATCCCTTAAGATTGAAAGATTGTTAGGATTAGTTTAACAACAACTTTGGGATGGCCCTTTGAACGAAAGTTTAGTGCTTTACTAGGAACCCTAAGACCGTAAGGATTGGGTAGAATATTGACCTAAATGTTTATTCTTTGTTCCTTGGGATTGTGTTATTTGGTTATCTTACCCTTTGTTGACTTGACCTAGCCATGGGGAACCGAAGTTCCTAATCTTCCTTGTACCTTGTTTTAGTATTCTTGTTGGTTTTGCCATCTTAGTTGTTAGTCTCAATCATCAATCAAAACCCCCTTTTTGTTACTTTCAATAGACTTTAAATTCACAAACATTATTAACATTGTCTCCTTGTGGTTCGACCCTTGACTTATCCTATCTAGTTTAAGCTGAGGTTTATATAAATCTTATCTTTGGCACCCCTCAACGACGGGTGTCAAATTTTGGCGCCGTTACCGGGGAGACGGTATAATTTTGTTTGCAGATTTTTAGTTTATTTTCCTTGTCTTAAGGAACTCCGGTTCCTTAAGACCGTTACTTACCTTTTCTTCTAGTGTTGTTTTTGCATATTAGAAGACAGGTTTTTGAGAGGAAGGCTTGAGTACTCTCATGCTTAGAGATATGGCTACTATCTATGACCACATACAACCTAAGGTGCAAGATTTACCGAAGGGGTTCACCTTGCCTACTCCTACCACTGGTTCTTTTGAGCTCCACCCGAACTACATAATTCTAGTGGAGCGGAATCAATTTTCTGGCCTACCCGACGAGGATCCGTTGAGGCATGTTGAGACATTCACGGATTACTGCTGTTCCATACATATACCTGCCGGGGTGACTCAGGATGAGGTGAAGGCAATGATGTTCCTTTATTCGTAGAAGGATGTTGCGAGAGATTGGTACCGTTACCTTGATAGGGTAGCTGAGAAGGTTACAGATTGGACTTCCTTGGCATTGGCTTTCTATAAAAAGTACTTCCCTCTTGCGAAGGCCAATGACTTGAGAAGTCAAATCACTAACTTTCAACAAGGTCCGGATGAAGAATTTTGTGAGGCATGGGGTCGGTTCAAGAAATTAGTCTGGTCTATTCCTCACCATGGTTTTCCTCAATGGTACTTGTGCAACCAATTTTACAACGCTCTCTATGACGATTATAAGGTGATTCTTGATGCGGCCGCCAATGGTACATTTCAAAATAATACCAACCATATGAAGGGTTGGAACACTATTGAAGACATGACGGTGCATAGAGCCAAATTTGGGAGTTCGCGTGGGAATTCCCGAAGGCTGAATGTAGAGATGGATAGGGTATTAGCTCTTGAGACAACCGTTGAAGCCCGTTTTGAAAAGCTTGAGGCAGCCCAGCTGAAGCAAGAAAGTGCGAACCTAGTTACTACGGTCGACAACACGGGTGAGACTGCGGAGTTGAGAGAGCTTGTTCATGCTCTAATGAAACAAATGATGGAAATGGAAAAGGCTCAAGTGGCTTCTTTGAAGACTTTTGAGGACCAATTAGCAATCTTAGCTGCTAATCAGATTGCTAGCTCTCCGGGCAATTGCATGTGAGAGTTCCATAGAGACATTAAATGCTATAAATCTCAGAAGTGGTCGTGCTTATGATGGACCAACATCCAAGGAAGATTCTGCTAAAGTTCGGGACGAGGAAATTGATCCCGTACACAGGTCGGGAGGTCGACCGACCGAGGTATCTGACGAGAAATCAGTTTCTGCAAAACAGAAGAAATCTGATAACAGCGCATCCGGTCGACCGACCGGCACACCAGGTCGAGCGACCAGAGTTCCTGAACAGAATGAAATTTCCAATCCTGAATTGTTGGACCCTTCCCTCATTCAAGACCTCACTGAGATTTTACAGCTGAAGAAGCCGAAGGTAGCTGACCATACGACTAGTGTTACCGTTCCGTATCCCGAACGATTGAAGAATTCAAAAGAGGATCGGAAATTTTGTAAGTTCTTGGAGATGGTGAAGAATCTTGAGGTAACCATCCCATTCACTGACTTAATTACCTAGGTACCTTCTTATGCTAAATTTATGAAAGATATTTTAAGTCGTAAGAGGAAATTTCAGGACGAAGGTGCTATTGCTTTTGTGGAAGAATGTTACGTTCTTTCACAAAATAATATAGCACCTAAGTTGAAAGACCCAGGTAGTTTTTCTATCCCATGTACTATAGGTAGTAATGTTATTGGGAAAGCCCTTTGTGATCTAGGGGCTAGTGTCAGTGTTATGCCTTATTCTGTTTGTGAAAGACTTAACATAGGTAGACTTAAGGTCACCAATATTACCTTATAGATGGCATATAGATCAACCCAAAGACCATTAGGGGTCTTAGAGGATGTCCCAGTTAGATTGGGAAAGTTCTTTATTCCTGTTGAATTCGTTGTTTTAGACATTGCGGAGGATAGTCAGATACCTATTATTTTAGGTAGACCCTTTTTACACACAGCTGGGGCTGTGATTGATGTCAAACGCGGGATCATTACCTTAGAGGTTGGAGATGACACTATTGAGTTTAGTCTTGCCCATAAGTCAACTACTCTTACTGATGATACTTGTTGCTCCATTGATATTATTGACAGGAATGTTATCCATAACTGGAGGGAATCCTTGACCAAGGATCCCTTAGATGATTTAACAGTTTTGGATAAGTGCGCAGATAATTCAGCTGAGAATGCTGAAGAGCTGGATGTTGTGGAAGCAGAGATAGAGGAATATGAGCTGACTGAGGAAGAAGATGAGAAGCTCATAAGCTTGGCTAATGCTAATCTGGTAAACATGTGCTATTCAATTAGCACTGATTCTGTTCATGCCGTAGAGGTAAAGGTACCAGAGCGTAAGCCACTTCCTCCTAATCTTAAGTATGTTTTCCTAGATGACACTGAGTAATATCCTGCAATTGTTAGTTCTAAACTTGATCCTAACCAACTTTCTGCCTTAATAACTGTTCTAAAAAAGAACATGAAAGCTTTAGGTTATTCTTTGGATGACATTAAGGGCATCAGTCCTGATGTTTGCATGCATAGGATAGAGTTAGAGGAAGGGCATAAGCCCTATAGACAGGGTCAACGTAAGTTGAACCCTAAGATGCAGGAGGTAGTTATGGCTGAGGTGATGAAACTTCTTGATGTAGGTATTATTTATTCAGTTGGCAACTCCAAGTGGGTTAGCCCAGTTCAGGTGATTCCTAAGAAATGAGGAACCACTGTGGTTAAAAATGAGAAAAATGAATTAATACCTACTAGAGTAGTGACTGGGTGGCGGATGTGCATTGATTATAGACAGTTAAATACCGCCACCAAGAAAGACCATTTCCCCCTTCCTTTTGTTGACCAAATGACTGAGAGACTTGCTTCTAATAAATTCTTCTGTTTTCTAGATGGTTATTCAGGTTTTTTCCAGATTCCCATCCATCCTGATGATCAGAGTAAGACCACTTTTACATGCCCACAAGGTGTTTTGCATACCGCAGGATGCCTTTTGGGTTGTGTAATGCTCCTGCCACCTTTCAAAGGTGTATGATGGGTATTGTTTCTGATTTTATAGAAAACATCATGGAGGTATTGTTGGAGTAAGTGTCCTCCACAATAATGTGATCACGTCAATAATCTAATTAATTGACAAATCTCTATAAAAGAATATACATGGGATGATTCTTTATCATAAGTCAACTGGTTAACATTAATCGGTAATGATTGGCTTGCTAGAGTTTGACATTACTGTCGTAATGACGGTGGTGACCAGTTGATCCCTTTAGGTCACACCTATAGGACAACTCTCTCATTGATAAATGAAATAACTGTATATTGATACGAGTCAGTTCATTTCTAGTTTATAAATTATATGAAGGGATAAATTATAATAAGATTATAAGTTATAATTATTTTAGTGATTAAAATGTTGTCACTAATATAAGTATGTTTATGAAACATATTTAATTGAATGAATATTTTACAAATACAATTGTTGTAACCAGAAATAGATTAATGGATGTTAGTAATTATGGATTACTAATTTTATGATTAAATGTTTAAATGTTAAACTACGAGAATCATAAAATGTAAAATTTTCGAAGCAATGTTTACGTATCTATATAAGATATGCGTGAGTCCATTTATGGACAATGGACCGTGTAACAATATTATTGTCTTAGACATTTTACAATATTAACACATTATGTGTTAATATGGAAAAGAGACACCCTATTAATGCTAAGGTTTAGTGGGAGACATTGTAGTGTATTGAGGTGCCCATCCATTGGGCACCCTACCCAATCCACCCGGCCACACCTTGAGGAGAAAAAAAGAGAAGTTTGTTCCCTCAAGTCATTCATTCATACTTTGAATTAGGTTTTGTTTTAGAGAGAAAAATAAGCTCTCTTTTCTCTACCAAAACCGTGCACCACATATAATACTAGAAGCAATTTTGTATTAAGATTTCTAGCAAAATATATATAGAAATCATTGAGTGTAGTGCGTCTTGGTGTTCATCTTTTGGAGGTCATCTCTTTGAAGGCTCAAGGAGGATCATTTCGTGTAGTAAGCTCAAGAACAAGTGAAGAAGGTGTCTTCACTTGTGCCCTAATATTACCAATTGTTAGGTTTGTCTATCTCATAACCTAATAATATCAGTCATACTAAATATAACATGATAATTAACATTTTAATTATAGTTTTTAGATCTTATGCATGCTAATGGAAATGCGGAAATAATGCGATTTGAACCCTTACACACGGTCCAAATAATGCTAGGATGATCCTCCAAAGTATTCAACAAGAACACCTCCTCTATGATGCACCCAAGACACCCTTAATTAACCGAAATCTTGAGGAAGCTAGGACAAGAATCGGTTTCCTTAACTAATATACTAATCTTTATTAGAAATATTAAATCAAAATACTATAACTAATATAGTATATATTATTATCTCTATAATAATTTTGAGAGGTTTTTAGGTGTTTTCTTTACTTAGAAAATTTGCCAAAGGATTAGAATGAATATTATTGTGAGCATACAACAATATTTATGAAGTGTGGCTTAGGGTTATGGGTGGCCGGGTATGGGGAAGAACAAGGGGGAACATTCACCCTTTTCTAAGCCATTAGGGTGGCCAAAGGTATTAGTTCCAAGGTCCCCTTTAATGATTGTGTTTATAGGGTAATTAAGAGAGTGATACCCACATAAACATCCCTTAAACAAGCCTCACAAAACCGGCACATGCACACTCAAAATGGACCTCATTTTACAATTTTATCAACTTTACAATTGTATGTTATATGACATACAATATGTCACAATATTATAAAATAACAATTGTTTTAATTTAATCATACATATTTATCAAGTAAATATTATTCATAAATTAATAAATCACATTTATCAAGTTGACAAGTAATTCGAAATTACTAACATGTAAAATGGTCATTCATAATAATCGTCAATACGATCTAAAACTTTTGTAATAATTATAACCCGATTCATTCTAATTACGATAATATAAAATATCGTTCATTGTTTAATAATTGACACGTTTCAATTATAAACATAAATCTTACAATAAGATTTAACCTCTGATTTCTCGGTATACGAGTTTAAGGAATATGATCAACTCGTATCAATATACATTTGATCATCTTATCAATTAAGGGAATTGTCCTATAGGTGTGACCTAAAGGGATCAACTGGCCACCACCGTCGTACGACAATAATGTCAAACTTTAGCTAGCCAATCATTACCGATTAATGTTGGTCAGTTGACTTATATAATTTCGTATCATCCCTTGCGCATTCTCGTCATGAGATTTAATTACGTGATCGCACTATTGTTAAGGACACATTTCCCAACAATCTCCCACTTGTTCTCGACAAGTGTGCGTCACCAATTCTCTTGTCCTATTACAATCTCCCACTTAATGCAAGGTGTCTCTCTGAGGTCGTACTTGCATTCGATCATATCATGAGTGATTTCCTCAATCTGGAGAATAACTGTTTGACCGGAATTATCTACCATAAATACCTTGCGAGCGTGGCCACGCATTTTCAGTTAACTTCTCCTCGAGTGGCCTTGAGATTTGAACAACCCTGACAAGGGGTGGACAATTTCTATCGTACTACTTCCTTCAACTAGTCACAGTCAGTCACAACCCAAAGAATTCCCATTTGGCTCCAGTTACGAAAATTCGTAGAGAATGGATCAAGGTTATGCCAAAACTGCACCATCTTGGGAGAGTAGTCTTTAGTCTAAGAATTGACTCATAAGAATACTATAGCAGCTCTCGCCACGACCCGACTATTATAAAATTTCCAGAACTCTATAAGCGGTCACTTTGCCCGACAGAGTGTCTCTTGCAGTCTGCCTATGTGATCGACTAGTCATCACATATGACTCTATGGCAATTGAACTTGCCATCAGTCGCCTCACATTCTAGTCGCTTTGAGATGTCACCTCATGTAAGCGGCCATGGGCTATACTAAGTCAATCCAGTTCACTTTATGGGGTTCAAAATTGTCTCTTACAACCCATTTGGATTTTGACAAAGTATCTTTTATTTTGAGTTAATTATAACTCAAATGACATTGTCATGCAAAAACAGTCAATACCGTTTCATTGCATTTGATGCACGATCATCAATTTGTATTAGTGTTTTGCGAATAAACCTTTTATTTATGACTCCAAAACTTACAAATTTTGGTCTTCTTCCAACTCATATTATCTCACATAATATGATCTTATTTGAGCACATATCTAGAACCCATTCTAGATCTTGAGTTTCCTTTCTCGAGGGAAGCTCCCACTGTTATCTTATAACTCGTGACGTATGGATATATTAGAGGGATTAAAGAATCACTCGAAATTACCTAGTCACTCATGTACTGAAATCTATATTGTAGTTATTTATGATTTCTTCACTCCAATAATTTTCAATCATCTTGGCTATTTGATCAAAAACCATTTGATTTCTAACGGGCTACCTTTTATTATCAATATAATAAACCTTCCCGTGAAGCTCCATCATCGTATGATATAAGGTGTTTGTTCATCTAGAATTGAGAACCTCTTATTTTTTACACTTTAAAGAATCACCCATCCTCTCTAAATGGTACGTTCAATTTTCTAATGAACATCGCTCCCACTAAAAACAACATTACTCGATTTCTTAAGTGAACCTTTCATTTCTCGCATGTGAATCTTTTGCTATCACTTGAATCATTATCACTATCACTATCCCTATAGTGATCTTCCTCTATTCAATCAACATCACATCTTTCATGTCTTCGTTTCCTCGAGACGAAAAATGACATGATATTCCCTTATAACTACATTGAGAGAATTGAGATGATTTCTTCTCTTTTATCTTATAATTTTTAGAAAAATCATTTGTTAAGGAACCGTTTTCCTTCCGATAAGGAACCGTTTTCCTTCCGATTTCATACGGGGTTTCTTTTATCCTCTCTTTGAAACAATGAACATAAGGAACATTTCCTCTTGTGTCCTCCCGTAGTTTCTTCAGTGTCCTCTCGTAGTTTCTTTTATTCATTCACTTAGGGTTTTTCTTGAGACTCCCATGTAGGAATCTTCTCTTAGATCATGTATTTATATCATTGGTTTGCGGGCGAAATATTTTCTCCCACTCTATCCTTTTAACAATAACCTTTATTTGTATAAGGATAGTAATTTTCGATTAAACCAATGTATGTGAATGATTTAAAAGTTTTATAGATGTGTTGAACTCATTCTCATTTTCACTTAAAATGATCATCGTATAATGAATTAATGATGTCTTAATTTGATTGAAAGTATCTCATGTGGTGTAGTTCTCCGTTTTAATCAACACTTTGATTATCTTATATTGATCGTATCAATGTTTTGTGATAAAAGTCACTATTATTCATGTTTTAACAAGGCATGCAATTCATTTTAGGAATCAAGGAATTGATTTAAGAACAAAAGTAGTGACTCGGGTTGAAAACCAAGTCACTAATATCCAAAATTACAACCATTGTTTTAGGATTCAAATCCTTGTCTTACAAGAAAGTAAATTGTTCTAGGAAATAAAATGCAAAATATGAAAGAAGACTATAATGAAAATTAGAGCCTAGCTCTTAAGTCTTCAATCAATTGGATGCTACCATAGTCATCCAAGTAAGGAACTTCATGCTTCCTTCTCCTTGCCCTTGTCATTAGGAGGTGACCCTTTAAAACAATTAAAAGGGGGTAAATATCAACAATTTGTATCACTATACATAAGTTGATTAACATGAATTTAAACGAGAATTATTACCTACGGCGGTTGCCTTTCCATTTTTGAGATCGCTCAAGTATTTGGGGCAATTACGCTTCCAATGTTCTAACCTCGTGCAATAATGGCACTTGTCTTCAGATTTTGAAGATGAGGTGGAAGCACCTTTCGAAAAGGTCTTTTCTATGGTCGGTTTGGGCTTGAACGTGTTCTTGCCCTTGCCTTTAAAGGCATTCCTCTTGAAGTTCGTTTTCCCTTTTTCTCGATGTTCAAAACATCCTTAGTGGAACTTTCATGAAGTCCCATGTCCCTCTCGGCTTGGACAAGCATCTTATGCAATTCATCCAATGTGGTCTCTTGATTGCGCATGTTGAAATTCACCCGGAATTGAGCATACGATTTCACCTTATTGAGAGAGTGAAAGACTCGGTCAATGATGAGAGAGTCGGGAACATCAACTCCTTGCACTTTTAGAGTCTTCGCGAGCTCAACTAGTTTGAGCACATGAGGGCTTATCTTTTGCCCTTCCTTCAAGCTAATGTCGAAGAAGGCGGAAGCCGCCTCATATTGAATCACCCTTGGAGTTTGCGAAAACATTGTCGCAAGTTTGGTGTATATATCTCATATGATGTGGTTAACTTAATCATACTCCTTTGGAGATCCGGCTCCATGGAGAAGATAAGCACATTTTTAAGAGCGGAGGACTCTTTCATGTAGTCTTCATAGGCCTCACGAGTTTGGACCGCGGAACGAGCGGTCGGAGCGGTCGGAGCGGCTTCGGAAAGGTAACAAGTCTTATCGTCACCTTGAGCGGCCAAAAGTAATTGCGCATCCCAATCCTTAAAATTGTAACCATGCTTATCGAGTTTGCAACGATCCATAAAGGATCGAAGCCATGAAACGTTAGTGAGAGGTGGAGCGTTGGTTGCCATTGATGATGTTGAAAATTAAACTACAATAAAATGAAGGAATTAAAACAACATCATTTTTAAAACTCGTAAATAATTTTAAACAAGTTTAGTTATTTACTTAATGATCTCTTACCCAATTAAGTAAACAATCCCGAGACCCAAACCCATACTAATTCGGGCAAGGTATAGCCGATTCAACCCGTATTGGTATAATTTGGTGGATTAACCTTTTAATCGGTTTTACCTTAGAACTCTCGGTCGACAATTTTCTAAAAATCGTCTTTAGCCCGAACTTATTGCAACTACGGTTATGAATACTTTCGTTGAGATCGACTAAATTTCAAGGTGTAATCTTATTACCCCACTTACCCAACGTGACAATTTTAGTACCCCGGTGTAGCCGAGCCTACATTCTTGTGAAGAAGGGATTCATGGGTCTATACGTTTTGGTAAGGCTAAGTCTCAATATTTATTAGTAAGAGATCTAGTAAATTTTATTATCTATCTCCGTTTAAGTGAACTAAGTCGGTGAATTATGGATAAACTATTGACTAGGTCGATTAAATCGAACAAAATGCATGACATGATATGACGATTTGGCTATGCATGCAAACATATAAAGCAAAATAAAAGCATAAAACAATAAACCCTAGTATGGCTTTTCCTAGAAAAGAAATAATAAAAGTACAAATTCGGAAACCAACTCCTTTGGTCCCTTGAACTTCACGAGGCACGCTTCCCAAGGTAAACTTCGTCTTGGTCGGAACTTCCGAATGACATCGTCTTCAAGGCTCTCCGGAATTTACAAAAATTACAACTTTTCTAGTCTACTTTATACATTATAAGATAGAAAACAATAAATAAAGTGATACGAGATCACATTAATTACATCCGAATCGATAAACCCTTACATTACGGGAAATATCGATTTAAAAACTAAGGCCATACTAAGTAAATTACATAATCCAAAATTACGTAAATAAAATCATGACAATCATAATTAAAATATGCAATGCTTATGAATATGAACTAACATGCAAACCCTAAGCCAAATCGTCCTATTTAAATATCATTTATATAAATAGTTATCGTATACCTCGGTTTTATGGAATTGCGTGTTTTAATGATTAACAACACTATGCATTATGTGAATCGGAATTCACTCTTAAGTTAATCATCCCAACTCATTTAGGTTTCAAAATTTAGTCTTACTCAAACTTTGAACATGAATTAACTTAATATTATAATATTGTTCGGTATTACTCGGTTTTACGGGAAAAATAATATTAAATTCAAAAAGAGTCATAAAAATTTCGAAAATTTCAAATTTCAAATTTTGAAAATCCTAGAATGTTCTTAAAATTTCAGAACTTTAAAATATTAGTATTTATACGGTTTTAATAAATAGGGTTTTTCCCATTGATGCCCCTGTGATTTTCACTTTTCCCACTTGTATCCCTGCGTATAGCACTTTACTACCCGTACCCCTAAACTTAATTAGTTAATCCCATCCGTAGCCAAACATGTTTATGCTGTCTGTTTTAGACGTTAAATGCCATGTTGGCACTCTATTTGCCAAATAAGCATCTGACTTGGCAAATGGTTGTTCTCATTGATGCCTCTGTGTTTTTCTCTTTTCCCACTTGTATCCCTGTATTTTTGCATTTTCGGTTTCGATGTTGAACCTGATATCTTTAAAACCGCATTGCTTAATATACCCTTTTAAATTAATAAAAAGTTGTAATATATCGTTTATTATATCTCTTTTTATATCGCATGAGATAAGACCGTTATATATTACTCCCTCCGTCCCGGTCATTTGTTATCTATTTCCATTTTGGGGTGTATCATTGAATTGTTATCTATTTCCATTTTTGGCAACTTTTTGTGGATGACATTTGATTACATGTGGGGCCATATAATTTGTGTGGTCCAGATTCATTTATACTTCTTTTCTTAATCTTTGTGTCAAAAGCAATAGATAACAATTGATCGGGACGGAGGGAGTACCTTTTATTTTATTAAAAAAGAAATATTATTTAACATTCACAACTTATTTTATAACGGTCTTACCTGTCAATGCTCATATTGATTCTGCGACGTCACTTACCTATTTCATCATTGACGCACCAACTAAATTTTAGATTCTCAACCCCCGTTTGTTTTGATCTATCATAAATTTTTCCCATATTTTTTCGGGTTCGATAAATTTTGTATTTATAGTCTTTTATAGCTAATTTGAGCTCGGGTAAATTTTTAATTTTTTAATCAAAATATTTCTGACACTTTTATTATTTAATTAAATTTAACAATTGAATGTTTCGGTAAATCTTCGGTTATCAACAATAAGATATATTTGTTTTGCCTTGGATTAATTAAACATCGGAAAATTTGAACTTTAAATGGGATATCCGACTCATGTAATTTCAATTCCAACAATTTTTTCATTCCTTTTTATTATTTTTTACGCAGGGGCACAAATGGGAAAAATGAAAATTACAAGGGCATCAATGGGAAAATCATTTGCCAAGTCAGGTGCTTATTTGGCAAATAGAGTGCCAACATGACACTTAACGTCTAATACAGACGGCATAAACATGTTTGGCTACTGATGGGTTTAACTAATTAAATGTAGGGGTACGGCTAGTAAAGTGATATACGCAGGGGTACAAGTGGGGAAAGTGAAAACCACAGGGGCATTAATGGGAAAAACCCTAATAAATATTTCGAAAATAATACGTAAAATGAGCATGCTTAACCGGTTTTAGTTTTTCCGAGTTTTGAGACTTAAAATAAAACTATTAATTTCGAGATTCATAAGATAAATCACTCGACTTTTTGGCATGATTTATAAATCTGGTCCTAAAATAAATTTTAGGTTATTTGATAATTTATGAGATAAAATATTGTTCATAATATAATTTTTAATCATTTTGTATGCATTTTTATGACAAAATCGGTTAAAATGGTTAAAATAGATAGAAAAGGTTTCTAACCTTGAATTTTCTACACGACCTCACATGCTTATTTTACTTAATGTATGTAAAATTTGGTACAAAATCAAGTTGTATAGCATGTTTTACGATTTTATTTGATAAAAACCGTATTTAGAGGCAATTTTGGTCATATATATATATATATATGATATTTCGAATTAAATTTCGAAAATTTTGACCAATAATTTTGACATTATAAATATTAAAGTAATATTTTAGAATGTTCATGGAAATAAAATCCAAATTTTGAAAATCATTTTAATTTATTTGGATTTATTACGTAAAAGTTATGTAAATCAAGGCTTATTTGAACAATATATATTAATAATTAAAGGGTTAATTATAATCAAAATTATTTATGACTAATTTTGAATCCTGAAATGTGTTAGGATATTATTTAGAACATAAGTTTGTTTATGTTTTAATTTATGCATTTTAAAGGGTTAAAGTTGCAAAAATCTCATATAACCGGTTTATTGTTGACCTAATAAGTTATTAGGGCGATTTGGCATTAAAATGAACATATTCATAACATGTATATTGCTGCGTTTTTCGTATGAATGTCATATTTTATTGTGTAATTTTGAATTATGTAATTATTCTAGTATGGCCTTAGATTAATCGGTAATTCCCGTAATGTAAGGGGTTATTGATTCGGTTGTAATTTTGTGATCTCGTATCACCCTATTGTAATTTATTTCTATTTTATATTGTATAAAGTAGATAGAATTAAGATTGTAATATTTGTAATTCGGAGTTCCCAAGGCGTTGCATTCCCGGAAGGAGTCCAAGACGGTGTTCCTCAAGGTTTTGCCGAGAAGCCCTAGGGACCAAGGAGTTGGTTTCCGAATTGTAATTTTTTATTTATCTTCTTTTAGGAAAGGCCATACTAGAAGCTTTATTTTCCGCTTTATTTTTGTTTTAATATGTTGCATGCATAGCCAAATCGCCATTAACATGTCATGCATATCGAGTATCGAGTCTTCAACGTATCATTTTATTATCGATAATTCACCTAATTAGTTCACTTTAAAAGGAGATAGATAATATTTGATAAGATCTCTTACGTATTAAATAATGAGACTTAGCCTTACCAAAGAAAAAAACTCATGAATCCCTTCTTCACAAGAGAGAGTGGGCTCGGCTACACCGAGGTGCTATAATTGTTACGTTGGGTAAGTGAGGTAATAAGATTACAATCGTAGTATTTGGTTGATCTCATCGAAAGTATTCGTAACCGTAGTTGCAATAAGTTCGGGCTAAAGATAGAAATTAATGTAATTTTATCGACCGGGAATTCTAATGTAGAATCGATTAATTGTTAATCCACCGAGTTATGTTAACAAGGGATGAATCGGCGAACCGTGCCCTAGTTGATATGGATTTGGATCTCGGGATCATTTGCTTAATTGTGTAAGAGATCATTAAGTAAATGCTAAGCTTGTTTAAAAATTTTTAACAAGTATTTAAAATGATGAACGTTAATTTTTCCTTCATTTTCGTTTTTGTAGTTACTTAATCGCAATGGATTCATTCAACCCTATCACTATTGATTCTTGTCACAATGTTTTTGACGATGTTTGCAACCAAAACAACATTGATACTACTAGAGAAGTTCATTTCGGAACGGGTCCGGATGGCAATGTTAACTTTATCACTTCTCTCCCACCTCCCAAAGGTCCACTTCTTGACACGGCTTATATTGATGAGCTAAACGAAGAATTGGATGCCTTATACTTGAAAGAAAGGGCTTATGATGAAGCTAGTGGGAGCTCTAGCAAGAAGAGTCTTGCAAAGATAAAGAAGAAGAAAAGAAAGTTACAAAAGGGGCGATGCCACTATTGTGGTGTCATGGGCCATTGGAAGAGGAATTGTTCTAAGTACTTACGTCACATTCAAGAAGGTCTTGTGATTCCGTTAGGTAATTCCAAATCCGAAATTTTTGTTATTGACATTAATTTTACATCCAACACAACATGGGTATTGGATACTGGTTGTGGTTCTCACCTTTGTAATCGTTTGCAGGATTTAAGAGAAGTGGAGAAAATAATAGACAAGGGTGATATGGATCTCCGACTAGGAAATGGAGCTCGGGTAGCGGCCACTTCAAAAGGAACTTGCACTCTTGCCTTATCAAGTGGATACGAGTTACATTTAAATAATTGTTATTTTGTACCGTCTCTTTCCAAAAACATTATTTCTGTTGCAATGTTATACATTGAAGGATATAGTTTTTCCATTAAGAACAATTGTTGTGTAATTTCTAAAAATGACATGGTTGTTGGCCATGCTACATCAATTAATGGAATCTATGTTTTGGAAACTTCGGACTCGTCTAAAGATGTCTATAACATTCATAACAAAAGGATAAAGACAAATGACCCAAATGAATCGTATGTTTGGCATTGTCGACTTGGTCACATAAATGAAAATCGCATCAAAAGATTGGTAAAGACCAATATAATTAAACCATTCGAATATGAATCTTATGGTACATGCGACGCTTGTCTTCTAGGGAAGATGACTCGTAATCCTTTTAGTGGTAAAGGGACACAAGCTAGTGAATTATTAGGGCTCATACATACGGATGTATGTGGACCACTAACAATCACCGCTAGGGGCAATTATGACTATTTCATTACCTTCACCGATGATTTAAGTAGATATGGGTATATATACTTAATGAAATATAAGAGTGAAGCCTTCAAGAAATTTAAAGAATTTCAAAATGAAGTAGAAAACCAACTCGACAGAAAGATTAAGACACTACGATCCGATCGTGGTGGTGAATATCTTAGTAACGAATTTGATTCACATCTAAAAGAATGTGGCATTGTGTCACAACTTTCACCTCCAGGAACGCCACAACTTAATGGTGTGGCAGAAAGGAGGAATCGAACCTTATTAGATATGGTCCGATCAATGATGAGCCAAACTGACTTACCTGATTCATTTTGGGGATTTGCGATCCTCACTACCATCAAGTCGTTGAAAAATAGTCCAACGAAAGCGACCGATAAGACTCCATATGAGATGTGGAAGGGAAAGGTTCCTAACTTATCCTATATGAAAATATGGGGATGTGAGGCTTATGTCAGGGTAAAGACCGATGACAAACTTGCTCCACGATCCGAAAAATACATTTTTGTTGGTTATCCAGCAACCACCTCACGTGGCTACCACTTTTACAAACCTCATGAAAACAAAATATTTGTGTCTTCTGAGGCTGTCTTTTTAGAAAACGAGTTTATTTCTAAAAGACAGAGTGGGAGAAATTTTGAACTTAATGAAGTTCGAGAAGTTCAAGAGCCATAAACTGAAGCTGAGACAGACGAAGATGTTCCTTCTTCTTCCGCTTCGGTACCTATTCAACCCAGGAGGTCGAGTAGGGTTCCACATCAACCTGATAGGTATGTTGGACTAATTGAGGAAAATGGTATCCTGGACGTATTACTTTTGGAGAGTGATGAGCCTACCACTTACAAAGCTGGAATCTCTAGTCCCGACTCCACCAAATGGCAAGAGGCCATGATATCCGAGATGGATTCTATGCATCAAAACCAAGTATGGGACTTGGTAGACTTGACTAAGGAGATGAGACCTCTCCAATGCAAGTGGATCTTCAAGGTGAAGAATGGCATAGAAGGACAAGATGATGTCTATAAAGCTAGGCTAGTAGGTAAAGGGTTTTCCCAAGTTCAGGGTCTTCATTATGATGAAACCTTTGCTCCGGTAGCCATGCTAAGATCCATTAGGATAATGTTAGCGATTGCCGCATTTCATGACTATGAAGTGTGGCAGATGGACGTCAAAACCGCCTTCTTAAATGGGCATTTAAAGGAGGATGTGTATATGATACAACCTGAAGGTTTTGAAGATCCTAAAAATCCTAACAAGGTATGTAAACTTAAGAGATCCATTTATGGTCTTAAGCAAGCATCCAGGAGTTGGAATCATCGCTTCAATGAAGTCATCAAAGAGAATGGTTTCACTCGAAGTGTCGAGGAACCTTGTCTATATATGAAATTCAGTGGGAGCAATGTTGTATTCCTAATATTGTATGTGGATGACATACTACTCATTGGAAATGATGTTCCAATGCTTTCATCAGTTAAAGGATGGTTAGGTAACCATTTTCAGATGAAAGATCTAGGAAATACACAATGCATATTAGGTATCCGGATCTATAGAGATAGATCCAAGAGGATATTGGCACTAAGTCAAGAATCTTATATCGATAAGATTCTACGACGGTTCAACATGGGAAATTCCAAGAGAGGGTTTATCCCAATGGGAAGTGGAGTTATATTGAGGAAATCTCAATCTCCCACGGAGCCCAAAGATGTTGAACGCATGAAAATGATCCCTTATGCTTCCGCCGACGGGATCTATCATGTGAGGGGAATATAACATGTATTCGCCCTAAAACATGAAGGATTATAACGAAATATATAATTGTGATTATAGTCATAAGATTAAAAACATGAAAAGAATAACAACCTTGGGTCCTTGCTTGAATTGGCCTAAGAACAGGAATTAAAGTAAATTCCCTCCTATAACTTGCACCCAAGACTTTGTTTAAGACGATGTCGCGTGTGCTAGAAAGGCTCTCCAATTGCCTTGCAATATGGGGAGAGTTTTGTGAGGTTTAGATGTGAGATCTGAGTTTTGGTAGAAGGATGCTCTCAAAACCCTAATTGTGAGAATTATGATTTTACCAGTAGTTGACAAAATGAGAATAACTCTCCTTTTGTAACCCTTGGGTCGGCCAAATTGGAGTAGGGTAAAGGTGGGCTTTATCCACTCTTACCTTATTCCCTTGCGTGATTCGACCCGTTTTGCTAAATATTATTCGCGGGTATTATTATAAATCGTATGCATGTTATCAGATATTAATGCATTTGATAACATCAATAATGGTCTGACAAAATACGATATTGTATAATTGGCCAAATTAATATAACTGTTTATATTAATACGCAAATTCAATATTTAATTAAATATAACCGTTTATATTTAATTTTACGAATTAATCATGTAATCCGTATTAGCTAAAATTATTTAATCCGTATTAAATAATAATCTCAACATCTCATTGACTAATTTAATAGTCAATACCTCTGACTAACTGTTTAGTCGTATCCGGCATAAATGTGACTGTATTTTCATACCTTCACATCTCTCAAACGTGTCCTATAGGTGTGACGTATAGGGACCAGTTGATCACCGCCATCCGTATGACAATAACGTCAAACTTATCTAGCAAGCCAACCGTTATTGATAAACGTGGATCAACTGATAATAATACTGAAGTATATGCCCTTGTGATCCTTTAAGAGATTTAGTTAGTCATTGTACTAACTGTCAAGGACACCAGCCCCAAAAATCTCCCACTTGTCCGTACAAGGGTATGTGCAATGATGTTATCACACTACATGTGGAGGACACAAGCTCCAACAAACTCCCACTTGTCCGTACAAGTGTAGGTGCGATAAACGATTCTCATATCCTTTTAAAATTTCTTACACTCAATGTAAGACAATTTGCAAATCCGCATTCGCAAAGGTCGTATCTCACAAGCGATCTGTATCAAGAGTGGTTTCCCCGACTAGAGAGTAACTTAACTGATAAAACGAATCTGTATTCGAGCATGGCCATGCATTTCAGTTACTACTCCTCGAGTGGCCCTGAGAAATGATAAAATCCTGATAAGGGTTTGGATATTTCCCTCAACTCGAATCCTGCCGATGTAAGCGCAGCATGAAATAACCCAGAAAAAAACCTCTTGGCCCCTGTTACGGAAGACCGTGGGAAAGAAACCAAAGTTACCCAAAATCTGCCTTAATCTCAAGAGACAGTTGAAAGTCAAAAGACTCGACTCTAAGGAACACTATGGAGGTCCTATCCACGACCTGGCACCCAATGTTATAAAACATTTAGGACTCCATAACGTTGTCACGGGGTGTCCTACGAGATATCCGTATAACTCGCCTTTGTTATTGGTCAGTCAACTGTTTGACTTATGGTTCGTTGAACCCACCATCAACCAACGTCACAAAATGATTACCTGAGTTATCAGCTCAAGTGGGTAATCAAGGACGAAAACGATGTAATGTTATTCAGTTCACTTTGTGGTGTTCAAAATTGGCGTACAATTCCACATGAAAAACAAAACATTAAATATCATAACAATGAGGTTGTAATAGAGTACACGAGAAAATGAATTATAACATGAATCAGTAAAAGAGTACTACAACTTAGGAACACATCTGATTCCCATGGAATTAATGTGCCTTTTATGCTTATCACGTGGTAATGCTTTTGTGAGGGGATCGGCTATGTTGTCATCCGTAGCGATCTTATCAATGAATATCTCCTTTTGCTCCACGTAATCTCTGATTAGATGAGCTTTCCGTTGTACATGTCTAGCTTTTTTGCTAGACTTATGCTCCTTTGCTTGGAAGATGGCACCTTTATTGTCACAATAAACGGTGATTGGGTCATTCGAACTAGGCACTACTGATAGTCCTTGTAAGAATTGACGCATCCATATTGCTTCCTTAGCTGCTTCCGAAGCGGCATAGTACTCGGACTCAGTCGTAGAATCTGATGTAACACTTTGTTTAGAACTTTTCCAGCTAACAGCAGCGCCATTAAGAGTAAAAACGAATCCAGACTGAGATTTCGAGTCGTCTCGATCCGTTTGGAAGCTAGCATCTGCGTAACCCGTGGAGCAGAGCGTCGAGTCGCCTCCATAAGTCAATCCCCAATCTTTAGTCCTCCGTAGGTACTTAAGAATGTTTTTCACGGCCATCCAGTGTTGTTCACCTGGATGAGCTTGGAATCGACTTGTCATACTCAATGCATATGCAACGTCTGGACGTGTGCATATCATGGCATACATGATCGATCCTATAGCCGAAGCGTAAGGAATCCGACTCATGCGCTCTTTCTCTTCCAATGTCTTAGCTTCTTGAGTCTTCCTCAAGTGAAGCCCAGTAGTCATAGGAAGGAACCCTTTCTTGGAGTTCGTCATGATGAATCTCTCTAGGATCTTATATATATAAGACTCCTGACTGAGAGACAACATCCGTCGTGATCTATCCCTGTAGATACGGATGCCCAAAATTCTTTGTGCCTCTCCCAGATCTTTCATCTGGAAATGGTTTTTCAACCATGCTTTAACCGAAAAAAGGAGAGGTATTTCATTCCCAATCAAGAGTATGTCATCAACATACAGTACTAGGAAGACAATCTTGCTCCCACTCGACTTGATATAGAGACATGGTTCCTCGACTGATCGAATAAACCCACTCTCTTTTATCACGTGGTCGAAGCGATGATTCCAATTCCGTGATGCTTGCTTAAGTCCATAGATGGAACGCTTAAGCTTACAAACCTTCTTAGGATGTTCTGGATCAATAAAACCCTCGGGTTGTACCATGTACAACTCTTCCTCCAACTAACCGTTTAAGAAGGCGGTTTTAACGTCCATTTGCCAGATTTCATAATCGTGAAATGCGGCGATCGCTAAGATAATCCGAATGGAACGCAGCATGACTACGGGTGCAAAGATTTCATCGTAGTGCAAGTCTGGCACTTGGGTGAAACCTTTAGCAACTAGTCTTGCCTTTTGGATATCTTGTTGTCCTTCCACGACATGCTTTATTTTGTAAAGCCATTTGCATTGAAGGGGACGTACCTTTGCAGGTAGGTCCACAAGATCCCACATGTTGTTCTCATACATGGAGTCCATCTCGGATTGCATGGCTTCTAGCCATAGCTTTGAGTCAGAACTAGTCATGGCACCTTTATAGGTTGTGGGTTCATTACCCTCTAGGAGTAAGACGTCATCAATGTCATGTTCCTCGACCATACCAATGTATCTGTCCGGAGGAATAGAGACTCTTCCTGACCTCCTAGGTTCCTCAGGAATATCTATCGCAGCCTCGGTTGAAGGAACTATTTCCTCCAATTGTTGCTTGGTAGTTGGTACTTGAATCTCCGATAGATCGAAGGTTCTATTACTCGACTTGTTCTCGAGAAATTCTTTCTCCAAGAACGTCGCACTAGCCGCAACAAAAACACGTTGTTCGGTTGGCGAGTAGAAGTAATGACCAAACGTTCCTTTTGGATAGCCTATAAAGTATATCTTGACCGATCGCGGGCCGAGCTTATCCTCGTGTCTCCACTTGACATAAGCCTCGCAGCCCCAAACCCGAATAAAGGACAAGTTAGGGACCGTTCCCTTCCATAATTCGTATGGAGTCTTGTCAACAGCTTTAGACGGACTTCGGTTAAGTATTAAAGCGGCCGACAAAAGAGCATAGCCCCACAATGAATCAGGCACAACGGTGTGACTCATCATGGATCGAACCATAACAAGTAGAGTTCGATTTCTCCGTTCGGACACACCATTTAATTGTGGTGTTCCAGGTGGAGTCAACTGTAGAACGATGCCACAGTCTTTAAGGTGTTGATCAAACTCGTGAGAAAGATATTTGCCACCACGATCAGACCGAAGTGCTTTAATCTTTCTGCCCATTTGGTTCTGTACCCGATTCTGGTATTCTTTGAACTTGTCAAAGGATTCACTTTTATGTTTCATTAAGTAGACATAGCCATATCTACTCAAATCATCCGTGAAAGTGATGAAATACCTATAGCCTTCTCGTGCGTTGATCGACATAGGGCCACATACATCCGTATGTATGAGTCCTAATAGGTCGGCAGCGCGCATTCCAACACCTTTGAAGGAAATACGAGTCATATTGCCGATGAGACATGATTCACACGTGCCATATGATTCGAAATCAAAGGCCGAGATAGCTTCATTCTGTATGAGCTGTTTTACGCGTTTCTCATTTATGTGTCCCATACGGCAGTGCCATAGGTAAGTTTGATCTTTGTCACCAACCTTTAATCTTCTGTTATTCACATGTAATATTTCGGTGGTTTGATCTAAAACATAAATTTCATTCATGGAAACTGCCTTGCCATAAATCATATTGTGTAACGAGAAAATACAGCTATTATTCTCTATTACAAATGAAAAACAAAGTTTGTCAAGTGCAGAAACTGAAAAATGTTTTTGGATAAACTAGGAACATAATAACAGTTATACAAAGATAACTCGAATCCACTTGGAAGCTGGATCACGTATGTTCCCCTCGAGACTACAGCAACTCGTGCTCCATTCCCGACACGCAGGTCAACCTCACCCTTGATGAGGGGTTCTTGGTTTCGGAGGCCCTGCACATGATTACATAGATGAGAACCATAACCAGTATGTAGTACCCAAGTTCCGTAACTTGCATGGTTAATCTCAATCATGTGAATAAAAGAAGAAGAACACATACCAACAGGAATAACGCGACCTGCCTTAATGTCCTCACGATACACGGGGCGTGTGTGTCTCCAATGCCCAGTCTTGTGGCAATGGTGGCATTCCATGCTTGTATCCTTACTCTTTGTCTTGCCCTGTGAGTTGCTCGACTCACCGGGCGCACTCTTAGCGAATCCTGACTTCTTGAACTTGGGCTTACCTACCGATAGGTCGCCCTGAGCTTTAGCTTTGCCCTTACCCTTACCCTTACTGGAGATCATGAGAACATCCTGCTTCACGCTCCCACTTAATTTAAGATCCTTCTCGGTCTGTACGAGAAGGGAGTGGAGCTCATGAGGAGTCTTCTTCATGTCGTTCATGTAATAGTTGGCCCTAAAGAGGGCGAACCCATCATGAAGCGAATGAAGCATTCGATCAACGATTATGTTCTCACTGATCTTGCCGTTTAGGGCCTCCAGTTTCTCGATATTCTCAATCATGTTGAGAATATGTGGGCTAACAGCTTGGCCCTTCTGGAGTTTCGCCTCAAAGAAGCGACATGTATGCTCATAAGAAACGATTCTCGGAGCTTTCGAGAATTCGTTAGTGAGCGTGGTGAAAATCTTGTTTACACCATGGGAGATGAAGCGTCTTTGCAAATTGGATTCCATTGCATAGATTAGTACGTTCTTTATCGCACCTGTTTCCATGACGAAGTCGCTATGAGCGCGAACTTCGTTAGCTCTAGCTCCAGTTCCTGGGTGTGCCGGAATTGGCTCAGTCAAGTACTTGAGCTTTCCGTTAGCAATGGCAGCATTCCGTAACGCTGCCTCCCAGTCAGAGAAGTTTGACCCATCATTCCTCAGTCTAGTAGACTGATTCATGGAGTCCATGAAGGCTTTTAGCCAGGATTCACGTGCTAGCTTGGCACTTGGCATTGGGTCTTCACCAGCCATTTGTTATAAAACAGTTTAAATTGATCGTGTTCTACACTGAAAAGAAGATAAAAACAAAACCATATAAGCAACTCATCGTTGTGATTTAAGTCTATTTTAAATTGAATTTAAACTCGTAGACTCATGAATTTATATAATTGATCTCCCTCAAGAATTAGATAAACGATCCCAAGACTCAATTTCCGTATATTGATAAGCCCACAGCTTGGCTAATTCCACCGTTTGAATTCTTGGTCGATAGATTTCCGTAAATCCTATCTATTAGTCCATCACAGTCGCTAGATAGTATCGAGTGACCACGATGTTGAGATAAAATAAATCATCTGTTCCCACTTACCCGACATAGAAGGGGTCATATTATGCCTACCGACGAAGAAGGGATTCATGGGAGTCTGTTTTATAAAGACTAGTCTCAATTTTTGGTTATACGAGGAAGACCCCATCAACTTATATTTATCCATTTTAAGTGAACTAATATCTAGCATATACGTGAATGAATGAAATAAAGTGATGGCTTTGCAAGTGACATGTGACATCTGTATTGTCACAGAAAACTTACGCGTAACCTCTACATGAGTCAGTTTTCAGGCATGTTATAGGTGGTTTGGTTTTAGGCGGAATATGATGCAAGCTATTATCGATGAAAGCATAAAAATAAATGCAATAAACGTAAATAAAAGTCCTAGTGTGGCCTATCCTACCAAAATAAACATAAAAACAACTTTGGAATCCACTGTTGGACCCTAGAAGCTTGTCTTGATGTTCCATCTTGGTCTTTGCAGCGAGAGTGAGCATCTGGTCTCCGTCTTTGGTCTTCACAAAATTACTAATTTAAATTCCAAATATAAACATGTTTACATTCTAATTTAAATACAAAAGTAATTACATGGCAAAAACCCAAAACAGAGATACAAGATCTCAAAATTACAAACAAGACTGTGTTCCATCATTACGGTAACACAATCTTCTAAGGCCACACTAAGTTACAACCGTTTGCAAAAAATTAAATACGTTATAGAAAGCATTCAAAGGCATTCAACAAGACGATAAATAAAATGCATCAACTAAAACAAAATTCATTCATGACATAATACTGTTATTATGCTTAACAAATTTTACCAAACCACCTTATGAGATTAAAATTATGTGATTATACCGTTTTAATCACCTCAATTTTAATAAATTATAATCCATTATCTTAAACCGTTTTGAAATAACATGTATCATGCGAGAGTGAACCGTTTCACAAAAATAATATATTATTTCCGTATATATTATATTACTAAAGGCCAAGGGAAAATAAAACAAGTTATTTTCGGAAAAAAAGAACGCCTGTTACAGAGACGTGGTCGACTGACCTCACCTCGGGGTCGACCGACCATCTGCCAGTCACTTCCTGTAACAGCAACAAGGTCGACCGACCTATTAACCAGGTCGACCGACCACCAAACTGGAAAAACGAGTTTCTTAAAACGCAAATCGCTTCACTTTAAAACCAAAACAAGTTTTTACCTTTTAATCTTTGATTTAAAACGTGTAAATCAAAATAAAACAACAACAAAATTCACATATTGCTAAAAATATCGATTAATTAACAATATGTAAACTAGAATCGAAAACAAGATCGATTACTCACAAAAGAAAACTGCCGAAACAGAAAACTCACATGGGAGGCGGTCGACCGACCGCAACAGGGGGTCGATCGACCGACTTGGCGACAGAACACGATTTTCAAAATTTTTAAATAAAACTTATGAAAAACACAAAAGTAAAATTTCGTGGCCTTGGCTCTGATACCACTTGAGGGGAATATAACATGTATTCGCCCTAAAACATGAAGGATTATAACGAAATATACAATTGTGATTGTAGTCATAAGATTAAAAACATGAAAAGAATAACAGCCTGGGGTCCTTGCTTGAATTGGCCTAAGAACAGGAATTAAAGTAAATTCCCTCCTATAACTTGCACCCAAGACTTTGTTTACGACGATGCAGCGTGTGCTAGAATGGCTCTCCAATTGCCTTGCAATATGGGGAGAGATTTGTGAGGTTTAGATGTGAGATCTGAGTTTTGGGAGAAGGATGCTCTCAAAACCCTAATTGTGAGAATTATGATTTTACCAGTAGTTGACAAAAGGAGAATAACTCTCCTTTTGTAACCCTTGGGTCGGCCGAATTGGAGTAGGGTAAGGGTGGGCTTTATCCACTCTTACCTTATTCCCTTGCGTGATTCGACCCGTTTTGCTAAATATTATTCGCGGGTATTTATTATAAATCGTATGCATGTTATCAGATATTAATGCATTTGATAACATCAATAATGGTCTGACAAAATACGATATTGTATAATTGGCCAAATTAATATAACTGTTTATATTAATACGCAAATTCAATATTTAATTAAATATAACCGTTTATATTTAATTTTACGAATTAATCATGTAATCCGTATTAGCTAAAATTATTTAATCCGTATTAAATAGTAATCTCAACATCTCATTGACTAATTTAATAGTCAATACCTCTGACTAAATGTTTAGTCGTATCCGGCATAAATGTGACTGTATTTTCATACCTTCACATCTCTCAAACGTGTCCTATAGGTGTGACGTATAGGGACCAGTTGATCACCGCCATCCGTATGACAATAACGTCAAACTTATCTAGCAAGCCAACCGTTATTGATAAACGTGGATCAACTGATAATAATACTGAAGTATATGCCCTTGTGATCCTTTAAGAGATTTAGTAAGTCATTGTACTAACTGTCAAGGACACCAGCCCCAACATCATGTACGCCATGATATGCACTCGTCCAGATGTCTCGTATGCTTTGAGCATGACTAGTAGATATCAAGCAAATCCAGGTGAAAGTCACTGGATTGCAGTCAAGAATATCCTTAAGTACTTAAGAAGAACTAAGGATTGATATTTAGTGTTTGGAGGGGAAGAAGATTTTTGTGTAAAGGGTTACACAGATGCAAGCTTCCAAACAGATAAAGACGATTTTAAATTCCAGGCTGGATTTGTCTTTATCTTGAATGGTGGTGCCATTAGTTGGAAAAGCTCCAAAGAACCAGTCGTTGCGGATTCTACAACGGAAGCAGAGTACATTGCAGCATCAGAGGCTGCTAAGGAAGCAGTATGGATAAGGCAATTTATCGAGGGACTAAGGGTAGTGCCAAATGCTGAAGATCCTATCACCCTATACTGTGATAACAGTGGTGCTGTCTTTCAGGCTAAGGAGCCAAAGTCTAGTAATAAGTCTAGACATGTACCAAGAAAATATCATGTAATTCGGGATTTCATTGATAGGAAGGAAATAGCGATTTGTAAGGTCGGGACAGACGATATTGTGGCTGATCCCTTAACAAAACCCTTGTCGCAAGTTAAGCATGATTCTCATGCTCGTTCTATGGGTCTTAAGAGTTTATCCAATATGTAATCGATTATATGATATGAAATGAAAAAATGTTGTTTTTGCGTTCATATAAGATAATCTTGTTCATCATTTAAAGTTTTATATAACTTGTTTTATTTTACATACTTTGTTAAATCCAAACAGGATTGTATGACAATTGTTGAACCCTGTTAAAGTGAACTGGATTAACTTAGTATTGCCCCTAGTCACTTATATGAGGTGACATCTCGAAGTGACTAGATTATGATGCGATTGATGGTGAGTTCTAACACCATAAAGTCATATGAGATGACTAGTCGGTCATATAGACAAACTGTAAGGTACACTTATGTCGGGCAGTTACCGCTTATAGAGTTCTTTAGAATTCAATGGAGCCTGGTCGTGGCAAGAGCTGCTATATATATATTCTTATGAGTCGATTCTTAGACTAGAGACTGGTTGCTCTAAAGTGACATAATTCAAAGTGACTTTAATTTATGCTCTACGATCTTCCGTAAAAGGGGTCAAATGGGCATCTTTTAGGTCACAATGGACAATGTTTGCCAAGGAGAACTGTAACATTTCGTGTGTTGAAACTTGTTTAAGTTCTACTTGTGTTGTTGCATGCTAGTTGGGTGCTTCCTTATCGTTACGAGTAGCGAACTTCGGGACGAAGTTCATTTCAAGGAGGGAAGACTGTAATACCTCGTGTTTTCATAGCTCGTATGATGAGCGATTTTATTTTGTGTCGGGATGAGTTATAACTATAATTTATTCGATACGTTTTTGCTATTAGTATAATGAATATAATTATAATGTATACTACAAGTCGGGAACGGGAACGGAGTATAAGTCCTTGAGAAGTGTGTTGGGCTTGGACCCGACTACGCTATTTGAACCATGTTTATGCAAACCCAACAAGATATGGTATGTAAACCCTAATACTCATCATCTCACAAAACGGATATCGACATTACACCCCCAACCCAATCTATCGACATTCCACCTTCACAAACCCTAATACCCTACATTGTTGCTGCCTAATGAACGTAAAACAAACCACCACCCTATCCTCAGCTTCCATACTCCGTTAAACCAAGAACCCTAGCGTGAAAATAGGAAGAAGAAAGGAAGGGAACGATCCTAAAACAGTCATCACCATCATCGTCATTACCTTTGCACTGCAGCGAGTTCGTAAGTAGTTTTCGTGCCTTTTTTGTATCGTTTTATCAGTATATTATAGTGGTATATAATCTTTGTAGTATAAATAACATGTTGTCATCATTAGACCACCGTAGGACCACCATGGGTGGCGTTTTTAACCAGCGCAAAGTCGTCAACAATAAAACTCTGTTTTCGCTCTTTTATTCTTTGCATTCGTTGGCATCATGTTTAATCACGTTCTGGGTTGTTTCTGGATGCGAGTTTTATGGGTTATAGTAGTAGGGTGTTTGTGTGTCGTGTGGTGGTGGTTAGGGTGGTGAGTGGTGGTTGAAACCACCGTGATTTATGTCAGAAGGTAGTGCGTGATTTAACTTAACGGAAACAGGGGATGCGGTTCAGGCGTGTTTGCCGCTGGTTTTGGGGGTCTGTGTGACGGCTATAGGGAGAACAAGGAGGGGAGAGGACCACCCCTGGAACCACCGTAGTTCAATGGTGACAACGGTGGTGGCCAGAGGTGGTGTGGGGCATGATGGTGAGAGAAATCAACGAGAGAAGGGGGGGTGTACATGAAAGTTGCTGGAAAACCGGATGCCGCGTGTTTGCGCAGGTGGTTTGGACGTGTCGTGGTGGTCGCTATGGTGGCCTCTGGTGGGGGCCCGTGGGTGAAAGTTGTAGTTTGTAGTACGTAGTTGAGGTCGGGTTCAGTGGTAGCGGTGTTCGGGGACCGGGCTGTTCGTAGTAGTGTCGGGAAAAAGGGCTGCAAAGGAGCCGCTTTCACGCGTTGCTGCTCGTGTTAATTGTTAAATCACGCGTTAATTGTTGTTGCATTGATTCTATTGGTTGTCATTTTAGTACATATTATGTTAGATGTAGTGGCTATGATAACCTATGTCATATTATTATTATTATTATTATTATTATTATTATTATTACTATTGTTATTATTTATGGTTATTATTATTATTTACCAATATGCTTAGCAATATCACTCTTTATGTTTGTGTTATAATTGGTAGATCGTTACTTTAGTTTTGCTTCGTCTTAATTAATATATGAGTCGGGAAATTATTTAAGTCATGGGAGCTTCTATATTTGGAAAGTTTCTATATTTGGAAAGTTTCTATTTTTGGAAACTTTCCACTTATGGAAGGCTTCTATTTATAGTAAATGTGGTTTGTTAAGGGGTTCGGGAAGTTTATTAATTCGTTACGAATACATGTTTAGGTAGCGGTTTTCGCGTGGAACGTTTCTAGCAAGCTTTGGATTTGTCTGCGCTTCTGCAAGTCGAGGTAGGGGAAATACTGATAAATATTGATGTGTAATATGTTCTTATTTGATATTAAGCATGTTTGTTACGTAATATCATGTGATTGTTATATTGTGCTGTTTATATCATTCTATGATTGGTGCGGAGATAAAGGGTCTGTGATTGGTGCGGAGATAAAGGGTCTGTGATTGGTGTGGAGATAAAGGGTCTGTGATTGGTGTGGAGTATATTGGGTCTTGTGATCGGTGCGGAGTTTATTTGGCGTTGGATCGGTGCGGAGTTTATTTGGCGTTGGATCGGTGCGGAGAAGGGATGATTGATCCCAACAAATATATAATAGTGATGTTATTTATTTTGCCTCTACGCAACCTCGTGGTTGACCCTGTGTATTCGTGTGACACCTGTGATGATCCGTAATGGGGAGCAGTTCTGACAGGAAAGATGGTGCTGTGGGAGCATGGGATGGCGTGAGCACTTGGATGGACCGACTTAGATGTAGATCACCTACTTTGTAGTTATCAGTTGTACTTTTTTTCGCTATGTAGTATCTGTAACACCAAAGTTTAAATTTTACCAGTTTTTATATAAAGTACTTTGGTTTGATTTACTTTGTTATTCACAGCCTCGGATATTCCGAGATGGTAACAGCTCAATTTACTGAGGATGTCTTGCTAAAGGCTCCTTAATAAATCGGGGTGTTACAAGTGGTATCAGAGCGAACGATCCTCGGGCCTAAGTCATGGGAGCTTCTATATTTGGAAAGTTTTTATATTTGGAAAGTTTCTATTTTTGGAAACTTTCCACTTATGGAAGGCTTCTATTTATAGTAAATGTGGTTTGTTAAGGGGTTCGGGAAGTTTATTAATTCGTTACGAATACATGTTTAGGTAGCGGTTTTCGCGTGGAACGTTTCTAGAAAGCTTTGGATTTGTCTGCGCTTCTGCAAGTCGAGGTAAGGGAAATACTGATAAATATTGATGTGTAATATGTTCTTATTTGATATTAAGCATGTTTGTTACGTAATATCATGTGATTGTTATATTGTGCTGTTTATATCATTCTGTGATTGGTGCGGAGATAAAGGGTCTGTGATTGGTGCGGAGATAAAGGGTCTGTGATTGGTGCGGAGATAAAGGGTCTGTGATTGGTGTGGAGTATATTGGATCTTGTGATTGGTGTGGAGGTAATGGGTCTTGTGATCGGTGCGGAGTTTATTTGGCGTTGGATCGGTGCGGAGTTTATTTGGCGTTGGATCGGTGCGGAGAAGGGATGATTGATCCCAACAAATATATAATAGTGATGTTATTTATTTTGCCTCTACGCAACCTCGTGGTTGACCCTCTGTATTCGTGTGACACCTGTGATGATCCGTAATGGGGAGCAGTTCTGACAGGAAAGATGGTGCTGTGGGAGCATGGGATGGCGTGAGCACTTGGATGGACCGACTTAGATGTAGATCACCTACTTTGTAGTTATCAGTTGTACTTTTTTTCGCTATGTAGTATCTGTAACACCAAAGTTTAAATTTTACCAGTTTTTATATAAAGTACTTTGGTTTGATTTACTTTGTTATTCACTGCCTCGGATATTCCGAGATGGTAACAGCTCAATTTACTGAGGATGTCTTGCTAAAGGCTCCTTAATAAATCGGGGTGTTACAAGAACAGTTGGATAGGAATTGTTCTACCCCTTGTCAGGGTTATCTCAAATCTCAAGGCCACTCGAGGAGTAGTGAACTGGAAATGCGTGGCCACGCTCAGAGAATATCTATGTTAGATAATTCCGGTCTATCAGTTACACTCCATATCGAGAAAAACCATTATTGATCTGATCACGTGCAAGTACGATATGTAAGACACCTTGCATTGAGTGGGAGATGATGTAATAGAACAAGAGAATCGGTGATCCACACTTGTGAGGACAAGTGGGAGATTGTTGGAGTAAGTGTCCTCCACAATAATGTGATCACGTCAATAATCTAATTAATTGACAAATCTCTATAAAAGAATATACATGGGATGATTCTTTATCATAAGTCAACTGCTCAACATTAATCGGTAATGATTGGCTTGCTAGAGTTTGACATTACTGTCGTAATGACGGTGGTGACCAGTTGATCCCTTTAGGTCACACCTATAGGACAACTCTCTCATTGATAAATGAAATGACTGTATATTGATACGAGTCAGTTCATTTATAGTTTATAAATTATATGAAGGGATAAATTATAATAAGATTATAAGTTATAATTATTTTAGTGATTAAAATGTTGTCACTAATATAAGTTTGTTTATGAAACATATTTAATTGAATGAATATTTTACAAATACAATTGTTGTAACCGGAAATAGATTAATGGATGTTAGTAATTATGGATTACTAATTTTATGATTAAATGTTTAAATGTTAAACTACGAGAATCATAAAATGTAAAATTGTGGAAGCAATGTTTACGTATTTATATAAGATATGCGTGAGTCCATTTATGGACAATGGACCGTGTGACAATATTATTGTCTTAGACATTTTACAATATTAACACATTATGTGTTAATATGGAAAAGAGACATCCTATTAATGCTATGGTATAGTGGGAGACATTGTAGTGTATTGAGGTGCCCATGCATTGGGCACCCTACCCAATCCACCCGGCCACACCTTGAGGAGAACAAAAGAGAAGTTTGTTCCCTCAAGTCATTCATTCATACTTTGAATTAGGTTTTGTTTTAGAGAGAAAAATAATGTAATACCCCGAATCTTTATATATTTTAGTGCGCGGATATAACTAATCGATAGTGCTTAAACGTGTTTAGCTTCTTATAAGTGTTTTATTTAAATAGTTATAATAGATGTTGATGGTGGGGTTTGATCTTGTGACTACTAGACGCGTGAGACCTGGGACGAGGTTGGGCCTCGTTTTGTGTGCACAACACAAGAGAGCCGACGACTTGCTAACCCTAAGGAAAACACAACTAAACACCAGCCACCTTATGTCGACTTATAATAGATTTTTACCCTCTTTTTACCCTACCATATACACAACCACCACCACAAGTTTGTAGCCGCCCTACCAGAGAAGCAATAAGAGGCCGGAACAGTAGACCACCACAGCCTAGGGGTCCTTGTTTTAACCGTAAACAGGTAAGCCACAACTCTGTTTTACGTTATATGTGTTGTCTGCGTCTGTCGTGTGGGGTTCGTACGGGTCTGATGTTGTTGTTACCAGGTCTGGGTGGTGTAGATGCCTTGGTGGTGGTCACGGTCGAGTCGACGGGGTGGTGGAAGTAGGCTAGGGTGTAGGTGGTGTCGTCGAATAGGGTGTTTCTGGGGTCTGTCTGTCACGAAAAAGATAATAAGAGTCAGGGGGTTTGTGGTGTTCTGGTCAGGGAGTGGTTTGGGGGTGGTGTTACTGTCGACTCGGGGGAGGTCAATACAGCAACACCACCGTGGTCTACAGGTGGGTTGTCGGAGGTGGCATTGGTGGAAGTCGTGGGTGGTGCTAGGGGTGGTAACAGTGGTCGAGTTGGGTCTGTTTTCAGGCGGTCTGAAACTCAGGCGTGGATCAGGTCTGAGTTTAGGGCTCTGGTCGGAGTCGCCAATGGTTGTCGTTAGGGTTGGTGGTGTCAGGGTGATAGTTGGGTGTCGGCAGTGTTGAGGGAAGGGGTGCGCTGGTGGTCGAAGTGGTGGTACACGGTGGTTTTGGGCGTCGAAGTCGGGGGTGAAAGGAGGAGTTGGCATAGGCTGTTTCGTTTCTTTTACTTCTAATTATTATTATTATTATTATTATTATTATTATTATTATTATTATTATTATTATTATTGTTATTGCTATTAGTAGTGTTATTATTATTATTACTACTATTTTAATAATAGTCATCTTTCGTTATTGCTATATTATTCGTTATTGTGTAGTTGAAGTTTAGGAGTCGGGAAATCAATAAGATAGGGAAGTTTCTATTTATGGAAACTTTCCATTTATAGTAGGTTTCTATTTTGGAAACTTTCCATTTATGGAAGGTTTCTAATTATAGTAAGTATGGTTTGATATGGGGTTCGGGAAGTTTCTTAATTCGTCACGAATACGTGTTTAGGTAGCGGTTTTCGCGTGGAACATTTCTAGCGAGCTTTGGATTTATCTGCATTCCTGTTATTCGAGGTAGGGGAAATTACTGTGATTATAGTGTTGAGTATTCTGTTGATATTTGGTGATAATCATGTTTATCTTATGCTATAATATGATTGTTATATTGAGCTATTCATTTATATCATTCTGAGATACGATGTGATCGGTGCGGAGTTAATGGGCCTTGTGATCGGTGCGGAGTTAATGGGCCTTGTGATCGGTGCGGAGTTAATGGGCCTTGTGAGCGGTGCGGAGTTAATGGGTCACGTGATCGGTGCGGAGTTAACGGGTCTTGTGATTTGGAGTGGGAAGGATTGAATTTCTATTTTATAATAATGTTTGATTGTTTATTTTCCTCTACACAACCTCATGGTTGACCCTGTGTATTCGTGATCTCCTGTGATGAACCAAATTATTGGGGAGCAGATTGACAGGTGCTTGAGACTGTGGGAGCTACGGGAAGGGAGAGCTTGGATCCGGACCAGACTAGAGTCTAGATCACCATAGTCATTTTTATCATGAGTTGTACTTTCATTTCATAAGTCAGTTTTAATACAGTTGTAAGAACATGTTGTTGAGTTTAACTTTTAATAAAGTACTGTTATCTTTCCTTTGTATTTACTGCCTCGGGAAACCGAGATGGTAACACCCTTATTTATTTGGGGAGTCCTAGTACAGGCTCTTAAATAAATGGGGGTGTTACAAAGTGGTATCAGAGCGAACGATCCTCAGGCCTAACCTAATGAACCCAATAAATGTAGGAGAGTCTAAATAAAAAGAACCCCGGGATAGAACTGTTAGGAGCACACTAAAGGGAAAGTATGAGTCTGGGGCCCCCTCACACCGAACCATTGGCCCTCTCAGTTTTTCCCGGGAACCCAGAGTGCATATACGAGAGAAAATGGTAGAATAGGAGGTGATGTAAGTGATGGTAAATTGTGATAAGAATGTTACAAGAACTCTTCGTATATGTGAACGATTTGGAAAAGCCAGTAAGGGCATGAGCATGAAAGAATTTTATTTGAATAAATACAAAAGGTGTATATTAATATGGATGCATGAGGTGATTTGACTTATATAAGTAATTTTATCATGTCTAGCGATATGCGGTTATGTGATCCCCAAGCCATGTTATAGATACGTATTACTCAATCTGTTAGTTGCTTATAGACTCTATTGTCTAGGGACTATAGCCCTAACCCAAATGGGTGCCTACACGAGTCGGGACTCATTTCTTTTCTTTTGTATTACAGTATGCCTCCAGGAAGAAATAATGTCGCTAACATCACGCAAGAGGAATTGGATCGTTTGATAGCCGAGAACGAGGCCCTAAAGGCCAAACGTATGTGTAACACCCCCAATTATCAAAGAGCCTGAACTAGGACTTCTCCGATAATTGGGTGTGTTACCATCCCGGAATGACCGAGGCAGTAGATGATCAAAGGAAAGAAACACAGTACTTTAAATAGAATTTATAAAGTCGATACAACATGCTAGATTAGACAAACTACTACAATGAAGGATTACAACTGATACGACTACTGTGATCTAACAGCTAGGTCGGCCTTCCACATCCTCTCTCCTTCCCATGCCACCACTGAGTCCTTTATACACCTGTCAGATCTACTCCCCGTTACGGATCATTGTAGGTGTTTATGAATACACGGTTAACCTCGCGGTTAAGTAGGATAAATAATCAACACATCAACATAATGCAGTAAGTATGAAAATGCAATGTCATGGCCTTTTCTTAATTCAACCCCAAACTTCCACCCGCCTCCTCCTGGCCGGGTCTGCCTCGATCGTCATCGAGTAACCAGCTTACAGCTGTATTACACCACCACGAAGGTATAAACGGTGTCTGCCGGTAAGTTATTTATACATCACCCGAAGGCTCTTACCATGATGTCTGCCCCGGCTAAACCGGTATACTGATACATATTTCATGCCAATGAATGCAATACCTTACTGTTATACAATTCCATTTCCAAAACTGATAACAAATGCATATGCCATACAAATGAATAAAATAATCAATAAACCAGAAAATCAACCAGTAACATCCAATCCAAATAGTAAGATGACAATTAAATTATCCTACCTCGTAATTCAAGAAATGTCAAATAGCAATCCACTCAGCAATCAGAAGTATTCCACCACAAATTCGTCACCTAACAATAGTCAATTGTATATAATTACTAATTGTCCATATAACAATTAATAATTTATAACTAGTTACATAAACTAATTCAATAAGTTATACTTTGTAATCATATACTTAAAACGATTATTTATAACTTGGGTATAAATATTACGGCTTATGAGAAATATGAAATATACTACACGACTACGAGGAAATATTGTGGAAGTAACTTACTAATTCATCATACTCGTTTTATTTGATATGAACCCGTCACTTAACACGAATATATACATATATTATCGTCTAACCGTCTTACCCTAACTATTCTTGTCATCCCCTTATCCATTTAGTCACCATAGTTACCAAATTTATTATCATGATTACTATTACGACATTAACGTACTATTATGAAGTGCGAAAACGAAACTCGAACTAATTGTAAAGCAAGCCCGAGAAAACAATAAAATAACAAGGTAAATAAACGAACAGTCCCGCTAACAACCTACTGGCTACGACTACCGACCTTTCACCATGCCACTGGTTCCTTACCAACCACCCTACCACCATGGCAGACCCATTGCCCCTTGCCTCTGACTCAACCGTCGTGCCCCAACAACACCACGGCAACTCCCTTTATCCAACACGGTAACACACGAAACCGCCATGAACCACGCTCTAAAACTGACCCCGTACCTCCCTGACCACCACATGTTACCGCCTCTAGATGCTACCCCAGCCACCACCGGCCCACGGTGTTTCCAGGGGTATTCCCTCCTTGACCGCCACTAACCCAGACACCGAGACACCGTACCCAAACTACCCCGACTACTGAACACTCTGTTTCTTTTTCCTTTTCTCTCTTCCCTCTGTTTCTGATGTATCCAGCCCAACCCAAGACCCGCGCGTCGCCACCCTTGGACCGCCAACAGCCCACCACCGAGGTCTAACCAACCTACAGCAGGCCTACCGACCCCCAGGTTCATTTAAACGTGCCGAGGGTGTAAAAAAGACTAGTTACTGGTCCCTTACTTCGCGGCTGCTACACCCCCATAACCTTATTGAAACCGTTACATCCACTGTTACAACCACCACCATAGGTTACCTAATCAAGGTCATAATCCCCATACGACCCTTGCTACCCAGGAACTAGTCATGTTCAATATATGCGAAAATAAGAGCGTCGACGTAACTTACCGAGGTTGAGTGCTAAGGCGCGATGAAGGACGGTCTATACAGTGGAGACGGCTCTGAAAGGCGAGAAATGAACTCCTGGTGTGAGCGAAAATTGGAGGTGAGAGATGAAGGGATAGGCGTTTTAAGCAAAACGGTTGTTGAGGTTGTGAGGATTGAAAGAAATGTTGAAAGGCGGTTTTGAATGCAGTGTATGGCTATATGTTTATAATGGGTTTCTGAATTTTATTCAACGTATATGGCTGTATGGGTTTTTGTATAATTCAACGTATAGGGTTGAGTTGTTGGGCACTTAAAACGTGAAGTCAGATGTGGGAATTGGTTCTTTTAATTAATGGACGCATAAACTACGAAACGGGTTAAATAATAAGTAAGTATCGTTATTTATCGTAATCACGTATATCGATTACGTGTTATTAATTATCGTTTACTATACTTTAATTTATATTTAAAGTATCCGTACCGTATGAACTATTCATTATATTATTACTATTATTATTATTATTATTCTATTAATTAAAGACGGGGTATTACAGTCTTCCTCCCTTAAAATGAACTTCGTCCCGAAGTTCACCTAGGGAAACAGGAGGGTTCTTTGAAACTATCCACTACTCATACCGACTCCAAGAAGAAATCAACAAGGGATAAAATAAAGGTACCAAAACTTGGAATGTTACATTCTACCCTCCTAAAAAAAGAAGTTACGTCCACGTAACTTACCTTATACAAACAGCTGAGGATACTTCTCCTTCATCGTGGTTCCAAAGGACTTTTACCAATACGGTCTCACCATTTCTCGTCTTTCTCACTTTTCGATCTAGGATTTCTTTAGGCATCTCTACGTATGACATCTGTTCGTCGATTTCGATAGCCTCATGATCCAGCACGTGCGTAGGATCACTCACGTACCTCCTTAACTGGGAAACATGGAACACGTTATGGACCCTGTCTAGAGCTGGAGGTAACGCCAACCGATATGCCACTTCCCCCACTCTGTCCAATATCTCAAATGGTCCAATGAACGTTTGGCTAAGCTTCCCTCTCTTTCCAAATCGCATCACCCCTTTCATGGGAGATACCTTCAACAAAACCTTCTCACCTTGTTCGAAGGTGATATCCCTCCTCTTTAGATCCGCATAGCTCTTCTGTCTGTCCTGCGCGGCTCTCATTTTCTGACGAATTATGCGTACCTGATCCACCATCTCTTGGATCATTTCGGGTCCTAAAACCACTACATCCGCCCTGTCGTCCCAACAAATTGGGCTTCGGCACTTCCTCCCATATAACGCCTCGAAAGGTGCTAGGCCAATGCTGGAGTGATAGCTATTGTTGTATGAGAATTCTATTAGGTCCAACCTGTCCTCCCACGATCCCCCAAATTCCAACACGCAAGCTCGAAGCATATCTTCCAGTGTTTTAATGGTCCTCTCCGTCTGACCATCAGTGGCTGGATGAAAAGCTGTACTCATCTTCAATTTTGTTCCCATCAGGGATTGCAACTCCTGCCAAAACTTAGAAATGAACCTAGAGTCACGATCGGACACAATGTCCTTAGGTACTCCATGCGGTCTTACCACATGTTTGATATATGCCCGAGCTAGCTCGGCTTTACTCCAAGTGTCTTTCATAGGAATGAAATGAGCTGATTTGGTTAGTCTGTCAACAATGACCCAGATCATATTATTACCCTTCAGAGTCCTTGGTAACCCTACGATGAAGTCCATAGATATGCTCTCCCACTTCCATTCTGGTACATCGAGTGGTTGCACCTTTCCTTGCGGTCTCCTATGTTCCCCTTTCACCTTCTGGCATACTAAACATCGGGACACGAACTCTGCAACTTCTTTCTTCATATTTGGCCACCAATATGTTTGTTTTAAATCCTGGTACAACTTATCCCCTCCGGGATGAACCGAATAAGGCGTAGAATGAGCTTCTGTAAGTATCTTCCTTTTTAACTCTTCGTTCTCAGGCACACACCATCTTCCTGCAAACCTCAAACTATCATCGGGGTGAATCCTGAACTGAGAGTAAGGCTCTGCGTTACTGGCCTTACTCACTGCCTCACGCCACTTTAGAATCCTTGGGTCATCCTTCTGTTTCACTCGAATCTCCTCGCACAACTCGGGCTCAATAGTCAAATCTCCTATAGACTCTCCCCTCCTAATCACTGCAATGCCCATCTCCCCCAATTCTTCATACATCCTCACCCTTGACTTGGCGACACGCATGGTATGGATGGTCTTCCTACTTAACGCATCAGCCACAACGTTAGCTTTCCCTTCCTTATAGATGATCTCCATGTCGTAATTTCCAATCAATTCAATCCACCTTCTTTGCCTCATATTGAGCTCCTTTTGGGTATAGATGTACTTCAAGCTTTTGTGGTCAGAAAACACCTTAAATGTCGCCCCATACAGGTAATGGCGCCACAATTTGAGTGCAAACACTACGGCTCCCAGCTCTAGATCATGGGTCGGATAATTCTCTTCATAGGGCTTAAGTTGTCGGGAAGCATATGCGATCACCTTGCCATTCTGCATCAGTACACATCCTAGGCCATTCTTGGAAGCATCGGTGAATACCTCAAAGTTCTCGCTCCCTTCCGGTAATGCAAGAATAGGGGCTGTGGTTAGGCGATCTTTCAAAGTTAGGAAAGCCTGTTCGCAACCCTCATCCCACCTGAACGTATTCTCTTTCCTCATCAAAGACGTCAGAGGCTTGGCTATTTTCGAAAAGTCCTTAACAAACCTCCGATAGTAGCCTGCTAACCCTAAGAAGCTTCGGATATCCCCCACATTCTTTGGTCTCTCCCAATTAGCGACGGCTTCGATTTTCCCTGGGTCAACAGATACCCCCTCTTTGGACACAACATGCCCCAAAAAGGCCACTTTATCTAACCAAAACTCACATTTACTCAACTTGGCATACAACTGATTTTCCCTTAGGGTCTGCAAAACCATCCTCAGGTGCTTCTCATGGTCTTCTCGGTTCTTTGAGTACACCAGGATGTCGTCGATGAATACCACCACAAATTGGTCCAAATAAGGACTAAATACGCGGTTCATTAAGTCCATGAAAACAGCCGGTGCATTTGTTAGTCCAAAGGGCATGACAACAAATTCATAGTGTCCATACCTAGTCCTGAACGCCGTTTTAGGAATATCCTCCTCCTTGATTCTCAATTGGTGATACCCCGATCTCAAATCAATCTTGGAAAAGACTCCTGCTCCACTTAGTTGGTCGAACAAATCATCGATTCGAGGTAAAGGGTACCTATTTTTAATGGTCGAACTTTTCAACTCCCTGTAGTCTATGCACAGCCTCAAGCTCCCATCCTTTTTCTTCACAAATAAAACAGGTGCTCCCCATGGTGACACACTCGGCCTCACATAACCCTTCTCCAAAAGCTCTCCCAACTGTTTCTTAAGCTCCTCCATCTCCTTAGGTCCCATACGGTAAGGTGCTTTGGAAATTGGTCCAGTTCCCGGTTTCAGGTCGATGTTAAAATCTAGGTCTCGCTTAGGTGGTAACCCAGGAATCTCTTCCGGAAACACTCCTTGGAATTCTCTTACGACCTCAATATCACCAATTTGGGGTACATCCTCTCGGGTATCCCGAACATGACATAGGATCAGCTCATCCTTCCCTTTCAGGCAGGCCTTAAGGGCATTCACCGTTATAAGTTTCACTTTCGGTTTTACTACGAATCCATGATAAGACACCCTCACTCCCTTGGGTCCCTTCAAGGTAACTTTCCTTTGATGGCAGTCGATGAAATCTTTGTATTTCCCTAACCAGTCCATTCCCAAGATCACCTCAAATCCCCCCAGCGGAAATTCAACAAGGTCTGACTCAAAGTTCACCTCTCCTACTCTAATTACCACGTTCTTATAAACTTTATTACATGGTATAGATTCCCCTGACGGTATGGTCACAGAATCAGTAATTTGGTCGAAGGATTCTAGACCTAGGGTCTTGGCATGCTCAGTCGAAATAAAAGAATGCGACGCCCCGGAATCGAACAAGACAAATGTGGGTTTAGAATGGACAAGAAATGTACCCGTAACAACATGAGCGTCCTCAGATGCTGCTTCCTTTCCCATTGCAAACAGTTTCCCACTCGACTTTACTCCGCTCTGACTGGCAGAGGCCGCACCGCTCTGTTGACCGGCTTCATTAAGCTTCCTCTGGAAATTCCCGTACCCTTGACTATTACTCTGGTTCCCTTGGTTGCGGTTTTGGTTCGGGTAGCTATTGTAACTTCTTTGATAGCTATTAACCCCCGATCTCGAACTTCCTCCAAAACTTGATGCTGGTGTTCTGAATCCTCCACTCTGGTTACCTACGTGAGGGCTTTTCCCCTGAGTTCCCAAATTTGCCCTACAATCCACCCTCTTGTGTCCAAATCTCCCACATCTGAAACAGGTGGGGCCTCCACTAGTAGTCCGCGATGTTACATGGCCATTTCCACTTCGATTGTTTACACTAGCTGGTGTACTGCTGGAGAAATACGAAGTATATCTGTTCAAGTTTTGCTTCTTGTTCCCAGAGCCATCACTATTGGTCTCCACCTTTCTTTTCTCGTTCCTTTCTTTCTTTTCCTCTCTCAACATGTCTGAAATCCGCTCTGCTTGGCCGGCTCTTTGGTACACCTCTTCTACTGTCGTGGGCTCTGCTGCCATTAATCTCTTCTTGATATTCACCGTTAACCCCTTCTCAAATCTCATGGCTAGAATCTCCTCCGAAAATCCCAAATCAGCTACATACTCGGCTAACTGCATAAACTTGTTGTGGTAAGTTTCTACGGTCATGTCCTCGGTCATCTTAAAAGTGTCAAACTCGGCTCTCATCTTGCTTTTGACATGCTCAGGTTGGAAGGTTGATGCCAAAATTCTTTTGAACCCGTCCCAACTTACGAACTCACTCCCATTTTCGGCCGCTGCTGCCCTGATTGACGCTTTGCTTCGATTCCACCACCTTCCTGCCTTCCCCTTTAGATAGAAGGCTGCCTGGTCCACTTGCAAGTCTTCTGGACAATCCAACAATTCGAATAGATTGTCGAACTCTCGACACCACTCTCCTAAAAGGTGCAACTCTCCCTCTCCATCAAATTTGGTGGGGTTATGCCTCGAGATAGTCGACCTCATTTTCGATGTGTTCGTCGCTCCTCTGTCTTGGACCATGGCCATGAAGGCCGCGTTGGTAGCCAACAATCTGTCCAATTCCGCCTGAGTGATGTTTGCAGCAGATGGGTCTCTCCTTGGGGCCATTTCTACAAGATTCGAACAAGATTTTAGGAATACTCATTACCTACTAGAAATAGGCCAACATTGATTATCTCAGTCCCTGCAACAGAAAATGTAGTGTAGTTGACGGGTTTTACCTTCCCAGTCTACCATGGTCATACTACTCTCTAAATCTAGTCCTAGCTCATCCTCTTATTAAACTACACCATCTACCTAAGGGCTTAGGGATCAGTTAACCGCATATCTCTAGACATGGTGCTATAGCATGCAATCACATTATCAAATATTTGTGTGGGCACTTGTAACTTACAGCATAGAACATTAATCAACTAATCATATCGTCCTAGTTATGACTAGTCATACATCCAATTTACTTACCTTGCTCCTTTCCTGCAAGAAAATTCATACGATTTTACAATAGGTCGACACTTAGACTACCCTTCATCTCGAGTTACTCTCATGGGGTTTTCCGAGTCCGAACTGAGAGGGCCCATGGGTTGGTGTGAGGGGGCCCCTAACTCATCCCATTCCCTTTTTGGGGCTCCTAACGGTTCTTATCCCGGGGTTCATTTTATTCGACTCTTCCTACATTCATTATTCATTGGTTAGGTCTGAGGATCGTTCGCTCTGATACCACTTTGTAACACCCCCAATTATCAAAGAGCCTAAACTAGGACTTCTCCGATAATTGGGTGTGTTACCATCCGGGAATGACCGAGGCAGTAGATGATCAAAGGAAAGAAACACAGTACTTTAAATAGAATTTATAAAGTCGATACAACATGCTAGATTAGACAAACTACTACAATGAAGGATTACAACTGATACGACTACTGTGATCTAACAGCTAGGTCGGCCTTCCACATCCTCTCTCCTTCCCATGCCACCACTGGGTCCTTTATACACCTGTCAGATCTACTCCCCGTTACGGATCATTGTAGGTGTTTATGAATACACGGTTAACCTCGCGGTTAAGTAGGATAAATAATCAACACATCAACATAATGCAGTAAGTATGAAAATGCAATGTCATGGCCTTTTCTTAATTCAACCCCAAACTTCCACCCGCCTCCTCCTGGCCGGGTCTGCCTCGATCGTCATCGAGTAACCAGCTTACAGCTGTATTACACCACCACGAAGGTATAAACGGTGTCTGCCGGTAAGTTATTTATACATCATCCGAAGGCTCTTACCATGATGTCTGCCCCGGCTAAACCTGTATACTGATACATATTTCATGCCAATGAATGCAATACCTTACCGTTATACAATTCCATTTCCAAAACTGATAACAAATGCATATGCCATACGAATGAATAAAATAATCAATAAACCAGAAAATCAACCAGTAACATCCAATCCAAATAGTAAGATGACAATTAAATTATCCTACCTCGTAATTCAAGAAATGTCAAATAGCAATCCACTCAGCAATCAGAAGTATTCCACCACAAATTCGTCACCTAACAATAGTCAATTGTATATAATTACTAATTGTCCATATAACAATTAATAATTTATAACTAGTTACATAAACTAATTCAATAAGTTATACTTTGTAATCATATACTTAAAACGATTATTTATAACTTGGGTATAAATATTACGGCTTATGAGAAATATGAAATATACTACACGACTACAAGGATATATTGTGGAAGTAACTTACTAATTCATCATACTCGTTTTATTTGATATGAACCCGTCACTAAACACGAATATATACATATATTATCGTCTAACCGTCTTACCCTTACTATTCTTGTCATCCCCTTATCCATTTAGTCACCATAGTTACCAAATTTATTATCATGATTACTATTACGACATTAACGTACTATTATGAAGTGCGAAAACGAAACTCGAACTAATTGTAAAGCAAGCCCGAGAAAACAATAAAATAACAAGGTAAATAAACGAACAGTCCCGCTAACAACCTACTGGCTACGACTACCGACCTTTCACCATGCCACTGGTTCCTTACCAACCACCCTACCACCATGGCAGACCCATTGCCCCTTGCCTCTGACTCAACCGTCGTGCCCCAACAACACCACGGCAACTCCCTTTATCCAACACGGTAACACGCGAAACCGCCATGAACCACGCTCTAAAACTAACCCCGTACCTCCCTGACCACCACACGTTACCGCCTCTAGATGCTACCCCAGCCACCACCGGCCCACGGTGTTTCCAGGGGTATTCCCTCCTTGACCGCCACTAACCCAGACACCGAGACACCGTACCCAAACTACCCCGACTACTGAACACTCTGTTTCTTTTTCCTTTTCTCTCTTCCCTCTGTTTCTGATGTATCCAGCCCAACCCAAGACCCGCGCGTCGCCACCCTTGGACCGCCAACAGCCCACCACCGAGGTCTAACCAACCTACAGCAGGCCTACCGACCCCCAGGTTCATTTAAACGTGCCGAGGGTGTAAAAACGACTAGTTACTGGTCCCTTACTTCGCGGCTGCTACACCCCCATAACCTTATTGAAACCGTTACATCCACTGTTACAACCACCACCATAGGTTACCTAATCAAGGTCATAATCCCCATACGACCCTTGCTACCCAGGAACTAGTCATGTTCAATATATGCGAAAATAAGAGCGTCGACGTAACTTACCGAGGTTGAGTGCTAAGGCGCGATGAAGGACGGTCTATACAGTGGAGACGGCTCTGAAAGGCGAGAAATGAACTCCTGGTGTGAGCGAAAATTGGAGGTGAGAGATGAAGGGATAGGCGTTTTAAGCAAAACGGTTGTTGAGGTTGTGAGGATTGAAAGAAATGTTGAAAGGCGGTTTTGAATGCAGTGTATGGCTATATGTTTATAATGGGTTTCTGAATTTTATTCAACGTATATGGCTGTATGGGTTTTTGTATAATTCAACGTATAGGGTTGAGTTGTTGGGCACTTAAAACGTGAAGTCAGATGTGGGAATTGGTTCTTTTAATTAATGGACGCATAAACTACGAAACGGGTTAAATAATAAGTAAGTATCGTTATTTATCGTAATCACGTATATCGATTACGTGTTATTAATTATCGTTTACTATACTTTAATTTATATTTAAAGTATCCGTACCATATGAACTATTCATTATATTATTACTATTATTATTATTATTATTCTATTAATTAAAGACGGGGTATTACAGTATGGACTCCGCAAAAATGAGCACGATTATTGCGAGGCATCACCCTACCCAATTCAGTGGGGAGGGGGAACCTCATCTGCTAGGAGCTTGGTGCCGGGAATTCAGTAACTTATTCGAGCTGGTGGATTGTCCCGAGGAACTGAGGGTTGACCAAGCAGCCCACTATCTTCGAGGTATGGCCGGTGATTGGTGGACCGGGAACAAGGGAGAAATCCGAGAGGCAGCTAGAGAGGATGAGACCGAGTTTGTTGCCTGGATCACATTTAAGAGGATCCTATATGAAGTGTTCCTACCAGAATTCCAGAAAAGTAAGCTGAGAGAGGAGTTTGATACTTTCAGGATGACGGAGGATATGACGGTGGAGGCCTATTATAGGAAATTTATCCAGTTGGTGAGCAATGTGGGGGACATGGGTTTTGATGATGCTATGCTGACGATGAAGTTTGAGAGGGGGTTATCAATCAATATCAAGAAGAGACTGATTGCAGCTCCGCCCACCACAGTCCGGGACATCTACTTAAGAGCTGGGGCGACGGAGAGGCTCTCAGAAATGATCAAAGAGGACAAGAAGTCAAAGTCTGAAAAGAGGAAGGCTGAAGCGGTAACTGAAGGTTCTGGATCAAAGAAGCAAAGCACCAACAAGTATAATGGGTATTTCAGCAACAATACTTCCGGAGGAGTGAGGAATCAGAGTGGGGGTAACCACATGAGTGGGGTTTCTAGCAATGGTTCGATTGGAGTAGTTTGTTTTGGCTGTGGAAAGAGGGGGCACAAGCAGGCGGTGTGTCGCTCATCTGGAGTGAATCAGTCCGGGGGTTATCGTACGCCTACATCAGGATATCAGGGATCACGCACTCAGTCTTATGGTAGCAGTGGCTATCGTACACCCATGTCAAACTATGGTCGGGGTGCGAAGTCTGGAGGCAGGAGCAATTATCAGAGGAACTACAACAACAATCAGAACCGTTCGTACCAAAATCAATACAATGGAGGTGGACGCAATCAGAAGACGGGAGCAGAAGGGAACCAGCAGGCTGGGACATCTAGTGCCAGTCAGAGTGGAGCTAAATCCAGTGGCAAGCTTTTTGCCATGGGGAAACAGGCCGCAAAAGATGATGCTCATGTGGTGACCGATACTTTTCTTGTGAACTCTAAACCTACTTTCGTACTTTTCGATTCCGGTGCTACCCATTCTTTTGTGTCTAGAGAGCATGTTAGGGCCTTGGGACTTGAGAGGTTCGACTGGGTCGCGGACTCAGTTACCATACCTTCAGGAGAGTCGATAACTTGTAATAGGGTTTATGGGAGTGTACCCATCAAAATCGGGGAAGCAATTTTCTATTGTGACCTCATAGAATTTCCACTGGGGGGGGGGTTTGAGGTGATTTTAGGAATGGACTGGCTGGGGAAGTATCGAGCTTTTATTGACTGTCATCAAAAGAAAATATCCTTGAAGGGACCTAAAGGAGTAAGGGTGTCTTACAAGGGATATCGAGTCAAACCTAAAATCAAATTCATCTCCGTCAATACCCTTAAGTCTAGCTTAAAGAAAGGAGAGAGTCTGATCTTATGCCAAATGTGGGATTGTGAGGCTGAGACCCCTAAGACTAGTGAGATACCAGTGGTGCGGGAGTTTGACGGAGTATTCAGAGATGACGTTCCAGGGTTACCGCCAAGGAGGGAAGTGGAATTTTCCATTGACCTAAAACCAGGGGCGGGACCAATATATAAATCACCATACCGTATGGGACCGAAGGAGATGGAGGAATTGAAGAAACAGCTGGATGAACTAGCTAAGAAAGGATTCATCCGAACCAGTGTGTCAACTTGGGGAGCACCTGTACTATTTGTGAAGAAAAAGGATGAGAGTTTGAGGCTTTGTGTTGACTATCGAGAGTTGAATAATGTGACCATCAAGAACCGATATCCTTTACCCAGAATTGACGACCTATTTGATCAGTTGAGTGGAGCTGGGGTTTTCTCTAAGATCGACTTGAGATCCGGGTATCACAAGTTGAGAATAAAGGATGAAGATATTCCAAAGACCGCTTTCAGAACGAGGTATGGCCACTACGAATTTGTGGTTATGCCATTTGGACTGACTAACGCTCCAGCTGTGTTCATGGATTTGATGAATCGAGTCTTTAGCCCATATCTGGATAAGTTCGTGGTGGTATTCATAGATGATATCCTGGTGTATTCTAAGAATGCGAAAGAGCACGAGGATCATTTGAGGAGAGTACTTCAGACCCTGGAGGAGCATAGGCTCAATGCTAAGCTGAGTAAGTGTGAGTTCTGGCTGGAGAAAGTCGCGTTTCAGGGGCATGTAATTTCCAAGGAGGGGGTATCTGTCGACCCTAGTAAGATCGCGGCTGTGACTAAGTGGCAAATTCCGAAGAATGTGAGTGAGATTTGAAGCTTCCTGGGATTGGCTGGTTATTATCGGAGGTTTGTCAAAGATTTTTCGAAGATAGCAAAGCCGTTGACATCATTAATGAGGAAGGAGAACCGTTTCATCTGGGATGAGAGTTGTGAGAAGGCATTCCTAACCCTTAAGGAACGTCTGACAACAACTCCTATCCTCGCCTTGCCTGTTGGGAGTGATAATTTTGAAGTTTATACTGACGCTTCGAAGCATGGATTGGGTTGTGTGCTAATGCAGAATGGGAGAGTGATAGCGTATGCTTCTCGCCAATTGAAGACCTATGAAGAAAACTATCCGACTCATGATTTGGAATTGGGAGCAATGGTCTTTGCACTTAAATTGTGGCGTCATTACCTTTATGGAGCCACTTTTAAGGTGTTTTCGGATCATAAGAGTTTGAAGTATATTTACACCCGACGAGAGTTGAACATGAGATAGAGGAGGTGGATAGAGTTGATTGGAGACTATGATATGCAGATTGTCTACCACGAAGGCAAGGCAAATGTGGTAGCTGATGCCCTAAGTAGGAAATCTGTTCATGTTTTGAGTTGTACCAGATCGCGAGTGAGGTTGCATGGCGAACTAAAAGAGATGGGAATTTTCATGATCCGGAAAGGGGATGCTCTTAGTGACTTGACAGTGGAGCCTGAGTTGTATGGGGAGATTCGAGAGTTGCAAAAGAATGATGCGAGAATCCAGAAGTGGCGCGGGATGGTGGATAGTGAGGTTGGAGAGGCTGCATCCAAGTTCAGTATTCATACCGACGGTAGTTTGAGGTTCAGTGGGCGATGGTGTGTTCCGGATGTTGAGGAGCTAAAGAAGAAAATCCTGACTGAAGCTCATGCTACTCCATATTCCGTCCACCCAGGGGGTGAGAAGTTGTACAAAGATCTTAAGAAGACGTTCTGGTGGCCAAATATGAAGAAGGAAGTCGCAGAGTTTGTGTCAAGGTGTTTGACATGTCAAAGAGTGAAAGGGGAGCATAAGAGACCGCAGGGAAAGACTCAGTCACTAGATGTGCCAGAGTGGAAGTGGGAGAATATTTCGATGGACTTCATTATGGGGTTGCCTCGGACTCAGAGAGGCAACAACATGATTTGGGTGATTGTGGATCGTTTGACTAAGTCTGCTCAATTTATTCCGATGAAAGATACCTGGAGTAAAGCCGAGCTCGCTAAGTCATATGTCCAGAATGTGGTCAAATTTCATGGCGTACCCAAGGACATTGTCTCAGATCGAGATTCGAGGTTCATATCTAGATTTTGGCAGGAGTTGCAGACCGCTTTGGGTACCCAGTTGAAGATGAGTACAACTTTCCATCCAGCTACTGACGGTCAGACTGAGATAACGATTCAGACTCTTGAGGATATGTTGAGAGCTTGCGTACTGGAGTTCGGAGGATCTTGGGAGGATCGACTAGGATTGATAGAGTTCTCTTATAACAACAGTTATCATGCCAGTATAGGGATGGCCCCTTTCGAGGCTTTGTATGGGAGGAAGTGTCGGAGCCCTGTGTGTTGGGATGATCGAGCCGATGTTGTGACTTTAGGGCCAGATATGATCCAGGAGATGGTGGAGCAGGTTCAGGTTATTCGACAGAAAATGAGGGCCGCCCAGGATAGACAGAAGAACTATGCAGATCTAAAGAGGAGCGATATTTCATTCGAGGCGGGAGAGAAGGTACTGCTGAAAGTATCTCCAATGAAGGGAGTGATGAGGTTTGGGAAGCGTGGCAAACTGAGTCAGAAATTTATTGGACCGTTTGAGATTTTGGACAGAGTTGGAGAGGTGGCATATCGATTAGCTTTACCTCCAGCCCTATCCAAGGTCCATAACGTGTTCCATGTGTCTCAGTTACGGAAATATGTGAGTGATCCATCTCATGTCTTACGCCAGGAAGTGATTGAGATAGATGAGCAATTGTCCTACGCTGAGACTCCGAAAGAGATTCTAGACAGGAAGGTGCAAAAGACTCGGAATGGGGAAACGTCGTTGGTAAAAGTTCTGTGGACCAATCATAATATAGAGGAAGCTACATGGGAGGCCGAGGCATCCATGAGAGAGCGTTACCCGCATCTGTTTGATTGAGGTAAGTTACGGGGAGTAACTCTTCTTTAAGGGGGGTGGAATGTAACATTTTTGTGTTTTGGTTAATGTGTTGTTAAGGGTTGTGTTCTAAGTTCGTTTGAGTGGGACTAGTTATCACCTGTCTGTGGTTGAACTTCGGGACGAAGTTCATTTTAAGGGGGGAAGACTGTAATACCCCGAATCTTTATATATTTTAGTGCGCGGATATAACTAATCGATAGTGCTTAAACGTGTTTAGCTTCTTATAAGTGTTTTATTTAAATAGTTATAATAGATGTTGATGGTGGGGTTTGATCTTGTGACTACTAGACGCGTGAGACCTGGGACGAGGTTGGGCCTCGTTTTGTGTGCACAACACAAGAGAGCCCACGACTTGCTAACCCTAAGGAAAACACAACTAAACACCAGCCACCTTATGTCGACTTATAATAGATTTTTACCCTCTTTTTACCCTACCATATACACAACCACCACCACAAGTTTGTAGCCGCCCTACCAGAGAAGCAATAAGAGGCCGGAACAGTAGACCACCACAACCTAGGGGTCCTCGTTTTAACCGTAAACAGGTAAGCCACAACTCTATTTTAAGTTATATGTGTTGTCTGCGTCTGTCGTGTGGGGTTCGTACGGGTCTGATGTTGTTGTTACCAGGTCTGGGTGGTGTAGATGCCTTGGTGGTGGTCATGGTCGAGTCGAGGGGGTGGTGGAAGTAGGCTAGGGTGTAGGTGGTGTCGTCGAATAGGGTGTTTCTGGGGTCTGTCTGTCACGAAAAAGATAATAAGAGTCAGGGGGTTTGTGGTGTTCTGGTCAGGGAGTGGTTTGGGGGTGGTGTTGCTGTCGACTCGGGGGAGGTCAATACAGCAACACCACCGTGGTCTACAGGTGGGTTGTCGGAGGTGGCATTGGTGGAAGTCGTGGGTGGTGCTAGGGGTGGTAACAGTGGTCGAGTTGGGTCTGTTTTCAGGCGGTCTGAAACTCAGGCGTGGATCAGGTCTGAGTTTAGGGCTCTGGTCGGAGTCGCCAGTGGGTGTCGTGAGGGTTGGTGGTGTCAGGGTGATAGTTGGGTGTCGGCAGTGTTGAGGGAAGGGGTGTGCTGGTGGTCGAAGTGGTGGTACACGGTGGTTTTGGGCGTCGAAGTCGGGGGTGAAAGGAGGAGTTGGCATAGGCTGTTTCGTTTCTTTTACTTCTAATTATTATTATTATTATTATTATTATTATTATTATTATTACTATTTTTATTGCTATTGTTATTAGTAGTGTTATTATTATTATTACTACTATTTTAATAATAGTAATCTTTCGTTATTGCTATATTATTCGTTATTGTGTAGTTGAAGTTTATGAGTCGGGAAATCAATAAGATAGGGAAGTTTCTATTTATGGAAACTTTCCATTTATAGTAGGTTTCTATTTTTTGAAACTTTCCATTTATGGAAGGTTTCTAATTATAGTAAGTATGGTTTGATATGGGGTTCGGGAAGTTTATGAATTCGTTACGAATTCGTGTTTAGGTAGCGGTTTTTGCGTGGAACATTTCTAGCGACCTTTGGATTTATCTGCATTCCTGCTATTCGAGGTAGGGGAAATTACTGTGATTATAGTGTTGAGTATTCTGTTGATATTTGGTGATAATCATGTTTATCTTATGCTATAATATGATTGTTATATTGAGCTATTCATTTTTATCATTCTGAGATACGATGTGATCGGTGCTGAGTTAATGGGCCTTGTGATCGGTGCGGAGTTAATGGGCCTTGTGATCGGTGCGGAGTTAATGGGCCTTGTGAGCGGTGCGGAGTTAATGGGCCACGTGATCGGTGCGGAGTTAACGGGTCTTGTGATTTGGAGTGGGAAGGATTGAATTTCTATTTTATAATAATGTTTGATTGTTTATTTTCCTCTACACAACCTCATGGTTGACCCTGTGTATTCGTGATCACCTGTGATGAACCAAATTATTGGGGAGCAGATTGACAGGTGCTTGAGACTGTGGGAGCTACGGGAAGGGAGAGCTTGGATCCGGACCAGACTAGAGTCTAGACCACCATAGTCATTTTATCATGAGTTGTACTTTCATTTCATAAGTCAGTTTTGATACAGTTGTAAGAACATGTTGTTGAGTTTAACTTTTAATAAAGTACCGTTATCTTTCCTTTGTATCTACTGCCTCGGGAAACCGAGATGGTAACACCCTTATTTATCTGGGGAGTCCTAGTACAGGCCCTTAAATAAATGGGGGTGTTACAAATAAGCTCTCTTTTCTCTACCAAAACCGTGCACCACATATAATACTAGAAGCAATTTGGTATTAAGATTTCTAGCAAAATATATATACAAAATCATTGAGTGTAGTGTGTCTTGGTGTTCATCTTTTGGAGCTCATCTCTTTGAAGCTCAAGAAGGATCATTCCGTGTAGTAAGCTCAAGAATAAGTGAAGAAGGTGTCTTCACTTGTGCCCTAATATTGCCGTGAATAGCATTGTAAGGGTGCTCGATTTCTCTCTTGAATCTCGATTGTTTTAAGTTAAGCATTTATAAGTTTCTCACATTATAAGATAATCACATTAGTATAAATATAATAGGTAATTTAACCTTAGAGGTATTTATGGATGATTTTTCTGTTTATGGTAATGCGTTTGATCAATGCTTAGCTAACCTTGATAAAGTCTTGCAGCGATGTATTGATGTAAACATTGTCTTAAACTGGGAGAAGTGTCAGTTTATGGTCACTGAGGGGGTAGTGTTAGAACATCTTATATCTGATAAGGGTATACATGTAGATAAAGCAAAGGTGTAAGTGATTGACCAATTACCCCGTCCTGTTAATGTTAAGGGGGTGAGAAGTTTCTTAGGACATGTAGGTTTTTACCGGCGCTTCATTAAGGACTTTTCTAAGATTGCTAAACCACTTACACAGTTGCTTCTTAAGGATGTTGTCTTTGAATTTACTGATGAGTGCCTTTCAGCTTTTAACAGGTTGAAGGAAGCTTTGGTCTCAGCATCGATCATCTAGCCACCGGATTGGGATCTCCCATTTGAGATCATGTGTGATGCCAGTGACAATGCTTTGGGTGCTGTGCTAGGCCAAAGGAAGAACAAGGCTCTTAATGCTATATACTATGCGAGTCGTACCCTAGATGAGACTCAAGTCAACTACTTCACCACCGAGAAGGAGATGCTAGCTGTGATCTTTGCCTTAGAAAAATTCAGATCCTATTTGGTAGGTAATAAGGTAATTGTTTATATTGACCATGCAGCTTTGAAAGGCCTCTTCCTGAAGAAAGATTCAAAGCCAAGGCTGTTGAGGTGGATACTCCTTCTACAAGAGTTTGACATTGAGATTAGGGATAAGAAAGGCGCGGAGAATGTGGTAGCTAACCACCTATCTCGCCTTTAGCTGACTGATGGGGAAGATTCTTTACCTATTGATGATTCATTTCCTGATGAGAGTTTATTTATCATTAATAGTTCAGGTTCTTACCCCCTCCTTGGTAAGCTGATTTTGCTAAATTTGCTGTCACATGTAAAATTCCTCCTGAGCTTTCATGGCAGCAGAAGAAGAGGTTCATGTTTGATGCAAAACAGTATTTTTGGGATGACCCTTATGTTTTCAAAGAATGCGGAGATGGACTTATCCGAAGATGCGTTCCCCAGTGGGAGGTGAAGGACATCCTGGAAGCATGCCACTCTTCTGCTTATGGTGGTCACCACGGTCCATCTAGGACCGTGGCCAAGGTATTACAGTCTGGTTTTTATTGGCCTACTTTGCATGCTGACTGTAGGAATTTTGTAGGTAGCTGTGACGCTTGTCAGAGATCTGGGAATGTCTCCAAAAGACATGAGATGCCGCAGGTTGGTATTTTAGAGGTAGAGATTTTTTATGTCTGGGGCATTGATTATCAAGGACCTTTCCCCTGTATTCAAGGTAACAGGTATATTCTTGTAGCTGTTGATTATGTGTCTAAGTGGGTAGAAGCTATTACAACTCCCCATTGTGATGCAAAAGCTGTAATTAAAATGTTTAAGAAAATCATATTTCCTCGCTTTGGTGTCCCTAAGGTTGTCATTAGTGATGGGGGTATGCATTTTAAAGAGAAACAATTAGGTGCCTTGCTAAATAAATTCGGTGTCCAACATCGTAGGGGTCTAGCATGTCACCCTCAGACTAGTGGTCAAGTTGAGATCTCTAATAGAGAACTCAAGGAGACCCTAGCCAAAGTTGTTTCCAAATCTAGGAAGATTGGAGTCTAAAGCTTGATGATGTTTTATGGGCCTATAGAACTGCGTTCAAAACTCCAATTGGAATGTCACCATTCCGGTTGATCTATGGTAAGACTTGTCACTTACCAGTTGAGTTAGAACGCAAGTCTTGGTGGGCTATTTGTGATCATAATTTAGACCCTAACCTTTCCCGTGAGAAACGGTTATCGCAGCTAAACGAGCTAAAGGAATTCAGGTTGCTTGCCTATGACAATGCCAGGATTTACAAAGAGAAAACCAAGTGCTGGCATGACAAGAGAATCATTAGGCGTGATTTTCAGGTAGGTGATAAGGTCTTGTTTTTTAATGCTCGTATTCGCCTTTTTCCTGGTAAGCTGAAATCCAGGTGGAGCGTGTTGGGATGTATGTCCTCACCAATAGTGCGTTCACATAATTAAATCTCATGACGAGAATGCGCAATGGATGATACGAAATTATTAGTCAACTGACCAACATTAATCAGTAATGATTGGCTAGCTAGAGTTTGACATTACTGTCGTATGACGGTGGTGGTCAGTTGATCCCTTTAGGTCACACCTATAGGACAATTCCCTTAATTGATAAACTGATCAAATGTATATTGATACGAGTTGATCATATTCCTTAAACTCGTATATCGAGAAATCAGAGGTTAAATCTTATTATAAGATTTATGTTTATAATTGGAACGTGTCAATTATCAAACATTAAAGGGTAAATTAATTATAACACCCTTATATATACAACTTTTTGAAACTTACTCCCTAATATAAACTTTTTTGAAACTTACTCCCATTCATTTGTACTCTGATAAAAAATTGCTCCCATAAGGAAATGTTCCTTATGTCATTGTTTCTTAGAGCAAGGATAAAAGAAACCCCGTATGAAAAAGGAGGGAAAATGTTTCCTTGATAATGATATTTCTCAAATTATAAGATAAAAGAGGAGAAATCATCTCAATTCTCTCGATGGTAGTTATAAGGGAATATCATGTCATGTTCGTTTCGAGGAAACGAAGACGAGAAATGAAAGGTTCATTTAAGAAATGATATTGATTGAGTGAAAGTTGATCACTATAGAGAGAGTGATATTGGTTTTAGTGGGAGCGATATTCATTAGAGAATTGAACCTACCATTTAGAGAGAATGATGATTCTTTAAAGTGTAAAGAATAAGAGGTTTTCCATTCTAGATGAAAAGGAATATTAAACATCATAGGATGATGGAGCTTTACGGGAGAGTTTATTTTATTGATAATGAAACGTCACCCATTAGAAATCAAAAGGGTTGGATAAATTATTCATATTGATGAATATAGAATCGCGTGGTGATTCATACAACCTGAAAACTTTTGATTAATGGCCAAGATAATAGAAAATGATAGATTATCGAGAAGAACTAATGATGAAAATCTAAATAACTACAAAATAGATTTCAGTACATAAGTGACTAGGTACTTTAGAGCGATAATTTGATCCCTCTGATATACCAATACGTCACGAGTTATAAGATAACAGTGGGAGCTTCCCTCAGGAAAGGAAACTCAAGATCTAGAATGAATTCAAGATATGTACTCAAATAAGATCATATTATGCGAGATAATATGAGTTGGAATGAGACAAAAATTTGTAGGTTATGAATACATGGATAAAAGGTTTATTCGAACCACTAATACAAATTCATGATTATGCATCAAATGCTATGGAGCAGTATTGTCTGTTCTTGCATGACAATGTCATTTGAGTTATTATTAACTCACAATGAAAGATACTTTGTCAAAATCCAAATGGGTTGTAAGAGACAACTTTGAGCCCCATAAAGTGAACTAGATTGACTTAGTATAGCCCCTAGCCGCTTATATGAGGTGACATCTCGAAGCGACTAGAATGTGAGTCGACTGATGGCAAGTTCAAATGTCATAGAGTCATATGGGATGACTAGTCGATCACATAGACAGACTGTGAGAGACACTCTGTCGGGCAAAGTGACCGCTTATAGAGTTCTGGAAATTTTATAATAGCCCGATCGTGGCAAGAGCTACTATAGTATTCTTATGAGTCAATTCTTAGACTAAAGATTACTCGCCCAAGATGGCACAGTTATGACATAGCCTTGGTTCATTCTCTACGACTTTTCGTAACTGGAGTCAAATGAGATTGTTTTGGGTTGTGTCTGACTGTGGCTAGTTGAAGGGAGTAGTGCGATAGAAATTGTCCACCCCTTTGTCAGGGTTGTTCAAATCTCAAGGCCACTCGAGGAGAAGTTAACTGGAAATGCGTGGCCACGCTCGGAAGGTATCTATGATAGATAATTCCGGTCAAACAGTTAATCTCCAGATCGAGGAAACCACTCATGATATGATCAAATGCAAGTACGACCTCAGAGACACCTTGCATTGAGTGGGAGATTGTAATAGGACAAGAGAATTGGTGACGCACACTTATCGAGGACAAGTGGGAGATTGTTGGGATGTATGTCCTCACCAATAGTGCGTTCACATAATTAAATCTCATGACGAGAATGCGCAAGGGATGATACGAAATTATTAGTCAACTGACCAACATTAATCAGTAATGATTGGCTAGCTAGAGTTTGACATTACTGTCGTATGACGGTGGTGGTCAGTTGATCCCTTTAGGTCACACCTATAGGACAATTCCCTTAATTGATAAACTGATCAAATGTATATTGATACGAGTTGATCATTGTAACACCCCCATTTATTTAAGAGCCTTTAGCAAGACATTCTCAAATAAATGAAGCTGTTATCAACTCGGAATATCCGAGGTAGTGAATAACAAAGTAAAACAACCAAAGTACTTTATAAAAACTGATAAAATTTAAACTTGATTATTACAGTTACTACATAACAGAAAAATAAAATACAACTGATGACTTCTGTAAATGTGATATAATTCTAAGTCGGTCCAAAGTACGCATCTCACATTCCTGCCCCAGCTTCTAGCTCATCTGTCTCTGTCCTGCAGAATCTACTCCCCATTCCGGATCATCGTAGGTGTACACGAATACACTGTCAACCTCGCGGTTGAGTAGGATAACACAATAATAAATAAAGCAACAAAGATAATATGCAAATGCCATGATATGCTCGAGCTCAATCTCATTCTCAAACTCAAACTCATACCCGTGCACCAAGCCATACCGAACCTCCCGACAGACTATAATCGGTCGTCACCGAACACCAGCATAACAGCTGAGGTCACCAGGTCTAGTCCTGCAGAACTAGCCTGGGCCCAGTAATATCTCATCATCTCAAATCCGTATCCAATGCACATGCCATGCTCGTGAATGCAACAATGCTCTTAAACAATCATACTATTAAATAATGCAATGCTCAAGCCACCAATAATAATCAACACTCAATCCAACCAATATCATTACCATATCAATCATGCTCAGCATCCATAACACACAATTTAACACTCATTCATAACAAATCATGGAGTATAGGGTCAGTGTATCCTACCTGGATAGCAATATAATCCAATCATGCAGCTAACATCCAATCAGTAGCATCACTCCATCACATACTCAACACCTAATACAATAATATACTTAATTACTAACTAATACAATTACGCAACCAACACAATATATCAATCATTCCAATTAATTATTTAATTACGCATAACGAGACCGTATTAAACATTACTACTTCAATTAACTTAAACGACTCGTTCTTATTACTTTTATAGCCATTCCATTTGAATAAACGACTATAGAAAAAAATATACCCGAACTATTGATAGCCGTCACATGCTTGCATAATATACTTACTTAACAACTTATTAATAATAATCATACCAACAATAATTTTATTATCAACAATAACTATAATAACTTTAAAACATAACTTCATACTAGTAATAATAATAATATAATAATAATAACAATAATAATAATAATAATAATAAAAATATGTTGACAAACATCAATACTAACAACACCAACAATAATTATAATAGTGATACACCAATCATGGCCAAACAACAACAATCACAAATTAAAAAAAAAAACACGTATAACAACCCCTAAGTAGCAGCCATCAACTCACGACACTACACCCTTGGCAGCCTACTTCACAGCCCTGTCAACCGCCTTCTGGCCACCTGAATTGCCACCAAGACACGGTGGTTGCCACCACCGTACTATGGTGCACCCACTGGAACTCATCCCTACCCTTGACTCAACCCTAGCAACCCTCGAAACCCGTACAAAACTCACTGGTCGCAACCGTAACCCCTGTTTCTGCACTCACCGTGTCTCACCCCCTTCTACAAAACCCGACTCCTACCACCAATACCACCACCCTAACCACCACCTTACGCCACCCCAGACATCTCCCACACCCCACGATTCTATTGGTGGTAACCACCAGACCTCGACAGCCCCACTACCACGTGAAACAGTCGCCAAAAGACGGTTCCACAGCAACAGCCTTATAACCCCTGTTCTGCCGCCTCTAACCTACCGTCAAAATTAACCCTTTTACGACCACCACGCACCACATACAACCACCAAAATAACCTAAAACCATCCTACTACCTTTACCCATAAACCCGTACTCAAAATTAAACCCAAAACACAAACGAATAACAGCAAAACGAACCGAAACACACAAGTAGAAAACAAAGTATGAAAACGTGTTTACTGTACATTATGGTGGTTATTGTAGCAGTTACGGTGGTCCTATGACGATTTGTTGACGATAAACATGTTATATATACAACAAAGATTACATACAAGCATAGTATTCAGATTCGAAGGCATGAAAAGAGCACGAAAACTACTTACGAAAACCCTTGCGCAAAAGGCATGTTCTCGCGTTATTCTCTTTCTCTTTCGTTCTCCTCTATCCTCACGGTAGACCAGCGTAAGGTTTAGGGTGTAGGGATGGTAAGGAGGCAGACGATATGATAGGGATGATTAGGGTTTAAGTTTTGCGTTGATGGAGGCAGAAGGCGTGATAGGGTATTAGGGTTGTTTTGAGTAGAACGTCGATGGGTTGATGGAATTGTGTACTTGTCGTTGGAGGAGTAGGTTAGCTAGGGTTTGGATTTCTATTATGTTGCTCACTACACACGGTTCTAACGCCATCATGTATCGGTCATAGACGGCCCAAGCCCATCACACATATCGAAGTATCGTATTATCTATATCTCGTTCTCGACTCGTAACTTATATTAACGAGTACGTATAAATTACTTATACTAATTAAATTATGTAATGAGCATTATCAAATATAAATTAAATTAATTATAAGAATATAGAATTTAAATATAATTACGACTTAAATAAAAATAGAATTTAAGTACAGATGAGAAATAAATATAAAATATAAAATATATTGAATTATAAACGTATTACTAAAATTAAAGAAATACGAATGAAATGTCATTTTATGAATTAATCAACAAATATAAAATTATTATGAAATACGAAATAATCGTAGAAATACGATTTATAAAATAATAACTGTTTACGTAAAATACTTTATAAATTAAACATTCTTCATTTATTTGAAATACGTATATAAAAACATGGTTTGACTGTCGATGACCGAGGCTAATATACGGGGTATTACAATCATATTCCTTAAACTCGTATATCGAGAAATCAGAGGTTAAATCTTATTATAAGATTTATGTTTATAATTGGAACGTGTCAATTATCAAACATTAAATGATATTTATGAAATGTCGTAATTAGAATGAATCGGGTTGTATATCATTACAAGTGTTGTAAATCGTATTGACGATTATTAAAATGACCATCTAATAGTAATTATAAATTACTAGTCAATTTGTTAAATGTGATTTATTTAATTTATAAATGATATTTATTTGATAAATATGCATTTTAAATTAAGAAAAATTGTTTCTTATTATTGTGACATTTTATATGTCAAATATCATAATACAAATTGTACAAAATGACATTTGATAAAATGGAAGTCCATTTTATGAAGGTAGTTGCCGGTTTTTGTGTGGGATTTGGAGAAGAGTTGGGTGTTGTTTTAATAACCCCAACATTATGATTAAAGTGGTGCTTGCTTCAATCAACCTAGAGCCACCCTAATTTATGGGTAAGGCAAATTAGCTCTTTTGTCCCCTTCCCCATGCCTTGGTCACGGCAACCCATCACTACACCCTTTATTATGTGAATTGTTTACATAATCTCATTCTAGACCTAGCCTCATTTTTCTAGTGTGAGATTGAAAATCAAATCCTCTCAAAATATTATTAGATAATATAGTATACATCTTACTATAATAGTTATAGTATTAGGTTTAGTATTCTAATTAGATTAGAGTAACAAACTAAGTTTAAGGAAACCGTTTTAAGCACCTAGCTCGTGTTTTGTCACGGTTTAAGGGATTGTCTTGGGTGTATCTTGGAGGTATTCTACTTGGATACTAAGGGTTGGAGGATCATCCTTGCTTCATTCTAGCCGAAATAGTGAGTCTTCGATTCTATATTCCGCTTTATTATTAGCATGCATAAGATCTAAAATGTATATAATTAAAATGTTAATTATTAACTTTATTAGTATGACTAAAATATTAGGTTTTGAGATATTTAAACCTAACAATTGGTATCAGAGCAAATCGGTTGTTTGCATGCTTTTCATTTACATTTTTTACGAAGTTATTAGATAACAAAATAAAAATTGAAATTTTATTTCGTATATCATATGGCCGAAAATTTTAATGCATGAATACCTACTGGTCCTAAAATGTTTTAGGTCATTTGGAATGATTTATGGTTAAATATTGTTCATTTATAAAATTAATTTGGTTATTTATCATTTTAAATCGGTTAAAATGAATTACTTTTGGGAAAAATAGCTAATCTTACTTTCTGGCCGAGAATTTTTAGTATGGTTTTACATGTATTTCCTATGATATGCATATGAATTTTCGTAAATTATGGAGTTAAAATGCATGGTTTATGAATTTTAAATGTTAAAATGCCATAAAATGAGAATAAATGGGTTTATATAGTTATATTGAGAATTTGACTATAAACATTTTTGAGTATGTCACATGCAATATTTAAAATTCAAATTAAATTTTCCAGAAATTATTTTCATATATTGCATGATTATTGATTTTTAGGGTAAATATCGGATAATAGTGACATAATTTCGACTTAATTAGTTAGAGTTGGAATTTGGCCATAAAAATTTTACACAATGTCATATATATTATTTCCAGCATGTATAAAAATTTCGAGATTTTTATTTGATTTTATACTTGAGAAATAATTTTAACGGTTAAATTTGTACGATATATGACATAAATCGTTAAAAATAGCAAAAGTTGTTAAAATGGCCGAAAACTTTAACCCATGTAAGTCATATTTGATATGTTCATCACCATATTTTTCTTGGGAGCCAAAAGTTTCAGCATATTTAATTTTTAATTGTTAATTGTTAAAGTTAAAAATTGAATTATAAAAGGGTCATAAATTGTTTTTCAGTCTTTGGGCAGTGCATTAGCTGAATTTTTCTGTCCATATCAGTTCCCTAAGTGTTATGGGATATGTGAAAATAATATTAGTATTTTATCGCATGCTTTTAAAGTAAATTTTGAATTTACGGCTTAAAAATGCGTGTTATATGTTTTATTTATGAAATAAATTAATATGTTTTGTAATACTAATATTTTTAAAGTTCTGAAATTTTAATAATATTCCAGAATATTCAAAATTTGAATTTTGAATTTTTCGAAATTTTATGACTCTTTTAGAATTTTATATTATTTTTCCCGCAAAACCGATTAATATACGAACAATATTTGAAAAGTTAGTCAAAATTTGTGTAAGACCAAATTTTGAAACCTAAATGAGTTAGGGTGATTAACTTTAATGTGAATCTCGATTCACGTGATGCCAAATGAATTTAAAACATTAAAATCACGCAATTCCATAAAACCGAGTTATACGATAACTATATTTTAATGATATTCAATAGGACGATTTGGCTTAGGTTTTGCATGTTAGTTCATATTCATTAGCATTGCATATTTTAATTATGATTGTCATGATTTTATTTACGTAATTTTGGATTATGTAATTTACTTAGTATGGCCTTAGTTTTAATCGATATTTCCCGTAATGTAAGGGGTTATCGATTCGGATGTAATTAATGTGATCTCGTATCACTTTATTTATTGTTTTCTATTTTATAATGTATAAAGTAGATTAGAAAAGTTGTAATTTTTGTAAATTCCGGAGAGCCTTGAAGACGATGCCATTCGAAAAGGAGTTCCGACCAAGAAGGTGTTTGCCGATGCGTGCCTCGTGAAGTTCAAGGGACCAAAGGAGTTGGTTTCCGAATTTGTACTTTTATTATTTTCTTTTCTAGGAAGGCCATACTAGGGTTTCTTATGCTTTTATGCTTTTTATTTTGCTTTATATGTTTGCATGCATAGCCAAATCGTCATATCATATCATGCATTTTATTCGTTTTAGTCGACCTAGTCAATATTTTATCGATAATTCACCGACTTAGTTCACTTAAACGGAGATAGATAATATTTTGACTAGATCTCTTACGAATGAATATTGAGACTTAGCCTTACCAAAATGTATAGACCCATGAATCCCTTCTTCACAAGAAAGTAGGCTCGGCTACACCGGGGTACTAAAATTGTTACGTTGGGTAAGTGGGGTAATAAGATTACACCTTGAAATTTGGTCGATCTCAACGAAGGTATTCGTAACCGTAGTTGCAATAAGTTCGGGCTAAAGACAATTTTTAGAAAATTGTCGACCGAGAGTTCTAAGGTAGAACCGATTAAAGAGTTAATCCACCAAATTATATCAATAAGGTTTGAATCGGCTACACCGTACCCGGATTAATATGGATTTGGGTCTCGGAATTGTTTACTTAATTGGGTAAGAGATCATTAAGTAAATAACTAAACTTGTTTAAATTTAAATTTAATTACGAGTTTTAAATATAAACGATGTTATTTTTTAATTCCTTCACTTCTATTTGTAGTTTAATTTTCATACATCATTAATGGCCACCAACGTTCCACTTCTCACTAACGTATCATGGCTTCGATCCTTCATCGTTGCAAACTCGATAAGCATGGTTCCAATTTTAAAATTGGGATGCGAAATTGTTTTTGGCCGCTCAAGGTGACGATAAGACTCGTTACCTTTCTAAGGTCGCTCCTCCTGCTCCGACTCGTGAGGCATATGAGGCCCACATGAAAGAGTCTTCCGCTCTCAAGAACGTTCTTATCTTCTCCCTGGAGCCGGATCTCCAAAGGAGTCTGATTAAGCTAAGCACGTCATACGAGATTTACACCAAGCTTGCGACAATGTTTTCGCAAACTCCGAAGGTAATTCAAAATGAGGCGGCTTCCGCCTTCTTCGACTTTTGTTTGAAGGAAGGGCAAAAGGTTAGCCCTCATGTACTCAAGTTAGTTGAGTTAGTTGAAACCCTCAAGGTGCAAGGAGTTGATGTTACCGACTTCCTCATCATTGACCGAGTTCTTCACTCCCTTAATAAGGTGAAATCGTATGCTCAGTTCCGGGTGAACTTTAACATGCGAAATCAAGAAACCACGTTGGACAAATTGCATAAGATGCTCGTCCAAACGGAAAGGGACATGGGACTTAATGATAGTTCCACAAAGGATGTTTTAAACATCGAGAAGAAGGGAAAGGGGAAGTTCAAGAGGAGTGTCTTCAAAGGCAAGGGCAACAAAACTTCCAAATCCAAACCTACTAAAGAGAAGACCTTTTCGAAAGGTGCTTCCACCTCATCTCAAAGGTTGAAGACAAGTGCCATTATTGCACAAGGTTAGGGCATTGGAAACGGAAATGCCCCAAATACTTGACCGATCTCAAAGATGGAAAGGTTCTTGCAGTAGGTTATAATTCTCGTTTACATTCATGTTATTTTGTCAACTTTTGTATGGCGATACAAGTTGTTGACTATCACCCCTTTTGAATTGTTTTAAAGGGGCATCTTATAAAGATAAGGGCAAGAAAAATGGAGCTTGAAGTTCCTTACATGGATGGCTATGGTAGCATCCAGTGATTGAAGACATAAAGAGCTTGCTCTAATTTTTCATTATCATCTTCTTTCATTTATGCACTTTAATTTTAAAGAACAATGTCTTTTCTTGTATGACAAGGATTCAAATCCTAAACGATTGTTGTATTTTGGATATTGGTGACTTGGTTTTCAACCCAAGTCACTCCTTTTGTTCTTAATCAAATCGTTGATTTCTAAAATAAATTGCATACCTTGTAACATGAGTTAATGTGATCTTAATAATCACTAAAGAAGTACCTTGAAATGGTCATTGTACAATAAGATTGATACGATCAAGAGATAGAATCAAAGTGTTGATTAATTTAAACGGAGAACTACACCTCAAGAGAAAACACTCAATCAAAATGAAATATAATTAGTTTATTATAAGATGATCATTTTAAGTGAAAATGAGAATTAATTTATCAACCCTAATACTATTCATCATTCAAAACATTGGTTATGGGGAAATTGCTATCCTTGTATAAATAAGGGTTATTTTAAAGGATAGAGTGGGAGAAAATATTTCGCCCTTAAACCAATGAGATAAATGTGGGATCTTTGAGAAGAATTTTACAAGGGTTTCTTATGAAGAACCCTAAATGAATGGATAGAAGTAACTACGAGAGGACACTGAATAAACTACGGGAGGACACGAAAGGAAATGTTCCTTAGAGCAAGGATAAAAGAAACCCCGTATGAAAAAGGAGGGAAAATGTTTCCTTGATAATGATATTTCTCAAATTATAAGATAAAAGAGGAGAAATCATCTCAATTCTCTCGATGGTAGTTATAAGGGAATATCATGTCATGTTCGTTTCGAGGAAACGAAGACGAGAAATGAAAGGTTCATTTAAGAAATGATATTGATTGAGTGAAAGTTGATCACTATAGAGAGAGTGATATTGGTTTTAGTGGGAGCGATATTCATTAGAGAATTGAACCTACCATTTAGAGAGAATGATGATTCTTTAAAGTGTAAAGAATAAGAGGTTTTCCATTCTAGATGAAAAGGAATATTAAACATCATAGGATGATGGAGCTTTACGGGAGAGTTTATTTTATTGATAATGAAACGTCACCCATTAGAAATCAAAAGGGTTGGATAAATTATTCATATTGATGAATATAGAATCGCGTGGTGATTCATACAACCTGAAAACTTTTGATTAATGGCCAAGATAATAGAAAATGATAGATTATCGAGAAGAACTAATGATGAAAATCTAAATAACTACAAAATAGATTTCAGTACATAAGTGACTAGGTACTTTAGAGCGATAATTTGATCCCTCTGATATACCAATACGTCACGAGTTATAAGATAACAGTGGGAGCTTCCCTCAGGAAAGGAAACTCAAGATCTAGAATGAATTCAAGATATGTACTCAAATAAGATCATATTATGCGAGATAATATGAGTTGGAATGAGACAAAAATTTGTAGGTTATGAATACATGGATAAAAGGTTTATTCGAACCACTAATACAAATTCATGATTATGCATCAAATGCTATGGAGCAGTATTGTCTGTTCTTGCATGACAATGTCATTTGAGTTATTATTAACTCACAATGAAAGATACTTTGTCAAAATCCAAATGGGTTGTAAGAGACAACTTTGAGCCCCATAAAGTGAACTAGATTGACTTAGTATAGCCCCTAGCCGCTTATATGAGGTGACATCTCGAAGCGACTAGAATGTGAGTCGACTGATGGCAAGTTCAAATGTCATAGAGTCATATGGGATGACTAGTCGATCACATAGACAGACTGTGAGAGACACTCTGTCGGGCAAAGTGACCGCTTATAGAGTTCTGGAAATTTTATAATAGCCCGATCGTGGCAAGAGCTACTATAGTATTCTTATGAGTCAATTCTTAGACTAAAGATTACTCGCCCAAGATGGCACAGTTATGACATAGCCTTGGTTCATTCTCTACGACTTTTCGTAACTGGTGTCAAATGAGATTGTTTTGGGTTGTGTCTGACTGTGGCTAGTTGAAGGGAGTAGTGCGATAGAAATTGTCCACCCCTTTGTCAGGGTTGTTCAAATCTCAAGGCCACTCGAGGAGAAGTTAACTGGAAATGCGTGGCCACGCTCGGAAGGTATCTATGATAGATAATTCCGGTCAAACAGTTAATCTCCAGATCGAGGAAACCACTCATGATATGATCAAATGCAAGTACGACCTCAGAGACACCTTGCATTGAGTGGGAGATTGTAATAGGACAAGAGAATTGGTGACGCACACTTATCGAGGACAAGTGGGAGATTGTTGGGATGTATGTCCTCACCAATAGTGCGTTCACATAATTAAATCTCATGACGAGAATGCGCAAGGGATGATACGAAATTATTAGTCAACTGACCAACATTAATCAGTAATGATTGGCTAGCTAGAGTTTGACATTACTGTCGTATGACGGTGGTGGTCAGTTGATCCCTTTAGGTCACACCTATAGGACAATTCCCTTAATTGATAAACTGATCAAATGTATATTGATACGAGTTGATCATATTCCTTAAACTCGTATATCGAGAAATCAGAGGTTAAATCTTATTATAAGATTTATGTTTATAATTGGAACGTGTCAATTATCAAACATTAAAGGGTAAATTAATTATAACACCCTTATATATACAACTTTTTGAAACTTACTCCCTAATATAAACTTTTTTGAAACTTACTCCCATTCATTTGTACTCTGATAAAAAATTGCTCCCATTTAACGAATTCAGTAAAAAAAAAAAAAAAAGAGTATGACGTATTTGCCCTTCCGTTATAGTGTATGACGTATGCAGAATTTTAATATTAGACACATGTTATTAGAATTATACAAAACTTGAATTCTGAGAAGGATAATTTGCAGAATTTGTTGGATTGTTCGGAAAAGAAGTGTGTTGCGATCGGTATTCGTTCACTCTCTTAAGTCTTATCCTTTATTGATTTATCTAGTTGAGAAATGTAATTGTTATGTTAAATGATGAATTCTGAAGTTGTATGGTATGATGGAGTTGATTCCCTTTGTCATTTTTTCTTTGATTTGTGACGATACGAGGTAGCTACACACTTTTATCATCATTTATTGATTTATGGAATTGAGAACTATAGAAGATTTGATTATAGTTTTTTTCCAATATAATTGGTAATTAAAGAATGAATTTGAAGTTGTATGTTTTGAACTTTAATTCACTTGAGTGTCGTTTTTGCTATGATTTGTGACTAATTGAGCCGAGGGTGTTCAAAAGTTCAAAGTCCTGAATCCGTAAGTTAGAGTTTGGTTATCATGTTGTCTTATGTGTTCAAAAGGAATAAGGTAATTAAATGGGGTAAACGGGATATAATAAGACTAAAAGTATAATTGTCATAAATAAGAACATTAAATAACAAATTCAAAATTTGGCCGGAATATTCTCTTTTTTCTGACTGAATTCGTTAAATGGGAGCAAATTTTGATCAGAGTACAATTGAATGGGAGTAAGTTTCAAAAAAATTTATATTAGGGAGTAAGTTTCAAAAAGTTGTATATATATAGGTGTTATAATCAATTTACCCAACATTAAATGATATTTATGAAATGTCGTAATTAGAATGAATCTGGTTGTATATCATTACAAGTGTTGTAAATCGTATTGACGATTATTAAAATGACCATCTTATAGTAATTATAAATTACTAGTCAATTTGTTAAATGTGATTTATTTAATTTATAAATGATATTTATTTGATAAATATGCATTTTAAATTAAGAAAAATTGTTTCTTATTATTGTGACATTTTATATGTCACATATCATAATACAAATTGTACAAAATGACATTTGATAAAATGGAAGTCCATTTTATGAAGGGTGTTGCCGGTTTTTGTGTGGGATTTGGAGAAGAGTTGGGTGTTGTTTTAATAACCCCAACATTATGATTAAAGTGGTGCTTGCTTTAATCAACCTAGAGCCACCCTAATTTATGGGTAAGGCAAATTAGCTCTTCTCTCCCCTTCCCCATGCCTTGGTCACGGCAACCCATCACTACACCCTTTATTATGTGAATTGTTTACATAATCTCATTCTAGACCTAGCCTCATTTTTCTAGTGTGAGATTGAAAATCAAATCCTCTCAAAATATTATTAGATAATATAGTATACATCTTACTATAATAGTTATAGTATTAGGTTTAGTATTCTAATGAGATTAGAGTAACAAACTAAGTTTAAGGAAACCGTTTTAAGCACCTAGCTCGTGTTTTGTCACGGTTTAAGGGATTGTCTTGGGTGTATCTTGGAGGAGGTATTCTACTTGGATACTAAGGGTTGGAGGATCATCCTTGCTTCATTCTAGCCGAAATAATGAGTCTTCGATTCTATATTCCGCTTTATTATTAGCATGTATAAGATCTAAAATGTATATAATTAAAATGTTAATTATTAACTTTATTAGTATGACCAAAATATTAGGTTTTGAGATATTTAAACCTAACAGAGCGGACCCTATACCATCACAGCTGTCTCAAAGTTTAGGTCAATTGAGCTAGAAACCTCATCCGATAAGAGGTTTAAAGTTAATGGCCAATATGTGAAGCACTTCCGTGGAGAGAATGAATTCATTGGGAAGGTTGAAGTTTCCTACTTTGACCCTTTTTCGGATGCTTCATGATAGGTAAAAAGGTCGAGCGGGACCTATTAAACCAGCGCTAACCGGGAGGCAACCCGTGTTGTAGTTTTATTTATGCTTTGTTTTTGTAATTTCCTTTCAGTAGTAACCGTTTTACTTTTTGTTTTTACACTTTTGATGGAATTTTGAGCTTTTGAAGGAAAATTAGGCGGAACTGTCAGGTATTTGGGTCGACCGACCTACTATTGAGGTCGACCGACCACCTGACTGCATTAAATGACTTCTGGAAAAAACAGGTACACAGTGATCAGGGCGACCGACCACAACCCGTGGTCGATCGACCGCGAGGCAGATTACCGGGTTTTGAGAAAGGGTTTTAAGTTTATTTGTTTGGAAACAAATCATTTCCTTCACACTTTTGAACACCCCCCTTCTCTCTAAAACCCTAACCTGCCTCCTTCCTTCATTCTACCTCAATTTTTTTTGCTCTCTCATTTTTCCTTCACTTGAGGTATGTTTTCTTTTAGTTTTTCCTTTCTTTTTCGTTTTATAGACTCTTAATTCCGTTTCTAGGTAGTTTCTTATTTATTTTTTCAGTTTGATTTTGTATTTAGGGTTTGTTTTTCTTATGATTTTGTTTTTTCCTTTTGTTTTTACTTTCTCTTTAGCTTTCCTAGTTTCAGATCTGTGTTCTTGTGTGGTTTTTGTGCTGTTAGGGTTAGTTTATTTTAATACCCCGTATTTTAGCCTCGGTCAACGACAGTCAAATCGTGTTTTATACAAGTATTTCAAAGGAAATGTTTATAAAGTATTTTACATAAACTGTTATTATTTTATAAATCGTATTTCTACGATTATTTCGTATTTCATAATCGTTTTTATATTTGACGATTATTTCATAAAATGACGTTTCATTCGTATTTCTTTAATTCTTAATGGTATATTTATAATTAAATATATTTCTTGTTTTTATATTTATCTCTCGTCTATACTTAAATTCAATTATTTATTTATTTATATATTTATTTATTTATTTATTTATTTATATATCTATTTCTTTATTATTTATATATTTATTTATTTATTTATTTAAGTCATAATCATATTAAACCATAATTTTTATATATCTTTTCGCTAGTTCTAATAAAATTATATTCTCATAATTAATTTAATTAGTATAAATAAATTACACGTACTCGCTTATTTTAAATTACGGGTTGAGAGCGGGACATGGCCTCGAGATGCGTGATGGATCGAGGTATAAGATAACGGGCTCGCCCATTCGTCATACCTAACTCTAAAACCCATTCACCTGCCAAAACCCAACATCACAAACAACAACGACAAACATAGCATACATCGACCTCTCACTCTTGTGCCTCCAAACTTCGACAAAACGCTGAAAACCCTAATACCGTATAAAGAAACGTGAGATTTAGGAGAAACGAGAGACACCATCACCGTCGTCATCACCATCGTTGTAAGTTATCAACACCTTTGGTTGCTTCGTTTTTTTTATTTACTTTCGAATTGTTGTGTGGTTCGGTTTTGATACGGGTTTCTGGGTCGTAGTAGTAGGTTGTTCGTAGGTTAGTGTGGTGGCTGTGGAGTGGCGCGTAAGGGGCTGGAAAGGGGCGTGATTATGCAGCAAAAACAGGGGAAGATAGGGTCGTGAGTGTTGCGTAGGTTTCAAGGGTTGTACAGGGGGGTTAGGGTGATGTCGGGGACCAGTAGTTACCACCAAGGGAGTCGTGGGAGGTGAGAGAAGTGGAGGGTGGTGTCAGGTGGTGGTTAGGGTGGTGGTGTTGGTGGCTGGAGAGGGGTTTGAGGGGACGGAATACATGTGATATTGCGGGTTTTACCGGAAACCGAGTTGGGACATAGGGTTTAGTGGTGGTTTTTGTGGCAGTTAGAAGGAAGACTAGAGCGAAAGGTCACCCACTCTGGAACCACCGTAGGTCAGTGGTGACAATGGTGGTAGCCAGAGGCGGTGTGGGGCGTGGTGGAGAGAGAGACGACCGTGAGAAGAGAGGGAGTTGGAGAGAATTGCTTGAAACTGGAAATGGACAGTGCGCGTGCAGGCTGTTTTGGGCTGTACGTGGTGGCTGTTATGGCGGCTTTAGGTGGCAGTTAGTGAGGGCTATAGGTTGTCGGTGGTGCAAGGATGATGGAGGAACCCTTCACGGTGGTCGTTGGTGACTGTTGGTGGTGAAAAGGAGTAGTTTAAGAGGAGTGCGCAAGTGTTCGATGAAATGTCTTTTAGTTATAGGGTGGTGAGTGAAAGAGGCGTGTGTGCACCTGTTTTGGGACGAGTGTATGGGTCTGGTTGTTTACCTACGGGGGTGGTGGTTTGACCACCTAGGACCACCGTGGGTTGGGGTGGTCGTCCATGGTGAAGTTGTGGTGGTTCAGGCGTCCGAAAGGGTGTAAAATGGGTTGTATAAGTGGCCTGTCATGGGGGTGGTTTAATAGTTTTTGCGCGGGATTGTTGAGGCTGCTACGTTGTTCTGCGTAGGATTGATATATTTATTATTTCTATCAGCATCATTATCATTATTATTACATTGTTAGTATATTATTATTAATATTATATTAGTGGTGTGTGTATTGTGGTGGTGTCCTTATTATTATTACTATATTAATTAATATTATCATTGTATTATTATTATTATTATTATTAATATTAATATTGTTATGATTGTTGTTATTAGAAATAGTATGTTTATTATTATTAGAATGTGTTATTCATGATATTTAGTTATTAAAGTCGTTAAGTAAATTTCATTATACATGAATGTGACGGTTATTAATAGTTCGATTATATTTTTCTATGTTCGTTTATTTAATCGAAGTTAGTTATAAAAGTAATAAAGACGGGTTAGTCAATTTAATTGAATTAGTCGTGTTAATATGGTCTCGTTATGCGTAATATATTATTTAAATAGTTAAATTTAAATAATTGATATATTATATTAATTTGCGTAATTGTATTAGTTAGTGATTACGTATATTATATTTGTTAGGTGACGATTTTGAGGTGACATAATTCTTTTTACCCGCTGGCTTGCTATTGGATTATATTGCTATCCAGGTAGGATACACTGGTACCTTATTCTATGACGTGCTTGGAATGGATGTGTATATTGTATGTTATGGATGCAAGTGTGATTATTATATGAGAATGATATAAAGTGGTTGAACATTTTTTTATATTGCATTCATAAGCATGGCATATGCATTGGATACGGATTTGAGATGATGAGATATTATTAATGAGATACTATTGGGCCCAGGCTAGTTCTGCAGGACTAAACCTGGTGACCTCAGCTGTTATGCTGGTGTTCGGCGACGGCCGATTATAGTCTGCCGGGAGGTTCGGTATGGCTGGGTGTTACGGGTTTGAGATTGAGATTGTGATTGAGAATGCGATTGAGATTGAGCTCGAGCATATCATTGCATTTGCATATCATAATTGTTGCATTATAATTATTGTGTTACCCTACTCAACCGCGAGGTTGACAGTGTATTCGTGTACACCTACGATGATCCGGAATGGGGAGTAGATTCTACAGGTCAGAGACAGATGAGCTAGGAGCTGGGACAGGAATGTGAGATGCATACTTTGAACCGCCTTAGAATTATATCACATCTAGAGAAGTCATCAGTTGTATTTCCTTTTCCGTTATGCAGTAACTGTAATAACCAAGTTTAAATTTTATCAGTTTTAAATAAAGTACTTTGGTTGTTTTACTTTGTTATTCACTACCTCGGACATTCCGAGATGGTAACAGCTCTATTTATTTGAGAATTTCTTGCTAAAGGCTCTTAAATAAATGGGGGTGTTACATTTATCTTTTCCCCTAATATTTATATGCTTCAAAATCGGTCGAAATTTAGAGCCGTGAGTTCGTTCTGTCGTAATCGCCGGTCGGTCGACCTAGGTAGTGAGTCGGTCTACCCTGGGACTGTTACAGAAAATCGGCTGTTGCTGGCAGATGGTCGGACGACCTCGAGGTGAGGTCTGTCGACCGCGACACTGTTACAGGAACTTTTATTTTGCAACTTAGCTCTTTTATTTTGATAAATAAATGTTTCTAGTGTCGCAAGGAGTCTAAGTATTGAGACCAATTGTTATAATTTTGCAGATTTATCATGTCGAGCCGAGGACAAGGAGGAAAAAGATCTCGCACTTCTCAAGCTAGCACTTCTAGGGGTTTAACGACACTCAACACGGATAGTCTACCGGGCTATTCGCAGGTTATATTCCACACCCCGGCTCAAAAGGCCCGGTTCCTTCACCTCGTGACCTTCTGTCAAGTGGTAGTCACCCGTTTTTTGTGTGAGCCGGCTGAGTCATACTCTGTCATGTGGTCTTGTCTCTCTGATTCTCGCGAGGGAAAATGAAGAGCATTTCCATTCACCTACCCGCCCCCCGTTATTACTTGCGTCTTTTGGCCAACACTGTTTTTGGCCGCAAAGAGTCTCAAAATGTCAAAAACATTGAGCTCTCTATTTTGTCTGGCTATCTTAATGTCAGACGTTTGGGTCAAACTTTTTATAACACTGCTTATTTGGTCGCCTCTCACTTTGTAACGGTTAGCGAGGGAACTTCTTTGACCACTATTGTCTGTGGTGGGTTAGTCACTCGTTTGGCTAACTCACTTCTCCTTCAGTTCCCCCGCTATGAGGAGGCTCTTCACCCTACCTCCCGGTACATGGACATGGCTTATGTCAAGGCCGTGCATTGGGTAACTAGGAGTGATGTTTGGAAGGTGGACACATATTCTAGTGTTCGCATTCCCATCACTGATGCTCCCCCCATGCTACCCTTTGATGATTTTCAGGGGGAGCGTAGACCCATCCTTCCATCCTACCGCCTTCCACTTAGGGGAGACACCTCTAGAGGTCATAGGGTTCCCGCTCCTGGTGCCCACTTTGCTGCATCAGGGACGGGTTACCCACCTTGATTTTACTGCTCCTCCTAACGTTGGTATTCCTCCTGTCGCTGATAACAGATATCTCCCGCACATGATGGCGGACCTTTGCAGGCAGTTCAACCAGAAACAGTTGAACGATTGTCTCTACCAGTACCCGTCCTACTCAGAGTATGCTACTCAGGGTAGGCTCCCCACCGGTCCATGGACTCACCCTTCCTGGTACACACCTCAGGCGGGCGGTCAAGGATACGGGGAAGCATCGGGATCTGCCTCAGGAACGGGCATAGGTTCCGATGAGGAGGAGGAAGAGGAAGAGGAAGCCAGTGGCTCAGAGTATGAGCCAGAGGATTAGTGACGAGCCCAAACCTCCCCTCTTCGACGTTCGTTTTGGGGAGGTACATGCATCTTGTAAGTCACTAATTTTTGTTTGTATATTTTCCCTTTAGCCTCTTTCCGCTCCCCTTTAGCCTCTTTATGCTGGCCTTTAGCCTCTTTTTGCTAGCTTTAGTTTTCTTCTCTTTCTTTTTTTCGTTTATCTTTGTCTATCCCCAGCCCTATGCTGTGGATTTATGCTGATGAGCACAATGGGGGCATTGTGCGTTTTGGTTTGGGGAGGGTATATGCATCCTTCTGTTGAGTTTGCATTTGTTTAGGTGTCTTTTGTCTTTTTCCTTTTGTTGTGTTTGCATCTGCATTTCATCTTTTTCTGTCGCACGTTTACTGCATTTCAGTTACTTTTTCTCCTTTCAGTTTGCCAGTTACTTTTTCTCCTTTCAGTTTGCATACATACCAAAAATTCAAAAAAATGCACGTTTCCTTTAGCATATAGGTCGAGTCGGAACGGACGGATACTATGATAATTTTGCCTCACATATCGTCTAATGTCTTGCCTTGCATTTTCAAAAAATTTCAAGCTAGTCTTTTGCATGGTCTACGAGTTTTTGTTGATTTTATGCTATATTATTAGACTTGACTCTCTTCTTGGCAAACTACTACATATTCTAAGATTTAGAGCTTAATAAATCGGTGACATTCACGACCGATTTCATGTAGGTTTGTGAGTAGTTTCTCCTCCTAAGGCATGTCACATCAACTTGCATAAGTATGAATTTTGTCTACTTGATATCTATATGCATTCGGGTTTGTGGTTTGTTGACACATGTGGTAGAGGTTTCCCTTTCTTATTTTACCCATAACCCTCACATAGCCAAATTGCCTTTTATCCCATATACTACATCCTTAAAAAAATTGCTTACCCTAGCCGAGCTAGTAACATGGTATGTTGGGACTGTTTTGACCATCTTTTGGTTTTGTGCTTCATTGAAGAATCTTTATTTTGTGAGAATGGTGAAAAGGGGAAGAGAAAAGAAAGTGAAAAAAGAAAAATTTATGAGTTCAGAAAAAGGAAAAAGAAAAGAAAGAAAGAAAAGAAGGAAATCAATGAAAAAAAAAACAGAGAAAAATCGAAGCTGCATGTTTTCAGGGGTGGTCGGCCGACTGACATGCATGGTCGGTCGACCACGACCACTGAACAGGAGTATTGTTTTGAAAAGAAAAGAAAAGGAGAAGAAGAGGAGTTGTGACACCATGCCCACGATTTTGAGCATTGGCTTGTTTTGTGAAGAAAAATGGAAGTATTTTTATAGTGTGGTTTGATGGTTGTTAGCTCGGTTTAACCCCTCTTTCCATAACTCATTTTTGCCCTTTTTAACTTTAGCCTCACAATCCCAAATCACCTCGGCATGTGTCATGGTCATTTAAGTGTTGGAATGCATATGTACGGTTGTAGAGACTTTGTTCATGTTAGATTGCAGACATGTTCTTATGAGTCGTAGATAGGTGAGAGTCTATATTCTTATTCATCTTCTTGTCTTTCACATATATATGACCCTTTGCTTCATGAGTGTCTCGAGCGTACCGCGAGAGTCCATTTCGAACGAGTCTTGCAAGGTTGAAAGTTTAGCATTTTATTCCAACATGTTTAATTCGTTTGCATTTGGCAATAAGTTTGATTTTCTTTGAAAACTGCATTAAAATGGTTATGCATGGCGTTGTGTTTGGTTTTGAGCTAGAAATCCGTTCCAAGTAAAAGTTTTTCTTTTCTTTTGAGTCTTAGTGCTTGCTTGAGGACAAGCAAGGTTTGGTTTGGGGAGTTTGATACGTGCCTTTACTATGCATTTTATTTATACTTTCGGCACGTATTTCTATGCATTTTCGTAACTTTTAGTTACTATTGCTCCCGAAGCGGTTTACTTTGGTATTTCTATGTCTTAAATGTAGGAATAAGCGGAAGTGAGCAAAACCGAACTTTAACCGTCCTCCGGAAGCTATCTTGAGTGAATACACGAAGCAAGGAACCGAACTCTTAAGCCAAGAGGTGCGTGCAAGCCAATTTAAGGCTGGAATACACAGGAATCGGTCGACCGACCTACCTAACAGGTCGACCGACCAGCGCACGGATTACAGAAGGCCTAATTACAGCACGAGAGGTCGACCGACCTACATACCCGGTCGGTCGACCAATCGACGGGTTCCGCTGTTTCGTTTTCGGCTTTTATTCTTTTAATCTTGTAATTAGAAGACTATTTAAGAACGCTAAAAGCATTGTAATTAGGTTAAGCAGTCAGAATTAGCAAAACTCCTTAGTTTAGAGAGAAGAATTCCAAGTTTTAAGATTTGTTCTTAGTTTTCCAATTGGTTTTGTAAGTTTTATGCAATTTAATATTTCTTTGTTATTCAATTTCATTGTCTTTCTCATTATTGTTATTCAATTCATGCTTTGCCCTCTTGAATCTTCATCTTCAATTATGTTATCTTTCTTGTTGTTCTTCAATGTTGTTAGTACTAGTTTTATGATTATGCATAGCTAATTTTTGTGATTAGGAATTAGGGGAACCATGGCTAAGATTAGATTTTAATGGTTTTATGATTAATTTACCAATCCCCATTGTTGTTAGTGAACTAATCCCTTGAGATTGAAAGATTGTTAGGATTAGTTTAACAGCAACTTTGGGATGGCCCTTTGAACGAAAGTTTAGTGCTTTACTAGGAACCCTAAGACTTTATGGATTGGGTAGAATATTGACCTAAAGGTTTATTCTTTGTTCCTTGGGATTGTGTTATTTGGTTATCTTACCCTTTGTTGACTTGACCTAGCCATGGGGAACCGAAGTTCCTAATCTTCCTTTTACCTTGTTTTAGTATTCTTGTTGGTTTTGCCATCTTAGTTAGTCTCAATCATCAATCAAAACCCCCTTTTTGTTACTTTCAATAGACTTTAAATTCACAAACATTATTAACCATGTCTCCTTGTGGTTCGACCCTTGACTTATCCTATCTAGTTTAAGCTGAGGTTTTATAAATCTTATCTTTGGCACCCCTTAACGACGGGTGTCACGAGTCTTGGCCGAGATGTAAAACCCCTCGCGGCAGCGGAAATATAAACACACAAAAATGCATGAAAAATGCATGGAATTAAAACTTTTGATGAGATAAATAAAACATGCGAGGTGCTTTAACAAAACTAAACATGCGGAAGAAATAAAAACATAGATAAGTATTAATTACAATACAAAAACAGCCCGGGATAGGATATCCCTACAGGCACAAAATACTGAAAACATAAGTCTAAGGTCTAGCTACACGATAAAGGTAAACATCGATGATTGGATCATCGCTCGCTAGCCTCAACGTAACCCCCTGCAAACAGCCTCATGTACCTACACACATACAACATGTGCGCCACAGTCAGTGGAGAGTGACTAGAGCTCTCATAGCCACCTAATGTCATACAACACCGAACATACATATATACAAGTATTATACTGCAACATAAACAATCATGTGAAGCATATATTTCAATATCTCAAACTCCTATCATCATGCAAATAATATGCAAAGGCTCTCAACCAACTTCGGAAACTATTTGGAAGGAGAGCCGGTTTCCCTTCCGGTTGCCCGGCCGGGGGGTCTTTCGGTCCAAACCATTTCCGAAACTAGCCAAAGAGTCATCCAATGCCTTGGATGAACAGTTCTACAATCAAGAACACACTATCTATCACACTCAATCAGCAACATCTGACACTGTACCCCAACTCAGGCAAGCAGATGCAAAACAGCAGTATATAACACCGTACCCCAACTCAGGCAAGTATATACAACATTCAGCAATATCAAACCATGACCCCAACTCAGGTATGGAAGGATACAAATACACACTACATGGGAAGATTCATATAACGACTCCATTATACAACAACAGCATGTCTACTTAGCCTCAGCAAATACAATCCCCTGGTAGAACGATCGAAACGATACACGGTCCTAGTCTAAATCTGGCCAGACTCTCGAGGTATAATCCTTCCTCGATTCGACAAGTATCCCCAAACCTAGGATACCCCCAAGACTCGAACTAGCTAGGGACGAGATAGCCCAAACTCAGAGCGGACTATCTGAAACCTGACCGTCAACGCGCAGGAGCCGGTCATACCAAGACATAATACAATCTTGGTGAGACAAGAGTCATATAACAGCTCATAGTATACATCCACATGCATAAACACACCTCAAAACCAAAGTCATACTAAAACTGTGACCTAATCCAAATCACAGTTCCAAAACTCCATTTCCAAGACTTACTCAATTCTTAACCAACATACAAGTGATGAACATTCAAACCGACATTTAATTGACCCCGGGAATTAAGCCGAGGGAGAGCCGATTTCCCTTTCGGTTGCCCGACCGAGGGGTCTCTATCCTCACTCTATTCTCGAACCCAATATAGTGCCGCCCGAACCTCAGGGACTCCAAACATGCATACGAAGCATACGGAAAAAGAATCAATGCAATCCGACTTGAAAATCAAAAGTTGTGAAGCAAACAATACGATCAGGGGCTCTCAGCCGGTTGGCCATAGGCGGCCGGTCAACCAGCTGAGAGTCCTTTACTCTCAGGCCGACAACATACAAAAACAACATAAAAGGCCTCCCAGCCGGTCGGCCGGCTGCCGGTCCACCGGCTGGGGACCTCTTCTTCCTTTCTCGCAAAATAACAAACAAGAACAACAATTGGGACTCCCAGCCGGCCGGCCGGCTGCCGGTCCACCGGCAGGGGACCCGTTCCCAAAATTTTCGAAAAACTGAACAATGCAAAGAGGGACTCTGAGCCGGCTGGTCGGCCGCCGATCGGTCGACCGGCTCAGAGCCTCTGATCGCGCATTTCGCAAAATCCGATATTTCTAATCCATTCAATACTTTATCAATCCGTCTTAAACGTGATTTTAAGCAACAACACAACATTTCCCACATGTATACGACATCAATTAAACATAAGAACCATTATACAAACATCCAATCCAAGAGTTAACAAGAAAATCCCAAACAAACCGGTCTTAACATGTATACCCTTTACTCCACTTTCTCATCCAATTCCTCCTCAAATCTTCACAAAAACCAGTTTATATAACCACATAAGAACATTAAGAACTCAAAGATTATACTAACCTTCATCAAACACAACCAAAATCACATAATGTGCTAATTTAGACAAAAAGGCCGAGTTACTCGTAATCGTCACCTTTACTCCGCGAGTTCACCGGGTTCCTCTTCAATGATCACAAGCTCTTCCTCCGGGTTACTACAAGCACCACCTAAAAGCACAAAAATACCAATTAGGAGGCTAATTTCGTGATTAGGGCAAAACAGTCCCGAAATAAAGTTTCACGATACTGAAAATGAAAGTGATAGAAAGATCATAAATCTCGCGAGGATTCCGAATATATAAATTTTACCTCGATACGAGTTCGGGAAGGCCTTGAGATGATCCTTTGAAGTTTCTTAAAGAAGGAGAGAAATGGAGAGTTTGAGTCACTGTGTTTGTGTTTTAGGGTAAAATGAAATGTCGATGATGAAGGAGGAGGGTTGTCCTTTTACTTAACGAATCGGGTTTGCTTTATTTAAGTGAAACGGAAATGTGAGACGGGCTGTTATCAAATAAATGAGGCGTCTTAAGATTAAATGATTTTAAGACGAAACTTAACGGAAATCTTAAAAATATAAATTACGAACTATTATTAAAATATTATTAAATTCCGGAAATTACTTTAATTTATTAAAATATTCCTTTACAAAAATGCGGGATGTTACACGAGATCTTAGACGTGAGGCTCTACTGTAAATAGAGCTCATTGTTCTCTTTTATTTCACAAGTTAAGATTAATAAAAATTCAAGCTTTCGGTTATAAGTGTTGCTTATAATTTTCGGACTCATCGAGTGTTGATCCAAACCGTTAGTATTTGTCGCGTTTCAGATATTAGCAAGAATTACAAACTATAGGTCTAGGGAGTAACTCACCATTGTTTTACCTATAGGTCTAGGTTAAGCAAATATCCTTCTACCTTAAGGATTCACCTTAAGACAATCATCCATCCATCCACTACCACCATCACCGACGGCAACCACCAACACCCAACATCACCACCATCGTTCATTCACATCACCACCATAAACCGTTCATATATCATCAAACCGTCACATGTACATACTAAAACAGGCTGTTTCGATCATTCATCTTACACAACAATCTAGAAGCTTCCGCGGACGATTTCTTTGCTAAGAATGTAACACCCCCATTTATTTAAGAGCCTTTAGCAAGACATTCTCAAATAAATAGAGCTGTTACCATCTCGGAATATCCGAGGTAGTGAATAACAAAGTAATCAAACCAAAGTACTTTATATAAAAACTGATTAAATTTAAACTTTTGTTATTACAGAAATTACATAGAAAATAAAAGAACAACTGACGACTATTCTATATGTGATGTAGATCTAAGTCGGTCTCAAGTCCGCATCTCCCATTCCCGTCCCAGCTCCTGGTTCATCTGTCACTGACCTGTAAAATCTACTCCCCATTCCGGATCATCGTAGGTGTCACACGAATACACAGGGTCAACCGCGAGGTTGAGTAGAGAAAAACTGTAAATAAACCACATTACTATAAATAGAAAGTCGAGCTTCTCCACTCCGAATCACAAGACCCATAATTCTCCACACCAATCACAGACCCTTTATCTCCGCACCAATCACAAACCCTTTATCTCCGCACCAATCACAGACCCTTTATATTCACATCTCCCGATCTCCACAGTGATCAATAATAACAATTCAATCCACAGTACAGTAATAATCAATTATATCAAACTCGTAATAAGCATCACTTACACATTTCATGTCATAACATGAATCATAATATATTTCCCCTACCTGGAATTGCAGAATGACAACCGAACCGCTGCTAGAAATATTCCACTCGAAAACCGCTACCTAAACACGTATTCATAAAGAATTAATAAACTTCCCGAACCCCATAACAATCCGCACTTACTATAAATAGAAACCTTCCATAAGTGGCAAGTTTCCATAAATAGAAACTTCCCTAAAATAGAAACTCCCCTGACTCACTAGTTTCCCGACTCATATATTTAATTAACACGAAGCAACAACCAAAACCCGTAACCACAAGTAAGAATAATAATAATAAAGCGACTAATTGAAGACAACAACCTTAGATTCGATTATAACAAAACAATAGGAACAAAATAATAATATTAATAAGACATAATAATAATAATAATAATAATAATAATAATAATAATAATAATAATAATAATAATAACAACACTTGACCGTCACAAGACCCACACACGACCCACTCTTTGACACAACAAAGCGGCCACCCTAACACCGTTATCCTCACCGACGACCACCACACGCGACCCCCACAACATCCTCTCCTACCACCGACCACCACCAGCCCGTCGACCCCAACCGGCGAGTTGAACCAGGGTCATTATCAGACCTGGTTCACACCCCACTGCCCGCAAACCTCACAACAGCCCTCGCGAAAACGCCTCTGCAACCGCCCCTGGCGCCTGACACCGACCAGACCCACCACAGACGCCACCACCAACACCTGGCGCTTTCAACCCCCATGGTACCACCACCTAGACCTCCGCCTAGTCGACAGAGACACCACACAAACAGCCCCCCGACAACCCAAAGCAACCAGACTGCCTGACACCCTGTTCGAGTCCCCCTGACAAACTCCTTGTTTCTGCCATAACCAACCACCGCTAACCACCGTAACTACCACCACTCGCACCACCCTACCACCGTCTGACTCACTACTCGAAGACCCATAACAAACAAGCACGACAACCCATCTAAAAAGTATTAAAGATATACAAACAGACACTCCCTATTAAACACATTAACACAAACACCTTCTGACCCCTTATTAACCACCCTCCACGGTGGACCCAGACAGCCAACGACACCCCGTTGATGGCTACATACATTCATTACATGACATACTACAAACATATGCAAAAACAACCAAGATTAACACGTTTTAGACCCTTCTAAACATGCGATCCAAACTACAACGTGAACAGAAATCAACAGTGTTGTGGTGAGCATACCAGTTTTATGGCCAAAACGAACCACCTTAGCCCCGTGTCTAACCACCGTGTACAACTTCTTTCTCTTCTATGACGTGACGGCTAGGGTTTTGAGTGAGCAGATTTAGGTAGAGATGGGGGTTAGGGTAAGATTAGGGTATCGAAGTAGGGTGGCAGTGCAACTGGTTTGTTTTTACTTATGAAGACGACTTATGGGCTGTTGCCCTACTCACAAAACCCGAGCCCATAACTCACGTGCAAGAGGTCAGGGGTTCGAACCCCTTGACAAGCTTTATGTGATTATAAGGTTAGAAACCCTAGATCCCTACTTCGATCCCCACTACCGACTATTTTTATGTCTAAACACATACGAACAAATACGATTATATGTCGTTGACCGCATCATTAAACATATATATATATTCTTTTAGAAATAAAACTCGGGTTATTACAAAGAATTTGTATACTTGTGAACTTTTTCACAACAACATGTATACATTATCCTTATAATGCATAACAAGAAAAAAAATAAGACGAAAAACAGCCCGTAAAAAATCAGCCGAAATAAAAAATTAAAAATAGGTTGCTCGGAATTATTATTACTATTTTTTTTTGCGTGAACAGTACCGCCGATTTTTTTTATTTTAAAAAAATGTTTTTGAAAATCATATAAAATAAATTTCGTAAACCTAACGCTCTGATACAACTTCTGGGAAAATATCTGTATATGACCCAATACTTTATATGCAGGATTATAACAAAATTATAATATATGATTTACAGTTATAAACGAAATACGAGATAAAAGGATTGAGAACAAGAATTAACCTTTGGTCCTTGCAATAGGCCTAAGATCAGATATCAAAATAGATATCCTCCTAATTGTTGCACTCAAGACACTCCGAGAAATACCCTTTCTTGAGCTAGAAACTGCAAAAATTACCGTTAATTTTTGTGAATGATGAAATAAAGAGATGAGGGAGTATCACATCTGTTTTGTAACTCGTGAAAGTATGTGTGTCGTGAGGCTAGTATATATAGTAGTAGGAGGTGTTTGTTAATAAGTATAACTCTGATCTTATACATAACCTTAACCACCTTGCAGAGTTTAGATAGGATTTCTCAAATCCGTATTTGAGTATACCTAAACTGCATGCTACAAACTCAGAACTGACCGAGTACCATACTTATACTGACCGAACACTACTCCACTCGGCTCAACCAATTTTATCAGTATAAGATCGGTTTTTATCCTCTCTTGTGTATAATGTTTATCTTATAATAAATATCGTATATTTATAATTTATTAATTAAATATAACCGTTTATATTTAACTAAAGTATTCAATCTTTATTAAATAATTTCATTACACACACTAATTAAATATAACAATTTACATTTAATTACGAATTAACATTTTAATTCGTCTCAGCTAGTATTATTTAATCAGTATTAAATAATCGTATCATCATTATATTGACTAACCGTTTAGTCGTATAAGGTATCAATATGATTACATTTTCATCTAATCATATCTCTCAGATTACATACATCATTTAGGTGTGACTCTTAGGGATCAGTTGATTACCGCCATCTGTATGACAATAACGTCAAACTTCTAGCAAGCCAACCGTTATCGATAAACGTTAATCACCTGATTATAATACAAAGTATACCCTGTGAACCTTTAAGAGATTTATACATGGTATCACACTAACTGTGGAGGACACTGGCTCCGACATATAATTAGTCCAATTCTTACCTTTTAAGGACACATGATCAATCCAGAGAACCCAAAGCATGTCAGCTTTAGTGTAAATCCAGTTCACCAGTTTACCAATTGTTGCCATATTCCACACCCTTGGATTCTTTACATCTATGCCACCTTCCTTCCTTCTTCTTACAACAAATCCTCCCCCAAGCAATGTGTGGAACTCTTTGATATTCAGTATGACCACTCCAGACGTAGTTCCTACACATTGGTTCAATCCTTTTGATGACATCTTTGGGGATCAAGAAAATATTAGCCCAATAGTTATGCAAGTTATTGAGAACAAAGTTGATGAGAATTAATCTGCCTGCATAGCTTAACTTTTTTCCTCCAATCCACCTAATTTTACCACTAATCTTATCGAGTAAAATATTTCAATCATGCTTGATCAATCCACATCCGACCTAGTTTATTCGGAAAAAATCGAATCGGATATCCAATTTAAATGGTATCCATATATTCGAATTTTTATTTTCGGATTTTGGTCCGAATTCGGAAAAAAATGTATCAAATTTTCTTTGCTCAGCCCTACCTTTAAGGCCTTAGACAATGAGGTACTCAACGACTTGTCTGAGGTCCTAATTGGCCCAATATACACGATTGGCCCATTGCACTGCCTTTCAAACAATCTATCTAGCTCTCTGTGAAAAATGAAGGGATAAGTGACATGGGATCCAACATTTTGAAGGAAGATCCACTCTGTCTCCAATGGTTAGATACGCAAAACCCTAATTATGTTGTATATGCGAGTTTTGGAAGTACAACCACAATGACAAATGAACAACTCATTGAATTTGCACGGGGTCTCAAGCAAATAGCAAGCAACCGTTTCTGTGGTTTATTAGGCCTGATTCTATTATTGGGCAATCAGCTATTCTACCGGCCGAGTTTGAGACTGAGGTCAAAGGGAGAGGAATATTGGTTAATTGGTGTCCACAAGAGAAGGTACTTTACCATCGATCAGTCGACGTTAATCTAACACATAGTGGATGAAACACAACTCTAGAGACTATTGGTAGCGAAGTGCCGGTAATATGTTTGCCATATATAAGGGAGACCAACATCCTGTAAGCTGCTGGTCTTGCTATAAATGGGGTATTGGCATAGAACTTGACATTTTTGTTAAGAGAGATCAAGTTAAGAAGTGTATCAAAGAGGCATTGGAGGAAGAGAAAGGTAGTAAACTGAAACTGAAAATGAAAGCAATGGAGTGGAAACAGTTAGCTCAAGAAGCCACAAGTTCAAACGGGTCATTTTGTCTGGACATTGATATATTTTATTGACTATGTAGCTTCTCTACAGGATGTAATAAATGGTTAATAACATTATAAAATTGTTTTAAATGCCAAGGGAATAACAAGCTTTTTTTCGATTCATCTGTATAAATAATATTTGACTTGTTTTATATTTAAGAAAAATATGACCATTTTAAGTAAAATTGAGTGAAGAAAATCTTGGAGAAAATGAATTGAAAAAGGAGAGATCTTAATTGGAGTAAAGTAGTACGTATAGATTAAGTAGGCAATAAGTCAATAATGGCACAAGTAAGGCTATGTTCCTTTGGACTTATGTTTGCTTAACTTAACTTTACTTAACTTATTTTTGTTGAAATTTTCTGAAATCAACTTAAATTTATTGTACTTAACTTATTCTTATTGAACTTTTTTAAACTTATTTTTGTTGAACTTAACTTAACTTATTTTTGCTGAACTTTTCTGAATTTATATGAGCTTAACTTTTTCGAACAAAATGAATATTAACTTTCTCGCCCCGCTCGTTTATATTATGGTGAGCATAGCTTGTGGTCATGTCAGGGTGTTCAGCAGGGTGATCCTTTGGGCCCTTTGCTCTTTTCTCTGGTCTTACACCCTTTGGCTTATAAGATCCGTGATTCATTTGACTTGAGTTTTCAGGCTTGGTATCTGGATGATGGTACTATTGTCGGGGATACCGTTGTTGTGGGGAAGGTTTTGGAGTTGATTATGGAGGATGGACCGCGTTTGGGCCTCCATCTTAATATCAGCAAGACCGAGGTTTTTTGGCCTTCTGATGATCCCAGGAGCCGGGGTGTTTTTCCCTCTGATATTGCTCGGCCACAGCGTGGAGTTACTGTCCTTGGTGGTCCGGTTAGTGTGTGCCCGGATTTTTGTAGTGAGGTGGTGATGGGTAGAGTGACTCGGACCATTGGGCTCATGGACTCCGTCTCTCTGATTGATGATCCACAGTGTGAGCTTCTCTTGCTCCGGGCTTGCACAGGTATTTCGAAGCTTTACTTTGCTTTGCGTACTTGTTCTCCTGTTGCTTTTGGGGCCGCTGCGCCTATTTTTGACACGGCTCTACGCTCTCATCTAGAGCGTATCGTCACTGCTTCTGGACCGGGTTTCGGTGACTGGCAATGGAGGCTAGCCACTCTCCCCTTTTCCTTTGGAGGGCTTGGCGTGTACGCTGCGGGCGACGTCATTCATTATGCTTTTCTAGCTTCTCGGTTGCAGTCTGTGGCTTTGCAGGATCGGCTTCTTCATGTTTCGGGAGTCCATGACCCCGGACCATCGTTTCAGTCAGCTTTGGATGCTTTTGCTTCGGTTACGGGGTCTGACTTTCTGCGCAACCCTAGTGAGGTCGCTGCCACCAAACTTATGAAGAAATTGGCAGATGTTTATTTCACTAAGATTGTTGCTTCGGCGGAGTCGGTTTTCTCTTTGACCCCTCGTCAGGTTGTGCTATGGAAGTCTCAGCTGGGAGGTTACTCTTCTGATTGGTTGCGGGTGGCCCCTATTTCTGGGTTGGGGCAGACTATGAACAGTAGGACTTACCGGTGCGTGCTCAGCTATCGTTTGGGTGTTCCGCTATTTCCGGTGTCCTTGCCTTGTTCCGCTTGCTCCCGGGTTTTTGATGGGGATATCTTCGAGGATCACGCTGTCTCTTGCGTTAGTGCTGTTGGTGTCAAACATCGGCATAACCTTGTCCGTGATACTCTTTTGGATATCTGCTACCGGTCGGGGATCTCTACTGGTCGGGAAGTGGATATTGGGTTGCTCGACGGTGCGGGTGGGCCTTTGCGACCTGCTGATTTGCTGTTCTATTCATGGGACCGGGGGCGCGATGTTTGTGTGGATTTGGTTGGGTCTTCTCCTTTGACTCAGTCGGGCATGACTGATTTTGTGCCAGGTGGGGTGGTGGTTGATGCTGCTCGGAGGAAATGCGCCAAGTACAGGGACTTGTGCGCGGGGCATGGATATGGCTTCTTGCCTTTCTCCTTCTCTTCTTTGGGAGAATTAGGGGAAGATGCTGTTTCCTTGCTCAAGCGGATTCAGAAGTTTGCTGTGTCCCAGGAAGCCGGATCGCGGAACGCTGCTTTTATCTTTACTCGCCTTAGTTTTGCCATTGCTAAGGGAGTGGGCGCCCAGCTTGTTTCGCGGGTGCCCACAAATTTCATGTAATTTTTCATTTATTTTTAATAAAAATTCCCGGTTATAATAAAAAAAAAAATAATAATAATAATAATAATAATAATAATAAGAAGAAGAAGAATTAGATGATATTGATAAAAATAAAAAAAATATAACTTGAAATAAAAGTTAAGATAATATAATACTTTTTTTTATACTCTACATATAATTATAGTATGTTCGTACATCTTACTCCAAATTAAAAAGTAAATCCCATATTACAATTTCTTTAATATGTATTTCCATATTATCACTCTCCTCTTCACTTCCCTTGTCTTCATTTGAGCTTGCTTACAGCATCGAATTCATTGTCTCGCCAATTATTTTTGAGTATTTCCATATTATCATCCTCCACTTCACCTTTTTAATAATCTATTTTCATAAAGTATAAAGTTTAGAGTAAATGACCGATGTTTGGTTTTTTGCTTCGATTTTAATAAAAGTTGTACTAAAATTATCCTATCTAACGGTCATATCTCGTATATTTTTGCAAAATGTGACCACTTTTTGGTTAATAATGACTATTTTTGATATATAGTAATTATCTTATGCGATTAGTCACTATTTAAAAAAAAAAAAAAGTGGTCGCACGTGAGACGGTCGCAAAGAGAATTTTTGAAAATCGTGACTTTTTCAAAACTCGTCAATACTATAAAACGGGTATACGTTTATAGTTAACTTAACTTAATTTTCCTGAATTTTTCTGTACTTATTTTTACTGAATTTAACTAATCTAATTTTCTTAAACTTAACTTATTTTTACTTAATTTTTCAAAATTAATTTTTGCTAATGTTAACTCACTTTTATCTTTGATGAACTAAACTTTTTCTTACTCAACTTTTCTAGAAAGTCTTCATCTTTGATTAGTAGAACTTTGGGGGTCAAATATCAATTGACGGATGATCATTTTGATTCCTATGTTATTTGTAAGAAGGGTTCAATGTCGTGGGGTGAAAGAAGTATTCGTTGGGGTTTCGACTTGCTATATGGTTCACTTGCTTGGCAAGTTGGTTGTCCGTCTTTTCGAAATATTTGGAAGGATAAATGGGTTTATGGGGCTTCTTTGGGGGACTTATTGGAACTTTCTAATGAGGAGATCATGGAGAAACCTCCTTATTTTGTTTGTCAACTCCAGTGTGAGGATGGTAGTTGGAACAGTGAGTTGATTAGTACGATTTGTGGCCAGGATTTGCTTCCACTCATTTTATCTATTCCCAGCTTTTTGACTCAGGATGACACTTTCTATTGGACTATGAATCAGAGTGGGAATTTTTCTGTCAAGAGTGGTTATATGGTTGCGTTTAATAATCTTTGAAATCTCAAAGCTTCTTTAACTGATAGAACACGTATTTCTTCTTCTTCTTCTCTGTTCTGTAAAAAGTTGCTGTGGAGGTTGCAGGTTCCTGGTAAATGGAAAATTTTCCTTTGGCGCCTGTTTACTCATTCGTTGCCTATTGGTGAAGAAGCGCTGAAAAGGGATCTTGGATGGTCGTCTTTTTGTCCTCTTTGTTCTTTTGAGGGGCCTCAAAGTGAGACATTGGAACATCTTTTCAGAGACTGTCCTATCTCTAGTAGAATTTGGTTTGCTTGTCCTTTTGCTATTAAGTGTTTTTCGGGTAGCAATCTGAATATTCAGGATTGGATTGTCAATTGGCTTTCGTATCTTAAGAAGAATTCTCCACTTTTTGATTTAATTATCTTCATCAGCACTCTTTGGAGGATTTGGGTCCTGAGGAATAATTCAATCTTCCGTTTTCAGTCTAATGTTAATTTGGTGTCTTCAATTCCTTCAATTTGGGATGATGCTATCACCACTTGGAATGCTTTTCATCAGTCTCCATCTTTATTTCGTTCTTCGTCTTATCCTTCAGTCGTTCAGCCGGATAATGATGCGCAGGCTTCTTACTTCTTCTCTTTGGTTGGTTCGGAACTTTGTGATCAGCATGTTCGCGTTCACTGTGATGCAGCTTGGAATAGTAGTCTCAAGGCTGCAGCTTGTTGGTGTTTTTCAGATGGTAATGGCGAGCTCCTTGATTCTGGATGTAAGACTTTATGGGCGAGGTCTCCTCTTATGGCTGAAGCATCTGCGTTTCTTGCTTCTCTTTCTCACGCCATTGACAAAGGTTTCTATCATTTGCATATTTCTCCTGATTGTCTTAATCTGATTCTCAAGCTGGCTGATAAGACGGAGGTGTCTCAGGAAATCAAGCCTTTAGTTTCTTCTATATATAGTATCTTTCGTTCTTGTCATTGTATTTCTATAAGTCATTGTAGTAGGTCTAATAATAAGATGGCTCATATGATAGCCAAACATGCTATGATGTAATCTTGATCTTTCTGACAAAAAAAAAAAAAACTTTTCTAAAAAGTAACTTATTTTTACTGAATTTAACTAAAATTAAGTAAAAAATGGATAAAAAAGGCTAACCAAGTAGTTAGACAAGTTAGTATATATGCTGTTTGGCCTGAGGTGACATGGAAACCACTAACAACAGCGTATTCACCCTCTCACTTCTCAAAACATCTCTTACGTGTATCCTGCCGATACCGACACATGGTCCTTCCGTATTGGCATTAACTAACTATTAAATTTCTGAGGCGCCAAAACTTGAATGGTAGTTAGGTACACATTTGTACTAAAGTATTTTTGGATCAAATTTTGTCACACCTTTTGTAGATTATCCCTTCTTATATACTACTATATAAACTGTGCTACAATGTTCACTTCTTACCTAAACTTAGCATATTATTCACTTGTCAATCTCTTTGTCTTTGATATTTTTGAGTTTATTCATTTTCTGCAACCGTCCTCTGTCCTATTTGATCGAAAAAATTCCATGATTCTGAAACGTTCTTATCCAGGGTTGCGAATAAACCATCAATCTTTTTATCGTCAATAAACAAATTTCAATGCCTTGAGTTGAAACTACAAGTGTCTACAAGGCCAAATTTTATTTTTATCTTCCCACCATGGGATTATGCAGATTTGCCATCATTTTCCTGTATTTGATCCCTGTATGCAATGCTACATTGTCGGATGATCGACTATCTTTGCTTTCTTTCATGTCTGGCATAGCTGTAGACCCACAAGGAGTTCTAAAACTCTGGAATTCTTCAACTGTCCATGTTTGTAACTGGACCGGAATAGCTTGCAACCTTAACCAAGATCGCGTTATTAAGCTTGATCTTAGTAGTAGGTTGCTTATGGGAACCATTTCTCCATCTCTAGGAAATCTTACTTATCTAACTATCCTTGACCTCTCTGACAATATGTTCCAAGGTCAAATTCCACCCCAGTTAGCCGCGATTTCAGGGCTTGTACAAGTAAGCCTAGCATGGAATCGTCTTGAAGGGGAAATTCCTTTTCAATTGGGTAGACTTAGTAAGTTAAACTACCTCAATTTAGGGAGTAATAAGCTTGTGGGTCATATTCCTGAGCCTCTTTTCTGCAATGGGTCATCAAATTTGGAGTATTTAGACCTTTCGAACAACTCATTTAGTGGAGAAATCCCGATGAAAGATGGGTGTGATCTTAAGGAGCTTACATATCTCTTGCTTTGGTCGAATAGCCTCAGGGGTAATGTTCCCCGATCCCTCTCAAACTCGACTAATCTCAAATGGATTGATCTAGAATCGAATAATCTAACCGGGGAGTTACCTTCTCAAGTCTTAACTCAAATGCCCATGTTGCAGTTTGTTTACTTGTCTTACAATGACTTTGTAAGTCATGATGGTGATACTAACCTTGAACCATTCTTTGCTTCTTTGGCCAATGCCTCTAACCTTCAAGAACTTGAGATCGCGGGGAATAATCTAGGCGGAAGGTTACCTTCCACCATCGGTAATCTTTCTACTAATCTTGTACAACTTCACCTTGATGACAATCTCATATATGGTCCAATCCCACCTCAAATTTCACACCTTGTTAACCTCACATTACTTAACTTGTCTAGTAACCTCGTAAATGGATCAATCCCACTGGAGTTGTGTAGAATCAAGACCCTTGAAAGGCTATATTTGGCTAATAACTCGTTGTCTGGCGTAATCCCATCATCTTTTGGTGAAATCCCACATTTAGGTCTTTTAGACCTGTCTAATAACAAGCTGTCCGGCTCAATCCCTGATACTTTTGCCAATTTACCTCAATTAAGGCGGCTATTACTCCACTCAAACCAACTCTCAGGACAAATACCTCCAAGTCTCGGAAGTTGCATCAATTTGGAGATTCTAGACCTTTCACGCAACCAAATTTCAGGGAAAATTCCTGGTGAAGTTGCAGGGCTAAGTAGCTTGAAGTTGTACTTAAACTTGTCTAGTAACTACCTAACCGGACCTATACCTTTGGAACTAAGCAAGATGGAGATGGTCTTAGCCATTGATCTATCGATGAACAATCTTTCAAGTACTATAGCATCACAACTTGGGAACTGTGTTGCTCTCGAGTACCTAAACTTGTCGGGAAATTACTTAGAGGGGACTGTTCCATTCTCTCTAGGACAACTCCCTTATTTGAAGACATTTGATGTCTCGAGAAACCAGCTAACTGGTGAGATTCCAGACTCATTTCAGGTCTCGACAACTTTAATCCAGCTTAACTTGTCGTATAACCAGTTTTCTGGTTGTGTGCCAAATAGAGGGGTGTTTTCACTGCTTAATGAAACTTCTTTCCTAGGGAATAATGCTCTTTGTGGGCCCATCAATGGATTGCCTGCCTGTCGGTCTCGAAACCCTTCTCGCCACATCATGTTATGGTCGTTTGTAGTACTAGCAGCATCTTCTGTCACCTTTCTGTACATTTTTGCCCGCTCCCTGGCGCGCAGACCAAGAATAAGAGAGCCTATGGAGATGTACAAAGATGACAACAACTCTGAATCCAAGAACCAGGAAGCTTCTGAGGAGCTTAAGATTCCAAGAATTTCTTACCCTCAACTTTATGAGGCAACAGGAGGGTTTAGCCCTTCTGGTTTAATTGGTTCAGGTCGATTTGGGAGGGTTTATAAAGGAAGTCTCAAAGATAACACGAAAATCGCAGTCAAAGTACTAGATTGTTGTGCTAAAGAAGTTTCTGGAAGCTTCTGGAGGGAATGTCGGGTTCTGAGGAATACGCGGCACAGGAATTTGACAAGGATAATAACAATATGTAGTAAGCCAGATTTCAAGGCCATTGTTTTCCCGTTGATGTCCAATGGAAGCCTGGAACGACATTTGTACCCTTGTCATGGGTTTAGGCAGGGGTTGGACTTAGCCCAGATAGTTAGCATTTGCACAGATGTGGCAGAAGGAATGGCTTATCTTCACCATTATTCACCAGTGAGAGTTGTTCATTGTGATCTTAAGCCTAGCAATATTCTTTTAGATGATGATATGACTGCTCTAGTGACTGATTTTGGTATTTCAAAGCTTGTGGGAGGTGATATTGAGACCGCTTCATCCAATGATTCCATTTCTTTCGGCTCTACAGATGGCCTGTTATGCGGTTCTATTGGCTATATTGCTCCTGGTATGAAAATTTCACGCAATATTACAGTTCTTTTTTTCATTTTTTCTTATGTTTTTTGTTTGCACTGTCAGAGGATTAATACGAACTTAAAGCCTAACTGGGGTGATTAATATTAAACCTGTGTAGAACTCCAAACTTACTGTTTTGATATTTGATTGCATCAGAATATGGCATGGGGAAAAAGGCTTCAACACAAGGAGATGTGTACAGTTTTGGGGTACTTCTTCTAGAGATAGTCACAGGGAAACGTCCGACAGGTGTTCTCTTAGAGGAAGGTTCCAACTTGCATGAATGGGTTAAAAGTCATTATCCACACAATCTAGATCCAATAGTTGAACAAGCATTGTTAAGATCAGCTCCTCATAGCATCACAGCAGAACAGGAAAACAAGGTGTGGCGCACCGTTCTCTTGGAGATGATAGAGCTTGGGTTATTGTGCACGCAGTACTCGGTCTCAATTAGGCCAACTATGTTGGATGTAGCCCAAGAGATGGAGGGGCTCAAGCAGTATATCTCAAACCCTGTCTCAGAGTTCTGTGATGATATCCCTCGCAAATTCTGACATTTTGTAACTAACAATCATTGGACTGGTAAAAAAAGTGCAGAAGGGAAAGAAAAGTTATATTGCAATCTGTTCTTCAATTCACAATGAAGCCAAATATTCATTATTTTCAGCTTTGGAGGAGAAGGCGATACTTTTCAGACGCTTCTTATACCGTATCAGTCAGTCTACAGAGTTGTGGAGGCAAATTTCATCATGGGAACATTTGAAAACAGTGTCTTGAATGAAAGGGTAATTCTGAAACATCCAGCTGGTTAGTGCGCCATAGGCTGAACCCTTGAGAAACCGCACATCGGAGTAATGCTGTTGTTATTGAATTTGAATTGGGTGCCAGTAATCTGTCTTTTTTGGAAGCTGTAGAGTCATCATCTGCCTGCAATTGTTTTCTGGTGAAATGAGAAGCAGGAATTTTATTGGATTTGTGGTCCTTGAAAGCGATAAGAAAGTTTATGGTGATGAAGTCGTAATTGGTTAGTATTAAGTAGGCAAAAGGCCATGTAAGCCAACCAAAATGCAGGCCTTGTTGTTTGTATGATGATGAGAATTGGAAAACTGTTCTAAAATAGGGTGTAGATAGTAATGTAAAACATTGCAATGACCTACAAAAGTTGACTAAGCAACTTCTTATTTGTATTGTATTATACAGCCTACTAATCATTTAAGTAGCAGCAAATGCTTTCCATAATAGAAATGCACTAGCTTTCTTTTAGCCTACCATTATATGTGTACTCAACAATGCTCACAATCGACTGGAGGAACCGCGCTACCTGTTTCACTAGCTGTCAATATCACTATATCAGTGATGTGTGCAGGAGTGCAGGAGAAACGAAAGCGGAAAGGGTGATACAACACTAGCTTTGATTTGGTTGTAAAGTATTTTATTAGTCCTGTCGTTATAAGCTAATTCTGCCAATGTCAGCCAGATAACAATTTTATCCAAACAAATCAAGTGATTAATGTGTATTTTAAGTCAATCCAATGCATCCAAAAAACATCATTCTTTTGTAACAGCATCAGATCATAGATTTATGATAAGCTAGCATCAATAAAAGTGGCTTTAGCCCTGTCTAGATATGACCATCAAATCATCTATCAGAAGATTGCATAATAGGGACCATGGGTGATGCAGTTTATCTCCTGATTCATCTACCCTTCTAGCCTATTTGAGTTCGACACTTTACTCTAAATGAGTGTCCATTGTTGATATAACACGCATTCAAACAAGGACACTCCCACATTTTATTTTCGGCCAAAACATGGACAAAATTAATTAATCATATCCGACACTTAGACATGCACCCGCTTCTAGATTCTTTAATATCTTATGGTAAGTTGAACTTTTTGATGCTCACCTATCTTGAACACTGTTGTACTTTTTGTATTACAAGATTACTATTACAATATGAATACAAATATGATTCTTTCCATAACCGTTTATATCAAATATCTTGTGTATCTTTTATATATGTTAAGTGTATCAATTAGTTATCATATAATTAGGAGTAGTTGCCATATTATTAGGAGAATCCTATGAGGAGTCAAAGATAGCCTTTTAGCTGTTGTTAGTATATATTGCAGACCTCTTGTACGTTGTTTAATATCAATAAGAATTATTCTCTTCCATATTATTGTCTTCTAGTTTTCACATGGTATCGTGAGCGAGGTTGCGATTCACAAAATAATTCAAAACGAAAATACAAAAATTTGTCGAGTTCATCATGCCTGATGATGACGGTAAATTGAAAGGAGCTGCGAGTGGTCCAAAGACCATTCCTGCTACATCTCCTCTGTATCTCCATCCATCGGAGAGTCCAAACTTGAATGTCACACAAATCAAATTCAATGGCAACAATCACGATCGATGGGCATAAGCGTTCAAGAATGGTTTAGATGCCAAAAATAAATTGGCAATCTTTGAAGGGAAGGTGAAGAGACCCGAGTCCAGTGGAGAAGAAGACGATATCGAGACTGTTGCGTGAAGACAATGTAATGCCATGATACGAGCATGGTTGAGGAATGTGATCGATGAAAAACTTCATCCGAGTATTGCATTCACGCAATCAGTAGCAGAGATTTGGGAGGAATTACGAGATAAATATTCGGCTGGGAACGCGCCACGAGTCCACCAATTGAAAGGAGAACTCAATGAATGCAAACAGGGCAGCGACACGGTAGTCGAATACTATACTCGACTCAAATCGATATGGGATGAGCTAGGAAACTATAGCAAAATCAAGGAATGCACTTGCGGGGCAGCTGTGTCGATAGTCAAAGAAATGGAAGAGGAAAAAGTACACCAATTCCTCATGGGATTGGATTCAAAATTGTACGGGAATGTGAGGACAAACTTGTTAATGGAGGATCCCAAAGCTACGCTCGCGTGCGCCTACGCTGTTGTCTTGCGAGAGGAAAGGCATGCTTCGACGACCAAATTCAGAGAAGAAAAAGTCGAGACAGCGATGGCGATGCGTGGTGCAGGAGGACACGAAAGAGGCTGGAATCAGAGAAGTGATAATGATGACATAGAGACACCACCTCAATGCAATTCTTGTGGCAAATATTATCATACCAAAGATACTTATTACAACAAACATGGCTACGATGTGGTGAAGTCGCGTGGGAGAGGAAGAAGAGGAAGTGTTGCTCATAGAGGCCGAGGCAGAGGAAGGGGCCGAAGCCAGGAACAACATCAGTCCAATGCTGTCGGAACTTCAGGAACGAAAGATGTAGAGGTCAGTCAGTCGAATTTTGCTTTCATAACACAGGAAATTGAGCGACTGAAAATTCTACTGAAGGGAAGTCCTTATGGCAATGAAAAATTGAAAGGTATGAAGTTAACAATTGATATTGATTGGATGATAGACAGTGGGTGTGTTCTCACCACATGATAGGAAAACGGGAATTATTGGTAAACACACGGGTCGACGAAAAATCCTCTATAGTCAGTTTACCTGACGGTAGGCGAGTTGAAGCAAGGGTTCATGGCGAAATCTGTTTGAATAAAAATTTCGTACTACGTGATGTTTTATTCGTACCGACACTTACCTGTGACTTAATTCCTTTTAAACAATTAATTAGTGAGAACAACTGTATTGTGACATTTTACTCCGATTCTTGCGAAATACAGGACCTGGATTCGAAGATGATGATTGGACGTGGTGAGCATCAAGATGGGGTGTATTATTACAAGCCAAAGGAGGAAGAAACCGTGGCACAAGTGAAGGTTACAAATGAGCCATATCTATGGCACAAACGACTTTGGCATCCATCACAAAGTATTTCTCGTTTTTCTGATTTAATTGGTAGTAATTTGCATTGGACTTTGGACACGGCTTGTGATTCGTGTTGTAAGGCAAAACAATCCCGTACTCCTTTTCAATTAAATCATAAACATTGCGACACTTTATTTGGCTTAATACATTGCAATATATGGGGACCGTATAAGGTTGCTAGCTTGAAACGAGCCCATTATTTTTTAACTATTGTGGATGACCGTAGTCGGGGAGTTTGGGTATATCTTATGAAGGAAAAGAGTGAAGCTGACAATTATATGAAAATTGTTTGTCAAATGGTGAAAACCCAATTTGAGACTTGTGTTAAAAGGATTCAAAGTGACAATGGGACCAAATTGTTGTCTCGACCTATGCAAGAATCTATGCAGAAAATGGGATTTTATTTCAGACCAGTAATACCGTTACACCCCAGCAAAACGGTCGAGTTGAGAGGAAATACCGTCACATATTAGAAAAAGCCCGTGCCCTACGTTTTGAAAGTAACCTACCTTTATATTTTTGGGGCGAATGTGTCTTGACGGCTATGTACTTGATAAATCGTACGGCCACGCCTCTCTTAAACGGCAAGACCCCTTTCGAAATTTTATATCGCCAAAAGTCGAAATACGAAAATGTTAGAGTGTTTGGATGTTTGTGTTATGTCCATAATAATGACCCAAAACGAGATAAATTTAATGAACGGGGTAAGCGTTGTGTCTTCCTTGGGTACCCACACAGTAAGAAAAGCTGGAAAGTGTATGATATCAAGGAGAAATGAGTCTTTGTATCCCGTGACGTTCATTTTTATGAGACTGAATACCCTTACTTACGTGCCAATAATGAGTCACAAACCCATATTGATCACGATAACACAGGGGATGTTTTGAATAAAGTATTAAGGGGGAGTAATGATGTATACACTTGGGTAGACAATGAGGAAATACCGGATACAGAGAGCATAATTGAGCAGCCAACAAACACGCCTAACAGTACGGAAATAGGCAAAAATGCAACTGCTCACAACAACCCCGTTACTGCCCAGACAGAGGACGAATAGATGGGCCGTGGAGCTCTTCATAAGTTCGAACCTTTATAGAAGAAAGACTATTATTGTAAGACGACAAGAGTAATTACACCCACTCGAGATGCAAGCCATGTTCCATCAAAATCTTCGTTCTCTGGTACGCGTAACCCTCTCGGTAGTTACATCTCTAATGATTGTTATTCAAAGTCACATAAATGCTTTCTTGCCAAGCTCGATGCACATAGGGAACCAACCTCATATCGAGAGGCTGCCCATAATGAACTATGGCGAGTGGTTATGCGCAAGGAGATTGATGCACTAGAAGCAAATGGGACTTGGAGGATTGAAAATCTACCAATAGGGAAGAAAGCAATTGGGTATAAATGGGTATTCAAGGTCAAGTATCATGCAAATGGGGAAGTTGAACGATACAAAGCACGTCTTGTAGCCCAAGGATTCACCCAAGTAGAAGGTATCGACTTTCATGAAACTTATGCACCGGTTGCAAAGATAACGAGTGTGAGGTGTACTGTTTACTTGCAGTGGCGATTAAGAAAGGTTGGATAATTGAGCAATTGGATGTCAACAATGCTTTCTTACATGTCGACCTTGAAGAGGATGTGTATATGCGAATTCCACCGGGTTTTGAACGGGACAAAGGTACGAAAGTTTTCAAGCTACTGAAATCTCTTTATGGCCTAAAACAAGCTTCACGTTATTGGTTTGCAAAACATACCGTATTCATGAAAAATTATGGTTTTGTACAATCACTTGTTGAATACTCATTATTTACACTAAATCGTGAGGAAATTTTTATTGGCGTTTTAGTGTATGTTGTCGATATGATTGTGGTTGGTAATAACTCTCTAACTTGTGGTAAGTTTAAGAAGTCCCTGGATGCAAACTTTGGCATCAAAGATTTAGGCAAGCTCAAATTTTTCCTTGGCATCGAAGTTGCTCATAGTCGGGATGGGTTGTTCCTAAATCAACGAAAGTATGCTATTATCATCATTGAAGATAGCGGCATGACAGGCGCCAAAACAGCTTACACACCCATTCAAGCCTGTCATAACTTAACACTCGCGAAAGGGGAGGTTTTGTATGACATTATGAAATACAGACGACTTGTGGGGAAACTGGTCTACTTGACTATCACTCGACCGGACCTAGTTTCTGCAGTTCATGTGTTGTCACAATTAGTTAACGAACTCAAGAAAGCACATTGGGATGCGGCTTTACGGGTCGTTTGTTACGTCAAGCGCAATCCGAGCAAAGAGATTACACTCACGGCTAATTCAAACTTCCAGCTCGAAGGTTATTACGATTCGGATTATGCTAGTTGTCCTATAACCCGGAGGTCCCTTAGTGGATATTTTGTGTCTATTGGCGGGTCACCCATTTTATGGCGAGCAAAGAAACAAGTTACCGTTGCTAAATCAACGGCCGAAGCAGAATATCGAGCCATGGGTGCGGTTACTAGTGAACTCTTATGGCTCAAGTCCTTCCTCGGTTCCTTGAGAATTTTTCACACCTCACCGATGCATATGTATTGTGACAATCAAGCTGCGTTACATATCTCGAAAAATCTTGTGTTTCATGACCGCACAAAGCACATTGAAATTGACTGTCATTTCGTGCGCCAACATCTTGTATCTAACACTATTGCAGCGTCTCATGTTTCGAGTAGAGAACAAATTGCTGATTTGTTCACCAAAGCGCTTGGTGGAGAGCCCTTCGATCATTTAACGTTAAAGTTGGGTCTCGGTATTCCCCATGCTCCAACTTGAGGGGGAGTATTAGAATATGAATACAAATATTATTCTTTCCGTAACCGTTTATATCAAATATCTTGTGTATCTTTTGTATATGTTAAGTGTATCAATTAGTTATTTATTGAAGAGTCGATATAGAAATACTCAAGAAGCGGGAGGGGGCGTTGAATTGAGTATGCCAACTTTTTCGATGTATGATGTTTGCGTGATTAAAACGAGTAACGAATAAACAACAATAAACAAGAGGAGACACGATATTTTTGAAGTGGTTCAGTTTCTCAAATCGAAACCTACGTCCACTATTCTCGTTTAATAAAATTAGTACCTCTCTCCGGATTACAATTTTATCAACCTTACTCGTACAACTAGACGTTAGTTGTAACTCAATCTAGATACCGTGAAATACCTATCTATCTTCCAGTACCGTGAAATACTTGAATACAACGAGTACCGTGAAATACTCAACTATCTTACGTAAATAACATAGATTTTCTATGGTTCTTCGTGTTCACAAATTGAACAAATAAGAACAGTACAACTTCTAGCACTTAAATATTGTAACGGAATATGACAGTTTAAGCACAATTAGTACACGTTTGCTTTTGACGGATTTTGCGGTTGTGATTTTCTTGTATGTAAAACGTCATATTCAATGTATTATGTGCATCCTATTTATATTGAATTACATCTAGGTATTTCAAACCCTAGATGACTAGGAATATTACCTTAATTAGACTTCTAGTTTTTAGGTAATACTTCTATCATTAAATCTTTAAACAATTTAGAAAAGATCTTATAAGATATAGAATATATTTTATAAAATCAATTTCCTAAATCTATATTTATTTAGGAAAGATTTTATAACCATAAGATGTAGAATATCTTTAAATAAAATCAATACCCTAAATCTTGTCAAGATATAATAAACTATATCTATTTCCATAATCAAGTTTGTTAAGATAATAAGTAAACATATTTACTTAATTTAACCTTACAAACATAAGGAAACGTGTAGCACCACACGGTATCATTAACCGTTTGGCACGCTTCCCTAGATTAGGATTTATACAATTGTGGTTAGAATAAAATCCTTAGTATATTAGGATAAATATTTAACTTATAAGATAATTATTTTAATCCTTTTTAACCATTGAATATTTATTCTATAATTACCACTTAAGATTTAATAATTCAATATTTCCAAAATAAGATAACAATAATATATCAATTTTTAGAAAATCAAATCGCTATGTACTGATCCGTGCATTTATTACTGCTTTGTAAAGTTATAGCTACGCGCTATAACTTTCAACGAGTTATATACCAAAGTTATAGCTGAGAGCTATAACTTCAGCTATAACTTTAGCCAATAGCGCTCTTAACTCAAATATTTCGTTACTCGATATCTATCCTAACTAATCTTCACAAAGACTATAAGGAACTTGAGATCTTCCATCAACCTTTGACTAGCTTATGCTTGATTAACTCATCTTGAATCTTCTAGATGAGACACTCTTTTAACTTCACGTTTGATTGACGAGATCTTCCATTTCTATACTTTCTGTACACTTAACACACGATTACACGTACGACTATATAATAAATTACCTAGACTTGTCATTATCAAAAAGATAAACATATACTAATATATACTTATTAACATATCACTCAACAGTTATCATATAATTAGGAGTAGTTGCCATATTATTAGGAGAATCCTATTAGGAGTCAAAGATAGCCTTTTAGCTGTTGTTAGTATATATTGCAGACCTCTTGTACGTTGCTTAATATCAATAAGAATTATTCTCTTCCATATTACTGTCTTCTAGTTTTCACAATTATATACAAACTAGTAACTAATACAAAACAAATGCACTAAAAACATAAATGAAAACAAGATAAGACGATGTATTACACCCAATCGAATCACGCTAAACGCGTTTTCCTTAAGAGTATTTCGACCCTATAACTTCTGGGTTGCACGAAATCTCTGTAGGATAAGACGATTCCTTTGTCTAAGGCAACAACAAAGAACAATTAACAATACGAGAGTTTGGTTTTGCTTTTGTAAAATGCCAAAATCCGAAAAGATAATGTTAGGCTTTTTTAACGAACCAACTCTTCTATATATATATATATATATATATATATATATATATATATATATATATATATATATATATTATATATTAGATATTTGTTGTAAATGGATACGGTAACTGAAAGATTATAATCGGTTGCCTTTCATTCATTCTGGTCAAAGAGTATATATACACCTAGGGTACATTAAGCTAAGCGTACAAAACAGGAAGGTAATATCAAACAGAATAATATCAAATCAGAACAGATCAGAATAACTACAAATCATAACAAGAATATTTCATATTCTATTACACCCCCGCGGTCGAGAGTATATGAGAGCGGACGTTGAGGCTAGAGCAAAAATCGTCTAAGAGTGCTTTAGGGACTCCCTTCATGAAGATATCGGCATACTGATAGCGAGAGGGGACATGAAAAACCTTAACCTGACCAAGAGCAACCTTCTCGCGAACGAAATGAATGTACATCTCTATATATATGGTTCGCTGGTGATTGACTGGGTTGCCAGAGAGATTAACAGCACTAACATTGTCACAATAAACAATAGTGGCAGTGGACAAAGGACAATGTAACTCCAGTAGTAAATTACGTAACCAACATGTTTCAGCTACGACATTAGCAACGCTGCGATATTCGGCTTCGACAGTAGAATGAGACATTGCTTGTTGGCGCTTAGATGACCAAGATACAAGGTTGTCACCGTGGTGTACACAATAATCTGATGTGGAGCGGCGAGTATCGGGAGTCGGGACATCCACCCCAATCGGCATATAATAGGTCATTAAAGAGAGCCGAGAGAGGAGGGCTGAATGGTGAGGTCATGGTCAATAATACCCCGAAGGTATCGAATAATACGTTTAAGAGCGGCATAGTGACGTTCCCTTGGATCGTGCATGTAAAGACATACTTGTTGGACCGCATATGCAATGTCGGGGTGAGTAAATGTGATATATTGCAAGGCCCCGGCAAAGCTACGATATTGAGTCAGGTCTGAGATAGGAGGGTGTAACACCCCGTAATTTCCAAGTCATTATATATTATTAAAATCTTATTTTAGTAATAATAATGTTCCACAATAAATAAAATTCCATTTAAAATATATCGTTTTTGACAATGATATTAATATGTCCGTCTGAAAGTTATACTTCTTAAACTTGTGAAACGCTACTCGGTCCTTGTTGCTAATTTTGAGATATTTTAAGGACATATCTAGCTTTTGCTTATAAAATAAAGTTTTAGCTCTTTCTCTTAGCTTTCCAACGCCACCAAAAACACCTCATTACGAGTTCTGTGGAGGAAATTATGCCGAACATACGAAAGGCCGTCACGGACCATCCGCAAACGAGACACTCGCTCGTTGCTTACTCTTTACTCTTTTCCACATGTACTTAGAGACACTTGGCTAAGTATACAACTTTGCCTTGCTGCCCAAGGTCCTTCCTTCTACTTCCTTCTTCTTCATTCCTTTACTTATTTTTTTCAGCTAAAACACCCAAACACAAACACCATTGTTACACTCTTTACCTTCAACCTTAAGACGATCGTAAAATCTTCGTTTCTTATCGGTTTTCGACGATTTTCGCGCCTATCTCTTCCACTCCTCGCCCTCCATCTTTATAGGTAATAAGAGTATGAAATGTTTTCCTTAATATACTCTGGTCGTGGCCTTTAAGGCACGATTCTCATAGCTAACCTCGTTTATTTATGTGTAGCTAGTTCGGTTGTCCAAACCGGAGTGGCTTTAAGTTCAAAATCATGCTTATTGAAGAGTTATAAGGTAACGGTGATGGGTTACTCGACTTATCGTCTATGTTTGCATGTGTTCTATATGCTAGTAATGTTTAGTATACTAGAATTGTGTTTGGTTAAATAGTGACATGATTAGGTTCATAAATCATATGTTTGGATGAATTTCATTTTGCATGGTTGTGTTGGATGATATTCTAGTTGGAAATTCATTAAGAATTGTATTGTTGAATGAAGTTGTGATGTTTGAGGATGATTAGTTTGATAGTCTTTCAAGTTCATAATGCTTGGTTTACTTTGGTTATTTGATAAGTTTCAGCACCTTGACAAATCTGTCCATTGTCTTGTACAATTTATTTCGACATCTTAGATTATTCGTCTTTGAAAATGTTGAAAAGAGACCCCTGTTTATTTTAAGTGTAGAGTCTACCTCTAAAATTTCGTAATTGTATTGTATGTCGTTTGTTCACAATAAATTATTTACGAACATTGCGCTGAAATACTCGCAGAACGGACAGTAGCTCAAAGATTATTTCGAAAACCATTTGTATACTTTGAAACTATTCTGGTCCTTTTCAATAAATAAACTTTGAAGAGTTTAGATGATGATAGGAGTTTGCGTTGCCCCAAAATGATTTGTTAAACCCGTTTTATGAAGCAATACATTTTGTGTGACGGTTTATGACACTGTGTAAAGATCAGACAATAACCCCCTGTTACGTTCGTATTTTGAAAATGTTTATTTGACAAATATTGTAGATAAAAGTCTTTTTAATCCGACCCAGCTGGCCTTGTATCATTTAGATTTTATTTGAATTAATTATGAATTTTATGGCAGAGTACAGCTGTAATGTGAAATGCGTTTAGAACTTTTGTTTCATTATTCAATCCCGTGTGTTCTCTTTCGGCATGGAACGGATATAAGTGTTGTATTTTTCATCTTTTATTGGCTCATGTATGTTTAAATGAGTGGGTTAACGTTTATGTTATCCTAAGCTTGTGTAGGTGACGGTTATGTCATCCTAAAATTGTGTTGGCGACGGTTATGTTGCCTTGACATGTGAATAGATAGCGGTGGTACGATTTGTGTATCACTGTAATGAACTAACGCCACCCATGTAATGGGAATTTATCTATGTTCGGGATTGGTCGGAGGCAGTAGTTATACGCTCCAGTCCCCGTGTGTCGTTCGGTGTAAGGCATTACATCGAGAGGTCTGGCCAGGTCTTAGGCATATAGGCAGTGGTTTTACGCTATACATAGTATTCGGAGGCAGTGGTTATACGCTCCGTAGCTGGAGGCAGTGGTTATACGCTCCAGTAGCTGGAGGTAGTGGTTATACGCTCTAGTAGCCAAAGGCAGTGGTTATACGCTCTGGTACGTCAGAGGCAGTGGTTATACGCTCTGACGGTGTTCATTATATTCCTGTGTTGTTTGATAGTTGTATGCTTTGTAATCGGAGGCAGTGGTTATAAGATCCGTAACTGGAGGCAGTGGTTATAGGCTCCAGTAGCCAGAGGCAGTGGTTATACGCTCTGGTATGTCAGAGGCAGTGGTTATACGCTCTGACTATGTGTATTCTTTGCTTGGATGTTTCCTTGATTTTGATACTATCTCATATTCTGGCTTTAATTCTGTTATACATGTTGATTCATACTGTTTTCACATGTTTTTGACTTATCGCCCACGCATTGATCATGTTGTTCATGTTTGGTAATATATATGATTGTTTATGAAATTATATACATGTTCATATGTATAAGATGTTTAGTATTACCGTTTACATGTTTTCTGACGTAAAGTGGCTGGGAGAACCCTGAGTTACTCCCCACTGACTGTGGCGTTCATGTTTCATGAATGTAGGTTGATGCTGTTTGGGGAAGACGTGTGGCTAGCGAGCATTGTTGAGAATTCGACAATTACCCTTACGCTTAGTTTAGATTTCATTCATGTTGTTATCGTGGGATACCTTATCCCTCGTCTATTTAAATTATTTTGTATAATTTATACTTTCTCATTAGTTTTTAGTCTTCCGCATGTTGTTTTGATATTCCGCGAAAAAGTTTTAATAACTATGTCGAAAAGTTTTTAAAAGTATCCTATTTCCGCTGCAAATTACTTGTTTATTTTTATGCTAAATCGCGGGGTGTCACAAGGGCCTGGAGAAGCACTGAGTTTAGAGCTAGTGTCAACGGGGTCTGAGAGGGCTTGCAAGAAGACATGTGAGCACGAGCCAAAATTTCTTCTACATACTTACGTTTGGACAAAAATAACCCCTCCTTTGTGTGAGTCACGACAATGCCAAGAAAATAACTAATAGAACCCAGGTTGGTCATGGAGAATTCAGCCCTTAAGCGATTAATTATAGAGGAGCGTAAAGCATCAGAAGACGTGACTAAGATAATGTCGTCTACATATAAAAGAATATAGGCAGTGGCATGGTCATTGTGGAGGACGAATAGAGAATGGTCCACACGGCTGTGAACAAACCCAATAGATGAAACATATGTGGCAAAGCGTTGATACCACTCCCGAGGAACCTGTTTCAGACCATATAGAGATTTTTTTCAGTAGACAGATGTAGTCGGGGTGCTCACGTTCACGGAAACCCGGGGGTTGATGCATGTAAACTGTTTCCGCTAAATGGCCATGGAGGAAAGTATTTTTCACATCAAGCTGGTGCATGGACCAATGATTAGATTCGGCGATACTGAGCACAGTTCGGATGGTGGCGGGTTTCACCACAGGACTGAATGTTTCATCACAATCAATGCCAACCTATTGGGACCTACCATTAACAACCAGACGAGCTTTGTACCTTTAAAGAACACCGTTAGATTTAAACTTATGTTTAAAAAGCCACATATAACGGGTGATATTCACATTGGTCGGTCCGGGAACCTGAACCCATGTCTCATTTTTCATAAGAGCATCGTATTCGTCACGCATAGCCCAATTCCAATTGGGGTCATGGAGGGCTAGAATGGGACTTTTGGGGAGCGGGAAAGGGGTGACAGTGGTGCATAGGTTGATGATGTTACGAGTTTTAACAATATCGTGTTGTAGGCGGGTGCGCATATGAGGGGACAATGGTGAGGGACTAATGGGAGGTGAGGAACCAGGAGGGTTCGTGGGGGAGGCGGAGTCTGTAGGAGTAGTGGGGGTAGGGGACGGTTGGGTGTCAGTAGTGGCTGAATGGGGTGGCTGGTGAGGGCAACGAGTATAAACCCGTAAGGGGGTGGTAGCGGGTGTAGGGTCAGTACGGCAGGGCTTGTGCTTACGGAATGGGTAGAGGTATGTGGTTGGCTAAGGTGATGTTGAAGGTAAGGGGGAGATGCGGTGTCCAGGAAGGGGTAGGCCGAGGGAGATGGATTATTGAGGGTGTGATATGGAAATATGATTTCGTGGAACGTGACGTGACGAGAGACAATCATCTTACGAGTAGAAACTCAAGACACAAGAAGCCGCGATGGTGTTGGGAAAAGTGTCATCGACAATAGTGTGATCACATGATTTTATTATTTATCATAAAATCATAAAATCTCATATATATTTATATATTGAATACGAAAGGGATAATATATTATTAAGTCGACTGATCATTATTTACCGGTAATGGTTGGCTTTAAATAGTTTGACATTACCCTCACATGATGGGGTAATTAGTTGATCCCTAGTGGTCACACCGAAAGGATGTTGCCCGAAATTGTTAAGATTAATAATTCGTATACGATATGAATTTATTAATGCCCTAATATGAACGAAATAGATGAGAGGTACGTTTCTCGTGATAATATGATTTTACGTGATTCGTTTATAATAAAATAAGTAATTATTTTATAATCGATAATTATCGTATATTTTATCTGTAAGGGTTATCGATTAGTAGTGATTACAATAGAGTTGTGAATCACGGTTGATTAATATGAAATGACGAGTTTTACGAAATAAATTGGTAATTTGTACTTAAATGTTAAGTAATCTGAAATTCTATTTAAATTGGTTAAATACACATTTTAAATTGCCTAATGTCATATTTCATGTGATATGTCACACATGTGACATTTTACATTTGAAAAAATTGTAAAACTTAAAATGGAACCCATTTTATGTAATATGAGGGTCGTGTAAGTGTGTTTGTGTGGGTGATGATTGTTTTTATCTTATTAAGATTAAGGTAAAATAATTATACCATAATCTAGTCTTATGTTGATATGACTAATGCATGTTATAGAAAAGACAAAAATGAAATTACTCTTCCCCAAATTTGCATGTGTGCTGTGTGCATGCATGAGGGGGTAAGAGTTTTGTTCCCTCTTTTCTTATATAATGCATACTACCACATTTACAAAATAGTAGTTCATTTTTATAGTTCATTTTTATGAGATAAAAAGTTGGACTCATTCATCTTAAAATATCCTCTCATAATATTACTATATATTTCATAGTAATTATTTTTCAAAGTGTAGAAAAATCGTTTTAAGGCAAATTAATACTAGATAATAAGATTGTTTAGTATTGTTATTTCGGGTTCATCTTGGGTGCTTACTTGGGAGGACTTCTACTGTTGGGGTCTCGGAATTCATCCCATTTTCATAGCTCAAGAACGGTTTTTGGTAGGTGACCAAAACTGTGCCCTAGTGCCATATCCGCAATGTAGGGTTTCGAACTTATTCTTGCATGCATAAGATTTGAGTTTCATTTTATGAGTTAAATGGTATCAGAGCAATACGGTTGTAAATAATTTCTGGAAAATCGTTTTCCTTCAAGTGGTATCAGAGCAATACGGTTGTTGCATGCATAATCGGTATATTTTTCGAGTAAATTAGATTTCCAAACAAAAATTGAAATTTTGTGTTTTATATGGATAAATCACGAAAATATTTTTGCATGTTAAAGTTTCTGGTCCTAAAGTGTTTTTAGGACATAAAATATATTTCAATTATACGATTATATTGTTCATTTATTTAATTTTTCGTTATTTTAATGCATTTTATACGATTAAAATGTGTTTATTAAGGGGAAAATAGTTAAATTAACTTTCTGGCCGAAATTTTGTAGTATGTTCTTACATGCATATTTATATTGTGAATATTAAATTTCGTAATTTATGAAGTACTTTTGCATGGATTATGAATTTTAATAGTTAAAATGTCATAACATGAGAATAAATGGGTAAAAATGGTTATATTATGAATTTGACTACGAAAATATTAGGAGATGTCATATGCAACATTTACAGTGTTCATGTAAATTTTTAGATTTTATTATCATACATTGCATGATTAATGATTTTTATTGTAAAAATCGAATTAATCGTGACTAATTTCGACTTAAATAGTTTGAGTTGCAATTTGGGCATAAAAATTTAACACAATGTCATATATCATATTTACAGCATGCATGTAATATTTGTGATTTATTATCGAATATTGCCTGAGGTACGATTTTAATAGTTAAAATCGGGTAAAATGTGACATAATTTGTTAAAAATAGTAAATGTTATTATTATGGCCTAAAGATTCACCCATAGATGTCATATGAGATATGTTCATCAAAATATTTTTCATGGGGGATGAAAGTTTCTGAATTTTTAATTATTGATTTTATGAGATAAAGTAGAATAATTGAATTTTAAGAGTCATAAAGCATTTTTCCAGACTTGGGGGCAACGTTTTTTCTGTCCATATCAGATTCTAAAAGAGTTTTAGAAAACATAAAAAAATTTATTGGTATTTTATTGCATTTTTAAATGGTGAATTTTAAATTTCCGACTTAAAAATGCGCGTTGTACGATTTATTTGTGAAACAAATTAATTATTTTATTAATACTAATATTGTTATGTTTCTGGAAATTTAAGGAATTTCCAGAATATTCAAAATTAGAATTTTGATTGTTTCGAAATTTTTATGAATCATTTGGCTTTTTGTATTATTTTTCCCGTAAAAATGACTAATTATCGAACAATATATTAATAAATCGAGTTGAATCATGAATTCATGATTGAAATTCGGTGGGACCGAATTTTGATACCAAAAATTTTTAGGATCATTACTTGGACATAAATGAGATTTATGTAATTTTTTAGTGATTATAAAAGTTATTATCACGCAAATCCGTAAAAACCGTAATCAAATATACGATATTTGCTCCCAAGGCGATTTGGCTTAAAATTTGGCATCTGCATACATATTTTAATGCTGCATTTTATTTAGTATGAATGTCATATTTATGTTATTTATTTTACGTAATTTGGAATTATGTAATTTCTTAGTATGGCCTTAATTGTTAATTGGTATTACCCGTAATGTAAGGGAATATCGATTTGGTTGTAATTTAATGTGATTTCGTATCACCGGCTTGTAATTTAATAGTTTTAAATTTTATTTACAATATAATAGTTTGTATTATATTTTATTGTAATCCCGGTGATTCCAAGAGATGGGGCCATTCGGAAAGGAGTTCCATCAAGACGGTGTTTTCTTGGGAGGCGCGCATTGAAGTTCAAGGGACCAAAGAAGGTGGTTTCCAAATTTGTAATAGTTAATTAGATTTTCTAATTTTAGGAAGCCCATACTAGGGTTTTTATTTCTTGCTTTGCATTTTCTTTATATGTTTGCATGAATCGCCAAATCGTCATAACTAAACATGCATATAAATTAATCGAGTTTAAATCGACCGTGGCAATTAATTATTATATTCACCGCTTAGTTCACTTAAAACGTGATAGATAATAAATTGTCAAGGCCTCAACGTTATTAAATAATTGTGCAATTGGCCGTACCAAAGATTAGAACCATGTGCTCAATTAGTGGAGCATGTTGGGACTCTTAGATTGCACCTAGTTGACATCCCGTAAGAACTCGTTATTGACAGAATTCTTCATTCTTTGTACTAAGTAAAAACATATATTCAATTCAAGGTGAACTTCAACATTCAAAACTTGGACACATCTTTTGATGAATTGCATAACATGTTTGTGCAAGCCGAAAAGAACATAGGGCTAAAAGTTAGCACCACGAGAAATGTCTTAAATGTCAACACTATGAGCAATAGGACCTTTAAGAAGGGACAAAAAGGCTTGAAGAAGCTTGTTCCCGTTAAAGAGCAAGAAGATGGTTTTGGAGGCTAGCACCTCAAAGACCAAAGAGGCAACCTCTATTGAGGACAAGTAACATTATAGTAATGGCTTTGGGCATTGTAAAGGAAATAGTTTCAAGTACCTTGCCGACATAAAATCTGGAAAGATACTTCCAGTAGGTATTTGACTATCCCATCTTTCATGTTTCATAATCACATTTGATATATGATATAAGTTGTGATGCATGCTCCTTTTAGGGTAAATAGGGCATCATAGCAAGGATAAAAGCAAAGAGAAACAAGCTTAGACGATCCATGGATGCTACAAGTAGCTACCCTAGAAGGATTATCAATTAGAGCTTGATCTCAATTTTTGCTTTTATTTCAAGTCGTGTGTAAATTTTAGAACTTTTATTTCCTTGTAAGACTTGGAAATTGTTTCCATAATGCAAAAGGTTGTATTTTGGATATTAGTGACTTGGTTTTCAACCCAAGTTCACTTCTTTTGTGCTATTTCGTTCTAAATTAACCTTCACACATCCTTGCATTTTAGAAACATGAAATCATTTGAATTTTTTTTTTTTTTTTTTTTTTTTGATAAGGTAAGAAAACTAGGTAGATCCTCTTGAATAGGACCAAACTATCTCATCCTTTCGAATGAGTAAGGTAAGTTGAAGCCACCGGCTTTCAACCCACCTCGAAAGAGTTGGACATGAATGTCCAACAGAAGCCATGAAGTCAACAACCTTGTTGGCTTCACGGAAACAATGTTTAATTATCACTTCATCGAAAAAATGAAGATCAAGTTTCACATCCTTGATAATACTAGAGATTTCCCACGGGATCTGCCAGGTGCTACGGAGTGAGTTAATAACACATAAATTATCACCCTCCACAATTAACTTAGAGATTCCTAATTGTTTAGCGGCTAAAATAACTTCTTTTAAAGCAAGTGCTTCTGCGATAAGAATACTATTAGATCCACACTTTTTTGCTCCTAATAACACGATTTCACCATTATGATCTCTTATACAAAATCCTAAAGCAGCTTTATCGCCATTTATTCTCGATCCGTCAAAATTTAGTTTTAGGAAACCATTACTAGGTTTCTCCCACCAGATTTCCTGCTTACTAGAAGTATTTCTAACAGACTTTTCTTTCTCGGGATTGTTGAGATCTTTATGTCTAGTTTCGTTCCAAACCTTAATGCTATTATTACATAAAGTAATAAGTTTGTTTATATTGAAATTAACATTATTAAAGATAATATCATTTCTATAAAACCATGCATTCCACCAAACAAAAACGATCTTAACAAAATCCTCTTGTGGAATTAAGTCTTTGAGATAATTAAGCTTCATAAGAAAATCTTTACTTGCAATATCATCATAATTTGACACAAAATTGTTATAGCTAGTAATGTTCATTTCTTGGATAATAGACCCAATCAAAGGACATTCGTAAAAGAAATGATCTTTATTTTCACTAGGATAGTTACACAAAATGCAATGAGGTGGGACATTAATATGACTTTTGAGAAGTCTATCTTTCGTTGGGAGGCCGTCAACACATGCTTTCCAAAGAAAAAATTTCAATTTTGGTGGAATATTCAATTTCCAAACCCACTGAAAATTACATTTTTCATGAGCGTGATCGAATAAACCTTGTGCTAGCCAAGTTGCTGTTTTTGTAGAGAAGTTTCCATCCACGGACAACCCCCATATGAGGGTATCCGGAATATTATTATGTGGCAAAGGAATGTTAGTAATCTGATTCACAATATCGTTATTAACCAAATTGGCTAATTTACAAACATCCCATTGTTTGTCAGAGGTTATGAAATCTTTAACCAAAAGATTAAGATCACGGCTACTATCATCATCACTCGTAATGCTGGTAAGTGGCTGCGAGAACACCCAATTATCAGACCAAAACTTAATATTGCTACCATTACCTACCTGCCATCTCAATCCTTTTCTAAAGAGAGTCCGAAGACTCATAAGCTTTCGCCATTGCCAAGAAGAGACCGAGTTAGGCTTATGATCAAAAAGTGAACAATTTCTCAAGTATTTTTGAGTTATCACTCTAACCCATATACATTCCTTATCCATAAGGATTTTCCATAGAAGTTTCATTTGAAGGGCTTTATTTGCGGCTTCAGAAGATTTTATTCCCAATCCACCAATCGATTTCGGTAAGCAAACTTTATGCCAACCAATCAAACTAGGGGAGCGTTGCGAAGGATTCTTATTCCAAAGAAAATCTCTGTTTATCTTATCTAATCTCTTATGGATTGATGAGGGAAGAAGAAAGCTTTGCATTTGAAAAGTTCCCTTCGAGGCTAAATTAGCATTGATCAGAACTAGTCTACCTGCTTGTGATAAAGAATTTGCTTTCCATTTCGATAACTGTGTGCAAGAAGATTGAATAATACTTTCGAAAGTATTTTTAGTTACTCTGCGATCTATAATGGGACATCCTAAATACTTACCCAAATGAGCTTCCTCGTTCATATGGAGAATACCTCTAAAGGAATCCCGATGAGGTCGCTCAATATTTCTAGTGCATTGAAAAGTGGATTTATCAAAATTAACAAATTGTCCTGAAATTGTGCAAAATTTATCTAAAATAGATTTAATGGTTCTACAACTTTGATTAGAGGCTTTAGCGAAAATTATCGTATCATCCGCAAAAGTGAGAAAAGGGAAATCATTTGAATTGATTAGAGGACATATCAATGTAAGATCATTGAATATCCATTAAAGCTAGGAGCTTTGTTTCATCAATCATAAATTTTGAGTCAAAAACTCACGATTAGGGGACATTAAAACCAACATTTATAGATAAGATCTAGGATAATTTGTGAGAAACTACCTTACATTTATGTCCATTTTGTGAACAACTACCTTACTTTTTTTTTGTTAAAAACTACCTTTCATTTTAATTTTTTTGTTAAAAACTACCTAAAAAAGTTCTGAGGCCAATTTCTATTTATGAGCGAGTTGGATATCACACGTCTGAGTTCTCTAAATTTTCATTCTTATTTTGTCAAAAACTACCTTAAATTTTCATTCTTATTTTTGAATGTGGTAATGGGCATTGCAGCGTAATCAACGAAGTTGAGTACTCAAGGCCGTGCTTTAGTTTAGAAATTTAAGGTAGTTTTTGACAAAATAAGAATGAAAATTTAAGGTAATTTTTGACAAAATAAGAATGAAAATTTAGAGAACTCACAAGTGTGAAATCAATAATAAATAGAAATTGACCTCAAAACTTTTTTTAGGTAGTTTTTAACAAAAAATTAAAATGAAAGGTAGTTTTTAACAAAACAAAAAGTAAGGTAGTTGTTCACAAATGGACATAAATGTAAGGTAGTTTCTCACAAATTATCCTAAGATCTATTATAAACCCACTAAGTTTAAAAATTTCAAAATTTTCATATATTTTCCTTATCCTCATTCTCAATAATCTCTTGTGGCAAGTGGCTATCTTTGCAAAAAGTAGAATGTTTATTTGAAAGATAGAGTGGGAGAATTTTAAAGCCACAAGTCTTATGATAAAAAGTTTATCGAATTAGTTATCAAATAGATAAGATCTATATGAATGATTATTGTTTTCCAAATAGATAGGATCTATATTCGGAAAGAAGGAACAACTTTCACGAGTGATTCTCGAGGAATACGACGCGCATGAGTGACTATAAGAAGAAGTTCTTATAAGAAACTACGTGAAAAGACAAGAAGAATGTTCTCGAGGAATGCGTCGCGCAAGAGTGATTATAATAAGAAGAAGTTCTTATAAGAAACTACGTGAGGAGACAAGCAGAAATATTTTAAAAGAAATTCTTTGCATGGCACAAGAAAATGTTCTTGAAATTAGATATGATCTAAGTATGCCTATCGCAATTCAAAGTCTAAGGAAACAAGTTTAGAATCTATACAAATAAATTTGATTTATTTGGCACAGTATAGAAAAGAAAAGAGACATCTAAATGTTTTTCTTTAGCATTGTTAAATGTGTGACTATGCTAGAACCATTTCCGTACATCATTCTAAGGGAAAATGAATGAAGCTAGTATTAGAAATCTCCTCTCAAAATAGTATTTGGAAGGGATGCGTTTTAAAATGCATAAGATTTCATCATTAGCTTAGATTAATTATAAATGGTCGACTTAATTCAATTGAATGTTTAGAGAAACATGTCGAATTGAGTGGGAGTTTTACTTTCATGTTAAGAACGTGAAATTGAGTGGGAGCTTTTAACATCAAAGTAATTAAACTCATTAGTCGTTGGGAATGACAAGGATACACTTCAAGGAAGTGTTAGAGTTTTTCAGTTCCGGATGAGACATAAAGTTCAATGGGAGTTTTCATCGTCAAACTCATTAGTCATTGGGAATGACAAGGATATACTTCGAGGAAGTATTTGAGTTTTCCATTCTAGATGAAATATATGGACATTATATAGATCTAATTAAACATGGGATGTTTAATAGAGATCATAGTGGCATATTATTCCTTATTAGAGGATATCAAGGTTATTCATAGAGATGAAGATAGAATTACCATAAGAGGCTTATGGTCGTTTATCGAACCTTGAAGGATATAAAGGTTATTCATAGAGAAGAAGATAGAATTATCGTGAGTTGGTCATGGTAGTTTATCGGACCTCTATACTCATGATTCGTATGATATGAGATTGCAATGTTTCCACCATTAGCATTTTCATGTGAACAAGAATGCCCATGTCCATGATGAATGACATGCTAAGAGCATGATGTGTAAAAGGATTAAGCCATTAAGAATCGTCATGAATTCTCAAGTAGAATCTATGGAATATTCAAGAGGTTTGGAAGAAAACTTTGTGATGTGTGAAGGGTTTACACGAGAACTAGAGTTTCCGAACTCAAGGATTTAAGATAATCTAAGGATTGTAATAATCCAAGGCTAACCTTGTTTTAATACACGTTCTATATGAATTATAAGAGTGTTACGTTGTCATGACAGAATCCTACAAAATATGCCAAGTACATTGTGATTGAGGTGTGTGCCTTGGAACTGGGAACTCCATGGTCCACATTAACCATATCACGAGTTATGAGATAACTTGCATATTTTGGGATAAAGAGATTTGAGTCTAGGTAAGAGCCTAAAAATGTATTTGGAAATGTTCGAATGTTATGAGTGATAACATGAACATGAAAAAATTCTGCAATTATAAAAGGTTGAAAACCTAGACACTTTATTGCAAGTGTAGAGTTACACTTAGGATTATGCACATTGAGTGGCAATCAGGTATTGGCTACTCAGATGTGATAATCGCACTTGTCATTTTGAGTTTTAAATAAATCTCTTTTTCATTACTTTGTCGTAATCCAAATGGGTTGTGGAGACAAGCTTTGAACCCCATTAAAGTGAACTATGATTGACAATGTAATGGTCCCTAGTTGCCACCACGAGGTGACGTCTCAAGGTAACTAGATTGTGAGGCGATTGATGGCAAGTTCAATGTGCCATAGAGTCATAAGGTAATGACTAGTCGACCACAGAGGCAGCCTGTTAAGAACACTCCGTCAGACAAGCGACCGCTTTTATAGAGCTATGACATACATTTATTTTTATAAATCTGTCTGTTCGTGGCGGGAGCTACTACCATATTCTGAATGAGTCGATTCTTTGACTAATGACTATTTCGCTAGGGTAGTACAGTTTTAGAGTAACTTTGATTTTTGTCCTAACACCTTCGTAACTGGGTTTTATAAGGACATATTTTGGGTTATGATGGTTGTGGGTAGCCGAAGGGAATACGGCGATTAGGAATTGTCCATCCCTTGTCAAGGTTGTCCAAATCTCAAGGCCACTCGGGGAATAGTTAACTAGAAATGCGTGGCCACGCTCGGAAGCTATCTAAGGTAGATAAATTCCGGTCAAACAATTATATCTCCAGATCGAGAAAAGACCACTCTAGATGAGATCACTTGCGAGGCACGACGGATGACGCCTTGCATTGAGTGGGAGATTGTAATAGGACAAGAGAATTGGTGACACACACTTGTATCGGACAAGTGGGATTTGTTGAGAAAAGTGTTCTCGACAATAGTGCGATCACATGATTTATTATTTATCATAAAATCTCATATATATTTATATATTGAATAAAGAAGGGATGATATATTATTAAGTCGATTGATCATCATTTACCGGTAATGGTTGGCTTTAAATAGTTTGACATTACCGTCATATGATGGTGGTGATCAGTTGATCCCCTATGGTCACACCTAAAGGATGTTGCCCGAAATTGTTAAGATTAATAATTCGTAAACTATATGAATTTATTAATGCCCTAATATGAACGAAATAGATGAGAGGTACGTTTCTCGTGATAATATAATTATACGTGATTCGTTTATAATAAAATAAGTAATTATTTTATAATCGATAAATTTATCGTATATTTTATCGGTAAGGGTTATCAATTAGTAGTGATTACAATAGAGTTGTGAATCACGGTTGATTAATATGAATTGACGAGTTTTACGAAATAAATTGGTAATTTGTACTTAAATGTTAAGTAATGTGAAATTGTATTTAAATTGGTTAAATACACATTTTAAATTGCCTAATGTCATATTTCATGTGATATGTCACACATGTGACATTTTACATTTGACAAATTGTAAAACTTAAAATGGAACCCATTTTATGTAATATGGGTGTCGTGTAAGTGTGTTTGTGTGGGTGATGATTGTTTTTATCTTATTAAGATTAAGGTAAAATAATTATACCCTAATCTAGTCTTATGTTGATATGACTAATGCATGTTATAGAAAAGACAAAAATGAAATTACTCTTCCCCAAATTTGCATGTGTGCCGTGTGCATGCATGAGGGGGTAAGAGTTTTGTTCCCTCTTTTCTTATATAATGCATACTACCACATTCACAAAATAGTAATTCATTTTTGTAGTTCATTTTTATGAGATAAAAAGTTGGACTCATTCATCTTAAAATGTCCTCTCATAATATTACTATATATTTCATAGTAATTATTTTTCTAAGTGTAGAAAAATCGTTTTAAGGCAAATTAATACTAGATAATAAGATTGTTTAGTATTGTTATTTCGGGTTCATCTTGGGTGCTTACTTGGGAGGACTTCTACTCTTGGGGTCTCGGAATTCATCCCATTTTCATAGCTCAAGAATGGTTTTTGGTAAGTGACCAAAACTGTGCCCTAGTGCCATTTCCGCAATGTAAGGTTTCGAACTTATTCTTGCATGCATAAGATCCGAGTTTCATTTTATGAGTTAAATAAAACCTCACATATTAGATATGTAAATAATTTCTGGAAAATCATTTTCCTTCATGTGGTATCAGAGCAATACGGTTGTTGCATGAATAATCGGTATGTTTTTTCGAGTAAATTAGATTTCCAAACAAAAATTGAAATTTTGTGTTTTATATGGATAAATCACGAAAATATTTTTGCATGTTAAAGTTTCTGGTCCTAATGTGTTTTCAGGACATAAAATATATTTTAATTATACGATTATATTGTTCATTTATTTAATTATTCGTTATTTTCATGCATTTTATACGCTTAAAATGTGTTTATTAAAGGGAAAATCGTTAAATTAACTTTCTGGCCGAGATTTTTTAGTATGTTCTCACATTCATATTTTATATTGTGAATATAAAATTTCGTAATTTATGTAGTAGTTTTGCATGGATTATGAATTTTAATAGTTAAAATGTCATAATATGAGAATAAATGGGTAAAAATGGTTAAATTATGAATTTGACTACGAAATTTTTTGGAGATGTCATATGCAATATTTACAGTGTTCATGTAAATATTTAGATTTTATCTCATATATTGAATGATTAATGATTTTTATTGTAAAAATCGAATTAATCGTGACTAATTTCGACTTAAATAGTTTGAGTTGAAATTTGAGCATAAGAATTTAACACAATGTCATATATCATATTTACAGCATGCATATAATATTTGTGATTTTATTATCGAATATTGCCTGAGGTACGATTTTAATAGTTAAAATCGGGTAAAATGTGACATAATTTGTTAAAAATAGAAAATGTTATTATTATGGCCTAAAGATTCACCCATAGATGTCATATGACATATGTTCATCAGATTATTTTCTTTGGAGGATGAAATTTTCTGAATTTTTAATTATTAATTTTATCAGATAAAGTAGAATAATTGAATTTTAAGAGTCATAAAGCATTTTTCCACACTTGGGGGACAGCGTTTTTTCTGTCCATATCAGATTCTAAAAGAGTTTTAGAAAACATAAAAAAAATTATTGGTACTTTATTGCATTTTTAAAAGGTGAATTTTGAATTTCCGACTTAAAAATGCGTGTTTTACGATTTATTTGTGAAAACAATTTATTATTTTATTAATACTAATATTATTATGTTTCTGGAATAAGAAATTTCTAGAATATTCAAAAATTGAATTTAGATTGTTTCGAAATTTTTATGACTCATTTAGCTTTTTATATTATTTTTCATGTAAAAATGACTAATTATCGAACAATATTTTAATAAATCGAGTTGAGTCATAAATTCATGATTGAAATTCGGTGGGACCGAATTTTGATACCAAAAAGTTTTAGGATCATTGCTTGGACATAAATGAGCTATTTTTTAGTGATTATAAAAGTTATTATCACGCAAATCCGTAAAAACCGTAATCAAATATACGATATTTGCTCCCAATGCGATTTGGCTTAAAATTTGGCATCTGCATACATATTTTAATGCTGCATTTTATTTAGTATGAATGTCATATTTATGTTATTTATTTTACGTAATTTGGAATTATGTAATTTCTTAGTATGGCCTTAATTGTTAATTGGTATTACCCGTAATGTAAGGGAATATCGATTTGGTTGTAATTTAATGTGATTTCGTATCACCGGCTTGTAATTTAATAGTTTTAAATTTTATTTACAATAGAATAGTTTTTATTTTAATTTATTGTAATCCCGGTGATTCCAAGAGATGGTGCCATTCGGAAAGGAGGTCCATCAAGACGGTGTTTTTTTTTGGGAGGCGCGCATTGAAGTTCAAGGGACCAAAGGAGTTGGTTTCCGAACTTGTAATAGTTAATTAGATTTTCTAATTTTAGGAAGCCCATATTAGGGTTTTTATTTCTTGCTTTGCGTTTTCTTTATATGTTTGCATGCATCGCCAAATCGCCATAACTAAACAGGCATATAAATTAATCGAGTTTAAATCGACCTTGGCAATTAATTATTATATTCACCGCTTAGTTCACTTAAAACGTGATAGATAATAAATTGTCAAGGCCTCACCGTTATTAAATAATTGATCAAATGGCCGTACCAAAGATTAGAACCATAGTTAGATCCTAATTTCATAATAAGGGAGTAGGCTCGGCTCACCGGGGTACAAACCTTGTTACGTTAGGTGCGTGGGTAATAAGTGTTATTACATCGAAATTTGGGTTGGGCTCAACGGAAGTGTGTAGAGGGACCGGTGTTCCACACGTGTTCCGAAGCCAAGGAGATGGAATTAGAGTAATTCTATCAACCGAGAGTTCTAAGTGTAGAACCGATTAAAGAGTTAATCCACCAAGTCGTGCAAATGGAAGTGTAGAGGGGCCGGTGTTCCACATGAAAATTAGTATTGATTTGGGTCTCGGAATCATTTATATAAGTTGGGTTGAGGTCACTTTATAAATGCTTAAAATCTTGTTTATTTTCACACTTACAAGTACAAAAACGATAAGTGATTAATTCTTCGATTTTAATTTTGTAGTAATATATTCATTCATCAATCGTAATATCGACTTCCGCGAATTCCACTCCATATCTCAACACCAATTTACCTAATTAATTTTGCAAGGTGGTGGTGACGTGTGGCCGTAGTGGTGGTTGACACGGTGGTGGTGGTTGTTACACTTCAAAATGCAAAAAAACAGTTACGAATTGAAATAAAACAAAAAGAAAACTGTAAATTAATGAAAAAAACATAAATACATTACCTATTATGCAAGGTGGAGTTGTTAGTGTGGTGGTGGTTGTCTTGGTGGTGGGATTTTTAGGGTAGAAAAACGGATTTTGGGGGAACAAATAGGGAGTGCGAATAGATTTGGGAAAAAATGAAAGTAAGAATGAACGCGGGTTTGTTTTCTAAAAACATTAAGGAAAAAATCCTGACGGATTATCAGTCAAGAAATAATAATAATGAGTTACTGAGGGAAATGGCGTCAGGATTTTGATTTTTACCCATTCCTGACGGACCATCCGTCAGGATTTATTTTTACCTTTGCAGAGTTGGCAACCTTTGTCAGTCAACTTACTGACGGAATATCCGTCAAAATGGTTTTTCTGACGGAATATCCGTCAGAACTCTCATCCAATATTTCGCGGATTTCCAATTTTTGTTCACGCTCTTTTATGTTGACGGATTTGTGACGTCTTATCCGTCAAAACACATTTCTGACGAAAAATCCGTCGGTAATTGGTCAGTAGACTGAAACATCTGACGGACTGTATAATCCCTCATAAATTCGGTCAGAATCCCGTGTTTTTTTTTAGTGTTTGTGATCAAAATCACTAACATTCATCCCCCATTCAAGTGTATCCCTTGTTTTCAAATAAAACAACAAAGTAAACAAATCTATACATAAATGAAAGTGTCGCAAGGATTGAACTTCCACATTAGTACATTACACATTCCAAATATTCGAGAATCAAGGTGTCCCACGGATTGAACCTTTCAACCCATATTAAATACTTGAAGATAAGATACACGCACATAGACTCAAATAAACTCTTAAAGTTACAAACTTAACACTATTGACTGCCTTGTGTCCATATCATTTCATGAGAGTATAAGAAGCTAAGTTTGAGCCTCTTGAAGCGACTACACTTCACACTCACATAGGTGAATCTTCCATCGTGCACCTGCAAAATACACTTTGTCAACGTTTTCATGAAGAAGTGTTAACTTCTTCCTCTTGTCATGCAAGTCGATCATGCATATACCTTTCGGGATTATAACATGTGCCTCAATCTTCCACAATAAGCCTTTCACATTGAACTTAGCCTCTAAAATATGTTAGAGGAAGTTGGGTTTCTTATCACAAAGATCTAGATGGACTTTAAACCCATCCCCATTACCGACTTTAAAACCAAGTCCTTAGCTAATCCCTTGGTGATCAGCTAAATTATGGTGTGTTCTCACGAATTCAATGGAAATAATATCATGAGTAATCAACTCATGCACCGCGCTATGTCTAACACCAAAGTGTCGAGATTTTTCATTATATATGCCTTAGCCAAAGTAGCTGAATATCATAATGGATATAGATATGAGGAATAAGTCTTGGCCAAACCGGATTCATAAACCAAATTCCTTAACCATCCCGCCTCTTTACCGGTCGCAATTAAAGCAATGAATTCCGACTTCATAGTCGAACTTGTTATACAAGTTTGCTTCTTAAAAGTCCATGAGATAGCTCATTCACCAAGCAAGAACACCCATCCACTAGTAGATGAATGATCCTCTATGTTGGCGATCGAGCTAGCAATCGTCAAGACTAAAGTAACAACAGATAATAATCTTAATGCATTTTATTGACCAAAATTAACCGGCCTACTTAACTCGACCAACATATCAAAAGTCAAAAGAGCCCCTCAATTCAAAACGTCCCAATCCATCTAACCCAAAAATGTGGCTTGTTCAAAATGTCCTTACCTAATTTGCCATATCTTGTACCCAAACCCAATCCGAGTGAGGCTTATGTCAGGTCTAAGGTTGGGACATTTGGAATGGATTGGAATGAATTTCATCCGTTCAAATGTTTGGTTGGGCCTTTTTGGAATAAAGTTTGATACCCAACGGGTTCTAAATTCATTCCAACCCTTTGAAATCTCATACCCAGGCTATGTCTCACCCCAAGATTCTAACCTCCATTCCACTCCATCCATTTCAACCACTTTTACTCCCTAGCTAACACCATCATTTAATTAAACGTACCCCCAATTCAACCTCTGAAAACCTTAATTTTGATTCAATCAAATCAATTGAAGGCCATCAACGAAGGTTGCTAAATTTGTTAGTTTCGCATCTTTTTTTTTTTTTTTTTTTTTTGGTGACGAGGGGTTTGATCCCCCCCCGGGCCCATGCATTCCCGCATCACCACATGGACCATGTAAGCCACCCCCTTCGGGAGCTGCAGTGGCCAAGTGGTCATCGCCCCAGCTGGTAATCGAACCTGAGACCTCTCAACTCCTGCATTTCTGCAAGCTTCAAGGTTTAACTCAGTTACCACTGGACTAACACCACTTGGTTAGTTTCGCATCTTTTGCAGGCAAAAAATTAATTGGTAGTTTCAATTTAATATTTTTATAATAAGAATCTTAGTTGAAAATCATGATGCTTAATGATTGTTGGGTCTAATAAACTCTAAATTCCTAATTTTGCTATTATTGTATTATATGAACACGAGTCATTTGATTTTTATGGATTAATTTGAATTTTGGCTCTGTTGTAGTTAATTTTAAATAAAAATAATATAATTGCAGTTATCTATAAGGAAGAAAATGAAATAATTTGAAATTTATTCCAAATGTGAACCAAATAATAAGAATGACATTCTGAATCCATTACAAGATCAAACCAAACAAGTACTAATAAATACTTTCTCCATTCAAATCCAAAGTGTATATATATATGCTTTTTGCACAAATATTAAGAAAGATGTTAAGAAACTATTAAAAGTACAATTGAAATGTGTTAAATGTTTTTTTTTATTAATTTAAATGTGTGGCGGTGGATTAATGATGCACCGTTTAATGACATTTTATGTAAATACAATAAGTCTTGCTTAAGTCGGGTATTATCCGTATTAAGCTTAAGACAGGTCAAATACTACCAAGTGGGGGTAATAAACACAAAAAAATGCCATTTTTTAGATGACAAGTAGGGTGATTTGGTATATATTTGACCCGTCTCACGCTTAACACGGATAATGACGATCTGAAATAAGAATTTGTGATGTAAATAAATGTTGTCCAAAAGGATACTTTAGTCCTTTTGTTTGCTTTATTTGGAAAATGATAGTTTGGATATAAATGGATTTAAAAAAAATATGTATGGTTTGGATATGAATAGAGGAAGTATGAAATTCTAACTCCATTTTTACTTGGTATTATAAATTTACGTAATTACTCTTTCATGTACACATTTTACTCAATCATGTACTTTTTTTCATAATTTTTCCCTACCATACCCTTCTCTTAAAACCAAAAGTTACCACATTTCCCTCTTTTCATTCTCCAAAACATAATCAAATTGATCACAAATTCTTAAATTAAACATCACAATTCTAATACTAAACAATAAATTACTTCTTATAATCTTTAAAAAACATTAGTTTTATTCAGATTAAGTTGATTTTCAATTAGGATTTTGATTTTTTTATTTAGGTATAGATTGAGTTGATAATTAAATTAGGCGGTGGTGGCGCAAGGGTGGTGTGACAGGAGAGGGGCGTCGGTATAGGGTGACGACATGAGCGGAAAGACGGTAATGGGTGGTGGCAGGGGGCAAAACGACGATAACCGCAGCGGTTAGATGGACGGACGGGTGATCGGTAGTTGTAGGGAGGCGCGACTGCGGGTCCGATGAGGAATGGTGATGCGCTAGATGAGCGGTACGGTGACAATTTTTTGTCTGGGGTGGTAATGGTGGTGGGTGATGGTCTTTTCTTTGTTAGCAGGGAAGGAGAGAGATAGGAAGGCTGAGAGGGGCAATTTTGTAAATCATATATATAATTGAGTAAATTATGTATATGAAAGAGCAATCTCTAAATTTATAATCGATTTTATTCCATTTGAAAGCAAACGGTTCCTATTCCTTACTCTTTTATCCTCACTCCGTGAACCAAACCTTATCAACTCCAACAGCGAACATTGGAATACTGGATAAACATACAGCACAACAATGGCAATCATCTCTGGCACGCTCTATCTACATTCACCCTTCAAACAACTCTTCCTCATCCCAAATGCAAATTCAACTTCAACTTCAACTTTAACTTCAAACACAAGAATCTCACATTGCGTAAACCGACCTAAAGTCCTCCAAATCAAATGTGCAAAGAGGCCTAAAAGAACAGGCAAACTCAGGTACCCATCAGAGAAGAAGAGACTGAAGCAATTGCATAAAGATAAATTAGATGTAAAAGATAAATTTCAAGGATTTTGGAGATTATCTAAGCTTGGTGTTGATGTTGATAAAGACCCTGGTAAAGATTTTCTCGCTGTTTCTCTTCCTCTCCTTGAACAAATTGCCAAAGTTCTTGAATTCCCGGTAATTTCGAAATCATTTTTGCTTTTTTTTTCGTTCATTATAATTTGTAATAATGATTTGAATGATAGTGCAATTAAGCAAATTTATAGTAAATAACTATTCTTACCCACTAATATGGTCACATTTATCTGTGCAAAACCGCCTTTACACAAAACTATCTGCTAACTAGTAACTACCTTATAGTTGGCTCCTGAAAATGTTCGCCTCCCTATCTACAAAGTCTGGCTCTACCATTTTGGTTTCCTGTTCTTTTTTCATGAATTTGATGTTATCCAAACTTCTGGGTTCCCCTTTGTATCATGCAAACTCAGTAACTAATGGAGTGTGATGTGTGTGAGGTGCAAGTAGTGTTTTTTTCAGTTAGTCTCCCTTTAGACGGAGGTATCCCTCCTAACATTAAAACGGGTTAAGTATCATCCCACTTAAGCTGGTATGTGATACTTCCGCCGAGTCGGAGTGTTGGTTCCTGTTTTCCTTTTGATGCGAGTTTAGCGATGGTTTCTCTTCCCTTTTAGTAACTTTTTTGTGGTCCAAAATCAATTCAATGTGTGTAGAGTGTTTTGTGTGGTCTAAAATCATTTCTTTACTTTTTGTGCAAAAAGCAAAGGGAACTAACACTCCGACTCGGAGGGAGTATAATGAGTAGTGATAAAGTCCAAATCTTTAGCTGGTAGTGGTATATGATGTTTATAAATATTGGAAAAGAGTTGTGGACTGTGTATGTGAGGATAGAGTTTCACATATTTCCTAGCTACATTCCGTGCAGATTTTTTGTTGATCCTTATTGCATAGGAGTATTTTCGAGTTGTTTGTTTCTTAACTGCAAAGAAAATCCTTGTTTGCAGGTTTCCTCCATGCTGCCAGCAGAAGCATTCACAGTGGTTAGGAAGTCGTTTGATGCAAGAAAGGTCTGACTGCGAAAATGACAAGTATTGCTTCAGAATTTATCTTTGTCTTAGTTCGATATGTTTTGATGCCTTGTTTCTTACAGTTCTTGAAGACGCCTAAATTTGTATACACCGTTGACATGGATGTTGAGAAGCTGCTGGATGCCGAGCCCCGACTGTGGGACTTTCTATCTGAATTGCACCCTAAGGTTGGTCTGGTAGAGCATCTTCCCCAAGAAAAAGCTCTAGGTGACTTGATTGGTTTATTACACAACTGTAAGAAGGGTCAGGAAGATACCTTAGCTGAGGAATCCGATAAGACTACTCAATTTAGCACTAAATCCCACATCTTGTCCGGGAAACCAAAAGTTGCTGTTGTTGGGAGTGGCCCAGCCGGTTTATTTGCTGCTCTTGTGCTTGGGGAGCTTGGTGCAGATGTGACCTTGATTGAAAGAGGTCAACCAGTAGAACAAAGGGGACGTGATATTGGTGCATTGATAGTTCGTCGGATTATACAATCGGAAAGCAACTTCTGCTTTGGGGAGGTATCTTTCTCAATTCAATTTGCTTGCTATGGTGTGTCAATCCATTTAGATCTTGATGTGGCTATAATGTCTTTTATTTCTCCAATGCAATGTTTGATTTTCTCTTGTGTCAATATACTATCTATTATCTACAAAATTTAGGTGTAGAGCTAATTCAGGTAGTCAGATTAGTTGTTTGAGTATATGATATTTCAATTGGTTAAGGAAGATATAACTGCTATATAGATTTTGGGTTAGAATTGCATTTGTCCCATTCAACAGAGGCAACTCTTTGACTGACTCTTCAATTGCATATTGAGCTGTGACTTCATGAGAAGAAAACAAATAATTCCAGGCTGTGGCCATTGGAGTAGAAGTCTGAACTATACTCTGAACATTTACAATCAATGCTACAATCAGTAATTAAACTCTCTGGCGAGCCTCAATAAATCAAGAAGTGAAGAACAAAACTGTAGTTGTAGGGACATTTTATGTATGCTTAGTAGCATGGTATGATTATCAGTTCGTATATCATTGTTGTTACATGGGCAAGGGCGGCTCAATCTAGCGTCTGAGGAGGTCCAGCCACTCAGCCAGAGCATTTTGACCCCAACAGTTTGAGACTAGTCAGGCATTATGCTTCTCTCTTTCACAATCCAGCTCATATGTATTGATAGGATAGCTGATTCATAGATGCTCTGTCATAAGAATGTTTGAAACTCAGTAGGCATCTTGTTAATACGGTATATAACCTGGTCATTCAACCTCATGTTCCATGTTTAAAGTAAGCTAATCTATTTTTGTTTTTGTTGTGGTAATAATATTCAAAAATGTCATCGGAGAAGGACTTATGTGTGGCAGGGTGGTGCAGGTACATGGAGTGATGGCAAGCTCGTAACTAGAATTGGGAAGAATAGTGATAGTGTTCAAGCGGTGAGAATGGTTCTCTTTTGGGAGAAGATGCTTAGCCTTGTTCTTATATTCCAGATCATTGAAGTATAAGGGGATGCTTAGGCTAAATTATTCTTCAATTGCCTTCTGTGTTTTTGGTGATTAAAATTTCGGTTTACTTGATCTTATATTTCTTTATGCCTTGTCTTTTATGTCTCAGGTCTTGAGGACACTAGTCCACTTTGGAGCTCCGAGAAGTATTTTGGTTGATGGGAAGCCTCACCTTGGAACAGATAGGTTAGTTCCACTGCTTCGCAGTTTTCGGCAGCACTTGCAGGCCCTGGGAGTAAGTCGCCGTCTTCTATTCATTGACTAACATGTTTTGCTGTTTTTTTGTTGTGTTGGGCTAGAAGAGTAATTTTTTGTATTCCTGTGACCCTTAGGTGTCAATCAAATTTGGAACGAGAGTTGATGATATTCTTGTAGAGGGTTCAACTGTCAAAGGAGTCAAAGTTTCGGATGTGACTAAAAGCCCACCAATTTACAGTGATGAGTTGAGACATGATGCAATTGTTTTGGCGGTTGGTCATTCTGCTAGAGATGTCTATCAAATGCTTGAATCACACAATGTACTCTTGGTTCCGAAAGACTTTGCGGTGAGTGTCTCTAATTGTGGTTAACAACATAACTTTCAATACTAATGTTGTCATGCATTAATTTTTTTCGAGAATGATGTACTCTAGCACCTAAAACTTTTCATATTTTTTTGATATGCCGTGGCTTCTATAATCCACTAAACTATTGAAGTACACGTATGCTTCATGATATTTGGCAGAATTGCTTGTCAGATAGGACTAAGAGATTCTCGTCTCATCCGTGGGTGGAGTCTTTTCTTGTGCAGTTTAGTCGTCATTTTTGCTTTCTTTATAGGACTCTAAGAATCCGCCCAAACAAGACAAGTCGTCCTGTGAAAAGCCCCGGTTATAGAGCTTTGACTCCTGCCATGCCAATATCAGTATATAAATAAGAAACCATAAGTAGAGGAAAAAGATCTTAATATATGAAGAAGCAAGAGAGTGAGCTTTTAATCTCCTAGTTAATAAGATTTCATCTGGACCTTACAACCTGGAAGATCCTGCCCAGTAAAATCTATTGAAGCCGATATATATGATCCCAAAGTTTCACGTCGTAATGTAGGTAAATCACGGAGTTAATGAACAGGCAGCTCTTTTACCTGATGCAGCTTGTGTTTTTAAATAACTGTATTTACATGAAGAAAAATTCCATTATGACTTGTTAATCAGGAAGTGAAATTGTATGCAAAAACATATCTATCGATAGAGAGAGAGAGAGAGATGATTAGTTCGAAATGTATAACAGTGTTGTGCTTAGTGGATGGCATTTCAGTGATGATGCAAGAGAAGGACAAGGCCTGGGATTCACTAGTTATATCTATTCCATCTCCTCCATCAAAGGAACCATTGTTAGATCTAACAGTTTAAGTGGGATTTTTTTTTAAATCCTGAACATTGGTTATGCATTGAAAAAGCTAATTTTCAGCATTCCTTACAACAGTTGATTAAAGGAACAAAATAGAACTGTTAATGTACTGCTACTCTTTTAAAAAAGTGTCGGCGAAAATTGTCCACTTATGGCTACTACTGACCAGTAAAAGCAAATCATGTGCAATCTATTCGCTTCACTTCTTATTTAAACAAAGGGCAGTTGGACTGGGTACTCGGCTTAAAGTATTGGTAATGTGCTTTTATCTCAATTCCAAAAAACTGCGTTTCATTTTGTCCATTTGATAAGGTACTAAGCCTGTATTTGCTTTCTGGTTGTACTGCTGTTGCTACATATACTTAAAACATATGCTAATTTCTTATATCGGAATCTAACAAGTAGCAAAAATTTGATCTAAGCTGGTGTTTGACCGCTTTAGGTTGGCTTCCGGATTGAGCATCCCCAGGAATTGATAAATAGCATACAGGTAGCTTTGCTGACTGATTCGATCGACTGCAAATTCATCTATTTATGATTTTTTTTCTGAGCGCATGGAGTTTCAAGTATTCATCCTGTATATGTCAAATTTCTTACCAAGTACGTTTTATATATCATATTTTTATGGTATAAATATATGATAGACGCGTAAGTATGAATTGCGGTTGTCTTTTTTCTTACAATCAAGATTTGTTTAACCCTAAAATGTTCTATAGGATGGTCTGGCCATAGGATCTGTGAAATTATATGATTTACGAGGAGGGATTTAAGATATGAGAGTGGAGGTTAACAAACCCCTACAGAATTTTTGAAACCTCAACATATTTTTATAATCTCAGCATTTACTTTTTGAAATCTTACACGTCTCTGACCATTATTTTATTGTCATGCCGTCTAATAGGAGAGTTCTTTTGTTGAAAGTGTATTCCTTATTGTTTTCGCCTTGTCTTAGATGCCTTATGGTATATTTCCAGTTAATCATGCCGTATCAAATGAGACCATCATACATGCAATGCGTATATAAGTGCTTTTATGACCTTGATCAAAGAAGTATGGCCTCTAATTCAATCATTATATTTGGCTAATCACAACTCTGGTCGTTCACCGATTTTGTCCCTCGCAAAAGTCACTACGTGACTTTGGAATATTATGCCATAAAGCACTATGTCTCTCATTACACCAATGTTGCGACATCCGGATGATGGACTTCTTGACACGATTGTTATTGTTGGTCATCCAGAAACTTGTTGTTTCAACATAGTAGGGGTAGTTGGGTACATTTGATCCCTCTTACCCAACTTTAGACAGGAATACTATTAGGCACTTGGGTGGGTGCTCTTTTGTCTGCCATACTACGCTCAGCTTCTTATGTGTACAGTGTACATGTCTCAATTTTTACCTATTAACTGGCACAAACAGAAGAGCTGCATATTACACCAATCGGCAATGATAATTCATAGGCCATTATATGATGTACTGATATATGTGTATGCTTGAATGAGTTGTTCAGTATGCTGGATTGGCGAATGAAGTTCAAAAAGGGCGTGGAAAGGTTCCAGTTGCAGATTACAAGGTTGCAAACTACCTCAGTGGAGGCGGTGTGGAATCTTCACATGCCACTTCAAATCGTGGTTGTTACTCGTTCTGCATGTGCCCTGGAGGACAGGTAGTTTCTGAAAAGCTTGAAATTCTTTCATGTTTTTGTATTCCATTGCTTAAGTACAAGACAGTATTGCTGAAACTTATGCATGATTTCCTACTTTTCCTTAAAGTAAATGACATTGATTATAAATTATATCTGTTAGGATGCCAATTAAACCTTTGTTTGGATCAACGAGTTTGGAGGGGAAACGAGGAGAGGGAAAGGAAGTAGGGCAACTAGCCTTTTATGGCTAGTAAATCGCCGGGCAGAACCATTTCTACTCCTACAGGCGAATTAAATTCCTTTCACATAGGGAACTTTTGAAAATAATTTTATCAAATACACCCAAAGGTTATTAGCTTGTCTTTTTCCAAATTTAATTAAGATCTGCACTTGTTATGCTCTATACGACATGATTTTGAATTTGTAGAAAAACTATGGTCCTGAGTAGGAAATGAAGAGTTGGCTTTGATGAAAAAGGTTATGTACTTATGTCTACGTGGTGCATGACTGCATACGTTCTAGAGTACGTTCACCATTATGGAAGTTACATGCAATTGGCTTCGGACACTATTTGGGAGTGTCTGTTGAATTTATGCTCTGAGAGAGTGAACGAAATATCATTTACCCCTTCATTGACATTGCAGGTTGTTTTGACTAGTACGAATCCATCAGAGCTTTGTATAAATGGCATGTCGTTTTCTCGCCGTTCATCAAAATGGGCCAATGCAGCTCTTGTTGTCACTGTCTCGTCTAAGGATTTTGAGCATTTGAATCTACATGGCGCACTTGCCGGTGTTGCATTTCAGGTAAGAATAAGAGAGCTAGGGAATCAAGGTTTAAACACTTGGGTGTCTTAGCTTGTCTGATTCTGACGAGTCCCCTTTTTTAGCATTTAGCGAGGCAGAGACTCTCTGGCTTTGGAATATCTTAGAATGAAGCAAAAAGCTTAATACTGTTTATGCTTATATTATAAAGGCGCAGTCCATGCATGCAATTGTTGATGGGTGGGAAACTTGCTTTGGATGAGCGAAATATGAAAAAATTTGGTTGTTGGTTTTAAGGCAACATACGAGGTTGCCTTTAATTTCTGGACATTGTAGAATTAGTTAATCATCAACTGGTAGGGGCTGCATTGGGTCGAGTCAGTGTCAGGGTCAAGTGTTTGGCCACACTTTCTTATTTTTAATGGCTGGGTTCCGGTCAAGTCTGTGTCAGGGTCAAAAATATTCTTGCACATGTTTTTATTTACCATGTTTAAGATTATTTAAAACAAATAATTATAATCATATTTATGGCTTAAAGCCTTAAAATCTTTACTTGATACGATTTCAGACATTAATTTTTTTAAATTCTTTCCATACATCTATTAGATTTACTGGTCAGGTAAGGGTTGTTAGGTTGTATCCGGACCCTACATTTGCAGGTCGCTCTGTGTTTGAGCCTTTCCAAATCATGGATCAAGATTTACTGGTTCATGAACTTAAAAATGTGAGTCAGGGATCTCCTAAGTAGTTTTAATTTTGAGTTCTGATATAGAGGGAGCTTGAACAAAGGGCTGCTATTCTAGGAGGCGGTAGCTTTGTTGTTCCTGTGCAAACAGCCACAGACTTCCTTGAAAATAAGCTATCAGGTATAAACTTCACTTGATCGAGCTTCACTAAAATATTTTCTTCTTCAATCAATGTGACATTTTTGTACATTTTAGCCACATATGTGCCACCATCAAGCTATCGTTTAGGAGTCAAGGCTGCACCTCTTCACGAGTTACTTCCGGCTCACATAACGAAAGCCCTGCAAGATTCCATCTTGATGTTTGACAAAGAGGTTTGTATATTGAAGTCTTTGTGCAGCTTTAAAATTTTGCTTAGTTTTTTTTCCCTATACAAATCTTTTATTTGAGACTTCAGTAACCTAATTTCCAGTAACAAGTCTCCCATTTTATAAGGCTCTGTACACCTTCCCGTCCTTAGTTCCTACGGTAGTCTTTTGAAGCATGGTAGTAATTTTGTGTCTATGCTAACCTTTGTCTTTTTTGTTCTTTCACGTTGTACCTCCAAGCTTCCCGGATTTATCTCAAAAGACGCCCTTCTACACGGAGTAGAGGTATACAAATTCATTATGATATGTGTTCCTCAATTTTTCTCTTGCTTCTTTTCCTTTTTAACCTATTCTGCCATCTGTGTATATAGTAAGTGTAAGTGGGAGTTTGGTTCACATAGGGTAAGGGAGGTGAAATCAAGAAACGAATACAAGGAAAAGAAAATGGGATATTCCTCATTCCTACCTGTTTAGTTTTGAATAGGTAAGGAATGAAAAAATTGATAAGGGTAAAGTCGTGCCCCCTATATGCTGTGTTACTCAGACACGCCGACACACGTGTCGGCGTGTCCAACACAAAATTTCTGAATTAGCCCGACACGCCGACACGGTCAACGGTGTGTCTTGACCAACCGATACGACACGACATGACACGTCAATTTTATAAACAAAAATATAATTAAAAGAAAAAACATAAAGTTTCCTTGGGACTGTTTTTAAGCTTGTTCAATGGGAACCCCTGCCTTGGGACTTGTTAACAAAATTAATTAAAAATAAAGAACTTTTGACTAGTCAACTATCTTCAAGTCGTAACTTGTTTTCAACTTTTCAGTTTTCACCCATCCAAATTCCAAACACAATGAAAAATAAAGAATGCTTTTTTTTTCTCCTTCCTTCTTCCTCCTTCCTCCTTCTTCCCTATAACCCAGATCTCCGATCACTGTTTTTCTTATTAAATCCACTAACATTGAACTAGCCCAAGGCCAAAAATCCATGTAAGTTCCATTTTTCATTTTTGGCTGCCATTTTCGTCACCGTTGTGTCAGTTTCGTTTTCGGCAAGGCCGTGTCAGACACGTGTCACGTGTCATGTCGGTCACCGTGTCGAGTCTGACACGCGACACACCACTTGGGTGGCAGCCGTGTCTGAGTAACTCAGCCTGTATGTACTATCACCTTAGAACCCACAAGATAGGCTCTAAACTTGTCCAAGGAAAAGACAATTGCAAGAAGCTCCTTCTCCACAGTAGCATAGTTAATCTGCCCATCATCTAGAGTCTTACCTGTATAGTAAATAGCATGCAACACTTTGTCTTTCCTTTGCCCCAAGACAACTCTCCATAATCACTCACGTCACACATAGCCTCAAGAGGCAAGAGGCAAACTCCAATCACAGGACTAGATCACCCGGGTTTGATCACCGGGGCTAAGATAAGAGGCTATTTAATCCTCTCAAAAGACTTAACACACTCATCAGTTTACACAAAAGGACATGCTTATGAAGAAGCCGGGATAGTGGTTCAGCGATTTTTGAAAAGTCTTTTATAAAACGGCGATAGAAAAGATGGGCATTAAACAAACCAAAACACAGTTCCTTCAATGCTCATTGAACTTCAAATGACCGTCATTTCTGGAATCCAAAACCACTCCGTCGAGCATCTTGGTTACTCGATCGAGGACTTTTGTTACTCGATCAAGTAACTTGTCGTTACGCAGTTCCTGCAATGCGCACTGAACTTCAAATGACTGCCATTTCTTCATTACTTGGTCAAATAGAGCGTTTTTGGTGGCGTTGGAAACCTTACATGATAAGCTTTCACCTCTAATTTGAATCACTTGATTATAAGCTATAGAACTCAAGTTATGGCTCTTCAAAGTAGGCAATAGTAATGTGAAGCTCTTATTTTGCTCGATAAGCTTCCTTATTTCACTACGGATTCCAAGAGAACGATTTACAAGCTCCATTTTCATCAAGACTAGGAATGGGAGTTCATATCACCTTTATTGATAAGATTTGGCTTACATTTGCACATTTGGGCGAATAACCTGTCAAATCCATAACATGTACCCAAAGGAGCAAACGCGGGGAATATAGCAATGAAATAGCATATAAAAAGCACAAAAATGCAAGCCAATAGGTGAATAATCGCATATAAAAGGCGCTCATCAATTTCTATGCCATGCTTCGTGTATCCTGCTATACTAATCCAAGGTGCATTTAAACACCAAACAATGGGAGCATCGAAATTCTAATATAAATGACATATAAATGATATAATTAGTACGAAAATCGTCCAGAAATAACTAAAAGGGAGGTATATAAATGTATATAAATATGACTCATCAAAAATATCACTTGAACCAGACCAAACGACCACCCCTGAAGGTGGTGAGGTAGGGATTTTCTTGGGTGGCGTGAGGCGTGGTGTTCTGACGGGAGTGGGTGTGGTGTACGAAGAGGGTGGGTGGGGTGGAGAGGGGGTTGCTAGAGGGGTGGAAAGACAGCAGCAGAGGAAGGGCGATCCGGCATCAGTGGTGAATGGTGATCGGTGAGTGTTGGTGGTTGAAGTGGTACTGTGGTAGTAAGGGTTTATGGGGGTAAAACAAATCTAAAAAGGGTGAAGGGTATGGAAACTATCAAACAAATCTCAACTAAGGGAATGAAAAACAAGTTATTTTAGATTGGTACAGTTGGACTTGGAAATATGGGTCATTTTGGGTTTGTTTGTTTTTTCGGTTGGGTTCAGGTATATATTTTATGTGTTATCATGTACTCTTTTGTCCCGGTCATTTGCTTACTTTTTTTGGCACAAGGACCAAGGAGAGGGAAGGGGATTTGTGGTTGTTGCTATTGGATGACAAGTGGACCATTATGGATGTGTATGCCTAAACCCTTCCTGATGTAAAAAGGTTAACAAATGAATGAGACACCCTAAAATGAAATAGATAAACAAATGATTGGGATGGAGAGAGTAGTCATTTAGGGTCAGATCAGATGAGTTCTAATATGAGGTATTTTACTATTCTGTATGAGTTAGGCCTCGTTAACTTTATCGCGGTCAGTTATTAATTTAGCCTTCATTTTTCCAGACGAGAACTAGCTCTCCCATCCAAATTCTCCGCAAAAGTGACACCTATGAGAGCACAAGTTTAAAGGGACTTTATCCAGTGGGCGAAGGCGCAGGGTATGCAGGTGGAATAGTAAGTGCAGCTGTTGATGGCATGCATGCTGGTTTTGCCGTTGCCAAAAATTTGGGTTTGTGTACTTCAGACATTGATTCTGTGTTGGGCACGGGTCAAAGCCCCGGTTTCGTCAAGCATTGATAGCGAGTGGTTTGGTCAGATACATCACTGCCAAAACTCATTCATCTCCAGGCGGCAGTTGTATTTGAGAGTTTAACTGGTAATGGTCAGCCAATAGGAGCTTTGTTTCAGGCTATCCCACAGAAATCAACCTAATCACACAGACTTTGATTGAGTTGGCTGCATGCTATTACCAAAGTAGAGGTATGTCAGAATCTCAATTTTGTAGGTATGGTTGTTTTTTTGTTTTTAGGTAAACCAACGGGGTAATCCAAATTTGAGCGAGGTGTAGCTATGGTTTTTGATCCTCAACTCTCGAGTCGTTGCTATTTCCTGAAATTTGTTGAGTAGAGCTATATTTGGGATGATAACAAATTTGTGTAGTAGCTCAATTTTTGGCTATAATGCCATCTTACATGCTTTCTTACTCAGTGGTTGTAGCCCTTTTAGGCATGTTGCAACAAGTATTTGATCGACAATTAAGAGTTCAGACCCATGTTTCTCTGTTTCGCATCCCCTTTGCTAACTGTTCATCTGGACACGCAGTTTGCATCCATATTTACTTGAAATCGAAAGGACACCGTTGTTTGTTTCCGGCTCACTTGATATAAAAAAACATTTGTTAATAAGCTATTATTAATTATTCTTTGTGGTTATTCAAATGATTAGATACACTGGAGAAAAGGAATGACTTTAATTTGGGTACTTTTCTTTATATATCCAATATCCATACAGCTCAGTTAGTATAAATACATGTGATTACGTGAACCACTTTTCTAATTTCCACCATTTTAAGTAACACATACACATCTCTTTGCAACAACACCTGCACATGCTTATAGCCACTCACACTTGCCCTACCACCTCCCTCTATCTTATTAACCAACCTCTAATTTCATTCATTTTTAATTGGAGATAGCCTCTCCCAACCTCATCTTCCATCCTTTAAACTAGGACATTTCACAATCAGAATCATAAAAAAAAATTCAAGAATTAGAGACCAGACTGGAACAAAAATTTGGGACTGGAAACAAACTGGAAATTGATTGCTTCCTTTCGACCTGGTAGTTTGTTTACTTTGATTTTGGCCCAACTGTTAAGGAGATGAGGGACCACTTGTGATTAGTGTTATTGATGACAAGTATCTGATCATGATGGGTATGAATGATCAATTCATACAAAAAACACTTCTAATATAGAAGAATATGACACACCAAAATGAAAACCTAAGCAAATAAACGGCACAAAGAGAGTAATTTTTAATTGAACAGAGGTTTAGGTATGTACATTCTTTTCAAGGGGCATCAGGTTAAATTCAAATTATACATGTAAAATTAGAATACAAGTCAAATTAAATACCACGTATAACTTAGTCAAGTATGAAGTACAATGTAACTTAGTTTAGATCTCGCGCAATTTATATAGTATATATAACTGGATATTTAAAATAATCCAAATAAAATCCACCTGAAATTAGCTCGTAACAGAAACTACTCGACCCTATCCAATTTAACCTGAAATGAAAATATTTTTATTGATCCAATCTATAACCAACCCGATTTGTAAGGTCTATTTAAAAACTATGGTGAATCCCCTACCTGCTAAAAGAATAGGCAAACTCACATGCTATTGATGATTTCAGTGTACAGTTAGTCTTGCTTGTGACGGGTCGGGTGGAGAGACGGATAATGACACTCACAAAACGAATAGAGGGACAAAGGTGGGGCACCCCATGTGCTTTTGTCTCTCCTCTAAATGGGCATTTTGTGAGACAAAATGGTATCCGTCTTCTCCGTGTGACGGATACCCTCCGTCTACAATGAGAATTTGTGTTCAGTGTATTCAGTAAATAAGAAGATTAATAATTATATGTATTTCATTATATTATTATCTTTTCCCTAAAATTAATTTATTCATAAAATTATATAAATTTCAATAAACTCTAGATTATAATCTTATAATTAAAATATAAAAAATACTTCATCATATTCACTATTTTCTTTTTAATTTCCTTAAACGGATTATGCAAATTTTCGTCTTCCTTATTTTCTTATTTTGGATTGATTTGTGCAGTGATGATCCTTGTTGGACCCCAAAATTAACATTTTGACTCCCCGACACGTGTCATCGTACGAGTGGAGGAATTAAAGTAAGTCAAAGTCAATAATAAAACAAGAGCACAAAAAGGAGGGATTCACGTGAAGAAGGAAATAAGAAGAAGTAAATAAGAAGAAAGAAATGAGAAGAAAGAAGTGTGCTAAGGAAGCCAAAGGAAAGACAAAAAATAATCACGTGAACAAGAAGAAAGAAAAGGAAAAAGCTGCACACAAGACCCAAGACATGCCATAAATGGGTAAAAGAACAAGGGACTGCAGGAAAAGGAAGGAGAAAAGAAAGCTATAAAGGGGAAGAGCTGGAAAGTAGGCCTGCAAACTCTGCACCCCAAATCTGACCGTTGGATAATGTTTGATCCAACGGTCACAAGTAGAAGAAGAGAGCATAAATAGGAGGAGGAGCAGCATGATTAATTCATTCAAGACAACTCCACACATTAGAACAATACATTAGAACACTTCTCTCACTAGAATTAAGCATAAAACACTTGTAATATTATTCGACTTTCTGGTCGAACTTTCTAGTGGAATTGGCGGAACTCAGTTTCCCCCGCGGTTTTTCCCTAACGGGTTTCCCGCGTCAACAACTTTCCTTGCGTCTCTCCGCCTCTTACTTCTTTTAATTTTCCTAATTCTTTCTACCTTTACGATTTCTAACACAAATACCATTTATTTCTCCCAAAGATCACTATAACCCGACTTTAACAACTTTTGGTAATTCTCGACCCGTTTAGGTAATTTTTGACCAAAACATTTTGGCGCCCACCGTGGGGCTATAGTGATCGTCTTCTCCGAAACCGGTCAAGCAAAGAAGCCGCTGTCATGTCAGGGACCAGCCCGAAGGCCGCCAACTCCTTGACATTAAGTACTCTAGCTGCTGGTGGAGGAACCACCTCCAAAACCACCAGCTCTCTGGATCCAGCCGCTGGCAGAGGAACCAGCGCGAAGACCACCAGCTCTCTGGATCTAGCTGCTGGTGGAGGAACCACCTCCAAAACCACCAGCTCTCTGGATCCAGCCGTTGGTAGAGGAACCAGCGTGAAGATCACCAGCTCTCTGGATCTAGCTGCTGGTGGAGGAACCACCTCCAAAACCACCAGCTCTCTGAGTTCAGCCGCTGGCAGAGGAACCAGCGCGAAAACCACCAGCTCTCTAGATCCAGCCGCTGGCAGAGAAATCAGCGCGAAAACCACCAACTCTCTGGATCCAGCTGCTGGCAGAGGAACCAGCTCGAGTCAGCCAGCTCCAACACTCGAGATGTGGCGGATAATGATGGAAGAAATGAACACGCTCCGCCAATCAGTGGATGACCTCAGAAAAGACACCCAGAAGCTGAGGGAAGATGCTGCATCCAGAAGTCAGGCGGATCCAGCCTATGTCTTAGCAGACGCAGGAACCAGACCCCCAAGAAGAGCAGTTCAAGCAAAACTAGTCACTTGCCTGGATCTAGCAGGAATCGCTACGCCAGAAGTGACAGCATCCGGCGGGCTGGGGCTCCTCTCCTACGAGTCACCTTCACGCCAAACACTGGCTCTAGGTAACGAGCTCATAAGAATGCGTTCAACTGCTAACTTCTATAACTATGCAGGACCCTCGCATCAGCAGGCACCTGAATGGCTAGCAGGATCCTCGATGAGGCCGCAGTTTACTGGAGGAGAAGGGATAGCAGGATGCAGCATCCAGCAAACCCCATCTATAGTCCACACGACCCCAGTCGCCAGCCTCCAGGACACTCAAGTTTCCAGAACACATGGGTATGAAACTCAATCTCCTCATCCAATTACAACTAACATTTCTGCAGGACCCAACATGTGGGAGCAGCAGTACAAAGAGTTGTGGGACCTGGTCTACCAAATACCGGGTGTACCTCGGTCCCTGGAAAAGGCTGCACAAGATTGCTACGCGGATTCTCCCTTCACCAGCAACATTGTTTCCGTCAGCATGCCAAAGGGATTCAAGCCACCAACAATGGTGCCCTACGACGGCACATCTGACCCCATTGACCACATCAACCAGTACAAGCAAAAGATGATGGTGGTAACAACATCAGGACCTCTAAAAGAAGCATGCATGTGCAAGGGATTTGGATCAACCCTCTCGGGACCAGCGTTGCAATGGCTTATTAGTCTACCAAACGGGAGCATCTCCAACTTTGCCGAATTGGTGAACGCCTTCAACCAGCAGTTCGCCAGCAGTAGGGAGCCAGAAAAGCAGACCAGCGACCTATACCGCATTATCCAGGGTCCAGAAGAGTCCACCAGAGATTACTTGGCTAGATTCAACGCGACAATGGTGTCGATACCCAGATGTGATGTAACTACTGCCATCCACGCCTTCCGCTGGGGGCTACCAGAGGGGTCAGAGTTGTACGAGGACCTGACCAAGTGGACCTGCACGAATTTCGCCCAGGTGCAGCAGAAGGCTCTGGATGTCGTACGTCTGGAAGAAGATGCTGGACCCAGAAGGCTCAACCATACCGCTGAATCTGCGTCCAGGAAGGCTCCAGCAGAAAAGAATGAAAGGCCTGGACCATACGGCAGGCCAGTCAACAAAGTCTCAGGGGGAAAATCCTGGAGGAACCCCTCTACCTCTACCTATCTGTAACCAAGGCAGACGTAAGTTCTGGTACCAGAACACGAAGGTTCTCAACATCAAGCACTATGTCAGTAAGTCTCTACCTGCAGAAACCATGTATTCAGCTCATACCGCATTACTTGTCTTTGCATTATTTAAAGTCTCTTATAAATTAAAGACGTATTTCGAGTCTCACATAATCTCAGCTTTAATAAGCTATCCCCTAAAGACAATATTAGGAAAACATGAATTATCTGTAAGAACGGCTAAGTGGTCTGTACTCCTAAATGGCCGTGGCTTAAAATTTGAAACTCGTACTGCAATAAAATCCCAAACTCTTGCAGATTTTGTTTCTAACTTTAGTCCAGGACTCCAGAAGGAGGCTGAAATAGGCATCCTACCTCCAGAAATGGGGGCTAGTGTTGTGGAACATGAATCCTCGACAGCGCGATCGACCAAAAGGGCCCAGACCCTGAAACACCCTCCACCTAAAGAAATACTTCTTCTAAAAAGGTGGAACACGCTGGGCACTCAGCTGCCAAACACATTTCCCCCAGGTTCCAGGCAACCAGAAGGGGTGAAATCTGCATAAAACAGAAATAGCGTGCGAATGTAGCAAGGTACGAGCAACCGGGACACCGTCGCCCGCGATACTGAGCACCCACGCAAGCCTGGCATCCTCCGACTGAGATGGGTATACCCTGAAGCCAGCACCCACACTTGGCCATACTCGAACAAAAACATGCATGCATATAAGCAGAGGCAAACCGCCTACAACGGCTGAGCCTAAAAATCAAGCAGAAGCAAACGCCTACAACGGCTGAGCCTAAAAATGAAAAAAGCATTAAAACGAAAAATGCGAAAAACATCAACGCAACCCCTGACACTCGGGGTCTAGAGTAATCCAGAAACTTCCTACTGGCGTCACACAGGGCCCAGAAGTCCATCCACCGTCGTCGTCATTCTGGACATCTGGAGCAGGAATCTCTTGGACTAGGGTGTCCACCTCTGGCAGATCCTCTTCCTTTACGCTCCACTCCAGGTGCTTACTCTCCTTAAACTCTTTCATATATATTATTCTAGCTCTCCAATGAGTGCAGGAAACAATACTAGATAAAATCTTGGAGAGTACATACCCCTCCTCCACAAAGCATCCACCTCGGCAACCAGAGCGTCCTTCGCCTCCAGCATAGCCGCCTGTTGGAGCAGAGTGCTTGTTCAGCAGGAATCTTGGGTCCAGGAAGCAGTCTGCCCCCAGGAGTAGCCCGAAACCTTCTGGCAACCAAATTACCTCCTCTGGCTCCAGGAATAAGGCGAATTCTTACACAAGCGCACTTATGCAAGAATTGGGGGCTAATGTTGGACCCCAAAATTAACATTTTGACTCCCCGACACGTGTCATCGTACGAGTGGAGGAATTAAAGTAAGTCAAAGTCAATAATAAAACAAGAGCACAAAAAGGAGGGATTCACGTGAAGAAGGAAATAAGAAGAAGTAAATAAGAAGAAAGAAATGAGAAGAAAGAAGTGTGCTAAGGAAGCCAAAGGAAAGACAAAAAATAATCACGTGAACAAGAAGAAAGAAAAGGGAAAAGCTGCACACAAGACCCAAGACATGCCATAAATGGGTAAAAGAACAAGGGACTGCAGGAAAAGGAAGGAGAAAAGAAAGCTATAAAGGGGAAGAGCTGGAAAGTAGGCCTGCAAACTCTGCACCCCAAATCTGACCGTTGGATAATGTTTGATCCAACGGTCACAAGTAGAAGAAGAGAGCATAAATAGGAGGAGGAGCAGCATGATTAATTCATTCAAGACAACTCCACACATTAGAACAATACATTAGAACACTTCTCTCACTAGAATTAAGCATAAAACACTTGTAATATTATTCGACTTTCTGGTCGAACTTTCTAGTGGAATTGGCGGAACTCAGTTTCCCCCGCGGTTTTTCCCTAACGGGTTTCCCGCGTCAACAACTTTCCTTGCGTCTCTCCGCCTCTTACTTCTTTTAATTTTCCTAATTCTTTCTACCTTTACGATTTCTAACACAAATACCATTTATTTCTCCCAAAGATCACTATAACCCGACTTTAACAACTTTTGGTAATTCTCGACCCGTTTAGGTAATTTTTGACCAAAACAATCCTCAGTCCCATTTAATGTTTCATTTTATGTCTCATTTCATACGGATCTTAACACATCCATTTATTGTACATTTTTTATTTCGTGATATGTCAAGATGTGTATAGAGTGAGCCCTAGAATAAGACACAACAGTGAGACAAAGAATTCGTACTGTGTGGTCCAAATTTTTACCTGGCCAGCATGGGGACGCATCCCATGAAGAACTCAGGATAGTCGTTAGGTCAAAAGAGTTGGAAGTCCAGCTTCCTACTTCCCCTCAACGTACCTCCTACATTTCCGGAGCAGGACCATGGCCACAGTTGACCAAGACTCAACAACTATAAAAGCCAAGTCCAGCAGCTCAGAATTCATTCAGTTTTTTTACAGAACACACGCATACTCTATTGTAATATCGTCAACAATTTTTACTTGGATATTAGTGCAAAGTTGGTGGGATTTCGTTACCCCCGCCGTTGTTTCCCTCATTAGGGTTTTTTCGCGTCAATTCTTTTAATCTCTCTTTATTTCTCGTATGCATTGATAATTGATTGCCACTTTAATTTGACCCGCACTACAATCATTAAACCGGTATAATTTTACCAAAACAATTTGGCGCCCATCGTGGGGCATAGTGAGCATTCCAAACATCATCACCTCGTCGCAAAATCATGTCCGGAACCAAGGCAAATCCTTCCAGTTCTCAGAGCATGCCAGCCCTGTCCAGTGGATCCAACCCGACCATGTCGGTTGGTACCACAGGAGCACCTTCCACCATGACCCAAGTCGCAGCCCCAAATGTTGTTGCCTCATCTAGTAAGCCCGCTTAAATCCCCAGACCAGCCTCTGCGACTGCTCCCACAAAGCAGAGTAGGGAAAGCAGCCCCAACAAAAGTTATGAACCCTTGGCGCCAGGAATGAATCAGCCACCGAAAGTTTCCAGCCTAGATCCAATGCAGATGGTGGTCCGAGGAATGAGTGCCTTGCAGGAAGCCATTGAAGGCCTGAAGAAAGATAACCTGTATTTGTGGGAGCAGATTGTCGCAGTCTCTCGTCCTAATGCGATGCCTCGTGTGCTCTAGTCAGGTCCCGGTAGACCCTCAACCTCTCCAGGAGTAGAGGGTTGAACCGGCCGATCCCCCGGGAGATTGTCACCAGACTAGATCTGGGGGTTGTAGCCCCAAGCAGCAGCCCAGAGATATTGGACTTGGATGCGTCCGTGTTCCGATCACCGCCACCCAATCCGGTCCAACCTACAGGTAACCCAACATCTTGTTTTCTTCCAAGGACTCATCCTCTATCTTTTGCAGGTACCCCCACCCCAGCCCTCAGTTGGATGGACACCGAAAACCTCTGCCGGCCCTGCACCTGTGAGCCAATTTCGCGCTGGAGGATGGGCAGGAGGAGCACCAGCGCAGTCCGTGGTCGGCTGGCAGCTAGAGCCAACCTCAAATCCGACCGTAGTCACTAGCCTCCCTGTCAGCCAGCCAGCCCCAAGACCATGTATGGGAGCACCCTTCGGCTTCTTCCCTCCTGCTGCTAACCCGTTCTCAAGAGCAGGCAGTCTCTCGGATCAACGCTATCAAGAGCTGAAATATATGATCACCAAGATACCTGGCATGCCGAGGCCCCTGGAGAAGGCCTCCTAGGAAAGCTACGCGGATTCGCCCTTCATTGATAATATCGGCCTCATCAATGTGCACAAGGGTTTCGTGCCACCAACCATGACACTCTATGATGGGACGACAGACCCTTTGAACCACATCAATCAATATAAGCAGAAGATAATGGTGGTTACCGCCACCGGAGCTCTCAAGGAAGCCTTCATGTGCAAAGGGTTCGAATCATCAACACCGTCCGGTGCAGCCCTACACTGGTTTGTAGGACTGCCCAACCGAAGCATATCCTCTTTCGCAAATCTGGTTAACTCCTTCAACCAGCAGTTCGCCAACAGTATGAAACCAGTGAAGTAGACCAGTGATCTCTACAGGATCGTTCAGGGATTCGAAGATACAACCCGAGAATACCTCACTAGGTTTAACAAATAGAAGGTGGAAATTCTCAATTGTGATGTGGCCACTACCATTGAGGCCTTTCGTAGGGGTTGCATCATGATTTAGATTTGTACAAGCAGCTGACGATGCACCTGTGCACTGCCTTTGCTGATGTACAAGCCCATGCGGTTGCAACAATGATACTAGAGGAGGATGTTGCCTCCATGAGAAATGCTTACGATACAGAGCCTGTGTCTAGGAAAGCACCAATAGAAAAACAAAGTGAGAGGTCGAAGCCCTACAACAAGCCCGTGAGCAAAGTATCCGAGAGCACCGGTTATAAAAGCGACGCGGACCTACCTCCCAAGGTCAGCGAGTACGGCTTTACCACCGGGATGTCTGGCCTGTTGAAGGCCCTGAAAGAACTAAAAGGAGTCAGGTGGCCAAAAAAGAAAGAAGAACGCCCCAATGACCGTCGTGATGCCAGCAAGAAATGTGAATTCCATGATGGCATAGGCCATACGACGAATGAATGTTACACCCTAAGGAAGGAGGTCAGATTCCAATATGACCGAGGCAATCTAGATCACCTACTCCCATGGAAATCTACCAGAGTCAATGCAGCCAGCCAGGTGCAGCCATCACCAGCTCCTCCTTGCAACAGGATTGTCAATGTCATCACCGGAGGATCAGAGCTGTGTGGACTCACCTACTCAGCAGCCAAAAGATGTGTGGCAGCGGCAAAAGGAGACAAGCCAGAGCTCTTGTGCAGAATATGCCGCCAGGACCTCCCAGTAGTAACCTTCGACGAGACAGATGCACAAACCATTCCAAAGCAGCACCATGACGCCCTAATCATCACACTAAACATTGTCAATTGTGAGGTCAGGAAGGTCATGGTAGATACAGGAAGCTCCGTCAACCTACTGATGCTAGATACGCTGAAAAACATGGGATTTGACGAAAAGGACCTGACGAAGAAGGCTATTCCCATGGTCGGCTTCAGTGGATAAACAACGCATACCCTCAGAGAAATCACCATTCCCACCTACGCCGGAGGTCTAAACAAACAGGTACGATATTTGGTTATTGATGGTCCATTTACTTACAATGTTATTCTTGGTAGGCCTTGGATCCACGAAATGCGCGCAATCCCGTCAACGTATCATCAGTGCCTGAAATTCCCTACACCATGGGGGGTCCAGGAGATACGGGGAGATCAGGAGGAGGCCAAGGACTGCTACAAAGTAGCCCTCAAAAGGATCATCAAGCCTTCAGTCGTCAAAGCATAACAATTACAGCAGCTGCACATTCAGGAGGGGTACACCGAGCCCCAATAGGCAGAATAGATGAGGTCCACCTAGATGTGCAGTACCCAGAGAGGACCGTGTTCGTGGGGTCAGAATGCTCCAGAGATCTTCGCCAGCAGCTCCTCCAGCTGCTAAGGGAGAACGTGGACTGCTTCGCCTGGTCCCATAAAGATATGATTGGCATAGACTAAGAGATCTTCACACACAAGCTCAACGTAGACCCAGGATTCAGGCCCGTGCAGTAGAAACGTAGAAAATTTGCATCAGAAAGAAACCGGGTTATAAATCAAGAGGTAGACAACCTCCTGGAAGCAGGGAAGATCATGGAAGTCAAGTATCCAGAGTGGCTATCCAATGTGGTCGTCGTACCAAAGAAGAACAACAAGTGGAGGGTCTGCGTGGATTTCACAGACCTGAATAAGGCCTGCCCCAAGCACCCTTTACCTTTGCCACATATAGTCGCCATGGTGGATGCCACTACGGGTCATGAAATGCTGACTTTCTTGGACGCATGTAGTGGATACAACCAGATCAAGATGGATCCAACAGACCAGGAAAAGACGACATTCAGATCAGAAAGAGGCATTTACTGTTATAACGTAACGCCCTTCGGTCTCAAGAATGCTGGCTTAACGTATCAGCGACTAGTAAATATGATGTCCAAGGACCATATTCGGAGAAACATGGAAGTATACATAGACGATATGGTGGTCAAGTCCAAGCAATCGGCAGACCACATCCAGCACCTGAAGGAAATATTCAGCACCCTCTGAAGATACAAAATGAAGCTGAATCCAGCTAAATGTACCTTCGGGGTCTCCAGCGGAAAATTCCTGAGGCATATGGTAACACAGAGGTGCATAGAGGCCAGCACAGAGCAAATCAAAGTAGTTCTGCAGTTGGAATCACCCCAGAAGCCGAAAGACGATGTGCAACGTTTAACAAGAAGAGTGGCAGCTCTAAGCAGATTCATATCCAGATCTTCGGATCGGTGCATGTTATTCTATGACATCTTAAGGAAAAGCCAGAAGGTTGACTGGAAACCAGACCATGAGAAGGCATTCCAGGAGCTCAAGCAGTACCTAAGCACCCCACCCCTGCTATCTAAACCAAAGCCAGGGGAGGTGCTGCTCTTGTACCTATCCGTGACTGAAGCAGCAGTAAGCGCAGTACTGGTTCGCCAACAAGAAGGAACTCAACACCTGGTGTATTATGTCAGCAAATCACTATTGCCAGTAGAAACAATGTATACGTCACTCGAGAAGCTAGTATTGGCACTTGTTACGGCTTCCTATAAATTGCGCCCGTACTTTGAGTCCAATACGATTTCGGTGGTAACCAACCACCCCCTCAAAACTGTTTTAAGAAAGCCATAGCTCTCAAGGCAAATGGCGAAATGGTATGTGCACCTCAGCGGATATGATCTACAATTTGAGCCGCGCACAACCATAAAGTCACAAGCCCTCACCGACTTTGTGTCTGATTTCAACCCAACACTCCAGGTAGAAGCAGAGTAGGAAGTCCTACACCTCTAGAAGGGTGTTAAGCCAGACACTTGGGAGTTGCGCGGGGACAGAGCGTCCAATGCCAGGGGGTCAGGAGTAGGACTGATTCTCAGATCACCAGAAGGCGACTTGGTACTCAAGCAATCCGCTGCGAGTTCAAGACCACCAACAATGTGGCTGAGTATGAGGCTTTGATCCTGGGGCTGCAGCTGTCCCTAGACATTAGGGTCAGCTGCATCAGTGTATACAGCAACTCACAGCTGATCGTGAACCATATCACCGAGGCATACGAAGCAAGGGATCTCACAATGGCATCAGCCTACCTGGGTGTAGCAAAGGAATTAACGAGCAGATTTGCAGAATTCTGCAACCATCCAGTGCCAAGGGAGCAGAATGCAGAAGCAGGCGCGCTAGCTACCCTAGGGTCAACCTTTAAACCAGCCGATGTAGCCAGCATTCCCATCACACACATTCTCAAGCCAGCCATTCCTGGACCCGGCCCAGACTAAGAGGAGCTATCCATCTGCATTAACACCCCGGATCAGGAAGTCGAACAGGTTTGGCGAAACCCAGACATGGACTATTTGTAGCACGACATCCTGCCCAGCAGCAGGAAAGAGGCGCACAGTTTTAGAATGAAAGCCTCCAGATTCTTGACAATCGATGGTGTCTTGTTTAGAAAATCGCTGGCAGGATCGTATCTGCGTTGCCTGGACCAGAAAGAATCCCAGACAGTCTTGCATGACCTCCACTGTAGGGACTGCGGAAATCATGCAGGGGGGAGAAACTTATCCAACAGAGCCCTCAGAATGGGATACTTCTGGCTCACGATGCGCAAGGACGTGAGCGAATACGCAAAGAAATATGACGCCTGCCAACGACATGCACCTGTCAACCACTAGCCAACAGAACCTCTGCACCCAGTAATATTCATGTGGCCCTTCATGAAGTGGGGGATGGACATTGTAGGACCTCTCCCTAGAGCACCAGGAAACAAGCTGTATATGTTAAATATGACTGACTACTTTTCCAAGTGGATAGAAGCAGAATCATTTACCCAGACCACAGAGGCACAAGTCATCTCCTACATGAAGTGTAACATACTCACCAGGTTTGACATTCCTTTGAAAATAATATGCGACAATGTCTCTCAGTTCATTGGAAAAAAGACTGAGGCTTTCTGCGCTGGGTGGAACGTTTCCCTCCAGAAGTCTACCCCCAGGAATCCCCAGTCCAATGGGCAGGCTGAGTCTAGTAACAAGATCATTATCGAGAAGATGAAAAAGAAACTACAAGAAATAGAAAGGAAATGGGCAAAGGAGCTCCCTCTAGTCCTATGGGCTGACAAGACCACGCTAAAAGTAGCAACAGATTAGACCCCCTTCAGCCTCGTCTTTGGAGCAGAGGCAGTAATTCCGTCCGAGGTTAAAATTCCAATCCACAGATATGGATGCATAACCGAGGACCGGAACCAGATAGAAATGGCAAGCAACCTAGATACTATTGATGAACTCAGGACCAGCGCCTATATCAGGATGGCCTCCTACAAACAAATGGTAGCTATGAGCTACAACAAAAAAATGTCAGAATCAGAACCCTGCAAGAAGGAGACCTGGTCCTGAGGAAGGTGTTCCAGAACACCAAAAACCGGCAAGCTGAAAAATTCGCCTACAACTGGGAAGGCCCATACCAAGTGGAAAGCATAGTTGGTAACGGAACCTATAGACTTATGACAATGGAAGGGAAAATTATACCCAGGTCATGGAACATATTCCATCTCAAAAAGTATATAATCTAGAGGTACCTCCACAAGACAAGAGTAGATCCCTTAGACCTCAGGTTCTACTCTGTATAAAGGATGCTCTAGTCCAGGTTAAATTTTACACTCAAAACTAAAGTTTACACTCAAATTTTATATTCGAGTTTAATTTTGAAAATCTTGAGTCTTTTAAGTTTTCAACTCATGTCCCTTTTTGGCTAAGTTTAAATAAAATTATGAAAAGTTCCGTCACCAAACAAGTCTTGAACCAGAAACTCCAATATCCTAGTGGACTGACCTAAAGAGGAAAATTGCACTGCCTACAGGAGAACCTAAGTGAAAGTCTGGTGCCTCCGTATAGAGACGGGTATTTAGCACCAGACCAGTACACCAAAACAGCGACGACCAACAACGAACATGCATGCACAACAATTAACAACAAGGAAACGCCAGAAAAACGGCAGAAAAGTATGAAAATAAAAGAGCACCACACAACGGTGGAGCCCATCGGATAAACACTGCCAAAATGCAGTCCAAAATTTCAAAGTGTTTAAAGGTCCACCCGGACCAGTTCCAGAAATACAATAAAACAGCCCGTTTAGGGCACCGAAAATCCAAAGCTGAAAATTAAAAGAAAACGCCCAGTCGGGCCCAGAATAAAACCAGGACCTACTCGCCAAGAGTGCACCGCAGCATTAACAACATCGTTGGTGGGGCCAGAGGTCACCTCCTCTCCAACATCAGGGGACCCTACCACTTCTTCTTCACCGTCGTCAGAGATAAGGTCCATGTCCAGACTGTCGGGAAATTCCTTTGCAAAAGACTTCTAGAGAGTAGCTAAATCCCAGGATAGGTGCTTGCCGTCTTGGAACTCCTTGACACACTTAATCTTGGCCTCGGCAGTGGCATAAGCAAGAGCCTCCATCAAAGCCATTTGCAGTGCATCTTTCTTCTGTTCCAGGTTCTCAACCTTGAGCACCATATTAGTGCTCGAAACCTGAACCTGCCCTAGCCTGGATTGCATCTCCTGCATGCAGCTGCGCCTGGGAGGCCCGCATCTGCTCCGACATCACCCTCTCCCGCTCCATCGACTCCTTTAGCTGCTCCTGGCACTCAGCATGCTCCCGCCGGACCCGCTCGCATATGACCCTAAGGTTCTCTCTCAGCGCCTCATATTGCTTCCTGCCGGCCAGCATCTTCTGCACCCTTCCTGAAAGCTCCTCCGTCTCTGCTTGTAAACTATGATTCTCTTCCATGAGAACCTCACCCTACTGTCTCACAAATAGGGACATCTTTAGGGCATGGCCACCCGAGACAGAGTAAGACGCGCGGGAGGAGAGATCAATACGAAGAAACCAAACACAGAAGAAAACAGGGAATTACCTAAAAAGATACCTCAGAAGCCTGCCTAAGCACATCCTTAAAAGGACGTTGTTTTAGGAGCGAAGTAGAAGCAGGAAAAAGCAGCGAGCTCAAGCGAGACCAGAGCACAGACCTGAAACCAGCGAATTCGGCAAGAAATTCTAACGTTAAATCAAGAGAAGAAGTTGATCCAGAAGCCGCTTGGGCGGACTGCTCAGGTACAATTCTAAACTTGGGGGTAGGAACTTCAGCAGGCATGAAACCCTTGGACCCCGAAGCAACAAGACCACCAGGCGTGGCTCACTCACATCCACCTCAATCGGCATGGACTGTGACCCAGCTCCTGTGACAGGCCCCCCGGGCGAGTCCTGGCCCCCAGTAGAGTCAACCCTCTTCCTCTTTGAAGACTGGCCACCATCAGCAGCAAACCTCTTCTTTCGCAGCATCATCACCCGGTCAATGTTCATCCTGGGCTTGGCTGAAGAAGAAAAGCACAGTAAGAAAATAAAAACAACAAAGTAAGCACCATAAAAGGATAAACGCGAAATGTCATACATTCCTTCTTCACCGCCAGAACAGTTGCGTCCCTGACCAGCTTAGAAAATGTCCTATCCGAGGTAGGCATATCAAGAAGCTTAACCCTCGAAGCAGACTCGTCCCCAAACACTCGAAACTTCGCTAGGTCATTTCCTGCAGAGAACTACCATCAATCAAGACGCACCAGGGAAAGAAACGTGACACACAATCAACACATACAAAATCATACCTTCCACCGACTGCCATGAAGAAAAGATACATTCAGGAGAGTTGGGGAGCGTACTGATCTTAACAAAGATGAACCGAGTGAACCACTTGCTATCATCGGGGGTAGTGAAGAAAACAATCGTAGAAGGCTCACCATTGTAAGCGCGGATAGTGCATTGGTTGTGCCCTAGAGAACGAGTAGAAAACCACTGTCCAAGGTCGGCCAGTTCAATATTGCGGCCATGCTCACGGTTGATAGAGCAGATGCTCAATAAGAAACGCCATGCATGTGGAGCCACTTAGCAAACTGCGAGCCCAATTAACTTTAAAAAATCCTACAATCAACTATGGAAAGGGGAACCTCAACCCCAAACGGAAATGGTACTCTTACAAGTCGGCTTTTTCCCTAGGAAGGGGGAGGTGGAACACCACCCCATCAGAGAACCCAAACCTCACCTTGATAAGAGGGAGATGAGCATCGGGGAAGGCGGAATCATAGAGATGCTTGGAGGAAAGGAGTCCCTGTGAAGGGAAGCGGTCAGAGCCACCCCCGGATGTGGAGGAAGAAGATGAGGAATCCGCAACAGCAGCAGCGGGAGTTGATGAAGACATGATTTGAAATTAAAAAGTGGGAAGCAGTAAAAATTCAAAGATTCGGTGAAAAGAAAGAGAGTAAATTGATAAAAGTGAAAGGAACGTAAGAGGAAGGTAAATAAAAGAGTTAATCAAAGCGACAGGGGACAGGTGGATGGGTGAGGAGTGATGGAGGGGCGGTTAGAAAAAGTAGAGGACGTGGGGAACCAACCCACGTGCATAATGTAGACAGGGGGAATACCACGAACCACCCTCGAAAGTATCAGAAGCAGAGAAATTTCAGCCCAATTAACCTTAGTTGGGTAGAAATTTGGGGGAAATTGTTTAGCCGAAAAAACCACAACATAAATTATTGGGCCAGCAAGGGGATGCAGTCCATGAAGAACTCAGGATAGCCGTTAGGTCAAAAGAGTTGGAAGTCCAGCTTCCTACTTCCCCTCAACGTACCTCCTAAATTTCCGGAGCAGAACTAGGGTCACAGTTGACCAAGACTCAGCACCTATAAAAGCCAAGTCCAGCAGCTGAGAATTCAGTCAGTTTTTTTACAGAACACATGCATACTCTATTGTTATCTCGTCAACAATTTTTACCTGGATATTAGTGCAAAGTTGGTCGAATTCCGTTCTGTAACAACCCGACCCACCACGGTCGTAACACACTCCCAATAAGATGAGAGGTAAGCTTTTGGGCCAATTATTTGTCCTCACTTAAGCCCAAAAGCACAAGGCCTTGTTACTAAGTGGTGGGTGGAAGCTATTATAAACATATCACAAGCCTCAAATTCTACCGATGTGGGACAACTTTCCTCTCATACTCTTGGGTGTTACAAACTCCCCCACTTAAAGAACACAACGTCCTCGTTGTGCCTCAACCTTGACCACAACCAGGGCCAGAATCCTCCCCGCTAGGTGTGTGACCCGGGTACTCCCGACCACAGGCTCACCACACGGTCGCAGAGTCGCTCTGATACCATTTGTAACAACCCGACCCACCACGGTCGTAACACACGCCCAATAAGATAGGAGGTATGCCTTTGGGCCCATTATATGTCCTCACTTAAGCCCAAAAGCACAAGGCCTTGTTACTAGATGGTGGGTGGAAGCTATTATAAACATATCATAAGCCTCACATTCTACCAATGTGGGACAAATCTCCACACAATCTCATCTCATACTCTTGGGGTGTTACACGTTCCCCCGCGGTTGTTTCTCTCATTAAGGTTTTTCCGCGTCACCAAAACCTCTCGTGTCAATTCTTTTAATCTCTCGTTATTTCTCGTAGGCATTGATAATTGGTTGCCACTTTGACCCGCACTACAATCATTAAACCGATATAATTTTACCAAAACAGAGTCCTTTGTCCAAACCGATAAGAAGAAACGCCTTTCTTCATGCACTTCTTATGACACTAAGACGATCTTTGTAGTCCAGTTTACATTTGAAGCAGTTACAACGCAGTTGAGTGAGCAAGTTTGCATTACATTGTTCGTGGTCAAGTAGCTCGGACCACTATTAACTTGAAAAAAGAGCTTTGGTTTCTGTCACCCATTTATGTTCTTCTTGCAGGTACACCAAGACTATTATTGCAGTAGACAAAGACTACTCGATTTAGTTCGATGATCACTACCCACTATTCAAGAAATTCGTATTGTTGTTTCTCTTTGGTCTACCTCGATGTTTTGTTTAATTAATTGGACATCGAGTAGTTTTGAGGTTTTCCTTTCCCACCCAATTGAATGAATATGTAACTGGGTGTTTGTAGACTTTTTTTTATTTATATCAGTATATCGTTTTAAAAAAAAAGACTTATTTATGCATAAGCATAAAATAGTCTCATATTACAAGTGTTAACAACAAGTTTCTCGGAACTTAAATAAAGTTTTGTTCTTTTGAAATGAAAATTTCTAAACTGAACTAAATTTAAGAGATTTTTGTCAAATACTACCTTATATTTAGGGGTCTTTGCAAAATTATTGTCTTATATTTTTTTTTGTGAAATGCTACCTTTTATTATTTTGATTTGTATTTTTAGTACCTATTCTAACATTCCGGTAAAAAAAGTTGAATCTCAGGCATTGACTAATATGTACACGTGAGAGCTTATATTTTGAGACTTCTACTTCTACTTACCGCTCATATTTCCCCTCTTTTTTACCTTCCTCTTTCTCTCTCCTCTTTCATTTTCCATTCTTCTCTTCATTATCTTCTCTATTTCTCTCTCTTGCCCATTTTTAGGGCTAACTATTTCATCCATTTTCTAATGGCAAGTGGTTCTTCCAACATAGATAATGTAACACCCCCATTTATTTAAGAGCCTTTAGCCAGACATTCTCAAATAAATAAGACTGCTACCATCTCGGAATGACCGAGGTAGTGAATAACAAAGTAAAACAACCAAAGTACTTTATATGAGTTTGATAAAATTTAAACTTTGATATTACAACAACTACGCAGCAGAAATAAAAGTACAACTGACGACTACTCTATATGTGATATAGTTCTATGTCGGTCTCAAGCCGACATCTCACATTCATGTCCCAGCTCCTAGCCCAGCTGTCTCTTTCTTGTAAAATCTACTCCCCATTCCGGATCATCGTAGGTGTCACATGAATACACATGGTCAACCACGAGGTTGAGTAGGAAACATAGATAAGACATAAATTATAATAGATCACAACACATCTCCGCCTCCGTATCACAAGACCCAATATCACCCCACGCCATATCACAAGACCCAGTATTATGCCACAGCATATCACAAGACCCATTATCTCCACAGCATATCACAAGACCCATTATCTCCGCTCCATATCATAAGACCCAATATCTCCGCTCCATATACAAGACCCATTATCGCATTTCCGCATCGTAAGAATACACAAATAATTAATAACATTACAACATTATTCATTCAATAAGATGTCTATAACTCACAACAGTTAATAATCATGTTTCACATCATAAACGAGTGCACAGTAATTCCCCTACCTCAAACTGCAGAAAGGCAAAGTCAACCGAATAGATATTAGAAGTGTTCCACGCGAAAACCGTCACCTAAACATATATTTGTAACGAATTAATAATCTTCCCAAAACCCCCATATCACAAAGTACACCTACTATAATTAGTAACCTTCTAATAGTGGAGAATTTCCCAAAATAGAAACTTTCCCGAAATAGTAACTTTCTTAAAATCGAAACTTTCCCGACTTGTAAAACCCTTCAATTATTCAACTTAACAAATTACTTAAAATACTATAACAATAAATACAATATAATAATAACAACCAACCACCAATCTAATAATAATAATATAATAATAATAATAATATTATAACATAATAATAATAATAATAATAATAATAATAATAATAATAATAATATACTAACCAAATCCCACAACCTCACGACAACACTCCCCAACACACCCACGGTAACACCAACCCAACACCATGCCCACGCCGCCCCCACTGCCGGCAACCACCACCGACAACACTCACCTCAGCCTGCCCCACCACCAAATCCAGCCGGCGTGTCCAACCACGGCCATAACCAGGCCTGGTTCGTCACCTAGCCACCGCAGACACAACCTGAGCTAACCCCTGTAACCACCATACGTAACGCCAACACAACCCAGAACCACCACTCTTACCAACCTCGACATCAAACCCACACACACAATGTGGTACCACCGTGTCGACCTCCCCCGAGTCAACGGTGGCACCACCCAAAACCCATATACGAAAACAAACCCCTGACCAACCACGGCCACCACTGACATCCAAACCACCACCAAAGCACTCTCCCTTACCCCAATGACCAACCTTAGTCACCACCACGACTCGACTCCATAGACGACTTACCACGACAGACACAAAATAAGACAAAACGAAGAGAATGACGGACCCATACCTTACGCTTGTCTGAAACGGACTCGAAAGCTCCCTGAAAACGCCCCTAAGCACCGCCGACGCCGCCTCTCTCTCACTCTCTCTCTCTCTCTCTCGTTCTGGCTGTTGTCGTTGCCAATGCATGAGGGTAGGTTTGAGCAAGGGATATTAGGGTTTAGGGTGGTGAATGGTTTAAGAGTTTTGATAGTATGAGTGTAGGGTTTTGTATAGGGAGTTGGGTCATGTAAAAGGCCCAACACTACTATTAACTTACGTAATCGACTTCTCATACAACCTTCGTCTTAATTACTACGAACCAACCTCAACGCGATGTATAAATATAATATAACACGTAACACAATTATTAGTTTAGTCGATATACGATAATATAATATAGAACTTATAACATTATCTCGAGTTAACTTATAATATAAGTCTCGGGTTAATTTATAATATAAGTCTCGGGTTAACTTATAATATCACAACCTGAGTCTAAAAAAAAGGTGAGGTATAACATATTCGATAAATTAATTATCGAATACTAATGTTCAAATACGATCAATACGTCAAAATAAACAATAAATGCCATACTAAAATACGAGGTATTACAGATAATAAGGCTTACTCAAGGATGGAATCCTATTGTAGCTCCCTTGCTACCATCCAAATTTCTTGGACGCACCACAATCCAGAATGAAAAAAGGGCAGGAGAGAAAAACTGAGAGAAGATAATGAAGAGAAGAGTGAAATATGAAATACGAGGGAGAACGAGAAAGGTAAAAAATAGGGGAAATATGAGGGTTAACTAGAAGAGGAAGGAGAAATATAAAGAAAAGAAGAAACCTCAAAAAATAAGTTCTCACGTGTGTATATTAGTTAATGCCTGATATTTGACTTCTTTTGCCGGAAAGTTTGAATAGGTACTAAAAATACAAATCAAAATTATAAAAGATAACATTTTACAAAAAAAAAATATAAGGTATTAATTTTACAAAGACCCCTAAATGTAATGTAGTTTTTGAGCAAAAAAAACTCTAAATTTAATGATCTAAACTGAACTTAATGGACTAGAACTGAACTGAACTTAATAGAGTTGAACTAAAGTGAATTAAACTGAACTTATACGAACTAAATTTTTAATAATTGAAATTATGTTTAAAATAACATGCCCTAAATGATACTCGTATCTAACTAGTATCAGTGTCACAGTTAATTAATCCGATTTCACCTGAAATGCAACCATAGATAGATATTGAATATTGATGGTATAGAGTTTTGTACCTTAAGGTTAATTTCTTTCACAAATTCTCATTTCAGGCGGACATTATTCATCTTAAGTGTAAGACAGGTCAAATACATACTTAATCACTCCACTTATCACTTAGAAAATGACAATTTTTTTGTCTTTATTAACCCCACTTGGTAATATTTGACTCATATTAACCTTAAAACGAATAATACCCGTTTTAAGCAAGACTTACTGAATTTCCTTTAATGCTATTATCATTAACTAAACCTGCTTAAAATTCAGTATCATTAATCATCATCATAAATAACAAGCTTGAAATGTGCAAGCAATCAAGCAGTCATTTGCTCATCACCTGTATTAATCCAAGCATAAAATGGTATCTCCAACCCCCACTAACTCTTACTTGAAAACAACATGTAAAAACGTACTCCTAATTGCTTCGATTCAAAGTATGATTTCGTTGTCATTATTTTGGAGGGAAAGGGGGGACAGGTCCAGTACATGATGGATTTGTCATACAAAACAATACTGAGGCAATCAGGCAAGGACTACACATAGTTTCAAACAAATGCTATTTTAATTTAGTGTTAACTACACTTGTATTTAAGTACAACTCATAAAGTTGATCAATCTTCTTCAGTTTTTTTAAATAAAACCTTGAATATAACCCAAGTCTATTTGATTTGGCTCTATTAAATTAGTCATCGACTATACATTATTTTCAGTATATTGTTTTTCTTAATCAAAGCAGAAACATAATTTTTAAATCTTAAAAATAATAAGTACACTATTATTTAGAAAGTGAAATTCTAAATTGGCAATTCTTCCCACGTTTTGTACCTTAATTTGAAAATATGGAGTATAATATTTCTTATGATTATGCAGCATTATGCCGCATTTGTTAAATCTCCTTTTAGCAATTTCACATTTTTGTTTACTTCTCGACATTTGATCTATAACTAGTTTAGTTTCCCGTGAAAATCACGGGACGTTTATAACGATTATTCTTTCAAAAATACAGTTAAAATATACCACGTAGCATGTTTAGTTTTTTTTTTGTACCTAATAGTTATTAGTTTAACGCATGAAATATACATTTTAAATTATGATCGGTTTAATATAATAGTTACTTTAATGCATGAAATATACATTTTTAAATTTTGATCGGTTTTAACAGAATACGTATTTAAATGAAATTGTTCACTTATGTTATTATAACTTAATAGTTAGTTTAACGCATGAGATATACATTTTAAATTATGATCGGTTTTAACATAATACGTATTCAAATAATATTGTTAAATTAAGCTATTATATATTTTAACCTAATACTTAGTTTAAAGCTTGAAATATACATTTTAAACTATGATCGGTTTAACAAAATACGTATTTAAATGAAATTGTTCAATTAAGCCCTTATTCTATGTTTTACCTAGATTTAGTTATAGGGAAGGAAAAAAAAACACACACACATTCTGTACAATTTTTTCGACACATTCTATACAATGTTTTCGGTCAGCCAAGTAGCATTTGCAATTTAATAATTCTTTAAGCACAAATTCTAACCTATGATGGTCTCATGTGCAACCAACAAAAAAGTAATAACTTTTTGATAAAGAGTTAACACTTTAATCAAATAGTGACCACTTCTTTTGGTAAAAAATGATCATATTTTGCAAAAAAACACGGGATGAGACCGTCACACAAAATAACTACTATTCTTTGTATAGTACTCCGTATTTGTCTACTTCTTTTTTAATCGCTTGCACTTAAAAACTTGAATTTGAGTCTGAAACCGTCAAATAAATTAGTGTTAACGGTAAAATAAGGAGTAATGAAAGGGGCCAATGAAGGGTGAACGAAACATAAGGAGGTGAACAGTTTTGCCAGTTTTGCCTCTCCAACTCTTCTCCTCATACATAAACTGTAATTCAATATAAATTTTCTTTTTATTTATTAACACCATTTTCTTTTTTCTAGTATATAGATAAAATATTAGGTAGGATGGCTAGTGACACATGGCAAGTTTTGGACGAGCTTATGTGTCACTTTAGTAGAGGCTCAAGAAGCCTTTTTATGTTATTATATAGATATACTACATCATTAGACTGCATGTTACTAAAGTAATAAAAACGGAATACAGAAGGGAAAAAAATATGGCAAACAGATGTATAACTTTTCAAATACATATTAAAGTGTTCGGTAAGTAGTAAATTATAAATGATACGCCGCATCTGCAGGTTACTTTTATCGTAAATATATTGAAAAAACGGATTATAAATAACAAATTTTATTATACTATTTGATCAACATATGTTTACAAGCAGAATTAGTCGTTAAAGTGTTCGGCAAGTAGTAAATTATAAATGATACGCCGTAGAAAATTATTATCTTTGTAAAATGGAGTAATTTTCCTATTTTATAATATGTAACCAATATTCTGATTTAATGTCGTGCTCTTTTGGAATTATGTTTGCTTAACGTTTCTAAACTCAACTTATAAGAGCTTAACTCTTCTGAGTTGAATTTATAAAAGCTTAGCAGCACTTATAAAAGCTTAGCAGCACTTATAAAAGCTTAAGTAGTCAGGCCGCACTCAGGTCGAGTCATTTCGACTTGGACAAATTTTCGGGTTAATTCGAGGCGGATCGAGTCTTTGAGTTATTAGGTTTGTTTCAGATTTATTAGTTGACCCTCTTTCAGGTCATGTGGGTCGGGTTATTTTGGGGCAGGTCGGGCCATGATTAAGGGAGAAAAATGTATTTTAAGTTTTTTTGGGCATTTCGAATTATGTTTTATCAGATTACTTTCTGGTTGGGTAATTTAAGATTAGATCCTCTCATGTCGGGTTTGTTATGGGTGAAGAAAGCTCGGGTCATTTTCTGGTTGAGTCGGGTTTTGGGTATCATTCGGGTGTTGTAGCTCGAGTCAATTTCGGGTTCCGGGTCATTTTTCTCTTCGGGTTGTTTTTGCCACAACTAAGCTTAACTTTTCTAATTCGAACTTATAGGCGCTGAATTTATAGAATGAGTTTTTACTGAACTAATAGGAGCTCAACATATTTAAAATTAGTAAATAAACTAACAAGTATAATTAATTTTTATATTTGTTTGATAGGTAGAAATAGTGCAAAAAAAAAAAGAATTATAGTACTCACTTGGATATATCGAGATTATCGTGATTGGAAAATGATTTTTGTTGACATTAAATACTTATTAACAATGTTATAAATTGTTCGTTTGTATTTGTCATACAATTCGATTATGTAAGTAGATTTTCAAGTACAATATTTCTGATGTAATAATATAAAATTATTTGTCCATGACAATGTTATATCATCTACTTATAAAATATTATTATGATCATAAAATTTGTATAATCACTTATATATGTCCGTACAATGTTGCACAAATTCTAAGCTAGTGTTTCTATACATGAAGGGCTGTGAGCTTGAAGAATGGATAATGTTTTTTTTTTTTTTTTTTTTTTGACAGCAGTAAAGCAGGTAATCTTGAAAAAAAAAAAACTATTGGCATTTAACTCATATGGTCAAATGCACTTTATTTCTTAAAAAGTAAGCTAAAACATAAAAGTAACAACATTGATAAACAAACATGTGTTGATGGATAACGGATGCTATATCCCATGAGCCACCGTCTTTAACCTCAACTTTTCCGAGGGGGCAAGCCAAACTTGTCGGGAAGCAATGACCACCTTGAATAAGAGGACAAAGTGTACTTACGCCACAAGGACGTAGAAAGAAAAAGGGGGACAAAGAACAAGAATATCTCTGTCCAGAGGAGCATTGACTCCTACACTTTGAGAACCGCTCAGAAAGCCCAAGAAAATCATTGTACAAACCAGTGAATAAGGACAGTCCTGACAAAGAAACAAGCCATTTGACCCACCCCATAGCCTTCTCAAAGACCACGTAAAGACGGAAACAACACACTGCCAATGTAAAGTTACTAATATCCTTATTTTATGATAAAAAATAACTAACAATTTATAATTATAACCCATTAACATTAGCAATAAACATCACCGCGTTCAATCCCGACAAAACACACGACCAAGACACCAAAGTCCCTCCCACCCACCACACCAAAAACGAAGACCATAGTCGCGACACGGTTACACCCCACCAACCCGGGCTCAACCCACCAAAAAAAAGCAGGCCACGGACATCACAACACACACAACATTCCCCGGAGACTCCAAATTCCAAAAACGAACCCCCCAGGACCGTCGGTGCACATGCAAGAAATCCCCACATGAGATCGAAAACGAAGAGAACAAACCCTACAGAGAAAAGGAAGAGCCCGCTCAACACAAAGACAAAGACCCGACCACATAAGAAAACAGAGAGAATGGTAAGCTATACTCACTAGCCACAACCAACCTACCTCATGAGGGGAACAAACCAGGGATGAGGGAAGGGGCGAGGGAGAAGGGAACATCCCTGGATACATGCACAACTTTCGAAGACAGGACATGAGAACGATAGAACGGACCGACCTCAGAACCAACCAACAACCCCTCAAGCCACCGTAGAACCAAGACGGGTCAAGAGCGCAACAAAAAAGAAGGGGGATGAAAACGTAAAAAGAAAACCATGGTCAAAGGATGGTGTGAGTAATCACCGGAGACAGGTCAATAGAAAGACCTATCTCCGGTGAGAAGGAGGGAGGAGCAGTGGGTGAGGTGTGCCTTGGAAGGAGGGCGACGGCTGCTCAAAAATTAGGGTTTTGTTTTGTTTTTCTAGAGAGTGGTGAGAGGAAATGTTTTAGAAAGAGGAAAAGATATTTTTGAAATGGATAAAGTCTTAAGAGCGCAGCCAAACTTATGATCATTTTACTCTAATCTTAAAGACCATGTCATTAAAAAACTTTAACTCGAAATTAAGGCTCAATCAATAGCTTCATATTATAACTCAATGTGAATTCAAAATCTCAAATTTTACTTATGAATTTTGGTCTTTATTGTAAGAGGTAGTCATACTCTTAAAACATGTAAGAATTATAACTCTACCAAAATATAAATTAATGATCTAGCCTAATTGATTATTCCATATACAATACTATGTAATTAAGACTTAAGAGCTATTAAAACTGACCCGACTAAATGATCTTACACTCGAATAACTCAACCAATTTGACTCGAGTTTAACCGTAACCCAAATTGACTTGGTCCATTATCCGGAGTAAAATATTTGTTATGACACTAACCATTGTAAAATTAGGAGTTGTTTGGTTGCCCTCTTATGTTGTTTGGTTGCCCATTTCATGGGAATTGGAACTTACTAAGGATCTTTAATTCCTCCATTATGGAGGAAGCTCCATTATGGAGGAAGTTACTCACCAAGCCCCTGGTAAGTGCAACTTCCCACATGAACTCATTTCTTCCATAGCAACCAAACAACATTTTTGCAATTCAAATGAATTACAAATTTACATGAATTTAAGTTCCTAGAAACTTCATTCTTATGGTGAACCAAACAACCCCTTATTCCTAAATAATTTGATAATAAGAGACCGGAAATGGAGCGAACGTGACCCAAGTGTTGTAAAATCAAGGTAGGAGAAATTGGATGATCCAACGCACCCACTTGAGTTGTACAGTAGTGTCAAGTTTTGAGTCTCTTTTATTCATTCATCTCCCACCTTTCTCTCTCCTTAAACTATCCACCGTCCCTACATTATTTTGGGTTGCCCTTAACTATAGATGACCGTTGGTGTTCTACATTTTCAATTTTCAATTTTCAAGCATTTGATCTTTCTAATTTTAGTCTACAAACTCCCTCTTATTTCCTCCAATTTTTGTCTGTTAATCAAATTCATCATCACCCAGATCTGGGTTATATTATTCTTTGTACAACAATAAAGAAGATTACATCTTTATTGCTTTTCTTTTTTCTCTGTGTCTTCTGAATTATTTGCAGATTTTACACCTCTTCAAAAGGATCATCATATTTTACAAAAGCCTGCACATTATCATCACCATCACATTCTTACCAATATTATTATATTATTATCATATATTATAATTTGATGATAATTTGATTAAAATTCCACCAATGTTGGATAATCTGGATGGATGTTTTTGAAGCCTCGCAAGAGTTACACAAAGAATCAACAACAAAAACAACAACAGTGGATACCTTACGCCGGCCATTGATTCTGGCCGAAAGGAATAATCATGGAATCTCCGGTGCGGCCGGTACGAGGCGGTGTTCAACACCGGTCTCGCGGCGGAGTCCGTCTCCGAGTTTTTCAAGAGGTGTAAATAGATTAGCAACTACAACAACCCAATTGGGTTCATCAAAGAGGGCGTTTTCAGCCGAAAGAAAACGACCCTCTACGCCGCCGTCGCCGCCGTCGTCGGTGACCCCAGCGACGCCGGTAGGAGATACGGCAGTTGGGTCGAAAAAGAATAATGGGAGTAAATTGCCAGAGGTGTTATGGCCTTCAACAATGCGGTCACTTAGTGTTTCTTTTCAATCTGATAACATTTCAATTCCTGTTGTCAAAAAAGAGAAAGCTGTGATGTCGGATCGTACATTGAAACCGTCGTTGAATGTGGGTAGTGGGACGAGAAACCCGACTCCGGAGAGGAAAGGGAGCCCTTTGAAGGGAAAGAATTGGACAAACCGTCTTTCGGAGAATTCGAAACCGGCTGATGGGGTTGGAGGTCCGGTTCAGACTAGGTTGATTGATCAACATCGTTGGCCTAGTAGAAATGCTGGGAAATTATCTACTAGTATTTTAAGTAAGAGCGTTGATAATAATAATAATAATAATAATAATAATAAGGGAGTGGGAGTTTCGACATTGAGAAGATTGTCACTTGATGGAGGTCCTAGGAATTTGGTTAAAGTTTTGAATGATGTGGAAATCCCAAGAAGTGGAAGTGGAAGTGGAATTGGGTATTCGTCATTGAGGAGATTGTCACTTGATGGAATGCCTCGGAATTTGCAGAAAACATCAAGTGATGGTTGTCAACAAACAGAATTTGAGGATCATATAACTGCATTGGGATTGCGTGTCAAAATAGATGATTCAGAAAAAGGTGTCAGATCCAGGTGTGTGTCTGTGTCTGGATCAAGGCTGCCGTCACCGATTAGGACCAAAGCTACGCCTAGTCCCTCCAAGACCAGACCGTCTACTCCGCTCCGAGGGACCAGTCCATCCAGGATTAGACCGTCTAGCCCCACTACACAACCTCCTACTCCTACTACTGCTACTAGTTCTGCTTCAGTATTGAGTTTTGTCGCAGATATTAAGAGAGGCAAGAAAAATAACCAACTTGAAGATGCTCATCACTTGAGATTGTTGTATAATAGGCAATTGCAATGGCGATTCGCTAATGCTCGAGCCCATTCCGCTTTCTACATTCAGACCCTCGACACTCAGGTTTACATTCTTTTTGAACTTACAACATGGAGCTAATCAGATGCATTACTATGCTATTTCCATTTCAGCTTTCTTACTTTTTTTTTATAATGCGCTCTGCTACCCCCCTTCTACTTAGCTTTTATTTCCTTGCATGTTAACCTCTTTAAAATCCAACAACTGGGTATTGTTACAGGATTATTATTTTGATGATAAAAAATTTGTTTCCAAAAATGGTGCACTTCGTGTGCCTGGAGACCGCTCACCTTCACCTTGCGTGAGTTGCGTCTTGAGCGACGGTGGTCTCCCTTCATCTCGATGAGCCCTAGGCCTTTTAAGCAACACCACCTCTCTGCTCTATTGTCTGTAACCTAGCTCTCTTCAGGGTCATTAGGCAGTATCTGTTCTCTTAAGTTTAAATGTTGTTGCCTTTCCTATTTTCACCAACTTTAATGTCTGTCATGCTGGCGGTATAACTGCAATATAAGTAAACATAACTTTTTTTGTATAATGCAGCAAATTTTGTATAATGTCTGGGAAACAAATTTGGAGCTGTGGGATTCTGTGTTAAGGAAACGGATTGAACTTCAGAAGGTTAATCTGGATCTCAAGCTCAATTTGGTGCTGAGAGACCAAGTAAGTTGTTCTTGAAATTATTTGGTCATTTTCTTTGTGGTCTAAATTTTGACGAAGCCTTCTCTGTATCTTTACACCCTTGAGAATCGGAATTCAGTTCTATTGTGTTATGTGTTTATTAGGATTCATTTTTTGTCTCTCGTAAGTTATACGGAGTAACTACTATAGAATCTGTGTAAGGAAGTCTGTGTCGACTGAACTACTAAGCTGGAGTTTGATCAGAATATCAACGGAAAATATTGATTTCTGGTAGTTGGCAGATTTAACTCTGTAACGGTAAAGAGACCGGAAACTGATGCTGATCTGTTCCAAATTAGAACCAGGATAAAATATTTAGCTGTGCCCTTATGCTTACCTGCTGATAGGGTAGGACTAGTAATATTTTTATATATTTGTAAACTTTTAAGTGATGGTTTCTCCCACTGCTTTCAAATAATGATTTGCAAAAATTGTAGATGGCTAATCTCGAGGATTGGGATTTACTTGAGAAAGAGCATTCCTCTTCCTTAGATGGAGCGATCGAAGATCTTGAAGCTAGTACCCTTCGGCTTCCGGTCACCGGAGGTGCAAAAGTATGAAATCTGCTAAAAGATAAGAAATTTAGTATTTTGCTTTTCATAATTATATATACAGGCAATGATATTTTAAATTTTTTGTAGGCCAATATTGATTCACTGAAGGTTGCGGTCAGCTCTGCAGCTGATGTGATGCAGATGATGGGATCCTCCATCTGTTGCTTACTGTCAAAGGTGAGATACCTTCGTAAGAATTTTTTTAGCTCAGTGAGTGCGGTATATCAGTCTGAAAGTTGTGATATTTGAAGAAGCTTTGCACGTCCTGCCATGAAATAATATTTTCTATTCTTAGATAAATATCAAAGTAAGGTTGTGGTAGCAAGTAGTAAGAAGCTTAGTTCTCACAAATTCTGACTATTTTGCTAAATATGTGTATGATTTGTAGTTTCTTCTTCAATTTTGTGTGATGTTGTTTTCGGATAAGAACCTCCACATGCAAGTCTATTAAAGGTCCCCAAGCTGTTGTTTTTGTTGGAACTAAACATGTAAATGTGTAATGGACTAATGGGGAGTTCTGAGGCCTTGGTCTATGTATCTCTTCCTACTTGAGTTAGATACATTTCCTTTTCTTTTGGCATCATATATGGATACTAAGCTTATTTAATGTGCAAATGTGGTCCTTATTTCAACCATTCTTTTTTTTGTCTTGTTTTCTTTTGAAGCGACATGGTTTTATTCATTAATCCATAATAATAGCTGCGACAGATGTGTTAAATGTACATCAACCAAGCTGATTTTAATCCAGCTTGTGATAATCCCATTTTATCGTCACACGAATGAGTTATTCAACCTTTTGTCACAATTCTAGAAATAGTGAAAGGGAAAAAATCTGGAAGCGATATTGTCCACTATATTAATTGATGAGCATAGTTATTACGCATGGTTCTTGGGTTAATTGCATCTTTTCATCTCATAAAATGTAGGCCGAAGAGATGAATGGCTTGGTGTCTGAAGTTGCCGAATTAGCAGGACATGAAAGAGCCCTGATTAATCAGTGCGACACTTTACTGTCGTCATCAGCAGCCATGCAGGTGAGTATCACAAATTCTGTGTTGATATTGCTGCCAAAAGTCCAACAAAAACATTACCCTAGTGTTGCAAGAGCTTAACTTTTAATCGATGGAATCCTCATCAATTCATCTTTTTAATACATCTATAAGTTCATAATTAACGTTCCAACACTTGATTGAAAGTGAGATTCAGAGTTTGGCACTCTGTCTTAAGTGACCCTCTTATCCTAATAATCCTATCCAAGAGTGGCAAAACTACCAAAAACCCAGCATAACTGAGAAAAATGCCATTATACTGCTCAGCAATACTTCAGTGGGATCTGCATAGCCGTTATGTGTAATGTGATGATCAGATTCCACAACGTTCTCTCAACTTACACAGGCGGTTCTCATTTTCTCAAGCTTAATTTTAATCGACGGAATCCCCTAGATCAATCTTTTAATTAACGTTCCAACACTCGACTTAAAGAGGGATTCAGAGTTTGACACACTTCCTATAAGTGATCCTATTACCCTACCCCTACCTAAGAATAACATTCCATTAGAGTTAGAGTGGCACCTACTCCTAACCCTTAGATTATCATTTTACATTATTACCTATTATCACAAGTAACCCCCCCTAGTTATCCTTTGAGTGTGTCTTTTCATACATTCGAATGTTACTTTATTTCTTGCTTAAGCTATTATAGATCATCAATGTCAAACTTTTAACATGGCCGAAAGAACGAAAAAAGGAACAGGAGCATTTCTTTTTCACAAAATTGAATGGACTCTGTTTGGAAACTTTTTCCCTCTATTGTAACATCACATCGTCGTGATTACCTGTCACGTATTTATGGCTGAGAATCTCCTAAAACTATGTAAATATCGAAAATTACATGTTAAAAAGAGGGGAAAAAAAACGACTATGAATGCTTGATTCTGATTGCCGGTTGACACCGCTTTCGATTTGTAACAATAACATGATTTTATTCTTATATGGGTTATGTTTTTTACAAGTAAGTTTACTTCTGATTATGTCTGATGATGTATCAACAAGGTGTATCTACTTTTCTTTTCTTCCTGCTTTTTCTTACCTTCTTTACGATTGCCTGTGTTTAACGCTTTTATGATGTCCTAACTAGGTAAAAGAACACAGTCTCCGGACGCAGCTAATACAGTCCCGAGAAGATTTACCCAAGACAAACCTTCCTTTATTTTAAGAGACTTCTTCTTAACCCTACTTACGTTGAAGCTAACTCATTGCCCGCTTTTGCCACTTCGCGAGTCTTGTAACATGTTAAACAGACTCGGCTGCAATTGTCGGGCACATGCAAATACGTGTTAATATGGGAAGAAAAAGAAGAGATTTCGGGCATGAAGCACCGTGTTGAAAGAAATTGAGCATCAATCACGCACAAGTGAAGCGTTAAATGTAGCGTAGTTATATATATATATAGAAATGTAATTAGTTCTCTCTTCCCCCTCATCTTTTTTTGGGTGGTTTTGCATATATCTGTGTAATAGGCCATTTTTTTTAAATTCACTTTTCTTCCATAGAAATGAGCAATTGAGCTCTCTTTTTCTCCACATGTAACTATATATAATATGAAAAGAAATGAAAAAATGCTGAGAAAAGTAAGAAGCTTAAAATGAAAAGAATATAGAAAGCAAACGCACAGCTTGTTCTTTACTTCTTATCATTTAATTCCTTCTTTTATACTCTGTTCCCTTTATAAGTCTGTCATCTGGATAGGGTAGCATAGCAATATCTATCTATAACATTTTTCAATATAACTTCTTATTGCAAATATATTTTTATAAATAATTCTATTAAAGAACCATATTTTAGTTTTTCTATTCATCTGTATCATATTACTAGTGAGGCACTGAGCGTACTGAATCGTTTTGTGCCGACCCGGGAATTTAACAAGTGGATCCACTGTCTCCATATTTTTTTACTATATACGTGGAGTTGTTAAATCAACTAATTGAGGTCAGCCAAGCTAGTAAATGGAAGGGTTTCTCACGAGTAAAAAGGGTCTTAGTTTGTCGCATTTTTTCTTCGTGGATGACATAATATTATTTGGTGAGGCAACAATTTAACATGCTCAATCGATTAATCATCATTCTTAGTTTCTTTTGTCAAGCTTCGGGTCAAAGGGGTAAACTGAAGGTAATCAAAAGGTTTTCTTCTCCTCTAATGTTGATGAAGCTGACATCTCACCCATCGTCAATGAGCTTAATATCGCCACAACGACAGACTGAGGTTATGTACTTGAGCATGCCTAGGGGTGCTAACGACCGAGCCGAGCTCGAGCTTGGCCTTGCTCGACTTGTGCTCATGAAGTAAAACTCAAGCTCGAGCCGATCTCGAGCTTACCCGAGCTTAAAAAAAATGTGTTTTTTATCAAGTTTGTGAGCTTTTTCCACAAGTTTGAGCGAAGCTCGAACTCAACTTGAACCTATATATAATTTTTGAGTTTTTAATTTTCCTCTCTCGATATGTTCAATAACCAGATTCAAAAGTTTTATATACAAATATTGGAAAATAAATGAGACATTTTTTATATGTTTGTGTTGGGTTATTCTCTCTTTAATTGAGGGAAGTACACTTGAAGTAGATACTAGAGATGTTTCAATGCAAGTGAAACATATCCATTGAATAAATTAGCTTGCTACGTTCATTCTATCAATGCTCAAAACGCCTTCACTGAATGAATGTGTAAGAAACATTCAAAATAAATTACTCTCCATGATCACCAATAAATACGGGAGATTGGAGAGCTCATTTCATCAATTACAACAACACAAAATATATTATTGTCCACAATAATTAGGGGGAGTTTGGTTGGGAGTCTATAAGAAAGGGAAAGGGAAACAAAGTTACTCATTCCCTTTGTTGGTGTTTGTTTGACACAAACAAATGGAATTGAACTCCCTCCCTTACCCCTCAATCCATCTAACTCCTTACCCCCCACCCCCCTAGGGTATGAGATTTCATTACCCTCGTTACCCTTCAACCACTTTCTTCGCCTACTACCACCACGATAACCACCACCATGACGCCACCGCCACTGCTGCTGCCACCCCTACCACCGCCACCACTACCATGACGCCACCGCCACCACCGTCGTTACACACCTACCACCATCACTGCCATGACACCCCACCACCATCACCGTCGTGACTACCGCCACCACCACGCCGCCATCACCATGACATCTCTACCACCATCATTGCCACCACCGGCATGCATGACACCCCACCACCATCACCGTCGCGACCACCACTGTCGCCACCACCGACGTCGCTGCCATGACACCCCACCACCGCCCCCACGACCACGACACCTCCTCCACCACCACCACCACCACCATGCCACCTCCACCACTATCACTGCCGCTAGCAGATAAGTGGTTGTTTGTGGTCGTGTGTGTTAGTGGTAGGAGTAAGTGTGAGTGTACCATTTGTTTTATTTCTTAGAGTAACCAAACAACCAATTAAGTTTTAGGTAATCCCTTTCTTTTCCCTCTCTTACCCTTTCTTGTTTCCTTTCCCTTTCCCTTTCTTTAACCAAACGCCAGTATATTATTATTGTGAGAGTTTTGTGAGATAAGAAAGTCACTATTAATAGTGAGAGATATTCACTTTATTAAGATGGCGACTTGTAATTCTACTACAAATATTATAGTGAACATATTGGACACTTGTCCCGCGGTTGTTTACCTATTTGGGTTTTTTCGCGTAACCAAAAATCTTATTGTGTCTTTGTCTAATATTTTATTTATTTTTCCATAATTACACAAAGAGGGAAATACGAGTTTTTCCCAACAGCGGTATTAGTGCCACGTTAGTGGGCTAATCAAATGCTTGTGTTATTATGGAGATCACTGTCACTCATTTCGATGGCGATATGTTTAAACTCACGGCTGATAATTATTCCTATTGGAAACCAATGATGGAGGATCACTTATATTGTAAAGATTTGTATGAGCCTATCATTGGTGAAGGCAAGCCGAAAGGAAAATCAGACAAAGACTGAGATCTTCTTAAAATTGTACGAAATTTTACACACTATTAATAAAATATGCATGTGACGATTTTTAGGCTGATAATTATTCCTATTGGAAACCAATGATGGAGGATCACTTATATTGTAAAAATGACCTCACATGCATATTTTACTAATAGTGTGTAATATTTTACTAAGAGGATGTTCTCAACCTTATTTTAGTCATACTAATATTAATTATCATATAATCTATGTGATCTTATGCATGCATAACAAAATAAACGAGATTAAGGAGGAAACTTTCTCAATCTTACATTGAGTATTTCGGTTATTAGGGCACTAGTAAAGACTCCTTCTTTACTAGTTCTTGAGCTAACAAGATGGTATGATCCTCCAATAAGCCTCCAAATTAGAAGATCTCCAATAGTGATGCACCAAGACATACACACTCTATTAATACTTGTGATTATTTTTGCTAGAAATCTTACACAAATAACCTAGTTATTATTATCAAATATTACTACTACACTTAGTAAATAATATTTGATTTTTGCTTAGTGATGAAGGAGGGAGTACACGGTTGGGGAGAGAAAGGATGAGAGAATTTTCTTTCTTTTTTCAAAACCCTAATTGCATGAATGATTGACCACATTGAGAAGAGAAAACTCCTTTTGTTCTTCTCAATGGGTGGGTGGCCGGTTGGGTAAGGGTGCCCAATGCATGGGCACCTCTATAAGAACAATGTTCCCATTTTAAAAATTAAAATATATTAATTAGATTTTCCACATTAACATTTTATCTGATAAACTTGTTAATGTGAAATACTGAAATGTATGTAGTGTGACAATATCACACGGTCCACCTTACTAATGGACATACATTTTATTTTGTTCATTTGTCATGTAACAACTACAATGAACAATTTATTTATATTTATGAAATTATAAGTTTAACTAATTAAACCTTAATTCATAAAATTAGTAGTAATTCGAAATTACTAATATCTAACTAATAATTTTCCGTACCAATATGATATTGCAACACTTGCGACATAAATTAATTCATTCTCATAATATTTTTATTTTTTTTTGTAAACTGTAAGTAGTATTACTCTTGGAAGCACGAGGCAAAAAAGCCCAAATTACAACTGTTCGATCAATGCTATCATCCCAACAGACTAGGAATATAGCATAAACCACATCTGATACTGCATCAATTACATCTGATTCCTACTAGAGCACCAATTTCTATCTGCAGCACTAGGATTACCTGCATAAATCCCCTGAATTCTACTCCTACAGTCCATTTGAATAGAACGAATCACAATCTTTGGATGAAAAACAACTTGATTCGAACTTTTGTTCATATTTATTGTTAATGTTGGGATTGTGATGCTGTTAGGAACATTGCATGTTAGATCTAATAAGATTATGTTGTTGATTGGTAATTTTAAAGCTTGATTCTGTTTTTTGTTCATATTTATTCTTAATGCTGGGATTGTGATGCTGTTAGGAACACTGCATGTTAGATTTAATAAGATTATGTTGTTGTTTAGTAATTTTAAAGCTTGATTCTGTTTTTTGTTCATATTTATTGTTAATGCTGGGATTGTGATGCTGTTAGGAACATTGCATGTTAGATCTAATAAGATTATGTTATTGTTTGGTAATTTTAAAGCTTGGTTCTGTTTTTTGTTCATATTTATTGTTAATGCTGGGATTGTGATGCTGTTAGGAACATTGCATGTTAGATCTAATAAGATTATGTTGTTGTTTGGTAATTTTAAAGCTTGATTCTGTTTTTTGTTCATATTTATTGTTAATGCTGGGATTGTGATGCTGTTAGGAACACTGCATGTTAGATTTAATAAGATTATGTTGTTGTTTAGTAATTTTAAAGCTTGATTCTGTTTTTTGTTCATATTTATTGTTAATGCTGGGATTGTGATGCTGTTAGGATCATTGTATGTTAGATCTAATAAGATTATGTTGTTGTTTGGTAATTTTAAAGATTGATTATGTTTTTTGTTCATATTTATTGTTAATGCTGGGATTTTGATGCTGTTAGGAACACTGCATGTTAGATTTAATAAGATTATGTTGTTGTTTAGTAATTTTAAAGCCTGATTCTGTTTTTTGTTCATATTTATTGTTAATGCTGGTATTATGATGCTGTTAGGAACATTGCATATTAGATCTAATACGACTATGTTATTGAAACATCAGTGATGGTCCAGTTTTGGACTGAGAGGTTGGCTCAGTGATTATAAACCCTTAATGGTTTGAGAGCTGTTTGCTGGGATTTGTGATGCTGTTAGGATCATTCCACGGTAGTTTCTGGAGGTTTAAATGTTTGTTATTACCTCAGTGATGGTCATTTCTGGACTGAGAGGCTGGGTCAGTGATGACAAATCCTTAATTGTTTGAGAGCCATTCAGTTCAGTAATACAGCCACCACATGGTCTACCAACGTTTGGTGTGTGTGCTAAGTCATTTAGCATGGTCTACCATAGTTAGGGCTGAGCAAAAAATCCGATGATCCGAATTGACCCGACATCCGATCCGTATCTGATCCGAATTAATGGATATCTGATCCGAAAAGTGGTTTGGTATGGATACCCGTATCCGAAATATTTGGATATCGGATCAGATATGGATACGTTGCTTAAAAATTTGGATATCCGATATCCGAAAGTTCTCGGATTGGATATCAAATATTGGATCGGATATCCGATATCCGTGTAATATCCGATCCGTATCCGATATTTGATCCATAAATATTAAATAACACTAGCTAATTTCATCTCACTCAATAACCGTCATTAACAAAACCGTAAATAACCCTCGTCTACAAAACCGTAAATTTTAATTTCTTTTCATTTACAAAACCAATAATCAACAATTCCACATTCGCAAACCCACATTCTCATTTTTATTAAGCTACTTTTCTTTTTTAGTACAGTTTTGACAATATATATTTACATTGATCGGATCTCGGATATTGGATAACTGATCCGAAATTTTCGGATAGTTTTGGATACTAAATTTCGGATATCCGAACATTTCGGATCAGATCATGGATACTAAAATTTTAGATTTTCGGATCGGATATCCGATCCGAAGTAGGGTTTCGGATCGGATACCCGATCCATACTCTGCCCTAACCATAGTTGGTGTGTGTGTAGGAGGCTTTGTTACTGATACAACTCGGTGATGATAAAACCTTAATGGTTTGAGAGTTGATGCCAGACGGATGTTCTTGTAGTATCTATGTTCAGATTTTGCACTTATCTTAGCCAATTAGTCAGTGTATTAAAGTCACCACATGGTCTACCATATTTGGTGTGTGTGTAGGAGGCCTTTATACATACTTAACACAACTCAATGATGAGGCTATTTAGTCTTGAGAGTTTAAAAACTGCATTACAATAAAGAACAACTTAAAACATAGCATACCATTATCATTCCAATAACATTCAGTATATTAAATTAGCCAAAATGTGATTACACCTTAAACGTTGTCGTAGTTCACAAAAATGTGTAAACTGTAATCAATTTCCTAAACTTCCATACTTTAGACATTGTAGCCTAATTCAGTCATTAGATGTTCTATCCCTATAACATCACCTTTTTCCTGCAAATATTCAACATTCTCTTACTAATGCTTCAGAAACGGTTAAATTTCTTGGTAACATTCCATTTGCAACAAGATGACTACCCTTGCCCATATGTGGAATTGAAAAATTATTATGACCCTTTATCTTCATAATCTCCACCATAACAATTTGTAACGTTAAAAATATGTTACTTAACTTTGATGGGGTGTATTCAACAAAAGCTTGCATAACTGAATTCACTAATTCATCTATTGTGTTGGCCCTTTGTGATGCTTGAATTGACTGTAGTGCCCGAAAATACTCGAGATCGTTTGTGTTCAAATCAGGTGAATTAGGGGGCTGAAATACTAGTTGAATGTTGAACCCTTCTGTGTTTGCAATTGCCCTAAACTAAAGATCATCTTTGTTTATATGCGGTCTTGCATTGTCTTGGTGAATGACTTAGAAATTCTGGCCATTTACTCTTTATTGCGGGTATTACTTGCTCAAGAATACACGCTCTTGTTACGTCCTTGGTAATTGAGTCAATTGACTTTGTTTCCAATGTACCCCTTGCTCTGTTTCTGCTTGACCTTGGAGCTGGTTGTTGTTTGGTGAATGGGAACATCCCTATTGTTTAGATTGTCATATTGCAACTAAGAATGTCTCTACGATCACTCAGAGACTTATTGTTGTTAGGGATGCTAACAGATTTCACCATTTTAAAGATGGTGTGTGTTCGTGCGGAGACTATTGGTATCGAGTTCTTCTGCATTCTTTGGAGCAAGTGGGATACAATCTAGCCTCACAAGTGTAATACTTAATCTCGTTTCGGTTACGGTTGCAATATTGGTTGTCGTGGCCCTAATCTCACTCTATGCGAATAATACCGCCTGAATGCAGTAGAATGCAGCCGCAGTAACCTCTACAACCTTGATAACTCAGCTGTGACTCGGCGTCGCATCTGATTTTTAAAACCATTCACAACACCCAAAAGTTGGTGTATAGCTTACCGTTGATTCTTTCCCTCTATATTTACATAACAAGTTGTTTCAGTTGAGCCAATTTTGTTTATTGTACCAAAGAAAATTGGTTCTCTTCATACTGATTGGATTTGGCATAAAAAAACTCCATCACAAGGCATTGATATGTATTATCGGCAATTCAGGTTGGTATAAAATGGGTATACATACATCTTTTTTTATACCCTAAGCTCCAGCGTTATCGGTGGTATTGCCTATGGGGGGTTATCACAAACTTCTATCCTTATCATAGCTTTTTCATTTGGGTGATCACAGTTATCACGGTCCAATACTTGTAGCATTAGTTTAAGTGTGATTGCGGCGATCATAAAACTTGTCATCTCTTCTAGTCGGATGAAAACCGGTGCAGAGTGATGTCTGGTTCATCTATCCCTTCTGTGGGATACTGGTAAATGAGATTAATGGCGAGTTTTTATAAGAAATATTATGCATGATACCTGTTAGCCTTTAGGATGTTGAGTGGCCACTTACTTGGTCAGGTCAGTGATTGGGATCTTACATTATTTCCTTGTAGGCATTAGGCGTGTTTATTTGAGGGAATGTTAATGATACAATTTGTTGTTATAATTAGTTGAAGCCAATGCTCAATTGCTCAGATATTCAGATTACGGTTTACATTCTTGGGTTGCTACGTACGCCAGTTATTTGGCTGCAGGAAACTACTGCTGTCTTCGGATCAGCAAAGGGTAGCTCAACTTTTGCATTTTCACCGACTGTTTCTGCCATTTTTACAATGGATCAGCAAAGGGTAGCTCGACTTTTGCATTTTCACGACTGTTTCTGGCATTTGTACAATGGGTGCAGGTGCAGTTGTAGATGCAGGTGCGTGCGTATATTTTGCCATGTTCCTTTTAATTCGCTGCATATTCATAGTCTGGCAAATTTTAATGTTCATATTTCTTGGTTTTGGTCATGTGTCTCACTCACGGAAACACTTATTTCGTATTAAGTATACAAGATATGAATGAATAATCATCTGCCATTCTGACCCTTAAAAACTGTGTAAACGTATAGGGAGCACTCCTTTCAATTCATTGCAAAATTGTAATGTCTTTCGGACAAAATAATAGGTTCTAGACAAGCCAAGTAGTACATGATTGCCAGTGCTTTAATGGTGCAACGGCATTTACAGAACAAAAGCTTTTAGCAATTGATTCCACATTGCTTTGTATCAGGGCCTTTTGCTTTTATGATAAAAGGGTCAATTCTTACCCAAAGTAAGGAGAAGATAGAGGCCAAGAGAATTGACCATATCACAACAATGGTTGGTGTCCTATTTTGCCTTCCCATTAGACCTTTCAGGAACGGATATAGATGGACAATCACCCAAAAGGAAAAGAATAGCTTCCCAAATAGTGGTCCCCATGATTGGTAGCCGTTGTTTATGGCGTCAGAGATTCCAGCAACCACGCCGACTATATTGATGATCAAAATTGTAGTTGGAGGAATGAGAAGAGTTGTCCACTTGAAGGTATATAGTTCAGAAAATTCATCATCATCATCAACTGTTTTTGACGTGACTGTAAAATTTGTGTCAATCCCAGCCAAAATCTTGAGAAGACCCTGTATTACAGCAAACAGATGTGCTGATACACCACCAATGACCCAAAATTGCTCATTTCTCCACCATTCTTCAATGCTAACTCCACTCCATTTGAGTTCAAGGATGCCAGTAATGAATATTGACAAAAACAGCGCAAGGTAGAAGAGACTGGCGAACGTGCTGATCTGCAGTTAGTCCAGTCACAGAATGATTAACAAATTTTCTTAGGTGAAGTTCTAACTGATGGAGATGAAATAGTAGTTACCGTTGGCATGATGAACTTTCCAGTGAGTAAACAGATCGCAGGAAGAACACAATATGCGAGTAGCGGTAATGAGGTGAAGGGGTAGATTGTGGTGTTGATGTATGCAAAACGTTCAAGAAACTTTAGTTTACCTCCTTTGTATCCATACCACATAGGGCTGTGACGACTGAAGAAGATCTCAACAGAACCGAGTGCCCAACGAAGTACCTGGTTAAGCCGATCTGACAGATTGATGGGAGCAGACCCTTTAAATGCTGGTCTCTTTGGCATGCAATATATAGACCTCCAACCACGGCAATGCATCTTGAATCCTGTTAGGATATCCTCCGTAATTGAGCCATAAATCCAACCCAGCTGCACATTCAAGAGGTAAATATTTAGGAATACCGGAAGCTTTTACTAAGATCCTCAATTTCTCAAACAAGTTTTGGGTGAAGAAAATCATATGGGAATGGCTTCGATAAATGTATACTGAATATTTATAGATCCTTAAATGTTATTTTTGTAGATCTATGAAATGTTAATGACATACTCATATTCCATAATGTCATCATACTTTGTATGTGTTATCAATAATTAGTTCCAGAATTCTGGTGCTCATATTACCTCAGTTCCCCATTCTGTTTTATCTTCATACCCACAGCTAATGACATGAATGGCCTCCTTCAGAAGAGCTGCTGGACTAGATGAGGGGGGAACACCTCCATCAACCATCAATGTTGAAGTCACAAAAATTGCTGATTGGCCAAATTTCTTCTCAAAATTCATCTGGGACATCAACAGCTCCTGATCATCCTCATAACCTGAAAATATGTATGGTGGCAATTTTTTTACATAAATGTGGGATCGAGGAAACTTTCAGTTAGTAAGGTGACTAAGGTTTAACCTTGAATATCTGACTTAGCGTCTCCTTTTTTGACGTTATGGTTCTTCTTGCGGCGACCAAAACATGGGCAGCAGCCACAGCTGGCCATCTTTGGACGCTTTGGACGCTTGGGGGGTTCATAGCCATATAAGGCTTGCCTTTTGAAGACACAACCTGTCCCGACATAGACCGGACCTTGAATTCCATCTAGACCTTTCATGTTAATCTGTCAAGGTTTACAACCATATTTAAGCTCATACAAAGCTAAAATAGCTTTCTTTTTGGTGGATTTTCAAGGTTCTAGTGAGTAACTTACATCAAAAAACACTGTGTTTCTGTTGGCATATCGATCATGCTTGTCTATGCCATCAAATCTTTGAGGAAATTGGACATAGCAGACTTTTTTTCCAATTTGCGGATCCATCAGGAAGCACATTGCCTCCCTAACAGCCTTGCTGTTGTTTATATAGTGATCACAGTCCAAGTTTAACATGAAAGGTGCATTTGTTAGCACTGCAGCAACACGCACCTGCAAGTTTAGAGCAATAGATACTTGACTGACTTCTATTATATTTAATAGTCAATACACCTAATGGTGGTGATATTTATAAACAAGAAATCGGGCATGTGCTATAATTCCTATTTTTATTTGTCAAAATTTGATGATTGTAATTTGAAGATGCAAAATTGCATCCCTGTCTACATTCTACCTGAAAAAACAGGTAAAGGGTTCCCACATTTAACCTTTATTACCCTTTGTCTTCTTGTTTTGCATCCGTCTTAATGGACTGAAATTTTTCTTTGGTTCTTTTAAATGTGAATTGGGAAGTATCAGTCACCGATGCAGTTGTCAACGCAATTTTCATCCGGGTCATTCAGAAACAACCTCTTTGTGCTGCTAGCACAAGGGTAAGGGCGTAAGGCTGTGTACAAACCCCCACTATTCCGCAATTTGCGGGAGCCCTTGAGGCACTGGGGTAATGTTGTTGTTGCTGTTAATGTTAGTTCTTACCAGGGCATTCATTGCACCAGCTTTCTTGTGATGCTGGAAACCGGGCCTCTTCTCACGGGAGACATAAACCAAACGTGGAAGTTCATTGCCCTCTATGTCAAGTCCTCCACTTTGGCCCAGAAATACTTGAATCATACCAGGGTGATCCTTTGTATTGTTTCCTGGCCATGGTGTTCCGTCTTGCATGATCCAACCTTCAGGAGGAACTTTAGAAGATTTTGCTACCAGTGCATTTAACCGTACCTTAAATTCTTCATACTCTCTCTGCCAGGTAAAGTGCCAAAGTATTCAGCATAGATTGGTTTTGTATCATAACATGAGATGAACATTCCTATCGATGTTACTCAAGCTCATTTAGAACTATCCGATTGGGGTTATGTGCAAGTGCGGGACTGAGGTTATTTTTGTGAAAAATAAAGATGTTTTAACGTATAAAACGAAGTGTACATTGTCATACGGTCATACCCATGTCCAAGGATCGTACAGGATGAGTATGCAAGGTCATAGAAATAGCCGGGATAACATAGACACTGGTATAAATGAACCTTAAGTTATTAGACTAGTACCTTCATAGATCGGCGCTCTTTCACAAATGTTGGCTGGACCTTGTCCTTAAGATAATCAATTTTCAGAGAAAAATAAAACTCTGGTGCTCTTGGTTCTATGGAGAACTTCTTGCAGAAAGGTACCCATTTCCTTGCAAATTCAGCAGTTTCTGAGAGTGCTTCAAAGGTAAGCATCGAAGCTCCATCATCCGAAATATAGCATGAAATTTTTTCCACTGGGTAGTCCATTGCTAGTATTGACAGAACAGTGTTTGCAGTAGATAGAGGAGGTTCCTTCAATGGATCCACTGTACTGACAAATACATCAATCGGTGCCAACATATTCGGTTCACCTTCTCTCTCATACCTGCACCACAAGCTGGGGTCAGGATGTTTATACCAATGTTTACCAATCTTGCTTGGGCTCCTACAGTTATCATAATGTCCACATGGATACTTGATGGACGATGAGGTATTTATGTTTCTTTTTCACGATGTAGTTAATTTTGTGAAAGGCTATAAGGAGTTGTTGGTTTCTAACACCATTACGCAACTGTCATAACAGGTCATTTGTGAGAGCCCTTGAGGCGCTAAGGTAATGTTGATGTTATTATGCAAAACTGTGTCTAGAAGAAATCTTGACAAACACTATTGCATGCATAGGTGGCACTACTTTACCTGAGAGAGAGGCGATCCAAATATGTTTCTCGTTCAATGGGGAACCATTTGGGGAACTGATCGAGGATCCAAGACAAGGCAAACCATATCTCGCAGATAATAGATGTCAACCAAAGTCCAATGGCATCATGTACAGGGTTTAGGATACGATATCGCAGGAATACAGCCAGGACTAAAAGCCTAATAACTATCAGCATGCGGTAAGGATTGATCTTGCTGGATGATATAGGTACCTTCCTAGACAATGGCTGTCTTGCTTCGTCAACCCTATATTATCAATTTACAGAAATCAGTCATTTTAAAATTACTCATAGCAATTCTTCAGCACGTTCTTTTTGATGATGTTTTCTATCCTTTTTTTTCTTTCTGTTTTCTTCTCTGTTTTTTTTCATTATTTTACCGGCTATCAATGGTTTCAGATATTGGTTTATGTTGTTGTTCTTCTTACATGGCCATATCAGGATCTGCATAGTCATCATGGTCAGGTCCCAGATTTCCCTGTTGTGGTTTCCAGTCATTCCATCCCCCTTCTTTCTTCCCATCCCATCTTGCACTTCCTGCATACAGTTCAGTTAATTGAAAATGAATCATCATCAAATATGATAGGGTACTTATGATTCGTAAGCAAAACTCCACTAAAATGGTTAGTATGATGCACGTCTCTTACATTATGTTTCTGACTGTACGAGTGCTGGATACAGGTACATATTCAAGTATTGGACTTGGCAGTCCCAAAATTTTGAGACACTACCTAGTCCAATCATGGGCGGATCTACCCACAAGGCTAATTGGGCTTAAGCCCAACCTCTTTTCAAGAATAAACAATATATACATCTAAATATAATCAATGTTGTAGTTTGGCTCAGTTGGTAAACTTAAAAGTTAAAGTGTTTGTTTGTACCTGTGGTTAAGAGTTTGAATCTCATTAGATGCATTTTTTTTATTTGCTATCCTAATAAGTTGTTTAACGTTTTATCATAAATCCTAATAATATTAATCGTAAATTGTTATTATTATTTTCCCTTGAACTAAATTATTTTTTGTTCCAAAATTGTTTTGTGCCATAAATTCTAATAATGTTAATGTTAATTATTAGAATAAAAATCCTTAGTTTAACAAAGTTGAGATACATGTCTATTCAGGAATACAAAAATATTGTATTTTAAAAAGAAAGAGATTATAAGACGTTTACATTTTTTTTTAATGATGATTGTTAAATTTACTAGCGAAACTTGTATCCTTGAATAATATTGTAAAATAGATTTATACAAGTATACATTTTATATATTCAATCATAGTTTATATTTTTATAAGATATCCTTCTATCTTTATTATTTGTTTGTCTTTTAATAAAATACCATTTATAAATAAGAAAAATTTGCCCAAATGACGGTAAGTCCGTGACAAAGGAGCAACCCCAAATGACTAATATGTTTCACATATGTGCGACCTCAATTATACTTTTGATGGTTTCATTTGACTAACCATCGCAATATGTGCCTAGCCCACCCTACTTGTAAATCCTAGATCCGCCCCTGAGTCCAATAATGTGGATATAGGTGCGGACATCTCTAAGTCATGACTCGTAAAATTGCCAAAAATCATACTATATAAGTACTTCATATAGGCCGGAGTCTACCACTTTTTATCTCCACTAGAAGAAGTGTTAACATACGAATTCTGTTCTCATTTCCTTGAGTGTCGTATTGGACAAGATTTGGCTTAATAGTTAATAAGCGTGAGTTGAAGTAACATTCTCTGTAGCTTTTATGTCTTATGATAGCTTTCTACATACCGTTTTGAGACAAAACTTGTTGTTCATTTTTTACCTCGTAGAAAACAAGAAAAATAGGAGATCATTCATGAGAAAAACAGTGTGTACCTGGCTCAGAAGTAGGATATGGATGTACACGCTTGAGCAGAGCGGAAGGCGTCATATCACCATGCCCGGAAATGGGAAACTCTCCGCTAACCTGCAAAAGTGTATGATATGAGTTTCCCCTTATTGATTTAAGTAACGAGACAGAATCTCTAGACAGCAGATCTCAGGCTGGTAAATTAAGTAATGGAGGGGCGGTACTTATGAAGTTATGAGATTGGAGCTTATGACTTATTTACTGTGTTCAAAACCTGTCAGGATGAAGACCGAGTGCAGTAAAAAAAGAGAATATGAAACTGTAGGTAAAAGTTGGAATTTTGGCTCACATGTCGAGAGCGAACACCGGCTATGACAGGAGGAAAATGAGCATTATCTTCATCATCTGGGCCTCTTCCATAGCTCATCTTCCCCTGAAGCATTGCCTCAGCAACTTCGGTATTTTTGTTACGCTCATCATCAATGTTGAACTCATACTCGATGTCATCAATGTCCTCTTCATCGTCATCTCCCTCTACCCTTGGGCTCCCTGTGCATAGAGGTACAAACAATATTGAACTTTCTTTCTTACATGCATCTTTTATTTCTCACTCGGTACCTTTCTGACATATGCTTGATATTACGTCCAAGAGTGGATGAAGGTAATAGATGTTTGTTTACCTTTGAGTCTCTTGTATCGAGTCTTGCATTGGGGACAGAGTTGGGTACCTTCTCTCCTTTCATACTCATAGCAAGGCCGGCACACCGGAAAACCACATTCATTGCAAGCCACAAACAAGTCTCCGTCGACGGTCAGTCCAATCTGGTCCCCACATATTTCACATACATGTCCACTTAGGTCTTTCAATGGCTTTGGCTGCATCACATCAAAAAGGAAGGCCAGGGCACAAATAAATATATATCTCATCACAATTCCATGCCCATGTTTTACTTTTACACACACCATGTTGCTTCTTTTTCCGCAAATAACATCAAATATATGTGTTTCAAATTGTTCTTTCCACTTTTTAAGTAGCTCATTAAGGCTAACAAATGATCGATACGTAGTAGTAGTATCAGGTTTCAGTATCAGCAGCGGGCATGCAGTCATGCACCATGCAGAGTTTAAACTTGATGATAACGGACGGAATTAAAAAAATGTAGGAAATAATATAAGGTGGGTGGTATTATATTAAAACTCATAAGTCACATACTACAACCTAAATCATTGCTTGCTGTGTATTACATGTAAAGAAGCATACCTCTTCATGGCCATGAATGACAACAAGTTCATTCCGGTTATGAGAACCGGCAACGAGGCCGGCACTAGCCTCCATGGAAAGGGGATATGATGAAGAAGTGGTAGTTGTTGCGGGATGTGAAAGAGTGAAGTGAAGTGAAGTTAGGAAGTATGGTGAAAGGAAGCTTTCTCTTTTATGGAAGAAGATGGGTAAGACGTTATCAAGTAAAGCATAGAGAGATCTCACCTAATTAATTGAGTAAACATGTCAAGTATTTGTTTGTTGTAAAGTCTCCATTCTTCATTGCCATCAAGTAAAGCTTCCTCTTCCTTCTACCATCTCTTTAACTAACCTTGCTGCCTTCTTTGCTTTTCGTGTTCAATCTTCTACCAACGCTTCTCATTTTGTTATTTTTCCTTAATATTTTTTTTTTATTGTAAATATTTATCATTACTAGTTATCTAGGTAGCACCGAAATGGTTATAGAGTACGGACAAGCTGAATTACATCATATGGTATTTAAATTATGCCTAATTCGACATTTCTAGGAATGACCAAACTTTAAAAAATATTATTGAATAGGGACGGTTCACTATGTGTCTAACCGTATTTCGGTGTGTCGTGCGACCGTCGGTGTCTATATTATCATGATATGTTTGTAAATTACATAATTCATCCATCTAAAGAAAGCATGGTTTTAAATATTTGTAAATTACATCATATCGAATTTATATTATGCTCAATTATTATGCTTAATTAGATAATAAGTGTTCAAACTTTAAAAATAATAAATTGAACATGATTCATTAAGGGTTTAACCCTATTTCAGTGTGTCGTTAAGGAGTCGGTGTCCGACATGGTGTTAGAATAGACAAGCAAGTGATAGAAGGGTATGTGTTTCCCAACTAGTATTTATTTTATTATTACGTCTGATAGTTATTATTATTAGTAGTAGATTTGTGACCTGTAAAATTCACAAGTTTATCTATTTAGTTTTGTTATTTTTATCGTATTATTAATATTTATCCGAACAATTAATTAATACCTTATTGCTTTGACAAGTAGTTTGGTTTATTTTCAAACCTATATTTGTATTTTAGTTGTTAATTTGATTAATAAATATAGTAACATGTGTTTGAAAACAAATATCGTTTATGAGTCTACTAATTCAAGATACCCATGTGGTAAACTCATTCAACAAATTTATGAGTAACCCAGACAACTGATTAACATGCCATAATCCAATAAATATTGTTAATTATAAATTGTACGTGGAAAAGATGATGGGTAGATAAGGCTAAAGTTGTATCACCTTAATCAAAGTAAACCTAGCTCAATATTAACAAATAGCTAGTGGCAAGAAGGATTTCGAATTCACAAGCTAAGGAGGTTGTAATAATCTATTTGCTAATGTAATAATTCGTTTCAAGGTAACCGTTTCTTGAAGGTTGATTTGTTTATTCTATGACTAATTGAGATGTATATAAAGATGAATTCAAATATATTAAAAGAATTTAAGGATTGGGTTCACTATGGTAGTTATCTGGGGATAAAGTTTAACCAATTATGAGATAAATCAAACTACCAAAGGTTACAAGATCGATCGATTCAATTATGTCCTTTAAGTCTAGATTAACATGTGATTACTATAATTAATCTATCATATTTGATTATCATAGCCTATATTAGTCTTAACACAATTGGTGATAATCCTAATTCGCTTCACTAATTAACAGTTCAAGCCCTAAATCAGTTAATCAGAATAAGATAACAATCAGACGATAGTTCATATGATTTGGCAATTAAAACAATTAACTAATCCCCTACTAATAACCTAGATTCCCTTTGATCCTAAATGAAGAAATTAGCTACTCATAATAACAAGAATCCTATAACAATAGGATGAACAGAAAGCATAATTAAAAGCATAAAAGATGGTCAAGGAACAAAACAATTGTATAATTATTAAAACTGAAATTAGCGAGAATTAGAATTACCGAATTAAGAAAAGAACTTGGAAATGAAGAATAAAAATAACCAACACCTTGAAATATATTAAAACCAAATGTTACTAATAACCAAAAGCTTAACAAATGTAAACTAGTATAAGAATTATGAGAAGTTTTTGTGTGCTAAACAATAACAAGATTACAAAGATTAAAGATGATAAGAAAGATGTTAGATAAAAGATAGATAAAAGAGATGATCACTAATGTCAAATTAAGGCCTCTATTTATAGTAAAATAGAGACAAAACGTCTGAATTCATGGCAGTGTATAGCCCTGATCGGGGTTGCCAGCCCCAATCGGGGTCGCATCTCTGTAGTTCTTTTCTCCTTAAATTTCCAATTGAATACTCGGGAATCCAATGCTAGCCTTAATATCTTGAATTAATCACCTGGTTTAAACAAAAATTTTGGAGTATATGTCTTCCACAATAGTGCATCTACATTATAAATAGGCTATTTAACATATTACTACCTAATAAGTCTAAAATTTTGCATCTTACTACCTAATATGTTCAATTATTCAAATAACTACCTAATAAATGTAAAAACTGAAACGATTACTACCAAAATGACGGAAATTGTTAAAAAATGATGGAAATCAGTTTATTTCGTCCCGTTTAAATTTAAAACCTAATTTAATACCCATATTATCCTTCTCCTCTTCTTCCTCCATTAAAACACCTTTCTACTTCAACAAAACTCATTTCTTCTTTCATCAATCTTGTTCTATTTCATCGATAGAACCCATTTCCCCAGATTTTCATCAATCTTGTTCTATTTTCATCAATAAATCCCAAAATTCTCCCTAAATCTTCAAATTTTTCCGGTGGTAACATATCTTCAAGGGTCTAATCGAGGTAAGAAGAAAGTTTGTTACTTTTTTGGGTGAAATTGAGAAATTCAGGAAAAAAAAAGTTGTTGGTATAATAGAGAGAATGATAGAAGAAACTGATAATAAAGAGATTGATTTGAATGTTGCACCAGAATCATGGAGTTTAATCGGGGGAGGGAGAGTTGAAGATGTTTTATTAAGAAAGGGTAAAATCGTCATTGAACCTATCCTGAACATTTAAAACTAATTTAAGTTCGGTTTCCATCAAAAAGGTAGCAAACTAATTAATGTTGTGTGATTTTAGGTAGTAAGTTGCAAAATTAATTATATTAGGTAGTAATATACAATTTTTTGAACTTATTAGGTAGTAATTTATCATATTTCCTTATAAATATCGTAAAAGGAATATTAGGGATTTATTTAATATTTGTCAGTTGGTCAACATATATTGGGAACGCTCGGCTGATTAGAGTTTGACGGTACGATCGTATGACAGCGATGATCAACTGATCCCTTTCTTAATAACCGAGAAATTAAAGATGATCGGAAACAACATTTGCCACCCCTTTCTTGTGTCGAATATCTAGATCAAACTCTTAAAAGAGTAAGGTCCACATTATGAGCCTTGGTTTGGCCTCCTTTTTTTGACAAGAGGAGTTTTAATGCGACATGATCGGTATAACAATTACTTTGGACCCAATTGGATAGGAGCGGAATTTGTCTAAGGGATAGGCAATGGCATGTAGCTCTTTCTCTGTTGTGGCACAAGTGATTTGGGCCGCATCCAAAGTCTTGCTAGCATAATAAATAGCATAAAGCACATTTCCTCTATGTTGTCCTAGCACGGCACCCACCGCATAATCACTAGCATCACACATAAGCTCAAATGGTAGATTCCAATCCGGTGATTGTATGTTGGGTGCGAAGATCAAGGCCTTTTTAATCATCTTAAAAGACTCAAGACAAGCGTCAGTAAACATAAATGGAGCATCCTTTAGAAAGAGCTCCGTAAGGGGTTTGGGAATTTTAGAAAAATCTTGAATAAAATGGCAATAGAATCCCGTATGCCCTAAAAAACTCATTATACCTTTGACATTTGCCGGAGGGGCGCTAATTGTTCAATTACTTGGATCTTAGCACGATCCACGTCAATTCCTCTTTCTGAAATAATGTGGCCAAGTACCACCCTTTCATTTACAATGAAATGGCATTTTCCCAATTCAAAACCAAGTCAACTTCTTCACAACGTTTAAGAACTTTGGCTAAGTTAGGCAATGAAGAATCAAAATAAGACCAGTAAACACTAAAATCATCCACCATAATAGACTCAATAAATTCCGAAAATATGTTCATCATGCAACGTTGAAAGGTGGTGGGGGCAATACAAAGACTGAAAGGCATTCTAAGGTAGGCAAAAGTACCATAGGGACAAGTAAAAGTGGTCTCTTCTTGATCATCCGGGTGGATGGGTATTTGGAAAAACCCGGGATAACCATCCAAGTAACAAAAGTACTTATGACAAGCCAACCTCTTCCAACATTTGGTCAATAAAAGGAAAAGGATAATGGTCCTTTTTGGTTGCTAAGTTAAGCTTCTTATAGTCAATACACATACGTCATCCCGTCACTACTCTAGTGGGAAAGAGCTCATTTTTATCATTTTTGACTACGGTAGTTAAATATATAAAAGAAATAAATAGACTAACTCAGAAATAGTAAACTATGACAATTGTTTTAGGCTTAAAGACACTCACCTTACGGTATTAGTATCAACCATATAGACCGGGTTCTAGAGAAACTCTCGTTTATAACTAAGTCGTCCTGCTACACATGCTTAGTCTAATTCAATTCCGCGCCTCTCGACTTTTAGAATGAAATAACAAACTTAATCAATGATTGGGTACTTTAGTCGAAGATTAATATAATAATTACGAAGCAAGCATGTGATGAAAATAATTAGACAAGTTTATTATTATCCTAATTTATCAAATTACATATATAAAAATTCTTGCATGACTTCCCTAATCCCTAAACTATGAAAAATTAGCTACTCATGATGAAATGTGAACTATGAAAAATAATGTAAGAAATGCTTAACATAATTAAATAAATAAAAGATGATTGTTGAAATAAATAAAATATGAGAAAACTATAACATAAATAAATTACTAAAGATGAAATGTAAGAAAGAATAAATAAACTAAGGATGAAATTCTAATAACTATACAGAAATGTAAACTGAAATTAGCGAGAATTAGAATTAGCGAATTAAGAAAAGAACTTCGAAATGAAGAATAAAAATAACCAACACCTTGAAATATATTAAAACCAAATGTTACTAATAACCAAAAGCTTAACAAATGTAAACTAGTATAAGAATTATGAGATGTTTTTGTGTGCTAAACAATAACAAGATTACAAAGATTAAAGATGATAAGAAAGATGCTAGATAAAAGATAGATAAAAGAGATGATCACTAATGTCGAATTAAGGCCTCTATTTATAGTAAAATAGAGACAAAACGTCTGAATTCATGGCAGTGTATAGCCCTGATCGGGGTTGACAGCCCCAATCGGGGTCGCATCTCTGTAGTTCTTTTCTCCTTAAATTTCCAATTGAATACTCGGGAATCCAATGCTAGCCTTAATATCTTGAATTGATCACCCGGTTTAAGGCAATAATCCAAGCATCCTTAATTAACCTTAAAGAATCCTAAGGTTTGCACATCTTTTTGCACTTCATTAATTTGGGCTTGAATTTGTGCTTGACATTTTCCTAATCCATAACCAAAATTCTATGATCAATCCATGTAACATCCATCATCTTAGTCCATTTGTGTTTTTGTCCTTATCTTGCATTGTCAAGTGGTTTAAGCTTATAAAAGCTTAATTATTTACAAAATGTGACAAAACAAACAAAACCAACTAGAATACACATAATAGCTCAATTAACACTAAAAATTAGTGCAAAAGTCAAGTAAATAAGAGCTAAAATAGGGGTATAACTATATAAATTATACACTTACCAAAGATTAAACATTAAAGAATTACAATGATTGGATCATCGTTACAAATGCTTATGTTATGAATATGATTCTCAATTAAAACTTTAACGTAAAGTCATATAGAGTTATTGAACTCTTCATAGAGAATTTATAACTATATACATCACCTAAAACTAGACTTATAAGTTTTTATTCAAAACTCCTTGTAGTTCTGGAAGAAATTTAAAGCGTTATAGTGTATAAGGAATGGATATGAATCCAATAAGTCATTACATAAAAGTTTTACTCTCTCCTTCAAAGATTAAATAGGTTGTTGCCCTAATGGCTATCTTTTGACAATATCAAGTATATTTTCAAAGATGGATTGGGAGAAAAATTACAACAAACATATAAACTAGTTATGAGTTAGTAAAATCTTTTGAAGTTAGGAGATGATAATAAAAGAAAATTTTCTTGTTGTAATAATAGAAATGTTCTTGTTGTGATAATAAAATAAGTGTTCTTTACATTTAAGTCTAGTACGTAGTATATTGATACAAATTGCGAAATTGCATTGTGTGATAATCCAAAGGCGATTATAATATGACTATGTAAATGTTAGAAATATGATTATGAATCATATAACCCAGATTTTTAGAGTCAAGTAAAATAACCAAAGGTTGAACAAAATGCAAATAAAGGTTGCATAGACGATTGCCCAAGTGTTGTGGCAAAAGGTTATATAGAGGATTGTCCAACTGTTGTGATAAGATGTTGTTCATAAAATAAAAGTTACATCCAATGATTCATAGCTACATCATAGTGTATGATAAGGCTAAAATCTAATTTCTAAATCGGAATTTAGGAATGCTTGTGATCTTTTGACCATAAAGTTTTAAGCACAATAAAAATCTTATGATACTTTGAATAGAAGGGTTCTACCCAAATCATGAAATCAAGATGTACAGATGATTTTGAGTGGGAGCGATAACTACCGTGGCTTGAGACATAAAGTTAAGTGGGAGAATTGTCTTCCATATTGATGTCTAAATATTCATTAACTTTTGATTCTCCAAAGTGAGATTACATGTTAGATTCCAAATCCAAGTGATATAAGAATTTTATGGCACTTAGATGATCGTCTTATATTGGTAAGACCATTATCTAACTATAGTCAACCAAGTTGAAAAGGTTATCCATATTGATGGAAGTGAAGTCCCTATGAAAGAGTCATAGTCATTCACTTAACCATGAAATGTTTGAGAATATGAAACCGCATAATGATGTTTTTCATATAAGAACAATCAAGTCTGATCTACAAGTTAAGAAGGTTATTCATATTGATGAAATTGGAATTGCTATGAATAAGTCATAGTTGTTCACTTAACCAAATTATATGATTAAATGTTTTTCGTAAAGAAAAATAGAAATTCGCCATGACATGATCAAACCCTGATGAAGCACATGCCAATAATATTACAAGTCAATATTAAAGTCAATTCGAATGAGGGTCATTCGAAAGTCTAAAGCACATCTATTAAATTCTTGAGAAGAACTTGATTACGTTCTTACGTTTGGATAATAAACGGGGTTTGTGTTGAAAGGTTACACAAAAGCTCTAGTTTTCGAACCCAAAGGATTTATCGAAATCCGAGGCATCTCATTGACAAAAGGGTCAATGACATTGATTGTAACACCCCCATTTATTTAAAGGCCTGTATTAGGACTCCTTAGATAAATAAGGGTGTCACCCTCTCGGTTTCCCGAGGTAGTAGATACATAGGGAAGATAAACAGTACTTTAATTAGAAGTTAAACTCATAACATGTTCTTAACAACTGAATCCAAACTGTCTTATAAAATGAAAATACAACTCATGCTAAACTGACTAAGGTGATCTAGACTCTAGTCTGGTCCGGGTCCGAGCTCTTCCTTCCCATAGCTCCCCTTAGTCTCAGCCACCTGTCAATCTGCTCCCCAATAAATTGGTTCATCACAGGTGATTACGAATACACAGGGTCAACCACGAGGTTGAGTAGGGGAAAATAAATCAACAAACTTATAATATATATATATATATATTGGGATCAATCATCCCTTAACTCCGCACCGATCCAACACCAAATAAACTCCGCACCGATCCAACGCCAAATAAACTCCGCACCGATCACAAGACCCTTTATCTCCGCACCAATCACAGACCCTTTATCTCCGCACCAATCACAGACCCTTTATCTCCGCACCAATCACAGACCCTTTATCTCCGCGCCAATCACAGGCCTTTTATCTCCTCGTACACACATCACAGAATGATATAAATAACACAATATACGATCACATGATAATAAATAGTAAGCATGCTGGATATCCAATAAGAACAGATTACACATCATTGTGATATCAAATAAGCACAGATTACACATCATCGTATACCAGTAGTTTCCCTACCTCAAATAGCAGGTATGCAGGTAAGTCCAAGGCTTGCTAGAAATATTCCACGCGAAACCCGCTACCTAAACACATATACATAATGAATAAATAATCCTCCCGAATCCCGTAACAACCAATACTTACTATAATTAGAAACCTTCCATAAATGGAAAGTTTCCAAAAATAGAAACCCACTATAAATGGAAAGTTTCCATAAATAAAAACTTCCCTAACTTAATCATTTTTTCCCGACTCATAATCTTCAACTATCCAATAACGAATATACGACTATTATTAAATTAGTAGTAAAATACTAACACCAAAATAATTTTAATAATAATAATAATGATGATAATAATAATAATAATAATAATAATAATAATAATAATAAACCATTAACTAATACTAACCATGCTTGTGTAATAAGTATATAAAAAAAACATTAACTACTTGATACTAATCACGACAATCTCACGCAACACAAACGAAACCAACCGTACAAACAGCCCACATACCCAGCCTTTGAAAACTCCGAGAACCCCTGTCAACCACCACCTGCAGCACCGACGTCAGCCACTGACTTCCTCACCGGCACCACCAGGCTCGTCCCTGAGCCACGGTGGTTCCAGGGAGGAGGCCAGGGCTCGTCGACTACCACCACCAGCAGCAATTTCGTGCCACAAACCCAGCAACACCACAAAATATCCCAGTTTCACCATATACGACACCTAACGAAACCCACCACCATAACAGACACGACCACCCTCAACCACTGTGACGACCACCATCCATCTCTTCTGACTGCAACCAACCGAATAAATCATTTACCCATAACAATCGTAACCCGTAACTTAATTGAAATCCATTGCAAATACTCATGTTCAGTCGGTATTCTGATAACGGTTTAGACACTGATTCAGCCACCCCCTTTAAACCACTCATTCTGACGGTCACGGCGGTCAACGACGACCACGCTAGGGTTCAAACATAACTACTACACACCCTACATAACCCCTATACCAACACATGAACGATAACCTACATAAATAACACAAACAGGCTGTACGAAACAGAGAGGAAGCAACAGGTACGAAGATGGTGTCGAACATACTTACTTTTTGGTGAGAACGAACCGCCTTCCACCACCCAAACCCACCGTGTGAACCTCCTTTCTCATTCCCTGATGTGACGGCAGTAGATCTATGTGAGGGTGAGAGGTGCTAAAAGCTAGGGTTAGGTTTTCGAGACTGGTTTATATATGGTGGCTGATAGGATTTGTTGGTTTTCTTTTTATTTGTTTAGCTTTGAACGTGTAAGGTGATTGTGTCGAGTTGGGCCATTCAGCCTTTGGCACGCATTTCGAGGCCCAAATAACATCAACACATGCATCGATGACTAATTACCCATACCGACATATACTTATAACATATAAAATATAAAACGCGTATTCGATAATTAATTGTCGAATATAACTAATTAAATATTATCAAACACGTTCAAGTAAATATTAAAATAGGATATAATAAAAAAATAAGGAGTATTACAGTTTTCCTTCCTTAAAATGAACTTCGTCCCGAAGTTCGCCATCCCGTGACCAACAAGCTGGTCATTAAGCGCATAACGAACCCAAAATATAGCATCATACAACATCTCAAGTACTCTTAAACACGAAATGTTACATTCTACCCTCGTTAAGAAAACTTTGTCCCCAAAGTTTAGCGTATAACTAAATTAAAGGATATATCACAAAACACAAAACATTACTATGAACAGAAGTAATCAGGATCATCAAATTTAAACAATCACCATAACCCACATAGACATGTCATAACCACTTGCCATATCATAAAATCATTACGATTTTACAATCCTATCCTCCTTAAGACATGGTTACGTCCCCGTAACCTCATTATAAAAATCTCAGCTCATAAACAGTCTTACGCATTACTTTACTCATACCATCTTACCTCAAGTAACCAAGTATCGCACTCGTCGTCGAATCTAAGACCAAAGACAAGGGGTGAGTGAACCAACGGAATAGACACGCAATCAATACTTCCATTTCAATGTTGATTTCAAACCCGGCCAGAATATGACTTAATAAAGAAGGTCACACTTGACCGAAAGCACACGGTGGCACAACGGCCTAATAACTCATAACTCCAACCAGCAACCAATTCTCATCAAAAGAAAATATTAACAACCGACATAAAAGAACAAATACTAATATTCAACTCAAATAACTACTCGTGAGAAACGCATAGCAATAATCACGTAAACATATATAACCTCGAGCAATGACAAGAGTATTAGGATAGATAGAAACCGTGTTACGTAGTAAAACAGATTCAAAGTAGCCAACACTTACATATCACTGAAATTTTTAACACAAAGTCCATATATTCACAACAGCGTAAACAACCCAGAGCTCATAGTCCATACTTGACCGTTTAAAACATTTCATGTTCGTAAACATATTATAGAAAAGGCATAGGATGAAATTTATTAACATAATCAAACATGGAGCATTGACATATCTCACAGGACATACACCATTCATAGACTCACAAGACCGTATAACATTTCCAGGTATTAAATAGTTATCAAGATCACTTAGGTATAACTCAACTTACATCATTTATCATGAGACTAATAAAATACATGTCTTACAACATAAAGGTTTATATAAAGCGCAACAATTGAGCATTCGGGCATGCTTTCATCAACCGTAAGTAAAGAATTTGTCATATTGCAAACAATTATCATAATTATTAAAGGATCAAGCGTCATCATGGGTAATCATCACTTTGAGAACATTTTTGAAACTTTTGAAACATTGAAGCGGTAATTTGTGACAATTTATAAACACGAATTAAAGACAAATTTTACAAGTTATAGATCGAATCAAGACTACACGGAGACATTCTGACTCTCCTTTACTAAAACATCGGTCTTGTAGTTCATGAATTATGAAAACAAAATTAACGATAAAAGTAAACGAATTCACCAGACTGGTACTTCCATAAACCATATGTCAACAATTGATATTTCAAATCGTGATCAGGTCGTAATATACAATATGCAATTCACTGTTTGGTATAATAACATGCTTGAAAAGTTATAAAGATTATAATCACAGGGAACTAGACAGAGATAAACCATCAATATTCGAAAGAACATCAACAAGATTTACATTGTTCAAATAATCACAATCACATATAACCATGAGATTACTATATCATGCTAATAGGCTTACCAGTTAAGTTTCATTCTGCCACTTGACAAGACTCTCCTCAGGTAATCATACTTTTGACATCACATACGAGCAACACATAATTATTTTGAGGTCGTAATACTAGACACATAATTGGAAACGATTCTATAATAAACTTAACGAAATAAACAAGGTTACGCTATCATATAGTGAGGATTCATACTCATACCATACGCCTACTGTTCATGTTATTAAGGCCAAATCAGGATGTCACATGGTCACATCACATAATTCACATTTGATTAAACTTTTATATGAAACTTTCATACCTCACAGCTTTACCTACTAAACATTTTGCAGCTACTTACAAGAATCATAAATAAATAACAGTTGATTAATATAAGAATTAACTAATCGTAGGAAAAGAATTGAAAGCATATCTCAAGGGAATTATTTAATACCATATTCATAACTCAATCGGTCTGAACAGGAACTTCACAGCAATTAACAGAAAATTAGGCAACTCGCAGGATTCACAATTAATTAACGACTCATTAAGATTTTGCATGGCCTATCATCTTGAAGACGTAAGGGCATATTCTGAACAGTAGAGGTGGAATTATGCATAAACAATAACCAAGTTTTAAATGATTTCTTTCACAACAGGATGGTCAAACGAGACTGTGCAGTAACAATCTAACCACTGTCAACTAAAAGATTTAATTCACTCAAAATATAACTCCTATTAACATGAAACTAGCAGCATTGTAACACCAACTCAGGAGGTTGTCATACATAAACTTTTCATACTCAAATATAGAACACATTTAAGATGGCATCCTGTACAAACAAGGTAACATCCAGGAAACTTATTAAAACAATTTGGTTCTTTTACAACTTCACATCGCTTGTACAGTATTAACATTCATTTCTTATTACCACGATACTCGTTATCTGGGTCACGGTAACGATTTCAAAACTGAAAGTAGGATCAACTAAATAACTTGATTGTTATACATGTGTATCTAAAGGAATTAGTTTCTACTAAGGCATAATCATAACTTATCCAGGTACGGAATTATAACTAGAAGCTACTATGAGGTCCCATATTTATTACGAACTTCACATCAACTTTAAATGCGTATAGTAGGCATAAAATCTTAAGTACGATATATGCAACACATATCTATATACATTCATAGCTTGGGCAATATATTCCGCATATCACTAAATATGGATCACTATAGCACATGCTAATAAGATCAACAGAATTACTCATCCTTACAAGAAGTTAAACCTCAAAATCATGTAATAACGATAGTCATTTAAATAACAGATAATCGTATGAACACTTCCAAAATATCAAAATCATATGATCACGTCACTCTAATCATGGTCCAACCAATACCACTTCGAACTCTGATAATTTCAATTCACTTATCCATATCAATCCACAGTTCATATCACACATATCCTTAATCAGAACTCATATATGACTTACCTCATTCTTCTCCTGCAAGGATGTTAGCACAATATAACCAGGTCATTACATAGCCTACCCCACTCTTCAATTACTCTCTTTGGGTTCCCGAGACAGAATAGAAAGGGCCCAGGTTTGGTGTGAGGGGGCCCCTAACTCATCCTGTTCCTTTTTGGGGCTCCTATCAGTCCCATCTCGGGGTTCATTTTATTTGACTCTTCCTATATTCATTATTATTCATTTGGTTTAGGCCTGAGGATCGTTCTCTCTGATACCACTTTGTAACACCCTCATTTATTTAAAGGCCTGTATTAGGACTCCTTAGATAAATAAGGGTGTCACCCTCTCGGTTTCCCGAGGTAGTAGATACATAAGGAAGATAAACAGTACTTTAATTAGAAGTTAAACTCATAACATGTTCTTAACAACTGAATCCAAACCGTCTTATAAAATGAAAATACAACTCATGCTAAACTGACTAAGGTGATCTAGACTCTAGTCTGGTCCGGGTCCGAGCTCTTCCTTCCCATAGCTCCCCTTAGTCTCAGCCACCTGTCAATCTGCTCCCCAATAAATTGGTTCATCACAGGTGATTACGAATACACAGGGTCAACCACGAGGTTGAGTAGGGGAAAATAAATCAACAAACTTATAATATATATATATATTGGGATCAATCATCCCTTAACTCCGCACCGATCCAACACCAAATAAACTCCGCACCGATCCAACGCCAAATAAACTCCGCACCGATCACAAGACCCTTTATCTCCACACCAATCACAGACCCTTTATCTCCGCACCAATCACAGACCCTTTATCTCCGCACCAATCACAGACCCTTTATCTCCGCGCCAATCACAGACCCTTTATCTCCTCGTACACACATCACAGAATGATATAAATAACACAATATACGATCACATGATAATAAATAGCAAGCATGCTGGATATCCAATAAGAACAGATTACACATCATTGTGATATCAAATAAGAACAGATTACACATCATCGTATAGCAGTAGTTTCCCTACCTCAAATAGCAGGTATGCAGGTAAGTCCAAGGCTTGCTAGAAATATTCCACGCGAAACCCGCTACCTAAACACATATACATAATGGATAAATAATCCTCCTGAATCCCGTAACAACCAATACTTACTATAATTAGAAACCTTCCATAAATGGAAAGTTTCCAAAAATAGAAACCCACTATAAATGGAAAGTTTCCATAAATAAAAACATCCCTAACTTAATCATTTTTTCCCGACTCATAATCTTCAACTATCCAATAACGAATATACGACTATTATTAAATTAGTAGTAAAATACTAACACCAAAATAATTTTAATAATAATAATAATGATGATAATAATAATAATAATAATAATAATAATAATAAACCATTAACTAATACTAACCATGCTTGTGTAATAAGTATATAAAAAAAACATTAACTACTTGATACTAATCACGACAATCTCACGCAACACAAACGAAACCAACCGTACAAACAGCCCACATACCCAGCCTTTGAAAACTCCGAGAACCCCTGTCAACCACCACCTGCAGCACCGACGTCAGCCACTGACTTCCTCGCCGGCACCACCAGGCTCGTCCCTGAGCCACGGTGGTTCCAGGGAGGAGGCCAGGGCTCGTCGACTACCACCACCAGCAGCAATTTCGTGCCACAAACCCAGCAACACCACAAAATATCCCAGTTTCACCATATACGACACCTAACGAAACCCACCACCATAACAGACACGACCACCCTCACCCACTGTGACGACCACCATCCATCTCTTCTGACTGCAACCAACCGAATAAATCATTTACCCATAACAATCGTAACCCGTAACTTAATCGAAATCCATTGCAAATACTCATGTTCAGTCGGTATTCTGATAACGGTTTAGACACTGATTCAGCCACCCCCTTTAAACCACTCATTCTGACGGTCACGGCGGTCAACGACGACCACGCTAGGGTTCAAACATAACTACTACACACCCTACATAACCCCTATACCAACACATGAACGATAACCTACATAAATAACACAAACAGGCTGTACGAAACAGAGAGGAAGCAACAGGTACGAAGATGGTGTCGAACATACTTACTTTTTGGTGAGAACGAACCGCCTTCCACCACCCAAACCCACCGTGTGAACCTCCTTTCTCATTCCCTGATGTGACGGCAGTAGATCTATGTGAGGGTGAGAGGTGCTAAAAGCTAGGGTTAGGTTTTCGAGACTGGTTTATATATGGTGGCTGATAGGATTTGTTGGTTTTCTTTTTATTTGTTTAGCTTTGAACGTGTAAGGTGATTGTGTCGAGTTGGGCCATTCAGCCTTTGGCACGCATTTCGAGGCCCAAATAACATCAACACATGCATCGATGACTAATTACCCATACCGACATATACTTATAACATATAAAATATAAAACGCGTATTCGATAATTAATTGTCGAATATAACTAATTAAATATTATCAAACACGTTCAAGTAAATATTAAAATAGGATATAATAAAAAAATAAGGAGTATTACATTGATGATAGAAAGGGTTACTATAAAAATGTTCTACTGTCATCCTTCATTGCAATACTACAATGGAATCTGAGTAATTGGTGATAAATGTCTAAATTGTGATTGACTCACTATTCTTGATTTTATCACAAGTTATACGATAACAGTGGGAGTGTCTTTCATGGTAAAGAACCCAAGTCTAGATTGAGATCTAGATAATTACTTAGGTAAAGTTAATGTTATAAGAGATAACATTGGACAAAAGGAAAATCGCAATTTATAAAGTTTGTTTACATGGATACATGGTATATCATCTCACCAAGCTTTCATTGCAATTATTAAGTACAATTTTTACACATGCTTCATAAGATATGAAGTAGTAATCAATGATTCACTATTCATATGTGATGATTACATTTATTGTTTGAGTTTTATAGAAACTCGTCATTGAACTGTGTTATATCCAAATGAGTTGGTATGACCATATTGAACCTCATTAAAGTGAACTGGATTAACATAGTTCCGCCCCTAGTAGCTTGTTGAGGTAACGTCTCGGAGCAACTAGAGTGTGCGATTGATGGCAAGTTCATGTGTCATAGAGTCATATGAGATGACTAGTCGATCATATAGGCAGACTCTTAAGAGACACTCTGCGGACAATAACTGTTTATAGAGTTCTGGAAATTTTATATCAAGTCTGGTCGTGGCGAGAGCTACTATATTATTCTAAATGAGTCAATTATTTGACTAGGGACTATTCGCCCGAGGTGCCACAGTTTCATATTAGCTTTGATTTTTGTCCAACGACTTTTCGTAAAAGGGGTCAAGTGGGCATCTTTTGGGTCATGATGAGCTGTGACTATTTGAAGGAAATAGGTCAATAGGAATTGTTCACCTCTTGTCAGGGTTGTTCAAAATCTCAGGGCCACTCGAGGAGTAGTGAACTAGAAATGCGTGGCCACGCTCGGAAGGTATTTATGGTAGATAATTCCGGTCAATCAGGTATTCTCCATATTGTGGAATCGATTGCAAGTACGGTCTGTAAGACACCTTAAAAAAAGTGGGAGATTGTAATAGGGCAAGAGAATTGGTGACGCACACTTGTCTCAAACAAGTGGGAATTTTGTTGGAGTAAGTGTTCTAAACAATAGTGCGATCACATGATTTGACGATCATAATCTAAATCTCATATAAAGAATACGCAAGGGATGATTCTTGTATATAATCAACTGATCAACATATATCAGTAACGGTTGGCTGGCTAAAGTTTGACGTTACTATCGTATGGCGGTGGTGATCAGGTGCTCGCTTCAGGTCGCACCTAAAGGACGGAACCCAAAACAAAGAAGTTAATTGATCGTATATTGATGCGATTAATTAAATCCTTAATTATTACGAGATGAGAAAATAGAATCTTATATTAATGTGATTAATTAAGATTTAATATTAGTAAATAAAACGTTATTTTACTAACTATGCGAAATTAGAATAATCGATTAATATTTAGTAAAATGGAACATCAACGACCACCCGACCAAGCACAAAAATCAGACATCCGAGACTGAGTTAAGTGTAAAAACCTCGTCAATCATATCATCATTACCATCCTCATCCTCCTCATCCTCCTCGTCGTCGTCGTCGTCGTCGTCGTCATCATCAACATCATAACCATCATTTTTATAGTTATTATCATTTTTATTGTTATTATCGTTGTTGTTGTTAATATTTTTATTATTATTATTATTATATTAAAAAATAAAAACCACCTTTTATGTTGTACGTTCATATAATTTTATTACGTTACTTATATATTATCCATTTTTTATCGCATTTCCTATTTTTTTAATTATTTTATTAATGGTTGCGATTTTAGATAGTTAGCTACTTAGTTATATTAGCTTAACTCACGTTATTTCTAAATTTTAAGGGTATATAATACTCACTTTGTCCACTCAATAGTTTCCACTTACTTTAATTATTTCCCCCTCAATTGATGCAGTTTTTTAAGACGTATACATCGTAATAGAGTTGTAGGCGCCAATCTAATTCATAGATTATGGAAATATACTCAGAATATACTCGTTTGATCTTTCCTGTTCCTTAGGATTAATCTTAGTTAATGTATCTAAGTTAATGTAATGTATCTTAGTTAATGCCTCTGATTGTATAAGTAGTTTGTTTTGTATGCCTTCTGAAATCATCAAATACAGAACAACTTCTTAAAGCTATTTCTTTCTCTTCTTTCCCACATTTTATCATGGTATCAAGAGCAGGTTTAATTTCCTAGCATCCGTTTTTTCCTTCTTCTCATATCATCATACTCTATTGCAATAACAAAGATCGGAAGCAAACCCGATTCTGAAACTTCCGCACCCAAAACAATATCGCCTTCTTCCTCGTTATTTCTACATCCTTCAGAAAGTCCGAGTCTCAAATTAACCTCAATCATTTTCAATGGTGAGAACTATGATCTCTGGGACGATGTAGTTAAGAACGGGCTCGAAGCCAAAAACAATATGGGGCTTGTTAATGGGAATGTACCAAAACTTAAAGGACCAGAGGAGGACTACGAAGTGATGGTTTGGCGTCAATGCAACGCAATGATAAAAGCTTGGTTGCGCAGTGTAATAGACGATAAGTTGCATCCAAGCATCGCTTTTTCTAGATCCGTTGTTGTAATTTGGAAAGAACCCATGGAGAGATATGTCGCGGGGAATTCAGCGCGCATTCATCAACTTAAGAGTGATATCACAGCGTGCAGACAAGGTAATCGGATCGATCTGTTGTTGATTACTATACAAATTTAAAATCTTTATGGAACGAACCTGCTACCTATAGTCGAGTTCCAGCGTGTACTTGTGGCGCTGCTGCCGAATTTCTTAGAGAAAAGGAGGAGGAGAAAACTCATCAATGCATTCTGGGATTGAACAGTTCCTTATATGATAATATTCATTCCAATTTATTGATAGAAGACGATCTTACTGATGCGTGTCTATTTTATGATGTTTTTCATCTATTTTTACACGCATTTGGTCGCTCATTTACTATGTTTTAGCCCTTATTTCCCAACAATCGTGTACTTTCGTATTTTTATGCACTTTTGCAGATTTATGCGGAAAAGGGACGATTTTGCACCAAATTTATGCCCTCGGGATTCTTTATGACTAAGAACAAGAAGGAACGAAGCCTAGCGCACATTTCAAGGCCTGAAGATAGCTTTAAAAAGCAAACAATCGATCCACGACATTGCAGCCTGTTTCAAATGGCTATATCTCGAGTTCTGGAGCTGATAATGGAGTGATTCTAGTTGGAGGTGAAATCTTATCCTCTTAGCTTTCCAACGCCGCAAGAATCGCTTGATTACGATAAGTAACGAAGAAATGGCAGCTGTTTTAAGATCGACGCACGCTGCAGTTCCGACAGTAGGTCGACCGACCTACTATTTAGGTCGACCGACCTACTATTTGGATCGGCCGACTTTGCCTCTGCTTTGGAAAAGCCCAGAATTATCCTGAGCCCGTAAAAGAGGTCGACCGACCCACAAAACTGGTCGACCGACCTCAGCGAAGCCCAGAAGCGTTTTCGGAAAGCAATTAGAAGTATGGAGTCTTTAGGAACTCTTAAATTCTGCCCTATATAAGCTAATCTTTTGATTAGGGATTAGCATCGAGTTGTTATCATAGAATCATTCAGTTTTCCATTCAGTTTCTAATAGAGTTTTGCTCAGTCTTTAATTTAGTTTTATCTTTAGTTGTAATCTTTCAATAATCATCAAACACTTTTAGTTTTGTTCTTCAATTCTCAACATTCAATAAAGTTTGTTCCTTTCTGCCTCAATTCCGATTCTGGTAATTACTCTTTTGTTCTTATTATCTTTGCATCCGGTTTAAGTTAGAATCTCAAGTTTTATTAATCCTTGCATGTTTAGATTATCGTTCATCATGTTTTCCATATCAAATCTTGTTCTTATTATTGTTCCGGTAATTATGAGTAGCTAAATTTCATATGTTAGGATGTAGGGGATGAATATGCATAGGTAACGTAAATTCCGAGACCGACTTGTAGCAGAGCCGTGGTCGGCCGACTCAATTAATGGGTCGGTCGACCAAGGCGGTGGTCGGCCGACTGGAATAGCCGGTCGGTCGACCCACTCGCGTATGAATTCTGCTTCGTCTTTCTTTGTTGACTATAATACCCTACAATGAGACTGAAAGGAGACTTGTAGGATGTTAGTAATGACCTACCCAAGATTGAGAGATACGGGAAGGGCATTGGTTTACACCTTAAGACGGCTAGGTTACTCAAGACTGAAAGGTATGTGACCTAGGATTTAGGAATCACCCTTATTGTTGACACCCAATAATTGTGAGACCTAGGAACTAATAGCATAGGCCGAAAGGAGCTATTAGGTACCATAGACCGAAAGGATATGTTACACCCCTTACGCGACTGCAATACATGTTGACCTTAGGATTTATATTACCTTAGCTATTTATTACCCAAACATCCTAGCATCTCTTTTAATATAGTTTTTATCTCATCTTTTTTTTTTTTTTTTTTTTATCTTTGCCTTAGACTTAGTACACAATCAATCAATCCCCCAAAAATTGTTACTTTAGACATTAACGTCAAACAATAAACATTCCCCACCTCCTTGTGGTTCGACCCTGACTTTCACTATCTATTGTTAAAGTTAGGAATTATAAATTTTATCTTTGATACCCTCAACGACGGGCATCAAATTTTGGCGCCGTTGCCGAGGAGGTGACGCCAGTGTTTATTGTTTTTTGTTTATGTTTTCCCTTTTTCTTTCGCTGTCATGACCATCGCCCCTTTCCCACAACTCGAGCATGAACCTTTGTATATCTATTGTGATAGATTAATCTCTTTCCTTTCTCAATTTGACTATCCTATTAGTATTGGGGAAGTTTGTCGTATCTTATATGATGGAGTTACTGGTAAGACCTTGATCGAGATTGAGAGAAATTGCGGATGAGAATTTTTAGACCTACCCTGTGAGAAGCAATGGGAGCTTCTCAAACACCTAATCTGAACCGGTGGAGATACGGAGGGGTATGAGGGCATTGATATTAGTAACCCGGATATTCCTGTTGAGTGTGATCCTATCACACCCATTACTGAAGAGTCGCTCATTCTTAAGGATGAGAATGATAGGTTATTTGATTCCCTCTGCCTCCTCGTTGATGATACTGACTCGGATTTAGATACAGATGATGAGTTAGAAATTTACCCCTTGACTGACCAACCTATTTCTGTAGGTGTTAGTGATGAACATGTTCCTAACATGTTTGAACCCTCGGTTGATGAACCTTGTTTTTTGCAGGATTCTTCTATTGACATTTCTGATGTTTTTAATAATATTAGTAAATGTTATGTACAAGGATCCTTTACAAAGGATCCTTCGGAGGCTTTGATGTGTTTTGAGGCATGTGCAGGTGAATCTCTTGCTCAGGAGGCTGATTTGGATGCTCCATAAATTGCAACTCTAGTGATAGAGTCTATAGGCGATAGAAAGAGAGATGTTCTCGATCGAGTAGTACCACTTACTCGATCAAAAGATGTAGAGAACGAGGTCACTCAAGCAAGTGATCATTTGGCTGAAGAAAAGAGCCCTAAGAAGAAGAAGCCGAGGAAGGTGTCGACCCACGACTTAGGAGTCGACAACTCCGGGAGATGGATGGCTAGAGCTGTGGATGATGACCCACCCATCTACATGGTGGAGAGAAACTAATCTACCCAAATCACCATAGCTGAAGGAGTAGCCTGTAGTCAGAGCCCTTGGTCAAGGAAACGCCGAATCCTTCGCGGATGACTTCTTCTTTTTGCTCGTTTCTGTTTTTCTTAAGACATTTTTTTTGTTTTGCTAAGACTTTCTAGCTTGCTTTCTTTAAGTTTTTAGGATAACTTTTTTGTGTTTGCATAGTTAAGACTTTTTGGACTTGTTTCTGGGATCTCGCGCATTTGTTGGGCGCATATTTGTTGCTTTTTCAGGTTTTACGAAGAAACGAAGACCGCTGTGCAGCAGAGGGGTCGACCGACCTATCATATGGGTCGGTCGACCTAGTCCCTGTAAATGCTGGAATTCCTGTAGTCTGCAGGAAGGTCGGGCGACCTAAAATATAGGTCGGTCGACCTACCCGTCCGTCACAGCCTGTTCGTTTCTTCCTCGGGAATCGTGCAACCGTCTTGGGTACTTGAGTGGCACGGCTGGCCACCAAAACCTCCCAACTTACGCTGGTTTGGGGAGGTTTTTCTCATGCGCCTATTAATCCAGTGAGTTCTTTCCAGTTTTTCCTTAGTTTTTACTCTCTTTGCACCTTTTCTTTAATTTTTTGAAACCTTTACTTAGGCTAATGCACAATGGGGACATTGTGCGGGTTGGTTAGGGGAATGGTTTCGTGTCACATGCATTGCATTTTGTCACACGTTTATTGCATTTCTGTCTTGCATCGTTCTTTTCTTTATTTTCCTTACCTATACAAAAGAAAAATACAAAAAAAATTCAAAAATTCAAAAATTTCCAAAAAATGCACGTTTATTTTAGCATATAGGTCGAGTCGGAACGAAAGTATTTCAAGGATGATTTAGCTATCTTACATGTTTATGCCTGTACCTTGCCCTGTCAACTTGTTTTAGTATGAGAGTCTTTTGCATATCTACGAGTTTTTGTCAAACTATCTGTATATCTTGAGACTTGACTTATACCTTGGCAACCTACTATACATTCTAAGGTTTAGAGCTTATTTCCTGGTTTCATTTTTAAACCAGTTGTCTAGGATGTGAGTAGTACTCCCCTTGGAACATGTTACATCAATATGCATAAACATGAACTTGAATTGCTATATACTTGTTTTACTATCTCGTTTTGTGAGTCTTGGTACGTGCATTTGGGATCCCTTTTCTCTTATTTACCCATAAGCCCTACATAGCCAAATTTGCCTTTTTATTCCCCCAAAACTACATCCCATACTTAGCCTACCCTTCCAAGCTAGTACTTGTGGTCTTTGGTTTGACTTTTGAGGCATCTTGGTTTATATGCTATCTTGAGCAAAAAGAGAAAGAAGAAAGAAAAGAAAGAAAGAAAAGAAAAAAGAACAGAAAAATTCAGAAAAAGAAAGAAAGAAAAGAAAAACGAAAAAAAAGAGATCAAATGTACACAGGAAATAGGTCGACCGACCACCTTCATGGGTCGGCCGACCACCTGACAGCATCAGAATAAACAAAAAAAAAATAATTTCGTTCCAAATTCCCTTTTCTTTTATGTGTTATCACTCCCGTACCTCATTCAAAATATTTGGGAGTCCTTTCTTAATTATATAATGTGAGAGTTGTGCCACAAAAAAGAGCACTTTCTTAATTTCAAAAGTTGTGAAATATGTTATTGGGAAACGGTTTTACTAGTTTGGCTACTAACCCCACATATCCAAAAAACATCTTAACCACCTTTTACCTTTTACCTCACATATCTTTCATTACCTCGATTGCATGTATCCAAGTCACTTATTGGGTTTGTTTTACATAGTTGTAGAATTCTTGTTCATGTTAGATTGCAGGCATGTTTTCATAGGTCGCAGTTAGGTGAGTGTAATGACAAAATACCTTTTTCTATCTTTTACATATACTCACACTTTGCTTCATGAGTGTCTCGAGCGTACCGCGAGAGTCCATGGTATAAAGTCTCTATAGTCTTTATGTTTGCAAGTTTGACGACCATATAACTCGTTTGCATGATTTGAATACTTTCTCATTTTGTACTTGGCATTGGTTTAGGCTTACATGTAAATTTCGCTCTGAGATTGAAATCGTTCCATTAGTTAAGATCGAGTCTATTTCTTGCTTGAGGGCAAGCAAGGGTTTGGTTTGGGGAATTTGATGCGTGTCTATTTTATGATGTTTTTCATCTATTTTTACACGCATTTGGTCGCTCATTTACTATGTTTTAGCCCTTATTTCCCAACAATCGTGTACTTTCGTATTTTTATGCACTTTTGCAGATTTATGCGGAAAAGGGACGATTTTGCACCAAATTTATGCCCTCGGGATTCTTTATGACTAAGAACAAGAAGGAACGAAGCCTAGCGCACATTTCAAGGCCTGAAGATAGCTTTAACAAGCAAAGAATCGATCCACGACATTGCAGCCTGTTTCAAATGTCTATATCTAGAGTTCTAGAGCTGATAATGGAGTGATTCCAGTTGGAGATGAAAGCTTATCCTCTTAGCTTTCCAACGCCGCAAGAATCGCTTGATTACGATAAGTAACGAAGAAATGGCAGCTGTTTTAAGATCGACGCGCGCTGCAGTCCCGACAGTAGGTCGACCGACCTACTATTTAGGTCGACCGACCTACTATTTGGATCGGCCGACTTTGCCTCTGCTTTGGAAAAGCCCAGAATTATCCGAAGCCCGTAAAAGAGGTCGACCGACCCACAAAACTGGTCGACCGACCTCAGCGAAGCCCAGAAGCGTTTTCGGAAAACAATTAGAAGTATGGAGTCTTTAGGAAACTCTTAAATTCTGCCCTATATAAGCTAATCTTTTGATTAGGGTTTAGCATCGAGTTGTTATCATAGAATCATTCAGTTTTCCATTCAGTTTCTAATAGAGTTTTGCTCAGTCTTTAATTTAGTTTTATCTTTAGTTGTAATCTTTCAATAATCATCAAACACTTTTAGTTTTGTTCTTCAATTCTCAAGCATTCAATAAAGTTTGTTCCTTTCTGCCTTAATTCCGATTCTGGTAATTACTCTTTTGTTTTTATTATTTTTGCATCCGGTTTAAGTTAGAATCTCAAGTTTTATTAATCCTTGCATGTTTAGATTATCGTTCATCATGTTTTCCATATCAAATCTTGTTCTTATTATTGTTCCGGTAATTATGAGTAGCTAAATTTCATATGTTAGGATGTAGGGGATGAATATGCATAGGTAACGTAAATTCCGAGACCGACTTGTAGCAGAGTCGTGGTCGGCCGACTCAATTAATGGGTCGGTCGACCAAGGCGGTGGTCGGCCGACTGGAATAGCCGGTCGGTCGACCCACTCGCGTATGAATTCTGCTTCGTCTTTCTTTGTTGACTATAATACCCTACAATGAGACTGAAAGGAGACTTGTAGGATGTTAGTAATGACCTACCCAAGATTGAGAGATACGGGAAGGGCATTGGTTTACACCTTAAGACGGCTAGGTTACTCAAGACTGAAAGGTATGTGACCTAGGATTTAGGAATCACCCTTATTGTTGACACCCAATAATTGTGAGACCTAGGAACTATTAGCATAGGCCGAAAGGAGCTATTAGGTACCATAGACCGAAAGGATATGTTACACCCCTTACGCGACTGCAATACATGTTGACCTTAGGATTTATATTACCTTAGCTATTTATTACCCAAACATCCTAGCATCTCTTTTAATATAGTTTTTATCTCATCTTTTTTTTTTTGTTTTATTTTTATCTTTGCCTTAGACTTAGTACACAATCAATCAATCCCCCAAAAATTGTTACTTTAGACATTAACGTCAAACAATAAACATTCCCCACCTCCTTGTGGTTCGACCCTGACTTTCACTATCTATTGTTAAAGTTAGGAATTATAAATTTTATCTTTGATACCCTCAACGACGGGCATCACTTACCTCTCTTAATCGTGTTTAAGGGATTTTTTTGAGGGAAGAAAGACATAAGGCTCTCACTCACATTTGTGACGAGCCTACCACTGAAGTTGCAATGAGTGCTCAGGCTGACAGTAGCCGTAGCACCACTCAGACAGATTCCAGAGAATACGAACCCCCACGCTGCACCCACTGCAACAAATAGTATCACACGGAGGCCAAATGTTGGGAAAAATCGGGTATTACTGATAGAGGTCCTGAGAGGGGTAGCAGAGGCAACCGCGGTAGTCGAGGTGGACGCAGGTCAGGCAACAACAGCAACAATCAGACTGCAAACGCCATGATTATAGGCGAAGAAGGCGACTCCTCCAAACCCAATTAGACAGCGTCTGAAATTGCACAATTGAGAACCCTTCTCAGTGCTAAAGGTGACACTAGCGAGAAATTGCAGGGTATTCTTCTATTAATTTAAATGATTGCATGCTCGATAGTGGGTGTTCACATCACATGACAGGATCTCGCGAAATTCTTTGCGAACCATAGAAGGGAGCACAATCCAACGTTGGGTCATCGGATGGCTCGTGTATTATTGCTAATGAGCACGGGAAAGTTATGTTGACGAATATTTTTCATTTAAAGGATGTGCACTATGTTCCAAATCTTACGTGTCATCTCATTTCTCTCCCTCGCCTTATTCATGAAAATAATTGCTTGGTGGTTTTTAATTCTAATTATTGTATAATACAGGACCAATCTACGAAGACGGAGATTGGACGGGGTGAGCTGAGAAATGACGTTTATTACATGACACGAATTGGATAAGTCGTTGCGCGGGTTGATGTTAAAGAAGCTCGGGTATGGCATCGAAGACTTGGTCATTGATGAGCTCCATTTTGGTCATCATTTTCTTTACTTATTCTTTATTTTCGGTCACGATTCGACCTCGATTTGCGTGTCTTCGGTTGTTTTAACGTCCGTTACCTCGTATATTCCTATTCGATCCACTTCTTGTAGGTATTACGGCGGGGGCGAAGAAACGGAGGAAATCGAGGCGAATTTGGAGCGATTTATGAAGAATTATGAAGGATTTAGCAAGACCATTCCCAGGCCCTCCCAGCCGGTTCCCAACCGGCGGCCGGTCGGCCGGCTGTGAGCTTTGACTTGAGAATTTTGGCAAAATTAGTGAAGTTTACAGATTCTTAAGAAAGGTGTACCAGCCGGTTCCCAGCCGGCAGCCGGTAGGCCGGCTGGGGATCAAATTCCATACTTAACCAAAATTCGAAGTTTGAAGAAATGTACATGTTGGGGCAGATTACTGAGAAAGGGCTCCCAGCCGGTGGACAACCGGCAGCGGTCCACCGGCTGAGGGTACCTGTAGCCAAGAAAAGAAAAGAAGAAAGTCAGATTAAGTGAAAAGGCCTCCCAGCCGGTGCCCGACCGGCAGCCGGCCGGTCGGCTGAGAATCAGAGCTATTGAAGAAAAAAAGAAGAAAAAATCAGAAGTCGCTATTTGGACTCTCAGCCGGTCCCAGACCGGCAGCCGGTCGACCGGCTGGGAGTCACTTTTCGTATTTTCGAGCACTATATAAACCCGCACTTGTATCATTTTGTAATGACGCATTCCTAAGCTTATTTTCTAGGGTTTTTACTGTTTCATTGGTTCATACTTAGACACAAAAACTCTCTTAAACATTTTAATCCTCTTTAGATCTTAGTTTAATCTTTCAATTCTTGTTAATCTTTCTTTAGTAATCTACTTAGTCTTGTTCTTGAGCATTTGTAGAGGATTTTTATTGGGTTGTATTTTGAAGGGTTTGAAAGAATCTTTCAACTTGTTATCCAAGCTACTTCCTTTTCCATAATTATTGGTATAATCTCTCTAATCTCCACTTAGTTATTGCATTTATCTAAGTTTCTTTTGAATCAATTGTTTACTCTTTACTTGTTCATGATGGTTAGTATTTGTTTATGTCTTATTCACATGTTTTCCCTTGCCATGAGTGAGTAGTCCCTTTACTAGGGTTAGGGGTGAACTTGGGTAGTTGATATTGATGTTTGTTGTTTAGGGTTAGGGTTTAGGTTTCGTTTTTGTTAGGTTTTCAATGTATGCATGCTAGATGTTCGATGAAATGCCTCAACGACGGTTGGGCATGATTCTCATTGTTGTTTGCCTTAGACGATAGTCTAGGACCTTCATAGGCTTGTGTATATGTTAGGTTGACCTTGTTTGTAGCGAAAGCTAGAATAGGACTCGACCTTAGGTTAGTCAAATCGAAAGACGAGACGGACCTAGACCTAACATAGATGAGACCACCTACCCCTATACGTGTTTGATATCGACTACCCTAGTAACCCCCGACACCCTAGTTGCTTTAATCATCTTTTTCATCTTAATTCATTTGCTTGAGTAGTTCTTTAGTAGTTAATTAGTCTAATCAACCTCAAACCTATTACCCCGACTCTTGCTTAAATTAGAACATAACTATACAACTATCCCCACCGTCTTCGCGAACGATAACCCTATTATACTACTTAATTTGGGTTTTTATAAATGTGTTTGATGCGTGAGAACCGACGACTAAATCGCGCGCATCAGTCATCCTTCGAGTCATGTTTTTCCTTCTTTCAACAATTTAATTTCGAAACAATTGTCTATTGATCCAAACTTTATTTGTGACCTTTATTGGCGTTCAAAACAAACTCGTTTGAGTTTTAAGTTGAATAATAAGAGGCATGATACTTTGTTCCATTTAATTCATTGTGATATATGGGAACCGTATTGTGTGAGTAGTTTATCCGGGGCACATTATTTCTTAACTATTGTAGATGACCATAGCCGAAGTGTTTGAGTTCATCTCATGAAAGATAAGGGGGAGCTTTGTGACTTAATGAAATATTTTTGCAAATTAGTACATACTCAGTTTGGAAAGCAAATCAAAGTGGTCCAAAGTGATAATGGCACCGAATTTATCTCGGGACCGTTAAAACAATTTTACAACGAAAATGGGATGCTCTTTCAAACAAGTGTCGTAGACACGCCTCAACAAAATGGTCGTGTACGTCGAGAGAAAGCATAGACATATCTTAGAAAAAGCAAGGGCCCTTCGATTCCAAGCCAACCTACCCATCGAGTTCTGGGGAGAATGTGTTTTAACCGCCGTCTACTTTATCAATAAAACTCCCACGAGAATTTTAGATGGACGAACACCATATGAGTTGTTACATGGTTATACCCCGAACCTTGAAAATTTGAGAGTTTTAGATTGCCTTGCCTACGTTCATAATATGCAACGACCAAAAGACAAGTTTAAGGAACGGGGAATTCGTTGTATGTTCATTGGGTACCCTAAGACTCAAAGGGCTAGTGAGTTTATGATTTGAAAACCAAACGACATTTTGTTTCTCGTGATGTGCAATTTTATGAACATATATTCCCTTATGAGCTTGAACGGAGCATCAAACCGACCAACACCCTCGAACCCACTGATTCCCTTCCTTTTATTGACGACTTACCATATAACCCATCCTTCCAACCCTTCGACCCAACTAATACAGAGAACCGGGACAGTGCTAATAATAAGGAACCTGTGAGTGTCGAACTTGAAGGGGAGAAGTTCGAGAGTGTTGAGAGGGAGCAATCCGAGAGCATTGAGAGGGAGAAATCCGAGAGCATTGAGAGAGAGTCCGATAGTGTTGAGGTTGAGAGTGAGCATTCCAGAATTGAGGGAGAAGAGCACCTAAAGCATGGTCAACGACAAAGATTTGAACCCGCCTGGAAGCAAGACTATGTTTGTCAATCTACTCGTGTCATCTCCACGAAAGCAGCTCACTCGTCTCAACAAACTCCGTCTTCTGTGAAAGGTACTCGTTATCCAATAATTGATTATACCATTAGTAGTTGGTTTCCCTCGTGTCACAGAAATTTTATTGGAGCTGTGAATGCTATTTGGGAACCTCGCCATTATTCTGAGGCGATTAAACTACCCGAGTGGAGAGAAGCTATGGGGAAAGAAATTGCAGCACTCGAGAAAAATGGTACCTGGAAAATTGTCGATCTTCCTGGTAGAAAGAAGTCGATCGGTTACAAATGGGTTTTCAAAATCAAACTAAAAGCAAATGTAACGATAATCGAAAGGTACAAAGCTTGGTTAGTGGCACAAGGCTTTACCCAAATAGAGGGTATTGATTATCATGAGACGTTTGCACCAGTGGCTAAAATGACCAGTGTTCGCCTATTATTAGCAGTTGTCGTGGCCCGAAAATGGGATATTGCTCAATTAGACATCGACAACGCTTTCCTTCATGGCGACTTAGACGAAGAAGTTTATATGCGATTACCGCATGGTTTTGAGGCCACCACGAAAGGTAAAGTCCCTATACAGTTTAAAGCAAGCTTCGAGAAATTGGTTTGCGAAATTAATGGATACATTGAAAGGGTATGGTTTTACTCAATCTCTCGCAGATTACTCATTGTTTACGATGGACAAAGCTAGCATATTCATTGGTTTGTTGGTTTACTTGGATGACATGATTATCGTGAGTAATAACACCAATGCAAGTGATGATTTGAAGTCTTTTCTCAATGCAAAATTTGACATAAAGGACCTCGGCCGATTGAAGATTTTCTTGGGGATAGAAGTACCTCATGGACCATCGGGTTTAATTCTTTGCCAACGGAAATATACAATGGAAATTATCAAAGAGGTGAATGAAATTGGGAGGTGTGAAACCCGCACAAACTCCCATTGTGCAAAATCACGAACTGGCATTATCAGATAGTGCTTTATTGACGGATCCACAAATGTATAGGCGGCTAGTAGGGAGGCTTGTTTATCTTACCATTACGCGGCCAGATTTGTTGTACACTGTCCACACTTTATCCCAATTTGTGCAAGCACCACGAGAGATCACCTAGACGCGGCATTTCGGGTTTTTCGTTACCAACGGTTGCTAAGTCCACTGCAGAAGCGGAATACCGAGCTATGGCGGCAGTCGCAAGTGAATTAATCTGGCAGAAATCTTTCCTTTCCTCACTCGACATTACTCATATGCAACCTATGCGTATTTTCTGTGATAACAAGTTGGCCTTACATATTACACAAAACCCGGTATTCCATGATCGTACGAAACATATTGAAGTCGACTGTCATCTCATTAGGCAACATTTGGTGAGCAAAAACATCGACGCACGCCATGTTGACAGCAAAGAACAAATGGCGGATCTGTTCACCAAAGCCCTTGGTGGCGAAGCTTTCGAATATTTGAGTCGTAAGTTGGACATTCGTTCTCCTACTACTCCAACTTAAGGTGGAGTATGGAAATATACTCAGAATATACTCATTTGATCTTTCCTATTCCTTAGGATTAGTCTTAGTTCATGCTATGTATCTAAGTTAATGTAATGTATCTTAGTTAATGCCTCTAATTGTATAAGTAGTTTGCTTTGTATGCCTTCTGAAATCATCAAATACAGAACAACTTCTTAAAGCTATTTCCTTCTCTTCTTTCCCACATTTTATCATAGATTCAAATATTTATTAGAGAAAAAAGGAAAATTACTCTCTGAAATCTATACAAGACTTAAAAATTGATTTCGATATGGAGTGGACTACGGACTTAACAAACAGAATAGATCCACAGACGTACACATCGTAATTGAGGTGGTATTTAAGCACAATGAAACCTATTTCTACTGCTATCAATCATCCTTTCAAGTTATACAAACTCGATGTCATCGATACTATACAGCAACTGGATTTTTAACCATACATAGATAAACATGATAGTTACCATTTACCTGCTAAAACTCGATGACCCTTCTGCTAAAACGCTTTAAACAGCACTTTTTTCGGGTACAACACTTTTTTCGGGTACAATACTAGCCGAGACTTCGCTAGGAGCTGCACTATTCTTCATTGGTGCTTCCTGTGTTTTCTGCACAAGGTTTTTGTTTGGTACAATAATCATGTATATAAACCTCTCGGTGATCTCTTCTCTTTTCCTACGTGCAAAATTGTTGTTCTCCTCCTTTGCAAGCTGCACGAATTGTAAATCACATCTATAAGCCTTGAAATGTTTTGTAGAGCACAAATGAAAGAGTTTTGAACTATAGTCACACGCAGGTGTAAAATACTGTTTACTTTTTTTTGACATGAATGGACTCTAAGACTTTCATTTGATCAAAAAATAAATAAAAACTTGCTAAAAACAAGTAGTTGTTTCATAATTAAAGTACTCCTCGAAAAAAAAAAAACTAGTTGAATTGGTGTCCAGTTGTCCACCAACGTGTTGTAACTTGCAACCCACCTTCCTTTCCCAGCAATTTCCATCTTTGGTCGCCTCCTCCTCGGATCATCATGGTCATCCCAAGACTCATGTTTTAGATATTAGTATTACATTAAATCCCAAAATTGGTTGTAATAAAGCTATGAGTTCTTTATGACATTCTTGTCAAACAAGCAAGCATAAAAGACTTCAATTTTTGGCATCTACTTCTACTGTGCTTAGTCCTTTCGATATTGTTCAAAGTAATCATTGGGGCTCGCTTGTGCTAAATAAAAGCGGGTATAAATACTACATGGTACTAAACTACTAATAGATAGTTTCTCAAACTTTATATGGATTTACCTACTTAAATTTAAGTCTGACACTTTTCAAAAATTTCTCCAATTTTGAACCTGTGTAAAACCAATTTGCCAAAGATATCAAAAGTTGTCAATGTCACATGGGTGTTGAGTTTGATAATTCTCCGTTCCATAAACATTCCCTTGATCACGGGCTTGTCTTCCGTTTTTCATGCCCTGAAACCTCATCCCAAAACGGAAAGGCTGAGCATATGATATGCCGCTTAAATGAAATCCTCTTAGCCCTCCAACATGCCTTCTTACCCGCAAATCATTGGGTGACTGGACGTCCTCCATGCTGCCACCCATCTCCACAATATATTGCCCAAAAAGAATCTTGAGTGCCGCTCCCCCACCTCTGTTCTCTACCTTAAACACCCTTCATATGATCAACTTCGAGTGTTTGGTTGTACGTGTTATCCTAATCTATCATCTGAACGTTCTCACAAGCTTCAAACACAGTCCGCCTTATGTGTCTTTTTAGGTATCCTTCTGGTAATCGTGGGAATCCTTGTCACGATGTGTCACCGGCAAAATCATATTATAACGGCACGTAACTTTTGACAACGTCTTTCCCTTAGCCAAACAAAAACACCAGATCACCCCCTCTTTTGATCTCCTTTAATCCCTGACTCCCATGTTTCCCCTGTGGTCTTCGAAGTTCGACCACTCCACCTACTCTGACCCTCTCCTCACCACTCAGCCAAACCCACCAGCCACTCCTCGCATACCTCCCTCCCAACCTACTCCTACTGAGCCATCCCAAACCCCGTCAAGCGACTCTAGTTGAGTTCAGCAGACTAAACTATAAACAGTGTCAATCATTGCATAATTGCAAGAAACCAGCATGTCACTAAAGTGAATTAGTGAACACCACTTAGATAAAATAACCCGCCATATATTTCGCGTGAATTAGTTTATTACCTCCCCAAGGTCGTTCTGGAACTTTCTGATAAGCTCAATTGCCTTCTCTAAAAAGACCTTCCCACGCCCCTTCAAATTGACTATAACCTTTATCTGTGAACAAACATACACTTTATCATACTGAGACATGATTGTGCTAATTGGATAACAGAGTAAAAATCAGAACTGATGGAAAATAGGATCCTCAAAGTAACCTTATCACCGTCTTTCAAGAACTTTTGTGCGGCTTTCAAGCGTACAGTGTAATCATGCACATCAATGTTGTATCTGAAAGAAAAAAAAAAGTAGCGCGGTTATGCAAACAAAGTTCTTGATAATAACAGCTACTATTAAGAATATTAATAATAGTTGGGCCTCAACCATCACCTTAAGGTTTTGGTTGAGACGGTTCATCTATCATGGTATCAGAGCCAGTGTGACCGAAGGTCACGGGTTCGAATCCTGGCAACCTCAAAACCCCTCAAAAACCACGAAGTGGAAACCAGCCCACGGTATGGGTGGGCCTGTGCAAACTAACCACTCTTCAAGCCCAATGGGCATTTGAGTGAGGGAGCGTATTAAGAATATTAATAATAGTTGGGCCTCAACCATCACCTTAAGGTTTTGGTTGAGACGGTTCATCTATCAGCTACTACTAGCTATCCAATACCAAGAGCAAACTAGGAGAAAAGGGCTAGAGGGCTCGTAAACATATACTAGTAATACACATACCCCATTTTGAGCTCCTTCAAGTCCATGCGAGTAACTGACATTCAAAAGCAAAGTTAATATCATATTCCCTCACATCACGACAATTCTATATTATTAGTAAGACAGATGAAATAAAAATAGAGGAGGCATTTACCAAGACCTCTCTTTTGCTGCTCCCTTTTCTTCTTTTGTTGTTCGTATCTATATTTACTGAGAATACCAAGATAGAATATTAAGACCATAAATCTAGTCACAACTCACAGCAAGAATCGCCATGCTGAACCTAGATTTTCTCAGTCGGCCATTTTGATGATATAATTTGAAGTTATCAAGTCTAACTTAAGTTACTGTGACTCGGCCGCATGCATTAAAAAATACAGTGTCCGAAATTCTGTGAATAAGTTTCACATTTTTTGCCACAAATGAATTGTCAAAGTTTCGTGTGGGGATGGCGGACAATCGCACACACAACCAAAGTGACGGAGCATAGTAGTCAACTGGATGAATCTGGTGAGCTGATAGGCTTATACTACAAGGCTGCGAAATCAGGAATGGATAAGGGAGTAACATACTCATAATTCATGATTTTGACTACCGGAGGCTCTGCATCTGGAGAAATAACCACCTACAAGTTTATTGTAATCATTGTCAGCCTATGAAACACTTCTATTATAGCATATACTCCCTTCATCTCGGCCATTTGTTTACCTATTCCATTTTTTATGTCTCGGCCAATTGTTTACCTTTCTATTTTAGGAATGTCTTTGGTGGGCAATTTGATCCTCTACACTCAATTTAGACCACCTGTCATCTAATAATTTGCCCCCTCCCCTTTCCTTGGGTTTTTGTACCAAAACAAAAGGTAAACAAATGACCAAGACAAAGGGAGTACTTCATACGTTATACAGCTAACATTACAGAAGTAGACCTTAAGAAGTTGGACGCATATTAGTGATCAGGCTAAACATAAGAAGTGCTACAGCAAGCAAGCCCTTGATCTGTAAATCAAGAAAGTTATGAACTCTAATATATTCAGTCGAATATATGTAGCTTGATAATTGTCAATTGAGGGAACTCTAAGTCACTCGCCCTGGTGAAACTAGTTAACAGAACTTGTCAAATGGAGCTCATTAACACTTAGCAAAGCACGGTACAAAAACAAGGCAGTAAGTTAAGCACGCCCGTTATCAAGTTATCAAGCTTTGATTATACGAACAAGTGTGCTGATAACTTCACCAACAAGAACTCATAAAGCAACATTCTTTAAAGTTAGACGGATAAGTTTCTAACTAGCATCTCAATTCGTCCATGAGTGAATTAATACGAAACAAAAAGCGGTATTTCTGTGTCGACAATGAAAGACACATACCAAATCAAGCTCGGAATCCTCAGCTCGTCGAATTGCCTCGCTTTTGGATACAATTCCGACCTGTTATTTCAACTTTATATCAATCAATACAAATACAATAAAGTAAAATGCTAGTAATCACAATATAATGCACAAACATAAAATCATTAATTAATTACTTAAACTAAAAAAAGGCAAGTAACTAACCATATTCTGCTGTTCATCAATAAGCCGTACTTTATCTGATCTACAAGAATTCCATCAAAAGTGAAGAATTACACAAAGACAACAAGAAAGACAACAACAATGAGAAGGCGGCGAAAAGGAGCGAGAATTATACCTAATGGAATTAATAGAAGAGGAGAAGTCAGGAGCTTGATCACCGTCGAAATTTTTGCCGGCGAAGCGGGCAGAGACGTGGAAGCGTCTGGATATGGCGCCGAAGCAAAGACGAGAACCGGAAAAGGAAGAGGAGAGAGAACGGAAGGGAAGAAGTGGCGAAGGTTTGAGGTTGAGTTGAGGTATGTACGGTGGAGATAGACGGTGGCCGCCGGCGATACTAGCGGCAGTTAGGGAAGTTGCTGCCATTTTTGTTGTCTTCGCTTTGCCTTTGCCTTTGCCTTTGCCTTATCCCCTCCTGTCTTCCTTTTTTTTTGACAGCTTTGCAACTGTATCCTTTCAAAAATAATCGTCCTCTTTCATAAAAAATAACCCTTCGTAATCACAAATTCTCAGTTTACCACAGAGATACGCATACTAAATTGACAAATTGCTAAAATAAGTTGGAGTTGTACTATAAAAAGTAAGTGTTAGCTTAAACGGGTATTATTCATTTCAGACGGGTAAAATACTATCAAGTGGTGTTTATAAACACAAAAAAATTGCAATTTTTTAGGTGATGAGGGGGTTGATTTGGTATGTATTTGATCCGTCATACGCTTAAGACGGATAATGACGGTTTGAAATGAGAATTTGTACAATATAAATTGGTAAAAAAAAGTTCTTATCTTAAATAAATTCGTTAAAAAAAGGGTAAATTGATTATTACACCTTATATAATCCCGATTAGTAAACGTAGACAACATTTTAGTAAACGTAGACGGCGTTTGTCATAAAAATTACGTCCTCTACCCTTGCTTTCTCTCCCTCAGCCTTGCTCTCTCTCACGACATTCAACAACAACAATAACCCAAACACAACACTCACTCTTGCTCCACCAACCGTACCCACGACCACCGTTCCCCACGACCACCCACGACGACCCTCCACGATGACCGTACAACACGACTACAGCAACAACCCAAACAATAAGTTTTCCGTTTTTTTTTTTTCGAAATTTGTTGATTTAATTTTAAATTAATGTTTCAAAGGCCAAATTGATACTAAAATAAGTTTCTAAATGATATATTGATATGAATATGTGATTAGTAGCTTCAACTTTGTTACAAATGTGGTCAGTTAATGTTATTTGGGCGAAATTTGGATAATTTCTGGGCAATTTGAATTTAGAATTAGGGTAATTTGGGTCGAAAAATCTGGGCAATTTCTAGGAATTTGTTAGAATGATGCTTACAATGTTATTAATTGTTGAAAATTTGGGTTAATTTGCTTCGAAAATGGTTCGAAAATCTGGGCAATTGATTCGAAAATTTGGGTTTGAAGGTTGGGAATTCGAAAATCTGGGCAAGATTGGGGGTCGCACGTTGGGTTTGAAGGTGTGGCCTTGGGTGAGACAATGGCATTAAAAGTCTTGCCTGGGGTCGCACGTTGGAACTGAACGTGTGGCCTAGGGTGAAACAATGAAATTCATCGTCTTGCCTGGGTCTCACGTTGATTCTGAACGTGTGGCCTAGGGTGAGACATTGAGATTCAATGTCTTACCTGGGGGTCGCACGTTGGGATTCAATGTCTTGTCTGGGCACCAACATTCATATTTTTTTCAACGTGTCATGCCAGGGTTAGGGTTAGGGTTTAGGGTTTATGAATTATTTTTTTAATTTAAATTTTCATTTTTTTTTAGTAATTTTCAATTTTCATTTTATTTGTGAAATTTTCATTTAATTTCATTTTTTTTTGTTAAGATGTTTTTTTTTGTTAATTTAAATTTGCATTTTATTTGTTTAGTTTTTGAATATGTCTTTGAACATTTTTATTTTAATGATGCAGATGACTAACAAAAGAGATAGATAGTTAGATCGGAGAGCGACAGAAGTAATGAAAATGTCGGATCGGACCCATGGTCGGAATGTGACATCATCGAAGCGTCGTTTGGTGGGTCAAACTTCGAGACATGTACCACCACCACCACCTCCCCCCCCCCCCGCCGACAGTCGGCACCTCGTATAGTAATGGTTCCTACGCCTGGTCACGGTAGCAACCGACGCGTTAGGAGTGGTGATTCGGAGAGGGAGATGGGACGGGAATTAGCCAGTTGTTTCCGACGTGTAGCCGAGGAGGTGTTGGAGGAGGAGAATGAAGAGGATTCGAGGGAGGGGAGGCGCAGGTTGCTCCGAACCGTCCACCACCCGCTACTCAGACGATGGGGCGGAGTACGGTGGTGCTTTATGAGAATTGGGGAGAGCTAATCTAGGAGGGAGAGGTCGAGGACGGAGAGATATGATTATTCGTGGGTCGTTAGAGATTCGGTTGAGGGTGGGCCTAATAACCCTTATGTCTTACAGAGTTTTGGTGGACACGTAGCGTTCAGTAGTTGGACTGAACCCGATGCGGACCTTCTTAGATCGTGGATTAAGTGTTACGAAAGGTCGACTGCTTCGAGGGAGATTAGGAAGATGAAGCTCTCCGAATTTATATCCGAGAAGATGATTGATAGCAGGCTAGGTGTTGTACGGAGTTGCTTCACCACCGGTCTAGATGAGAACCTTTTGAGTGCTTTCATAGAGAGGTGGTAGCCTAATACTAACACTTTCCACATGCCTTTTGGTGAGATTAGTATAATGCTACATGATGTGGAAAGGATTCTTGGGTTGAGGTGTAGCGGTGATCGGGTGTTCATGGAAGGTTTGTCTGAGGCTGGGGATGGTTCGAGTAGGGAAGACGTTGATTTGAAGGTGAAGGTGGCTGCCTTTTTTGGGGTTGTTGTAGATCAACACTTGTATAAGGGAGGTGGTATTTCGACTTCGGCGTTGAAGGACATGGTTGAGCGTGGTAACGAGCCTGATTCGTTTCTGGCATACGTGTTGATTTTACTAGGCCATACCATTTTCATGGACAAATCGGGTGATAAGGTGAGTGCTCAGTTGATACGAATTCTAGCAAAGAAATCGTCCGCGGAAGCTTCTTGAACCTTTAAGAACAATCTTGAATGAAAATAGTATTTTAGATGTATGTATGGAACGATCTTGGTGAATATGGTGATGATGATGAACGTGAATGATGATGATGGTGGCGTCGGTGTGGTGTATGATGGCCGTCGGTGGTGGTGATAATGGTTGTTGTTGTGACGGTCTTGAGGTGAATCCTCAAGGTAGAAGGATATTTGTTTAACCTAGACTTATAGATCAAACAATGGTGATTTAGTCCCTAGACCTATAGTTCGTAAATCTTGTCAATACTTGAAACGCGACAAATATCGATGGTTTGGATCAACAACGCGATGAGTCCGGAAAATTATAATAGCCTTATAATTTGAAAGTTTGTATTTTTATTAATCTTGAATGTCTCAAATTAAGAAGACAATGCGCTCTATTTATAATAGAGACACACGACACAAACCACACGCCTCCCAACTCGGTTGATCAACTCGAGTTCTACTAATAATGGGAGTCATAATTCTATCTTAATGGATTAAACTTAATCCTTATTAAATCATAAACTCGCTCAGGTTGTAACCAACTAATAACCGATAAGACGATATTTACTTATATTTATACCCCTTAACTATCTATTTTTATGGTCGTCTTTCGCAATAGTTGAGCTATTATATTATATATTCGCTAGTTACGGATTTAGTTATGGTTGTTATTATTTTAAATACAAACGGGCTTAACTAATATCTTATAATAGCAGATTACAAGACGGAAGAGAATGGACCCAAGGACGCGCTTAATGGATTAATATACAATGGAACGAGTCAAAATGTACGTGGGCCGAGTAATTAACGAACAAGAAATGCAAACCGAACTGAAACGAAAAATAAAAGCCCTGAAAATGGTGGGCCTAGAGCATTACGTGACTTGTGTTTAATTCACAAAACAACAAAAAATTGAATTAATTAAAACAAGGGAAGTGAGAAAGTTTATCACAGAAGCAACGAGAAGGCAGAAGATGTTCAAGATGGGAATTGTAGTCCATCTCAAATGCAATCTTTCCCATATTTTAATCCATAAATTCTATCCAAATCTTCCCCAAAATCAATCCGGTATATTTCCCAGTACAAGTTATAAATACACCGTTCCATCAGAATAATAGGCGACGAGATTCGGAGGCCGAATACCCAAATATTTTCGTAGAAATTAAGCGAAATAGAGTGACGATTTGAGACCTATTGGGTCATGAGAGCAGTAGGAGACCGTACTTGGGCGGAGTCTTAGCACACGGTCTGAGTAAGGGCGAATTTGAGGCGGTTCCTGAGATGCGACATCCGAAGTTCCGACTATAAATTCCGGGCAGAAATTAAGTTCTCTCTACCTCTCGTATACTCAATTATGGTTTATTTTCGTTGATTAATTTTAGTATTGAAAACCGTTGGATGTATTGTTAATCTTTCAGTAATTTGTATCCAAAACTTTACTCGTTCTTAATTGACAGTTGCGATTTTCAGCGGTAATTTGTTATCTTATTGTGGCTGAGATTGTATACTCCTGCTATTTGTGTGTTTCAGACTTAGTTCGAGTCACATAATCCGAGTAGCAACTAGTTTAAATTAGTCCCTGCAAATTGGATATAGTTTATATTAGGAGTAAAATTTGGTCAGTTAATCTTTAGGTAGTGACGGTACCGAAGGATTAATTTGGGTTAATGATATCTTCTTGGTTCGATAATGCTTCTAATCCGGTCTTTAGTAAGGTGTGACAAACTTACATGGGTCGGTTAGTTAAGAATCGGTCTAGGCTTAGTTCAGGTCGATTGTAATCTTAGAGAAGATATGGAGTTCTTGTTATCTTGAGTTCCGCAATTAACCTATAAATATACTTGAGATTAGACGTAAACAATAATTGGTTGACAAGCTAAAATTACCATAAGGATATGAGCTTAATTGGGTATTTGCTTTCGCATTTCGTAGTTCCACTAGTTTATCAGTTCTGTCACAAATCAAACCCCCCTTAATCGTATATATTGTTAATAGTGTGAATATGTAAATAAATGGTCTATATGTAAGTTAGTAAATAAAGGTACTCAATAGTTAGTTAGTTTTTCCAGTCTCTCCGTGGGATCAACCCTACTTATCCTTTACTATGTTGTTATTTTTGAGGTTAAGATAGGTTTTATAAATTGTTAATTTGTATGCGCAAATGACACGTATCAATAACTAACTCCTAACAACCTTTAAAATAACTAATTAAGGATAACTAACTTGTAACAACCAAGTAACCACCTAGTTGTAACGACTTTGTAACCACTTAACAAACTTATAACAAACTTAACAAACTTGTAATAAACTAGTAAAAATAAAACTAATTAAAATAACATAAAAATTAAAGATACTCCAAAATCGATTTGGAGTATTGGACCCTTGAAGCAACCGAGTCACAACTCGGGTCTTGTACGCAGAGGCCAAACACCACACCATGGGCCACCCGTCACCTAGGTGGTTCGTCCACCTTAGCTTAGCCCGGAATTGTCTTGTGACGATCTTCATTATTACCTCGTTGGGCCAAGGTTGTAGAATCCACCGAATTATTACTAGACAATATATTAGCCTTAAGATAAATGAAGATAACACGGCTAATACAAGTCGCTCCTTCGAACCCCAAGCACAGAAACGAGATTGAACATTATCCATAATTGGATCATCAGTTGTTTATTTTGCTTGATGACGTAGATAATGTTGGTCGTAATGCTTGGGGTGCGGCTTGCTTAGATTACTTGTACCGGCAGTTAGGTATAGCAGCCCGACGGGAGGCTTCCGGTGTTAGTGGATGTCTGCCGCTGTTGCAGGCTTGGATATATGAGTATTTTCCCCAGTTTTGACCCGGGAGTGGACGATATTCTGCTGGCAGGCCACTAGTAGATGCTTGGTCTCGCCTACCTCGGTTCAAGGGTGATCGGAAGATGTTGAAGTTGCTTCGCCAGAGTTTGGACGCACTTCAGAGTCATCACGTTTGATGGTTACCTTACTATACTCGTCCTCAGGCTGAGTGTAGGGTATCGCTCTACTCTGGTTTTATCAGATTTCTTAACATAGTAGAGTCGTACTGTCCCGATCGTTGCATGCGCCAGTTTGGGTATCGTCAGGTAATCTCGGCCCCGATGCAGCCTTCTTCCGTTGAGCAGCGACCGACGAAGGGCGTGTACAAAGTCGATTGGGGCCCGGATGCGGATAGGAGTTAGGGGTTTGATGTGTCGAACATATCTTTTCGTCACCGGTCTACTCCAGCTTATTTCCCGTTTGAGGTTATGATAGGTTACTTTAAGTGGTATGACGACATCTCTAACCCGTACCTTTTCCCTCCGAACCGTAGATTTCAGGCGAAGGAGATTCCCATGCACGAGGAGCCGGAAGTCGCCCTAACCGTTAGTCGGCACGTGAAGACTCTTTTCCATCAACCAACGGAGGAGGCGGTTATAGATCGTGTCCAGATTATGATGCGGGAGTTGACTCCGTATTTCGGCCGTGATGATGATGAGTAGTGTTTTAGTTAGCCTTTTTAGTGTTTTTTAGTGGATTGTTGTAGTTTGTTGAATTTTTAGTTTAGCTTCTTTTAGTAGATGGTTTTAGTTTGTTAACTTTGTAGTTTTTTAGTTTGTTGACTATTTAGTTTAATTAAAACCATAGAAAACTTAAAACGACATAGTACAATTTAATTAAAACCATAGAAAACTTAAAACAACATAGTACAATTTAACTAAAACGGTTACAATTTAAAAATAAAACGGTAACTAAACTGATAACTATTTCGAACTGTCTATGGAGATGATACTAGCAACACCGGAGGTAGACCCTTTTGATTTTCTTCGACGACGGTGTGGCGTCGAACCCATTGAAGTGTGCCAATGCTCAATGTTTCTCTCATATAACTTCTCAAGGTGATCGTCACTTCTATCCTTGAATGTCAACCAAGTCGGGCTTAGTGGTGGCATAGGTACATCTTCGGGTGACGTGCATGCATGCAATCTCATCCAGTGACTATGGTAAAGGACAATCAATAAGATACCGGCCGGTTTTCGATATTTTACAAACGACGTCAACGGTAAGATAGTGTTACAGCTCCCGACCCAAACTTTCCCTCCATATTCACCTCTTACATGACCGATAACACAAATCGTCCAGTTGAACAACGTGGCAAAGACAAGCAAATGGTCACCACACATCCAATAGTCCTCACACAACCTATAGGAAGGAAAAACTCGGCCCGTATCAAACCCAGATCAAACCCTGTGAACCCCGTTGTTGGGGACGGGAAACTTCCGAACAATTCATTTTACACATCGCGACTCCTCATCTCTCGGGCACACCATTCGCGCATAACAAGGTAATCTTCCTCTTGGGGCGTGAGAAATAACTCGGAACCCACAATGTCCATCATCACCAACATCAACCCAGCCATCAAAGTGAGGCCAAAGCACCTCGGGTAGTCCGTAACATTTGCTCCAACTTGAAATAAGACCAATGGTGAAATTCCTTTCCAACGGAGCACCGGGATCACACGGACCTACAAAATCACCCATTCTTTGAAGTGTAGTTGCTGAACCACGGGTGTCGGGTGTACCCTTCAGATTCCTTTGACTATGCTCAAACCCCGACTTGTTTCTCGTTGTCGAACCTCTAAGACGGCCTTTCGGACGCTCATTGATTGCGGGTGGCCGGATCACAACTTCATCCTCGGGGTGTGTTGCATCCCTCATCTTCTCTATGAGTTGTTTATGTAGGGCCGGATCACAACTTCTCACTTCCTCAAGAAGTTCCTCAAACACATCATCATTACTTTTCGGCATTTGATCCGCACTATCATACACCAATGTCTTCCAAAAGACATGAATGTCCTCAACATGGACCCTTTTACCTTTAAGCTTCAAAGGAACCAACTTACATGCAAAAGGCAACCCATGAGTCACCTGAATAAAGTGTCCACATCGTTCATTCAACCCGATGCCCAAACCAAGCCCCCTCTCGAGGTCTTTCTCCAACAAATCAATCGCCTTAGTAGATATAACACCTTGCAACAACAAGAAAGTACGAGGTCTTACCCGAGGTCTACTTCTTGAATCTTCCAATTCGTTCCTAACTTTGGAGTGTTGAGCTTCTAGCATTGAGTGGATACGAGACCACATAGTGTCAAGATTTAAATTAGCACTTTTCAACCAAGCCTTCAACAAAGAATGTGCTGACTCAACACGGGAAGTTGCGGTATTACCAAAATAGAGATACTCGTTCGTAAAGCGTGATATAAACTTTGATTCATGATCACCCCAAGTTGCGATTATATACTCAGCTAAAGGAACCCACTTCAAAGAAACTTTCCTCCAAGCTAGATTATACTCTTCCTCCGTATTCGAATCAATGGTCAGTCTCCAACCAGATTCTTCATTGTTTAAGATGAGATTCTTATATTACTCGTTAGACTTGTAGATACTTATTGTTTTGGCTTCAATAGCTCTGTTCACATGCCATCGACAACAAATGCTTATTGTCGGGAAATACGTCTTGGATAGCACTAATCGCACCCAACTCCCGGTCAGTGACGATAACAGAAGGACATTTACCGATGCAGCTTAGAAGGTCATTCAACCTGTTCAACAACCACACGTACGAGCTATGGGACTCCGTAGGAAGAATCGCACATGCAATTAAGAAGGAAGCCCCGGTCGGTGTGACACCAACAATCTCAATTAGAGGGTTCTTGTATTTATTTGTCTTAAATGTGGCATCCATCATCACCACCCAGTGATAAACCCGGAACAACTTCACTGCTTCAGGATGTGCCATAAACACATGTGAGATCTCTTTCGTATCGGAATCTCTCTGAGTCCAATGAACGTATTTCGCTTGTATCGCTAAAGCCAACATTTGTTGAGCGGTATTCCTTTCACCCCTTATCTCCCGCCTAACTTTCTTTGTTTCGTTATAGATTTGGTTGTTTGACGGTTGAGGTTTCTGTAGGGTTCATGTCTTACACGCCCTATATAATTAGTCTTACTAATTATAATATACTAATTAACACTTTAATTAGATTTTAGATCTTATGCATGCAATATTAAAATGCGGAATAAAAGTGTCGAGTTCTTACAATCCGACGAAAACGGTGCTAAGATGATCCTCCAAACCTAGTAATCAAAGTAAATTACCTCCTTTGTGATGCACCCAAAACAACCCCTTAAACCGAGATTTACACGAGCTAGGTGCTAAAAATCGGTTTTCCTTAAACTTTATATTCTAATCTCATTAGAATAAATAATTTAAGAATACTACAACAATTGTAGTATTGTTAATATAATCCTATTATATGAATATTATGAGATAATATTTTTAGAGGTTTTAGTAGTTTTTCTCACACTAGAAAAACTATGCATAAGGTTGGAATAAAATCAAAAATAAGATGTGAACAACTTCACATTTGATGGTTGTTTTTTTGTGTTTGGCGTGAGCCTCTCAAAATGAAGCCAAGAGGGAGCATTTTGCCTTACTTATGCACATAGGGTGGCACTAGGTGCTATTCACAAGGTATGCTTTAAAGATTGTGTTTTTATGTTCTTAAAACACAAAACACACCTTAATTACCCCCTTCCCAAAACCGGTACCATCACAATTAAAATGGACTTCATTTTATCAATTGTCATTTTGTACAATTGTGTATGTGTGCCATACATTGTGTCACAATTATAAAAACAATTGTTTTAATTTAAAATGCATATTTATCAAATAAATATCATTTATAAATTAAATAAATCATATTTAACAATTTGACAAGTAATTCATAATTACTAATATATAAAATGGCCATTTCAATAATCGTCAATACGATTTACAACACTTGTAATAATATTCAACCTGATTCATTCTAATTTCGATATTTCATAAACATCGATTAATGTTTAACAATTGACACGTTTCAATTTCAAACATAAATATTACATTAGGATTTAACCTCTGATTTATCGATATTCTATTTTAAGGAATCTAATCAACTTGTATCAATATATATTTGATTAGTTTATCAATTAATGGAATTGTCCTATAGGTGTGACCTAAATGGATCAACTGACCACCACCGTCATACGATAGTAATGTCGAACTCTAGCTAGCCAATCATTACCGATTAATGTTCGTCAGTTGACTATATAATTTTGAATCTTTCCTCGTGCATTATCGTCATGATATTTAATTATGTGATCGCACTATTGTTGATGACACATTTCTCAACAATCTTCCACTTGTCCTCGACAAGTGTGCGTCACCAATTCTCTTGTCCTATTACAATAATCTCCCACTCAATGCAAGGTGTCTCTCAGGTCATACTTGCATTTGATCATATCTGAGTGGTTTCCTCGATCTGGAGATTAACTGCTTGACCGGAATTATCTACCATAGATACCTTCCGAGCGTGGCCACGCATTTCCAGTTAAATTCTCCTCGAGTGGCCTTGAGATTTGAACAACCCTGACAAAGGGGTGGACAATTCCTATCGCACTACTCCCTTCAACTAGCCACAACCTAACATAACCTAAAACAATCCCATTTGACTCCAGTTACGAAAAGTCGTAGAGAATGAATCAAAGCTATGCCAAAACTGTGCCATCTTGGGCGAGTAGTCTTTAGTCTAAGAATTGACTCATAAGAATACTATAGCAGCTCTTGCCACGACCGGGCTATTATAAAATTTCCAGAACTCTATAAGCGGTCACTCTACCCGACAGAGTGTCTCCCACAGTCTGCCTATGTGATCGACTAGTCATCCCATATGACTCTATGACATTTGAACTTGCCATCAATCGCCTCACACTCTAGTCGCTTCGAGATGTCACCTCATACAAGCGGCTAGGGGCTATAATAAGCCAATCCAGTTCACTTAATGAGGTTCAAAGTTGTCTCTTACAACCTATTTGGATTTGACAAAGTATCTTTCAATTGTGAGTTAATAATAACTCAAACGATATTGTTATGTATGGACAGTCAATACAATATTACTGCTCCATACTTTACAGCATTTGATGCACATTCATCAATTTGCATTATGGTTTGAACTTGTGAATAAACCTTTTATTCATATTCTTCCAACACCTACAAATTTTAGTTTCCTTCCGACTCATATTATCTCGTATAATATGATCTTATTTGAGTACATGTCTAGAACTCATTCTACACCTTGAGTTTCTTTACCTGAAAGAAGCTCCCATTGTTATCTTATAACTAGTGACGTATTGGTCTTTCAGAGGGATCAACTTATCACTTTTATAGTACCTGGTCACCTTTTGTATTAAAATTTATTTTATAGTTATCTCGTCTTGATTGCTAGTTCTCCTCGAGAACTCATCATTTTTAAATATCTTGGCATATTAATCAAAAAGTTTTTAGGTTGTATGAATCACCACGTCCATATCTAGGTGATTCTCTATTCATCGGCATGAATAATTTATCCAACTCTTTTGATTTCCAATGGGTGACGTTTCATTATCAATATAATAAACTCTCCCGTGAAGCTCCATCATCCTATGATGTTCCAACATGTTTATTCATCTAGAATTGAAAACCTCTTATTCTTTACATTTAAAGAATCACCATTCTCTCTTAATGGTAGGTTCAATTCTCTAATGATTATTGCTCCCACTAAAACCAATATCACTATCTCTATAGTGATCGACTTCCACTCAATCAACATCTTTTCTTAAATGAACTTTTCATTTCTCGTCCTCGTTTCCTCGAAACGGAACAGGACATGATATCTCCCCTATAATCCTTTTGAATTCAAAACACTACCATCGAGGAACCAGAGATGATTTCTCCTCTATTATCTTATAATTTAAGAAACATTATTATCAAGGAAACGTTTTCCTTTCGATTATACACGCGGTTCCTTTCATCCTCTCTAGGAACTAATGACATAAAGAACATTTTCTTTTGTGTCCTCGCGTAGTTTCTTCTGTGTCCTCTCGTAGTTTCTTCTATCCATCCATTTAGGGTTCTTCTTAAGTACCCCATGTAGGATTCTTCTCTAAGGTCCCACATTTAACTCATTGGTTTGCGGGCGAAATATTTTCTCTCACTCTATCCTTTAAAATAACCTTTATTTTTACAAGGATAACAATTTTCCCATAACCAATGTTTTGGATGGTAAATATTATTAGGGGTGAGATATTAGTTCTCATTTTCACTTAAAATGATCATCTTATAATGAACTAATTATATCTCATTTTGATTGAGTGTTTCTCTTGAGGTGTAGTTCTCAGTTTAAATAAATCAACACTTTGATTCTTACTTTTGATATTTGATCGTATCAATCAAATGTACAATGAACATTTCATGGTACTTTTTTAGTGATTTATTAAGATCACATTAACTCATGTTATAAGGTATGCAATGCATTTTAGGAATCAACGATTTGATTAAGAACAAAAGGAGTGACTTGGGTTGAAAACCAAGTCACCAATATCCAATATAACAACCATTGTTTGGGAATTAAATCCTTGTCATACAAGAAAATATAATGTTCTTAAAAATAAAAATGCATAAAATGAAAGAAGACATTAATGAAAATTAGAGTCAAGCTCTTTATATCTTAAATCTCTGGATGCTACCATAGCAATCCATGTAAGGAATTTCAAGCTTCCTTTTCTTTGCCCTTATCTTTATAAGGTGCCCCTTTAAAACAATTAAAAAAAGGGTGGGAGTCAACAACTTGTATCGACATACAAAAGTTGACAAAATAAGATGAATTTAAACGATAATTATAACCTACTGCAAGAACCTTTCCAGCTTTGATGATCGGTTAAGTATTTAGGGCAATTCCGTTTTCAATGACCTAACCTCGTGCAATAATGGCACTTGTCTTCAACCTTTGAAGATGAGGTGGAAGCACCTTTCGAAAAGGTCTTCTCTTTAAAAGGTTTGGATTTGGAGGTTTTGTTGCCCTTGCCTTTGAAGTCACTCCTCTTAAATTTCCCCTTTCCCTTCTTCTCGATGTTAAGAGCATCCTTTGAGGAAGTCTCATTAAGTCTCATGTCCCTTTCCGCTTGGACGAGCATCTTATGCAATTCGTCCAAAGTGGTCTCTTGATTTCGCATGTTAAAGTTCACCCGGAATTGTGCATATGATTTCACTTTGTTAAGAGAGTGAAGAACTCGGTCTATGATGAGGGAGTCGGGAACATCAACTCCTTGCACCTTAAGGGTTTCAGCAAACTCAACCAACTTGAGTACGTGAGGGCTAACCTTTTGCCCTTCCTTCAAACTAATATCGAAGAAGGCGGAGGCCGCCTCATATTGAATTACCCTTGGAGTTTGCGAAAACATTGTTGCAAGCTTGGTGTAAATCTTGTATGACGTTCTTAGCTTGATCATACTCCTTTGGAGATCTGGCTCCATGGAGAAGATAAACACGTTTAGAGAGCGGAAGACTCTTTCATGTAGGCCTCATAGACTTCATGAGTCGCAGCCGCGGAGGGAGCGGTTGGAGCGGCTTCGATAAGGTAACGAATCTTATCGTCACCTTGAACGGCCAAAACCAATTGCGCATCCCAATCTTTAAAATTGGAACCATGCTTGTCAAGCTTGCAACGATCCATAAAGGATCGAAGCCATGACACGTTAGTGAGAGGTGGAGCGTTTGCGGCCATTGATGATGTTTGAAAGTAAACTACAATAAAAGCGAAGGAATTAAAAACAATCATCGTTAATTAAAACTCGTAAATATTTTAAACAAGTCTAACATTTACTTAATGATCTCTTACCGAATTAAGTAAACGATTCCGAGACCCAAATCCATATTAATTCGGGCACGGTGTAGCCGATTCATCCCTTATTAATATAATTCGGTGGATTAACCCTTTAATCGATTTTACATTAGAACTCTCGTTCGACAATTTACTTTAAATTGTCTTTAGCCCGTACTTATTGCAACTACGGTTACGAATACTTTCGTTGAGATCGACCAAATTTCAAGGTGTAATCATATTACCCCACTTACCCAACGTAACAAGTTTAGTACCCCGGTGTAGCCGAGCCTACTTCCTTACGAAGAAGGGAGTCATGGGTTTTTACTCTTTGGTAAGGCTAAGTCTCAATCTCAAATTTGTAAGAGATTTAGTCAATTTATTATTTATCTCCTTTAAGTGAACTAAGTCGGTGAATTATTGATAAATTTAATTGACTTGGTCGATAAACTCGATAAAAAAAATGCATGACATGATATGACGATTTGGCTATGCATGCAAACATATAAGGCATAAATAAAAGGGTTAATTGATAGAAATACTTCGAACTATGAGTGAACTACTCAAAATATTCTAAACTTTATTTTAACTACCAATATAACCAACTAATGCCGTCATTTGCTTTGAATAGAATTTGTTTTTTTATTTTAACTTATTATAGCATGTTTTATTGGTGTAATTAGGTGAATAGATGAACAAAGAAATAAAAAGAGAAAGACGGGTTAAATAATGGTTAGAAATTTCCTCACTTATTTTGCAGGTAATAGGTCATATATTATAATAAAAGCGAATGATAGTATTAGTTGGTTATATTGGTAGTTAAAATTGAGTTTGGAGTATTTTGAGCAGGACACCCATAGTTCAGAGTATTCTTATCAATTAATCCTAAATAAAAGCATAAACTTAAAGCATAAGTAAAATTCTAGTATAGCCTTCCTAAAATAGAAAAGTTATAAAATACAAATTCGGAAACCAACTCCTTGGTCCCTTGAACTTCTCACGAGGCACGCATCCCAAGGCAAACACCGTCTTGGTCGGAACTCCTTTCCGAAAGGCACCGTCTTCAAAGTTCTCCGGAATTTACAAAAATTACAAATTTTCTATATACTTTATACATTATAAAATAGAATAAACAATAAATAAAGTGATACGAGATCACATTAGTTACATCCGAATCAATAATCCCTTACATTACGGGAATTACCGATTAAAACTAAGGCCATACTAAGCAAAATTACATAATTCCAAAATTACGTAAATTAAAATGATGACAATCATAATAAAATATGCAATGCTTATGAATATGTAACTAACATGCAAATCCTAAGCCAAATCGTCCTATTAAATATCATTTATATATAGTTATCGTATAACTCGGTTTTATGGAATTGCGTGATTTTAACGTTTAAAATCACTTAGTATCACGTGAATCGATGTTCACACTTAAGTTAAACATCCTAACTCATTTAGGTTTCAAAATTTAGTCTTACTCAAATTTTGAACATGACTTAACTTATTTTCAAATATTGTTCGGAATTTAATCGGTTTTACGGGAAAAATAATATAAAAATCTAAAAGAGTCATAAAAATTTCGAAAAATTCAAAATTCAAATTTTGAATATTCTAGAATTTTATTAAAATTCCAGAACCAAAAATTATTAGTATTTAAACGAAATAACCATTTATTCCGTAAGTAGGTCGTAAAACCGCGCATTTTTGGTCGGAAATTCAAAATCACCTTTATAAATGCAATTAAAATACCAATAAAACTTTTACATATTCAAAAACACTTAGGGAAGTGATATGGATAGCAAAACACTGCCCAAGGACTGAAAAAGCACTTTATGACTCTTAAAATTTAATTTTTCAACTTTAACTTGTAAAATTTAAAAATAAAATTTCATAATTTTTTGGCTCCCAAGAAAAATATGGTGATGAACATATCAGATATGACATATATGGGTTAATTTTTCCGGCCATTTTAGTAAATTTTACTATATTTAACAATTTATGTCATATAATATACGATTTTAACCATTAAATTCATTTCTCATGCAATATACGAAAGCAAAATCCCAAAGTTTTCATGCATGCTTGAATTAAGATATATGACACTGTTTAAAATTTTCATGGCCAAATTCCAACTCAAACTATTTAAGTTGAAATTATGTCACTATTATTCTGATTTTTACAATAAAAATCAATAATCATGCAATAATTGATAAACACTTCTGGAAAATTTAAGGCACATTTTCAATATTGCATGTGACATACTGAAAAATTTTCATAGCTAAATTCACCCATTTATTCTCATTTTATGACATTTTAACATTTAAAATTCATAAACCCTGCATTATAACTCTAATGATTACGAAAATTCATATTCATAACATAGAACATACATGTGAGAACATAATCTCGGCCAGAAATTAAAAATTGCTATTTTTCCCAAATTAATTCATTTTAACCGATTAAAATGACAAAATAACCAATTTTAATTATAAAAATGAATATATTTCCATAAATCATTCAAAATAACCCAAAACATTTTTAGGACCAGTAGGTATTCATGCATAAGAATTTTCGTCCAAATCATATATGGTTTTATAATTTCGGTTTTCTTTTGTTATCATAATAACTCGTAAAAACAACAACGAAATGCATGCAAACAACCATTTTGCTCTGATACCAATTGTAGGGTTCATGTATTACACGCCCTATATAATTAGTCTTACTAATTATAATATACTAATTAACACTTTAGTTAGATTTTAGATCTTATGCATGCAATATTAAAATGCGGAATAAAAGTGTCGAGTTCTTACAATCCGACGAAAACGGTGCTAGGATAATCCTCCAAACCTAGTAATCAAAGTAGATTACCTCCTTTGTGATGCACCCAAAACAACCCCTTAAACCGAGATTTACACGAGCTAGGTGCTAAAAATCGGTTTTCCTTAAACTTTATATTCTAATCTTATTAGAATGAATAATATAAGAATACTACAACAATTGTAGTATTGTTAATATAATCCTATTATATGAATATTATGAGATAATATTTTGAGAGGTTTTAGTAGTTTTTCTCACACTAGAAAAACTATGCATAAGGTTGGAATAGAATCAAAAATAAGATGTGAACAACTTCACATTTGATGGTTGTTTTTTAATGTTTGGCGTAAGCCTCTCAAAAGGAAGCCAAGAGGGAGCATTTTGCCTTACCTATGCACATAGGGTGGCACTAGGTGCTATTCACAACATATGCTTTAAAGATTGTGTTTTTATGTTCTTAAAACACAAAACACACCTTAATTACCCCCTTCCCAAAACCAACCAGTACCATCACAATTAAAATGGACTTCATTTTATCAATTGTCATTTCGTACAATTGTATATGTGTGACATACATTGTGTCACAATTATAAAAAACAATTGTTTTAATTTAAAATGCATATTTATCAAATAAATATCATTTATAAATTAAATAAATCATATTTAAGAATTTGACAAGTAATTCATAATTACTAATATATAAAATGGTCATTTCAATAACCGTCAATACGATTTACAACACTTGTAATAATATTCAACCCGATTCATTCTAATTTCGATATTTCATAAACATCGATTAATGTTTAACAATTGACACGTTTCAATTTCAAACATAAATCTTACATTTAGATTTAACATTTGATTTCTCGATATTTTATTTTGAGAAATCTGATCAACTCGTATCAATATACATTTGATCAGTTTATCAATTAAGGGAATTGTCCTATAGGTGTGACCTATAGGGATCAACTGACCACCACTGCCATACGACAGTAATGTCAAACTCTAGCTAGCCAATCATTACCGATTAATGTTGGTCAGTTGACTATATAATTTTGAATCACCCCTCGTGCATTCTCGTCATGAGATTTAATTATGTGATCGCACTATTGTTGAGGACACATTTCCCAACAGTTTCTCGGGATTTTTCTGATGAAGACCATTTTTTATATCCGTCGGGAGAACTCCAGCCTTAACTGGTTGTCTTACATATGCTTTCTCCTCGGTGTCCAACCCCGCAAAATGACGATCTCCGTCCTTATAAATGACAACATTATGGTTGTGTCGGCCGCCACTCTCGGAGGTAATAATGTTCCAAACTACCGTTGTTTTTCCATTCTCAATAACATAGTTTACAATGGCTCGAATTCTAAATGGACAACCACACCGACTTGACCTCGTACGCCTCTCGGGATCATCACTTGGAAGTGGTAAACCTTTTCTTGAACATCGAAAGAACATGATAACAAACCGTCTCCTTCTCAACTTTTACTCCCATGATTTGCTTTTACCAAAGCAAAACTGTTCGAAAACGCAATCGATTTTGCCCAACCAAATGTTTCATCACGAGTTTCAGATCCACGATCCGTAAAAAACAAAGGATTATAATCAACCAAATTCTCGCCAAATTCCTCGAACGAATCCTATTAAATGAAAATTTAGTATTTGTTAGCATATATATTTTAGATTAAGCAACATAAATTAACTTAAACGGAAAACAAAGTACTAAATTACGTTAAAATGGGGAATAATAATCGTAAATTACAAAAAACAAAAAGTGTCCATGGGCGGGACATTGAATGTCAATGTACGGCCATGGACTGGACAATGATATTCAATGTCTATCCATGGACAGAGATTGAATGTCATTGTCCAGTCCATGGCCGGACATTGACATCCAATGTCTGCCCATGGTATGAAAAATGAGATTCAATGTCTGTCTTGTTGGGAAATGTGTCCTCAAAAATAGTGTGATCACGTCAATGATAGTTATCATTGACAAATCTTATGATAAGAATATGTAAGTGATGATCCGATATTATATATAGTCAACTGACCAACATTAATCGGTAATGATTGGCTGACTAGAGTTTGACATTACTGTCGTATGATGGTGGTGGTCAGTTGATCCCTTTAGGTCACACCTATAGGACAATCCCCTTAATTGATATGTTGATCAATAGTATACGATACAAATAGATAAAATTCCTTAAAATCGAATATCAAGAAGTCAGAGGTTGAATCTTAATGTAAGATTTATATTTGAAATTGAAATGTGTCGATTGTCAAATATTAATCGATATTTTTGAAATATCGAAATTAGAATTTGAATGGTTCGAGGTTGTAACAAACGTTGTATATCGTATCGACGATTATTATAATAACCATATTTTGGGACGGTAATTACGAATTACTAAAATAATTTGTTAAATATGATTTTAATTAATTTAGAAATGGTATTTATATGATAAATATATTTTAAATTAATACAATTGAATTATGTCGCAGGAGATGTTACATATTTCACATTTGTACAAATTTCCAATTGTAAAATGGAGTCCATTTTACAACTTAGTGCACCGTGTGGTTTTAGGTGTTATGGATTAAATAAAATTGTTTTAATTATATACCTTTAAAAACATAATTAATAGCTTTCAACCCTAATTGATAGCTTTCATGCCTTTAGTTATGGGTAAGCCAAATTAGGCTCTTACCCTTCCCTAGGCCGAGACCCACACGGCACTCCAACCTCACCCATCCCATTCCTTTATATGTGAGATACTCACATAATGTTTTGTTTTTTCAACTATTATCATAAGTAATCAATATATATACTTAAAAGAGAAACTTTTCGTACGATTTTATTGGCTATTGTTTTAGAGCAATTTCATTGGCTATTACTTTTATTAAATAAATTAAGTATATAAATAAAAAGATAATTAAATAGTAATAAAATATCAGTTGGATAATTATTGTTTTTAGAGCGATTACATTGGTCATTACTTTGATTAAATAAATTAAGTATATAAATAAAAAAATAATTAAATAGTAATAAAATATCAGTTGGATAATTATTGTTTTTAGAGCGATTACATTGGTCATTACTTTGATTAAATAAATTAAGTATATAAATAAAAGATAATAAAATATCAGTTAGATAATTATTGAATTAGTTAATAAAATAATTATTTTCATTGGCTATTGTTTAGAGAAATTTCATTGGCTATTATTTTGGTTAAATAAATGAAGTATATAAATATAAGGATAATTAAATAGTAATAAAATATCAGTTGGATAATTAGTGTTTTTTTAGAGCGATTACATTGGCTATTACTTTGGTTAAATAAATCAAGTATATAAATAAAAATATGAAAATATAATTAAATAGTAATAAAATATTAGTTTGATAATTATTGTTTTTAGAGTGATTACATTGGCTATTGCTTTGGTTAAATAAATTAAGTATAGAAATAAAAAAATAATTAAATAGTAATAAAATATCGGGTGGATAATTATTGAATTAGTTTATTGGTTACAACTTTTGCATAATTTTATATTGATTTAATAAATTAGAATCTATATATCTATATTAATAAATGAATATATTTTTCAAGCGATTGCGAAGAGTCTAACCTATCAAAAATTATCAATGAGATGATATTTTCTACTTCTATAATAGTATATCCCTAAAAGGTAATCTTGGCATGGAATTTGTCTTGGGATCAAATTATTCTACTTTTTATATAAGAGAAAAAGTTCACGCGTTTAATTTCATTGTTCTTTATCTTTGATTGATTCACCACTTTTGAAATTTGTTTCCATTTGCTTATTAGTCCGTATGATTGTGATGCATGTTTTTATTTATTATATATCATGATTGTAAGCTTAGTTATTATGTAATTTGTTATTTTATTCTTTTTATTTAAAGTTCTAATTAAGGTTTTTATCATATTTGTAGGAGCAAGAGAACACAAAGTTGCTAGCTTAACTAATCATCTGTATTTATAGGATCGCAATAAAATGTGTTTCGTGTAAAGGTACTTTGTAATGGTTATTTATAACTTTCATATTGGTTGTACTCCTAATTATGTTTTTTTTTTCATCCTACATATTTGTCTTATGAGTTATCAGAGAAGACGACAATGACGATCATCACCTAGATAGGCTTTCAATTGAAGTTTTGTTTTCCTTATGCTATTGTATTGGTAGGATGTATTTTTATGTTATGAAGGAGAACTCTATGGAGCAAATCATGTTACTGTAATATACCGTGTTCGTGGGACTTGAGCAAAGCACGTCTATTTGTTAACGTTGTCTCACCATTGAAATTATATGTATGCATGTATGTCCACCGTCTACCATAAACATATACGAAATGAAACGACAATCAAACATTGACTACATCATGCACGATAAAATAGAATAAACATCCGTGACTTTATGAAACTTATTCCAGCAATTAGAGTCTCATTGAATAATTACACTCACTTTTGACATTATCATAGACCTATATAAAAACTATGATATTAAATTCTTATTCTGAGCTTCGACCTCGAGTCGGGAAAACGATCATGACTGTGTTCTTTAAGAATCGAAATATAATTTCACTTTTTTCCTCAAATTTATTGATTTGTTGCATAGTGAATAAAATTTTTGGTAACAAATTATTGATATAATTGTCCGTTATGTACCAGAGCTACAGAAAAAATCCATAGATAATATCATTATTTATCTCCTGTTCTCTCCCACTTAAGAGAGGTATTCAATTAGGTATGTTTATATATATTTCCCAAGCCAGTCATGACATACGAACTTTTGAAAGAATCACATCTAAAAATTAAAAAAAATAGTTTAAAGTTTATAATTATAATTACGTTACCATGATTTTTTCGTCGTTGTAACATTGTGCCACTGTTGGTGGTCGTCCTTTCTTAAGCTAGACGGTTACTATGGATGAATGTGAGTATGATCTCTAATTTCTCAGAAGTGACGTGACTTATATCCCTAATAGGCTAATTTGATTCATAGTTTATTTTACAGAATTCTTTTAGCAAGTAAGATATAAGAAAATATAAAATTTAGCCATAGATTATAATACGTATAATTAATTGGTGAATCATTATAAATATCAAAGTCTTATCATTACTTTCATATTGTTAGAATAATTGGCAGGTGGATATTTAGCCATAAATTAGTGCAGATATTCGTTTTGTTGTAAAGATCAAGTTTATTTTAGATACGTATTGATTTACCAAACAATATTTATCTTTCACACTTTCAATTAAAGCCATGACCATTTTTTATTATTAAAAAAAATAGTCCTTTGTAGAGTTGAATAAATAAAGAATTATGTTTTCAGATAATACCAAACGGCCCGTGACAAGAGTACGGTTCCACTTAGAGAGTCCAAGTATCATAAACAACTTATTGTATGACAAATTAAACATGTCGTTTAACAATAAGTAGTGTTTATTATTTCCCATGTACATGGGGCTGGGGCTGGGGCTAGGGTTTTTTTATTATCAGTTTCACACATATAGCCGTCTCAAGTAAGTATTAGTATTATTCAATATTAATTCTTATATTTAAATTCAGAATTCCAACTATTCGTATTTATGAAATGTACAAGAAAATGTGACTTGGTTTTATGACTTAAGAAGAACTTTTTTAAGTAGGAAAATAATATATTTTTAAACAATTATTAATATGAATTATGTTTCTATATTTTAGTAATATATACAAACATCTTTCTCAATTTAAGGTTATATTTTTTTATCGAAATAAAGATTGTACAATATACCCACTTTCTCTCTAATTGTAACATAAAGCACAAATGGAGTGTAAAACCTCATAATTTAAGATTTAATTTCATGTTGCCAGAGTCTCGGAGATACTACAAATAAGAGCATAATCTGTATATTGAACAAAATTATAGACTTGGCTTAAATGATCGAATAGAGTACTTTGAACCATTATAGTTATATATCCACATGTATATATTTCTTATAAATGCCTTGAAGTAACAATTTCAAAATAGATATTGAGAGTTTATTTTTCAGGTATTACCCGGGCAACATTACTCCAAATCTTCTTTAATTTTTATAATTAAAAAAATACAAGCTACAGAATACGAATACATAAAAATAGGAGCTAATATAAAAAGAATAAGAGTTTAAGGAAATCACGGACTAAAAAATACGAGCATAGAAGAATGCGAGCTATTAACCTAAGAATAAGAGCTAATATAAAAATAATACGAGCTATTAAGCTAAGAATAAGAGCTAATGTAAAAACAATACGAGCTATTAAGATAAGATGAGTGATGAGCTCAATTTTGGTCATCATTTTCTTTACATTTTCTTTATTTTCGGTCACGATTCGGCCTCGATTTGCATGTCTTTAGGTGTTTTTACGTCCGTTGCCTCGTATATTCCTATTCGATCCAATTTTTGTAGGTATTGCGGCGTGGGCGAAGAAACGGGTGAAATCGAGCCGGATTTAGAGCGATTCTTGAAGAATTGTGAAGAATTTAGCAAAGGAACCTCCCAGGGCCTTCCAGTCGGTTACCAGCCGGCAGCCGGTCGGCCGGCTGGGGGTCCTTGACTTGAGATTTTGACAGAAATATGAGAAGTTCCCAGTACCTGAATTCAGAGCTCCCAGCCGGTGGCCAACCGGCAGCCGGTCAGCCGGCTGGGATGCATTTCCCATACTTAGCCAAATTTGAAGGATTGAAGAAATGTGCATTGTTGGCAGATCCGTGAGAAAAGGCTCCCAGCCGGTGGACAACCGGCAGCCGGTCCACCGGCTGAGGGGACCTGTACTGATTCAAGAATTGTTGAAGAAATCAGATTGAAGGAAAAGGCCTCCCAGCCGGTGCCAGACCGGCAGCCGGCCGGTCGGCTGGGAAGCATGACCATTTGAAGACTTTAGCAGAAGTGAATATTTGGGCTCTCAGCCGGTCCCAGACCGGCAGCCGGTCGACCGGCTGAGAGGCCCTTTTCGTATTTTCGAGCCCTATATAAACCCGCACTTAGTCTTTCATTTCAATACGCATTCTTAAGCTTATTTTTAGGGTTTTTACTGTTTCATTACTTAATACTTAGACTCAAAAACACTCTTAAATATTTTTAATCTACTTTAGATCCTTGTTTAATCTTTCTATATTTGTTAATCTTTCTTTAGTAATCTAGTTAGCCTTGTTCTTGGGCATTTGTAGAGGATTTTGTTGGGTTATATTTTGAAGGGTTTGAAAGAATCTTTCAACTTGTTATCCAAGCTACTTCCTTTCCTATTGTTATTGGTATAATTCTTCTAATCTCTACTTAGTTTTTACTTTTACTTAAGTTTCCTTTGAATCAATTGTTCATCCTTTGTTTGTTCATGATGTTTAGCTTTTGTTCATGCCTTATTCACATGTTTTCATTTACCATGAGTGAGTAGTCTCCTTGCTAGGGTAAGGGGTGATCTTGGGTGTTGTTTAGATGATGAATTCATGTTAGTTAGTTGACTAGTTGTTCTTAAAAAAGTAGTCTTCCATTTGTTGCATGCTAGGTGTTTGATGATTTGCCTCAACGAAAGTTGGGCTTTGATTTTAGCGTGACTTGCCTTTAGCGACGGTTGGGGGTTTGTCTTAGCATGTTTAATGGTTGGTTGTGGTATTTGTAGCGAAATCTAGGGTATTCCAACCTAGGTTAGTCGACTCGAGAGAAGAGACTACCCGAGACTATTTGTTTGAGACCTTCTAGTTTTCTTCCTAGCATCTTCGTCTAACCACCTTAGTGACCCCCGAAACCCTAGTCTTCTCTTCCATTGATTCAATCTTATTTAGTTGTTTTAATTGTTTGTCTTAGTTGTTCTTTAGTCTTTAATCAACCACAAACCTATTACCCCCGACTCTCACTTAAATTAGAACATAATTACACAACTATCCCCACCGTCTTCGCGTTCGACCCCGATTTCGATACTACTTGCTTTCGGGTTTTATAAATGTGTTTGATGCCGGAATTGACGACAAAAACCGGATATCAAAATGGCGCCGTTGCCGGGGACGGTGTTTAGAAGTTGTGTAGTTTAGTTTTAGTTTTAGTCTAGAGTTAGTTGAGCTTGTTTTGTTTTGATCAAAGATTTGGTAGTTAATTGTAGAGTGCTTGTTTTATTGCTCACCCTAGTGTTTAACAAGCACTAGGACGACTAATTTGTTTGCTAAGTTTTATGCCTAGGGGTGACTCTAACTCTTTGTTGTCATCTTCCGAACCGGAGAGGCTCTTTCGGGCCTTAAGGAGGAAGACTATTGCAAGGGTAAAAATTGCGTCCCAAGCATCTACTAGCCAAAACAACCCCTCTTCATCCGAACCACCAAGTCCCAATCAAAGCAATACTAGCCCAACATCCGACAATTTTGACAATCCGTTTTATCAATCACCACCACAATCACCGCACTTTCCAAACAACCATCCAATTCATATAATGGCCGCTCTTCGTGATCATAACCGGCCCAATCACAATGACACCACCAATCCAATCAACTTCGGGGCTCTTGTTCCTCAAAATTTCGAAATACACCCTTCGCAAATGAGTTCAATCGAGAAGAATGCCTTTAGCGGGGCTTCTCACGAAGATGCTCATGGGCACTTGAGAAAGTTCAAGGGTAAGGTCGCAATGATAAAGAAAACGGGAGTACCCGAGGAGACACTAAGGCTTATGCTTTTCCCCTATTCCTTAACCGACAAGGCGGATAGGTGGTTAAATGTCCATGCTCCAAATACATTCACCACATGGGACGACTTGGCAACGGCTTTCCTTGCCAAGTACTACCCATCCTCCAAGACCGCGATGCTGCGAAATGAGATAACTCTGTTTCAACAAGACGAGGGAGAATCTTTGGGAGAAGCTTGGGATAGATACCAAGATTTGCTTGCTAAGTGCCCACACCACGGGATACCACCTTGGTACACAACCCAAACCTTTTTTCAGACTCTTCTCCCCCGGACTAAAGAAATGGTTAATGCATCGGCGGGTGGTAGCTTTGACTACTTGCCACATGAGGAGGGAACGGAACTCATCAAGAAGATTGTTGATTCGGAGGAAAATTATGGTACTAGGGGGAATGTCTTGAGGAAGAGTAATAAGTACCCTAGTGAGCACCTTTCCCATGCAAAGGCGAACGAAGAAACCAATGCTAAATTGGACATGTTAACCAAGAAATTGGAAGAGTTGACTAAGGGCTCCACTACCAAAGAAACCAAGAGCAAAGTCCCGGGAATGTACCAAGTAAATAGTGTTGCTTCATGTGACTTATGTGGGGGATGCGGGCATACTTTTGATGTGTGTGCAAACAACAATTCCTATGAGGGAAGTGAGAGTATGGAGGAGGTATATGCTTTCCAAGCCTTTAACAACCCAAAAAACCCCAATACTTTCAACCCAAATTCGAACTATTATCATCAAGGGATCCGAGGAAGCCCCTATATGAGTTACAAAAGTACCAATGTGTTGAATCCTCATCAAATTCAACAACCTCAAGGGCAAAACCCCCCCGGTTTTCAACCAAGGGGTGGAAACTTCAACCCGAGGAAAAATTTCAACAACAACAATTTCTACCAAGGCAACCAATCTAATCAAGCCAATCAAGGCTTTCAACAAAGTTTCAATGACCCGAACTTTAATCCAAATTTCCAAAACAACCAAAACCCACAAAATTTCAATGCAAACTTCAATAACAACAACCCAAACTTCAACAACCAATACCACAACCCAAACCACCAACAAAACTTCCACAACAACAATTTCAACAATCAAAGCCTCAATGACCAAAATTTCAATCAACAATTTCCTAACCACCACCAAAACCCAAACTTCAACAATCAAGGTCCCAAAACAAATCAACAAAGTGGGGGTGCAAGGAATGACTACGGGTTTCCCTTGCCCCTTACCAACACACCTCATCAAGATCCCTCAAGTGACTCTCAAGTTGGGGAGTTGCTTAAACTTGTGAAAGGCATGCAAGCGACACATAATCAAGAAATGATGAATTTGAAGATGGCAAATCAAAAAGAGATCCGGGAGATGGAGGCTAGAGTTGCTTCACAAGCCTTAGCCAACCCACAAAGGCCACCGGGCGGCTTTCTTGCCCAAGGTCAAAGCTCCCGGGACGCTTCAAAACCACATGGTGTCAATGCTATTATGACAAGCAAACATGAGCAACCAATGCTTGAGAAGATGGATGATGAAGGAGGGTCCAAGGTAGAGCAAGTTATGACGGTATTTGGGAGTGGAAGTGAGGAGTGTGTTGAGGAGGAGGTGATGGTGATGGTGCCCAACATTCCTCCGGATGATTGTAATGAAGTCGACATTGATGACTTAAACTTTGTGATGCAACAAGTCTTGAACATTCCGAAGAAGAATTGTGATGAAGACCCGAGTGCCAAAGGAAAAAAGGTTCATGTGATGGAAGAGGAGGACCATGGATATGTGGAGAGCCTCATGGAGAGAAAGATGTGCGGATTCTTTCGTAAAATCACCAAGGGGGACCCTCGTTGCAATGAGTTGATCAAACTTGTTGAGGAAGTAGAGGCCACAATCCCCTCCACCCAAGAAAAGAGGGAAGTCAATGCCATTTCACTAGTGGCGAAAAAGATCCCAAGAGATTTGCCAATTAAGTTAGGAGACCCGGGGAGCTTCTCTATTCAATGCTCCGTAGGAGGAAGACACATAGAGCACGCTTTGTGCAATCTTGGAGCAAGTGTGAGTGTTATCCCATTTGCCATGGCAAAGAAATTGAACATTAAACACTTATCCCCTCCTATAACGGACATCACTCTTGCCGACGGGACGGTTAGGCCTACTATTGGGGTCCTTGAAGATGCGGTGGTCAAGGTTGGATCGCTTTCCATCCCCACCGACTTTATGGTCGTTGATATTCCGGTCGGTGAAAGCTCTTTCATTATTCTTGGGAGGCCCTTCTTGGCCACCGGAGGAGCAATCATTGATGTGAAAAAAGGTAGGCTAACCTTTCAAGTTGAAGATGAGTTGTGTGAATTCGCGCTTCCGGAAGCTCGCGGTACAAATTTTAAGGAAAAGAATGTTGGCATGGTTGCAAGTTTGTTGGTGAATGATGTCCCTAAGATGTTTGATGAGAAGGGAATCATGAAAAGTATGACCTTGAAGAATGAGGATGCTATTTTTACTAGCGGGAAGTTGGTTAGTCCGAAGAAGAGAGACCGTGATAAAGATCAAGGAAAACCAAGTTGTGCTAGTTCTTTTAAAGACCCTTTGGTTGAAAAAGGGGACCTAGAGGAGCTAATTGCCGGAAAAGATGTCAAAGCTCGAAAGTTGATGATGAGCAAGATGGAAACTCGAAGTGAGAGCAAAGTGGAAGCCCCGTCCGCGGCTTTTGACCTTTTCTTAATGTCACTAGTTAGCATGGACGAAGTTTCCACCTACAAAGATTGATGATTGATCGTGAAAGATTTGGTGGAGTCACTCAACAACCACCGGTTGTAAGTATTAGTTTCTTTTAGTTCATCTAGATTGCATGTTAGTTTCATGGTTAGTTCGGTTTTAGTTTAATTTTTAGCTTGCATGAGATATTTGGATATGTTTGTTGCTTGTTTGTGGATGATTCATGAGTATAGTCGGAGGATTATAGGCAAAACCGTTGTAGGCAAAGTTGATTTTTATGTTCAAATTAAATTATTTCTCGAAATGGTGTACAGGTATTCCCAGCCGGCCCACCGGCCGACGGTACCATACCGGCTGGGAGGACCTGGACACATTTCTGTTTTTGATAGTTTATTTGGGCAGATTTCAGATTTTGCGTCCCCAGCCTGTACCAAACCGGCAGCCGGTGAGCCGGCTGAGAAGACGATGACTTGTTCAAAATTGGAAAAACTCAAGGAAGCTTGATTCCCAGCCGGTAGGCCGGCAGCCGGTCCACCGGCTGAGAATCATGTGTTGTGTGAACCAAAGTGAAGAAAAAGAAAGGAGAAGGAATCCCCAGCCGGTCGGCCGGCAGCCGGTCGGCCGGCAGCCGGTCCGCCGGCTGGGAGTGTTTGTAAGTGAAGATTGTTGAAGAAAGAAGACGAAGAAAGCTCCCCAGCCGGTATGCCGGCTGGGAGTGTTTTTGTGAGTAAGAAAAAGAAGACAAGAAGGTGATGGAAATTTGAAGACTTGTTTTTGAGCCGGTCGGCCGGCAGCCGGTCCGCCGGCTCAGAATCAAACCCTAGAAAAAATTCGAAAAAATCAAACCCTAAACCCCAGCCGGTCTGGGACCGGCCGCCGGTCCCAGACCGGCTGGGAGGGGCCTGTCACGAGAAATAAAACACATTCTACCTTCTTTTTCCCTCATTCCACTTCATTTCTTCTTCTTACTTTCTTCTTACTTCCTTATTTCCTCAACTCCCATTCATCCCTTACCTTCAAAAACACCCACAAACTTCACCAAACTCTCTCAAATCAAAACCCCCTTTATTCCCTCATCACCTCTCCTTCAAATAACCATGTCGGGAAGAACAGAAAGGCGATCCAAATCAAGGCACGACCCTTCGGTGGAGCAAGAGGTTCAAAATGTGATGGAAAGTTGCAACATTGGCCCGGATCCTTGCTTTCCCGGTCTCACCTTTGCTTCAATTCAACAAAAAGGTAATTTCACCTATTTTAAGAATCGCCCCCTTCACCCAACTAGGTTTATTGATAGAGCCGGATTGAGAGAATTAGGGATTGAGAAAATAACTGCGGCTCTTTTTGAGGGTTTGGGTATGAAAACTTTGTATGAGACAAAACCGGTTCACACATCTACCCGGTTAACTTGGGAATTTTTGAGTTCGTTGGTTGTTACTAAGAACCGAACTTTGGGGAAAGTTGCACTTTTAGTGTTCTGATTGATGAATAGGGAACATCGTCTCACATTAGAGGAATTTGCCTTAATTTTTGGGCTAGACGGAAAATTGCCCATTAAGCCTCCGGAGGGCTTTGATACCGAGCTCATTTGGACAGCCATCACCGGTCTTGTAAGTGATAGAAGCAGAAAGAAACCGGCTAATAGGGTGCATTTGGCACCGATTAGGATATGGCATAGGTTCATGGGGTGGACCGTTTTCTCTAGGGATGAACCTCATAACTTCACTACTACGGAGCTTGAGATACTTGGTTGTTACTTGGTTGGTGGCCCGAAGTTAAACATTGCTCACCATATGGCCCTTCACTTGAGTAGGTTGGCATCCCAACCTCAGCTTACTACCCCCATTTGTGTTGGGGGGATGGTCACTTTGATTGCCAACTACCGTTGTCAGAGGCACTTCACGGTCGATTTCATTCAGGGTGAGAATGTTTTATCTAGCTGATACTTGCAGGATGCTTTGGGGTGGGTACGGTATAACCCCAGTGATCGCAAAGAGTATTGGCAGATTCGGGTTGACAACAAATTCAAGAATTCAGTCCCTTTGCCAAACACCGAGTTGATGAAAGTTGTGCCGGGGAAAACCTCTTACCTCCTTGATATCGAGGTGGACCCCGAGGACCTCCCGCCAGACCAGCGTGCCCCGAGAGTTTACGCCAGAGATAGAGTCGGCGCCACTCCTTCCGACCTCCAGTTTGAGCCATTTCGGCAGCCCTCCATTTCCATGTCCCAGTTCCAGAGTGGTCCCTCATACTTCCAGGGATCCACCTCCGGTTCATCTTCATCTTCATGCCCCCAAGAGCTTATTGATTTCATGTCCCGGGTTGACATGGGAATGAAGAAAGCGGCGGACCTAGCAGATGAGCGCCAAGCAGTGGCCGATGAGCGCCATAGGGATTTGACCTATAGGCTTGATTACCTCTACCATGATCAAGCCTATGGGACATTTCCGAGTTATGATCGGTCCGTTCACGAGGGTTATCATCATCCGGATAGTGGTCGACCGTCATACTACATGCCTCCGGATAGGGGTTATGTGCCCCCCGAGGGGCGTTTTTACGGGGAGATTAATGTTTCCCCGGGATACTTCTCCAACCCGATCTTTCCACTGAATTTTCGTGGAGTCCCGGACCCTCCCCCTCGAGGACACCCTTCTCCTCATGGCATGTATGGTGACCCGGGAGCTAGTGGGTCGCATGTCTCTCCTTTCCGTGATTTTGTGACCAACCCGGGCGACTACATGGTCGTAGATGCGGGCAATGGCGATGGTAGTGTGAGCGGTATTGGAGATGATGATGATGATGGTGAGGATGATGCTCAGTGACCACCTTTGGAGGTGGTAGGTGATGGATGATTATGCTCCCCTTGCAAAATCCAAACAAGTCAAGTAACTCCCTTAATCCAAATTTCGATTTAGTTTGCATTTCCTTTCTAGCATGCATTTAGAGTAGTTAGTTTAGTTTACTTAGTTAGTTTTAGTTTCATTTTCATGTTTTCACATCATTAGTTTAGATGCACATAGTTGCATTCATTTAGATGCATTAGATTTCCATTTTGTATCATATTGTCACATATAGGTTGCATACATGTAGATTAGCGCATTTAGTTTGCATTTAGTTTAGTTTTTAGTTTTTCATCTTCTTTTGTTTCTTTTTGTTTTTATTGCTTTCATAAAAATCAAAAATCCAAAAAAAAAATTGAAAAACCAAAATCTTTCAAAAATATGTTCTTTATTTTCCGGTTTTCCTCCTCACATTATGCATATAAATAAGTGTGGGGAGGAAGAACCGTTTATTTCAAAAAAATACAAAAACAAGTTTTTATTTTCTCAAAAATTTCAAAAAAGCCAAAAACATGTTGTTTTCGTTCTTTTTCTTCATTTCCTCCTTTGCACTTTGTTACATTGAGGACAATGTACATCTTAAGTGTGGGGAGGGAAAATATCCACCTTGTGAATATTTGATTGCTTTTGTAAATATGAAAAACTTCAAAAATACCAAAAAATCGAAAAATTTGAAAAATTCAAAAACATGTTTTTACCTTATTAGTGTAGAATTGTATATACTTGTGTTTGCTTTCTCTCCTTTCGCATAGGTAACACCCGCTTGAGCACCGCTTTGGATCTTGAAGATACCACGGTATGATCGTTCCAACCTCTATTTCACTCTCATTTTCATTCTTTTGTTGCAAATGAGGAGGATGGGCTTGTATTTGGAGGATGTGGAGTACATTGTGGAGATTGTGTGTGGCTTGTGTGCTTTCGTGCTGTTAGGAGATGCATTAGCTTTGTTTGGCATGTAGTTTGATAGTTTCACTTGCATTATAACATGTCTATATTAGTTGCATTCATGGCATATAGTTGCATTTAGGATAATGTTTTGAAAATGCCTAATTGAGAACTTTGACAAAATCGTTTAGGCCGTTGCAAATTAATCTTCTACTTATGACTTTGTCTTTTAGAATGATTTTTAAAACACCCTAGGACATGCTTTTCTAGTATCTTTCTGACCATGGTCCAATACCAAGTCAAGGGTTTGCATGTGAGTCACCTTGTCCACCCCCGTGATGTGAAGTGGTTTTGATTATCTTGTCTTGGTGACCTTGTTCGACTTGACGGTTTGGCAACCCAAAAATAACTTTCATGAATAAATTTGGAATGCTCTTGTCAATGATCATAAGAAGTGGAAATGTTTTGAAAGAAGAAAAAAAAGAAGCCTCAAGTGAAAAAGAAAAGGAAAAAAAAAATGGTTAATGAAAAAGGAATAAGAACATGTTGTTTTGGTGGAGGCGTACCACTTCGATGTGCTTTGGAGGGTAGTCATTGAGTTGGCTTCCCACTCGGTTGTGAATTCGACCGCCCAAAGACAGAGTGATTGTCACCCCGATAAGCTATTGTCTAGAGGTTAACCGGTTGCCTAATAAGCGATTGGCGAAAGCCAAGGACATTAGCACGCGTGGGACAAACCCCATCCTAACTCATGGCATGAAAAAGAAATGAAAAAAATTGAATGAGGTCAAATTTTGATTGTAATCCACCATTTTGTATTGATTTGAGCATTTCATTCCAAAAAATCAATTTTGCCTTGCCGTTTTGCCGATCTTGGGACGACCCATGACCATTACTTTGTGAAGAATCTAGACTTGTTGTATCTTTTGCCTTTAGCATTGCGGGGATTATCGTTCCATTCCATCTGGTCGCCCTTGACAAAAGTATTTGGATAACGGTTATGAAAGTAGCCTAGTTTAGCATGATTTGGCGGTGTTTTGTTGTCATCCTTCTTGCCTTAGTGACTTGTAGAATTGATATTTGTGAGGGAGTTTACGATTTTGAATTTGTTCCCTTTTAGTTGTTTTCCGCCGCTTGAATGAGGCAAGTGGTTTTTCTTTCTTTACCGGCTGCCGGCTGGGAACCGGCTGGGAGGCTGAATTGAGGTTCTGGAAAATTCTTTCACAAATCTTCAAAATCTTATGTCAAGGACCCCCAGCCGGCCGACCGGCTGCCGGCTGGTAACCGGCTGGAAGGTCCTGGGAGGATCCTTTGCTAAATTCTTCACAATTCTTCAAGAATCGATCAAAATCCGGCTCGATTTCACCCGTTTCTTCGCCCACGCCGCAATACCTACAAAAATTGGATCGAATAGGAATATACGAGGCAACGGACGTAAAAACACCTAAAGATACGCAAATCGAGGTCGAATCGTGACCGAAAACAAAGAAAATGTAAAGGAAATGATGACCAAAATGGAGCTCATCAGTGAGTAGTCTCCTTGCTAGGGTAAGGGGTGATCTCGGGTGTTGTTTAGATGATAAATTCATGCTAGTAAGTTGACTAGTTGTTCTTAAAAAAGTAGTCTTCCATTTGTTGCATGCTAGGTGTTTGATGATTTGCCTCAACGAAAGTTGGGCTTTGATTTTAGCGTGACTTGCCTTTAGCGACAGTTGGGGGTTTGTCTTAGCATGTTTAATGGTTGGTTGTGGTATTTGTAGCGAAAGCTAGGGTATTCCAACCTAGGTTAGTCGACTCGAGAGAAGAGACTACCCGAGACTATTTGTTTGAGACCTTCTAGTTTTCTTCCTAGCATCTTCGTCTAACCACCTTAGTGACCCCCGAAACCCTAGTCTTCTCTTCCATTGATTCAATCTTATTTAGTTCTTTTAATTGTTCGTCTTAGTTGTTCTTTAGTCTTTAATCAACCACAAACCTATTACCCCCGACTCTCACTTAAATTAGAACATATATAATTACACAACTATCCCCACCGTCTTCGCGTTCGACCCCGATTTCGATACTACTTGCTTTCGGGTTTTATAAATGTGTTTGATGCCGGAATTGACGACAAAAACCGGAATTGACCGGCAGCAGGTAGACCGGCTGAGAGTCCCTTATGTGTGACAATGAAGAAAAGAAGAGAAAAGAAAAAGGCTACCGACCGGCTGAGAGTCCCTTATGTCCGCCGGCTGGGAGCCCAATAAAGAGAATGAAGAAGACAAAGTAAAAGGAAGAAAAGGGGGAAAGACGAAGAAGTGGCTACCAGCCGGTAGGCCGGCAGCCGTTCCGCCGGCTGGGAGCCCAGATCTGGGAAAGAACGAAAGAAGAAAGAAAAAAAAAAAAAAAAAAGAGGAAGAGAAGAAGGAGAGCACGAAGAAGAGGGTACCAGCCGGTCGGCCGGCAGCCGGTCCGCCGGCTGGGAACCCAGATTTGAGATTTGCAAGGAGGAGAGAAAGGAGGCGTGAAAAACAAAGGAAGAGGGTACCAGCCGGTAGGCCGGCAGCCGGTCCGCCGGCTGGGAACCCCATTTCACTGTATTTGCGGAGAAATCGAAGACAAAGGGAATGGGCTGTGAGCCGGTGCACCGGCGGACGGTGCCCGACCGGCTGGGAGCGCGGCTGGAACGTGTTATTTATATACCTTAACCCTCATTTTTCCACTCATTTCCCCTCATTTTTCAGATTTCCCTTCCCTCTCTACCTTCCCTCACTACAAAAACTCTCCCAAAACACTCCCAAACACAAACCCACTTCAATCCTTAGTCAAAATCCTTCAACTTTACCATGTCGGGAAGAACTGAACGACGATCGAAATCAAGGAATGATCCCATGGCTGGGCGCGAAAGAGTTGATAACCCCGATGCTCCATTTGTTTCGGGTGACCCCGATTTTCCCGGGGTTGTTTTCGATTCCGACACCCAAAAAGGTAATTTCTTATCTTTTGCTCAACGTCCCCTCAACCCAACTCGGTTTATTGATAGGAATTCCATGAGAGACTTGGGTTTGGATGGTGTAACCGGTGATTTGTTAAGGGATGTGGGTCTGAATCAGTTGTATGAGACCAAAGCAGTTTTGACATCCCCTAGATTGACATGGGAATTTTTGAGCTCTCTTAGGATAGCCAAAAATAGAGATTCGGGATTAGTCACTTTTTTGCAATTTCGACTCATGAACAAGGGGTACCATTTGACCCTTGCTGATTTTGCTGGGATTTTTGGGCTGAATAGTGAGGCCCCATTGCATGCCCCTGATTATGTTGTATTGGAGTCGGTTTGGACTTCTATTACGGGATTGGTAAGTTCAAGGGGGGAGAAGAAGCCGGCAAATAGGGTACATCTTGCTCCGATTAGGATTCTACAGAGATTTTTGGGGTGGACCGTCTTTTCCCGAGACGAGCCACACAATTTCACCACTATCGAGCTTGAGATTCTTGCTTCTGCTTTGATCACCAAACCTACCAAATTTGAGATGAACATAGCTCACCATATGGTGCTTCACCTAGCCAGACTCAGCCACCAGCCCCGTTTATCCACTCCCATTTGTGTAGGGGGCATGATTGCTTTGATTGCTTCAGCTGTTTGCCGGAGGAGCTTTAGGGTTGACTATATTGGAGGGGAGAATGTACTCTCCCGCCGCTACCTGATGGAGGTATTGGGGTGGATTAAGTGGAACCCCAGTGACAACAAGTCCTATTGGCAGATTCGAGTGGATGGAGTCGATAAAAACTCCATCCCTTTACCTAATTCTGAGAGGATGAGGGTGACGCCTGATCTACCCTCCTATCTCCTCCCTATTGAGGCTCCTTCTGAGGGTACTTCTTCCGGCCCTCCTGCGACCCGAGTCTACACCCGAGACCAGCGCCGGCCCACCTCCAGTGACCTTGCATTCCAGCAGCCTTCTCTTCCTATACCACCGTTCGGCGGCTCCAGTTTTTTCCAGGGGGCCTCTTCTAGTTCGGCTCCTCCTCCTAGCTATGTACCTCAGACTATAGTGGATTTCATGGCTCGCATGGATCTGAGGCATGAGGACACCGTTCGGAGGCGTGCACTTGAGGACGTACGACACGCTGATACTAATGCCAGGATAGACTATTTGTACCACGATCAGACTTGGGGGAACTTCTCCACTTATGATCGTGGCATTCAGCAGGGATACCGTTACAGTTCGGGGCACCATCCTTCTTACTACACTCCTCCCGAGGCTGAGTATGTGCCCTCCTCCGAGCCTCATTTCGCCGGAGATGTACATGTTGCTGCGGACTACTACTCTAGGCCGATTTTTCCCCCGGTGAGTGAGCATGGGAGATTTGATGCGCCTCCTCAGTCCTTTGCAGGTGCTTCCACTTCTGGGTTCTCCAATGAGTAATACATGAACCCGGATGATTTTTTGCATGGAGATGGTCATGGAGAGACCGGAGACGACGGTCTTGGTAACTAGTGAGAGGTGGTTGGTGATGCCTATGCTCCCCATTGAAAAATCCAAAGCAAGTAACTCCCTTAATCCAAATTTCACTTTAGTTTGCATTTTACTTTTTAGCATGCATTTAGCTTAGTCAGTTTAGTTTAGTTAGTTAGTTTCAGTTTTCAATTCATGTTTTCACATCATTAGTTTACTTGCATATAGTTGCATTCATTTAGATACATTAGATTTCCATTTTGTATCATATTGTCACATATAGCTTGCATACATGTAGATTAACGCATTTAGTTTGCATTTAGTTTAGTTTTTAGTTTTTCATCTTTTTTTGTCTCTTTTTGTTTTTATTGCTTTCATAAAAATCAAAAATCCAAAAAAATTGAAAAACCAAAAACTTTCAAAAATATGTTCTTTATTTTCCGGTTTTCCTCCTCACATTATGCATATAAATAAGTGTGGGGAGGAAGAACCGTTTATTTCAAAAAAAAAAATACAAAAACAAGTTTTATTTTATCAAAAATTTCAAAAAAGCCAAAAACATGTTGTTTTCGCTCTTTTTCTTCATTTCCCCCTTTGCACTCTGTTACATTGAGGACAATGTAAATCTTAAGTGTGGGGAGGGAAAATATCCACTTTGTGAATATTTGTTTGCTTTTGTAAGTATGAAAAAAACTTCAAAAATACCAAAAAATCGAAAAATTTCAAAAATTTCAAAAAATATGTTCTTCCTTTCTTTTGTTTTTGTTCTTTGTTTGTTTTGTATATATATGCTTGGTGGACTAACAAGTTGCAGATATGACGACAACCCGAGGCATTAGGAGAATGAAGATGCTTGGTATACTCTTTCCTACTTCTTTCTCTCCCTCACGATTTCTTTTTATGTTGAGATCATGAAGGAGAACGGGATTTTTGTGCTTTGGATGTTCCTTCGGGGAACTTGTGGTTGTTGTGGTTGATGTGCTGTTAGTTTAGCATTCTAGTTGTTGCTTGTTTGTTATGTTTAGTTTTAGTTTGCTTTTGTTTCACATGCTTTTTCATTTTCATAGTTTTGTGAATATGTGTTAGTCGGTTTTTCCGTTTTGTTTTTGTTTGTAAATATGCATAGGAGGTTGAATAGTGGAGGGTATATGCCGTCAATGATGATTTTTGTCTTGCATGTGTCTTTCCTCTCCTAATAGCTTGCACCGTTGATGTCACCTTGTTAGTGTTCTTGCTTGCAAGGACCCGGAAGTCTAGGCTTAATGACCAAGTTTCGACCACCTTGTGAGACCGTGTTAGACCTTGACTCGACCTAAGACCGACATTAGCTACTCAAATGTGAGGATAGAGCCTCCTTTTTAGTCGGTCCATCAAACCGACTCAGTTTAGGATTGTGAGTAGTCCTCCTTACGTGTTGTGTTATGTTTTTACGCATAAGAATGGCGCTCGTTCCTTATTTCCGTGATTTATGTTCATGTGCATGTGAGACAACTTTTGTTCCAAATAAATCAACTCCACATTTGCCAAATTAGCCTTGTTTTGACCCTTGCATCTTATTTCCCTTTTGTTTAACCACTTTGAGCCTTAACCTTTTCATTTGGCCTAAACTACTAAATGAACTACATCCCAAAAAACATCCTTCCTTGATCAAGAATGGTTGCTTTTATGGTGATTTGTAGGTGGTAAAGTCGGGAATTTAGATGCCGGTTGGTGGCTTCTTCCGTTGTGGTCTTTACTTTGTTTTTGTTTGGTGGTTGGGAGTTTGAAAAAGAAAAGAAAAGAAAAAAAAATGAAAAAAAGAAAGAAAATAGAAAATCAAAGAAAAAAGTTGAAAAAGTCTTGAAAAATCCAAAAAGAAAAATGTAAATACGTGTTTTGAAAAAGAAAAAGGCTAGCAATAAGTCCCTTCCATCAAGGGGACTTAGAAAAAGCCGTTGCTACAATAACACGGTCTTTTGATGTTTTTGCACGCGTACCGGGTTTACACATTTTTTGCATGAGATTTGATTTTCAAGTCATGTGTTAGGGTGTAGACGTTGTGCGGTGTTTCTAATAATGACCGCTTTGTCTAAGTTTGTGATGGGTCCGATTTTTCCAAAGTAAGTGGGGTTTACGCAATTTTTGCTTGGTTTTGCAAAAACCAAAGTTAGGGCATAGACGTTACTTAGTTGTTGTAATAAGGTGTTGTGTTGATTATGGCGACCATTCTTGTTTTTGAACCTCAAATCCTAGAACGGTGCTTGCACCAAACCGTTTTCACCTAACCCAAGCCCCATCACATCCTTGTAGTTGTTCTCATCATGTGCATTTGCATTTTTCATTGATTTTTGGATAGAGTACCATTCTAGATTGCGGGCATGCTTCGCAAGTTGAGGTAGGTGAGTGATTTTGGTTACTTTTTGTCACAAAAATCACCCCCCTTTCTTTCCTTGTGTGTTGAGTGTCACCCGTGAGAGTCGGTACTTAGGGTCCTTTTAGCGGTTATGGGTCTTGCATGGAGTCGAATCATGTGTGTGTCGTGTCATTCTTGGAAGTATAGCTTAGTACTTCCGATTGCCCGCCTTGAATTAGTTTCTTGGTCTTTGGTGATGTCATTCTTGGTTGCTTGAGCTTGATTTAGGAGTTTGACACCTTGGTTAGACTTTGAGTCGGCATCCTCCGCTATAGACCTCCTTTGTTTTGTTTTTCAAAACACCGCTTGAATGAGGCGAGCGGTTTTCTTTCTTTTCCGATGCATGTTGCTTGTCTATACGTGTTATGTTTTTACTCGTTTGCATCAAAAGTTTTGTAGCAAGACCTTACTTGCCTTGCAATAGGGCATTCTCCCACATGAATGTCAAATTGTGAGTTGAAAGGGCTACGGGTGTAGCTAAACCCGATTCGGCTTATAGATAGCTTAGTTAGTTTGTTTCTTTGTTTTTTTAATAAGGGTTATATAGTTACTTGATCTCTTACTCGAGGACGAGTAAGGTTTAAGTGTGGGGAATTCTGATGAGCCCAAATTTGGTCATTATTTTCTCTTGTTTTCCTTTTATATCGATCCCGTTTCACCCCCGTTTGGCGCGATTTCGCCCCTTTTTGTACTCGATATCTCTCTTCTACATATTTGTTGCCATGATGTAGGACTTGACGCGGGAATGAAGAAACGGGAGCAAAATGTGATGAAATCAAGGCAAAATAGGAGGAAATGAGCTGAAATGAAGAAATGGGTTCCTCAGCCGGTCGGCCGGCAGCCGGTCCGCCGGCTGGGAGCCCTTTAGCCTTGAATATTGAAGAATTTTGCAGAACTTGGAATTTGGGTCCCCAGCCGGTGGCCAACCGGCAGCCGGCTGACCGGCTGGGACCCCCTCACCCTTGGCATAATTCATTTCAAACCAGATCCGTGATTTTGCATCCCCAGCCGGTGGCCAACCGGCAGCCGGCCAGCCGGCTGGCAGTACCTGAGCATTGAAGAAAAAAGAAGAAATTTTCAGAAGTCCAAATTTGGACTCTCAGCCGGTCACAGACCGGCAGCCGGTCGACCGGTGGGAGTCGCTTTTCAGAAATTCGCGCACTATATAAACCCGCACTTAGTCTTTCATTTCAGAACGCATTCTTAAGCTTATTTTTAGGGTTTTCACTGTTTCATGTCTTGATACTTAGACACTAAAACACTCTTAAATATTTTAATCTTGTTTAGATCCTAGTTTAATCTTTCAATATTTGTTAATCTCTCTTTAGGATTCTACTTAGCCTTGTTCTTGGGTATTGTAAGAGGATTTTGTTGGGTTATATTTTGAAGGGTTTGAAAGAATCTTTCAACTTGTTATCCAAGCTACTTCCTTTTCTATAATCATTGGTATAATTCTTCTAATCTCTACTTAGTTTTTACTTTTATTTAAGTTTTCTTTGAATCAATTGTTTATGCTTTGCTTGTTCATGATGTTTAGCTTTTGTTCATCCCTTATGCACATGCTAGGGTAAGGGGTGATCTTGGGTGTTGTTTAGATGATGAATTCATGCTAGTAAGTTGATTAGTTGTTCTTAAAAAAGTAGTCTTCCATTTGTTGCATGCTAGGTGTTTGATGATTTGCCTCAACGAAAGTTGGGCTTTGATTTTAGCGTGACTTGCCTTTGGCGACGGGTGGGGGTTTGTCTTAGCATGTTTAATGGTTGGTTGTGGTATTTGTAGCGAAAGCTAGGGTATTCCGACCTAGGTTAGTCGACTCGAAAGAAGAGACTACCCGAGACTATTTGTTTGAGACCTTCTAGTTTTCTTTCTAGCATCTTCGTCTAACCACCTTAGTGACCCCCGAAACCCTAGTCTTCTCTTCCATTGATTCAATCTTATTTAGTTGTTTTAATTGTTCGTCTTAGTTGTTCTTTAGTCTTTAATCAACCACAAACCTATTACCCTCGACTCTCACTTAAATTAGAACATAATTACACAACTATCCCCACCGTCTTCGCGTTCGACCCCGATTTCGATACTACTTGCTTTCGGGTTTTATAAATGTGTGTGATGCCGGAATTGACGACAAAAACCGGATATCAATGAGCTTTAAAATACGAGTACAAATGATTAAAATCTAATGAAAAAACAATACGAGTTATTAAGATAAGACGAGCTTCAAAATATGAGCACAAATGAATACGAATACGAGATTAAAAGGATCACGAGCTTAAATATACGAGCACATAAGAATTCGGCCTATTAAGATGAGAATATGAGCTAAAGTAAACAAAATATGAAAACATGAGCTAATTGAAACACTTCTCGAACTAAAAAAATTGAATCAAATTTGAAAGGCGTGCGTCAAATTTTATGATATAATAAGCAATTAAGATTACGAGGTATAATTAAAAGAATACGAGTTACAAATTACGAATATATAAGAAATACGAGCTACACAAGAGAATAATAAATTTAGAGAATCGGGAACTAAAAAATACGAGCACACAAGAGCGCGAGCTATTAACGTAGGAATGCGACCTAATAAAGCTATTAAGCTAAGAATACGAGCTAATGTAAAAAAATACGAGCTATTAAAATAAGAATACGAGCGTATAAGAGGATCACGAACTTATAAATATGAGCATGTAAGAATACAGACTAATATAAAAAGAATACGAACTAACGTAAGAAGAATATGGGCTAATAAGAAAAAAATACGAGCCTGATGGCTGATACATCTGATGTTTTATTAGTCATCAAAAACAATCATGCCCGAATTTATTTTTAGAAGATTAACTATTACGATAATTAGTTTGAAACCATGTCAAGATATTACCCGGGCAACGCCCGGGCATGAAATCTAGTATTTAGTAAGAGAAAACATAAAAATCCTTAAAATATTATTTGATACTATATTACATATAGTTATCTCTCGGTTAGTTCTAATACGATTAGAACTCGTTTTAAGGAGAACCGATTTCCGTCACCTAGCTCGTGTTCGTATTTCGGTAATTAAGGGCGAGACTTGGGTGCATCGTAAAGGAGGCAATCTATCTTGGTTGCTCCGTGGAGGATCGTCCTTAGCATTATTCAGACCGAATGTAAGGGCCTTTATTTCTTATTTCCGCACTTTTATTAGCATGCATAAAGATCTAAACAATTTAAAGAGTTAATTTTGATAAAATAATTAGTGAGACTAATTTAATGGTAGGGGAGGTATGACCGTGTGACCTACAAGTGGTTTCAGAGCATACGGTTGCTTGCATGCAACTCGATTTTACGGTTTTTGCGAGTAATTTGATTAACATTAAAAAACGTAAAATAATTAGTACATATAAGGTATGCACTAAATTATTATTGCATGTATACCTTCTGGTCTTAAAATGTTTTAAGTCATTATGAACGATTTATGGAATTATATTGTTCAATCTTATAATTAAATTGTTAATTTATGCTAATAAATCGGTTAAAAACGTTTTATTTATGGGAAAATTAGTAAATTAAAAATTTTGGCCGAGATTTTTATATATGTTCTCACATGCATTTAACATATTATGAATATATAATTTTCGAAATTATTTGAGTTTTATGCATGGTTTATGAAATTTAAGTGTTAAATTGTCATAAAATGAGTTAAAAATGGGGTTATATAGTTAGATTATGAATTTAGCTACGAAACTATTTGGTGATGTCACATGCAATATTTAAAATGTATATTAAATTTTCCAGAAATTTTTCTTTTATATTGCATGAATATTTATTTTTAAGGTAAAAATCGAGATATTAGTGACATAAATTCAACTTAAATAGTTTAAGTTTGAATTCGGCCATGAAACTTTTATACAGTGTTATATATATTATTTCTAGCATGCAAGTAAATTTTGAGCTATTTATTTCTAATTTTGCATGAGAAATGATTTTAATTGTTAAAATCGTGTAATATATGGTATAATTTGTGAAATATAGTAAAAGTTACTTAAATAGCCGGAACAATTAACCCATATTAGTCATATTAGATATGTTCATCATCATATTTTTCTTGGGTGCCAAAATTTTCTGGATTTTTGATTTTTAATTTTTAAAAATTTAAATATAAACATTGAAATTGTAAGAGTCACAAATGATTATTTCGGTTCTTGAACAGTGTAATACTGATTTTTTTCCTGTCCATTTCAGTCCTTTGAGTGTCTTGGAATATGTAAAAATTTTATTAGTATTTTATTGCATTATTTATAAGGTAATTTTGAATTTCCGTTTAAATTTGCATGTTTATACGTATTGTTTCGAAATAAATAGTTTATTTCGGTAATATTAATGCTTTTTTTAAGATCTGAAATTTTAAGAAAATTTTCAGAATGTTCAAAATTTGAATTTTGAATTTTCGAAATATTTATGACTCAATTGTTTTTTATATAGTTTTTCCCGTAAAATCGATACTAAACCGAACAATGTAATAATAAATAAGTTAAATCATGTTGAAAGTTTGAGTAAGACTAAATTTTGAAACCTAAATGTGTTAGGATGTTTAAATTAATCGTGAATATTGATTCACATAATGTTTAGTGATTTTAAATGTTAAAATCACGCAATTCCATAAAACCGTGTTATATGATAACGATATTTAACTTATGTTTAAATAGGACGATTTGGCATAGGACTTGCATGATAGTTACATATTTATAAGCATTGCATATTTATTTATTTATTTATGAATGTCATAATTTAATTTACGTAATTTGGAATTATGTATTTTTGCTTAGTATGGCCTTAGTTTTCAATCGATATTTCCCGTAATAATGTAAGGGGCTATCGATTCGGTTGTAATTTAATGTGATCTCGTATCACTTTATTTTATTGCTTTATTTTATTTTATAATGTATAAAATAGATAAAAAATTTGTAATTATTATAATTCCGGAGATCCATGAAGACGATGCCTTTCGGAAAGGAGTTCCGACCAAGACGAAGTTTACCTTAGGATGCGTGCCGTGTGTGAAGTTCAAGGGACCAAGGAGTTGGTTTCCGAATTTGTAATTTTCAATTAAGTTTTGTTTTTTAGGAAGGCCATACTAGGATTTATTTATACTTTTAAGTTTTTATGCTTTTATTTATGCATTATATGTTTGCATGCATAGCCAAATCGTCGATCCATATCATGCATATTCAACGCGTTTATTGATGCCCGTCGTTAAGGGTATCAAAGATAAAATTTATAATTCCTAAACTTTAACTATAGATAGTGAAAGTCAGGGTCGAACCACAAAGAGGTGGGGAATGTTTATTGTTTGATGTTGATGTTAAGGTAACAATTTTTAGGGGTTTGATTTGTTGATTACTAAGTCTAAAGCAAGGATTAAAAATAAGACAATAAAATAAAGATGAGATTAAAACTATATTAAAAGGGATGCTAGCTAGGATGTTTGGGTAATAAATAGCTAAGGGAAAATAAATCCTAAGGTCAACATGTATTGCAGTCGCGTAAGGGGTGTAACATATCCTTTCGGTCTATGGTACATAATAGCTCCTTTCGGCCTATGCTATTAGTTCCTAGGTCTCACAATTATTGGGTGTCAACAATAAAGGTGATTCCTAAATTCTAGGTCACATACCTTCCAGTCTTAAGCAACCTAGCCGTCTTAAGGTGTAAACCAATGCCCTTCCCGTATCTCTCAATCTTAGGTAGGTCATTACTAACATCCTACAAGTCTCATTTCAGTCTCATTGTAGGGTATTATAGTCAACAAAAAAAGACGAAACAGAATTCATACGCGAGTGGGTCGGCCGACCGGCTAGTCCAGTCGGCCGACCACAGCCTTGGTCGACCGACCCATTATTCGAGTCGGCCGACCACGGCTCTGCTACAGGTCGGTCTCGGAATTTTATTACCTATGCATATTCATCCCCTACATCCTAACATATGTATTTAGCTACGCATAATTACTAAGACAACAATGAAAACGGGAATAAACATGGAAAACATAATGAACATCAATCTAAGCATGCAATAATAATAAAGCTTGGGATTCTATCTTAACCGAATACAATAATAACAAGAACAATAATGAAACTAAATTAAGAGAGTAATTACCAGAGACAAGATTAAGGCAGAAAAGGAACAAACTTTATTGAATGCTTGAGAATTATTGAAAGATTACAATTAAACTAAAGGACGGAATAAAACTAAATTGCGAACTTGATTGTTATGGTGGGTGCTAATTGATAAAAGCTAGATGATAAACCCTAAACAAAAGATTAGTTTATATAGGGCAGAAATTAAGAGTTTCCTAAGGATTCAAACACTGATAACGGACTTTCCGAAAAACCTTCTTGGTTTCGCTCGACCAGATTTGTGGGTCGGTCGACTTCTTTACGGGCTTCGGGAGTTCTGGGCTTCTTAGAACAAAGACCTGGTCGGCCGACCCACATAGTAGGTCGGTCGACCCGTTACTGCATAAGATTGCTTTGATTCGTCTCGGATTTGACTTTTGATACTTGATTAGTGATTCCAGTTGACTTTCTCCGTTCCTTAGTTATGCAAAAATCTCGAGGGCATAAGTTTGGTGTAAAATTGTCCTTTTTCCGCACAAATCTGCAAAAGTGCATAAAAATATGAAAGTGCACAATTGTTGGGAAATAAGGGCTAAAACATAGTAAATGAGCGACCAAATACGTGTAAAAATAGATGTAAAACATCATAAAATAGACACGCATCAAATTCCCCAAACCAAACCTTGCTTGCCCCCAAGCAAGAAATAGACTCGATCTTAACTAATGGAACGATTTCAGTCTCAGAGCGAAATTTACATGTAAGCCTAAACCAATGCCAAGTATAAAATGAGATAGTATTCAAATCATGCAAACGAGTTATGGTGTTGTCAAACTTGCAAAACTAGAGACTATAGAGACTTTATACCATGGACTCTCGCGGTACGCTCGAGACACTCATGAAGCAAAGGGTGAATATATGTAAAAGATAGGAAGAAGTATATTGTCATGATACTCACCTAACTGCGACCCATGAAAACATGCCTGCAATCTAACATGAACAAGAATTCTACAACTATGTATAACAAACTCATTAAGTGACCCAGATACGTGCAATTGAGGTAATGAAAGATATGTGAGGTAAAAGGTAAAAAGTGGTTAAGGAGTTTTTGGACTTGTGGGGTTAGTAGCGAAGCTAGTAAAACCGTTTCCCAACAACATAATTCACAACTTTTTGATATTAAGAAAGTGCTCTTTTGTAGCACAACTCTCACATTGAATATAAGAAAGGACTCCCAAATATTTTGATTGAAGTACGGGAATGATAACATGTAAAAGAAAGGGATACTTGGAACGAAAATTTGAATCTGATGCTGTCAGTTGGTCGACCGACCTATGAAGGGGGTCGGTCGACTGACTTTCTGTGCTTTTTGCCCTTTTTTTTTCGTTTCTTTCGTTTTTCTTTTTCTGAATTTTTCTGTTCTTTTTCTTTCTTTTCTTGCTTCCCTTATTTCTTTTCTCTTTTTGTTCATGATAGCATACAAACCAAGATGCCTCAAAAGTTAGACCAAAGACCACAAATACTAGCTTTGAAGGGTAGACTAAATATGGGATGTAGTTTTGGGGGAATAAAAAGACAATTTTGGCTATGTGAAGCTTATGGGTAAATAAGAGAAAAGGGATCCCAAATGCACGTATCAACACTCACAAAACGAGAAAGTAAAACAAGTATATAGCAATTCAAGTTCATGTTTATGCATATTGATGTAACATGTTCCAAGGGGAGTAATACTCACATCCTAGACAACTGGTTTAAGAATGAAACCAGGAAATAAGCTCTAAACCTTAGAATGTTTGGTAGGTTGCCAAGGTATAAGTAGAGTCTCAAGATATACAAATTGACAAAAACTCGTAGATATGCAAAAGACTCTCATACTAAAACAAGTTGACAAGGCAAGGTAAAGGCATAAACATGTGAAATAGCATAATTCATCCTTGAAATACTTTCGTTCCGACTCGACCTATATGCTAAAATAAACGTGCATTTTTTGGAAATTTTTTCATTTTTTCATTTTTTTGTATTTTTCTTTTGTATAGGTAAGGAAAATAAAGAAAAGAACAATGCAAGACAGAAATGCAATAAACGTGTGACAAAATGTAATGCATGTGACACGAAACCATTCCCCAAACCAACCCGCACAATGTCCCCATTGTGCATTAGCCTAAGTAAAGGTTTCAGAAAATTAAAAGAAAGATGCAAGTAAATAAAAACCAAGGAAAAACTGGAAAGAACTCACTGGGTTATGAAGTGCGTGAAAAACCTCCCCAAACCAGCGTAAGCTGGGAGGTTTTGGTGGCCAGCAGTGCCACTCAAGTACCCAAGATGGTTGCACGATTCCCGAGGAAGAAACGAACAGGCTGTGACGGACGAGTAGGTCGACCGACCTATATTTTGGGTCGACCGACCTTCCTGCGGACTGCAGAAAATCCAGGAATGCAGGGGCCAGGTCGACCGACCCATATTTCAGGTCGGTCGACCCCTCTGCTGTACAGGGGTCTCCGTTTCTTCGTAAAACCTGAAAAGGTATTTATATATACGCCCAGCAAATGCGCGAGGCGCCAGAAATAAGTCCAAAGTCTTAACTACGCAAGCACAACGGAAAAAGTTCTAAAAAGCAAGCAAACTTAAAAAGTCTCAACAATAAAAGTAAATTGTCTTAAAAACTAAAAATTGAAATAACTATCCGCGAAAGATGCGGAATATCTCCGACCACGGCTTTTGACGACATGCCGTAGTCTCCACAGTGTTTGCTTGAATAGCAAAACACATCTCTTTTCCGCCGCAAAGCGTATGCGACGGACTCTTCTCTTGAGCTTCTCTTCTTCTTTTCTTATCTTCTTTATCCACAGCATCTGGATCCTCATCTTCCCTGTAGCTCAGGAATCCCAATCCTCCTCTTTGCACCGCGGCCTCCTTAGTAATGGGTTTCCACAAACCAGTTCCTGCATTAGTCAAGATAGAAGAGCCCTCCATATTGCTCCCAATCTGGGGCGGAGGTGTTAAAACAGGTATAGAGGTAGGTAATAAAGCAGGAGAAGTAGTGATAACCTTATACTTCTTTTCAGAAGTAATTGCATTACAAGTATAGAGGTAGGTAATAAAGCAGGAGAAGTAGTGATAACCTTATACTTCTTTTCAGAAGTAATTGCATTACAAGTAATAGGGGTCATAGCATCCTTTTTCCTATAAGATAATCCATAAATAATAGAATGCTTCCCTACTTTGAAAGTTAAGGTTCCAGTACCTACATCTATGATGGCTCCCGCAGTGTGAAGGAAAGGTCTCCCTAGTATTATAGGTATATGGGCATCCTCAGGGATGTCCAAAACTACAAAATCTACAGGGAAGAAAAACCTGTCTATACGCACAGGGATGTTTTCCAACACCCCTACGGGTTCCATAGACGTACGGTCTGCCACTTGGACAGTCATGCTGGTTAATGCAAAATTGGTCATTCCTAGTTTTAGGGCAACACTTAGGGGCATGACACTGATACTAGCTCCTAAATCGCATAGGGCCTTTTTCACTGGGAAAGTTCCTATATTGCAGGGGACAGAGAAACTGCCAGGATCCTCCAGCTTATGAGGGGCAATGACATGTGATAGGAAGCTGGAGGATTCCTCAGTTAGGGCAACTGACTCAACTTTATCTAAAGACCTCTTTCTTGACAAAAGTTGTCTCATAAATTTAAGATAAGCAGGAACCTGCTGAACTAATTCTAAAAACGGAACTTGAACATTTAATGAACGAATTACGTCTTTAAATTTATCGAATGATACCTGCTCCTTGGTTGGTATGAGTCTTTCCGGGAAAGGAGGGGCTAAACAGTCAGTATTTGCAGCCCTTTTCAGGAATCTAGGGGTCTTGTCGCCCCGAAAAAGAAAATCTCTTAAGTTGTTTGGCAAATCGGGACGAAAAGGAGCTTCCTGTTCCGCATCGGGGGTCGGTCGACCCTCTTCTTCGGTCGATCGACCTGTTTCCTGTACAGCGGGATTTTCAAGACTCTGCTCAGAGGTCGGTCGACCTGGCTCCTGGGTCGGTCGACCTTCCTCGCTGTCAGTCAGCTTCAGCTGTTTTTCTTTCTCTTTTTCACCTCCCACTTTAGCTCCACTTCGTAGGGATATGATATTTAGAGTCTCTTTTTTCTGGTCCGTCTTGGTCGGAAGTTGACCCGGAGCCCTAGTATCGTTCTTGCCCGCGATTTGAGCAATCTGAGATTCTAACATCTTCATCCCTGCTTCCCTAGCCTGAGATTCCTTCTGAACCAACCCAATGATATTTTGGATAAGAGCGTCTGTGTTGGGTGGTGGAGTTGAAGGTGGTTGAGGGTTGAAGGGTGGTTTTTGGAAACCTTGCTTATGTGGGGGAATGTATGTGGAGTTTTGCTGAGGTTGCAAGTGTTGTGGGTTGAGAACATTCTGGCTTGTCCACCTCATGTTGGGATGGACATTATTATTATTTGGGTCATAAAAATTGTTCCCACGATAGTGTTGGAAAGCGACACATGTCTCATTGGATGAGGTACAAAATTTTGACACGTGCCCTTCTCCACCACACCTCTCACAAGCAAAGGGTCCGTCTTGAACGACATTCACCTGATAAATACCTCCCTTGCTCCCACTTCCTATATCGAACTTCCCTCCAACTTCTAGCTTCTCTAACTTGGCCATCAAGGCCTCAATAACAGCTACGTTAAACTCAGCCTTCCTTTGGTTACCGCGGGAAGTTCCATGTTCAGCGCGGTGCACAGTAACATCCTCTATTAACTTGAGACCCTTAGTCTCTCCGGAATTGTCTTGGAACCTTCCATTGGCAGCAGCATCTAAGTAGGCCCTGTTGTCATCATAGAGGCCATTGTAGAACTGGTTACAAAGAAACCATTGTTCGAATCCATGGTGTGGTATGGATCGAACAAGTCTCTTGAACCTATCCCAAGCCTCACTGAAATCCTCATTAGTCCCTTGCTTGAAATTTATAATCTGCGCCCTTAAAGTATTAGTCTTAGATGCAGAGTAGTATTTTCTGTAGAATGCTAAGGCTAAGGTATTCCAATCTGTGATTCCCGCAGGAGTGCGGTCTAAGTCTCTGTACCATTCCCTTGCAGAGTCCCTAAGAGAGAAGATAAACATGGTTTGTTTAATCTGGTCCTGCGTCACTCCTTCTGGGGGTGCAATAGAGCATATGTAATCTGTGAAGATTTCAATATGCTTTGCAGCATCCTCATTGGCCGAGCCTCCAAATTGGTTTCTCTCAACCATAGTAATATAGGCAGGCTTGGCCTCGAATGGCTTCCCAGTACCTGCAGGTAAAGTGAACCCCTTGTATAGGTCCTTCACCTGAGGCATGGAGTGACTGACAATAGTAGCTTCCTCTGTCATGTTTTCTTCTTCTTTTGGAAAAACCTGCAAGTAGGTAAAAGGTGGTGTTTTTGGTGAAGGTGGATTGTTGGGTGAATTTGGTTGTGAAGATGGTGTTTTTGGTGAAGTTGGTGATGGTGGTTGTTCAAAGATGTCCTCTTGGAATAAGGAAGATGGTGAACCTCCTTCCTTACTCGCTAAAAGATGCTTCCTCCTTTCTCTTAAGGTCCTCTCAAGCTCGTGGTCAAGTGGTAGGAGTTCTCCTTGGACTGACCTGCGCATAAGATGGAAACTACAAGAAGAAAGTGAGAAGGTTTAAGGAACAAAAGTTCCTTAAACAGAAAGAAAGAAACAAAAACAATAAACAATAAACACTGGCGTCACCTCCCCGGCAACGGCGCCAAAATTTGATGCCCGTCGTTGAGGGTATCAAAGATAAAATTTATAATTCCTAAACTTTATATATAGATAGTGAAAGTCAGGGTCGAACCACAAAGAGGTGGGGAATGTTTATTGTTTGATGTTGATGTTAAGGTAACAATTTTTAGGGGTTTGATTTGTTGATTACTAAGTCTAAAGCAAGGATTAAAAATAAGACAACAAAATAAAGATGAGATTAAAACTATATTAAAAGGGATGCTAGGATGTTTAGGTAATAAATAGCTAAGGTAAAATAAATCCTAAGGTCAACATGTATTGCAGTCGCGTAAGGGGTGTAACATATCCTTTCGGTCTATGGTACCTAATAGCTCCTTTCGGCCTATGCTATTAGTTCATAGGTCTCACAATTATTGGGTGTCAACAATAAAGGTGATTCCTAAATTCTAGGTCACATACCTTTCAGTCTTAAGCAACCTAGCCGTCTTAAGGTGTAAACCAATGCCCTTCCCGTATCTCTCAATCTTGGGTAGGTCATTACTAACATCCTACAAGTCTCCTTTCAGTCTCATTGTAGGGTATTATAGTCAACAAAAAAAGACGAAACAGAATACATATGCGAGTGGGTCGGCCGACCGGCTAGTCCAGTCGGCCGACCGACCCATTATTCGAGTCGGCCGACCACGGCTCTGCTACAGGTCGGTCTCGGAATTTTATTACCTATGCATATTCATCCCCTACATCCTAACATATGTATTTAGCTACGCATAATTACTAAGACAACAATGAAAACGGGAATAAACATGGAAAACATAATGAACATCAATCTAAGCATGCAATAATAATAAAGCTTGGGATTCTATCTTAACCGAATACAATAATAACAAGAACAATAATGAAACTAAATTAAGAGAGTAATTACCAGAGACAGGATTAAGGCAGAAAAGGAACAAACTTTATTGAATGCTTGAGAATTATTGAAAGATTACAATTAAACTAAAGGATGGAATAAAACTGAATTGCGAACTTGATTGTTATGGTGGGTGCTAATTGATAAAAGCTAGATGATAAACCCTAAACAAAAGATTAGTTTATATAGGGCAGAAATTAAGAGTTTCCTAAGGATTCAAACACTGATAACGGACTTTCCGAAAAACCTTCTGGGTTTCGCTCGACCAGATTTGTGGGTCGGTCGACTTCTTTACGGGCTTCGGGAGTTCTGGGCTTCTTAGAACAAAGACCTGGTCGGCCGACCCACATAGTAGGTCGGTCGACCTGTTACTGCATAAGATTGCTTTGATTCGTCTCGGGTTTGACTTTTGATACTTGATTAGTGATTCCAGTTGACTTTCTTCGTTCCTTAGTTATGCAAAAATCTCGAGGGCATAAGTTTGGTGTAAAATTGTCCTTTTTCCGCACAAATCTGCAAAAGTGCATAAAAATATGAAAGTGCACAATTGTTGGGAAATAAGGGCTAAAACATAGTAAATGAGCGACCAAATGCGTGTAAAAATAGATGTAAAACATCATAAAATAGACACGCATCATTTATCGACCGTGTCAATTAATTTATCGATAATTCACCGACTTAGTTCACTTATAGGAGATAGATAATAAATTGAGAAGATCTCTTACGTTATTTAAAATTGAGACATAGCCTTACCAAAGAGTAAAAGAACCAACGAAGTACTTTCTTCATAAGGGAGTGGGATCGGCTAAACCGGGGTGCTACCGTATTACGTTGGAGAAGTGGGGTAATATGATTGCGCTCTCGAAATTTGGTCGATCTCAACGAAGGTATTCGAGCCACTGTAGTGGTAATAAGCTCGGGCTAAAGATAAAAATTAATGTAATTTTATCGACCGGGAGTTCTAAAAGTAGAATCGATTAAAGGGTTAATCCACCGAATTGTATTAATGAGGGATGTATCGGCTAAACCGTGCTCGAGTTAGTATGGATTTGGGTCTCGGGATCATTTACTTAATTGGGTAAGAGATCATTAAGTAGATGCATAACTTGTTTAATATTTACAAGTTTAATTAATATAAACGATAATTGTGTTTTAATTCCTTTGTTTCGTTTGTAGTTCATTTTCAACAACAATCATCAAATGGCTAATAACGCTCCACCTCTCACAAACGTATCAGGGCTTCGATCATTCATGGATCGATGCAAGCTTGAGAAGTATGACGCCAATTTTAAGGATTGGGATGCCTAATTGGTTTTGGCCGCGGAAGGTGACGATAAGACTCGTTACCTAACCATAGCCGCTCCTCCCATTCCCGCTGCTCGTGCATTGGAGGCGACTCGTGAGGCCTATGAGACCTACATGAAAGAGTTGCATGCTCTTAAGAACGTGCTTATATTCTCCATGGAGCCGGAGCTCCAAAGGAGAATGATTAAGCTAGCCACGGCTCATGACATTTACACTAGAATTGCGACAATGTTTTCGCAAGCACCTAGGGTAATCCATGCAATACTCCGTATTTTATTATATTTTATTTTATTATTTAATAATTATTTGGGCGTGCTAATAGTTATTTGAACGTTCGTATTCGATAATTAATTTATCGAATAAGTGTGTTATTGTAATATCTCGTCTTTTCTTTATAATATTTAATATTATAGTTATCGTGTTGATATATTCAATAATTAAGTTATCACATAACGGATATATTGTTGATATTTTATATGTTGTTGGTGGGAGTTGAACTCGGGATCTTTGGCACACATTTGTTTTGGGCCTTGAAGTGTGTGCTACCTTTGAGACAGCCCACACCTCGTCACAAACACATCTCACAAAACAAACACAAACATCAGACCTCATGTTCAGCCGCCATATATAACCTAAACCTAGACCTAGTTCTACGCTAAACGACACACAACCAATACGCCTACACTACAGTCGCCCCATCAGGGTGTAACAAAGAGGGTTCACACGGTGGCCTAGGGTGGTCTAGGGTGGTTCGTTTGGGCAAGGAAATAGGTATGCTCACCACCTTTCTGTTTTTCGCAGTTTTGTCACCCTTTTTCAATCGCATTGTTCAAGTCGTATAAGCATGTTATGTTCTGATACTTTATGTGATAATGATCTATGATGTTCAGTAGCCATGTTTAGACCAATGTAGTTTCGTCGTTGACCACCGTTGACCGTTGCGTGGGGTGTTTTATCGCCTATGTCAATTCGTTCATTCTCGTTTTCAGAACAGTGTTGTTCGTGTGTAATTTCGATGCAGTTTCTGTCCATGATTGTTATGGGTGTTAAGGTATTTAGATTGGTGGTAGTCATGGTGTTTGGGTGGTGGTTAGCACGGTGGTTAGTGGTGGTTCAATATGGTTTTGTGTCGGGTTTGTCGGAGGGTTTGAATCGCTTGTTTTAAGACCACTGTTGTTGCTGGGTTGTCAGGGGTTGTTTTTGGGTGTCGTTATGGTGGCAACCGCTGCCGTGGACTCCCCCGGAACCACCGTGGCTCAGAGGAGAGTCCGGTGGTGTCGCAGGCGAGGCCAGTGGTGGTGGTGTTTGGTGGCAGCAGGGGTGTTTAATGTGGTGCCAACAGTAGATTTGACGCGAGTTGGACTGTTGCTTCGTTTACGGTTTCACTTGTTTATTTCTATTGCTACGGTTTCGCTTGTTTGTTAGCATCATCATCATTACATTATTATTATTATTATTATTATTATTATTATTATTATTATTGTTATTATTATTATTATTATTATTATTATTAGTTTTATGTTTATCATTGTTGTTAGTCATTATTATTATTAATAATATTATAATTAGTGTTTATATATTAAAACTAGTTATTGTTGTTGTAGTAATAATGTTGATATTATGGTTAAATTATTGTTAGTGTTGTTATGATTTTAACGGCATGATAATAATGTTTTGATATTATTATTGTTGTTGTTGTTGTTCTTGTTCTTGATTTAGCAATATTTTCTTATTTGAAATCCTGCTATATTTAGTAAGTTTATATATAGTAAGTTTATATTTAGTGAGTTTATAATTGACTAATGAGGATTGATATAATTAAGGAGTTAATATCAATTATGAACATGATCGAATAAACTTGATAGTGTTTGGTGGTATGGTTAGAAATTGATATTGAGTACTATTTAGCAATAAACTGAGTTCGAGGTGGAATAATTATGGCAGCTGTTCGATTGTCTTTCTGCAAGTCGAGGGAGGGGATATATCTGTGGTTTGTGTTATGACTTGAAGTATGTGTGTGTGTGATGCTTATTACGAGATGGTTATAATTGATATTGAATGTTATTGCGGATTATTTGATTATTATCTATTGTTGTGGAGAATGTGACTTGTGATATGGGACTTGTGATACGGGACTTGTGATATGAGACTTGTGATATGGCCATGGTGGGTGTGGTGTGATGGAAGTTATGATGTGATGGAAGGTGTGGTGTGATGGAAGGGGTGGTGTGATGGAGGTGAAGTGGTTGACTGAATGATGTGGAGATGGAAGGAAGTTATTATATGTTCATTTATGTCTTGTTGATATTTTCCTACTCAGCATCGTGGTTGACCTTGTGTATTCGTGTGACACCTACGATGATCCGGAATGGGGAGTAGATTCTACAGGAAAGAGACAGATGAGCTAGGAGCTGGTACAGGAATGTGAGATGTAGATTTGGGACCGACTTAGAATTATATCACTTATAAATCTGTTGGAGCTAGTGTCCTCAACAGTTAGTGCGACAACACGTATAAATCTCTTAAAGGAACACAGGGTATAGTTTGTATTTTAGCCAGTTGATTCACGTTTATCAATAACGGTTGGCTTGCTAGAAAGTTTGAAGTTATTGTCATACAGATGGCGGTAATCAACTGGCCCCTAAGAGTCACACCTAAAGTGTAACATCCCGTATTTTCATAAAATATATTTTAAGGGTTTTTAATTATTTTAAGTAGTAAAATAATATTTTAATAATTTATTGAGAAACATATTTTAATAAATCGTAAGATCCGTCTTAAGAACCTTAAGTCCTTAAGACGAATTCAACTTGGCAAAACTTAAGTCCGTGTCAAATAAAACCCGTTCATGTTACCAAACGCGTTTTCCTTTGAAACGGAAAGGACACTTATAAACCCCTAAAACCCTTTGTTATGTCGACATAATTCCATCTTCTCAAATAAGAACACAATGTTCTTCATTTCTCATTTTCCTCCTTAAAACTCAATCTCTTAATCCATTTTTCTTCATCATCCGGACTCCAAATCAAGGTAATAAATACATTTTCGGAATCCTCATGAAATTTGCAAGTCATCCGTCACTTCCAATTTTCCTTTCCTTCAACTCGAAAAAGTGACTGATTTTGTAGAATACGTCTTTAAGCTCTAAAATCCGTTTTAATTGATTGTAGGTGAAGGCTGGGACGATCCTAGTGTGGATAGCTACGTTATAGAAGAGGAGCTTTGATCGGAATTGTTTTTAAGGTGATGATAATGAGAAACTCGGCCTTATTTGTAATATTTGCACTTTTCATGTTTAGGATGGTTTAGGTTTCTGATTTCTCATGTTGTTGTTATTGATTGAACTTAGAAACATGATAGGAATGTTCACTTATGATGATTATATGCTTAGATGATGTTTCACATGCTAAGTTATTGATTTTCAGAAAATTGTGCTTAAGACGGATACAAATAATATTCTTGTTGAGGATTGTTTGTGGAATTAATTGCTGGTAGTTAGTGTATTTGATGATCATATATGTTGGGCAACCTTTGTATGTTGTGATTTTAGAAGTCTTGAAACGATTTGAGGAGTTTTGCATATTGTAGAGTATTTACGTTTTACGTACAGGAGACTCTGAGCCGGTAGGCTGACCGGCAGCCGGCTTAGAGTCAGGGTGTGTTTTGTTGTCGTGTGTTCAGGAATTTAGGAGTCAGGTTCCTGAGCCGGTAGGTCGGCCGCCGGTCGACCGGCTCATGATACCTCTTGAGTGTTCGTGAAAGTTTTCAAAGGCTTGGGAAGTGACTCCCAGCCGGCAGGCCGGCAGCCGGTACACAGGCTGAGTCACACCTTACGTTTTGGTTTATTAAAGATTGGTTATGGGAAGGGACTCCCAGCCGGCTGGCCGGCGGACGGTCCACCGGCTGAGAGCCTCTTCTCATTTATTTCATATTTTTGTAAAGGCTTAGGGGAAGGGACTCCCAGCCGGTGGACCGGCAGACGGTCTGGGACCGGATGAGAGCCCCTGTTCTCATTGTTTTGCTTATAACTTTCAAACGATTATTCGGTTTTGTTGGAGATTCGTTCCGTGTACCTTATATGTGTAATTGAGGTCCCCGGAGGATGGGCGACACTATATTGGGTTCGGGATTGGAGAGAGGATAGAGACCCCCCGGTCGGGTAACCGAAAGGGAAACCGGCTCTCCCTCATCTTAGTTCCCGGGATCAATTAAGTGTTGTTTAGTGGTTTAAGAAGTTAGAACTATAGGTTAGTTTCTATCTTGGGATGTTATTGGTTGATGCGTGTTAAGGTATGCCTTAAGCTGGCCTCTGAGCTTAACACGTGAGTTGTATGTCGCGTGATGGGATATGTGTTAAGTTCACCTCTGGACCCATTACGTGTTTTGCTTGTGGCGTGTCAGGATATGTGTTAAGTTCACCTCTGGACCTGACACGTGATCGGTTGTCGTACACGGGATATGTGTGTTAAGTTCACCTCTGGACCCGGTGTGCGATAGCTGTGTATTGGGATATGTGTTAAGTTCACCTCTGGACCCAATACTTGTTTGTAGCATTGGGATATGTGTTAAGTTCACCTCTGGACCCTTTGCTTGTGGATGTTTAGGGATATGTGTTAAGTTCACCTCTGGACCCTTTACTTGAATTGTATGTTGGGATATGTGTTAAGTTCACCTCTGGACCCGACATTGTTTTGGTAGTGGGATATGTGTTAAGTTCACCTCTGGACCCATTGCTAGTGTTTAGTGATATCTTGGTCTATGCCTTAAGTTGGCCTCTGAGTCCTTGATTGTGAAAGTGTGTTAGTATTCAGGTTATGTCTTAAGTTGACCGCTGAACCTCTTTACTTGATGTTTTATATCTGTTTCCCTTGAGATTGGTACAGTGTCAGATATGCATGATGAAGTTAATGATTGTATTACTTTGGTTGTAATCTGTTCACCCAAGGCATTGGGCGACTCTTTGGTCAGTTTCGTAAATAGTTTGGACTGAAAGACCCCCCGACCGGGTAACCGGTAGGGAAACCGGCTCTCCTTCCAAATAGTTTCCGAAGTTGGTTGAGAGCCGTGCATTAGTCATTGCATGATAGTATGAGATCAGTTATTGAGATATTGATATGCTTCACATGTTTATATATGCTGGAGTATTCTGTTTGCCTTGTTGTGTTACGTGTCGTTACAAAAGGTGGCTAGGAGAACTCTAGTCACTCCCCACTGATTGTGGCGTACATGTTTTCATGTATGTAGGTACATGCAGGTTGGACGGGGTTGGATGAGAGCTAGCGAGTGATGATCCACTTGTCGTCATATGACTTACACCTTTCGAGTAGCTAGACTCTAGTTTTGGATACTGTTTATCTTTTGGTGCCTGTAGGGATGTTCCATCCCAGGCTTTGTATATATTTGGTTTCCGTACTTAGAACTGTTATACTTATCTATTTTGTTTATATCAGTTTTCAGTTTCAGTTTTAATTCACCTCGCATGTTGTTTATATTTAAAAAGTTTTAATTCCGCTGCATTTTTAGTACTTTGTATGTTTTATATTTCCGCTTTCTCGAGGGGTTTTACATTTGGTATCAGAGCATTATTGCTCCCGACGCACTCATGTGACCCCCAACCTTAACTTGACCAAATAAACAAATAATGAATGAGAGATGGGGTAGATCTAAGGATTTATATTGTAGTCTATTTGTGATTGCTAATTGCTAAGTTAACATTTGTTTTTCTTTTGAAGGATGGTGAGAACCACAGCTGCTGAGAACACTATAATGCAAGCACTTCATCAGTTGCTTGAGAACCAGAGACAGCAGGCAGAGACTGTTCCACCTCCTCCACCGCCAGGCAATGAGGCCAATCGGCCTGATAGCCTCTCTTGGATAGCATCACAGATGTCCAGGAGCCACGTGAAGACTTATGGAGGCGAGGTTGATCCAGTAGCTCTTACTGAGTGGTTCCGTGAGATGGAAAAGAGCTTCACCATGTACTCGGTTGGCAGAGAGGATAGAGTGCGGCTAGCCACTCACTTTTTGACCCTAGAGGCCGATAGATGGTGGGCATTGACCGGACCGACTTTCGTTCTTGATCCTTTATTTGATTGGGAGGCTTTTAAGGATAAGCTCGAGACGAGGTTTTATCCTAAGGAACTTATATCACAGAGACTTAAGGAGTTCATGGACTTGAATTAGGGTAAGATGTCCGTTCAGGAGTACACCGACAAATTTAACCAGCTTGCACATTTCGCTTCGAAGTTTGTCAGGGATGAGGCTGAGAGAGTTTATTTCTATCGTGGGAAGTTAGGGCCGCGCATCGAGAGTATGGTTCGCCGTGACTCGACTTCTTTTGTGGAGGTTTATGATGATGCTATTTGGGCCGAGAGTTCCATTCGTGCCATAGATGCTGAGACCCGAGCTGCTACTTCTAGTGTTACTTCTCACCAGAGATCCGTTTACCAGGGGAAGAGACCGTTTGTTCCATCTACTTCTTCGCCTTCTTCTCAGAAGAAGCGATTTGAGAGTTTTTTTGCTCCGGTTGCTAAGACCATTGTTCACACCGACACAGCTTCTAGTGTTTGCCACCGTTGTGGTAAACCGTCTCATCCGGGCTTTGACTGTTTCAAGAATGCCTATAAGTGTTTCGCCTGTAATGGATTTTGGCATCGATCTTATGGGTGTCCCGAGAGAAATCGTTTCTGATCGTGATCCTCGTTTCTGCTCCAGATTTTGGAAGGCTCTACAGGAGGCTATGGGTAGCCGTTTGCTGATGAGTACCACATTTCATGCCGCGACTGATGGGCAGTCCGAGAGGACTATTCAGACATTAGAGGACTTGCTCCGTGCTTGTGCACTTGATTTCCAGAGTTCTTGGGAGCAGTGTCTACCGTTAGTTGAGTTTTCCTACAACAACAGTTACCATTCATCTATTGGTATGGCTCCGTATGAGGCGCTCTATGGTAGGGAGTGCCGTAGTCCGATCTGTTGGGATCAGGCGAGCGACGTGCACGACCTAGGACCAGACCAGTTAGCTGCGACGATTGACCAGGTTCAGCTTATCAGAGGTAGGATGAAGGCCGCACAGGATCGACAGAAATCCTATGTAGATGTCCGCCGTAGACCTCTCGAGTTTGAGGTGAGTGACAGAGTTTTCCTTAGAGTTTCACCGATGAAGGGCGTTAAGAGGTTTGGAGTTAAGGGCAAGTTGAGTCCTAAGTATATTGGGCCATTTGAGATCGTGAAGAGGATTGGTGCTGCTGCTTACCGTTTGGACTTGCCTCCTAGTTTGGGTAAGGTTCATAGTGTCTTTCATGTTTCTCAACTCCGTATGTACGTTAGTGACCCGAGTCATGTTCTTCCTAGAGAGATCGAGAACTTAGAGCCGAGTCTTGCTTTTGAGGAGCGTCCCGTGAAGATTCTAGACCGTCAGGACAGGAAGCTTAGGAGCAAGGTGGTGCCATTAGTGAAGATCCTTTGGCGTGCGGTGATGTTGAGGAGCAGACATGGGAGACCGAGGCTTCGATGCGTGCTGCGCATCCTTCTCTTTTCGATAGAGGTATAGTTATTTAGAATTTATCTTCGTTCGAGTTTCGAGGACGAAACTTTTTGAAGTTGGGGTGATTGTAACATCCCGTATTTTCATAAAATATATTTTAAGGGTTTTTAATTATTTTAAGTAGTAAAATAATATTTTAATAATTTATTGAGAAGTATATTTTAATAAATCGTAAGATCCGTCTTAAGAACCTTAAGTCCTTAAGACGAATTAAACTTGGCAAAACTTAAGTCCGTGTCAAATAAAACCCGTTCATGTTACCAAACCCGTTTTCCTTTGAAACGGAAAGGACACTTATAAACCCCTAAAACCCTTTGTTATGTCGACATAATTCCATCTTCTCAAATAAGAACACAGTGTTCTTCATTTCTCATTTTCCTCCTTAAAACTCAGTCTCTTAATCCATTTTTCTTCATCATCCGGACTCCAAATTAAGGCAATAAATACATTTTCGGAATCCTCATGAAATTTGCAAGTCATCCGTCACTTCTAATTTTCATTTCCTTCAACTCGAAAAAGTGACTGATTTTGTAGAATCCGTCTTTAAGCTCTAAAATCCGTTTTCTTGATTGTAGGTGAAGGCTTGGACGATCCTAGTGTGGATAGCTACGTTATAGAAGAGGAGCTTTGATCGGAATTACTTTTAAAGTGACGATAATGAGAAACTCGGCCTTATTTGTAATATTAGCACTTTTCATGTTTAGGATGGTTTAGGTTTCTGATTTCTCATGTTGTTGTTATTGATTGAACTTAGAAACATGATAGGAATGTTCACATATGATGATTATATGCTTAGATGATGTTTCACATGCTTAGTTATTGATTTTCAGAAAATTGTGCTTAAGCCGGATACAAATAATATTCTTGTTGAGGATTGTTTGTGGAATTAATTGCTGGTAGTTAGTGTATTTGATGATCATATATGTTGGGCAACCTTTGTATGTTGTGATTTTAGAAGTCTTGAATCGGTTTGAGGAGTTTTTCATATTGTAGAGTATTTGCGTTTTGCGTACAGGAGACTCTGAGCCGGTAGGCTGACCGGCAACCGGTCGGCCGGCTCAGAGTCAGGGTGTGTTTTCTTGTCGTGTGTTCAGGAATTTAGGAGTCAGGTTCCTGAGCCGGTAGGTCGGCCGCCGGTCGACCGGCTCAGGATACCTCTTGAGTGTTCGTGAAAGTTTTCAAAGGCTTGGGAAGTGACTCCCAGCCGGCAGGCCGGCAGCCGGTACACCGGCTGAGAGTCACACCTTACATTTTGGTTTCTTAAAGATTGGCTATGGGAAGGGATTCCCAGCCGGCTGGCCGGCGGACAGTCCACCGGCTGAGAGCTTCTTCTCATTTATTTCATATTTTTGTAAAGGCTTAGGGGAAGGGACTCCCAGCCGGTGGACCGGCAGACGGTCTGGGACCGGCATACGGTCTGGGACCGGTAGACGGTCTGGGACCGGCTGAGAGCCCCTGTTCTCATTGTTTTGCTTATAACTTTCAAACGATTATTCGGTTTTGTTTGAGATTCGTTCGTGTACCTTAAATGTGTATTTGAGGTCCCCGGAGGATGGGCGACACTATATTGGGTTCGGGATTGGAGAGAGGATAGAGACCCCCCGGTCGGGTAACCGAAAGGGAAACCGGCTCTCCCTCATCTTAGTTCCCGGGATCAATTAAGTGTTGTTTAGTGGTTTAAGAAGTTAGAACTATAGGTTAGTTTCTATCTTGGGATGTTATTGGTTGATGCGTGTTAAGGTATGCCTTAAGCTGGCCTCTGAGCTTAACACGTGAGTTGTATGTCGCGTGATGGGATATGTGTTAAGTTCACCTATGGACCCATTACGTGTTTTGCTTGTGGCGTGTCAGGATATGTGTTAAGTTCACCTCTGGACCTGACACGTGATTGGTTGTCGTACACGGGATATGTGTGTTAAGTTCACCTCTGGACCCGGTGTGCGATAGCTGTGTATTGGGATATGTGTTAAGTTCACCTCTGGACCCAATACTTGTTTGTAGCATTGGGATATGTGTTAAGTTCACCTCTGGACCCTTTGCTTGTGGATGTTTAGGGATATGTGTTAAGTTCACCTCTGGACCCTTTACTTGAATTGTATGTTGGGATATGTGTTAAGTTCACCTCTGGACCCGGCATTGTTTTGGTAGTGGGATATGTGTTAAGTTCACCTCTGGACCCATTGCTAGTGTTTAGTGATATCTTGGTCTATGCCTTAAGTTGGCCTCTGAGTCCTTGATTGTGAAAGTGTGTTAGTATTTAGGTTATGTCTTAAGTTGACCGCTGAACCTCTTTACTTGATGTTTTATATCTGTTTGCCTTGAGATTGGTACAGTGTCGGATATGCATGATGAAGTTAATGATTGTATTACTTTGGTTGTAATCTGTTCACCCAAGGCATTGGGTGACTCTTTGGTCAGTTTCGTAAATAGTTTGGACTGAAAGACCCCCCGACCGAGTAACCGGTAGGGAAACCGGCTCTCCTTCCAAATAGTTTCCGAAGTTGGTTGAGAGCCGTGCATTAGTGATTGCATGATAGTATGAGATCAGTTATTGAGATATTGATATGCTTCACATGTTTATATATGCTGGAGTATTCTGTTTGCCTTGTTGTGTTACGTGTCGTTACAAAAGGTGGCTAGGAGAACTCTAGTCACTCCCCACTGATTGTGGCGTACATGTTTTCATGTATGTAGGTACATGCAGGTTGGACGGAGTTGGATGAGAGCTAGCGAGTGATGATCCACTTGTCGTCATATGACTTACACCTTTCGAGTAGCTAGACTCTAGTTTTGGATACTGTTTATCTTTTGGTGCCTGTAGGGATGTTCCATCCCAGGCTTTGTATATATATATTTGGTTTCCGAACTTAGAACTGTTATACTTATCTATTTTGTTTATATAAGTTTTCTTATTCAGTTTTAATTCACCTCGCATGTTGTTTATATTTAAAAAGTTTTATTTCCGCTGCATTTTTAGTACTTTGTATGTTTTATATTTCCGCTTTCGCAAGGGGTTTTACATAAAGGATGGAATCTGAGAGATATGATTAGATGAAAATGTAATCATATTGATACCCTATATGGCTAAACGGTTAGTCAATGTAATGATGACATAATTATTTAATACTGATTAAATAATATTAGCTCAGACGAATTAAAATGTTAATTCGTAATTAAATATAAAATGTTATATTTAATTATGTGTAATGAAATTATTTAATAAATATTAACTGATTCAATTAAATATAAAAGGTTATATTTATTTAGTGGATTATAAATATAAGATATTTATAAGATAAAACATTACACAAGAGAGATATAACCGATTTTATAAAGATAGAATTTCGGTCTGAGCAATTATTAAGTTGTTCAGTTGTTATGAAGTGTTGTAGGTAGAACCAAATACTGATTTGGGGAATCCTAGTTGATGTCTAATAGCAAGGTTGTGTGCAGCTATAAATAAGACACTCACTCTGCACTTAAAGAATACGAGTTACACGACATACATACTCCCTCTCTCTAGCTTTCATTTTACACAAAATTAAAGGTAATTTTGCAATTTCTAGCTCAGGAAAGGTATTTCTCAGATTCTTGGGTGCAACGATTATGAGGATATCTGTTTTGATATCTGATCTTAGGCCTTTGCAAGGACAGAAGGTTAATTCTTGATCCCAATCTTTGTATCTTGTACTTCGTTTATGAATATAAATCATATATTATAAATTTGTCATAATCCTGCATATAAAGAATTGGGATTATATACAGGTATTTTCCCACAAGTGGTATCAGAGCCTAAGGCTTACAAATTTTATTTTTGTATGATTTTCATAAACGTTTTGAGAAAATTTAAAGGAAAAAAAAAAAAAAAAAAAAACAGCCGTGTATGTTTGTAGCCGAGACAATTTTTTTTGTTCGTCGCTTTCCTTTTTTATTTATTGTTGTTGTTGTCTTAAACAGTTAAAATAACAAAATAATAAATTTGTTGATGTTTTAATTTAATAAAGATTGAATTAAAACGTGAAAGGAAATCGTCTCACATGTTCTTGAATTACATAATTTGCTAAAGGATCGATCCCACCATAATCTTGATATTCGTCTTACAAGGTTAATTTGAATGATTAAGATTACAACAATATCTAATAAAGATTAGAATTTTGTAGGTTATCGATCTCGTATTTAGCAACCCGACATTAGTTATTCAAGTTCATGAGTTTTAAAAAGAAAGAAAAAAAAGGAATTTCGAAATAAGGCTTTCCATGGGTCTGTTTCGACGCATTGATAAGTTCCAGCGCTTTTCTGGGTCTCTTTCGACGCTTTTCTAAGTTCCTACACTTTTGTTTCTACGCTTTGCTAAGTTCCAGCGCTTTTCTGGATCTGTTTCGACGCGTGGCTCAATTCAGCACTTTTAACCGTCATTTCTCAGTTTTTGCGTTTTCTTTTTGGCATTTTAAAGCGTCGGAAATCAGTTTCAAGTGTTTTTTAGTTCTGTTTTCAGCGTTTTTTTGTTACAGCACTAATTTTACAGCGCTTTTGCGGTTTTGTTTGTTTCTCGGCTGTTTTAATGTTTTTGGGCTGTTTTTAAGTTTTTTTTTAATAAATAAATAAAAAAAAATTATACATTATAAAGATAATGTGTACTTTTTTTTTGGGTGAAAAAGTTCACTAAGTTTTGATACCTAAATTATTTTAAAACGGTTTAAAATAATGTTGGATTAATCATATTATACGATAATATGAATATGTTTGTTTGATTAAATTATGAGAATAAGTACGGAATTATCACATAATTTTAATCAATAAATGGTGGTTTGGGTAAATTACTCTACATAATTACGGAATTATGTCTTGAAAGATTAATTTAATTAGTATGACGCATTATATACATTATATTTTTGAATGAATGAATGGTTTTATTTACAATTTTGCAATCAGTTGTATTTTGTAATACTTAGTATGGCCTTAGTAAATTATGTTTTCGTAATGAAGGAAGCATAATTTGTGATGTATTTTTGAGATCTCGAATCTCCCTTGTGTAATATTTTTTTTTTTTTACGTTTTTGGGAATTAGAATGTTATAATAGGATTTTATTATGTAATTCTTCAAATGTAAATAAGAAGACCAAGACGGAGATCGGATTGCTCACTACCACTACATCACCTAGAAGGAACATCAAGACAAGACAAGCTTCCAGGGTCCATTGCTGATTGGATTCCAAGTTGTATTTTTGTTCTTTTTAGTAGGAGGCCACACTAGGACTTGCTTTATTTCCGTTTTGTTTTTCATTCACATGTTTGTTTTGCATCATTTTTCCGCCTAAACCAAACCACCTGAATTGCATGAAAATTGACTCATATAGTATGTATGCTACTCTGTGTCGACATAAAGATGTCACACATTTTTCCCTTAAAGCCATCACCTTAGTTTATTCATTTTCGCATGCTAGATATTTGTTCACTTAAATGAATTAAAATTAAAGATGATGGGATCTTCCTCTATAACCTAAAATTGAGATTAGTCTTTTATAAGTCAAATTACTATGAATCCCTTCTTCGTCGCCACGCATATAGGACCTTACTCTCCATATGACCCCTTCTACGTTGGGTAAGTAGTAGCTGTTGACTTATTTTACCTCAACATCATGACCCTCGTACGATCCTGTGGTCATGGTGGACTAAAGATAGAATTTACAGAAATTTATCGACCAAGAATTCTAAATGTAGAATTAGCCAAGAGGTTGGCTTATCAATTTACTGAAATTGAGTCTTGGGATCGTTTATATAGTTCTTGAGGAAGATCAATTATATAAATGCTAAAGTTCTCGCATTAAACTGTTTTTGCTAGACTATTTACAAAACGATGGTATGCTTATTATGTTTTAATTTCTTCTTTACAGTGTAGAATTTATCTAAACAAAACAATAATACTGCAAATACTATGGCTGGTCATAATGATGCCCCTATGCCTAGTGCCACACTAAGAAAAGAATCCTTGCTTAAGGCTTTCATGGACCACATGAATCAGTCCACGCGACTGAAAAATGATGGGTCCAACTTTGCGGACTGGGAGGCTGCATTACGGAATGCAGCTGTAGCTGATGGTAAGCTCAAGTATTTAACTGAGCTTTTACCACCTAACCCAGGCCCCACTGCTAGAGCTAACGTATCACAAGCTTATAGTGATTTATTTCGTTATGGAAGCGGGTGCGATAAAGAACGTACTCATTTTTGCAATGGAACCCAATTTGCAAAGACGCTTCATTTCCCATGGTGCAAATAGAATTTTCACCACGCTCACAAACAAATTCTCAAAAGCACCGAGAATCGTTTCATATGAGCACACCTGTCGCTTCTTCGATGCGAAACTCCAAAAGGGCCAACCAGTAAGCCCACACATTCTCAATATGATTGAGAATGTCGAGAAATTGGAGTCCCTGCACTGCAAGATCAGTGAGAACGTAATCATTGATCGAATGCTTCATTCACTTCATGATGGTTTTTCCTTATTCAGGGCAAACTATTACATGAATGTCATGAAGAAAAGTCCTCCTGAGCTACACTCCCTTCTCGTACATACCGAGAAGGATCTTAATTTGAGTGGGAGCATGAAGCAAGACGTTCTCATGATTGCAAAGAAGGGAAAGGGTAACGGAAAAGCTCAAACAGAGCTAACAGTAGCTAAGCCTCCTAAATTCAAAAGGGCCGGATTTAAGAGTGGGCCTGGTGAGACAAGTAGCTCACAAGGCAAGACAAAGAGCAAATACGGTAACATTGAGTGCCACCATTGCCACAAGATTGGGCATTGGAGGCACAACTGTCCAGTGTACCGTGAGGACATAAAAGCAGGCCGCGTCACTCCTGTTGGTATGTCATCTTATATTCATATGATTGAGATTAACCATGCAAGTTTCGGAACTTGGGTACTTGATACCGGTTGTGGTTCTCATCTGTGTAATCATTTGCAGGGCCTAAAAACATCACACCTCTCGCAAAGGGTGATGTGGACCTGCGAGTCGGGAATGGAGCAAAAGTTGCTGCTGCTTCCATGGGAACATATGTGATCCAACTACCGAGCGAATTTGAGTTATATCTGTATAACTATTATTATGTACCCAGTTTATCTAAGAACATTATTCCAGTTCCCGTACTCGATAAAGACGGATTTTCATTCTTAATAAAGGATAATAGCTGTATTTTCTCTTTAAATGGAATGGTTTATGGTAAAGCGGTTTCCATGAATGGTATATATGTCTTAGATCAATCGACTAAAATATTACACATGAATAATAAGAAACTAAAGGTTGGCGACAAAGATCAAACATATCTATGGCACTGTCGTATGGGACACATAAATAAGAAACGTGTAAAGCAGCTAATACAGAATGGCGCTATATCTCCATTTGATTATGAATCATTTGGCACATGTGATGAATCATGTCTCATAGGCAAAATGATTCGTATTTCCTTAAAAGGTGTTGGAATGTGCGCTGCTGACCTATTAGGCCTCGTACATACAGATGTATGTGGACCTATGCCAATCACCGCACGAGACGGTTATAGATATTTCATCACTTTCACGGACGATTTAAGTAGATACAGATATGTCTACTTAATGAAGCATAAAAGTGAATCCTTTGAAAAGTTCAAGGAATTCCAGGCGAAGGTTGAAAACCAACTAGATAGAAGGATTAAAGCACTACGATCAGATCGTGGTGGTGAATATCTTTCGCATGAGTTTGATCAACACCTTAAAGACTGTGGTATAGTACTACAGTTAACTCCACCTGGAACACCACAATTAAATGGTGTGTCCGAACAGAAAAATCGAACACTATTAGATATGGTTCGATCCATGATGAGTCACACAGTTGTGCCGGATTCATTATGGGGCTTTGCTCTATTATCAGCTGCTCTTATACTTAACCGAAGTCCGTCTAAAGCTGTTGACAAGACTCCATATAAGATATGGAAGGGAACCGTCCCTAACGTGTCATTTATTCGGGTTTGGGGCTGCGAGGCTTATGTCAAGTGGAGACACGAGGATAAGCTTGGCCCGTGATCGGTCAAGACATACTTTATTGGTTATCCAAAAGGAATGTTTGGTCATTACTTCTATTCGCCTACCGAACACCGCGTTTTTGTTGCGGCTAGTGCGAAGTTCTTAGAGAAAGAATTTCTCGAGAATAAGACAAGTAATAGAACCTTCGATCCGTCGGAGATTCAAGAACCAACTACTGAGCAACCAATGGAGGAAACCGTTCCTTCATCTTCTGTTGCGGTCAGTATTCCTGAGGAACCCAGGAGGTCGGGTAGACACTCCATTCCTCCAGATCGATACATCGGTATGATCGAGGAACTTGACGGAGTTTACGTTTTTCTCTTATAGAGTAACGAACCCGTGACCTATAAAGGAGCCATGACATGTTCCGACTTAAAGCTATGGCTTAATGCCATGCAATCCGAAATGGACTACATGTATGAGAATGACGTATGGGAGTTGGTTGATTTGCCTGATAAGGTACGACCTTTTCAGTGCAAATGGCTTTATAAGATAAAGCGCTCCATCGAGGGACAACCAGACACCTATAAGGCACGACTAGTGGCAAAAGGTTTCACTCAAGTCCAAGGGTTGCACTATGATGAGATTTTTGCACCCGTAGTCATGTTGCGTTCCATTCGGATTATCTTAGCGATTGCTGCATTTCATGACTACGAAATATGGCAAATGGATGTGAAAACCGCCTTCTTAAATGGTTATTTGGAGGAGGAATTGTACATGGTACAACCCGAAGGTTTCACAGATCCTAAAAATCCTAAGAAAGTGTGCAAGCTTAAGCGTTCCATTTATGGACTTAAGCAAGCATCTAAGAGTTGGAATCATCGCTTCGACCAAGTGATAAAAAAGAATGGTTTTATTCGATCAGTCGTAGAACCATGTTTATATATCAAGTCGAGTGGGAGTAAGATCGTCTTTCTGGTGTTGTATGTCGACGATATACTCTTGATCGGAAATGACATCCCTCTCTTATCTTCGGTTAAAGTATGGTTAAAGAACCATTTTCAGATGAAAGATCTGGGTGAGGCACAATGTATATTGGGGATCCGTATCTATAGAGATAGATCACGACGGATGTTATCACTGAGTCAGGAGTCTTATATAGATAAGATTCTTGACAGATTCTGCATGGCCAACTCCAAAAAGGGGTTACTTCCGATGATCTTGGGGGTGCATTTGAGTAAGGCTCAGGCACCTAAGACACCGGAAGAGGTCGAGCGCATGAGTCGCATTCCTTATGCGTCAGCTATAGGATCGATCATGTATTCCATGATATGCACACGTCCAGACGTGGCATATGCTTTGAGTATGACGAGTCGGTACCAAGGCAATCCAGGTGAACCACACTGGATGGATGTGAAAAATATTCTTAAGTACCTACGGAGGACTAAAGATTAGGTATTGACTTATGGTGGAGGCACTGAGCTTTGCGCAAACGGTTACGCAGATGCTAGCTTCCAAACGGACCGAGATGACTCGAAATCTCAGTCTGGAATCGTTTTTACTCTTAATGGCGCTGCTGTCAGTTGGAAAAGCTCCAAGCAGAGTGTTATTGCAGATTCTACTACTGAGTCCGAGTACTATGCCGCTTCGGAAGCTGCAAAGGAAGCTATATGGATGCGTCAGTTCTTACAAGGACTCACTGTAGTTCCTAGTTCGAACGACCCGATCACCATCTATTGCGATATAGAGGTGCCATCTTCCAGGCTAAGGAGCCTAAGTCTAGCAACAAATCTAGACATGTACTGCGGAAAGCTCACCTCATTCGAGACTACGTGGAGCAAAAGGAGATAGTGATAGACAAGATTGCGACAGATGACAACATCGCAGATCCTCTCACTAAACCATTAAGACATGATAAACATGAAGGGCACGTTATTTCAATGGGAATTAAACGTGTTCCTGAGTTGTATTAGTACTTTTTGTGAGTTGGATATTCTATCTATTTCATATACTATTTATAACACCATCGATTTTGTTTTATATATTGTTTTTCATGTGGATTGTACTGACAACATTGAAAACCACAAAAGTGAACTGAATTACATTTTATTTGTTTTAGTCCGTAATCGCCTACACGAGCTGATAACTCTGGCAATTATTTTGTGACGTCGATTGATGGTGGGTTCAATAAACCATAAGTCAAACCGTTGACTGATCGATCACAGATATGATATTATAACGATAACGCGTAGGACAATTTTCGTGACGACGCAATGGAGTCCTAAATGTTATAAAACATTCGGTGCCGGGTCGTGGATAGGACGTCCATCGTGTTGCTTGAGTCGATTCTTTTGACTGTCGACTGTTTCTTGAGATAAAGGGCAATTTTGGGTGACTTTGATTTTTTTTTCACTAGCTGACCGTAACTGGGGCTAAGCAGATTTTTTTTGGGTCATTTCATACTGTGCTTACATCTGCAAGATTCGAGTTGAAGGAAATATCCACCCCTTTCAGGTTTTAATATTTCTCAGGGCCACTCGAGGAGTATTAACTGAAATGCTTGGCCAAGCTCGAATAATGATTCGTTATCAGTTGAATTACTCTCTAGTCCGGAAAACCACTCTTGATACAGATCGCTTGTAAAATACGACCTTTGTGAATACAGATTTGCAAATTGTTTTACATTGAGTGGGAGAAATTTAATTGGATATGAGAATCGGTTATCGCACATACACTTGTACGGACAAATGGGAGATTGTTGGAGCTAATGTCCTCAACAGTTAGTGCGACAACACGTATAAATCTCTTAAAGGAACACAGGGTATACTTTGTATTTTAGCCAGTTGATTCACGTTTATCAATAACGGTTGGCTTGCTAGAATGTTTGACGTTATTGTCATACAGATGGCGGTAATCAACTGGTCCTTAAGAGTCACACCTAAAGGATGGAATCTGAGAGATATGATTAGATGAAAATGTAATCATATTGATACCCTATATGACTAAACGGTTAGTCAATGTAATGATGACATAATTATTTAATACTGATTAAATAATATTAGCTAAGACGAATTAAAATGTTAATTCGTAATTAAATATAAAATGTTATATTTAATTATGTGTAATGAAATTATTTAATAAAGATTAAATGATTCAATTAAATATAAAAGGTTATATTTAATTAGTGGATTATAAATATAAGATATTTATAAGATAAAAAATTACACAAGAGAGATATAACCGATTCTATAAAGATAGAATTTCGGTCTGAGCAATTATTAAGTTGTTCAGTTGTTATGAAGTGCTGTAGGTAGAACCAAATACTGATTTGGGGAATCCTAGTTGATGTCTAATAGCAAGGTTGTGTGCAGCTATAAATAAGACATTCACTCTGCACTTAAAGAATACGAGTTACACGACATACATACTCCCTCTCTCTCTTGCTTTCTTCTTACACAAAATTAAAGGTAATTTTGCAATTTCTAGCTCAGGAAAGGGTATTTCTCAGGACATCTTGGGTGCAATGATTAGGAGGATATCTGTTTTGATATCTGATCTTAGGCCTTTGCAAGGACAGAAGGTTAATTTTTGATCCCAATCTTTGTATCTTGTACTTCGTTTATGACTATAAATCATATATTATAAATTTGTTATAATCCTGCATATAAAGAATTGGGATTATATACAGATATTTTCTGACACTTTTATTCTGTTGCGTAGTGTTGTTTTATCAAACGTTAAATCTAATCAGTTTTTATATAAAGCACTTTGGTTTCATTTACTTTGTTATTCACTACCTCGGACATTACGAGATGGTAACAACTCTATTTACTGAGGATGTCTTGCTAAAGGCTCCTTAAATAAATGGGGGTGTTACAAGTGGTATCAGAGAGAACGATCCTTAGGCCTAAACCAAATGAATAATAATGAACGTAGGAAGAGTCAAATAAAATGAACCCCGAGATGAAACTGATAGGAGCCCCATAAAGGAAGGGGATGAGTTAGAGTCCCCCTCACACCAAACCATGGGCCCTTTTGGTTCTGTCTCGGGAACCCAATGAGAGTAATTGAAGAGTGGGGTAGATTATATAGTGACCTAGTTATCTTGTACTAACGTTCTTGCAGGAGAAGAATGAGGTAAGTAATATTTGAGTTATGATTAATGATGTGTGTTGGAAAGATATGTATGATATGAAATGTGGATCAATCTGGATGATGGAATTGAAATTTTAAGAGTTTAGAGGTGTAATTGTTGAACAATGGTTAGAGTAATGTGATCATAGTATGTTCGTGCATGGAATGTTCATATGGTGTATGGTTATTAAATGACTATCGTAGCTATGTAATATATTGGTTGGTATTTGGATATGAAAGATCAGATTCAGATGTTATAGTGATCCATTTCTAGTGATATGCGGAATGTGCTACCCCAACCCATGAATGCTATATAGTTATGTGTTGCATAGATCGTACTTAAAGTTTACATGACAATTTCTATTTACACACAATTAGTTTAGTTATAGAGTCATGTTTCAATAAGTGGCACCTTGGTGATTTCTGGTATATATATTTACATACTATTATGTTGTGACTGTTACGATGGTAGGAACTAATGCATTGTTCATACATGTATAACCATTGGATTATTTCGTGATGTTACTTCTCAACTTCGCAATCTTACCGTCTTATAGATGACAATTTCGGTTGAAATAATGATGTTACTTTGGTACAATGTAATCCCAACGCTTCAAATGACATGTCAACATGTTTTGGAAAAAAATAATGGTTATATTTAAATGTGATAGGGTGAAGTGATTTTAAGGAACACAAATTTTTGATAAATTTTCAGAATGTTACCTTGCTTGCGAGAGCTGCCATTTAAAATGTGTTCTCTATATGTGTATGGAAATTTTATGTATGATAACCTTCTGTATTAGTTTTCAATGTTTTTGGTTTCATGTTAAAACGGCTTATATTTTGAGAGAAATAAATATTTTAGCCGACAGTGGTCAGATTGTTATTGCTGCACAGTCCCGTTTTGACCCATCTTCCTGTAAAAGAAATCATTTAAAAATAAACTTGGTTATTGTTTATGCATAATTCCAACTTTACTGTTCAGAATATTCGTTCACGTTTCAAAATGTTACGCCATGTAAAATCTTAACGAGCCATTATTTAATTGTGATTTTTGCAAGTTGCCCAATTTTCTGTTGAATCGCTGTAAAGTCCGTGTTCAGACCGATTGAGTTGTAAAAATTGTATTAAATAATTCTCTTGAGATATGTATTCGATTCTTTTTCCTATGATTAGCTGATCCTTTATATTTTCTAAAAACTATAATCGCCCACACGTTAGCTAAGCTGTTATTTAATTATGATTCTTGTAAGTAGCTGCAGAATGTTTAGTTGGTGAAATTGTGAGATATGTAAGTTTCATATACAAGTTTAATCAAATGTGAATTATGTGATGTGACCCCGTGATATCCTGATATGGCATTAGTAACATGAATAATATGCATATGGTATGAGTATGAACCTCACTACATGATAGCGTAACCTTGTTTATTTCGTCAAGTTTAATATAGAATTGTTTCAATTGTATGTCTAATATTACGACCTCAAAATAATTATTTGCTGCTCGTATGTGATGTCCAAAGCATGGTTATCTGAGAAGAGTATTGCCAAGTGACAGAATGAAATTTAACTGGTAAGCTTATTAGCATGATATAGCAATTTAATGGTTACACGTAATTGTGATTATTTGAACAATGTGAATCTTGTTGATGTTCTTTCGTATATTGATGGTTTATCTCTGCCTAGTTCCCTGTGATTATAATCTTTATAACTTTTTCAAGTATATTGTTATACCATACAGTGAAGTGCATATTGTTATACTTAGAATCTGATTGCGATGTGTTGAATTATTAATTGTTTGACATATGATTTATGGAAGTACTAGTCTGGTGAATTCGTTTACTTTTATCGTTAAATTTTGTTTTCATAATTCATGAACTACAAGAACATTGTTTAGTAAAGGAGAGTTAAAATGTCTCCTTGTAGTCTTGTTTCGATCTATAACTTGTAAAATTGTCTTTGATTCGTGTTTATAAATTGTCACAAACTACCCTTTCAATGTTTCAAACATTTCAAAATATTTTCAAAAGTGATAAACCAGGATAAAGCTTGATGTTTGATAATTATGTTGATTGTTTGCATTATGACAATTCTGTAGCTATGTGTCGATGAAATCCTGTTTGAATGTTTAATTGCTGCGCATTGTATAAAACTCTTATTTTACAAGTCGTATCTAGTAATAGTTTCATGATAAATGACGTAATGTGAGTGGACGGGAAATGTACCTAAGTGATTTTTGTTAACTTATTAATATCTGGGAATGTTATACAGTCTTGTGAGTCTATGATTTGTGTATATCTTGTGAAATATATTATGATTATGAGCATGAAACATTTTAATTTGTCAAGTATGAACTATGTGCTTCTTGATTGTTTACATTGTTGTAAATATATTAAATTTGTGATAAAATTTCAAAGGTAGGTAAGTGTTAGCTACCCTGATTCTGCTTTACTGCGTAACACGGTTTCTACCGATTCTAGTACTCTTGTTTTGCTCGAGGATATATATATGTTTGCATAATAATTGCTATGGGTTCTTACGAGTACTTCTTTGCGTTGAAATTAGTAATTGTTCCTTTATTTTGATAGTTATATTTCCTATTGATAAGATAATCCTTTTATTTGTGAGACGGGTTGAGTTGTGAGATGGGTAAACTTTTGGTAATTGATTATTTGTTTATGCATAATGGTTTTGTATTACGTTGGTTTGATATAGCGTCCAGATCCTTATTTTTTTTATGAACTGTGGAATGGTAAGTATACATACAAGTATGTCAATGAACTTGGAAGGTAATTACTGATGAGATTGAGTTGATGAGATTGAGTTGCTCGTGAGTCTAGAAAAAAGGCCATGGTTGATTTTTTTTGAGTTTGAGATTGTAGTTCAGTACTTTATCGAGTTATCGTATTCTTTGACCTTGACTCGTAGGTGAGTAGCTTAGAGTTTTACTCTCTAAGTGTTGAGCAGTTCCTTTAATGGAATATTTGACTATATTGATATCGAGATTGAGATGGGAATTGGTTACTGGTTTGAGTTATGAGTTATTAAGCTGTTGTGCCACATTGCGTTTTCGGTCAAGTGTGACCTTGATTATTGAGTCATATTCTGTGTTTGAAATCGATATTGAAATGGAAAAATTGATTGCGTCTTTATTCCGCCGGTTCACTCACCCCTTGTGTTTGGTCTTAGATTCGACAATGAGTGCGATACTTGGTTACTGGGAGTGAGATGTTATGAGATAAAGTAATGAGTAAGGCAGAGTAATGAGTTGGGATTTGTATAATGAGGTTACGGTTACGTAATCGTGTTTTAAGAAGAATAGGATTGTAAAATCTTAATGATTTATGATATGGCTAGTTGTTACGACATGACTAGGTAATATATCGCGATTGTTTGAGTATACGTATACTAGATAATCTTGATTACTTCTGTGATGCATTTTATTGTGTTTCGTGAAGTATCCTTTATTTTAGTGGTACGTTAAACTTTGGGGACAAAGTTTTCTTAACAAAGGTAAAATGTGACATTGCGAATTTTAAAAGTACCTCGATCTGTTAGTTAAGGATGTTGTATGAGGTCACGCCTTGTGTTCGTTACGTGCCATGTGACCAGTTTGTTGACCATAGGATGGTGAACTTCGGGACGAAGTTCATTTTAAGGAGAAAAGACTGTAATACTCCGTATTTTATTATATTTTATTTTATTATTTAATAATTATTTGGGCATGCTAATAGTTATTTGAACGTTCGTATTTGATAATTAATTTATCGAATAAGTGTGTTATTGTAATATCTCGTCTTTTCTTTATATTATTTAATATTATAGTTATCGTGTCGATATATTCAATAATTAAGTTATCACATAACGGATATAATTGTTGATATTTTATATGTTGTTGGTCGGAGTTGAACTCGGGATCTTTGGCATACATTTATTTTGGGCCTCGAAGTGTGTGCTACCTTTGAAACAGCCCACACCTCGTCACAAACACATCTCACAAAACAAACACAAACATCAGACCTCATGTTCAGCCGCATATATAACCTAAACCTAGACCTAGTTCTACCCTAAACGACACACAACCAACACGCCTACACTACAGCCGCCGCATCAGGGTGTAAAAAAAGAGGGTTCACACTAGAGATGGCATTATGGGCTGAGGCACGGTGGGCGGCACGGCCCAGCACGGAGCACGGCCCGGCCCGGCGGTGTTTTCGAGGCGGCACGACACGAGCACGGTCGGGCTACCTCCGGGCCGCGACGCACAATTTTCGAAAAATCTGTGCCTTGGCACGGCACGGCCCGAAGCACGGCGGGCCATGGCACGCAACCGGCACGACGGCCCGGCACGACCGGCCCGGTCTGAGGCACGATGGGCTTCATTTATCACAATTTAATCCATCTCATATTCTCTATTTCTCTTCTACTTATCTTAAATTCTTAATTATTATATAATTTTTACAATTATACAATTACAATATAACTTATAAACATATAAAAATCTTGTATAAAATATTTAGTAATATAAATAATTAGTTATATATATAAAATAGTTAATTGGGTTTGTTGAATCGGAAATTCGGAAGTTCAAGCAAAAATAATTACTAATTAATATTGTTTCTTAATCGTTTTATTGTATTTTTGATTAAATAAACTTGTAAACTTGTATCGTTTCATACTTTTTTAATAAACGATTGAGGTATTTTTTTTAACATCGTTTCTTAATCGTTTAATAACAAACTCTTTTTTTTCATCGTTTCTTAATTATTTGATTAAATCGTACACATTAATAATACAATAAAACAAGTGAACAAGTAAAAAAATTGTTTTTTAAAAAAAAAAATATGTAGCACGCGGGCCGGCCCATGAACATGGCACGACCGGCCCATGAGCCAGGCACGGCATGGCACGCAAATCCACCGTGCCATGGGCGGGCCGCGACTGGGCTTTCAGTCACCGGGCCAGGCACGACACGGCACGGTGGGCCAAAAAGCACGGCACGAACGGGCCATTTTATAGGTTCCGACACGGTGGGCCAGCACGCGGGCCGGCCCAGCACGGCCCACTGCCAACTCTAGTTCACAAGGTGGCCTAGGGTGGTCTAGGGTGGTTCGTTTGGGCAAGGAAATAGGTATGCTCACCACCTTTCTGTTTTTCGCAGTTTTGTCACCCTTTTTCAATCGCATTGTTCAAGTCGTATAAGCATGTTATGTTCTGATACTTTATGTGATAATGATCTATGATGTTCAGTAGCCATGTTTAGACCAATGTAGTTTCGTCGTTGACCACCGTTGACCGTCGTGTGGGGTGTTTTATCGCCTGTGTCCATTCGTTCATTCTCGTTTTCAGAACAGTGTTGTTCGTGTGTAATTTCGATGCAGTTTCTGTCCATGATTGTCATGGGTGTTAAGGTATTTAGATTGGTGGTAGTCATGGTGTTTGGGTGGTGGTTAGCACGGTGGTTAGTGGTGGTTCAATATGGTTTTGTGTCGGGTTTTGTCGGAGGGTTTGAATCACTTGTTTTAAGACCACTGTTGTTGCTGGGTTGTCAGGGGTTGTTTCTGGGTGTCGTTATGGTGGCAACCGTTGCCGTGGATTCCCCTGGAACAACCGTGGCTCAGAGGAGAGCCCGGTGGTGTCGCAGGCGAGGCTAGTGGTGGTGTTTAGTGGCAGCAGGGGTATTTAATGTGGTGCCAACAGTAGGTTTGACGCGAGTTGGACTGTTGCTTCATTTATGGTTTCGCTTGTTTGTTTCTATTGCTACGGTTTCGCTTGTTTGTTAGCATTATTATTATTATTATTATTATTATTATTATTATTGTTATTATTATTATTATTATTAGTTTAATGTTTATCATTGTTGTTAGTCATTATTATTATTACTTACATTATAATTAGTGTTTATATATTAAAACTAGTTATTGTTGTTGTAGTAATAATGTTGATATTATGGTTAAATTATTGTTAGTGTTGTTATGATTTTAATGGCATGATAATAATGTTTTGATATTATTATTGTTGTTGTTGTTGTTGTTGTTCTTGATTTAGCAATATTTGCTTATTTGAAATCCTGCTATATTTAGTAAGTTTATATATAGTAAGTTTATATTTAGTGAGTTTATAACTGACTAATGAGGATTGATATAAGTAAGGAGTTAATATCAATTATGAACATGATCGAATAAACTTGATAGTGTTTGGTGGTATGGTTAGAAATTGATATTGAGTACTATTTATAGGAACTGAGTTCGAGGTGGAATAATTCTGGCAGCTGTTCGATTGTCTTTCTGCAAGTTGAGGTAGGGGATATATCTGTGGTTTGTGTTATGACTTGAAGTATGTGTGTGTGATGCTTATTACGAGATGGTTATAATTGATATTGAATGTTATTGCGGATTATTTGATTATTATCTTTGTTGTGGAGAATGGGACTTGTGATATGGGACTTGTGATACGGGACCTATGATACGGGACTTGTGATATGGCCATGGTGGGTGTGGTGTGATGGAAGTTATGATGTGATGGAAGGTGTGGTGTGATGGAAGGGGTGGTGTGATGGAGGTGAAGTGGTTGACTGAATGATGTGGAGATGGAAGGAAGTTATTATATGTTCATTTATGTCTTGTTGATGTTTTCCTACTCAACCTCGTGGTTGACCTTGTGTATTCGTGTGACACCTACGATGATCCGGAATGGGGAGTAGATTCTACAGGAAAGAGACAGATTAGCTAGGAGCTGGGACGGGAATGTGAGATGCTGATTTGGGACCGACTTAGAATTATATCACTTATAGAATAATCATCAGTTGTACTTTTATTCTGTTTCGTAGTGTTTTTTTATCAAACGTTAAATCTAATCAGTTTTTATATAAAGCACTTTGGTTTCATTTACTTTGTTATTCACTACCTCGGACATTCCGAGAAGGTAACAGCTCTATTTACTGAGGATGTCTTGCTAAAGGCTCCTTAAATAAATGGGGGTGTTACAATCCAATATGAGGCGGCCTCCGCCTTCTTTTATTTGACCTTAAAAGAAGGTCAAAGGATTAGTCCTCATGTGCTCAAAATGTTTGAGCTAGCCGAAACCTTGAAGCTACAAGGGGTGAATGTTCCCGACTCTCTTATTATTGAAAGAATTCTTCACTCCCTAAACAAAGTGAAAATGTATGCTCAGTTCCGGGTGAATTTCAACATGCGTAATCAAGAAACCTCTTTGGACGAATTGCATAAGATGCTTGTCCAAGCGGAAAGGGATATGGGACTAAATGAAAGTTCCACGAAGGATGTGCTCAACATCGAGAAAAAGAGCAAGGGAAAGTTTAAGCGGAAGGCTAACAAAGGCAAAAGTGTCAAAGCCTTCAAGCCCACATCTCCTAAAGAGAAGACCTTTTTGAAAGGTGCTTCTTCATCATCATCTTCAAAAGTTGAAGACAAGTGCCATTATTGCACTAAGATGGGGCATTGGAAGCGGAATTGCCCAAAGTATCTCAATGACCTCAAAGCCGGAAGGGTTCTTGCAGTAGGTAATAATTCTCAATTAATTCATGTTATTTCGTCAACTTTTGTATGTTGATACAAGTTGTTGATTCTTACCCCTTTCATAATTATTTTGAAGGGGCTCCCTCCAAGGATAAAGGCAAGGAGAAAGAGAAGGAAGCTTGGAGTTCCTTTTATGGATGGCTAGGATAGCATCCGAAGATTGAAGACATGAAGAGCTTGGTTCTAATTTTCATTTGATGTCTTCTTTCGTTTTGCATTTTAATTTTAAGAACATTTTATTTCTTGTATGATAAGGATATTGTTAATCCAAACAATGGTTGTAATATTGGTGACTTGGTTTTCAACCCAAGTCGTCTATTTTGTTCTTAATAATATCTTGTTTTAAAATGCGTTGTGTGGTACATAACATGAATTGATACGATCTTCATAGATCGTAATAAAGTACCTTGAATAGTTCACCGTACGCTAGACATGATAGGATCATAATAAAGTAATTTGATTTACTTAAAAGAGAATTATACCCCGTGAAATACATCAAACTCAATTATGAGAACATTAGTTCATTATAAGATGATCACCTTAAATGAATGAGTACTAATGTCTCACTCCTCATATTACCTACTATCCAAGACATTGTTAACGGGCGAAATTGCTATCCTTCTAAGAATAACGGTTATTTTAAAGGATAGAGTGGGAGAAATTTTACACCCGCAAACCAATGGAATAAATATGGGATCTTAGAGAAGAATCATATATGGGGTCCTTAAGAAGAACCCTAAGAGATTGGATAGAAGAAACTACGAGAGGACACAGAAGAAACTACGCGAGGACATAGAAGTAAATGTTCCTTATGTCATTAGTTCCTAGTGAGGACAAAAGGAACCGCGTGTATAAACGGAAGGAAAACGTTTCCATGAAGTTAATGTTTCTGATTTTATAAGATAATAGAGGAGAAATCGTCTCCCGTCCTCTTGATAATAGTATTTCTTGTTCTAAAGGATTATAGAGGAGAAATCATGTCCTGATGTTTTCCAAGGGAACGAGGACGAAAAATGAAATGTTCATAATGAGTTGAGAAGATGTTAATTGAGTAGTTGCTAGACACTATGAAGATAGTGGGAGATATTTAACTATAAAGATAGTGATACGAAATTCAGTGGGAGGAAAAGTTATTAGAAAATTGAACCTACCATTAAGAGAGAATGGTGATTCTTTAAATGTAAAATATAAGAGTTTTCAATTTTAGATGAATAAATATGTTAAGAACATCATAGGATGATGAACATCATAGGATGATGAACAATCATAAGTGAGTTTATTATATTATAATGAAACGTCACCTATTGATTTACAAAGTTGAATAGATTGTTCATATCGATGAATATAGAATCATTTAGATATGAACGCATTGATTCGTATGACCTTTATTAACATACCAAAATGTTGAAACGAAAACCTTATTTCGATATAAGTTCTCGAGGAGATCTGGTGGATCGGATCTAGGTAAACTACAATATGAATTCTAGTATAATGTGACTATATTCGTAAGAACTACATGTCACAAGTTATACGATAACAGTGGGAGCTTCTTTCAGGTAAGGTGACTCAAGTCTAGTATGAGGATTAGAAATGTACTTGAATAAGATCATATTATACGAGATAATATGAGTCAGAAGGAAACCGAAATTTGTAGTTTTGGATGATGCAAACCATTAATATAAATTGATGGATGAGCATCAAAGATTGTTTATGTGGAGCAGTAATATCGTATTGACTGTTCGTACATAACAATCACTCTTATCGTTTGAGTTATTATTAACTCACTCATTATATAATTTGTCAAATCCAAATGGTTGTAAGAGACAATTTTGAACCTCATAAGTGAACTGGATTAACTTAGTATAGCCCATAGTCGCTTGTATGAGGTGACGTCTCGAAGCGTAGTGTGAGGCGATTGATGGCAAGTTCAGATGTCATAGAGTCATAAGGGATGACTAGTCGATTACATAGGCAGACTGCAGAGATACTCTGTCGGGCAACCTGTGACCGCTTATAGAGTTCTGGAAATTTTATATTAGCCTGGTCGTGGCGAGAGCTACTATATTATTCACATGAGTCGATTCTTAGACTAGAGACTGTTCGCCTAAGGTGGCACAGTTTTCAGATTGACTTTGATTTTTGCTCTACGATCATCCGTTAAAAGGGGTCAAATGGGCATCTTTTGGGTCATGATGGACTGTGTTAGTCGAAGGGAACAATAGGATAGGAATTGTCCAGTCCCTCGTCAGGGTTATCTTAAATCTCAGGGCCACTCGAGGAGAAGTTTAACTGAAAATGCGTGGCCACGCTCGGAAGGTATCTATGGTAGATAATTCCGGTCAAAGCAGTTAAATCTCCAGATCGAGGAAACCGCTCAAGATATGATCAAATGTAAGTAAGACCTGCAAGACACCTTGCATTGAGTGGGAGATGATTTAATAGGACAAGAGAATCGGTGACCCGCACACTTGTAGAGGACAAGTGGGAGATTGTTGGGAAATGTGTCCTCAACAATAGTGCGATCACGTCAATGATAGTTATCATTGACAAATCTTATGATAAGAATATGCAAGGGATTATCCGATATTATATATAGTCAACTGACCAACATTAATCGGTAATGATTGGCTGACTACAGTTTCACATTACTGCCGTATGACGGTGGTGGTCAGTTGATCCCTTTAGGTCACACCTATAGGAAAATCCCCTTAATTGATATGTTGATCAATAGTATACGATACGAAATGATAAAATTCCTTAAAATCGAATATCGAGAAATTAGAGGTTGAATCTTAATGTAAGATTTATATTTGAAATTGAAATGTGTCGATTGTCAAATATTAATCGATATGTTTGAAATATCGAAATTAGAATTTGAATGGTTCGAGGTTGTAACAAACGTTGTATATCGTATCGACGATTATTATAATAACCATATTTTTGGACGGTAATTACGAATTACTAAAATAATTTGTTAAATATGATTTTAATTAATTTAGAAATAGTATTTATCTGATAAATATATTTTAAATTAATACAAATGAATTATGTCACATGGGATGTTACATATTTCACATTTGTACAAATTTACAATTGTAAAATGGAGTCCATTTTACAACTTAGTGCACCGTGTGGTTTTAGGTGTTATGGTTAATTAAAATAGTTTTATACACCTTTAAAAACATAATGATGGTAATAGCTTTCAACCCTAATTGATAGCTTCCATGCCTTTGGTTATGGGTAAGCAAAATTAGGCTCTTACCCTTCCCTAGGCCGAGACCTGTTTTGGTAAAATTTCTACCGAGTTGAATTACTGTGATGTAGGTCAAAGTGTCAACCAATATGAAGATTTACGTAGAAAACGAGTATGAAAACGAAATAAATAAAATAAGGACACAAGAGGTTTTGGTGACGCGGAAAAACCCAATGAGGGAAACAATCGCGGGGGGAACGGAATCCCACCAAGATTTTTACTATAATCTAGAGTATTCGCTGTTTATAATGGAGTACAAGTATGTGAGTAAGTAGTGAAGTTTACAACGTATGCATGAATGATTATGGAATGCCCTAATTTTCCTTTTATAGGCGTGGGCTCCTAGTCAACTGATTCTGCTCTGGTTCTGGTCAGCTCCAGGAATATAGGAGTAAGTTGAGGAGAATATGCTTCTAGGGTTTTGACCTTCTCTTCTCCCTTCAACGGCTCTTTCCTGGAGTATAACTTGTTTCGTGATGGGCTGCTTGTACCTCGGTCTATCTTTGGGCCCAATAGCATGATAGCGATTTTTGGGCTAAACAATTTCCCCCAAATTTCAGCCTAATCTTGGCTTTAATTGGGCTGGAATTTCTTTCTGCCTTCAAATGTGCTTCGGGAATTTATGGGGGTAGTTGGGGGGATTCCCACAACTGTTTACAGCCGCCCTACCTGTCCCACTTGTCCCACTTGTCCCACCTTCTCATTAACTGCCTGTCCCCTCTTCATTTACCCCCATTTACTTTAACCTTTCAACTTTCAATTTTGAATTCCCGTTTCAAATTTGACCCTCTATAAATACCCTTGCAACCGTCCTTTTCACTTTTACTTTCTTTTCTTTCTCACTTTCTTTACCATCTTCTTGCCTTTCTTACTTTCTTTCTTTCGCAGTAAAAATTCTTTCATTACTTCTTTTTAAAATTCACCATGTCTGCTCCTGGGTCTTCTTCCGCTACTCCCTCTGCTACTCCTGCTCCTGCAGGGTCTTCTAGATCTACTCCTGCTTCGGGGGACTACTCTGGTCCTTTCCCTTCGCAGGGGCTGCTTGCGGCCAAACATCTGTGTGACTCTGCTTTCAACGAGTCTCATGCTTCTCTTATCAAGATCAGGTTCGGGTTTCCGGACGGAGTTACTTATCACTTCTCTCTTCCTGGCGAGAAGGCCGATTTTGAGAGGGAAGGATGGACTTGCTTCTATGAGTATCCTTTCCGCATGGGTCTAAGGTTCCCTTTCCCTGATCTGATTGTTGATTTCTTGAAGTTAACCAAGTTGGCTATGTGCCAGATTGCTCCACATGCATGGAGGATTTTACTCAGTATCTGCGCCTTAAACCTTGAACGAGTGCTGAACATTGGTTTGGCTGATTTGGGGCAGTGGTTCACTCCTCGTTCTCTGGGTCACTCTCAGTGCACAATCCTTAGTCATGACAACATGCCCTCTGCTTTTATTTTTTCCACCACTCCAGACGATAGTAAGTGGTTTACCCGTTTTATCTTTGTCAAGATTGACACCCTTCCTTATTCTCCAGACTACATCTTCTCTGAGTGGCAGCCTGTGGAAGCTATGGCCTCTGATCTGGTGTTTGTTTTTCTAGCTCTATTTTCTTCTGTTGTCTTTTGCTAATAGTTTGTTTGTTTCTTCAGGGAATAGCCTAGCCAAGTTCCATGAATCCACGAATCCCCCTGCTTCGAAGGCCAAGCTCCTGGATCTTCCTGCTGAGGAGAGGACGTTCTCCAAGCTGGTCCGGGATTCTGCTGTTCTGGTGGTGAAGAAGGAGGGTACGATGTTTCTGGTCTGGTTATTTTTTTTGGGTGGTTTCTTTTGTTTGCTCTGGCTGTTCTGATGTTTGGTGTTTATTTCAGGTAAATCTAGAGTAAACGTGGACAGGGTGATGCAGCTGCGGAGGAAGAGGTTTACTCCTGGGGACGCGGGGTCCTCAAAGAAGAAGAAGGTGGATACTGCTGAGGAGGGCCTTGCTGGAGCTGGGTCCAAGGTTGCTCTTATTGAGGTGGATGCTGGTGATTCGGTCCATGAGTCTGCTCCTGCGACTTCCTTTGTTGATCCTTCTCCTTTGAAGATTCCTATTGAAATTCCTACCCTTGGTTTTAAGGTTATACCTGAGTGTCTGCCTCGGCCATCCTCTGGGGAAGGTTCGTCTTCTCCTGCTCTGCATTTGGAACTCCCAGAGGGTTTTGGTGGGTCCAGAACTAACCTCTGGCCTGCCTTGGACTCACTGCTCTTTCCTGCCTCTGCCTCTATTGTGGAACCTCGTCCTTTCAAAGATCTGATCAGACGTACAATAGAGGTTTCCTTTGAGGTAGCTTTTTTTTCTCTTTTTCTCTTTTTTTTTGACCTGGTCTGGATTTCCAGGTCCTGGAGCTGTCACATTGTGCCAAACGTCAGAGCGAGGTTCTGTTAGCTGAACTTCACTGTATGAAGGCGGCTCAATCTGAGGCCCTGAGGAGGAGGCAGGAAGTGGAGAGGATGCAGGAGGCCCTGGCGAAGAAGGAGCGGGAGATATCAGAGGAGTTGAGTTTGGAGGAGGCCCTGAGGGAAAATCTGCGGCAGGCTGTTGAGCGTTCTCGCCGGGACGTGGCTATAGGTCAGGAGATGCTCAAAGCCTAGGAGGAGACCTTCCAGAACCAGTTAGCCGCGGCTCACTCTAAGCTGGAGAGGTCCTTGATTTCATAGGCAGATCTGGTGCTGAAGGTCGAGGCACTGGAACAGAAGAAGGCTGGTCTGCATAGAGCGTTAATTGAAGCTGTTGCTTATACTGCTGCTGAGACCCGGATTAAATGTGTCAAGGAGTTCCAGGAGGGTAGTCATACCACCTGGAACTTAGCTGCTCTGGAGGAGACCTTTGCTACTGACTTTCCCGAGGGGCTGAACATGGACCTGATCTCCTACGATGACGAAGAAGAAGGCGTGGTGGGGTCCCAAGATACCGGAGAGGAGGTGACCTCTGGCCCCACCAATGTTGACGCTGCTGCTGCTAAACCTACTCCTGATGAGTAGGTTCTTTTTACAATTTGTCTGCTGGGCCCTGATATGGGCGTTAATATTTTTAGTTTTTTTAACTTTGGGTGCCCCTGCGTAGGCTTATTTGTTGTAACTTTTTGCTGCTGGTCCGGGTGGACCAGTAAAAATAATTCTACTCTGGGGCTGCCTTGGGCAGCCTTTTTTTTTTAAACGTATGGTTCCCCGTTGTATGGGGCTTTGCTTTATCTGTTGGTTTTCTGCCGTTTTTCTGCCGTTTTCTTTTGAACATGCATGTTTCGTTTGTGTTTTGGCCATCGCTGCTTTGGTGTGCTGGCCTGGTGTTTTTATATACCCATCCCTATACTTGGGTGCCAGGCTTGACTTAGGTTCTCCTGCGATCAGTGCAGATTTCCTCTTTAGGTCAGTCTACTAGGATAGGCATTTCTGGTCCAGAAAACAAATGACAAAAACTTTTTCAAAAAGACTCGATAATTGTTTTTAAATATGCCAAGGTTTTGAATTATAAGACTTAGATTATCAAACTTAAGTTATAAAAATATAAAAGCAAGACAAAAATTTTAAGCTGAACCAGAGTATACTTTATACAGAGTAGAACCTGAGGTCTAAGGGAACTGCTCTGGTCTGGTGGAGGCACCTCTAGATGATATACTTTTTTAAGTGAAGTATATTCCATGATCTGGGTATCATTTCCCCTTCCATTGTCATTAGCCTGTAGGCCCCATTACCACCTATGCTCTCAACTTGGTATGGGCCCTACCAGTTGTAGGCAAACTTTCCAACTTGTCGGTTTTTGGTGTTCTGGAACACCTTTCTCAGGACCAGATCTCCTACTTGTAAGGTTCTGATCCTGACATTTTTGTTGTAGCTCCGAGCGACCATCTGTTTGTATGAGGCCATTCTGACGTAGGCACTAGTCCTGAGTTCATCAACAGTGTCCAGGCTACTTGTTATTTCTGCTTGGTTCTGGACCTCAGTTATACACCCATATCTGTGGGTTGGAATTTTAACTTCATAAGGGATTACAGCTTCTGCTCCGAAGACAAGGCTGAAGGGGGTCAGACCTGTTGCTACTTTTGGAGTAGTTCTGTCAGCCCACAGGACCAGAGGCAGTTCCTCTGCGAATTTTCCTCCCATTTCTTGTAGTTTCTTTTTCATATTTTCAATGATGATCTTATTACTGGACTCAGCTTGTCCATTGGACTGGGGGTTTCTGGGGGTAGACTTCTGGAGTGATACATTCCACCCAACGCAGAAAGCCTCGGTTTTCTTCCCAATGAATAGGGAACCATTGTCACATATTATTTCTGAAGGTATGCCAAATCTGGTGAATATATTACGCTTAATAAAAGAGATGACCTGTGCTTCGGTGGTCTGGTGATAGGCTTATCGCGTACCTAACAAAGATACCCTAGGCTTAACTAACAAATAAATGTAGATAAGGAAGTACGGGTCGATCTCAGGGAGACGGTAGATGCAATATGACAAGCTATGGTTAGAATTCTATCAAGGTCGATTCGATTGATTGTTTGGTTTGATGATTAAAATGATAACAAATTGAGATGTAAAACAATGATAATAAAAGATCTAGGGAAATAGGTTCACACATGTAAATTAGCAATAATTGATGTCGAATTGGGGAAACATATGATCAAAAGTTGTCTAGACTTATTAGCAATTATCTCTCGACTTTATTACTAGTCTTAGAACGATTACTAGCGGGCTCTCGCACTTACTAGGTCGCGCTACAAAACATGCTTAGCCAAATTCTATCCCCGACTTTCGATCTTAGGAAAAGAATTAACAAGATAACCAATAATTGTGATCAAGAATCAAAGGTTAACAATACATAACAAGCATGTTATAGAAACAACAAATTAATAATAATAAATCCCAATTCAACAATTATCAATTACTAATCTAACATGGCTTCCCTAAACCCTAGATTATAAGACTACTCACTCATGGTAATATATAAACTAACAAAGATTGATTTGATTAACATAAACATGATAACAATATATAAATTGGAATTAAAAAGATAATATAAAAGTAAGGAAAAGTAAGGAAAAGAAATTACCAACTTAAGGAAATAAGAACAAGAACTTGATTAATAAGAGCAAAGTAATCTTCAAATAAAACCCGGAATTAAAGTATAAAAGTTGATGATTGAAAAACTAAGAACATAAAGGAAACTAGGTTTTTGTAGATTTAGGGAAATGTATGAAAAAGCATGAATAAAATGTTCTCTAGTGATGAGTTTATATACAAAAACTAGCTAGGAAAGTGAAGAGTTGCTCAGTTGCACAATCCCCGAAGATCCGGGGACCAAACAGTCCTAGGGGGCGCAGCATTTGAGCCCAAGAATTGCTCAGGTATCAAACCCCAAGATTCTGGGGTTTGAACAACTCCCGGGGGCGCAACATTTTAGGCTTATGGCTATCTCGCATCAACCCCGAGATTCTGGGGTTCGAACAGCAATCCGGGGACCTTGCAATCTCTTCTTTTCTTTACTAGTTCTCACTTTCTTGGCTCAAGTACCAACCAAAATTCATTTCTTCTTCCTCGAGAATGAGTGAATCTTCCCAAAATGCCCTTACATGGCCAAAACGCGCTCCAAGTAGCCTCGTGGTGCTCGGTGAATGCCAAAATGATAGAAAAAGGTCGCAACTTGCTCCGTCTCCTACAAAATGCAACAAAACATGCAAAACACCTACAACACGGAATTAGCTCCTAAAATCACCTCATAAAGTGCAAATTATCATGTAAAATTAAGCTAAAAGAAGGGTGAAAATCATATAAAAATAGGACACATCATCTGGGTGAATGATTCTGCTTCGATCCATTTAGAGAAGTAGACGGTCATGGGCAGCATATACATCTTGTTTCCTGGTGCTCTGGGGAGGGGTCCCACAATGTCCATCCCCCACTTCATAAAAGGCCACGGGGATATGACCGGGTGCAGGGGTTCTGCTGGTTGGTGATTGACAGATGCGTGCCTTTGACAGGCGTCACATTTCCTTGCACATTCCTTTGCATCCTTGCGCATCGTGGGCCAGAAGTATCCCATTCTGAGGGCTCTATTGGACAGGCTTCTTCACCCTGCATGATTTCCGCAGTCTCTGTTGTGGAGGTCATGCAAGACTGTCTGTGCCTCGATCTGCTCCAGGCAGCGCAGATATGGCCCTGCTAATGATTTCCGGAACAGGATTCCATCAATCAGTAGGAACCTGGAAGCCTTCATCCTGAAACTGCGTGCTTCTTTCTTACTGCTCGGCTGGATATCATGTTGCAACCAGTCAAGGTATGGCTTTCGCCAATCCTGCTCTGACCCCTGGTCTGGGTTGTTGCTGTAGATAGGTAATTCTTCCTGGTCCGAATCTGGTCCAGGAATGGCTGGTTTGAGAACATGGGTGATCGGTATATTGGCTATGTCAGCTGGTTTGAAGGTTGACCCCAGGTTGCCAGTGCATCTGCTTCTGCGTTCTGCTCCCGGGGTACTTGCTGGATGCAGAATTCTGCGAATCTGCCGATTAACTCCTTTGCCACACATAAGTAGGCCACCATTGTGGGGTCTCTTGCCTCGTATGCTCCATTGACGTGATTCACAATTAATTGCAAATCATTGTATACATTGATGTAGCTGATCCCTATGTCCAGGGCTAATTGTAGCCCCAGGACCAGAGCTTCATATTCAGCTACGTTGTTGGTGGTTTTGAACTCACATCGGATTGCTTGGGTGATCAGGTCACCATCTGATGATCTAAGGATCAACCCAACTCCTGATCCTCTGGCGTTTGATGCCCCATCTACTCGTAATTCCTAGGTGCCTGGCTTGGCACCTTGGTGTAGGTGCAGGATTTCCTGCTCTGCTTGGGTCTGGAGTGCTGGGCTGAAGTCGGAGACGAAGTCTGCGAGGGCTTGTGACTTTATGGTTGTGCGTGGTTCAAACTAGAGATCATATCCACTGAGGTGCACAGACCACTTAGCCATTCGTCCTGATAGTTCTGGCTTTCTCATAACTGTCTTGAGGGGGTGATTAGTAACCAATGAGATGGTATGAGACTCAAAGTATGGTCGCAGCTTATAGGATGCTGTGACCAATGCCAATACTAGCTTCTCAAGTGAGGTATACCTTGCTTCTACAGGCAGTAATGATATGCTGACATAGTATACCGGATGCTGAGCTCCTTCGTGCTGCCGGACCAGAACTGCGCTTACTGCTGCTTCGGTTACTGAGAGGTATAGGAGCAGTACCTCCCCCTGCTCTGGTTTGGATAGCAGGGGTGGGTTGCTCAGGTACTGCTTTAGTTCCTGGAATGCCTTTTCGTGCTCTGGTGTCCAATCAAACTTTTGGCTTTTTCTAAGAATATCATAGAATAGTCTGCACCGGTCGTCTGAGGATCTGGAGATAAACCTGCTCAGGGCTGCTACTCTTCCCGTCAGACGCTGCACATCTTTGGGCTTTTGGGGTGATTCCAGCTGCAGAACTGCTTTGATCTGTTCAGTGTTGGCTTCTATCCCCCTCTGTGTTACCATATACCCCAGGAATTTCCCACTAGAAACTCCAAAGTTACACTTAGCTGGATTTAGTTTCATCTTGTACTTCCGGAGGGTGTTGAATGTTTCTTCCAGGTGATGGGTGTGGTCCGACGATTGCTTGGATTTGACCACCATATCGTCTATGTATACTTCCATATTGCGTCCTATCTGGTCTTTGAACATCATATTGACGAGCCGCTGATATGTAGAGCCAGCATTCTTAAGACCGAAGGGCATTACATTGTAGTAGTAAATGCCTCTTTCGGACCTGAACGCTGTCTTTTCCTGTTCTGCCGGGTCCATTTTGATCTGGTTGTACCCGCTCTAGGCATCTAGGAAAGTTACCATTTCGTGGCCTGCAGTGGCGTCCACCATAGCATCTATATGTGGCAAGGGGAATGGGTCCTTGGGGCAGGCCTTATTCAGGTTTGTGAAATCCACGCAGACCCTCCACTTACCATTCCTTTTTGGTACCACCACTACATTAGATAGCCATTCTGGGTACTTGACTTCCCTAATCTTTCCTGCCTCCAGAAGTTTATCCACCTCCTGGTTTATGATCTGGTGTCTTTCTGCTGCGAATTTCCCGCGTCTCTTCTACACTGGTCTAAATCCTGGATCTATGCTGAGCTTGTGTGTTATGATCTCTGGGTCTATGCCAATCATGTCTTTGTGAGACCAGGCAAAGCAGTCTACGTTCTTTCGGAGCAGCTGGAGGAGCTGCTGGCGCAGATCTCCAGAGCACTCTGAGCCTACGAACACGGTTCTCTCTGGGTGCTGCTCATCCAGGTGGACCTCATCGATTTCTGCCTGCTGGGGCTCGATGTACTCCTCCCGGATGTGCAGTTGCTGTAGTTGCTATGCTCTGGCAGCTGGTGGTCTGGTGGTCCTTTTGAGAGCTACTTTGTAGCAATCCTTGGCCTCCTCCTGATCTCCCCGTATCTCCTGGACTCCCCACGGTGTAGGAAATTTCAGGCACTGGTGATACGTTGACGGGATTGCTCGCATTTCGTGGATCCAGGGCCTGCCAAGAATAACATTGTAAGTAGATGGACCATCAATAACTAAGTATCTTACCTGTTTGTTCAGCCCTCCGACATAGGTGGGGATGGTGATTTCCCCCAGGGTATGCGCTGTTTCTCCATTGAATCCGACCAGAGGAATGGCTTTCTTTGTCAGGTCCTTCTCGTCAAATCCCATGCTCTTTAGTGCATCCAGCATTAGCAGGTTGACGGAACTGCCTGTGTCTACCATGACTTTCCTGACCTCACAATTGCCGATGTTCAATGTGATAATCAGGGCATCATGGTGATGCTCTGGTACAGCTTCTGCATCTGTTTCGTCAAAGGTGACTACTGGGAGGTCCTGCCGTGCTATTCTGCATGATGACTCTAGCTTGTCTCCTTTAGCTGTTGTCACACGTCTTTTGGCTGCAGAATAGGTGAGCCCACACAGCTCTGATCCTTCGGTGATGATGTTGACAATTCTGTTGCAGGGAGGAGCTGGTGAAGACTGCACCTGGCTGGCTGCGTTGACTCTGGTGGATTTCTCTGGGAGCAGATGATCCAAGTTGCCTCGGTCATACTGGAATAGGACCTCCTTCCTGAGGGTATAACATTCGTCCGTGGTATGTCTTATGTCATCATGAAATTCACATCTTTTGCTGGCATCACGGCGGTCATTGGGTCGCTCCTCTTTCTTCTTTGGCCATCTGACTCCCTTGAGTTCTTTTAAGGCCTTCAGCAAGCCAGCCATCCCGGTGGTAAAGCCATACTCGCTGACCTTCGGAGGTGGATCTGCATCATTTTTACCACCGGTGCTCTCGGATACTTTGCTCACTGGCTTACTGTAGGGCTTTGATCTTTCGCTCCTTTTTTCTACTGGTGCTTTTCTGGACACAGGTTCTGTGTCATAGGTACTTCTTCTGGAGGCAGCGTCTTCTTCCAGCCTCATGACTGCAACTGCCTGGGCCTGTACATCAGCAAAGGCAGTGCACGGGTGCATTGTCAACTGCTTGTACAGGTCTGAATCGTGATGTAACCCCCTGCGGAAGGCTTCGATGGCAGTGGGTACATCACAATGTGGAATGGCAACCTTCTCTTTGTTGAATCTGGTAAGGTAATCTCGATTTGTTTCCTCGAATCCTTGAACAATTCTGTATAGATCACTGGTCTGCTTTTCTGGTTTCATGCTGCTAGCAAACTGCTGATTAAAGGCATTGACCAGATCTGCAAAGGACGAGATGCTGCGATTAGGTAATCCCACGAACCAGTGCAGGGCTGCTCCGGACAGGGTTGATCCAAATCCCTTGCACATACAGGCCTCCTTAAGTGCTCCGGTTGTGGTCACCACCATCATTTTATGCTTATATTGATTGATGTGGTCAAGGGGGTCGGCCGTACCATCGTATAGTGTCATGGTTGGTGGCACAAACCCCTTGGGCACATTGATTTGGGCAATATTGTCAATGAAGGGTGAATCTGCATAACTGTCGTGGGAAGCTTTCTCTATGGGCATTGGCAAACCAGGTATCTTGGTGATCATGTCTTTCAGCTCCTGGTAGCGCTGGTCTGAAAGACTGCCTGCTCTAGGGAACGGATTGACTAGCGGAGGGAAGAAGCCTGGAGCGACTCTTCCCCAAGGACCTGAGGTCGGGTTGATAGGCGGAAGGAATAAGCCTGGAGGGGCTCCTCCCCAAGGGCCTGCGGCTGGCTAGTTGGCTACTGTGGATGGATTGAAACTTGATCCTGGATGCCAACCTACTGATGACTGCACCGGTGCTCCTCCAGCCTATCCTCCAGCGTTGGACTGGCTCGTTGGTTCTGGCCTTACGGGGACCTCTGGCGTCCAACCAAGTGTAGGCTGTGGAGGTGTACCTGAAAAAGTCAAAGGATTAGTCCCAGGGGGAAAACAAGGTGTAGGATTACCTGCAGGCTGAGCCGGGCTGGACTGTGATGCTCTGAGCACGGATAAGTCTAGATCCAGTATCTCTGGGCCGCTGCTCGGGGTGATAACACCTAGATCCAGCCTGGTGACGATCTCCTGGGGGATTGGCCGGTTCAGCCCTCATCTCCCGAAGGGGTTGAAGGTCTGTCCAGGCCCTAGCTGCAACATTCTGAACGGCTGCTCTGGGCGTGCGACTGCGGCGATCTGCTCTCTCAGGTTCAGATTGTCCTTCTTCAGGCCTTTTATGGCTTCCTGCAGAGCACTCATTCCCTGGACCACCATCTGCATCGGATCTAGGCCTGGAACCTGCGGCTGCAGGCCTACTCCAGATATTTGGGCTTCTCCGCTCATGCTGGGGCTGCTCTCCCTGCTCTGCCTTGGGGAAGCAGACACAGGGGGTGACCTGGGAATCTGAGGAGGTTTGCTGGATGGGGCCACAACCCTTGAGGTTGTGGTCTGACTCACGACGGAGGGTGGTCCCGTGAGACCAATGGACACAGTAGGGTTGGTTCCACTGGACTGGGCTGGCATGCTCTGAGAACTGGAAGGGTTGGCTTTGGTCCCAGACATGTTTGTTGTGATGAGATAACGATTTTAGATATTGGAATGTGCACTATGCCCCACGGTGGGTGCCAAATTGTTTTGGTAAAATTTCTACCGAGTTGAATTACTGTGATGTAGGTCAAAGTGCCAACCAATATGAAGATTTACGTAGAAAACGAGTATGAAAACGAAAGAAATAGAATAACGACACAAGAGGTTTTGGTGACGCGGAAAAACCCAATGAGGTAAACAGCCGCGGGGGGAACGGAATCCCACCAAGATTTTTACTATAATCGAGAGTATTCGCTGTTTATAATGGAGTACAAGTATGTGAGTAAGTAGTGAAGTTTATAACGTATGCATGAATGAATACGGAATGCCCTAATTTTCCTTTTATAGGCGTGGGCTCCTAGTCAACTGATTCTGCTCTGGTTCTGGTCAGCTCCAGGAATATAGGAGTAAGTTGAGGAGAATATGCTTCTAGAGTTTTGACCTTCTCTTCTCCCTTCAGCGGCTCTTTCTTGGAGTATAACTTGTTTCGTGATGGGCTGCTTGTACCTCGGTCTATCTTTGGGCCCAATAGCATGATAGTGATTTTTGGGCTAAACAAGACCCACACGGCACTCCAACCTCACCCATCCCATTCCTTTATATGTGAGATACTCACATAATGTTTTGTTTTTTCAACTATTATCACAAGTAATATTTAGTAAGAGAAAACATAAAAATCCTCAAAATATTATTTGATACTATATTACATATAGTTATCTCTCGATTAGTTCTAATACGATTAGAACTCGTTTTAAGGAGAACCGATTTCCGTCACCTAGCTCGTGTTCGTATTTTTCGTAATTAAGGGCGAGTCTTGGGTGCATCGTAAATGAGGCAATCTATCTTGGTTGCTCCATGGAGGATCGTCATGGGCCTTTATTTCTTATTTTCGCACTTTTATTAGCATGCATAAAGATCTAAACAATTTAAAGAGTTAATTTTGATAAAATAACTAGTGATACTAATTTAATGGTAGGGGAGGTATGACCGTGTGACCTACATGTCCATGGATAGACATTGAATGTCATTGTTCACTCTATGGGCAGACATTGGATGTCAATGTCCGGCCATGGATTGGACAATGACATTCAATGTCTGTTCAGGGATAGACAATGAATGTCGTTGTTCATTCCATGGCTGGACATTGACATTCAATGTCTGGCCATGGATTGGACAATGACATTCAATGTCTGTCCATGGACAGACAATGAATGTCGTTGTTCATTCGATGGCCGGACATTGACATTCAATGTCTGGACATGGAATGAACAACGACATTCAATGTCTGTCCATGGATAGACAATGAATGTCATTGTTCATTCCATGGCCGGACATTGACATTCAATGTCTGACCATGGAATGAACAACGACATTCAATATCTATCCATGGACAGACATTGAATGATATATTTGCAATGCGTTGTAAATATAGCATTCAATGTCTGTTCCATGGACAAACTGTGAATGTTATATTTACAACGCATTGAAAAAATCGATTTATATTATTAATCTAACACGAAACTATAAATTAAACATAACATAATTAATAAAATGTTAAGAATTTGATAACTAACCGAAGAATTGGCTGAATGTGATTCCGCCATGAATTTTAGATGATTTTCGTGTTTTTAATTTTTTTGGGTTTTAAATGAATTAATCGGGTTTTCTCAAGAATTTCAGAGAATTTTTCTGGTGAGAAAAAGTGGTCAAGGGTATTTTCGTCTTTTTTATGAAAAACGCCGTCTATGTTTACTAAATGTCGTCTACGTTTACGAACCCCCTATACAATTCACCTTTTTAAAACTTTTTTTGAAACTTACTCCCACCACATGGTGGATGTTTCTTCAAATATTGCTCCCAAATTACTGCTTTCGGTGACAATTAAGAGAATATTTCGTCCAAAATTTGAAATTTGGTACTAATTTTTGTTGTTTATGAATTTATTAACATTTGCCTTATTTCATAACTCATTTAAATTAAGCTAGGGATTTAACAAATTTGGGAGAAAGAAAGGTGATGTAAATTGTTCATGTAATAAGGCAAAGGGCAATACAATAATAAACAACAAGAATTAGTATTAACTTTCAAATTTTTGATGGATTTTTTTTTTGACCGAATTTATTAAACGGGGGCAATATTTGATAAAAGTTATATGTGATGGGAGTAAGTTTCAAAGAAAATTATATAAGGGAGTATGTTTCAAAATATGGGTTATATAAGGGAGTATTTGTAACACCCTCATAATTCAAGGCATTTAGGTAGGACCGTCGGATTATGAGAACATTACCATCTCAATTTCCTGAGTTACAATATCAAGATAAACAACTGAAAACAACCTTTATTAAAGTAATGATTATTGTATACACTACAACCGTCTGATAAAACAATCATAAAGTAAAAAGTCTGCCGGAGCTAGATAACTGTCATGACACTGTAAGACTGAGTGAGATCTCTTCCTCCCCGAGCTAGCAAGCATCGACATCAACGAACTTGAGAATCTGTTCACCATTACATGGATCATCACAGTAAAAGAACCACAAGTGTCAGAAATTGCTGCAATAACACGATCACAATACAATAACTCCAATCACAATCTGATAACCACAATCCACTGATATCACTGTCACAATAAACCAGGTGACGGCCTCAAGCACCACATCAATCCCCCATTTGCTCGCGGCAAGGGTTACCTAGATCCTTAATGTGCACATCATCTATGTGGCGGGTCCCATGAAGAGCGATCGTAGTAGTGAGAGCTGTTTGCCGCAACGGTCTCACACATATGTTCCCCATACAATCTCAATAGCATATAGTGATATCATAATACATTAGCAATCATACCGTCACAATCAAATTACACAGAACTGAGTAGGGAAACCCTACCTCAACAATTACAACAAGAATAAATCCACAAACGTTTTACTAACGCTCTTCTATGAATCCTCCTCCTAAGAATTACATACACAATGATTACTCACTAATCCCATTGTAATACCCTCATAACCCAAGTAAGGCCTTTAGATAGGACCATCAGACTATGAGGACATTACCATCTCAGTTATCTGAGATACAGTATAAGATAAACAACAATAGCCACTTTATTATAATTAAAGAACAAAGGTTTATATGTGAAATACAACCGTCTGACAACCAAAACTTTAAACCAAAACGCACTGCGGAAGCTAAAACTCATATGACTCTACAACACTATCGGTGACCCATCCTCCCAAGCCAGCAAGCACTACTCATCTACGAACCTGAGACTCTGCTCATCAATACATGGATCATCACAGTAAAACAACAACAAGCGTCAGCAACTGAATAATAAGACGGATACAATACTAAAGCACAACACAATCTAATAACACCCATCACTGTTATCACTGTTACACAACATCCGTGGTGGCCTTTGGCCCCACACCAATTCCCCTACTTACCGCAGCAAGGGGTACCTAAACTATTAATGTGCACATCCTCTCCGTGGCGGGTCCCACGAAGAGCGATCATAGGAGTGGGATCCGTTTCCCGTAACGGTCCCACACATTACCTTTTCCATCTCAATAGACATACAATAATACAGTGATATCAGATAATAAGACGACATCGTCACAATCATCATTACACAGAAACTGAGTAAGGAAACCCTACCTCAACTGCAAGTATCCCAGGATGCACTGCACAATCGTCCAACCAACGTTCCTCTACGAATCCTCCTCCTAAGGATTATATAAATACGAATTACTCACTAATCAACCATAAACTATGATACAAAAGCGATAAGGTAACACTTACTTGATAGAATACGGGCTAGCTAGATGATCGGCGCGTCTAAACCTTTGATAAACACTCTTTAAGGATTTGGAAGAGAGAAAGGGGAAAGGGAATTAGGTTTTTGTCTTTTTTCTGATTTAGGTAAATGAGGTTTTTAACCTAGGTTTAACCTTTATAATAAACGCGGTCTGACGTCTTGAAAGGCACACTCGGCCGAGTAAGACTCACTCGGCCGAGTATGACTTACTCGGCCGAGTTGCCCTTACTCGGTCGAGTACCACTTACTCAGCCGAGTGTGACCTACTCGACCGAGTAACTCATACGCGGCCGAGTTGGTTCACAACTCAGCATCTATAAAGGAGGGGTGTTACAATCTTCCCCCTTTAAATGAACTTCATCCTCGAAGTTCACAACTACCAACCTGAAAGAAAGCTTAACTCGAAAGTAACATGCCACTACATGTCACCGGCACCATCATCTCCACAAGATGAGACATGACTAGAACGGTATACACAACAAGGACTCGACCCAAACTAACGACAAGATCTAGCACGTGATCATCTCCTAGTATAGTACAACCTAACTCTAAAAACATCTTACTCAAACCCAACACCACAACCCAAGGATGTGTAGAATGCACCCAAACTCTTACAAGTTCGAAGCTTCTTATAAGTTTGAAACATCGCATCTCAAGGATGCGCAACGCAAAACAATGCTGATAACATGTAAAACTTATATAAAACTGACCGAAAGACTTGAAACTCGACACGATCATCTCCTATCCCCCTAAAAGAAACATGTTACGTCATTGTAACCTTACAACATAAACGCATGACATACAGCTAACCAACATCACTCAACTTTCACCTTCCATCCTTGACATTAATTCACCAAGCAACGCCAACACAAACTATAATATAGTTCACCTAAAGCTATCTTACCATCGACTGCAAATCATCTAAGTGCTGACAACTCTGTATTGCATCTATATCATACATTTAAACCCAATCCCAATACAATCCTTCAAGCATGTCTTACCAGGAGCTGTTACATTCTTTCACTCTAATAGGAAACTTTGTCTTTAATGCCTACTCACACTCATAAGTGTTAACGCTCACAGTCGTCAATACTATCGCAACCATACACCTCCACAATATCCCTTCATGAACATACATATAACCATGTATTACTATCACGCCACATTTACCAGTAATAATACTGTCACAATTCCAGTTGCTATGCTACACTAGCCTCAAACCTCCAAGTATACCTCAACATGCAAAAATCATCAACTCTCTTTCCCACATCCTACATCTCTTAAGATAACCGCCTCTACCTGCCTAGTCCTAGGTCCTTAGTGATTCTCTCTCATTATCATCATCTTCTGCCTCCGATAGCTAACCACCACCGCAACTTTGATAATCGCACAAATACATAAGACTCTCGTCCGTTGACAATATATACCCCTGTTGGGGGTATGTGTCCTCAACAATAGTGCGATCACATAATTAAATCTCATGACAAGAATAGGCAAGGGATGATTCGAATTATATAGTCAACTGACCAACATTAATCGGTAATGATTGGCTAGCTAGAGTTTGACATTACTGTCGTATGACGGTGGTGGTCAGTTGATCCCTTTAGGTCACACCTATAGGACTATTCCCTTAATAGATTTATTTGATTAAATGCATATCGATACGAGTTGATCAAATTCCTTAAATATATATGACAAAATTAAGAGAGGTTAAATCTTAATGTAAGATTCGTATTTTTAATTGAAACGTGTCAAGTTACAAATAATGATCAATGTTTGAGAAACGATCGAAATTAGAATGAATCGGGTTGGTTATAATTACAAGTGTTGTGTATCGTATTGACGATTATTGAAATAACTATTTTATACATAAGTAATTACGAATTACTAGTGATGGCCGGCTTTTGCCGTCACTACCGGCATCAAACACATTTATAAACCCGAAAGCAAGTAGTATGAAATTCGGGGTCGAACACGAAGATGGTGGGGATAACTGATTAGTTTGGTTATAATTCAAGCCTAAGTCGAGGTAATAGGTTTGAGAGTGATAAGACTAACAACTAAAGACAAATTAAGGCAAACAAACTAAGATTAAATCGATGATAAAAACAACTAGGGTGTCGGGGGTTACTAGGGTAGGTCGATGTCAAACATGCAAAGGGTAGGAGGTCTCTTCTAAGCTAGGTCTAGGTTTGTCGCGTCCTTCGATTAGACTCGCCTAAAGTCGAACCCTATCCTAGCTCTCGCTACAAACAAGGCCAACAAATCATACATACATGCTCATGAGAACCCTAGACTATCGTCAAAGGCAAACAACAACAAGAATCATGCCCAACCGTCGTTGAGGCATTTCATCAAACATATAGCAAGCATATGATGAAAACCTAACAAAGATGAAGACCAAACCCTAACCCTAAGCAATAATCATCAACACCAACTACCCAAGTACACCCCTAACCCTAGAAATGTACTACTCACACATAACTAAGAAGGAAATATGAGCAAGTGAAGTATAAATGACAAACATGGTGGAAAATGATAAAGGCAAGCAATTGATTGAACTTAACTTGAAGTAAATGTAAACAAAAGTAAATACTAAACAAGAGAAAGGAGATTATACCGATACTTGCATAAAATTGAAGAACTTGGATACAAATGAAAAATCATCTCAAATGTCTTCAAAAATACACCCAAGAACCCTAGAACAACTTCTAAGAACAAAGACTAGAAATAAACTAAGGAGTGATTATGAAGAACTACAAGATTAAAATAAAAACTAAGGAAAGATTGATGTTTTTAGGAGAGTTATATGTGTGAAAACCTAAGCAATGGAACAGTAAATAAAACCTAGAAATGCGTGAAAATATCTCAAAGTTGCGTCCAAGAAAATAGACTAAGTGCGGGTATATATAGTGCGCGAATTTCTGAGAAATGACTCTCAGCCGGTTCACCGGCTGCCGGTCTGGAACCGGCTAAGAGTCAAAATATGAACTTCTGCTTTTTCTCTTCTTTTCCTTCACAGGGGTTGATCCTCAGCCGACCGGCCGACTGCCGGTCGGGTACCGGCTGGGAGGCTGATTCCATACTTTTGATTTTTTCTTCTTTTTTTCCTCAATGTACAGCTACAGCCAGCCGGTGCGCTGGCTGCCGGTTGGCCATCGGCTGGGAGCACAAAATCACACTTCTGATATTTTGCACACATTTAAAGGGAGTCATGATTATCAGCCGACCGGCCGGCTGCCGGTCGGGTACCGGCCGAGAGCCAAATGCAAAATTCCTGTAACTTTCTTCCATTTTTTCGCCAAAGTCAAGTCAAACCTCCCAGCCGGCCCACCGGCTGTCGGTCTGGGACCGGCTGAGAGGGCCTGGAGCACTTTCTTCATCATTTCTTCACATTTCGCTCAAAATTCGTCTCGTTTGCTCCCGTTTCTTCGCTCCCGCCACAATACCTACAGAATGGGAACCAAGTAGGAATAGTCGAGGCAATGGGCATAAAATCGAGCAAAGGCACGCAAAACGAGGTCAAATCGGGACCAAAAACGAAAAAAAGATATCAAAATCATGACTAAAATATAGCTCATCAACTAGTCATTTTGTTAAATATGATTTATTTAATTTATAAATGATACGTATTTGATGAGTATACATTTTAAATTAAAACAATTACATTTATGTTGTGACATGTTGCATATCACACATGAATTTACAAATGTGCAAATGACATTTATAATATGAAAGTCCATATTATGTATAATATGGTAAGTGTGCCGGCTTTAGGTGGTGGTTTAAGGGCTCTATGTAGTTGATTAAATGCCCTTAAACACAATGATTATGGTAGCCTTAATTCCTCATTGTAGGCATGCAAGCCTATGTCATGGATTAGAGTAAATAGCTACCCAATTGCCTTCCCCATGTACACTCTACCCGGCCACCCTCCTTCTCCCATTCCTTTTGTGTAAAAATTGTTTTACATAAATATACAACATTCATTCTAATGAGATGATTATTATTCCTTTGGAAAAACTTAATTTTCTAGTAAGAGAAAACTCATACAAACCTCTCTAAGAGGATTAGATAATAAGTTTAAGAGGATTAGATAATAAGTTTAAGGAAATCGTGTACCATCACCTAGCCCGTGTAAGTACTCGTTTTAAGGGAGGTCTTGGGTGCATCATAAAGGAGGTAATCTACCTTGATTACTTGGTTTGGAGGATCATCCTTGCACATTTTTACGTCGGATTGTAAGAACTCGACACTTTTATTCCGCATTTTATATATATTGCATGCATAAGATCAAATGATTAAATTAATATGTTAATTTGTAAAATAATTAGTAAGGACTAATTTGATTACGGTTAGTAAGACTCTCTAACAAGTGGTATCAGAGCACTCGGTTGCTTGCATGCGTATCGTTTTTGTTTTTACGAGTTATTAAGATAACAAAATAAAACGTTTTCAAGTGATTTGTAAAGGAAAATCACGAAATTTTTTATGCATGAAAACATTCTGGTCCTAAAAATGTTTTAGGTCATTTGGAATGATTTGTGGAAAAAGGTTATTCATTTTATTAATAAATTGTTAATTTTATACATTTTATATGATTAAAAAGTAATAATTATGGGAAAAATAGTAAAATTAACTTTCTGGCTGAGATTTTTTAGTATGTTCTCACATGCATATTCTATATTGTGAATTTAAATTTTCGTAATTTTCGGAGTTTTTATGCATGGTTTATGAATTTTAATTGTGAATATGTCATAAAATGAGAATAAATGGGTAAAAACAGTTAAATTATGAATTTGACTACGAAAAGTTTTGGAGATGTCACATGCTATATTTACAGTGTTCATGTAAATTTTTAGATTTTATTATCACCTATAGCATGATTAATAATTTTTATTGTAAAAATGGCATTAATAGTGACTTATTTCGCCTTAAATAGTTTGTTTGGCCATAAAAATTTAACACAATTTCTTATATATGATTTCCAGCATGCATGTAATTTTTGAGATTTTACTATCGAATATTGCATGAGAAACGATTTTAATGGTTAAAATCAAGTAAAATATGACATAATTTGTTAAAAATGATAAATGTTATTAAATGGCCTAAAAATTCACCCATAGATGTCATATGAGATGTGTTCATAATACGAGATGTGTTCATCAAGGTAATAAATTACATACCAAAATCCACAATTAGAATAACAACCAAAAGTCGAAAAAACAAACCGATTTTTAAATGGATCTGGACTTATTTCGACTTGGGCTTTCACATTGCCGTTCATTAGAATATTGTTTTACAGTTACTAGGCAGTGGAGGAGCGACAGAGTGGGGAGGTTATCAAGGAAATCATCAGCATTAACATTTAACAGTTATTAAGATTACTGCATTATTATACAAAATCACAAAAATCACAATAGGTTGGTTTTCCTCTCAAACAATCATAATCAATCCTAAATCCTAAAGAAGAATATTCATGGCAAATTTTAAAAGCATTATCATCTCAAAGATTGATGCAAAAACGACAAGAACGGAGCATATTGCAGTTTGGGTCTTCCGTATGTGGTTCAAAAAGTTCGAAACTAACCCAACAGAAGTACAAGGAGTGGAATTCATGGTGGTGGAAAAAATGTAAGATGCATTTCAAATATTTTATAAGATAATATGCAAAATTAAAGTACAAGTTGATTTAAAAACTAATTTTTTACAGGATGGTACAATTCAAGCAACAATTAAAAAAAAGTTGGTAAAACATTTCCTCGAGTTGCTGAATGAGGGGAATACATACAAAATATAAAAGTTTAGTACATCATCAAACAAAATGGGATATGACATGGCAACTGATCATGCATGCAAAATCGAGTACAATACAAGAGTCATACCAATTAATAATGTAGACATACTTCTTTGTGTACGTGCTTTCTACACATTTCACAAGTTCTTTTTTGGAGCAATGCCCGATAAACTTTATGTTGGTATGAAATTATTTTTAAGCGACACATTAGTATATATGTGCTCTCAAATTCATATTAAAATTCTTTTGATGAGTAACACATTATTTTTTATTTGCAGGTGTTATTGGTAGACTTGAACATGTCTACCTGACTCAAGTCTTCAGTAATAGAAAAAGACGGATAACTATCATACTAGGAAACAATCAGTAATATGTTGCACAATCAGTAATATGTTGCGCAATTTAATTTTATGTATTGATATTCAAATAAATATGTTGCACAAATAAATTTGTTTCAGGAATCAGCAGTTGTGTTGTTCCGTTTTTGGAGACTACGTTAACCAAATCCTAGAAATTCAAGAGCATTTTCTTACCCAAAAAAAATCAACTTTGGTTTTGCTACACATCAAAAGATCTGCGTATAAAGGAACAAGTATTCAACATTTGACGCAAACTAAATAATTCTCTTAAAATTATCATGTGACGAATACTCAACATTTTGCAGGGAAAGTGAGCATAACAACAACATGGGGAGCAATAAAATTTTTTAGTGAATCTAAACATGAAGTGCATGAATTAAATAATTGGTAAATCAAACCCAAAGTTTTTTTCATAAGGCCACTTGACATGATTAACACACAAGAAGAGTCAGCATGATTAAGTTAATTTGACATTTTTTGAATGTGATATTGGTTTTGATAAACCTAACTATTTACAATTAACAATAATGGCAAAAAAAGCGTGAGAATAATAAGACCCCAACTGTTACACCCACACCATCAATAATGACACAAAATGAAAAGTTGAAAATATAGTAGCCAGGAGAAAAAATCATTTTATTTTATGTAGATCAAAAGAGTTGTTTCATTAAAAGTAGTTAACGAAATTGTTTTATTTGTTTGGTTGTTTATAATTCGATTATTTTTTCATTAATTTATTGTTTTATGCCCGTCGTTGAGGGTACCAAAGATAAAATTTATAATTCCTAACCTTAACAATAGATAGTGAGAGTCAGGGTCGAACCATAGAGAGGTGGGGAATGTTTATTGTTTGGTGTTAATGCTTTAAGGTAACAGTTTTGGGGATTTTGATTGGTTATTACTAAGTCTAGAAACAGAGATAAAAAATAAAGCAAGTAAATAAAGATGATAATAAAACAATAATAAAAGAGATGCTAAGATGATCGGGTAACAAATAGCTAAGGTAATATAAATCCTAAGGTCAACATGTAATGCAGTCGCGTAATGGGTGTAACATATCCTTTCGGTCTATGGTACCTAATAGCTCCTTTCGGCCTATGCTATTAGTTCCTAGGTCTCACAATTATTGGGTGTCAACAATAAGGGTGATTCCTAAATTCTAGGTCACATACCTTTCAGTCTTAAGTAACCTAGTCGTCTTTAAAGTGTAAACCAATGCCCTTCCCGTATCTTTCAATCTTGGGTAGGTCATTACTAACATCCTACGATTCTCCCTTGGGTCTCATTGTAGTTTATTATAGTCTACGAATTAAAACGGAACAGAATACGAACGCGAGTGGGTCGACCGACCAGCTAGCCCAGTCGGCCGACCACCGCCTCGGTCGACCGACCCATTAAGTAGGTCGATCGACCACGACCCTGGTACAGTTGGTCTCGGAACCTATACTACCTACGCATATTCATCCCCTACATCCTAACATGTGAAATTTAGCTACTCATGGTTACTAAAACAACAATGAAAATAGGAATAAACATGGAAATCATGATGAATATCAATCTAAACATGCAATCAATAATAAAGCTTGGGATTCTACCTTAAACCGAATACAATAGTTCTAAACTAATAATAATGAAGCATAATTCAAAAGAAGAATTACCGGAAATATGATTGAGGCAGAAAAGGAACAAACTTTATTGATGAATGCTTGAAAGGTTGAAGAACAAAACTAAAAGTATTTGAGAATTATTGAAAGATTACAACTAAGGATAAAACCAAATTAAAGACTGAGCAAAACTCTATTAGGGACTGAATGATTAACCCTAAACAAGAGATTAGTTTATATAGGCGAAAAATTAAGAGTTTCCTAAAGACTCTAACACGTTAATGGGCTTCGGAAAGCTTCAGGGTCTGCGCGGAGGTCGGTCGACCTACTATGTGGGTCGGTCGACCTATTCACGGGCTTCTGCGGATTCTGGGCTCTCCAAAACAGGGTCCTGGTCGGCCGACCCAAGTAGTAGGTCGGTCGACCCGTTTTCCTGTGGGATTGCTTTGATTTGTCTTCGGTTTGACTTCTTGGTACTTGGTCAATGCTTTGAGTTGACTTTCCATCGTTCCTTGGCTATAAAAAATCCTGAGGGCATAAATTTGGTATAAAACCGTCTCTTTTCCGCATAAATCTGCAAAAGAGCATAAAAATACGAAAGTAGACAATTGTTGGGAAATAAAGGCTAAAGCATAGTAAATGAGCGACCAAATGCGTGTAAAAATAGATGTAAAACATCATAAAATAGACACGCATCAAATTCCCCAAACCAAACCTTGTTTGCCCTCAAGCAAGAATTAGACTCGATCTTAACTAATGTAACGATTTCAATCTCAGAGCGAAATTTACATGTAAGCCTAAACCATTGCCAAGTACAAGATGAGAAGGTATTTAAATCATGCAAACGAGTTATGGTATCGTCAAACTTTGCAAAACTAGAGACTATAGAGACTTTATACCATGGACTCTCGCGGTACGCTCGAGACACTCATGAAGCAAAGGGTGAATATATGTAAAAGATAGGAAGAAGTATATTTGTAAAGACACTCACCTAACTGCGACCCATGGAAACATGCCTGCAATCTAACATGAACAAGAATTCTACAACTATGTATAAACAAACCCATTAAGTGACTCGAATACATGCAATTGGGGTAATGAAGGATATGTGAGGTAAAAGGTAAAAGTTGTTAAGATGTTTTTGGATTTGTGGGGTTAGTAGCCAAGCTAGTAAAACCGTTTCCCAACAACATAATTCACAACTTTTGATATTAAGAAAGTGCTCTTTTGCAGCACAACTCTCACTTTGTATAAGAAAAGACTCCCAAATATTTTGAATGAAGTACGGGAGTTATAACAAATAAAAGAAAGGGATTTCAGAACGTATATATTTTTTTTGAAACTCTGATGCTGTCAGGTGGTCGGCCGACCTATGAAGGTGGTCGGTCGACCTCTTTCCTGTACGCTTTGACTTTTTTCGTTTTTCTTTTCTTTCTTTCTTTTTCTTTCTTTTTCTGTTCGTTTTCTCTTTTCTTGCTTTCTTTCTTTTTTTTCTCTTTTTGCTCAAGATAACATACAAACCAAGATGCCTCAAGATTAAACCAAAGACCACAGATACTAGCTAGGAAGGGTAGGCTAAGTATAGGATGTAGTTTTGGGGGATAAAAAGACAATTTTGGCTATGTGAAGCTTATGGGTAAATACGAGAAAAGGGATCCCAAATGCACGTGCCAAGACTCACAAAACGAGATAGTAAAACAAGTATATAGCAATTCAAGTTCATGTTTATGCATATTGATGTAACATGTTCCAAGGGGAGTACTACTCACATCCTAAACAACTGGTTTAAGAATGAAACAAGGAATAAGGCTCTAAAACTTAGAGTGTATAGTAGGTTGCTAAGATATAAGTCAAGTCTCAAGATATACAAATTGACAAAAACTCGTAGATATGCAAAAGACTCGCATACTAAAACAAGTTGATAAGGCAAGGTAAAGGCATAAACATGTAAGATAGCAAAAATCATCCTTGAAATACTCTCGTTCTGACTCGACCTATATGCTTAAATAAACGTGCAATTTTTTTGGAATTTTTGAATTTTTCTATTTTTTTGGATTTTTCTTTTTGTATAGGTAAGAAAAATAAAGAAAAGAACAATGCAAGATAGAAATGCAATAAACGTGTGACAAAATGCAATGGAACAATGCATGTGACTAAACCATTCCCCAAACCAACCCGCACAATGTCCCCATTGTGCATTAGCCTCAACAAAGGTTTCATAAAATTAAAGGGGAGATGCAAGGAAAATAAAACCAAGGAAAATTGGAAAGAACTCACTAGATTGTTAAGCGCATGAGAAAAACCTCCCCAAACCAGCGTAAGCTGGGGGGGGGGGGGGGGGGGGTTGGCGGCCATCAGTGCCGATCAAGTACCCAAGATGATTGCACGATTCCTAAAGAAGAAACGAACAGGCTGTGACGGACGGGTAGGTCGACCGACCCATATCTCTGGTCGACCGACCTTCCTGCGGACTGCAGGAATTCCAGGAATGCAGGGATCAGGTCGGCCGCCTATGAAGTTAGTCGGTCGACCCCTCTGCTGCAAAGCGGACTTCTTTTCTTCGAGAAAAACTTGTGTCAACCCAGTCATTCATCTTTGAACCTGAAAAATCATCAAATATGCGCCCAACAAGTGCGCGAGATCCCATAACCAAGTCCAAAAGTCTTAACTATGCTAACAAAACGGAAAAGTTCTAAATCTGAAAGCAAACAAAATTAAAAATTCTAAACAAACAAAAAGTAAATTGTCTTTAAAAGCTGAAAATTTAAACAACTATCCGCTAAAGATGCGGAAAATCTCAGACCACGGCTTTTGGCGATATGCCGTAGTCTCCACAGTGTTTGCTCGAATGGCGAAACATGTCTCCTCTCCGTCGCAAAGCATATGCGACGGACTCTTCTCTTGAGCTTTTGTTCTCTTTTTCTTATCCTCCTCATCCACAATATCCGGGTCTTCATCTTCCTTGTAGCTTAGGAATCCCAGTCCTCCTTTTTGCACCTTGACTTCCTTTATTGTGGGTTTCCCCAAACCAGCTCCTGCATTAGTCATAATAGAAATATCCTCCATTTTGCTCCCAATCTGGGGCGGCGGTGTAAAAACAGGTATAGGAGTAGGTAATAAAGTAGCAGAAGTAGTGATGACCTTATACTTCTTTTCAGAAGCAATAGCATTACAAGTAATAGGGGTCATGGCATCCTTTTTCCTATAGGATAGACCATAAATAATAGGATGCTTTCCTACTTTGAAGGTCAAGGTACCAGTACCCACATCTATGATGGCTCCCGCAGTGTGGAGGAAGGTCTTCCTAGAATTATAGGTATATGGGCATCCTCAGGGATATCCAAAACTACAAAATCGACTGGGAAGAAGAACCTATCAATGCGCAAAGGGATGTTTTCCAACACCCCTATGGGTTCCATAGATGTACGGTCTGCCATCTGGACAGTCATGCTCGTTACTGCAAAATTGGTCATTCCGAGTTTTAAGGCTACGCTAAGGGGCATGACACTGATACTAGCTCCTAGGTCGCATAGGGCCTTTTTAACAGGGAAAGTTCCTATATTGCAAGGAACAGAAAAACTTCCAGGATCCTCCAGCTTATGAGGGGCAATGACATGTGATAGGAAGCTGGAGGACTCTTCAGTGAGGGCTACTGACTCAACCTTATCTAAAGACCGCTTTCTTGATAAAAGTTGTCTCATAAATTTAAGATACGAAGGAACTTGTTGAACTAATTCTAAAAACGGAACTTGAACATTTAATGATCGAATTACGTCTTTAAATTTATCAAAAGATACCTGTTCCTTGGTTGGTATGAGTCTTTCTGGAAAAGGAGGGGCGGAAGATTCGGTATTTGCAGCCCTCCTCAGAAACCTAGGGGTCTTATCACCCCGGAAAAGGAAATCCCTCAAGTTGTCCGGTAGTTCGGGTCTGAAAGCATCCCCCTGTTCAGCATCGGGGGTCGGTCGACCCATATTCTCGGTCGGTCGACCTTCTTCCTGTACCGCGGGAATTTCCGGAATCTGCTCAGAGGTCGGTCGACCTGGCTCCTGGGTCGGTCGACCTTCCTCGCTGTTATTCGGTTTCGGCTGTTTCGCCTTATCTTTCTCGCCTCCCACCTTAGCTCCACCACTTCTTAAAGATATGATGTTTAGAGTCTCTTTCTTTTGGTCCGTCTTGGTCGGAAGTTGACCCGGAGCCCTAGTATCGTTCTTGCTCGCGATTTGAGCAATCTGAGACTCTAGCATCTTCATCCCTGCTTCCTTAGCCTGAGATTCCTTCTGAACCAAACCAATGAGGTTTTGGATGAGAGCATCCGTATTGGGTGGTGGGTTTGAAGGTGGTTGAGGGTTGAAGGGTGTTTTTTGGAAACCTTGCTTATGTGGAGGGATGTATGTGGAATTCTGTTGAGGTTGTAGGTGTTGTGGGTTGAGAACATTCTGGCTTATCCACCTCATGTTGGGATGGACATTATTATTATTTGGGTCATAAAAATTGTTCCCACGATAGTGCTGAAAAGCGGCACACGTCTCATTAGATGAAGTGCAAAATTTTGACACGTGCCCCTCCCCACCACATCTCTCACAAACAAAAGGTCCGTCTTGAACGACATTCACCTGGTACATTCCTCCTTTGCTTCCACTCCCTATATCGAACTTCCCACCACTCTCTAGCTTATCTAACTTGGCCATCAAGGCCTCAATAGCAGCTACGTTAGACTCAGCTTTCCTTTGGTTACCACGGGAAGTCCCATGTTCAGCACGGTGGATAGCAACATCTTCTATTATCTTGAGACCCTTAGTCTCTCCAGAATTCTCTTGGAACCTTCTGTTGGCTGCAACATCTATGTAGGCCCTGTTGTCATCATAGAGGCCATTGTAGAACTGGTTACAGAGAAACCATTGTTCGAATCCATGGTGTGGTATGGATCGAACAAGTCTCTTGAACCTGTCCCAAGCCTCACTAAAATCTTCATTAGGCCCTTGCTTGAAGCTTGTTATCTGCGCCCTTAGAGCATTGGTCTTGGCTGCAGAGTAATACTTCCTGTAGAATGCCAAGGCCAAGGTGTTCCAGTCTGTGACTCCCGCAGCAGTGGGGTCTAGATCTCTGTACCATGTTGGGAAATGTGTCCTCAACAATAGTGCGATCACGTAATTAAATCTCATAACGAGAATGCGCAAGGGATGATAAGAATTATTAGTCAACTGACCAACATTAATCGGTAATGATTGGCTAGCTAGAGTTTGACATTACTGTCATATGACGGTGATGGTCAGTTGATCCCTTTAGGTCACACCTTTAGGACAATTCCCTTAATTGATAAAATGATCAAATGTGTATTGATACGATTTGATCATATTCCTTAAACTCGTATATCGAGACATTAGAGGTTAAATCTTATTGTAAGATTTATGTTTAAAATTGAAATGTGTCAATTGTTAAACATTAAACGATATTTTATCATATCGTTATTAGAATGAATTGGGTTGAAATTAATACAAAGGTTGTAAATCGTATTGACGATAAATGATCATTTTACATTAGTAATTTTGAATTACTTATTAATTGAATAAATATGATTTATTTAAATTATGTACAATATTTATAGGATAAATATTTATATGTTTTAAATGTACTAAAGCATTTTATAATAACATATAACATGTCACACTTTGTACAAATTGTACATTTGACAAATTGTAAAATGAAGTCCATTTTATGGACTAAATGGGACGGTTAAGAGGAGATGGTGGCATGGGTGATTAGTGTATTAAACACACTATAATCATTATGTTTAGACATACTTCTTGAGACAACCACCTAGGCCACCCTAAGAGCCTTGAGAAAGGAAAATGTTCCCTTGTTGCTCTTCCCCATGGCCGGCCTCCCCTTCCCAAGTATGAGCATGCTTAAGCCATTTATTTATCTTAAGAAATAACATGCTTCATATATATATGTGATATAAGATTCATTCTACTTCTTCTTCTAGTCTTAGCCGAAATTTTGCCTAAGTAAGAAGATTATTACAAACCTCTAAATTTATATTATAAAGATAATATTGACATACTATTAGTAGTATTGTATTTATATTCTAATAAGAGTGATTAGAGTTATTAAGGAAGAAACCGATTCTTTGTCTAGCATATAAGGGTTCGGTTCATTGAGGGCTTGTCTTGGTGCATCCGAAGGAGGTATTCTATTTTGGGTACTTGGAGGATCATCCTTGCTAAGCTTGGACCGAGTGTAAGAACACGATTTTCTCCTTATTTCCGCATATAGTAGCATGCATAAGATCTAATAAACGAGTTTATTTATAAGTTAATTAAAGAGTTAATTAAAGGTTTTTGTTAGTATGACTAAAATTAGTTTATGAGCAACTAGTTAAACCTAACAATTGGTATCAGAGTAATAGGTTGTTTGCATGCTTTCCGTTTACGTTTTTACGGAGTTATAGAGATAACATAAATAAAATTTGGAATTTTCGTTTTGATATATGATATGCACGAAATTTATTTAGCATGATACCTACTGTTTTCTAAAATGTTTTAGAATATTTGGAATATATTTTGCATGAATATTGTTTATTGGTACTTAAATCTCGGATTTTATTGATTTTTAATGGTTAAAAATGTTTATTTTGGGAAAAATAGTTAAAATAAGCTTCTGGCTGAGATTTTTCAGTATGATATCACATGTATTTTCTATAATATGAATATGATTTTTCGTAAATTATGGACTTATAAATCGTGTGATATAAATTTTAAGTGTTAAAATGCAATAAGATGAATAAAAATGGGTTAAAATAGTTATATTATGAATTTGACTATAAAAATTTATGAGGATGTCACATGCAATATTTAAAATTTATGTTGAATTTTCCAGAAATTTATCTCAAATATTGCAATATTATAGATTTTTAATGTAAAAATCGGGTAATTAGTGACATAATTTCGACTTTAATAGTTTAAGTTGGAATTTGGCCATAAAAAAATTTAACACGATGTCATATTTATTATTTCCAGCATGTATAAAATTTTCGAGAATTTTATCTTATTTTATGCTTGAGAAATAATTTTAAAGGTTAAAATCGTACGATATATGACGTAAATCGTTAAAAATTTTGCAAATGTTGTTAAAAATGGCCGAAAAAGTAACCCATATTAGTCATATGTGATATGTTCATCTTGAAATTTATCTTGGGAGCCAAAATTTTCAGATTTGATTTGATTTGTTTTAATTTTAATTTGTTAAAAAGTTACATTTAAAATTAATTAAAAGAGTCATGCAATTATTTCGGCTATGGGGCTATGTGCCATTTAATTTTCTGTCCATCTTGTGTTCTTAAAATGTTTTGGAAGGTATAAAAATATTATTAGTATTTAATTTGCATTTATGAAGTTAATTATTGAATTTTCCGACTTAAAATGCTCGTTTTACGTGTTATTTTCGAAATAATATTAAAACCGTATAAATACTAATATTTTAAGATTCTGAAAATTTTAAGAACATTCTGGAATTTTCAAAATTTGAATTTTGAATTTTCGAAATTTTTAATGACTCTTTTGGATTTTTATATTATTTTTCCCGCAAAACCGAGTAATACCGATCAATATTGAAATATATTAAGTTAAGTCATGTTCAAAGTTTGAGTAAGACTAAATTTTGAAACCTATAAGAGTTAGGATGATTAACTTAAGGATGAAAACCGTTTCTTTTAATGCATAGTGTTGTTAAACGTTAAAACACGCGATTCCATAAACCAAGGTTTACGATAACTATTTAAATAAGTGTTTTAAATAGGACGATTTGGCTTAGGGTTTGCATGTTAATTCATATTTACATAAGCATTGCATATTATATTGTGAATGTCATGATTTATTTTACGTAATTTTGGGAATTATGTAATTTACTTAGTATGGCCTAGTTTTAAATCGGTATTTCCCGTAATGTAAGGGGTTACCGATTCGGTTGTAATTTTGTGATCTCGTATCACCCAATTGTATTTTTCCTATTTTATAATGTATAAAGTAGACTAGAAAAGTGGTAATATTTGTAAAATCCGGAGTTCCTTGAAGACGATGCCATTCGGAAAGGAGTTCCGAACAAGACGGTGTTTACCTCGAAGTGCGTGCCGCGTGAAGTTCAAGGGACCAAAGGAGTTGGTTTCCGAATTTGTACTTTGTTATTTCTTTTCTAGGAAAGGCCATACTAGGGTTTATCTTTATGCTTTTATTTGCTTTTATATGTTTGCATGCATAGCCAAATCGTCATACATCGTATCATGCATGTTTCGACCTAGTCGACCTAGTCTTTTATTTTATCGATAATTCACCGACTTAGTTCACTTAAACGGAGATAGATAATAATTTGACTAGATCTCTTACAAATAAATATTGAGACTTAGCCTTACCAAAAAGTACGGACCCATGAATCCCTTCTTCACAAAAACGTAGGCTCGGCTACACCGGGGTACTAAAATTGTCACGTTGGGTAAGTGGGGTAATAAGATTACACCTTGAAATTTGGTTGATCTCAACGAAAGTATTCGTAACCGTAGTTGCAATAAGTTCGGGCTAAAGATAATTTTAAGAAAATTGTCGACCGAGAGTTCTAAGAGTAGAACCGATTAAATGGTTAATCCACCAAATTATACCGATACGGGTTGAATCGGCTACACCGTGCCCGGATTAGTATAGGTTTGGGTCTCGGGATTGTTTACTTAATTGGGTAAGAGATCATTAAGTAAATATACTTAACATGTTTAAGTTTCTTAAAATTCAAATTATGAATTTAAAATGATGTTGTTTATCCTTTTATTATTGTAGTTTAATTTTCGACATCATCAAATGGCAACCAACGCTCCACCTCTCACTAACGTATCATGGCTTCGATCCTTTATGGATCGTTGCAAACTCGATAAGCATGGTTCAAACTTTAAGGATTGGGATGCGCAATTATTTTTGGCCGCTCAAGGTGACGATAAGAGTCGTTACCTATCCGAAGCCGCTCCTCCCGCTCCAACCGCTCGTTCCGCGGTCGGAACTCGTGAGGCCTATGAAGCCTACATGAAAGAATCCTCCGCTCTTAAAAATGTGCTCATCTTCTCCATGGAGCCGGATCTCCAAAGGAGTATGATTAAGTTGACCACATCATATGAAATTTACACCAAGCTTGCGACCATGTTTTCGCAAACTCCTAGGGTGATTCAATATGAGGCGGCTTCCGCTTTCTTTGATATTACTTTCAAGGAAGGGCAAAAGATAAGCCCTCATGTGCTCAAACTCGTTGAGCTCGCGGAGACTCTAAAAGCTCAAGATGTTGATGTTCCCGACTCTCTTATCATTGACCGAGTTCTTCACTCGCTCAATAAGGTTAAGGCGTATGCTCAATTCCGGGTGAATTTCAATATGCGAAACCAAGAAACCACGTTGGACGAGTTGCATAAGATGCTAGTCCAAGCCGAAAGGGACATGGGACTTCATGAAAGTTCCACCAAGGATGTTTTGAACATCGAAAAGAAAGGGAAAACGAGCTTCAAGAGGAATGCCTCTAAAGGCAAGGGCAAGAAAACGTTCAAGCCCAAGGCGACCAAAGAAAAGACCTTTTCGAAAGGCGCTTCCACCTCGTCTTCAAAAGAGCAAGACAAGTGCCATTATTGCACGAGGATCGGTCATTGGAAGAGAAATTGCCCCAAATACTTAAGCGATCTCAAAAATGGGAAGGCAACCGCCGTAGGTAATAATTCTCGTTATGATTCATGTCATTTATCAACTTATGTATAGTGATACAAATGTGTTGATATTTACCCTTTTTAAATGTTTTAAAGGGGCGCGTCCTAATAATGATAAGGGCAAGGAGAAGGAAGCATGAGGTTCCTTACTTGGATGGCTCCGGTAGCATCCAATTGATCGAAGACTTGAAGAGCTAGGCTCTAATTTTCATATCGTCTTCTTTCATATTTTGCATTTATTTATGGAACAATTTATTTTCTTGTAAGACAAGGATTAAAATCCTAAAACAATGGTTGTAATTTTGGATATTGGTGACTTGGTTTTCAACCCGAGTCACTACTTTTGTTCTTAATCAATGTTTTGATTTATCAAATAAATTGCATACCTTGTTAAAAAACATGAATAATAGTGATATAATCAGGCAATAAATATTGATACGATCAAGTATAAGATAATCAAAGTGTTGATTAAAACGGAGAACTACACCCCATGAGATACTTTCAATCAAAATGAGACTATATCAGTTCATTATAAGATTTTCATTTTAAGTGAAAATGAGAATGTATTCATCACACCTATCAAACTTCAAACATTCAGATACATTGGTTAATCGAAATAGCTATCCTTAAACGAATAAAGGTTATTGTTAGAAGGATAGAGTGGGAGAAAATATTTCGCTCACAAACCAATGATGAAAATAGAGGAAGGATCTTAGAGAAGATTCTTACTTGGGATTCTTAAGAAGAGCCCTAAATGATTTGAAGAAACTACGAGAGGACACTGAAGAAACTACAGGAGGACACTCGAAGAAAGGTTCTTTATGTTCATTGTTTCATAGAAAGGAAACTTGAAACCCCGTATGAAATCGGTAGGAAAACGGTTCCTTAATAAATGATTTTCTAAGTTTATAAGATAAAAGAGAAGAAATCATCTCAATCCTCTCAATGTAGTTATAAAGAAATTATCATGTCATTTTCGTCTCGAGGAAACGAAGACATTATAAGAAGGTAATGATTGATTGAATGGAAACAGATCACTATAGGGATAGTGATAGTGATAATGATTCAAGTAATAGTTTAACATGCGAGAAATGAAAGGTTCATTTAAGATATCAAGAGATATTGATTTTAGTGGGAGCGATTTTCATTAAAAGAATTAAGCCTACCATTTAGAGAGAATGGGTGATTCTTTAAGGTGTAAAGAATAAGAGGTTTTCAATGCTAGATGATCAAATACCTTATATCATAAGATGATGGAGCTTTACGGGAAGGTTTATTATATGGATAATAAAAGGTCGCCCACTAGAAGTTAGAATGGTTGGATACATCATTCATAACGATGAATGAAACCATTATCAAATAGCCAAGATGAGTGAAAATTATTAGAATGATGAAATCATAAATAGACTACAATAAAGTTTTCAGTACATAAGTGACTGTATATCGATACGTCACAAGTTATAAGATAACAGTGGGAGCTTTCCTCCGGAAAGGAAACTCAAAATATAGAAAGAGTTCTAGAAATGTACCAAATAGAATCATATTATACGGGATAATATGAGAACAAAGGAAACCAAAAGTTGTAAGTTTTGCTATCATGAATAAAGGTTATTCACAAAACACTAATACAAATAGATGATTGTGCATCAAATGCAATATGATAGTATTGACTATTGTTGCATGACAACATCATTTGAGTTATGATTAACTCAAAATGAAAGATACTTTGTCAGAATCCAAATGGGTTGTAAGAGACAATATTGAACCCCATAAGTGAACTGGATTGACTTAGTATGGCCCCTAGCCACTTACATGAGGTGACGTCTCAAAGCGACTAGAGTGTGAGGCGATTGATGGCAAGTTCAAGTGCCATAGAGTCATATGTGATGACTAGTCGATCACATAGGCAGACTGTAAGAGACACTCTGTCGGGCAATGTGACCGCTTATAGAGTTCTGGAAATTTTATAGCCGGGTCGTGGCAAGAGCTGCTATAGTAGTCTTGTGAGTCAATTCTTAGACTAAAGACTACTCTCCCAAGATGGTACAGTTTAGGCATAACTTTGATCCATTCTCTACGACTTTTCGTAACTGGAGTCAAATGGGATTGTTTTGGGTTGTGACTAACTGTGACTAGTTGAAGGAAGTAGTGCGATAGAAATTGTCCACCCCTTGTCAGGGTTGTTCAAATCTCAGGGCCACTCGAGGAGAAATTAACTGGAAATGCGTGGCCACGCTCGGAAGGTATCTATGGTAGATAATTCCGGTCAGACAGTTATTCTCCAGATCGAGGAAACCACTCATGATATGATCGAATGCAAGTACGACCTTAGAGAGACACCTTGCATTGAGTGGGAGATTGTAATAGGACAAGAGAATTGGTGACGCACACTTGTCGAGGACAAGTGGGAGATTGTTGGGAAATGTGTCCTCAACAATAGTGCGATCACGTAATTAAATCTCATAACGAGAATGCGCAAGGGATGATAAGAATTATTAGTCAACTGACCAACATTAATCGGTAATGATTGGCTAGCTAGAGTTTGACATTACTGTCGTATGACGGTGATGGTCAGTTGATCCCTTTAGGTCACACCTTTAGGACAATTCCCTTAATTGATAAAATGATCAAATGTATATTGATACGATTTGATCATATTCCTTAAACTCGTATATCGAGACATTAGAGGTTAAATCTTATTGTAAGATTTATGTTTAAAATTGAAATGTGTCAATTGTTAAACATTAAACGATATTTTATCATATCGTTATTAGAATGAATTAGGTTGAAATTAATACAAAGGTTGTAAATCGTATTGACGATAAATGATCATTTTACATTAGTAATTTTGAATTACTTATTAATTGAATAAATATGATTTATTTAAATTATGTACAATATTTATAGGATAAATATTTATATGTTTTAAATGTACTAAAGCATTTTATAATAACATATAACATGTCACACTTTGTACAAATTGTACATTTGACAAATTGTAAAATGAAGTCCATTTTATGGACTAAATGGGACGGTTAAGAGGAGATGGTGGCATGGGTGATTAGTGTATTAAACACACTATAATCATTATGTTTAGACATACTTCTTGAGACAACCACCTAGGCCACCCTAAGAGCCTTGAGAAAGGAAAATGTTCCCTTGTTGCTCTTCCCCATGGCCGGCCTCCCCTTCCCAAGTATGAGCATGCTTAAGCCATTTATTTATCTTAAGAAATAACATGCTTCATATATATATGTGATATAAGATTCATTCTACTTCTTCTTCTAGTCTTAGCCGAAATTTTGCCTAAGTAAGAAGATTATTACAAACCTCTAAATTTATATTATAAAGATAATATTGACATACTATTAGTAGTATTGTATTTATATTCTAATAAGAGTGATTAGAGTTATTAAGGAAGAAACCGATTCTTTGTCTAGCATATAAGGGTTCGGTTCATTGAGGGCTTGTCTTGGTGCATCCGAAGGAGGTATTCTATTTTGGGTACTTGGAGGATCATCCTTGCTAAGCTTGGACCGAGTGTAAGAACACGATTTTCTCCTTATTTCCGCATATAGTAGCATGCATAAGATCTAATAAACGAGTTTATTTATAAGTTAATTAAAGAGTTAATTAAAGGTTTTTGTTAGTATGACTAAAATTAGTTTATGAGCAACTAGTTAAACCTAACATACCATTCCCTTGCAGAATCCCTGAGAGAGAAGATGAACATTGTTTGTTTAATCTGGTCCTGTGTCACTCCTTCTGGGGGTGCAATAGAGCATATGTAATCTGTGAAGATTTCAATATGCTTTGCAGCATCCTCATTGGCCGAGCCTCCAAATTGGTTTTTCTCAACCATAGTGATATAGGCAGGCTTAGCCTCGAATGGCTTCCCAGTACCTGCAGGTAAAGTGAACCCTTTGTATAGGTCTTTCACCTGAGGCATGGAGTGACTGGCGATAGTAGCTTCCTCGGCCATGTTTTCTTCTTCTTTTGGAAAAACTTGGAAGTAGGTATAGGGTGGTGTTTTTGGTGTGGATGGATTGTGAGGTGAATTTGGTTGTGAAGTTGGTATTTTTGGTGAAGGTGGTTTTTCAAAGATATCCTCTTGGAATAGGGAAGATGGAGATCCTCCTTCCCTACTCTCTAAAAGTTGCTTCCTTTTTCTCTTAGGGTCCTCTCAAGCTCGTGGTCAAGTGGTAGAGCGAAGTTCTCCTTGAACTGATCTGCGCATAAGATTGAAACTACAGGAAAAAAGTGAGAAGGTTTAAGGAATAAAAGATCCTTAAACAAAAGAAACAAAAACAAGAAACAATAAACACTGGCGTCACCTCCCCGGCAACGGCGCCAAAATTTGATGCCCGTCGTTGAGGGTACCAAAGATAAAATTTATAATTCCTAACCTTAACAATAGATAGTGAAAGTCAGGGTCGAACCACAGAGAGGTGGGGAATGTTTATTGTTTGGTGTTAATGCTTTAAAGTAACAGTTTTGGGGGTTTTGATTGTTTATTACTAAGTCTAGAAACAGAGATAAAAAATAAAGCAAGTAAATAAAGATGATAATAAAACAATAATAAAAGAGATGCTAGGATGATCGGGTAACAAATAGCTAAGGTAATATAAATCCTAAGGTCAACATGTAATGCAGTCGCGTAAGGGGTGTAACATATCCTTTCGGTCTATGGTACCTAATAGCTCCTTTCGGCCTATGCTATTAGTTCCTAGGTCTCACAATTATTGGGTGTCAACAATAAGGGTGATTCATAAATTCTAGGTCACATACCTTTCAGTCTTAAGTAACCTAGTCGTCTTTAAAGTGTAAACCAATGCCCTTCCTGTAATACACCTTATTTTTATGTTTATTTTATTATTTATACTGACGTATTGAGATTATTCGAATGTTTGTATTCGATAATTAAATTATCGAATAAACGTTTTCTTTTATATTTTATATGTTGTTGTTAGTAAATCGTGTTGTAGTGACCTTTTGGGCCTTGAAGTGATAACCATCACAAGTTGACAAACCCTAAACCCACTAATCAACAAACCCTAAACCCATAAGTCGACAAACCCTAAAACCACAACTCGACATAACACTCACAAAAAAAAAAAACGATCTACTGCTGCCTCACACAACCCTTCCCTAACCCTATTTTCTGACCTAATTGACATCCAATGGTTCCACCTCTTTACTGCCGCCACTACAAAGTTTAGAAAGGAAGCCCTAGATGGTGGGTTAGGGTGGTTTAGGGCTGCCCGAATCTATGGAGAAGAAGGAACTGAGTTCGAGGTGGAATATTTCTAGCAGCTGTTCGGTTGTCATTCTGCAAATTGAGGTAGGGGATACATATATATGTGGTTGCGTTACTGACATGACGTATATGTGTTACTTATTATAAGATCGTTATAACTGATTGTGAATGTATTTTGGATTGTGATTATTGTCGATTATTGTGATTCGTTCGGTATTTGTTAAAGTAATTATAGGATAAACTTTGGGGAAAAAGTTTTCTGAACGAGGGAAGAATGTAACATGTCGCGTTTTGAGGCTTATATAAGTGCTACTTGTGTTTGTTTTAGGCTTGTTATATGTTTCGTTACCGTTATGGGGTGGTGAACTTCGGGATGAAGTTCATTTTAAGGGGGGAAGATTGTAATACACCTTATTTTTATGTTTATTTTATTATTTATACTGACGTATTGAGATTATTCGAATGTTTGTATTCGATAATTAAATTATCGAATAAACGTTTTCTTTTATATTTTATATGTTGTTGTTAGTAAATCGTGTTGTAGTGACCTTTTGGGCCTTGAAGTGATAACCATCACAAGTTGACAAACCCTAAACCCACTAATCAACAAACCATAAACCCATAAGTCGACAAACCCTAAAACCACAACTCGACATAACACTCACAAAAAAAAAAACGATCTACTGCTGCCTCACACAACCCTTCCCTAACCCTATTTTCTGACCTAATTGACATCCAATGGTTCCACCTCTTTACTGCCGCCACTACAAAGTTTAGAAAGGAAGCCCTAGATGGTGGGTTAGGGTGGTTTAGGGCTGCCCGAATCCATGGAGAAGAAGGAACTGAGTTCGAGGTGGAATATTTCTAGCAGCTGTTCGGTTGTCATTCTGCAATTTGAGGTAGGGGATACATATATCTGTGGTTGCGTTACTGACATGACGTATATGTGTTACTTATTATAAGATCGTTATAACTGATTGTGAATGTATTTTGGATTGTGATTATTGTCGATTATTGTGGAGAACGTGATTTGTGAAATGGGTCTTGTGATATGGGTCTTGTGATATGGGACTTGTGATATGGCCATGGAAGGTGTGGTGTGATGGAAGGTGTGGTGTGATGGAGGGGATGTGGTGGATTGAATGATATGGAGATGGAGGAAGGTGCAGTTCTGTTGTGTTTATGTTTTATCTGTTTTACCTACTCAACCTCGTGGTTGACCCTGTGTATTCGTGTGACACCTACGATGATCCGGAATGGGGAGTAGATTCTACAGGATGGAGAAAGTTGAGCTAGGAGCTGGGACGAGAATGTGAGTTGCAGATTTGGGACCGACTTAGAACTATATCACATATAGAGTAGTCATCAGTTGTATTTCTATTTCGTTGTGTAGTTTCTGTAATATCAAAGTTTAAATTTTATCACTTTTATAATATGTACTTTGGGAGTTTTACTTTGTTATTCACTACCTCGGTCATTCCGAGATGGTAACAGTCTTATTTATTTGAGAATGTCTAGCTAAAGGCTCTTAAATAAATGAGGGTGTTACACTTCCCGTATCTTTCAATCTTGGGTAGGTCATTACTAACATCCTACAATTCTCCCTTGGGTCTCATTGTAGTTTATTATAGTCTACGAATTAAAACGGAACAGAATACGAACGCGAGTGGGTCGACCGACCAGCTAGCCCAGTCGGCCGACCACCGCCTCAGTCGACCTACCCATTAAGTAGGTCGATCGACCACGGCCCTGCTACAGTTGGTCTCGGAACCTATACTACCTACGCATATCCATCCCCTACATCCTAACATGTAAAATTTAGCTACTCATGGTTACTAAAACAACAATGAAAATAGGAATAAACATGGAAATCATGATGAATATCAATCTAAACATGCAATCAATAATAAAGCTTGAGATTCTACCTTAAACCGAATACAATAGTTCTAAACTAATAATAATGAAGCATAATTCAAAAGAAGAATTACCAGAAATATGATTGAGGCAGAAAAGGAACAAACTTTATTGATGAATGCTTGAAAGGTTGAAGAACAAAACTAAAAGTATTTGAGAATTATTGAAAGATTACAACTAAGGATAAAACCAAATTAAAGACTGAGCAAAACTCTATTAGGGACTGAATGATTAACCCTAAACAAGAGATTAGTTTATATAGGCGAAAAATTAAGAGTTTCCTAAAGACTCTAACACGTTAATGGGCTTCGGAAAGCTTCAGGGTCTGCGTGGAGGTCGGTCGACCTACTATGTGGGTCGGTCGACCTATTCACGGGCTTCTGCGGATTCTGGGCTCTCCAAAACAGGGTCCTGGTCGGCCGACCCAAGTAGTAGGTCGGTCGACCCGTTTTCCTGTGGGATTGCTTTGATTTGTCTTCGGTTTGACTTCTTGGTACTTGGTCAATGCTTTGAGTTGACTTTCCATCGTTCCTTGGCTATGAAAAATCCTGAGGGCATAAATTTGGTATAAAATCGTCTCTTTTCCGCATAAATCTGCAAAAGAGCATAAAAATACGAAAGTAGACAATTGTTGGGAAATAAAGGCTAAAACATAGTAAATGAGCGACCAAATGCGTGTAAAAATAGATGTAAAACATCATAAAATAGACACGCATCATTGTTTTTTCATTAATTTAAATTTCGATTGCTTGGCTGTTTATTTGTTCACCAATGCGCACACGGTCAAAAATGTTTTTTTTCATTTTATAGCTTTCTTAACCTTTACCTAGCTATAAAAATGGGGTCTAGCGTTTAATAACAATCGAATGATAAACAACCAAACAAAAAATTATTTTCTTTGAATAAACATTCTTTTTGTAATAACTTGGATCTTTACCAGTTTCAGAGCTAAAGACGAACATAATCTGTTGGGACTTGGGAGATCCAAGCAATAAAGCACACCATCCTCCCATCCTTGCAAGTTCAAACATTAAGACATTAGCACAGATTGAAAATCTGCCTCAATGAGGGTCATATGTCACTATGGGAACATTTGTGGAACTTGACACATCGGGCGTTAGTTGGTTTATAACTCATGTAAAGATTGCAAATCAATAGTTAATCAGAAAGAGGATGGTCTATGGTACTGTGATAGAAAATGAGAAAAAAATCCCCTTGCAGTTTAAAGGGAAACAGCCAACAATATGCCATTCCAAGGTACAAAAAATACATTTAAAGATGAATTATTTTACAGTGAGTTAATCAAGTATGATTAAATAGGGTCTTTTTTTATAACAAGTTCCAAGCTAAATTCTTAGTGATGTATGAAAATGTTAATCTATGTGAATTTATCATCTGGGATGACGTTATGACGAAGTTGCTTGGAAAGTCAGCCCAATAAATACTAGATGAGGATGAGGTATTTATCATATTTAACTAACTAGCTTAGCATCCGTGAAAAAATGCACGGATATAAATAAATAACATATATAATTAAGTTACAAAATGTATAGTTATAACATTTTATTAGTTCTAACGCACAAATTTTATATAAACAATTCATATTATTATATTAGAATTTAATGCTCAAAAATCAACATAAATGATTTGTAATGAGCATTTACAACACAAAAACAAACCTATAATAGTGATATATGATGTAACATTTCATCATCTTGAATAAATGATTCTCTCCCAATCACCATCGTAATCTATAAACGGAGTATTTAAGTAACATCCCATATTTTCGTAAACCTTATTTAAATTAATTAAAATCATTTTTTGGAATTTAATAATATTTTATTAAACTTATATTTTAAAAAAAGTGTAAGGCCCGTCTTGAGAATTTAGAGTCTTAAGATGTAGAAAAGGTTCTTTGTCATTTCCGTTCATAAATCCCGAACCAATTACTTAAAACCCGACTCACAAATTAAGGATAAAAGCAATTGTGAGGAAACTTCCCTCTTATTTCCTCACAAACCTCATTCACTAGTTTTCAAGTCCCAAAAGAAATCAAAATCAGAGTTCATCATCTTCTTCATTTCCACTTTCACAAATTCACTAATTTGTTCATCCCGACTTCATTTCTTCTCCATTTGAGGTAAGATTTCTTCCATCACATTCCTCATCTCGAACCCGTTCTATCTATCACTTCCAATATTTAATTCCTCACGTTTGATTTTCGGACTGTTGCGAATCGTTTTGAAAAAAGTCCCTAATTCTTGTTTTATGTTGTTTTAAGGTGAGAATTTGTAGGATTGTGATAAGGACTCGTATCTTATTGAAGAAGCTTTGGAGGAAGACGCTTAAATAGGTGACAATGATGAGAAAGACTCGACTTATTATTTACATGTAATGTGTGTTTATGTGTGTGGTTTTGGGTATATTGAAGTTTGATGATACATTGAAGATGTTTATAGCGTGATTTCAGAATGGTATTGAGCGTTATAGTTGTGATTATAAGAGTTTTTGGATGAGTTTTGTATATCCGTCGCAATTTGGGTTTTTGAGTAAATGTTGAATCTAGTGCTTGAATTCCTATTTGATTGTGTTTAAGATTGAAAAAGAGTAACACTTGGGATTGCTTGGGATCATTATGTGCTGATAGCGTAGATTTTATGCTTGAAATCATAGTTTTAAGGTGCTTGTCGAAGTATTGGATGAATTAGGGAATTGCAGGAAACACGCGAGAAAGACACTGAACCCGCGCCCTGCGCAGGCTGCGCCCAACCTGTGCAGGCTGCGCCTAGGCCATGTGTCACGGTCCGAACTTTCAGTCGGGTCGTGAAGCGCACCCTTGTCTAACTCACGACAAGAATGAAAGCGAGAGCGTCAAGCACTAGTGTTTGTCAAGCACTAGAGCATTCGTAATCGGTCTCGGTTTGCGTGTGTCGGGATCCTAGTCTCGATCAACAACGGTCGACACACACATGCTTGTTAGTAAGTTATGAAGGCAAGAGTCATTCATAAGAAAGCAAACAACAAGCAATAGAAAGCAACAGGGTGAGAAGCAGATTGATTGACTAGTACTCCTTATAGAGGCAAATTTGATATTTCTAGTCTGGTCGCAGTGAACATTGATGTTGCAGAATAGGTATACGTTTTCTAAACTCCTAAAAACGTATCTTAAACTAAAAACGAGACTCCAAGCTTTCAACACGCAGAAAGTAGACTTGGAGTACTAAATGATACAAAAAAACTAGAAATGAAAATACAAAAGTAAAATACGAAATCTACGGGCTCGAAGTGAACGAACCGCGCGCGCAATTTCTTAGCTATGAGGCTAGAATTGCGGCTAAATATGCGGGTCCTTACACTCCCCCCCACCTAATCTGTTGTCGTCCTTGACAACCCTGCAATCTTCAAGGTTGGTTCAGTCGGCTGATGTCGCTGGGAGTTGGTTAGAACGGATGTGGGCGCGCTTGCTCTTGTTGCGGGAGGGGTCTTCAGGATCTGGATGGTAGGGCTTCAAGCAACTCACATGAAACATAGGGTGGCACTTCATCCAGGCAGGGCGGTCGAGCTTGTATGCTACTTCTCCAATCCGCTTGATCACTTGGATTGGGCCTTCATACTTCCTCACCAGACGCTTGTCTCGTCCCCTCAGGAATCTCATCTGTTCTTTGTTCACCTTCACCATGACCATGTCACCAACATTAAACTCTCTGGCTCTGTGATTCTCATCTGCCACTTCTTCATACGGCGGGATGCTTTCTCCAAGTAAGCTCGGGCAATCTCAGCATTTACGTTCCATTCTCTGGCAAACTCATGTGTTTTCTTCGTCCGGCCCGTATAAGTATCAGCAACAGTGGGAGGTAAGAGCGGCATCTGACCTGTAACAAGCTCAAATGGGCTCTTGTTGGAAGAGGAGCTCGTTTGAGCGTTAAAACAAAACTGGGCAACGTCAAGAAGTCTCACCCACTCCATTTGAGTTGCACCCACAAAGTGGCGCAGGTATTCTTCCAACATGTTATTGAAGCGCTCTGTCTGGACATCTGTTTGGGGATGATAACTTGAGGAAATCTGAAGATTAGACCCCAATAACTTGAACAACTCTCCCCAAAATAATCCCGTGAAGCGAGCATCGCGATCACTGATTATACTCTGAGGCAGTCCCCAATATTTCACAACATGTCTGAAGAACATTGTAGCTGTCTCTTCGGCGCTGCGAGCTTTAGGTAGGGTAATGAAAGTGGCATACTTCGAAAATCGATCCACGATGACAGGATCACACTCAGTTCCCCTACTTTCGGTAACCCAAAAATAAAGTCCATTGAGATGCTCTCCCAAGGTCTTGTTGGTACCTGCAACGGATTCAGTAACCCACCTGGTTTCTATTTCTCTCCTTTATCTTGTTTGCAAATAAGACAAGTTTTTGTGTACTCCATCACGTCCTCCTTCATTTGTGGCCAGTAGTAGTTTCTCTTCAGTAAACACAACGTTCTCTTCCATCCCGGATGACCCGCCCACAAGGTATCATGACATTCCTATAGGAGGATCTTCCGTAGTCCTGCCGCTTTCGGAACAAAAATTCGGTGTCCCTTCGTGAACAGGAGTCCATCTTCCATCCAGAACTTGCGTGTCTTCCCTTCAATGGCAAGTTGCTTCAGATTCCTCGCCGTTGGGTCGTGGTCGAGGTCTTCCTTCGCCTTAGCTCGAATATCCGTGGCCACTGTGGTGGAGGATAGGTGAGAAATCACATGTAGTGCGGACAAATCACATCTACGGCTTAGGGCATCCGCGACCGTATTTGCCGCTCCCGGTCGGTAAACGAATTCCACATCGAATTCCGCCAACAATTCCTGCCATCTCGCTTGTCGGCTATTGAGCTTGGGCTATGTGAGGAAGTGGGACGCTGCGGTGTTATCCGTCTTGACAACAAACTTCGACCCTAAGAGGTAGTGTCTCCATCCCCGTAGGCAATGAACAATGGCTAATAGTTCTTTCTCTTGGACAACATACCGCGTCTCGGCCCCATTCAATTTCCTACTCTCAAAGGCCACGGGGTGGCCCTCCTGGAGGAAAACGCCACCGAGGGCAAAGTCAGACGCATCTGTCTCGACTTCGAAGGCTTCGTAATATCCGGTAACGCCAAGACTGGTTCTTGAACCACCGCTTCTTTAAGCCTTTCAAAGGCTCTCTTCCTGTCAATAGACCACTCCCACTTAACATCTTTCTTCAAAAAATCGGTTAGTGGTACGGCAATCTTTGAATAATCTCGAATGAATCATCGGTAATAGTTCGCCAGCCCCAAGAAAGAGCGGAGCTCGAACACATTCCTTGGAGTTCCCCAATCTTTGATGGCTGTGATCTTCTTCGAGTCCATTTTAAGTCTCCCTTTTCCCACGATATGACCGAGGAAGTTGACTTCGGGTTGGGCAAATTCACATTTTTCTCTTTTCACGAACAAGTGATTGTCTCGGAGCTTCGCGAAAACGAGCTTCAAATGTTCTGTGTGTTCGGCCAATGAGCGGCTATACACAACAATATCGTCCAAGTATATCACGATGAATTTGTCCAAGTACTCGTGGAATACATAATTTATCAACGTACAGAATGTTGCAGGGGCGTTAGTCAAGCCAAAAGGCATGACCAACCATTCAAACGACCCGTATCTCGTCACACAAGCAGTCTTTGGCTCATCTCCTTCGGCAATTCGAACTTGATGATATCCGGATCGCAGATCTAGCTTGGTGAAGTATACGGCGCCTTGTAATTGATCAAATAAGTCCGCTACCAAAGGGATAGGATAGCGGTTTCTCACTGTCAGCTTGTTCAAGGCTTGATAGTCGATGCACAATCTCAGACTACTGTCTTGTTTCTTTTGGAAGAGTACAGGAGCCCCATATGGAGCTTTAGAAGGCCGAATTAACCCTGAGCGAAGTAAATCATCTAGCTGTTTCCTCAATTCAGCTAACTCTGGGGGTGTCATCCGGTATGGTCCTCGCGCGGGAGGTCTTGTCCCTGGAATTAACTCAATCTGATGGTCCACCAACCGTCGAGGTGGTAAACTCATAGGTAACTTATCGGGCATCACATCCTTGTTGTCCTCCAATACTTTCTGGATTTGTGGTTCCACGGGCTAATCGGAGGTGTCCTCCTTCATGGATATGGTACAAAGGTACGTCAGTTCTCCCTTTAGGAGTCCCTTCTTCAATTGCATCGACGAGAGGAACGGTCCCTTTAACTTTTTATCTCCTTCTACGACCTTCACCATGCACGATTTTGACCCGACCATCATCAGAGATCCATTGTGGGGCGCCAAGAAAGTCGGGGTTCGCTTCAAGAAATCAATTCCAAGGACGATCTTGAAATCATCCATCGGGACGCTGGTAAAGTCTAGCTTTCCCATCCACTAGCCCATCTTGATCGTCACTTCTTTGGCTACACCATAAATTGGCTTGGCACTGGAATTTACGGCTTTCATGCTACCGCTTTCTCGATTCAACTTCATCCCGAGTCTCTTCGCCTCGTCGGGGGTGACAAAGTTGTGGGAGGCCCCCGTATCTATCATGGCTCGAGTAGACTTCCCATTGACACTTATTTCCACGTACATCAGTTCCGTGGACTTGGTCTCGGGGCGTTCGACACCTTTTTCCATTGAACCCAACATGTGTACCGCGACCATTCGAGCAACTTTCTCTAGTTCACTCGTGTCATCATCGTCACACTCTTCATCGTCACACTCTTCACCTTCGGCGTTTGATTCCACCGACATCTTCGACAAACTCTTTTTGAGATTGTTGAATTCTCCTTGGTCTGGGCACTCGGACATTCTGTGTGGTCCTTTACAAAGGAAGCATGCAAACGGCTTCCTCGCAGTCGACGCTTCTGAAGTGCTGCCTTTGGAAGAGGTGGGAGTAGAATTGGTCGACCCCCACCTTCTGTTGTCTCCCCATGGACGGAAGCGACTGTTTCCCGTAGAGGGAGGTCTTGCTTGTGAGATCGTTCCTCCAAATTTTGGGTTACCTCCGCCTGTTGTAGAGAATCCTTTCTTTTGGGCGGTTTCCCGCTCTGTATAGTAATCGACCAATCTTTCAGCCGCTGTCATCACAGCCGAGAGGGACTCGGGCCTCTGTCCCATGATTTCTCGTTGGGCCCACTCTTTCAAGCTATCGATAAACTGGAATACTCGATCCTTTTCGGTCATGTCAGCAATCTCCAACATACACGTCGAGTAGGCTTTCACGTAGTCTCGGATTGAGCTTCTATGCTTCAAGCTCTTTAGTTTCCTTCGGGCTAGGAAATCGGTGTTCTCCGGATAGAACAGCTCTTTAAAGAGTCGTTTGAAGTCGTCCCAAGACTCTAGCACAACGGTCCCTAGTTCGATCTCAGCATATTTCGAACGCCACCATTGTTTGGCATCATCCATTAAGTACATACTCGCCGTGCTGACTTTCAGATTTTCGTCGAGCATGCTTACGTGGAAGTACTGTTCCATGTCGAAGATAAAGTTATCGACTTCTTTCGAGTCTCTCGCCCCGCAATATTTGTGAGGCGTAGGTGGTTTCACCTTGGGAGTTCCACCTAGATTTCTGTCTCCAGCCATTTTCATCAAGGCATTACACATGTTCTTTAGTTGCTCGATCTTTTCGTGGAGATAGCCCATCTCCGCGTTGTAGTCGTTCGGAATTGTCTTCTCAACGGCAACCAAGCGGGCCTCATGCCCCTTCACCGTCTCATCTAATGCGTGATGGGTAGTCCCCAAGCTCAAAACGAGGGACTCCAACGATGGAATTTTCTCGTCCACCAATTTCTCTAAGGCCGTCACTCTAGCCTTAGTGTCGCTTTTGTTCCCACTCGGTTCTGCTGTCTTTCCCGTCATCGTAAGCAGCTGCCCGTCGTGAAGACCGGGCTCTGATACCAAATGTCACGGTCTGAACTTTGAGCCGGGTCGTGAAGCGCACCCTTTTCTAACTCACGACAAGAATGAAAGCGAGAACGTCAAGCACTAGTGTTTGTCAAGCACTAGAGCATTCATAATCGGTCTCGGTTTGCGTGTGCCGGGATCCTAGTCTCAATCAACAATGGTCGACACACACATGCTTGTTAGTAAGTTATGAAGGCAAGAGTCATTCATAAGAAAGCAAACAACAAACAATAGAAAGCAACAGGGTAAGAAGCAGATTGATTGACTAGTACTCCTCATAGAGGCAAATTTGATATTTCTAGTCTAGTAGCAGTGAACATTGATGTTGTAGAATAGGTATATGTTTTCTAAACTCCTAAAAACATACCTTAAACTAACAACGAGACTCCAAGCTTTCAACACGCATGAAGTAGACTTGGAGTACTAAATGATACAAAAAACTAGAAATGAAAATACAAAAGTAAAATACGAAATCTACGGGCTCGAAGTGAACGAACCGCGCGCGCAATTTCTTAGCTATGAGGCTAGAATTGAGGCAAAATATGCGGGTCCTTACACCATGCGCAGGCTACGCCTATGGGTGCGCAGGCTGCACCCATGGGCGCTGTACGCGTGATTGTTTGCTCGTTTGCGTACTGTTTTTGGTAATTGTTATTCGATTGTTTTCGCATGTTTCGAGTATTGTTACATGATAAGAATAATTAGTTTGAAATGTATATTTATTTAATATGAGAGTTTTTAATCGAATCTACATTCGTTTTATGTTAATTAATCGCATGCTTGATATTAAATAGTCATCCGTTGTTTTATCGCGAAATAAAATACCATTTGGGTAGTAACTTATCTAATATGTATATTGGGGAGTTATAAGCTTATTTATATGAACCTAATCGATGGTATGTGATATAAGGTTTTTTATTGAGTTCCGATACTAATTCACATGTTAATGTATGGGTTGAATTACATAAGTCTCAAGTGTTCATATTACTTGTTGCCTTGAAATACATGCTAAGATAAATTGGTATTGGATGCTTGGTTGTATATTCATATGAATGATATGCTCGTTTCAAGTCCAAGAAGCATGGATGACTCTTACACCGGGTTCGGAAATCGGTTTGAGGAGAAAGACCCCCCGGCGGGGCAACCGGAAGGGAAACCATCTCTCACCTCAAATGGTTTCCGAAATTGGTTAAGGGTTGAGTGAAATCTTAGAAATGGAATAGTAGAGTTGTCGATTGAGTTTAGGTCATTGTTTTATCGTGATTCAATTGAATACTACATCTTGGGGTGATGTGTTGTGTAATGCATGTGGAGGTTATACTATGAGCTGTTATATTACTCTTGTTCTCACCATGACCGTGATATGTCTTGGTATGACCGTTGATAGTGTGTTTCCGGTTAGGTTTCAGATTGTCCGCCCGACTTATAGGGTATCTCGTTCCTAACTAGTTCGAGTCTTGGAGGTGTCTTTGGACACTTGTCGAATCGAGGAAGGATTATACCTCGAGAGTCTGGCCAGATTTAGACTAGTACCATATATCGGTTTGTCGTCCTACCAGGGGATTGTATTCGCTGAGACTAAGTAGACTTGTTGTTGTTGTATAATGGAGTCGTCATATGCCATCTTCCATGTAGTGATGATTATTTGTGTCTAACTTGTCTGCGTTATGGTACAGTGTTAGATACTGCTGAATATGTGTATTAGTTAGACCTGAGTTATGGTTTATGGACTAAACACTGAGTTAGTGAAATTGAAATTGTGTTGTGTTAGGTTATGTCTTAAGCTGACCGTTGAACCATCATAGTTAGTGAAAGTTAATATGTAAACTTTGTTTGGTTATGTCTTAACCTGACTGTCGAATCTTCATAGTTAGTGAAAGTGAATATGTAAATTGTGTTTGGTTATGTCTTAAGTTGACCTCTGAACCTTCATGGATGATGAAAGTGATAGTGAAAGTACGTGTATGCTTATATGGGTGATATATATGAGTGAGGCATGTTATAGTTGAGGATAATGAATGTAAGATGATGATTATTGATTATTGTACTTCTTTAATGTGGTTATGATTGGAGTATGTAGTTTTGAGGATTTACTCATATTCATATGTTATGTGTTTGTGGCAACAAGTGGCTAGGAGCATCTCTAGTCACTCCCCACTGACTGTGGCGCACATGTTTCATGTGTGTAGATTTGAGTAGGTGTTGCTGGGGTTTCACAATACGCTAGCAAGCGATGATCCGTCATCGAATGTCACTTACCCGATTCGTAGCTAGACTTATTTTGATACAGTTTTGGTGCCCGCAAGGATATGCTATCCCGGGCTGTGTTTGTAATTAATACTTAGTACATATTTATGTTCCAGTTTGTTCCGCATTTCAGATTGTAGTATTACGCCTCGCGTGTCTAGTTATGCTAAAAAGTTTTAAGTTCCGCGTATTTTTGGCATGTTTGTTTATTATTTCCGCTTTCGTGAGGGGTTTTACAATCTACTAATTGTAATACCAATTTCTTATATATCACCTTAGTCTTGAAACACATGCTTCTACCTTTACTACATATCCTCTACCATTTTGATTTTTTTTCTCATTTCACTCTTTCGGAACGAAGTTGGATTTTTTTAACCAAAAATAATTTGAAAAATCGGTAATATTAAAACATAAAATGAAAATATTTATATATATATTATAAAAGTATCATTCATAAAATATAACTTCAAAAAGTAATAAGCAATGTATATACCACCAAAAACCCTATCAAAGTGGCGTGTTAGAGACTGCGTAAAAACAAATGGAAAAAATAATGAAGAGAAAAGAGTATCATACGTACAGATACTCGTGTCTCTTATTTTAATTTTCAAACATAACATGTTGATAATTTCCATTTGAACATATTCTACTGACCTATTTGATAATTTTAAATGTGAGTAAATTTCAAAACCTAACTAATCGAACAATTATATGCTGCTTATTCTCGTATCAAAGAGTAAAAATTCCTTAAATTTATTTATTAATACTTTAACATGAATATTTGATAGAATTCTAAGGTATGGTCACTGTTTAGCCCAAAAATCCTCATCGCAATACTGGGCCCATAAGTAGTCCCAGAAGCAGCAGCCCATTACAAAAGCAGATCAGAGGCAAACTAGACGCAGACCAGGCGCAGACCAGACGCAGACCATAGCAGAAAAAGAGATGTTGGAGGAAGGGAATGAGTCAAAACCCTAAGAGAATATTCCCCTATATTCTCTCCCACATTCCAGCACCAAAAACCGAATTGGTTGAGCTTAAATCCGCAGCTATAAAAGGAAAGGCTAGGGCATTCTTTATTCAGTCAGTTCATACGTTGTAAAATCATAAACTTACGCAAACATCTGTACTCATACAAAGCAGCGAAATCACTCGATCATAGTAAAAATATTGGTGGGATTCCGTTCCCCCCGCGGTTGTTTCCCTCATTGGGTTTTTCCGCGTCACCAAAACCTTCTTGCGTCATTCTTTATTTCTTCTGTTCTTATAGTCATTCGTACGTTAGATTTTAATATTGGTTGACACTTTGACCCGCATCACATAAACATTGACCCGGTAGAAATTTTACCAAAACAATTTGGCGCCCACCGTGGGGCATAGTGCGCATTCCAATATATAAAACCGTCATTTCGTCACAAAGAACATGTCTGGGACCAGAGCTAACCCTTCCAGTTCCCAGAGCATGCCAGCCCAGTCCGGTGGGACCAACCCTACTGTACCTGCTGGTCTCGCAGGACCGTCCCTGGTCGCGAGTCAGACCACAACCTCCAAGGTTGTGGCCCCATCCAGCAAACCTCCTCATGTTCCCAGATCACCCCCTGTGTCAGCTTCTCCAAGGCAGAGCAGAGAAAGCAGCCCCAGCAGAAGTGGAGAAACCCAGATGCCAGGAGCAGGCCAGCAGCCGCAGGCTCCCTGTACAGATCCGATGCAGATGGTGGTCCAAGGAATGAGTGCACTGCAGGAAGCCATAGAGGGCCTGAAGAAGGACAATCTGAACCTGAGAGAGCAGGTCGCCGCGGTCGCACGTCCAGAGCAGCCGTTCAGAATGTTGCAGCCAGGGCCTGGCCAGACCTTCAATCCCTTCGGGAGAGCGGGGTTGAACCGGCCAATTCCCCAGGAGATCGTCACCAGGCTGGATCTAGGTGTCACCATCCCGAGCAGTGGCCCAGAGATACTGGATCTGGACTCATCCGTGTTTGGAGCACCGCAGTCCAGACCAGTTCAGCCTGCAGGTAATCCTACACCTTGTTTTCCCCCTGGGACTGACCCTTTGATTTTTTCAGGTACCCCTCCGCAGCCTACCATCGGACGAACGCCAGAGATCTCAGCAGGAGCAGCACCCGAGAACCAACCCAGCGTTGGAGGGTGGCAAGGAGGAGCACCAGCGCAGTCAGCAGTAGGTTGGTATCCAGGACCAGGCTTCAGCTCATCCGTAACAGCCAATCAACCAGCTGCAGGCCCTTGGGGAGGAGCCCCTCCAGGCTTCTTCCCTCCGCCAGTCAACCCGACCTCAGGTCCCTGGGGAGGAGCCCCTCCAGGCTTCCTCCCTCCGCCAGTCAATCCATTCCCTGGAGTAGGCAGTCTCTCAGACCAGCGCTACCAGGAGTTGAAAGACATGATCACCAAGATACCTGGCATGCCAAGGCCCATGGAGAAAGCCTCCCAGGACAGCTATGCAGATTCACCATTCATCGACAACATTGCCTTGATCAATGTGCCCAAGGGATTTGTGCCACCAACCATGACACTATATGATGGTACGGCCGACCCCCTGGACCACATAAATCAGTATAAGCATAAAATGATGGTGGTAACCGCAACCGGAGCACTTAAGGAGGCTTGCATGTGCAAAGGATTTGGGTCAACCCTCTCCGGAGCAGCCCTGCACTGGTTTGTGGGATTGCCCAATCGCAGCATCTCCTCCTTTGCAGATCTGGTTAATGCTTTTAATCAGCAGTTTGCTAGCAGCATGAAACCAGAGAAGCAGACCAGCGATCTATACAGAATTGTTCAAGGATTCGAGGAAACCACTCGAGATTACCTCACCAGGTTCAACAAAGAAAAGGTTGCCATCCCGCACTGTGATGTACCCACTGCCATTGAAGCCTTCCGCAGGGGGCTACATCACGATTCAGACCTGTATAAGCAATTGACAATGCACCCATGCACTGCCTTTGCTGATGTACAGGCCCAGGCAGTTGCAGCCATGAGGCTGGAAGAAGACGCTGCCTCCAGAAGAAGTACCTATGACACAGAACCTGTGTCTAGGAAAGCACCAGTAGAAAAAAGGAATGAAAGATCAAAGCCCTACAGCAAGCCAGTGAGCAAAGTATCCGAGAGCACCGGAGGGAAAAACGATGCAGATCCACCTCCGAAGGTCAGTGAGTATGGTTTTACCACCGGAATGGCAGGCTTGCTAAAGGCATTGAAAGAGCTCAAAGGAGTCAGATGGCCAAAGAAGAGAGAGGAGCGGCTCAATGACCGCCGTGATGCTAGCAAAAAATGTGAATTTCATGATGACATAGGTCATACCACGGACGAATGTTACACCCTCAGAAAGGAGGTCCGATTCCAGTATGACCGAGGCAACTTGGACCATCTGCTCCCAGAGAAGTCCACCAGAGTCAACGCAGCCAGCCAGGTGCAGCCTTCACCAGTTCCTCCCTGCAATAGTGTAACACCCCCATTTATTCAAGGGCCTGAACTAGGACTCCTCAGATAAATACAGGTGTTACCATCTCGGTTTCCCGAGGCAGTAGATACAAAGGAAGATAACAGTACTTTAAATTAAATTTAAACTCAAAACATGTTCTTACATAACCAAATTATAAAACTGTTCTGATACAAATGAAAGTACAACTCATCAACTACTATCAAGTGGGCTAGACTCTAGGCAGGTCCGGGTCCATGCTTCTCCCTTTCCCTAAGCTCCCATAGTCTTTATACCTGTCAATCTGCTCCTCAATAATTTGGTTCATCGCAGGTGATCACGAATACACAGGGTCAACCACGAGGTTGAGTAGAGAAAACTGTAAACAAACGCATTACTATAAATGGAAAGTTGAACTTCTCCACTCCGAATCACAGACCCTTTTTCTCCGCACCAATCACAGACCCTTTATCTCCGCACCAAACACAGACCCTTTATCTCCGCACCAAACACAGACCCTTTATCTCCGCACCAAACACAGACCCTTTATCTCCGCACCAAACACAGACCCTTTATCTCCGCACCATATCGTATCACAGAATTATATATCACAATATACCAATCATATAACGATACAGATGAACATAGTTAATATCAACCAATAAACAGATTACACATCTCATATAAGTAGTATTCCCCTACCTCAACTCACGGAGCAGAAATGACAACCACGCAGCAGCTAGAAATGTTCCACGCGAAAACCGTCACCTAAACATATATTTGTAACGAATGAATAAACTTCCCAAAACCCCCATATCACAAAGTACCCTACTATAAATAATAACCTTCTAAATGTGGAAAGTTTCCCAAAATGGAAACTTTCCCGAAATAGTAACTCTCTTAAAAAAAATCGAACTTTCCCGACTCGTAAAACCCTTCAATGGTTCAACTTAACAAATTACTTCAAATACTATAACAATAAATATAATATAATAATAATAATATTATAACATAACAATAATAATAATAATAGAGTAATAATAGAATAATAATAAAAAAAAATCATAAAAGTAATAAATTAATAATAATAAAACATAATACGCTAATAACAACCACGAAAAACTTGTGATAACCATACTAACCCTAACCTCTACTAACACCCTACCCGCGAGACACCAGCCCACCACAACCACCTGTGCTTGCAACCACGCGACACCCTAACGTCGACCGCCTTACCACCAACACCCAGCAACCCCCTTCAACCCCTGCCGGTGACTCTCGATCCTCCTGAACCACTACACTGCCGACACTCATATCCATAACACCACCACACGCCACCTTGACACCACCCAGTACCACCACTACCTTCACCCTCGACAACAGACCCACAACACCGTGGTACCACCGTGTCGACGGTGGCACCACCCCACGCCCTTTCCCGCAAACAAACTCGAAAACGAAACCTAACTCATGTGAACCCATCTCCTCCGGCATCCACGACCACCAGCGACACCCACCAATACCCCTGCACTCACCCTCCCCCACGCAACCAACCCCAGCCACCATGGCGACTCGTCGTTGCGACCACATAACTAAAACAAGAACAAAAGTAAATAACCGAATATGGAAACAAAACGAGAGGCTCACCTTACACTCGCCTGAGATCCGCTTGAAACGCCCCTGAGCCACCGCCTCTCTCTCTCTCTCTCTTACTCTCTCGTTCTTACACCGCCGTCACCATACTGAGGGAGATGAGCGTAAAGGTTTTAGGGTTTAAGACTTGTGAAACGTGGGTTATGGCGCAGGTACAAAAAAATAGGGTTTCGGGTTTGTTGTGTAAGTACTGGGTCGGTTAAAACAATGACGTGGGGCTCGACCCATTTCCCATACCACCTTCGTCTTAAATACTACGAACCAACCCCAACACGATGTACAAATATAACACGTAACATTATCACTTGCTTAGTCGATGTACTTACGATAACAATTAGTATAGTACGATAAGATTATATAGAACTTATAATATTGAGTGTCGGGTTAGCTTATAATATCAAAACCCGAGTCTTAAAAATAAATGTCAGGCAATACATATTCGATAAAATAATTATCGAATGACATACTAAAATACGAGGTAACAATCATTCAAATATTATATAAATACGAAATATTGTAATCAAAATACGAGGTATTACAGTCAACATATTCGATAAATTAATTATTGAATATTAATATCCAAATACGATCAATACATCAATATAAATAATAAATATTATAATGAAGTATTACACCAATACTATATAAAATATAAAACACGCATTCGATAAAATAATTATCGAATATAAACGTTAAAATATTATCAACACCATAATAACCATATAAATTAATTACCGATAAAATGCGGGGTATTACAAATAGAATTGTCAATGTCATTACTGGAGGATCAGAGCTGTGTGGGCTCACCTATTCAGCAGCCAAAAGACGTGTAACTGCAGCGAAGGGAGACAAGCCAAAATCATCATGCAGAATAGCAAGGCAGGACCTCCCAGCAGTAACTTTTGACGAGACCGATGCAGAAGCTGTACCAGAGCAGCACCATGATGCCCTGATTATCACATTGAACATTGGCAATTGTGAGGTCAGGAAGGTCATGGTAGACACAGGCAGCTCCGTCAACCTGCTAATGCTGGATGCACTAAAGAGCATGGGATTTAACGAGAAGGACCTGACAAAGAAAGTTATTCCCCTGGTTGGGTTCAGTGGAGAAACAGCGCATACCTTGGGGGAAATCACCATCCCTACCTACGCCGGAAGCCTAAACAAACAGGTAAGGTACTTAGTTATTGATGGTCCATCTACTTACAATGTTATTCTTGGCAGGCCCTGGATCCACGAAATGCGAGCAATCCCGTCAATGTATCACCAGTGCCTGAAGTTTCCTACGCCGTGGGGAGTTCAGGAGATACGGGGAGACCAGGAGGAGGCCAAGGATTGTTACAAAGTAGCTCTTAAAAGGACCACCAGACCACCAGCTGCCAGAGCATAGCAATTACAGCAACTGCACATCCGGGAGGAGTACATCGAGCCCCAGCAGGCAGAAATCGATGAGGTCCACCTGGATGAGCAGCACCCAGAAAGGACCGTGTTCGTAGGCTCAGAGTGCTCTGGAGATCTACGCCGGCAGCTCCTCCAGCTGCTCCGAAAGAACGTGGACTGCTTCGCCTGGTCCCACAAGGACATGATTGGCATAGACCCAGAAATCATAACACACAAGCTCAGCATAGATCCAGGATTCAGACCAGTGCAGCAGAGGCGCAGGAAATTCGCAGCAGAAAGACATCAGATCATAAACCAGGAGGTGGACAAACTTCTGGAAGCAGGAAAGATCAGGGAAGTCAGGTACCCCGAGTGGCTATCTAATGTAGTGGTGGTACCAAAAAAGAATGGCAAGTGGAGGGTCTGCGTGGATTTCACAGACCTGAATAAGGCCTGCCCCAAGGACCCATTCCCCTTGCCACACATCGATGCTATGGTCGACGCCACTGCAGGCCACGAAATGTTGACTTTCCTAGATGCCTGGAGCGGGTATAACCAGATCAAAATGGACCCGGCAGACCAGGAAAAGACAGCATTCATGTCCGAAAGAGGCATCTACTGCTACAACGTAATGCCCTTCGGCCTTAAGAATGCTGGTTCCACGTACCAGCGGCTCGTCAATATGATGTTCAAAGACCAGATAGGACGTAATATGGAAGTCTACATAGATGATATGGTGGTCAAATCCAAGCAATCAACAGACCACACCCAGCACCTGGAGGAAACATTCAACACCCTCCGGAAGTACAAAATGAAGTTAAATCCAGCTAAGTGTACCTTTGGAGTTTCCAGTGGGAAATTCCTGGGGTATATGGTAACACAGAGGGGGATAGAAGCCAGCACAGAACAGATCAAAGCAGTTCTGCAGCTGGAATCACCCCAGAAGCCAAAAGATGTGCAGCGTCTGACGGGAAGAGTAGCAGCCCTGAGCAGGTTTATCTCCAGATCCTCAGACCGGTGCAGATTATTCTATGATATTCTTAGAAAAAGCCAGAAGTTTGATTGGACACCAGAGCACGAAAAGGCATTCCAGGAACTAAAACAGTACCTGAGCAGCCCACCCCTGCTATCCAAGCCAGAGCAGGGAGAGGTCCTGCTCCTGTACCTCTCAGTAACCGAAGCAGCAGTAAGTGCAGTCCTGGTCCGACAGCACGAAGGGGCCCAGCACCCGGTGTACTACGTCAGCAAATCATTACTGCCAGCAGAAGCAAGGTATACCTCACTTGAGAAACTAGTATTGGCATTGGTCACAGCATCCTATAAGCTGCGTCCGTACTTTGAGTCTCATACCATCTCAGTGGTTACCAATCACCCACTCAAGACGGTTATGAGAAAGCCAGAACTATCAGGATGAATGGCTAAGTGGTCTGTGCACCTCAGTGGATATGACCTCCAGTTTGAACCACGCACAGCCATAAAGTCACAAGCCCTCGCAGACTTCGTCTCCGATTTCAGCCCAACACTCCAGACCCAAGCAGAGCAGGAAATCCTGCACCTACACCAGGGTGCCAAACAAGGCACCTGGGAGTTATGAGTAGATGGAGCTTCAAACGCCAGAGGGTCCGGAGTTGGGTTGATCCTCCGATCACCAGAAGGGGATCTAATCACCCAGGCAGTCCGATGTGAGTTCAAGACCACAAATAATGTGGCTGAGTATGAAGCCCTAGTCCTGGGGCTGCACCTAGCCCTGGACATGAGAATCGACCATGTCAATGTATACAGTGATTCACAACTAATTGTGAACCATGTCAATGGAACATACGAAGCGAGAGACCCCACAATGGTGGCCTACTTATGTGTAGCAAAGGAGTTAATCAGCAGATTCGTGGAATTCTGCATCCAGCAAGTACCCAGAGAGCAGAATGCAGAAGCGGATGCACTGGCAACTCTAGGCTCAACCTTCAAACCAACCGACGTAGCCAGTATTCCAATCACCCATGTCCTCAGACCAGCCATTCCTGGACCAGACTCGGACCAGGAGGAGCTACCTATCTGCAGCAACAACCCAGACCAGGAGTCAGAACAAGACTGGCGAAAGCCATACCTGGACTGGTTGCAGCATGATATCCAGCCCAGCGGTAAGAAAGAAGCACGCAGTTTCAGAATGAAGGCCTCCAGATTCCTACTAATTGATGGAATCCTGTTCCGGAAGTCATTAGCAGGGCCATATCTGCGATGCCTGGACCAGACTGAGGCGCAGACAGTCTTGCATGACCTCCACAGCGGGGACTGTGGAAATCATGCAGGGGGAAGAAGCCTGTCCAATAGAGCCCTCAGAATGGGATACTTCTGGCCCACAATGCGCAAGGATGCGAAGGAGTATGCAAGGAAATGTGACGCCTGTCAAAGGCACGCATCCGTCAATCACCAACCAGCAAAGCCTCTGCACCCGATCATATCCCCATGGCCTTTTATGAAGTGGGGGATGGATATTGTGGGACCTCTCCCCAGAGCACCAGGAAACAAGCTATACATGCTGGCCATGACAGATTACTTTTCTAAGTGGATTGAAGCAGAATCGTTCACCCAGACCACCGAAGCACAGGTCATCTCTTTTATTAAGCGCAATATATTCACTAGATTTGGCATACCCTCAGAAATAATATGTGATAATGGTTCCCAATTCATTGGGAAGAAAACCAAGGCTTTCTGTGCTGGGTGGAATGTGTCACTCCAGAAATCTACCCCCAGGAACCCCCAGTCCAATGGACAGGCTGAATCTAGTAACAAGATCATCATTGAGAATATGAAAAAGAAACTACAAGAAATGGGAGGGAAATGGGCAGAGGAACTTCCTCTGGTCCTGTGGGCTGACAGAACTACTCCAAAAGTAGCAACCGGTCAGACCCCCTTCAGCCTTGTCTTTGGAGCAGAAGCGGTAATTCCTTCTGAGATCAAAGTCCCAACCCACAGATACGGGAGCATAACTGAGGACCAGAACCAAGTAGAAATGACAAGAAGCCTGGACACTGTTGATGAACTCAGGACCAGTGCCTACGTCAGAATGGCCTCATACAAGCAGATGGTGGCTCGGAGCTACAACAAAAATGTCAGGATCAGAACCCTGCAAGCAGGAGACCTGGTCCTGAGAAAAGTGTTCCAAAACACCAAAAACCGACAAGCCGGAAAATTCGCCTACAACTGGGAGGGTCCATACCAAATCGAGAGCATAGTTGGTAATGGGGCCTACAGGCTAATGACAATGGAAGGGGAAATGATACCCAGATCATGGAATATACTTCACTTAAAAAAGTATATCATCTAAAGGTGCCTCCACCAGACCAGAACAGCTCCCTTAGATTCGGGTTCTACTCTGTATAAAGTTTACTCTGGTTCAGTTTAAAATTTTTTACCTTTATATTTTTTAACCTAAGTTTAGTAATCTAAGTCTTGTAATTTCAAACCTTAGTGCATTTTCAATATTTAAGCCTTTTAAAAGGAAATTTCACTACTTATTTTCTGGACCAGAATTTACTTATCCTAGTGGACTGACCTAAAGAGGAAATCTGCACTGATCGCAGGAGAACCTAAGTCAAGCCTGGCACCCCAGTATAGGGATTGGTACAAAAAACACCAGGCCAGCACACCAAAACAGCGATGGCCAAAATACAAACGAAACATGCATGTACAAAAGAAAAAACGCCAGAAAAACGGCAGAAAGCAACAAGATAAGAATGTGGGGAATAAAGCATGTATTCACCCTAAACTTGCAGGATTATAATGAAAAATACAGTTGTGTTTATAGTCATAAGATTAAAAGGATAAGAAAAAGAATTCAACCTTTGGTCCTTTGTGCTTATGGCCTAAGAACAGGAATTAAAGTAAATTCCCTCCTATAACTTGCACCCAAGACTTGATTGAGATGATGCCGCGTGTGCTAGAAAATACTCTCCAATTGCCTTGCAATATGGGGAGAGCTTTTGAGAGGTTTTAGATGTGAGATCTGAGTTTTGGGAAAAAGATGTTCTCAAAACCCTAATTTTACCTTGAGATAATTTAACAGTGCACCAAGAGTATTTGATATAAGGAGAAGGACTCTCCTTATATACTACACTTGGCCGGCCGAAATTGATGTCGGGTAGGAGTGGGCTTTCCACTCTTACCTTATTCCAATGCGTGATTCGACCCATTTAGCTATAATTTATTCGCGGGTTTTATTTATAAATCGTAACATGTTATCAGTTATTAATACAGTCGATATATTAATAATGGTCTGATAAAATACGATATTGTATAATTACCTAAATTAATATAACTGTTTATATTAATTCGCGAATACAATATTTAATTAAATATAACCGTTTATATTTAATTTACGAATTAAACATGTAATCCGTATTAGCTAAAATTATTTAATCCGTATTAAATAATAATCTCAACATCTTATTGACTAATTTAGTAGTCAATACCTCTGACTAACTGTTTAGTCATATCCGGCAAAATGTGACTGTATTTTCATACCTTCACATCTCTCAAACGTGTCCTATAGGTGTGACGTATAGGGACCAGTTGATCACCGCCATCCGTATGACAATAACGTCAAACTTATCTAGCAAGCCAACCGTTATTGATAAACGTGGATCAACTGGTAATAATACAGAAGTATGCCCTTGTGATCCTTAAAGAGATTTAATAAGTCATTGTACTTAATTGTTAAGGACACCAGCCCCAACAATCTCCCACTTGTCCGTACAAGGGTATGTGCAATGACGTTATCACACTACATGTGGAGGACACAAGCTCCAACAAACTCCCACTTGTCCGTACAAGTGTAGGTGCGATAACCGAATCTCATATCCTTTTAAAATTTCTCCCACTCAATGTAAGACAATTTGCAAATCCGCATTCGCAAAGGTCGTATCTCACAAGCGATCTGTATCAAGAGTAGTTTCCCCGACTAGAGAGTAACTTAACTGATAAAACGAATCTGTATTCGAGCATGGCCATGCATTTCAGTTACTACTCCTCGAGTGGCCCTGAGAAATGATAAAATCCTGATAAGGGTTTGGATATTTCCCTCAACTCGAATCCTGCCGATATCACCCAGCATGAAATAACCCAGAAAAAATCCACTTGGCCCCTGTTACGGTGACCGTGGGAAAGAAACCAAAGTTGCCCAAAATCTGTCTTAATCTCAAGAGACAGTTGAAGGTCAAAAGACTCGACTCTAAGGAACACTATGGAGGTCCTATCCACGACCCGGCACCCAATGTTATAAAACATTTAGGACTCCATAACGTTGTCACGGGGTGTCCTACGAGATATCCGTATAACTCGCCTTTGTGATTGGTCAGTCAGCCGCGTGACTTATGGCTCGTTGAACCCACCATCAACCAACGTCACAAAATGATTACCTGAGTTATCAGCTCAAGTGGGTAATCAAGGACTAAAACGATGTAATGTTAATCAGTTCACTTTGTGGTGTTCAAAATTGGCGTACAATTCCACATGAAAAACAAAACATTTTATATCATAACAATAAGGTTGAATAGAGTACACGAGAAAATGAATTATTACATGAATTCATAAAAGAGTACTACAACTTAGGAGCACATCTAATTCCCATGGAATGAATGTGCCCTTCATGCTTATCACGTGGTAATGCTTTAGTGAGAGGATCAGCTATGTTGTCATCCGTAGCGATCTTATCAATGAATATCTTCTTTTACGCGGACTCAGTCGTAGAATCTGCTGTAACATTTTGTTTAGAACTTTTCCAGCTGACAGCAGCGCCATTAAGAGTAAAAACGAATCCAGACTGAGATTTCGAGTCATCTCGATCCGTTTGGAAGCTAGCATCTGCGTAACCCGTGGCGCAGAGCGTTGAGTCGCCTCCATAAGTCAATCCCCAATCTTTAGTCCTCCGTAGGTACTTAAGAATGTTTTTCACGGCCATCCAGTGTTGTTCACTTGGATGAGCTTGGAATCGACTTGTCATACTCAATGCATATGCAACGTCAGGACGTGTGCATATCATGGCATACATGATCGATCCTATTGCCGAGGCATAAGGAATCCGAATCATGCGCTCTTTCTCTTCCAATGACTTAGCTTCTTGAGTCTTGCTCAAGTGAAGCCCAGGAGTCATAGGGAGGAACCCCTTCTTGGAGTTCGTCATGCTGAATCTCTCTAGAATCTTATCTATATAAGACTCCTGACTGAGAGACAACATCCGTCGTGATCTATCCCTGTAGATACGGATGCCCAAAATTCTTTGTGTCTCTCCCAGATCTTTCATCTGGAAATGGTTTTTCAACCATGCTTTAACCGAAGATAAGAGAGGTATGTCATTCCCAATCAAGAGTATGTCGTCGACATACAGTACTAGGAATACAATCTTGCTCCCACTCGACTTGATATAGAGACATGGTTCCTCGACTGATCGAATGAACCCATTCTCTTTTATCACTTGGTCGAAGCGATGATTCCAACTCCGCGATGCTTGCTTAAGTCCATAGATGGAACGCTTAAGCTTGCAAACTTTCTTAGGATGTGCTGGATCGATAAAACCCTCGGGTTGTACCATGTACAACTCTTCCTCCAAATAACCGTTTAAGAAGGCGGTTTTAACGTCCATTTGTCATATTTCATAGTCATGAAATGCGGCGATCGCTAAGATAATCCGAATGGAACGTAGCATGACTACGGGTGCAAAGATCTCATCGTAGTGCAAGCCTGGCACTTGGGTGAAACCTTTAGCAACTAGTCTAGCCTTGTGGATATCTTGTTGTCCTTCCACGGCATGCTTTATCTTGTAAAGCCATTTGCATTGAAGGGGACGTACCTTTGCAGGTAGGTCCACAAGATCCCACACGTTGTTCTCATACATGGAGTCCATCTCGGATTGCATGGCTTCTAACCATAGCTTTGAGTCAGAACTGGTCATGGCACCTTTATAGGTTGTGGGTTCATTACCCTCTAGGAGTAAGACGTCATCTGTATCGTGTTCCTCGACCATACCAATGTATCTGTCCGGTGGAATAGAGACTCTTCCTGACCTCCTAGGTTCCTCAGGGATATCTACCGCAGCCTTGGTTGAAGGTACTGTTTCCTCCAATGGTTTCTCGGTAGTTGGTTCTTGAACCTCCGATAACTCGAAGGTTCTATTACTCGACTTGTTCTCGAGAAATTCTTTCTCTAAGAACGTCGCACTAGCCGCAACAAAAACACGTTGTTCGGTAGGCGAGTAGAAGTAATGACCAAACGTTCCCTTTGGATAGCCTATAAAGTATGTCTTGACCGATCGCGGGCCGAGCTTATCCTCGTGTCTCCACTTGACATAAGCCTCGCAGCCCCAAGCCCGAATAAAGGACAAGTTAGGGACCGTTCCCTTCCATAACTCGAATGGAGTCTTGTCAACAGCTTTAGACGGACTTCGGTTAAGTATTAGAGCGGCCGACAAAAGAGCATAGCCCCACAATGAATCAGGCACAACGGTGTGACTCATCATGGATCGAACCATATCAAGTAAAGTTCGATTTCTCCGTTCGGACACACCATTTAATTGTGGTGTTCCAGGTGGAGTCAACTGTAGCACGATCCCACAGTCTTTTAGGTGTTGATCAAACTCGCGTGAAAGATACTCACCACCACGATCCGAGCGTAGTGCTTTAATCTTTCTACCCAGCTGGTTCTGTACCCGATTCTGGTATTCTTTGAACTTGTCAAAGGATTCACTTTTATGTTTCATCAAGTAGACATAGCCATATCTACTCAAATCATCCGTGAAAGTGATGAAATACCTATAGCCTTCTCGTGCGTTGATCGACATAGGGCCACATACGTCCGTATGTATGAGTCCTAATAGGTCGGCAGCGCGCATTCCAACACCTTTGAAGGAAATACGAGTCATTTTGCCGATGAGACATGATTCACACGTGCCATATGATTCGAAATCAAAGGGCGAAATAGCTCCATTCTGTATGAGCTGTTTTACGCGTTTCTCATTTATGTGTCCCATACGACAATGCCATAGGTAAGTTTGATCTTTGTCACCTACCTTTATTCTTTTATTATTCACATGTAATATCTCGGTGGTTTGATCTAAAACATAAATTCCATTCATGGAAACTGCCTTGCCATAAATCATATTGTGTAAGGAGAAAATACAGCTATTATTCTCTATTACAAATGAAAAGCCGAGTTTGTCAAGTGCAGAAACTGAAATAATGTTTTTGGACAAACTAGGAACATAATAACAGTTATATAAAAATAACTCGAATCCACTTGGAAGCTGGATTACGTATGTTCCCTTCGAAACTGCAGCCACACGTGCTCCATTCCCGACACGCAGGTCCACCTCACCCTTGATTAGGGGTTCTTGGTTTCGGAGGCCCTGCACATGATTACATAGATGAGAACCACAACCAGTATCAAGTACCCAAGTTCCGCAACTTGCATGGTTAATCTCAATCATGTGAATAAAAGAAGAAGAAGACATACCAACAGGAGTAACATGGCCTGCTTTAATGTCCTCGCGATACACGGGGCATGAGCGCCTCCAATGCCCAGTCTTGTGGCAATGGTGACATTCCATGCTTGTATCCTTGCTCTTTGTCTTGCCTTGTGAGTTACTCGACTCACCAGGCCCACTCTTAGCAAATCCTGGTTTCTTGAACCTGGGCCTACCTACCGCTAGGTCGCCCTGAGCTTTAGCCTTCCCTTTACCTTTTCCCTTACTTGAGATCATGAGAACATCCTGCTTTAGACTCCCACTCAACTTTAGATCCTTCTCAGTCTGTACGAGAAGGGAGTGGAGCTCATGGGGAGTCTTCTTCATGTCGTTCATGTAGTAGTTGGCCCTAAAGAGGGCGAACCCATCATGAAGCGAATGAAGCATGCGATCAACGATGATGTTCTCACTGATCTTGCAGTTTAGGGTCTCCAGTTTCTCGATATTCTCAATCATGTTGAGAATATGTGGGCTAACAGCTTGGCCCTTCTGGAGTTTCGCCTCAAAGAAGCGACAGGTATGCTCATAAGAAACGATTCTCGGAGCCTTGGAGAATTCGTTAGTGAGCGTGGTGAAAATCTTGTTTGCACCATGGGTTATGAAGCGTCTTTGCAAATTAGATTCCATTGCATAGATGAGTACGTTCTTTATCGCACCCGCTTCCATGACGAAGTCGCTATGAGCGCGAACATCGTTGGCTCTAGCTCCAGTCCCTGGGTGTGCCGGAATGGGCTCAGTTAAAAACTTAAGCTTTCCGTCAGCAATGGCAGCATTCCGTAGTGCTGCCTCCTAGTCAGAGAAGTTTGACCCATCATTCCTCAGTCTAGTTGACTGATTCATGGAGTCCATGAAGGCTTTTAGCCAGGATTCACGTGCTAGCTTGGCACTTGGCATTGGGTCTTCACCAGCCATTTTAGTTTTACAGCAGTTTTAATGAACGTGTTCTACACTGAAAGAAGATAAAACAAAACCATATAAGCAACTTATTGTTGTGATTTAAGTCTATATTAAATTGAATTTAAACTCGTAGACTCATGCATTTATATAATTGATCTCCCTCAAGAATTATATAAACGATCCCAAGACTCAATTTTCGTATATTGATAAGCCCACAGTTTGGCTAATTCCAATCGTTGGAACTCTTGGTCGATAGATTTCCGTATATCTATCTATTAGTCCATCTCAGTCACTGGAATATTATCGAGTGACCATGATGTTGAGATAAAATAAATCATCTGTTCCCACTTACCCGACGTAGAAGGGGTCATATTATGCCTACCGACGAAGAAGGGATTCATGGGAGGCTGATTTATAAAGACTAATCTCAATTTTTGGTTATACGAGGAAGACCCCATCAACTTTTATTTATTCATATTAAGTGAACTAATATCTAGCAAATGCGTGAATGAATTAAATAAAGTGATGGCTTTGCAATTGACATGTGACATCTGTATTGTCACAGAAAACTAACGCGTAACCTCTACATGAGTCAGTTTTCAGGCATGATATAGGTGGTTTGGTTTTAGGCGGAATATGATGCAAGCTATTATCGATGAAAGCATAAAGATAAATGCAATAAACGTAAATAAAAGTCCTAGTGTGGCCTATCCTACCAAAATAAACATAAAACAACTTGGAATCCACCGTTGGACCCTAGAAGCTTGTCTTGATGTTTCATCTTGGTCCTTGCAGCGGGAGTGAGCATCCGGTCTCCGTCTTGTCTTTGGTCTTCACAAAATTACTAATTTAAATTACAAAAGTAGTCCTAGATACATTCTAATTTAAATACAAAAGTAATTACATGGCAAAAACCCAAAACGGAGATTCAAGATCTCAAAATTACAAGCAAGATCGTGTCCCATCATTACGGTGGCACAATCTTCTAAGGCCACACTAAGTTACAACCGTTTGCAAAAATTAAATACGTTATTGAAAGCATTCAAGGCATTCACAAGACGATAAAAAAATGCATCAACTAAATAAAATTTATACATGACATAATACGGTTATTATGATTAATAAATTTTTTACCAAACCACCTTACGGGATTAAAATTATGTGATTATACCGTTTTAATCACCAATTTTAATAAACATATAATCCATTATTTTAAACTGTTTTAAAACAATATGTATCAAACGAGGGTGAACCGATTCACTAAATAATATACTATTTCTGTATACAGTATATTATTTTAAGCCATGTGAAAATAAAACATGTTATTTTCGGAAAATAAAAAAAAACGAGTCTGTTACAGGGGGGAGGTCGACCGACCAGAACTTGTGGTCGACCGACCTCCTGCCGAAAAACGGAAAATTTCTGCAACAGTAAAATCGGTCGACCGACCTATTAATTAGGTCGACCGACCGACCTATTAATTAGGTCGACCGACCTATTAATTAGGTCGACCGACCAACAAGCAGTAAAAACGAATTTCAGAAAACGCAAAACGCTGCACTTTTTGAAATTAAAACAAGTTTTTACCTTTAAATTTTGATTAAAACAAGTAAATCAAAATTAACATCAACAAGGGTTCACATATTGTCAAGAATATCGATTAATTAACAATATGTAAACAGGAATCGAAAAACAAGATCGAAAGCTCACAAAGGAAACTGTTTTTTTAAAAAAAAAACAGAAAACTCACACAGGGGCGGTCGACCGACCGCTAAAACTGGTCGACCGACCGACGCAGCGGCAGAAACGAGATTTTTCAAAATCTTTTAAATAAACTTATGAAAAACACAAAAGTAAAATTTTCATGGCCTATGGCTCTGATACCACTTGTGGGGAATAAAGCATGTATTCACCCTAAACTTGCAGGATTATAATGAAAAATACAGTTGTGTTTATAGTCATAAGATTAAAAGGATAAGAAAAAGAATTCAACCTTTGGTCCTTTGTGCTTATGGCCTAAGAACAGGAATTAAAGTAAATTCCCTCCTATAACTTGCACCCAAGACTTGATTGAGATGATGCCGCGTGTGCTAGAAAATACTCTCCAATTGCCTTGCAATATGGGGAGAGCTTTTGAGAGGTTTTAGATGTGAGATCTGAGTTTTGGGAAAAAGATGTTCTCAAAACCCTAATTTTACCTTGAGATAATTTAACAGTGCACCAAGAGTATTTGATATAAGGAGAAGGACTCTCCTTATATACTACACTTGGCCGGCCGAAATTGATGTCGGGTAGGAGTGGGCTTTCCACTCTTACCTTATTCCAATGCGTGATTCGACCCATTTAGCTATAATTTATTCGCGGGTTTTATTTATAAATCGTAACATGTTATCAGTTATTAATACAGTCGATATATTAATAATGGTCTGATAAAATACGATATTGTATAATTACCTAAATTAATATAACTGTTTATATTAATTCGCGAATACAATATTTAATTAAATATAACCGTTTATATTTAATTTACGAATTAAACATGTAATCCGTATTAGCTAAAATTATTTAATCCGTATTAAATAATAATCTCAACATCTTATTGACTAATTTAGTAGTCAATACCTCTGACTAACTGTTTAGTCATATCCGGCAAAATGTGACTGTATTTTCATACCTTCACATCTCTCAAACGTGTCCTATAGGTGTGACGTATAGGGACCAGTTGATCACCGCCATCCGTATGACAATAACGTCAAACTTATCTAGCAAGCCAACCGTTATTGATAAACGTGGATCAACTGGTAATAATACAGAAGTATGCCCTTCTGATCCTTAAAGAGATTTAATAAGTCATTGTACTTAATTGTTAAGGACACCAGCCCCAACAAAGAAAACCCCACACAACGGGGACATACGATTAAAAGCTGCTCAAAGCAGCTCAAAACAGAATTGTTTTCGCTGGTCCACCCGGACCAGCAGCAGAATTGTTTTCACTGGTCCACCCGGACCAGCAGCAAAAAGTTACAACAGTTAAGCCCACGCAGGGGCATCCAAAGTTCAAAACGAAATATTAACGCCCATATCAGGGCCCAGCAGATAAATTTTAAGCCTACTCGTCAGGAGTAGGCCCAGCAGCAGCTACATCAGCATCGGTGGGGTCAGAGGTCACCTCCTCTCCGACATCTGGGGACCCCACCCCATCTTCTTCCTCATCATCGTCAGAAATCAGGTCCATGTTCAAGCCCTTGGGAAAGTCAGCAGCAAAGGCCTTCTCCAAAGCTGCTAAGTCCCTGGTAGTATGGCTACCCTCCTGGAACTCACGAACACACTTCACCCGGGTCTCAGCAACGGTATATGCAACAGCTTCAATTAACGCCCTCTGCAGACCAGCCTTCTTTTGCTCCAGGGCCTCCACCTTCAGCACCAAATCTGCCTCTGAAGTCAAGGCCCTCTAGCTTAGAGTGAGCCGTGGCTAGCTCGTTCTGAGAAGCCTCCTCCTGAGCTTTGAGCATCTCCTGGCCCTTAGCCACATCCTGACGAGAACGCTCAACAGCCTGCCGCAAACTTTCCCTCAAGGTCTCCTCCAAACTTAACTTCTCTGCTGATAACTCCCGCTCCTTCTTTGTCAGGGCCTCCTGCATCCACTCCACCTCATGTCTCCTCCTCAGAGCCTCAGATTGAGCCGCCTTCGAACAATGGAGTTCAGCCAGCAAGGCCTCACTCTGTCGTTTAGCACAAAGTGACAGCTCCAGGACCTGGACGTCCAGACCAGGTTAGGGAAAACAGAAGAAAGAAAAAAGAATAGAAAAGGGAAGGAAAAAGGAGGGTTACCTCAAAGGAAACCTCCGCAGTACGCCTGATCAAGTCCTTGAAAGGACGAGTTTCCATAATAGAGGCAGAGGCGGGGAAAAGTAGTGAGTCCAAAGTAGGCCAGAGATGGGTCCTGGACCCACCAAAATCCGCTGGGAGCTCCAGGCGCAAAGAAGAAGAGGAGGATAAACCTTCTCCAGAAGGTGGCAGAGGCAGCTGCTCCAAAACTGGCTTGTAACCAGGAGTAGGAATGGAGGGAGGAATCTTGAGAGGAGAAGGATCAACATAAGGAGCCTCAGAAACAGGTTCCTGGACCAGATCAACGGTATCAACTTCAATAGGGGCAGCCTTGGACCCGGCTCCAGCAGAGCTCCCCTCCACAACGTCCATTTTTGTCTTCTTCGAGGACCCCGCGTCCCCAGAAGCCAACCTCTTTCTGCGCAGCTGCATCACCCTGCTCACATCTACTCTGGGCTTGCCTGAAAAGGTGACAGCAGAAATCAGAGTAGAATTAACGCAGGACCACCCAAAGAAAACAAAGAACATCGAAAATACCGTACCCTCCTTCTTTACCACCAGAACAGCAGCATCCCGGACCAGCTTGGAGAACGTCCTCTCCTCGGCAGGAAGGTCCAGGAGCTTGGCCTTGGAAGTAGGGGGATCAGCAGAGTCAGGAAACTTAGCCAAGCTACGACCTGCAGAGACTAACAAACCGTCAGAAACAAACGAAGGAACAATAAAGTAAGGAAAATCAAAAGAATGCTAGAGCAAAAACCAGTACCTTCCACGGGCTGCCATGCAGAGAAAATATAGTCAGGAGAGGAAGGCAATGTGTCAATCTTGACGAAGATAAAACGGGTAAACCACTTACTATCATCCGGAGTAGTGGAAAAAATAATGGCAGAAGGCATATTGTCATGACTGCGAATTGTGCACTGAGAATGACCCAGGGAACGAGGAGCGAACCACTGCCCCAAGTCAGCCAAACCAATGTTCAGCCCCCGTTCACGGTTCAGAGCACAAATACTGAGCAAGATTCTCCATGCATGAGGAGCAATCTGACACATAGCAAGTTTGGTTAACTTCAGAAAATCTACAATCAAGTCAGGAAAAGGAAACCTGAGACCCAGACGGAAAGGATACTCATAGAGACAAGTCCATCCCTCCCTCTCAAAATCGGCCTTCTCGCCGGCGAGAGGAAAGTGATAGACCACTCCCTCCGGAAATCCGAAACGAAGCCTGATGAAAGAAGCATGAGATTCGTTGAAAGAAGAGTCGCACAAGTGCTTAGCCGCAAGTAACTTCTGCGACGGGAAAGGACCAGAATAGTCCCCCGAAGCAGAACTAGACCCAGAGGACCCCTCAGGAGCAGGAGTATTGGAAGGAGTAGCGGAAGAAGATCCAGGGGCAGACATTGTGTAATTTCGAAAGTTGTGGTAAAAGGAATTTACCGCAAAAATGAAACAAGAAAAGGCAAGAAAGGAAGTAAGAGAGAAAGTGAATTTTTTGAAAAGTGGTAAAAATGAAGTAACACGGTTAAAAGGGTATTTATAAAGGAAGCAAGTGGATGAAATTTGAAAGAGAATTCAAATTTGAAAGGTGAAAGGTTAAAATTGAAGAAGTAATAAACAGTGAGGGGACAGGCAGTTAATGCGAGTGGGAAAAGTGGGACAGGAAATGCGGCTATAAGCAGTTACATCAACTCCTCAACTACCCACATGACTCCAGGATTCTCAGAGGCAGAAAAATTCCAGCCCAATTGAAGCCAAGTTAAGCTGAAATTTGGGGGAAATTGTTTAGCCCAAAAATCCTCATCGCAATACTGGGCCCATAAGTAGTCCCAGAAGCAGCAGCCCATTACAAAAGCAGATCAGAGGCAAACTAGACGAAGACCAGGCGCAGACCAGACGCAGACCAGAGCAGAAAAAGAGCTGTTGGAGGAAGGGAATGGGTCAAAACCCTAAGAGAATATTCCCCTATATTCTCTCCCACATTCCAGCACCAAAAACCGAATTGGTTGAGCTTAAATCCGCAGCTATAAAAGGAAAGGCTAGGGCATTCTTTATTCAGTCAGTTCATACGTTGTAAAATCATAAACTTACACAAACATCTGTACTCATACAAAGCAGCGAAATCACTCGATCATAGTAAAAATATTGGTGGGATTCCGTTCCCCCCGCGGTTGTTTCCCTCATTGGGTTTTTCCGCGTCACCAAAACCTTCTTGCGTCATTCTTTATTTCTTCTGTTCTTATAGTCATTCGTACGTTAGATTTTAATATTGGTTGACACTTTGACCCGCATCACATAAACATTGACCCGGTAGAAATTTTACCAAAACAGTCACTCTGATTAGTTTATGGTAATAATTAAGCGTATCACACGTATTTCAAAATTAAAGAGTATCATGTTGAAAACTTAAAACTAGAAGGGTACAATATGCAGAAAACCCTCCCCGAAAAAAAAGAACCTCTAATTTATTTATTTATAAATATTCATATCACATGAGATTTGAGACCGTTTTACATTAATCTTGTGTTAATAACAGAATCACAAACAAAAAGAAAGATACAACTATTGGTTTGAAATGAAAAATAAAAACTAAAATGTATTTAAACAATTCCGTTTTACATAAACTCTCATGTACATTGTCCTTACACAAAAAATGTCAAAGTAGTTTCCAAAAAAAACTTGATATTAAAATATTTATGCACTATTTACAAAAATCTTTAAATATTTTTATTGTGAACAAAATTTATTACTTATGCATTCAATGATATCAAGGGTAGGGAGATTTTATGGATCAAACTTCACAATATAGCTAAGGACATGCAAGGTCCTTGGGTTATAAAGGGGAGATTTTAACTATGTTACTACTAGCCAAGACAAACTTCGGGGTGCTTTTAATGAGGCAGACACAACACCTTTTCTTCAATTTTTAGAAGATTGTGAGTTAATGGATATTCAAGCTACAAGGGCTTTCACATGGAAATACAAAAACCTCCAGAGACTAGCTTACGGTATACAGTAGACTGGACATAATGTTTAGTAATAATGAGTTGGCTAAGACTTATTCTAATTATCAAGCTTATTTCTTACCAGAACAAAACTTTGATCATACCCCTTGCCTAGTGAGTAAGAACTGAAGAAAATCGTATTTCCAGAAATATACTTTATATCATATATGAAAGAATTTATTTTAGTCATAAAAATAAATGTTGATCTTATGCATGCAAGAATAAGATAAACGAAACCTTACATTGAAGATTCGGAATTAGGGCACGGTTTTTGACACCTTCCAAAATTGTTCTTGAGCTTAAATATGAAAGGATGATTCCTAACTTCAAATATAGTAGTTCTTATCTTGTTGCACCCAAGATAAAAAACCCAAAAAATCACCACTAATATTAACTAGATATTAGTAATAATATTCCCTTATGTAATACTAATATTACTAATATTACTACCTTAGTAATACATGCCTAATATTAGTATTTTAGTATGAGAGAAATTTTGAGGTTTGCATGTGAATGAACAAGCAAAGAATGACAAAAACTTGGAGATAAAAATGAGCAACCAATTGCCCATTTTATCAACCATTTTCACGGCCAAAACCAAGGCAAAAGCCCTTTACTTTTGCTTATTTTATTCAACCCATGCACTAGGCACAAGTATTGTTGCATAGGTGTGTAAAGGTAGGTAATGATGATGTTTATAGCATCTTCCAAGTAGCAAAATGACAAAACAAAGAACACTAGTGTATACTACATATATACGGTTCATATTATGTAAATGGTCCATATTGTCTTATAATATTTGTCCCACAAATGCTTATAAGTCATATATTTAATTATCTAACATAATTAATTATTAATACAATCATTTAACAATTAAATATTGTAATTAATAAAACAATATACACTCAACATCTAGGTAGCACGGACACTTCTCGTAGTGAGTCGTGCCGTGTCCGACACCGTGTCCGACACCGACACTCCACGGACACACACCGAAACGTGTCCATGACCTAAACAGCCGTGTCTAACTTTCTACATTTATTTGGGCACGTGCCCGACACGTGTCCATGGTATTTTGAGCCGTGTCCGTCGCGTGTCCACGATATTTGGTTATCATTTGCGGTCAATGATATTCTTCAAACCATAAATGCTTTATCGAAAGAGATTAATTAGAATATTGAATCGTACGAGGAATGAAAATAAACTTATTATCGAGGGTAAGTTTTACTTTCACTTATTTAAAATTAATATCAAATACTTTACAAAAATTAAATCAAACATTTATAACTATAGAATGTATATTTTATTAAATTTAAATGTCGTGTCCCGTGTCCTAAATTTCATGGCATGTCGTGTCTCGTGTCCGTGTCGTGTCCGTGTCCGTTTTGGTGCTACATAGCTCAACATTTGAGTAGTATACTTTCCTACAATTACTAGTTAGTTAAATTTACAACTCATTGTAAATATAAATAACTATGTATCTCTACCTCAAAACAATCACTGAAGAGTCTACTAATCCGATATACTCAAGAGGGGAGGGTGAATTGAGTATTTAAAAATTTTTAAAACTTTTTCGTTTTGTAAAGGGTATGCGTGAGTAATCAATTGTCTAAAGTTTATTGATCTAAACCTTAACCAATTGCTATACGTAAAGAACAATAAAAATAAAGAGAAGAGCAAAAGTAGAAAGGACACATGGATTTTTTAAGTGGTTCAGTTTCACAAGTCGAAACCTACGTCCACTATTCTCGATTAATAACTTTAGTACCTACTCCGGATTACAAAATTATCAACCCACTCGTACAACTTTTATTATAGTTGTAACTCTACAAGTACCGTTAAATACTTGTTATTTCGAGCATCCGTAAATGCTCTTACAACATCAAATATGGCTAAATATTTGACACACTACGAGTATCGCTAAATACTCAGCCTATCTTACGTTAATAAGAAAGTGTTTCAATTGTTCCTTGATGTTCACGAATAGAACGAATATGGAAACTAATTAAGCACTATTGGTCTTATAACGATATAACAAAAGATGACACGAGTGTATAACACGACTTTTCAAAAAACCAAGACTTGCAAAAAATGAAATGTAAATTGTAAAACAATTTTTGCAAAAGACTTAATGTGTTCGTAAAAATGCGTTGGAAAAGCATAAGTGTAAATTCATTTTAGTTCTTCTTATATAGGAAGGATATATGGTCTAGGTTTCTTAATAAACCCTAGATGCCGAGAATAATGAAGATATTATTCTTATTCAAAATCTATCTTATATCTTTTGTTTAGGAAATAATATTCTTTAAAAAAATATAGACTAGCTTAAAGATATATAATATATTTCCTTAAATCTCTTAGATAAGATAATAGTAGAAACAAAAGATTGTATTCCAAATATCTTAACTAATTTGTGCACATGCATGATTCTTAAATAATTATCTCATAAGATAAAATATCTATCATATATCACGATTGCATGCTAACACTAATTAGCCATTGACCGTAATTAGAGAGACGCGCAAATTGACGCACTTGTTGTCTCAGCTATCCGTGGGAACCCTAATTGTATTTCAGTGTGGATGATGAGGCCAACTAGGATTAGGTATATACGTAATATGGTAATTAGAAGAGGCATCAACTCATAAGTTAATCATACTTCATGATATTACCAAATTCATACGTCCCAAAAGATTTTCCCATAAAAAGATATTTTACACTGTAACTATTTAAAAATTAAATAGTTGGAAAAATTTGAAAAATAAAACAATTTTTTTGTAGTCGTGTGCTCTTAACCGTGTAACCAAGGTTATAGCTCTGAGGTATAACTTTGATTGCCTCTATACACAAGGTTATAGCTGGTCAGCTATAACCTTGACCTTATAAAAGCCAAGTTATAGTTATACCATGTATATGACCCAAGAACTTGTTCTATCTTAAATCTTTCAGGAGATCTTCTGAATACCTTCTTGTCTTGACTTCCCTTGATCTTGTATTGATTGATTTGTAGGTCAACTCTTGAGTATTTGATCTTGATGCTTGGTGAAGTCTTGTAATATGTGATCTCTTCTTTTTTTAACAATCATGTATGCTATATAGACTAGATAAATGATTAAAGACAAGATATATACATTCATAATTGCTAAACTTGTCATTATTAAAACATTATCACATTTTGGAAATAGTTGCTCAACAACCACGAAACCTCAACTTTATTTAGTAATAAATATTTTAATCACTGAATCAAGTCTTATTTAATCATATTACACTAAGACAAAAATCCAACTCTTACATATAAGGTGATTAATTAAACTATATCGCATACAATTAATTAATTATCAATTTGGGCCTCATCCTTTCGGTGTGACCTTAAGGGATCGACTGATCATCACCAACACATGACAGTAATGTCAAACTATTTAAAGTCAATCATTACCGATAAATGTTGACCAATCGACTTTATAGATTATCATCCCTTCCGTATTCAACATATATAAATATACATGAGATTTCATGATTTTATATAAAATCACGTGATCGCACTATTGTCGAGGACACTTACTCCAACAAGAACATCAACCTGACTCATACGAATAGACCCTTTAAATATTTTAACATGTGGAATGGTGATCCAAACTTTCAAGAAAGTATTAAAGAGGTCTGGAAGATATTCAAGGCACTTGCGTATAGGGTGGTCAGAAAGTTGAAAAAGTTGAAACCTATTCTCAAATAGATCAATAAATGTTACTATGCTCCGTTTTTATATAATCTTCCCATTTGTTGAATATATGAGTGTAGTATTTTAATAAAATGGGTACATTATATAAAAATGGAGGAAGTACTTCTTAAGCTAAGAGATGATATTGCTCAATTAGACCTTGCTCATATTCAAAAACTGTTACTTCTTAAGCTAAGAGATGCAAAAATCAAACATGAAAGAGTTGCAGCTCGACAAGCTTTTAATCTTCAGAAAGCTAAACATGATTATTTAAAATAGAAAGTCAAGGCTCATCGGATTGCAGAACGGGGTGCAAATATTGCTTATTTTCATAGAGTTCTAAGGAATTGAACAATGGGAACTTTATTCAGCAAATAACGGACTAGAATGACAAACTTTTTAATGACAGGGAGGGGATTTAGAAAGCATTTCTTAACTATTACCAACAATTGTTGGGGTCAAAACTAGCCCTCAGCAGGTTAGTAATTATATTGTTCAACAAGGGAGTCTATGTAATATGTAACACAAGCAGATATTAATGTTTCCAGTAACAAGCGAGGAGATAAAGGATATTATATTCCATATTCCTAATGATAAAAGTCCAGGTATAGATGGGTATTCAAGTAATTTTTTAAGGATACGTGGGATATTACATGGGAGTAGGTTTGTTCTGCTGTTCAGGATTTCTTTGAATCTAGCAAGCTCTTAAAACAAATCAATTGTACTTTACTGACACTAATTCCCAAGGGAGCATTAGTACAAAAATCCCATATTGCGTCAGTTCTAAATGTCCTATTTCGTCAGTTCTGGCCTGACGTATATCGAGGGGTCGTTTATTGATACGTCAAATTTAGAATTGACGCAAAAGGTTAACATTTGCGTCAGTTGTTGTAAAAGAACTGGCGCAAATAGTGAAGGAACCGACGCAAATAGTGTAGTATATGCGTCAGTTATTGTTTAGAACTGACTCTTTTTCTCTTATTTTTTGCGTCAGTTTTTCTGTAACTGACGCAAATAGTGTAGTATATGCGTCAGTTATTGTCTAGAACTGACTTTTTTGCTCTTGTTTTTTGCGTCAGTTTTTCTGAAACTGACGCAAATAGGGTAGTATTTGCGTCGGTTATTGTTTAGAACTGACTTTTTGCTCTTATTTTTTTGCGTCAATTATTTTTTAGAACTGACTCTTTTGCTCTTATGTTTTTTTCAAAAAAATATAAAGATCGCTACTGGAATTTCGGCAGCACCTACCCATAAAATCGATACCCAAAAAGCCTACCTGCATTAAGATATCCAACCAAAGGACATTACATTTCATTCGATCAACGTTCCAAATACAATCCAAATTACAAGTAATCCCACAAACGTATTAGTTACTAAGCTAATCTATACTAAATGTTCTCTAAACACCTAGTAAAGTTACATAAAACTATATATCAATCCAAACTCGATGCCACAAACCTAAAACTACTCAACATCTTAACCGGACATAGCAAGCGTTTCTTAGTCTTTTACGTCCATCGCAATTGCTTTCTTCTCCTCTAAAGCCCTCTACTCGTGGTAAGAAAAGGATGGTATTAGATACACATTTTTTATGAACTAGTGTGTAACAATGAACAACCAAAAAATTATGCAATTGCAGGTGTGTAATATGAGAGTAATATTACTAATTGCAGGTGTGTAATATGAGGACTGTCACAGAACTTATGGGCCGATACCTAGAAATAACAATCATAATGAGAGTAATAAAGAGCTTCTCTCTTGCGAGAGAGTGATTCCCAGGCGATTGGAGTTTTCAACCCAGAAAACCTAAATCCCCAATTCGATTTCTTCTCTACAGCCTATTACTTCGCACTCCCACCATGGCACGACCACGCGGTCGTGGACGTGGTCGCCCGTTGACGGCTCCGACCACCGCAGAAGTCCTATTAGGCGGTGATCTCGACAATTCAGGTGAACATACTCGAACTCCACTCGCTATTAATGATTTAATTTCATCGGCTTTTCATTCCCATTCGAGGACCCGTACTCTTAAATCGGTAACTAACACTCATAGGGAGGAAGGTGATGAATTTTGTAATGACATTCAATCGGATTTTTGCCCCCGAACGATTTATCTGTGGAACCGTGTTTGGATACTATAGAAGTTGGGTTTGTTGCTGGTTTTGTTGGGTCGTGTGTGGATGATATTGCAGATGCTCCTGGTTGGGGACAAGTATAGTGAATTCTGGGTTGGGGAATGTTACCGGGTTCGTTGTTGGTAATGTAGAGAACCCGGGTGTAATTCAGCCTACAGGAAACGCAGAACTGAACAGAGGAGTAAATAATGGTCTGAAGGGGCTGGAGGGTAATGGGCCTGATGGTGTAGGTATTGCTGGTGTTGTTCCTGTTACTACAATTGTCTGCTGCTGAACAATTAGGGTCGGGAAATGTTGGATTACCAGTACCGAATCGTGGGCAGAATGGGTTGGAGGATAACCACGGGTCTGGTATAGCTACGGCAAGAGTTACTCTTGTGAATGCTAGAACTTATGATGGTAGAGTTACAGGGAGTTCGAAAACTACGTCGAGAGCGGGATTGAATATCCCTATTTCTGGTTGGAACAAAGTTGCTAAGCCAAAACCCGGTATGAGTTTGCACTACTGTCAACAAAGTGCCGACTCAACCGAGATAGATATAAGTGTGGATGACATTGCAGAGGAACTAAAATATTGGGAAAACACTCTAATGTGCAATGTTTTAGGAGCACGGCCTTCGGTTACTCAACTCCAGACGTATGTGACCAAGGCATGGAACCACGTCACCCCCCCAAATGGTCTTATATTTCAGAAAATGATGGTTCTCATTGCAGTTTTCGAATAAAAATGACCTTGATGAAGTACTACGTGGAGGCCCTTGGACCATGGGAAACAACACCATTATATTGAAACAATGGACACCGACTTTCTCCCAAGAAATAGAAAAAATTTCAACTGTGCCCATCTGGATTCTTTTCCCTGACCTTGACCCTGTTCTTTGGTCTGACAAAATACTGAGCAAGCTAGCTAGTAAGGTGGGAAAACCTCTCTATGCCGATTTGACAACTACATCAAAAGCACGGTTATCTTTTGCTAGAGTCTTGGTGGAAGCAGACATAGCCACAGACCTTCCGGAACATATTATCATCAACACACCTTACCATGGGCAAATTAACCAACAAATTACTTTTGAATGGAAGCCTTTTTTCTGTGGATGTTGTAAGAAGCTGGGGAACACGGATACTCATTGTAGACTCAATAAAAAACCTCCACCAAAAGTTGTCTGGCAACCTAGAAAACACAAGGCCCTGACACTTTGGCAAAATGGGACGTATGCCCATCAAAAGAACAGGAAAAGGCCTCAACCACGGATGCTCCCACGATGGACACCTTCTCCACTCCTCTAGAGAATGCAAACAAGCCTACATCCCCACTCAAAGAGGATCACAATATGACTACCCCAACCCATAACAAATTCTCTTTGCTCGTTGAAGATGATTTGGCGGATAACTTCATAAATGATGGCACTTTAGGCTTTGTGGAAGTCCATGATCCCATCCCTCCTGATAAGAATGCGGATTGTATCCTGGAACATTAGGGGCTTCAATGATACCCTAAAACATAAAGAGGTTAAGAATTTTTTGCGTTTTCACAATCTTGACAATTTTGGATTACTTGAGACTCGTGTCAAGATTAATAAAGAGAGTAGTGACACCCGTCGTTGAGGGGTGCCAAAGATAAGATTTATAAAACCTCGGCTTAAACTAGATAGAGTAAGTCAAGGGTCGAACCACAAGGAAACAAGGTTAATATTGTTTGTGAATTTAAAGTCTATTGAAAGTAACAAAAAGGGGGTTTTGATTGTTGGTTGAGTCTAACAACTAAGATAGCAAAATAAACAAGAATACTAAATAAAAGTAAAAGGATGATTAGGAACTTCGGTTCCCCATGGCTAGGGCAAGTCAACAAAGGGAAATAATCAATTAACATAATCCCAAGGAACAAAGAATAAACCTTTAAGTCAATATTCTGCCCAATCCTTACGGTCTTAGGGTTCCTAGTAAAACACTAAACTTTCGTTCATAGGGCAATCCCAAAGTTATTGTTAAACTAATTCTAACAATCTTTCAATCTTAAAGAATTAGTTCACCAACAACAATGGGGATTGGTATACTAATCATAAAACCATTAAATCCTAGGTTTAGCCATAGTTCCCATAATTCCTAATCACAAGAATTAGTTATGCATAATCAAGAAACTAATACTAACAAAATTGAAGAACAACATATGAGAGGACATAATTGAAGATGAAGACTCAAGAGGGCAAACCATAAATTGCATAACAATAATAAGAAGAGCAACGAAATTGAATAACAAAGAAAGATTAATTGAATAAAACTTACAACCAATTGGAAATTAAGAACAAATCTGAAAACTTGGAATTCTTCTCTCTAAATTAAGGTATTTTGCTAATTGTGACTGCTTAACCTAATTACCATAGGTAAGCGTTCTTAAATAGTCTTATACTTACAAGATTAAAAAAATAAAAGCCGAAACAAAACAGCAGATCCCGTCGTCTGGTCGACCGACCGGGTAAGTAGGTCGGTCAACCTCAAGTGCTGTAATCAGGCCTTTCTGGAATTGTGCGCTGGTCGGTCGACCAGTTAGGCAGGTCGGTCGACCACTTCCTGTGTATTCCAGCCTTAAATTGGCTTGTACGCATCTCTAGGCTATTAATCCGGATCCTTGCTTCGTGCAAATCCTTAGAATGGCTTCCGGAGGACGATTAAAGCTTGATTTTGCTCACTTCCGCTTGTTCCTACATTTAAAACATAGAAATGTCAAAGTAAACTGTTTCGGGAGGAAAAGTAACTAAAAGCTACCAATATGCATAGAAATACGTGCTGAAACTATAAATAAAATGTATAGTAAATGCACGTATCAAACTCCCCAAACCAAACCTTGCTTGTCCTCAAGCAAGCACTAAGACTCAAATAAAAAAGAAAAACTTCTATGTGGAACGGATTTCTAGGTCAAAACCAAACACAACGCCATGCCTAACCAATTTAATGCAGCTTTCAAAGAAAAACAAGCTTATTGCCAAATGCAAACGAATTAAACATGTTGGAATAAAATGCTAAACTTTCAACCTTGCAAGACTCATTCTAAATGGACTCTCGCGGTACGCTCGAGACGCTCATGAAGCAAAGGGTCATATATATGTGAAAGACAAGAAGATAAACAAGAATATAGACTCTCACCTATCTACGACCCGTAAGAACATGCCTGCAATCTAACATGAACAAAGTCTCTACAACCGTACATATGCATTCCAACACTTAAATGACCATGACACATGCCGAGGTGGTTTGGGATTGTGAGGCTAAAGGTAAGAAAGGCTAAAATGAATTATGGAAAGAGGGGTTAAACCAAGCTAACAACCATCAAACCACACTATAAAAATGCTTCCACTTTTCTTCACAAAACAAGACAATACTCAAAATCGTGAGCATATTGTCACAACTCCTCTTCTTCTCCTTTCCTTCCTTTTTTTTTCAAAACAATACTCCTGTTCAGTGGTCGTGGTCGACCGACCATGTATGTCAGTTGGCCGACCACCCCTGAAAACAGGCAGCTTCGATTTTTTTCTCTTTTTTTTTCATATATTTTTTCATTGAGTTCTTTCTTTTCTTTATTTCTTTTCTTTACTTTTTCCTTTTTCTGAACTCATAATTTTTTTTTCTTTTCACTTTCTTTTCTTTTTCCTTTTTCACCATTCTCACACAAAAAGATTCTCCAATGAAGCATAAAACCAAAAGACGGTCACAACAGTCCCAACATACCATGTTACTAGCTCGGCTAGGGTAAGCAATTTAAGGATGTAGTATATGGGATAAAAGAGGCAATTTGGCTATGTGAGGGTTATGGGTCAACAAGAAAAGGGAAACCTCTACCACATGTGTCAACAAACCACAAACCCGAATGCATATGGGTATCAAGTAGACAAAATTCATGCTTATGCAAGTTGATGTGACATGCCTTAGGAGGAGAAATGACTCACAATCCTACATGAAATCGGTCATGAATGTCACCGATTTATTAAGCTCTATATCTTAGAATATGTAGTAGCTTGCCAAGAAGAGAGTCAAGTCTAATAATTAGCATAAAATCAACAAAAACTCGTAGACCATGCAAAAGACTAGCTTGAATTTTTTTTGAAAATGCAAGGCAAGGCAATAGGCGAAATGTGAGGCAAAATTATCATAGTATCCGTCCGTTCCGACTCGACCTATATGCTAAAGGAAACGTGCAATTTTTTTGAATTTTTTTTGGTATGTATTGAAACTGAAAGGAGAAAAAGCAACTGAAATGCAGTAAACGTGCGACAGAAAAAGATGAAATGCAGATGCAAACACAACAAAAGGAAAAAGACAAAAGAAACCTAAACAAATGCAGACTCCACAGAAGGATGCATATACCCTCCCCAAACCAAAACGCACAGTGCCCCCATTGTGCTCATCAGCATATGGATGGGGATAGGCAAAGACAACCAAAAGAAAGAAAAAGAAGAAAACTAAAGCTAGCAGAAAGAGGCTAAAGGGGAGCAGAAAGAGGCTAAAGGAAATAAAAAGAAAAAAACAAAAGGTTACTTACAAGACAAAGGAACCTCCCCAAACCGAACATCGAAGAGGGGAGGTTTGGGCTCAACAGTAATCCTATGGCTCATATTCCGAGCCACTAGCTTCCTCTTTCTCCTCCTCCTCCTCATCGGAACCTACGCCTGTTCCTGAGGCAGATCCCGATGCTTCCCTGTGTCCTTGACCGCCCGCCTGAGGTGTGTACCAGGAGGGGTGAGTCCATGGGCCGGTAGGGAGCCTACCCTGAGTAGCATACTCCGAGTAGGACGGGTACTGGTAGAGACAATCGTCCAACCGTTTCTGGTTGAACTTCCTGCAAAAGTCGGCCATCATGTGCGGGAGGGACCTGTGATCAATGACAGGAGGAATAATAACGTTGGGAGGAGCAGTAAAATCGGATGGGTAACCCGTCCCTGGTGCAGCATAGTGGGCACCAGGAACGGGAACCGCCACAATAGTGGTTAAAGAAGTTCCTTCGCTAACCGCCACAAAGTGAGATGCGACCAAATAAGCTGTGTTATAAAACACAGGACCCAAACGCCTGACATTAAGATAGCCAGACAAAATAGAGAGCTCAATGTTTTTAACATTTCTGAGACTCTTTGTGGCCAAAAACATTGTTGGTCAAAAGACGCAAGTAATAACGGGGGGCGGATAAGTGAATGGTAATGCTCTTCTTTTTCCCCTCGCGGGAATCAGAGAGACAAGACCACATGACAGTGTATGACTCAGCAGAGTCACCCGTATGACCCGTAGCAGTTAAACCTAAGTAGCCAGCAAATTCGCCTAAGGTCAGCGAATAGGATTCATTAAACAGCCTAAAAGTGATGCATTTATTATCATAACCAGAGCTGTAAGCAGAAACATCAAAAAGAAAGGAAGAAAAGAACTCAAGAGTAAGGATGGGATAGGTGATCTCATCCATGGTGACGAGTCCCTAAAAACCTGTCCCATTAAGCAGGCTCACAACATCATCATAGCACCCCAGAGCCCTCAATGTCGGCTCTCACAAGAAGCAGGTGACTACCACTTGACAGTATATCACTAGGTGGAGGAACCGGGCCTTTTGAGCCGGGGTGTGGAAAATAACCTGCGGATAGTCCGGTAGACATGGTGAACTACGATATCTTTTGCTATTAAACCCCTTGAAGTGCTAGCCTGTGAACTACGAGATCTTTTGCTTTGACCGCGGCTTGACATGGTGATTCTGCAAAATTACAACAATTATTCTCAATACTTACACTTCTTGCAACAATAACCTTTTTACTTATCAAAATAAAATAGATTAATTGCGAAATTAGAGTTTCTGTAACAGTGGCGTGGTCGACCAACCTCACCTTCAGGTCGACCGACCATCTGCCAGCAGGGTCAGATCTCCTGTAACTTTCCCAAGGTCGACCGACTCACTACTCAGGTCGACCGACCGACCAAACTGAAAAATGAGTTCTGCAAAATACGTATTGGCCGGCCGACCTCAATTCTTTGTCGGTCGACTTACCCCTGCATAGAACGAACACAGACGCGCCATTTTCCGAAAGATTTTAAGCATAGAAAATTAGGGGGAAAATTAAGCTAGCCCTAACAGCACAAAACCACACTAGAACACAGATCTGAGACTAAGAAAGCTAAAGAGAAAGCAAAAAACAAAAGGAAAGAACAAAAACATAAGAAAAACAAACCCTAAAAACAAAATCAAACTGAAAATCTAAGCAAGAAACTACCTAAAAACGAAACTAATAGTCTACAAAACGAAAGGGAAAAGAAAAAAATAAAGGAAAACATACCTTTAATGGAGGAAAAAAGAGAGAGAAAAAAATGAGGTAGAATGAAGGAAGGAGGCAGGTTAGGGTTTTTAGAGAGAAGGGGTGTTCAAAAGTGTGAAGGAAATAATGATTTGTTTTCAAACAAATAAACTTAAAACCCTTTTTTGAAACCCGGTATCTGCCTGCTGGTCGATCGACCACGGGTTGTGGTCGGTCGACCTGGTCACTGCGTACCTAATTTTCCAGCGGCTACTTAATGCAGTCAGATGGTCGGTCGACCTCGACAGTAGGTCGGTCGACCCAGATACATGACAGTTCTACCTATTTTTCCTGCAAAAGCTCAAAATTCCATCAAAAGTGTAAAAAAACATGACAGAAAACGTGTACTTCTAAAATGGAAATTACGAAAAAACAAAATTAAGCTACAACACGGGTTGCCTCCCGGTTAGCGCTTGTTTAAGAGGTCTCGCACGATCTTTTTTACCTATCATGAAGCATCCGAAAAAGGGTCAAACTAAGAAACTTAAACCTTCCCAATGAATTCATTCTCTCCACGGAAGTGCTTCACATATTGGCCATTAACTTTAAACCTCTCACCGGATGAGGTTTCTAGCTCAATTGACCCAAACTTCGAGATAGCTGTGATGGTGTAAGGTCCGCTCCACCTGGATTTCAGCTTACCAGGAAAAAGACGAATACGAGCATTAAAAAGTAAGACCTTATCACATACCTGAAAATCACGCCTAATTATTCTCTTGTCGTGCCAGCGCTTAGTTTTCTCCTTGTAAATCCTGGCATTGTCATAGGCAAGCAATCTAAATTCTTCCAACTCGTTTAGCTGCGATAAACGTTTCTCACGGGAAAGGTTAGGGTCTAAATTAAGATCACAAATGGCCCACCAAGACTTGCGTTCTAAGTCGACTGGTAAGTGACAAGTCTTACCATAAATCAACCGGAATGGTGACATTCCGATTGGAGTTTTGAACGCAGTTCTATAAGCCCATAAAACATCATCAACCTTTAGACTCCAATCTTTCCTAGACTTAGAAACAACTTTGGCTAGGGTCTCCTTGAGTTCTCTATTAGAGATCTCAACTTGACCACTAGTCTGAGGGTGATATGCTAGACCCCTACGATGTTGGACACCGAATTTATTTAGCAAGGCACCTAATTGTTTCTCTTTGAAATGCATACCCACATCACTAATGACAACCCTAGGGACACCAAAGCGAGGAAATATGATTTTCTTAAATAGTTTAATTACAGCTTTTGCATCACAATGGGGAGTAGCAATAGCTTCTACCCACTTAGATACATAATCAACAGCTACAAGAATATACATGTTACCTTGACTACTGGGGAAAGATCCTTGATAATCAATGCCCCAGACATCGAAAATCTCTACCTCTAAAATACCAACCTGCGGCATCTCATGTCTTTTAGAGACATTCTCAGATCTCTGGCAAGCATCACAGCTACCTACAAAATTCCTACAGTCAGCATGCAAAGTAGGCAAATAAAAACCAGACTGTAATACCTTGGCCATGGTCCTAGATGGACCGTGGTGACCACCATAAGCAGAAGAGTGGCATGCTTCCAGAATGTCCTTCACCTCCCATTAGGGGTCGCATCTCCGGATAAGTCCATCTCCGCATTCCTTGAACATATAGGGGTCATCCCAAAAATACTACTTTGCATCAAAGATAAATCTCTTCTTCTGTTGCCATGAAAGCTCTGGAGGAATTTTACCTGTGACAGCAAAGTTAGCAAAATCAGCATACCAAGGAGGGGGGTAAGAACCTGAACTATTAATGATAAATAAACTCTCATCAGGAAATGAATCATCAATAGGTAAAGAATCTTCCCCATCAGTCAGCTGAAGGCGAGATAGGTGGTCAGCTACCACATTCTCCGCGTCTTTTTTGTCCCTAATCTCAATGTCAAACTCTTGCAGAAGGAGAATCCACCTCAACAGCCTTGACTTTGAATGTTTCTTCAGGAAGATGCCTTTCAAAGCTGCATGGTCAGTATAAACAATTACCTTATTACCTACCAAATAGGATCGGAATTTCTCTAAGGCAAAGATCACAGCTAGCATCTCCTTCTCAGTGGTGAAGTAGTTGACTTGAGTCTCATCTAGGGTACGGCTCGTATAGTATATAGCATTAAGAGCCTTGTTCTTCCTTTGACCTAGCACAGCACCCAAAGCATAATCATTGGCATCGCACATGATCTCAAATGGGAGATCCCAATCTGGTGGCTGGATGATCGGTGCTGAGACCAAAGCTTCCTTCAACCTGTTAAAAGCTGAAAGGCACTCATCAGTAAACTCAAAGACAGCATCCTTAAGGAGCAACTGTGTAAGGGGTTTAGCAATCTTAGAGAAGTCCTTAATGAAACGCCGGTAAAAACCTGCATGTCCTAAGAAACTTCTCACCCCCTTAACATTAACAGGAGTGGGTAATTGCTCAATCACTTGCACCTTTGCTTTATCTACATGTATACCCTTATCAGATATAAGATACCCTAACACTACCCCCACAGTGACCATAAACTGACACTTCTCCCAGTTTAAGACAAGGTTTACATCAATACAACGCTGCAAGACTTTATCAAGCTTAGCTAAGCATTGATCAAACGCATTACCATAAACAGAAAAATCATCCATAAATACCTCCATGATGTTTTCTATGAAATCAGAAAAGATACCCATCATACACCTTTGAAAGGTGGCAGGAGCATTACACAACCCAAAAGGCATTCTGCGGTATGCAAAAACACCTTGTGGGCAAGTGAAAGTAGTCTTACTCTGATCATCAGGATGGATGAGAATCTGGAAAAAACCTGAATAGCCATCTAGAAAACAGAAGAATTTATTAGAAGCAAGTCTCTCAGTCATTTGGTCAACAAAAGGAAGGGGGAAATGGTCTTTCTTGGTGGTGGTATTTAACTGTCTATAATCAATGCACATCCGCCACCCAGTCACTACTCTAGTAGGTATTAATTCATTTTTTTCATTTTTAGCCACGGTGGTTCCTCCTTTCTTAGGAACCACCTGAACTGGGCTAACCCACTTGGAGTTGCCAACTGAATAAATAATACCTGCATCAAGAAGTTTCATCACCTCAGCCATAACTACCTCCTACATCTTAGGGTTCAACTTACGTTGACCCTGTCTATAGGGCTTATGCCCTTCCTCTAACTCTATCCTATGCATGCAAACATCAGGGTTGATGCCCTTAATGTCATCCAAAGAATAACCTAAAGCTTTCATGTTCTTCTTGAGAACAGTCATTAAGGCAGAAAGTTGGTTAGGATCTAGTTTAGAACTAACAATTGCAGGATACTACTCAGTGTCATCTAGGAAAACATACTTAAGATTAGGAGGAAGTGGCTTACGCTCTGGTACCTTTACCTCTACAGCATGAACATAATCAGTACTAATTGAATAGCACATGTTTACCAGATTAGCATTAGCCAAGCTTATGAGCTTCTCATCTTCTTCCTCAATTAGCTCATATTCCTCTATCTCTGCTTCCACAACATCCAGCTCCTCAGCATTCTCAGCTGGATTACCTGCAGACTTATCCAAAACTGTTAAATCATCTAAGGGATCCTTGGTCAAGGATTCCCTCCAATTACGGATAACATTAGTATCATCAGTAAGAGTAGTTGCCTTATGGGCAAGACTAAACTCGATAGTGTCATCTCCAACCTCTAAAGTAATGATCCCGCGTTTGACATCAATCACAGCCCCAGCTGTATGTAAAAAGGGTCTACCTAAAATAATAGGTATCTGACTATCCTCAGCAATGTCTAAAACAACGAAATCAACAGGAATAAAGAACTTTCCCACTCTAACTGGGACATCCTCTAAGACCCCTCATGGTCTTTGGGTTGATCTATCTGCCATCTGTAAGGTAATATTGGTGACCTTAAGTCTACCTATGTTAAGTCTTTCACAAACAGAATAAGGCATAACACTGACACTAGCCCCTACATCACAAAGGGCTTTCCCCATAACATGATTTCCTATAGTACATGGGATAGAAAAACTACCTTGGTCTTTCAACTTGGGTGCTATATTATTTTGTGAAAGAACATAACATTCTTCCACAAAAACAATAGCACCTTCGTCCTGAAATTTCCTCTTACGACTTAAAATATCTTGGGATAGTCTACGGTGTACCCTCATCTTTTTCGGTTTTCTATGTTGTACCCCTACATTTTATAATTTATATGGTATACCCTTAAACTTCTTACTTATTCTCCATAATGACCTCCTTCAAATCTCCATTAACACCATTACTATAAAAAGTCATAATTTGACATTTATTTTGACTTATTAATATGTTATCATCATTTTATATAAAAAGTATCGCAAATATCTTTAAATAAACATAAACTTCTATTAAAAAACATAAGCTATAAAGCATGAAATAATAATAGCAATTTGATAAAATTGAGTTAGATTTGTATACTTTTTGGTTGGTTAATGGTAATTCGGCGAACTAATAAGTAATGAGAAGGTTGTCGAGTAATTGAAATGTTAAATAGACGATTTAATAGATAAATTAATAAATTAAGCTAGCAAAACCAATAAATAAGGTCATTATATAGACTCATGTATAGAGTTTAAGGGCATACCATAGAATTTAAAAAATGTAGGGGTACAACGTAGAAAATTGAAAAACACGAGGGTACACCGTAGAATATCCCAAATATCTTTCATAAATTTAGCATAAGAAGGTACCTGGGTAATTAAGTCAGTGAATAGGATGGTCACCTTAAGGTTCTTCACCATCTCCAAGAACTTACCAAATTTACGATCCTCTTTTGAATTTTTCAATCGTTCGGGATACGGAATGGTCACACTAGCATTAGGATCAGCTACCTTCGGCTTCTTCAGCTGTAGAATCTCAGTGAGGTCTTGAATGAGGGACAGGTCTAACAATTCAGGATTGGAATCCGCGTTCTTCATAGGAACCCTGGTCGGTCGACCTGGTATGCCGGTCGGTCGACCAGATGCGTTGTTATCAGAATTCGTCTGTTTTGCAGAAACTAATCTCTCGTCAGGTACCTCGGTCGGTCGACCTGATGTAGTGGTCGGTCGACCTCCCCACCTGTGTACGGGATCAGTTTCTTCGTCCCGAACTTCAGCAGAATCACGTACCCTTGGAAGTTGGTCCGTCATAAGCACGACCACTTCTGAGATTTATAGCATTTAATGTCTCTATGGAACTCTCACAACTGACCGGAGAACTAACAATCTGATTAGCAGCTAAGATTGCTAATTGGTCCTCAAAAGTCTTCAAAGAAGCCACTTGAGCCTTTTCCATTTCCATCATTTGTTTCATTAGAGCATGAACAAGCTCTCTCAACTCCACCGTCTCACCCGTGTTGTCAACCGTAGTAACTAGGTTCGCACTTTCTTGCTTCAGCTGGGCTGCCTCAAGCTTTTCAAAACGAGCTTCAACGGTTGTCTCAAGAGCTAATACCATATCCATCTCTACATTCAACCTTCGCGAATTCCCACGCGAACTCCCAAACTCGGCCTTATGCACCGCTATGTCTTCAATAGTGTTCCAACCTTTCATGTGGTTGGTATTATTTTGAAACCTCCCATTGGCGGCCGCAACAAGAATCACCTTACAATCATCATAAAGGGCATTGTAGAATTGGTTGCACAAGTACCATTGAGGAAAACCATGATGAGGAATAGACCGGACCAATTTCTTGAACCGACCCCATGCCTCACAAAATTCTTCATCCGGACCTTGTTGAAAGTTAGTGATTTGACTTCTCAAGTCATTGGCCTTCGCAAGAGGGAAGTATTTTTTATAGAAAGCCAATGCCAAGGAAGTCCAATCTGTAACCTTCTCAGCTACCCTATCAAGGTAGCGGTACCAATCTCTCGCAGAATCTTTCAATGAATAAAGGAACATCATTGCTTTCACCTCATCTTGAGTCACCCCGGCTGGTATATGAATGGAACAGCAATAATCCGTGAATGTCTCAACGTGCCTCAACGGATCCTCATCGGGTAGACCAGAAAATTGGTTCCGCTCCACCAGAATGATGTAGTTCGGGTGGAGCTCAAAAGAACCAGTGGTAGGTGTGGGCAAAGTGAACCCCTTCGGTAGATCTTGTACCTTTGGTTGTATGTGATCATAGATAGTAGCCATGTCTCTTAAGAATGAGAGTACTCAAGCCTTCCTCTCAAAAACCTGTCTTCTAATATGCAAAAAAACACTAGAAGAAAAGGTAAGTAACGGTCTTAAGGAACCTAAGTTCCTTAAGACAAGGAAAAATAAACTAAAAATCTACAAACAAAATTATACCGTCTCCCTGACAACGGCGCCAAAATTTGACACCCGTCGTTGAGAGGTGCCAATTGATAAGCTTTATAAAACCGCAGCTTAAACTAGATAGAGTAAGTCAAGGGTCGAACCACAAGGAGACCGGGCTAATATTGTTTGTGAATTTAAAGTCTATTGAAAGTAACAAAAAGGGGGTTTTGATTGTTGGTTGAGTCTAACAACTAAGATAGCAAAATAAACAAGAATACTAAATAAAAGTAAAAGGATGATTAGGAACTTCGGTTCCCCATGGCTAGGGCAAGTCAACAAAGGGTAAATAATCAATTAACACAATCCCAAGGAACAAAGAATAAACCTTTAGGTCAATACTCTGCCCAATCCTTACGGTCTTAGGGTTCCTAGTAAAACACTAAACTTTCGTTCATAGGGCAATCCCAAAGTTATTGTTAAACTAATTCTAACAATCTTTCAATCTTAAAGAATTAGTTCACCAACAACAATGGGGATTGGTATACTAATCATAAAACCATTAAATCCTAGGTTTAGCCATGGTTCCCCTAATTCCTAATCATAAGAATTAGCTATGCATAATCAAGAAACTAATACTAACAAAATTGAAGAACAACATATGAGAGGACATAATTGAAGATGAAGACTCAAGAGGGCAAACCATAAATTGCATAACAATAATAAGAAGAGCAATGAAAGTGAATAATAAAGAAAGATTAATTGAATAAAACTTACAACCAATTGGAAATTAAGAACAAATCTGAAAACTTGGAATTCTTCTCTCTAAACTAAGGTATTTTGCTAATTGTGACTGCTTAACCTAATTACCATAGGTAAGCGTTCTTAAATAGTCTTATAATTACAAGATTAAAAGAATAAAAGCCGAAACAAAACAACAGATCCCGTCGTCTGGTCGACCCACCGGGTAAGTAGGTCGGTCGACCTCAAGTGCTGTAATCAGGCCTTTCTGGAATTGTGCGCTGGTCGGTCGACCAGTTAGGTAGGTCGGTCGACCACTTCCTGTGTATTACAGCCTTAAATTGGCTTGCACGCATCTCTAGGCTATTAATCCGGATCCTTGCTTCGTGCAAATCCTTAGAATGGCTTCCGGAGGACGATTAAAGTTTGATTTTGCTCACTTCCGCTTGTTCCTACATTTAAAACATAGAAATGCCAAAGTAAACCGTTTCGGGAGGAAAAGTAACTAAAAGCTACCAATATGCATAGAGATACGTGCTGAAACTATAAATAAAATGTATTGTAAATGCACGTATCAAGTAGTATCATGAATAAATTCCCCAACTACAACATTCTCAGCAACAACACCATGGTCGAATTTGGTTATTCTATAAACCTTCTACTGTGATGATCTCAAATGTAGTTGTACATGGTCAAATCATTCACTGCATTGCCACCTCCATATCCAGCAACACCCGGGTTGCTATTTCTTTTGTCTATGGTATGAATTATGCTCATGACCGAGCTAGGCTCTGGGACATACTACTCTCCGTCTCTTTCTTAAATCTTCCTTGGATCGCCACGGGTGATTTCAATGTTGTGTGGGCCCTTAATGAGAGAATTGGACCAAACCCACGCTCACTCCACGATATTTTTGAATTCAATGCTTATCTCACCAAGTGTTTCCTTGATGACATGCACAACATTGGTGCGGAATTTACTTGGTCAAACAAGCAAGGAGATGCTACCAGAACTTGGGCTAAACTTGACAGAGTTCTCACTAACCCCATTTGGTTGGCCACTTCTCCTTCTACCTTTACTCAGTGCCTTCCCCCGGGGATCTCCGACCACTCCCCTCTTCTTGTCACTCTCAACCAGGATACCAACAAGTTCCCTAAATGTTTTAGCTTCATCAATGCATGGCAGCAACACCCCCGATACTTATCCATGATTGAAAATGCCTGGGACACTCCTTGCAAAGGGACCCCCACTTTCCGGCTCTTCTCCATGTTGGGAAATGTGTTCTCAACAATAGTGCGATCACATAATAAATCTCATGACAAGAATACGCAAGGGATGATACGATTTATTTTAGTCAACTGACCAACATTAATCGGTAATGATTGGCTAGCTAGAGTTTGACATTACTGTCGTATGACGGTGGTGGTCAGTTGATCCCTTTAGGTCACACCTTTAGGACAATTCCCTTAATTGATAAAGTGATCAAATGTATGTTGATACGATTTGATCATATTCCTTAAACTCGTATATCGAGAAATTAGAGGTTAAATCTTATTGTAAGATTTATGTTTAAAATTGAAACGTGTCAATTGTTAAACATTGAACGATATTTTATAATATCGTAATTAGAATGAATCGGGTTATAAATATTACAAAAGTTGTAGATCGTATTGACGATTATTATGAATGACCATTTTATATATTGGTAATTACGAATTACTTGTCAAACTGATAAATATGATTTATTTAATTTATAAATAATATTTATTCGATAAATATGTATGTTTTAAATTAAAACAATTGTATTTTATAACATTGTGATATATTGTATGTCACATAATATACAAATTGTGCAATTGACAAAAATAAAATGGATGTCCATTTTATCTCAAATGGGACGGTTTAGGGACATGCTTTAAGGCATGTTTTGTCTCTTAATGACATTGTTTAAAGCATAATTAAGAAGCATGCTCTTGTAAATAGGACCTAGGCCACCTATGATTGCATGGGTAAGAGAAATGTTCTCTTTTGAGCCTTCCTATGGCCGGCTACCTAAACCAAGACAACCACCATAAAACTTGTTTTTAGACAAGAAAATTCATTCTAATGTTTAAGCAAATATTTTCTAGAGAGAAATATGCAAAAACCTCCAAGTATTATAAGATAATAGCACATACTAATTTGTAGTATTAAAATTATATTCTAATTAGAGAGATTAGAATTGTTTAAGGAGAAATCGATTTCTAGTCTAGCAACTACAAGATTTCGGTTCATTAAGGGATTGTCTTGGTGCATCCAAAGGAGGTATTCTTATTTGGGTACTAGGAGGATCATCCTTGCTATATATTCGGACCGTGTGTAAGGGTTCGAATACTCTCTTATTTCCGCATTTTCATAGCATGCATAAGATCTTTAATAAGTAATTTAAAATGTTAATTACAAGGTTAGTTTAGTATGGCTAAAGATTAGTTTATGAGCAACTAATAAAACCTAACACTCCAAACTCAAGGTTGTCCGTGGGGTCCTCAAAAATCTTCATTCGTCTGAGTTCTCGGATGTGAACAACCGGGTTGCGTCAGCAAAACAGGAGAATGATAAATGCCAGCAACAGCTCCAAGATTGACCTCTTGACCCTGATCTCATTAATCTTGAGCGTGAGCTTATTAAAAGTACAAGGCCATCAGCAAGACTGAAATTGACATGCTTTTCCAGAGAGCTAAGGTTGACAACATTAAAAAAGGCGACAGCTCCTCCAGTTTTTTCTTTGCCAAAATCGCGAAAAGGAAGCACATAAGCACTATTGGGATTATCAATGACAAAAATGGGATCGCCCGACATGGAATCAAAGAGGTCAATGATGCTTTTGTTGACTACTATACCGACCTCCTTGGCAAGGCTTCGAACACAGAACCCATCGACACTTCTGTTCTCAGTTTTGGGCCTATGATCTCCGATGATGCAGCCAATTTACTCACGACCCCTATCACCAACCATGACATCAAAAGTGCACTTTTCAGCATTGGTTCCAATAAAAACCCGGGTCAAGATGGGTTTTCCTCAACTTTTTTTAAAGGGGCCTGGGACATCATCCAGGACACGTTCTGTGCGGCTATCAGAAAGTTTTTCACCGAGGGCAAGATGATGAAAAAGGTAAACACCACCCTACTAGCCTTTGTTACCCAAAAAAGACGTTCCATCTTCTGTCCTTGACTTCCGGCCTATTGCTTGTTGTTCTGTTGTATACAAAACTATTAGCAAGATCCTTGCTCAAAGACTTAAGCTAGTGCTTCCCAACTTGGCGGGGGTTGAACAAGGGGCTTTCATCAAAGGGCGAAACATCTTTGAAAACATCATGATGTCACAAAACCTCATCAAAAGTACAACAAAAAAACGGTAACTCCTAGATGCCTTATCAAAGTTGACATTCGCAAGGCTTTTGATTCTCTCCAATGGGACTTCATCAAGAACATGCTTCTGGGACTTCGTTTCCCCCCCATTTTTGTCTCGTGGATAATGGTATGTATCACTTCGACTTGATTTTCTCTCAAGATTAACGGGCACCATAGTGGTTTTTTCCCTGGTAAAGCTGGTATACGTCAAGGAGACCCCATCTCTCCCTATATCTTCGTCTTTGGCATGGAAATTCTTTCCCGACACCTTCGACAAATTCACTCTCTCACACAGGTATCCTACCACCCCAAATGTGCAAAACTTAAGCTTAATCATCTTATTTTTGCAGACGATCTCATGCTCTTCTTGAGGGGTGATGTCCCCTCTCTGGCCGGTGCTGCTCATTGTCTTAACGGTTTTGCTCGGGTCTCTGGACTTTATGCCAACCCGTCTAAGACCAGCACCTACTATGGAGGCGTTCACCATTAGATAAGAACCCAAATCAACTCCTTGAGTGGATACACAGAGGACTCCTTCCCTTTTCGTTACTTGGGTATTACTTTGAACCCGGGGAGACTCTCACCAACCATGTATAACCTCATGATTGACAAAATCCAAAAATCCATCCAAGGTTGGTCTGGGAACTTGCTCTCTTATGCGGGTAAGCTTCAACTCATTAACTCTGTTGTTTTTGGCTTGGAAAACTATTGATGCTCTGTTCTTATGCTTCCGAAATACGCCACCAAGATGGTTAACAAACTCTGCAAAGATTTCTTTTGGATTATCGATACTGGGGAGAGGAAAATGGTGTTTAAGAGCTGGAAGTCTATCTGTACCCCTTGGGATGAGGGAGGTTTCAATGTGAAAGAGCTCCTAAGTTGGAACAAAGTGTTGCTATGTAAATGGATTTGGAACTTAACTCAACAAGGCGAGGGGATTTGGCACCGATGGACCCATGCCTACAACCTCTCCAACACCCAGATTTGGGATACGGCTTGCAAGCCTCACCATGCCGAGAGCTGGAAAAGCATTGTCAGAACCAAAAACACCTTACTCAGTGTTGCTGGCACCTCTACGTACGCAAAGAATATGTTGGATTCTTGTGTCCTAAAAGGTACGTTCTCAGTAAGCAAAGCTTACCACTTGTTCCGTCACAAAAACCGGACCCTAGGCTGGACTGCCCCATTGAAGATCAAGGAAATCATTCCCAAACACTGCATCTGCGTGATACAGGCTGTTCAGCACAACCTCCCCACGGTTGACACCCTTTGTTCTCGGGGTTTTCAGATGGCTAATAGATGTTGCCTTTGTAAGAACGCGTCTGAGATGCATAGGCACTTGTTCTTTCGATGCCCTTTCTCGCAAATTGTGCGCCGTTCTTTGCTATCTTGGGTTAGTGTCACTGGTTCTGGGTCAGATGTCGACTTGAAGAACTGGCTATACAAAATTCTTGAGGACAAACTCGCGCTACCTGGAAAAAGGTAATCATGTCTTGTTGTATTGCTGGGTTAGTCCACGGCATCTGGGAAGCAAGAAATAAATACATTTTCGGCGGACACTTTACATCTCCTGATCAAGTGACGGCTAGTGTGAAACTCTCCATCAAAACTAGACTTAGTCCAAGTAGCGATCCTCGTATTCGTAGATGGTTGGCTGTAATGCTCTAAATCTAGAGCTTTTTGTCGTTTGGTCTTTTTCCTAGATATCTTTTGACTTTTAGCTTTTGTAAGACACCATCTCATTTTTTTTACTCTACATGGATGAATAAAGATGAGACTAACCTTCTTGCAAAAAAAATAAAGAGCTTAAACTCAGTACATTATGCAATTGCAAGCAAGCATCTATAAACAGGGAGAAGTAGAAAACTCACCACCGTGTTGAAACATAATCAGTATATGGAGGCATGGATGAGACTTCCCTAACGGGTCCAAAGTCGGCAATTTTGATCATGTTTCTTCTTTAACCTCTTTTATATAGACCTCTTTTAACGAGTCCAAAGTCGGCAATTGAGAAAGTTTCTTCTTTAACCTCTTTTATATAGTTATGCATGCATAAGATTCTATAAGATTATATGATAATATAATTAGTATGACTAATATGAGTTATGAACCCTTCAATAACATAATGGCATCAATAACAATTGCGCAATATGAGTTTGGAAATAAACTGTAGGCAAATGATAAATTACGAGGTGGTGAAAACTTTAAGGATTGAGCGAGACCAAGAGCAAAAGCAAGAATAGCGGAAATCAATGGTAAATTTGTAAAAATTGTCAAATAATTTGATGATGATAGGCCAAATGACTAATGAACTCCATAAAAATTGACAAATAATTTGATGATGATAGGCCAAATGACTTAGTAGTATTGACTTTCAGTTGCAGATTAATTAATCAACCAGTTAAAGGGGAACCAGTAATAACAACAATTTAGTCATTAAAACGAGAAATTAAGGCTAAAATTCACAGAAACAACAATTTAGTAACAATTAGTCTAACTAGACGAAGATAGACGAAGAAGAACGAATAAAACTTACATACAATCGGCGAAAAAGCTAGGGTTTGAGCGAATTGTAGTTGTTTCGCGTGAATCTTGCAACCAATGAATTGAATAAGGTATTTGAAGTTGAAATTGAAGTTGAAGATGACGGATGAAGCTTGTGATGAAGAATTTGTTGAAGTTGATGAAGACGTTGTAGTCGTGAGGTTGGTTTTGTATTATGAAGAACCACAGTACCTGATATGCGATAGAGAATGACTTCTTTTCTTAATAGTTTATTATTGCCTATTAGTCGTTTTTTATAATTTATATCAAAAACATCAGTTTTAATTTAGAACTGAGGCAAAAGTGTAAATAAAAATATGTCAGTTATATAGCAAAACTGATGTTTTTGGCTAAATACCTCAGTTCTTTAAACAACCGAAGTTTTTTTTTTACGTCAGTTCTATGTTAACAACTGACGCAAATAACTGTCTATAAGGCAAAATTGGACTCCCGCCAAAATTAAGTATTTTTTGCGTCGGTTTTGGTAGAATCGACGTAAATCCCTTGACGCAATAGGGAGTTTTTGTACTATTGGAGATAGACCAACACCAGTGTTACAGTAAAGGCTCGTTGCTTGCTACAATGTCATTTATAAATGCATAGCTAAGCTATTGTGTTCTAGACTTGCTGAGGTTTTATTTGGTATTATTTTCAAGACTCGAAGAGGTTTTATTAAAGGGAGAAGTATAATGGAGAATATCTTAATATACCAATATCTCATTAAATCTTATGAAAAACATAACACTTCTCCTAGATCTTTGTTTAAAATTGATCTCCATAAGGCTTATGACACTATTGAATGAGATTTCTGGATCAAATGATGATAGCTCTTAGGTTCCCTAATCAGTTTAGGAATTGGATTATGATATATGTATCCACCCCTACTTACTCTCTAAATGTGAGTGGAACTACTTTTGGTTTTTCAAGGGCCAACGGGGTTTAAGACGAGGAGATCCTTTACTCCGCTTATGTTTACTATCTGCATGGAATATCTTACAAGGCTACTGGATTATGCTACTGCTAACCAAATTTCCAATTTCATCCTCTATGCAAATCAATGAAATTGTCTAGTCTAATGTTTGCTGATGATCTATTATTATTTCACAAAAGAAATCCTCACTCTAAGATCCTTCTACTTAGGACTTTCTCAATCTTTTTTATTTCATATGAATTCAAAATGAGTAATGGAAAATATAATGCATATTTCACTGGAGTGAAGCTGAATCTGAAACAGGATATCCTACTTATTTCAGGGATGGTTGAGGCTAGTCTTCCTTTTAAGTATCTAGGGATTCATATTAAATCTTCCAGATTATCCGTCAAGGACTGCCAACCCCTAATGACAAGATTATCAACAAAATCAGGACTCTTTGGGCCATGAAGCTATCTTATGTAAGGAGAGTAACACTTTTGTCTGCAATTTTTAATACCTTGCATAACTACTGGGCTAGTATGTTCATTTTACCCAAGATCATTATCCACATGATTGAAGTTGTTTGTGGGAACTTACATTTGGGATAGGGCGACATATTTCTATAAGGTTCATCTTGTTTCTTGGGAGAAAATTTGTATACCTAAAGATGAAGGAGTCTTATGCCTAAGAGATGATGCTTTATAGAATAAGGCCGTAGTGGGTAAACTTGTGTGTTGGATATCATCCAAATCTGACTATTTACAGGTGCAATTAAGGATGACAACGAATCCTGGATCCGATTCAAATCCGCTAGACCCTACCCCCATAGATAAGATATGGATCCTTATATTTTGGACCCTACGGATATGAAACCACGAGTTTAAAAACGGATAAGGATTTGGTTGGCAAAACCTTGATTCAACCATAAGACTGTTTTTAATACTCCCTCTTATTCATAATAACCTTCCCTCTTTTTTTTCATCAATTCACAATACCTTCCTATTTTCTTTTTTGGTATAAATTATATATATTTTAATCACCTCACCCCACCACATAACCCCACAATACTCATACTTTATACTTATTTTAATCACCTTACTCACAACAATACCCCACAATACTACCCTCTCTCCAATCACCTAATCCCCACATCAATACATTCCTATATTTTAATCATCTCCTTATTCTTTGTGTCTTCCCCAAATGGGGAAGGTTATATTGAATAGGAGAGAGTATAAAAAGAAAAAAAAAACACAAGAAAATAAGTATGTATTTGGCCAAGTTTAAAAAAGTGTTTTTGTTTCTCAAAATCAGAAGTTGTGCCAAACACTTGCTTGGTTTTTGAAAAATAAAAACTGTTTTTCTAATGCTCAAAAACCACTTTTTAACCCAAAAAACAGAAACAACAATTTGTTGTTTTTGTTTCTATTTCTTCCAAAACCGACAAATATAACTTTCTTTTTCTATGATTCTCTTATAACCTCTGCTACATTTTTTAGGTAAAATATTATTTAAAAGCATGACGTTAGTTATCGTAAATTATTTTTTCTACTTTTGTCAATTTTTGTTAATAAACAAAATTTATGATATTTTATGTTAATTTGTAATATTATACATACAATAAAATACATATTTATGGTCTAGTATTATAAGAATGGATACTAATTAAAAAATATCACAACTATCATGAAAAGATTAAAAAATATAAAAAAAGGTCACATTCTTTATGCATAAACCAGATTCACAATAAATTAGACGGTACTAATTACGGTAATTATTATTGTGCGTCACCTGGGCGAGATTGCGAGAGACACAAAGTGAACATTTTACGGTAAATAATAATTATATTTTTTTTTTAAAAAAGTGACTATTAATAAAAATTGGTCACTTTATAAAAAATACAATATTGTCATTTTTTAACATAAAATGGCATAAAATGATGACTTTTAAATCAATGGTATTATACAAGTATACAATGGTCTTAAAATATAATTTACAATATATTATAATCGTACCTATTTCAGTTATCTATGATTGATTCTATATTTCTACTTTGATGAAAAATATATTTACAAAACAATAAATGAAAAAAAACTACAAGTAAATTAAGCCAAACACTAGAATTTATCTAAAACAATTATTATGAGCTTACCCAAACATACCCAAATTTTTAGAAAAAAACACTTTTTTTAAATCACTTTTAAAAAACATAAACTATATTATAAAAACACGGCTAAACATGCTCTAAGTAAATTATACCTAAAATTTACACGAGTTACAACTTATTCAAAACCTAAAATTAGTAAACACTAAAATCCCCTCCCAAACCAACCCTCTCTAACCTATTCTTAAGAAAAAACAGCGTACATAAAAGTGCCGGAAAAGTAATTTGTCAACTTGGTAACCCCTTTGTGATTCAAACCCCGTGGCCTCTTCTTGCTTCTTCCGTCTCTCTCTCTGTCTACCAGGGTTTAGGGTTTATCAGCAAAATAACAAAGAATGAGGGTAAAAGTGATTTCTCGCTCTACGGATGAATTCACCAAAGAACGAAGTCAAGACCTTCAGGTTAATTTCATCTCGGTTTCCGCTTAATTTTATGTTCAAACTGGATTTTAATTCTGATTTTTAATTTCCGGATATTCATGGAATGATAATTTTAGAGGGTATTTCGCAATTTGGATCCCAGTCTTCGGCCTCAAGAGAAGGCAATTGAGTATACTCGTGCTCTTAATGCTGCTAAATTGGATAAGGTACCGCTTTTTTTTTAATCTGTCTCTTATGTTTGATGGCCGCTGTAGTTTACTTGTAACAATGCCTAACACTGGGGGATTTTCACAGATATTCGCCAGGCCGTTTGTTGGAGCAATGGAAGGACATTGTGAGGCTATTTCGTGTATGGCTAAGAACCCACATCACTTGAAAGGAATTTTTTCGGGTTCTATGGACGGAGGTACTCACTAGATGTCTCATTTAAGTGATCATCTTTGCTTATATGTATCATGCTGGCCGCTTTTTATCTGATGCTTTTGTCTCTTTGTCTCTCTCTTTTTGTGCAGAAATCCGGCTTTGGGATTTATCTTCCAGGTTTGTTAACCCTAGTTTATGTCATCATACTAATACAGGCACACATTAGTGGGGTCTGTGTCTGTAGAGTCTAGAGTCACTTGTCATTTTTGTGCTTTATATGCTTTGGTGATTTTGAATTGTAGTTCGGTTTTATTCTCACGAGATGTACTGAAATTCTGTTTTGGACAGCACATTATCTCAGTTATCCTTTCTTTATTTTTGATTGATAACACGGGGTCAGTGTATGGTAAAATACTAAAGTACCCGAGTGTATCTTCAGGAGTTCAGAACATAGAAGTAGGATGCTCATTTGTGATCCAGCTGGTCTGCTTACAATAATGAGCCTTACCCCTGTCTCTTGCGTAATCAAGGCATCAAGCTTAAATGTATTTCAATAGCTATTTCAAGGGCAAGGTGTCATATTACTTGCCTTCTATCTAGCTTAAAGTTTTTGTTAGAAACCATCAACATTCATCTTCCAGCCCACTTTTTTCCCAACCAAAGCAGCAACCCACTCCCATGTGCCCCATCTGCTTTCCCTCCCCCAACCCAACCTATCAAGGTCACCTGATCAACCACCTTAATCGTGGTCCAGAAGCTCAACTCTCCTCAGCCACGACCACTCCTCCTCTGCGCACTCCAAAGTCCAAATAATCCCGAACAACCCCCCCACCAGCCAGCCAGGTAATCCCTTCAAACCAAATAAAACCAACCCACCCACTACTCATTTCCTATGTCTTCGCAGCTCCTAAAAACCCATCACCATCGTTTTCATCTCATCAAACTACTTCACCAGATGCAGAGCGAGGCAGAAGGAGCCCAGTTCTGGAGGTAGGTGAGTGATAGCGAGGCGAAGATGGCTAGGTCTTGGAAAGCACGGCGGTATAAGGGGGGGGGGTGGAGGTGGCTGGAGTGGAGGTGAGGGGTTTGTGGATAAGGTTGGAAATGGTTGAATATGAAGGGGGATTGGACCGTTGGTGCCCTTGGTGGTGGCCTGAAGGTGTTGATGATGGCCGGATGTGGGGTGTTTGGATGGTTATTGTTGGTGTGTAGGTTGGGTAGTTGGAGTTTGTTAAGTGGATGACTGTGGGTATGGGTTGGTTCGGTGATGGCTATAATTGTAATTTTTTACACTTGAAACATACCTTATTAGGAATGTACATGAGTAAATGGAACAAGCCTAAGCGAAAATGTATTTTTCCCAATGGAACTTAGGGAGTACTTTCCAAACAAACCGAACGCATTAATGTTCTAAGGATCCATCAGTCGCGAATGCGTGCATATCTCCCAAATTAGGGATCCGTGTCTTATGATTGTCATTTCACAGGAAGGCTAGGATCATCGACTTTAATCTGATATATTGAGGAAATGATAATTCGTTCAGAAGAGAAAGTTACAGGTTCTTGACTTTAATATGCCATCTCCCAAGTCAGGTATCCAAACTAGAAAACATTAGAATATAGAAACTCATAGTAGGATTCCTGCCTTAAAGACCAGCTTTCATATATTTGCTCATGAGGAGCAGTTCTAGTTCTTTCACTTGCCATTTTTCTTACCCTTAGCTGTTGTCAGAATTTTTTAGAATGGTGTTAGGCAAGGGAACACAGTTATCCTTGCAAACATAAGTCTTCCTTTGAGTTTCAGTTGTATTTAAAGGCAACCGAATCTGTCTTCTGATTTCATAACCGGTTTCAGATCATATTCGGAGTTGTACCTAAAGGGAATTCTTGCAAAGTTATGGAGAATTATCCTTTGTTTGCCGTTTTTCTATTTGTCATTACATTTCATTTTGAGACGTGATCCTGAAATTGGTTGTTATCATTGCATAATAAATATGGTTGATACTACATCAAATTATGGTCTTTGTACCTTCAAAATTTTGATTAGTTGGTTGCTTTGTGGTGTCGCCTCTGAATTTAAAATTACTGGTATGCCCTTTCCATTTTATGTAATTTCTTTTCTTCTCTTATTGTGGCTATTAGATATTTAGTAGTCTTTTAGATATTTAGGTTAATATTAACACCACGTGTGATCTTCTCTATAAAGAGGAAACAGAGTAGTAGAATGAAGTGAAAAACATTGGTTTGTGCATGCCCTTTGTGGTGTTTTTTCGGTGGAAGATTAACAGTAGATTTAGTCTTCCATTTCCTTAATTTGTTGTTCTATGACGGTCCTTCAAATTCTTCATTCAATCTCATAAAAGTCTTTGCATGGATTTTGCTTCTGTTTTGCTCTCATTTTCCGAGTTACATTTCTGAATTTTCCCCGATTATGAAGAAATCCTCACATAATAAGATTCACTAGGCTTCCACCTGTTTAGTTCTGCCATAAGCTTATAGATTTTTGTTAAAAGTAAAATGTTATATGGATACACTTTCTCCGTTAGGGACTTGTGTATATGTCATTGTATTATTTTTTGTATGATATAGCTAATTGGTGGGGGCTTTTATAAACCTTATTGTACACAGCTCTTGTGATATACTCCCTCCTATTTGGATAACTGTTCCATTGTCTATTTTCGTTTATTCACAATAATGTCCCATTGTCCATTTTTGGTAAACTTTTATACTTATTTTAATCACTTCAACCCACAATAATATCCCACCTTACCCCACAACACTACTTATTTTAATCACTCTACCCACAATAATATTCAATTATACCTTCTCTCTCTCCAATCTTCTTACACCACACAATACTTTTCATTATTTAACTATATTTCTTAATTTTCGTGCTATTGTCGAAATGGGACTGTTATCCGGAATAGGAGGGAGTATCCAATATTTATTTAGAGCCCTTGTTTTTCTAATACTGGCCTCTACAGGTAAGATACAATAAAATACGACTAGAAAATGAAAATGGTTGATATCATACCTCTTGGATTGTTGGACATTGCATTTCAGCAAATTTGGAGGGTAGGGTGTATATGACATATCCTGTGAAATTTCAGCCTGTATGTGATACTGATTTTAGCCTATTGCATGGGCTTAATGAAGCTGCTACAAAAGATAATAGAGAATTGTATACAAGATCCTCTATTGTTTCTGTTGGTGTTCATTTCATTTGTTGCTGGTTTAGTGACTTCCTCAGTTCTTGTGCTTTATATGTTTCAACATTTAGGCGGACTGTTTCTCGTTTCCTTGGTCACCAAGGTCCAGTGAAGGGCATAACTGTATCAACCGATGGGCGCCTTCTTGTATCATGTGGACTTGATTGCACGTAAGTTGTAATGTTTGAACAAGGTCTCTTTGTTATTGCCTAGTTCATTTATTTAATTGCTCCTCGTCTGCTTTGGCATGTGTATTTTTACTTCAGAGTGAGATTGTGGAATGCCCCAGCTCCTTCTATGATGGAATCAGACGAGTCTTCTGCTAACTCATTGGAGGTTTGATATCTGTTGCCATGCATTTTAATGTTTTCTGTTTGAGGGAGGTCTGTTAACATGTTTCTCAATCAATTGCGCTCATTATATAATTACAGCCTTTTGCAGTGTACACTGGTCAAAATGCGTACAAGTAAGTGAAAATTGCTGAATTTATGAGAAACTCGGTTATGTGTTAAGATGTTATGAGCCGCAAAAGCCCATCATAACTTCTGCTTGATATCCTACAGAGCTGTTGATCATCAGTGGAATGGGAATCTCTTTGCTACGGCTGGTGCACAGTTGGACATATGGGATCATAACAGGTATTATTTCACAACTTTTTTTTGCCTCCGGATTGTACATATGGATAGAAATAACTGTTTGTTATGGTATATAGGTCACAGCCAGTGAATAGCTTTCAATGGGGAGTCGATACAGTTGTGTCTGTTCGTTTCAACCCTGGTGAACCTAATATACTGGCCAGCTCGGGCAGGTGAGCAAAAAAAAATGATGCAGAATGCATGTATATGATCTCATGGTTTATGCTATGTTACTTCGACACTTCATATGACCTCCCGTACCCGTGTCCGATACTTGATCCTTGGACATTGGTATGACACTCGGACACTTCATTTTACACCAAAAACTTGAACTTATTTCATAAAATAGCCGTGTCCGACACTTGGATACGTACCCGTGTTCTACCCTTCAAGCCGAGTCAGAGTAACATAGCTTTTATGCATACATGAAAGCACGAAGTGATGCATAATCAAACCATATTTCATCCTATCTATTAATGTCTGAAGCACTTGAAACCTCCCCCCAAAGGCCCAAACGCATGGCTCTTATTTGCCAGCTATTATTAGCTTGACACCATGACACTGAAGTATCAATCTAACAACATTAATGTTGATTCCTCTTATTTAGATAAGTCGAATCTAGCAGGTCACCTTGGATATTCTAAAGACTTTCTACTGCAAAAAATAATAATAATTTTTATTCTTGCTTGGTCGTTCTTTTAGTAGAAAAATTTAAATTCCTAGAATTTCAAGTGAGTTGTTTGGTTGCCTTTTTCCTTTTGATGTTCTATATGATTACAATTCCTATGTGATTGGGGAGTGGCTTGTCTCCCTCTTGCTCATTGTGAATTTTTCCTACGCTGAAAGTTTATTAATAGGTAACCCAAAATGAAAAGTAGGAAGATAATTGAGGGAGGGGGTACATTTTTGAAGTCTTAAAAGTTACTTGTTTTGCCCTTGAAGAATCTATCATCTTTAAGTAATTGATTGTATCAAAGGACATCATATATATATATATATATATATATATATATATATATATATATATATATATATATACAACTGACATGTTTAGGTATTTTCCAAGAATTCACTTAGGAACTAAATACATCGGGCTGACTTACAACTGACTTTATTTCCTGCATGAACCATATGACTTCTTAGGTAGCTTGTGCCCAAATACATGGTGTACCAACCCTACAATAGCTGGCCATTATTACCCAAGTCAGCACTCAGAGGGTTTGTGTTGTGCTTCTCAGCTTACTTGCATATAGGTCTATAACTCTATATTTTGACTTGTATCAAAAGGTGTGAATATTTTTGACGGTTTTTAGTATCCATGACAAGTAAATAATTAAGCATGCTGCTTTGATCTCATTTCATCATTAAATTGCTTTTCTCTTTATCCAGTGATAGGAGCATAGCAATCTATGATCTGCGATTGTCTACCCCAGCAAGAAAGATTATCATGCAGGTACATATGCATTGAATAACAGCAGTTAGCAAATATCATTTCCCCTTAAAGTTGTGTAGAACAGTTCTGGAAACTTCCTGACGACTATAATTATTTCCTTGATAAGTTTGAGTGGTGGTATTTGACAAGCAAATGCATTTGAAATAATAGATTTTCCCGTGCTAATAGTATATTTGGATAAATTTTCTATTTTCTTGATGACGTTGCTTCACCTTTTATATATATATATATATATATATATATGGGTAATCTGTTTGATTATTAATTTTAGTTGGTTTACCGTTACCCTATTTGATTTGGAGGTTAACCATAAAATGATTATTTTCTTTCCTTCCTTTGTGTAGTATAACTGTATAAGTAATATACTGCTTAGGAGCCTATATTACCTTTGATCATTAGTTGATCTTGAAGCTTAATACTTTCACTCATGACACTGGATTTCTGTATGGTATACCCCACCCCCCTTTCCTTCACTGACTTGGCAAATAATTAAGTCCCCTTTTTCTCTGGAATGATTCAAGTATATTGGCACTACTGGAATAATTGGTGTCTTGTGGTTGTCTTAAGATTCCAAGATCCTGTATTGTGTTACTGTGTATCCTGCTCATCACATACGAGCTAAGAGATCTACTGTTTCTCTTGTTCTGTCAACTTGATTTATGCTTGTGCTGCTTGCAGACAAAAACAAATTCAGTTTGTTGGAATCCCATGGAACCATTGAACTTCACAGCGGTAAGCAATATATTTTATTGTGTTTTCATCTCAGCTTAAAAAGGGGCATGCGTCATGCGTGTTGAAGCCCTAAGGCTTCATGAGGCGCTAGCGATCAGTGCCTTTGTAGATAAAACGCTTATAGCCCACACATCCTACTATACGTTTCCATATTATATATTTTTTTTTCTAGTTCGCTTATTCCCCTTTTATGTTTGTTACTCCTTTACTTGTTAGTCCTCTCTAAAATTTAAACAAGGGTTTTCTTACACAATTTATTTTTTAATTAGTTTGCGAAGCCGGTCCTTTTTCCTTGGTGCGTCTCACGCACTTGTGCCTTTTGAAACGAAGCTTTTTCGTGTAGAAAAGTTTCTCTCTTGGTTCACCCGAGCTGTGTTTATGGCGGCTGGTTGTAAAATCTCGATAAACCCAAGGTTTATGATATCGTGGTTCTCTACTCTCTAGCTCCAGAGATATATATTTGTTTCCTTCTTTTGTTAGTCAATATTTATAACTTGAGATACCATACATAGTTCCTAGTTTTCCCTGACAGTTAGTTCATTCATTTCCTCCTTATTATCACCACAAAGGGTTGAGTTCTGTTGTGAACCTATAACTGCTGTCTGATACTTACTGACTACTGCCATATGGCCATGATGTAGGCAAATGAGGATTGCAACTGCTACAGTTTTGATTCAAGAAAACTGAGCGAGGCTAAGTGTGTTCATCAGGATCATGTCTCTGCAGTGTATGAGTTTACTTGGGATTCTTAAAGCCATCATTTTATATTAAGGATATTCATACACTGACACGTTCATGCTGTTCTTCAGGATGGATATTGATTACTCCCCCACAGGCCGGGAATTTGTTACTGGGTCGTATGATAGGACAGTAAGTTGTTTTGCATTTTAATCTTCAGTTGCCTCCTTTATTGCTATTAATTTGGAACACTTGCTAATCACCTCAAGTGGTTCTAAAATCTAAGGTTGTTGTTTCTAGGTTAGAATCTTTCCTTTCAACGGCGGGCATAGTCGGGAAATCTATCATACAAAGAGGATGCAAAGGTTTGTTTTTTAAAGAGTTTTTTATGTACAATGTTACTCAACATAATGACCCTTTAAAAGTGAAAGGATTTCGGCACTCTGTATCTGCATTTGGGGATTTGTATACTCTTTGATAGGTGATATGTTGCATTGTCATATTGAATTTTCATGTGCAGAGTATTCTGTGTCAAGTTCAGCGGTGATGGTTCATATGTCATCTCTGGAAGTGATGAGATGAATCTGAGGCTATGGAAAGCTAAAGCATCCGAACAATTAGGAGTTGTAAGTATTTGAGAATCTGTCCACATCTGTATGTCTTGATATATTAAGATAATGTAGTGAATATCTCCTGTGTTCCATGCACAAATATGCTTATATTATATACCTATACCAAATCACAAAAATATTTCCGTCGGAAAATGTGAGGAAGTTATATGGATGAACTCTCGTAACAAAGCTGATTTGTTTGAAATTGTTCGTAAGCATGGATTTTAATTTTTTCTCCTTAAAAATAGATGGTGATACTTGTATTTGGTGATGCTGTTGATATATCTATCTTGTTCCAATATCCTGCAGTGAGGTCTAGTGTTAACTGTGGCTGATATGCACTTGTGTGGGTTACTGAATACTGACCCAGTATTGCTACCGTTTCTTGTGATCTTCACAAATCACAATACTAAATTTTCAAGGGCCCACTGAACTCGCTCAACACCTAGTGAATCGTGAATCGGTTTCAGCATAGGGATTGCTTACAATCTATATAATCAGACACTGTTAGCATTTTAACGCATATCAGGTGTGACATAGTCATATCAATTTAGGCAACCTTGTTGGTAACCACAGAAAATTATTCACTGCAGCTTCTGCCGAGGGAGCAAAGAAAGCATGAATATCATGAAGCTTTAATAAATCGTTACAAGCATCTACCAGAAGTGAAGCGTATTGTAAGGTAAGTTTGCTGTGGTCCGGTTTTTTTCTTGTTGGAATATAGACCACATGTGAGTGTCCCACATTGTTAGAGAGATTGTACCACAGGAGATTTATATTGCTGAAATGTGTGTATCTTCAAGATTGATAATGTATTTGTAAATAAATACAGGCACAAGCATTTGCCAAAACCAGTGTACACGGCACAAAACCTGAGACGTGCAATGACCGATTCTGCACGGAGAAAAGATGACAGAAGAAGGGCGCACAGCGGTCCTTCAGTTGCCCCAAAGCAGCCATTGCGCAAGAGAAGAATCATTCAAGAGATTGAGTGAGTTGCTAATTGAGCAAATATCAGATGCCCACACTTTTTGCTCTTTGATTGTGCAAATACGCTCATCATCTATTACTTTGAAATCGGGGTGATGATCGATCATATAAAAGACACTGGAAGGGAAAATTATGTAAGCAATGTTTTGTATGTTAGGCATTAGATTTAAGGAATTTGTTTTGAGCTTAACATTACTTTTGTTAGGTAAATTGAATAATTGTATGATCGATAATTGTGTTCTCAATTTTGCACTTCTCATCCAGTCATCCTTCACAACTTATCTTTTCAAACGAAGTTTGTTAGATTTACGCAGTGTGACATTTCGGTTGATTTTAGCAACTAAAAGATGTTATAATGCCTAAATGTATTTTGCATCGCATTACTAGGAAGAGAGGGTTGAAAAGTGGGTTTGACGGGGGAACGAGACGTGTTTGCTCGGTGGAGGATGAAGACGCAAGAAATGGTTAATGGAAATCAATTAAGGGATAATTATGACATGTTATATTGATCAAGTATTTTTGTGTATGGTGTAGAATAATCATATCATACTTTATTGATTACTTCTATATTTAATTTACACCAACCGTTTGATTTTATGCACTTTACTTAATATACTACAATAATACAATAATACTAGTGTACATCCCGAATCCGTTCTTAAAATATTGCTCAAAAATTAAGTAATTGTCATTCTGAAAATAATTGTCAAAAATTAAGTAATTGTCATTCTGAAAATAATTGTCAAAATTGTGTCTACGTAGGCACGAGATCTCGGAACCTAGGTTAAGGGCTAAACATGCCACTACTAATGACGTGTTTCAAGTGAGTATGGAAGGCCAATTTACAGAAATTATGACGGTGAAAACATGCCATGTGCATTAGCTTGTCTTTAGAGGGAAACACGCCTTACCAGTGACGTGTCTCTTCAAGCCAATTTTTTTTTATCAAGTTCTAAAAGCTTTTGGATTTGGGCGGACCCATATATCCGCCATTCATTATGGCGTGTTTTAAGACTAAGAGTCTAAGACAAGCCATTTCGTAAGTCGTGTTTCACTTGCATATCCCCCCTAAAAAAACACACTCGAGTCCTTCCCCTTTCATTATCAATTAGAAAATTTTCACAACTTTCCTTAAAAATCCACAAACCCTCGCGACACCTAGTTTCAACCCCTCTCTCATATTTCACTCATCACTCACTTTTCGAGTTATAATAATGTTGAAATCCAAAATCCCTCGCAATTTTTTTAAAATAATATTGAAAAATATAATATTTATTGTTTTGGGTCAAAAACAAACTTATTTGTTGAAATGACGTCTACGTAGGATAGGATAGCACAAAACCTGAGAAACAGAATAGATTCGCCCTTGATAATGGCGGATATATTTTAATTTGAAAAAAGGGTAAAAAATTAGTTCGAGGTAAATACGCCACTGTGAATGACGTTTATTGTTCATGCAGGAGCATATCGGTACAATGTAAATGAAGTCGAAATGTGTCCCAAATATTTTGAAAGATTTAAAATGTGCTTAACTCAAGTGAAAATGATAAATATTCAAGTAACAATCATAACATGGAAGAGCGGAGGAAGCAAGCTTAAATAGGTTATGGAGTTGCTCTTATTTTAGTTTCCTTAAATTAGTTTCCTTATTCTAGTTTAATAAAGGTTAATGTATTTGTTGTTTATTTCCTTATTGTTTTCTTTCTTAATCGTAGTAAGTCAAAATAAGGCAATTATACCATACTTCTTAATTAGTTTAAGAAAATTTTAGGACAGTCTATTTAGTATAAATGTAGGTTATTGTAATCAGTTTTATTCATTCAAGTTTGAGAGTTCAATACAAGAGTATTATGTTTTCTAAATGTTTGCGAGTTATTAGATTTTTCATTTTGTTTTTGCGAGGGTGAGATAATAAACATTCTTCCTTGCAAGGTCGAATGCTAGTCGTGTTCCAACCAAGTTCCTTGCGCGGGAAGAGAGTTATTCACATCATATCCCAGTTTTACTTGAGGGGTCTTGCGAGATTTTCACAACTAATTCATATCCTTTATTGTTTTCGTTCTGAAAGTTACTCAGAAAAAAAAATTACAATACTCTATTTCCGCTACAAAGTTACTCTAAATTTTGTATCAATTTGGTAAAATGTGTGGTTATTTTACATCAATTTGGTTACCAGAGCAAGGTTATTAATTTGTTGATTAACAAAATAATCCCGGGAAGCGAAGATGTCAGATGATAATGTCAATTCAAGCACCAGTTTTGGTGATGGCGTTACAAGCATGTTTCAAGGGCAATTAGATGATAAAGGCAACTATGGCTGGAATGAAACTTATGATGAAGAACTTTTCAAAAATGATAGTCGATGTTCGAAAGGATCGTGGTAGGATGCGTAGTTCAAGCGGAGCAGGTCTAAACGATGATAACGACAGTAGTTAGGATCTTTTCTTTGCTAGTCGATGTCCCATCCTTTGTTAATTGTGTAATCTTTTCTTTGAGGGTTATGCACTTCTCAAGTGGATGACTAACTAAACGATGATAACGACAGTAGTTAGGATCTGTCGTCCTATTTGCTTGGTTAAGGCGCTTTGATTCAGGCAATTGAATGACATTCTTTCCGAACAAGTCATTGAGCATGCCTGAAAGATCCAAATCAAGAAACGGATACTTCTTGTTTTGCAACTCCTTCAATGTTGGTTTATCACGCTTAAAGTCCTTAGCATATGTCTCCTTCTTTTTGTCATACTTAGGTTTTGCAGAGATTTTGACAGGCACATTACTGGTGGTAATTGTCATAGCTTCCTTAGACGACCCCTTAGAACTCTTGTCGATTTTCTTAAACTCTTTCGTCTCGCCAGGGGGCTTAGAGGAAGATGATTTTGTCTAGTTTCGAGCGTTGAACGTTACCTCCATATCATGAGCACGAGTCGGCAACTCTTGAAAGGTTTTGGGCTTGATCCCATTCAAGATATACAAGAGATCCCTCCCACTTTATTCCATTGATGCACATTCCAACAACTGAAGTCTCGCTTAAACGATCCTTGCATGTAACATCCCGTATTTTAATAAACCGTATTTTAAATAAATTAAAGTAGTTTTCGGAAGTTTAATATATTTTATTTAAAATTCGTAAACTTAGATTTTAAATATGTCGTTAAGTTCCATTTTGAGATTTTATAATCTTAAAAGGTAAAGATTCTCTTGGCATTTTCGTTTACTAAGATTCCCGATCAACTAATTAAAAACCCGTCTCATAAAGTGGCAATAAAAGAAATATGAAGGAAGGTTCCTCCTCATTTCCTCACAACTCTTCCTTCTTCCCCAAGGTTATTAAGAAATCAGATTTCCACCATTTTCACTTTTTCATCTTCACAAAAATCATTATTCCGAACTCGTTTCAACTTCGTTTAAGGTAAGGTTATCTCCTACGCATTCCTTATCTCATTCCCGTCACATCTATCTCTTTTAATATGAAAATCGCTCAACTCCATTTCCGGGCTGTTTTGTGATAATTTCGAAAATCAAGCTTATATCCGTTTTTCTTTTGTTTTAAGGTGTTGATATGGAGGACATGGAGAAGGACTCATATGTGATTGTAGAATCAAGTGGTGAAGTGATGCGCGAGATTAAGTCGTCGGTTCTCACGATCAAACAAATTTATAAACCCAATATAAAGTAGTATAATAGGGTTATCGTTCGCAAGGATGGTGGGGAAATTGTATAGTTACGTTCTAATTATAACTTGAGTCGTGGGTAATAGGTTTATGATTGATTAACAACTAAAGAACAATTAAAGTGAATAAGTTAAGATTAAATCGATAAAAGGGAAAACTAGGGTGTCGGGGGTCACTAAGATGGGTAGACGAAGATACGAGAAAGCGAACTAGTAGGTCTCAAGTAAGTAGTCTCGGTAAGTCTCTTCTCTCGAGTCGACTAAACCTAGGTTGGAATACCCTAGCTTTCGCTACAAATACCCACAACCAACCATTAAACATGCTAAGACAAACCCTCAACCATCGCTAAAGGAAAGTCACGCTAAAATCAAAGCCCAACTTTCGTTGAAGCGAATCATCAAACACCTAGCATGCAACAAATGGAAAACTACTTTATCAAGAACAACTAATCAACAAACTAGCATGAATTTATCATCTAATCACCACCCAAGTTTCCCCCTAACCCTAGGTATAAAACTACTCACTCATGGTAAGGAAAAGCATGTGAATAAGTGATACGTGTCGTTTGCGCATACAAATTAACAATTTATAAAACCTATCTTAACCTCAAAAATAACAACATAGTAAAGGATAAGTAGGGTCGATCCCACGGAGAGACTGGAAAAACTAACTAACTATTGAGTACCTTTATTTACTAACTTACATATATACCATTTATTTACATATTTACGGCTATTAACATTATGTACGATTAAGGGGGGTTTGATTTGTGACAGAACTGATAAACTAGTGGAACTACGAAATGCGAAAGCAAATACCCAATTAAGCTCATATCCTTATGGTAAGTCTAGCTTGTCAACCGTTTATTGTTTACGTCTAATTTCAAGTATATTCATAGGTTAATTGCGGAACTCAAGATAACAAGAACTCCTTATCTTCTCTAAGATTCCAATCGCCCTGAACTAAGCCTAGACCGATTCTTAACTAACCGACCAATGTAAGTTTGTCACACCTTACTAAAGACCGGATTAGAAGCATTATCGAACTAAGAAGATATCATTAACCCAAATTAATCCTTCGGTACCGTCACTACCTAAAGATTAACTGACCAAATTTTACTCCTAATATAAACTATATCCAATTTGCAGGGACTAATTTAAATTAGTTGCTACTCGGATTATGTGACTCGAACTAATTATGAAACACACAAATAGCTTGAGCATACAATCTCAGCCACAATAAGATAACAAATTACCGCTGAAAATCGCAACTGTCAATTAAGAATGAGTAAAGTTTTGGATACAAATTACTGAAAGATTAACAGTAAACAACCAAAAGTTTCCAATACTAAAATTAATCAACGAAAATAAAACATAAATTGAATACAAGAGAGGTAGAGAGAACTTAATTTTTGCCCGGAATTTGTAATCGGAACTTCGGATGTCGCACCTTAGGAACCGCCTCAAATTCGCCCTTACTCGGACCGTGTGCTAAGACTCCGCCCAAGTACGGTCTCCTACTGCTCTCACGACCCAATTAGGTCTCAAATCTTCACTCTAATTTGCTCAATTTCTACGAAAGTATTTGGGTATTCCGCCCCCGAATCTCACCTCTGATGGAACGGTGTATTTATAACTGATCAAGGTCGGTGTTTGTGGTTCACTCGGGATCAATCGCACAACAATAAAAGATAGAATTTGGGAAGAGTTTGAATTTGAGATGGAATGAAATTTCCCTCTTCTCGCTGTGCTTCGGTGGATGTTTCTTCAATTCTCTTAATTAATCAATTTTGTTATTGTTTTGTCAAAGTAAAACCCAAGGTACGTACACACTTCTAGGTCCACAATTTTCTGGGCTTTTCTTTCGTTTCGGTTCGGCTTGCATTGTTCGTTAATTACTCAGCCCACGTACATTTCTCTAGGTCCATTCTCTTCCGTCTTGTAGTCTGCTATATCAAAATATACTAGTTAAGCCCAATTATAATTAAAATAATAATATCAGTAATTAAATACCAATATTACAAATATATAATAATATAGCTCAAATAACGTGAAAGACGATCGTAAAAACATAAAGATAAGAGGTGTAGATATGAGTAAATATCGTCTTATCAATAAGAGATAAACAAGTGCTAAACATCATGAACAAGCAAAGGTAACAATTGATTTAAGCAAAACTCAAAGTAATGTAAAAACAAAGTAAAGATGAAGAAGATTATACCATTAACTAAGGAAAATGAACGAACTTGGATAACAAGATGAAGAAGTCTTTCAAATCCTTTCAAATTACAACCCAAAATATCTTCTAACAATGGCTAAGAACAATACTAAGAGAGTGACTAAGTAAGGATTAAAAGAACTAAAAGATTAAGATCAAAACTAAGGAAAGATTAAAATATTTAAGAGAGTTTTTGATGGCTAAGTATGGATGAATGTAACAGTAGAAACCCTAAAAATCTGTCTAGAAATGCGTGAAACGTGCGTTGAAATAAATGATACAAGTGCGGGTTTATATAGAGTGCGGAAATCTGAAATGTGACTCTCAGCCGGTCAACCGGCTGCCGATGGTGGACCAGCTAAGAGTCAAGTTACGAACTTCTGAAATAATCCTTCAAATGAGCTTGCTTCTCAGCCGACCGGCCGGCTGCCGGTCTGGCACCGGCTGGGAGGCTGATTTATCACTTCTGACTTTTCTTCATATTTTCCACATGCACAGGTACCCTCAGCCGGTGGACCGGCTGCCGGTCGGCCACCGGCTGGGGACCCTTTTGTAAGAATCTGCCCAAAATCAACATTTTCTTCAATCTTCAAATATTGGCTAAGTATGGGACATGATCCCCAGCCGGCTGACCGGCAGCCGGTTGGCCACCGGCTGGGAGCCCTGAACCAAGAAGCTGTAAACTTTTCTCATTTTCGCCAAAAAGTCAAGTCAAGGTCCCCAGCCGGCCTACCGGCCGCCGGCTGGGAACCGGCTAGGAGGCACTGGGAGGATTTCTTGCTAATTCCTTCACATTTCTTCATAATTCGTTCCAAAATCGTCTCGTTTGCTCCCGTTTCTTCGCCCCCGCCGCAATACCTACAAAATGTGAATCAAATAGGAATAGTCGAGGTAACGGGCATAAAAACAATCAAAGGCACGCAAAACGAGGTCGAATCGGGACCGAAAATGAAGAATATACAATGAAAATAATGACCAAAATGGATCTCATCATGAAGACGCTTAATAAGGTGACCGTGATGAGAAAACTCGGCTTTGTAATTAAATTAATTTGACATATGTTTGTGTGTTTGTTTATGGTGATTTGAGAATGATTATGTGTTGTTTGTGTTTAATAAGTAAATTCAGAAAGTATATGAATGTTGTTGTTGAGATTAGAAAGCTTATTGATGAACTTTGAGTATCCGTCACAATTCTGAGTTTTGCATCTTTGAAGGTTAATTGCTTGTTAAATTCATGGTTGTTGTGTGTAGAATTGATAAGTGAGAACCACTTGGGATTGTTGGGATTTACGTGCTTCTAGTGTAGTAGAGAATTCATGCCTCAAATCGTAGCTTGAATGTGCAAAGTCGAATTGTAGAAAGATGTCTCAAATTTCAGGAATTTATCGCGGACTGCAGTGAAAACCGTAGGCTGCGGCTTTCACCGCAGGCCTGCGGCTTGTTTTGCGCAGGCCGTGGCCAAACTGCGCAGGTTGTGGCCAAACAGCGCAGGCTGCGCAAATGCCTGGATTGCGCTGTTTGCCTGTAGTTTATGCAAGTTGTTTATAGTTATTTAATACTAGTCTTGCTAGTATGGTTTGAGTGTTATAATATGATGAATATACTTAGTTCTTAATGGGTAATTTAATTAAGCAAGAGTTAGTCATGTGAGTAGTGTTTAACTTGTTTAATTACTTTCTAAGTACTTGGTTTTATAATTTATCGAACTAAGCTAGTAAATGATTATATTTGTTTAGTCTTACTAGATATGAGTTTTAGAGTGACTAGTGAACTTAATTGATATGGGTTATGAACCACATGCTTGTGTTATGTAATGGGTTGTAAGTAGCCTAGTAGGATAAGTTGAATTGAATGCAAATTGTAATGATGCGTATTGAACTATGCCTTAGGTTGACCTCTGAGTTTAATACGTGAACAAGTTATCGCATATGGGGATATGCCTTAGGTTGGCCTCTGAGCCCGATATGTGTATTTATGTCGTGTCTGAGATATGCCTTAAGCTGGCCTCTGAACTCAGACATGTTTTATGTGATCGTGTCAGGACATGCCTTAAGTTGGCCTATGAGTCTGACAAGTAGAGCAATTGTGCAACGGGGTAGCTACGGTGTTGATGTCGTGCCTGAAGTACAATTGTTGTGTAATACCTCGTATTTTTATTTTAATACTTGGTAATTATATTGACGTGTTGATAATTATTTGAACGTTAAGGTTCGATAATTAATTTATCGAATAAGTGTTCTTATATTTTATATGTGGTTAGTGAAGTGTCGAGTACGGGTATTAATTATCAAATCACGTTCTAATATTACTACGAGACCTCGAGATGCGTGTTAATGTTACTTTGGGCCTTGAAATGCGTGCCAAGGGTGGAATCAGCCCATAGTCGACACAACATAAAATCACACAACACTTCACAACCTCTCCCTGCCGCCTTATTAACACCATTTGAAACCCTACCCCTAACCTAGAAAAACGCATGTTATACACACACTTACAGCCGCCATATCCAAGGGTTAAGAGGGAGCTTTACACGATGGGTTAAGGTGGTCTAAGGTTACTCGAATAAACAAAGAAACAAATATGTTCATCACAGTTTCATCTGCCTGTTTGTTATTCCAGTTTTCAAATCGCAATTACCAACGTATAAACATGTTTATAGTTCTGACTTTCACATAATGTTCATCTAGGTTGTTTAGTAGTAGTGTTTTGACCATAGTAGAGCCGTCGTTGACCACCTAGGACCACCAATAGTGGTTGTTTTTGTCGCCTGTCACAATACACGTTTTTGCTTTTCAGAACAGGGTAATGAATATGTGGTATTGGTGTAGGGATTCGATGTATTTTCTGTGCACGATTATTGTGGGTGTTAAGATATTTTATAAGGTGGTAGTCAGGGGGTATGGATGGTGGTTAGCACGGTGGGTCTTGGTGGTGTATGTTGTTTGTTCAGTGAGATTCGTTTTGGATGTTAGTCGCATAAAAACAGAGTAGTTTTGGTGGTGCTGGGTTTGTAGTCGGTTGTTGGTGTCGTGGGTGGTGGTCGGAGGCCACTGACTTCCTCCCTGGAACCACCGTGGCTTAGAGGCGAGCCTGGTGGTGCCAGTGGGAAAGCCGGGGGTTGCGGTTGGCGGTGAGGGTGGTGTTTGTCACGGTTGACACTCGCGTTAGGGTTGTGTAGGCTGCGCTGCTGATACGTGTTTCGTAGCTGCTGCGTTTGTTTGTTGTTAACATCTTGTTTATTATCATTAGTGTTGGTAATAACTATTAGGATTAATAATAAGTTGCCTTATTATTATTTTATGATTTTATGATTGTCTGAATAATGTTACGAATATTATTATTATTGTTTTTATTTATGTTAATGGCAAATATTATGGTTAATATTTAGTTTGGTAATATGTTGAGTATGTATTTTATTAATTTAGTAATAATTGATTATTTGATGGTATGCTATAAATATTAAGTCTATAATTAGTAAGTTTAATACTCCGTATCTTCTTGTGCCTTATTTTAATATATATATTATTTACATTATCGAGTCGATAGTATTTGAGCGTGGGTATTCGTTAATTAATTTATCGGATATGTATTGTTAGATTCTATATGTTGTTAGTGATATGTCGAGTATGCGTTGATGAGTACTATTTTGGTACCATTTATACCTTATTCCGACTCGATTTTGCGTGTTTAATTGAATAAATAACTCATTTTACTATTTAATTAGTAATTATTAGTTTTATTTTATTTTTTTGTGAATAATTGTTAGATTTGTGAAATTTGGTACTATTTTGGTCGTTTTAATTTTATTTAGGCACTATTTCATAAATAAAGACCGAAAATCTAAAACCGAGTTTGTGAGGACGGTCAACATTTGGCAAGTTAGAGCATATGAGACAAATATAGAAAGAAAGTCAATAGTTGACTTTATCAAACAATAAACCCAGCACAACATTTCACCACCTTCATCTACCTCCATCAACAAATCAACCTTCATATCTATCCCCATCATTTCGCATCACCATTAGTCCACGACATCGCCACCATTCTGTCCTCCATTCCCGAACACCAGCAGCGACACCATACCACCATTTGCAGCAGCCCCGTCACCAACTCCCTGAAATTCGACATCACTACCATTAATCATCGAACACCAACTTGTCACCATTGAAGCAGCTATCGCAGCTTCCGCGGAGCACCACCATTCGCTGCACTCCTTCACCTCCGTTCTTCAGCAGCAACTCAATCCGCCATCACCAAGTTTCGAATTCACTAAACTGAATTTCGAACCATCGGATTCGCATTGCATCCCCGACATCATTTTACCGACGCCACCACGGAGCACCACCGTCCCGGCTGCAGCATCACATCTCGCACTTGCTCCGTTTATCGCAATCAGTGATAACAACTTGTGTGTGATTGTATTTGGATGACTCAATTAATAACTTAATTGAGTTTATCAATTCGGAAGAAGTAGAGGAGTTGGGTCTGTGGGTAAAGAGCAGAAAATGAATAGAATCGGATGAAGATGGAAAGTGTGTATCAGATTAAGAACGAACGAATTGAAGTGCAGGAAAGCAATTTCTGAAGAAAAGAAAAGAAGAAAGTGAGATGACCGTCTTGCCCTTATTATCATTGTCTTTGTGGATTTTAAGTGAGTAGCAGTTTCGTCTTTTCATATCTGAGTTTGAAGTGGTTATAAAACCCAAATTTGTACGCTGAAAGAAAAGACACTGGGAACCAACACAGAAAAAAATAGAACGCAGCTTTGGTTTTTTTTCAGAAATGAAAAGAGTAGGGTAGAGAGTAGTGTAGTTTATTATTTTTCTTCTTTTAACTATTCTCATTTACTCATTTAATTATTTAACAAGATTCGAGCTTTTGTAATCCGTCTTCTAGATCTACACTTTAATGCTCATTTCCTTTCAAGTTTGGTATAATTTCTCACTCTCTTTTGATGTTCTTGTTTTTTTTTATCATTTATTGTTTTTGTAGATGTAGTATTTAATTTCTCTAAAGTTTCAATATTTATTAGTTTAATTATGTTAATTTCATGTTTAATGATAGTGGGTAGTTTAGTTAGTGTTAATTTAATTATGTTAGAGTAGTTTAATAGTTAGGGGATGGGATTAGTGTAGAAAAGTTTGAGTCTTCTATGTGGGTAATTGTTTGAATAATGTTTGGTTTGATTATTGTTCATTATTAGTCTTGTGATACTAATGACGATTAGTGTGCTTAATTATGCCGACGAGAAATCCGAGGTTTAATTGGTTTAGTTACTTGACTATGATTGTTAAGTTGACGTCACGAAAGTGAGTTAATGTATTGATCGGGAATTTAATTAGTTGTTCGAGAGAATGCTAGTTTGAGACCCTAGTTAACGATAATCACCTTGCTTATTGCGTGAATTAGTGATTTGAAAGAATGCTAATTTATGTCATGTTTCCCTAATGTTAGACCCATACTTGACTACATGACACCCCATACCCCTAACTCCCTTAATTTATCATTTACTCTTATTTTAGCTTTAGACTTTAGTTATCTATCTCACAATCTTGTTGACCGACTAAACTGGAACTTAAGCGAGACTTATAGCCTAACCCCACCATCCTTTGGGTTCGACCCTAAATTATACTACTTAATTTTGGAGTTTACAAATTGTTTTTGGTGCCGGAATTGACGACAAAAACCCGGCCATCAAAATGGCGCCGTTGTCGGGGATGGTGCTTTGTTAGATATAAGTTTTTGTTGAGTTTTAGGTCTAGTCTTTTATTTGCTTTCAAAAAAAAAAAACATGTCTTCTTTCAATATTTGTCAAAATGAAGGTGAACAATTCCACGATTATCTTTATAGGTTCGATGATTGTGTCCGTCATGCTAACTCTTGTGGCTATTCTCTTACTACTTTCGAGGCCCTTTGCATTCTATGTGAAGGCATGAATTTTGAGACCCGCAATTTAGCAAATTATATGAGTTGTGACCGAGTCTTTTACATGAATTGCCGAGAATTTTGGAATTTTGTAGAAATCATGGCCTTCCAATGTGAGTTAGTCTATAAAGAGCGTTTGGCTTGGAATGATGATATGCATGATGTCCTTCCTTATCACTTTTCCCCACTTCCTATGAATGTGTATGGTGTTACTTGTGCGACATGTGGAGGAGTAGGACATACATTTCGTGTTTGTACTTCATATACTTGTTTTCCATTGAATGTGAATGACTTGAACACCATGCCTCCACCTAGGGAAGAATGGCCACAATACTCTTCCTCTCCAACTTCACCTCTTGAATACGAATTTACACCGCAAAATGAGAATTTTGAAACCACTAACAATGGTAGTGAGTTCGAATCCATGAGGTTTGATGATGACTATGGCATACATGATTCAAATTGTTCTCAAAATGACATGTATTTGATTGAGTTGGAGTGTGTTACATTTGATGTGAATCCCGGGAATGTGGGGGATGTTGAGGATGTTGTCCTAGAGGGGAGTTCTCGTGAGGAATATGAGGTTGTTGATGAACCTTATGATAAGGAGTGTGTAACTATAACTTGTGATTCTCTTGATACAAATTGGAACGAGAATTATGTGCTTGAGGAAATCGAATTACTCACCTCTTGTCTTGAGGATGTTTGTATTCCTAGCTTGGTTAATGAATTAGTAGATGAATGTTTTGAGAGTTCATGTGACAATTATGAGATTGTGGACACCACCTTGGATAACCTTCATGAGGGAGGGGACATTTTTCATGATGTTTATGAGCCCCTTTTAGAGAAATTTGAGGATCCCTTTCTTGGTGAGGATGAGCTCCTTGTACCCACCGATGACCTTGATCTCATTTCTCTTGACCCCTTATTGGAGGTGATGTATGTTGAGGAGAAGATTGTAAGCTTTGATAGTGAGGGGGGCGGTGAGATGCTTTTACTTGAACCTCACTTGGAGAAATTTGAGGTACCTTTTTGCGGTGAGGATGAGTACCTTATACCCACCGATGACATTGACCTCATTTCTTATGCCCCCTTACTTCAAATCATGTATGTTGATGAGGAGTATGATGCTCCTTTATTTGATATAGCTTGCATGTGTGAGTCGGTTGAAATCCCCCTCCCTTATAAATTTGATGGTTTTTTGAGGTTTGATCATCCTCTTCTCACAAGAGAGGATATGTTTTACATCATTAAATTTGAAAGTGAGGTGGAGAATGATCTAGCCCTAAACAATGTGAGGAAGCTCAAAGATGTGAGCTTGTTTTCTAATGAGAAGGATATGGGTGACCTTGTACATAGGTTGTGGGATCCCGGATAGTTGATGGATTTGATTGTAGGTTTGGCGGTTTCCTTAAAACCGCGTTTCTTGGGAGGCAACCCAAGCTTTTTTTTTTATGCTCTTTTTCTTTTTGAAATTTTTTCCAAAAATGCAAAAACATGTATTTTATTTTCTCAATTTCCTCCACACATTTTTTTCCATTTGGAAAATATATAAATAAATAAGTGTGGGGAGGAAATTGCATTTTTCAAAAACCCAAAAACATGTATCTTAATTTTCAAAAATCAAAATTCCAAAAATATGTTCATTTTATTTTTCAAAAGCTAAAATACAAAAACATGTTATTTCATTTTTTCTATTCTTCTTCCTACTTAGGCCACATCGAGGACGATGTGAATCTTAAGTGTGGGGAGGAGAAATATCATTTTTGTATATATTGCACATTTTTGTACATAGTTGTATATATTCTTGTAAATTTCATAAAATTTCAAAAAATTCAAAAACATGTTTTTATCTTATTAGTGTAGAATTGTATATATTTTTCCTTGTTTTCTCTCCTTTCGCATAGGCAACACTTACTTGAGCACCGCTTTGGACTATGAAGATGCCATGGTATGATCGCTCCAACCCCTATTTCACTCTTATTTTCATTCTTTTGTTACAATTGAGGAGGATGGGCTTGTATATGGAGGATGTGGAGTATATTATGGAGATTGTTGTGTGGTTTGTGTGCTTTTGTGCTGTTAGGAGATACATTAGTTTTGCTTGGCATATAGTTGGTAGACTCATTTGCATTATAATTATATTAGTTGCATTCATGGCATATAGTTGCATTTAGGAAAAATGTTTTGAAAATGCCTAATTGGGAACTTCGACAAAATCGTTTAGGCCATTACAAATAATTCTTCTACTTGTGACTTTGCCTTTTAGAATGGTTTTGAAACACCCTAGGTTATGCTTTGCTAGTATCTTTCGAACCATGATCTAATACCGAGTCAAGGGTTTGCATGTGAGTCACCTTGTCCAACCCCGAGATGCGAAATGGTTTTGATTAGCTTGTCTTGGTGACCTTGTTAGACTTGGTGGTTTGGCAACCCAAAAATCAATTTTTCATGAATAATTTTGGAATGCTCTTTTCAATGATTTTAAGATGTGGAAATGTTTTGAATGAAAAAGAAACCTCGTAAAAAAAAAAGTTGTTGAAAAAAAATAAAAACATGTTGTTTTGATGGAGGCGTACCACTTCGATGTGCTTTGGAGGGTAGCCATTGAATTGGCTTCCCACTTGGTTGTGAATTCGACCGCCCAAACACAGAGTGATTGTCACCCCGATAAGTTATTGTCTAGAGGTTAACCGGTTGCCTAGTAAGCGATTGGCGAAAGCAAAGGACATTAGCACGCGAGGGACAAACCCCATCTTAACTCATGAAATGAAAAAGAAATGAAAAATCGAATGAGGTCAAGTTTTGAATGAAATCCACCATTTTGCATTGATTTGAGCATTTCACTCCAAAAAAACTAATTTTGCCATGCCGCCTTGTCGATCTTGGGACGACCCATGACCTTTACTATGTGAAGAATCTAGACTTGTTGTATCTTTTGCCTCTAGCATCGCGGAGATTATCATTCCATTCCATCCGATCGCTCTTGACGAAAGTATTTGGATGTGGTTATGAAAGTAGCCTAGTTTAGCATTATTTGGTGGTGTTTTGTTGCCATCCTTTTTGTCTTAGTGACTTGTTGAATTAGTATTTGTGAGGGAGTTTATGATTTTGAATTTGTTCTCATTTAGTTGATTTCCGTCGCTTAGATGAGGAAAGCGGTTTTTCTCTTTTGTGATGCATCTTATGTGTTGACTTGTGCTTAATTGTTTGATGTGTCAAAATTTTCTCGCAAGCTCCCACTTGCCTTGCAAGGGATGCATACCTCATTGCATTTCGGTGTGAGTTGAAGGGACGGAGGAGGCCCGTTAATTGTCTACCATCAGATTTTATTAGTGTAGCTAGTCCTTTTATATTAAGTGTCTTAGTTTAATTTTTGAGCTTACCCGAGGACGAGTAAGGTTTAAGTGTGGGGATATTTGATGAGTACTATTTTGGTACCATTTTACCCCTCATTTATACCTTATTCCGACTTGATTTTGCGTGTTTAATTGAATAAATAACTCATTTTACTATTTAATTAGTAATTATTAGTTTTATTTTATTTTTTTGTGAATAATTGTTAGATTTGTGAAATTTGGTACTATTTTGGTCGTTTTAATTTTTTTTAGGCACTATTTCATAAATAAAGACCGAAAATCTAAAACCGAGTTTGTGAGGACGATCAACATTTGGCAAGTTAGAGCATATGAGACAAATATAGAAAGAAAGTCAATAGTTGACTTTATCAAACAATAAACCCAGCACAACATTTCACCACCTTCATCTACCTCCATCAACAAATCAACCTTCATATTTATCCCCATCATTTCGCATCACCATTAGTCCACGACATCGCCACCATTCTGTCCTCCATTCCCGAACACCAGCAGCGACACCATACCACCATTTGCAGCAGCCCCGTCACCAACTCCCTGAAATTCGACATCACCACCATTAATCATCGAACACCAACTTGTCACCGCGGAGCACCACCATTCGCTGCACTCCTTCACCTCCGTTCTTCAGCAGCAACTCAATCCGCCATCACCAAGTTTCGAATTCACGAAACTGAATTTCGAACCATCAGATTCGCATTGCATCCCCGACATCATTTTACCGACGCCACCACGGAGCACCACCGTCCCGGCTGCAGCATCACATCTCGCACTTGCTCCGTTTTGTTAGGTTTAACTAGTTGCTCATAAACTAATTTAGTCATACTAACAAAACCTCTAATTAACTTTTAATTAATTTCTAATAAACTCTTTTATTTAGATCTTATGCATGCTACTAAATGCGGAAGTAAGGAGTAAACCGTGTTCTTACACTCGGTCCAAGTATATTGCAAGGATGATCCTCCGAGTACCCAATATAGAATACCTCCTCCGGATGCACCAAGACAAGCCCCAAAAGAACCGAAACTTTGTAAGCTAGACTAGGAATCGGTTTTCTCCTTAAACTTATTCTAATCACTCTTATTAGAATAATATATGAATACTACTTTTAGTATAATTTTATTATCTTATAATAAGTATTTAGAGGTTGAGTATAGAGGTTGAATAATCTCTTCTTTACTTAGTAGAATTTCGGCCAAGAGGAGAAGAAGAGCAACAACAAGAATGAATATGATACATATCTTATATATGTATTAAGCATGCTCTCAATAATATTAATTAACTTAGGCATGCTTATGTTGGGAAGGGGGAGCCGGTTTTGGGGAGCCTCACTAGGGGACATCTTGTCTTCTCAAGATACTAGGGTGGTTGCTAGGTTAGTGTTCTCTAGGCAACACATTAAACTTAATGATTAATGGTGTATTTAACAATTAAAACACCTCACACTAACCCTCACCATAACCGGCTATTAAGTCCATAAAATGGACTTAATTTTACAATTTTGTCAATTGTATAATTTGTGTAAAATGTGACATCTTATATGTCACAAGGCAATACAATATAATTATCTTATAAAAATTATACAAATATTTATCATATAAATATTATATTTATCAATTGACAATTAATTCGAAATTACAATTGTAAAATGATTATTTATAACTATCGTCAATACGATTTACAACCTTTGTATTATAACCCAATTCATTCTTATAACGATATAATAAAATATCGTTTGATGTTTAACAATTGACACGTTTCAATTTTAAACATAAATCTTACATTAAGATTTAACCTCTAATTTCTCGATATACGAGTTTAAGGAATATGATCAAATCGTATCAATATACATTTGATCATTTTATCAATTAAGGGAATTGTCCTAAAGGTGTGACCTAAAGGGATCAACTGACCACCACCGTCATACGACAGTAATGTCAAACTCTAGCTAGCCAATCATTACCGATTAATGTTGGTCAGTTGACTAATAATTCGTATCATCCCTTGCGCATTCTTGTTATGAGATTTAATTACGTGATCGCACTATTGTTGAGGACACATTTCCCAACAATCTCCCACTTGTCCTCGACAAGTGTGCGTCACCAATTCTCTTGTCCTATTACAATCTCCCACTCAATGCAAGATGTCTCTCTCTGGTCGTTCTTGCATTTGATCATATCATGAATGGTTTCCTCGATCTGGAGAATAACTGTCTGACCGGAATTATCTACCATAGATACCTTCCGAGCGTGGCCACGCATTTCCAGTTACCTTCTCCTCGAGTGGCCTTGAGATTTGAACAACCCTGACAAGGGGTGGACAATTTCTATCGCACTACTTCCTTCAACTAGTCACAGTTAGTCACAACCCAAAACAATCCCATTTGACTCCAGTTACGAAAAGTCGTAGAGAATGGATCAAAGTTATGCCTAAACTGTACCATCTTGGGAGAGTAGTCTTTAGTCAAAGAATTGACTCACAAGAATACTATAGCAGCTCTCGCCACGACCCGGCTATAAAATTTCCAGAACTCTATAAGCGGTCACATTGCCCGACAGAGTGTCTCTTACAGTCTGCCTGTGTGATCGACTAGTCATTACATATGACTCTATGGCTCTTGAACTTGCCATCAATCGCCTCACACTCTAGTCGCTTTGAGACGTCACCTCATGTAAGCGGCTAGGGGCCATACTAAGTCAATCCAGTTCACTTATGGGGTTCAATATTGTCTCATACAACTCATTTGGATTCTGACAAAGTATCTTTTATCTTGAGTTAATCATAACTCAAATGATGTTGTTATGCAACAATAGTCAACACTATTACATTGCATTTTGATGCACAATCATCTATTTGTATTAGTGTTTTGTGAATAACCTTTATTCATGCGAATAACGTTTATTCATGATAGCAAAACTTACAACTTTTGGTCTCCTTTATTCTCATATTATCCCGTATAATATGATTCTATTTGAGTACATATCTAGAACTCTTTCTAGATTTTGAGTTTCCTTTCCGGAGGAAAGCTCCCACTGTTATCTTATAACTTGTGACGTATCAATATACTGGAGGGATTAAAATCACTCTCTACAGTCACTTATGTACTGAAATCTATATTGTAGTTTATTTATGATTTCATCATTCTAATAATTTTCACTCATCTTGGCTATTTGATAATGGTTTCATTCATCATTATGAACAATGTATCCAACCATTCTTACTTCTAGTGGGCGACCTTTTATTATCCATATAATAAACCTTCCCGTAAAGCTCCATCATCTTATGATATAATTATTTTATTCATCTAAATTGAGTACCTCTTATTCTTTACTCTTAAAGAATCACCCATTCTCTCTAAATGGTAGGTTTCAATTCCTTAATGAATTTTGCTCCCACTGAAAACAATATCTCTCGATATCATAAATGAACCTTCCATTTCTCGCATGTTAAACTATTACTCGAATCATAATCACTATCACTATCCCTATAGTGATCTGTTTCCATTCAATCATTCATTACCTTCTTATCATGTCTTCGTTTCCTCGAGACGAAAATGACATGATAATTTCTTTATAACTACATAGGAACCGTTTTCCTACTGATGATTTCATACGGGGTTTCAAGTTTCCTTTCTACCAAACAATGAACACAAAGAACCTTTCTTCGAGTGTCCTCCCGTAGTTTCTTCAAATCACTTAGGGCTCTTTTTAAGACTCCCAAGTAAGAATCTTCTCTAAGATCCTTCCTTTATATCCATCATTGGTTTGTGAGCGAAATATTTTCTCCCACTCTATCCTTCTAACAATAACCTTTACTTGTTTAAGGATAGCTATTTCGATCAACCAATGTATTTGAATGTTTGAAGTTTGATAGGTGTGATGAATACATTCTCATTTTCACTTAAAATGAAAATCTTATAATGAACTGATATAGTCTCATTTTGATTGAATCTATCTCATGGGATGTAGTTCTCCGTTTTAATCAACTCTTTGATTCTTTTATACTTGATCGTATCAATATTAAATTACTATCATTCATGTTTAAACAAGGCTTGCAATTTATTTGAGAAATCAAAACATTGATTAAGAACAAAAGTAGTGACTCGGGTTGAAAACCAAGTCACTAATATCCAAAATTACAACCATTGTTTTAGGATTTTAATCCTTGTCTTACAAGAAAATTAAATTGTTCCATAAATAAATGCAAAATATGAAAGAAGACGATATGAAAAATTAGAGCCTAGCTCTTCAAGTCTTCGATCAATTGGATGCTACCGGAGCCATCCAAGTAAGGAACCTCAAGCTTCCTTCTCCTTGCCCTTATCATTATTCGGGGGTGGCCCTTTAAAACAATTAAAAAGGGTAAATATCAACACATTTGTATCACTATACATTAGTTGATAAACGACATGAATTATACGCGAGAATTATTACCTACGGCGGTTGCCTTCCCATTTTTGAGATCGCTTAAGTATTTGGGGCAATTTCTCTTCCAATGACCGATCCTCGTGCAATAATGGCACTTGTCTTGCTCTTTAGAAGACGAGGTGGAAGCGCCTTTCGAAAAGGTCTTTTCTTTGGTCGCCTTGGGCTTGAACGTTTTCTTGCCCTTGCCTTTCGAGGCATTCCTCTTGAAGCTCGTTTTCCCTTTCTTTTCGATGTTCAAAACATCCTTGGTGGAACTTTCATGAAGTCCCATGTCCCTCTCGGCTTGGACTAGCATCTTATGCAACTCGTCTAACGAGGTCTCTTGGTTTCGCATATTGAAATTCACCCGGAATTGAGCATACGCCTTAACCTTATTGAGCGAGTGAAGAACTCGGTCAATAATAAGAGAGTCGGGAACATCAACATTTTGAGCTTTTAGAGTCTCCGCGAGCTCAACTAGTTTGAGCACATGAGGGCTTATCTTTTGCCCTTCCTTGAAAGTTATGTCAAAGAAGGCGGAAGCCGCCTCGTATTGAATCACCCTTGGAGTTTGCGAAAACATGGTCGCAAGCTTGGTGTATATCTCATATGATGTGGTCAACTTAATCATACTCCTTTGGAGATCCGGCTCCATGGAGAAGATGAGCACATTTTTAAGAGCGGAGGACTCTTTCATGTAGGCTTCATAGGCCTCACGAGTTTGGACCGATGAACGAGCGGTCGGAGCGGGAGGAGCGGCTTCGGATAGGTAACGACTCTTATCGTCACCTTGAGCGGCCAAAAGCAATTGCGCATCCCAATCCTTAAAATTGGAACCATGCTTATCGAGTTTACAACGATCCATAAAGGATCGAAGCCATGATACGTTAGTGAGAGGTGGAGCGTTGGTTGCCATAGTTGATGTTGAAAATTAAACTACAATAATAAAAGGAAAAACAACATCATTTCAAATTCATAATTTAAACTAAAAACTTTTAGTTATATATATTTACTTAATGATCTCTTACCCAATTAAGTAAACAATCCCGAGACCCAAACCCATACTAATCCGGGCACGGTGTAGCCGATTCAACCCGTATCGGTATAATTTGGTGGATTAACTCTTTAATCGGTTCTACTCTTAGAACTCTCGGTCGATAATTTTCTTAAAATTATCTTTAGCCCGAACTTATTGCAACTACGGTTACGAATACTTTCGTTGAGATCAACCAAATTTCAAGGTGTAATCTTATTACCCCACTTACCCAACGTGACAATTTTAGTACCCCGGTGTAGCCGAGGCTACGTTTTTGTGAAGAAGGGATTCATGGGTCCGTACTTTTTGGTAAGGCTAAGTCTCAATATTTATATGTAAGAGATCTAGTCAAATTATTATCTATCTCCGTTTAAGTGAACTAAGTCGGTGAATTAACGATAAAATAAAAGACTAGGTCGACTAGGTCGAAACATGCATGATACGATGTATGACGATTTGGCTATGCATGCAAACATATAAAAAGCAAAAATAAAAGCATAAATAAACCCTAGTATGGCCTTTCCTAGAAAAGAAATAACAAAGTACAAATTCGGAAACCAACTCCTTTGGTCCCTTGAACTTCACGCGGCACACACTTCGAGGTAAACACCGTCTTGATCGGAACTCCTTTCCGAATGGCACCGTCTTCAAGGAACTCCGGATTTTACAAAAATTACAACTTTTCTAGTCTACTTTATACATTATAAAATAGAAATAAATTACAATTGGGTGATACGAGATCACAAAATTACAACCGAATCGGTAACCCCTTACATTACGGGAAATACCGATTTAAAAAACTAGGCCATACTAAGTAAATTACATAATTCCCAAAATTACGTAAAAATAAATCATGACATTCATAATATAAATATGCAATGCTTATATAAATATGAATTAACATGCAAATCCTAAGCCAAATCGTCCTATTTAAAACACTTATTTAAATAGTTATCGTAAACCTCGGTTTTTATGGAATTGCGTGTTTTAACGTTTAACAACACTATGCATTAAATGAAACGGTTTTCATCCTTAAGTTAATCATCCTAACTCGTATAGGTTTCAAAATTTAGTCTTACTCAAACTTTGAACATGACTTAACTTAATATTTCAATATTGATCGGTATTACTCGGTTTCACGGGAAAAAATAATATAAAATCCAAAAGAGACATTAAAATTTCGAAAATTCAAAATTCAAAATTTGAAAAATCCAGAATGTTCTTAAAATTTGCAGAAAGTTAAAATATTAGTATTTTATACGGTTTTACTATTATTTCGAAAATAACACGTAAAACGAGCAATTTAAGTCGGAAAATTCAATAATTAACTTCATAAATGCAAATTTAAATACTAATAATATATTTATATCTTCCAAAACATTTTAAGAACACAAGATGGACAGAAAATTAAATGGCACATTGCCCCATAGCCGAAATTTTAAAGCATGCCTCCTTTTATTTAATTTTAAATGTTACTTTTAACAAAACAAAATTAAATCAATACAAATCAAATCTGAAACTTTAGGCTCCCAAGAAAATTTTCATGATGAACATATCACATATGACTAATATGGGTTACATTTTCGGCCATTTTTAACAACATTTGCAAATTTTAACGATTTACGTCATATATCGTACGATTTTAACATTTAAAATTATTTCTCAAGCATAAAATAAGATAAAATTCTCGAAAATTTTATACATGCTGGAAATAATATATATGACATCGTGTTAAATTTTCATGGCCAAATTCCAACTAAAACTATTAAAGTCGAAATAATGTCACTAATTACCCGATATTTACATTAAAAATCTATAATATTGCAATATTTCGAGATAAATTTCTGAAAATTCAACATTAATTTTAAATATTGCATGTGACATCCTCATAAATTTTTATAGTCAAATTCATAATATAACTATTTTAACCCATTTTTATTCATCTTTTTGCATTTTAACACTTAAAATTCATATCACACGATTTAAGGGTCTATAATTTACGAAAATTCATATTCATATTATAGAAAATACATGTGATATCATACTGAAAAATCTCGGCCAGAAGTTTATTTTAACTATTTTTCCCGAAATTAATCATTTTTAACCATTAAAACGTATTAAAAACCGAAATTAAAATACCAATGATCAATATTCATGCAAAATATATTCCAAATCTTCTAAAACATTTTAGAATCAGTAGGTATTCATGCTTAAAATATTTCGTCCATATCTTATATCATACGAAAATTCAAGTTTTATTTTTGTTATCATAATAACTCCGTAAAAACGAAACGGAAAGCATGCAAACAACCATTTTGCTCTGATACCAATTGTTAGGTTTAACTAGTTGCTCATAAACTAATTTAGTCATACTAACAAAACCTCTAATTAACTTTTAATTAATTTCTAATAAACTCTTTTATTTAGATCTTATGCATGCTACTAAATGCGGAAGTAAGGAGTAAACCGTGTCTTACACTCGGTCCAAGTATATTGCAAGGATGATCCTCCGAGTACCCAATATAGAATACCTCCTCCGGATGCACCAAGACAAGCCCCAAAAGAACCGAAACTTTGTAAGCTAGACTAGGAATCGGTTTTCTCCTTAAACTTATTCTAATCACTCTTATTAGAATAATATATGAATACTACTTTTAGTATAATTTTATTATCTTATAATAAGTATTTAGAGGTTGAGTATAGAGGTTGAATAATCTCTTCTTTACTTAGTAGAATTTCGGCCAAGAGGAGAAGAAGAGCAACAACAAGAATGAATATGATACATATCTTATATATGTATTAAGCATGCTCTCAATAATATTAATTAACTTAGGCATGCTTATGTTGGGAAGGGGGAGCCGGTTTTGGGGAGCCTCACTAGGGGACATCTTGTCTTCTCAAGATACTAGGGTGGTTGCTAGGTTAGTGTTCTCTAGGCAACACATTAAACTTAATGATTAATGGTGTATTTAACAATTAAAACACCTCACACTAACCCTCACCATAACCGGCTATTAAGTCCATAAAATGGACTTAATTTTACAATTTTGTCAATTGTATAATTTGTGTAAAATGTGACATCTTATATGTCACAAGGCAATACAATATAATTATCTTATAAAAATTATACAAATATTTATCATATAAATATTATATTTATCAATTGACAATTAATTCGAAATTACAATTGTAAAATGATTATTTATAACTATCGTCAATACGATTTACAACCTTTGTATTATAACCCAATTCATTCTTATAACGATATAATAAAATATCGTTTGATGTTTAACAATTGACACGTTTCAATTTTAAACATAAATCTTACATTAAGATTTAACCTCTAATTTCTCGATATACGAGTTTAAGGAATATGATCAAATCGTATCAATATACATTTGATCATTTTATCAATTAAGGGAATTGTCCTAAAGGTGTGACCTAAAGGGATCAACTGACCACCACCGTCATACGACAGTAATGTCAAACTCTAGCTAGCCAATCATTACCGATTAATGTTGGTCAGTTGACTAATAATTCGTATCATCCCTTGCGCATTCTTGTTATGAGATTTAATTACGTGATCGCACTATTGTTGAGGACACATTTCCCAACACGTTTATCGCCATCAGTGATAACAACTTGTGTGTGATTGTATTTGGATGACTCAATTAGTAACTTAATTGAGTTTATCAATTCGGAAGAAGTAGAGGAGTTGGGTCTGTGGGTAAAGAGCAGAAAATGAATAGAATCGGATGAAGATGGAAAGTGTGTATCAGATTAAGAACGAACGAATTGAAGTGCAGGAAAGCAATTTCTGAAGAAAAGAAAAGAAGAAAGTGAGATGACCGTCTTGCCCTTATTATCATTGTCTTTGTGGATTTTAAGTGAGTGGCAGTTTCGTATTTTCATATCTGATTTTGAAGTGGTTATAAAACCCAAATTTGTACGCTGAAAGAAAAGACACTGGGAACCAACACAGAAAAAATAGAACGCAGCTTTGGTTTTTTTTCAGAAATGAAAACAGTAGGGTAGAGAGTAGTGTAGTTTATTATTTTTCTTCTTTTAACTATTCTCATTTACTCATTTGATTAGTTAACAAGATTCGAGCTTTTGTAATCCGTCTTCTAGATCTACACTTTAATGCTCATTTCCTTTCTAGTTTGGTATAATTTCTCACTCTCTTTTGATGTTCTTGTTTTTTTTATCATTTATTGTTTTTGTAGATGTAGTATTTAATTTCTCTAAAGTTTCAATATTTATTAGTTTAATTATGTTAATTTCATGTTTAATGATAGTGGGTAGTTTAGTTAGTGTTAATTTAATTATGTTAGAGTAGTTTAATAGTTAGGGGATGGGATTAGTGTAGAAAAGTTTGAGTCTTATATGCGGGTAATTGTTTGAATAATGTGTGGTTTGATTATTGTTCATTATTAGTCTTGTGATACTAATGACGATTAGTGTGCTTAATTATGCCGACGAGAAATCCGAGGTTTAATTGGTTTAGTAACTTGACTATGATTGTTAAGTTGACGTCACGAAAGTGAGTTAATGTATTGATCGGGAATTTAATTAGTTGTTCGAGAGAATGCTAGTTTGAGACCCTAGTTAACGATAATCACCTTGCTTATTGCGTGAATTAGTGATTTGAAAGAATGTTAATTTATGTCATGTTTCCCTAACGTTAGACCCATACTTGACTACATGACACCCCATACCCCTAACTCCCTTAATTTATCATTTACTCTTATTTTAGCTTTAGACTTTAGTTATCTATCTCACAATCTTGTTGACCGACTAAACTGGAACTTAAGCGAGACTTATAGCCTAACCCCACCATCCTTTAGGTTCGACCCTAAATTATACTACTTAATTTGGGAGTTTACAAATTGTTTTTGGTGCCGGAATTGACGACAAAAACCCGGCCATCATGCGTCTTAGCTCGTATATCGTGTTTTAGGTAGCCCTTTGGGCCTAGATTGGCGTGCCAACATACGACCCACCTCAACATCAAAACACAAACACCAAGTCATACGACATCTCATTCAATCCCTCGACACTTTACACAAACAAACCCTATTACCCTGCCTCCTAACGTATGCCTCCATCTACCTCGTAAAACCCTAATCACCCTAGATTGCATCTGCCTCCCTACTCCACCCATCTCCTAAAGTCAAGATGGGTATGTCGTGGGGTTGAAGAGGAAGCAAAAGAGAAGGAAAACGAATCCAGACCAGCCTTCACAATCTCGTTTCACCCTTGCGCAATTGTGAGTTCGTGTTAAGTTTATAATGCTTTTTACTTTTTTACGAATCTGAATGCTATGATTTTATATAATATTTGTAGTATGTATAACATGGTCGTCATCCTTAAATCACCATAGGACCGTCGTAACCGTCACAATGAACACCACAATGTCGGCAGGAGCAACCAGTCGATACTCTGTTTTCGTTCTTTTCGCTGTTCGATTTGGGCTGCTTTTAAATCGGGTTTTGGGGTTGTTTCTGGGCATGAACTTGATGGGTAATGGTAGTGGGGTGTGGGTGAGTTCTGTGGTGATGGCTAGGAGGAGAGTGGTGGTTGAACCACCGTGAATTCCTCCTAAAAGGGTGGTTCGTGTTTTTTGTAAAAACATGGGTGTCGTGAGGGTTAGTAGGGTTGGAGGTGATTGTTCAAGGCGTGTACTGGTGTCGAGGCCAGGGGAATGACACCAAGGGTTTGTGGGTAGTGTGGAGGGTCGGTGGTGGTAACTGGTGGTGGTAGTGGTGGTGCTAGCAAGCGGTTAGGGGACTGAGTATAGTAGGTGTTAGTCGCGGGTTCGGTATAGGTGGTTGTGACCAGGGGGTTTTGACAGCAGTTTTGAGAGCTGGTTGGGACAGGTCTGGAGTCGTGGTTAGCGTCAATAGGTGCACCGTGGTCCCGGGGTGGTAGTCACGGTGTTTGGGCGGTGGGTAAGGCGGCATGGGAGTGTCGAGGAAGGCTGAAAGTAGGGTGGTCAAGCTGCCGGTTACGGGTTTTGGGGCTGATACTGGGTTGCGTGTTTTCGCGATATGTGTTGGTTGTTATTATTATTATTGTTATTAATAATATAATTGTATTATTATTAGTATTGTTTTATTACATTTCTTATTGTGTATTATTATTAATGGTATTATTATTGGGATTTGGTAAAATATGTTATTGGTATTATTATTATTATTATTATTATTGTTGTTGTTGTTAATGATTTATTATTAGTATATGGTAACTCGTTAATAATGTTTTGTGGTTAGTAATGTTTTCGGCTATGAGTAATTTCGTGACTTTATATGGTGACAATTACTTATATGTAATTAAGTTTAATAAATGAGAACATGATCAATAATTTGGGTGGTATTGTCTTTTTGGGACGAGGTTGCTATTTCGGGAAAGTTTCTATTATAGGAAACTTTCCACTTTTGAAAGTTACTATGTTTGGAACCCTTACTATTCTAGGACAGGGGTTAATGATTGTTATATAATATATGTTTAGGTGACGGTTTTCGCGTGGAATATTTCTAGCAGTTGTCCGGTTGTCATTCTGCATCTTGAGGTAGGGGAATTACTGTGTTTATAATGTTGAACATGCTGTCAATATTTGGTGTTTTCCATGTTTACCTTATGCTATAATATGATTGTCATATGAGTTTATTTGGCGTTGGATCGGTGCGGAGTTTATTTGGCGTTGGATCCGGGCGGAGTTTATTTGGCGTTGGATCGGTGCGGAGTTTATTTGGCGTTGGATCGGCGCGGAGTTTATTTGGTGTTGGATCGGTGCGGAGTTAATGGCCTTGGGAGAGGTGCGGAGTTATTGGCCTTGTGATATATATATATATATATATATATATATATATATATATATATATATATATATATATGGTATTGTTTGTTTATTAATCTTTTTCCTCTACTCAACCTTGTGGTTGACCCTGTGTATTCGTGATCACCTGTGATGAACCAAATTATTGGGGAGCAGTTTGACAGGTGGCTGAGACTGTGGGAAGCTATGGGAAGAGAGAGCTTGGATCCGGACCAGACTAGAGTCTAGATCACCATAGTCAGTTTATCATGAGTTGTATTTTCATTTCATAAGACAGTTTGGATACAGTTGTAAGAACATGTTATGGAGTTTAACTTTTAATTAAAGTACTGTTTATCTTTCCTTGTATCTACTGCCTCGGGAAACCGAGATGGTAACACCCTTACTTATCTAAGGAGTCCTAGTACAGGCCCTTAAATAAATGGGGGTGTTACAAAGTGGTATCAGAGAGAACGATCCTCAGGCCTAAATCAAATGAATAATAATGAACGTAGGACGAGTCAAATAAAATGAACCCCGAGACGAAACTGATGGGAGCCCCAAAAAGGAACGGGATGAGTTAGGGGCCCCCTCACACCAAACCATGGGCCCTTTCGGTTCTGTCTCGGGAACCCAATGAGAGGAATTTATGAGTGGGGTAGTCTATATAGCGACTCAAGTTAGTATTGTACTAACATTCTTGCAGGAGAAGAATGAGGTAAGTAAAAGTATGCATTTTGTTTAGTGATGAGCAGTGAAAGGATGTGGATTATATTGAATGCGGAATTATGTAATGGTTGTTTTGGAATTCTAAGAGTAGGGCTGATGTGAGTCGTGAATTTCGAAGTGTATGATGTTATGTATGCGGTTGTATGATCCCTGAACCCTTAGGTAGAGATATAATATAAAGATATGAGTAATTAGTTGATAATAAAAGCACAATAAGTGCTACCCATCTGAGAGGTTAGACGTAGGGGAGTTATGACCATGGTTGACTGGAATGGCTGGTAGGGCCAACCATGCTACGTTATTACAGTATGCAGAGTTAAGGTAAGTCCTGTGTAAAGTCAGTAGGCCGAAACGAGTATCGTGTCCGTTGGCAATTGCTCTTAGTTGCGATTCTAATCGTGTATACACTTCTTATTTGAATGCCTCATTCCTCGCAAGAGTTAATGTTTGGCTTACTGGGCAAATGTGATCAGATTTTGAGTTTTATGCTTGTTATTATTTTGCTGAATGCATTAGTGATCCATGTCTAGTGATATGCGGAATGTGTTACCCTAAGCCATGAATGACATATAGTATGTGATACAATGGTATATACTTGTATAAATATTGAGTTATTTGGGTTATTTTACTTTCAGTTCGAAACTGATGATAACCCGATCGAAGATCAATCTTAGAAAACCTCGAAGCACCTCTCAACTGATCAAACAAGTCATCTATCCTAGGCAAAGGATATCTATTCTTCACGGTCACTCGGTTCAGCTCTCTATAGTCGATGCACAGTCTCATGGAACCATCTTTCTTCTTAACGAACAAAACAGGAGCACCCCACGGAGAAGCACTAGGTCTAATGAAACCCTTCTCGATCATCTCCTCTAATTGCTGCTTCAACTCTTTCAACTCTGGCGGAGCCATACGGTAAGGAGCTTTAGAAATCGGTCCGGTACCTGGAACAAGCTCAATAGTAAACTCCACATCTCTCTCTGGCGGTATCCCTGGCAAGTCATCTGGGAAAACATCTGGATACTCACGAACAATGGCTACATCCTCAAGCTTCGGTAGCGATGGCTTAGCAGCTGTAACAACACACAGGAAGGCTTGGCAACCCTTCCTAAGAAGATGAGAAGCTTTCATCGAAGAGATAACACGAACACCCCTTTGAGGGCGAGTTCCCCTATAGGAAACACGAACTCCTGAAGAACTCCTCAAGCAGATTTTCTGGTCGCGACACTCGAAGCGAGCATGGTATCGCGATAACCAATCCATACCGAGGATAATGTCAAACTCCTCGAGAGGGAATCTTAGTAAGTCCGCTGGAAATGTGGCTTGACCAATAATAATAGGAACATCCCTATGGGACGAAGAGCAGGAAAACACGTCTCCAGAAGGTAAGGAAATAGAAGTCTCCTCAACCAATGAAGACTCAAGAGCTAGAAGGTCGGAGAACTGTGTCGATATAAATGATAAAGAAGCTCCAGTATCAAATAAAATAAGGCACTCAGCGCCAAGAACAGAAAAGATACCGGCAACAATGTCTGGATGAGCCTCTGCCTCAGCCCTGGTCATCACAAAAATCTTCCCTTTCGGCTTTCCTCCCTTAGTCGCTGCAGCAGCAGTGGCAGCCTTGCCAAGTGCGGTGTTCCTCTCAGGACACTCATACGATCGATGCCCATATCCATTACAAGTGAAACACTTATAAGCATTCTTGAAACAGTCAAAACCCGGATGAGAAGGTTTACCACAACGGTGGCAAACACTAGCAGATGTGTCGGTGTGAAATGTGGTCTTAGCAACCGGAGCAGAGAACCTCTCAAAACGCTTCTTCTGGGAAGAAGGCGAAGAAGTAGAAGGAACAAATGGTCTCTTCCCCTGGTACACTGATCTCTGGTGAGGTGTCACACTAGAAGTAGCAGCACGGGTCTCAGCATCTATGGCACAAATAGAACTCTCGGCCCAAATAGCATCATCATACACCTCCACGAAAGAAGTAGAGTCTCGACGAACCATGCTCTCGATGCGCGGTCCTAGCTTGCCACGGTAAAAGTAGACTCTCTCGGCCTCATCTCTGACAAACCTCGATGCGAAGTGAGCTAGCTGGTTGAAACGGTCTGTGAACTCCTGAACTGACATCTTGCCTTGCTTCAAATCCATGAATTCTTTGAGTCGCTGTGATCTGAGCTCTTTAGGATAGAACCTCGTCTCGAGCTTATCCTTAAAAGCATCCCAATCGAACAGAGGATCATGAGTGAAAGTAGGTCCTGTCAACGCCCACCACCTATCGGCCTCAAGGGTAAGAAAGTGAGTGGCTAGCCGCACTCTATCCTCTCTACCCACCGAATACATAGCAAAGCTCATCTCCATCTCTCTAAACCACTCGGTAAGAGCTACCGGGTCAACCTCGCCACCATATGTCTTCACGTGGCTACGGGACATCTGCGAAGCTATCCAGGACGATTAGCCTCGTTGCCTGGCGGTGGAGGAGGTGGAACATTCCCTGCTTACTGTCTCTGAGTCTCAAGCAAATGTTGAATTGCTTGCAGCACAATGTTATCAGCAGCCCTAGGTCTCACCATCCTTCAAAAGAGAAAACAAGTATTAGCTTAACAATTAGCAATCACATATAGACTACAAAATAAGTCCTTAGATCTACCCATCTCTCATTCATTATCTGTTTACTTGGTCAAGTTAAGGTTGGGGTCACATGAGTGCGTCGGGAGCAATAATGCTCTGATACCAACTGTAAAACCCCTCGCGAAAGCGGAAATATAAACATACAAAAGTACCAAAATTGCAGCGGAAATAAAACTTTTTAAAAGATAAACAACATGCGAGAAGTCTTAAACTGAAACAGAAACTGAGACTGAAATAAAACCAAAATAGTTAAGTAACAGTTCTAAGTATCAAAACCAAATGTATACATCAGCCTGGGATGGAACATCCCTACAGGCACCAAAACAGAGTATCAAAAGTCTAACAGTCTAGCTAACGATAGGGTATAAGTCATATGATGATGGATCATCACTCGCTAGCCCTCCTGTGATCCCATCTCCAACCAGCATGTACCTACATACATGAAAACATGTACGCCACAATCAGTGGGGAGTGACTAGAGTTCTCCTAGCCACCTTTTGTGACAACACGTAACATATAAGACAATACAGAATACTCCAACATATAACAGCATGTGAAGCATAAAACATCTCATCATCTGATCTCTTACTATCATGCGATTACAATGCACGGCTCTCAACCAACTTCATAAACAAATAGGAAGGAGAGCCGGTTTCCCTACTGGTTACCCAGTCGGGGGGTCTTTCAATCCAACTATTTATGAAACCGAACAAGAGTCATCCAATGCCTTGGATGATTTAACCATAACTCAATAAACATCAATAGTTCATCATGCATATCTGACACTGTACCATCTTCAAGGCAAGCAGATAAAACATCCATAACTCATCATGCATATCTGACACTATACCATCATCCAGGCAAGCAGATAAACATCCATAACACTAGCAACGGGTCCAGAGGTGAACTTAACACATATCCCATTACTACACTATGTCGGGTCCAGAGGTGAACTTAACACATATCCCAACATCCAAACAAGTAAAGGGTCCAGAGGTGAGCTTAACACATATCCCTAAACTTACAATCATGAAAAAGGTCCAGAGGTGAACTTAACACATATCCCTAATCATCCAAAAGCAAAGGGTCCAGAGGTGAACTTAACACATATCCCAATGCTACAAACATGTATTGGGTCCAGAGGTGAACATAACACATATCCCAATACGCAGTCGCCGCACAACGGGTCCAGAGGTGAACTTAACACATATCCCGTGTACGACAACCGATCACGTGTCAGGTCCAGAGGTGAACTTAACACATATCCTGACACGCCCAAGCAAAACACGTAACGGGTCCAGAGGTGAGCTGAACACATATCCCGTCACGCGACATATAAACACGTAGTGGGTCCAGAGGTGAGCTGAACACATATCCCACTACGCGACAACCATAGTAACCACTAACATCCAAAGGTAGAAACTAACCTATAGTTCTAACTTCTTAAACCTCTAATCAACACTTAACTGGTCCCGGGAATTAAGACGAGGGAAAGCCGATTTCCTTTTCGGTTACCCGACCGGGGGGTCTCTATCCTCACTCCATTCCCGAACCCAATATAGTGTTACCCGTACACCGGGAACCTCAAGTATATATCACGGGTATACAAAACGAGTTTCAATTAAAACCGATTATCCGTTTGAAAGTTACACGCGAAAACAACTCAAAACAGCCATCAGGGATCCCCAGCCGGTCGGCAGGCAGCCGGTCGGCCGGCTGGTGGTCCCTCAGCCTACGCCTTTCTTTTCAAAACCGAGAACATCACAAAGGACTCCCAGCCGGTCGGCAGGCAGCCGGTCGGCCGGCTGGGACTCCATTCCCTAGCCTTCGCAAACTTCGTATCCATCCCCACATGCACTCCCAGCCGGCTGGCAGGCGGCCGGTCTGCCGGCTGGGCTCCCATCCTACTTATGTTCTCGCAAACATACACAACATACAACGACTACCAGCCGGTCGGCAGGCAGCCGGTCGGCCGGCTGGCAGTCCAAGGCCAATTTCCCAAAACTACGAAAAACACACATATGCTCTCCCAGCCGGTCGACCGGCGGCCGGTCGGTCGACCGGCGGCCGGTCGGTCGACCGGCTCAGAGAGCCTGATATGAAAATCGCAAATTTCAACCTTCAACAAAACTCAATCAATCGACACCAAAACTTGCACAACGATTCATGTGATGTTTAAACAACAATATCAAACGCCAAATACTACCAATCTATCAGCAAGTAAGTCCCATAACAATCCTCAAATGAATTTAACATGTATCCGTCGCAAAATGAGAAAAACTGAAAATATACTTAAAAGCATATAACAAACAATCCAAGCATGAATTCTTCACAACAACATCACCCTAAACATGTTACTAAGTCCTTTAACATTATATTTCGACAATAATCAGAAACCAAACAAGAATCACAACAAATATGCTAATATACACATAAAGGCCGAGTTTTTCATTATCGTCACCTTTCGAGCTAATCCGGCTAAAGATCTTCCTCAACAATGTAGCTATCGAACTCTGGATCCTCTAAGCCAACACCTACAAGCATAGAAACGGATTTTAAGCACTTGAAACGGAATTAAGAGAAAACAGCCCGTTTTTCAAAGTCGACGAAATGAAAAACGAAAGTGATGGATGACTAGGAAATCGAACGAGGATTCCGAAAATGTACTTACTTTTGCAATTTGAAGAACGGATGATGAAGAATTCCTCAAAAAGAGATGAATAAAATGGAGGTTTTGTGAGGATTATTTTTTTTACAGTGAAATGTTGATGGTGATGAGGAATGTGTCGATGGAAAGGGTTTATGGGGGTTTTATGGACTGTCCTTTCCGAGTAAATAAAATGGGTCGGACACTTGAACGGATATTTATGATACGAGTTTAAGTTCACCAAGTATTATTCGTCTTAAGGACTTAAGGTTCTTAAGACGGATCTTACTAATTAAATTAAAACCTTTCACAATAAATTATTATTTTATTATTTTATTACTTAAAATAATTTAAAACGCTTAAATTAGATTTTACGAAAATACGGGATGTTACAGTCACCGTTTGTTCTTTTATTTTGGGGAGTTGGTTTGTACTTGGGGAGGATAAAGGGTATGAGATAGAGAGTATAGAGTAGGAGTACTCAAGCAATAGATTTTATCAATGACGCTAATGTGGTATACTGATGTTACTTTTATTAAATTTGGTGCGGAATTTAAGCATTTGGCTGGTTGCAGATAGAAATTGTTTCACAATATATGGGTATTGATGTTAGTTTGGTGTGTAATGAATGAACGTGAGTACTTCTGCTTGAGAACCTTTATATTGCTTGGTCATGACTGAATTAGGGTATACGGTTACCGAGGATTAATATATTGGATTGTGGATAATGGGTACTGCATTCTCTTTTATATATACCGTTCTCCTTGACCTTAACTAGTGGGTGAGTAGACTGAAGATTGTTAATTGATATCGATATTGATATTAGTAATGATATTGAGGTGGAGATTGAGATTGGTTACTAGTATTGGAGTATAGGGCCGCTGTGCCGAGATATATTTATGGTCGAAAGCGATCTTGGATATTGAGTTATATTGACATGAAATTGGAATCGATATTGAGATGAATACATTGTTTTGCGGTGCATCCCGTCAGTTCACTCACCCCTTGTCTTTGGTCCTTGGTTCGATGATGAGAGTATGATACTTGGTTAGAGTAAGATTTATGAGATAAAGGAATGAGTCAGATGGAATTTTGCGCTAAATTTTTATTTTTATTTTTATGAGGTTACGAGGACGTAACCATGTCTTAAGGAAGATAGGATTGTAAAATCTTGATGAATTGCGATTTGGTTAATTGATATATTATGATTGGTTGACTGAGATTTACCATACGTGGAGTCTCCTGTTTGATTGCTGTGCGTTGATCAATGTCATGGTCCTTTAAGTGTCAGGTATTTTCTTTAGTATGTTAAACTTTGGGGACAAAGTTTTCTTAACGAGGGTAGAATGTAATATTTCGGGTTTTAAAGTACCTTTATTAGTTCTTGATGATTATGTGGTGTCACACTTTGAATTCGTTATGTGCCTAGTGACCAGTTGATCGATCATGGGATGGTGAACTTCGGGACGAAGTTCATTTTAAGGAGGGAAGACTGTAATACTCCGTATCTTCTTGTGCCTTATTTTAATATATATATTATTTACATTATCGAGTCGATAGTATTTGAGCGTGGGTATTCGTTAATTAATTTATCGGATATGTATTGTTAGATTTTATATGTTGTTAGTGATATGTCGAGTATGCGTCTTAGCTCGTATATCGTGTTTTAGGTAGCCCTTTGGGCCTATATTGGCGTGCCAACATACGGCCCACCTCAACATCAAAACACAAACACCAAGTCATACGACATCTCATTCAATCCCTTGACACTTTACACAAACAAACCCTATTACCCTGCCTCCTAACGTATGCCTCCATCTACCTTGTAAAACCCTAATCACCCTAGATTGCATCTGCCTCCCTACTCCACCCATATCCTAAAGTCAAGATGGGTATGTCGTGGGGTTGAAGAGGAAGCAAAAGAGAAGGAAAACGAATCCAGACCAGCCTTCACAATCTCGTTTCACCCTTGCGCAACTGTGAGTTCGTGTTAAGTTTATAATGCTTTTTACTTTTTTCGAATCTGAAGGTATGTATAACATGGTCGCCATCCTTAAATCACCATAGGACCGTCGTAACCGTCACAATGAACACCACAATATCGGCAGGAGCAACCAGTCGATACTCTGTTTTCGTTCTTTTCGCTGTTCGATTTGGGCTGCTTTTAAATCGGGTTTTGGGGTTGTTTCAGGGCATGAATTTGATGGGTAATGGTAGTGGGGTGTGGTTGAGTTTCGTGGTGATGGCTAGGGGGAGAGTGGTGGTTGAACCACCGTGAATTCCTCCTAAAAGGGTGGTTCGTGTTTTTTTGTAAAAACAGGGGTGTCGTGAGGGTTAGTAGGGTTGGAGGTGGTTGTTCAAGGTGTGTAGTGGTGTCGAGGCCAGGGGAATGGCACCAAGTGTGGAGGGTCGGTGGTGGTAACTGGTGGTGGTAGTGGTGGTGCTAGCAAGCGGTTAGGGGACTGGGTATAGTAGGTGTTAGTCGCGGGTTCGGTATAGGTGGTTGTGACCAGGGGGTTTTGACAGCGGTTTTGAGAGCTGGTTGGGACAGGTCTGGAGTCGTGGTTAGCGTCAATAGGTACACCGTGGTCCCGGGGTGGTAGCCACGGTGTTTGGGCGGTGGGTAAGGCGGCATGGGAGTGTCGAGGAAGGCTGGAAGCAGGGTGGTCAAGCTGCCGGTTACGGGTTTTGGGGCGGATAGTGGGTTGCGTGTTTTCGCGATATGTGTTGGTTGTTATTATTATTATTGTTATTAATAATATAATTGTATTATTATTAGTATTGTTTTATTACATTTCTTATTGTGTATTATTATTAATGGTATTATTATTGGGATTTGGTAAATTATGTTATTGGTATTATTATTATTATTATTATTATTATTGTTGTTAATGATTTATTATTAGTATATGGTAACTCGTTAATAATGTTTTGTGGTTAGTAATGTTTTCGGGTATGAGTAATTTCGTGAGTTTATATGGTGACAATTACGTATATGTAATTAAGTTTAATAAATGAGAACATGATCAATAATTTGGGTGGTATTGTCTTTTTGGGACGAGTTTGCTATTTCGGGAAAGTTTCTATTATAGGAAACTTTCCACTTTTAAAAGTTACTATGTTTGGAACCCTTACTATTCTAGGACAGGGGTTAATGACTGTTATATAATATATGTTTAGGTGACGATTTTCGCGTGGAATATTTCTAACAGTTGTCCGGTTGTCATTCTGCATCTTGAGGTAGGGGAATTTACTGTGTTTATAATGTTGAACATGCTGTCAATATTTGGTGTTTTCCATGTTTACCTTATGCTATAATATGATTGTCATATGAGTTTATTTGGCGTTGGATCGGTGCGGAGTTTATTTGGCGTTGGATCAGTGCGGAATTTATTTGGCGTTGGATCGGTGCGGAGTTTATTTGGCGTTGGATCGGTGCGGAGTTTATTTGGCGTTGGATCGGTGCGGAGTTTATTTGGTGTTGGATCGGTGCGGAGTTAATGGCCTTGGGAGCGGTGCGGAGTTATTGGCCTTGTGATATATATATATATATGGTATTGTTTGTTTATTCATCTTTTTCCTCTATTCAACCTTGTGGTTGACCATGTGTATTCGTGATCACCTGTGATGAACCAAATTATTGGGGAGCAGTTTGACATGTGGCTGAGACTGTGGGAAGCTATGGGAAGAAAGAGCTTGGATCCGGACCAGACTAGAGTCTAGATCACCAAAGTCAGTTTATCATGAGTTGTATTTTCATTTCATAAGACAGTTTGGATACAGTTGTAAGAACATGTTATGGAGTTTAACTTTTAATTAAAGTATTGTTTGTCTTTCCTTGTATCTACTGCCTCGGTAAACCGAGATGGTAACACCCTTACTTATCTGAGGTCTACTTGTAAATTTAAGCAAAAATAAAAACAAACGTAAATTTAAGCAAAAATAAAAAAAACTGTCGTGATCAGGGATCGAACCAACGACCTTGGGTATCAGAGACAAACACTTAACCAACAAACCACAGCAACTTTGATGATTAATATAGTATTGTGTAATATTTATTACGCGAATATTTTCTACTATGCAAAATGAAAAAAACAAACAGCCGTGATCAGGGATCGAACCCACGATTTTGGGTATCAGAGACAAACAACTTAACCAACAAACTATAGCATCATTGATGATTAATATAGTATTGTATAATATTTATCACGCGAATATTTTCTACTAAGCAAAAATGAAAATCTGCCGCCACTAGGAGTCGAACACCAAACCTCGGATTTCAGAATCCTGCATCTAAACCCATAAACCACAGAAACATTTTCGAAGACAATTTTTGCTCAAATTGCGAACTGGGATTGAACCCGAAACCTTCGGAATCATTTTTTCTCGGAATTATATTTTCGAAATTTTTTTTTCGAAACTTTTTTTCATCGGAATTTTTTTTAAAAAAAAATTCACGAAACTTTTTTCCAAATTTTTTTCTCGAAATTTTTTTCTCGATTTTTTTCTCCAATCTTTTTTTTTTCTCGAAAAGATTGGAGGAAAAAAAATGCGTAGATACACATCTCTTAATGCGTAGATACACATGTCTAAATGCTTAGATACACACCTTTAAATACGTAGATACGCATGGCTAAATGCGTAGATACATATCTCTTAATGCGTAGATACACATGTCTAAATGCGTAGATACATATCTCTAAATGCGTAGATACAAATGTTTGAATGCGTAGATACACACCTCTATATGAGTAGATACACATCTCTAAATGCGTAGATACACATCTCTAAATGCGTAGATACACACCTCTATATGAGTAGATACACATCTGTAAATGCGTAGATACACATCTCTAAATGCGTAGATACACATGTCTAAATCCGTAGATACACACCTGTAAATGCGTAGATACACACCTTTAAATGCGTAGATACATATGTCTAAATGCGTAGATACACACCTTTAATGCTTAGATACACATGGTTAAATGCGTAGATACACACGTCTAGTAGATACACACCTTTAAATACGTAGATACACATGGCTAAATGCGTAGATACACACCTTTTAATGCGTAGATACACATGTCTAAATGCGTAGATACACATCTCTAAATGCGTAGAAACACACCTTTAAATGCGTAGATACACATCTCTTAATGCGTAGATACACATGTCTAAATGCGTAGATACACACCTTTAAATACGTAGATACACATGGCTAAATGCGTAGATACACATCTCTTAATGCGTAGATAAACATGTCTAAATGCGTAGATACATATCTCTAAATGCGTAGATACACATGTTTGAATGCGTAGATACACATCTTTATATGAGTAGATACACATCTCTAAATGCGTAAATACACATCTCTAAATGCGTAGATACACACCTCTATATGAGTAGATACACATCTGTAAATGCGTAGATACACATGGCTGAATGCGTAGATACACATCTCTAAATGCGTAGATACACATGTCTAAATGCGTAGATACACACCTTTAAATGCGTAGATACACATCTCTAAATGCGGAGATACACATGTCTAAATGCGTAGATACACACCTTTAATGCTTAGATACACATGGTTAAATGCGTAGATACACATATCTAAATGCGTAGATACATACCTTTAAATACGTACATATATACATGGTTAAATGCGTAGATACGCATCTCTTAATGCGTAGATACACATGTCTAAATGCATAGATATATATCTCTAAATGTGTAGATACACATCTCTAAATGCGTAGATACACATGTTTGAATGCGTAGATACACACCTCTAAATACGTAGATGTACATCTCTAAATGCGTAGATACACAACTTTGAATGTGTAGGTACACATCTCGAAGTTTTTTTATCGGTAATAAAAAATGAAAAAGAAAATTTTCGAAAAAACCAATTTTTTTCTCGAAATTTTTTATTTTTCGAAATATTTTTCATTACAATAGTACAAGTTACTCAATACAATATCACGGGTTATTCAAAACTATATTCCGAAAAAAATGAAAAAAAATTCGGATAAAAAAATGAAAAAAAAAAATCAAGAATAAGCCATTAACAAGGTAACCAAAGAAGAAGACACAAACATTAATTCAAATACTAATAAGGAAATATTCACTTAGTCTTTTCTAGGGTTTCCCTATGGAGAGTTTGTCCTAGGTTTCTTCGCTTTTCCTTTTGTAGTAAGGGTTTGTCTTTTCCTTTAAAGTCTTCGTTTTGTTTCTTCTTGTCTTCTCTAGGGTTTTCGTTTTTTTTTTCCTTTTTGCTACGTTATGGATGACGACGTGAGTAACCGCCGAGAAGGGAAACAACTGATGGTTGAACATGCGGATACCGATGGCGAGATCTATGTTTGGGATGTGGGGGACGATAACCGTGAAGCGCAGGGGTCAGATTTGATGCTGGTAGGGAAGTTGTTAACAACCAAAGCCATTAACGTCAAAGCCGCCATCGAAACCATGACCAAACTCTGGAATCCTAAGGGCACAATTTTAGGTAATATTCTCGACGCTAAAGATAAAATCTTTGCTTTTCGCTTTTCCATTGAGAGGGACAAGTCTAGGGTGTTAGAGGGTCAACCATGGCACTTTGACAAACATCTGTGGTGCCTTAACGAACCGAATACTATGGGAAAGATTTCTGACACCCCCTTGTTTCATGTTCCGCTTTGGACTCGTATTTATGACCTACCTATTCGTGGACGCTCGAATGAAAAGAACCTAAGACATTTGGGCATGCAATTGGGGTCGTTTGTTAGTATGGATCTGTTACCCAACCAAGAGATTGAAAAAGCGGTTAGGGTGAGGGTCCTTTATGATACTAGGAAGCCTTTGAAGACGGAGGTGGTGATTAAATTGCCTAATGGGAATATGTCTAGGTTCCCTGTCAAATATGAACGTCTACCGAACTTCTGTTATGGTTGCGGTACGGTATGGTTGGACATGGCGAGAGGGAGTGTGATGAGGGACCATACGAGGAGGACGAGCTGCGATATGGGGAATGGATGCGTGCTTCCCCTTGGAAAGTTACGAAAACCTTTAAAGATGAAGATAAGTCTCGAGTTGCGCAGTCTCTTCTTCATCGGTTCAATACGGGAGGGCATAATGAGGAAGAGGACATTGAAAAAATGATTGAGAAATTGAGAAAAATTGTTGTATCTCATAAACTTAAACATGGGATGGGGCAACGAGAGGAGGAACAGGATAGGAGTCAGGAGGCTACATTTGTAGGGGGAGAGGAGGTTCATGACAAGGGAGATAGGGCTCGGGATGAGGTGTGGCTTGTTAACCAAGGGGCAGATGGTGAAGGGTCGGCAGGGACGATGGTGGGGGATGACTCTGGTTTTATTGCTGCAGGTGAGGGGGTGGGGGCTGCGACGGAAACAGAGAGGGCTAAGGGAGGGTTTAAGTGGAAACGGGTGGCCAGAATGCAGGAGGTCTCGGGGGAGAAGGGTGAGGAAAGTATGTTGCTCATGGGGAAGAGGAGTAGAGAACAGGGGGCTGAGGAGGAGCAGAGTGCGAAGAGAAGAAGCGGTATTTTCATGGGTGTAGGTTCACCTGAGGCGGAGGTTGAGGGCACTCAACCCCGCTGGGCCTCATGAATCTCTTGAGCCTTAACTGCAGGGGGCTGGGCAACCCCGATGCAGTAGGCGGACTACGAAATTTAATCCGTAGAGAGGCCCCGAGTATTCTCTTTTTGTGTGAAACCAAACTTAGTAGTGAAGATATGCGCAGGCTTTGTAATTCGATGGGTGACTATGAAGGAGTGGCAGTTGATAGTGTGGGGAGGTCTGGGGGGGTGGCTGTATGGTGGCGTAAGGGAGTTCATTGTACTCTTCGGTCTATGTCTATCCATTACATTGACTTGGAGGTTGTTTTGGATAACGTGGGGTTTCGATTTACGGGGTTCTATGGGTGGCCAGCGGTCCATGAGCGATATCTCTCCTGGGAGCAGCTCCGTCTTCTTGCTTCCGAGTCGGATTTACCGTGGATATGTGTAGGGGACTACAACGAGATCCTTTACGCTAATGAAATAAAAGGGGGGGTTCGGCCACAGTGGCAGATGAATAACTTCCGGGATGCTGTGGATGAGTGCGGGTTACGAGATCTACCCTATGTAGGCTACGAGTTCACGTTTGATAACGGGCAGGTTGCGGATGCTAATAGACAATGTCGGCTTGATCGGGCTATGGTCACGGGTTCATGGGTCGATCAGTTTCCCTATGCTAAGCTCTACCACTTGGATAGAGAATGGTCGGACCATGCCCCGATTCGTGTGATTCTCAATGCGTGTGAGGAGGAAAATGAGAAACCCCAGAAGCGGTTTCGTTTCGAGCAAATCTGGATAGGTGAAGACGGATGTGAGGATGCAGTGCGTGTGGCCTGGGCTGGAGGGGACGTTGACCTGATGAGTACGATTACCCGGCGTGCAAGTGAGCTCCAAAAGTGGAAGGGGATATCCATTGGGAAAGTGCTTCGTGATCTTCGTAAAAAACGAAACAGGCTGCACCATCTTAATTCTATGGCCCGTGATCTAGCAGCAGTTTGAGAACGGCAACAAGTTGTGAAGGACATTGCGGGTTTATTGAGACAGGAAGAGTGTTTTTGGAGGCAACGTTCGAGAGCTTTGTGGTTACGGGAAGGTGACAAAAATACAAAATTCTTCCACAGGAAAGCAACTCAGAGGAAAGAGAGGAACAGGATCACTAAACTCATTGATGAACAGGGCAATATTTTTACTAAAAATCACGACTTGTCGGCTTGTGCGATTAAATATTTTAAGAATTTGTTCACCTCTGATTGCTCTACAAATGTTGATGAGCTCTTGCAAGGGGTTGAGGGACGGGTCTCGGATAGTATGAATGTGGGTTTGGCAGCTGAGTATACGTGGGAGGAAGTCCTTTACGCGTTGGGGCAGATGAACCCTCTGAAAGCTCCGGGTGTTGATGGTATGAATGGCTTATTTTATCAGACCTATTGGCATATCGTAGGATCGTCTGTTTTACGTACTGTTCTTAATATTCTTAATGGTGCTCCTTTACCGGCGGGTTTAAATCACACTAATATTGTCCTTATTCCGAAGAAGAAAGCGCCAGATAAAATGACTGAATTCCGACCCATTAGCCTGTGTAACGTGATATATAAGCTTGTGTCCAAGGTTCTGGCAAACCGCCTAAAAGTTTTTTTGGGAGAGATTGTTTCAGAAAATCAAAGCGCTTTTACCCCGGGTAGACTTATTTCGGATAATGTGCTAATTGCTTTTGAACTGTTTCATTCTATGAAAAATGCTAGAGGGAATGGTGGCTACATGGCTCTAAAATTGGATATGGCGAAGGCTTATGATCAAGTTGAATGGGGCTTTATTGAAGCGGTTCTGAAGAGGATGGGTTTTCATGGGGCTTGGATAAACCGGGTTATGCATTGTGTTCGGACTGTTACATACTCGGTTACGGTAAATGGGATATGGTCGGATTCGTTTACTCCGGAGCGCGGGCTACGACAAGGTGATCCTCTCTCTCCATACTTGTTTATTTTGTGTGCGGAAGTGCTCTCTAGTTTGTTGCGTAAGGCGGTTGAGGATAGGGCTATTCATGGCATTCGTGTTGCGCGTAACGCCCCTATTGTGTCACACTTGTTTTTCGCGGATGACAGTATTATTTTTGTTAAGGCTTGTGAGCGGGAAGCCACGAAAGTTCGGGACATTCTCCATAACTATGAAGCAGCGTCGGGACAACTAGTGAATCTTGATAAGACAACTGTCTCTTTTAGTAAGGATATTTCTCGGGCTAGGCGAAATCGAGTGTCTGTAATCTTGGGCGGGCGTGTGGTTGAGAAGCAGGACCGTTATCTTGGGTTACCGACTATGGTGGGGCATTCTACAAAGGAGATTTCGGGCATTATACGGGATAAGATCAGTAAGCGGTTACAAGGGTGGAAGGGTATGTTGGGAAATGTGTCCTCAACAATTGTGCGATCACGACAGTGATAAAAATCATTGTCATAAATATTATGAAATGAATATGCAAGGGACGATCCAATATTGATTTAGTCAACTGACCAACATTAATCGGTAATGATTGGCTGACTAGAGTTTAACATTACTGTCGTATGACGGTGGTAGTCAGTTGATCCCTTTAGGTCACACCTATAGGACAGACCCCTTAAATAATATATTGATTAATTGTATAGGATACAGATTGATCGATATTCTTAAAACCGTATATTAAGTAATCAGAGGTTGAATCTTAAAGTAAGATTTATAATTGAAATTGAAATGTGTCAATTGTCAAATATTAATCGATATTTTAAGAAATATCGAAATTAGAATATGAATGGTTAATGGTTATAACAAACGTTGTTAATATATCGTATCGACGATTATTACGATAGCCATATGTTGGGACGGTAATTACGAATTACTAAAATAATTTGTTAAATATGATTTAAGTAATTTAGAAATAATATTTATATGATAAATATATTTTAAATTAATACAATTGTATTTTTGACATAGGATGTCACATATCACAAAATTGTACAAATTACAATTTGTAAAATGAAGGTCCATTTTACATCTAATGTGTCGTGTGGTTTAGTAAGGTAAATGTGTTTGCATTTTATAATTAAATCATTCCTAAAAATATAATGATGATATAGGTATGATGCCTAAGTGTAGGCATGCAACCCTAAGACTCTAAGTAAGACAAAGAGCATCTAACCCTTATGAAATGCACTACCACACGCCTAAAACCATTCACATTCAATATATATATGTGAGTTGTTCACATATACAATTACACTGGAATTCCAACCTTCATGCAAAATATTCTAGTGTAATAAAATTAAAACCTCTAAAATATTATCCACATAATATTTCATACTACAAATTATTGTAGTATTTTACTAGACTAATAAAGAGAGTATTAGTTTACGGTTTTAAGTTAACCCAATTCCGTCTCCTAGCTCGGGTTCGGTTTTCGGTGTTTAAGGGTAGGTCTTGGGTGCATCGTAAAGGAGGCAAGCTATTTTGGTTGCTCCGTGGAGGATCGTCCTAGCACTTATTCGGACCGTTTGTAGCCCTTTCTCGTTATTGTTCCGCATATGTTGTTGCATGCATAAGATCGGTTAAATTAATATGAGATTAATTAGTAATATTAGTAAGACTAATTTCGAACTAGCTAGTATGACTACCTTAGTTTCCAACAATTGGTATCAGAGCACTAGGTTGCTTGCATGCAACTCGATTTTATACGTTTTTGCGAGAAAATGCGATTTTAATTAAAAACGAATATGAGTAGTACATATAGGATATGCACGAAAATGTTAATGCATGTATACTTTCTGGTCTTAAAATAGTTTTAAGTCATTTTGATGATTTATGGAATAATATTGTTCATCATTGTAATTAAATTGGTTAATTCATGCTCTAAATCGGTTAAAAATGTTTTATTATGGGAAAAATAGCTAAATAATGTTTCTGGCCATAAATTTTAAATATGTTCTCACATGCATTTAACATATTATGAATATATAATTTTCGAAATTATTGAAGGTTTTATGAATGGTTTATGATTTTTAATGGTTTTTTTTTTTTTTTTTTTTTTTTTTTTTTGCAAAAAGTTATAATCCTTTCTATTCATCCACAAGGGGCAAACAAAAAGAATACATTTTTACAAAGAATACCCCCTAAAGCCTTATTTCCTTTTGGGAAAAGATAGGCTACAAAAAATAAAGGAGAAACTTATAAGAAATTGTGTAAACCTGTACTCCTATACATCATAGAGACACTAACTATGTACTTAATTCTTTGTAACAAAACTGGAGTGCTTCTTTCTGTACCAGAGAAAATTCGACTATTTCTTTCAGCCCATAGTTCATATATAGCACCAACTAGACTGCAAATGAACCAGTCATTCTTCCAATGCCTTCGATGAGTTGCAGCAGCTCCCCATTTCAGTTCCTGAATGTAGTTAAAACTGTGGCCAGCAAGTCCCATCCACTGTAACAGTTGATTCCATATGGGTCGTGAATAAGAGCACTTGAAAAAGAGGTGGGAGTGAGATTCCATCGCTGAACAGCAGAGGGTACATCTATTAACCAAATGGAACCCTCTATGCCGAAGCTTATCAACCGTCTTCAAGCATTTCTGGACTGCTAAAGAAGCAATAATGGCTTGACTAGGAGTAACAACTCTTTTTGAGAGGGGAACAAGATGAGAAATAACATTATATCTAGGCCTAAACCAGTTATAAGCTTCCTGAGTATTAAATTTCCCTGTTATACACCAACTTTCCAGGAGATTGATAGCAGCACCTTCATTCCCAGTTTTGTGAATGAGTTCATTTTTAACTCTGAGAATACCAGCCAGGCTATCAGAAAAATGGTTTTTATGAGTAAGTTCCCATATAGTTAGATGATGGAGAGGATAAGCTTTATGCCAGGAGTGCCAAATGCTTGAAGAATTACAGTGTAAATTCCAGATCCATTTCGCTAAAAGCGTCTTGTTCCAGGAAAGAAGTTCTTTTATCCCAAAGCCTCCCTCATTCCTAGGAGAGCAAATGCTCTGCCAGTTTTTCATGAGGAGTTGTCTTCCATCCTTTTTCCCCCAAAAGAAATTTCGACAGAGATTGGTTATAATGCGGGAGACATTCTGGGGTAGCAGTCCACTAGCACACCAATAGTTTTCAAGCCCAAAAATGACTGAATTAAGAAGTTGTGCTTTACCAGCGTAAGAGAGAAGCATGGATGCCCAGTGGTGAGTGGCATTCTGGATTTTGATGATGAGAGGCCCATAAATATCAATGGTGTTTTTGGAAGCATTCAGAGGGAGACCCAGATATCTAAAAGGGAATTGACCTTGAGAGAACCCTATAAGATGAAGAATGAGAGCCTTGACACTACTAGATACCCCTCCAAAGTAGATATCAGTTTTATCGATATTAGCTTTGAGTCCAGTCCATCCTGCAAATAAATCAAGAGTAGTAACCACTTCCTGAACAGAAGGCACATCACCTCGAGTGAAGATCATGAGGTCATCCGCAAAAATCAGATGTGTAAGCCCTATTCTGGAACATTTTGGGTGAAAAGATACATTTGGCTTATTTTTAATGGTTAAATAGTCATAAAATGAGTTAAATATGGGATAAATAGTTATATTATGAATTTAACTATAAAATTTTTTGCAGATGTACTGTCACATGCAATATATATAACATTTGATGAATTTTCCAGAAATTTGTCTTTAATATTGCATGAATATTGATTTTTATCGTAAAAATCGTAATATTAGTGACATATTTTTAGCTTAAATAGTTTAAGTTCGAATTTGACCATAAAAATTTAATATAGTGTCACATATATTATTTCTAGCATGCATGTGAATTTTGAGCTATTAATCTCGAATATTGCATGAGAAATGATTTTAATCGGTAAAATCGCGTAATATATGACACGAATTATTAAAAATAGTAAAAGTTGCTTAAATGGTCCGAAAAATTCACCCATATTAGTCATATTACATATGATCATCAACATATTTTTTTTTAGTGCCAAAAGTTTCAGAAATTGTAAATTTTAATTTTAAAAGTTAAAGTTGAAGATTGAGTGTTGGAGGAGTCATAATTATTTTTCAGATCTTAAACAGTGTGCATCTGTTTTTTCTTGCATTTTTCAGATACTTTGAGTGTCTAGGAAGATGTAAAAATTATATTGGTATTTTATTTCATAATTTTTGAAGTAATTTTGAATTTCTCGGTTAATTATGCATGTACACGGCAATTTACGAAATAAATAAGTATATTTCGAAAATATTTAAGTTTTAAGGATCTGAAATTTAAGAAATTTTCAGTATGTTCAAAATTTTGAATTTTGAATTTTCAAAATTTTTATGACTCGTTTGATTATTTTAATGCTATTTCCCGTAAAAACCGATTAAAACCGAACAATATTAATATAAAAGTTAAATAATTTTCGAAATTTGAGTAAGACTAAATTTTGAATCCTAAAATGTGTTAGGAAACTTAACTTTATCGTGAATGGTGATTCATAGAGTGATTAGTGATTTTAAAATTGTTTAAATCACGTTATTCCATAAAACCGTGTTATTACGAATAACGATATTTAAAACGTGTTTAAATAGGACGATTTGGCTTAGGTTTTGCATTTTACATAAGCATTGCATATTTAATTATTGTTTATGAATGTCATAATTTATTTACGTAATTTTGAATTATGTAATTTACTTAGTATGGCCTTAGATTTTAATCGATATTTCCCGTAATGAAAGGGTTTATCGATTCGGTTGTAACTTAATGTGATCTCGTATCACTTTATTTTTTATTGTTTTATTTTATTTTATAATGTATAAAATAGATAGAAAATTTGTAATTATTTGTAATTCCGGAGATCCTTGAAGACGGTGCCATTTCGGAAAGGAGTTCCGACCAAGACGGAGTTTGCCTTGGGATGCGTGCCGCGTGTGAAGTTCAAGGGACCAAAGGAGTTGGTTTCCGAATTTGTAATTTACTTTATTTTCTATTTTAGGAAAGGCCATACTAGGGTTTTATTTGTGTTTTATTATTTATGCTTTTATTTATGCTTATCATGTTTGCATGCATAGCCAAATCGTCATCCAAACTCATGCTTTTCATCGATTTTATCGACCGTGTCAATTAAATTATCGATAATTCACCGACTTAGTTCACTTAAAGGAGATAGATAATAAATTGACAAGATCTCTTACGTTATTTAAAAATCGAGACATAGCCTTACCAAAAAGTAAAGGACCCGCGAAGGATCTTCTTCATAAGGGAGTAGGCTCGGCTAAACCGGGGTGCAAACCTTATTACGTTGGTGAAGTGGGGTAATATGATTACTTATTCTTGAAATTTGGTTGATCTCGACGAAGGTATTCGAGCCACCGTAGTGGTAATAAGTTCGGGCTAAGATAAGAATTAGTGTAATTTTATCGACCGAGAGTTCTAAAAGTAGAATCGATTAAGGGGTTAATCTACCGAGTCACATTAATGAGGGATGTATCGGCTAAACCGTGCCCGAGTTAGTGTGTATTTGGGTCTCGGGATCATTTACTTAATTGGGTAAGAGATCATTAAGTAGATGTTTAAACTTGTTTATAAATTTACAAGTTTACTTATTAAAGCGATAATTGTGTTTTAAATTCCTTTATTTTATTGTAGTTCATTTTCGACTATCAATCAATGGCAAATAACGCTCCACCACTCCCACAACTCGTTTCATGGCTTCGTTCCTTTATGGATCGTTGCAAGCTTGAGAAGCTCAATTAATTATGGCTTCGGAAGGTGACAATAAGATTAGTTTCCTTACCAAAGCCGCTCCTCCTATTCCCACTACTCATTCCACGATTACGACTCGTGAGGCCTATGAAGCCTATATGAAGGAGTCGAACATTCTTAAGCACACGATTATTTTCTCCAAGGAGTCAGATCTCCCAAAAGAGAATGATTGTGCTAAGCACGACAAATTAGATTTTCACTAAGCTTAAGAATATGTTTTCTCAAACTCCTAAGATGTTGCTTCATGAAGTGACTTCCGCCTTATTTGAACAAAATTTCAAATAAGGGTCATATTATGAGTTCTTATGTGCTCAAAAGGGTTGAGCCATCCGAAATCTTGAAAGTACAAGGATCGGAAGTTCCAGACTATCTCATAATAGATAGAATTCTTCGCTTCCTTGATATGCCTTTACGGGCAGAGAGGGAGTTTGGACTTGTTCGAAGTACCGAGAAGAATACACTTAATCTTGAGAATAGGAGCAATAGGAAGCATGAAAGGAGAAATGGTAAAGGAAAAGGGAAAATGACATCCATGACCACATCATCTTCAAAGGTTGAAAATAAATGCCATTATTGTATGAAGATAGGGCATTGGAAACGGAATTGTCCAATGTATTTGGCCGACCTAAAGCTTGAAAAGTTCACTCTTTTGGTAATAATTCTTGTTTAAACTCATGTTATAAGATTAACCTTTGTATAATGATACAAGTTGTTAATATTAACCCTTTTTAATTGTTTTAAAGGGACTCCTTCCAAGATCTAGGGCAAGGAGAAAGGAAAAGGAAGCTTGAAGTTCCTTCCATGGATGGCTAAGGTAGCATCCGAGATTGAAGACATGAAGAGCATGGCTCTAATTTTCATTTGATGTCTTCTTTCTTTTTGCATTTTAATTTAAGAACTTTGTATTTCTTGTACGACAAAAATCTTGTTGAAACAATGGTTGTATTAGTGGTGACTTGGTTTTCAACCCAAGTCATCCTTTTGTTCTTAATCAAACATGTTTGGTTGTTTTAAAATGCTTTCATATGGTAAATAACATGAGTAATATGATAGGATCATTATAAAAGTAATACGACTTACTTAAAAACGTGAATTGCATCCCGTGAAATACTTCAAATTCAAACATAAGAACATCAGTTCGTTATAAGATGATTACCTTAAAACGAATGAGAGCACTAAAGTCTCACAACTCACATAATTCTTTATCCAATACATTCTTGACGAGCGAAAATGCTATCCTTCTTAAATAACGGTTATTTTAAAGGATAGAGTGGGAGAAATTCTACGCCCGTAAACCAATGATATAAACATAGGATCCTTGAGAAGAGTCCTATGAGGAGTCCTTGAGAAGAACTCTAAAAGATTGGATAAGAGAAACAACGAGAGAACACAGAAGAAACTATGCGAGGACACAAACAGGAAATGTTCCATATGTTGTCATTAGTTCCTAGAGAGGACAAAGGGAACCACGAGTGTTAACAGAAGGAAATCGTTTCCATGATGTTAATGTTTCTGTTTTATAAAGATAATAGAGGAGAAATCATCTCCCGTTCTCGTGATAATAAGAGATTCTTTCCATGGGAAGGAAAATGAAAAATGAAATGTTCATAGCGAGTTGAGAAGATGTTTGAAGTAAATCAAAATGAAATGTTCATTATGAGTTGAGAAAATGTTTGAAGTAAATCAAAAATGTTTGAAGTAAATCAAAATGAAATGTTCATTATGAGTTGAGAAGATGTTTGAAGATATTACCGAATCACTATGAAGATAGTGGGAGTTATTAAACTATAAGATAGTAATATGGAATTCAGTGGGAGAAAAGTTATTAAGGAAACGAAACCTACCATTTAGAGAGAATGGTGATTCTTTAAAGGTTAAAGAATATAAGGTTTTCAATTCTAGATGAATGTATGTTAAGAACATAAATCATAAGTGAATTTATTATATGATAATGAAACGTCACCGATCAGTTAACAAGGTTTGGATTTGAATCCGAGATATGAAAATGTTAATTCATATAACCTTGATCAAAATGCCATAAGTTGAAATAAAGCCCTATTTCGATATAAGTTTCTCGAGGAGAACTAAGAGATCGAATCTAGGTTAACTACGATATGAATTCTAGTACAATATGACTGTGTTCATATGGATGACATGTCATAAGTTTTAGGAAAACAGTGGGAGCTTCCTTAAAGTAAGGAGACTCGAGTCGAGTATAAAGACTTGAAATGTACTTGAATAAGATCATATTATGCGAGATAATATGAGTCAAAAGAAAACCGAAATTTGTAGGTTTAAAAGATGTGAAGATAGGGTATATTCACATAATAAACCATTAATACAAATTGATGTATGATCATCAAAGATTGTTTATGTGGAGCAACAATATTGTATTGTTTGTTCGCACATAACAATCACTCTTATCGTTTGAGTTATTATTATTATTATTAATATTAACTCACAATTTATACTTTGTGAAATCCAAATGGGTTGTAAGAGACAATTTGAACCCCGTAAAGTGAACTGGATTAACTTAGTATAGCCCATAGTCGCTTGTATGAGGTGACGTCTCGAAGCGACTAGAATGTGAGGCGATTGATGACAAGTTCAAATGTCATAGAGTCATATGGGATGACTAGTCGATCACATAGGCAGACTGCAAGAGGCACTTTGTCGGGCATTTAGTGACCGCTTATAGAGTTCTGGAAATTTTATAATTAGCCTGGTCGTGGCGAGAGCTACTATATTATTCACATAAGTCGATTCTTTGACTTTAGACTGTTCGCCCTAGGTGATGCAGCCTCAGATTGACTTTGATTTTAGCTCTACGATCAACCGTTAAAGGGGGTCAAATGGGCTTCTTTTGGGTCATGATGGACTGTGTTAGTCGAAGGGAACAGTAGATAGGAATTGTCCAGTCCCTCGTCGGGGTTGTCTTAAATCTCAGGGCCACTCGAGGAGAAGTTTAACTGAAAATGCGTGGCCACGCTCGGAAGGTATCTATGGTAGATAATTCCGGTCAAAGCAGTTAAATCTCCAGATCGAGAAAACCGCTCAAGATATGATCAAATGCAAGTACGACCTGGAAGACACCTTGCATTGAGTGGGAGATGACGTAATAGGACAACAGAATTGGTGACCCACACTTGTCGAGGACAAGTGGGAGATTGTTGGGAAATGTGTCCTCAACAATTGTGCGATCACGACAGTGATAAAAATCATTGTCATAAATCTTATGAAATGAATATGCAAGGGACGATCCAATATTGATTTAGTCAACTGACCAACATTAATCGGTAATGATTGGCTGACTAGAGTTTAACATTACTGTCGTATGACGGTGGTAGTCAGTTGATCCCTTTAGGTCACACCTATAGGACAGACCCCTTAAATAATATATTGATTAATTGTATAGGATACAGATTGATCGATATTCTTAAAACCGTATATTAAGTAATCAGAGGTTGAATCTTAAAGTAAGATTTATAATGGAAATTGAAATGTGTCAATTGTCAAATATTAATCGATATTTTAAGAAATATCGAAATTAGAATATGAATGGTTAATGGTTATAACAAACGTTGTTAATATATCGTATCGACGATTATTACGATAACCATATGTTGGGACGGTAATTACGAATTACTAAAATAATTTGTTAAATATGATTTAAGTAATTTAGAAATAATATTTATATGATAAATATATTTTAAATTAATACAATTGTATTTTTGACATAGGATGTCACATATCACACAATTGTACAAATTACAATTTGTAAAATGAAGGTCCATTTTACATCTAATGTGTCGTGTGGTTTAGTAAGGTAAATGGGTTTGCATTTTATAATTAAATCATTCCTAAAAATATAATGATGATATAGGTATGATGCCTAAGTGTAGGCATGCAACCCTAAGACTCTAAGTAAGACAAAGAGCATCTAACCCTTATGAAATGCACTACCACACGCCTAAAACCATTCACATTCAATATATATATGTGAGTAGTTCACATATACAATTACACTGGAATTCCAACCTTCATGCAAAATATTCTAGTGTAATAAAATTAAAACCTCTAAAATATTATCCACATAATATTTCATACTACAAATTATTGTAGTATTTTACTAGACTAATAAAGAGAGTATTAGTTTACGGTTTTAAGTTAACCCAATTCCGTCTCCTAGCTCGGGTTCGGTTTTCGGTGTTTAAGGGTAGGTCTTGGGTGCATCGTAAAGGAGGCAAGCTATTTTGGTTGCTCCGTGGAGGATCGTCCTAGCACTTATTCGGACCGTTTGTAAGCCCTTTCTCGTTATTGTTCCGCATATGTTGTTGCATGCATAAGATCGATTAAATTAATATGAGATTAATTAGTAATATTAGTAAGACTAATTTCGAACTAGCTAGTATGACTACCTTAGTTTCCAACAGGGTATGTTGCTCATTAAAGCGGGGAAGGAAGTTTTGATAAAGGCTATAGGCCAAGCTATTCCAACCTATGCGATGAGCGTTTTCAAACTGCCGGTGAATTTTTATAATGAGCTTCGATCTGTGGTGTCTCGGTTTTGGTGGGGGTCGGAAAACGGGAGGAGGAAAATACCATGGGTGGCGTGGGATAAGATGTGTCAACCGAAATGTAGGGGTGGGATGGGGTTCCGGGAGTTTGAGAAATTTAATATGGCCTTGCTTGGGAAACAGGCATGGCGATTACTTACAAATGAAGATAGTCTCATGGTTCACGTCCTAAAGAGCCGATATTTCCCAAATACAAGCTTCATGGAGGCTGATATTGGCACGGTCCCGAGTTACACTTGGCGTGGTATTTGGAAGGCAAAGGAGGTGCTTCAACTTGGGGTTCGAAGGAGAATTGGTGAAGGGTTGAACACGCGTGTCTGGGTGGACCCGTGGATCCCAGGAACTCAAACACGTAAAATTATCTCCCCTAGAGGCGATGCAAGAATTGACATGTTGGTGGCGGATTTACGGTCTCCTAACTGTGATACTTGGGACAGAGATAAGATTGATAGCCTGTTTCTACCCTTTGAACGCGACCGTATCCTTAGTATTCGTGCTAGCGCTATGGCTGTCCCTGATGAATGGTGCTGGGATCATGAAAAGGACGGGAATTATTCGGTAAAGTCTGCTTATAAGGTGCTCTCTAATGGGGATACGGATGGAGTGGGACAATCTGAGTACACTCGTGAGTCATGGTTGTGGAATAAGATCTGGAAAATTGGTGTTTTGCCAAGGATTAAGATCTTTTTTTGGCAGCTATGTCGGGATGCTCTTGCTACCAAACACAATGTTACTGTTCGTACGGAATTGACGGATGTGACTTGCCCGTGTTGCCTTAATTATGTGGAGACTTGTCTTCACTTAGTTAAGGAATGCGGTTGGGCTCAAGGGGTATGGGAGGGTTTGGGAGTGGAGATTGGGCACGGGGATGGGGGTGGCGAGAATGAGGGAGTGGGTTGAGGCTGTTTTGAGGGGTCTGAATGCTGAGGAGAGTTTGTTGTTTGTTGTCGGGTGTTGGGCTATATGGGAACAACGAAATAAGGTAGTTTTTCAGGACTGCTCGTGGAGTGTCGAGGGAGTGGTTAGACGTGTGAGGGGGATGATATGGGAGATGCAGGAGAGCCAAGAACGACCTGTGTGTGGAGGGATGGTGGCCACGGCTGCTGCTGTTATCAGAGGGTGGGAAAAACCAGTGGGGGAGGAATGCAAAATCAATGTTGATGGGGGCGTTATCGAAGGGCTGGGGTCTTGCTGGGGGCTGTTTGTCGGGGGTCTGGTGGTGATTTGGTGTGGGGTGTGACAGAGCAGTGCTTGGAGGAACTTCAACCAGCTATAGCGGAGGCGCGCGGCGTTGAGAGGGTTACAAGAAGCGAAAGCGAGAGGGTTGCAGCGGATCGTGCTCGAAAGTGATTGTCTATCTGTGGTACAAGCGTTGAGGAACAAGAAACAAGGTCGCAGTGATATTTTTTTGATTTACGATGAGATTCTTTTTCTATGTAATTCGTTCGAGTCTGTTTCGTTTAACTTTGTCCGTAGATCGTTTATTGTGTCGCACACTTGGTAGCTCATGTTCGGCCTTGGGTCGTTGGGTGTCGCATATGGGAGAGTAATTTCCCGAACTATATTTGTGACCGTGCTCGTGAAGATTTAATAGATATCGTTTAAACCTTCGGGTTTCTTTCAAAAAAAAAAAAAAAGAAGAAGAAGACGCAAGAACAAATAAAAAATTGGCAATTTGAACAAAAATGTCTTCGAAAAGGTTTTCGTCTTAAATATTATACAATATCGTATAAATTAACAAAAACTTTGTGTCCTATTGGTTTAGGTGATGATCTTTGTATCCTGAGGTCGGGCGTTTGAACCCCAGTACCGGCAGGTTTTATTTTTTCTTAGTAGAAACTTTTCGCGCTTAATTATTATACAGTATTACATTTATCAACGATGACTCAGTGGTCTGTTGGTTAAGTTGTTTGCCTCTGATATCCGAGGTCTCGTGTTCGACACCCACGGACGGCATATTTTTATTTTTGCTCAGCAGAAACAATTCGCGTGATAAATATTAGACAATATTATATTTTCAACAAAGACACTGTGGTCCGTTGGTTAAGTAGACCTCAATCCTCATTTAGGATGCAGACCTCACCGGATCCTCGCTCTATATATATATATATATATATATATATATATATACATATATATATATATATCTACATATATATATATATGTAGATATATATATATATATATAGAGTTGGGATCACATGAGTCCACCCTAAATATTTGAGTCCATGAGTCTAACAATGATATCATAAGTTATATAAAAAGTATCACGTTTTTTCAATATCAATTTGTTGTCCTTTTTTTGTTTTTCCTTTTTCAATATTACTTTTTTTTTGCCTTTTCTTTTAAAATGACATTTTCTTTATTAAAAAAATTCCCTTTTTCAGTATGCATTTTTTTAAAAACAAACACGTTGTTTTTAATAAAAAGGCGTTTTTTCTCGAATTTTTTTTCATTACAATATCACAAGTTACTCAATACAATATCACCGGTTCTTCAAAATAATATCACAAAAAAAAATTCGAGAAAAAAATATTTCGGAAAAAAATTCGAGAAAAAAAATTGAAAAAAAAAATATTTGCGGAAAAAAAATTTCTTGAAAAAATTTCGTGATATTGTTTAATATAGTGCGTGATATTGTTTAACAAAAGGCCTTTTTTCGAAAAAAAATTTCAATTTTTTTCACTACAATATCACAAGTTACTCAATACAATATCACCGGTTCTTCAAAATAATATCACAAAAAAAAATTCTAAAAAAAAAAATCGAGAAAAAAAATTGAAAAAAAAAAGTTTTGGAAAAAAAATGTCGAAAAAAATTTCGGGAAAAAAAGTTTTGGAAAAAAATTTCGTGATATTGTTTTATATAGTGCGTGATATTGTTCGCTGTGATATTATATTGAAAAGGTTGTGATATTGTAGATTTTGTAGTGTAAGAAAAACGTGATATGTTTTAATACAACTTGTGATACTCTAAATGGACTCATGGACTCAAATATTTAGGTGGACTCACCGGATCCCGCCTTTATATATATATATATATATATATATATATATATATATATATATATATATATATATATATATATATATATATATATATATATATATATATATATATATATATATATATATATATATATATATATATATATATATATATATATATATATAGAATTGGGATCATATGAGAACCACCAATATAATGAGAACCGTGAGAACTCTACCATACGGACTTTTTTAAAAAAAATTAATGACATATTTGGATTCGGCATGAAATTTTATGGCTAGAAAACATATTTCTTGATCTAGAAAATATATACTAGTGACGGAAATCGAGGCGAGATACGTTTTATTAATTTTCATGCACCTACTACCGATTTTGACGTATCTATGATTTTTCATGCACCTAGAACTCATTTTAATGCACGTAGAGCCTATTATTTCATGCACCTAGTAATCATTTTCATGCATGTAAAATATTTCATGCACGTAGTGGTTGTTTTCGTGCATTAATAGCCGTTTTAGTATGCCTAGTTGTATTTTGGTACACTAAGTATATATTTTGTTAATAAAATCAAAATTTTTTGTTTAATGTAACTAAAATGTGTATTTGAATAAGTTCAACTAATGGTAAATGATCCATCGAAACTTTCAAAGCGAGATATGGTGGAGATTTAGTGAGGGTTCTCATGGTTCTCATTATAAGGGTGGTTCTCACCGGATCCCGACCCTATCTATATATAACTATAAAACAAGAACCACTAGACATGTGTCACGCTCACATTAATTTATTTCCCGCCTAATAATGTTCTTAATATTATATTCTCATGCAATCTATCTATATATAACTATAAAACAAGAACCACTAGACACGTGTCACGCTCACATTAATCCCGCCTAATAATGTTCTTAATATTATATTCTCATGCAATCTCACATATATTTACTAAAATGAAATAATTATGTTTCCTAATAAATCCAATCTATAAATTTTATTTATGCCAAACTCACATATTATGGATTCTTTATACATGTATTTACCAAAATAAGTAAATATGTACTCTTTCACATACACTTTTTCATAAAGTTTCCATCTTCTACCCTTTTTCCTAAACCTGAACTCCTCTTTCTAAACCAAAACTCTCTTTCCTAAACCTAAACAAATTCTTTCTAAACCTAAACAAAACAACTCATATATATGAGTTTTTCCTTTACAATTTAATCAATTACTTTCAAAACTTAAACAATGGATTATATAATTCTTCAAGTATTGATTTAATATTGTTTATTAAATCAATTGAGTGTCGTCAATTTCAATTTCTTTGTATGCAAATTCAATTCCAATTTCTTTGTTGCAATTCATGTTTGCTTTTACGTCGGCAATTTCATGAAAAAAGTCAAATTGCTAGGGAATCACAAGAGTTTGTTGACTAATTAATTTCTAGATCAATGGTCAAACTGTATACCAATAATTTATATTGATTTAAGTTCCAATTGCCATGACAACCAGGAGATCTACCAACTAGTATTTACATTGGTTTAAGTTTCAATTGACATGACAACCCTCAATTACAGAAATTGGGAGCCCTTACAAAAAAAATTGTACAACAAACAAACAGGAGATCTACCAGTAGGAGTATACGGCGGTGACGGAGAGCGGCGACGGAGTATACGATAGCGACGGAGTAGGCGGCGGTGACGGAGGGCGGCGACGTAGTGCGGCGACGGAGTAGACGGCAGTAAATGGAGTGGATGACGGAGGAACGGTGAACGGAGTGGTTGGTTTAAGAGATGAAGGAAGGGAGAAAATCAAAATTAATGAAATGAATATTAAAAAAATGACAAGGGTAGGATGGTAAAAATCGTATGTGAAAAAGTAAAATCCGTATGTGAAAAAGCACGCCCCATAATCTATTATCGACAAATGAAAGACGATGCATATCCCTTATTAAAGGATTAAGGGAATTGAAAAGTATTAACTATACTTTAGCTTTGATCGTATACCAGACATTATTACTATTTACCATCCTCTAAATAAGATATACTGAAATATTTTGGTACGTTTGTTACTAGCGGTTTTATAGCTATTAATCCCTATACTCCATCTTCTCATATTAATCCCTATTAATGATTAACTGAGAAAAATTCAACCTATAACCTCAATTATCTTTCATTGAACTTTGTCTATTTTTAAACTCTTATTATCGGTAAACAATCATGTCACATTGACTTACTTTTTGTTTTTCCTTTTTCTTGTACGAAAAGTAAGTGAAAGTGACGTGCTAACCTACTGATAATAACAGTTTAAAAATACACAAAGTTCAATAAAAGATAATTGAGGTTATAGGTTGGATTTTTCTTAGTTAATTGTTAGTATGGATTAATATTAGAAGATGAGACATAGGTTGGATTATTCCTATGAAATAACCCTATCATGTTTATCAATTTATATCGGAGATGATATTATATTAAATTTGTTGTATATTTTTTTTCTTAACTACAAGAAGTCTTAATAATAATTAATTATTATGGTATATGGAAGATCAAATGTATTAACAATGACTTTTATGATAAATCAGTAACCAATTTCTATTACGAAAATTTAATACTAAATTATTCATTTTTAGATTAGATTTATATTTAAAATTTTATTTTACGTAAAAGTAACGACAATCACACGATATATCAAATGTCAATACAATATTTTAAAAGTTTTCATATTTTATGATATATTAAGGGTTGGTAAAATAATGGTTTCACATAACAAGTATCATTTGTCACATAAAACAACCGATGGGTCAAAAATAGTCATATTTAACCAATACTTGGCAATATATGGCTTATAATAGAAGGTGGGCTAGAATATCAATTTAAACACCATGTATATTTTACGGGGTCGTTTGGTAAAAACAATTAAGAACATCGTGCATGAGTATCATTTGGGCTTATATTCGAAATTATTAATACAATAGGAGAATTAGGTGCAAGTATATTGATTTATGAATGTTTGAGACAACGGTATGAAGTAAGTAAGAGAGTAAACACAATTCAGCATACACATATATAAGCATCATGATTCATGCCATCATGGACTCGTGATTATTGGGCGGGTACAATTAAAACTGACAAATGGGTCAGCTACGTTGGGTCAGTTGGGGCAGGGTAATTTCAGATTTGTAAGTGGATCTAAATATTGAAATTATTACATCAATCTAATAACATATAATATTTTTTATTTTGTGTTTGTGTTTGACTAATATTGTAATTATTTTAAATTAATGATTTTCATGTGAATTGCAAAACTTTAAGGATTAATTGATAAAATATTCTGAACTATGGGTGTCCTGCTCAAAATAATCCAAACTCTATTTTAACTATCAATATAACCAACTAATGCTCTCATTCGCTTTTAGTATAATATATGACCTGCTACATGCTAGGTAAGTGAAGAAATTTCTAACCCTTCTTTAACCCGTCTTTCTCTTTTTAGTTCTATGTTAATCAATTCACCTAATCACCCCATTAAAACATGCTACAACAAGTTAACAAAACAACAAATTCTATTCAAAGCAAATGAGGTCATTAGTTGGTTATATTGTTAGTTAAAATAAAGTTTGGAGTATTTTGAGCAGGACACTCATAGTTCAGAATATTCTTATCAATTAATCCAAAATTTAAAACATTTGCATTTATAAATTCAAGTAATTATAATATTGTACAATCAAATTAATAAAACTTTGTAACAATAAACTTTACAAGCTTTATTTATACATACCCGTGCAATTTTGCACGGGTTCTAAACTAGTATATATATATATATATATATATATATATATATATAGAGTCAAGATCCGGTGAGAACAAACATTCGGTGAGAACGGTGAGAACAACCCTCCTCCCTTGGATTACAAAAAATCAACGACCCACGTTACCCAATAACCACTATTCATTCATTGATCATTATCGACCTTCGTTTTATACCCCACTTACCTTATTAATTACTCTCTTCATCACGTTTGTATTTTATTATTATTATCATTATTATTATTATTATTATTATTTGAATCAATTCATTTAGAATAGTACGTGAAGTCTTGCAGAGACGATGGTAGAAAATAAATGACGAAAAAAGAGCTCTAGCCATAGACACTAGATTACCCAGTCTGATCATCAAAGCTTAATGTAAATTTGCAACCGAATTTTATCCTATTTATGCAAATGTTAATTAGCTTGTGCAAATGTTAATTATCTTGTAGTCAATTTGTGTGTATTGGCAATGGTAAATTCCCGCATTATGCGAGTACCAGGTCAAGTTAGTGGCACATAGCTGAGTAATGTAGATTCTCTGGATTACGTACAAGAAGTTGGTATTGCCGGGTTAAAATTTGGATTGTTTTTTTATTTGAATATAAAAAATGCTACATAGTTTTAATCTAATTCATATCCGCCAAAAAAATGTAATTAGGTTTATGTAAAAAGGTAAAAGAAAATGTATCTACTTCGTCAAAAAATATATCTAGGTTTAAGTAAAAAAATGTATCCGTCAAAAATATATCTAGGTTTATGTAAAAAAGTATTTACTCCGTAAAAAAATTTATTTAGGTTTAAGTAAAAAAAATGTATGTACTCCGTCCAAAAATGTAACTAGGTTTATGTAAAAAATAAAAGAAATGTATCTACACCGTTGTCAAAAAGTGTATCTAGGTTTAAATAAAAAATGTATCTACTCCGTAAAAAAAAGATATTTAGGTTTATGTAAAGTAAAAAAATGTATCTACTCCGTCAAAAAATGTATCTACTCCGTCAAAAAATGTATCTAGGTTTAGGTAAAAAAAGTAAAAAAAAATGTATCTACTCCTAAAAAAAATGTATCTAAATTTACGTGAAAAAAGAAAAAAAAAAATGTAACTACTCCGTCAAAAAATTTATCTAGGTTTACGTAAAAAATTAAAAAAAAAATGTATCTACTCCGTCAAAAAATGTATCTAGGTTTATGTAAAAAACGTAAAAAAAAAATGTATCTACTCCTTCAAAAAATGTATCTAGGTTTATGTAAAAAAAGTAAAAAAAAATGTATCTACTCCTTCAACAAATGTATCTAGGTTTATTTAAAAAAAGTAAAAAAAAAATGTATTTACTCCTTTAAAAATGTATCTAGGTTTACGTAAAAAAGTAAAAAAAATGTAACTACTCCGTCAAAAAAATGTATATAGGTTTACGTAAAAAGGTAAAAAAAAAAGTATTTACTCCGTAAAAAAATGTATCTAATTTTATGTAAAAAGGTAAAAAAAAAAAAATTATCTACTCCGTCAAAAAATCTATCTAGAATATGGGTTGTGGGTATTTCTTAACCGTTGATTGTGTTTTAATCCAACGAACGTGACTCGTTCTCACCGTATGCACCGTATAATCGTTCTCACCCGATATATATATATATATATATAGATTTAGGATCGGGTGAGAACGATTATACGGTGCATACGGTGAGAACGAGTCACGTTCGTTGGATTAAAACACAATCAACGGTTAAGAAATACCCACAACCCATATTCTAGATAGATTTTTTGACGGAGTAGATAATTTTTTTTTACCTTTTTACATAAAATTAGATACATTTTTTTTTACCTTTTTACGTAAACCTATATACATTTTTTTGACGGGGTAGATACATTTTTTTACTTTTTTACGTAAACCTAGATACATTTTTTGACGGAGTAGATACATTTTTTTTTTATTTTTTTTACATAAACCTAGATACATTTTTTGAAGGAGTAGAATCATTTTTTTTAACTTTTTTTACATAAACCTAGATACATTTTTGAATTAGTAGATACATTTTTTTTTTAATTTTTTTACGTAAACCTAGATACATTTTTTGACGAAGTAGATACATTTTTTTTTTACTTTTTTTACATAAACCTAAATACATTTTTTGAATGAGTAGATACATTTTTTTTACTTTTTTTACATAAATCTAGATACATTTTTTTTACTTTTTTTACATAAACCTAGATACGTTTTTTGAAGGAGTAGATACATTTATTTTACTTTTTTACGTAAACCTAGATACATTTTTTGACGGAGTAGATACATTTTTTTACTTTTTTTACATAAACCTAGATACATTTTTTGAAGGAGTAGATACATTTTTTTTACTTGTGTTTACATAAACCTAAATACATTTTTTGACGCAAGTAGACACATTTTTTTTTTACTTTTTTACGTAAATCAAGATACATTTTTTGACGGAGTAGATACATTTTTACCAAATCTCATATATGTAGAGTATCATAAGTACGCTTTTTAATTGAATTCTAGGTACAATTTTTTCGGAGGTACAAATACATTTTTTCCTATCCTAGATGTGTTTTTTACGCTTATGACTAATGTATTTGATAAGATAATTAATGTATCTAATAATATTTTTAATGTATCTAATAATATTTTTAATGTATCTAGAAACAAATATACCCCTAATTACATAATTGGCTTTTACTGATGAATACAATTTCTGAACTAAAGAAACTCTATTAAAAAAATGAATTGATGAGTACAGTAGCAACTCATTAAGTATTAGAGTGATAGCATGTAATAATTGGCTTACCAACTACCCATTCACTTGGTACTCTAAACATCCGCAAAATTTAATTAACATCAAACTTAATCTCATATACCATCTCTACTTTAAGCAAGGGACAAAAAACGCCAGATAAGAATGTCGTTTGTAAAAGCCGAACAATTGATGTGCAAGGGAGAAAAACAAAATACATGACCAAAAAATTACTCAATTAAGAGGGGCTAGCAGAACTCGAACATCGACATCAGTAAGAGACTAATTGAGCTAAGTATTAACAAAGTCTAGGCTAATCGACTGTCGTTGTCGTTAATACATCAACGGCTTCAACAGTGGCAAACGGTATACAAGGACGTGTGAGAGGATAAGAATGAGGATGTTGGTGGTCGGAAAGACACATAAAAGAGGGTCAGCGCGGTGGTTATGGTGGTGGGTACGACGGCAGCTCGGTGGTGGATTGAGGTTATCCAAGGTGCCTCGTGATATTCGTTGGAGTCATTCGAGGTAGTCTGTAAGGTTGTCGGTGATTTCATGGGTGGATATTGATGTCGCCGGCGGTGGTTGTGGTGGTTACCAGTGACAGTTAGCTAGTGGTGTGTGTCGATTACGGGCGGTTGTTATCGTGGTTATAGACAGTGTAGTTGTACGTGATTGTGGGGATGTAGATGAGAGATATGGGGTGAGTTATGGCCTTTGGGTGTGATCTCAGCCATTTATTTTATTCTAATTCAAGGGAGGGGATTCGTTCTCACCGTTCTCACCGAGTGTTCGTTCTCACCGGATCTTGCCTCTATATATATATATATATATATATATATATATATATATATATATATATATATAGGGTTGGGATCCGGTGAGAACCACCTTACAATGAGAACCAGTGAGAACTCTTCCTTACGGAGTTTTTTTAAAAAAATTAATGACATAATTGGATTCGGCATGAAATTTTATGGCCAGAGAACATATTTCTTGGTCTAGAAAATAAATACTAGTGGCGGAAAAAATGATAGATACGAAAAAATAGATAGTAGGTGCATGCAAATAACTAAAACGTATCTCACCTTGATTTCCGTCACTAGTATTTATTTTCTAGACCAAGAAATATGTTCTCTAGCTATAAAATGCCATGCCGAATCCAATTATGTTATTAATTTTTTTTATAAATGTCCGTAAGGTAGTAGAGTTCTCACAAGGTTCTCATTGTAAGGTGGTTCTCACCGGATCTCAAGTCTATATATATATATATATATATATATATATATATATATATATATATATATATATATATATATATATATATATATAGAGAGAGAGAGAGAGAGAGGCGGGATCCGGTGAGTCCACCTAAATATTTGAGTCCATGAGTCCATTTAGAGTATCACAAGTTGTATTAAAAAATATCACGTTTTTTTATAATGCAAAGTCTACAATGTCACAACCTTTTCAATACAATATCACAAGAAACAATATCACGCACTATATAAAACAATATCACGAAATTTTTTCAAAACTTTTTTTCCCGAAATTTTTTTTTCAAAATGTTTTTTTTTTCAATTTTTTTTCTCGAAAATTTTTTCCGAAATTTTTTTTTCAAAATTTTTTTTTCAGAATTTTTTTTTGTGATATTGTATTGGGTAACTTATGATATTGTAATGAAAAAAAATCGAAAAAAATGCCTTTTATTAAACAATATCACTCACTATATTAAACAATATCACGCACTATATTAAACAATATCACGAAATTTTTCAAAAACTTTTTTTCCCGGAAATATTTTTTTCAAATTTTGTTTTTTCAATTTTTTTTCCGAAATATTTTTTTCTCGATTTTTTTTTTGTGATATTATTTTGAAGAACCGGTGATATTGTATTGAGTAACTTGTGATATTGTAATGAAAAAAAAAATCGAGAAAAAACGCATTTTTATTAAAAAAAAAGTGTTTGTTTTAAAAAAAGTGCATACTGAAAAAGGGAATTTTTTTAATAAAGAAAATGACATTTTAAAAGAGAAGGCAAAAAAAAGAAAAAGAAAAGTAATGTTGAAAAAGAAAAAACAAAAAAAAGGAAAAAAATTTGATATTGAAAACACGTGTGTGGGGAATAAAGCATGTATTCACCCTAAACTTGCAGGATTATAATGAAAAATACAGTTGTGTTTATAGTCATAAGATTAAAAAGGATAAGAAAAGAAGTACAACCTTTAGTCCTCGCGCAAAAGGCCTAAGAACAGGAATTAATGCAAATTCCCTCCTATAACTTGCACCCAAGACTTAGTTTGAGACGTGGCCGCGTGTGCTAGAAATCCTCTCCAATTGCTTTGCAATATAGGGAGAGCCCTTGAGGTTTTAGATGTGAGATCTGAGGTTTTGGGAGAAGAATGCTCTCAAACCCTAATTTTACCCTGAGATTATTTTACAGTGCAACAAGAGTAGTTAATATAAGGAGAAGGACTCCTTATATACTACACATGGCCGGCCGAAATTGGACATAGGGTAGGAGTGGGCTTTCCACTCTTACCTTATTCCAATGCGTGATTCGACCCATTTAGCTTTAAGTTGTTCGCGGTATTTTTAATTATAAATCGTAACATGTTATCAGATATTAATAACGGTCTGATAAAATACGATATTGTATAATTACCCAAATTAATATAACTGTTTATATTAATACGCGAATACAATATTTAATTAAATATAACCGTTTATATTTAATTTACGAATTAATCATGTAATCCGTATTAGCTAAAATTATTTAATCCGTATTAAATAATAATCTCAACATCTTATTGACTAATTTAATAGTCAATACCTCTGACTAACCGTTTAGTCATATCCGGCAAAATGTGACTGTATTTTCATACCTTCACATCTCTCAAACGTGTCCTATAGGTGTGACGTATAGGGACCAGTTGATCACCGTCATCCGTATGACAATAACGTCAAACTTATCTAGCAAGCCAACCGTTATTGATAAACGTGGATCAACTGGTAATAATACAGAAGTATGCCCTTGTGATCCTTAAAGAGATTTAATAAGTCATTGTACTTAATTGTCAAGGACACCAGCCCCAACAATCTCCCACTTGTCCGTACAAGGGTATGTTCAATGACGTTATCACACTACATGTGGAGGACACAATCTCCAACAAACTCCCACTTGTCCGTACAAGTGTAGGTGCGATAACCGAATCTCATATCCTTTTAAAATTTCTCCCACTCAATGTAAGACAATTTGCAAATCCGCATTCGCAAAGGTCGTATCTCACAAGCGATCTGTATCAAGAGTGGTTTCCCCGACTAGAGAGTAACTTAACTGATAAAACGAATCTGTATTCGAGCATGGCCATGCATTTCAGTTACTACTCCTCGAGTGGCCCTGAGAAATGATAAAATCCTGATAAGGGTTTGGATATTTCCCTCAACTCGAATCCTGCCGATATCGCCCAGCATGAAATAACCCAGAAAAAATCCTCTTGGCCCCTGTTACGGTGACCGTGGGAAAGAAACCAAAGTTACCCAAAATCTGTCTTAATCTCAAGAAACAGTTGAAAGTCAAAAGACTCGACTCTAAGGAACACTATGGAGGTCCTATCCACGACCAGGCACCCAATGTTATAAAACATTTAGGACTCCATAACGTTGTCACGGGGTGTCCTACGAGATATCCGTATAACTCGCCTTTGTGATTGGTCAGTCATCCACGTGACTTATGGCTCGTTGAACCCACCATCAACCAACGTCACAAAATGATTACCTGAGTTATCAGCTCAAGTGGGTAATCAAGGACCAAAACGATGTAATGTTAATCAGTTCACTTTGTGGTGTTCAAAATTGGCGTACAATTCCACATGAAAAACAAAACATTTTATATCATAACAATAAGGTTGAATAGAGTACACGAGAAAATGAATTATTACATGAATTCATAAAAGAGTACTACAACTTAGGAACACATCTAATTCCCATGGAATGAATGTGTCCTTCATTTGCTTATCACGTGGTAATGCTTTAGTGAGAGGATCAGCTATGTTGTCATCCGTAGCGATCTTATCAATGAATATCTTCTTTTACGCGGACTCAGTCGTAGAATCTGCTGTAACATTCTGTTTAGAACTTTTCCAGCTGACAGCAGCGCCATTAAGAGTAAAAACGAATCCAGACTGAGATTTCGAGTCATCTCGATCCGTTTGGAAGCTAGCATCTGCGTAACCCGTGGCGCAGAGCGTCGAGTCGCCTCCATAAGTCAATCCCCAATCTTTAGTCCTCCGTAGGTACTTAAGAATGTTTTTCACGGCCATCCAGTGTTGTTCACCTGGATGAGCTTGGAATCGACTTGTCATACTCAATGCATATGCAACGTCTGGACGTGTGCATATCATGGCATACATGATCGATCCTATTGCCGAAGCATAAGGAATCCGACTCATGCGCTCTTTCTCTTCCAATGACTTAGCTTCTTGAGTCTTGCTCAAGTGAAGCCCAGGAGTCATAGGAAGGAACCCCTTCTTGGAGTTCGTCATGCTGAATCTCTCTAGAATCTTATCTATATAAGACTCCTGACTGAGAGACAACATCCGTCGTGATCTATCCCTGTAGATACGGATGCCCAAAATTCTTTGTGCCTCTCCCAGATCTTTCATCTGGAAATGGTTTTTCAACCATGCTTTAACCGAAGATAAGAGAGGTATGTCATTCCCAATCAAGAGTATGTCATCGACATACAGTACTAGGAATACAATCTTGCTCCCACTCGACTTGATATAGAGACATGGTTCCTCGACTGATCGAATGAACCCATTCTCTTTTATCACTTGGTCGAAGCGATGATTCCAACTCCGCGATGCTTGCTTAAGTCCATAGATGGAACGCTTAAGCTTGCAAACTTTCTTAGGATGTGCTGGATCGATAAAACCCTCGGGTTGTATCATGTACAACTCTTCCTCCAAATAACCGTATAAGAAGGCGGTTTTAACGTCCATTTGCCATATTTCATAGTCATGAAATGCGGCGATCGCTAAGATAATCCGAATGGAACGTAGCATGACTACGGGTGCAAAGATCTCATCATAGTGCAAGCCTGGCACTTGAGTGAAACCTTTAGCAACTAGTCTAGCCTTGTGGATATCTTGTTGTCCTTCCACGGCATGCTTTATCTTGTAAAGCCATTTGCATTGAAGGGGACGTACCTTTGCAGGTAGGTCCACAAGATCCCACACGTTGTTCTCATACATGGAGTCCATCTCGGATTGCATGGCTTCTAGCCATAGCTTTGAGTCAGAACTGGTCATGGCACCTTTATAGGTTGTGGGTTCATTACCCTCTAGGAGTAAGACGTCATCTGTATCGTGTTCCTCGACCATACCAATGTATCTGTCCGGAGGAATAGAGACTCTTCCCGACCTCCTAGGTTCCTCAGGAATATCTACCGCAGCCTCGGTTGAAGGAACTGTTTCCTCCAATGGTTGCTCGGCAGTTGGTTCTTGAACCTCCGATAACTCGAAGGTTCTATTACTCGACTTGTTCTCGAGAAATTCTTTCTCTAAGAACGTCGCACTAGCCGCAACAAAAACACGTTGTTCGGTTGGCGAGTAGAAGTAATGACCAAAAGTTCCCTTTGGATAACCTATAAAGTATGTCGTGACCGATCGCGGGCGGAGCTTATCCTCGTGTCTCCACTTGACATAAGCCTCGCAGCCCCAAACCCGTATAAAGGACAAGTTAGGGACCGTTCCCTTCCATAATTCGTATGGAGTCTTGTCAACAGCTTTAGACAGACTTCGGTTAAGTAATAGAGCGACCGACAAAAGAGCATAGCCCCACGTTGAATCAGGCACGACGGTGTGACTCATCATGGATCGAACCATATCGAGTAGAGTTCGATTTCTCCGTTCGGACACACCATTTAATTGTGGTGTTCCAGGTGGAGTCAACTGTAGCACGATGCCACAGTCTTTAAGGTGTTGATCAAACTCGTGTGAAAGATACTCACCACCACGATCCGAACGTAGTGCTTTAATCTTTCTACCCAGCTGGTTCTGTACCCGATTCTGGTATTCTTTGACCTTGTCAAAGGATTCACTTTTATGTTTCATCAAGTAGACATAGCCATATCTACTCAAATCATCCGTGAAAGTGATGAAATACCTATAGCCTTCTCGTGCGTTGATCGACATAGGGCCACATACGTCCGTATGTATGAGTCCTAATAGGTCGGCAGCGCGCATTCCAACACCTTTGAAGGAAATACGACTCATCTTGCCGATGAGACATGATTCACACGTGCCATATGATTCGAAATCAAAGGGCGAGATAGCTCCGTTCTGTATGAGCTGTTTTACGCGTTTCTCATTTATGTGTCCCATACGACAATGCCATAGGTAAGTTTGATCTTTGTCACCTACCTTTATTCTTTTATTATTTACATGTAATATCTCGGTGGTTTGATCTAAAACATAAATTCCATTCATGGAAACTGCCTTGCCATAAATCATATTGTGTAAGGAGAAAATACAGCTATTATTCTCTATTACAAATGAAAAGCCGAGTTTGTCAAGTGCAGAAACTGAAATAATGTTTTTGGACAAACTAGGAACATAATAACAGTTATATAAAAATAACTCGAATCCACTTGGAAGCTGGATTACGTATGTTCCCTTCGAGACTGCAGCCACACGTGCTCCATTCCCGACACGCAGGTCCACCTCACCCTTGATTAGGGGTTCTTGGTTTCGGAGGCCCTGCACATGATTACATAGATGAGAACCACAACCAGTATCAAGTACCCAAGTTCCGCAACTTGCATGGTTAATCTCAATCATGTGAATAAAAGAAGAAGAAGACATACCAACAGGAGTAACACGGCCTGCTTTAATGTCCTCGCGATACACGGGGCATGAGCGCCTCCAATGCCCAGTCTTGTGGCAATGGTGACATTCCATGCTTGTATCCTTGCTCTTTGTCTTGCCTTGTGAGTTACTCGACTCACCAGGCCCACTCTTAGCAAATCCTGGTTTCTTGAACCTGGGCCTACCTACCGCTAGGTCGCCCTGAGCTTTAGCCTTCCCTTTACCTTTTCCCTTACTTGAGATCATGAGAACATCCTGCTTTAGACTCCCACTCAACTTTAGATCCTTCTCAGTCTGTACGAGAAGGGAGTGGAGCTCATGGGGAGTCTTCTTCATGTCGTTCATGTAGTAGTTGGCCCTAAAGAGGGGGAACCCATCATGAAGCGAATGAAGCATGCGATCAACGATGATGTTCTCACTGATCTTGCAGTTTAGGGTCTCCAGTTTCTCGATATTCTCAATCATGTTGAGAATATGTGGGCTAACAGCTTGGCCCTTCTGGAGTTTCGCCTCAAAGAAGCGACAGGTATGCTCATAAGAAACGATTCTCGGAGCCTTGGAGAATTCGTTAGTGAGCGTGGTGAAAATCTTGTTTGCACCATGGGTTATGAAGCGTCTTTGCAAATTAGATTCCATTGCATAGATGAGTACGTTCTTTATCGCACCCGCTTCCATGACGAAGTCGCTATGAGCGCGAACATCGTTGGCTCTAGCTCCAGTTCCTGGGTGTGCCGGAATGGGCTCAGTTAAAAACTTAAGCTTTCCGTCAGCAATGGCAGCATTCCGTAGTGCTGCCTCCCAGTCAGAGAAGTTTGACCCATCATTCCTCAGTCTAGTTGACTGATTCATGGAGTCCATGAAGGCTTTTAGCCAGGATTCACGTGCTAGCTTGGCACTTGGCATTGGGTCTTCACCAGCCATTTTAGTTTTACAGCAGTTTTAATGAACGTGTTCTACACTGAAAGAAGATAAAACAAAACCATATAAGCAACTTATTGTTGTGATTTAAGTCTATATTAAATTGAATTTAAACTCGTAGACTCATGCATTTATATAATTGATCTCCCTCAAGAATTATATAAACGATCCCAAGACTCAATTTCCGTATATTGATAAGCCCACAGTTTGGCTAATTCCAATCGTTGGAACTCTTGGTCGATAGATTTCCGTAAATCCTATCTATTAGTCCATCTCAGTCACTGGAATATTATCGAGTGACCATGATGTTGAGATAAAATAAATCATCTGTTCCCACTTACCCGACGTAGAAGGGGTCATATTATGCCTACCGACGAAGAAGGGATTCATGGGAGGCTGATTTATAAAGACTAATCTCAATTTTTGGTTATACGAGGAAGACCCCATCAACTTTTATTTAACCATATTTAAGTGAACTAAAAACTAGCATATGCGTGAATGAATTAAATAAAGTGATGGCTTTGCAATTGACATGTGACATCTGTATTGTCACAGAAAACTAACGTGTAACCTCTACATGAGTCAGTTTTCAGGCATGATATAAGTGGTTTGGTTTTTAGGCGGAATATGATGCAAGCTATTATCGATGAAAGCATAAAGATAAATGCAATAAACGTAAATAAAAGTCCTAGTGTGGCCTATCCTACCAAAATAAACATAAAACAACTTGGAATCCACTGTTGGACCCTAGAAGCTTGTCTTGATGTTCCATCTTGGTCCTTGCAGCGGGAGTGAGCATCCGGTCTCCGTCTTGTCTTTGGTCTTCACAAAATTACTAATTTAAATTACAAAAGTAGTCCTAGATACATTCTAATTTAAATACAAAAGTAATTACATGGCAAAAACCCAAAACGGAGATTCAAGATCTCAAAATTACAAGCAAGATCGTGTCCCATCATTACGGTGACACAATCTTCTAAGGCCACACTAAGTTACAACCGTTTGCAAATATTAAATACGTTATTGAAAGCATTCAAGGCATTCACAAGACGATAAAAAAATGCATCAACTAAATAAAATTTATACATGACATAATACGGTTATTATGATTAATAAATTTTTACCAAACCACCTTACGGGATTAAAATTATGTGATTATACCGTTTTAATCACCAATTTTAATAAACATATAATCCATTATTTTAAACTGTTTTAAAACAATATGTATCAAACGAGGGTGAACCGATTCACTAAATAATATACTTTTTCCGTATACAGTATATTATTTTAAGCCATGTGAAAATAAAACATGTTATTTTCGGAAAATAAAAAAAAAACGAGTCTGTTACAGGGGGGAGGTCGACCGACCTAAACTTGTGGTCGACCGACCTCCAGCCGAAAAACGAAAATTTCTGCAACAGTAAAATCGGTCGATCGACCTATTAATTAGGTCGACCGACCAACAAGCAGTAAAAACGAATTTCAGAAATCGCAAAACGCTGCACCTTTTGAAATTAAAACAAGTTTTTACTATTTAAATTTTGATTAAAACAAGTAAATCAAAATTAACATCAACAAGGGTTCACATATTGTCAAGAATATCGATTAATTAACAATATGTAAACAGGAATCGAAAAACAAGATCGAAAGCTCACAAAGGAAACTGGTTTTAAAAAAAAACAGAAAACTCACACAGGGGCGGTCGACCGACCGCTAAAACTGGTCGACCGACCGACGCAGCGGCAGAAACGAGATTTTTCAAAATCTTTTAAATAAACTTATGAAAAACACAATTGTAAAATTTTCATGGCCTAAGGCTCTGATACCACTTGAGGGGAATAAAGCATGTATTCACCCTAAACTTGCAGGATTATAATGAAAAATACAGTTGTGTTTATAGTCATAAGATTAAAAAGGATAAGAAAAGAAGTACAACCTTTAGTCCTCGCGCAAAAGGCCTAAGAACAGGAATTAATGCAAATTCCCTCCTATAACTTGCACCCAAGACTTAGTTTGAGACGTGGCCGCGTGTGCTAGAAATCCTCTCCAATTGCTTTGCAATATAGGGAGAGCCCTTGAGGTTTTAGATGTGAGATCTGAGGTTTTGGGAGAAGAATGCTCTCAAACCCTAATTTTACCCTGAGATTATTTTACAGTGCAACAAGAGTAGTTAATATAAGGAGAAGGACTCTCCTTATATACTACACATGGCCGGCCGAAATTGGACATAGGGTAGGAGTGGGCTTTCCACTCTTACCTTATTCCAATGCGTGATTCGACCCATTTAGCTTTAAGTTGTTCGCGGTATTTTTAATTATAAATCGTAACATGTTATCAGATATTAATAACGGTCTGATAAAATACGATATTGTATAATTACCCAAATTAATATAACTGTTTATATTAATACGCGAATACAATATTTAATTAAATATAACCGTTTATATTTAATTTACGAATTAATCATGTAATCCGTATTAGCTAAAATTATTTAATCCGTATTAAATAATAATCTCAACATCTTATTGACTAATTTAATAGTCAATACCTCTGACTAACCGTTTAGTCATATCCGGCAAAATGTGACTGTATTTTCATACCTTCACATCTCTCAAACGTGTCCTATAGGTGTGACGTATAGGGACCAGTTGATCACCGTCATCCGTATGACAATAACGTCAAACTTATCTAGCAAGCCAACCGTTATTGATAAACGTGGATCAACTGGTAATAATACAGAAGTATGCCCTTGTGATCCTTAAAGAGATTTAATAAGTCATTGTACTTAATTGTCAAGGACACCAGCCCCAACAATCTCCCACTTGTCCGTACAAGGGTATGTTCAATGACGTTATCACACTACATGTGGAGGACACAATCTCCAACAACGTGATACTTTTTTATATAAGTTATGATATCATTTTTAGACTCATGGACTCAAATATTTAGGGTGGACTCATGTGATCCCAACTCTCTCTCTCTCTCTCTCTCTATAGAGAGAGAGAGAGAGAGAAAGAGCGATAGAGAGTAAAGTTCAAATGAGTCCACTTCCTTGGTTGAGTCCTTGAGTCCTAATATTAGCCATTGGATATTAGAGATTGGATGGCTAAGATTAAAACAAAAAAAAACACTCACCCAACATGCATTTAATGATTTGTCTCTCATAATTTCAATTCCCCATTTGGCTAATTACTTTTCTCTCTCATAACTTTATCTTCTAATTTTTTTTTTGAGTTTTAAAAACTTATGAGTATAACTCTAATGTTTTACGAGTGTAACTCCATTGTTTTAGGAGTGTAACTCTATTGTTTTAGGCGTGTACTCTATTATTTTAGGCCTATAACTCTATTGTTTGAGGCGTATAACTCTATTGTTTTAGGTGTGTAACTCTATTGTTTTAGGTGTGTAACTCTAATATTCTACTAATATAACTTTGATTTTTTTTAATGCGATTTTTTATATAAAAATTTATGAGTATAAATCAATTGTTTTATGCGTGTAACTCTATTATTTTGGGCATGTAACTCCATTGTTTTAGGCGTGTAACTCTATTATTTTAGGCGTGTAACTCTGTCGTTTTAGGCGAGTAACTCTATTGTTTAAGGCGTGTAACTCCATTGTTGAAAGTCTATTGTTCTATTTGTGTAACTCTATTGTTATATTGGTATAACTCTATGGTTATTTTTGTGTAACTCTATTGTTATTTTAGTGTAACTCTTTTATTTTAGGCGCGTAACTCTATTGTTTTAGGCGTGTAACTCCATTGTTTTAGGCGTGTAACTCCATTGTTTTAGGCGTGTAAGTCCACTGTTTTATTGGTGTAAGTCCATATGGTTCTTTTGGTGTAACTTCATTTTTCTGTTGTTCTGCTGATATAACTCTATTGTTATTTTGGTGTAACTCCATAGTTATTTTAGTGTAACTCCATAGTTATTTTAGTGTAACTCTATGATTTTATTAGTGAAATTCCATCTAAGCAACCACCAACATCAAAAAAAATCAGATCTGGAAAACTAAAAAAAAAACCACCACCACCAAAAACCAGCACCAACGACAACCACCACACTACGGCCACCACCACACCACGTCACAAAATTTTCAAATCTGTAAAATAAAACAAAAAAAATCGACACAAATAAATTTTCAGATCTAAAAAAATAAAAAAGAGAAAGAAGAAGAAGATAAAAAAAACCGACTCAAGCAAAATATCTATAAAATAAACCAAAAAAACCTACACAACCAAATTTACAGATCTGAAAAAATAACAAAGCGAAAGAAGATGATAAAAAATACCGACTCAAGCCAAGATCTGTAAAATAAGACAAAAAAAAAACGACACAAACAAAGGAAAAAGATAAACAAACAACAAAAACCGACTCAAGCATTAAATAAAACAAACAACAAAAACATCAACTTTTTTTTCAGATCTGAAAAAAGGAAAAAGAGAAAAGAGAGCGGAGGAGAGCGGCGGTGGTGGTCGCGGTTGAGGGTGGAGGTAGTGCGGCGGTGGTCGCGGTTGAGGGTGGAGCGAAAAGAGAAAAGAGAAGGAGGCGCGCGGTCGGCAGGAGGGGAGGCGCGCGGTCGGCAGGAGGGGAGGCGCGGTCGGCGGCAGGAAAGGAGGCGCGGTCGGCGGCAGGAGGGGAGGCGCGCGGCGGCGTGGGGTGTCGCGACAAAAAAAAGAGAAAAGAGAAGAAGGAGGCGGCACTGCGGCAGGAGGGGCGACGCGCGTGGGGTGTCGGATGACGGCAGGAGGGTCGGCGGCGTGGAGTGTGGGATGGCGGCAAGAGGGGCGGCGCCGTGGGGTGTCGGGGAAGGGGGCGGTTTTGGATGTAGTTGTGGTGGGAGTCAGTTTTAGGGTTTTTTTATTAGGTTTTTGATTTATTAGGTTTTTTAGAGAGATGAATTGAATGAGAATATGTGAGATGAGAGAGAAATGAGAAGTAAAAATGTTATTAGTGGTAAATGAAATTAGTGTAGACAAAGCATTTATTGATGTTTGGTGGATGTTTTTTTCTTTTAATCTCAGCCATTGATTTGTTTTAATCTAAGGGTTAGTATTAGGACTCAAGGTTTTAATCTAAGAGCTAGTATTAGGACTCAATGACTCAACACTAAGGGGTGAACTCATTTGATCTTGATATATATATATATATATATATATATATATATATATATATATATAGAAATTGAATCACGTGAGGCCGCCCTCTTAGGGTGAGGCTGCCGGACCCTTCTGAACCGTTAGATTTAAGTATCACGGACGCACCAGATTGTACCACGTGTCCTATATAATAAAAAAAAACACTGACATTCCTTACTTCATTTCGCGTCTTTTCAAATTCATTCCATCACAAAACCCGTTGCTCTCTCTCTCTCTATCTCGCTCGCTCGCTCGCTCGTTCGCTCGCTCGCTCGTCTTCTTCCCGGAATCTATCGTCGTCCTTCATTTTCTTCGTATGTTTCTTCATCTTTCTTCATCTTTGATTTTGCATGTAGTTAGTATGTTACATTTTTGTCAGCAAGTTATTTAAGTAGTTTAATTACTGATTTGCGTTTAATTTTGTTTTTTTTGCTATTTTCTTGCTCGATTATCATTAGTTGAATGTTTATTGTTATTTTCCATTGTTAGTGATATCTAGGGTTTGTGATGAAAATATCTAGGGTTAATTAGGATGTTGTTTCTTATAAGTACTGAAATGTCGTTTTTCTTTGCTATTTTCCTACTCGATTATCATTAGTTGAATGTTTATTGTTATTTTTTCATATTAGTGATATCTAGGGTTTTGAGATGAGAAACGAGTTTATGTGATCGTAAGAGTTTTGAGTAAGTTTCAGTAGTAAGTAGTATTCGTGTCAGTAATATAGCCATATAGTTTCACAAAATAAGCATGTTGTTTCACTTTATAAGCTTCTAGTTTCACAAGTTAAGAATTCAAAAAATTCAGGTTACTTTCTGGTTATTTTTCATTGTTAGTGATACCTAGGGTTGTGATGAAAATATCTAGGTTTTGAGAGTGTTTTTGATTATTTTAGTACGTTATAATGTGATTTGTTTGTCGTTTTTGGATGTGTGGTTTATTTTCGAAGATTTGAGGCGAAATAAGCAAGCATTGTCATTCTTCGAAGTTTTTAACATCAACAACCTCCATTATCAACTTCTAGTTTCACAAAATAAGCATGTAGTTTCACTTCATAAGCTTCTAGTTTCACAAGTTAAGAATTCAAAAAAACAGGCTGATTTTTCAACAGGTTTCACAATATAGCCAACTAGTTTCACAAAATAAGCATGTAGTTTCACTTCATAAGCTTCTAGTTTCACAAGTTAAGAATTCAAAAAAACAGGCTGATTTTTCAACAGGTTTCACAATATAGCCAACTAGTTTCACAAAATAAGCATGTAGTTTCACTTCATAAGCTTCTAGTTTCACAAGTTAAGAATTCAAAAAAACAGGCTGATTTTTCAACAGGTTTCACAATATAGCCAACTAGTTTCACAAAATAAGCATGTAGTTTCACTTCATAAACTTCTAGTTTCACAATATAACTCTTAGATTCACATAATAAGTTTCTTTCAGTTTTAAGTTTATTTTCTATTATTTTCAGTTTAAGGTTCTTTTTCTGATTGTGAAACTAAGCCTTTTATTATGTGAAATCTAAGAGTCTGTGTTTCACAATGTATGCTTTTTGATTCTATTTTGTAATGCTTGTAGGTTACTTTGTGGTTTTAAACTTAATTACCTTTGGTCAAATATGGAAAACTGGTGCAAGGGGTGGGTAGTGAATCTTCACGCAGAAGATAAAGCAGAATATGTCCAGAATTACATAATAGAAAAAAAAAAAGAGGCCATGGCATTCTCATTTACTCCCTTACGGACTATTGAGCTCACAAACAACCGTTATCAACCCCAACTGGCTGTTTTTAACAATCAAGATGTAATGAATAACATTTTCAAACAACTTAAGTCTAACCTTGATAAGGCAAACATGGCATTGGTCTGTCGGAACTGGTGTCAGCTTTTCCTCCTACACCCTAGTGCACCTCTCATTCGAGTTGCGTATGGGATTTCTCTGCGTATCAATGATGTCAATGGTGTGAGAATAGTTCGTAGGGGTGCTAGAATCATTTATAAAAGATGCAAGTGCTTTATGACAAATGATCTGGGATCTAAATTACTCCTACATTGTGTGCAAAGTGAAAATCCTTACCAAAGTGAACACCTTAGAGATCTAACTGATGCTGAAATCGACCAAGCACAAGAGTTGCTTGACATTTTAGATGTGCCATCTCCAGAACTTGACTTAGCAGTTGCTACTTCGACAGAGTTGATGACTCGGGCGAAATTATCTTGGTTTGATTTACCTTTCTTGGCATTCGATATGTAGCATAGCTGCTCAAGTTTGTATCACCTTTTTGCATCTTAGTGGCTGGCCTAAATGTCTTTTTGTAGTGCTCTTCTGTAATTACATGTATCAAGCCAGCCTTTTTATGTAATTATCTAGCAATGTATGAATGATATTTTTAATTAATGAAGTTTCTTTTCCTTACTATCTTAAGCTTCTTTTTCTTATTCTGTGAAAAACTAGAACTTATGTTGTGAAACTAGAATCTTTGCTTGTGAAACAAGAAGCTTAGGTTGTGAAACAGGAAGAACATACTGTGAAAGTGTGAAACTGTGAACTTGTGAAACTAGATGCTTTACTTGTGAAACAAAAATCTTAACTTGTGAAACTAGAAACCTATTCTGTGAAACCAGAAGTTTATTCTGTGAAACTAGATGCTTCTTTTGTTTCACAGTTTAATTTTCTTTATCTTCTTCTGTGATTCTCAGCTCTTACTCTGTGAAACTAGAATCTTTGCTTGTGAAACTAGAAGCTTAGCTTGTGAAACTAGAATCTTATATCGTGAAACTAAGCCCTTATTATGTGAAATGTAATAGTCTGGGTTTCACAATGTATGCTTGTAGGTTACCTCTGGTCAATTATGGAAACATGGTGCAAGGGGTGGGTAGTGAATGTTCTTGCAGAGGATAAAGCATATTTTGTCCGGAATTATATAAGAGAAAAAAAAGAGGCTATGAAATTCTCATTTGCTCCCTTACGGACTGTTGAGGTCACTAATAATCGTTATCAACCCCAACTGGCTGTCTTCAACAATCAAGATGTAATGAATAGCATCTTCGAACGACTTAAGTGTAACCAAGATAAGGCAAACATGGCGTTGGTCTGTCGGAATTGGTCTCAGCTTTTCCTCATACACCCTAGTGCACCTGTCATTGCAGTTGTGTATGGGATTTCTCTGCATATTAATGATATCAATGGTGTGAGAATCATTCGTAGGGGTTATAGAATAATTTATAAAAGATGCAAGTGCTTTATGACTAATGATCCGGGAGCTAAATTACTCCTACATTTTTACCAAGGCGACAATCTTTTGCAAAGAGGACACCTTAGAGATCTCACTGGTGCTGAAAACCCAAAAGTGAATGAGTTGATTGACAATTTACATGTGCCATCTCCAAAACATGACATATCACTTGATACTGCAACACGCTTGCTGACTCGGGCAACTTTATCATATTTAGATTTACCTGTGTTGCTCGATATGTAGCACAGCTCCTCAACTTTTGTATCACTTTTTGCCGTGATAGTGGCTGGTCTAAATGTGCTCGGTTTTAGTGTTTTGTAGTGCTCTCTTGTAATTACGTCTATCAAGGCAGCCTTTTTTGTGTAATTACCTAGCTATGTATGAATGATATTTTTAATGAATCAAGTTTAGTTTCCTTATTATCTAGCTGTGTGAATCAAGTTTATTTTCCCTATTCTGTGAATGTCAGCTCTTATTCTGTGAAACTAGAAGCTTATTTTGTGAAACTAAGCTCTTATTCTTTGAATCTAAGAGTTTGGGTTTCACATTGTAAGCTTCTTTGTTTCACAGTTTAATAATTTTCTTTTCTTTATTCTGTGAATGTTAGCCTTTCTTCTGTGAAAGTAGAAGCTTATATTGTGAAACTAAGCTCTTATTCTGTGAATCTAAGAGTTTGGGTTTCACATTGTAAGCTTCTATGTTTCACAGTTTAATAATTTTCTTTCTGTGAAACTAGAAACTTATTTTGTGAAACTACATCCTTCTTCTGTGAAACTTATTTTCTTAATTCGTTTGTATTTACTTTTTACCTGAGATTCACAGAATAAGCTTCTAGTTTCACAATGTAAGCTTCTTGTTTCACAGAAAAAGTTAGTATTTTCCTTTTTCTGTGAAACTAGAAGCTTATTTTGTGAAACTAGATCCTTCTTCTTTGAAACTTATTTTCTTTATTCGTGTATTCTACCACTTATGCATAACAGGAAGCAAGCTAATATGAAGCGATCGGAACATCCACCTTCTACTAGTGAAACAGTTGAACCTGCTGCAAAAAAAACGAAACTATAAAGAGCGATTGCCGTCATTGAGGACCCGGATGTCTCCCGCTGGGCTTTACAACTTTATTCATAATGAGGATAGTCCACCCTCAGAACAGCAGATTCAAGCTATCAAAGAAATGGGGTTTGGGGGTCTTTTACTTCTTAAAACGGATGTTCTTCCCGGAAACTTAGCATATTGGCTAGTTTCAAATTACGACCCAATAAAAGGATGTTTGTTGGGTGGGAAGCTTCCGATTTTAGAGGAGGATATACATCTTTGTCTTGGATTGCCAATTGGTCCTAATGTTGTTGTTGAAGCAACAAATGGAGATAAGGACCCCTCTTATTTATCTGCTTTGGAGCAGTTCACTAAACAATATGGTGTTGGTTCCATTGACATCAAACTTGTTCTGCAAAAGTTGATTACACAAAGAGATGGAGGAGATGATTTCAAACGCAACTTCATCGTTTATATTTTCTCTGCTCTTTTAGGCGGTGTCGTTGGGAACAAGGTCAGTTTGAAAGTGCTAAAAAGTTTGGTGAATACTGAGTTGATCTCCAGTTTCAACTGATGCAACTTTATAAAAAAGAAATTGGCTGGCCAAGTTCAGTCTTGGAAAAAGGAAGAGTTTGGGGTTAAACAGGTGAAAGAGAATTGGTTTGGGGGACCGATTATTGTGCTGCTCTTCATTTATCTAGACCGTTGTGTCTTTAAATCGCGCATTGTGAGTCGTCAATATCCTACGTTATCGACTTGGACAAAAGATGCTATATACAAGAGAATTAAGGATGAATTGAATGACCCAACTTCCAAGGAGAGAACTTTCGGCATGGGTGTTGTTGAGCCTCCAATTGTCAGACGTGAGCAGCATGGACCTTTGCTTGCTATTGAGTTTGCAACAGACAAGCAAGCACAAAAATCTAAATCAGCTATTCAGGAAATTGTTGTTCGGCAACCTGAACAAGAAGAATCTGAACAAGAAGAATCTGGAAAATCTGAACAACCCAAACATGAAGGAGAAACTGGAAAGCCTGGCATTTCTGAAGATAACAGTGATGTGAAGCTTGTTACTGATCTTGCAAATTCAGCAAAAGTCATGGCTCATGCTTTCATGAACTACAAATGTCTTGTCAGTCAAGCTTCCTTGAAATTACCTTCATCAGCAACAGTTTCTAAACTAGTTGCAGTTGTTGATGGTATTGCAGATGGATTTAGGCTGTCTCAACAAGATAAAAATGAGCAAAATGAGGAGAATGTTGAGACAGCAAATAATGAGGAGAATGTTGAGACAGCAAATAATGAGGAGAATGTTGAGACAGCACATAATGATAATTTGGAGATTGATGATAATGAGAAGGCGATTGTGGATGGTACTGGTGAGAATGTTCATGAGGATGCGGGTAAATTTTATGGGTGGTCTGAAGCTGAACTGTTGGCGGCATTGGACATAATGGGTGACTCCTTTCAGCCAATACAGCCACATTGTTCACCGGCAAAACCAGAAATGCCAAGCTTTAGGCTCTTTCCAGATGATGACCACTTTTTATCTCCACCCTCTCAACCTGAACGTGAACCTGAGCCTGAACCTGAACCTGAACCTGAACATGAACGTGAACCTGAAGCTGAACCTCAACTTGAACATTCAACACGTTGTGATGAAGCCGAACTCGATCGTTCAACATCTTGTGTTCATGCTGAAGGACCTGGAGGACCTTCTATGTCCACACCAGTGGTAGAGGATCTTCCTGTGGTAGGGAGCACTAATAAAGAGGTCATTGACGTAGGAGATACTCCTCCGAATGTTTACAAGCGTCGATCCAAAGGTGAATGTCATTCACCTGTCAATCCAAAGGTGAAGAGGGCCATAGTTCCATCAGAGGTCTATCGATCTCCGTATTTGCAAAGAAACATGAATATTCTTAAGGGTTTTACTCAAGCGGAGAAGCCTGTATTGGATTTCATCTTTTTGGATTCATGTGAAAGGTATTGACTTATTTTATTAATTTTTCAAACCTTGTATTTTAATTTTTACTCAGCAATAACATGTTTCACAATATAGCCTTCCAGTTTCACTTAATAAGGTTTTTAGTTTCACAGAATAAGCTTCTTGTTTCACAGCCCTTATTCTGTGAAAGTAAGCCCTTATTCAGTGAAACTACAAGCTTATGTTGTGAAACTAAGCGCTTATTCTGTGAAATTTAAGAGTTTGGGTTTCACAATGTAAACTTCTTGTTTCACAGAATAAGCTTGTGGTTTCACAGGATAAGTTTCTAGTTTCACATGTTAAACATCTAGTTTCACAGTTTCACAGTTTCACAGTATGTCCTTCCAGTTTCACAGAATAAGCTGCTAGTTTCACAAAGTAAGCTTCTAGTGTCACAGAATAAGCTTCTAGTTTCACAGTTTCACAGTTTCATAATATGTGCTCCCTGTTTCACAGAATAAGCATGCAGTTTCACAAATTAAGCTTTTAGTTTCACATTTTTGGTCAAACTTACTAAACATTGAAATACTCTTATTTTTAATTTTGATCGTATATTTAATACCATTTGAGGGTGTGACCTGTGCTTTTAATGACTGTTTCCAGTGACATTCTTTTCAAAAGTCAAACTCAGAAATTGACAAGGAAGCAATTGACGAGTTTGCCTGAAAGTGATCAAGTATCTTCTGCTGTGATAGATGTTTGGTGTGAGTTTCTAAACAGTAGTGAGAGCTTGAGATCACGAGATTCTGCTTGTCGTTTATTTGTGCCACACTCCACACACAGTCTTAGTCTCTCTACCTCTTTTCTATAATCCCATTTTACATGGTGTGCACTTATAATCATTACTCACACATGATTCGATTTTTGTTCCAGTGTCTCGACAATGTTGATTTTGCTGCTACCCAATTAGTAAGTTTTTTTTTATATTTGGTCTTATTATATTCAAGCTTTAAGGTGGACTTGTCTTTTTTATTCATTGCTTTTTTTTATCTGTTGTCTTTCAGATTTTGACTCCGATCATCTCTCCCGAATGCCCACCATTCTTGTTTTGTTTTGATCTGAGACCGGAATCTTGCAAATGCCAAGTCATCCATGCTATGAAAGACACACCTGTTGATTATACTTCTTTTTTAAAACATACGGTACATCTATTTTACCTATTTTTGGACTCGTTCTTACTCCATTACCTTACTAATTGCTCTTTGTAATTACTCTTTTGTTCATACAGCAACACAGGCTCATCAACCTTCTTCAATCAAAGTTGCCAGCAGTGACAAGTACTGCTTCAATGACGATTCCAGAAGTGTTTATCCCAAAATCAAATCTGAAATCCTCACAAATTGATAATGGCCTCTATCTGCTGAACATAATGGAGAATTACAAAGGGAGCAAAAATAATTCTGTAATAACCATAAATACTGTAAGATTGCTTTTCAACATCTAATTTAATTTCTATACAATTGCCACAACTTTATTTCCTAGTTTTTCTGAAACCCATTTTGTTTGCATCAATAGGAAACTCAGCGCAAGCGTTTTGCATTGCGGGTGTGCTATCATATTGTTACATGTTCTGTTAATCTGTCCAAAGAAATAGTCACAAAAGATGCACTAGAATCGAGTTCCTCTATGACACCACCTTTTACTGAGAAGGAATTGGTGGCTTGTGTTGGGAGAAGAGCAATCGCAAACAAATTGTAATGTCACACTTTTTCTTTGATTTCTTGAATTATGTTTTTTTAAATTGTGTGAGATATATTGACTAATTGTATTTTGTTCAATAATTAAGTGAGGTTCTGGTGTCCACTCCGTGGATGGAAGTCACTAGAGATGCTTTGCAGACCCTTACATCGCGTGGCCTTATTATGGATCAGGTAAGTATTATATTCCCATTCCTGACCATGTTTCTTTTTTTACATGGTTCCTTATTTGGTGGATCTCAGACCTTATTCTGTGAATCTTAGAGGTTTTTTTGTGAAACTTGATGGTGATTTCGTGAAAGTGGATGCTTCATTTTGTGTACGTTTTATCTGTAGATCATTGATATTGTTGGGATTAAGCGCACACTTGGTAAACCAAATGTGATTTACTTGCCAACGACAGTATATGTGAGCTTCAAATCCTTCAGATGTTGATATTCAAGTGTTTTTCATTCTGAAAGTTGCTCATCCAGAGACTAAAATTGCCTTTTTTGTGTCATTCAGGGTCTTAATGCAGATACTAACCCAGAGATTTGGGGTCAATATATACAGTCCTCATACACTCCAGCAGATGGTAGCCAGATTGATTTGGTCAGATCCTTCAGTTCTGCTATTCATTTTGTTATTTATTTACTGTCATTCATGTGTGTTTTTTGATTGATTATTCCCATACATTTACTATCTCAGGTTTTTATCCCTTTGCATAACGACAAATTGAAGCATTGGTGGGCTTGTATTTGCGACATAAAGAAGCAAAAAATTACATCCTTGACTCATCCATGGATATAAAAGTGGATAAAGAAAACAACAAGGCCATGAACATTGTATGATTTTTTTTCCAAAATATTGTAGAGTTTTTGTTTTAGTATACCGCAAAATATATTTTTGATCTTTTATTGTCCTTTTCTTCTCAGTTGTACAATGTTGCAACTATTTTGGGAGAGTCGTACAAATGTTTGAAGAACATGCACATGCATGATTTTGTCAATCTCGAAGTCACTCAACAAAAAACGGGGTGCGTAGTTTGACTTGTTTTGTTAAACTTAGTCCGTGATCATTTGTTGAATCTCAGACCTTGTTCAGTGAATCTCAGACCTTATTATGTGAAACTTTGTTACACTCATAAGTGCTTATATGTTTTTATGTCTAGTTATGATTGTGGAGTCTTTCTGCTAAAGTGGGTGAGTGCATTGGAAGATCAGAGTTTATGGACGAACAGTGACTATTTTGAGGTGAGTTCATTACTATATGAAAATAAAGTCGTGCATTCCACGAATATTAGCATGAATACACTAATTTAATATACGTCACTCTATGCAGGGTTTGGTAGATTATCGAAAGTCGATCATGTTGGAACTTCTTATGTGGAATGAGAATACTGTCAGGTCTTACTTTGTGAATCTACACATGAAAGTTTTAAATTCTTAATTCCTTGGCTGAATATATTGTAATATGTATATTTTGTACTTGTGTTTGGTTTTATAGGTCTTCCCTTGTTAAACCGAAAAAGCAAAAAAGCAAAAAATGAAGCTAAAGCATGTCAATTGAAGGACTTTTTTGTGAATGAATTGTATCTGATTCTCATGCTGTTGGGGACCATGCTGTTTGGGATAATGTCCCTTCCCACGTTGGTGAAATCGACGTTGTCAATCTTGAAGTTTCCTCAACAAAAAACAAGGTGTGTAGTTTTGTTAAACTTAGTCAGTCATCATTTGGTGAGTCTCATACCTTATTCAGTGAATCTCAGCACTTAGCATTCACCAAAACTGCTTCTAGTTTCACAAGTTAAGCTTCTAGTTTCACAATTTATGAGCTTAGGTTTCACAATATAAGAAAACTTATTCTGTGAATGTCAGGTGTTCTTCTATGAATCTAGAATCTTAACTTGTGAAACTAAACCCTTAATCTGTGAATCTGGAGATTTGATGGATTTTATGTCTTTATAGAGTTATATTGCTTCTCATTGCTTGATTTTAACTCCACTTGTAGATGATGAAAACGATGAAAATAAGATGGTCGAGTCATTGCAACTGGACTTCGACATTGTTAAGGCCGCAACAAATAATTTTTCGAAATTGTGGACAAGGTGAAAAGGAATTCCAGTCAGAAGAACTTGGTGAAATGTGTTTTTGTTGTGATGTTTTTGTTGCTATAAATTGACATTGTAAATTTTGAAGTTGTAATATAGCCATCTAGTTTCACAAAATAAGCATATAGCCATCTAGTTTCACAAAATATATTTCTTGCAGTTGTCTACCGCCCCGAAGGGAAAAATTGCTGGAAAGAAAACCGAGGAAGCGAGCACGTAAGTGATCTCGTGATCTTCGCTTTCTCCTGTCATCTTCTATAGCCTTTATGTTGACATGTTTATAGTTTCTATTGTCTCAGTCAACATAATTTTACGCGTTGCAAGCTTCACACTTGAATCCTTTTTTTAAAATATATTTTTTATTACTGGACTCATGCCTAAGCGGGGCTCGAATGATGATACATCTTAGTTGAACCCAAATTATTTTGCAACCAGTTTGTTAAGCCACAACTACCTCAAAATTAAATGCTCCAACCTGTCACATAACCACAACTACCTCAAAATTAAATGCTTCACAACCATAAAAAGTAGTACACGTAGTAAGCAAGTGCACTATATAAGAGAAGGGAAGTTGATATCATCAAACACCCTATTCCAATATACAACCATTTACACTACAAATACATATATAGTCTTCTTGTTTCAGAGTTTAGGTTTTTTTCTTATCATCAAACTCCTTAGCCATGACCATCCACGGTGATTGATCACTGCCGTCTCTTGTCGCTATCTTGAGATGGTAGTGATCAATCACCTTGGATGGTCATAGCTGGGGATTTTTCATGCACGTAATGGTAATTTATGACAACAGGTATTTATGACAGATATTTCAATAAAAACTGCTTCTAGTTTCACAAGTAAAGCTTTTAGTTTCACAATTTATGACAACAGGTTTCACAATATAAGAAAACTTTTTCTTCTGTGAATGTCAGGTCTTCTTCTGTGAATCTAGAAGCCTATATTGTGAAACTAAGCATGTAATCTGTGAAACTAAGCCCCTAGTTTCACAGTATAAGCCCCTAATTTCACAGTATAAGCCCCTAGTTTCACAGTCTATAAAACCTAAACTACTTCCCCGCATCACGGACCCAAATATAAAGAAAACTATACATCTTCGCCTTCCTCATCTTCTTCTTCTTCTTCTTCTTCTTCTTCTTCTGTTGTATCTCCCTGAAAGAAAATGAAACATTAAAATAAATACTTTTGAGACGTAACTTGCATTGCTTAAGTAATAAAAATTATACTTAAAATTAAAATCAACAATATAAGCCCCTAGTTTCACAATATAAGCCCCTAGTTTCACAGTTTAAGGCCTAGGATTCACAATATTATAAACAACCTAAAATCAGCCCTTTATCAACAGGTTTCACAGTATAAGCCCTTAGTTTCACAGTATAAGCCCCTAGTTTCACAATATAAGCCCCTAGTTTCACAGTATAATAAACATGAATAAAAAAAATCAAGTAAAGGAATAATACATACTTGATTCTCAGGAGGATGCTCTTCAAAATCATATGGACAATTTCTTTTATCATGGGGTGACATTCGTTTACAATTATCACACAACCTTTTTGGTTTTTTTGCTTTTATGATTGCCTTATTTTTGCTACTGACCAGCCGCTTCCCGCTACCCTTGTTCTTAGAGAACTTAGGTGGTAAGACATTTCCTTCTTTTGGAGCCTTGCAGTTTAGAAGGATTTCCAATTCTTGTTCTTTTGTCAAAGCCTTTGGGTTTGGCTCCAACTTCTCTCGGAATTCTTTTAAAAGCTTAGCAAATTCTCTCACATCAGACTCTTTTTTTCTTTTGAGGATCCCCACAGTTGCATAAATCTCAGACCACAACCGAGACATTCCAAATTTCGGGCTACTAGTAGGATTGTAGTTGTCCAAAAGATTTCCATTCGAATCATAAATAGGGTTTCTAAGTGCATTCTTACTCCACCTACCCAAAATGTATTTCTCAGGTATTTCCTTAGTTTTACCCGAGCAAACCCAAATGATGTGATAACATAAAATACCTCTCCGTTCAAATAGTTTACAGGAACATCTCACGTCCATTGTTCCTTTATTGTACTCAACTGCGTAGCTCTTTTTCTTGATCGCGTCTTCAACTATCAAAATCTCAGAGTTAGTTACAGGATCTGGTGGGGTGTATCCACCCACACTACACCCATTTATCGAGCCCTTAACCTCATTTTGAAAGTCATAGAAGACTTCATGTGTATATACTCTCGCTCCATGGGCTTCCCAGTTTGAACGATATAAGGTTTCAGGCATTGAATTATCACTCTGTGCTTCAAGAAGTTTTAGAGCATGCCTTTGTTGGTCGATGGCACTCTCAAACCTCATCCAAAACTCAACCAAGATCCCATATTTATTCTCAAATCTTTTAAAAAAACTATTAGCACTCTCTAATCTCTGTGTGGTTCTTAAAATGTTACCCATCGGAACATTTCTGAAATACGCTGGTATCCATTTGTGTCTTTCAGCAAACTTTCCACTCAACCATATATTATCCTCTAACGAGAATTCTGTGATGACCTTAACCCAATTCTCCTCAAATTCCTCAGGTTCCATGTCATTGCTCCAAACAACATTGTTCAGACGTGATAAGAATTCAGTGTCTTTGCAAATTGTGCTCCCAACCTTGTCTGTTACTTTTTTCATAATGTGCCACATGCAAAACCGATGTCTTGCTGTTTTGAACACAACTGCATGTAACAAAATAAGATTACTCAAAAAAAATCATCCTCATTTATCAACAGGTTTCACAAATATAGACTTGTAGTTTCACAGAATACGAATCCAGTTTCACAAGTTAAGCTTTTAGTTTCACAAGTTATGAACTCAAAAAATCAGGATCTTTTATCAACAGGTTTCACAATATAGCCATCTAGTTTCACAAAATAAGGATCTAGTTTCACTGCCTAAGCTTCTAGTTTCACAAGTTAAGAATTCAAAAAATCAGGCTGATTTTTCAACAGGTTTCACAATATGGCCTTCCAGATTCACAGTATAAGGATCTAGTTTCACTTCATAAGCATGTAGTTTCATAGTTTTTGCATCTTCAGCTTCAAGTTTCACAAGTTAAGAAAACTAGAAAAATTGCACGATATAAAAACATACCAGGGAACGCCTTTTTTATTCCTCCATCTTGGTCAGTGATAATGTAATTAGGTTCTTTTCCACCCATTGATTTCAAAAATTGCTGAAACGCCCAGATAAATGCTTCATCGTCTTCATGATCTAAAAGAGCGCATGCAAATGTTATTGACTTTTTATGATGGTCAATGCCAGTGAAAGGGGTGAATATCATGTTATATTTGTTAGTGCCATAGGTTGGATCGAATGAAATTGCATCACCAAACACTGAGTAACATCTCTTTGCCTCAGCATCTGTCCAAAAAATCCTTGTCAAAGCTTTCTCAGAATCGATTTCATACACAAATTCTAACCCTTTTGTGTCACGGAGGGTTTCCAAACGTGAGATAAACATGTCTCCATCCTTACTCTTAATGAAACACTTCAAATCCCGTTGGAAATTCTTGAATTGTGAAAGGGAAGCCCCCACATTTTCGAACCCTTCGACTTGCTCTTTGCATAGCTGGTATGTTAAGCTAGCCCCAACATTAACTCTTGAATTCTGGACAATTATTTGCTTATGAAATTCATTCATATTTGCTGCAAGTTTATCAAATTCCCTATTCTTTACAAAGGTCACTGGGTGATTGTGACCCTCATGAAATTGTTCAACGATGTACTTGTTATAATGGAACTTGTATTTGACCATTGCACGACAACCCCACCTTCTAATTTTGGTTGTTCTTGTAAATGCTTGCTTATTTGAACTTTCAGCCTCATCTCCTTCAGTTCCCTTCACACCAGTTTTTGGTTTTGCACTTTTTCCAATATTTGAACCAGTTTCAGAACCAGTTTCACTTGCAACAGTTTCAAGAGGTTTTCCTTTCCTCTTATTATGGCCTTCACGATTACAAACCATGGCTTTAGTTCGAATATTACCATCACGAAACCTCTTCGTTGTAGATTTCCTAGCTTCAAACCCACAAGCAGTAGCATACACTTGATAGAACGTCATTGCCGACTCTAGATCTAAAAATAACTTCCCAACAGTAGGTGCAATATCTTCTGCAACTCTGACAATCCATTCGTCACTACCACCCGGTGTGTGATTCACCAAAGTAATAGGCGTACCAACCGGTACTGTAGGTGTGGATTGTGCTGTTAAAATTGTAGAAACCTCTCCGTTGGTGTTGACAATGGAATCAGTACCTATATAAAGTCAAAACATATAAACTAAATCAACCTTTTTTTTATCAGGTTTCACAATGTAAGTTTCTAGTTTCACAGATTAAGCATCTAGTTTCACATTTTCAGCATCTAGTTTCACAGTTTCAGCATCTAGTTTCACAGCTTCAGCATCTGGTTTCACAATATAAAAAGACTAAACAAAATCAGACTTTTTAATAAGCATGGTTTCACAATATCAGCTTCTAGTTTCACAGTTTATTTTGCCTAGGATTCACAATATAAGAAAGCTAAACTAAATCAACCTTTTTTAATCAGGTTCCACAATGTAAGCTTATAGTTTCACAATATTCATAAACTTCAATTAAGTCCTATATTCACAAAATAAGCCCCTAGTTTCAGCCTTTTTATAATCACAATACAATAGTCATAAACTTCAATAGGTCCTACATTCACAAAATAAGGTCCTACATTCACGAAATATAAAAAGCGATCCATATATTTAACAAATTGAGCAGAAATTGAATTAGAAAACAATAATGTAAACGACAAAAAACGACATACCTGATTCAATAGTAATATTATCATCAACCGTGGTGATATCTAGATTCTCCATAGCTATTAAAGCTGCAAAATAATCGAAAATAATGTCATAATCGAAAATAATGTCATAATCGTGAGAAAAATTCATGAAATTCGAACAATCGCATGAAATTCAAACAATCGCATGAAATTCGAACAATCGCATGAAAATCGAAGAATCAAATTATCAAATTACCTGAAAATTAGTCTTAATCTTCTTCCAAAATCAATTCAATTGAATTTGTATGTTGCTTTGATGGAATTTACGAACAATCGGAGGACCAAATCGATTTTGCGTTGAATTTGAGGTTTTTTTTTGGTCGTAAAGAGTTTTCAGCCCAAATGACAAGATTTGGGTTGGGTTTAATTATGTTTTTAATATTTTTAGTGAGAGGAAGCTTTTTGGCCCAAATGACAAGATTTGGTTTGACCCTAATTTTCAGCCCACATTGAATAATTCGCAAGGGAAGTCAGCCCAACAGGTTATGGACGCGTGAATTTGGCCCAAACAGGTTATGTGTGGGGAATAAAGCATGTATTCGCCCCAAACTTGCAGGATTATAATGAAACATACAATTGTGATTATAGTCATAAGTTAATTAAAAGCATGAAAAAGAAATCAACCTTTGGTCCTTTGTGTTTATGGCCTAAGAACAGGAATTAAAGTAAATTCCCTCCTATAACTTGCACCCAAGACTTGATTGAGATGATGCCGCGTGTGCTAGAAAATACTCTCCAATTGTCTTGCAATATGGGGAGAGCCTTTTGAGGTTTTAGATGTGAGATCTGAGTTTTGGGAAAAAGATGTTCTCAAAACCCTAATTATTCTTGAGATCTGTTTTAAATCAGTAAAACAATCAGTAGTCTCACAAAAGGAGAAGTTCTCTCCTTTTGTAATACTTGGCCGGCCGAGATTGGTCTTGGGTAGGAGTGGGCTTTCCACTCTTACCTTATTCCAATGCATGATTCGACCCATTTTGCTAAAATATAATTTGCGGGTATTTATTATAAATCGCACACATGTTATCAGATATTAATACAGTCGATATATTAATAATGGTCTGATAAAATACGATATTGTATAATTGGCCAAATTAATATAACTGTTTATATTAATACGCAAATTCAATATTTAATTAAATATAACTGCTTGTATTTAATTTTACGAATTAATCATATAATTCGCATTAGCTAAAATTATTTAATCCGTATTAAATAATAATCTCAACATCTCATTGACTAATTTAATAGTCAATACCTCTGACTAACTGTTTAGTCATATCCGGCATAAATGTGACTGTATTTTCATACCTTCACATCTCTCAAACGTGTCCTATAGGTGTGACGTATAGGGACCAGTTGATCACCGCCATCCGTATGACAATAACGTCAAACTTATCTAGCAAGCGAACCGTTATTGATAAACGTGGATCAACTGATAATAATACAAAAGTATGCCCTTGTGATCCTTTAAGAGATTTAGTAAGTCATTGTACTAACTGTCAAGGACACCAGCCCCAACAATCTCCCACTTGTCCGTACAAGGGTATGTGCAATGACGTTATCACACTACATGTGGAGGACACAAGTCTCCAACAAACTCCCACTTGTCCGTACAAGTGTAGGTGCGATAACCGAATCTCATATCCTTTTAAAATTTCTCCCACTCAATGTAAGACAATTTGCAAATCCTCATTCGCAAAGGTCGTATCTCACAAGCGATCTGTATCAAGAGTGGTTTCCCCGACTAGAGAGTAACTTAACTGATAAAACGAATCTGTATTCGAGCATGGCCATGCATTTCAGTTATTACTCCTCGAGTGGCCCTGAGAAATGATAAAATCCTGATAAGGGTTTGGATATTTCCCTCAACTCGAATCCTGCCGATATCGCGCAGCATGAAATAACCCAGAAAAAATCCTCTTGGCCCCTGTTACGGTGACCGTGGGAAAGAAACCAAAGTTACCCAAAATCTGCCTTAATCTCAAGAAACAGTTGAAAGTCAAAAGACTCGACTCTAAGGAACACTATGGAGGTCCTATCCACGACCCGACACCCAATGTTATAAAACAATTAGGACTCCATAACGTTGTCACGGGGTGTCCTACGAGATATCCGTATAACTCGCCTTTGTGATTGGTCAGTCAGCCGCGTGACTTATGGCTCGTTGAACCCACCATCAACCAACGTCACAAAATGATTACCTGAGTTATCAGCTCAAGTGGGTAATCAAGGACCAAAACGATGTAATGTTAATCAGTTCACTTTGTGGTGTTCAAAATTGGCGTACAATTCCACATGAAAAACAAAACATTTTATATCATAACAATAAGGTTGAATAGAGTACACGAGAAAATGAATTATTACATGAATTCATAAAAGAGTACTACAACTTAGGAACACATCTAATTCCCATGGAATGAATGTGTCCTTCATGCTTATCATGTGGTAATGCTTTAGTGAGAGGATCAGCTATGTTGTCATCCGTAGCGATCTTATCAATGAAAATCTCCTTTTGCTCCACGTAATCTCTGTTTAGATGAGCTTTCCGTTGTACATGCCTAGCCTTGTTGCTAGACTTATGCTCCTTAGCTTGGAAGATGGCACCTTTATTATCACAATAAACGGTGATTGGGTCATTCGAACTAGGCACTACTGATAGTCCTTGTAAGAATTGACGCATCCATATTGCTTCCTTAGCTGCTTCTGAGGCGGCATAGTACTCGGACTCAGTCGTAGAATCTGTTGTAACACTCTGTTTAGAACTTTTCCAGCTGACAGCAGCGCCATTAAGAGTAAAAACGAACCCGGACTGAGATTTCGAGTCATCTCGATCCGTTTGGAAGCTAGCATCTGCGTAACCCGTGGCGCAGAGCGTCGAGTCGCCTCCGTAAGTCAATCTCCAATCTTTAGTCCTCCGTAGGTACTTAAGAATGTTTTTCACGGCCATCCAGTGTTGTTCACCTGGATGAGCTTGGAATCGACTTGTCATACTCAATGCATATGCAACGTCAGGATGTGTGCATATCATGGCATACATGATCGATCTTATTGCCGAGGCATAAGGAATCCGACTCATGCGCTCTTTCTCTTCCAATGACTTAGCTTCTTGAGTCTTGCTCAAGTGAAGCCCAGGAGTCATAGGGAGGAACCCCTTCTTGGAGTTCGTCATGCTGAATCTCTCTAGAATCTTATCTATATAAGACTCCTGACTGAGAGACAACATCCGTCGTGATCTATCCATGTAGATACGGATGCCCAAAATTCTTTGTGCCTCTCCCAGATCTTTCATCTGGAAATGGTTTTTCAACCATGCTTTAACCGAAGATAGGAGAGGTATGTCATTCCCAATCAAGAGTATGTCGTCGACATGCAGTACTAGGAATACAATCTTGCTCCCACTCGACTTGATATAGAGACATGGTTCCTCGACTGATCGAACGAATCCATTCTCTTTTATCACTTGGTCGAAGCGATGATTCCAACTCCGCGATGCTTGCTTAAGTCCATAGATGGAACGCTTAAGTTTGCAAACCTTCTTAGGATGTTCTGGATCAATAAAACCCTCGGGTTGTACCATGTACAACTCTTCCTCCAAATAACCGTTTAAGAAGGCGGTTTTAACGTCCATTTGCCATATTTCATAGTCATGAAATGCGGCGATCGCTAAGATAATCCGAATGGAACGTAGCATGACTACGGGTGCAAAGATCTCATCGTAGTGCAAGCCTGGCACTTGGGTGAAACCTTTAGCAACTAGTCTTGCCTTATGGATGTCTTGTTTACCTTCCACGGCATGCTTTATTTTGTAAAGCCATTTGCATTGAAGGGGACGCACCTTTGCAGGTAAGTCCACAAGATCCCACACGTTGTTCTCATACATGGAGTCCATCTCGGATTGCATGGCTTCTAGCCATAGTTTTGAGTCAGAACTGGTCATGGCACCTTTATAGGTTGTGGGTTCATTACCCTCTAGGAGTAAGACGTCATCTGTATCGTGTTCCTCGACCATACCAATGTATCTGTCCGGAGGAATAGAGACTCTTCCCGACCTCCTAGGTTCCTCAGGAATATCTACCGCAGCCTCGGTTGAAGTAACTGTTTCCTCCAATGGTTGCTCGGCAGTTGGTTCTTGAACCTCCGATAACTCGAAGGTTCTATTACTCGACTTGTTCTCGAGAAATTCTTTCTCTAAGAACGTCGCACTAGCCGCAACAAAAACACGTTGTTCGGTTGGCGAGTAGAAGTAATGACCAAAAGTTCCCTTTGGATAGCCTATAAAGTATGTTTTGACCGATCGCGGGCCGAGCTTATCCTCGTGTCTCCACTTGACATAAGCCTCGCAGCCCCAAACCCGAATAAAGGACAAGTTAGGGACCGTTCCCTTCCATAATTCGTATGGAGTCTTGTCAACAGCTTTAGACGGACTTCGGTTAAGTATTAGAGCGGCCAACAAAAGAGCATAGCCCCACAATGAATCAGGCACGACGGTGTGACTCATCATGGATCGAACCATATCAAGTAGAGTTCGATTTCTCCGTTCGGACACACCATTTAATTGTGGTGTTCCAGGTGGAGTTAACTGTAGCACGATGCCACAGTGTTTAAGGTGTTGATCAAACTCGTGTGAAAGATACTCACCACCACGATCAGAACGTAGTGCTTTAATCTTTCTACCCAGCTGGTTCTGTACCCGATTCTGGTATTCTTTGAACTTGTCAAAGGATTCACTTTTGTGCTTCATTAAGTAGACATAGCCATATCTACTCAAATCATCCGTGAAAGTGATGAAATACCTATAGCCTTCTCGTGCGTTGATCGACATAGGGCCACATACGTCCGTATGTATGAGTCCTAATAGGTCGGCAGCGCGCATTCCAACACCTTTGAAGGAAATACGAGTCATCTTACCGATGAGACATGATTCACACGTGCCATATGATTCGAAATCAAAGGGCGAGATAGCTCCATTCTGTATAAGCTGTTTCACGCGTTTCTCATTTATGTGTCCCATACGACAATGCCATAGGTAAGTTTGATCTTTGTCACCTACCTTTAATCTCTTATTATTCACATGTAATATTTCGGTGGTTTGATCTAAAACATAAATTCCATTCATGGAAACTGCCTTGCCATAAATCATATTGTGTAAGGAGAAAATACAGCTATTATTCTCTATTACAAATGAAAAACCGAGTTTGTCAAGCGCAGAAACTGAAATAATGTTTTTGGACAAACAAGGAACATAATAACAGTTATATAAAGATAACTCGAATCCACTTGGAAGCTGGATTACGTATGTTCCCCTCGAGATTGCAGCAACACGTGCTCTATTCCCGACACGCAGGTCAACCTCACCCTTGATTAGGGGTTCTTGGTTTCGGAGGCCCTGCACATGATTACATAGATGAGAACCACAACCAGTATCTAGTACCCAAGTTCCGTAACTTGCATGGTTAATCTCAATCATGTGAATAAAAGAAGAAGAAGACATACCAACAGGAGTAACGCGGCCTGCCTTAATGTCCTCACGATACACGGGGCATGAGCGCCTCCAATGCCCAGTCTTGTGGCAATGGTGACATTCCATGCTTGTATCCTTGCTCTTTGTTTTGCCCTGTGAGTTGCTTGACTCACCTGGCCCACTCTTAGTAAATCCTGACTTCTTAAACTTGGGCTTGCCTACTGTTAGGTCGCCCTGAGCTTTAGCTTTACCCTTACCCTTACCCTTACTGGAGATCATGAGAACATCTTACTTCACGCTCCCACTTAATTTCAGATCCTTCTCGGTCTGTACGAGAAGGGAGTGGAGCTCATGAGGAGTCTTCTTCATGTCATTCATGTAATAGTTGGCCCTAAAGAGGGCGAACCTCATGAAGTGAATGAAGCATTCGATCAACGATTATGTTCTCACTGATCTTGCAGTTTAGGGCCTCCAGTTTCTCGATATTCTCAATCATGTGAAGAATATGTGGGCTAACAGCTTGGCCCTTCTGGAGTTTCGCCTCAAAGAAGCGACAGGTATGCTCATAAGAAACGATTCTCGGAGCCTTTGAGAATTCGTTAGTGAGCGTGGTGAAAATCTTGTTTGCACCATGGGTTATGAAGCGTCTTTGCAAATTGGATTCCATTGCATAGATGAGTACGTTCTTTATCGCACCCGCTTCCATGACGAAGTCGCTATGAGCGCGAACTTCGTTAGCTCTAGCTCCAGTTCCTGGGTGTGGCGGAATGGGCTCAGTTAAGTACTTGAGCTTTCCGTCAGCAATGGCAGCATTCCGTAGTGCTGCCTCCCAGTCAGAGAAGTTTGACCCATCATTCCTCAGTCTTGTGGACTGATTCATGGAGTCCATGAAGGCTTTTAGCCAGGATTCACGTGCTAGCTTGACACTTGGCATTGGGTCTTCACCAGCCATTTAGTTATACAGCAGTTTAATTGAACGTGTTCTAGACTGAAAAGAAGATAAAACAAAACCATATAAGCAACTCATTGTTGTGATTTAAGTCTATATTAAATTGAATTTAAACTCGTAGACTCGTGCATTTATATAATTGATCTCCCTCAAGAATTATATAAATGATCCCAAGACTCAATTTCCGTATATTGATAAGCCCACAGTTTGGCTAATTCCACCGTTGGAACTCTTGGTCGATAGATTTCCGTAAATCCTATCTATTAGTCCATCTCAGTCACTGGATATTATCGATTGACCATGATGTTGAGAAAAAATAAATCATCTGTTCCCACTTACCCGACGTAGAAGGGGTCATATTATGCCTACCGACGAAGAAGGGATTCATGGGAGGCTGATTTATAAAGACTATTCTCAATTTTTGGTTATACGAGGAAGACCCCATCGACTTATATTTATTCATATTAAGTGAACTAAAATCTAGCATATTCGTGAATGAATGAAATAAAGTGATGGCTTTACAATTGACATGTGACATCTGTATTGTCACAGAAAACTAACGCGTAACCTCTACATGAGTCAGTTTTCAGGCATGTAATAGGTGGTTTGGTTTTAGGCGGAATATGATGCAAGCTATTATCGATGAAAGCATAAAATAAATGCGATAAACGTAAATAAAAGTCCTAGTGTGGCCTATCCTACCAAAATAAACATAAAACAACTTGGAATCCACTGTTGGACCCTAGAAGCTTGTCTTGATGTTCTATCTTGGTCCTTGCAGTGGGAGTGATCATCCGGTCTCCGTTTTCGGTCTTCACAAAATTACTAATTTAAATTACAAAAGTAGTCCTAGATACATTCTAATTTAAATACAAAAGTAATTACATGGCAAAAACCCAAAACGGAGATTCAAGATCTCAAAATTACAAGCAAGATTGTGTCCCATCATTACGGTGACACAATCTTCTAAGGCCACACTAAGTTACAACCGTTTGCAAAAATTAAATACGTTATTGAAAGCATTCACAAGGCATTCAACAAGACGATAAATAAAATGCATCAACTAAAACAAAATTCATTCATGACATAATACTGTTATTATGATTAACAAATTTTTACCAAACCACCTTTTAGGATTAAAATTATGTGATTATACCGTTTTAACCACTTTAATTTTAATAAGTTTATAATCCTATTATTTTAAACCGTTTTATAATATGTATCAAACGAGGGTGAACCGTTTCACAAAATTAATAATATACTATTTCCGTATATAGTATATTACTAAAGGCCATGTGAAAATAAAACATGTTATTTTCGGAAAAAAAAAACGAGTATGTTACAGGGGTGGTCTACCGACCCAATAAACAGGTCTACCGACCACCTGGCGAAAAAAAAAAAATTTTTTTTTTTAAAAGCAGAATGGTCGACCGACCCGAAAAACAGGTCGACCGACCACAAAACACGAAACCGAGTTTCTGAACACGATTTCTCACAAAAGATAAACTGTCGGAACAGAAAAACACGCAGGAGGCGGTCGACCGACCGCAACGGGGGGTCGATCGACCGACTTAGCGGCAGAAGACGATTTTTCAGGTTTTAAAACTTACGAAAAACACAAAGGTAAAATTTTCATGGCCTCGCTCTGATACCACTTGTGGGGAATAAAGCATGTATTCGCCCCAAACTTGCAGGATTATAATGAAACATACAATTGTGATTATAGTCATAAGTTAATTAAAAGCATGAAAAAGAAATCAACCTTTGGTCCTTTGTGTTTATGGCCTAAGAACAGGAATTAAAGTAAATTCCCTCCTATAACTTGCACCCAAGACTTGATTGAGATGATGCCGCGTGTGCTAGAAAATACTCTCCAATTGCCTTGCAATATGGGGAGAGCCTTTTGAGGTTTTAGATGTGAGATCTGAGTTTTGGGAAAAAGATGTTCTCAAAACCCTAATTATTCTTGAGATCTGTTTTAAATCAGTAAAACAATCAGTAGTCTCACAAAAGGAGAAGTTCTCTCCTTTTGTAATACTTGGCCGGCCGAGATTGGTCTTGGGTAGGAGTGGGCTTTCCACTCTTACCTTATTCCAATGCATGATTCGACCCATTTTGCTAAAATATAATTTGCGGGTATTTATTATAAATCGCACACATGTTATCAGATATTAATACAGTCGATATATTAATAATGGTCTGATAAAATACGATATTGTATAATTGGCCAAATTAATATAACTGTTTATATTAATACGCAAATTCAATATTTAATTAAATATAACTGTTTGTATTTAATTTTACGAATTAATCATGTAATCCGCATTAGCTAAAATTATTTAATCCGTATTAAATAATAATCTCAACATCTCATTGACTAATTTAATAGTCAATACCTCTGACTAACTGTTTAGTCATATCCGGCATAAATGTGACTGTATTTTCATACCTTCACATCTCTCAAACGTGTCCTATAGGTGTGACGTATAGGGACCAGTTGATCACCGCCATCCGTATGACAATAACGTCAAACTTATCTAGCAAGCCAACCGTTATTGATAAACGTGGATCAACTGATAATAATACAAAAGTATGCCCTTGTGATCCTTTAAGAGATTTAGTAAGTCATTGTACTAACTGTCAAGGACACCAGCCCCAACATTATGGACGCGTGAGGTTCGGCGGCCTCACCGTAAGAGGCGGCCTCACGTGATCCGGCCTCTATATATATATATGTATAGAATTGGGATCATGTAAGTATGAGTTATATATTTGAGTAATGAGTATTAATGAAGGATATATTTGAGTAATCAATATCAATATATATACTTAAAAGAGAAACTTTTCGAGCGATTTTATTGGCTATTGGTTTAGAGTAATTTCATTGGCTATTACTTTGGTTAAATAAATTAAATATATAAATAAAAAGATAATCAAATAGTAATAAAATATCAGTTGGATAATTATTGCTTTTAGAACGATTACATTAGCTATTACTTTGTTTAAATAAATTAAGTATATAAATAAAAAGATAACTAAATAGTAATAAAATATCAGTTGGATAATAATTGAATTAGTTAATATTCACATTGTCCATTGCAGCGCAATTAATTAAGCCAATTCATCATGTCCACTATGGCGCCATTAATTAATCAAACGGTGAGACATTGCCATTAATTTGATTTGATGCTTTTGTATACAACTAATTACTTCACTAATTAATCAAATATGGTTCATCGTCAAGTACTTGAACAATTAGGTTTAAGGTTTAGAAAATAGTTTGATATTAGAGTAACTTTTTTAGGCTCTAATTAAGAAGGGTAATAAATGGAAATTTAATGAAATAATGTATATGAAAGACTAAAATCCGTATGTGAAAAAGTAATTCCGAAAAAGAATACGAGTTACAGAATACAAACACATAAGAATATGAACTAATATAAAAAGAATACGAGTTTAAGAGAATCACGAACTAAAAAATACGAGCACAAAACAATGCGAGTTATTAACCTAAGAATATGAGCTAATATAAAAAGAATACGAACTATTAAGCTAAGAATACGATCTAATATAAAAACAATACGATCTATTAAGATAAGAAAGCTTTAAAATACGAGTACAAATGAATACGAGCTAATGAAAAAACAATACGAGCTATTAACTTAAGACGAGCTTTAAAATATGAGCACAAATAAATACGAATATGGGATTAAAAGGATCACGGACTTAAATATACAAGCTCATAAGAATACAGCCTATTAAGATGATAATACGAGCTAATATAAACAGAATACGAAAACACGAGCTAATTGAAACACTTCTCGAGCTAAAAAAATAAAACCAGATTTGCAATATGTCAAATTTCATGATATAATAGGCACTTAAGATTACGAGGTATAATTAAAAGAATACGAGCTACAAAATACGAATATATAAGAAATACAAGCTAATGTAAAACGAATAAGAACTTCAGAGAATCAGGAACTAAAAAATACGGGCACTAAGACGACGAGCTATTAATGTAAGAATGCGAGCCAATAGAGATATTAAGCTAAAGAATACGAGCTAATGTAAAAAAATATGAGCTATTAAGATAAGAATACGAGCTAATATAAAAAAAAAACATACGAGCATATTAGAGGATCAAGAACTTACAAATACGAACATATAAAAATACGGGTTAATATACAAAGAATATGAGTCAATGTTATGATCTAATTTAAAAAAAATACAAGTTAATTTTAAAAAAATACGAGCTTCAACTATATCTTTATATATTAGAAAAATTGGATAAAAAATTTCTTCAAGATGATGCTCAAATGAAAAGTATAGAAATTATTATAAAAATATATGTGCTTAAAATATTATTTTCCGTTTCTATTGGAGTTTCATACACTTTCAACGTTCCATGTTGTTCCGAGGATGATACATTGATATTTCATTAGCCATAAAAAACAATCTTACTTCAATTATTCTCTATACATGCGTATTACACTAAGTATTTTTAGAAGATTAACTGTTACGATAATTACTTTGAAACCATGTTAAGATATTACCCGGGCAACGCCCGGGCATAAAATCTAGTATATACTTAAAAGAGGAACTTTTCGAGCGATTTTATTGGTTATTGTTTTCGAGCAATTTCATTGGCTATTACTTTGGTTAAATAAATTAAGTATATAAATAAAAAGATATTTAAATAGTAATAAAATATCAGTAGGATAATTATTGTTTTTAGAGCGATTACATTGGGTATTACTTTGGTTAAATAAATTACGTATATAAATAAAAAGATAATTAAATACTAATAAAATAACAATTGGATAATTATTGAATAACAGTTGGATAATTATTGAATTAGTTAATAAAATAATTGATTTCATTGGCCATTGTTTTAGAGCAATTTCATTGGATATTACTTTGGTTAAATTAATTAAGTATATAAATAAAAAATAATTAAATAGTAATAAAATATCAATTGGATAATTATTGTTTTTAGAGCGATTACGTTGGCTATTATTTTGGTTAAATAAATTAATTATATAAATAAAAAGATAATTAAATAGTAATAAAATACCAGTTGGATAATTATTGAATTAGTTAATAAAATAATTGATTGTAAACTAAGAGTTTTGGCTACGGTAGAGTTATGGTATAATTTGTTGTTTCCCTTCTCTTATTTAATTAAAAGCATAAATAGATGTATTGATGAATATATTAAGCACTTAAATTTACGAGGTATATAATTAAAAAAATACAAGCTACAGAATACAAACACATAAGAATATGAGCGCTAATGTAAAACGAAGAAGAGTTTAAGAGAATCACAAACTAAAAAATATGATTACATAAGAATGCGAGCTATGAAACTAAGAATACGAGCTAATATAAAAAGAATACGAGCTATTAAGCTAAGAAAACGAGCTAATGTAAAAACAATACGAGCTATAAAGCTAAGACGGGCTTTAAAATACGAGCACAAATGAATATGAGCTAATGAAAAAACAATACGAGCTATTAAGATAATTTAAGATGAGCTTCAAAATATGAGCATAAATGAATACGAATACGAGATTAAAATGATCATGAACTTAAATATACGAGCACATAAGAATACGGCCGATTAAGATGAGAATATGAGCTAATGTAAACAGAATACGAAAACACGAGTTCATTGAAACACTTCTCGAGCTAAAAAAATAGAACTAGATTTGCAAGACGTAAAATTACATAATTTAATAAGCACTTAAGGTTACGGGGTATAATTAAAAAAATACGAGCTGCAAAATACGAATATATAAGAAATACAAGCTAATGTAAAAGGAATAAGAACTTAAGAGAATCAGGAACTAAAAAAATACGAGCACATAAAAACACGAGCTATTAACGTAAGAATAATACGAGCTACTGAGATAAGAACACGAGCTAATGTAAAAAACATACGAGCATATAAGAGGATCACGAACTTACAAACATGAACATATAAGAATACTGGCTAATATAAAAAGAAAAATACGAGCCTGCTTATAGCAAAGATGAAGCTCGAATGAACACAATAAATAAGTAAAATTGTCGGTAGAGGAAATTGAACCCTTGCCTAATGAAATTTGTAATAACCAACTCTGCTACTTCTTTAAAAATGTCTTCCTACTCATACATATTATACCTTATTTTTTAGGCACGGGTAATGTCCCTCAGGGCTCAAGCATAGCTTTTCCTCTATTTTAGATGATCACAAGCATAACCTACCTTCTCCCAGCCCACTTTACCCTTCGACTTGCCCATTTGTCCGTCACGAATGGGAATTTGTGTTAGCTAGGTACCAATAAAGAAGGACTATTTAATATCCAATTTGAATAGTTTCAAAATGAGGTGACTTAATTTCATGTTCTGGGAATAATTCTCTATAATTTATGTATGCTCATTATGTTGGTATATGATTGGTTATAATCGAACCTACAATAATTATTTTATAAGAAAAATACGGGCTAATGAGATAAGAATATGCAAGCTATTAAGATAAGAATACAAGCTAATGTGAAAAGTATACGAGCTAATAAGATAAGAATACGAGCTATTAAGATAAGAATATGAGTTAAAATAAAAAGAAGACGATTTAACGTAAAAAAAATACGAGTTAATGTGAGTTTCTAACTTTCTACTATCTTCATATGTTAGAAATATTGGATAAAAATTTCTCCAGGATGATGCTCAAATGAAAACTATACAAGTTATTATAAAAAATATATGTGCTTAAAAAATTATTTTGACAATAATGCGTAATCTGTGTCATTCCAAGTCCATTGAATCGGAGGTATATGTTTCTGTTTCCATTGATGTTTCATGCACTGACAACATTCTATGTTGTTCCATTGACGATGATATATCGGATGTTTCATTAGCGATAAAAAACAATCATACTTGAATTATTCTCTATATATGCCTATTAAACTAAGTATTTTTCGAAGATTAACGGTTACGATAATTATTTTGAAATCATGTCAGGATATTACCCGGGCAACGCCCGGGCATGAAATCTAGTGAGTATTAATGAAGGAAATAGCAAAATATCACGCGAAAAAAGTAAAACACGCTGGATGGGGGGCTCGAACCTCCGACCTACTGGTTAAAAGTCAACAACCTAACCAACTGAGCTATTCTAGCTTATTGGTAATTAATACTTCAGTCAGATAAATAACGGGTAATATTTAAAGTGCAAAAGTCACAACAATAATATTCGTTTCTTATATAAATATTCGTTAATTATATAAATAATTTTTTTTTGTTTTTTCATATACCACATTTAATTGTATTTTTTTCCGGTATCATTTTTTTGAATTTTTTTTAGCATCATATTTTTTAATAACGGGTTGTTTATTGTAAGTTGTGATATTGTTTTGTATAACGTCTGATATTGTATCTAAGTCATCAAAAAATATCACCTTTTTTTCAAGATCACTTTATTCTTTTCTTATTTTTTTTTGTTTTTTTATATATCAAGTTTTTTTATATTTTTTTCAGTATCACTTTTTTAAAAACACGTTTTTTTTGGTATCAGGTTTTCTTTAATAACACGTTGCTTAGAATCAGTTCTGATATTTTTTAGTATAACGTGTGATATTGTTTAGTATAACGAATGATATTGTTTAATAACGCATTAAACTAATCAATACTGCGCCGAAAATTGTTGCTAACAACGTGTTATATTAAACAATATCACATTTTTTTTAATATCAAATTTCTTTCTTTTCGTACCACTTTTTTTACGCTAAAAAATCACACGTTATACAAAACAATATCACAACTTACAATAAACAACTTGTTATTAAAAACACGTTATACTAAAAAGTGATATTGTTTAATATAACAAACACAATAATCATGTTACTCAATATCACAACAATATCGCAATATACTAACAACAATATCACTACATATTGAAAACAATATCACAAATAAGATAATTATCCTTGATTTTAAATTCTTTAACCACATCATCATAACATACACAATAATCGTATTACTCAATATCACAACAATATCACAATATACTAACGACTATATCACTACATATTACAAACAATATCACAAATAAGATTATCTTTGATTTTAAATTCTTTAACCACATCATCATAATATACACAATAATCATGTTACTCAATATCACAATATACTAACAACAATATCACTACATACTGAAAACAATATCACAAATAAGATTATCCTTGATTTTAAATTCTTTAACCACATCATCATAAAATACACAATAATCATGTTACTCAATATCACAACAATATCACAATATACTAACAACAATATCACTACATACTGAAAACAATATCACAAATAAGATTTTCCTTGATTTTAAATTCTTTAACCACATCATCATAACATACACAATAATCATGTTACTCAATATCACAACAATATCTCAATATACTAACAACAATATCACTACATACTGAAAACAATATCACAAATAAGATTATCCTTGATTTTAAATTCTTTAACCACATCATCATAACAAACACAATAATCATGTTACTCAATATCACAACAATATCACAATATACTTCCACCAAAAAAAAAAAAAACAATATCACAATATACTAACAACAATTTCACTACATACTGAAAACAATATCACAAATAAGATTATCCTTGATTTTAAATTCTTTAACCACATCATCATAACAAACACAATAATCATGTTTCTCAATATCACAACAATGTCACAATATACTAACAACAATATCACTACATACTGAAAACAATATCACAAATAAAACTATCCTTGATTTTAAATTCTTTAACCACATCATCATAACATACATAATAATCATGTTACTCAATATCACAACAATATCACAATATACTAACAACAATATCATTACATACTGAAAACAATATTAAAAATAAGATTACCGTATTTTTTAAAAATATGATACTGAAAAAAACACAAAAAATACGTGATACATAAAAAAAATAAAAAGAAATAAGAAAAGAAAAAAGTGATGTTGAAAAAAAGGTGATATTTTTTTATATGACTTATATTCAATATCAACGTTCAAAACAATATCACAATTTCCAATAAATAATGTGTTCTTAAAAGAATGTGATACTAAAAAAATGTTGTCTAAAACATTGATATCGAGGAATTAAACGTAATCCTTATTGTAAAACAAAAAAAAAATATTTATATAATTAATGACAAGAAATGTGTGACTTTTGCACTTTAAATGATTAACGTTTATATGTATTACTGAAGTAACATTCATCAGTTATGCTTTATTAGCTCAGTTGGTAAGAGGTGTTGATCTTTGACTTGAAGGTTGGAGGTTCGAGTCCTCTCTCAGCCCTCTATTTGGCGAATTTTTTCTTTTGCGTGTGAAATTTCTGATTTCATTCATTGTTACTCAATACTCAAATATATATGAGTTATCACCGGATCCCGACTCTATATATATATATATATATATATATATATATATATATATATATATATATATATATATATATATATATATATATATATATATATTCGCACGAATTTTCTTAAACTATTATACATACTAGATTTCATGCCCGGGCGTTGCCCGGGTAATATCTTGACGTAGTTTCAAAGTAATTATCGTAAGAGTTAATCTTTTAAACATACTTAGTATAATAGCCATAAATCAATATATATAATTAAAGGAAGCTTTTTCCTAAGCACGTGGTAGTCTCCACCTTTTACTAAACACTTAATTATAAATAATTATTTTTTTACAATTTTTCTACTAGAATTAGGAGATAATTAATAATTTACAATTTTTCTATAAGAATTAGAAAATTAGTAAATTGTTGTTTAGATAATAATTTATTTATAATTTTCCTATTAGAATTAGAAAATAAGAAAACACTTAATTATAAATAATGATTTATTTACAATTTTTCTACTAGAATTAGGAGATAATTAATTATTTACAATTTTCTATTAGAATTAGAAAATTAGTAAATTGTTGTTTAGATAATAATTTATTTATAACTTTCCTATTAGAATTAGAAAATAAGAAAACACTTAATTATAAATAATGATTTATTTACAATTGTTCTACTAGAATTATGAGATAATTAATTATTTACAATTTTTCTATTAGAATTAGAAAATAAGTAAATTTTTGTATAGATAATAATTTATTTATAATTTTCCTATTAGAATTAGAAAATAATAAAACACTTAATTATAAATAATGATTTATTTACAATTTTTCTACTAGAATGACTTTCCTATTAGAATTAGAAAATAAGAAAACACTTAATTATAAATAATGATTTATTTACAATTTTTTTACTAGAATTAGGAGATAATTAATTATTTATAATTTTTCTATTAGAATTAGAAAATTAGTAAATTGTTGTTTAGATAACAATTTATTTATAATTTTCCTATTAGAATTAGAAAATAAGAAAATAGTAAATTATTTACAACTTTTCTATTAGAATTAGAAAAATAAAAAATAGCTGATTATTTACAATTTTCCTATTAGATTTAGCACATTATTATTCTTTAATATTTATATACTTACTATTTAAGTTTATTAACATTATTCAACGTTTTTATTAAAAATGAAAATCGAAAATTATTTGGAATAATTGAGTCTTTACAAGTTTCTTATCTTAGGACATTATTCTTTAATATTTATATACTTACTATTTAAGGTTATTAATATTATTTATCGTTTCTATTAAAAATGAAAATGGGAAAGCGTAAAAAAGAACTAATTTAGTTTGTCTTCGTCTTAACATTAAAATGGGTAAAAAATAGTCTCACGGGGATATAAGAGTTCTAAGACAAATCTTTTATACATTATATTCTTATCTTTTCCATATTACTGAATCATTCAAACTTAAAATGAATACATCCATCTTAATTAAAAATGTGTGGAACTAATAAATGTAATTAGTTAAATATTTAAGTCTAAACAAATTTCTACCTAAAAGGAACATTTGCGATCAATCATATTCGACCAAATTAAGAGCAATACTATTATTTTTTGGTACAAGAGTAGCACTACTATTCAAGTGAGTATTATGCACTTTCGTACTTAATTATGTGAAAGAAATGAGATAATTTCTTTAATTAAGCAAAAAAAGAAAATAAGATAAATGTCAAATATAGTATACTTCAGAGAAACCCCAAAAATGTCAAATTTGGATTTAATTAGTATAAATATAAATATTAAAGAGCACAATGATATGTAGATAGGTGCTGAAGTAAAATAATTTTGTGGATGACATGTGTTTTAAATGAATATTAAAAGATATTTCATAAATAACAATATTTATTCCTACATATTTTCACCTTATTATTTAACGATGAGACATTACTTGTGTTATAAAATGACATTTTTTTTACAGGGGCGGAGGTAGATAGGTTTTGAGGGAGGAGGTAAGTGTCGTCAGGGGTAGGGTTACTCTCCGACGTTTAAGAGTATTATTTTAGTAGTACAAACAAATTGGTCAGAGATGTTCAAGAATACAGTTTATGATTCTGATGATCAAGTTGATTAGTTGGGTTGCCAAGTTACGATATAAGGAATATAAATATAAATATATAGATATTAAAGAACATAATGATGTAGGTGATCTGAGTTAAGAGGAATAATTATATTGATGATATGAAATGCAAGTGGGTATTAGAAGGTATTCATACAATAAAGTAATGACAAATAAATGGTGTTTCTGAAACGGATAGAATAACCCGTAAAAAGATCAAAAATATTTTTTTAATTAGTACTCTCTCCAATTAATTCAGCCTATTCTTCCCCTTTCTTTTTAGACCAAAATTAAGAAAATGAATTTGGACCACACAAATCACCCTACCCCACATGAAATTGAATTTGGACCACAAGAAACTTACCAAATAATGAAAGAGGGAAGAAAACGTGATTATCGTCAATAAGGAAAGAGGGAAGAATAGGCTGAATAGGAGGGAGTATTAGATTATAGTCCGTATTCTTTTGTTTTTCCTCCATATTTTCAACTTATTATTTACAGTGTGACATTGTTTTGTAGGGTAAGGGTTGATTTTAAATTGTATGTGTCCATTTGTTTAGGGATGGGGATAAACAGATCTCGAGAGAGGAGGTAAGTATTTTGTGGGATAGAGTTACTCTTCGACGTTTAAAAGTGTGATGTAAGTTGCACAGGAAAATGTCTATAGGTTAGAGTTGTTCAAGGATACGATTGATCATGTTACTAAACTTGGGTAGTTATGTGAGAAGGGTATGACGAATATCCAAACGGTGTCGAAAAAAGTTGCGTATGTACTACATAATGATTAGAACAGCTGAGTAAGTACATAGGTAGATAAATTTTATTTCAAAATTCTATTTTATGTGACAGTAACAGAGGCACATATGTTATGAAAAGAGCTTAAAAATCTCTATAGTAACATGTATGCATACTCAATTTTGATTGTTATAGGGCGGGATTTGATTTTACATTGGATATATCATTGTTTCGAGCGGTGGGGGTAAATAGGTTTTGAGAGAGGAGCTAAGTGTCTTGGGGGTAGGGTTATTCTACGACGTTGAAGAGTGTGAGAGTAGTACAAATAAATGTCGGTAGGTTGAGGTTTCTAGGAATACATTTTACAAATCATTTTAATGGTCACGTTGGTTAAGTGGGTGAGAAGGGTACTCCATGGGTAGGATTACTCCCTGACGTTTACGAGTGTGATTTAGAAGATTGAAAAATATATTCATATGTAGGTTGGGTGGAAAGGGTTGAATTTGTGAAAAAGTGGATAACGTGAGATATTGATTGGAGAAGGTAAATGAATAAATTTTATTTGAAAATGTGTATTATATGAGAAAAGAACCGACAAATATAAAAATATAGGCTAAAAACATTTAAAATATCACATGTATAAACTCAATTTGGTTTATTTGTTGGACACAAAACTAAACAATCAAATGTTATACTCTCTTCAGTCCTATTGAATACTCCATTGGGTCGGGGAATAATTTTAATGTGAAATGACGTTATAGTGTTTTTTGTGGGAGTATTCTTGAAAATATTTAGGGGTGTGTATAAAAAGATGTCCTAATGTGAAGTTGTAGTTGCAAATTTGCAATGATAACATTGTAAATATAAGAAATAGAAGAAGATATTTATGTCAATTATTTTACCAAGTATGGAAGAAAAACATTGGATTACATTGTACAAAAATGGAACATTGGATAAGAATTAAGGAAGTATTTGTCATGTTAGTATTATATCGCGGTAGATAGGTAGATAGGTCTGGAGGTATGAGGTAAGTGCCTTAAGGATAGAGTTATTTTCCGACATTTAAGAGTGTGAGAAGTACAAGTAAATATAGATACAATGAGGTTGTTCAGGGATGCGCATACGGTTAATTCTGATGGTCAAGATGGTTAGTTAAGTAAAAATGGTATGGACAATGCCTGAATGATGTGGAAAATGGGGGGTATGTAGCAAGAAAACTGATGAAGTAGATGAATTTATTTCAAGGTTGTATTATGTGTAAATGACTTAGACATAGATGCTACAAAAATAAGTTAAAAATCTCTGAAATATCATGTATGAAAACTCAATTTTGTGTTTTTTTTTTGTGAAGCACAAAAATAAGTAATCAAATTTTAATAAATATCATGTCAATATAGTATTGTTAACGTTTAACTAGGTTACTTATTTGTCTTGGTGATAAAAAAACACCGTGGTTTAAAATTTACACCAAATTTCGATGTAACATCTCGAGTGTTGCATCCACCGTTCATTCCTTAACATTCTCTCATACCTCTTTTGTTAACCAAACAAAAAAATTGCATGTTCTCATACCTCTTTTGTTAACCAAACAAAAAAATTGAATGTTTTTGTTTTCCCAATCAAAGATTTCTCATTCAAACAAGATCGGTTTTGAAAGCAGAAGTTAGCTAGGTTTCTCATAAAAATGGATGAACTTTTCAAAGGGAGAGCTAACATTGATGGATAAGTTCAGGTGTTTTGTGAAGGAGGGTCACTTGAATATTTTAGGTGTGTATTGGAAGCTAGAAAAGAGTGTCGATGATAAGTTAGATGGTTGTTTTGTTTGAGGTAGCAATAAAGATGACTAAATCGCATTTGATGATCAATTTCATGATAGGTTAGTAGGTGTGGCATTGGATTGTGGACCGTTTCATGTATTATTTGAAGAGTAAGAGTAATGGTTTGAAGGGTTCTTTCGTGTGGTACTGTAGATTATTGTGGCGATTTGGTGGTAACATTAATAAAAGAAATAAATATAAATGGGGGAACTTTTTTAACAAAATAACACATGTATAAAACGAACTAATACTATTTTTATATAAAAAAAATCTTATGATTTACTTTTGATTTACATGGTGAAAATTTTATGAATAGCACAAATTAATTTAGTATCCGTGCATCGCACGGGCAAAAATACTAGTAAAGAATAATTCAGGTATGACTGTTTTTTATGGCTAATAAAACATTAGATGTATCAGGCTCGTATTATTTTCTTATTAGCCCGTATTCTTCTTACATTAGCCCGTATTCTTTTTATATTTTATCCCGTATTCTTACATGCTCATATTTGTAAGTTCGTGATCCTCTTATACGCTCATATTCTTATTTTAATAGCTCGTATTTTTTACATTAGCTCGTATTTTTAGCTTAATAGCTTTATTAACTCGCATTCTTACGTTAATAGCTTGCATTCTTGTGTGCTCGTATTTTTTAGTTCCCGATTCTCTTAATTTCTTATTCATTTTACATTAGCTCGTATTTCTTATGTATTCGTAATTTGTAGCTCGTATTCTTTTAATTATATCTCGTAATCTTATGTGTTTATTATATCATGAAATTTGACGTCTTTCAAATCTGATTCTACTTTTTTAGTTCGAGAAGTGTTTCAATTAGCTCATGTTTTCCTATTCTGTTTACATTAGCTCATATTGTCATCTTAATAGGCCGTATTCTTATGTGCTCGTATATTTAAGTTCGTGATCCTTTTAATCTCGTATTCGTATTCATTTGTGCTCATATTTTGAAGCTCGTGTTATCTTAATAACTCGTATTGTTTTTTCATTAGCTTGTATTCATTTGTCATTTGTGCTCGTATTTTAAAACTCGTCTTATCTTAATAGTTCGTATTGTTTTTACATTAGCTCTTATTCTTAGCTTAATAATTCGGATTGTATTCTTTTTATATTAGCCAGTATTATTAGGTTAATAACTCGCAATTTTCTATGCTCGTATTTTTTAGTTCGTGATTCCCTTGAACTCTTAATCTTTTTACATTAGCTCATATTCTTATATGTTCGAATTCCGTAGTTTGTATTTTTAATTATACCTCGTAAACTTAAATGCTTAATATATTCATAAATACATCTATTTATGCTATTAACTAAATAAGAGAAGGGAAACAACAAATTATACCATAACTTTACGGTAGCCAAAATTCTTAGTTATCAATTATTTTATTAACTAATCAATAATTATCCAACTATTATTTAATTATCTTTTTATTTATATACTTAATTTATTTAACCAAAGTAATAGCCAATGTAATCGCTTTAAAAACAATAATTATCCAATTTGATATTTTATTACTATTTAATTATCTTTTTATTTATATACTTAATTTATTTAACAAAAGTAATAGCCAATGAAATTGCTCTAAAACAATAGCCAATAAAATCGCTCGAAAAGTTCCTCTTTTAAGTATATACTAGATTTCATGCCCGGGCGTTGCCCGAGTAATATCTTGACATGGTTTCAAAGTAATTATCATAACAGTTAATTTTCTAAAAATACTTAGTATAATAGGTATATATAGAGAATAATTCAGGTATGACTGTTTTTGATGGCTAATAAAACATCAGATGGATCGGGCTCGTATTCTTTTATTCATACGTATTCTTCTTACATTAGCTCGTATTCTTTTTATATTAGCCCGTATTTTCACATGCTCATATTTGTAAGTTCGTGATCCTCTTATACACTCGTATACTTATCTTAATAGCTCGCATTTTTCTACATTAGCCCGTATTCTTAGCTTAATAGCTTTATTAGCTCGCATTCTTACGTTAATAGCTCGCGTTCTTGTGTGCTCGTATTTTTTAGTTTCCGATTCTCTTAATTTCTTATTCCTTTTACATTAGCTCGTATTTCTTATATATTCATAATTTGTAGCTCGTATTCTTTTAATTGTACCTCATAATCTTAAGTGTTTATTATATCATGAATTTGATGTCTTTCAAATCTTGTTCTATTTTTTTAGTTCGAGAAGTGTTTCAATTTGCTCATGTTTTCGTATTCTGTTTAATTTAACTCATATTCATATCTTAATAGGCCGGATTCTTATGTGCTCGTATATTTAAGTTCGTGATCCTTTTAATTTCTTATCCGTATTCATTTGTGCTCATATTTTGAAACTCGTCTTATCTTAATAGCTCGTATATTTTTTTTCATTAGCTTGTAATTATTTGTGCTCGTATTTTAAAACTCGTCTTATCTTAATAGCTCGTATTGTTTTCACATTAGCTTTTATTCTTAGCTTAATAACTTGTATTCTTTTTATATTAGCTTGTATTCTTCTGTGCTCGTACTTTTTAGTTCGTGATTTCCTTAAACTCTTGTTTTTTTACATTAGCTCATATTCTTATGTGTTCGTATTCCGTAGCTTGTATTTTTTTAATTATACCTCGTGAACTCAAGTGCTTAATATATTCATCATTACATCTATTTATGCTTTTAACTAAATAAGAGAAGAGAAACAACAAACTATACCATAACTTTACGGTAGCCAAAATTCTTAGTTATCGATTATTTTATTAATTAATTCAATAATTATCCAACTGATATTTTATTACTATTTAATTATCTTTTTATTTATATAATTAATTTATTTAAGCAAAGTAATGGTTAATGTAATCACTCTAAAAACAATAACTATCCAACCGATATTTATTTATTACTATTTATTTATCTTTTTATCTTTTTATTTATAAACTTGATTTATTTAACCAAAGTAATAGCCAATGTAATCGCTCTAAAAACAATAATTATCCAACTGATATTTTATTATTATTTAATTATCTTTTTATTTATATACTTAATTTATTTAACCAAAGTAATAACCAATAAAATTCCTCTAAAACAATAGTCAATGACATCAATTATTTTGTTAACTAATTCAATAATTATCCAACTGATATTTTATTACTATTTAATTATCTTTTTATTTATATACTTAATTTATTTAATAATCGCTCTAAAAACAATAATTATCCAACTGATATTTTATTACTATTTAATTATCTTTTTTATTTATATACTTAATTTATTTAACTAAAGTAATAGCCAATGAAAGTACTCTAAAACAATAGCCAATAAGATCGCTCAAAAAGTTTCTCTTTTAAGTATATATATATATATATTGATATATATATATATATATATATATATATATATATATATATATATATATATATATATATTGATTGATTATTTTCTCAATCGACTTACCATGCATTGCACGAGCAACTCTGGTTAAAATAATCCCTTATTTCTATTTAAGGTAATAGAAATATTTTCCATATTTAACTCCATGAATAAATTTTCTCAACTTTTCCTAATTTATGAACAATTAGGAAAAAAATAAAATATATAAAAAAACAAAAAACCAAGATTCGATGAGGGTTTTTGTACTTGAGTAGGAGCCTCCTCTTATATTACTTGTGTGTTGTTCATCTTGTCTCCCTTCTTCCTTTCTCTCTCTATATTTCTATCTCTTTCTCTCTCTATCCTTCCATTGAAGAGAGGAAAGAATTTCTTCTATCTCTCTATCCCCCTCATCAATCGAAACGTCGATCGGCGTTTCTTTTTTTCTGGGAAATCTTAATTCCCCCTTTTTGATAATTATCCATTTGTTTATTCAAACGACGTCGTTTCGTTGAGTTATGCCGGCTGACCAGACAACAATTAGCTTGAGACCAGGTGGTGGAGGTGGGGGTAATCGAAACTCTCGGTTTCTCGGACCCCGTTTCGAAACGTCTTCTTCCTCGTCTTCTATTTCATCTGGTATTGATACTCAGCTCCTTCGTTCCCATGCCGCCGCTTCTTCTCTCTCCTTCAAGGTTATTCTTTTGGCAGATCTGTGTTATTTTAGCTGATTTTAAGATCTGGGTTTTGTTCGTTTTTTTATTTTGTCAATTGGGTATTTTGGTATTGTTGGATCTGATTTGTTGTTATCTTTGATTTGTTGATTTTGTTGATGTTTATAAATTCTATTTGAATTTGATGTTTTTATGGTGTAAATTGACGATTTTTTGAGCTAAAATGCGTCCTATGGTTAATGATTTTAATATAGTGAAGGTGTTTACTGAAGTTCGGATTTTTTTGTGTTTTGGGATTTGAATATGTTTTCTTCGGGGGATATTGCGATGTCTAATGATTAATAATTAATATCGTGTAGGCCGCAAGAGTTTCGTAGAAAAGAACAAACTTTTTATTTGTTTACATAGGTAGGATTAGAGTATTCAATAGTGAATTGTATGTTTATAGTTGCATCTTTGAGACGGTGGTATGATTTAGCTGAAAGATTAGTTTTCAGGTGTTCTCGGTTTGTTTGTACTTTGTAGAACTGATGAGTCATGACTGTGATTGCTGATTAGTTAACAGTGGTTTTCGCTGTGAAAAAATTCGGCTCTTGCAGTATATGTGACTAACGTGAGCATTGTTAGGTGTGCTTCAATGCTGTATTTAGTTTAAATAGATGAACGTCCTAATTCTTGGCAGAGCACTTGAGATGTGTTTTTTTTTGTTGTAAACATGGACGAAAAGTGAGCTTGTAGTTTTTAGGTGGGCTAGCAGTGAGCTGTATCTCGTCCATAAAGAAACCTACTAACAATTCTTATATTGATATATTAAGTTTGTTTGATTAAATGAAAGTGAAATTCTGAAATACTGAGTTGCTGAGTGAAAAAGGCACACATAGTTCTAAGAGATCTCATATTTATGTGATCTGGATTGCTTAGCAAGCTTTGCTACGGAATTGAAGTATAGCTTAGCTGATTCCTGTTATTATGCACTGCTATAGTTTCATATTCTTTGTTATGGGCTGTGGGCGTATGGTGGAACAATTTTTCATTGCAAGATAGCCTGGCTGTTTTAAATTTTAGTTGTAATAAAATTCAAATATACGTAAGTTCTTCGGCCTAATTGGATTTTCTCTCTTGCTGCAGATTGGAGACTCTCGGTTTGAGAGTCGTGAGCGAGTGCGCTACACTAGAGATCAGCTGCTTCAACTCAGAGAGGTGATTGTTTTTAGTTACTTTTAAGTTCCTATATATAATTCTAACTCTAATAGGAATAGTGCACTGTTCAAATATACATAAATTCTTCAGCCTAAAACATGAAGCTTGTTATAGGGGTTGTGTTTCAAAGTTGTGCCTTTTTGCTAGTTTTAAACTTTACTTTTTGTCCCGTTATGGCAATGGAAATTAAGCATATGCCAAATTCATTCCTCGTGGCTTTAGTGTTTATAAACTCGCGGGTTTCCTTTTGTTGATGATTAACCGTGTCTGTGATGTTTTTTAAAGGTTGCCGTGGTAGCTGAGGATGTCCTGAAACTTAAACAAGAGATTGACTCTGAGTTGCTAGGTGAAGAGCTGAATTGGAATCGTGCTGAACCTAATGTAAGTCAGTGAACTCGACATTACATGGAAATTAATTAATGTTCACATTGTGAATTATTGTAATTGGGTTTTCTTTTGTAGCCTCAGCCTCCGAGTCAGCCACAAAATAGATACTCTGAACCCGACAATCGTGACTGGCGAAGTCGTACTGCGCCAATTTCTACCCCTGCAGATGAGAGATCTTGGGATACAATCCGTGATAGAGAAGCTGCTGGTAGATATGACTCAAAAGGGGTGGATAACAACCGCCAGGGCCAGCTTAGCTCGCAGTTTGGGAGATCACAATTCTCTAATCAAGGGGTAAAATACATTTTTTCCCTAATATTTTCCATTTTTTGGAGTTGGTGGAGTGAATTCTTGTAACTTTATGATTGTTTAATGAAACTATTTAACCAATACTCTCTTGCTTTCAGATGTTTTGCTCTTTGGAAAATTCATGTGATGTACATCTGTGTTTAGAATCTTTCGATAAAATATCATGTCATCTTATTATAATAAGCTTAGCTTAGTTAGTAAATAATGGATTCGGTTTGCGTGGTACCTAATTCATTTTTAGTCTCTTGCAAACAGTTCCTTGAGGAAAATTAATATAGTCCTTCAACATGGCATGTTGCGCTGAACTATTTGAACCCGTAGAATATTAAAGATATTCCTTCTGTTTGCGTATATTTCCTATTCATTTTTCTGAGACATGGTGGTCTTATTTTTAATTATGTTATCATTAAGAGTCGTCATGAAAAATGTTTTAATAAGATTAATCTTTTTCTTGACATATACTTTTATACACCTTGAAATAGATAGAAGATTTAAATGAGTCTCTAATGGGTGAATGGCATGTATGAAACGGACTGATAGGAGGAGGATCTGATTTGCTGATAGCTGATAAACTTGCATGGTTTGAAACATGAAATGAAGCTAAATTCGTGTAAAGTTTTGCTGTGATTTTACGGACCCTTTCCTTGGTGTGGAAGTTGTTCTGTTAGTGTACAATACAGCCTAGAATACAATTACTATCCCTTATCGAATGGTTTATTCTTGTATATTTATATTCATGGCAGGGATTTATATTTTACTCCTGCTGCCTTTGATTAGCTGTTATGGTTTTTATTTTTATGTTTACTCTGTATAACTTTTAGGTTTCTAATTTTGTATTAGAGCAACTATGGATTATTTACAGTTATGTAAACTCATCAGAGTTTGTCCTTGATGCAATCTAGGGTCCTGCTCCTGCTCTGGTTAAGGCAGAGGTGCCATGGTCAGTTAAAAGAGGACAGCTGAATGACAAGGATCGTGTTTTGAAGACTGTCAAAGGGTAATTCTTTTCCCAACTTGTAACCAGCATCTGGAATAATATCTAATTTATTTTTTGTACATGCTACTGTTTTATTAGCAGCTTTTAAGGGTCCATGGCTTATCGAAGCTAAGTGCTTGTTTTGCTAGCTACATGTTGCTGCTTTACTCTACAAACTAAATATCGCAATTATTTAAGGACATGTGCAGTAACCATATCCTAACGTAAGGACAGATTCCCCATGTTCAAGATTTCTATATGAGTCCTTGTAACATCAATCCCGGTGTTCTGATACTAGTTTAAACCTCTATGCCCTATCTTACAAGTCTCAAGCTGCATGTCAATGCTGACTGGCTAGCCTGGGGTTTTAAGAATATTATCAGCCATGATATCAAGGGAAAGCTTACCCCTATTACACCCTTGTGGTGGGACCGGACCCTCGCCTAGCGGGGACGCCACCGTGCACGGGCTGCCCTTTTTTATCAGCCATGGTATCAATACAGATACTCAATTTAATTAGTAACTTTGGTTATCTTCCTCCTTCATGCCAAATGTTTTGGACCTTTATTGGTGTTTGATTTACTTCTCTAGATATGCAATTGTTTGTCTGCTAAGTACCCTAATGATTCCTTCTCTAATTTGTCCCTGTGCAGTATCCTGAACAAGTTGACGCCTGAAAAGTATGATCTTCTCAAGGGTCAACTTATTGAGTCCGGCATCACATCAGCTGATATCTTGAAGGTTGTCCTTTACTTTACTTTGAAGCTTTGTTTTTACTTTATAATTTTCCCTCCAACGCCAAATTTCTTGTTCCCATTTGTCTTTGGTGGTCAACATATGTCGAGTTTAATCATTAATTTCTCTTAATATGTAGTGATGTAATATTAAATTTGTCAGTTGGGTTCATGAAAACAATTTTTGTGTTATTATATTATTTTAAAAAGTTGTATTGTATAATTTGATAAGTATCTGTCAGTCAACCTCATACCATTAAAGTCATCATTGCTGACATATTTTTCCTTCTTTTCAGGGAGTTATATCATTGATATTTGACAAAGCTGTTTTAGAACCTACGTTCTGCCCTATGTATGCCCTGTTATGTTCTGATCTAAATGAAAAGCTTGCTCCATACCCAGCAGAAGAAGAGGGAGGCAAAGAAATAACTTTCAAGCGTGTCCTCTTGAACATCTGCCAAGAGGCATTTGAAGGTGCCGAAAACCTAAGAGCTGAGCTAAGACAGATGACAAGCCCTGACCAAGAGGCAGAACGCCGAGACAAAGAAAGAATGCTCAAATTGCGTACTCTCGGAAATATCCGCCTAATTGGTGAGCTTTTGAAGCAGAAAATGGTGCCCGAAAAGATTGTTCATCATATTGTGCAGGTATAAGTTAATTTTTCTGTAATACTCTTCACGTGGTTTTACTGTGTTTGCAACAAAATGTAGGAGAAAGTTAGGTCTCCTGGAAGACGCACATGTTACTCCCTCAGTGTTTATCTTTGATTAAAGTACCTCTCACAAAGAATATCAAAGGTATAACATATGATTGAGACAGAGGGAGTAATAATGAGTATCAGAAGGTTCAATTATGGTGTAACTAAATGGCTACCAATTATATAAAATGGATTGCAAAACTAGGACTCTAAGAGGATATGTGGTAAAAAAAAAGCACTATTACAATATGAAGAAGATTATCTTCAAGATCTCAAAGCACTCTTACAATATGAAAAAAAAAATTATATCTTCAAGGTCTCAAGGGTCATTTTGTAAACATTTAACTGTAAAACTAATAACTATGAGCGGAAAGGTTAAGTTTTCTTTGGAGATGTTCTTATACTGTGCAAAGACTTCAGCTCATTCTGTCTTACCCTGCAGGAGTTATTAGGTCCTGATGATAAGAGTTGCCCAGAGGAGGAAAATGTTGAGGCCATCTGTCAGTTTTTCAGTACTATTGGCAAACAGCTTGATGAGAGCCCAAAGTCTCGTCGTATTAATGATGTTTACTGCCAGCGGTTGAAGGAACTAAGCACAAACCCTCAACTGGCTCCTCGTCTTCGGTTTATGGTCCGTGATATTCTTGACTTAAGATCAAACAATTGGGTCCCTAGACGAGAAGAGGTTTGACTTCTACCTTAAAACTTCTGTCGTTTGTTTGGCTAAATAATCGTAATTTGTAAATACCTTGTCTAACACCTGATCTTATAGGTGAAAGCCAAGAAAATTACTGAAATTCATGACGAGGCAGAGAAAATACTAGGCCTTCGACCTGGTGCCACTGCAAGTATCAGGAATGCTCGTGTGCTTCCAGGTGGTCAAGGAAACCTTACTTCGGGAGGATTTCCAGTCAATCGTCCTGGCACTGGTGGTATGATGCCCGGCATGCCTGGCGCTAGGAGAATGCCAGGAATGCCCGGAATGGATGATGGCAATTGGGAAGTTCCTAGGAACAGGTCGTTGCCAAGGGGTGATCCCAATGCGGGAGCTCCTGGTGGTCCTCGTCTTCAGTCCCCGTTCATTGCCAAACCAGCCCAATTGAACTCAAAGCTCTTGCCTCAGGGAAGCGGTGGGCCCATCAGTGGCAAGTCAAGTGCTTTGTTGCAGGGAAGTGCGCTGCCTGTTCGTCAACCAAGCTTTGGCTCGGGTGTAGACTCTAGTAAGCCCATCCCTCCTCCGGCTGCTGCCCCAGTTGCTTCCCTGGTTGCTCCGGTTGCTGAGACATCTGTTCCCGTGAAAACGAGCAGTATCAAACCCGAGGAACTGAAGAGAAAGACACTGTCTCTTCTTGAGGAGTACTTTAGTATCCGGTTGGTAGATGAAGCACGTCAATGCGTTGAAGAGCTCAAGTCTCCGGCATTTCACAATGAAATTGTGAAGGAGTCTATTAATCTGGGACTAGAAAAGAATCCACCTTTAGTTGACCCAATTGTGAAACTCTTGGAGCATTTGCTTGCCAAGGAGGTTTTCTCATCTCGGGACTTGGCTACCGGTTGCTTACATTACGGATCAATGATCGATGATATTGCTATCGACTTGCCAAAGTCCCCGAATAACTTCGGGGAGATCATGGGCAAACTAATTTTGGTCGGGGGAGTCGACTTTCGTGTAGTAAAGGAGGTCCTAAAGAAGGTTGAGGATGAAATGTTCCGAAAACCAATATTTGATGCCGCAGTTAGAATAGTCAGTTCTAGCCCTGCTGGACAAGGACTATTGGAAGCACAAGCTTCGGATGTCGATGAATGCAAGGGTCTTTTCTGAACTGAATGTTGATGATTCCTTCCCCATTACACACAATGATATTGCTTGAAAAACTTCAGTGGAGTTCTCAGTTATCAGAACTTATCATCATCATCGTTGAATTTTGATTTTTTATTATCAATTCCTCCCTTTGTTGAGGTTGCCTGTACTGTAATACAAGATCGGCAGAGTCTTTACTGTTTTTTTTCCTTTTTGTTTTATATCTTTTTTTGGCCATTATGCAAATTTTGTTAAAGTTTAAAACAAAATGCCATGGATTTTGGTGTCATGCATGGTTAGAAATGTACTGTATAATGTTAAATGGATTTTGGTGTCATAAACTGATGTCAATATTCAATTAGAGTCATCTGACGTTGCTCTCTCTCTCCAAAATTTGATCGTCTTCATGTTTATATCTGCACAAACTTCAATCTTTGTTTTAAACCTCGTGGTTTAAGGTTCTCTGTTGCTGACTTGCCTACCACAAAATTGTATGCATAAAAACCGTCGCAGAAGAGACTAATAGTTGATGAGAGTTGGTGAATTAGTCTGCAATTAATCACATTTAAAACTGTTTTACAAAGGAAGGCTTCTTTAGTAGAAAACATATTCCAGCCTCTTGACAACTAGTGACAACAGATAAATCATACTACAATTTCAAACCTAGCTGAATCTTATGCTTCCAACATTAAAACTTTCAGAGGTGGTGTTCGGTGTTCAGTGTTCATTGTTCATTGTTCAACACACAACCGCACATGAGGCAGCGAGTACCACGTGTTGGCACCACCGACTTCTTAGCTTACAAGTCAGTCAGCTGGAATGGTTAGGGTTAGGCCTTACTAGTTAGCTTCTTCCACTTCGGTTGTCCTTAAACTCAACTTATTTCGCAAGCTTTTGGCTGCAAATAAACAATTGTTGGAGTTAATGCGCTTGAGAAGAAAAATGTGGTAGCTGGAGCAAAATTTACAATCTTCAATGGGGGATGATTACCTACTTACTAGGACGGACTATTCTGATGCACTTTCTTACAGACTTCACTGCAGTAGTCGAATCTGAAACTGCAAGAGAACGATCAAATTGATTTATAATATTGGTTTTAATCATGAAGCACTGCCTCACTGCCTCTCAAGTCTCAAGTATGGATATTTAATAATCTGCATTACTGCATACCACAAAACTGACCCAAACAAGATGGACCTAAGTCACCTAACTCCAACCCGTAAAGAACAACATAAAGTAGACAAGGACCAGAAGCAACTAGACTCAAAATAAAGCAGGACCAGCCACAACCTGAAAATATCCCAGTTCACCCAGCCCTGTAACAAATAACCTGAAAAACAACCGAATGTTCCAATAAATGTGCAACAAAATGACGCTAAACCTGTAATGAGCCTTACTGAACCCCACCTAGATGAACCATTGACCGACTTTAGCTTTAAGGTAAACGTAAATATGGCCATTACCGTTTACTGTCTTATCTGCTGCACCAACTTCAGCCACTGCTGATGAATGTTCAATCAGATGTTGGCTACTCTCTGACTCCCGGTTGTTTCTTTCATGAACTGATCTGTATTTCAGTTGGAGGCCATTTAATAAGATTTAGAACAACCTACGCATAAGTTACAAAACCCAGCTAAAGAATGCAGGTGACATACCCCAGGACTTCATCAACGGAAGTACAGGCCGTAGTAGGGCAAGAAAAGTCAAGATTTCCGCAGCCAATCCCAAAATCAGTCAAGAGCTCAGAAAGTGAAAAGTCAGGACCAAAAACATCAAAATTGGGCAAATCCAAGTTAAATGTTTCTCCTTCCTTTTCAGATTCAGAGGCAGTACTTGCATCTCCACTTTCATTTTCCAAACTAGATGGCACATCAGAAGTATCAAAGTCTAGCCTACCTTTTACATGATCTCTCTTGCTTGGCCTCATAGAATTGACCTTAATCGGTGACGAGAATGTACATTCATTTCTCTCAATGGAATAATGCTTAGAAGGGCTCACTATAACAGTCTTGGAAGAGATAATAGTGCAATTGGTGGGTGTAGTCTCAGAAGGGGTGACAGTATGATGTGAAACAGCTGTTGAAGATACATCCTCTACGGGAGAAGTGGACTTATCACTCGGGGAAGAGACAGCTCGAGGGGGCGTTTTTGGAATAGATGAATTTGATGTTAGGGATTGTGGATGCTGATCAAACAAACTTTTAGCCACACTAGATCCTTGAATTGGTAAACTTCCTTGGGCAAAATTAGGTGACGATGACTGGACTGGAGGAGACTGCTTACTGCTACAAGGATTGCTTGGCTCTCCAACTGCATTGTCAGATGCAGAGCTTATAATAATAAGTATATATGAGAAGCAAATTTCAGAAGAGGACGACATCAGAGATACAAATTTTATGTACAAACCTGTACTTATGCCCGAGAAAGGGTAGTTGGCTAATGGACCACAATAGACTTTCTTCTGAGTTTGAGGTACATCTTCGAAATCCTTGTAACTAGTCCTCCTCTTCCTAGGAGGACGGCCACCAGAAATAGGTGTTTTGAAGTTGGCATGATCTATCTTCACGCTTTGAGTTGTCGTGACTGATGTCATAACTGGAGTTCCGGATGCAGGGTAGCCTGATGCCAACGAAAGGATTGGTGTCAGCTTATAAGCCTAGCTAGCATCAGATAACAATTACAAAAAGGAGGAATAGAGAAGGTATCAAAACTAAAGTAAATGTAAGCATTGCATTATTTCCCTTTTGTTCGACAAACACTACAAAAATCTCAACTTTTATGTTACCCTAGTAAGATTCTAACAACTAATGCCGAATTCTCCAAATCCAATAGAACAACAGATTCGCTGTTCTTTAACTTTATGCTTTGGAACAATAATGCAATTCTCGACATAAAACCATTAGGGTCATCCAGAAACACTGTGTTTTATAACATAAGGCAATAAAGGTGAGGCTGAGTACATGTGACCCGCTTATCCCTTAGGGCTCATACAACACCATAAGTGCGAGCCAGTGAGACACTAGAATAATGTTGTTATATCAGTTGTATTTCCCAACAAGTATTTGCATCACATAAACTAATACATACAGATCAAGCTAATAAAAGCCAAAACAATATATAAACTATATATATATATCAAAGTAATCGACCCGACCTTAGCCATAGATAGGATTCAGCATTCCCAGAAATCAACCTTAATCCAATTTGACAAAAACATAACAAAAGCAGTGGATACTACATAGCATAACCCGTTGATCATTATCAAAAGAAAATAAAAGTAGCCAACCATTAGAAGATGATATAGGAATGGACGTTGGCGGCGGTGAGACTAACGGAATAACGGGAAGCTGTGGTGGTGGGAGGCAATTGAAAGCAGCAGCCGAGTTATAAGCATTCATAACACCTTGCATTCCTCGCAAAAGAGTCTGAATCCTGCACCTTTCTTGAGCTAATCCACATTTTTCTTGTTCAATCATCACCATTTGCTCCTTCAACCAAATGTACTCATCTATTAATTCCCCTAAACTCAACAAACCCTTTGGTGCCTACATTCATCCCACAATTTTTAATAAAATTAATTTACTTATTCTTCCAATTATTCGCATACAGCTCACCCAACAAAAAAATAAATTAATTATAAAAAAACCCCTAAATTAAAGTATTTCTTAATAAGACCTAAATACTCAAACTTGCTCGCTTTAAAAACAATTTGTAAATGAGAAATAAAAAATGGTTGAAGAAATCATTTTGTACAAATTCTTGTTGTCAATATAAAATGGAAAGAATGGTTCCAGAAGTGAGTAACCTGATTAAGGGAGGATTTGGAGATGAGAGACGAGGCTTCGGAGCGAAAAGCAGAGCGAGTTTGGGAAAACTTGTTGTCAGCGAGGTAGCAGTCGACCATGAAAGCCACTTGAAACGGCGTCACTTTGCCTTTACCAATCAAATTGTTATTGTTGTGCATGGTGGAATCTTCAGGCATGTTTGCTTTTGATTTAGTACCCATTTTTTTCGCCAGATTTAAGTTTGACAAGAGCAAGGAGTATTAATTTGGTGATTAAAATTGTGGGTTTGATTTAATTTGTTGAGAAGGAGAAAGATGAATGAAGATTGAAGAAGAATAAAGAGGGTGAAAGGTGGATCTTTGAGGTTGGAACAACTAAATGATTTAGGCGGGAATTGTTTGAATATTTTGGTTCATTACTATTCGCGGCTTAATTTTTCAGCGCCTCAAACTTTCACTCTTTTCTGCTTCCTATTCAAACTTCATTCTCTATTCCTCCTTCACTATTTCACTTCACTCCTTTTAAAACATGACTAATGTATATATTAAACTATCTTACCACCCGTGGAAAAATGCACGGTTATTTTATAACATATATAATTAAGTTATAAAGTGTATAGTTACAACATTTTATTAGTTCTAATATAGAAATTTTATATAAACAATTCATATTATTATATTAGACTTTAATGCTCAAAATCAACCTAAATCATTTGTAAAGATTATTTACAACACAAAAGCAAACATATAATAATAGTGATATACGATGTATCATTCCATCATCTTAAACAAATGATTATCTCCCAATCACCATCATAATCTATACACGGGGAATCTACTAATTGTAATATCAATTACTTATATATCACCTTAATCTTGAAACACATGCATACCCTCTACCATTCTAATTTCTCTTCCGTTTCACTCTTTTTGGTCGAAGTTGGATTTTTTAAACCAAATAAAAGTTGAAAAAGAAGTAATATTAAGACATAAAATGAAAATATTTATACTTATAATAATTAAAGTACCATTCATAAAATATAACTTCTGAAAATAATAAGCAACATATATATACACCACGAAAAACCCGGTCAAAATGGCGTGTTAGAGACCGCGTAAAAACAAATGGAAAAAATAATGAAGGGAAGAGAGTATCATACGTACAAATATCTGTGTCTCTTATCTTTGATATTCAAACATATCGTGTTGATAATTTACATTGTCAACATATTCTACCTATTTGATAATTTTAAATATGGGCAAATTTCGAAACCTAATTAATCGAACAATCACATGCTGCTTATTCCTGGATTACGGAGTAACAAAGTCCTTAAATTTATTTATTAATACATAAACAAAAGCATTTGATAGGATTATGAGGTAGGGTCATGCTGCTTAGTTTATGGTAAAGATTACGCGTACCACATGTGTCTCCAAATTAGAGGGGTCATGCAGAAAACTTAAAAAAAGAGGGGTACTATATGTAGAAAAACCCAAAAAATCACCTTAAATTTATTTATTAATATTGATATCACATGAGATTCAAGACCGTTTTACATAAATCTTGTGTAAATAACGGATTCACAAACAAAAAAAAGATAAACATGTTGGTTTGAAATGGAAAACAAAAACAAAAATTTATTTAAAAAAATCCGCTTTACATAAACTCTCTTACAATGTACTTACACAATCAAAATTGTCAAAATAGTTTGTAAAAGAAATGATATTATAATATTTATGCACTAATTTAAAAAGTCTTTAAATATTTTTGGGTTTTTCCCATTGATGCCCCTGTGGTATTCACTTTTCCCACTTGTACCCCTGCGTATAGCACTTTACTAGTCGTACCCCTAAGCTTAATAAGTTAATCCCATCAGTAGCCAAACATGTTTATGCCGTCTGTTTTAGACGTTAAGTGCCATGTTGGCACTCTATTTGCCAAATAAGCACCTGACGTGGCAAAGGGTTTTTCCCATTGATGCCCTTGTCATTTCTTCTTTTCCCACTTGTATCCCTACATTTTTGCATTTTTTGTTTCGATGTTGAGCTGATATCTTTAAAACTGTATACCCTTTTAAATTCATAAAAAAATGTAATATATCGTTTATTATATCTCTTTTTATATCATATGAGATAATACCGTTATATATTACCTTTTATTTTATCAAAAAAAAAAATATTATCTAACATTCACAACTTATTTTATATTAAGTGGACCAAGACGAGTGTCATTACTTGTCAATGCTCATATTGATCCTGCGGCGTCACTTACCTATTTCATCATTGAAGCACCAACTAAATTTTAGATTCTCAATCCGCTTTTTTTTATCTATCACAAATTTTTCCCATATTTTTTCGGTTTCGATAAATTTTGTATTTATTGTCTTTTATAGCTAATTTGAGGTTGGGTAAATTTTTAATTTTTTAATCAAAATATTTCTGACACTTATACTATTTAAGTAAATTTAACAATTGAATGTTTCGGTAAATCTTCGGTTATTAGCAATAAGATATATTTGTAATGCCTTGGATTAAACATCGGAAAATTTGAACTTTACGGATATCCGACTAATGTAATTTCAATTCCAACAATTTTTTCATTCCTTTTAATTATTTTTTACGCAGGGGTACAAATGGGAAAAATGAAAACCACAGGGGCATCAATGAGAAAATCCTTTGCCAAGTCAGGTGCTTATTTGGCAAATAGAGTGCCAACATGACACTTAACGCCTAAAACAGACGACATAAACATGTTTGGCTACAAATGGGTTTAACTAATTAAGTTTAGGGGTACAACTAGTAAAGTGCTATACGCAGGGGTACAAGTGGGAAAAGTGAATACCACAGAGGCAACAATGGGAAAAAACCAATATTTTTATAGTGAATAAAATCTATCACACTCATTCTGTCTCGATTTTTCGTTTAACTATTTCACTCTCAATTGGTCTCTCTTAAGAAGGTATATTATCTTAAGAATAAAACATGTCAACTACTACCCTAATTGGTTAGATTGGACAATTACTTTGCTAGTTCCTAAAAATTATCGTTTGTCACTACTTTGTCGTACCCATACTATTTGACGACTCTTCTCGAGGCTAAGTTGGATATGTCAGTCTTAAATGAGAATTTGTGTTTTATTTTAGTATATCTTATTCATTTATTTTACCGTTCTATATTTGGAGGCTTTTTATGAATATTTTGATTGTAAATATTTAAAAATATTATATCTTTAAAAATACTAATAATAGTATTTTCTTTGGAGTTGCTATATAGCATGAAACTAATGAAATAATTATAGAACATAGCTATAATGATTATATAGAAAATTTTGTTGATAAATGACTGAAAATATAGTACAAAAATATATAGTGTGTATAAGAGACGGAATGAACGAGAAATTGAATAGCTAATAGGTTGACACGCGTCTATAGTGATTCTTCTATTATACTTAAATAACTAGTGTAACACCCGTGAAAAATCACGGGGTTGTGTACACTTATTTTTAAAGACGACGTCGGTATATTTATTTCAATATATAACAATTCTGTTTATTCGAACGATTTTTTTTTAACGGGATGTTTGAATATAAGATATATTCGGTGAAAAGGTGAATTTCCTGGTGCACTAATTTTCGAATAGCTATTAGTAATGATGATAATATTTGGATTACTTATGATAACATTAATGAATAAGGTATATAAGAAAAAACAATAGACGACTAAAAAAAGATTAAATAACTAATAATGAGTAGTTTGGAAAGTTACTATCTTTTGATGAATTACTTACGGAACATAATTTGACGGACAAATACGATGAACAAAATAGCTAATCAGGTACAAATATAAATTAAATGGGTGTATTAAAATTCGATAACCCAACACGAAAATTACAGTTTCTCGAAAACCTCCTTGTAAACAACATTTGTTGTTGTATTAGTCATCCCTCCTTCTTCATCAAGAAGTAGCACTTGAGGTCGCTAATAGTCAAAAAACCATTTGTGTACCACTCTTACGTTGATCTGAGTCACGCGAACCCCGTACTTGAGGTCGCTAATAGTCAAAAAACTTGTCATAGCCATTTGATATGAATATTTGTTGAGGTATGATAGCAGGTAGTGTGTATTACGGCTGAAAAATAAATTGTCGATGCAGGTACTCTTGAAGTCTTTATTTATAATTCGGGGATAGTTTTTATCAAGTGGAACTCTGTAGGAGGTAAAACTCTATATAGGTAATATTAATATGGAATATGGTTTGGTAACAGAGAATATTGGATATTTATCTTCACATGTTTAGAAATAAAACCGTGATTTAATTCTTATTGGATATTTATCTTCAGCCTTTTCTCCTTATTCTTATTTTCAGAATTATGGAAAGATTTTCTTAATTTAGTTTATATGCTTGATTTGTAATATGCAGTGAGACTCTTTGTATTTAATTCTTAATTTAGTTAATACACGTTTTGATACATAATTATGGAAAGATTTTCTTAATTTAGTTTATATGCCGAGCAATTTTGATACATAATTTAAATACACGTTTCTAAATTGATGCCATATCCTTTGATTTTTATATTCATACGTTTTTTTATGGTATAGAATATAATATTTTGTTTCTTAGTTTCTTATTTTAGTTCTTATTTATGGAATTATGGAAAGATTTTCTTAATTTAGTTTATATGCTTGATTTGTAATATGCAGTCAAACTCTTTGTATTTAATTCTTAATTTAGTTAATATGCTTGATTTGTAATTAGTGCATAGATATTTGATTGAATAGATCACGTTTCTAAATTGATGCCATATCCTTTGATTTTTATCTTCACACGTTTTTTTATGGGATAGAATATCTTATTTTATTTTCTTATTTTGTTTCTTATTTTCTTATTTTTGTTCTTATTTATCTTCAAACGTTTTTTATGGCATAGATATTTTATATGGTGTATTATAATACGGTCAGACTCTTTGTATTGAAATTATAAGTGCTGAAATAACAATCACACTCTTTTTTAATTATTATTTTATTAACTTTATTAATTTAATAATATTGGTCTATATTCCTATTTTTTTCGAGATTATAAATTATGAATTATGAAGGGTCCTGATTTTCGCAGTACACATTTTACTCGATGCAGTACACTGTTGACAATTTTACCCCTCTCATTTTCCTTTTCATTTTCTCTCTCTAATGTTTTCTCTCAAATATCAAAATGTGTACTACGAAAAGTAATTTATTTTCTCAGTACATTTTTACTCAATAGTACGTATAACTATTATTAGTTTTATTTTATTTTTATTAATAATTAAGAATATATTGAAAAAAAGAAAAAAAGAAACAAAAAAATAACTGTACTACTTTGAGTAAAACAAAAAAACCCAAATTAATGAAATACGTTTGTTTAATACTAATTGACAAAGATTGATTAAGCAATTAACATATGTTGATTTGGTTTCTAAATCAATTGAAATACTACGTAATATTAAGCATATCAATTCGTTTCTAAATAATTAACAATAATTCTTCTTTTCAGGTTGATGAACAAACCCTAATTAAAAAAGAAAAAATATATTATTAAAAACAATCAAATTACTAAGTAATATAAGATTAATGAATTAATTACCTGTTCGTCACTTGAATATTTGAATAATCGATCATAGTTGTGAATTTTTAATGGGGTGGAAGATGGTAAAGGTTTCAATATTAGAGAGAAGGAGGAGGAAATTAGGTTTAATGTTTTTCTAGGGAAGGGCAAAAAATGGAAAATTTGGTATAAAAGGTACTGTGTTGAGTAAAAAGCGTACTGCGAAAATAAATTGCGATTATGAATTACGTTTAATATAAAAATTTTAGGTCAGACGACTTAGAAGGATTTATAAAATTGAAATTATAACCCCCAGACTTTTAAGAAAATTATGTGTTTTTTTTCGAGATTATAAATTATAAATTACGTTTACTATAAAATTTTGTTTTACGTTTAAATTATTATAGAATAGAATCTGGTCAAATATGGTCAGACAACTTAGAAGGATTTTCACTTTGTAAATATAGAATAGAATCTTTAGGATAGATAACAATCAGACTTTTTGTATTTAATTATTAAATTATTATTAAATTATTAAATTATTATGATGTGGCATAAATGAGTAATTCTGATTGGTCTACAAAACTGAAATTTTTGAGGGTGAATGTGAGAGCTCGAAACACTAAACGCTGAAACCTGATTGCGCCACGTCAGCGGAATTACATTCTTCTTTTATAGTAATAATGATACTCCCTTATATTCAGCCTATAGTTCCCTTTTCTCTAATATATGTGAGGAATATTATAATGAATTGGGAACATTAGGCTAAATAGGAGAGTACGAAATAGTAGAATTTGTACTATCTAGTTGTAAGGCTGTTTTATCATAAGACGAAAGACCAAGTGTAAAAGTAGAAATTACTATTAATTCATATCAAATTGAAAGTTGAAAACCATGCATGTGGGTTATACTTTTTGACTTATTGTTATTGTACGACACTCTTATATTTACGGAGTCAAAACAATTTATGAAAATTGAGGAAGTTGATTCAGAAATATTCTTTGATAATTTCATTCAATGGTAAATGTCCAAATATATACACCTACAAGATTACATCATATATTCTATTTGAGGATACTAGATAGCAGAATACAAAGAAAAATTATCTTATTCCCTGAGATACAACATATACTACTTGCAATACAAGGATCATATTATCGCGATATTAGCAGTACTGAATAATATCTTTTGATATTATTCGATGTTATTCTTTCACTCCCCCTCAAGTTGGAGCACTTAATAGACCAAGTCCCAACTTGGACTGTAAATGTTAAACGCATCTCCTCCTAGTGCCTTAGTGAACAAACTGCTATTTGTTCCTTGCTTCGAATATGAAATGTGTTAATGATATTATTGATGAGGTGTTGTCGAATGAAATAACAATCGATCTCAATATGCTTTGTGCGATCGTGAAAAACCGGATTTTTGGCAATGTGAATGGCCGCTTTATTATCGCAATACAAACTCGTTGGCTTTGAGTGAAATACACCTAAAGAGGCAAGAAAAGCCTTTAACAAAATAAATTCACTCGTAGCTCCTGCCATAGCCTGATATTCCGCTTCTGCCGTCGACTTGGCTACCGTCACTTGCTTCGTAGCTCTCCATGACACTGGTGACGGTTTGAGTGACACGAAATAACCATTTAATGATCGCCTCGTTAAAGGACATCGTGCATAATCTGAATCGCAGTACCCACGCAATTCCAAATCCGAGTCCTTGCTGAAAAGATTTCCTTTGCTCAAGTTGATTTTAATATAACGAACGACCCTCAAAGCTGTGCCCCAATGCTCTTTCCGAGGTTCATTCATGAATTGTGATAACACATGAACTGAATAAACAAGATCAGACCGTGTTATTGTGAGATAGACCAACCTACCCACGAGTCTTCGATATTTCATTGCATCTTTCAAAATGTACTCGTGTGCTAACTCCAATCGGTAGTGCTGGTGCAACGGAGTGTGCGTTGGTTTCGCTCCCTGCATACCTGCCTCATTTATTATGCCCAACTCATATTTACGCTGATTAAGGAACAAACCATCTCTCCCGTGTGTCATTTCGATGCCCAAAAACTATTTAAGACGACCTAAATCTTTTATCCCAAAACTGCCGTCAAGGAACGCTTTGAATTTTCCACATGCAGCGACATTGTTGCTCACAGCGATCATATCGTCAACATACATTAGGACCCCAATAAAAATCCCATTTTGATTGTATGTGAATAATGAGTAATCTGCTAACGATTGAGCAAACCCGTACCTTTTCAGAGAAGCCGTCAATTTTGCAAACCAATTTCGGGAAGCTTGTTTCAAACCATAAAGCGATTTAAACAGTTTGCACACCTTTCTTTCTCCTCCTCTGTCAAATCCTTGTGGTATTTTCATGTAGACTTCCTCGTCTAAGTCTCCATATAATAATGCATTATTGACGTCTAATTGCTCGATCATCCATTTCTTTGCAACCGCTACTGCCAACATACACCGTACACTAGTCATTTTAGCCACTGGTGCGTAAGTCTCGTGATATTCTACGCCTTCGACCTGGGTGAATTTCTGTGTAACGAGCCTTGCCTTATATCGTTCCAACGTTTCATCCGCCTTGTATTTTACCTTGTATACCCACTTGCATCCGATGGGCTTCTTTCCATTTGGCATGGGAACAATCTACCAAGTGCCATTCTTCTCTAACGCCTCAATTTCTTGTCTCATAGCTGTAAAACCCCTCGCGAAAGCGGAAAAATTAAAACATACAAAGTACTAAAAATGCAGCGGAATTTAAACTTTTTAACATAAACATGCGAGGTGAATTAAAACCTGAAAACTGAAACTGACATAAATAGAAATAGATAAGTATACTGTCTAAGTACGAAAACCAAAATATAAACAACAGCCTGGGATGGAACTGTGGGGAATAAAACGTGTATTCGCCCTAAACTTGCAGGATTATAATGAAAATTACAGTCGTGAATATCGTCATAAGATTAAAAAGGATAAGAAAAGAAGTACAACCTTTAGTCCTTGTGCGAAAGGCCTAAGAACAGGAATTAACACAAATTCCCTCCTATAACTTGCACCCAAGACTTAGAATGAGACGAGGCCGCGTGTGCTAGAAATCCTCTCCAACTGCCTTGCAATATAGGGAGAGCTATTCAGGTTTTAGATGTGAGATCTGAGGTTTTGGGAGAAGAATGCTCTCAAAACCCTAATTTTGCCTTGAGAATTATTTGTCAGTGCAACAAGAGTATCTGACATAAGGAGAGTCCCTCTCCTTATGTAGTACACGGCCGGCCGAATTGGATGTCGGGTAGGAGTGGGCTTTCACTCTTACCTTATTCCAATGCGTGATTCGACCCAATTAGCTATAAGTTGTCCGCGGGTTTTTATTTATAAATCGTAACATGTTATCAGTTATTAATACAGTCGATATATTAATAATGGTCTGACAAAATACGATATTGTACATTTACCCAAATTAATATAACTGTTTACATTAATACGCGAATACAATATTTAATTAAATATAACCGTTTATATTTAATTTTACGAATTAATCATGTAATCCGTATTAGCTAAAATTATTTAATCCGTATTAAATAATCATCTCAACATCTTATTGACTAATTTAATAGTCAATACCTCTGACTAACTGTTTAGTCGTATCCGGCATAAATGTGACTGTATTTTCATACCTTCACATCTCTCAAACGTGTCCTATAGGTGTGACGTATAGGGACCAGTTGATCACCGCCATCCGTATGACAATAACGTCAAACTTATCTAGCAAGCCAACCGTTATTGATAAACGTGGATCAACTGATAATAATACTGAAGTATGCCCTTGTGATCCTTAAAGAGATTTAATAAGTCATTGTACTTAATTGTCAAGGACACCAGCCCCAACAATCTCCCACTTGTCCGTACAAGGGTATGTGCAATGACGTTATCACACTACATGTGGAGGACACAAGCTCCAACAAACTCCCACTTGTCCGTACAAGTGTAGGTGCGATAACCGATTCTCATATCCTTTTAAAATTTCTCCCACTCAATGTAAGACAATTTGCAAACCCGCATTCGCAAAGGTCGTATCTCACAAGCGATCTGTATCAAGAGTGGTTTCCCCGACTAGAGAGTAACTTAACTGATATAACGAATCTGTATTCGAGCATGGCCATGCATTTCAGTTACTACTCCTCGAGTGGCCCTGAGAAATGATAAAATCCTGATAAGGGTTTGGATATTTCCCTCAACTCGAATCCTGCCGATATCGCGCAGCATGAAATAACCCAGAAAAAATCCTCTTGGCCCCTGTTACGGTGACCGTGGGAAAGAAACCAAAGTTACCCAAAATCTGCCTTAATCTCAAGAGACAGTTGAAAGTCAAAAGACTCGACTCTAAGGAACATTATGGAGGTCCTATCCACGACCTGGCACCCAATGTTATAAAACATTTAGGACTCCATAACGCTGTCACGGGGTGTCCTACGAGATATCCGTATAATTCGCCTTTGTGATTGGTCAGTCAGCCGCGTGACTTATGGCTCGTTGAACCCACCATCAACCAACGTCACAAAATGATTACCTGAGTTATCAGCTCAAGTGGGTAATCAAGGACCAAAACGATGTAATGTTAATCACTTCACTTTGTGGTGTTCAAAATTGGCGTACAATTCCACATGAGAAACAAAACATTATGTATCATAACAATAAGGTTGAATAGAGTACACGAGAAAATGAATTATTACATGAATTCATAAAAGAGTACTACAACTTAGGAACACATCCAATTCCCATGGAATGAATGTGCCCTTCATGCTTATCACGTGGTAATGCTTTTGTGAGAGGATCAGCTATGTTGTCATCCGTAGCGATCTTATCAATAAAAATCTCCTTTTGCTCCATGTAATCTCTGATTAGATGAGCTTTCCGTTGTACATGCCTAGCCTTGTTGCTAGACTTATGCTCCTTAGCTTGGAAGATGGCACCTTTATTATCACAATAAACGGTGATTGGGTCATTCGAACTAGGCAATACTGATAGTCCTTGTAAGAATTGACGCATCCATATCGCTTCCTTAGCTGCTTCCGAGGCGGCATAGTACTCGGACTCAGTCGTAGAATCTGCTGTAACACTCTGTTTAGAACTTTTCCAGCTGACAGTAGCGCCATTAAGAGTAAAAACGAATCCAGACTGAGATTTCGAGTCATCTCGATCCGTTTGGAAGCTAGCATCTGCGTAACCCATGGCGCAGAGCGTCGAGTCGCCTCCGTAAGTCAATCCCCAATCTTTAGTCCTCCGTAGGTACTTAAGAATGTTTTTCACGGCCATCCAGTGTTGTTCACCTGGATGAGCTTGGAATCGACTAGTCATACTCAATGCATATGCAACGTCTGGACGTGTGCATATCATGGCATACATGATCGATCCTATTGCCGAGGCATAAGGAATCCGACTCATGCGCTCTTTCTCTTCCAATGACTTAGCTTCTTGAGTCTTGCTCAAGTGAAGCCCAGGAGTCATAGGAAGGAACCCTTTCTTGGAGTTCGTCATGCTGAATCTCTCTAGAATCTTATCTATATAAGACTCCTGACTGAGAGATAACATCCGTCGTGATCTATCCCTGTAGATACGGATGCCCAAAATTCTTTGTGCCTCTCCCAGATCTTTCATCTGGAAATGGTTTTTCAACCATGCTTTAACCGAAGATAAGAGAGGTATGTCATTCCCAATCAAGAGTATGTCGTCGACATACAGTACTAGGAATACAATCTTGCTCCCACTCGACTTGATATAGAGACATGGTTCCTCGACTGATCGAATGAATCCATTCTCTTTTATCACTTGGTCGAAGCGATGATTCCAACTCCGCGATGCTTGCTTAAGTACATAGATGGAACGTTTAAGCTTGCAAACTTTCTTAGGATGTTCAGGATCAATAAAACCCTCGGGTTGTACCATGTACAACTCTTCCTCCAAATAACCGTTTAAGAAGGCGGTTTTAACGTCCATTTGCCATATTTCATAATCGTGAAATGCGGCGATCGCTAAGATAATCCGAATGGAACGTAGCATGACTACGGGTACAAAGATCTCATCGTAGTGCAAGCCTGGCACTTGGGTGAAACCTTTAGCAACTAGTCTTGCCTTGTGGATATCTTGTTGTCCTTCCATGGCATGCTTTATCTTGTAAAGCCATTTGCATTGAAGGGGACGTACCTTTGCAGGTAGGTCCACAAGATCCCACACGTTGTTCTCATACATAGAGTCCATCTCGGATTGCATGGCTTCTAGCCATAGCTTTGAGTCAGAACTGGTCATGGCACCTTTATAGGTTGTGGGTTCATTACCCTCTAGGAGTAAGACGTCATCTGTATCATGTTCCTCGACCATACCAATGTATCTGTCCGGAGGAATAGAGACTCTTCCCGACCTCCTAGGTTCCTCAAGAATATCTACCGCAGCCTCGGTTGAAGGAACTGTTTCCTCCAATGGTTGCTCGATAGTTGGTTCTTGAACCTCCGATAACTCGAAGGTTCTATTACTCGACTTGTTCTCGAGAAATTCTTTCTCTAAGAACGTCGCACTAGCCGCAACAAAAACACGTTGTTCGGTTGCCGAGTAGAAGTAATGACCAAAAGTTCCCTTTGGATAGCCTATAAAGTATGTTTTGACCGATCGCGGGCCGAGCTTATCCTCGTGTCTCCACTTGACATAAGCCTCGCAGCCCCAAACCCGAATAAAGGACAAGTTAGGGACCGTTCCCTTACATAATTCGTATGGAGTCTTGTCAACAGCTTTAGACGGACTTCGGTTAAGTATTAGAGCGGCTGACAAAAGAGCATAGCCCCACAATGAATCAGGTACAACGGTGTGACTCATCATGGATCGAACCATATCGAGTTGAGTTCGATTTCTCCGTTCGGACACACCATTTAATTGTGGTGTTCCAGGTGGAGTCAACTGTAGCACGATGCCACAGTCTTTAAGGTGTTGATCAAACTCGTGTGAAAGATACTCACCACCACGATCCGAACGTAGTGCTTTAATCTTTCTACCCAGCTGGTTCTGTACCCGATTCTGGTATTCTTTGAACTTGTCAAAGGATTCACTTTTATGTTTCATCAAGTAGACATAGCCATATCTACTCAAATCATCCGTGAAAGTGATGAAATACCTATAGCCTTCTCGTGCGTTGATCGACATAGGGCCACATACGTCCGTATGTATGAGTCCTAATAGGTCGGCAGCGCGCATTCCAACACCTTTGAAGGAAATACGCGTCATTTTGCCAATGAGACATGATTCACACGTGCCATATGATTCGAAATCAAAGGGCGATATTGCTCCATTCTGTATGAGCTGTTTTACGCGTTTCTCATTTATGTGTCCCATACGACAATGCCATAGGTAAGTTTGATCTTTGTCACCTACCTTTAATCTCTTGTTATTCACATGTAATATCTCGGTAGTTTGATCTAAAACATAAATTCCATTCATGGAAACTGCCTTGCCATAAATCATATTGTGTAAGGAGAAAATACAGCTATTATTCTCTATTACAAATGAAAAACCGAGTTTGTCAAGTGCAGAAACTGAAATAATGTTTTTGGACAAACTAGGAACATAATAACAGTTATATAAAAATAACTCGAATCCCCTTGGAAGCTGGATCACGTATGTTCCCTTCGAGACTGCAGCAACGCGTGCTCCATTCCCGACACGCAGGTCCACCTCACCCTTGATTAGGGGTTCTTGGTTTCGGAGGCCCTGCACATGATTACATAGATGAGAACCACAACCAGTATCAAGTACCCAAGTTCCGCAACTTGCATGGTTAATCTCAATCATGTGAATAAAAGAAGAAGAAGACATACCAACAGGAGTAACGCGGCCTGCCTTAATGTCCTCGCGATACACGGGGCATGAGCGCCTCCAATGCCCAGTCTTGTGGCAGTGGTGGCATTCAATGCTAGTATCCTTGCTCTTTGTCTTGCCCTGTGAGTTGCTCGACTCACCTGGCCCACTCTTAGTAAATCCTGGTTTCTTGAACCTGGGCTTACCTACTGCTAGGTCGCCCTGAGCTTTAGCCTTCCCTTTACCCTTTCCCTTACTGGAGATCATGAGAACATCCTGCTTCATGCTCCCACTTAATTTCAGATCCTTCTCAGTCTGTACGAGAAGGGAGTGGAGCTCATGAGGAGTCTTCTTCATGTCGTTCATGTAGTAGTTGGCCCTAAAGAGGGCGAACCCATCATGAAGCGAATGAAGCATTCGATCAACGATTATGTTCTCACTGATCTTGCAGTTCAGGGTCTCCGGTTTCTCGATATTCTCAATCATGTTGAGAATATGTGGGCTAACAGCTTGGCCCTTCCGGAGTTTCGCCTCAAAGAAGCGACAGGTATGCTCATAAGAAACGATTCTCGGAGCTTTTGATACGTGTCTATTTTTATGATGTTTTACATCTATTTTTACACGTATTTGGTCGCTCATTTACTATGTTTTAGCCTTTATTTCCCACAAATCGTGTACTTTCGTATTTTTATGCACTTTTGCAGATTTATGCGGAAAAGAAGCAATTTAGCACCAAATCCATATCCTCAAGTCTTTTGCTTAATTAGGGAATTAATGGAAAGTCAACTGGAGTCAAGGTCAAGTGCCAAAAGTCAAAACAAGAGAAATCCGAAGATTTCCGTACAGAGGCGGTCGACCGACCACCCAAACGGGTCGGCCGACCAGTCCTGAATTTTAATGAAGCCCAAATTTCAAGGAAGGCCAAAAATAGAAGAAGCCCAGAAGGAAGCGGTCGACCGACCCGAATAGTAGGTCGACCGACCACAACGGAGGCCCAAACGATTCTTTTTCGGAAATAAAATAGAATTAGAGTCTTTAGGAAACTCTAATTTCTTACCCTATATAAGCTAATCTTGTAGCTAGGGTTTAGGTATCTTAGATCTTTATAATCAAGTTTTGCATCGAATCGTCTAGTATCAAGTTTTATCATACTTAGTTTTATTCAAGCTTTAGTTTTGTAATCTTTCAATAGTTCCCAAGCATTCATCAATAAAGTTAGTTTCTTTCTGCCCTAATTCCAAATTGCGGTAATTACTCTTTTAATCTTGCTTTATTATCGTTCTTGTTTTTATTACAATTGTTAAGTTAGAATCCCATGCTTTATTGAATCTTGCATGCTTAGATTATTTACTATGTTCTCCATGTTTATTCCCAATTTTATAATCGTCTTAACAATCATGAGTAGCTAATTTTCATATGTTAGGATGTAGGGGATAAATATGCGTAGATAGATAAAATTCGAAAGACCGACCTGTAGCAGGACCACGGTCGGCCGACTGGAATAGCTGGTCGGTCGACCGAGGCCGTGGTCGGCCGACTGGAGTAGCTGGTCGGTCGACCACTCGCGTTTGTTTTCTTATTTCGTCTTTTCTTGTTAATTATAATATCCTGCAATGAGACCAATAGGAGACTTGTAGGATGTTAGTAATGACCTACCCAAGATTGAAAGATACGGGAAGGGCATTGGTTTACACCTTAAGACGGATAGGTTACTCAAGGCTGAAAGGTATGTGACCTGGAATTTAGGAATCACCCTTATTGTTGACACCCAATAATTGTGAGACCTAGGAACTAATAGCATAGGCCGAAAGGAGCCATTAGGTAGCATAGACTTAAAAAGATATGTTACACCCCCTTACGCGACTGCAATACATGTTGACCTTAGGATTAATTTTACCTTAGCTATTTATTACCCAAACATCCTAGCATCCCTTTTATTATATTTTATTCTCATCTTTATTTCTTGTTTTATTTTAATCTTTGCCTTAGATATAGTAATCAACCAATCAAACCCCCAAAACTGTTACTTTAAACATTCACATCAAACAATAAACATTCCCCACCTCCTTGTGGTTCGACCCTGACTTTCACTATCTATTGTTTAAGTTAGGAATTATAAATTTATCTTTGGTACCCTCAACGACGGGCATCAGCTTTCGAGAATTCGTTAGTGAGCGTGGTGAAAATCTTGTTTGCACCATGGGATATGAAGCGTCTTTGCAAATTTGATTCCATTGCATAGATGAGTACGTTCTTTATCGCACCCGCTTCCATGACGAAGTCGCTATGAGCGCGAACTTCGTTGGCTCTAGCTCCAGTTCCTGGGTGTGCCGGAATGGGATCAGTTAAATACTTAAGCTTTCCGTCAGCAATGGCAGCATTCCGTAGTGCTGCCTCCCAGTCAGAGAAGTTCGACCCATCATTCCTCAGTCTTGTGGACTGATTCATGGAGTCCATGAAGGCTTTTAGCCAGGATTCACGTGCTAGCTTGGCACTTGGCATTGGGTCTTCACCAGCCATTTTAGTTATACAGCAGTTTTAATGAACGTGTTCTACACTGAAAAAGAAGATAAAACAAAAACCATATAAGCAACTCATTGTTGTGATTTAAGTCTATATTAAATTGAAATTTAAACTCGTAGACTCAAGCATTTATATAATTGATCTCCCTCAAGAATTATATAAACGATCCCAAGACTCAATTTCCGTATATTGATAAGCCCACAGTTTGGCTAATTCCACCGTTGGAACTCTTGGTCGATAGATTTCTGTATATTCTATCTATTAGTCCATCTCAATCACTAGATAGTATCGAGTGACCATGATGTTGAGATAAAATAAATCATCTGTTCCCACTTACCCGACGTAGAAGGGGTCATATTATGCCTACCGACGAAGAAGGGATTCATGGGAGGCTGATTTATAAAGACTAATCCCAATTTTTGGTTATACGAGGAAGACCCCATCAACTTTTATTTATTCATATTTAAGTGAACTAAAAACTAGCATATACGTGAATGAATTAAATAAAGTGATGGCTTTACATGTGACACGTGACATCTGTATTGTCACAGAAAACTAACGCGTAACCTCTACATGAGTCAGTTTTCAGGCATGTTATAGGTGGTTTGGTTTTTAGGCGGAATATGATGCAAGCTATTATCGATGAAAGCATAAAGATAAATGCAATAAACGTAAATAAAAGTCCTAGTGTGGCCTATCCTACCAAAATAAACATAAAACAACTTGGAATCCACCGTTGGACCCTAGAAGCTTGTCTTGATGTTCCATCTTGGTCCTTGCAGCGGGAGTGAGCATCCGGTCTCCGTCTTTGGTCTTCACAAAATTACTAATTTAAATTAAAAATATAACCTATTTACATTCTAATTTAAATACAAAAGTAATTACATGGCAAAAACCCAAAACCGGAGATTCAAGATCTCAAAATTACAAGCAAGACTGTGTCCCATCATTACGGTAACACAATCTTCTAAGGCCACACTAAGTTACAACCGTTTGCAAAAATAAATACGTTATTGAAAGCATTCACTAAGCATTCACAAGACGATAAATAAAATGCATCAACTAAATTAAAATTCATACATGACATAATACTGTTATTATGATTAATAAATTTTTACCAAACCACCTTTTAAGATTAAAATTATGTGACTATACCGCTTTAATCACCAATTTTAATAAACATATAATCCTATTATCTTAAACCGTTTTAAAATAATATGTATCGAACGAGGGTGAACCGTTTCACTAAATAATATACTATTTCCGTATACAGTATATTATTTTAAGCCATGTGAAAATAAGAAACAAGTTATTTTCGAAAAAGAGAGCCTGAAACATGAGCACTCGACCGAGCAACAGGGGCACTCGATCGAGTGCAGCAGGGGCTCGATCGAGTGACTCGTTAAAACGCAAATCGCTGCACTTTAAATCAAAACAAGTTTTTATCTTGATATAAAACGTGTAAATCAAAAATAAAAACAACAAAAGATCCACATATTGCTAAAAATATCGATTAATTAACAATATGCAAATAAGAATCGAAAACAAGATCAATTGCAACCCTAAAATCACACGTACGAGGCCTGGTACAAGGGCACTCGATTGAGTGCTACAGAGACTCGATCGAGTGCCAAGGCAGAATGCTTCGAATTTCAAAATTTTTAAATCTTATGAAAAACACAATTGTAAAATTTCATGGCCTAAGGCTCTGATACCACTTGTGGGGAATAAAACGTGTATTCGCCCTAAACTTGCAGGATTATAATGAAAATTACAGTCGTGAATATCGTCATAAGATTAAAAAGGATAAGAAAAGAAGTACAACCTTTAGTCCTTGTGCGAAAGGCCTAAGAACAGGAATTAACACAAATTCCCTCCTATAACTTGCACCCAAGACTTAGAATGAGACGAGGCCGCGTGTGCTAGAAATCCTCTCCAACTGCCTTGCAATATAGGGAGAGCTATTCAGGTTTTAGATGTGAGATCTGAGGTTTTGGGAGAAGAATGCTCTCAAAACCCTAATTTTGCCTTGAGAATTATTTGTCAGTGCAACAAGAGTATCTGACATAAGGAGAGTCCCTCTCCTTATGTAGTACACGGCCGGCCGAATTGGATGTCGGGTAGGAGTGGGCTTTCACTCTTACCTTATTCCAATGCGTGATTCGACCCAATTAGCTATAAGTTGTCCGCGGGTTTTTATTTATAAATCGTAACATGTTATCAGTTATTAATACAGTCGATATATTAATAATGGTCTGAAAAAATACGATATTGTACATTTACCCAAATTAATATAACTGTTTACATTAATACGCGAATACAATATTTAATTAAATATAACCGTTTATATTTAATTTTACGAATTAATCATGTAATCCGTATTAGCTAAAATTATTTAATCCGTATTAAATAATCATCTCAACATCTTATTGACTAATTTAATAGTCAATACCTCTGACTAACTGTTTAGTCGTATCCGGCATAAATGTGACTGTATTTTCATACCTTCACATCTCTCAAACGTGTCCTATAGGTGTGACGTATAGGGACCAGTTGATCACCGCCATCCGTATGACAATAACGTCAAACTTATCTAGCAAGCCAACCGTTATTGATAAACGTGGATCAACTGATAATAATACTGAAGTATGCCCTTGTGATCCTTAAAGAGATTTAATAAGTCATTGTACTTAATTGTCAAGGACACCAGCCCCAACAATCTCCCACTTGTCCGTACAAGGGTATGTGCAATGACGTTATCACACTACATGTGGAGGACACAAGCTCCAACAAACTCCCACTTGTCCGTACAAGTGTAGGTGCGATAACCGATTCTCATATCCTTTTAAAATTTCTCCCACTCAATGTAAGACAATTTGCAAACCCGCATTCGCAAAGGTCGTATCTCACAAGCGATCTGTATCAAGAGTGGTTTCCCCGACTAGAGAGTAACTTAACTGATATAACGAATCTGTATTCGAGCATGGCCATGCATTTCAGTTACTACTCCTCGAGTGGCCCTGAGAAATGATAAAATCCTGATAAGGGTTTGGATATTTCCCTCAACTCGAATCCTGCCGATATCGCGCAGCATGAAATAACCCAGAAAAAATCCTCTTGGCCCCTGTTACGGTGACCGTGGGAAAGAAACCAAAGTTACCCAAAATCTGCCTTAATCTCAAGAGACAGTTGAAAGTCAAAAGACTCGACTCTAAGGAACATTATGGAGGTCCTATCCACGACCTGGCACCCAATGTTATAAAACATTTAGGACTCCATAACGCTGTCACGGGGTGTCCTACGAGATATCCGTATAACTCGCCTTTGTGATTGGTCAGTCAGCCGCGTGACTTATGGCTCGTTGAACCCACCATCAACCAACGTCACAAAATGATTACCTGAGTTATCAGCTCAAGTGGGTAATCAAGGACCAAAACGATGTAATGTTAATCACTTCACTTTGTGGTGTTCAAAATTGGCGTACAATTCCACATGAGAAACAAAACATTATGTATCATAACAATAAGGTTGAATAGAGTACACGAGAAAATGAATTATTACATGAATTCATAAAAGAGTACTACAACTTAGGAACACATCCAATTCCCATGGAATGAATGTGCCCTTCATGCTTATCACGTGGTAATGCTTTTGTGAGAGGATCAGCTATGTTGTCATCCGTAGCGATCTTATCAATAAAAATCTCCTTTTGCTCCATGTAATCTCTGATTAGATGAGCTTTCCGTTGTACATGCCTAGCCTTGTTGCTAGACTTATGCTCCTTAGCTTGGAAGATGGCACCTTTATTATCACAATAAACGGTGATTGGGTCATTCGAACTAGGCAATACTGATAGTCCTTGTAAGAATTGACGCATCCATATCGCTTCCTTAGCTGCTTCCGAGGCGGCATAGTACTCGGACTCAGTCGTAGAATCTGCTGTAACACTCTGTTTAGAACTTTTCCAGCTGACAGTAGCGCCATTAAGAGTAAAAACGAATCCAGACTGAGATTTCGAGTCATCTCGATCCGTTTGGAAGCTAGCATCTGCGTAACCCATGGCGCAGAGCGTCGAGTCGCCTCCGTAAGTCAATCCCCAATCTTTAGTCCTCCGCAGGTACTTAAGAATGTTTTTCACGGCCATCCAGTGTTGTTCACCTGGATGAGCTTGGAATCGACTAGTCATACTCAATGCATATGCAACGTCTGGACGTGTGCATATCATGGCATACATGATCGATCCTATTGCCGAGGCATAAGGAATCCGACTCATGCGCTCTTTCTCTTCCAATGACTTAGCTTCTTGAGTCTTGCTCAAGTGAAGCCCAGGAGTCATAAGAAGGAACCCTTTCTTGGAGTTCGTCATGCTGAATCTCTCTAGAATCTTATCTATATAAGACTCCTGACTGAGAGATAACATCCGTCGTGATCTATCCCTGTAGATACGGATGCCCAAAATTCTTTGTGCCTCTCCCAGATCTTTCATCTGGAAATGGTTTTTCAACCATGCTTTAACCGAAGATAAGAGAGGTATGTCATTCCCAATCAAGAGTATGTCGTCGACATACAGTACTAGGAATACAATCTTGCTCCCACTCGACTTGATATAGAGACATGGTTCCTCGACTGATCGAATGAATCCATTCTCTTTTATCACTTGGTCGAAGCGATGATTCCAACTCCGCGATGCTTGCTTAAGTCCATAGATGGAACGTTTAAGCTTGCAAACTTTCTTAGGATGTTCAGGATCAATAAAACCCTCGGGTTGTACCATGTACAACTCTTCCTCCAAATAACCGTTTAAGAAGGCGGTTTTAACGTCCATTAGCCATATTTCATAATCGTGAAATGCGGCGATCGCTAAGATAATCCGAATGGAACGTAGCATGACTACGGGTACAAAGATCTCATCGTAGTGCAAGCCTGGCACTTGGGTGAAACCTTTAGCAACTAGTCTTGCCTTGTGGATATCTTGTTGTCCTTCCATGGCATGCTTTATCTTGTAAAGCCATTTGCATTGAAGGGGACGTACCTTTGCAGGTAGGTCCACAAGATCCCACACGTTGTTCTCATACATAGAGTCCATCTCGGATTGCATGGCTTCTAGCCATAGCTTTGAGTCAGAACTGGTCATGGCACCTTTATAGGTTGTGGGTTCATTACCCTCTAGGAGTAAGACGTCATCTGTATCATGTTCCTCGACCATACCAATGTATCTGTCCGGAGGAATAGAGACTCTTCCCGACCTCCTAGGTTCCTCAAGAATATCTACCGCAGCCTCGGTTGAAGGAACTGTTTCCTCCAATGGTTGCTCGGTAGTTGGTTCTTGAACCTCCGATAACTCGAAGGTTCTATTACTCGACTTGTTCTCGAGAAATTCTTTCTCTAAGAACGTCGCACTAGCCGCAACAAAAACACGTTGTTCGGTCGGCGAGTAGAAGTAATGACCAAAAGTTCCCTTTGGATAGCCTATAAAGTATGTTTTGACCGATCGCGGGCCGAGCTTATCCTCGTGTCTCCACTTGACATAAGCCTCGCAGCCCCAAACCCGAATAAAGGACAAGTTAGGGACCGTTCCCTTACATAATTCGTATGGAGTCTTGTCAACAGCTTTAGACGGACTTCGGTTAAGTATTAGAGCGGCTGACAAAAGAGCATAGCCCCACAATGAATCAGGTACAACGGTGTGACTCATCATGGATCGAACCATATCGAGTTGAGTTCGATTTCTCCGTTCGGACACACCATTTAATTGTGGTGTTCCAGGTGGAGTCAACTGTAGCACGATGCCACAGTCTTTAAGGTGTTGATCAAACTCGTGTGAAAGATACTCACCACCACGATCCGAACGTAGTGCTTTAATCTTTCTACCCAGCTGGTTCTGTACCCGATTCTGGTATTCTTTGAACTTGTCAAAGGATTCACTTTTATGTTTCATCAAGTAGACATAGCCATATCTACTCAAATCATCCGTGAAAGTGATGAAATACCTATAGCCTTCTCGTGCGTTGATCGACATAGGGCCACATACGTCCGTATGTATGAGTCCTAATAGGTCGGCAGCGCGCATTCCAACACCTTTGAAGGAAATACGCGTCATTTTGCCAATGAGACATGATTCACACGTGCCATATGATTCGAAATCAAAGGGCGATATTGCTCCATTCTGTATGAGCTGTTTTACGCGTTTCTCATTTATGTGTCCCATACGACAATGCCATAGGTAAGTTTGATCTTTGTCACCTACCTTTAATCTCTTGTTATTCACATGTAATATCTCGGTAGTTTGATCTAAAACATAAATTCCATTCATGGAAACTGCCTTGCCATAAATCATATTGTGTAAGGAGAAAATACAGCTATTATTCTCTATTACAAATGAAAAACCGAGTTTGTCAAGTGCAGAAACTGAAATAATGTTTTTGGACAAACTAGGAACATAATAACAGTTATATAAAAATAACTCGAATCCCCTTGGAAGCTGGATCACGTATGTTCCCTTCGAGACTGCAGCAACGCGTGCTCCATTCCCGACACGCAGGTCCACCTCACCCTTGATTAGGGGTTCTTGGTTTCGGAGGCCCTGCACATGATTACATAGATGAGAACCACAACCAGTATCAAGTACCCAAGTTCCGCAACTTGCATGGTTAATCTCAATCATGTGAATAAAAGAAGAAGAAGACATACCAACAGGAGTAACGCGGCCTGCCTTAATGTCCTCGCGATACACGGGGCATGAGCGCCTCCAATGCCCAGTCTTGTGGCAGTGGTGGCATTCAATGCTAGTATCCTTGCTCTTTGTCTTGCCCTGTGAGTTGCTCGACTCACCTGGCCCACTCTTAGTAAATCCTGGTTTCTTGAACCTGGGCTTACCTACTGCTAGGTCGCCCTGAGCTTTAGCCTTCCCTTTACCCTTTCCCTTACTGGAGATCATGAGAACTGTGGGGAATAAAGCATGTATTCACCCTAAACTTGCAGGATTATAATGAAAAATACAGTTGTGTTTATAGTCATAAGATTAAAAAGGATAAGAAAAAGAATTACAACATTGGGTCCTTGCTTGAAAAGGCCTAAGAACAGGAATTAAAGTGAATTCCCTCCTATAACTTGCACCCAAGACTTTGTTTGAGATGATGCCGCGTGTGCTAGAAAATACTCTCCAATTGCCTTGCAATATGGGGAAAGCTATTGAGGTTTTAGATGTGAGATCTGAGTTTTGGGAGAAGAATGCTCTCAAAACCCTAATTGTGAGAATTATGATTCAACCGTTTCTGACATAAGGAGAAGGACTCTCCTTATGTAGTACTTAGGGTGGGTCGGCCGAATTAGGGTAAGAGTGGGCTTTCTCCACTCTTACCTTATTCCTTTGCATGATTCGACCCGTTTTGCTAAATATTATTTGCGGGATTTTTATTATAAATCGCATACGTGTTATCAGATATTAATGCAGTCGATGTATTAATAATGGTCTGATAAAATTACGATATTGTATAATTACCCAAATTAATATAACTGTTTATATTAATACCCGAAATCAATATTTAATTAAATATAACTGCTTATATTTAATTTTACGAATTAATCATGTAATCCGCATTAGCTAAAATTATTTAATCCGTATTAAATAATAATCTCAACATCTTATTGACTAATTTAATAGTCAATACCTCTGACTAACTGTTTAGTCGTATTCGGCATAAATGTGACTGTATTTTCATACCTTCACATCTCTCAAACGTATCCTATAGGTGTGACGTATAGGGACCAGTTGATCACCGCCATCCGTATGACAATAACGTCAAACTTATCTAGCAAGCCAACCGTTATTGATAAACGTGGATCAACTGGTAATAATACAAAAGTATGCCCTTGTGATCCTTAAAGAGATTTAATAAGTCATTGTACTTAATTGTCAAGGACACCAGCCCCAACAATCTCCCACTTGTCCGTACAAGGGTATGTGCAATGACGTTATCACACTACATGTGGAGGACACAATCTCCAACAAACTCCCACTTGTCCGTACAAGTGTAGGTGCGATAACCGAATCTCATATCCTTTTAAAATTTCTCCCACTCAATGTAAGACAATTTGCAAATCCGCATTCGCAAAGGTCGTATCTCACAAGCGATCTGTATCAAGAGTGGTTTCCCCGACTAGAGAGTAACTTAACTGATAAAACGAATCTGTATTCGAGCATGGCCATGCATTTCAGTTACTACTCCTCGAGTGGCCCTGAGAAATGATAAAATCCTGATAAGGGTTTGGATATTTCCCTCAACTCGAATCCTGCCGATATCGCCCAGCATGAAATAACCCAGAAAAAATCCTCTTGGCCCCTGTTACGGTGACAGTGGGAAAGAAACCAAAGTTACCCAAAACCTGTCTTAATCTCAAGAAACAGTTGAAAGTCAAAAGACTCGACTCTAAGGAACACTATGGAGGTCCTATCCACGACCTGGCACCCAATGTTATAAAACATTTAGGACTCCATAACGTTGTCACGGGGTGTCCTACGAGATATCCGTATAACTCGCCTTTGTGATTGGTCAGTCATCCACGTGACTTATGGCTCGTTGAACCCACCATCAACCAACGTCACAAAATGATTACCTGAGTTATCAGCTCAAGTGGGTAATCAAGGACCAAAACGATGTAATGTTAATCAGTTCACTTTGTGGTGTTCAAAATTGGCGTACAATTCCACATGAGAAACAAAAAATTTTATATCATAACAATAAGGTTGAATAGAGTACACGAGAAAATGAATTATTACATGAATTCATAAAAGAGTACTACAACTTAGGAACACATCCAATTCCCATGGAATGAATGTGTCCTTCATGCTTATCACGTGGTAATGCTTTTGTGAGAGGATCAGCTATGTTGTCATCCGTAGCGATCTTATCAATTAATATCTTCTTTTACGCGGACTCAGTCGTAGAATCTGCTGTAACATTCTGTTTAGAACTTTTCCAGCTGACAGCAGCGCCATTAAGAGTGAAAACGAATCCAGACTGAGATTTCGAGTCATCTCGATCCGTTTGGAAGCTAGCATCTGCGTAACCCGTGGCGCAGAGCGTCGAGTCGCCTCCGTAAATCAATCCCCAATCTTTAGTCCTCCGTAGGTACTTAAGAATGTTTTTCACGGCCATCCAGTGTGGTTCACCTGGATGAGCTTGGAATCGACTTGTAATACTCAATGCATATGCAACATCAGGACGTGTGCATATCATGGCATACATGATCGATCCTATTGCCGAAGCATAAGGAATCCGACTCATGCGCTCTTTCTCTTCCACTGACTTAGCTTCTTGAGTCTTGCTCAAGTGAAGCCCAGGAGTCATAGGAAGGAACCCCTTCTTGGAGTTCGTCATGCTGAATCTCTCCAGAATCTTCTCTATATAAGATTCCTGACTGAGAGACAACATCCGTCGTGATCTATCCCTGTAGATACGGATGCCCAAAATTCTTTGTGCCTCTCCCAGATCTTTCATCTGGAAATGGTTTTTCAACCATGCTTTAACCGAAGATAAGAGAGGTATGTCATTCCCAATCAAGAGTATGTCATCGACATACAGTACTAGGAATACAATCTTACTCCCACTCGACTTGATATAGAGACATGGTTCCTCGACTGATCGAATGAACCCATTCTCTTTTATCACTTGGTCGAAGCGATGATTCCAACTCCGCGATGCTTGCTTAAGTCCATAGATGGAACGCTTAAGCTTGCAAACTTTCTTAGGATGTGCTGGATCGATAAAACCCTCGGGTTGTACCATGTACAACTCTTCCTCCAAATAACCGTTTAAGAAGGCGGTTTTAACGTCCATTTGCCATATTTCATAGTCATGAAATGCGGCGATCGCTAAGATAATCCGAATGGAACGTAGCATGACTACGGGTGCAAAGATCTCATCATAGTGCAAGCCTGGCACTTGAGTGAAACCTTTAGCAACTAGTCTAGCCTTGTGGATATCTTGTTGTCCTTCCACGGCATGCTTTATCTTGTAAAGCCATTTGCATTGAAGGGGACGTACCTTTGCAGGTAGGTCCACAAGATCCCACACGTTGTTCTCATACATGGAGTCCATCTCGGATTGCATGGCTTCTAGCCATAGCTTTGAGTCAGAACTGGTCATGGCACCTTTATAGGTTGTGGGTTCATTACCCTCTAGGAGTAAGACGTCATCTGTATCGTGTTCCTCGACCATACCAATGTATCTGTCCGGTGGAATAGAGACTCTTCCTGACCTCCTAGGTTCCTCAGGGATATCTACCGCAGCCTCGGTTGAAGGTACTGTTTCCTCCAATGGTTGCTCGGTAGTTGGTTCTTGAACCTCCGATAACTCGAAGCGAAGGTTCTATTACTCGACTTGTTCTCGAGAAATTCTTTCTCTAAGAACGTCGCACTAGCCGCAACAAAAACACGTTGTTCGGTAGGCGAGTAGAAGTAATGACCAAACGTTCCCTTTGGATAGCCTATAAAGTATGTCTTGACCGATCGCGGGCCGAGCTTATCCTCGTGTCTCCACTTGACATAAGCCTCGCAGCCCCAAACCCGAATAAAGGACAAGTTAGGGACCGTTCCCTTCCATAACTTGAATGGAGTCTTGTCAACAGCTTTAGACGGACTTCGGTTAAGTATTAGAGCGGCCGACAAGAGAGCATAGCCCCACAATGAATCAGGCACAACGGTGTGACTCATCATGGATCGAACCATATCAAGTAAAGTTCGATTTCTCCGTTCGGACACACCATTTAATTGTGGTGTTCCAGGTGGAGTCAACTGTAGCACGATCCCACAGTCTTTAAGGTGTTGATCAAACTCGTGTGAAAGATACTCACCACCACGATCTGAACGTAGTGCTTTAATCTTTCTACCCAGCTGGTTCTGTACCCGATTCTGGTATTCTTTGAACTTGTCAAAGGATTCACTTTTATGTTTCATTAAGTAGACATAGCCATATCTGCTCAAATCATCCGTGAAAGTGATGAAATACCTATAGCCTTCTCGTGCGTTGATCGACATAGGGCCACATACGTCCGTATGTATGAGTCCTAATAGGTCGGCAGCGCGCATTCCAACACCTTTGAAGGAAATACGAGTCATTTTGCCGATGAGACATGATTCACACGTGCCATATGATTCGAAATCAAAGGGTGATATAGCTCCATTCTGTATGAGCTGTTTTACGCGTTTCTCATTTATGTGTCCCATACGACAATGCCATAGGTAAGTTTGATCTTTGTCACCTACCTTTAATCTTTTATTATTCACATGTAATATCTCGGTAGTTTGATCTAAAACATAAATTCCATTCATGGAAACTGCCTTGCCATATATCATATTGTGTAAGGAGAAAATACAGCTATTATTCTCTATTACAAATGAAAAGCCAAGTTTGTCAAGTGCAGAAACTGAAATAATGTTTTTGGACAAACTAGGAACATAATAACAGTTATATAAAAATAACTCGAATCCACTTGGAAGCTGGATTACGTATGTTCCCTTCGAGACTGCAGCCACACGTGCTCCATTCCCGACACGCAGGTCCACCTCACCCTTGATTAGGGGTTCTTGGTTTCGGAGGCCCTGCACATGATTACATAGATGAGAACCACAACCAGTATCAAGTACCCAAGTTCCGCAACTTGCATGGTTAATCTCAATCATGTGAATAAAAGAAGAAGAAGACATACCAACAGGAGTAACACGGCCTGCTTTAATGTCCTCGCGATACACGGGGCATGAGCGCCTCCAATGCCCAGTCTTGTGGCAATGGTGACATTCCATGCTTGTATCCTTGCTCTTTGTCTTGCCTTGTGAGTTACTCGACTCACCAGGCCCACTCTTAGCAAATCCTGGTTTCTTGAACCTGGGCTTACCTACTGCTAGGTCGCCCTGAGCTTTAGCCTTCCCTTTACCTTTTCCCTTACTGGAGATCATGAGAACATCCTGCTTTAGACTCCCACTCAACTTTAGATCCTTCTCAGTCTGTACGAGAAGGGAGTGGAGCTCATGGGGAGTCTTCTTCATGTCGTTCATGTAGTAGTTGGCCCTAAAGAGGGTGAACCCATCATGAAGCGAATGAAGCATGCGATCAACGATGATGTTCTCACTGATCTTGCAGTTTAGGGTCTCCAGTTTCTCGATATTCTCAATCATGTTGAGAATATGTGGGCTAACAGCTTGGCCCTTCTGGAGTTTCGCCTCGAAGAAGCGACAGGTAGGCTCATAAGAAACGATTCTCGGAGCCTTGGAGAATTCGTTAGTGAGCGTGGTGAAAATCTTGTTTGCACCATGGGTTATGAAGCGTCTTTGCAAATTGGATTCCATTGCATAGATGAGTACGTTCTTTATCGCACCCGCTTCCATGACGAAGTCGCTATGAGCGCGAACATCGTTGGCTCTAGCTCCAGTTCCTGGGTGTGGCGGAATGGGCTCAGTTAAGAACTTGAGCTTTCCGTCAGCAATGGCAGCATTCCGTAGTGCTGCCTCCCAGTCAGAGAAGTTTGACCCATCATTACTCAGTCTAGTTGACTGATTCATGGAGTCCATGAAGGCTTTTAGCCAGGATTCACGTGCTAGCTTGGCACTTGGCATTGGGTCTTCACCAGCCATTTTAGTTTTACAGCAGTTTTAATGAACGTGTTCTACACTGAAAAGAAGATAAAACAAAACCATATAAGCAACTTATTGTTGTGATTTAAGTCTATATTAAATTGAATTTAAACTCGTAGACTCATGCATTTATATAATTGATCTCCCTCAAGAATTATATAAACGATCCCAAGACTCAATTTCCGTATATTGATAAGCCCACAGTTTGGCTAATTCCAATCGTTGGAACTCTTGGTCGATAGATTTCCGTATATCTATCTATTAGTCCATCTCAGTCACTGGAATATTATCGAGTGACCATGATGTTGAGATAAAATAAATCATCTGTTCCCACTTACCCGACGTAGAAGGGGTCATATTATGCCTACCGACGAAGAAGGGATTCATGGGAGGCTGATTTATAAAGACTAATCTCAATTTTTGGTTATACGAGGAAGACCCCATCAACTCTTATTTATCCATATTTAAGTGAACTAAAAACTAGCATTTGCGTGAATGAATTAAATAAAGTGATGGCTTTTAAATTGACATGTGACATCTGTATTGTCACAGAAAACTAACGCGTAACCTCTACATGAGTCAGTTTTCAGGCATGATATAGGTGGTTTGGTTTTTAGGCGGAATATGATGCAAGCTATTATCGATGAAAGCGTAAAGATAAATGCAATAAACGTAAATAAAAGTCCTAGTGTGGCCTATCCTACCAAAATAAACATAAAACAACTTGGAATCCACTGTTGGACCCTAGAAGCTTGTCTTGATGTTCCATCTTGGTCCTTGCAGTGGGAGTGAGCATCCGACCTCCGTCTTGTCTTTGGTCTTTACAAAATTACTAATTTAAATTACAAAAGTAATTACATGGCAAAAACCCAAAACGGAGATTCAAGATCTCAAAATTACAAGCAAGATCGTGTCCCTTCATTACGGTGACACAATCTTCTAAGGCCACACTAAGTTACAACCGTTTGCAAAAATTAAATACGTTATTGAAAGCATTCAAGGCATTCACAAGACGATAAATAAAATGCATCAACTAAAAACAATTTATACATGACATAATACTGTTATTATGATTAATAAATTTATACCAAACCACCTTTTAAGATTAAAATTAAGTGACTATACCGTTTTAATCACCAATTTTAACAAACATATAATCCATTATTTTAAACTGTTTTAAAACAATATGTATCAAGCGAGGGTGAACCGTTTCACTAAATAATACACTATTTCCGTATATAGTATATTATTTTAAGCCATGTGAAAATAAAACATGTTATTTTCGTAAAAAAAAAAACGATTCTGTTATAGGGGTGGTCTACCGACCGGAAAAACAGGTCGACCGACCAACTGACGAAAAAAAATTTTTTTTTTTTTTTTTTTTTTTTTTTTTTTAAAGCAGAATGGTCGACCGACCCGAAAAAACAGGTCGACCGACCACAAAACACGAAACCGAGTTTCTGAACACGATTTCTCACAAAGGAAACTGTTTTAAAAAAAACAGAAAACTCACACAGGGGCGGTCGACCGACCGCTATAACTGGTCGACCGACCGACACGGCGGCAGAAACGAGATTTTTCAAAAACTTTTAAATAAACTTATGAAAAACACAAAAGTAAAATTTTCATAACCTGTCTCTGATACCACTTGTGGGGAATAAAGCATGTATTCACCCTAAACTTGCAGGATTATAATGAAAAATACAGTTGTGTTTATAGTCATAAGATTAAAAAGGATAAGAAAAAGAATTACAACATTGGGTCCTTGCTTGAAAAGGCCTAAGAACAGGAATTAAAGTGAATTCCCTCCTATAACTTGCACCCAAGACTTTGTTTGAGATGATGCCGCGTGTGCTAGAAAATACTCTCCAATTGCCTTGCAATATGGGGAAAGCTATTGAGGTTTTAGATGTGAGATCTGAGTTTTGGGAGAAGAATGCTCTCAAAACCCTAATTGTGAGAATTATGATTCAACCGTTTCTGACATAAGGAGAAGGACTCTCCTTATGTAGTACTTAGGGTGGGTCGGCCGAATTAGGGTAAGAGTGGGCTTTCTCCACTCTTACCTTATTCCTTTGCATGATTCGACCCGTTTTGCTAAATATTATTTGCGGGATTTTTATTATAAATCGCATACGTGTTATCAGATATTAATGCAGTCGATGTATTAGTAATGGTCTGATAAAATTACGATATTGTATAATTACCTAAATTAATATAACTGTTTATATTAATACCCGAAATCAATATTTAATTAAATATAACTGCTTATATTTAATTTTACGAATTAATCATGTAATCCGCATTAGCTAAAATTATTTAATCCGTATTAAATAATAATCTCAACATCTTATTGACTAATTTAATAGTCAATACCTCTGACTAACTGTTTAGTCGTATTCGGCATAAATGTGACTGTATTTTCATACCTTCACATCTCTCAAACGTATCCTATAGGTGTGACGTATAGGGACCAGTTGATCACCGCCATCCGTATGACAATAACGTCAAACTTATCTAGCAAGCCAACCGTTATTGATAAACGTGGATCAACTGGTAATAATACAAAAGTATGCCCTTGTGATCCTTAAAGAGATTTAATAAGTCATTGTACTTAATTGTCAAGGACACCAGCCCCAACAATCTCCCACTTGTCCGTACAAGGGTATGTGCAATGACGTTATCACACTACATGTGGAGGACACAATCTCCAACAAGAACATCCTGCTTCATGCTCCCACTTAATTTCAGATCCTTCTCAGTCTGTACGAGAAGGGAGTGGAGCTCATGAGGAGTCTTCTTCATGTCGTTCATGTAGTAGTTGGCCCTAAAGAGGGCGAACCCATCATGAAGCGAATGAAGCATTCGATCAACGATTATGTTCTCACTGATCTTGCAGTTCAGGGTCTCCGGTTTCTCGATATTCTCAATCATGTTGAGAATATGTGGGCTAACAGCTTGGCCCTTCTGGAGTTTCGCCTCAAAGAAGCGACAGGTATGCTCATAAGAAACGATTCTCGGAGCTTTTGATACGTGTCTATTTTTATGATGTTTTACATCTATTTTTACACGTATTTGGTCGCTCATTTACTATGTTTTAGCCTTTATTTCCCACAAATCGTGTACTTTCGTATTTTTATGCACTTTTGCAGATTTATGCGGAAAAGAAGCAATTTAGCACCAAATCCATATCCTCAAGTCTTTTGCTTAATTAGGGAATTAATGGAAAGTCAACTGGAGTCAAGGTCAAGTGCCAAAAGTCAAAACAAGAGAAATCCGAAGATTTCCGTACAGAGGCGGTCGACCGACCACCCAAACGGGTCGGCCGACCAGTCCTGAATTTTAATGAAGCCCAAATTTCAAGGAAGGCCAAAAATAGAAGAAGCCCAGAAGGAAGCGGTCGACCGACCCGAATAGTAGGTCGACCGACCACAACGGAGGCCCAAACGATTCTTTTTCGGAAATAAAATAGAATTAGAGTCTTTAGGAAACTCTAATTTCTTACCCTATATAAGCTAATCTTGTAGCTAGGGTTTAGGTATCTTAGATCTTTATAATCAAGTTTTGCATCGAATCGTCTAGTATCAAGTTTTATCATACTTAGTTTTATTCAAGCTTTAGTTTTGTAATCTTTCAATAGTTCCCAAGCATTCATCAATAAAGTTAGTTTCTTTCTGCCCTAATTCCAAATTGCGGTAATTACTCTTTTAATCTTGCTTTATTATCGTTCTTGTTTTTATTACAATTGTTAAGTTAGAATCCCATGCTTTATTGAATCTTGCATGCTTAGATTATTTACTATGTTCTCCATGTTTATTCCCAATTTTATAATCGTCTTAACAATCATGAGTAGCTAATTTTCATATGTTAGGATGTAGGGGATAAATATGCGTAGATAGATAAAATTCGAAAGACCGACCTGTAGCAGGACCACGGTCGGCCGACTGGAATAGCTGGTCGGTCGACCGAGGCCGTGGTCGGCCGACTGGAGTAGCTGGTCGGTCGACCACTCGCGTTTGTTTTCTTATTTCGTCTTTTCTTGTTAATTATAATATCCTGCAATGAGACCAATAGGAGACTTGTAGGATGTTAGTAATGACCTACCCAAGATTGAAAGATACGGGAAGGGCATTGGTTTACACCTTAAGACGGATAGGTTACTCAAGGCTGAAAGGTATGTGACCTGGAATTTAGGAATCACCCTTATTGTTGACACCCAATAATTGTGAGACCTAGGAACTAATAGCATAGGCCGAAAGGAGCTATTAGGTAGCATAGACTTAAAAAGATATGTTACACCCCCTTACGCGACTGCAATACATGTTGACCTTAGGATTAATTTTACCTTAGCTATTTATTACCCAAACATCCTAGCATCCCTTTTATTATATTTTATTCTCATCTTTATTTCTTGTTTTATTTTAATCTTTGCCTTAGATATAGTAATCAACCAATCAAACCCCCAAAACTGTTACTTTAAACATTCACATCAAACAATAAACATTCCCCACCTCCTTGTGGTTCGACCCTGACTTTCACTATCTATTGTTTAAGTTAGGAATTATAAATTTATCTTTGGTACCCTCAACGACGGGCATCAGCTTTCGAGAATTCGTTAGTGAGCGTGGTGAAAATCTTGTTTGCACCATGGGATATGAAGCGTCTTTGCAAATTTGATTCCATTGCATAGATGAGTACGTTCTTTATCGCACCCGCTTCCATGACGAAGTCGCTATGAGCGCGAACTTCGTTGGCTCTAGCTCCAGTTCCTGGGTGTGCCGGAATGGGATCAGTTAAATACTTAAGCTTTCCGTCAGCAATGGCAGCATTCCGTAGTGCTGCCTCCCAGTCAGAGAAGTTCGACCCATCATTCCTCAGTCTTGTGGACTGATTCATGGAGTCCATGAAGGCTTTTAGCCAGGATTCACGTGCTAGCTTGGCACTTGGCATTGGGTCTTCACCAGCCATTTTAGTTATACAGCAGTTTTAATGAACGTGTTCTACACTGAAAAAGAAGATAAAACAAAAACCATATAAGCAACTCATTGTTGTGATTTAAGTCTATATTAAATTGAAATTTAACCTCGTAGACTCAAGCATTTATATAATTGATCTCCCTCAAGAATTATATAAACGATCCCAAGACTCAATTTCCGTATATTGATAAGCCCACAGTTTGGCTAATTCCACCGTTGGAACTCTTGGTCGATAGATTTCTGTATATTCTATCTATTAGTCCATCTCAATCACTAGATAGTATCGAGTGACCATGATGTTGAGATAAAATAAATCATCTGTTCCCACTTACCCGACGTAGAAGGGGTCATATTATGCCTACCGACGAAGAAGGGATTCATGGGAGGCTGATTTATAAAGACTAATCCCAATTTTTGGTTATACGAGGAAGACCCCATCAACTTTTATTTATTCATATTTAAGTGAACTAAAAACTAGCATATACGTGAATGAATTAAATAAAGTGATGGCTTTACATGTGACACGTGACATCTGTATTGTCACAGAAAACTAACGCGTAACCTCTACATGAGTCAGTTTTCAGGCATGTTATAGGTGGTTTGGTTTTTAGGCGGAATATGATGCAAGCTATTATCGATGAAAGCATAAAGATAAATGCAATAAACGTAAATAAAAGTCCTAGTGTGGCCTATCCTACCAAAATAAACATAAAACAACTTGGAATCCACCGTTGGACCCTAGAAGCTTGTCTTGATGTTCCATCTTGGTCCTTGCAGCGGGAGTGAGCATCCGGTCTCCGTCTTTGGTCTTCACAAAATTACTAATTTAAATTAAAAATATAACCTATTTACATTCTAATTTAAATACAAAAGTAATTACATGGCAAAAACCCAAAACCGGAGATTCAAGATCTCAAAATTACAAGCAAGACTGTGTCCCATCATTACGGTAACACAATCTTCTAAGGCCACACTAAGTTACAACCGTTTGCAAAAATAAATACGTTATTGAAAGCATTCACTAAGCATTCACAAGACGATAAATAAAATGCATCAACTAAATTAAAATTCATACATGACATAATACTGTTATTATGATTAATAAATTTTTACCAAACCACCTTTTAAGATTAAAATTATGTGACTATACCGCTTTAATCACCAATTTTAATAAACATATAATCCTATTATCTTAAACCGTTTTAAAATAATATGTATCGAACGAGGGTGAACCGTTTCACTAAATAATATACTATTTCCGTATACAGTATATTATTTTAAGCCATGTGAAAATAAGAAACAAGTTATTTTCGAAAAAGAGAGCCTGAAACATGAGCACTCGACCGAGCAACAGGGGCACTCGATCGAGTGCAGCAGGGGCTCGATCGAGTGACTCGTTAAAACGCAAATCGCTGCACTTTAAATCAAAACAAGTTTTTATCTTGATATAAAACGTGTAAATCAAAAATAAAAACAACAAAAGATCCACATATTGCTAAAAATATCGATTAATTAACAATATGCAAATAAGAATCGAAAACAAGATCGATTGCAACCCTAAAATCACACGTACGAGGCCTGTAACAAGGGCACTCGATTGAGTGCTACAGAGACTCGATCGAGTGCCAAGGCAGAATGCTTCGAATTTCAAAATTTTTAAATCTTATGAAAAACACAATTGTAAAATTTCATGGCCTAAGGCTCTGATACCACTTGTGGGGAATAAAACGTGTATTCGCCCTAAACTTGCAGGATTATAATGAAAATTACAGTCGTGAATATCGTCATAAGATTAAAAAGGATAAGAAAAGAAGTACAACCTTTAGTCCTTGTGCGAAAGGCCTAAGAACAGGAATTAACACAAATTCCCTCCTATAACTTGCACCCAAGACTTAGAATGAGACGAGGCCGCGTGTGCTAGAAATCCTCTCCAACTGCCTTGCAATATAGGGAGAGCTATTCAGGTTTTAGATGTGAGATCTGAGGTTTTGGGAGAAGAATGCTCTCAAAACCCTAATTTTGCCTTGAGAATTATTTGTCAGTGCAACAAGAGTATCTGACATAAGGAGAGTCCCTCTCCTTATGTAGTACACGGCCGGCCGAATTGGATGTCGGGTAGGAGTGGGCTTTCACTCTTACCTTATTCCAATGCGTGATTCGACCCAATTAGCTATAAGTTGTCCGCGGGTTTTTATTTATAAATCGTAACATGTTATCAGTTATTAATACAGTCGATATATTAATAATGGTCTGACAAAATACGATATTGTACATTTACCCAAATTAATATAACTGTTTACATTAATACGCGAATACAATATTTAATTAAATATAACCGTTTATATTTAATTTTACGAATTAATCATGTAATCCGTATTAGCTAAAATTATTTAATCCGTATTAAATAATCATCTCAACATCTTATTGACTAATTTAATAGTCAATACCTCTGACTAACTGTTTAGTCGTATCCGGCATAAATGTGACTGTATTTTCATACCTTCACATCTCTCAAACGTGTCCTATAGGTGTGACGTATAGGGACCAGTTGATCACCGCCTTCCGTATGACAATAACGTCAAACTTATCTAGCAAGCCAACCGTTATTGATAAACGTGGATCAACTGATAATAATACTGAAGTATGCCCTTGTGATCCTTAAAGAGATTTAATAAGTCATTGTACTTAATTGTCAAGGACACCAGCCCCAACAGGAACATCCCTACAGGCACCAACAAAAACTGTATCAAAACTAAGAGTCCAGCTAAACGATATAAGTGTAAGTCATGATGAACGGATCATCGCTCGCTAGCTCTCGTGTGAACCCTGCCAACCTGCATGTACCTACATACATGAAAACATGTACGCCACAATCAGTGGGGAGTGACTAGAGTTCTCCTAACCACCTTTTGTAACGACACGTGACACATAAATGCAAACAAAATACTCCAGCATATATCAACATGTGAAGTATAAAATATCTCATCAACTGATCATCAACTATCATGCAAACTTTAATGCACGACTCTCAACCAACTTCATAAACCGTTAGGGAGGAGAGCCGATTTCCCTACTGGTTACCCAGTTAGGGGGTCTTTCAGTCCAACTATTTATGAAACCGATCAAAGAGTCATCCAATGCCTTGGATGAACAATAACAAGGTCAAGTATCAATATCAACATCTATATGTGAGACTGTACCAACTCTAGGCAAGCAGATAAAACTCAGCAAGTATAAGGTTCAGCGGTCAATTTAAGACATAACCTACATACTAATCATTCAGCAAGTGTAAAGGTTCAGCGGTCAACTTAAGACATAACCTAAGCACCAAAACATTCAGCAAGCAAGGACTCAGAGGCCAACTTAAGGCATGGACCCGCCAATCAGCAAGACACTAGACTCAGAGGCTAACTTAAGGCATAGACTAGCACCCAAAAGTAAAGGACTCAGAGGCCAGCTTAAGGCATGTCCCTTCACTACATCACAAGATACTAGACTCAGAGGCCAGCTTAAGGCATGTCCTAGCATCAAACATCTGCACTCCGGGCAAGGTGTCAGTTCCTTAGCTACCCCGTTGTGCAGCTGCTCTACTCGTCAGACTCAGAGGCCAACTTAAGACATGTTCCAACGCGATCACAATCAAACATGTCTGGACTCAGAGGCCAGCTTAAGGCATGTCCCAGACACGACAAACATACACATATAGAGCTCAGAGGCCAGCTTACGGCATATCCCCATATATGACAAACAACTCACGTATTAAGTTCAGAGGCCAGCTTAAGGCATAACTTAATACGCATCAATACAATATCATCAAAGTCTATGAACTAAACTATAGTTCTACTTTCTTAACTTCTAATCAACACTTAATTGACCCCGGGAACTAAGTTGAGGGAGAGTCGGTTTCCCTTTCGGTTACCCGACCGAGGGGTCTCTATCCTCTCTCCGTTCCCGAACCCAATATAGTGTCGCCCATCCTCCGGGGACCTCAGATACATATCAAAGATACAAGAAACGAGTTTCAATCAAAACCGATTTACCGTTTAAAAGTTACGAACGAATTACGAATTCGAAATAAAAATAAGCTACAGGGATCCCCAGCCGGTCGGCAGGCAGCCGGCCTACCGGCTGGTGATCCATCTCAGCCTTCGCTTTCTTTAAAACAAAACAACAACAAAGGACTCCCAGCCGGTCGGCAGGCAGCCGGCCTACCGGCTGGGAACCCAAGTCCCAACTTACGAAATTTCCTAAATGAGGCTACCAGCCGGTTGGCAGGCAGCCGGCCTACCGGCTGGCATCCCAAACTCTATTTCTCAAAAACACGCAAAACCACTACCATGCACTCCCAGCCGGCTGGGCTTCCAAATCCTACGAATCTCAGCCTTTCGCAAAAACCACTAGAAGCACCCTCAGCCGGTCGACCGGCGGCCGGTCGGTCGACCGGCTCAGAGAGCCTGTTCAGAAAAACGCATTTTTCCAGCAATGTCAAAACTCAATAAATCGATACCCAATCTTAAGAATCGCTACAAGTAAAGTTTACTCAACATCACAAATCACTCAATAACACTAACTAACAGCAAATCAACCCATAACAATCCTCAATACGATTATATAATGTATCCGTCGCAAAACATAAAATTCAGAAATCGAACCATTACTCATATGAACATCAAGCAAACATATAATCCTCAAGTAAGATCATTCCTAACATGTTACTAAGTCCAATACTCATCAAACTTAAACAAAAATCAGAAACAATAACAAGAACACAACAAAACTTGCTATTTTAACAAAAAGGCCGAGTTACTCGTAATCGTCACCTTATAAGCAATCCGGCTCAAAGATCCTCCTCTATGATGAAGCTATCCACGTCCGGGTTGTCTAATCCTTCACCTACAAGCACGAAAAACGAGTTTAAGGACTGAAAATCGAATCTTAGGAAACAGTCAGATTTTCGAAGTAGAGGAAATGAAAATCGGAAGTGACGGATGGCTTGAAAATTCGATGAGGATTCCGAAAATGTTATTATTACCTTGATTTGATGAACGGATGATGAAGAAATAAGCAAAAGAAGATGGTTATTTAGGAGGTTTTGTAAGAATGGAAATGTCAGTATGTTTGTTTTGATGAAGGACAAGGAATGTCGACAAAAGGGTTTTAAGGGGTTTAAGGGATTGTCCTTTCCGTTTAAATGAAACGGGTTTGGATATCTTGAACGGGTTTTTAAGATGTGAACTTAAATTACCAAGTTTGTATTCGTCTTAAGGACTTAAGGTTCTTAAGACGGATCTTACTATTTATTTAAAATACTTTTCAATAAATTACTAAAATATTATTTTATTATTTAAAATAATTAAAAACGCTTAAAATATATTTTATAAAAATACGGGATGTTACAATCACCCCAACTTCAAAAAGTTTCGTCCTCGAAACTCGAACGAAGATAAATTCTAACTAACTAAACCTCAATCGAAAAGAGAAGGATGCGCAGCACGCATCGATGCCTCGGTCTCCCACGTCTGCTCCTCAACATCACCGCAACGCCAAAGGATCTTCACTAAAGGCACCACCTTGCTCCTAAGCTTCATATCCTGACGGTCAAGGATCTTCACGGGACGCTCCTCGAAAGCAAGACTCGGCTCTAAGTTCTCGATCTCTCTAGGCAGAACATGACTCGGATCACTAACATACTTACGGAGCTGAGAAACATGAAAGACACTATGAACCTTGCCCAAACTAGGAGGCAAGTCCAAACGGTAAGCAGCAGCACCAATTCTCTTCACGATCTCAAAAGGCCCAATATACTTAGGGCTCAGCTTGCCCTTAACGCCAAACCTCTTGACGCCCTTCATCGGTGAAAATCTCAAAAAGACACGGTCACCCTCCTCAAACTCTAGAGGTCTACGACGGACATCAGCATAGGACTTCTGCCGGTCCTGAGCGGCCTTCATTCTATTCCTGATAAGCTGTACACGGTCAATGGTCTCAGCTAGTTAGTCAGGTCCAAGGTCGTGCACGTCGTTCGCCTGATCCCAACATATCGGACTACGGCACTTCCTCCCATAAAGAGCCTCGTACGGAGCCATACCAATGGAAGAATGATAACTGTTGTTGTAAGAAAACTCTACCAACGGCATACACTGCTCCCAAGAACTCTGAAAATCTAGGGCACAAGCGCGGAGCAAATCCTCTAATGTCTGAATAGTCCTCTCGGACTGACCATCGGTCGCGGCATGAAAAGCAGTACTCATAAAAAAACGGCTACCCATAGCCTCCTGTAGAGCCTTCCAGAATCTGGAGCAGAAACGAGGATCACGATCTGAAACGATCTCTCTCGGCACACCATGATAGCGGACTATCTCAGCAATATAAGCCCTGGCTAAACGGTCCATATCCCAAGTCTCTCTGATAGGCACGAATCTGGCACACTTAGTCAGTCGATCAACAATAACCCAAATCGCATCCTTGCCTCCCACAGTCTTAGGCAAAGCAGTCACAAAGTCCATCGAAATGCACTCCCACTTCCACTGAGGAACGTGGAGCGGCTGCAATAAACCACCCGACCTCATATGCTCTATCTTGACTTGTTGACAAGTCAAGCACTTACTAACGTTGATGCATGCCATTTCTATAGTCTTTTAGACCTCTTTTGCATGCATTTTTATGCTCTTTTGCCAAACACCTTACTACTTTTAGCCCCGAATTGCCTACTTTGAGCCTTCTTGTGTTAATTGCAGGAATATATTCGGAAGTATGTATTCGGAGTCGAAGTTCGTCCTCAATTTTGCATTTAGGAGGTCAGGAGAAGTGAACCACCCTTTGTATCAAGTCAAGGAAGCGCATTTTTGAAGTCAACGTCCAAGTCAAGCCCAGAACCAGTCGATCGACCACTCTTGGTCGATAGTAAAAGTCGATCGACCGGTTGTTCAGTCGATCGACCAATCTTGGTCGATAGGAAAGTCGATCGACCGGTTGTTTAGTCGATCGACCGATTTCTCGCTGCCGAAGCCCATTTTGACCTAAGCCCATTAGGTCGTGAAAAGATTATTAGAACATTTCGTTTTTAAGCAGCCTTTAGAGTTTTTCTTTAGATTACTTTTTACCTTAATCTTAAATCGACTCTTCTTATTTTTCCTCAGATAAAAACTTTTAGTCAGTTGTTTTTATTTTTCATCTTCAAGCTTGTAAGATCTAACCTTCCGGAATTCAGTACTCAACACTTTTTATTGGTAATTTTATTCCTTGCTCTTACTTTCTTTTATCTTTATTCATCTCTGCTTATCTCGCGATCATGTTTTCCTCTTTAGTTATTTCTTTCATTTCAATTGTTAATCCCTTTATGCATAGCTAATCCCTTCGACTAGGATATAGGTGATCCTTTGATGATGTGACGATGTTCGTTTAGGTTTAGACTAGTTCGTAATTGTATGTCTCTGTTGTTAATTGTAGCATTTGATAGCGATTAGTCAATTAATGCGCATGATTGATTAGTTGATTTGATAAAACCCCGACCTAAGATCGAAAGCCTGGTGAGGGTTAGATCTGCTACAAACATTAGAGTGCCCTAGTAAGTTGCGAGAGCCCGCTAGAAGCATTCTAGGGCGAATAGCGATCCGAGAGGACCTTTTCACTACCCCTTAGACCGATAATTGCGACTGATCTGCGACCTAAACCCCTTATCGTCACACAATCTTTGGTGAACCGACTATGCTAGTTTTCTCTCCCTTATATTTTTATACTCTTTCCTTACGCTTTTCTCTTCTCCCTTTCCTTCACTACTTTTAGTTAGTCAAACAACAAACAAAACCCCCCCCAATTTGGTTACCTTGACAGACTTTAGTTTAGCTTTTAGAATTCTTATCTGTCTCCCTGTGGATACGATCCCGACTTCCTTACTACATTAGTTAGGCCAGTTGGTTATCTTTGATAGGGTTGCGACAGCCGTGTCAAACGTAATCCAAGATCTCTCTCTTCAATCCAGGCCACCAAAACATAAGTCTCAAATCCTTGTGCATCTTTTCGCCTCCTGGATGAACTGAATACGGTGTCAAGTGAGCCTTATCAAGAACCCCCTTCCTCAAATCTGGCACGTCGAGGACATACATCCGACCTCGGAATCTAAGGAAACCATCAGCATCAATCACTAAGTCAGGTGCAACACCACTCGAAATCTTAGCCTCGAACTTCTTGAAATCAGCATCTGAAGGTAAACTCTGGCGAATCTCCCAATATAAGGACAGCTCGGCAGTCATAGCAGCTAACCAATCAAAACCACTACCCACCATCTATAATCTTAACTTCCGGAACTCGGAGCACAACTCATCGGGCAATACACGCATATCACTCATCAAATGAGAAGTCTTGCGGCTAAGCGCATCTGCAACCACATTGGCCTTACCCTCATGATACAATAACCCAATGTCATAATCCTTAACCAACTCTAGCCAACGTCGCTGTCGCATATTGAGGTCCTTCTGTGTGAGAATGTACTTAAGACTCTTATGATCCGTGAAAATGCGACAATGAGATCCAATCAAGTAATGACGCCACATCTTCAAGGCATGAACAACAGCGGCTAACTCAGGATCATGTGTAGGATAGTTCACCTCGTGAACTCGCAACTGTCTAGATGAGTAAGCTATCACCTTACCACTCTGCATCAACACACATCCAAGCCCTAACATCGAAGCATCGCAATAAACATCAAAGTCAACCCCAATCTCTGGCAAAGCAAGTATAGGAGCGGAAGTCAACCTAGTCTTCGATTCCTGAAAAGAGCTCTCACACTTGTCTGTCCACACAAATTTAGCTTCCTTCTTCAATAACTGAGTCATCGGACGAGCTAATCTAGAGAAATCCTCAACAAATCTACGATAATAACCAGCCAATCCAAGGAAACTGCGGATCTCTCCTACATCTTTGGGACTCTCCCACTCAACAACGGCCTCAATCTTCGCGGGATCAACCATAACTCCCTCACTAGATATCACATGTCCAAGAAATGCAACCTTAGAAAGCCAAAACTCACACTTAGAGAACTTCGCGAACCACTTCTGTCGACGTAAAATCCCAAGAATCAATCGAAGATGCTCGGCATGCTCCTCGTCGGTCTTCGAGTAAATGAGAATGTCATCAATAAACACCACAACACAAGTGTCAAGAAACTCACTAAAGGTGCGGTTCATCTGATCCATGAAAATGGCAGGTGCATTAGTCAACCCAAAAGGCATAACCACGAACTCAAAATACCCATATCTGGTACGAAAAGCAGTCTTTGCAATATCAGCCTCTCTCACTGGAATTTGATGATAACCTGATCGAAGATCAATCTTAGAGAACCTAGAAGCACCTCTCAACTGATCAAAAAAATCATCTATCCTAGGCAAAGGATATCTGTTCTTCACGGTCACTCTATTCAACTCTCTATAGTCAATGCAAAGTCTCATGGAACCATCTTTCTTCTTAACAAATAAAACTGGAGCACCCTACGGAGAAGCACTCGGCCTAATGAAACCCTTCTCGATCATCTCTTCCAACTGTTACTTCAACTCTTTCAACTCTGGCGGAGCCATACGGTAAGGAGCTTTGGATATAGGTCCCGTACCCGGAATAAGCTCAATAGTAAACTCCACATCTCTCTCTGGCGGTATCCCTGGCAAGTCATCTGGGAAAACATCTGGAAACTCACGAACAATGGCTACATCCTCAAGGTTCGGTAGCGATGGCTTTGCAGCTGTAACAACACACAGGAAGGCTTGACAACCCTTCCTAAGAAGATGAGAAGCTTTCATCGAAGAAATCACACGAACACCCTTTTTAGGGCGAGTTCCCCTATAGGAAACACGAACTCCTGAAGAACTCCTCAAGCATATTTTCTGGTCGCGACACTCGAAGCGAGCATGGTATCGCGATAACCAATCCATACCGAGGATAATGTCAAACTCCTCGAGAGGAAATCTCAGTAAGTCCGCTGGAAATGTGGCTTGACCAATAATAATCGGAACATCCCTATGGGAAGATGAGCAAGAAAATACGTCTCCCGAAGGCAAGGAAATGGAGGTCTCCTCAACCAAGGAAGACTCAAGAGCTAAACGGTCTGCGAACTGAGTCGATATAAATGATAAAGAAGCACCAGTATGAACAAAATAAGGCACTCCGCGCCAAGGACAGAAAAGATACCAGCCACAATATCTGGATGAGCCTCAGCCTCAGCTCTAGTCATCACGAATATCTTCCCTTTTGGCTTTCCTCCCTTAGTCGCTGCAGCAGCAGTGGCAGCCTTGCCATGTGCGGTGTTCCTCTCAGGACACTCATAAGACTTATGCCCAAATCCATTGCAGGTATAGCACTTGAAAGCATTCTTGAAACAATCAAAACCAGGATGAGATGGTTTACCACAACGGTGGCAAACACTAGGAGATGTGTCGGTGTGAACAATGGTCTTAGCAATCGGAGCAGAAAACCTCTCAAACCGCTTCTTCTGAGAAGAAGGCGAAGAAGTAGAAGGAACAAACGGTCTCTTCCCCTGGTAAACTGATCTCTGGTGAGAAGTCACACTAGAAGTAGCAGCTCGGGTCTCAGCATCTATGGCACGAATAGAACTCTCGGCCCAAATAGCATCATCATATACCTCCACGAAAGAAGTCGAATCACGACAGACCATACTCTCAATGCGAGGCCCCAACTTCCCTCGGTAGAAGTAAACTCTCTCAGCCTTATCTCTGACAAACCTCGAAGCAAAATGTGCAAGCTGGTTGAATTTGTCGGTGAACTCCTGAACGGACATCTTACCCTGCTTCAAATCCATGAATTCCTTGAGTCTCTGTGATCTAAGCTCCTTAGGATAAAACCTCGTCTCGAGCTTATCCTTAAAAGCATCCCAATCGAATAACAGTCGCCAAAAAACTTGTCGCTGACTTTTGTCGCCAAAAAAAATCGGGCGACTGAAATCCGTCGCCAAATTTGGCGACAGCAGAGGTAGTCGCCATACATACAATTTGGCGACATAAATGGCAGTCGCCAAATTGGCGACAGAAATGTAGCAGTCGCCAAATTGGCGACAGACTGCCGTCGCCAATTCCTCCTTTTCCGTCGCCAATGCTCCTGACTTTCCAGGGGCTTTAGTTTTTTGTGCTCTGTTTTGGCGACTGAATTCAGTCGCCATTACATCATTTCAGTCGCCAAAATTCCTGGGCATTTTTCATAAAAATCATTTCGTTTCTGCCAAATCCAATACGAAATAATTTCAATACACCTACAACCAGAAAGTAACCAGCAATTGGTGACGAACACCTTTTGAAACAACAACCAAATCTCCTTTTATAGAAAAAGAGAACCGTTATCAAATTACAAGAACACGTTAACTAAACTAATAAATCTCCACGTTCGACAATTTTTCCTAAGTTACTAAACTTAATTAACTGCTTGAAATCCCATGCTAGCTCCACTACCGTCGCCTCCCTTTCCTCTTGGATCATTAGGATCTTCATTAAATGGCCGTGAACCGGGGTTGCAAGAGTAGAAATATGTCTCCATGGCTTTAAGACGTTCTCTCATCAACCGCATTTTGGTTACTTGTCGAAAGAAGGAATGGTGAAAAAGAAAAAGAGGATGTTCATTGTTAAAAAAAAAAAGAAGAAAAAAAAAAAAAAAAAGAATTCAGAAAAAATCAGACCTGTCAAAGAAAAGAAAAAAATGGTGAAAGGTTGAATAAGTCGGTTGACAATTCTCACTCCCATGCTTGATTTGTATCTTATGGGGAGTTCTTAAATTTGTGGTTTTGTGAGTTAGGTGCATCCATTTTGCACACATTTGTTTTGATAATTTTGAGTACGAAGATTGGGATGATACTCATTGTTTGGTTCGTATTGTTGCTAGCTTGGCTACTAACTCCTCTCTACCAAACTCTTTTTAGCCCCTTCTTACCCATTGCCTCACTTTACCCATATGAATACCCTCGGCATGTATCATGATCATCAGTTTGGTTGGAATGCATATGTACGGTTGTTGAGACTCTATTCATGTTAAAATGCATGCGTGTTCTTATAGGTCGCAGTTAGGAGAGTGATCTTAATTCTTTCTATCTTGCACTATATTATGCCTTGTGTTTACAGGAGTGGTTGAGCGACCCGTGAGAGTCCGGTCTTGATAAGTCTAACCAAGTCTAAATTCCAATTGTTTGAGAAACATGCATAGATTCGTTTGCCATAGCATTTGTCGTTTTGAGATGATCCCTTGCTTAGTTTTTGTTGTCCACGGTTTACTTGTTCATGTTTAATTGACTCCGAGTCTTTGTTTTTACATTTTTGCTTGGGGACAAGCAAAGGATTGGTTTGGGGAGGTTTGATGCATGCCATTTCTATAGTCTTTTAGACCTCTTTTGCATGCATTTTTATGCTCTTTTGCCAAACACCTTACTACTTTTAGCCCCGAATTGCCTACTTTGAGCCTTCTTGTGTTAATTGCAGGAATATATTCGGAAGTATGTATTCGGAGTCGAAGTTCGTCCTCAATTTTGCATTTAGGAGGTCAGGAGAAGTGAACCACCCTTTGTATCAGAACATTTCGTTTTTAAGCAGCCTTTAGAGTTTTTCTTTAGATTACTTTTTACCTTAATCTTAAATCGACTCTTCTTATTTTTCCTCAGATAAAAACATTTAGTCAGTTGTTTTTATTTTTCATCTTCAAGCTTGTAAGATCTAACCTTCCGGAATTCAGTACTCAACACTTTTTATTGGTAATTTTATTCCTTGCTCTTACTTTCTTTTATCTTTATTCATCTCTGCTTATCTCGCGATCATGTTTTCCTCTTTAGTTATTTCTTTCATTTCAATTGTTAATCCCTTTATGCATAGCTAATCCCTTCGAATAAGATATAGGTGATCCTTTGATGATGTGACGATGTTCGTTTAGGTTTAGACTAGTTCGTAATTGTATGTCTCTGTTGTTAATTGTAGCATTTGATAGCGATTAGTCAATTAATGCGCATGATTGATTAGTTGATTTGATAAAACCCCGACCTAAGATCGAAAGCCTGGTGAGGGTTAGATCTGCTACAAACATTAGAGTGCCCTAGTAAGTTGCGAGAGCCCGCTAGAAGCATTCTAGGGCGAATAGCGATCCGAGAGGACCTTTTCACTACCCCTTAGACCGATAATTGCGACTGATCTGCGACCTAAACCCCTTATCGTCACACAATCTTTGGTGAACCGACTATCCTAGTTTTCTCTCCCTTATATTTTTATACTCTTTCCTTACGCTTTTCTCTTCTCCCTTTCCTTCACTACTTTTAGTTAGTCAAACAACAAACAAAACCCCCCCAATTTGGTTACCTTGACAGACTTTAGTTTAGCTTTTAGAATTCTTATCTGTCTCCCTGTGGATACGATCCCGACTTCCTTACTACATTAGTTAGGCCAGTTGGTTATCTTTGATAGGGTTGCGACAGCCGTGTCAAATTTTGGCGCCGTTGCCGGGGAGACGGTGATATTTTACTGGCTTGTTTTAGTTTGTCTTTTGTCTCAAGGGATCCATATTCCTTGAGGCAGTTCTCATCCTTTCCTTTAGTTTCTGTTTATGCCCAGGTCCAACAGGTCCGAACTCATACCGTTTGATCCCGAACCTGAGAAGACTTTTCGCGCTTTACGAAATTTCTGGAAGGAAATACGTCAAGCAGAGGATTTGCAAACTCTTGATTCCATCTACGAAGAATTTTCTAATTCTCACGAAGAAGGACCCTCCGAGTTCGATACCTTTGCAGAAGAGACTTCAGAGTTCGTAGCTGATATTCCTGTACCAGTTACAATGCCGAAACTGTGTACTCATTCCGAGCCCTCACCCGATTCCATTCCCAAGGGATTTCAACTCCCTACTGCTACTAATGGAAATTTTGATATTCGCCCATCTTACATAAATCTGGTGGAGCGAAATCAATTTCGGGGAGTGAGCGGCGAAGACCCAGGAAAACATATGGAGACATATACTGACTACTGCTCAACCATACCCCTCACAGCTGGAGTTACGCAAGAACAAGTTAAGGAGGTTCTTTTTCCCTTCTCCTTGTTAGACGGAGCTCGTGAGTGGTACCGTGACCTTGACAAGGAAGCTGCGGGAGTGACTGACTGGAATTCTCTCGCCCTGGCCTTTTACAAAAGGTACTACCCTCCACAGAGAACAAATGCCGTAAGGGGGCAAATCACTAGTTTCAAGCAGTTACCCACTGAGACCCTTTGTGAGGCATTTGTCCGTTTCAAGAAACTTATCCGATCTATTCCTCATCACGGGTTCGAGAAATGGTTTTTGTGCAACCAATTTTACAATGGGTTGTACGATGACCATCGTGCTATTTTGGATGCTTCATCCAATGGGAGGTTTCAAAAGAATGTAGATGACGATAAGGGGTGGAATGTGATTGAAGAGATGGCAACTCATACTGCTGAGTACGGAAATCCTAGGGGTGGTGCTAGGCCGAGTGTTGGAGGGAATGACAATAGTGCCCTTGTAGCCCAGTTACAAGCCATGAATGCTAGGTTTGACCGTTTGGAGATGGGTCAAGGCTCGGGAAACCAACAAACTGTGAATGCCATGCATGGTGCAGCAAGAAGTAACTTGTGATAGGTGTGGAGTAGGGGGACATATCGCCGCTGAGTGTATGTCCGAAAAGGAGCAAGTTCTAGCTTTTCAAAGCTATAGACAGAGTGGTCCCTTCTCTAACACCTACAATGAAAGAACAAGAGAACACCCTAACTTCTCTTGGCGAAACCAGAATGTGTTGAATCCCACAACATTATCACCTCCACAACAATCCACATACATACCACCTCACCGTTCCAACCAACAACAATCTTTTCAACAACCACCTTTCCAAAAACCACCATCCTTTTCGCCACCACAACCACAACAACCGGTATCTCAGAATGTTGGTGAGATTGCAGAATTGAAGGGTATGCTACAATCCCTTATGGGTCACGTGATGAAGAGTGACCAAGCTAAAGAAGCATCTATCAAAATGCTTGAAACTCAAGTTGCTCAATTGGCATCTAACCAATCGACAAGGCAACCCGGTTCCTTACCTTCGCAACCCGATAAGCCACGCGATTCGGTTAATGCGATCCACTTGCGAAGTGGATCATCTTATGAAGGTCCTCAAATGCCAACCGATGATGGACTAGAAGTGTTAGTAGAGGATGTTGCTGAGTCCGAGAACGAAGAGGAAAATAGCACGCACGAAGATGCTGATACAGACAGAGGACGACGACCGATAGACCAAAATCAGTCGAATGCAAAGTCGATCGACCAAAATCAGTCGAATGCAAAGTCGATCGACCAAAATCAGTCGATACAAAAGTCGATCGACCAACCTTCTGGTCGATCGACCAGATCGCCTCCTGCAGAAAGTCGATCGACTGCTCCTGACGCTGAAAGGATCGTTTCTGATGCCACAAGGTTTGCTGATCCAGTTTCCGACAAGGGAACCGCTGTTTCTCGTATCCCAGTGACCGTTCCATTTCCGAGAAGATTACGGAACACAAAAGTGGAGCAACAGTTTGGTAAGTTCATGGAGGTCGTCAAGAATTTACAGGTAACTGTTCCTTTCACCGAGTTAATCACTCAGGTACCCTCCTATGCCAAGTTTATGAAAGACATATTGACTCGTAAGAGAAGCTTTAATGAGGTGGAGACTATTGCTTTTACCGAAGAGTGTAGTGCACTCCTACAAAGTAAATCTCCACCAAAGTTGAAGGACCCGGGTAGTTTTTCAATTCCTGTTACTATAGGTACTCTTGTAATAGACAAAGCTTTGTGTGATTTGGGGGCAAGTGTTTCTGTTATGCCCTATTCGGTCTGTGAAAAGTTGAACATGGGTAGTCTCAAAGTCACAAGTGTGACTCTTCAAATGGCTGATAGATCAGTAAAGAGACCTCTAGGTGTTTTAGAGGATGTCCCTGTTAGGATAGGTAAATTCTTTATACCTGTCGACTTCATTGTCCTAGATATGGCTGAGGACACCCAAATCCCAATAATTTTGGGTAGACCCTTCCTACACACTGCAGGAGCCATTATTGATGTCAAACAGGGGCGTTTGACTCTTGAGGTAGGGGATGATAGAGTGACCTTTAATCTAGCTAACACACTAGCTAAACCTATGATTGAAGACACTTGCTATGCCATCGACATTATCGATGAATCCATGTTTGATTTTTGGTCGGGTTCCCTAATAGGGGACCCGTTAGAAGTTCTAATGGTTCTTGATAGTTTTGCAGAAGATGCGCAGGTTGACTTTACCATGATGAAGAGGGCATTAAAAGGAAGACAATTCACCCTCGAGAAAGGTGAGACGGTTGATGCGATAATGAAAACCTCTTATACTGAAGAGGTAACAAAACCAGAACTCAAACCCCTCCCTTCCCATCTCAGGTATGTTTTTCTTGATGATCTTGAACTTTATCCTGTCATAGTTAGTTCTAAACTTGATGCTGGCCAACTCGCTGACTTGTTGGTTGTTTTGAAAAAAAATAAGAAAGCTATGGAATACAGTTTAGATGACTTGACAGGTATTAGTCCTGACTTCTGCATGCATCGAATCAACCTGGAAGAAGGTCACAAACCTCGTGCGCAAGGTTTACGCCGGCTAACCCAGAATATGCAGGATGTGGTAAGGAAAGAGGTGATGAAACTTCTAGATGCAGGTATAATTTATTCTATTTCTGACTCTAATTGGGTAAGCCCAGTTCACGTAGTTCCTATGAAAGGAGGGACTACTGTAATTAGAAATGATAAGAATGAACTAATACCAACTAGGACTGTGACTGGGTGGCGGATGTGTATTGACTATAGGCAGTTGAATACCGCCACTAAGAAAGACCATTTTCCTCTCCCTTTCATTGACCAGATGCTAGAGAGATTGGCATCCCACAAGTTTTTCTGTTATTTGGATGGGTATTCGGGATTCTTTCAGATTCCCATTCACCCTGATGACCAAGAAAAGACTACTTTTACTTGTCCCTATGGTGTTTATGCATATCGCAGGATGCCATTTGGTCTCTGTAATGCCCCTGCCACCTTTCAAAGGTGCATGATGGGAATCTTTTCCAAGTATATCGAGTCAATCATGGAAGTCTTTATGGATGACTTCAGTGTGTATGGGTCTGATTTTTCTTCTTGTTTATCTAACCTTGATAAAATCTTGCAGAGATGCATTGAGGTTAACTTGGTTTTGAACTGGGAGAAATGTCATTTCATGGGGAACGAGGGTGTCGTTCTTGGTCATTTGGTTTCAGATAAGGGTATACAGGTAGACAAAGCAAAAGTGCAGGTGATAGAGCAATTACCTCCTCCCATTAACGTCAAGGGGGTTAGAAGTTTCCTTGGTCATGCCGGGTTTTATCGCCGGTTTATCAAGGACTTTTCTAAAATTGCTAAACCACTTACACGTTTGCTGATTAAAGATGTGTATTTTGATTTTTCTGACGAGTGCCTTAATGCTTTCAACAGGTTAAAGGAAGCCTTGATCACCGCGCCCATAATCCAAGCACCGGATTGGGAGCTCCCTTTTGAGATAATGTGTGACGCGAGTGATTACGCGGTTGGCGCAGTGCTAGGCCAAAGGAAGGGAAAAGCTCCGAGTGCAATCTACTATGCAAGTAGAACATTGGATGAGACGCAGGTCAAGTATGGTACCACGGAAAAGGAGATGTTGGCCGTGGTATATGCGTTAGAGAAGTTCAGGTCTTATTTGCTGGGATCAAAAGTGATCATTTTCACTGATCACACAGCCCTGAAACAACTCTTGGCGAAGAAGGATGCCAAACCGCGGTTGCTGAGATGGGTACTCCTGATTCAGGAATTTGATTTGGAGATCCGGGACAAGAAAGCTTCTGAAAACCTTGTTGCTGACCATTTGTCTCGGTTGGAGTTACAAAATGAGGGAGACATTCTTCCTATCAATGATTTCTTTCCTGATGAGAGTTTGCTTGCTTTATCTATTTCTGAGATCCCTTGGTATGCTGACTTTGCCAACTTTATTGTAGGTAATCTTCTACCCCCGGATTTGAGTTTTCAACAGAGAAAGCGATTCCTCCACGATGTGAAGCGTTATTTTTGGGATGACCCCTTTCTTTTCAAAGAATGTGCTGATGGACTGTACAGGAGATGCATCCCACAGTGGGAAACAAAAGCTATTCTGGAGGCTTGTCATTCTTCTTCTTATGGCGGCCACCACGTGATACGTGTCTATTTTATGATGTTTTACATCTATTTTTACACGTATTTGGTCGCTCATTTACTATGTTTTAGCCTTTATTTCCCACAAATTGTGTACTTTCGTATTTATATGCACGTTTGCAGATTTATGCGGAAAAGAGACGATTTAGCACCAAATCCGTATCCTCAAGTCTTTTGCTTAATTAAGGAATAAATGGAAAGTCAACTGGAGTCAAAGTCAAAGTATCCAAAGTCAAAATAAGAAGAAAATAGAAGAAATTCTTCGGGAAGCGGTCGACCGACCGACATTATAGGTCGACCGACTGACCCTGTTCTTTAATCAAGCCCAAAACTCAAGGAAGGCCAAAAATAGAAGAAGCCCAGAAGGAAGCGGTCGACCGACCCGAATAGTAGGTCGACCGACCACAGCGGAAGCCCAAACGATTCTCTTTCGGAAATAAAGTAGAATTAGGGCTTTTAGGAAACTCTTAGTTTTTCTACCTATATAAACTAATCTTATGATTAGGGTTAATGATCCTTTTATCATCTTTTACTATCTATCATCAAGTTTTATCAAGGAGTATCAATTAGTATCTATCTTTATCATCTTTTAGTTTTGTAATCTTTCAACAATTCCCAAGCATTCAATAAAGTTAGTTTCTTTCTGCCCTAATTCAAAATTGTGGTAATTACTCTTTTTAATCTTGCCTTATTATCGTTCTTGTTTTTGTTACAATTGTTAAGTTAGAATCCCAAGCTTTATTGAATCTTGCATGTTTAGATTATTTACTATGTTACCATGTTTATTCCAAATTTTATAATCATCTTAAGTATTATGAGTAGCTAAATTTCATATGTTAGGATGTAGGGGATAAATATGCGTAGGTAGATAAAATTCAAAAGACCGACCTGTAGCAGGACCACGGTCGACCGACTGGAATAGCTGGTCGGTCGACCGAGGCCGTGGTCGGCCGACTGGAGTAGCGGTCGGTCGACCACTCGCGTATGTTTTCTTATTTCGTCTTTTCTTGTTAATTATAATATCCTGCAATGAGACCAATAGGAGAGTTGTAGGATGTTAGTAATGACCTACCCAAGATTGAAAGATACGGGAAGGGCATTGGTTTACACCGTAAGACGGATAGGTTACTCAAGGCTGAAAGGTATATGACCTGCGATTTAGGAATCACCCTTATTGTTGACACCCAATAATTGTGAGACCTAGGAACTAATAGCATAGGCCGAAAGGAGCTATTAGGTAGCATAGACTTAAAAAGATATGTTACACCCCCTTACGCGACTGCAATACATGTTGACCTTAGGATTAATTTTACCTTAGCTATTTATTACCCAAACATCCTAGCATCCCTTTTATTATATTTTATTCTCATCTTTTAATTCTTGTTTTATTTTAATCTTTGCCTTAGATATAGTAATCAACCAATCAAACCCCCAAAATTGTTACTTTAAACATTCACATCAAACAATAAACATTCCCCACCTCCTTGTGGTTCGACCCTGACTTTCACTATCTATTGTTTAAGTTAGGAATTACAAATTTATCTTTGGTACCCTCAACGACGGGCATCACCACGGTCCATCCCGGACCGTGGCTAAGGTACTTCAATCTGGTTTCTTTTGGCCTACCATGTTTTATGATGCTAAAATGTTTGTTTCCTCTTGTGATGGTTGTCAACGCACTGGTAACATTTCCAGGAGGCACGAGATGCCTCAGGTTGGCATCTTGGAAGTTGAGGTTTTTGATGTTTGGGGAATCGATTTTCAGGGTCCTTTCCCGTCATCTAAGGGAAACAGGTATATCCTCGTAGCTGTCGATTACGTGTCAAAATGGGTAGAGGCCGTTGCTTCGGTCTCTTGTGATGCTAAGACTGTTGTGTCATTGTTTAAAAAGATCATATTCCCACGATTTGGTGTGCCACGCATTGTCATAAGTGATCGTGGCATGCACTTTAGGGATAACAAGTTGTCAACTCTTTTCACAAAGTATGGTGTTTCACATCGTCGAGGTATGGGATATCATCCCCAAACTAGCGGGCAGGTTGAGGTCTCCAATAGGGAGATCAAGGAGATCCTAGCCAAGGTAGTGTCCAAGTCAAGAAAGGATTGGAGTATGAAGTTGGATGATACCCTCTGGGCCTATCGCACTGCTTTCAAAACTCCAATTGGCACATCACCTTATCGACTAGTCTATGGTAAATCGTGTCATCTACCTGTGGAATTGGAATTCAAAGCTTGGTGGGCAGTGAAAGAGCTCAACTTTGATCCTAAGTTGAGCGGTGAAAAGAGACTTTTGCAGCTTGATGAACTGGAGGAGTTTAGGCTTAATGCCTATGACAGTGCACGAGTCTACAAAGAAAAGACAAAGAGGTGGCATGACAAGAAAATCCTCATTCGTGATTTCAAAGTGGGAGAAAAGGTGCTACTGTACAATTCCAGACTTCGCCTATTTCCAGGTAAGTTAAAGTCTAAATGGTCCGGTCCTTTCACCATCACTAACGTGTCTAAGTTTGGTGCAGTAGAAGTTGAGAATGCCGCAGGGGAAAAATGTAAAGCCAACGGACATCAAGTCAAACACTATCGAGATCAAGGGGAAGTGATTGGAGTGGTTGAGGTGTTGTACCTTGAACCACTTGACGTTGCCGAGTTTTGAAGAAAGTTAGAGGTCGTGCGGGACCCTTATAAATCAGCGCTTCCCGGGAGGCAACCCGGCTTGTAATTTGAAGTTTTGTTCAGTTTCGAACTTTTTAGACTCAGACTTTAGTTGTTTTTAAGAACTTTTTGTGGTAGTAGTAGAGTTCTAGGTGTTTTTATTGAAGATTTGCAGGTGTTTAAGCAACGGAAGTCTTACGGGAATGTTGAAACGGACGAAAAAACAAAGAAAAGAGTTCAAAGATGGTCGATCGACCGATTTTAGTCGATAACATAAGTCGATCGACCAAATGTGGTCGATCCCAAAAGTTGATCGACCGTCTCTGGATTCGCGCGAGTCCTTTTAGTTGACTTAGTCGATCGACCCTTGTCAGTCGATACCATAAGTCGATCGACCGTTTTCAGTCGATAACATAAGTCGATCGGCTGGGGTTTTTCGCGTGAGGTACTTCTTTTTCTTTCATTTTCAGATTTCTTTTTACCTCCTTCTTCAAACATCCCCTTCTCTTCTAACATAAACCCTAACTCTCTCTCAACCCTTATTTCCCTTTTCCTTCTTCAAATCTACTCTACTTAGGCTATTTTGCTAGTTTTTGGGTTTTTAAACTCAAATTTTTCAGATCTAGTCTTATAAGGGCATTTTGTTGAGGTAATTTTTCTTCCTTTTCTCTTTATTTTTCCTTGTTTCCTCTCTTTCAGATTTGTTCTTTTCTTTTTCATTTTCTTTTCTGTCCTTCGATTTTTTTTCGGTTTTTTCCTTTTGCTTGTCTTTAGTTTTTTCGTTTTAGGGTTTCATTTCTGTTTTTTTTAAAATTCCGTTTTTAGTTTTTTTTTTTTTTTTTTTTTTAATTCCCGTTTTCTGTTTCTTTTTCAGTTTTTATTTTCGTTTTTGTTTAGTTTAGTGTTTGTATGTTGCTGCTAGTTGCGATCTTGTTCTGATTCGAGTCATGGTTGTTCTTCATTGTAGTTTCCCTCAAATTTTAATCACAAAAATTAGGGTTTTCAATTGAAAAATCAAAAACCCTAATTTAGATGATTGATTTGGGGAAATTAATGAATATATTGTTGATTCAATTAACTTTGGGTTACTTTTTGTTATCCTATCTCCTAGTGCAGATTTGATATGGAAGGAAACAAGCGAAGAAGGGAATCAAGGCGGAGCGGAAGCCATGATGAGGGGAGCAGCACCTCACACTCTCAAGGAAGTTTTCGGACTGCTGTGGTCACACGGGAACCAGTGGATAGCCTACCGGGCTATCCCGAGGTACAATTTTACGTTCCTGCGCAAAGAACTCGTTTTGAGAACCTTTTAGGAACAACTATTACCCCCACTCGTTTTCTGCACCGACCAAGCCTCGAGGCCATAGGATGTTTTGAGACCGTAGCTGAGATCCTTAACGGAACTGGAATGGGGGGTTTGACTAGGATGTACGAATTTACTTACCCAGTGCTCACTTTGGAATTCTTTAGCTCTTTTGTTTTTAGAGCCAGTGTTTTTGAGAGCAACCCGGGCAGCCCCTGTGTATCATTTCGGCCCATGAACCAAACCTTTGTTTGGCCCTTGAGCACTTTTGGGGCGCACCTTGGCCTGGTTAGTGCGGGTTATACCTCACCGCCTAGAGCATTGTATGGCCCTTTTTGGGCAGCCATCTCAGAGGGACCGAGCACCGACTCCAAACGTCGTGGTGCATCCGTGCATCTTCCTCCCCTAAGGTATGTACTCCGTCTTATGGCCAACACAATTTTTGGAAGAAAAGAGTCAAATAATATAAACACTTGTGAACTTTCTCTTCTAGCCGGTTACCTGAACTTTGATCAACGCCTTCCGTTCGTACTTAATGTGGCCTACCTCACGGCCAACCATTTTCACCAGCTTGGACTTGGCCATTTAGCCACTTTGACCTGTGGTGGGCTAGTGACACACATTGGCCGCCAGCTTTTTTCCGACTTCCCTAGAGGCCACCTGCCCTTAGGACATGAGTTACCTCAAGGCCCTAGTAGTAACACTTACATGGACATTCCATACATGGAATCCATCCGTTGGCTCACTCATGACCGAGTTTGGAAGATTTCTGGTCGACCTACCGTGTCCTTGCCTTGTACCTATTTACCACAGGTCACCCCCTTGACTACAGTGACAGGCCGTACTCGACCTCCACTACCCTCCTATCTCATTGACACCTCCGGTGCTGGCCCTAGGCGTCGCCCTTCACCTAGGCACCCTCCTTCACCTCCACCTTCGGCTTGGGAGGCCGGTGCGAGTTCTAGAGGCCGACGCCCTTCACCTCAGGCTCCTTCTCCCTCCCACGTACAGGCTGAGGAGCCTCGTTTTGACCCTCATGAGCATCGATATGGGTATGCCGCTTTAGATGTCCCTGCTTTTTCCTCTGCTCCTGTTTACCCCACTAACTACACTAACCCACCATCTTTTACGAACCCCACTACTATTGATCGGGGGGTTCGCGATAGTATGATCATTGGTTTGTGCAGGGCAGTAGCACGGATAGAGTTGCATCAGTTCTTGACGCAATTCCCCATTTATGAGCGGTACGCTAGGGAGGGATGGTTGCCACCAGCTGGGTGGCCACACCCTTACTTTTACCAGTACCCGCAGGGAGGTTATGCTGCAGCAGAGGAGGAGGAGGAGTAGGAGGAGGAGGAGGACTAGTTGCTAGTCGTTTTGGGGAGGTCTTGATACAGGTTGTGGTTTTCCATTTCTCCTTTATTGTTTTTTTTTTGCATTTCGTAGTTCGCATTTCCCGTCCCCCTAACTGCTGTTGTTGTGATGCTGTTGAGTACAACGAGGGCGTTGTACGAGTTTGGTTTGGGGAGGGTATGTGTTTCTTTGCATTTCTTCACATGGTTCCTTGCATTTAGTTTATTTTTGTTGCATATAAAAAAAAAAAGAGAAAAAAAATCATGTTTGTTTTTGCATTCTAGATCGAGTCAGTTGGAGTTTCTCAGTGCTTTTAGACCGTTGGATTGCTTAAGCTGGGTTTTTGTTTTATTTCATATAGCACGTCCTTTGGCATTTTTCTCGAATCTCGTTTCACAGCATGTTGGATTATGGACTAGACTTGATTTACTGGCAACCTACAAAAACTTTCTAAGGATTTAGAGCCTTTTAACCGGTGACATTCATGACCGGTTCATCTAGGAAAGTGAGTAGTTACTCCTTATAAGACACGTAACATCAAATTGCATAAACATGAGTTCGGTCTTCTTTATACCTGTATGCATTCGGGTTTGAGGTTTGTTGGTACATGTGGCAGAGGTCCCTTTTTATTCTTTTTACCCATAAGCTTCACAAAGCCAAATTGCCTATTTTTTTGTCCCATTTAGCTACAATCCATAATTTCACCCACCCTAGCCGAGCTAGTAATGGTAGCATTTCGGGAATGTATCGTTTTGCATTTTGGTTACTTGTCGAAATAAGGAATGGTGAAAAAGAAAAAGAGGATGTTCATTGTTAAAAAAAAAAAGAAGAAAAAAAAAAAAAAAAAAAGAAATTCAGAAAAAATCAGACCTGTCAAAGAAAAGAAAAAAATGGTGAAAGGTTGAATAAGTCGGTTGACAATTCTCACTCCCATGCTTGATTTGTATCTTATGGGGAGTTCTTAAATTTGTGGTTTTGTGAGTTAGGTGCATCCATTTTGCACACATTTGTTTTGATAATTTTGAGTACGAAGATTGGGATGATACTCATTGTTTGGTTCGTATTGTTGCTAGCTTGGCTACTAACTCCTCTCTACCAAACTCTTTTTAGCCCATTCTTACCCATTGCCTCACTTTACCCATATGAATACCCTCGGCATGTATCATGGTCATCAGTTTGGTTGGAATGCATATGTACGGTTGTTGAGACTCTATTCATGTTAAAATGCATGCGTGTTCTTATAGGTCGCAGTTAGGAGAGTGATCTTAATTCTTTCTATCTTGCACTATATTATGCCTTGTGTTTACAGGAGTGGTTGAGCGACCCGTGAGAGTCCGGTCTTGATAAGTCTAACCAAGTCTAAAGTCCAATTGTTTGAGAAACATGCATAGATTCGTTTGCCATAGCATTTGTCGTTTTGAGATGATCCCTTGCTTAGTTTTTGTTGTCCACGGTTTACTTGTTCATGTTTAATTGACTCCGAGTCTTTGTTTTTACATTTTTGCTTGGGGACAAGCAAAGGATCGGTTTGGGGAGGTTTGATGCATGCCATTTCTATAGTCTTTTAGACCTCTTTTGCATGCATTTTTATGCTCTTTTGCCAAACACCTTACTACTTTTAGCCCCGAATTGCCTACTTTGAGCCTTCTTGTGTTAATTGCAGGAATATATTCGGAAGTATGTATTCGGAGTCGAAGTTCGTCCTCAATTTTGCATTTAGGAGGTCAGGAGAAGTGAACCACCCTTTGTATCAAGTCAAGGAAGCGCATTTTTGAAGTCAACGTCCAAGTCAAGCCCTGAACCAGTCGATCGACCACTCTTGGTCGATAGTAAAAGTCGATCGACCGGTTGTTCAGTCGATCGACCAATCTTGGTCGATAGGAAAGTCGATCGACCGGTTGTTTAGTCGATCGACCGGTTTCTCGCTGCCGAAGCCCATTTTGACCTAAGCCCATTAGGTCGTGAAAAGATTATCAGAACATTTCGTTTTTAAGCAGCCTTTAGAGTTTTTCTTTAGATTACTTTTTACCTTAATCTTAAATCGACTCTTCTTATTTTTCCTCAGATAAAAACTTTTAGTCAGTTGTTTTTATTTTTCATCTTCAAGCTTGTAAGATCTAACCTTCCGGAATTCAGTACTCAACACTTTTTATTGGTAATTTTATTCCTTGCTCTTACTTTCTTTTATCTTTATTCATCTCTGCTTATCTCGCGATCATGTTTTCCTCTTTAGTTATTTCTTTCATTTCAATTGTTAATCCCTTTATGCATAGCTAATCCCTTCGACTAGGATATAGGTGATCCTTTGATGATGTGACGATGTCGTTTAGGTTTAGACAGTTCGTAATTGTATGTCTCTGTTGTTAATTGTAGCATTTGATAGCGATTAGTCAATTAATGCGCATGATTGATTAGTTGATTTGATAAAACCCCGACCTAAGATCGAAAGCCTGGTGAGGGTTAGATCTGCTACAAACATTAGAGTGCCCTAGTAAGTTGCGAGAGCCCGCTAGAAGCATTCTAGGGCGAATAGTGATCCGAGAGGACCTTTTCACTACCCCTTAGACCGATAATTGCGACTGATCTGCGACCTAAACCCCTTATCGTCACACATTCTTTGGTGAACCGACTATCCTAGTTTTCTCTCCCTTATATTTTTATACTCTTTCCTTACGCTTTTCTCTTCTCCCTTTCCTTCACTACTTTTAGTTAGTCAAACAACAAACAAAACCCCCCCAATTTGGTTACCTTGAAAGAATTTAGTTTAGCTTTTAGAATTCTTATCTGTCTCCCTGTGGATACGATCCCGACTTCCTTACTACATTAGTTAGGCCAGTTGGTTATCTTTGATAGGGTTGCGACAGCCGTGTCAAACGTAATCCAAGATCTCTCTCATCAATCCAGGCCACCAAAACATAAGTCTCAAATCCTTGTGCATCTTTTCGCCTCCTGGATGAACTGAATACGGTGTCAAGTGAGCCTTATCAAGAACCCCCTTCCTCAAATCTGGCACGTCGAGGACATACATCCGACCTCGGAATCTAAGGAAACCATCAGCAGCAATCACTAAGTCAGGTGCAACACCACTCGAAATCTTAGCCTCGAACTTCTTGAAATCAGCATCTGAAGGTAAACTCTGGCGAATCTCCCAATATAAGGACAGCTCGGCAGTCATAGCAGCTAACCAATCAAAACCACTACCCACCATCTATAATCTTAACTTCCGGAACTCGGAGCACAACTCATCGGGCAATACACGCATATCACTCATCAAATGAGAAGTCTTGCGGCTAAGCGCATCTGCAACCACATTGGCCTTACCCTCATGATACAATAACTCAATGTCATAATCCTTAACCAACTCTAGCCTACGTCGCTGTCGCATATTGAGGTCCTTCTGTGTGAGAATGTACTTAAGACTCTTATGATCCGTGAAAATGCGACAATGAGATCCAATCAAGTAATGACGCCACATCTTCAAGGCATGAACAACAGCGGCTAACTCAAGATCATGTGTAGGATAGTTCACCTCGTGAACTCGAAACTGTCTAGATGAGTAAGCTATCACCTTACCACTCTGCATCAACACACATCCAAGCCCTAACATCGAAGCATCGCAATAAACATCAAAGTCAACCCCAATCTCTGGCAAAGCAAGTATAGGAGCGGAAGTCAACCTAGTCTTCGATTCCTGAAAAGAGCTCTCACACTTGTCTGTCCACACAAATTTAGCTTCCTTCTTCAATAACTGAGTCATCGGACGAGCTAATCTAGAGAAATCCTCAACAAATCTACGATAATAACCAGCCAATCCAAGGAAACTGCGGCTCTCTCCTACATCTTTGGGACTCTCCCACTCAACAACGGCCTCAATCTTCGCGGGATCAACCATAACTCCCTCACTAGATATCACATGTCCAAGAAATGCAACCTTAGAAAGCCAAAACTCACACTTAGAGAACTTCGCGAACCACTTCTGTCGACGTAAAATCCCAAGAATCAATCGAAGATGCTCGGCATGCTCCTCGTCGGTCTTCGAGTAAATGAGAATGTCATCAATAAACACCACAACACAAGTGTCAAGAAACTCACTAAAGGTGCGGTTCATCTGATCCATGAAAATGGCAGGTGCATTAGTCAACCCAAAAGGCATAACCACGAACTCAAAATACCCATATCTGGTACGAAAAGCAGTCTTTGCAATATCAGCCTCTCTCACTGGAATTTGATGATAACCTGATCGAAGATCAATCTTAGAGAACCTAGAAGCACCTCTCAACTGATCAAACAAATCATCTATCCTAGGCAAAGGATATCTGTTCTTCACGGTCACTCTATTAAACTCTCTATAGTCAATGCAAAGTCTCATGGAACCATCTTTCTTCTTAACAAATAAAACTGGAGCACCCCACGGAGAAGCACTCGGCCTAATGAAACCCTTCTCGATCATCTCTTCCAACTGTTGCTTCAACTCTTTCAACTCTGGCGGAGCCATACGGTAAGGAGCTTTGGATATAGGTCCCGTACCCGGAATAAGCTCAATAGTAAACTCCACATCTCTCTCTGGCAGTATCCCTGGCAAGTCATCTGGGAAAACATCTGGAAACTCACGAACAATGGCTACATCCTCAAGCTTCGGTAGCGATGGCTTTGCAGCTGTAACAACACACAGAGAGGCTTGACAACCCTTCCTAAGAAGATGAGAAGCTTTCATCGAAGAAATCACACGAACACCCTTTTTAGGGCGAGTTCCCCTATAGGAAACACGAACTCCTGAAGAACTCCTCAAGCATATTTTCTGGTCGCGACACTCGAAGCGAGCATGGTATCGCGATAACCAATCCATACCGAGGATAATGTCAAACTCCTCGAGAGGAAATCTCAGTAAGTCCGCTGGAAATGTGGCTTGACCAATAATAATCGGAACATCCCTATGGGAAGATGAGCAAGAAAATACGTCTCCCGAAGGCAAGGAAATGGAGGTCTCCTCAACCAAGGAAGACTCAAGAGCTAAACGGTCTGCGAACTGAGTCGATATAAATGATAAAGAAGCACCAGTATGAACAAAATAAGGCACTCCGCGCCAAGGATAGAAAAGATACCAGCCACAATATCTGGATGAGCCTCAGCCTCAGCTCTAGTCATCACGAATATCTTCCCTTTTGGCTTTCCTCCCTTAGTCGCTGCAGCAGCAGTGGCAGCCTTGCCATGTGCGGTGTTCCTCTCAGGACACTCATAAGACTTATGCCCAAATCCATTGCAGGTATAGCACTTGAAAGCATTCTTGAAACAATCAAAACCAGGATGAGATGGTTTACCACAACGGTGGCAAACACTAGGAGATGTGTCGGTGTGAACAATGGTCTTAGCAATCGGAGCAGAAAACCTCTCAAACCGCTTCTTCTGAGAAGAAGGCGAAGAAGTAGAAGGAACAAACGGTCTCTTCCCCTGGTAAACTGATCTCTGGTGAGAAGTCACACTAGAAGTAGCAGCTCGGGTCTCAGCATCTATGGCACGAATAGAACTCTCGGCCCAAATAGCATCATCATATACCTCCACGAAAGAAGTCGAATCACGACAGACCATACTCTCAATGCGAGGCCCCAACTTCCCTCGGTAGAAGTAAACTCTCTCAGCCTCATCTCTGACAAACCTCGAAGCAAAATGTGCAAGCTGGTTGAATTTGTCGTGAACTCCTGAACGGACATCTTACCCTGCTTCAAATCCATGAATTCCTTGAGTCTCTGTGATCTAAGCTCCTTAGGATAATACCTCGTCTCGAGCTTATCCTTAAAAGCATCCCAATCGAATAACAGTCGCCAAAAAACTTGTCGCTGACTTTTGTCGCCAAAAAAAATCATGCGACTGAAATCCGTCGCCAAATTTGGCGACAGCAGAGGTAGTCGCCATACATACAATTTGGCGACAGAAATGGCAGTCGCCAAATTGGCGACAGAAATGTAGCAGTCGCCAAATTGGCGACAGACTGCCGTCGCCAATTCCTCCTTTTCCGTCGCCAATGCTCCTGACTTTCCAGGGGCTTTAGTTTTTTGTGCTCTGTTTTGGCGACTGAATTCAGTCGCCATTACATCATTTCAGTCGCCAAAATTCCTGGGCATTTTTCATAAAAATCATTTCGTTTCTGCCAAATCCAATACGAAATAATTTCAATACACCTACAACCAGAAAGTAACCAGCAATTGGTGACGAACACCTTTTGAAACAACAACCAAATCTCCTTTTATAGAAAAAGAGAACCGTTATCAAATTACAAGAACACGTTAACTAAACTAATAAATCTCCACGTTCGACAATTTTTCCTAAGTTACTAAACTTAATTAACTGCTTGAAATCCCATGCTAGCTCCACTACCGTCGCCTCCCTTTCCTCTTGGATCATTAGGATCTTCATTAAATGGCCGTGAACTGGGGTTGCAAGAGTAGAAATATGTCTCCATGGCTTTAAGACGTTCTCTCATCAACCGCATATCCTCATCTCTTTCCGTATTTGCGGCTCTTTCTTTGTCAAGTTGCGATTGCAATTGACTTACAATAGACGGCTCGTAGGTTTGTCGCGGCTCATATGAGGACCTTCTAGCCGGTTCTTTGTAAAACACCCCATGAGCTTGTCCAGCCCCATATACCATACCCTTCTTGTAACCATCCACCAATTTGAACCAAATTTCATTATCATCCCGCTCAGGGTGGGCCTCTTTCTCTGCCTCATATTTCTCCTATAACATTAAGAAAACTATTATTAGTTAAGCAAAAACAATCATTGTCGAAGGTAACAAAAAAACATCATTAGTTGAGAGAAACTATCTTACATATAACTCTTTGTCCTTCGCCTTAATCCAGATTCTTCTCTGCGTCTTTTCGTTGACCTTGGAATGCGTGTCAAGGAAAAGTTTGGGCATTGTCATCATCGGCTTCTTGCCGTCGTCTTTGTTGCCGCCGTCGTTGTTGCTGCTATCCTTCTTCTTCTTCCTTCCCTAAATAGGGAAAATTGTTAATATAAGAAGTATAATATATTCATTCAAAAAAGAAGTATTCATTCAAGACTTAAACTAAAAATACGCGTCAAAAATGATCGTGATCCCCCGTGATGGGTAGGCTCGATCTCCGCATCTTTCTTCCCTCTTCTCTTGTTGATCTTCTTTTGAGCGGACACGGCTTGGAACTCGGGAGTCTCGCGTCGCTTCAGGAGATCTTGATATTTCTCACCTACAATTAAAAAGTATGTTAGTAGTATTAAGATATTTCATTAATTCTTGTATTTACAAGTGACAAAACTTATATATTACATGTACCTTTTAGATGCTCCGGTTCCTTCTTTCTTGTAACAATCTTGTAGATATAGTCTCTATATCTTGCTTTACCAACTTCATGGTACCTAGCAAGGACGGATTGTTCATGTTCAGGAGCCCAATAGAAAGATTGCTACACAAAAGAAAAAAACATTAAATGTAATTAGTAGTTAGCTTAATGAGTTAAAAAAACAACTATAATTAATGCAATTACCCGATACGCATTGAACCAAGCTTCTTTTTGAGCCTTGCTAGCTTTCCCCCAAGAAGTAGGCACAGGTCTTAACAAGTTCTCCTTTGTGCTAGCAACGACCCCTCGACGAGGAGTCTGATGTCTAAACCTGTAACAGAAATTGTTAATTATAACAAATCATTTTATTACTTTAAAAATTGAATAATGCACATTTAATAAACTAACTAACTCTTACCATAGTCCCGAGGATCTGTACCTCTTCTTCTACTGGTTCCTCTTCTTCTTGCACGGATGAAATATTAGCGCGATTACTGCCACCGCCTCGCACTCTACCTCGACCTCCTGCCATCTACAATCACATAAATGAAAATATTAGTAGGTGAAGAAAAAACATAAAATAAACCTATCAAGCATGAATTTAAATTGTACAACTATTATATACCAAATTAATCATCATCCTCATCCTCTTCTAGATCTTCATCATCATTATCACCAACATCCTCATCCTCATCCTCATCCTCATTGTCATCATCATCACCAACATCGTCATCATCATGCACTCTCACTACTTCTTCAACTTCCTCCCATCCTTCTTCCAACTCAATATTAATAGTCTCATTATCCTCCTCCTCTTCCAACTCATCATCATCTTCATCTTCATTATCGTGAATGATTTCGTCTGTTGGAGACAAAATTGTCCCATTTGTTACTATTTCTTCTTGAAAAAAGGAGGTATCAATTTGTGATCGTGCCTTTGTCTTAATGACTGCCCACCATGCCTTACTATTTCTATCATTTGTCGTGCTTGGGTAGGAAGCGAAATACACTTGTTGAGCCTGATGTGCAAGTATAAATGGATCATACTTAGGGTATGTTCGAGTACGATTCACTTTTACAAGCTTGTAACATTCATGTGTTCTCATTCCAGCCGGGGAATTATCCTTCCACTCAATCTTGAATAAGGTAGTCTTGTAAGCTCGATCACGACCATTGTAAGACATCTCAAAAATGTCCTCTATAATATCATAATATTCGTGGTCATCAATGGAAGAAATAATAACACCATAATTGCATCTAGCCTTACCCTTACCATGGTCGAATGTGTGGAAATTAAATCCATTAACTGAATATCGGTTCCGCGTCTTAACCAAGCGTGAAGGACCGAAGGCTAAACTCCTTATCAAATCATCTTGGATATTGAACTCAAGCACATGGTTCAGAAACCATTTTGGGAATTTGTCTTCATGTTTATCCCAAACATCATCCCTACTTACATTAGGATGTTCCTTAATGAAATCATCCATAAACTTCGTTTCATATGGCTCTAAGATCTCGCTATTTGATAGAACGTATAAGTGAGCACGATTGTATTCCTTGTTATCCAAATATCTCGTTCCACCTTTAGAGGAACAACCTTCACCATCTTGAGTTTGAAAAAACTCGGGTATACTTGTATCAACTTCATCTGCTTCATCAAGATTCAAGTTTTTTGCTTTGGTTTCTATATGTTTTTCAAAGTAGAGAGAACAAAAATTTGCAATCTCTTCCGTTAAATAGGCATTGCATATAGAACCTTCAACCTTTGCTTTGTTTCCAATCTTTTTCTTCAAATGATTAAGAAACCTATATATAATTCATTACGTTGTTGTTAATTAAAGTTTGTAATATATTAGTTAATCTAAAATTTCAAAAATATGTAATACTCTTAGTATTACCTTTCAAATGGATACATCCATCTATATTGAACGGGTCCTCCAACTTTGGCTTCGTAGGGCAAATGGACCGGTAGATGCTCCATTGAGTTGAAAAATGAAGGGGGAAAGATCATCTCAAACTTACATAATATTAGTGGTATTTGATCTTCAAGACGAATCATGTCATCAACACATATTGAGGACGAACATAAATCTCTAAAAAATTGACTAATCTCAGCAATTGCATTCCATACCGTGGTTGGGAGGAGATGTTTCAAAGCAACGGGTAATAGTCGCTCCATGAACACATGACAATCATGACTTTTCATGCCTTGTAACCTGAGCCTCTTAAGATCAACACATCGACGAAAATCTGATGCATATCCATCGGGGAATTTCAGATTTCGTAACCACTCACATAATACCTTCCTTTGTGGTTTGTCAAGAGTGTAAATGGCTTTTGGCTTGGACCCATCATTGCGAATATGTAATTTGGGACGATCACAAAACAACTTCAAGTATTTTCTTGATCCAATAGTGTCACATGTTTCGCCTTCGACATCCATGATCATGTCAATTAATTGCTCAAAAAAATTCTTTTCTATATGCATCACATCCAAGTTGTGTCTGATTAACATTGTTTTCCAATATGGAAGGTCCCAAAATATGCTTCTTTTAAACCAACCATTTTTCTTCTTTTTGAGTTCTTTAAACTCTTCTTCAGTACCATCAATAGAAGATGGGAAATCACATATCAACTCCCATACCTCATCACCCGGAAGATGATCCGGGGCATCATCAAGTACCTCTTTCCCTTTTTTGAAAGCTTTCTTGTTTCTCCTAAGAGAATGATTTAGTGGTAAAAAGCATCTATGACAATCAAACCAACTAATTTTCTTGGAATTCGGAAGCGAAAAAGCTTTACTTTCACCCATGCAACGAGGACATGCTTTTTGTCCCGCAGTAGCCCAGCCAGATAGCATACCATATGCGGGAAAATCGTTTATTGTCCATAAAAGTGAAGCTCTTAGTTGAAAATTCTGCTTTCTGAAAACATCATATGTTTCCACCCCAACTTCCCACAATTGTCTCAATTCTTCCACTAATGGTTGTAAATAAACATCCAAATGGCCTTTCGGATTTTTAGGACCGGGAATAATGAGAGACAAGAAAATGAATTCTCTTTTCATACATAACCAAGGCGGTAAGTTGTATGGTGTGACCATTACGGGCCAACAAGAGTAATTCTTACCAAATTGGGTAAAAGGACTAAATCCATCCGTACACAAGCCAAGTCGCACATTCCGGGGTTCCTCGGCAAATTCAGGATAGATTTGATCAAATCGTTTCCATTCTTCCCCGTCACTTGGATGACACATCTTCCCAGGAGTACGTGGATTTTCTTTGTGCCATGTCATTTGTTCGGCAAGTTTTTTGGTAGAATAAATTCTTTGAAGTCTAGGGGAAAGAGGAAGGTAAATTAATTGGTTTTCTGCTATTGGTTTCTTACACTTTTGACCCCTATTACCACTCTTGTTGCCTTTTTTTGTTTTGAAAACAACATCTCCATCGCTTGTCTGAAATCTATCCCTTCCACATTTTCTGCACTTGTCAAGTAACGCATCATCTTTCCAAAACAACATACATCCTTTGGGACAAGCATCGATCTTTTGATGTGGTAACTGAAGACCTTTAACTATTTTTTTGGTGTTGTAGAAACTTCGAGTCATGACGTTATCTTCGGGGATAGCATCCTCAAGGAAAGAAGCAATACCATCAACGGCAGAAAATGGCATATTATACTCACACTTCAAGGTTACTATCCTAGAGGCGGCTTGTAATAATGACATTCTGCTCCCTTCGTATAAAGGTTGTTCCGCAGCTTTTAACATGTCAAAAAAAGCCTTTGCTTGGGGATTTGGAGGTTGCTCTTCATTCAAGGCTACACGGTCATCGTCATTATTGGCTACATTAAACTCCAAGGCATCAACAACCATATCTCTATATGGGTTATCGTCAACATGTTCGATGTGAGGTTGTTCGTGAATTGGAGAATAGGCTTCTCCATGAGAAATCCAATTATAATAATTTGGACGAAACCCATTTGTATAGATATGTTCTTGTACCTCAATGACATATAGGTATTTCATATTTCGACATTTGCTACAAGGACAGCTAAGTTTATTTTCTAACGAGTCATATTCCTCTTGTTGCTTAGCAAACTCAATAAACTCGGCAACACCCTCTATAAACCTAGCATTAGAACGTCTCTTCTTAATATCTAATAACCCTCCATCATACATCCATGAACGTTCCAATCTCTTCATTTTAATCTAAACAAAAAAACCCAAAAAACAATTTTCAACACTAAAAATACATATATCTAAATTAAAATTACACTCACTTAATTGAAGAACAACCTCAATCACATAATAATAACAATTTATTAACAACAAGTTCCAATTATACAATTAACCACAAACTTATAAGCTAATTTAAGACGGTCTTAATAAGCTAGTATAATCTAACTAACATCCTAATAAGCTATTAAACATCCTAATCGACTACTTTAATCTAATTAACCAACATCAATAAGGCTAACAACATCATCATCTTCAAACTTCTTATAAACCCTAACCCACAATTATCTAATTAATATGCTAATTGGCTTCTAATACCTAATTAATCACAACCTAATAGGCTAAGACGGTCTTAATAACCTACTACAATCACTAAATGCACAAAACAAACCAACAATCAAACAAAACATTGAAATTGAAATTGAAATACAAGAGAGTATACAAACCTTAAATGGGTTGAATGAAGGTAAGAACAAGTATGGTGGTGGTGGTGGTGGCCGGAATCCGGTGACAGTGGTGTTGAGGGTGGCCGGAACACGTAGGGTAGGGTGGTGGTGGTGGTGGTTTTCGCCGTTTGTGTGTTTTGTGTGTTTGTGTTTTGCGAATTGGGATAGGGGATTGAATTGCTGCTGTTTGTATACCGTGCTTTGGCGACGGATTCACCAAATTGGCGACTGAATATTTCTGTCGCCAAATTTGGCGACTACCTTTCTGTCGCCAAAATGAGCATTCTGTCGCCCTATTGTGTCGGTGGTAGGAAATTTGGGGAAAGGGTTCTGTCGCCAAATTGGCGACTGATTTCCGTCGCCCGAGTTTTTATTCAGTCGCCAAATTGGCGACTACCCTTTGCAGTCGCCAAAAACTGTCGCCCGATCAAGTTTTTCTTGTAGTGGTATTGACGATAAATTATCATTTTATATTTGTAATTTCGAATTACTTGTCAATTGATAAATATGATTTATTTAATCATATAAAATATTTATACGATAAATATTTATATGTTTTAAATTAAGAAAATTATAATTTTATTACTTTGTGACATATAAGATGTCACATATTATACAAATTATACAATTGACAAATTTGTAAAATGAAATCCATTTTATGGATTAAGTGGGCGGTTATGGTGAAGGTGAGTGTGATGTGTTTTAAGTGTTAATTACACCTTTAATCATTATGTTTAAAGTGTTGCCTTGAGAACACACACTACATAGCCACCCTATATGCCTTGAGAAGAGAACATGTTCCCTCTTGCTTCTCCCCATACCCGGCCACACAACCCCCAAGCATCACTCAATAAATATATGATATGCTTACCTTGTTCATTCTAGTGTTGTTGTAAAAAATTTCTAAGGGTGAGAAAATACTTACACAAAATCCTCTAAGAACTATTATAAGATAATAACATTACTATTATATAATAGATATAAGAATAGTAAAATAAGTTCATATTAGAACTTATATTGTTTGAGGAAAATCCGTTTTCTTGTACTAGCAAACTCGAGATTTCTGATCTTTTAAGGGGTTGTCTTGGTGCATCCAAAGGAGGTGTTCTTGTTGAATACTCGGAGGATCATCCTTGCTATTGTTTGGACCGAATGTAAGGGTTCGAAGTCTCCTTATTTCCGCATATTATAAGCATGCATAAGATCATATTATAAGTTAATTAAAATGTTAATTAAATTTATGTTTAGTATGACTAAAGTATTAGATTATGAGACATCTAAACCCAACAAGTTCCTCCCGTCATTGTGTATTTTGAAAACAAAACGAATTGACTCACGATACCATGAAAATTGAGGAAGTTGATTCAGAAATATTCTTTGATAATTTCATTCATTGGTAAACGTCCAAATATACACCTACATGATCACATAATATATTCTATTTGAGGATACTAGATAGCAGAATACAAAGAAAACTTATCTTATTCCCTAAGATACAATATATACTAATTGCAATACAAGGATCATATTATCACGATATTAGCAGTACCGAATAATATCTTTTGATATTATTCGATGTTATTCTTTCAATTTATGTGGTCAATATTAATTGTATGTCATATACACTGAATTTTTAATTACTTCTATTAGCTAACATAGATAAATAATAAATTAGAATAGTAGACCGTCTTAAATTAGGGTCTTTCGCATCCCACCTTTTATTTTGTCTTATTTTAATTGGTTGTGAGTGTCGTTTTAAGAGAAGACGATTTTAACTAAAACATTGTGAAATTCGAAACCCGTTTATAAAAAGTTTGCAATTTTCTAATATAAAAGTAACTAATAAATTTTATATCAATTTTGTATGTCATTAAATTATGATAAAATTATTACTATAAATAGTTTTAGTTTCTCGTAATATATGTTTATTGTATAAAATGGTTTTTTGAGAAGCATCTGAGTAATTGTAAAATTAATTAATGACTTGAAGTTAAAAATAACATATATACCGTATTAACTCAAAAACAGATGATTGTAAAAAAATTAAGTGCATCTTATAATGCATCTTTTTTTTAAGGTAAATAAAAATAAGTCTAGTATTATTTGATATTGGTGGTCATCGCCCCAACTGGTAGTTGTACTTGAGACCTCTCAACTCCTGCATTTCTGCAAGTTTCAAGGTTTAACCCAATTACCACTGGACTAACACCACTTGGTTACCAGATTATTTTTGGTAATTATAATATATGATATGATTAAGCAGAAAGTATCAATAGTAGGAATTTGTTCAATACCGAACCGAAATCGAACCGATCCGAGAGAAATTTACCGATCCAAATCCATGGTTTGAAAACCCATATCCATATCCATTAGTTGGAACCGAATCCAAATCCACCCAAAAATATGGATTTGAAAACCCATTCCATATCCATTAGTTAGAACCCGAATCCAAATCCACCTAAAAAATATCTGAACCTAATCCACGACGATTCATTTCATAACCATAACCGACCCGATCCACCCGATCCACTTAAGATCCATAACCGACCCGAAACTAATTCATATCCACCTTTAACCCGATCCAAATTTGAACCATATCCATATTCCCCAAATTTCGACCCATTTAAAATACAAATTCGACCCAGATTCTTTTCATAAGCGAAATAATATTAATTAATCTCATTTTTTTTTCTAAAAAATATTATTATTATATTTTTTTTGTTGGTAACGAGGAGTTTAATCCCCCGGGCCCATGCATTCCCACACCACCACATGGACCATGTAAACTACCCCTTCGGGGCTACAGTGGTCGAGTGGTCATCGCCCAAGCTGGTAATCGAACCTGAGACATCTCAACTCCTGCATCTCTGCAAGTTTTAAGGTTTAATTCAGTTACCACTAGACTAACACCAGTTGGTTTATTATTATTATTATTATTATTATTATTATTATTATTATTATTATTTATTATTATTATTATTATTATTATTATTATTATTATTATTATTATTATAAACGGGAACCTTTATTTATGCCGAAAAGAAAGATTACATGAAATTGGTGGGCACCCGAGAAACAAGTTAGGCGCCCACTCCCTTAGCAATAACAAAACTAAGGCGAGAAAAAATAAAAGCAACGGCCCGCGATCCAGCATCTTGGGACACATAAAACTTCTGAATCCGCTTGAGCAAGGAAACAACATCTTCCCCCAATTCCCCCAAAGAAGAGAAAGAGAAAAGCAAGAAGCCATACCCATGCTCCGCACACAAGTCCCGGTACTTGGTACTTCCTCCGAGCAGCATCTAACACCACCCCTCCTGGCACAAAATCAGCCATGCCCGACTGAGTCAAAGGGGAGGACCCAACCAAATCCACACACACATCACGCCCCCGGTCCCAGGAATATAGCAGCAAATCCGCAGGTCTCAAGGGCCCTCCTGATGCATATTGGTGGTGATAATCAAATAAGACGATCAACAAATATACGAATGTTGCAGCGGAATAATATAACTTGTGAAATATCACGAATTAGGATAAAATAAAGAACGAAAAATAACAAATAATGATGAATGCTGATGAACACGATGAACGTTGATGATGGTGACGATGGTGATCGGTGATGACGTGGCAACGTTGGTGGTGACCGACGGTGATGGTGGTTGTTCACTTAGGTGAACCTTGTTGTCACGGATGTGACGATTGTTGATGATGTAAGGGTGCACAGCCACCAATACTTGAAAGATTTATGGAACGATATAATGAACGATTTATGTTTGTAGAAGGATAAGATAATGACCAAGCTCACACAGATACTCAATCGATTATTTTAAAGCTCACACAGATACTTTGGAATTTTGTAAGTAAAACTTAACAATAACTTTATAATTTGATAATCGAATACCTAAAACAATAACTAAGGATGCCTATTTATAGTAAGGACATCCGTCACAATCCGACACAAACTAGGAAAACCTCACGAGTGGAACCACTCGTCTATCACACGTCCCAAAGTGTACTCCTTCCCAATTTAGGACTTTCCTAATTCTATCCTATTGGATTAAAATAATCCTTATTAAAAATAAAAGATAAAATAAAAAGAAAAGATTAAGTTGTAACTAATCCTAACAACTTAATAACAACCTCCTAACAAACTTATAACTAACTCCTAACTAACTTTGTAACAACCTTATTAAATCTAACAACCTTGTAACAAACTTAGTTAAATAAGATAATTAAATAACAAACCCTAATAATAATAGTAGTAGCAAAACCGTGTGGCCTCACACGACTAAGGCTTGGCACGCCTCCGAAGGGAGTTTCTTGGAAGCTTCCCTTGTTCCTTCAATACGTCTTCCCAAGCTAACTTGAATATCCGTATCGAACCCAATTCGAACATTTTTAATTCTCTTTTAGACCGTGGGTCACGACCCTTCCTTGTAGCCCAATGCTTCCGCATCATAGCCCTCCCGCCCCATCGAGCAAACCAATATCAACCTCCCACCCAGCGGAGATCCCCGACCGGACGCAGATATCCAGGAGAGCATCACGAACCAGGTGATGCTGATGTTTGACACCAACAACACTAACACAAGAGACAACATGATCCCCGAAGATATCCCCATAAAAAACTCGACAAGCAGAACAAGGCACGGACACCGAGAACAACGGAACACCCAACCGATAACTGAGCACACACCGGTAAGTCCTACTGTTCATAGTCTGTCCCAAACCGAAAATAGAAACCACACACAACCAATTAGATGAGTGACCCCCCTAGTTGAGACTTCCAAAGCACAATCTGACGAGGAGTCAACGAGAAAACCGATTCCGCAGAAGCAACAATCCTCGTGAAATAAACATCTGCCAATTTTTTCATAAGTTTGGTGGCAGCGATCTCAGAAGGATGCGCAGAAAATCAGGACCCGTAACTGCAACAAAAGCACCCAGAGCTGACTGAAAAGAAGGTCCGGGGTCAAGGACACCCGAAACCCGAAGGAGCCGATTCTGCAGATCCACAGACTGCAACCGAGAAGCCAGGAAAGCATAGTGCAGGACGTCACTGGCAGTGTACACACCAAGCCCACTAAAGGAAAAGGGGAGGGTGGCCAACCGCCATTGTCAGTCACCAAAACCTAGTCCAGAAGCAGTGACGATACGCTCTAGATGAGAACGCAAAGCCGCGTCAAAAATAGGCGCAGCGGAGCCGAAAGCATCAGGGGAACAAGTACGCAAAGCGAAGTAAAGCTTCGAGATACCGGTACAGGCGTCGAGCAAAAGAAGCTCACACTGCGGATCAGCAATCAGAGAGACGGAGTCCATGAGCCCAATAGTCCGAGCGACTTTCCCCATCACAACCTCACTGCGAAAATTTGGGCACACACTCACCGGGCCACCAAGGACCCAGACATACACCCTGCATAGGGCGAGCAATATCAGAAGAAAAATCACCCAAATCCCGGCTTCGGGGGGTCTTCAGAAGGCCAAAAAACCTCGGTCTTGCCAATATTATTATTATTATTTCTTACAAGTGTAAATTTAGTTCTCCTTATTTTTTACTTTTAAGTATTTTAAGTTAATTTGACCAGAGATTGATTTCGTCCCAACTCCCAACTTCCAAAGGTAGGTCTATACTCTACACTACATATCTACATTTTAACTATTAGATTTTCTGAATGAATCTATTATACTAATACTGGTTAGTTGAACTATGTCAATTTAACTATTAGAGATTACTAAACATTTTGTATTTTATCAATTATACCAATACTTGTTAGGTGAAATAGGTCGGTTTTATTAATAATTCAACTTGATCTTTAAAAAAAAATTCAAATTCTTAACGAGGGGTTTAATCCCCCGGGCCCATGCATTCCCGCACCACCACATGGACCATGTAAACCACCCCTTCGAGGCTGCAGTGGTCTAGTGGTCATCGCCCAAGCTGGTAATCGAACCTGAGACCTCTCAACTCCTGCACCTCTGCAAGTTTTAAGGTTTAATTCAGTTACCACTGGACTAACACCACTTGGTTTATTATTATTATTATTATTATTATTATTATTATTATTATTATTATTATTATTATTATTATTATTATTATTATTTCTTACAAGTGTAAATTTAGTTCTCCTTGTTTTTTACTTTGAAGTATTTTAAGTTAATTTGACCAGAGATTGATTTTGTCCCAACTCCGAACTCCCAACCTCAAAAGGCAGGTGTATACTCTACATTGCATATCTCCATTTTAACTATTAGATTTTCTGAGTGAATCTATTATACCAATACTTGTTAGGTGAACTATGTCATTTTAACTATTAGAGATTAATAAATATTTTGTATTTTATCAATTATATCAAAACTTGTTAGGTGAAATAGGACAGTTTTATTAATAATTCAACTTGATCATTAAAAAGAATTCAAATTCTCAAGTTCGACAGTCTCACAATAACATAATGAATGAAAGATCTCTAACATGATAGATTAATGTAAAGATCTTCATAGATTTACATTAAAGCTCATAATTTTTACAATAATAAAGCTCATAAACTATTCATAACACTAATGATACTATCACTACTAAATGCTTAAATATTTGTTAAGGCGAACTAAATTATAATTCAGAAAAACCTTGTTCTTTTGAATTTAAATCTGATGAATTAAACTTATATCTCCTGAAATGAATTTAGAGGAGATGGGTTGAACTGAATTTGTAGGAATTGAACTAAACTTATTGGAGTGAACTGGATTTGTGGAACCTAAGATGTAGGAAAATAAGTATGAATTGAACAAAACTTTTTTGAATCGAACTTATAGGAGTTGAACTTAACTTATATAAGCTCAATTGAGCTAACCTAAACAAAACTTAAAAGAGCTGAATATTATTGACTTTAACGTATAGAGTTGAACTGAATTTAAAGAGTAAGATTTCAAGTATAAAAGAATAAGGTGTAACGACTAACGAAGTAATGACAACTAAACATTAACAAAATTATTATTATTAATTTGTTAGTTAATGAAAATTTCAAGTTCACTTTAGTCTTTAACGTTCGTTACTTTAAATTTTTATTTTAATTTAATAATAGTAGAATAACAATTTTTTCTTGAATTTGTGCTAAATTCAGAAAATCTACCATAAACAATTAAAAAATTATTAATGAAATTAATAAAAAATATGAGTTGAGTAAACACAAGTATCTAAACTTTTCATTAGCAGTTTACCTACGATAAAACCCTAGTTTTATATTTAGATTGAAAGTGCTTTTAAAACTGCCAAACCAAACTTTAAAGGTAAGGGCTGTTGGATTCTGAAATTGATTGTTTTATCATGTAAGTTTTTATCTCCATTAATCTCTTTTCCCTTTAACTGTTGTATGCACGCTTCAATGTTTGATCATGTAAGTTCTTATCTCCATCAATCTTTTATCTGCATGTACGCTTGATTGTTTTAATCTTCCGACTTTATATGTGAAATTGATTCTCAACTTATTGATCTTCTTTCGTTTTTGGTATGTATTGCTCTTTATCTATATGTATTGCTCTTTCTATTGATTGCGGCGAGGTTGCATTGATAAACAAGGTTAGGTAGCTGGTTTAAATTTCCGTAATAAGACTTGTTTTTTTATTTTAGCTTTACTTTACACTATAGATTGTTAGAATTTACCACGGATAATATTCGTCACAAATTTGTGACGGTCCAAATAAAACTCATTTGGGAAGATAAAGACAAGTCTTTACTCTTTAAGAGCTTATTGTAGTTTAACGGACCAAATAAAACCTACTTAATCCGTCACAACTCTCACAAGTATATCTGTCACAAAGGAGACCCTCCCGTCAAATAAGTGAGGACACTTATTTAGGAGCTTATAATAACGAACAATAAATATAGAATATAATAAATAGTAGGGCCCCGTCATCCATAAAAGGAAGAAGAGCTCCTTGTTTTATTGAGTTTAACATCCTCAATTGCAGTTCCTTATCATGCTACTACTAGATTCGAGTACAATTGGTACGTATTTATGATAATTGTTAAGGGTAATTGTTATATCTGTGTTTGCTATAATATATCAGAATGTATATACATTTAGTAAATTAAATAATGGTTTTTTTTATTCTATTTAATGTTTGAAAAATATTTATTGAAGGGGCTAATAATAATATCGATGGAACGTAAGAGAATATTAATGAAGAAGTTGATGACGAGGAACAAGTAACCCTGTTGGTGATGATTGGAGAAAGTTACTGTAGGCACAGAAAATTTATTAATGTGCCGAATAAATAAAATACATTAATTGTTTGAGTTAGTACCAAATTTTAACTTAATTTAATTATTTTTGTCCCAACTAAATGAAACACGGGTTAATTCGGATTACAAAAGAAGCTATTCGAATCTCTAAACCCAAAACAAGCAAATTTGGGCCTAGTTCACAAATAAACCCATAAATGGGTCTGTGATTAGCAAAGTCCAACAAGGAGAATCAAAACTCTATAAAAGAGCTCTCCTCATTCATTTCAAGTGTTGAAAATTCATTATTGCAAAGGCGTCAGAGAAGATAAGGTACAAATCCAACCAAACTCTCTCTATCAAAGTCAGTCATTGCAAGCAGTCAACAAACACACCAAATCGTGCCGCCTGCGTTAAAGATTCAAACACAAATTCAAACCTTCAAGGGATATTCAAGTCATCGCGACCCTCCCAAGAAATCAAATTCACAGCACGCGTAGATTAACCAAAGTTATCTACAGTGCACCCCTCACGTGTACCCTGTACACGTACCCCTACGACATACTAGAATCAGAGGATACATTAGAGATTGTACACGTACTTTTGATATTTAATTAATAAAATTTATTTGTTTCATTGTTTTGTATTTCAGTTATTGCGATACGAAATCTGCTGTTACAAATTTTGGTGAACCCGACGTGAAAATCTCTACCTCTCATCTCTACTGCCGTTTTATTCAAGTCTACCACAACAAGAAGATGTCTACCAAGCAAAGCATCTCCTCCAGCGCATCCAAGAGGACGTACGCAGATATCCTACAAAGTACTCCTGCTATTGCTACCTCTCCAGCTCTACAGTCAGTTGGCATCTCTACAAGAGGAAGGGTGAAGAAGGCTGTTGTCAATGCTGCTGCTCCTACGGCACTCCTGACTGCCTCCTCTCCTCCACGTGCGGAGACTAAGAGTGTTAACGTCAAGAAGGCATTTCCTAGCAACCCAAAGAAGTCGCCAAAGAAGAAAGAAGTCTCAACTTCTGATGCTGCTTCAGTTATGGTGATCAATCGTGCTACCCTTGAGGAACAAGTCCAGAATATGAACGCGCTCCTTGAAAGGGTGTTAAAGGAGAACGAGGAGAAAAACAAGAAGATTGACGAGCTCCAAAAAGAGGTGGTGGCGCTCTGTGACAAGAAGGTTGAGAGCGAATATGGTGATACTGAGGAGGAGGATGATAACGACATAGATGTTGACAAGGAAGACGGTGGAAAGCCAACTAATGAAGTCGTCGCCTTCACTGAGGAAAAGCTTCAGGAGCTAATAACAAGGACCATCAAGGGTCAGCTAGACAACAACTCAGCATGCAATGGACGTTACATCAAGCCTTATACCAAGAGGATTGACAGTTTACGCATGCCTTCTGGTTATCAACCTCCAAAGTTTCAACAGTTCGACGGAAAAGGGAACCCCAAACAACACATTGCTCACTTCGTTGAGACATGCAACAACGCCGGAACTGAAGGTGATTGTTTGGTAAAACAGTTTGTGCGCTCTCTTAAAGGACTTGCATTTGATTGGTATACGGATCTGGATTCTGAGTCAATTGACAGCTGGGGTCGCATGGAAGATGAATTCCTCAACAGATTTTACAGCACCAGGCGTGTCGTCAGCATGAGTGAGTTGACAAATACAACCCAATGGGAAGATGAACCTGTCGTCGACTATATCAACAGGTGGTGTGCGTTGAGCCTGGAATGCAAGGATCGCTTAAGTGAAACCTCAGCAGTTGAGATGTGTATCAATGGGATGAGCTGGGAAATTCTCTATATCTTGAAGGGGATCAGGCCAAGAAGTTTTCAAGAACTGGCGACCCGCGCTCATGATATGGAGATTACAATCAAAGGACGTGACAAGTCTTGATCAATGTCTTCCAAGGCAACGAGTGAAAAGAAGGAGTTCAAGAAAACTGATAAGAGCTCTAGGTCATCAACAAAGGAAACAATGGCCGTTGAGACCAGTAGTGCGCCTGTGAAGATCTCGTTAAAACCCAAGTACGAGAAGAAGAAGGAGAAGTTTTCTTACAACTACCAACGAGAGAAGCCTACCTTAGAGGAGTTACAAGAAAAGAAGTACCCATTCCCAGACTCTGACTTGTCAGGAATGCTAGATCACCTCTTGGAGAAAAGGGTTATACAATTGCCAGAGTCCAAGCGCCCTGAGTAAGCAAACAAGATAGGAGATCCCAACTACTGTCGCTACTATAGGTTGTTAGGTCACCCCTTTGAAAAGTGTGTAACACTTAAGGAGAAGATAATGCAACTCTCCAAGGAAGGTAAGATCATTCTTGACTTGGATGAAACAGTTTCAACAAATCAAACTACCGCGGTTCTGGAGGAATTTGAAGAGCCAACTATGCATCAAGGATGGTTTGCTCATACGTTGAAATTTGGAAGCTTTAAGCCTACGACGTTACGGATTCAAAGGTCATCACCATCACTACCTCGAGTATCATCAGAAACAAAGAGAACTCTTCAAGACAAGAATGAGGGAGATAAAGATAAAGATGATGACAATGAAGGTTAGACCTTGGTGACACGTAGGAAGCCGAGGAAACAAGTGAAGCAAATAGTCCAGCGTCGGCGAAGCAAGTCAAAGAAGAAAAAGCCTCGCAAACCAAAAAACAAGAAAAAGCAGAAAATTGTGGTTAAACCACGTGTCTTGCCTATAGATATGTTAGAGCAAGAACCACCAAGGCATGTTACCTTAGAAGAATTCTTCCCACGAGACTTTTTGAACAAAGTATCCGTGTGCACTACCTCAGCAATTAAAGGTAGCAAAGAAGAAAAGGCAAAGAAAGGAGAGGTGGATGATGCAGTGCCAACACAACAACCCCACCCTCAAAAGGATGATGAAGTGATGAATGCTCTAGATGGCCTCCCTGCAAACATGGGATGGAAAGAAATATTTCATTTGCCTAAAGAGAAGCGTCAATTGATACTTCAAGGACTCGAGAAACTAGAGTTGTATGCGGGCAAGATGAAAGAAAAGGTTGAGCCCACCGAGCAATCAACTGGATGTTTCTCCTGCAACGCAGCCTTGAGTTTTTCAGATGAAGATTTGCTTCTTGGGTCTACACTTCACAACATGCCTCTTTATGTGTCAGGGTACATCCGGGGGCATAAAGTCAAGCGTATCTTGATCGATGGAGGTTCAGGAGTCAACCTCATGCCAAAGGCGACCATGCAAGAGTTAGGGATCACGATGGATGAACTATCAAATAGTCGAACAATGATTCATGGTTTCAACTTAAATGGTGAGCGCGCAGTTGGAATGATCCGAGTAAACCTTAGCATGGGTGACTTGTCTTCCGACACATTGTTCCACGCCGTCGACGCCAAGACATCATTCAAATTGTTGTTAGGACGACCTTGGAAACATAAAAACGGAGTCGTCGCCTCAACCCTTCATCAATGCTTGAAGTATTATCGCGGCGGTGAGAGAAAGATAGACGGAGATGCAAAAACTTTCTCTAAAGTCGACGCCTTTTTCGCTGATGCAAAATTCTTTGAAGAAAACGGTACGTCCAGTGAGTTCATGCCAACCACCATATCTTCAACAGGAAAAGGGGGCAAGCGAGAAAAGACCATCGTCACGGAAAATGCAACTCCAAATCCTGCTAAAGAAGTTGATGTCAAGGCAGAGGCAAGCAAGGTAACCACTCATATCGCGTCATCGAAGAAAGAAGAGATGACGCAGAAGACCGCGCCGCCAGTACTACGCTACATCTAAAAGTCTCGGCGCAAAGATGGGGAGAGTCCTTTCGCAGAATGTCCAACGTCAAAGACAGAACCTAAGGACAAAAATAAGTTAAGTCAGACGATCAAGCAAGAATGGGTCGCAAAATTTACTATACCTCTGACAAGTTCATCCCAAACAAAGGTTGTGAAACCACCTCCTACGGGTTTTGTCCATTCATCCAGTCAACCTTCAAGTGAGGAAAACAAAGGGATGTTTGATCGTAATGCATACAGGCTACTTGCAAAGGCTGGTTATGACTTCACAAATCCGACTCCCCTTGGGAAGGTTATAAAAGTTAAGCCATATGGCCTTAATAAGGCGCAGCAAGAGTTCTTCAAGCAAGAAGGGAGTTTCATAGCATCCAAACCTGGGTTGGGATACGAGTCTCCTGCACCTGTGAAGATTGGTGCTCGCAGAAGAGGCGCTAGTACATCTTCTCAGCACATTACAGTGGAAGAAGTTGCAGAAGATGAACAAGAAGGAGAAAAGGCGCATTCATCTTCGGTTTTCGATCGCATAAGTCCACCTGCGAAAAAGTCACATTCTTCGGTATTTACAAGGTTGGGAAGACCAAATGTTTCAACTAAACACACCTCAGTTTTTGCTAGGCTTGGCAATCAAGATAAAAGTAAAGTCAAAACACAAGTGCCTTCGCTGTACATGAACAAGAAGAGTACAATACATGATCGCTTGGGCAATCCATCAAAAACAGTCTTCAATCGACTAGGAGATCCCAAGAAGAGTTGTGGTGAAAAACGTTCTTTCTCAAATTCTGCAAAACAAGTTGAAGAAGAAATAAGATCAAGTGATGACCTGAGAAGCGCGGTACCATCTCGCATGAAACGTATGCAAGTAATGGATATCATACAACATGAACCACTCAAAGTAAGGAGGCGTATACTAGTTCTCACGGGCCAGTCAAAAGACGTAGAAGAGCTTGCTTCTTCATCTTCAAGTCACTCCAGTCTAAATGAACCAAAGGACTTCAAAAATGTCACGTCATCATATCACATCACAGTAGAAGAGATGCCTGATGTGGATAAAGAAGTTGAAGCTGACGAAGCTACTGAAACACTTGAAGACGGGGGACAATCGACTGTGGATGAACTCAAAGAACTCAACTTGGGAACTGCTGAAGATCCTCGCCCCATTTATGTTAGTGCTCTACTAACTAAGGAAGAAGAGCAAAAGTACTACAAGTTATTGATCGAATACAAAGATGTCTTTGCTTGGAGTTACAAAGAGATGCCTGGACTCAGTCCAAACGTTGCAGTTCATCGCCTAGCAATCAAGAAAAGCATCAGTGCCAAGAAGCAATCCCACCGTCGTTTCAGGCCGGAACTTGTACCTTAGATTGAAAATGAAGTAAATAAACTCATAGAGGCGGGTTTCATTCGTGAAGTCACATATCCTACCTGGATCGCAAATATTGCCCCAGTTAGAAAGAAGAATGGACAATTACGCATATGCGTGGACTTTCGAGATCTTAATGAGGCATGCCCAAAGGATGACTTCCCTTTACCAGTCACAGAGCTGATGATTGATGCGACCACGGGTCACGAAGCACTCTCCTTCATGGATTGTACTAATGGTTACAATCAAATACATATGGCTCCTGAAGACCAAGAAGCAACATGTTTTCGAACCCCAAAAAGGATCTTTTGCTACACGGTCATGCCGTTTGGATTGAAGAATGCTGGCGCTACATATCAACGCGCGATGCAAAAGATTTTCGATGACATGCTGCATAAAACAATAGAGTGTTACGTTGATGACGTGGTAGTTAAATCAAAGAAAAGAGAAGACCACATCAAAGACCTCCAAGCTGTCTTCGAAAGACTTAGAAAATATCAACTCAAGATGAATCCACTCAAATGTGCGTTCGGTGTCACATCTGGGAAGTTTTTGGGCTTCGTAGTCAGACATAGAGGTATCGATATCGACCAAACAAAAATAAAAGCCATCAACGAAATGCCAGAACCAAAAACGTTGAAGGAGCTACGAGGATTGCAAGGACGCTTGGCATACATTCGAAGGTTTATCTCTAATCTAGCCGGACGTTGTCAACCCTTCAGCCATCTCATGAAAAAGGATGCTCCATTCCAGTGGGATGAAAAGTACAGGAATGCTTTCAATAGCATTAAGAAGTACCTAGCCAGTGCGCCAGTTCTGGGGGCACCAATTCCAGGAAAGCCACTTGTACTTTATATCGCAGCGCAAGAATGTTCGCTGGGGGCAATGTGTGCCCAAGAAATTGAAGACCGCAAGGAAAGGGCACTGTACTACTTGAGTCGTACTCTAGTTGGAGCTGAATTGAATTATTCTCCAGTTGAGAAGATATGTCTCGCCTTGGTGTTTGCAATCTAGAAGTTAAGGCATTACATGCAGGCACATACGATACACATAGTCTCAAAAGCTGACCCAATCAAATATATACTCTCAAGACCAGTCTTATCTGGGAGGCTTGCGAAATGGGCAATGCTACTTAAGCAATATGACTTGGTGTTCGTGCCCCAAAAGGCGGTGAAGGGTTAAGTTATCGCCGATTTCTTCGCTGATCATCCAGTACCAGCTGAGTGGAAAATTTCAGACGACCTTCCAGGAGAAGAAATCTTCTACGTGGATATTCTACCTCCATGGCAAATGTACTTCGATGGTGCTGCAAGACAAGATGGAGCTGGAGCTGGAGTTGTATTCGTAACTCCACAAAAGCATCTCATGCCATGTGCCTTTACGCTTACCCAGTTGTGCACAAATAATACGGCTGAATACCAAGCTTTCATACTTGGTCTCCAAATGGCGATTGAAATAGGCGTCAAAGATATGGACATCTATGGTGACTCGCAGCTGGTGATAAACCAAGTACTCAATGAATAAGAAGTAAAGAAGAAAGACTTGATTCCTTATCATCGACGAGCATTGCAATTACTCAACCAACTTGACTCCATCAAAATTGGTCATGTACCGCGGAGTGCCAATAAGTTGGCTGACGCTCTTGCTAATCTTGCAGCCACTTTGGCACTGGGGGCAGAAGAATCAATGCAAGTCCCAGTCTGTAATCGTTGGGCAGTATCATTGCTTGAAGGAGAAGAGAATGTAGATGCAACAAACATGATATGCGTCTACACAATTGATGAAGATGACTGGCGTCAACCCATCATTGACTTCTTGGATCACCAAAAATTACCTGACGATCCCAGACACAAGGTAGAAATACGCCGGCGTGCTCCAAAGTTTATCCATTATAAGGGGACACTCTACAGACGTTCTTTCTCAGGACAATGGTTGAGGTGTTTAAGTAAAACCGAAGCTGTTGAAGCCATGCACGGAGCTCATTCTGGCATTTGTGGCGCTCATCAATCTGGGCCTAAACTTCATGACCGTGTAAGGAGAATGGGGTATTACTGGCCAACCATGATACAAGATTGCTTGGATTTCGCGAAAAAGTATGAACCTTGTCAATTTTATGCAAACTTCATACACCAACCTCCAGAGCCATTACACCCTACTGTTTCTTCATGGCCTTTTGAAGCTTGGGGACTTGCCGTTGTGGGGCCTCTTGTTCCAAAAGCCTCAAATGGACACGAATACATTATCTCAGGTACTGACTACTTCTCAAAATGGGCAGAAGCAATCACACTACGAGAGGTGAAGAAAGAAAATGTTGTAGACTTCATTCGAACACATATCATCTTCAGATATGGCGTACCACAACGTATCACAACTGACAACAGGAAACAATTCTTCAACCATCTCATGAGAATCCTGAGTGAGAAATTCAATTTCAAACAATACAGGTCATCAATGTACAACGCTCCTGCAAATGGTTTGGCTGAAGCCTTCAATAAGACCCTTTGCAACTTGTTGAGGAAAGTAGTAGCGAAGTCCAAACAAGACTGGCATGAAAGAATTGGTGAAACATTATGGGCGTATCGTACCACATACAAAACACCTACTCAAGCAACACCGTATGCGTTGGTATATGGAGTGGAAGCCGTGTTATCATTGGAGTTGCAAATCCCTTCCTTACGCATTGCTATTCAGGAGGGACACACGGAAGATGAAAATGACAAGTTGCGATTGGCAGAGTTGGAAGCTCTCGATGAAAAAAGATTAGAGGCTCAACAAAAACTCCAATGCTACCAAGCAAGGATGTCACGCGCATTCAACAAAAAGATGCGCCCCCGTTCTTTCCAAGTAGGAGACATGGTACTTGCGGTACGAAGACCAATTATCACTTCTCACAAGCCAGTAGGTAAATTCACCTCTAGGTGGGATGGACCATACGTCGTGAAGGAGGTCTACACAAATGGTGCCTACAAAATCGTGGATAAAGATGGTGTTCACGTAGGCCCAATCAATGGGAAGTTTCTGAAGCGCTACTATTCCTAAACTCCAACGTTGAAGGCTCCTAAGCAAGAGGATAAACTGCATCCAAAAAAAAAAAACACAAAACAAAAAAAAACCACAAAAAAAAAAATATCCTTCTATCTTTCATGAACTACGTCGGCTTGATCTTGTAAAGTACTTCGTGCTTTACAGGTACGTAGGCAGCTTGGGTGAACATGTAGCTCAAGTGCAGCCACACCCTCAAAAAAATCCTATCCTTTCAATCTTTCATGAACTACGTCGGCTTGATCTTGTAAAGTACTTCGTGCTTTACAGGTACGTAGGCAGCTTGGGTGAACATGTAGCTCAAGTGCAGCCACACCTTCAAACAAACCTCATCCATTTTTGAACTACGTTGGCTTGATCTTGCAAGTTGTCACATTTTCAGCTTGTGAGTACGTAGGCAATTTGAGCAAACACTTTGTTCAAGTGCAGCCACACCACAAAATTTTTTTAAAAAAAAACAAACAAACAAAAGAGAAAAATTGCTCCTGCCCGCAAGAGCTTAAACTGTGCACGGCTAAATAAACTCCAAATCAATTGAGGAGTGTTCAAAAGATCCTAAAGTAGTTCGTTGTCTCAGTCGAGGAGTCAGGTTCATTGCGTGATAACTCAAAAGGATTCTCCTTGTCGCGATGACCCGGACGGGTTCACCCTGACATAATATTCTCCTCGTCGCGATGACCCGGGTGGGTTCACCCTGACATAATATCCACTTTGTCGCGATGACCCGGATGGGTTCACCCTGACATAATATCCTCCTTGTCGCGATGACCCGGATGAGTTCACCCTCGTATAATATCCACCTTGTCGCGATGACCCGGATGGGTTCACCCTGACATAATATTCTCCTTGTCGCGATGACTCGGATGGGTTCACCCTGACATAATATCCACCTTGTCGCGATGACCCGGATGGGTTCACCCTGACACGATAATTCAAATGGATTCTTCTTATCGCGATAATCCATCCTCAATGCTGAACAAATAAAATTACACTGTATGACGCTCCATAGGAAGTCGAAGAGACCGGAGTAATCCAAAATCACCAAGCGTCTTTATGTCCTTCACCCTAAAAAGAATAAAAAAAGAAAGAAAAAGAAAATAGTGTGGATATGTGACGACAAGTGTAATTAATCAATATCATAATACGGAAGCAATGATTATGTTTGTCTCAATCAATATTGGTGACGAAAGTGAAGAAATTCCTGCAATTCTCGTATACCATTAAACTACATCACGGTCACCATGAAGATTGAAGAGCTGCACTCAAGTAAAGATAAAAAATAACAAAAGTCAAGCATCGGAAGCTGAAACATAGTGATAATTGAAAAAAGAAAAAAAAAAAAATCAAAAGTCTATGTTTATGGAATCTGCAATGAAACCGTCACTGCATGAAATTCCATCGTCATCCATGAATTCCATTATCATACCCCAGCAAACAAGGGTGAAGAAGAAAACCCGTACCGAAGGCCAAAGGCTGCATACTCCGTCAAACGGAAACTAAAAATAGCATAGTACAGTGTAGAGATAAACAATGCCGAATTTTCCTTGCTCTCACATGAAAATTACGTATGAAGTTGTTAGTCATAAAAAGGACATTGGATATGTACAAAAAATATAAGGAGGACAAACCAATCAATGATGGAATTTGATCAAAGTCTTGTTAATTTTAGTCAGAATCGCCTCGAGAATTGCGGACTGAAAATTGAGATAAACTTCCGTCGTCTAAGAAGTGCATACGCATGGTCAAGCAAGGGCTTCTGGGTTGGCTGTAAACAAAAGCTCGAAAGCGCCGAATTGAAGACGTGCTTAAGTGCTTAACTGCGGAAGGAGGCTGTCTTGTATATATAGGCATGAGCTTATTCTAACCCTAATCCTAACAAGAATTGTATAGCCGAACGAGGAGAGCAAAATAAATAAGGAAACCCTCACTTGATATAATATGTTTCCTAACGAGCTATTACGGATATATTCCAAGAGACGTATGTTTTGGTCGAAAATTACCAAGTTCGTTAATGCAAGGTTATAGCGATCAAATGGTAAGGACTTTTATCGTCGATATTTGGCAAATTGCAAAGTAAAAGAAACAAAGGAAAAGAAGTTTTTATTATTGTTGAAGTGACTAGATATTACAATGATACATATGTGTTCCTGCAGAAACATAAGAGTACATGCAGATTTTATGGGTATTCTTCCTGGAATGTAAGGGGTTCTTCCTAAGTGGTCTCTTCTTAGGTTGGATATGGGTTAGGTTTTGCAATAAATGAGCTTCCATATTTATAGTGGAGGTAAGTGTAATGATCCGTTGGGCATTGGACGCTGGGCTTCAAGTAGCCGTTTTGATGACCACAATCCCTCCTCATCTTTTGTACTTGGACTTCATTCAGTTGGGCTCAATAGCTTCCCCAACACTCTTCTCAAGTGTGCTTTCTTTTGATAATAAGTAAGGGGTTGAGATTTGTCCTCCCCCTTTAATCCGTGTGCTTCTTGATCGCCCAATACCATGCTGCCACGTGTCATGGCCCAATATAACTAATATTTTGGGGCCCAACATTAGCCCCCAATTTTCGTGTAAGTTTGCTTGCGCGGGAATTTCAGTTACGCTCGCTTTCTGCCTTACTTCGATTATCGTTCCCTTTGATAACTGTTCATATTCCTTCCCTCATTTAATCCTAACTACCCTATTTAATCTCTTTTGATTTCTGATCCATCTTTCTCACAATTTCCCAAACCATTTCCCAAAAACTTCCTTCATCTTTCCTTCTCTTTCCGACTTCCTTTCCGACTTCCTTTCGCTCGTTTGCTTGCTTCTTCAGGTATTATCCTTGATCTTTCTTCGATTTTTCTTCCTTTGATAATCATGAGTGATGATCTTTTCCCCTCCCAAGGTCTCTTTTCCTCTCCACACTCCTGCGACTCTTTTTTTAAATCCTCTGACATAGCCGCTATTAGAGGACAATTTGGTTTCGACGATGGGGTGAACATCCTCGTTCCAACGGCCGGCCAGAAAGCTGACTTCTGCCGTCCCAGATGGACTTGCATGTACCTCTATCCCTTCTCCCTGGGTTTGAGGTTCCCCTTCCCAGACTTAGTGCAGGAATTTCTTCATTCCAACAAACTTCCTATGTGTCAAGTTAACCCTTACGCTTGGCGGACCATCCTGTCGTTAAGCAAGATAAACGAAAAATTTGATATGGGAATAACAATGGGTGATTTTGCTCACCTCTTTGCCGTACGAGCCTTGGGTCATGGTCAGTTCACGATCCGGGCTCATAAAAGCAATGAACACTGCATAATCTTTCCTCCGAAACCCAAGGATGCTGACTGGTTTCGGAGTTTTGTCTTTGTGGAAGTAGCGACATTACCCCGTCCACATGATTACATCTATACCCAGTGGAGGGCTTCAACAGGTACTTACTTTGATTGCCTTGTTGATTCTTTTTTTTGCTCACCATCTTACTGCTTTTCTTTCGCAGATCTGCCCAAAATACCTCCTGCTGCTGACGAGGAAGGATCCCTGACAAAGTTGTTTGGCTTGGAACCTGCGTATCGTTCTTTTAACTTCTTATTTGGTTACACTACTTTAGAGGAGGAGAGGGAGATGTCTACTGGTAATTCTTTTTTTAGCTCATGCTCTATCGAGTTGGTTCTTACTTCTCTCCCTTTCTTACTCTTGCTGCCATCTTTGTAGATTCGACCAGGCCCGTGATGACCCCGGCCATGATGATGGCCCAGAGGAGGAAAAAGACCGTAGCAGGTGGACTTAGGGCTCCTTCCAAGAGGAAGGCGGAGGCGGTTGGTGAGGGGGCCTCTGCCAAGCTGTTGGAGCCTTCTTCTTCTTCTGATGATGTGACAATTCTTGCTGCCCCCTATCTTCCTTGCCCCCCTTGGGTCCTCCCACGCTGACTAGGGCTCCTTCCTCCCTGATTAAGAGGGAGTCGGCTGGATTCGGGGCTGGAGGATCGGGCTCCAGGGTCGTGCGTGCTGGTATTGTGGATGAGGTGAATGATGTGATGTCTGATATTCCTGAGGATGTTATTAGATTGCCTGTCGGATTCGGGTGTACTGCAGGAGTGCCTTGCTGGCCAACTTTGAAGAGAGCTCTGCTTCCTGGCGTGAGGACGTATCTTCGTCCTAAGCCTACTAGGGAGTTGTTGGAGGATGCTGCTGAGCAGGCGTTTGCGGTATGCTTCTTCCTTTTGCCCTTGTACTAGAATTCTTTTTGTCTTCCGCTTTTCACCTTTCTCTTCCTGCAGACTTTGCAGATGCTGTTGGTTGAAATTGATCGCCTGCCGGAATCCGAAAGGGAAGTAAATTCTTTGAAAGCTCAGCTGAATTTGATGACCAGGAGGCTTGAGGCGGAGAAGGCCCGGGGGATCCAGAGATTGGAGGAGGCTAAGGCGAAGGAGAAGGATTCTGAGGAGCAGATGGCGATAATCCTGGATGCTAAAGATGCTCTTGCTTCTGATGTGAAGAGGTGGAAGGATGCTAAGGAGGCTGTTGATGCGGAGATTGCCGTCCTGCAGGAGAAGAAGAAGTCCCTCTCTGACGTGTTGTCTGATATTGTTCCCTATACCCACTGGGCAGCCAGAGTGGAGTGCATGAGGGAGGTGCTGGAGAACAAGCACCTGGAATGGGATGTGGCAGTGGAAGAGCGCCTCCTGGAGGCTACTTTTCCAGTAAAGCCTGATCTTCGCGTGCTTTCTGATTGTGAGGAAGAGGGTGCTCCGGAGATAAACAGTCCTGCTCTTGCTGGATCTTCCCCTGCCCAGGAAGAAGCGACTCCTGCAACTCCTCCCCCCGGCAAATGATGATGTAATACCTCGCTTTTTGATTTATTTTATTTAAGCTTTTGATTCATTTTATATAAATCGTTCGTTTTATAAGCTACTTGTATGCATTTTATAAGAGGTGTTGTGATCTTATTTGGGCTCGAAAAGGGACTTGACTACTTTAAGTAAAATAGTTGTAACATGAGGTTGTTGGGGTTCGAACCTAGGACCCATGGCAGCACGGCCATGGGCCTCGAAATGCGTGCATACAAGCAGCCCACGTTGGGAAGTTTTCAAAACTCAGCCAACACTCATTCCAGCCGCCTTATTTAAGCTGGAATCTACCCTAACCCTACACACCCAACATCAGATCTCAAAACACCAAAACTTAGCCGTCACTACAGGGAAGAAAGGGAGCCTCTCACGGTGGTCACAACCTAGCCCACGGTGGTTCGAATTGGGTCAGAAACTAGGCAGACACACACACACGTTGTTATAGTCTTGTCAGTCTGCTTGTTTGCTTACGATATCAGTCAGGTATAATGCGATGAATCTTTGATGTTTTTATATAATTTTGTGACGGATCATGTAATGAACGTATAAAGAACATGTTGTGGTGGTCGTGGTCAGTTAAAAGGGTGTCGTGAGGGGTGTTTTTACTCGTTGCAGGGATGGGTTTTGAGTACTGTTATTCGTTTCTTTATCGCATGTTTCTGGGTGTCTAGTTTTGTGTATGTATGGAGTCGTGTATAGTCTGTTTTTTTTTATGGGTCCGTGGTCAGAGAATAAGAGGTATACGGGGGTGTCAAGCAGAAGTGGTTAAGGTGGTCCGTGGTGTCTGTCTATGGTGGTTTTGCGGGTGGTCGATTTGGGTGGTGACAAGGTGGCTGATGTGTTGTTGTTTATTTTCGTGAGTCAGTGTGTAGGGGTTAATCTTGGGGGTGGTAACACCGTTGACTCGGGGGAGGTCGACACGGTGTTACCACCAGGTCTTGTAGGTCAGGTGTCTAGGTGGGTGAAGGTGGTTGAGTCAGGGGGTGTCGGCGGTTGTACAGGTTTCGTAGGTGGGGTGTTTTGGTTCTGGTCAGACATTGGCGGGATGAACCAGGGCTGTTGTGGGCTCTGGTTCACCGCGTTGGTGGGAGACGAGGACCCTGGTGGTGGCTGTGCGGTCAGGCAGTGGTACAGGGTGCACGGGTTGGTGGTTGTCGGTGGTGTTTGTGGTGTAGCACGGCGGGTTAGGGGCTGTTAGATGGCGAGTCGAGGGGCTGTTTGGGTGTAGTAATAAAACTACTTTTGTTGTTGGTTTTTATTTCTATTATTATTATTTTTATTATTACTATTATTATTATTAGAGATATTATTATCATTATTATGATTATTGTTATTTATGGTAGTATGATTTTCTTTTAGTAAAGATTTTATTTTAATAAGGAATTTATTGTGGGAGTTATTTATGGGAAACTTATATATGGGTATTAATTTACTTTTTGAATTTTCAAACCAAGTTACTATTTGTGGCAGTTGCTATTTATAGTAAGTTACTATAAATGGAATGTGTGTACGTGTTACGTGAGTAGAAGTTTATTAATTAAGTAATATATATTTTAGGTGGCCAGTTTCGTGTGGAACACTTTTAACGCGCTTGGACGTATCTGCATTTCCTGCTATTTCAGGTAGGGGAAATACGATGCATATCATAATGATTACCCAGTTGTTAATAATGATTACCATGAATGTTTTATACTAATACTTGTTTGGTATATTACGATATTTGTTTATATATATTTTGTGATACGATATGAGCTGAGGAGAACAAAAGGGTCTGTGTGGCGTGGAGAAAAAAAAAGGGTCTGTGTTTGGTGCGGAGATAAAAGGGTCTGTGTGGCGCGGAGATAAAGGGTCTGTGTTTGGTGCGGAGGAAAAGGGTCTGTGATTCGGAGTGGAGATATTCAGCTTTCTATTTATAGTAATGTTTTCTATTTATGGTTTTCCCTACTCAACCTCGTGGTTGACCCTGTGTATTCGTGATCACCTGTGATGAAACAATTATTGGGGAGCAGACTGACAGGTTAAAGACTATGGGAGCTTAGGGAAGTGAGAAGCTTGGACCCGGACCTGTTTAGAGCATAGATCACTTGAGAATAGTCTATGAGTTGTAATTTCTTTTTGATCCGAACAGTTTTATCTTTTGGTCATGTAAGAACATGTTTGACTTTAAACTTAATTTAAAGTACTGTTTATCTTCCTTTGTATCTACTGCCTCGGGAAACCGAGATGGTAACACCTGTATTTATCTGAGGAGTCCTAGTCCAGGCCCTTAAATAAATGGGGGTGTTACAAAGTGGTATCAGAGCGAACGATCCTCAGGCCTAACCTAATGAACCTAAGGAATATAGGAGAGTCTAAATAAAATGAACCCCGGGATAGGACTGTTAGGAGCACACTAAAGGGGAAGTATGAGTCTGGGGCCCCCTCACACCAAACCATAGGCCCTATCAGTCTTACCCGGGAACCCAGAGTGCATATACGAGAGAAAAGGGTAGAATAGGAGGTGGTGAAAGTGATAGCATACTGTGAAAAGTATATTATGAGAATTCTGAGCATAAGAAACTTTTGGAAAAGCCGGAAGGGGCATGAGCATGAATGAACTTTTATTTGTGTGAATAAAGGTATATCTTGTTGTGGTATGTTAAGTGATATGAAACATGCTAGTAATTCTTCTTTCATCATGTCTAGTGATATGCGGTTATGTGAACCCTGAGCCATGTTATATACGAAAAAAAAAAAACTACTCTATATGATAGGTATTTTTAGATTTTGAATGCTTAGGGAGCATAGCCCTAAACCAAATGGGTACCCATGTACGTCGGGACTCATTCTTTTCTTGTTTTATAGTATGCCTCCGCGAAGAGAGAATGCCGTTAACATCACCCAAGAGGAGGTGGACCGTTTGATAGCTGAAAATGAGGCCCTAAAGGCCAAACGAATGGACTCCGCGAAAATGAGCACAATAATCGCAAGACACCACCCTACCCAATTCACTGGGGAGGGGGAACCTCATCTGTTAGGAGCTTGGTGCCGGGAATTCGATAACCTGTTCGAGTTGCTGGATTGCCCTGAAGAATTGAAGGTAGACCAGGCTGCCCACTATCTGAGGGGTATGGCTGGAGATTGGTGGACCGCGAATAAGGGAGAGCTTCGGGAAGCAGCTATAGAGGGTGGATCCGCGTTTGTTCCGTGGGATGCATTCCAGGGAGTTCTGAACGAGGCGTTTCTACCAGAATTCCAAAAGAGCAAGCTGAGGGAGGAGTTCGACTCATTCACGATGTCGGAGGACATGACCGTAGAGGTTTACTACAGGAGATTCATCCAGCTGGTACACTATGTGAGAGATATGGGATTTGACGATGCTATGCTAGCCATGAAATTTGAGAGGGGACTATCAATCGCCATCAAAAAGAGACTGATTGCAGCTCCGCCCACCACAATCCGTGACATCTATTTACGGGCTGGGGCGGCGGAGAGGCTTTCGGATATGATCAGAAAGGACAAACAGTCCAAGTCAGAAAAGAGGAAAGCTGAAACAGTAGCTGAGGGTTCAGGATCGAAAAAGCAGAGTAATAACAAGTACAGTGGGTATTTCGGGAGTAGTGCCTCTAGGGGTGGAAGGAATCAGAGTGGGGGCAACTTCAGGAGTGGGGGTTCAGGCAGTGGCTCAGTGGGAGTGGTCTGTTTCGACTGCGGGAAGATTGGGCACAAACAGGCAGTATGTCGTTCTTCTGGAGGGAATCAGTCCGGGGGTTATCGCACACCTACATCCGGATATCAGGGATCTCGCACGCAGTCCTATGGCAGCAGTGGCTATCGCACACCCATGTCAAACTATGGTGGGGGTGCGAAGTCAGGAGGCAGCAGCAACTACCAGAGGAACTACAACAACAACAATCAGAACCGTTCATATCAGAATCAGTACAATGGAGGTGGGAACAGCAACAAGACGGGGACGACAGGAAATCAGCAGGCTGGGACATCTTCTGCCAACCAGAGTGGGGTCAAGTCCAGTGGAAAACTCTTTGCCATGGGAAAGCAGGCCGCTCAAGATGACGCTCATGTGGTTACTGGTACTTTTCTTGTGAACTCTAAACCTACCTTCGTACTTTTCGATTCCGGTGCCACCCATTCTTTTGTGTCTAGGGACCATGTTAGAGTTTTGGGGCTTGAGAGGTTCGACTGGGTCGCGGACTCAGTGACCATACCTTCAGGAGAGTCAATAGCTTGTAATAGAGTCTATGGGAGTGTACCTATCAAAATCGGGGAAGCAATTTTCTATTGTGACCTCATAGAATTTCCGCTGGGAGGTTTTGAGGTGATCCTAGGGATGGATTGGCTGGGGAAGTATAGGGCGTTTATCGACTGTCACCAAAAGAAAATTTCCTTGAAGGGACCCAAGGGAGTGAGGGTATCCTACAAGGGGTATAGAGTCAAACCAAAGATCAAATTTATATCTGTCAATACCCTGAAGTCTAGCTTGCGGAAAGGGGAAAGCCTAATTTTGTGCCAAATGTGGAATTGTGAGGCTGAGACCCCCGAGACTAGTGAGATACCTGTGGTACGGGAGTTTGAGGGAGTTTTTCGGGACGACGTTCCAGGGTTACCGCCGAGGAGGGAAGTGGAATTTTCCATTGACCTCAAACCAGGGGCGGGACCAATATCTAAATCACCGTACCGTATGGGACCGAAAGAAATGGAGGAGTTGAAGAAGCAATTGGATGAGCTAGCTGAGAAAGGGTTCATCCGACCCAGTGTGTCGCCCTGGGGAGCACCTGTGTTATTTGTGAAAAAGAAGGATGGCAGTTTGAGGTTGTGTGTTGACTACCGAGAACTGAACAATGTAACCATCAAGAACCGCTATCCTTTGCCAAGAATCGACGACTTGTTCGATCAGTTGAGTGGAGCTGGGGTTTTCTCCAAGATCGATTTGAGATCCGGGTATCATCAATTGAGGATAAAGGATGAAGATATTCCGAAGACCGCTTTCCGAACGAGGTATGGCCACTATGAATTTGTGGTTATGCCCTTTGGATTGACTAATGCTCCAGCTGTGTTTATGGACTTGATGAATCGAGTCTTCAGCCCGTATCTCGACAAGTTCGTGGTGGTATTTATCGATGACATCCTGGTATATTCCAAGAATGCGGAGGAGCACGAAGATCATTTGAGGAAGGTACTTCAGACTTTGGAAGAACATAAACTCAATGCTAAGTTGAGTAAGTGTGAATTCTGGTTGGAGAAAGTGGCGTTCTTGGGGCATGTTATTTCCAAAGAGGGGGTATCTGTTGACCCTAGTAAAATTGAAGCTGTGACTAAGTGGCAAAGTCCGAAGAATGTGAGTGAGATCCGAAGTTTTCTGGGGTTAGCAGGTTATTACCGAAGATTCGTCAAAGACTTTTCGAAGATAGCAAAGCCGCTGACGTCGTTAATGAGGAAGGAGAACCGTTTTGTCTGGGATGAGAGTTGTGAGAAGGCATTCCTGACTCTTAAGGAACGCCTGACAACAGCTCCTATCCTGGCCTTGCCAGTTGGAAGTGATAATTTCGAAGTATACACCGACGCTTCCAAACATGGGTTGGGTTGTGTGCTAATGCAGAATGGGAGAGTGATCGCGTATGCTTCTCGCCAGTTGAAGACTTATGAAGAGAATTATCCGACTCATGATTTGGAGTTGGGCGCTGTGGTCTTTGCATTAAAATTGTGGCGTCATTACCTTTATGGAGCCACTTTTAAGGTGTTTTCTGACCACAAGAGCCTGAAATATATCTACACCCAGAAGGAGTTGAACATGAGGCAGAGGAGGTGGATAGAATTGATCGGAGATTATGATATGCAGATTGTCTACCACGAAGGCAAGGCAAATGTGGTAGCTGACGCTCTCAGTAGGAAGTCAATACATGCCTTGGATTGTGCCAGATCGAGAGGGAGGTTGTATGGTGAACTAAGGGAGATGGGAATATTCATGATTCGAAAAGGGGACACTCTTGGTGATTTGACAGTGGAGCCTGAGTTGTATGGGGAGATTCGGGAGTTACAGCAGAACGATGAGAAAATCCAGAAGTGGCGTTTGATGGTGGAGAATGGAAATGGTGATGAGGCATCCAAGTTCGGTATTCATACCGATGGTAGTTTGAGGTTCAGTGGGCGATGGTGTGTACCGAGTGTTGAGGAGCTAAAGAAGAAGATCCTGACTGAAGCTCATGCTACTCCTTATTCTGTTCACCCAGGGGGTGATAAGTTGTATAAGGATCTTAAGAAGACGTTTTGGTGGCCTAATATGAAGAAGGAAGTCGCAGAGTTCGTGTCGAGATGTTTGACTTGTCAGCGAGTGAAAGGGGAGCATAAGAGACCTCAAGGTAAGGTTCAACCGTTAGATGTGCCAGAGTGGAAGTGGGAGAACATTTCAATGGACTTTATCGTGGGGTTGCCTCGAACTCAGAGGGGCAACAACATGATTTGGGTAATCGTGGATCGTTTGACCAAGTCAGCTCACTTTATTCCCATGAAAGATACCTGGAGTAAAGCCGAGTTGGCTAAGTCATATGTTCAGAATGTAGTCAAACTACATGGTGTACCCAAAGATATTGTTTCTGATCGAGACTCGAGGTTTATATCCAGATTTTGGCAGGAGTTGCAGGCTGCTTTGGGTACCCAGCTGAAGATGAGTACAGCTTTCCATCCGGCAACCGATGGTCAGACTGAGAGGACAATTCAGACTCTCGAAGATATGTTGAGAGCTTGTGTACTTGAGTTCGGAGGATCTTGGGAGGATCGACTGGGGTTGATCGAGTTTTCTTATAATAACAGCTATCATGCAAGCATAGGCATGGCCCCTTTCGAGGCGTTATACGGGAGTAAATGTCGAAGCCCTGTGTGTTGGGATGATCGAGCCGATGTTGTGACATTGGGGCCAGATATGATTCAGGAGATGGTGGAACAGGTTCAGATTATTCGTCAGAGGATGAGGGCCGCTCAGGATCGACAGAAGAGCTATGCAGATCTGAAAAGGAGTGATATTTCATTTGAGGTCGGAGAGAAAGTATTACTGAAAGTCTCTCCGATGAAGGGAGTGATGAGATTCGGCAAGCGTGGCAAACTGAGTCAGAAATTTATAGGGCCATTTGAGATTTTGGACAGAGTTGGAGAGGTGGCATATCGCTTAGCTTTACCTCCAACCCTATCCAAGGTCCATAATGTGTTCCATGTGTCTCAGTTGAGGAGATACGTGAGTGATCCGTCGCATGTACTTCAGCATGAGGTGATTGAGGTAGATGAGCAGTTGGCATACATTGAGACTCCGAGAGAGATTTTGGACAGGAAGGTACGGAAGACTCGTAATGGGGAAACATCCTTGGTGAAAGTCTTGTGGTCAAATCATAATCAGGAGGAGGCTACGTGGGAGCCCGAGGCATCTATTAGGGAACGTTACCCACATTTGTTTGATTGAGGTAAGTTACGCGGACGTAACTTTTCTTTAAGGGGGGTGGAATGTGACATTATGCGATTTAATTAAGTTTATGCAATTGTATTGAGTTCTTTGTGCTTCGAGCTTGTTTGAGTTGATAGTTTGGTTACCTAAGGGTGGTAGAACTTCGGGACGAAGTTCGTTTTAAGGAGGGAAGACTGTAATACCTCGCTTTTTGATTTATTTTATTTAAGCTTTTGATTCATTTTATATAAATCGTTCGTTTTATAAGCTACTTGTATGCATTTTATAAGAGGTGTTGTGATCTTATTTGGGCTCGAAAAGGGACTTGACTACTTTAAGTAAAATAGTTGTAACATGAGGTTGTTGGGGTTCGAACCTAGGACCCATGGCAGCACGGCCATGGGCCTCGAAATGCGTGCATACAAGCAGCCCACGTTGGGAAGTTTTCAAAACTCAGCTAACACTCATTCCAGCCGCCTTATTTAAGCTGGAATCTACCCTAACGCTACACACCCAACATCAGATCTCAAAACACCAAAACTTAGCCGTCACTACAGGGAAGAAAGGGAGCCTCTCACGGTGGTCACAACCTAGCCCACGGTGGTTCGAATTGGGTCAGAAACTAGGCAGACACACACACACGTTGTTATAGTCTTGTCAGTCTGCTTGTTTGCTTACGATATCAGTCAGGTATAATGCGATGAATCTTTGATGTTTTTATATAATTTTGTGACGGATCATGTAATGAACGTATAAAGAACATGTTGTGGTGGTCGTGGTCAGTTAAAAGGGTGTCGTGAGGGGTGTTTTTACTCGTTGCAGGGATGGGTTTTGAGTACTGTTATTCGTTTCTTTATCGCATGTTTCTGGGTGTCTAGTTTTGTGTATGTATGGAGTCGTGTATAGTCTGTTTTTTTTTATGGGTCCGTGGTCAGAGAATAAGAGGTATACGGGGGTGTCAAGCAGAAGTGGTTAAGGTGGTCCGTGGTGTCTGTCTATGGTGGTTTTGCGGGTGGTCGATTTGGGTGGTGACAAGGTGGCTGATGTGTTGTTGTTTATTTTCGTGAGTCAGTGTGTAGGGGTTAATCTTGGGGGTGGTAACACCGTTGACTCGGGGGAGGTCGACACGGTGTTACCACCAGGTCTTGTAGGTCAGGTGTCTAGGTGGGTGAAGGTGGTTGAGTCAGGGGGTGTCGGCGGTTGTACAGGTTTCGTAGGTGGGGTGTTTTGGTTCTGGTCAGACATTGGCGGGATGAACCAGGGCTGTTGTGGGCTCTGGTTCACCGCGTTGGTGGGAGACGAGGACCCTGGTGGTGGCTGTGCGGTCAGGCAGTGGTACAGGGTGCACGGGTTGGTGGTTATCGGTGGTGTTTGTGGTGTAGCACGGTGGGTTAGGGGCTGTTAGATGGCGAGTCGAGGGGCTGTTTGGGTGTAGTAATAAAACTACTTTTGTTGTTGGTTTTTATTTCTATTATTATTATTTTTATTATTACTATTATTATTATTAGAGATATTATTATCATTATTATGATTATTGTTATTTATGGTAGTATGATTTTCTTTTAGTAAAGATTTTATTTTAATAAGGAATTTATTGTGGGAGTTATTTATGGGAAACTTATATATGGGTATTAATTTACTTTTTGAATTTTCAAACCAAGTTACTATTTGTGGCAGTTGCTATTTATAGTAAGTTACTATAAATGGAATGTGTGTACGTGTTACGTGAGTAGAAGTTTATTAATTAAGTAATATATATTTTAGGTGGCCAGTTTCGTGTGGAACACTTTTAACGCGCTTGGACGTATCTGCATTTCCTGCTATTTCAGGTAGGGGAAATACGATGCATATCATAATGATTACCCAGTTGTTAATAATGATTACCATGAATGTTTTATACTAATAATTGTTTGGTTTATTACAATATTTGTTTATATATATTTTGTGATACGATATGAGCTGAGGAGAACAAAAGGGTCTGTGTGGCGTGGAGGAAAAAAAAAGGGTCTGTGTTTGGTGCGGAGATAAAAGGGTCTGTGTGGCGCGGAGATAAAGGGTCTGTGTTTGGTGCGGAGGAAAAGGGTCTGTGATTCGGAGTGGAGATATTCAGCTTTCTATTTATAGTAATGTTTTCTATTTATGGTTTTCCCTACTCAACCTCGTGGTTGACCCTGTGTATTCGTGATCACCTGTGATGAACCAATTATTGGGGAGCAGACTGACAGGTTAAAGACTATGGGAGCTTAGGGAAGTGAGAAGCTTGGACCCGGACCTGTTTAGAGCATAGATCACTTGAGAATAGTCTATGAGTTGTAATTTCTTTTTGATCCGAACAGTTTTATCTTTTGGTTATGTAAGAACATGTTTGACTTTAAACTTAATTTAAAGTACTGTTTATCTTCCTTTGTATCTACTGCCTCGGGAAACCGAGATGGTAACACCTGTATTTATCTGAGGAGTCCTAGTCCAGGCCCTTAAATAAATGGGGGTGTTACAGATGATCAAGGCGGAACTGGTGCAGCTGGTGATTCCTCCTCCGTGACTAAGCATGTTATTGCGTAGTTGTTAATTTGTTGTTTTCTACGCCCTGTGTGGCATGTTATTTTGTTGTTCCTCCTGGACCCGGGTGGATCCAGTTAAACATTCGTCTTTTGGGGCCCTTAGTTCATGGGCATATTTTGTACACACTTTTATCCAGCCTTTTTTCTGGCTGGCGGAGCACCTGAGGGTGCGTAAGGATGTTTTCTGGCTCCAGGGCTTCCTGGATCCTTAGTTTATATGTTTGTTTTTCTACGGTGTTTTTGCATGCATGCTTTTGTTTGTTTAAATGGCCAAGTGTGTATGCTGGTTCCCTTAGTTAGGAGTTCTCCAGACTTTTACGTGGGTGCTTAGTATTGTGGGTTGTTGTGTCCCAGCTTGTTTATACTTTGCCACATTCAATTCGCACGTTCTAATCATAACAATGTTTCAACAAGAATTGCTTGACTGAATTATACCAATAGTTATATATTCAAGATAACCCGTGGGGTTTCTTACAAAATGTTCAAAAGATACTTGTCAAGATTTTAGCTTGACGTTTAAAAGAAAAGAAAGAAAAATGACATAAATAGCAAAAGGAATCCTGGAACCTGAAGAATCAGGTTGCTTAGATGAGATATTTCTTTAAGTGCAAGATGTTCCATGGCATGGGTACCATTTTTCCATTCATGTCCATGAGCCTGTAGGAGCCACTTCCAGTTGTATTTTCTACTTGGTATGGCCCTTCCCAATTATACGCGAATTTTCCCGCTTGGTGGTTTTTGGTGTTCTGGAAGACTTTCCTGAGAACCAGATCTCCCACCTGCAGGGTCCTAATCTTGACGTTCTTGTTGTACGCTCGTGCTACCATCTGTTTGTATGATGCTCTTCTGATTTGAGCACTTGTTCTGAGTTCATCTACGGTATCCAGGCTGCTGGCCATTTCCGTCTGGTTACGTTCTTCTGTCAGGCATCCGTATCTTTGTGTTGGGATCCTGACTTCTGAAGGGATTACTGCTTCAGCTCCAAACACCAGGCTGAAGGGTGTTTGGCCTGTTGCAACTTTTGGCGTTGTTCTATCTGACCACAGGACGAGGGGCAGCTCTTCCGCCCACTTGCCCCCTGCTTCCTCTAGCCTTCTCTTTAAGTTGTCCATGACAATTCGGTTGCTAGACTCAGCCTGGCCATTGGTCTGGGGGTACCTGGGAGCAGCCTTTAGTAGTGTGATGTTCCAGCCAGCACAAAATGCCTCTGTCTTCTTGGATATGAACTGAGAACCATTATCACATACAATTTCAGAGGGTATGCCAAACCTACAGATTATATTACGTTTGAGGAAGGATATCACCTGATTTTCTGTAACCTGGGGGAAGGATTCTGCCTCTATCCACTTGCAAAAGTAGTCTGTTAGTGCTAGCATGTAGGTCTTGTTTCCTGGTGCCCTTGGTAGGGGTCCCACGATATCCATTCCCCACTTCATGAATGGCCATGGTGATATTACTGGATGCAGGGGTTCTGCAGGCTGGTGTACTACAGGCGCGTGTTTCTGGCAGGGTTGGCACTTTCTTGCAAATTCCATAGCATCCTTTCTAACTGTTGGCCAGAAGTAGCCTTGTCTGAGTGCTTTGTTGGATAGGCTCCTGCCCCCTGCATGATTTCCGCATTCGCCACTGTGGAGATCATGCAAGACAGCCTGCCTTTCTTTTTCCCCCAGACAGCGCAGGTAGGGTCCAGCCATCGATCTCCTGAACAAAATTCCATCTATTAGTGTAAATCTGGATGCTTTCATTCTAAATCCTCTTACCTCTTTTTTCTCAGGAGGAAGGATGTTGTTTGCTAGCCACTCGATGTACGGCGTCCTCCAATCTGGGGCCTCTTCCTGACCGGCAGTATTGCTGAGTATTCCTGCCTCCATTTCCCACTGAGTACTGGAGGTGTCAACTTCTGCATCTTGTCCTGAAGTTGAAGGTTCCAGTACATGGATGATTGGGATTGCTGAAATTTCTCCTGGATTGAACGTAGCCCCCAGATTGGCCAATGCATCGGCTTCAGCATTCTGATCCCTGGGTACTTGTTTTAGCTCGAACGTGATGAACTCTGCTTTTAACTCTCTGGCCACTTTTAGATATGCAATCATCTTTGGATCCTTAGCCTCGTATTCGCCGTTGACATGGTTCACTATGAGTTATGAATCGCCAAAGGCTTGTAGGTGCCTGATTTTCATCCCCAGAGCTAGCTGCAATCCTTGGATTAACGCCTCGTATTCAGCAACGTTGTTGGTGGCAGGAAACTCACACCGCACGGCATGCGCAATGACGTCTCCTTGCGGAGATCGCAGTACCATGCCTACGCCCGCTCCCCGGCTATTTGAGGCTCCATCTACATGCAGCGTCCATCACCTTTCCACGGAGTCCATTTCTCGAGGTAGGAAAGCCGTTTCTGCTTCTTTCTGTAAACCTGGACTAAAATCGGAAACAAAATCTGCCAGGGCCTGTGATTTTATTGCTGTACGGGTTTCGAATTTTAAATCGTAGCCACTTAAATGTACTGACCACTTGGCCATTCTTCCATACAATTCCGGTTTTCCTAATATGGATTTTAAAGGATAGCTTGTTAGGACCGAAATTGTGTGGGATTCAAAATAAGGTCTGAGTTTATAAGATGCTGTTACTAAAGCTAAAATGATTTTTTCTGGAGCAGAATACCTGGTCTCTGCAGGTAGCAGAGACTTGCTGATATAATATACAGGATGCTGTGATCCCTCATACTCCCTTACCAGGACCCCACTGGCTGCTGCTTCTGTAACGGATAAGTACAGGTAGAGTTGCTCCCCTGGTTCCGGCTTGGACAGGAGTGGGGGAGTGCTGAGGTATTCTTTGAGGCTTTTGAAAGCTTCTTCGTGCTCCTCCGTCCACTCGAACCTCTTGCTTTTTCGCAAGATATCGTAGAATAGCTTGCATCTCTCTGAGGATCTGGATATAAATCTGTTGAGGGCTGCTACTCTTCCTGTTAGCTTTTATACGTCCCTTGGTTTCTGTGGCGACTCCAGCTGCAGCAGAGCTTTGATTTGATCCGTGCTGGCCTCAATGCCTCTCTGTGTGACCATGTACCCCAGGAATTTCCCGCTGGATACTCCAAAGGTGCACTTTGAAGGGTTCAACTTCATCTGATACTTCCTTAGGGTGCTGAATGTTTCTTGTAGATGCTGAAAGTGTTGTCCTGCTACTTTGGATTTTACAACCATATCGTCGATGTATACTTCCATGGTTTTCCCTATCTGGTCCTTGAACATCATGTTCACTAGCCTCTGATAGGTGGAACCTGCATTTTTGAGTCCAAAGGGCATAACATTGTAACAATATATACCTCTCTCCGATTGGAAGACTGTTTTTTCTTGATCTTCAGCAGCCATTTTGATTTGGTTGTATCCGCTCCAGGCATCCAGGAACGTTAGCATCTCGTGCCCTGCAGTAGCGTCTACCATAGCATCTATATGTGATAGAGGAAAGGGGTCTTTTGGGCAAGCTTTGTTCAAATCTATAAAGTCAACACAAACCCGCCACTTGCCATTTTTCTTAGGCACCACTACCACGTTAGATAGCCACTTTGGGTATTTTACTTCCCTGATTTTTCCAGCGGCCAGGAGGTTATCTACCTCCTGGTTGATTACCTGATTTCTTTCGTAGGCGAATTTTCGCCTCTTCTGCTGAACTGGTTTGTGGTTAGGGTCCACGCTCAACCTGTGAGATATGACCTCTGGATCTATTCCTACCATACCCTCATGTGACCAGGCAAAGCAATCTAGATTATCTTTTAACAATTGTACGAGTTTTAGGCGGATATCACCTGTGCATTCTGCTCCCATCAGGACTATCCTCTCTGGGTGCTGCGGATCCAGGGGGATTTCGTCCAATTCCAGCTGTTGTGGTTCAACGTATTCCTCCTGGTGCCGCTTTCCCTTTGATTGCTATGCTGATGGTGGTGGAGTTGCTGTGGGTTTGAGCGCCACTTTATAGCAGCTCCTTGCCTCGTCTTGGCTTCCTCTGATTGTTTGGACTCCCCATGGGGTGGGGAACTTCAGGCATTGGTGGTATGACGAAGGTATTGCTTTCATGTCATGGATCCATGGCCTGCCAAGAATCACATTGTAAGTAGAAGGGCCATCAATCACGAGGTATCTTACCTGTTTGTTTATTCCTCCAGCGTAGGTAGGAATGAGTATCTCTCCCAGGGAGCTCTTTGTTTCGCCGCTGAATCCTACTAGAGGTACTGCCTTTTTCACCAGGTCGCTCTCGCTGAATCCCATGTTCTTTAGTGTTTCTAGCATGATCAGGTTGACGGAACTTCCTGTATCCACCAGTATCTTCTTGACTGTGCAATTCCCTATGGACAGGGTAATTATCAAAGCATCATCATGATATTCTGCTTCCCCTCCTCCATCAGTTTCGTCGAAACTGACTGCTGGGAGGTCTTTGCTGCTGATTCTGCAGGAGCTCTCTGGTTTGTCGCCTTTTGTCTTGGTGGCTGAATAGGTTAACCCGCATAGTTCTGATCCTCCTGTGATTACATTGATAATTTTTGTACAAACAGGAGGACTGGAAGGCCTGACCTGACTTGTGGAGTTGACTTTGGTCCCCTTAGCCAGTAAATGGTTCAGGTTTCCTTGGTCGAACTGGTATTTTACCTCCTTCCTTAAGGTGATGCATTCCTCTGTTGTGTGACCGATGTTCTCCTCATGGAAGTCGCACCGTAGACTGGTGTCCCTATTGTCTTTTGGTCTTTCTTCCGTCCTCTTTCTAGGCCATTTAACCTTCTCTCCCAGGTTTTTGAGGGCTTTAATTACACCTGCAAGATTAACATCAAAACCATACTCTTTTATCCTGGGAGGCAGATTCGGATCATTCTTCCAGTTTTTGCCTCCTGTTACTTTGTTGACTGGCCTGCTGTAGGGCTTGGCCTTCTCGCTCCTTTCTTCCTTTGCTTTTCTGGTGGGGGTCTCAACGCGCTGGCTGATTCTCCTAGGGCCTGGGTCTTCTTCCAGGCGGACGACATCCAGGGCCTTCTGCTGTACTTGAGCGAAGCTGGTGCAGGTCCATTTGGTTAGGTCTTTGTACAGATCTGACCCCTCTGGCAGCCCCCAGCGGAAGGCATGGATGGCGGTAGCTACGTCACATTTTGGTATGGATACCATTTCATTGTTGAACCGGGCCAGGTAGTCCCTGGGTGGCTCTGTGTCACGCTGGATAATGCGGTACAGGTCGCTTGTTTGCTTTTCCGGCTTCCGACTGCTGGCAAACTGCTGGTTGAAATCGTTCACCAGTTCAGCAAAACTGGAAATACTTCCATTAGGCAGACTAACCAGCCACTACAAGGCTGCTCCCGAGAGGGTTGATCCAAACCCTTTACACATGCAAGCTTCTTTGAGTGGTCCAGCAGCCGTTATCACCATCATCTTCTGTTTGTATTGATTGACATGGTCAACTGGATCAGCTGTTCCGTCATAGTGCATCATTGTTGGCGGCGTGAATCCTTTTGGCACGTCGACGGAGACTATATTGCTGGTGAAGGGAGAATCCGCATAGCTGTCCTCCGCTGCCTTCTCCAAGGGTCGCGACACTCCTGGTATGCGGTTGACGAGGTCCCACAGTTCATTATATTTCTGCTCCCACGCGTTAGATAATGCGGGTGCCACGTAGGGAGGCAGAAATCCATGTTCCGTGGTTCCTGGAGCCTGGCTGGTCAGCGGGAACGGGCTGGCGTATTGAGAGGTGTGGATGATGGAGGGTGTCTGCTAGTAGCTGTACCCTGGAACCCCGCTGTACTGCTGGTAGGGAGGTGGCCTCGTTGATGACTCTGCCTGCCAGGCTGGAGCTTGTTGGTACGAAGGTCCTGCAGGATGAGAAAAGTTAGCGTTTGTGGACTGTATTTTCAGGACATCGTTACCTGTATGAGATGGCGATGGGTAGGATAGGAATCCCATCCCACTGGGTGTAATTGTTTCTGGAGGAGTGACCCTGCTGAGATCCAGGCGAGTGACTATCTCAGCTGGAACTTCCCTCGTCCTTTTCCCACTGGTTCTTCCTTGGTGTCTCCCAGCGACTTCTGCTGCGGTTGCTGATGTGCTGGTGGCGATTCGCGCCCTCAGATCCTGGTTGTCTTTCTTTAGGCTGCTGATCGCCTCCGCCATTGACTGCCACATTTCTGCAGTTCGAGTAGGCTGGCTTGGATTTTGCCTTTTCCTGGTGTCTGGCTGCATGGTGACAGTGGTTTTGGTTGGGACCATGGCTGGGGTACTGCTGCCGGCTGGTGCCATGGTTGCTGTTGGAATCGTAACTTTGGACGTGGGTACCAGCGGGATTTTGCTAGCGGACGAAGGTGGTGTTGGGGGAATGGTTGTTTTTGGGGTGTTTCCCGACATATTTGGATTTTTTTTTTTTTTACTAGGATAAGTTTTTGAGATTTTTGTTTTGGGTACAACAATCACTATAGCCCCATGGTGGGCGCCAAAATGTTTTGGTCGAAAATTACCAAGTTCGTTAATGCAAGGTTATAGCGATCAATTGGTAAGGACTTTTATCGTCGATATTTGGCAAATTGCAAAGTAAAAGAAACAAAGGAAAAGAAGTTTTTATTATTGTTGAAGTGACCGGATATTACAATGATACATATGTGTTCCTGCAGAAACATAAGAGTACATGCAGATTTTATGGGTATTCTTCCTGGAATGTAAGGGGTTCTTCCTAAGTGGTCTCTTCTTAGGTTGGATATGGGTTAGGTTTTGCAATAAATGAGCTTCCATATTTATAGTGGAGGTAAGTGTAATGATCCGTTGGGCATTGGACGCTGGGCTTCAAGTAGCCGTTTTGATGACCACAATCCCTCCTCATCTTTTGTACTTGGGCTTCATTCAGTTGGGCTCAATAGCTTCCCCAACACTCTTCTCAAGTGTGCTTTCTTTTTATAATAAGTAAGGGGTTGAGATTTGTCCTCCCCCTTTAATCCGTGTGCTTCTTGATCGCCCAATACCATGCTGCCATGTGTCATGGCCCAATATAACTAATATTTTGGGGCCCAACAACGTACATTTAATTTGCTTTCCAAAAAAGTGGGCATTTGGCTCCTATCACGGGGTAAGTCAAATTGTGATACGGTGAAATTATCAAGTATCGATTTTTTTTTTTTGACTTTCGATGACAAATAAAAATTCACCCACCAAATCAGATAATGATCCGCTAACCTCAAAAGAAAAATTAATACCTTCACGACAAGTTCGGGTACACCTTGTCTTCGAAGTCAAACAAGAAAATTCAATCTTCAAGTCAGATAATGACAGGGTGATACTACAAGAAAAATGGACTACCTAAATGACAAATTAAGGTGCTCATTATCGACTTCCAAGTCAAAGCAAAAGCAATCGAGACCCCGTCACGTCAAGACACCCAAAAGTGCACGTGACAAAGTCTCGAGGGGGCAATTTGTAGGCACATAAAATTTATTAATGTGCCGAATAAATAAAATAAATTAATTATTTGAGTTAATACCAAATTTTAACTTAATATAATTATTTTTGTCCCGACTAAATGAAACACGGGTCGATTCGGATTACAAAAGAAGCTATTTGAATCTCTAAACCCAAAACAAGCAAATTTGGGCCTAGTTCACAAATAAACCCATAAATGGGCCTGTGACTAGCAAAGTCCAACAAGGAGAATCAAAACTCTATAAAATGAGCTCTCCTCATTCATTTCAAGGGTTGAAAATTCATTATTGCAAAGGCGTCAGAGAAGACAAGGTACAAATGCAACCAAACTCTCTATCAAAGTCAGTCATTGCAAGCAGTCAACAAGCACACCAAATCGTGCCGCCTGCGTTGAAGATTCAAACACAAATTCAAACCTTCAAAGGAGATTCAAGTCATCGCGACCCTCCCAAGAAATCAAATTCACAGCCCGCGTAGTAGATTAACCAAAGTTGTCTACAGTGCACCCCTCACGTGTACCCTGTACACGTACCCCTACGGCATACTAGAATCAGAGGATACATTAGAGATTGTACACGTACTTTTGATATTTAATTAATAAAATTTATTTGTTTCATTGTTTTGTATTTCAGTTATTGCGATATGAAATCTGTTGTTACAGTTACGATCTGTTGTGTGACCCTATTTTCACTGGGTTGAGATAAATGGACAAAAATGGCAATTTATAAGGCATGTGAGAGGCAATTCATGGCTAAAGGAAAGAGCGGCACATCACATCTAAGTTCCCATCTAAAAATATGTTTAAAAGTTAAAAATAAAGTAGGTGTGATGAAACAACTATTCTTAAAAGCAGATGCTTGTAAAGAAGGAATTTCTACTTTGTCCATGGGAAAATTTAAATTTAGTTCACAAGTCTCTAGAAATGAAATGTCTAATATGATTGTGTTGCATGGGTATCATTTAGCCATGGTTAATCACATAGGGTTTAGGAGATATTTCACGAGTTTGTACCCAGAATTTAAGGTCGTTATTAGAAATATTGTGAAAGCTAATATTCTAAAAGCGTATAAGGAACAAAGGTCTTGTTTAATGAGAGCATTTGCAGTAAATGAGTCTCGTGTTGCCATCAACACTGACATGTGGACGTGTATCAACCAAAAGAAAGGTTACACGGTTGTTACATCACATTTTGTGGATAATGAATGGGTTTTGCGGAGCAGACTTATAAGGTAATTTTCTTCTAATTTTGTATGTTTAATTTTAAGTTTAACCTCGTGTCAATTTTATAAGAATTTAATTGTACTTTGTTATTATTGGTACGTTCATGTATGTCTCATGCCCACATAATGCTCAGACAATTAGTAAGGCTATTGTGCCAAGTTAGAAAAGTTTTGACCTGGATGAAAAACTTTCGACTATTACGGTCGATAATTGTTCAACTAATGATGCTATTATGGATGTGTTACCTGAAAAGCTTGAGCCTAATAAGCTTATTTTAAAAGGCAATCATTTACATATGAGATGTTGTGCACATATCTTGAATTTGGTTGCTAGTGAAGGACTGGAAATTATATGGAATGCAATTGAGGAAGTTCATGACGTGGTTGCCTATTGTGTAGAAACACCAAATAGGTATGAGAAATTTGAAGACGCTTGTAATTATTGCAAAGTCCAAGTGACAAAAAAGTTGGTGTTGCATTGTGGAATTCAACTTATGAAATGTTACAAGTTGCTCTTTTGTATAAGGAAGTCTTTGCTAGATTGAAGTCAAAAGTTTGTAAGTGGGAAAGATAAATTTGTGTTGCCAGTAAAGAAGAATGGCTAATGGTTGGGGACATATGTGATAGACTAGCAATATTTAAAAGGGCTACCGACGCTTTTTCAGGAAGAAACTACCCTACTGCAAATTTGTACTTTCAAAGAGTTTGTGAAATTAGACTTGCTTTAAGAAAATGGCTATTATGTGGGAATGAAGTAATTTTGGCAATGACTATAAGTATGATTGCAAAATTTGACAAGTACTGGAGCGATGTTAATGAGATCTTATGTGTGGCGTCTATCTTAGATCCTAGAAGAAAGTTAGAATGTGTCTCCTTTTATCTTAGTCACCTTTACGACAACAAGATTAATAATGAATGTGAAAGGGTAAAGCAATCCTTATTTCTACTGTTGCCTTAGAGAGTGCGTTTAGTGGTGGTGGTAGAGTTGTTGGACCACATCGCAGTAGACTTCTCCCGGACACCGTAAAAGCTTTGACTTGTTTACTAAGTTGGAGGCTTCTCGAGTTTAAAGGTTAGCAATTTAGTAATTTCACTAGTTTTATTTTTATATACATGTGATTATGAATATAAGATTTTATCACAGATATTTCAAGTCATTATCTCCAATATGCATCTGTTTCTAATGATGAGGATGTAGAAATAGAAGAGGATTAACAACTTATGCTTTGGTAAAAATGTCATTTTAAATGGATCTAATGTTATAATGTATTACGTGTTACAGAATACTAACTTATTTTTTCTAACAAGTTTTTGGGTTGTCAGTCATGAACTCATGAAGTATACATTTAGAAGCTTGGAAATCAAAATCCATATTCTCTTATTTTGTTTTTGTAATATGAGACATTATATTATTGTTGTTTTTGTTTAAGACATTTGATAATTTTATTTTGTGGGGATTTTATTGTCTTTATATTTGGAGTTTTATATTTAGTTACTAGTTCAACTTATACTCTATATTACTCCGTAGTATTTATGATGGCCATTTTTCCGCCCCAACTATGAAAGCAAGTAGATGGGGAAAGTGCAAGAAATATATATCATATATTAATATGTGTATATGAAAAAAGCGGAGTTACAATTACAGTGTGCGCGCTTTGAAATAGGTATCAATTGGTTTTTGGAATGGGTATGGAACGGGTTTGAAATGGATATGGATCGGGTTATGGATATGGTTTTGGATCAGATCATGGTTCGGGTATGGATATGGATGATAAAAATGGTGGATTGGATATGGATCATTGACTTTTGGATATGGATTGGGTTTGGATATAAATCTGTGATCCACTAAATAAGTGGATTGGATTTGGATCTCGCAAAACCCGATCCAACCCGATCCATAGCCATCCCTAGTTAATTGATTATAATGTTTTGTTTTTATCAATTATCATAAGATAAATTAATTGAGCCCATAACACACTTTAATTAGACGTGTAAATCAACGAAAGTATTCAGACTAAAATTATGGTCAAATTATAGTTTAGACATATTTTAGGTCAATTTCAAAGGTTTGTAGTTAAGCGGAAATTTTTTTCATGAGAAAACGACACTATACAGGATGATGTTTAGTGGTTCTTGTTTTATACTTTTATATAGATATCCACAACCTTATAAATTACTTATACTTCTCAACAGTTAATACCATCTAGTAAATCAAAAGGCACGACATGAATGAATTGTGGCCTATGATATTTATAATAATTAATAAATATAATGTCGTATATATGATAAGACGGGTTTAGTACGGCATAAAAATGTCAATTTAGATGAGTTTTTGATGAATTAGTAGCGTGTAGAGGTACAATTGTATAATTACGATTTCTTGGTGTTGGTTGCATTTGAGAGTAATTAAGTTGAAATATGGATTATTGGAGTTTACATGGTTTATGGGTTGACAACATGGTCCAAGCTTGATTTTGTTCAATGAGTCCAACAATTGTCAAAGCTACAAGAGTAAAGCATGAACAAAGAAAATCGTAAAATTACAACCAGGAAAACGCGCGGGTCGCAGGCTCAGGCGCGGGTTGCGGGCTCAGGCGCGGGTCGCGGGTGGAGGCGCGGGTCGCACGCGCAGCTGCTGGAACTCGTGTTTACTTCCCTTATTTCCTTATTTTAGATATTTCTATTATTATTATTATTATTACGAGTATTAGGTTAATTATTTAGCTTATCCGTCACATTATCTTCCATTCAACTTTTAGAATTGAAAAAACTATCAAGAACCCTAATTGTTTTTGCTTAAGATTTATGAGGCACTAATCCTCCCTTTTCTTGGATCGATAAACGGAAGTTTCGACTAATTAATTGTGAGATTATTCTTTCTCCCTTTTATTTCTCAAGTATTGTTTATGTCTCTTGCTCATATTTTATGATTATTGTTTTCTCTTGCTAATCTGATCAATTAATAATTGTTTACTTTAATCAATCGCATGTTTAGAAATTGAATCCGTAATTGTTCAATTAATCTAGACTAAAGTAGCAAACTTTACCCTAATAATTTGTATGCGTTTCATCGTTATTAGGACGAAGTAGAGATTAAACATATAATTCGAATCGTTAACCGCGTGTGTTAAAAATCGTTATCTTTATTGCTTCCTTGGATTGTTAATGCTATTGTTGGATTAAATCTAGACGCTTGGCTTAGATTATTCAATAAAAGTCTTCTAATATCGTGTTTCGACTTAGTTGACTATACTTAAGAGGAAGAAGGAAACTTGTATTTCCACAATAAAGCACTTGAGAGTAATTGAATTAAAGATAATCGAAGACCAATTAGTTTGTTGATCGTGGATGTTTATTGACCCAAGACCTTTTAATCATCTGAATTCAGTCATCTTTATTATTTGTTTATTAGACTATAGATTATTCAATCACAAAACTCCCTTTTATTGTTTCTTATTTTCTATATTATAATTCACATAAATTACATCGTCTTCTTTGTGGATCGATCCTTATTATCATATACTATATTAGTTTAAGGTTTTAAGTGTTATAAATATTATCTTTGGGAGCATACGACTTCGGCTCACCAATATAATATGGAGATAAACACAATCAGGAAAGATTATTGGTCCTATAAGGAAACAAATATGAGGCAACGATTTTAGGAAAAGAGTAAAAGTTCTTTCCTTATTTCGCCTAAACTCTATTATGGTATGTGATACTATACACATAAAGGGGTCTAGGGTGATGGAGAGAGTATGATGATAAATTTTTCCGTAAGAAACCGCAAAGGAAAAAATATTGTTCTTCCTATATACCGTCTGCCTCAAGCACCCATAAAAGTAAGAGAGGATAGCGATTCATCTCTTCCGTTCTAGCAGACGTGGGTTTCCGGGTTATACTTTTGGACCAAATACAGGAGGAACAAGCGAGGCTCTCAAATCTCTTCTATATGTTATTTGTGGAATTTATGCGTCGAGAGGTTAATATTCTTTTCAACTTTTATTATGATTAATGTTATCTTTTGCATGTGATCCTAGGGTAGATGTTAGAAAGTGATTACCTGAAATTCCGCTTTCCCATCTATATAATCCTACAGTTGTATCAGAGCAGCTTGCGTAAGATTTTATGATCATAGTCATATGCTAGATTATTATTTTTATTCAACTATGGAATATACTCTAAACATGGAATAATTTATATAATTAATATAGTGATATTAATTGTGATGCGTGTCGTTTATACACCAAAAATAAATGCCTAGGTACTACTAACTGATAGGCTTATCGATACCCAAGGGTTAACTAACAAATAAATGTAGATAAGGAAGTAGGGGTCGATCTCAGGGAGACGGTAGATGCAATATGACAAGCTATGGTTAGAATTCTATCAAGGTCGGTTCGATTGATTGTTTGGTTTGATGATTAAAACGATAACAAATTGAGATGTAAAACAATGATAATAAAAGATCTAGGTAAATAGGTTCACACATGTAAATTAGCAATAATTGATGTCGAATTGGGGAAACATATGATCAAAAGTTGTCTAGACTAATTAGCAATTATCTCTCGATTTTATTACTAGTCTTAGAACGATTACTAGCGGGCTCTCGCACTTAGTAGGTCGCGCTACAAAACATGCTTAGGCAAATTCCATTCCCGACTTTCGATCTTAGGAAAAGAATTAACAAGATAACCAATAATTGTGATCAAGAATCAAAGGTTAACAATACATAACAAGCATGTTATAGAAACAACAAATTGATAATAAAAAATCCCAATTCAACAATTATCAATTACTAATTTAACATGGCTTCCCTAAACCCTAGATTATAAAACTACTCACTCATGATAATATATAAACTAACAAAGATTGATTTGATTAACATAACCATGATAACAATATATAAATTGTAATTAAAAAGATAATATAAACGCAAGGAATTGAAATTACCAACTTAAGGAAATAAGAACACGAACTTGATTATTAAGAGCAAAGTAATCTTCAAATAAAACCCGGAATTAAAGCGTAAATGTTGATGATTGAAAAACTAAGAACATAAAGGAAACTAGGTTTTTGTAGATTTAGGGAAATGTATGAAAAAAGCATAAATAAAAAGTTCTCTAGTGATGAGTTTATATACACAAACTTGCTAGGAAAGTGAAGAGTTGCTCAGTTGCACAATCCCCGAAAATCCGGGGACCAAACAGTCCTAGGGGGCGCAGCATTTGAGTCCAAGAATTGCTCAGGTATCAAACCCCAAGGATCTGGGGTTTGAACAGCAATCAGGGGATCTTGCAATCTCTTCTTTTCTTTACTAGTTCTCACTTTCTTTGCTCAAGTACCAACCAAATTTCATTTCTTCTCCCTCGGGATTGAGTGAATCTTCCCAAAACGCCCTTACATGGCCAAAACTCGCTCCAAGTAGCCTCATGGTGCTCGGTGAATGCCAAAATGATAGAAAAAGGTCGTAACTTGCTCCGTTTCCTACAAAATGCAACAAAACATGCAAAACACCTACAACACGGAATTAGCTCATAAAATCACCTCATAAAGTGCAAATTATCATTAAAAATTGATCTAAAAGAGGGGTGAAAATCATATAAAAATAGGACACATCAAATTCCCCCAAGCTAAACCATTGCTTGTCCCAAGCAAGCACACAATATCAAGACAAGGGTAAGGAGCACCAAATCTCATCAATTGCAAATCCCAACATAAGCTAACAAGCGTAATGAATCATAATCCCAAAACAACATGGGCGTAAGGATAGTGCAAAAACATGGATGAGATTTACATGGCGGCGTAGCATGAAAGATTTTATTTAAAATTTTCGGCTCTTGCATGATCTTATTGACAATGGACTCTCGCGGTACACTCAAGCACACATTTATATGCAAAAGGAGATTTGTATGAGTGACACTCTCTTAAACTCTACTCATGAGAGTGCGCCCGCAATCTAATATGGTGATCATTCCAAGTCCACGAGTCAAAACAATCAAATGCAAGCATAAAAAGAAGAAGCCAAGGATTAGAGGAGGGCTATGGTGATGGGTAAGAAAGGGGAACATATGAATTATGGTAAGTGTAGCTAAGTCAAGCTAGCAACTAACCAATGAATGCATGGATGCTCAATCCAAATCCCAAACCCATCTCAAGTAGGAGGCTTGAAGTCAAAAGTAGCATATTGACTTCTTTTCATGACAAATCAAGTGTAAACTTCCCAAAAACTTGTGATATAAAACATGGAAGCTAAATCACAAAACCTCTTCTTCTCTTTTCTTTTCAACAACTCAATTTCATGCTTTTTTTTCTCATATTTCTCAACTCTTTCAATTTTTTCTTCTTGTATTTCAATTCTTTTTCTTCACATCATTTTTTTTGTTCTTCTTTTTTCAACTTCATTATTTTCAACTTCTCATTTTTTCTATTTTCTTTATTCAACTCAAGAATAAAACGAGGTACGGAAATCAGTAATTCCGTCTTACCAAGCTCACAATGACACAAAAAAAATGGACCATATATCCCAAATGATCACCCAAACACCAATGATAAAGCTACTAACTCGACAAGGTAGGCAAGTTTAAATGTAGCTAGATATGAGAAAATGTATAAGGGTGAAAATGGGCAACAAAGTCATGTGAATGGCTTCAAATGCTTACAAATTATGAATGAAATGCTCATAAGAAATGGAATAAAGACCATACTTGTGCGTTTTGATGTAACGTACACCACAAGGAGACCTACACACACCTAAGTGAGACCGGGTATAGAAGCACCGGTCTAAGGAGGCTCTACCTTTCAAATTTTTGTAGGTTGCCAATGTCAAGATCAAGCCTAATAGGTCCAAATTTCATCCATCACCCATTATGTCAAGACATCCCCATGTTTGCAAAAATCCCGTAAATAAATGTGATCCAAATAGCTATAAAGCTACAATTGGGATAAGCAAAGAGAGAAATCAAGGAGCAAAAGTGAGGGCAAGCATCACAAAATTTCATGGAAAGCACATAATTTTTGAATTTTTTTTTTTATTTTTGAATTTTTTTATGAAAAAAACTACATGCGAGCTAAACTAACATGCTCTAACAAGATGCAAAGCCCTCCCCCAAGCTAAACATCACATTGTTCCTAATGTGTTGAACAAGGAACAACCATCAAACCGTAGAAACGGTTCTCACACATAATCCAGCAAGACAAAATGTTTAATGGGGAAAGGGGATAACAACGAAAATGCAAGGGAAATAAGGATGCTTACTAAATTATCTAGCCTCCCCCAAGCTAGTATGTACAAGGGGATGAGTGATAGCAAATCAGCGCGTCTCCCCGTCATCAGCTCCACCGTCCTCTTGAGCACCAGAAGTACCACTTGTACAGCGGTAGGACTCTCCGTATTGTCCGGCCTAGCTCTCTCTTTCGTCCCTTTAGAAGGCATTATGAGGTGGAAATATGAAAAAGTCGCAGATTAGACCACAAAGAGAGTGAAAAGCAATCACAATATCGATAAAGAGCGTAAGTTTTCAGCGAATAACACAATAATAACATGAAATCAATACCAAAAACGGATTGTTTAGTGAAAATCCGTCACAAAATAAACCCAATTCGAAATTAGGGTTAGAATGAGAGAAATTGGGAATGGTAAGTGAATGGAGAAGGAAGAGCAGGCTGGTCGGCGGCAACAACACGGTGGACGGCAGGAGCAGCGACATTCGTCGGCGGCAGCAGATGACGGCGGACAGTAGGGTAGCAGCAGCGACGACAGACGACAGGACCAGCAGCAGCGCGCGACAGAGATGATCGTAGAGTAGCAGCAGTCGGCGGCAGCAGCAGCATAAGACGGCTGTGAGGGATGGGGGCGGTGAGTAGTGGTGGTTGCGGGTTGGTGGCGGTTGGCTGTGGCGGCAGGCGGTGACTAAGGTTGGGAGGAAATTGATGGCGGCAGTAGATGGGGAAATATTGTTTTGGTTTCTTTTTTATTTCACGTGAAAACTCTCTTTGTGTTCTTTTGTTTTTTTTTTCTTTTTTTTTCTTTTTTTTGTGTTTTCATAAATTGTTCCGCCCCAAAGAAACGTTTGATCCCCGATATCTCGGGGTTCCAACGCGCTGATTCTCAAGCTTGAAAATGTTGCGCCCCCAACATTGAAGTAAACCCCGAAATCTTGGGGCTTCAGCAATATCAAATTTCGCAATTATCAAACTGCTGCGCCCCCCACTCTTGTGTAAGCCCCGAAATTTTGGGGTTCAAAACCGCTAACTATCTCCTCCGCAAGACGAAGAAAGCAACAACTTGAGACACCTACAAAATTAACAAGAAGCACAATTAGGCATTCTTTCTTGAAATTAAAACAAAAAAAAGTAAACAAAAATTAAAAACTAGCTAAACTCGGGTTGCCTCCCGAGAAGCGCAATTTAAAGTCTTGCTAGAAAAAATGTCTCAAAAAAATTTAAGTTTTAAAATCCGGAAGTTTCAAGAAAACTTCCTCCACCATTCCGACCATTGCTTCTTCACGATAAGGCCGCAAATAATGGCCACTAGCTTTGATCTTTTCTCCACCCGGGGCCAATACTTCAAAGGAACCAATCTTGTCATCACTAAGGATGATATAAGGGCCTGGGGCAACCTTCTTTCGAGGATTGTACATAAGCACTTTGTCACCAACATTGAGACCATCCTTGATAAGCTCCTTCATACTCCGATTCGCCACCATATCCTTGAATGGTTGGGACCTTGCAAGAACTTTCTCTTCCACCAAAATCTTCTTTCCTTTGCTCACCGTTTCACCATTTCCTGCACAAGAGCTCAAAGAAATTTCCACATCCTTGCTCAAAGATTGAGACAAGGGGTTAGCATTATTCATAGCATAACATGATTCCTCTAGCATTGGACTCTTATGACCATGACTCAAACTATATGTCACCTTCTCATCCCCTACGGCTAGAGTCAACTTACCATTCTTAACATCTATCAATGCACTCGCGGTGTGTAAGAATGGACTACCCAAGATTATGGGAATTTGCGCATCGGCAATGTCAAGCACGATAAAGTCAACTGGAATGAAAAACTTCCCTACCTTGACGGGAACATCCTCCAAAACACCCAAGGGGCGTTTGATAGAACGGTCCGCCATTTGTAGAGTGACACTAGTACACTTAAGAGCTCCTAAATTCATTTTTTCGCATATCGAGTAAGGCATGACACTTACACTTGCACCAAGGTCACATAGAGCTTTATCAATTGGAAAATTGCCTATGGTGCATGGTATGGAAAAAATTCCGGGATCTTTCAACTTAGGAGGGGACAAGTTTTTCAAATAAGCTTCACACTCGGAAGTGTAGGCCACTGTCTCAACACTATCAATAGTCCTCTTCTTAGTTAAAATCTCCTTCATGAATTTAGTGTATGAAGGTATTTGAGTGATAAGTTCTAGATAAGGGACAATTACCTTGAGGTTCTTCATAATTTCCATGAACTTACCAAGTCGGGTCTCTCTTTGAGCTTGCGCCAAGCGATGTGGAAATGGCACTTGAATTTTCTCCGGCTCCTTAGCTTTGTTATCCACTTTTGAAGGCTCATCCTCCACATCTTCCACCACTATTGGCTCATCAACTTTCTGGGACGCCTCACCTTTTTTTAGAGCTATCAACCTTATTTCCACCATCATTTTTCTTACCAACTACCCCATCATCAACATTTGGCATTGGGGGTTCATCATAAGTGGTACCACTCCTCAATGTGATGACATTTATGGTGTCATGAGGTTGTGCACCTTGAGGTGGAAATTGACCTTGTTGTCTTTGAGCATTGGAAGTGGCAAGTTGAGCGATTTGGGTTTCAAGCATTTTGATGGTTGCATCCCTAGCTTGGTCACTCTTTTGAATGTGGATGGCCATGTTCTTTTGTGTCTCAACCACTTGTGTCATCAAAGCCTCGAGCTTGCTTATTTGTTGATTGTTTTGTTGGGAATTTGATGGTTGACCTTGAACTTGTTGATTTTGAAAAGGTTGTTGAAATCCTTGTTGAAAATTTTGTTTGAAATTTTGTTGGGGTCTGTGAATTTGGTGTTGAAAACCGGATGGTGGGACTTGAGCTTGTCTTTGTTGTTGTGGGACATGTTGATTTTGATGTTGTGGATTTAGCACATTGGTGCTTTTGTAAGACAAGTGTGGGTGATACTTTGTTGTTGGGTCTTTTCCGGTGGAAAATATTTTTGATAAAATGCGAGAGCCAATGTTTCCCAGTTGGTGATCCCCAAAGCGGTCCTATCAAGGCTATTAATCCATAACTTGGCGTTGTCTCTCAATGAAAAAGGGAAGAGTATCTCCCTTATTTGCTCTTGTGTCACATCCGTTTGCCTAATCATCGAGCAATAATCACAAAAATTTGTGATGTGCAAATTAAGATCTTCCAATGGACCTCCACCGAATTGCTTTCTCTCAACAAGGCTAATAAAAGCCGGCTTGATCTCAAAATTTGCCGTATCAATTTGGGCAGTAGCAATACCCCTAGGAAGCATAGCCGCGGTGGGCTTAGAATGATCGCATAAACGGACCATCTTCCTTATTGGTTGTGAATTGGAAACCTCTCCTTCCTCAAGTATTTGAAGGTCTTCTAAATAAAAATTTCTCGCACTTTCAAGTTGTGCAAGAGTTGCAGCTTCAGAAATTTCCTTCAAGAAACGTTGTCGTCTACGTAAGGTTTTCTCGGGCTCGGGATCAACCGGAAGTAGTTCACCAATCCGTGAGGACCTGGGCATAAGACAGCAATCTAGAGAGGATTGTAAGTAACGGTCTCAAGGAACAACTGTTCCTTAAGACAAGGAAAAACAAGATAAAATTCAACTAATCACAAAGCAAGAAAACCGCGCTACCCGGCAACGGCGCCAAAATTTGATAGGCTTATCGCGTACCTAACAAAGATACCCAAGGGTTAACTACCAAATAAATGTAGATAAGGAAGTAGGGGTCGATCTCAGGGAGACGGTAGATGCAATATGACAAGCTATGGTTAGAATTCTATCAAGGTCGGTTCGATTGATTGTTTGGTTTGATGATTAAAACGATAACAAATTGAGATGTAAAACAATGATAATAAAAGATCTAGGGAAATAGGTTCACACATGTAAATTAGCAATAATTTATGTCGAATTGGGGAAACATATGATCAAAAGTTGTCTAGACTAATTAGCAATTATCTCTCGATTTTATTACTAGTCTTAGAACGATTACTAGCGGGCTCTCGCACTTACTAGGTCGCGCTACAAAACATGCTTAGGCAAATTCCATTCCCGACTTTCGATCTTAGGAAAAGAATTAACAAGATAACCAATAATTATGATCAAGAATCAAAGGTTAACAATACATAACAAGCATGTTATAGAAACAACAAATTGATAATAAAAAATCCCAATTCAACAATTATCAATTACTAATTTAACATGGCTTCCCTAAACCCTAGATTATAAAACTACTCACTCATGGTAATATATAAACTAACAAAGATTGATTTGATTAACATAACCATTTTAACAATATATAAATTGGAATTAAAAAGATAATATAAAAGCAAGGAATTGAAATTACCAACTTAAGGAAATAAGAACAAGAACTTGATTATTAAGAGCAAATTAATCTTCAAATAAAACCCGGAATTAAAGCATAAATGTTGATGATTGAAAAACTAAGAACATAAAGGAAACTAGGTTTTTGTAGATTTAGGGAAATGTATGAAAAAAGCATAAATAAAAAGTTCTCTAGTGATGAGTTTATATACACAAACTTGCTAGGAAAGTGAAGAGTTGCTCAGTTGCACAATCCCCGAAAATCCGGGGACCAAACAGTCCTAGGGGGCGCAGCATTTGAGTCCAAGAATTGCTCAGGTATCAAACCCCAAGAATCTGGGGTTTGAACAACAATCAGGGGATCTTGCAATCTCTTCTTTTCTTTACTAGTTCTCACTTTCTTTGCTCAAGTACCAACCAAATTTCATTTCTTCTCCCTCGGGATTGAGTGAATCTTCCCAAAACGCCCTTACATGGCCAAAACTCGCTCCAAGTAGCCTCGTGGTGCTCGGTGAATGCCAAAATGATAGAAAAAGGTCGTAACTTGCTCCGTTTCCTACAAAATGCAACAAAACATGCAAAACACCTACAACACGGAATTAGCTCATAAAATCACCTCATAAAGTGCAAATTATCATGTAAAATTGAGCTAAAAGAGGGGTGAAAATCATATAAAAATAGGACACATCACTAACAGAAGCTAGTGGTAAATAGGGTCGATCTCCTCAGGGAAGCGAACTTGTTCAACTAACAGTTTTTACCTATGGTTACAAAATTAGGGGTTTTGAATAGTGATAACTAAACTACGATATAAAGATAAGGAAGGAATAAAAATACGGGAATTAACACAAGATGAGATAAAAATCTATGAAAGGGAATATGTTGGGAACTCGGGTCGTTATGTCTTACGTATGATTGTCGTAACTGGGATAGGCCAATTGTTGGTGGAAAAGGCTGGGTTATTACGGTCAAGTCTCAAACCCGACTATACCTTCCGGTCTTAAGTCGCCCTAAGTTCGTTTTTGCTTAACTTCCGCTCTCACAAAAACTACTTAAAATCAAAAAACAAGTCTTACCCTTCCAACCTTCCGGTCTGGGTCGGGAATTAACTAGATGTAAGGTCTCATGCGTGCACTCACTAAACCGAACATGAATTAAATTGTTTAATGATTACTCCCACCAAAAACGGTCTAACCCGACTACTGCATATCAAATGTTCGACACAATTTCCCTCATCCCAACATATAAAGGATTTAGCTACTCATGATGGGGTTAACAATGCTTGTGACGATAATGAGAGAACTAGCATACGACATGATAAATTGATAAATAAAAATCAGATTATAAATAGGAGGCAGAGGATTCGAAATAAACGAGAAACAAAGGAAAAGGGGCGCGATTTGGTAATCTTAAGAAGGATATAAAAATAATGAACTAGCATACGATACGATACGAATTAAGCAAGGATTTAGAATGACTAGATTAAAACTAGAAACAGGGATAAACAAAGAGAACGAATGGGAACATGAAGTAGAAATTAGAGGCAGAATACGGATGAAAAACGATGACGAAAATGAACGATCGGAAGCAGAGTATTACGCGCGAAACAGATCAAAAATCACAAATAGGAAACAGTGAATAGAAACTGAAATAAGAATAGAAAATAAATATAAGAGAAGATAATTACAGTAACAAGAGCAAGAACAGAGATTAGAATCTTTGGAACGGAAGAACGAAGAACTCGGTATTATTACTAAATTGTGACAGCTACAAGTTCACGGAATAACTAAAAGTAAAAGGAGTTTCAGAGAGTAAAATTAGGGTCTGCAATCTATGACCTAATGCTCTCAAACGAGCTCCTTAAATAAGCAAAGAAAACTAAACTGCAGTAATAACTGAGGTGAACACGAAGGGTCTCTAAAGCTCTCGATCGAGAGAAATTTACTCTCGATCGAGCACTTTAGTCTTCAAAAACCGGTCGATCGACGATAGAAGGTTACTCGATCGACTCCTTTTCTTAGGCACCCCTCGATCGATCATTCTGGCTATCGACCGAGTACTTTCTTCATGGTCTACCTCTCGATCGAGCACAGGACAGCTCGATCGATAACATGTCTTCCTCTAGGTCACTTGATCGAGCATAGGACTGCTCGATCGAGGACTTTTCTCCTCGATGGGGCCTTCAACAGGCCATAGGTTGCTTCTTCTCTTCAAAACTCTCGATTGATTAACAACCATCCGTGATTCTCCCATCGCCTAATGAGCTACAATGCTTTGAGGCCGAAAAAGCTCGGTTTCTGCTACTAGTCGGTCAATATCTGCAAAATAGCAACACGAACACAAAGTAGCACATACGGGGCATAAAATGATAAAAAAAATCACCAATAATCGTGAGAATGCGTGCTAAAACAAGACTAAAAAGTCTATACAAAATGCACACATCAAATTGATTGGTTAAATTTCGTTTAGAATACCAAAATTTGTATAATTAATAAGTTGGTATTAATTGCTTAATAATTTTTTTTTATTTGGGTGTAATTTTAAAAAACGTTTTTTTACTATCCACGCAATACTGTTCACGAGTATAATCAGGCGTAAAATTTTTTATATCAGGTCTCCATGTCGGTTTTGTTGAAACGATAGTGTTTTTCGAGTGTAAACGACATTTTAAACAAGACTGCGAAGTAGGGTTGGCGTTTTTTAGCCAAATTCGAACGTTTGGATTGATTTTAGGCCGTTTTATATCAAAAAAATTGTTTGTTGACTTGTTAATATATTTTTAGGATTTATTCAATTGGATTGAAATATACGGTTGTATTGATTCTAATTTGATTAGAATATATTAAAAATCCTAACTAGATTTGAAGAGATGTTTAATAATCTTAGTTTTTAATTTGATTAAAGACGAACCAAATAATATTCCAATTATGCAAATTGTTGTTAGTAATGATGATTATTCCATGTTAGAATGTTGATAATTTTGATAATTGAAATCAAATAATAAAAGATTGTTTAGTTTATTACTTAGTTGTTGGGTACTAAAACTATGTTAGTTTGATTGTCTAATTAATTGTTAATTAGATATTGTATTTATCATAAGTTAATATATACTTATATGATTATATTATGAGTTTTACTTTAAAAGATTAAATTTTGGTTTTATATTTCTATGATTATAAGATAGTTCATAGTAGTTGCTTAATTTTATTAAGGTCAAATTTTATAGAAGGGTTTCATATGAATTTGGGTAACAAATATAAAAAACATTTTTTCCTATCTCGTTACAAGTTAATGATACATGCTAGTTTTTATCCCGGATAATGTTTTTTTGGTTTGTGTCAATTAGGTAAAGGTGTGTATCTTTTTGTTAGAAAATTGAGTTTATTTTTATTTTCCTTCTTTAATTATTGCGTTTTGGAAAAACCAAATAATAATTAAGCAAAAATGGGAGGACATGTTCTATCTATTTGGCCCACTCTAATTGTTTCAATTTGATTGTCAAATTGAATGGGAGAAGTGTTCTTCTTTTGGCCTAGTCTGGAAAACGTGGGTCTTTCTTTATAAAAAATCTGATTTTACAATAATGCGTTTTCTTATTGTAATTTGACTACTCCCATGATAAAATATTAATGATTGAGTTATAAGAGCAACTCCCGTGGTGTAATTTAAGGACCTGCTTGCAATTGATCTATATTATACAACTATTAGTTTGCCATTGAGGATAAGAAAATAGAGTATGCTTGAAAGCAGTACTTACTTTCCCTAGTATATAGCTAGACTTGAAAAGTTAAAAAGGGTAGAGTAAAAATAGGAGATTGATGTACACTATCATTTTCATTGATGCGTGAAGTCACTTGCTCAATTTAACAACTTTTCAATTTTTTGGGATACAATTATTTGACTTGCAACTAACTTCCTATTTTCCATGCTTTCCTATATATTTGTTATGCTCAAGCTATTTTTTTAATTTAAAAGTTGATTTTTGGAACCTATTTTCAAAATTAACCTTATAAATAGAATATTGTTAATACACCATTTTTATTCCATATTCCAAAATTTCTTATATTAATTTTTATTTTTAAAAGAAAGACCAATAATAAAATTTAGATGGAAAATCTCGACAATTCGTTTAGCCAATATTTTACCTATCTGCGAACTCTTCCAATATTGAAAATGAAAATTGCCAAAATTCACAACAATTATCAAATATACAAACATCTCTGATTCGTCGTCCAACTCCTCGCAGTTACCCGACAAATGTTAGTCGATATACTCAAAATGTTTCATCCACCATCGACTCTCAATTATACTGTCACCCTAACTACTTCTATCCGGCCACCCATGGTTATGCCAAACGGTTCACCGGCATCAAGCCACTACCAACAACCTCCGATTTCAAGTGAACTTAATTTTCCTCATGAAAATACAAGACGAGAAAGTATGGGGGCAACTAGAATGAACCAAGAATCACTGTGTCAAGAGTCAGGTGTGCATTGTGAAATTCAGCAAAATGACGATACACATGCTGAGGTAATTTTTGAAACCACTAGAAATACGGCGGAGAAATTTAAATGCAGCGAATATAATGATGAAGATTTATGCACAAGTTGGTTAAATTTTATTAACGATTAGATTCCATCAAAGGAACAAATCAAAGTAAGGATAAATATTGGCAAACACTACAAAAAAAACACAGAGTTTTGACCGAATTTCTGACGAATTATACAGTCCGTCAGATGTTTCGGTCTACTGACCAATTACTGACGGATTATCCGTCAGAAATCTGTTTTGACGGATAAGAGGTCACAAATCTGTCAACATAAAAGACCGCGAATAAAAATTGGAAATCCGCGAAATATTGGTTGATAGTTCTGACGGATATTCCGTCAAAAATTTATGGTCAAAGCATTCTGACGGATTTTCCGTCGGTAAATTGACTGGCAAAGGCTGCCAATTCTGCAAAGGTAAAAAGTAAATCATGACGGATAGTCCGTCAGGAATAAGTATGTTTTGTTTCCAGGCGGCCAATCCGTCAGGAATTAGTACGGTTTGTTTTTCCTGACGTTATGTCCGTCAGTAATGAATTATTATTCTTTCCTGACGGATAATCCGTCAAGAGTTTTTTCTTAATGTTTCAGAAAATACAACCGCGTTCATTCTTCTTTTCGTTTTTTCCCCAAATTTATTCGCACTCCCTATTTCTTCCCCCAAAAACCGTTTTTCTACCAAGACAACCACCACCACACTACCAACTCCACCTTACATAATAGGTAATGTATTTATGTTTTTTTCATTAATTTACAGTTTTCTTTTCGTTTTATTTCAGTTTGTAACTGATTTTTTTGTATTTTGCAGTGTGACAACCACCACCACCGTGACAACCACCACCACTACGGCCGCGCGTCACCACCACCTTGCAAAATTAATTACGTAGTCGTTTATGTTTATTACTTAATTAGGTAATTGTTTATGTTTATTACTTAATTAGTTTATTTAAAAATGGGTTAGTTTGGTAAAGTTAGTGTAATTGGTTTAGGTTAATAGATAATTAGTTAGAAAATTTGATCTAGGATAGTGCCAATTAGATAGAAAAAATGACCTAGGATAGTAGCCGGTTAGATAGAAAATTTGACCTAGGATAGTTGCTAATAATTTGTTGATGGCGGTGTTTCTTGTTGTTAATAATTTTTACTGTTGTTACTTGAATTGTTTTTTTTTTGGAAAGAAACCCAAAAGCGGGTTTAAGCAATACCATTGAAATCAGCCTCAGCCAGAGAAACAATGTCCAAGGGAAAGGAAGAATTCTAGACCCTACATCCTAAGTGTAACGGAACAAAATGCGCTAAAGAATGAGCAACCTGATTAAAGTTACGCCGAACAAAACTAAAAGAAACGGAATCACACCAACTACAAGTAAGGTAAATATCCTTATAAACCAGCGATAAGTCGCTTCGATCATACTTCCTATCACGCAGGTCTTCGATAACGGCTAAGCAATCTCCCTCAACCACCACGTCTTTCAGCCCCGCCTTCTGTGCTTACTGAACGCCAAAAAGAACAGCCATAGCTTCTGCGATTTTTGGTTCCCAAACGACCTCTTTCTGCATCACAGCTGCCGATAACAAAGCCCCCCCTGCATCCCGACAAACGGCCATACACCCAACCCCTACCTCCTTAAGCAAACCTGCATCAACATTCACTTTTGCCATTCCCTCCCTCGGTTTTTTCCATCCCTCCCTCCCCATGTCCACAACAATTTGTCCTTCCCTCTCCTGGCGCAGTCTACCTTCCTCCCGTGTTGGCATCATGGTTTCCCTCATCTCCATAGTCATCTCTCTCACACGTTTCACAACCAGGTCCGCTCTCCACTCGCCATCCTCAAACACCGCCTTGTTTCTTCGTTCCCATATCGCCCAACATCCCGTGACAAATTCTAGACTCTCCCTCACCCCCATATCCCGTAGCCTCTCTTCAACCCACTCCCTCACACTCCCCGAGACAGCCCCCCCTCTCACATCCAAACCCAGCCCATCCTAGACACCCCCTACCCATCCACAGCCTATAACCGTATGGAGACAAGTCTCCACACAGTCAAGACACCGTGGACAAAATTTTTCCGTCAATTCCATACGGTCTGCAATATTAGCTTTTGTAGCTAAAGTGTCATTACATAACTGCCAAAAGAATGTCTTAATACGAGGCAAAACAGGTAGCTTCCACAATTTATTCCATAGCCAACGTCGACGTCCAAATTCAGACTGCCCCATCTCCGGAATACCATCCCCACACAAGAGTTTATAGGCTGACCGCACAGAATACTCTCCGTCCTTCTCCGCGTCCCAACACCACTCATCCAAGGGCTGCGATGTACCAATACGAATATTAAATATGCGATCTTTCTCGAAAGGGAGGAAAATCGAGCTTACCTTGTCCACGTCCCAACCGTATCCATCACTTCTCAATAAATCAACCACCAGCATCTCCTCATTGAGCTTCACCTCGAGGAGAAATAACTCGCCTGGTCTACCTGTGAGGTATCCATGGATCAGTCCAGATACGCGTATCCTTACCATCACCAATTCGTTTTCTAGCCCCGCATCGTAGCACAACTTTCGCTTCCCAAATCCCCCTCCAAGTATAGCTAGGACAGTAACCGAGTGCCGCATTCATAAATTCAGTGTTCGGGAAATATTTACCTTTTCGGACTCGCTGTAAAACCCCTCGCGAAAGCGGAAATATAAACATACAAAAGTACCAAAAATGCAGCGGAATTAATACTTTTTAGAGTAAACAACATGCGAAAAGTCTTAAACTGAAACGGAAACTGAAACTGAAATAAAACAAAATAGATAAGTAACAGTTCTAAGTATCAAAAACAAATATGTACAACAGCCTGGGATTGAACATCCCTACAGGCACCAAACAACTGTATCAAAAGACTAAGAGTCTAGCTAGGCGATATAAGTGTAAGTCATATGATGACAACAGGATCATCACTCGCTAGCCCTCTCGTGAACCCCGCTCCAACCTGCATGTACCTACATACATGAAAACATGTACGCCACAATCAGTGGGGAGTGACTAGAGTTCTCCTAGCCACCTTTTGTGACAACACGTAACACATAAAGCAATACAGAATACTCCAACATATATAAACATGTGAAGCATAAACATCTCATCAACTGTTCTTATATTATCATGCAAACTCTAGTGCACGGCTCTCAACCAACTTCATAAACCGTTAGAAAGGAGAGCTGGTTTCCCTACTGGTTACCTAGTCGTGGGGTCTTTCAATCCAACTATTTATGAAACCGATAAAAGAGTCATCCAATGCCTTGGATGAACAGATTACAACTCAAGCGATATATTCATAAACTACAACATGCATATCTGACACTGTACCAAACTCTAGGCAAGCAGATATAACATCAAGTAAAGAGGTTCAGCGGTCAACTCAAGACATAACCTAGTTACCAAACATTCAGCGAGTATAAAGGTTCAGAGGCGACATCTTAACGCATAACCTAGATACCAAGTTCACAATATTAAGCAAGGACTCAGAGGCGAAAACTCAACGCATGGACCAGCTATCACAGAACACTAGACTCAGAGGCGAAAACTCAACGCATGGACTAGCATTCAATTCACTATCACAAGTAAGGAACTCAGAGGCGAAAACTCAACGCATGTTCCCCTACTACATCACAAGGTACTAAACTCAGAGGCAAAAACTCAACGCATGTTCTAGCACCAAACACCTGCACTCCGGGTAAGGTATGACAACCTGACTGCCCCGTCGTGCAATTGTTCTACTCGTCAGACTCAGAGGCCAGCTTAAGGCATGTCCTGACGCGATCACACATACATGTCTGGACTCAGAGGCGAAAACTCAACGCATGTCCCAGACACGACAAACAAACATGTATGGAACTCAGAGGCGAAAACTCAACGCATGTCCCCATAAACAACAAACAACCTATGTAATAAGTTCAGAGGCCACCTTAAGGCATAACTTATTACGCAGCAATACAATATCATCCAAGTCTATGAACTAACCTATAGTTCTACTTTTCAACTTCTAATCAACACTTAATTGACCCCGGGAACTAAGATGAGGGAGAGCCGGTTTCCCTTTCGGTTACCCGACAGGGGGGTCTCTATCCTCACTCCATTCCCGAACCCAATATAATGTCGCCCATACTTCGGGGACCTCAAATACATATCACGGGTATACAAAACGAGTTTCAACCAAAACCGATTAACCGTTTGAAAGTTACGAATGAATTACAACAAAACAGCGTACAAAGGTCCCCAGCCGGTCGGCCGGCTGGTGATCCACTCAGCCTTCCTTTCTTTTTCGAACGAAGAACAACACAAAGGGACTCCCAGCCGGTCGGCAGGCAGCCGGTCGGCCGGCTGGGAATACATTCCCTTAGCCATTACAAAACTCGTGAACCACCCCACATGTACTCCCAGCCGGCTGGCAGGCGGCCGGTCTGCCGGCTGGGCTCCCCTTCTCCCTATGGTTTCGCAAAACACAAACAACACAAGGAGACTACCAGCCGGTCGGCAGGCAGCCGGTCGGCGGGCTGGCAGTCCCAAGCCAAATTTCTACAAAATACGAAAATCACACAAGACGCGCTCCTAGCCGGTCGATCGGAGGCCGGTCGGTCGACCGGCTCAGAGAGCTTGTTCGTGAAAACGTGATTTTCCAGCCATTACCAAACTTCACAATTCGACACCAAAACTCAAGCATTGCTACAATTGATGTTTACCCAACATTATAAATCATCCAATACTACTTATCTAACAGCAAACAAGTCCCATAACAATCCTCAAACGATTATATCAAGTATCCGTCTTAACTTTGAGAAAACTGAAATTTAACTTAAGAACATATAACAACATCACCAAGCATGAATTCTTCACATATGAACGATCCTAAGCATGATACTAAGTCCATTGATTATTAAACATTTACAAAATCAGAAACTAACATAAGAACACATGAAAACTTGCTAATATTCACATTAAGGCCGAGTTTCTCATTATCGCCACCTTAAATGCACTCCGGCCTAAAGATCCTCCTCTACCACGAAGCTATCGATGTCCGGGTTGTCCAATCCTTCACCTACAAACACGAAAACGGGTTTAAGGACTTCAAAACAGAATTCATGTAAAACAGCCCCATTTTCGAAATCGACGAAACAAAAAATGAAAGTGATGGATGGCTTGGAAATTAAAAGAGGATTCCGAAAATGTTATTATTACCTTCAATCGGTAGACGGATGATAAAGAAAAGAGCAAAAGAAGATGATGTTTATGGAGGTTTTAGGAGAAATATGGTTTACAGTGAAATGTTTGAAGGAGATGAAAGAATATGTCGACTAATGAGTTTTTAGGGGTTTAAGTAAGTGTCCTTTCCGAGTCAATTAAACGGGTTAGGATACTTGAACGGATATTAAGATGTGAGCTTAAGTTTACCAAGTTTGCATTCGTCTTAAGGACTTAAGGTTCTTAAGACGGATCTTACTTATTAAATTAAAATCTTTCGCAATAAATTATTAAAATATTATTTTATTACTTAAAATAATTTAAAACGCTTAAATTAGATTTTACGAAAATACGGGATGTTACAATCACCCCAACTTCAAAAAGTTTCGTCCTCGAAACTCGAACGAAGATAAATTCTAAGTAACTCTACCTCAATCGAAAAGAGAAGGATGCGCAATACGCATCGACGCCTCGGTCTCCCACGTCTGCTCCTCAACATCACCGCAACACCAAAGGATCTTCACTAGCGGCACCACCTTGCTCCTAAGCTTCCTATCATAACGGTCTAGGATCTTCACGGGACGCTCCTCGAAAGCAAGACTCGGCTCCAAGTTCTCGATCTCTCTGGGCAGAACATGACTCGGGTCACTAACATACTTACGGAGCTGAGAAACATGAAAGACACTATGAACCTTGCCCAAACTAGGAGGCAAGTCCAAACGATAAGCAGTAGCACCAATCCTCTTCACGATCACAAAAGGCCCAATATACTTAGGACTCAACTTGCCCTTAACTCCAAACCTCTTAACGCCCTTCATCGGTGAAACTCTCAAGAAGACTCTGTCACCCACCTCAAACTCTAAGGGTCTACGGCGAACATCAGCATAGGATTTCTGCCGATCCTGTGCGGCCTTCATCCTACCTCTGATAAGCTGAACCTGGTCAGTAGTAACAACTAACTGGTCCGGTCCTAGGTCGTGCACGTCACTCGCCTGATCCCAACAGATCGGACTACGGCACTTCCTACCATAAAGAGCCTCGTACGGAGCCATACCAATAGATGAATGGTAACTGTTGTTGTAAGAAAACTCAACCAACGGCAAACACTGCTCCCAAGAACTCTGAAAATCAAGTGCATAAGCACGGAGCAAATCCTCTAGTGTCTGAATAGTCCTCTCGGACTGACCATCGGTCGCGGCATGAAAAGCGGTACTCATCAGCAAACGGCTACCCATAGCCTCTTGTAAAGCCTTCCAAAATCTGGAACAAAACCTCGGATCACGATCAGAAACTATCTCCCTCGGGACACCATGGTAACGGACTATCTCAGCAATATAAGCCCTGGCTAAACGGTCCATATCCCATGTCTCTCTGATAGGCACAAATCTGGCACACTTAGTTAGCCTATCCACTATAACCCAAATCGCATCCTTGCCTCCAACTGTCTTAGGCAATGCTGTCACGAAGTCCATCGATATACACTCCCACTTCCACTGAGGAACGGGAAGCGGCTGTAGCAAACCACCTGGCCTCTTATGCTCTATCTTGACTTGTTGACAAGTCAAGCACCTACTCACGTAATCCAATATCTCTTTCTTCATACCAGGCCACCAAAACATCAGCCTCAAATCCTTGTGCATCTTCTCTCCTCCTGGATGAACCGAATACGGTGTCAAGTGAGCCTTATCAAGAACCCTCTTCCTCAAGTCTGGCACATCGGGAACATACATCCTACCACGAAACTTAAGGAAACCATCAACATCAATCACTAAGTCAGGTGCAACACCACTCGAAATCTTAGCCTCGAACTTCTTGAAATCAGCATCTGAAGGCAAACTCTGTCGAATCTCCCAATATAAAGACGGCTCGGCGGTCATAGCAGCTAACCAATCAAAACCACTACTCACCATCTCTAATCTCAACTTCCGGAACTCGGAACACAACTCATCGGGCAACACTCTCATAGCACTCATCGAATGAGAAGTCTTGCGGCTAATCGCATCTGCAACTACATTGGCCTTTCCCTCATGATATAACAACTCAATGTCGTAATCCTTAACCAACTCTAGCCAACGTCTCTGCCGCATATTAAGGTCTTTTTGTGTGAAAATGTACTTAAGACTCTTGTGATCCGTGAAAATGCGACAATGAGATCCCATCAAGTAATGACGCCACATCTTCAAGGCATGAACGACTGCAGCCAACTCAAGATCATGTGTCGGATAGTTCACCTCGTGAACTCTCAGCTGTCTAGATGAGTAAGCTATCACCTTACCACTCTACATCAGCACACATCCAAGCCCTAACATCGAAGCATCACAATAAACATCAAAGTCGACTCCAATCTCTGGCAAAGCTAACACGGGAGCGGAAGTCAACCTAGTCTTCAATTCCTGGAAAGAACTCTCACACTTGTCGGTCCACACAAACTTAGCTTCCTTCTTCAACAACTGAGTCATCGGGCGAGCTAATCTAGAGAAATCCTCAACAAATCTACGATAATAACCAGCCAATCCAAGGAAACTACGGATCTCTCCAACATCTTTGGGACTCTCCCAATCAACAACGGCCTCAATCTTCGCGGGATCAACCATAACTCCCTCACTAGATATCACATGTCCAAGAAATGCAACCTTAGAAAGCCAAAACTCACACTTAGAGAACTTCGCGAACCACTTCTGTCGACGCAAAATCCCAAGAATCAGTCTAAGATGCTCAGCATGCTCCTCATCGGTCTTAGAGTAAATGAGGATATCATCAATAAACACCACAACACAAGTGTCAAGATACTCACTAAAGGTGCGGTTCATCTGATCCATGAAAATAGCAGGTGCATTAGGCAACCCAAAAGGCATAACTACGAACTCAAAATGCCCATATCTGGTACGAAAAGCAGTCTTCGCAATATCAGCCTCTCTCACTGGAATCTGATGATTACCCGATCGAAGATCAATCTTAGAAAACCTAGAAGCACCTCTCAACTGATCAAACAAGTCATCTATCCTAAGCAAAGGATATCTATTCTTCACGGTCACTCGGTTCAACTCTCTATAATCAATGCAAAGTCTCATGGAACCATCTTTCTTCTTAACGAACAGAACTGGAGCACCCCACGGAGAAGCACTCGGTCTAATGAATCCTTTCTCGATCATCTCTTCCAATTGCTGCTTCAACTCTTTCAACTCTGGCGGAGCCATACGGTAAGGAGCTTTGGAAATCGGTCCGGTACCTGGAACAAGCTCAATGGTAAACTCCACATCTCTCTCTGGCGGTATCCCTGGCAAGTCATCTGGGAAAACATCTGGATACTCACGAACAATGGCTACATCCTCAAGCTTCGGTAGCGATGGTTTTGCAGTTGTAACAACACACAGGAAGGCTTGGCAACCCTTCCTAAGAAGATGAGATGCTTTCATCGAAGAAATAACACGAACACCCTTTTGAGGGCGAGTTCCCCTATAGGAAACACGAACTCCTGAAGAACTCCTCAAGCATATTTTCTGGTCGCGACACTCGAAGCGAGCATGGTATCGCGATAACCAATCCATACCGAGGATAATGTCAAACTCCTCGAGAGGAAATATCAGTAAGTCCGCTGGAAATGTGGCTTGACCAATAATAATAGGAACATCCCTATGGGAAGATGAGCAAGAAAATACGTCTCCAGAAGGCAAGGAAATAGAAGTCTCCTCAACCAATGAAGACTCAAGAGCTAAACGGTCGGCGAACTGAGTCGATATAAATGAAAGAGAAGCTCCAGTATCGAACAAAATAAGGAACTCAGCGCCAAGAACAGATAAGATACCGGCAACAATGTCTGGATGGGCCTCAGCCTCAGCTCTAGTCATCACAAAGATCTTCCCTTTCGGCTTTCCTCCTCTAGTCGCTGCAGCAGCAGTGGCAGCCTTGCCAAGAGCGGTATCCTTCTCAGGACAATCAAAGGACCTATTCCCATATCCATTACAGGCATAACACTTATAGGAATTCTTGAAACAATCAAACCCTGGATGAAGCGGTTTACCACAACGGCGGCAAACAGTAGAAGCAGTGTCGGTGTGAAATGTGGTCTTAGCAACCGGAGCAGAGAACCTCTCAAACCGCTTCTTCTGAGAAGAAGGCGAAGAAGTAGAAGGAACAAACGGTCTCTTCCCCTGGTACACTGATCTCTGGTGAGGAGTCACACTAGAAGTAGCAGCTCGGGTCTCAGCGTCTATGGCACGAATAGAACTCTCGGCCCAAATGGCATCATCATATACCTCCACAAAAGAAGTCGAGTCACGACGAACCATACTCTCGATGCGCGGTCCTAGCTTTCCACGGTAAAAGTAGACTCTCTCGGCCTCATCTCTGACAAACCTCGATGCGAAGTGAGCAAGTTGGTTGAATCGGTCTGTAAACTCCTGAACTGACATCTTGCCTTGCTTCAAATCCATGGATTCTTTGAGTCGCTGTGATCTGAGCTCTTTAGGATAAAACCTCGTCTCGAGCTTATCCTTAAAAGCCTCCCAATCGAACAAAGGATCAAGAGTGAAAGTAGGTCCGGTCAACGCCGACCACCTATCGGCCTCAAGGGTAAGAAAGTGAGTGGCTAGCCGCACTCTATCCTCTCTACCCACCGAATACATAGTAAAGCTCTTTTCCATCTCCCTGAACCACTCGGTAAGAGCTACCGGATCAACCTCACCACCATAAGTCTTCACACGGCTACGGGACATCTGCGAAGCTATCCAAGAGAAACTACCAGGACGATTAGCCTCGTTGCCTGGCGGTGGAGGAGGTGGAACATTCCCTGCTTGCTGTCTCTGAGTCTCAAGCAAGTGATGAATTGCTTGCAACATAATGTTATCAGCAGCCGTGGGTCTCACCATCCTTCAAAAGAGAAAACAAGTATTAGCTTAACAATTAGCAATCACAAATAGACTACAAAATAAATCCTTAGATCTACCCATCTCTTATTCATTATTTGTTTATTTGGTCAAGTTAAGGTTGGGGTCACATGAGTGCGTCGGGAGCAATAATGCTCTGATACCAACTGTAAAACCCCTCGCGAAAACGGAAATATAAACATACAAAAGTACCAAAAATGCAGCGGAATTAAAACTTTTTAGAGTAAACAACATGCGAGAAGTCTTAAACTGAAACGGAAACTGAAACTGAAATAAAACAAAATAGATAAGTAACAGTTCTAAGTATCAAAAACAAATATGTACAACAGCCTGGGATGGAACATCCCTACAGGCACCAAACAACTGTATCAAAAGCCTAAGAGTCTAGCTAGGCGATATAAGTGTAAGTCATATGATGACAACAGGATCATCACTCGCTAGCCCTCTCGTGAACCCCGCTCCAACCTGCATGTACCTACATACATGAAAACATGTACGCCACAATCAGTGGGGAGTGACTAGAGTTCTCCTAGCCACCTTTTGTGACAACACGTAACACATAAAGCAATACAGAATACTCCAACATATATAAACATGTGAAGCATAAACATCTCATCAACTGTTCTCGTATTATCATGAAACTCTAGTGCACGGCTCTCAACCAACTTCATAAACCATTAGGAAGGAGAGCCGGTTTCCCTACTGGTTACCCAGTCGGGGGGTCTTTCAATCCAACTATTTATGAAACCGATAAAAGAGTCATCCAATGCTTTGGATGAACAGATTACAACTCAAGGGATATATTCATAAACTACAACAAGCATATCTGACACTGTACCAAACTCTAGGCAAGCAGATATAACATCAAGTAAAGAGGTTCATCGGTCAACTCAAGACATAACCTAGTTACCAAACATTCAGCAAGTATAAAGGTTCAGAGGCGAAATCTTAACGCATAACCTAGATACCAAGTTCACAATATCAAGCAAGGACTCAGAGGCGAAAACTCAACGCATGGACCAGCTATCACATAACACTAGACTCAGAGGCGAAAACTCAACGCATGGACTAGCATTCAATTCACTATCACAAGTAAAGAACTCAGAGGCGAAAACTCAACGCATGTTCCCCTACTACATCACAAGATACTAAACTCAGAGACGAAAACTCAACGCATGTTCTAGCACCAAACACCTGCACTACGGGTAAGGTATGACAACCTGACTGCCCCGTCGTGCAGTTGTTCTACACGTCAGACTCAGAGGCCAGCTTAAGGCATGTCCTGACGCGATCACACATACATGTCTGGACTCAGAGGCGAAAACTCAACGCATGTCCCAGACACGACAAACAAACATGTATGGAACTCAGAGGCGAAAACTCAACGCATGTCCCCATATACAACAAAAAACCTACGTAATAAGTTCAGAGGCCAGCTTAAGGCATAGCTTATTACGCAGTAATACAATATCATCCAAGTCTATGAACTAACCTATAGTTCTACTTTTCAACTTCTTATCAACACTTAATTGACCCCGGGAACTAAGATGAGGGAGAGCCGGTTTCCCTTTCGGTTACCCGACAGGGGGGTCTCTATCCTCACTCCATTCCCGAAAGGTCAGCCAGTTCAACCGAGCGGAGAGAGCCCAATATAATGTCGCCCATACTCCGGGGACCTCAAATACATATCACGGGTATACAAAACGAGTTTCAACCAAAACCGATTAACCGTTTGAAAGTTACGAATGAATTACAACAAAACAGCGTACAGAGGTCCCCAGCCGGTCGGCAGGCAGCCGGTCGGCCGGCTGGTGATCCACTCAGCCTTCCTTTCTTTTTCGAACGAAGAACAACACAAAGGGACTCCCAGCCGGTCGGCCGGCTGGGAATACATTCCCTTAGCCATTACAAAACTCGTGAACCACCCCACATGTACTCCCAGCCGGCTGGCAGGCGGCCGGTCTGCCGGCTGGGCTCCCCTTCTCCCTATGGTTTCGCAAAACACAAACAACACAAGGAGACTACCAGCCGGTCGGCAGGCAGCCGGTCGGCGGGCTGGCAGTCCCAAGCCAAATTTCTACAAAATACGAAAATCACACAAGACGCGCTCCCAGCCGGTCGACCGGCGGCCGGTCGGTTGACCGGCTCAGAGAGCCTGTTCGTGAAAACGTGATTTTCCAGCCATTACCAAACTTCACAATTCGACACCAAAACTCAAGCATTGCTACAATTGATGTTTACCCAACATTATAAATCATCCAATACTACTTATCTAACAGTAAACAAGTCCCATAACAATCCTCAAACGATTATATCAAGTATCCGTCTTAACTTTGAGAAAACTGAAATTTAACTTAAGAACATATAACAACATCACCAAGCATGAATTCTTCACATATGAACGATCCTAAGCATGATATATACTAAGTCCATTGATTATTAAACATTTACAAAATCAGAAACTAATATAAGAACACATCAAAACTTGTTAATATTCACATTAAGGCCGAGTTTCTCATTATCGTCACCTTAAATGCTTTCCGGCCTAAAGATCCTCCTCTACCACGAAGCTATCGATGTCCGGGTTGTCCAATCCTTCACCTACAAACACGAAAAACGGGTTTAAGGACTTCAAAACGGAATTCATGTAAAACTGCCCCATTTTCGAAATCGACGAAACACAAAATGAAAGTGATGGATGGCTTGGAAATTAAACGAGGATTCCGAAAATGTTATTATTACCTTCAATCGGTAGACGGATGATGAAGAAAAGAGCAAAAGAAGATGATGTTTATGGAGGTTTTAGGAGAAATATGGTTTACAGTGAAATGTTTGAAGGAGATGAAAGAATATGTCGACTAATGAGTTTTTAGGGGTTTAAGTAAGTGTCCTTTCCGAGTCAATTAAACGGGTTAGGATACTTGAACGGATATTAAGATATGAGCTTAAGTTTACCAAGTTTGCATTCGTCTTAAGGACTTAAGGTTCTTAAGACGGATCTTACTTATTAAATTAAAATCTTTCGCAATAAATTATTAAAATATTGTTTTATTACTTAGAATAATTTAAAACGCTTAAATTAGATTTTACGAAAATACGGGATGTTACACTCGCACCATCAGACTATTTGGATTCGTAAGTAAGCGCCACGCTTGTTTGCCGAGAAGGGCTCTGTTAAACTGACCAAAGTCACGGAAGCCCAACCCTCCCACACATTTCGGCCTACACATTTTCTGCCAAGCCACCCAAGGAATTTTCCTCTTGCCATTATCAGACCCCCACCAGAACCGAGATACAAGCGAACGAAGATCACCACAAAAATTAGCCAGAAGTTTGGAAACACACATGGTGTAAGTAGGGATAGATTGGGCCACTGCCTCTATCAGAGTTTCCTTACCCGCCTTACTGACGAAAGTTCCCCGCCATCCTTGTTGTTTTTTACATACAAGATTTAGACCGCCCCACGACAGTAGGTAGGCCTAGATAGCGTTCTTGCACCTCGACTTCAGAGACGTTTAAAATGCCCACGACTGTAGCCCTCCGAGTCTCAGTCGTTCTCTTGCTAAAAGAAACAGTTGTTTTATCCGCATTCACCATTTGCCCAGAACCCATCTCGTAAGCCCTAAGGATGTCTCGCACTCTCCTAGCTTCCCCCTCGCAGGCCCGCACGAAGATGATATTGTCATCAGCGAAAAATAGATGCGACACCATAGGGGCCTCGGGAGCCACTGTAATACCCCGTATTTTAGCATCGGTCAACAACTGTGAAACCGTGTTTTATAATCGTATTTCAAACGGAACGTTTATAAAGTATTTTACGAGAATTGTTATTGTTTTATAAATCGTATTTCTACGATTATTTCGTATTTCATAATCATTTGATATTTGATTATTATTTCATAAAATGACGTTTCATTCGTACTTCTTTAATTTCAATAATATATTTATAATTATATATATTTTATAATTTATATTTATTTCTCGTTTTGTAATTACTAATAATTTTATATCCTCATAATTAATATGATTAATATTTACATAATTTGTTAATATAATTATTTATATGTCACTTATTTTAAGTTACGGGATATAGTTGGGTGAGACCTCGGGATGCGTGATGGACCATTAGACTCGAGTTATGTTTGACGCATGTTGGGCTTGGGCTCGGGTTGATTATGAGAAAACCGTATATGAGAGTAATGACCCATAAACATAAAACACTATATCGACATAATACAACCTAAAAACCGTAATCACCACACCTCCTTTCTACCTCCATCGACACCCAAAAACAAACCCTACCTCGTCTGCCTCCATCACCTTGTAAACCCTAGTCCCCACCTACCCCGTTGCCTCCACAAATCTGCCCTAAACACCACCGTGGAATTGAAGGAGAACAAATAGGAAAAGCGTAACAGTAACAGCCCATCCCCATTTCGTTCTTTCCCTTGCACTGCAGCAAGTTCGTGAGTATCTATCTTGCTCTTTTCATGTCGTTTTATCTATATATTCTGGTTCTATATAATCTATGTAGTACGTATAACATGGTGGTTATCATTAAACCACCATAGGACCACCGTGGGTGTCACTAAAACAGCCATGAATGTAGGCAGTAGACACGTTATTTTTACTCTGTTTTAATGCGTGTTTAGTCGGTTTCATTCCTGTTGTTTCAGTTCGTATTTTGAGTTTAAGTATAGTTGTGGGTCGTGAGTACTGGTCTTATGGAGTTAGTCGGATATGATGGTGGTGTTGGGATAGTGTGTGGTGGTCAGAAAGTCTAAAGGGATGGTCGTTTAAAGGGTTGTTACGAGATTTCAGGAACAGGGGTCTTGGTGTCGTGGGCTGTTCAGGCGTCTGGTTCAGGTGGTTCAGTGGAGTCGAAGCAAGGTGCTTGTCACCGGGGGGTCGAGTGTGGTGTAAGGTATCGTTTTGAGTGAGTGGTGGTGGTGATGGTGGTGTTGGAGGTGGTAAAGGTGGCGGTTACAGGAGGGTTGTCACACGGATCTGGTAGGGATTTGGGGGTTGCTGTTGTGACCAGGGGGTTTTTAGGGCTGTGTCGATGGCTACTGGAGTGGAGTCTAGGGTGGTGGTAGGTGTCGGTTGGTGCACTATAGTCCGGGGATGGTAGTCACGATGGTGTGGTGGTGGTTAAGGCGGCTGAAGGGTGTCGTAGTGGGGCTGGAAAGTAGGCTGGTCAGGGGTTTCGGTTTCGGTTTCGGGGCTGTCAAAGTTATACGTTGGGTAGTGTTATCGTTGTCATGCGTGATGCGTTTGTGTTGTGTTATCATGGTTAATATTATTATTATGTTATCTTTACTATTATGATTAGTATTATTATTATGTTATTATCATATGTTATTGTTATTGTTATTGATACTATTATTATTATTATTACTATTATTATTATTATTAATATTATTATTGTTGTTAATAATGTTAATGTTGACATGATTATTATTATTAGTATATTTGCTCATGTTGTTTTTTACTCAAGTTGTTAAGTAAATTTTATACAAAAATGTGACGGTTATCAATAGTTCAATTATATTTTGGTATGTTCGCTTATTTAATTGAGTTAGTTATAAAAGTAGTAGAGTCGGGTTGGTTAAGTTAATTGAAGTAGTCATGTTTAATACGGTCTCGTTAGGCGCAATATATTATTTAAATTGTTAATTTGAATAATTGATTTGCTTACGTATTTATATTAGTTAGTGATTACGTATATTATATTGTTAGGTGACGATTTTGAAGTGGCAATATTCTGTTTACTCGCTGGCTTGCTTTTGGACTATATTGTTATCCAGGTAGGATACATCGACACCATATTTTATAACTGGTTATGATTGTATGTGGTTTTATTGTGTGGATGCAAGCATGAATTGTATGAGCATTATATCATATGAATAGTTTATTGGTATTGCATTCATGAGCATGCATGTGCATTGGATATTGAGATAATTGTGGATCAGATGTTAATCTGGTATAAAGCCAAGGGTGGTTCTGCAGACCAGGCCTGGTGTCTTTTCAGCTTTTAAGCTGGTGTTCGGCGACTGCCGATTATAGTCTGCCGGGAGGTTCGGTATGGCTGGGTGTTTCGGGTTTGAGATTGAGAATGAGATTGAGCTCGAGCATACCATGGCATTTGCATATCATCATTGTTGCATTATTTATTTTTGTGTTATCCTACTCAACCGCGAGGTTGACAGTGTATTCGTGTACACCTACGATGATCCGGAATGGGGAGTAGATTTTACAGGGCAGAGACAGATGGATTAGGAGCTTGGACATGGAGAGAGACATGACTTGGACCTACTTACAATTAGATCACGTACTTAGATGTTATCAGTTGTACTTTTTTCTTTGCGTAGTCATTGTAATATCAAAAGTTTAAATTTTATCAATTTTATATAAAGTACTTTGGTTTGTTTTACTTTGTTATTTACTACCTCGGACATTCCGAGATGGTAACAGTTCTATTTATTTGAGAATGTCTTACTAAAGGCTCTTAAATAAATGAGGGTGTTACAAAGTGGTATCAGAGCGAACGATCCTCAGGCCTAAACCAAATGAAAAATAATGAACTAGGAAGAGTCAATAAAATGAACCCCGGGCTAGTGACTGTTAGGAGCCCCAGGATTGGGATGAGTTACGGGCCCCCTCAAACCAAGCCACTGGCCCTTTCAGTCTAACCTGGTAACCCTTGAGTGATGCAGAGAGTGGGTAGAATAAGATAAAAAGTTAGACCTTGCTTATTGTACTAACGTTTCCGCAGAAAAGGAATGAGGTAAGTTATGATGTGAAATATGGTTGATGATCTGTATTGTGAAGCATGATAATGATATTGAATGTTGGTTGATATATATGACTTCTAAGTATTAAGAACATGAAAATTGGAATATGACTTTGGAATATAAGCTTGACTTGTATGATGGTGTGCATTAGAAGAATACGACTGATCTTGAAATGCTGGTTCATCTGAATGATTAAATTGAAATTTGCAGAGAATGGTTGTATATCTATTGAACAATAGTTTGGAGTACGTGATATGATCATATGAGTTTTGTAACATCCTGTATTTTCGTAAAATCTAATTTAAGCATTTTAATTATTTTAAGTAATAAAATAATAATTTAGTAATTTATTTTGAAAGACTTTAATTTGATAAATAAGATCCGTCTTAAGAACCTCCAGTCCTTAAGACGAATACAACTTGGCATTGTTTAAAAACCTGACTCAAATAACCGTTTCTAAAATCTGTAACCGTTTAAGCAAGACGGAAATGACACTTCATTGTACCCTACTTATAAGGTATGTCGACATAATCATCTTCAACATTTCATTTTACTGCAAAACAAACTCATCCATAAACCTCCATAAAACCTTCCTTTCTTTTGTGAAATTTTTCATCATCCATCCTTCAAATCACAAAAGTAAGTACATTTTCGGAATCCTCGCGCAATTTCCAAGTCATTCGTCACTTCGGTTTTTCAATTTCTTCACTTCGAAAATCCGGCCTGTTTTGCATAATTCCGTTTTTACGCTCCTAAACTGGTTTTTCCGTGTTGTAGGTGAAGGACTTGACAACCCGGACGTTGATAGCTTCATACTCGAGGAAGATCTTTAGCCGGATAAGCTTAAGAGGTGACGATAATGAGAAACTCGGCCTTTATGTGTATATTAGCATAATTGTTGTGATTTTTGTATGGTTTCTGTTTTGGTTGTTATATTTTGATTCAAGGACTTAGTAACATGTTTAGGATGATGTTATGATGATGAATCCATGCTTGAATCGGTTGTTGTGTGTTCTTAAGCTTATTTTCAGTTTTTCTCATTTTGTGACGGATATAAGATATATTCATTTGAGGATTGTTATGGGACTTACATGCTGGTAGATTAGTAGTAATTGATGTTTGATATTGTTGTGTAAACATCACATGAATCATTGTGTAAGTTTTGGTGTCGATTGATTGAATTTTGAAGAAGGGTGAAATCCCGATTTTTGCGTTACAGGCTCTCTGAGCCGGTCGACCGACCGGCCGCCGGTCGACCGACCGGCCGCCGGTCGACCGGCTGGGAGAGCGTTTGTGTGTTTTCCATATTTTTGAGATTTTGGCCTGGGACTGCCAGCCGGCCGACCGGCTGCCTGCCGACCGGCTGGTAGTCATCTTTCCTTGTATTGTGTGTTTTTGCGATAAACATAGCATAGGAGGGAGCCCAGCCGGCAGACCGGCCGCCTGCCAGCCGGCTGGGAGTGCATATGGGGATGGATACGAATTTTAGTAAAGGCTAGGGAATGGGGTTCCCAGCCGGCCGACCGGCTGCCTGCCAACCGGCTGGGAGTCTTTCTTGGTGTTCTCGGTTTTTGAAAAGAGGTATAGCCTGAGGGATCACCAGCCGGCCGACCGGCTGCCTGCCGACCGGCTGGGGACCCCTGTAAGCCATTTTGAGTTTTTGGAAATTAAATCGTAACTTTCAAACGGTTGATCGGTTTTGATTGAAACTCGTTTTGTATGCCTTTGACATGTATTTGAGGTCCCCGGTGTACGGGCAACATCATATTGGGTTCGGGAACGGAGTAAGGATAGAGACCCCCCGGTCGGGTAACCGAAAGGGAAACCGGCTCTCCCTCAACTTAGTTCTCGGGGTCACTTAAGTGTTGATTAGAGGATAAGAAAAGTAGAACTAGTGTTTAGTTCATAGACTTTGGTTGATATTGCACTGATGCGTATTAAGTTATGCCTTAAGCTGGCCTCTGAACTTAATACGTGAGTTGTTTGTCATATATGGGGATATGCCTTAAGTTGGCCTCTGAGCCCTATATGTGTATGTTTGTCGTGTCTGGGACATGCCTTAAGTTGGCCTCTGAGTCCAGACATGTGTGATAGTGATCGCGTCAGAACATGCCTTAAGTTGGCCTCTGAGTCTGACGAGTAGAGCGGCTGCACAACGGGGTAGCTAAGGCACTGACACCTTGCCCGGAGTGCAGATGTTTGGTGCTAGAACATGCCTTAAGCTGGCCTCTGAGTTTAGTACCTTGTGATGTGGTGAAGGGACATGCCTTAAGCTGGCCTCTGAGTCCTTTACTTTTGGATGCTAGTCTATGCCTTAAGTTGGCCGCTGAGTCTAGTGTCTTGCTGATTGGCAGGTCCATGCCTTAAGTTGGCCTCTGAGTCCTTGCTTGTTGAATGATTTGGTGTTTAGGTTATGTCTTAAGTTGACCGCTGAACCTTTACACTTGCTGAACGATTTGGTATTATGTTATGTCTTAAGTTGACCGCTGAACCTTTTACTTGCTGATTCTATCTGCTTGCCTTGAGTTGGTACGTGTCAGATATAGACATGGTTAATGATGAGTAAATGTATATCTGTTAAGTTGTGGTTTAATCATCCAAGGCATTGGATGACTCTTAGTTCGGTTTCATAAATAATTGGATTGAGAGACCCCCCGACTGGGTAACCAGTAGGGAAACCGGCTCTCCTTCCAATTTGTTTATGAAGTTGGTTGAGAGCCGTGCACTGTAATCGCTTGATAGTAAGAAATAAGATGATGAGATGTTTATGCTTCACATGTTGATATATGTTGGAGTGTTCTGTATTGTTTATATGTTACGTGTTGTCACAAAAGGTGGCTAGGAGAACTCTAGTCACTCCCCACTGATTGTGGCGTACATGTTTTCATGTATGTAGGTACATGCAGGGTTGGAGATCGGGGTTACAGGAGAGCTAGCGAGTGATGATCCATTCATCAGTTGACTTACCCGTTTACACTTAGCTAGACTCTTAGACTTTTGTTGTTTACGTTTTGGTGCCTATAGGGATGTTCCATCCCAGGCTGTGTATATATTTCATTTCCGTACTTAGAACTGCTACTTATCTATTGTTGTTTATATCAGTTCTGTTTCCAGTTTCAGTTTAAAGCTTCTCGCATGTTAGTTTAGTTTGCTAAAAAGTTTTAATTCCGCTGCATTTTTAGTACTTTTACGTGTTTACATTTCCGCTTTCGCGAGGGGTTTTACAGTTGCTATCAGAGCATTATTGCTCCCGACGCACTCATGTGACCCCAACCTTAACTTGACCAAATCAACAAATAATGAATGAGAGATGGGTAGACCTAAGGACTTATTTTGTAGTCTATTTGTGATTGCTAATTGCTAAGCTAACCCTTGTTTTCTCTTTTGAAGGATGGTGAGACCTAGAGCTGCTGATAACATCGTACTGGAAGCAATTCAGCATTTGCTTGAGACTCAGAGACAGCAAGCAGAGAATCCTCCACCTCCTCCACCGCCGGGTGGCGAGACTAATCGTCCGGGTAGCTTTTCCTGGATTGCCTCTCAGATGTCCCGAAGCCATGTTAGGACCTACGGAGGCGAGGCTGACCCAGTAGCCCTCACAGAGTGGTTCAGAGAGATGGAAAAGAGCTTCACCTTGTACTCAGTCGTTAGGGAGGATAGAGTGCGTTTAGCCGCTCACTTCCTGACATTGGAGGCTGACCGTTGGTGGGCGTTGGCTGGACCTACCGCTGTTCTTGACCCGATGTTCGATTGGGAGGCTTTCAAAGACAGGCTCGAGGCGAGGTTTTACCCCAAGGAGTTGAGATCGCAGAGGTTGAAAGAATTTATGGATTTGAAGCAAGGCAAGATGACCGTTCAGGAGTTTACTGACAAGTTCAACCAGTTAGCTCACTTTGCATCGAGATTTGTTCGTGATGAGGCTGAGAGAGTGTACTTCTACCGAGGGAAGCTAGGGCCGAGGATTGAGAGTATGGTTCGTCGTGACTCTACTTCTTTTGTGGAGGTGTTGATGATGCTATTTGGGCCGAGAGTTCTATTCGTGCCATTGATGCTGAGACTCGTGCCGCTACTTCTAGTGTGACTCCTCACCAGAGATCCGTGTACCAGGGGAAGAGACCATTTGTTCCTTCTACTTCTTCGCCTTCTTCTCAGAAGAAGCGTTTTGAGAGGTTCTCTGCTCCGGTTGCTAAGACCTTTGTTCACACCGACACATCTCCTAGTGTTTGCCACCATTGTGGTAAACCTTCTCATCCGGGTTTTGATTGTTTCAAGAATGCTTTCAAGTGCTATACTTGCAATGGATTTGGGCACAAGTCTTATGAGTGTCCTGAGAGGAACACTGCACTTGGCAAGGCTGCCACTGCTGCTGCAGCGACTAAGGGAGGAAAGCCGAAAGGGAAGATTTTTGTGATGACTAGGGCTGAGGCAGAGGCTCATCCAGACATTGTTGCCGGTCTATTTTTTGTTCTTGGCGCTGAGTGCCTTATTTTATTCGATACTGGAGCTTCTTTGTCATTTATATCGACTCAGTTCGCCGACCGTCTAGCTCTTGAGTCTTCATTGGTTGAGGAGGCTTCCATTTCCTTACCTTCTGGAGACGTGTTTTCCTGCTCTTCGTCCCATAGGGATGTTCCTATTATTATTGGTCAAGCCACATTTCCAGCGGACTTACTGAGATTTCCTCTCGAGGAGTTTGACATTATCCTCGGTATGGATTGGTTATCGCGATACCATGCTCGCTTCGAGTGTCGCGACTAGAAAATCTGCTTGAGGAGTTCTTCAGGAGTTCGTGTTTCCTATAGGGGAACTCGCCCTCAAAGGGGTGTTCGTGTTATCTCTTCGATGAAAGCTTCTCATCTGCTTAGGAAGGGTTGCCAAGCCTTCCTGTGTGTTGTTACAGCTGCTAAACCATCGCTACCGAAGCTTGAAGATGTAGCCATTGTTCGTGAGTATCCAGATGTGTTCCCAGATGACTTGCCAGGGATACCGCCAGAGAGAGATGTGGAGTTTACCATTGAGCTTGTTCCAGGTACCGGACCGATTTCCAAAGCTCCTTACCGTATGGCTCCGCCAGAGTTGAAAGAGTTGAAGCAGCAATTGGAAGAGATGATCGAGAAAGGTTTCATTAGACCTAGTGCTTCTCCGTGGGGTGCTCCCGTTTTGTTCGTTAAGAAGAAAGATGGTTCCATGAGACTTTGCATTGACTATAGAGAACTGAACCGAGTGACCGTGAAGAACAGATATCCTTTGCCTAGGATAGATGACTTGTTTGATCAGTTGAGAGGTGCTTCTAGGTTTTCCAAGATTGATCTTCGATCGGGTTATCATCAGATTCCAGTGAGAGAGGCTGATATTGCGAAGACTGCTTTTCGTACCAGATATGGGCATTTTGAGTTTGTAGTTATGCCATTTGGGTTGACTAATGCACCGGCTATTTTTATGGATCAGATGAACCGTACCCTTAGTGAGTATCTTGACACTTGTGTTGTGGTTTTCATTGATGACATCTTGATATATTCGAAGACCGATGAGGAACATGCTGAGCATCTTCGATTGATTCTAGGGATTTTGCGCAGACAGAAATGGTTCGCAAAGTTTTCGAAGTGTGAATTTTGGCTCTCAAAGGTTGTCTTTTTAGGACATGTGATATCCAGCGAGGGTGTGATGGTAGATCCCGCGAAGATAGAGGCTGTGGTTGAATGGGAGAGTCCCAAGGATGTTAGAGAGATCCGTAGCTTTTTGGGTTTGGCTGGTTATTATCGTAGATTTGTTGAGGATTTTTCGAGATTGGCTCGCCCGATGACTCAGTTACTGAAGAAAGAAGCCAAATTTGTGTGGACCGACAAGTGTGAGAGTTCTTTCCAGGAGTTGAAGACCAGATTGACTTCCGCCCCCGTGTTAGCTTTGCCAGAGATCGGAGTGGACTTTGATGTGTATTGTGATGCTTCGATGTTAGGACTTGGATGTGTGCTAATGCAGAGTGGTAAGGTGATAGCCTACTCCTCTAGACAGTTGAGAGTTCATGAGGTGAACTATCCGACACATGATTTGGAGTTGGCCGCAGTTGTTCATGCTTTGAATATGTGGCGTCATTACCTGATTGGATCCCATTGCCGTATTTTCACCGATCATAAGAGTCTTAAGTACATTTTTACTCAGAAAGACCTTAACATGAGACAGAGACGTTGGCTAGAGTTGGTGAAAGATTACGACATCGAGTTGTTATATCATGAGGGAAAAGCCAATGTAGTTGCAGATGCGCTTAGCCGCAAGACTTCTCACTCGATGAGTGCCATGAGAGTATTGCCCGATGAGTTGTGTTCCGAGTTCCGGAAGCTGAGGTTAGAGATGGTGGGTAGTGGTTTTGATTGGTTAGCTGCTATGACTGCCGAGCCGTCTTTATATTGGGAGATTCGCCAGAGTTTGCCTTTAGATGCCGATTTCAAGAAGTTCGAGGCTAAGATTTCGAGTGGTGTTGCACCTGACTTGGTGATTGATGCTGATGGTTTCCTTAGGTTCCGTGGTAGGATGTATGTTCCTGATGTGCCAGATCTGAGGAAGAGAATTCTTGATGAGGCTCATTCGTCACCGTATTCCGTTCATCCAGGAGGAGAGAAGATGCACAAGGATTTGAGACTTATGTTTTGGTGGCCTGGTATGAAGAAGGAGATCTTGGATTATGTTAGTAGGTGCTTGACTTGTCAACAAGTCAAGATAGAGCATAGGAGGCCTGGTGGTTTGCTACAGCCGCTTCCCGTTCCTCAGTGGAAGTGGGAGTGCATATCTATGGATTTTGTTACTGCTTTGCCTAAGACCGTGGGAGGCAAAGATGCGATTTGGGTTATTGTTGATCGCCTAACTAAGTGTGCCAGATTCGTGCCGATCAGAGAGACATGGGATATGGATCGTTTAGCTAGGGCTTATATTGCTGAGATAGTCCGATATCATGGTGTCCCGAGGGAGATAGTTTCAGATCGTGATCCTCGTTTTTGTTCCAGGTTCTGGAAGGCTTTGCAGGAGGCTATGGGTAGCCGTTTGTTGATGAGCACCGCATTTCATGCTGCGACCGATGGTCAGTCCGAGAGGACCATACAGACATTAGAGGATTTGCTCCGTGCTTGTGCCCTTGATTTTCAGAGTTCTTGGGAGCAGTGTTTGCCGTTGGTAGAGTTTTCTTACAACAACAGTTATCATGCTTCCATTGGTATGGCTCCGTACGAGGCTCTTTATGGTAGGAAGTGCCGTAGCCCGATTTGTTGGGATCAGGCTAGTGATGTTCGTGACCTTGGACCTGATCAACTAGCTGAGACCATTGACCGTGTACAGCTCATTAGGAGTAGGATGAAAGCCGCTTAGGACCGGCAGAAGTCCTATGCAGATGTCCGTCGTAGACCCTTAGAGTTCGAGGAGGGTGATAGTGTCTTTTTGAGGGTGTCTCCGATGAAAGGCGTCAAAAGGTTTGGCGTTAAGGGCAAGCTAAGCCCTAAGTACATTGGACCTTTTGTGATCGCGAAGAAGATTGGCGCCGTAGCTTATCGTTTGGACTTGCCGCCTAGTTTGGGCAAGGTTCATAACGTTTTTCACGTTTCCCAGCTCCGCAGATATGTTAGTGATCCGAGTCACGTTCTGCACCGAGAGATCGAGAACCTGGAGCCGAGTCTTGCTTTCGAGGAGCGTCCAGTGAAGATCCTTGACCGTCAGGAGAGGAAGCTTAGGAGCAAGGTGGTGCCCTTGGTGAAGATCCTATGGCGTTGCGGTGATGTCGAGGAGCAGACTTGGGAGACTGAGACTTCGATGCGTGCTGCGCATCCTTTCTTATTCGATTGAGGTATAGTATATAGATTTATGTCCGTTCGAGTTTCGAGGACGAAACTTTTTGAAGTTGGGGTGATTGTAACATCCCGTATTTTCGTAAAATCTAATTTAAGCATTTTAATTATTTTAAGTAATAAAATAATAATTTAGTAATTTATTTTGAAAGACTTTAATTTGATAAATAAGATCCGTCTTAAGAACCTCCAGTCCTTAAGACGAATACAACTTGGCATTGTTTAAAAACCCGACTCAAATAACCGTTTCTAAAATCTGTAACCGTTTAAGCAAGACGGAAAGGACACTTCATTGTACCCTACTTATAAGGTATGTCGACATAATCATCTTCAACATTTCATTTTACTGCAAAACAAACTCATCCATAAACCTCCATAAAACCTTCCTTTCTTTTGTGAAATTCTTCATCATCCATCCTTCAAATCACAAAAGTAAGTACATTTTCGGAATCCTCGCGCAATTTCCAAGTCATCCGTCACTTCGGTTTTTCAATTTCTTCACTTCGAAAATCCGGCCTGTTTTGCATAATTCCGTTTTTACGCTCCTAAACTGGTTTTTCCGTGTTGTAGGTGAAGGACTTGACAACCCGGACGTTGATAGCTTCATACTCGAGGAAGATCTTTAGCCGGATAAGCTTAAGAGGTGACGATAATGAGAAACTCGGCCTTTATGTGTATATTAGCATAATTGTTGTGATTTTTGTATGGTTTCTGTTTTGGTTGTTATATTTTGATTCAAGGACTTAGTAACATGATTAGGATGATGTTATGATGATGAATCCATGCTTGAATCGGTTGTTATGTGTTCTTAAGCTTATTTTCAGTTTTTCTCATTTTGCGACGGATATAAGATATATTCATTTGAGGATTGTTATGGGACTTACATGCTGGTAGATTAGTAGTAATTGATGTTTGATATTGTTGTGTAAACATCACATGAATCATTGTGTAAGTTTTGGTGTCGATTGATTGAATTTTTGAAGAAGGGTGAAATCCCGATTTTTGCGTTACAGGCTCTCTGAGCCGGTCGACCGGCTGGGAGAGCGTTTGTGTGTTTTCCATATTTTTGAGATTTTGGCCTGGGACTGCCAGCCGGCCGACCGGCTGCCTGCCGACCGGCTGGTAGTCATCTTTCCTTGTATTGTGTGTTTTTGCTATAAACATAGCATAGGAGGGAGCCCAGCCGGCAGACCGGCCGCCTGCCAGCCGGCTGGGAGTGCATATGGGGATGGATACGAATTTTAGTAAAGGCTAGGGAATGGGGTTCCCAGCCGGCCGACCGGCTGCCTGCCGACCGGCTGGGAGTCCTTCTTGGTGTTCTCGGTTTTTGAAAAGAGGTATAGGCTGAGGGATCACCAGCCGGCCGACCGGCTGCCTGCCGACCGGCTGGGGACCCCTGTAAGCCATTTTGAGTTTTTGGAAATTAAATCGTAACTTTCAAACGGTTGATCGGTTTTGATTGAAACTCGTTTTGTATGCCTTTGACATGTATTTGAGGTCCCCGGTGTACGGGCAACATCATATTGGGTTCGGGAACGGAGTAAGGATAGAGACCCCCCGGTCGGGTAACCGAAAGGGAAACCGGCTCTCCCTCAACTTAGTTCTCGGGGTCAATTAAGTGTTGATTAGAGGATAAGAAAAGTAGAACTAGTGTTTAGTTCATAGACTTTGGTTGATATTGCACTGATGCGTATTAAGTTATGCCTTAAGCTGGCCTCTGAACTTAATACGTGAGTTGTTTGTCATATATGGGGATATGCCTTAAGTTGGCCTCTGAGCCCTATATGTGTATGTTTGTCGTGTCTGGGACATGCCTTAAGATGGCCTCTGAGTCCAGACATGTGTGATAGTGATCGCGTCAGAACATACCTTAAGTTGGCCTCTGAGTCTGACGAGTAGAGCAGCTGCACAACGGGGTAGCTAAGGCACTGACACCTTGCCCGGAGTGCAGATGTTTGGTGCTAGAACATGCCTTAAGCTGGCCTCTGAGTTTAGTACCTTGTGATGTGGTGAAGGGACATGCCTTAAGCTGGCCTCTGAGTCTTTTACTTTTGGATGCTAGTCTATGCCTTAAGTTGGCCGCTGAGTCTAGTGTCTTGCTGATTGGCAGGTCCATGCCTTAAGTTGGCCTCTGAGTCCTTGCTTGTTGAATGATTTGGTGTTTAGGTTATGTCTTAAGTTGACCGCTGAACCTTTACACTTGCTGAATGATTTGGTATTATGTTATGTCTTAAGTTGACCGCTGAACCTTTTACTTGCTGATTCTATCTGCTTGCCTTGAGTTGGTACGTGTCAGATATAGACATGGTTAATGATGAGTAAATGTATATCTGTTAAGTTGTGGTTTAATCATCCAAGGCATTGGATGACTCTTAGTTCGGTTTCATAAATAATTGGATTGAGAGACCCCCCGACTGGGTAACCAGTAGGGAAACCGGCTCTCCTTCCTATTTGTTTATGAAGTTGGTTGAGAGCCGTGCACTGTAATCGCTTGATAGTAAGAGATAAGATGATGAGATGTTTATGCTTCACATGTTGATATATGTTGGAGTGTTCTGTATTGTTTATATGTTACGTGTTGTCACAAAAGGTGGCTAGGAGAACTCTAGTCACTCCCCACTGATTGTGGCGTACATGTTTTCATGTATGTAGGTACATGCAGGGTTGGAGATCGGTGTTACAGGAGAGCTAGCGAGTGATGATCCATTTATCAGTTGACTTACCCGTTTACACTTAGCTAGACTCTTAGACTTTTGTTGTTTACGTTTTGGTGCCTGTAGGGATGTTCCATCCCAGGCTGTGTATATATTTCATTTCCGTACTTAGAACTGCTACTTATCTATTGTTGTTTATATCAGTTCTGTTTCCAGTTTCAGTTTAAAGCTTCTCGCATGTTAGTTTAGTTTGCTAAAAAGTTTTAATTCCGCTGCATTTTTAGTACTTTTACGTGTTTACATTTCCGCTTTCGCGAGGGGTTTTACAAGTTTGGTGATTCGAAATGTCTATATGATATCTGGTTATTAAATGACTATCGCAATTATGTAATATGTTGTTTAGTATTTGAATAAGAATGATCAGATTTGTATGTTATATTAATCCATGTCTGGTGATATGCATGCGGCTATATGATTCCGGGACCCGTAGGTAGAGATATAGTAAAATGATATGTGTAATGAGTTGCTGATAAGTAGCACCTTAGTGACTTCTAGGATATATTTACGTACCTAAATAAATTGTGATTGTAACGAGGATAAAAACTACTGTATTGCCTATACATGCATGATGATTGAGTTATTTAGTTGATTTTATTTGCGATTTCGTAATCTTTACCGTTTTGATTTAGATGGCAATTACATGTTAATATGGTGCAATGTGATTTCAATGCTTCAATGATATGTCAACATGTTTTGGAGAAAGTATGATTGTGTGATAATGTGTAGTAATTTTAAAAGAACCAAAATTTTTAATAAATTCCTGAATATTACCTTGTTTGTACGGGCTGTCATTTAAAATGTGTTCTTTATAGGAATGTGAAAATTTTGTGTGTGATAACCTTCTGATTTAGCTTTCCAGTGCTTTTGGTTTCATGTTAATACGAATTATATTTGAGAGAAATAAATATCTTAGTCGACAGTGGTCAGATTGTTACTGCACAGTTCTGTTTTGACCCATGTTTTTGCAAATGACACCATTTAAACCGTATTTATTGTTTATGCATAATTCCAACTCCACTGTTTATAATATTCATTCATGTTTCAAAATGATAAGCCACGTAAAATCTAATGAGTCGTTAATTAATAGTGATTTTTACAAGTTGCCCAATTTTCTGTTTATTTGCTGAAAAGTTTTGTTCAGACCAACTGCGTTGTAAAAGTTGTTATAAATAATTCTCTTAAGCTTTGGAATTGATTCATTTTCCTATGATTATTTAATTCCTTATATTTTCTAAAAACTATAATAGTTTGCAAGATAGCTAAGCGGTTATTTAATTATGATTTTTGGATGTTGCAGCGTGATGTATGATTGTTGAAATTGTAAGTTATGTAAGTTTCAATATAAACGTTTAATCAAATATAAATTATGTGATGTAACCATGTAATTTTCTGATACGACATTAGTAGCATGAACAATAGACATATGATATGGATGTGAACTCTGTTATATAATAATATAACCTTAATTATTATTGGTGAGTTTTATATAAAGGTAGTTAAATTATACCGACACTATTGTTATGCCACAAGGTGAACTACATATTGTTATGTTTAAATCTGACCACAATGTATTGAATTAGTAATCTGGTTGATATGTGAATTATGGGAAGTGCTAGTCTAACTTTCGATCTATGCTTGAATATGAGATTGTTCTGCAAGATATAAACCTCTTATTTCGCAAGTCATATTTACTAGTTTTTATGACAAATGACGTAATGTGAATGGATGAGAAGGGTACCTAAATGATTTTTAAGCCATTTATATATGGAATCGCTAAGTTGTCTTGCTAGTCTAAGATTGGTGTATATCTCGCGAGATAAGTCAATGCTCCATGTTTAATTATATTGGTTAAATTTTGCTTTATGCCTTTTCTAGAATATGCTTTTGCTTCTACAATATGATTATGAGCATAGAATGTTTTAATTTGTCATTTATGAATTTTGAGTTATTGATTGTTTACATTAATATAAATATGTTAAGTTTGTCTTAAAATTCAAGTGTATATAAGTGTTTGTTACCTGACTTTGTTTTAACTGCGTAGCATGAAATTGACAAGTATATGTTGTTGCTTGAAAAGTCGGACGCTAGTTGCCAGTATAGAGTAATTAGCTTATCAGATGATTTGTGACTGTGGTTTCGGTAAATTTCTTGAGCATTGGATGTGAAATTTTGTAATGGGGTTACGGGGACGTAACCCTGTCTTAAGGAGGATAGGATTGTAAAATCTTAATGATCTTTGATTTGGCTAATTGATATGTCGTGCTTGTTTGAATATACGTGATAATCATGTTTACTTTTGTTATGCATTACATTGTAATTCGTGAATTATCTTTTAATTTAGTTATGCATTAAACTTTGGGGACAAAGTTTTCTTAACGAGGGTAGAATGTAACATTTCGCGTCTTGAAACCAGTATAAGTGTTGTTTGTGTTTGTTTCGTGTTGTTAGATGTTTCGTTACCGTTACGGGGTGGTGAACTTCGGGACGAAGTTCAATTTAAGGAGGGAAGACTGTAATACCCCGTATTTTAGCATCGGTCAACAACTGTGAAACCGTGTTTTATAATCGTATTTCAAACGGAACGTTTATAAAGTATTTTACGAGAATTGTTATTGTTTTATAAATCGTATTTCTACGATTATTTCGTATTTCATAATCATTTGATATTTGATTATTATTTCATAAAATGACGTTTCATTCGTACTTCTTTAATTTCAATAATATATTTATAATTGTATATATTTTATAATTTATATTTATTTCTCGTTTTGTAATTACTAATAATTTTATATCCTCATAATTAATATGATTAATATTTACATAATTTGTTAATATAATTATTTATATGTCGCTTATTTTAAGTTACGGGATATAGTTGGGTGAGACCTCGGGATGCGTGATGGACCATTAGACTCGAGTTATGTTTGACGCATGTTGGGCTTGGGCTCGGGTTGATTATGAGAAAACCGTATATGAGAGTAATGACCCATAAACATAAACCACTATATCGACATAATACAACCTAAAAACCCTAATCACCACACCTCCTTTCTACCTCCATCGACACCCAAAAACAAACCCTACCTCGTCTGCCTCCATCACCTTGTAAACCCTAGTCCCCACCTACCCCGTTGCCTCCACAAATCTGCCCTAAACACCACCGTGGAATTGAAGGAGAACAAATAGGAAAAGCGTAACAGTAACAGCTCATCCCCATTTCGTTCTTTCCCTTGCACTGCAGCAAGTTCGTGAGTATCTATCGTGCTCTTTTCATGTCGTTTTATCTGTATATTCTGGTTCTATATAATCTATGTAGTACGTATAACATGGTGGTTATCATTAAACCACCATAGGACCACCGTGGGTGTCACTAAAACAGCCATGAATGTAGGCAGTAGACACGTTATTTTTACTCTGTTTTAATGCGTGTTTAGTCGGTTTCATTCCTGTTGTTTCTGTTCGTATTTTGAGTTTAATTATAGTTGTGGGTCGTGAGTACTGGTCTTATGGAGTTAGTCGGATATGATGGTGGTGTTGGGATAGTGTGTGGTGGTCAGAAAGTCTAAAAGGATGGTCGTTTAAAGGGTTGTTACGAGATTTCAGGAACAGGGGTCTTGGTGTCGTGGGCTGTACAAGCGTCTGGTTCAGGTGGTTCAGTGGAGTCGAAGCAAGGTGCTTGTCACCGGGGGGTCGAGTGTGGTGTAAGGTATCGTTTTGAGTGAGTGGTGGTGGTGATGGTGGTGTTTGGAGGTGGTAAAGGTGGCGGTTACAGGAGGGTTGTCACACGGATCTGGTAGGGATTTGGGGGTTGCTGTTGTGACCAGGGGGTTTTTAGGGCTGTGTCGACGGCTACTGGAGTGGAGTCTAGGGTGGTGGTAGGTGTCGGTTGGTGAACTATAGTCCGGGGATGGTAGTCACGATGGTGTGGTGGTGGTTAAGGCGGCTGAAGGGTGTCGTAGTGGGGCTGGAAAGTAGGCTGGTCAGGGGTTTCGGTTTCGGTTTCGGGGCTGTCAAAGTTATACGTTGGGTAGTGTTATCGTTGTCATGCGTGATGCGTTTGTGTTGTGTTATCATGGTTAATATTATTATTATGTTATCTTTACTATTATGATTAGTATTATTATTATGTTATTATCATATGTTATTGTTATTGTTATTGATACTATTATTATTATTACTACTATTATTATTATTATTAATATTATTATTGTTGCTAATAATGTTAATGTTGACATGATTATTATTATTAGTATATTTGCTCATGTTGTTGTTTACTCAAGTTGTTAAGTAAATTTTATACAAAAATGTGACGGTTATCAATAGTTCAATTATATTTTGGTATGTTCGATTATTTAATTGAGTTAGTTATAAAAGTAGTAGAGTCGGGTTGGTTAAGTTAATTGAAGTAGTCATGTTTAATACGGTCTCGTTAGGCGCAATATATTATTTAAATTGTTAATTTGAATAATTGATTTGCTTACGTATTTATATTAGTTAGTGATTACGTATATTATATTGTTAGGTGACGATTTTGAAGTGGCAATATTCTGTTTACTCGCTGGCTTGCTTTTGGACTATATTGTTATCCAGGTAGGATACACCGACACCATATTTTATAACTGGTTATGATTGTATGTGGTTTTATTGTGTGGATGCAAGCATGAATTGTATGAGCATTATATCATATGAATAGTTTATTGGTATTGCATTCATGAGCATGCATGTGCATTGGATATTGAGATAATTGTGGATCAGATGTTAATCTGGTATAAAGCCCAGGGTGGTTCTACAGACCAGGCCTGGTGTCTTATCAGCTTTTAAGCTGGTGTTCGGCGACGGCCGATTATAGTCTGCCGGGAGGTTCGGTATGGCTGGGTGTTTCGGGTTTGAGATTCAGAATGAGATTGAGCTCGAGCATATCATGGCATTTGCATATCATCATTGTTGCATTATTTATTTTTGTGTTATCCTACTCAACCGCGAGGTTGACAATGTATTCGTGTACACCTACGATGATCCGGAATGGGGAGTAGATTTTACAGGGCAGAGACAGATGGATTAGGAGCTTGGACATGGAGAGAGACATGACTTGGACCTACTTAGAATTAGATCACGTACTTAGATGTTATCAGTTGTACTTTTTTCTTTGCGTAGTCATTGTAATATCAAAAGTTTAAATTTTATCAATTTTATATAAAGTACTTTGGTTTGTTTTACTTTGTTATTTACTACCTCGGACATTCCGAGATGGTAACAGTTCTATTTATTTGAGAATGTCTTGCTAAAGGCTCTTAAATAAATGGGGGTGTTACAAAGTGGTATCAGAGCGAACGATCCTCAGGCCTAAACCAAATGAAAAATAATGAACTAGGAAGAGTCAATAAAATGAACCCCGGGCTAGTGACTGTTAGGAGCCCCAGGATTGGGATGAGTTAGGGGCCCCCTCAAACCAAGCCACTGGCCCTTTCAGTGTAACCTGGTAACCCTTGAGTGATGCAGAGAGTGGGTAGAATAAGATAAAAAGTTAGACCTTGCTTATTGTACTAACGTTTCCGCAGAAAAGGAATGAGGTAAGTTATGATGTGAAATATGGTTGATGATCTGTATTGTGAAGCATGATAATGATATTGAATGTTGGTTGATATATATGACTTCTAAGTATTGAGAACATGAAAATTGGAATATGACTTTGGAATATAAGCTTGACTTGTATGATGGTGTGCATTAGAAGAATACGACTGATCTTGAAATGCTGGTTCATCTGAATGATTAAATTGAAATTTGCAGAGAATGGTTGTATATCTATTGAACAATAGTTTGGAGTACGTGATATGATCATATGAGTTTGGTGATTCGAAATGTCTATATGATATCTGGTTATTAAATGACTATCGCAATTATGTAATATGTTGTTTAGTATTTGAATAAGAATGATCAGATTTGTATGTTATATTAATCCATGTCTGGTGATATGCATGCGGCTATATGATTCCGGGACCCGTAGGTAGAGATATAGTAAAATGATATGTGTAATGAGTTGCTGATAAGTAGCACCTTAGTGACTTCTAGGATATATTTACGTACCTAAATAAATTGTGATTGTTACGAGGATAGAAACTACTGTATTGCCTATACATGCATGATGATTGAGTTATTTAGTTGATTTTATTTGCGATTTCATAATCTTTACCGTTTTGATTTAGATGGCAATTACATGTTAATATGGTGCAATGTGATTTCAATGCTTCAATGATATGTCAACATGTTTTGGAGAAAGTATGATTGTGTGATAATGTGTAGTAATTTTAAAAGAACCAAAATTTTTAATAAATTCCTGAATATTACCTTGTTTGTACGGGCTGCCATTTAAAATGTGTTCTTTATAGGAATGTGAAAATTTTGTGTGTGATAACCTTCTGATTTAGCTTTCCAGTGCTTTTGGTTTCATGTTAATACGAATTATATTTGAGAGAAATAAATATCTTAGTCGACAGTGGTCAGATTGTTACTGCACAGTTCTGTTTTGACCCATGTTTTTGCAAATGACACCATTTAAACCGTATTTATTGTTTATGCATAATTCCAACTCCACTGTTTATAATATTCATTCATGTTTCAAAATGATAAGCCACGTAAAATCTAATGAGTCGTTAATTAATAGTGATTTTTACAAGTTGCCCAATTTTCTGTTTATTTGCTGAAAAGTTTTGTTCAGACCAACTGCGTTGTAAAAGTTGTTATAAATAATTCTCTTAAGCTTTGGAATTGATTCATTTTCCTATGATTATTTAATTCCTTATATTTTCTAAAAACTATAATAGTTTGCAAGATAGCTAAGCGGTTATTTAATTATGATTTTTGGATGTTGCAGCGTGATGTATGATTGTTGAAATTGTAAGTTATGTAAGTTTCAATATAAACGTTTAATCAAATATAAATTATGTGATGTAAACATGTAATTTTCTGATACGACATTAGTAGCATGAACAATAGACATATGATATGGATGTGAACTCTGTTATATAATAATATAACCTTAATTATTATTGGTGAGTTTTATATAAAGGTAGTTAAATTATACCGACACTATTGTTATGCCACAAGGTGAACTACATATTGTTATGTTTAAATCTGACCACAATGTATTGAATTAGTAATCTGGTTGATATGTGAATTATGGGAAGTGCTAGTCTAACTTTCGATCTATGCTTGAATATGAGATTGTTCTGCAAGATATAAACCTCTTATTTCGCAAGTCATATTTACTAGTTTTTATGACAAATGATGTAATGTGAATGGATGAGAAGGGTACCTAAATGATTTTTAAGCCATTTATATCTGGAATCGCTAAGTTGTCTTGCTAGTCTAAGATTGGTGTATATCTCGCGAGATAAGTCAATGCTCCATGTTTAATTATATTGGTTAAATTTTGCTTTATGCCTTTTCTAGAATATGCTTTTGCTTCTATAATATGATTATGAGCATAGAATGTTTTAATTTGTCATTTATGAATTTTGAGTTATTGATTGTTTACATTAATATAAATATGTTAAGTTTGTCTTAAAATTCAAGTGTATATAAGTGTTTGTTACCTGACTTTGTTTTAACTGCGTAGCATGAAATTGACAAGTATATGTTGTTGCTTGAAAAGTCGGACGCTAGTTGCCAGTATAGAGTAATTAGCTTATCAGATGATTTGTGACTGTGGTTTTGGTAAATTTCTTGAGCATTGGATGTGAAATTTTGTAATGGGGTTACGGGGACGTAACCCTGTCTTAAGGAGGATAGGATTGTAAAATCTTAATGATCTTTGATTTGGCTAATTGATATGTCGTGCTTGTTTGAATATACGTGATAATCATGTTTACTTTTGTTATGCATTACATTGTAATTCGTGAATTTTCTTTTAATTTAGTTATGCATTAAACTTTGGGGACAAAGTTTTCTTAACGAGGGTAGAATGTAACATTTCGCGTCTTGAAACCAGTATAAGTGTTGTTTGTGTTTGTTTCGTGTTGTTAGATGTTTCGTTACCGTTACGGGGTGGTGAACTTCGGGACGAAGTTCAATTTAAGGAGGGAAGACTGTAATACCCCGTATTTTAGCATCGGTCAACAACTGTGAAACCGTGTTTTATAATCGTATTTCAAACGGAACGTTTATAAAGTATTTTACGAGAATTGTTATTGTTTTATAAATCGTATTTCTACGATTATTTCGTATTTCATAATCATTTGATATTTGATTATTATTTCATAAAATGACGTTTCATTCGTACTTCTTTAATTTCAATAATATATTTATAATTGTATATATTTTATAATTTATATTTATTTCTCGTTTTGTAATTACTAATAATTTTATATCCTCATAATTAATATGATTAATATTTACATAATTTGTTAATATAATTATTTATATGTCGCTTATTTTAAGTTACGGGATATAGTTGCACTACTACAAAATGAGCCTATTGCAACATTTTGGTTGCAACACTTGGTCTTTATGTTGCAGTTTAAGTTAATTATGCAACACTTTCTCAAAAATGTTGCTTTTGTTGCATAAGTGCAACATTTTTACACAAATGTTGCATTTTGTGGCAACAAGCAACACTTTTTCACTTATCATACTTTAAAAAAATTTCATTTTCGTTCAAGCGCCTTATTGGAAACCTAATGAAAATTTAAGGGCTTTTTTGTTTTTTTGAAATACCAATTATTCTATCAAAGGGAATAAAAAAACCCTTAATCCTGCTGCCACCGTGCGTTTGTTGGAATTCAACAAGATACAGTTCTTCTTGCTTCTTCATTCTTCAATACAAAGGTCATTAGTTCTCTCAATCTCAATTTTGTCCCTTAATTTTGGTACACAAATATATGACCCCTTGTAATTTAAGCTAATTTATCCTCTTTGAACTACTAACTCTATGTTTTTTCAAGCAATTATAACCTAATCTTTGGTGGGTCAATCTTACAATTTCAGCGTTTGTGCAATTTTGATTTTTGGTTGTTGCCCGTTATCTGTTCGCCGAAATGCCCCACTGTTATTACTGCTGCTTTTAGAGTATTTTCACTTCTCTAAATTCCTTCTGCTTACTGATTTCAACTTTTTAACATATAATCTGATTTGGGTTAAGGTTTGGTGATAAATTGTGTAATTTTTGCATGATTTGATTGGGTTTCTTTTGGGATTGTTACTAGGTTTGTTAATTAGGGTTCATGTAATAGTTTAGAAAGATGTATGTTACTGGAGTAGCTGGTACTTTACGGCTTATAGTATTAAATTGCCTACTCGAGAATCGATATTGTCAAATGGTCGAGTTTCCGCCTGTTCGATTGTTAGAATGCCTAAAAGCGGGATTACACTCTTTGTGTTTGGGTTTAAGTAGAAATGAACCACGTTTGAATGTGCTTGAAAGATGTCTTGCAGAAATAGCTTGGCTCAAGATGTGAAAAACAGTGTAGTAAATCTGGATGCATCTTTTGGTTATCCATGTAAATCTTTCAAAGATAATTGACTTGGGTGCTTGCGTGTTCACGTTTATATCATCATGTAAGATTACTTTGATTAGGTGATGTAAAGTTTATTAAGATGTTGGTTAAGTGGTATTCAATTATAGCAGACTAGCAGTTACAGAGTATATCAGTGATGAAATATGCTTAACATGATACAGTGTTGGAACATTTATTTTCTCATGGCTGGTTGGTACCTTTCTGATGGTATCTATCATTCCTCCAATCCCATTGCTAAAAGGGTTCAGGAGTTTCGAAGTGACAACCTCATTGATAACCTATGTGCTTCTCTCGGGGGGGACTCTACGTATCTGAAATAGTACTTCGATCTGGTACCATCCAAGATTTTGCAGGTTGTCACTTAGTATTCATCTTTTGCTTTTACTAAAATTTGTGCGGTATTTGAGGCTTGTAGCATTGAAGTTGTTTGAGTAAATTCTTAATTCGTATACTAAGAGGAATTAACCGCGGAAGAGAATTCCATGCAAATGGTGAAAAATTAGATTTTTATAATTAATCTCGTTGTCGGTAAAAGGTCTGAGTTGTCTATGGTTCTTACTTTCAGAAATTATGGTTTTGGGATCCACTTGGGTTGTTGTCTTAGCAAGTACCTCCTTGACGCAGTTATCAGCCTATTAATTATTGCATTTTGCATACACTGACCAATTTAGCAATTTGAGTTTGTTTTTCTTAAACCTCTATACAAGCTCGGATATTTCGAATATCATATGCCTGCATCAAATTCTTGAGCGCTCTTTACTTATTATTTGAACTTCCATTGTTGCCAAGGAGTCGTTGTTCTGTATATTAGGAACAAAGCAAAATGGCCAACTGATTACTTCTTTTAATTGTGAATTGCTGGTCATTCAATCTAATTCTCAACATAATTTCATTTTGGGTCATTTAGAAATAGCCTCGTTATATTCTTAATTCCGGGTAACAATATATGTTTGCATCCGCTTATGATCATTAAAGGTCAAATTCATTCCACCCTCTGTGTTTAGATGACTACTGTACTAGTGTATATTATTCAATATTGGTTAACCGGTCATGTTCAATTTCTAATCAATTCGAGTATATGTTTGCATTTGCTTATGATCATTTTGGGTCAGACCGGAGGGATTTGTTCGTAAAGAATATTTGAAACAGTGATGTCAGGTCATGTGTGTCTTAAGCTGCAATTTTTATAAAACTGAGTTAGAAATTTGAGTAGACTTTTTTTGACACTTGGTGTATTGTGAATGCAGACTAAGAGAGTTAGCAACAGCAGAAATAGGTAGATTAGTGTCAGTGACGGGAGTGGTTACTCGTACCAGTGAGGTTAGACCACAGATACTCCAAGGTACTTTCAAGTGTTTGGGTTGTGCCACCGTCATTAAGAATGTCGAACAACAATTCAAGTATACTGAGGTTGGTTTCTTGGTTGATTGTAACACCTGACTTTGTCTTTTTATTATGGAATGATTGAAAGTAAGGTAGAAGTGCTGGTTTGATGTATGTTTTATTGTAGCCAACAATATGTGTGAATGCCAACTGTGCAAACAGGACAAGATGGGCGTTGCTTAGACATGAAAGTAAGTTTGCAGATTGACAAAGGACAAGAATACATGAAACTTCTAAAGAGATACCAGCTATGTCGTTAGCTAGGTTGCTGAATATTATTCTACGGCATGAGATTGTTGAAAAGGCTAGAGCTGGTGACACATAAGTCTGATTAAGATAAATGTTTCATTTAACTAGCTTGATGAAGATGTTATCTGCTACTAACATGTATATTTGTATATCTTGTCAAATTATGATCGGGTCATATTCGAGTATATATTTGCATTCGCTAATGTTGTTGGTGTGTTACTGTTGTAATGGTTAATTTTGTGATTATCTACTTATTTAGTTTTCTATTTTTCTAGGTAAGGTAGTTGCTAAATTCTGCGCCAAGTGCTTAAGAGTGAAGCTTATTCAGCTGGAGACTTAACAACAGCTCTCCAGAAAGCTTTCCTTAGGTATTATATATCATGAGCGTAAATTGATCGATAATTGGTCTTTTTACTAGATGTAGGTCTTAGATTTAGCGAGTGATCGTGGATATGTTTCATCATCAATTGACATATGCAGTTTGTGAAGACCTAAGAAAGAGAATGAGGGATGATGCTTCATGACTACTGCAATGTTGCTAAACTGGTGTTGTTATGCTATTCTGGCTGTTGAACTGATGTTGTTGTGTTGTTTGTTATTACTTATTGCAGCTGTTCGTTAATTGCTGCAACGTGCCGCTATCACGGCTACTGGCTGCTGCTGCCCCACGCTGCTGGCAGTTGTTTTGTGCGCTGCTGCCACTTTTGCTAGTTGTTGTTCGTTGTTGATATAATTGCTGATGAATGACATTTGTTGTTGTTGTTGATGCAGCGTTCAGGCGGGCAGGCCCATCTACTGATGAAAAGCGGATGCAGCGTTCAGGCGGGCAGGCCTAGGTATCTTTCCACTTCTTAGCATCTAATCAGGATTATCAACCAATTTTTTTTTCCTTAGCTGACTAGGAAGTGTAGGAACCATTGCGGAAATCTCGCTGAGTCTGAATCAACCTTCTGCTTGATGCACTGAGCTGCACTTTCGGAGGCTTCAAAATATATATAGCAGTACTTTGTAGGTGGGTCTTCCTTCGAGTGCTTTTGTGTAAATACAGAGGACTTTTATTGTTTTCAGTTTAAGGACAAATAAATAAATATCCGCAGTCCTTACTCACAAAATGTCAATCTTTGCATGCTAACTCACTATCCTACCATCACCCATTCAGATTTGAGATAGGATTTAAATAGGAGGTCTATCATTGTATCATGTATGATATGATTTATTCTTGTTTGCATTATTAGTCAGATTTATATGAATTGTGGAGTTGCATTATTAGTCAGATTTATGTGAATTGTGGATTGTGGATTATGGATGTGGAATACTTTTTGTATAGGAATGTGACTGTGGGTGGTACTTGGTATGCGGTATAACTAACGTGTCATATTTCTGGAATGAATATACCTCTGTATAAGCTTGACAAATTAGTGAAAGTTGCTTTAATTATATGATTTACCATCATCTACAGTCCAACGGGGATATGATACTCAGGATCAGTATTAGATCGGATTCTTTCTCTAAGCGGATTGAGTTCCAAGCAGAACGAGATTTCCTCGGATAGACAATAGGGTAAGCAAGCGCTGGCACAGATTAAATCCTCTCGCTACTTGTTAAATATGGGCGAGCGGGCTTCCTCGGACAAGTTAGATAAAGAAAGGCACGACTGGCCTGTGCCCAGACTCCGTCTTCCAGTTTGAAAGGATGGAACGCGTCTCAGCAAAGCCAAGGCTTTAATTTCTGTCTGGGATCCCCGAGCGGGCCCTTTGTTTTCTTTGTTGCTGGACGATGAGTACTATGGCAAGATTGTTGTATATGTAATGGAATCATAATTTTTTTGTCTTTTTTTATTATTATTGTTAGATGTATGTACCGGTTGTTTGGACGATATAAATGACTATTTCTTATCTTATTTAATTTAATACTTATATTATTTCACCAATAAAAGTTTGATCTTTTAATTAATTTACATGTAATATTATTTGTGTCGTACCTCAATGGATGAAACGACAATAAATCGTTGTTTATAATTTATTGCAACATAAAAAATTGTTGCAATAGATTATAAACCTGATGCATTTAGGAGTCACATAAATTTTAAAAGTGTTGCAAGGCAAAAAACTAAATGTTGCTATAATTAGGAAATAGTGTTGCATTCATATGTTTTACGTGTTGCATTTGAAAAGTGTTGCATTTTTAAAACGAATGCAACACATGTAAAAAGTGTTGCGTTTTATCCAAAAATGTTGCATGAAATGTTGCTCGAGGCTAATGCAACAAGACTTTAAGCAACATATTTAAAAGTGTTGCTTAAACCTTATAGCAACATTTTTATGGGTATATGCAACATTTTAAAGCTGTTGCAATAGGCTCATTTTGTAGTAGTGTTGGGTGAGACCTCGGGATGCGTGATGGACCATTAGACTCGAGTTATGTTTGACGCATGTTGGGCTTGGGCTCGGGTTGATTATGAGAAAACCGTATATGAGAGTAATGACCCATAAACATAAACCACTATATCGACATAATACAACCTAAAAACCCTAATCACCACACCTCCTTTCTACCTCCATCGACACCCAAAAACAAACCCTACCTCGTCTGCCTCCATCACCTTGTAAACCCTAGTCCCCACCTACCCCGTTGCCTCCACAAATCTGCCCTAAACACCACCGTGGAATTGAAGGAGAACAAATAGAAAAAGCGTAACAGTAACAGCTCATCCCCATTTCGTTCTTTCCCTTGCACTGCAGCAAGTTCGTGAGTATCTATCGTGCTCTTTTCATGTCGTTTTATCTGTATATTCTGGTTCTATATAATCTATGTAGTACGTATAACATGGTGGTTATCATTAAACCACCATAGGACCACCGTGGGTGTCACTAAAACAGCCATGAATGTAGGCAGTAGACACGTTATTTTTACTCTGTTTTAATGTGTGTTTAGTCGGTTTCATTCCTGTTGTTTCTGTTCGTATTTTGAGTTTAATTATAGTTGTGGGTCGTGAGTACTGGTCTTATGGAGTTAGTCGGATATGATGGTGGTGTTGGGATAGTGTGTGGTGGTCAGAAAGTCTAAAGGGATGGTCGTTTAAAGGGTTGTTACGAGATTTCAGGAACAGGGGTCTTGGTGTCGTGGGCTGTACAGGCGTCTAGTTCAGGTGGTTCAGTGGAGTCGAAGCAAGGTGCTTGTCACCGGGGGGTCGAGTGTGGTGTAAGGTATCGTTTTGAGTGAGTGGTGGTGGTGATGGTGGTGTTTGGAGGTGGTAAAGGTGGCGGTTACAGGAGGGTTGTCACACGGATCTGGTAGGGATTTGGGGGTTGCTGTTGTGACCAGGGGGTTTTTAGGGCTGTGTCGACGGCTACTGGAGTGGAGTCTAGGGTGGTGGTAGGTGTCGGTTGGTGAACTATAGTCCGGGGATGGTAGTCACGATGGTGTGGTGGTGCTTAAGGCGGCTGAAGGGTGTCGTAGTGGGGCTGGAAAGTAGGCTGGTCAGGGGTTTCGGTTTCGGTTTCGGGGCTGTCAAAGTTATACGTTGGGTAGTGTTATCGTTGTCATGCGTGATGCGTTTGTGTTGTGTTATCATGGTTAATATTATTATTATGTTATCTTTACTATTATGATTAGTATTATTATTATGTTATTATCATATGTTATTGTTATTGTTATTGATACTATTATTATTATTATTACTATTATTATTAATATTATTATTATTATTGTTGTTAATAATGTTAATGTTGACATGATTATTATTATTAGTATATTTGCTCATGTTGTTGTTTACTCAAGTTGTTAAGTAAATTTTATACAAAAATGTGACGGTTATCAATAGTTCAATTATATTTTGGTATGTTCGATTATTTAATTGAGTTAGTTATAAAAGTAGTAGAGTCGGGTTGGTTAAGTTAATTGAAGTAGTCATGTTTAATACGGTCCCGTTAGGCGCAATATATTATTTAAATTGTTAATTTGAATAATTGATTTGCTTACGTATTTATATTAGTTAGTGATTACGTATATTATATTGTTAGGTGACGATTTTGAAGTGGCAATATTCTGTTTACTCGCTGGCTTGCTTTTGGACTATATTGTTATCCAGGTAGGATACACCGACACCATATTTTATAACTAGTTATGATTGTATGTGGTTTTATTGTGTGGATGCAAGCATGAATTGTATGAGCATTATATCATATGAATAGTTTATTGGTATTGCATTCATGAGCATGCATGTGCATTGGATATTGAGATAATTGTGGATCAGATGTTAATCTGGTATAAAGCCCAGGGTGGTTCTGCAGACCAGGCCTGGTGTCTTATCAGCTTTTAAGCTGGTGTTCGGCGACGGCCGATTATAGTCTGTCGGGAGGTTCGGTATGGCTGGGTGTTTCGGGTTTGAGATTGAGAATGAGATTGAGCTCGAGCATATCATGGCATTTGCATATCATCATTGTTGCATTATTTATTTTTGTGTTATCCTACTCAACCGCGAGGTTGACAGTGTATTCGTGTACACCTACGATGATCCGGAATGGGGAGTAGATTTTACAGGGCAGAGACAGATGGAGTAGGAGCTTGGACATGGAGAGAGACATGACTTGGACCTACTTAGAATTAGATCACGTACTTAGATGTTATCAGTTGTACTTTTTTCTTTGCGTAGTCATTGTAATATCAAAAGTTTAAATTTTATCAATTTTATATAAAGTACTTTGGTTTGTTTTACTTTGTTATTTACTACCTCGGACATTCCGAGATGGTAACAATTCTATTTATTTGAGAATGTCTTGTTAAAGGCTCTTAAATAAATGGGGGTGTTACAGCCACCCTTACCCCGTGGAGAGCACCATTTTCTACCGACCGTCGTAAGAGACCCGAAAACACTTCCGCATAGAGTATAAAGAAATATCGAGATATAGGATCACCTTGTCTCAATCCCCGTTCGGGAACAAATTCTTCTGAGAGTAGGGAGCCATTAATAGATACCGAATACGACATTGTCTGCACGCATAGCATAACCCGATCAATCTAGCTATCATCAAACCCTATCCGTCGCAAAACCCTCTCCAAGAAAGTTCACTCCACCCTATCATAAGCTTTGGACATGTCTAACTTGAGCGGCATGTGCCCCCCCCCCTTTTCTTGAATTCTTCTTGTGATGGAAAAGTTCAAACGCCACCAGGACGTTATAAGTAATTAACCGACCCGGCGTGAACGCACTTCGATTTTCTGACACAATCTCTCCCAATAAAGTCTTCAGCCAATTCGCCAACACCTTTGAAATCAGTTTATAATGCACTGTACACAAGCATGTGGGCCTAAAATCCGACATCTTATCAGGGGCTTTCTTCTTCGGGACAAGCACGATGTTCGATCGATTAACTCCTTCCGGCATCGGACCCCCATTCAACACGCTCAAAACCATTCGGATAACAGGTCGTCCTACTATGTGCCAGTATATCTGGTAAAATAAACCGTTCATGCCATCGAGCCCCAATGCCTTCAAAGGATGCATTTGGTGAAGGGCCGTAATAACTTCCTCTGCTCGGTATGGTGCCCGAAGCCCCTGGTTCATATCCTCTGTCACTCTGCCTGCAACACAATCGAGCAAATCCTCGTAGTGTTCTGGTCTTTATGACTTAAAAAGCTGCCCAAAGTAAGCCATAGCACAGGTCGTCATATCACCATTAGTACTAAACACCCTCCCCTGATCATCCACGAGTTTCGCAATATGGTTTTTAGTTTTCTTTTGTCCTGCTCCTTGGTGGAAATATTTGGTATTTTTGTCACCGTCACAGAGCCATAGCGCCCGCGAGCGCTGTCTCCAAAATGTCTCCTCTTGACGCAGGAGGTTTTCTATCTCCCTCACCAGATTGCTCCGTTCTCGTACCCGCCTCGATGTCCTTTCTTCTTCATTAAGCTCTTGAGGTCTCTTCCGTTTTTTACGCAGGTACCTTACAATCTTCCCAATACTTACACCCTTCCATGCTTGCAACTTATCTACACATCGATAAAGAGTGTCCATAATGTTTGGGTCGTCAACCTCCCAACATTGTTTAATAGTATCCTCGCATCCCTCCTCCCCTACCCAAACTTCTTTGAACCGGAAACGACGAACCTGACTAGTGTCCACACGAGAGTTTAAAACCACCTTAATAGGAGCATGATCGGACCATTCCCTCACAAGATGAAACAGTTTAGCGGAGGGGAACGCGTCCAACCATGCCGTCGTAGCCATAGCACGATCTAAGCGATATTGCCTATTCGCTATCCCTGCTTGCCCATTGACATAGGTGAACGCATAGCCCTCATAAGCCAAATCGGTCAGCCCCCATTCATCAACCGCATCCGGAAAATTGTTCATCTGCCACTGAGCTCTCTCCCCGCCTTTCATTTCCGTAGAATAAAGGATTTCATTGTAGTCTCCCATACAAATCCAAGGTTTATCCGTATCCGTCGCCAGAATTCTAAGCTGCTGCCAAGAAAGATTCGGTTTTGGATTGCAGGCCACCCGTAGAACCATGTAAATCTCCACGACACCCCTCCCATCTCAATATCGAAGTCCATATAGTGTATCGTAGGTGAACGCAGGGTACACACAGCTTCGTTTCACCACAATATAGCCAAACCCCCGATCTCCCCACACCATCAACTCCCATTCCCGCATACCGTCAAAACTCCTTCGAATTTTATCCATCTCCTTACTACTTAGCTTAGTTTCACACAAGAACACCACATCAGGTCTCTCCCTCCTTATCAGGTTTCGTAAGCCGCCTACTGCATCTGTAAAACCCCTCGCGGCAGCGGAAAAGTAAACATACAAAACATGCCAAAAATGTGCGGAATTTAAAACTTTTGACAAGATAAGAAAACATGCGAGGTGACTTAACAATATTAAACATGTGGAAGAAAATAAAACATAAATAAGTATATAACTGCAATACAAAAGCAGCCTGATGCCCGTCGTTGAGGGTATCAAAGATAACATTTATAATTCCTAACTTTAACAATAGCTAGTGAAAGTCAGGGTCGAACCACAAGGAGGTGGGGAATGTTTATTGTTTGATGTTAATGTCTAAAGTAACAATTTTTGGGGGATTGATTGATTGTGTACTAAGTCTAAGGCAAAGATAAAAATAAAACAAGAAAATAAAGATGAGATAAAAACTATATTAAAAGAGATGTTAGGATGTTTGGGTAATAAATAGCTAAGGTAATATAAATCCTAAGGTCAACATGTATTGCAGTCGCGTAAGGGGTGTAACATATCCTTTCGGTCTATGGTACCTAATAGCTCCTTTCGGCCTATGCTATTAGTTCCTAGGTCTCACAATTATTGGGTGTCAACAATAAGGGTGATTCCTAAATCCTAGGTCACATACCTTTCAGTCTTAAGTAACCTAGCCGTCTTAAGGTGCAAACCAATGCCCTTCCCGTATCTCTCAATCTTGGGTAGGTCATTACTAACGTCCTACAAGTCTCCTTTCAGTCTCATTGTAGGATATTATAGTCAACAAGCAAAGACGAAACAAGATTTATGCGCGAGAGGGTCGACCGGCCAGCTATTCCAATCGGCCGACCACCGCCTTGGTCGACCGACCCACTATTTGAGTCGGCCGACCACGGCTCTGCTACAAGTCGGTCTCGGAATCTAAACTACCTACGCATATTCATCCCCTACATCCTAACATATGAAATTTAGCTATGCATGGTAATTGAAACGATAATAAAGATGGGAATAAGCATGGTAAACATAGTAAATAATCTAAACATGCGAGATTCAATAAAACTTGAGAATTCTATCGTAATTGAATGCAATAGTAATAAGAACAATAATAAAGGTAGATTAAAAGAGTAATTACCAAAGTCGGAATTAGGGCAGAAAAGGAACAAACTTTATTGAATGCTTAGGAATTATTGAAAGATTACAAAACTAAAGCTGGAATAAAACTAGATTGTAACTTCTTCTAAATAAAACTGGATCGAAAACTGAATCTAAAACTCTGAATTATAAAACTTGATATCTCCAACCCTAATTACAAGATTAGCTTATATAGGGCAGAAAATTAGAGTTTCCTAAAGACTCCTACTTCTAATTACTTTCCGAAAAAACGTTCCTGGGCTTCACTGAGGTCGGTCGACCACTATGGTGGGTCGGTCGACCTCTTTTACGGGCTTAAGCAAATTCTGGGCTTTCTTCAAGATTACGGACTTTATGAAAATTAGGCCTGGTCGGCCGACCCATATAGTAGGTCGGTCGACCGTATCCGCATGGAAAAATCTCCGGTTTTTTTTTCGCTTTGACTCTTTGCACTTAAATAAAGACTCCAGTTGACTTTCCTTTATTCCTTAATTATGCAAAAGACTCGAGGACATGAATTTGGTGCTAAATCGTCCCTTTTCCGCATAAATCTGCAAAAGTGCATAAAAATACGAAAGTACACGATTGTTGGGAAATAAGGGCTAAAACATAGTAAATGAGCGACCAAATGCGTGTAAAAATAGATGTAAAACATCATAAAATAGACACGCATCAAATTCCCCAAACCTAACCCTTGCTTGCCCTCAAGCAAGAAATAGACTCGATCCTAACTAATGGAACGATTTCAATCTCAGAGCGAAATTTACATGTAAGCCTAAACTAATGCCAAGTACAAAATGAGAAAGTAATTAAGTCATGCAAACGAGTTATGGTGTCATCAAAATCGCAACACTAGAGATTATAGAGAATTTATACCATGGACTCTCGCGGTACGCTCGAGACACTCATGAAGCAAATGGTGAGTATATGTAAAAGATAGAAAGAAGTATATTTTGTTGAGACACTCACCTAACTGCGACCCATGGAAACATGCCTGCAATCTAACATGAACAAGAATTCTACAACTTTGTACAACAATCTCATTTAAGTGGCCTAGATACATGTACTTGAGGAAATGAAAGATATGTGAGGTAAAAGGTAGAAGTGGTTAAGATGTTTTTGGGTATGTGGGGTTAGTAGCCAAGCTAGTAAAACCGTTTCTCAACAACAAATTTCACAACTTTTGATATTAAGAGAGTGCTCTTTTGTAGCACAACTCTCACATTATATAAGAAAGGACTCCCAAATATTTTTGAATGAGGTACGGGAGTGATAACATATAAAAGAAAGGGAATTTGGAACGAATTATTTTTTTTCATTCTGATGATGTCAATGGGTCAGCCGACCCATTAAGGAGGTCGGTCGACTTTGTTTCTGTACATTTTGACTTTTTTCGTTTTTCTTTTCTTTCTTTTCCTTTTATGGATTTTTCTGTTCTTTTTCTTTTCTTTCTTTCTTTTCTCTTTTTGCTCAAAATAGCATATAAACCAAGATGTCTCAAGATGGACCAAGAGCTACAAATACTAGCTTGGAAGGGTAGGCTAAGTATGGGATGTAGTTTTGGGGGAATAAAAAGGCAATTTTGGCTATGTGAAGCTTATGGGTAAATATGAGAAAAGGGATCCCAAATGCACGTATCTAGACTCACAAAACGAGATAGTAAAACAAGTATATAGCAATTCAAGTTCATGTTTATGCATATTGATGTAACATGTTCCAAGGGGAGTACTACACACATCCTAGACAACTGGTTTAAAAATGAAACCAGGAATAAGGCTCTAAAACTTAGAATGTATAGTAGGTTGTCGAGGTATAAGTCAAGTCTCAAGATATACAAATTGATGAAAACTCGTAGATATGCAAAAGACTCTTATACTAAAACAAGTTGACGAGGCAATGTAAAGGCATAAACATGTAAAATAGCTTAAATCATCCTTGAAATACTTTCGTTCCGACTCGACCTATATGCTAAAATAAACGTGCATTTTTTTGAAATTTTTGAATTTTTGAATTTTTTTGTATTTTTTGTATTTTTTTGTATTTTTGTATATATAAGGAAAATAAAGAAAAGAACAATGCAAGACAGAAATGCAATAAACGTGTGACAGAATGCAATGTATGTGACACGAAACCATTCCCCAAACCAACCCGCACAATGTCCCCATTGTGCATTAGCCTAAGTAAAGGTTTCATAAAATTAAAGGAAAGATGCAAAGAAAATAAAAACTAAGGAAAAACTGGAAAGAACTCATTGGATTGATAGACGCATGAGAAAAACCTCCCCAAACCAGCGTATGCTGGGAGGTTTTGGTGGCTAGCAATGCCACTCGAGTAACCAAGATTGGCGCACGATTCCCGAGCAAGAAAACGAACAGACTGCGACGGACAGGTAGGTCGACCGACCCGTATAACAGGTCGACCGACCTTCCTGTAGACTACAGGAATTTCAGCGATACAGCGTCTAGGTCGACCGACTTGTGTATCTGGTCGGTCGACCCCTTTGTGTCCCAGCGGTCTTTGTTTCTTCGTAAAACCTGAAAAAGCATTAAATATGCGCCCAACAAATGCGCGAGATTCCAGAAACAAGTCTAAAGTCTTAACTACGCAAGCATAAAGGAAAACGTTCTAAAACTACGAGCAAACCAAATTAAAAAGTCTCACACAACAAAAGTAAATTGTCTTAAAAACTGAAATTTTGAAACAACTATCCGCTAAAGATGCGGAAAATATCCGACCACGGCTTTTGACGACATGCCGTAGTCTCCACGGTGTTCTCTTGATTAGCAAAACACATCTTCTTCCCGCCGTCGCAAAGCATATGCGACGACCTCTCTTCTTGAGCTTGCCTCCTCTTTTTCTTCTCTTCCCGATCCGCGACATCTGGATCTTCATCATCCTTATAGCTTAAACATCCCATCCCTCCTCTCTGGACCATGACTTCCTTCACTTTGGGTTTCCCCAAACCAATTCCTGCACTAGCCATGATAGAAGTGTCCTCCATACTGCTCCCAATCTGGGGCGGAGGTGTAAGAACAGGCACAAGAGTAGGTAATAAAGTAGGAGAAGTAATGATGACCTCATACTTCTTTTCAGAAGTGATAGCATTACAAGTGATGGGGGTCATAACATCTTTATTCCTATAAGATAGGCCATATATAATAGAATGTTTTCCTACTTTGAAGGTTAAAGTCCCAGTGCCTACATCTATAATGGCTCCTGCAGTGTGGAGGAAAGGTCTTCCTAGTATTATAGGTATATGGGCATCCTCTGGGATGTCCAAAACTACGAAGTCAACTGTAAAGAAAAACCTGTCAATACGCACAGGGATGTTTTCCAACACCCCTACAGGTTCCATAGATGTACGATCTGCCATCTGGACAGTCATGCTGGTCACTGCAAATTCGGTCATTCCTAATTTTAAGGCAACGCTTAGGGGCATGACACTTATACTGGCACGTAAGTCGCATAAAGCCTTCTTTACTGGGAAGGTTCCTATATTGCAGGGGACAGAAAAACTACCAGAGTCCTCTAATTTATGAGGAGCAATAACATGTGTTAAAAAGCTAGATGACTCTTCAGTGAGGGCCACCGACTCAACCTTATCTAAAGACCTCTTTCTTGACAAAAGTTGTCTCATAAATTTAAGATAGGAGGGAACCTGTTGGACTAATTCTAGAAACGGAACTTGAACATTTAATGAACGAATTACGTCTTTAAATTTGTCAAAAGATACCTGATCCTTCGAGGGTATGAGTCTTTCTAGGAAAGGAGGGGCTGAAGATTCAGTATTTGCAGCCCTTTTCAGAAACCTAGGGGTCTTATCACCCCGGAAAAGAAAATCCATTAAGTTGTTCGGCAATTCGGGACAAAAAGGGACTTCTGATTCTGCCTCGGTGGTCGGTCGACCCTCCTCTTCGGTCGGTCGACCACTCTCCTGTTCAGCGAGAAATTTCGGATTCTGTTCAGAGGTCGGTCGACCTGGTTCCTGGGTCGGTCGACCTTCCTCGCTGCTACTCGGCTGTTTTTCTTTCTCGACCCCCACTTTAGCTCCACTTCGTAGGGATATGATGTTTAGAGTCTCTTTTTTCTGGTCCGTTTTGGTCGGAAGTTGACCCGGAGCCCTAGTATCATTCTTGCCCGCAATTTGAGCAATCTGAGATTCTAACATCTTCATCCCTGCCTCTCTAGCCTGTGACTCCTTCTGAACCAACCCAATAAGATTTTGGATAAGAGTGTCTGTGTTGGGTGGTGGATTTGAAGGTGGTTGAGGGTTGAAGGGTGGTTTTTGGAAACCTTGCTTATGTGGGGGAATATATGTGGAATTTTGCTGAGGTTGCATATGTTGTGGGTTAAGAACATTCTGGCTTGTCCACCTCAGGTTGGGATGGACATTATTATTATTTGGGTCATAGAAATTATTCCCACGATAGTGTTGAAAAGCGGCACATGTCTCATTGGATGAAGTACAGAATTTTGACACGTGCCCTTCTCCACCGCACCTCTCACAAGCAAAGGGTCCGTCCTGAACGACGTTCACCTGGTAAATTCCTCCCTTGCTCCCACTTCCTAGATCGAACTTCCCTCAAGCCTCTAATTTTTCCAACTTGGCTGTCAAGGCCTCAATAGCTGCTAGGTTATACTCAGACTTCCTTTGATTACCTCTGGAAGTTCCATGTTCAACACGGTGTATAGCAACATCTTCTATCAATTTGAGACCCTTAGTCTCTCCTGAATTATCTTGGAATCTCCCATTAGCTGCAGCATCTAGATAGGCCCTGTTGTCATCGTAAAGGCCATTGTAGAACTGGTTACAAAGAAACCATTGTTCGAATCCGTGGTGTGGTATGGATCGAACAAGTCTCTTAAACCTGTCCCACGCCTCACTAAAATCCTCATTGGGACCCTGCTTGAAATTAGTAATCTGCGCCCTCAAAGCATTAGTCTTGGATGCAGAATAGTATTTTCTGTAGAATGCTAAGGCTAGGGTATTCCAATCCGTAACTCCCGCAGCAGTGCGGTCCAAATCTCTGTACCACTCCCTCGCAGCGTCCCTAAGAGAGAAGATAAACATGGTCTGCTTAATCTGGTCCTGCGTCACTCCTTCTAGGGTGCAATAGAGCATATGTAATCTGTGAAGATTTCAATATGCTTTGCAGCATCCTCATTGGCCGAGCCTCCAAATTGGTTTCTTTCAACCATAGTAATATAGGCAGGCTTGGCCTCGAATGGCTTCCCAGTACCTGCAGGTAAGGTGAACCCTTTGTATAGGTCCTTTGCCTGAGGCATGGAGTGACTGGTAATAGTAGCTTCCTCTGTCATGTTTTCTTCTTCTTTTGGAAAAACTGGAAAGTAGGTAAAAGGTGGTGTTCTTGGTGAAAGTGGATTGTTGAGTGAATTTGGTTGTGAAGGTGGCGTTTTTGGTGATGATGGTTGTTCAAAAATGTCTTCTTGAAATAGAGAAGATGGCGAACCTCCTTCCTGATTCGCTAGAAGTTGCTTTCTCCTTTCTCTACGAGTCTTCTCAAGCTCGTGGTCAAGTGGTAGGAGTTCTCCTTGAACTGACCTGCGCATAAGATGGAAACTACAAGAAAATGGTGAGAAGGTTTAAGGAACAAAAAGTTCCTTAAACAAAGAGAAACAAAAACAAAAACAATAAACACTGGCGTCACCTCCCCGGCAAGGGCGCCAAATATTGATGCCCCTTGTTGAGGGTATCAAAGATAAAATTTATAATTTCTAACTTTAACAATAGATAGTGAAAGTCAGGGTCGAACCACAAGGAGGTGGGGAATGTTTATTGTTTGATGTTAATGTCTAAAGTAACAATTTTTGGGGGATTGATTGATTGTGTACTAAGTCTAAGGCAAAGATAAAAATAAAACAAGAAAATAATTTTTCTGAAAAAAAAAGGAGGAAAGGAAGAAAGAAAGGAGAAAAGGAGAAAATTGGAGAAATTGTGATTTTCGCTCCAAAACTTTGAGCATTGGCATGTATGGAAAAATAATAAGAAGTGATCCTATAGTATGGATAGACGGTTGTTAGCTCGGTTTAACCCCTCTTCCCATAACTTATTTCAACCCCTTCTTACCCTTAGCCTCACAATCCCAAAATTGCCTCGGCATGTGTCATGGTTATCTAGTGTGGGAATGCATATGTACGGTTGTAGAGATTCTATTCATGTTAGATTGCAGGCATGTTCTTAAGGGTCGCAGATAGGTGAGAGTCTTTACTTTTATTTATCTTCTTATCTTTCACATATACATTTGACCCTTTGCTTTCATGAGTGTCTCGAGCGTACCGCGAGAGTCCAATTAGAATGAGTCTTGCAAGGTTGAAATTTTAGCATGCTATTCCAACATGTCCAATTCGTTTTGCTCTTGACATTATGCTTGATTGTATTTGAAGGTTGCATTAAAATTGGTTAGGCATAGTGTTGTGTTTGGTTATAAAAAGTGTGAAATCTGTTCCATTAGAAGTTTTTCTTTCTTTTGAGTCTTAGTGCTTGCTTGAGGACAAGCAAGGTTTGGTTTGGGGAGTTTCATACGTGCCTATTTTATGCATTTTATTTATTCTTTTGGCACGTATTTTCTTACATTTTCGTGACTTTTAGTTGCTATTTCTCCCGAAACGGTTTACTTTGCATTTCTATGTTTTATATGTAGGAATACGCGGAAGTGAGCAAAACTGAACCTTATTTGCCTTTTCGGAAGCTATTTTGAGTACTAATGCGGAGCAAGGATCCGAGTTGCACATCCAAGTGTTGTTATTGGGCCAGATTAAAGCTGGAACGAACAAGAAGTGGTCAACCGATCCGCGTCAGAGGTCGACCGACCGAAGCCCAGTTCACGTAAAAGTCCAGCAGCGCTTAAAGTGGTCGACCGACCCGCATCAGAGGTCGACCGACCAGAAGCTGACCCGGGGACTTTTGTTTCGTGTTTCTGCTTTCCTAATCTTGTAATAATTCTTATTTAAGGAGACCTAAACTCTTCAATTAGGTCAGGCAATTCTATTAGCAAGTAATCCTTTTATTATCAAGCAACCCTATGTTAAAAGAACTCCATAGTTTAGAAAGAGATTTTATTCCAAGTTTGCATCTTTTGTTCTTAGTTCCATAAAAGTTGTAAGTTTGCTACAATTAATCTTTCCTTTTAATTCAATCTTTTTGTTCATCTTATTGTTGTTCTTGAATTCATGTTTTCCCTTTTATTGTCATCTTTATTTATGTTAGTTCCTTTAATTTTCTTAGTTTTTGTTATTGTTAGTTTCATAATTAAGAGTATGCATAGCTAATTCTTGTGATTAGGAATTAGGGGAACCATGGTAAAGATTTGATTTTGTTAAGTTTAATGATTGAATTACCAATCCCCCATTGTTGTTGGTGAACTAATCCTTAAGATTGAAAGATTATTAGGATTAGTTTAACAACAACTTTGGGATTGCCATATGAACGAAAGTTTAGTGCTTTTCTAGGAACCCTAAGACCGTAAGGATTGGGTAGAATATTGACCTAAAGGTTTATTCTTTGTTCCTTGGGATTGTGTTATTTGATTATTTTACCCTTCATTGACTTGTTTTAACCATGGGGAACCAAAGTTCCTAATCTCCTTTTACCTTATTTTATTTCTCTTGTTTATTTTGTCCTTTTAGTTATTAGTTTAAATCTCAAATCAACCCCCCTTTTTGGTTACTTGCAATAGACTTTAAATTCACGAACATAATTAACCTTGTCTCTCCGTGGTTCGACCCTTGACTTATCCTATCTAAGTTTAAGCTGAGGTTTTATAAATCTTATCTTTGGCACCCCTCAACGACGGGTGTCACAAACCGTCTTACATCTTCATGGTGGAGAAGAACCAATTTGGGGGTGCGGCTAATGAGGATGCAGCAAAGCATATAGAAATCTTCACAGACTATATATGCTCTATCGCACCCCCAGATGGAGTGACCCTAGATCAGATTAAACAGACAATGTTCATCTTTTCCCTCCGAGACTCAGCGAGGGAGTGGTACCGAGACCTTGACCGCACTGCTGCGGGAGTGACCGACTGGAATACATTAGCCTTGGCCTTCTATCGGAAATATAATTCCGCGGCCAAGACTAATGCCTTGAGAGCGTAGATTACTAGCTTCAAGCAAGGAGCTTCTGAGGATTTCAGTGAGGCTTGCACTAGGTTCAAGAGACTCGTTCGATCCATACCTCATCAAAGATTCGAACAGTGGTTTCTATGCAACCAGTTCTATAATGGCCTATATGATGATAACCGTGCCTACCTAGATGCTGCTGCCAATGGGAGATTCCAAGAGAATTCGGGGGAGACCAAGGGTCTCAAGATTATTGAGGATGTCGCAATACATCGGGCTGAACACGGGACCTCCCGTGGGAATCAAATGAAAGCTGAGTCAAATGTAGCGGCCATTGAAGCTCTTATGGCCATGTTGGATAAGCTTGAGGTGAGTGGCGGTAAGTTTGAGGTTGGTAGTGGGAGCAAAGGCGGCATGTATCAAGTAAATGCAATTTCTGATGGGCCGTTTATTTGTGAGCGATGCGGAGGAGAGGGCCACGTTTCAAAGTTTTGTACATCTTCTAATGAAACGATCGCCTCTTTCCAACACTGCCACGGAAATAACTTCTATGACCCTAACAACAACAATATCCACCCACATATGAGATGGACGAGTCAAAACGTCCTTAACCCACAACATCAACAACAAAACCAAGCTTACGTCCCTCCGCACAAACAAAACTTTCAAAAACCACCCTCAACCACCTTCAAACCCACCACCCAATACGGATGCTCTAATCCAAAATCTTATCGGGTTGGTTTAGAAGGAGTCACGGGCGAGAGAGGCGGGTATGAAGATGTTGGAGTCTCAGATTGCTCTAATTGCGAGCAAGAATGATACGCGGGTCCCGGGTCAACTTCCGACCAAGATGGACTAGAAAAAGGAGACCCTTAACATCATATCTCTGCGAATTGGGGCCAAAGTGGGAGGTGAGAAGGCTGGTGGGAAAGGAAAGGAGAAAAAACAGAACCCGAGTAGCAGTGATGATGGTCGACCGACCACTGATGTTAGTCGGTCGACCACATGTGTGATTCCAGTAGCTTCTGGAAATTCTGCAGAGCTGGGAGATGGTCAACCGACCGGGAGTGCTGAACATGCAGATTCCTTTAGGCCTGAGAACCTAAGGGAATTCCTGTTTCGGGGTGACAAGACCCCCAAATTCTTAAGGAGAGCTGCAAATGCTGAGAGCTCTACTTCTCCATATCCGGAGCGACTTCTGCCCACGAAGGAACAGGTATCCTTCGACAAATTCAAAGATGTTATGCGTTCACTCAATGTTCAAGTACCATTTTTAGAATTAGTCCAACAGGTTCCTTCTTACTTAAAGTTTATGAGACAGCTTTTAACCCGAAAGCGGTCTCTAGGTAAGTTAGAGTTAGTGGCACTTACTGAGGAGTCCTCTAGTTTCTTGACCCATGTCATTGCACCCTATAAGTTAGAGGACCCAGGTAGTTTTTCTGTACATTGCAACATAGGGACCTTCCCAGTCAAGAAGGCCTTGTGTGACTTGGGGGCTAGCATTAGTGTTATGCCTTTAAGTGTGACCATAAAATTAGGAATGACTACTGACACCCGTCGTTGAGGGGTGCCAAAGATAAGATTTATAAAACCTCAGCTTAAACTCAGTTAGGATAAGTCAAGGGTCGAACCACAGAGAGACAGGGTAAATTACGTTTGTAAATTTAAAGTCTATTGCAAGTAACCAAAAAGGGGGGGTTTGAATTGGGATTTTAACTAACAACTAAAGTAACAAAATAACAAGAAAATTAAGATAAGATAGAAAGGAGATTAGGAACTTAGGTTCCCCATGGTCAAAACAAGTCAATGAAGGGTAAAATAACCAAATAACACAATCCCAAGGAACAAAGAATAAACCTTTAGGTCAAAATTCTACCCAATCCTTACGGTCTTAGGGTTCCTAGAAAAGCACTAAACTTTCGTTCAAGGGCTATCCCAAAGTTGTTGTTAAACTAATCCTAATAATCTTTCAATCTTAAGGATTAGTTCACCAACAACAATGGGGGATTGGTAATTTAATCATCAAACTTATCAAAGTCAAGTTATTACATGGTTCCCCTAATTCCTAATCACAAGAATTAGTTATGCATACTTCTAATTATGAAACTAGCAATTACTAAGAATATTAAAGAGATAAACATAATTAAAGAAGACAATAAAAGGGAAAACATGAAATAAGAAATAACAACAAGATGAATAACAAGATTGAATCAAAAGGAAAGATTAATTATCACAAACTTACAACTTGAATGGAAATCCTAAGAAGAAAGATGAAAGCTTGATACCAAAAAGTCTAACAATGGAGTCTTTAACATAAAGTACTTGGATGAAAATTACTTAGGTAGAAAATTGCTAAAAAACTACTTAACCTAATAGAAGAGTTTTGGTCTCCTTAAATAAGAAAATATTACAAGATTAGGAAAACAGAAAATAAAATGGAAGTCTCGAAACAGGGTCTGGTCGGTCGACCTGTTTTCTCGGTCGGTCGACCGGTTCTGCCAATGCGGACTTATTTTCTGCGAATTTGGGCTTCCGTGAAGAATTGGGCCCGATTACGTAGTTGACATCGGTCGGCCGACCTGTTTTCTCGGTCGGTCGACCGATCCTCTTTATTTTCAGTTTCGATCCAGCCCGATAATTATACTTGAATACACCATCTGAATTACTGCTCCAAAACAGCTTCCTAAAGGCAAATAAGGCTTGGTTTTGCTTACTTCCGCGTATTCCTACATACAAAACACAGAAATACCAAAGTAGACAGTATGGGAGAAAAAGCAACTAAAAAGTCACGAAAGTGTAAGAAAATACGTGCCAAAAGAGTAAATAAAATGCATAAAATAGGCACGTATCAAACTCCCCAAACCAAACCTTGCTTGTCCTCAAGCAAGCACTAAGACTCAAAAAGAAAATAAAACTTCTAATGGAACGGACTTCATACTTTTCACAACCAAACACAACACTATGCTTAACCAATTTAATGCATCCTTCAACTATAATCAAACATAATGTCAAAAGCAAAACGAATTAAACATGTTGTAAAAGCATGCTAAAATTTCGACCTTGCAAGACCCATTCTAATTGGACTCTCGCGGTACGCTCGAGACACTCATGAAAGCAAAGGGTCAAATATATATGTGAAAGATAAGAAGATAAAAAAAAGTAAGGACTCTCACCTATCTACGACCCGTAAGAACATGCCTGCAATCTAACATGAATAAAATCTCTACAACCGTACATATGCATTCCCACACTAAATAACCATGACACATGCCGAGGCAAATTTGGGATTGTGAGGCTAAAGGTAAGAAGGGGTTTAAAATAAGTTATGGGAAGAGGGGTTAAACCGAGCTAACATCCGTCTATCCACACTATAAGATCACTTCTTTTTGCTTGTGAATTTTTTTTTTTTTTTTTTTTTTTTTTTTCATATATGCCAAAGTTCCACAATTCTTCCAAATTTTTTTTTTGTTTTTTTTTTTTTTTTTTTCTTTCTTTCTTTGAAAAAACGGCCCATTCAATGGTCCTGGTCGACCGACCAGGGAAACTGGTCGACCGACCAGCCTTGAAAACAGGCTGCTCCATTTTTTTTCTATCATTCCCCCTTTTTTTTTCGTTTTTCTGTGTCTTTCTTTTTCTCTTTTTTTTTCTATCATTCTCCCAAAATCAAAATTCACCGATGAAGCATAAACCAAAGGATGGCAAGGAAAACAGTCCCATTACTAAATTACTAGCTCGGCTAGGGTAAGCAAGTTTTAGAATGTAGCCAATGGGTAAAAGAGTTCAATTTGGCTATGTGAGGATAATGGGAATAATGAGAAAGGGGGTACCTCTACCACATGTGTCAACAAACCACAAAACCGAATGCATACAGGTATTAAGAAGACAAAATTCATGTTTATGCATATTGATGTAACATGCCTCAAGAGGAGAAACTACTCACATCCTATATGAAATCGGTCATGGATGTCACCGATTTATTAAGCTCTAATCCTTAGAATATATAGTAGCTTGCCAAGAAGAGAGTCAAGTCTAATAATTTAGCATGAAATCAACAAAAATTCGTAGATAATGCAAAAGACTAGCTTGAAAATTTTTTGAAAAATGCAAGGCAAAGCAATATGTGATATGTTAGACATGAATTGTATTTATCCGTTCCGACTCGACCTAAGAACTTAAGACAGAGAAGAACGCCCGACAGGAAAGGACACGCGACAAGAGAGGATGAAAACAAGAAAAACACCTAAAGGAATGAAAAACAAAAGACACAAAAACAATTGCATACTCACAAAGGAGTATGCAAACACCCTCCCCAAACCAAAACGCACAATGCCCCCATTGTGCTCATCAGCATACAACCACAGCATAGGGATGGGGGTAGGCGGAAAAGAAGCAAACAAAGAAAAGAAAAGGAAAAAGACTAAAAATTACAAAAAGAGTCTAAGGAGGAAGGAGGGGAAAACTGGAAATCGAAAGGGGAAAATTGGAAATCTAAGGGAGGAAAACACTTACAAAATAAATGTGGACCTCTCCAAATCGAACCAATCAATAGGGGCCTCCCCAAACCGAACCCCAAAGAGGGTAAGGTTAAGCACGTCCCTATCCCGCTGAGTCGTAGAACGGCTCAGCGTTCTCCTCACCTTCTCCCTCATCGCCATCCTCCTCAGACCCTACTCCTGTTCCTGAGGCAGAGCCTGAAGCTTCACCATGGTCACGACCGCCTGCGAGAGGTGTGTACCAGGTGGGGTGAGTCCACGGGCCGGTTGGGAGCCTACCTTGTGTGGCATACTCCCTGTAAACCGGGTATTGGAAGAGACTATCGTCCAACCGCTTTTGGCTGAACTGCGTGCAAAGACTCGCCAGCATTTGTGGCATAGATCTGTCATCAACAAAAGGAGGAACATAAACATTAGGAGGAGCAGTAAAATCAGATGGGTACCCTGTCCCAGGTGTGGCATGGTGGCCACCGGAAGCAGGGGCCCTGAAACCTCTAGAAGTGCCTCCCCTAAGCGGGAGGCGGTAAGACGGGAGTAGTGGTCGGGGCTCCCCTATAACAGTAGAAAGGGGGAACATAGGGGGAGCCATGGTGATGGGGATGCGGTCACTGAGATAGGTGTCTATTTTCCAAACACCTCTACTGTTTACCCAACGCACGGACCTGATATAAGCCATGTCCATGTATCGGGAGAGAGGGTCGACCGCATCCTCATAGCGAGGGAACTGGGGTACAAAAGAGCGGGCTAATCGGGTGACTAGCCCACCACAGACAATAGTGGTCAAAGAAGTTCCCTCACCCACTGACACAAAATGAGTGGCGACCAAATGAGCAGTGTTATAAGACTGCTGACCCGTACGTCCGATGTTAAGATAACCGGACAAAATGGAGAGCTCAATGTTGTTAACATTTTGAGACTCTTTGCGGCCGAAAACAGTGTTGGCCAACAGACGCAAAAAATAACGGGGGGTGGGAAGGTGGATGGTACTGTTTTTCTTCTTCACATCGTTGGAGTCAGAAATACAGGACCACATATCAGAATACGACCCCGTGGAGTCATCAGTAAGACCCTCAGAAGACAGACCCAAAATTTGAGCAAATTGGGTTAAAGTTAAAGCATAAGTTTCATTGAACATGCGAAAAGAGATACAAAAACTATCATAGCCGGGGTGAAGAGCCCCTAAATCAAAGGTAAAGGAAGAGAAGAACTCAAGAGTAAGAAGGCGGTAGGTGATCTCGTCCATAGAGACAAGGCCTGCAAACCCGGTCCCAATGAGCATGGAAACCACCTCGTCATGGCATCCCAAGGCATGCAAAGCTGAGACACATAGGAAACGGGTCGCCACTACCGCGCAATGAGCGCTCAGATGGAGGAATCGGGCCTTCTGGGCCGGAGAGCTGAAAGTGATCTGCGGATAGTCCGGTAGACTATCCGTGTCTTGAACTGCTAGACCTCTCGACCTAGAGAAACGTCCTCTAGAAGTGCCTGCACCCGTGGTGCGTGCGCGCTTCCCACCTTGATCACGGCTAGACATCGTAAAGCTGAAAAGTTCAAATAAAGATATAAGTCTTATGAGCATAAGAGAACATTGCTTTAACAGAATTAGGCACGAAAAATTGCAAAACAGAAACTTTTGTCACAGCTCTGGTCGGCCGACCAGAGTAGCCAGTCGGTCGACCAAATTTTTCAAAACGGTCTGTATTTTTCTGCTGCAATGAGAAATCAGAAACTGAGAAAATCATGAAAAATGCAGGTATGGTCGGTCGACCGTAATAACAGGTCGGTCGACCAAATTACGAGAAAAAATCAGAAACTGTACAACAATTAAACTCAGGAAAACGCGACTCTGGTCGGCCGACCTCAATTTCCGGTCGGTCGACCGACCTTTGTCAGAAAAGAAATCCAGATCTGTAAATTTAAAACCCAGAAATTCAAATTTCAGTCGGCCGACCTCCGTTTCCGGTCGACCGACCGTAACAGTGATGGCGTCGGGTTTCGCGGTTTGAATTTCGCGCGGAAAAAGGCATAAAAATTGTAAGGAAGAATTAAACTATCCTAATTAGCACAAAATCACCCAAAATTTTCAGATCTAAGCATATAAACTCAAGAAGAAGGAGAAAACTAACATAAAAACACATAAACAAGCATGAAAGCGGAATTAAGAGCAAAATTGAACTTAAAAAGATAAACTCATACTACCTAAAACGAAAATAAGAAGGTAAAAACTAAAAAGAGAGAAAGAAAATGGAGGAAAAACATACCTTGAGGATGGAAAATGAAAGAGAGTAAGTAAAATGGTGAAGGAGGAAGATGGGTGAATAGTTTTTAGGATTTTATGAGAGAGAGGGAGTGCTGGTAGAATGAATAGGTCAAAGCAATAATTTTATGTTCAAAACACAACAAACCCGTGACATTGATTCTGAAAAAAAAACCGTAAAAAAAAACGTGGTCGGTCGACCAGAAAAGCTGGTCGGTCGACCACTGTACTTTTACCTGCTCTGCGATTTTACTTACTATGTCGGAAAAAATTCAAAAAGCTGTCAGTCTGGTCGGTCGACCAGAAAGGTCGGTCGGTCGACCATTGTACTGACTAATACCGATTTTTTTTTTCTTTTTCTGTAGTGATTTCAATTTCCACCTGAGGATAAAACGAAAAAAAAAAGAAGGAAAAACGTAAATTTAAAACTAAAGCACGGGTTGCCTCCCGTGTAGCGCTGGTTTAAGAGGTCCCGCACGACCCTTTACCTTCTAAGGAGCGTTCTAAAAAGGGTCAAAGTAAGAAACTTCGACTTTTCCGACATACTCATTTTCTCCTCGGAAGTGCTTCACATATTGGCCATTGACTTTGAACCTCTCACCAGATGAGGTTTCTAATTCGATTGACCCGAATTTTGAGACAGCTATGACGGTGTAGGGTCCGCTCCACCTGGATTTCAGCTTACCAGGAAAAAGACGAATACGAGCATTAAAAAGCAGCACCCTATACTATCACCTACCTGAAAGTCACGTCTAATGATTCTCTTGTCATGCCAGCGCTTTGTTTTCTCCTTATAAATCCTGGCATTGTCATAGGATAACAACCTGAGTTCTTCTAACTCGTTGAGCTGCAATAAACGTTTCTCACGGGAAAGATTAGGGTCTAAATTAAGATCACATATAGCCCACCAAGACTTACGTTCTAACTCAACTGGTAAATGACAAGTTTTACCATAAATCAATCTGAATGGTGACATTCCTATTGGAGTTTTGAACGCGGTTCTATAGGCCCATAAAATGTCATCAAGTTTTAGGCTCCAATCTTTCCTATACTTAGAAACTACCTTGGCTAGGGTCTCCTTGAGTTCTCTATTAGAGATCTCAACTTGACCACTAGTCTGAGGGTGATAGGCTAAACCCCTACGATGTTGGACACCGAATTTATTTAACAAATCACCTAGGCGTTTCTCCTTGAAATGCATACCTCCATCACTTATGACAACCCTAGGGACACCAAAACGAGGGAATACGATTTTTTTAAACATCTTAATAACAGCTTTTGCATCACAGTGGGGAGTAGCAATAGCTTCTACCCACTTAGACACATAATCAACAGCCACAAGAATATACCTGTTACCTTGACTACTGGGAAAAGGTCCTTGATAATCAATGCCCCAAACATCAAAAATCTCTACCTCTAAAATACCTACTTGTGGCATCTCATGTCTTTTTGAGACATTCCCAGTCCTTTGACAGGCATCACAGTTACCTACAAAATTTCTACAATCAGCATGTAAAGTAGGCCAATAAAAACCAGACTGTAATACCTTAGCCACGGTCCTAGATGGACCGTGGTGACCACCATATGCAGAAGAGTGACATGCTTCCAGAATGTCCTTCACCACCCATTGGGGGACGCATCTCCGGATAAGTCCATCTCCGCATTCTTTAAAAACATAAGGGTCATCCCAAAAATACTGTTTCGCATCAAACATAAATCTCTTCTTTTGTTGCCAAGCAACTCAGGAGGGATTTTACCTGTAACAACAAAATTAGCAAAATCAGCATACCAAGGAGGGGGATAAGAACCTGAACTATTAATGATAAATAAACTTTCATCAGGAAACGAATCATCAATAGGTAAAGAATCTTCCCCATCAGTCAGCTGCAGGCGAGATAAATGGTCAGCTACCACGTTTTCCGCGCCTTTCTTGTCCCTGATCTCAATGTCAAACTCTTGGAGAAGGAGGATCCACCTTAAAAGTCTTGGCTTTGAATCCTTCTTTTGAAAAAGACTTTTTAAAGCTGCATGGTCAGTATAAACAATTACCTTATTACCTACTAAATATGATCTAAATTTTTCTAAGGCAAATATGACGGCTAGCATCTCCTTCTCTGTGGTGAAATAGTTGACTTGAGTCTCATCCAGGGTGCGGCTCGCATAGTATATAGCATTGAGAGCCTTGTTCTTCCTTTGACCAAGCACAGCACCCAGAGCATAATCACTAGCATCGCACATGATCTCGAATGGGAGATTCCAATCTGGTGGCTGGATGATTGGTGCTGAGACCAAAGCTTCCTTCAACCTGTTAAAAGCTGAAAGGCACTCATCAGAAAAATCAAAAATGGCATCTTTAAGAAGCAATTGTGTAAGTGGTTTAGCAATTTTAGAGAAGTCCTTAATGAAACGCCTGTAAAAACCTGCGTGCCCTAAGAAACTTCTCACCCCTTTGACATTAATAGGAGGGGGTAATTGCTCAATCACTTGTACCTTTGCTTTATCAACATGTATACCTTTATCTGAAATTAGATGCCCTAAAACTACCCCTTCAGTAACCATAAAATGACACTTCTCCCAATTTAAGACAAGGTTTACATCAATACATCGCTGCAAGACTTTATCAAGATTAGCTAAGCATTGATCAAAAGCATTACCATAAACAGAGAAATCATCCATAAATACCTCCATAATGTTTTCTATAAAGTCTGAAAAAATACCCATCATACACCTTTGAAAAGTAGCAGGAGCATTGCATAACCCAAAAGGCATCCTGCGATAAGCAAAAACACCCTGTGGACATGTAAAAGTAGTCTTACTCTGATCATCAGGATGGATGGGAATCTGGAAGAAACCTGAAGAACCGTCTAGAAAACAGAAGAATTTATTAGAAGCCAATCTTTCAGTCATTTGGTCAACAAAAGGAAGGGGGAAATGGTCTTTCTTGGTGGCGGCATTTAACTGTCTATAATCAATGCACATCCGCCACCCAGTCGCAACTCTAGTTGGTATTAACTCATTTTTATCATTCTTAACCACTGTGGTCCCTCCTTTCTTAGGAACCACCTGAACTGGGCTAACCCACTTAGAGTTGCCAACTGGATAGATAATACCTGCATCAAGAAGCTTCATAACCTCAGCCATAACTACATCCTGCATCTTAGGGTTCAATTTACGCTGTCCCTGTCTATAGGGCTTATGCCCTTCCTCTAAATCTATTCTGTGCATACAAACATCAGGGCTTATGCCCTTAATATCATCCAAAGAATAACCTAGAGCTTTTCTATTCTTTTTAAGAACAGCCATTAAAGCAGAAAGTTGGTCAGGACTAAGTTTAGAGCTAACAATTGCAGGGTATTGCTCAGTATCATCTAAAAACATATTTAAGATTAGGAGGAAGTGGCTTACGCTCTGGTGCTTTTACCTCAACTGCCTGAACAGAATTAGTATCTATAGAATAGCACATGTTTACCAGACTTGCATTAGCTAGGCTTATGAGCTTCTCATTCTCTTCTTCAGTGAGCTCATATTCCTCTTCCTCTTCTTCTATCAAATCCAGCTTTTCAGCATCCTCAGCTGGAGTACCTGCATACTTATCCAAAACCGTCAGATCATCTAAGGGATCCTTGGTCAAGGATTCCCTCCAATTAAGGATAACATTCCTGTCTACAATATCGATGGAACAGCAAGTATCATCAGTAGGAATAGTTGCCTTATGGGCAAGACTAAACTCGATAGTGTCATCCCCAATCTCTAAAGTAATGGTCCCGCGTTTGACATCTATCACAGCCCCAGCTGTGTGTAAAAAAGGTCTACCTAAAATAATAGGTATTCGACTATCCTCAGCAATGTCTAAAACAACGAAATCCACAGGAATAAAGAACTTTCCCACTTTTACTGGGACATCCTCCAAGACCCCTAGTGGTCTTTGGGTTGATCTATCAGCCATCTGTACGGTAATATTGGTGACTTTAAGTCTACCTAAACCAAGTCTTTCACATACAGAATAAGGTATGACACTGACACTAGCCCCTAAATCACAAAGGGCTTTCCCTATTAAATGATTACCTATGGTACAAGGGATGGAAAAACTACCTGGGTCTTTTAACTTGGGTGCTATATTATCTTGTGAAAGAACATAACATTCTTCCACAAGAGCAACAGCACCGTCGTCCTGAAAGTTCCTCTTACGACTTAAAATATCTTCCATGAATTTAGCATAAGAAGGTACCTGGGTAATTAAGTCAGTGAAAGGGATGGTTACTTCAAGATTCTTCACCATCTCTAAAAACTTACCAAATTTCTTATCCTCCTTTGAATTTCTCAGTCTTTCAGGATAAGGAATGGTGACTTTAGCCATAGGATCAGCAACCTTTGGCTTTTTCAGTTGTAGAATTTCGGCAATACCTTGAATAAAGGAAGGATCCAGTGATTCCGGAGTCAAAACAGCAATCTGCTCAGGAACGTCGGTCGGTCGACCAGTAGCAGTGGTCGGTCGACCAGAGTCTGCAAAATCCGATTTTTTTTCTTTTTCGGAATCTGATCTCACGTCAGGAACAGTGGTCGGTCGACTTACGGTAGCAGTCGGTCGACCTCCTGCTCCTTTGACGGGATCGGATTCTTTGGTCGGAATCTCGGCTGGATCATCCTCTTGAGTTGCTTCTTCACAAACACGGCCACTCCTTAGATTTATGACGTTCAGCGTCTCCATGGGTCCCTCAGAACTAGCTGGAGAGCTAGTTCTTTGATTGGCTATGTTCATCAAGTGCTCCTCAAAAATCTTCGTGGAAGTGCAGTGAGCCTCATTCATCTTAAAAACTGCCGTGGTTAAGGCATCAACAATAGCGCTTAATTTCTCAATTTCTCCCGTGTTGTCGACCGTAGTAACTAGGTTCGCACTTTCAAGCTTTAGCTGGGTTGCTTCAAGCTTTTCGAAACGGGCTTCAACTGTTGTCTCAAGAGCCATCACTCTATTCATCTCTACATTCAGCCTTCTTGAATTCCCACGTGAACCCTTAAAAGTAGCCTTATGTACCGCCATGTCTTCAATGGTTTCCCAACCCTTCATATGATCGGTGTTGTTCTGAAATCTCCCATTGGCGGCCACATCAAGAATCATTTTATAGTCATCATAAAGAGAGTTGTAAAAACGGTTACATAGGTCCCATTGTGGAAGGTTATGGTGAGGGATAGAACGGACCAATTTCTTGAATCGATCCCATGCTTCACAAAATCCTTCATCAGGTCCCTGCTGAAAGTTACGGATTTGGTTTCTCAAGTCCTCAGCTTTTGCAAGAGGGAAGTATTTTTTGTAAAAAGCCAAGGCCAAGGTGGTCCAATCTGCAACCCCTTCACTTGTCTTGTTAAGGTCCCGGTACCATTCTTGCGCGTCTCCTTTTAATGAGAACAAGAACAGAGTTGCCAGCACCTCGTCTCTAGATACCCCTTCAGGTAGGGGTATGAAACAACAATAATCCGTGAAGGTTGTAACATGCTTTATTGGATCTTCATCGGGTAGACCAGAAAATTGACTCTGCTCTACCAAAGAAATATGAGTCGGGCGGAGTTCAAAGGAGCCAGTGGTGGGTTTAGGCAAGGTGAATCCCTTTGGTAAATCTTTAGGCTTCGGCTGTAGGAAGCTATAAATAGAGTCCATAAAGAGAGTACTCAAGCCTTCCTCTCAAAAACCTGTCTTCTAAACAGCACTAGAAGAAAAGGTAAGAACGGTCTTAAGGAACCTAAGTTCCTTAAGACAAGAAAAAATAAACTAAAAATTAACAAACAGAATTATACCGTCTCCCCGGCAACGGCGCCAAAATTTGACACCCGTCGTTGAGGGGTGCCAAAGATAAGATTTATAAAACCTCAGCTTAAACTCAGTTAGGATAAGTCAAGGGTCGAACCACAGAGAGACAGGGTAAATTACGTTTGTAAATTTAAAGTCTATTGCAAGTAACCAAAAAGGGGGGGTTTGAATTGGGATTTTAACTAACAACTAAAGTAACAAAATAACAAGAAAATTAAGATAAGATAGAAAGGAGATTAGGAACTTAGGTTCCCCATGGTCAAAACAAGTCAATGAAGGGTAAAATAACCAAATAACACAATCCCAAGGAACAAAGAATAAACCTTTAGGTCAAAATTCTACCCAATCCTTACGGTCTTAGGGTTCCTAGAAAAGCACTAAACTTTCGTTCAAGGGCTATCCCAAAGTTGTTGTTAAACTAATCCTAATAATCTTTCAATCTTAAGGATTAGTTCACCAACAACAATGGGGGATTGGTAATTTAATCATCAAACTTATCAAAGTCAAGTTATTACATGGTTCCCCTAATTCCTAATCACAAGAATTAGTTATGCATACTTCTAATTATGAAACTAGCAATTACTAAGAATATTAAAGAGATAAACATAATTAAAGAAGACAATAAAAGGGAAAACATGAAATAAGAAATAACAACAAGATGAATAACAAGATTGAATCAAAAGGAAAGATTAATTATCACAAACTTACAACTTGAATGGAAATCCTAAGAAGAAAGATGAAAGCTTGATACCAAAAAGTCTAACAATGGAGTCTTTAACATAAAGTACTTGGATGAAAATTACTTAGGTAGAAAATTGCTAAAAAACTACTTAACCTAATAGAAGAGTTTTGGTCTCCTTAAATAAGAAAATATTACAAGATTAGGAAAACAGAAAATAAAACGGAAGTCTCGAAACAGGGTCTGGTCGGTCGACCTGTTTTCTCGGTCGGTCGACCGGTTCTGCCAATGCGGACTTATTTTCTGCGAATTTGGGCTTCCGTGAAGAATTGGGCCCGATTACGTAGTTGACATCGGTCGGCCGACTTGTTTTCTCGGTCGGTCGACCGATCCTCTTTATTTTCAGTTTCGATCCAGCCCGATAATTATACTTGAATACACCATCTGAATTACTGCTCCAAAACAGCTTCCTTAAGGCAAATAAGGCTTGGTTTTGCTTACTTCCGCGTATTCCTACATACAAAACACAGAAACACCAAAGTAGACAATATGGGAGAAAAAGCAACTAAAAAGTCACGAAAGTGTAAGAAAATACGTGCCAAAAGAGTAAATAAAATGCATAAAATAGGCACGTATCAACTACCTTCGCCATGACAAGTATGACGGTGCAAATGGCAGACCGTACGTCTATGGAACTCATAGGGGTGTTGGAAAACATCCCTGTTCGCATCCACAAATTTTTCTTCCCTGTGGACTTTGTAGTATTAGACATCCCTGAGGATGCCCATATACCTATCATCCTAGGAAGACCCTTCTTACACACTGCGGGTGCCATCATTGACGTAGGGAGTGGGACCTTGACCTTCAAGGTCGGGAAGCACTCTATCATCTTTGGGCTCTCCTATAGGAAGAAGGACGCTATGACCCCCATCACATGTAATGCTATCACTTCTAAAAAGAAGTATGAGGTCATCACCACTTCTCCTACTTTAGAACCTACACCCATTCCTGTTTTTACACCTCCGCCCCAGATTGGGAGCAATATGGAGGATGCTCTTGTTTTGCCTATTGCAGGAAACGGTTTGGGGAAGCCCTTATTCAAGGAGGTCATGGTGCAACGAGGAGGACTCGGGATCTTGAGTTATCGTGAGAAAGATGATCCGGATATGGTGGATGAGGAGGACAAGAAGAGAAGAGGAGAAAAAGAGTGGTCTGTCACATATGCTTTGTGACGGAGTGGAGACGTGTTTAAAAATCCAAGCAAACACGGTGGAGACCACGGCATATAGCCAAAAGCCATGGTCCGAGATTTTCCGCATCTTTCGCGGATGAGTTTTTTCAAGTTTTTGATTCTTAAGACAATTTTCAGTTTTGTTAAGACTTTTTTAGTTTTGTTTGCGTTAGTTTTAGAACAATTTTTGCTTTAGTTGCGTAGTTTAGACATTTAGACTTGGATTCTGGATTTTTGCGCATGTTTTGGGCGCTTGTATAATGTTTTACAGGTTTGGGGAAGGTTAACTTGGTTGATACGAGTTAACTTCAAGAGGAAGAAGGCCACCGTACAGGAATAATGGTCGACCGACCACCATCATCAGTCGGTCGACCAGATCCCTGCAGATTAGAAGGCACTGTAACTTGTCATCAGGTCGGTCGACCGAACAGAAGGGTCGATCGACCACTATACCTGTTGCAGCATATTCGTAATTGCTTTGGGAAACATGCAAACACGATAAGGGAGTTCTTTTCCCTATTCTTTCCCTTGCGCTTTACTTCTTCTTCTTTTTACCTTTAATCCATTATCTAGCACCTAAAACGTATTTAATCCCCGATAAAGGTCTTTCTTCGTCTATCTTTTTCAGGTACTCGGAGTGGCACTGCTGGCCACCGAAACCTCCTAGCTTACGCTGGTTTGGGGAGGTTTCCATTGCGCTTTAAAATATGGTGAGTTCCTTCCATGTTTCCTTGGTTTTTATCTTTTCACATTTTTCCTTTATTTTTATAAACCCTTTACTTAGGCTAATGCACAATGGGGACATTGTGCGGGTTGGTTTGGGGAATGGTTTTTGTGTCACATGCATTGTTCCACTATTTTTGTCACACGTTTATTGCATTTCTGTTTTGCATTGTTCTTTTCTTTATTTTCCTTGCATATACAAAAATTCAAAAAAAAAAAAAAATTCAAAATTTCAAAAAAAATGCACGTTTATTTTAGCATATAGGTCGAGTCGGAACGAGAGTATTTCAATGATGACTTTGCAATTTTCACATGTCTATGCCTTTGCCTTGCCTTGTTAACATGTTTTAGTACTAGAATCATATGCATATCTACGAGTTTTTGTCAAACTATTTGTGTTTCTTGAGACTGGACTTTTACTTTGGCAATCTACTTAACATTCTGAGTTTTAGAGCTTTATCCCTGGTTTCATTCTTAAGCCAGTTGTCTAGGATGTGAGTAATATTCCCCTTGGAACTTGTTACATCAATATGCATAAGCATGAACATGAATTGCTATATACATATTTACTATCTTGTTTTGTGAGTCTTGTTACGTGCATTTGAGGTCCCCTTTTCTCTTATTTACCCAAAAGCCTTACATAGCCAAAATTGCCTTTTTGTCCCCCAAAACTACATCGTATATTTAGCCTACCCTACCGAGCTGGTATTTGTGGTTGATGAAAATTTTTTGAGGCATTTTTGGTTTGTTTGCCACCTTGAGCAAGAAGAGAAAAGAAAGAAAGAAAAAGGAAAAAGGAAAAAGAACAGAAAATCCAGAAAGAAAGAAAAAGGAAAAAGGAAAAAGAACAGAAAAGAAAGAAAAGAAAGAAAAAGGAAACGAAAAAAAATCAAACAAAACTTGCAAGTCGGTCGACTGACCGCCCCTCTTGGTCGGTCAACCAACTGACAGAAACATGAATTCATTCGTTCAGAAAAAAATCCCTTTCTTTTACAACTTATCACTCCCGTACTTCATTCAAATATTTGGGAGTCCTTCCTTCTATATAATGTAAGATTTGTGCTACAAAAATAGCACCTTCATAATGTCAAAAGTCGTGAAATATGTTGATTGGAAACCGGTTTTACTAGCTTGGTTACTAACCCCAATTGTCCAAAAACATCTTAACCTCTTTTATCTTTCACCTCACATACCCCTCATTACCTCAATTGCATGTGTCAAGGTTACTTAATAAGTATGTTTATGCACGGTTGTAGAATTCTTTTTCATGTTAGATTGCAGGCATGTTTTCATGGGTCAAAGTTAGGTGAGTGTCTTTACAATATACTTCTTTCTATCTTTTACATACACTCACCCTTTACTTAATGTGTGATTTGAGCAACCCGCGAGAGTCCATGGTATAAAGTTTCTATAGTCGATAGATTTGCAAGTTTTGACAACTCCATAACTCGTTTGCATGATTCTTAAACTTTTTCCTTGCTAACTTGGCATTAAATTTGGTTTAGGCTAACATGTAAATTTCGCTCTAAGATTGAAATTATTCCATTAGTTTAAGATCGAGTCTAATTATTGCTTGAGGGCAAGCAAGGTTTGGTTTGGGGAAATCGATGCGTGTCTATTTTATGATGTTTTACATCTATTTTTACACGCATTTTAGAGCTCATTTACGATATTTTAGCCTCTATTTCCCAAAAATTGTCTACTTTCGTATTTGTATGCTCTTTTGCAGAATTATGCGGAAAAGAGGTGATTTTAGGCCAAATTGCTACCCTCGGGATTTTTGCATAACCAAGGATCGAGGAGAAAACAACTCAAAGCGCGAACCAAGGACCAAAGGATTAATTTAAGACGAATTCAAGGCTGACACAAAGGAAAACCGGTCGACCGACCGACTACCCTGGTCGGTCGACCAAGATACCTGTTATCTCAAAGCCAGAGTTCAACTTACGGAAGCAGAAGTCCATTGGACCCGATAATCAGTCGACCGACCGAGACCCCTGGTCGGTCGACCGCAGCGCAGTGTCAGGAAAATTTCCGCAAAAGCCCACGCGTGATTAGGTTATGAAAGAAGCTTTTGTAATTCTTCTATTTAAACCTAATTCGTGGTTAGGGGTTAAGAATCTAGTTTTCACTGGGTCTTTAGCATCTTATTCCTTAGTTCTCTGTAATCACAATAATTATTGTTCTTTAAGTTTTTAAGTTTTATTTCATTGTTCAAACTTTCTTTCCACGGGAATCATTAAGTTCTTTCTTTTGCCCTAATTCCTATTCGCGGTAATTCCTCTTTTGATTTCAGTTTCTCAATTGTTATCGTTATAAAATTGCTAGAATCCGGTTTAGTGTAGAATCCCGAAACCTTGATTGATTATCACGTGTTTAGATTGTTGTTTGCTATGAATACCACATTTCTTACTGTTATTATCGTTATTATCATAGTCATGAGTAGCTAATTTCATATGTTAGGATATAGGGATTAAATTGCGTAGATGGTATAAAATCAGATTCGACCTGTAGCAGACTTTGGTCGGCCGACCGACTTAACTGGTCGGTCGACTGAGGTAGTTGGTCGGCCGACTGGGTTAGCTGGTCCGTCGACTGACCTCGCGTATGTTTTCAGTTCGTTTTCTTTCGTTAATTATAATACCCTATAATGAGACTGAAAGGAGACTTATAGGATGTTAGTAATGACTTACCCAAGGTTGAAAGACACGGGAAGGGCATTGGTTAACACTTTAGGACGGCTAGGTTGCTTAAGACTGAAAAGTATGTGACCTAGAATTTAGGAATCACCCTTATTGTTGACACCCAATATTTGTGAGACCTAGGAACTAATAGAATAGGGCGAAAGGAGCTATTAGGTATCATAGACCGAAAGGATATGTTACACCCCTTACGCGACTGCAATACATGTTGACTTAGACTTTATACCATCATAGCTATTTATTACCCGAACATCCTAGCATCGTTTTATCATAAGTTTTATCTTATTCTTATTTCTTGTTTTATTCCTGTCTTTATAACTAGACTTAGTGACAAACAGACAAACAACCCCCAATTTGTTACTTCAAAACATTGACTTAGAACAATAAACATTCCCCACCTCCTTGTGGTTCGACCCTGACTTTCACTATCTATAGTTAAAGTTTAGGAATATAAATTTTATCTTTGAAGCCCTCGACGACGGGTATCAAGAACAATATTGCCAAGCGAGTTTCTAATATCTTAAGATTATAAAATCTAAACATGAAGTTTATACACTTTACTTCAAATTTAAGTTGACGAAATTAAATAAAATATATTAAATGTCCGAAAATCACTTTAAATTATTAAAAATGCGAATTTCGTAAATACGGGATGTTACAGCATCGGGGTTGCCCAGCCCTCTGCAGTTTAGGCGCATTAGACTCATAATGCCCGGCGGGGTTGAGTCGTCTCAACTATCGCCTCAGGTGAAATCACACCCATAGATAAACGCACTTTTTTTGAAGCCCTCAGCCTCCTTTAAGTTCCGCAGATCTTCCGCCAAGGCATCCCCCTGACTTCCCTTCTTCTGCCCTAAAGTCGGACCTCCTCCCTCCCTCTCCTTTTCGGTAGTTGCCCTCGCCAGCCTCCTCCACTTCGCTGGTTCCTTGGGCCCTCCCTCCTGTTCGTAACTCATCTGCATCATGTCCTCATCCCCACTATGGCAACCCTGCACCTCCTCTCCACCTTCCCCATTAAGAACAACCCCCACATAGTACCCCTTATCCTCCTCTCCAGTCTCCTTCCTCTCATGATCCTGCACCTCAGCCCTAATGACCATCATCGGTGAATTATTATCTTCCTTTTGGCTCTGAAGGGCCGTGGACACCACGTCTGAATCCTTAGTACCTTTATGCTTCAACGCAATCGCTTGGAGTTTTTCAATCATTTCTCGAACTACCGCCTCCTCCTTTTGCTTGCTTTATTTCGTTCTCAAAAATTTCAGCAAGAGACCGCGAGCAGTCCCCTTGCTTCCCCTTTAGACCCGCCGTGGTTTTAAACGCTTTCCACGGTGAAGCCTGCAAGCTGCCATCGAACCTCAGTTCCCCCTCATCATACGGTCCATCGTCACAGTCTTTGGCACCGTGTCCTAGAACTCCACACCCATAGCAGAAGGTGGGAATTTTCTCATTCTTAAAATCGAAGCCAAGCATTCCCCCAGACGACATTCGTACCTCAACCGTATGCTTTAGAGGTTTACGAATGTCATGCATAATCCGAATACGTATCGCCCTCTCCATTTCAGGGAAAGGAGACTCATCAACCGTCACAAACTTTCCTAATTGCAATCTCAAACGATTGTTGTTGTTGTTGTTGATAGCTGTTAATCTTGAATTGTTATTCGTTAATTGTTGTTGTTGTTGTTGATAATTGTTAATTCCTAGTTGTTAATTGTTGATAATTGTTAATTGATGTTAATTGATGTTACTGTTGTTGTTAATTGTTAGTTATTGATAATTCTTAATTGTTAAATGTTGACCTAGTACCCGTTCAAAATTACTTATTAGGAGTAATTTTTGAATAGTCCCCGTTTTGGGACTGTCTTTGTACGTTTCAAGTCATTTAGGTAGCAAACAGAAACTTGTGATTTTTTTAATGAGGGTCAAAATTCGGTGAAAATTCCTTTAATATTCTCTGAATACATATATGAACTAATTATATAATCCATATTTTGTACTTGGAGAATAAAGGGGAATTGTTGCAGAATTTTTTCCCCGTTAATAAATAACAAGTGCGTGTTTGCTAATGACTTGAAATGTACATTGATGGGTTTAGGTTGGAGTGATACTGACCTAATTCAAATACTATTTGATTTATTGACAACAATTATATATTCATTGATGATATTGTTTTTTTGTGTTTTATATTTGATAGTTAATTGATAATTGTCAATTGATTGATGATTTGAATGTAGATGCATAATAAGATGAAAAAATTAGAACGATAGTGGATGTATGAAAGGTTAGATGAGAAAAAGAAACCTAAGCTTGAATTTGCAAATGGGGTAAAAGAGTTTCTTGAATTCGCGGCACAAAGTAGTGTGTAATAAAGCATTTAGGTGAAATGAGGTGTCCATGTAAGAAATGCAATAACAGAGCTTTTAAAAGGATTAAGGATGTTCAACTGCATCTTTGGTCGAATGGTTTTGCCCCACATACTTATGTTTAGACGTATCATGGTGAGTAAATGCCAACCGGAGAAAGCATCAGTAGTATTGTAGTTAGTGATAATCCTTATCGGGAGCTCGTGAAAAATATATTACGTGATAATATTGAATAAATAATGGAGGATCGACTCAATCCTGATGACCTTAGTGATGAAGAAGTGCGTCATGAAACCCCAAATCCTCAAGTTTCTTCCTTCTATAAAATGTTAGAAAAGCCGAACAACCAGTGTATAAGGGAAGCAATATGAGTTTTGATGCGTGTCTATTTTATGATGTTTTTCATCTATTTTTACACGCATTTGGTCGCTCATTTATTATGTTTCAGCCCTTATTTCCCAACAATCGTGTACTTTCGTATTTTTATGCACTTTTGCAGATTTATGCGGAAAAGGCGCGATTTTGCACCAAATTTATGTCCTCGGGATTTTTGCATAACTAAGGAACGAAGGAAAGTCAACTGGAGTCATTTTTAAGTACCAAAAGTCAAATCAAGAAGAACCGGAGAATTTCTACGGGGAAACGGGTCGACCGACCTACTAAATGGGTCGGCCGACCTGCCCTGAATTTTAAGAAGTCCAGAATCTTAAGAAAGCCCAGATTATTTCTGATGCCCGTAAAAGAGGTCGACCGACCCACATTATAGGTCGACCGACCTCAGCGAAGCCCAGAAGCGTTTTCGGAAATAGATTAGAAGTATGGAGTCTTTAGGAAACTCTTAAATTCTGCCCTATATAAACTAATCTTGTGATTAGGGTTAGAGACCTAGTTTTTATCATTCAAGTTCATAATCTAGTTTGTTCATCAAGTTCCTAGTTTTAAGTTTTCTCTTTAAGTTATAATCTTTCAATAATTCTCAAGCATTTAATAAAGTTTCTTCCTTTCTGCCTTAATTCCGATTCTGGTAATTACTCTTTTAATCTAGTTTCATTATTGTTCTTATTATTGTTGCATCCGGTTTAAGTTAGAATCCCAAGCTTTATTAATTCTTGCATGTTTAAATTATCGTTCGCCATGTTTTCCATATCAAATCTCGTTTTTATTGTTCCAGTAATTATGAGTAGCTAAATTTCATATGTTAGGATGTAAGGGATGAATATACATTGGTAAGTAGAATTCCGAGACCGACTTGTAGTAGAGCCGTGGTCGGCCGACTCAAATAATGGGTCGGTCGACCAAGGCGGTGGTCGGCCGACTGGAATAGCTGGTCGGTCGACCCACTCGCGTATGAATTCTGTTTCGTCTTTCTTTGTTGACTATAACACCCTACAATGAGACTGAAAGGAGACTTGTAGGATGTTAGTAATGACCTACCCAAGATTGAGAGATACAGGAAGGGCATTGGTTTACACCTTTAGACGGCTAGGTTACTTAAGACTGAAAGGTAAGTGACCTAGGATTTAGGAATCACCCTTATTGTTGACACCCAATAATTGTGAGACCTAGGAACTAATAGCATAGGTCGAAAGGAGCTATTAGGTACCATAGACCGAAAGGATATGTTACACCCCTTACGCGACTGCAATACATGTTGACCTTAGGATTTATATTACCTTTGCTATTTATTATCCAAACATCCTAGCATCCCTTTTTATTATATTTTGTCCTCATCTTTTATTATTTGTTTGTTTTAATCCTTGCCTTAGACTTACTAATCAACCAATCAAACCCCCAAATTTGTTACCTTTAAACATTAACATAAAGCAATAAACACTCCCCACCTCTTTGTGGTTCGACCCTGACTTTCGCTATCTATTGTTAAAGTTAGGAATTATAAATTTTATCTTTGGTACCCTCAACGACGGGCATCAAATTTTGGCGCCGTTGCCGGGGAGGTGACGCCAGTGTTTATTGTTTTTTTGTTTATGTTTCCCCTTTTTCTTTTACCGTCATGACCATCGCCCCTTTCCAACAACTCGAGCATGAACCATTGCATATCTATTGTAGTAGAATAACCTCTTTCCTTACTCAGTCTGACTATCCTGTTAGTATTGGGGAGGTTTGTCGTATCTTTTATGATGGAGTCACTGGTAAGACCTTGATTGAGATTGAGAGAAATTGTGGATGGGATTTTTTAGACTTACCCTATGAGAAGCAATGGGAGCTTCTCAAACACCTAATCCAAGAAAGAGGTCTTTAAGTTTATGAGAAAACTTTTATCAAGAAAGAGGTCTTTAGATAAGGTTGAGTCAGTGGCTCTCACTGTAGAGTCATCCAGTTTTCTATCACATGTTATTGCCCCTCACAAACTCGATGATCCTGGTAGTTTTTCTGTCCCCTGCAATATAGGAACGTTCCCTGTAAAAAAGGCCTTATGCGACTTAGGAGCTAGTATCAGTGTCATGCCCCTAAGTGTTGCCTTAAAACTAGGAATGACCAATTTTGCAGTAACCAGCATGACTGTCCAGATGGCAGATCGTACATCTATGGAACCCATAGGGGTGTTGGAAAACATCCCTGTGCGTATAGACAGGTTTTTCTTCCCAGTTGACTTCGTAGTTTTGGACATCCCAGAGGATGCCCATATACCTATAATACTAGGAAGACCTTTCCTCCACACTGCGGGAGCCATCATAGATGTAGGCACTGGGACTTTAACCTTCAAGGTAGGAAAGCATTCCATCATCTATGGCCTATCTTATAGGAAGAAGGATGCTATGACCCATCACTTGTAATGCTATTACTTCTGAAAAGAAGTATAAGGTCATCACTACTTCTCCTACTTTATTGCCTACTCCTGTATCTGTTTTTACACCTCCGCCCCAGATTGGGAGCAATATGGAGGATACTTCTGTTGTGACTAATGCAGGAATTGGTTTGGGGAAACCCAAAATAGAGGAAGTCACAGTGCAGAGAGGAGGAATGGGATTCTTAAGCTATAAAGAAGATGAAGACCCAGATGTTGTAGATCGGGAGGAAAAGAAAAAGAGGAGACGAGGTTCTAGGGAGAGTTCGTCGCATATGCTTTGCGACGGCGGAAAGAAGATGTGTTTTGCTACTCAAGAAAACACTGTGGAGACTACGGCGTGTCGTCAAAAGCCGTGGTCGGATATATTCCGCATCTTTAGCGGATAGTTATTTCAAATTTCAGCTTTTAAGACAATTTACTTTTGTTGTTTGAGACTTTTTAATTTGGTTTGCTCGTAGTTTTAGAACTTTTTCCTTTATGCTTGCGTAGTTAAGACTTTAGACTTGTTTCTGGCATCTCGCGCATTTGTTGGGCGCATATTTATTGCTTTTTCAGGTTTTTACGAAGAAACGAAGACCGTTGTTCAGCAGTCACGTCGACCGAATTGAAATATGGGTCGGTCGACCTAGTCCCTGCATTTCTGAAAGGTCGGTCGACCTAATATATGGGTCGGTCGACCTACCCGTCCGTCACAGCCTGTTCGTTTCTCCCTCGGGAATCGTACAACCATCTTGGGTACTTGAGTGGCACTGCTAGCCACCAAAACCTCCCAGCGTGCGCTGGTTTGGGGAGGTTTTTCATACGCTTCATAATCCAGTGAGTTCTTTCCAGTTTTTCCTTGGTTTTTATTGCATCTTTCTTTAAATTCTGTGAAAGCTTTACTTAGGCTAATGCACAATGGGGACATTGTGCGGGTTGGTTTGGGGAATGGTTTCGTGTCACATGCATTGTATTCAGTCACACGTTTATTGCATTTCCGTATTGCATCGTTCTTTTCTTTATTTTCCTTACCTATATACAAAGAAAAATACAAAAAAATGAAAAAATTCAAAAATTTCCAAAAAAATGCACGTTTATTTTAGCATATAGGTCGAGTCGGAACGAAAGTATTTCAAGGATGATTTAGCTATCTTACATATTTATGCCTTTACCTTGCCTTGTCAACTTGTTTTAGTATAAGAGTCTTTTGCATATCTACGAGTTTTTGTCAATTTGTATATCTTGAGACTTGACTTATACCTTGGCAACCTACTATACATTCTGAGTTTTAGAGCTTATTTCCTGGTTTCATTCTTAAACCAGTTGTCTAGGATGTGAGTAGTACTCCCCTTGGAACATGTTACATCAATATGCATAAACATGAACTTGAATTGCTTTATACTTGTTTTACTTTCTCGTTTTTTGAGTCTTGATACGTGCATTTGGGATCCTTTTTCTCATATTTACCCATAAGCTTCACATAGCCAAAATTGCCTTTTTATTTCCCCAAAAAAACTACATCCCATACTTAGCCTACCCTTCCAAGCTAGTATTTGTGGTCTTTGGTCTATCTTGAGACATCTTGGTTTGTATGCTATCCTGAGCAAAAAGAGAAAAGAAGGAAAGGAAAGAGAAGAAAGAAAAGAACAAATTCAAAAGAAAAAGAAAGAAAAAGAAAAACGAAAAACGAAAAAAAAAATCAACGAAGTCGACCGACCTCCTTCATGGGTCGGCCGACCAACCGTCAACATCAGATTCAAAAAAAAAAAAAAAAATTCGTTCCAAATTCCCTTTCTTTTATGTGTTATCACTCCCGTGTACTTCATTCAAAATATTGGGGAGTCCTTTCTTGTATTTAATGTGAGAGTTGTGCTACAAAAGAGCACTTTCTTAATTTCGAAAGTTGTTGTTGGGAAACGGTTTTACTAGCTTGGCTACTAACCCCACAAGTCCAAAAACATCTTAACTACTTTTTACCACTCACCTCACATATCCTTCATTACCTCAATTGCATGTATCTAGGTCATTTAATGAGATTGTTATACAAAATTGTAGAATTCTTATTAATGTTAGATTGCAGGCATGTTTTCATGGGTCGCAGTTAGGTGAGTGTCTCAACAAAATTACTTCTTTCTATCTTTTACATATACTCACCCTTTGCTTCATGAGTGTCTCGAGCGTACCGCGAGAGTCCATGGTATAAAGTCTCTATAGTCTTTATTTTTTGCAAGTTTGACAACACCATAACTCGTTTGCATGATTTGAATGCTTTCTCATTTTGTACTTGGCATTGGTATAGGCTTACATGTAAATTTCGCTCTGAGATTGAAATCGTTCCATTAGATAAGATCGAGTCTACTTCTTGCTTGAAGGCAAGTAAGGGTTTGGTTTGGGGAATTTGATGCGTGTCTATTTAATGATGTTTTTCATCTATTTTTACACGCACTTGATCATACTCCTTTGGAGATCCGGCTCCATGGAGAAGATGAGCACATTTTTAAGAGCGGAGGACTCTTTCATGTAGGCTTCATAGGCCTCACGAGTTTGGACCGATGAACGAGCGGTCGGAGCGGGAGGAGCGGCTTCGGATAGGTAACGACTCTTATCGTCACCTTGAGCGGCCAAAAGCAATTGCGCATCCCAATCCTTAAAATTGGAACCATGCTTATCGAGTTTACAACGATCCATAAAGGATCGAAGCCATGATACGTTAGTGAGAGGTGGAGCGTTGGTTGCCATAGTCGATGTTGAAAATTAAACTACAATAATAAAAGGAAAAACAACATCATTTTAAATTCATAATTTTAAACTAGAAACTTTAACAAGTTTAGTTATGTATTTACTTAATGATCTCTTACCCAATTAAGTAAACAATCCCGAGACCCAAACCCATACTAATCCGGGCACGGTGTAGCCGATTCAACCCGTATCGATATAATTTGGTGGATTAACTCTTTAATAGGTTCTACTCTTAGAACTCTCGGTCGACAATTTTCTTAAAATTATCTTTAGCCCGAACTTATTGCAACTACGGTTACGAATACTTTCGTTGAGATCAACCAAATTTCAAGGTGTAATCTTATTACCCCACTTACCCAACGTGACAATTTTAGTACCCCGGTGTAGCCGAGCCTACGTTCTTGTGAAGAAGGGATTCATGGGTCCGTACATTTTGGTAAGGCTAAGTCTCAGTATTTATATGTAAGAGATCTAGTCAATTTATTATCTATCTCCGTTTAAGTGAACTAAGTCGGTGAATTATCGATAAAATAAAAGACTAGGTCGATTAAGTCGAAACATGCATGATACGATGTATGACGATTTGGCTATGCATGCAAACATATAAAAGCAAATAAAAGCATAAAAATAAACCCTAGTATGGCCTTTCCTAGAAAAGAAATAATAAAGTACAAATTCGGAAACCAACTCCTTTGGTCCCTTGAACTTCACGCGGCACGCACTTCGAGGTAAACGCCGTCTTGATCGGAACTCCTTTCCGAATGGCACCGTCTTCAAGGAACTCCGGATTTTACAAATATTACAACTTTTCTAGTCTACTTTATACATTATAAAATAGAAATAAATTACAATTGGGTGATACGAGATCACAAAATTACAACCGAATCGGTAACCCCTTACATTACGGGAAATACCGATTTAAAATTAGGCCATACTAAGTAAATTACATAATTCCCAAAATTACGTAAAAATAAATCATGACATTCACAATATAAATATGCAATGCTCATATAAATATGAATTAACATGCAAATCCTAAGCCAAATCGTCCTATTTAAAACACTTATTTAAATAGTTATCGTAAACCTCGGTTTTTATGGAATTGCGTGTTTTAACGTTTAACAACACTATGCATTAAATGAAACGGTTTTCATCGTTAAGTTAATTATCCTAACTCTTATAGGATTCAAAATTTAGTCTTACTCAAACTTTGAACATGAATTAACTTAATATATTTTAATATTGATCGGTATTACTCGGTTTTACGGGAAAAATAATATAAAATCCAAAAGAGACATTAAAATTTCGAAAATTCAAAATTCAAATTTTGAAAAATCCAGAATGTTCTTAAAATTTTCAGAAAGTTAAAATATTAGTATTTTATACGGTCTTATTATTATTTTGAAAATAACACGTAAAACGAGCAATTTAAGTCGGAAAATTCAATAATTAACTTCATAAATGCAAATTTAAATACTAATAATATATTTATATCTTCCAAAACATTTTAAGAACACAAGATGGACAGAAAATTAAATGGCACATGGCCCCATAGCCGAAATTTTAAAGCATGTCTCCTTTTAATTAATTTTTAATTGCTACTTTTAACAAAACAAAATTAAATCAATACAAATCAAATCTGAAACTTTAGGCACCCAAGATAATTTCCAAGATGAACATATCATATATGACTAATGTGGGTTACACATTTCGGCCATTTTAACAACATTTGCAAATTTTAACGATTTACGTCATATATCGTACGATTTTAACCCTTAAAATTATTTCTCAAGCATAAAATAAGATAAAATTCTCGAAAGTTTTATACATGCTGGAAATATTATATATGACATCGTGTTAAATATTTATGGCCAAATTCCAACTTAAACTATTAAAGTCGAAATTATGTCACTAATTACCCGATTTTTACACTAAAAATCTATAATATTGCAATATTTCGAGATAAATTTCTGAAAATTCAACATTAATTTTAAATATTGCATGTGACATCCTCATAAATATTTATAGTCAAATTCATAATATAACTATTTTAACCCATTTTTATTCATCTTTTTGCATTTTAACACTTAAAATTCATATCACACGATTTAAGGGTCTATAATTTACGAAAATTCATATTCATATTATAGAAAATACATGTGATATCATACTGAAAAATCTCGGCCAGAAGTTTATTTTAACTATTTTTCCCAAAATTAATCATTTTTAACCATTAAAACGTATTAAAAACCGAAATTAAAATACCAATGATCAATATTCATGCAAAATATATTCCAAATATTCTAAATCATATTAGAAAACAGTAGGTATCATGCTAAATTAATTTCGTGCATATCATATATCAAAACGAAAATTATCAAGTTTTATTTTGTTATCCTAATAACTCCGTAAAAACGAAACGGAAAGCATGCAAACAACCCTTTTGCTCTGATACCAATTGATAGGTTTAACTAGTTGCTCATAAACTAATTTAGTCATACTAACAAAACCTTTAATTAACTTTTAATTAACAAAATAATAAACTCGTTTATTAGATCTTATGCATGCTACTAAATGCGGAAGTAAGGAGTAAACCGTGTTCTTACACTCGGTCCAAGTATATTGCAAGGATGATCCTCCGAGTACCCAATATAGAATACCTCCTCCGGATGCACCAAGACAAGCCCCAAAAGAACCGAAACTTTGTAAGCTAGACTAGGAATCGGTTTTTCCTTAATTTATTTCCAATCTCTCTTATTAGAAATATATTTTGAATACTACTCTTAGTATATATTTTATTATCTTATAATAAGTATTAGAGGTTAAAACAATCTCTTCTTACTAGTGTAGAATTTCGGCTAGGGTAGTAGAAGAATAGAATGAATGATACTTATCTTATATATATCACACACATAATTAATTTAAGCTAGTTAAACTAATATTAGTGGGTATGGGTGTAGGTAGCCGGCTAGGGCATGGGGAAGGATAAAAGAGAAAACCCTTTTTGATTTATCAATGATCTAGGTGTGTTAGTCTAAGCATTAGGTTTAATGCTAGGTAATTATTGTGTCTTTAACTTTTAAAACACAATTAAACACCCTTAATCATCCCCATGTAAAACCGGTACTACTACTTAAAATGTAGTCCATTTTATCTTTGTCTTTAAACAATTGTATAAGTGTGACATCTAAAGTGTTACACTATAATGACAATTGTTATAACTTAAAATGCATATTTATCTCATATAAATACCATTTAAATTAAATAAATCATATTTATTATTTTGACATGTAATTTCGAAATTACAAATATAAAATGATCATTTATCGTCAATACGATTTACAACCTTTGTATTAATTTCAACCCAATTCATTCTAATAACGATATAATAAAATATCGTTTAATGTTTAACAATTGACACGTTTCAATTTTAAACATAAATCTTACATTAAGATTTAACCTCTAATATCTCGATATACGAGTTTAAGGAATATGATCAAATCGTATCAATATACATTTGATCACTTTATCAATTAAGGGAATTGTCCTAAAGGTGTGACCTAAAGGGATCAACTGACCACCACCGTCATACGACAGTAATGTCAAACTCTAGCTAGCCAATCATTACCGATTAATGTTGGTCAGTTGACTAATAATTCATATCATCCCTTGCGTATTCTTGTTATGAGATTTAATTACGTGATCGCACTATTGTTGAGGACACATTTCCCAACAATCTCCCACTTGTCCTCGACAAGTGTGCGTCACCAATTCTCTTGTCCTATTACAATCTCGCACTCAATGCAAGATGTCTCTCTCTGGTCGTTCTTGCATTTGATCATATCATGAATGGTTTCCTCGATATGGAGAATAACTGTCTGACCGGAATTATCTACCATAGATACCTTCCGAGCGTGGCCACGCATTTCCAGTTATCTTCTCCTCGAGTGGCCCTGAGATTTGAACAACCCTGACAAGGGGTGGACAATTTCTATCGCACTACTTCCTTCAACTAGTCACAGTTAGTCACAACCCAAAACAATCCCATTTGACTCCAGTTACGAAAAGTCGTAGAGAATGGATCAAAGTTATGCCTAAACTGTACCATCTTGGGAGAGTAGTCTTTAGTCAAAGAATTGACTCACAAGAATACTATAGCAGCTCTCGCCACGACCTGGCTATAAAATTTCCAGAACTCTATAAGCGGTCACATTGCCCGACAGAGTGTCTCTTACAGTCTGCCTATGTGATCGACTAGTCATCACATATGACTCTATGGCACTTGAACTTGCCATCAATCGCCTCACACTCTAGTCGCTTTGAGACGTCACCTCATGTAAGCGGCTAGGGGTCATACTAAGTCAATCCAGTTCACTTATGGGGTTCAATATTGTCTCATACAACCCATTTGGATTCTGACAAAGTATCTTTTACTTTGAGTTATTAATAACTCAAATGATGTTGTCATGCAACAATAGTCAACACTATTACATTGCATTTTGATGCACAATCATCTATTTGTATTAGTGTTTTGCGAATAACCTTTATTTATAATTTGCAAAACTTACAAATTTTGGTCTCCTTTATTCTCATATTATCCCGTATAATATGATTCTATTTGAGTACATTTCTAGAACTCTTTCTAGATTTTTGAGTTTCCTTTCCGGAGGAAAGCTCCCACTGTTATCTTATAACTTGTGACGTATCAATATACTGGAGGGATTAAAATCACTCTCTATAGTCACTTATGTACTGAAATCTATATTGTAGTTTATATGTGATTTCATCAATCTAATAATTTTCATTCATCTTGGCTTATTTGATAATGGTTTTATTCATCATTATGAATAACGTATCCAACCATTCTAATTTCTAATGGGCTACCTTTTATTATCCATATAATAAACCTTCCCTTTTAAAACTCCATCATCATATGATACAAATTGTTTTATTCATCTAAATTGAGTACCTCTTATTCTTTGCTCTTAAAGAATCACCCATTCTCTCTAAATGGTAGGTTTCAATTCTTTGATGAATATCGCTCCCACTAAAATCAATATCTCTCGATATCTTAAATGAACCTTTCATTTCACGCATGTTAAACTATTACTCGAATCATTATCACTATCACTATCCCCATAGTGATCTATTTCCATTCAATCGATCATCACCCTCTTATCATGTCTTCGTTTCCTTGAGACGAAAATGATAATTACTACATAGGAACCGTTTTCCTACCGATGATTTCATACGGGGTTTCAAGTTTCCTTTCTACCAAACAATGAACACAAAGAACCTTTCTTCGAGTGTCCTCCCGTAGTTTCTTCAAATCACTTAGGGCTCTTTGTTTCCTCTCTATGAAACAATGAACACAAAGAACCTTTCTTCGAGTGTCCTCCCGTAGTTTCTTCAAATCACTTAGGGTTCTTCTTAAGACACCCAAGTAAGAATCTTCTCTAAGATCCTTCCTTTATTTTCATCATTGGTTTGTGAGCGAAATATTTTCTCCCACTCTATCCTTTTAACAATAACCTTTACTTGTTTAAGGATAGCTATTTTGATTAACCAATGTATTTGAATGTTTGAAGTTTGATAGGTGTGATGAATACATTCTCATTTTCACTTAAAATGAAAATCTTATAATGAACTGATATAGTCTCATTTTGATTGAATCTATCTCTTGGGGTGTAGTTCTCCCTTTTAGTCAACTCTTTGATTCTCTTATACTTGATCGTATCAATATTTATTGCGTGATTAAATCACTATCATTCATGTTTAAATAAGGCAAGCAATTTATTTGAGAAATCAAAACATTGATTAAGAACAAAAGTAGTGACTCGGGTTGAAAACCAAGTCACTAATATCCAAAATTACAACCATTGTTTTAGGATTTTAATCCTTGTCTTACAAGAAAATTAAATTGTTCCATAAATAAATGCAAAATATGAAAGAAGACGATATGCAAATTAGAGCCTAGCTCTTCAAGTCTTCGATCAATTGGATGCTACCGGAGCCATCCAAGTAAGGAACCTCAAGCTTCCTTCTCCTTGCCCTTATCATTATTCGGGGGTGGCCCTTTTAAAACAATTTAAAAGGGTAAATATCAACACATTTGTATCACTATACATAAGTTGATAAACGACATGAATTATACGGGAGAATTATTACCTACGGCGGTTGCCTTCCCATTTTTGAGATCATTTAAGTACTTGGGGCAATTTCGCTTCCAATGACCGATCCTCGTGCAATAATGGCACTTGTCTTGCTCTTTAGAAGACGAGGTGGAAGCGCCTTTCGAAAAGGTCTTTTCTTTGGTCGCCTTGGGCTTGAACGTTTTCTTGCCCTTGCCTTTCGAGGCATTTCTCTTGAAGCTCGTTTTCCCTTTCTTTTCGATGTTTAAAACATCCTTGGTGGAACTTTCATGAAGTCCCATGTCCCTTTCGGCTTGGACTAGCATCTTATGCAACTCGTCTAACGAGGTCTCTTGGTTTCGCATATTGAAATTCACCCGGAATTGAGCATACGCCTTAACCTTATTGAGCGAGTGAAGAACTCGGTCAATGATAAGAGAGTCGGGAACATCAACATCTTGAGCTTTTAGAGTCTCCGCGAGCTCAACGAGTTTGAGCACATGAGGGCTTATCTTTTGCCCTTCCTTGAAAGTAATGTCAAAGAAGGCGGAAGCCGCCTCATATTGAATCACCCTTGGAGTTTGCGAAAACATGGTCGCAAGCTTGGTGTATATCTCATACGATGTGGTCAACTTGATCATACTCCTTTGGAGATCCGGCTCCATGGAGAAGATGAGCACATTTTTAAGAGCGGAGGACTCTTTCATGTAGGCTTCATAGGCCTCACGAGTTTGGACCGATGAACGAGCGGTCGGAGCGGGAGGAGCGGCTTCGGATAGGTAACGACTCTTATCGTCACCTTGAGCGGCCAAAAGCAATTGCGCATCCCAATCCTTAAAATTGGAACCATGCTTATCGAGTTTACAACGATCCATAAAGGATCGAAGCCATGATACGTTAGTGAGAGGTGGAGCGTTGGTTGCCATAGTCGATGTTGAAAATTAAACTACAATAATAAAAGGAAAAACAACATCATTTTAAATTCATAATTTTAAACTAGAAACTTTAACAAGTTTAGTTATGTATTTACTTAATGATCTCTTACCCAATTAAGTAAACAATCCCGAGACCCAAACCCATACTAATCCGGGCACGGTGTAGCCGATTCAACCCGTATCGATATAATTTGGTGGATTAACTCTTTAATCGGTTCTACTCTTAGAACTCTCGGTCGACAATTTTCTTAAAATTATCTTTAGCCCGAACTTATTGCAACTACGGTTACGAATACTTTCGTTGAGATCAACCAAATTTCAAGGTGTAATCTTATTACCCCACTTACCCAACGTGACAATTTTAGTACCCCGGTGTAGCCGAGCCTACGTTCTTGTGAAGAAGGGATTCATGGGTCCGTACATTTTGGTAAGGCTAAGTCTCAGTATTTATATGTAAGAGATCTAGTCAATTTATTATCTATCTCCGTTTAAGTGAACTAAGTCGGTGAATTATCGATAAAATAAAAGACTAGGTCGATTAAGTCGAAACATGCATGATACGATGTATGACGATTTGGCTATGCATGCAAACATATAAAAGCAAATAAAAGCATAAAATAAACCCTAGTATGGCCTTTCCTAGAAAAGAAATAATAAAGTACAAATTCGGAAACCAACTCCTTTGGTCCCTTGAACTTCACGCGGCACGCACTTCGAGGTAAACGCCGTCTTGATCGGAACTCCTTTCCGAATGGCACCGTCTTCAAGGAACTCCGGATTTTACAAATATTACAACTTTTCTAGTCTACTTTATACATTATAAAATAGAAATAAATTACAATTGGGTGATACGAGATCACAAAATTACAACCGAATCGGTAACCCCTTACATTACGGGAAATACCGATTTAAAATTAGGCCATACTAAGTAAATTACATAATTCCCAAAATTACGTAAAAATAAATCATGACATTCACAATATAAATATGCAATGCTCATATAAATATGAATTAACATGCAAATCCTAAGCCAAATCGTCCTATTTAAAACACTTATTTAAATAGTTATCGTAAACCTCGGTTTTTATGGAATTGCGTGTTTTAACGTTTAACAACACTATGCATTAAATGAAACGGTTTTCATCGTTAAGTTAATTATCCTAACTCTTATAGGATTCAAAATTTAGTCTTACTCAAACTTTGAACATGAATTAACTTAATATATTTTAATATTGATCGGTATTACTCGGTTTTACGGGAAAAATAATATAAAATCCAAAAGAGACATTAAAATTTCGAAAATTCAAAATTCAAATTTTGAAAAATCCAGAATGTTCTTAAAATTTTCAGAAAGTTAAAATATTAGTATTTTATACGGTCTTATTATTATTTCGAAAATAACACGTAAAACGAGCAATTTAAGTCGGAAAATTCAATAATTAACTTCATAAATGCAAATTTAAATACTAATAATATATTTATATCTTCCAAAACATTTTAAGAACACAAGATGGACAGAAAATTAAATGGCACATGGCCCCATAGCCGAAATTTTAAAGCATGCCTCCTTTTAATTAATTTTTAATTGCTACTTTTAACAAAACAAAATTAAATCAATACAAATCAAATCTGAAACTTTAGGCACCCAAGATAATTTCCAAGATGAACATATCATATATGACTAATGTGGGTTACACATTTCGGCCATTTTAACAACATTTGCAAATTTTAACGATTTACGTCATATATCGTACGATTTTAACCCTTAAAATTATTTCTCAAGCATAAAATAAGATAAAATTCTCGAAAGTTTTATACATGCTGGAAATATTATATATGACATCGTGTTAAATATTTATGGCCAAATTCCAACTTAAACTATTAAAGTCGAAATTATGTCACTAATTACCCGATTTTTACACTAAAAATCTATAATATTGCAATATTTCGAGATAAATTTCTGAAAATTCAACATTAATTTTAAATATTGCATGTGACATCCTCATAAATATTTATAGTCAAATTCATAATATAACTATTTTAACCCATTTTTATTCATCTTTTTGCATTTTAACACTTAAAATTCATATCACACGATTTAAGGGTCTATAATTTACGAAAATTCATATTCATATTATAGAAAATACATGTGATATCATACTGAAAAATCTCGGCCAGAAGTTTATTTTAACTATTTTTCCCAAAATTAATCATTTTTAACCATTAAAACGTATTAAAAACCGAAATTAAAATACCAATGATCAATATTCATGCAAAATATATTCCAAATATTCTAAATCATATTAGAAAACAGTAGGTATCATGCTAAATTAATTTCGTGCATATCATATATCAAAACGAAAATTATCAAGTTTTATTTTGTTATCCTAATAACTCCGTAAAAACGAAACGGAAAGCATGCAAACAACCCTTTTGCTCTGATACCAATTGATAGGTTTAACTAGTTGCTCATAAACTAATTTAGTCATACTAACAAAACCTTTAATTAACTTTTAATTAACAAAATAATAAACTCGTTTATTAGATCTTATGCATGCTACTAAATGCGGAAGTAAGGAGTAAACCGTGTTCTTACACTCGGTCCAAGTATATTGCAAGGATGATCCTCCGAGTACCCAATATAGAATACCTCCTCCGGATGCACCAAGACAAGCCCCAAAAGAACCGAAACTTTGTAAGCTAGACTAGGAATCGGTTTTTCCTTAATTTATTTCCAATCTCTCTTATTAGAAATATATTTTGAATACTACTCTTAGTATATATTTTATTATCTTATAATAAGTATTAGAGGTTAAAACAATCTCTTCTTACTAGTGTAGAATTTCGGCTAGGGTAGTAGAAGAATAGAATGAATGATACTTATCTTATATATATCACACACATAATTAATTTAAGCTAGTTAAACTAATATTAGTGGGTATGGGTGTAGGTAGCCGGCTAGGGCATGGGGAAGGATAAAAGAGAAAACCCTTTTTGATTTATCAATGATCTAGGTGTGTTAGTCTAAGCATTAGGTTTAATGCTAGGTAATTATTGTGTCTTTAACTTTTAAAACACAATTAAACACCCTTAATCATCCCCATGTAAAACCGGTACTACTACTTAAAATGTAGTCCATTTTATCTTTGTCTTTAAACAATTGTATAAGTGTGACATCTAAAGTGTTACACTATAATGACAATTGTTATAACTTAAAATGCATATTTATCTCATATAAATACCATTTAAATTAAATAAATCATATTTATTATTTTGACATGTAATTTCGAAATTACAAATATAAAATGATCATTTATCGTCAATACGATTTACAACCTTTGTATTAATTTCAACCCAATTCATTCTAATAACGATATAATAAAATATCGTTTAATGTTTAACAATTGACACGTTTCAATTTTAAACATAAATCTTACATTAAGATTTAACCTCTAATATCTCGATATACGAGTTTAAGGAATATGATCAAATCGTATCAATATACATTTGATCACTTTATCAATTAAGGGAATTGTCCTAAAGGTGTGACCTAAAGGGATCAACTGACCACCACCGTCATACGACAGTAATGTCAAACTCTAGCTAGCCAATCATTACCGATTAATGTTGGTCAGTTGACTAATAATTCATATCATCCCTTGCGCATTCTTGTTATGAGATTTAATTACGTGATCGCACTATTGTTGAGGACACATTTCCCAACAATCTCCCACTTGTCCTCGACAAGTGTGCGTCACCAATTCTCTTGTCCTATTCCAATCTCGCACTCAATGCAAGATGTCTCTCTCTGGTCGTTCTTGCATTTGATCATATCATGAATGGTTTCCTCGATATGGAGAATAACTGTCTGACCGGAATTATCTACCATAGATACCTTCCGAGCGTGGCCACGCATTTCCAGTTATCTTCTCCTCGAGTGGCCCTGAGATTTGAACAACCCTGACAAGGGGTGGACAATTTCTATCGCACTACTTCCTTCAACTAGTCACAGTTAGTCACAACCCAAAACAATCCCATTTGACTCCAGTTACGAAAAGTCGTAGAGAATGGATCAAAGTTATGCCTAAACTGTACCATCTTGGGAGAGTAGTCTTTAGTCAAAGAATTGACTCACAAGAATACTATAGCAGCTCTCGCCACGACCTGGCTATAAAATTTCCAGAACTCTATAAGCGGTCACATTGCCCGACAGAGTGTCTCTTACAGTCTGCCTATGTGATCGACTAGTCATCACATATGACTCTATGGCACTTGAACTTGCCATCAATCGCCTCACACTCTAGTCGCTTTGAGACGTCACCTCATGTAAGCGGCTAGGGGTCATACTAAGTCAATCCAGTTCACTTATGGGGTTCAATATTGTCTCATACAACCCATTTGGATTCTGACAAAGTATCTTTTACTTTGAGTTATTAATAACTCAAATGATGTTGTCATGCAACAATAGTCAACACTATTACATTGCATTTTGATGCACAATCATCTATTTGTATTAGTGTTTTGCGAATAACCTTTATTTATAATTTGCAAAACTTACAAATTTTGGTCTCCTTTATTCTCATATTATCCCGTATAATATGATTCTATTTGAGTACATTTCTAGAACTCTTTCTAGATTTTTGAGTTTCCTTTCCGGAGGAAAGCTCCCACTGTTATCTTATAACTTGTGACCTATCAATATACTGGAGGGATTAAAATCACTCTCTATAGTCACTTATGTACTGAAATCTATATTGTAGTTTATATGTGATTTCATCAATCTAATAATTTTCATTCATCTTGGCTTATTTGATAATGGTTTTATTCATCATTATGAATAACGTATCCAACCATCATCATATGATACAAATTGTTTTATTCATCTAAATTGAGTACCTCTTATTCTTTGCTCTTAAAGAATCACCCATTCTCTCTAAATGGTAGGTTTCAATTCTTTGATGAATATCGCTCCCACTAAAATTAATATCTCTCGATATCTTAAATGAACCTTTCATTTCACGCATGTTAAACTATTACTCGAATAATTATCACTATCACTATCCCCATAGTGATCTATTTCCATTCAATCGATCATCACCCTCTTATCATGTCTTCGTTTCCTTGAGACGAAAATGATAATTACTACATAGGAACCGTTTTCCTACCGATGATTTCATACGGGGTTTCAAGTTTCCTTTCTACCAAACAATGAACACAAAGAACCTTTCTTCGAGTGTCCTCCCGTAGTTTCTTCAAATCACTTAGGGCTCTTTGTTTCCTCTCTATGAAACAATGAACACAAAGAACCTTTCTTCGAGTGTCCTCCCGTAGTTTCTTCAAATCACTTAGGGTTCTTCTTAAGACACCCAAGTAAGAATCTTCTCTAAGATCCTTCCTTTATTTTCATCATTGGTTTGTGAGCGAAATATTTTCTCCCACTCTATCCTTTTAACAATAACCTTTACTTGTTTAAGGATAGCTATTTTGATTAACCAATGTATTTGAATGTTTGAAGTTTGATAGGTGTGATGAATACATTCTCATTTTCACTTAAAATGAAAATCTTATAATGAACTGATATAGTCTCATTTTGATTGAATCTATCTCTTGGGGTGTAGTTCTCCCTTTTAGTCAACTCTTTGATTCTCTTATACTTGATCGTATCAATATTTATTGCGTGATTAAATCACTATCATTCATGTTTAAATAAGGCATGCAATTTATTTGAGAAATCAAAACATTGATTAAGAACAAAAGTAGTGACTCGGGTTGAAAACCAAGTCACTAATATCCAAAATTACAACCATTGTTTTAGGATTTTAATCCTTGTCTTACAAGAAAATTAAATTGTTCCATAAATAAATGCAAAATATGAAAGAAGACGATATGCAAATTAGAGCCTAGCTCTTCAAGTCTTCGATCAATTGGATGCTACCGGAGCCATCCAAGTAAGGAACCTCAAGCTTCCTTCTCCTTGCCCTTATCTTTATTCGGGGGTGGCCCTTTTAAAACAATTTAAAAGGGTAAATATCAACACATTTGTATCACTATACATAAGTTGATAAACGACATGAATTATACGGGAGAATTATTACCTACGGCGGTTGCCTTCCCATTTTTGAGATCATTTAAGTACTTGGGGCAATTTCGCTTCCAATGACCGATCCTCGTGCAATAATGGCACTTGTCTTGCTCTTTAGAAGACGAGGTGGAAGCGCCTTTCGAAAAGGTCTTTTCTTTGGTCGCCTTGGGCTTGAACGTTTTCTTGCCCTTGCCTTTCGAGGCATTTCTCTTGAAGCTCGTTTTCCCTTTCTTTTCGATGTTTAAAACATCCTTGGTGGAACTTTCATGAAGTCCCATGTCCCTTTCGGCTTGGACTAGCATCTTATGCAACTCGTCTAACGAGGTCTCTTGGTTTCACATATTGAAATTCACCCGGAATTGAGCATACGCCTTAACCTTATTGAGCGAGTGAAGAACTCGGTCAATGATAAGAGAGTCGGGAACATCAACATCTTGAGCTTTTAGAGTCTCCGCGAGCTCAACGAGTTTGAGCACATGAGGGCTTATCTTTTGCCCTTCCTTGAAAGTAATGTCAAAGAAGGCGGAAGCCGCCTCATATTGAATCACCCTTGGAGTTTGCGAAAACATGGTCGCAAGCTTGGTGTATATCTCATACGATGTGGTCAACTTGATCATACTCCTTTGGAGATCCGGCTCCATGGAGAAGATGAGCACATTTTTAAGAGCGGAGGACTCTTTCATGTAGGCTTCATAGGCCTCACGAGTTTGGACCGATGAACGAGCGGTCGGAGCGGGAGGAGCGGCTTCGGATAGGTAACGACTCTTATCGTCACCTTGAGCGGCCAAAAGCAATTGCGCATCCCAATCCTTAAAATTGGAACCATGCTTATCGAGTTTACAACGATCCATAAAGGATCGAAGCCATGATACGTTAGTGAGAGGTGGAGCGTTGGTTGCCATAGTCGATGTTGAAAATTAAACTACAATAATAAAAGGAAAAACAACATCATTTTAAATTCATAATTTTAAACTAGAAACTTTAACAAGTTTAGTTATGTATTTACTTAATGATCTCTTACCCAATTAAGTAAACAATCCCGAGACCCAAACCCATACTAATCTGGGCACGGTGTAGCCGATTCAACCCGTATCGGTATAATTTGGTGGATTAACTCTTTAATCGGTTCTACTCTTAGAACTCTCGGTCGACAATTTTCTTAAAATTATCTTTAGCCCGAACTTATTGCAACTACGGTTACGAATACTTTCGTTGAGATCAACCAAATTTCAAGGTGTAATCTTATTACCCCACTTACCCAACGTGACAATTTTAGTACCCCGGTGTAGCCGAGCCTACGTTCTTGTGAAGAAGGGATTCATGGGTCCGTACTTTTTGGTAAGGCTAAGTCTCAGTATTTATATGTAAGAGATCTAGTCAATTTATTATCTATCTCCGTTTAAGTGAACTAAGTCGGTGAATTATCGATAAAATAAAAGACTAGGTCGATTAAGTCGAAACATGCATGATACGATGTATGACGATTTGGCTATGCATGCAAACATATAAAAGCAAATAAAAGCATAAAAATAAACCCTAGTATGGCCTTTCCTAGAAAAGAAATAATAAAGTACAAATTCGGAAACCAACTCCTTTGGTCCCTTGAACTTCACGCGGCACGCACTTCGAGGTAAACGCCGTCTTGATCGGAACTCCTTTCCGAATGGCACCGTCTTCAAGGAACTCCGGATTTTACAAATATTACAACTTTTCTAGTCTACTTTATACATTATAAAATAGAAATAAATTACAATTGGGTGATACGAGATCACAAAATTACAACCGAATCGGTAACCCCTTACATTACGGGAAATACCGATTTAAAATTAGGCCATACTAAGTAAATTACATAATTCCCAAAATTACGTAAAAATAAATCATGACATTCACAATATAAATATGCAATGCTCATATAAATATGAATTAACATGCAAATCCTAAGCCAAATCGTCCTATTTAAAACACTTATTTAAATAGTTATCGTAAACCTCGGTTTTTATGGAATTGCGTGTTTTAACGTTTAACAACACTATGCATTAAATGAAACGGTTTTCATCGTTAAGTTAATTATCCTAACTCTTATAGGATTCAAAATTTAGTCTTACTCAAACTTTGAACATGAATTAACTTAATATATTTTAATATTGATCGGTATTACTCGGTTTTACGGGAAAAATAATATAAAATCCAAAAGAGACATTAAAATTTCGAAAATTCAAAATTCAAATTTTGAAAAATCCAGAATGTTCTTAAAATTTTCAGAAAGTTAAAATATTAGTATTTTATACGGTCTTATTATTATTTTGAAAATAACACGTAAAACGAGCAATTTAAGTCGGAAAATTCAATAATTAACTTCATAAATGCAAATTTAAATACTAATAATATATTTATATCTTCCAAAACATTTTAAGAACACAAGATGGACAGAAAATTAAATGGCACATGGCCCCATAGCCGAAATTTTAAAGCATGCCTCCTTTTAATTAATTTTTAATTGCTACTTTTAACAAAACAAAATTAAATCAATACAAATCAAATCTGAAACTTTAGGCACCCAAGATAATTTCCAAGATGAACATATCATATATGACTAATGTGGGTTACACATTTCGGCCATTTTAACAACATTTGCAAATTTTAACGATTTACGTCATATATCGTACGATTTTAACCCTTAAAATTATTTCTCAAGCATAAAATAAGATAAAATTCTCGAAAGTTTTATACATGCTGGAAATATTATATATGACATCGTGTTAAATTTTTATGGCCAAATTCCAACTTAAACTATTAAAGTCGAAATTATGTCACTAATTACCCGATTTTTACACTAAAAATCTATAATATTGCAATATTTCGAGATAAATTTCTGAAAATTCAATATTAATTTTAAATATTGCATGTGACATCCTCATAAATATTTATAGTCAAATTCATAATATAACTATTTTAACCCATTTTTATTCATCTTTTTGCATTTTAACACTTAAAATTCATATCACACGATTTAAGGGTCTATAATTTACGAAAATTCATATTCATATTATAGAAAATACATGTGATATCATACTGAAAAATCTCGGCCAGAAGTTTATTTTAACTATTTTTCCCAAAATTAATCATTTTTAACCATTAAAACGTATTAAAAACCGAAATTAAAATACCAATGATCAATATTCATGCAAAATATATTCCAAATATTCTAAATCATATTAGAAAACAGTAGGTATCATGCTAAATTAATTTCGTGCATATCATATATCAAAACGAAAATTATCAAGTTTTATTTTGTTATCCTAATAACTCCGTAAAAACGAAACGGAAAGCATGCAAACAACCCTTTTGCTCTGATACCAATTGATAGGTTTAAATAGTTGCTCATAAACTAATTTAGTCATACTAACAAAACCTTTAATTAACTTTTAATTAACAAAATAATAAACTCGTTTATTAGATCTTATGCATGCTACTAAATGCGGAAGTAAGGAGTAAACCGTGTTCTTACACTCGGTCCAAGTATATTGCAAGGATGATCCTCCGAGTACCCAATATAGAATACCTCCTCCGGATGCACCAAGACAAGCCCCAAAAGAACCGAAACTTTGTAAGCTAGACTAGGAATCGGTTTTTCCTTAATTTATTTCCAATCTCTCTTATTAGAAATATATTTTGAATACTACTCTTAGTATATATTTTATTATCTTATAATAAGTATTAGAGGTTAAAACAATCTCTTCTTACTAGTGTAGAATTTCGGCTAGGGTAGTAGAAGAATAGAATGAATGATACTTATCTTATATATATCACACACATAATTAATTTAAGCTAGTTAAACTAATATTAGTGGGTATGGGTGTAGGTAGCCGGCTAGGGCATGGGGAAGGATAAAAGAGAAAACCCTTTTTGATTTATCAATGATCTAGGTGTGTTAGTCTAAGCATTAGGTTTAATGCTAGGTAATTATTGTGTCTTTAACGTTTAAAACACAATTAAACACCCTTAATCATCCCCATGTAAAACCGGTACTACTACTTAAAATGTAGTCCATTTTATCTTTTTCTTTAAACAATTGTATAAGTGTGACATCTAAAGTGTTACACTATAATGACAATTGTTATAACTTAAAATGCATATTTATCTCATATAAATACCATTTAAATTAAATAAATCATATTTATTATTTTGACATGTAATTTCGAAATTACAAATATAAAATGATCATTTATCGTCAATACGATTTACAACCTTTGTATTAATTTCAACCCAATTCATTCTAATAACGATATAATAAAATATCGTTTAATGTTTAACAATTGACACGTTTCAATTTTAAACATAAATCTTACATTAAGATTTAACCTCTAATATCTCGATATACGAGTTTAAGGAATATGATCAAATCGTATCAATATACATTTGATCACTTTATCAATTAAGGGAATTGTCCTAAAGGTGTGACCTAAAGGGATCAACTGACCACCACCGTCATACGACAGTAATGTCAAACTCTAGCTAGCCAATCATTACCGATTAATGTTGGTCAGTTGACTAATAATTCATATCATCCCTTGCGCATTCTTGTTATGAGATTTAATTACGTGATCGCACTATTGTTGAGGACACATTTCCCAACAGTTTGTACAGGCTGCCATTTAAAATATGTTTCCTATATGAATATGAAAATTTTATGTATGATAACCTTGCGAGTTAGCTTCCCAATGCATTTGATTTCATTTTGATACGAGTTATATTTTGAGAAAAATAAATAGTTGAGTCGACAGTGGTCAGATGGTTATTGTACAATTCTGTTTTGACCCATGTTGTTGCAAAGGAAATCATTTAAAACGTATTAACCAGTTTTGCATGACTCCAATTTCACTGTTTAGAACATTCGTTCATGTTTTCAAAATGATAAGCCATGTAAAACTGTATGGAGTCGTTATTTAATAGTGATTTTGAAAGTTGTCCAAATTTCTGACTAAGTACTGTAAAGTTTTTGTTCAGACCACACTACAACAAAATGGCACTTGCGCCACGATTTATGTCACGGGAATTCATAATTCGTGACCTAAATTTGCTTAGTCACGGGAAAAAAAGTCCCCTTCCTTCAAAATTAATTGGTAAAAAAATTTATGTCACGGGAAAATATATCCGTGACAAATAATTGTTTTTAGTCACGGATTAAGCCATGACCGTGGCTAACAAATGCGTTTAGTCACGCATCAAGTCACGAATGTGGCTAATAATTATTTTTAGCCACAATGTCGTGGCTAATTATGATTTATTGTCACATGTAAGTTAACCGTGACTAATTAATGTGCTTAGCCACACTGAATTCTTAACGTGACTAATTATGATTTATTGTCACAGCTAAATTATCCGTGACTATATTGCTCTTAGCCACACACTGAATTATTACCGTGGCTAATTGTGATTTATTGTCACAAGTAAATTACCCGTGACTAATTATTGCTCTTAGCTACGCATTAGGATTTTTACCGTGACTAATATTTTTGATATGATAACAAATAATAGTACAAAATTATTAGTGCAACATGGTGTGTACTGTGACATCAAGATGAGTGCGCCGTATTATTGCGAGATGTGAACAATATTCGTACTTAATGTTCTTCACTATTGACGTAAATGATCATATTATGATTATTCTTATTATTGGATTTAGTCCGTCACAAGTAAAAATTTGTGCAATTTATTATGATTATTCTTATTAACACTACTGACTTGAAAATGAATATGATTATATGAATAAATGATTGTTGTTTAACAATTTATTTTGCTTTATTTTCGTTGAATGCTGCTTCACTTTAAGTATACGTTTAATTATGTAATGACAATTTTGTAATTTCAAAGATACTTACCCAGTTACTCAATTTATTAAATTGCGCAACAAGCCCGACAAAAAATACACTACAACAAAATGACACTTGCGCCACAATTTATGCCACGGGAATTTATAATTCGTGACTAAATTTTGTTTAGACACGGGAAAAATTTTATTCACTATTTTAGAAAAATTTTATGCCACGGGAAAAAAATTTCCCATGGTAAAAAGTCAATAACGCAACAATTTAGGTTACAGTCGTGGCTAATAATCATTTTTGCCACGAACAATGTCACACCCATGGCAAATATATATTTATAATTCTTTTTTTGTTAAATTTATAATATTGAATAACATTATTTAGAGACCGCATCACATTTAAAGAGAAAGTATGTCCAATTAAATAATTAACTTATTAACACCTATCATTGAGAAGTCTGAAACTAATATATTGTTAAATAAGCTTATCATTAGAAAATTGATTTACAACTTTATTTGTAAAATATTTCTACAAGAACTTGAATTCGAGATGTTAAATTGGAAAAAAATTGGGGAAGTTTTTAAGGAGAAAAAAAAAAAGAAAAGACAATTAGATTTAAAATATGATTAAATAAAAAAAAAGGTAGTCTAAAAAATTAAATTCAAAATGATTTCCAACAAATCATTGAATAAAATGGAAAAAAACATATTGATAAAGTAACCGTATATAAAAAAATCAAAATAGAAAAACATTTTAATTATTGAAAATGAGTGTATCACACCGAAAACTAAAATGGAAATTAAAATAATAAATTTACATGTGTAAATAATGTGAAATTTTGTTGACAAAAAGAAATATCAAGAACAATGAAAAGAAATCAATTTAGAGAAAACAAAAATTTATACGATATTTTCTGTGTTTTTTGGCAAAAACTGATTATTTTCGAGTTAATAATGTCTTGGTAATTTATTTTAGTAGTAAAACTCGGTCATTGATACCCATATGTAATCATTATTCAAAAGTGATCATTATTTAGTAAAAAGTGATTAAACTTTTTTTCGTTACAAATACGACGATTTTACAAATAGTATTTGTGTGGAAAAATATACGAAAAAATGGATAAAAGAAAAATAAAATAAAAATGCCGACAAATGAAAAAAATAAAAAAATGTATTAGGGAAACAAATATAAGGAAAATGTGATTAAATAGTTTGGAGAAAATATTTTTGTTGACTCGGGCAAAAAATGACCCGAGCATCATTAGTCGGGAGGTCAACATTGAAAACTCGAGTAATTTGAGAAAAATAATATTTTTTCCGCAAAAATATGTAAATCATTTAATATTTTTTCGCAAAAATAATAGTGAAGGTAATTTAGAAAAAAAAAATAATATCATTTAAAAAGGTTTCAAAGTGTTAACTATATCAACAGGCTTAAGTTTCATTTTCGGTAGCTCATCATAAGAACTCCACAGTTAAGTGTGCTCAGGTGAGAGTAGTCTTGGGATGACTGACCTCCTGGGGAGACTATACGATTCGCAAAAGTGAATAACTTGTGATTGTAGGTAACGAGTTGAGATAATTAACCAAGCAAGGATTAAAACTTGACAAAATACCACATGTAACCAAATGTGTTTGGTAGTGTGGTGGTTGCTCACCTCATCCCTTAACCCTGAGGTCAGGGGTTCGATTCCTACCCATGGGAATGGAACAACTCTTTGACAAGCCGTTTACCTCTTCGTGAGAGAGCCTGCAGCGAGGGGATTATACACCGTTGTCGACACGGTGGACACCCGGTTTAGACCAAGAAAAAAGATTCCATATCTGAAAATATTTTCATTATTAGTAAAAAATAATATATTACATTTTGTTTTTTTATTTTTTATTTTTTTGTTTGTCACGGGAATAATTTTGGCCACGAGAATTAATTTTTGGTCACGGGAATTATTAGCCACGAGAGAATCTGTGGCTAAATATATAATTTTAGCCACATTCTTGTTTTTCCCGTGGCTATCTGTTAGCCACGGCCACTTGGGCCACGAAAGGTATTTCCGTGACAAAGAGCTTTAGCCACGGGAAATTAGTACTTGCGCCACGAATTTAGTCGTGGCCCAAGTGCTTAATTGTAGTAGTGCCAACCGAGTTGTAAAATTTGTTAAAAATAATTTCCTTAAGCTTTGAAATTGATTTCTTTTCCTATAATTAGTTATTTCTTTATATTTTTTAAAAACTATAATAGTTCACAACATGGTTGGATGGTTATTTAATTATAATTTTTGGTAGTTGCAACGTGATGTTTGATTGTTGAAATTGTAAGTTATGCAAGTCTCAATATAAAAGGTTAATCATATCTGAATTCCGTAATGTAACCATGTATCCTGATATGATATTAGCAGCATGAACAAGACATATAATATGAATATGAACTTTATTACATGATAGTGAAACCTTACTTATTATTGGTGAGTTTTATATAAAGTTAGTTTCATTTATACCGACACTCATGTTATGCCACAAAGTGAATTGCATTTTGCTATGCTTAAAATATGATCACAACATATTGAGTTATTAATTTGTTTGACCTGTGAATTATGGGAATGCTAGTCTAGCTTTCGATCTATAGCTTGTAAAATCGTCAGTTGATTCGTGTTTATAATTGCCATGAATTACAGCTTCATTGTTCGAAGGTTTCAAAATGTACCTAAGTGATTTTAAATTATTATACCTAAAAATGCAAAGCTGTCTTACTAGTCCATGCTTGGGGTCTGTCTCGTGACATATGTCAATGCCTCGTGTTTAATTACATTAATTAAACTTTGTCTAATGTCATTCCTCTTATCAGCGTAAGCAAGATTTTGTCTCCATACTTTGTTTATAAACATGAAATGTTTTAATTTGTCAAGTATGTCTGTTGCCTTAAAAGTCGGATGCTAGTTGAAAGTATAGGGTAAGTAACTTATCAGATGATTTATGATTGTTGGTTGAGTGAGCTTCTTGAACTTGGACGTAGAATTTTATAATGAGGTTACGGGGACGTAACCATGTCTTAAGGAGGACAGGATTGTAAAATCTTGATGAATTGCGATCGGGCTAATTGATGTATTATGATTGGTTTGACTGAGGTTTACCATACATGGAGTCTCCTGATTAATTTGTTATGTTTTGGTCAATGTTGTGGTCCTTTAAGTGTCATGAATTTTTGTTGTGTGTTAAACATTGGGGACAAAGTTTCTTAAGGGGGATAGAATGTAACATTGCTACTTGTGATTGTTTCATGCTTGTTATATGTTTCGTTTCCGTTACGGGGCGGTGAACTTCGGGACAAAGTTCATTTTAAGGAGGGAAGACTGTAACACCCGTATTTTTAGCCTCGGTCAACAACTGTCAAACCCTGTTTTATACAAGTATTTCAAATAGAATGTTTATAAAGTATTTTACGTAACCTTATTATTTTGTAAATCGTATTTCTACGATTATTTCGTATTTCATAATCATTTTATATTTGACGACTATTTCATAAAATGGCATTTCATTCGTATTTCTTTAATTCTGATAATATATTTATAATTAAATATATTTCCTATATTTATTTCTCGGTTATCCTCGTTTTATTATTTAAGTCATAATTATATATTTAAATCTTAAATCTTAAATTTTGTTATATTCTTATATAAGCGCTAATAATTTATATTCGTATAATTAATTTAATATACTTTTACTAATACTAATTACATAATTTAAGTAGTATAATTATATTTTACGTACTCGTTTATTTTAAGTACGAGCTGTGAACGGTAAATAGAGGCCTTTTACCTAGTGATGCGTGATGGACTCTTAGCAATGGACTTGGACTCGGGTTAAGGGTAGTAAGAAACCGTGGAATAGGAACAACCTAAAGCATACACAAACCCTAATACCTTAACATTGTTGCCTCCATCAACGTACACAAAACAACACAAAGACTAAACCCTACTCATTCCTTCACTCGTCTGCCTCCATTCCGTTACTGCCTCCTTTCACCAACAACACAAAAACCCTACCTATCTTAACCACCGTGGTTTTAGAGGATAACAAGAATAAAAAACGCAGCAATAACAATCATCATCATCGTTTCACCCTTGCACAATAGGACTTTGTAAGTAATTTTTCGTGCGCTTTTGATGCTTCGATTTTGTATGTTAAGGTCGTGACTAATCTTGGTGGTATATATAACATGTATCTAGTGTTTAAACAACCAGTATACCACGAAAATAGATATAGCAAAGGCCCTAGAAGTCGACAGTAAACTCTTTTATATACTCTGTTTTCATGCTTATGACGATGTTCGTTTATGGTCGTGAATTCGCATGTTTTTGGGTTGTTTCTGGGCGTGAGCTTTATGGGTTATAGTAGTGGCGTGTTAGTGAGTCGTATGGTGGTGGTTAGGGTGGTGAGTGGTGGTTGAAACCACCGTGAGTTATGTCAGAAATTAGCGTGGACATAGCATAATAGAAACAAAGGTGCGTGTTTCGGGTACGTTTGGTGTCGGTTTGTCGTCTTTTTGGGTTAGGTTCTACTTATGGGTTATGGGTGGAAGGTTGATGGGGTAGTGGTGACCACCTTGGTGCCTGTGTGGTAGTCATGGGTGGAGGATGCAGTCGGTGGTGGTCGTCCAAAGTTGGGGTGTCAGAACGAACAAGGCGGCTGTGGTTTGTATGTGAGCAGTGAAGTTGGTGAGGTTGTCGTGGTGGTTCAGTTGAGGTCGAGGGTAAAACTGGACCACCCCTGGAACCACCATGGGGCATTGGCGACTATGGTGGTGGCCATAGGTAGTGTGGGGTAGGGTGGTGAGAGAAACTAGGGTGAAGAGTAAGGGTGCTCAAGAGGGTTTCGGGAAAGTTTCCCGATTTGTCGAATGAGCAGACTGTGTTGACGACCAGTTTAGGGACGCTGTGGTGGTCGCAGGTGGTGGCACAAGGGTGGATATGGTAGACAGTGGTGTAGGCTAGAAGTAGGGGTCTTTGGCGTGGATGTGGGTGGCTAGAAACGTGGTGGAGGTGTTGTGAAGTGGGGTGTGCGAGTACGGGATACGGAGTTCTTCGAGGTTGCTGCTAGTGTCGTGATATACGAACTACTGTTCATATTTTGTGGCTGTCGTGTACTTGTGTGTTATTATTAGTATTATTAACTTTATTAGCATTCATTGTTGTTGTCTTTGTTATTATTATTATTATTATTATTATTATTATTGTTATTATTATTATTATTAGTTTTATTAATTGTATTATATGGTATTTGGTTTGGTTTTGTTATTATTGTTGTTTATTTTGTTATTGTTTTATATTAGTAATTATTAATGATGTTATTATTATTAGATTCTAATAATTTTATGATAATATATTTTTGGTATTATTGTTATTTTATTAAAAGGTATATTGTTAATGTTTGTATTCATATTATTATTATTGAGAAAATGAGTAATATCGTAAAAGGGGTCGTATACGTTATTAGGTTAGCAATAATTGAATAGTTAATTGTGTGCCATATTTAGTAAGTTCATGTTTAGTAAGTCTATATTTAGTAAGTTTATGATTAGTTATAACATGTGATATGTGAGTAGAATTTAATATTAAGTAATATGATAGGAACGGAATTCGAGGTGGAGTATTACTAGACGGTGATTGCTTGTTAACAGACTACTATTCCAGGTAGGATACACTGGCTCCATACTCTATGATGTGTTATGAATGAGTGTTAAATTGTGTGTTATGGATGCTGAGCATGATTGATATAATAATGATATTGGTCGGATTGAGTGTTGATTATTATTAGTGGCATGAGCATTGCAATATTTAATAGTATGATTGATTAAGAGTATTGTTGCATTCATGAGCATGGCATATGCATTGGTTACTGAGAAAGATGTGAATCAGATGTTGTTCTGATATAAAGCCCAGGGTGGTTCTGCAGACCAGGCCTGGTGTCTTATCAGCTATTGAGCTGGTGTTCGGTGACGACCGATTATAGTCTGCCGGGAGGTTCGGTATGGCTTGGTGTTTCGGGTTTGACATTGAGATTGTGATTGAGCTCGAGCATATCATGGCATTTGCATATCATATTTGTTGCATTATTTATTATTGTGTTATCCTACTCAACCGCGAGGTTGACAGTGTATTCGTGTACACCTACGATGATCCGGAATGGGGAGTAGATTCTACAGGTCAGAGACAGATGGACTAGGAGCTTGGGCAAGGAGAGAGACATGGCTTAGACCTACTTAGGCCCTGTTCTTTCTGGCTTATTTTCAGCTCGTTTCAGTTCAGCTCAGCTCTATTTAGTTCAGTTCAGTTCAGTTCAGCTCAGTTCAGTTCAGCTCAGCTCTATTCAGTTCAGTTCAGTTCAGTTCAGCTCAATTCAGTTCAGCTCAGCTTCATTCAGTTCAGTTCAGTTCAGCTCAGCTTCATTTAATTCATTTCAGTTCAATTCAGCTCGACTTTATTAAGTACATCCCACATTATTATTATTATTATTATTATTATTATTATTATTATTATTTTATTATTATTATTTTTGTTATTATTATTATTACTATTATTATATTTATTTATTTATTATTCTATTTATTATTATTATTAATTAATAATTCTTATTATGATTATTATTGTTATCATCTTGATGTGCTTCATCCTTGAGGTCATTATGGACACCAATATCGCACCCTTTTTTTTCAATTTCTTTTCGAACTTTGTCCATGAATTTCTTCCGTTCTTTATCATCCATGTTTGAATCTGTTCATCCTTGAATACTTTGATGTTGTATAACTGGAATACCAGGTTTATGCATCCGAATGAAATTATGAAGTGTAAAAGCGGATACGATAATTGACATTTGATATTTCGTTGTCATTTGTGGCATGTTTTTTAACACCTTCCACCTTCTCTTCAGTTGAACAAATGTCATTTCAACCGTCATCCTCAAAGATGAATGTCGATAATTAAAATGTTCAAATATTCCGCTATGAGGTGCTTGCTTATATTCAGGCACATGGTTTTTTACGTTTGGATGGCTAATAGGAAACAAATACCAAAGTGTATTCGGGTATCCCGAATCCACCAAATAATATTTACCTATAAATGTTTATATATAAAAATAATTAATGTTTAGATAATAAAAAACGTGAAATACATGCCACATTTACCACATTTAGACGTAAAATGTTTAGATAATAAAAAAAATAATTTATGTTAATTAGACGTAAAATATTCAAATGTTGCTTTTGTTAATTTTAAAACACAAGAAAAGAAAAAAAGCAAAGTCCATTAGAGTTTACTAAAAAAAAATACTTGAAAATTAATATTTTTTTAATATAATTGTTTTTTAAAAAATCGCAAATTTGTATTAATCAAACAGTTTTTTATATTATTATTATTACTCCCTCCTATTCATAATAACCTTCTCTATTTCCTTTTTCGTCAATTCACAATACCTTCCCTATTTCCTTTTTTGGTAAAGTTTTTATACATATTTTAATCACCTCACCCCACCACCATACCTCACCTTACTCATACTTTATACTTATTTTAATCACCTTACTCATAACAATTACCCCACAATAGATACCCTCTCTCCAATTACCCAACCCCACACCATTACTTTCCCATATAATAATCCCCTCCTTATTCTTTGTGCCTTCCCCAAATAGGCAAGGTTATGTTGAATAGGAGGGAGTATTATTTAGTATACTTTAATTAAACTTAAGTTATTTCTATTAATTTCAACTTCATTCAGCTCAGTTCAGTTCTGCTCGATTAAATTCAGTTCAGTCCAGTTCAGCTCAGCTCCATTCAGTTCAGCTCAGCTTAGTTAAGTTCAGTTCAGCTCAGCTCAGCTCGATTCAGTTCAGCTCAGCTCAGTTCAGTTCAGTTCAGTTCAGCTCAGCCCCATTCAGTTCAGCTCAGTTCAGTTCAGCTCTAAAAAGCCAGAAAGAACAGGGCCTTAGAATCAGATCACCTACTTAGATGATGTTATCAGTTGTACTTTTATTCTTTGCGTAATAGTTGTAATATCAAAAGTTTAAACTTAATCAGTTTTTATATAAAGTACTTTAGTTTGTTTACTTTGTTATTCACTACCTCGAACATTCCGAGATGGCAACAACTTTATTTATTTTAAAATGTCTTGCTAAAGGCTCTTAAATAAATGGGGGTGTTACACTCTGTATGTATGTTCAATCCTGGTGACCCAATGAGTTTCATTAACTAACTCCTTGCAACGCTGGACAATAAATTTTAGACTGTTACTGGCAAGTTGGTCCTCAAGGATAATCCCGACGCATGAGGCATTGTCCATATGGATTAAGAGTTTCTTGATATTGAGAGATTTTGCATGCTCTAAACCAGCAGGGAGGGCAAGCAGCTCTGATTTCATGGACGAGCATATACCACAAGAGAAGTAGAAAGCATAAACAAAATTACCTGTCTCATCTCTTAGAATTCCTCCTCCTCCGGCTAGTCCCGGATTACCTTTAGAAGCTCTGTCAGTATTCAATTGAAACCATCCGTGAGGTGGTGGAAACCAATGGGCAAAAATCTCAGTTCTAGGGGGTCGAGGTTGAGGGATGAAGATATTGTACATGTCGAAAGCTTGTTTCGAACTGGCAAATTGGTGGTACAGAAAATTCAGAGGGTCCGTGGGATTCTCACTATGTCTCCCGAAAACAATATTATTTCTCCACTTCCACATCCACCATCAAGTAATAGCGAACTGCATAGGCCAATCAGCATCTCGGGATTTGATCTCGTTGCAGGCATTTTTGGATATCCATATAGCAAAAAGGAGTTATAAAGAAATTAGTACTAGAAGGATGAATACCTAGCATATACCAGAGTTGTCTGGAGACGTGACAAGAACGAAGACAGTGCTCAGTATCTTCTTCATTATCGCTGCATCTGGGGCACATAGGGTCATCTCCTAAATTCCTGTGTACTCTATTGACATTCACCATTAGTCTATTATGTCCCGCGAGCCAGTATCTTCTTCATTCTTATCCGCTGTTGAACTGGGAGGCGCCATATGGTGAGCCAGTCGGGGTCCTCTGGGTTGGTGGATATATCGAGACCTTGCAAGAAACCAAGAGCCGATTTAATAGTAAATTTACCTGACGACGTTCCATTCCAATAGAGGGTGTCTTCAAGATCAGGATCTGGGTCAAGAGAAAAAGATGAAATTCACTGAAGAATATGTTGCGGTAAGTAGTTAGCGAAAACATCCCATTTCCAACCATTACCTTCGGCCCACATATCGCTAACAGTAGCTCCGAGTAAGTCTTCCAGAATAGGGTTAATATTAAAATCTAAAAGGCAAATACCATCAACCCAGGCGTGATCCCAGAATAAAGTCCGCCTACCATTACTAACTGTAGTAGTCGTTCCTCTCACAATAGTTTTAAATTGTTCTGTAATTCCGGCTCATATATTAGACATACAAGGTTTTGGTCGGAAAATATCAATATCACAGTTTTATTATGTGAAAATGTCATTCGACAAAAAGATGAAGAAATACGTCAAAAAGATTTTGCGATGTTATGAAAAGAAACATTAAATATGGATGATCGAGCGAGAAAAAACCATGAGCAAGTGTGCGAAATAATTAGGGCCAAGTATGGAATGTCATGAATTATGACTACGATTATGTTAGCCATACTAAAGTGTTTTTTTCCAATAAATAGTTGACGCATTTATTTTTCACTATGTAATTTTTTCTAAAATAATATTTCAAATTGATGTTTATTAATTAGTTATAAGAAAATGGTTAAAAAAAGTAGTTGTATAAAAAAAATCAAAGTAAAGTAATCGTTATAAAAAGTAGCCGTTGTATATATAACTGGTATAAAAATTAGCCGTTGTATATATAACCGTTATAAAAACTAGCTGTTACAAAATAATTTATATATATACAATTCTCATTTCATTTGTTAAACACTCATATTATCCAATATTTTAAAAGCCAGTTTCATATTACTCATATATATTCTTACTAGTTTAGCACCCGTGCAAAAATGCACGGGCATATGTAAATAATATTTGTAATTAAGTTTTGAACATGTATACTATTACATGATATTAGTCGGAATGTAAAACTTTTGCAATAAACGATATTACATAGATATATGTATCCCGAAATCAACCTTAATGAATGACACAATGTAATTGACAAATAGAAAAGAATTATTACGTACTCTATTGCTAATTAGCTAATTTTCAAAGTTTAGAACAAATGATTATTTCTAATCATTATAATAATCAAAATACTTAAATAATCTATTCTTTTTCTTTTGTGTTTTAATACAATAATATCGTCATTAAAAGATGCTCCTTTATCCCGTATGGATCATGAACGAACTCTATTAGTTGTGTAGCATTTATTACACTACATTGCACCAAAGCTAAAAAGTTGAAAAAAATTTATGATTAGTTTTCACAAAATATTAATGTAAATTGAATATGATTAAAAAATTATTTTAAAATGCTTTTTTAAAAAAAAAAATAAATAAAAAAAAACGTTAGAAAATTTTTTAACCCGTATTCTAAACATAAACCGGCTCATAACCCGTATGAGTCGACCCGCATTCTGGCCCGACCCGTTTAATAGGTCTATGCATAATATATCAACCATCAGATAACTACTTCAAGTCCCCTGAAGAGTCTATTGATATAATATACTCAAGAAGGGGGGGGGGGTTGAATTGAGTATGCCTTCTTTTTAATCTTCTTCGATGTGTGAATGGTTGTATGATGATCTTCGAGTAAAACAAATAATAAAGAGAGACACAATATTTTTGAAGTGGTTCAGTCTCACACTTTGAGACCTACGTCCACTATTCTCGATTAATAAAATTAGTATCAACTCTGAATTACAATTTTATCAACCCTACTCGTGCAACTTTGATGTTAGTCGCAACTCTATCTAGATACCGTTAAATATCTAGCTATGACAAATACCGTTAAATATTTGCCTTACAATGAGTACCACTAAATACTCGTTCTATCTTACGTAAATAAGATAAAGTCTTCAATGTTTCTTGATGTCACAATCTTGAATGAATAAGATCAATGCTTGAGCACTTGAATCTTGAATCGGATATGACAATGAAAAGCTCGAATATTGAAGTAGATGATCGGCGGTTTTTCTCTCTTGATTTGCGTGAATATGTGTGTATGTATTTCGTGCTCCTTAATGTGTCATAGATAGTCTATTTATATAGAATATATATCTAGGTAATTTAAACCCTAGATGATTTAGGAATATATTACTAAAACTAGAATACTAGTCTTTTAGTAATACTACCTTAAATCTAATCTTAATATATTTAGGAAAGATTTAATAATATACTACAAGTATTATATAAGGAATCAATTTCCTAATTCATATTTAGGAAAGAACTTTATATAATAAACACATAGTAACCTTATTAAAACAACTTCCTAAATCATGTCAAAGATAATAAAATATATTATCACAATATAATCTTAGTTTGTTTAGGACATTAAATAAATACATATTATTTACTTAAATTAATCCCATACGAATTATGGTAACGTGACATGCTACACGTTTCCCAAAGTCGTAACAAACTATATTTCCGATTATATTATTTGACAATTATAATTATATAAAAATCCTTAGCTTAATTAGCAATAAATAATTATCTCATAAGAAAATTATTTATTCCTATTTATCTAAAAGATATTTTATATAATCCTATCAAGATTATCAATTCCATATTTAGAATAGAATACCAATTATCCATTAATTGTACACGACAATATTTGGAAACAATTGTTTCAACCAAACATATATATATTCTGACCATTTCTTCATAACATAGAGTTATAGCTACGAGCTATAACTTGAATCAACCTTGTAATAAAGCTATAGTTTATAAGTATAACTTAAGTTCATTATACGCGCTTGTGATCTTCTATCAATCTTCGACTTAGTCAATTCATTGACTAATATGCTTGAATCTTTTATACTTGATTGAATAGATCTTGTTACTAATATTCTGTACACTTAGCACACGATTATACGTACGAGTATATAATATATAGATAGCTAGACTTGTCATTATCAAAACATAGACATATATACTTAGTATATATATTTGAATACATGGTTCAACAAATTCCCCCTTTTTGATGATGGCAAGTCTCTCTTAGATTTTGTGTCTAAGTGTATGTTCCCCCTCAATATAATAATGGTCATTCATAGCAAAGAATTACTTAGGGTTTCTATCTTCTATCTATCCCATATCCTTTAAGAATTCTAAGAGACAATAATGAATTACGACAAGGAGCAAGCTTAGGCAAATTCTAATCTAAGTCGCATTTTCCCCCCTCTTGACATCATCGAAAAGATGAGAACAAAGACATGAAACGACTAGAATAATATACGACGAAGCATAAGCAAGCATGGAAAACGAATTAAAAGATAAGAACATAGAAAATATCACACAAACACATACGAAATGTTAAAATATACACAACCAATCCGGAAGTACTAAGCCAATGGGCCGAATTATGTAACAATAGTGTTTTAAGAAAATTGGGCCGGCTAGGGTTAGTTGATCAGGGCCTGCAAAAGAGAACAAGTAATATGGGCCAAGGCAAAAGAAAAACATGGAAACTGGGCCACATCAAAAGAGAATAAGGTTTGGGCCGGTTAAGGTTAAGAAATCCGAGGAAGGCAAAACAAGATAAGGCCTCGGATTCCTAATGGGCCAGGGAAGCAATTGGGCCACAAATCTAAATTGTTTATAAGTCCACCACCGGACTTGAGCAAAACAACAACAAAACAACTTTAATTTCGAAAAATAGAGACGGATATGGATGATCAAGAACGAGAACTGGAGGCGGGTGTCTTGGCATATGGGTTCACATAATCGGGTCGGGTACGAAACTCGAGTGTCTCCAACCTATCCAAGCAACTATTCACGTTTCTCCCTTGAGCATTAAGCGCGATCTCGAAGTTTAACACTTTGAGTGAGAGTGCCTTGACGGCCTCAAGTGCTTTGGATGCATCTTCCCTCAATAAGCCATGATCACGCACCATTGCCCCTCCTTGCGTTGTGATAAAAGAGAGTCGATCACTTATTGCGAGCAATTCGGAGCATACCACCGAGACCTCCGAGCCTATCTTAACCAAGTGCTTATCCACCTTTTCCATCCATACTTTCACATCTTCTTCAAAATCACGTCCCCTCTTCGTATGACTACCCCTTGCCTCATCATTGCGCTTCTGCCCTTCACACAAACTAATAATTTTGTCCATTTTTGCCTCAAGACCTGCGAAGGATGGTGATTAATTTGAAGCGGGTTCCGTACCAAGATTCTTACCAAACGTAAGATCAACCCCTTCGAAGCAAATCTCCATTAATTTTAACAACCTATCACACATTCGATCATGTGGTTTAATCCCGAAACTTGAGTCATCAACGACACCTTTCTTAAGCAACAATTCGGACACCCACATTCCATATGGAATGTCGATTGTGGAGCAAAACTTTTCTTTAACAAGAACACTAGAAACTTGACAAATTTTATGGCAAATTAGAGATGCCAAGTCGACTTTCTGACCCTCCAACCAACTGAACAATACCACAGCCTCGACACTAGCAAGTTTATCCCTACCACGCCTTCGTGGTAACACGGTATTCCATAAAAAATTCAAGAAAAATTTCAATTTTGGGTTAAACGATACGGTAAGCAGAGGAGAGACTTCAGTAGCATCTTCATCAAAGTATTTTTTAATTATCAATTTTTGATCTTTAGAAACTAGACTCCATTCCTTTTTGGGGTCAAGATTTAACCCGTCTTGATCAAGTTTAAAAATGTCACAAATATCCGACTTAGTCACAACAACATCTCTACCATTCACGACACCCCTTATCCCGTCATCACAAGTTTTAACTGAAGCAAAGAACTGAACCAACTCGATGGGAAATAGCAAACCCGAAAAATCACTTATGTATTCCCACCCTTGATATGTCAGAAAATCTTTAAAGAATCCCAAAGATTTAGACCCATTAACCCATGACTTAGGATAAAACCGACCCGCATGAATGGCGTAAGGTAAGACACGATCGATTAACATACCTTCTTGTTTGGTCATTCGAACTTTCTCAAGACCCTCACGAGTGGCTTCGACAGAGTACTCTGGAAACAGAGGGCGAGGAACTTGGGAATCGAGTTCTTGCATGTCGCCGAAATTAGAGGAGGAGACACGGTTAAGTTTGCGTCGTTTGCTTTGGTCTGGAGTGGGAGCGGTGGTAGCTATCGGAGTTGGAGAGGGCGGTGGTGATGGGGTTGGTGAAGGGGGTGTGGGTTTCTTGTTGTGAGATCGTGTTGCACGAGATGGAGGCATTGTTAAAAATGGTGGCTTAAGTCGACGTATTTGGTGGAGGTTTTAAGGAATTTTAATGGAGGTTTTGTGTTTGTGAAGTCGGTAATAATGGGAGAAGAGGGAGGTAAGTTGAGGGAGTTGGGGTAATAATTTTTGGGTGGGTTAAAGTCAAATGCTAGGGGAGTAGGTTTGGGTACGTGGCAGTGAGGGGTACCACACACGGTTTTTGTGTTTAATTTTGGTAAGTTTTTGAATTTTGTTTAATATTTGTATATTATTATGTATGATATAATTTGTAATATGTATAATATATATATGTGACGTAAAATGTAATATGTGACGTAATATTATTTTAAGATCGGTTGTGCACACATTCATATGTAAATTATATAATATAACTACAATCACAAAATTTCTCATCGAATACATAGTACACATGCAGCGGAGTATACGTACATAGTCATATAATCTCATCTAAACCATAGTTAATCATTGGGTTATTTTTGCTTTTAAGATTTGATTAGGTGCCACCGATTAAACCAATTTCCAATCGCAAAGTCTCAAAGCGTTCTCTAGCCAATGGTTTAGTGAAGATATCTGCCCATTGTTTTTCCGTACTACAAAATTCCAATTTTATATTTTTCTTTTCAACATGGTCTCTTAGAAAATGATGTCTAATTTCAATATGTTTGGTTCTCGAGTGTTGGGCTGGGTTTTTAGATATAATAATAGCAATCGTATTATCACATAAAATAGGTACACATCCAACATCAACACCATAATCATGTAACTGTTGCTTTAACCATAAAAGTCACTACTACAAAATGGCTTTATTGCAACATTTTATGTGTAACATATCTTTCTTTTGTTGCAATTTATAGTAAAGATATTAACCAAGCAACACTTAGAAAAAAAATGTTGCATTTTACATTATTATGCAACACTTGTATATAATTGTTGCATTTTATCATTAGATATAGCAACATTATTTTTAAGTGTTGCATTTAGTGGGCGTATTAGCAACACTTTTTAATATATGATGCAAAGGTTATGTTGGTGATTTAAGTTTAATTACTGGTTCATTTGGCGTAATTAAGATTGTTCAAGACGGGTAATTTTCTAAGTAATATAAAACAAATTCGGAAGTACGGAGTATACACTTGTTTTATTATTTACGGGATTATGGTATAGTTTTTCGACGAATAACTATGACGGGGTCTCGCTGACCAGTCAACGATTCCGGGCCCAGGGTGAAGCGCCCTATTATAGGGGTTCGGGGGCAACCCCCGAAACTGTTGCGGAAATTAAATTCACATTGTAATAATTTATTACAGAAAATCCAACGAATCTCTAGATATTTGATGCCTTCCATAATATTTGGTATATTTAAAATCACGAATTCTCATTTGTGACGGGCATGTCCGTCGCAAGCTTGCGACGGGTCAAATATTACCCATGTAGTAGGAAAAGACAAAGCCTTTGTTATTTCCTATACTTGTCTTATCTACACAAGTAAGAGTTATCCGCCCGTCATAAGCTTGTGACGGATATATCCGTCACAAACGAGACTTATTGATTTAAAATTTTTAGAAACAAAATTATAGGAGGGTTAAGTGAAAAACCAAAATCCATGAAATAAGAAATTAAATTTTTAAGCTAGAATTATTAGCCGCTTAAGGAAAATTAGAGAAAAAACAAAACGCAAACTCAATATTTTTCTCAAAACCAACCGTCAAAACCCTTGGTTAATTCCAGAATCCTACGCACCTTCCACAATCATCCATCTTAATCTTCAACAAGAAATCCGACGTTTCTATCATATTAATTCTTATTTGTTTTCGATTATCACTCTGAAGTGACCACCGTTTGATTGTGCTTCCCTGATCGATTTCGTAAAATTCCTAATTGTCTCAGGTATGATGATTCAATTCCGATAAATTCGTTTTTTGTTTCGTCGAATTGTTTTTTTCTATTAATTAGTATTCCCTATTCAATTGTTTGTTGTTTGCGATTAGAGTAATTTATGAAAATCCATGCCCTCTCAAAATTTCTACAGATATTCGTCTGTTGCTAAATCGCATTCCAATCCATGCCCTATTAAAATTTATACAGAAATTCATCTCTTGCTAAGTCGTATTCCAATTCGTATGAATGAATTGTCTTATACGGAGTATATAGTAAAAAGGGGTTTTACTACTAAGTATATTGAATAGTAAAGCCTAATAACCAGAGTTAGCCTTCTTCAAGGAGTAGTTTTGTATTCACCTATTGTTTGTGATTGTAGTAATGTTTATTCTGCAAGGAATAGTTTTGTATCCACCTGTTGTTTGCAATTAGAGTAATGTTTATTCTACAAGGAGTAATTTTGTATTCACCTATTGTGCGATTAGAGTAATGTTTATTCTGTAAGGAGTAGTTTTGTATTCACCTATTGTTTGCTGTTGTTTGCCATTACAGTAATGTTTATTCTACAAGGAGTAGCTTTGTATTCACCTGTTGTGCGATTAGAGTAATGTTTATTCTGCAAGGAGTAGTTCTATATTCACCCGTTGTATGTCATTAGAGTAATGTTTTTCTACAAGGAGCAATTTTTCTATCCACAGTTAGCCTTCTTCAGCCTATAACTTTAACTTATTAAGTAGTAGTCGTGTTCCAGTATAATAGAGATCTTTGACATGGAGGGAGTATAATGGAAGAAAGATTAACACAGGTGATTATTCTGAAATACTTGTGTGCACCTATTTTCATACTTCTTTTATAACTAGGAACACAACCTCTACATCACACATATAAGCTGAAGTTTCCAAAAATCGTATTAAAAATGATTTGATCAACAATGATTATTTATCAAAATTACGTGAATCGTTTTCTTCAATGCAATCATATGTGAGAAATATGCGCATCCTCTACTATTAGAGCTAGTTTTAGCATGGCTTATACAATGGCATGGTTTATGTGCTTGCTCCAGGAGTTTACTTAGGAGTGGTATTCGCCTATGCGCTTTCGTACTAGCTTTATTGTTTCTTAATTTTTATAGTCTCATATTAAACCATGTTAGACAGATTTTTCATACTGGTTTTTATCTTTATTTAGCTATTTTATTTCCAATTCTTCGATTTTGTTATGTTGTTCTCTGTTTTTCACCATGGAAAGGCGGATAAGTTTTATAACTATGAGGAAATTTTATAACAATAGGCAAGAGTTGCTTTCTCAAAGTGTGATTCCTTAAGTGAGACAGGGACTACTTGGTTATATTGTTCTATTTGAGTACTAGTTGTTGACTAAAAGTTGGTTGATTTTTTTTTGGTAAATGTAAGTATTCGTTGATTTTATTATAGTGTATGGTGGGACACTACTTTTCATAGTCTAGCCTTTTGTGGAGAAATCAGTTGCACTGAGGTGACAAAGCAAGCGACAAACATGTCGCAACCAATTTTAGTAGTTAATCCAGATCACAAGGTTCGTATATGATATTATTTTATATAATTCATTTTTTGTAATTAGTTTAACAATATTAGCTTGTTGATTTGCAACTTCAGACTAATAGTTCATAATCTCTTTCTATTCACCAAGAAAAGCTTAATTACTAGATAGATTGGCTCTAGATAAAGAGGTCGCTGCCTATTTAACATATTTCTTGTCCAGAAAAGAAGTTATTTCATACCTCAACGCATACACAACTTAGCATAGCAAGGTCAGCTATAGAATTAAACTAAGTAGAGTATAGGATCTAGCTAGAAAGATAGAGAGCGTCTCCACTAGCTACTGAGATTGGATTGCACCCTTTCTTTATGTTATGCGTTTTTGAAATATCTAATTTACTTCTATACTAGTTTACTAATTTATTATTGTTAATTAGTTTAACAATATACTAATTTATTTCTAATTATTTCATGTACCAATGACTTGAAGGCGGTGATTATGAAAAGGGATGTGTATTAAAAGATGATGGCAATGATGTTGATACCGGTTTTAATGGTGAAACATCATCACACTCTGATTATGAGGATTCAGATATTGTGGGCGAGTTTTCTCGTTTAGGTACTATAGGTTGGGATTATAGCTATGCCCTATTAGTAATTAACAATTGGAGAAAAGTTCTCAACAAAGAGAAAATGTGGGAATATGTTTTGGTAAGTGTCTTTTACAAAAGTTTTTTACTTTATCGTTTACAACTATGGCTGTGTGTTTTTCTCCCTAAATCCTCCATGATTTATGTTGTTATGTAGTTAAAATATATGGTACCAGTCAAAGGTAAGGATTGGGTCATGAAGACCATAGGCTGTGCTTGGAGAGTTCATAAATGTCGGTTCAAAAGAAAACCTTATTACTCATACAGATGATAAGAGCATATGGTAAAACAGATCCAAAACAGTTCCTGATGAAAACTTTGTCAAATTGCTTTCTAAGTGGAAAAAGAAAAAACCGAGATAGTGATGTTTAAAAAATATGGATGCTAGAATAAATGAGAAGCATAAACAGTTAGGAGAATAACATTTAAAAAGATGACAGAGTTCGAAACAAATCAGAGAGAGCTCGATGTCGAGAGAGAAAACATGACCCAAGATACTTGCAAAACTTTCAGGATATAAAGGTTGATGTTTCTTATTATAGTTGATAGTGATGCCATTTTTTCTACGACCATTGTAGGTATATTTGAGTCCATTAATTAAAAGCAGTTAGCACCAGTGTGTCTTTATTATATAAAAGATGAAGGCTAGGCTTTGGTTAGATGAAAGTAGTTGGTAATTTGTGGGATTGCTAATCATTCTAATTGTGCTTATGCTACAGATCTTCTTTCTGATGCTTCCTGATGTGAGGGATGTCTTTCCTTTGCTTTACGTTCTCGAGACACCTTAACAACTAGCAAACTCGGCCTATCTTATTCTAGCATATCTCTTACTAAATTAACTCACTTTTGGTGCAAGTTTAAGGTTGTCTTAAGCCATTTTGCATAGAGATTAAATGTTTATTTATCTCATATGCATCTTTTCTTTTGCAGGGCATAAGCTATAATGTAAATTATTAATGACTTTTATTGTTCAATGTAAGCCACCACGTCCGTATCAAAATTAAAGTGTTTTTTCATGTTTTAATGCTTATTTACTTCAAATAAGAAATATTTTACCGTGTATGGTAATTATGTTCTATTCAGTGGTGATTTAAAGACGACATTATTTCTTTTCTCACAGGTCTCATTTTGGATTACCAATTAATGGAACGTATACAATTTGGATGCAACGTTAGATAAAATTGGGATCACTGAAGAATTAAGCTCGCACAATGTGTAGTTCTTTTATATATACCAATAATTCTTCAAATATTTTAAATTATGTTGGATATTGAGTATTTAGCTTGTTTTTTTTATGTATTACGGAGCATGGATTGATCTTTAGATGTTGTAATGAACATATAGTTTTGGAGTATCAATTAATAATTTTTTGGGTTCAATCATGTATGTGTGGATAATATTTGTAGAGTTCAAAAGTGGTACAAAAATAATTGTAATTTCATTTTGAAATAAAAAAGTTGCATTAAGTCTAGAATAGTGTTACCTTTAATAAAAACAAGTGTTGCGTTACAACCAAAATAATGTTGCTCTCATGTGTCATTTGACAAAAAAAGTGTTGCTACGGGAAGAATAAGTGTTGCGAAATTTTGGAGGGAATAAAAAAAGTGTTGCATTTATAAATTCAAAGTGTTACAGTAGCTTCTGAAAAAAAGTGTTGCATAAAGGAAATTAGTGCAACATTTTAAAAAAAATGTTGCATTTGAGTAGAAAATGTTGCAAAAAATGTTGCAATGAGCTATTGCAACGAGACTTTAAGCAGCATAGTTAAAACTGTTGCTTAAACCATATAGCAACATTTTTGACGTATTGCAATAGAGTCGTTTTGTAGTAGTGAGTTGAGAACATACCAGTGCGGCTGCAATATATTCTGCTTCAGCAGTTGAGAGAGCGACAGAATTTTGTTTCTTGGATCCCCAAGATATAATACAAGGACCTACAAAGGTAGCAAGTCCGGAGGTACTTTTTCTGTCTAAGGAACATCCTGCATAATCCGCATCTGAATATCCTACTAGGTTAAAGTTACAGTCCATAGGATACCATAGATATAATTTTGAAGTTACGATTAGGTATCTTAAAATTCTTTTAACTGCAATCATGTGTGATTCTTTTGGTGCAGATTGGAATCTCGCACAAACACAGACACTAAACATTATATCTGGACGACTTGCTGTAAGATAAAGAAGTGAGGCAATCATACCTCGGTAAGTTGTTTCATCTACAGACTTACCATCTTCGTCTTTGGTTAACTTCTTATCTGTGACCATTGGAGTAGGCATTGCATGAGAGGTTTCCATTCCGAATTTCTTTAGCAACTCTTTGACGAATTTTTGTTGATGAACCTTGATTCCTTCTTCAGTTTGTTGTATTTGAAGTCCAAGGAAGAACATTAGTTCTCCCATCATACTCATCTCGAACTCAGAAGTCATCAACTCAGAGAAGTACTTGCACAACTTTTTATTAGTTGAGCCAAAAATAATATCGTCAACATAGATCTGAACGACTAGTAGATCTGAGTTTTCGCTTTTAAGAAATAGGGTTTTATTTACAGACCCTCTCTTGAATCCACTTTCCAATAGGAACTTTGATAATCTGTCGTACCATGCCCTAGGTGCTTGTTTCAGGCCATAGAGAGCTTTGTCCAATTTGAATACATGATCCTTGAGTTTGCTGTCAGGAAATCCAGGAGGTTGTTCAACAAATACTTCCTCTTGGAGATAGCCATTAAGAAATGCAGTCTTAACGTCCATCTGAAAAAGCTTCATTCCTTTGTGTGCTGCAAATGCAATGAGTAGTCTTATTGCCTCAAGACGAGCAACAGGAGCAAAGGTTTCGTCATAATCGATCCCTTCCTGTTGATTGTATCCTTGAACCACTAGTCTGGCCTTATTTCGCACAATGACTCCAGTGTCATCCAGTTTGTTTCTGAATACCCATCTAGTTCCAATGACAGTTCTGTCCTTAGGTCGAGGAACAAGATGCCAAACTTTGTTTCTCTCAAATTGCTGGAGTATTTCTTGCATGGCAACTATCCAGTCTGGTTCTGCGAGAGCTTCCTTGATATTTGAAGGTTCAATGGTGGAGAGAAAGGAGTAAAATGAGCAAAAGTTATTTAAGCTCCTTCGCGTTTGAACTCCATCTGTCAGGCTTCCTATGACATTGTCAAAAGGATGAGAGCCTTTGTATCTCCAGTTCCTTGATTGATTATTAGAATTACCTGAACTTGACTCGGGATCTTGACTTGTTCCCCCTGAATCCAAACCTGGGTTTATAGTAGGGTCAGGCATAACTCTGGCCTCTTCCCCTTGGTTTTGATTCAAAGTTACAGCTTCATTGGCTGTAACTCTGGGTTCCAAGTCATTGGTTTGAGAGTTATCTACAGTATCATCAACTGTAGTTTCATCTCTCGCACCATTTTCTCCCAAGTTGAGTTCATCATGAGTTCCTTGAGGTTCTCCTTCTTCCATTTCCATTTCAGGAGGATCTTCCCTTGATAACCTGAAATCGGGTTCATCTAGGTTTTCCTCTATATCCTGTAATGACTTATCGAAGACATTATTTTCATCAAAGATAACATGAATACTTTCCTCTATGCATAGAGTTTGTTTGTTAAAAACTTTGTAGGCCTTACTATGATCTGAGTATCCTATAAAGATTGCTTCATCACTTCTAGGGTCGAATTTGCTTAATCTGTTTTTACCATTGTTGTGAACAAAGCATTTACTACCAAAACATCTTAAGTGAGATATGTTTGGTTTACGACCTCGAAGAAGTTCATAAGGTGTCTTTTTAAGGATAGGTCTAATCATAGCGCGGTTATGAATATAGCAAGCTGTACTTATAGCCTCAGCCCAAAAGTTTCTAGGTAGGCCACTACAAAGAAGCATTGTTCTAGCCATGTCTTCTAGGGTTCTGTTCATTCGTTCTACGACTCCATTTTGTTGTGGGGTTCTAGGGACCGAAAAGTTATGTCCAACACCATTGGTTTTACAGAACTCAATAAAAGCATGATTGTCGAACTCAGTTCCATGGTCAGTACGGATTGTTACTAGGTTTGATTTATATTTGTTTTGGACAAGTTTCATGAGACTAACAAATTCATCAAATGTTTCGTCTTTAGAATGGAGAAAGATTGGCCAAACAAATCTAGAGTAATCATCAACTAGAACGAAAACGTACCTGGAACCACCTCTGCTTCTTACCTTCATAGGGCCACATAGATCCATGTGTACTAGTTCAAGAGCTTGTTCTGTGTTTACCACTCTTTTTGGCTTAAAGGATGATCTGACGTGTTTACATCGTGCACATGTGTCACACATCTTTTCTTGATCAAATTTGATCTTTGGAAGACCTTCGACCAAGTCCCATCTTTTCAGCTTACTTAGAATAGGTGAGCTAATATGACCAAATCTCTTGTGCCATAGACATGGATCATCTAACGTAACTTTCATGCATGATAGAGAATCAGTAGGTACAGCATTTAAATAAATCATATAAACATTTTTCATCTTGTGACCTTCAAGTATTACTTTACTGGTGCCTTCTAAGATTATAAGACATATATCTGAATGAAAAACCACTTTGTTTCCTTTGTCACATAGTTGAGATATACTGATAAGATTGTGTTTGAGACCACTTACAAGGTATACATCATTTATAGTATGAGAAGATGAAATACCTATCTTACCAATTCCGATGATCTTTCCCTTTTTGTTATCACCAAATGTGACTTTACCTCCATTAAAGGGTTTAAGGGTTTGGAATAGATTTACATCACTTGTCATATGTCTTGAGCATCCACTGTCGAGATACCATAGGTTGTTTTCCTTGGCGACAAACTGCACGAATAATTTCAAAGACAGAATTTAGGTACCCAAGCATACTTGGGTCCTTTGTTGTTAGTAATCACAAATACATCTTCCTTTTTAACCCAAACTTGTCTTACATAGGTCTTTCTATATTGGTAGTAGTTGGGTTTAGATGTTCTTGCGTAAGTCTTAGTTTGGACTCTTGGTGACCAATTTTTGTGTGTTGTTTGAGGAGTTTGTTTGGTTCTATTTTTCTTTTCTTCGTAGTCAAATGTCATGTCATAGAACCATCTGTGGTCAATGTTTCTTTCCTCAGTTTTGTCATCATCACTATCAGAGACAGAAATAGTGTCGTTTGGAATTCCTAAGGATTTAACAAACTTGACTCCGGTTTTAAAGTCTTGTGCGTGTTTCACACAGTTTTCTCGGAGGTGTCCAGTATGGCCACAATAAGTGCATATTAAATACTCAGGAAGGTCGGAATATTTTCTTCTTCTAAAATCTCTGTCTGTTGGGCTTTGCTTACACTTTGAGTGATCCCTTCTTCCATAACATTCGTGACCTAATCCCATCTTCATGTTGTTGTCGGATTGTTCAGTTAGGAAGTTTAGAACATTAGTGCTTCCTTCCCATTTGTCGTGAACTTTCCGAGCATGAAGAAGGAGGTCTTTTAAGGAGTCTATTTCTTTCTTACATTCACTATGGTCAGTGTTGCTAGACTCTTTTAGGTTTTGAATGTCTCTATGAAAGTCAGACACAATTTTGGCATGTTCTTTCTTGATTTTAGATAAATTGAATTCTAGATCCATAATTTTGCTTTCGAGGATCTCAACTTCTTCTAGATGAGTCTCATCTTCGACCATAATCGAAGATTTTGACTTTAGAAGCTCATTAGCCTTTCTTAAATCTGAAGTTATAACTTCATTAGCTATAACTTTGGATTGAAGCTCTTTGATGTTGAGTTTTAGTTTTGAGGTTATAGCTTCATTAGCTATAACTTTAGACTCAAGAACCTTTTTTCTCATACATAACTGCTTCCAACTTAGCATTCGCTTCAATGCTTATTTTGGATTTCAGTTTCTTAGCTTTGGCTTTCAGAAGTTGATTTTCCTCAGCAATATCGAGGATCTGTTCCTTCAAGTCATCTAATTCAAGACTTTGTTCATGACATTGGTCTAGGGTTTCCTCAAATTATTTAATTAACATAGCCTTAGATAGATTTTTAACCTGACTTTTGAGTTGAAGAAAATTTACCTCTTCATCGTCGTCGTCGTCTGAGTCGGATTCTCCGAGGAGACACATATGAGATGCGTCATCTTCATCATTGTTGTCTGAGATTAGATCTAGGCTGACGTTACTTAGGCACAAGTGTGCTACCTCTTCTTCTTCTGAGTCCTCGTCATCCTCAGATTCTAATTCTCCCCAGCATGGCGCAAGCATTACTTTCTTGAACTCTGTTTTGGTCTTTTCTCTTTTTGACTTGTCTTTGATTTTGTCCCAGCTTGGACAATCCTTGATCATATGATCTTGTTGACCACACTTAAAACATCCTCTTTTGAAGAATGTTTGTTTGGTGTCAGTTTTCTTTTTATCGACCGTTTTGTTGTTAGGGTTTTTGTATCTACCCTTGAAAACTGCTTTCTTAAATCGTCTTGCGAATAGAACTGTTTCGTCCTCAAGTTCCTCTTCGCATACTTCGGTTGTGGAGGCTTGTAGGGCGACTCCTTTCCCTTTAGAATCATCATTGTCTTTATTTAGCATGATCTCGTGTGCCACTAGAGATCCAATCAACTCTTGGTAAGTAATCTGAGATAGATCACGTGCTTCCTCTATGACCGTGACCTTTGGTTGCCATTTTTTGGTGAGACTCCTGAGAATCTTTCGAATGATATCTTCAGAATCAATCTTTCTGCCAAGGTTCCGCAGTTCATTAATAATACAAGAAAATCGTGCATACATGCTATCAATAGATTCATTCTTTTCCATATTGAAAAGTTCATATCTTTGAATGAGCAAGTCTATAAGATGTTTCCTGACTGCGGATGTTCCTTCATAGGCAAGTTCGAGACTATCCCATATTTCCTTAGCGGAACTACAAGATGAGAATCTATCAAATTCTGAGGTTATCATACCGTTCTGTAGGAGGCTCATGGCCTTAGAGTTTTTCTCTGCAATTTTGTAGTCACTTTCCACATAATCGCTTTCCATCTTTTCATAGGTTGTTCCATTGGCGGCGGCGACCAAGATCTTCTTTGGTCCGGTTTGAATGATCCTCCAACATTCCCAATCACAACCCTTGATGTAATGAGTCATCATATTCTTCCATAGACTGTAGTTTTTGCCATCGAAGATAGGGCACTTGAGATGCTTGGAGTCCATTGTTGAAAGAGTATATAATATAGAATCAATAGAAGGATCAAAACTCACGCGGCTAGGCGATCAAGACCACGAGGCTCTGATACCAATTGAAGAGTCTATTGATATAATATACTCAAGAAGGGGGGGTTGAATTGAGTATGCCTTCTTTTTAATCTTCTTCGATGTGTGAATGGTTGTATGATGATCTTCGAGTAAAACAAATAATAAAGAGAGACACAATATTTTTGAAGTGGTTCAGTCTCACACTTTGAGACCTACGTCCACTATTCTCGATTAATAAAATTAGTATCAACTCTGAATTACAATTTTATCAACCCTACTCGTGCAACTTTGATGTTAGTCGCAACTCTATCTAGATACCGTTAAATATCTAGCTATGACAAATACCGTTAAATATTTGCCTTACAATGAGTACCGCTAAATACTCGTTCTATCTTACGTAAATAAGATAAAGTCTTCAATGTTTCTTGATGTCACAATCTTGAATGAATAAGATCAATGCTTGAGCACTTGAATCTTGAATCGGATATGACAATGAAAAGCTCGAATATTGAAGTAGATGATCGGCGGTTTTTCTCTCTTGATTTGCGTGAATATGTGTGTATGTATTTCGTGCTCCTTAATGTGTCATAGATAGTCTATTTATATAGAATATATATCTACGTAATTTAAACCCTAGATGATTTAGGAATATTACTAAAACTAGAATACTAGTCTTTTAGTAATACTACCTTAAATCTAATCTTAATATATTTAGGAAAGATTTAATAATATACTACAAGTATTATATAAGGAATCAATTTCCTAATTCATATTTAGGAAAGATCTTTATATAATAAACAAATAGTATCCTTATTAAAACAACTTCCTAAAACATGTCAAAGATAATAAAATATATTATCACAATATAATCTTAGTTTGTTTAGGACATTAAATAAATACATAATATTTACTTAAGTTAATCCCATACGAATTATGGTAACGTGACATGCTACACGTTTCCCAAAGTCGTAACAAACTATATTTCCGATTATATTATTTGACAATTATAATTATATAAAAATCCTTAGCTTAATTAGCAATAAATAATTATCTCATAAGAAAATTATTTATTCCTATTTATCTAAAACATATTTTATATAATCCTATCAAGATTATCAATTCCATATTTAGAATAGAATACCAATTATCCATTAATTGTACACGACAATATTTGGAAACAATTATTTCAACCAAACACATATATATTCTGACCATTTCTTCATAACATAGAGTTATACCTACGAGCTATAACTTGAATTAACCTTGTACTAAAGCTATAGTTGATAAGTATAACTTTAGTTCATTATACGCGTTTGTGATCTTCTATTAATCTTCGACTTAGACAATTCATTGACTAATATGCTTGAATCTTTTATACTTGATTGAATAGATCTTGTTACTAATATTCTGTACACTTAGCACACAATTATACGTACGATTATATAATATATAGATAGCTAGACTTATCATTATCAAAACATAGACATATATACTTAGTATATATATTTGAATACATGGTTCAACATCCCCTGACTTCCATCTCAAGATAGAATATATAAATTGTGGAGTACAAATGTATAAACCATGATCGTGCATGATCACGGTCAACTATTATTATACCCAGCATGATCACGTTCAACTACACTACAAATAATGATGTAATAATTTCAATATTTACATCCACCACTTCCTTCCCCACTTCTCCCCCGCTGTCTCATTTACCGGCTGCTCGATTGCCGGAGATGGGATCGTACTGTTCTATTTCCGGTGACTTGTACCTCACTTTTAATCCCTAAATCTTGACCTCGGATTTTCCTTCTCTATGTTTTGATTTGTTTGACCCGTTTTGTTCTACGCGATCGGGTCTCTCCTTTCTAATTTCACCTGTCTTTCCGGTAGTCTCCTTATAAGTCTCCTTGCATGCAACATCGGTGGATTGGTGGTGGTGATGGCGTTCAAGTCTATCATATGTCCGTGTTTGGTTTCTTTCTAGTCTTTGTCGTTCCTGCGACACCTTGTCCTATCACCGTTACTTGGTTTCCTACCCAGGAGTGATCCCTTCCCCCCCATTTCCCCTCCCCTGGTTTGTTTGTGGTTGTGTTGATGAGTATAGCTCATCCCTTCATCTTTTTTCTATGAGGTCTTGTTTTGGGTCTAATACGGTGATCCCCCCCCCCCCATTTCCCCCACCTATTGGTCCCATTTCTTGTGTTGTCATGTTGGTCTGGTCACTTGTAAGTGGTGGTCCTGGGAGGTGTCTTCGAGTAAATCTGTAGTCTTTGATCCGTCTGTGGTGCGTTTTGGTCTCTTTCTCTCTTTTGTTGCATGTATGTGTCTTTGAAGCCTTGAGTCAATTCCGGTTCGTGTCTTTGGGTTTGTTCAGTTTTGGATGTCCAGGTTCGTCTGGTTGTTAACGTTTTTGGGTCTTTTTGTTGTCATCGGGTCTTTCTTTTCGGTTAGGCGAATTTGGGTTGTTTTGATTTTTGTTTGAGTGGTCTTTTGTGGGTTTATGTTGGGGTTGATAGTTTTGATGTTGTGGTTCAGTTGGAGGTTGTTGGTTGTTGGGGTTTTATTGAGTCTTTGCGATGTGTTGGGTGTTGGGAAATGTGTCATCAACAATAGTGCGATCACATAATTAAATCTCATGACGAGAATGCGCAAGGGATGATTCGAAATTATATATTGTCAACTGACAAACATTAATCGGTAATGATTGGCTAGCTAGAGTTTGACATTACTGTCATATGACAGTGGTGGTCAGTTGATCCCTTTAGGTCACACCTATAGGACAATTCCCTTAATTGATAAACTGATCAAATGTATATTGATACGAGTAGATCAGATTCCTTAAATTCGAATATCGAGAAATCAGAGGTTAAATCTTAATGTAAGATTTATGTTTGAAATTGAAACGTGTCAATTGTCAAACATTAATCGATATTTATGAAATGTCGAAATTAGAATGAATCGGGTTGAATATTATTACAAGTGTTGTAAATCGTATTGACGATTATTGAAATGACCATTTTATATATTAGTAATTATGAATTACTTCTCAAATTGTTAAATATGATTTATTTAATTTATAAGTGATATTTATTTGATAAATATGCATTTTAAATTAGAACAATTATTTTATAATTATGACATAATGTATGTCACTATATACAATTGTACAAAATGACAATTGATAAAATGAAGTCCATTTTAAGTATGGATGCCGGTTTTGTGGGTGGTGATTAAGGGTGAGTTTTGTGTGTTAATTACACAAAACACAATCATTAAAGTGTTGCCTTGAGAACACTAACCTAGAGCCACCATATGTTTGCATGGGTAAGACAAAAGCCCTTCCTTTGTCCTTCCCCATAGCCGTTCCCCCAAACCCTAAGCCACACTACTTATGTGAATTTTTCACATGCCTTTTCATCCTAACCCTAGCCTTAATATTTTTCTAGTGTGAGATTTGAAAGAAAACCTCTAAAAATATTATTAGCTAGATAATATTAGTATTCATACTACTATAATTGTTATAGTATTAGGTTAAGTATTCTAATAGAGATTAGAATTAAGACCAAGTTTAAGGAAACCGATTTTTGGCACCTAGCTCGTGCAAGTTTCGGTTTTTAAAGGGTTGTTTTGGGTGCATCACAAAGGAGGTAATCTACTTTAATTACTCGGTTTGGAGGATCATCCTAGCACCGTTTTCGTTGGATTGTAAGAACTCGACACTTTATTTTCGCATTTTTAATATAGCATGCATAAGATCTATAACCTAATTAATATGTTAATTAGTATATTATAATTAGTAAGACTAATTATATAGGGCGTGTAAGACATGAACCCTACATTGGGTTGGGTGAAGTCGGGGTTTGACAAAGTATTTGGTTGGTCTGATGCGGTGGTCTCAAGTAATGTCTTTCATCGTTCAATTCCTTTCTTTCTTTTATGTTTTATTACTAATCTCCTTTTATTGGAGTTCCTTTTATATTCTCGGGGCAAGTGCGAGGTTCCGTGCTGGGAGATTGGTTGGGATGCGCTCTTTAGTTGCTCTTCTTTGTTTGCTTGGACGTCTAGGTCGTTGGTCTTTAGATTGTGTGGGTCGATTGACACGGTGTAGGAGATTCGTCTCCGCTGAAGACAAGCTTGTTCGGCTTGTTTTTCCCCTTTTCTTTCTACGCTCTTGTAGCGTAAGTGCACCTGGTCCGTCCCGTTGGCCTGTGGGATTTTTAAGTAAAGCTGCTGAAGTCGACTACTTTGCTCGTTTTCAAACTTCGCTTAATCAGCTTGCTCTCGTTCTTATTTGTTTCGTTGTTTTCTTTGATGTACTAATTTTTTATGTAATCTTTAATTATAGCTTTGTTGCACTAAGTTTGTTAGTCAGACTTCTAGTGCAGCATAGCCCTTTAGCTTGTTTTGTAACTTTTGGGGTATTATAATAACCTTTTTACTACTGCCAGAAAAAAAATATGAAATTACCCTGCTTCAACTGACCCGACGTAGTTGACCCATTTGTCAATTTTAATTGTACCCGCCTAATAATCACGAGTCCATGACGACATGAATCATGATGCTTATATATGTGTTTATTGAATTATGTTTACCCTCTTACCTACTTCAGACTGTTCTCTTAAACATTCATAAGTCACTATACTTGCACCTAATTCTCATATTGTACTAATAATTTCAAATATAAGCCAAATTGGTACTCTTGCACAATGTTCTTAGTTGTTTTTACGAAAATATAAGTAAAAAAAATTAATTCTTGACCATACATCTTAAAGTGGGAAAGAAAATTAGGAGTTCACTTAGGTCAACCAATGTGATTCACTTAGTTAAGTATATGTGCAACAATAAATGAAAAATGAAAAAAATCGAGTCGTCGACGTTTCTCGAAAAAATAAAAGATAACAATAATCATAAGTAAAGTGAGAAAATATGTGGGTATTACATGTGTAAAATTTGCAAGTGAGTTTCAAATCATATATGTAACCATAAATCAAATTAATTTCAAGGGAACATATCATAAAATTGTATTATTGTCAATACTAAAAATTATAGGCTTACGACCAGTACATTCATGTTTTACTTTAGACTAAACTTTTGAGTTTAAGCATATGTATCGTCATAGCTATATATTCATATCTTTATTCAATTATTTGATGGTTTGACCATGATTATCGGTCATCTGTCACTGTCTTTTATTTTTTACATATTTTACTTTTTGTAAATATACATGGTGCTTAAATTGATATTTTAGCTCATCCTCTATTATAAGCCATATATTGCCAAGTATTGGTTAAATATGACTATTTTTGACCCATCGGTTGTTTTATATCACAAATGATACTTGTTACGTGAAATTATTATTTTACCAACCCTTAATAGATCATAAAATAGGAAAACTTTTAAATATTATATTGACATTTGATATATCATTTGATTGTCATTACTTTTTTGTAACATCCCGCATTTTCGTAAATTATATTTTAAAGGTTTTAAATTATTTCACAGAATAAAATAATATTTTAATATAAATTGTTAAGCTAAATTTTAATCTTCTGTTAAGATCCGTCTTAAGAAACCTTAAGTCCTTAAGATGTAGTAACTTAGCAAGTATTTAAATCCGACTCATAACACCCGTTCACATCAAATAACCCGTTTCACTTAAAGGGAAAAAGGACTACTTAAAACCCTAAACCCCAACCTTATGCCGACACTTCATTTCCTCCAAAATAAGATCATTGTTTCATCAATTCTCATTTCTCCTTCAACTTTTCAATCCTAAAATCGATTTTCAGAGCTCTTCCGAATCCCGAATCAAGGTATGTTATACATTTTCGGAATCCTTGCGAAATTTCCAAGACATCTATCTCTTTCAATTTCATTTTCGTTCAACTTGAAAAAGACGTTGTTTTCGATAGATTCCGTTTTTAGCTTCTAAAAACCGTTTCTCTTGTTGTAGGAGAGGATTTAGAGGATCTTGGGGTGGATAGTTTCGTGATTGAAGAGGAGCTAGGAGCATAACCGCTTTCGAGGTGACGATAATGAGAAACTCGGCCTTTATTTGTTAAAATAGCATTTTCTTAATGTTTGATGTGGAAAGTTTCTGATTTTGTATATAGTAGTTGTTGTTTGGACTTAGAAACATGCTAGGATTACCCATATATGATGTTTACATGTTTAGGTTGTGATTCACATGCTCATAAGTTCATTTTCAGATTTTTCATGCTTAAGACGGATACTAAGTGTGATCAAGTTATGACTTTGTTGTTGAGTTTAATGCTTGCTTTCACATCCTATGTGTGGTATATGTGCTGGGTAATGTAGGCTTGTTTTAATTTCGGAGTATTAGTATCGATTTTGTGGAATTTGAAGTATACTGTGTATTGCGATTTTCACGCTCAGGAACTCTGAGCCGGTCGACCGACCGGCCGCCAGTCGACCGGCTGGGATTGCATTGTGTTGTTTTGCGTTGTTTTAAAAATATAGGCTGATGGTTCCCCAGCCGGTAGGCCGGCTGCCTGCTGACCGGCTGGGAGCCCTTTTTCTTGAAAATGCGTAGATTAGAGGAAAATTAGGAAGTCGTCTTCCCAGCCGGGTGGTCGGCGGACGGTCGACCGGCTGGGAGCCTTTTATGTTGTTTTTGTTTTCAAAGGCCGTAAGGAGGGTGGGTTGCCAGACGGTCAGCCGGCTGCCTGCCACTGACCGGCTGAGAGCCTTGTTTACCTCAAAACTGGTTTATCTTTTGATCAGTCAGTCGGTTTTGTTTGAGATTCGTTCCGTGTACCTTGTATATGTGTTTGAGGTCCCCGGATGATGGGCGACACTATATTGGGTTCGGGACTGGAGAGAGGATAGAGACCCCCCAGTCGGGTAACCGAAAGGGAAACCGGCTCTCCCTCAACTTAGTTCCCGGGATCAATTAAGTGTTGTTTAGAAGTATAAGAGATTATTACTAAGGATCTAGTTACTATATTTGCATGCTATTGTAGTGATGCGTATTAAGGTATGCCTTAAGCTGGCCTCTGAGCTTAATACGTGTGCTAGTTGTCATATATAGGGGTATGCCTTAAGCTGGCCTCTGAGCCCTATATGTGTATGGTTGTCGTGTCTGGGGTATGCATTGAGATGTCGTCTCTAAGCCCAGACATTTTTATTTGTGATCGCGTTGGAACATGCCTTAAGTTGGCCTCTGAGTCTGACGAGTAGAGCAGCTGCACAACGGGGTAGCTAGGGTGCTGATGCCTTACCCGGAGTGCATATGTTGATGCTAGAACATGCCTTAAGCTGGCCTCTGAGTCTAGTGTCTTGTGATGTAGTAAAGGCACATGCCTTAAGTTGGCCTCTGAGTTCTTTACTTATTGGGTGCTAGTCCATGCGTTGAGTTGTCGCCTCTGAGTCTAGTGTCTTGTTGGTTAGCAGGTCTATGCCTTAAGTAGGCCTCTGAGTCCTTGCTTGTGAATATGATTTTGGTATCTAGGTTATGCGTTAAGATGTCGCCTCTGAACCTTTATACTTGCTGAATATTTGGTATTTAGGTTATGTCTTAAGTTGACCGTTGAACCTTTATACTTGTTGTTTTGCATCTGCTTGCCTAGTTTTGGTACAGTGTCAGATGTAGTTGAGATATTGATGAGTATAGTGTTTTGATTATAGAATTGTTCATCCAAGGCATTGGATGACTCTTTGCCTAGTTTCGTAAATGGTTTGGACTGAAACACCCCCTGGCCGGGCAACCGGAAGGGAAACCGGTTCTCCTTCCAAATAGTTTCCGAAGTTGGTTGAGAGCCTTGCATAGCGATTGCATGATGATATGAGATACAAATATTGAGATTTATATGCTTCACATGTTATGTATATGGTGGAGTATATTGTGTGTTTATGTGTTACGTGTCGTTACAAAAGGTGGCTAGGAGAACTCTAGTCACTCCTCACTGATTGTGGCGTACATGTTTACATGTATGTAGGTACATGACAGGATGGTTGGCAGAGGGTTACATGGAGCTAGCGAGCGATGATCCTATTCATCGATTGACTTACACATTTGTGTTAGCTAGACTCTAGGCTTTTGATTTGGTTTTGAGTGCCTGTAGGGATGTATCATCCCAGACTATTTGTATATATTTACTTTCGGTACTTAGACAGTTATACTTATCTATTTCTGTTTATATCAGTTGTTTCAGTTTAAGTTTTAATTCACCTCGTTTTTATGCATGTTAAAGTTTAAATTCCGCGTAAATTTTGGCATGTTTTGTATGTTTTATTTCCGCTGCGACGAGGGGTTTTACAGTTGGTATCAGAGCGTTATCTTTCCCGACGCACTCATGTGACTCCCAACCTTAACTTGACCATATAATTTGAAAAATGAATGAGAGATGGGGTAGATTTAAGGACTTATTATTGTAGTCTGTTTGTGCCTTGTTAGGAATACGTCTAACGGTTTATTCTCTTATGATTGAAGAATGACAAAGCCAACCGATGCCGAGAATGTTGTGACGCAAGCCCTCATTCAAACTCTTCAGAGTTGCATAGCTATGTCGACTGTGCCCTCTTCTTCATCACAAGCATCGGGAAGTAACCAACCTGGAGGATTGGCTTGGATTATCGCACAGATGTGGAGGAATGCAGTTAAGACACTCGACGGAGAGACTAGTGTTGCGACCCTCACCGCATGGTTCTTTGACATGGAAAGGAACTTCATGATTTATGGTGTTCGTCCTGAGGATCGGATCCAAGTAGCATCTCAGTTCTTGGTTCGTGAGGCTAGACGTTGGTGGTTGACGATCAGCGCTCCTGCTACTCGTGACCCTACTTTCACATGGAGTCGTTTCAAGACTCTTATTGGCCTGAGGTTTTACCACAGGGACATACGCCAAGATAAGATGACCGAGTTCATGAACCTTCGCCAAGGAACCCTTTCTGTTCAAGCCTTCACCAATCGATTTAAGGAGCTAATCCACTTTGTCCCGCAGCTAGTTGAGAGAGAAGAAGACAAAGCTTACCTATTTCGGAGCAAGCTTAATGCTGAGACTAGGAGTGTAGCCAGTGGTGACCCGACTTCTTACTTCCAGAGTTACTATGGATGGTGTCTTACGAGCGGAGGACCCTTACCAGATCTATTGTGAAGGTGCTAGAGCCTTCTCTCCTTCTCGACCACCTTTGCATAGCTGTCGAGACAAGAGACCTCTTAGTCCTCCTCCCTCCTCCTCCCCTCCTGGAAGAGGAAAGCGCCCACAGTCCCTTGTGCAACCTGCTACAGTTAGGCCAGACAAGAACCGCTGTGGTAGACCGCGCATTTGCTACTGTTGCAGGGAACGAGGACACGTCTTCGATCAGTACACCCAAGGAAAGGGAGAACCCAACGGAGCTGAGGCTTCCCAGGATCGAGACATGGAACCCTCGACAGAAGCTCCCCTACAGTGTTTCAAGTGCCGCAAAGATCTTCATCCTAGAGTTGACTGTCATGGCAACCCTCATCAATGCTTCAGCTGCGAGAAATTTGGACATCGCTCTTTCGAGTGCCCTGTGGGGATGGTCGCCATTGATAGAGCTGTCACTACTGACCCTGAGGCTGAGACCAGTGGAGCCGGAGCTGTTCAGAAGCAAGCTGAGACTGGAGTTCACCCCAATCCACCTACTGGTATGTACGTGCCTACTGTCCCATTCATGATTTGATGTACTTGTAACCGTTAAGATCTTAGTCTCCTTCCTTAGACCTTTCTCGAGCTCTCTTGAGAGCTATCTTCATGTTCTCTTGACTTCACCTAGTAGCTTGCTTATCCTGAAACCCCTTGTGCGGTAACCTACCATAGATAGACTTGGAGAATTTCTTGAGGTCAACTGTAGACCGTGATATGGAGAGTGTTGTTACTTGAGGAAAACCTAGGGACCTGGTTGAATATGTTCTGATGACCCTAGTGTTTTATGTTACCAATTTGAAGGGTAAAGGTGAGCGATGGGATAATTGCGCTAAGTAGAGTGTCATACGTGGCTTTCGATGGAACTTAGGGTGAGAATCTTGCTGAGTCATGGGTAATTTTAAGTTTGGAGTTGCTAATTGGGGATCTAGAGGTACTTAGAGTAGTAAGTGATTTCGAGGAATATGCTGAAAGTAAGTTAATGCTGCTTAAACTTGAGGAACGAGAGTTGTTGGTAACGGTGTGAGAATGTTGAAACATTTGCAAAGAACTCGTGAAATTGACTAAGTGTCCGACCTTAGTTTACTTAATGGATTTTAGCATTTTCCTCGTGATGGATCTGAGAGAAATTGGAGAATACATCACCAGTTTGAGAATGGAATAGAATGATTCATTGGGAGATGTAAGTTCGGAAACGCTTTGATTTAAGTATGGTTATTTTGTGGACTGTAATGCAAGGATAGTAGATATATCATATGGGTTTAATAGCATGAGAGTTTGGTTGAATTGTCATTTAGGAACTATCTGAGATGGGTTATCTAAAACTTTTGGGAATAGGTAACTGGAAGGATGATACTGCTTTAGACTTTGAGGAACTTTGAGATCTGGATCGTTTTGAGGAAATAGTCATGAGAACCGGACATAGGCTTGCTTGACTTGGAAGTTGTTACTTTAGTGAGACCTTACCTTGGAATGTTCGCTTTATGGTAATAGATGACTTTGGAGAACTTAGGATTTCGAAGTACCCCCGTAGAATGAGATTGATGGAATTGAACTACGTAGGACTAAAGGATATAGGTGATTTTTGGTTACGGCCTGTCTGATTGAGAAGAGTCATAGTGTAGAAAGTTTGGTATCCTAAATTTTAGAATTCGATGTTATGGTGATAGAATTCTGGTTTAGAATTTGAAGGTGCGTGAACCTGGGTCTGAGGTATGTATATAGACTTCTACATTGAGTGTGAGTTTTGGAAACCACCTGGTTGAGGAATGCCTCGTTTTGTGGATGAGATGATAGTAAGAGGGATCGTGAAACCATTGTGAGTCTAGAAATTTCTGAAATCGCCCTCTTGGGATATACTAGGAATCGCTGTCACGATGTTTTGATTATGGATTGAGCGCTTAGTGTATCCCAGTTTGGCAGAGTTACCGTTCTCCTTGACCTTTAACCTGGTTGTTTCTTTCCTTCGACCCTCCCTCGTATGTTCTGTCAGCTGTGAGACTTGTAACTTATGACCCTTCGTGTTGAAAGTAATCTCTATGATTGTTTCTACGCTCTCAAGCGACTGTTTTTGAAATTGTCCCCTATTGTTAACTTTAAAAGTTTGCTGTGTTTAGGAAAACTTAATTGTTTTGACAATTTGAAACTACTTCCTCTTCCGTCGGAAGTGACTTTTGGTCATTGTTACAACTTTACTCTTTCAAGAATTTGAGAATAAAGGTCGATTTTGAAGAAACCTTGATTTTGAAGAGCATAACGTTTTACAATTTTGATGGATTTCAGCGTTGATTGTCATTGTAACGTGTTATTGGAGACGTCTGATAACCCGTGATGTGTTTATCAACACCGAATCGATCTAAATTTCGAATTTTGACTGATTTAATTTTGGGACTTGTCTCAGATTTGGAATGTCGGACTCTTGAATACGTAACGAGAATCCCAATGTCCATTGACAGAGACTTGTACCTTAAAATCTTTTGCTTCTTGAAACCTTTTTGAAAGATAAAGATTTGGGTTACCATAACCTGTGTGGTACATTTTGGAAGTTAGAGTTGTTTTCGTACTTATTTCTGTCTTCAAGTTTCAAGGACGAAACTTTTTGAAAGATGGGGTGATTGTAAGATCCCACATTTTCGTAAATTATATTTTAAAGGTTTTAAATTATTTCACAGAATAAAATAATATTTTAATATAAATTGTTAAGCTAAATTTTAATCTTCCGTTAAGATCCGTTTTAAGAAACCTTAAGTCCTTAAGATCTAGTAACTTAGCAAGTATTTAAATCCGACTCATAAAACCCGTTCACATCAAATAAACCGTTTCACTTAAAGGGAAAAAAGACTACTTAAAACCCTAATCCCAACCTTATGTCGACACTTCATTTCCTCCAAAATAAGATCACTGTTTCATCAATTCTCATTTCTCCTTCAACTTTTCAATCCTAAAATCGATTTTCAGAGCTCTTCCGAATCCCGAATCAAGGTATGTTATACATTTCCGGAATCCTTGCGAAATTTCCAAGACATCTATCTCTTTTAATTTCATTTTCGTTCAACTTGAAAAAGAGGCTGTTTTCGATAGATTCCGTTTTTAGCTTCTAAAAACCGTTTCTTTTGTTGTAGGAGAGGATTTAGACGATCTTGGGATGGATATTTTCGTGATTGCAGAGGAGCTAGGAGCATAACCGCTTTCGAGGTGACGATAATGAGAAACTCGACCTTTATTTGTTAAAATAGCATTTTCTTGATGTTTTATGTGGAAAGTTTCTGATTTTTTATATTGTAGTTGTTGTTTGGACTTAGAAACATGCTAGGATTACCCATATATGATGTTTACATGTTTAGGTTGTGATTCACATGCTCATAAGTTCATTTTCAGATTTTTCATGCTTAAGACGGATACTAAGTGTGATCAAGTTATGACTTTGTTGTTGAGTTTAATGCTTGCTTTCACATCCTATGTGTGGTATATGTGCTGGGTAATGTAGGCTTGTTGCAATTTCGGAGTATTAGTATCGATTTTGTGGAATTTGAAGTATACTGTGTATTGCGATTTTCACGCTCAGGAACTCTGAGCCGCTCGACCGACCGGCCGCCGGTCGACCGGCTGGGAGTGCATTGTGTTGTTTTGTGTTGTTTTAATAATATAGGCTGATAGTTCCCCAGCCGGTAGGCCGGCTGCCTGCTGACCGGCTGGGAGCCCTTTTTCTTGAAAATGCGTAGAATAGAGGAAAATTAGGAGGCCGTCTTCCCAGCCGGGTGGCCGGCGAACGGTCGACCGGCTGGGAGCCCTTTTATGTTGTTTTTGTTTTTCAAAGGCCGTAAGGAGGGTGGGTTGCCAGACGGTCAACCGGCTGCCTGCCACTGACCGGCTGAGAGCCTTGTTTACCTCAAAACTGGTTTATCTTTTGATCGGTCAGTCGGTTTTGTTTGAGATTCGTTCCGTGTACCTTGTATATGTGTTTGAGGTCCCCGGATGATGGGCGACACTATATTGGGTTCGGGAATGGAGAGAGGATAGAGACCCCCCAGTCGGGTATATTTGGATGCTATTGTATTGATGCATATTGTATTACTAAGGATCTAGTTACTATATTTGGATGCTATTGTATTGATGCATATTAAGGTATGCCTTAAGCTGGCCTCTAGCTTAATACGTGAGCTAGTTGTCATATATAGGGGTATGCCTTAAGCTGGTCTCTGAGCCCTATATGTGTATGGTTGTCGTGTCTGGGGTATGCGTTGAGATGTCGCCTCTGAGCCCAGACATGTTTATTTGTGATCGTGTTGGAACATGCCTTAAGTTGGCCTCTGAGTCTGACGAGTAGAGCAGCTGCACAACGGGGTAGCTAGGGTGCTGATGCCTTACCCGGAGTGCAGATGTTGATGCTAGAACATGCCTTAAGCTGGCCTCTGAGTCTAGTGTCTTGTGATGTAGTAAAGGGACATGTCTTAAGTTGGCCTCTGAGTTTTTTACTTATTGGGTGCTAGTCCATGCGTTGAGTTGTCGCCTCTGAGTCTAGTGTCTTGTTGATTAGCAGGTCTATGCCTTAAGTTGGCCTCTGAGTCCTTGCTTGTGAATATGATTTTGGTATCTAGGTTATGCGTTAAGATGTCGCCTCTGAACCTTTATACTTGCTGAATATTTGGTATTTAGGTTATGTCTTAAGTTGACCGCTGAACCTTTATACTTGCTGTTTTGCATCTGCTTGTCTAGTTTTGGTACAGTGTCAGGTGTAGTTGAGATATTGATGAGTATAGTGTTTTGATTATAGAATTGTTCATCCAAGGCATTGGATGACTCTTTGGCTAGTTTCGTAAATGGTTTGGACTGAAAGACCCCCCGGCCGGGCAACCGGAAGGGAAACCGGCTCTCCTTCCAAATAGTTTCCGAAGTTGGTTGAGAGCCTTGCATAGCGATTGCATGATGAAATGAGATACACATATTGAGATTTATATGCTTCACATGTTATGTATATTTTGGAGTATATTGTGTGTTTATGTGTTACGTGTCGTTACAAAAGGTGGCTAGGAGAACTCTAGTCACTCCCCACTGATTGTGGCGTACATGTTTACATGTATGTAGGTACATGACAGGATGGTTGGCAGAGGGTTACATGGAGCTAGCGAACGATGATCCTATTCATCGATTGACTTACACATTTGCGTTAGCTAGACTCTAGACTTTTGATTTGGTTTTGAGTGCCTGTAGGGATGTATCATCCCATGCTGTTTGTATATATTTACTTTCGGTACTTAGCCAGTTATACTTATCTATTTCGGTTTATATCAGTTGTTTCAGTTTAAGTTTTAATTCACCTTGTTTTTATGCATGTTAAAGTTTAAATTCCGCGTAAATTTTGGCATGTTTTGTATGTTTTATTTTCGCTGCGACGAGGGGTTTTATATTTTTAGTTTTTACGTAAACTAAAGTTTTAAATATAAATCTAATCTGAAAATGAATAACTTAGTATTAAATTTTCCTAATAGAAATTGGTTACTGATTTATTGTAAGAGCCATCGTTAATACATCTGATCTTCCATATATCATGATAGTTATTATTAAGACTTTTTGTAATTAAGAAAAAAAATATACAATAAATTTACATAATACCATCTCTGATATAAATTGATAAAAATTATATAATAGCTATAAAATCGCTAGTAACAAACGTAACAAAATATTTGATTAGATCTTATTTAGAAGATGGTAAATAGTAATATGTCTGGTATACGACCAAAGCTAATTAAAGTACAATTAAAGTTTAATACTTTTCAATTCCCTTAATCCTTTGATAAAGGATATATATAGTCTTTCATCTGTCAATAATAGATTATGATATATTTACTTATTTTGGGTAAATACATGCAAAAAGAATCCATAATATGTGAGTTTGACATAAATAAAATTTCTTGATTGGATTTATTAGGAAACATAATTATTTCATTTCAGCAAATATGTGTGAGAATGCATGAGAATATAAGATTAAGAACATTGTTAGGCGGGAAATAAATTAATATGAGAGTGACACGTGTCCAGTGGTTGTTGTTTTATAGTTATATATAGATTACTACTCAACTATTCACCAAAAAATGTCTCAAAATTCCAATACGTCAAACGATTTTAATTAAGATAAATCTTTAGAAGATGAGTTATTTGATGAAATACATGAAGATATGGGGCGCTACCTTCTCAAACAATATAATACTCCTTTTGGAGCCAGTGTACTCCACAGTTAGAGAGACAACATGAATAAATCTCTTAAAGGTTCACAGTGCATACTTTTTATTTTAATCAGTTGATTCACGTTTATCAATAACGATTGGCTTGCTAGAAGTTTGACGTTATTGTCATACAGATGGCGGTAATCAACTGGTCCTTAAGAGTCACACCTAAAGAATGTAATCTGAGAGATATGATTAGATGAAAATGTAATCATATTGATACCTTATACGACTAAACGATTAGTCAATGTAATGATGGTACGTTTATTTAATACTGATTAAATAATATTAGCTAAGACGAATTAAAATGTTAATCCGTAATTAAATGTAAAATGTTACATTTAATTAGTGTGTGTAATGTAATTATTTAATAAAGATTGAATAATTTAGTTAAATATAAACGGTTATATTTAATTAGTAAATTATAAATATACGATATTTATGAGATAAAACATTATACACAAGAGAGGATAAAAACCAATTCAATACTGATAGAATTCGGTCTGCATAGGGGTTTCGGTCAGTTGGACGTGTGACACGGAGGTTGTTACTCAATTTTAGTAGTAGTTTAGGTAGACTCAAGTACGGATTTTAGAAATCATATCCAAACTCTGCAAGGTGGTCAAGGTTATGTATAAGAGTTATACGTATTAGCAAACACCACCTACTACTATATATACCATCCACACAGCTCAACCAAAGGCACGAGTTCCAAAACAGACGATACTCCCTCCTCTCTCTAGTTTTCATCTTACACAAAAATTAGCAGTAATTTTTGCAGTTTCTAGCTCAAGAAAGGATATTTGCCGGAGCATCTTAGGTGCAACAATTATGAGGATATCTATATTGATATCTGCTCTTAGGCCTCTTGCAAGGACCAAAGGTTGATTCTTGTTCCCAATCCTTGTATCTTGTATTTCGTTTATGACTATAAAAATTATAATTTCGTTATAATCCTGCATATAAAGTATTGGGATATATACAGATATTTTCCCACAACTCCATCGCGAAATATCGTGCCTCAGGATCGAGAAGGTGGAGCTGAACGTTTTTATAACGACGACTTCTCTACTACGCCAATTTATCCGGATCATATTTTTCGAAGAAGATTTCGAATGAGAAAGGAGCTCTTTTGCCGCATCGTAGATGCCCTTAGAAATCACACTAGATACTTTCAATAGAGATTTGACGCTGCAAAAATTAAAGGTTTGTACCCTCTTCAAAAATGCACTACTGTTATTCGTATGTTAGCATACGGTATTGTAGGAAAACGGTAGTCATACTAGTTCACCTAATTATTTAGTCTTACTAATAATTTATTTATTAATCTCATATTAATATAGATCTTTATGCATGCAAAATGAAATGCGGAAATATTAAGAATCGGATTCTTACATACGGTCTGAAAGAGTGCTAGGACGATCCTCCACGGAGCAACCAAGTAAGCTTGCCTCCTTTAACGAAACACCAAGACCTACCCTTCAAACGGACCAAAAACCGAACCCGAGCTAGGAGACGGAATTAGGTTTCTTAAAACCGTAAACTAATACTTATTATTAGTATACTAGAATACTACAACAAATTGTAGTATGAATATTATGTGAATAATATTTTAGAGGATTTTCTAATTAATTTCTAACACTAGAAATTTTATTAGCATAAAGGTTTATGTTTCTTACACTAGAAAAATAAACTTTGGTAAGGTTAAAATGATGTGAGCATCTCACATAAGTAGTGGGAATTGGTTGGGGTGCCGTGTGATATGAGCATGGGGAAGGGTTTTTAATTCCTTTTGTCATGCTCACATGCACAAGTAAGGTCACATCATAAAATGTTAAACAATAATTATAAGATAAAATGTCACACATAATATGTCTTATAATGTACATTTTCACGGCACACAATAAGTAAAATGGACATTCATTTTACAAATGTAATTTGTACAATTGTATAATATGTGACATGTTATGTGACATAATTAAATTGTATTAATTTAAATTATATTTATTATATAAATATCATTTCTAAATTAATTAAATCATATTTAACAAATTATTCTAATAATTCGTAATTACCGTCCCAACATATGGCTATCATAATAATCGTCAATATGATATACATCGTTTGTTATAACCATGAACCATTCATTATACTAATTTCGATATTTCTAAAATATCGATTAATATTTGACAATCGACACATTTCAATTTCAAATATAAATCTTACTTTAAGATTCAACCTCTGATTTCTCGATATACGGTTTTAAGAATATCGATCAATTCGTATCATATACAATTGATCAATATATGTTTAAGGGGTTAGTCCTAAAGGTGTGACCTGAAGGGATCAACTGACCACCACCGTCATACGACAGTAATGTCAAACTCTAGTCAGCCAATCATTACCGATTAATGTTGGTCAGTTGACTATATCAAATATCGGATCGTCCCTTGCATATTCTTTTCATAAGATTTATGACAATGACTTTTATCACTGTCGTGATCGCACTATTGTTGAGGACACATTTCCCAACAGGTATCGCTGATGCTATTGACAAGTATTTTAGAATTGGTGAAACTACGGTTATAAAGTACTTTTTTGAATTCCGTAGTACTATTATTGAAGTGTTTGGCGAACAGTTCATGATAAAACCTAATGTCCAACGATGTCCAACGATTGCTTAAAATGCATGAGGAATGTCATGGATTTCCTGGTATGCTTGGTAGTTTAGATTGTATGCATTGGGCATGGAAAAATTGTCCAACAGGATGGAAAAGACAATATAAGCGAGGTGATCATAGATATTCGACAGTCATGCTTGAAACAGTTGCCTCTGTGGATCTATGGATATGGCATGCATACTTTGGTGTCGCTGGGTCAAACAACGACCTTAATGTACTTATTAGCAGGTTAAATTTATTTCAGGAAAAATTACACGGTACTGCTCCAGAAGTTCATTTCACTGTAAATGGCAATGAATATGAGACATGGTATTATCTTGTTGATGGTATATATCCTGAGTGGGCTGCATTTGTAAAGAGCTTTCCACACCCCCGAGACCCAAAAATGCTTTTATTTAAAGAAAGACAAGAGAGCGCAAGAAAAGTCGTAGAACGAACATTTGGAGTACTACAATCCTGTTTTGCAATAGTTCGTGGACCAGCGCGTTCGTGGCATAAGAAAAGGCTTCATGATATCATGGATACATGCATTATAGTTCACAATATGATCGTCGAAGACGAGCGTCACACTTATAGCGGAAACTTTTCTCAAGACGACTTTCTTCAAATGTTGTCAATAATGATATTTAACAAGGGCATGACGTAGATTTTGAAACATATCTTGCAGGGGATGCGACAATCCGAGATAGGCTGATGCATCAATAATTAAAAGCCGGCCTCATGGAGCACATTTGGACACGTTTCGGAAGACAAAACTAAGATTTAAAATATTTTAGCTTTAAATATCTTATCTATGTTTGTTTTATATCAGTATGTGGTGTTACTGTTTTTTTTTCTTCGAATCTTTAATAAAAATAATTGCAGACAATTATATTATTTAAACCACTTTATATGACAAATTATGCATTTCTAGTTATTGCAAAATCATATACTTTTGATAATATAAATGTAATTATTGAATAAAAATTAAAGTTGAAATATTAATTTGACTTGTGGGAACCATACGAGTTACAAGGTATTGTAGTTCACCATTGGACGACTTTGTAGCCAGAAAACAAGGTTCTTTAAAATGCTGAGTTGGAAATTCAAGCTACAAAGAGTTCTGGTTGTCCATTGGAGTTGCTCTAATAAATTCATTTGTTTACTTTACGACTTAATCGTTAAGCCGTTTTACTATTTGTTTAGTTTTATTCTAAATCGTTAATTAGTATGATGAATGGTTCATTATTATTGTGCATTGTAAATGCGACACTTGAATGCCTTTGTATTTAATATTTTGATTGCTTGAGGTATCTAGTATGGCCCAAACTAGGATAATTTTACGATTTGTGCATCGTTCTACATTGTAATAGTTTATTTATTTATTTTGTTCTATTATCCGAGCCATATGTAATTATTTTAGTTCATACGATTGCGGCGCATCGTAATGCAATGTAATAATTCATTGCTTTTTTTTCAATTTTTTTTTGGGTGACGAGGGATTTAATCCCCCGGGCCCATGCATTTCCGCACCACCATGTAAACCACCCCCTTCGGGGATTGCAGTGGCCAAGTGGTCATCGCCCCAGCTGGTAATCGAACCTGAGACCTCTCAACTCCTGCAGCTTTAAGGTTTAAAGCAGTTACCACTGGACTAACACCACTTGAATTTTATTAGTTAATTTGTAATTAGTAAAAATTAATGTAATTTGAAGATGAAGTCTAGAGAAGATGGAGGATGGAGATCCAAAAGATTCAATGGAGGTTTCTTAAAAGATGGAGATTCAGAAAAACCTTTCGGACCTAGTTAGTTTATGAGTCATACTATATCATTGTTTTTTATACCTACATTTAAGTTTGTTTTATGCTTGCTTTTATTTTGTGAATGTGGTTATTTTGTTATATGTTCACGTATTATAACCTACATTCGAATCCCAAAATTGAAATATTGAGTCTTATGTTTTTCTAAACAAGACTTATTCTTATTAAGCCTTAGAACATAAATGATAGGTTCTGCCAACGCAGGGTATCACTTGTATTTCCAAGGATAATAGGGTAGGTTTTAAGTCTTTTGAGTCCGTTGCATAAAGTTTTGTTGTGTCTTGCACATCTTTGGGGATGTGGTATTTTTAGTAATGTGACTTGCCTTATGTCTTTTGTTGACTTAGTGGAGTAAGAGGTAAAAGTAAGTGATGGCATGTGATTGTCATTTGTTTGACGTTGAAAGCATAGATGTTGAATCGGTTATGCATAAGAAATAAGGCAATGATGTTATTGATATTCCAATAGCATCAACCGACAACACTAATTCCCTTCCATACAAGAGAAATAAACATGGTGGCACACACTTAAATTCAGCAGGTGACCGCCTCGGAAACCTACAGCAAATCTAGCTCAACTTGTTTCTTTATGGTGTTCATCTCAAGATGAGTATTTCTACAAATGGGATGAGTATATCCAGGACACTAGTTGCTGTTCCACTTCTTCCCAATTATGAACTTTAGTCACAAGAGGATGTTCAGTACTAGATCCAGTTTTGCACCAAGGATAAGAGTTCTCATAGTCAAAAAGCAGAACTCTTATTCCAACTTCAGCACATTCTATTGCGTATCTTGGATTATCGTCAATCAGAACCTTTGCTCCCATTGACCTGTAAAACACAATTTCCAAGGATGTCCCACTCATGACGAACTAAACAACTAAACAAATACGGAGTAGAATACAAGACAGGCTTACCGGCAAATCTCTGACTTTGGTTTTGACTCCCCGTCTAGCGCAAAGTGATTACCAAAGTGAATCTCATCAAAGAGTCCTGGGTAATGCTTCTCAATCCACCCAAGCGTGTGATCTTTTATGACATTCTGACGAGACCTGGTGTTCGGACATAATCAATCAAATTACAACATCTCACCCAAAACTTGAATTTATTAGATTAAGGCTCTTATCAGATACATACGTCACAATCGACAAGTTGCAAAACCTTGATAACTTGTTAAGGCTCTTCTGGGCCCCTGGGATAGGGTAAATCCCATCTTTGAAATAAGAAGTCTTAAAAAACTCATGAACGCGGATGTCAGCTGCAAAACATCACAACATATTATGTATCATATTGTTCTATAACACTTATATTTAGGTAAGACTAATCCAATTACATAAGGCCCAACAATTATTTAATAAAAATATGAAATAATACTTTTATTTTAATAACTTAATATTTTAAATTAATAACTTACATATTTAAATATTTTAGTTTTTCATTAAAATAAAAAACTTAATATCTCAATGTTTTTGCTTGGGCTTTTCTCCTATTAGGTCAGTCCTATGCTATAGCACGGTCCTATATGAGAGTTGTGTTATGATAATATTAGCGAATGATGGCAGGAACATAGATCTACAAGGCTAACAACACAGAAAAAAGTTCTAGTGCTTAAGCCAGAAAGCAGACAAAATAATTATGCCTTTACTTTAAATATAAAAAAATCCCAGACCCCTAAAACCATCATCACAGTGGCGGCTGTCTACCTGCCTGCCATCAGCCCCTCTCACTACAGGGGCCTCTACTGGCTTAGCTGACACCCTCTATCATCCTCTTCCTACGGTCGCATCAAAGTCAAAAACTCCACATGGGTTCCCATGACGGTTACTCCTTAATTCCGGGTTGATTGGCCCCTCCACTTATTCAATGCCTCGGTCTACTTTAAAACAGTGTCGTACATGACAAGCTCTTACAATTAACAATGACTTCAGAAACAAGAAATTCTAAACCTGCATTTTTGCTTTCTTTTTCGATTAGTTTGATCATTCTAAAGCTCCCAGTACAATGAGAAATGGCTAAGTCTATTTCAAGCTTAGTATAAGAAGGCCAAGGTGTAACGAGGCAATGAGGGCTCGTGAAGACAAGGCACACGAGCACGAAGCACACATCATGCACACAAGTCGCAGTTTTTGCAAAATGTTTGTATTTTCAGATCAAGATATTTTGCTAACATGTGACGAAGTAAAGAAAGCTCGGGATAATGAGGCCAAAGAGAGGGCAAAATGAAAGAACTGGCAAATAATACGGAAATGCATAGTACAAGGCCCAACAAAGGTGCCTAAGCTAATGCAGACTGCAGAGACCAAGAGACGACCAACCATTATTTCACATAATTGTTTTCTCCAACTAGTTCTGAAAGGAAAAAAAAAAAAAAAAAAGAATCCAGTTTCATTAAACCTCATGAGAGCTGTTTAAAGCATCAAAGACTAATCAGAGATCTCAAAATGCAAAGCATGTATTAATGGGTCACCTTTCACCTATAATTTTAACATAAAGGCTTAGCAGATAGATATGAGAGAGCAAATGTAAGTAAGAGAGTACTCTTGGTACCTTCATCTCGTGAACATTTCCAAATCTGCAACAAAAGAAAGGAAACTTTTAGACAGCATAAAAGTGTTGTATGCTCACGACTGAAATGAAAACAACTTAACAATGAGCTCAAGAGAAGAAAATACAAAACTAATGCTTAAATCTATGCATAAAGTTCAGGTTGAACATGAAAATGCTAATTTGGAATAAGAGCTCATATTAACATATTAACATATGAGCTCATGCTTAAATCTATGCATAATGAGCAGAAATGGATTATACTTGACCTAGTTTAAAACAGGTGATATACTGACACAAGCAAACAAGAATAGCATGGAACAGAAGGACATGTAAGGGGTGAAAAGCAAGAAAACAGACCAATCTACGCCTCAAACTATACCTTGTAGAACTCGTACACGTGATATTCAGAAACTGAATGGCTTGAAGAATACCGGTCTTCAATGAATCTGTTTAGAGCTGAGACGAAGTTACCAAGGACTGTGTATAAGACAAGCGGAGATAATAATTAGTTGAAGCTACAGCCACTGGACCTAAATCAATCATAATAATATAATATATAGATATAGATCTAAATAACAAACAGTTTTGTATTTCAATTTTCAGGCCATAACATTGTAATCTGCCTCATGGGAATAAAATACATCAACGGATAGAAAAACTTCCAGTACTAAAAATGTAAAGCGCTTTTGATCTAGATGTAGCTACAGGTCTCACGAAACATAGACAAGCATTAGAGCTTGGAACGAAACACTAGGTCCAAAATGCATTCAACACTTGTCTTCAATGATACAGCAAACTGAAATGGTAACCCTCAAAAAACATTCACCAAATATATCCCATTTACAGGAATCTCTGATAGTACCTCTCCCCTTTGTTTGGACTTTGGATACATGTACAAAACTACAGAAGGGAATGAAGCACATTTATCCTTTGAAATCTTTCTGCACTGTAGGAAGAAAAAATTATCCACATTTCCCTCGAAGTCAACCTACTATCCAACAAAGTACAAAGGAAAACAACATCCTCCCCCCACACCCCTCTCTAAATCCCTCAATCCAAATAAATCCTTGACAATTTCAGGGATGCCATTATATGATTTGCCAAAGCAGCATATCAAGTTAGTCAAATATGTTTACTACTAAGTTTCTACCAATATATACGTGCAAAAAAAAAACAGCAACCCATTTGAATTAAGATAACACTCCTGCAAATCTATAACTGACCTCAATTATTGCAATGAAATAGGTAAACCTACTACAAGTCTACAACACAACCAAGTTAACACAAATACTCGAATAAAACCATTATACGGCTTACAAATACATATATCATGCTATGCATTTCATTTCTTCACATCTCATTTAACGATACCAAAGATAACTAAGCCGTGGGGTGCTATACAACGATTTTACGCAAGATCAACTCCGAAAAAAACGACTTACCCTCATCAACATCAACAGCAACAACAACCTTGTTGGGCAATGATCTAGCATCAAAGAAATTAACATCAGAAACCCCACTACCTAATTTCTCCTCTGAAATGGGATGTTGTTTAAGAGCAAATGCTCTTATTTTACGAAACCCGAAAACATCCTCGCTCTTCAAGTTTGGAACTTTATCCCTAAAATCACCAACACAGCCCTTTAAACTTAACCCTATATTACCAAAACTAGTTCTTGAACAATCACAACTATTATATGTAAAGATCTTTCTTGTGTCATTCATAAATAAGCTAGACAATAATCCTTTGTCTAGTAAAGAAGCCATTGATTTAATAGTTTGCTTCTTTATCATCACTAAGCAACCATCCTTTACATTAATCTTTTTGATACCCAGATATCAAATTATGTTTAAATATATGAAAGATTCAAACTTTGGCAAAAATTGATTAAATTCGTGGATAACCAGTTGGCAAAAATGAGGGATTAATTGGATTCGCGATGATCAAACTGTCAGTTTTAGGCAAAATTACGAATTGCAGAACTTTACTTAAAACAAATTAATGAGTTTAAGGAAGAATGATAGATCAAAAGGTGCAAAAATAATATATGATCTTGTGAACAAATTGGCAAGATTGTTTAGGGTGATTGAAATAAAGTTCAAATTTTGCAGAAAAAAATAATAAAAATAAGATTAAATTAGAAAAAGAAAACAAAAAAGGCTGAAATTGAGAAAGGTCGGTAAGGATGTAACAGGGGAGAAGTTTTGAAAGCGTGGGATTGGGGGAACCCGCCGCTCCTCATCTCGACACCTTTCACTTTTATATAGTGCAATTAGGCCCCTTCTTTCTCGCTTATTTTCAACTCGTTTGGATTCAACTCAGGTCCGGTTCTCTTTGGCTTTTAGAGCTGAACTGAATGGGGTTGAGGTGAGCTTGGTGGAACTAAGCTGAACAAATTGAGATGACCTGAATTAAATTGAACTAAACTGAATTTAATCGAGCTGAACAGAACTTAGCTGAATAAAGCTTAAATTAATATAAATAAATTAAGTTCAATTAAAGTGCACTAATAATAATAATAATAATAATAATAATAATAATATAAAAAAATGTTTGATTAATATAAATTTGCGATATTTTAAAAAATAATTATATTAAAAAAATATTAATTTTTAAGGTTCTTTTGTAGTCAACTCTACTGGACTTTGCTTTTTCTTTTCTCGTGTTTTAAAATTAACAAAAGCAACATTTACAACTTTCTTTATGTCTACTGCGTAGAGACATGTTTTAGTTTTTTGCACCAAAAAATATTTTTACCCACTTCCCTTTTATTTTGTAGTAAGTCTTGCTTGTGACGGGTTACCATTTATAACGGATATTTTGTGAGATAAAATGGATACAAAATGAGTTAGTGGAGAAAGGAGACCACATGAATAGTGTTGGAGAGAGAGAGAGAAAATGGGTATTTTGTGAGAGAAAACGATATCCGTCACAAGCTTGTGACGGATACCGCCGTCACAAATGAAAATTTGTGTTTATTTTGTTTATATAACTAGCAAACTCTACACCTCATTCTCCATATTATAGAGTGTTGAAAAAATCAAAATATTGTACCTGCGTTTGCTGCTGCCACCTCAATCAAAGTTGCGTTTGAAAATCCCGGTAACCCATTTGCAATCTTCTCCTTATTTCTATATTTATTTATATTTAGATTTATGAGAAAATAAAGTTTAAAATCTTTCCCTTCTCTATTGTCACGACCAAGAAGTTTGATGAAAAAAACACATTTGTCTAAAATGATTCACAACATTTTGATTTCAGTTTGTACGGAAATCTGCCAGTTCGTAAATTTGTCCTCCTTAATTTGCAAAGTATCGCATCCATCACATCCCATATATATACTAATCAATGTTGAGTACTTTTTTTGTTTCGATCATTTGTTTACCGTTAAAATACGCATGGTACCAAATAAAAACGTAAATAAATGATTGAGACAACGAAGTTTGTTAGTTAAACAGGAAATTAGTGAGTTGGAAAACTGTTGTATTCAGGGGCGAACCCAGGAATGAATATTTGGGGTAGCAAAAAAAAATTAAAAAGGGAAAATGCAAGTAGTGGGGTTCGAACTCGGGGCAATTGGTAGGAAACCAAAATGTTTACCATTGAACCACAAGTTGTTTATTGTATATTTAGTGAGATACCATTTTTTTATCTATTATTCAATAATATTTGGGGTAGCAAAAATCCGTCTTCTAAACCAATTTGTTTAAGTTTGGGGCAGCGGCTGCCATCCCTTGCTACAAGGTGGGTTCGCCCCTGGTTGTATTAATTATTTACCTTGATTATTTAGCTTGATGAAGTGAAAATTCCACTTTCTACTGCAAGTTGGAGATATGATAATACAAATTTTGATAAATTCATATCTGATAATTGGAACTAAGATAATGGGAAGGACATTTTGAAGAGATGATAATACAAGGAAATTGTTAGTAATTTTAAATGAAGAGAAAGATAGATGAGTTAACAAATATAATTGGACACAAATTGCCAAGAATTATAATGCACAAACGGGTTCTAATGTCACTTCAAAGTAAGTGAAAAATCACTATACCGATCAAAAAGAAAAATACAAATGTTGGGAGGAATTGCAAAGTATGACCGCTATACCATTCGATCCTAGAACTGACAAGGTGGATGTGGACGAGAGGTCTTTGAAAAGATATAATTCATTACTCATAGAGGTAAAATTATTGATAATTTTTTTATATTTGTTATATAATACTGTAGTTGTTTGAATAATGTAAATATAAGTGAATAATTCGTTTTTTATTTTACAACGCAATTCGAAATATGCCTTAAAGGTAATTCAACAAGGTTTAGCAAACCAAGATGAGTTGTGCAAACTATTTGATGATAGAGCTGCTAATGGGGCTGGGGGTTGTTTTTCTCCAGCAATGGCCAATGGACCGTCATACTTGATTATACAAGTTGTTGACCGTAATATTAGAGAAGGTTCCGGGGATATTGACGATCATTATAATATTGAGGAAGATCAAATGTTAGGTGATGAGAGTAAATCACCACCAAGGTCAATTCCTCACAAAATGAGTACCTTCCGCAAAAGAAAAGTGAAGATACCATTAATTCAACTGACTTAAGCGAAGACAAACTAGTTTTGATAGTGTTATTCAACTATTATCGGGAGCTGGTATTGGTTCCTCAAGTGGGAAGTCAAAGGTCGAATTGATATGCTGAATTGACAAGAATGGAAGTGTCGGAGAAAAAGAGTGATGAATATTTTGTTTCGGCTATGGGATATCTGAGTGATGAGAAACATGCTAATATTTTTCTATCACTTCAAAGTGACAACCAAAAATGGATCTATATGAGAAGGATGGAGGATGATCCTTTATTTATCTCGGTTTGAGTAGTTTGTATTACTCGTATCATGTTTTGTGTGTTAAACATTTATGTTTGGATATTTTTATTACAATGTTCTTGCGTTTGAAATTTAATGTTGGATATTGTTTAATTTTCATGATGTAATGTTTGAAATTTGATCTAGCTATTGATTTTTTTATATCTTAAAATTATGTCTCTTGTTGTAGTGTAGAATGGATGATAATATTAAATGCATCTATGATTATTGCATTAGAAGAAATACGCAGATCATTTCAACCAAGTGAATGGGAAGAGATTCCAGAGTCATCAACTAGGCGAGCTAGGAGAAAAAGAGGGAAAAGTGGAGCTGAATACATACTAGATTATTGAATGAAAATGATACATCTTGTTTGGAGCAACTTTGACTTGATAAAGACATGTTTGCACGACTTGTGAATTTGATGGTTGAACGGAAGTTACTAGCAAATGGAAGATATATAAAGGTAGACAAACAAGTCGGAATTTTATTGTACATAATGTGTAAAACCCCTGGCGAAAGCGGAAATATAAACACACAAAAGTACCAAAATTGCAGCGGAATTTAAAACTTTTTAAAGAAACAACATGCGAGAAGTCTTAAACTGAAAACTGGAAACAGAACTGATATAAACCACAAATAGATAAGTAGCAGTTCTAAGTATCAAACTGAAACATAAAATATATACACAGCCTGGGATGGAACATCCCTACAGGCACCAAACAAAAGTAACAAACTACGAGTCCAGCTAAACGACATAAGGTAAGTCATGATGAACGGATCATCGCTCGCTAGCTCTCGGAAACCCCTGCTCCAACCAGCATGTACCTACATACATGAAAACATGTACGCCACAATCAGTGGGGAGTGACTAGAGTTCTCTTAGCCACCTTTTGTGACAACACGTAACATATAAAACAATACAGAATACTCCAGCATATAACAACATGTGAAGTATAAACAACTCATCATCTGATCTCTTACTATCATGCGAATACCATGCACGGCTCTCAACTAACTTCATAAACAAATAGGAAGGAGAGCCGGTTTCCCTACTGGTTACCCAGTCGGGGGGTCTTTCAATCCAACTATTTATGAAACCGAACAAGAGTCATCCAACGCCTTGGATGATTTAACCTCAAATGACTAAACATCAATACTCGACATGCATATCTGACACTGTACCATCATCTAGGCAAGCAGATAAACATCCATCACACTAGCAACGGGTCCAGAGGTGAACTTAACACATATCCCATTACTACACTATGTCGGGTCCAGAGGTGAACTTAACACATATCCCAACATCTAACAAGTAAAGGGTCCAGAGGTGAACTTAACACATATCCCTAAACTTACAATCATGAAAAGGGTCCAGAGGTGAACTTAACACATATCCCTAATCATCCAAAAGCAAAGGGTCCAGAGGTGAACTTAACACATATCCCAATGCTACAAACATGTATTGGGTCCAGAGGTGAACTTAACACATATCCCAATACGCAGTCATCGCACAACGGGTCCAGAGGTGAACTTAACACATATCCCGTGTACGACAACCGATCACGTGTCAGGTCCAGAGGTGAACTTAACACATATCCTGACACGCCCAAGCAAAACACGTAACAGGTCCAGAGGTGAACTTAACACATATCCCGTCACGCGACATATAAACACGTAGTGGGTCCAGAGGTGAACTCAACACATATCCCACCACGCGACAACCATTGTAACCACTAACATCCAAAGGTAGAAACTAACCTATAGTTCTAACTTCTTAAACCTCTAATCAACACTTAATCGATCCCGGAAACTAAAACGAGGGAGAGCCGGTTTCCCTTTCGGTTACCCGACCGGGGGGTCTCTATCCTCACTTCATTCCCGATCCCAATATAATGTTGCCCGTACACCGGGGACCTCAAATATATGTCACAGATATACAAAACGAGTTTCAATCAAAACCGATTAACCACTTAAAAGTTATGATCGAAAAAAACAATAAAAACCATCAGGGGTCCCCAGCCGGTCGGCAGGCAGCCGGTCGGCCGGCTGGTGACCTCTCAGCCTTCTTCTTCTTTTAAACTGAGACCATACAAGAAAGGGTTCCCAGCCGGTCGGCAGGCAGCCGGTCGGCCGGCTGGGAAGACCTTCCCAAGCCTTCACAAAACTCGTAACCCTTCCCCAAGTGCACTCCCAGCCGGCTGGCAGGCGGCCGGTCTACCGGCTGGGCTCCCTCCTATCCTATGTTCATTGCGAAAACATACAATACAAGGGAAAAATGACCACCAGCCGGTCGGCAGGCAGCCGGTCGGCCGGCTGGCAGTCCCAAGGCCATTCTCCTAAATTTTACGAAAAACACCCAAATGCTCTCCCAGCCGGTCGACCGGCGGCCGGTCGGTCGACCGGCTCAGAGAGCCTGTAACACAATTTCGCAAAAACGCAACTTATGAAAACTCCATTAATCGACCTACAACCTTCAATTTGCTACACAAGATGTTTACCCAACAATATTAAACATCAATTACTACTAATCTACCAGCAAGTAAATCCCATAACAATCCTCAAACGGAATCAACATGTATCCGTCGCAAAATGAGAAAAACTGAAATATGTTTAAGAACCCATATCAATCGATTCAAGCATGAATTCAACATCATAACATCATCCTAAACATGTTACTAAGTCCTTTGATCAAACTTTAACAACAAAAACAGAAACCACACAAGAATCACATCAAAAATGCTAATATACACATAAAGGCCGAGTTTCTCATTATCGTCACCTCTTAAGCTTATCCGGCTAAAGATCTTCCTCGAGTATGAAGCTATCAACGTCCGGGTTGTCAAGTCCTTCACCTACAACACGGAAAAACCAGTTTAGGAACATAAAAACGGAATTATGCAAAACAGGCTGAATTTTCGAAGTGATGGAATTGAGAAACCGAAGTGACGGATGACTTGGAAATTGAACGAGGATTCCGAAAATGTACTTACTTTTGTGATTTGAAGAACGGATGATGAAGAATTTCACAAAAGAAAGGAAGGTTTTATGGAGGTTTTGAGGATGTTAAGTTACAGTGAAATGAAATGTTGAAGGAGGTTGAATGTCGACACTTTAGGGGTTTAGGGGGATTTAAGGGCTGTCCTTTCCGAGTAAATAAGATGGGTTGGATATTTACACGGTTATTTGAGTCGGATATTAAATGATGCCAAGTTGTATTCGTCTTAAGGACTTGAGGTTCTTAAGACGGATCTGACTTATTTCATTAAAATTTTCCGAATTAAATTATTAAAATATTATTTTATTACGTAAAATAATTCAAAACGATTAAATTGGATTTTACGAAAATACGGGATGTTACAATCACCCCAACTTCAAAAAGTTTCGTCCTCGAAACTCGAACGGATATAAATCTATATACTATACCTCAATCGAATAAGAAAGGATGCGCGATACGCATCGATGCCTCAGTCTCCCAAGTCTGCTCCTCAACATCACCGCAACGCCAAAGGATCTTCACTAGCGGCACCACCTTGCTCCTAAGCTTCCTATCCTGACGGTCCAGGATCTTCACAGGACGCTCCTCGAAAGCAAGACTCGGCTCCAAGTTCTCGATCTCTCTAGGCAAAACATGACTCGGGTCACTAATGTATCTGCGGAGCTGGGAAACGTGAAAAACGTTATGAACCTTGCCCAAACTAGGAGGCAAGTCCAAACGATAAGCTACGGCGCCAATCTTCTTCGCGATCACAAAAGGTCCAATATACTTAGGGCTTAGCTTGCCCTTAACGCCAAACCTTTTGACGCCTTTCAACGGAGACACCCTCAAAAAGACACTGTCGCCCTCCTCGAACTCTAAGGGTCTACGACGGACATCTGCATAGGACTTCTGCCGGTCCTGAGCGGCTTTCATCCTATTCCTAATAAGCTGTACACGGTCAATGGTCTCAGCTAGCTGATCAGGTCCAAGGTCACGAACATCACTAGCCTGATCCCAACAAATCGGACTGCGACACTTCCTACCATAAAGAGCCTCGTACGGAGCCATACCAATGGAAGCATGATAACTGTTGTTGTAAGAAAACTCTACCAACGGCAAACACTGCTCCCAAGAACTCTGAAAGTCGAGGGCACAAGCACGGAGCAAATCCTCAAGTGTCTGTATGGTCCTCTCGGACTGACCATCGGTCGCGGCATGAAATGCGGTGCTCATCAACAAACGGCTACCCATAGCCTCCTGCAAAGCCTTCCAGAACCTGGAACAAAATCTCGGATCTCGATCTGAAACTATCTCCCTCGGGACACCATGATATCGGACTATCTCAGCAATATAAGCCCTAGCTAAACGATCCATATCCCATGTCTCTCTGATCGGCACGAATCTGGCACACTTGGTTAGACGATCAACAATAACCCAAATCGCATCTTTGCCTCCCACGGTCTTAGGCAAAGCAGTAACAAAATCCATAGATATGCACTCCCACTTCCACTGAGGAACGGGAAGCGGCTGTAGCAAACCACCAGGTCTCCTATGCTCGATCTTGACTTGTTGACAAGTCAAGCACCTACTAACGTAATCCAAGATCTCCTTCTTCATACCAGGCCACCAAAACATAAGCCTCAAATCCTTGTGCATCTTCTCTCCTCCTGGGTGAACGGAATACGGTGACAAATGAGCCTCATCAAGAACCTTCTTCCTCAAATCTGGCACATCAGGAACATACAACCTACCTCGGAACCTAAGGAAACCATCAGCATCAATCACCAAGTCAGGTGCAACACCACTCGAAATCTTAGCCTCGAACTTCTTGAAATCGGCATCTGAAGGCAAACTCCGGCGAATCTCCCAATATAAAGACGGCTCGGCAGTCATAGCAGCTAACCAATCGAATCCACTACCCACCATCTCTAATCTCAGCTTCCGGGACTCGGAACACAACTCATCGGGCAACACTCTCATGGCACTCATCGAGTGAGAAGTCTTGCGACTAAGCGCATCTGCAACTACATTGGCTTTTCCCTCATGATATAACAACTCGATGTCGTAATCTTTCACCAACTCTAGCCAACGTCTCTGTCTCATGTTAAGGTCTTTCTGAGTAAAGATGTACTTAAGACTCTTGTGATCTGTGAAAATACGGCAATGAGATCCCATCAGGTAATGTCGCCACATCTTCAAGGCATGAACAACTGCGGCCAACTCCAAATCATGTGTCGGATAGTTCACCTCATGAACTCTCAACTGTCTAGATGAGTAAGCTATCACCTTACCACTCTGCATCAGTACGCATCCAAGTCCTAACATCGAAGCATCACAATACACATCGAAGTCCACTCCGATCTCTGGCAAAGCTAACACGGGGGCGGAAGTCAATCTGGTCTTCAACTCCTGGAAAGAACTCTCACACTTGTCGGTCCACACAAATTTGGCTTCCTTCTTCAGCAACTGAGTCATCGGGCGAGCTAATATGGAGAAATCCTCCACGAATCTACGATAATAACCAGCCAATCCAAGGAAACTACGGATCTCCCCAACATCTTTGGGACTCTCCCAATCAACCACAGCCTCTATCTTTGCGGGATCTACCATCACACCCTCGCTGGATATCACATGTCCTAAAAAGGCAACCTTTGAGAGCCAAAATTCACACTTTGAAAACTTTGCGAACCATTTCTGTCTGCGCAGAATCCCTAGAATCAATCGAAGATGCTCAGCATGTTCCTCATCGGTCTTCGAATATATCAAGATGTCATCAATGAAAACCACAACACAAGTGTCAAGATACTCACTGAAGGTACGGTTCATCTGATCCATAAAAATAGCCGGTGCATTAGTCAACCCAAAAGGCATGACTACAAACTCAAAATGCCCATATCTGGTACGAAAAGCAGTCTTCGCAATATCAGCCTCTCTCACTGGAATCTGATGATAACCTGATCGAAGATCGATCTTAGAAAACCTCAAAGCACCTCTCAACTGATCAAACAAATCATCTATCCTAGGCAAAGGATATCTATTCTTCACGGTCACTCGGTTCAACTCTCTATAGTCAATGCACAGTCTCATGGAACCATCTTTCTTCTTAACGAACAATACGGGAGCACCCCACGGAGAAGCACTAGGTCTAATGAAACCTTTCTCGATCATCTCTTCCAATTGCTGCTTCAACTCTTTCAACTCCGGCGGAGCCATACGGTAAGGAGCTTTAGAAATCGGTCCGGTACCTGGAACAAGCTCAATGGTAAACTCCACATCTCTCTCTGGCGGTATCCCTGGCAAATCATCTGGGAACACATCTGGATACTCACGAACAATGGCTACATCCTCAAGCTTCGGTAGCGATGGTTTAGCAGCTGTAACGACACACAGGAAGGCTTGGCAACCCTTCCTAAGAAGATGAGAAGCTTTCATCGAAGAGATAACACGAACACCCCTTTGAGGGCGAGTTCCCTTATAGGAAACACGAACCCCTGAAGAACTCCTCAAGCAGATTTTCTGGTCGCGACACTCGAAGCGAGCATGGTATCGCGATAGCCAATCCATACCGAGGATAATGTCAAACTCCTCGAGAGGAAATCTCAGTAAGTCCGCTGGAAATGTGGCTTGACCAATAACAATAGGAACATCCCTATGGGACGAAGAGCATGAAAACACGTCTCCAGAAGGTAAGGAAATAGAAGTCTCCTCAACCAATGAAGACTCAAGAGCTAGACGATCGGCGAACTGAGTCGATATAAATGATAAAGAAGCTCCAGTATCGAATAAAATAAGGCACTCAGCGCCAAGAACAGAAAATATACCGACAACAATGTCTGGATGAGCCTCTGCCTCAGCCCTAGTCATCACAAATATCTTCCCTTTCGGCTTCCCTCCTTTAGTCGCTGCAGCAGCAGTGGCAGCCTTGCCAAGTGCGGTGTTCCTCTCAGGACACTCATACGATCGATGCCCAAATCCATTACAAGTGAAACACTTATAGGCATTCTTGAAACAGTCAAAACCCGGATGAGAAGGTTTACCACAACGGTGGCAAACACAAGGAGATGTGTCGGTGTGAACAAAGGTCTTAGCAACCGGAGCAGAGAACCTCTCAAAACGCTTCTTCTGGGAAGAAGGCGAAGAAGTAGAAGGAACAAATGGTCTCTTCCCCTGGTACACGGATCTCTGGTGATGAGTCACACTAGAAGTAGCGGCACGGGTCTCAGCATCTATGGCACGAATAGAACTCTCAGCCCAAATAGCATCATCATACACCTCTACAAAAGAAGTAGAGTCTCGACGAACCATGCTCTCGATGCGTGGCCCTAGCTTGCCACGGTAAAAGTAGACTCTCTCTGCCTCATCTCTGACAAACCTCGATGCAAAGTGAGCTAGCTGGTTGAAACGGTCTGTGAACTCCTGAACTGACATCTTGCCTTGCTTCAAATCCATAAATTCTTTGAGTCGCTGTGATCTGAGCTCTTTAGGATAGAACCTCGTCTCGAGCTTATCCTTGAAAGCATCCCAATCGAACAAAGGATCCTGAGTGAAAGTAGGTCCTGTCAACGCCCACCACCTGTCGGCCTCAAGAGTAAGAAAGTGAGTGGCTAGCCGCACTCTATCCTCTCTACTCACCGAATACATAGCAAAGCTCCACTCCATCTCTCTAAACCACTCGGTAAGAGCTACCGGGTCAACCTCGCCACCATAAGTCTTCACGTGGCTACGGGACATCTGCGAAGCTATCCATGAGAAACTACCAGGACGATTAGCCTCGTTGCCTGGGGGTGGAGGAGGTGGAACATTCCCTGCTTGCTGTCTCTGAGTCTCAAGCAAATGCTGAATTGCTTGCAGCACAATATTATCAGCAGCCCTGGGTCTCACCATCCTTCAAAAGAGAAAACAAGGATTAGCTTAGCAATTAGCAATCACAATTAGACTACAAAATAAGTCCTTAGATCTACCCATCTCTCATTCATTATTTGTTTATTTGGTCAAGTTAAGGTTGGGGGTCACCTGAGTGCGTCGGGAGCAATAATGCTCTGATACCAACTGTAAAACCCCTGGCGAAAGCGGAAATATAAACACACAAAAGTACCAAAATTGCAGCGGAATTTAAAACTTTTTAAAGAAACAACATGCGAGAAGTCTTAAACTGAAAACTGGAAACAGAACTGATATAAACCACAAATAGATAAGTAGCAGTTCTAAGTATCAAACTGAAACATAAAATATATACACAGCCTGGGATGGAACATCCCTACAGGCACCAAACAAAAGTAACAAACTACGAGTCCAGCTAAACGACATAAGGTAAGTCATGATGAACGGATCATCGCTCGCTAGCTCTCGGAAACCCCTGCTCCAACCAGCATGTACCTACATACATGAAAACATGTACGCCACAATCAGTGGGGAGTGACTAGAGTTCTCCTAGCCACCTTTTGTGACAACACGTAACATATAAAACAATACAGAATACTCCAGCATATAACAACATGTGAAGTATAAACAACTCATCATCTGATCTCTTACTATCATGCGAATACCATGCACGGCTCTCAACTAACTTCATAAACAAATAGGAAGGAGAGCCGGTTTCCCTACTGGTTACCCAGTCGGGGGGTCTTTCAATCCAACTATTTATGAAACCGAACAAGAGTCATCCAACGCCTTGGATGATTTAACCTCAAATGACTAAACATCAATACTCGACATGCATATCTGACACTGTACCATCATCTAGGCAAGCAGATAAACATCCATCACACTAGCAACGGGTCCAGAGGTGAACTTAACACATATCCCATTACTACACTATGTCGGGTCCAGAGGTGAACTTAACACATATCCCAACATCTAACAAGTAAAGGGTCCAGAGGTGAACTTAACACATATCCCTAAACTTACAATCATGAAAAGGGTCCAGAGGTGAACTTAACACATATCCCTAATCATCCAAAAGCAAAGGGTCCAGAGGTGAACTTAACACATATCCCAATGCTACAAACATGTATTGGGTCCAGAGGTGAACTTAACACATATCCCAATACGCAGTCATCGCACAACGGGTCCAGAGGTGAACTTAACACATATCCCGTGTACGACAACCGATCACGTGTCAGGTCCAGAGGTGAACTTAACACATATCCTGACACGCCCAAGCAAAACACGTAACAGGTCCAGAGGTGAACTTAACACATATCCCGTCACGCGACATATAAACACGTAGTGGGTCCAGAGGTGAACTCAACACATATCCCACCACGCGACAACCATTGTAACCACTAACATCCAAAGGTAGAAACTAACCTATAGTTCTAACTTCTTAAACCTCTAATCAACACTTAATCGATCGCGGAAACTAAAACGAGGGAGAGCCGGTTTCCCTTTCGGTTACCCGACCGGGGGGTCTCTATCCTCACTTCATTCCCGATCCCAATATAATGTTGCCCGTACACCGGGGACCTCAAATATATGTCACAGATATACAAAACGAGTTTCAATCAAAACCGATTAACCACTTAAAAGTTATGATCGAAAAAAACAATAAAAACCATCAGGGGTCCCCAGCCGGTCGGCAGGCAGCCGGTCGGCCGGCTGGTGACCTCTCAGCCTTCTTCTTCTTTTAAACTGAGACCATACAAGAAAGGGTTCCCAGCCGGTCGGCAGGCAGCCGGTCGGCCGGCTGGGAAGACCTTCCCAAGCCTTCACAAAACTCGTAACCCTTCCCCAAGTGCACTCCCAGCCGGCTGGCAGGCGGCCGGTCTACCGGCTGGGCTCCCTCCTATCCTATGTTCATTGCGAAAACATACAATACAAGGGAAAAATGACCACCAGCCGGTCGGCAGGCAGCCGGTCGGCCGGCTGGCAGTCCCAAGGCCATTCTCCTAAATTTTACGAAAAACACCCAAATGCTCTCCCAGCCGGTCGACCGGCGGCCGGTCGGTCGACCGGCTCAGAGAGCCTGTAACACAATTTCGCAAAAACGCAACTTATGAAAACTCCATTAATCGACCTACAACCTTCAATTTGCTACACAAGATGTTTACCCAACAATATTAAACATCAATTACTATTAATCTACCAGCAAGTAAATCCCATAACAATCCTCAAACGGAATCAACATGTATCCGTCGCAAAATGAGAAAAACTGAAATATGTTTAAGAACCCATATCAATCGATTCAAGCATGAATTCAACATCATAACATCATCCTAAACATGTTACTAAGTCCTTTGATCAAACTTTAACAACAAAAACAGAAACCACACAAGAATCACATCAAAAATGCTAATATACACATAAAGGCCGAGTTTCTCATTATCGTCACCTCTTAAGCTTATCCGGCTAAAGATCTTCCTCGAGTATGAAGCTATCAACGTCCGGGTTGTCAAGTCCTTCACCTACAACACGGAAAAACCAGTTTAGGAACATAAAAACGGAATTATGCAAAACAGGCTGAATTTTCGAAGTGATGGAATTGAGAAACCGAAGTGACGGATGACTTGGAAATTGAACGAGGATTCCCAAAATGTACTTACTTTTGTGATTTGAAGAACGGATGATGAAGAATTTCACAAAAGAAAGGAAGGTTTTATGGAGGTTTTGAGGATGTTAAGTTACAGTGAAATGAAATGTTGAAGGAGGTTGAATGTCGACACTTTAGGGGTTTAGGGGGATTTAAGGGCTGTCCTTTCCGAGTAAATAAGATGGGTTGGATATTTACACGGTTATTTGAGTCGGATATTAAATGATGCCAAGTTGTATTCGTCTTAAGGACTTGAGGTTCTTAAGACGGATCTGACTTATTTCATTAAAATTTTCCGAATTAAATTATTAAAATATTATTTTATTACGTAAAATAATTCAAAACGATTAAATAGGATTTTACGAAAATACGGGATGTTACATAATGGCTAAAGGAGCTTCTTATCGTGATGTTGCCGATAGATTCAAGCATTCTATTTCTACGATATGTAAGTATTTCATTAAAGCTTTAGATGCTTTGGTGATATTGTCGCATGATATCATTAGGCCGCATTATGATTTACTAGAGGTGCCTCCAGAAGTAGAAACTAACTCATTTTACTGGCCTTATTTCAAGGTAATACATTTTGTTCAACTCTATTATCTAAACATTATGATTTTTTTCTACTGGAATAATTTATTAATATATTGTAAAACGCTATTATTTATTTTTCAGGATGTTATTGGCGCCTTAGATGGAACACATATAGAAGCAGTAATTGGCGAGAAGGACAGGTGTACCATTTCGTGGTCGTCATCAAAAGAAATCTTTGAATGTGTTAGCTTCTTTCTCGTTTGACATAATTTTTACATTTATCAACGTGGGTTGGGAAGGAAGTGCTCATGGTATAACCGTGTGGCGGGATTCTTTAACTAATTCAAAATTTTGTTTCCCACACCCACCTGAAGGTAAATGTGGCATATATTTCATTTTTTTTTATATCTAAACATTTTACGTCGAAACATTAATTATTTTTATATGTAAACATTTGTAGGTAAATATTATTTAGTGGATTCGCGATACCCGAATACACTTGGGTGGGGCTGAGCAAAAAATCCGATGATCCGAATTGATCCGACATCTGATCCGTATCTAATCTGAATTAACGGATATCTGATCCGAAAAATGGTTTGGTTCGGATACCCGTATCCGATATATTTGGATATCGGATCAAATATGGATATCTGGCTTAAAAATTTGGGTATCCGATATCCGAAAGTAATATCCGTGTAATATCTGATCCGTATCCGAGATACGGTCCATTAATATTAAATAACACTAGCTAATTTTATTTCACTCAATAACCGTCATTCACAAAACCGTAAATAACCCTCGTCTACAAAACCGTAAATTTTAATTTATTTTCATTAACAAAACCAATAATCCACAATTCCACATTCACAAACCCACATTTTCATTTTTATTACGCTACTTTTCTTTTTTATTACAGTTTTGACAATATATATTTACATTGATCGGATTTCGGACATCGGATAACCGATCCGAAATTTTCGGAAAGTTTCGGATACTAAATTACGGATACCCGAAAATTTCGGATTAGATCATGGATACTAAAATTTTGGATTTTCGGATCGAATATCCGATCCGAAGTAGGGTTTCGGATCAGATACGCGATCCATACTCTGCCCTACACTTGGGTATTTGTCTCCTATTAGCCATCCAAACGTGAGAAACCATGTGTCTGAATATAACCGAGCACCTCCTAGCGGAATACTTGAACATTTCAATTATCGACATACATCTTTGAGGATGACGGTTGAAATGACGTTTGGTCAGCTAAAGAGAAGGTGGAAGGTGTTTAAAAACATGCCACAAATGACAACGAAATATCAAATGTAAATTAAAACTCAAAGAAAAGAACATTAGATAAATTAACAGTGGGTCTTGCTTCAGACCACAATTTTGGTCTGAAATAATATGACGGGATTTTGTAACCATTTTACAGCCAAATGTAACCATTATTTACAAATAAGTTATCACAAGCGGTAACATTGACCATACTATTGTGGTTACATTTGGCTGTAAAATGGTTACAAAATCCCGTCTTGTTATTTCAGACCAAAAGTGACGGTCTGAAACAAGAATTTGTGATAAATTAAAGGGGTAAAAGAGTCTTACAATGTCAAAGTTGGAAACTTTGATTAGATTACACAAAGATTGGAGAAGGTTAGCTCCTCATAGTAGAATTACAACCCAAAAATAAGGAAAGCTTAACATAAACAAAGAAACATTAACTATTTTATTACAAGATTAGTATCTTAATTAAGGATGTTGTAGATGCTTCAATGTGTCTTCTCTCTCTTCAAAACTCTCTATATATATGTGTTGGAACATTTTAAGTTGATGATGACAAGTCCTTGTTTATATTAATTGTTTGTTCTTAAGTAGCATGAATTGAGTATTCAAGGCTAAGCAAATGGATTGAAGAACAAAGGCAACAAAGAGATCATCCACTATGTTTCAAACATGATCAAGAAGAACAACACAAGTCAAGAACATCCCCTTGTAACCTAAGTCACAAATGTAAGAGTAAGTGGAACATCCTTGTTAAAATCAAGTGTTAGCTTTGTCATGCAACAGTCCATCAGACTGTTGCGTCTGTACCGCATGGAGCTTTTTAGTACGAGAAAAATGTTTTCAAGTAATGTGCAAAACAGTCACTTTAGTTTTCTGAAAATAATTGTCAAAATCTATTTTTTTGTAAAATCGTCTTCTCTTTTGGCACACACGAATTGAAGCGTAAAACCCGTCTTATTCGTAGTGTACCGCATTTCGTAAAATAATAAGAACTTATGAATTGTTTACATTTGAAATGTAAATAGTACTAAGCATCTTATTAGAAGATATTTTACAACAAAATCTGATTTGCTTTATTCAAGAGCCAATGAAAACTAAACAACAACTTTTACTTGTCAAGTGGACTAGCTATTATCCAATGAGTAAAAGTACAAAGGAAGTACACATTGGGTAATACCCACATTTTGAGTACTATAAAAGAAACCCCTTAGCCTCATTCAATGCTAACTTTTACAACATTTATTGAAGTATTTTCTGCAAAACTCTTAAGCTTTCAAAGATCTTTTTTTAAGTTTTGCAAAATCATTTTAAGTTTAAAAGTCTTCAAACGTTTTTCTCAAACTCGGTCTGAAAATCTCCATGCATCAGTAAGCTACACTGTGACATAATGAGTTTGTTCCATGATTCTCGTGTTTAGATCTTAAATGTAAATCTCCACGTTCTTAAGTGAACATCTGAGATTCTGATCCTGTAAACCAGAGATAGAACATCTTAAAACTCTTGAAGCGGAGTAGCTTTAAGTTTGAGTCAAGTCTTGAAGCGGAGTAGCTTTGAGCAAATGCAACCGGAGTAGGTTGGCGAGTTATTTTACTTGTATTCGTTTATTTGTTGGAGTAAATTTCTAAACAATCAATAAAATAACGGTTGGACGTAGGTCTCGGAGTAGAGACTGAACCAATTTTTTAACTTTGGTTGTTTGTTTATTTACTTACATACTCTTCGCTCTTTTCTCGCTTACTTGAACGATTCCAAGTTTCTGTGTAACAGTCAATCATACTGTTGCATAGAACACTTTGCTCATCTTGTGAACTTACTCGTCATTAAGTCTCTCAAGTGTAGTTGTCGTTAAAATTTTAAAAAGGTCACACCTAATTCACCCCCTCCCCCTCTTAGGTGTTTATTCGTTCTTAACTCTTCAATTGGTATCAGAGCCTCGTGCTCTTGATATTGGCTAAGCCCCAAAAGAGTTGATCCTATAGTTATGGACGAAAATAAACACACTAAGTATCCCATCTTCAAGGGAGATAACTATGTCTGGTGGAAACATCGCATGGAGCACTACGTTAAGGGTACTGATTATGAGTGTTGGCTAATAATCAAAAATTGCCCCCTCGCTATCTCTGTCACTAATGCCGATGGCACTAGTACACCAAAAAGCGAGGACAAGTACGTTGAGTCAGATTACAAAAAGGTCGAAAAGAACTCTAAAGCCATGTCCATCCTTCAATATGGCATCGGTGAACAAGAGATCAATAGAATATCTGGTTGCACGTCGGCCAAGGAAATTTGGGACACCCTATGCCTTGCATATGAGGGAACGTCTCAAGTAAAGAATTATCGAATAGATCTTCTTATGCAACAGTACGAGATGTTTAACATGACTAAGGATGAATCCATAAATAGTCTCTCATCTCGTTTTTCTAGCATTGTCAATGAACTCAAGAATCTAGGGAGGGTTTTTGAACCCGAGGATCTAGTTCGCAAAATTCTTCGTAGCCTAACCGAAAAATGGCAACCAAAGGTTACCGCTATTGAGGAAGCTAAGGATCTATCTATTCTACCCCTTAATGAACTAATGGGCCCACTCATGGCTCACGAATTAACCCTCATGAAGCGTTCTGAGGAAAGTTCCAAAGGGAAAGGGCTCGCTCTCAATGCTCTCTCAAGTGATGAGGAGGATGGAGATGATGAGTTTGCTTTGTTCACCAAAAACATTGCAAGTATGATAAATGGTAGGGGTCTCAAAGGTTTAAGACTAATGCTAGTAAACGACAGTTTCCTAAGAAAATCGACTTCCACTACTATTGGATGTTTTAAATGTGGTGACAAGGGTCACCAAATCAAAGAATGTCCAAAGTGGGATCTATTTAAATCAAAGGAGAAACGTGACGTTGCAAAGCAAGATTATAAGGCAAAAGTCATGACGGCTATTTGGGGTTTATCTGATTCCGAAGAGGAGGAAATCCTTGAGGACGAATTAGATGCCAAGTTATGTGTCTCGTCAAACTCTTCAAAAAGTGTCTCAAAATCCTCTAAAGAAAAGGTCGTATGTCTTATGGCCCACTCAAATGATTCCAACTCTGACTCCGACAATGAGGTAAACTCACTTAAGAAACAGGCTCGGTCATTCTCAAAAGATAAAGTATGCATTTTATTAGATCAATTCATAGACAAGTGTCGTGTTCAAAATGATAAACTTGAAGCAATGCAAGAAGAAATCGAGAACATTGCTGAAGAAAACATTTGTCTAAAAGAAAGTCTAAACGAAAATGACATAACCAGCTCCTCAACCATTGTCGAAAATGAAATCAAGAGTTTGCAAAAACAGAACCGTACTCTTACCAAAACACTGGAACAAATTCATGTCACAAACTCTTGCACTGTTGCATCAGATTTTGACAAAGAATTGAGCAGTCTTAACAAACGTATCTCCACAATCACCAGGGAACGTGACTCTTTGCTGTTTGAACTCACTTTCTATAAGCAAGATAACAAACAACTACAACAAGTTGGATCAATGTTGAGTGATGAAGTGAGTCACATTAAACATGCTCTCGACAAATCACAAAAGCTAAACCATGAACATCTAAGTGAAATCAAAACCTTGAATAAAAAGTTAGATGAGGCCAAAACCTTCTATCTCAAATGGGAAGGTAGTCAGAGAGTCCTAGAATTTCTTCTAAAGCAATCACAAGAATATGAATGTCGAGAGAAAATGACTGGACTTGGTTTTTCACGCAACAGTAACACACACTGTTGCATTAGAAACCAAGACCCGAGTCAAACTGACTTCAGAAGAAGAAAATACGCTGGTCTTGCTGAATACATAATCTGTAACTATTGTGGTAACACCGGTCACGAGTTCAATGGATGTGAAAAGAGAAAACTTGACCTAGAAACAAGTACTTCAAGAGCTAAACAATCATGGGTCAAAAAGGAAGTGTTTAAAAAGAAGAATGTTAAGAAGGAAACCAAGCTAGTCTGGGTTCCTAAACTAACGAATTGATTATGTGCAGGCAATAGTGGGAGGCAGCAGCAATTGGTATTTGGACAATGGATGCTCACGTCATATGACGGGAGATAAAAACCAATTTCTCTCACTAAAGGCCTATGATGGCGGTATGGTGACTTTTGGTGACAACAAACGAGGTGAAATAGTTGGTATTGGAAAAGTTGGTAAGTCAAAGTCACTATGCGTCGACAAAGTGTTGCTTGTCAAAGGTTTGAAGCACAATCTTCTTAGTATTTATCAATTATGTGATCGTGGTAATATTATTGAATTCCGTGCAAATGAATGTAGAATAATAAATGAAAAAAACTAGGAATCTCATTCTTAGTGGTAATCGTGTTAAGGATGTTTACATGACCAATCTTCACTCTTTGTCGGGACAAACCTTGTCTTGCATGAGTGTTCAAAAGAATAACCCTTGGCTTTGGCATAAACGACTTGGTCATGTGAATGCCAAAACACTAAATACCATAAGAAAACTTGACCTAGTAGATGACATTCCAAACATAAAATTTGAATTCAAATCTCTTTGTGATGACTGTGTAAAAGGGAAACAAGTAAAGAACTCCTTTAAATCCAAAAATGTCATTAGTACTTCCCTACCATTAGAACTCATCCACATAGATCTATGTGGACCAATGTGTATACCTAGCAAAGGTGGTAGTAGGTACATTTGTGTAATTGTTGATGACTTCTCACGGTACGTTTGGATTTTGTTCCTAATTTCTAAGGATCAAACCTTTGATGAATTCCTTATTTGGGTCAAGAAGGCTCAAAATAAATTTGGATACAAACTCATTTCATTAAGATCCGATCATGGATCCGAATTTGAGAATTCATCTTTCAATGACTATTGTAATGAGTACGGTGTTAGCCATAACTTTTCTGCCGCTAGAACCCCACAACAAAACGGGGTAGTGGAAAGAATGAATCGAACTTTGGAAAACATGGCTAGGACTTTACTCATTAGCTCTAAGGTTCCTAGAAATTTTTGGGCAGAAGCGGTCAATACTTCTTGTTATATTTATAACCGTGTTATGGTTCGAAAAATGTCAAACAAGACTCCTTATGAATTGCTTCGAGGTAGAAAACCTAACATTTCACACTTAAAATGTTTTGGTAGTAAGTGTTTTGTTCACAATAATGGAAAAGACAACCTTGGAAAATTTGATGCTCGAAGTGATGAAGGAGTATTTGTCGGATATTCGGATCATAGTAAGGCTTATAAAATATATAACAAACGTACCATGAAAATGGAGGAAAGCGTACATGTAATATTTGATGAATCAAGTTTGTTTATTTCTGATGATCAGGATGAAGAAGATGAATATGATGATGACTTTGAGATTGGCATGATCCGTCGTGATATGGATCAAGTGCTAGAAGAGGACGAACAACAGTCCGATCAACTGTTGCATGAGGAAAACGGCCAAAATCCAGAGGGAACTAACACTCCCTCACCAACAGAAGAAGCCAGCACCTCAGGGGGAAATTTGGAAAGGGAACAGCAACTGACCACACAAACAGAGGAAGAACCAAGTCCTCTTTCAACAAATTCCCAAAATTCAACAGTAGCTTCTACTGTTACATCAGAAACAAATAACTCCCCCGAACCACTTGTTCTCAAAAATTGGAAACATCAAAGCTCACATCCTCTATCAAACCTAACCAGTTATCTCAATTCAGGAGTAAAAACCAGATCCTCCCTCCAAAATTACTGTGCATTCCATTCTTTCATCTCAAAAATTGAACCAACCAATGTCACAGTGGCCTTGACTGATGAATACTGGACCACAGCAATGCAAGAAGAATTAGAGCAATTTGAACGTAACAAGGTATGGCATCTGGTCCCTAGGCCTGCCCAACGTACTGTCATTGGTACGAGGTGGGTCTTTCGCAATAAGCTTGATGATGTTGGAGAAATCATACGTAACAAGGCTAGACTAGTGGTGCAAGGGTATAATCAACAAGAAGGGATTGATTATGATGAAACCTTTGCACCGGTAGCTAGACTTGAGGCCATACGTATGCTCATAGCTTTTGCATCCTTTCAAGATATCAAACTCTTTCAAATGGACGTGAAAACCGCGTTTCTAAATGGATACCTTGAAGAGGAAGTTTTTGTTGAACAACCTCCCGGATTTATAAATAATGAATTTCCTAACCATGTTTTCAAACTTGACAAAGCACTTTACGGTTTAAAGCAAGCTCCTCGAGCTTGGTACGACAGATTGTCCAAGTTTTTACTTGAAAACGGCTTCTCACGAGGCTCGGTTGATAAAACGTTGTTTATTAAGTCACAAGGAACTAAACTGTTGCTTGCACAAGTTTATGTCGATGATATTATTTTTGGTGCAACAAATAACGTTCTTTATAAGTATTTTTCTGATTTGATGACATCCGAATTTGAAATGAGTATGATGGGAGAACTAGGATTTTTCCTTGGTCTTCAAATCAAACAAAATGAACAAGGAACAATGATTCATCAACAAAAGTACTTAAAAGAGATGTTAAACAAGTTCGGGTTGTCCGACTCCAAACCAATGCCTACCCCCATGATGTCCAAAGTCAAAATTGACAAAGATGAAGAAGGTAAGAGTGTAAGTGAGAATATTTATCGAGGTATGATTGGCTCACTTCTCTAATTAACCACAAGTCGTCCGGATATACAATATAGTGTTTGTGTATGTGCTCGTTTCTAAGCAAATCCTAAAGAATCACACTTCAAAGCCGTAAAACGGATTTTTAGGTATTTGGTTGGAACACAAGAAGTACATCTTTGGTATCCAACTCATTTTGAACTTGATCTTGTAGGTTTTTCGGATGCGGACTATGCCGGTGATCTCGTGGAAAGAAAGAGCACGTCAGGAATTGCAACGTTCTTTGGACCGTGCATAATTTCATGGGCTTCAAAGAAACAAAACACCGTTGCATTGTCTACGGCCGAAAGTGAGTATGTAAGTGCCGCTCTTTGTTGTGCGCAAATCTTATGGGTAAGACAACAATTACATGACTACGGTCTAATTTTCGAAACTACCCCTATTTTTTGCGATAACACTAGTGCAATTAACATTTCAAAAAATCCAATACAACACTCACGTACCAAACACATAGACATCCGACATCATTTTCTACGTGATCAAGTGGAAAAAGGCCATATATGCTTAAGTTTTTGTAGAACCGAAGATCAACTTGCGGATATTTTCACAAAACCGTTGGAAAGAGAACAATTCGAAAGACTTCGGTCGGAAATTGGTTTGCGTGACAAAATGTAACGAAATTGAAAAATCACGTACTTCTCCTACATGATTGACTAGAGGAGATAACTTAATGCATGCTAAAAATAAGTACTCATTACTTTGTTCAATATTATGTGTAGTACAAGTTTATGTGAAATAAAATTACAATAAAGTGAATAGTGTACTTTAAACTTGTTGAGCCACTCAAAATTAAATGTGTTGTCACATCAAAACCAACCATCCTTCTCAAAAAGTACAACCTCCTACATTTAAACATAACCACCTACTCTTATCCCTTCATTCCCAGTAACTTGTACTTTCATTGTACAATATTCAAAAAGCAACTGCCAAACCCCTCTCCTTCCTCACCCGTCCAAAACCGTACAACCTTCACCTTCCTTCTTCAATAAAATGCCTCCCAAAAACCTTGCAAGAGAACTACAAAATCTAAGAAATTCCTTCAACCCAAAGTTTGTAGCAAAAAGAAAAAATGTGTCCACCCAACCCGAGTCCAACGTTACCACCGCCTCTGAAACCACCAAAACTGTTCAATCCCGTAAGAAAATAGCTGTCAGAGGAGGAAAGGCGAGTAGAAAGATGCGTGGCAAGGGACGAAGGGAACCCATTTCTCTTCAACTTGACCCATCGGTTGATTTTGACACCGATGAAGAGGAGGCTCATAATGAGGATGACACTGTCAGAGAAAATGAAAAAGAAGCAAGGTCTGACATCCCTGATTTGAATGTCGAAGAAGATGTGAAATCCGAAAGTGATGAGATTGATAAGATCATGAAGGATCTCAGTAAGAAAAAGGAAGAGGAAATAAGAAAATCAAAAGAAAAGGAAAAGAAAAAGGAGAAGGTAGTAAAGAAAAAGTCTAAAGAAGTTGTGGAGGAAGAAGAAAATGAAGTGATTGAGACACTCAATGAGATGAGTGCTAACAAAGAAAAGGAGGATTCAATCGAAAATGAAGATAGTGTGGGAACAAAGGAGAATCCCAAAGTCGTAATGGGTGAAGATGAAACAGTAGACACTACTGTTGAAAAAGAGAATGATGAAACCCACAATGAAGATGAGGTGTTCGAGGAAACGCTTGACCCACTGTTTTCCGAACCCTCCTCCAAGACCCGTTCCAAGGGCAAGATGCCTGCAATATTTGAAGAAGAAGAGGATGATGAGATCCCCCATGAAAGTCCACCTACCAAAGCAACCAAAACCGCGAAGCAAAAAGGGTCCGGGTCCAAAACCCGCACGACTAAGAGGGCCAAAACCTCAAAGCTCTTGTCCTCTCTTGAAGAAGAAGATGAGGAAATTATGGAGGACAAGACACTCACCAACACTTGTCGTGCTCTCGCCGTGTCCTCTTACCCAGAAGCCTTCAAAAATGATGTGGCTAATCATCTCAACTCTCTTGACTTGCCGGAGGACACATTGAAGACATGTCACGGTATCCTGAACTGTTGCTTTCACAGTGGAAGACGCTACCGCAAGTCTTGGTATGATTATCAGCCGCTTTTAAATATTTTAAGGAGGCTATGTATGCACAGGGTTGGGTGAACCTTCTCGACAAGTATAGTCCCATGTATTTGTCCGAAGTCATCCAATTCTATGCAACAGTCAGAGTTGATTTTGCTTCGGGTACCCTTTCTGCCGTGATAAACCGTAAACCATTTGTTCTTACTGTTGAGCGACTTGCTGGGTTGCTTGAAATTTCTGATGTGGGGTTGACAACCTTTCCTAAACGTGACTGGGGGGAAGTTGAGGAGGTCACAAGTGCCCAAGTACTCAAGGTACTTCGCCCTAGTGCTACCGAGGGCCCAACCAACATATACGCCATTGAACTTCCCGCCCCAATCCGCTTTGTCTTTAACCTAATCTTCCGCAACCTAGTGCCTAGCAACAATAGCCGAGGGAGATGCTCTCTTCTCGACATGCTCCTCATTCACCACATTGTTAAGCACAAACCCATCAACCTTCCGCGCCTTATATTTTCCCGAATCCATGAAGCGGCCACCGGTTTCCAAAACGGTGTTTTTGACACTACTTTCGTAGTGCCATATGGTACGTGGCTGTCATTGGTGTTTTCTGCTGAGAGGGTGGTGAAAAAGGGTAGCCCAGCTGTGGAGAAGTTGAGTGATGAGATGTCAACGGGGTTGTTGTCTCGGATGAGTATGGCCGTGGTTAATGGAGGTTTGGTGAAGAAAACTCAAGCAACAGTGGGACAGAATGTTGATCAGCGTGAGGTCCTTGCTCGGTTGAATCAGTTGGCTGAAACTATGGGGCAGCTGGTCAAGGACGTGAGCTACTTGAAAGGAGCAATGGCTGAGCTCAAAACCATGAATGAAGACCTTCTTGAGCGCTTTGCATCCTAAACAATCAACCATCCCCACTAATCATTAACCCCCCTTCCCGTGGCTTTTCAAAAAACTTGTTCTAAGTACATTGTTTATTTTGTCGTTGTTTTATGCACTCTACGTACTATGCTTCTATGAACTATGTTATGTGAACTCTTTTGCAGGTGTATTTAGTCCCCCCTTGATGATGTCAAGAGGGGGAAGTATGTGGTTTTAACATGTGTCGTTTGTCTCGTAACTCTTAGGCTAACGTTCACCTTGAATATGTCTTAGCTTGATGCTTGGAACGAACTACTTAGAATAAGGCATATTAGTTTTTTAACCTCTTGATCATATGTGAACAATTATGTTAGATATCAAGACCGACCTTGGGTTTAGGGGAAAAAAATCACATGTTTTAGGCTTGTCATCATCAAAGGGGGAATTTGTTGGAACATTTTAAGTTGATGATGACAAGTCCTTGTTTATATTAATTGTTTGTTCTTAAGTAGCATGAATTGAGTATTCAAGGCTAAGCAAATGGATTGAAGAACAAAGGCAACAAAGAGATCATCTACTATGTTTCAAACATGATCAAGAAGAACAACACAAGTCAAGAACATCCCCTTGTAACCTAAGTCACAAATGTAAGAGTAAGTGGAACATCCTCGTTAAAATCAAGTGTTAGCTTTGTCATGCAACAGTCCATCAGACTGTTGCATCTGTACCGCATGGAGCTTTTTAGTACGAGAAAAATGTTTTCAAGTAATGTGCAAAACAGTCACTTTAGTTTTCTGAAAATAATTGTCAAAATCTATTTTTTTGTAAAATCGTCTTCTCTTTTGGCACACACGAATTGAAGCGTAAAACCCGTCTTATTCGTAGTGTACCGCATTTCGTAAAATAATAAGAACTTATGAATTGTTTACATTTGAAATGTAAATAGTACTAAGCATCTTATTAGAAGATATTTTACAACAAAATCTGATTTGCTTTATTCAAGAGCCAATGAAAACTAAACAACAACTATTACTTGTCAAGTGGACTAGCTATTATCCAATGGGTAAAAGTACAAAGGAAGTACACATTGGGTAATACCCACATTTTGAGTACTATAAAAGAAACCCCTTAGCCTCATTCAATGCTAAGGCTTTTACAACATTTATTGAAGTATTTTCTGCAAAACTCTTAAGCTTTCAAAGATCTTTTTTTAAGTTTTCTAAAATCATTTTAAGTTTAAAAGTCTTCAAACGTTTTTCTCAAACTCGGTCTGAAAATCTCCATGCATGCATCAGTAAGCTACACTGTGACATAATGAGTTTGTTCCATGATTCTCGTGTTTAGATCTTAAATGTAAATCTCCACGTTCTTAAGTGAACATCTGAGATTCTGATCCTGTAAACCAGAGATAGAACATCTTAAAACTCTTGAAGCGGAGTAGCTTTAAGTTTGAGTCAAGTCTTGAAGCGGAGTAGCTTTGAGCAAATGCAACCGGAGTAGGTTGGCGAGTTATTTTACTTGTATTCGTTTATTTGTTGGAGTAAATTTCTAAACAATCAATAAAATAACGGTTGGACGTAGGTCTCGGAGTAGAGACTGAACCAATTTTTTAACTTTGGTTGTTTGTTTATTTACTTACATACTCTTCGCTCTTTTCTCGCTTACTTGAACGATTCCAAGTTTCTGTGTAACAGTCAATCATACTGTTGCATAGAACACTTTGCTCATCTTGTGAACTTACTCGTCATTAAGTCTCTCAAGTGTAGTTGTCGTTAAAATTTTAAAAAGGTCACACCTAATTCACCCCCTCCCCCTCTTAGGTGTTTATTCGTTCTTAACTCTTCAATATGGTTGTACACTTTTCTAGGTTAAACACCTTTGTAAGGCTCAAGAAAGAAGACTGAAAACACAAAATCCTCAAATGCAGAGTAAAACGTAGGCTGCGTCATGAAACGCAGGCTTGCGGTGTACACGCAGACTGCACTGTATATGCCGCAGGTTGCGTCTGGTGCCGCATTATACGATCTCAGACGCCCGTTTTTCACTGGACTCTGCCCTTCTTCCTTCGTTTCTTCAACTTGCGTTAATTCGTGCATTGGTTCAAATAACTTGCCAAAAGGTTCGAAAGACACGATACACATAACAACTTGAAATTACAACTACAAAATGCAAACGATAACTACGTAAAAGTTAAACTAAAAACCGAAAATTAAGCATGTTTAAAATAATAAAAACGTTCTATTAACTCGTCATTATTTGATACCATCACTCCCTAATATACACTAAATTTTGTTAGTAATTCATGTCCATGTTGTCTTTCCTGGTTAAAACCCCTTGTCTACGGGCTTTAGAGTTTGTTTCTCGTCTTATTTTGTGGGTAGACCTCGTAACGGGTCATTCGATTCAGTTTCGGATTCGATTAAATCGGTTCGATTTAAATCAGGTTGGCCTAAATTTCGGTTTCGTTTTGATTTTGATCGGGTTCATCTTAGTTAGCCACTTAAATTGATTTATACTATTTCGATTCGGGTACGGTCCGGGTCAGGTCAACTTCAGTTCAAATCTGTTTTGGGTTATAATTTTTGTTAATTAATGGTAAAAATATTAGCTAAATGTATCATAATCAATATATCCATCAATATCTATCTATATTATTAAAGGAACCTTTTTCCGAGTGATTTCATTGGCTGTTTTTTCCATGCGATTTTATTGGTCAAGCGATTTCATTGGCTGCTTTTATTCAAACGATTTCATTGGCTACCGTTAATACTAATAAATAATGCAAATTTTAGAGTACAATCTATCTATCTATATATCTATCTCTAGATTTTTTTACGAACGATTATAAAGAGTCAAACTCTTACGAACTACTTAAAATTAAAAAAAAAATCAATAGCATCAACATTGTTGCATACGATAGATATGAAATTAAACAATTCTACAATAAATAGAATTGTGAGTAATTTGTTAGGTAATTTTTTTTAGAATTGTTTTAGGATTGTATTACTACCATCTGACTATAGCTCAGTTTTTCAATATTAGTTGTTTGTAATTTGTAACAATGCACACAAAACATAGAGTGTGGGTATTCTAAAAATTAAATAGGATATGTTTTATATATAGTAAAAGCATTAAATTAAATACTATTTTATATTTTTTGTTGGCTTTAATTTTGTTTACTAACTAATGAAATATTTTTTTGTGTAACATGAGTGTAAATTAATCAAAATATATTGGACAATACTAATACCTATTGAATATTGACGAGGATGATCTTATGTAACAGGTTGAGATTAGAGTTGCACGATGACCCAAAAGTATTCTAACGGAGTAGAATTTCAAGAAGTTAGGCTTGCATATTATCGCTTTCTTTTTAATGAACAAAATATTTGTAATAAGTAACAACATGATTCCCGTCTCAATCATTTGTTTGCTTTAATTTACAATATAATACCTTCTACAATAATTAAAAAGGTTAACAAATGATCAAGACGAAAAAGATAATAATTGGAACATGTAATCGTTAATAATGAACTCTTTTTCAACGAAGAAAAAAGTTTATTAAGAACCCATATTATTATATTAGGGACATACATGATAATTATTTCGTGATTAAATTTCAGTTATAGACTATGTGTACGTATTAAAGTATTGGTAAAAGGAACGACGTACATAATGTATTGGATTTCTCAATCTACTCCTAAGCCATATAAGTATGTTTGCTTTAAGAGCAAATTGAATTCTACTAATCTTCGAAATTTAATACGCACCTCAAGAATAGATCTCTATATGATTACTCCTCTAATATATATATTTTGATTTCATGAGTTGTTAGACCTCCCAATTACCTACGCAATTCGCCAAAAAAACAAATTGCATGAATTATTTAGAGTGCCATTTACTTATTATTTGAATTATTTAGAGTGCAATTTACTTTTTATTTGTAATGGTTGTACTTATTAGATTGTCGAATTATTATCAAAAAATGCAGTTAGGCTATTTGTAAACTTATGATGTTACATATGATCCTTACTCTTTGTTACCTTTTATTATAACCGGTTAAAATATAATATATTTTTTCTTCTATTATAATCGGTTAAAGATAGAAGTAGATCACAATTCTCCTTCTTAAACACTTTTATAATTCAAATGATTATATTTTTCACATGTCATTTATAAGAAACTATTTATTAAAAGGAATTTCACTTCTTCAAATTGTTCTTCAATGCCGTCTTTATTTTATCATTTTCCTTATGGTGCAAGAACTTCATTCGTCACCCATATAATTCTTAGTTGGTGTGTGTAACACCCCTCTATTTGTTGTACGAGTTCTCGATGTTATTGTTTGGGCTCGGTCGCATTATTGTTGATATATAAGTTATTGGAGAAAGTATATGATATAGTTATGTTGCCCGGTTATAGATAGGTTGTCTTAAAAATGTTATAACTTGAGATTTACATATGATATTGATGTGATTCTAATTGGAGGTGATACATTATCCTTTTAAGATTCTAACGGTAGGTCACACGCCCAACATGACCAAGTATTGAGGGAGTTATGACTGTTTTACGAAAACTGGTCAGTGCTGAGAATTGCGAGGCACTCGGCCGAGTGTGGGGCACTCGACCGAGTGTGTCCTACTCGGCCGAGTGTGTCGGGTCCGTGTTCAGCGTCAGATTCTTATAAAAGATAAACAGTGATTTAAAAATCACTTTTACCCTAAATCAGAAACTAAGTAACCTAGTTTCCTCTCAAACTTCTTTCCCAAAAACTCTAAGAGATCCTTAACAAGAGTTTAACGCGCCGATCATCTAGCTTAGTATCGTGTCATCAAGTAAGTATCGTCCTTCTCGTTGTATGTCGTCTAGATAATAGTTATACATATGGTTAGTAATCCATGTGTATGTTCTTAGGAGGAGATTTTGTAGAAGAGTATTGGTAGAAAGCTTGGATTAGCATTCCGTGATTGATTGCCTTGAGGTAGGGTTCCCCCTACTCATTTATCTGTTATGTAATTGTGACGATATTTCTGATATATTGTGACGATGTTATTGTTGTGCTGTAAGACTGATATCACTTGTGGTGACGATATGAGATTTCAATGCTAATGTGTGGGACCGTTGCGGGGAACGAATCTCACTCCTATGATCACTCTTCGTGGGACCCGCCACGGAGAGGATGTGCACATTAAGGGTCTAGGTACCTGCTTGCTGCGGTAAGTGGGGGGAATTGATATGGGGCTAAAGGCCGCCACTTGGTTTATGTGATAGTGACGACAGTGATTGGTGATGTCAGCATGCGGTGCCTTGGGGTTGTTGTACAGTTCTTGATTTTGGTAGTGATGATATTGCGTATACAATAACTGATGCTTATGGTTGTTGGGAAAAGTGTCCTCAACAATAGTGCGATCACGTCAGTAAAATATAAAGTACTGATAAATCTACAATAAGAATACTCATGGGATGATCCTTTTCATATAGTCGACTGATCAACATTAATCGGTAATGATTGGCTTACTAGAGTTTAACATTACTGTCGTAAGACGGTGGTGATCAGTCGATCCCTTTAGGTCACACCTTTAGGACAACTCTCTTAATAAGAAAACGATATGGTCGTATATGATTCGAGTCATATCAATCCTAGTTTATATCGAGTTTGGAATATATTTATAATACGATTATAAATTGTAAACTTTTAGTGAATGATATGTCATTGCTAAAATTAATATGTTTATGAAACATTATTTAAGAATGAATTAATTTATATTAGAAATGTTTTAATATAAAATCCAATAATAATAATGGGATTATTATTTCATGGTAGTTAAGTTTAAATTAGTTAAACTTATAATGTCCATTTTATATGTGATAAAATGAACATGTTAATATGGTTTGGACCGTGTGATAGTCCATCACACTACAATTACATTGTACATTATTATCTTATGTTTGAATTTTATATGATAAAATTATTTAATCAATATATAGATATATTGTGACATGTGGTGTATTGGTGCCCATGCATAGGGCACCTCAACCTAACTGTCCAAGCTATACTAGAAGGAGAGTGTATTGTACACTACCTTAGGCTCATTCTTACTCATCACATGCAAAAACATTAGAGAGATTTTTGAAGAGAAAAATACTCTCTTCTTCTTGTTTTTCCAGCCGTGTATCACCAAGCTCAAAAGAACAATTTGCATTGTTCATTCACTTAATTATTATAAGATAATAATAGTAATAACTAGGTTATTTGTGTGAGATTCTAGTAAAATCAAACATAAATATTATTAGAGTGTGTCTTGGTGCCTACTCATTGGAGGTCTTCTATATTGGGGACTAGGAGGATCATCCTTTGATATAAGCTCAAGAACAATCAAAGAAGGAGTCTTTGATTGTGCCCATTTAGCCGAAACTCAAGCAATGTAAGGACTATTTCATCTTCATATGTTTCGGCTTTTATTTTGTTATGCATGCAATAAGATCTATAAGGTTATGAGTAATAATTAGTATGACTAAAATCATAATATGAGTTTAAGAAATCCAACAATTGGTATCAGAGCAAATGGTTATTTGCATGCATAATCGGTATTGTTTTTCCGAGTTATTGTAACTTAAATAAAACTACTTATTTCGACTTATATGATAAAACACTCAAAATGTTTTGCATGTGAATAAATCCGGTCCTAAAATTGTTTTAGGTTATATTGATAACTTGTGGAATTTAAAGTTGTTCATTTAAATAATTTTTAGTAATTTTAGACGATTTAATTGTTAAAATCGGAAAATTAGACTAAAAATAGATGGAAAAGGTTTCTGGCTATGATCTTCATAAATTATGTCACATGCATATTTTGTACAAATAGTGTGTAAAATTTCGTACAATATAGATTTGTATTGCATGCATTACGATTTATACGATAAATGGAGTAATATTGACATGTTGGTTAAAATTAATTAATTGTCGAAACTAGTTCGAATATTTTAACCATGAAATTTTAACATTGTGATTATTAAAGTAATTTTTCCAGAATGTTAAAAATTTCGAAATTCAAATTTAATTAATGTAATTTAATTTGAATTTTTTTCCATGTTGTTTATGAGATATTAAGGCCAAATATGAACACATAAATTAATTTTGAATTAATTTTGCCAATATTAGTGTAGACTAATAATAATCCTAAAATGTCTTAGGAAAGTTAATTTTGATGTAAATATGATTTATATTGAAGTTATGGCATGTTTAAAAGTTAAATCGTAAATTCCATAAAACCGGATAAGTTAAGACTAATAATATGTATTAGGGCGATTTGGCATTAAAATGAACATATTTAATTTTGATGCATTATATTATTTTGTATGAATGTCATTATTTTATTATATAATTTTGAATTATGTAATTTTCTTAGTATGGCCTTAGTTGTTTAATCGATATTTCCCGTAATGTAAGGGCTATCGATTTGGTTGTAATTAAATGTGATCTCGTATCACTTTATTTTGTTATTTTATTTTATAATGTATAAAATAGATAGAAAAATTTGTAAATATTTGTAATTCCGAAATCCTTGAAGACGGTGCCATTTCGGAAAGGAGTTCCGACCGAGACGGAGTTTCCTTGGGATGCGTGCCGCGTTTGAAGTTCAAGGGACTAAAGGAGTTGGTTTCCGAATTTGTAATTTACATTTGTTTTCTATCTTAGGAAAGGCCATACTAGGAGTTTAAATATGTTTTGTATTTATTTTATATGTTGCATGCATTGCCAAATCGCCATCAACTTAACATGCATATCGAGTTTCGAGTCCCACTCCGTGTCAATCAATTTATCCATAATTCACCGAATTAGTTCATTTAAAGGAGATAAATAATAAATTGACAAGATCTCTTACGATTTTAAAATTGAGACATAGCCATACCAAAAAGTAAAGAACCCGCGAAGGATCTTCTTCATAAGGGAGTAGGCTCGGCTAAACCGGGGTACAAACCTTATTACGTTGGTGAAGTGGGGTAATATGATTACGTTCTAGAAATTTGGTCGATCTCAACGAAAGTATTCGAGCCACCGTAGTGGTAATAAGTTCGGGCTAAGATAAGAATTAATGTAATTTTATCAACCGGGAGTTCTAACAGTAGAATTGATTAAGGAGTTAATCCACCGAGTCATATTAATGAGGGATGTATCGGCTAAACCGTGCCCAAGTTAGTATGTATTTGGATCTCGGGATCATTTACTTAATTGGGTAAGAGATCATTGAGTAAATGTTTTGCTTGTTTATACAAGTGAATAAATCAAAATGATAAACGTTAATATTTTCCTTTATTTTCCGTTTTGTAGTAATTGAAACCGCAATGGATCCATCGAACCCTACAACACCCATTACTATTGACTCTTGTCACAATGTATTTGACGATATTTGCACCCGTAATAACCTTGATACTACTAGAGAAATTTATTTCGGAACGGGTCCGGATGGCAATGTGAACTTTGTCACTTCTCTCCCATATCCCAAGGGACCTTTACTTGATACGGCTTATATTGATGAGCTAAATCAAGAGTTGGATGCCTTGTATTTGAAAGAAAGAGCTTATGATAAAGCTAGTGGGAGCTCTAGCAAGAAAAGTCTTGCAAAGAAGAAAAGGAAGGAAAAGAAATCACAAAAGGGTCGATGTCACTATTGTTGTGATATGGGCCATTGGAGGAGGAATTGTCCGATTTACTTACGGCATATTCAAGAGGGTCTTGTAATCCCTTTAGGTAATTCCTTATCCGAAATTTATGTTATTGACATTAATTACACTTCTAATTCAACTTGGGTATTAGATACCGGTTGTGGTTCTCACCTTTGTAATCGTGTACAGGGTTTAAGAGGAGCCGAGAAGATTGACAAGGGAGAGATGGATCTCCGACTTGGAAATGGAGCTCGGGTAGCGGCCACTTCAAAGGGGACATGCACTCTAGCCTTGCCAAGCGGATTTGAGCTACATTTAAATAATTGTTATTATGTACCATCGCTTTCTAAAAACATTATTTCCGTAGCAATGTTAGACATTGAAGGTTATTGTTTTTCCATTAAGAACAATTGTTGTATTATTTCTAAGAATGACATGGTTATTGGCCATGCCACTTCTATTAATGGAATTTATGTTTTGGAAACTGCAACCTCATTCCGTGATGTTTATAACATAGAGTCTAAAAGAGCAAAAACAAGTGAACCAAATGAATCATTTTATTGGCATTGTCGACTTGGTCATATAAACGAAAAACGCATTAAAAGATTAGTAAAGACTAACATTATTAAACCATTTGATTATGAATCATATGGTATATGCGAAGCTTGCCTCCTAGGCAAAATGACTCGAAATCCTTTTAGTGGTAAAAGAACAAGAGCAAGTGATTTACTAGGACTCATTCATACCGATGTATGTGGTCCATTAACAATCACCGCTAGGGGTAACTATGACTACTTCATCACCTTCACAGATGATTTAAGTAGATATGGGCATGTCTACTTAATGAAATTTAAAAGTGAAGCCTTCATGAAATTCAAGGAATTTCAAAATGAGGTAGAAAACCAACTTGACAAGAAGATTAAAGCACTTCGATCGGATCGAGGTGGTGAATATCTTAGTGGTGAATTTGATTCACACTTAAAAGATAATGGTATATTATTAGAACTCTCACCTCCTGGAACACCACAACTTAATGGTGTGGCTGAAAGGAGAAATCGAACTTTACTAGATATGGTTCGGTCCATGATGAGTCAAACTGATTTACCAGATTCATTTTGGGGATTTGCAATTCTCACCGCCATCAAATCGTTGAACGTTAGTCCAACAAAAGTGACCGAAAAGACTCCATATGAGATGTGGAGAGGAAGGGTTCCTTCATTGTCCTATATGAAGATATGGGGTTGTGAGGCTTACGTCAAGGTAAAGACCGATGACAAATTAGCTCCGAGATCCGAAAAATGCACTTTTATTGGTTATCCAACCACCTCACGTGGATATTACTTCTATAAACCTCGAGATAACAAAGTGTTTGTATCAATAGAGGCTGTCTTTCTAGAAAAGGAATTTGTTTCTAGAAGACAGAGTGGGAGAAATTTTGAACTTCGTGAGATCAATGAAGTCCAAGAGCCACAAACTGAAGTGGAGATGAACGAAAACGTTCCTTCTTCGTCTGCTTCGGTACCTATTCAACCTAGGAGGTCGAGTAGAATTCCACATCAACCTGATAGGTATGTTGGATTAATTGAGGGAGATGGTAGTCTTGATGTTTTACTTTTAGAAAGTGACGAACCTACCACTTACAAAGCTGCAATCTCTAGTCCCGACTCCACAAAATGGCAAGAGGCCTTGAAATCCGAAATGGATTCTATGTATCAAAATCAAGTATGGGACTTGGTTGACTTGCCTGAAGGCGTAAGACCTCTTCAGTGCAAGTGGATCTTCAAAGTGAAGAATGGCATAGAAGGACATAATGATGTCTACAAAGCTAGGCTAGTAGCTAAAGGGTTTACCCAAGTACAAGGTCTTCATTATGATGAGACCTTTGCTCCAGTTGCTATGCTTAGATCCATTAGGATTATGTTAGCGATCGCCGCATTTCATGATTATGAAATATGGCAAATGGATGTCAAAACTGCCTTCTTGAATGGGTATTTAAAGGAGGATGTGTATATGATACAACCTGAAGGTTTTGAGGATCTTAAAAATCCTAACAAGGTGTGCAAACTTAAGAAATCCATCTATGGTCTTAAACAAGCATCCAGGAGTTGAAATCATCGTTTTAATGAGGTTATAAAAGAAAATGGTTTCGCTCGAAGTGTCGAGGAACCATGTTTATATACCAAATTCAGTGGGAGCAAAGTTGTGTTCCTAATACTGTATGTAGATGACATACTACTCATTGGAAATGATATTCAAATGTTGTCCTCTGTGAAAGGATGGTTGGGAAATCATTTTCAAATGAAGGATTTAGGCAATGCACAACGCATACTAGGTATCCGGATCTATAGAGATAGACCTAAAAGGATATTGGCACTAAGTCAAGAATCTTATATTGATAAGATTCTTCGACGTTTCAGCATGAAGAACTCCAAGAGAGGATTTCTTCCTATGGGAAGTGGGATAATTTTGAGTAAAACTCAATGTCCCACTAAACCCGAGGATGTTGAACGCATGAAAGAGATTCCTTATGCTTCCGCAGTTGGATCCATCATGTACGCCATGGTGTGCACTCGTCCAGATGTCTCACATGCTTTAAGCATGACTAGTAGATATCAAGCGAATCCAGGTGAAGGTCACTGGATTGCTGTTAAGAATATCCTTAAATACTTGAGAAGGACTAAGGATTCCCTTTTGGTGTTTGGTGGGGAGGATGAGCTAAGTGTAAAAGGTTACACAGATGCTAGCTTCCAAACGGATAGAGACGATATGAAATCCCAGGCTGGATACGTCTTTATCCTTAATGGTGGTGCCGTTAGTTGGAAGAGCTATAAAGAGCCAGTGGTTGCGGACTCTACAACGGAAGCAGAGTACATAGCAGCATGTGAAGCTGCAAAAGAAGCAGTATGGATTAGGCAGTTTCTTGAGGGACTAAGAGTAGTTCCCGAGGCCGAAGATCCTATCACTATCTATTGTGATAATAGTAGTGCTGTTTTTCAAGCTAAGGAGCCGAAGTCTAGCAATAGATCGAAGCATGTACAAAGAAAATATCATGTGATTAGAGATTTTCTAGATAGAAAGGAAATTGTGATATGTAAGGTGGGGACAGAAGAAAATGTTGCTGATCCTTTAACCAAAGCACTATCGCAAGCTAAGCATGATGCTCATATTTTATCTATGGGTTTAAGGCGTATGCCGAACATGTACTAGGTTATGTGATATGAAATACAAGCTTTATTATTCATATATGATAACCGCGTTTATTATTTAAAAGTTTTATGTTTTACATTAAAACTTCTTATTTATATACTTTGTCAAATCTGGATGGGTTGTAGAGACGATTTGAACCCCATTAAGTGGACCAGATAGACTTAGTATAGCCCCTAGTCGCTTGTATGAGGTGACGTCTCGAAGCAACTAGAATGTGAGGCGATTGATGGCAAGTTCAAATGCCATAGAGTCATAAGGTATGACTAGTCGATCACATAGGCAGACTGCATGAGGCACTTTGTCGGGCATATTGTGACCGCTTATAGAGTTCTGGAAATTTTATAATTAGCCTGGTCGTGGCGAGAGCTACTATATGTATTCTTGCTAGTCAATTCTTTGACTTGAGACTGTTCGCCTAAGGTGACATAGTTTTCAGAGTGACTTTGATTTTAGCTCTACGATCAACCGTTAAAGGGGGTCAAATGGGCTTCTTTTGGGTCATGATGGACTATGCCAGTTGAAGGGAACAGTAGGATAGGAATTGTCCAACCCCTTGTCAGGGTTGTCTTAAATCTCAAGGCCACTCGAGGAGAAGTTTAACTGGAATGCGTGGCCACGCTCGGAAGGTATCTATGGTAGATAATTCCGGTCAAAGCAGTTAAATCTCCAGATCGAGGAAAACTACTCAAGATATGATCAAATGCAAGTACGACCTGCAAGACACCTTGCATTGAGTGGGAGATGACGTAATAGGACAAGAGAATTGGTGACGCACACTTGTCGAGGACAAGTGGGAGATTGTTGGGAAAAGTGTCCTCAACAATAGTGCGATCACGTCAGTAAAATATAAAGTACTGATAAATCTACAATAAGAATACTCATGGGATGATCCTTTTCATATAGTCGACTGATCAACATTAATCGGTAATGATTGGCTTACTAGAGTTTAACATTACTGTCGTAAGACGGTGGTGATCAGTCGATCCCTTTAGGTCACACCTTTAGGACAACTCTCTTAATAAGAAAACGATATGGTCGTATATGATTCGAGTCATATCAATCCTAGTTTATATCGAGTTTGGAATATATTTATAATACGATTATAAATTGTAAACTTTTAGTGAATGATATGTCATTGCTAAAATTAATATGTTTATGAAAAATTATTTAAGAATGAATTAATTTTTATTAGAAATGTTTTAATATAAAATCCAATAATAATAATGGGATTATTATTTCATGGTAGTTAAGTTTAAATTAGTTAAACTTATAATGTCCATTTTATATGTGATAAAATGAACATGTTAATATGGTTTGGACCGTGTGATAGTCCATCACACTACAATTACATTGTACATTATTATCTTATGTTTGAATTTTATATGATAAAATTATTTAATCAATATATAGATATATTGTGACATGTGGTGTATTGGTGCCCATGCATAGGGCACCTCAACCTAACCGTCCAAGCTATACTAGAAGGAGAGTGTATTGTACACTACCTTAGGCTCATTCTTACTCATCACATGCAAAAACATTAGAGAGATTTTTGAAGAGAAAAATACTCTCTTCTTCTTGTTTTTCCAGCCGTGTATCACCAAGCTCAAAAGAACAATTTGCATTGTTCATTCACTTAATTATTATAAGATAATAATAGTAATAACTAGGTTATTTGTGTGAGATTCTAGTAAAATCAAACATAAATATTATTAGAGTGTGTCTTGGTGCCTACTCATTGGAGGTCTTCTATATTGGGGACTAGGAGGATCATCCTTTGATATAAGCTCAAGAATAATCAAAGAAGGAGTCTTTGATTGTGCCCATTTAGCCGAAACTCAAGCAATGTAAGGACTATTTCATCTTCATATGTTTCGGCTTTTATTTTGTTATGCATGCAATAAGATCTATAAGGTTATGAGTAATAATTAGTATGACTAAAATCATAATATGAGTTTAAGAAATCCAACAATGGTTTGTGCGCTGTGATGATCCATGTAATGGTGAGCAGATTCTCAGGTTCATAGATGCTGATGCTTGCTGGCTTGGGAAGGATGGGACATCACAATCATTTTTGTAGAGTCTTATGAGTCTTAGCTTCCGCTGGTGTTTTGGTTTACAGTTTAGCTTGGCAGATGGTTGTATTCCACATTTGAACTTTTGTACTTTACTTATATAAAGTAGCTACTATTGTTTATCTTATACTATATCTCAGGTAACTGAGATGGTAATGTCCTCATAGTCTGACGGTCCTGTTTTGAAGGCCTTAGGTTATGAGGGTGTTACTGTGTGTGATTCATAACTTAATTTATAAAAAAATGGTACACGCCTATATGTATATGCAAGGCTTCATCAAATTTGAATATTTCTCATATATCTGACAGACACAAATTGCGTTATACTCCGTAGTAGTTATGACTTAACTCCATATAAGTTTTGATTTTATGAGCAAAACAAATTCTGATAATTTAAAAGTACCACATGGAATAAAATATATTTTAATGATTCTAAATAATTTTCTCATTCTTATATTATAATCGCACTTTGTAGGGAACTGAAAAGGTAAGGAATTAAAAATTTAAATTAACGGTTAAAAAAGTGAATCAATTGCTAAAGTTAATAGTACTACAAGATTAGAAATATACCAAACACCAAAAAAATATATACAACAATGTCATACTAATTAGCAAATCTCGCTTGTGATAATTATAAGATCGTGATTGCTCACAACCCTCTCTCCCACCTGCCATTACTTTAAACGGTATGAGAGGACACAAAGTTGTGATCGTCACAAATGAAAATTTGTGTAAACTAATATGGAAGAACATACATGAGAAATACTATTCTCTTACTAAAACATGATAAAATAATCGATTTACAATTAGTTGATCAAAGCGTTAATCTCATACATGGGTAGAACTTCAAACAAACAAAGTATCATACAGTTGCGACCATAAAAACACTGTTTTTTTTTGTAAGAACCCCGAAAGCTGGTTTACACGAAATAAGATTACAATTAGGCCCGTGCATCGCACGGGCATTAAATCTAGTATATAATTAATGGAGGCGTTTTTCAAGCGATGTGGTAGTCTCCAACTTTTACAAAACACTATATTTATAAGTAATAATTTTTTAATAATTTTTCTATTACAATTAGAAAATAATAAATTATTTACAATTTTTCTGTTAGAATTAGAAAAGTAGAAAATAGATGATTAAATAATAATTCATAACTTTTCTATTAGAACTAGAAAATAATAAATAATAAATTATTTAAAATTTTTCTATTAAAATTAGAGAATTAAAAAAGAGTTAATTATTTATGATTTTTCTATTAGATTTAGAACATTATTATTCTTTACTATTTAAAGTTGTTAACTTTATTTAACGTTTTTATTAAAAAAGAAAATGGGAAATGAATTAGAAAATAATTGATAATCTACAATTTTCGTTCCAACTAGATTTAGAATATTATTCCTTAATATTTATATACTTATTTGTAATACTCCGTATTTTGTTATATTTTATTTTAACATTTAATAATTATTTTGACGGGTTGATGGTATTGCGAACGTTTATATTCGATAATTTATTTATCGAATAAGGGTTTTATACCTTATATGTTGTTGGTAAGGGGTCGAGTATGCGAGTTAGTTAGTAAACCGTGTTTTAAAGTCAGCCTTCGGCCTCGTTTTGCGTGCAACCCTCCAGCCCACCTCGACATCAAAACACAAACACTCACCTCACCCTTTTCCTGCCGCCTTATAAGACCTCACTCAAACCCTAACTCTAACCTAATCAAACGCTGACTTCATACCCCCACATAACTGCGCTACATCAAGGGCTAAGGAAAAGGGTTTCACGGTGGTCTAGGGGTGGTCAACGATGTTTCGTTTGCATCAGAAAGACGGTATGCTCACCATTGTTCTTATTTTCGTTCGCAGTTTTTCCTTCCCTTTTAATTCGAATAATTCAATCGTATAATCATGTCTATGGGTTCTGATCTCTATATAATAGTAATCTATGATGCTAGTAGTTACGTTTTGACCCTAGTAGAGTCATCATTGACCACCGAGGACCACCAGTCATGGTTGTTTTTGGTCGTTGGTTGCAGTATATTATACGAATAACTTTCTGTTTATGTATGTTTATATAGCAATTCGAATAATCTCTTGTTTATGGTTTGTTATGGGTGTCGGAGTTTTAGATAGGTGGTAGTCAGGGTGGTTGTATGGTTGTTGTCACAGTGGGTCGTGGTACTTATGGTCGTTGTTATGGTGGGATTCGTTTGCGTGGTTGTAACATAAGGAAACAGAGTTGGGTTGTGATGATGGGTTTTTACACGGTTGTTGGTACTGGTGGTGGCGGTCGACGACTGTTGACTCCTCCCCTGGAACCACTGTGGCTCAGAGGCGAGCCCGGTGGTGCCAGTGGGGAACCCTGTTGGAGCTTGTGTCCTCCACATGTAGTGTTATAACGTCATTGCACATACCCTTGTACGGACAAGTGGGAGATTGTTGGGGCTGGTGTCCTTGACAATTAAGTACAATGACTTATTAAATCTATTTAAGGATCACAAGGGCATACTTCAGTATTATTATCAGTTGATCCACGTTTATCAATAACGGTTGGCTTGCTAGATAAGTTTGACGTTATTGTCATACGGATGGCGGTGATCAACTGGTCCCTATACGTCACACCTATAGGACACGTTTGAGAGATGTGAAGGTATGAAAATACAGTCTCATTTATGCCGGATACGACTAAACAGTTAGTCAGAGGTATTGATTATTAAATTAGTCAATAAGATGTTGAGATTATTATTTAATACGGATTAAATAATTTTAGCTAATACGGATTACATGTTTAATTCGTAAATTAAATATAAGCAGTTATATTTAATTAAATATTAATTTCGCGTATTAATATAAACAGTTATATTAATTTGGGTAATTATACAATATCGTAATTTTATCAGACCACTATTAATACATCGACTGCATTGATATCTGATAACACGTATGCGATTTATAATAAAAATCCCGCAAATAATATTTAGCAAAACGGGTCGAATCACGCAAAGGAATAAGGTAAGAGTGGAGAAAGCCCACTCTCACCCCAATTCGGCCGACCCACCCGAGTACTACATAAGGAGAGTCCTTCTCCTTATGTCAGTAACTGTTGAATCATAATTCTCACAATTAGGGTTTTGAGAACATTATTTTCCCAAAACTCAGATCTCACATCTAAAACCTCACAAAAGCTCTCCCCATATTGCAAGGCAATTGGAGAGTATTTTTCTAGCACACGCGGCATCATCTCAATCAAGTATTGGGTGCAAGTTATAGGAGGGAATTTACTTTAATTCCTGTTCTTAGGCCATAAGCACAAGGACCAAAGGTTGAATTCTTTTTCATGTTTTTATTTATCTTATGACTATATTCACGACTGTAAAATTCGTTATAATCCTTCATGTTTAGGGCGAATACATGTTTTATTCCCCACAAGTGGTATCAGAGCCAAGGCCACGAGATTTTACTTTTGTGTTTTTCATAAGTTTCAATTTAAAAATTTTGAAAATTGATTTCTGTCGGCGTGTGGGTCGGTCGACCTCTGCCCGCGTAGGGTTTCTGTTTTTTCGGCAGTTTCTCTTTTGTATAGTCGATCTTGTTTTCGATTCCTGTTTACATATTGTTAATTAATCGATATTCTTGACAATATGTGAACCCTAATTGCTGTTTATTTTGATTTACGCGTTTTGAATCAAAGGTTAAAACTTGTTTTGTTTGAAAGAACAGCAATTTCGCGTTTTCAGAAACTCGTCTTGGTATTTTGTGGTCGGTCGACCTGTTTATTGGGTCGGTCGACCACCCTGCAGTTACAGGAATAAAAAAAAAAAAAAATTCTGTCAGGAGGTCGGTCGACCTGTTTATTGGGTCGGTAGACCTCTTTCCTGTAACAGTCGTTTTATTTTCGGAAAATAACTTGTTTTTATTTTCCCTTGGCCCAAAGTAATATGCTATATACGGAAATAGTGTATTATTTTTGTGAAACGGTTCACTCTCGTATGATACATAATTATTTTAAAACGGTTTAAGATAATGGATTATAAATTATTAAAATTAAAGTGGTTAAAACAGTATAATCACATAATTTTAATCCTGATAAGGTGGTTTGGTAAAATTTGTTAATCATAATAACAGTATTATGTCATGTATAAATTTTAATTTTAGTTGATGCATTTTATTTATCGTCTTGTTGAATGCCTTGTGAATGCTTTCTATAACGTATTTATTTTTGCAAACGGTTGTAACTTAGTGTGGCCTTAGTAGATTGTGTTACCGTAATGATGGAACACAGTCTTGCTTGTAATTTTGAGATCTTGTATCTCCGTTTTGGATTTTTGCCATGTAATTACTTTTGTATTTAAATTAGAATGTAAATAGGGTTATATTTGTAATTTAAATTAGTAATTTTGTGAAGACCAAAGACGGAGACCGGATGCTCACTCCCGCTGCAAGGACCAAGATGGAACATCAAGACAAGCTTCTAGGGTCCAACGGTGGATTCCAAGTTGTTTTATGTTTATTTTGGTAGGATAGGCCACACTAGGACTTTTATTTACGTTTATCGCATTTATTTTATGCTTTCATCGATGATAGCTTGCATCATATTCCGCCTAAAACCAAACCACCTATAACATGCCTGAAAACTGACTCATGTAGAGGTTACGCGTTAGTTTTCTGTGACAATACAGATGTCACATGTCAATTGCAAAGCCATCACTTTATTTCATTCATTCACGCATATGCTAGATATTAGTTCACTTAAAATGGATAAATAAAAGTTGATGGGGTCTTCCTCGTATAACCAAAAATTGAGAATAGTCTTTATAAATCAGACTCCCATGAATCCCTTCTTCGTCGGTAGGCATAATATGACCCCTTCTACGTCGGGTAAGTGGGAACAGATGATTTATTTTATCTCAACATCATGGTCACTCGATACTATCTAGCGACTGAGATGGACTAATAGATAGGATTTACGGAAATCTATCGACCAAGAGTTCCAACGGTGGAATTAGCCAAACTGTGGGCTTATCAATATACGGAAATTGAGTCTTCGGATCGTTTATATAATTCTTGAGGGAGATCAATTATATAAATGCATGAGTCTACGAGTTTATATACATTTTAATATAGACTTAAATCACAACAATGAGTTGCTTATATGGTTCTGTTTTATCTTCTTTTCAGTGTAGAACACGTTCAAATTAAACTGTTGTATAACTAATGGCTGGTGAAGACCCAATGCCAAGTGCCAAGCTAGCACGTGAATCCTGGCTAAAAGCCTTCATGGACTCCATGAATCAGTCTACTAGACTGAGGAATGATGGGTCAAACTTCTCTGACTGGGAGGCAGCACTACGGAATGCTGCCATTGCTGACGGAAAGCTTAAGTACTTAACTGAGCCAATTCCGGCACACCCAGGATCTGGAGCTAGAGCTAACGAAGTTCGCGCTCATAGCGACTTCGTCATGGAAGCGGGTGCGATAAAGAACGTACTCATCTATGCAATGGAATCCAATTTGCAAAGACGCTTCATAGCCCATGGTGCAAACAAGATTTTCACCACGCTCACTAACGAATTCTCAAAAGCTCCGAGGATCGTTTCTTATGAGCATACCTGTCGCTTCTTTGAGGCGAAACTCCAGAAGGGCCAAGCTGTTAGCCCACATATTCTTCACATGATTGAAAATATCGAGAAACTGGAGGCCCTAAACTGCAAGATCAGTGAGAACATAATCGTTGATCGAATGCTTCATTCGCTTCATGATGGGTTCGCCCTCTTTAGGGCCAACTATTACATGAACGACATGAAGAAGACTCCTCATGAGCTCAACTCCCTTCTCGTACAGACCGAGAAGGATCTGAAATTAAGTGGGAGCGTGAAGCAAGATGTTCTCATGATCTCCAGTAAGGGTAAGGGTAAGGGTAAAGCTAAAGCTCAGGGCGACCTAACAGTAGGCAAGCCCAAGTTTAAGAAGTCGGGATTTACTAAGAGTGGGCCAGGTGAGTCGAGCAACTCACAGGGCAAGACAAAGAGCAAGGATACTAGCATGGAATGTCACCATTACCACAAGACTGGGCATTGGAGGCGCTCATGCCCCGTGTATCGTGAGGACATTAAGGCAGGCCGTGTTACTCCTGTTGGTATGTCTTCTTCTTCTTTTATTCACATGATTGAGATTAACCATGCAAGTTACGGAACTTGGGTACTAGATACTGGTTTTGGTTCTCATCTATGTAATCATGTGCAGGGCCTCCGAAACCAAGAACCCCTCATCAAGGGTGAGGTTGACCTGCGTGTCGGGAATAGAGCACGTGTTGCTGCAGTCTCGAGGGGAACATACGTGATCCAGCTTCCAAGTGGATTCGAGTTATCTTTATATAACTGTTATTATGTTCCTTGTTTGTCCAAAAACATTATTTCAGTTTCTGCGCTTGACAAACTTGGTTTTTCATTTGTAATAGAAAATAACAGTTGTATTTTCTCATTACACAATATGATCAATGGCAAGGCAGTTTCCATGAATGGAATTTATGTTTTAGATCAAACCACTGAAATATTACATGTGAATAATAAGAGATTAAAAGTAGGTGACAAAGATCAAACTTACCTATGGCATTGTCGTATGGGACATATAAATGAGAAACGCGTAAAACAGCTCATACAGAATGGAGCTATCTCAGCCTTTGATTTCGAATCATATGGCACGTGTGAATCATGTCTCATCGGTAAGATGACTCGTATTTCCTTCAAAGGTGTTGGAATGCGCGCTGCCGACCTATTAGGACTCATACATACGGACGTATGTGGCCCTATGTCGATCAACGCACGAGAAGGCTATAGGTATTTCATCACTTTCACGGATGATTTGAGTAGATATGGCTATGTCTACTTAATGAAGCATAAAAGTGCATCCTTTGACAAGTTCAAAGAATACCAGAATCGGGTACAGAACCAGCTGGGAAGAAAGATTAAAGCACTACGTTCTGATCGTGGTGGTGAGTATCTTTCACACGAGTTTGATCAACACCTTAAAGACCGTGACATCGTGCTACAGTTGACTCCACCTGGAACACCACAATTAAATGGTGTGTCCGAACGGAGAAATCGAACTCTACTTGATATGGTTCGATCCATGATGAGTCACACCGTTGTGCCTGATTCATTGTGGGGTTATGCTCTTTTGTCAGCCGCTCTAATACTTAACCGAAGTCCGTCTAAAGCTGTTGACAAGACTCCATACGAATTATGGAAGGGAACGGTCCCTAACTTGTCCTTTATTCGGGTTTGGGGCTGCGAGGCTTATGTCAAGTGGAGACACGAGGATAAGCTCGGCCCGCGATCGGTCAAGACATACTTTATAGGTTATCCAAAGGGAAATTTTGGTCATTACTTCTACTCGCCAACCGAACAACGTGTTTTTGTTGCGGCTAGTGCGACGTTCTTAGAGAAAGAATTTCTCGAGAACAAGTCGAGTAATAGAACCTTCGATTTATCGGAGGTTCAAGAACCAACTACCGAACAACCATTGGAGGAAACAGTTCCTTCAACCGAGGCTGCGGTAGATATTCCTGAGGAACCTAGGAGGTCGGGAAGAGTCTCCATTCCTCCGGACAGGTACATTGGTATGGTCGAGGAACATGATATGGACGACGTCTTACTCCTAGAGGGTAATGAACCATCAACCTATAAAGGTGCCATGACCAGTTCTGACTCAAAGCTATGGCTAGAAGCCATGCAATCCGAGATGGACTCCATGTATGAGAAAAACGTGTGGGATCTTGTGGACCTACCTGCAAAGGTACGCCCCCTTCAATGCAAATGGCTTTACAAAATAAAGCATGTCGTGGAGGGTAAACAAGATATCCATAAGGCAAGACTAGTTGCTAAAGGTTTCACCCAAGTGCCAGGCTTGCACTACGATGAGATCTTTGCACCCGTAGTCATGCTACGTTCCATTCGGATTATCTTAGCGATAGCCGCATTTCATGACTATGAAATATGGAAAATGGATGTTAAAACCGCCTTCTTAAACGGTTATTTGGAGGAAGAGTTGTACATGGTACAACCCGAGGGTTTTATTGATCCAGAACATCCTAAGAAGGTTTGCAAGCTTAAGCGTTCCATCTATGGACTTAAGCAAGCATCACGGAGTTGGAATCATCGCTTCGACCAAGTGATAAAAGAGAATGGGTTTATTCGATCAGTCGAGGAACCATGTCTCTATATCAAGTCGAGTGGGAGCAAGATTGTCTTCCTAGTATTGTATGTCGACGACATACTTTTGATTGGGAATGACATACCTCTCTTATCTTCGGTTAAAGCATGGCTGAAAAACCATTTCCAGATGAAAGATCTGGGAGAGGCACAAAGAATTTTGGGCATCCGTATCTACAGGGATAGATCACGACGGATGTTGTCTCTCAGTCAGGAGTCTTACATAGATAAGATTCTGGAGAGATTCAGCATGACGAACTCCAAGAAAGGGTTCCTTCCTATGACTGCTGGGCTTCACTTGAGCAAGACTCAAGAAGCTAAGACATTGGAAGAGAAGGAGCGCATGAGTCGGATTCCTTATGCTTCGGCAATAGGATCGATCATGTATGCCATGTTATGCACACGTCCAGACATTGCATATGCATTGAGTATGACAAGTCGATTTCAAGCTCATCCAGGTGAACAACACTGGATGGCCGTGAAAAACATTCTTAAGTACCTACGGAGGACTAAAGATTGGGGATTGACTTACGGAGGCGACTCGACGCTCTGCGCCACGGGTTACGCAGATGCTAGCTTCCAAACGGATCGAGACGACTCGAAATCTCAGTCTGGATTCGTTTTTACTCTTAATGACGCTGCTGTCAGCTGGAAAAGTTCTAAACAGAGTGTTACAGCAGATTCTACTACTGAGTCCGAGTACTATGCCGCCTCAGAAGCAGCTAAGGAAGCAATATGGACGCGTCAATTCTTACAAGGACTCTCAGTAGTGCCTAGTTCGAATGACCCAATGACCATTTATTGTGATAATAAAGGTGCCATCTTCCAAGCTAAGGAGCATAAGTCTAGCAACAAGGCTAGGCATGTACAACGGAAAGCTCATCTAATAAGAGATTACGTGGAGCAAAAGGAGATTTTCATTGATAAGATCGCTACGGATGACAACATAGCTGATCCTCTCACTAAAGCATTACCACGTGATAAGCATGAAGGGCACATTCATTCCATGGGAATTAGATGTGTTCCTAAGTTGTAGTACTCTTTTATGAATTCTTGTAATAATTCATTTTCTCGTGTACTCTATTCAACCTCATTGTTATGATATATAATGTTTTGTTTTTCATGTGGAATTGTACGCCAATTTTGAACACCACAAAGTGAACTGATTAACATTACATCGTTTTAGTCCTTGATTACCCACTGGAGCTAATAACTCAGGTAATCATTTTGTGACGTTGGTTGATGGTGGGTTCAACGAGCCATAAGTCACACGGTTGACTGACCAATCACAAAGGCGAGTTATACGGATATCTCGTAGGACACCCCGTGACAACGTTATGGAGTCCTAAATGTTTTATAACATTGGGTGCCAGGTCGTGGATAGGACCTCCATAGTGTTCCTTAGAGTCGAGTCTTTTGACTTTCAACTGTCTCTTGAGATTAAGGCAGATTTTGGGTAACTTTGGTTTCTTTCCCACGGTCATCGTAACAGGGGCCAAGAGGATTTTTTCTGGGTTATTTCATGCTGCGCGATATCGGCAGGATTCGAGTTGAGGGAAATATCCAAACCCTTATCAGGATTTTATCATTTCTCAGGGCCACTCGAGGAGTAGTAACTGAAATGCATGGCCATGCTCGAATACAGATTCGTTTTATCAGTTAAGTTACTCTCTAGTCGGGGAAACCACTCTTGATACAGATCGCTTGTGAGATACGACCTTTGCGAATGCGGATTTGCAAATTGTCTTACATTGAGTGGCAGAAATTTTAAAAGGATATGAGAATCGATTATCGCACCTACACTTGTACGGACAAATGGGAGTTTGTTGGAGCTTGTGTCCTCCACATGTAGTGTTATAACGTCATTGCACATACCCTTGTACGGACAAGTGGGAGATTGTTGGGGCTGGTGTCCTTGACAATTAAGTACAATGACTTATTAAATCTATTTAAGGATCACAAGGGCATACTTCAGCATTATTATCAGTTGATCCACGTTTATCAATAACGGTTGGCTTGCTAGATAAGTTTGACGTTATTGTCATACGGATGGCGGTGATCAACTGGTCCCTTTACGTCACACCTATAGGACACGTTTGAGAGATGTGAAGGTATGAAAATACAGTCACATTTATGCCGGACACGACTAAACAGTTAGTCAGAGGTATTGACTATTAAATTAGTCAATAAGATGTTGAGATTATTATTTAATACGGATTAAATAATTTTAGCTAATACGGATTACATGTTTAATTCGTAAATTAAATATAAGCAGTTATATTTAATTAAATATTAATTTCGCGTATTAATATAAACAGTTATATTAATTTGGGTAATTATACAATATCGTAATTTTATCAGACCATTATTAATACATCGACTGCATTGATATCTGATAACACGTATGCGATTTATAATAAAAATCCCGCAAATAATATTTAGCAAAACGGGTCGAATCACGCAAAGGAATAAGGTAAGAGTGGAGAAAGCCCACTCTCACCCCAATTCGGCCGACCCACCCGAGTACTACATAAGGAGAGTCCTTCTCCTTATGTCAGTAACTGTTGAATCATAATTCTCACAATTAGGGTTTTGAGAACATTATTTTCCCAAAACTCAGATCTCACATCTAAAACCTCACAAAAGCTCTCCCCATATTGCAAGGCAATTGGAGAGTATTTTTCTAGCACACGCGGCATCATCTCAATCAAGTCTTGGGTGCAAGTTATAGGAGGGAATTTACTTTAATTCCTGTTCTTAGGCCATAAGCACAAGGACCAAAGGTTGAATTCTTTTTCATGTTTTTATTTATCTTATGACTATATTCACGACTGTAAAATTCGTTATAATCCTTCATGTTTAGGGCGAATACATGTTTTATTCCCCACAAACCCATGGGTTGTCATTGGCGCAAGGACCGACGTTTGGCAGGGTTGTTGGTCACGGCAGCTGCTGGGTTCGTTTCGCGGTTTGAAGTAGCTGCTGGGTTGCGTGTTTGTTGTTACTATTTGCTCATTATTTTAACCCTAATATTACTATTAAGATTTTTGTTATTTATTATTGTTTTGTTGGTGCTATTTTTGTTATTTTAAGGTAGTAATATTATTAGTATTTTATGGTGGTTATTATTATTACTTATGTTAGTAATGTTGATATGGTTAGTCTTAAATTTTGGTGAAAGTGATAGAATATGCCATTTTATTAAGTTAGTATTATTTGAGTGTTGGTATTATAAATTATAATTAATTGATATAATTGTTAGTATATGGTAAGTTGTTAGTGATGGTTATGATGAATTAATATATTTTATGCTATACAATTAGTGATGTAATATTGTGATAACTATATGTATGAGACTATGATTAATAGAATGAATATAGTTAATAGAGCTTTTAGTCGTATGGATAACTTTTGATATTAAGTAATATTTATAGGAACGAAATTCGAGGTGAAATATTTCTAGACGGTGTTTGCTTATTTTCAGACTTGCTACTCCATGTAGGATACACTTATACTATACTCTGTGATGTGTTATTAATGGATGTTGCATTGTATGTTATGGATGCAAGTATGATTTTCATAAGCATATGATTAGTGATTGGTTATTTTAGCATTGCATTCATGAGCATAGCATATGCATTGGTTACTGAGAAAAGTTACAGAATGGTAACTGTTACGATTAAAAGCCCATGGTGATCTGCAGGCCAGGCCTAGTGTCTTCAGCTTTATGCTGGTGTTCGACGACGGTCGACGATAGTCTGCCGGGAGGTTCGGTATGGTGGGTGTTACGGGTTTAAGAATGAGATTGAGCTCGAGCATATCATGGCATTTGCATATCATATTTATTGCATTATTTATTATTGTGTTATCCTACTCAACCGCGAGGTTGACAGTGTATTCGTATTCACCTACTATGATCCGGAATGGGGAGTAGACTTTTCAGGTCAGAGACAGATGGACTAGGAAGTGGGGCTTGGAGAGAGACATGGATTGGACTTACTTAGCTATAGTTTACATAGTCTTACTTGTATTAGTTCATTTGTTACTTTTCATTTGTTTTGGGAGTTTGGTTTTGGTTTGTACTTGTAATAGTTTTCAGACTATCCTTTAAATACCTTAAAGTATTGTTTTTCTTTCACTATGATTATCTACTGCGCTGGTTAGTCCAGGATGGTAACAGTCTCATTTACTCTGGAAGTCCTAGTACATGCTCCTAGGTAAATGGGGGTGTTACATATTAATTAAGGTTATTAATTTTATTTAATGTTTCTACTAAAAATTTAAATGGGAAAGCGGAAGAAATAACTAACTCAGTTTGTCTTAATCTTAACATTAAAATGGTAAAAATAGTCCCATATGGGAAGTGAGATAAATCTGTTACTTTTTCTTTTGCATTATGTTCTTATCTTTTCCATATTACTTGACTCTTCAAACCTAAAATGAATACATACGCATTGACTCAGAATGTGTGGAACTAATGAAGGTATTTAAGTATTTAACTATATACATTCCTGCCTAAAATGAATGTTTGCAATCAATCACACATTCAAACAAATTAAGAGCAACGTTGCAGACGCAAAACCACCATAACTTACCCTATTGTGGCGGTTTAGACCCCTATGGTGGCGGTTTGGGATTCACAACCGACAACATAGCGTACCCTATGGTGATGGTTTTAACGCACAACCGACACCGTAGGGTAAGCTACGGTGACGGTTTTACTACCGACACAAACATTATGTGACCCCAACAATCACGTCGCTAGAAAACTGACACTAATGGGTTATTAGAACTGACACCGTAGGGTATAATTCTACTAGTGAACACTACCATTTTTTTGGTAATGTCAAATATATTATTTTTTAGAGAAATTCAAAAAATGTCAAATTTCAATTTCAGGACTATAAATATAAATATTAAAAATCGCAATGATGTAGATAGGTCAAGTGAAATAATTGTGTGGGTCATGTATTTTAAATGAGTATTGAAATGTATTTCATAAACAACAAAATATTTGTTACGACATATTTGCACTTTATTCTTTTATAATGGGACATTGGGTTATTAAGTGACATATTTTTTACGGGGGTTGGGGTAGATAGGTTTTCAGAGAGGAAGTAAGTATCTTTCAGGTACGGCTACTATCCGACATTTAAGACTTGAGTAGTACAAGCAACTAGGCCGGGGTTGTTCAGGGATACAATTGATGATTCTGATGATCAACTAGGTTAGTTGGGTTATCAAATTACGATTTAAGGACTATAAATATAAATATAAATAGAAAAGAACATAATGATATAGGTGAGTTAAGCAGCATAATTATGGTGATGAGATGAAATGTAAGTGAGTATTAAAAGGTATTTATAAATAACAAAGTAATGACAAATAAATGTGTTTCCGAGACGGAAAAAGTAAGCCGTAAAAAGATCAAATTATTTTTTAGTTAGTATTATATTATAGTTTATTATAATCCATATTCCTTTTTTCCACTCCATATTTTCAACTTATTCTGTACAGTGGAACATTGTCTTGTAAGAAAGGTTGATTTTACATTAAATGTGTCGATTTTTTTAGGTATGGGGTTACTCTCCGACGTTTAAGATTGTGATTTGAATTGTACAAGAAAATGTCTGCATGTTAGGGTTGTTCAAAGATATGGTTGATTCTTTTGGTGAAGTTGGGTAGTTAGTTGAGAAGGGTATGGCGAATACCTAAATTGTGTGCAAAAATAATACGTATGTACTAAAACAATGATTAGAACAACTGAGAAATTAGGTAGATAAATTTTATTTCAAAGTTCTATTTTGTGAAAATAACAGAGCCATTGAATTAATACTGTGAAAATAGGTTAAAATTTTTTGAGGTAACATGTATACTCAATTTTGATTGTTATTGGGTGAGGGCTGCCTTTACATTGGTTGTGTCTATTTTTTTAATGAGTAGGGGTAGATAGGTCTTGAAGGAGGAGGTAAGTGTCTTGGGGTAGGGTTACTCTCTGATGATGAAAAGTATAATTTTAGTAATACAAGTAATGTAGGCGGACTGGGGATTTGAAGGATATAATTAACAATTGATTTTGATGGTTAAGTTGGTTAGGTGGGTGAGAATGATATTCGACGAGTAGGATTATCTCTGACGTTAAGAGTGTGATTTTGGAGATAGAAAAATATATTCATATGTGGGTATGACTTGTTTAGGGATATGGATATGGTTAAGATTGATTCTAATGGATTTGGTTGGTTAGTCGGGTGGAAGGATTGAAAATGGAAAAAGATGGGTAACGTGAGATATTGATTGAAGAAGGTAAGCAAATAAATTTTATTTAAAAAAGTGTATAATATGAAAATTAGAATCGACAAATAGTATAAAATATAGGCTAAAAACGTTTAAAAGTTCATGTGTATAAACTCAATTTTATTTATTTGTTAGACACAAAATTAAACAATCAAATGTTATATTCCCTTCAATCCATCGAATACTCCCTTTAGTAGGGGAATAAATTTTAATATGGAATGACTTAATAGTGTGTTTTGTATCGGTATTCTTGAAAATATATAGAGGTGTGTATAAAATGATGTCATAGTGTGGAATTTTAGTTGCAATTGTATCATTGTAAATATAAGAAATAGTAGAAGATATTTATGTCAATTCTTTTACCAAGTATGAAAGAAAAATATTGGATTAAATTGTGCAGATAAGAATGGAGGGAGTATATGTCATGTCAATATTATCTTATCAACTATTAATTGAGCTTTTTTTTCTGATGAAAATGATTATAACACACCTAACTCCATTATATCGTTTCAGTTGTATTGTTTGAAACATTGCATTTTTTCACAATTTCTCTCCTACCTTATTTGCCAACTAAATAAACAATAATCTACTTCTCCCAATATAAACATGACGTTAAGTAAGTAAATGACTGAAATCTAAAGGAATAATATATGAAACATTAAATGCACGATAAGTGTTTTACAACTAAAATAAGTAGTACAAAAAACTATAATTGTAACTTATTTTAGTATCCGTTCAACGCACGGGTAAAAAAAAACCAGTATCATTAATAAATAAAGAATTCATGAAAAAACACCTAAAATATAAGCTTCTTCTCAAGAATAGATACTTTAATTCAGGTTAATTGGTTCGATTGTTGTCGATTAAGGTCTCATTCGGTATTTCGGTTATTATTAAATTCGATCCAGTTTCGGTTCCATTCGGATTGAGTCGGATTTTAGGTACAATTCGGGTTACTCATACCAGGTGTTCGATCGGTTGACAATTCAAATACTTTCGATCAATTTTTCGGGTTCGATTTTATTTTGCCAGGTTTATTTGTGGGGTTCTGAATGTTCATGCTCTCTGCTTCTCCTCGACTTTATAACTAATGTTAAAACAACCTCTCTTTGAAAACAACCTCTTTTGTTGTTAGCATAGGGTAGAACTTTTGCATAAATTTCCATTCCCGGCAAGAAAATCGTGCAAGTGTAAACGTAGCAAATTATGCACAATTTTATACTTCACTCACCTACTCTAACTTACAATCATATATACAGTCTCTGCAATATCTAAAAATCACACTTGCACAATCTCCGCGCACCCAAACACCATCTTTTAAACTCAGGGACCAAAACTGATCAAAGCCACCATAACCAAAACCATTCCCACCACCTTGTTCAAGCTAGGTTCCAGCACCGAAGGACTTGCATTCTTCGGAGTCTTGGACGTGTCAAACATGATTTCAAACCGACACCCATTTCGAGAAGGATCAGTGGTGGTAGTAATGGCCAGATTACTAAAACTACATGCTCCTGCTTTCTGGTTCATGGCTTGGTAGTACATGTTAAAGGCGTACGACACGTTACTCTTTGCATCTAAGTTGCCACAAGACGAGCCATAACTGAGACTAGTACAATCTGCGTGTTGGCAAGCATAGCTAACACTATTCGGGACATTTGGGTCTGACGCGATCGCTTGTGGGGCCATGACACACCACCTTTTGGGCATATACTTGACTCCTTTTGCTGAAACTATCATTTTATTTCTACCCATGTTTAAGTGGTACTTGGCTAAACCATCAAAGTAAAACATCCCCCAGTGTCTCTCAAAGTTACCTGGATCCACACTCTTAGCATCTTCATCGATTAGCGAGAAGACGTACACCTCTGGGGGATTGTTAGGCCTTTTGGGGGTCCCGGTCCCTTGTAAAACCCGGTTGATGAGTCCTTGGTTGAACCTTCTAGCGCTGCCGATATCAGCGTTAGGAGAACCATCTGTGGGCCACCCTACTTCCCCAACAATGACTGTCATGTTTGAGAATCCGTTTTTCTCCAGGGTTGATATGAGGGTGTCGTAGTTGGCATCGAACACATTGGTGTAGGTGGCAGATCCATCGACAAGAGGGTGGGACGTGCCCTCAAAGAAGGCGAAATCAACGGGGAAATTGGGGTCCATGTTTAGGCTAAGAAATGGGTATATGTTAATGAGCAAGGGAGCAGCATTGTTGTTGAGGAACTTGACCATTGAGATCATAAGGCCTTGGATATCAGAGCGAAAGTTGCCACCTGAAGGAAGACCGGTGTCGGATTGGTAGACATCTGCGTTTAGAGGGACTGTTACCTGCACTTTGTGGCCTAAACCAGCTTTGATTATGGCAGCTTGAACATTTTGCAATGCTGGGAATGTTGTGTTTAAGAACTTGTCTCCGTATTGTTTTAGGAATGGCTCATTTCCAACTGCCACATATCTGAAACATCCGGTACATTATTTATAAAATTTCTTTATTTTTTTGGTCAAAGAAAGTTTCAGCAGATTCAAAATTTAAAGTATATAGAGCTGAGGGGAAGTAGGCATGAGTCATGACAAACAGGTCAATCACTTTGGGTGTGTGTTGAGCTACTTTGAGTATATGAGATGCACATTGGAAGTGTATCAGGATGCCGATCAATCAGGTTTGGATCGGGTCGCTTCTAGTCGTAGTTATTAAGATTTTTCATATCTATTTTGTTGATAAACTTGGGTGCAATTTCGAATCAGTCATTTCAAATGGAGTTATTATTGGGAGGGGCGGTTTCATATCTACAAGAAGTGATAAATGCACAATACCTTATATCGACCCCATCATTAGTGACATATGAGGATACATTCTGGTTAACCCAATTGATTGCAGCATCAACACTTTGAGCAAATGGTGCTAGCAAATCATTAGGAATTCCAAGCATGACCTGAATACCAGAATTCCCAAGTGCCTTGAGTGCGCCATGATCAGCTTCGAAGAGCTTCACCTTGTTGAACCCGTTGTCCTTGAGAAGCCTAACTACTATTCCGGGAGGCAGAGGGTGTAATGCTCTCGTCCCCCAATTACAGCCGAGACCAAGACCCCCCGCGACTAAACAAGTACCCACTAGACAGAAGAGAAATCTGTGGGAATCCATTATTTGGTTTTATTGAAGGAGGACATTAATTAGACGAAGACTAAATTATATATGTAAAAACATGGGAAAAGTGTAGTAAGAAAAGGTGTCCTGGAGGAAAAGAAAGAGAAAAGAAGTGTATGCAAGTAATTGAGAAGGAAGATGATACTGGTTTATTCTTAGCCTGAAGACGGAGGAGAGAAAGGGGGAATCGAACAAGAAAAGAATATGATGCCATTCATCTTCAAATTTTAATGATCCTTAAACTTTATTGCAACATCAAAAGTGCAGCTTTACAAGGGATTTATGCAAATGCCCTTTATGATATTGTCAGAAATTGAACAAATAATGTGATTTATGCAACATTTTGTAGATAATGAAGCACAAGTACAGTTTCAAAAATCCCCCCTTTTTATAGCTTCTTTGTTTGATTGTTTAACTTTGCTTTCAGTTCATAATTTTGAGATTTCAAAAGGTTGTCGTATTAAGTTTCAGCCATCTCTGGTCGGTTTTGTTGGGAAAGCATCCTATAAATCCGGTGCCGGAAGTGTCTCACCCAATAATGATTTTAGGATGGAACACAAACAACAAACATAAGTAACAATAAATAAAAATCACACCACAATTTCTCACACGGAGGGTGAGTCAGGGCCTAAGATCAGGCCGAAAGGCGTAGTCGATGGACAACAGGTAAATATTCCTGTACTACCCCTTGTTGGTCCCGAGGGACGGAGGAGGCCAGGTTAGCCGAAAGATGGTTATCGGTTCAAGGACACAAGGTGACCCCGTTTTTCAGGGTAAGAAGGGGTAGAGAAAATGCCTCGAGCCAATGTTCGAGTACCAGGCGCTTACAAGTACTTAATTTATCAGGGGATATTAGAGCGGGATCCACTTTTTGAGGAATATGAGTCGAAGCAATAACAAGACTATTTCTAGTGGAACCTCTTTCACAATTCCTGGAGAGAGTTCACTGTCGAAACCTTTCTCAACTAAGGGAAAAAAACTACTACCCACTCGACAAAATTGATTAACTAATAAGATATTACCTAGTTTATTAGAGCACAATCACACACTAGTATTGTCCCTCCCTCTCAAACTTTATCTTACTCATATTATCTCTAATCTATGTTGAACCCTCTCTTTTCTCTCCTCTAGAACAAAAAATATTCTCACCAAATTATATTAATTTCTCTTTATATTTTTCTGTGTGCATCTATCTCATAAGCTATTATCACCAAGTTGTGCATCTATTTCATAAGCTATTATCACTAAGTTATTTATACTGTACTAATCTCAAAACCTCCTAACACGTCATTGATTGTTCTAATTAGAACAATCACATAACCTATGGTGCATAATATGTTCAATCTTGTAAATCATAATTCATTTACGCATTTGCAATTGAAACATACAGACTTTATTTCAAATACATTTAGTATTTTAAGAGTTTGGAAGATTAATCCAACAAGTTTCACTCTGTTTTGGGTTGAGATATCTTCGTTGTCTCAACCATCAATTTCTCCACAGGTATATTCTGGTTCCCCAAGGTTCCTAGTTCAATTGGGTTTAGGGAGGTTTTGGCCGTGCACCTCGAATGGGATCAACTTTTGTCAGCTCAAAGCTCGATTTTACTTCACAAGTGGTCAACCAAAAGACTAATGAGTTGAGTTCAGACCAAGATGGTTTGTTATCCAAAATGTAGGCGACATAATTACAGTTTCAACGTTAGCTATTCCAAGCAACGAACGATACACCGTACACGTGAGGAGGGTGGGGGATTATGACACCTCGTAGTTGCATTTACCAATCTATTTCACAAACGTTGCAACTCTATTCATTAATACAGAAAATTTACACTAACGTAATGAGCCGTAGTAAATCAAACAATACAAACAAGAATCAGGTCTCTCACAAACAACTCACAAGTCAGTTGAGTCCTTCCTCGATCTTTTGCTTCATTTTGTATTGCAACGTGGCAGGTGCACAATCCAAAGGCGTTTCCCCTGCAAGTAATACCAGTAACAATTCAGCTTAGAAGTGTAAATCGGTGATCTGAATCATGACATAGTTCAGAGTTTAGGCTGCATTAGCTGTAGTCTGAACAACATAAACATAGCCCGAGAAAATTAATTAAAAAGTCAAGTGGAGGGATACTTCATTTTAAAATGTTTTGACTGGAATATATGAGCAAAATTCTGAAAATAATAAAGATAACTTACCGTGTGCGTTCTTGCAGTCCACTTTTGCACCATGATCCATAAGGGTAAACACTATATCTTTCTGATTGAACATTGCAGCCTGGAAAGTGTGCATGAACAAGAGAACTTAATTCCACATCAAATTCCAACGCAAGGATAATTGATTGTCCCTACTTGTACGGTTAATCTTCTGTATAAGGCGGTCTCACATATGAAACCCGCCCAAAGATCTATGTATTCCCCATTTAAGTATAGGGCTAATGTTTTAGTCTTACATGTAAGAGCGTAATACCGTCTTGTATATGCATTTTTCTTGTAGTTGTAATTTACTGACCAATGTTGCACTTATTCGGGTCGACCTACGTCTAATAGAGTACTTACCAAGTGCAGCAACGATAACCCTTGCTTATCGCAATAGTTTGGGTCCACACCCTGTTAAAAAGGAAAAATTCAGTCAACAAGATGAAAACCAATGAACTGCTACCAGGCCACGAAAGGAGAAAGAACCTTATTCAGCAAATCCTTGACCCCCGGAATATCACCACTTTTGATTGCTTCTCTCAAGCCCTAAGCAACAGTGAAAATGTTAACTTCATAGAGGAACATCATTGCCAAACAGTTCTGATCCTCAAACTGTTACCAAAGCATTTAAAATTGCATTCATGTACCTCCCCATTAGCTTCATAATTTGCCAGAGGTTTATCTGAAGCACTTGTTGATGAACCAGCATTGCTAGAGCTGACACACACATAGTTCTTCATTAGATGGTTACTACAGTAAGTAGGTAACATTCTAAAGTTCTCCAGGAACTTGGAAGAGAAGTATACAAAATCATTCAAAGCCTGGATGTCAAATATTCAGTCACAAACCTTTCATCTGTTGCGGGTAGAAAAGAAAAGATGAATAACACGCCCCAAGAAAATTTCTGTTACACAGGATATTTTTTGTACGTTTGCAACTTCTGGTTGACTAATATTTGTTTCAGGGACATTTAAGCCAAAAGATATCGTATGAAGAAGAAGGCTCTATTTTTCTGCGTACACAGTAGCAGTATTGAAATAGTGCTTGAGAGATTTTACACAGTTGCAAGTCACTTCAAGTTAACTACAGGCGCAAAACTAAATGGGCATGTTAATGTCCTTAAGAATAGCTTGAACTAAAGGCAGCCTACCATATTAGGTTTATTAGCCATTATCTTATTCTAGTTTCTGGATTTCTAGGCAGGGAACACGAAAACTTAGCTCTATACATGTAGCACTAATTGTTAGTTATCATGCATATAAGCAGCATACTGTGGATATCATCCACAATTCTAGGTAACTATATTTAGAGATCAGAGATACATTATTAAATTCATGGCATTTATTTTTATCTTTATAAGGCATAACCTTTGTATGAAAGAAAGTATGTACTATACCTGTGTTTGCCATCTTCACCAGTACGTCTGTGTCTTGAAATGGCATCGATCTTCTTTGATTTTGAATTTAAAGCTTCTGAGGGAGTGCCTATAGCCTGATTCTAAACATAATATAAATTTGTAAACCAAAACAAAGAGACCTGATATATGAAACCAATGCAAACAAGAAAGTTAGAAAACATAATAAGAACCACGACCTGTGCTGGAGCTGCTTTTGTGGATGGTTGTGAAACCACACAGATGCATAAAGGCATACCACACTTGCACTCTGGATCGACTGAGGCCAATTGTTGAGGGATAGTTGTCTCAGTCTTATATTCGGAATCTATATTGATGTCTAATCTCGAAACAGAATCTGAAATAGAATTAGTATCGTCTGCGGAAATCCCTAAACTTTTCGTCGATCTGCACCAAGTAAAAGTATCCCATCGATTGAAAATGATGTGTAACTGCTTTTGTACAAGTGTATGCATAGTCTTTACTCCTTCCAGTCCAATCATTTATTTATTTTTACTTTCAGAGGAAGGAGGAGTAGAAGACAAATTGTAGCTATTGCTAATGGATGACAAGTGAATATAGATGACAAGTGAACGATCAATATACTCCTGAAAAGCTCTCAAAATAAGAAAGGTAACAAATGAGCAAAACGAGGGAGTACTAAATACCATCCAATTCTTCGGAGAAGAAAATGGAAAAATGTAAATTGCTGTATTGTGGCCTATTTTAAAAGTAAATCCCTAGAAGATTCTCTTACAGCCACAAAATGCGGAAAAAAAAAATTCAATTTTCACAAGGTTGACCTACATCCTTTTAATCTGTTTGTGAAATCCTGTAAGAAAAAAAAAAAAGAAAAAGAAAGTGGATATGACGAGAAAGGGTACGAGCAGTAAACAAGTAAGTAAAAATGAATTGTCCACTCTAAATACCTACTCTGCCCACACAGCTTCAACAGACACTACATCACGCAGAGAATACGAATAGTCGTGCAAATTTGACGTTATTATTTGTACTTTTGACTTCTAATAGAAAATAAATACTCCGTACAAGAGTGAAGTACATACCTAGAGAAGGAATTGAAACAGTCAGAACAAACTCTGACATCAGTGTGAATACCGAATTGGGGTAAAGGCTGAAAAAAGAGAATCATATTAAAAAGGAACATAAACCATGGAGTAGCTAATCAACAAATGCAAAGTGAATTTACAAATTGAACTATGAGAAGAAACCTTTCAAGGTCCATACCATATGATCAGACGAATGTTCATGGCACAAGGTCCTCCCACAACACCGACAATGATGCTAGATAAAATAGTCAAAAAAAAGAGAAAAAAGTCAGTACAACATTCAACGACCAGAAAACGTAGAGGCAAAATTGAAAATAGGACTTAACCATTATGTTTTTTTTTTCAACATACCATAATAGGAAAACATTACTCCCTCCCCCCAAACCCGAACACCTCAATCCCACCTTTTTTGTGAGAGAGATTTTGAATTTATGGGATGTTCGGATATGAAGAGAGGATGCATTTGGTTAAAACTATAACTTCCACTAAACAATGATTGTCAAAGTTGCTATCAACTCTCAATTCAATTCCAGTTAACCTATTGTCAAATTTCGGGATTATGACATTATTTGGATAAAGGCGGGAGAGTACCACAATTTACCTCCGATCCAATTTACCATCCAAACAAAAGAAATGCATCCCTTGGTTTCCCTTCCCTCCTTATCCCAACAAATACTTTCATCCAAATAAAGTGTGAAACTATTACAATTCAAATTTTGAGCCAAATACTTATGAAGTTTTAGTGATCTTATAGGTGAAAAGTGTTGCCAAAGATCTCTAAATATGATGAAACAAAGAAAATAGAGTTAAATACGAAGTATAACAGAAAATAAACTCGCAACACGAATTCAACCACCATAGTTTTGCATTTCCGAAACTCGCAAGCGAATATAAACCTAATCCTTAATTGTCAACTTGTCAAACAACCCTCAGATCATTACAACCACAAATGATTTCATCACTGCTATCATACAATAACCATAGAGTAAAAACAAATCAAATTTCACACAAGAGTACTTGAATTCATAAAATGGAACCTCAATTCCAACTATTCCAGCAAAACTATACCAATGATTTCAATCGAACATAAATTCATCGTGAATAAATCAAAGTTAATAATGATCAAAGGAATAAATTTCCGACATGCAACTGATCGGATCATCGATTGAGGCAGAAGAATAAAGTAATTTGAAAAACAAGTTAAGAAATTGAAATGCAAATAAATAGATGGAAGGAATAATTAAAAACGGGGGAGAATTACGCGGCGGCGAAAGGTGGTGAAGCTGCATTTGCATACGTGGCAACGGGGAGCTTCTTCGAACGGCGGTGGCTCTGGGTTCATCTCGACGGTGATTTTCGATTTGATTCCAACTATTCCGGTGAATTTTTGCTTATAAGTTATGCCAGGATGCCAGATATTGAGGCCAACGTCTTATTCACCGGTCGGCTTATTATCGGTGCCAATACGGAATTATTAGAGTTTTGGGAGTCATGCCTCATGTGGGGTATTGGACATGTTTATTCAAATGCACAAATTTCTTATTTAAGACGGTATTATTGATCATAGATTAAAGATGGATGATGTCTCTCATATATTATACATGTATTACCCCACTAAACTGAATAAGATATTCGAGTGGCGTAATCCCTTAAAAAGGTCAATTGATAGGCTTATATGATTAGTGCTTAAAGTGATTGAAATTACTACTCATACTAACAAAGTGCACTTTCTTTTCTGGTTATCCATGCCAAAGAACTCCACATTTAAGCGTGCTTGTTTGGGTCGGGTGTTACAATGCAAGTGATAGTATCCACGAAATGCTCTATTTTCTAAACAAATGTGTTTGGTGTGGTGGTTAGCTCACCTCATCCCTTAACCATGAGATCAAGGGGATTGATCCCTCCCCATGGGAATGGAGCAAACATTTTGGCCAGTCGTTTACCTCTTCCGTGAGAGCACGCGCGGCGAGGGGATAATACACTATTGTCGATAGTGGGTACCCCGGTTTACACCAAAAAGATATGTAATGCTCTATTTTCTCCCACTTGCCTTTCCATTTGCTATGTATCCATCTTCTGCTTGTGAATAAACAAGACTCTTTGATTCAAATCGGGATTATTTTGGGTGGCATTATTTTTGATTTTTTTGGATTGGTCATTCCTTGTCAAAGAGCATTTATTTATAAAACATAACTAGTTTTACGCCAGTGCAAGAATGCACAGGTTGAATTTTATTAAAATGAAAAAATTAATGAGTTCAATATCTTTAATAAAATTATGATTTAAGTATTATAGCTATATCGATTTTAAAAACTAAAGAGCATTTAGATACCTAACTTAGACGTAAGCAAAAACAACACATTAGCTTGACATTATAAATATACACAAATTTATTTAAGACGACGCCATCTGTTTAAGTTTAGGAGGGGTCAAATATATATGTAGGATAATAAGATAAACGTAAAATATTTGTCCTATATACCCATGAGAAGTAGAACTGGTTCGTTTTAAGCATAATACGAATAGTACCTGATAAAAATATATATATAGATATGAAAATATAGTTGCTGTTTAAATCTTAAGTTTTTAACCATCGTAATTAACCCAAATTATTATTGGTTCAACTCTCTAACTACCCAAAAAAAATTCGACCATATAATATATTTTTTATTTTTTGTTTTTCAGATTTATTTTTTGGACCGTTCTATATCGTATTTTATTGAAATGTTGTATACTGTTATTTATATTTTCGATGAACAATAATTTGATCGTATCGTATTTTATTATGACAATGACGAAATGTAATACTGCAATCGATTATGTAATTAGAAATGATAATTCTGAATTTAGGAGTGAAGGAAATTAAATCAAAATAAAAGTTAGTGGGTGGTTTTTTTGCTTATTTGAAGGAACCAATCAAAATCACTTAAATTCTATCCCTTTATTTGAAGGAACCAATCAAAATCACTTAAATTCTATTCCTTTTATAAGGATAGATTATAATTGAAAATAAAATTAATTGATGGCGAAGGATACATTTCTCTTGTAAAACTAGATTTTTAAAACATATATAGGGATTTTTTTTGGATTGTTCATTCCTTTTTCAAGTTGGTTAGATAAGACAAAGCACAGAGAATCTCAAAAAACTTGTCTTTTCCTACCCAAGTGTTAATATTTGACTCGTTGTAAGTTTGCGACGAATATACCCATCACAAATGAGAATTTGTGGCTTGAGATTATTATACAAATTATAATAATGAGAGCCAAGTATTATACAATTTGATCTAAAGAGTGTTCTTGGTCGTTGAATTATTAAATGAGACTACATTTTTCATAGACCATTGTATATACAACATTTTCATTAAATAAATAGTAATGAATCTCATACATTACATTATGTTGTATGTGTAAATGAGTATGAACAAATATAATCATTCAAATGACCAAAAGGAAATTTCATAAATGGTTATTTTACCTTTATACTATCAATGTGGAAGTTCTCGTATAGAAACTTAATACAAGCATTTTTTACCTGAAATCACCATTGTAACTAATAGGGAATGAATGTGTTATAACTTATAATACAAACTAAATGGATATTAGGTATAATGGAGTTCGTATATAATTAGTAGTAAGTCAATATGAAATCCGTCAACTTGAGTTTACGAGTTTGAACTCTATATTATTATTTAGCATACGAGGGGGTCATTTGGTTCGCTAGAGGAATTCAAGTTTCAAGAAAGTAACAATACCTACGATTTTCTAAATCATAGGAAATGGAAAAAAAAGTGTTTGGTTGGAATGTGGGAAGTAAATTCCACAGGAATTCTCACTTACTTGGGGGGCGTCAGTAAGCAACTTCCCCCCATTATGGAGGAATTGAAGTTCCTATCTAACTTAAATTCATGTGATTTGGGCAAACAAACAACCCATCAATTTTAGAAATCCCATGAATTCCAATTCATGTATTTTAAATTGGGTAACCAAACAGCTCCTAGTTGTACAAAGCCATTGGTTTTGTAATACTCCACTGAACCGAAGATGTAATTCGGGTAGGGTACCCTTTTAAAGATGTCCATTAATAGGCTTATATGACTAGTGCTTAAAGGGATTGAAAGTACTACTCATATCAACAAAGTGGACTTTCTTTTCTGGTTATTCATGCAAAAGAACTGCACAGTTAAGCGTGCTTGGCTGGGAGTAGTCTGAGTATAGGTGATGTAACACCCTAATAATCTAAGGCCTTTAAGTAGGACCGTCAGACTATAAAAGTACCACCATCTCAGTTTCCTGAGATATAATAAAAGATAAACAATAACAACAACTTTATTATAAGTAGAGAGAAAAATGATAATGTATACACTACAACTGTCTGATAAAAGAATGAACCAAAATCCAAAGTATACGGAAGCTATGTGATCTAATCAAGACACTACAAAAATAGAGTGATGTCCCATCCTCCCCAGCCAGCGAGCATCGACATCTACGAACCTGAGACTCTAATCACCAATGATGGATCATCACACTAAAACAACAACAAGCGTTAGAAACTGCTGCAATAAGACGGTCACAACAATAATCTCGATCAATACCACAAACTGGTAGTCTCCATCACTGATATCACTGTCACAACAATACAAGATGTAATCCAAGTCCGTTCTACGAATGCTCCTCTACGAATCCTCTTCCTAAGAATTATAGATATGCAAATTACGCACTAAGGCATAACCAATCTAATGCAAAAGAAACTGATAAGACAGAACTTGTTAATCACGAAGTAGACTAGATGATTGACGCTTCGAGACACTTGTTAAAGACTCTTGAAGGTTTTTGAGGGAAAGGGGAAATGTGATTTAGGGTTTTGTCGTTTCTTAATTAAGGTAAATGAGGTTTCCTCAGATTAATATTTATAACTAACCGCGGTTCAACTCTCGGAAAGACCCACTTGACCGAATTGGAGCAACTCGGTCGAGTTACACTAGCGTCGAGTTACACTTACTTGGCCGAGTTGAACCTACTCGCCCGAGTTCGACCTAGTCGACCGAGTGAGCCTAACTCGGTCGACTTGAGTCACAACTCAGCTTATGCAAAGGAGGGGTGTTACAACCTTCCCCCCTGAAAACGAACTTCGTCCTCGAAGTTCACAACTACCGACCTGAAAGAAAACTCAATAGTGACATGTTATCGCATGTCACAGGTACTCCCATATCCTCAAAGTGAGACATGAGTAACAAACGAGATACACAAACGTTCAAGAGACTCAAATCAAAGACAATGTCTAGCGCGCGATCATCTCATATCCCCCTAAAATAAACAAGTTACATCCTCGTAACCTCACATACTTGATAAAAAAACTAAGGGTAACACTCCCTCATAGTTGTCTCAGACTCCTAGGTAGCCTCCTCAACATCGTGGTTTGACCACAATATCTTAAGGAGCTTGGTCTCTCCCGTTCTGGTCCTACGAACTTTCATATCAGGTATGACCTTATATGTCTCCACATAAGATAGAGTCTCGTCAAGCTCAACCGGTTCCACCTCAAGGATGTGAGATCTTAGGAATAACTTCTTGTTTTGACTTCCCTTGATCTTCTCTTGGTTGATTCATAGGTCAATCCTTGAGCATTTGATCTTCATGCTTGGTGAATTCTTGTAACATGTGATCTCTTCTTCCTTTAATAATCATGTATGCTATATAGACTAGATAAACAATTAAAGGCAAGAGATACACAATCATAATTAATAAACTTGTCATTATTAAAACATTATCATATTTTGGAAATAGTTGCTCAACACCTTACCCAACCCATATATGTTTGAGTCGTGTTCGTGTCAACCCAATTACGTAAACGGGTCAAAACACCTTGACCCGAACCCGCTAATTTCGTGTCAGGTTCGTGTCGGATCAAGGATTGCCGCCTCTAAGTCTAAATACTACAATAGCATGTATATACTATATACATTAAGAATTTTTCGTATTTACGGAAAATATTGTACAATAGCCACGTATGGGATTTGAGCAAAAACTTGTTAGCGTTGCCTTCTTTGGTTGATTCTCAATTCTCATCAACGGCTCGCTAAGTACAACAAGTCTCCCTTGTGAGGATATATCCGTCACAAGTTTACGACGGGGCAAGTACTATCCATGTGATTAATAAGACGAAACAATTTGCTACCCTCTATGTAACACCCCGATATTTCGTGGCTTGTAAAATCAAAGATTTTAAGTTTAATCTCGAGAATAACTTATATTTCATAAATTTCGTAATTTTATTTAAATGATTTGAATATTTTGTGTAGAAGCATTTTAGTTTAAATGATATTTAAATTAATTGCGTAAATTATTTCTTAATGATTTAATTCTATTGTTTCGGAAATATTTATTTCGTTTTAAGTTTATAATAACCTTGAGTCGACGTTTTAGCTCAAACCATCTTAAAACTTGTTTTATGGGCATATCATGTAATTGGGTCCATTTCCTTCACCTTTTTTTCACTAAAATCCCAACCCTAATTCTTATCCTCCACCTCTCTCCTTCATTTTCAGATTTACAAATTCAACAAACACCATTGTTATTATTTATCTCCTCCAATCTTAAAAAACTCATAAAATCTTCATTACTTATCCGTTTAGACGATTTTCGCGTCTACTTCTTCCTCTCATCGCCCTCCATCTTTCTAGGCAAGAAAAATCTCAAAATATTTCCGTCTTAGTTTCTGGCTGTGTGTGTTAGGGCACGAATTTCCGTGCTAATTCCGTATATTTATGTTTCTAGTTGTGGATTCAGACTAAATGAGTAGCTTTGTAACATCCCGAATTTTCGGAATCCGTGATTTTGATATTTAAATCTAATTTCAGAAATTTAATAGTTTTAATTTAATTTCACAAGCTTAATTTTAAATAAATCGTATAAGTATATTCTTGAGATTTCATAATCATAAGGCGTTGGAAATTTAATTGGCATCCCGTTTACATCTATTCCCGAACATTTTATTTAAAACCGTCTCAAGTTAGTTGTACTTAAAAGAAAAATAGAGGAAGGAAGCTTCCTAACCCTTTCCCTCATCATCTTCTTTCTTGTTCTCAAAGTGAGGAAATAAGAAATCAGAAACTCATTTCCCATCTTAAACAAAATCCCCATTTCACAAGTCCTCTCATAAAATCTTCATTTCTTAACGGAATTTAGTGATTCTTGCGCCTATAGACTCGTGAGACCGTTCCCGCCATTTTAAGGTAATCAAATTCATGATTTGGTTCGACTGCTTTCCGGGCTGTTTTGCCCCATTTCAGGATTCCTGAACCATTGATGGGTTTTTGTGGTTTTAGGTGGTGCTTGTGATAACCCGAAAGAAGACTTGGTGATTTTTAAAGAAGAGCTTGAGGATTTCGCTAAGAAAAGGTGACAATAATGAGAAACTCGACCTATGTCATTGTAACATCCCTTATTTTCGTAAACCTGATTTTAATTTAATTAAAGAGTTTTGCGGAATTAAATAATATTTTAATTATATTTCGTAAATTTTATTTTAAGAAATTCCGTTAAAATTCCGTCTTAGATTCATTTCATCTTAAGCTATCGTGTTCACTTGGTAATTCCGTTCTTAAGGTTTTCGTTTCATTAAATAGGAAACCCGACTCAAAAACAAATATAAAGGACTACCTTCTATTCTCCTTCAACGTTATATTATTTCCACAAAAACAAAGTTACAGTAACTCTCATCCTCCATTTTTACACATTTCTTAGCTTCTTAAAAGATCATCCTAGAACCCGTCTCAACTCGGATCAAGGTAACGTTTTCACCTACGAATTCCTCTCGCGATTCTCGTTCTTTCTATCACTTTCGTTTTTCAATTCGCTACATTCCATCTTCGGGCTGTTTCGCCCTAATCTCGAAATCACCCTTCTAATTCATGTTTTTGTGGTTTTAGTTTGTGCTCGTGTCAACCCGGAGGACGGCTTGGTGATTGTAGAAGAGGAACTCGAAGATTTTGCTAAGTAAAGGTGACGATAATGAGAAACTCGGCCTTTGTCAAATATTAGCACTATTTGTGGCTTGAATGTGATGTTTTATGTGAATTATGAGCATTTGGTGATGTATGAACATAGGAGCATGTTAGGTACTGATTTTATATGTTCATTATATGAGATAATTGATGAAATTGGTGTTTCATATGCTCAAACATGTTTATCTTATGTTGGGTTGAAATTGTGACCGATATGAATGTTTGATCATAAGATGAGTGTCTATGAATGTTTAAGTTATTGTTTATACATAAGAATGTTGTATAATTACTGGGTAAACATTGTACGTTGTGAATTACAAGTTGTGTAATCGTTTCCATAAGTTTTGTTGAGCATTCCTTGTCGAAAAACAGTGTCGCGGGTACAGCGGGGTGATGATGAGTAGTATTTTGGTATCATTTTACCCCTCATTTATAGCTTTTTCCGACTCGATTTTGCGTGCTTAATTGAATAAATAGCTCATTTTATTATTTAATTAGTAATTATTAGTTTTATTTTATTTATTGCGAATAATTGTTAGATTTGTGGAATTTGGCATTATTTTGGTTGTTTTAACTTTATTTAGGAACTATTACGTGAATAAAGACGTAAAATCTGAAGCCGAGTTTATGAAGACGGTTAAGTTTCGAAAGTGGAAAGGATTGAAGTGAAATTTGTCAAGGTCAATCTTTGACTTTCACAAGTCAATTGAGCCATGACTGAGGAATCCCATATTCAATTCCACCATCGCCAATTGACCATTTCAACCCTTCATCAACCCCGAGCTCTGTCCAAAAAACCGTGACAATCCCAATTCAACCACTATCCACCATTCAGAGTTTCACACCATCACCATTTTCGCACCTTACACCCACCTTCAGACACCGTCACCTCCATTCCCGAACACCAGCAACCCATTTCAACACGTTTCCACCACCATTCTCAACCATCATCTACTTCCATTACCAATCATCCGCTCGCCTCAACTCCAAACCACCATCACTCACCCTCATTACTTCAGTTCATTCACCACCAGTTTAATCCACGTCCACCTTTAAGCCTCCATCTCCATCATCAACATTGAACTCGGGATTGAAACACGAGTTGGAATCAGCGCAACCACCACCAAGCATCACCTTATGAACTCACTCTCGCCATTATCACGACCTCACCCACCATCTCACTTCAACCTCCATTACTCGCCATTACCACGAATCCTAACTCTTTTATCAATTCAATCACCATTTCCGTCCTGTTTTTTATGCCCGTACGCGCAAACCCGCTGCAACCCACAGCCACATCACCACTGATGCGTGCATATTTCATATACCTTTTAGTATCTTTTGGCACGCATCTTCATCCATTTTCATGCGTTTTATGCGCTATTTTGCCCCTATTTTACTTCTTTGTATATTTCTTGTTGTTTTGCAAGAAAGTATGTAAAAGTCGCGAAAACCATGCCTCCTTGTCAAAAGTAAGCTATGCTTAGAAGATGAAAGTTGGAATAGGACTTAAAAGCATTGGAAAGCGCCAATCGTCCAAGTGAAAAGCTACTTGAGGGGCGCACAATGGAGAAAGGAAGCTAAACAAGCAAAGAAGAACTTTAATTTGATAATACCTACTTTAGAGAGCCATATCTCGATTTATAAAACAGATAATAAGATGATTCCAATTGGAGATGAAAGCTTGTTCTCTTGGCTTTCCAGCGCCACCAAAAACGCTTCATTTGGACGAGTAACGAAGAAATGGCAGCCGTTTGAAGTTCAGTGCGCAGTGCAGGAAATACGCACTGAGAAGTACTCGATCGAGGAGTTCTCAGAAGAAAAGTGCTCGATCGAGGGCTTCTTTGCTCGATCGAGTATTTGACAGAGATAAAGTATTCGATCGAGTCCTTGCCTTACTCGATCGAGGGGTTTGGGAAGAAAAACTACTCGATCGAGTGATTTTTCACTCGATCGAGCAACTCACTTAAACCACAGTTTCCGCAGCTTTAGTTTTTAGGTTAAAACACTTAAGTTAACCTAATCTCCGCATATAAGGATTAGGTTAACAACTTTTCTAGAATTCACCATTAGTCAGTAGTTTCATTTTCAGTTTCTCTTTTGCGTTCCACTGTAGAAAGGAAACGGAGGAAACTCCGTTCTCCTTTCCTTCCGCGTTTTTCCAGATCTGTACTCATTCCTTGTTGTTAATCGGTAATCTTTATTTTAGTTTTCTTTTGTTATTAATTTCTTTTATGTTTGTTTATGTTTTAATTATGCGTAGGTAGTTTTCCTTGCTAAGACTTAGGGGATCCTTAATTAAGAAAGTTAGTAATCAATTCATCATGTTTATTCTCATATAATGCTTGTTGTCACTTACTACATATAATAGCGATTAGTTGCTTGAGTCGACGCATTCAACTAGTTGATCCGGTAAACTTTGACCTAGACTGAAAGGTTGGAAAGGGTGAGGCCTGTAGTAACACATTAAGATCGTAGTGAGGGCGATAGCTAAGCTATTGTTGTTTTAGGGTGAATGGAGACCGAAAGGAGATATTCGATACCCCTCATTTGGTATTTAAATAGTTTAATCTGAGACGTTGATTTCTAGACCTAATGATTTGCGGTGAACCGGTTGTCTTAGCTATTTCTGTACCTTGCTAGAATTTTATATATGAGTAAATTAATAATTACTCCCTTATATGTTTCACTTTTCTAAAATTACTCCCTTATAAGTTTGTTTTTTTAAATTACTCCCTTAAGTTTGTCTCAGGTCAAAAATTGCTACCAATTACGTTTTACGGTGAAAAATATATGGAATGGACGACATTGCCCTTCTGTGTGTTTACCCAACCCAACAAACCCATAACCTTTCATTTTACCCTAATTTTGAAATCCCAACAATAAAAAAAATCCCAAATTAATCCTGACCCTAATTTTGAAATCGAATCCCAATTTTCGCAAATTAATCTCAATCAAACTCGAAGATTTAAGGGGTTTGCTAGTACCAGCCAACAATAATGAATTCGACATTGCCCTTCTGTTCTAGAAGATTTTTTTTCCCAAATCAGAAAGATGAAAAAAAAAATACCCAAATCAATTCAAACCCTAATTTCAATTCAATTCAATTCAATACAATCTTTGTTTTGATGAATATAGAGAACCCTAATTTCAATTCAATTTCAGTTTTCAATCAATACAACAATAATATGATTCACATACCCAAATCAAAGATTTACTTACCTTTAAAAAAATGGAAACTTCAAAAGTTGAGCAAGTAGATTGACAAATTACTTTTAATGAAGAGATTGGGTAAATTATATAGTGAGGAATTAGGTAGAGATGAAGATATTGGTAAATAGTTTGGAGAAGCAAAACTTATAACATGATAGAGTAAAACTCAAGGGCAATTTAGTCATAAATTTAGGAAAATAGAGGTAAAATTCCAAAATTGACCCAAAAACTCGTCGGAGCTGCAAATTGGTAGCAATTTTTGACCTGAGGCAAACTTAAGGGAGTAATTTAAAAAAACAAACTTATAAGGGAGTAATTTTAGAAAAGTGAAACATATAAGGGAGTAATTATTAATTTACTCTTTATATATTTTACCATTTTGTCTTCATTTGTTTTAGTTTAGACTTTAAAAATCCATAAAAACCCCCCTTTGTGACTGATAGACGAACCTTAGAGCAGATACCTTGCCTCCCTGTGGAGATCAACCCTACTTACCGCTGACTTCTGTTAGTAGTACTTAGGTATTTATTTTTGGTACCAAATGACGGTATCAAATTTTGGCGCCGTTGTCGGGGAGGCAATAACCCTATCTTTTTTTTGTCTCGTTTATTTCTTTTCGTCTCAGGGAATTTTATTCCCTGAGGCAGTTTTATTTTCTTCTTTAGTGTTGTTTTGATAGGTCTTACAGGTCCTATTAGCGGTACTTTTGAGAGCCAACTTTGTTCCGTTCACTGGAGCCCCATGTGGCATTTTGTGAGAGATGTGGTACTGTGGGAAACAAGGCAGTTTATTGTTTCGCAGCTAGTGGTCAAGTTTATGCCTATCAACGGCATAAGCAAGGTCAATATGCTCCGATCACACCCCGCAGCTGTACACCGCCACATCCATACTATGAACGAGGTTTTCTAGAGCCCTCATATAATTTTTCGCCGTCACATCAACAAAACTCACCTCCCGCTGATCACCATGAAGAGTTGAAAGAACTGAAATCATTAATAGCGACACTTTCTCTTCAGTCGCAGCAAGTTGAAGAATATATCACGGGTCTTATTCATAAAATAGCTCAAGTGACAACCGAGCTAGAGAAAGACGCATGTGGTTCGGATATCGAGGAAGTCTTCAATGTTGTTGCGCATGACGAGTTCGGCCACAACAGCCTATATATTCGGTCGAACGAATCAGCGGAGGAAGAGGACGATCGAGCATGTTACAGTACTCGATCGAGCACTTTTGATGAGGGTTTTACTCGATCGAGTATCTGGTTTACTCGATCGACGGGTCTTATTGAAGAGGTTACTCGATCGAGCTATGCTTTTATTCGATCGAGTGATCATGGTGAGGAATTTACTCGATCGAGTGACCTTGTTACTCGATCGAGCACAGTGATTGCAGACAGCGATGTTTTGGCATCAGATTCTGTCCCGACCAACGGTGAGAAGGTAAACGAGAAGGTACTATCATTCTTTTTGTTGATTTCGGTGAGATTTGTTGTACACCTTCCGTTAAATTTTCTACTACTGTTGATTTAACGTCTCCGCCCCAGTTTGGGAGCAATTTGGAGGAACATTGTATTAATTCTTCTTGTACAGGTCTAGAAATGTTGAAGGACCCGGGAGGGGGATCGAAATATTCTATCCCGCCAAAGAAGAAAGTCCGGATAAGAATCGATGGAAGTGCGCTTTATGATGTGATAAACCGCTGCCCTGCTGTTGCTGTGATTAGGAGGACAATAGTGAAGCTCATGATGGCTGAAATAACTGCATTCAGTCAGAAGCCTAGTTGGAGCTCCTTAATTTTTGGTGATGGATGACAAAAGAAGGTCAAGCTGGGACCAACTGAAACTAGCGCTACCCGGGAGGCAACCCGAATTTTATTGTTTTCTGTTTTCGTTAATATTCGAACAATTTTAATGTTTTACTGTTTTAAGACTGTGGTTGTTGTAGGATTTCTTCCTTAGTTTCTGTCGAATGTTGTTGAAATGTGATGTATTCGATCGAGTGAATTTCTACTGAATTTCACTCGATCGAGCGGACTCTTGCTGCAAGTCGTTCGATCGAGCCCAATGATAACTCGATCGAGGAGTTTTCCACTATATTTTACTCGATCGAATAGGCTCCCACTGAAGTTTCACTCGATCGAGGTGTCCGCTGCTGTCCGAAGGAATTTCTGCTCCAAAACCTCACTTTCTCGTTCGGTTTGGGGAGGTTGTAAGTTCTCTTGTTTTTTCTTCCATCTTTTTGTTTTTGTTTCCATAGTTTTTTTTGTAGATATCCCATAGTAACATGTATTAGGTTGTGTACCCCATTTCCCCTTGTATGCTGTAGCCAATGAGGACATTGTCTGTTTTGGTTTAGGGAGGTGTAATGCATCCTTTTGCGTCTGCATTTTTCATTTGTTTGCATGCATTCACGTTTAATTTTTTTGCATTTTTTTCCGTTTTCTTTTCCTTTTATTTTATCTTTTCCACATAAAAATTCAAAAATACAAAAAAAATGCACGTCTATTTTTGCATATAGTCGAGTCAGAATGGAGTTTACAATGATGATATTGCCTTCTAAGTTATCTGTGTTGATTATTTAGTGTAGGTTTTCACCACTTTGCTGTGAAAATTATTTTTAGCATGTCCCGAATTCCGTTTTGAAAAATTTTACCTGGACTTTTAGGCTTGACTTGACTTGTATTTGACAAACTACTTAAAAATTCTGAGTTTTAGAGCCTATAACTGGTGACATTCATGATCGGTTCATCTAGGATTGAGAGTAGTACTCCCTTCATTTCATCGCATTTCACATGTATGACTTTTGATTGATTTTTGCCTGCACGCATGGTTTTGTGGTTGGTATCACATGTTTGGAGAATACTTGCATATCCCATTTTTCATTTTACCCATTTAACTCCACATTTAGCCAAAAACTGCCAGTTGACCTATAAACTACACCCAAATCTTAGCCTACCTTTTGTCGAGCTAGCTTAGTGTTGTTTGGTGGTATACGTTCATTGCATCGGTTTTGTTTTGGATTTCACTTTGGAGTTGGTATTTTGAGAATGTTGAAATGGAACTCGAAGTTGGTTGTTTGTCACGAACTTAGCGGAAAAAGAAAAAAGAAAAAAAAACATGGAATGAAAAATGAAAAGAAAAGAAAGAAAAAATGTATTCCCGCGCTTATCATTAAACCTTTTGGGAATTGAAAAAAAGAAAAAGAAAGAAAAAAAAAGAGAAGAGAAGAAAAGAAAAAATAAGCTAAGTATGTTTTACCCGTTTCAAGTTCCGTGGTTGTATGAGTTTCATGCCGAGCATGGCATTAAGTTTTTTGCGAGTAAGATAGATGGTGCCACTTTTGGTTGAGTCTTGGTAGCTAGCGCGATACGTTATCTCCTCTTTTCCATATTGTTTTTTTGTCTCTTCTTACCCATTTTACCTCACATAACCATAACTTGCAAACATTCGGCATGTGATAGTCATTGAAAGGTTGATATGCGTGTGTACGATAATTAGAATCTTTTGTCATACTAGTTGCATTGCATGATTTGTTGGTCCCAGTTAAGGGAGTGTCTTCATTTTCTTATCTTCTCCTCTTGCACATATATGTTTACCCATGTTTGATGAGAGAAGAGTGACCCGAGAGAGTCCAAAGTATACAAGTCTTTTAAGGTCTATTGTCCAAGTTGTTTTTCATTACATGTATGAATTCGTTGCTTTTGGTTTTGAACTTCATGGTGGCTGATTTTCTGCATTTAGACGGTTAATGAGTGATCCATAGTTGGCTCTGAGGCGATTCCATTCCAATAGGTAGTTAGTTAGTTTTTTTCCATTCTTGTAGTTGCATTGGTTTGCTTGAGGACAAACAAATGTTTGGTTTGGGGATATTTGATGCGTGCATATTTCATATACCTTTTAGTATCTTTTGGCGCGCATTTTCATGCATTTTCATGCGTTTTATGCGCTATTTTGCCCCTATTTTGCTTCTTTGTGTATTTCTTGTTGTTTTGCAGGAAAGTATGTAAAAGTCGCGAAAACCATGCCTCCTTGTCAAAAGTAAGCTATGCTTAGAAGATGAAAGTTGGAATAGGACTTACAAGCATTGGAAAGCGCCAATCGTCCAAGTGAAAAGCTACTCGAGGTGCGCACAATGGAGAAAGGAAGCTAAACAAGCAAAGAAGAACTTCAATTTGATAGTACCTACTTTGGAGAGCCATATCTCGAGTTCTACAACAGATAATCAGATGATTTCAATTGAAGATGAAAGCTTGTTCTCTTAGCTTTCCAACGTCACCAAAAACGCTTCATCTGGCGAGTAACGAAGAAATGACAGCCGTTTGAAATTCAGTGCGCAGTGCAGGAAATACGCGCTGAGAAGTACTCGATCGAGGAGTTCTCAGAAGAAAAGTACTCGATCGAGGGTTTCTTTGCTCGATCGAGTATTTGCCAGAGAGAAAGTGTTCGATCGAGTCCTTGCCTTACTCGATCGAGGGGTTTGGGAAGAAAAACTACTCGATCGAGTGATTTTTCACTCGATCGAGCAACTCACTTAAACCACAGTTTCCGCAGCTTTAGTTTTTAGGTTAAAACACTTAAGTTAACCTAATCTCCCTATATAAGGATTAGGTTAACAAATTTTCTAGAATTCACCATTAGTCAGTAGTTTCATTTTCAGTTTCTCTTTTGCGTTCCACTGTAGAAAGGAAACGGAGGAAACTCCGTTCTCCTTTCCTTCCGCGTTTTTCCAGATCTGTACTCATTCCTTGTTGTTAATCGGTAATCTTTATTTTAGTTTTCTTTTTTTCTTAATTTCTATTGAACCATATATTCAAATATATATATTAAGTATATATGTATATGTTTTGATAATGACAAGTCTAGCTATGTATATATTATATACTCGTGCGTATAATCGTGTGCTAAGTGTACAGAATATTAGTAACAAGATCTAATCAATCAAGTATAAAAGATTCAAGTACGATAGTCAAAGGATTGACTAAATCGAAGATTGAAGATCACAAGCGTGCCTAATGAACTAAAGTTATACTTATCAACTATAGCTTTAGTACGAGATTGATTCAAGTTATAGCTCGTAGCTATAACTCTATATTATGAAGAAATTATCGATATATGTGATTAGTTGAAACGATTTTAGTTTCCAAAATCGTCATGGACAATTAATGTTTAATTGGTATTCTATTTTTAGAATATGGAATTATTAATCTTAATAGGTTTATATAAAATATCTTTTGGTTAAATAGGAATAAATAATTTTCTTATGAGTTAATTATTTGTTACTAAATAAACTAAGGATTTTTATATAATCATAATTGTCAAATAATATAATCTAAATATGGTTTGATACGTTTTTAGGAAACGTGTGTCATGTCACGTTCCATAATTCGTATAGGATCAAATTAAGTAAATATTATGTATTTATTTAATATCCTAAACAAACTAGATTATATTATGATAATATAATTTATTATCTTTGACATGATTTAGGAAGTTGTTTTAATAAGGTTACTATTTGTTTATTATATAAAGATCTTTCCTAAATATGAATTAGGAAATTGATTCCTTATATAATACTTATAGTATATTATTAAAATCTTTCCTAAATATATTAAGATTAGATTTATGGTAAGTATTACTAAAAGACTAGTATTCTAGTTTAAGTAATATTCCTAAATCATCTAGGGTTTTAATTACCTAGATATAAATCTATATAAATAGACTACCATGATACATTAAGCCATACGAAATACACACATATATTCACGCATATCAAAGAACAAAACCGCCGATCATTACTCTTCAAGATTCAAGCTTTTCATTGTCATATCCAATTCAAGATTCAAGTGCTCAAGCATTGATCTTATTCATTCAAGATTGTGACATCAAGAAACATTGAAGACTTTATCTTATTAACGTAAGATAGATCGAGTATTTAGCGGTACTCATTGTAAGGCAAGTATTTAACGGTATTTGTCATAGCTAGATATTTAACGGTATCTAGATAGAGTTGCGACTAACATCAAAGTTGCACGAGTAGGGTTGATAAAATTGTAATCCAGAGTTGGTACTAATTTTATTAATCGAGAATAGTGGACGTAGGTTTCAAAGTGTGAAACTGAACCACTTCAAAAATATTGTGTCTCTCTTCATTATTTATTCTACTCGACGATCATCATACAACCATACACACATCGAAGAAGATTTTGAAAAAGAAGGCATACTCAATTCAACCCCCCCTTCTTGAGTATATTATATCAATAGACTCTTCAATTGGTATCAGAGCCTCGTGCTCTTGATCGCCTAGCCGCGTGAGTTTTGATCCTTCTATTGATTCTATATTATATACACTATCAACAATGGATTCCAAGCATCTCAAGTGCCCTATCTTCGATGGCATGAACTATAGTCTATGGAAGAATATGATGACTCATTACATCAAGGGATGTGATTGGGAATGTTGGAAGATCATTCAAACCGGACCAAAGAAAATCTTGGTTGCCGCCGCCAATGGAACAACCTACGAAAAGATGGAAAGCGATTATGTGGAAAGTGACTACAAAATTGCAGAAAAAAATTCTAAGGCTATGAGCCTCCTACAAAACGGTATGATAACCTCAGAATTTGATAGATTCTCATCCTGTAATTCCGCTAAGGAAATATAGGATAGTCTCGAACTTGCCTACGAAGGAACATCCGCAGTCAGGAAACATCGTATAGATTTGCTTATTCAAAGATATGAACTTTTCAATATGGAAAAGAATGAATCTATTGATAGCATGTCTGCACGATTTTCTTGTATTATTAATGAACTGCGGAACCTTGGTAGAAAGATCGATTCTGAGGATATCATTCGAAAGATTCTCAGGAGTCTCACCAAAAAGTGGCAACCAAAGATCACAGCTATAGAAGAAGCAAGAGATCTATCTCAGATCACCTACCAAGAACTTATTGGATCTCTGATGGCTCATGAGATCATGCTAAATAAGGATGATGACGATCCCAAAGGGAAGGGCGTCGCTTTACAAGCCTCCACAAGCGAAGTAAGCGAAAAAGAACTTGAGGATGAAACAGTTCTATTCGCAAGACGCTTTAAGAAAGCAGTGTTCAAGGGTAGATACAAAAACCCTAACAACAAAACAGTCGACAAAAAGAAAACTGACACCAAACAAACATTCTTTAAAAAGGGATGTTTTAAGGGCGGTCAAGAAGATCATATGATCAAGGATTGTCCAAGCTGGGACAAAATCAAAGACAAGTCAAAAAGAGAAAAGACCAAAACAGAGTTCAAGAAAGTAATGCTTGCATCATGCTGGGGAGAATTAGAATCTGAGGATGACGAGGACTCCGAAGAAGAAGAAGTAGCACACTTGTGCCTAAGCAACGTCAGCCTAGATCTAATCTCAAACGACAATGATGAACATGATGCATCTAATATGTGTCTCCTTGGAGAATCCGACTCAGACGACGACGACGACGAAGAGGTAAATTTTCGTCAACTCAAAAGTCAAGTTAAAAATCTATCTAAGGCTATGTTAATTAAATATTTTTGAGGAAACCCTAGACCAATGTCATGAACAAAGTCTTGAGTTAGATGACTTGAAGGAACAGATCCTCGACATTGCTGAGGAAAATCAACTTCTGAAAGCCAAAGCCAAGAAACTGAAATCCAAAATAAGCATTGAAGCAAATGCTAAGTTGGAAACAGTTATGTCTGAGAAAAAGGTTCTTGAGTCTAAAGTTATAGCTAATGAAGCTATAACCTCAAAACTGAAACTTAACATCAAAGAGCTTCAATCTAAAGTTATAGCTAATGAAGCTATAATTTCAGATTTGAGAAAGGCTAATGATCTTCTAAAGTCCAAATCTTCGATTATGGTCGAAGATGTGACTTATCTAGAAGAAGTTGAGATCCTCGAAAGCAAAATTATGGATCTAGAATTCAATCTATCTAAAGTCATAAAGGAACATGCCAAAATTGTGTCCGACTTCCATAAAGACATTCAAAACTTAAAAGAGTCTAGTAACACTGACCATAGTAAATGTAAGAAAGAAATAGACTCCCTAAAGGACCTCCTTCTTCATGCTCGGAAAGTTCACGAAAAGTCGGAAGGAAGCACTAACGTTCTAAAGTTCCTAACTGAACAATCCGACAACAACATGAAGATGGGTTTAGGTCACGAGTGTTATGGAAGAAGGGATCACTCAAAGTGTAAACAAAGCCCAACAGACAGAGACTTTAGAAGAAGAAAATATGCCGACCTTCCTGAGTATTTAATATGCACTTATTGTGGCCATACTGGACACCTCCGAGAAAACTGTGTAAAACACGCACAAGACTTTAAAACCGGTGTTAAGTTTGTTAAATCCTTAGGAATTCCAAACGACACTATTTCTATCTCTGACAATGATGATGAAAAAGTTGAGGAAAGAAATATTGACCATAGATGGTTCTACGACATGACATTTGATTACGAAGAAAAGAAAAATAGAACCAAACAAACTCCTCAACAAACAACACATAAAAATTGGTCACCAAGAGTCCAAACTAAGACTTACACAAAAACATCAAAACCTAACTACTACCAATATAGAAAGACCTATGCTAGACAAGTTTGGGTTAAAAAGGAAGATGTATGTGTGATTACTAACAACAAAGGACCCAAGTATGCTTGGGTACCTAAATCCTGTCTTTAAAATTATTCGTGCAGGTTGTCGCCAAGGAAAATAATCTATGGTATCTCGGCAGTGGATGCTCAAGACATATGACAGGCGACGTAAATTTATTCCAAACCCTAAAACCCTTTGATGGAGGTAAAGTTACCTTTGGAGATAACAAAAAGGGAAAGATCATCGTAATTGGTAAGATAGGTATTTCATCTTCTCATACTATAAATGATGTATACCTTGTAAGTGGTCTTAAACACAATCTCATCAGTATATCTCAATTATGCGACAAAGGAAACAAAGTAGTTTTTCATTCAGATATATGTCGTATAATCTTAGAAGGCAACGGTAAAGTAATACTTGAAGGTCACATGATGAAAAATGTTTATATGATTGATTTAAATGTTGTACCTACTGATTCTCTATCATGCATGAAAGTTACGTTAGATGATCCATGTCTATGGCACAAGAGATTTGGTCATATTAGCTCACCTATTCTAAGTAAGCTGAAAAGATGGGACTTGGTCGAAGGTCTTCCAAAGATCAAATTTGATCAAGAAAAGATGTGTGACACATGTGCACGATGTAAACACGTCAGATCATCCTTTAAGCCAAAGAGAGTGGTAAGTACGGAACAAGCTCTTGAACTAGTACACATGGATCTATGTGGCCCTATGAAGGTAAGAAGCAGAGGTGGTTCCAGGTACGTTTTCGTTCTAGTTGATGATTACTCTAGATTTGTTTGGCCAATCTTTCTTCACTCTAAAGACGAAACATTCGATGAATTTGTTAGTCTCATGAAACTTGTCCAAAACAAATATAAATCAAACCTAGTAACAATTCGTACTGACCATGGAACTGAGTTTGACAATCATGCTTTTATTGAGTTCTGTAAAACCAATGGTGTTGGACATAACTTCTCGGCCCCTAGAACCCCACAACAAAATGGAGTCGTAGAACGAATGAACAGAACCCTAGAAGACATGGCTAGAAAAATGCTTCTTTGTAGTGGCCTACCTAGAAACTTTTGGGCTGAGCCTATCAGTACAGCTTGCTATATCCATAATCGTGCTATGATTAGACTGTTGGGGCTGGTGTCCTTGACAATTAAGTACAATGACTTATTAAATCTCTTTAAGGATCACAAGGGCATACTTCAGTATTATTATCAGTTGATCCACGTTTATCAATAACGGTTGGCTTGCTAGATAAGTTTGACGTTATTGTCATACGGATGGCGGTGATCAACTGGTCCCTATACGTCACACCTATAGGACACGTTTGAGAGATGTGAAGGTATGAAAATACAGTCACATTTATGCCGGATACGACTAAACAGTTAGTCAGAGGTATTGACTATTAAATTAGTCAATAAGATGTTGAGATGATTATTTAATACGGATTAAATAATTCTAGCTAATACGGATTACATGATTAATTCGTAAAATTAAATATAAACGGTTATATTTAATTAAATATTGTATTCGCGTATTAATATAAACAGTTATATTAATTTGGGTAATTATACAATATCGTATTTTATCAGACCGTTATTAATATATCGACTGTATTAATAACTGATAACATGTTACGATTTATAAATAAAAACCCGCGGACAACTCATAGCTAATTGGGTCGAATCACGCATTGAAATAAGGTAAGAGTGAAAGCCCACTCCTACCCGACATCCAATTCGGCCGGCCGTGTACTACATAAGGAGAGGGACTCTCCTTATGTTAGATACTCTTGTTGCACTGACAAATAATTCTCAAGGCAAAATTAGGGTTTTGAGAGCATTCTTCTCCCAAAACCTCAGATCTCACATCTAAAACCTGAATAGCTCTCCCAATATTGCAAGGCAGTTGGAGAAGATTTCTAGCCCACGCGGCCACGTCTCATTCTAAGTCTTGGGTGCAAGTTATAGGAGGGAATTTGTGTTAATTCCTGTTCTTAGGCCTTTCGCACAAGGACTAAAGGTTGTACTTCTTTTCTCATCCTTTTTAATCTTATGATGATATTCACGACTGTACTTTTCATTATAATCCTGCAAGTTTAGGGCGAATACACGTTTTATTCTCCACAAGTGGTATCAGAGCCATAGGCCATGAAATTTTACAATTGTGTTTTTCATAAGATTTAAAAATTTTGAAATTCGAAGCATTCAGCCTTGGCACTCGATCGAGTCTCTGTAGCACTCGATCGAGTGCCCTTGTACCAGGACTCGTACGTGTGATTTTAGGGTTGCAATCGATCTTGTTTTCGATTCTTATTTGCATATTGTTAATTAATCGATATTTTTAGCAATATGTGGATCTTTTGTTGTTTTTATTTTTGATTTACACGTTTTATATCAAGATAAAAACTTGTTTTGATTAAAAGTGCAGCGATTTGCGTGTTAACGAGTCACTCGATCGAGCCCGTGCTGCACTCGATCGAGTGACACTGACACTCGATCGAGTGCCCCTGTTGCTCGGTCGAGTGCTCATGTTTGAGGCTCTCTTTTTCGAAAATAACTTGTTTCTTATTTTCACATGACTTAAAATAATATACTGTATACGGAAATAGTATATTATTTAGTGAAACGGTTCACTCTCGTTCGATACATATTATTTTAAAACGGTTTAAGATAATAGGATTATATGTTTATTAAAATTGGTGATTAAAGCGGTATAGTCTCATAATTTTAATCTTAAAAGGTGGTTTGGTAAAAATTTATTAATCATAATAACAGTATTATGTCATGTATGAATTTTAATTTAGTTGATGCATCTTAATTATTTATCGTCTTGTGAATGCTTAGTGAATGCTTTCAATAACGTATTTATTTTTGCAAACGGTTGTAACTTAGTGTGGCCTTAGAAGATTGTGTTACCGTAATGATGGGACACAGTCTTGCTTGTAATTTTGAGATCTTGAATCTGCGGTTTTGGGTTTTTGCCATATAATTACTTTTGTATTTAAATTAGAATGTAAATAGGTTATATTTGTAATTTAAATTAGTAATTTTGTGAAGACCAAAGACGGAGACCGGATGCTCACTCCCGCTGCAAGGACCAAGATGGAACATCAAGACAAGCTTCTAGGGTCCAACGGTGGATTCCAAGTTGTTTTATGTTTATTTTGGTAGGATAGGCCACACTAGGACTTCTATTTACGTTTATTGCATTTATCTTTATGCTTTCATCGATAGTAGCTTGCATCATTTTCCGCCTAAAAACCAAACCACCTATAACATGCCTGAAAACTGACTCATGTAGAGGTTACGCGTTAGTTTTCTGTAACAATACAGATGTCACGTGTCACATGTAAAGCCATCACTTTATTTAATTCATTCACGCATATGCTATATTTTAGTTCACTTAATATGAATAAATATAAGTCGATGGGGTCTTCCTCGTATAACAAAAAATTGGGATTAGTCTTTATAAATCAGCCTCCCATGAATCCCTTCTTCGTCGGTAGGCATAATATGACCCCTTCTACGTCGGGTAAGTGGGAACAGATGATTTATTTTATCTCAATATCATGGTCACTCGATACTATCTAGTGACTGAGATGGACTAATAGATAGGATATACAGAAATCTATCGACCAAGAGTTCCAACGGTGGAATTAGCCAAACTGTGGGCTTATCAATATACGGAAATTGAGTCTTGGGATCGTTTATATAATTCTTGAGGGAGATCAATTATATAAATGCATGAGTCTACGAGTTTAAATTCAATTTAATATAGACTTAAATCACAACAATAAGTTGCTTATATGGTTTTGTTTTATCTTCTTTTTCAGTGTAGAACACGTTCATTAAAACTGCTGTATAACTAAAATGGCTGGTGAAGACCCAATGCCAAGTGCCAAGCTAGCACGTGAATCCTGGCTAAAGGCCTTCATGGACTCCATGAATCAGTCAACTAGACTGAGGAATGATGGGTCAAACTTCTCTGACTGGGAGGCAGCACTACGGAATGCTGCCATTGCTGACGGAAAGCTTAAGTATTTAACTGAGCCCATTCCGGCACACCCAGGAACTGGAGCTAGAGCCAACGAAGTTCGCGCTCATAGCGACTTCGTCATGGAAGCAGGTGCGATAAAGAACGTACTCATCTATGCAATGGAATCAAATTTGCAAAGACGCTTCATATCCCATGGTGCAAACAAGATTTTCACCACGCTCTCTAACGAATTCTCCAAAGCTCCGAGAATTGTTTCTTATGAGCATACCTGTCGCTTCTTTGAGGCGAAACTCCAGAAGGGCCAAGCTGTTAACCCACATATTCTCAACATGATTGAGAATATCGAGAAACTGGAGACCCTGAACTGCAAGATCAGTGAGAACATAATCGTTGATCGTATGCTTCATTCGCTTCATGATGGGTTCGCCCTCTTTAGGGCCAACTACTACATGAACGACATGAAGAAGACTCCTCATGAGCTCCACTCCCTTCTCGTACAGACTGAGAAGGATCTGAAATTAAGTGGGAGCATGAAGCAGGATGTTCTCATGATCTCCAGTAAGGGAAAGGGTAAAGGGAAGGCTAAAGCTCAGGGCGACCTAGCAGTAGGTTAGCCCAGGTTCAAGAAACCAGGATTTACTAAGAGTGGGCCAGGTGAGTCGAGCAACTCACAGGGCAAGACAAAGAGCAAGGATACTAGCATGGAATGCCACCACTGCCACAAGACTGGGCATTGGAGGCGCTCATGCCCCGTGTATCGCGAGGACATTAAGGCAGGCCGCGTTACTCCTGTTGGTATGTCTTCTTCTTCTTTTATTCACATGATTGAGATTAACCATGCAAGTTGCGGAACTTGGGTACTTGATACTGGTTGTGGTTCTCATCTATGTAATCATGTGCAGGGCCTCCGCAACCAAGAACCCCTAATCAAGGGTGAGGTGGACCTGCGTGTCGGGAATGGAGCACGCGTTGCTGCAGTCTCGAAGGGAACATACGTGATCCAGCTTCCAAGTGGATTCGAGTTATTTTTATATAACTGTTATTATGTTCCTAGTTTGTCCAAAAACATTATTTCAGTTTCTGCACTTGACAAACTCGGTTTTTCATTTGTAATAGAGAATACTAGCTGTATTTTTTCCTTACACAATATGATTTATGGCAAGTGTAACAACCCGACCCGCCACCGTTGTAACACAACCCCAATAAGATGGGTGTGCACTTTTGGGCCCGTTGTTTGTCCTCACTTAAGCCCAAAAGCACAAGGCCTTGTTACTAAATGGTGGGTGGGAGCTATTATAAACATATCACAAGCCTCACGTTCTACCGATGTGGGACAACTTTCCTCTCATACTCTTGGGGTGTTACAAACTCCCCCACTTAAAGAACACAACGTCCTCGTTGTGCCTCAAACTTGACTGCAACCAAGCCCAGAATCCTCCCCGCTAGGTTGGTGCCCCGGGTACTCCCGACCACAGGCTCACCAAACGGTCGAAGGGTCGCTCTGATACCATCTGAAACAACCCGACCCGCCACCGTTGTAACACAACCCCAATAAGATGGGTGTGCACTTTTGGGCCCGTTGTTTGTCCTCACTTAAGCCCAAAAGCACAAGGCCTTGTTACTAAATGGTGGGTGGGAGCTATTATAAACATATCACAAGCCTCACGTTCTACCGATGTGGGACAACTTTCCTCTCATACTCTTGGGGTGTTACAAACTCCCCCACTTAAAGAACACAACGTCCTCGTTGTGCCTCAAACTTGACTGCAACCAAGCCCAGAATCCTCCCCGCTAGGTTGGTGCCCCGGGTACTCCCGACCACAGGCTCACCAAACGGTCGAAGGGTCGCTCTGATACCATCTGAAACAACCCGACCCGCCACCGTTGTAACACAACCCCAATAAGATGGGTGTGCACTTTTGGGCCCGTTGTTTGTCCTCACTTAAGCCCAAAAGCACAAGGCCTTGTTACTAAATGGTGGGTGGGAGCTATTATAAACATATCACAAGCCTCACGTTCTACCGATGTGGGACAACTTTCCTCTCATACTCTTGGGGTGTTACATCAAGGCAGTTTCCATGAATGGAATTTATGTTTTAGATCAAACTACCGAGATATTACATGTGAATAACAAGAGATTAAAGGTAGGTGACAAAGATCAAACTTACCTATGGCATTGTCGTATGGGACACATAAATGAGAAACGCGTAAAACAGCTCATACAGAATGGAGCAATATCGCCCTTTGATTTCGAATCATATGGCACGTGTGAATCATGTCTCATTGGCAAAATGACTCGTATTTCCTTCAAAGGTGTTGGAATGCGCGCTGCCGACCTATTAGGACTCATACATACGGACGTATGTGGCCCTATGTCAATCAACGCACGAGAAGGCTATAGGTATTTCATCACTTTCATGGATGATTTGAGTAGATATGGCTATGTCTACTTGATGAAACATAAAAGTGAATCCTTTGACAAGTTCAAAGAATACCAGAATCGGGTACAGAACCAGCTGGGTAGAAAGAATAAAGCACTACGTTCGGATCGTGGTGGTGAGTATCTTTCACACGAGTTTGATCAACACATTAAAGACTGTGGCATCGTGCTACAGTTGACTCCACCTGGAACACCACAATTAAATGGTGTGTCCGAACGGAGAAATCGAACTCTACTCGATATGGTTCGATCCATGATGAGTCACACCGTTGTGCCTGATTCATTGTGGGGCTATGCTCTTTTGTCAGCCGCTCTAATACTTAACCGAAGTCCGTCTAAAGCTGTTGACAAGACTCCATACGAATTATGGAAGGGAACGGTCCCTAACTTGTCCTTTATTCGGGTTTGGGGCTGCGAGGCTTATGTCAAGTGGAGACACGAGGATAAACTCGGCCCGCGATCGGTCAAGACATACTTTATAGGTTATCCAAAGGGAACTTTTGGTCATTACTTCTACTCGCCAACCGGACAACGTGTTTTTGTTGCGGCTAGTGCGACGTTCTTAGAGAAAGAATTTCTCGAGAACAAGTCGAGTAATAGAACCTTCGAGTTATCGGAGGTTCAAGAACCAACTACCGAACAACCATTGGAGGAAACAGTTCCTTCAACCGAGGCTGCGGTAGATATTCCTGAGGAACCTAGGAGGTCGGGAAGAGTCTCTATTCCTCCGGACAGATACATTGGTATGGTCGAGGAACGTGATATAGATGACGTCTTACTCCTAGAGGGTAATGAACCCACAACCTATAAAGGTGCCATGACCAGTTCTGACTCAAAGCTATGGCTAGAAGACATGCAATCCGAGATGGACTCCATGTATAAGAACAACGTGTGGGATCTTGTGGACCTACCTGCAAAGGTACGTCCCCTTCAATGCAAATGGCTTTACAAGATAAAGCATGCCGTGGAAGGTCAACAAGATATCCACAAGGCTAGACTAGTTGCTAAAGGTTTCACCCAAGTGCCAGGCTTGCACTACGATGAGATCTTTGCACCCGTAGTCATGCTACGTTCCATTCGGATTATCTTAGCGATCGCCGCATTTCACGATTATGAAATATGGCAAATGGACGTTAAAACTGCCTTCTTAAACGGTTATTTGGAGGAAGAGTTGTACATGGTACAACCCGAGGGTTTTATTGATCCAGAACATCATAAGAAAGCTTGCAAGCTTAAGCGTTCCATCTATGGACTTAAGCAAGCATCGCGGAGTTGGAATCATCGCTTCGACCAAGTGATAAAAGAGAATGGGTTCATTCGTTCAGTCGAGGAACCATGTCTCTATATCAAGTCGAGTGGGAGCAAGATTGTATTCCTAGTACTGTATGTCGACGACATACTCTTGATTTGGAATGACATACCTCTCTTATCTTCGGTTCAAGCATGGTTGAAGAACCATTTCCAGATGAAAGATCTGGGAGAGGCACAAAGAATTTTAGGCATCCGTATCTACAGGGATAGATCACGACGGATGTTGTCTCTCAGTCAGGAGTCTTATATAGATAAGATCCTGGAGAGATTCAGCATGACGAACTCCAAGAAGGGGTTCCTTCCTATGACTCCTGGGCTTCACTTGAGCAAGACTCAAGAAGCTAAGTCATTGGAAGAGAAAGAGCGCATGAGTCGGATTCCTTATGCTTCGGCAATAGGATCGATCATGTATGCCATGATATGCACACGTCCTGACGTTGCATATGCATTGAGTATGACAAGTCGATTCCAAGCTCATCCAGGTGAACAACACTGGATGGCCGTGAAAAACATTCTTAAGTACCTACGGAGGACTAAAGATTGGGGATTGACTTACGGAGGCGACTCGACGCTCTGCGCCACGGGTTACGCAGATGCTAGCTTCCAAACGGATCGAGATGACTCGAAATCTCAGTCTGGATTCGTTTTTACTCTTAATGGCGCTGCTGTCAGCTGGAAAAGTTCTAAACAGAGTGTTACAGCAGATTCTACGACTGAGTCCGAGTACTATGCCACCTCGGAAGCAGCTAAGGAAGCGATATGGATGCGTCAATTCTTACAAGGACTATCAGTAGTGCCTAGTTCGAATGACCCAATCACCGTTTATTGTGATAATAAAGGTGCCATCTTCCAAGCTAAGGAGCATAAGTCTAGCAACAAGGCTAGGCATGTACAACGGAAAGCTTACTAATCAGAGATTACGTGGAGCAAAAGGAGATTTTCATTGATAAGATCGCTACGGATGACAACATAGCTGATCCTCTCACAAAAGCATTACCACGTGATAAGCATGAAGGGCACATTCATTCCATGGGAATTGGATGTGTTCCTAAGTTGTAGTACTCTTTTATGAATTCCTGTAATAATTCATTTTCTCGTGTACTCTATTCAACCTTATTGTTATGATATATAATGTTTTGTTTCTCATGTGGAATTGTACGCCAATTTTGAACACCACAAAGTGAACTGATTAACATTACATCGTTTTGGTCCTTGATTACCCACTTGAGCTAATAACTCAGGTAATCATTTTGTGACGTTGGTTGATGGTGGGTTCAACGAGCCATAAGTCACGCGGCTGACTAACCAATCACAAAGGCGAGTTATACGGATATCTCGTAGGACACCCCGTGACAGCGTTATGGAGTCCTAAATGTTTTATAACATTGGGTGCCAGGTCGTGGATAGGACCTCCATAGTGTTCCTTAGAGTCGAGTCTTTTGACTTTCAACTGTCTCTTGAGATTAAGGCAGATTTTGGGTAACTTTGGTTTCTTTCCCACGGTCACCGTAACAGGGGCCAAGAGGATTTTTTCTGGGTTATTTCATGCTGCGCGATATCGGCAGGATTCGAGTTGAGGGAAATATCCAAACCCTTATCAGGATTTTATCATTTCTCAGGGCCACTCGAGGAGTAGTAACTGAAATGCATGGCCATGCTCGAATACAGATTCGTTTTATCAGTTAAGTTACTCTCTAGTCGGGGAAACCACTCTTGATACAGATCGCTTGTGAGATACGACCTTTGCGAATGCGGATTTGCAAATTGTCTTACATTGAGTGGGAGAAATTTTAAAAGGATATGAGAATCGGTTATCGCACCTACACTTGTACGGACAAGTGGGAGTTTGTTGGAGCTTGTGTCCTCCACATGTAGTGTGATAACGTCATTGCACATACCCTAGTACGGACAAGTGGGAGATTGTTGGGACTGGTGTCCTTGACAATTAAGTACAATGACTTATTAAATCTCTTTAAGGATCACAAGGGCATACTTCAGTATTATTATCAGTTGATCCACGTTTATCAATAACGGTTGGCTTGCTAGATAAGTTTGACGTTATTGTCATACGGATGGCGGTGATCAACTGGTCCCTATACGTCACACCTATAGGACACGTTTGAGAGATGTGAAGGTATGAAAATACAGTCACATTTATGCCGGATACGACTAAACAGTTAGTCAGAGGTATTGACTATTAAATTAGTCAATAAGATGTTGAGATGATTATTTAATACGGATTAAATAATTCTAGCTAATACGGATTACATGATTAATTCATAAAATTAAATATAAACGGTTATATTTAATTAAATATTGTATTCGCGTATTAATATAAACAGTTATATTAATTTGGGTAATTATACAATATCGTATTTTATCAGACCGTTATTAATATATCGACTGTATTAATAACTGATAACATGTTACGATTTATAAATAAAAACCCGCGGACAACTCATAGCTAATTGGGTCGAATCACGCATTGGAATAAGGTAAGAGTGAAAGCCCACTCCTACCCGACATCCAATTCGGCCGGCCGTGTACTACATAAGGAGAGGGACTCTCCTTATGTTAGATACTCTTGTTGCACTGACAAATAATTCTCAAGGCAAAATTAGGGTTTTGAGAGCATTTATCTCCCAAAACCTCAGATCTCACATCTAAAACCTGAATAGCTCTCCCAATATTGCAAGGCAGTTGGAGAAGATTTCTAGCCCACGGGGCCACGTCTCATTCTAAGTCTTGGGTGCAAGTTATAGGAGGGAATTTGTGTTAATTCCTGTTCTTAGGCCTTTCGCACAAGGACTAAAGGTTGTACTTCTTTTCTCATCCTTTTTAATCTTATGATGATATTCACGACTGTAATTTTCATTATAATCCTGCAAGTTTAGGGCGAATACACGTTTTATTCCCCACATAGACCTATCCTTAAAAAGACACCTTATAAACTTCTTCGAGGTCGTAAGCCAAACATATCTCATTTAAAATGCTTTGGAAGTAAATGCTTTGTTCATAACAATGGTAAAAACAGATTAAGCAAATTCGACCCTAGAAGTGATGAAGCAATCTTTATAGGATATTCAGATCATAGTAAAGCCTACAAAGTGTTTAACAAACGTACCTTATGCATAGAGGAAAGTATTCATGTTATCTTTGATGAAAATAATGTCTTCGATAAGCCATTACAGGATATAGAGGAAAACCTAGACGAACCTGATTTCAGGTTATCAAGGGAAGATCCTCCTGAAATGGAAATTGAAGAAGGAGAACCTCAAGGAACTCATGATGAACTCAACTTGGGAGAAAATGGTGCGAGAAATGATGCTACAGTTGATGATACTGTAGATAACTCTCAAACCAAAGACTTGGAACCCAGAGTTACAGCTGATGAAGCTGTAACTTTGAATCAAAACCAAAGGGAAGAGGCCAGAGTTATAACTGACCCTACTATAAACCCAGGTTTGGATTCAGGGGGAACAAGTCAAGATCCCGAGTCAAGTTCAGGTAATGCTAATAATCAATCAAGGAACTGGAGATACAAAGGCTCTAATCCTTTGGACAATGTTATAGGAAGCCTGACAGATGGAGTTCAAACTCGAAGGAGCTTAAATAACTTTTGCTCATTCTACTCCTTTCTCTCCACCATTGAACCTTCAAATATCAAGGAAGCTCTCGCAGATCCAGACTGGATAGTTGCCATGCAAGAAGAACTCCAGCAATTTGAAAGAAACAAAGTTTGGCATCTTGTTCCTCGACCAAAGGACAGATCTGTCATTGGAACTAGATGGGTATTCAGAAATAAATTGGATGACACTGGAGTCATTGTTCGAAATAAGGCCAGGCTAGTGGTTCAAGGATACAACCAACAGGAAGGGATTGATTATGACGAAACCTTTGCTCCTGTTGCTCGTCTTGAGGCAATAAGACTACTCATTGCATTTGCAGCACACAAGGGAATGAAGCTTTTTCAGATGGACGTTAAGACTGCCTTTCTTAATGTCTATCTCCAAGAGGAAGTATTTGTTGAACAACCTCCTGGATTGACTGACAGCAAACTCAAAGATCATGTATTCAAATTGGACAAAGCTCTCTATGGCCTGAAACAAGCACCTAGGGCATGGTACGACAGATTATCAAAGTTCCTATTGGAGAGTGGATTCAAGAGAGGGTCTGTGGATAAAACCCTATTTATTAAAAGCGAGAACTCAGATCTATTAGTCGTTCAGATCTATGTTGACGATATTATTTTTGGCTCAACTAATAAAAAGTTGTGCAAGTACTTCTCTAAGTTGATGACTTCTGAGTTCGAGATGAGTATGATGGGAGAATTAAAGTTATTCCTTGGACTTCAAATACAACAAACTGAAGAAGGAATCAAAGTTCATCAATAAAAATACGTCAAGGAGTTGCTAAAGAAATTCGGAATGGAAACCTCTCATGCAATGCCTACTCCAATGGTCACAGATAAAAAGTTAACCAAAGACGAAGATGGTAAGTCTGTAGATGAAACAACTTACCGAGGTATGATTGGCTCACTTCTTTATCTTACAGCAAGTCGTCCAGATAATGTTTAGTGTCTGTGTTTGTGCGAGATTCCAATCTGCACCAAAAGAATCGCACATGATTGCAGTTAAAAGAATATTGAGATACCTAATCGGAACCTCAAAATTATATCTATGGTATCCTATGGACTGTAACTTTAACCTAGTAGGATATTCAGATGCGGATTATGCAGGATGTTCCCTAGACAGAAAAAGCACCTCCGGACTTGCTACCTTTGTAGGTCCTTGCATTATATCTTGGGGATCCAAGAAACAAAATTATGTCGCTCTCTCAACTGCTGAAGCAGAATATATTGCAGCCGCACTGGTATGTTCTCAACTTTTATGGTTAAAGCAACAACTACACGATTATGGTGTTGATGTTGGATGTGTGCCTATCTTGTGTGATAATACGAGTGCTATTATTATATCTAAAAACCCAGCCCAGCACTCGAGAACTAAACATATTGAAATTAGACACCACTTTCTACGAGACCATGTTGAAAAGAAAAATATTAAATTGGAATTTTGTAGTACGGAAAAACAATGGGCAGATATCTTCACTAAACCATTGGCTAGAGAACGCTTTGAGACTTTGCGATTGGAAATTGGTTTAATCGGTGGCAACAAATCAAATCTTAAAAGCAAAAATAACCCAATGATTGACTACGGTTTAGATGAGATTATATGACTGTGTCCGCATACTCCGCTGCATGTGTATGTGTGTATTCAATGATAAATTATGTGAACATAATTATGTTATGAAATTCATGTATGTATGTGTGCACAACTGAATCTCACAATAATATTACGTCATATATTATGATCAAACCTACAATATATACACCTATATAATAGTAATAATACATATTATTCAAATAAAAAAAAGGGGAAAAACATATCTTACCTTACACGAAAACCGTGTTAATATACCCCACTACACCCCATCATCACCGTCCACGTGTCACCTCACCATCACTATTGACTTTTACTACCCTACACATTTACTACCCCTAACTCCCTCTTATTGTCTTCACCAAAACCCAAATCCCAAAATAAACCAAAGAAACCTCCAAAAATACAATCAAGCCTCAAGAAGCAAAACCCACCATCTCCACCTTCCACCACACCATCACCAACACCCATCTCTGTGTCCATTCCGACGACCGACACCGGAAACGTTGCAAACTTAACCAAGACTCACCTGTAGTTCCTGAATATTCACCGGAGTTCAATTGGTTAGTAGGGACAAACTCTCTTGTTGTGAAGCTGTGGTGTTGTACAATCGGTTGAAGGGACGAAGGTAAATTTAGCTTCGTTGATTTGTTTCAAGATTTGTTTCAAGATTCTAATGTGTTGGTTAAAGAAAAGGTGTGCTCGAGCTATTGTTTAAAAAAACAAAAGGAGTTATTAATGATGCAAGTTATGGAGTCATACCGAGAAGCCGTGTGTGTGACAAAATCCTCAAGTTCATGGGTATTTACCTTGATGACATTGATTTAAATTTAGGCAAAAGAATAGGTGGTGAACAAAAACCAAATGTTTCTCCATCGTTTGAGGGATTGGATGCTAAGATGGATGGGATTCTTGGTTTATATAAAGTTATAAAAAAAAAAAAAAATTGATAAGAGAATTGAGAAGGTTGGTGTTCGCGCCCAGATTACGTCAATCCTTATGCCAAGAAGCCATAATTCTTGCTCTCGTCCGTAATCAGAATTGCAGTGCTCATACTCTGTTCTTGTTTTAGTTTAGTCTTCGGTATTTTCGGCTGTTGTGTTTGAGTCCGGAATGGACTTCCTCAAACTCTTACTCTTGTCCTAGCCCAACTCTGAAACTATCTTTTGCCCAACAAAATCCGAGGCCCACTAGTCCTTATATTGCCTAATCCCTCGGTATCTTTCGTTAAATTTGTGGCCCATCTAAAACATTATCCAAGCCGGCCCAATTTTCTCATATTTGACCTATATTCGGCCCAGTGGCATAGTATTTCGGTTTAGTTGTGTATATTTCTAACACTCGTACTTGTTTTGTATGATGTCTTGTGTTTGTGTGATACGTCTTTGTTGCATGCTTATTCATGTTTCGTCGTATATTATTCTAGTCGTTTCATGTCTTTGTTCTCATCTTTTCGATGATGTCAAAAGGGGGAAAAATGGGACTTAGATTAGAATTTGCCTAAGCTTGCTCCTTGTCGTAATTCATTGTCTCTTAGGGTTCTTAAAGGATATGAGATAGATAGAAGATAGAAACCCAAAGTGAATCTTTGCTATGAATGACCATTATTATATTGAGGGGGAACAAATACTTAGTCACAAATCTAAGAAGACTTGCCATCATCAAAAAGGGGGAATTTGTTGAACCATATATTCAAATATATATATATTAAGTATATATGTATATGTTTTGATAATGACAAGGCTAGCTATGTATATATTATATACTCGTGTGTATAATCGTGTGCTAAGTGTACAGAATATTAGTAACAAGATCTAATCAATCAAGTATAAAAGATTCAAGTACGATAGTCAAAGGATTGACTAAATCGAAGATTGAAGATCACAAGCGTGCCTAATGAACTAAAGTTATACTTATCAACTATAGCTTTAGTACGAGATTGATTCAAGTTATAGCTCGTAGCTATAACTCTATATTATGAAGAAATGATCGATATATGTGATTAGTTGAAACGATTTTAGTTTCCAAAATCGTCATGGACAATTAATGTTTAATTGGTATTCTATTTTTAGAATATGGAATTATTAATCTTAATAGGTTTATATAAAATATCTTTTGGTTAAATAGGAATAAATAATTTTCATATGAGTTAATTATTTGTTACTAAATAAACTAAGGATTTTTATATAATCATAATTGTCAAATAATATAATCTAAATATGGTTTGATACGTTTTTAGGAAACGTGTGTCATGTCACGTTCCATAATTCGTATAGGATCAAATTAAGTAAATATTATGTATTTATTTAATATCCTAAACAAACTAGATTATATTATGATAATATAATTTATTATCTTTGACATGATTTAGGAAGTTGTTTTAATAAGGTTACTATTTGTTTACGGAATTACTTTTTCACATACGAACTTTACTCTTTCACATACATTTTGTTCATAATTTTTCCATATACTACCCGTTTCCAAACCTAACTTTTTTCCTAAACATAGACGAAACAACTCATATATTATCTTTACCCTAAAATTGAATCAATTACTCTCAAAATTTAAAGAATGGATTATAATTCTCCATTTATTGAGATAATACTGTTTATTAACAATTATTAATATGTTTTATTGAAATTATTAAATTTATATTTTACTAAAATTATATACATATTGATTAATTGTGTTGGTTGACTCTTTTGATTGCCAACCTCTACTGAATTGTCGGTGGCCGTCGGTATTTAGCGTGACTGTTTTTTTGTATTGAGTGCATATTGTCGGCGAGTTAACGCTGTGTTGATGTTGGCTGCTATTGAGATGAATTCTCTTTACTTACAGAATCTCCACCCTCTACGGCCTTTCTGCTTCTTCAATGTCCCTTCCTATCCAGCTAGTTAAGGCAAGAGCCCTCTTTAGTCTAGTATCAAGAACCACCTCTTCATTCATAAAAGATTTACTTTTTTCCTGTTTCCTTTGTTTTTTTTTTAAACTCTATATTAGTTTTAATTTTTTCATTTTTGATTTTTTTAAAAGTTTTTGTCGAGGGGGTGTGAACGGATTTATTGGTTGAGGGGATGAAAGGAGGGGGAGAAAATCAGAGTGAATGATAAAATAAATGACAAGGATACTGTGGTAAAAAACGTATCTAAAAGAGTAAAATTCGTATGTGAAAAAGCACGTCCCTTTGTTTATTATATAAAGATCTTTCCTAAATATGAATTAGGAAATTGATTCCTTATATAATACTTATAGTATATTATTAAAATCTTTCCTAAATATATTAAGATTAGATTTATGGTAAGTATTACTAAAAGACTAGTATTCTAGTTTAAGTAATATTCCTAAATCATCTAGGGTTTTAATTACCTAGATATAAATCTATATAAATAGACTACCATGATACATTAAGCCATACGAAATACACACATATATTCACGCATATCAAAGAACAAAACCGCCGATCATTACTCTTCAAGATTCAAGCTTTTCATTGTCATATCCAATTCAAGATTCAAGTGCTCAAGCATTGATCTTATTCATTCAAGATTGTGACATCAAGAAACATTGAAGACTTTATCTTATTAACGAAAGATAGATCGAGTATTTAGCGGTACTCATTGTAAGGCAAGTATTTAACGGTATTTGTCATAGCTAGATATTTAACGGTATCTAGATAGAGTTGCGACTAACATCAAAGTTGCACGATTAGGGTTGATAAAATTGTGATCCAGAGTTGGTACTAATTTTATTAATCGAGAATAGTGGACGTAGGTTTCAAAGTGTGAAACTGAACCACTTCAAAAATATTGTGTCTCTCTTCATTATTTATTCTACTCGACGATCATCATACAACCATACACACATCGAAGAAGATTTTGAAAAAGAAGGCATACTCAATTCAACCACTCCTTCTTGAGTATATTATATCAATAGACTCTTCAATTTCTTTTATGTTTGTTTATCTTTTAATTATGCGTAGGTAGTTTTCCTTGCTAAGACTTAGGGGATCCGTAATTAAGAAAGTTAGTAATCAATTCATCATGTTTATTCTCATATAATGCTTGTTGTCACTTACTACATATAATAGCGATTAGTTGCTTGAGTCGACGCATTAAACTAGTTGATCCGGTAAACTTTGACCTAGACCGAAAGGTTAGAAAGGGTGAGGCGTGTAGTAACACATTAGGACCGTAGTGAGGGCGATAGCTAAGCTATTGTTGTTTTAGGGTGAATGGAAACCGAAAGGAGATATTCGATACCCCTTGTTTTGTATTTAAATAGTTTAATCTGAGACGTTGATTTCTAGACCTAATGATTTGCGATGAATCGGTTGTCTTAGCTATTTCTTTTCCTTGCTAGAATTTTATATATTATACCATTTTGTCTTCCTTTGTTTTAGTTTAGACTTTAAAAACCCATAAAAACCCCCTTTGTGACTGATTGACGAACCTTAGAGCAGATACCTTGCCTCCCTGTGGAGATCGACCCTATTTACCGCTGACTTTTGTTAGTAGTACTTAGATATTTATTTACGGTACCAAACGACGGTATCAACCACCATCATTCATCACCAATCAATCTGAAATTTCACCAGCGGCCACCGTTTTGTCCTTCACCTCCGACAGTAGCGGCACCGACCCGGCAGCAATCCTCGAACACCTCCGCCATTGCAGAACTCAAACCACTTGCAACGGCCCACCAGCATCAACCCAACATTAGGCTACGAGCTTCGTTCCTCGGGTCTTTAATCGGTCGAGTCGGGTTGTGATTTGGATTTGATTGTTACCCAATTAATTGGGTAATCTTCTGACTATTGGAGAGAAGAGAGCAAGAGATATATAATGACTCTTGTGCCCTTGGCGTTCATGGCTTTTATGAAGTTTAAGTGAGGGTTAGCTTGGTCTTTTCATATTAATTATTGTGGGCTTATAAAAACCTTCATTTTACGCATCACAGGGGGAGAGCACGGAACCGAGAACATAGAATAAAAACGCAGCAGCATTTTGTTTTTATTAAAAGCAGAAACAGTAGATTAGTGGACACTCTGGACAGTAGAGTTTTTATTAGTTATTTTTCTTTCTTTAATTACTTTCAATTACTCATTTAATTATGTAACATGATTCGGGCTTTTGTAATCCGTCTTCTAGATCTATGCAATTTCAAATATTTCCTTCCCTATGGTATAATTTTCTCTTCCCTCTTTTATTATTTATTCTTGTTTTGTTATTTATTATTTTCATAGAGTTAATGTTTGTTTTAATTAAAGTTTTAATCTTTGTTACTTTATTTAGGTTTATTTCATGTTTAAGATTAGTGGGTAGTTTAGTTAGTGTTAATTTAATCATGTTAGAGTAGTTTAATAGTTAGGGGATGTGATTAGTGTAGAAAAGTTTGAGTCTTGGATGTTGGGTAATTGTTTAAATAATGTTTGGTTTGAGTATTGTTCATTATTAGTCTTGTGCTACCAATGACGATTAGCGTGCTTAATTATGCCAACGAGAAATCCGAGGTTTAATTGGTTTAGTTACTTGACTATGATTGTTAAGTTGACGTCACGAAAGTGAGTTAATGTATTAATCGGGAATTTAATTAGTTGTTCGAAAGAATGCTAGTTTGAGACCCTAATCGACGATAATCACCTTACTTATTGTGTGAATTAGTGATTTGAAATAATGGTAATTTATGTTATGTTTCCCTATTGCTAGACCAATACTTGACTACATGACACCGCATACACCTAACTCCCTTAATTTATCGTTTACTTTTTTTAGTTTAACCGCTTTAGACTTTAGTTATCTATTTCATTTTTTTTTTCCGACTAAACTAGAACTTAAACAAGATTTATAAGCTAACCTCACCATCCTTTGGGTTCGACCCTAAATTATACTACTTAATTTAGGAGTTTACAAATTGTTTTTGCTGCCGGAATTGACGACAAAAACCGGCCATCAGGTGCTCAGCCGGTTAGGGGCCGGCAACCAGTCGACCGGCTGAGGGCCCCTTATGGTGTTCTATGCTTGATTGAAGAAAAATAGTGGAGGAGGTCCACCATCCGCCGGTGGGCAAACCGGTTTAGAGCCCCTTCTCAGGCTTATTTTGTCAAATTAAAGGGGAGAGGATGGGCGGGGACCCCATCCGTCGGTGGGCAGACCGGCTGAGAGCCCTGTTCCCCTTAAAAATGGTTGTAACTTTTGTTTCACTTGTCGGATTTGATTGATTGTTCTTCCGTATGATTCGTATGCTTGTTTGAAGTCCCCGAAGTTGGGCGACACTCGTGTTGGGTTCGGAAATGGATTTGAGGAGAAAGACCCCCCGACTGGGCAACCGGGAGGGAAACTGGCTCTCATCTGAAATTAATTTCCAAAGTCGCCTAAGTGTTGAATGGATGTTTAGTAATGAAATATATATGTTATGATTGTGTTTCGAGTTTGAGTTATTGTACATCTTTGAGATGACATTTTGTGATGTGTATAACTTGCTGTGCGCTGCTATATTACTTGAGTTCTCACCTGATTGCATTGTGTAGCTGGTTGGCTGTAATGGCTTGGTCCTCACGGTCAGGTCTTATATTGTTTGCCCGCCTTAGGGCATATCTCGTTCCTAGCTAGTCCGAGTCTTGGGGAGAGCCTTGTGCACTTGTCGAATCGGGGATCGTAATTTGTTTGCGCTCCGAGAGTCTGGCCAGGTTTAGACTAGGACAATCATTTGATGTCGTCCTACCAGGGGGTTGTATAGTCTGAGATTGGGGATGTCGTAGTTTATAGACGAGTCGATTGTCGGCCTGCTCATAGTAGTCTAGTCGAGTCAATTGTTGACCAATCTAGTTGGAGTCGAGTCACTTGGTTGACCTATCTCTTTATTTGTAGAGTCACTTGGTTGACCTATCTTGTTAGAGTCGAGTCACTTGGTTGACCTATCTCTTTTGTGGAGTCGAGTCAATTGTTGACCTATCTCTTGTTGATGAAATTGTTGTTGAAGCTTGTTAGAGTTTATGATTGTAAATGTATGGTGAACCGGTTATGCTTCTCATAATTATTATTTATGTTGGAGCATTCTTGTATGTTTCATATGTTATGTGTTAATGACAATAGGTGACTAGGAGAACCTCTAGTCACTCCCCACTGATTGTGGCGTACATGTTTTCATGTATATAGGTTGATGATGGCTGTTTTTAGGGGGTTACGTTGAGGCTAGCGAGCGATGATCCTTCATCGATGACATTTACACATCGTTTAGCTAGACCTAGACTTTACTTTTAGTATTTTGTGCCTGTAGGGATATGCTATCCCGGGATGCTTTTGTATTGTACTTAGTTACTTGTTTATGTTTTAAATTCTTCCGCATGTTTAGTATTATTAATTCACCTCGTACTTAATCAAGCATGTTAAACTTTAAATTCCGCGCAAATTTTGGCATGTTTGTATATTTATATTTTCCGCTGCGACGAGGGGTTTTACAGTTGGTATCAGAGCATTATCGCTCCCGACGCACTCATGTAATCCCCAAACTTAACTTGACCAATAACTTGAATAATGAATGAGAGATTGGGTAGTTTTAAGGACAAGTGGTAGTCTGTTTGTGCTTTGTTAGGTATACGTCTAACGGTTTATTCTTTTATAATCGAAGAATGACAGAGCTAGCCGATACCAAGAGTGTTTTAATGCATGCCCTCCTTCAAGCTCTCCAGAACCGTTCAGCCTTGGCAAGTGAGCCCTCTTCCTCATTGCTACCATCGGAAGGCAATCACCCTGGAGGATTGGTTTGGATCATCGCTCAGATGTGGAGAAACGCGGCTCACACCTTCGACGGAGAGACCGGTTCTGTAGCCCTCTCCGCGTGGTTCTTTGACATGGAAATAAACTTCGCGATATATGATGTTCGTCTTGAGGATCAGGTCCGCGTAACATCTCAGTTCTTAGTCCGCGAGGCTAGACGTTGGTGGAAAACGTTCAGCTCTCCTGCTACTCGCGACCCTTCATTCACATGGAAACGTCAAGACTCTTCTTGGCACGAGGTTTAACCATAAGGACATACGCCAACATAAGATGACCGAGTTCACCTTCGCCAGGGAACCCTTTCTGTCCAAGCCTTCACTAACCGGTTTGAGGTGCTAATCCATTTCGTTCCATAGTTGGTCGAGAACAAAGAGGACAAGGCGTACCTATTTCGAAGCAAGCTTAATGCTGAGATTAAGAGTGTAGCCTGTGGCCACCCGACTTCTTACTTCCAGACGTACTACAGCGTCTTGCGGGTCGAGGACCCATATCAGATCTTCCGCGAAGGAGTAAGAGCTTCCTCTCCTGTTTGTCCGCCTTTGCACAACCATCGAGGCAAGAGACCTCTTAGTCCTCCTCCCTCCTCCTCCCACCTTAGAAAAGGGAAGCACCCACTGTCCACTGAGCAACCTGCCACAGCTAACCTGGACATAGATCACCTTGGTAGGCTGCGTATCTGTTACCATTGTAGGGAACCCGGACACCTTATCCATCAGTGTACCCAAAGGAGGAAAAAGTCCAACAGAGCTAAGACTTCCGAGGTTCGAGGCATGGACCTCTCACCAGACGCTCCCCTGAAGTGTTTCAGATATCGCAAGGATCTTCATCTTGGGGTTGACTGCCACGACAACCCTTACTTATGCTATACCGGCAAGAGCCCCGGACATCGCTCCTTTGAGTGCCCCGAGAGGAATGTCGCCATCGACAGAGTTGTCACCGCTGACCCAGAGACCGAGTCAAGTGGGACCAGCGCTGTTCCGAGTCAAGCCGAGACTGGAGTTCACCCAGATTTGACTATTGGTACGTTCATGTTTATTGCTTTATTTGTGACCTGGTGTACATAGAGACCCGTTAAAATCTTATCCTCCCTCCTTAGACTTCTGTTAATCTCCATTGAGGCTATTTTAATAGTCGATATTAAACCTGATATTTTACAAACTGTCCTCATTTCAAGGAAATTGAAAGAAAAAATTTATTTTTGGAAGGTTTAGTTTAAAGAAAGTGGATAATTTTTAAAACTTTGATGGATTTCAGCGTTGATTTGCCATTTGAACTCTTTATTGAAGACGTCTGATAACCTGTACTATGCTCATTGACACCGGATCAATCTAAATTTTGGGATTTTAATTGATTTTACATTGGACTTGCCTTTGGATTAGAGCGTCAGGTTCTTGAATGCGCAACGAGAACCCCAACGTTCCTTGATGGAGGCTGGGCTATGGAATTTACTTTTAAAATTTTTGAAAGGAACCTAAGTTTTGAATTATCGAAATTCCGTTAAGCCTTTTGGGTTGTTAGCATTGTCTGTTGTATCGTTTACTCCTTGTTTTCAAGTTTCGAGGACGAAACTTTTTGAAAGATGGGGTGATTGTAACATCCCTTATTTTCGTAAACCTGATTTTAATTTAATTAAAGAGTTTTGTGGAATTTAATAATATTTTAATTATATTTCGTAAATTTTATTTTAAGAATTCCGTTAAAGTTCCGTCTTAGATTCATTTCATCTTAAGATGTCGTGTTCACTTGGTAATTACGTTATTAAGGTTTCCGTTTCATTAAATAGGAAACCCGACTCAAAAACAAATATAAAGGACTACCTTCTATTCTCCTTCAACGTTATATTATTTCCACAAAAACAAAGTTACAGTAACTCTCATCCTCCATTTTTACACATTTCTTAGCTTCTTAAAAGATCATCCTAGAACCCGTCTCAACTCGGATCAAGGTAACGTTTTCACCTACGAATTTCTCTCGCGATTCTCGTTCTTTCTATCACTTTCATTTTTCAATTCGCTACATCCATTTCCGGGCGGTTTCGCCCTAATCTCGAAATCACCCTTCTAATTCATGTTTTTGTGGTTTTAGTTGGTGCTCGTGTCAACCCGGAGGACTGCTTGGTGATTTTAGAAGAGGAACTCGAAGATTTTGCTAAGTAAAGGTGACGATAATGAGAAACTCGGCCTTTGTCAAATATTAGCACTATTTGTGGCTTGAATGTGATGTTTTATGTGGATTATGAGCATTTGGTGATGTATGAACATAGGAGCATGTTAGGTACTGATTTTTTATGTTCATTATATGAGATAATTGATGAAATTGGTGTTTCATATGCTCAAACATGTTTATCTTATGTTGGGTTGAAATTGTGACGGATATGAATGTTTGATCATAAGATGAGTGTCTATGAATGTTTAAGTTATTGTTTATACATAAGAATGTTGTATAATTACTGGGTAAACATTGTACGTTGTGAATTACAAGTTGTGTAATCGTTTCCATAAGTTTTGTTGAGCATTCCTTGTCGAAAAACTGTGTCGCGGGTACAGCAGGGTGCTCAGCCGGTCAGGGGCCGGCAACCGGTCGACCGACTGAGAGCCCCTTATGGTGTTCTATGTTGATTGAAGAAAAATAGTAGAGGGGTCCCCAACCGGTCCACCATCCGCCGGTGGGCAAACCGGTTGAGAGCCCCTTCTCAGGCTTTTTTTGTCAAATTAAAGGGGAGAGGATAGGGTCCCCAGCCGGTCCACCATCCGCCGGTGGGCAGACCGGCTCAGAGTCCTATTCCCTTTAAAAATGGTTGTAACTTTTGTTTCACTTGTCGGATTTTATTGATTCTTCTTTCTTATGATTCGTATGCTTGTTTGAAGTCCCCGAAGTTGGGCGACACTCATGTTGGGTTCGGAAATGGATTTGAGGAGAAAGGCCCCCCGGCTGGGCAACCGGAAGGGAAACTGGCTCTCATTTCAAATTAGTTTCCGAAGTCGGCTAAGTATTGAATGTATGTTTAGTAATGAAATATATATGTAATGATTGTCATTCGAATTTGAGTTATTGTACATCTTTGAGATGACATTTTGTGATGTCTATAACTTGCTGTGCGCAACTATATTACTCGAGTTCTCACCTGATTGCATGTGTAGCTGGTTGGCCGTAATGGCTTGGTCCTCACGGTCAGGTCTTAGATTGTTTGTCCGCCTTAGGGCATATATCGTTCATAGCTAGTCCGAGTCTTGGGGGGTGCCTTATGCACTTGTCGAATCGGGGATCGTAATTTGTTTGCGCTCCGAGAGTCTGGCCAGGTTTAGACTAGGAGAATCATTTGATGTCGTCCTACCAGGGGGTTGTATAGTTTGAGATTGGAGATGTTGTAGTTTATAGACGAGTCGATTGTCGGCCTGCTCATAGTAGTCTAGTCGAGTCAATTGTTGACCAATCTAGTCGGAGTCGAGTCACTTGGTTGACCTATCTCTTTATTTGTAGAGTCACTTGGTTGACCTATCTTTTTATAGTCGAGTCACTTGGTTGACCTATCTCTTTTGTGGAGTCGAGTCAATTGTTGACCTATCTCTTGTTGAAATTTTTGTTGAAGCTTGTTAGAGTTTATGATTGTAAATGTATGGTGAACCGGTTATGCTTCTCATAATTATTATATGTTATGTGTTAATGACAATAGGTGGCTAGGAGAACCTCTAGTCACTCCCAACTGATTGTGGCGTACATGTTTTCATGTATGTAGGTTGATGATGGCTGTTTGCAGGGGGTTACGTTGAGGCTAGCGAGCGATGATCCTTCATAGATGACATTTACACATCGTTTAGCTAGACCTAGACTTTACTTACAATATTTTGTGCATGTAGGGATATGCTATCACGGGCTGCTTTTGTATTGTACTTAGTTACTTGTTCATGTTTTAAATTCTTCCGCATGTTTAGTATTATTAATTCACCTCGTACTTAATCAAGCATGTTAAACTTTAAATTCCGCGCAAATTTTGGCATGTTTGTATGTTTATATTTTCCGCTGCGACGAGGGGTTTTACAGTCATATATTAGCATGCTATGTGATTTTATTGTGTTTGTATGAAATTAGTGAAGCTAATAGATGTGATGAACTATAAGGGTTGAAGAGTCTATTGATATAATATACTCAAGAAGGGGGGGTTGAATTGAGTATGCCTTCTTTTTAAATCTTCTTCGATGCGTGTATGGTTGTATGATGATCTTTGAGTAGAGCAAATAATAAAGAGAGACACGATATTTTTGAAGTGGTTCAGTCTCACACTCTGAGACCTACGTCCACTATTCTCGATTAATAAAATTAGTACCAACTCTGGATTACAATTTTATCAACCCTACTCGTGCGACTTTGATGTTAGTCACAACTCAATCTAGATACCGTTAAATATCTAGCTACGAAAAATACCGTTAAATATTTGTCTCACAATGAGTACCGCTAAATACTCGTTCTATCTTACGTTAATAAGATAAAGTCTTCAATGTTTTCTTGGTGTCACAATCTTGAATGAATAAGATCAATGCTTGAGCACTTGAATCTTGAATCGGATATGACAATGAAAAGCTCGAACTTGAAGAATATGAACGGCGGTTTTGCTCTCTCGATATGCGTGTATATGTGTGTATGTATTTCGTGTAATTTAATGTATCATGGTAGTCTATTTATATAGAATATGTATTTAGGTAATTTAAACCCTAGATGATTTAGGAATATTACTTAAACTAGAATACTAGTCTTTTAGTAATACTACCATAAATCTAACCTTAATATATTTAGGAAAGATTTAATAATATACTATATGTATTATATAAGGAATCAATTTCCTAATTTATATTTAGGAAAGATCTTTATATAATAAACAATTAGTATTCTTATTAAATCAACTTCCTAAACCATGTCAAAGATAATAAAATATATTACCATAATATAATCTTAGTTTGTTTAGGACATTAAATAAATACATAATATTTATTTAAATAAACCCTAAACGATTTATGGTAATGTGGCATATCACACGTTTCCAAAAATCGAAACAAACTTTATCTAGATTATATATTTTTGACAATAAAGATCATATAAAAATCCTTAGTTTATTTTAGTAATAAATAATTATCTCATAAGACAATTATTTATTCCTTATTTAACTTAAAGATATTTTATATAATCCTATTAAGATTAACAATTCTATTTATTAAAATAGAATACCAATTAGACATTAATTCTACACGACATAAATTTGGAAACAAACGTTTCAACTAAACACATATATTCCGATCATTTCTTCATAATATAGAGTTATAGCTACGAGCTATAACTTGAATCCATCTTGTACTAAAGCTATAGTTGATGAATATAACTTTAGTTCATTATGCGCGCTTGTGATCTTCTATCAATCTTCGACTTAGTCAATTCATTGACTAATATGCTTGAATCTTTTATACTTGATTGATTAGATCTTGTTACTAATGTTCTGTACACTTAGCACACGATTATACATACGAGTATATAATATATAAATAACTAGACTTGTCATTATCAAAACATAAACATATATACTATATATATATTTGAATATATGGTTCAACAAATTCCCCCTTTTTGATGATGGCAAGTCTTTCTTAGATTTCGTGTCTAAGTGTATGTTCCCCCTCAATATAATAATGGTCAATCATAGCAAAGATCAACGTAGGGTTTTTATCTTCTATCTATCCCATATCCTTTAAGAACCCTAAGAGACAATGAATTACGACAAGGAGCAAGCTTAGGCAAATTCTAATCTAAGTCGCATATTTCCCCGTCTTGACATCATCGAAAAGATGAGAACAAAGACATGAAACGACTAGAATAATATACGTACGAAGCATAAGCAAGAACATAAACGAGTCGAAATAATATGAACATAGAAAATATCACATAACCACATACGGAATGTTAAAAATATACACAACAATCGAAAATACTAAGCCAATGGGCCGAATGTGGGACAAAGTTTAAGAAAATGGGCCTGGCTAGGGTAGTGTATAATGGGCCTGCAAAAGATAACAAATACGATGGGCCAAGTTAAAAGGAAATAGAAGGTTGGGCCGCATCAGAATAGGAACTAAGTTTGGGCCTGTTTGGGGTTAGGAAATCCGAAGAGGCAAAATAATAGATAGCTTCGGATGTCTAAAGGGCCAGGGAAGGGAATTGGGCCACAATACAAAAGAGTTTATAAGTCCACCCCAGACTTTGAACAAAACAACAACAAACCAACTTCAATCCAACAAAGAAACAGAGACGGAGATGACGGATCACGAACGAGAGCTTGAACCCGGATTCTTTGCATAAGGATTCACATAGTCGGGTCGGGTACGGAATTCGAGGGTCTCCAACCTATCTAGGCAACTGTTCACGTTCCTTCCTTGAGCATTGAGTGCGATTTCGAAGTTAAGTACCTTGAGCGAGAGGGCCTTGACAGCCTCAAGTGCTTTAGAAGCATCCTCTCGCAACAACCCATGATCACGCACGATAGCTCCTCCTTGAGATGCAAGAAAAGAAAGACGATCACTCATGCTTAATAACTCCGAACAGACAACAGAGACCTCCGAGCCAATTTTCACCAAATGCTTATCCACTTTCTCCATCCATTCCGTTACCTGAACCTCAAAATCACGACCCCTCTTAACCCTGCTACCCCCTGCCTCCTCCTTCTCCTTTTTTGTAACACCCCCATTTATTTAAGAGCCTTTAGCAAGACATTCTCAAATAAATAGAGCTGTTACCATCTCGGAATGTCCGAGGTAGTGAATAACAAAGTAAAACAAGCCAAAGTATTTTATATAAAACTGATAAAATTTAAACTTTTCATATTACAATTACTACGCAGTAAAATAAAAGTACAACTGATACGTCTAAGTATGTGATCTATTTCTAAGTAGGTCCAAGCCAAGTCTCTCTCTCCTTGCCCAAGCTCCTAGTCCATCGGTCTCTGACCTGTAGAATCTACTCCCCATTCCGGATCATCGTAGGTGTGCACGAATACACTGTCAACCTCGCGGTTGAGTAGGATAACACAATAATAAATAATGCAACAATTATGATATGCAAATGCCATGATATGCTCGAGCTCAATCACCATCTCAATCTCAAACCCGTAACACCCAGCCATACCGAACCTCCCGGCAGACTATAATCGGCCGTCGCCGAACACCAGCATAACAGCTGAGGTCACCAGGTCTAGTCCTGCAGAACTAGCCTGGGCCCAAAAATATCTCATCAATAATATCTCATCATCTCAAATCCGTATCCAATGCGTATGCCATGCTTATGAATGAAATATAAAAATGTTCAAACACTATATATCATTCTCATAATAATCACACTTGCATCCATAACATAAAATATACACATCCATTCAAAGCACGTAATAGAATATGGTACCAGTGTATCCTACTTGGATAGCAATATAGTCCAATAGCAAGCCAGCGAGTAACAGAATAATGCCACTTCAAAATCGTCACCTAACAATATAATATACGAAATCACTAACTAATCCAATTATGCAACAAATCTAATAAATGTAGTATTCAATTAATTATTTAAATAATATATCACGCATAACGAGACCGTATAAACATGACTACTTCAATATACTAATCGGACATAGAAAATATCATCGAACTATTGATCACCGTCACATTCTTGTATACTAAAATTTACTTAACCATTTAATAAACACCATGAACAAAATTACAAATAATATCAATGCTTACACTAACAACATTATGACAATAATATACTAATGGTAACCATCACATAATTACATTTATAAATACTAATAACTTAGACTAATAATATCATTATGAACAATAACAACATTAGTAGTAGTAATAATAATAAGAATAATACTCAAACAATAACAACAAAGATGAATACTAAAATATTGATAATAATACAATAATAATAATAATACTAATAATAATAATAATAATAATAATAATAATAATCTTAATCATGCTCATAATCATAATCATCATCATCATCATCATAATAATAATAATAATAAACGAGCCACACAGCAGCCATGACAATGGACCACGACAACGAGCAGCTCACAAAAACTCCATACCACAGCCTGTGTACCCACCTTCACGGCACCACCAACGCCAGCCCGACTACCTACAACCACCACTAAGGTTCCCAAACTCTAGCCCGTACCACCAACAACCACCTCCATGTCTCGTCCACCCCTATCAGCCCTTAAAACCACCCTAACTATTCCTTCTAAAACCGCTGTACACAACCCGATTCCCCGTTTTACCCGTCGTCACCCAGCCACCCTATATTGTCACGCCATTCTCACTGACCACCAGTCCCCTCACGTCCCCTGGACACTACTGCCATCACCACCAATACACGGTGGTTACAGGGGTTCTCACCTCCTCCTTTCGTCGCCCACTGAAACACCACGAACTCCCTCGCAAACCACCAGCACTCACGCTCAACCCTCTGTTTTCCCTGTTTCTGATTTCGTGTTCTCTATTTTTCCAGCCACCATTATCACCACTCAAGCACCACCACTACAACCCACTAACACACGACTACTAATATACCCGAATCACGTCAAAATCCGACCAAAACATAGTCGAACAGTAACAATAACGAACGGAAACAATAGGCAAAACAGAGTATACAAAAAAACGTGTTTACTGCGACATTGTGGTGATTATCGTCACGTTTATGGTGGTCCGATGGTGATTTGAAGATGATAAACGTATTCTACGTACTACAGAGGTTACATATAGCTATAATATTCAGATATAACTATATGAAAAGGGCATGATAAATACTTACGAACTTGCTGCAGTGCAAGGTAACAACGATGGTGGTGAGGGGCTGTTCAATTGCGTTTTCTTTCTCTTTGTTCTTTTTAAATAACACGGTGGTCAAGGTGGTGTTTAAGGTGAGGTTGGAGGCAGACGAGGTGTAAGTAGCAGTAGGGTTTGGTGTGTCGATGGAGGCAGATTATGGAGTTGGGTGTTTAGGGTTTGATATAAGGTAGGGTGTTTTGCAAAGAGTCTTGAATGTCGATGACTTGATGTTCTTGTTTCTCACTACCCGACTACCCAAACCGAGTATCAAACCAAGCCCAACTTATTGGTCCATCACACATCTCGAGGCTATATCTCGCTCTCAACCCGTAATTAAAATAAACGATTATATATAATTTATTTGTACTAATTAAATATATAATTAGTACTAGTAAATATAAATTAAATTAATTATAAGAATATAAAAATATAGAATTTAAATATAATCACGACTTAAATAAAAATAGAAATTAAGTATAGATGAGAAATAGATATAAAATAGAAAATACATTAAATTATAAACGTATTATTAAAATTAAAGAAATAAGAATGAAATGTCATTTTATGAATTAATCAACAAATATAAAATGATTACGAAATACGAAATAATCGTAGAAATACGATTTATAAAATAATGATAGTTTACATAAAAAAACTTTATAAACATTCCATTTGAAATACTTGTATAACACTGTTTGACTGCGGTTGACCGAGGCTAAAATACGGGGTATTACATTTTTAATTTCACACATACCAAGAATTTGATCCATCTTGGCTTCAAGACCCGCGAAGGATGGCGAAGGATGCAGAGTGGGTTCAGTTTTACCAAACGTAAGATCAACTCCGTCAAAACAAATTCCCATTAACTTCAACAATCGATCACACATACGATCTTTTGGTTTAATCCCAAAACTGGAATCATCGACAACACCTTTCTTAAGCATTAATTCAGATACCCACATTCCACATGGAATGTCGATGGTGGAGCAGAACTTTTCCTTAACAAGAACGCTTGAAACATGACAGATTTTATGGCAAACAAGAGATGCCAAATCAATTTTCTGTCCCTCCAACCAACTATACAACACTACAGCCTCAACACTAGCAAGCTTATCCCGACCACCCCGACGTGGTAACACAGTGTTCCATAAAAAGTTCAAGAAGAATTTTAATTTGGGGTTGAATGAAACCGTAAGCAGAGGAGTGGTCTCGGTGGCATCCGCATCAAAATATTTCTTAATCACCAATTTTTGTTCTTTAGAGACTACACCCCATTCCTTTTTCAGGTCAAGAACTAATCCTTCTTAATCAAGTTTAAAGATGTCACAGATATCTGACTTCGTTATAACAACATCTCGACCATTCACAACACCCCTCATCCCATCATCACACGGCTTAACTGAAGCAAATAATTGAACCAACTCGATAGGAAATAACAAACCCGAGAAATCACTTATGTATTCCCACCCTTGAAATGTCAGAAAATCTTTAAAGAAACTCAATGATTTTGACCCACTGACCCACGACTTAGGGTAAAACCGACCCGCATGAATGGCGTAAGGTAAAACTCGATCAATTAACGTACCTTCTTGTTTGGTCATGCGTACTTTCTCAAGACCCGCACGAGTTTCTTCGACAGAGTATTCAGGAAACATAGGGCGAGGGACTTGAGAGTCGAATTCTTGCATGTCATCAGAGTTAGAGGGTGAACCACGATTGAGTTTGCGTCGTTTGCTCTGGTCGGGGGTGGGAGCGACTGATGCTATCGGAGTCGGGGAAGGTGGTGGTGATGGGGTTGATGAAGGAGGTGTGGGTTTCTTTTGTTGAGAGCGGGTTGTACGAGATGGTGGCATTGTGGTGACAGAAATGGTGGTTTTGGATGGAGGTTGTAGCGGAGTTTGTAATGGTGGTTGGTAATTTTTGTTTTAATGGAGTTTAGAGGTTTTGAGGTTAATAATGGAGGAAGTGAGAAGTAATTGTAGGGAGTTGGGTTTGGGGACGGTAATAATGGATGGTGAGTGAGGTAAGTTTGAGGGAGTTGGGGTAATAATTGGGTTTGGGTGGAAAGTCAAAGGCTAGGTTTAGTAGGGGACACGTGGCAGTTGAGTGTGGGGCTTGGTTTGGGTGGAGACGTGGCATAGGGGGGACCATTACACACACTTTGTGTGTTTAATTTGAGGTAAATATTTTTGTTTTTATAATATTTGAATATTATTATTTTGTATATATTGTAATATGTATGTTGTGGGACAATTATAATATGTGACGTAATATTATTGGGAGATCGATTTGTGCACACATTCATATGTAAATCGTATAATATAACTATAATCACAAAATTTATCATCGAATATATACATACACATGCAGCGGAGTATACGGACACAGTCATATAATCTCATCTAAACCGTAGTCAATCATTGGGTTATTTTTGCTTTTAAGATTTGATTAGGTGCCACCGATTAAACCAATTTCCAATCGCAACGTCTCAAAGCGTTCTCTAGCCAATGGTTTAGTGAAGATATCTGCCCATTGTTTTTCCTTACTACAAAATTCCAATTTTATATTTTTCTTTTCAACATGGTCTCTTAGAAAGTGGTGTCTAATTTCAATATGTTTAGTTCTCGAGTGCTGGGCTGGGTTTTTAGATATAATTATAGCACTCGTATTATCACATAATATAGGCACACATCCAACATCAACACCATAATCATGTAACTGTTGCTTTAACCATAAAAGTTGAGAACATACCAGTGCGGCTGCAATATATTCTGCTTCAGCAGTTGATAGGGCGACAGAATTTTGTTTCTTGGATCCCCAAGATATAATACAAGGACCTACAAAGGTAGCAAGTCCGGAGGTACTTTTTCTGTCTAAAGAACATCCTGCATAATCCGCATCTGAATATCCTACTAGGTTAAAGTTACAGTCCATAGGGTACCATAGATATAATTTTGAGGTTCCGATTAGGTATCTTAATATTCTTTTAACTGCAATCATGTGTGTTTCTTTTGGTGCAGATTGGAATCTCGCACAAACACAGACACTAAACATTATATCTGGACGACTTGTTGTAAGATAAAGAAGTGAACCAATCATACCTCTGTAAGTTGTTTCATCTACAGACTTACCATCTTCGTCTTTGGTTAACTTCTTATCTGTGACCATTGGAGTAGGCATTGCATGAGAGGTTTCCATTCCAAATTTCTTTAGTAACTCCTTGACGTATTTTTGTTGATGAACTTTGATTCCTTCTTCAGTTTGTTGTATTTGAAGTCCAAGGAAGAATTTTAGTTCTCCCATCATGCTCATCTCGAATTCAGAAGTCATCAACTCAGAGAAGTACTTGCACAACTTTTTATTAGTTGAGCCAAAAATAATATCGTCAACATAGATCTGAACGACTAGTAGATCTGAGTTTTCACTTTTAAGAAATAGGGTTTTATCCACAGACCCTCTCTTGAATCCACTCTCCAATAGGAACTTTGATAATCTATCGTACCATGCCCTAGGTGCTTGTTTCAGGCCATAGAGAGCTTTGTCCAATTTGAATACATGATCTTTGAGTTTGCTGTCAGGAAATCCAGGAGGTTGTTCAACAAATACTTCCTCTTGGAGATAGCCATTAAGAAATGCAGTCTTAACGTCCATCTGAAAAAGCTTCATTCCCTTATGAGCTGCAAATGCAATAAGTAGTCTTATTGCCTCAAGACGAGCAACATGAGCAAAGGTTTCGTCATAATGGATCCCTTCCTGTTGGTTGTATCCTTGAACCACTAATCTGGCCTTGTTTCGCACAATGACTCCAGTGTCATCCAATTTGTTTCTGAATACCCATCTAGTTCCAATGACAGTTCTGTCCTTAGGTCGAGGAACAAGATGCCAAACTTTGTTTCTTTCAAATTGTTGGAGTTCTTCTTGCATGGCAACTATCCAGTCTGGTTCTGCGAGAGCTTCCTTGATATTTGAAGGTTCAATGGTGGAGAGAAAGGAGTAGAATGAGCAAAAGTTATTTAAGCTCCTTCGAGTTTGAACTCCATCTGTAAGGTTTCCTATGACATTATCCAAAGGATGAGAGCCTTTATATCTCCAGTTCCTTGATTGATCATTTGCATTCCCTGAACTTGACTCGGGATCTTGACTTGTTCCCCCTGAATCCAAACCTGGGTTTATAGTAAGGTCAGGTATAACTCTGGCCTCTTCCCTTTGGTTTTGATTCAAAGTTACAGCTTCATTAGCTGTAACTCTGGGTTCCGAGTCATTGGTTTGAGAGTTATCTACAGTATCATCAACTGTAGTTTCATCTCTCGTACCATTTTCTCCCAAGTTGAGTTCATCATGAGTTCCTTGAGGTTCTCCTTCTTCAATTTCCATTTCAGGAGGATCTTCCCTTGATAACCTGAAATCAGGTTCGTCTAGGTTTTCCTCTATATCCTGTAATGGCTTATCGAAGACATTATTCTCATCAAAGATAACATGAATACTTTCCTCTATGCATAAAGTACGTTTGTTAAAAACTTTGTAGGCTTTACTATGATCTGAGTATCCTATAAAGATAGCTTCATCACTTCTAGGGTTGAATTTGCTTAATCTGTTTTTACCATTGTTGTGAACAAAGCATTTACTACCAAAGCATCTTAAATGAGATATGTTTGGTTTACGACCTCGAAGAAGTTCATAAGGTGTCTTTTTAAGGATAGGTCTAATCATAGCACGGTTATGAATATAGCAAGCTGTACTTATAGCCTCAGCCCAAAAGTTTTTAGGTAGGCCACTACAAAGAAGCATTGTTCGAGCCATGTCTTCTAGGGTTCTATTCATTCGTTCTACGACTCCATTTTGTTGTGGGGTTCTAGGGGCCGAGAAGTTATGTCCAACACCATTGGTTTTACAGAACTCAATAAAAGCATGATTGTCGAACTCAGTTCCATGGTCAGTACGGATTGTTACTAGGTTTGATTTATATTTGTTTTGGACAAGTTTCATAAGACTAACAAATTCATCGAATGTTTCGTCTTTAGAGTGAAGAAAGATTGGCCAAACAAATCTAGAGTAATCATCGACTAGAACGAAAACGTACCTGGAACCACCTCTGCTTCTTACCTTCATAGGGCCACATAGATCCATGTGTACTAGTTCAAGAGCTTGTTCTGTGCTTACCACTCTTTTTGGCTTAAAAGATGATCTGAAGTGTTTACATCGTGCACATGTGTCACACATCTTTTCTTGATCAAATTTGATCTTTGGAAGACCTTCGACCAAGTCCCATCTTTTCAGCTTACTTAGAATAGGTGAGCTAATATGACCAAATCTCTTGTGCCATAGACATGGATCATCTAATATTACTTTCATGCATGATAGAGAATCAGTAGGTACAGCGTTTAAATCAATCATATAAACATTTTTCATTCTGTGACCTTCAAGTATTACTTTACTGGTGCCTTCTAAGATTATACGACATATATCTGAATGAAAAACCACTTTATTTCCTTTGTCACATAATTGAGATATACTGATAAGATTGTGTTTGAGACCACTTACAAGGTATACATCGTTTATAGTATGAGAGGATGAAATACCTATCTTACCAATTCCGATGATCTTTCCCTTTTTCTTATCACCGAATGTGACTTTACCTCCGTCAAAAGGTTTTAGGGTTTGGAATAGGTTTACGTCGCCTGTCATATGTCTTGAGCATCCACTGTCGAGATACCATAGGTTATTTTCCTTGGCGACAAACTGCACAAATAATTTTAAAGACAGGATTTAGGTACCCAAGCATACTTGGGTCCTTTGTTGTTAGTAATCACAAATATATCTTCCTTTTTAACCCAGACTTGTCTTACATGGGTCTTTCTATATCGGTAGTGGTTGGGTTTTGATGTTCTTGTGTAGGTTTTAGTTTGGACTCTTGGTGACCATTTTTTGTGTGATGTTTGAGGAGTCTGTTTGGTTCTGTTTTTCTTTTCTTCGTAGTCAAATGTCATGTCATAGAACCATCTGTGGTCAATGTTTCTTTCCTCAGTTTTGTCACCATCACTATCAGAGACAGAAATAGTGTCGCTTGGAATTCCTAAGGATTTAACAAACTTAACTCCGGTTTTAAAATCTTGTGCGTGTTTCACACAGTTTTCTCGGAGGTGTCCAGTATGGCCATAATAAGTGCATATTAAATACTCAGGAAGGTCGGCATATTTCCTTCTTCTAAAGTCTCTATCTGTTGGACTTTGTTTACACTTTGAGTGATCCCTTCTTCCATAACATTCGTGACCTAAGCCCATCTTCATGTTGTTGTCGGATTGTTCAGTTAGGAAGTTTAGAACGTTAGTGCTTCCTTCCCACTTATCGTGAACTTTCCGAGCATGAAGAAGGAGGTCTTTCAAGGAGTCTATTTCTTTCTCACATTCACTATGGTCAGTGTTGCTAGACTCTTTTAGGTTTTGAATGTCTTTATGGAAGTCAGACACAATTTTGGCATGTTCTTTCTTGATTTTAGATATACTGAATTCTAGATCCATGATTTTGCTTTCGAGAATCTCAACTTCTTCCTGATGAGTCTCATCTTCGACCATAGTCGAAGATTCTGACTTAAGCCGTTCATTAACCTTTCTTAATTATGAAGTTATAGCTTCATTAGCAATAACTTTAGATTGAAGCTCTTTAATGTTGAGTTTTAGTTTTGAGGTTATAGCTTCATTAGCTATAACTTTAGACTCAAGAACCTTTTTCTCAGACATAACTGTTTCCAACTTAGCATTTGCTTCAATGCTTATTTTGGATTTCAGTTTCTTAGCTTTGGCTTTCAGAAGTTGATTTTCCTCAGCAATATCGAGGATCTGCTCTTTCAAGTCATCTAACTCAAGACTTTGTTCATGACATTGGTCTAGGGTTTTCTCAAAATATTTAATTAGCATAGCCTTAGATAAGTTTTTAACTTGACTTTTGAGTTGAAGAAAATTTACCTCTTCGTCGTCGTCGTCTGAGTCTGATTCTCCAAGGAGACACATATTCGATGCGTCATCTTCATCATTGTCGTTTGAGATTAGATCTAGGCTGACGTTGCATAGGCACAGGTTTGCTACCTCTTCTTCTTCAGAGTCCTCGTCATCTTCAGATTCTAATTCTCCCCAGCATGACGCAAGCATTACTTTCTTAAACTCTGTTTTGGTCTTTTCTCTTTTTGACTTGTCTTTGATTTTGTCCCAACTTGGACAATCTTTGATCATGTGGTCTTGTTGTCCACACTTGAAACATCCTCTTTTGAAGAATGTTTGTTTGGAGTCAGTTTTCTTTTTGTCGAACGTTTGTTTGTTAGGGTTTTTGTATCTACCTTTGAAAACTGCTTTCTTAAATCGTCTAGCGAATAGAACTGTTTCATCCTCAAGTTCTTCTTCGCTTACTTCGCTTGTGGAGGCTTGTAAAGCGACGCCCTTTCCTAGGGGATCATCATCGTTTTTATTTAGTATGATCTCGTGTGCCATTAAGGATCCAATCAATTCTTGGTAAGTGATTTTAGATAAATCACGTGCTTCCTCTATGGCCGTGACCTTAGGTTGCCACTTTTTGGTGAGACTCCTAAGAATCTTACGAATGATATCCTCAGAATCGATCTTTTTGCCAAGGTTCCGCAGTTCATTAATAATACAAGAAAATCGTGCAGACATGCTATCAATAGATTCATTCTTTTCCATATTGAAAAGTTCATATCTTTGAACGAGCAAGTCTATACGATGTTTCCTGACTGCGGATGTTCCTTCATAAGCGAGTTCGAGACTATCCCATATTTCCTTAGCGGAACTACAGGATGAGAATCTATCGAATTCTGAGGTTATCAAACCGTTCTGTAGGAGGCTCATGGCCTTAGAGTTTTTCTCTGCAATTTTGTAGTCACTTTCCACATAATCGCTTTCCATCTTTTCATAGGTTGTTCCATTGGCGGCGGCGACCAAGATCTTCTTTGGTCCAGTTTGGATGATCTTCCAACATTCCCAATCACAACCCTTGATGTAATGAGTCATCATATTTTTCCATAAACTATAGTTTTTGCCATCGAAGATAGGGCACTTGAGATGCTTGGAATCCATTGAAGAAAGAGTATATAATATAGAATCAATAGAAGGATCAAAACTCACGCGGCTAGGCGATCAAGAGCACGAGGCTCTGATACCAATTGAAGAGTCTATTGATATAATATACTCAAGAAGGGGGGGGTTGAATTGAGTATGCCTTCTTTTTAAATCTTCTTCGATGCGTGTATGGTTGTATGATGATCTTTGAATAGAGCAAATAATAAAGAGAGACACGATATTTTTAAAGTGGTTCAGTCTCACACTCTGAGACCTACGTCCACTATTCTCGATTAATAAAATTAGTACCAACTCTGGATTACAATTTTATCAACCCTACTCGTGCGACTTTGATGTTAGTCACAACTCAATCTAGATACCGTTAAATATCTAGCTACGACAAATACCGTTAAATATTTGTCTCACAATGAGTACCGCTAAATACTCGTTCTATCTTACGTTAATAAGATAAAGTCTTCAATGTTTTCTTGGTGTCACAATCTTGAATGAATAAGATCAATGCTTGAGCACTTGAATCTTGAATCGGATATGACAATGAAAAGCTCGAACTTGAAGAATATGAACGGCGGTTTTTCTCTCTCGATATGCGTGTATATGTGTGTATGTATTTCGTGTAATTTAATGTATCATGGTAGTCTATTTATATAGAATATGTATCTAGGTAATTTAAAATCTAGATGATTTAGGAATATTACTTAAACTAGAATACTAGTCTTTTAGTAATACTACCATAAATCTAACCTTAATATATTTAGGAAAGATTTAATAATATACTATATGTATTATATAAGGAATCAATTTCCTAATTCATATTTAGGAAAGATCTTTATATAATAAACAATTAGTATTCTTATTAAATCAACTTCCTAAACCATGTCAAAGATAATAAAATATATTACCATAATATAATCTTAGTTTGTTTAGGACATTAAATAAATACATAATATTTATTTAAATAAACCCTAAACGATTTATGGTAATGTGGCATATCACACGTTTCCAAAAATCGAAACAAACTTTATTTAGATTATATATTTTTGACAATAAAGATCATATAAAAATCCTTAGTTTATTTTAGTAATAAATAATTATCTCATAAGACAATTATTTATTCCTTATTTAACTTAAAGATATTTTATATAATCCTATTAAGATTAACAATTCTATTTATTAAAATAGAATACCAATTAGACATTAATTCTACACGACATAAATTTGGAAACAAACGTTTCAACTAAACACATATATTCCGATCATTTCTTCATAATATAGAGTTATAGCTACGAGCTATAACTTGAATCCATCTTGTACTAAAGCTATAGTTGGTGAATATAACTTTAGTTCATTATGCGCGCTTGTGATCTTCTATCAATCTTCGACTTAGTCAATTCATTGACTAATATGCTTGAATCTTTTATACTTGATTGATTAGATCTTGTTACTAATGTTCTGTACACTTAGCACACGATTATACATACGAGTATATAAAATATAAATAACTAGACTTGTCATTATCAAAACATAAACATATATACTATATATATATTTGAATATATGGTTCAACAAGGGTATTGTTAATTTGATTATTATGTTGATTTCACGCTTAATTTCACATGTTGGATGTTTATTTTGTATAAACATAAGATGGGTAGAAAATGATGAGATTGGGTTAATGATTATGGAAGTGGAGTTTAGATTGATTAAGTTATGTTTCATATGGTTGGGAATGAGTAATATATGCTGGGTATGTTGTATTTTGGTTGAGATTCATAGTTTGGAAATGTTCTCATGAAGTTTGTTGGAACAGAAATATGTCGAAGGGCATTCTCGCGGAACAGGGACTCTGAGCTGGTCAGCCAACCGGCGGCCGAACAGCCGGCTCAGAACCCCTTTGAGGGAAAATTGGAAGTTTCTGAGGAAGGGTCCCCAGTCAGCGGACCGGCAGCCGGCCGGCCGGCTGAGATCCCTTCACAGTTTGGTTGATTTGAGTGTTGCGTATGAGAGTCAAGGACCCTCAGCCGGCCGACCGGCGGCCTATGGCCGACCAGCTTAGAGCCCTAGTTAGTGGTTTAACTTATAACTTTGATTATACAAGTCAGATTTCATTGATTCATTTCCCGTATGGTTTGTATGCGTGTTTTTGTCCAAGGACCTTGGATGACACTTATGTCGGGCTCGGAAATTTATTCGAGGAGAAAGACCCCCCGACCGGGCAACCGGAAGGGAGACCGACTCTCGCCTCAAAATAGTTTCCGAAGTTGGCCAGGTGTTGAACGGATGTTTAGAATTGATTTATACATAGTTTTATCATATCTTTGACAATGATGTTGTATGATATGTGGAGCCTATACTATGAGCTGTTATATGACTCTTGTTCTCACCAGACTGTGTCGCGTCTGGTATGACCGTTGATAGGTGTTCTAGCCAGGTTTAAGATTGTCCACCCTGAGTCCGGGGTATCTCGTTCCTAGCTAGTTCGAGTCTTGGAGATATATTGAGTTGGGGATACTTGTAGAATCGGGGAAGGATTATACCTCGAGATTTTGGCCAGATTTAGACTATGATCGTAATCGGATTGTCGTCCTACTAGGGGATTGTATTCGTTGAGACTAAGTAGACTTGTTGTTGTCGTATAATGGAGTCGTCATATGAATTCTCACATGTTGTGATGAGTGTTGTGTCTAGTCTTGCCTGAGTCGGGGTCAGACTTAGATATTGCTGATGGTTTATGTCTAGCTTGCCTGAGTCGGGGTACAGTGCTAGAGATTGCCTAATGATTTGTGTTTAGCTTGCCTGAGTCGGGGTATAGTGCTAAATACTGTTGGATGATTAACATGTAACTTGCCTGAGTTGAGGTACAATGTTATATACTGTTGATATATGTTTAGATATGCATGAGTCGTGGTATTTGATCTAATTACATGATTATGCTATGATAAGAATGGATGAATAATTACTTCACATGATATTGTTTATGTTGGAGTATGATAATTGTTCATATGTGGTTATATGCTTATATGTGTGACAATAGGTGGCTAGGAGCATCTCTAGTCATTCCCCACTGGCTGTGGCGCACATGTTGTATGTGTGTAGGTTGGTGATGATCTTGCAGGGGGCTTTCACAGAGGCTAGCGAGCGAAGATCCTTCATCAATGACTTTACCTTATTTCGTTAGCTAGACCTTAGTTTTAGTTTAAACAGTTTTTGTGCCTGTAGGGATATGCTATCCCGGGCTGCGATTTTGTACTTATGATTTAAATACTTATTTATGTTCTTTCATTTCCGCATTTCAGTTATGTAGACTTTACACCTCGCATGTTTAGTTATGTTCACTTAAAAAGTTTAAATTCCAATGCATTTTTAGTATATTGTGTGTTTATTTTCCGTAATCGTGAGGTGGGGTTTTACAGTTGGTATCAGAGTGTTATTTCTCCCGACGCACTCATGTTACCCCCCAAAATTAACTTGACCCATAAACCAAATAATGATTGAGAGATGGGGTAGAATTAAGGACTTCATATTGGTAGTCTGTTTGTGATTGATAATTGCTAAGGTAACCAAGTTTTCTCTTTGAAGGATGGTGAGAACTTCTGCCGTGGACAACGCGATCATGCAAGCACTTCTACAAGTTCTAGAGAACCAGAGGGTTCAGGCTGATGTTCCTCCTCCTCCGCCTCCTATTAATGAAGCTAATAGACCTGGTGGTTTCTCTTGGATAGCCAATTAGATGTCTAGGAGCCATACGAAGACCTATGGTGGAGAGGTTGATCCAATTGCACTGTGTGAGTGGTTTAGAGATATGGAGAGAGGCTTCTCTATGTACTAAGTTGTCAGGGAGGATAGGGTACATTTAGCTGCTCACTTTCTGACGCATGAGGCAGATCGTTGGCGGACTCTCACTAGTCCTACCGCTCTCCTTGACCCATTTTTCGATTGGGATGCTTTTAAGACGATGGTGGAAACTCGCTTTTACCCGAAAGAGCTTCGCTCCCAAAGGCTTAAGGAATACATGGATCTGAAACAAGGAAGATGACAGTTCAAGAGTTCACTGACAAGTTCAGCCAATTAGCTCATTTTGTTGCTCGCTTCGTCAGAGATGAATTTGAGAGAGTCTACTTTTATAGGGGCAAGTTGAGTCCTAGGATCGAGAGCATGGTGAGGAGGGGTTCTACGTCTTTTGTGGAGGTTTACGACGATGCTATTTGGGCCGAGAGTTCGATTAAGGCCATAGATGATGAGGCTAGAGCTTCTTCTGCTCCCAGTTCCCCTCGGACTCGCTCCCTTGGGAAAAGACCCTTCGACCCTTCATCTGTTCCTCCGGTGGCTCAGCGTGAGAAGCTTAGAAGATTTGATTCCTCTAGAGCCAAGGAACCTGTGCCTGCACCCAACGTTTCCCTGAAGTGTTACAAGTGCTGCAAGGCCCTGCATCCTGGAGTTGACTGCCAAGGTGATGCTTACACATGCTACACTTGCAAGAAGCCTGGACATCGCTTTTTCGAGTACCCGGAGAAGAAGACTGCCATTGGGAAGACTGCCACTACTGGTGCCGTTTGAAGACAGAAGGCCAAGGGTGCTATGTACGTGATGAGCCGTGCTGCAGCCGAGACTTGCCCTCATCTGATCACTGGTATGTCTTCATCGATGATTTTTCCCCTTCTATCTTCGGAACCCAAGGACGTATTCTTGTTTTTCTTGTGTACATTCGTTCTTGAATTCTCTTCCATCTTGCCTCGGGAACTACTTGCATATCTTCCTAACTCAACCCTATTATTGATACTTATCCTTCCCATGACACCGTGTGAGGTAACCTACTGTAGATGGACTTTGAGGAATTTCTTGAGGATAACCGTAAACCGTGTTTTGGGAACATGTTGCTATTTGAGGAAAACCTATAAGGTATTGTGAGACATGTTTTGGTGATCCTAGTGTCTATATGTTTAGCCAATTGGAAGAGTGAAAAAGAGCGATGGAAGGCCTACGTTAAAGTAGAATTTTCCGTATGGCATTCAGTGGAACTTAGATATGAGAATGCTACTGGAATCGTAAAAATTTGTAGAATGGGAAATACCATTTGAGGAGTTAAATGAGATACTTGGAGTCCTAGATGAATTTAGAGGAACGTGCTTAAGGTGATAATGTCGTTGAATAAATAAAGGAGGTAAGTTAGTATTACTTAATCTTGAGGGTATGTTTTAATGGTGAAAGGACCATATACTTGAGGAATGAGAGTTATTGGTTGTAACATCTCATATTTTCGTAAACCTTATTTATGTTAATTAGAGTATTTTTCGGAATTTAATAATATTTAATTAAACTCGTAAACTTGTATTTTTAAAAATAAAGCGTAAGTTCCGTATTGTGATTTCTTAGTCTTAAGTTGTAGGAAAAATCCCTTGGCATTTCCGTTCATAAATCCCGAACGCTCACTTAAATCCCGATTCAACAAAATAGAATAAAAGCTAAGTGAGGGAAGCTTCCTATTCATTTCCTCACAAACACCTCATTTGCATGTTCATCAAGTTCTCAAGATCAAAAATCAGAAACTCATCTTCTTCATTTCCCATTTTCACAAATTCACTAATTTGTTCATCCCGACTTCATCTCTTCTCTGTTTGAGGTAAGATTTCTTCCACCGCGTTCCTCATCTCAAGCCCGTTCTATCTGTTGGAGCTAGTGTCCTCAATAGTTAGTGCAACAACACGTATAAATCTCTTAAAGAAACACATGGTATACTTTGTATTTTAGCCAGTTGATTCACGTTTATCAATAACGGTTGGCTTGCTAGAAAGTTTGACGTTATTGTCATACAGATGGCGGTAATCAACTGGTCCTTAACACAACTAAAGGATAGAATCTGAGAGATATGATTAGATGAAAATGTAATCATATTGATACCCTACACGAATAAACGGTTAGTCAAAGGAATGATGATATAATTATTTGATACTGATTAAATAATATTTGTACCATCCCGTATTTTCGTAAATTATACTTTAAGGGTTTTAATTTATTTTACGGAATGAAATAATATTTTAATATATATTGTTAAGTTATTTTTAAGTCTTCCGATAAGATCCGTCTTAAGAACCTTAAGTCCTTAAGATGTAATAACTTGGCAAGTATTCAAACCCGACTCATCAAACCCGTTCACATCAAATAACCCGTTTCACTTAAAGGGAAAATGACTACTTAAAACCCTAAACCCCATTGCTTTTGTCGACATATTTCACTTCCTCCAAATAAGATTTACTGTTTCATCAATTTCCCATTTCTCCTTCAAACTTCAATCTTAAAAATCGATTTTCAGAGCTCTTCCGAATCCCGAATCAAGGTATGTTATACATTTTCGGAATCCTTGCGAAATTCCCAAGACATCTGTCTCTTTCATTTTCGTTCAACTTGAAAAAGAGGCTGTTTTTGGGAAATTCCGTTTTTAGCTTCTAATAATCGTTTTCCTTGTTGTAGGAGGGGAGTTAGAGGACCTTGGGGTGGATAGTTTCGTGATTGAAGAGGAGTTAGGAGCTTAACCGCTTTCGAGGTGACGATAATGAGAAACTCGGCCTTTATTTGTTAAAATAACATTTCTTGATGTTTGATGTGGAAAGTTTCTGATTTTGTATATTGTTGTTGTTTTTGGGACTTAGAAACATGCTAGGATTGCTCATATATGATGGTTATATGCTTAGGTTGTGATTCACATGCTTATAAGTTCACTTTCAGATTTTTCATCTTTGCGATAGATACTAAGTATGATCGTAATATGACCTTATTGTTGAGTTTGTCGCTTGCTTATACATCCTATATGTGGTTTATATGCTGGGTAGTATATTGATGTTGCAAATTTGGATAATTGGTGTTGATTTGGTCGATTTTGTAAGTTACTGTAAATTGCGATTTTGCGCTCAGGAATCTTGAGCCGGTCGACCGACCGGCCGCCGGTCGACCGGCTGGGAGTGTGTTGTGAGGTTTCTCGCGTGTTATAGAAATTAGAGTGCTTGGGTGCCCAGCCGGTAGGCCGGCTGCCTGCTGACCGGCTGGGAGCCCCTTTGTCTTTGTTTTACGTAAGAAGATAAAGATAGGAAATGGGTGCCCAGCCGGTAGGCCGGCTGCCTGCTGACCGGCTGGGAACCCCTTTTACATTGTTTTGGTTTTACAAATTGTGAGGAAGAATGAGTTCCCAGACGGTCAGCCGGCTGCCTGCCACTGACAGGCTGAGAGCCCTGTTCTCGTTAAAGTGCGTTTTATCTTTTGATCGGTTAGTCGGTTTTGTTTGAGATTCGTTCCGTGTACCTTGTATGTATGTTTGAGGTCCCCGGAGGATGGGCGACACTATATTGGGTTCGGGAATGGAGAGAGGATAGAGACCCCCCGGTTGGGTAACCGAAAGGGAAACCGGCTCTCCCTCAACTTAGTTCCCAGGATCAATTAAGTGTTGTTTAGAAGTATAAGAGATTAGTAATAAATATCTAGTTACTATATTTGGATGCTATTGTATTGACGCGTATTAAGGTATGCCTTAAGCTGGCCTCTGAGCTTAATACGTGAGCTAGTTGTCATATATGGGGGTATGCCTTAAGCTGGCCTCTGAGCCCTATATGTGTATGGTTGTCGTGTCTGGGGTATGCGTTGAGATGTCGCCTCTGAGCCCAGACATGTTTATTTGTGATCGCGTTGGAAAATGCCTTAAGTTGGCCTCTGAGTCTGACGAGTGGAGCAGCTGCACAACGGGATAGCTAAGGTGCCGATGCCTTACCCGGAGTGCAGATGTTGATGCTAGAACATGCCTTAAGCTGGCCTCTGAGTCTAGTGTCTTGTGATGTAGTAAAGGGACATGCCTTAAGCTGGCCTCTGAGTTCTTTACTTATTGGATGCTAGTCCATGCGTTGAGTTGTCGCCTCTGAGTCTAGTTTCTTGTTGATTAGCAGGTCTATGCCTTAAGTTGGCCTCTGAGTCCTTGCTTGTGAATATGATTTTGGTATCTAGGTTATGCGTTAAGATGTCGCCTCTGAACCTTTATACTTGCTGAATATTTGGTATTTAGGTTATGTCTTAAGCTGACCGCTGAACCTTTATACCTGCTGTTTTGCATCTGCTTGCCTAGTTTTGGTACAGTGTCAGATGTAGTTGTTGATATTGATGAGTATAGTGTTTTGATTATAGAATTGTTCATCCAAGGCATTGGATGACTCTTTGGCTAGTTTCGTAAACGGTTTGAACTGAAAGACCCCCCGGCCGGGCAACCGGAAGGGAAACCGGCTCTCCTTCCAAATAGTTTCCGAAGTTGGTTGAGAGCCTTGCATAGTAATTGCATGATGATATGAGATACAGATATTGAGATTTATATGCTTCACATGTTTATATATGTTGGAGTATATTGTATGTTGTGTTACTTGTCGTTACAAAAGGTGGCTAGGAGAACTCTAGTCACTCCCCACTGACTGTGGCGTACATGTTTACATTTATGTAGGTACATGACAGGTGGTTGATAGAGGGTTACATGGAGCTAGCGAGCAATGATCCTAGTCATCGATTTTGACTTACACATATGCGTTAGCTAGACTCTAGACTTTTGATTTGGTTTTGAGTGCCTGTAGGGATGTGTCATCCCAGGCTGTTGTATATATTTACTTTCAGTACTTAGACAGTTATACTTATCTACTTCTGTTTATATCAGTTGTTTCAATTTCAGTTTTAATTCACCTCGTCTTTATGCATGTTAAAGTTTAAATTCCGCTTAAATTTTGGCATGTTGTATGTTTTATTTTTCCGCTGCGACGAGGGCTTTTACAATATTAGCTAAGACGAATTAAAATGTTAATTCGTAATTAAATATAAAATGTTATATTTAATTATGTGTAATAAAATTATTTAATAAAAATTAAATGATTAAATATAAAATGTTATCTTTAATTAGTGGATTATAAATATAAGATATTTATAAGATAAAACATTACACAAGAGAGAGCGATATAACCGATTCTATAAAGATAAAATTTCGGTCCGAGCAAGGGAATTTCGGCCAGTAGGCCGTGTGGGTCTGATTGAACTCGACAGAACTGGTGCAATTATTATGTTGTGAAGTGCTATAGGTAGAACCAAATACTGATTTGGGGAATCCTAGTTGATGTCTAATAACAAGCTTATTTGCAGCTATAAATAACACATTCACTCGGCACATTAAGGATACGAGTTACACGATTACTTGCCTTCTCTCTCTCTAGCTTTCATCTTACACAAAATTAAGGATAATTTTGCAATTTCTAGCTCTAGAAAGGGTATTTCTCAAGACATCTTGGGTGCAACGATTAAGAGGATATCTATTTTGAAATCTGATCTTAGGCCTTTGCAAGGACAGAAGGTTAATTCTTAATTCTAATCTTTGTATCGAGTTCTTCGTTTATGACTATAAATCGTACATTATAAATTTGTTATAATCCTGCATATAAAGAATTCGGAACATATACGAGTTACACGATTACTTCACTTCTCTCTCTCTCTAGCTTTCATCTTACACAAAATTAAGGATAATTTTGCAATTTCTAGCTCTAGAAAGGGTATTTGTCAGGACATCTTCGGTGCAACGATTAAGAGGATACGTGTTACACGAGTTACAAAATTAAGGATACGAGTTACACGATTACTTCGCCTCTCTCTCTCTCTCTCGCTTTCATCTTACACAAAATTAAGGATAATTTTGCAATTTCTAGATCTAGAAAGGGGATTTCTCAGGACATCTTGGGTGCAACGATTAAGAGGATATCTGTTTTGATATCTGATCTTAGGCCTTTGCAAGGACAGAAGGTTAATTCTTAATCCCAATCTTTGTATCGTGTTCTTCGTTTATGACTATAAATCGTACATTATAAATTTGTTACAATCCTGCATATAAAGAATTGGGAACATATACAGATATTTTCCAACACTATCTACCTCTTTCGATTTTCATTCCGTTCAAATTGATTTTCGGACTGTTTTGTGGGTAATTCGAAAACAGTCCCTAATTCTTGTTTTTATGTTGTTTTAAGGTGAGAATTTGGAGGATTGTGACAAGGACTCATATCTTATTGAAGAAGCTTTGGAGGAAGACGCTTAAACAGGTGACAATGATGAGAAAGACTCGACTTGTTGTTATTTACATGTAATGTGTGTCTATGTGTGTGGTTTTGGGTATATTGAAGTTTGATGATACATTGAAGATGTTTATAGAGTGATTTCAGAATGGTATTGAGTGTTATAGTTGTGATTATAAGAGATTTTGGATGAGTTTTGTATATCCGTCGCAATTTGGGTTTTTGATTAAATGTTGAATCTAGCGCTTGAATTCCTATTTGATTGTGTTTAAGATTGATTAAGAGTAATACTTGGGATTGCTTCGGATCATTATGTGCTGATAGTAGAGATTTTATGCTTGAAATCATAGTTTAGAGGTGCTTGTCGAAGTATAGGATGAAATAGAAAATTGCAGGAAACACGCGAGAAAGGCACAGAACCCGCGTCGGTGCGCAGGCTGCGCCCATGGGCGTTGTACGCGTGATTGTTTGCTCGCTTGCGGGCTGTTATGGGTAATTGTTATTTGATTGTTTTAGCATGTTTCGAGTGATGTTACATGATAAAAATAATTAGTTTGAGATGTATATTTATTAAATATGAGACTCGTTAATCGAATTTACATTTGTCCTATGTTGATTAATCACATGATTGATATTAAATAGCTATCCGTTGTTTTTATCGCGAAATAAAATATCAATCGAGTAGTAACTTATCTAATATGTATACTGGGGACTTATAAGCTTATTTATCTGAACCTAATCGATGGTATGTGATATGAGGTTTCTTATTGAGTTCCGATACCATTTCACATGTTAATGTATGGGTTGAATTAAATAAGTCTCAAGTATTTATTATTACTTGTTTCCTTGAATTACATGCTAAGTTTACAAATGGTATGAAATGTTTGGTTGTATATTCACATGTATGACATGCGTGTTTGAAGTCCAAGAAATTGGGCGGCACTTGTCTTGGGTTGGGAAATCAGTTTTAGGAGAAAGACCCCCCGGCCGGGTAACCGAAAGGGAAATCGGCTCTCGCCTGAAATGGTTTCCGAAGTTGGCTAAGTGTTGAATGGATGTATAGAATAGAATATTGAATTACTAATCGAGTTTGTTTGTAGTCCAGGAAGTTGGACGACTCTTACTCCGAGTTCGGAAATCGGTTTTGAGGAGAAAGACCCCCCCGGCCGGGCAACCGGAAGGGAAACCGGCTCTCACCTCAAATGGTTTCCGAAATTGGTTAAGGGCTGAATGGAGTCTTAGAAATGGAATAGTAGAAGTGTTGATTGAGTTTAAGTAATTGTTTTATCGTGTTTCAATTGAATACTGCATCTTAGCTTGATGTGTTGTGTAATGCATGTGGAGGTTATACTATGAGCTGTTATATGAGTCTTGCTCTCACCATGACCGTGATATGTCGTGTTATGACCGTTGATAGTGTGTTTCCGGTCAGGTTTTAGATTGTCCGCCTGACTTAGAGGGTATCTCGTTCCTAGCTAGTTCGAGTCTTGGAGGTGTCTTTGGACACTTGTCGAATCGAGGAAGGTTTATACCTCGAGAGTCTAGACAGATTTAGACTAGGACCGTATATCGGTTGTCGTCCTACCAGAGGATTGTATTCCCTGAGACTGAGTAGACATGTTGTTGTTGTATCATGGAGTCGTCATATGCCATTTTCCATGTAGTGATGATTGTTTGTGTCTAACTTGCCTGCTTTATGGTACAGTGTTAGATACTACTGAATATGTGTATTAGTTAGACCTGAGTTATGTTTTATGAGCTAAACACTGAGTTAGTAAGTGAATATGTAAATTGTGTTTGGTTATGTCTTAAGTTGACCTCTAAACCTTCATGGATGACGAAAGTGATAGTGAAAGTACGTGTATGCTTATATGGGTGATATATATGAGTGAGGCATGTTATATTTGAGGATAGTGAATGCAAGATGATGATTATTGATTATTGTACTTCATATAATATGGTTATTATTGGAGTATGCAGTTTTGAGGATTTACTAATATTCATATGTTATGTGTTTGTGGCAACAAGTGGCTAGGAGCATCTCTAGTCACTCCCCACTGACTGTGGCGCACATGTTTCACGTGTGTAGGTTGGTGATTGTTGTGCAGGGGTTTCACATGGGGCTAGCGAGCGATGATCCTTCATCGATGACATTTACCTTACTCGTTAGCTAGACCTTAGTTTTTGATAAACAGTTTTGTGCCTGTAGGGATATGATATCTCGGGCTATATTTGTGTTTAAATACTTAGTTCTTATTTATGTTTCAGTTTATTTCCGCATTTCAGTTTTGAAGTAGGATACCTCGCATGTTAGTTTACTTTATTCAAAAGTTTTAATTTCGCGCAAATTTCATACTTTTTTTGGTTGTTTACTTTTCCGCTGCCGCGAGGGGTTTTACAGTTGGTATCAGAGCGTTTCGCTCCCGACGCACTCATGTGATCCCCGAACTTAACTTGACCAATAATTCAAATAATGAATGAGAGATGGGGTATATTTAAGGACAAGTGGTAGTCTATTTTATGATTGCTTTTATTAGGTTCTAACGTGTTTGTTGAGTGTCAATGATGTTACTCCTGCTCCTTGCATCGACGAACCGTGAGCCTATCCATATGGCGATCAAGACCGGTGTCTTCTACCGAATATGGAAGATTCGTGCTACCGTTGGAGAATGCTTCTGAGCCTTGAAGATACTTCTCTTTCTTTGTGCATCATCCTCCTTGATAACTCCGAATGTACATCCCTTCTTCTTGAATATTCGTCTATCTTACTTGTATCTTCTCATCTTTTCAACTTGACCTCGTCACTCGCCTTTCCGAGGTACCTTGTAGGTAAACTTTCCCTTTGACTAGATTTTGAGGAACTAATCTAGCATAACCGTGAACCGTGTTTTGAGAAATATTGTTATTTGAGGAAAACTTAAAAGGTATCTAGAGACATATTTTGGTAGTCCAAGTGTCTAGTTGTTCTATCCAATTAGAAGAGTGAATGTGAGTGATGGAGTTTGTCATTTAATGTTGACGTGAGTGATGGAGTTTGTCATTTAATGTTAACTTGTATACGTGTCATTCGGTGGAGCCTAACCTTGAGAACCATACATGAATTGTGATAATTAGTGGATTGAAAAGTACCATCCAAGGAAGATAGATGAGATACTTGAAGTCATAGATGAATTTACAAGAATATACTTATGATGCTAGTGATGATGGATAGATGAGTGAGGTAAATTAGTATCTCTTGACTTTGGGTGAGTGGTTGAACTGAGAAAAGACCCGTTGTTGAGGAATGAGAATCATTGGTAGTAATAGTTGAGTATTGAAAGAATCTATGATTTAAACTTGGAGGAAGTGATTTCCTATTTGACCCTAGGTTACTTAATGGATCTTAGAGCTCATCTATTAAAGCAGTTGAGGAATTTCGAGAAGGTACCGCTAATATGTGATTAAGAAATGGTAATTCGTGGAAGATAAAGGATTGAAGACTTGATGCTTAAAGAGTTGTTATCTGATAGAAAGTGATGTAAGTGAAGCGGACATAACATATGAGTTTGGTAACCTGGGAGTGTTATTGAGCTGTCATTTGAGGTGCTGGCAGAGATGAGACATCTAAAACTTTTGGAAATAGGTAATTGGAAGGATGATATGGTTTTAAATTCTGAAGAATTATGGTATAAAAATCATTGTGTTGAAATGTTTCGTGAGAACCAATAATCAGCTTGCTTAATTTGGAAAGTAAGGAGTGAGAACCTTGTGAGAATAGTGAGAAACTCGAACTTTGGGAGATTTCCATAATCGTTCCTTTTTATCGCCTCTCTCCTCCCTTCTTCCTTGATTCTCCTTCCGCCTTTGGCTTCACTATGCTGGAGTCTGTATCCTAAAGTCTCTTGTCCTGTCACCGTGTGTGCTCTCTCTCTCGAGTTTGGTATCACGTTCATTCCTGAAGTTCGCATCATAGCCTCCTGCTAGTCTGCTTTGACGACTAGTAGCTCGTGATACTCTTTGCTTCCTAACTTCTTTAGATTTTCTTCCTTTCGGTTGATAGTAAACTTTTGTTATTTTACAAACTTACTCATTTCAAAGGAATTTGAAAATAAAAGTTTATTTTTGGAAGTTTGGTTTAAGGAAAGTGAATAATTTTATGCCTTTGATTGATTTCAGCGTCGATTTGCCACTAGAACTCGTTATCGGAGACGTCTGGTAACATGTACTATGCTCATAGACACCGGATCGGTCTAATTTTGGATCTTAACTGATGTTACCTTGGATTTGCCTTTGGATTGGAACGTCAGGTTCTTGAATACGTAACAAGAACCCTAACGTCCCTCGACAGAGACTTGTGCCATGGGAAGTATTTTCTAAATCTTCGAAAGAAATCTAAATTTTGAGTGATCGAAATTCCTCTAAACCTTTTTAGGTTGTTAACATTGTCTGTTGTATCCTTTACTCTTTGTTTTCAAGTTTCGAGGACGAAAATTTTTTAAAGATGGGGTGATTGTAACATCCCATATTTTCGTAAACCTTATTTAAGTTAATTAAAATATTTTTTGGAATTTAATAATATTTTATAAAACTCGTAAACTTTTATTTTTAAAAATAAAGCGTAAGTTCCGTATTGTGATTTCTGAGTCTTAAGTTGTAGGAAAAATCCCTTGGCATTTCCGGTCATAAATCCCAAACGCTCACTTAAATCTCGACTCAACAAAATAGAATAAAAGCTAAGTGAGGGAAGCCTCCTATTCATTTCCTCACAAACACCTCATTTGCTTGTTCATCAAGTTCTCAAGATCAAAAATCAGAAACTCATCTTCTTCATTTCCGATTTTCACAAATTCACTAATTTGTTCATCCCGACTTCATTTCTTCTCCGTTTGAGATTTCTTCCATCGCATTCCTCATCTCAAGCCCGTTCTATCTACCTCTTTCGATTTTCATTTCGTTCAAATCGATTTTCGGACTGTTTTGTGGGTAATTCGAAAATAAACCCTAATTCTTGTTTTTATGTTGTTTTAAGGTGAGAATTTGGAGGATTGTGACAAGGACTCGTATCTTATTGAAGAAGCTTTGGAGGAAGACGCTTAAACAGGTGACTATGATGAGAAAGACTTGACTTGTTGTTATTTACATATAATGTGTGTTTATGTGTGTGGTTTAGGGTATATTGAAGTTTGATGATACATTGAAGATGTTTATAGAGTGATTTCAGAATGGTATTGAGTGTTATAGTTGTGATTATAAGAGTTTTTGGATGAGTTTTGTATATCCGTCGCAATTTGGGTTTTTGATTAAATGTTGAAGTGCTTGAATTCCTATTTGATTGTGTTTAAGATAGAATAAGAGTAACACTTTGGATTGCTTGGGATCATTATGTGCTGATAGTACAGTTTTTATGCTTTAAATCATAGTTTTAAGGTGCTTATCGAAGTATACGATGAAATAGCGAATTGCAGGAAACACGCGAGAAAGGCACAGAACCCGCGTCCGTGCGCAGGCTGCGCCTATGGGTACGCAGGCTGCGCCCATGGGCGTTGTACGCGTGATTGTTTGTTCGCTTGCGGGCTGTTTTGGGTAATTGTTATTCGATTGTTTTAGCATGTTTCGAGTGATGTTACATGATAAAAATAATTAGTTTGAGATGTATATTTATTTAATAGGAGGCTCGTTAATCGAATTTACATTCGTCCTATGTTGATTAATCACATGATTGATATTATATAGCCATCCGTTGTTTTATCGCGAAAATATCATTTGAGTAGTAACTTATCTAATATGTATATTCGGGAGTTATAAGCTTATTTATATGAACCTAATCGATGGTATGTGATATGAGGTTTCTTATTGAGTTCCGATACCATTTCCCATGTTAATAAATGGATTGAATTAAATAAGTCTCAAATATTTCTTATTACTTGCTTGTTTCCTTGAATTACATGCTAAGTTTACAATTGGTATGAAATGCTTGGTTTTATATTCACTTGTATGATATGCGTGTTTGAAGTCCAAGAAATTGGGCGGCACTTGCGTCGGGTTCGGAAATCAAATTTAGGAGAAAGACCCCCCGGCCGGGTAACCGAAAGGGAAACCGGCTCTCGCCTCAAACGGTTTCCGAAGTTGGCTAAGTGTTGAATGGATGTATAGAATAGAATATTGAATTACTATTCGAGTTTGTTTTTAGTCCAAGAAGTTGGACGACTCTTACTCCGGGTTCGGAAATCGGTTTTGAGGAGAAAGACCCCCCGGCCGGGTAACCGGAAGGGAAGCCGGCTCTCACCTCAAATGGTTTCCGAAATTGGTTAAGGGTTGAGTGGAGTCTTAGAAATAGAATAGTAGAACTGTTGATTGAGTTTAAGTCATTGTTTTATCGTGATTCAATTGAGTACTTCATCTTGGGGTGATGTGTTGTGTAATGCACGTGGAGGTTATACTATGAGCTATTATATGACTCTTGTTCTCACCATGACCGTGATATGTAGTGATATGACTGTTGATAGTTTGTTTCCGGTCAGGTTTCAGATTGTCCGACCGACTTAGAGGGTATCTCGTTCCTAGCTAGTTCGAGTTAGAGGTTTCAGGTTTCCATTGCATATATAATGTATGCCAAGACCCAAATCCTGATTTGGTGAGTTAACGTTTTAACTGGTTCTACACTAGAACTCTCAGTTGACAAATTTCTTAAATTTATCTTTTAGTCCACAATGACTTCAAGAACTTGATTGAATCATTGTGTTGTGTTCAACTAGGTCACAACACACTACTTACCCGAGGTAGAAGGGGTTCATATGGAGATAACAACGGGTCCTATATGCCCACCGACGAACAAGGGATTCATAGTGGTTTTGACTTAGAAAGGCTAATTTCTCAATTTTACGTAGAGTGAGATCCCATCATCATTTTAAACTCATTTAAGTGAACTATTTAAGATGAGTAGGAATGACTGATGACAAATATAAAACATTATATGTCAAAATGCAAAATAAACTACATGGGTCATTTTACATGCATATAGGTGGTTTGGTTTAGGCGGAATATAATGATATGAAAAAAAAACAAGCAATGAAGAAAATAAAACATAAAATCCTAGTGTGGTCTATCCTATGAAAAACAGTAAGTACCACTTCGGAATCCAATCACATGGACTTGGGAAGCTTCGTGGTATCACCGTTCTTCATCTTGTGATGTAAAATGGACTTGGCACTTGAAATGAATGATTCAATCTCCTCTTCTTCTTCTTTATTCTAAGTTATTACAATGTAAATCCTATTTACATTTAATCTAAAATAAAGAATAAATAAATTACAATGGGGAGATGCGAGATCTCATAAAATACATCACCTGATTACTTTCCACGATTACCGAAAAGTAATTAAAAACTAAGGCCACACTAGATTACATCATTAAATATTACAACAATTGCCAAAATAAATAAAACCTTCATTGTAAAGCAATATCATTAACAACATAATAAAAACATTCATAATGCAATATTAACCAAACCACCATTAAACTAAAATTGTGAAAATTACATGTCATACATGTAAATCATAATCCAATTAAATTCTAAACGATTTTAGGATCCAGTGAGTATCATCAAATTAGATATAATAAACATTTTAAAATAAATAAATGATTTAAAAGACCGAAAATTATCAAATAACTCTCGCCCCCTTTTCTGGTTCCTCACGGTAGTATTTTTTTTTTAATTTTGAAAAAATTTCATAATTATAAATTAGTTAATACAAATATTATCCTATAATATAAGTAAAAAGGAAAACAAATCAATAAACCCTAAAATCATATTTCATGGTTTAAACACCCTTTTTATTATCTTTATACATTTGTTCTAATTATAAATCTATATTTATAATTTAGTTAATATAAGCATTATCATATAATATTAATAATAATAAAAACAACAAATCACAAAAAGAATAAGGAAAGGGCCGAAAAAAATCACCCACGGTTCCCTAAAGCTTCGTTTTTTGTTTTTTGTTTTTTTTTTATTTGGCTAATGACACATATTATCAAATAATAACATGTAAATTGACATCTTCATAAGATATTATACTATTTCCTTAAAAGGTATAATCAAGGTAGAAATAGATTTTGACAACCTTCCTAATTCGTGAATTTTCTTAAAATCACTCATAGTATCACAAAAATCATCTCATAATTTATGTATTATAGTTTTAATCATATTAGATCTGAAAAATTATCAAGTATTGTCATTAAAATTAATCTTTAACATCACATGATCAATATTCATTCATCTTAACAATTTAAAATAAACAAAACTAATCTAAAACTCATTATGTCGATTGGTTTTTCAATAATCATTGATCCACATCAATATTATGTATATCATCACATGACAATTATTTTAACAATTAAAATAACAAACCATAAATTAAAAGAACAAAAAATTACCGGAAAAAAACGAGAAAAACGGGAAAAATTGAACCATGAACTGATAAAAAAAATTTGGTTTTGTTCTAAAAATAATTGATCTATATCAATATTATGCATATCATCATATGAAAATTATTTTAACAGTTAAAACTACAAAACCAAAAAAAATAAAAAAAAGTTACCGAAAAAAAATTTGCCGTGGAGAAGGAAGAAATTTTTTTGTCAATTTAATTCTCAATTATTATCAAAACGATTTTTGAACAAGGCTCTGATACCACTTGTAGGAATATTTCTTAAATTTCCATTTAAAGTATTAATCAAATTAATAATGCCAAGGATTATATCAAAAACGAATTGATACAAAAATTATAAATTGAATTAAAAGGATATGGATTTAGAAATAACCTTTAAATCTATGAGATAACGGCCTAAGAACAACCTAGTAAACCCAAGTTTCAATGTAGAAACTCTCCTTAGATTGCACCCAAGATGACTAAGAAAATTGCCCTTCAAGTTACCACATTGATTACTATTAATTTTGGAGGCTTTTGTTTTTAGGGTTTTTAGATGATCAAACTCATGTCGAAAATAAGAGAAAACTGTTCTCTTATATGTGTGATTCACACGGCCCAAAACGGCCTATCCACTGTGTTAGTACACGGCCCAAGGCTACTACCGACTGTGTTAGTAGTCTTTTTATTTTAGGAAAGTGTTAATTAATTATCTTATAATTAATTAAGCTAATTATATTATACTTCCTCCGTTTTTATATGATGTTCCCATTTGTTGAATATATGAGTGTAGTATTTTAATAAAATGGGTACATCATATAAAAATGGAGGGAGTATTATTCTAAAATATCATATATTAAAATATATATAATTAATAAATATAACATTTATATATATATATATATATATATATATATATATATATATATATATATATATATATATATATATATATATATATATATATATACATAGACTTGGGATCCGGTGAGAACCACCTTACATTGAGAACCTTGTGAGAACTCTACCTTACGGACTTTTTTTAAAAAAATTAATGACATAATTGGATTCGGCATGTCATTTTATAGCTAGAGAACATATGTCTTGGTCTAGAAAATAAATACTAGTGACGGAAATCAAGGTGAGATACGTTTTATTTATTTGCATGCACCTACTATCTATTTTTTCGTATCTATCATTTTTCCGCCACTAGTATTTATTTTCTAGACCAAGAAATATGTTCTCTGGCCATAAAATTCCATGCCGAATCCAATTATGTCATTAATTTTTAAAGAAAAACTCCGTAAGGAGGAGTTCTCACCGGTTTTCATCGTAAGGTGGTTCTCACCGGATCCCAACCCTACATAGACTTGGGATCCGGTGAGAACCACCTTACATTGAGAACCTTGTGAGAACTCTACCTTACGGACTTTTTTTAAAAAAATTAATGACATAATTGGATTCGGCATGTCATTTTATAGCTAGAGAACATATGTCTTGGTCTAGAAAATAAATACTAGTGACGGAAATCAAGGTGAGATACGTTTTATTTATTTGCATGCACCTACTATCTATTTTTTCGTATCTATCATTTTTCCGCCACTAGTATTTATTTTCTAGACCAAGAAATATGTTCTCTGGCCATAAAATTCCATGCCGAATCCAATTATGTCATTAATTTTTAAAAAAACTCCGTAAGGAGGAGTTCTCATCGGTTTTCATCGTAAGGTGGTTCTCACCGGATCCCAACCCTAGACTTGGGATCCGGTGAGAACCACCTTACATTGAGAACCTTGTGAGAACTCTACCTTACGGACTTTTTTTAAAAAAATTAATGACATAATTGGATTCGGCATGTCATTTTATAGCTAGAGAACATATGTCTTGGTCTAGAAAATAAATACTAGTGACGGAAATCAAGGTGAGATACGTTTTATTTATTTGCATGCACCTACTATCTATTTTTTCGTATCTATCATTTTTCCGCCACTAGTATTTATTTTCTAGACCAAGAAATATGTTCTCTGGCCATAAAATTCCATGCCGAATCCAATTATGTCATTAATTTTTAAAAAAAAACTCCGTAAGGAGGAGTTCTCACCGGTTTTCATCGTAAGGTGGTTCTCACCGGATCCCAACCCTATATACATATATACATATATATACACACACACACATTATAAAGATAATGTGTATTTTTGGGTGAAAAAGTTCACTAGTTTTTTATATAATACCTAATTATTTTAAAACGATTTAAAATAATGTTGGATTAATTCATATTATACGATAATATGAATATGTTTTGTTTGATTAATATTATGTACGTAATTACGGAATTATCACATAATTTAGTCAATGTTAATGGTGGTTTGGATAAATTACTCTACATAATTACGGAATTATGTCTTGAAAGTTTAATTTAATTAGTTGATGCATCTTTTATATATTATCGTTGAATGAATGAATGGTTTAATTTTCGCATTTTGCAAACGGTTGTAATTTTACTTAGTGTGACCTTAGTTGATCATGTTTTCGTAATGATGGAAACATGGTTGGTGATGTAATTATGAGATCTCGAATCTCCTTTTTCTTTATTTTACGTTTTTGGAAATTAGAATGTAATAATAATAGGTCAATTATGTAATTTTTCATTAAATATAATTTGAAGAAAGAGACGGAGACCGGATTGCTCACTCCCACTACATGCACCAAGATGGAACACCAAGACAAGCTTCTAAGGTCCATTGCTGAATGGATTCCAAAGTTGTATTTTTGTTTTGTTTTGGTAGGATAGACCACACTAGGACTTGTTTTTTTATTCCGTTCTTATTGTTTTCACTTAATATGTTTTGCATTATATTCCGCCTAAACCAAACCACCTAATATTGCATGAAAATTGACCCATATAAGTTGTATGCTAGTCTACATTGACATACTGATGTCACACGCCAGTTTTACATTAAAGCCATCATCTTAGTTTATTCATTCTCGTATGCTAGATATTCGTTCACTTAAAATGATTAAAATAAAGTTGATGAGATCTTCCTCTATAACGTAAAATTAAGATTAGTCTTTTATAAGTCAATTTACTATGTCCCTTCTTCGTCGCCACGCATATAGGACCTTACTCTCCATATAACCCCTTCTACGTTGGGTAAGTAGTAGTTGGTTGACTTATTTTACGTTAACATCATGATCCTTGTACGCTCTTGTGGTTATGGTGGACTAAAGATAGAATTTACAGAAATTTATCGACCAAGAATTCTAAATGTAGAATTAGCCAAAAGGTTGGCTTCTCAATTTACTGAAATTGAGTCTTGGGATCATTTATATAATTCTTGAAGAAGATCAATTGTATAAATGTTAAAGTCTTAGTATTAAATTAAACAGTTTTATCACTAGACTTAAATTAACAAATCGATGATTGCTTATCATATTTTTCTTCTCCTTTTTCAGTGTAGAAATCATTTCACATTTGATATTACTATTAATAACAAATGGCTGGCCATGCTGATGTCCCCATGCCTAGTGCCATACTAGCATGTGAACACCTGGCTAAAAGCTTTCATGGACCACATGAATCCGTCCACGTGGCTGAAAAATGATGTGTCCAACTTTGCGGACTGGGAGGCGACATTACGGAATGCAGCCATAGCTGATGGTAAGCTCAAGTACTTGACTAAGCCGTTAACACCCAACCCAGGCCCCAATGCTAGAGCTAACGTATCACTAGCCTACAGTGATTTCGTTAAGGAAGCGGGTGCGATAAAGAACGTACTCATCTTTGCAATGGAATACAATTTGCAAAGGCGCTTCATTGCCCAAGGTGCGAATAAAATTTTCACCACGCTCACTAACGAGTTCTCAAAAGCACCGAGGATCTTTACTTTTGAGCAGACCTGTCGGTTCTTTGAAGCAAAACTCCAAAAGGGTCAACCAGTTAGCCCACGTACACATTCTTTATATGATTGAGAATGTCGAGAGATTGGAGTCCCTGAATTGCAAAATCAGTGAGAACATAATTATTGATCGAATGCTTCATTCACTTCACGATGGTTTTTCCTTATTCAGGACGAACTATTATATGAATGACATGAGGAAAAGTCCTCATGAGCTACACTCCCTTCTCATACAGACCGAGAAGGATTTTAAATTGAGTGGGAGCATGAAGCAAGATGTTCTCATGATTGCGAATAAGGGCAAAGGTAAGGGCAAGGCTCATGGCGAGCTAACTGTAGCTAAGCCACCAAAGTTTAAAAAGGCTGGATTCAAGAGTGGGCCTGGTGAGACAAGTAGCTCACAAGGCAAGACAAAGAGCAAAGACGGTAACATTGAGTGCCACCATTGCCACAAGACTGGGCATTGGAGGCGGAACTGTCCAGTGTACCGTGACGACATAAAAGCAGGCCGCGTCGTTCCTGTTGGTATATCATCTTATATTCATATGATTAAGATTAACCATCCAAGTTTCGGAACTTGGGTATTTGATACTGGTTGTGGTTCTCATCTGTGTAATCATTTGTAAGGCCTAAGAAACTGTTGGAGTAAGTGTCCTCGACAATAATGTGATCACGTCAATAATATTATTAATTGACAAATCTCTATAAAAGAATATTTTTGGGATGATTCTTTATCATAAGTCAACTGGTCAACATTAATCGGTAATGATTGGATTGCGAGAGTTTGACATTACTGTCGTAATGACGGTGGTGACCAGTTGATCCCTTTAGGTCACACCTATAGGACAACTCTCTTAATGATAAATGAAATAACTGTATATTGATACGAGTTAGTTCATTTCTAGTTTACATATAGCATAAGGAGGAAATTTATAATGGGATTATAAATTAAAATTGTTCTAGTGATTGAAATGTCATCACTATTACTTATATGTTTATGAAACATGAAATCACTTGAATGAATTATTTTAACTACAATTGTTGTAGTAATAAAATGCGAATAAATAAATATAAGTAATTATTTGAATTACTTCTAAATTTACGATAAAGAGTTTAAAAGTTAAACTACAAATTACGTAAACTAAATTGTCCTAACTAATGTTACGTATGGGTCCATTATGTAACATGGACCGTGTGATATGACACACACATACAAATATACATTTTTGAATAGGAACATTAGAGGGACATATTATTTATTGCAAGAGTGAGCATGGGAAACATTGTAGATGATAGAGGTGTCATCTATTGGGCACTCTACCCACCCATCTCGGCCGAACCATTTGAGGAGAACAAAAGAAGTTTTGTTCCCTCATTCACTCACTCATACATTCACTTGAAAATTAGGTTTTTGTTTAGAGAGAACAAAAATAGAAAAGAAAATTAATTCCTATTTCTTCTAACCCTAAACCGTGAGCCTCCTTGGTGAACTAGCAATTTTGTATCAAATTTTCTAGCAAAAATACATACAAAACATTGAGTGTAGTGTGTCTTGGTGTTCATCTTTTGGAGGCCATCTCTTTGAAGGTTCAAGGAGGATCATCCCGTGTAAGTAAGCTCAAGAACAAGTGAAGAAGGTGACTTCACTTGTGCCCTTATTTAACCGTGACTTACAATGTAAGGGAGCTTATTCTTATCTTTGGATCTCGTTTTATTCTAGTTAAGCATGCATAAGTTCTCATAATTATAAGATAATATAATTAGTATGACTAAGAAGGTATTTAAACCTAACAATTGGTATCAGAGCAAAGGTTGTTGCATGCTTAATCGGTTTTTAGTTTTTCCGAGTTTATGAGACTTAAAACAAAACTAATTAATTCGACATTCATATGTATATCACTCGACATTTTGGCATGTTAATAAATTCTGGTCCTAAAATGTTTTTAGGTTATTTTTGATAATTTATGAGATTTAAATATTGTTCATGATATTAATTTTAATCATTTATATGTATTTTATGAGAAAATCGAGTTAAATGGTTATAAGAGAAGGAAAACATTTCTAGCCTTGTAATTTTCACACGACCTCACATGCTTATTTTACTTAATGTATGTAAAATTTGGTACAATATGATGTTTATAGCATGTTTTACGATTTTATTAGTTAAAACCGTATTAAGAGGTAATTTTGGCCATATATATATGATATTTCGAGTTATTTTTCGAATAAAGTGACCAAATTTTTAGACATTATAAATATTAACGTAATATTTCGGAATGTTTGTGAAAATAAAATCCAAATTTCAAAAATTTTATAATTTGTTTGGATTTAATTCGTAAAAAGGTATGTATTTTAAGGTATTATGAACAATATAAACATAATTAAAGGGTTAATTATTATCAAAATTATTTATGACTAATTTTGAATCCTAAAATGTGTTAGGATATTATTTAGAACATAAGTTTGTTTATGTTTTAATTTATGCATTTTAAGGAGTTAAAGATGCTAAAATCTCATGAAACCGGGTTAATTTTGACCTAATAAGTTATTAGGGCGATTTGGCATTAAAATGAACATATTCATAACATTTACATTGCTGCGTTTCTCTTATGAATGTCATATTTTATTGCATTATTTTGAATCATGTAATTATTCTGGTATGGCCCTAGTTTTTAAATCGGTATTTCCCGTAATGTAAGGGGTTACCGATTCGGTTGTACTTTTGTGATCTCGTATCACCCAATTGTAATTTATTTCTATTTTATAATGTATAAAGTAGACTAGAAAAGTTGTAATTCTTGTAATTTCCGGAGAACCTTGAAGACAGTGCCATTCGGAAAGGAGTTCCGATCAAGACGGTGTTTGCCTCGATTTGCATGCCTCGTGAAGTTCAAGGGACCAAAGGAGTTGGTTTCCGAATTTGTACTTTTATTATTTCTTTTCTAGAAAAGGCCATACTAGGAATTTTATTGTTTGCTTTATTTTTGTTTTAATATGTTGCATGCATAGCCAAATCGCCATTAACATGTCATGCATATCGAGTATCGAGTCTTCAACGTATCATTTTATTATCGATAATTCACCTAATTAGTTCACTTAAAAGGAGATAGATAATATTTGATAAGATCTCTTACGTATAAAATATTGAGACTTAGCCTTACCAAAAAGTATGGACCCATGAATCCCTTCTTCACAAAAATGTAGGCTCGGCTAAACCGGGGTACTAAAATTGTCACGTTGGGTAAGTGAGGTAATAAAGATTACAACTTGAAATTTGGTCGATCTCAACGAAAGTATTCGTAACCGTAGTTGCAATAAGTTCGGGCTAAAGACGATTTTTTTTGAAAATTGTCGGTCGGGAGTTCTAAAAGTAGAACCGATTAAAGGGTTAATCCACCAAATTATACCTATACGGGTTGAATCGGCTATACCGTGCCCGCATTAGTATGGGTTTGGGTCTCGGGATGGTTTACTTAATTGTGTAAGAGATCGTTAAGTAAATTCTAAGCTTGTTTAAAATGTTTAACAAGTATTCAAATGATGAACGTTAATTTTTCCTTCATTTCCGTTTTTGTAGTTATTAATCGCAATGGATTCATTCAACCCTATCACTATTGATTCTTGTCACAATGTTTTCGACGATGTTTGCAACCAAAACAACATTGATACTACTAGAGAAGTTCATTTCGGAACGGGTCCGGATGGCAATGTTAACTTTATTACTTCTCTCCCACCTCCCAAAGGTCCACTTCTTGACACGGCTTATAAAGATGGGCTAAATGAAGAATTGGATGCCTTATACTTGAAGGAAAGGGCTTATGATGAAGCTAGTGGGAGCTCTAGCAAGAAAGGTCTTGCAAAGATTAAGAAGAAGAAGAGAAAGTTACAAAAAGAGCGATGCCACTATTGTAGTGTCATGGGCCATTGGAAGAGGAATTGCTCCAAGTACTTACGTCATATCCAAGAAGGTCTTGTGATTCCGTTAGGTAATTCCAAATCCGAAATTTTTGTTATTGACATAAATTTTACATCCAACACAACATGGGTATTGGATACTGGTTGTGGTTCTCACCTTTGTAATCGTTTGCAGGGTTTAAGAGAAGTGGAGAAAGTAGACAAGGGTGATATGGATCTCCGACTAGGAAATGGAGCTCGGGTAGCGGCCACTTCAAAAGGGACGCACTCTTGCCTTGTCAAGTGGATACGAGCTACATTTAAATAATTGTTATTTTGTACCGTCTCTTTCCAAAAACATTATTTCTGTTGCAATGTTAGACATTGAGGGATATAATTTTTCCATTAAGAACAATTGTTGTGTAATTTCTAAGAATGACATGGTTGTTGGCCATGCCAATTCAATTAATGGAATCTATGTTTTGGAAACTTCCGACTTGTCTAAAAATGTCTATAACGTAAATAACAAAAGGATAAAAACAAGTGACCCAAATGAAAATGAATCATACGTTTGGCATTGTCGACTTGGTCACATAAATGAAAATCGCATCAAAAGATTGGTAAAGACCAATATAATAAACCATTCGAATATGAATCCTATGGTACATGTGAGGCTTGTCTTCTAGGAAAAATGACTCGTAATCCTTTTAGTGGTAAAGGGACACGAGCTAGTGAGTTGTTAGGACTCATACATACGGATATATGTGGACCACTAACAATCACCGCTAGAGGCAATTATGACTATTTCATTACCTTCACCGATGATTTAAGTTGGTATGGGTATATCTACTTAATGAAGTATAAGAGTGAAGCCTTCAAGAAATTTAAAGAATTTCAAAGTGAAGTAGAAAACCAACTCGACAGAAAGATTAAGACACTACGATCCGATTGTGGTGGTGAATATCTTAGCAATGAATTTGATTCACATCTAAAAGAATGTGGCATTGTGTCACAACTTTCACCTCCAGGAACACCACAACTTAATGGTGTGGCAGAAAGGAGGAATCGAACCTTATTGGATATGGTCCGATCAATGATGAGCCAAACTGACTTACCTAATTCATTTTGGGGATTTGCGATCCTCACTGTCATCAAATCGTTGAACAATAGTCCAACGAAAGCGACCGATAAGACTCCATATGAGATGTGGAAGGGAAAGGTTCCTAACTTATCCTATATGAAAATATGGGGATGTGAGGCATATGTCAAGGTAAAGACCGATGACAAACTTGCTCCACGATCCGAAAAATGCATCTTTGTTGGTTATCCAACCACCTCACGTGGCTACCACTTCTACAAACCTCATGAAAACAAAGTGTTTGTGTCTTCTGAGGCTGTCTTCTTAGAAAAGGAGTTTATTTCTAAGAGACAGAGTGGGAGAAATTTTGAACTTAATGAAGTTCGAGAAGTTCAAGAGCCACAAACTGAAGCTGAGACAGATGAAGATGTTCCTTCTTCGTCCGCTTCGGTACCTATTCCACCCAGGAGGTCGAGTAGGGTTCCACATCAACCTGATAGGTCTGTTGGACTAATTGAGGAAGATGGTAGCCTAGACGTATTACTTTTGGAAAGTGATGAGCCTACCACTTACAAAGCTGCAATCTCTAGTCCCGACTCCGCCAAATGGCAAGAGGCCATGGCATCCGAGATGGATTCTATGCATCAAAACCAAGTATGGGACTTGGTAGAGTTGACTAAGGAGATGAGACCTCTCCAATGCAAGTGGATCTTCAAAGTGAAGAATGGCATAGAAGGACATGATGATGTCTATAAAGCTAGGCTAGTAGCTAAAGGGTTTTCCCAAGTTCACGGTCTTCATTATGATGAAACCTTTGCTCTGGTAGCCATGCTTAGATCCACCAGGATAATGTTAGCGATTGCCGCATTTCATGACTATGAAGTGTGGCAAATGGACGTCAAAACCGCCTTCTTAAATGGGCATTTAAAGGAGGATGTGTATATGATACAACCTGAGGGTTTTGAAGATCCTAGAAATCCTAACAAGATATGCAAACTTAAGAGATCCATCTATGGTCTTAAGCAAGCATCCAGGAGTTGGAATCATCGCTTCAATGAAGTCATAAAAGAAAAGGGTTTCACTCGAAGTGTCGAGGAACCTTGTCTATATATGAAATTCAGTGGGAGCAATGTTGTATTCCTAATCTTGTATGTGGATGACATACTACTCATTGGAAATGATGTTCCAATGCTTTCATCAGTGAAAGGATGGTTAGGTAACCATTTTCAGATGAAAGATCTAGGAAATGCACAATGCATATTAGGTATCCGAATCTATAGAGATAAATCCAAGAGGATATTGGCACTAAGTCAAGAGTCTTATATAGATAAGATTCTTCGACGGTTCAACATGGGAAATTCCAAGAGAGGGTTTATCCCCATGGGAAGTGGAATTATATTGAAAAAGTCTCAATCCCCCACGGAGCCCAAGGATGTTGAACGCATGAAAATGATCCCTTATGCTTCCGCCGTGGGATCTATCATGTACGCCATGATATGCACTCGTCCAGATGTCTCGTATGCTTTGAGCATGACTAGTAGATATCAAGCAAATCCAGGTGAAAGTCACTGGATTGCAGTCAAGAACATCCTAAAGTACTTAAGAAGGACTAAGGATTCATACTTAGTGTTTGGAGGGGAAGAAGATTTGTGTGTAAAGGGTTACACAGATGCAAGCTTCCAAACAGATAGAGACGATTTTAAATCCCAGGCTGGATTTGTCTTTATCTTGAATGGTGGTGCCATTAGTTGGAAGAGCTTCAAAGAACCAGTCGTTGCGGATTCTACAACGGAAGCAGAGTACATTGCAGCATCAGAAGCTGCTAAGGAAGCAGTATGGATAAGGCAATTCATCGAGGGACTAAGAGTAGTTCCAAATGCTGAAGATCCTATCACCCTGTACTGTGATAACAGTGGTGCTGTCTTTCAGGCTAAGGAGCCAAAGTCTAGTAATAAGTCTAGACATGTACCTAGAAAATATCATGTAATTCGGGATTTCATTGATAGGAAGGAAATAGCGATTTGTAAGGTTGGGACAGACGATAATGTGGCTGATCCCTTAACCAAACCCTTGTCGCAAGTTAAGCATGATTCTCATGCTCTTTCTATGGGTCTTAAGAGTTTACCCAATGTGTAACCGATTATGCGATATGAAATAAAAAATGTTGTTTTTGCGTTCATATAAGATAATCTCGTTCATCATTTAAAGTTTTATACAACTTATTTTATTTAATATACTTTGTTAAATCCAAACAGGATTGTAAGACAATTGTTGAACCCTATCAAAGTGAACTGGATTAACTTAGTATTGCCCCTAGTCACTTATATGAGGTGACGTCTCGAAGTGACTAGATTATGATGCGATTGATGGTGAGTTCTAACACCATAGAGTCATTAGAGATGACTAGTCGATCATATAGACAAACTGTAAAGTACACTTGTGTCGGGCAGTGACCGCTTATAGAGTTCTTTAGAATTCAATAGAGCTTGGTCGTGGCAAGAGCTGCTATATATATTCTTATGAGTCGATTTTTTGACTAGAGACTGGTTGCTCTAAAACTGACATAATTCAGAATGACTTTAACTTATGTTCTACGATCTTCCGTAAAAGGGGTCAAATGGACTTATTTTGGGTCACAATGGACGATGTTAGCCAAGGAGAACAGTCGGATAGGAATTGTTCTACCCCTTGTCAGGGTTATCTTAAATCTCAAGGCCACTCGAGGAGTAGTAAACTGGAAATGCGTGGCCACGCTCGGAGTCTATCTATGGTAGATAATTCTGGTCTATCAGTTACACTCCATATCGAGAAAAACCACTATTGATCTGATCACATGCAAGTACGACCTGTAAGACACCTTGCATTGAGTGGGAGATGATGTAATAGAACAAGAGAATCGGTGATCCACACTTGTGAGGACAAGTGGGAGATTGTTGGAGTAAGTGTCCTCGACAATAATGTGATCACGTCAATAATATTATTAATTGACAAATCTCTATAAAAGAATATTTGTGGGATGATTCTTTATCATAAGTCAACTGGTCAACATTAATCGGTAATGATTGGCTTGCTAGAGTTTGACATTACTGTCGTAATGACGGTGGTGACCAGTTGATCCCTTTAGGTCACACATATAGGACAACTCTCTTAATGATAAATGAAATAACTGTATATTGATACGAGTTAGTTCTTTTCTAGTTTACATATATATAGCATAAGGAGGAAATTTATAATGGGATTATAAATTAAAATTGTTCTAGTGATTGAAATGTCATCACTATTAATTATATGTTTATGAAACATGAAATCACTTGAATGAATTATTTTAACTACAATTGTTGTAGTAATAAAATGCGAATAAATAAATATAAGTAATTATTTGAATTACTTCTAAATTTACGATAAAGAGTTTAAAAGTTAAACTACAAATTACGTAAACTAAATTGTCCTAACTAATGTTACGTATGGGTCCATTATGTAACATGGACCGTGTGATATGACACACACATACAAATATACATTTTTGAATAGGAACATTAGAGGGACATATTATTTATTGCAAGAGTGAGCATGGAAAACATTGTAGATGATAGAGGTGTCATCCATTGGGCACTCTACCCACCCATCTCGGCCGAACCATTTGAGGAGAACAAAAGAAGTTTTGTTCCCTCATTCACTCACTCATACATTCACTTGAAAATTAGGGTCTTGTTTAGAGAGAACAAAATTAGAAAAGAAAATTAATTCCTATTTCTTCTAACCCTAAACCGTGAGCCTCCTTGGTGAACTAGCAATTTTTGTATCAAATTTTCTACCAAAAATACATACAAAACATTGAGTGTAGTGTGTCTTGGTGTTCATCTTTTGGAGGCCATCTCTTTGAAGGTTCAAGGAGGATCATCCCGTGTAAGTAAGCTCAAGAACAAGTGAAGAAGGTGACTTCACTTCTTGTGCCCTTATTTAGCCGTGACTTACAATGTAAGGGAGCTTATTCTTATCTTTGGATCTCGTTTTATTCTAGTTAAGCATGCATAAGTTCTCATAATTATAAGATAATATAATTAGTATGACTAAGAAGGTATTTAAACCTAACAGAAACATCACACCTCTAGCAAAGGGTGATGTGGACCTGCGAGTCGGGAGTGGAGCAAAAGTTGCTGCTACTTTCATGGGAACATATGAGATCCAGCTACCGAGCGGATTTGAGTTATATCTGTATAACAATTATTATGCACCCAGTTTATCTAAGAACATTATTTATGTATCCATACTTGATAAAGATGGTTTTTCATTCATAATAAAGGATAATAGTTTTATTTTCTTTTTAAATGGAATGATTTATGGTAAAGCAGTTTCCATGAATGGTATTTATGTCTTAGATCAAACGACTGAAATATTACACGTGAATAATAAGAAATTAAAGGTTGGTGACAAAGATCAAACATATCTATGGCACTGTCGTATGGGACACATAAATGAGAAATGTGTAAAGTAGCTAATAGAGAATGGCGTTATATCCCCATTTGATTATGAATCATTTGGCACGTGTGAATCATCTCTCATCGGCAAGATTACTCGTATATCCTTCAAAGGTGTTGGAATGCACGTTGCTGACCTATTAGGACTCGTACATACAGATGTATGTGGACCTATGTCAATCACCGCCAGAGATGGCTATAGATATTTTATCACTTTCACTGATGAGTTCAGTAGATACGGATATGTCTACCTTATGAAGCATAAAAGTGAGTCCTTCGAAAAGTTCAAGGAATTCCAGAATAAGGTTGAGAACCAACTGGACAGAAAGATTAAAGCACTTCGATCAGATCGTGGTGGCGAATATCTTTCACTTGAGTTTGATCAAAATCCAAAAGACTGTGGTATCGTATCACAGTTAACTCCACCTGGAACACCACAATTTAATGGTGTGTCCGAACTGAGAAATCGAACATTACTAGATATGGTTCGATCCATGATGAGGCACACAGTTGTGCCGGATTCATTATGGGGTTTGCTCTTTTGTCAGTTGCTCTTATACTTAACCGAAATCCGTCTAAAGCTGTTGACAAGACTCCATATGATATATGGAAGGGGGTCCCTAACTTGTCCTTTATTCGGGTTTGGGGCTGCGAGACTTATTTCAAGTGGAGACACGAGGATAAACTCGGCCCACGATCGGTCAAGACATACTTTATTTGTTATCCAAAAGGAATGTTTGGTTATTACTTCTATTCTCCAACTGAACATCAAGTTTTTGTTGCGGCTAGTGCGAAGTTCTTAGAGAAAGAGTTTCTTGAGAACAAGAGAAGTAATAGAACCTTCGAACTGTCGGAGATTCAAGAACCAACAACCGAACAACCTATGGAGGAATTTGTTCCTTCAACTGAGGTTGTAGGAAATAATTTCTTAAATTACTTATAAAAGTATAAACCATATTTATACTGCCAAGGATTATATAAAAAACGATTCAATAAAACCTCAATTGCAAGAATTAAAGAGTCAAGAATATAGAATTAACCTTTAGTCCTATATGAGATCGGTCTAAGAACAACCTAGTATAAACCCAAACTTCAAGGTAGAAGTTCTCCATAGATTGCACCCAAGATGACTGAGAAAGATCCCTTCAAAGCTCCTCCTAAATTACTATTAATTATTTTAGAGGATTTTTTTTGGATTTTAAGATGATAAACTAATCAAAGAGAACAAGAGAGAAAACTACTTATGTTTTTTCGTCCTTGTACCACACGGCCGAAATCCCTTCTTATAGGGTTTTGGTTTGTGTTGGTATTGTACTTCTATTAGGAAACCTCCTTATATTATAATATTCTAAGTCAGTTTCCTGGAAACCACCTTATAATATAATATTCTAAGTCAGTTTCCTTATTCCGAATTTCCTTAAAATATCATACATTTTAATAATTTTCTGTGCACAATTATAATTCCCGGAGAACATTAATTAATTATCTTATAATTAATTAACCCAATTATATTATTCTAAAATATCATATATTAAAATATAATTAATAAATATAATATTTATATTTATTAGAATTAACATTTAATTCATTTCTCCTAATTATTATTAAATGTTTATCGTCTACTTAACTACATTTAGCTAAGTTTAGCATTTACGTAATTATATCAATAAATAATCACATTTCTCAGTACTATCCTATAGGTGTGACCTTAGGGATCAGCTGATTATCGCCATCATATGACAGTAACGTCAAACTACTAGTGAGCCAATCGTTACCGATAAACGTTAACTAACTGATTAATATACTAAATATCCCTGTGTGATCCTGTAAAAGATTTATTCAAATAATCACACACTGTGGAGGACATTTACTCCAACAGAGGTATCGGTTAATATTCCTGAGGAACCTAGGAGGTCGGGTAGACATTCCATTCCTCCTGATAGATACATTGGTATGATCGAGGAGAATAATGGAGTTGACGTTTTACTCCTAGAGAGTAACGAACCCGCAACCTATAAAGGTACCATGACCTGTTCCAACTCTAAGCTATGGCTTGAAGCCATGCAATCCGAGATGGACTCCATGTATGAGAATAATGTATGGGATCTGGTTGACTTACCCGATAAGGTCCGACCTCTTCAGTGCAATGCCTTTATAAGATAAAGCATTCTGTAGAAGGACAACCAGATACCTATAAGGCACGACTAATGGCAAATGGTTTCACTCAAGTGCAAGGGTTGCACTATGATGAAATTTTTGCACCCGTAGTCATGTTGCGTTCCATTCGGATAATCTTAGCGATTGCCGCATTTCATGATTATGAAATCTGGCAAATGGATGTGAAAATCGCCTTCTTAAACGGTTATTTGGAAGAAGACTTGTACATAGTACAACCCTAAGGTTTCACCGATCCTAAAAATCCTAAGAAAGTATGCAAGCTTAAGCGTTCCATTTATGGACTTAAGCAAGCATCTCGGAGTAGGAATCATCATTTCGACCATGTGATAAAAGAGAATGGTTTCATTAGATCAGTCGAGGAACCATGCTTATATATCAAGTCGAGTGGGAGCAATATTGTCTTCATGGTATTATATATCGATGACATATTCTTGATTGGGAACGACATTCATCTCCTATCATCGGTTAAAGTATGGTTAAAGAACCATTTCCAGATGAAAGATCTGGGTGAGGCACAATGTATCTTGGGGATCCATATCTATTGAGATAGATCGCGACGGATGTTATCACTGAGTTAGGAGTCTTATATAGATAAGATTCTTGATAGATTCAGCATGACCAACTCCAAGAAGGGGTTACTTCCGATGATCTCGGGGGTACATTTGAGTAAGACTCAGGCACCAAAGACATCGGAAGAAGTTGAGCGCATGAGTCGCATTCCTTATGCTTCAGCTGTAGGATCGATCCTGTATACCATGATATGCACACGTCCAGACGTACATATGCATTGAGTATGACTAATCGGTACCAAGGCAATCTAGGAGAATCTCACTCGATGGCTGTTAAAAACATTCTTAAGTACCTACGGAGGACTAAATATTGGGCATTGACTTATGGAGGAGGCACTGAGCTATGCGCAAAAGGTTACGCAGATGCTAGCTTCCAAACGGATCAAGATGACTCAAAATCTCAGTCTGGATTCGTTTTTACTCTTAATGGCGCGACAGTTAGCTGGAAAAGTTCCAAGAAAAGTGTTATAGCAGATTCTACAACTGAGCCCGAGTACTATGCCGCTTCGGAAGCTGGAAAGGAAGTTATATGGATGCGTCAGTTCTTACAAGGAGTAACTGTAGTTCTTAGTTTGAATGACCCGATCACCATCTATTGCGATAATAGAGGTGCCATCTTCTAGGCTAAGGAGCCTAAGTCTAGCAACAAATCTAGACATGTACTGCGGAAAGCTCACCTGATACGAGACTACGTGGAGCAAAAGGAGATAGTGATAGACAAGATTGCAACAGATGACAATATCGCAGATCCTCTCACTAAAACATTAAGATATGATAAGCATGAAGGCCACGTTATTTCAATGGGAATTAAATGTGTTCCTGAGTTGTATTAGTACTTTTACGGATTGGATATTGTATCTGTTTCAAATACTATTTATAGCACCATCGATTTTGTTTACATATTTTGTTTTTCATGTGGATTGTGTAGACAACATTGAACACCACAAAGTGAACTGAATTACATTATATTTGTTTTGGCCCGTAATCGCCTACATGAGCTGATTACTCTGGCAATTATTTTGTGACGTCGATTGATGGTGGGTTCAATAAACCATAAGTCAAACAATTGACTGATCGATCACAAATACGAAATTTTAAGGATAGCTCGTAGTACATTTCGTGACGACGCAATGTAGTCCTAAATGTTACTGAACATTCGGTGCCAGGTCGTGGATAGGACGTCCATAGTGTTCCTAGAGTCGATTCTTTTAACCATCTATTGTTTCTTGAGATAAAGGGTAGTTTTGGGTGACTTTGATTTCTTTCTCACTAGTTGATCGTAACTGGGGCTAAGCAGATTTTTTTTTGGGTCATTTCATACTGCGCTTACATCTGCAAGATTCGAGTTGAGGAAAATATCCGACCTTTATCAGGTTTTGTTATTTCTCAGGGCCACTCGAGGAGTTGTAACTGAAAAGCATGGTCATGCTCGAATAATGATTCGTTATTAGTTGAGTTACTCTCTTGTTGGGAAAACCACTCTTGATCTTGATCGCTTGTAAAATATGACATTTGTGAATACAGATTTGCAAATTGTTTTACATTGAGTATGAAAAATTTATGGATATTGAGAATCGGTTATCGCACATATACTTGTACGGACAAGTGGGAGATTGTTGGAGTCAGTGTCCTCCACAGTTAGTGTGATAACATGTATAAATCTCTTAAAGGTTCACAGGGTATACTTTGTATTTTAGCCAGTTGATTCACGTTTATCAATAACGGTTGGCTTGCTAGAAGTTTGACGTTATTGTCATACATATGGCGGTAACCAACTGGTCCATAAGAGTCACACCTAAAGGATGTAATATGAGAGATATGATTAGATGAAAATGTAATCATATTGATACCTTATACGACTTAACGGTTAGTCAATGATGATGATACGATTATTTAATACTCATTAAATAATATTAGCGGAGACGAATTAAAATGTTAATTCGTAATTAAATATAAAATGTTATATTGAATTAGTGTGTGTAATGAAATTATTTAATAAAGATTAAATAATTTAGTTAAATATAAGCGGTTATATTTAATTAGTAAATTATAAATATACAAATATTAGAGGTAATTTTACACAAAAATTAGGAGAATATCTATTTTGATATAATTTAGTTAAATATATCGAGACTCTCTCCCTCTTTCTCTCCAGCTTTCATCTTACACAAAAATTAGAGGTAATTTTTGCAGTTTCTAGCTCAAGAAAGGGTATTTCTCGGAGCATCTTGGGTGCAACAATTAGGAGGATATCTATTTTGATATCTGATCTTAGGCCTCTTGCAAGGACCAAAGGTTAATTCTTGTTCCCAATCCTTGTATCTTGTATTTCGTTTATGACAATAAATCATATATTATAATTTCATTATAATCCTGCATATAAAGTATTTGGACATATACAAATATTTTTCCACAACTGTGGCGTACATGTTTCATGTCTGTAGGTTGGTACTGATTGAGGATATCACAGAGAGTTAGCGAGCAATGCTATGCATCGACATGACTCCACTTCTACATCGTTTAGCTAGTTTTAATTCATTTACTATTTTGATATTCGTGGGATGTGCCATCCCCGTTTGGCTTATTGTATTTAAATCCAATAACTCATTTAGTTAACTTTCCTCATTTTTGTTTAAGTAAATCACTTCACATGTTTTATATTCATGTCAGAAAGTTTTAATCTCGCGTATTTTTCCGTATGCTACTTTGTTTACATTTCCGCTTCGTGAGGGGTTTTATACTTTAGGCATTATGAATTTGTTTAATATAGGTCACATGGGTATTATTTGACAAGTCGCAAGCTTACGACAGATATATCCTTCATAAATGAGAATTTGTGCACTAAGGAATACTCGTATGTAAATGGGAAAATTAATAAGAATAATAGGTCTTTCTTGTAATGGGTATATCCGTCACAAGTTTGTGACGGGTCAAGTATACTCACTTGATTAAATAAGATAAGAATGAAAATGCATATAGAATTACAAATGACTTGTCTTTATCTCGCAAATGAGTTATTTAACCCGTCACAAGTTTGCGACGGATATTGGCGTCACAAATGAAAATTTGTGTAATAAAAAACCCAAATTCTACTTTATGACGGTCGTACATGCGACCAGTAGAAAATTGATTACATTTTGATAAATACTGACCACTTTTGATTAAATAATAACCACTATTTTGTTTAAAAATGATTTATTTATCAAAAAGTTATCATTTGTGCCATAAAATGGTCATATCCCTTTACTATAATAGTAAGTCTTGCTTGCGACGGGTCACCATTTGTGACGGATATTTTATGAGATAAAATGGATACAAAATGAATAGTGGAGAAAGGGGACCACGGGAATAGTGTTGTAGAAAGAGAAAAAATGGGTATTTTGTGAGAGAAAACGGTATCCGTCACAAGCTTGCGACGGATAGTGCCGTTGCAAATAAGAAAAAGTGTTACTATAAAAGCAATAGAAAATGAAGTCTTTCTATTGGTTCTTGATTTTAAAGTTGAAAACCTAACTTTTTTTTGTAGGTCCCCCAATGTTCCATCACTTCGTTTTTCGCGAAAGTGGCGATTAACCCCCATAACTTTAAGCAATTGTGAGATTAAGCCCCATAAGTTTCAAATGTAGTGATTAGGCCCCATAACTTTGAGTGAAAGTGAAATTGAATCCAATTTTTTTTATTTCCAACAAAAATTGCACCAAAAAAAACCAATTTCATTCATTTATACAATTTATCAATACAATAAAAGTTGTTATAAATTTATAAATTGTATGAAACTTATTACACATTTTGAGGAAAAATTAATATTTGAATGAATTACATAAAATTTAAAATTTATAAAGTAATTTTATATGTATATCAATTATATTAAAACTAGTTAAAATATTTAAAATATCCTATATAAAAACGGGTAATTTAACAAATATAATCCCAACTATCACTCTTCTTCTCAAAATAATCTCAACCATCAATATTCCCGCAATAATCCCAACTTTCTTACCACCCTTCTCAAAATAATCCCAACTATCACTCTTCTTCTCAAAATAATCCAACTACTAATAAATCATAACCTTTTTTTAAGACTTAGCAGTGACACTAAACTATTTTAAGAAGGGTGGTACGAAAGTTGGATTATTGCGAGAATATTGATAGTTGAGATTATTTTGAGAAGAAGAGTGATAGTTTGGATTATATTTGTTAAATTTTCCTATAAAAACTATGTTAGTTAATATATTATTTAAGTTCTTGTAAAATATTAAAAATTATTTAATGTACAATGAATATAAATATAAAGTTATTTATGATATATTTTATGTTAAAATTAAAAATAGGGTTGGATTTCACTTTTTGTCAAAGTTACGGGGCCTAATTGCTACATTTGTAACTTATGGGGCTTAATTTCACAATTGCTGAAAGTTATGGGGGCTAATTACCACTTTCGCGCTTCTTTTTTTTTTATGCAATAACACAAACTATGCAGCATTATACATTATACATTTGTTATTACTAATACAATGCAATATAAACATTCAATAATTACAAATACCAATTGATTATAATAAAAAAATCTTCATTAAAAGGTTTTCTATGATATTATCAATATAATATTAAAATGATATTACCAATATAATATTAAAAAAAATTACAACCTGGACATTACAAAATATTACGGAGTACATTATTTGATCGAACCGGGTTATTTCGGGTTTGAGTTATTTTTGAGTCAATTATTATCAAGTTATTTGATGTCATTCAAATCATCTTTTAAAAAATCTCAAATGGCAAAATCGTTTTAAACATTTTTTTCTCAAATAAAGAAATTACTCAAAAATAACAATAATTACTGAAAAATTCGTAATCAATAATATTTTTATACAAAGGTAACCATAATCACCAATATTTTTTTGCACGGAGTTAAAAATCACTCATGCATTATTTGCACGAGATTAAAACTAGTTTTATAAAAAGATATGGATATGACCGTCATACCGGAGAACTGCTAAATACGAAATAGGTGGAATGAAGAACTTAAATGAAATTGTCATGTTCAGAGAAATTATCCCATGGAGTCACAATCATTACAACTATAAAAAGGACAGTTGTTATTTTTTTAGTGAAATTTGTTTGGCACACTTGTATTTGATTTTGTAGTGATTTCAAAATTTCAATAAGTGGAGGCCAATAAATGGGTGATTGATTATGTATTGACTTGGCCGACACATAGTGCGAGGTCAGTCCTTTATTATTACAAAATATCTCCCAAAATTTTGAACAATTCACATACACTCCCTCCATTTAAAGGCAGCCCAAAACACCTCATTTTGTCATTCAATCACCAACTTAAACTCTCTCTCTCTTTCTAATACCCATTCTTCTCCTTCCACTTTATTATTTAGTCATTTGATCATATAGAAAGATGCCATCTGAAGGTACACACACTTTTTGGGAACTTATCTGTGCCATCATTCTTCCTCCTCTTGGTGTCTGCCTTAAAGATGGTTGTTGCACTGTAAGTGCTTTTTAATCCATTATTATTAATTATTATTATATGTAAAATAATGTTTGTTACAATTTGTAGTAATACTGTTATATAAAGTGAAACAAAGAATAAAGCATGAATCGTGCCCATAATTGACCATAAAGTGAACTACTTTATGGATCTGTAATTAGTGGTTTATGACATTTATAGATACGTTATTCCGGTGTTGTGTATTGCAGTGGGAGTTTTTGATCTGCTTGGTGTTGACACTATTGGGATACATTCCTGGAATCATCTATGCCGTGTACGTGATCGTGGTGAAGCGTGGTCGTCAACAACGCGATGCGGAGGGACTCTATGCTCCCCTTCCTCAATAACACAACTAACTCTATCATAAATTACTGCATCTTTATTTGTCCCTCGCTTTCGTTAACGCTTTTTTGCCTTCCTTACACTTTTCAATTTTATTGATAAGTCTAGGGATCCAATTCCATTTCAGTGTGTTTTTCCTTTCATCTTGTCTACTCATTTTCATCTATTTTTGTACTTTCCAATTCATCGTCTCTAATGAAAAATGGGACTTGCTGATCTCTTTGCCATTTTCTTTTCTTTCATAATATATCTATACTTAAGCCTTTTATTTATTTATAATGCAAAGGAGCCACCCATACAAAAAAAACAACCTTCTAAACATTGGCAATGGTGATACAATATCAATCACCCAGTTGCCAAATATTGATTAAATATCAATGACCAAGATAGATGTTAAAGTAAGGTTGTTTGACGTAATTAAGTTAACAGTCCGTCTTGTTTGTGACCATCACAAGTACGTGACCTTTTACAATCCCTTTCACTTACCTTCTCCACTTGCCCTCTTACTTATAAATTTGTCTCGCCATAAGGTTAGCATGGATTTAACACATCACAAATGAGAATTTGTGTTAAGTTAATAGAGAGTTAAAAGGGTTGTGATGAATAAATAATAATAAAAATTAGGTCACAAATTCTCATTTGTGACGGACATATCCGGTGCAAGCTTACTACGAATCAAATAATATCACCATGTAGGGGAAATAAGAGAAAAGTAAAATAAACCACATAGGTAATATCAAACTATTTCGTCTTATCTACCAACATGATTATATGTGACCCGTCGCAAACTTGTGACGGATATACCCGTGACAAGGGAGATTTACTAAAAACCAAAAATATAAGGGTATACGATAGAATATCTCAAAATAAATATTCTGGTTAACATTTAACGAAGCATTTAAGCTTTTATTCCGTACTAGTATAGGCATGTGTAAATGCACAATATTTTTATATACCAATATACGAGAATTTGAGAATTAATCAAACTAATCAGTTTACCTTCATTTTGAAATAAAATTTTAGAAAAACCTTTTTTATATATAAGTTAAACAATGATTAATGTTATATAATTAATTAAGAGATAAATTTTGTTTAAGAGTAGTAAATATGGATAGTCAACATTAGTTAATTAGGAAATAAATATTGTTTAGTAGAATTTCACCTAAGTTAGAAATTTAAGCGAGAAAATTGGGAGATATGGCAATCTTTTAGTCTAGAAGAAATTATCCATCGACTTTTAAAAATCGATCTTGAGAACGACCTTCTAAAGTCTAAGGGGTGTTTAGTTAGAGAAAGGGAAATGGAAAGAAAATTAGAAAGATAAAAGGGGAAAGATAAAAGATTACCTAAAATTTAATTAATTGTGTTGGTAGATCAAAAAAGATAACTAATGGTTCATTTACATTCACCCGTACCACTGACACACAACCACTTATCTAACAATTAAGAGTTGCTTGGTAAGGGTGAGGATAATGGTTGATCTTTTTGCTCGATTTGGGTGCGTAACTCCCTAGTGAAATTGAAATATTCATAGTTAGAAAGTGTAATATATTAGGAAAGTTTAGTAAAATGGAAATAATGTATTAAGTTAAGTACCTTGCAAGTATGGTACATTGTATTTGGAATGGGGTATTTACTGTAACTTTGTAAGTAGAGTCGTCGTTAAGACTAGAATTTATAAATGTTGTACGATTTATTGAATTGAATATAAAAAATGTTCAGTTGATAAAGAAGAGAAAACAAGTTATCGCTCAGTTGGAGAGATCAGATCGTCCCCAAAAGAGGCCTATTATTTGTGTCAGCCCTATCGGTAGTTTAATCTCTTTTTCTAAAAATATAATAAATAAGTCTGATCCAAAAGATCGGGTGGACATTATGTAATAAGCCTTTCTTTACTGCTGCCAAAAAAACATATATATATAAAATGTTTTAACTCGACTAGTGATTATCGTTTTATCATTGTTGACATACTTGAAAAGGATCTCAATCTATGTTTTAAGACTAATCAATTTGTTTGGCAATGTCTTCACCGAATTTAATGAAATACAACCTCTTCAAAATTGTTATATTGAAAAACAAACATTGTAATTTTGATAATATGAAATTTAATTACTATCTCTATATTTAAATTATTTGTATATTTTTAACTAAATATCTCTGACAAATAATAAAATAAAATAAATTTAAATAAATGAGTGAAATTGGAGGAATGAATATATCTAAATTGACACTATCTTCGATCCACACCAATTTTAACCGTTACCTAAGATGACTATCCACACCAATGGTAATATACCTTATTTGGCTTAGAAAAAGCCCTAAGTTATTCTTATACCCACTATTTATTTACAAGTTTTGTCATCAAATGACCCATTCGCCCACCTAAAATCAATTAAAACATTACATTATTCCCCAATCCAACTTTACCTCTCACTTTTGTTCCCTTTTCTTAATTAACCCATATTTCCCCATGTTATCATTGGTGTAGATTAGAGGGAGTATAAGATAAGACGTGAAGGATTGTTTTGGAGTGTTAATAATTTGAAAGACCCGTTAAACATGCTTAAAATTCTTGGTAGTTGGTATGGTCGGACTGAGGCAAACTATTATACCTGCAGTTGTATAATAAGCATGGTACAATTCCTATATATAATTTATTCAAGTGTATTTGTAATTTTGCTGAAATTTTTTATAGCTTACTGTTTTAATGAACCAAGTATGCGAGTTTTTTTAATAAAGTTCTAATTTTACACGATCAATTGTAATATAATTGTTGGTATAGTCTATTAATTGATAGTAAGTCTTATTTGCGACGGTTTATCATTTGTGACGGATATTTTTTGAGATAAAATGGATAGAAAATGAGTTAGGGGAGAAAGAGGACCACCTGAATAGTATTGGAGAAAGAGAAAAAGTGGGTATTTTGTGAGAGGAAACGGTATCCGTCACAAGCTTGCGACGGATAGTACTATTGCAAATAAGAATTTGTGATTAATTGATCGTATGGTCTATGGGGTAGTTGACAATTGAGATTAATTGGCGAATTGCACAAGGAAGAACGAAGGGAATAAAAGCATGGGCTGTCAATCTGTCATGTATACCATGTTGTTATGTATGCGTAGCCTCCAATAATTACGTTGTTTTGACCCCATTAAAATTTAAGACAAGTACGGAATAGTATTATTTTCTTTGCTCAACCAAATAAAATATCTCATTCGCATCATAACTTAACTTACCACTCTTACTAGGCTTAATTGCGGCATGTTCTTTCCACGGTTACTCTGTACTTACTCACGTGTAGAATGTATGTTATGTTTGCTCAAAAATCGATCAAATTTTTCCCACACAAAAAAATTGATCAAATTGAGAATGATATCAAAAATAATGATTAAAAATAATTTTATTTTGGGTTGGTATGAAAAATATTTATTAAAATGGTATTAACGTAGGTTTGAAAACTCCGAAACCTAAAGAGCGAAACTAACAGGCCATTAACAATAGCGGGTCATTATAACCCTAAAGTTTATGGGAAAAAATTAAATGAAAGTAAACACGTCATACTCGTTGGCGTATCTTTAGTCTCAAAAATCATAGCACAACTTATTCTTCACCTTCAGAACACTAAAATGGCTCACTAAAAGCACAAAATTTCCAATCATAATTCTCTCCGTAGAGCCATTATAACGCCTCGATTATCAGGCCAAGATAATTGAGGCGTTACCATCTTGGTTTTTCGTGGTAATGAACTAGGAGATACAATTAAGAAACACTTTTATCATAAATAATGATTAAATGTTATACAAACGTAAACTAAAGAATTAGAATACAACAAATGACTATTATACTCTTTTTACTACGCCACTCGGTGATCATCAAGGTTCGTCCATCTCCCACGTGCTACCCAAAACAACCTGAACTTAAAATGCTCCCCATATGATCAAAAATATCATATGGATCAATATAGACCATCCCAGAAATGGGTAATAATTAAACAACACTAAACCTGACAGTTTCATTATAATTAAACATATAAAATATGCAATTCGATAACAAATGTAACATACACTGAGACCGTGACATGTGGTACTCTTACCATTCCACAACTCACATAAAGGTACTGGGACACACCCAACCATACCCACATCCATCAACTCACTCCCGAGTACAAAAACACGTCCAACCATACTCCCAACACATAGATGTCAAGAAGATGCCTACGACACCGGGCCTGAGTGCGACTCGTGGTCCCCTACCAAGCGCCGTGCCTCAACCACGCACGATCCCCTTCAAAATTAAGTCATTAATGTGCACATTCGTTTTGGAATGAGACGCTCCAAGATGCAATTGCTCAAGCGGAAGACGATCTCCCAACCGCCTTCCATCTCCTCAACAATAGCTGATAGTATCAAATTGTGACAGGTCAATAGTTTAATTTTATCACAATAAACATGCTTGATACCGGGTTATAGCGAGACTTTCATGTAATATGCCGGTTTGCACTTTTGATTGTAATTTCAAGTTTTTGTTGTATCTTTTGTTGGGAACTCGGTTTTCATCTTTTCTATACCAAGGAGAAGAAGGAGAGGCAAAGCTTAACCAAGGAAATAAGTGTAAAGTAAAGAGAAGCAAGCAAAAAGGAAGAATTGAAGCCTTGACATACACAAACAAGAGCCAAAATGAAGAATTGAAAACTCGGTTTCACAAGGGCCAACTTCAAACGACTATATCTCGAGTTCTAGAGCTCCTATTGATGCAAGGCCAAGTGGAGGTGAAAGCTTGTGATCTTAGCTTTCCAACGATAGGTCACACGCCTCATTTGGATAAGAAACGAGAGAGATATGGTCTTTCGAAGATGCTGCTGTCAGACTAAACCGCAGCCTGCGCTAAATACCGCAGCCTTGCGCTATTTGACGCAGCCTGCTCCAGTAGACGCAGCCTGCGCTTTTCTCTGGAACCTTCAGCTCTGTTACGCGTTTTGGGCTTTATTTTGGAGATGAAAAAAAGCTAGATTCTCGTGCCTATATAACATATCATCTTATCATTAGAACTTCAACATTTACTCTTTAATTAAGTGAATAGTAATCTTTCTTTATTTCAAGCTTGTAATTGTGAAAATGAGGAGCTAATCTCCATGTTCTTGGTGTAATACTAATCAAAGTTACCAACTTTGACATTGTAAGACAATTTCATCCCCTCTATTTTATCTAATGTATTCTCTTTGTTTTAATGTTCATTTTGAGTAGTTAGTTGTATGGTTTGATCACCCTTGCCTCTAATTGTTCAATCTATGCATGCTCTAAGGAAAATGGCTTAGTTTTACTTAGGGTTGTTAGTAGCAAGCTTAATTTGTGTTGATTTAGTTTAAAGGAAACACCTTTTGAGTAGAGTTTTACATGACTATTTCTACTAGCATGGTTTAATGTGTGTAGATTAGTTTCCTTGTTCATCATTTGGCTCAACTTTATTTGCTTGGCTTTAGTCCTCTTGTTACGGTTTAGTAACTTAGGCTAGAGTCGAAGGAACCTTATGAACGGTTTAGTCATGGGGTTCACTATCTTAGGATGATCTTAGTGGGTAGATAAGTAGGGGGGGTGATAGAGTCGATTTTGTCATTGTTGAAGTAATTTGAGAAGGTTACACCAAGATCTTCCCTTTTATTGACTTTGTGCACATTTATTGTTTGTAGTATTGTCTAGCCCAATTATTACTCATTTATTACTCTTTTGAATGCTTTTCCAATCATTGATTTCCTCATTTATGTTATCATCATAGTTGTTCACTTGTGTTAATATCCATTGTTTGTTGATAGGTTGATTATTATCTTTAGTCTCTAATCATCATTAAGTTTTCATTTAATCTTTAATTAGTTGTGTTTAAGCAAATTTTTAGTTATTTCCCTTCTCTTGGGTTCGACCCTTGACTTTCGCTTTACTACTTTTGTTAGAGTCTAGTAGAGTCTAGTTTAGGTTTTATATTTTGTTTGGTAAGATAATTAGTGTATAACGACCGCTAGTTTTAATCGTATCAATAGCCACCCAATATAACCAGGCATCTTTTCCAAGATATATAATAAACACAATAAAAGCAAGACATTACATGTCATACCCATTCTGATTCATCATGAATTACTCAACAATCCTGATATAAACATTCATGCTCAACTTTACCATTTGTATATTCTCATGCCATTCACATATATATGAGACTCATCCAACATATATCGACTAATCACCATCATTAATCAACTAATCATCATTAACATTCCTTAATTATATCCATTAAGGCTAATATGTTATTAATGCACTTAAACAAATCATGTGAGGCAAATCAACATTAATTACACTAAATGCAATAACACATAACATTGAAACCGAATAGGATTAACCTACCTTTTAGCATATTCCATAAGCAACTCAATTCTGACACGATCCCGTCTCGTAAGTGATAAGTGCCTAATTTGCCCCGGTATACCCCTCATTAACCTTGCGTTCCGACTCGTTTCGAGTCCGCTTTAGTCCTTTTATATGCTTTTTATAGTTATTTATATATATTACGAGTCTATGTCGTGTCTTATAGGTTTGGGGAAGGATCCAAGGAAACGGGAGCGAAATTGATCGAATTGAAGCGAGATAAGAAGTGAAGAAGAAGATTGTATTCTCATCCGGGCCGCAACCGGTATCCGGGGTCCCATATGAGAGTAGATGACATCCCCTTCCTTAAGCTTGATTTCGTTGAGAAGAAGACCCCATCCGGTGGCTCAGCATCCGGCCAACCGGATGAGAATGCATGTTATTCTCGCTTTGTATTTTCAATGCCGAGAGTTAGGGACATGAGGTTTGTATTCTTATCCGGGACCCAACCGGCATCCGGGGTCCCGGATAAGAACACCTGACACTCTTGTTCAAGACTTGGAAAATTAATGAAGAAGACCTTATCCGGTTACCCTGCATTTGATCGGCCGAGAATTGAAGTTTTCAAGCTTGTATTCTCATCTGGTCCTCATTCGGAATTCGGGCAATTAGATGAGAATACCTGTGCATTTCGCTCCCATTTCTTCCTCTATTATAAATAGTACTTGGTTTTTCCTTATTTGAGAGCACTTTTAGCACAAAACCCTAGGTACTTAGTAAGATAATTCTGTCACTACACTTTAGATTAGTCATATATTAGCTTAATCACTCTCCTAATCTCTCTTTAATCCTTAGTTTAGATTAAGTTGTTCTTCAATTCGAGGCTGGTAATCCGGGTTGTATTTGGGAATTGCTGATAAACCATTTTCCATATCAATCAAAGTTTCATCCTTGGTATTGATTTATTTCTTAATCTTCTTTAATTATCATTAGTTTACATTTGTTTTGTGATTACTTGTTTGTTCTTTATTTATCATGTTAGTTCCTTGTTTCTACCCATCGTATACTTACTTTGAGATGACAATCTTTGTGAACATGAGTGAGTAGTGTGTCAATCAGGATGTTGGGGGATCCTTTGTAGGGGTTTAAGGGAGGGTTTAACATGCTTACTTGTCTCTTAATTAGCGAATTTCGTTGTCTTGTTATTATGCATAGAAACTGTTCGATGAAATGCTTGGTTGAGTAAATTGAGTGATTTTGTCTTGCGACTTGCCCATAAGTCGAGTGAGTAGCTTTACTAGTGCTTGGGGCGTGGTAATGACTCATAGGTTGGTTCGGTTGATTGAGTAAGTCTACCCCCATCAACCTAGGTTAGGGTTTAGGCCGAGAGACTAAGTTTTGGTTGTCGTCTTTTGTTTGTTTCGAGCCCATTTGCATGCTATTTACTCTCCTCTATACTTATTTCGGTGAACCCATCATCTTAGTCTCGTTTATCATGTTTTCATCTCGCTTATATATTGCTTAGTTTATGCTTGTTAGTGTTATTTTCTTAGGTAGTTTTCATATCATTCAAACATTCAATTTGCGAGCTAAAGTAGTAGGCAAACGACCGAACTTAGGAAGCGACGACCAATCCTTTGGGTTCGACCCTCGCATACTACATCGGATCCGTCCACTTGTGGGGATTATAAATATTAAAACCGTAACAAGTTTTTGGCACCGTTGCCGGGGATAGTGTTGATCGGATCCTAGTCAGTCTAGCTCGACAATCTATTATGAAGTTCTTACTCCTAGCACCTTTGAGCTCCGTAGTCACATTGTCTTGCTTATTCAACAAGGTGTTTACCATGGGTTGGAAGGTGAGGATTCTAACCAAAATCTCATCTCATTCAAAGAAAAAGTGGACACATTCAAGCATGAAGGCATCACGAAAGAGCAATTTCATCTAATGCTCTTTTTGCTTTCGTTGAAGGATAATGCAAGAATGTGGTTGAATTCTCATGAACTGGGTACTTTCACTAATTGGGAAATCTTGTCAAGGGCTTTCATCAACAAATTTTACTCTCCTTCAAAAACCGCTAGGATAAGACATGAAATCCAAACCTTCGAGCAAATGCATCTTCAAACTCTAAGTGAAGCATGGTGTTGAGTAATATATTCTACATGATTAATATATTGTTTTATGTTTTAATAATGACAAGTCTAAATAATTATGTTTTATATACATATGCGTGTAATCGTGCGTTTAAGTGTACAGTTAATTATAGAGCGAAGATCGTAGTCTAGCAAAGTATAGATACAATCGTAAATTGAAGAAAAAGATCAAGCTCGTGTCAAGTCTTTTTGAAGACTTACAAGATAAAAGTTTTAGTACGACATCAAAGAGTTCCTAAGTTATAGGTCGTATCTATAACTGTTGAAAAAATGAGATTTGCGTGGAATAAATAAAAGCGTGAATATATATGCGTTATTATTTTAGTAATCTTAAAACGATTTTTAGAATAAAAATATTCTTTGGTTAAAAAGAATTAAAATAATTATCCTATGAGATAATTATTTATTCTAATATACTAAGAATTTTATTTTAACCGTTATTGTCAAAATCTAAATTCCTAGGGAAATGTGCTTCGAGAACTATGTCTCGAAGAACATGTCTTATGAAACGTACGTTGGGAAGCGTGCTTTGGGAAGCGTGTCGAGGAAGTATGCCTCACGTTTCCTACACGACTACTAACACGTTTTATATTATCTTTATGGTTAATTAAATAAATAAATATGTGTTTATTTAATCTACTTAAAGGTTAACTAGGATTTAATTAAAGATATAATATATTATATCTTACAAGAATTAGGAATTGATTTAAAGTAGGATACTATATTTTATGGTATAAGATGTTTTCTAAATCAAATAGGTTTTGGAAATATTATCTTATGTCTTAAATTAGTAATATCTTATTAGAATCATTTCCTAAATCAAATAAGATTAAGTTTAAAATATTACCTAGAATAAGTATTATAGACAAAGTAATATTCCTAAACTATCTAGGTTTCAAGCTAGATCTAAATTAGTATATATAGATACCATATATCACGATCAAAGGCACAAAACACACGCCTCACGCAAATCAAGAAAGTAACGAACGTAACCTCTCGTACGTCTCGTTTTCCGTGCCAATCATTGTCAAATCTCGTAATCAAGACTACAAGCTTTGAAGAAAATTCTCATACGTTCAAGATCGTTGAACAGAAGAAGTTGTTGAAGATTTCATCTTATTTACTTAATATAGATTCGAGTATTTAGCGGTACTCATTGTAAGCAAGTATTTAACGGTACTTGTCATAGCTAGATATTTAACGGTATCTAGATTGAGTTACAACTAACATCAAAGTTGTACGAGTTGGGTTGATAAAATTGTAATCCGGAGAAGGTACTAATTTTATTAATCGAGAATAGTGGACGTGGGTTTCGATTTGTGAAACTGAACCACTTCAAAAGATCGTGTATCCTTTTACTTTATCGTTCTTACTCGTTACTTGCGATTACCACGCTTCATCAACATACATCGAAGAAGAATCGAAAAAGTTGGCATACTCAATTCAACCCCCCTTCTTGAGTATATCTAGGTCAATAGACTCTTCAATTGGTATCAGAGACTCGTGCTCTTGAAAGCCTTACAGCTTGAAATTGATCCTTCTATTGATTCTTAATGGATTCTAAACACCTCAAGTGTTCGATCTTCGATGGAAAGAACTATAGCTTGTGGAAAAACATGATGACCCATTACGTCAAAGGATGTGACTGTGAATGCTGGAAGATAATTCAAACTGGACCAAAGAAGATCTTGGTTGCTTCTGCAAATGGAACCACATATGAGAAATCAGAAAGTGATTATGTGGAAGCTGATTACAAGATTGCTGAAAAAAATTCAAAAGCCATGAGTCTACTTCAAAACGGTATGATTACACTACTACAAAAAAGGCCTAAGACATCAATTAAAAACACCTGTTATTTTTCTAACAGATTTCTTAACATAAGACACCGGTGATTTTATATAACTAGTTTGCAATGTTTAAATAAGAAACCTGTCCTTCAAAATCCGGTTTCTTATATTGTAACTAAGAAACCTGTCCTCCTGAATCCGGTTTCCTATGTTTTAATTTCCAATTTATTTAATAACTAAGAAACCTGTCCTCCTGAATCCGGTTTCCTACGTTTTAATTTCCAATTTATTTAATAACTAAGAAACCTGTCCTCCTGAATCCGGTTTCCTATATTTTAATTTCCAATTTATTTAATAACTAAGAAACATGTCCTCCTGAATCCGGTTTCCTATATTTCAATTTTCAATTTATTTAATAACTAATAATAATAAATTAATCTTAAATAATATATTGTTTTATTAATTCTCCTAGATTCACCGAGTAATACATGCATACCTCTATCTCTTAACTTACCATAATCCACCGCCTAACACATTCTTTAAATAATAATTATCAATATCTACTTAAATATATCAAAGACACCGGGTGTAAATGAGAGTGGTGTCATAGACAGGGGCAAACCCACCTTAGAGCAAGGGGTAGCAGCCGCTACCCCAAACTTTAAAAAAATTGGTTTAAAAGACGGTTTTTTGCGACCCCAAATATTAATAAATAGTAGATAATTAAATGTTATCTCAATAAATCTACAGTAAATATCTTGTGGTTCAATGGTACATCTATTAAATATGCTCCTTGTGGTCGTGGGTTCGAATCCCATTGCATGTATTGTTTTTTTTTAAAAAAAATGAACCATGCCAAAGACACCGGGTGTAGATGAGAGTGGTGTCATACATATATGCCAAAGACAGCGGACATAATTGAAACAAGTATAAGTCAAAGACACCAGTTATTAATAAAAAAAATCTCTTTAATTGTTAGATAGGATACCAGTTCCTCCAATAGGTTTCGTAACCAAAGACACCTGAAGAGGTGTCTAAGACGTTTTTCAACAGGTTTCTTTGGCCTTTTTTGTAGTAGTGTTACTTCTGAATTTGATCGCTTCTCTTCTTGTAATTCAGCTAAAGAAATATGAGATGGCCTAGAACTTGCCTACGAAGGTACTTCCGCAGTCAAGAAACATCGCATAGACTTGCTTATTCAACGATATGAACTTTTCACTATGGAAAAGAATGAATCGATTGATAGCATGTCTGCACGATTCTCTTGCATACTAAATGAAATGCGGAACCTTGGTATGAAGTATGATTCTGAGGACATAGTCAGAAAATTCCTTAGAAGCCTTACCAAAAAATGGCAACCTAAGGTCACTGCAATCGAAGAAGCCCGTGATCCTCGGCCATGACTTATCAAGAACTTATGTGATCGATCTCTAATGGCTCATGAGATCATGCTAAACAAAGATGATGATGATCATCCTAAAGGCAAAAACATTGCCTTACAAGCATCTACTAGTGAAGAATGCGAACCTGAACTAGAAGATGAAACAGTTCTATTCGCAAGACGCTTTAAAAGGGCAGTCGTCAAAGGTAGATTTACCAAATCCAACAATAAAACCAATGACAAGAAAAAGAATGACTCTAAGCAAACCTTCTTTAAATGAGGTTGCTTCAAGTGTGGTGATCAAGGCCATATGATCAAAGATTGTCCAAGCTGGGACAAAATCAAAGACAAATCTAAACGAGATAAGACCAAGACTGAATTCAAGAAGGTTATGCTCGCATCTTGCTGGAGAGAATTAGATTCCGAAGATGACGAAGACTCAGAGGAAGAAGAAGTTGCTAACCCGTGCCTAAGCAATATCAGTCTAGATCTAATTTCCGACGATCACGAATCATCACAATTCTGCCTCTACGGAGAATCTGATTCAGAAGATGAAGACAAAGAGGTAAATTTTTTACAGCTTAAGAGTCAAGTTAAAAATTTATCTAAGTCTGCTTTAATTAATTATTTTGAACAAACTCTGGACCAATGTCACGAACAAAGTCTTGAATTGGATGAGTTGAAAGAATAGATCCTTGACATTGTAGAGGAAAATCAAATTCTAAAGGCCGGAGCTAAGAAACTGAAATCCAAAGTTAACATTGATACAAATGTTAAATTGGAAACAGTAATGTCTGAGAAGAAAAATCTTGAGTCTAAAGTTACAGCTAATGAAGCTGTAATCTCAAAATTGAAACTCAAAATTAAAGAGCTTGAATCTAAGATTATAGCCAATGAAGCTATAACCTCAGATCTAAAAAGGTCTATTGAACTTCTAAAAAGTAAACCTACACCAGTAGTTGTAGATGAAACTCATCAAGAAGAAGTTGAAATCCTCGAGCAAAAAATCATGGATCTAGAATTCAACATAACCAAAATTAAAAAGGAACATGCGAAAATTGTGTTCAATTTTAACAAAGATATTCAAGACTTGAAAAATCACAGCAATGTTGACCATTCCTCCTGCATAAAAGAAATAAATTCTTTAAAAGACCTTCTTCTTCATGCTCGTAAAGTTCACGAGAAATGGGAACGAAGGAAGTACTAACATACTAAACTTCATAACTGAACAATCCGATAACAACATGAAGATTGGTCTAGGTCATGAGTGCTATGGTAGGAGAGACCACTCTAAATGTCAACAAAAACCTGATGAACGTGACTTTAGAAAAAGAAAGTATATAGACTTGCCTGAATATTTAATTTGCACTTACTGTGGTCATACTGGACACCTACGAGAAAACTGTGTAAAACACGCACTCAACTTCAAAACTGGAGTCAAATTTGTAAAATCGCTAGGTATACCAAATGATTCCATATCTATCATCACAGTGAGGAAAGTAATGAAAAGGTTGAGGAAATAAATAATGACCATAGATGGTTCTATGACATGTCCTTCGATTACGAAGAAAAGAAAAATAGAACCACTCAAATTCCTAAACCTACAACCTATAAGAAACAAAACCCAAAGACTTACACTAGATCGACAAAACTTAACTACCACAGATCTAAGAAACTTATAGTAAGACAAGTCTGGGTTAAGAAGGAAGACGTTTTTGTTATCACTAACTCTAAAGGACCCAAGTATGCTTGGGTACCTAAAACCTGTCTTTAAATCGTTATGTGCAGATAATCGCTAAAGAGAATAACCTATGGTACCTCGACAGTGGATGCTCCCGACACATGACAGGCGACGCCAACCTATTCACTACCTTGAAACCATTTGATGGAGGAAAAGTTACCATCGGAGACAACAAAAAGGGAAAGGTAATAGGTGTCGGTAAGATAGGCATCTCATCTTCTCACTCTATTAGCGATGTATATCTGGTAAGTGGCCTTAAACATAACTTAATTAGTATATCCCAGTTATGCGACAAAGGAAACAATGTTGTCTTTCATATAGATGTTTGTCGTATAATTATGGAAGGTACAAGTAAAGTTATGCTTGAAGGTCATAGAAAGAAAAATGTTTATATGATTGATTTAAACGTTGTGCCTACTGACTCTCTCTCATGTATGAAAGTTACGTTAGATGATCCATGTCTCCGGCATAAGAGATTTGGTCATATTAGTTCTCCTATTCTTAGCAAATTGAAGAGATGGGACTTGGTCGAAGGTCTTCCCAAGATCAAATTTGATCAAGAAAAGATGTGCGATACATGTGCACGATGTAAACACGTCAGATCATCCTTTAAACCAAAAAGAATAGTAAGTACTAACCAAGCTCTTGAACTACTACATATGGATCTCCGTGGCCCTATGAAGGTAAGAAGCAGAGGCGGTTCCAGGTATGTTTTCGTTCTAGTTGATGATTATTCTAGATTTGTTTGGCCAATCTTTCTTCACTCTAAAGATGAAACATTTGATGAATTTGTTAGTCTCATGAAACTTGTCCGAAACAAATTAAAATCTAATCTAGTAACTATTCGAACTGACCATGGAACTGAGTTTGATAACCATGCTTTTATTGAGTTCTGTAAAACCCACGGTGTTGGACATAACTTCTCTGCACCTAGAACACCTCAACAAAATGGAGTGGTAGAACGCATGAACAGAACCCTAGAAGACATGGCTAGAACAATGCTTCTTTGTAGTGGCCTGCCTACCTAGAAACTTTTGGCTGGGGCTATTAGTACAACTTGCTATATTCATAATCGTGCTATGATTAGACCTATCCTCAAAAAGACAACTTATGAACTTTTACGTGGTCGTAAACCTAATATATCACATCTAAGATGTTTTAGGAGTAAATGCTTCGTTCATAACAACGGTAAAAATCGTTTAAGCAAATTTGACCGTAGAAGTGATGAGGCAATTTTTATAGGATATTCTGATCATAGTAAAGCCTATAAAGTTTTTAATAAACGTACCTTATGCATAGAAGAGAGTATACATGTTATCTTTGATGAGAATAATGCCTTCGACAAGCCTTTACAGGACGAAGAGGAAAACCTAGACGAACCAGACTTTCGTTTGTCAAGGGAAGATCCTCCAGAAATAGAAAATAATGATGAAGGTGAAATTCAAGGAATCAACGATGAACTTAACTTGGGAGGAAACGGTGAGAGATGAAACTACATGTGATGATACTGTAGATAACTCTCAAACCAATGACTTAGAACCCAGAGTTGTAGCTAATGAAGCTACAACTTTGAATCAAAACCAAAGGGAAGAGGTCATAGTTATACCTGACTCTCCTATAAACCCTGGTTTGGATTCAGGGCGAACAAGTCAAAATCCCGAGTCAAGCAGTAGCAATGAAGACAATCAATCAAGAAACTGGAGATATAAAGGCTCTCACCCTCTAGATAATATCATAGGAAGCCTTACCGAAGGAGTTCAAACTCGAAGAAGCTTAAACAACTTCTGTTCCTTCTACTCCTTTCTCTCCAAAATTGAACCTACCAATATAAAAGAAGCTCTTACAGAACCTGACTGGATAGTCGCCATGCAAGAAAAGCTACAACAATCTGAAAGGAATAAAGTATGGCATCTCGTTCCTCGTCCAAAAGATAGATCAGTAATTGGAACGAGATGGGTATTCAGAAATAAATTAGATGACTCAGGAGTCATCGTACGTAATAAAGCAAGATTGGTCGTTCAAGGATACAATCAACATGAAGGGATCGATTATGACGAAACCTTCGCTCCTGTTGCTCACCTTGAAGCAATTCGCTTGCTCATAGCATTTGCTGCACACAAAGGAATGAAATTATTTCAAATGGATGTTAAGACTGCATTCCTTAACGGATATCTTCAGGAGGAAGTCTATGTCGAACAACCTCCTGGATTTCCTGACAGCAAACTCAAGGATCATGTGTACAGATTGGACAAAGCTCTCTACGGGCTGAAACAGGCCCCTCGAGCATGGTACGGCAGACTATCAAAGTTTCTATTGGAAAGCGGGTTCAAGAGAGGATCAGTGGACAAAACATTATTTCTGAAGAGTGAAATTCCGACTTATTAGTAGTCCAGATTTACGTTGACGATATTATATTTGACTTAACCAACAAAAAGTTGTGCCAATATTTTTCAGAGTTGATGACATCCGAGTTCGAGATGAGTATGATGGGAGAATTAAAATTCTTCCTTGGACTTCAAATTCAACAAACGAACGAGGGTAAACAAGTGCATCAACAAAAATACGTCAAGGAATTAATAAAGAAATTCGGAATGGAATCCTCTCATCCTATGCCTACTCCAATGGTAACAGATAAAAAGCTCACCAAAGACGAAGACGGTAAGTCAGTAGATGAAACTACGTATAGAGGTATGATCGGCTCACTTCTTTATCTTACTGCAAGTCGTCCAGACATAATGTTTAGTGTCTGCGTATGTGCTCGGTTCCAATCTGCACCAAAAGAATCGCATATGATTGCGGTTAAGAGAATTCTAAGATACCTAATCGGAACATCAAAATTATATCTATGGTATCCTATGGACTGTAATTTTAACCTATTAGGATATTCAGATGTGGATTATGCAGGTTGTTCTTTAGACAGGAAAAGTACTTCTGGACTTGCGACCTTCGTTGGACCATGTATTATATCATGGGCATCCAAGAAACAAAACTCTATCGCCTTGTCAACCGCAGAAGCAGAATATATTGCAGCCGCACTGGTATGTTCCCAACTACTATGGTTAAAACAGCAATTACTTGATTATGGTATTGACGTGGAATGTGTGCCTATATTATGTGATAATACGAGTGCTATAATAATATCTAAGAACCCGGCTCAGCACTCGAGAACAAAACACATAGAGATTAGACATCACTTCTTACGTGACCATGTAGAAAAGAAAAACATTAAGTTGGAATTTTGTAGTTCGGAAAAACAATGGGCAGATATTTTTACTAAACCTTTGGCTAGAGAACGATTTGAGACTTTGCGATTGGAAATTTGTTTAATCGGTGGCATCTAATCGATCTTAACAGCTGAAAATAACCCAATGACTGACTATGAAAAAGACAGAATTATATGACTGTGTCCGTATATTCCACTGCATGCCGTTGTGTGTTATTTTTTATTGAATGCTCAAATTTTGGTTATATCATACTACATGTTATACGAACATATACAACCAATTTCTCAAATCAAAATAAGAATATTCAAATATTACTAAATTCATGCCAACAATATTATTATATTAATAATATATATATAAACGTATAGTTACGTACCTCAAGTACGTAACTTATTATAAAACTCGTAACGAATTATTTACGTAACAAACTAAATCGTAACAAACTAAAAGTTTTTACCTAAAACTAATTACTATCTACCTACCCCACGTGAACCCTCCCTCTACTACTATAACACTCACCCTTCCCATAACCGTCTTTTCCCTCTTACACTAACCTCACACTCCATCTCCCCTTGTCAAATCAAATTTAACCCAAAGACCATTACTCACATTTACTTACATTCAAGAAAACACCATTAATCTCCTCTAAAACCGAAAACCAAGAAAAAATTCATCTTCCCAAACACCATGCCACCCATCTCTGCTCGTCGCTCATACCGTAACAAGCCTCGTTCTCTAAAATCCCCAACGCCTACACCCTCACCTCCACCGTCCCCTGAGCCTATTTTCGTCACTCTGCCGAAATCCGAGGGTAGCAAGAGACGAAAAGTAGACAAAGGAAAGTCCGTAATGGAGGAAGAATTTTCCGGCTATGATTAGATGCCTCGTCCTCTGTTCCGCGATATTTCTGGGGAAGCTACTAAGGAAGGGTTGGAGAAAGTTCGCATGACAAAAAGCGAAGGTATGATGATCGAACGATTACTTCCTTATTCCTTACATGCAGGCCGGTTCTATCCAACTTCATGGGTAGACGGGTCTAGGTCTTTACGGTTCTTTAAAGATTTTCTGATTTTCCAAGATTGGGTATACATAAGTAATTTCTCTGGTTTAGTGTTCCCGATTGAAATAGTGCAATTTTTTGCTTCTGTTAAAAGTGTCGAAAATGGGATGAAGGCTGTGGTAAATGGGCGTGATGTGGTTATCTCTGTTTCGGACATTTGTCGAGTCTTTAAGCTAAAAGATGAAGGATTAAAACTTGATCCTAGCAAAGAATGGTCGGTTGTGTCACGTGATGAAAAAATGGAGATAAAACGATACTTTGATGAAGAGGCATCAGAAACAAGTCCCTTACTCACAAATTTATTCAGTCCCAAATTAAAATTTCTGGTAAATTTTTTATGGAACTCGGTCTTACCTCGACGTGGGGGTCGTGATAAATTGAGCTGTTGTGAGGCCGTAGTTCTTTTCAATTGGTTAACCGGTTCAAAAGTGAATCTTGCTTCTTTGTTTTGCGCGAAAGTCGTGCATGTATCACATATGTTGGTTAATGAACGGTTTTGTACAACCGTAGATATTCCTTATGGTATGTGGATTTCAGAATTGTTGTTTCAAGTTGGAGTTGTGGATGTCAGTAGTTATGGTGTTGTGCCTCGGGATCGCATGTGCGATAAATTGATGAAGTTAATGGGTATCTTGAGTGATGATCATGAGTTGCAATTTGGTAGAAGTAGTGGTGGAGATGGGAAACCGAGTGGGTTGGATGGATTGGAAAGCAAAGTTGATAAACTCTTTTCTGTAGTTTCTGAGTTAGGACAAAAGAACATCGAGCATGGCCGGAAGTTGGGTGCGGATGATGAGTTGCGGGAGTGGATGCGAAAGATGGAAGGGCATCTTACCCATTTGTGTCGTGAACTTAAGACGGTTAAGGAGGAGGTTGTTATGGTTAGTGACCGTCATCAGTTTCTTACAACCCAAGGAGGGGCTATAGTTCGTGACACTAGGTTGCTTCGAGAGGATGGTGCTCAATGTCTAGAGGCGGTGAAGGCTCTTTGTCTCAAGGTTCTCAACTTCAAGCGTGCCATCGATGCTCAAGCGCGTAATGTGGCTAGTTGCCTTGATCGGTTGGACACGTTGGAGTATCGTACCCGTCCAGAGTTTGTTAATCCTCATATTATTCGTCACCTCGAGTAACGTAAGGTCGTGTTGTGCTCTGTTTGCTCTGTTTAGCAAGACTCGTGTTTTGGCAGTAGTACGAATTTCGGTTTTCGGCTCTGTTGAAGGTTGATGGTGTATAGCCCAAATCCCCTTCCCTTCCTTTATTATCATACTATTAGCCCAAATCCCTTTTCTTGAAACAATTTAAGACTTTTGCTCTCTTGTGATTTTGGCCGTGATACTTGGCCCATTTTCCCCTATTCTAATATTCGGCCCAAATTGGCTTGTATTAATATTTTCCGTATCTCTACTATATTCGGCCCAGTTGGCATACACTTTGATTCAGCCCATTAGTCTTTATTTTGCATATTCGGCCCTTTGGCATTGTAGTATATGGTTGTGTGTCGTTTTACCGTTCGTATTTCATGTTTGGTTTATTTTAATTACGTTTGTGTGTTTAATTTAGAATTGCATGCTTAGGTTTGTTTCGTATTATATTATTCTAGTCGTTTTATTTCTTTGTTTCCGTCTTTTCAATGATGTCAAGAGGGGGAAAAGAATGCGACCTAGATTACGAATTTGCCTAAGATTGCTCCTTGTCGTAACGTATTGTCTCTCATAGTTCTTTATGAAATTGGTTTAGTCTAAAAATAGAAACCCTAGTTAATCTATATTATGAAAGACCAATACTATGTTGAGAGGGAACATTACACTTAGACACGATTCTAGATAAGACTTGCCATCATTAAAAAGGGGGAATTTGTTGAAAAATTGATAAGACGGGTTTAGTACGGCATAAAAGTGTCAATTTAGATGAGTTATTGATGGAATGAGTAGCGTGTGGAGGTATAATTGTATAATTACGATTTCTTGGTGTTGGTTGCATTTGAGAGTAATTATTGGAGTTTACATGGTTTATGGGTTGACAAAATGGTCCAAGCTTGATTGTGATCAATGAGCCCAACAATTGTCAAAGCTACAAGAGTTAAGCATGAATAAAAAAAGTCGTAAAATCACAACCAGGAAAACGCGCGGGTCGCGGATATTGGCGCGGGTCGCGGATTCAGACGCGCGGGTCGCGGATATTGGCGCGGGTCGCCCGTGGCTCGGATGGTTGATGCTTTATTTCGTTTGTTTCCGACTTTCAGCTAGTTTTTGGAATTTTCATATTTTTCTATTTTTATTTTAGGAATATTAGGTTAAGTATTTAGATATCCGTCACATTATCATTCATTCAATTTTTAGAATTGGGAAGACTACGAAGAACCCTAATTTCTTTGCTTAATAATTATGAGGAACTAATCGTCCCTCTTCTTGGATCGATAAACGGAAGCTTCGACTAATTAATTGTGAGATTGTTCTTTCTCCCTTTTATCTCAAGTATTGTTTATATATGTCTCTTGCTCGTATTTTATGATTGTTGTTTTCTCTTGCTAATCTGATCAATTAGTAATTGTTAACTTTAATCTATCGCATGTTTAGAAATTGAATCCGTAATTGTTCAATTAATCTAGACTATAGTAGCAAGCTTTACCCTAATAATTTGTATGCGTTTCATCGTTATTTGGACGAGGTAGAGACTAAACATATAATTCGAATCGTTAACCGCGTGTGTTAAAGATCGTTATCTTTATTGCTTCCTTGGATTGTTAATGCTATTGTTGGATTAAATCTAGACGTTTGGCTTAGATTATTCAATAATTAGGGTCTTCTAATATCGCGTTTCGACTTAGTTGACTATACTTAAGAGGAAGAAGGAAACTTGTTTTCCGCAATAAAGTACTTGAGAGTAATTGAGTTAAAGACAATCGAAGACCAATTAGTTTGTTGATAGTGGATGTTTATTGACCCAGGATCTTTTAATCATCTGAATTCATTCATCTTTATTGTTTGTTTAGTAGATTATAGTTTATTCAATCACAAACCCCCCATTATTGTTACTTATTTTCTATACCATAATTCACATAAATTACATCGCCTTCTCTGTCTATCGATCCTTATTACCATATACTATATTAGTTTAAGGTTTTATGTGTTATAAATATTATCTTTGGGAGCATACGACTTCGGCTCACCAAATTTTGGCGCCGTTGCCGGGGAAAGCAATAGTTAATTTTTGTGCTTTGTAGTGTAGAATTTTAGTATGTTTATTTAGTGTAGTTTAGATAGATGGCTACTAAATATTTTCCCCAATATGAGAATGAACTGTTTTATAAATATTTCAACAGGTTACATGAATATGTTATACGTTGTCGTCATCCTTATCAAACTTGGGAGCTTTGTCATGTAATTTATGACGGTTTGAATAAGGAGACGCTTGGTCATGTGAATTCTTTCAGTGGGGGAAATTTCATTAATGGGTTGAGTTATGAGGAAAAGTGGGAACTTTTTCAATATTTAGCTAATGACACTGAAGAATGGGAGAGATATAATTCACTCCCTATACAACCCCAACCCCTTTATCCCGATGTTTTGAATTGTCATGATAACCCACATATGTCTACTGAAGACATGATTCGTGCCCTTTTGACCAATGTTGATTCTTTATGTGCTGACGATTCTGATGTTTTGGATTGTTATGATGACTCAGTTATGCCTACCGAGGATACGGTACGTGCTTATATACCTGTTGAGAACTCTTCTTGTGTTAATGTTACTCCTTTCATGTGTGAGACTAACATATTTAGTCTAGATTTACAGGACCGAGTTAAACAAGTGACTAATCACTTTGATAAGCGTGTAACAAAAGAAGAACTTGATTTGTATTATCTTAAATGGCAAACTGAGCATGTTGATAAGTGTCATGACCCTCTTCCTCTTGAACCTAATGTGAAACACTCATATAAAGAGTGTGATGTTGATAGTGATGATGATGGTTTTTGGGATGAAGATGATGAGGAGGATGCTTATAATTTGTCACATTCATCAACCTCTCCCCTTATTTGTATGCCTATTGATTCCTCTTCTAATATTATTAAAATGACACATTCTATTGATGATTCCTTGATTAATAATTATTTGAATGATGTCTTGAGCTTTATTGATTCTTCAAGTGTGAATGTTGAGGATGAGCAAGAGAGAGTTATGGATGAGGAGAGTGAAGTTGATGAGGTAGAACTTGAGATTCTAAGTTCTATTGGAGATGATCATTCCAGATTGATAATTTGGGAGATATATTACTTGATGTTAGAGAATCTATGATTTTAGGGAATGATGTAATGATTGCAGGTCTCAAGGAGAGCATCAAAGAGGTAAGAGTGGACGAGTTAATTGAGTTCTCCTCTCACAAGGAGGAACCACTCACAACTCATCTTAAGAATCTACCCGAGTTTGTTCTTAAAGCTCATTATATCTCATCTTTCTCTTATTTGGTTTTACTTAAACCCATATCATCTTTCAAGGAACCATATCGTGACAATGAAATTAAACTACTTTTGAACAATGGAGAGGTTTGAAAAATCACTTATATGCTTGTACCTCTCTTGTTCATGAATTGTTGCAATTGATATTTAGTGGTTATTATCATTCATCTAACTTGTTTTCTTGTATGTTTGATAAACTCCTAAGGGCATTGAGTTGTTCCGCTCTTGATTACTCACCTAGAAGGAGATTTTGAAAGGTAAAGTTCTAAACTCTATCTTAAGTCGGGTGGTTCACCACTCCGCGAGATGTCGAGCCAACGACGTAAACAACAGCGATTCTGGGAGGCAACCCATAGATTTGTGTGTGCAATTTTTGCAACCCCCAAAAAAAAAAAATTCCGAAAAAAATTCCGAAAATTCAAAAAAAAAAAGGAAATCGGAACTGCCTAATTTATGGTGTTGGCGACATAAGAAGGGACACCTAGAAGGGAGGATTGGTAGGATAGTGGCTAAGGTGTGGTGTAAACGCGGTGCGTTGTTGTGGGCACTTGTTTTTGCGGTTGGATGGATTGTTGATTTGGTGTAGAGGAGATTAGGACTGACCTTGTAAGCTCGGAGTTGCGGAAGTGTTTTATTTATGTGCATTCTGTTGTTGGCACACATATTTCTACAGCTTCTTGGTCTTTGGTTAGGATTGGAGTAATAAGGGGCGTTAGTCTTGTTTGTCACTCTTATCTTTTGTTGGCCTTGTGTGATTGTGCTTCATGGAGTATGCTAATAGCCAAGTGTGGGGAGGAGGTGTGGTGCGTAGATTGCTTTGTTTCACGTCGTGTTGCGGTATGTTTGTTGGTTTTTATCGTCATTGGTGCTTCAATAGATGAGGTGTGTGTTTTTCTCTTCAGTTTTTATTGTGTCCTTGCAACATTGAGGACAATGTTTCATTCAATTGTGGGGAGGGAGAATCGTTCCGATTTGTATACATTTGTAATTGTGTGGTGTTTTTATTTCAAAAAAAAAGAAAAAAAAAGAAAAAAAAGAATGAAAACAACAAAAAAGACTAATCCCGGCTAGGTGAAAACCCGAAAGGGCGCCTAGGCAAGATTGGGATGTGGCCGAGGACAGAGTTAAAACCCGAAAGGGCGCTCCGGGTAAAATGAAGAAACGAGTTGCGTGCCACTGAGATTAGAAGTGAGAAAAAAAATGATAAGCTAGAGTGAAAATCCGCAAGGGCGGATGCTCTAGGCAAAATGAGAGACATAGGTAAAGAAAAAAATTTCAATGCTATTTTGATCTCCTGCTGCTAAGTTGAAGACCGTCTGGTTCAAGCATTACTACGAGTTTTATTACTCTTCTTACACTTCTGTGGATCGGTGTTGGTATGAGCTTGTAATGAGTCCTTTGAGTTTACTCGAGGACGAGTAAAGATCTAAGTGTGGGGAAGTTTGATAAGACGGGTTTAGTACGACATAAAAGTGTCAATTTAGATGAGTTATTGATGGAATGAGTAGCGTGTGGAGGTGTAATTGTATAATTACGATTTCTTGGTGTTGGTTGTATTTGAGAGTAATTATTGGAGTTTACATGGTTTATGGGTTGACAAAATGGTCCAAGCTTGATTGTGATCAATGGGCCCAATAATTGTCAAAGCTACAAGAGTTAAGCATGAACAAAGAAAGTCGTAAAATCACAACTAGGAAAACGCGCGGGTCGCGGATATTGGCGCGGGTCGCGGATTCAGACGCGCGGGTCGCGGATTCAGACGTGCGGGTGGTTGATGCTGTATTTCGTTTGTTTCCGACTTTCAGCTAGTTTTTGGAATTTTCATATTTTTCTATTTTTATTTTAGGAATATTAGGTTAAGTATTTAGATATCCGTCACATTATCATTCATTCAATTTTTAGAATTGGGAAGACTACGAAGAACCCTAATTTCTTTGCTTAATAATTATGAGGAACTAATCGTCCCTCTTCTTGGATCGATAAACGGAAGCTTCGACTAATTAATTGTGAGATTGTTCTTTCTCCCTTTTATCTCAAGTATTGTTTATATATGTCTCTTGCTCGTATTTTATGATTGTTGTTTTCTCTTGCTAATCTGATCAATTAGTAATTGTTAACTTTAATCTATCGCATGTTTAGAAATTGAATCCGTAATTGTTCAATTAATCTAGACTATAGTAGCAAGCTTTACCCTAATAATTTGTCTGCGTTTCATCGTAATTTGGACGAGGTAGAGACTAAACATATAATTCGAATCGTTAACCGCGTGTGTTAAAGATCGTTATCTTTATTGCTTCCTTGGATTGTTAATGCTATTGTTGGATTAAATCTAGACGTTTGGCTTAGATTATTCAATATTTAGGGTCTTCTAATATCGCGTTTCGACTTAGTTGACTATACTTAAGAGGAAGAAGGTAACTTGTTTTCCACAATAAAGTACTTGAGATTAATTGAGTTAAAGACAATCGAAGACCAATTAGTTTGTTGATAGTGGATATTTATTGACCCAAGATCTTTTAATCATCTGAATTCATTCATCTTTATTGTTTGTTTAGTAGATTATAATTTATTCAATCACAAAACCCCCATTATTGTTACTTATTTTCTATACTATAATTCCCATAAATTACATCGCCTTCTCTGTGGATCGATCCTTATTACCATATACTATATTAGTTTAAGGTTTTATGTGTTATAAATATTATCTTTGGGAGCATACGACTTTGGCTCACCAAATTTTGGCGCCGTTGCCGGGGAAGGCAATTGTTAATTTTTGTGCTTTGTTGTGTAGAATTTTAGTATGTTTATTTAGTGTAGTTTAGATAGATGGCTACTAAATATTTTCCCCAATATGAGAATGAACTGTTTTATAAATATTTCAACAGGTTACATGAATATGTTATACGTTGTCGTCATCCTTATCAAACTTGGGAGCTTTGTCATGTAATTTATGACGGTTTGAATAAGGAGACGCTTGGTCATGTGAATTCTTTCAGTGGGGGAAATTTCATTAATGGGTTGAGTTATGAGGAAAAGTGGGAACTTTTTCAATATTTAGCTAATGACACTGAAGAATGGGAGAGATATAATTCACTCCCTATACAACCCCAACCCCTTTATCCCGATGTTTTGAATTGTCATGATAACCCACATATGTCTACTGAAGACATGATTCGTGCCCTTTTGACCAATGTTGATTCTTTATGTGCTGACGATTCTGATGTTTTGGATTGTTATGATGACTCAGTTATGCCTACCGAGGATACGGTACGTGCTTATATACCTGTTGAGAACTCTTCTTGTGTTAATGTTACTCCTTTCATGTGTGAGACTAACATATTTAGTCAAGATTTACAGGACCGAGTTAAACAAGTGACTAATCACTTTGATAAGCGTGTAACAAAAGAAGAACTTGATTTGTATTATCTTAAATGGCAAACTGAGCATGTTGATAAGTGTCATGACCCTCTTCCTCTTGAACCTAATGTGAAACACTCTTATAAAGAGTGTGATGTTGATAGTGATGATGATGGTTTTTGGGACGAAGATGATGAGGAGGATGCTTATAATTTGACACATTCATCAACCTCTCCCCTTATTTGTATGCCTATTGATTCCTCTTCTAATATTATTAAAATGACACATTCTATTGATGATTCCTTGATTAATAATTATTTGAATGATGTCTTGAGCTTTATTGATTCTGCAAGTGTGAATGTTCAGGATGAGCAAGAGAGAGTTATGGATGAGGAGAGTGAAGTTGATGAGGTAGAACTTGAGATTCTAAGTTCTGTTGGAGATGATCATTCCATGATTGATAATTTGGGAGATATATTACTTGATGTTGGAGAATCTATGATTTTAGGGAATGATGTAATGATTGCAGGTCTCAAGGAGAGCATCAAAGAGGTAAGAGTGGACGAGTTAATTGAGTTCTCCTCTCACAAGGAGGAACCACTCACAACTCATCTTAAGAATCTACCCGAGTTTGTTCTTAAAAGCTCATTATATCTCATCTTTCTCTTATTTGGTTTTACTTAAACCCATATCATCTTTCAAGGAACCATATCGTGACAATGAAACTACTTTTGAACAATGGAGAGGTTTGAAAAATCACTTATATGCTTGTACCTCTCTTGTTCATGAATTGTTGCAATTGATATTTAGTGGTTATTATCATTCATCTTGTAACATCCCGTATTTTCGTAAAAATCTATTTAAGCATTTTTAATTATTTTAAGTGATAAAATAATAATTTAATATTTATTTGTAATTGATTTTAATTTAAAAGTAAGATCCGTCTTAAGAACCTTAAGTCCTTAAGACGAATACAAACTTGGTAAAGTTTAAACTTGTATCTCAAATACCCGTTCTAATTTCCTAACCCGTTTCATAATACGGGAAGGACAACTCACTTAAACCCTTAAAACCCCAAATGTCGACATACCATCTTCCTCAAGAACTCTTTCACTGTAAAACAAACTCTCCTAAACCTCCATTTTATTTCTCCTTCTTTTGATAAATTCTTCATCATCCGTCGATCAAATCAAGGTAAAAATATCATTTTCGGAATCCTCATTCGATTTCCTAGCCATCTATCACTTTCTTTTTGTAAATCCTTGAACTCGAAAATCGGGCTGTTTTCTCTTAATTCCGTTTTTGAGTCCTAAAATCCGTTTCTTTGTTTGTAGGAGTGGGCTTAGACGATCCAGAGGTCGATAGCTACTTGGTTGAGGAGGATCTTTAGCCGGAAAAGCTTGAAAGGTGACGATAATGAGATAACTCGGCCTTTATGTGTATATTAGCACTTTTGTTATGTTTCTTATGCTAGTTTCTGATTTTGTTAATGTTTATTGCTCAAGGGACTTAGTAACATGTTTAGGATGTTTAATATGTGAAGAATTCATGCTTTAAGATGTGGTTATATGTTCTCAAGTTCATTTTCAGTTTTTCACAAGTTGAGACGGATACTTGCTAAATTCGTTTGAGGATTGTTATGGGACTTGTTTGCTGTTAGATAAGTTGTATTTGATGATTAGTATTGTTGGGTAAACATCACATGTAGTGATTTTGAAGTTTGTAGGTCGAATTGTGATGATTTCAAATGGTCTGAAAGTTGCGAGTTTTCGAACAGGCTCTCTGACCCGGTCGACCGACCGGCCGCCGGTCGACCGGCTGGGAGTGCATCTTGGTTTTTCGTATTTTTGAAGAATGAGGCTTTAGGACTGCCAGCCGACCGACCGGCTGCCTGCCGACCGACCGGCTGCCTGCCGACCGGCTGGTAGTCTCTTGTGTGTCTTGTGTTGTATACGAGGACTTAGGTAGAAGGGAGCCCAGCCGACAGACCGGCCACCTGCCAGCCGGCTGGGAGTGCATGAGGGGATGGATACGAGTTTTGCGAAGGCTAGGTTTGGGTTCCCAGCCGGCCGACCGGCTGCCTGCCGACCGGCTGGGGGTCCTTTGTGTTGTTTCCTTTGTTTTCAAGGAGGCGTAGGCTGAGAGGATCACCAGCCGGCCGACCGGCTGCCTGCCGACCGGCTGGTGATCCCTGAAGGCTGTTTTGATTGTTTTTCGCGTATAACTTTCAAACGGTTAATCGGTTTTAATTGAAATTCGTTTTGTTTACCCGTGACATGTATTTGAGGTCCCCGGTGTACGGGCAACATTATATTGGGTTCTGGAATGGAGCAAGGATAGAGACCCCCCGGTCGGGTGACCGAAAGGGAAACCGGCTCTCCCTCGTCTTAGTTCCCGGGGTCAATTAAGTGTTGATTAGAAGTTTAAGAAGTTAGAACTATGTGGGGAATAAAGCATGTATTCGCCCCAAACTTGCAGGATTATAATGAAACATACAATTGTGATTATAGTCATAAGTTAATTAAAAGCATGAAAAAGAAATCAACCTTTGGTCCTTTGTGCTTATGGCCCAAGAACAGGAATTAAAGTAAATTCCCTCCTATAACTTGCACCCAAGACTTGATTGATATGATGCCGCGTGTGCTAGAAAATACTCTCCAATTGCCTTGCAATATGGGGAGAGCCTTATGAGGTTTTAGACGTGAGATCTGAGTTTTGGGAAAAAGATGTTCTCAAAACCCTAATTATTCTTGAGATCTGTTTTAATCAGTAAAACAATCAGTAGTGTCACAAAAGGAGAAATTCTCTCCTTTTGTAATACTTGGCCGGCCGAGATTGGTCTTGGGTAGGAGTGGGCTTTCCACTCTTACCTTATTCCAATGCATGATTCGACCCATTTTGTTAAAATATAATTTGCGGGTATTTATTATAAATCGCACACATGTTATCAGATATTAATACAGTCGATATATTAATAATGGTCTGATAAAATACGATATTGTATAATTGGCCAAATTAATATAACTGTTTATATTAATACGCAAATTCAATATTTAATTAAATATAACTGCTTGTATTTAATTTTACGAATTAATCATGTAATCCGCATTAGCTAAAATTATTTAATCCGTATTAAATAATAATCTTAACATCTCATTGACTAATTTAATAGTCAATACCTCTGACTAACTGTTTAGTCATATCCGGCATAAATGTGACTGTATTTTCATACCTTCACATCTCTCAAACGTGTCCTATAGGTGTGACGTATAGGGACCAGTTGATCACCGCCATCCGTATGACAATAACGTCAAACTTATCTAGCAAGCCAACCGTTATTGGTAAACGTGGATCAACTGATAATAATACAAAAGTATGCCCTTGTGATCCTTTAAGAGATTTAGTAAGTCATTGTACTAACTGTCAAGGACACCAGCCCCAACAATCTCCCACTTGTCCGTACAAGGGTATGTGCAATGACGTTATCACACTACATGTGGAGGACACAAGTCTCCAACAAACTCCCACTTGTCCGTACAAGTGTAGGTGCGATAACCGAATCTCATATCCTTTTAAAATTTCTCCCACTCAATGTAAGACAATTTGCAAATCCGCATTCGCAAAGGTCGTATCTCACAAGCGATCTGTATCAAGAGTGGTTTCCCCGACTAGAGAGTAACTTAACTGATAAAACGAATCTGTATTCGAGCATGGCCATGCATTTCAGTTACTACTCCTCGAGTGGCCCTGAGAAATGATAAAATCCTGATAAGGGTTTGGATATTTCCTTCAACTCGAATCCTGCCGATATCGCGCAGCATGAAATAACCCAGAAAAAATCCTCTTGGCCCCTGTTACGGTGACCGTGGGAAAGAAACCAAAGTTACCCAAAATCTGCCTTAATCTCAAGAGACAGTTGAAAGTCAAAAGACTCGACTCTAAGGAACACTATGGAGGTCCTACCCACGACCCGGCACCCAATGTTATAAAACATTTAGGACTCCATAACGTTGTCACGGGGTGTCCTACGAGATATCCGTATAACTCGCCTTTGTGATTGGTCAGTCAGCCGCGTGACTTATGGCTCGTTGAACCCATCATCAACCAACGTCACAAAATGATTACCTGAGTTATCAGCTCAAGTGGGTAATCAAGGACCAAAACGATGTAATGTTAATCAGTTCACTTTGTGGTGTTCAAAATTGGCGTACAATTCCACATGAAAAACAAAACATTTTATATCATAACAATAAGGTTGAATAGAGTACACGAGAAAATGAATTATTACATGAATTCATAAAAGAGTACTACAACTTAGGAACACATCTAATTCCCATGGAATGAATGTGCCCTTCATGCTTATCGCGTGGTAATGCTTTAGTGAGAGGATCAGCTATGTTGTCATCCGTAGCGATCTTATCAATGAAAATCTCCTTTTGCTCCACGTAATCTCTGATTAGATGAGCTTTCCGTTGTACATGCCTAGCCTTGTTGCTAGACTTATGCTCCTTAGCTTGGAAGATGGCACCTTTATTATCACAATAAACGGTGATTGGGTCATTCGAACTAGGCACTACAGATAGTCCTTGTAAGAATTGACGCATCCATATTGCTTCCTTAGCTGCTTCTGAGGCGGCATAGTACTCGGACTCAGTCGTAGAATCTGCTGTAACACTCTGTTTAGAACTTTTCCAGCTGACAGTAGCGCCATTAAGAGTAAAAACGAATCCAGACTGAGATTTCGAGTCATCTCGATTCGTTTGGAAGCTAGCATCTGCGTAACCTGTGGCGCAGAGCGTTGAGTCGCCTCCATAAATCAATCCCCAATCTTTAGTCCTCCGTAGGTACTTAAGAATGTTTTTCACGGCCATCCAGTGTTGTTCACCTGGATGAGCTTGGAATCGACTTGTCATACTCAATGCATATGCAACGTCAGGACGTGTGCATATCATGGCATACATGATCGATCCTATTGCCGAGGCATAAGGAATCCGACTCATGCGCTCTTTCTCTTCCAATGACTTAGCTTCTTGAGTCATGCTCAAGTGAAGCCCAGGAGTCATAGGAAGGAACCCCTTCTTGGAGTTCGTCATGCTGAATCTCTCTAGAATCTTATCTATATAAGACTCTTGACTGAGAGACAACATCCGTCGTGATCTATCCCTGTAGATACGGATGCCCAAAATTCTTTGTGCCTCTCCCAGATCTTTCATCTGGAAATGGTTTTTCAACCATGCTTTAACCGAAGATAAGAGAGGTATGTCATTCCCAATCAAGAGTATGTCGTCGACATACAGTACTAGGAATACAATCTTGCTCCCACTCGACTTGATATAGAGACATGGTTCCTCGACTGATCGAACGAATCCATTCTCTTTTATCACTTGGTCGAAGCGATGATTCCAACTCCGCGATGCTTGCTTAAGTCCATAGATGGAACGCTTAAGCTTGCAAACCTTCTTAGGATGTTCTGGATCAATAAAACCCTCGGGTTGTACCATGTACAACTCTTCCTCCAAATAACCGTTTAAGAAGGCGGTTTTAACGTCCATTTGCCATATTTCATAGTCATGAAATGCGGCTATCGCTAAGATAATCCGAATGGAACGTAGCATGACTACGGGTGCAAACATCTCATCGTAGTGCAAGCCTGGCACTTGGGTGAAACCTTTAGCAACTAGTCTTGCCTTATGGATGTCTTGTTTACCTTCCACGGCATGCTTTATTTTGTAAAGCCATTTGCATTGAAGGGGACGCACCTTTGCAGGTAGGTCCACAAGATCCCACACGTCGTTCTCATACATGGAGTCCATCTCGGATTGCATGGCTTCTAGCCATAGCTTTGAGTCAGAACTGGTCATGGCACCTTTATAGGTTGAGGGTTCATTACCCTCTAGAAGTAAGACGTCATCCATATCATGTTCCTCGACCATACCAATGTATCTGTCCGGAGGAATGGAGACTCTTCCCGACCTCCTAGGTTCCTCAGGAATATCTACCGCAGCCTCGGTTGAAGGAACTGTTTCCTCCAATGGTTGCTCGGTAGTTGGTTCTTGAACCTCCGATAAGTCGAAGGTTCTATTACTCGACTTGTTCTCGAGAAATTCTTTCTCAAGGAACGTCACACTAGCCGCAACAAAAACACGTTGTTCGGTTGGCGAGTAGAAGTAATGACCAAAAGTTCCCTTTGGATAGCCTATAAAGTATGTCTTGACCGATCGCGGGCCGAGCTTATCCTCGTGTCTCCACTTGACATAAGCCTCGCAGCCCCAAACCCGAATAAAGGACAAGTTAGGGACCGTTCCCTTCCATAATTCGTATGGAGACTTGTCAACAGCTTTAGACGGACTTCGGTTAAGTATTAGAGCGGCCGACAAAAGAGCATAGCCCCACAATGAATCAGGCACAACGGTGTGACTCATCATGGATCGAACCATATCAAGTAAAGTTCGATTTCTCCGTTCGGACACACCATTTAATTGTGGTGTTCCAGGTGGAGTCAACTGCAGCACGATGCCACAGTCTTTAAGGTGTTGATCAAACTCGTGTGAAAGATATACTCACCACCACGATCAGAACGTAGTGCTTTAATCTTTCTTCCCAGCTGGTTCTATACCCGATTCTGGTATTCTTTGAACTTGTCAAAGGATTCACTTTTGTGCTTCATTAAGTAGACATAGCCATATCTACTCAAATCATCCGTGAAAGTGATGAAATACCTATAGCCTTCTCGTGCGTTGATCGACATAGGGCCACATACGTCCGTATGTATGAGTCCTAATAGGTCGGCAGCGCGCATTCCAACACCTTTGAAGGAAATACGAGTCATCTTACCGATGAGACATGATTCACACGTGCCATATGATTCGAAATCAAAGGGCGAGATAGCTCCATTCTGTATGAGCTGTTTCACGCGTTTCTCATTTATGTGTCCCATACGACAATGCCATAGGTAAGTGTGATCTTTGTCAGCTACCTTTAATCTCTTATTATTCACATGTAATATTTCAGTGGTTTGATCTAAAACATAAATTCCATTCATGGAAACTGCCTTGCCATAAATCATATTGTGTAATGAGAAAATACAACTGTTATTTTCTATTACAAATGAAAAACCAAGTTTGTCAAGTGCAGAAACTGAAATAATGTTTTTTGGATAAACAAGGAACATAATAACAGTTATATAAAGATAACTCGAATCCACTTGGAAGCTGGATCACGTATGTTCCCCTCGAGATTGCAGCAACACGTGCTCCATTCCCGACACGCAGGTCAACCTCACCCTTGATTAGGGGTTCTTGGTTTCGGAGGCCCTACACATGATTACATAGATGAGAACGACAACCAGTATCTAGTACCCAAGTTCCGTAACTTGCATGGTTAATCTCAATCATGTGAATAAAAGAAGAAGAAGACATACCAACAGGAGTAACACGGCCTGCCTTAATGTCCTCACGATACACAGGGCATGAACGCCTCCAATGCCCAGTCTTGTGGCAATGGTGACATTCCATGCTTGTATCCTTGCTCTTTGTTTTGCCTTGTGAGTTGCTCGACTCACCTGGCCCACTCTTAGTAAATCCTGACTTCTTAAACTTGGGCTTGCCTACTGTTAGGTCGCCCTGAGCTTTAGCTTTACCCTTACCCTTACCCTTACTGGAGATCATGAGAACATCTTGCTTCATGCTCCCACTTAATTTCAGATCCTTCTCGGTCTGTACGAGAAGGGAGTGGAGCTCATGAGGAGACTTCTTCATGTCGTTCATGTAATAGTTGGCCCTGAAGAGGGCGAACCCATCATGAAGCGAATGAAGCATTCGATCAACGATTATGTTCTCACTGATCTTGCAGTTTAGGGCCTCCAGTTTCTCGATATTCTCAATCATGTGAAGACTATGTGGGCTAACAGCTTGGCCCTTCTGGAGTTTCGCCTCAAAGAAGCGACATGTATGCTCATAAGAAACGATTCTCGGAGCCTTTGAGAATTCGTTAGTGAGCGTGGTGAAAATCTTGTTTGCACCATGGGTTATGAAGCGTCTTTGCAAATTGGATTCCATTGCATAGATGAGTACGTTCTTTATCGCACCCGCTTCCATGACGAAGTCACTATGAGCTCGAACTTCGTTAGCTCTAGCTCCAGTTCCTGGGTGTGGCGGAATGGGCTCAGTTAAGTACTTGAGCTTTCCGTCAGCAATGGCAGCATTTCGTAGTGCTGCCTCCCAGTCAGAGAAGTTTGACCCATCATTCCTCAGTCTAGGAGACTGATTCATGGAGTCCATGAAGGCTTTTAGCCATGATTCACGTGCTAGCTTGGCACTTGGCATTGGGTCTTCACCAGCCATTTAGTTATACAGCAGTTTAATTGAACGTGTTCTAGACTGAAAAGAAGATAAAACAAAACCATATAAGCAACTCATTGTTGTGATTTAAGTCTATATTAAATTGAATTTAAACTCGTAGACTCATGCATTTATATAATTGATCTCCCTCAAGAATTATATAAATGATCCCAAGACTCAATTTCCGTATATTGATAAGCCCACAGTTTGGCTAATTCCACCGTTGGAACTCTTGGTCGATAGATTTCCGTAAATCCTATCTATTAGTCCATCTCAGTCACCGGATATTATCGAGTGACCATGATGTTGAGATAAAATAAATCATCTGTTCCCACTTACCCGACGTAGAAGGGGTCATATTATGCCTACCGACGAAGAAGGGATTCATGGGAGGCTGATTTATAAAGACTATTCTCAATTTTTGGTTATACGAGGAAGACCCCATCGACTTATATTTATTCATGTTAAGTGAACTAAAATCTAGCATATTCGTGAATGAATGAAATAAAGTGATGGCTTTGCAATTGACATGTGACATCTGTATTGTCACAGAAAACTAACGCGTAACCTCTACATGAGTCAGTTTTCAGGCATGTAATAGGTGGTTTGGTTTTAGGCGGAATATGATGCAAGGTATTATCGATGAAAGCATAAAATAAATGCGATAAACGTAAATAAAAGTCCTAGTGTGGCCTATCCTACCAAAATAAACATAAAACAACTTGGAATCCACTGTTGGACCCTAGAAGCTTGTCTTGATGTTCCATCTTGGTCCTTGCAGTGGGAGTGAGCATCCAGTCTCCGTCTTCGGTCTTCACAAAATTACTAATTTAAATTACAAAAGTAGTCCTAGATACATTCTAATTTAAATACAAAAGTAATTACATGGCAAAAACCCAAAACGTAGATTCAAGATCTCAAAATTATAAGCAAGATTGTGTCCCATCATTACGGTGACACAATCTTCTAAGGCCACACTAAGTTACAACCGTTTGCAAAAAATAAATACGTTATTGAAAGCATTCACAAGGCATTCAACAAGACGATAAATAAAATGCATCAACTAAAACAAAATTCATTCATGACATAATACTGTTATTATGATTAACAAATTTTTACCAAACCACCTTTTAGGATTAAAATTATGTGATTATACCGTTTTAACCACTTTAATTTTAATAAGTTTATAATCCTATTATTTTAAACCGTTTTAAAATAATATGTATCAAACGAGGGTGAACCGTTTCACAAAATTAATAATATACTATTTCCGTATATAGTATATTACTAAAGGCCATGTGAAAATAAAACATGTTATTTTCGGAAAATAAAAAAAAAACGAGTCTGTTACAGGGGTGGTCTACCGATCCAATAAACAGGTCTACCGACCACCTGGCGGAAAAATATTTTTTTTTTTTTTTTTTTTAAAGCAGAATGGTCGACCGACCCGAAAAACAGGTCGACCGACCACAAAACACGAAACCGAGTTTCTGAACACGATTTCTCACAAAAAACACGCAGGAGGCGGTCGACCGACCGCAACGGGGGGTCGATCGACCGACTTAGCGGCAGAAGACGATTTTTCAGGTTTTAAAACTTACGAAAAACACAAAGGTAAAATTTTCATGGCCTGTCTCTGATACCACTTGTGGGGAATAAAGCATGTATTCGCCCCAAACTTGCAGGATTATAATGAAACATACAATTGTGATTATAGTCATAAGTTAATTAAAAGCATGAAAAAGAAATCAACCTTTGGTCCTTTGTGCTTATGGCCCAAGAACAGGAATTAAAGTAAATTCCCTCCTATAACTTGCACCCAAGACTTGATTGATATGATGCCGCGTGTGCTAGAAAATACTCTCCAATTGCCTTGCAATATGGGGAGAGCCTTATGAGGTTTTAGACGTGAGATCTGAGTTTTGGGAAAAAGATGTTCTCAAAACCCTAATTATTCTCGAGATCTGTTTTAATCAGTAAAACAATCAGTAGTGTCACAAAAGGAGAAGTTCTCTCCTTTTGTAATACTTGGCCGGCCGAGATTGGTCTTGGGTAGGAGTGGGCTTTCCACTCTTACCTTATTCCAATGCATGATTCGACCCATTTTGCTAAAATATAATTTGCGGGTATTTATTATAAATCGCACACATGTTATCAGATATTAATACAGTCGATATATTAATAATGGTCTGATAAAATACGATATTGTATAATTGGCCAAATTAATATAACTGTTTATATTAATACGCAAATTCAATATTTAATTAAATATAACTGCTTGTATTTAATTTTACGAATTAATCATGTAATCCGCATTAGCTAAAATTATTTAATCCGTATTAAATAATAATCTTAACATCTCATTGACTAATTTAATAGTCAATACCTCTGACTAACTGTTTAGTCATATCCGGCATAAATGTGACTGTATTTTCATACCTTCACATCTCTCAAACGTGTCCTATAGGTGTGACGTATAGGGACCAGTTGATCACCGCCATCCGTATGACAATAACGTCAAACTTATCTAGCAAGCCAACCGTTATTGATAAACGTGGATCAACTGATAATAATACAAAAGTATGCCCTTGTGATCCTTTAAGAGATTTAGTAAGTCATTGTACTAACTGTCAAGGACACCAGCCCCAACAATCTCCCACTTGTCCGTACAAGGGTATGTGCAATGACGTTATCACACTACATGTGGAGGACACAAGTCTCCAACAAACTGTAGATTAACTTCTACCTTTGGATGTTAGTGGTTACATTGGTTGTCGCGTGGTGGGATATGTGTTAAGCTCACCTCTGGACCCACTATGTGTTTTATATCTCGCGTGACGGGATATGTGTTAAGCTCACCTCTGGACCCGTTACGTGTTTTGCTTGGGCGTGTCAGGATATGTGTTAAGTTCACCTCTGGACCTGACACGTGATCGGTTGTCGTACACGGGATATGTGTTAAGCTCACCTCTGGACCCGCCGTGCGATAGCTGTGTATTGGGATATGTGTTAAGCTCACCTCTGGACCCAATACTTGTTTGTAGCATTGGGATATGTGTTAAGCTCACCTCTGGACCCTTTGCTTTTGGATGATTAGGGATATGTGTTAAGCTCACCTCTGGACCCTTTTCGTGATTGTTAAGTATAGGGATATGTGTTAAGCTCACCTCTGGACCCTTTACTTGATTCGTTTGGTAGTGGGATATGTGTTAAGTTCACCTCTGGACCCTTGCCAGTGCTTATGTTATATCTGCTTGCCTAGGTTGGTACAGTGTCAGATATGCATGATGAAGTTGATGTTTATATTGTTTGAGATATAGTCTATTCATCCAAGGCATTGGATGACTCTATAATCAGTTTCATAAATAGTAAAGACCCCCCGACTGGGTAACCAGTAGGGAAACCGGCTCTCCTTCCTAACGGTTTATGAAGTTGGTTGAGAGCCGTGCACTAGAGTTTGCATGTTAGTATGAGATCAGTTGATGAAATGTTTATGCTTCACATGTTGATATATGTTGGAGTGTTCTGTATTGTTTTATGTGTTACGTGTTGTCACGAAAGGTGGCTAGGAGAACTCTAGTCACTCCCCACTGATTGAGGCGTACATGTTTTCATGTATGTAGGTACATGCAGGTTGGAGATGGGATCACAGGAGGGCTAGCGAGTGATGATCCTTCATCATATGACTTATACCCTATCGTTAGCTAGACTGTTAGACTTTTGATACTTTATGTTTTGGTGCCTGTACGGATGTTCCATCCTAGGCTGTGTATATATTTTATTTCAGTACTTAGAACTGTTACTTATCTATTTTGGTTTCAGTTTAAGTTTCTATTTCAGTTTAAGACTTCTCGCATGGTGTTTATCTTTTAAAAAGTTTTAATTCCGCTGCATTTTTAGTACTTTTGTATGTTTATATTTCCGCTTTCGCGAGGGGTTTTACAGTTGGTATCAGAGCATTATTGCTCCCGACGCACTCATGTGACCCCAATCTTAACTTGACCAAATAAACAAATAATGAATGAGAGATGGGTAGATCTAAGGATTTATTTTGTAGTCTATTTGTGTTTGCTAATTGCTAAGCTAATACTCGTTTTCTCTTCTGAAAGGATGGTGAGACCTAGAGCTGCTGATAACATTGTACTACAAGTAATTCAGCATTTGCTTGAGACTCAGAGACAGCAGGCAGAGAATGTCCCACCTCCTCCACCGCCAGGCAACGAGGCTAATCGTCCTGGTAGTTTCTCATGGATAGCTTCGCAGATGTCCCGTAGCCACGTGAAGACATATGGTGGTGAGGTTGATCCGGTAGCTCTTACCGAGTGGTTCAGAGAGATGGAAAAGAGCTTCACTATGTATTCGGTGGGTAGAGAGGATAGAGTGCGGCTAGCCACTCACTTTCTTACCCTTGAGGCCGATAGGTGGTGGGCATTTACAGGACCTACTTTCACTTTTGATCCATTGTTCGATTAGGATGCTTTTAAGGATAAGCTCGAGACGAGGTTCTATCCTAAAGAGCTCAGATCACAGCGACTCAAAGAATTCATGGATTTAAAGCAAGGCAAGATGTCAGTTCAGGAGTTCACAGACCGATTCAACCAGCTTGCTCACTTCGCATCGAGATTTGTCAGAGATGAGGCCGAGAGAGTCTACTTTTACCGTGGCAAGCTAGGGCCACGCATTGAGAGCATGGTTCGTCGTGACTCGACTTCTTTCGTGGAGGTTTATGATGATGCTATTTGAGCCGAGAGTTCTATTCGTGCCATAGATGCTGAGACCCGTGCTGCTACTTCTAGTGTGACTCCTCACCAGAGATCAGTGTACCAGGGGAAGACACCATTCGTTCCTTCTACTTCTTCGCCTTCTTCTCAGAAGAAGCGTTTCGAGAGGTTCTCTGCTCCGGTTGCTAAGACCGCATTTCACACCGATACATCTCCTAGTGTTTGCCCCCGTTGTGGTAAACCATCTCATCCGGGTTTTGACTGTTTCAAGAATGCTTATAAGTGTTTCACTTGTAATGGATATGGGCATCGATCGTATGAGTGTCCTGAGAGGAACACCGCTCTTGGCAAGGCTGCCACTGCTGCTGCAACGACTAAAGAGGGGAAGCCGAAAGGGAAGATTTTTGTGATGACTAGGGCTGAGGCTGAGGCTCATTCAGATATTGTTGCCGGTATCTTTTCTGTTCTTGGCGCTGAGTGCCTTATTTTGTTCGATACTGGAGCTTCTCTTTCTTTTATATCGACTCAGTTCGCAGACCGTTTAGCTCTTGAGTCTTCATTGGTTGAGGAGACTTCTATTTCCTTACCTTCTAGAGACGTGTTTTCCTGCTCTTCGTCCCATAGGGATGTACCTATTATTATTGGTCAAGCCACATTTCCAGCGGACTTACTGAGATTTCCTCTCGAGGAGTTTGACATTATCCTCGGTATGGATTGGTTATCGCGATACCATGCTCGCTTCGAGTGTCGCGACTAGAAAATCTGCTTGAGGAGTTCTTCAGGAGTTCGTGTTTCCTATAGGGGAACTCGCCCTCAAAGGGGTGTTCGTGTTATCTCTTCGATGAAAGCATCTCTTCTTCTTAGGAAGGGTTGCCAAGCCTTCCTGTGTGTTGTTACAGCTGCTAAACCATCGCTACCGAAGCTTGAGGATGTAGCCATTGTTCGAGAGTATCCAGATGTTTTCCCAGATGACTTGCCAGGGATACCGCCAGAGAGAGATGTGGAGTTCACTATTGAGCTTGTTCCAGGTACCGGACCGATTTCTAAAGCTCCGTACCGTATGGCTCCGCCAGAGTTGAAAGAGTTGAAACATCAATTGGAAGAGATGATCGAGAAAGGGTTCATTAGACCGAGTGCTTCTCCGTGGGGAGCTCCCGTTTTGTTCGTTAAGAAGAAAGATGGTTCCATGAGACTTTGCATTGACTATAGAGAGCTGAACCGAGTGACCGTGAAGAATAGATATCCTTTGCCTAGGATAGATGACTTGTTTGATCAGTTAAGAGGTGTTTCTAGGTTTTCTAAGATTGATCTTCGATCGGGTTATCATCAGATTCCAGTGAGAGAGGCTGATATTGCGAAGACTGCTTTTCGTACCAGATATGGGCATTTTGAGTTCGTGGTTATGCCTTTTGGGTTGACTAATGCACCTGCTATCTTCATGGATCAGATGAACCGTACCTTCAGTGAGTATCTTGACGCTTGTGTGGTGGTGTTTATTGATGATATCCTCATTTACTCTAAGACCGATGAGGAGCATGCTGAGCATCTTAGATTGATTCTTGGGATTTTACGTCGTCAGAAGTGGTTCGCGAAGTTCTCTAAGTGTGAGTTTTGGCTTTTTAAGGTTGCATTTCTTGGTCATGTGATATCTAGTGAGGGAGTTATGGTTGATCCCGCGAAGATTGAGGCCGTTGTTGATTGGGAGAGTCCCAAAGATGTTGGGGAGATCCGTAGTTTCCTTGGATTGGCTGGGTATTATCGTAGATTTGTTGAGGATTTCTCCAGGTTAGCTCGCCCGATGACTCAGTTGCTGAAGAAAGAAGCCAAATTTGTGTGGACCGACAAGTGCGAGAGTTCTTTCCAGGAGTTGAAGACCAGATTGACTTCCGCCCCCGTGTTAGCTTTGCCAGAGATTGGAGTTGACTTTGATGTGTATTGTGATGCTTCGATGTTAGGACTAGGATGTGTACTAATGCAAAGTGGTAAGGTGATAGCCTATTCATCTAGACAGTTGAGAGTTCATGAGGTGAACTATCCGACACATGACCTGGAGTTGGCCGCAGTCGTTCATGCTTTGAAGACGTGGCGACATTACCTGATTGGATCCCATTGCCGTATTTTCACAGATCACAAGAGTCTTAAGTACATTTTTACTCAGAAAGACCTTAACATGGGACAGAGACGTTGGCTAGAGTTAGTGAAAGATAATTACGACATCGAGTTGTTATATCATGAGGGAAAAGCCAATGTAGTTGCTGATGCGCTTAGCCGCAAGACTTCTCACTCGATGAGTGCCATGAGAGTATTGCCCGATGAGTTGTGTTCCGAGTTCCGGAAGCTGAGGTTAGAGATGGTGGGTAGTGGTTTTGATTGGTTAGCTGCTATGACTGCCGAGCCGTCTTGATATTGGGAGATTCGCCGGAGTTTACCTTCAGATGCCAATTTCAAGAAGTTCGAGGCTAAGATTTCGAGTGGTGTTGCACCTGACCTAGTGATTGATGCAGATGGTTTCCTTAGGTTCCGTGGTAGGATGTATGTTCCCGATGTGCCAGATCTGAGGAAGAGGGTTCTTGATGAGGCTCATTTGTCACCGTATTCAGTTCATCCAGGAGGAGAGAAGATGCACAAGGATTTGAGGCTTATGTTTTGGTGGCCTGGTATGAAGAAAGAAATCTTGGATTACGTCAGTAGGTGCTTGACTTGTCAGCAAGTCAAGATAGAGCATAGGAGGCGAGGTGGTTTGCTACAACCGCTTCCCGTTCCTCAGTGGAAGTGGGAATGCATATCTATGGATTTTGTGACAGCTTTGCCTAAGACTGTGGGAGGCAAAGATGCGATTTGGGTTATTGTTGATCGTCTAACTAAGTGTGCTAGATTCGTGCCGTTCAGAGAGACGTGGGACATGGATCGATTAGCCAGGGCTTATATTGCTGAGATAGTCCGCTATCATGGTGTGCCAAGAGAGATCGTTTCAGATCGTGATCCTCGTTTTTTCTCCAGATTCTGGAAGGCTTTGCAGGAGGCTATGGGTAGCCGTTTGTTGATGAGTACTGCTTTTCATGCCGCGACCGATGGTCAGTCCGAGAGGACCATACAGACACTAGAGGATTTGCTCCGCGCTTGTGCCCTCGATTTTCAGAGTTCTTGGGAGCAGTGTTTGCCGTTGGTAGAGTTTTCTTACAACAACAGTTACCATGCTTCCATTGGTATGGCTCCGTACGAGGCTCTTTACGGGAGGAAGTGCCGTAGCCCGATCTGTTGGGATCAGGCGAGTGACGTGCGCGACCTTGGACCTGACCAGCTAGCTGAGACCATTGACCGTGTACAGCTCATTAGGAATAGGATGAAGGCCGCTCAGGACCGGCAGAAGTCCTATGCTGATATCCGTCGTAGACCCTTAGAGTTCGAGGAGGGTGACAGCGTCTTTTTGAGGGTGTCTCCGATGAAGGGCGTCAAGAGGTTTGGCGTTAAGGGCAAGCTGAGCCCTAAGTACATTGGACCTTTTGTGATCGCAAAGAAGATTGGCGCTGTAGCTTATCGTTTGGACTTGCCTCCTAGTTTGGGCAAGGTTTACAACGTCTTTCACGTTTCCCAGCTCCGCAGATATGTTAGTGATCCGAGTCATGTACTGCACAGAGAGATCGAGAACCTGGAGCCGAGTCTTGCCTTCGAGGAGCGTCCAGTGAAGATCCTTGACCGACAGGAGAGGAAGCTTAGGAGCAAGGTGGTGCCCTTGGTGAAGATTTTATGGCGTTGCGGTGAGGTCGAGGAGCAGACTTGGGAGACGGAGGCATCGATGCGTGCTGCGCATCCCTTCTTATTCGATTGAGGTATAGTATATAGATTTTTATCCGTTCGAGTTTCGAGGACGAAACTTTTTGAAGTTGGGGTGATTGTAACATCCCGTATTTTCGTAAAAATCTATTTAAGCATTTTTAATTATTTTAAGTGATAAAATAATAATTTAATATTTATTTGTAATTGATTTTAATTTAAAAGTAAGATCCGTCTTAAGAACCTTAAGTCCTTAAGACGAATACAAACTTGGTAAAGTTTAAACTCGTATCTCAAATACCCGTTCTAATTTCCTAACCCGTTTCATAATACGGGAAGGACAACTCACTTAAACCCTTAAAACCCCAAATGTCGACATACCATCTTCCTCAAGAACTCTTTCACTGTAAAACAAACTCTCCTAAACCTCCATTTTATTTCTCCTTCTTTTGATAAATTCTTCATCATCCGTCGATCAAATCAAGGTAAAAATATCATTTTCGGAATCCTCATTCGATTTCCTAGCCATCTATCACTTTCTTTTTGTAAATCCTTGAACTCGAAAATCGGGCTGTTTTCTCTTAATTCCGTTTTTGAGTCCTAAAATCCGTTTCTTTGTTTGTAGGAGTGGGCTTAGACGATCCAGAGGTCGATAGCTACTTGGTTGAGGAGGATCTTTAGCCGGAAAAGCTTGAAAGGTGACGATAATGAGATAACTCGGCCTTTATGTGTATATTAGCACTTTTGTTGTGTTTCTTATGCTAGTTTTTGATTTTGTTAATGTTTATTGCTCAAGGGACTTAGTAACATGTTTAGGATGTTTAATATGTGAAGAATTCATGCTTTAAGATGTGGTTATATGTTCTCAAGTTCATTTTCAGTTTTTCACAAGTTGAGACGGATACTTGCTAAATTCGTTTGAGGATTGTTATGGGACTTGTTTGCTGTTAGATAAGTTGTATTTGATGATTAGTATTGTTGGGTAAACATCACATGTAGTGATTTTGAAGTTTGTAGGTCGAATTGTGATGATTTCAAATGGTCTGAAAGTTGCGAGTTTTCGAACAGGCTCTCTGAGCCGGTCGACCGACCGGCCGCCGGTCGACCGGCTGGGAGTGCATCTTGGTTTTTCGTATTTTTGAAGAATGAGGCTTTAGGACCGCCAGCCGACCGACCGGCTGCCTGCCGACCGGCTGGTAGTCTCTTGTGTGTCTTGTGTTGTATACGAGGACTTAGGTAGAAGGGAGCCCAGCCGGCAGACCGGCCGCCTGCCAGCCGGCTGGGAGTGCATGAGGGGATGGATACGAGTTTTGCGAAGGCTAGGTTTGGGTTCCCAGCCGGCCGACCGGCTGCCTGCCGACCGGCTGGGGGTCCTTTGTGTTGTTTCCTTTGTTTTCAAAGAGGCGTAGGCTGAGAGGATCACCAGCCGGCCGACCGGCTGCCTGCCGACCGGCTGGGGATCCCTGAAGGCTGTTTTGATTGTTTTTCGCGTATAACTTTCAAACGGTTAATCGGTTTTAATTGAAATTCGTTTTGTATACCCGTGACATGTATTTGAGGTCCCCGGTGTACGGGCAACATTATATTGGGTTCGGGAATGGAGTAAGGATAGAGACCCCCCGGCCGGGTAACCGAAAGGGAAACCGGCTCTCCCTCGTCTTAGTTCCCGGGGTCAATTAAGTGTTGATTAGAAGTTTAAGAAGTTAGAACTATAGATTAGCTTCTACCTTTGGATGTTAGTGGTTACATTGGTTGTCGCGTGGTGGGATATGTGTTAAGCTCACCTCTGGACCCACTACGTGTTTTATATGTCGCGTGACGGGATATGTGTTAAGCTCACCTCTGGACCCGTTACGTGTTTTGCTTGGGGGTGTCAGGATATGTGTTAAGTTCACCTCTGGACCTGACACGTGATCGGTTGTCGTACACGGGATATGTGTTAAGCTCACCTCTGGACCCGCCGTGCGATAGCTGTGTATTGGGATATGTGTTAAGCTCACCTCTGGACCCAATACTTGTTTGTAGCATTGGGATATGTGTTAAGCTCACCTCTGGACCCTTTGCTTTTGAATGATTAGGGATATGTGTTAAGCTCACCTCTGGACCCTTTTCGTGATTGTTAAGTATAGGGATATGTGTTAAGCTCACCTCTGGACCCTTTACTTGATTCGTTTGGTAGTGGGATATGTCTTAAGTTCACCTCTGGACCCTTGCCAGTGCTTATGTTATATCTGCTTGCCTAGGTTGGTACAGTGTCAGATATGCATGAAAAGTTGATGTTTATATTGTTTGAGATATAGTCTGTTCATCCAAGGCATTGGATGACTTTATAATCAGTTTCATAAATAGTTGGATTGAAAGACCCCCCGACTGGGTAACCAGTAGGGAAACCGGCTCTCCTTCCTAACGGTTTATGAAGTTGGTTGAGAGCCGTGCACTAGAGTTTGCATGTTAATATGAGATCAGTTGATGAAATGTTTATGCTTCACATGTTGATATATGTTGGAGTGTTCTGTATTGTTTTATGTGTTACGTGTTGTCACGAAAGGTGGCTAGGAGAACTCTAGTCACTCCCCACTGATTGTGGCGTACATGTTTTCATGTATGTAGGTACATGCAGGTTGGACATGGGATCATAGGAGGGCTGGCGAGTGATGATCCTTCATCATATGACTTATACCCTATCGTTAGCTAGACTGTTAGACTTTTGATACTTTATGTTTTGGTGCCTGTACGGATGTTCCATCCCAGGCTGTGTATATATTTTATTTCAGTACTTAGAACTGTTACTTATCTATTTTGGTTTCAGTTTCAGTTTCTATTTCAGTTTAAGACTTCTCGCATGTTGTTTATCTTTTAAAAAGTTTTAATTCCGCTGCATTTTTAGTACTTTTGTATGTTTATATTTCCGCTTTCGCGAGGGGTTTTACACATCTAACTTGTTTGCTTGTATGTTTGATAAACTCTTAAGGGCATTGAGTTGTTCTGCTCTTGATTACTCACCTAGAAGGAGATTTAGAAAGGTAAAGTTCTAAACTCTATCTTAAGTCGGGTGGTTCACCACTCCGCGAGATGTCGAGCCAACGACATTAAACAACAGCGCTTCTGGGAGGCAACCCATAGATTTGTGTGTGCAATTTTTTCAACACCCAAAAAAAAAATTCCGAAAAAAAAAAACGAAAATTCAAAAAAAAAAAGGAAATCGGAACTGCCTAATTTATGGTGTTGGCGACATAAGAAGGGAGACCTAGAAGGGAGGATTGGTAGGATAGTGGCTAAGGTGTGGTGTAACCCCGGTGCGTTGTTGTGGGCACTTGTTTTTGCGGTTGGATGGATTGTTGATTTGGTGTAGAGGAGATTAGGACTGACATTGTAAGCTCGGAGTTGCGGAAGTGTTTTATTTATGTGCAATCTGTTGTTGGCACACATATTTCTACTGCTTCTTGGTCTTTGGTTAGGATTGGAGTAATAAGGGGCGTTAGTCTTGTTTGTCACTCTTATCTTTTGTTTGCCTTGTGTAATTGTGCTTCATGGAGTATGCTAATAGCCAAGTGTGGGGAGGAGGTGTGGTGCGTAGATTGCTTTGTTTCACGTCTTGTTGCGGTATGTTTGTTGGTTTTTATCGTCATTGGTGCTTCCATAGATGAGGTGTGTGTTTTTCTCTTCCCTTTTTATTGTGTCCTTGCAACATTGAGGACAATGTTTCATTCAAGTGTGGGGAGGGAGAATCGTTCCGATTTGTATACATTTGTAATTGTGTGGTGTTTTTATTTCAAAAAAAAAAGAAAAAAAAAGAAAAAAAAGAATGAAAAAAACAGAAAAGACTAATCCCATCTAGGTGAAAACCCGAAAGGGCGCCTAGGCAAGATTGGGATGTGGCCGAGGACGGAGTGAAAACCCGAAAGGGCGCTCCGGGTAAAATGAAGAAACGAGTTGCGTGCCACTGAGAGTAAAAGTGAGAAAAAAAAATGATAAGCTAGAGTGAAAATCCGCAAGGGCGGATGCTCTAGGCAAAATGAGAGACATAGGTAAAGAAAAAAATTTCAATGCTATTTTGATCTCCTGCTACTAAGTTGAAGACCGTCTGGTTCAAGCATTACTACGAGTTTTATTACTCTTGTTACATTTCTGTGGATCGGTGTTGGTATGAGCTTGTAATGAGTCCTTTGAGTTTACTCGAGGACGAGTAAAGATCTAAGTGTGGGGAAGTTTGATAAGACGGGTTTAGTACGGCATAAAAGTGTCAATTTAGATGAGTTATTGATGGAATGAGTAGCGTGTGGAGGTATAATTGTATAATTACGATTTCTTGGTGTTGGTTGCATTTGAGAGTAATTATTGGAGTTACATGGTTTATGGGTTGACAAAATGGTCCAAGCTTGATTGTAATCATTGGGCCCAACAATTGTCAAAGCTACAAGAGTTAAGCATGAATAAAGAAAGTCGTAAAATCACTACCAGGAAAACGCGCGGGTCGCGGATTCAGACGCGCGGGTCGCGGATATTGGCGCGGGTCGCCCGTGGCTCGGATGGTTGATGCTTTATTTCGTTTGTTTCCGACTTTCAGCTAGTTTTTGGAATTTTCATATTTTTTCTATTTTTATTTTAGGAATATTAGGTTAAGTATTTAGATATCCGTCACATTGTCATTCATTCAATTTTTAGAATTGGGAAGACTACGAAGAACCCTAATTTCTTTGCTTAATAATTATGAGGAACTAATCGTCCCTCTTCTTGGATCGATAAACGGAAGCTTCGACTAATTAATTGTGAGATTATTCTTTCTCCCTTTTATTTCTCAAGTATTGTTTATGTCTCTTGCTCGTATTTTTTTTTATTGTTGTTTTCTCTCGCTAATCTGATCAATTAGTAATTGTTAACTTTAATCTATCGCATGTTTATAAATTGAATCCGTAATTGTTCAATTAATCTAGACTAAAGTAGCAAGCTTTACCCTAATAATTTGTATGCGTTTCATCGTTATTAGGACGAGGTAGAGACTAAACATATAATTCGAATCGTTAACCGCGTGTGTTAAAGATCGTTATCTTTATTGCTTCCTTGGATTGTTAATGCTATTGTTGGATTAAATCTAGACGCTTGGCTTAGATTATTCAATAATTAGGGTCTTCTAATATCGCGTTTCGACTTAGTTGACTATACTTAAGAGGAAGAAGGAAACTTGTTTTCCACAATAAAGTACTTGAGAGTAATTGAGTTAAAGACAATCGAAGACCAATTAGTTTGTTGATAGTGGATGTTTATTGACCCAGGATCTTTTAATCATCTGAATTCATTCATCTTTATTGTTTGTTTAGTAGATTATAGTTTATTCAATCACAAACCCCCCATTATTGTTACTTATTTTCTATACTATAATTCACATAAATTACATCGCCTTCTCTGTGGATCGATCCTTATTACCATATACTTTAGTTTAAGGTTTTAAGTGTTATAAATATTATCTTTGGGAGTATACGACTTCGGCTCACTAGTAATATATTCTACATGATTAATATATTGTTTAATGTTTTAATAATGACAAGTCTAAATAATTAAGTTTTATATACATATGCGTGTAATCGTGCGTTTAAGTGTACAGTTAATTATAGAGCGAAGATCGTAGTCTAGCAAAGAATAGATACAATCGTAGATTGAAGAAAAAGATCAAGCTCGTGTCAAGTCTTTTTGAAGACTTACAAGATAAAAGTTTTAGTATGACATCAAAGAGTTCCTAAGTTATAGGTCGTATCTATAACTGTTGAAGAAATGAGATTTGTGTGGGATAAATAAAAGCATGAATATATATGCATTATTAATTTAGTAATCTTAAAATGGTTTTTAGAATAAAAATATTCTTTGGTTAAAAAGAATTAAAATTATTATCCTATCAGATAATTATTTATTCTAATATACTAAAATTTTTATTTTAACCGTTATTGTCAAAATCTAAATTCCTAGGGAAACGTGCTTTGAGAACTATGTCTCGAAGAACGTGTCTTATGAAACGTACGTTGGGAAGCGTTGATGGCCGGATTTTGTCGTCGATTCCGGCACCAAAAACAATTTATAAACTCCCAAATTAAGTAGTATAATTTAGGGTCGAACCCAAAAGACGGTGGGGAAGTTGTATATTTAAGTTCTAGTTCGAGCTCGAGTTGGGTAATAAGTTTGTGATTGATTAACAACTACTAAAGATAAATTAAAGCAAAAGTGTCAAGATGAAATCGATGAATAAAAGATACTAAGGTGTCGGGGGTACTAAGGTAGGTTGGTAACGAATCATGCAAGGGAATCTAAGGTCTCCACTATACTAGGCCTAGGTTTGTCTCGTCTATCGATTTGACTCACCTAAAGTCGATCCCTATCCTAGCTTTCGCTACAAATAAGGCCAACCTAACATACATACATGTCCAAGAAAGCCCTAGACTATCATCAAAGGCCAACAACAATGAGAATCATGTCCAACCGTCGTTGAGACATTTCATCAAACATGTAACATGCATAAATGAAAACCTAGCAAAGAAGAGAACCAAATCCTAACCCTAAGCAAGATTCATAGCTATCAACAAACCAAAGCACACCCCTAACCCTAGTAGGGGAACTACTCACACATGGCTAACATAAATATGTAAACAAATGATGAGGAATTGCTAGACATGTTGGATTAAGTAAGAGTAAACAATTAAACAAGCAAAACTTAAAGGAAATGCAAAGATAAAGTAAAGATGAAGAAGATTATACCATCAACTAAGGAAAAGGAAATGACTTGGATGACAAGTTGAAGGATTCTTTCAAATCCCCCAAAAATACAACCCAAATAATCCACTACAATTGCTTAAAAACAAACCTAAGGAGAATCCTCTAGAGAGATTAACTAATAATGAAAGATTAAGTAAAGATCTAAATAAGATTAAAGTATTTTTTTGAGAGTTTTTGAGTCTAAGCGTTAAGTATTCAAAACAGTAGAAACCCTAGAAAAATGTGCAAAGTAACGTAAAAAAATGAAAGACTAAGTGCGGGTTTATATAGTGCGCGAATTTCTGAGAAAGGCTTCTCAGCCGGTCGACCGGCTGCCGGTGGTGGACCGGCTGGGAGCCCAAATTTTGACTTCTGAAGTTTTTCTTCTTTTTTCTTCAAAACCCTTGACACTCAGCCGACCGGTCGGGCACCGGCTGGGAGGCCAAAATCTCCATTCTGATTTCTTTCTTTTCTTTACTTGGCTACAGGTACCCTCAGCCGGTGGACCGGCTGCCGGTTGTCCACCGGCTGGGACACCTTTTTGAGTAGTCTGCCCAACATAGCTTATTTCTTCAGACTTCGAAAATTTGGCTAAGTATGGAATTGATCCCCAGCCGGCCTACCGGCTGCCGGCTGGGGACCGGCTGGTACGCTTTTCTTAAGGATCTGTAAACTTCTTCCAAATTTCTCGAAAGTCAAGTCAATGCATCCCAGCCGGCCTACCGGCCGCCGGTTGTGGACCGGCTGGCAGGGCCTGGGAATGCTCCTTGCAAATTCCTTCACAAATCTTCATAAATCGCTCCAAATTCACCCCGATTTCTCTCGTTTCTTCGCCCCCCACCGTAATGCCTACAAAAATTAGACAGAATAGGAATATACGAGGCAACGGACGTAAAAACACCTAAAGATACGCAAATCGAGGTCGAATCGTGACCGAAAACAAAGAAAATGCAAAGGAAATGATGACCAAAATGGAGCTCATCAGAATTCCCCACACTTAAACCTTACTCGTCCTCGAGTAAGAGATCAAGTAACTATATAACCCTTATTGAAAACAAAGAAACAAACCAACTAATCTATCTATAAGCCGAATCGGGTTTAGCTACACCCGTAGCCCTTTCAACTCACAATTTGACATTCATGAGGGAGAATGCCCTATTGCAAGGCAAGTAAGGTCTTGCTACAAAACTTTTGATGCAAACAAGTAAAAACAAAACACGTATAGACAAGCAACATGCATCGGAAAAGAAAGAAGACCGCTTGCCTCATTCAAGCGGCGGAAAACAACTAAAAGGGAACAAATTCAAAGTCGTAAACTCCCTTACAAATATTAATTCTACAAGTCACTAAGGCAAGAAGGATGACAACAAAACACCGCCAAATCATGCTAAACTAGGCTACTTTCATAACCGTTATCCAAATACTTTTGTCAAGGGCGATCGGATGGAATGGAATGATGATCCCCGCAATGCTAAAGGCAAAAGATACAACAAGTCTAGATTCTTTACAAAGTAAAGGTCATGGGTCGTCCCAAGATCGACAAAACGGCATGGCAAGATAGATTTTTTGGAATGAAATGCTCAAATCAATACAAAATGGTGGATGACAATCAAAATTTGACCTCATTCAACTTTTTTCATCTCTTTTTCATGCCATGAGTTAGGATGGGGTTTGTCCCACGCGTGCTAATGTCCTTTGCTTTCGCCAATCGCTTATTAGGCAACCGGTTAACCTCTAGACAATAGCTTATCGGGGTGACAATCACTCTGTCTTTGGGCGGTCGAATTCACAACCAAGTGGGAAGCCAACTCAATGGCTACCCTCCAAAGCACATCAAAGTGGTACGCCTCCACCAAAACAACATGTTCTTATTCTTTTTCATTAACCATTTTTTTCTTTTCTTTTTCACTTGAGTTTCCTTTTTTTTCTTTCAAATCGATTCCACTTCTTATGATCATTGACAAGAGCATTCCAAATTTATTCATGAAAGTTATTTTTGGGTTGCCAAACCGCCGAGTCGAACAAGGTCACCAAGACAAGATAATCAAAACCATTTCGCATTACGGGGTTGGGCAAGGTGACTCACATGCAAACCCTTGACTCGGTATTGGACCATGGTTAGAAAGATACTAGAAAAGCATGACCTAGGGTGTTTTAGAAATCATTCTAAAAGACAAAGTCACAAGTAGAAGAATCATTTGCAACGGCCTAAACGATTTTGTCAAAGTTCTCAATTAGGCATTTTCAAAACATTATCCTAAATGCAACTATATGCCATGAATGCAACTAATATAGACATGTTTTAATGCAAGTGAGACTATCAAACTACATGCCAAACAAAGCTAATGCATCTCCTAACAGCACAAAAGCACACAAGCCACACACAATCTCCACAATGTACTCCACATCCTCCAAATACAAGCCCATCCTCCTCATTTGCAACAAAAGGAAGAAAATGAGAGTGAAATAGAGGTTGGAACGATCATACCGTGGTGTCTTCAAGATCCAAAGCGGTGCTCAAGCGAGTGTTATCTATGCGAAAGGAGAGAAAGCAAACACAAGTATATACAATTCTACACTAATAAGGTAAAAACATGTTTTTGAATTTTTCAAATTTTTCGATTTTTTTGGTATTTTTGAAGTTTTTCATACTTACAAAAGCAATCAAATATTCACAAGGTGGATATTTTCCCTCCCTACACTTAAGATTTACATTGTCCTCAATGTAATAAAGTGCAAAGGGGGAAATGAAGTAAAAGAACGAAAACAACATGTTTTTGGCTTTTTTTTTTGAAATTTTTGAGAAAATAAAAACTTGTTTTTGTATTTTTTGAAATAAACGGTTCTTCCTCCCCACACTTATTTATATGCATAATGTGAGGAGGAAAACCGGAAAATAAAGAACATATTTTTGAAAGTTTTTGGTTTTTCAATTTTTTTGGATTTTTGATTTTTAAGAAGGCATTAAAAACAAAGGTAAACAAAAGAAAAGAAAAACTAAAAACTAGACTAAAAGCAAACTAAATGCTCTAAACTACATGTATGCAATCTATATGTGACAATATGATACAAAAATATAAATCTAATGCATCTAAATGAATGCAACTATATGCATCTAAACTAATGATGTGAAAACATGAAAAGGAAACTAAAACTAACTAAGTAAACTAAACTAACTACTCTAAATGCATGCTAAAAAGTAAAATGCAAACTAAATCGAAATTTGGATTAAGGGAGTTACTTGACTTGTTTTGGATTTTGCAAGGGGAGCATAATCATCACCACCTACCACCTCCAAAGGTGGTCACTGAGCATCATCATCTTCATTACCATCATCTTCATTACCATCACCGTTTCCATCATCATCATCATTCCCATTGCCTCCATCAACGACCATGAAGTCGCTAGGGTTGTTCACGAAATCGCGGAAGGGGGAGGCATGTGATCCACTAGCTCCCGCATCACCATACCCGCCGTGGAAGGATGAATGCCTCGGAGGGCCCGAATCCTCATTTCCCCGAAAGTTGGGGGGAAAGATCGGGTTTGAAAAATAACCCGGGGCGACGTTAATCTCCCCGTAAAAACGACCCTCAGGAGGCACATAACCCCTATCAGGAGGCATGTAGTATGATGGGCGACCACCATCCGGATGATGCTAACCCTCGCGGACGGACCGATCATAACTCGGAAATGACCCATAAGCTTGATCATGGTAAAGGTAATCAAGCCTATAGGTCAAATCCCTATGCCGCTCATCGGCTATGGCTTGGCGCTGGTCCGCTAGATCTGCTGCACTCTTCATGCCCAAGTCAACTCGGGCCATGAAATCAATAAGCTCTGGGGGGCATGAGTAAGAAGATGGACCGGAGGCGGAGGTGGATCCCTGGAAGTATGAGGGACCACTCTGAAACTGGGACATGGAAATGGAGGGCTGCTGAAAAGGCTCAAACGGGAGGTCGGTAGGAGTGGCACCGACTCTATCTCTGGTGTAGACTCTAGGGGCACGCTGGTCTGGAGGGAGGTCCTCGGGGTCCGCCTCAATATCAAGGAGGTAAGAGGTCTTCCCCGGCACAACTTTCATCAACTCGGTGTTTGGCAAAGGGACTGAATTCTTGAACTTGTTGTCAACCCGAATCTGCCAATACTCTTTGCGATCACTGGGGTTATACCGTACCCACCCCAAAGCATCCTGCAAGTATCGGCTAGATAGTACATTCTCGCCCTGAATGAAGTCGACCGTGTAGTGCCTCTGACAACGGTTGTTGGCAATCAAGGTGACCATCCCCCCAACACAAATGGGGGTAGTAAGCTGGGATGCCAACCTACTCAAGTGAAGGGCCATATGGTGAGCAATGTTCAATTTCGGGCCACCAACCAAGTAACAACCAAGTATCTCAAGCTCTGTGGTAGTGAAGTTGTGCGGCTCATCCCTAGAGAAAACGGTCCACCCCATGAACCTATGCCATATTCTAATCGGTGCAAAATGCACCCTATTAGCCGGTTTCTTACGGCTTCTATCACTTACAAGACCGGTTATGGCTGTCCAAATGAGATCGGTATCAAAGCCCTCCGGAGGCTTAATGGCTAATTTTCCGTCTAGCCCAAAAATCAAAGCAAATTCATCTAAGGTGAGACGATGTTCCTTATTCATCAATCGGAACTCTAAAAATGCAACTTTCCCCAAAGTTCGGTTCTTAGTCACAACCAAAGAACTCAAAAATTCCCAAGTTAACCGGGGAGATGTGTGAACCGGTTTTGTCTCATACAAGGTTTTCATACCTAAACCCTCAAAAAGAGCCGCTGTTATTTTCTCAATCCCTAATTCTCTCAATCCGGCTCTATCAATAAACCTAGTTGGGTGAAGGGGGCGATTCTTAAAATATGTGAAATTACCTTTTTGTTGGATTGAGGCAAAGGTGAGACCGGGAAAGCAAGGATCCGGGCTAATGTTGCCACTCCCCATTACATTTTCATATTCTTGCTCCACCCTAGGGTCGTGCCTTGATTTGGATCGCCTTTCTGTTCTTCCCGACATGGTTAATTGAAGGAGAGGTGATGAGGGAGTAAAGGGGGTTTTGATTTGAGAGAGTTTGGTGAAGTTTGTTGGGGTTTTTGAAGGTTAGGGATGAAGAGGAGTGAAGGAAATAAGGAAGAGGGATGAAGAAATGAAGGGAAATGAAGAAGAAATGAGGTAGAAATGAAGAAGAAAAGGGGGGGTTATCTTTTAAAAATACCCGACAGAACACTCCCAGCCGGTCTGGGACCGGCCGCCGGTCGACCGGCTGAGAGTGAGGGTTTCGATTTTTTTGCTTTTTCAAAAATTTCAAAGAGGCTTGATTCAGAGCCGGCGGACCGGCTGCCGTCCAACCGGCTCAAAATCACGTCTTCGAATCTCTCACGTCTTCTTTTCTTCTTTTCCTTACTCACAAAACACTCCCAGCCGGCGGACCGGCTGCCGGCCGACCGGCTGGGGATCTTCTTTATCTTCCTTTTCTTCAACTGTCCTCACTTACAAACACTCCCAGCCGGCGGACCGGCTGCCGGCCTACCGGCTGGGGATTTCTTCTCCTTACTTTTTCTTCACTTGGGTTTCTTACATCACATGATTCTCAGCCGGTGGACCGGCTGCCGGCCTACCGGCTGGGAATCACTTCCTCTTGAATTTCGATTTTTGAATAAGTACTCGTCTTCTCAGCCGGTTGACCGGCTGCCGGTTTGGTACAGGCTGGGGATGCAAAATCTGAAATCTGCCCAAATAAACTATCAAAAACAGAAATGTGTCCAGGGCCTCCCAGCCGGTAGGGTACCGTCGGCCGGTGGGCCGGCTGGGAGAACCTGTACACAATTTCGAGAAATAATTTAATTTGAACATAAAAATCAACTTTGCCTACAACGGTTTGGCCAATATTCCTCCGACTACACTCATGAATCATCCACAAACAAGCAACAAACATATCCAAATATCTTATGCAATCTAAAAATTAAACTAAAACCCGAACTAACAAAGAAACTAACATGAAAACTAGATGAACTAAAGGGAACTAATACTTACAACCGGTGGTTATTGAGTGACTCCACCAAACCTTTCATGATCAAACTTCCTTGAAATCAATCCTCCTCGGGGAGTGGGTCCCCGAGGTCAACAACTTCGACGGTGCCTTTGGAGTCTCCTTGATAATAGCGCTTAATCCGATGCCCGTTGACTTTGAAGGTGCCACCGCCTTCACTCCAAAGTTCAAAGGCCCCATGAGGTGAAATATCCATCACTTTGAAGGGCCCGGACCATCGTGATCTAAGCTTCCCCGGAAAGTTTTTGACTCTTGAATTGAAGAGGAGAACAAGGTCTCCTATGCTCACATTCTTCTTCACTAGCTTGGCATCATGCCACTTCTTCGTTTGCTCCTTATAGAGTTTTGAACTCTCATAAGCTTCATATCTAAGCTCCTCGAGCTCACTCATTTGAAAGAACCTTTTCTCCCCGGCCATGTCTAAATTGAAGTTCATCTCCTTCAAGGCCCACCAAGCCTTGTGCTCAAGCTCCACCGGGAGGTGGCATGCTTTCCCGTACACAAGCTTGTAGGGAGTCATTCCTATAGGAGTTTTGTAGGCCGTCCTCAAAGCCCATAACACATCATTCAATTTTTGGGACCAATCTTTCCGGTTCTTTTGCACCACCTTCTCTAGAATAGCCTTGACTTGACGATTTGAAACCTCCACTTGCCCACTAGTTTGAGGATGGTAGGCAAGTGCCACCTTGTGGGTCACTCCATAGGAGGCTAGGAGGGCTTTGAATGTATGTTTCCGGAAGTGAGAACCTCCGTCACTTATCACTATTCGGGGTACACCAAAACGGGGAAAGATGATGGTCTTGAAGAGCTTTACCACTACCTTGGAGTCATTGGTGGGGGAGGCAACCGCCTCAATCCATTTGGAGACACAATCCACGGCTACTAAGATGTACTCATTCCCGCATGAATTGGGGAAAGGTCCCATGAAGTCAATCCCCTAACAATCAAACAACTCAATCTCCAAGATGGTTTTTAGGGGCATCTCATTCCTTTTACCGATGTTGCCCGACCTTTGACAAGCATCACAAGATCTAACAACATCGTGAATGTCTTTGAACATTGAAGGCCAAAAGAACCCTCCTTGAAGAACCTTGGCTATAGTCCGTGAAGCCGCCAAGTGCCCTCCATAGGCGGAGTTGTGAAGCCTATCAACAATTTCGAGCCCCTCTTCCTTTGATACACATCTCCTCAAGAGCCCATCCCCACACTTCTTGAAAAGGTAGGGATCATCCCAAAAATATCTCTTAGCATCAACCTTCAACTTTCTCCTTTCTCTTGCTTCCAACTCCTCCGGGATTAAGCCATTAACAAGATAATTGGCAATATCCGCAAACCAAGGCAACTTATTGCCTATTGCCATCAAACTATCCTCACGCAACCATTCATTGATTGGGCCATCTCTATCATGCAAACCATGATCCTCAAAAGTCAATCTAGTCAAGTGGTCCGCAACCACATTCTCCGACCCCGACTTGTCTCTTATCTCTAGATCAAATTCTTGGAGTAAAAGAACCCATCTCAAGAGTCTTGGCTTGGCATCTTTCTTCAACATTAATTGCCTCAAAGCGGTGTGATCGGAGTACACCACCACTTTAGATCCCATGAGATATTGCCTAAATTTCTCAATGGCATGCACGATTGCCAACATCTCCTTTTCGGTCGTGGAATACTTTGCTTGAGTTGAATCAAGAGTCTTGCTTGAATAGTATGTCACGTGGTGTTTCCTATCCACAACTTGACCTAGGACCGCTCCTACCGCGTAGTCGGATGCGTCACACATAATCTCAAAAGGCAATCCCCAATCCGGAGCACGAATAATAGGAGCCGTCACAAGTGCTTCTTTGATCCTAGCAAAGGCTTCAAGACAATCATTAGTAAACAAAAAGGGAGCATCCTTGAGAAGAAGAGAAGTCAATGGTTTGGCAATTTTGGAAAAATCTTTGATAAAACGCCGGTAAAAGCCGGCATGTCCAAGAAAACTCCTCACCCCTTTCACATTGGTGGGGGGTGACAAGTTCTCAATGACCGCCACTTTTGCACCATCAACTTCTATGCCCCTCTTGGACACTATGTGACCGAGCACAATCCCCTCCTCTACCATGAAATGGCATTTCTCCCAATTTAGGACAAGATTGTGCTCCTCACATCTTTTCAACACATTTACAAGATTAGAAAGCCCTAGGTCAAATGAATCACCATGAACACTAAAATCGTCCATAAAAACCTCCATAGATTTCTCAAGGAAATCGGCAAAGATGGCCATCATGCACCTTTGAAAGGTGTCGGGTGCATTACACAACCCGAATGGCATCCGCCGATAAGCATACACACCTTGGGGGCATGTAAAAGTTGTTTTCTCTTGGTCTTCCGGGTGAATGGGTATTTGAAAAAACCCGGAATAACCGTCAAGAAAACAATAGTACGAATGCCCCGCAAGCCTCTCTAGCATTTGATCAATGAAGGGGATTGGGAAATGGTCTTTGAGAGTGGCCGCGTTCAACTTACGGTAATCGATACACATCCTCCACCCCGTCACCGGACGAGTCGGTAGGAGAGTCCCGTCCTCTTGTGTAACCAAAGTTACACCCCCCTTCTTGGGGACAACATGGACGGGGCTCACCCACCGGCTATCCGTGATCTCATATATGATTCCGGCCTCAAGCAATTTAAGGACTTCACTCTTCACTACATCCGCCATTTTCGGATTCAATCTCCTTTGACCTTCCACTCTAGGTCGACTCCCTTCCTCTAGAATTATTCTATGCATACAAAGGTTCGGGCTTAGCCCCTTGATGTCATCAAGGCTATACCCCAATGAGCTCCTATGATCCTTTAAAGTTGAAATGAGTTTGGATTCTTGTTGCTCATTGAGGTTGGCATTGATGATCACCGGGTAAGCCTCTCCCTCCCCAAGAAAGGCATACTTGAGGGAGGGAGGAAGGGTTTTGAGTTGTACCTTTGGAGGGAGCATTCCCTCCACCTTCTCAACTTCCTCATCTTCTAGCTCAATGTTCTCATCCATTTCCTTGTCTTCACTAGTTGTGATGCCACATAATTGTTCCATGTGGCCTTCCTCCTCTTCTTCCATCTCTACCATCTCCCTTGCCACTTGCTCCACAATGTCCAATGTAAATGCCTCATCATGCTTTGGACCTTTCATCATAGTAGGTAGATTAAACTCAATTTTGTCATCCCCAACTCTAAAGGTAAGCCGCCCATTCTTAACGTCTATCAAGACGCCTCCGGTAGCCAAGAAAGGCCTACCAAGGATGATGGGAGTGTGGCTATCCTCCGGAATATCAAGGACGACAAAATCGGCGGGAATCAAATGCTTACCCACCTTGACGGGTACATCCTCAAGCACTCCCAAAGGGCGCTTGACGGACCTATCCGCCAATTGGAGGGTGATACTTGTAGGAACTAAATCATTCAAGCCAATTCTTTTTGCAACTTTCAAAGGAAGTACACTTACACTAGCTCCTAAATCACAAAGGGCACGAGAGATTGGAATGCCACCAACTATGCAAGGGATAGAGAAACTCCCCGGATCACCAAGTTTCTTTGGCTCCTTTTGGAGGAGAAGTGCACTACACTCCTCCCTCATAGCCATTACTTCTTGGTCACCCAAAGTTCTCTTGCCCGACAAGATTTCTTTTAAAAATTTGGAATAAGTTGGCATATTCAATATCACCTCCGTAAAGGGAAGAGTCACTTCAAGTTTTTCAATCATTTTACAAAAATTTGTGAACTTGAGGTTTTCCTTTCCCTTCAAAGCCCTTGAAGGATAAGGCAAGCTAGTTGGTTGAGGTTTAGATAGTACCTTGGTGGGTGTTGGTTTGCTTGTTACCTTAGTAGTTGGTTTTGGAACCAACTCCTCTTGTCTAGCATCCACCTCCTCCAAGATAACTTCATCTTCTTTCTCCTCATAAGGGAGGTCCTCCACATAAAAGTCATCATCCCTTGAATTGCCACCATCAACTTCTTTTCCTTTGTCTTTCACAAGTTCCAAGATAGGCTCCTCTTCACCATAGTTGTAGTCTTTGTACGGGTCCTCTAGCTCCGTTCCACTTCTCAAAATCACCGCATGTGCTTGGTGATTGTGTGATGCATCTTTGGAACTTTGACCTTGGGCAAGGAAGCCGCCCGGTGGCCTTTGTGGATTGGCTAGAGCTTGAGAGGCAACTCGAGCCTCCATTTCCCGTATCTCCCTTTGGTTGGCACTCTTCAAATTAGCCATCTCTTGGGTGTGAGTTGCTTGCATGTTCTTGACAAGCTTCAATAACTCACCCACTTGGGAATCACTAGTATCTTGGTGAGGTGCATTGGTGAGGGGCAAAGGGAACCCATAATCATTCCTTGCACTCCCACCTTGAGAGTTGCCCTTCGGAACTTGATTGTTGAAGTTTTGGCCTTGATTATTTGGTGAAAAGTTTTGGTTGAAATTTTGATTGTAATTTGGGTTGTTGGGATTTTGTGGGTTGTGGTTGTAGTTGGTTTGATTTTGATTGGGGTTGTTTTGAAATGGTGGTGGATTGAAGCTTTGGTTTTGGTGTTGGTTGTAGTTTGGGTTGTTGTTGAAATTTGGATTGAAATTTTGTGGATTTTGGTTGTTTTGGAAATTGGGGTTGAAGTTTGGATCATTGAAACCTTGTTGAAAGCCTTGATTGGCTTGATTAGATTGGTTGCCTTGGTAGAAATTATTGTTGTTAAAATTGTTCCTTGGGTTGAAGTTTCCACCCCTTGGTTGAAAACCGGGGGGGGTTTTGCACTTGAGGTTGTTGAATTTGATGAGGATTCAACACATTGGTGCTCTTGTAACTCATATAAGGACTACCTCTAATCCCTTGGTGATAGTAGTTTGAATTGGGGTTGAAAGTATTTTGGTTTCTAGGATTGTTGAATGCTTGAAAAGCATACAATTCTTCCTCACTTCCACTTCCCTCAATTGAGTTGTTTGCACAAACTTCAAATGTGTGCCCATTTCCTCCGCATAAATCACATGTGGCAACACTATTTACTTGGTACATCCCCGGGACATTGCTCTTGGTTTCTTTGCTAGTGGAGCCCTTTGTCAATTCCTCCAATTTCTTGGTTAACATGTCCAACTTGGCATTGGTTTCTTCGTTTGCCTTAGCATTGGAAAGGTGCTCACTAGGGTACTTGCTACTCTTCCTCAAGACATTCCCCCTAGTACCATAGTTTTCCTCCGAATCAACAATCTTCTTAATGAGTTCCGTTCCTTCCTCATGTGGCAAGTGGTCAAAGCTACCACCCGCCGATGCATTAACCATTTCCTTAGTCCGGGAGAGAAGGGTTTGAAAAAAGGTTTGGGTTGTGTACCAAGGTGGTATCCCGTGGTGTGGGCATTTAGCAAGCAAATCTTGGTATCTATCCCAAGCTTCTCCCAAAGATTCTCCCTCGTCTTGTTGAAACTGAGTTATCTCATTCCGGAGCATCGCGGTCTTGGAGGATGGGTAGTACTTGGCAAGGAAAGCCGTTGCCAAGTCGTCCCATGTGGTGAATGTATTTGGAGCATGGACATTTAGCCACCTATCGGCCTTGTCGGTTAAGGAATAGGGGAAAAGCATAAGCCTTAGTGTCTCCTCGGGTACTCCGGTTTTCTTTATCATTGCGACTTTACCCTTGAATTTTCTTAGGTGCCCATGAGCATCTTCGTGAGAAGCCCCGCTAAAGGCGTTCTTCTCGATTGAACTCATTTGGGAAGGATGTATTTCGAAATTTTGAGGAACAAGGACCCCGAAGTTGATTGGATTGGTGGTGTCATTGTGATTGGGCCGGTTATGATCACGAAGAGCGGCCATTATGTGAATTGGATGGTTGATTGGATTGGTGGTGTCATTGTCATTGTGTGGTGATTGTGGTGGTGATTGATAAAACGGATTGTCAAAACTTTCGGATGTTGGGCTAGGATTGCTTTGATTGGGACTTGGTGGTTCGGATGAAGAGGGGTTGTTTTGGCTAGTAGATGCTTGGGATGCAATTCTTACCCTTGCAATGGTCTTCCTCCTTAAGGCCCGAAAGAGCCTCTCCGGTTCGGAAGATGACAACAAAGAGTTAGAGTCACCCCTAGGCATAAAACTTAGCAAACAAATTAGTCGTCCTAGTGCTTGTTAAACACTAGGGTGAGCAATAAAACAAGCACTCTACAATTAACTACCAAATATTTGATCAAAACAAAACAAGTTCAACTAACTCTAGACTAAAACTAAAACTAAACTACACAACTTCTAAACACCGTCCCCGGCAACGGCGCCATTTTGATGGCCGGATTTTGTCGTCGATTCCGGCACCAAAAACAATTTATAAACTCCCAAATTAAGTAGTATAATTTAGGGTCGAACCCAAAAGACGGTGGGGAAGTTGTATATTTAAGTTCTAGTTCGAGCTCGAGTTGGGTAATAAGTTTGTGATTGATTAACAACTACTAAAGATAAATTAAAGCAAAAGTGTCAAGATGAAATCGATGAATAAAAGATACTAAGGTGTCGGGGGTACTAAGGTAGGTTGGTAACGAATCATGCAAGGGAATCTAAGGTCTCCACTATACTAGGCCTAGGTTTGTCTCGTCTATCGATTTGACTCACCTAAAGTCGATCCCTATCCTAGCTTTCGCTACAAATAAGGCCAACCTAACATACATACATGTCCATGAAAGCCCTAGACTATCATCAAAGGCCAACAACAATGAGAATCATGTCCAACCGTCGTTGAGACATTTCATCAAACATGTAACATGCATAAATGAAAACCTAGCAAAGAAGAGAACCAAATCCTAACCCTAAGCAAGATTCATAGCTATCAACAAACCAAAGCACACTCCTAACCCTAGTAGGGGAACTACTCACACATGGCTAACATAAATATGTAAACAAATGATGAGGAATTGCTAGACATGTTGGATTAAGTAAGAGTAAACAATTAAACAAGCAAAACTTAAAGGAAATGCAAAGATAAAGTAAAGATGAAGAAGATTATACCATCAACTAAGGAAAAGGAAATGACTTGGATGACAAGTTGAAGGATTCTTTCAAATCCCCCAAAAATACAACCCAAATAATCCACTACAATTGCTTAAAAACAAACCTAAGGAGAATCCTCTAGAGAGATTAACTAATAATGAAAGATTAAGTAAAGATCTAAATAAGATTAAAGTATTTTTTTGAGAGTTTTTGAGTCTAAGCGTTAAGTATTCAAAACAGTAGAAACCCTAGAAAAATGTGCAAAGTAACGTAAAAAAATGAAAGACTAAGTGCGGGTTTATATAGTGCGCGAATTTCTGAGAAAGGCTTCTCAGCCGGTCGACCGGCTGCCGGTGGTGGACCGGCTGCCGGTGGTGGACCGGCTGGGAGCCCAAATTTTGACTTCTGAAGTTTTTCTTCTTTTTTCTTCAAAACCCTTGACACTCAGCCGACCGGCCGGCCGCCGGTCGGGCACCGGCTGGGAGGCCAAAATCTCCATTCTGATTTCTTTCTTTTCTTTACTTGGCTACAGGTACCCTCAGCCGGTGGACCGGCTGCCGGTTGTCCACCGGCTGGGACACCTTTTTGAGTAGTCTGCCCAACATAGCTTATTTCTTCAGACTTCGAAAATTTGGCTAAGTATGGAATTGATCCCCAGCCGGCCTACCGGCTGCCGGCTGGGGACCGGCTGGTACGCTTTTCTTAAGGATCTGTAAACTTCTTCCAAATTTCTCGAAAGTCAAGTCAATGCATCCCAGCCGGCCTACCGGCCGCCGGTTGTGGACCGGCTGGCAGGGCCTGGGAATGCTCCTTGCAAATTCCTTCACAAATCTTCATAAATCGCTCCAAATTCACCCCGATTTCTCTCGTTTCTTCGCCCCCACCGTAATGCCTACAAAAATTAGACAGAATAGGAATATACGAGGCAACGGACGTAAAAACACCTAAAGATACGCAAATCGAGGTCGAATCGTGACCGAAAACAAAGAAAATGCAAAGGAAATGATGACCAAAATGGAGCTCATCAAGCGTGCTTTGGGAAGCGTGTCGAGGAAGTATGCCTCACGTTTCCTACACGACTACTAACACGTTTTATATTATCTTTATGGTTAATTAAATAAATAAATATGTGTTTATTTAATCTACTTAAAGGTTAACTAGGATTTAATTAAAGATATAATAATATATTATATCTTGACAAGAATTAGGAATTGATTTAAAGTAGGATACTATATTTTATGGTATAAGATGTTTTCTAAATCAAATAGGTTTTGGAAATATTATCTTATGTCTTAAATTAGTAATATCTTATTAGAATCCTTTCCTAAATCAAATAAGATTAAGTTTAAAATATTTCCTAGAATAAGTATTATAGACAAAGTAATATTCCTAAACTATCTAGGTTTTAACCTAGATCTAAATTAGTATATATAGATACCATATATCACGATCCAAGGCACAAAACACACGCCTCACGCAAATCAAGAAAGTAACGAACGTAACCTCTCGTACGTCTCGTTTTCATTGCCAATCATTGTCAAATCTCGTACTCAAGACTACAAGCGTTGAAGAAAATTCTCATACGTTCAAGATCATTGAACACAATAAGTTGTTGAAGATTTCATCTTTTTTACTTAATATAGATTCGAGTATTTAGCGGTACTCATTGTAAGCAAGTATTTAACGGTACTTGTCATAGCTAGATATTTAACGGTATCTAGATTGAGTTACAACTAACATCAAAGTTGTACGAGTTGGGTTGATAAAATTGTAATCCGGAGAAGGTACTAATTTTATTAATCGAGAATAGTGGACGTAGGTTTCGATTTGTGAAACTGAATCACTTCAAAAGATCGTGTCTCCTTTTACTTTATCGTTCTTACTCGTTACTTGCGATTACCACGCTTTATCAACATACATCGAAGAAGAATCGAAAAAGTTGGCATACTCAATTCAACCCCCCTTCTTGAGTATATCTAGGTCAATAGACTCTTCACATGGGAAAGATTTAAAGACCTTCTTAGCTCTTGCCCACATCATGTTTTCCCGAAATGGATGACAACACAAATTTTCTTTCGAACCCTTGAGCAAAGGTCTAGGGACATGATAGTGGCGGCCACCGGTGGTAACTTCGACAAGATAAAAAATTCCCAGATCACGGTGATAACTCAAAACATCTCTGATTTGGAAATTAGCTACGAGAATAGAGAAGGCGACTATAGAAGAGAAGATGGATACAAGAGTAAAAAGCCTTCAAGGCTAGATTCCAAGTTGGATGAACTGTCTAAAAAGCTTGATAGTTTTTTGGCGGAGAAAAAGCATGAAAATGCTTATCATGAAGAGAGACCGACTTGCTCCAAGACCTACTACATTCAAGAACCAAGGTCACCGCCTTGAAACTATCAACAATATGATCCCACTTACGAGAATTGTGGCGGCATCAAACACTCCCATAACATATGCTAATCCTTTCCACAAAAACACTCATGGCCACAAGAAAGCTATCCAAACCCTTTTGAACAACAACTCCAACCCCCTATTCTCTTTGAACCTCCAAATCCCTCCTCTTTCCTTAAGAGAATGTTGGAAGAAATGGATGCTAGAGCCCAACAAAGAGAAGCCCATTATGATCATATATTCGCGAGTTTGAGAAACGATCTAGCCGATGCCCAAGCTCACAAAACTACATTTGATTCTCATGCGGCCAATCAATGGGTTTGCAACACTCAAGGAAAGCCATATTCTCTACCAACACAAGATCCCGTCCTCAGTTATAGACCACTGTTACATCAACAAGTCCATTCTATTGCATTGAGAGGCGAGAAAGAGCTTGGGGCACAAAAGGGGAGAGTGAACGATGAACCCCAAGTTGATGAGAACTTTGTGTTGGATGAAATCGTGGCCGAAGATGTAACACCCCGATATTTCCCATCTTATAAATTTTAAAGATTTTAATTTAATTTCGAGAATAGTTTATAATTTCATGAAATTTCGTAAATATATTAAAATGATATGAATATTTCATTATGAAACATACTAGTTTAAAATGATGTTTCAAGTTTTATAATTTTTATGTTTCGAATTTGATTTTCGAAAATTACTTGTATATCGAATAATTTCATAAATGATAGTTAGTTGGTATATTTTATTCTATCCTGAGTTATAATAGTCTTAAGATAACATTTCCATCTTAATTAGCCAAATCCGAGTCATGCCGACTCATTAAATGAATTCCGAGTCATTTCCGACTCAAACCTCCCTTATACTCCTTATGTTGTGTTTTCCTCACAACTCATTCCTTCATTCTCTTCAAAACAAAGAAAACCCCCAAATCACCATTGTTGGTGATTCGTCAAGAACAAAAATACCACCATAACTTCTTTGTTTCTCGCTCAAATCTCGTGTTCTTTATATTTATGTTATCCTCTCCTTCTTCTCCTTCTTTTCAAACAAACAAAATCTAGTCTTGTTGAGTTTTCTGAAAGTCCGTCGTTCTAGGGTTTCGTTTTTGGTTTAGTTTCTCGAAGATCTTGAACAAGGATGGATGCTTGGACTTCATTAACGAGGTTTCTTGAAGATTTGAAGAGCTTTAAAGGTAACTTTGAGAGGTTACTCGACTTTAAGTCAAATAGTTGTGTTTATGTGATTTATGTGTGAATTAGCATAATGGAAAGGTTGTTTGTGATGCTATTATGTATACTAATTCACTTCCTCACTTGTTTTAATGAATTTTATCTCAATTGTGGCGTTGGATGGAATTTTAGTTGGGGATAATGAGTAGTATGGTGTTCGTCACTTGTTCTTGGTGTTCACGTTCTTAATATGATTTTGCATGATTCTTCCATGTTTAAGCTTGCTAATCTTACCTTAAATCATTTGTTTACATTTGTATGTGGGTATAAGGCATATTGATGTGGTTTATGTATCATTTACGCAAGTGTGATCATTCATAAAATCCGTCTTAAGATCGTCGCAAAACTTGTTATTTCTGAAAATGGGCGAAATTCGTAGTAGATAAACAAATACACCATAATTTACTTGCTTATTAAATGTATTTTTAGAATAAAAGGGTAACAAATTAATTGAAAAATCAAAAATAAATAGATAACAAATACACCGTAATTTATATTTAATGTCATTTTCTTTAGTTGCATTAAATTGTTTGGCCTTTGAAAGACAATAATTGATGAGGAGGGAACTTTAGGCAAATTGTAGAATAAAATCACGGTATTGCGCAAGTCGTCCCTTGGTAAGATTACATTCTAAACAATGAACCGTGAACCGCTAGTCAATTTTTCTTTCATTGTCTTCGACCTCGATTTTGAACTCAGACTTTGCCATAGTGAACGATATTAATAACATAATAACATACGGAGTACAATAAAAACTTTGATCTTATTTATTAAATCAACAACTATAGAGCATATGTGGCACTCTGTGGTTTAATGTTGACTTTTCAAACGGCGGTTGAATTTGCATAATTTCAGGACCCACTAATTATTTCGGAAGTAATTGCAATTTTATTATTCCGATTAAAAAATTGACACGTAGAAAAGCGGTTTTTAATGTTCATGCTCATTTACATTTACATTTACATAAGATGAGATAAAATAAGCTACCATAATTTCAAATCTACTATATAAATTAGAAATGTAAAACCCTTCGCGGCAGCGGAATAATAAACATACAAAAATGCATGAAAAATGCGCGAAATTAAAACTTTTGACATGATAAACAAAATATGCGAGGCAAATTACGATAACTAACATGCGGAAGAAAAACAAGCAAGATAAGTATACAATATTATATACAATGAGCCAAACGGGGATGGTGCATCCCACGAATATTCAAGTAGACAATAAACGAATCTAGCTAAACGTTATAGGTGTGTAGTCATCTCGATGCACTGCATCGCTTGCTAGCTCTTAAGTATATCCCTTGTAATCAGCACCAACCTACATATATGAAAACAAGTACGCCACAGTCAGTGGGGAGTGACTACAGGTTCTCTCAGCCAATTATTGTCAATAAACACGTAAACACATGTAACCATATTAAACATATCAGCGTGCTCCAACAAAAACATAATTATAAGAAGCATAAATCATACATCTTCATCTTAAACATGCTCATCCTTAGTGCTTAGCTCAAAAACCCCAACTCAGGTCTAACTAAACACATGTTCATTAGTATTTAGCACTGTACACCAGCTCAGGCAATCTAGACACAAACCATCCACAATATCTAATCTGACCCCGACTCAAGCAAGATTACACATAACAGTCAGCAATACCTCATCTTCGTTGTTTAGCACATACGTATGTGCTAAATACAGCATGTCACGTGTCACAATTTTTTCAACCCGGCCCCTAATACATGTTCCGGTCATTCAGTTACTATGACGATTCTTTGGAACGCCAATTAACTCCTTATGAGAGAGATGAGCGTAACAATATGCAAGAGCTTTGTCTAAAATAGCGCGTTCGGCAATACAACCTTCTTACCGATTAGATGTATAGTCCTTGTACACTTTCATCAATCTTTCGAAAGGATACTGGTATCTCAAGTACACGGGCCCAAGGTACAAAATCTCCCTAACCAAGTGAGTGGTCAGGTGAATCATGACAGTGAAGAAAGAGGGTGGAAAATACATTTCAAACTGACAAAGAGAGGTAACAATGAGGTTCTGCAATGAATCCGCATTATCGGGATCGATGACTTTCTCGCATATGGACTGGAAGAAGAGACAGAATCTAGTTATAGCATATCGTACCTTTTCAGGTAAAATGGAACGAATGGCCACGGATAGTAATTGTTGCATCAAAGTGTGACAATCATGTGACTTTAACCTGGTGAGTTTTAGGTCTTGCATCGACACAAGGCTTTTGATGTTCGACGAATAACCTTGTGGCACTTTAATTCCATTCAAGCATGCACATAACTCTTTTTTCTCATTCCGTGAAAGAGTATAAACTGCTGGCGGTAAAAATGTACTATTACCTCTCTTCTGTGGTGCCAACTATAGCCTAATACCCATCATTTTCATATCTTCCCTAGCTGCGACACTATCCTTTGTTTTACCGGAAACATTCAGGAGGTTATTGATAATATTGTCACAGACATTTTTCTCAATGTGCATGAAATCGAGGCAATGCCTGACCTCCAGGTCAGGCCAATATGGATGTTTAGAAAAAAATTTGGATTTTTTCTTATACCCACGAGTACAAATTTTAGAGCCGTTCTTCTTCCCATATTTTATCTCAATATGCTTTACTTTCTGATAAACTTCATGCCAACTCAAAATTTTAGGAGGTTGACGAAGTTCTTGTTTTCCGTTAAATGCTTCCTGCTGCTTGCGATAACAATGGTCAGGATCCAAGCCCCTCCTATTTCCCATATACACATGCTTACGAGAACACTTCAAGTATTCAGAATCGATATCCTCCCCACACAATGGACAAGCCTCTTTCCTATGCACAATATGACCAGAAAGGTCGCCATAAGCCGGATAGCCGGTTATTGCACACAATAACATCGCTTTCAAATTGAAAGTTTCATTCTTATATGCATCAAATACTTCTATCCCACTATCCCACAAAACTCGCAAATCATCTAGAAAAGGTTCCAAGTAGACATCTATATCATTTCCAGGTTGTTTAAGGTCGGAAATTAACAACGACAACATAAATACTTTCTTTTCATGCACACATATGGAGGTAAGTTATAAACAGCCAACACTACTGGCCAAGTACTATGTTGGATACTCATGTTTCCGTGTGGGTTCATTCCATCAGTGGACAACGCTAGGCGTAAGTTTTTAGGTTCAATGTCGAACTCGGGATATTTAGCGTCGAACGATTTCCATTGCATACCATCTGCCGAGTGTCTTTGCTTCCCATCATCTATTCTTCCAGTTTCATGCCAGGTTAACATTTTTGAATCATCGTTATTCCCATACATCCTTATGAATCTTGGTATTATTGGAAAATACCAAAACCTTAGCCGGGATCCCTTCCTTATCCTTATAACGCCACACAAAACAAACCGGACAATTGGTTAAGTTTTGATATGATTTTCGATACAATACACAGTCATTTGGACATGCATGTATTTTCTCATACTTCATACCCACGCCTTTAATTAGGTTTTTAGCCTCATATGTCTTAACGGGAAGAACGTTACCATCTGGAGGCATGTCGTTTATCAAGGCTAAGAAACTAGTGAAACATATGTCACTCACCCCATTTGCCCCCTTGATATTATACAACTTCACCACAACCGACATTTTTGTGTACTTAGAACCAGGGTACAGAGGCGCTTCAGACTCACACAACTTCTCACACATGTTGTCAAGGTCATCCAAATTAAAATTGTCATCTTCAAAAGCATTTGACTCACCATCTTTTTCTTCATTATCAGTAGATCAACATTCAAAGTTTCTGCTTCGACCTCAACATACTCGGCAAGCATTGGATCATCAGTTAGCCTTTCGTATCCCTCAAGATCATCTTTTTCAAAGCTATTCTCTTCCTCGTTTGATTCCCTGTGAAAAATCCAACTGGTATAGGATTCACTAAAACTATACTTTTCTAGGTGAATTTTAACGTTCGAAAAAGTCATATACCTAATATTACCACATCTTTCACAAGGGCATGGAATACTAGAAGAACCTTTCAAATTGTTTGCAACTACTGCATAAAATTCAGCTAAACCATTCTTCTCATATTTGCAGCAGCCATCCAAGTTCGAGTCATTTATCTACATTCGTAAGTAATATCCAAAAACGAACACAAATTAAAGATAACAAGACATTAACATGAATATCCAAAAACGAAGACAAATTAAAGATAACACGACATTAACATTAATATCCAAAAACAGAGACAAAGATAAGTACTTTAAATAACCAAATACTCAGTCAATCTGGCTCAAAGTATAAATATTAAAACAATTAGCAGTGACATTGTTTTAAAACAATAGTCAGGCTCAAAGTCCTCTAGTTTTTTACGATAAAACGCCATTAGACTATCTCTAACATCTGAAGTTAAGCTAACACGAAAGCCAACACGACCTGGTTGTATCACTTGGTGGAGATGTAGTAGTGACATTCCTCTCCTACTGTTAGACAATTAGCAGTGACATTGTTTTAAAACTATTGTCGACCCTTTACAAACAAATCTAAAACCGCGGGTATAATATGATTTAGACGTCTCTTGTATTCTCTTTTAACAAGAGGACCAGTTTCACGGAAGAGAAACATTTGCGACCATTTTCTACAAACAAGAGCCATATTGCCCTTGTCCAAACTATTTTCCAAATAGCCAAAAACTGTTTCCATCAATTCCTCGCTACTAAGTATTTCAAATTTAGATTGACTTGAATGCACTTCAAAGTTAATTGTAAAGTACTTATCTTTATCATTCTCCGATGACCAACCCAACCTCCTTTTGTTTTGGACACCGAACTGTTTAGCAAATGAACTTCTATCTTCATCCACTACATTTAGCACCATTCTATGGCATTTTATTTCCATTTTTTGATGCACAAACCTAACATTACAATAATATATACCAAACACAAGATAAGAATAACACTACAATCATGCAAAATTAACATTATAATAGGCAATCCACAATTCAGAAATCTATAATAAACGACGACTAGGAAATCCACAGAAATGATGACAGAGGAGAGACGATCAGGACGATAGTAGTTATAAGAATAATACCTGATTGATAAACAAACGATTGACGAAGATGATGACAGAGATACGATCACGCTGATGGTAGAGAGGAGACGATTAAGTTTCTGATTTGTGTTTTGCGTTTTGTGCTAATACCACTGGCCTGGTGATATATATCTTGAATATAGGTTATCACTTTCAACAACGGTTGTTTATATTAACTGTTGTCATTACTCAATCACAACGGCTTTGTTTTGTATAACTGTTGTTAATACCACTGGCCTGGGATGTATATTTTAAATATAGGTTATCCCTTTCAACAACGTGTAACATCCCTTATTTTCGTAAACCTTATCTTAAATTAATTAAAGTATTGATCGGAATTTAATAATATTTTAGTTAAGTTCGTAAACTCATATTTTAGAAACATCGTGTAAATCCCGTCTTAAGATTTATTTAATCTTGAGATGTAATATAAATTCCTTGGCAGCGCATTTCCTTAACAAATATTCCCGAACGTTTTATTTAAAACTCATCTCAATTTAGTTGTACTTAAAAGAAAATAGAGGAAGGAAGCTTCCTAGCCCTTTCCTTACCTTCTTCCTTCTTGTTCTCCAGGTGACAAAAATATGAATCAGTAACTCATTCTCATCTTAAATAAAATCCCCAATTCACAAATCTTCCCATAATTTTCATTTCTTAACGGAATCTAGCGATTCTTGCGCCTATAGATTCGTGAGATCGTCCCCGTCGTATTAAGGTAATCTATTTCGTATTAAGGTTCGACCGATTTCTGGGCTGTTCCGCCCTAACTCGGGATTCGTGCCTCATTTCGATGTTTTTATTGTTTTAGGCGGTGCTTGTGTCAACCCGGAAGAAGGCTTGGTGATTGTTGAAGAGGAGCTTGAGGATTTCGATAAGTAAAGGTGACAATAATGAGAAACTCGGGCTTTGTCATATAGTAGCATTTCTATGTGATTCTTGGATGTTTCATGTGTTGGTTTGGTTGTTGATAACAATTTAAGGATATGAACATGCTTAGAATCTGATTTGTATGCTTTTAGTATGGTTTCATTCACATGTTTGGTGTTTTATATGTTCAAGTATGGTTCATATGAAATAGGATGATATTATAGGTTGAATATGGAAATGATGTATATGTGGATTTAAGTTAATGGGCATGTATGTTTGACATGTATTACATGTTGGGTAAGTTATATTTTGGTTAGGATTCATGGTTTAGAAATGTTCTCATGAAGTTTGATTGAATGAGAATGTGTCGAATTGCATTCTTGCGGAACAGGGGCTCTGAGCCGGTCAGCCGACCAGCCGGCTTAGAACCCATTTGGGTGAAAGTGGAAATTGCTGAAGAAGGGTCCCCAGCCGGTGGACCGGCAGCCGTCCGGCCGGCTGAGAGCCCTTCTCAGTTGCTTCTTTGGAATGTTTCTATTCGAGCGTCAAGGACCCTCAGTCGGCCGACCGGTGGCCTATGGTCTGATCGGCTGAGAGCCCTAGTCAGCTGAATTGTCGCATATCTTTGATTATTCGAATCGGATTTCATTGATTCCTTTTCCGTATGGTTTGTATGCGTGTTTGTTGTCCAAAAGCTTTGGACGACACTTATTTTGGGTTTGGAAATAGGTTTGAGGAGAAATACCACCCGGCCGGGTAACCGGAAGGGAAACCGGCTCTCGCCTCAAACGGTTTCCGAAGTTGGCTAAGTGTTGGATGGATGTATAGAAGAGATTGTCCACTTACCATTTGAGTTTGTTTGTAGTCCAAGAAATTGGACGAGTCTTACACTGGGTTCGAAAATTGGTTTGAGGAGAAAGACCCCTCGGCCGGGCAACCGGAAGGGAAACCGGCTCTCACCTCAAATAGTTTCCGAAATTGGTTAAGGGTTGGATGAATTTTTATAAATGGAATAGTAGAACTGTTGATTGAGTTTAAGTAATATTTTTATTGTGATCCAATTGAATACTACATCTTGGGGTGATGTGTTGTGAATGCATGTGGAGGTTATACTGTGAGTTGTTATATGAGTCTTGTTCTCACCTTGATTGTGTTATCTCTTGGTATGACCATTGATAGGTGTTCCAGTCATTTCCTAGCTAGTTCGAGTCTTGGAGGTGTCTTGGACACTTGTCGAATCGAGGAAGGATTATACCTCGAGAGTCTGGCCAGATTTAGAGTAGGACCGTAGATCGGTTTGTCGTCCTACCAGGGGATTGTATTCACCGAGACTAAGTAGACTTAATGTTGTCGTATAATAGAGTCGTCATATGCCATCTTCCATGTAGTGATGATTGTTGTGTCTAACTTGTCTGTGTTATGGTACAGTGTTAGATACTGCTGAATTCGTGCTATGCTTAGGTTATATCTTAAGTTGACCGCTAAACCTTTATAGTTTATGTAATGCATGTTTGCGTGTATGAATTGTATATATATGAGTAAGCATGAAGTCAGTTGGATGTAAATTCATATTATGATGATGGTTTATGAGTGGTGTACTTCACATGATGATATTTATGTCGGAGTATACATGTTTGATTATGTGAATATGTGCTACGTGTGTATGACAATAGGTGGCTAGGAGAACCTCTAGTCACTCCCCACCGACTTTGGCGTACATGTTTTCATGTATGTAGGTTGATGATTGCTGTTTGCAGGGGGTTACGTTGAGGCTAGCGAGCGATGACCCTTCATCGAATGACATTACCTTTATCGTGTAGCTAGACCTTCGTTGTACATTTTGTTTTGTGTCTGTAGGGATATCCTATCCCGGGCTTGGTTTTGTATTTAATACTTATTACTTATCTATATATGTTTTATTTCTTCCGCGCATTTTGGTTATTGTAATTCACCTCGCATATTAGCTAAGCATGTTTAAAGTTTTAATTCCGCCTAAAATTGCATACTTTTGTATGTTTTACTGTCCGCTGCCGCGAAGGGTTTTACACTATAAAAAATTTTGGGGAGCGTTATCTTAGGAGGCCAACTGCCTCAGATGTTGAAAGTTTACTTGAAATGCATAATTTGCGTCGTGGTTTTCCAGGTATGTTAGGCAGCCTTGATTGTATGCATTGGTAATGGAGGGCATGTCCAGTTGCATGGCATGGACAATTTACTCGAGGTGACAAAGGTGTTCCTACTATTATGCTTGAAGGAGTCGCTTCATATGATTTATGGATATGACATGCGTTTTTTGGAGTTGCTGTGGCTAACACGATATAAATGTTCTTCGACAGTCACCATTGTTTAATGATGTAGTAAGAGGTTATGCTCTCGATGTACATTTTATGGTTAACAATACTGAATATACTAAGGGATATTATCTCGTTGATGGTACATACCTAAAATGGGCTACTTTCGTGAAGAGTTTCCCAAGTGCTTTAGATCCGAAGAGAAATATTTATAAGAAAAAGCAAGAGGCTGCAAGAAAGGACGTGGAAAGAGCATTTGGAGTTCTACAAGCTTACGGGGGTATTATACGTAATGCAGCTAGATTTTGGGATAGGGGGACTTCGAAGGAGATAATGTATGCATGCATTATACTACGTAATATTATCGTCGAAGATGAAGGTGATCAAATAACAAACTTTGACTCCGATATTGATGCTGGTACTTCCATTACCTATGACCAAGGGACTATTGAAGAATTTCGTTCTACCATTCAGAGACGTGCTAAGGTCCGTGATCGGGACATTCACCATCAACTTGGAGCAGATTTGGTAGAGCATATTTGGCAACGTTTTGGAGGCATTGTCGAGATAAATTAATTATTATACGGTAATATTTTTAAATTTATCCAATAAGGACCACATATTTTCCTAATTTCTTGTCTCAATATTAAATTTTGTTTGCATTATATTGTCATGTATTTATATTTGAAGAAACATATTTTCTGTTTTCAATAATTTAACTTTATTTATTTTTTCGCTTTTTATATTAGAAATAAAGAAAGAATAAAAATTAGATAATATTAATGAGATCATTTAATAGAAAGTAGGATGATAAAAAGTGGGTCCAATTTAAAAACTCAAATAAAGCTCTCCTGTTGGAGCCAAAAATTCTTAAATATTGAAATGTGTGAGATATGGCATGGCAATAGAAGAATTTTATATAAAATTCGTGTACTGCACTTGCTCTAAGTAAAGTGTCGACTCGCACATCGTCATTAATAAATAAGTTTAGTGTTGCGGCTCATCAAACTAAGAGAGCATGCACTTTTACATTGGAAACACTTTGGTTAATGTAAGTTATTATCTTCAAACTCAAGGTGAAACTGTAAAATAGTTGTACATCTATATACACATAGATCAATATACTAGCTCTAATATCATATTATCACACGATTTGAACACATTCATTTGAAAAAGTGTTTGAAGTATAATCTCTTTCGAAAAATAAATTCAAACCCAGAAAATCCATTTTCTCACTTGTCCAACTACAATTCAAATATTTATTTCTTCAATTTGACAACCCCAAACGAACTTGAACATTTGGGTTTTCCTCAATCCAAGACGAACCCTGTAAAAATGGGATGACAGTAAAACTCTCTGCTTCTTTCTTAGTAATGGACTTTTTATAACCTGCCCAATTGACCCGTTTTCCAAGATTTGATCCCGGGCCATTATTATTGAACTCGGCATAATACAATGTCTTAAGAGCAAAATCGCCTTCCCATGGCATCCAACCCGCTGGATCCACAAAATCTCCGATGGTAGACTCCATCACAATTGTCCTCGAATATTGTTTCCACGGGCGACCTAAATACGTCTTTATCTTACCCTTAACGGGTTCGAGATCCTTGTCAGGTTCGATTTTACAATTTTGGAGTACAATCCCAGTGTTTTCGTGGCTGTCAGCTCGCCCTTGAGCGGTAATGATGTTTTGCTGATTGTCCAACGGCTTTCGAGGGACAATTATACAATTTTGGAAAATTGCTGCAGCGTCTCCGAAGATAAAGTCAACAGTTCCGGTAATGTAGCAGCTTCGATAGAATTGACGGTGGGTTTGGACGTAGAGGGTGTCTTGGTATGCTTCCATCCGACAGTTGAGGAAGATTGATCTGTCAGCTTGTACACGTAGTGCGACTGCTTGGTGTTTTTCTGGACCGGCGGTATTTCTGAATCCCATTGCTATGCCAACAAATCCTTCTCCCAATACCGCTAGAAAATCAAATTTAGAATAATTGTCAATAACAGTGACAGTGACGTACTTATAAAACCGATCGAGAATGGGGACACAAACGACACATTTATAGAAAGATCACTCATACCAAATGTGGCAGTCTCAAATGTACGAACTCCATCAACAAAGTTTTTGTTTCCGGTGACGATTGTTTTCTGTGATCCATCTCCGTACATAGTTATATTCACTAATTTCTTACTCACAATAACATACTCCTCATAAACTCCTTCTTTGACATAGATAAAAATTCTGCATTTGCAAAAACAATTTATTAATAAATGTAATATTTTTAATTGATTATCCTCTATTTTAAAAGTAAGAACATTTGAGATACTGAAGAAACATTGTAATTATTGCAATTATGTTAACTTTATATTATATAAAAAGATGGATTAATATATAAGCATATATATATACCTTTGATTGCTGTTCTCAGGCAAGGACTTCAAACAATCATTAATAGTTGTAAAATTGCCACTACCATCTTTCGCAATGGTGATATTAGGCACCAAATTAAGAGTGGATTTTACAATAAGCTTTCTCTCCTCATGTCCAACCCAGATGGGAAACCCGTTTTCGTTGCGGCTGTGAGTGGTGTTGTGTTCGAGGAGGCGACGAGCTGGCGATTTTTTTGAACTATCGGGCGTTGCAAATGTTTTAACGAGGAATTCTTCAATCTGGGAAATTAGAGCAAGAGAGTTTCCCACATACTCTTTGGTAGCATTTAAAGTCGTCTTTATCTTGTTCTTTGTATCCCCATCTGGAAAATTATCAATACATGTTTCTTGGTACGAGTAAACTGCACTTAACCAAGTTCTCATGTCTGGTATTTTTGGTCTTAAGCCCTTAAACTCTGGGCCTGTAAACTTAATCACCTCTGTCAATTCTTCTACTGAATCCTGCAATTGGACAAGTCTATTATATTTTGCTACGTAAAATGTCACCTTTAACCTATAAGGCTGGTTTCAAATATTAAAATACGTATTTCACTCCAAAAATAGCCGCCTAAAATAATTCACTTAGTGGACTATACAACCAGATGTATACATCTATTAGTATAGATTTAGAGCTTTGTAGCAAAGAATTTGAGCTTATATGTACATCTTACGAGATTTATTGAAAAAAGTTTGAATATCGTTATTAAAAAATTAACTCAAAATATTATATTTCTACTAAAAAGTAATACATATACACCTAAAAAGTAAAACCTAAGTCGAATTTTTTAAAAGCGCAAAAGAATTGAATATAAACACAATTAAATTTCTGTTGGAGGTACATATTCATATAGTCATATGCATCTGGATGTATAGTCCTATTTGTGAAAACAATTGGATAACTACTTTTATAATGGAAGTTATTTAAAAAATACTTGAAATTGTTAGGACATTTTATGTAAAACTGTATTATAACTGTTATGGCGGCTTTTAAAAGAAAAAATGGAGTATATATAAATAATTTGAAGGGCTATAATTAGACCTGATCATGTCCGGGTTAGCCCGTCCATTGCGGCCCGTCTGGCCCGCTATTTGAGCGGGCTTGGTCACGGAAAATATTAAAATAAATGGTTAATCGACAAGGAAAACTCGGCCCGCTAAATTAATGGGCGGGTATGGACTAAGTAAAAATGTTCGTGGACAACCCGCTAAGCCCGCTAAAGCTCATAATGTAATTTTTATTTTCAATATACTTTTTACCAAACTAATTAACTATTAAGTCCATGTAGTAATCACATACCCAAATAAATTAATAACGAAAAATAATAATGAAATGAGAAATTCACCCATAAACTTACTCGTTTTTGTCTTTTTTTGCCCTCTTTGTTATGCTTATGAGACCAATATCAGTATAACACAATTTCTTGTTGCATAAATATTTTCTATACTATGATTTTTGAGATACTTATACATCATTTTTAAGTTCATGACTCTTATATTTAAAATCCCGGCGGCACATGGGCAGACCCGCCAACTTATAACGGACGGGTACGGACAACTTTAACAAAATCGTCTTAGCGGACATGGACATAAAAAATTAGCCCGCCGGACACTTTTTCTTATGGTTGGCCCGGCCCGTGTCCGACCCAAGGCCGCAAACGATCACCTCTAGCTATAATCATATGATTTGATGCAATATAATCTTAATTTTGACGAAAACAAGTCTCCCTTAAAACGAGCAAAAATCGTCTAAAATTAAGACGGAGAAAATGTCGCCTATTTACGATAAAATGGGTCCTTTTTTATATAAAAAAGTACTAAAAGAATTACTTGATAAAATTTTAACAGTTTTATCTCAACTTAAACATTAATATATTTTCATTATATGGTAAACTTTTTATTACAAAAAGGCAGACATTTTTTCATTTAGTTTTAAACGAAAAAAAACTCATCTGAAATAAGAATTTTCCTTTTGGGCAAAGGTGGATTGGTGGGACTACCATCGATCATTATTTAAGTTGGATTACAATATTTAAGCTCTCATCAAAGAATAACATTTAGTTTGTGTTGGCCAAATTATTGAAAGATGAATGTTTTAAATCAATGATTTTAATGAATAATTAATAGTATGTCATAGGTCGATTACATGACTTCACATTTGTATGTCTCATTGTTACAAGAATAAAGAGTTGATGAGTTGTTTTAAATGTTTTTGAATAATTTTCTTTTAGAATTGTCAAATCTAATTGTTGCCTAGATCAATATGTTGCATTCAATTGTTATTTAAATCATAAAGGTAATGAATGGATCAACAAAATTCAATACCAAGACCATATATTTACCTGGAAAAGCTTCTTACAAACATCATATGCAGCCTTCTCATCAGGCTTGTCAAACTTAAATTTCTCAACTGCAGAAATTGTCTTATTAACTTGGTCAGATGCGGCAGAAACTGCAGCCTTGATAATCATCTTAGGGATTATGGTAGCAGTGGAGGAATTAGATTGTAGATATTTATTTAAAGCATCCTCACATCGTTTTTTATAATCTGTAGGGTGACATAATGTTTGTACAACCTTACTCGAGGTTTTCGTCTTTCCTCCTCCTTCAGTCGAAGTAGAAGAGGTGGCCGAGACGCTGTCATTACTCTTAGACGAGTCATTGTCTTTGTTTTTGCTAAAATGTAAGTACGCAAATACGCCACCAACAACCCCCCCTATGAGGATCACACTAAGGAGGATGAATAAGAAGATTTTCTTCTTAAAATTTTGTGCTCTTTCTTCTCTTCTCCGCTTAGATAGTTGTCCAAATTCCTCGAAAGCCATCCTACGCGCGTGAAGGCGATGGTTACAGGAAGAAGAATCAACGTAAATTAAATATAATGAAAGAATTTCAAATAGAATTTGAAGACAAGCGGTCGAAGATGAAGGGAGAGGGGAGAGAGGCCTTCTGCCTTAATCTTAGCTAGCCCTTAATCTAGCTATGGCAGGATAAATTGTATTGCCTCTCTAATTTTTTTATCCTCTCCACCTTTATTTTTAAATTTGTTAAGCACAATTTGGATTTATTTTTAGTGCATTATTTCTTTTCTTAACTTTGATTTTCCTTCTCTAATTAGTTAAAAGAAGCCAAAACATATAGGTATGGATTAGAGAACTTTTAGGCATGCTACACAAATTTTCCAAATGGTAGTTATTATTGGATAAAGATTATTTTTAAAAGTTGTTAAAAACACGTAATTGCTAAATCCCGCACACCAATTTGCTTAATCCAACATATTTTCTCTTAAATTTCCATAATTGTCCTCATTAAAAAAATTAATTTAAACACTCTTAAAGAATTAGAAAGACTTATCCCTCTAAACTTAATTAATATATTATTCGTTCGATTATTATGGATCGTAATTCGCACATATCAAACGTAATTTCATCGTTTTATCGTAAATTTTTATCAAGGCTCGTCTTTTATTCGAGTTAGTTGATGTTTTTTTTGAAAAAGGATTTTTTTTAACAATTAGGGTTTAAATTGTGTTTGGTTGATGAATGAAGGGTTTTCGGGACGTCAGGCTGGAGAAAAGTGGTCGACGTAGGGTACACGGGTGGTAACCAGTAGGTGCGTCGTTTGACGAACGTAACTGCAGCAAAAGATGCAACGAATAGTATTTTCAGCAACAGTTGACAAACTTTGATTTTGTCTAGACATAAATGAAGTTCCAAAGTCCTGGCATTTTCCAAACAAAATTGATTCATATTTTATCATATGACACTTCCTTATAGTCATTGGGGCGTGAATTTCTTTCCTCAACCTTACCTGGCTTCAAACTTATTAGATATGTACGGATTAAGAACGACGTTGTTTGCAGGGAAGGAAAGTGCCGACATCATTTACGGGGAGAGGAAGTGTCAGCATCGTCATAGGTGTACGGATCAGCGCAAGAATGGGCGTGTGGAGGGGTTGTCGCCGGAGCAAAGAGTGGAGTGGGAGATCGGTAAAATTGATTTGTTTGGGGTTTTCATTCATTCTTTTCTTCTCTCTTGTTTCACACTTGTTAAGGGCGATAAATGAAAAGTTACATTTGGAATAAGTGTAAAAAGTGTGTGGAATTGAGTAAAATATTGTGTAGGGTTTAGCACGTCCATCCCTAAAAATATTGTAGGAAATTAATCACAAGGGATATGAACACATTTTACTTACCAAATTTTCAGAATTATTTTATGTTTATCAGCAAATTCTAATATCTTTTTCACAAAATAAACAAAATCATTGTCTTTATTTTTGTTATAACTGAATATCTCTAGTACTGATACAAATATAAAAAAGTTAACATAACAGAAATTTCTTGTAGTTAACATATATATATAGAGCGAGGATCCTGTGAGGTCTACATCTTAAATGAGGATTGAGGTCTACTTGTAGACTTAAGCAAAAATTAAGTGAAAATCAAAACTGCCAACATCAGGTATCGATCCCGCGACCTCTCGTATCATAGTCCAACAGCTTAACCAACAGGCCATAGTGTCTTTGTTGATTAGTATAATATTGTATAATATCTATCATGCGACAATTGTTTACTAAGCAAAAATCAAGTGAAAATCAAAACTGCCAACATCAGGTATCGATCCCGCGACCTCTCGTATCATAGTCCAACAGCTTAACCAACAGGCCATAGTGTCTTTGTTGAATAGTATAATATTGTATAATATCTATCATGCGACAATTGTTTACTAAGCAAAAATGAAAAAATGCCGCTACTGAGACTCGAGCACTGGACCGCGGGTATCAAAGACCAATACCTAAACCAATGGACCACTAATACTTTGTTGATTGGTATCATATAGTATAATATTTATAAACCTTTATACAAAGTATTTGTTTAATTAACCTAACAAGCAGACCTGTTTCGCATCAATTTCTTATTTGTTCTTCTGACATCTTCTTTGGTTACCTTTTGTTAATGGCTTATTCTCTAGTTTTTTTTTCGATATTTTTTTTCCATTTTTTTATCCGATTTTTTTTTTCATTTTTATCGGAATATTGTTTTGAAGAATCCGTGATATTGTATTGAGTAACTTGTTCTATTCTAATGAAAAAAATTCGACAAAAAAATTGGTTTTTTCGAAAATTTTCTTTTTCATTTTTTTTACCGATAAAAAAACTTCGAGATGTGTACCTACACATTCAAAGTTGTGTATCTACGCATTTAGACATGTACATCTACGTATTTAGAGGTGTGTATCTACGCATTCAAACATGTGTATCTACGCATTTAGAGTTGTGTATCTACGCATTTAGACATGTGTATCTACGCATTAAGAGATGTGTATCTACGCATTTAACCATGTATATCTACGTATTTAAAGGTGTGTATTTACGCATTTAGATATGTGTATCTACGCATTTAACCATGTGTATCTAAGCATTAAAGGTGTGTATCTACGCATTTAGACATGTGTATCTCCGCATTTAGAGATGTGTATCTACGAATTTAAAGGTGTGTATCTACGCATTTAGACATGTGTATCTACGCATTTAGAGATGTGTATCTACGCATTTAGCCATGTGTATCTACGCATTTAGAGATGTGTATCTACTCATATAGAAGTGTGTATCTACGCATTTAGAGATGTGTATCTACTCATATAGAGGGGTGTATCTACGCATTCAAACATGTGTATCTACGCATTTAGAGATATGTATCTACGCATTTAGACATGTGTATCTACACATTAAGAGATGTGTATCTACGCATTTAGCCATGTGTAACTACGTATTTAAAGGTGTGTATCTACGCATTTAGACATGTGTATCTACGCATTAAGAGATGTGTATCTACGCATTTAAAGGTGTGTTTCTACGCATTTAGAGTTGTGTATCTACGCATTTAGACATGTGTATCTACGTATTAAAAGATGTGTATCTACGCATTTAGCCATGTGTATCTACGTATTTAAAGGTGTGTATCTACTAGACGTGTGTATCTACGCATTTAGCCATGTGTATCTAAGCATTAAAGGTGTGTATCTACGCATTTAGACATGTGTATCTCCGCATTTAGAGATGTGTATCTACTCATTTAAAGGTGTGTATCTACGCATTTAAAGGTGTGTATCTACGTATATAGACATGTGTATCTACGCATTTAGAGATGTGTATCTACGCATTTAGCCATGTGTATCTACGCATTTAGGGATGTGTATCTACTCATATAGAGGTGTGTATCTACGCATTTAGAGATGTGTATCTACTCGTATAGAGGTGTGTATCTACGCATTCAAACATGTGTATCTACGCATTTAGAGATATGTATCTACGTAATTAGACATGTGTATCTACGCTTTAAGAGATGTGTATCTACGCATTTAGCCTTGTGTATCTACGTATTTAAAGGTGTGTATCTACGCATTTAGACATGTGTATCTACGCATTTTTTTTCTCCAATCTTTTCGAGAAAAAAAAAGATTGGAGAAAAAAAATCGAAAAAAAAATTCCGAGAAAAAAATTCGGAAAAAAGCTTCGAGAAATTCTTTTAAAAAAAATTCCGATGAAAAAAAAATTTCGAAAATATAATTCCGAGGGTTTCGGGTTCAATCCCAATTCGCAATTTGAGCAAAAATTGTCTTCGAAAATGTTTCTATCTTAAATATTATACAATATTATCAACAAAGACTTTGTGGTCTATGGGTTTAGGTGTAGGACTTTGAAATTTGAGGTTTGGTGTTCAAACCCCTGTGGCGGCAAATTTTCAATTTTGCTTAGCAGAAAATATTCGCGTGATAAATATTACACAATACTGTATTAATCAACAAAGATGTTGTGGTCCGTTGGTTAAGTTCTTTATCTCCGATACTTAAGGTCATGGGTTTGATCCCTAATCACGGCAATTTGTTTTATTCATTTTTGCTTAGTAGAAAATTTCGCGTGATAAATATTATACAATACTGTATTAATCATCAAAGATGTTGTGGTCCGTTGGTTAAGTTGTTTATCTCTTATAAACAAGGTCGTGGGTTCGATACCTGATCACGGCAATTTGTTTTTTTCATTTTTGCTTAGTAGAAAATATTCGCGTGATAAATATTACACAATACTATAGTAATCATCAAAGATGTTGTGGTCTGTTGGTTAAGTTGATTCTCTCTAATACCCAAGGTCGTGGGTTCGATCCTTGATCACTGCAGTTTGTTTTTATTTTTGCTTAAATCTACAAGTAGACCTCAATCCTCATTTAAGATCATAGACCTCACACGATGCAATCTCTCTCTCTCTCTATAGAATTGGGATCATATGAGAACCACCAATATAATGAGAACCAAGAGAACTCTATCTTACGGACTTTTTAAAAAAAAATTAATGACATTTTTGGATTCGGCATGAAATTTTAAGGTTAGGGAAGATATTTGTTGGTCTAAAAAATATATACTAGTGACGGAAATCAAGGTGAGATACATTTTATGAATTTTCATGCACCTACTACCGATTTTTACGCATCTATCATTTTTCATGCACCTAGAACTCGTTTTAATGCACTTACATCCTCTTATTTCATGCACCTAGTAATCATTTTCATGCATGTAAAAAATTTCATGCACGTAGTGATTGCTTTCGTGCATTTATAGCCGTTTTAGTACGCCTAATTGTATTTTCGTACACTAAGTATATATTTTGTTAATTAAATCAAAAAATTTTGTTTATTGATACTAAAGTGTGTATTTGAATAAGTTAAACTAATGGTAAATGATCCAACAAAACATTCGAATCGAGATATGGTGGAGATTTAGTGAGTGTTCTCATGGTTCTCATTATAAGGGTGGTTCTCACCGGATCCCGACCCTATATATATATATATATATATATATATATATATATATATATATAGAGAGAGAGAGAGAGAGAGAGAGGAATTTAAATGAGTCCATTAATTTGGTTGAGTTCTTGTATCCTCGTCTATATCATTTGATCAAAACAAAATTAATAACTGAGATTGCAACAAAAAACACTCAGCAAACATGCAATTAATGTTTTATTAATTAGTTTTTCTCTCTCATAATGTTAATTCCCAATTAATCACTTTTGAGTTTCAGAAACTTCTGGGTGTAACTGTAACACCCTTGCATTCCAAGGAGCCTGGGCTAGGCCTTCCTCAGTCAACGGAGGCGTTACCATCTCGGTTACCCGAGGAGTATATATTAAATAGACCATCAAAGAAAAGTTTAAGGTTCGTTACAGTGATAACAACAAAACATGAAAGAAGTTACATCAGTGATATACTAGACTACCAACAAATGTCTACATAACCGACTCTTCAGTTGTCGCGTCCCCAGTTAGCATACAAGCACACAACAACCACGTCCGACATCTCTACCTGAAACATTCCAGTACTCACCATTTACGTACAACTATGGATCCCCGCAGACACTGACAACACACATACAAAACAACGCCAGTCACAGTACAATAAAATCACTAACAAAAGGTAATAATACAATATCCAGAGTAATAACACTACAGCATGGCATAAACCATTATCCATCTGTTACCGGTATCCGTCCGTCACAACATCGCTACCAAACCACTGATTCATCTCGATATTTCATCCCCCACTTGTCGCAACAAGTAGGTACCTAGACCACTAATGTGCACATCCTCTCCGTGGCGAGTCCCACGGAGAGCGATCGTAGGAGTGAGATCTGTTTCCCGCAACGGTCCCACACATTACCATTCCAATTCATGTAAACACCTCGTGGCCACCGTTCTAGCGGTAACCACCGCTTACCGAATTTACCACACAGTAACTTACAAACATAAGCAGATATCACACAACCAATACAAGTACTACACCGAGTAGGGTCACCTACCTGACACAAGCATCCACGAACCTCTCACGCGACCCTAGGCGTTATCCATGGTTGCCTATTACACATACTACGGGTTACAAACTTTACCGGTGATAGGGGAAAAAGTCAGACTGAGGGAGGGTACTTACCACAATGACGATCGGGATGGTGGGTGATACGTCTCTGGTTGATTAGGCTAGTGAGCACGATCCTCTAGCATCCAAGGTAGTCTGAAGGAGAAAGGAAGGGGATGAGGAGTTTTCTTTCTTTTGCTTTAGGTTTATACTAGCTGCCGAAATATAAAATGAATTGTGTTTTTCTTATAACCCGACGCGGAACTGACCTGCTGGAAAAAGGCGCACTCGGCCGAGTAGGTCTCACTCAGCCGAGTCGGACTAACTCGGTCGAATGCATCTTACTCGACCGCGTTGGGCTCACTCGGCCGAGTGAGTGTCACTCGATCCAGTTGGTCTCATTCGGTCGAGTTGGTCTCACTCGACCGAATCCACTCCCAACTCCATAAACAGGGTCTGAGTCTAAAGTCTTAAGTGACTCTTCATCTTAGATGGTTCATGGTTTGGGTTCCGGTATTGGGTCTTTAGACACGGGTGTTACAATCTAACCCCCTTAAAAGAAACTTCGTCCTCGAAGTTTTACCCTCAGCCGGCGCGACGACATCTCGCTCTTAGTTACTTACTACTTCTAGGTCTCAAGACGTGCACACACTTAACTCGTAGGAGGGGTTCTACGTCTCACAACTTGCCAACATACGTACGAGTATTAGAACTCATACTACTGATTCACATTAGATAGTATCCAAAAGATACCCACTCATCACCTACGCCATGAAATCCAAGGATCGATGTTCCCGTTGTTCTGACATGGTAACAAGTATCCCTGGTTATAACTATCATTTAGCCGGCACGTTCACCAAACACATAAGAAACCATATACATTTCACATGTCCACAACATGTCACATGTCCACAACATATGTAGGAAATAATTTCTTAAATTACTCATAAAAGTATTAACTTAATTAATATTGCCAAGGATTATATCAAAAACGAATTGATATTAAAACAATAGAACTGGAATAATAGGACAAGGATCATAGAAATAACCTTTGGTCCTATATGAGGTCGGCCTAAGAACAACCTAGTATAAACCCAAACTTCAAGGTAGAAGTTCTCCTTAGATTGCACCCAAGACGACTGAGAAAGATTGTCTCAAAGCTCCTCCTAAATTACTATTACTGATTTTAGGGGATTTATTTTGGGATTAAGATGATAAACTAATCAAGGAGAATAAGAGAGGAAAAACGTTTTCTTCTTGTGTCACCAACCTCACGGCCGAAACCCTCTATATATAGGGTTTTGGTTTGTGTTGGTATTGTACTTCAATTAGGAAACCTCATTATAATATAATATTTTGAGTCAGTTTCCTTATTCCGAACTTCCTTCAAATATCATATATATTTTAATATTTTTCGGTGTACAAATTTAATTCCCGGAGAATATTAGTTAATTATCTTATAATTAATTAATCCCAATTATATTATTCTATCATATATTAAAATATAATTAATAAATATAACTTATATATATATTTATTAGAATTAACATTTAATTTATTTCTCCTAGTTATTATTTAATCATATTAAATGTTTATCATCTACTTAACTACATTTAGCTAAGTTTAGCATTTATGTAATTATATCAATATATAATCAGATTTCTCAGTACTATCCTATAGGTGTGACCTTTAGGGATCAGCTGATTATCGCCATCATATGACAGTAACGTCAAACTTCTATTGAGCCAATCGTTACCGATAAACGTTAATCAACTGATTAATATACTAAGTATCCCTGCGTGATCCTGTAAAAGATTTACTCAAATAATCACACACTGTGGAGGACATTTACTCCAACAATCTCCCACTTGTCCTACAAGTGTGTGTGTGCGATTATAATTCTCATATCCATGCATTATTCTCCCACTCAATGGAAGACAAATTGCAAAGTCTTACCTTACAAGGTCGTATCTCCCAACTTCCCAAGTAATCATATCAGGAGTGGTTTCCTCGACTAGAGAGCAACATAACTGAAACGAATCATATTCGAGCATGGCCATGCGTTTAAGTTACTACTCCTCGAGTGGCCCTGAGAAATATATATAAAACCTGATAAAGGCTGTATATTTTCCTTGACTTATGACCTACCGATGGAAGCACAGTATGAAATGACCCAGTAAAAGTCCGATTGGTCTCCTTTTACGGTGCGACCTAGGACAGAAACCAAAGCCACCCAAAAACTGTCTATATCGCATAAAATAAACAATGGTCAAAAGAACCGACTTTAGGAATCACGATAGACGTCCCATCCACGACCAGGCACCTATTGTATCTTAACATATAGGACTCTATGTTGTGGTCACTATGTCCTATGCGATATCATATACCCATATTTGTTATTGATCAGTCAGACGCTTGACTTATGAAATATTGAACCTTCCATCCTTCAACTAACAAAATAATCACTGAGTTATCAGCTCATATTGGTGTTTATGGACAAAAACAGACATAAAGTAAAACAGTTCACTGTGTGGTGTTCAAAATTGTCGTACAATCCACATGTAATACAATATAAAGAAATTCAATGATTTTATTAATTAATAATTTGAAATGATCAAACATCAATCAAATAATGTTTATTACAATTCTGGAACACGCTTTATCCCCATGGATGAGATGTGCCTTTCATGTTTATTATGCAGTAGTGCCTAAGTCAGCGGATCAACAATGTTGTTATTCGTTCCAATCTTGCACAATGCTATCTCCTTTTGCTCCATGTAATCTCTTATCAGATGAGCTTTTCTGAGTACATGTCTAGATTTGTTGCTAGACTTAGGCTCCTTAGCCTGGAAGATTGCACCACTGTTATCACAATAAAGGGTGATTGAATCTTTCACACTAGGTACTACTTTTAGTCCTTGTAAGAAATAACGCATCCAAATAGCTTCCTTTGCAGCTTCGGAAGGTGCCAAGTACTCAGACTCTGTTGTAGAATCTGCTGTAACGCTCTGTTTGGAACTCTTCCAACTGACTGCTCCACCATTAAGAGTAAAGACAAAACCCGACTGAGATTTAGAATCATCACGATCGGTTTGGAAACTAGCATCTGTGTAACCCTTAGCACTTAGATCCATGTCTCCACCATATACCAGTGCCCAATCCTTAGTCCTTCGTAAGTACTTAAGGATGTTCTTGACGGCTATCCAGTGACTTTCACCTGGATTATTTTGGTAACGGCTGACCATACTCAATGCATATGCCACGTCAGGACGTGTGCACATCATGGCATATATGATCGACCCTACTGCCGAAGCATAAGGTATCCGACTCATGCTGTAACATCCCGTATTTTCGTAAGGAATATTTTATTAAAATAAAGTAATTTACGGAATTTAATAATAATTGTAATTTACGTTTTTAAGATTTCCGTTAAGTTCGTCTTAAAAACCATTTAAGCTTAAGATGCCTTGGTTATTTAATATCAACCCGTCTCACATTTCCGTCTCACTTAAATAAAGTAAACCCGTCTCAAGTTCTAAAAGGACAACTTAAACCCTTAAAAGGGAAGCTTCCATCGACAAACCTCCTCCTTCATTTCTTTTCCACTGTAAACTCCAAACACCATTTTCATCTCATTTCTCAAGCTTTAAATCATCATCTCGAGGCCTTCCCGAACTCGTATCAAGGTAAAAGTTACATATTCGGAATTTTTGCTAGATTTATGATCTTTCTATCACTTTCAGTTTCAATTTCGTGAAACTTCATTTCGGGGCTGTTTTGCCCTAATCACGAAATTACCCCTTTAATCCGTGTTATTATGCTTGAAGGTGGTGCTTGTAACAACCCGGAGGAAGAACTCGTGATCCTTGAAGAGTAAACCGGAGCATTCGCGGAGTAAAGGTGACTATTATGAGTAACTCGGCCTTTTTGTCTAAATTAGCACTATATGTGATTTGAATGTGTTTTAATGAAAGTTAGTATGTATATTGAGTTCTTAATGTTCTTATTATGTTATGTAGACTGATTTTGTGAAGAATTAATGATGAATTTGATGTGGAAATGAGATTTAAGGGTATACAGGTTAAGACCGGTTTAATTTGTGATTTTGTTGCTAAGTCATGAAATGATTGTTTGTATACATGTTCATATGTGTATTTGATGTGGTATACATGCTGGAAACGTGGAATCGTTGCATAGAAACATGTTTGAGTCGGAATTGTAAAGTATTGAAAGGATCGGAATTGGCGGAGTTGGCGAGTTGAGCAGAGGCCTTGAGCCGACAGGCTGACCGGCAGTCGGTCGGCCGGCTCGGAGTCCCCATTGTATATTGTCGATTTAAGGAAAAATTTGGGAAATGGGTTCCCAGCCGGTGGACCGGCAGCCGACCGGCCGGCTGGGAGTCCCTATTGTGTGTTGTGTGTTGTTTATGCGAGAAAGGAAGAAGGGGTCCCCAGTCGGTGGACCGGCAGCCGGCCGGCCGGCTGGGAGGCCTTTTATGTTGTTTTTGAGTATTGTCGGCTGAAGAGTAAAGGACTCTCAGCCGGTTGACCGGCCGCCTGTGGCCAACCGGCTGAGAGCCCCTGATGCATAATAAATTGCTTATAACTTTTGATTCACATGTCGGATTGCATTGATTCTTTTTCCGTATGCTTCGTATGCATGTCTGAAGTCCCCGAGGTTCGGGCGACACTATATTGGGTTCGGGAATAGAGTGAGGATAGAGACCCCCCGGTCGGGCAACCGAAAGGGAAACCGGCTCTCCCTCGGCTTAATTCCCGGGGTCAATTAAGTGTTGGTTGGAGTATGCGTTGTTGCATATTTAGATATGAATTGATTAAGTTCATAATTGAAGTTGTAGAACTATGATTTGGATTAGGTCATAGTTTGTGTTGCCTTTGTATTTTGAGGTGTATTGTGGTTAGACTATGATTTGTATTAGGTCATAGTTGGTGTTGCCTTTGTATTTTGAGGTGTATTGTTGTAGGGCTCTGATTGGGATTAGGTCACAGTTTTATGTTGCCTTTGTATTATGGGGTATATTTTGGTGGAACTGTAATTTGGATTAGGTTACAGTTTTGCTTGCCTTTGTATTTTGAGGTGTATTGTAATGGGGCTGTGATTGGGATTAGGTCACAGTCTTTGCTTGCCTTTGTATTTTGAGGTGTATTTTCGTAGATCTGTGATTTGGATTAGGTCACAATTTTGCTTGCCTTTGTATTCTGAGGTGTATTTATGCATGTGGATTATAATTGCTGAGGCTATGTATTTATGCCGTGGTTGTATAACGGAGTCTTCATATGAGTTTTCTCTTGTAATGTGTATTTGTATCCCTCCATGCCTAAGATTGGGTCATGGTTTGATATTGCTGATTATAGTATATACTTGCCTAGGATAGGGTACAGTGTTATATACTTGTTGTTGATATCTACTTGCCTAGAGTTGGTACAGTGTCAGATATTGTTATTGATAATGATGAGTAAATGAATGTTTGTTTGAGTTATGGTTTGATCATCCAAGGCATTGGGTGACTCTTAGTTCGGTTTCATAAATAGTTGGATTGAAAGACCCCCGACTGGGTAACCAGTAGGGAAACCGACTCTCCTTCCTAACGGTTTATGAAGTTGGTTGAGAGCCGTGCACTAGAGTTTGCATGATAGTATGTGATCAGTTGATGAGATGTTTATGCTTCACATTTTGATATATGTTGGAGTATTCTGTATTGCTTTATGTGTTACGTGTTGTATGACATTGGGTGGCTATGAGAGCTCTAGTCACTCCCCACTGACGGTGGCGCACATGTTGTATGTGTGTAGGTACTTGATGCTGTTCTTCAGGGGGTTACGTTGAGGCTAGCGAGCGATGATCCTTCATCGATGATTTTACCCATTCGTTAGCTAGACCTTAGCTTTATGTTTTCCGTATTTTTGTGTCTGTAGGGATATGCTATCCCGGGCTGCTTTTGTATAGTACTTATATACTTATCTATGTTTTATCTTCCGCATGTTTAGTTTGTTAAAACACCTCGCATGTCTATTTATGTTAAAAAGTTTTAATTCCGCTGCATTTTTAGTACTTTTTATGTTTTATATTTCCGCTTTCGCGAGGGGTTTTACACATGCGTTCAGTTTCTTCCGGTGTTGTAGGTGATTGTTTCTTACTCAGATGCTCCCCATGAACAACAGGAAGGTAACCTCTCTTGGAGTTTGTCATACTGAATCTATCAAGAATCTTATCTATATAATCTTCTTGACGCAATGCTAACATCCTTTTCGATCTATCTCTATAGATGCGGATGCTTAGAATCCTATGTGCCTTACCCAAATCTTTCATTTTAAAATGGTTCTTTAACAATGTCTTAACCGACGAAAGCATGGGAATGTCGTTTCCAATTAGTAGTATATCATCTACATACAATACTAGGAATACGATTCTACTCCCACTAGACTTGATATACAGACATGGTTCTTCGACACTTCGAATGAATCCGTTCTGTTTTATCACGTCATCAAAACGATGATTCCAACTCTGTAATGCTTGCTTAAGTCCATAGATGGAACGCTTGAGCTTGCACACTTTCTTAGGATGTCTAGGATCGATGAAACCCTCAGGCTGTATCATATACAGTTCTTCTTCCAAAAACCCGTTTAGGAAGGCGGTTTTCACATCCATTTGCCAGATCTCATAATCATGAAATGCGGCTATCGCTAAGATAATCCGAATAGATATAAGCATTACGACTGGAGCAAATATCTCATCATAGTGCAAGCCGTGTACTTGAGTGAAACCTTTTGCCACCAATCGTGCTTTATAAACATATGGTTGTCCATCTAGTGCACGCTTTATCTTATAAAGCCATTTGCACTGTAGGGGTTTTACCTTTTCAGGCAAATCAACCAAATCCCATACTTGATTCTCTTGCATGGAATCTATTTCGGACTGCATGGCTTCGAGCCATAGCTTAGAGTCGGAACATGTCATGGCTCCTTTGTAGGTAGCTGGTTCGTTACTCTCAAGGAGTAATAGGTTTTCTGCACCACCTTCCTCAACCATACCAATGTATCGGTCTGGGGGGGTGAGAAACTCGAACCGTCCTCCTAGGTTCCTCTGGAATGGATACCATAGCAGATGTGGAATGAACACTTTCTTCCATCATACTGTTGGTTTCTGGTTCTTGAACCTCTGACAGATCAAAAGTTCTACTACTCTGTTTGTTCGAGAGAAACTCTTTCTCTAAAAACTTCGCACTAGCCGCAACAAAAACTCTTTGTTCGGTAGGTGAGTAAAAGTAGTGACCAAAAATTCCTTTGGGATAACCTACAAAGTAAGTCTTGACCGATCGTGGGCCGAGTTTGTCTTCGTGTCTCCACTTGACATAAGCTTCACAGCCCCAAACCCGAATAAAGGACAAGTCAGGAACTTTTCCTTTCCATATCTCATATGGAGTCTTGTCTGCTGCTTTAGTCGGACTTCGGTTAAGTATTAGAGCAGCTGATTGAAGAGCAAATTGCCATAATGAATCAGGCACAACCGTGTGACTCATCATGGATCGAACCATATCTAATAAAGTTCGATTTCTCCGTTCGGATACACCATTTAATTGTGGTGTTCCAGGTGGAGTCAACTGCAATACAATACCACAGTCTTTCAAGTGTTGATCAAACTCAGTCGAAAGATACTCGCCACCACGATCAGATCGAAGTGCCTTTATCTTCCTATCCAATTGGTTCTCAACCTTATTTTGGAATTCCTTGAACTTGTCAAAGGATTCACTTTTATGTTTCATTAAATAGACATACCGGTATCTACTTAAATCATCCGTAAAAGTGATGAAATATCTATAGCCGTCTCTTGCTGTGATTGTCATAGGACCACATACATCTGTATGTATGAGTCCTAGAAGATCACTAGCTCTCATTCCAATACCTTTAAAGGAAATACAAGTCATCTTTCCGATGAGACATGATTCACACTTACAAATTGATTTGTAATGAAATGGTGGTATTGACCCATTCTTAATGAGTTTCTCTACGCGTTTTTCATTGATGTGTCCCATTCGACAATGCCATAGATACGTTTGTTCTTTATCACTAGTTTTAGCCCTTTTATTATTTACATGATAAACCTCGGTGGTTTGGTCTAAAACATATATTCCGTTTACGGAAACATCTTTTCCATAAATTATATCGTTTAATGAAAAAGTACAACAATTCTGCTTAATATTAAAACAAAAACCTTCTGAATCCAAAACAGAAATAGAAATAATGTTTTTCGACAAACTGGGAACAAAATAACAATTATTTAAAAATAACTCGAAACCACTAGGTAGTTTGAGTACATAAGTTCCTATGGAGACAGCTGCAACCTTTGCTCCATTTCCAACACGAAGGTCAACGTCCCCTTTCTCAAGTTTGTGGACGTCCCTTAAACCCTGCAAGTGATTACACAAGTGAGAACCACAACCAGTATCAAATACCCATGTTGCTGAACTTGCATGGTTTATTTCAATCATATGAATAAATGACGGTATACCTGTGGCTGTCACTCGTCCAACCTTGATATCCTCGAGGTACTTAGGGCAGTTCCTTTTCCAATGCCCAGACTCGTGGCAATGGTGGCACTCTCCTTCTTTCCCTTTGCTTTTAGTTTTGGCCTTTGAGTTACTGGTCTCACTAGGTCCACTCTTGGGCTTCGGCTGCTTTCTTTTGAACTGAGGCTTCTTACTATTTAAGGGAGCCTTTGCCTTTCCCTTTCCCTTCCAATTAGCTTGTATGACAAGAAGGTCCTTCTTAGCAATCCCACTCAAATTGAGATCCTTCTCAGCTTACACGAGCTGAGAGTGGAGTTCATGAAGACTTTTCTTAATGTCATTCATGTTATAATTCACCCTAAATTGGGTGAACCCATCATGAAGAGAATGTAACATTCGGTCTACAATGATTGACTCTTCAATCTTGCAACCGAGAGACTCCAGAACTTCCACATTCTCAATCATCTTGAGGATGTGTGGGCTAACAGCTTGGCCCTTGGACAGTTTAGCTTCGAAGAAGCGGACTGCTGCGTCATATCTCATGATTCTCGGAGCTTGCGAGAATTCATTGGTAAGGGTGGTGAAAATCTTATTCGCACCTTGTGAAATGAAGCGGCGTTGCAAATTGCTTTCCATTGCATAAATAAGTACATTCTTAATCGCACCAACTTCACGAACGAACTCATCATATGCAGTTCGTTGGGCTCCAGTCCTTGCAGTTGGTTCAACCGGTATTGGCTCAACCAAATACTTTAATTTACCGTCAGCAATAGCAGCATTCCGTAATGCGTCCTCCCAATCGGTAAAGTTACTCCCATCATTCTTAAGGCGGGAGTTCTGATTTTAGGAGACGTGGTCCATAAAAGAGCGTAACCACGACTCCCTGGTGAGGGTGGCGCTAGGGCCCGGACATGCATTTGAATCAGTCATTTTAAAAGGCAGATATTAAATGATCTACAAATAAGAAAATAAATAAACATGAGAAATCATTGAATTTAAAATTTTTTTAAACAAAGATATACAACATAATATAATCGATCTCACTCAAAGAATTATATAATGTATCCCAAGACCCAAATCCCGATTTGGTGAGTTAACCCTTTAACTGGTTCTACATTAGAACTCTTAGTCGACAAATTTCTTAAATTTATCTATTAGTCCACAATGATTTCAATTGCTTGATTGAATCATTGTGTTAAGTTCAACTAGATCACAACACACTACTTACCCGAGGTAGAAGGGGTCCATATGGAGATAACAACAGATCCTATATGCCCTCCGACGAACAAGGGATTCATAGTTGTTTGATCTAGAAAGGCTAAAGTCTCAATTTTATAAAGAGTGAGATCTCATCACTATTTTAAACTCATTTAAGTAAACTATTTGATATGAGTAGGAATGAGTGATGGCAAAAAAAAAACATCATATGCCAAAATGCAAAATAATCTACATGAGTCATTTTACATGCATACAGGTGGTTTGGTTTAGGCGGAACATAATGATATGCAACATTCAAGCAATAAAGATAAGAACGTAAAACATTAAAATCCTAGTGTGGCTTATCCTATGAAAAACAGTAAATACAACTTGGAATCCAATCACATGGACCCTAGAAGCTTCATGGATCACCGTTCTTCATCTTGAGATGTAAACTGGAAATAGAGACCCGGATGCATCAAACTCCTCTTCTTCTTTTTCTTCTTTGTTCTAAGCTATTACAATGTAAATCCTATTTACATTTAATCTAAAATAAAGAAAAACTAAAATACAAAGCGGAGATGCGAGATCTCATAAATTACATCACTTGATTACTTTCCACTATTACCGAAAAGTAACCAAAAACTAAAGTCACACTAGATTACATGATTATACTTGACAACAATTGTAAAAATTAATTCAACCTTCATTGAAAAACAATATCATTAACAATATAATAAAACATTCATAATGCAATATTACCCAAACCACCATTAATTAGAATCCAAATAAATTCCAAAAAATTTTAGAATCTAGTAAGTATCATCAATTAGATATAATAAACCTTTTAAAATAAATACATGATTAAGTAACCGAAAAATTATCAAACAATTTTCGTTTATTTTCTTTCTTTCCCACGACAATCACACGGTTATACCCCTTTTTTTTCGAAAAAAAAATTGTTACAATTACAAAACATCTTTTATAATTTAGTTAATATGAATATTATCTCATAAAATCAATAAAAACGAAAACAAAAAAAATAACCCTAAAATCCAATTTTACGGTTTAATACCCCCTTTTTGTTATAAATTTGTTCTAATTATAAATCTTTATTTATAATTTAGTTAATACTCCCTCCATTTTTATCCAAGTGATACATAAGGTTTTTGTACACTATTCACAAGTTAACCTTCAATTTCAATTTTCTCTCAATACGTAAGAAAAAACATATTCATGTGGGATCTTGTTTAATTCGTCTTTAAGAGTACATTGAAAATATATCATTTTTATAATTTTTACAAATACGTAGCTAAAGATATTAAGCACGTAAAACGTGCGTTGACAAACGTGCAAAAAGAAATGTATCACTTGGATAAAAATGGAGGGAGTATAAATTATCATATAATATTCATAATAACAAAAGCAACAAATCACAAAAAAAAACTTACAGTCCAAGTTTACACTTTTTTTATTTTTTTTTTTAAAAAAACAAGGCAATTATTCATATTATCAAATAATATCATGTAAATTGACATATTTATAAGATATTATAAATGGTATAATCAAGGTAGAAATAGATTTTGGAAACTTTACTAATTCGTGAACTTTCTTAAAATCACTCATAGTAGCACAAAAATCATCTCAAAATTTTGTGTTATAGTTCTGATCATATTAGGTTTTAAAAATTTCCAAATATTGTCATCAAGATTAACTTTTTAATTCATGTGAACAATATTCATTCATCTTAACAATTTAAAACAAATTAATCTAATTCTAACAATATCTTGATTGAACTTTTAATAATCATTGATATATATCATTTTTATGAGCATCATCACATGATAATTATTTTAACAATTAAAATAAACAAATAAAAAAACGTTGAACTAAAAAAATTTTAGTCGTGACATATCACGAAAAAACAGACCGGAAAAAAAAGAAAAAAAACTCTTTTTTTTTTTTTTTAATAAACAGTGAAAAATATGTGTGCCGTGGGATTTTAATTCTCAATTAATTATCAAAACGATGTTGAACAATGGCTCTGATATCACTTGTAGGAAATAATTTCTTAAATTACTCATAAAAGTATTAACTTAATTAATACTGCCAATGATTATATCAAAAACGAATTGATATTAAAACAATAGAACTGAAATAATAGGACAAGGATCATAGAAATAACCTTTGGTCCTATATGAGGTCGGCTTAAGAACAACCTAGTATAAACCCAAACTTCAAGGTAGAAGTTCTCCTTTGATTGCACCCAAGACGACTGAGAAAGATTCCCTCAAAGCTCCTCCTAAATTACTATTACTGATTTTAAAGGATTTATTTTGGGATTAAGATGATAAACTAATCAAGGAGAATAAGAGAGGAAAAACGTTTTCTTCTTGTGTCACCAACCTCACGGCCGAAACCCTCTATGTATAGGGTTTTGGTTTGTGTTGGTATTGTACTTCAATTAGGAAACCTCATTATAATATAATATTTTGAGTCAGTTTCCTTATTCCGAACTTCCTTAAAATATCATATATATTTTAATACTTTTCGGTGTACAAATTTAATTCCCGGAGAATATTAGTTAATTATCTTATAATTAATTAATCCCAATTATATTATTCTATCATATATTAAAATATAATTAATAAATATAACTATTATATATATTTATTAGAATAAACATTTAATTCATTTCTCCTAGTTATTATTTAATCATATTAAATGTTTATCATTTACTTAACTACATTTAGCTAAGTTTAGCATTTAGGTAATTATATCAATATATAATCAGATTTCTCAGTACTATCCTATAGGTGTGACCTTTAGGGATTAGCTGATTATCGCCATCATATGACAGTAACGTCAAACTTCTAGTGAGCCAATCGTTACCGATAAAACGTTAATCAGCTGATTAATATAATAAGTATCCCTGCGTGATCCTGTAAATGATTTACTCAAATAATCACACACTGTGGAGGACATTTACTCCAACAACATATACGTCACAACAAATAGACCACATGCCAAAAACATTTCAAAACGACTAGACCACATGCCAAATATGTGATGACCGCATACGATCACGTACTTACACTAATGTGTTATGTGTTAACATTTGTTAACGCTTGTTATCCCAATATAATGTATCCCGTTCACAGCGTAGGGTGTCACAACATAAGGTCTTCATTTCGCGATTATCTATTTACCCCTAAAAAAAAGGAACATCGTCCCCGAAGTTGACTAACGCCGCCTGACACCCCCCCACCCCTTCAGGGTCGAAAAGCCGAGCAAAATAAATACATATACTTATCAAAGGCCTCACTCAAACGAGCTATAGCTACTCGGTCGAGTAGGGTTCACTCGGTCGAGTAGGTTCTACTCGGCCAAGTCTCTCATGCTCGACCGAGTTAAAGATACTCGGTCGAGTTCACACGGGCAGTACCTGTATTTCGCTAACAATTCCCCACATATGACATAGATAACAAAAGTAAAACAACTGTCTGCCGAGTGGCCTTAAAATCTAATTCACACGTCTCCGTTACACGCGGTAAAAGTAAGTCTAGCAACCAAAGTTCGAAGGGACCACAACCAAGATTAAAAACTACAAGTAAACGAAATGGTCACTGGTCAACATCTCCATGCCTAACTCTCAAGCATCCTCTTCAGTGTCACGACCATCATCCTCATCCATCCACCCCTCCTGATCCACAGGCGCACCCGATGTTCCCGCAAACTCTCCATACCCAGGCACCTCGCCGAAGTCCCACCTACCCTGATCATCTAACTGGCTACCATAGTTGGCTCCCCATGGTCCGGCCATCCATCCCGCTGGTTGCTGACACAGCTCTCGCTACCTGGCACGATCCACGCTATAGGCGCTAAAGACGTCGTCATCATTCCCGACCCCACTGCACCAAGCTGGATAGGATAGCTGAGTACCCACTCTATGAAGAACTTGGTTGACCTCATGAGTATCTCTCAAGACTAACGTGGCAGAAAGGCGCTCCGTTAACTCATGGGGCTGCATCCTCGGGTCCTGGGCTGAAGGGTACCCGGGATACTAGGGTAAGTAGGTGATTGGGTGCGAAGGGTAGGGATCGAAGGGTGGGTCAACACTCTGAAAGTCCTCTCTCGGCTCGGTCCGCCTCGGCCTACCTCGACGGCCTGCACGCACCACCCCTCCTGAACGAGTGTCCTCTGGTATCTCTATCTAGGCCTCCCGGGGAATGGTATATACCCTTGGTGGCAGGTCGGGTCCTGGGGTGTCGACATTATCACTCTCATGCGCCAAGGAGCGGTAGGAACTCTGGGTTGGAAATCCTGCACCAGAAACTGTCATTAGCTCATCCTCCGTCCGCCAACTTCTTAATCCACCTCACCCTCACCAAGTAATCCTCATCAATGGTTGGCACTATGTTCTGGAGAGCTCGAAGGTCACCCTTAGGCTGAAAATCGACTAATCTCTGGGCTAGACGGGTCACGATGGCACCACAGCCTTTGTGACAATGCATGTTTCGCGCCATGTCCGTAAGGCTTGCATACACAATGGCTGGGGCACTATAGTACATGTGCTCCTCTCGGCGGGGGTTTATGTAAGATTCCAATAAAAGAACCTCGTAAGAGTTTAAATTACTCACGTCTAACCTATGATACAACAAGCAGGTCAGGATCCGAAGGAAGATACGAAGGGTGATGTGTTGCACATCGTTGATCAACATGGCACTCGCATTATGGCGCTCACAACCTATAAAGAAAGCGAAAAGTCCAGGGGCTTCTGAATCAGTGCCTACTATCACATCTCTCAAGTATTCTTCCTCATCCTGTTCCAAGCCTTGGTGCTCAGCAAATTGGTCTAGGGTCAGGGTGATGGACTGGTTTAACAAACTGAAGCTCACTTCACAACCAGCCACATCATAAAGGAAAGACCTAAGAAACTCTAGGGTCAAGAAAGAATAAGTCTTCTTGCGAAGACATAAGAGTCCCACAAGACCCCGCATGTCAAACATACGATGAAGGTCCTCATCAATCTCCAGTTCCTCCAAAATAGTGCGGTTCAGTGACCTGGTAGCTCTCATTGTATGACCCATAAGAGTGAAAAAACGGTTACGCTGATTGAAATCAGCAAACTCCACCTCAGGGTATTCCTGTACTATAGGCACTATGCTGCCTCTACCTGCTGCACCTGAACCACTCGCCCTGTTATATTCCCTGGCTCGCTTAAAAGATCCACCTTCGATTCTCGGCATCTTGTGATGAGAGTTGAGACACGGAAGAAGAACGCGAAGAATAATCGGAAGGATATGAACTATCTTGAACCCAAGATCTAAAGGATTTTGAAAGAATTTGTGGTATAAAAGTGTATAACTCGAGCAGAAAGAAAGGGAAGGCAAGGTTTAAAGTTCTTTTATCGACTTTAAAAACAGCACGAAACCCGATTCTGAAGACTCATTCGGACGAGTTTCTCCCGCTCGGCCGAGTTCACCTCACTCGGTCGAGTTTCTCCCACTCGGCCGAGTTCAGTTCAATCGGTCGAGTTGCTCCCACTTGGCCGAGTTTGCCTTCAGTCGAGTAGTTCTCGCTCGACCAAGCTGTAACACCCCTATTTGATTAAGAGCCTTTAGCAAGACATTCTCAAATAAATAGAGCTGTTACCATCTCGGAATGTCCGAGGTACATGTAGTGAATGACAAAGTAAAACAAACCAAAGTACTTTATATAAAACTGATTAAATTTGAACTTTTGATATTACAACTACTACGCAAAGAATAAAAGTACAACTAATAACATCTAAGTATGTGATCTAATTCTAAGTAGGTCCAAGCCATGTCTCTCTCCATGCCCAAGCTCCTAATCCATCTGTCTCTGACCTGTATAATCTACTCCCCATTCCGGATCATCGTAGGTGTACACGAATACACTGTCACCCTCGCGGTTGAGTAGGATAACAAAAAAAAAATAGATAATGCAACAATTATGATATGCAAATGCAATGATATGCTCGAGCTCAATCTCAATCTCAATCACAATCTCAAACCCGAAACACCCAGCCATACCGAACCTCCAGGCAGACTATAATCGGCCGTCGCCGAACACCAGCTCAATAGCTGATAAGACACCAGGCCTGGTCTGCAGAACTACCCTGGGCTTTATATCAGAACAACATCTGATTCACATCTTTCTCAATAACCAATGCATATGTCATGCTCATGAATGCAACAATACTCTTAATCGATCATACTATTAAATAATGCAATGCTCATGCCACTAATAATAATCAACATTCAATCAACCAATATCTTTATCATATCAATCATGCTCAGCATCCATAACACACAATTTAACACTCATTCATAACACATAATAGAGTATAGTGTCAAAGTATCCTACCTGGAGAGCAATATAGTCCAGTAGCATGCCAGTAAGTAAACGGATTTATGCCACTTCAAAACGTCACCTAACAAATATAATATGAATAATTACTAGCTAATATAATTACGTAAACAAGGTATAATTTATTAACTAATTAATTTAATTAACCAAATGGTACTTTAAGCATAACGAGATTATAAGCATAACTAGTCGATTAACTACATTCGTTAATTAATTAAATTACCGTCACAAAACCATATAAACAAATTAACTAATCTCATCAAGCTAATAACAATAACAAAACATAAACTTATCAAATATTATCAATAACCATCATATAACTATTATCAAACTACTAATAAACTTTTAACAATAATACTACTAACAACTTAAAATAATTGTAATACTAATACTAACAATAATAACAAGAATAATGATAGTAATACCATTAGTAATAATAACAATACTAATAATAATAATAATAATAATAATAATAATAATAATAATAATAATAATAATAATAATAATAATAATAATAACATAACACAACACAACACATCCCACGACCTAGCTTCACATACGAAACAATACAAACAGCCCGTGTCCCTAACAGCCTCTCAACCAACCCCCATCGACTCACCTTTCTGCGCCTGGACCACCCATACCCCACCGTGGTTGCCACCAGTGTACCACGGCGAACCACCTGACCCAACTTCCAGGCCCTGACTCGACTAGACCCGCCTTCGATGGCCCCAGAAACCATCGATGGTCCCTGCAATAACGTCACCGTAACACCCTGCACTCACGTTTTTCCTCTCGGTAAACCCTACTCCAGCCACCAACACCACAACCTAAAACCACCCTCGACTTCTCTCACACCCCACCACCCTATTGGACGTAACCACTAGGCCTCGACACCCCTACAACCGTCTTGTAAAGCCGTGCAAAAAGGGTCTCGTTAAACACCCTTGTTTCCGCCGTTTGTCAATTACCCAGTTTCTGGTGGTGCTCCGGCCACCACGCTCCACCCCACAACAACCAATACAACCTACAAATACCTACCTCGACCTCCCAAACCACTTGCAGCCAAAACGAACCATTACAACGAATCAAAATTGCAACAAGGAAAAGAACAACGTGAAAGATGCACAAGTACAGTAACTTAAAACGAAGGCTTACAGTGGTCACGGTGGTTGACGGTGATGGCTGGTGTTGGCTTCTCTCTCTCTCTCTCTCTCTCTCTCGATCTCATGGTGATGGCTGAGGTGGAATAGGGTTTTAGAATTGCAGATCGTATGGGGAGGAAAGGAGGCTGAGATGTCGATGGTTGAAAGGGTTTTTGGGTTAGGGTTTTCTCATCGATATTATACACGGGTTTGGCAATCAATAAAATAAAAACACGGATTATGTAGTTAATATTATTATTACTAATTAAATTGATTACAAAACATAATAAAATTATTATTGCGATAGCATCGGTCCATATAATCTGAATTATCGAAATATTAAAATACTAGCAATTACATAAAAATATATGAAAGTACGGGTTTTAACTACAATTACGAATTAAATAAAAGTTAGAATTAAGTATAGATGAGAAATAAATATAAAATATGAAATATATTAAATTATTAATATATTATCATAAATAAAGAAACACGAGTGAAATGACATTTTATGAAATAATCATCAAATAAAAAATGATTATGAAATTCGAAATAATCGTAGAAATACGATTTATAAAATAATAATAGTTCACGTAAAATACTTTATAAACATTCCATTTGAAATAGTTATGTAAAACATGGTTTGACTGTCGTTGACCGAGGCTAATATACGGGGTATTACAAATCTTCCTACTCTCGGGTCTAGTTAAACTTATTCTATTGAGTATAGTTCTTTTACAGAAAGAAAGCGACATAACCGAATGTCATCGAAACCTGAAATCAACGCAACTTGTCGAAGGTGATCGAAAGCCTCACCTCCTTCCGATTAGTCTTGAAGCCACAAACGGGTTGTACCACCACATCCGGACCATACCAGCTAAATCTTAGTCCCCTACAACTACCATAAATTTATAGAATTCACCACCTATACCACTACTACCTGCGTACACATATCACCAAATATATATATATATATATATATATATATATATATATATATATATATATATATATATATATATATATATATATATATATATATATATATATATATATACCCACACTATCCACCCAATTGGTCTCCGATCACCCGGTTATACGGGCTGCCGCAGACCTACGGATTTATGTCCACTATCAGATATGCCATCCAAGCCAAGCACGTAGCATGTACTCCACCTTACCATCTTTATTCTATTCTTCAACACCGGAGTCAACAAGGCAAGAATTAAACCATACTCAATCACACACACAAAGTTCATTCTACAATTGCAAATAAATCTTTCGCCACACGGGCATACTTCCACACACGATACTAATCTACTCCTTCGCAGTTACACATTCACATGCACTTCACACACTTAACACATTCCCTTTATGACCTACCCTTAGCACGGTGATTGGCTTAAGTGTATTAGGGCCGGAATTCTGAAATGAGGGAGCCTTCTCATCCAAAAACCAAACCAGGGGCTCCTAACACACATACACCAAGTTCATTTTTTTGGACTCTCTACATTCATTAAATTCATTTGGTTTAGGTTCGAAAATCGTCGCTCTAATACCACTTGTAACACCCCTGCATTCCAAGGAGCCTGGGCTAGGCCTTCCTCAGTTAACGAAGACGCTACCATCTCGGTTACCCGAGGAGTATATATCAAATAGACCATCAAAGAACAGTTTAAGGTTCGTTATGGTGATAACAACAAAGCTTGAAAGAAGTTACATCGGTGATATACTAGACTACCAACAAATGTCTACATAACCGACTCTTCAGTTGTCGCGTCCCCAGTTAGCATAAAAGCACACAGCAACCGCGTCCGGCATCTCTACCTGAAAGAAACATAATTATGTTTTCGTAATGAAGGAAACATAATTTGTGATGTAATTATGAGATCTCGAATCTCCCTTGTGTAATATTTTTTATTATGTTGTTTGAATTAGAATGTAATAATAGGATATTATTATGTAATTTCAAAATGTAATTAAGAAGACAAACACGGATATCGGATTGCTCACTCCCACTACATCACCAAGAAGGAACATCAAGTCAAGACAAGCTTCTAGGGTCCATTACTGAATGGATTCCAAAGTTGTATTTTTTTTGTTCTTTTTGGTAGGATAGGCCAGACTAGGACTTGTTTTATTTTTCGTATTTATTTCCGTTCTTATTGCTTGTCATTCACATGTTTTGCATTATTTTTACGCCTAAACCAAACCACCTAAGATTGCATGAAAATTGACTCATATAGGTATGTATGTTTAATCATCATGGACATACAGATGTCACTTGCATTTTTTCTTTTAAGCCATCACCTTAGTTTATTCATTCTCGCATGCTAGATATTCGTTCACTACTTAAATAATTAAAATTAAAGATGATGGGATCTTCCTCTATAACCTAAAATTGAGATTAGTCTTTCATAAGTCAAATTACTATGAATCCCTTTTTTGTCGCCATGCATATAGGACCTTACTCTCCATATTACCCCTTGTACGTTGGGTAAGTAGTAGCTGTTGACTTATTTTACCTCAACATCATGACCCTTGAACGATCCTGTGGTTATGGTGGACTAGAGATAGAATTTACAGAAATTTATCGACCAAGAATTCTAAATGTAGAATTAGCCAAGACGTTGGCTTATCAATTTACAGAAATTGAGTCTTGGGGTCATTCATATAGTTCTTGAGGAAGATCAATTATATAAATGCTTAAGTCATCGCATTAAAATGTTTTTGCATAGACTATACACAAAACGATGGGATGCTTATTATATTTTATTTTCTTCTTTATGGTGTAGAATTCATCTTACAAAATCAAATAATACTGCACAACAATGGCTGGTCATACTAATGTCCCTATGCCTATTGCCACACTAGCAAAAGAATCCTGGCTAAAGGCTTTTATGGACCACATGAATCAGCCCACGCGACTAGAAAATGATGGGTCCAATTTTGCGGACTGGGAGGCTGCTTTACGGAATGCAACCATAGCTGATGGTAACCTCAAGTACTTGACTGAGCCGTTACCACCAAACCCAGGCCCCAATGCTAGAGCTAACTTATCACAAGCATACAGTGATTTCGTTATGGAAGCGGGTGCGATAAAGAACGTACTCTTTGCAATGGAATCCAATTTTCAAAGACGCTTCATTTCCCATGGTACAAATAAGATTTTCACCATGCTTACGAACGAGTTCTCAAAAGCACCGAGAATCGTTACTTATGAGCACACATATCACTTCTTTGACGCGAAACTCCAAAAGAGCCAACCAGTTAGCCCACAAATTCTTAATATGATTGAGAATGTCGAGAAATTGGAGTCCCTAAACTGCAAGATCAGTGAGAACGTGATCATTGATCGCATGCTTCATTCACTTCACGATGGTTTTTCCTTATTCAGGGCAAACTATTATATGAATGACCTGAGGAAAAGTCCTCATGAGCTACACTCCCTTATGGTAAAGACCGAGAAGGATCTTAAATTGAGTGGGAGCATGAAGAAAGATGTTCTCATGATTGCTAACAAGGGAAAAGCTAAAGGAAAGGCTCAAGGAGAGCTAACTGTAGGTAAATCTCCTAAGTTCAAAAAGGCCGGATTCAAGAGCGAGCCTGGTGAGACAAGTAGCTCACAAGGCAAGACTAAGAGCAAAGACGGTAACATTGAGTGTCACCATTGCCACAAGACTGGGCATTGGAGGCAGAACTGTCCAGTGTACCGTGAGGACATAAAAGCAGGCCGCGTCGCTCCTGTTGGTATGTCATCTTATATTCATATGATTGAGATTAACCATGCAAGTTTTGGAACTTGGGTACTTGATACTGGTTGTGGTTCTCATCTGTGTAATCATTTGCAGGGCCTAAAAAACATTACACCTCTCGCAAAGGGTGATGTGGACCTGCGAGTCGGGAATGGAGCAAAAGTTATTGCTGCTGTAACACCCCCATTTACCTAGGAGCCTGTACTAGGACTTCCAGAGTAACTAAGGCTGTTACCATCCTGGATAAACCAGGGTAGTAGATAATCACAGTGAAAGAAGCACAGTACTTTAAATTATAAAGTTAAACTGAAAACTATTACAAAGTATAGTCCAAACTAAACTTCCAAAACAACTGAAATATAACAAGTGAAGAACTGTAAAAGAGACTTAAGTGATCTAAAGTTAGGTAAGTCCAATCCTTGTCTCTCATCAATGCCCAGTCCTAGTCCACCTGTCTCTGACCTGAAAGATCTACTCCCCATTCTGGATCATTGTAGGTGAACACGAATACACTGTCAACCTCGCGATTGAGTAGGATAACACAATAATAAATAATGCAAACAATGTGATATGCAAATGTAATGACATGCTCGAGCTCATTCTCAATCTCAAACCTGAAACACCCAGCCATAACGAAACTCCCGACAGACTATAATTGGTCGTCGCCGAACACCAGCTTAATAGCTGATAAGACACCAGGCCTTGTCTGCAGAACCACCATGGGCTTCATATCAGAACAATATCTGATCCATATCTTTCTCAGTAACCAATGCATATGACATGCTTATGAACGCAACACTAAAATAAATATCATAAACTATCATGCTCAGAACTCATACTTGCATCCATAACATATAATGCACATCCACACATAACTCGAATAAAGCACCAGTGTATCCTACCTGGAATAATAGCAAGCTGAGACAAGCAACACCGTCTAGTAATGCTCCACCTCAAATTCCGTTCCGATAAATATTACTTTCATCAATTTCTAACCATGCAACCAATTACTATTAACTAATCATAAACTTACTAAACATATACTTACCAATTATAGACTTACTAAAGATAGTATTCAAACAACTAATCAATCAATTATTGTTACCCATTTATAAACTTAGTAACTATAGTACACAATCTAATACCAAATATTCATTAAGTAAAATGCATACTTAACATGTTACCAATTATATTCTAATCATAAAAATATTAATAATAATAACATAAATGTACAACCAAACCTATAAATAATAATAGTAATAATAATAATATTAACAATACTAGTACAATTGATATAAAAATGATGATGATAATAATAATAATAATAATAATAATAATAACAATAATAACAACAATAATAATAACAACAATAATTAACTAAATCATTAGCAACACAATATTACGTACAACACGCAGCCCAACAACCTTTCTTTTTCTTTTTCGATTCGCGAACTAACCCAGCACTGCCGTGACAACCCCCTGCCAACACCAGTTGTGTGCCTAATAACAGCCCCTGGCTTCCCCACTGGCACCACCAGGCTCGCCTCTGAGCCACGGTGGTTCCAGGGGAGGAGTTAGGAACCGCCGACCGCAACCACCAGCACCAACAGCCGCGTCACAAACTCCCATCACACCCGACTCTGTTTCCGTATGTTATTGAGCTCCCTGTAGTCCACACACAGCCTCAGGGTTCCATTCTTTTTTTTCTTCACAAACGACACTGGCGCTCCCCAAGGTGATACACTTGGTCTCACATACCCCTTGCTTGCTAACTCATCCAATTGCTTCCTCAGTTCTTCCAATTCCTTAGGTCCCATGCGATAAGGTGCTTTAGAAATTGGCTCAGCTCTGGGTTTCAGATCAATACCAAAATCTAAGTCCCTCTTTGGTGGTAACCCAGGAATTTCTTCTGGAAACACGTCTTCAAAGTCTCTTATAATATCAATATCACTGGCTTGGGGTTTCTCGGCAGTCAAGTCTCTCACATGGCACAACAACATCTCATCACCCCTCTTTAGGCAAGTTTTCAGGGCATTGATAGTTATCAGCTTCAGCTTAGGTTTCACGGAGTAACCCTTGTAGGACACTCTCACTCCCTTCGGTCCTCTCAAGGTAATCTTCCCTTGGTAACAATAAATGTAGGCCTTATACTTTTTCAGCCAATCCATTCCCAGTATCACCTCAAAGCCACCCAAAGGAAGCTCTATCAGGTTCGACTCAAAACTCACAGCCCCTACTCAGATCATTACATTGCTATAGACTCTATTACAAGTTATAGACTCTCTAGATGGTATAGTTACAGAATCAGCTATAATTTCATATACATCAATCATATGGTTCTAGCATGCTCCGCAGATATAAAAGAATGCGATGCACCGGAATCGAATAAAACAAAAGTATGAGTGGAATGTACAGGAAATGTACCAGTGACAACATGTGCATCTTGTTCAGCAGCCTCCTTACCCATCATGAATAGGGTTCCACTCTTCTTGGTTGCTGTAACATCCCGTATTTTCGTAAAATATATTTTTAAGGTTTTTAATTATTGTAAGTAATAAAATAATATTTGAATAATTTATTGAAAAGCATTTTTAATAAAACATATGTTTTGTCTTAAGAACCTTAAGTCCTTAAGACGAATACAACTTGGCAAACTTAAACCCGTGTCAAATAGCCCGTTCATTTCCAAACCCGTTTTCATTAAACGGGAAAGGACACATAAAACCCCCCTAAACCCTTAAGAATGTCGACACATTTCATCCTCACCAAATAAGAACAATGTTCTTCATTCTTCTCATTTTCTCTCTTAAAACTCAATCTCTTAATCCATTTTTCATCATCATCCGGACTCCAAATCAAGGTAATAAATACATTTTCGGAATCCTCATGAAATTTTCAAGTCATCCGTCACTTTCGATTTCCATTTCCTTTCATTCGAAATTTGGGCTGTTTTTGTATAATCCGTCTTTTAGGCTCTAATACTCGTTTTCCGGTTGTAGGTGAAGGATTAGACGACGACCCTAGTGTGGATAGCTAAGTTATCGAGGAGGAGCTTTGATCGGAATTGCTTTTAAGGTGACAATTATGAGAAACTCGGCCTTATTTGTAATATTAGCACTTTTCATGTTTAGGATGGTTTAGACTTCTGATTTTTCATGTTATTGTTGTGGTTGGAACTTAGAAACATGATAAGAATGTTCACATATGATGATTATATGCTTAGATGATGTTTCACATGCTTGGTTGTTGATTTCCGAAATTCATGCTTAAGACGAATACAAACCATAATCTTATTGATGCTTAATTGTGGGATTAATTGCTGGTAGTTGATGTATTTGATGATTACATATGTTGGGTAAACATTGTATGTTGCAATTTTAGAAGTCTTGAATCGATTTGAGGAGTTTTGAAGATTGTAGGAAATGCGATTTTCGCGTACAGCGGACTCTGAGCCGGTAGGCTGACCGGCAGCCGGTCGGCCGGCTCAGAGCCTGGTTTGTTATCTTTTGAATGCTCTGAAATATAGGAAGGTTTCTGAGCCGGTGTGTCGGCCGCCGGTCTACCGGCTCAGGGTCCTATTGTGCGTTTTTCGAATTTGGTAAAGGCTTGGGAAATGACTCCCAGCCGGCAAACCGGCAGCCGGCCTGCCGACTGAGAGTCACTCCTTATTTTCAAATTTTGAAAGTTGGCTTATGGGAAGGGACTCCCAGCCGGCTGACCGGCAGACGGTCCACCGGCTGAGAGCCTCTTCTCATTGATTTTCAGACGGTGCTTGGGCATGGGAAGGGACCCCCAGCCGGTGGACCGGCAGACGGTCTGGAACCGGCTGAGAGCCCCTGTTCTCATTGTTTTGCTTATAACTTTCAAACGATTATTCAGTTTTGCTTGAGTTTCATTTCGTGTACTTTTCATGTGTGATTAAGGTCCCCGGAGGATGGGCGCCACTATATTGGGTTCGGGAATGGAGAGAGGATAGAGACCCCCCCGGTCGGGTAACCGAAAGGGAAACCGGCTCTCCCTCATCTTAGTTATCGGGGTCAATTAAGTGTTGATTAGTTGTTTAAGAAGTTAGAACTATAGGTTAGTTTCTATCTCTGGATGTTATTGGTTGTTGCGTGTTAAGGTATGCCTTAAGCCGGCCTCTAAGCTTAACACGTGAGTTGTTTGTCGCGTGATGGGATATGTGTTAAGTTCACCTCTGGACCCATTACGTGTTTTGCTTGTGGCGTGTCAGGATATGTGTTAAGCTCACCTCTAGACCTGACACGTGATCGGTTGTCGTACACGGGATATGTGTTAAGTTCACCTCTGGACCCGGTGTGCGATAGCTGTGTATTGGGGTATGTGTTAAGTTCACCTCTGGACCCAATACTTGTTTGTAGCATTGGGATATGTGTTAAGTTCACCTCTAGACCCTTTGCTTGTGGATGTTTAGGGATATGTGTTAAGTTCACCTCTGGACCTTTTACTTGAATTGTATGTTGGGATATGTGTTAAGTTCACCTCTGGACCCGACATTGTTTTGGTAGTGGGATATGTGTTAAGTTCACCTCTGGACCCAATTCTAGTGTTTAGTGTTATCTTGGTCTATGCCTTAAGTTGGCCTTTGAGTCCTTGATTGTGAAAGTATGTTAGTATTCAGGTTATGTCTTAAGTTGACCGCTGAACCTCTTTACTTGATGTTTTTTATCTGCTTGCCTAGAGTTGGTACAGTGTCAGATATAGATGTTGATAGTGATGAATTTGATACTTTGATACTCTGTAGTCAGTTTCGCAAACGGTTTGGACTGAAAGACCCCTCGACCGGGTAACCGGTAGGGAAACCGGCTCTCCTTCCAAATGGTTTCCGAAGTTGGCTGAGAGCCGTGCATTAGTGATTGCATGATAGTATGAGATCAGTTATTGAGATATTGATATATTTCACATGTTTATATATGTTGGAGTGTTTTGTTTGTATCCTGTGTTACGTGTCGTTACAAAAGGTGGCTAGGAGAACTCTAGTCACTCCCCGCTGATTGTGGCGTACATGTTTTCATGTATGTAGGTACATGCAGGTTGACCGGGGTCTGATGAGAGCTAGCGAGTGATGATCCACTTGTCATCATATGACCTACACCTTTCGAGTAGCTAAACTCTAGTTTTGGATACTGTTTATCTTTTGGTGCCTGTAGGGATATTCCATCCCAGGCTTTGTATATATTTGGTTTTCAGTACTTAGAACTGTTATACTTATCTATTTTGTTTTTATCAGTTTTCAGTTTCAGTTTTACTTCACCTCGCATGTTGTTTATGTTTAAAAAGTTTTAATTCCGCTGCATTTTTAGTACTTTGTGTGTTTATTTATTTCCGCTTCGCGAGGGGTTTTACAGTTGGTATCAGAGCATTATTGCTCCCGACGCACTCATGTGACCCCCAACCTTAACTTGACCCAAATAATCAAATAATGAATGAGAGATGGGGTAGATCGAAGGATTTATATTGTAGTCTAATTGTGAATGTTAATTGCTAAGTTAACATTGTTTTTCTTTTGAAGGATGGTGAGAACCACAGCTGCTGAGAACACTATAATGCAAGCACTTCATCAGTTGCTTGAGAACCAGAGACAGCAGGCAGAGACTGTTTCACCTCTTCCACCGCCGGGCAATGAGGCCAATAGGCCTGGTAGCTTCTCTTGGATAGCATCACAGATGTTCAGGAGCCACGTGAAGACTTATGGAGGCGAGGTTGATCCGGTAGCTCTTACTGAGTGGTTCCGTGAGATGGAAAAGAGGTTCACCATGTACTCGGTTGGCAGAGAGGATAGAGTGCGGCTAGCCACTCACTTTTTGACCCTAGAGGCCGATAGATGATGGGAATTGACCGGACCGACTTTCATTCTTGATCCTTTATTTGATTGGGAGGCTTTTAAGGATAAGCTCGAGACGAGATTTTATCCTAAGGAGCTTAGATCGCAGAGACTTAAGGAGTTCATGGACTTGAAGCAGGGTAAGATGTCCGTTCAGGAGTACACCGACAAATTTAACCAGCTTACACATTTCGCTTCGAAGTTTGTCAGGGATGAGGCTGAGAGAGTTTACTTCTATCGTGGGAAGTTGGGGCCGCGCATTGAGAGCATGGTCCGTCGTGACTCGACTTCTTTCGTTGAGGTTTATGACGATGCTATTTGGGCCGAGAGTTCCATTCGTGCCATAGATGCCGAGACCAGAGCTGCTACTTCCAGTGTTACTTCTCACTAGAGGTCTGTCTACCAGGGGAATAGACCATTTATTCCATCCACTTCTTCTCCTTCTTCTCAGAAGAAGCGATTTGAGAGGTTTTCTGCTCCGGTTGCTAAGACCATCATTCACACCGACACAGCTTCTAGTGTTTGCCACTGTTGTGGTAAACCATCTCATCCGGGCTTTGACTGTTTCAAGAATGCCTATAAGTGTTTCACCTGTAATGGATTTGGGCATCGATCTTATGAGTGTCCTGAGAGAAACACCGCAATTGGCAAGGCTGCCACTGCTGCTGCAGCTACTAAAGGAGGAAAGCCGAAGGGGACGATCTTCGTGATGACTAGGGCTGAGGCTGAGGCTCATCCAGACATTGTTCCGGTATCTTTTCTGTTCTTGGCGCTGAGTGCCTTATTCTATTTGAAACTGGTGCTTCTCTATCATTTATATCGATTCAGTTCGCAGACCGTTTAGCTCTTGAGTCTTCCATGGTTGAGGAGACCTCCATTTTCTTGCCTTCGAGAGACGTGTTTTCTTGCTCTTTGTCCCATAGGGATGTTCCGATTATTATTGGTCAAGCCACATTTCCAGCGGACTTACTGAGATTTCCTCTCGAGGAGTTTGACATTATCCTCGGTATGGATTGGTTATCGCGATACCATGCTCGCTTCGAGTGTCGCGACCAGAAAATCTGCTTGAGGAGTCCTTCAGGAGTTCGTGTTTCCTATAGGGGAACTCGCCCTAAAAAGGGTGTTCGTGTTATTTCTTCGATGAAAGCATCTCATCTTCTTAGGAAGGGTTGCTAAGCCTTCCTGTGTGTTGTTTCAGCTGCAAAGCCATCGCTACCGAAGCTTGAGGATGTAGCCATTGTTCGTGAGTTTCCAGATGTTTTCCCAGACGACTTGCCAGGGATACCGCCAGAGAGAGATGTGGAGTTTACCATTGAGCTTGATCCAGGTACCGGACCTATATCTAAGGCTCCTTACCGTATGGCTCCGCCTGAGTTGAAAGAGTTGAAGCAGCAATTAGAGGAGATGATCGAGAAAGGATTCATTAGACCGAGTGCTTCTCCTTGGGGTGCTCCACTGTTATTTGTCAAGAAGAAAGATGGTTCCATGAGACTTTGCATTGATTACAGAGAGTTGAAAGAGTCACCGTGAAGAACAGATATTCTTTGCCTAGGATTGATGATTTATTTGATCAGCTTAGAGGTGCTTCTAGGTTTTCTATGATTGACCTTCGATCGGGTTATCATCAGATTCCAGTGAGAGAGGCTGATATTGCGAAGACTGCTTTCAGTACCAGATATGGGCATTTTGAGTTCGTGGTTATGCCTTTTGGGTTGACTAATGCACCTGCTATTTTTATGGACCAGATGAACCGCACCTTTAGTGAGTTTCTTGACACTTGTGTTGTGGTGTTTATTGATGATATTCTCATTTACTCGAAGACCGATGAGGAGCATGCCGAGCATCTCCGATTGATACTTGGGATTTTACGTCGACAGAAGTGGTTCGCGAAGTTCTCTAAGTGTGAGTTTTGGCTTTCTAAGGTTGCATTTCCTGGACATGTGATATCTAGTGAGGGAGTTATGGTTGATCCCGCGAAGATTGAGGCCGTTGTTGATTGGGAGAGTCCCAAAGATGTGGGAGAGATCCGTAGTTTCCTTGGTTTAGCGGGTTACTACCGTCGTTTTGTTGAGGATTTCTCTAGATTGGCTCGTCCGATGACTCAGTTATTGAAGAAGGAAGCTAAGTTTGTTTGGACCGACAAGTGTGAGAGCTCTTTCCAGGAATTGAAGACTAGGTTGACTACCGCTCCTATACTTGCTTTACCAGAGATCGGGGTTGACTTTGATGTTTACTGCGATGCTTCGATGTTAGGGCTTGGATGTGTGTTGATGCAGAGTGGTAAGGTGATAGCTTACTCATCTAGACAGTTGCGAGTTCACGGGGTGAACTATCCGACGCATGATCTTGAGTTAGCTGCGGTCGTTCACGCCCTGAAGATGTGGCGTCATTACTTGATTGGATCTCATTGTCGCATTTTCACGGATCATAAGTGTCTAAAGTACATTTTCACCAGAAGGACCTCAATATGCGACAGCGTCGTTGGCTAGAGTTAGTTAAGGATTACGACATTGAGTTATTATATCATGAGGGTAAGGCCAATGTGGTTGCTGATGCGCTTAGCTGCAAGACTTCTCATTCGATGAGTGTTATGCGAGTTCTACCTGAGGAGCTTTGTTCTGAGTTTCGGAAGTTGAGATTAGAGATGGTTGGTAGTGGTTTTGATTGGTTATCTGCTATGACTGTCGAGCCGTCTTTATATTGGGAGATTCGCCAGGGTTTACCTACCGATGCTGCTTTTCTGAAGTTTGAAGCCAAGATTGCGAGTGGTGATGCTCCAGACTTAGTGATTGATTCTGATGGTTTTCTTCGGTTCCGAGGTAGGATGTATGTTCCAGATGTGCCAGATTTGAGGAAGAGGGTTCTGGATGAGGCTCACTTGACACCGTATTCAGTTCATCCAGGAGGCGAGAAGATGCACAAGGATTTGAGACTTATATTTTGATGGCCTGGAATGAAGAAAAAAATTTTGGATTACTTGAGTAGGTGCTTGACTTGTCAACAAGTCAAGATAGAGTATAGGAGGCCAGGTGGTTTGTTGCAGCCGCTCCACGTTCCTCAGTGGAAGTGGGAGTGCATTTCGATGGACTTTGTGACGGCATTGCCTAAGACAGTGGGAGGCAAGGATGCGATTTGGGTTGTGGTTGATAGGCTAACTAAGTGTGCCAGATTTGTGCCTATCAGAGAGAGTTGGGATATGGACCGCTTAGCCCGAGCTTATATTGCTGAGATAGTCCATTACCATGGTGTCCCGAGGGAGATCGTTTCTGATCGTGATCCTCGTTTTTGTTCTAGATTTTGGAAGGCTCTACAGGAGGCTATGGGTAGTCGTTTGCTGATGAGTACCGCATTTCATGCCGCGACTGATGGAAAATCCAAGAGGACTATTCAGACATTAGAGGACTTGCTCCGTGCTTGTGCACTTGATTTCCAGAGTTCTTGGGAGCAGTGTCTACCGTTAGTGGAGTTTTCCTACAACAACAGTTACCATTCATCTATTGGTATGGCTCCGTATGAGGCGCTCTATGGTAGGAAGTGCCGTAGTCCGATATGTTGGGATCACGCGAGCGACGTGCACGACCTAGGACCTGACCAGTTAGCTGCGACGATCGACCAGGTTCAGCTTATCAGAGGTAGGATGAAGGTCGCACAGGATCGGCAGAAATCCTATGCAGATGTCCGCCGTAGACCTCTCGAGTTCGAGGTGGGTGATAGAGTTTTCTTGAGAGTTTCACCGATGAAGGGCGTCAAGAGGTTTGGCGTTAAGGGCAAGTTGAGCCCTAAGTATATTGGGCCATTTGAGATCGTGAAGAGGATTGGTGCTGCCGCATACCGTTTGGACTTGCCTCCTAGTTTGGGCAAGGTTCATAGTGTCTTTCATGTTTCTCAGCTCCGTAAGTATGTTAGTGACCCGAGTCATGTTCTTCCTAAAGAGATGGAGAACTTAGAGCCGAGTCTTGCTTTCGAGGAGCGTCCCGTGAAGATTCTAGACCGTCAGGACATGAAGCTTAGGAGCAAGGTGGTCCCATTAGTGAAGATCCTTTGGCGTTGCGGTGATGTTGAGGAACAGACGTGGGAGACTGAGGCATTGATGCGCGCTGCGCATCCTTCTCTTTTCGATTGAGGTATAGTTATCTAGAATTTAACTTCGTTCGAGTTTCGAGGACGAAACTTTTTGAAGTTGGGGTGATTGTAACATCCCGTATTTTCTTAAAATATATTTTTAAGGTTTTTAATTATTTTAAGTAATAAAATAATATTTTAATAATTTATTGAAAAGAATTTTTAATAAAACATAAGATCCGTCTTAAGAACCTTAAGTCCTTAAGACGAATACAACTTGGCAAACTTAAACCCGTGTCAAATAACCCGTTCATTTCCAAACCCGTTTTCATTAAACGGGAAAGGACACATAAAACCCCCCCTAAACCCTTAAGAATGTCGACACATTTCATCCTCACCAAATAAGAACACTGTTCTTCATTCTTCTCATTTTCTCTCTTAAAACTCAATCTCTTAATCCATTTTTCATCATCATCCGGACTCCAAATCAAGGTAATAAATACATTTTCGGAATCCTCATGAAATTTTCAAGTCATCCGTCACTTCCGATTTCCATTTCCTTTCATTCCAAATTTGGGCTGTTTTTGTATAATCCGTCTTTTAGGCTCTAAAACTCGTTTTTCCGTTTGTAGGTGAAGGATTAGACGACCCTAGTGTGGATAGCTACGTTATCGAGGAGGAGCTTTGATCGGAATTGCTTCTAAGGTGACAATTATGAGAAACTCGGCCTTATTTGTAATATTAGCACTTTTCATGTTTAGGATGGTTTAGACTTCTGATTTTTCATGTTATTGTTGTGGTTGGAACTTAGAAACATGATAGGAATGTTCACATATGATGATTATATGCTTAGATGATGTTTCACATGCTTAGTTGTTGATGTTCCGAAATTCATGCTTAAGACGAATACAAACCATAATCTTATTGATGCTTAATTGTGGGATTAATTGCTGGTAGTTGATGTATTTGATGATTACATATGTTGGGTAAACATTGTATGATGTTGCAATTTTAGAAGTCTTGAATCGATTTGAGGAGTTTTGAAGATTGTAGGAAATGCGATTTTCGCGTACAGCGGACTCTGAGCCGGTAGGCTGACCGGCAGTCGGTCGGCCGGCTCAGAGTCTGGGTTGTTATCTTTTGAATGCTCTGAAATATAGGAAGGTTTCTGAGCTGGTGTGTCGGCCGCCGGTTAACCGGCTCAGGGTCCTATTGTGCGTTTTTCGAATTTGGTAAAGGCTTGGGAAATGACTCCCAGCCGGCAGACCGGCAGCCGGCCTGCCGACTGAGAGTCACTCCTTATTTTCAAATTTTGAAAGTTGGCTTATGGGAAGGGACTCCCAGCCGGCTGACCGGCAGACGGTCCACCGGCTGAGAGCCTCTTCTCATTGATTTTCAGACGGTGCTTGGGCATGGGAAGGGACCCCCAGCCGGTGGACCGACAGACGGTCTGAGACCGGCTGAGAGCCCCTGTTCTCATTGTTTTTCTTATTACTTTCAAACGATTATTCGGTTTTGCTTGAGATTCGTTCTGTGTACTTTTCATGTGTGATTAAGGTCCCCGGAGGATGGGCGACACTATATTGGGTTCGGGAATCGAGAGAGGATAGAGACCCCCCGGTCGGGTAACCGAAAGGGAAACCGTCTCTCCCTCATCTTAGTTCTCGGGGTCAATTAAGTGTTGATTAGTTGTTTAAGAATTTAGAACTATAGGTTAGTTTCTATCTTTGGATGTTATTGGTTGTTGCGTTTTAAGGTATGCCTTAAGCTGGCCTCTGAGCTTAACACGTGAGTTGTTTGTCGCGTGATGGGATATGTGTTAAGTTTACCTCTGGACCCATTACGTGTTTTGCTTGTGGCGTGTCAGGATATGTGTTAAGCTCACCTCTGGACCTGACACGTGATCGGTTGTCGTACACGGGATATGTGTTAAGTTCACCTCTGGACCCGGTGTGCGATAGCTATGTATTGGGATATGTGTTAAATTCACCTCTGGACCCAATACTTGTTTGTAGCATTGGGATATGTGTTAAGTTCACCTCTGGACCCTTTGCTTGTGGATGTTTAGGGATATGTGTTAAGTTCACCTCTGGACTCTTTACTTGAATTGTATGTTGGGATATGTGTTAAGTTCACCTCTGGACCCGACATTGTTTTGGTAGTGGGATATGTGTTAAGTTCACCTCTGGACCCATTGCTAGTGTTTAGTGTTATCTTGGTCTATGCCTTAGGTTGGCCTTTGAGTCCTTGATTGTGAAAGTGTGTTAGTATTCAGGTTATGTCTTAAGTTGACCGCTGAACCTCTTTACTTGATGTTTTATATCTCCTTGCCTAGAGTTGGTACAGTGTCAGATATAGATGTTGATACTGATGAATTTGATACTTTGACTTTGATATTGTTCATCCAAGGCATTGGATGACTCTGCAGTCAGTTTCGTGAACGGTTTGGACTGAAAGACCCCCCGACCGGGTAACCGGTAGGGAAACCGGCTCTCCTTCCAAATGGTTTCCGAAGTTGGCTGAGAGCCGTGCATTAGTGATTGCATGATAGTATGAGATCAGTTATTGAGATATTGATATACTTCACATGTTTATATATGTTGGAGTGTTCTGTTTGTATCCTGTGTTACGTGTCGTTACAAAAGGTGGCTAGGAGAACTCTAGTCACTCCCCACTGATTGTGGCGTACATGTTTTCATGTATGTAGGTACATGCAGGTTGGCCGGGGTCTGATGAGAGCTAGCGAGTGATGATCGACTTGTCATCATATGACCTTCACCTTTCGAGTAGTTAGACTCTAGTTTTGGATATTGTTTATCTTTTGGTGCCTGTAGGGATGTTCCATCCCAAGCTTTGTATATATTTGGTTTTCAGTACTTAGAACTGTTATACTTATCTATTTTGTTTTTATCAGTTTTCAGTTTCAGTTTTAATTCACCTCGCATGTTGTTTATGTTTAAAAAGTTTTAATTCCGCTGCATTTTTAGTACTTTGTGTGTTTATTTATTTCCGCTTCGCGAGGGGTTTTACAGTTGCACTTTGGTTGACAGATGCAGCTCCACTTTGATTGCTGGCCTCGGCAAGATTCTTCTGAAAATTACCATTCCCAATACCCTGGTTTCCCTGATAGCGATTCTGGTTATTATAGTTGTTGTAATTCCGCTGGTAGTTGTTACCTCCAGATCTGTTGTTTCCCGAGTAGCTCGCATTTGGTGCTCTGAAGCCACCACTTTGATTGCCCCTATTATAACTATTCCCAGCACTCTGAGTTCCAACCCAACAAGTTGCTTACTTGTGTCCGATCTTCCCGCACTTAAACATGCAACACTTGAACCACTTGTCCGAGTCACAGATCGGTTGCCACCTCGATTACCATTTCCTCATGGTCCACTATTAGAGAAAAAGGCACGATACTGGTTGTTATTTTGTTTCTTGCTCCCGAGCCCTCAGCTGTAGACTCGGACATCCTCTTGTCACCTCTTTCTTTCTTCTCCTTCTTAATCATATCATAAATTTGCTCAGCCTGCCCATCCCTCTCATAGACATCTTCAACAGTTGTGGGCTTGGCAGCCAGCAACCTTTTCTTAATGTCAGTAGTGAGTCCCTTCTCAAATCTAGCAGCTAGCATCTCAGAAGTATAACCCAGGTCAACGACATTCTCCGCTAATTGCACGGACTTACTATGATACGCTTCTACGGTTATGCCTTCAGTCATCTTGAAGGAACCGAACGCAGCTCTCAACTAGCCCTTCACATGCTCCGGCACGAACTTAGAGGATAGAATCCCCTTAAACCCCTCCCAGCTCACAAATTCTGCCCCAATCTCTTCCGCATCAGCCTTAATCTCTTCTTTGTTGTTATTCCACAATAGCCTAGTTGTCCCCTTTAGGTAGAACACAGCTTGGTCTACCTTCATCAACTCCGGAACAGTCAACAGTTCGAAAATACTTTCAAATTCCCGGCACCATTCAGCAAGCAGGCTTGGTGCTCCCTCTCCGTCATATTTGGTTGGATTATGCCTAGAAATGTTGTTACTCATCTTAATTGAATCGGTTTGAGCATTGTCCCCAAGCCTAGCCAATAGAGCAGCATTCATGGCCAGCAAGCGATCCAATTCTTCTTGTGAAATGTTAGCAGCGTTGGACTCTCTTCTAGGAAGCATATTGCTACACAAGTGACAAAATTCATGAGCATCCTAGGTCAATTTATATCCTATCTTGGGTCTTGCTAGCATACATAACTTAGCATGTACTTCTTTCATATGGCCAAGTCCTACTTAACATCATATTATAAGTCTACCTAAAGGCTTAGGGATCACATAACCGCATGCATATCATCACATAATTTAGTGTCATATTCAAAACTCATATATATAACACTCATGCTGTCAATACTTAGAAATAATAGTATATACATGTCACCCATCATGTAATATCACTTTCATGCTTCACCGTATATATCATCATTAATCTTTCACATTATAACTTACCTCATTCCTTTGTTGCTGAAATGTTAGGACAACATATATATATATATATATCTTGGGTCTTTCTTTATTCAAATGTTACCCACACTCTTCATCTCTCAAGGTTACCAGGTTAGACTGAAAAGGACAGTGGCTTGGTTTGAGGGGGCCTCTAACTCATCCCAACTCCTATGGGGCACCTAACAGTTACTAGCCTGGGGTTCATTTTATTAGACACTTCCTATGTTCATTATTTTCATTTTGGTTTAGGCCTTGTCATCGTTCGCTCTGATACCACTTTGTCACACGCCCATTTACCTAGGAGCCTATACTAGGACTTCCAGAGTAACTAAGGCTGTTACCATCCTGGATAAACCAGGGTAGTAGATAATCATAGTGAAAGAAGCACAATACTTTAAATTATAAAGTTTAACTGAAAACTGTTACAAAGTATAGTCCAAACTAAACTTCCAAAACAACTGAAATATAACAAGTGCAGAACTTTAAAAGAGACTAAGTGATCTAAAGCTAGGTAAGTCCAATCTTTGTCTCTCATCCATGCCCAGTCCTAGTCCACCTATCTCTTACCTGAAAGATCTACTCCCCATTCTGGATCATTGTAGGTGAACACGAATACACTGTCAACCTCGCGGTTGAGTTGGATAACACAATAATAAATAATGCAAACAATGTGATATGCAAATGCAATGACATGCTCGAGCTCATTCTCAATCTCAAACCCGAAACACCCAGCCATACCGAACCTCCCGGCAGACTATAATCGGCCGTCGCCGAACACCAGCTCAATAGCTGATAAGACACCAGGCCTGGTCTGCAGAACCACCCTGGGCTTCATATCAGAACAATATCTGATCCATATCTTTCTCAGTAACTAATGCATATGTCATGCTTATGAACGAAACACTAAAATAAATACCATAAACTATCATGCTCAGAACTCATATTTGCATCCATAACATATAATGCACATCCACACATAACTCGAATAAAGCACCAGTGTATCCTACCTGGAATAGCAAGCTGAGACAAACAACACCGTCTAGTAATACTCCACCTCAAATTTCGTTCCTATAAATATTACTTTCATCAATTTCTACCCATGCAACCAATTACTATTAACTAATCATAAACTTACTAAACACATACTTACCAATTATAGACTTACTAAAGATAGTATTCAAACAACTAATCACTCAATTATTGTTACCCATTTATAAACTTAGTAACTATAGTACACAATCTAATACCAAATATTCATTAAGTAAAATACATACTTAACATGTTACCAATTATATTCTAATCATAAAAATATTAATAATAATAACATAAATGTACAACCAAACCAATAAATAATAATAATAATAATAATAATAATAATATTAACAATACTAATACAATTGATATAAAAATGATAATAATAATAATAATAATAATAATAATAATAATAATAATAATAATAATAATAATAATAATAATAATAATAATAATAATAATAACAACAACAATAATAATAGTAACAATAATAATAACAACAATAATTAACTAAATTATTAGCAACACAATATTACGTATAACACGCAACCCAACAACCTTTCTTTTTCTTTTTCGATTCGCGAACTAACCCAGCACTGCCGTGACAACCCCCTGCCAACACCAGCCGTGTGCCTAATAACAGCCCCTGGCTTCCCCACTGGCCCCACCAGGGTCGCCTCTGAGCCACAGTGGTTCCAGGGGAGGAGTCAGCAACCGCCGACCGCAACCACCAGCACCAACAGCCGCGTCAGAAACTCCCATCACACCCGACTCTTTTTCCGTATGTTACCACCACCCCCCAAACGAACTCCGATATAACAACACCCACAAGCACCATGATCCACTGTGACGACAACCAAACAACCACCCTGACTACGACCTATCTAAAACCCCGACACACATGACCAATCTTAAACAGAAGATCATTCGAATTCTATCACGAACAACCACTTTCCCATAAAACTAAGACACAATTAATACTCTAATTTGAATACCACGATTAAACACCCATTCCGACAGTCAATGGTGGTCAACGGCGGCTTCCTTAAGGTCCATACACGATTAACATACCTCATAGATTAACAATATGTATGAATCGGAACTGAAAAAACATATATCTACTCTGTGAATTCGCGAATTAAAAAGAGAAAATAAACCAGAGAAAACGAACATGTGGTGATCTTACCTCTTTCTCCGTGTAAAAGAACAGTCCTACACTACCTTAAACCCACCGTGAAGACCTCCCTGCTACTCTCTGATATCGCGGCTGTGTACGGGTGTGAAAGTTTGTATGTCGATTAGGTTAGAGGTAAGGTTTCTTGGGATGTTTATATATGACGGCAAACTGCATGCTGAAGGTATTAGTCAGATTTTCTAACCTTAAAACGAGATGGGCTGCAAAGATGTGGAGTTGGCACGCAATCCTAGGCCCAAACAACGATATACAACACGGTTTTCTTATTAATCCATATACTTGGCCCCTCACTAACTGCATATAAAGTATAAAAACACTTATTCGATAATTTAATTATCGAATACCAACGTTCAGAAAATACCCGCGAGCCGATATAATTATTAAATAATATTAAAATATAATTCCATAAAATACGGAGTATTACAGCTGCTTTCGTGGGAACATATAAGATCCAGCTACCGAGCGGATTCGAGTTATATATGTATAACTGTTATTATGTACCCATTTTATCTAAGAACATTATTTCAGTTTTCGTACTCGATAAATACGGATTTTCATTCTTAATAAAGGATAATAGCTGTATTTTCTCTTTAAATGGAATGGTTTATGGTAAAGCAGTTTCAATGAATGCTATATATGTCTTAGATCAATCGACTGAAATATTACACGTGAATAATAAGAAATTAAAGGTTGGTGACAAAGATCAAACATAGTTATGGCACTGTCGTATGGGACACAAAAATGAGAAACGTGTAAAGCAGCTAATAAAGAATGGCGCTATATCCCAGTTTGATTATGAATCATTTGGCACATGTGAATCATGTCCCATAGGCAAGATGACTCGTATTTCCTTCAAAGGTGATGGAATGCGCACTGCTGACCTATTAGGCCTCGTACATACAGATGTATGTTGACCTATGTCACGCCGCAAGAGATGGCTATAGATATTTCATCACTTTCACGGACGATTTAAGTAGATACGGATATGTCTACTTAATGAATCATAAAAGTGAATCCTTTGGAGAAGGTTGAAAACCAACTAGATAGAAAGTTAAAAGCACTTCGATCATATCGTGGTGGCGAGTATATTTCGAATGAGTTTGTTCAAGACCTTAAAGACTGTGGTATTGTACTACAGTTAACTCCACCTGGAACACCACAATTAAATGGTGTGTCCGAACGGAGAAATCGAACACTACTGGATATGGTTCGATCCATGATGAGTCACACAGTTGTGCCGGATTCATTATGGGGCTTTGCTCTATTGTCAGCTGCTCTTATACTTAACAAAAGTCCGTCTAAAGCTGTTGACAAGACTCCATATGAGATATGGAAGGGAACGGTCCCTAACTTGTCTTTTATTCGGGTTTGAGGCTGCGAGGCTTATGTCAAGTGGAGACACGAGGATAAGCTTGGCCCGCGATCGGTCAAGACATACTTTATTGGTTATCCTAAAGGAATGTTTGGTCATTACTTTTATTCGCCTACCGAACACCGCGTTTTTGTTGCGGCTAGTGCGAAGTTCTTAGAGAAAGAGTTTCTCGAGAATAAGACAAGTAATAGAACCTTCGATCTGTCGGAGGTTCAAGAACCAACTACTGAGCAACCAATGGAGGAAAATGTTCCTTCATCTTATGCTGTATTTAGTATTCCCGAGGAACCTAGAAGGTCGGGAAGACACTCCACTCCTCCAGACAGATACATTTTGGTATGGTCGAGGAACTTGACGGAGTTGACATTATTCTCCTGGAAAGTAACGAACCCATAACCTATCACTACTACAAAATTGGTCTATTGCAACATTTTGTGTGCAACACTTTGTAATTGTGTTGAAATTTTGAAGAAAGGTTTGGAAGATGCAACACTTTGCTTAATAATGTTGCAAATACAAATATAATGCAATATTTTTATTTAAGTGTTGCATTCTATAGTCATTTATGCAACATTTTTATGTAAGTGTTGCATGTTACAATCACAAATGCAACATTTTTATGTAATTGTTGCTTTAATTAATTAAATAAGGTTATAGATTTTTACACTAGTAGAGAAAGTCGATTAGGCTGAAAGAAAAGGCTAGGGTTCCTGTAACACGGGGAGTTTGTAACACCCCAAGAGTATGAGATGAGATTGTGTGGAGATTTGTCCCACATTGGTAGAATGTGAGGCTTATGATATGTTTATAATAGCTTCCACCCACCACTTAGTAACAAGGCCTTGTGCTTTTGGGTTTAAGTGAGGACAAATAACGGGCCCAAAAGTGCACACCCATCTTATTGGGTTTGTGTTACGATGGTGGCGGGTCGGGTTGTTACAAATGGTATCAGAGCGACCCTGCGACCGTGTGGTGAGCATGTGGTCGGGAGTACTCGGGTCACACACCTAGCGGGGGAGGATTCTGGCCCTGGTTGTGGTCAAGTTTGAGGCACAACGAGGACGTTGTGTTCTTTAAGTGGGGGAGTTTGTAACACGGGGAGTTTGTAACACCCCAAGAGTATGAGATGAGATTGTGTGGAGATTTGTCCCACATTGGTAGAATGTGAGGCTTATGATATGTTTATAATAGCTTCCACCCACCATGTAGTAACAAGGCCTTGTGCTTTTGGGCTTAAGTGAGGACAATTAATGGGCCCAAAAGTGCGCACCCATCTTATTGGGGTTGTGTTATGACCGTGGTGGGTCGGGTTGTTACAGTTCCTTTTATTAACTGTTGCCACACTAATAGAAAAAAAATCCCTATTGCGACATTATTATGACGGCAGTTCTAATAGAAACCTACACAAAAAGTAATAATGAACCTTTTGGTGGCGGTTTTAATTAAGAACCAATGCGGGTAAGAACCTATTTGTGTCAGTTTTTATTTAAAAACCCCCCATTATAGGGTTTTCGTAGCAGTTCAATTTACAACCGACCTGAAAAGTGGTATGACGATTTTATTTAATAACGCCATTATAAGGTTTTATGGCGGTCTTATTTTAAAATTAACGTAAAATATAGTGAGACGGTTTTAAAAGTGCTACAAGAAATTGTTTTTAGCTAGTTTATTTAAAACCTATGACATTTAGTTCACCCAAAATTACATTTAACACAACCCACCCCTTACATTGCTCACCTTTTATCCGTAATTCCTTCAACCTTTATCACTGTCAAACTCTCAAGTCTCAACCCTAAGTCTCTCGATTACCACTATTCCTCGCAGGCGACAACCACCACGATGTTCATTTCTCCATCTGCATCGACCGCCGATATAGTGATCCTCCTTGGCGTTGCTCCTCCCTGTTTTCGAAAGGTTTCCTTCTTCCCAACCCTTTCTTTAATTCTCTTGTTGATTTTGTTAATAATTTGATTTATTATCATTAATATTATTTTGTGTTTAACTATTTGATTGTGAGCTGTTAAAATTGTTGACTTTTAGGGGAAAATGAAACCCTAACATGGATGAATTCGGGTTTTTATTTGGGTTGAATCGCTTTTTTAATTTGATTTGGGGTGAACCCTGATTTTATCAGTTGTTCGATTCAACTTTTTAATTTGTCTGTTACAATATGCCTTTCTCCATTATTTGATATGCTAAATCTCGTTACAACCGAGTTACATGGCTTAGTGATTTGAATTAGCGGATAGTTGTTATATTTGTGAAAAGTGTGACTTTATGACTGTAAACTCGAATGTATTTTCCTTTCATACGACTCCTGATAGAGCAAAAGATGGGGACAAATCTTTTGTTAGGGTATCGATGCTTGGTAAGCAAAGAGCAAGGCCTGATTTGTGCATGTTTTTTATTAGGATGTTGTTGTTTGCTTCTCTGGATAAAAGTGATTTTTAGCTTGTGCTCAATATATAAATGGAGGATGTGTTTCCAAGAGTACTTAGTGCTAAATGTCAAGATTAGAGAAAAAACAAAGTGAGTACCACAAGTTGGTGTGTATTCCTTTTCTTCAATTTTGTTTCTTGAGCTTGATTGTTTGCCATGCCCTTCTCATTAGTTCTATCATACTATCATGATATAAGGCATTGAGTAAAGTCATTCTCCTACAGCTTCTATTTTCAACAGCTATAACTTGAGCTTTTAACATGATATAATGATGATCCCAAAGCCATTGTTTAGATAAGACCCTAAGCTTTATATAATATAGATATTATGGGTAATCAACAAGTAGACTTCGAGATAATGATTTTCGAACACAACCCTTAAACAAAATATGACAGTTTCAGTAGTGTTAACTGTCATGTGTTTTGGACTAAAGCAAAGTATAAACTATAAAGTCACATAGCCTTAATTTTTGTTCATGACATCAAACTGTAATATGCACCTTCACTCATGAAGATCATTTTAGGATATAGAAGAAGATTAGCAAACCGCCAAGTGACTTTAAAATTACGTGTTAGCTTTACTTAAGTTCTAAACGCATGGGTTTCTTATAATGTTAGAATATTTATATATAATGCTTAGCTTAATGAATATAGTATTCAAGTTAACATTAGTTTTGATATTTAAAGACTATATAATTTTAATATAGTAATCTAATTGTTTCTATTGCGACTAACTGACGATCTTCAACGAATAATGATGTAATAATAGTTACTTGTTTAACATTTTGTTATATTTATATTTGGATTTGTTGCAGCGCGAATGAGCCTATTACAGATCTCATTCTACGTGGCAAATATTTAGCTTTTGTAGTGCAGGTACTTGTTCAGAATTTAGCTTTTTCTTTTATTGACTCAAAAACCAGACTTCTACCAGCAAGTATTCTTATTTTAAGATGTACCTTAAATGATTAAGTTCTGTTTATCGAAGATTTGAACTTGTGACTGTGCACTTTGATTTGATTGAACTTGTGGTTGGGTACTTTGTTTCCCTGACTTAAAGATTCTTAACTAAGCGTCTTACGTTCATTGCAATTATCGCTAGCTTCTCGAGTAGACCACGACACTACATCTTATATTGACTATGTTGTGCGATATCCTTTAACTCTTTCGCCAGGCTGCCTGAATACATGACATATGCATGAATTGGATATGGAAATATGATGAAGAATTCAGGAGCTCATTGGTTTCTTTTTTTACATCCTTATTTATGCGGTGACTGATATTAATGGGCCTGCATACTTCAACGAATTATACCTATATTTTCTGAATTTGCTTTTACCATTTGATGCTAGTGATCAGTTCTCTATCGAGAGTATTTTGGTGATGACTAGGCTAATGGATATTTGGTCTCAGATGTTTGGGGTCAAAGCAGTACACAATTTTAATTTTTCATAATAGTTATCGTCTATAAGTGACAATGTTTCTTGTATGGGTGTTATCTGTGGACGTAAACATAACCATATGATGCCATAGACATTAGTTTATAATCTGTGTTCGTTCAATCAAGAGGACTAGCATGTTGACAACTATGAAATTGACGAGGAATAAAAAAAATCCGGAAAGATCGTGGATATTCTTACATGGTAGCCTGTCTTTCTAATATCTATCATATGGAAACATACCATTTTATATTCTAGGGAAGTCATTGTAAATTCTTGTCTCTTCAGGATTTCTGTGAGGTTGCCCGGAAAAGTTTCCAAATTATGAAGAGAAGATCAGGAATTTTTTCGAGGACCATCTTCACACTGACGAAAAGATCCATTACTGTGTAGCGGGAAGTGGTTGGACTAGGATTTTCATTTTTTAGTTTACATCTTATTGTTCAGTTTGCTTCCCAGAAATTGAAGGAGGGGTGTGAGACAGTGGGGTTAGTCCTTCAAATATGGTGATAACTGACAACTTTAGATATTCCATTATGTAGGATATTTTGATGTTAGGAATCCTGGCGATAAATGGATACGAATCTTGGTGAAGAAAGGGGCAGTGATTGTATTGCCTGCTGGAATTTACCATCGGTTCACTCTAGATTCAGAAAACTACATTAAGGTATAGTAATTATGCTTCTTTGATTATTTGTGACAGAAATGTTCAACACACTTTCCTTGTTGTGATGAGAACTTAGAAGGCGACCTACACGTGTATATAGTGAAAGTAAGTAGTTCATTAGTGAGGCTACGTGGAGACTACTGGAGAGTACTTTAAGAATGCAATATATTGTACCATCAATTCTGCTGGATTGAATTTTTTGTCTTGGGTCATGGGGTTCTGCATCATGGAGTTGGAAAGCCATCATTTTGGTGATGAAATCAACATATTTTGTATATGTATCGTTCGAATATTTTTATGAGTATTTAGAGTTTAAATTTGTTTAACTTGTTAGAACGTGTGTTTTCTTTGTATTTCCACATTATTGTTTAACCTGTGATTTGTGAGTGTTGTTATCCTCTTTCTGAAGTAGAGTAAAAAAATGGTAATCTTGGCAGTTAGCAAACAAATTCATAGAGTATATATATGCATTGCTTGAGTATATTGGTGCTTGCTTATGTAGGCCTTTATGAGTCGGTGTTTGTGATTTAAAGTGTCTTCAGAAATGCTTAAAAATTGCATATTTGCTAAATGGCCTGTGAGTTGTGAGTAGTAAATTTGCAGGATGCTTTCTACCTCTTATGAGTTATGCCTTATGTGTGTTGTGCCTATCTTTGTTGTTGTAGGTCTAAACACAAAAGACCAGATTTGAAGTGGAAACATGGATAATGATTCGATGATGTTGTATGGTATCTGACTTTGTGTACATGCAGCATAATCATTCTCATTCTCATTCTCATTCTCATTCTCAGGGAGTAAGATGTTGTGAAAGTTCTGATTGGGCGCAGGAAGAGATCAGGAAGAGATCAGTTTTGTTTGAATAGGAAGTAGTTTATTTGATGTACTGTGTTTTGATGTTGTATGTACTGGCTATGGCACCTTGTTGAATCATAATTTTCTTGTCTTTTTTTATTATATTATTAGTTGTTACTGTATGTACTGGTTGTTTGGATGATGTAAATGATTAATTTTCTTATCTTTTTTAATTTAATACTTACATTATTTTACAAAACAAGTTTGATCTTTTAATTAATTTACATGAAATATCGTTTATGTCGTACCTCAATGGCTGAAACGGGGACAAATCGTTTAGTATATAATTCATTGCAACATAAAAAAATGTTGCAATAGATTATAAACCTGATGCATTTACAAGTCACATAAATTTAAAAAGTGTTGCAAGGCAAAAGAGTAAATGTAGCTATAATTAGATAATAGTGTTGCAATCATATATTTTAAGTGTTGCATTTGAAAAGTGTTGCATTTTCAAAACGAATGCAACACAAGTGAAAAGTGTTGCGTTTTATCCAAAAGTGTTGCATGAAATGTTGCTCTAGGCTAATGCAACAAGACTTTAAGCAACATATTTAAAAATGTTGCGTAAACCTTATAGCAACATTTTTATGGGTATATGCAACATTTTAAAGCCGTTGCAATAGGCTCACTTTGTAGTAGTGTATAAAGGTGTTGTGACCTGTTCCGTCTCAAAACTATGGCTTAATGCCATGCAATCTGAGATGGACTCCATGTATGAGAATAACGTGTGGGAGTTGGTTGATTTGCCTGATAAGGTACGACCTCTTCAGTGCAAATGGCATTATAAAATAAAGTGTTCCATCGAGGGACAATTGTAGTTCCTAGTTCGAATGACCCAATCACCGTCTATTGCGACAATAGAGGTGCCATCTTCCAGGCTAAGGTGCCTAAGTCTAGCAACAAATCTAGACATGTACTGCGGAAAGCTCACCTGATACGAGACTACGTGGAGCAAAAGGAGATAGTGATAGACAAGATTGCGATAGATGACAATATCGCATATCCTCTCACTAAGCCATTAAGATATAATAAGCATGAAGGGCACGTTATTTCAATGGGAATTAAACGTGTTCCTGAGTTGTATTAGTACTTTTATGGATTGGATATCGTATCTGTTTCATATACTATTTATAACACCATCGATTTTGTTTTATATTTTGTTTTTCATGTGGATTGTACAGATAACATTGAACACCACAAAGTGAACTGAATTACATTATATTTGTTTTGATCCATAATTGCCTACGTACATGAGCTGATAACTCTGGAAATTATTTTGTGACGTCGATTGATGGTGGGTTCAATAAACCATAAGTCAAATCGTTGACTGATCGATCAGATATACGAGATTATAACGATAACTCGTAGGACATTTTTCGTGACGACGCAATGGAGTCCTAAATGTTACTGAACATTCGGTGTCGGGTCGTGGATAGGACGTCCATAGTGTTCCTCGATACTTTTGACCATCAACTGTTTCTTGAGATAAAGGGCAGTTTTGGGTGACTTTGATTTCTTTCTCACTAGCTGACCGTAATTGGGGCTAAGTAAATTTTTTTGGGTCATTTCATATTGCGCTTACATCTGCAAGATTCGAGTTGAGGAAAAATATCCACCCCTTATCAAGTTTTAATATTCCTCAGGGCCACTCGAGGAGTAGTAACTGAAATGCATGGCCATGCTCGAATAATGATTCGTTATCAGTTGAGTTACTCTCTAGTCGGGAAAACCACTCTTGATACAGATCGCTTGTAAAATACGACCTTTGTGAATACAGATTTGAAAATTGTTTTACATTGAGTGGGAGAAATTTAATTGGATATGAGAATTGGTTACCGCACATACACTTGTACGGACAAGTGGGAGATTGTTGGAGCTAGTGTCCTCCACAGTTAGTGCGACAACACGAATAAATCTCTTAAAGGAACACAGGGTATACTTTGTTTTTTAGCCAGTTAATTCACATTTATCAATAACGATTGACTTGCTAGAAAGTTTGACGTTATTGTCGTACAGATGGCGGTAATCAACTAGTCCCTAAGAGTAACACCTAAAGGATGGAATCAGAGAGATATGATTAGATGAAAATGTAATCACATTGATACCCTATTAGAGTAAACGATTAGTCAATGTAATGATGGTGTAATTATTTAATATTGATTAAATAATATTAGCCGAGACGAATTAAAGTGTTAATTCGAAATTAAATATAAAATGTTATATTTAATTTTTGTGTAATGAAATTATTTAATAAAGATTAAATGATTTAATTAAATATAAAAGGTTATATTTAATTAGTGGATTATAAATATACGATATTTATACAATATAAAACATTACACATAAGAGAGAATATAATCGATTCTAAACAGATAGAATTTCGGTAAGCAGGGGATTTTCGGCCAGTGAGTGCCGTGTGGGACAGTAGAGCACGACACAACTGGAGCAAATATTAAGTTGTTCAGTTGTTGTGAAGCGCTAAAGGTAGACCCAAATACCGATTTGGGGAATCCTAGTTGATGTCTAATAGCAATGTAGTTTGCAGCTATAAATAGGACATACCCACGGCACATATTACTCACGAGTTCCACATGACTGACTCCCTCCCTCTCTCTCTAGCTTTCATCTTACACAAAATTAAAGGTAATTTTGCAGTTTCTAGCTCAGGAAGGGGTATTTCTTGGAACATCTTAGGTGCAACAATTAAGAGGATATCTATCTTGATACCTGATCTTAGACCTTTGCAAGGATAGAAGGTTAATTCTTGTTCCCAATCTATGTATCTCGTATTTCGTTTATGACTATAAATCGTACCTTATAAATTCGTTATAACCCTACATATAAAGAATTGGGAATATATACAGATATTTTCCCTCATAAGTATGATTGCGTTGTTCGTTTCTTTGCGGCAAAACTCCAAAAGGGCCAACCTATTAGCCCATACATTCTCAATATGATTGAGAATGTCGAAGAGTTGGAGGAATTATAGTGCAAGATCAATGAGGATATCATCATTGACCACATCCTCCACTCTCTTCATGATGGGTTTACCCATTTTCGGGTGAACTACTATATGAACGACATGAAGAAAAGTCTTCATGAGCTCCACTATCTACTCATGCAAGCAGAGAATGATCTTATTTCGAGTGGGAGCCAAAAGCGGGATATCCTAATGATCAAGTCAAAAGGAAAGGGAAAGGTTTCGGCTGACTTAAATGTTAAGAAGCCATCTTTCAAGTGCTCGAACCAATTAAAGGTAAAGAGTGGGCCTTGTGAGACCAGTAGCTCAAAGAGCAAGACTAAGATTAAGGGGAACGATATACAATGCCTAAATTTTCACCAGTTTGGCCATTGGAGGAGGAACTGCCCCAAATACCTTGAGGATATTAAAGCTGGACGTGTGACACCCACAGAGGCTGGGGGACGTGCGACGTCTAGCAAAAAGCGAGATTGATCTTCGAGTTGGAAATGGAGCACGAGTTGTTGTTGTTGCCGTTGGAACTTATGCACATAAACTCCCTAGTGGATTTATTTTAATTTGCAATTAAATAAATGTTATTTTGCTCCATCGTTATCTAAATACATTTTATCTATATCCATGTTAGATATGGAAGCTTTCGAATTTAATACTAAGAACAATTGTTGTACTTTTTCATTAAATAATATGATTTATGACAAAGCGGTTTCCATAAATGAAATTTATGTTTTAGATCAAACAACTGAAATTCATCATGTGAATAATAAAAGGATTAAGGTAGGTCACAAAAATCAAACATATCTATGACATTGTCGGATGGGACATATAAATGAGAAACGCGTAAAGAAACTCGTTAAGAATGGGACAATTTCACCATTTGAATATGAATCATTTGGTACGTGCGAATTATGTCTCATAGGAAAGATGACTCATATTTCCTTTAAAGGTATTTGAATGCGAGCTACTGATCTCCTATGACTCATATATACATATGTCCATCGCAGCTAGAGACAGCTATAGATACTTCATCACTTTTACAGATGATTTGAGTAGATACGGGTATGTATACTTAATAAAACATAAAAGTGAATCCGTCGAAAAGTTGAAGCAATTCCTAAAAAAGGTTGAGAAGCAATTGGATAGAAAGATAAAAGCACTTCATTCAGACCGTGGTCGCGAAAATATTTCGACTAAGTTTGATCAACGCCTAAAAGATTGTGGCATTGTATCACAGTTAACTCCACCTGGAACACCACAATTGAATGGTGTGTTCGAATGGAGAAATCGAACTTTATTGGATATGGTTCGATCCATGATAAGTCACACGGTTGTACCAAATTCATTATGGGGATTTGCTCTTCAATCAGCAGCTCTAATACTAAATCGAAGTCCGACTAAAGCTGCAGACAAGACCTCATATGAGATATGGAAAGGAAAGGTCCCGGAATTGTCATTTATTCGGGTTTGGGGCTGTGAAGCTTATGTCAAGTGGCGACACGAAGACAAGCAAGGCCGCAAGCGGTCAAGACTTACTTTGTAGGTTATCCGAAAGGAATATTTGGTCACTACTTTTATTCGCCTACCGAATACCGAGTTTTTCTTTTGCGGAAAGTGCGAAGTTCTTAGAGAAAGTGTTTCTCTCGAACAAAAAGAGTAGTAGAACTTTCGATTTATCTGAAGTCCAAGAACCAGTAATGTAACATCCCGTATTTTCGTAAATAATATTTTAAGGATTTTAAAATATTTTCCGGAATATAATAATATTTTAATAATAAATCGTAAGTTTTATTTAAGTTTCCGTTAAGTACCGTCTTAAGAATATTTAATTCTTAAGACATTGTTTCACTTGGCATTTCATTTCCGACTTGAGTTTCCGTATCGCTTGAGAAAATAAACCCGACTTAAGTAAAGGTGAAAGGACAACATAAAACCCTACCAAAACCCTCTTCATCGACATCTTCACCCTCCTTATTTCATTTCACTGTAAGAAAAGAAAACACCATTTCCACTTTTCTTAAAAGCTTCAAAACACGATCTCGACCCCTTCCCGAACTCGTATCAAGGTAAATTTTATAATTTCGGAATCCTCTCGATATTTGCAATCTTTCTATCTCTTTCAATTTCCGTTTTGTTGATTTCGAAAAATGGGTTGTTTTGCCCTAAGTTCCGTTTTAAGCTCCTAATACGTGTTTTCTTGTGTTTTAAGGCGAGAATTTGGAGGACTTGAATCAAGACTCGTATACTGTAGACGAAAGCTTGGAGGAAGACGCTTAAGAGGTGACTATTATGAGTAACTCGGCCTTATTGTTAAAGTAGCACAATTTGTGTAGTTTTTGATGTTGATTCTGATTTGATGAATTTATGTTGATGTATGAACATAGAAGCATGCTAAGAACATGTTTTATATGTTCAATATGTGGTTTAATTGATGATTATGAAGTTTTCCATAGGTTTCACATGTTCATTTTCAATTTTTGAAAAGTTAAGACGGATACAAAGTTTGATCTTAATATGTGTTCTCTTGATTCTTAAATGCTTGTTTATGGTTCGTATGTATGTTTAATATGCTGGGTAAACTTGTGTTGTTGCAATTGTTAAGATTTGTATCGATTTATTAGAAGATTGAAATCACTGTCGAATTCGGGTTTTTGGCTCAGGGACTCTGAGTCGGTCGACCGACCGGCAGCCGGTCGACTGGCAGTCGGTCGACCGGCTGGGAGGTCATGCCTTGTATTCTTGCGTCTTGGGAATTTTAGCTGAGAGGGTGCTTAGCCGGGTGGCCGGCCGCCGGTCAACCGGCTGAGACACCTTATTGTTGTGTTTTCGTAGGCTGGGAAGCTAGGGAGAAAGGTCTCCCTGCCGGGTGGCCGGCGACCGGTCGACCGGCTGGGAACCCCTTCCCATTTTATTCATTATTTTAAAATAAGACTGTGTTGAAGGGGGTTGTCAGCCGGGCGGCCGACCGGCAGCCTGTCTTCAACCGGCTGAGGACCCCTCTTCTCATAAAATCGCTTTAACTTTTGATCGGCTTGTCCGATTTGCATGAGACTTGTTCTGTATGCTTTATACGTGTGTTTGTGGTCCCCGGAGTTCGGGCGGCACTATATTGGGTTCGGGAATGGAGTGAGGATAGAGACCCCCCGGTCGGGTAACCAAAAGGGAAACCGGCTCTCCCTCAACTTAGTTCTCGGGGTCAATTAAGTGTTGTTTAGATATCATTAAAGTTAGGACTAAGGATTTGGTTGTAGTACATATCGGAATATGTCTGAGCAGGAACCGCTAGAGTACGATATGTGTTGATGTTTGTATGCATGTCAAGGTATGATCTGACCAGGGTTCCTCTAGCTTGACGTGTGAGTGTTTGTGGCGTGACGGACATGTATGAGCAGGGACCGGTGGACCGTCACGTGTATGGTTGATGCGGTAGGAGTATGTCTGAGCAGGGACCTCTGTTCTACCGTGAGTTTGTTTAACCGTAGTGGGTTGGGTCTGAGTTTGGATCCCAATTTCATTACGAAGGGTAATGGTCACGACTGAGTAGGGTTAATGAACCATTATTTGCTGATTAGTATCCACTCGTGCCTGAGCAGGGGTTCACGAGTGTTTGCTTGCTGACTTGTGTACCAAGTTTACCTGAGTTGGGGTGTGACTTGGACACTGCTGATTGTGTTTAGTTCTTGCCTGAGTTGGGGTAGGTTCTAGATACTGCTGATTGCATCTGCTTGCCTGAGTTGGGGTACAGTGTCAGATGTTGCTGATTGATTGTGTGTTTATATAGAGTATTGTTTATATTAGTATTGTTCGTCCAAGGCATTGGACAACTCCTAGTCTGGTTTCGTAAATGGTTTGGAGTGAAAGACCCCCCGGCCGGGCAACCGGAAGGGAGACTGACTCTCATTTCAAATAGTTTCCGAAGTTAGACGAGAGCCTTTGCATAGTATTGCATGATGATATGAGAGTTGAGATATATATATATATATATGTATATATATATATATATATGTATATATATATATATATGTATATATATATATATATGTATATATATATATATATAGGGTTGGGATCCGGTGAGAACCGCCTTACAATGAGAACCGGTGAGAACTCTTTCTTACGGAGTTTTTTTAAAAAAATTAATGACATAATTGGATTCGGCATGGAATTTTATGGCCAGAGAACATATTTCTCGGTCTAGAAAATAAATACTAGTGGCGGAAAAATGATAGATACGAAAAAATAAATAGTAGGTGCATGCAAATAAATAAAACGTATCTCACCTTGATTTCCGTCACTAGTATTTATTTTCTAGACCAAGAAATATGTTCTCTAGCTATAAAATGTCATGCCGAATCCAATTATGTTATTAATTTTTTTTTAAAAAGTCCGTAAGGTAGAGTTCTCACAAAGTTCTCATTGTAAGGTGGTTCTGACCGGATCTCAAGTCTATATATATATATATATATGTATATATATATATATATATATATATATATATATATATATATATGTATATAGATATAGATATATACTTCACATGTTATAAATGTTGGAGTATGTTGGATGCTTTATGTGTTACGTGTCGTTAACAATAGGTGGCTAGGAGAACTCTAGTCACTCCCCAGTGATTGTGGCGTACATGTTTTTCATGTATCTAGGTACATGACAGGTTGATGGTGGGTTGCACGAGGCTAGCGAGCAATGATCCGATCATCATTGACTTACCCGTTTATCGTGTAGCTCGGCCTAGTTTTTGGTTATACACTTGTGTAACACCCCGATTTATTAAGGAGCCTTTAGCAAGACATCCTCAGTAAATTAAGCTGTTACCATCTCGGAATATCCGAGGTAGTGAATAACAAAGTAAATCAAACCAGAGTACTTTATATAAAACTGACAAAATTTAAACTTTGATGTTACAAATACTACACAGCGGAATTAAAGTACAACTGATAACTACAAAGTATGTGGTCTACATCTAAGTCGGTCCGTCCAAGTGCTCACGCCATCCCATGCTCCCACAGCTACACCTTTCCTGTCAAATCTGCTCCCCATCACGGATCATCACAGGTGTCACACGAATACACAGGGTCAACCACGAGGTTGAGTAGAGGAAAATAAATAAGACAACAATATAATATACTCCGCACCGATCCACGCCAAATAAACTCCGCACCGATCCAACGCCAAATAAACTCCGCACCGATCACAAGACCCAATATACTCCACACCATATCACAGACCCTTTATCTCCGCACCAAACACAGACCCTTTATCTCCGCACCAATCACAGACCCTTTATCTCCGCACCAATCACAGACCCTTTATATTCACATCGTATTATATCACAGAATAATATAGATAACACTATATACGATCACATGGTATTATATCACAAACATGTTTAAAAACAAATAAGAACAGTTTACACTTCGTCATATACCAGTATTTCCCCTACCTCAACTGGCGGAACAAAAATGACAACCACCCAGCAGCTAGAACTGTTCCACGCGAAAACCATCACCTAGACATATAATATTCAACAATTACTAAATATAGTAACTTTCTAAATTTGGCAAGTTTCCGAAATAGAAACTTCCCGAAATAGAACTTAGTCAAAACATCCAAAGACCTAACTAAACCTTATACTAATATAATAATAATAATAATAATAATAATAATAATAATAATAATAATATGTGTAGTATATGTCGTAATACTACTATTACCCACGACACTACCAAAAACCGCCCCCTTGAACCCTCGACAACCAAGCCCAACCTTCACTACCACCACCTCCTCGCCGGCAACCACTGCAACTCACTTCACTCCCCTCAACTTGTCCCATCACCGACGCCCAGCAGCCGTCAAACGCCATCGGCGCGTCAAAACGAGGCCACAACCAGACCTGGTTGTGTACCACCACCACAAACGCACACTACCTAGCCCCCGCAGCCACCACAGACGTCCCTGACACCACCCCAGAACACCACCGTAACCACCGTCAACAAAGATTACCACCAACAGCCATGGTTAACTCGTTAAAACTGACCAAACACGTACACCCGACGCCAACATGACTACCACCGACAACCATGGCTACCACCACACCCAGACGCTCACACACGTATCTATCCCACAACCACCACGACACCCTAACCACGAAAACCAAAAACGAAAACAGAAAAAAAAACGAAGGAACTCACCCAGACTCGTATTGGTTTCGGTTCGGAAAGTTACGATAATCATCCTGGACCACCGCCGCCGTCGCCGCCACTCACTCTCCCGCGTGCGTGGTGCAAACTGTCATGTCAACCGCCTATCTCTCTCTCGTATCACCGACCGCCACCGTTACTAATGGTGAGGGTGGGTGGAAGTATACAAAAATAGGGTTTTAGGGGGGTTAGGTTTAGGGTTTTAGGGGGGTTGGATAACCGAGCGTGGTATCCGTGGTAGGCTGATAGGGTTCCTTACTATGATAGGGTTCCATATTAGAAGTGGGTCATTCGTAACGGATATGGTAACTTGGCCCATATCGATGAGGGCAAATTCTACTACCCATACGATCCTTTTTAGAAGTACGGGCCCAACTCGATCCACCATCAAAACTCGTAACACTCTTATTAACTTAATCCATATACTAACGCTTGTGATTAAAATAGTATGATAACATCATATAAGACTTATCTTATTAAGTCTCGAGTCAAACCCGAGTCTTAAAATATAACAACTCTTATTCGATAATTAATTATCGAGTATAAAAGGGTCAAAAATTATCACTCGCCATATAACTACTAACTTATCATAATAAAATAATTACGAGGTATTACAGTCTCTCCCCCTTAAAATGAACTTCGTCCCGAAGTTCAACCACACCAACACACACACATAAATAAATATTAAATTTAACGAGTATAAAATAATTAATATTATTATTATAGCGAATTACAATACGAATAGAACATAATGCCACCCCGTCTTTACAATTATATAAAACTACTCGTTAAAACGAACCATGAAAATACGGAATATTACAGTCTTCCATCCTTAAAATGAACTTCGTCCCGAAATTCACCATCCCATGATCCATCAATTGGTCTCTAGGCACATAACGAATTCAAAGTGTGGCACCACATAACGTCAAGAACTAGTAAAGGTATTTTAAACACGAAAAGTTAGACTTTACCCTCGTTAAGAAGCGTATAAGCAAATTCAATTCACAAACACCATAAGATGCATAACACAAGTTATCAGATTATCAGTAAATGCAACAATCACGACATAACAATTAGCCATATCATAAATCATGAAGATTTTACAATCCTATCCCCCTTAAAATATGGTTACGTCCCCGTAACTCCATTATAAGAAACTCTAGTCCAATACTCCATCTCATAAAATCTTACTCCAAGTGACCAAACATCGTACTCTCGTCGTCGAACCTAAGACCAAAGACAAGGGGTGAGTGAACTGGCGGAAAGAATCGTAAAACAGTATCACCCTCTCAAAATCGATTCCCAAATTCACGAAAATATAATTCAAGAACCATGGTCACTCTGAACCATAAACAATAACTCGGCACAGCGGCCCATAACTCAATACTAGTAACCAATCACAATCTCCATCTCCGTATCAGTACCAAAATCGTTAAAAGTTCACAGAACCATGCTCCACACTTAAAGTATGAACTTTTAAGCTACTCACCCACAAGTTAAGGTCAAAGAGTACGATTATAGAATAAGATGCGATACCAAATTTTCCCACAATCCAAAATATCAAACCCCCTGAAAGCCGTATACTCCAATTCGATCGAAAACACGTAAGATGAGGATTCGCAATTAGGAATACCCCGGGTTCATTCGTAACACAGCCAAATTAATTTCCATATTCATATATCGTAAGACCAATTACATCTGCAACCTAGCCCAATGCTTACATTCCCACACAATTATTACAGAAATTAACATCGGCATTCAACACTAAAGTCAGTTATGAAATCGATTGCTTGAGTACTCCCAATCTATGCTCTTATCGCATGCCCTTTATCCTCTCTATAGCACAACCCATCACTCAGTATAAAAGGACAAACGGTGACTCATAACATATCGATACTACTACTCATGCAATAATATACATAATGTCAACTCCTTAATAATTACCAACATATATAAATAGTCATTAAGCATGTCGACTTGAATAAATATTGAAGCACATAGACTCCGACAAATCCATTAGCGCATATTCACATATCTCCGAACAATAATAAGAATAATGAGTTCGATAGAAACATGTTACACAGTGAAACAGAATCGGAGTAGCTAACACCAATACACTCTTGAAGTTTTAACCCAAACTCCGCATATGTACACCAATGCAGACAATCAACAACTTATAGTTCATAATTGACAACTTAAGACATTTCATATCCATAATCATATTATAGGGGCAAAGTCATATTTTTGAAAAGACATAGAGTCAATTTAATTAGCGGAATTAAGCATGGATCGTAGATATATTTCACAAGGTGTACACCAATCATAGACTAATAAGACCGTTTAACATTCCTAGATATCAACAAGTTCAAGAAATCACTTAGGTACATTTCCATCCATTCACATTACATCATTTATCATGATAACCAACGTATACATATGACTCGCCAAATAGGAGGTTTACATAACGCGCAACAATTAAATATCCTTGCAAGATTTCATCAACACGTAGCTACAAATTTCGTCATGGTGCAAACAATCACTATAATTATCAACCAGCAAGCTCTATCATGGTTCTTCATTTTGAAAATATTTTGAAATCTTTGAAACATGTATACGGTGGTGTGGGATAAATATAAACACACTCAAGGACTATATTCCAGTCACAGATAGGAATTAAGATTACACGGAGACATTCTGAATGTCTCATACTAAAACATTGTTCATGTAAATTGTAGCTCTTGATTCGTGGAAATTAATGATGAAAGTAAACGAATTCACAACACTAGTACTTCCATAAATAATCTCATGCCAACTAATTAATAACTCAATACATCGGCGACTATATCAAGGAAACAATATACATGAAGAAGTCATAGGCTATTATATCAGGGAACTAGAAAAGGTGTACCATCAGTACGTATGAAAGAGTATCAACATGATTCACGTTGTTCGAACAATCACAATTACGTATAGCATTTAGATTGTTATATCATGCTAATAAATTTTACCAGTTAAATTTTGTTCTGTCACTTGACAAGACTCTTCTCGGATAAACATGCCTTTGACATCACATCCGAGCAGCACCTCTTTAAAATTAGACATATAATTGAAATGATTTTATATTAAATTTGACGAGATAAACACGGTTACGCCCTCATATAGTGGGGTTCATACTCCTACCCTATGCCTGTTATTCATGTTACTAAGGCCATATCAGGATATCACGTGGTCACATCTCATAATTCACATTTGATTAAACTTTTATACTAAACTTACATACCTCACAACTTCACCAATTAAACGTTATGCAACAGCTTACAAAAAGCATAATTAAATAACAGCTTAGCTAACGTGCGAGCAAACATAATCTTCTAGTAAATATAAGGAATTAGTTAAACAGAGGAAAAGTATCGAATGCATACCTCAAGGAAATTATTTAATACAAGGTTTACAACGCGAATGTTTTGAACAATAACTTTACAGCATTTCAACAAAATTTTAGGCATCTTGCAAAAATCACAATTGAATAACAACTCGTTAAGATTTTACATGGCGTAACATTTTGAAAACGTGAACAATCATTCTGAACAGTAGAGTTGGAACTATGTACAAGCAATAACCAAGTTTTAAATGATTTCTGTTACAAAAGGTAAGTCAAAACGGGACTATGCAGTAACAGTCTGACTATTGTCAAATAAAAGATTCATTTCCCCCAAAGACATATCTCATATCAAGATATAACACTAGCTCGACCTAGTTTTTGGTTATACACTTGAGTGCCTGTAGGGAAGTGTCATCCCAGGCTGTTTTTGTACTTATACTTTCGTACTTAGATTCACATACTTATTTATGTTTTGGTTTATATTAGTTTGTACAGTTTGTTTTAATTCCCCTCGTTTTATCTTGCATGTTAAAGTTTAAATTCCGCGTAAATTTTGGCATGTTTGATTATTTTATTTTTCCGCTGCGACGAGGGGTTTTACAGTTGGTATCAGAGCGTTATCGCTCCAGATGCACTCATGTGACCCCCTACCTTAACTTGACCATAATTGAATAATGAATGAGAGATGGGGTAGATTTAAGGATTTATATTGTAGCCTGTTTGTGATTGTTAATTTCTAAGTTAACACGTGCTTTTCTTTTGAAGAATGGTGAGGACTTCTGCAGCAGAGAATACGATGATGCAAGCCCTTCTTCAGGTTCTTGAGAACCAAAGAAATCAAGCTGAAGCTGTCCGGCCTCCTCCTCCTCCGCACGGTAATGAAGCTAACAGACCTGGTGGCTTTTCCTGGATTGCTTCTCAGATGTCCAGGTGTAACACCCCCATTTATTTAAGAGCCTTTAGAAAGACATTCTCAAATAAATAGAGCTGTTACCATCTCGGAATGTCCGAGGTAGTGAATAACAAAGCAAAACAACCAAAGTACTTTATATAAAACTAATAAAATTTAAACTTTGATTATTACAGTTATTACGCAAAGAATAAAAGTACAACTGATAACATCTAAGTATGTGATCTAATTATAAGTAGGTCCAAGCCATGTCTCTCTCCTAGCCCAAGCTCCTAGTCCATCTGTCTCTGACCTGTAGAATCTACTCCCCATTCCGGATCATCGTAGGTGTACACGAATACACTGTCAACCTCGCGGTTGAGTAGGATAACACAATAATAAATAATGCAACAAATATGATATGCAAATGCCATGATATGCTCGAGCTCAATCACAATCTCAATCTCAAACCCTTGCACCAACCCATACCGAACCTTCCGGCAGAGTATAATCGGCCGTCGCCGAACACCAGCATACCAGCTGAGGTCACCAGGTCTAGTCCTGCAGAACTAGCCTGGGCCCAATAATATATCATCATCTCGAATCCGTATCCAATGCATATGTCATGCTCATGAATGCAACAATAATAATAATCATGCTTATGAATGCAACAATAATAATAATCCATCATAACCATATATCATTCTCATATCATTCATGCTCATCATCCATATCATACACTAAGCATCCACTCATAACATATAACTGTAGTATAGTGTCAGTGTATCCTACCTGATCAACCAACAACTCCGAGCACTCACGTAATCAACGGGAATCGGAAATACTCCACTTCAAACTCGTTGCCTATGAATATTACTTAATATTAATTCTCTATTTAACATAATACGTAAATTATTAATTAATTAGTCAACATCGTAAATTAACCCGTTATATAAATAAATTAACTTAACCAATAACTCGTCCTTATTAATTTTATGACTAACTTCAAATAAATAAAAGAACATTAAAAATATAATCGAACTATGGATAACCGTCACATTCTTGTATAACATTTACTTAACAACTTATATAATTAAAAGTTTGAACAACATTACTAATAATAACAATAATAACAATATTAATAATAATTGTAATAATATAATAACAATAACAATGATGATAAAAATACTAATAACATTTCATGATAATAATAATACTGGTGTATGGACCAAACAACAACAATAACAGCACTAATATTAATAATATAATACTAATAGTAATGATAATATCAAATAATAATAATATTAATCAATCTTCATGGTAAAGACGGATTAGAACTACTACTAATAATGATACACTAAAAGACAAAATAGCCGTATGTATAAACATTCAATTACGCAAACAGCCTCCCAATAGTACGAACATCAACCTCCTGACCACCAACTTCACAGCCTTTTCGACACCCCTTCCACCGCTTACACCACCACCTCACCACCGTGATCATCACCTATGCACCATGACGTACACTTTGACACCAACCACGACCTTTGACACCCCTCTAACAGCCCTCGAAACCAGCCCCAAAACTCCCTACCACAAACTCACTTGCGATACGTATTTTACCGACCCACTGTAAACAGCCCCTTAAACACCTTCTACCACCACTATCACCACCGCCTATCACTACCTTTGACACCTCACATCACCCTTAACCCCCTGGTGGTAAAGACTTGCCCTCGACACCCCTCACAACACCAAAAACAGTCGCATAAAAACGCAACACGAACTCGCGCGTCCCCTGTTTCCTGTACTCTTATTCGGTATACACCACTTCCTGCACTAATTACGGTGTCCCAACCACCCTACTACCACCAACATAGACCACCCTAAAATCCTACTACTTCTAACCTTAGACTCGTGCTCACAACAACCCTAACCAACGGTCGCATTAAAAAAAACAAACGAAAGTAAGAGTGATAAAACACGCGAAAACAGAGTAATAAAACGCAACTACTGTCGCCCCTTCACGATAATTGTTCTAACAGTTACGGTGGTCCTATGGTGGTTTATTGACGATAAACATGTTATTCATACTACAAATATTACATATAACCATAGAACCTTATGGCGATGCTCTGAAAAATACAATAAAACCGAGTGTTAAGTTACCTTCACGCAAGGGTTGGGGACCATGAGTGTGATGAATGTTTCTGCGTGGCTTTCTTTCTCTTTGTTCTCCTCCAATCTCATGGTAGGCCAGAAGGGTTTAGGGTGTAGATGTGGTAGGGTTCTTGGTGACAGTCAAAGAAGGCGGATTAGGATTAGGGTTTGTATGTGTTAACATGTCGATGGGTAGTATGTCGATGAGAGTAGGGTTTCTCTTTTGCTTCTATACTACGGTCTATTTCTACTCTACTCGGGTCCAAGTCCATTACCAAATAGTCCATCACGTAAACGAAGCACTATACTATCTACATACCATTATCGACTCGTAACTTAAAATAACCAAGTATGTATAATTTATTTATACTAATTAAATTAATTATGAGAATATAATTTTATTAGAACTAACATAAATATATATAAAAATTAGGATTTAAATATAATTATGACTTAAATAATAAAACGGGTATAAACGAGAAATAAATATAAAATATGAAATATATTTAATTATTAATATATTATCAAAATAAAAAATACGAATGAAATGTCAGTTTATGAAATAATCATCAAATATAAAATGATTATGAAATACGAAACGATCGTAGAAATACGATTTATAAAATAATAACAGTTTACGTAAAATACTTTATAAACATTCTATTTGAAATACTTGTATAAAACATGGTTTGACTGCCGTTGACCGAGTCTAATATACGGGGTATTACAGTCTTCCCTCCTTAAAATGAACTTCGTCCCGAAGTTCGCCACCCCGTAAAGATAACAAAACACCCCAGAAGCATAAGACAAACACAAGTAGTACATCTATATAAGCTCTAAAACGCGAAGTGTTACATTCTATCCCCCTTTAGAAACTTTGTCGCCAAAGTTTAACACACGACAGAAGTACCTGACACTTAAAGAACCGCAACATTGACCGAAACATAACAAATTAAAACAGCAGACTCCATCCATGGTCAAAACTCAGTCAGCCAATCACAACTACCACTTAGCCAGATCGTAAACCATCAAGATTTTACAATCCTATCCTCCTTAAAACATGGTTACGTCCCCGTAACTCCATTATAAAATTACACATCCAAAGCTCAAGAAGATCACCGAAACAACAATCACAACTCATCTGATAAGTTAAGTACTCTATACTAGGCAACTGGCATCTGACTTTTAAAGCAACAAACATATTTGTCAATTTTATGCTACGCAGTAAAACTAAGTCAAGGTAACTAACACTTATATATCCCTTGCAAATTTTGACACAAAATTAACACATTTACATCAATGTAGACAATCAGCTAACTTATGGTTCATAATTGACGAATTGAAACGTTTTATATTAGTATTCATATTATAGAAGAAAAATTCATATTTCTACACATCGGTTTTAGAGAAAGACAATAGGCAAAAATCAAGCAAGGTAATAGCGTCTGTATAATTGAAACTACTTTATATAAGACTCACCCTATCATATAATGAATATCATATAAGAACATTACATGGTTACAATACAATATCCATATTTGATTAAACTTTTATATTTAAATCTTTACCGTTTCAACAATCATACATCATGCAGCAACTTCCGAAAATCATAATTAAATAACGGCTTAGCTATTCTGCGAGATATTATCGTTTTTAGCAAAATATAAGGAAGTAACTAATCATAGTAAAGAGAATAAATTGCAAGGCTTAAGGATATTATTTATAACAAATTTTACAACTCGTGATCTGGACAGCAATTAGACAGAAAATTAGGCAACTTGCAAAAATCACAATTAAATAACTACTCGTTAAGATTTTACGTGGCTTATCATTTTGAAAACATGAATGAATATTCTAAACAGTAGAGTTAGAATTATGCACAAACAATAATCATGTTTTAAATGATTTCCTTTGCAAAAACATGGGTCAAAACAGAACTGTGCAGTAACAGTTTGACCACTGTCGACAAAATATTTATTTCTCTAAAAATATAACTCCTATTAACATGAAACCAAAAGCATTGGAGAGCTAACTCATAAGGTTATCAATTATCATACATAAAATTTTCATATACATATATGGAACACATTTTAAATGGCAGCTCGCACAAACAAAGTAACATTCTGGAAATTTATCAAAATTTTTAGTTCCTTTGCAATTTCACATTACTACATCGAAACTCAACCATTCCTCTTCCAAAGTACGTTGTCATAATATTTGAAGCATAGGCATCACTTTGCACCATATTAACATTCATTCCTCATTTCAACTATAATTTGTCATCTAGTACACAGTAAAAAAATTGAAACTGAAAGTAGAATCAATTAAATAATTCATTAGTTATATATGCATAAATAAATATGGAATTGGCATGTAAATTTAAAACATAACCTACACATAACTATATAACATTCATGGTTCGGGGCAACGCATTCCGCATATCACGAGACATGGATTGCTAAGGCATTTAGTAAGATAATAACAATCACAAATCTCAAAATTCGATCACATTTGCCTAGTAAGCCAAACAGTAAACTCTTGCAAAGAATAAGGAATCCAAATAAGAAGTATATACAGTACACTCAGAAGAGCAACAAAACAATTATCACGAGACATTCGTTTCGGTCTACTAGCTTTAGTCATTGGACTTAACTTGATTACGCATCCTGTAATATCGCCTGGCTGACTCTATTAACCATTCCAGTCAATCATGGTCATATCTCTCCTACATCTAACCTCCTAGGTAGCTATAGCTTATGGTGCTTCTATCATCATCTCATTACACACATCGTTATACTATATTTCTACTAAGGGTTCAGGGATCATAAAACCGCATGCATATCACTATACAAGTCAAACTCATATTTTAACTCATATACTCATACTCATATTCCAAAACTTGGAAGTCATATATCTCAACCGACATTCAATATCATTATCATGCTTCACAATACAGATCTCCAACCATGTTTCACATCATAACTTACCTCATTCCCCTCCTGCAAAACTGTTAGTACAAAATAGGCAATATAGGCAAGGTCTGATCCTTTATCTTGTTACTACCCACCCTCTGCATCACTCAAAGGTTACCAGGTTAAACCGAAAGGGCCAATGGCTTGGTTTGAGGGGGGGCCTAACTCATCCCAATCCTGGGGCTCCTAACAGTTATTAGCCTGGGTTTCATTTTATTTGACTCTTCCTATGTTCATTAATTTTATTCATTTGTTATTAGGCCTGAGGATCGTTCGCTCTGATACCACTTTGTAACAACCCCATTTATTTAAGAGCCTTTAGCAAGACATTCTCAAATAAATAGAGCTGTTACCATCTCGGAATGTCCGAGGTAGTGAATAACAAAGGAAAACAACCAAAGTACTTTATATAAAACTGATAAAATTTAAACTTTGATTATTACAGTTATTACGCAAAGAATAAAAGTACAACCGATAACATCTAAGTATGTGATCTAATTCTAAGTAGGTCCAAGCCATGTCTCTCTCCTAGCCCAAGCTTCTAGTCCATCTGTCTCTGACCTGTAGAATCTACTCCCTATTCCGGATCATCGTAGGTGTACACGAATACACTGTCAACCTCGCGGTTGAGTAGGATAACACAATAATAAATAATGCAACAAATATGATATGCAAATGCCATGATATGCTCAAGCTCAATCACAATCTCAATCTCAATCTCAAACCCTTGCACCAACCCATAACGAACCTCCCGGCAGAGTATAATCGGCCGTCGCCGAACACCAGCATACCAGTTGAGGTCACCAGGTCTAGTCCTGCAGAACTAGCCTGGGCCCAATAATATATCATCATCTCGAATCCGTATCCAATGCATATGTCATGCTCATGAATGCAACAATAATAATAATCATGCTTATGAATGCAATAGTAATAATAATCCATCATAACCATATATCATTCTCATATTATTCATGCTCATCATCCATATCATACACTCAGCATCCACTCATAACATATAACTGTAGTATAGTGTCAGAGTATCCTACCTGATCAACCAACAACTCCGAGCACTCTCGTAATCAACGGGAATCGGAAATACTCCACTTTAAACTCGTTCCCTATGAATATTACTTAATATTAATTCTCTATTTAACATAATACGTAAATTATTAATTAATTAGTCAACATCGTAAATTAACCCGTTATATAAATAAATTAACTTAACCAACCCGTCCTTATTACTTTTATGACTATGTAAAACCCCTCGCGAAAGCGGAAATCTAAAACATACAAAGTACTAAAAATGCAGCGGAATTAAAACTTTTTAAACATAACATCATGCGAGTTGAATTAAAAACTGAAACGTAAACTGAAACTGATATAAACGAAATAGATAAGTATAAGAGTTCTAAGTACGGAAATCAAAATAAATAAAAAGCCTGGGATGGAGCATCCCTACAGGCACCAAAAGATAACTGTATCAAAACTAAGATTCTAGCTAATCGATAAACGTGTAAGTCATATGATGAAAGGATCATCACTCGCTAGCTCTCAAGTGAACCCCGATCCAACCTGCATGTACCTACATACATGAAAACATGTACGCCACAATCAGTGGGGAGTGACTAGAGTTCTCCTAGCCACCTTTTGTAACGACACGTAACAAGTAAAGCAATACAGAATACTCCAACATATATAAACATGTGAAGCATAAACATCTCATCAACTGTTCTCAAACTATCATGCAATATTAATGCACGGCTCTCAACCAACTTCATAAACCGTTAGGAAGGAGAGCCGATTTCCTTACTGGTTACCCAGTCGGGGGGTCTTTCAATCCAACTATTTATGAAACCGATCCAAGAGTCATCCAATGCCTTGGATGAACAAATTATAACTCAAGTATTATAATCATTAACCTCATCATACATATCTGACACTATACCAATATCAAGGCAAGCAGATAAGACTCGGCAAGTATAAGGTTCAGCGGTCAACTTAAGACATAACCTACATACTAATCAATCAGCAAGTGTAAAGGTTCAGCAGTCAACTTACGACATAACCTAAACACCAAAACATTCAGCAAGCAAGGACTCAGAGGCCAACTTAAGGCATGGACCCGCCAATCAGCAAGACACTAGACTCAGAGGCCAACTTAAGGCATAGACTAGCACCCAAAAGTAAAGGACTCAGAGGCCAGTTTAAGGCATGTCCCTTCACTACATCACAAGATACTAGACTCAGAGGCCAGCTTAAGGCATGTCCTAGCATCAAACATCTGCACTCCGGGTGAGGTGTTACGACCTAAATGCCCCGTTGTGCAGCTGCTCTACGCGTCAGACTCAGAGGCCAACTTAAGGCATGTTCCAACGCGATCACAACAAACATGTCTGGGCTCAGAGGCCAGCTTAAGGCATATCCCCATATATGACAAAGAACTCACGTATTAAGTTCAGAGGCCAGCTTAAGGCATAACTTAATACGCAACAAAGCAATATCATCAAGGTCTATGAACTAATCTATAGTTCTACTCTCTTAACTTCTAATCAACACTTAATTGACCCCAGGAACTAAGTTGAGGGAGAGCCGGTTTCCCTTTCGGTTACCCGATCGGGGGGTCTCTATCCTCACTCCATTCCCGAACCCAATATAGTGTTGCCCATCCTTCAGGGACCTCAAATACATATCAAAGGTACAAGGAACGAGTTTCAAACAAAACTGATCAACCGTGTAAAAGTTATGAACGATTTACAAAATTGCAAACAAGCTACAGGGGTCCCCAGCCGGTCAGCAGGCAGCCGGCCTACCGGCTGGTAACCCATCTCAACCTCCTTCTTCTTTACGTAAAACAATCACAAAGGAGTCCCAGCCGGTCGGCAGGCAGCCGACCCACCGGCTGGGAACCCCAATTCCCAAACTGACGCAATTCACTAAAGAGGCTGCCAGCCGGTTGGCAGGCAGCCGGCCTACCGGCTGGCATCCCAAGCCTATGTTCCTACAATACGCGAAAATACCTACAATGCACTCCCAGCCGGCTGGCAGGCGGCCGGTCTGCCGGCTGGGCACGCTAATACTACGAAATCCAAAAATCGCAAAAACAACTAAAAGCTTCCCCAGCCGGTCGACCGGCGGCCGGTCGGTCGACCGGCTCAGAGAGCCTGCTCGAGAAAAACGCGATTTCCAGCCTATGTCAAAACTCCAAAAATCGATACCAAATCTTAAGAATCGCTACAAGTAAAGTTTACTCAACATCATAAATCACTCAATAACACTAACTAACAGCAAACAAACCCATAACAATCCTCAATACGATTATACAATGTATCCGTCGCAAAACATGAAATTTCTGAAAATTGCTTATGAACATGTGAAACATCAACAAGGCATGGATTCAACAAGTAAGAACATTCCTAAACATGTTTCTAAGTCCATTAATCATCCAACTTAAACAAAAATCAGAAACCATAACAAGAACACAACAAAAACTTGCTATTTTAACAAAAAGGCCGACTTACTCGTAATCGTCACCTTATAAGCGTTTAAGCTCCAATCTCTTCTTCACTCTTGCCACTAACTTCCTTAGGATCCCCTAAGCCGTCCCCTACAACAAGCAAAACGGTGTTAAGAGGGTAAATTCGAAGTATACTCAAAACAGCCCAAATTTCGAGTTGAAGGAAACGAGAAACGGAAGTGATAGATGGCTTGCAAATTCGATGAGGATTCCGAAAATGTTATTATTACCTTGATTTGATGAACGGATGATGAAGAAATAAGGAAAAGAAGATGAATGTTTATGGAGGTTTTGTGAGGAAATGTTTTACTGTTCTATTGTTTTGAGATGATGAATGTGTCGACATTCATAGGGAAGTGGTAGGGTTTATTTGTCCTTTCCGTTAAAATGAAACGGGTTTGGATAACACAAACGGGTTTTGTTGAGTCGGGTTACTAGCCAAGTTATATTCGTCTTAAGGACTTAAGGTTCTTAAGACGGATCTTAACGGAACATTTAAAATTAACTTATCAATAATCATTAAAGTGTTATTTAAAATGAATTAACATCAAATTTTAAAATATTATTTTATCCCGTAACAATCATTGAAACCTTTAAAAATATATTTTATTACTTAAAATAACTAAAAGCCTTTAAATATAGTTCACGAAAATACGGGCTGTTACAATCACCCAATCTTCAAAAAGTTTCGTCCTCGAAACTCGAAGGTAGAAGTAAGTACAAAAACAACTCCAACTTCCAAAATATATCATGCGGGTTATGATAACCCAAAACTTTATCTTGCAAAAAGGTTTCAAGAACAAAAGGTTTCAAGGCACAAGTCTTGTCAATGGATATTGGGATTCTCGTTACGTATTCAAGAGTCCGACATTCCAAATCTGAGACAAGTCCCAAAATTTTGTTCAAATAAAGTTCAAAATTATATTGATTCGGTGTTGACTAGACCTGGCAAAAATATACCGAACCCGAAAAACCGATCGAAAATAACTGAATCGACACCTGACCGTACATCCGAAAGGTATAACTAAACTTGAAACCGAAACCTGAATCAACCTGAACTGATTCGAAATTGAACTGAATTTGTAATATCCGAAATAGACCCGAGATCGAATAAACCTGAACTGTTTCAACCTGAACTGGTTTGACCCGAATCGAAACACACCCGAACCGTTTTCAACCGAAACCCGAAATTACCCGAATGTAGTAATTTTCGTTTGTCAAACAAAACAAAAGAAATTAATTATTTATATACATATTTTTATATTGGCGGGTAAAATGATGGTCGGCGGTAAATTATTCGAGAATCTACAATTTTTGGAGGCAAAATATAATTAGTTCGTCAATTTTTGGAGGCAAAATCTTTTTTTTTTACCATATTTGACTGCAATTTCAACCGAAATGATAAAAAAGAATCTGACAAAAGAGATTTAGATGAACAAAATAACTAATCAAAGATTTAAAGCGCAAAATCTGGAAATTTCATTAATTAATTAGAGATAATTAGAGATCTTCTTACCGAAATGAGATATCCTTTCTATCTTTACAAAATATATGGTGTATACGTGTTATGGACTGTATACCATATTTACGAATTGCGATTATTAAAAAGGAAAGTAGTTGGTGACTTGGTGTTATGGTGTATACGTGTATTTTTTTCGACAAGGGTTGTATACTTGTATTGACGTAATGAGTTTTTGATTTTTTGATTTTTATCATTTATTCATTTGTCATATGCCATTTGCTATTGTTTTACATTTTAGTTTTTAGTTTTTGACTTTTTAATTTTAGTTAGATGAACTTATAAGTTATTAAGTTATTAAGTATCAAGTGGAGAAATAAGTACATAAAATTAAAAAGTCAAAAACTAAAAACTAAAATGTAAAACAATAGCAAATGGCAAATGGCAAATGAATAAATGATAAAAATTAAAAAAATCAAAAACTCATTACGTCAATACACGTATACAGCCTTTGTCGAAAAAAATACACGTATACACCATAACACCAAGTCACCAACTACTTTCCTTTTTTAATAATCACAATTCGTAGGTATTACATGTTTGACCGTTCATATTTAAATTATTTGTATATATAATATATCAATAATTATAAAAAAAATAGATAAGAAAAAAAATGTGGAATCAAATTATATTACTACTAGTTTTATACCCGTGCACAAAATGCACAAATATATAAATATATACATATATAATAAATAAAATTCAAAGTATATACTTTGAATTTATATACAAATTATAATTTTTCAATTTTTGAAATATGAATGATTATACTCAATAATTGCTTTTTACATATCGTCTTAGTTTAAGACGACTTTCACATATGATTAAATTAAAACTGAAAACAAAAAAAGAAGTAAATACGAAATAAAACATACTTGAAAACAAAAAGAGACCTATAAACATTTATTAATATTTATTAACTTAGACGATCTTAAACAAAAAATACGGTAAAATACATTTATAAATTTTTTTTCGCCGATTTTTTTTTATGTTTCCGACGTAATATGCAACTGTAAATATTTATTAATATTTTCTTGTTTTTTTCTATTTTAATCATTGAAAAATGATATTATATTTAATCTAAGGAATTAGACCCCATTAATGAATGAGTGGTAAATTTATTCGATACATCTTGTTTACAACCGTTGCAAATTAAAACGAAAGGGGTGGTAATAATGAGCAAGTATACATTTACCGAATTAGCAAAAAGGAATGATGAAAATGACAAAAAAAATCAACTTTCCAACTGTTTAATTATTTGACAATTTTTTGTTGTTATAATTTTCTTTAATTTATTAATAATGTAATATTAGTAATTAAAATGTAAACTTTAAGACTATGGCTGATAGTTTGGAAATAAAAATACTTGATATTAAGTGGTGGGGTAAGGCATAAAAGAAGTTTTTATTGAAATACTTGTATTTTAATGAACCGTTATATATTGTTATTTATATTTTTTTAGGGATGTTATTTATATTTTCAATTAATAATATTTTGATCAGATCGTATTTTATTATGACAATGACGAAATCTAATAGTCGAAACGATTACGTAGTTAGGAAGGAGGAATGATCACAATTAATTGAGAATTTTGGGGTGAGAGAAATTAAATTAATAAAAGTTAGTGGGCCATTTTTTTTCCTTATTTCAAGGAACCAATGAGAGTGGTTTAATTTCTATTCCTTTTATAGAGTTAGATTAAAAGAATTTGAAATATTATCAGACAAAAATCTAAAAATTATATCAAAAAAAAATCGAAATATTTGATATATAAATATAATCCAATATTAATCCCTTGACATCCGATCCGAATATGGCCCGAATCGAATCTCATCTGCTCTGATATTGACCCGACCCGAGTCTCATCTGTTCCGAAATTAACCTGACTCGAACCTGAACTGACCCGAAATATTTACAACCGATTAAAAGCGAAAACTGATTCCAACCTAAATTGAACTGAACTGAAATCGAAAATAATTTTAAACCGAAATAACCCAATCCGAATGAAACTGATCCGAAACTGAATCGAATGACCCGTTTGCCAGGTCTAGTGTTGACAAGCACGGCACAGGTTATCAGATGTCTCTAATAACAGGTTTAGTGGCAGTCAACGCTGAAATCTGATAAAATCGTAAAACATTATACTCTTTAAAACCAAGTTTTCTTTAAATCGACCAATACTCCCAAATTCTTGAAAAAGTAAAATTGTAACAATGACTAAAAGTCGCTTCTAACGGAAGAGAAGCAGTTTCAAATTCTTAAAACAACTAAGCTTTTTCCAAAAACGGTGGATTTAAAGTCGACAATTGGGGAACGAGTTCCAAAACAGCGTTTGAGAGCGCGGAAACAGTCGCAGAGCTTATTTTCGATACGAAGGATTAGGGGTTTCAAGCCTCGCGGCTGCAAGAACACAAAAAAGAGGGTTGAAGGAACGGAACAATCAAGTCGAAGGTTAAAGAAGACGGTAACCTTTGCCAGACATGGGTACACTAACCGCTCAATCCATGATCAAAACATCGTTACAACGATTCCTAGTATATCCCAAAAAGGCGATTTCTGTAACTTCGATGCTCACAATGGTTTCACGGTTCCTCTTACCCTTCTCTCATCCGCAAAACAAGTATTCTTCAACAAGAAGGTTTCCAAAACTCTCACTCAGTTCACTCATAAATCTGTTAGGCCAAGGTTAAGGATTCTCTCACTCAAGGTGGAAACCTAATACACATACCTCGGACCAAGGTTTACGCACTTTCTAAATCTAAATATGAATTCTATCACCAAAACATCGAATTCTGAAATTAGGATACCAAACCTTCTACGTCATGGCTTTTCTCAATCGGGCAGACCATAACCAAAATTACCTATGTCCTTTAGTCCTACGTAAATCAATTCCATCAAATTCATTCTATTGGGTACTTCGATATCCTAAGTTCTCCAAGGTCATCTGTCACCATAAAACGAACACCCCAAGGTAAGGTCTCAGTAAGGTAACAACTCCCAAGTCAAGCAAGTCTATGACTGGTCCTCATGACTAGTTCCTCAAAATGGTTCCGATCTCAAAGTTCCTCGAAGTCTAAAGCAACATTATCCTTTTGATGATTTATTCCTCAAAGTTTAGATAACCCATCTCAGATAGTTCCCAATGACAATTCAATCAAACTCTCAGAATACTCAACTCATGTGATATATCTACTATACTTGTACCACAGTCCACAAATAACCATACTCAAATCAACGCGTTTATGGACTTACATCCCTCAATGAATTATTCATTCTCAAACTGATGATGTATCCTAGATTTCCTTTAAGTCCTTCGTTAGATAGTACCATGATCCATTAAGTAACTTAAGATCAACCACTCAGTCAATTCCACAAGTTCTTGTAAAGGTTTCAATGTTCCCACACCGTTACTAACAACTCTCGTTCCTCAAGTTCAAACAGCATTAACTTACCTCATTCACTTATCGGACAACATCAGTACTTTAAGCATATTCCTCGAAATTAAACCTCACTCTAAGTTCCTCTAGATCCTCAAATGGATACTCCAAACTTACAATTACCCATGACTTCGCAAGATTCTCACGCCTAAGTTCCATTAAAGTCGTGTATACCACTCTACCTAGCACAGTTATCCCATCGTTCACTTACCCTTCCCATTTGTAACATGTGGACACTAAGATCAACAAAACACATTCCTTTAGCTCTATAGATTTTCCTCAAGTAACAAAACTCTCTCAATCATGGTCTGCAACTGTCCTCAAGAAATTCCCCACGTCTGTCTATGGTAGGTTACCGCACAAGGTGTTTCAGGATAAGCAAGCTACTAGGTGAATTCAAGAGAACATGCAGATAGTCCACAAGGAAGGTCGAGAAAAGTCTAAGGAAAGAGATTAAGATCTTAACAGTTATACGTACACCAGATTACACATAAGGTAGTAGACATGTACGTACCGGTAGATGGATCTGGGGGAGCTTCTGTCTCCGCCTGAATCTGAACAGCTCTAGCTCCACTGGTCTCATCCTCTGGGTCAGTAGTGACAGTTCTGTTGATGGCGCCATTCCCTACGCGACACTCGAAAGAGCGATGTCCAAATCCCTCGCAGGTGAAGCATTGGTGTGGGTTGCCATTGCAGTCAAGTCCAAGGTGAAGATCCTTGTGGCACTTGAAGCACTTAAGGGGAACGTCCGATGGGAGGCTCATGCTCCGGATTTGGGAAGTCTTAACTCTCTGGGACTTCTTGTTCTTCTGGGACACTTCCTCTTTCCAAGAGGAGAGGAGGCAAGAGGGCTAAGAGGTCTCCCGCTTCGGCATCTATGCAAAGGCGGTGGAGGAGGAAAGAAGGCTTTAGATTCCTCACAATAGATCTTTTAAGGGTCCTCCGCTCGCAAAACACCGTAGTAACTCTGGAAGTAAGAAGTCGGGTCACCACTGGCTACACTCCTAGTCTCAGCATTAAGCTTGCTCCGAAACAGATAGGCTTTGTCTTCCTCTCTCTCAACTAGCTGTGGGACAAAGTGAATCAGCTCCTCAAATCGATTGGTGAAGGCTTGAACAGAAAGGGTTCCTTGGCGAAGGTTCATGAACTCGGTCATCTTATCTTGGCGGATGTCCCTATGGTAGAACCTCATGCCAAGAAGAGTCTTGAAACGACTCCAAGTAAAAGTAGGGTCACGAGTAGCAGGAGCCTGATCGTCAACCACCAACTTCTAGCCTCACGAACTAAGAACTGAGATGCTACTCGGGTCTGATCCTCAGGTCGAACGCCATAAATCATGAAGTTCCTTTCCATGTCAAAGAACCAAGTGGTGAGGGTCGCAGCACTGGTCTCTCCATCGAATGTCTTAGCTGCATTCCTCCACATCTGGGTAATAATCCAAGCCAATCCTCCAAGTTGGTTACTTTCCGAGGTTTGAAAAGAAGAAGAAGGCATAGACGACCTAGCTATGCAATCCTGAAGAGTTTGAATGAGGGCTTGTGTCTCAGAATTCTCATCATTGGTTGGCTCTGTCATTCTTCAATCATAAGAGAGTAAACCATTAGACGTATTCCTAACAAGGCACAAACAGACTACAATATAAGTCCTTAAATCTACCCCATCTCTCATTCATTATTTGTTTATTTGGTCAAGTTAAGGTTGGGGGTCACATGAGTGCGTCGGGAGCAATAATGCTCTGATACCAACTGTAAAACCCCTCGCGAAAGCGGAAATATAAAACATACAAAGTACTAAAAATGCAGCGGAATTAAAACTTTTTAAACATAAACATCATGCGAGGTGCATTAAAAACTGAAACGTAAACTGAAACTGATATAAACGAAATAGATAAGTATAAGAGTTCTAAGTACGGAAATCAAAATAAATACAAAGCCTGGGATGGAGCATCCCTACAGGCACCAAAAGATAACTGTATCAAAGCTAAGAGTCTAGCTAATCGATAAACGTGTAAGTCATATGATGAAAGGATCATCACTCGCTAGCTCTCAAGTGAACCCCGATCCAACCTGCATGTACCTACATACATGAAAACATGTACGCCACAATCAGTGGGGAGTGACTAGAGTTCTCTTAGCCACCTTTTGTAACGACACGTAACAAGTAAAGCAATACGGAATACTCCAACATATATAAACATGTGAAGCATAAACATCTCATCAACTGTTCTCATACTATCATGCAATATTAATGCACGGCTCTCAACCAACTTCATAAACCGTTAGGAAGGAGAGCCGGTTTCCCTACTGGTTACCCAGTCAGAGGGTCTTTCAATCCAACTATTTATGAAACCGATCCAAGAGTCATCCAATGCCTTGGATGAACAAACTATAACTCAAGTATTATAATCATTAACTTCATCATACATATCTGACACTATACCAATATCAAGGCAAGCAGATAAGACTCGGCAAGTATAAGGTTCAGCGGTCAACTTAAGACATAACCTACATATTAATCAATCAGCAAGTGTAAAGGTTCAGCGGTCAACTTAAGACATAACCTAAACACCAAAACATTCAGCCAGCAAGGACTCAGAGGCCAACTTAAGGCATGGACCCGCCAATCAGCAAGACACTAGACTCAGAGGCCAACTTAAGGCATAGACTAGCACCCAAAAGTAAAGGACTCAGAGGCCAGCTTAAGGCATGTCCCTTCACTACATCACAAGATACTAGACTCAGAGGCCAGCTTAAGGCATGTCCTAGAATCAAACATCTGCACTCCGGGTGAGGTGTTACGACCTAAATGCCCCGTTGTGCAGCTGCTCTACACGTCAGACTCAGAGGCCAACTTAAGGCATGTTCCAACGCGATCACAACAAACATGTCTGGGCTCAGAGGCCAACTTAAGGCATATCCCAGACACGACAACCATACACATATAGGGCTCAGAGGCCAGCTTAAGGCATATCCCCATATATGACAAACAACTCACGTATTAAGTTCAGAGGCCAGCTTAAGGCATAACTTAATACGCAACAAAGCAATATCATCCAGGTCTATGAACTAATCTATAGTTCTACTCTCTTAACTTCTAATCAACACTTAATTGACCCCAGGAACTAAGTTGAGGGAGAGCCGGTTTCCCTTTCGGTTACCCGACTGGGGGGTCTCTATCCTCACTCCATTCCCGAACCCAACATAGTGTTGCCCATCCTTCGGGGACCTCAAATACATATCAAAGGTACAATTCAAGGAACGAGTTTCAAACAAAACTGATCAACCGTCTAAAAGTTATGAACGATTTCCAAATTGCAAACAAGCTACAGGGGTCCCCAGCCGGTCGGCAGGCAGCCGGCCTACCGGATGGTAACCCATCTCAACCTCCTTCTTCTTTACTTAAAACAATCACAAAGGAGTCCCAGCCGGTCGGCAGGCAGCCGGCCCACCGGCTGGGAACCCCAATGCCCAAACTTACGCAATTCACTAAAGAGGCTGCCAGCCGGTTGGCAGGCAGCCGGCCTACCGGCTGGCATCCCAAGCCTATGTTCCTACAATACGCGAAAGTACCTACAATGCACTCCCAGCCGGCTAGCAGGCGGCCGGTCTGCCGGCTGGGCACGCTAATACTACGAAATCCAAAAACGCAAAAACAACTAAAAGCTTCCCTAGCCGGTCGACTGGCGGCCGGTCGGTCGACCGGCTCAGAGATCCCGCTCGAGAAAAACGCGATTTCCAGCCTATGTCAAAACTCCAAAAATCGATACCAAATCTTAAGAATCGCTACAAGTAAAGTTCTCAACATCACAAATCACTCAATAACACTAACTAACAGCAAACAAACCCATAACAATCCTCAATACGATTATACAATGTATCCGTCGCAAAACATGAAATTTCTGAAAATTACTTATGAACATGTGAAACATCAACTAGGCATGAATTCAACAAGTAAGAACATTCCTAAACATGTTTCTAAGTCCATTAATCATCCAACTTAAACAAAAATCAGAAACCATAACAAGAACACAACAAAAACTTGCTATTTTAACAAAAAGGCCAAGTTACTCGTAATCGTCACCTTATAAGCGTTTAAGCTCCAATCTGTTCTTCACTCTTGCCACTAACTTCCTTAGGATCCTCTAAGCCTTCCCCTACAACAAGCAAAACGGTGTTAAGAGGGTAAATTCGAAGTATACTGAAAACAGCCCAAATTTCGAGTTGAAGGAAACGAGAAACGGAAGTGATAGATGGCTTGCAAATTCGATGAGGATTCCGAAAATGTTATTATTAACTTGATTTGATGAACGGATGATGAAGAAATAAGGAAAAGAAGATGAATGTTTATGGAGGTTTTGTGAGGAAATGTTTTACTGTTCTATTGTTTTGAGATGATGAATGTGTCGACATTCATAAGGAAGTGGTAGGGTTTATTTGTCCTTTCCGTTAAAATGAAATGGGTTTGGATAACACAAACGGGTTTTGTTGAGTCGGGTTACTAGCCAAGTTATATTCGTCTTAAGGACTTAAGGTTCTTAAGACGGATCTTAACGGAACATTTAAAATTAACTTATCAATAATCATTAAAGTGTTATTTAAAATGAATTAACATCAAATTTTAAAATATTATTTTATCCCGTAACAATCATTGAAACCTTTAAAAATATATTTTATTACTTAAAATAAATAAAAGCCTTTAAATATAGTTCACGAAAATACGGGCTGTTACAGACTAACTTCAAATAAATAAAGGAACATTAAAAATATAATCGAACTATCGATAACCGTCACATTCTTGTATAACATTTACTTAACAACTTATATAATTAAAAGTGTGAACAACATTACTAATAATTACAATAATAACAATATTACTAATAATTGTAATAATATAATAACAATAACAATGATGATAAAAATACTAATAACATTTCATGATAATAATAATAATGGTGTATGGACCAAACAACAACAATAACAACACTAATATTAATAATATAATACTAATAGTAATGATAATATCAAATAATAATAATATTAATCAATCTTCATGGTAAAGACGGATTAGAACTACTACTAATAATGATACACTAAAAGACAAAATAGCCGTATGTATAAACATTCAATTACGCAAACAGCCTCCCAATAGTACGAACATCAACCTCCTGACCACCAACTTCACAGCCTTTTCGACACCCCTTCCACCGCTTACACCACCACCTCACCACCGTGATCATCACCTACGCACCATGACGTACACTTTGACACCAACCACGACCTTTGACACCCCTCTAACAACCCTCGAAACCAGCCCCGAAACTCCCTACCACAAACTCACTTGCGATACGTATTTTACCGACCCACTCTAAACAGCCCCTTAAACACCTTCTACCACCACTATCACCAGCGCCTATCACTACCCTTGACACCTCACATCACCCTTAACCCCCTGGTGGTAAAGACTAGCCCTCGACACCCCTCACAACACCAAAAACAGTCGCATAAAAACGCAACACGAACTCGCGCGTCCCCTGTTTCCTGTACTCTTATTCGGTATACACCACTTCCTGCACTAATTACGGTGTCCCAACCACCCTACTACCACCAACATAGACCACCCTAACATCCTACTACTGCTAACCTTAGACTCGTGCTCACAACAACCCCAACCAACGGTCGAATTAATAAAAAAAACAAACGAAAGTAGGAGTGATAAAACACGCGAAAACAGAGTAATAAAACGCAGCTACTGTCGCCCCTTCACGGTTATTGTTCTAACAGTTACGGTGTTCCTATGGTGGTTTATTGAAAATAAACATGTTATTCATACTACAAATATTACATATAACCATAGAACCTTATGGCAATGCTCTGAAAAATATAATAAACCGAGTGTTAACTTACCTTCACGCAAGGGTTGGGGACCATGAGTGTGATGATTGTTTTTGCGTGGCTTTCTTTCTCTTTGTTCTCCTCCAATCTCATGGTAGGCCAGAAGGGTTTAGGTTGTAGATGTGGTAGGGTTCTTGCTGACAGTCAAAGAAGGCGGATTAGGATTAGGGTTTGTATGTGTTAACATGTCGATGGGTAGTATGTCGATGAGAGTAGGGTTTCTCTTTTGCTTCTATACTACGGTCTATTGCTACTCTACTCGGGTCCAAGTCCATTACCAAATAGTCCATCACGTAAACGAAGCACTATACTATCTACATACCATTATCGACTCTTAACTTAAAATAACCAAGTATGTATAATTTATTTATACTAATTAAATTAATTAGGAGAATATAATTTTATTAGAACTAACATAAATATATATAAAAATTAGGATTTAAATATAATTATGACTTAAATAATAAAACGGGTTTAAACGAGAAATAAATATAAAATATGAAATATATTTAATTATTAATATATTATCAAAATAAATAAATACGAATGAAATGTCAGTTTATGAAATAATCATCAAATATAAAATGATTATAAAATACGAAATGATCGTAGAAATACGATTTATAAAATAATAACAGTTTACGTAAAATACTTTATAAACATTCTATTTGAAATACTTGTATAAAACATGGTTTGACTGCCGTTGACCGAGTCTAATATACGGCGGTGAAGTTGACCCAGTTGCTCTTTCAGAGTGGTTTCGAGAGATGGAGAAGAGTTTTGCCATGTATTCAGTAGTCAGGGAGGATAGGGTGCGTCTAGCCACTCACTTTCTGACATTGGAGGTTGATAGATGGTGGACTTTGCTTGTCCGACTTTTCTACTGGACCCACTATTCGATTGGGAAGAGTTCAAGGAGAAGATTGAGACTCGCTTCTATCCTAATATAAGGAGCTTCGTTCACAGAGATTGAAGGAATTTATGGATCTTAAGCAAGGGAAGATGACGGTGCAAGAGTTCACAGACAAGTTCAACCAGCTAGCTCACTTTGCTTCCAGGTTTGTGAGAGATGAGTCAGAGAGGGTGTACTTCTAGAGAGGGAAGTTGGGACCCCGTATTGAGAGTATGGTTCGCCGAGATTCGACTTCCTTTGTTGAGGTGTACGATGACGCCATCTGGGCTGAGAGTTCTATCAGGGCTATTGATGCTGAGACTCGTGCTGCTACTGAAAGTGCTTCTTCACATCAGAGATCTATTTATCAGGGCAAGAGACCTTTCGTTCCATCCACAGCACCTGCTACTTCTCAGAAGAAGAGGTTTGAGAGGTTTGTCGCTCCGGTCGCTAAGACCACTATTCACACATATATTACTTCGGGTACTTGTCACCGTCGTGGTAAACCTTCTCATCCTGGTTTTGATTGCTTGAAGAATGCCTACAAGTGCTACACTTGTAATGGATTTGGGCATAGATTATTTGAGTGTCCAGAGAAGAACACTTTTATTGGCTAGGCTGCCACTGCTGTTGCAGCTACTCGAGGAGGCAAGGGAAAGGGGAAGATCTTTGTTATGACTAGAGCAGAGGTTGAGGCTCATCCTGATATCATTGGTGGTATATTTTCTATCCTCGGTGTTGAGTGCTTTATCCTATTCGATACTGGTGCTTCATTCTCTTTTATATCGACTCATTTCGCCGATAGACTAGCTCTGGAGTCTTCTGTTGTTGAGGAGACTTCTATCTCATTGCCTTCCGGAGATGTTTTCTCCTGCTCTTCTTCTCATAGGGATGTTCCTATTGTTATTGGTTGTGCCACATTTCCAGCGGAGTTACTGAGATTTTCTCTCGAGGAATTTGACATTATCCTCGGTATGGATTGGTTATCGCAATACCATGCTCGCTTCGAGTGTCGCGACCATAAAATCTGCTTGAGGAGTTCTTCAGAAGTTCGTGTTTCCTATAAGGGAACTCACCCCCGAAAGGGTGTTCGCATCATTTCATCGATGAAAGCGTCTTATCTTCTTAGGAAGGGTTGCCAATCCTTCCTATGTGTTGTTTCAGCTGCGAAGCCTTCGCTACCGAAGCTTGAGGATGTAGCCATTGTTCGAGAGTTTTCAGATGTCTTTCCAGAGGAGTTGCCGGGTATACCTCCTGAGAGAGATGTTGAGTTTACGATCGAGCTTGTTCCAGGTACCGGACCGATATCCAAGGCTCCCTATCGTTTGGATCCGCCTGAATTGAAAGAGTTGAAGCAGCAATTGGAAGAGATGATCGAGAAGGGATTCATTCGACCGAGTGCCTCTCCTTGGGGTGCTCCAGTGCTTTTTGTCAAGAAGAAAGATGGATCGATGAGACTGTGTATTGACTATAGGGAATTGAACATGGTTACGGTGAAGAACCGTTATCCGCTACCTAGGATTGATGACTTGTTTGATCAGCTTAGAGGTGCTTCGAGATTTTCCAAGATTGATCTACGGTCAGGGTATCACTAGATTCCAGTTCGTGAGGCTGATGACACCCGTCGCTGAGGGTGACAAAGATAAAATTTATAGTTCCTAAACTTTAACTATAGATAGTGAAAGTCAGGGGTCGAACCACAAGGAGATGGGGAGTGCTTATTGTTTTATGTTAATGTCGTAAGGTAACAAGTTGGGGGTTTGATTGGTTTGATTATTGCTAAGTCTAATAAAATAAGGCAAGATGAAACGAAAACAAGATGTGAATAATACTAATGGTAAAAAGAATGCTAGGATGATCAGTTCATAAAAGCTACGATGGTATATAGTCTAGGTCAACATGTATTGCAGTCGCGTAAGGGGTGTAACAAATCCTCTCGGTCTATGTTACCTAATAGCTCCTTTCGGCCTATGCTATTAGTTCCTAGGTCTCATGAATATTGGGTGTCAACAATAAGGGTGATTCCTAAAGTCTAGGTCACATACCTTTCAGTCTTAGTAACCTAGCCGTCTTAAAATGTTAACCAACGCCCTTCCCGTATCTTTCAATCTTGGGTAAGTCATTACTAATATCCTACAAGTCTCCTTTCGGTCTCGTCATAGGGTATTATAATTAACGAAGCAAAACAGGTCTAAAACATACGCGAGGTTGGTCGTCATCGACCAACTACTCCAGTCGACCGACCAGTTAAGCCGGTCGGCCGACCAGAGTCTGCTACAGGTCGTTCTGAATTATACCATCTACGCCATTATTCCCTTACATCCTAACATATGAAATTAGCTACTCATAACTACAGCAAGAACAACAATAACAATTATAATAACGGTACTCATAACGATAAACATGCGATTAACAATAAAAGGCTTTAGGAATTCTAATTAACCGGATACTAACAATTCTATAAAAATAACAATAAGAAACTGAAATCAAAAGAAGATTACCGCGAAAAGGAATTAGGGCAGAAAGAAAGATTATTGTATTGCGTGGAACAGACTGTTTGAATGGAAAAACTAAGAACGATACTGATTACTCTAAAATCTAAAGAATACAGAAACTTGTAGAGAATTGAGAACTAAAGTAAGGGATTAAGAACTAGATAATCTGATGTCTTTAGCCTAATGACGGATTAGTCTTTTATAGGAAAAACAAAAGAGTTTCTTCATTGACCAAATTCATGCGTGGGTTGTGCGAAGCTTCTGAAATCTGCGCTGGGGTCGACCGACTAGGTGATGCGGTCGGTCGACCGATTATCGGGCCCAACAGGTCTTCGGTCTTCGAAATTGGAAATTTGAACTTGACATGTCAGCTACGTTGGTCGACCGACCAGGGGACTCGGTCGGTCGACCGGTTTTCCTGAGTGTCAGCTCGTGAAATCTTCTTAAGTCGGTCTTGTGGTCCTTGTTTTGCTCATTGGATGTTGTTTCCTCCTCATTCCTTGGTTCCTTTGGTTATGCAAAATTCCCGAGGGTAGCATCTGGCCTGAAATTGCCTCTTTTCCGCATAATTCTGCAAAAATAGCATAAAAATACGAAATTAGACAAAGGTTGGGAAATAACGGCTAAAACATCGTAAATGAGCTCTAAAATGCCTGTAAAATTAGATGTAAAACATGATAAAATAGACACGCATCAAATTCCCCAAACCAAACTTTGCTTGCCCTTAAGCAAGAATTAGACTCGATCTTAAACAAATGGAACGATTTCAATCTCAGAGCGAAATTTACATGTTAGCCTAAACCAATTTAATGCAATGTCATCAAGGCAAAAGTAAATGAATCATGCAAAAGAATTATAGAGTTGTCAAACTTGCAGATCTATCAACTATAGAGACTTTTTACCATGGACGCTCGCGGGTCGCTGGAATCACACATTAAGCATAGGGTGAATGTATGTAAAAGATAGAAAGAAGTATATTGTAAAGACACTCACCTAACTTCGACCCATGAAGACATGCCTGCAATCTAACATGAAAAAGAACTCTACAACCGTGCATACACAATCTCATTAAGTGACTTTGATACATGCTTTGAGGTAATAAAGGATATGTGAGGTGAGGGGTAAAAGAGGTTGAGACGTTTTTGGACAAGTGGGGTCAATAGCCAAGCTAGCAAAACCGGGTTCCAACAACATATTTCACGACTTTCAACACAACGAGGGTGCTAATTTGTAGCACAAATCTCACATAATTTTAAGGAAAGGACTCCCAAATATTTTGAATGAAGTACGGGAGCGATAAGATATCAAAGAAAGGTATTTTCTGAACGATTTTGAGTTCCTGTTTCTGTCAGTTGGTCGACCGACCAGGTGATGCGGTCGGTCGACTGGCTCGTGTTGATTTTTCTACTTTTTTCATTTTTTTCGTTCTTTTTCTGATTTTTCTGTTCTTTTCTTTTTTTCCTTTTTCTTCTTTCTTTTCTTTCTCTTTCTTTTCTCATGAGGTCATACAAAAACATAAGGTGTCTCAAAAAATTCCATTGACCACAAATACTAGCTTGGTATGGTAGGCTAAGTATATGATGTGGTTTTAGGGATGAACAGACAGATTTGGTTATGTAGGGCTTATGGGTAAAATAAGAGAAAGGGACCTCAAATGCACGTATAAAGACTCACAAAACAAGATAGCATACAGGTATATAGCAATTCGTGTTCATGTTTATGCATATTAATGTAATATGTTCCAAAGGGAGTACTACTCACATTCCTAAACAACTGGTTTATGAATGAAACCGGGAATAAAGCTCTAAAACTCAGAATGTATAGTAGTTTGCCAAGGTGCAAGTCAAGTCTCAAGAAAAACAAATTGTTTGACAAAAACTCGTAGATATGCATATGACTCTTATACTAAAACATGTTGACAAGGCAAGGCATAGGCATAGGAATAAACATGTGAACAATGCAAAATCATCATTGAAATACTCTCGTTCCGACTCGGCCTATATGCTAAAGTAAACATGCATTTTTTTGAATTTTTTTTGAATTTTTCTATTTTTTTGGATTTTTCTTGTATATGAAAGGACAATAAGAAAGAACAATGCGAAATAAAGAAAAGAAAAATGCAAGATAGAAATACAATAAACGTGTGACAAAATGCAGTGGAACAATGCATGTGACACAAAACCCTTCCCCAAACCAAACCACACAATGTCCCCATTGTGCATTAGCATAAGCAAAGGTTCATGAAATAAAAGAAATAAAATGCGTAAAAAGGAAAAACAAAGGAAACATGGAAGGAACTCACCGGATTTTAGCGCAATGGAAACCTCCCCAAACCAGCGTGAGCTTAGGAGGTTTCGGTGGCCAGCAGTGCAACTACAAGAACCTGAGAAAGAGAGACGAAGAAAAACCCTTTTTTCGGGGACTAACAGTGTTTTGGGCGATAAATAATTTAAAAGTTTGAAAAATGAGAAGAAAACTGAAAGCAGAAAGGTAAGAGTAAAGGAAAAGAATCCCTGATCGTTCTTATACGCTTCCCGAGGTAACTGTAACACCCTCATTTATTCAAGAGCCTTTAGCAAGACATTGTCAAATAAATAAAGTTGTTACCATCTTGGGATGTCCGAGGTTGTGAGTAACAAAGTAAAACAATACAAAGTACTTTATATAGAACAGATAAAATTTAAACTTTGATATTACAAAAACTACGCAACAGAATAAAAGTACAACTGATGAGTGATGACTACTCTACAGGCGATATAATTCTAAGTCAGTCCCAAGTCTGCATCTCACATTCTTGTCCCAGCTTCTAGCTCATCTGTCTCCTTCCTGTAGAATCTACTCCCCATTCCGGATCATCGTAGGTGTCACACGAATACACAGGGTCAAACACGAGGTTGAGTAGGAAGATAAATAAAACATAACAACAATAGGAATGCATATTCCTCCGTCTCCATATCATTCAGTCATCCGCTTCACCTCCATCACACCACTCCTTCCATCACACCACACCTTCCATCACACCACACCTTCCATGGCCATATCACAAGTCCCATATCACAAGACCCGTATCACAAGACCCATATCACAAGTCCCATTCTCCACAATATTCGATAATAATCAAACAATCCACAATACATTCAATATTATTAAAACAGTCTTGTAATAACATCACACACATATACTTCATATCAAAACACAACCACAGATATATCCGCTACCTCAAATTGCAGGATATCGATGTCAACCGCACAGCTGCTAGAAATGTTCCACGCGGAAACCGTCACCTAAACATATAGTATTTTAACGATTACTAATCCTTCACTTAACCCTTACATTAGAATAGTAATGTTACCAAACATAGTAACTTTCTAAAATTGGAAAGTTCCCTGAAATAGAAACTTTCCCGAAATAGCACTTGCCCAAATAAACTAACGTCCCATTGCCCCTACTAAACATTAAAACTATCAAAGGCATAAAAGTACTAATAATAACTTTTAATAAAACAATAATAATACTAATACTAATAATATCCTAATAATAATAATAATAATAATAATAATAACAATAATAAGAATAACAATGATAACAATAATAATGTATAATAATAATAATAATAATAATAATAATAATAATAATAATAATAATAATAATAATAATAATAATAATAATAATAATAATAATAATAATAATAATAATAATAATAATAATAATAATAATAATAATAATAATAATAATAATAATAATAATAATAATAATAATAATAATAATAATAATAATAATAATAATAATAATAATAATAATAATAATACTAATAATAATAATAATAATAATAATAATAATAATAATAATAATAATAATAATAATAATAATAATAATAATAATAATAATAATAATAATAATAATAATAATAATAATAATAATAATGAAGCAAACACCTAATCACGTGTAACTAAACAACCATGAAACAGGAGCAGTAACACGAACAACACGCAACCGTACTCAGCCCAAAACGAAACAGACCTCACGACACCACCACTTCCAAGACGCACAACCACCATCCAGGCCACCCTTAGCCACCTCTATCAACCCCAATCTCTAGCCGGTACCACCTACTACAAACACCACACCCTCGTTGCCACCTGAACCCACCATAAACCCCATTAACGCACTGCCCAAAACCCGACTACACAGCCACCATTACTCTGTTCTCTAGCTACAGCTCGCCTGTGCACCCTCTTTCTCACGTGTTTCCCTCTCACCACCATGCCCCACACCACCTATGTCCACCACCCCCGTTACAACTTAATCCAGGTGGTTCCAAGGGTGGTCCACTGGGATCCTCGTCCTTCACTAACACCCCACGACGGCTTCGCCAAAGTAGGCTGCTCACACGCTCACTCCCATGTTCCAATTCTGAGCCTCTCTTTCTGCACTTCCCAACTCATTACCGCCAAGAGCCACCACCTACGACCACCACTCCGGCACCAGGGTGGTCGCCTCTACCCCAGACATCCGCTCTCACTAACCCAGGTTACACCTACCTGTTAATAAACCCAAAAAAAAGGTTGTACCTGACCCCTGTTTCTCACGTTCTGCCCTAATTGACGCCTCAAAACCACCCTATTATGGTGGTGCTCCGGCCACCACGCGCAACCATACAACTACCCACATAACCTTCCAACATATTACTACTACCACCCATACACTCGTACTCAAAACTAACCCAAACAATAGTCGACTTACTCAAAGAAAACATGTTGTTAAGCGTAAGGTAATATGGTAAACTTACCGTAGTTCAGCGATGAGGATGCATGATGGCGATGGCAGTCTCCTATACTCGTTCCTCTCTAATTTTGCAGTCTTCTCACGCAGCAGGCACAAGGTTTAGGGTTTAGTTTAGTTGATAGTGATGAATAGGGTTTTGTTCTTTTCTTTCTATTATTATTTGTCGATGGAGGCACAAGGTGAAGGGAATAGGTTGTGATGTGGTAAATTAGGGTTTTCATGTATGAAGGAATAAAGAATTGTTGCATAATACGCTTGTTACGATATTATCACAACCCGAGTTCAACTCTTTCTATTCGGTCTCCTTTCACTCGGCCCATCACGCATCCCAAAACGCTTACAAGTTTATATGTCGTTCTTAAACCGTAACTTGAAAATTAAACAGTATTACAAGTCCGAATAATATATTAAATATAATTGCAATTAGCAAATACGTATCAAGTAATATATATAATCATTCCCATCTATAAATATAAAACAATTCCTTATTACGAACTATGAAAAAACGGGGCATTACAGTCTTCTCCCCTTTGAATGAACTTCGTGTAAAACCCCTCGCGAAAGCGGAAATATACACACATAAAAGTACTAAAAATGCAGCGGAATTAAAACTTTTTAAAGTAAACAACATGCGAGAAGTCTTAAACTGAAATGGAAACTGCAACTGAAATAAACCAAAATAGATAAGTAGCAGTTCTAAGTACTGGAATGAAATATATACACAGCCTGGGATGGAACATCCCTACAGGCACCAAAACGTAAAGTATCAAAAGTCTAAGAGTCTAGCTAACGATTGGGTATAAGTCATATGATGAAGGATCATCACTCGCTAGCTCTCGTGTGAACCCCGCTCCAACCTGCATGTACCTACATACATGAAAACATGTACGCCACAATCAGTGGGGAGTGACTAGAGTTCTCCTAGCCACCTTTTGTGACAACACGTAACACATAAAACAATACAGAATACTCCAACATATAACCACATGTGAAGTATAAACATCTCATCAACTGTCTCAACTATCATGCGATACTAATGCATAGCTCTCAACCCAACATCATAAACCTTTAGGAAGGAGAGCCGGTTTCCCTACTGGTTACCCAGTCGGGGGGTCTTTCAGTCCAACTATTTATGAAACCGATCGAAGAGTCATCCAATGCCTTGGATGAACAATACTAAAGTCAAACATAAGACTCAACAACTACAACATCTTAACATCCATAAACACATATGTCTCCGATACGATACCATCACTAGGCAAACAGACAAATTCAGCAAGTATAAGGTTCAGCGGTCAACTTAAGACATAACCTACATACCAAAACATTCAGCAAGTAAGAATGTTCAGCGGTCAACTTAAGACATTACCTAATTACCAAAACATTCAGCAAGCAAGGACTCAGAGGCCAGCTTAAGGCATGGACCTGCCAATCAGCAAGACACTAGACTCAGCGGCCAACTTAAGGCATAGACTAGCATCCGAAAGTAAAGGACTCAGAGGCCAGCTTAAGGCATGTCCCTTCACTACATCACAAGATACTAAACTCAGAGGCCAGCTTAAGGCATGTCCTAGCATCAAACGTCTGCACTCCGGGTGAGGCGTTACGACCTAAATGCCCCGTTGTGCAGCCGCTCTACTCGTCAGACTCAGAGGCCAACTTAAGGCATGTTCCAACGCGATCACTATCATACATGTCTGGGCTCAGAGGCCAGCTTAAGGCATATCCCAGACACGACAAACATACACATATAGGGCTCAGAGGCCAGCTTAAGGCATATCCCCATATATGGCAAACAACTCACGTATTAAGCTCAGAGGCCAGCTTAAGGCATACCTTAATACGCATCAATACAATTTCATCCAAGTCTATGAACTAAGCTATAGTTCTATTTTTCTTAACCTCTAATCAACACTTAATTGATCCCGGGAACTAAGTTGAGGGAGAGCCGGTCTCCCTTCCGGTTGCCCGGCCGGGGGGTCTCTATCCTCACTCCATTCCCGAACCCAATATGGTATTGCCCATCCTCCGGGGACCTCAAATACATGTCAAAGGTATACAAAACGAGTTTCAGTCAAAACCGATCAACCATTTGAAAGTTACGATTAAATTTCAAAAACTCAAAATAGCCTACAGGGGTCCCCAGCCGGTCGGCAGGCAGCCGGTCGGCCGGCTGGTGATCCCTCAGCCCACACTTCTTTTCCCAAAAACGAGAAACACCACAAAGGACTCCCAGCCGGTCGGCAGGCAGCCGGTCGGCCGGCTGGGAACCCCATTCCCTAGCCTTTACTAAAATTCGTATCCATCCCCATATGCACTCCCAGCCGGCTGGCAGGCGGCCGGTCTGCCGGCTGGGCTCCCATCTATCTATGGTTTACGAAAGACAAACACGACACAAAGGGACTACCAGCCGGTCGGCAGGCAGCCGGTCGGCCGGCTGGCAGTTCCAAGCCTTTTTCTCAAAAATTTCGAAAAACACAAAGACGCGCTCTCAGCCGGTCGACCGGCGGCCGGTTGGTCGACCGGCTCAGAGAGCCTGTGCACAAAAACGTGATTTTCAGACCATAAGAAATTACCACAATTCGATCTACCAACTTCAATATTGTTACATATGATGTATCCCCAACATTCCTAATCATCAAATACGACTTATCTACCAGCAATTAATTCCCATAACAATCCTCAAATGAATTCCATGAGTATCCGTCGCAAAATGAGAAAAACTGCAAATATGCTTACGAACATATAACAACACTTAAAAGCATGAAATCTTCACATAGCAAACACCCTAAACATATTACTAAGTCCTTTAATCAATGTAAATCAACAAAAACGGAAATCAACACAAGAATCACAACAAACATGCTTATATACACATAAAGGCCGAGTTATCTCATTATCGTCACCTCTCAAGCTTATCCGGCTAAAGATCGTCTTCAACAACGTAGCTATCGGTCTCTGGATCCTCTAAGCCAACACCTACAAGCATTGAAACGGATTTTAAGCACTTAAAACGGATTTAAGAGAAAACAGCCCGTTTTTCAAGGTCGACGAAATGGAAAACGAAAGTGATGGATGACTAGGAAATCGATCGAGGATTCCGAAAACGTACTTATTTTTGCGATTTGAAGAACGGATGAAGAAGAATTTCACAAAAGAAGGAGAGGTTTATGGAGGTTTTAGGAGAAATGGAGTTTACTGTGAAAAATGAAATGTTGAGGATGAAGGATGTCGACATATTAATATGTAGGGTACAATGAGGTGTCCTTTCCGTCTTGCTTAAACGGTTACAGATTTTAGAAGCGGTTATTTAAGTCGGGCCTTTAAACAATGCCAAGTTGTATTCGTCTTAAGGACTGGAGGTTCTTAAGACGGATCTTACTTATTAAATTAAAGTCTTTCGAAATAAATTACTAAATTATTATTTTATTACTTAAAATGATTTAAAACGCTTAAATTAGATTTTATGAAAATACGGGATGTTACAATCACCCAATCTTCAAAAAGTTTCGTCCTCGAAACTCGAAGGTAGAAGTAAATATAAAATAACTCTAACTTTCAAAATATATCAAGCGGGTTATGATAACCCAAAACTTTATCTTGCAGAAAGGTTTCAAGCAATAAAAGGTTTCAAGGCACAAGTCTTGTCAATGGATGTCGGGATTCTCGTTACGTATTCAAGAGTCCATCATTCCAGATCTAAGACAAGTCCCAAAACTAAATCAGCCAAAATTCGAAATTTAGGTCGATTCGGTGTCGATGGGCACGGTACGGGTTATCAGACGTCTCCAATAACTCGTTCTGGTGGCAATCAATGCTGAAGTCTGTCAAATTGTATAATATCCTGTTCTTCAAAATCAAGTTTTCTTCCAAATTAACCTTTATTTCTCAAATTTTTGAAGAGTACCACGGTAACCATGACTAAAAGTTACTTCTAACGGAAGAGAAAGCGGTTTCAACTTTTTAAAACAATTAAGCTTTTTCCAAAAACAATGGATTTAAAGTCAACAATTGGGAAGCGAGTTCCAAAACAGACGTTCGAGAGCGCGGAAACGGTCGCAGAGCTTATTTTTGATAAGAAGGATTAGGGGTTCCAAGCCTCGCGGCTGTAAGGACACAAAAAGGAGGGTTGAAGGAACGGAACGATTAAGTCGGAGGTTGAAGAAGACGGTAATCTTTGCCAAACATGGTGCACTAACCGCTAAATTCACAATCGAAACATCCTTCCAACGATCCCTAGTATATCCCAAAAGGCGATTCCAGTAACCTCAATGCTCACAATGGTTCGCGGTTCCTATTACCCCTATCTCATCCACAAAACAGGGCATTCCTCAACGAGAAGGTTTCCAAAACTCTGAATCGAAACTTTATTACCACAACAATAAATCCTCAAAACTCAAGATATAGCATTAATTATCCTCTAACCTTAAATTCTGACCGTTCGATCCTAGCAACCTATTTCGCAAGGTTCAATATCTTAAATTCCCAAATTATAATCACAATGAGCATTCAACACAAGATTTCATTAAGGTAACAACTTCCAAGTCAGGCACGTCTATGACGGGTCTTCATGACTAGTTCCTCAAAACGATTCGAATCTCAAGGTTCCTCGAAGTCTAAAGCAACATTATCCTTTAAATGATTTATTCCTCAAATGTTGAGATAGCTCGTCACAGATAGTTCCCAAATGACGATTCAACTAAACTCTCAGGCTACTCAACTCATGTGATACATCTGCTAGACTTGTATCACAGTCCACAATAACCATACTCACATTAACGCGTTTCTGGACTTACATCTCTCAACAAATCATTCATTCTCAAACTGCTGATGCATCCTAAATTTTCCTTTGAGTCTCTCAATAGGACAAATGCTAAGATCCATTAAGTAACTTAAGATCGACCACCCAGCCAATTCCACCAGTCCTGGTAAATATTCAAATGTTCTCACACCGTTACTAACAACTCTCGTTCCTCAAGTTCAAACAGTATTAACTTGTCTCATTCAATTATCAGACAACGTCAGTACCTTAAGCATATTCCTCAAAATCAATCTTTACTCTAAGTTCCTCGAGATCCTCAAATGGATATTCCAAACTCACAATTATCCATGACTCGGCAAGATTCTCACACCTAAGTCCCAACTAAAGCCACGTAAGACACTCTACCTAGCACCATTATCTCATCATTCACTTACTCTTCAAATTAGTAACATAACAACACTAGGGTTATCCAAAACATATTCAATAAGCTCTTTAGGTTTCTCCCCCAAGTAACGACACTCTCCAAATCACGGGTTACAGCTAATTGCAAGAGGTTTCCAAGTTCATCTATGGTAGGTTACCGCACAAGGTGTTTTAGGGGAAGCAAGTTATCAGGTTGAGTCAAAAGGAAATGAAGACAGATTCCAAAGAAGATTAACATGAATCTAAGGAAGAAGATTAAGATCTTAACGGTTACAAGTATATCAACCATAAATAAGACAGTAGGCATGAACATACCAGTCGGTGGGTCAAGATGAACTCCAGTCTCAGCTTGGTCCTGAACAGCTCTGGCTCCACTGGCCTCAGCCTCTAGGTCAGTAGTAACAGCTCTGTCAACAGCGGTATTCCTCTCGGGGCACTCGAAGAAGCGATGCCCGGGCTTCTTGCAGGCATGGCAAAGATAAGGGTTACCGTGACAGTCAGCTCCGGGATGAAGGGTTTCGCGACACTTGAAACATCTCAGGGGAGCTTCTGTCGAGGGTTCCATGCCTCGATCCCTGGAAGTCTTAGGGTCAATAGTGATAGCTCGGTTGACGGCGCCCTTCCCTACGCGGCACTCGAAAGAGCGATGTCCAAATCCCTCGCAGGTAAAGCATTGATGCGGGTTGCCGTGGCAGTCAAGTCCAAGATGGAGATCCTTGTGGCACTTGAAGCACTTAAGGGGGACGTCCGATGGGAGGCTCATGCTCCGGGTTTGGGAAGTCTTAACTCTCTGGGGCTTCTTGCTCTTCTGGGGACACTTCCTCTTTCCAAGAGGAGAGGAGGCAAGAGGGCTAAGAGGTCTCCCGCTTCGGCATCTATGCAAAGGCGGTCGAGGAGGAGAGAAAGCTCTAGCTCTCTCACAATAGATCTCATAAGGGTCCTCCGCTCGCAGGACACTGTAGTAACTCTGGAAGTAAGAAGTCGGGTCACCACCGGCTACACTCCTAGTCTCAGCATTAAGCTTGCTCCGAAACAGGTAGGCTTTATCTTCTTCTCTCTCAACCAGCTGGGGGACGAAGTGAATTAGCTCCTCAAATCGATTGGTGAAGGCTTGAACAGAAAGGGTTCCTTGGCGAAGGTTCATGAACTCGGTCATCTTATCCTGGCGGATGTCCCTGTGGTAAAACCTCATGCCAAGAAGAGTCTTGAAACGACTCCAGGTGAAAGTAGGGTCACGAGTAGCAGGGGTACTGATCGTCATCCACCAATTCCTGGCCTCGCGAACTAAGAACTGGGATGCTACCCGGGTCTGATCCTCAGGCCGAACATCATAAATCATGAAATTCCTTTCCATATCGAAGAACCAAGCAGTGAGGGTCGCAGCACTGGTCTCTCCGTCGAATGTCTTAGCTGCATTCCTCCACATCTGGGTGACAATCCAAGCCAATCCTCCAGGTTGGTTACTTCCCGAGATTTGCAATGAGGAAGAAGGCGTAGATGACCTAGCTTCGCAATCCCGAAGAGTCTGAATGAGGGCTCGCATCTCAGGACTCTCTTCATAGGTTGGCTCTGCCATTCTTCAATCATAAGAGAGTAAACTGTTAGACGTATTATTAACAAGGCACAAATAGACTACAATATAAATCCTTAGATCTACCCCATCTCTCATTCATTATTTGTTTATTTGGTCAAGTTAAGGTTGGGGGTCACATGAGTGCGTCGGGAGCAATTATGCTCTGATACCAACTGTAAAACCCCTCGCGAAAGCGGAAATATAAACACATAAAAGTACTAAAAATGCAGCGGAATTAAAACTTTTTAAAGTAAACAACATGCGAGAAGTCTTAAACTGAAATGGAAACTGCAACTGAAATAAACCAAAATAGATAAGTAGCAGTTCTAAGTACTGGAATGAAATATATACACAGCCTGGGATGGAACATCCCTACAGGCACCAAAACGTAAAGTATCAAAAGTCTAAGAGTCTAGCTAACGATAGGGTATAAGTCATATGATGAAGGATCATCACTCGCTAGCTCTCGTGTGAACCCCGCTCCAACCTGCATGTACCTACATACATGAAAACATGTACGCCACAATCAGTGGGGAGTGACTAGAGTTCTCCTAGCCACCTTTTGTGACAACACGTAACACATAAAACAATACAGAATACTCCAACATATAACCACATGTGAAGTATAAACATCTCATCAACTGTCTCAACTATCATGCGATACTAATGCATAGCTCTCAACCCAACATCATAAACCGTTAGGAAGGAGAGCCGGTTTCCCTACTGGTTACCCAGTCGGAGGGTCTTTCAGTCCAACTATTTATGAAACCGATCGAAGAGTCATCCAATGCCTTGGATGAACAATACTAAAGTCAAACATAAGACTCAACAACTACAACATCTTAACATCCATAAACACATCTGTCTCCGATACGATACCATCACTAGGCAAACAGACAAATTCAGCAAGTATAAGGTTCAGCGGTCAACTTAAGACATAACCTACATACCAAAACATTCAGCAAGTAAGAAGGTTCAGCGGTCAACTTAAGACATAACCTAATTACCAAAACATTCAGCAAGCAAGGACTCAGAGGCCAGCTTAAGGCATGGACCTGCCAATCAGCAAGACACTAGACTCAACGGCCAACTTAAGGCATAGACTAGCATCCGAAAGTAAAGGACTCAGAGGCCAGCTTAAGGCATGTCCCTTCACTACATCACAAGATACTAAACTCAGAGGCCAGCTTAAGGCATGTCCTAGCATCAAACGTCTGCACTCCGGGTGAGGCGTTACGACCTAAATGCCCCGTTGTGCAGCCGCTCTACTCGTCAGACTCAGAGGCCAACTTAAGGCATGTTCCAACGCGATCACTATCATACATGTCTGGGCTCAGAGGCCAGCTTAAGGCATATCCCAGACACGACAAGCATACACATATAGGGCTCAGAGGCCAGCTTAAGGCATATCCCCATATATGGCAAACAACTCACGTATTAAGCTCAGAGGCCAGCTTAAGGCATACCTTAATACGCATCAATACAATTTCATCCAAGTCTATGAACTAAGCTATAGTTCTATTTTTCTTAACCTCTAATCAACACTTAATTGATCCCGGGAACTAAGTTGAGGGAGAGCCGGTCTCCCTTCCGGTTGCCCGGCCGGGGGGTCTCTATCCTCACTCCATTCCCGAACCCAATATGGTATTGCCCATCCTCCGGGGACCTCAAATACATGTCAAAGGTATACAAAACGAGTTTCAGTCAAAACCGATCAACCATTTGAAAGTTACGATTAAATTTCAAAAACTCAAAATAGCCTACAGGGGTCCCCAGCCGGTCGGCAGGCAGCCGGTCGGCCGGCTGGTGATCCCTCAGCCCACACTTCTTTTCCCAAAAACGAGAAACACCACAAAGGACTCCCAGCCGGTCGGCAGGCAGCCGGTCGGCCGGCTGGGAACCCCATTCCCTAGCCTTTACTAAAATTCGTATCCATCCCCATATGCACTCCCAGCCGGCTGGCAGGCGGCCGGTCTGCCGGCTGGGCTCCCATATATCTATGGTTTACGAAAGACAAACACGACACAAAGGGACTACCAGCCGGTCGGCAGGCAGCCGGTCGGCCGGCTGGCAGTTCCAAGCCTTTTTCTCAAAAATTTCGAAAAACACAAAGACGCGCTCTCAGCCGGTCGACCGGCGGCCGGTTGGTCGACCGGCTCAGAGAGCCTGTGCACAAAAACGTGATTTTCAGACCATAAGAAATTACCACAATTCGATCTACCAACTTCAATATTGTTACATATGATGTATCCCCAACATTCCTAATCATCAAATACGACTTATCTACCAGCAATTAATTCCCATAACAATCCTCAAATGAATTCCATGAGTATCCGTCGCAAAATGAGAAAAACTGCAAATATGCTTACGAACATATAACAACACTTAAAAGCATGAAATCTTCACATAGCAAACACCCTAAACATATTACTAAGTCCTTTAATCAATGTAAATCAACAAAAACGGAAATCAACACAAGAATCACAACAAACATGCTTATATACACATAAAGGCCGAGTTATCTCATTATCGTCACCTCTCAAGCTTATCCGGCTAAAGATCGTCTTCAACAACGTAGCTATCGGTCTCTGGATCCTCTAAGCCAACACCTACAAGCATTGAAACGGATTTTAAGCACTTAAAACGGATTTAAGAGAAAACAGCCCGTTTTTCAAGGTCGACGAAATGGAAAACGAAAGTGATGGATGACTAGGAAATCGAACGAGGATTCCGAAAACGTACTTATTTTTGCGATTTGAAGAACGGATGAAGAAGAATTTCACAAAAGAAGGAGAGGTTTATGGAGGTTTTAGGAGAAATGGAGTTTACTGTGAAAAATGAAATGTTGAGGATGAAGGATGTCGACATATTAATATGTAGGGTACAATGAGGTGTCCTTTCCGTCTTGCTTAAACGGTTACAGATTTTAGAAGCGGTTATTTAAGTCGGGCCTTTAAACAATGCCAAGTTGTATTCGTCTTAAGGACTGGAGGTTCTTAAGACGGATCTTACTTATTAAATTAAAGTCTTTCGAAATAAATTACTAAAGTATTATTTTATTACTTAAAATGATTTAAAACGCTTAAATTAGATTTTACGAAAATACGGGATGTTACAATCACCCAATCTTCAAAAAGTTTCGTCCTCGAAACTCGAAGGTAGAAGTAAATATAAAATAACTCTAACTTTCAAAATATATCAAGCGGGTTATGATAACCCAAAACTTTATCTTGCAGAAAGGTTTCAAGCAATAAAAGGTTTCAAGGCACAAGTCTTGTCAATGGATGTCGGGATTCTCGTTACGTATTCAAGAGTCCATCATTCCAGATCTAAGACAAGTCCCAAAACTAAATCAGCCAAAATTCGAAATTTAGGTCGATTCGGTGTCGATGGGCACGGTACGGGTTATCAGACGTCTCCAATAACTCGTTCTGGTGGCAATCAATGCTGAAGTCTGTCAAATTGTAAAATATCCTGTTCTTCAAAATCAAGTTTTCTTCCAAATTAACCTTTATTTCTCAAATTTTTGAAGAGTACCACGGTAACCATGACTAAAAGTTACTTCTAACGGAAGAGAAAGCGGTTTCAACTTTTTAAAACAATTAAGCTTTTTCCAAAACCAATGGATTTAAAGTCAACAATTGGGAAGCGAGTTCCAAAACAGACGTTCGAGAGCGCGGAAACGGTCGCAGAGCTTATTTTTGATAAGAAGGATTAGGGGTTCCAAGCCTCGCGGCTGTAAGGACACAAAAAGGAGGGTTGAAGGAACGGAACGATTAAGTCGGAGGTTGAAGAAGACGGTAATCTTTGCCAAACATGGTGCACTAACCGCTAAATTCACAATCGAAACATCCTTCCAACGATCCCTAGTATATCCCAAAAGGCGATTCCAGTAACCTCAATGCTCACAATGGTCCGCGGTTCCTATTACCCCTATCTCATCCACAAAACAGGGCATTCCTCAACGAGAAGGTTTCCAAAACTCTGAATCGAAACTTTATTACCACAACAATAAATCCTCAAAACTCAAGATATAGCATTAATTATCCTCTAACCTTAAATTCTGACCGTTCGATCCTAGCAACCTATTTCGCAAGGTTCAATATCTTAAATTCCCAAATTATAATCACAATGAGCATTCAACACAAGATTTCATTAAGGTAACAACTTCCAAGTCAGGCACGTCTATGACGGGTCTTCATGACTAGTTCCTCAAAACGATTCGAATCTCAAGGTTCCTCGAAGTCTAAAGCAACATTATCCTTTAAATGATTTATTCCTCAAATGTTGAGATAGCTCGTCACAGATAGTTCCCAAATGACGATTCAACTAAACTCTCAGGCTACTCAACTCATGTGATACATCTGCTAGACTTGTATCACAGTCCACAATAACCATACTCACATTAACGCGTTTCTGGACTTACATCTCTCAACAAATCATTCATTCTCAAACTGCTGATGCATCCTAAATTTTCCTTTGAGTCTCTCAATAGGACAAATGCTAAGATCCATTAAGTAACTTAAGATCGACCACCCAGCCAATTCCACCAGTCCTGGTAAATATTCAAATGTTCTCACACCGTTACTAACAACTCTCGTTCCTCAAGTTCAAACAGTATTAACTTGTCTCATTCAATTATCAGACAACGTCAGTACCTTAAGCATATTCCTCAAAATCAATCTTTACTCTAAGTTCCTCGAGATCCTCAAATGGATATTCCAAACTCACAATTATCCATGACTCGGCAAGATTCTCACACCTAAGTCCCAACTAAAGCCACGTAAGACACTCTACCTAGCACCATTATCTCATCATTCACTTACTCTTCAAATTAGTAACATAACAACACTAGGGTTATCCAAAACATATTCAATAAGCTCTTTAGGTTTCTCCCCCAAGTAACGACACTCTCCAAATCACGGGTTACAGCTAATTGCAAGAGGTTTCCAAGTTCATCTATGGTAGGTTACCGCACAAGGTGTTTTAGGGGAAGCAAGTTATCAGGTTGAGTCAAAAGGAAATGAAGACAGATTCCAAAGAAGATTAACATGAATCTAAGGAAGAAGATTAAGATCTTAACGGTTACAAGTATATCAACCATAAATAAGACAGTAGGCATGAACATACCAGTCGGTGGGTCAAGATGAACTCCAGTCTCAGCTTGGTCCTGAACAGCTCTGGCTCCACTGGCCTCAGCCTCTAGGTCAGTAGTAACAGCTCTGTCAACAGCGGTATTCCTCTCGGGGCACTCGAAGAAGCGATGCCCGGGCTTCTTGCAGGCATGGCAAAGATAAGGGTTACCGTGACAGTCAGCTCCGGGATGAAGGGTTTCGCGACACTTGAAACATCTCAGGGGAGCTTCTGTCGAGGGTTCCATGCCTCGATCCCTGGAAGTCTTAGGGTCAATAGTGATAGCTCGGTTGACGGCGCCCTTCCCTACGCGGCACTCGAAAGAGCGATGTCCAAATCCCTCGCAGGTAAAGCATTGATGCGGGTTGCCGTGGCAGTCAAGTCCAAGATGGAGATCCTTGTGGCACTTGAAGCACTTAAGGGGGACGTCCGATGGGAGGCTCATGCTCCGGGTTTGGGAAGTCTTAACTCTCTGGGGCTTCTTGCTCTTCTAGGGACACTTCCTCTTTCCAAGAGGAGAGGAGGCAAGAGGGCTAAGAGGTCTCCCGCTTCGGCATCTATGCAAAGGCGGTCGAGGAGGAGAGAAAGCTCTAGCTCTCTCACAATAGATCTCATAAGGGTCCTCCGCTCGCAGGACACTGTAGTAACTCTGGAAGTAAGAAGTCGGGTCACCACCGGCTACACTCCTAGTCTCAGCATTAAGCTTGCTCCGAAACAGGTAGGCTTTATCTTCTTCTCTCTCAACCAGCTGGGGGACGAAGTGAATTAGCTCCTCAAATCGATTGGTGAAGGCTTGAACAGAAAGGGTTCCTTGGCGAAGGTTCATGAACTCGGTCATCTTATCCTGGCGGATGTCCCTGTGGTAAAACCTCATGCCAAGAAGAGTCTTGAAACGACTCCAGGTGAAAGTAGGGTCACGAGTAGCAGGGGTACTGATCGTCATCCACCAATTCCTGGCCTCGCGAACTAAGAACTGGGATGCTACTCGGGTCTGATCCTCAGGCCGAACATCATAAATCATGAAATTCCTTTCCATATCGAAGAACCAAGCAGTGAGGGTCGCAGCACTGGTCTCTCCGTCGAATGTCTTAGCTGCATTCCTCCACATCTGGGTGACAATCCAAGCCAATCCTCCAGGTTGGTTACTTCCCGAGATTTGCAATGAGGAAGAAGGCGTAGATGACCTAGCTTCGCAATCCCGAAGAGTCTGAATGAGGGCTCGCATCTCAGGACTCTCTTCATAGGTTGGCTCTGCCATTCTTCAATCATAAGAGAGTAAACTGTTAGACGTATTATTAACAAGGCACAAATAGACTACAATATAAATCCTTAGATCTACCCCATCTCTCATTCATTATTTGTTTATTTGGTCAAGTTAAGGTTGGGGGTCACATGAGTGCGTCGGGAGCAATTATGCTCTGATACCAACTGTAAAACCCCTCGCGAAAGCGGAAATATAAACACATAAAAGTACTAAAAATGCAGCGGAATTAAAACTTTTTAAAGTAAACAACATGCGAGAAGTCTTAAACTGAAATGGAAACTGCAACTGAAATAAACCAAAATAGATAAGTAGCAGTTCTAAGTACTGGAATGAAATATATACACAGCCTGGGATGGAACATCCCTACAGGCACCAAAACGTAAAGTATCAAAAGTCTAAGAGTCTAGCTAACGATAGGGTATAAGTCATATGATGAAGGATCATCACTCGCTAGCTCTCGTGTGAACCCCGCTCCAACCTGCATGTACCTACATACATGAAAACATGTACGCCACAATCAGTGGGGAGTGACTAGAGTTCTCCTAGCCACCTTTTGTGACAACACGTAACACATAAAACAATACAGAATACTCCAACATATAACCACATGTGAAGTATAAACATCTCATCAACTGTCTCAACTATCATGCGATACTAATGCATAGCTCTCAACCCAACATCATAAACCGTTAGGAAGGAGAGCCGGTTTCCCTACTGGTTACCCAGTCGGAGGGTCTTTCAGTCCAACTATTTATGAAACCGATCGAAGAGTCATCCAATGCCTTGGATGAACAATACTAAAGTCAAACATAAGACTCAACAACTACAACATCTTAACATCCATAAACACATCTGTCTCCGATACGATACCATCACTAGGCAAACAGACAAATTCAGCAAGTATAAGGTTCAGCGGTCAACTTAAGACATAACCTACATACCAAAACATTCAGCAAGTAAGAAGGTTCAGCGGTCAACTTAAGACATAACCTAATTACCAAAACATTCAGCAAGCAAGGACTCAGAGGCCAGCTTAAGGCATGGACCTGCCAATCAGCAAGACACTAGACTCAGCGGCCAACTTAAGGCATAGACTAGCATCCGAAAATAAAGGACTCAGAGGCCAGCTTAAGGCATGTCCCTTCACTACATCACAAGATACTAAACTCAGAGGCCAGCTTAAGGCATGTCCTAGCATCAAACGTCTGCACTCCGGGTGAGGCGTTACGACCTAAATGCCCCGTTGTGCAGCCGCTCTACTCGTCAGACTCAGAGGCCAACTTAAGACATGTTCCAACGCGATCACTATCATACATGTCTGGGCTCAGAGGCCAGCTTAAGGCATATCCCAGACACGACAAACATACACATATAGGGCTCAGAGGCCAGCTTAAGGCATATCCCCATATATGGCAAACAACTCACGTATTAAGCTCAGAGGCCAGCTTAAGGCATACCTTAATACGCATCAATACAATTTCATCCAAGTCTATGAACTAAGCTATAGTTCTATTTTTCTTAACCTCTAATCAACACTTAATTGATCCCGGGAACTAAGTTGAGGGAGAGCCGGTCTCCCTTCCGGTTGCCCGGCCGGGGGGTCTCTATCCTCACTCCATTCCCGAACCCAATATGGTATTGCCCATCCTCCGGGGACCTCAAATACATGTCAAAGGTATACAAAACGATTAAATTTCAAAAACTCAAAATAGCCTACAGGGGTCCCCAGCCGGTCGGCAGGCAGCCGGTCGGCCGGCTGGTGATCCCTCAGCCCACACTTCTTTTCCCAAAAACGAGAAACACCACAAAGGACTCCCAGCCGGTCGGCAGGCAGCCGGTCGGCAGGCAGCCGGTCGGCCGGCTGGGAACCCCATTCCCTAGCCTTTACTAAAATTCGTATCCATCCCCATATGCACTCCCAGCCGGCTGGCAGGCGGCCGGTCTGCCGGCTGGGCTCCCATCTATCTATGGTTTACGCAAGACAAACACGACACAAAGGGACTACCAGCCGGTCGGCAGGCAGCCGGTCGGCCGGCTGGCAGTTCCAAGCCTTTTTCTCAAAAATTTCGAAAAACACAAAGACGCGCTCTCAGCCGGTCGACCGGCTCAGAGAGCCTGTGCACAAAAACGTGATTTTCAGACCATAAGAAATTACCACAATTCGATCTACCAACTTCAATATTGTTACATATGATGTATCCCCAACATTCCTAATCATCAAATACGACTTATCTACCAGCAATTAATTCCCATAACAATCCTCAAATGAATTCCATGAGTATCCGTCGCAAAATGAGAAAAACTGCAAATATGCTTACGAACATATAACAACACTTAAAAGCATGAAATCTTCACATAGCAAACACCCTAAACATATTACTAAGTCCTTTAATCAATGTAAATCAACAAAAACGGAAATCAACACAAGAATCACAACAAACATGCTAATATACACATAAAGGCCGAGTTATCTCATTATCGTCACCTCTCAAGCTTATCCGGCTAAAGATCGTCTTCAACAACGTAGCTATCAGTCTCTGGATCCTCTAAGCCAACACCTACAAGCATTGAAACGGATTTTAAGCACTTAAAACGGATTTAAGAGAAAACAGCCCGTTTTTCAAGGTCGACGAAATGGAAAACGAAAGTGATGGATGACTAGGAAATCGAACGAGGATTCCGAAAACGTACTTATTTTTGCGATTTGAAGAACGGATGAAGAAGAATTTCACAAAAGAAGGAGAGGTTTATGGAGGTTTTAGGAGAAATGGAGTTTACTGTGAAAAATGAAATGTTGAGGATGAAGGATGTCGACATATTAATATGTAGGGTACAATGAGGTGTCCTTTCCGTCTTGCTTAAACGGTTACAGATTTTAGAAGCGGTTATTTAAGTCGGGCCTTTAAACAATGCCAAGTTGTATTCGTCTTAAGGACTGGAGGTTCTTAAGACGGATCTTACTTATTAAATTAAAGTCTTTCGAAATAAATTACTAAATTATTATTTTATTACTTAAAATGATTTAAAACGCTTAAATTAGATTTTACGAAAATACGGGATGTTACACTTCGTCCCGAAGTTCACCATCCCATAATGGTAACGAAACACATAAAAAGCATGTAATAATCAGAAGTAGCACTTTTATATGTTTCAAAACACGAAATGTTACATTCTACCCTTGGTAAGAAAACTTTGTCCCCAAAGTTTAACACATAACTAAATTAGAGCATACTTCATAAAACACAATAAAATACATAACATAAGTAATCAAGATTACCAAGTATATTCGAACAATCACAACACACCAATTAGCCAGGTCATAACTAGCTTTACCAAAATCATTGAGATTTTACAATCCTATCCTTCTTAAAACATGGTTACGTCCCCGTAACCCCATAAAAATTCTAGCTCAAAAAAAACCCATCTTACTCATTCCTTTATCCCATAAAGTCTTACTCTAACCAAGTATCGTATTCTCATCATCAAACCAAAGACCAAAGACAAGAGGTGAGTGGTCTAGCGGAATAAAATCGCAATCAATACTTCCATCTCAATATCGATGTCAAATTCAGAATATAACTCAATAACCAAGGTCACTCCGGATCGTAAACACAATATGGCACAACAGCCTAATAACTCATAACTCAAAACCAGTAACCAATTCTCATCTCAATTTCAGTATCATTATTGTCAGAGATTCAACAATGAACCATGCTCCACACTTGGAGTAAAACTCTAAGCTGCTCACCCACGAGTCTTAGTCAAAGGTAACAATTATAATAATACAACCAGGACACAACTCGAGCTTATCAAAAGGCCAAAACGAATCCTTAACATCAATACCCGAACTCTGAACTTGCACTTTACTAGCTCACGTAGCATTGTACCATGATTAATTTTCTAGTGCTTGCTCATCGTATCATTCATAACAATGAATTTCATGCTTAAAGGGCATTACCATACTCTTGTCCAAATTAGTTCAACCTAAAACAAAATTATTTTACATAACACAACTAATCACTTACCAAAAGTTTACTCATTCCACAACTCAACCCGTCTCACAAACAAAAGAATTATCTTATCAATAGAAAATTTTTACTATAAAAATAAAAGGACAATTACTAATATTCAACTCAAATAAGTACTCAAAAGAGACCCCTAGCAAGTACCATGTAATCGTATAATCTCGAGCAATAACAAGGGTCTTAGGATCGGCAGAAATCGTGTTACGCAGTAAACACCCTCGAACTCCCTGTCCCTATCCTATACGCGGCTGCTCCAAGCCTGAACATCCTATGATTACGGGATCCCACCGTCATTGACAAGCATGGTTTAAAAAAGAGTGGAACAAGTACACTCAGGATCAGAATAGCTAACACCTATAAGCCCTTGAAGTTTTAACATATAGTTACGTATTTACACCAATGTAGATAATCAGCAAACTCGTAGTTCATAATTGTCATAGAAAAACATCTCATGTTCATAATCATATTAAAGAAGCAAATCATATTTTAGAAAAGACATAAGGCAAAGTTAGTTAACGCAATGAAACATGGAGCATTGACATATTTCATAAGATGTACACGACCATAGGCTAACAAGACCGCTTAACATTCTGGATAGCAAAAAGTTAAAATCACGTAGGTATTTTTCCCATTCACTCACATTACATCATCTGTCATGAAACTATTAGTATACAAGACTTGCAAAATAAAAGGTTTATATAGTGTTCAGCAATTAAATATTTGTGCAGGATTTCATCAACACGTAGCTACAGAATTTGTCATATTACAAACAATCACTATAATTACCAAAACATCAAGTGTTATCATGGATAATCATTACCTTGAAAACATTTTAAAACCTTTGAGCATTAAAGTGGTGTTTGTGGCCATTCTTAAACACGAATCAAAAGGAAATTTTACAAGCTGGATCGAAACAAGATTACACGGAGGCATTCTGACTCTCCTTTACTAAAACATCGTTCTTGTAAATTGTAGCTCATGCATTATAAAAATTTAATGATAAAAGTAAACGAATTCACAAGATTAGTACTTCCATAAATCACATGTCAACCAGTTAATAACTCGATATATTATGATCAGATTTTAAACATAGCAAATGCAATTCAGTTTGTGACATAACAATATACATGAAGGTGCTATAAAGGTTATTAGCTCAGTGAACTAGACCACGATATACCATAAATATATGAAAGAACATCAACACGATTCTCATTGTTCAAAATAATCACCAATACTAATAACAATTAGATTGCTATATCACGCTAACAAGTTTACCAGTCAAATTTCATTCTACCACTTGTCAAGACTCTTTACTGATAAATACGATTTTAACATCACATACGAACATCACATCATTATATGAGGTCATATCACTAGAAAGTAAGAGTGTCTGTATAATAAAAACTATCTTCTATGAAACTTGACGAAATATGCAAGGTTACATCATCATATGGTACGGTTCATATTCATTTCATATTCATATTATTCATGTTACTGATGCCATGACAGGATATCACGTGCTCATATCACAAATTCACATTTGATTAAACTTTTATATGAAACTTACATAACTCACAATTCTACAAATTAAACATTATGCAACAACTTACAAAAATCATAATTAAATATCCACTTCGCTATCTTGCGAGCTATTATAGTTTTTAGAAAATATAATGAATTAACTAATCATAGGAAAAATAAACAAATGCATATCCCAAGGAAGTCATTTATAACAATTTTTACAACTCAGTTGGTCGGAACAAAATCTTTACAGTAATATGACAGAAAATTGGATAACTTGCAAAAATCATTATTAAATAACGACTCATTAAGATTTTTCGTGGTTTAACATTTGAAAACGTAGGTAAATATTCTAGACAACGGAGTTGAAATTATGCATAAACAATAAACACGTTCTAAATGGTTTTCTTTACAAAAACATGGGTCATAACGTAACTGTGCAGTAACAATCTGATCACTGTCGACAAAAGCTTTATTTCTCTCAAAATATAACTCATACAAACATGAGGCTAGGTTCATTGAAAAACTTAACTCAGAAGGTTATCATACATAAAATTTCCATACTCAAATATGGAACACGTTTAAAATGGCGGCCCGTACAATCAAGGTAACATTCTGGGAAATTTATTAAAATTTTGGTTCCGTTACGATTTCACATTACTACCTCGAAACTCAATCATTCGTCTTCCAAAACACGTTGACATATCATTTGAAGCCTATACATCACTTTATACCACATTAACATTCATTCCTCATTTCAACTATGGTTGTCATCTAGAATACAGTAAGATTTCGAAACTGAAAATAGGATCAACTAAGTAACTTGATAGTTATACATGTGTATCCAAGTACGGAAATAAAAACTAGGGACTACTACGTATCCCTTATTGATGACAAACTTAATTGTGGGGAATATAACATGTATTCGCCCTAAAACATGAACGATTATAACGAAATATACAATTGTGATTATAATAGTCATAAGTTAATAAAAACATGAAAAGAATTACAACCTTGAGTCCTTGCGCAAATAGGCCTAAGAACAGGAATTAAAGTAAATTCCCTCCTATAACTTGCACCCAAGACTTTGTTTAAGACGATGTCGCGTGTGCTAGAAAGGCTCTCCAATTGCCTTGCAATATGGGGAGAGATTTGTGAGGTTTAGATGTGAGATCTCAGTTTTGGGAGAAGGATGCTCTCAAAACCCTAATTGTGAGAATTATGAATTAACCAGTGTTCCACAAAAGGAGAATAACTCTCCCTTTTGTATTCACTCGGTCGGCCGAATGGATTTATGGTGAGGGTGGGCTTTTCCACTCTCATCTTATTCCAGTGCGTGATTCGACCCGATTTGCTAAATATTATTCGCGGGTATTTATTATAAATCGTATGCATGTTATCAGATATTGATGCATTTGATAACATCAATAATGGTCTGACAAAATACGATATTGTATAATTGGCCAAATTAATATAACTGTATATATTAATACGCAAATTCAGTATTTAATTAAATATAACCGTTTATATTTAATTTTACGAATTAATCATGTAATCCGTATTAGCTAAAATTATTTAATCCGTATTAAATAATAATCTCAACATCTCATTGACTAATTTAATAGTCAATACCTCTGACTAACTGTTTAGTCGTATCCGGCATAAATGTGACTGTATTTTCATACCTTCACATCTCTCAAATGTGTCCTATAGGTGTGACGTATAGGGACCAGTTGATCACCGCCATCCGTATGACAATAACGTCAAACTTATCTAGCAAGCCAACCGTTATTGATAAACGTGGATCAACTGATAATAATATTGAAGTATGCCCTTGTGATCCTTTAAGAGATTTAGTAAGTCATTGTACTAACTGTCAAGGACATCAGCCCCAACAATCTCCCACTTGTCCGTACAAGGGTATGTTCAATGACGTTATCACACTACATGTGGAGGACACAAGGCTCCAACAAACTCCCACTTGTCCGTACAAGTGTAGGTGCGATAACCGATTCTCATATCATTTTAAAATTTCTCCCACTCAATGGAAGACAATTTGCAAATCCGCATTCGCAAAGGTCGTATCTCACAAGCGATCTGTATCAAGAGTGGTTTCCTCGACTAGAGAGTAACTTAACTGATAAAACGAATCTGTATTCGAGCATGGCCATGCATTTCAGTTACTACTCCTCGAGTGGCCTTGAGAAATGATAAAATCCTGATAAGGGTTTGGATATTTCCCTCAACTCGAATCCTGCAGATGTAAGCACAGCATGAAATAACCCAGAAAAAATCCTCTTGGCCCCTGTTACGGTAGACCGTGGGAAAGAAACCAAAGTTACCCAAAATCTGCCTTAATCTCAAGAGACAGTTGAAAGTCAAAAGACTCGACTCTAAGAAACACAATGAAGGTCCTATCCACGACCTAGCACCCAATGTTATAAAACATTTAGGACTCCATAACGTTGTCACGGGGTGTCCTACGAGATATCCGTATAACTCGCCTTTGTGATTGGTCAGTCAACTGTTTGACTTATGGCTCGTTGAACCCACCATCAACCAACGTCACAAAATGATTACCTGAGTTATCAGCTCAAGTGGGTAATCAAGGACTAAAACGATATAATGTTAATCAGTTCACTTTGTGGTGTTCAAAATTGGCGTACAATTCCACATGAAAAACAAAACATTAAATATCATAACAATGAGGTTGTAATAGAGTACACAAGAAAATAAATTATAACATGAATTCATAAAAGAGTACTACAACTTAGGAACACATTTAATTCCCATGGAATTAATGTGCCCTTCATGCTTATCACGTGGTAATGCTTTTGTGAGAGGATCAGCTATGTTGTCATCCGTAGCGATCTTATCAATAAATATCTCCTTTTGCTCCACGTAATCTCTGATTAGATGAGCTTTCCGTTGTACATGTCTAGCTTTGTTGCTAGACTTATGCTCCTTAGCTTGGAATATGGCACATTTATTGTCACAATAAACGGTGATTGGGTCATTCGAACTAGGCACTACAGATAGTCCTTGTAAGAATTGACGCATCCATATAGCTTCCTTAGCTGCTTCCGAAGCGGCATAGTACTCGGACTCAGTCGTAGAATCTGCTGTAACACTTTGTTTAGAACTTTTCCAGCTGACAGCAGCGCCATTAAGAGTAAAAACGAATCCAGACTGAGATTTCGAGTCGTCTCGATCCGTTTGGAAGCTAGCATCTGCGTAACCCGTGGCGCAGAGCGTCGAGCCGCCTCCGTAAGTCAATCCCCAATATTTTGTCCTCCGTAGGTACTTAAGAATGTTTTTCACGGCCATCCAGTGTTGTTCACCTGGATGAGCTTGGAATCGGCTTGTCATACTCAATGCATATGCAACGTCTGAACGTGTGCATATCATGGCATACATGATCGATCCTATAGCCAAAGCATAAGGAATCCGACTCATGCGCTCTTTCTTTTCCAATGTCTTAGCTTCTTGAGTCTTGCTCAAGTGAAGCCCAGTAGTCATAGGAAGGAACCCTTTCTTGGAGTTCGTCATGCTGAATCTCTCTAGGATCTTATCTATATAAGACTCCTGACTGAGAGACAACATCCGTTGTGATCTATCCCTGTAGATACGGATGCCCAAAATTCTTTGTGCCTCTCCCAGATCTTTCATCTGGAAATGGTTTTTCAACCATGCTTTAACCGAAGAAAGGAGAGGTATGTCATTCCCAATCAAGAGTATGTCATCGACATACAGTACTAGGAAGACAATCTTGCTCCCACTCGACTTGATTTAGAGACATGGTTCCTCGACTGATCGAATAAACCCATTCTCTTTTATCACTTGGTCGAAGTGATGATTCCAACTCCGCGATGCTTGCTTAAGTCCATAGATGGAACGCTTAAGCTTGCAGACCTTCTTAGGATATTCTGGATCAATAAAACCCTCGGGTTGTACCATGTACAACTCTTCCTCCAAATAACCGTTTAAAAGGCGGTTTTAACGTCCATTTGCCAGATTTCATAATCGTGAAATGCGGCGATCGCTAAGATAATCCGAATGGAACGCAGCATGACTACGGGTGCAAAGATCTCATCGTAGTGCAAGCCTAGCACTTGGGTGAAACCTTTAGCAACTAGTCTTGCCTTGTGGATATCTTCTTGTCCTTCCACGGCATGCTTTATCTTGTAAAGCCATTTGCATTGAAGGGGATGTATCTTTGCAGGTAGGTCCACAAGATCTCACACGTTGTTCTCACATGGAGTCCATCTCGGATTGCATGGCTTCTAGCCACAGCTTTGAGTCAGAACTAGTCATGGCACCTTTATAGGTTGTGGGTTCATTACCCTCTAGGAGTAAGACGTCATCTATGTCATGTTCCTCGACCATACCAATGTATATGTCCGGAGGAATAAAGACTCTTCCCGACCTCCTAGGTTCCTCAGGAATATCTACCGCAGCCTCGGTTGAAAGAACTGTTTCCTCCAATGGTTGCTCGGTAGTTGGTTCTTGAATCTCCGATAGATCGAAGGTTCTATTACTCGACTTGTTCTCGAGAAATTCTTTCTTTAAGAACGTCGCACTAGCCGCAACAAAAACACGTTGTTCGGTTGGCGAGTAGAAGTAATGACCAAAAGTTCCCTTTGGATAGCCTATAAAGTATGTCTTGACCGATCGCGGGCCGAGCTTATCCTCGTGTCTCCACTGACATAAGCCTCGCAGCCCCAAACCCGAATAAAGGACAAGTTAGGGACCGTTCCCTTCCATAATTCGTATGGAGTCTTGTCAACAGCTTTAGACAGACTTCAGTTAAGTATTAGAGCGGCCGACAAAAGAGCATAGCCCCACAATGAATCAGGCACAACGGTGTGACTCATCATGGATCGAACCATATCAAGTAAAGTTCGATTTCTCCGTTCGGACACACCATTTAATTGTGATGTTCCAGGTGGAGTCAACTGTAGAACGATGCCACAGTCTTTAAGGCGTTGATCAAACTCGTGAGAAAGATATTCGCCACCACGATCAGATCGAAGTGCTTTAATCTTTCTTCCCAATTGGTTCTGTACCCGATTCTGGTATTCTTTGAACTTGTCAAAGGATTCACTTTTATGCTTCATCAAGTAGACATAGCCATATCTACTCAAATCATCCGTGAAAGTGATGGAATACCTATAGCCTTCTCGTGCGTTGATCGACATAGGGCCACACACATCCGTATGTATGAGTCCTAATAGGTCGGCAACGCGTATTCCAACACCTTTGAAGGAAATACGAGTCATCTTGCCGATGAGACATGATTCACACGTGCCATATGATTCGAAATCAAAGGTCGAGATAGCTCCGTTCTGTATGAGCTGTTTTACGCATTTCTCATTTATATGTCCCATACGACAATGCCATAGATAAATTCCATTCATGGAAACTGCCTTGCCATAAATCATATTGTGTAACGAGAAAATACAGCTATTATTCTCTATTACAAATGAAAAACCAAGTTTGTCAAGTGCAGAAACTGAAATAATTTTTTTGCATAAACTAGGAACATAATAACAGTTATACAAAGATAACTCGAATCCACTTGGAAGCTGGATCACGTATGTTCCCCTCGAGACTGCAGCAACACGTGCTCCATTCCCGACACGCAGGTCAACCTCACCCTTGATGAGGGGTTCTTGGTTTCGGAGGCCCTGCACATGATTACATAGATGAGAACCACAACCAGTATCTAGTACCCAAGTTTCGTAACTTTCATGGTTAATCTCAATCATGTGAATAAAAGAAGAAGACATACCAACAGGAATAACACGACCTGCTTTAATGTCCTCACGATACACGGGGCATGTGCGCCTCCAATGCCCAGTCTTGTGGCAATGGTGGAATTCCATGCTTGTATCCTTACTCTTTGTCTTGCCCTGTGAGTTGCTCGACTCACCTGGCCCACTCTTAGCGAATCCTGACTTCTTGAACTTGGGCTTACCTACCGCTAGGTCGCCCTGAGCTTTAGCTTTTTCCTTACCCTTACCCTTACTGGAGATCATGAGAACATCCTGCTTCACGCTCCCACTTAATTTTAGATCCTTCTCGGTCTGTACGAGAAGGGAGTGGAGCTCATGAGGAGTCTTCTTCATGTCGTTCATGTAATAGTTGGCCCTAAAGAGGGCGAACCCATCATGAAGCGAATGAAGCATTCAATCAAAGAAGAAGATATTCTCAATCATGTTGAGAATATGTGGGCTAACAGCTTGGCCCTTCTGGAGTTTCGCCTCAAAGAAGCGACAGGTATGCTCATAAGAAACGATTCTCGGAGCTTTCGAGAATTCGTTAGTGAGCGTGGTGAAAATCTTGTTTGCACCATGGGAGATGAAGCGTCTTTGCAAATTGGATTCCATTGCATAGATGAGTACACTCTTTATCGCACCTGCTTCCATGACGAAGTCGCTATGAGTGCGAACTTCGTTAGCTCTAGCTCCAGTTCCTGGGTGTGCCGGAATGGGCTCAGTCAAGTACTTGAGCTTTCCGTCAGCAATGGCAGCATTCCGTAACGCTGCCTCCCAGTCAGAGAAGTTTGACCCATCATTCCTCAGTCTAGTAGACTGATTCATGGAGTCCATAAAGGCTTTAAGCCAGGATTCACATGCTAGCTTGGCACTTGGCATTGGGTCTTCACCAGCCATTTGTTATACAGCAGTTTAAAATGATCGTGTTCTACACTGAAAAAAAGATAAAAACAAAACCATATAAGCAACTCATCGTTGTGATTTAAGTCTATTTTAAATTGAATTTAAACTCGTAGACTCATGCATTTATATAACTGATCTCCCTCAAGAATTATATAAACGATCCCAAGACTCAATTTCCGTAAATTGATAAGCCTACAGCTTGGCTAATTCCACCGTTGGAACTCTTGGTCGATGGATTTCCGTAAATCCTATCTATTTGTCCATCACAGTCGCTAGATAGTATCGAGTGACCACGATGTTGAGATAAAATAAATCATCTGTTCCCACTTACCCGACGTAGAAGGGGTCATATTATGCCTACCGACGAAGAAGGGATTCATGGGAGTCTGATTTATAAAGACTAGTCTCAATTTTTGGTTATACGAGGAAGACCCCATCAACTTATATTTATCCATTTTAAGTGAACTAATATCTAGCATGTACGTGAATGAATGAAATAAAGTGATCGCTTTGCATGAGACACGTGACATCTGTATTGTCACAGAAAACTAACGCGTAACCTCTACATGAGTCAGTTTTCAGGCATGTTATAGGTGGTTTGGTTTTAGGCGGAATATGATGCAAGCTATTATCGATGAAAGCATAAAATAAATGCAATAAACGTAAATAAAAGTCCTAGTGTGGCCTATCCTACCAAAATAAACATAAAAACAACTTGGAATCCACCGTTGGACCCTAGAAGCTTATCTTGATGTTCCATCTTGGTCTTTGCAGCGGGAGTGAGCATTCGGTCTCCGTCTTTGGTCTTCACAAAATTACTAATTTAAATTACAAATTTAATCCTATTTACATTCTAATTTAAATACAAAAGTAATTACATGGCAAAAACCAAAACGGAGATACAAGATCTCAAAATTACAAACAAGACCGTGTTCCATCATTACGGTAACACAATCTTCTAAGGCTACACTAAGTTACAACCGTTTGCAAAAATTAAATACGTTATAGAAAGCATTCAAAGGCATTCAACAAGACGATAAATAAAAATGCATCAACTAAAACAAAATTTATTCATGACATAATACCGTTATTATGTTTAACAAATTTTTACCAAACCACCTTACGATATTAAAATTATGTGATTATACCGTTTTAATCACTTTAATCTTAATAATTTTTAATAAATTATAATCTATTATCTTAAACCTTTTTAAAATAACATGTATCATGCGAGAGTGAACCGTTTCACAAACAATAATATACTATTTCCGTATACAGTATATTACTAAAGGCCAAGGGAAAATAAAACAAGTTATTTTCGAATAAAAAAGAACGGCTGTTACAGAGACGAGGTCGACCGACCTCACCTCGGGGTCGACCAACCATCTGCCAGTAAAAGAAAACTTCCTGTAACAGCACCAAGGTCGACCGACCTATCAACCAGGTCGACCGACCACTAAAATGGAAAAACGAGTTTCTGAAAACGCAAATCGCTGCACTTTAAAATTAAAACAAGTTTTTAACATTTGATTTAAAACGTGTAAATCAAATTAAACAACAACAAAGATTCACATATTGCTAAAAATATCGATTAACCAACAATATGTAAATAAGAATCGAAAACAAGATCGATTACTCACAAAAGAAAACTGCCGAAACAGAAAACACACGCAGGAGTCGGTCGATCGACCGCGACGATGGGTCGATCGACCGACTTGGCGAAAGAACGCGATTTTCAAATTTTTAAAAACCTTATGAAAAACACAAAAGTAAAAATTTTGTGGCCTTGGCTCTGATACCACTTGTGGGGAATATAACATGTATTCGCCCTAAAACATGAAGGATTATAACGAAATATACAATTGTGATTATAGTCATAAGTTAATAAAAACATGAAAAGAATTACAACCTTGAGTCCTTGCGCAAATAGGCCTAAGAACAGGAATTAAAGTAAATTCCCTCCTATAACTTGCACCCAAGACTTTGTTTAAGACGATGTCGCGTGTGCTAGAAAGGCTCTCCAATTGCCTTGCAATATGGGGAGAGATTTGTGAGATTTAGATGTGAGATCTGAGTTTTGGGAGAAGGATGCTCTCAAAACCCTAATTGTGAGAATTATGAATTAACCAGTGTTTTACAAAAGGAGAACAACTCTCCCTTTTGTATTCACTCTGTAATACTCTGTATTTTATCGTATCGTATCTTATCGTATTTTATTTTATTTTAATATTTAATAATTATATTTACTTGTTAGTAATATTGTAATGTTTGTTTTCGATAATTTAATTATCGAATTAAGTATTTTATAGTTTACAAGTGGTTGATAAAGAGTCGAGTTTATATTTTAGTAGTAGACCGTGTTTAAGTTATAGAAATGGGCCTCGATTTGTGTGTTAAACCATCAGCCCATCTCGTCAATTTATCTCATAATTTACAAGACACTTTCAACAACACTCCCTGCCGCCTTGTAAACCTATCGACCTAACCCTATTCTAGACCTAACGACACAATGCTTTCATACCTACCTTGCTGCAGCCACCACAGAGAGTAAGAAGGGTGTTTTTACACGGTGGTTGAGGGACCTAGGGCTGCTCAAATACGCAGAGAAGTAAGTGCATACTCTGTTTTCGTTCGTCTAATACTCGTCGTTCGTATGTCATATTCTGTTCACGTTTGCTTGTTGAATTCGTCTGTTTTGGGTTATTTCTGAACACGGGCTTTATGGGTAATAGTAGTAGGGTGTTTGTGGGTTATGTAGTGGTGGTTAGGGTGGTGAGAGGTGGTTGAAACCACCGTGATTTTTCTTTCAAAAAGTAGCGCAGCACATAGCAGTACAGAAATAGAGATGTGTGAGTATACGAGTTTTATGCGACTGTTTTGGGTAGTTTAAGAGGGTCGACGCCTGATGTTGGTCACCAAGGGGTCGGGGGTGATGTAAGGTGTCGAGAGTGGTGTTTAGTTGTGGTGGTAGTGGTGTTAGAAGGTGTTGAGGGGCGTTGTTACCGAGGGACAAACACGTTGTTGCAGCGAGTGGGTATGTGACCAGGGAGTGTTGGGGTTGGTTTCGAAGGCTGTTAAAGGGGTGTCAAGGGTCGTTATCAGTGTCAATAGATGTGTCATAGTGTAGTGGTCAGGACCACCGTGGATGGGTGGTGGTTCTAGCCCTGTAGGGTGGTCGTTATGGCAATGCAAATAGGTTGGTCAGGGGTTGTCGGTTACGGTTTTGGCTGTCGAAGCTATAAGTAATGTTGATGCTGCGTGTTGTATTTGTTATTGTTATCATTGTCTGTTCTACAATGATTATGCTATCATTATTATTATTAATTATTATTATTATTATTATTGTTATTAAATTATTAGTGTTGTTATTGTTGTTTTATAAATATATTATTATTATTATTAGTATTATTATTATTATTATTATTATTATTATTATTATTATTATTATTATTATTTATTTTGTGTTATATTACTATTACCAATATTACTAATGTTATTATTATTACTAGTTTATGATATATGATGTTCATGGTCTTAATTATTAAGCTTGTTAAGTAATTTGTATACAAAATGTGACGGTTATCAATAGTTCGAATATAATTGCTATGATCGTTATCTAATTGAAGTTAATTATAAAAAGTAAAGGAGACGAGTCGTTGAGTTAATTAATATAAAGGGTTAATTTACGCAGTAGGTTAATTAATTGGTTGTGAACGTGTTATATTAAATAGAGAATTGATATTAAATAATATTCATAGGGGACGAGTTCGAAGTGGAGTATTTCTGATTCCGTTGATTACGTGATTGCTCGGTGTTTTGCTATCCAGGTAGGATACACTGTCACTATACTACTGTTATATGTTATGAGTAGATGATGAGTATATGATATGGATGATGAGCATGAATGATATAAGAATGATATATGGTTATGACGGATTATTATTACTATTGCATTCATAAGCATGATTACTGTTATTGTTGCATTCATGAGCATGGCATGTGCATTGGATACGGATTCGAGATGATGATATATTTTTGGGCCCAAGCTAGTTCTGCAGGACTAGACCTGGTGACCTCAGCTGTTATGCTGGTGTTCGGCGACGGCCGATTATAGTCTGCCGGGAGGTTCGGTATGGCTGGGTGTTACGGGTTTGAGATTGAGATTGTGATTGAGAATGAGATTGAGATTGAGCTTGAGCATATCATTACATTTGCATATCATAATTGTTGCATTATAATTGTTGTATTACCCTACTCAACCGCGAGGTTGACAGTGTATTCGTGTATACCTACGATGATCCGGAATGGGGAGTAGATTCTACAGGTCAGAGACAGATGAGCTAGGAGCTGGGGCAGGAATGTGAGATGCATACTCTGGACCGACTTAGAATTATATCACATCTAGAGAAGTCATCAGTTGTATTTTCTTTTCCGTTATGTAGTAACTGTAATAACCAAGTTTTAAATTTTATCAGTTTTAAATAAAGTACTTTGGTTGTTTTACTTGTTATTCACTACCTCGGACATTCCGAGATGGTAACAGCTCTATTTATTTGAGAATGTCTTGCTAAAGGCTCTTAAATAAATGGGGGTGTTACAAAGTGGTATCAGAGCGAACGATCCTTAGGCCTAAACCAAACGAATAGTAATGAACGTAGGAAGAGTCTAATAATATGAATCCAAGGCTAGTATTCTGTTAGGAGCCCCAGGATTGGGATGATTTAGGGGCCCCCTCAAACCCAGCCACTGGCACTTTCAGTCTAACCTGGTAACCCGTGAGTGATGCAGAGAGTGGGTAGTAACAAAATAAAAGATCAGACCTTGCCTATATTGTACTAACAGTTTTGCAGGAGCGGAATGAGGTAAGTAATGATGTGAGTTATGGTTAATGTGTGTATTGGAAGAATGTGATTGATACTGAAATGCTGATTGATCTGAGTGATTGAATGTGGAATTTTCGGAGAATGAATGTATATTTATTGGACAATAATTTGGGTGATACGATCATATGATTTTGGTGTCTTGAAATGTCCATATGATATCTGGTTATTAAATGACTATCGTAACTATGTAATATATTGGTTGGTATTTGGATACGAATGATCAGATTTATATGTTATAGTAACCCATGTCTAGTGATATGCGGAATGTGTTACCCCAAGCCATGAATGCTATATAGTTATGTGTTGCATAGGTCGTACTTAAAGTTTACATGACAATTTCTATTTACACACAATTAGTTTAGTTATAGAGTCAGTATTCAATAAGTGACACCTTGGTGATTTTCGGGATACATATTTACGTACTATTATGTTGTGATTGTTACGATGGTAGGAACTAATGCATTGTTCATACATGTATAACTATTGAATTATTTTGTTGATGCTACTTTTCATTTTCACAATCTTTACCGTCTTGTAGATGGCAAGTTCGTTTTGAAATAATGAATACCTGTTAAACTGGTACAATGTGATTTCAATGCTTCAAATGATATGTCAATATGTTTGGAAGAAGAATGGTTGTATTTAAATGTGATAATGTGAAGTGATTTTAAGGAACAAAAATTTTGATAAATTTTCAGAATGTTACCTTGCTTGTGAGAGCTGCCATTTACAATGTGTTCTCTATTTGAATGTGAAAATTTTATGTATGATAACCTTCTGAGTTAGCTTTCCAATGCTTTTGGTTTCATGTTAAAACGACTTATATTTTGCGAGAAATAAATATTTTAGTCGACAGTGGTCAGATTGTCATTGCACAGCTCTGTTTTGACCCATGTTTGTGGAAAAGAAACAATTTAAAACGTATTTATTGTTTATGCATAATTCCAACTGTTTAGAATATTCATTCACGTTTTCAAAATGATAAGTCACGTAAAATCTTAACGATTCGTTATTTAATAGTGATTTTTTTTTTCAAGTTGTCCAATTTTCTGTTGAATTGTTGTAAAGTTTTTGTTCAGACCAACTGAGTTGTAAAAATCGTTATAAATAATTCCCTTGGGATATGCATTTGATTCTTTTTCCTATGATTATTTAATTCGTTATATTTCTAAAAACTATAATTGTTCGCAAGCTAACTAAGCGATTATTTAATTATGATATTTTTTTGTAAGTTGCTGCATAATGTTTAATTGGTGAAATTGTGAGATATTTAAGTTTCATATAAAGTTTAATCAAATGTAAATTATGTGATGTGACCACGTGATATTCTGGTATAGCATTAGTTGTATGTATGATAGACATATGATATGAAGACGAACGTTATTATATGATAATATAATCTTGTTATTTCGTTGAGTTTTATATAAAGTAGTTTCAATTATACAGACGCTAGTGCTTTCTATTGATATGACCTCAAAATAATTATGTGGTGTTCATATGTAATGTTAAAATCATGTTCATCAGAGAAGAGTCTGGACACGTGGTAGAATGAATGTAACTGGTAAACTTATTAGCAGGATATAGCAATATAATTGTTATAGGTAATTGTGAGTATTTTGAACAATGTGAATCTTGTTGATGTCCTTTCATATATTAATGGTATATATGTGTCTAGTTCCCTGCGATAATAATCTTTATAACTTCATCATGTATATTGTTATGCCACAAAAGTGATTTGCATACTGCTATGTTTAAAATCTGATCACAATATTTTGAATTATTAATTGGTTGACATGTGAATTAAGGAAATGCTAGTCTTGTGATTCGTTTACTTTTATCGTTAAATTTTCATAATTCATGAGCTACAATTTACAAGGACAATGTTTTAGTAGAGAAGAGTCAGAATGTCTCGGTGTAGCCTTGTTTTCGATCTGTGGCTTGTAAAACTGTTTTTTTTTTTCTGATTCGTGCTTAAAAAAAAAAAAAAAAAAATTGCCACAAATTACCACTTCAATGTTTCAAAAGTTTCAAAATATTTTTATATTTTTCAAGTGAGGATCCATGATAAAGTTTGATATTTTGATCATTATAGTGATTGTTTGCAACATGACAAATTCTGTAGCTACTTTTTGATGAAATCCTGCCCGAATATTCAATTGTTGCGCATTATATCTCGTAATATTTTTTTTTTAGTCAATATATTAATAACCTCATGATAAATGATGTAATGTGGGTAGATGGGAAATGTACCTAATTGGTTTAACTTATTTATACCTAGGGGTGGTAAGCGGTCTTGCTAACCTAAGATGGGTGTATATCTCGCGAAATATGTCAATGCTCGATGTTTAATCACATTGGTTAAATTTTGCTTTATGTCTTTTCTAGAATATGATTTTGCTTCTATAATATGATTATGAGCACGAAATGTTTAATTTGTCAATTATGAACTATGAGTTAGGTGATTGTCTACATTGGTGTAAATATGTTAAGTTTGTGTTAAAAATTTCAAGGATATATAAGTGTTAGTTACTTGATTTTGTTTTACTGCGTAACATGAAATTGACAAATGTGTTTTAGTTTCTTTAAAAGTCGGATGCTAGTTGCCTAGTATAGAGTGAATAACCTACCCGATTAGTTGTGATTGTTGTTTCGGTGATCTTCTTGAGTAATGGATGTGGAACATTATAATGAGGTTACGGGGACGTAACTACGTCTTAAGGAGGATATGACTGTAAAATCTTAATGATTTATGATATGGCTAGTTGTTATGACATGGCAAAGTGGTATGTCGTGAATGTTTGAATATACTTGATAATCCTAATTACTTCTGTTATGCATTATATTGTGATTCATGGAGTATCTTTTAATCTAGTTATGAGCTAAACTTTGGGGACAAAGTTTTCTTAACGAGGGTAGAATGTGACCTTTCGTGTTTTTATATTACCTCTATTAGCCTTTGATGTTATGTGGTGTCACATTTTGTGTTCGTTACGTGCTTAGTGACCAGTTTGTTGACCACGGGATGGTGAACTTCGGGACGAAGTTCATTTTAAGGAGGGAAGACTGTAATACTCCGTATTTTATCGTATCGTGTATTTTATTTTATTTTAATATTTAATAATTATATTTACTTGTTAGTAATATTGAATGTTTGTTTTCGATAATTTAATTATCGAATAAGTATTTTATAGTTTACATGTGGTTGATAAAGAGTCGAGTTTATATTTTAGTAGTAGACCGTGTTTAAGTTATAGAACTGGGACTCGATTTGTGTGTTAAACCATCAGCCCATCTCGTCAGTTTATCTCATAATTTACAAGACACTTTCAACGACACTCTCTGCCGCCTTGTAAACCTATCGACCTAACCCTATTCTAGACCTAACGACACAATGCTTTCATACCTACCTTGTTGCCGCCACCACAGAAAGTAAGAAGGGTGTATTTACACGGTGGTTGAGGGACCTAGGGCTGCTCAAATACGCAGAGAAGTAAGTGCATACTCTGTTTTCGTTCGTCTAATACTCGCCGTTCGTATGTCATATTCTGTTCACGTTTGCTTGTTGAATTCGTCTGTTTTGGGTTATTTCTGAACACGGGCTTTATGGGTAATAGTAGTAGGGTGTTTGTGGGTTATGTAGTGGTGTTTAGGGTGGTGAGAGGTGGTTGAAACCACCGTGATTTTTCTTTCAGAAAGTAGCGCAGCACATAGCAGTACAGAAATAGAGATGCGTGAGTATACGAGTTTTATGCGACTGTTTTGGGTATTTTAAGAGGGTCGACGCCTGATGTTGGTCACCAAGGGGTCGGGGGTGATGTGAGGTGTCGAGAGTGGTGTTTAGTTGTGGTGGTAGTGGTGTTAGAAGGTGTTGAGGGGCGTTGTTACCGAGGGACAAACACGTTGTTGCAGCGAGTGGGTATGTGACCAGGGGGTGTTGGGGTTGGTTTCGAAGGCTGTTAAAGGGGTGTCAAGGGTCGTGGTCAGTGTCAATAGATGTGTCATAGTGCAGTGGTCAGGACCACCGTGGATGGGTGGTGGTTCTAGCCCTGTAGGGTGGTCGTTATGGCAATGCAAATAGGTTGGTCAGGGGTTGTCGGTTACGGTTTTGGCTGTCGAAGCTATAAGTAATGTTGATGCTGCGTGTTTTATTTGTTATTGTTATCATTGTCTGTTTTACAATGATTATGCTATCATTATTATTATTAATTATTATTATTATTCTTATTGTTATTAAATTATTGGTGTTGTTATTGTTGTTTTATAAACATAATATTATTATTATTATTATTTATTTTGTGTTATATTACTATTACCATTATTCCTAATGTTATTGTTATTACTAGTTTATGATATATGATGTTCATGGTCTTAATTATTAAGCTTGTTAAGTAATTTGTATACAAAATGTGACGGTTATCAATAGTTCGAATATAATTGCTATGATCGTTATCTAATTGAAGTTAATTATAAAAAGTAAAGGAGATGAGTCGTTGAGTTAATTAATATAAAGGGTTAATTTACGCAGTAGGTTAATTAATTGGTTGTGAACGTGTTATATTAAATAGAGAATTGATATTAAATAATATTCATAGGGGACGAGTTCGAAGTGGAGTATTTCTGATTCCGTTTATTACGTGATTGCTCAGAGTTTTGCTATCCAGGTAGGATACAATATCACAGTACTACTGTTATATGTTATGAGTGGATGATGAGTATATGATATGGATGATGAGCATGAATGATATAAGAATGATATATGGTTATGACGGATTATTATTACTGTTGCATTCATAAGCATGATTACTATTATTGTTGCATTCTTGAGCATGGCATGTACATTGGATACGGATTCGAGATGATGATATATTTTTGGGCCCAGGCTAGTTCTGCAGGGCTAGACCTGGTGACCTCATCTATTATGCTGGTGTTCGGCGACGGCCGATTATAGTCTGCCGGGAGGTTCAGTATGGCTTGGTGTTACGGGTTTGAGATTGAGATTGTGATTGAGAATGAGATTGAGATTGAGCTTGAGCATATCATTACATTTGCATATCATAATTGTTGCATTATAATTGTTGTGTTACCCTACTCAACCGCGAGGTTGACAGTGTATTCGTGTACACCTACGATGATCCGGAATGGGGAGTAGATTCTACAAGTCAGAGACAGATGAGCTAGGAGCTGGGGCATGAATGTGAGATGTATACTTTGGTCCGACTTAGAGTTATATCACATCTAGAGAAGTCATCAGTTGTATTTTCTTTTCCGTTATGTAGTAACTATAATAACCAAGTGTTAAATTTTATCAGTTTTAAATAAAGTACTTTGGTTGTTTTACTTGTTATTCACTACCTCGGACATTCCGAGATGTTAACAGCTCTATTTATTTGAGAATGTCTTGCTAAAGGCTCTTAAATAAATGGGGGTGTTACAACTCGGTCGGCCGAATGGATTTATGGTGAGGGTGGGCTTTTCCACTCTCATCTTATTCTAGTGCGTGATTCGGCCCGATTTGCTAAATATTATTCGCGGGTATTTATTATAAATCGTATGCATGTTATCAGATATTGATGCATTTGATAACATCAATAATGGTCTGACAAAATACGATATTGTATAATTGGCCAATTTAATATAACTGTTTATATTAATACGCAAATTCAATATTTAATTAAATATAACTGTTTATATTTAATTTTACGAATTAATCATGTAATCCGTATTAGCTAAAATTATTTAATCCGTATTAAATAATTATCTCAACATCTCATTGACTAATTTAATAGTCAATATCTCTGACTAACTGTTTAGTCGTATTAAATGTGATTGTATTTTCATACCTTCACATCTCTCAAACGTGTCCTATAGGTGTGACGTATAGGGACCAAATGATCACCGCCATCCGTATGACAATAACGTCAAACTTATCTAGCAAGCCAACTGTTATTGATAAACGTGGATCAACTGATAATAATACTGAAGTATGCCCTTGTGATCCTTTAAGAGATTTAGTAAGTCATTGTACTAACTGTCAAGGACACCAGCCCCAACATTAATAACGCATTTAAATGTATATAATAGGCATAAAATTTTAAGTACAATATACGCAACACATAACTATCTACATTCATAGCTTAGGATACACATTCTGCATATTACTAAACATGGATTACTATGAAATATAATCATAAGATCACAAAACTAATTATCCCTACAAGGAGTAAAACATCAAAATCATACTACAACGATAGTCATTTAAAGACCAGATAATCGTATGAACATTTCAAAATACCCAAATCATATGATCACATCACTTTTAAATATTGCTCAGCAATTACACACCCATATACTTGAAATTTATATTCAACCATCCAGCTCGATTCACAAACTGATATTAATCATAATTTCCAATAACACTTTCAGCCACAATTCACATATTACCTACCTCATTCTTCTCCTGTAAGAGTGTTAGTACTATATAACTAGGTCGCTATATATATATATAGTCTACCCCACTCTTCAATTACTCTCATTGGGTTCCCGAGACATAACCGAAAGGGCCCATGGTTTGGTGTGAGGGGGCCCCTAACTCATCCCGTTCCTTTTCGGGGCTCCTATCAGTTTCATCTTGGGGTTCATTTTATTAGACTCTTCCTACGTTCATTATCATTCATTTGGTTTAGGCCTGAGGATCGTTCGCTCTGATACCACTTTGTAACACCCCCATTTATTCAAGAGCCTTTAGCAAGACATTCTCAAATAAATAGAGTTGTTACCATCTCGGGATGTCCGAGGTAGTGAATAACAAAGTAAAACAATACAAAGTACTTTATATAGAACAGATAAAATTTAAACTTTGATATTACAAAAACTACGCAACAGAATAAAAGTACAACTGATGACTACTCTACAGGCGATATAATTCTAAGTCAGTCCCAAGTATGCATCTCACATTCCCGTCCCAGCTCCTAGCTCATCTGTCTCTTTCATGTAGAATCTACTCCCCATTCTGGATCATCGTAGGTGTCACACGAATACACAGGGTCAACCACGAGGTTGAGTAGGAAGATAAATAAAACATAACAACAATAGGAATGCATATTCCTCCGTCTCCATATCATTCAGTCATCCGCTTCACCTCCATCACACCACTCCTTCCATCACACCACACTTTCCATCACACCACACCTTCCATCACACCACACCTTCCATCACACCACACCTTCCATGGCCATATCACAAGTCCCATATCACAAGACCCGTATCACAAGTCCCATTCTCCACAATATTTGATAATAATCAAACAATCCACAGTACATTCAATATTATTGAAACAGTCTTGTAACACTACAAGAATACATAAAACAGGCGACGGAATTTGGCGACTGACATCAGTCGCCAAAGTTCTGTCGCAAGCCCTAGTCGCCAAAAAAAAATGGGCGATTGGTTGTCAGTCGCTAAATTTGGCGACTGCCGCCTTTTCAGTCGCCAAATTAAGGGAATAGGCGACTGAGTATGTAGTAGCCAAATTGGCGACTGAAAGGGAAGGGTAGTCGCCAATTTGGCGACTGTAATAATGTCGGAGTCGCCAATTTGGCGACTGAAGTATAGTCACCAAAGTGGCTGATTCAGTCGCCAATATGTTACATTTCCAGAAACTTTTCCAGTTTTGGCGACTGACTGCAGTCGCCAAAACCACCATGTCAGTCGCCGAAATGGCTGGGTGTTTTCATGCCAAATTTGTTTTAATCTAGCCATATCTCGTATTAATTCATTCCAATACGCAATGAAAACCTGGAAACAGAAAATTGCAACCCATTTGCGCGAACCGCACCATTTGAAACACCAAATTCTCATTTATTATAAAATGAGAACATTATCCAACTACAAGCTAAATTGACGAAACATTAACCAACTTCAAGCTAAACTAACTAAACATTATCCAACTTTAAAAGCTAAACTAACTACATTATCCAACTTCAAGCTAAACTAACTACAAGTTATCCAAACAACCTAAGCTACAAATCCCATGCCCGCTCCACTACCACCACCCTTACCATGAGGATCGTTGGGGTCCTACCGTGATTGTGGACCGGGGTTGCATTGTGAGAAAAAGTTCTCCATGGGCTCCATGCGCTCCTTCATCAACCGAAACTGTTCGTCTCGTTCTGAATTCACTCTTCTTTCTTCAGCGAGTTGAGTCTGTAGTGGACTCACAAGAGCGGGCTCATATGTTTGTCGAGGCTCATATGAGGATCTTCTTGCCGGTTGTTTGAAGAAGACACCATGAGCCTTTCCGGTGCCGTAGACATTTCCCTTCTTGTATCCCTTGACCAAATTAAACCAAATCTCATTTTCTGGTACTTTGGGATGTGCCTCTTTTTCAGCCTCGTATGCTTCCTACATCAGTTAACAAAAAATTACCATCATTAGTTAACAATTCAAAACTATCTTAAGTAAAAAATCTTACATATAAAGCTTTGTCTTTTGGCTTAATCCAAATTCTCTCATTGTTAGCGTTCACCCTGGAATGTGTGCCAAGGAATAGTTCTGGGGCCGTCGCAAGAGGATCATCAGTCAACTGATCATCTGGTTGATCAGTTGACTGATCATCAGCTGACTGATCAGCTGACTGATGAGCTGACTTCTTCTTTTTATTCTTCTTCTTCTTGTTCATCTACATACACGAACAAAATTCAATGTTTGGTTAGTGACATTATTTTTACCAATATTCAAATAAACGAGATAAATAAATAAGTGTTAATATGAAAACTTACACCAAAACGTATGTCCAAAAATGACCGTGAACCAGCATGATGGGTAGGCTCAGCCATTCATGGCCTTCTGTGCCGATCTGGCTCGAACTTCTGGGGTATCACGCCGATTCATAAGACCCTCAAGCGCCTCACCTACAACAATGATAAATTATGTCGTTATTAGTGAAATTTTCATCCTTTAATCAATATAATTGACAAATAAAGGTAATTGTATAGATATACCTTTAAGATGTGAGGCTTTTCCCCTTTTACCAATCTTACAGATATTGTCTTTGTATCTAGAGGCTCCAACATCGCGGTACCTCCTATTGACAGTAGACTCTAATTCAGGCGGCCAGTAAAAATGTAGCTGCAAAAAAATAACATTAAGTATTAGTTGAAAAACTATAACAGTGAGTAAAATAAGTAATTAATAAAAAGGATTTTGATTACCCGAACGTTATTAAATCAGGCTTCTTTTTTAGCTTCACTAGCTTCTGTCCAATTAAGTGGCACAGGACCTAACAAAGATGTCTTTGTGCTGTTGGTTACTCCTCGAACAGCGGTCTGATGATTAAACCTGAAACATATATAAATTGTAACTTATAATAACTAGCCATTTATTACTAATAAAATGAATAATTACAATTTAATAACACTTACCAAAATCCTGCTGGATCAAGTATCTTCCTGCGATCCTGTGTGTACTGAATCTGTACACGTGTGTCCTCCTCAGATTCGTTCTGAACCAACTCCTCCTCCTGCTGCACGGAGGGCTGACTCTGCTGACGACTGTGCCCGCCTTGCTGTCTTCCTCTACCTCCTGCCATCTACAATCATGTAAATAAAATTATTACTACGTACAAATCAAACATAAAATAAATGTTTAATACAAATATGAACAATAATAACATGACAAATTTGGACTACAGTACTATACCAAATTAATCATCATCTTCATCATCCTCATGATCAACATCATCCTCATTATCCTCATCCTCATCCTCATCCTCATCCTCATCCTCATCCTCATCAACAGCTCTCACTTCATCTAATTCCTCCCATCCTTCTACCAACTCATCATAATTATTAATCTCAACATCCTCCTCCTCTTCCAAGTCTTCAAACTGTTCATTCTCATTTTGGTCAATGATTCCGTCTGTTGGACGCAAAATTGTCCCATTTGATACTATTTCTTCTTGAAAAAAGGTGGTATCAACTTTTGATCGTGCCTTTGTCTTAATGACTGCCCACCATGCCTTACTATTTCTATCATTTGTCGTGCTTGGATAGGAAACGAAATACACTTGTTGAGCCTGATGTGCTAGTATAAATGGATCATACTTAGAGTATGTTCGGATACTATTCACTTCCACAAGCTTGTAACATTCATGTACTCTCATTCCAGCCGAGGAATTATCCTTCCATTCAATCTTGAATAAGGTAGTTTTATAAGCACGATCACGACCATTATAAGACATCTCAAACATGTCCTCTACAATACCATAATACTCATGGTCATCAATAGAATAAATAGTAACACCATAGTTGCATCTAGCCTTACCCTTACCGTGGTCGAATGTGTGGAAATTAAATCCATTAACTGAATATCGGTTCCACGTCTTAACCAAGCGTGAAGGACCGAAGGACAAACTCCTTATCAAATCATCTTGGATATTGAACTCAATAACCTCAATGACATGGTTCTGAAACCATTTTGGAAACTTATCCTCATGTTTCTCCCAAACATCATCCTTACTCAGACTAGGATGTTCCTTACTGAAATCAGTCACAGGCATAGGCATAGGAATAAACATGTGAACAATGCAAAATCATCATTGAAATACTCTCGTTCCGACTCAGCCTATATGCTAAAGTAAACATGCATTTTTTTTGAAAGTGTTTTGAATTTTTCTAATTTTTTGGATTTTTCTTGTATATGAAAGGACAATAAGAAAGAACAATGCGAAATAAAGAAAAGAAAAATGCAAGATAGAAATACAATAAACGTGTGACAAAATGCAGTGGAACAATGCATGTGACACAAAACTCTTCCCCAAACCAAACCACACAATGCCCCCATTGTGCATTAGCATAAGCAAAGGTTCATGAAATAAAATAAATAAAATGCGTAAAAAGGAAAAAGGAAAAACAAAGGAAACATGGAAGGAACGCACCGGATTTTAGCGCAATGGAAACCTCCCCAAACCAGCGTGAGCTTAGGAGGTTTCGGTGGCCAGCAGTGCCACTACAAGAACCTGAGAAAGAGAGACGAAGAAAAACCCTTTTTCGGGGAATAACAGTGTTTTGGGCGATAAATAATTTAAAAGTTTGAAAAATGAGAAGAAAAATGAAAGCAGAAAGGTAAGAGTAAAGGAAAAGAATCCCTAATCGTTCTTGCACGCTTCCCGAGGTAACTGTAACACCCCCATTTATTCAAGAGCCTTTAGCAAGACATTCTCAAATAAATAGAGCTGTTACCATCTCGGGATGTCCGAGGTAGTGAATAACAAAGTAAAACAATACAAAGTACTTTATATATAAAAGATAAAATTTAAACTTTGATATTACAAAAACTACGCAACAGAATAAAAGTACAACTGATGACTACTCTACAGGCGATATAATTCTAAGTCAGTCCAAAGTCTGCATCTCACATTCCCGTCCCAGCTCCTAGCTCATATGTCTCTTTCCTGTAGAATCTACTCCCCATTCCGGATCATCGTAGGTGTCACACGAATACACAGGGTCAACCACGAGGTTGAGTAGGAAGATAAATAAAACATAACAACAATAGGAATGCATATTCCTCCGTCTCCATATCATTCAGTCATCCGCTTCACCTCCATCACACCACTCCTTCCATAACACCACACCTTCCATCACACCACACCTTCCATGGCCATATCACAAGTCCCATATCACAAGACCTATATCACAAGACCCATATCACAAGTCTCATTCTCCACAATATTCGATAATAATCAAACAATCCACAATACATTCAATATTATTAAAACAGTCTTGTAATAACATCACACACATATACTTCATATCAAAACACAACCACAGATATATCTGCTACCTCAAATTGCAGGATATCGATGTCAACCACACAGCTGCTAGAAATGTTCCACGCGGAAACCGTCACCTAAACATATAGTATTTTAACGATTACTAATCCTTCACCTAACCCTTACATTAGAATAGTAATGTTACCAAACATAGTAACTTTCTAAAATTGGAAGTTCCCTGAAATAGAAACTTTCCCGAAATAGCACTTGCCCAAATAAACTAACGTCCCATTGCCCCTACTAAACATTAAAACTATCAAAGGCATAAAAGTACTAATAATAACTTTTAATAAAACAATAATACTACTACTACTACTACTACTAATAATAATAATAATAATAATAATAATAATAATAATAATAATAATAATAATAACAATAATAAGAATAACAATGATAATAATAATAATGTATAATAATAATAATAATATAATATTAATGAAGCAAACACATAATCACGTGTAACTAAACAACCATGAAACAGGGGCAGTAACACGAACAACACGCAACCGTACTCAGCCCAAAACGAAACAGACCTCACGACACCACCACTTCCAAGACGCACAACCACCATCTAGGCCACCCTTAGCCACCTCTATCAACCCCACTCTCTAGCCGGTACCACCTACTACAAACACCACACCCTCGTTGCCACCTGAACCCACCATAAACCTCATTAACGCACTACCCAAAACCCGACTACACAGCCACCGTTACTCTGTTCTCTAGCTACAGCTCGCCTGTGCACCCTCTTTCTCACGTGTTTCCCTCTCACCACCTACGGCCACCACTCCAGCACCAGGGTGGTCGCCTCTACCCCAGACATCCACTCTCACTAACCCAGGTTACACCTACCTGTTAATAAACCCAAAAAAAGGTTGTACCCGACCCTTGTTTCTCACGTTCTGCCCTAATTGACGCCTCAAAACCACCCTATTATGGTGGTACTCCGGCCACCACGCGCCACCATACAACTACCCACATAACCTACCAACATATTACTACTACCAGCTATACACTCGTACTCAAACCTAACCCAAACAATAGTCGACTTACTCAAAGAAAACGTGTTGTTAAGCGTAAGGTAATGTGTTAAACTTACCGTAGTTCAGCGATGAGGATGCGTGATGGCGATGGCAGTCTCCTATACTCGTTCCTCTCTAATTTTGCAGTCTTCTCACGCAGCAGGCACAAGGTTTAGGGTTTAGTTTAGTTAATAGTGATGAATAGGGTGTTGTTCTTTTCTTTCTATTATTATTTGTCGATGGAGGCACAAGGTGAAGGGAATAGGTTGTGATGTGGTAGATTAGGGTTTTCATGTATGAAGGAATAAAGAAGTGTTGTATAATACGCTTGTTACGATACTATCACAACCCGAGTTCAACTCTTTCTATTCGGTCTCCTTTCACTCGGCCCATCACGCATCCCATTACGCTTACAAGTTTATATGTCGTTCTTAAACCGTAACTTGAAAATTAAACAGTATTACAAGTCCGAATAATATATTAAATATAATTGCAATTAGCAAATACGTATCAAGTAATATATATAATCATTCCCATCTATAAATATAAAACAATTCCTTATTACGAACTATGAAAATACGGGGCATTACAGTAACACGATCAGTCTGTAGCAGCTGTGGTGGTCGACTGACCATCCCACTTGGTCGACCGACCATGTGATAGGTTACTGAACATTCTGGGTTGCAGGGAGCTGGTCGACCGACCGATGATGCAGGTCGGTCGACCACGCTTCCTGTGCAATGCTCTTTTTTCTTCTCGAAATTGACTCATTTCAACCGAGTTAACCTCCCTCAAACCTGTAAAAACATTATATACGCGCCTAAAACATGCGCAAAATCCAGAAACTCAAGTCTAATTGTCTCAAAATAACAAAAGCGAGAATTGTCTAAGTCTAAAGCAAAATGAAAACTAAAAGTCTCAAAGAAAACAAAAATAAAATAGTCTTAAAAAGAAAACGAGCAATAGGGAGAAGTTATCCGCGAAGGATGCGGAATTTCTTTGACCACGGGTTCTGACTACAAGCTACCCCTTCAGCTATGGTGATTTGGGTGGATGAGCTTCTCTCCACCATGTAGATAGATGAGTCATCATCCTTAGCTCTAGCCTTCCACCTTCCGGGGTCGTCAACTCCCAAGTCATGGGCCGACACCTTCCTCGGTTTCTTCTTCTTCGGGCTCTTTTCTTCAGCCATAGAATCACTCGATTGAGTGATCTCGTTCTCTACATCATTTGATCGAGTAAGTGGTACTACTCGATCGAGAACACTTCTCTTTCTACCGCCTATGGACCCTGTCCCTGGAGTTGCAAATTTTGGAGCATCACAATCAGCCTCCTGAGCAGGAGATTCACCTGCACATGTCTCAAAACACATCAAAGCCTCCGAGGGATCCTTTCTAAAGGATCCTTGTGCAGAACATTCACTAATATTATCAAAAAAATCAGAAATGTCAACAATTGAATCCTGCACAAAACAAGGTTCATTAACTGAAGGTTCAAACGTATCAGGAACATGTTCATTACTAATACCTATAAAAATAGGTTGGTCAGTCAAGGGGTGAATTCCTAACTCATCAGCTGTATCCAAGTCAGTATCATCAACGGGGAGGGAAATAGAATCAAGTAACCTATCGTACTCATCCTCATTAAGAATGAGTGAATCTTCAATAACGGGTGTGATAGGATCACTCTTGACAGAAAAATTCTGGTTACTAATATCAACGCTCTCATACCTCTCTGTATCTTCACTGGCTTAGATTAGGTGCTTGAGAAGCTCTCATTGCTTCTCATAGGGTAGGTCAAGAAAATCCCATCCACAATTTCCCTCAATCATAAATGATACGACAAACCTCCCCAATACTAACAGGATAGTCAGACTGAGAAAGGAAAGAGGTTAATCTATTACAATAGATATGCAATGGTTCATGTTCGAATTGTGGGAAAGGGGAGATGGTCATGACGGCAAAAGAAAAAGACAAAAGACTAAAAACAAATAACACTAGCGCTACCTCCCCGGCAACGGCGCCAAAATTTGACACCCGTCGCTGAGGGTGCCAAAGATAAAATTTATAGTTCCTAAACTTTAACTATAGATAGTGAAAGTCAGGGGTCGAACCACAAGGAGATGGGGAGTGTTTATTGTTCTATGTTGATGTCTTAAGGTAACAAGTTGGGGGCTTGATTGGTTTGATTATTGCTAAGTCTAATAAAATAAGGCAAGATAAAACGAAAACAAGATGTGAATAAAACTAATGGTAAAATGAATGTTAGAATGATCAGTTCATAAAAGCTACGATGGTATATAGTCTAGGTCAACATGTATTGCAGTCGCGTAAAGGGTGTAACAAATCCTCTCGGTCTATGTTACCTAATAGCTCCTTTCGGCCTATGCTATTAGTTCCTAGGTCTCACGAATATTGGGTATCAACAATAAGAGTGATTCCTAAAGTCTAGGTCACATACCTTTCAGTCTTAGTAACCTAGCCGTCTTAAAACATTAACCAATGCCCTTCCCGTATCTTTCAATCTTGGGTAAGTCATTACTAACATCCTACAAGTCTCCTTTCGGTCTCGTCATAGGGTATTATAATTAACGAAGCAAAACAGGTCTGAAACATACGCGAGGATGGTCGTCCGACCAACTAGTTCAGTCGATCGACCAACTACTCTAGTCGACCGACCAGTTAAGTCGGTCGGCCGACCAGACTCTGCTATAGGTCGTTCTAAATTATACCATCTACGCATTATTCCCCTACATCCTAACATATGAAATTAGGTACTCATAACTACAGCAAGAACAACAATAACAATTATAATAACGGTACTCACAACGATAAACATGCGATTAACAATAAAAGGCTTTAGGGATTCTAATTAACCGGATACTAACAATTCTATAAAAATAACAATAAGAAACTGAAATCAAAAGAAGATTAGCGCGAAAAGGAATTAGGGCAGAAAAAAAGATTATTGTATTGCGTGGAACGGACTGTTTGAATGGAAGAACTAAGAACGATACTGATTACTCTAAAATCTAAAGAATACAGAAACTTGTAGAGAATTGAGAACTAAAGTAAGGGATTTAGAACTAGATAATCCGATGTCTTTAGCCTAATGACGGATTAGTCTTTTATTGGAAAAACAAAAGATTTTCTTCATTGACCTAATTCATGCGTGGGCTGTGCGAAGCTTCTGAAATCTGCGCTGTGGTCGACCGACCAGGTGATGCGGTCGGTCGACCGATTATCGGGCCCAACAGGTCTTCTGTCTTCGAAATTGGAAATCAGAACTTGACATGTCAGCTACGTTGGTCGATTGACCAGGGGACTCGGTCGGTCCACCGGTATTCCTGAGTGTCAGCTCGTGAAATCTTCTTAAGTCGGTCTTGTGGTCCTTGTTTTGCGCATTGGATGTTGTTTCCTCCTCATTCCTTGGTTCCTTTGGTTATGCAAAATTCCCGAGGGTAGCATCTGGCCTGAAATTGCCTCTTTTCCGCATAATTCTGCAAAATAGCATAAAAATACGAAAGTAGACAAAGGTTGGGAAATAAAGGCTAAAACATCGTAAATGAGCTCTAAAATGTGTGTAAAATTAGATGTAAAACATCATAAAATAGACACGCATCAGCTGACATCGCCAAGACTGCTTTCCGTACCAGATATGGACATTTTGAGTTTGTGGTCATGCCTTTTGGGTTGACCAATGCTCCTGCGATATTCATGGATCAGATGAACAGGACGTTCAGTGAGTACTTGGACACTTGTGTTGTGGTGTTCATTGATGACATTTTGATATATTCGAAGATTGATGTTGAGCATGCCGAACATCTTCGTTTGATACATGGGATTCTGCGCCGACAGAAGTGGTTCGCTAAGTTTTCGAAGTGTGAGTTTCGGTTGTCTCAGGTTGCATTTCAAGGGCATGTTATCTCTAGCGAGGTTGTTATGGTTGATCCCGCTAAGATTGAGGCTGTGATTGATTGGGAGAGTCCCAAAGATGTGGGAGAGATTCGTAGTTTACTTGGATTGGCTGGTCACTACAGACGGTTCGTAGAGGACTTTTCTAGACTTGCTCGTCCGATGACTCAGTTGCTGAAGAAGAAAACCAAATTTATATGGACTGATAAGTGTGAGAGTTCGTTCCAGGAGTTGAAGACCAGATTGACGACCGCTCCAGTGCTTACTCTTCCAGAGATTGGGGTTGATTTTGATGTCTATTGTGACGCTTCTATGCTTGGACTTGGTTGTGTGTTGATGCAGAGTGGGATAGTGATTGCTTATTCCTCCAGACAGTTACGAGTTCATGAGGTGAACTACCCTACGCATGATCTTGAGTTAGCTGCAGTTGTTCATGCTTTGAAGATGTGGCGTCATTATCTTATTGGATCGCATTGCCGCATTTTCACTGATCACAAGAGTCTGAAGTGCATTTTCACAAAGAAGGACCTTAATATGCGACAGCGTCGTTGGTTGGAATTGGTCAAAGACTATGACATAGAGCTATTGTATCATTAGGGCAAGGCTAATGTGGTTGCTGATGCGCTTAGTCGCAAGACTTCTCATTCGTTGAGTGTCATTCGAGTGTTGCCTGAGGAACTTTGTTCTGAGTTCAGGATGTTGAGATTAGAGATGGTGGGTAGTGGATTTGACTGGTTGGCGGCGATGTCTGCTGAGCTAACATTGTACTGGAATATTCGCAAGAGGTTGCCTACAGATGATACTTTCAAGAAGTTTGAGGCCAAGATTGCTAGTGGCGAGGCTAGAGATTTTGTGATTGAGGCTGACAGCTTTCTTCATTTCCGTGGCCGGATGTTTGTACCTGATGATCATAGCTTGAGGAAGAGAGTATTGGATGAGGCTCATTTGACTCCTTATTCTATTCATCCTGGAGGTGAGAAGATGCATAAGGACCTTAGGCTTTTATTTTGGTGGCCAGGGATGAAGAAGGACATTTTGGATTATGTGAGTAGATGTTTGACTTGTTAGCAAGTGAAGATCGAGCATAAGAGACCTGGTGGTCTTCTACAGCCACTCCATGTTCCTAAGTGGAAGTGGGAGTGCATTTCTATGGATTTTGTTACCGCTCTACCTAAGACCGTTGGCGGTAAGGATGCTATTTGGGTAGTAGTCGACAGGTTGACTAAGTGTGCTAGGTTCATACCGATTCGTGAGAGTTGGGATATGGATCGCCTTGCTAAGGCCTACATTGCTAATATTGTTCGATACCATGGAGTTCCGAGAGAGATTGTTTCAGACAGGGATCCGCATTTCTGTTCCAGATTCTGGAAAGCTCTTCAGGAGGCCATGGGTAGCCGACTTTTGATGAGTACAGCGTTCCATGCTGCTACTGATGGTCAGTCAGAGAGGACCATTCAGACTTTGGAGGATCGATTGCGAGCTTGTGCACTTGATTTTCAGAGTTCGTGGGAACAGAGTCTACCGTTGTTGAGTTCTCGTACAACAACAGTTATCACTCGTCGATTCAGATGGCTCCATATGAGGCGCTTTATGGTAGGAAGTGTTGTAGCCCTATCTGCTGGGATCAGTCGAGCGACGTTCATGATTTAGGACCTGACCAGTTGGCTGTGACTATTGATCACGTTCAGCTTATCAGAGGTAGGATGAAGGCCGCACAGGATCGGCAGAAATCCTATGCAGACGTTCGTCGAAGACCACTTGCGTTTGAGGCTGGTGACAGAGTGTTCCTTCGAGTTTCTCCAATGAAAGGTGTCAAGAGATTTGGTGTTAAGGACAAGTTGAGTCCTAAGTATATTGGGTCGTTCGAGATTTTGAAGAAGATTGGTGTTGCTGCTTACAGATTGGATCTTCCTCCTAATTTGGGCAAGGTGCATAGCGTCTTTCATGTTTCACAGCTCCACAAGTACATCAGTGAATCTAGTCATGTGCTTCAGAGAGAGATCGATAAGCTAGAGCCGAACCTTGTGTTCGAAGAGCGACATGTGAAGATTTTGGATCGTCAGGACCGGAAGCTGAGGAGCAAGGTGGTGCCCCTGGTGAAGATCCTATGGCGTTGCGGCGACGTTGAGGAGCAGACTTGGGAGACAGAGGCTTCGATGAGTGCTACGTATCCTTCTCTTTTCGATTGAGGTATAGTTACTTAGATTTATCTTCGTTCAAGTTTCGAGGACGAAACTTTTTGAAAGTTGGGGTGATTCTAACATCCCGTATTTTCGTAAATAATATTTTAAGGATTTTAAAGTATTTTCCGGAATATAATATTATTTTAATAATAAATCGTAAGTTTTATTTAAGTTTCCGTTAAGTTTCGTCTTAAGAATATTTTAATTCTTAAGACATTGTTTAACTTAGCATTTCATTTCCGACTTGAGTTTCCGTATCGCTTAAGAAAATAAACCCGACTCAAGTAAAGGTGAAAGGACAACATAAAACCCTACCAAAACCCTCTTCATCGACATCTTCACCCTCCTTATTTCATTTCACTGTAACAAAAAGAAAACACCATTTCCACTTTTCTTAAAAGCTTCAAAAGACGATCTCGACCCCTTCCCGAACTCGTATCAAGGTAAATTTTATATTTCCGGAATCCTCTCGAGATTTGCAATCTTTCTATGTCTTTCAATTTCCGTTTTGTTGATTTCGAAAAATGGGTTGTTTTGCCCTAAGTTCCGTTTTAAGCTCCTAATACGTGTTTTCTTGTGTTTTAAGGCGAGAATTTGGAGGACTTGAATCAAGACTCGTATACTGTAGACGAAAGCTTGGAGGAAGACGCTTAAGAGGTGACTATTATGAGTAACTCGGCCTTATTGTTAAAGTAGCACAATTTGTGTTGTTTTTTATGTTGATTCTGATTTGATGAATTTATGTTGATGTATGAACATAGAAGCATGCTAAGAACCTGTTTTATATGTTCAATATGTGGTTTAATTGATGATTATGAAGTTCCATAGGTTTTACATGTTCATTTTTAGTTTTTGAAAAGTTAAGACGGGTACAAAGCTTGATCTTAATATGTGTTCTCTTTATTCTTAAATGCTTGTTTATGGTTCATATGTATGTTTAATATGCTGGGTAAACTTGGTTGTTGAAATTGTTAAGATTTGTATCGATTTATTAGAAGATTGAAATCAGTGTCGAATTCGCGTTTTTGGCTCAGGGACTCTGAGCCGGTCGACCAACCGGCAGCCGGTCGACCGGCTGGGAGGTCATGCCTTGTATTTTTGCGTCTTGGGAATTTTAGCTGAGAGGGTGCTCAGTCGGGTGGCCGGCCGCCGGTCAACCGCCTGAGACACCTTATTGTTGTGTTTTCGTAGGCTGGGAAGCTAGGGAGAAAGGTCTCCCAGCCGGGTGGCCGGCGGCCAGGCAACCGGCTGGGAACCCCTTCCCATTTTATTCATTATTTTTAAAGAAGGCTGTGTTGAAGGGGGTTGTCAGCCAGCCGACCGGCAGTCTGTCTGCAACCGGTTGAGGACCCCTCTTCTCATAAAATCGCTTTAACTTTTGATCGGTTTGTCCGATTTGCTTGAGACTTGTTCCGTATGCTTTATACGTGTGTTTGTGGTCCCTGGAGTTCGGGCGGCACTATATTGGGTTCGGGAATGGAGTGAGGATAGAGACCCCCGGTCGGGTAACCGAAAGGGAAACCGGCTCTCCCTTAACTTAGTTCCCGGGGTCAATTAAGTGTTGTTTAGATGTCAGTAAAGTTAGGACTAAGGATTTGGTTGTCGTACATATCGGAATATGTCTGAGCAAGGACCGCTAGAGTACGATATGTGCTGATGTTTGTATGCATGGTAAGGTATGATCTGAGCAGGGATCCTCTAGCTTGACATGTGAGTGTTTGTGGCATGACGGACATGTCTGAGCAGGGACCGTTGGACCGTCACGTGTATGGTTGATGCGGTAGAAGTATGTATGAGCAGGGACCTCTATTCTACCGTGAGTTTGTTTGACCGTAGTGGGTTAGGTCTGAGTTGGGATCCCAGTTTCATTACGAAGGGTAAAGTTCATGACTGAGCAGGGTCAATGAACCATTATTAGTTGATTGGTATCCACTCGTGCCTGAGCAGGGGTTCACGAGTGTATGCTTGCTGACTTGTGTACCAAGTTTACCCGAGTTGGGGTGTGACTTGGACACTGCTGATTGTGTTTAGTTCTTGCCTGAGTTAGGGTAGGTTCTAGATACTGCTGATTGCATCTGCTTGCCTGAGTTGGGGTACAGTTTCAGATGTTGCTGATTGATTGTGTGTTTATATAAAGTATTGTTTATCTTAGTATTGTTCGTCCAAGGCATTGGACGACTCCTAGTCTGGTTTCGTAAATGGTTTGGAGTGAAAGACCCCCCGGCCGGGCAACCGGAATGGAGACCGACTCTCATTTCAAATAGTTTCCGAAGTTAGACGAGATCCTTTGCATAGTATTGCATGATGATATGAAAGTTGAGATATATATATATATATACTTCGCATGTTATAAATGTTGGAGTATGTTGGATACTTTATGTGTTAAGTGTCGTTAACAATAGGTGGCTAGGAGAACTCTAGTCACTCCCTAGTGATTGCGGCGTACATGTTTTTCATGTATGTAGGTACATGACAGGTTGATGGTGGGTTGCAGGAGGCTAGCGAGCAATGATCCGATCATCATTGACCTACCCGTTTAGCGTGTAGCTAGACCTAGTTTTTTGTTATACACTTGAATGCATGTAGGGATGTGTCATCCCAGGCTGTTTTTGTAATTATACTTTCGTACTTAGATTCACATACTTATCTATGTTTTGGTTTATATCAGTTTGTACAGTTTGTTTTAATTCACCTCGTTTTATCTTGCATGTTAAAGTTTAAATTCCGCGTAAATTTTGGCATGTTTGATTGTTTTATTTTTCCGCTGCAACTAGGGGTTTTACAAATAACCGAGCAAGTGATGGAGGTAGTTTTTCCGTCAACCTCTACTCGGGTTTCTATTCCCCGTGAGCCTAGAAGGATGGGTAGAATCTCTCATCCTCCAGACCGATTCATTGGTACGGTCGAGGAGACAGGTAGAGAAGACATACTCCCTCCATTCATTTCCACTTGGTACATTTGCTTTATGCACGGGTTTTTACGCATTGTTAAAATATTAATAAAAGTACAACAAATAGGTGTAATGTGTAATATTGTGTTGAAAAAGTGGGCCTTAGTAGTGTTTTTATAGTATTATAGTATTAAAAGTACAACCAAATAAGGAAAGGTGCAAAGTGGATTCGAATGGACCAAAATGGAATAAGTGCAAAGTGGATATGAATGGAGGGAGTATTACTCTTGGAAACTAATGAACCCGCTACCTACAAAGGTGATAAGGCATGTTATGACTCAAAGCTATGGTTTCAAGCCATGCAGTCCGAGATAGATTCCATGTACGAGAATGATGTATGGGATTTGGTTGACTTTCCTGATAAGGTAAGACCTCTTCAATGCAAGTGGCTTTATAAGATAAAGCATTCAATAGATAGACAACTCGATACCTACAACGCGCGACTTGTTGCCAAAGGTTTCACTCAAGTTCAAGGGTTGCACTATGATGAGATTTTTGCACCTGTCGTCATGCTCAGATCTATTCGGATTATCTTAGTGATTGCTGCATTTCATGACTACGAGATATGGCAAATGGATGTGAAAACTGCTTTCTTAAACGGTTATTTGGAAGAGGAATTGTATATGATACAACCCAAAGGTTTCATCGATCCTAAAAATCCTAAGAATTTTTGCAAGCTTAAGCGTTCCATTTATGGACTTAAGGAAGCTTCAAGGAGTTGGAATCATCTGTTGGAGGTAGTTTCCCCGACAATAATGCATTCACATATTTAAAACTCATTGACTGAATCATAATTGGGAAAGTTACTCTTTTAAAGTCGACTGATCAACATTTATCGTTAATGATTGGTTGTCTAGAGTTTGACATTATCGTCATATGATGGTGGTGATCCCTTAAGGTCATATCTTTAGGGAATTCCGTCTCAACAAAATATTTAATTGATCACATGTGGATACGGATTAATTAATACCTAGAAATTTGGAAATGATTTTACGTGACGTGTATTATTATAATGGGATTATAATAATAATTGTCAAAGTAATAAAATTTGTTTTATTACTCGGTTTTGATTAATTGTTTAAGAAACAATTATATCGGGAATGAACACGGTCAATCATAAAATTACAAATAGTAGTAATAAAATTATGATTATACATTTTTATAAGATAGTAATTATGAATTACTAGAGAAATTATGAATTACTAGAGAAATTATTTAAATGTTATGAATTTGTTAAATATGAATTTTAAGCAGTTAAAATTGCATAATGAACAAATTGGTTCATGTGTTATGAGACATGTGTGACACGTTACAATTTAACACAATTGACAAAGATAAAATGGAGTCCATTAGTCCATTTTATCCTCAAATAGACCGTGTATATGTATCTGTGTAAGGTGATTGTGTGTAAAATAATACATAATCATGACAAAGCTTACAAGCTGATGCGTGTCTATTTTATGATGTTTTACATCTATTTTTACACGCATTTTAGAGCTTATTTACGATGTTTTAGCCTCTATTTCCCAACAATTGTGTACTTTCGTGTTTTTATGCTCTTTTGCAGAATTATGCGGAAAAGAGACGATTTTAAGCCAAATACTGCCCTCGGGATTTTTGCATAACCAAGGAACGAGGAAGAAACAACCCAAACCGCAAACCAAGGACCACAAGATCAATTCAAGAGGAATTCAAGGCTGACACACAGGAAAACCGGTCGACCGACCGACTACACTAGTCGGTCGACCAAAGTACCTGTTATCTCAAAACCAGAGTTCAACTTACGGAAGCAGAAGTCCATTGGGCCCGATAACCGGTCGACCGACCCATCACCTGGTCGGTCGACCAAGGCGCAGTTCCAGAAATCTCCGCAAAGCCCACACACGGATTAGGTTAATGATAAACACCTTTTGTAATCTCTATTTAAGAGAGACTTCGTGATTAGGGCTAATCATCCAATTATCTAATAGTTAAGCATCTTATTCCTTAGTCCAATTCTGTAATCACAATAAAGTTACTGTTCCTTAAGTTTTTAGTTTTATTTCATTTGTTCAAACATTCGTTCCACGGAAATCATTAAGTTCTTTCTTCTGCCCTAATTCCTATTCGCGGTAATTCCTCTTTTGATTTCAATTCTTAATTGTTATCGTTATAGAATTGCTAGAATCTGGTTTAGTGTAGAATCCCGAAACCTTGATTGATTATCGCATGTTTATTTTATCAATAGTTATGAATCCTAATTTCTTAATCGTTATTATCGTTATTACTGTAGTTATGAGTACCTAATTTCATATGTTAGGATGTAAGGAGTAATTTGCGAAAGTGGTATAAAAACATATTCGATCTGTAGCAGACCTCGGTCGGCCGACCGGCTTAACTGGTCGGTCGACTGAGGTAGTTGGTCGGCCGACTGGGTTAGCTGGTCGGTCGACTGACCTCGCGCATGTTTTCAGTTCGTTTTGTTTCGTTAATTATAATACCCTATAATGAGACTGAAGGGAGACTTATAGGATGTTAGTAATGACTTACCCAAGGTTGAAAGATACGGGAAGGGCATTGGTTAACGCTTTAAGACGGCTAGGTTACTTGAGACTGAAAGGTATGTGACCTAGAATTTAGGAATCACCTTTATTGTTAACACCCAATATTTGTGAGACCTAGGAACTAATAGCATAGGCCGAAAGGAGCTATTAGGTATCATAGACCGAAAGGATATGTTACACCCCTTACGCGACTGCAATACATGTTGACTTAGAATTTATACCATCATAGCTCTTTATTACCCAAACATCCTAGCATTCGTTTTATCATAAGTTTTATCTTTTTTCTTATTTCTTGTTTTATTCCTGTCCTTATTTTCTTTAGACCTAGTGACAAACAAACAAACAAACCCCCAATTTGTTACCTTAAAACATTGACCTAAAACAATAAGCATTCCCCACCTCCTTGTGGTTCGACCCTGACTTTCACTATCTATAGTTAAAGTTTAGTAACTATAAATTTTATCTTTGACGCCCTCAACGACGGGTATCACAAGCCAAGTCATTGTGTAAGACATAGGTGTAAGGCATATTGTATGCTTTGGCATAAGAAAAGAGACCATGCATTGACTCCTTTGGGGGCATAATGGCCGGCCATAGCATGTCAAAGGGAGCTCTTTATGCTCCTTATTTTTACTACCTTACACAACATACATGGGTTGTGTGATGCTTTCTCATTTTTTAACATAACATTCATTCAACCATCCTATTTTCCTTATTCTCTCTAGAAAAATAGTTTTTCTAGAGAAATAAAATCATTTCAAAACTAATAATATTATTGTATTATTCCTAATTATTTTTAAGTAACTAAATTCAATTTTCTAGTAACAAAATCGATTTTGGTTTTGAGATCGGTTCCTTGATACGAGCTTTTGGAGACGGTTTCATAATAAATTGATAGTAAGGGTAAACGGTTCATGCAAGACTCGATTAATAGGTGATTAATTGAGTATAAACCTTCTAAAGCAATGTAAGGACATTTCTTTCATCTTATGTAATCACCATGCATGCACAAGATCTAGTTAAGTTTTAAGACTAAATTTAAACAAATTAAACTCATATGAGATATGAGTTAATAATCTGAAATTTGATTTCTAACAAGTGGTATCAGAGCATTACGGTTGTTGCATGCATGATCGGATTCATGGTTTTTGTGTTAATGAGATTAACACATATAATTCGAAAATTTGTGTTTTATTATGATAAATCACGAAATAATTTTGCATGTTAAATTTATGATCCTAAAATTGTTTTAGGTCATAAAAATAATTTTATGGATATTTATTGTTCATTTTATATTTATTTGTATATTTTTGAAGTTTAAATCGGTTTTAAACATCAAGTTATGGGAAAAATAGTTAAACTTGGGTTATGGCCGTGATTTTTGGATATGTTCTCACATGCATATTTGATATGTTGTATAAAACCTTTTGTAACAAAATGAGTTGTTATGCATGGATTATGAATTTTATGAGATAAATTGTCATAATATGAGTAAAAATGGGTATATAAGGTTATATTTGGAATATGACCTTGAAACTTTTATGAGATGTCACATGCAATATTTAAAGTACCTATAAAAATTTCAGATTTTAAAAGCTACTTTTGCATGATTAATGATTTTTAGAGTAAAAATCATATTAATAGTGACTAAATTCGACTTTAATAGATAGAGTTGGAATTTTTCCATAAACCCTTTACACAATGTAACATACAATATTTATGTATGTAAATTTTGAGAATTTATTATCTCGTGATGCATGATTTTTGATTTTAATGGTTAAAATCGGTTAAATAGTGACTAATTGTGTTAAAAATAGTTAATCTTAAACTTATGGCATAAAATTTTACCCGTATATGTCTTATATGATAGTTACATCAGATCCAAAAGTTGGATGTCAAAAAGTTTCTGGTTTTATGATTATTAATTTTTATGAGATAATTGTTAATAATTGAATTTTGGAGTCATAAAATTAAAAATTCGCGTTTGGCCTGAAATTTTTGGTCTTTTCCAGATTCTATAAAGTATTTTAGGATGACTACAATTTTATTATAATTTTATTGGAATTTTGTATAATTAAATTGGATTTTTGGACATAAAAACATGTATTTTCGATTTATTTGAGAAATAAATTACTTATTTTGCATGAGGCCATTTTATTAAGTTCCGGAATTTTAGAAATTTCTAGATTGTTAAAAAAATTTAAATTTTGAATGTTCAAATTTTTATTGACTCGTTTGGCCATTTTCCTTTATTTTTCCGTAAATACGAATAATTTATGAACAATAAAGTAAAATCGAGTTGAATCATGATCAAAAATTACTAATGACTAACTTTTGATGCCTAAAATGTGTTAGGGTGATTAACTTGGACATAAATGAGATTTATGTAATTTTTGGTGATTTTAAAAGTTAAAATCACGCATATCCATAAAACCATAAACAAATATGCGATATTTGCTCAAGTAAGGCGATTTGGCATTAAAAATTGGCATGTGCATACATATTTTAATATTGCATTTTATTTAATTTGAATGTCATATTTGGATTGTTTTATATAATTTGGAATTATGTAGTTTTTCTTAGTATGGCCTTAGTTTTTAATCAATATTACCCGTAATGTAAGGGAATATTGATTCGGTTGTAATTTATGTGATCTCGTATCACCGGTTTGTAATTTAATAGATTTAAATTTATATTTTACAATAGAATAGTTGTATTATTTTATTGTAATTCCGGAGACTCCAAAAGACGGTGCCATACGGAAAGGTGTTCCGACAAGACGGTATTTTCTTGGAAGGCGTGCTTTTGAAGTTCAAGGGACCAAGGAGTTGGTTTCCCAATATGTAATAGTTAATAAGATTTTCTATTATTAGGAAGGCCATACTAGGATTTTAGTGCTTTATTGCTTTAATCTTGATTTATTTATATGTTTGCATGCATAGCCAAATCGCCATAACATGCATTTTAAATAATCGTTAAAAACGACGGTGTCAATTATAATTATCGAGTTCACCGATTTAATTCACTTAAAGGCGATAGATAGTAAATTGACAAGACCTCTATGTTATTAAAACAATTGAGATTAGCCTTACCAAATAGTAGAACCGATGAGCTTATATTTCGTGGGGTTGTGCTAGTCCAGTGGGCAGTACGAACCCCATTACGTAGGATAAGTGGGGCAATGAGATGCATGTAGTCCAGTGGGTGGATCGCATCTCGATGCACTCGAAATTTGGTTTGTACTCAACGGAAGTGTAGAGGACCAATGGTCAATGTGTTCCAGGTTAAAGATGAATAAATAATGATATTTCATCGGCCAAGAGTGCTAGGATAGAACCGGTTAAAAGTTAACCCACCAAACCATATCATTGAGTCAGAGTTCTAGTGGTTCACGATTTTGGCGGTATAGGGTTTGGGTCTTGGAATCATTTATAAAATTGGATAGAGGTCATTTTATAGATGCTTTAACTTGTTTAAAATTTTTACAAGTTAATTAAAACGACGAGTGTTTAATATCTTCGATCTTTAATTTTGTAGTTAAGTCTTTCAAATCATCATCAATTATGTCAACTTCGACAAACTCGAACACCGTAACCCATACTTCATGGCTACGATCCTTCATGGATCGTTGCAAGCTTGAAAAGAATGGGGCAAACTTTGTCGATTGGGATGCCCAACTCAAGTTGGCCGCAGAAGGTGATGGTAAAACCCAATACCTCATCGAGGATCCACCCGCCGCACTTGCCGATGACGCTAATGCCACGACTAGACAGGCGTATGAGGCCTAACATAAAGAGTCCACGACGATAAAAAATGTTTTGATCTTCTATATGGAGCCCGAACTTCAAAGGAGTGTTATTAAACTTAGCACTGTATGTAATAACCCGAATTATTATTATTAAAATATAGTAATTTATGGGTAAGCGATGAGTTACTTATTTAAATTGGTCGTTTAATAAGCTTGCGCATACTCGAATCTTGATAAGCGTTTTGGACTTCGGTGGGATTCGAAATGGGAACCTAGGCATCTTATAATAATAATAGTCGTATGGGGTTAGTGAGGCTCGAACTAGGGACTTGTTGTGTGTCTCGCATGGGCCTCGATAAGCGTGTCAATAAGAGAGCCCACTCGAAAGTTCAGAAACAGCGACCATCACCATTGTCTGCCGTCATATATAGCAAAGGTTTTCTTACCCTAAACCTAATTCAAACACAAAAACTCTTACTCTAAACCCTAGCCGCCATAGTAGAGAGGAGAAGGAGACTGCACACGGTGGTAGTAGGTGGATCTAAGGTGGTTCGTGGTGGTCCAAATTCTGGTATGCTCACCATAATCACGTTTAACTTCTGTTTTCTGTAAGGGTTTTGTCGTCCAGTTAGAAGGTATATTAGATGTGTAATTGTTGTGTCTTCGCATATTTTTATACTATGTTATGTGGTGAACGCTTGTAGGATGTTAATCGTGTGTCGTTGGTTGTTTAAAGTCCCTTTCGAGGGTGGCTAAATTGGTGTCAGACGGTGACTGTTATAGTATGTTTAAACATGGGTGTCCTGTTACATTTTGTGATCAGTTTTAAAACAAAGAGTCCGTATAGTTTTAATCTGGGTTTTGGTGTTTTGGGCAGAGGGTTGTTAGGTGGTGTGAGTAGTGGTAATCACGGTGGCTAGAGGTGGCTGGCTATGGTGGATTAGGGAGTGTCGATAAGGCTGTCGGTGAGTATGAGTGTTACAGGGTGTCGGGGGGGTTTGTTTGGCTTGGTATCACCGCCGACTAGGGGGAGGTCTATGCGGTGGTACCATGGTCGTTGTGGGCGTTGGGTGTCAGTGATGGTGGTTATGGGTAGTATGGTCGTCGTCAGCCTTGTGGGTGGTGGTTGCAGGGACCTTCGCAGGGGCTGTTGAGGGGGAAATGTAACAGTGGGTCGTGAACCAGGCCTGGTAACGGCTCTGGTTCACCTCGCCGGAGGAGGTCGACGTTTGTGGTGGTGGTCAGTGTTGTAGGCGACAGTGTGGGGGTCGTGTCTGGTGTTTGCCGGCGGGGTCTGGGTTGGTCGTGTGGCTGTGACGAGGTGCTTGGGAGCCGCGGGTTGGGTGTGTAGGGTTGTTGGTTTATTTTATTTTATTTTATTTTATTCTTTTATTAATTATGTATTAATATTATTGTTATTATTAGTAAAGATATTATTATTATTAAGGGAAATGATATTGGTATTTATGGGGAATATTGATATTTATTATAGGAAGGTATTGATGTGGTTATCAATGCATATTTTAAATAGTTTGAATTTCTAAACCAAAGTATCTATTTTTGGAAAGTTACCCATTTTAGAAGTTACTATTTTGGGAGATGCCTACTTTAGGAAAGTTTATATATTTAGTAGTCGTACTTGTATCACGTAAATTAGGGAGTCTTATTAATCATGCGCATTATACGTTTAGGTAATGATTTCCGAGTGGAACATTTTTAGCAGTTGTGCAACTGACGACTTCATCCGACTATTGAGGTAGGGGAATATCTATGTGGTAATTGTGATTTGACATGAGGATACTCATTATCTGATTGATATATTTCATGGTGATATATTGTGATTGAATGTTTAATATTGAATAATGTGGAGAACGGAGGTGGTGAAATGGGTCTTGTGATAAGGGACTTGTGATATGGCCATGGGTGGTGTGGTGTGTTGGAGGTGAAATGGAGGATTGGAAGTTGCGGAGATGGAGGAAATGTATATTGTGTTGTTTCATGTCTTGTTTATATTACCTACTCAACCCTGTGTTGACCCTGTTTGCTTATTTATGTCTGTGTTGATCCAATTTATTGGGGAGCAGATTGACAGGTCTTAGACTCACGGGAGCTGGATGGGAGGAGAAGCTATGAACCTGACTAGTCTAGTAATAGATGACGTTACTTAGTTAGACTTTATTTTATCATGAGACAGTTGTAATAGAGTTTTTGGAGACTTCATGTTTTATCATTTTAACTATTTAATAAAGTACTGCGTTTCTTCCCTGTGATTATCTACTACCTCGGTATTCCGAGATGGTAACACCCTTGATTATTTGGGGAGTCCTAGATCAGGCCACACTTAATCCATCACTTTTACTCTTGACTCAACCTTGTACTCTAGTGTTTCCATTATTAGTAGAATTGGAATTCTAAAAGCTCAAATACCTACACAACATGATAAAACAAATACTCAAATACACATATTAGCTCATAAATCACTAAGATAAGTGTCAAAAGATAATAAAATCCGAGCTAAAATGAGAGGATAAAGTATATAAAATATGCACTTATCTCAATTCTTATGATTTTTTTTTTGTTGTAATACTATTCTACTATTTGCTAAAATTGATTATTTCACCATTAAATTCATATCAGAAAGTCTTGCTTCAAACGGTCTAAAATAAGATGGATCAAATGTCACCATCTTTTTAAGAGAATGTAAACATTTAATAACAAAATGTTGTGACTAAAGTCGTCACGTTTTACCCTGAAAATGATGGTAACATTTTATCAAAAAATAGTAACATTATATACTAAAATGACCACATCTAGTCTGTCTTATTACAGACAAAAAAATAGCATGTCTGAAATAAGAATTTGTGAATTCATATATAAGGCGTACAACATACAAATTTTAACAACGTGAAAAATATGACCATTTTTCAAATTATTATCATAAAATAAAATAACATAAATTAAAGTAGCTTAAATTAAGCCGCAAAAATCAAACGACTAAAAAAATATGAGAAAATATAGTAAATGAAAAGGATGTGTTTTAGGGGTAAAATAGTAAACATCACAAATGAAAAACATTGGAAGTTTAAATGACTAATGAGGTTAGATCATAAACTTCCCATGTAATATCCCGTATTTTCGTAAAAGTATATTTTAATAATTTAAAGTGGTTTTCGGAATTTAATTATATTTTAATTATATTTCGTATTTATATTTTAATAAATTCCGTTAAGTTTCGTCTTAAGATTCATTTCATCTTAAGATGTCGCGTTTCACTTGGTAATTCCGTTCTTAAGGTTTCTTTTTCATTAAATAGGAAACCCGACTCAAAAATAAATATAAAGGACTACCTTCTTATTCTCTTCAACGTTATTCATTTCAACCAAAAACAAAGACACAGTAACTCTTATCCTCCATTTTTACACATTTCTAAGCTTCTTAAAAGATCATCCTAGAACCCGTCTCAACTCGGATCAAGGTAACGTTTTCACCTACGAATTCCTCTCACGATTCTCGTTATTTCTATCACTTTCGTTTTTCAATTCGCTTCATCTCATTTCCGGGCTGTTTTGCCCTAGACTCATTCTAAAGCTTCTAATAGGTATTTTTTGTTGTTAGGAGTCGACTTAGACAATCCGGAGGTGGATTCTTACATCATAGAAGAAAAAACCGGAGCTTAAAGCACTTGAGGTGACGATAATGAGATACCGGCCTATTTTTGTTATATTAACATACTATGTGAATACTTGTTGTGTTTCTAAAGTTGTGATGAAATTATTAAGTATGAGTATAGGAATATGTTAGGAAATCTGTTTCATATGCTAAATACATGATGTGGTTAGTGAATATGAAGTTTCATATGATTTATGTGTTTATTTCACATGTTGAGGAATTCTGACGGATATGTATAATTGATCATAAGATGAGTTTCTTTGGATGTTTAAGTTGTTATCTATGCATAATATGGGTGTTGAATTATTGGGTAAACAATTGGTATTGCGAATTATAGGTTGTGTATCGATTGTAGAAGCTTTTGTGGAATTTTCCTGTCGAAATGCAATTTGCTAGCACGGGGGGTGCTCAGCCGGTCAGGGGCCGGCAGCCGGTCGACCGGTTGAGAGCCCCTTAAGGTGCTTTTGCGTGTTTTGAAAAATATAGGTGTTGGGGTGCTCAGCCGGGTGGCCGGCCGCCGGTCCACCGGCTGAGGATCCCTTGTGTTTGTTACGTAAAGAAGAGGAATAGGGAGTTGGGACTCCCAGCCGGGGGGCCGGGGGCCGGTCGGCCGGCTGGGAGCCCTTTCCTCATAGTTTATTGTTTTAAAGAAGGCTGTATTGGGTGGGGTGGCCAGACGGGAGGCCGGCAGCCGGTCTGTGGCCGGCTGGTAGCCCCATTCAGACTAAAGTTGGTTTTACTTGTGATCGGTTCGCCCGATTTGATTGATACTTCTTTTATATGATTGGCATGCGTGTTAACTACCATATGTTAGTCGATAATATAGTAAGTAAGACTAGGACATAGTATTGGTTTTAGTGCATATCGGAATATGTCTGAGTCGGGACCTCTAGAGTACGATATGTACTGTTGTATGTTGCGTATCAAGCTATGTCTGAGTCGGGACCTCTAGTTTTATACGTGCGTGTATGTCGCGTGGAGAACATGTATGAGTCGGGACCTCTGAGCCGTTACGTGTATGGATGATGTAGTGGGCGATGTCTGAGTCGGGACCTCTTTTCCTCTGTGAGTTTGTTTGACCGTGGTGAGTCAGGTCTGAGTCGAGATCTTGATTCACTACGAAGAGTAATGGTTATGTCTGAGTCGGGACCTCTGAACCATTACTAGCTGACCGGTATCCATTCGTGCCTGAGTCGGGGTTCACGGATGTATGTTATCTGACCTTGTGTACCAAGTCTACCTGAGTCGGGTGTGGCTTGGGCACTGTTGTTTGTGTGTCTAGTTCTTTCCTGAGTCGGGGTTAGTACTAGATGTTGTTGTTTGCATCTGCTTGTCTGAGTTGGGGTAGAGTGTCAGATGTTGCTGAATGTATGTTATATGTATAATGCTTACCTAAGTCGGGGTAGTGATATGACATGAATGCTTATATGTATTAGATATACCTGAGTCGTGGTGTTAATCTATTTACATGATTAAGTTAAGAAGAGATTATGATGGCTTACTTCACATGACTTATTTATGTTGGAGGATGATGTTTGTATTTATATGCTTCTATGTTGTATGTGTTATTGACAAGGTGGCTAGGAGAACTCTAGTCACTCCCCACTGACTGTGGCGCACATGTTGTATGTGTGTAGGTTGGTGATGATGACTGTTTAGGGGATGTCACGAGGCTAGCGAGCGATGATCCATTCATCGATGACACACACTTTTATCGTTTAGCTGGACCTTAGCTTTTTGTTATACATTTTGGTGTCTGTAGGGATATGCTATCCCGGACTGAGATTTTGTACTCATGGTTTTGTTGTAGTTAAACACTTATCTATCTTTGTTTGTTTCCGCATGGTTTAGTTTTGTTAATTCACCTCGTACCTTATCAAGCATGTTAAAGTTTAAATTCCGCGCAAATTTTGGCATGTTTGTATGTTTATATTTTCCGCTGCGACGAGGAGTTTTACATCCCACACGATGTAGGAATTCAAGTTCCTATGGAACTCTAAATTTCTCCATTTTTAAAAAAAAATGGGTAACCAAATAAGAGGCTTAAATCTCAATTTATGGGATTTTGGAATCCCGTGTTTTTATGGGGCAACCAAATAACTCTTTATTTTTGTGTCTAAATTGTTGATCACAACATTTAATATCAATTAAACAGTTAAGTGACGTAATTGGTTAATTAATCTGGTACACTTCGACCTTGATGATACGACTGGAAGGGGCAAGACCTATTGTGAACAATAAAGTATGCTAATTAAGGCGAGAGCAAAATTAGTAATATTTTAGGGTGAGTAGTAGACCGAGAGGACCTATTCGTTACCCTTCAGAACGAATATTCAACTTACGGTTATTTTCAACAACCGTAGCCTATTCCACTTGCCTAATGTCATTTTTCTACTAGTGAGTTCAATTGCGTCATTCTTCTTCTTATCTTTGAAATCGGGTCTCGTCCATTTGTGCACCACCCTTACATTCATCTGGGTAAGTCTAACTCCAAATTTGAGTTGGCTAATAGTAAGCAATGGTCATTGGCCATATGTGAGAATATGATATTCGGTTTCTTGATATTTCAGAAGAGAAAGTGTAATGTTTAGAGGATGATAATTGTTGAATGAGAAAAGTTATGAATTATAAATGGTATTTACAGAGATTTGAAGACAAAAGAACATAAGAAAAAGAGGTTGTTGGCCATTGAAGTTCTCGAGCAACATTGAGAAAGGAAAGGGTTTTTGGAAGAAGATTGATTGAATAGTTTGGTTCATCATAATTGATGGTTATGCAGTTCACTTGGATTGTAATTAAAACAAATTATTTGCGCTATAATGCTTAGGTTTAGGGTTAGAAAACAAAAGACGTTATAGCCCTTTTCTCTTATTTTCTTACTCGATTGGGTTTTATTGGTTGAATTGACAATAAGAAGCTCAAAATGAATGAGAAGTCTTCAAATTGCAAAGACTGAAAAGTTATGCACCACATAAACCGTTTAACATTTTTATTTTAGGGTTATTTCATGACAATAATCCATCCTATACCCCTTCTTCTCATATTAATCCATCATCGTGTTTAACTGAGAATAATCTTATCTTTGACGTCATTTAACTTATAGTAGACCGACCCAATATTTGACCTGCTATTGCCGGTTTATAAACAAGTGACAATGTGAATCCCATTTTTCCTTTTATTTTTCCTGTTTATTCTTCATTTACAATTTTCATTTCTTCTTTCTTCTTCTTCTTCATTTCTTTCATTTTCATTTCTTCTTTTTCAATCACCTTTTTTTGAAAATTTAACCAAATTAGTAAACTTATTCATTGACCACTTAAATTTTCGCAAAAATACCATGCTTCATCACGCACATTCTTCCATAATCAAGCCCCAAAATTCTGAAAAAATCCATCCAAATTCAATTCGGAAAAAGAAAAGCTGGCTACCAACTCTCTCTGATTATAGGACAAATATTGAGCTTGCTTTGCATCCTCCTACTACCACCTGGGATGACGGAACTTCGCGTCCGTTTGAGTCATCTTTCACCGACATTGATATTAGATTTCCTTCTCCTTCAAAGTCTTAGCTGAGAAAGCATCGACTATAACACCCACCCTTTCTTTCTTAAGTACCAATTCTGCAGGTGTGATTCAATTATCTATTTTTTCCGGTTGGTCGATCCCGCGGGTCTTGAATGAGGTGTCATTGAATCCAATGTTTTTGCCCATTCATAGCCGCAGAACAACAATCAACCCAACATAAATGCAATAGATAGAGTAGTGGATTAGGTAGTTGGTATGTATCTTGGGGATTGTTTTTCTCTTTATTTTAGTAATCATCTTGTTTTCGATTTTAACTTTTACAATCTTAATTGACTTTTTTGAGGCACAAATTCAGAAATCGTTTTAGTGAACTCAGATTTTTGACTAATTGGAAACCTAATTTTAAACCCAGAAACCCAAATTTTGTTGGGGTTTAATTATCAACAAACCCAAATCGATATGAGTTTAAGGGTTAAGGAAGAAGGTGAAAACTAATTTATGGTCTTTGATTGATGAAAGGGATGAAGAAGTTGAGTGTTGTTTTTGTTTTTTATTAAAAATGTGTACAAGAGGAAAGGTAACCTGTTTTACAGGTTTCCCTTCCAAAGGATCAATACAAGTTAAATGACGATAAAAATGACATTATTCTCAGTTAAACACGAGTATAGATTAATATGAGAAGAAGCGGTATAAGATGGATTATTGTGAAATAACCCTTTCTTTTATACATAATATGAATAAGGCTATTTAGCATACTACTATCTAATAAGTCTAAATTTTTACATCTTACTACCTAATACAACAACAACAACAACATCAGAGCCTTAGTCCCAAAATGTTTTGGGGTCGGCTGACATGAATCATCCCTTGGAACCGTCATGAGTGAACTCTCATCTCAACAAGAGAAAAAAGAAGGAAAAGAAAAAAACGGAAGTGGAGTGAAACAAAAAAATGGAAGGCAAAGGGGTTTTATAGATTTTAAATCGAACTTATCACACGTGTAAAAACCCAAAAAAATAAATCAAGAATAAAGTTTAAAGTGATTGTGAGAAACGAAGTAAAAATTAAAATAAGAGTTTTAGAGGAAAAAGTGTAACAAATCCAAACATAAAAATTTTTTTTTTTTAGAAAACTTAATAAAAACATCAAAGGCTAGAAGTCCACATGTATCATATGCCCGAGAAATCTCATATCGTGCTCAATCACTCTTCTCCAAGTTTGTTTAGGTCTCCCTCGACCCCTAGCAACCGTTCCAGCACCCCAGGTCTCTAACCTCCTAACCGGTGCGTCCATAGGTCTCCTTCTCACATGGTCAAACCATCTTAGTCGGTTTTCCATCATCTTGTCCTCTATTGGGGCCACTTTTACCTTCTCTCTAATCAACCCATTCCTTAACCGGTCTTTCATTCCTTGTATGGCCGCACATCCACCTCAACATACACATCTCTGCCACACTCATCTTATGAATGTGACACTGCTTCACGGCCCAACACTCCGAGCCGTAAAGTAAGGCCGGTCTAATTGTCGTACGATAAAATTTCCCCTTTATTCTTTGGGGCATACGCTTATGATGCGCGAGATTTAGTCGTCGGTTCTCACGATCAAACACATTTATAAAACCCAAATTAGTAGTATAATAGGGTTGTCGAACACGAAGATGGTGGGGAAGTTATATAGTTATGTTCTAATTATAACTCGAGTCGGGGTAATAAGTTTGAGATTGATTAACTACTAAAGAACAACTAAAGAAAATAAATTGAGATGAAATTGATGATTAAAGCAACTAGGGTGTCGGGGGTTACTAGGGTAGTCGATGTCAAACATGCCAAGGGTAGGTGGTCTCATCTATGTTAGGTCTAGGTCCGTCTCGTCTTTCGATTTGACTAACCTAAGGTCGAGTCCTATCCTAGCTTTCGCTACAAACAAGGTCAACCTAACACATACACATGCCTATGAAAGTCCTAGACTATCGTCTAAGGCAAACAACAATAAGAATCATGTCCAACCGTCGTTGAGGCATCTCATCAAACATCTAGCATGCATTCAATGTAAACCTAACAAAGATGAAAACAAAACCCTAACCCTAAACAACAAGCATCAACACCAACTACCCAAGTGCACCCCTAACCCTAGCAAAAGGACTACTCACTCATGGCTAGGAAAAATATGTGAACAAGAGATATACAAATGCTAAACATCATGAACAAGTAAAGGTGAACAATTGATTCAAAAGAAACTTAAACAAATGCAATAACTAAGTGGAGATTAGAGAGATTATACCAATAGCAAAGGAAAAGGAAGTAACTTGGATAACAAGTTGAAGAGTTCTTTCAAATCCTTCAAAATACAACCCAATAAAACCTCTTACAGTTGCCCAAGAAGATTATTAAAGAGATTACTAAAGAAATATTAACAAGAATCAAAGGATTAAACTAAGATCTAAGAAGGATTAAATATTTTAGGAGAGTTTTTGAGACTAAGTATATGCTAATGAAACAGTAAAACCCTAGAAATATGCTTAGAAATGCGTGATAACAAAATGATACAAGTGCGGGTTTATATAGTGCTCGAAATTCTGAAAAGTGACTCCCAGCCGGTCGACCGGCTGCCGGTCTGGGACCAGCTGAGAGTCCAAATGCGAACTTCTGCAAACTTTCTTCAATTGGCCATGCTTCCCAGCCGACCGGCCGGCTGCTGGTCTGGCACCGGCTGGGAGGCCTTTTTCTTCAATTTGTTTTTCTTCACTTTTTCAATAAGTACAGGTCCCCTCAGCCGGTGGACCGGCTGCCGGTTGTCCACCGGCTGGGACCCCTTTTTCAACAATCTGCCCAAAGTTGTATTTTCTTCATTTCTTCAAAAATGGTTAAGTATGAAGAATGCATCCCAGCCGGCTGACCGGCTGGGAGCCTTTTCTCAAGGGCCTGGAACTTTCGCACATTTTTCTCCAGAAGTCAAGTCAAGATCCCCAGCCGGCCTACCGGCCGCCGGCTGGGGACCGGCTGAGAGGCCCTGGGAATGGTTCTTGCTACTTCCTCCATATTTCTTCATAATTCGCACCAAAATCGTCCCGTTTGCTCCCGTTTCTTCGCCTCCGCCGTAATACCTACAAAATGTGAAACAAATAGGAATAGACGAGGTGACGGGCGTAAAAACGATCAAAGGCACGCAAAACGAGGTCGATTCGGGACCGAAAATGAAGAATATATAATGAAAATGATGAAGCTCATCAGAATTCCCCACACTTAAACCTTACTCGTCCCCGAGTAAGAGATCAAGCAACTACATAACCCTTATTAGAAAACAAAGGAACAAACTAACTAAGCTAACTATAAGCCGAATCGGGTTTAGCTACACCCGTAGCCCTTTCAACTCACAATTTGACATTCATGAGGGAGAATGCCCTATTGCAAGGCAAGTAAGGTCTTGCTACAAAACTTTTGATGCCAACAAGTAAAAACATAACATGTATAGACAAGCAACATGCATCGGAAAAAGGAAAAGAAAACCGCTTGCCTCATTCAAGCGGGGTTTTGAAAAACAAAACAAAGAAGGTCTATAGCGGAGGATGCCGACTCAAAGTCTAACCCGGGTGTCAAACCCCTAAATCAAGCTCAAGCAACCAAGAATGGCATCACCAAAGACCAAGAAACTAAGTCAAGGCGGGCAAACGGAAGTACTAAGCTATACTTCCAAGAATGACACGGCACACACATGATTCGACTCCATGCAAGACCCATAACCGATAAAAGAACCCTAAGTACCGACTCTCACGGGTGACACTCAACACACAAGGAAAGAAAGGGGGGCGATTTTTGTGACAAAAAGTAACCAAAATCACTCACCTACCTCAACTTGCGAAGCATGCCCGCAATCTAGAATGGTACACCATCCAAAAATCAATGAAAAATGCAAATACATATGATGAGAACAACTACAAGGATGTAATGGGGCTTGGGTTGGGTGAAAATGGTTTGGTGCAAGCACCGTTCTAGGATTTGAGGCTCAAAAACAAGAATGATCGCCAAAATCAACACAACACCTTATTACAACAACTAAGCAACGTCTATGCCCTAACTTTGGCTTTTGCAAAACCAAGCAAAAATTGCATAAACCCCAACTTACTTTGGAAAAATCGGACCCATCACAAACTTAGACAAAGCGGTCATTATTAGAAACACCGAACAACGTCTACACCCTAACATACGACTTGAAAATCAAGTCAAATGCAAAAAATGTGTAAACCCGGTACGCGTGCAAAAACATCAAAAGACCACATTATTGTAGCAACGACTTTTTCTATGTCCCCTTGATGGAAGGGACTTGTTGCTAGCCTTTTTCTCTTTCAAAAACGGATATGCACATTTTTCTTTTTGGATTTTTCAAAACTTTTTCAACTTTTTTCTTTGATTTTCTATTTTCTTTCTTTTTTCATTTTGTGTTTTTCTTTTCTTTTCTTTTTCAAACTCCCAAACACCAAACAAACACAAAGTAACGACCACAACGGAAGAAGCCACCAACCGGCATCTAAATTCCCGACTCTACCACTAACAAAGCACCATAAAAGCAACCATTCTTGATCAAGGAAGAATGTTTTTGGGATGTAGTTCATTTAGTAGTTTAGGCCAAATGAAAAGGTTAAAGCTCAAAGTGGTTAAACAAAAGGGAAATACGATACAAGGGTCAAAACAAGGCTAATTTGGCAAATGTGAAGTTGATTTATTTGGAACAAAAGTTGTCTCACATGCACATGAACATTAATCACGGAAATAAGGAATGATCGCCATTCTTATGCGTATAAACATAACACACCATGTAAGGAGGACTACTCACAATCCTAAACTGAGTCGGTTTGATGGACCGACTATAAAGGAGGCTCTATCCTCACATTTGAGTAGCTAATGCCGGTCCTAGGTCGAGTCAAGGTCTAACACGGGCTCACAAGGTGGTCGAAACTTGGTCATTAAGCCTAGACTTCCGGGTCCTTGCAAGCAAGAACCCTAACAAGGTGACATCAACGGTGCAAGCTATTAGGAGGGGAAAGACACAAGCAAGACAAAAATCATCATTGACGGCATATATCCTCCACTATTCAACCTCCTATGCATATTTACAAACAAAAGCAAAACGGAAAACCAACTAACACATATTCACAAAACTATGAAAATGAAAAGGCATGAGAAACAAAAGCAAACTAAAACTAAACACAACAAACAAGCAACAACTAAAAGGCTAAACTAACAGCACATCAACCACAACAACCACAAGTTCCCCGAAGGAACATCCAAGGCACAAAAATCTCGTTCTCCTTCATGATATCAACATAAAAATAAATCGGGAGGGGGAGAAAGTGTTGGAGATTGTGTCCTCCACATGTAGTGTGATAACGTCATTGAACATACCCTTGTACGGACAAGTGGGAGATTGTTGGGGCTGGTGTCCTTGACAATTAAGTACAATCACTTATTAAATCTCTTTAAGGATCACAAGGGCATACTTCTGTATTATTACCAGTTGATCCACGTTTATCAATAACGGTTGGCTTGCTAGATAAGTTTGACGTTATTGTCATACGGATGGCGGTGGTCAACTGGTCCCTATACGTCACACCTATAGGACACGTTTGAGAGATGTGAAGGTATGAAAATACAGTCACATTTTGCCGAATATGACTAAACAGTTAGTCAGAGGTATTGACTATTAAATTAGTCAATAAGATGTTGAGGATTATTATTTAATACGGATTAAATAATTTTAGCTAATACGGATTACAAGATTAATTCGTAAATTAAATATAAACGGTTATATTTAATTAAATATTGTATTCGCGAATTAATATAAACAGTTATATTAATTTAGGTAATTATACAATATCGTATTTTGTCAGACCATTATTAATATATCGACTGTATTAATATCTGATAACATGTTACGATTTATAAATAAAACCCGCGAACAACTTAAAGCTAAATGGGTCGAATCACGAATTAGAATAAGGTAAGAGTGGAAAGCCCACTCCTACCATATCTCCAATTCGGCCGGCCATGAGTAGTATATAAGGAGAGTCCTTCTCCTTATATCGACTACTCTTGGTGCACTGTTTAATTATCTGAAAAGAAAATTAGGGTTTTGAGACATTCTTTTCTCAAATACCTCAGATCTCACATCTAAAACTCAATAGCTCTCCCTATATTGCAAGGCAATTGGAGAGGATTTCTAGCACACGCGGCCACGTCTCAAACTAAGTCTTGGGTGCAAGTTATAGGAGGGAATTTGCATTAATTCCTGTTCTTAGGCCTTTTGCGCGAGGACTAAAGGTTGTACTTCTTTTCTCATGCTTTTTAATCTTATGACGATATTCGCAATTGTATATTTCATTATAATCCTACAATTTTAGGGTGAATACGCGTTTTATTCCCCACAAGTGGTATCAGAGCCTTAGGCCATGAAAATTTTACAATTGTGTCTTTCATAAGTTTTAAATCTTTGAAAACCGTGCATTCTGTCGCAGGCACTCGATCGAGTCCCTGTTGCACTCGATCGAGTGCCCTCGTAGCAGACCCGTGCGTGTGATTTTTGTGAGAAATCGATCTTGTTTTTCGATTATAATTTGCATATTGTTAATTAATCGATATTTTTAGCAATATGTAAATCTTTTGTTGTTGTTTATATATGATTTACAAGTTTTAAATCCAAGTTATAAACTCGTTTTAATGTAAAAGTGCAGCGATTTGCAAATTTTATAAGCCACTCGATCGAGCCCTGCTGCACTCGATCGAGTGACCCTGACACTCGATCGAGTGCCCCTGTTACTCGATCGAGTGCTCTCGTTTCGGGGTGTTTATTTTCGAAAATAACTTGTTTCTTATTTTCACATGGCTTAAAATAATATACTGTATACGGAAATAGTATATTATTTAGTGAAACGGTTCACCCTCGTTTGATACATATTGTTTTTAAAACAGTTTAAAACAATGGATTATATGTTTATTAAAATTGGTGATTAAAACGGTATAGTCACTTAATTTTAATCTTAAAAGGTGGTTTGGTATAAATTTATTAATCATAATAACGGTATTATGTCATGTATAAATTGTTTTTAGTTGATGCATTTTATTTATCGTCTTGTGAATGCCTTGAATGCTTTCAATAACGTATTTAATTATTGCAAACGGTTGTAACTTAGTGTGGCCTTAGAAGATTGTGTTACCGTAATGATGGGACACGATCTTGCTTGTAATTTTGAGATCTTGAATCTCCGTTTTGGGTTTTTGCCATGTAATTACTTTTGTATTTAAATTAGAATGTATCTAGGATTACTTTTGTAATTTAAATTAGTAATTTTGTGAAGACCAAAGACAAGACGGAGACCGGATGCTCACTCCCGCTGCAAGGACCAAGATAGAACATCAAGACAAGCTTCTAGGGTCCAACAGTGGATTCCAAGTTGTTTTATGTTTATTTTGGTAGGATAGGCCACACTAGGACTTTTATTTACGTTTATTGCATTTATCTTTACGCTTTCATCGATAATAGCTTGCATCATATTCCGCCTAAAAACCAAACCACCTATATCATGCCTGAAAACTGACTCATGTAGAGGTCTCGCGTTAGTTTTCTGTGACAATACAGATGTCACATGTCATTTAAAGCCATCACTTTATTTAATTCATTCACGCAATGCTAGTTTTTAGTTCACTTAAATATGAATAAATAAAAGTTGATGGGGTCTTCCTCGTATAACCAAAAATTGAGATTAGTCTTTATAAATCAGCCTCCCATGAATCCCTTCTTCGTCGGTAGGCATAATATGACCCCTTCTACGTCGGGTAAGTGGGAACAGATGATTTATTTTATCTCAACATCATGGTCACTCGATAATATTCCAGTGACTGAGATGGACTAATAGATAGGATTTACGGAAATCTATCGACCAAGAGTTCCAACGATTGGAATTAGCCAAATTGTGGGCTTATCAATATACGGAAATTGAGTCTTGGGATCGTTTATATAATTCTTGAGGGAGATCAATTATATAAATGCTTGAGTCTACGAGTTTAAATTCAATTTAATATAGACTTAAATCACAACAATAAGTTGCTTATATGGTTTTGTTTTATCTTCCTTTTCAGTGTAGAACACGTTCAATAAAACTGCTGTAAAACTAAAATGGCTGGTGAAGACCCAATGCCAAGTGCCAAGCTAGCACGTGAATCCTGGCTAAAAGCCTTCATGGACTCCATGAATCAGTCCACTAGACTGAGGAATGATGGGTCAAACTTCTCTGACTGGGAGGCAGCACTACGGAATGCTGCCATTGCTGACGGAAAGCTCAAGTTCTTAACTGAGCCCATTCCGCCACACCCAGGAACTGGAGCTAGAGCCAACGAAATTCGCACTCATAGCGATTTCGTTATGGAAGCGGGTGCGATAAAGAACGTACTCATCTATGCAATGGAATCCAATTTGCAAAGACGCTTCATAACCCATGGTGCAAACAAGATTTTCACCACGCTCACTAACGAATTCTCCAAGGCTCCGAGAATCGTTTCTTATGAGCATACCTGTCGCTTCTTTGAGGCGAAACTCCAGAAGGGCCAAGCTGTTAGCCCACATATTCTCAACATGATTGAGAATATCGAGAAACTGGAGTCCCTAAACTGCAAGATCAGTGAGAACATCATCGTTGATCGCATGCTTCATTCGCTTCATGACGGGTTCGCCCTCTTTAGGGCCAACTACTACATGAACGACATGAAGAAGACTCCCCATGAGCTCCACTCCCTTCTCGTACAGACTGAGAAGGATCTTAAGTTGAGTGGGAGTCTTAAGCAGGATGTTCTCATGATCTCCAGTAAGGGGAAAGGTAAAGGGAAGGCTAAAGCTCAGGGCGACCTAGCAGTAGGTAAGCCCAGGTTCAAGAAACCAGGATTTACAAAGAGTGGGCCTGGTGAGTCGAGTAACTCACAAGGCAAGACAAAGAGCAAGGATACAAGCATGGAATGTCACCATTGCCACAAGACTGGGCATTGGAGGCGCTCATGCCCCGTGTATCGCGAGGACATTAAAGCAGGCCGTGTTACTCCTGTTGGTATGTCTTCTTCTTCTTTTATTCACATGATTGAGATTAACCACGCAAGTTGCGGAACTTGGGTACTTGATACTGGTTGTGGTTCTCATCTATGTAATCATGTGCAGGGCCTCCGAAACCAAGAACCCCTAATCAAGGGTGAGGTGGACCTGCGTGTCGGGAATGGAGCACGTGTGGCTGCAGTCTCGAAGGGAACATACGTAATCCAGCTTCCAAGTGGATTCGAGTTATTTTTGTATAACTGTTATTATGTTCCTAGTTTATCCAAAAACATTATTTCAGTTTCTGCACTTGACAAACTCGGATTTTCATTTGTAATAGAGAATAATAGCTGTATTTTCTCTTTGCACAATATGATTTATGGCAAGGCAGTTTCCATGAATGGAATTTATGTTTTAGATCAAACTACCGAGATATTACATGTGAATAATAAAAGAATAAAGGTAGGTGACAAAGATCAAACTTACTTATGGCATTGTCGTATGGGACACATAAATGAGAAACGCGTTAAACAGCTCATACAGAATGGAGCTATTTCGCCCTTTGATTTCGAATCATATGGCACGTGTGAATCATGTCTCATCGGCAAAATGACTCGTATTTCCTTCAAAGGTGTTGGAATGCGCGCTGCCGACCTATTAGGACTCATACATACGGACGTATGTGGCCCTATGTCGATCAACGCACGAGATGGCTATAGGTATTTCATCACTTTCACGGATGATTTAAGTAGATATGGCTATGTCTACTTAATGAAGCACAAAAGTGAATCCTTTGACAAGTTCAAAGAATACCAGAATCGGGTACAGAACCAGCTGGGTAGAAAGATTAAAGCACTACGCTCGGATCGTGGTGGTGAGTATCTTTCACGCGAGTTTGATCAACACCTAAAAGACTGTGGGATCGTACTACAGTTGACTCCACCTGGAACACCACAATTAAATGGTGTGTCCGAACGGAGAAATCGAACTCTACTTGATATGGTTCGATCCATGATGAGTCACACCGTTGTGCCTGATTCATTGTGGGGCTATGCTCTTTTGTCAGCCGCTCTAATTCTTAACCGAAGTCCGTCTAAAGCTGTTGACAAGACTCCATTCGAGTTATGGAAGGGAACGGTCCCTAACTTGTCCTTTATTCGGGTTTGGGGCTGCGAGGCTTATGTCAAGTGGAGACACGGGGATAAGCTCGGCCCGCGATCGGTCAAGACATACTTTATAGGCTACCCAAAGGGAACGTTTGGTCATTACTTCTACTCACCTACCGAACAACGTGTTTTTGTTGCGGCTAGTGCGACGTTCTTAGAGAAAGAATTTCTCGAGAACAAGTCGAGTAATAGAACCTTCGAGTTATCGGAGGTTCAAGAACCAACTACCGAGCAACCATTGGAGGAAACAGTACCTCCAACCGAGGCTGCGGTAGATATCCCTGAGGAACCTAGGAGGTCAGGAAGAGTCTCTATTCCACCGGACAGATACATTGGTATGGTCGAGGAACACGATACAGATGACGTCTTACTCCTAGAGGGTAATGAACCCACAACCTATAAAGGTGCCATGACCAGTTCTGACTCAAAGCTATGGCTAGAAGCCATGCAATCCGAGATGGACTCCATGTATGAGAACAACGTGTGGGATCTTGTGGACCTACCTGCAAAGGTACGTCCCCTTCAATGCAAATGGCTTTACAAGATAAAGCATGCCGTGGAAGGACAACAAGATATCCACAAGGCTAGACTAGTTGCTAAAGGTTTCACCCAAGTGCCAGGCTTGCACTACGATGAGATCTTTGCACCCGTAGTCATGCTACGTTCCATTCGGATTATCTTAGCGATCGCCGCATTTCATGACTATGAAATATGGCAAATGGACGTTAAAACCGCCTTCTTAAACGGTTATTTGGAGGAAGAGTTGTACATGGTACAACCCGAGGGTTTTATCGATTCAGCACATCCTAAGAAAGTTTGCAAGCTTAAGCGTTCCATCTATGGACTTAAGCAAGCATCGCGGAGTTGGAATCATCGCTTCGACCAAGTGATAAAAGAGAATGGGTTCATTCGATCAGTCGAGGAACCATGTCTCTATATCAAGTCGAGTGGGAGTAAGATTGTATTCCTAGTACTGTATGTCGATGACATACTCTTGATTGGGAATGACATACCTCTCTTATCTTCGGTTAAAGCATGGTTGAAAAACCACTTCCAGATGAAAGATCTGGGAGAGGCACAAAGAATTTTGGGCATCCGTATCTACAGGGATAGATCACGACGGATGTTGTCTCTCAGTCAGGAGTCTTATATAGAGAAGATTCTGGAGAGATTCAGTATGACGAACTCCAAGAAGGGGTTCCTTCCTATGACTCCTGGGCTTCACTTGAGCAAGTCTCAAGAAGCTAAGTCAGTGGAAGAGATAGAGCGCATGAGTCGAATTCCTTATGCTTCGGCAATAGGATCGATCATGTATGCCATGATATGCACACGTCCTGACGTTGCATATGCATTGAGTATGACAAGTCGATTCCAAGCTCATCCAGGTGAACAACACTGGATGGCCGTGAAAAACATTCTTAAGTACCTACGGAGGACTAAAGATTGGGGATTGACTTTTGGAGGCGACTCGACGCTCTGCGCCACGGGTTACGCAGATGCTAGCTTCCAAACGGATCGAGATGACTCGAAATCTCAGTCTGGATTCGTTTTTACTCTTAATGGCGCTGCTGTCAGCTGGAAAAGTTCTAAACAGAGTGTTACAGCAGATTCTACGACTGAGTCCGAGTACTATGCCGCCTCAGAAGCAGCTAAGGAAGCAATATGGATGCGTCAATTCTTACAAGGACTATCAGTAGTGCCTAGTTCGAATGACCCAATCACCGTCTATTGTGACAATAGCGGTGCCATCTTCCAAGCTAAGGAGCATAAGTCTAGCAGCAAGGCTAGGCATGTACAACGGAAAGCTCATCTAATCCGGGATTACGTGGAGCAAAAGGAGATTTTTATTGAAAAGATCGCTACGGATGACAACATAGCTGATCCTCTCACAAAAGCATTACCACGTGATAAGCATGAAGGGCACATTCATTCCATGGGAATTGGATGTGTTCCTAAGTTGTAGTACTCTTTTATGAATTCATGTAATAATTCATTTTCTCGTGTACTCTATTCAACCTTATTGTTATGATATAAAATGTTTTGTTTCTCATGTGGAATTGTACGCCAATTTTGAACACCACAAAGTGAACTGATTAACATTACATCGTTTTGGTCCTTGATTACCCACTTGAGCTGATAACTCAGGTAATCATCTTGTGACGTTGGTTGATGGTGGGTTCAACGAGCCATAAGTCACGTGGATGACTGACCAATCACAAAGGCGAGTTATACGGATATCTCGTAGGACACCCCGTGACAACGTTATGGAGTCCTAAATGTTTTATAACATTGGGTGCCAGGTCGTGGATAGGACCTCCATAGTGTTCCTTAGAGTCGAGTCTTTTGACTTTCAACTGTTTCTTGAGATTAAGACAGATTTTGGGTAACTTTGGTTTCTTTCCCACGGTCACCGTAACAGGGGCCAAGAGGATTTTTTCTGGGTTATTTCATGCTGGGCGATATCGGCAGGATTCGAGTTGAGGGAAATATCCAAACCCTTATCAGGATTTTATCATTTCTCAGGGCCACTCGAGGAGTAGTAACTGAAATGCATGGCCATGCTCGAATACAGATTCGTTTTATCAGTTAAGTTACTCTCTAGTCGGGGAAACCACTCTTGATACAGATCGCTTGTGAGATACGACCTTTGCGAATGCGGATTTGCAAATTGTCTTACATTGAGTGGGAGAAATTTTAAAAGGATATGAGATTCGGTTATCGCACCTACACTTGTACGGACAAGTGGGAGTTTGTTGGAGATTGTGTCCTCCACATGTAGTGTGATAACGTCATTGAACATACCCTTGTACGGACAAGTGGGAGATTGTTGGGGCTGGTGTCCTTGACAATTAAGTACAATCACTTATTAAATCTCTTTAAGGATCACAAGGGCATACTTCTGTATTATTACCAGTTGATCCACGTTTATCAATAACGGTTGGCTTGCTAGATAAGTTTGACGTTATTGTCATACGGATGGCGGTGGTCAACTGGTCCCTATACGTCACACCTATAGGACACGTTTGAGAGATGTGAAGGTATGAAAATACAGTCACATTTTGCCGAATATGACTAAACAGTTAGTCAGAGGTATTGACTATTAAATTAGTCAATAAGATGTTGAGGATTATTATTTAATACGGATTAAATAATTTTAGCTAATACGGATTACAAGATTAATTCGTAAATTAAATATAAACGGTTATATTTAATTAAATATTGTATTCGCGAATTAATATAAACAGTTATATTAATTTAGGTAATTATACAATATCGTATTTTGTCAGACCATTATTAATATATCGACTGTATTAATATCTGATAACATGTTACGATTTATAAATAAAACCCGCGAACAACTTAAAGCTAAATGGGTCGAATCACGAATTAGAATAAGGTAAGAGTGGAAAGCCCACTCCTACCATATCTCCAATTCGGCCGGCCATGAGTAGTATATAAGGAGAGTCCTTCTCCTTATATCGACTACTCTTGGTGCACTGTTTAATTATCTGAAAAGAAAATTAGGGTTTTGAGACATTCTTTTCTCAAATACCTCAGATCTCACATCTAAAACTCAATAGCTCTCCCTATATTGCAAGGCAATTGGAGAGGATTTCTAGCACACGCGGCCACGTCTCAAACTAAGTCTTGGGTGCAAGTTATAGGAGGGAATTTGCATTAATTCCTGTTCTTAGGCCTTTTGCGCGAGGACTAAAGGTTGTACTTCTTTTCTCATGCTTTTTAATCTTATGACGATATTCGCAATTGTATATTTCATTATAATCCTACAATTTTAGGGTGAATACGCGTTTTATTCCCCACAGAAAGAAGTAGGAAAGAGTATACCAAGCATCTTCATTCTCCTAATACCTCGGGTTGCCGTCGCATCTGCCACTTGTTAGTCCAACAAACATATATATACAAAACAAGCAAAGAACAAAAACAAAAGAAAGGAAGAACATATTTTTTGAAATTTTTGAAATTTTTTCGATTTTTTTTTTGTATTTTTGAAGTTTTTTATATTTACAAAAGCAATTAAATATTCACAAAGTGAATATTTTCCCTCCCCACACTTAAGATTTACATTGTCCTCAATGGAACAAAGTGCAAGGGGGAAATGAAGAAAAAGAACGAAAACGACATGCTTTTGGCTTTTTTGAATTTTTTGAGAGAAAATAAAAACTTGTTTTTGTATTTTTAAAATAGGCGGTTCTCCCTCCCCACACTTATTTATATGCATAATGTGAGGAGGAAAACCGGAAAATAAAGAACATGTTTTTGAAAGTTTTTGGTTTTTCAATTTTTTTTGGATTTTTGATTTTTATGAAAGCAATAAAAACAAAGAGAAACAAAAGAAGATGAAAAACTAAAAACTAAACTAAATGCAAACTAGATGCTTTAATCTACATGTATGCAAACTACATGTGACAATATGATACAAAATGTAAATCTAATGCATCTAAATGAATGCAACTATATGCAACTAAACTAATGATATGAGATGATGAATAAAAAACTAAAACAAACTAACTAAACTAAACTAACTACTCTACTTACATGCCAAAAAGTAAATGCAAACTAAAGTGAAATTTGGATTAAGGGAGTTACTTGCTTTGGATTTTTCAATGGGGAGCATAGGCATCACCAACCACCTCCAAAGGTGGTCACTCATCACCATCATCATCATCTCCATCACCTCCGGTACCGCTTACATCTCCTTCTCCATTGCCCTCATCTACTACCATGTAGTCGCCCGGGTTGGTCACGAAATCACGGAAGGGAGAGGCGTGCGAGCCACTAGCTCCCGGATCACCAAACATGCCATGGGGAGAAAGGGTGCCCTTGAGGGCGGGGTGCCGAGTCCACGTCCCCACGGAAGTTTGGGGAAAGATCGGGTTAGAGAAATAACCCGGAGTAACATTGATCTCTCCGAAAAAACGCCCCTCTGGAGGCACATATCCCTTCTCGGGAGGCATGTAGTAAGAAGGGCGACCACCGTCCTCATGATGAAGTCCCTGGCGGACAGAATGGTCATAGCTGGGGAATTGCCCATAGGCCTAATCGTGATATATGTAATCAAGCCTATAGCTCAAATCCCTATACCGCTCATCCGCCAAAGCTTGGCGCTCGTCAGCAAGGTCGGCCGCCTTCTTCATCCCCAAATCAACCCGGGCCATAAAGTCAATGAGGTCCTGGGGCATGGTAGACTGAGTAGAAGGATCGGAGCCGGAGGTAGATCCCTGAAAGTATGAAGGACCGCTCTGGAAAGGGGGCATGGTAACGGAGGGCTGCTGAAACTACTGAAATGGAAGGTCAGATGCGGTGGTACCCGTCCTATCTCTGACATACACTCTCGGAGCACGCTGATCGGGAGGGAGCTCATCGGGATCCACCTCAATATCAAGGAGGTATGAGGGCTTCTCTGGCACAACTCTCATCCTCTCGGTGTTTGGCAAGGGCACCGAATTCCTGAACTTATTATCCACGCGAATCTGCCAATACTCATTACGATCGCTGGGGTTATACTTTATCCACCCCAAAGCTTCCTGTAAGTACCGGCGAGATAGCACGTTCTCACCCTGAATGAAGTCCACTGTAAAATGCCTTTGACAAAGGTCGTTGGCAATCAAAGTGACCATCCCCCCAACACATATGGGGGTAGTAAGCTGAGGTTGGGATGCCAACCTACTCAAGTGAAGCGCCATATGGTGAGCAATATTGAGTTTCGGCCCACTAAACAAGTAACACCCCAAAATCTCGAGCTCCGTGGTGGTAAAATTGTGAGGCTCATCCCTAGAGAAGACGGTCCACCCCATGAACCTATGCCAAATCCTAATCGGTGCCAAATGCACCCTATTAGCCGGTTTCTTCTTAGTTCTATCACTTACTAACCCGGTTATGGCGGTCCAAATAGCCTCGGTATCAAAGCCCTCCGGAGGCTTAATGGGCAATTTTCCGTTGAGCCCCAAAAATCAAAGCAAAATTTTCTAAGGTGAGACGGTGTTCCCTATTCATTAATCGAAATTCCAAAAAGACAACCTTTCCCAAAGACCGGTTTTTAGTAACTACCAAGGAACTCAAAAATTCCCAAGTTATCCGGGGAGATGTGTGAACCGGTCTTGTTTCATACAATGTCTTCATCCCCAAACCATCAAACAACTCCGCAGTAATTTTCTCAATCCCAATCTCCCTCAAACCTGCCCTATCAATGAACCTAGACGGATGAAGGGGGCGATGCTTAAAGTAAGTGAAGTTACCTTTCTGTTGTATGGTGGCAAATTGGAGGCCGGGAAAGCAAGGATCCGGACCAATGTTGCTACTATCCATCACATTCTGCACTTCTTGCTCCACACTCGGGTCGTGTCTTGACTTTGACCTCCTTTCCGTTCTTCCAGACATGGCTATTTTGAGGTGAGGTGATGAGGGAGTGAAGGGGGTTTTGATTTGGGAGAGTTTAGATGTGTTTTTGAAGGTAAGGGATGAGAGGGAGAGGAGGAAATAAGGAAGAGAGAAGAAGAAATGAAGAGAAATGAGGAAAAAATGGGGTTGTTCGTGTTTTAATTCTCGCGAACAGACGACTCTCAGCCGGTCTGGGACCGGTCGTCGGTCGACCGGCTGAGAGTTAGGGTTTGGTTTTTTCAATTTTTCGAAATTTTTCTAAGGCATCTGATTCTGAGTCGGCCGACCGGCTCAAAATCCTTCTTCACTAACTCCCTTCGTCTTCTCTTCTTCTTCAAACTCACTCACAAAAACTCCCAGCCGGCGGACCGGCTGCCGGCCGACCGGCTGGGGAACCTTCTTCGTCTTCTTTTTCTTCAACTCCTTCACTTACAAAAACTCCCAGCCGGCGGACCGGCTGCCTGCCGACCGGCTGGGATGCTTCTCCTTTGCCTTCTCTTCAGTTTTGGTTCACAACTCATGATTCTCAGCCGGTGGACCGGCTGCCGGCCTACCGGCTGGGAATCAAGCTTTCTTGATTTTTTCGATATTTGAATAAGTAATACGTCTTCTCAGCCGGCGGACCGGCTGCCGGTTCGGTACAGGCTGGGAGTGCAAAATCTGAAATCTGTCCAAATAAACTATCGAAAACAGAAATGTGTCCAGGTCCTCCCAGCCGGTATGGGACCGTCGGCCGGTAGGCCGGCTGGGAGTACCTGTACACAATTTCGAAAAATAATTTAATTGAACATAAAAATCGACTTTGCCAACAACGGTTTTGCCTATAATCCTCCGACTATACTCAAGAAATAACCATAAATAAGCAACAAACACATCCAAATCTCTCATGCAAGCTAAAAATTAAACTAAAAATCGAACTAACCATTAAACGATCATGCAAACTACTTGAAAGAGAGAAAACTAATACTTACAACCGGTGGTTATTAAGTGACTCCACCAAACCTTTCATGAACAAACTTCCTTGAAATCAATCCTCCTCAGGGAGTGGGTCCCCGAGGTCAATAACTTCTACGGTACCTTTGGAATCTCCTTGGTAATAACGCTTAATCCGATGTCCGTTGACTTTGAAGGTGCCACCGCCTTCACTCCAAAGTTCAAAGGCCCCATGAGGTGAAATATCCATTACTTTGAAGGGCCCGGACCATCGTGATCTAAGTTTTCCCGTAAAGTTCTTGACTCTTGAATTGAAAAGGAGAACAAGGTCTCACATTCTTCTTCATTAACTTGGCATCATGCCACTTCTTCGTTTGCTCCTTATAGAGTTTTGAACTCTCATAAGCCTCATATCTAAGCTCCTCAAGCTCACTCATTTGCAAGAATCTTTTCTCCCCGGTCATATCTAAGTCGAAGTTCATCTCCTTCAAGGCCCACCAAGCTTTGTGCTCAAGCTCCACCGGTAGGTGGCATGCTTTCCCGTACACAAGCTTGTAGGGAGTCATTCCTATAGGCGTCTTGTAAGCCGTCCTCAAAGCCCATAACGCATCATTCAACTTTTGGGACCAATCTTTCCGGTTCTTTTGCACCACCTTCTCCAAGATAGTCTTGATTTGACGATTTGAAACCTCCACTTGCCCACTAGTTTGAGGATGGTAGGCAAGTGATACCTTGTGGGTCACTCCATAAGAGGCTAGGAGGGGTTTGAATGTATGTTTCCGGAAGTGAGAACCTCCATCACTTATCACAATTCGGGGTACACCAAAACGGGGAAAGATTATGGTCTTGAAGAGCTTTACCACTACCTTGGAGTCATTGGTGGGGGAGGCAACCGCTTCTATCCATTTCGAGACATAGTCCACGGCTACCAAGATGTACTCAATCCCGCATGAATTGGGGAAAGGTCCCATGAAGTCAATCCCCCAACAATCAAACAACTCAATCTCCAAGATGGTTTTTAGGGGCATCTCATTCCTTTTACCGATGTTGTCGGGCCTTTGACAAGCGTCACAAGACCTAACTACATCGTGAATGTCTTTAAACATAGAAGGCCAAAAGAACCCTCCTTGAAGGACCTTGGCTATAGTCCGTGAAGCCACCAAGTGCCCTCCATAGGCGGAGTTGTGAAGCCGATCCACAATTTCAAGCCCCTCTTCCTTGGATACGCATCTCCTCAAGAGTCTGTCCCCACACTTCTTGAAAAGGTAAGGATCATCCCAAAAATATCTTTTAGCATCCACTTTCAACTTTCTCCTATCCTTTGCCTCCAACTCCTCCGGGATAAAGCCATTAACAAGATAATTGGCAATATCCGCAAACCAAGGCAACTTATTGCCTATTGCCATCAAACTATCCTCACGCAACCATTCATTGATCGGGCCATCCCTATCATGCAAACCATGATCCTCAAAAGTCAATCTAGACAAGTGGTCCGCAACTTCATTCTCCGACCCCGACTTGTCTCTTATCTCTAGATCAAATTCTTGGAGTAAAAGGACCCATCTCAAGAGTCTTGGCTTGGCATCCTTCTTCAACATTAATTGCCTCAAAGCGGTGTGATCGGAGTACACCACTACTTTAGATCCCATGAGATATTGTCTAAACTTCTCAATGGCATGCACGATTGCCAACATCTCCTTTTCGGTCGTGGAATATTTCGCTTGAGTTTGATCAAGAGTCTTGCTTGAATAGTATATCACGTGGTGTTTCCTATCCACAACTTGACCTAGGACCGCTCCTACCGCGAAATCGGACGCGTTACACATGATCTCAAAAGGCAATCCCCAATCCGGAGCACGAATAATAGGAGCCGTCACAAGTTCTTCTTTGATCCTAGAAAAGGCTTCAAGACAATCATTAGTAAACAAAAAGGGAGCATCCTTGAGAAGAAGAGAAGTCAATGGCTTGGCAATTTTTGAAAAATCCTTGATAAAACGCCGGTAGAAGCCGGCATGCCCAAGAAAACTTCTCACCCCTTTCACATTGGTGGGGGGTGACAAGTTCTCAATGACCGCCACTTTTGCACCATCGACTTCTATCCCCCTCTTGGACACTATGTGACCAAGCACAATCCCCTCCTCTACCATGAAATGACACTTTTCCCAATTGAGGACAAGGTTGTACTCCTCACATCTTTTCAACACATTTACAAGATTAGAAAGACCTAGGTCAAAAGAATCACCATGAACACTAAAATCATCCATAAAAACCTCCATAGTTTTCTCAAGAAAATCGGCAAAGATGGCCATCATGCACCTTTGAAAGGTGTCGGGTGCATTACACAACCCGAATGGCATCCTCCGATAAGCATACACACCTTGGGGGCATGTAAAAGTTGTTTTCTCGTGATCTTCCGGGTGAATGGGTATTTGAAAAAACCCGGAATAACCGTCAAGAAAACAATAGTACGAATGCCCCGCAAGTCTCTCTAACATTTGATCAATGAAGGGAATTGGGAAATGGTCTTTGAGAGTGGCCGCATTCAACTTTCGGTAATCGATACACATCCTCCAACCCGTCACCGGACGAGTCGGTAGGAGAGTCTCATCCTCTTGTGTAACCAATGTTACACCCCCCTTCTTGGGGACAACATGGACGGGGCTCACCCACCGGCTATCCGTGATCTCGTAGATGATGCCGGCCTCAAGCAACTTAAGAACTTCACCCTTCACTACATCCGCCATTTTCGGATTCAATCTCCTTTGACCTTCCACTCTAGGTCGACTCCCTTCCTCAAGAATTATTCTATGCATGCAAAGGCTCGGGCTTAGCCCCTTGATGTCATCAAGGCTATACCCTAATGAGCTCCTATGATCCTTTAAGGTTGAAATGAGTTTGGATTCTTGTTGCTCATTAAGGTTAGCATTGATGATCACCGGGTAAGCCTCTCCCTCCCCAAGAAAGGCATACTTGAGGGAGGGAGGAAGGGTTTTGAGTTGTACCTTTGGAGGGAGCCTCCCCTTCACCTTCTCAACTTCCTCATCTTCTAGCTCAATGTTCTCATCCATTTCTTTGTCTTCACAAGTTGTGATGCCACATAATTGTTCCATGTGACTTTCCTTCTCTTCTTCCATCTCTACCATCTCCCTTACCACTTGCTCCACAATGTCCAATGTAAATGCCTCATCATGCTTTGGACCTTTCATCATAGTAGGTAGATTAAACTCAATTTTGTCATCCCCAACTCTAAAGGTGAGCCGCCCATTCTTCACGTCTATCAAGACGCCTCCGGTAGCCAAGAAAGGCCTACCAAGGATGATGGGAGTGTGGCTATCCTCCGGGATATCAAGGACAACAAAATCGGCGGGGATTAAATGTTTACCCACCTTGACGGGTACGTCCTCAAGCACCCCCAAAGGGCGCTTGACGGACCTATCCGCCAATTGGAGGGTGATACTTGTGGGAACTAAATCATTCAAACCAATTCTTTTTGCAACTTTCAAAGGGAGCACACTTACACTAGCTCCTAAATCACAAAGGGCACGAGAGATTGGAATGCCACCGACTATACAAGGGATAGAGAAGCTCCCCGGGTCACCAAGTTTCTTTGGCTCCTTTTGGAGGAGAAGTGCACTACACTCCTCCCTCATAGCCATTACCTCTTGGTCACCCAAGGTCCTCTTGCCCGACAAGATTTCTTTTAAAAACTTAGAGTAGGTCGGCATATTCAAAATCACCTCCGTAAAGGGAAGAGTCACTTCGAGTTTTTCAATCATTTTACAAAATTTTGTGAACTTGAAGTTCTCTTTTCCCTTCAAGGCCCTTGAAGGATAAGGCAAGCTAGTAGATTGAGGGTTAGATAATACCTTGGTGGGTGTTGGTTTGCTTGTTACCTTAGTAGTTGGTTGTGCAACCAACTCTTCTTGTCTAGCATCCACCTCTTCCAAGATAGCTTCTTCTTCTTTCTCCTCAAAAGGGAGGTCCTCTACATAAAAGTCATCATCCCTTGAAGTGCTACCATCAACTTCCTTTCCTTTCTCTTTCACAAGCTACAAAATAGGCTCCTCTTCACCATAATTGTAGTTTTTGTACGGGTCCTCTAGCTCCGTTCCACTTCTCAAGATCACCGCATGTGCTTGGTGATTGTGTGAGGCATCTTTGGAACTTTGACCATGGGCAAGGAAGTCGCCCGGTGGCCTTTGTGGATTTGCTAGAGCTTGAGAGGCAACTCGAGCCTCCATTTCCCGTATCTCCCTTTGATTGGCACTCTTCAAATTGGCCATTTCTTGGGTGTGAGTTGCTTGCATGTTCTTGACAAGCTTCAATAACTCCCCCACTTGGGAATCACTTGTGTCTTGGTGTGGTGCATTGGTGAGGGGCAAGGGGAACCCATAATCGTTCCTTGCACCTTGGGAGTTGCCTTTCGGAGTTTGATTGTTGAAGTTTTGGCCTTGATTGTTTGATGGAAAGTTTTGGTTGAAATTTGGGTTGTAATTTGGGTTGTTGGGATTTTGTGGGTTGTGGTTGTAGTTGTTTTGATTTTGATTGGGGTTGTTTTGAAATGAGGGTGGATTGAAGTTTTGGTTTTGGTGTTGGTTGTGGTTTTGGTTGTTGTTGTTGAAATTCGGGTTATTGTTGAAGTTTGGGTTGTTGTTGTTGAAATTTGGATTGAAACTTTGTGGGTTTTGGTTGTTTGGGAAATTAGGATTAAAGTTCGGGTCATTGAAACTTTGTTGAAAGCCTTGATTGGCTTGATTAGATTGGTTGCCTTGGTAGAAATTGTTGTTGTTGAAATTGTTCCTCGGGTTGAAATTTCCACCCCTTGGTTGAAAACCGGGGGGATTTTGCACTTGAGGTTGTTGGATTTGATGAGGATTCAACACATTGGTACTTTTGTAACTCATGTAAGGACTCCCTCTAATCCCTTGATGGTAATAGTTTGAATTGGGGTTGAAAGTGTTTTGCCCTCTAGGATTATTGAATGCTTGGAAAGCGTACAATTCTTCCTCACTTCCACTTCCCTCAATTGAGTTGTTTGCACATACTTCAAATGTGTGCCCATTTCCGCCACACAAATCACATGAGGCAACATTATTCACTTGGTACATCCCCGGGACATTGCTCTTGGTTTCTTTGCTAGTGGAGCCCTTAGTCAATTCTTTCAACTTCTTGGTTAACATGTCCAACTTGGCATTGGTTTCCTCGTTCGCCTTTGAGTTGGAAAGGTGCTCACTAGGGTACTTGTTACTCTTTCTCAAGACATTTCCCCGAGTACCATAATTTTCCTCCGAATCAACGATCTTTTTGATAAGCTCTGTTCCCTCCTCATGCGGCAAGTGGTCAAAGCTACCCCCCGCCGATGCATTAACCATTTCTTTCGTCCGTGGGAGAAGAGTCTGAAAAAAGGTTTGGGTCGTGTACCAAGTGGGTATCCCGTGGTGGGGACACTTAGCAAGCAAATCTTGGTATCTATCCCAAGCTTCTCCCAAAGATTCTCCCTCGTCTTGCTGAAATTGAGTTATCTCATTCCGTAGCATGGCGGTTTTAGAGGACGGGTAGTACTTGGCAAGGAAGGCCGTTGCCAAGTCGTCCCAAGTGGTGAATCTGTTTGGAGCATGCATATTTAACCACCTATCCGCCTTGTCGGTTAAGGAATACGGGAAGAGCATAAGCTTTAAGGTCTCCTCGGGCACTCCCGTTTTCTTTATCATTGCGACTTTACCCTTGAACTTTCTCAAGTGCCCATGAGCATCTTCGTGAGAAGCCCCACTAAAGGCGTTCTTCTCGATAGAACTCATTTGCGAAGGGTGTATTTCAAAATTTTGAGGAACAAGAGTACCAAAGTTGATTGGATTTGTGGTGTCATTGTGATTGGGCCGGTTATGATCACGAAGAGCGGCCATTATATGAATTTGATGGTGATTTGGAACGTGTGGTGATGGTGGTGGTGATTGATAAAACGGGTTATCAAAATTTTCGGATGTTGGGCTAGGATTGCTTTGATTGGGGCTTGGTAGTTCGGGTGAAAAGGGGTTGTTATGGCTAGTAGATGCTTGGGAGGCAATCCTTACTCTTGCAATGGTCTTCCTCCTTAAGGCCCGAAAAAGCCTCTCCGGTTCGGAAGTTGACAACAAGGAATTAGAGTCGCCCCTAGGCATAAAACTTAGCACACAAATTAGTCGTCCTAGTGTTTTTTAGACACTAGGGTGAGCAATAAAGCAACCACTCTACAATTCACTACCAAGTCTTTGATCAAAACAAAACAAGCTCAACTAACTCAAGACTAAAACTAAAACTAAACTACACAACTTCTAGCACCATCCCCGGCAACGACGCCATTTTGATGCGCGAGATTTAGTCGTCGGTTCTCACGATCAAACACATTTATAAAACCCAAATTAGTAGTATAATAGGGTTGTCGAACACGAAGATGGTGGGGAAGTTATATAGTTATGTTCTAATTATAACTCGAGTCGGGGTAATAAGTTTGAGATTGATTAACTACTAAAGAACAACTAAAGAAAATAAATTGAGATGAAATTGATGATTAAAGCAACTGGGGTGTCGGGGGTTACAAGGGTAGTCGATGTCAAACATGCCAAGGGTAGGTGGTCTCATCTATGTTAGGTCTAGGTCCGTCTCGTCTTTCGATTTGACTAACCTAAGGTCGAGTCCTATCCTAGCTTTCGCTACAAACAAGGTCAACCTAACACATACACATGCCTATGAAAGTCCTAGACTATCGTCTAAGGCAAACAACAATAAGAATCATGCCCAACCGTTGTTGAGGCATTTCATCAAACATCTAGCATGCATACAATGTAAACCTAACAAAGATGAAAACAAAACCCTAACCCTAAACAACAAACATCAACACCAACTACCCAAGTGCACCCCTAACCCTAGCAAAAGGACTACTCACTCATGGCTAGGAAAAATATGTGAACAAGAGATAAACAAATGCTAAACATCATGAACAAGTAAAGGTGAACAATTGATTCAAAAGAAACTTAAACAAATGCAATAACTAAGTGGAGATTAGAAAGATTATACCAATAGCAAAGGAAAAGGAAGTAACTTGGATAACAAGTTGAAGAGTTCTTTCAAATCCTTCAAAATACAACCCAATAAAACCTCTTACAATTGCCCAAGAAGATTACTAAAGAGATTACTAAAGAAAGATTAACAAGAATCAAAGGATTAAACTAAGATCTAAGAAGGATTAAATATTTTAGGAGAGTTTTTGAGACTAAGTATATGCTAATGAAACAGTAAAACCCTAGAAATATGCTTAGAAATGCGTGATAACAAAATATACAAGTGCGGGTTTATATAGTGCTCGAAATTCTGAAAAGTGACTCCCAGCCGGTCGACCGGCTGCTGGTCTGGGACCGGCTGAGAGTCCAAATACGAACTTCTGCAAACTTTCTTCAATTGGCCATGCTTCCCAGCCGACCCGCCGGCTGCCGGTCTGGCACCGGCTGGGAGGCCTTTTTCTTCAATTTGTTTTTCTTCACTTCTTCAATAAGTACAGTTCCCCTCAGCCGGTGGACCGGCTGCCGGTTGTCCACCGGCTGGGACCCCTTTTTCAACAATCTGCCCAAAGTTGTATTTTCTTCATTTCTACAAAAATGGTTAAGTATGGAGAATGCATCCCAGCCGGCTGACCGGCTGCCGGTTGGCCACCGGCTGGGAGCCTTTTCTCAAGGGCCTAGAACTTTCGCACATTTTTCTCCAGAAGTCAAGTCAAGATCCCCAGCCGGCCTACCGGCCGCCGGCTGAGGACCGGCTGAGAGGCCCTGGGAATGGTTCTTGCTACTTCCTCCATATTTCTTCATAATTCGCACCAAAATCGTCTCGTTTGCTCCCGTTTCTTCGCCTCCGCCGTAATACCTACAAAATGTGAAACAAATAGGAATAGACGAGGTGACGGGCGTAAAAACGATCAAAGGCACGCAAAACGAGGTCGATTCGGGACCGAAAATGAAGAATATATAATGAAAATGATGACCAAAATGAAGCTCATCACCTTATCACACAAAAACCTCGTAGCACTTTTCCATTTCATCCATCCAGCTTTAATTCTGTGGGCCACATCTCCGTCTACATCTCCATCTTTTTGGATAATAGATCCGAGATATCTAAAGGAATCTGACCCCTCAACAACCTTTCCATCGAAAATAATGCTCCCCATCGCCGTCGATCTCGGCCCCGCAAATTGACACCTCACATACTCGGTCTTACTCCTACTTAGCCTAAACCCACGAGTCTCCAACGTATACCTCCATAATTACTTTCTCTCAACCCCCTCTTTCGTCTCATCGATCAACACAATATCATCCGCAAACATCATACACCAAGGGATCTCGTCCTGAATATCCCTTGTCAACTCATCCATAACTATAGCAAAGAGAAAGGGACTAAGTGTGGAACCTTGATGCACACCAATGGTAATGGGGAATTCTTTTGTTCTCCCAACATTAGTTCTAACACTTGTACTAGCCCCTTCGTACATGTCCTTTATGAGGTCGATATATTTTTTTGACACACCCTTTCTCGCCAAAGCCCACCAAAGTATTTCTCTCGGGACCCTATCATATGCCTTCTCCAAATCAATAAAAACCATATGCAGGTCTTTCTTCCTCTCCTGATGGTGTTCATCAACTATCTTACTACCTAATATGTTCAATTATTCAAATAACAACCTAATAAGTGTAAAAACTGACACGATTACTACCAAAATGGCGGAAATTGCTAAAAAATGACGGAAATCAGTTTATTTCATCCCGTTTAAATTTAAAACCTAATTTAATACCTATATTACCCTCCCCCTCCTTCCTCCATTAAAACACCTTTCTACTTCAACACAACCCATTTCCCCCTGATTCTCCATCAATCTCGTTCCAAACCAGATTTCCCCTATAAATTCCTTCCTCCTCCATTCCTCCATTAATCCCTAAATCTTCAAATTTTTCAGGTGGTATGATAGTACAAATTTTCCGGTGGTAAAATTTTGGAAATTTGGTGATGCTTAAGTATCAAAATTCCACCATTAACACAAAAAAAAACCTAATACCGATGCTTAATTATCAAATTTTACACAAAATATTCAAATTACGGAAAGAGTTTTATACTGAAAATAAAATAAAAAAATGTTTACTTGATCAATTTGAGAAGACAACAGAAGATTACCTCCCTCTAGTACTGCAAATTGTGCTTCTTTATTGAGATTTTCGATAAAAATGGCGGGATGAAGCGAGTTACAGTGAGTTTAATCGGGGGAGGGAGAGAGATGTGTAATATGTTAACGGGGAAGACGTTTTATTAAGGGAAGGGTAAAATCGTCATTTAACTTATCCCGAAAATTTAAAAGTAACTTAAGTTCGGTTTCCGTAAAAAAAGTAGCAAATTGATTAATGTTGTGTGATTTTAGGTAGTTAATTGCAAAATCAATTATATTAGGTAGTAATATACAATTTTTTGAACTTATTAGGTAATAATTTGCCATATATCCTATTAATAATGATGATAATGATAATAGAAATGATATTATCATTAATAATGTTAATTTCAATATAAACAAACTTATTACTTTATGTAATAATAGCATAAAGGCCTGGAACGAAACTAGACATAAAGATCTCAACAATTGAGAAAGAAAAGTCTGCTAGAAATATTTCTAGTAAGTAGGAAATCTGGTGGGAGAAACCTAAAAATGGTTTCCTAAAGCTAAATTTTGACGGATCGAGAATAAATGGCGATAAAGCTGCTTTAGGATTTTTTATAAGAGATCATAATGGTGAAGTCGTGTTGCTAGGAGCAAAAAAGCGTGGATCTAATAGTATTCTTGTTGCAGAAGCACTCGCTTTAAAAGAATGTATTTTAGCCGCTAAACAATTAGGAATCTCTAAGTTAATTGTGGAGGGTGATAATTTATATGTTATCAACTCACTTCGTAGCACTTGGCAGATCCCGTGGGAAATCTCTAGTATTATCAAGGATGTGAGGCTTGATCTTCATCTTTTCGATCAAGTGATAATTAAACATTGTTTCCGTGAAGCCAACAAGTTTGCTGACTACATGGCTTCTGTCCAACTCTTTCGAGGTGGGTTGAAAGCCGGTGGCTTCAACTTAGCTTACTCATTCGAAATGATGAGATATGTTGGTCTTATTCAAGATGATCAACCTAATTTCCAAAAAAAAAAAAAAAAAAAAAGTTGTTCTGCTCATTCTAAACCCCTAAATTATATTAATGATATACTCTCTCTTTCCGATTTCTTGTGTGGTTCCCTTTTGATTTTAACACAAGAAATAAGGGAATTAATTTGGACCACACAATAGACATGAGTCATGACCCCACATGAAATTGATTTTGGACCACATAAAGTTGTCCAAAAGAGGAAAGAGGGAAAATCAATGTTATTAGACCAAAACGGAAAGGGGAACATTATAGTAAATCGGAGTTAGTATTTATGTATACTTCCTCTGGAATGGTAGGATTCGACTATCAATTTGTATCTCTACAGTCTACAAAGCTTACTCGGCACGATTGCATCAAAAGCATCCACGCATACAATAATTTTGGCGCCTTCATATATACTTTGAATAAACATTTCAGACCTCTCCGATTAAACTCTCTTCTAATCCCTAACTACGGAGTACGCAACAACCCTCCTCGATTCTTTTGTCTCTTCCCCAATTCAACGATTCAAGATCGCACCTTTGATTAGTAATGGAGCAGCTACAGCGAAACCAGAGATCAATGGCTCAAGAAGCTGATGTCAACGACGATGTTCAACATGGTCCTTTCCCCGTCGAACAACTGCAGGTACCTTTCTTATTCTTTTTTCTCATCTGGGTTTTTTGTTTCTCTCTTAATTATTTGCGATTTCTTGACTAATTTGGTGCTATTTTTTTGGAATTGCTCGTTTCTTTGAAATGGGTTTGAGGTTTTTTCATCTGGGTTTTCTTTTATTCCTCCAAATTTTGACTATTCGATCATCGTTTCTTTGGGTGGTTAGTTTTCTTTAAGCTCTCCAAAATTTGAATTGTCTGTCGTTTCTTGGTGTAAAATTGGTTGGTTATTGTCGGAGAATTTTGCCAATTAGGTTTCTTTTGAACCCTTGTTATCGTCGAATGTTCTTGGAATTTTGTAGGGATTCATTGGTGGAGAATTTTGCCAATTAGGTTTCTTTTGAACGCTTGTAGTGGTCGAATGTTCTTGGAATTTTGTAGGGATTTGTGTGAAATTGCTTATCTTGAAATGGGTCTGAATAATGTAAACACATTGTGAATTTGTGTATCATTTGCTACCTGAGATATAAAGTAGGTTTCTTTTCTTTGAGCAGGATGCCTATAGTTTTAGCTAAAATGACCTGCGAAGGTGCTTGATTGTGTGCAATTGGCTTTATTTAGCATTTTTGGGGAGTCTTCTCAATTGGGTGTAGGGATTAGGATGTGGTGTCTGTACTTTGTATCAGCTGCTGCTTTCCTAAATTTGCTCATCGAAGTGATGATACTCACCATATTGATGCTTACTTATTATCTGCTACCATTTAGCTGTTCTCAAGTCTACCACCATTAATTTTCTTATTCTGTAAAGGTTGATTAATTCATATGGGATTTCTTTGCTATGTTTCCCTTGTAGTTGTGTTCCTTGATTGTCTTTCTTGCATATATGTCATTTAGGAATTTGTCAGGATCTTGTCAGTCATTTGTATGACGCCTGAACTGACAATATGTGTGTTTCTGAATGGTATAGACGGAAATCTTGTATATTCGTAGCTATGTGATGCCAAACACTACTTCGAATGTTATTGAATCCATAAACGCCGTAAAATAAGAATGCCTCCTTGTTAGTGAAATGTAATAACTTGCTAAAAATGGCTATGCAAGAAGCATAATAAATTAGCTTTTGTCTGTTGTTTGACTTCGAATAAACCAAGGAATGCCGAAAAATAAGAATGTCTCTTTGTTAGTGAAATGTAATAAACTAATAACTGAAAATTAAAACTGCTAACTTGCTTAAGATGGCAATGCAAGAAGCATTGCAAATTAACTTTTGTCTGTTAGGTGAATAAAGATTCCGTTGGTTCCATCAGATTGGCTTGAAAAGGCATCTTCAGTTGGTTGATTATTATTGCTCAGAATGTGGCAAATTGTGTAACAAAAATGATTATTTTAACTGGTCCATGGAACCGTGTGCTGCTTTAGGCTTCTGGTATTGCTGCCATGGATGTGAAAAAGCTCAAAGATGCTGGCCTGTGTACAGTTGAGTCTGTTGTGTATTCTCCACGCAAGGAGCTTCTTCAAATTAAAGGAATTAGTGAAGCAAAAGTTGACAAAATAATTGAAGCCGGTAAGCATTTGAGTAGGTTTTACATGTTTTTGTATGATATCTTAATTCTCTTAGCTGACCCTAAATATTCTGTTGTCTACTTAATATGTTGTAGCCTCCAAGCTGGTTCCCTTGGGCTTTACAAGTGCTACCCAACTCCATGCACAGAGACTTGAGATTATTCAGATTACATCGGGATCTAGAGAGCTTGACAAGGTCTTGGAAGGTGTGTTTTCATCATTTAATCAAATTCATAAATAGCCAGTGATTCACTGATGGGATATTAACAGTTATCATTTGACAGGTGGAATTGAGACGGGATCTATCACAGAATTATATGGCGAGTTTCGTTCAGGAAAGACCCAGCTTTGTCACACACTCTGTGTCACATGCCAAGTAAAGACCCTAATTTCATTCATATTAAGCAGCAAATGCTTCTCTTCATCTTTGTACCTTTATTAGAGTTTCTTCTTTTCTTGTAGATACTCTAATATATGCTGTATGTTTTGTCCAAGCCTCTACTTTTGGTATAAATTACTTGGTCGCTTGTTTCTGTTATGAGTTGTCGCCCACAATAACTGAATTCTTAAATGAACTAAAGCAGAACATGCAGAACTGAGCTGTCAGTCTTCTGATTGTTGTCTCAATCTCAGTCCTCAAATTTGTTATCCCCATTTTATCTGACTAGTGGTCAACTGATGTCAACTTTACCTATTAACTTCTCCAATGATAAGTAGTGATACAATGCAAAGTTTGCCATTGTTTGCTGCATCAAACTTTCTCCCTTCACCGCAACTCGCCAAGTATCTCAAAATACGTGAAAATTTTGAAAATTTAATGAAATGACTTCAACGGAATTTTCATACAATTATTTTTAAATATTGTAACTATTGTCTATGATGTAAAGTATCAGTGAAAGTCGAAATTATTTGACAACTGAGTCAAATAAAGACAACAAAAATGGGATGGAGGGAGCATCAGTTAAGGAAGCTCTCTGCAGACTCTATTGTTAGGGCCATATATGAATATCAAGTGTGCACTATACTTTACCCACTTATACCACATCGTTCTATTGTGCATATTAGTTACTGATGTTCTGCTGAACGTCTGCCTCAGCTACCTTTGGACCAAGGAGGGGGTGAAGGAAAGGCAATGTATATTGATGCTGAGGGAACTTTTAGACCACAGCGGCTTTTACAAATAGCAGAGAGGTATTTCAAAATTTGTTGAAGGTAAATATATCTGACTTTCAGTTTCCTTTTCTGTTAACTGCTCATTTCTTTCAGGTATGGGCTGAATGGGGCCGATGTACTAGAAAATGTGGCTTACGCAAGAGCATACAATACAGATCATCAGTCAAGGCTTTTGCTTGAAGCAGCATCTATGATGGTGGAGACAAGGTGATTTATTCCTTACTATAGTAAGCTGCAGCTTGATGGTTCAGTGTGCTTTTAGCATGACAGCTCTTACTACACTCTTGTGAACTATGGGTCATTTCTAAAGTTTCTGGGCACCAAGATAGCCATTAAATTGTATCAAATAGTTTCTTGGCACCAAGACGGTCTCACGTGTGCCCACCCAAATCCTGGATATAGTCCTCATCTAATTATAGAGTAATGGATGGTGTCATATGTAAGACGTCCAATTTTGTTTGTCTATTAAGTGTATATGATGTAGCAATTAAGCATTTTAATTTTTTGTAGCAATTACAGCATCAAATTGAAAAATAGAGGTGTTTGTACAGATTTGCTCTCATGATCGTAGACAGTGCTACAGCATTGTACAGAACAGATTTCTCTGGAAGAGGAGAGTTGTCAGCAAGACAAATGCATCTTGCTAAATTCCTTCGAAGCCTTCAGAAGTTGGCAGATGAGGTGAGATTATCCTGCTTCTTTCTCATATGGTTCTTTTAATAAAAAATGGGACCAACAGCAATGACATTCAAGACAGACAACTTATCAGATAAAAACAACTATCATTAAAACTTGTTAGGGGCCCTTGTTTACTGTGTTACTTCGACCTTTACTTTTAGAGTCATACCCATGTTTGGCACAACACTCAACTCGACAATCACCAATTCAGCAGTCTAGCGGGGATTATAGAGGCAAAGTAGAGGAAGAGACTATTACATAAAGTCTATAGTATGAGTTAGATGATTATAAGACTTGTCTCAAACATCTCCTTGTTTCGCGTTTAAAACTCTGAATGTTTTCATATTTTTAATTAAATTTTTGTTTTGCGGACGTGCAACACATCTTGTTAATGCTAATTAGAATCAGCATTGTTTGCTTCCTGGCTGTTCCAGTTTGGCGTTGCTGTTGTCATAACAAACCAAGTTGTGGCCCAAGTCGATGGTTCTGCAATGTTTGCTGGTCCTCAAATCAAACCCATTGGTGGCAATATAATGGCCCATGCTTCCACTACTAGGTTTTGTGAATCTATACCTTTTAGCAATTTGTCTTGAAATTTGAAGGTGAAACAAAGATGTTGTCGCGTATGCTAACTATTGTCCTGTTGACAGACTTGCTCTAAGGAAGGGACGAGGTGAAGAGCGCATATGTAAAGTAATAAGTTCCCCTTGCCTTGCTGAAGCTGAAGCCCGGTTTCAGATTTCTTTAGACGGAGTTACCGATGTCAAAGACTGATATTCATTTCTCTTCAATTATGTTTACTCCTACTGTTATTGGATGTGTAGATTTGAGCCTTGATTTTGGCTCCCTGTTGTTTGGTAGACGGCTCGCCTCAGGACATGTACATCAGTTAACAGTTATAGATCATCCTTCAGCTACTTCAGCTCATCTTTGGATGTTCCTATTCAAAAGGTGTACCCTACTATACAAGTACACTGAAGTCTGTATTATAGCTGCTTACCAGAATATGAAGTTAAGTCACGTGCCATTAAATTTAGCAAACATTTAAACATGAAATATTCAAAAATTCACTACTACACAAAATGGTATAGAATTATAGACTATAGATGATTAGATTATTCAGATGTGAACGTGGCTTAAAGTGAAATATTCACGTCTGCCCATGGTTTAGACATTGATTTCTCACATCCATTTTGTGGGGTAGAGCCGTAGAGGAACAAAATTTTACCATGTGAAGCCGGTTAGTCCTTTAGAAATTCTCATCTGTGACGATAATATCCGTCGTAAACTTGTGCCAGGTCAAATAAAACCCATTTTGGAAGATAGACAAAGCATTTGTGATTTTCTATGTACTTTTATTGTTGTCTTATCTAAACGAGTGGGTGCACTTGACCCGTCGCAAACTTGTGACGGATATACCCGTCACAAGAGAGACTTATTGGTCCTTTATACAACAATTTATTTGAAATTAAATTGTTATATTGTACTAAGATACCTACCCAATTTTTTTTTTTTTTTTTTTTTTGACAACCGTAAACAAAACTATTACATCAGTGCTAAACGAGCTACATTGTGAGCTCTCTTATTTAAATTTCTAGGAATATAACTAACACATAAACAATGAAAAGACGTTGTGATGCCCCAGATATCAGCGATGATCCCTCTCGTTTGATGGTGACACCCTTCCACACCTGCAATTTGCTAAATAAGCTGTAAACAATCAGATAAGACACTAAGATGCAAAATATTCAAATCCTTAGCTCCTTTAATAGCTTCCAAAACGCCCTTAGTCTCGGCTTGCAAAGCCGATTCAGCATATATAATCCTGCAATCTTCAGTCATCACGTCCCCTTGACTATCATACAACACCCAACCGACTGATGCGCGGTCCCTTCGATACCATGCCGCATCCACCTTAACCCTGTATAGACCTTCATGATGTTGCTGACCGACCATAAAGAAAGGAATCGAGTCCCTTAACTCATTATTTTCCTCAATTAGCCCACCAGACACTCCTTTCTTTTCCATTCCATTAAACCTTTCTGTCTTTGTAGATTTCCAGGCTATACTAATCAGATTTTGAGCCCTTTTGAAGAAAACAGATGGAAAAAAAGTTTCTCCATGAAAAATCTTGTTATTCCTTGTGATCCAGATCTGCCAGATAATTGCCATGAAAGAAATAACCAACATCTTCACATCCTCATGTTTTCCAAGAAAATCTATCCAATTGACAACCCAAACACCGGCTTCAATACATTCTGTCCCCACACAGTTTAACCCCAGAGTTGACCCTTTCCAAATATGTCTAACAACCTCACAATCCTTAAACAAATGATTCAAGGTCTCAATCATCCCATTATCACAGACACAACATGATGTATTAACATTGATACCTCTCTTCGTTAGTTCTTCCCCCACTGGTAAGGAACCTGTGATTATCTTCCAAATCAGAATTTTCCAACTTTGTGGACCCGGTAATTTCCATAGTTTTTTCTTGAAAAAACACATGGGTACACTCCCTATTCTTCGATCATCTCGGCTTGTGTTTCTTCCTTTCAAACCATTCCTTAAAGAGTCCATCGTAACCACTCCTAACAGAATATTCCCCAGATGATGTACCCAACCAATATATAACATCCGTAGATTGAGTAGTACTTATTGGTTGAGCCAAAATCTTACTGACAGTCGCCTCATCAAAGATATCTCTAATCTTCGCATCATCCCATGTGCCATCAGTACTAATGAGATCACCAATCTTCAAATCATTTAATGAAACATTTGCTGTTGTTAAAACCTCTGGCCTTGGCTCAGGAACTTCACCGTCAACCCATTTAGCCATCTAAACGTTAATGGGTGATCCAATTCCTGGTTTCCAACCCACTTTATCTTTGATAAGATCTAATCCGTGTATAATACTTCGTGATCCCCAAGACCATCCTTTTGCACTGCGAGTATCCAATCCCATTCGTGGATCACTATTCTTCAAAATTAAATTCCTGAAAACCTTACTAAGAAAAGTGTCCTTGTTACTAACAATGCGCCATGCATTCTTTGCAAGTAAGGCCTGATTCATACACTCCACATTTCTGATCCCCAGACCACCTCTTGACTTAGGTAAAGCCAGGAAATTTCTACTGCAGAAGTGAATACCACGCTGTGATTTATGACCGACCCACCAAAAATGTGATAACAAAGCATTAATCTTTGTTGCCACACTTACCGGAATCTTAAATGCCGAGAGAAAGTAGATAGAAATATTTGATAGGACGGACAAAATCAAAGTTAGTCTTCCCGCAGCAGATAAAAAAATACCATTCCAGGAGGAGATCCGCCTGACAACATTTTCCACCAGCCCACTGTAAATGTTATGTCGTGTTCCTTGAAACTTCGTCGGAATCCCCAAATACTTACCAATGCTCTTATTTCGCTTCACATGAAAAGATCTCAAGCAGTATCTTGCCCCAGCTAATGTCATCGACGGACTGAAAAGAATACCTGATTTATCCTCATTAAGAACTTGCCCAGAAGCATTACAATAAGAACATATCACACTCTTTAGCACCTCACAGCCGTTCCCTTTGTTCTTAAGGAAGAAAATAGAGTCATCAGCGAAGAACAAATGTGATAAGATCCGTGTAGAACGACCCAGTTTAATATCCTGAATCTTTCCTTGAAACTCCTTAACTCTCACATTAGCAGACAAAACTTCCATGCATAGGATGAAAAGATACGGAGATAAAGGATCTCCCTGCCTAAGTCCACATTTTGGGGTAAATTGATCACATGGACCCCCATTAAACAACAACTCATATGAAACCGTTGTTACCGTGCTCAAAATCAGAATAATCAACTTGGAAGGAAATCTAAACCTCGTGAGCACAGCTTCTAAGAAATCCCATCGAACCCGGTCACATGCCTTGCTCATATCAGCCTTGTACGCGAACAGTCCATACTTACCATATCGATGCGTGTTTATCTTATGAATTGTCTCATTTGCCAGGAGAATATTATCACTAATATGCCGTCCATAAATAAAGGCATTCTGAAAATCTCCTACCAAATACTTCATTGTCCCCACAATCCTGTTAGCAATACATTTGGATACAATCCTCATGATGACGTTACAAAGGCTGATAGGCCGATAATCCCCTACCGTCTCAGGGTGCTCACACTTCGGAATTAACACAATGAAAGTTCTATTCATTTCCTTCAATACCTTACCAGAATTAAGTGTATCCAGAACCGCCCTTGTCACATCTCCTTTTATAAAATGCCAACATCTTTGAAAAAAGATACCTGGAATACCATCAGGACCCGGGGCCTTTAAGGCTCCCATTTGAAAAACTGCTTTTCGCACCTCTTGTTTTGTGAAAGGATGTGAAAGTCTTTCCAAATCAGCTTCCTTAACCTTGTTCTCAATATCCTGCACTACTCCCTCAATCACCTGTTCTCGCCCGTCATCATCTAGGCCACCCCATTCCGGATTATACAGTTTACAAAAAGTTTCTTGAAAAACCATTCGCATCCTGTGTGAATCATATACCCAGTTTCCATCCGAATCTTTAACACCGTATATGAAATTCCTACTTGCCCGTCCTTTAACCCAGTTAAAGAAAAATTTGGTACAGGAGTCACCATCCACCACCCACTTCAGTTTTGCCCTTTGTCGCCAGTATTTTGCTGCTGCTTCCGAAAAACCCACCAACTCATTATGGACCTCCACAAAATCCCTCTCATCCCCATATGATATAGCAGAATCCAATGCCTTCCCCAAACGTTCATCAAACTCCTCCCATGAACGTTTCCAACCCTGTTTCTTATCGAGAGACCACTTCTTTATAACACCACGTGCCCTTACAAGTTTCCTTGTTACTCTGAAACTCGATGACCCCATCAGTCCGATCTTCCAATTATCTTTAACCAAGTCAATGCAGTCCTGATGATCTAAAGCCCATGCATCAACCATGTACGGCCTATGAACCTTGTTTTCCAGAAGATAGAAATTCACTTCAATAGGTGCATGGTCGGAAAACTGAATTGGATAATGTCTAACACCCGTGTCTGGAAACAAGCATAACCACTCTTTTGACCCTAGAGCTTTATCCAACCGTTCATACACACGTCTTGTTCCTTCCCTATTATTACACCATGTAAATCGGGGTCCCTTGAAATTGATATCCATAAGTTCATGTTCAATCCTCCTGAAATTAAAAACCAAAGCACCATCAATTGACTTTTTATTCTTGCTTAGTTTATCACTCTCATACTCCACTTGATTGAAGTCCCCAATAATAATGAATGGCGAAGTAAAAGAGTCCAACCTAACACCCAACGAATAAAAAACTTCCATCCTTAGATTCACTCTCATACTCCACTTGATTGAAGTCCCCAATAATAATGAATGGCGAAGTAAAAGAGTCCAACCAAACACCCAACGAATAAAAAACTTCCATCCTTAGATTCACTTTCGACGCACCATACAACAAAACCACATAGAAAGGCCGACCATAGTACTTATCACAAAACAAGGTGACAAAATTAGCACATGCCATGACTAGACTCATGCTGGCCTCGGGTTTCCGCCCTCCCCAAAGACCCCCCGATGCACCACACGCATCAACTCTTTCCGACCTACTAAAACCGAACGACCTAAAGAGACCGTTTACTTTATTTATATTACATTTAGTTTCCATTAAGAAAACAAAGTCATAAGCATTACTACTAATTAACGCTCTAATTTTCGGGATTATAGGGGCGAGCGTGTTGTTTAAACCCCTACAATTCCACATCATACCTTTCATTCCCCGCGAGGAGGTTGGGAAGGGCCAACCTCCGCAACTCCCTTATCCGTGCCAATAGACTATAATTCACTTGAGATATCCATGTCCACATCAGGTATATGAACACGAAAACCATATCCAGCTGAGCTCCCAGAATTGCCTCCCCCATCAATACGTCCAACCATGACTTCACCCATATCAAGACATCTCCTCTTACCCATAGACGACAGGTACCTCTGTGCATTTTCCATAGTTTCCAGCACACCCTTGGGCACCATGTAGGATTCCGCTTCACTAGAACACTTCCTCTTCATTGGAAACTCCATGGTTTTTATTAAAGCATTTGTTTTGGTCTTGTAGAATAGATTCTTAACACCCCCTAAACCCTCGGATGCACTTCCTAGCAGACCACCCCCCTATGTCTTATCCCTATCATCCCCTTTCATAGAGTTCACCATCACAATATTACCCTCTTTGTCAATGCCCAGCACCTGCATCCGCTGACAATCCACCATCTTCCCCTTACCCTTGTAATCACGTATCCCAGAACCCTCTCCTGCAACCCTCACCATTTCCTCCAAATTTTTTGTTGATGACATCAGCTCCTCATCCTTGTTCAACAAACATAGTGGAGTCCCCCGTAAGAGATCCTTTCCAGCTTGAATCAACTCCTCATCATTCCTTGCAGCTTCTGTATCCCCTTCTGCCTGAACAACTTCCATTTCCACACTCATGTAATTATTCCCCAGGCCTTCAAGCCTAGCCTCCTCCACTCTTTCTTTGTCCTCATTCCCATTTCCTTTTACCCAAAATTAAAGTTACTCAATGCAAACTAAAATAAATAAATAATATAAGTATTCATATGATCAAATTAAATCAAACAAAGATCTCAGAGAAAGAACCCCTCACAATTCTATTAAAGCAAAAGCATTTCCTAGCCCGTGGTGAAACAACATCAATAAATCAATATATAAATTACTAGATTGTACCAAAAAAATAAAAAATATATAAATTACTAGAATTAATGCCGGTGTGTTGCACGTGCTTATTAGCAGTTTCTGGACTATACAACCAGATGGCAGATGTACAATGCTATTGTACATCCGGGGTTATTTTAGTCTTTATTTTTAATTATTTTTGAAAAAAAGAGTCAATAATCCCATTCTTCTACACATTCCTTTTTTATGTAACTTCTTACCTATTTTTCTAACTCATTTTCATCCATCATCTAATTGATTTTTCTCAATAATTATTATATCTTCAACTTTCAGTTTATTTAATTATTATGTCAAGGTAATTTTTTATTTTATTAGTTCATATTCTCTTTACATTAACTCGTAATATTATATTAAAAGGTCGTATTCTTATATTAATAGCTCGTATTCTTATATTAATAGCTCGTATTCTTATCTTAATAACTCATACTTTATATTAATAACTCGTATTTTTATCTTAATAACTCGTATTTTTTTTATATTAGCTCGAATTATTTTAATATTAGCTCGTATTTTTAGGATAATAACTTGTATTCTTTTGTACTCATATTTTTTAGTTTATGATATTCTTAAACCCATATTCTTTTTACATTAGCTAATATTCTTATATTAATAGCTCGTATTCTTATCTAATTAATAACTCGTATTCTTATATCAATAACTCGTATTATTATCTTAATAACTCATTTTTTTATATTAGCTCGTATTTTTTTAATATTAGCTCATATTCTTTTTATATTAGCTCGTATTCTTAGGGTAATAACTTGCATTCTTATGTGCTCGTATTTTTATTTAATATAAGCTTGTATTCTGTTTACATGTTGTTCAAAATTTGAAGATGGAATTGTTGTGTTACTATGTTAAACAAACTTTTTTATCCAAAATTTATATTAGCTCGTATTCTGTTTACATTATCTCAAATAAATTTGATACTAGCTCATATTCTTATCTTAATAACTCATATTTTTATTTTATTAGTCCATTCTTTGTACATTGCCTCGTATTCTTATTTTAATAGCTCGTATTTTTATAAGAATAGCTCGTATTCTTATATTAATAGCTCGTATTCTTATCTTAACAACTCATATTTTTATATTAATAACTCGTATTTCTATCTTAATAACTTGTATTTTTTTATATTAGCTCGTATTCTTTTAATATTAGCTCGTATTCTTTTTATGTTAGCTCGTATTCTTAGGGTAATAACTTGTATTCTTTTGTGCTCGTATTTTTTAGTTCGTGAATTTCTTAAACTCGTATTTTTTTTACATTAGCTCGTATTCTTATATTAATAGCTCGTATTTTTATATTAATAACTTGTATTCTTATATCAATAGTTCATATTCTTATTTTAATAACTCGTTATTTTTTTATATTAGCTCGTATTTTTTTAATATTAGCTCGTATTCTTTTTATATTAGCTCGTATTCTTTTTACGTTAGATCATATTCTTATCGAATAGCTCACAATTTTTATGTGTCCATATATCATCAAAATTTAATGAGTACTTAATGTGCTTCCTTGTACCACAAATGCATGGATTGAATCTGAACAATCAGAATTGATTGGACTTAAAGTTGATTCAGAGAATGATGCTTATGAAGCTTATGTAAATATTCATTTTTTATGTGCTTTGGGGTCAAAAAATTTGCCCTAAATATTCATTAGGGTTATGATTGGTGTAAATATTCATTAGGGTTATGATTGGTGTACAAATTTACCTCAAATTAGTATTGTTTGATGCATTTTTCCTTTTTGATGTCGATGCAAATTGCTTCTCGTTCACCGAAATATTATTCGATGCATTTTTCCGCGTTGTTGAACATATCAATCGCTTCCCTTCCGCCATCTTCGAATCAAATTTTGGTGCAAGAGAAATTTGTTGTGACTGTCGTCAAGAGAGAATTAAGAAAGTGTTTACGTTGATTGATAATTAGATATTTGTTTTGTATTGAGCTCTAATAGAAAATTAGAAAATTATATATCAGGTGGGCATGATGTACCATGCTTCTATACACATGGGTGTAGAATCCTATTTGTGGCTTGTTAGTAATGACTTTCGTATGTAATTGTATTAACTTGCCTATACACATTGGGTCTTAATAATGTTCTAGGACTCTAGGTAAGCAATATCGAGTATAATTCTTTTCAAACTGCTTCCTAACTTCTACATGTTACAATAAAATAACATTTCTTTTTCTCTCTCTCTAAACTTTCTAAGTGAGTCTTTTCTCTCAAAATATGAGAGGTTTTTTTAAAACACGTGTCTTCTAAGCTTCTATGCATGCTTTCTTGATAATAATATATTTTGCCTTTAACGTTTCATTTTTTACAATCTAATCATTAGTTTCTCCTTTTTATATTTTCTCCGTCGTCTGTTAGATTTTCAATTTAAACCTTTATTCCTTTTTTTCTGAAATCACCTCACTTCTTTCTATCATCTTTCTCTTTATTTTCTTCTTCTACCCTTTTAAGTATGGAAAATAGTTTTAACTTTTATACGGAGGATATAAATGTTGGTGCTGGTGTCCTCCACATGTAGTGTGATAACGTCATTGCACATACCCTTGTACGGACAAGTGGGAGATTGTTGCGGCTGGTGTCCTTGACAGTTAGTACAATGACTTATTAAATCTCTTAAAGGATCACAAGGGCATACTTCAGTATTATTATCAGTTGATCCACGTTTATCAATAACGGTTGACTTGCTAGGTAAGTTTGACGTTATTGTCATACGGATGACGGTGATCAACTGGTCCCTATACGTCACACCTATAGGACATGTTTGAGAGATGTGAAGGTATGAAAATACAGTCACATTTATGCTTAATACGACTAAATAGTTAGTCAGAAGTATTGACTATTAAATTAGTCAATGAGATGTTGAGATTATTATTTAATACGGATATAAATAATTTTAGCTAATACGGATTACATGATTAATTCGTAAATTAAATATAAACGGTTATATTTAATTAAATATTGAATTCGTGTATTAATATAAACAGTTATATTAATTGAGCTAATTATACAATATCGTAATTTTTATCAGACCATTATTAATGTATCGACTACATTAATATCTGATGAATACTATTTTGGTATTGTTTTACCCCTCATTTATACCTTATTTCGACTCGATTTTGCGTGCTTAATTGATTAAATAGCTCATTTTATTATTTAATTAGTAATTATTAGTTTTATTTTATTTATTGTGAATAATTGTTAGATTTGTGGAATTTGATATTATTTTGGTCGTTTTAGTGTTGTTTAAGAACTATAATGAGAAATAAGATCGAGTCAAGACGGAAACAAGACATGACGAGAAGATTAGAAAAGAAAAAAAAGTCCCGTGATAAAAGAAAAACAAGCAACCAGGCCAGCAGCTTAATTTGATTGTTGGGCCGAATGATTTCGAAAAGAAGAAAATAAGCTAGCAAGTAGCCACGTGCCATTTTGGGGGAAAACACGTCAGAACAAAAAAATTTAGAAGCAGCCAGGGAGGCAGCTCTCAAATTGTCTCTGGGCAGGAGAACACGGGAGAAAGAAAGCAAGAAGCAGGGAAGCATGGAGCTCCCAATTTTCGTGCGGCAGCTTCTTCAATTTTGAGCCGCAACAACATTTCGGGAAAGCAGTAGAGAGTAGGAGGTAGTTTAGTTATTTTTGTTCTTTTAATTACTCTTAATTTTTTCTCACTTAATTAGTTAACAAGATTCGACCTTTTGTAATCCGTCTTTTAGATCTATGCAATTTCAACCATTTCCTTTTCTATGGTATAATTTTATTTTCCCTCTTGTATTATTTATTCTTGTTTTGTTATTTATTATTTTCATAGAGTTAATGTTTGTTTTAATTAAAGTTTTAATCTTTGTTACTTTATTTAGGTTTATTTCATGTTGAAGGTTAGTGGGTAGTTTAGCTAGTGTTAATTTAATCATGTTAGAGTAGTTTAATAGTTAGGGGATGGGATTAATGTAGAAAAGTTTGAGTCTTGTATGTGGGTAATTGTTTAAATAATGTTTGGTTTGATTATTGTTCATTATTAGTCTTGTGATACTAATGACGATTAGTGTGCTTAATTATTCCAACGAGAAATCCGAGGTTTAATTGGTTTAGTTACTTGACTATGATTGTTAAGTTGACATCACGAAAGTGAGTTAATGTATTGATCGGGTATTTAATTAGTTGTTCGAGAGAATGCTAGTTTGAGACCCTAAATGACGATAATCACCTTGCTTATTGCGTGAATTAGTGATTTGAAAGAATGCTAATTTATGTCATGTTTCCCTATTGCTAGACCCATACTTGACTACATGACACCCCATACCCCTAACTCCCTTAATTTATCGTTTACTCTTATTTTTTTTAGCTTTAGACTTTAGTTATCTATCTCACAATCTTGTTGACCGACTAAACTAAAACTAAAACGAGACTTATAGCCTACCCCACCATCCTTTGGGTTCGACCCTAAATTATACTACTTAATTTAGGAGTTTACAAATTGTTTTTGGTGCCGGAATTGACGACAAAAACCGGACATCAATATCTGATAACATGTATATGATTTATAATTAAAACCCGCGAATATATTTTAGCTTTAGGGTCGAATCACGCAAGAGCATAAGGTAAGAGTGGAAAGCCCACTCTCACCCTTTGACCTATTTTCGGCCGAGTATTACAAAAGGAGAGGGACAGACTACTCATTCTTACTGGTATTTCATATCTCACAAAATTAGGGTTTTGAGAAATGTCTGTTCCCAAAACCTAGATCTCACATCTTAAAACTCATAATAACTCTCCCCATATTGCAAGGCAATTGGAGAGCATTTCTAACACACGCGGCATCATCTCATACGGGTCTTGGGTGCAAGTTATAGGAGGGAATTTCCATTAATTCCTATTCTTAGGCCATTCGCGCAAAGGACCTAAGGTTGTACTCTCTCGTTATGTTTTTCATCTTATGACTCACATATGTAATTTTCGTTATAATCTTATAATTTTAAGGGTGAATACATGATTATTCCCCACAAGTGGTATCAGTGCCAAGGCCACGAAAATTTTACAATTGTGTTTTTCATAAGATGTTTTAAAAATCAGTTTTTTTTAAAAAAACCCGTTTGATGTCTCGGCCGTGTGCCATTTAATTGTGAGAAATCGATCATGTTTTTCGATTTTGATTTGTATATTATTGTTCATTAATCGATATTTTTAGCAATATATAAATCATTTGTTGGTGTTTATTGTTGATTTACATGATTTAAATCAAGAATAAATACGTTTTTGTTTTTATACATAACAACGTATGAAGGCTTCTACGAACAAGCGTATATCTACTCGTTTGTGGTCTTTTTGGCTCGATCGAGCAGTTTTTGATATCACCAGTCAATCGATCGAGCACTTTTTCGCTCGATCGAGAATTTTTGGATTCTACGAACGAGTGAATTACTACTCGTTCGTAGTCTGCCTCGTTAACCCGTCACTCGATCGAGACTTGCTGTGCTCGATCGAGTGAAACTGTTCCTCGATCGATCACGTTTTCTCTCGATCGAGCAGTTTTCAGGGTATTTTTCTTTTTCTGAAAATTTGGTTTTCTGAAAAAATTTTGGGTTCGATCGAGCACTTGTTTTACTCGATCGAACGATTCGTCTGTCAAGGTTACTCGATCGAGTACTCTAGTGACTCGATCGAGCAAACCCTGTTCTGGCAGATTTTTTGAAAATAAATTTTTATTTTATTTTCTCTTGGCCCATGGTAATATACTATATACGGAAATAGTATATTGACTTTTGTGAAACGGTTCACACTCGTAAGATACATATTATTTTAAAACGGTTTAAGATAATGGATTATAAAATTTATTAATATTAATGTGATTAAAACGGTATAATCACATAATTTTAATCTCGTAAGGTGGTTTGGTAAAATTTATTAAACATAATAACGGTATTATGTCACGTATGAATTTGTTTTAGTTGATGCATTTTATTTATCGTCTTGTGAATGCTATTGAATGCTTTTAATAACGTATTTAATTTTTGCAAATGGTTGTAACTTAGTGTGGCCTTAGTAGATTGTGTCTCCGTAATGATGGAACACAGTCTTGGTTGTAATTTTGAGATCTCGCATCTCCGTTTTGGTTTTTCCCTTGTAATTACTTTTGTATTTGTATTAGAATTTAAATAGGTTTATATTTGTAATTTAAATTAGTAATTTTGTGAAGACCAAAGACGGAGACCGGATGCTCACTCCCGCTGCAAAGACCAAGATTGAACATCAAGATAAGCTTCTCGGGTCCAACGGTGGATTCCAAGTTGTTATAATGTTTATTTTGGTAAGATAGGCCACAGTAGGACTTTTATTTACGTTTAGTGCTTTCTTTTATGCTTTCATCGATAATAGCTTGCATCATATTCCGCCTAAAACCAAACCACCTATAACGTGCCTGAAAACTGGCTCATGTAGAGGTTACGCGTTAGTTTTCTTTGACATACAGATGTCACTTGTCAATTTTAAGCCATCACTTAATTTCATTCATTCACGATAATGCTAGATTTTAGTTCACTTAAAATGGATAAATATAAGTTCATGGGGTCTTCCTCGTATAACCAAAAATTGAGAAAAGTCTTTCTAAATCAGACTCCCACGAATCCCTTCTTCGTCGGTAGGCATAGTATGACCCCTTCTACGTCGGGTAAGTGGGAACAGATGATTTATTTTATCTCAACGTTGTGGTCACTAGATACTATCTAGCGACTATGATGGACTAAAAGATGAGATTTACGGAAATCTATCGACCAAGAGTTCTAATGGTAGAACTAGCCAAACAGTTGACTTATCAATTTACGGAAATTGAGTCTTGGGATCGTTTATATAATTCTTGAGGGAGATCAATTATAAAAATGCATGAGTCTACGAGTTTAAATTTAATTAAATATAGACTTAAATCACAACGAGCAGTTGCTTATATCGTTTTGTTTTATCTTATTTTTAGTGTAGAACACGAACAAATTTAAACTGCTAAATAACAAATGGCTGGTGAAGACCCAATGCCAAGTGCCAAGCTAGCACGAGAATCCTGGCTTAAATCCTTCATGGACTCCATGAATCAGTCTACTAGACTGAGGAATGATGGGTCAAACTTCTCTGACTGGGAGGCAGCATTACGGAATGCTGCCATTGATGACGGAAAACTCAAGTACTTGACTGAGCCTATTCTGGCACACCCAGAAACTGGAGCTAGAGCTAACGAAGTTCGCGCTCATAGCGACTTCGTCATGGAAGCGGGTGCAATAAAGAATGTACTTATCTATGCAATGGAATCCCATTTGCAAAGACGCTTCATTTCCCATGGTGCAAACAAGATTTTCACCACGCTCACAAACGAATTCTCGAAAGCTCCGAGAATCGTTTCATATGAGCATACTTGTCGCTTCTTTGAAGCGAAACTCCAGAAGAGCCAAGCTGTTAGCTCACATATTCTCAACATGATTGAGAATATCGAGAAATTGGAGGCCTTAAACTGCAAGATCAGTGAGAACATTATCGTTGATCGAATGCTTCATTCGCTTCATGATGGGTTCGCCCTCTTTAGGGCCAACTATTACATGAACGACATGAAAAAGACTCCTCATGAGCTCCACTCCCTTGTCGTACAGACCGAGAAGGATCTGAAATTAAGTGGGAGCGTGAAGCAGGATGTTCTCATGATCTCCAGTAAAGGCAAAGGTAAAGGGAAAGCGAAAGCTCAAGGCGACCTAGCGGTAGGTAAGCCTAAGTTCAAGAAGTCGGGATTTGCTAAGAGTGGGCCCGGTGAGTCAAGCAACTCACAGGGTAAGACAAAGAGCAAGGATACAAGCATGGAATGCCACCATTGCCACAAGACTGGGCATTGGAGGCGCACGTGCCCCGTGTATCGTGAGGACATTAAGGCAGGCCGCGTTACTCATGTTGGTATGTCTTCTTCTTCTTTTATTCACATGATTGAGATTAACCATGCAAGTTACGGAACTTGGGTACTAGATAATGGTTGTGGTTCTCATCTGTGTAATCATGTGCAGGGCCTCCGAAACCTCGAGCCCCTCATAAAGGGTGAGGTTGACCTGCTTGTCGGGAATGGAGCACGAGTTGTTGCAGTCTCGAGGGAAACATACGTGATCCAGCTTCCTAGTGGATTCGAGTTATCATTGTATAACTGTTATTATGTTCCTAGTTTATCCAAAAACATTATTTCTATTTCTGCACTTGACAAACTTGGTTTTTCATTTGTAATAGAGAACAATAGCTGTATTTTCTCGTTACGCAATATGATTTATGACAAGGCAGTTTCCATGAATGGAATTTATGTTTTAGATCAAACCACCGAAATATTACACGTGAATAACAAGAAGTTAAAGGTTGGTGACAAAGATCAAACCTACCTATGGCACTGCCGTATGGGTCACATAAATGAGAAACGCGTAAAACAGCTCATACAGAACGGAGCTATCTCGTCCTTTGATTTCGAATCATATGGCACGTGTGAATCATGTCTCATCAGTAAGATGACTCGTATTTCCTTCAAAGGTGTTGGAATGCGTGCTGCCGACCTATTAGGACTCATACATATGGATGTATGTGGCCCTATGTCGATCAACGCACGAGAAGGCTATATGTATTTCATCACTTTCACGGATGATTTGAGTAGATATGGCTATGTCTACTTAATGAAACATAAAATTTAATCCTTTGACAAGTTCAAAGAATACCAGAATCGGGTACAGAACCAACTGGGAAGAAAGATTAAAGCACTACGATATGATCGTGGTGGCGAGTATCTTTCTCATGAGTTTGATCAACACCTTAAAGACTGTGGCATCATTCTGCAGTTGACTCCACCTGGAACACCACAATTAAATGGTGTGTCCGAACGGAGAAATCGAACTCTACTTGATATGGTTCGATCCATGATGAGTCACACCGTCGTGCCTGCTTCATTGTGGGGCTATGCTCTTTTGTCAGCCGCTCTAATACTTAAACGAAATCCGTCTAAAGCTGTTGAGAAGACTCCATACGAGTTATGGAAGGGAACGGTCTCTAACTTGTCCTTTATTCGGGTTTGGGGCTGCGAAGCTTATGTCAAGTGGAGACACGAGGACAAGCTCTGCCCGCGATCGGCCAAGACATACTTTATAGGCTATCCAAAAGGAACTTTTGGTCATTACTTCTACTCGCCAAACGAACAACGTGTTTTTGTTGCGGCTAGTGCGACGTTCTTAGAGAAAGAATTTCTCGAGAACAAGTCGAGTAGTAGAACCTTCGATCTATCGGAGATTCAAAAACCAACTACCAAGCATCCATTGGAGGAAACAGTTCTTTCAACCTCGGCTGCGGTAGATATTCCTGAGGAACCTAGGAGGTCGGGAAGAGTCTCTATTCCTCCAGACAGATACATTGGTATGGTCGAGGAACATGACATAGATGACATCTTACTCCTAGAGGGTAATGAACCCACAACCTATAAAGGTGCCATGACTACTTCCGACTCAAAGCTATGGCTAGAAGCCATGCAATCCGAGATGGACTCCATGTATGAGAACAACGTGTGGGATCTTGTGGACCTACCTCCATTGGTACGCCCCCTTCATTGCAAATGGTTTTACAAGATAAAACATGCCGTGAAAGGACAACAAGATATTCACAAGGCACGACTAGTTGCTAAAGGTTTCACCCAGGTGTCAGGTTTGCACTACGATGAGATCTTTCCACCCGTAGTCATGCTACGTTCCATTCGGATTATCTTAGCGATTTCCGCATTTCATGACTATGAAATATGGCAGATGGACGTTAAAACCGCCTTCTTAAACGGTTATTTGGAGGAAGAGTTGTACATGGTACAGCCCGAGGGTTTTATTGATCCTGAACATCCTAAGAAGGGTTGCAAGCTTAAGCGTTCCATTTATGGACTTAAGCAAGCATCACGGAGTTGGAATCATCGCTTCGACCAAGTGATAAAAGAGAATGGTTTCATTCGATCAGTCGAGGAACCATGTCTCTATATCAAGTCGAGTGGGAGCAAGATTGTCTTCCTAGTATTGTATGTCGATGACATACTCCTGAATGTGAATGATATACCTCTCCTATCTTCGGTTAAAGCATGGTTGAAAAACCATTTCCAGATGAAAGATCTGGGAGAGGCACAAAGAATTTTGGGCATCCGTATCTACAGGGATAGATCACGACGGATGTTGTCTCTCAGTCAGGAGTCTTATATAGATAAGATTCTATAGAGATTCAGCATGACGAACTCCAAGAAAGGGTTCCTTCCTATGGCTACTGGGCTTCACTTGAGCAAGTCTCAAGAAGCTAAGACATTGGAAGAGAACGAGCGCATGAGTCGGATTCCTTACGCGTCGGCTATAGGATCGATCATGTATGCCATGATATGCACACGTCCAGACGTTGCATATGTATTGAGTATGACAAGTCGATTCCAAGCACATCTAGGTGAACAACACTGGATGGTCGTGAAAAACATTCTTAAGCATCTACGGAGGACTAAAGATTGGGGATTGACTTATGGAGGCGACACGACGCTCTGCGCCACTAGTTATGCAGATGCTAGCTTCCAAACGGATCGAGACGACTCGAAATCTCAGTATGGATTCGTTTTTACTCTTAATGGCGCTGTTGTCAGCTGGAAAAGTTCTAAACAAAGTGTTACAGCAGATTCTACAACTGAGTCCGAGTACTATGCCGCTTCGGAAGCAGCTAAGGAATCAATATGGATGCGTCAATTCTTACAAGGACTATCAGTAGTACTTAGTTCGAATGACACGATCACCGTTTATTGTGACAATAAAGGTGCGATCTTCCAAGCTAAGGAGCATAAGTCTAGCAACAAAGCTAGACATGTACAACGGAAAGCTCATCTAATCAGAGATTACGTGGAGCAAAAGGAGATATTTATTGATAAGATCGCTACGGATGACAACATAGCCGATCCTCTCACTAAAGCATTACGACGTGACAAGCATGAAGGGCACGTTAATTCCATGGGAATTAAACGTGTTCCTGAGTTGTAGTACTCTTTTATGAATTCATTTTATAATTCATTTTCGTGTGTACTCTATAACAACCTCATCGTTATGATAATTTGATGTTTTGTTTTTCATGTGGAATTGTACGCCAATTTTGAACACCACAAAGTGAACTGATTAACATTACATCGTTTTTGGTCCTTGATTACCAACTTGAGCTGATAATTCAGATAATCATTTTGTGACGTTGGTTGATGGGGGGTTCAACGAGCCATAAGTCAAAAAGTTGACTGACCAATCACAAAGGCGAGTTACACGGATATCTCGTACGACACCCCGTGACAACGTTATGGAGTCTTAAATGTTTTATAACATTGGGTGCCAGGTCGTGGATAGGACCTCCATAGTGTTCCTTAGAGTCGAGTCTTTTGACTTTCAACTGTCTCTTGAGATTAAGGCAGATTTTGGGTAACTTTGGTTTCTTTCCCACGTTCTTCCGTAACAGGGGCCAAGAGGATTTTTTCTGGGTTATTTCATGTTGCGCTTACATCTGCAGGATTCGAGTTGAGGGAAATATCCAAACCCTTATCAGGATTTTATCATTTCTCAGGGCCACTCGAGGAGTAGTTACTGAAATGCATGGCCATGCTCGAATACAGATTCGTTTTAATAGTTAAGTTACTCTCTAGTCGAGGAAACCACTCTTGATACAGATCGCTTGTGGAATACGACCTTTGCGAATACGGATTTGCAAATTGTTTTACATTGAGTGGGAGAAATTTTAGAAGGATATGAGAATCAGTTATCGCATCTACACTTGTACGGACAAGTGGGAGTTTGTTGGAGCTGGTGTCCTCCACATGTAGTGTGATAACTTCATTGCAAATACCCTTGTACGGACAAGTGGGAGATTGTTGCGGCTGGTGTCCTTGACAGTTAGTACAATGACTTATTAAATCTCTTAAAGGATCACAAGGGCATACTTCAGTATTATTATCAGTTGATCCACGTTTATCAATAACGGTTGGCTTGCTAGATAAGTTTGACGTTATTGTCATACGGATGGCGGTGATCAACTGGTCCCTATACGTCACACCTATAGAACACGTTTGAGAGATGTGAAGGTATGAAAATACAGTCACATTTATGCTGAATACGACTAAACAGTTAGTCAGAGGTATTGACTATTAAATTAGTCAATGAGATGTTGAGATTATTATTTAATACGGATTAAATAATTTTAGCTAATACGGATTACATGATTAATTCGTAAATTAAATATAAACGGTTATATTTAATTAAATATTGAATTCGTGTATTAATATAAGCAGTTATATTAATTGAGCTAATTATACAATATCGTAATTTTTATCAGACTATTATTAATGTATCGACTACATTAATATCTGATAACATGTATACGATTTATAATTAAAACCCGCGAATATATTTTAGCTTTAGTTTCGAATCACGAAAGAGCATAAGGTAAGAGTGGAAAGCCCACTCTCACCCTTTGACCTATTTTCGGCCGAGTATTACAAAAGGAGAGGGACTCTCCTTTTGTCAGACTACTCATTCTTACTGGTATTTCATATCTCACAAAATTAGGGTTTTGAGAACTGTCTTTTCCCAAAACCTAGTTCTCACATCTTAAAACTCACAATAACTCTCCCCATATTGCAAGGCATTTGAAGAGCATTTCTAGCACACGCGGCATCATCTCAGACGGGTCTTGGGTGCAAGTTATAGGAGGTAATTTCCATTAATTCCTATTCTTAGGCCATTCGCGCAAAGGACCTAAGGTTGTACTCTCTCGTTATGTTTTTCATCTTATGACTATAATCACATATGCAATTTTTGTTATAATCCTGTAATTTTAAGGGTGAATACATGATTATTCCCCACAATAAATCCAGTTCTAGAAAGCACCCTTAATGATGTTAACTTTCGTACTGAAGCAATGCACAATCCTGGCCTCATTAGTGATTGGCGGTTCCCCAGGAGTGGTTGTATTGTCGCACCAAGTCCTAGTGGGTTGGGTGAATCAATTGCTTTTTGGGAAAGTTATCTTTTAGGGTATTTTGTGGCTTATAGGCTCCTTAGGGCTTATAATGTCAACAGGATTATAAAAGATAACTGGGCTACGAGAGGACATGTCCAGGTTTCTCGTATGGGAGTTATTTATGTGATCCATTTTGATGACATGCATGACCTTTGACACGGGTCATCGTATACACGGTCAAAGATAAACCTAACTCTACTAACTAAAGCTAGCGGAAGTAGAGTCGAATCCACAGGGAGGCACGGTCATAAGAAAAGGTCAGTTGTAGGTCACAATTGGGGGGTTTTGTTGTTGATGTTTACAAACTAAAACAGACGGATATAAAATAAAACAAGGTAAAAATAATGATAAATTTAATCAATAAAAGGGGAATATGTCAGTGTTGGAGCTGGTGTCCTCCACATGTAGTGTGATAACGTCATTGCACATACCCTTGTACGGACAAGTGGGAGATTGTGTTGGGTTTTATTAGTTACTCATAAACTAATCTTTTAGTCATACTAAACTAACCTTGTAATTAACATTTTAATATACTTGTTAATACGATCTTATGCATGCTAATATATGCGGAAATAAGGAGATATTGAACCCTTACACACGGTCCAAGATTATAGCAAGGATGATCCTCCAAGTACCCAAATTAGAATACCTCCTTTGGATGCACCAAGACAACCCCTCAATCAACCGAGACTTGAACAAGCTAGTTACAAAACCGGTTTTTCCTTAAATTTACTCTAATCTCTCTAATTAGAGTATTATCTCAATAAATATGTTAATATTATCTTATAATGTATATATGTTGAGATTGTAAAATCTTATAATTTTACTTAGTATATTTCGGCTAAGAGAAGAGGTTATGTAATTTTTCTACACTTAGAAAATTATGCCAATATTATGAATGAATTGATTTTGTGAGCATTTCACAATATTTAAGTGGGTTGTGCTTGTTGTGGGTAGCCGAGCATGGGAAGACACACAAGGGAACATTTTCTCTTCTCAATGTGTCTAGGGTGGCTATAGGTAATGGTCTCAAGGCACCCTTTAATGATTGTGTCTTAAGTATAATTAACACACTAATCATCCCACAACTACCTCCACTAATCCGTCCTACCTTAGCATAAAATGGACTTCATTTTAAAACTTTGTCAATTGTATAATTTGTACAATGTGTGACATCTTATATGTCATAAGGTAATAAAATTATAATTATACAAAACATATAAATATTTATCGTATAAATATTGTATCAAATAAATCATATTTATTAATTGACAAGTAATTCGAAATTACAATTATAAAATGATAATTTATCGTCAATACGATTTACAACCTTTGTATTAAATTCAACCTAATTCATTCTTATAACGATATAATAAAATATCGTTCAATGTTTAACAATTGATACGTTCAATTTTAAACAAAATCTTACACTTAAGATTTAACCTCTAATTTCCCGATATACGAGTTTAAGGAATATGATCAGATCGTATCAATATACATTTGATCATTTTATCAATTAAGGGAATTGTCCTAAAGGTGTGACCTAAAGGGATCAACTGACCACCACCGTCATACGGCAGTAATGTCAAACTCTAGCTAGCCAATCATTACCGAATAATGTTGGTCAGTTGACTAATAAATCGTATCATCCCTTGCGCATTCTCATTATGAGATTTGATTACGTGATCGCACTATTGTTGAGGACACATTTCCCAACAATCTCCCACTTGTCCTCGACAAGTGTGCGTCACCAATTCTCTTGTCCTATTATAATCTCCCACTCAATGCAAGATGTCTCTCTGAGGTCGTACTTGCATTCGATCATATCATGAGTGGTTTCCTCGATCTGGAGAATAACTGTTTGACCGGAATTATCTACCATAGATACCTTCCGAGCGTGGCCACGCATTTCCAGTTAACTTCTCCTCGAGTGGCCCTGAGATTTGAACAACCCTGACAAGGGGTGGACAATTTCTATCGCACTACCTCCTTCAACCAGTCACAGTGAGTCACAACCCAAAACAATCCCATTTGACTCCAGTTACGAAAAGTCGTAGAGAATGGATCAAGGTTATGCCTAAACTGTACCATCTTGGGAGAGTAGTCTTTAGTCTAAGAATTGACTCACAAGAATACTATAGCAGCTCTCGCCACGACCCGGCTATAAAATTTCCAGAACTCTATAAGCGGTCACATTGCCCGACAGAGTGTCTCTTACAGTCTGCCTATGTGATCGACTAGTCATCACATATGACTCTATGGCACTTGAACTTGCCATCAATCGCCTCACACTCTAGTCGCTTTGAGACGTCACCTCATGTAAGCGGCTAGGGGCTATACTAAGTCAATCCAGTTCACTTATGGGGTTCACTATTGTCTCTTACAACCCATTTGGATTCTGACAAAGTATCTTTCACTTTGAGTTAATTATAACTCAAATGATGTTGTCATGCAACAATAGTCAATACTATTATCTTGCATTTGATGCACAATCATCTATTTGTATTAGTGTTTTGCGAATAAACCTTTTATTCATGATTGCAAAACTTACAAATTTTTGTCTCCTTCATTCTCATATTATCACGTATAATATGATTCTATTTGAGTACATATCTAGAACTCTTTCTAGATTTTGAGTTTCCTTTCCGGAGGAAAGCTCCCACTGTTATCTCATAACTTGTGACGTATCGATATACTGGAGGGATTAATGAATCACTCTCTTTATTCACTTATATACTGAAATCTACATTGTAGTTATGAGTGATTTCATCACTCTTACTAATTTTCATCCATCTTGGCTATTTGATAATGGTTTCATTCATCGTTATGAATAATGTATCCAACCATTCTAACTTCTAGTGGGCAACCTTTTATTATCCATATAATAAACCTTCCCATTAAAACTCCATCATCATATGATACAAAGTATTTGATCATCTAGAATTGAAAACCTCTTATTCTTTACACCTTAAAGAATCACCCATTCTCTCCCAATGGTAGGCTTAATTCTTTTTAATGAAAATCGCTCCCACTAAAATCAATATCTCTCGATATCTTAAATGAACCTTTCATTTCTCGCATGTAAAACTATTACTTGAATCATTATCACTATCACTATCCCTATAGTGATCTGTTTCCATTCAATCAATCAATACCTTCTTATTATGTCTTCGTTTCCTCGAGACGAAAATGACATGATAATTTCTTTATAACTACATTGAGAGGATTGAGATGATTTCTTCTCTTTTATCTTATAAACTTAGAAAAATCATTTATTAAGGAACCGTTTTCCTTCCGATTTCATACGGGGTTTCATGTTTCCTCTCTATGAAACAATGAACATAAAGAACCTTTCTTCGAGTGTCCTCCCGTAGTTTCTTCAGTGTCCTCTCGTAGTTTCTTCAAATCATTTAGGGCTCTTCTTAAGACTCCCAAGTAGGAATCTTCTCTAAGATCCTTTATATTATCATTGGTTTGTGAGCGAAATATTTTCTCCCACTCTATCACTAGTAGAATTATGCCCTACAGTGTCGGTTCTAAAAGACCATTAGTGACGGTTTTGAAGCGACGTGATTGCTGGGGTCATATAAGGTTTGTGTCGGTTGTAAAACCGCCACCGTAGCTTACCCTACGGTGTCGGTTGTGCGTTAAAACCGTCACCATAGGGTATGCTATGGTGTCGGTTGTGCGTTCCAAACCGCCACCATAAGGGTCTAAACCGTCACCATAGGGTAAGTTATGGTGTCGGTTTTGCGTCTACAATCGTCACAATAGGGTAAGCTATGGTGTCGGTTTTGCGTCTAAAACTGTCACCATAGTGTAAGCTATGGTGTCGGTTGTGAGTCCCAAACCGCCACCATAGAGGTATAAACCGCCGCAATAGGGTAAGGTATGATGTCAGTTTTACGTCTAAAACCGTCACCATAGGGTAAGGTATGGTGTCGGTTTTGCGTTTAAAACCGTCACCATAGGGTAAATTATGGTGTCGGTTTTGCGTCTAAAACCGTCACCATAAGGCAAGTTATGGTGTCGGTTTCGCGTTTAAAACCGTCACCATAGGGTAAATTATGGTGTCGGTTTTGCGTCTAAAACTGTCACCATAAGGCAAGTTATGGTGTCGGTTTTGCGTCTAAAACCGTCACCATAGGGTAAGCTATGGTGTTGGTTCCAATATAAGAACCGTCGCCATATATATATAGATTTTAAAAAAAAAATAGCTAGCTAATTTCGACAGCACCTCCCCTAATTCGATGCTAGCCGAATATAAATATTGATGGAAGAATACCTGCAAAGAATTTTAATCAATTACCAACAAAATAATGCTTCATTCAATAGCTTCGGAATAACCATACATCTCATATTCTCATCCAACAATACAATAACAGTATCACGTTTCCCAACGACGTATAATCCGAGAAAACAAGCAACAAGTATCCTCAGCAATAACCTCAACTAAGCAACAAATAAAAATCCAACAATTAATCTAAACTACATGTTCTCGAAACATTTTGTAGCCCACACCTCTTTAACTTCATTCATATCTTCAACTGACATGGTTGAATCTTCAATAATCTACATTTAAGAAAATCAATGATAAGATGCTATTGTTTAAAAAGAAAATAAGTAAACTATATATACTTTTACTTAAAAATATGAAATACCTGCTCAAATTGTTCCTCACTGCCCTTTGAGTAATAAAATGTTATGTTATACATCCACTTCATGACATAATAACCACATTCGTAATCTTCGGGTTGTTGGGGGCACTAAATACATAAAAGGATACTGTTATTATATTTAAACTATATTGGATTATGATATTAGATAATTGAAAAAATAAAGTAGCTAATATTCACTTACCTTCTTAATCACTTTGATCTGAAGTTGATTCTTTTTAGCAAAATTACGCCTTCCTCCATTAACACAATGTAAAATCCAAGCAGCTTTTAGCCTTCCTTTTATGCTGAGCTTCTTTGCCACCCTTTGTTGTGAATCCAAAATGTACACAGTGTTAAGCCCCAAGCAAAAAACCATCAACATCCAATGATTTCTATACATTTGAGTTCATACTTAGAGTTAACATATAATATAAAGAACAAGATTTCAACAAGCATAAAGATGTGGTAGAGCATCAACAACATGTAATCATGTATACTTTTGATCTATACAAGATTTCAAGCATTTAAAATCTAAGGAAACATGTGAAAATACAGTAGATGGGAGTCTTGTTGATATTGTTGGGGAAGACTTAATTTCATTTACAGTACGTATACCATCCTTTATATCATTCATCTGAAATCCCCTTATAAGGGTTGCCTGAATTTGCACCCCATACCAGCTATTCAGATGCTGCATCAACTAAATACTGTACTAATAGTGGATGAAGAGGTGTTTTGAGGTCTCAATATCTCATTCACAGATGCATTGGGACTGACTACTACCATACATGTACAATCTGTCCCTTACTAACATTCCATTCTGCATAACTTACCAGCTCACAGTGAATGCATGTTTGGGTACATTCTTGTTGCTCCAAACCCATCTGTGCCAAGTTATCTCTGGTTGTTTGTGTCTAATATATTCATAGCCCTGTTTAATGGTGCAACCAGACTGATATATTCATAGCCTTGTTTAATGGTGCAACAACACTTAATTGAGCAATAAAGGACAACAAGTAATGGGTGCAATAGCAGTAGAGAGTTCAGCAATAACTAGCAGCATCAGAGCAGTAGTAGCTAAAAAGAAATGTGCAGAGGTACAGTAGCCGTGAGTGACAGTAGCAGATAGTCGTTTGTACAGTAGAGTAGTGAGTGTAGTGAGCAGGAGTAAGTAGCAGGCGTGTGCAGTAGGTGCAGTGACAGTTCATGGTAGTAACAACAGTGGGTAGTAGTATGCAGTAGTAAGCAGCGGTGAGTATTGTAGTAGCGTGGTAACTGTAGTGCAACAGTAATAGCAAAACGCAACAACATCATACAACAACTCGACATCATTAAACAACTGCACAATAGCAATAAACCAGCCAATGACTACATCAAACACAATAGGCAGCAGAGACAGTAGAACAGCAGTGAGGCAATAGGTGCAGTGAAGTAGTAGTGTGCATGTGTGAGTAAGAGTTCAGTAGTATATGGTGAGGGCAGTAGCAACATATGCAGTGGAGTAGTGATGTGATAGTTGGTATACAACAGCAGGGGATAGCAGTAGCATGAGTACAGGAGTATTAGAATGCAGTAGCTATGGTACAGCAATAGAATGCAAAAATGAGGAGGGACATCACGGGTGCACAGAAACTGAAGTGCAGACACGGAAATAGAAGTGCAGACACGGAATGGGGGTCTGGGCAGTAGACAAACGCAGATAATACAGCCTTAAACATACTTAGCATATATAATGATATACCTAAACATATATAAGATTCGAAAAAAGGAAAAAAAATAAAACAGAACCTAGCGCAACAATCACAACTTACCCTTCATAAAATGCACCCATGATATACTTCTTTTCCTCTTGAATCTTCAGGACATGCATTATATAATCTTCACACTCTCGAGCTTTATGCATATAATCCAAGAGTCTTACGGGACACATGAATCCAACTACTTCCGTTGCTTTGATTTCAGCCGCACATTGATATAAGAAGCTAAAATTTGAACATAATATGGGTTTAATAAGAGTTTAATAAGTAGTAATTTGGGTTAAATTATATATAACGTGAATATTTAACCATTGCGTTCTGAACATACCTCCCCCAAATTTGAAGCACGTGAATATTTAACCATTGCGTTCTGAACATTTGCCTAATTTCAACAATGGTCAAGTGGATTTCCAAGTCACCTTCTCTATAATTATAAACTGGCTCACTGATCACCATCTTAATTACTTCATCTTTAGGCAAGGAACGTAACTTATTTTCTACGGCCCGACAATAATGATCCAATTCATGAACCTCTATCAGATTTAGAGGTCTCCCGTCGTGCTCCTCGCCTTGACTTTTGTCTTTTCCTTTTGTATGTTCAACAGACTTGACCTTTAAATAAAACAATTGTAATATATTCATAAAGTAATTGATGATCGAGTTGAACATAATCAGTATTAACACAAAAATGGATATAACTTACAAGCTTCTGAACTTTATTAGCGGACTCCGTCATGTCTTTGGCCTTGTCTTTTCTCTTCTTTTCATTACTAGATTTAACCTTAAAACAAATTGAATACAAATACATTAGCAGTAGTCCAAATGATGGAGGAAAACAATCAGGGGACCACCAAGAACAAATTCCTGTGGGTCAGCAGGAATCCAATATGCAGGACAGCTTGAATGAGGCATCAACGACAAATAGAGTGGCTGGTAGTAGTGATGTAGCAGCAGACCCCCCTGATTTTACTAGCAAGTAGTGATCCATAATCCATGTTCTCGTAAATCAGTTGATGAAGCTGGTAGTAGTGATGAAGCTGTCCTGTCAGTAACTCAATAAGCTAGAAAGTAAGCTCATTTTCATAGTGAAGGGATTATGGATCACACCCCATGTACTGTCAGTAATTCAAAGCTAGAAATGATTCAGAAAACCAGATTCCAATTCTTTAATATGTGGAGTAATGCTCCATCCTTCCTCACTATTGTTACTGAAGCTTGGAACCAACCAGTTTATGGTACAAAAATGTTTTGCATCATAAAGAAACTTAAGCTCCTCAAAGGACCTCTAAAAGCTCTGAATAGAGAACACTATTCTGACATTGAAAACAAGACTGCACAGGATACTCAGGAACTAGACAGCATACAACAGCAGCTCACTGGTGACAGTATGAATGTCAACTTGATTGAACAGGAACTTGTGCTACTAGAGGTGAGGCATCTGACTAAAGCTAGAGACAACTACCCAAAGCATGCTATCATCACCTGGCTGATTCTCCAAAATGGTTATAACAGCATATTGCTATATATCACATACGGAGGCAAAGGAACAATGCTCGGGTAAATGATACCCTCATCAGACCACAGAAACTTGCTCAAGGAATAAAAACTGAGGTGCTACACAGACTAATGTTCAAGGCTGGCCCTAACATTAAGATAGACTAAGTGTGTTTTTGTTTTAAATGCTTGTAGCAGCTTGATTTTCTTGTAGTAGATCATTTGCTGAAACAGTGTAATTGGTTTTTTTCTGATGCTTATATATTTTCTCACATTTCATCAAAAAAAAAAAAATTGAATACAAATAGTAATTCAAACACAAAAAGAGAAGGCTAGTTAATATGTTAATACAGAAAACGATTAAAGAGTGTACACATTTACCTCGCTTTTCACTAAAATCAAAGATTTAGGCCACTGAGCAAAGCTTCCTTCTGCATCACCAACATTTGTGAATCCATTCCATGGTAATGGAAGTGGTGCGTCTGCTCGAATAACACGGTCAATGGAAACACGGGCATTTTCCATGGTTAATGGTTTGTTGTGTACCATTTTTCCTTCTACCCATGGTAAAACCATCCCTTCAGCAACAAGGATCAATTCCCCATTCATATGCACAGCAAGTCGACACTGAACAGCTTCCTATAATCGCATTATATAATGATAAAACGATAAATAAATAAACAAAATGAAGTTAGTTCAATATTTTGTAACAAGGTATATATATACAATAATGATATTACCTTTAATTTCACAAAAGGGTCATTATGATGTGTTGAATGACAACTACTATGCTCTGGTCGATGCGACTCGGTGGAAGCTAACCGATCTTCGTTAGGAGATGGTGCTTTACCCATAAATTCTGCCCATTGCTTCTCCATCATGACCTTCATCTCGTCCATAGCTTCTCTTTTCACCTTCTCCATTAGCAACTTCACGTCATCCTCGGTATAAATCTTTCCATTTGAACCTCGACTTATCGGTTTTCCGAAATATGTTTGGAGACCAACATTTCTACCAACTCCTCTTGTTCTTCCATTATGTTGCGGTTTCCCTAATGCTTTTACCAACGCATCTTCGAATCTTGTAGGAACAAACTCTCCTTTTTGCTGCTTTTCCTTCCAAACCCACTGTTGTTATTGAGATAAAACACAAGAGCGATTAAACTAAGGAATGCATATTGAGATAAATGTTTCAGAAATTTAAAAGTCACTTACGAATTTTTCGGTTACTTCTTGTATCCGTGGTGAAGGCGGACAGGTGGATGACGGGGTATGTGCTTTTAACCATAAATAACCGCGATCACTAAAGCGTTCATCAACCAAAGCAAGTGATTCTTGTGAAAGAGAAGGATCACAATCATGATTCTCCGATTTGTCTTGTGTAAGGGCTTCGGCAACTTCTTCTTTGTACCACTTTTCCCTTTTACCGGCATACCCCACTCTTCCCAAATAATGAGGGTGCAAGTTCTTTTTTTGGGAGGCTTGAGCTTTTGCACTTATTTCCTACAATGTCAAAGGACTTCTGAATGAATTGTTGTAAATCAGTACTCACCATAAAAGACTTTTCCATGCGTTGCTTTTTAAATTCTTCCCAAATCTCTTTTGTTATGGCTTTGTACTTACCCACTGGACTATCGCCAATTATTTCTCCTTCCTTGGGTTTTATAGTCTTGGTAATATAAGTCCGTGTTAATCTCGACCTGAAATCCTTTAATGCTCCTGATAATATCTTGAGAACAATCTTTTGTTTATCATCATCAAGCTTCCATGTATTCTTTAAAAGAAAATAAAAGATCGTGTTGGTAAATAATAAATCATTATTGTCAATAAATATCATCGTGTTGGTAAAAAATAAATCATATAATTTTTGTGGTTACCTGTGCATCTTTCCAAAGTGTTTCTTTTTCTCCCCATGGGACCTTTTTCCAACTTCGGTACGTGATCTTGATATTTCGTGCTAAAACACCCATGTCGGTTGCAAACTTACTCTGGTACAAACCAGTTGGTTGTCCGAACTCGTCAAATTCAATATGTAATTTCTCAAAATCCTCACTTTTCAAGTTCTGCCCAGTTGTCACACCTCTCACTTTTTGTTTCTGACCAGAATCTTCAACCCCGGCCATATCTGCACACATATTAAACACCTGAAACACGTAAGGCACACACAACACGGTGGAGACGTTGATGCAACCCATTGTTGGGCTACTGGGGCTACTGTAATAGGCAGACGGAGTAGATTAGTGGCTACTGGGGCTGTTTACAGCGGGTATGGTAATGCAGGGTGACTGGCAGTGGTGGGATGTGGTTCAAGAATGCTGGAAAGCGTGGACAGAGGTAGTAGCAGGTCTGAAATGTTGTCTAGATGAGGACATAGTAGGCGTATCTCGTCCCATGAGCCACTGCCTAAGCCAATTAAATTTTTATATCAGACACAACTAAATTTTCTATCACACCTGAAATAGAAGTGTCTAACAAATGGTATATGAACAAGATTTATTAAATGACTTAATAAGCAAGTCACACGTGCAATCTGCTTGTAGACCTGTTATACTTATGTATGGAAACTCTGTCCCTAAATGGCTCATTCTGTCCTAAAGCAACTCTGGAGGTATGACTTTTTTTCCTCTTTGGGACGGAATTTCAGTTGTAAAAACCGTTAATTCTGTCGAAAAGACATCAGAGTATCAGACCCATACAGCATCTGCCTCTTTTGGCTCCCCTACAGCACCCGAATTTACATATATAATAAACCAGAAAACGAAACGAGTATATAAATGACATTCAAAGTTCAAACATAACAACAAATAACCACAAGTCCACAACACTAAAATAAAAAGAAAACAAACACTTTACACAACAACAACATCACCAATGCCGTCTTCTTAATAACACAACAACATGAACAACACAGCAACATTCAAAACAACGTCAGGATCAACATAACCACTCGCGACTTAGCATACCACTCCCATATAAAATTAGCAAAAAATAATCCAAAATGATGAAAATTACTGAAAATTAGAAGGTATTCTAAAACAATCTAATAGTGAGAGTTTATGCTCTCGCAGCCAAATAAAGTTATTCTTTATGGTTGTCAAACATAAATTCCCTCGTTATGATCTACACGCAAATAAACTTCGTCTCGTATTACTTGCATATCTTGACAATGTGAAGAATTAGGAGAAGGTTCATCAACTTGATCGTACTCTTCTTCATCAACTACACCATCTACCCCGAGAATGCGCCTTTTACCATAAAGGACAACTGAGCGCCTCTCATCCAAAGGATCTTTCATGTAGAACACTTGTTTAGCTTGAGATGCAAGTATAAAAACGTCATTTACATGTCCGACAACATTGAAATCAACCAAAATAAATCCCATATCATCGATGTTGACACCTTTGTCACAATCAGCCCATTTACATCGAAACAAGGGTATGGAATATTCCACATAGTCTAGCTCCCATATGTCCTCCACTATCCCATAATACGGTAGTGTCCTATGCACTAGTTTTTTCCCCTTTCCAACGTATTCCATAGATGACGCAACAATTGTAACACCGCTATTCTGCATTGTACTCTTCTCATCCTGACGACTTGTGTAAAAGCAAAATCCATTGATATCATACCCTTCATAAGATGAGATGTTAGGTTTCGGGCCATATGCTAACCATCGTAGATTCTCACTCACATTATGTGTTTTGTTTGACAACTCATTCATGACCTTTTCTTTGAACCAATCAGCAAAACTTCTATTATGTTCACTCATTAACCAAGCTTCATGTTTATGCGGATTTTCTCTCTTTATTAACTCAATGTGAGCATTTAAATACGGGTGAACTTTTGTCATGTGTTGCAAAACATACAAATGTGCCATCTTAAAGGATTCATGATCGCCACTAATAAGCTTCTTTCCCAAAGTACCCTTACCTTCAAGTCTTCCCTCATGCCGAGATTTAGGAAGTCCAATAGGTTGGATACTCGTCAAATAATCTTGGCAGAAACCAAGTGTCTCACAAGCAATTGTTGCTTCAACAATACTACCTAACGATTCTTCATTCGTCTTTTATAGGCCCCCATCTCCCGTTCCATCGCCCACATGTTTCTCTGAAACACCGGGCCACATAGCTTTATTTCTCTCACCAAGTGAACAATCAAGTGGACCATAATATCGAAGAAACTGATAGGAAAATACATTTCAAGTTCACAAAGTGTGACCACAACGTCAGCCTGTAGTTCATCCAAATTCTCCGGATCAATGTCTTTTGAATTAATTGCGTTAAAGAATTTGCATAGCTTTGTGATCACTTGTCTAACATGCTTAGGTAAAACAGATCGGATAGCCACCGGTAATAGTTGGGTTAACAAAACGTGGCAATCATGGGATTTCAAGCCCACCAATTTCAAATCTTGCATTGAAACAAGCCGGCTTATGTTGGAGGAATATCCATACGGAACCTTCACGCCCTTTAAAGACTCACACACCGTCATCTTCTCATTCTTCGACAAAGTTGTGCAAATTGGAGGTAAGTAGGTACCTTTCCCCTTCTCCTCTGGACTTACCTCGAAACGACCCCTAGCAACCATATCATGTCTCGCTTTGACACCATCTTTAGTCTTATTAGGAATGTTCACCAAAGTGCCTATGATACTATCAAATACGTTCTTCTCAACATGCATGACATCAATACAATGCCTAACAGACAAATGTTTCCAATAAGGTAGGTCCCAAAAAATGGACTTTTTGGTGTGGTAAACCCCTTCCGGTGGTGGTATATATGGTTTTCCAAACACTTTAGTGATATTCTTAACTTGTTTGTAATACTCTTTTCCACTTAGAAACAAGAGGGCTGATCGACGCTCGGTTTTACCATAGAATGCCTTCCTCTTCTTACGATAAGGATGACTAGGTTCTAGAAATCGACGACCTCCCATGTATGCATATTTTCCACTATTCTCCAACCATTCAGACTCTGTGTCATCGCCACATACCGGACACCCTTTATCAGTTTTCAACCTATAGCCCGACAAGTTTCCATAAGCAGGGAAATCATTAATCGTGCAATACAGCATAGCATGCATTTGGAATCTTGAACCGCTAGCTGCATCAAACACTTGTACTCCAACATCCCACAATAATTTCAAGTCATCTATTAATGGTGCTAGGTACACATCAATGTCATTACCAGGTTGTTTAGGACCCGATATTAGCAACGTTAATAAAATGTATTTACTTTTTGTGGTAAGCCAAGGAGGGAGATTATAAATCACTAACATTATTGGCCAGGTACTATGTTGGGTACTTAACGTCCCAAAGGGATTAATTCCATCAGTGCATAGACCTAGTCTTAAATTCCTGGGTTCTCTACCAAAATCTGGAAAATCTTTGTCAATATTCCTCCACTGAGAAGCATCAGCCACATGTCGCAATTTTCCGTCTTTTTTCCTCCCATTCTGATGCCACAACATATATTCTGCATCCTTTGGATTTGCAAATATACGCTCGAATTTCGGTATAATTGGCAAGTACCATAAGGTCTTTGCCGAACCACGTTTTTTACGATTGTGCCTATTTTCATTTCCATTGAGCTTATACCTTGGCGATTTACATCGTGGACACTCTTCTAAGTCACTATAGTTTTTCCGGTACAATATGCAATCCTTTGGGCAAGCATGTATTTTTTGGTAATTCGTGGCTAGTGGGCACAGAATTTTCTTACATCGATAAGTGTTGGTAGGAAGCTCATTACCTTCCGGCAATATATCTGACAAGAGTTTTACTAAAGCGGTAAAACTCTTATCACTCCACCCATTTCCAGCTTTAAGGGTGTACAATTTTAAGACAGTCGACAAACGAGAATATTTAGAGCACCCACGATATAAAGGCTTCTTAGAATCACTAACTAGCCCCTGAAAAATTTCAGGACACTCTATAAAATCGTTTTCTAGATCATCCATCATTCTATCAATATTCTCATCTTCTACATTTTTATCCATATCATCACCATCCTCATTAACCTCTTTGTTACTATAAGCCACATCATCGATCTCCAGCTCATCCACATTATCAACATTGATCCCAAGATATTTGGCCCTCGTACTACCATGACTGTCATTACATTTCTCTCCGTGCCATATCCACACACTATAATCTGGTTTAAAACCCTTCATTATCAAGTGGTTTCGCATTTCTCTTGCAGAACTTATTTTGATCCGATTCTTGCAGACGCTACACGGGCATAAAAGTTGTTCGCCGTCTCCACATAGTCTTTGATGTTCAATAGCATGACTAATAAATTCATCAAGCCTTGACATAAACTCAAAATCCCGCTTTCCATACATCCAACTTCGATCCATACTCTAATTATCAAATTAAACATGAAGTTATTAGCAACTTGTTCCTGATATAATTATTTAAAAATTCAAATTATTACTTTGGCCTAGGTTATAAGGACCAATGATAAATTAATTAATTGCAGAGTAATTCCTTTTTTTTAGGTAAAAGGTAAGTATCTACGCTATATCTCGTCCTTGTGATAAACGGCTTCTCCTTTCGCTCCTGACTCACATTCTGACCAATCTGAGAACCTAGCCCACAGATGGATCCATCTACTGAGAGAAATCAAATTTCAGACCCAATTGAAGTCTGCCAAATTCATGCTAACATATCCACTAGCATCAGTTGCATCTAAAATGCAACACAGCAAAAGTGCCTTATACCAGACCCATACAGCCTGCAGCGTACAGACCTGCTACTTTGCCCCTTCATGATGAACGATGGAAAACAAATGAACATGGAAGAGAAAGGCTTGCTGGAAATGTTATATTTCTGATAATAATAAAACAAAGGAATAGATGGACTAAATACAGAGCAAAGCAGTAACTCCTATCCATCCATATGCTATTCTAATCATAACTTACGACTACTGACATAGCCACAATAATATCTACCATAATTGTACAATTTAATATACAATTTAATACTTCAACTGATCTTATTCAAACTCAAAAACTACAAGTTACAGACCCAATTATAGTCTGCCAAAATCGGTTACAGAAACTCGCTGCAATTCAACAATTCAACAGCACTAATCGGTTTAATTACTCAAATAGCAATAAAATAATTGTTCTACAGTAAGCTAAAATTACGGTAGCATTATAGATATGAGATGAATATCAGATTAAACAACATATTACTGAAATTGATTATAGAAAAAGCAATAGTAGTATGGCACACCTTAGATTGACGAATTGAACGAATTGCTGATTGCGAATTATGAACGAACTGCTATTTGATATCGAATTGCTGATTGTGAATTGTGAACGAACTTGGAACGAATTGCTGATTGCAAACTCTGAACAAACTGTGAACGAATTTGTGCTTGCGAATTCAGAACGAATTATGAACGAACTGTGAACGAATTGCCGGTTTGCGAACGAATTGCTGACGAGTTGCTGATTTGGGTACGAATTGAATTGAATTGAATTGAATTGTGAACGAATTGAATAGAATTGAACTGTGAACGAATTGAATTGAATTGCTGGGTTTGTTTTAGTTGAATTAATTAGGATTGTGGAGAAGAAGCAGTTGAATTGAATTAGGATAGATTGAGGAATGAAAAACGCGCGCGTACATAGTATAGCAGTTCAGTCCACCTCAAACTCAAACACGTCCCTACCTTCAATATACGTCTATTATAATTAAAACCGTCACAAATTACATACGGTGACGGTTTTTGGTAAAAACCCGTTGTTTTTTATCACTACTTTTAGTGTCGTTATTAATGTCGGTTATAATTAAAACCGTCACAAATGACTTACAGTGTCAGTTCTGACTTACAACCGACACAAATAATTTATTTTATCGTGACGGTTTTAAATTAAAACCGTCACAATAGACTCCCTATAGCCTAAAAAAATCCTTCCCGCCAATTTTTTTTGCCCTTTTATGTCGTTTCTATTAGAACCGTCACGATAGCTGCGACACGATAGGGGTTTTTTGTACTAGTGTATCCTTCTAACAATAACCTTTATTCGTATAAGGATAGCTATTTCGAGTAACCAATGTATATGAATGTTTGAAGTTTTATAGGTGTGATGAATACATTCTCATTTTCACTTAAAATGAAAATCTTATAATGAACTAATATAGTCTCATTTTGATTGAAAGTATCTCATGGGGTGTAGTTCTCCGTTTTAATCAACACTTTGATTGTATTATATTGATCGTATCAATTGTTAATTGCGTGATTAAATCACTATTATTCATGTTTAAACAAGGCATGCAATTTATTTGAGAAATCAAAACATTGATTAAGAACAAAAGTAGTGACTCGGGTTGAAAACCAAGTCACTAATATCCAAAATTATAACCATTGTTTTAGGATTTTAATCCTTGTCTTACAAGAAAGTAAATTGTTCCATAAATAAAATGCAAAATATGAAAGAAGACGATATGAAAATTAGAGCCTAGCTCTTCAAGTCTTCGATCAATTGGATGCTACCATAGCCATCCAAGTAAGGAACTTCATGTTTCCTTCTCCTTGTCCTTATTTTTATAAGATGCCCCTTAAAACAATTTAAAAGGGGTGATAGTCAACAACTTGTATCGCCATACAAAAGTTAACAAAAGAACATGAAAGTAAACGAGAATTATAAACTACAGCGGTTGCCTTTCCATTTTTGAGATCGGTCAAGTATTTGGGGCAATTCCGTTTCCTAAGACTTAACCTCGTGCAATGAAGGCACTTGTATTCAACCTTTGAAGATGAGGTGGAAACGCCTTTCGAAAAGGTCTTTTCTTTGGTCGCCTTGGGCTTGAACGTTTTCTTGCCCTTGCCTTTAGAGGCATTCCTCTTGAAGCTCGTTTTCCCTTTCTTTTCGATGTTCAAAACATCCTTGGTGGAACTTTCATGAAGTCCCATGTCCCTTTCGGCTTGGACGAGCATCTTATGCAACTCTTCCAACGTGGTCTCTTGGCTTCGCATATTGAAATTCACCCGGAATTGAGCATACGCCTTAACCTTATTGAGCGAGTGAAGAACTCGGTCAATAATTAGAGAGTCGGGAACATCAACATTTTGAGCTTTTAGAGTCTCCGCGAGCTCAACGAGTTTGAGCACATGAGGGCTTATCTTTTGCCCTTCCTTGAAAGTAATGTCAAAGAAGGCGGAAGCCGCCTCATATTGAATCACCCTTGGAGTTTGCGAAAACATGGTCGCAAGCTTGGTGTATATCTCATACGATGTGGTCAACTTAATCATACTCCTTTGGAGATCCGGCTCCATGGAGAAGATGAGCACATTTTTAAGAGCGGAGGACTCTTTCATGTAGGCTTCATAGGCCTCGCGATTTTGGACCGATGAACGAGCGGTCGGAGCGGGAGGAGCGGCTTCGGATAGGTAACGACTCTTATCGTCACCTTGAGCGGCCAAAAGCAATTGCGCATCCCAATCCTTAAAGTTTGAACCATGCTTATCGAGTTTGCAACGATCCATAAAGGATCGAAGCCATGATACGTTAGTGAGAGGTGGAGCGTTGGTTGCCATTTGATGTTGTTGAAAATTTAAACTACAATAATAAAGGGTAAAACAACATCATTTTAAAATTCGTAATGTAAACTAGAAACTTTAACAAGTTGATTAGTTTATTTACTTAATGATCTCTTACCCAATTAAGTAAACAATCCCGAGACCCAAACCCATACTAATCCGGGCACGGTGTAGCCGATTCAACCCGTATTGGTATAATTTGGTGGATTAACTCTTTAATCGGTTCTACTCTTAGAACTCTCGGTCGACAATTTTCTTAAAATTATCTTTAGCCCGAACTTATTGCAACTACGGTTACGAATACTTTCGTTGAGATCGACCAAATTTCAAGGTGTAATCTTATTACCCCACTTACCCAACGTGACAATTTTAGTACCCCGGTGTAGCCGAGCCTACGTTCTTGTGAAGAAGGGATTCATGGGTCCGTACTTTTTGGTAAGGCTAAGTCTCAATATTTATATGTAAGAGATCTAGTCAAATTATTATCTATCTCCTTTTAAGTGAACTAAGTCGGTGAATTATCGATAAAATAAAAGACTAGGTCGACTAGGTCGAAACATGCATGATACGATGTATGACGATTTGGCTATGCATGCAAACATATAAAAGCAAAAATAAAAGCATAAATAAACCCTAGTATGGCCTTTCCTAGAAAAGAAATAACAAAGTACAAATTCGGAAACCAACTCCTTTGGTCCCTTGAACTTCACGCGGCACGCACTTCGAGGTAAACACCGTCTTGTCGGAACTCCTTTCCGAATGGCACCGTCTTCAAGGAACTCCGGAATTTACAAATATTACAACTTTTCTAGTCTACTTTATATATTATAAAATAGAAATAAATTACAATTGGGTGATACGAGATCAAAAAATTACAACCGAATCGGTAACCCCTTACATTACGGGAAAAACCGATTTAAAACTAAGGCCATACTAAGTAAATTACATAATTCCCAAAATTACGTAAAAATAAATCATGACATTCATAATATAATATGCAATGCTTATGTAAATATGAATTAACATGCAAACCCTAAGCCAAATCGTCCTATTTAAAACGCTTATTTAAATAGTTATCGCAAACCTCGTTTTATGGAATCGCGTGTTTTAACGATTAACAACACTATGCATTATATGAAACGGTTTTCATCCTTAAGTTAATCATCCTAACTCTCATAGGATTCAAAATTTAGTCTTACTCAAACTTTGAACATGACTTAACTTAATATTTTTCAATATTGATCGGTATTACTCGGTTTTACGGGAAATAATAATATAAAATCCAAAAGAGTCATTTAAAATTTCGAAAATTCAAAATTCAAATTTTGAAGATTCCAGAATGTTCTTAAAATTTCAGAACCTTAAAAATATTAGTATTTATACGGTTTTAACATTATTTCGAAAATAATACGTAAAACGAGCATTTTAGTCGGAAAATTCAATAATTAACTTCATAAATGCAAATAAAATACTAATAATATTTTTATACCTTCCAAAACATTTTAAGAACACAAAATGGACAGAAAATTAAATGGCACATTGCCCCATAGCCGAAATATTAAAATATGACTCTAAATATTCAATTTTAAATGCTACTTTTAACAAATTAAAATTAAATTAAATCTGAAACTTTTGGCTCCCAAGAAAATTTTCATGATGAACATATCACATATGACTAATATGGGTTACATTTTTCGGCCATTTTAACAACTTTTGCAAATTTTAACGATTTACGTCATATATCGTACGATTTTAACCTTTAAAATTATTTCTCAAGCATAAAATAAGATAAAATTCTCGAAAATTTTATACATGCTGAAAATAATATATATGACATCGTGTTAAATTTTTATGGCCAAATTCCAACTTAAACTATTAAAGTCGAAATTATGTCACTAATTACCCGATTTTTACATTAAAAATCTATAATATTGCAATATTTGAGATAAATTTCTGGAAAATTCAACATAAATTTTAAATATTTCATGTGACATCCTCAAAAATGTTTATAGTCAAATTCATAATATAACTATCTTAACCCATTTTTATTCATCTTATTGCATTTTAACACTTAAAATTCATATCACACGTTTTATAAGTCCATAATTTACGAAAATTCATATTCATAACATAGGATATACATGTGATAACATAATGAAAAATCTCGGCCAGAAGCTAATTTTAACTATTTTTCCCAAAAATAAACATTTTTAACCATTAAAACATATAAAAACCGAGATTTAATATACCATTAATCAATATTCATGCAAAATATATTCCAAATATTCTAAAACATTTTAGAAAACAGTAGGTATTCATGCTAAATTAATTTCGTGCATATCATATATTAAACGAAAATTTCAATTTTATTTTGTTATCTCTATAACTCCGTAAAAACATAAACGGAAAGCATGCAAACAACCTATTGCTCTGATACCAATTGTTGAGTTTTATTAGTTACTCATAAACTAATCTTTTAGTCATACTAAACTAACCTTGTAATTAACATTTTAATATACTTGTTAATACGATCTTATGCATGCTAATATATGCGGAAATAAGGAGATATTGAACCCTTACACACGGTCCAAGATTATAGCAAGGATGATCCTCCAAGTACCCAAATTAGAATACCTCCTTTGGATGCACCAAGACAACCCCTCAATCAACCGAGACTTGAACAAGCTAGTTACAAAACCGGTTTTTCCTTAAATTTACTCTAATCTCTCTAATTAGAGTATTATCTCAATAAATATGTTAATATTATCTTATAATGTATATATGTTGAGATTGTAAAATCTTATAATTTTACTTAGTATATTTCGGCTAAGAGAAGAGGTTATGTAATTTTTCTACACTTAGAAAATTATGCCAATATTATGAATGAATTGATTTTGTGAGCATTTCACAATATTTAAGTGGGTTGTGCTTGTTGTGGGTAGCCGAGCATGGGAAGACACACAAGGGAACATTTTCTCTTCTCAATGTGTCTAGGGTGGCTATAGGTAATGGTCTCAAGGCACCCTTTAATGATTGTGTCTTAAGTATAATTAACACACTAATCATCCCACAACTACCTCCACTAATCCGTCCTACCTTAGCATAAAATGGACTTCATTTTATAACTTTGTCAATTGTATAATTTGTACAATGTGTGACATCTTATATGTCATAAGGTAATAAAATTATAATTATACAAAACATATAAATATTTATCGTATAAATATTGTATCAAATAAATCATATTTATTAATTGACAAGTAATTCGAAATTACAATTATAAAATGATAATTTATCGTCAATACGATTTACAACCTTTGTATTAAATTCAACCCAATTCATTCTTATAACGATATAATAAAATATCGTTCAATGTTTAACAATTGATACGTTTCAATTTTAAACAAAATCTTACACTTAAGATTTAACCTCTAATTTCCCGATATACGAGTTTAAGGAATATGATCAGATCGTATCAATATACATTTGATCATTTTATCAATTAAGGGAATTGTCCTAAAGGTGTGACCTAAAGGGATCAACTGACCACCACCGTCATACGACAGTAATGTCAAACTCTAACTAGCCAATCATTACCGAATAATGTTGGTCAGTTGACTAATAAATCGTATCATCCCTTGCGCATTCTCGTTATGAGATTTGATTACGTGATCGCACTATTGTTGAGGACACATTTCCCAACAGATTGTTGGGGCTGGTGTCCTCGACATTTAGTACAATATTAAATCTCTTAAAGGATCACAAGGGCATACTTCAGTATTATTATCAGTTGATCCACGTTTATCGATAACGGTTGGCTTGCTAGATAAGTTTGACGTTATTGTCATACGAATGGCGGTGATCAACTGGTCCGTATACGTCACACCTATAGGACAAGTTTGAGAGATGTGAAGGTATGAAAATACAGTCACATTTATGCTGAATACGACTAAACAGTTAGTCAGAGGTATTAACTATTAAATTAGTCAATGAGATGTATAGATTATTATTTAATACAGATTAAATAATTTAGCTAATGCGGATTACACGAATTCAAGCATTCAACAGCATTCACGAGACGATAAATAAAATGCATCAACTAAACAAATTCATTCGTGAGATAATACCGTTATTATGTTTAATAAATTTTACCAAACCACCTATAACATGGCTGAAAACTGACTCATATAGAGGTTACGCGTTATTTTTCTTCGACATACAGATGTCCATTGTCAATTTTTAAGCCATCACTTAATTTTATTCATTCACGCAATGCTAGTTTTTAGTTCACTTAAAATGAATAAATACAAGTTGATGGGGTCTTCCTCGTATAACCAAAAATTGAGACTAGTCTTTATAAATCATACTCCCATGAATCCCTTCTTCGTCGGTAGGCATAATATGACCCCTTCTACGTCGGGTAAGTGGGAACAGATTATTTATTTTATCTCAACATCGTGGTTACTAAATACTATCTAGCGACTATGATGAACTAAAAGATGAGATTTACGGAAATCTATCGACCAGGAGTTCTAACATTAGAACTAGCCAAGGAGTTGGCTTATCAATTTACGGAAATTGAGTCTTGGGATCGTTTATATAATTCTTGAGGGAGATCAATTATATAAATGCATGAGTCTACGAGTTTAAATTCAGTTTAAAATAGACTTAAATCACAACGACGAGTTGCTTATATCGTTTTGTTTTATCTTCTTTTCAGTGTAGAACACGATCAAATTTAAAACTGCTAAATAACAAATGGCTGGTGAAGACCCAATGCCAAGTGCCAAGCTAGCACGAGAATCCTGGCTTAAAGCCTTCATGGACTCCATGAATCAGTCTACTAGGCTGAGGAATGATGGGTCAAACTTCTCTGACTGGGAGGCGGCATTACGGAATGCTGCCATTGCTGACGGAAAGCTCAAGTAGTTGACTGAGCCTATTCCGGCACACCCAGGAACTGGAGCTAGAGCTAACGAAGTTCGCGTTCATAGCGACTTCGTCATGGAAGCGGGTGCGATAAAGAACGTACTTATCTATGCAATAGAATCCAATTTGCAAAGACGCTTCATTTCCCATGGTGCAAACAAGATTTTCACCACGCTCACTAACGAATTCTCGAAAGCTCCGAGAATCGTTTCATATGAGCATACCTGTCGCTTCTTTGAAGCGAAACTCCAGAAGGGCCAAGCTGTTAGCCCACATATTCTCAACATGATTGAGAATATCGAGAAACTAGAGGCCTTAAACTGCAAGATCAGTGAGAACATAATCGTTGATCGAATGCTTCATTCGCTTCATGATGGGTTCACCCTCTTTAGGGCCAACTACTATATGAACGACATGAAGAAGACTCCTCATGAGCTCCACTCCCTTCTCGTACAGACCGAGAAGGATCTGAAATTAAGTGGGAGCGTGAAGCAGGATGTTCTCATGATCTCCAGTAAAGGCAAAGGTAAAGGGAAAGCGAAAGCTCAAGGCGACCTAGCGGTAGGTAAGCCTAAGTTCAAGAAGTCGGGATTTGCTAAGAGTGGGCCCGGTGAGTCAAGCAACTCACAGGGTAAGACAAAGAGCAAGGATACAAGCATGGAATGCCACCATTGCCACAAGACTGGGCATTGGAGGCGCACGTGCCCCGTGTATCGTGAGGACATTAAGGCAGGTCGCGTTACTCATGTTGGTATGTCTTCTTCTTCTTTTATTCACATGATTGAGATTAACCATGCAAGTTACGAAACTTGGGTACTAGATACTGGTTGTGGTTCTCATTTGTGTAATCATGTGCAGGGCCTCCGAAACCTCGAGCCCCTCATAAAGGGTGAGGTTGACGTGCGTGTCGGGAATGGAGCACGAGTTGTTGCAGTCTCGAGGGGAACATAAGTGATCCAGCTTCCTAGTGGATTCGAGTTATCTTTGTATAACTGTTATTATGTTCTTAGTTTATCCAAAAACATTATTTCTGTTTCTGCACTTGACAAATTTGGATTTTCATTTGTAATAGAGAACAATAGTTGTATTTTCTCATTACACGATATTATATATGGCAAGGCAGTTTCCATGAATGAAATTTATGTTTTAGATCAAACCACCGAAATATTACACGTGAATAACAAGAAGTTAAAGATTAAATAATTTTAGCTAATGCGGATTACATGATTAATTCGTAAATTAAATATAAACGGTTATATTTAATTAAATATTGAATTCGTGTATTAATATAAGCAGTTATATTAATTGAGCTAATTATACAATATCATATTTCTTATCAGACCATTATTAATGTATCGACTGCATTAATATCTGATAACATGTATACGATTTATAATTAAATCCCGCGAATATAATTTAGCTTTAGGGTCGAATCACGCAAGAGCAAAGGTAAGAGTGGAAAGCCCACTCTCGCCCTTTGACCTATTTTCGGCCGAGTATTACAATAGGAGAGGGACTCTCCTTTTGTCAGACTACTCTTTGACTGGTAATTTGATCATTCATAAAATTAGGGTTTTGAGAACAGTTTTCTCCCAAAACCTAGATCTCACATCTGAAAACTCACAAAACTCTCCCCATATTGCAAGGCAATTGGAGAGCATTTCTAGCACACGCGTCATCATCTCAGACGGGTCTTGGGTGCAAGTTATAGAAGGCAATTTCCATTAATTCCTGTTCTTAGGCCATTCGCGCAAAGGACCTATGGTTGTACTCTCTCGTTCATGTTTTTCATCTTATGACTATATTCGCATGTGTAATTTTCGTTATAATCCTATAAATTTAAGGGTGAATACATGTTTATTTCCCACAGTCAGGAATCGGGCTGTTGCGGTAATATATGTCACATGGTAAAACTAGGTCAGTCGTATCATAAACGAAGTGGGAACAATTAATATCATTTTGGTCTGAAATCACCCTAGACTCCCCTATCAATCTTTCGATCCAGATAGGTTATATAGATCATTCTAAGCAAGCCTACCTTACCAATCTTTTGATCTAGGTATGGTTTTACTAAATAAACCGGTCTCCTGCGTGCACTCATTTGACTAGTTTCATAATTAAATTGCTTATAGACGAACTTCGTCGCAATGCCGACTAACATGTGATTCCTACGACATTACTACCGCGAGTCCCTTCATCCTAACATATTATGAAAATTACCTACGCATGGCTATGAGATCTATGCTAATAACAATGATAACAATGAAATATAACATGACTGACAATAACAAATTACTAGGAAGCATAAAAGATGAACAAACAAATTTAATATTAGTAAATAAAACGTTATTTTACTAATTATTAATCGATGTTTATGAAAATGCGAAATTAGAATAATCGATTAATTATAATTACAAATGTGGTAAGTTATAATTAAATTGACTTTTACGTATATGTAATTATGAATTACATGTATAAGTTGTCAATTGTTATTATTTATGCATTAAAATATTTAATTTGATTAATATCTGTTAAAATGCCTAGTGACACGATGCATGTCACATGTTACATTTTACGATTGACAAAATATAAAAGATATAATGGAATCCCATTTTAGTGTATATGGGCCGGCCAAATGAAGAGAAGAAGAGGAAAAATAAAATGTGGTTTTATTTGTGTAACGTCATAACACATTGAGAAGCAAAATATATTCTTACATATTTTAGATAAGAGGAAAAACATGATGGTCAAGTCCCATCATGCCACTTTCTCCTCTTGCACGGCCACCCCACCCCTATAGGAGAGCTTTTGTCCTCTAAAATTATTCTAGTTGTCTCACAGTTTGAATATTAATTCACCTCTCTAAAATTACATAAACGTGTTTATGTTAGTTTTCTCATAAAATCTAATATTCCATATTATTTACTAGTGTTGTAAATACAACTATTAGATTATTAATTAAGATTTTTACTAATTAATTTCTAGACCTAAATTAAGTTAGTAGAGTTTCGGGTTGAGTCTTGGGTGCGTATTTGTTGGAGGAAAGCTACACTTGCGATCTAGATCATCCGATTGTGATAATAAACTCAAGAACAAAATTGTTAGGACCATTTTGTGCCATAATTTCCAAAAACTCATTGTAAGAACAATTTTCCTTTAGTACAGTTTTGCATGTAGTAGACCCATTTAAACTAAGGAGTTAATTTAACTTTAATGAGATTAAAAGAGGTATATGAACCTAACATGTATTTCATACATATAATTAGTTCACTATTTGGGTATCGTCCTTTAGGCGTGACCGAAATGGATCAATTAATCACCGTCGTCTTACAATAGTAACGTCAAACTCTAGTCAGCCGAGCATTACAGATTTACATTGTTCACTACAAAACAAAGCTCTATTTGCGACGGACAGGTCCGTCGCAAACATGGTGAAATCCGTCGCAAAAACATCATTTGCGACGGATTTGCGACGGACAGTGTCTGTCCCTTATTTTTGTCGCAAAAAGATAATTTGGGACGGATTTTTCCGTCGCAAAAATTTTGCGACGGATTGACCAAGTTTTGCGACGGAATGGCTTTGACCCTCTGGTCAAGGTCAGTCAACATTTGCGACGGAAATTCCGTCGCAAATGTCCCCTTTTGCGACGGAAATTCCGTCGCAAATATTGACTGACCTTGACCGGAGGGTCAAAGTCAGTCAACATCGCTCCATGAAGACGTGACAATCATGACTTTTCAGACCGTGTATCTTCTGTTCATTCATATCGACACACCTTCTCAAATCTGAAGCATAACCGTCGGGAAACTTCAGTTTCTATACCCATTCACATAGGACCTTCTTTTGTTCCTTTTTCAAAATGACCGCATCCCCTTTTCTTTTATTTGAACAAAGAAGTAACATGTCTTTCTCTGCATTTGAGTCTAATTTTGTTTTTCCTTTCACGTCCATGACAGTGTGAATTATTTGCTCGAAAAAAAATTTCTCAATATGCATGACATCAAGGTTATGTCGAATTAGTAGCGTGCTCCAATAGGGAAGCTCCCAAAAAATGCTTTGTTTCCACCACCCAATCCGTTTCCCTTTAAGCAAATTGAGTTCACGTTCAGATCCATCCACATTTTTCGGTAGATGTTTGACACAATCCCAGACTTCATTGCCTGTTAACCTCTTCGCAGCAACATCGTTCTCAACTTTCCCTTTCCTAAAATGCACTTTATCCTTACGAAAAACATGATTACTTTCTAAAAACTGTCTATGACAATCAAACCAACTCCATTTTTTGCCATGTTGTAGCCAAACTGACTTAGTCTCATTTTTCATACAATATGGACATGCATGCTCACCAGCAGTTGTCCAACCAGATAACATGCCATATGTAGGAAAGTCGTTGATCGTCCATAGGAGTGCGACTCTAAGATCACAGTTTTGCTTCAATTAGACGTCATAGGTTAAGATCCCCGTCTCCCATAATTGCTTCAACTCGTGAATAAGAGGTTGCAAATAGACGTCAAGGTTTTTCTTTGGATTGTGAGGACCGGGAATAAGTAATGTTAAGAGCATAAATTGTCTTTTCATACAGAGCCAGGGTGGCAAATTGTATGGAGTAAGTATCACCGGCCAACATGAATATTGCTTCCCGAATTGACTAAACGGTGCGAAACCATCAGTGCAAAGTCCAAGACGGACATTCCTAGGCTCAGATGCAAAATCAGGATGCAGCCGATCAAACTGTTTCCAAGTCTTCCCTTCACTTGGATGAGGCATTGTTCCACTAACACGAGGGTTTTCATAATGCCAACGCATTTCGCCCGCGGTGTGCTTTGTGGCATAAAAGCGTTGCAACCGTGGTCCTAATGGAAATTAAGTTAAGAACTTTTCGGGAACTCTTTTGCCATTTGCATTTTTCTCTAATTTGTACCTATTCGTACCACATTTTCTGCACTTATTAAGGTGAGCGTCGTCCATCCAGAAAAGCATACATCCTCCCGAACAGGCATCTATCTTTTCATGGGGAAGTTGAAGAGCTTTAAGAACTTTTTTGGTTTTGTAGTAGTTACGCGTCATAAGATTATTTTCATGAATCATATCTCCGATATATGACGCAAAACCATCTACACATTTTTCAGCTAAGTTGAATTCACATTTTAAAGTGATCAACCTTGAAGCCGACTGTAGCAATGTCATACGACTTCCTACATAAAGAGGTTGTTCGACATGTTTTAGCATTTGGAAAAAAGCTAATACATTAGGATTTGGAGATTCATCGACCACCTCGGCGTTAAGAGCATCTTCCCTAGTTTGATCAATGCTATCGTGTAACGCATCTTCTACCATATCCCTATAAGGATTGTCGGAGTGCATTGATGAGCTTCCCTCTTCCTCAACGGAGAATTTCTCTCCGTGACACACCCAATCGTAATAGTTATCACAAAACCCTCTCAAACCAAGGTGTTTCCGTACTTCTTGTTCAACTAAATACTTTGTATTCTTGCACTTAGAACATGGACACCTAATTTCTCTATTTCTAATGAATTCGTCTTGTTGCTTAACATAGTTAATGAATTCATTAACACCAATTACGAAATCCTGCCTTATTTTTTTCCTAGAATCCGACCTTTCATACATCCATTTTCTTTCTAATCTCTTCATAGTAAATCTACATATTTTAACAAACAATAACAACAACTAATTAACAACAACAACTAAATAACAACAACTACATATATAACAACAACTAACAACAACAACTAGTTAACAACTACCTAGCTAATTAACAACTAATTAACAACATCAATTTAACTAACAACAACAACAACAAAAACAACAACATCAACTAACAACAACAACAACAACAACAACAACAACATCAACTAACAACAACATCAACACCAACACCAACACCAACACCAACACCAACCTGCAAAAAAAAACAATTTGATATATTGGTCTGGGGTCCTTATCTCTCCAACCTAAACACATCTTTGAATCTTTCATACCATTAGTAAACACTCTTATATTTTCTTGATTGTAATGAGACAAAAATTGGCCAGCACTTCCCTATTGTTCTCCAAATACATTAGGGAAGTGCTGCCCAATTTTTGTCTCATTACAATCAAGAAAATATAAGAGTGTTTACTACCTAAATGGTATGAAAGATTCAAAGACAGTCCCAAAACGGGGACTATTCAACAATTACACCTAATGTGTAATTATTGAACGGGTACTATTCAAAAATATTCTAAACAAATCAACAACACTAACAATCAACAACAATGCAAATTTTATATCAAAAATCATTCGTCCTAAACATCTTAACAACAATATGCGACGGATTTGGGACGAAATTAGTACTAACCTAATATCACTAATCACCTAACAATACTAACTAAACTAATCAAATAACAATTAAACTAAACTAACTATTCTTAATAACAATAAAAAACAATAATACGGAATTTGCGACGGAATTTTGCGACGGACTAAACATAACTAATTAAGACGGTACATAAATAACGAAAGTTAGTATACATACATAAAGAGAAATGGAGAATGAAGAAGGAAGTGGCGGCGGCAAGGTGGCAGCGGTGAGGTGGTGGCGGCGGTGAGGTGGCAGGGAGAAGAAAGGAGAAGGAGAGGAAGGAGGAGGAAGGAAGGAGAAGGAGGGAGTGCTCCGGTGAGGTGGCCGACGGTGTCAGGGGGCGGCGACGTCGGGGATGGTGGGGTGGGGTAGGGTTTGGTTGTTGTCGTCGAAAAATCGCGTATTAGGTTTTAGGAATGAAATTGAAATTGATTTGGGGAAAAAATGAATCCCGTGGTCTGTATATAAGGTTTTTGCGACGGAATCTGTATATAAGGTTTTTGCGACGGAAATTCCGTCGCAAATATGGTCCAGGTCAAACTTTGACCCTGGACCAACTTTTGGTCAAGTCTGGTCAATTATTTGCGACGGAAATTCCGTCGTAAAAGTCAATATTTGCGACGAATTTTGCGTCGCAAAATCCGTCGCAAAAAAAATTTCGTCCCAAATCTATTTTGCGACGGATTTGTTGTCCGTCGCAAATAAAGCGTTTTTTGTAGTGGATCAACTAACAAATAATAAGTTATATCCCTGCTGTTCTTTTTTGTGATTTATTATGTAGACGCACTATTGAGTAGGACACTACTCGAAAATTTATTGGTAAAATTAAATGAGGGGAGTACTATTTAAGGTGTTTTGATAATAATAGGGATATGATGGCAAACAGGTTAATTGAGCCGAGTTCAAACCGAGTCTGGTTATTGGAGATTTGTAAAGATTTGGATCGAATTGGTTCAAGTCGTTTGGACTCGGGTTCACTATATATATATATATATATATATATATATATATATATATATATATATATATATATAGGGTCGGGATCCGGTGAGAACCACCCTTATAATGAGAACCATGAGAACCCTCACTAAATCTCCACCATATCTCGTTTCGAAAGTTTCGATGGATCATTTACCATTAGTTTAACTTATTCAATACACACTTTAGTATCATTAAACAAAAATTTTTGATTTTATTAACAAAATATACACTTAGTGTACCAAAATACAATTAGGCATACTAAAACTGCTATAAATGCACGAAAACAACCACTACGTGCATGAAATTTTTTACATGCATGAAAATGATTACTAGGTGCATGAAATAATAGGCTCTATATGCATTAAAACGAGTTCTAGGTGCATGAAAAATGATAGATACATAAAAATCGGTAGTACGTGCATGAAAATTAATAAAACGTATCTCACCTTGATTTCCGCCACTAGTATTTATTTTTTAGACTAAGAAATATGTTCTCTAGCCATAAAATTACATGCCGAATCCAAATGTGTCATTAATCTTTTTTAAAAAGGTCCGTAAGGTAGAGTTCTCATGGTTCTCATTATATTGGTGGTTCTCATAGGATCTCAATTCTATATATATATATATATATATATATATATATATATATATATATATATATATATATATATATATATATATATATATATATATATATATATATATATAGGATCATATGAGTTGGGTTATTTTGGTGAGTTACCCCTTTAAATATAAACCCTTGATCTAAACTAAGATGAATGACTGAGATTTAATCTAACAAACACAATAGAAACCCTCAAATTTCAGCTCCTCCAATCTTCCGTTTCTCATTTTGGGACACACCTTCTCTCCCTCCTTCTCAAATGCTACTACATCTTCCAGGAGATAAAATTATTATGAACTTCAATCCAAATTTCATCATTTAACAATAATCTTACAAAATTAAAATTTATTGCACTCAGTACTATGAATTTCCAAATGAAATTTCGATCAACTTAAGGATTTACGATTTGTAAGACGTGGAACTCAACACAATAAGGTAAAAAACATTTATAATTGAGTTATTGTATTATTCAAATTCATTTATTGTATTTTGTAGTTACTAGAATATATTCTGTTAATAATAGTTATTGTATTGCTTTAACCAAGTTATTGTATTGTATAACCCCGTTATTATATTGTGTAAACCTAGTTATTGTATTTGTATAACCCTATGTCCCTAGTTATTTTATGGTTATTACCTAGATACTGTACTGTATAAACTCATTTATTGTATTGTATAAACCCAGTTATTGTATTTGTGTAACCTCAGTTATTTTATTGTTTATACTCAGTTATTGTATTGTATAAATCTAGTTATTGTATTGTATAACCCCATTTATTGTATTGTATAAACCTGATTATTATATTTGTATAACCTCAGTTATTGTATTGTTTAAACTCAGTTATTGTTTTGTTTAAACCCATTTATTTTATTTATATAACCCAATTATTGTATTGTTTATACCCAGTTAACAAGGAAGAGAGATAAATAATATTAAGAATACATAAGTATTGTTTAAACTCAGTTATTGTATTTATATAACCGGGTTATTGTAATGTAGAAAGTCGGTTATTGTAATAAATAAAGCTTGTTATTCTATATTATTGAACGAATTATTCTATACGATGTTCTTAAAAAATGCAGTTGTTGTAACATTACATCTCGATTATTGTATTACTTTAACCGTGTTATTCTATTATTAAAATTTGCAAAAGTTTCATCTTTGCAATATTTGCAAAAATTGGTCAAGTTGGGAGAACACCAAAATTGACATTTGTCTGCAACTACAAAAAGCAAAAGTGTCAATTATTAGTTTGTTTGTTTCGCAACCGTGGTAAATCAATGGGGCAAGTACGGACACTCGTTCTCGCAGACGGTCATAAATTTCAAAGTTGTTCATTAAATTTTTCGAACACGTTTAACTAATTATCCGTTCACCTAAAAAATTTCAACCTGCTGGGATCAATTCCTGGCTCTATTACTATTTAGCATTAGATTGAAATATAATCTCACCCGATTCTCATTTTCTGGAATTGTTCTTCCCAATAAATAAATAAAGCAAAAAAAAACCAATCATTTGCTACAAGCCTACAACTGCTGCTCGTTAAGGTAATGTTTGCATTGAAATGCAAACAATCATTTTAATTCGTTTGGTGAATTCAAACCATTATTATTATTATTATTTTTATTATGATGGGCTCACTACATTCTTGATTCCTTGCTTAAGGAAGGAAATTATGAGTCTTGATTTTGTTGTGCGTGAATTTTAGGCTAATCTCAGCTTTGAGTTTATTAAATTCAATGGTATATAAATACGGGGTAACTCACGAAAAGTGGCAAACTCACCGGATCTTGCCTATATATATATATATATATATATATATATATATATATATATATATATATATATATATATATATATATATATATATATATATATATAGGGTTGGGATCCGGTGAGAACCACCTTACAATGAAAACCGGTGAGAACTCTTCCTTACGAAGTTTTTTTTAAAAAATTAATGACATAATTGGATTCGGCATGGAATTTTGTGGCCAGAGAACATATTTCTTGGTCTAGAAAATAAATACTAGTGGCGGAAAAATGATAGATACGAAAAAATAGATAGTAGGTGCATGCAAATAAATAAAACGTATCTCACCTTGATTTCCGTCACTAGTATTTATTTTCTAAACCAAGAAATATGTTCTCTAGCTATAAAATGTCATGCCGAATCCAATTATGTCATTAATTTTTTTTAAAAAAGTCCGTAAGGTAGAGTTCTCACAAAGTTCTCATTGTAAGGTGGTTCTCACCGGATCTCAAGTCTATATATATATATATATATATATATATATATATATATATATATATATATATATATATATATATATATATATATATATATATATATATATATATATATATATATATATAAAATATATATATATATATATATACTTCTATATACGAAGTACTTCCTTCGTTCATATCCAAAGCGCATATATGTTTTTTGCACAAATATTAAGAAAAATTTTAAAAAACTATTAAAGGTACATTTGGAAGTGTGTAAGATGTTTTTTTTATTAATTTAAATGTGTGATGGTGGGTTATAGGTGGGCCATGGAGTGACATTTTATGTAGATAAATGGTTTCCATAAGGGTAATTTAGTCATTTTGTTTTCTTTTTTAGAAAAGTGGTAGAGTGGATATAAATGGATGAAAAAGGAATATATGTAGGTTGGATATAAATTGAGGAAGTAGTATTTATTCAAGCATAACGAGGAGCAGACAACGATAAACATTAGGTAAGATTGAATAAGTGGGTGAAAATGGAGTCATTTATTTGAGTGCGAGTCAATGGCGTGAGTAAAGATGGCAATGTATCCCGGATCCTGCCCAGATCCACCAGACCCTATACCCAAGGGTAGGATATAGATCCCATTATTTTAGATCCTTATGATTTGGATCAGACACATATCCTTATACGAGTACGAGGGTCGGATCTGGATCCCACCACTAAGATCCAGATCCTACCCTTGCACCATCTTTTAATTTCTATAAAGGGTAATTTTTGGATAGATCCGACCCTTCAAAGGTAGATCATGGAAATAAGGAATAAAGTATTAGTGCTTATTTTGTTTGAACAATTTGTTTTATTATATATTGTTGGAATTATAATTATTTTGTGGTTTGTAAACCTTATTTGTAAGTTGCTATAAGACTTTTTAACACTTTGTACACTATTTTTATTTCTTTTTAACTATGATTTTTAAATCAGTGAAGCTAATAGAGGGTAATTCGACTGAAACATCGTCTCTAATTGACAAGTAAAAGTGAAATAGTGTATAATCGTGACTTGGTGCGGTTTCATTTGAATGTATCGTTGGAGATTGACGGATATGGATTTTATCCAGATCCTACCCAGATCCTTAGGATACGGATATGGATCTACAAATTTCGGACCCTAAGAATAAGGGTAGTATCTGAATATACCATTTTAAAACGTATCTGAATATGAATCCTATAGGATCCTATCCAGATCCTATCCATTGCCATCTCTAGGCGTGAGTAGTTAGTTTGGCCGGGTTCAGAGGGAGAACTATTTTGGAATTTTGGCAAAGGAGTTTGATTTCATAGCTGGGTGCATTTCCAGGGATTCCCAAGTGAGAGTAATCAGATCCTACAAATTTAGCACTTGGAAACTCACAGTCATCAGATCATTCATCTTCATCATCTCCGACACCATTAATGGTGGGTCCATCGCACCCCATTGGAGGTGCCATTTCCAAAGGCTATAACTTCGCTTCCACTTGGGAACAGGTTTCTTCTTCTTCTTCTTCATTCACCCCATTTATCCCCTTTATTTTCAATCCCAATTATGGCTCAATACCAAATAGCATCGCCTCTTTACATTTGCTCGCATCGCATAATTGCAGATCCGAGTTTTTGTGTTATTAACTTTTGTAATTATGTTGTAGAATGCGCCATTGACGGAGCAACAACAAGCGGCAATTATTGCATTGTCTCATGCCATTGCCGAGCGTCCTTTTCCTTCCAATTTGGTAAGGCGTTTCGCCGTAATTTGGATCAACTTGTGAATTAGTGGTTAGTTGAGTTTTCAGTATTTTTGGTGACGCTTAAGTTGTGCGCAACTTTATCAGGTGCAAGAGCAAATGCCGGGTCAGGAGAATGGTTTGTCCATCCATACGCAGGATAGTGTAGCTGATCAGTCTTCTGCCGCTATTGAGGCTGTGCTGGTCAATACAAATCAGGTGATCAACTTGTTCTGATTATAAACGCTTGTATTGCAACTAAAAGAGTTACCCTTTATATTGTTTGGGATTAACAAAAGGGAGTCCTAAAGAAATTAAGACAATAAAAATGAGTTAACGGGAGCTGATATAAAGTGAGGCTATGCCTGAGGTTGATTGGACTACAGTTTGGCTTTGGCTTGAGTTTAGGTGGAGCTTTGAGTGAATTGGTTGAGGGTTCATTGAATTTTGAGCGGATGTAAACTGCGATTCTTTATGCTTGAGCATAGTTTTGGTTGGATTAGAGCTTGGCTTTGGCTTGAGCTCGAGTTGAGCTATGAGTAAACCGCTTTTGAAGGCTTGTTGGTTGGTCGTAACTCATTTAAAGACCAATCCTGGTTACTAAAAACTAAAGTGATGTAGTATGTGGAATGTTTTTAAAATGGTTTCTGACTGACAATTGGAGTATTAACCCACTGCTTAGTGAGTTGGAGGGGAACTAAATGGAAAATTAGTTTAATGTATCATACGAGGTCATTTTTAGCCGTGAGAGTTGTATTAAAAGATGCATGTCATAATGGCTAATAAGATTCACTATCTTCGGCATGGAAGATTAATCATCCTGAACAGTTTCTTGTTCTTTTTCGAAACCTTTTTTAGAAGTCTTTCGACAAGTGGTTGGTTGATATATGTACAAACACATTGTTATTTTTCGCATTTAAATGGATTATGCTACAGAAGTAGCCACCTCTGATGGTTTTGCCTGCCTTTTGGTTTGCAGTTTTATAAATGGTTTACAGATCTTGAAGCAGCAATGAAATCAGAGGTAAGTTTTGGTGTAAGATTGGACATGTTTATCTATGGGATACTTATTTTTATTAGCCACATGGTATCTGATTATTTCCTTTTTTTAGACAGAGGAAAAGTATAGACACTACGTGGACACTCTTACACAGCGTATACAAACTTGTGATGTTATACTTCGTCAGGTTGGTTCATCTTTAATTTAACTTTTGGTATCAACTTTTGTCAAGTGACTAGAAAGTGTGTTTTAAGTATCATGGTGGATGTTTCCTCTAGCACCTTATTAAAACTTCGTTGTTATTTAGGTGGATGATACCCTGGAGCTTTTTAACGAACTACAACTTCAACATCAAGCTGTAGCAACTAAAACGAAGACTCTTCGTGATGCATGTGATAGTTTGGTATGTGCTTATCTCCTTTCTGTTAAATGCTCTTACGGTACAATTGGGAGAAATCATTTAATGTTTAGTATTGTAAACAAGGCTATTGAATTTGGAAGGAATGGGAAAGAGAGAAACTGTGTTATAAAAAAAGAGCTTTTCACTTACATATTGGAATCGTTGTGGATACATCTCTTTTAGGTGAGAAAGGGGAGTTTGATTTCTCTTTCAAGAATCATGGACTACCTGCAAATTTATTACTCCGTATGTCAGGTTAGGAAGGTTAGGAAGGACTACGGATTAGGTAAAAGAAGAATTTTCAACATAATGATTTTGTAGCTACCTTGTGGACAATTTGTTTTGGAGAAAAATTCTCAAAGTTCTCTGAATCATCTCACATCATGTATTACCTTGGGGGAGAGTCATTTACTTAGTGTGGCGTTTGGTTCACACTTGGGTTAGAGAAAGGCAAACAAGGGGAATGGAAAGAGATTCTCTCTGATATACTTCCTTGTTTGATTGATATGAGTAACCGAGTAAGGGAATGAAAAACAACCAAAATCAACCACCTTAAACAACCACCACGTCCGAACCTCCTATACTAGTACCACCCAAACCTCCTCTAGACGCCCACCGCTTCCCCATGCCAGTCCCACTTCCCTTCGAAACCACCGTCCTCAACCTCTAAACACCACATCTCTGGTGTTTTTGGGGTGGGGGAGGGGGTTTCGGTGGGGTGAAAGAGTTTTATTGGTGTTGGTGTGGGGTTTAGGGTTGAGGATGATGGTATCGATAAGAAGTAGGGCGGTCAACGAGGGGGGGGGGAGAGATCTGTCAAGCCGGCGCTGGCGAGTTGGCCAGAGTGAGGGGCCGCTGGCGTTGCCTGTGGTGGTGGTTTCGATGTAGGAGGTGGTGGTGGGTGTTAGTGGTAGATGTTGATGGTGGATTTAGGGGATTGTTGTGGTGGGTGATAGAAGGTAGTAGGGAAAGGGTATGGAATACCCTTGGGGGACTGGGGAATCAATCTGGAGGAGTTTAGGGTAATCCAATACTGAGATTTGGGTAAAGGGTAAGGAAAAGATGGGTAAACAAACAACAATAAAGGGAATGTGGTAATTTCATTGCGTTTCCATTCATGAAGACCCCCAACCAAACTCCCCCTTAGTCCTTTATGCTGTATCGATGCTTATGAGGCTCTTAGTCTTGCTTGAACTATAGTACACATCGTAATTTTATTGTTCTATGTTCATCATGTGACATTCTATATTTTCGCATGGCTTAAAATTCTGATTTTTGAGAACAGCATTCTATTCATCATTGCTTGTGCTAATTTGGTGGCATTGTTCAACAGATTACTTGAATTATTTACCCATAAAGCATCCGGAACAAACTAACTTATCTCAAGAGATGTAAATACTGATTCCATTTTCCCATAGAGCGTAATAGTTTTTAGCTTGGATTATGATGAAAATCATAGAATAGAGCAAAATGATTTGCAACACTGTTTGTGCTTGTTACATTGTTAAGCTGCGGTTGGTGGAGACAAATCTTATACGGCAAGGTTGTGTACATCTGAACCCCAGTAACTCACAATAGGCAGGGAACCTCTGAAGCATCGGGGTAATATTTTTGAGAGATAAAAGATATTAACACCCTCCATCGCTAGCTTCATGTAGTCCCTTTTTCCTATCAATATTATTAAAGTAATTTTTTTATTTTACAGATCAGTGGTTGATATGGTTTTTGCTTTCTTAACCCTATCCTTTTGGCTTGTTGTAGAAAATAAGTGAGTGTGTGAGGACTCAATTAATATTATGTTTTATTTCTCAAATCACTTTTGGCTTGGTTTCAAACTTCTCAATGATTGTGGGAGTTGGAATCTAGAAGTTTTGAAGTAACTATTCCCTTTCCTTGATCTTCTGTCAATTTTTTGAACTGGTGGTGTGCCTATTGGTTTTTACAGCTAATGGAAAAGCAACGATTGATTGAATTTGCCGATGCACTTCGCAGCAAGCTGAACTACTTCGATGAGTTGGAGAATGTAAGCTTGATATTATTAACATTCTTTTGGCTTCTGAGAATCTGCAATGTACTTAATCTTAGGCTAGGTGCCTCACTTCTACTTGCTATTGTTTAATTGTTGGGGAGGGACTTGACGAGACGGTCGGCTACTTTCTACACTTCATAGTAAACAATTTAATGACAGCTGATAGAACGAAAGGTATACACTAAAAAATTGCTCTTTTATGTTGAATGCTCTACAAAATTGGGAAATTGCTTTGCGGTGGTCGTAGTCATCAACTCATCATAAATTTAGAGACAACAGCTATTATGAACAACCGAATATCTATGGAATTTATTGAGTCTTGTATTGTTACAAGAAATGCAACATCAGATTATAGTTCCTCGCTAATATGAGCTTGGATGAAATTCTAACAACATCCGATTTAGCTCATCTGAATTTCAGATATTTGGAAACAAATATTTCTGGTGTTCTTGCTAAATTGTATTCATGGAGAGGAGTAGAAGCAATATGAAGCATACACGTTCACTCGTTCACTGTTGGAAGTAATGTAGATGTGTATAGTAACTGAGAAATGGTTTGGTTATCATTTCCTCCCATATATTGAAGTTCTAAAAATTTAGAGGCGCTAAGGTTCTGCCATTATTGATTCTTTTTATTTGTATATTCAGATTGCAACAAGTTTTTATTCTCCCAGTATGAGTGTTGGAAACCAGGACTTTCTCCCGCGCCTAAAACAGCTGGATGATTGCATAACGTATGTTGACTGCTCTCTTTAAACGTAGTACTGCAAACCTTCTCCTTTCTTATTTTTGTATATGCATTCTCATTGTTAATCCTATTATTTGTTGTATTTGCATTTCTTAACTGTAGATATGTTGAGAGCAATCCGCAATATGCTGAATCCAGTGTTTACTTAGTCAAATTTCGTCAACTCCAGGTGCATGTCACTGAATATTTATCAACCTTTCGCGATTATTTAGGAAAAAAACTGTGCAACCTCTCTTTGATGGAAGTTCACCAGCCAGATATGATATTTTCTTTTTAATCTTATTGACAGTCACGTGCATTGAGTATGATGCGGGCCTATGTCCATTCAGTCTTAAAGAATGCATCAGCTCAGGTGGACTATCTTATAAAATAGATATATTGTTTTACGTATGAAGATAGAACCTAAGCTTACAACTACCCTTTTTGTGATGAAAGGTCCACGAAGCTATTCGAAACAGTGGAGGCAATAAATTTTCTGTTTCTGAAGCTGTCGAAGCGTCTGTTATCTATGTCCGTTTCAAGGCTGCTGCAAGTGAGGTAATTACCTTTTTTTATGATGTAACGGGCTCCGCATTGTATAGACATTCGCGAGATATCATGGAAGTGATGGGATCTTAGTTCTTTTCTGCTATTTGTCACTGTTTTCTGAGCTCCAGGCATCCTGCTATTTCCTAACCATGGTTGTGTGGTTCAGGATTTGGCCGACCACTCCTCGAAGTGGTCTGTTATGGAACTGAGTTTGTTCTTGAACTTGGTAGAGTTTTTGTTTTTGGAACCACTATATGGTAGGTAGCATTATACAAACTCTGGAACATGTTTTTCGAACCGAGGAAACACTAAACCATGCAACAGTGTCCCAGACTCTGCTATATTTGATAATTTTTTGGTGATTGTGATATCATTATGCTGCTGCTTGTAGTTCCTTTAATCAAATATATGCATGTTAAATCTGGAAAGTGTGCAGCTCAAGCTTGTCTTGGAGGAAATTGAATGTAGATCATCGAGGAAGGAATATACTCAGCTTCTTGCAGAATGTCACAAGTTGTACTGTGAGCAGCGACATTCTCTGGTTAGTTTGGACATGTTATGCTGTTAATCTGTTATGGATGTATGAACCCGTACATTCTCAGTGGAATTTACCTGCGTCTGTCTACTATTTCAGCTGAGAGGCATTGTTCAGCAGCGAATATCTGAGTTTTCTAAGAAAGAAGCATTGCCATCGTTGACACGGTCGGGGTGTGCGTACCTGATGCAGGTGTTTTGATTAGCTTACACTGTCATTGATTTTATGTATGTGTTATATCATATCATTTAATCCTTTCTTGGTGGTGTTAATGATAAATTTTCCACTTTTGCTGGTATATATATCTGTTAACAAGTGCTTTCAGCTCAATCTATTTGGTCTTGTCAAGTGGTTGTTTTAGAAGTCAGAACACTTGAATGTTCATGCATATCTGGTGTCTGCCTCTGCTTAGGAAAATGATGTCTTTTGTTGGAAATGTTGACCTTATTTTCAATTCGAGATTAATCAAACCAATACATTTTTGAAATGAACTTTAGTTGCAAGTATTATGTGAAATCTTTTCTACTTGAGAAATACAATCCGATTTGGGTTCTAAACGTGGGTCTCCTTATACTTTAATAGTATTGCAGTTAATACGACTTTAACATGAGACGCTGGATTTTTTACCTGGAAATATCACATGAAACACAATTCTTATATCCTACACCCACGTGTAGGATACTCCATACTCCCTCCAACTCCCCACTCATTCTCAACTTCCTATAGGATTTTTTTATCAACTTCCTATTTTTTAATTACCCCTTTGCCTTTCATTTTTTGTTTCACTCTACTTCCGTTTTTTCTTTTCTTTCTTTTTTCTCTTGTTGAGATGAGAGTTCACTCTTGACGGTTCCAAAGGATGATTCATGTCAGCCGACCCCAAAACATTTTGGGACTAAGGCTCGGATGTTATTGTTGTTTCTATTTTTTAATTTTTTTTAAAAAAAGCATAAACATTAACTCCATTTTTAAGAAGCAGTTACCATTGTCATATTCACTTTAAATGTTTTGTAACATATGTTGATGATTTAACACTATCATATTCACTTCAGTTTAGTGAATATGGCAATATTGTTTAATGAATATGTGTTATATAGCTGATATTCACAAATATGACACTATTACATTCACTTTTAGTTTAGTGAATATGGAAATGTAGTTTGATGAATATGAATTATGTAGTGTGATATTCACTACATGACTCTACTATATTCACTTTCAGTTTAGTTAATATAACATTGTAGTTTGATTAATATGTATTTTCTCGTGTAATATTTAGTATGGTCATAAACGTATAATACAAAATAATTTAGAAGAATAAAAATAATTATGTAATATGATACTAATATCTCATTATTATGAATATGTCAATTAAGTGATGTGAATATGTGAGTAAAATTAGAATAAATAACAAAATATATTAAATATGATCTCTACTTATAGAGGAATAAAAATTATGAATAATGGTATATTTTTTATTATATTCTAATTTATAAAATTTAAGATTTTTCTATTATTAAGAAAAAATAAGGGCGAGTACCATGCACCATACTCTTGGGTGCATGCTATAATTTACCAATTTTATTACTTTGTCCGAAAAAAGATTCCCCAAGTTTCATTTATTACTAGATAATTTTTTAAAATCATACTATAATCTGTCCTTTTTTTTATACTATAATCTGTCACTCAATGTCAATTAAATGTATCTGACATGACTGCATGTCTAACTCAGCTATTTGAAGGGCCAACCATGGGTATGCGAGGTAGTATGAAGTGTCGGAGTAACATAAATTCAGACAATAATTCCATGATTACATTTTCAAACTTTGGGATTACTGTCATGTTAGATTTGTGTGGTAATTTTGTAAAAACGTATGTATCTTTATGCCATAGAATTGTTCGGATTTACCGAAAACTTTAATTTTCCTATCGAAAGCGATCGAATTTTGAACCTAAATCTTTTGCACAGCATAGAATAAGCAAATCAAACAATTCAATAAAGCCTCTTTGTAGTTTGTAATGCAGTTGAAGCCAAAACTTCATTTATATATTTTAGAAGTGCAACTTCTCTTGATAAATTTTATCGCCTTTTATTTTCTTTCGATTTTCATTCCAGGTTTATCAACTGGAGCACCAACTTTTCAGTCATTTCTTCCCTGCTTCGTCAGAGGACGTTTCCAGTTTGGCTCCATTGATTGATCCTTTGTGAGCTTCTTACTTGTGCTTCGTTCATACTATTGTTTGTTGAATGTCATAATGAGTTTGCTATGTTTGATCTGACGCTGTCTGCTTGTCTTCTCAATGCTGTATGTCCCTTGGGTAAATGAGAAATCAGAGTAGGATTGCGTGGGTATTTTCTGCTTTGATGTCTATGTAAGAAGATCATGCAAATAATCATTCGTGAAACCATGCAATTATTTTGAAAACATGGGCCAGCCATGTGAGAAGTGGCAGAGTGCTCGGGTCATCTAAAGGAATTTTTATTAGTTAGAAAAAGAAGAGTTGGGTTTTAGAAGATCATGGTCAAGAAAGTTCTTTTGAGGATTCCTTCGACCATTTGATCTTAGAAAAGCGTTGTTTTGGTGAGGCTTATTGAATCTTCTTATTCATTGACATCACATACATGCAAATAACAAAGTCCGGTTTACTTGGTTTGTTTTGCTTGAGAATGTAGATGTTTCCTCGGCAGTCATGCTATGGCCCGTGCTTTGAATTTCAATGGGAAGTAATAAAAATGTAATTGACTAAGTTAACAATTAAGCATACCTTCTAGATCATTTGTCCTTGGCTCTTTGTCAGTTTTTGACGGACTTGCTTCAGACTCTAGAATATGGGTAGATCCTTAAAAGTTGTGGCATAAAGAAGTGCTGTACTTGCATTCCTGCATAAGATGATACATTACGTTCAACGGTGCATCACAGCCTGCTATGATCAGTGCACTTTTTCTTGGATCAACTATGTATTCCTTCCGTTATGTAGTATCACTTGAGGGTTTTGCACATATGTTAAGATTTTAGAAACAACTGTACGTAGATATGGTTACTTTCTAAGATGGCCACATTAAATATTCGCACCTTCAAAGGGTGATTAAGTGTGTGGGTGTGTGCGTGTAGAGGATATAAGAGAGTGGGAGAAACTTTATTTATTGAATGTACCTCGTATTGCTGACATGACTTATATTAGAAAATAGAAAGAACCTTCAACGGCATGTATTGTATAGGAAATGAAATGATATCACAATGAAGGAAGGTAAAAACTTGTTTCGTTGTCTTGTTTGCTTTGAATCAGCGTTTGGTTTGTGCTTTTTAAAAAGTTGGGGTCACTGTTGTAGACTTGTAGTACTTATTCTACTGTACTTGGTGAAATACTTTCTAGAATTAATTATTTCCATATAAGAATGTTTTTCTGGAAGAGGAAAGATAACTTGTGATTTATTTACCGGTCTGGATTTTATTTGGGTTATTTCATAGGAATAATCCATCCTATGGGTGAATTACTCCATCCTTCAAGTAATCTGAATTAAATCCCTCCTATCGCCCTTCCTTCCTAGAACAAATTCTCTTAATTTTTTTTACTGTTGTATAAGGTCACCTTTTCCTCCCTCTTCATTTAACTCCCAAATCTGACCCACTCCACGGCAAACACCACCCCAAAATCTGCCTCCCTCACCTTCAAATTCCCCCATCCCCCATCCCCCATCCCCCATCCCCCATCCCCCATTATTACACACACCACCTACCGTAATCACCTACTCTACTTTTTCCCATAAGCTCCTCATGTCGTCTCATCTCCTCCACAGCGCGTCGTCTTCCACACCCTTAGAGCTAGAGGTTGTGGTTTTCGGGTTTCAAAGGAGGTTGTTGTGGTGGTTGCTGCTGCCGGTAGACGACGGTGGTCGCTGCTTTGTGGTGAACGAAGAAGATAAGGGGTGGAGTTGGCGAAGTTTAATGGTGGTCTCGTAAGTTTATGGTGAATTGGCGCGTGCGGAGGTCAGCGCCGATGAGTGACCGCAAAAGGAGCGGTGGTCGGAGGGAAGACCACCGACGGTCTACGAAAGAGTAATGAATGGAGGGAGAATAGATGAATTGGTTTTTTTGGAATTAGGATAGAATTAAGGTGTCTTAACCCTTAAAAACATAAGAGTGGCATGTTTTTCAAGTTGCCCGTCGCCTTAAAGTGTTATTGGAAAGTATGTTGTATGGGATGGATTAATTACTCACCTTAGAGTGTTACTGGAAAGTATGTTGCATGCGATGGATTAATTACTGATAGGATGTAGTAATTGAAGCAGACGACCCATATGATGGATTATTTCTGTGAAATAACCTTTTTTATTTTATCGGATTTTATAACGTGTGTCCTAAGTGCACACATTATGAAGTCTTAACAGGAAAGATCAAGTTTATTTTATTAAAAATGGCAACAATGAGTTATCTTTTTAATTTCTTATGAAATATTTCTGAGAATCTTTCCTCATATGGCTTCTTAACGTGTGCAAAAAACCGTTATTTTATTGTAATACCTTACCTACTATAATTCTATGAAGGGTTTAAGGTGAATTAAGAAACTCAGAATGTGGGACTATTACTTGGAGTAGAGTGCAGGATCTTTATTTTTTCTCTCTGCTCTGAGACAGTAAGTTGTTGACTGGTTTTGCAGGTGCACGCATTTGTATGATACATTGCGGCCTAAATTTATTCATGAAACAAATCTTGACTTCCTCTGTGAGCTTGTTGATGTTCTGAAAGTTGAAGTCCTCGGCGAGCAGCTTAGTAGACGAAGTGAATCATTTGCTGGGTTGCGTCCAACTTTTGAAAGAATTTTGGCTGATGTTCATGAGAGACTAACTTTTCGAGCCCGAACTCATATTCGTGATGAAGTAAGCATTACAAGTGTACTTTCTTTTTATTGATATTACTGCCTTCGATTCCAGAAGAATTACCCATTTGACTTTGACCATATTTTTTACTTATCTATATTATACTTTCTTTGCTAAAAATATATTTGTGGAGGATTTTTCCATGATAAATTTGAATATTTTATCATCAGGCTGTCGTGTTTTTTAAAATTTTAGTATTGAAGCTTTATAAAAAAAGTGAAATGGGTAAATCTTGTAGAATAAAAATGGAGTATAACGTATTAACGTCTCAGAAATTACCAAGTTCTATGATACTCCTTGATTATAACTTGAAAAGCTTTCTTTTTTGCCTGTTAAATAATTGTTGCTACTATTTTTCTTGGAACTTAATTAGAGGCCGCAACAAGTAGAACATCTCAACCCCCCACCACACACCCACACACACACACACACAAAAGATATAAGATTTTTGCCCATTACTGATCAGGTCCTTTTGGAAGTTTTACTATGTGAATATGTCTTGTTTATTGGCCAGTGCAACCGTTACTGAAGTGCGAGAAACTGGGCTGAATCTCTCACAAGCGTCATAGCCTTTTATAACCATGTGAATTAACTTTTGAATCATCGGAATTAAACAAATCGACTTATTTGGATCCAAGGTTGAAGGCTTATCATTCAAAAGCGTTATATCTGCAGATATCAATTACACCAATCTCATCACAGAGGCTTAGGCTTATGGATTGTATGTCTGAAAGTGTTTTGCATATTGGTGCAAACTGCAATTTATGTGACGATGGGGAATAAATTAAATGAAGTGGTGTTAGTGAGATCCTTTAAACAGAGAGAAGAATCTGCACAATTTTTGAGTCCGCTTGGGGACTTTAATGTTAACAGAACGGCTATGACCTATCGGTTCTTCCAACAATTAGTTTGGTTAAGAGGAGTATGAATCCTTTTGCATCCTGTTGTGACTTCTTAGGCACAATTGGTGAGGTCTGCAGTTTTGCACCTTTTGTGTAAAAAATGTCTGGACTTTGGATAAACCCTTTTAAAATATCCTTGAACGTGTTTCTTCAAATTAGCAACTTAAATGGCCAAACTTAAACTTTCTGTTGCTTTTCTTTTCCTGGTTTGAATCTTAAACTAGTTCTCATTTTCAACCTATCCATTGACGCCTAGATTCTAAGAAGAGCAACATACCATTTATTCAAAAGTAATTTTCATCCTATCTTTTTCTTCCATCTGAGTATCTGACATGCCTTTGCATCTCTTTCTCTGTTATGCTCTTCCCCACTTCTTCGCCATCTTCATTTTTCTGCATAGTAGCCTTTTATATTGTTTGTGGTACTTTGTTGATATTGTTTGCCCTAATATGTAGTAGTAAATTTTATGAGATTCCAATATTTTGGTTTCCTGGTCTATTCTACTATACTTTCAAATTCTTGGTACTTTTCTCTAATTGATTATTTGAAAAAAATATTACGAGTATTTTTTACTGGAGGCTGGACATAATTATTAGGTACTTCTGAAGCAATGTAATTTGATTTTTCTTTAATTAACTTTTTTCTGTTTATAAAGCAAGGCTGTGGACACTGAAAAGTACACAACTCAAAAAATCAGAATACAAATTTGAATAGCTGTTTTCGCAAAACCGGAAACTATAAAGTTGTTGTAGTCTTCCTGAACAACCCTGTATTACGGTTTTCTGATATATGCTATTCATAAATGAGCGAGGTACCCTTTAATACTATCAATTGTTTGTTTTGGACAAGTAAGGAATCCTATTACCACCCTCCCAACCACCACCAGGGGATGAGCTTGCTTGCACGATGAATCCCCAACAAAACTAGAGATGGACTTGAGCTGTCTGGACTCTGGAGCTAGAATTCTAACCTTGTGTCAGGACCTAGGGGCCAAGGGGCACTCTTACCAATAAACCACTCACCTCTGGCTCAGCAACTACCAACTTCCTACCATAGACACTCCCGGTGACCTACAACCCCCACCCCACGTTGACATTATCCCATGGCCGTAGAAATTGCCACCAATCCCCGAAATCACCATTCACTACCCTTGTAGGGGTTTCGATTGGTGGGGAGGGGGTCGACAAGGGTGCTGGGGTTCGGCGGAAGGCGAGTGGTCGGCTGGGTACGGTAAGGATGATGTTGATGGTGGTAGATGGTGGTTGAGGGTGGTGAGTAAAGGTAATCAGTAGAGGGTTTGGAGGAATAAGGGGTAAATCCATTCTAAATAATGGGGAAAGGAGATGAAAAAATGTAGCAAATAAACACCATGAAAGGGAATGAACAAATCTCATTCCCTTTCTTGAAACCCTCCAACCAAACGCCCTCTTAGTGTAGTGAATCCATATTCAGCATTTTGTGTGTAAATGTAACTAATGAGATCAAATTATATGTATGTATATTTTTCTCTCGAATTGAAGCTCTGGTCAAACTTCCGTTTTTGTCATTAGATATCAAATTATTTACCCATCAATGAAGACTTGGATTATCCTGCAAAGCTGGAGCAACACCCTGAGGTTAAAGAGGGTGATGAATCTGTAAGTTTATTTGAGGTTATTTATTATCTATCAACATTACTTCATTACTTTTTCTTAAAATTCTTACTATCTAATATATGTATGACAATGCAGACTGGCGAGATCCAAGATGTCTTTAAAACATGGTATCCTCCCTTGGAAAAAACTTTGTCCCTGTTGTCAAAATTGTATCGATCTCTAGAGGCAGGGGTCTTTACTGGTCTAGCTCAGGTAAGTGGGGAGCTGCAGCATCCATGTCACTCTTTCTTTTAATGTTGGATTTTTATTCTACTCTTTGGCAAACTCATGATTTGTTTTATCAGGAAGCAGTGGAAGTATGTTCATTATCAATCCAAGTGAGTGCACGTTGCCTGCTTGGGATGTTCTGTGTGCTCACCATGACAGTTGACCGTGATGCTGTGGAAATTATTCATTTTGGCCTGTATGTGAAGTAGAATGGAATTTTTTGTTGTCTACGTTTGTTCTAATGTATGTGCATTTTATATATATTACAGAAAGCAAGCAAACTAATAACACAGAGGTCATCACCAATGGATGGACAACTTTTCCTAATTAAACATCTTCTTATCTTGAGAGAGCAGGTTGAATTCCATTTTTCTTGAACTTTTATCATTTAGTGGAGAGTTATGCAGTGCACCCTCAAACAAAGTGACGAGGTAGAAGTGCAGAACAAAGATACTGCTGTCGTAGGTAATAAAGTGTGACTAACTTTTCTAATTGTTCCCTGCAGATTGCACCATTTGATATCGAGTTTTCAGTTACACATAAAGAGCTTGATTTCTCGCATTTGCTGGTCAGTACACAAATGCTTTTCTATGTCAAACTATTTGCATGAAGTTGGCTTCCCATTCTGTAGCTAATGTAACTAGCTAAATGTTGATTGATTACCATATTAATCAATATGTATTTCAAGAGCTAGCATACATATGCAGGTATATTGGAGTATAATAAAAAATCTCATGGATTCTATTGTGCTGTTTGATTTGTTTCTGGGAAATATACGCGTCATATGGCCAGTTTGTGACTTCTAAACTTGAAACGGCATTTTGCCAGTATTTTTTATTTTTTATTTTTACAGTCAGGAGCATGTAGCTCTGAGCAGCTTCAAATTATGAAGCTGGCCAGTTTCTATTAGTTTTACATGTAAGAAAGTACTCGGGTATAATTTCTATCAGAAAGTAGTATTAATCCAAAACACTAGTGTCAGATTAAAGTCGTTTTTGTCTTGTTGGAAGGTGTTTCATTGGGGTGATAATCGAGTAAGTGCAATTCTTTTATTCCAAGATGCCAAGATAGAGATTTGACATGCAAATTGATTCTGATTTGTGAAGATATGGTAGTTAGTCTCCGTATGGCATGCCTCTATTATCCATATTACTTATTGGCAAAGCATAGATTTCTATTTTGTTTCCATTGTTGAATCTGGGGTTATTATGATGCTATTGTTAATTCTGAATTCCAGGAGCATCTAAGACGCCTTCTGAGAGGACAAGCATCTCTTTTTGATTGGTCAAGATCATCATCTCTTGCAAGAACATTTTCTCCGCGGGTTCTGGAAAGTGAGATAGATGCAAAAAAGGTATATATAATATTAGTAATTCAGATGATTAATGCATCTAACGTTTTGATGGTTCTGTTCAACTATGGCGAAGTTTTGAACGACATTTAACATAGTGTGGATTATGCATGGTATGATGTCTAGAGAACAGTCTAACTGGTCATTTATTTAATAAGTGGGACTATGGGAGCAAAATAGGTTGTTTTATACACAAGGGAAAGAGATTCTCATATGATTGAGATGACTCCAGATTGAGAAACTGTATTTCTTTTTTGTTTTTTCGCCATTCACATTTCTTCATACTTCTGTTGCAATTGTCTGGACTCAAAGGCCTGTCATGCTTTTCACCCTCGAGTATAAACAGATGCACAATTACTAAACTCTCTTTTCCATGTTTCAGTTCTTTTTTTAGCCGTTTCTATACCACAATGCTGTGTCTGGAATTCTCTTGTGCATTTCGTATAACATTAACTTTGTGATGTTTACCAACGTATTACTGTTAAGAATCAGGCATGGATACATGAGGGAGAATTTAAGAGTGAGTGTAGCATAGCAACTTCAAACTGTTTTGGATATCGATCTCAATGCTCATGTAGTTATTCCAGTCCTTGACTAAACACATTTTTGGCACAAGGCATGTACAGGTCAGTGTTTGCAACTTTGCATTGATGTGAAAAACTTAAGAGTTTGGATGTGTCCACATGGTTACTGTTTAGTTTATACACAACCACTTTGGTGAAAAAATGCTAGCTTTACATTTAACATCCTGCTTTAGTAGAGTGATTCTGCCGTGAAAAGAGGAGAATAAATTTGGCTGGACTCTAAAAGTCATTCAACGAGTGAAAGACTTGTACATTAGTACATTAGTTGGCGTAGCTTCAATATGAGCCTGAAAATAGATGCATGGATTTTCATATAATCAGTGGCTTGAGCCTGAAAGATAGTGATCACAAAGTATTGGTAGTAGATAAAGAGATGAAAGATAGATGGAGGCAGTACTTTGATAATCAATTCAGTGGACAACAAGAACTGGGTATCGGGGATCTAAGTATTCACCCAAACACGGTTAATCGGGTGTTTATGCGGATAATTCAAAAAGGTGAAGTCAAATCGACATTAAAGAAGATGAGATTGTGGAAAGTGGAAGAGCCATACCTATAGAACAGAAGTGTGGAGATGTTTAGGGAAAAGAGGACTTGAATGGGTAACAATGTTTTTCAACAAGATTTGGAGAAGTAATAGGATGCCTTCGATAGGGAGAAACCATCTTCGATAGGGAGAAACCATATTTAAGAATCAAGGTGATGTGCAGGAATGTTACACCTAATGAGTCATACCATGAAGTTATGGGAAACAGTGCTCCGGAGGTTGACAATGGAGGCGATTTATTGGGAGGTTGACAATGAGACGATTTATGTTATGAGACAATAATTGGAGATTTGTAGGGATAGGAAGCAGGATCTACATATGGTGTTCCTTCTTTAGAGAAGGCGTATGATAGTGCATCGAGACAAGTACTTTGGCGGGCGTAATAAGAAAAGGTGATCATGTACGAGGGAGCCACTAAAGTATATAGACTTATGTGGGGAAGGCAAAAGAGCTTTGCTGTTGCTATGGACGTATTGATGAGATCAATTCAAGATGAGGTTTCCATAGTGTATGATGTTCAAAAACTATGGCGACTAACGTTAGAATCTTGTGACTTGACACTCCTTGGAAAGAAGGTGGAATATTTGGCGTGTAGACTTAGTGGAAATGGAGAGAGGGGGGGTGTAGAGAGGTTGTCTTGATTAATCTCCATGGTTCTGAACTTTTTAGGTATTTAAGATCTATTATTCGAAATAATGGAGAATTAGATAGAGATGTGGCCCATAGAATGAAAGCAAAATGCTCTTCCACAAGGTTTCTTTGTGATCTAGATGTACCCTATAGATTAGAGGGTAAATTCTATCGCACGGCGATTAAACATGCACTATTATATGGACCGAGTGGTGGACGGTAAAACATGAGCATGTACAAAAGTAAGGAAAGCTAAAATGCATATGCTCTGCTGGATTTTTGGCCACACAATAATTGGTAGGCTGATAGTCTGATGATCAAGGTGGTCCGGGAGAAAGTCCACATGTACCCTATAGGTAAAGGGTAAATTCTATCACACGGCGATTGAACGTGCACTATTATATGGACTGGGTGGTGGACGGTAAAACATGAGCATGTACAAAAGTAAGGGAAGCTAAAATGCGTATGCTTCGCTGGATATTTGGCAGCACAAGAATTGATAGGCGGATAGTCTGAGGATCAAGGTGGTCCGGGAGAAAGTAGATAAGATGTGGGAAACCGTTTAAGGTGGTTTGGCCATGTCCAGTGGAGAGCACCAGTGGCAGTGGTTAGGAGAATTGAGAAATGGGAAATGGATAATATTGTTAGGGGAAGACCGACACAAATATGGATAAGGGTGAGATGTTTCAGGGAGTAGTGAGAATATGGATGGAGCGAGAGCTTTGGAGAGAAAAAATATCATGTTGCAGACGTAGTTTGAATTTTGAAATTTTTTCTTACTTTACAAACCTAATTTTTTTTAGCTTTCCTAACTTGTTTCTGTATTTAATTTTTTGGTTTTCACAATCTTTTTCTTTTACCTTGCGTTATGTTTACAACACTTGTTTCCTTCGTCTTTTTTTATTTTATTTTACTTTACGTTTGTTTACTTACCTTTAACCATATTGTTGGATTCAAGCCTAAACGGATTCGAATGACGATTCATGTTAGCCGATCTTAATTCATATTGTCATCAAGGCTATGTTGTTGTTGTGGTTGTGGTTGCTGTTGTTGCTGTTGTTGTTGAGTGAGAGTGACTACCTAAGAGTCTTGTAACCTGTTTGTCTTGATTATGGTTAAGGTAGCATACATCTGGATCCTCTTACTTTGCATAAGTGGGATCCTTATTTCTGACTACCTAAAAGATCTACCTGGAAGGGGGAAAGGTAAGAGTTAGGGTTGTCAATGGGGCGGGGCGGGTGCGGAGGAGGGGTAACCCGCACCTGCATCCTCCGCACCCGCACCCGCGAACTATAATGCATACCCACACCCGCCCCGCGACCCGCGGCGGTTTGAACTTTTCAAGCCCATCCCCGCCCCGCGGGGACCCGTTGACCCGCCAAATTACCCATCTTCTCACAAACATTTTTAAAAATATAAATCTTGAATCTAAAACATACTAGTCTCATACTCGCATACATATTATACAAATAAGTTTTTGCAAAATGCTCTAACATTCAATTAACTAGTACACAAGTTTTTCAAACAATAAAATAGTTAGAGGATTAAGATTTCATTTTTAGGGGTTTAGGTTGTTGGGTATTTGGGTGAGTAAGAACTAAGAACTAAGGGGTGAATGGAGGTTTTTGAAAAAACGGTTCAAGTTTTTTTTATCTAAGTTATACTGAGTAAATTGTATTTTATTTCTATTTTTTAATAATAAAAATTTGTCTAGGTTATGAGTAAGGTGAGTATAAGCGAAGCGGGGATATGCGGGGCGGGGTGGGTATGGGGTGGGTCGTATGTGATACCCGCACCCGCCCCATGACCCGCGATGAATTATACTTTTGAAACCCATCCCCGCCCCACAACCCATCAAATCATTACCCGTCCCCGCCCCACATACAGGTGTTGGCCATATTTTCTGTAATCATATAATTGTACTGTTAAGGGTTCCGTTACTATAATTTTATGGCATAAGAAGGAAGACAACTACTTTGGAATGGATATGAGATCCCATGTATCTGTACTGAAAGTACATTACAGAACTTTTTTTTCTTTTCACCCTGAAATTAGAGGTGGTGAATGGTGATCGAAATATACTCTGTTTTTCTTGTTGCAACTTGATTGTGGGAGGCTAAACCTGTTTGGATGCAATCAACTAGACGATATAATTACTTGTGCATCTTGCAGGAATTGGAGAAAATTCTTAAAGTTACTTGTGAAGAATTCATTATGTCTGTGACCAAGCTGGTAGTTGACCCACTGCTTTCATTTGTTGCCAAGGTTTGTCCCGGGTTTTTAATACTTCGAGACAATTTGTGGAGTTACTGAATCACAAATTTTTAAAATAGAATATTAGTGTTCCTTTTATCTTGTTGATGGCCAATTTCCCAACCGCGCACTAATCATAGGAAAAGGGGGAGAAAGTGGATCCAATTATTTTGGGAGATAAACTTGTATCATCAGCTTAGTGAGTCATGAAGAGATTCAACCTCTTGCAGGTTACAGCGGTGAAGGTTGCAATTTCTGCTGGCAATCAAAACCATGAGTCAGTCATGTCAAAACCACTGAAGGACCAAGCTTTTGCAACCATTGAAAAAGTTGCTGAACTTGTCCAGAAGGTATTCTTATCTTGTACTCCGCATTATTTTTTCTTCACTGCATTGAAGTCTGAACAGAACTACTATAAATTAGAGGATCCCAATGGATGTTTTTTTTTCTTATCAGTGGCCCTATTCAGTAATATTTACTAATAGAGGGATCTAAGAGAGTATATTTTACCTTGTAAAGAAGCTGGAAAGATGGAAAGAAGAATGAAAACAACTTTAGTGTCTTTACAAGGTAAATCACGGAGCATTAAATCCTCTGCAATTAAATAGCAGCCATTGATAGGAAATGGACCATCCATTCCATACAGAGAAATGGATTGGATCCTTCTATGCTCGTTCTAGCGTTGCAACTAGAAACTTCATTGTGCATAATGTCTCATTGGGTGACCTATGTATCTTTCTGTTGGCAATTCGTCTTTTATTTAACTATCTTGTAAGCGCATCTTTTGGTCATATTGACTTAAATATGTGAGGGAATGATATCAATCACTGTATTTCGTCTTATACTGGTATTAATAATTTGATATCTCTTGCAGGTTGGCTTAGCAATGCAGCAGGAATTACCCAGAGTGATTGAGAAGATGAAGCTTTATCTCTCAAATCCATCAACGAGAACAATACTTTTCAAGCCAATTAAGTAAATATTTGTTTCCCTGTCATCAAATTCACTCATGTACGTCTACTTTATTTCGTAAACTGTTTTGATTAACAGTTGCTTTTTTGGCTAACTTCCACAGAACAAACATCGTGGAGGCTCACACTCAGGTGCTGTCGCTACTAAAGTCGGAATACTCGTCCGAGGAGATAAAAGACATCAATATGGTGTCGATAACAGAACTACAAGCGCAGCTGGATAGCCTACTTTAACTATATTGTCAAGGAGCATGAGTGTGGCGTAGCCCCATGCATTGAATATGGTGTGCATACCAAATTATAGAGGAATTCAGTTGTAATGGTCCGATATATTTTGGCTTGTATTCCTTTTTTACGAGTTGCCTCTGTAACATTGTTTTTCCCTCACTTCTGATCAATTATTTATTTACTTGTATTTTCAAATCATTAGCAGTATCTCCCCTCTTACCATCTTTATATTTGTGGTAAAAACAAAGGTAAAATAAACATCAACTGCTGTTGCAGATGAATTGAATCAAGAGGCGAGGAATAACTCCCGACACCTGGTATTAGGTAATGTCGCATCTTCTGTCCTGCAAGCAGCTGTGACTCGGTCCCATGACTTGGGTTGGGTTAAGCTCAGCTTCGGAATCATGTGGGGTCCTGTTATAATTAAAAATTAATAGCAGGATAGGTGAGAAATAGAGGACCCCATGGCTGCAAATTGCACTATACCCAGAGAAGACGGACGCAGATCACTATGCTGCATTGGATCTCCACCTATAATGTGCTATGCTAGAAAGCCTTATAGGGTCGTCAGCTTGATTATTATTACAACCACAATACCACTCGTAGTATAAGATTTTCAAACCGTCTTGCTTGTAATGGTCACAAGCTTGCGATGTGAGAGGTCACAAGCTTGTGGCAGAATATTGACAGAATAAATGAGAATTTGTGCAAGATTTTAAGCAATGCCCACTAGAGAAGGCAATGGGTCGTGCCACAGGCCAACCGGTTGTGCTTCGGGTATTTTTAATTGTTTATTAATTATCTACCCCTAAAACCAAAACCATCTTTCCCATCGTGGCTCATATGTCGTGATCCGCCTCCTAATTTGTCATGCCGGACCAGGCCTCCTGTCGTGCCTTGGCCCCCCATCATTTCTCAGTATATTCCCCAGGACAGTTGGCATAATGCTGAGATTAATGGTATAGCCACTGAATAATGATACTGAGCTTTGGTATCGTGGTATTCCTGATGATGGACTAGGGATTCAGAAAAGGGTGATTAAAAGTGTGCAAAGAATGCAGACGGATCTACCAGGGATGTACTCGAATCTCGATCAAACACACTACTACACATAGGGGTACAAATGAATGGACCATTATTGAAAACAAGAATAAATATATAGACCAAGAATTAAGGAAACATATGACAAGATGAAGTGTAACAAAAAAGGCGAGCCCAAACAATGTACTTAGTTACTTACAATTTGATATATGGAGAGACATTGAGACTCCTAACAGAAATCATGGTGAAGTAATATTTCTCGAGTTGTCATCATTATTGTCGGACAAGGGCTCGCATGGGATGATGGTTGGGGGAGACCATTGATCGGGCACCATTAGGAAATAGGTTGTCATAGCTTTTCTGAACCGCTTTTTGTATTGGTCAGGAGATATGACAGTCGGGGATGCATTCTTCGGGCCCCCCAGGATACCTGAAGTCTTCACCCAAGTCTCAAGGTGCTTGTCCCATGTGTATTGTCTCATGAAATCAATGATACCCACAACAAGCTCATGTTTTTCCTCGTCAACACCAACCAATAAAGAATAGTCCATAACATCTATTGACTGCAGTAAAGAAGACGCGAGAATTCAAAACACAATCAGCAACATAAACAATAACTGACTCAGGTTGTTTATTTCCAACTGTCAAACAAAAAAAAAACTGACGCAGGTTTAGAGGTGGCAAAACCTGCACGGTCCGGACCAAAACAACCAAATACAAACCAATTGACCCGAGTATTGCAGAGGCATTCTGCCTATGGCGGAGTACCAGCTCTTATGTACACAAGTAACACAACCATACTCGTGTTGGTAAACACGAACAGTCCTGCTTCTGAAAGTGACCCATACTAAAAAAAAGTGCTTTCGGAAGAGGATTTCCAGAGACCAGCTTGACAGGTACTACACAAAAAGTGTGGACAAGAAGAGAAATAAATTTTCATACTTACAGCAAGAAATGATGTATCATTCCAGACAGCTCTTTCCAGCAACCTCTTTGCCTTGTTCCCTACAAAAATTGGGGAAGTAGGCATGGTCTCAATCAAGTTCTGGTCAAGTAAAACTTTGTTCCCACCACTAGAATCTGGGTTATATCGGGATCTACAAGAGCCCTTGAGGTCATAAAGCCGCGTAACATTACGCTGGAACAAGAGGTTCTCCATCACCAAAACATCAATCTTGGACTCTTTCCCTCCTTTAAGATGCTTGGATATAACCTTTTGACAACAATCAACAAGAAATAATCAAAGGGATGAGTACACCATATAGCAGAAGACAAAAGCCAAAAAAGGTGGGTACCAAAATAAATTAAGATTGCACTTTGACCATGCATGAAGTTTGAAGGTGGAGAAGAGCCCATAGAAGATCGCACACATTAAATATCTTCTATTATGAAATGCTACAGAATATACTATCAATTAGCCAGTGCTTGGAGAAAACTAGAAAAAAGTACAATATTTGAGGGGAGAGAAAAAATTGTGCTACAATATTAAAGTGATAGTACTCCTCAATCCAGGATCTCTGATTGTGGACTTCATACTTGAAGAATTGTAGACAAGATGCTCAAAACAGATTTCACATGAATAAAAAAGATACTGTATAATTATACCTGTAATTTAAAAGGGTGATTGATACTAGTATATATAGTATAAATATTAATAGCATAACCCCAATGCCTCAATGGTACTCGCATGTGTCAAGGTAAGGAGGAAGTTGGACGTAAACAGCCTTAAACTTGCACTTAAAACACATAGAGGCTGTTTCTAAATGACCCATAAAAGAACTTGCAGTGATAGAATGTTTCACACACTTTACTAGGCAAACCAAATAGCATATACCATACCTGATATATTCCCAGTATTTTGGCTAGACAGGTTGGGCTGCCAGAGCTGATAGATTCAGACAAATATTTAAAATAAGCTGGTGCAAACTTGATAAATGACTCCAGCTCCGTCTTTGTAACTTGTTTGATTATAAATCTTTCATCTAAAGTTTTAGCAAAGAAAACATTGCTTTTCCCACCCTGTGCCCCCCATTTCTTACAGCGGCTAAGGGACCGGATGAAGTCCAATTCAGAAGGACAGCAGATATTCCTAAGCGCCTCAAATCGTTTGGCATAATAACACGTGACATTATATTTAACCTTTCCAAGAGAACCGTTATCTGTAAAAGAAACTTTGGCATGCAAAGCTTTGGTGTAGAACAGCGGATCCAACATGACCGAGCCTCTCGACCCAGACATTGACATAAGGCTTTCTTCAGAAGACCCGAAACTTCTAAGTGACGGAGAAGCTATTTCGACAGGAGAATATAGTGGTAGGAAGCTTGCCGAATTAAAGAGAGGCAAAGAAGCTGCAGATTCAATTCCATCTCGTCTCATCTCGGGATCATCTGACACCTGATACTGATATTCTGGTGATGCAAGTGCATAAGATATAGCACTTGTCGGTTCATCATCATAAACAGGTAGAACAGTATCATTAATCCCAACAGGAAGCAGAAGCCTACCTCCACATACACGTTCCAATTCACGTAAGGAATAGACAAATACAGGGCTGTAATTTTCAACAGTGCCAAGCTTTTGAATATTCAATGAAGTACTTTTCCCGATTGGCTGGTAAATGTTTACAAAGGGAACAACCCTTGGCCAATTTGTCGGATTGTCTAGATTGTCAAAAATCTTAGCTGGCAAGGCAAAGCTTGAAGCACGCCGTATATCGGCTTCATCTCGGTCCCCTTTCTCTGAAGTGGGACTTACTGTAAGTGACCTGACTAAGCCTGATGAATCTGTTACATCGCTCTCTTTCCCTGAATGACCTTCACCTATCCAAGCGGCGTCAAGAGTATCGGATAAGTTTCCTGTAACTGGAAATTGTCCGGTAGAAAGAATCCGCCTAACTGCACTCTCAGGGTCAATAGGACCATTCTGTGAAACCTTGCCTTCATTCTTGCAGATCATGTCCCCATCAGAATTTTTTTCTTCGCTCGATGATCTCTGTTGATTAGATTCATCCCTATCAGAGTGCAAGTCGGTCTTTCCTGCATCTTTCGAGTGCTCCTCCATGGACTTCGGCACAAGATTTTCAAGCCCGTCCTGAAGCTTGTTTGCATCTAGAGAGGATGAATAAATTAAGCGTTGGTCCCAGATATAAGATTGGAACAGCAATCGTCGCCTCAACTTATTGATGTCTAAAATATCAATCCAAGCTTTTGTTTCTGTTTCCAAAGCTTTCTGCACGGACTCCTGTAGAATTCCATGTGTAATATCAATGGCATTGAAAGCAAAATATTCTGATTCTGAAATTTCTAGAGGCCAAGTACAACAAAATACTCTAAGCATAAAAAAGAATTGTGTATAAAGAAAGCCAACAAGAAGAAGGAAAGCAAAAAGAGAACAACAACAACAACAACATCAGAGCCTTAGTCTCAAAAAGAGAAAAAAGAAAAAAAGAAAAGGAGAAAGTCGATGATAAATTAACAATAGCATTGTTGGGTCTTGCGAGAAAAGCTTTGATTTTCTATTAGTTCAAAAGTTTACTTCACCGGAACAACTTCACCAAGTCACAGCCATGCAGCCATCCATATATACAACAATAACATCACCCCAATGTCTCGAGAGCTTTTGCCTAAGGCAAGGTAAGGGAGGGGTCAGATGTATGTAGGCTTACACTTATGAGAAAAAAAGGGGAGGTTGTTTCTAGAATGGCCATAAGCCCATAATGATAATTGTGTTAAAATTACGTCTTCCTTACCGTACAAAAATGAAAACATTTAAAGCCATTTTCTTTTTCCTCCATGTTCCAGATACAAGAAATAGTGAGTCTTGGAATAAATTGGAAATGGAGACGCAACAGACACAACACAATACAACATTAACCAAGTGCCTCAATGACTCCTGCAAAATTGTGGTGGTGGGGAGGGGGGGTCGGATGTACGCAGCGTCACGCTTGTTTTAGCAAGAGTCGTATGTAGTGAAAATGTAAAAATATCGAACTGGTGTGATAGATGTTTTTAGCCTCCATCCCTCTGTTACTTGTGTGTTATTCCTCTCAACGCATTTTTTGTTTACATACAGCTGAAGGGGGTTTAGAGATATAAATTGTGCTTAGAGAAAACCTCAAAATCTTCCTTCTCCTCCTCAAGAATCCTTTCAAGTTCCACAATGTGCTTTCTTAATCCACATGTTGCACTACTTTCCAAAGCTCCAGATCTTAACAATTTCTCTGATATCTGATTTATTGCATTACGGACTTCAGTAAAAAGGAGCTCTCCCTGGTTGCTAACCTGCAGCCAAATGAAAAATCTTAACATCGACGTACAATTCCATACCCAATATCAATTAGGACTAAAGGCCAACCACCTCATCAGCTTCTTTCTGTATCCATTCTTGGTTATCGCAAGAAAACTCAAGTTTTGATGGAGGAAGGAAGACAGAATGGACAACAATTGGGGCATAGCGGAAGCAAGCAACCATCTGTCCGCAACTGCAAGTGAGGAAGTAGGCATTAGCAAAATACAAATTTCCAGATGAAAATCATCCGCTTTGCATTTTTTATCAAGGAAATCATTACAAAGCCCTCTCTTTCAATACTGTATTTGCAATAAGATTGGGCCAACAAAGACCCCAGTCCACAATATTATACAATAGTTGGCGTAGAAGCCAGCAATCAAGCAAAAGCTACATTGTGCCAATGCCAAAGCAGCAATTTTAAAGAGAACCGCAGAGAGTGAGATTACACTATTTTTAGGCGACTGGTTAAATTTAAAAAATGTACCATGGTAAGAGAAAATTGTTGCAACATAAATTGACTCAGAGCAAAGGACTTGTTCAATATTATGTAGCGGAGTGAATGCTAAAGGTAATGGACCATATCGAGTGACAGAAAATGCAACTAGCTTATTGGGCCAAAGAATCGGTCACGGAAATCTCCCCTTGGGTAATCCTCACTCAATAGCAAGAACACATCGCAGGCCACAGGAAAATAACAGATGGAAACTAAATCTGAAAGTCCATCTCCATGTATCAAGCATCTTCAACATAAGGAATACTAGTAGAGAACAAGAGTTAGCTCAGGTGGTAAGAGCCCTCTTACCCAAACCATGAAGTTGGGGGTTCGATTCTCACCCGCGACATAGTGCGCTCATTTGAACCAAAAAAAACATAAGGAATACTAGTAGCATTTAGTATAACTGACACAAACCTATAAGCTTTATAGCTTATTACTATTATTCTAGCAAAGAAAGAATTAATATCTCAATATTGCAAGCAGTATCAGTTTGACTGCATACCCGTAAAATCTAAGACAATCCTTGTGAAGGGAATGGCCACAACTAGCAACTCTACTGGCAGCGGCATGGTTTGAAAAACTGAGTTCCAGAAATTTTCCAAATGATAATCCCCATGCTGCGTCAGACATAGCCACTCTTCTAGTAGCCGGAGGAAATCCATTGACTCGGGGACAACGAAGGCACCTGTGCCACATCCAGATTTTGCCTTCCTTCTCCCCAGGTAAAAGAAATTCAGCAAGTTTCCTTACAGAAATGATGAGACTCCCTTGTTGATGAGTATAACAATGAATATGCGCTTCTGATGGCATTTCACAAGAACGGCACCGGTAACCCTTCAAGAATGTACAAGAACATAAAGAAGAGCTTTGTCAAACAATTATGAATCCTACAAAGCTCTGGGGGTTTAAGGCAGGTAAAAAACAGTCATCAAGTAAGCAACACTGCTAAAGAAATAACCTTCCAGTCATGTTAAAGTCTCTACTTTACTTTCCTGGACGACTCACAATAAACCTTACCATCCATTTCCGGACAATCATTTTGTCCAAATTTTCCTAAAAGACCAAATTATAGAGGGTCGCCACTCAACAATAAACCCTTACTACCCAGCTGCTAACTTTATATCCACTTGTGTAGTTTACCGTTACTCTTATCGAGCTTTCTTTTTCAGTGTCCAAAAACTAGTAGGAAGTTCACTGAGAGATGGGATATAGTTGTAAAGAAGAGTATACCTGATCAAATAGATCATCTTGTAAAAAACGTCCCAAAGGCTTATCAAAGCTCCTATAGTATTTGATACGGAAAAGATGTGCCCTTTCACACACAACTCCCTTCCATACACAGCGTGTTGTAAGAGACACTAATATGCTTTGACCGTCAGAAGTCGGGGCAGGGAAATCTTCTTTCAGAGCCTGTACTTTCTCATTCAATTCTGACAAAACTCCTGTATTGTTACGGCCGTGATCGATGGAAGCACAGCCATCATCATTCCTCATAAAACTACCGAGTCCTGCTGCACTAAGAGAACTACAAACAACGTTATCATCCAGTGGGGTTTCATCTTGCTTCCGGATAGCAGAATGGCTCTCTGGAATTTGAACATTTTTTTGGACAAGCTCTGAGGTGCTATCTTGAAACAAATTATTTTGAATGGAATTGGGAATGTTAGACAAGAGAGGTGGCACAGAACCCACAATATCTGATTGCACAAGATTTAAAATAGGTTCAGTGGACTTAGTTGGAGAGCTTGAGTGGCTAATTTCGGATTTTGGGATAGAAGCCGTCAATGATAAAGGTAGCTGCAATGGCAGATCACTATTTTCACTTTGAGGCTTTTCACTGGTGGGTGTGACTAGATCAGGGACAGTTGAGATGGACCGGTTGATGCTTAACGGTTTGTCAGGTAATGCAACAGTTATAGGAGAATTCAAAGGAAGTTCTGGTAAAGATGCCCCTTCGTCTGCGAGGTACGATGTTTCCAGAGCCAAATGATATGCTGCAAACACTCCATATTGAACAACATGTTTCACTTTCTTAAGCTCGTCTCCAGAGGTTCCCTTGAGCAATATCTGAAAGGAAGAAAACATTTTTCCCCCATCAGATTATATAGTTTATCCCGGCAAGCAATCGCTAAAGACTATAGTGTACCCACTATGAAAGGAGAATTCTAGCAATACTTTGGGACATAAATTATTAGCAAAGGAATGTGGTTGCCATGCAAGCAATATGCTAATATAAACATATAAAAAAATCTGAAAAATCATTCCACACTCTCCTCCATGCAAGCAATATGCTAATACACCAATAACCCAATTTTTTTTTTTGTGTATTTTGCCCATTATTTGTGCTAATATGTAAGTTTGCATAATATGTTGTCATAATCAAAGGAAACCTGTGAAACTCCGGTTCTACCACTGATTAGTGACAAAATCTTCCAAGTCAACATCAAGCCTCAAATTTAGAATAATGAAAACAAGTTTAAAAAGTTTGCTACACCCATTTATTATTTTAATAAGTGTAGTGAAGGGTTATTATACCTGACCATAAATTCATAAATCTGATGCTTAAGACAGCATCAGCTTTCAGGATCTCAAAGGACTTGTTGGGATGGAGTGAATTGGAGGGAAAGGGAGGGGAGGGGAGGGGGAAAGAAGGATACAAACCCCCTTGTTTGGTTAGCAAATAGGATACATTTACCCTCCCCCAAGTCTAATCAACATCCCTTAGACTTAGGAATGACCGGGAGGGAAAGTTCTTGTTGCCATTCCCTCCTTCCTCCTTTTTTTGTCCCTTCCATCCCAGTCCCCTCCCTTTCCCTCCTTAAATGCTATCCAAATACACCCTAAAGCAGAAGCTAACATCCACACAATATAGACATCATAGCTGAAGCTAAATGTTATCATGAGGACTTACAGTGAAACCCAAGGGTTTGGGGCACCCCTCAAAAAACATAAGGGTCTTTGTCAGTTTCTTCCCACCTTGGCCAGCACTTCCATGTTCCTCGAAATACTTCTCCACATGAAAAGATTCACAATACCCGAGTTTTGGTGACTTGAGATGGTCAATTGAGGGAACAATTTGAGCACCCGTGCAGCGAGCAATGCGGTCTAATAGTGGTTTCTTGATATTCAATACAAGAGAGATGCTCTTCTCAAGAAGATATTCCTGGGCAAATCGTGACACTGACTTCTCCACAAGTAGAATATTAGGGTGATGAGCATCAATTTTTGCAACAGCCATCTTCAGGTGATCCATTTCCTGCATGCAAATGAAAGGACATCAATGTAGGAACCAGGGTATATATATATATATATATATATATAATCAAGATCCCGTGCGAACTTTCTTACGTTCGCACCGTACAAACCAATGTAAAAAAAAATTGATTTTTTTTTTACTATGGTTCGTACAATCGTACGGTTCACCGTAAGGGAGTTCGCACGGGATCTTGACCCTATATATATATATATATATATATATATGTAAGAGAGTAATAATTAAAATATAAATGTCGCCAACTGATAACTGCGGCAATAATGTAGAACAAATAGTGATTTATTCAATATTGAAGGACGCGAAAAAAGCAAATCAACCTGCTGGAGTAAAGTGTCAAAACTTGACAAGTGATTGGAGACACGTTGATACTCCAATGCCCCTCCAAGTATTAATAGACGAGGCCTGTCAATCTTTGACGTCATCCGTCGATGAGCTACATTCTTCTTACAAACAACTCCTTTAACTACCATACTAGATGCAAAAGCAGGTGTTAGAAGATCTATGACATTCACACTATCAAATGAATACTTGACTCCTAAAGGTAACATCAAACCCATGAATTGGTCAAGCATTTATTACGCTATCAACAATAAGACATTCTCGTCTTAGTTAAAGCTGGAATGTTGTATTTGAGACCAAATTAACTGCAACATCTTAATTCCTGAGCCTAAGGGGATATTTACCCGTAATGGTGCAGATGGTCATTTGCCTCCACAAAATATGAGTGCTGTTGAGGTACACAAATTATCATAATGGTCTTACGATAATTATCATCATGAAACTGACCCAAATTATGTGTGGTCAATGGTCATTTCTTGATTTCACTTTTAACATGGTGATGATTTTATTTGTATTAGACAGGTCTCACTGGAGGTCAATATTGTATGAGACATTCTCACAGGAGGGCAAGCTTAAAACTGAAATAGAATTGCGAAATAACAAACAAACTAACCTGTCACTTGGTCTCCCACATGCCAGGCATTTTACTTTCACATAACCACCAGGATCCATCCCACTACCCTTGCTCATATCTGGCTTAAGAAGTGAAGCAGCCTCCCATGACAGAGAAGTAATTATGTCCAGCCAATTTTCCATGTCATACTCCTCAGAAACTGCAATGTTTTCAACTTGCAACAGCTGGGTTATCAATGCTCTAAAATGTCCACCAACCACATTCCGCATAGCTTTACGATGTTCCTCAATAGATTTCTCTCTTTGAGGAATATCAACACCAGGCAAACTACTCGAAGAGCTTGGATATCCCCATTCCCCGGCACCATCCCCATCATCTTCATCATCAAAATAATCAGCTTCTCTGTCATCATCTTCATCTTCAGGGTCTGGAGGAATCCAGAGAGGCCCATTGTTCTCAAAATCAAGATTTTCTACTTCTGCAGTCTCAATTTCATAAAGAGATGCTTCAGATTCATCATTACTATTTTGAGGGCCTGGTTCATTTGGAGAGGGTTTAGCAATTCCTGAACTAATATTCTCTTGTGATAACGGCGCAAACTCTTTTAGATTATTTCCTTCTCCTTCCAACGTTTCTTTATAGGATCCATATAGATGATCAATTTCATTGAAATTGACAGCACCATAGTATTCCCCACAAGCATTTTCCTCATCATCACTCCTACTATAAGACAACAAAAACCAGAAAAACAATTAGCTGTATACTGCGTGGAATGCGGCAAAAGTGCAAAACGTTAGATATTTTAAGCCAGTATACCTCAGTCAAAAGATAGACACAGGGTATCAAACAGCTTGTCCAAATATCCAGAATTACTTAGCAATCAAATAACCATTTAATAACAAAAAGTACTCTGACATGTAATTTTCGTGATTAGTAACACTCTTAGTTAATCAAGAATAACTCCACTCTCTTCTATTTTTAGCAATGTAAAAAACTAGTGATTTACAGGTGCAAAATTCCACATTAGTTGGAGTCAATGCCTCGCCATTCCTTGGTCCTAAGTTATGATATAACACAGCAAAATGGCTAACTAAATTGGTTGCGCTCTGCCATATCAATCATCCAATGCTTCTTGACACTACTAGTAAGGATGAGTATTTCTAATTCCCTCTTCCTCTGCCATTTGCAAGAGCCCTTGCAGCAATGTCTTAATGTTGTTGTACGTAAAGGTGCAAAATAATTATAACCTAGGGATCACATAGAGCCAAAAGATTGCATGTTCTTTCACAAAAGAGTGAAATGGGTAAATAAAAAGGTTTCTTGAGTAATCTACACTTCTTACTTGCATTGAAGCAACGCATAGGGGATTCAGTCAAGGCCATAGAGGAAAATGCCTCACTGAACAGGTTGCGTCCCCCCCCCCCCCCCCCCTCCTTTCTATTTCTCTTTTTTTTTTTGCTACGTGGTAGCATCTTAAAAGACACAGGATCCAGTGTGATCGTGCATCGTTCCCCTACACTGACATAGAATGTGTTTTTGTAGAGTCAATATACCATATAACAAACAGGGATCTGTTCCAGAGTGGCTACAAGAAGTTGAAACATTCCAACATCATGTATCCACGTCATATCTATATAAAAGTATAAAAGAAGAATCATTACCCACTTGACACGTGGCAACTCCACAATCACTCTCACAATAGCATTTTCCTGCCTAACTAATAATTACCAGAAGATATGCAATATAATCTACGTAATCAAATCAATGATGCATATGCAATCCATATATACAAAGGCATCTCATTGGTTATCCATATGCAATACATGCATAAAGTTTAGAAATAAAGCAAATCTTTTAAGAAGGTGCAAATATGCCTAAAATATCTTTTAGAACAAAAAACGTGGAATATGTATAGCAAATCTCTTACACATGTCTGTCAGTACTGACCAAAAATAAATAAATAATACAAGAATAATGTGGGATGTGAAAGAACAATTTAAGACTGTCAATCTTAAGTATGACCTACTATTCTAATGTATCTCTAGCTAATGAGACGCATTAAAGGTTCTTCATATACAATTATATGAACATACAATAAATATTGTCCACACAAATTTTTTTACTCCATAAAATATATGACAATAAAAACAAATCAAAAGACATAACTCATATGTTTTTTAACCTATTATAATACCAAGTCTTTCAATAACAATAAGTCCGCCTTATGATAAGACGGTTATACAAATAGATACTATAAATCCTACTATTTCATATTATTTACGTACAATATTATGATATAAGAGTATCATACTTACCGCGTGGGGAATTTTTTGACGAGGGTAGATACAACAAGCCTTTCATATGAGTTGATATGATCCATTCCTACTACTCCCTCTGCCCCATTCAATAATTTACACTTGCTTTATTTCCCTTTCACAAAATAAAACAAGTATGAACTATTCAATGAGACAGAGAATATGTCTTTAGTAACTTAACTTCATATTATCCATATCGTACTATGTCTTTAAAAATTACACAGATTATTGTGTAGTGTTAAAAACATTCGGAAAATATAATCCGCAAGGATCAGAGATATACATCTTAAATCATAAACAATACGATACTTATTTTGCACGTGTACATTTTAATTATAATAATTTTGATCATGTACGGTGTGATTAATCGTAAGAAATGAAGATGTTAGTTGGAATTGTACAACGAGCGCCACACTACACCCGCCTCCATTGGGGCGAGCATGGGAACAACATTCACGGAGGGGAATGGGCACAAATATTCCATCCACGGTGGGGGGGGGGGGGGGGGGGGGGTGGGGGTGGGGGGGATAATACCCACCTACACACCAAATATGTTTCAAGTTTTCATGATTTAAGAATTTTTGATATTTTTAATATTTTTAATTAATGATTTTTAACTTATGTCACGAGTGTAATTTGCTTACATTCGAAATTGATATGAAATTAATAAGACATGAGTATAAGTGCATTGGCTTACAAATGCTTGAGTGAATATATAAGACACGGGCATTACCAATTATATATCAACTTGGCCTCATAAATGTTGAATCTTATTCAACATTGTATTAAATTTGTATGTGTAAAATGTTGTACATTAATACTATAATATTGAATGGAGAACAGTACGACGGTCTCATCCCGTGTTTTTTCCAAAATGTAACCATTTTGTGGTAAAAAGGGACCACCTTTTGATAAATAGTGACCACTTTGAAAAAATAGGTCATTTTTTAAACCAAAAAAAAGCAGTCACTATTTAGTCAAAAGTGGTCACTACTTATCGAAAGCTAATTACTTTTCTACTAGTGCGCGGCCGTCGTAAAATAGAATTTGTGTATTGAGTGATATTGTAATTATAAATTTCAAATGATTATTTATATATTTTATATATATGTCCATGCAATATTATACGGGTCCTAAGCTAGTTCTCAGTATAATGGCCATCAAACCACCAAAATATGAAGGGCTAATACTGCATTTCAAAATAGCAGAAAACCATAGCATTTAACACTCAACCAAAGCAAGAATTGCGATAATTAATACCTATTTACAGTGAATCCAAGATGATTGGCGTTTGACGATAAATCCCCAACATCCACAAATGTATTTAAGTTGATTGGGTCAGATGCTCCATTATCTTGACGAGTCATGGGAGATTGCTCAACACTGACTGTAGAATCATATAGCACATGCTCATATGGTCCAGTTGAGTAAGCCATTGAATTTGATCCTACTGTGCTTGTGCTACTGTTACCAGTAAAGCTTGAGTTAATGCTTCCTAAACTAGCAGCAGATGGCGATGGACTTAGTACTGGACTAGATGCACCACCAATTTCATGGCTAACCGTCACCAAACCTTGGTCCCACTGCTTGAAGCAATAGTTACAAACCCTAAGTCTCTCAACATCTTCCCGGTCAGTCTTGGGCTCATCAGAAGGGACGGGAATTGAGTGAGCCGTACACTTAGCACAAAAAACGCGACCACAAAGTCGACAATGATGTCTTCGAATATAAAAATTGAAACTGGAATCACACTCATAACAAACCCTGCAGCTTTGATCTGGCATCCAAAAATCCCTAGACACATTGGCCGATTCGTTTTTCCGAGGACCCCAAAATTTCACAATACCCAATAGCTTTTTGTCAGGGGAACCCATCGACCACGTCGAAAATGCCCCCTGATAAGTCTCATAACCATATTTTCATCCCATGAAACACCCACTAGTAATAACAATAACAATAGCTATAATTGGTGATTAACTAAAACAATCTTTCTACTACTGCTACTCACTCACTAAACCAACAAATATCCCCAACCTGTAACCAAAGGGTATGATTAAGTAATTAAAAATAAATATATTCAAAATGCAAAAACCTAAAAAACTCAAAGTTGAAACACTATAAGGAAATTCAAACAACTTGCAAACCTAACCAACTTTTTTTGTGAAATTCCAAGAAATTAAAAATCCCCAAATTGCAAAATTGGGCTTACCTTTATAGGGAAACACAACTACACTTGAATCAACCAAGAAAATCTGAAATAAAGAAACCAAATTAACCTAATTAAACAAATTAAAAGAAAAATCAAAGTATCCAAGATTAATATGAGTTGCAAGATTCAATTTTGATACCTAAAATTGAAAGAAAGACATACCCAAATGAATAAAATTGCAGAAACACATAAACTTTTTTTTGTTTTTTGGAGATATATAATTAAACCCAAATCATAGATTGAAAATAAAAAGGGTATATCATATATGAGTGAGAGCACCGTAATCTTTCCGACATACCCACCGCAAATAAAGATAAAAATAAAAAGATTATTATAATTTGTAATTAATTAATTAATTAATTAATTAGTGTAGTAAGAAACAAAATATTTGCCAGAAAAGAATTTGTTGTTTAGTTGATATAATTAATTAAAAAAGGAGGAAATATTATTATTGAATAAAAGTAGAGGTTATTAACTGGATTCACAAGAATCATTGGTGCATTGAAAGGGAAAGTATGACTCACTTAGTTGACCCACTTTTCTTTTTTTCTTTTTTTTTCTCTGTTTTCCGCGTGGCAATGCCCACGGTTCATCTATCTAGAGAGACTCTAGAGTCTAGACTCTCGAGTCTCGTACTCTCGTCTCTACTAAATCACTTGTTTTCAATATTTCTCACATATTTATATTACGAGTCATATCAATCACAAGCTTGTGACGGGTCAATAAAATTTATTTAGGTAGATAGATTTATAGAGACAAACTATTCGTAATTTTTTAGACATTTCTATTTTTGTTTTATCTACACTTTGTGATATTTGACCCGTCACAAACTTGTGACGAATATACCTGTCACAAGGGAGACTTATTGTTTATATTAAGGTTTTTTTTTTTTGGTCAAAAATTATCTTATATTTATGCCCATTTGTGAACAACTACCCTACTTTATTTGTTTAGGTTTTCAACTACCTTATATTTTTAGTTTTTTCTTACACCAACCAAAAATACGACTCGGGCCACTTTAGTCAAATTTTCGATGATGACCTTGACTCTTTCATCAATTTTTCACTCTCATTTTATTTCTTAATTCTTCCATCAATCCTTGGACATTTCAAAATTCGGGAAGAAAGTATGTTACTTGCAAATTTTACAAGCCCGATTCCAATATGCGTGGTTGTGGATTTTTTTATGTGGATTGATGGAGACACCACTGATTGGCAAACGACTATAATCAATAATTTGTTGAATGAAAATAAAAGATTGAGAAGTGAATTCCAACAAACCGTCAAAGAGCTTGACGAGATTCCAATAGAGCTTGATGGGAAGAAGCTTGAAGAATTGACGGAAGAAATGAGGAATAAAATGGGACTAAAAATTGACTGAAAGATTATTTTCATTTAAAGGGATATGTGGAGCATCACACGTGAGAAAGTCAGATCAACATCGAAAATTCGACTAAAGTGGACCGAGTCTTATTTTTGGTACGTTTTAACAACAAAATAAAATGTAACTAGTTGAAAACAAAAAAAAATAAAGTAAGGTAGTTGTTCACAAATGACCATAAATGTAAGGTAGTTTCTAACAAAAACTCTTATACTAAAGTGTAAATCGTCGAGAAGAAACGCACAAACATATGCGACTCTTTCTTCCTGTTGACTAATATTTTTTTGTATATTATAGTGTTTTGATGATGACAAGTTTAGCAATTATGATTGTATATACCCTTTTCCTAAATTATTTGTTCAGTCCATATAGTTCGATGTATTTTATATACGAAGATTGAAGGGATATTATTGATGACAAGAAAACAATTACAAGCTTCTCCAGGTTTCAAGTTTAATCACTCAATATCAAATGATGAATTGATCAAGAGAAGCCTGTATAGAGTTCGATAATTTTGAGCTATAACCTTGGATCACACGAGTTGTTGGCATACGACTAAAAAATATTTACTCTATCAAAATACTTTGAAAATTTTCGTAAGGTTTTTATCTTTTATTATGGCATGAAAACGGTCCTAATAGGAAAAAAATCATCTATTTGGATTTGTGACACAAGTATTGTAATATGAATAAAACAACTTATGAGTTGCTACTTCTTTTACAAAATAGGTTTTCATAACCAAAACCCTAATTAAGATTCAACCTAGATGTGCCTAGGGTTTCGTGCCTGGTCACACGGCCCATGAACCGTCGTGGATCTCGCCTATTCCTATGTATAAGATATTTTATTTATCTTATGAGATAATTGTGGGGAATAAAGCATGTATTCGCCCTAAAACGTGAAGGATTATAACGAATTTTACAATTGAGATTATTGTCATAAGTTAATAAAAACATGAAAAGGAATACAACCTTGAGTCCTTGCGCAAAAGGCCTAAGAACAGGAATTAAAGTAAATTCCCTCCTATAACTTGCACCCAAGACTTTGTTTAAGACGATGTCGCGTGTGCTAGAAAGGCTCTCCAATTGCCTTGCAATATGGGGAGAGTTTTGTGAGGTTTTGATGTGAGATCTGAGTTTTGGGAAAATCGTGTTCTCAAAACCCTAATTATGAGAATTGTAATCAACTAGTGTCTGACAAAAGGAGAAGGACTCTCCTTTTGTAGCAGGAGGGTCGGCCGAACGGTTATTAGGTGAGGGTGGGCTTTTCCACTCTCATCTTATTTCAGTTCATGGTTCGACCCGATTTGCTAAATATTATTCGCGGGATTTTAATTATAAATCGCACACATGCTATCAGATATTAATGCAATCGATACATTAATAATGGTCTGATAAAATTATGATATTGTATAATTACCCAAATTAATATAACTGTTTATATTAATACGCAAATTCAATATTTAATTAAATATAACCGTTTATATCTAATTTTACGAATTAATCATGTAATCCGTATTAGCTAAAATTATTTAATCCGTATTAAATAATAATCTCAACATCTTATTGACTAATTTAATAGCCAATACCTCTGACTAACTGTTTAGTCGTATTCGGCATAAATGTGACTGTATTTTCATACCTTCACATCTCTTAAACGTGTCCTATAGGTGTGACGTATAGGGACCAGTTGATCACCGCCATCCGTATGACAATAACGTCAAACTTATCTAGCAAGCCAACCGTTATTGATAAATGTGGATCAACTGATAATAATACTGAAGTATGCCCTTGTGATCCTTAAAGAGATTTAGTAAGTCATTGTACTTAATTGTCAAGGACACCAGCCCCAACAATCTCCCACTTGTCCGTACAAGGGTATGTGCAATGACGTTATCACACTACATGTGGAGGACACAAGCTCCAACAAACTCCCACTTGTCCGTACAAGTGTAGGTGCGATAACCGATTCTCATATCCTTTTAAAATTTCTCCCACTCAATGTAAGACAATTTGCAAATCTGCATTCGCAAAGGTCGTATCTCACAAGCGATCTGTATCAAGAGTAGTTTCCCCGACTAGAGAGTAACTTAACTGATAAAACGAATCTGTATTCGAGCATGGCCATGCATTTCAGTTACGACTCCTCGAGTGGCCCTGAGAAATGATAAAATCCTGATAAGGGTTTGGATATTTCCCTCAACTCGAATCCTGCCGATATCGCGCAGCATGAAATAACCCAGAAAAAATCCTCTTGGCCCCTGTTACGATGACCGTGGGAAAGAAACCAAAGTTACCCAAAATCTGCCTTAATCTCAAGAGACAGTTGAAAGTCAAAAGACTCGACTCTAAGGAACACTATGGAGGTCCTATCCACGACCTGGCACCCAATGTTATAAAACATTTAGGACTCCATAACGTTGTCACGGGGTGTCCTACGAGATATTCGTATAACTCGCCTTTGTGATTGGTCAGTCATCCGTTTGACTTATGGCTCGTTGAACCCACCATCAACCAACGTCACAAAATGATTACCTGAGTTATCAGCTCAAGTGGGTAATCAAGGACTAAAACGATGTAATGTTATTCAGTTCACTTTGTGGTGTTCAAAATTGGCGTACAATTCCACATGAAAAACAAAACATTATATATCATAACAATGAGGTTGAATAGAGTACACGAGAAAATGAATTATTACATGAATTCATAAAAGAGTACTACAATTTAGGAACACATCTAATTCCAATGGAATGAATGTGCCCTTCATGCTTATCACGAGGTAATGCTTTAGTGAGAGGATCAGCTATGTTGTCATCCGTAGCGATCTTATCAATGAATATCTCCTTTTACGTGGACTCAGTTGTAGAACCTGCTGTAACACTCTGTTTAGAACTTTTCCAGCTGACAGCAGCGCCATTAAGAGTAAAAATGAATCCAGACTGAGATTTCGAGTCGTCTCGATCCGTTTGGAAGCTAGCATCTGCGTAACCCGTGGCGCAGAGCGTCGAGTCGCCTCCGTAAGTCAATCCCCAATCTTTAGTCCTCCGTAGGTACTTAAGAATGTTTTTCACGGCCATCCAGTGTTGTTCACCTGGATGAGCTTGAAATCGACTTGTCATACTCAATGCATATGCAATCGTTTGGACGTGTGCATATCATGGCATAAATAATCGATCCTATAGCCGAAGCATAAGGAATCCGAATCATGCGCTCTTTCTCTTCCAATGTCTTAGCTTCTTGAGTCTTGCTCAAGTGAAGCCCAGTAGTCATAGGAAGGAACCCCTTCTTGGAGTTCGTCATGCTGAATCTCTCTAGAATCTTATCTATGTAAGACTCCTGACTGAGAGACAACATCCGTCGTGATCTATCCCTGTAGATATGGATGCCCAAAATTCTTTGTGCCTCTCCCAGATCTTTCATTTGGAAGTGGTTTTTCAACCATGCTTTAACCGAAGATAAGAGAGGTATGTCATTCCCAATCAAGAGTATGTCGTCGACATACAGTACTAGGAATACAATCTTGCTCCCACTCGACTTGATATAGAGACATGGTTCCTCGACTGATCGAATGAACCCATTCTCTTTTATCACTTGGTCGAAGCGATGATTCCAACTCCGTGATGCTTGCTTAAGTCCATAGATGGAACGCTTAAGCTTGCAAACCTTCGTAGGATTTTCTGGATCAATAAAACCCTCGGTTTGTACCATGTACAACTCTTCCTCCAAATAACCGTTTAAGAAGGCGGTTTTAACTTCCATTTGCCATATTTCATAATCGTGAAATGCGGCGATCGCTAAGATAATCCGAATGGAACGTAGCATGACTACGGGTGCAAACATCTCATCGTAGTGCAAGCCTGACACTTGGGTGAAACCTTTAGTAACTAGTCTAGCCTTGTGGATTCTTGTTGTCCTTCTATGGCAGGCTTTATCTTGTAAAGCCATTTACATTGAAGGGGACGCACTTTTGCAGGTAGGTCCACAAGATCCCACACGTTGTTCTCATACATGGAGTCCATCTCGGATTGCATGGCTTCTAGCCAAAGCTTTGAGTCAGAACTGGTCATGGCACCTTTATAGGTTGTGGGTTCATTACCCTCTAGGAGTAAGACGTCATCCATATCATGTTCCTCGACCATACCAATGTATCTGTCCGGAGAAATGGAGACTCTTCCCGACCTCCTAGGTTCCTCAGGAATATCTACCGCAGCCTCGGTTGAAGGAACTGTTTCCTCCAATGGTTGCTCGGTAGTTGGTTCTTAAATCTCCGATAAATCGAAGGTTCTATTACTCGACTCGTTCTCGAGAAATTCTTTCTCTAAGAACGTCGCACTGGCCGCAACAAAAACACGTTGTTCGGTTGGCGAGTAGAAGTAATGACCAAAAGTTCCCTTTGGATAGCCTATAAAGTATGTCTTGACCGATCGCGGGCCGAGCTTATCCTCGTGTCTCTACTTGACATAAGCCTCGCAGCCCCAAACCCGAATAAAGGACAAGTTAGGGACCGTTCCCCTTCCATAATTCATATGGAGTCTTGTCAACAGCTTTAGACGGACTTCGGTTAAGTATTAGAGCGGCTGACAAAAGAGCATAGCCCCACAATGAATCAGGCACAACGGTGTGACTCATCATGGATCGAACCATATCAAGTAGAGTTCGATTTCTCCGTTCGGACACACCATTTAATTGTGGTGTTCCAGGTGGAGTCAACTGTAGAACGATGCCACAGTCTTTAAGGTGTTGATCAAACTCGTGTGAAAGATACTCATCACCACGATCAGAACGTAGTGCTTTAATCTTTCTTCCCAGCTGGTTCTGTACCCGATTCTGGTATTCTTTGAACTTGTCAAAGGATTCACTTTTATTTTTCATCAAGTAGACATAGCCATATCTACTCAAATCATCCGTGAAAGTGATGAAATACCTATAGCCTTCTCGTGCGTTGATCGACATAGGGCCACATACGTCCGTAGGTATGAGTCCTAAAAGGTCGGCAGCGCGCATTCCAACACCTTTGAAGGAAATACGAGTCATCTAACCGATGAGACATGATTCACACGTGCCATATGATTCAAAATCAAAGGCCGAGATAGCTCCATTCTGTATGAGCTGTTTTACGCGTTTCTCATTTATGTGTCCCATACGACAATGCCATAGGTAAGTTTGATCTTTGTCACCTACCTTTAATCTCTTATTATTCACATTAATATTTCAGTGGTTTGATCTAAAACATAAATTCCATTCATGGAAACTGCCTTGCCATAAATCATATTGTCTAATGAGAAAATACAACTGTTATTTTCTATTACAAATGAAAAACCAAGTTTGTCAAGTGCAGAAACTGAAATAATGTTTTTGGATAAACAAGGAACATAATAACAGTTATATAAAGATAACTCGAATCCACTTGGAAGCTGGATCACGTATGTTTCCCTCGAGACTGCTGCAACACGTGCTCCATTCCCGACACGCAGGTCAACCTCACCCTTGATGAGGGGTTCTTGGTTTCGGAGGCCCTGCACATGATTACATAGATGAGAACCACAACCAGTATCTAGTACCCAAGTTTCGTAACTTGCATGGTTAATCTCAATCATGTGAATAAAAGAAGAAGAAGACATACCAACAAGAGTAACACGGCCTGCCTTAATGTCCTCACGATACACGGGGCATGAGCGCCTCCAATGCCCAGTCTTGTGGCAATGGTGGCATTCCATGCTATTATCCTTGCTCTTTGTTTTGCCCTGTGAGTTGCTCGACTCACCTGGCCCACTCTTAGTAAATCCTGACTTCTTAAACTTGGGCTTGCCTACTGTTAGGTCGCCCTGAGCTTTAGCTTTTCCCTTATCCTTACCCTTACTGGAGATCATGAGAACATCCTGCTTCTCGCTCTCCCACTTAATTTCAGATCCTTCTCGGTCTGTACGAGAAGGGAGTGGAGCTCATGAGGAGACTTCTTCATGTCGTTCATGTAATAGTTGGCCCTATAGAGGGCGAACCCATCATGAAGCGAATGAAGCATTCGATCAACGATTATGTTCTCACTGATCTTGCAGTTTAGGGCCTCTAGTTTCTCGATATTCTCAATCATGTTGAGAATATGTGGGCTAACCGCTTGGCCCTTCTGGAGTTTCGCCTCAAAGAAGCGACAGGTATGCTCATAAGAAACGATCCTCGGAGCTTTTGAGAATTCGTTAGTGAGCGTGGTGAAAATCTTGTTTGCACCATGGGTTATGAAGCGTCTTTGCAAATTTGATTCCATTGCATAGATGAGTACGTTCTTTATCGCACCCGCTTCCATGACGAAGTCGCTATGAGCGCGAACTTCGTTAGCTCTAGCTCCAGTTCCTGGGTGTGCAGGAATGGGCTCAGTTAAGTACTTGAGCTTTCCGTCAGCAATGGTAGCATTCCGTAGTGCTGCCTCCCAGTCAGAGAAGTTCGACCCATCATTCCTCAGTCTAGTAGACTGATTCATGGAGTCCATGAAGGCTTTTAGCCAGGATTCACGTGCTAGCTTGGCACTTGGCATTGGGTCTTCACCAGCCATTAGTTATACAACAGTTTAATTGAACGTGTTCTACACTGAAAAGAAGATAAAACAGAACCATATAAGCAACTCATTGTTGTGATTTAAGTCTATATTAAAATGTATTTAAACTCGTAGACTCATGCATTTATATAATTGATCTCCCTCAAGAATTATATAAACGATCCCAAGACTCAATTTCCGTATATTGATAAGCCCACAGCTCGGCTAATTCCACCGTTGGAACTCTTGGTCGATAGATTTCCGTAAATCCTATCTATTAGTCCATCTCAGTCGCTAGATAGTATCGAGTGACCATGATGTTGAGATAAAATAAATCATCTGTTCCCACTTACCCGACGTAGAAGGGGTCATATTATGCCTACTGACGAAGAAGGGATTCATGGGAGTCTGATTTATAAAGACTATTCTCAATTTTTGGTTATACGAGGAAGACCCCATCAACTTTTATTTATCCATTTTAAGTGAACTAATATCTAGCATATGCGTTAATGAATGAAATAAAGTGATGGCTTTGCAATTGACATGTGACATCTGTATTGTCACAGAAAACTAACGCGTAACCTCTACATGAGTCAGTTTTCAGGCATGTTATAGGTGGTTTGGTTTTAGGCGGAATATGATGCAAGCTATTATCGTTGAAAGCGTAAAATAAATGCAATAAACGTAAATAAAAGGTCCTAGTGTGGCCTATCCTACCAAAATAAACATAAAACAATAACTTGGAATCCACCGTTGGACCCTAGAAGCTTGTCTTGATGTTTGATGAGCTCCATTTCGGTCATTATCTTCGTTGTTAATTCTTCATTTTCGGTCCCGATATGACCTCGTTTTGCGTGCCTTTGCTCGTTTTTATGCCCGTTACCTCGACTATTCCTTTTTGGTTTACATTTTGTAGGTATCGTGGCGGGAGCGAAGAAACGGGAGCAAACGAGATGAATTTAGAGCGAATTATTAAGAAATGTGAAGAAATTAGCAAGAAGACCTCCAGGCCCTCCCAGCCGGTTCCAAGCCGGCGGCCGGTAGGCCGGCTAAGGAACCTTGACTTGACTTTTGTGAAAAATACGAAGAAAGTTACAGATCCATGGTTCAGGGTTCCCAGCCGGTGGCCAACCGGCAACCGGTCAGCCGGCTGGGGATCATGTTCTATACTTAGTCATTTTGAAGAAATGAAGAAAATGCAACTTTGGGTAGATTATTACAAAAGGGCTCCCAGACGGTGGTCGACCGGCGGCCGGTCCACCGGCTGAGGGTACCTGTACACTCAAGAAAAAAGAGGAAAAATCAGAAGTGAGGATTAGGCCTCCCAGCCGGTGCCAGACCGGCAGCCGGCCGGTCGGTTGGGAAGCATGGCCATTTGAAGAATTGTTTCAGAAGTCCATATTTGGACTCTCAGCCGGTCCCGGACCGGCAGCCGGTCGACCGGCTGGGAGTCATATTTCGGAATTTCACGCACTATATAAACCCGCACTTAGTCTATTATTTGATACGGAACTTTTGAGATATTTTCATACTTATTTTAGGGTTTTTACTGTTTCATTGAAGATACTTAGCTATCAAAACTCTTTTAAAAACTTTAATCCTTTCTTAGATTTTACTTTAATCTTGTAGTTCTTGTTAATCATTCCTTAATCCTAGAAGATCAATAGTTTACATTTGTAGTTTTGGGTGTATTTTGAAGATATTTGAGAGAATTCTTCATTTGTATCCAAGTCCTTCACTTTAATGCAACCATTGGTATAATCTTCCTTTCTCTTGTTTAGTATTTTCATTTGTTTACATTTATCTCAAGTTCTTTTTAATCTATTGTTTGTTTTTGCCATTTCCCATAATGTTTATCATCTATACTTCACTTGTTCATGTTTCCTTCTTAGTCATGTGTGAGTAGTTTCATTCTAGGGTTAGGGGTTTGCTTGGGTAGTTAGTAGCCATGAAATATGCTTAGGGTTAGTCTTGTTTTGCCTATTTGGTTAAGTTTTCACATCATGCATGTTACGTGTTCGACGAATTGCCTCAACGACGGTTGGGTATTAGTCTTCGCTTTGTTTGCTTTAGACGATGGTCTTGAGTTTCATGAGCATGTTTATGTGTTAGGTTAGCTTGGTTTGTAGCGAAAGCTAGGACTAGTCTTGACCTAAGGGTAGTTGACTCGAGAGAAGAGACGACCCTAGACTTACCATAGAAGTGACACAAGATCGTTATTTAATGTTTGGCTATCGGCTTACCTAAGTGACCCCCGACACCCTAGTCCTCTTTATCATCAATTTCATCTCGATTTATTTGCTTTAATTGTTTGTCCTTAGTTGATTAGTCATTCCAAAACCAAACCTATTACCCCGACTCTAGCTTCAATTAGAACGTAACTATACAACTTCCCCACCGTCTTTGCGAACGATAACCCTATTATACTACTATTTTGGGTTTATAAATTTGTTTAATCGTGAGAACCGACGACTTAATCTCGCGCATCAATGTTCCATCTTGGTCCTTGCAGCGGGAGTGAGCATCCGGTCTCCGTCTTTGGTCTTCACAAAATTACTAATTTAAATTACAAATATAACCCTATTTACATTCTAATTTAAATACAAAAGTAATTACATGGCAAAAACCCAAAACGGAGATTCAAGATCTCAAAATTACAAGCAAGACCGTGTTTCATCATTACGGTAACACAATCTTCTAAGGCCACACTAAGTTGCAACCGTTTGCAAAATTAAATACGTTATAGAAAGCATTTAAAAGACATTCAACAAGACGATAAATAAAATGCATCAACTAAAATTAAAATTCATTCATGACATAATACTGTTATTATGATTAACAAATTTTACCAAACCACCTTTACGGGATTAAAATTATGTGATTATACCGTTTTAACCACTTTAATTTTAACAAGATTATAATCCATTATCTTAAACCGTTTTAAAATAAAATGTATCATGCGAGAGTGAACCGTTTCACAAAAATAATATACTATTTCCGTATACAGCATATTACTTTTTGGCCAAGGGAAAATAAAAACAAGTTATTTTCGGAAAAATAAAACATGACTGTTACAGGGAAGTGGTCGACCGACCTACTGTTAAAAAAAAAAATCCTGTATCAGCAGAGAGGTCTACCGACCTCATGACGAAAAAAAAAATTTCCTGTAACTGCAGAGTGGTCGACCGACCCAATAAACAGGTCGACCGACCACAAAATACCAAGTCGAGTTTCTGAAAACGCGAAATTGCTGTACTTTCAATCAAAACAAGTTTTAACCTTTGATTCAAAACGCGTAAATCAAAATAAACAGCAATTAGGGTTCACATATTGTCAAGAATATCGATTAATTAACAATATGTAAACAGAAATCGAAAACAATATCGATTATACAAAAGAGAAACTGCCGAAAAACAGAAACCCTACGCGGGTGTTGGTCGACCGACCACATAAATGGGTCGACCGACCCACACGCCGGCAGAAAACGATTTTCAAAATTTTTAAACAAAACTTATGAAAAACACAAAAGTAAAATTTCGTGGCCTTGTCTCTGATACCACTTGTGGGGAATAAAGCATGTATTCGCCCTAAAACGTGAAGGATTTTAACGAATTTTACAATTGAGATTATTGTCATAAGTTAATAAAAACATGAAAATGAATACAACCTTGAGTCCTTGCGCAAAAGGCCTAAGAACAGGAATTAAAGTAAATTCCCTCCTATAATGTGACAATTCGTGTTTTAAAGTAATTTTATTAGCTTCTAATGTTATGTGGTGTCACTTTCCGTGTTTGCTACATGCTTTTTTGGATCAGTTGTGTTGACTTTGGGATGGTGAACTTCGGGGACGAAGTTCATTTTAAGGAGGGAAGACTGTAATACCTCGTATTTTGTTGTTAATATGTTGTGTTTTATTTTAATTCTAAGTATTTATTTTGGCACGTAGAGATAGTTTTTGGACGTAGTACTCGATAATTAATTGATCGCATAAGGTGTTTTATATTTTTATGAGGTTAGTTAAGTGTCGAGTATGAGTCGTAGTTATCAAACCGGGTTTTAAAAGCTTTTGGGGAACCTCGAGGTGCGTGCCAAGTAAGACAGCCCATCTCGAAATCAGAAGCAAGCCCATACCCATATATCAAAATTTTTCATAAACCCTTGTGTGCAGCCTTATAAAACACTCCCAAAACCCTAACCCTAATCTAGTCGACACCTGCCTATCACACACATCTTACAGCAGCCGCCACAGAGAGTAGTGAGGGAGGTTTACACGGTGGTCTAGGGTGGTCTAAGGGTGGTAGTTTCGCGCAGGAAAAGAGGTACACACACACGCACCCTTCGTTCTTCTCTGTTGTCGTCTGTTTTATTGCTTTTGTACACTTATGTAATCATGCTTAAAGTTTCTGGTCTTCACGTATTATGAATCTAGGAGGTGTAGTACTCGTTTTTAAATCTTTGTTGTGTCTTCTTTGGCTGCCTAGGACCTCCGTCGACGGCCGTTTAGTTGTTGGTGTCAGAACAATAATTTAATTTTCAGAACAGTATGTTTTATGTGGGTTGTTTTCGTGCCTTCTTGAGTCTTCATAGGTACCCGTTTTAGAGGGGTGTTAGGGCAGTTTATATGGGGGTATGCAGGGCTGTCGTAGGGTGGTTCTTGTGGTGGTCCTTAGTCGTGTACAAGGTTTTTAAAGTGAGGTTCGTTTTAATGGTTGCAGCGTGAAACAGGGAGTTGTTTTGGGTAGGCTGGGTATACTGTCGTGTAAGTGGTGGTGTTTGCGGTGTCGGCAACCACTAGCTTCGTCCCTGGAACCACCGTGGCTCAAGGGAGAGCCTGGTGGTGTCATGGGTGAAGGCGGTGGTCGCGTTTGGTGGCAGAAGGGGCGTGTATATGGGTGGTTGGTCGGTACGGTTCTGTTCGCGTTTTCCCTGTTCGCGTGTTCCTGTTCGTGCTTTACTATTGTTTTGCGTGGGGGCTGTTACTTATGCTACTATTGTTTAATTAGTAAGATGTTAGTATTAAAACCATTAATATTATTATTGATATAGTAAGAGTACAAATTTTATTAGTTTTGTTATTTAAATTGTTGTTGATACTAGAATTTATTTTAATGTTAGTATTGGTTTGAGTATGTCAAAAGTTAGCATATGTGACTATTGTTTTGGTATGCTATAATTAGTAAGTCTAATTTTAGCAAGTTATCTTTTTAGTAAGTTCTAATTAATCTGTAACAATGGTTTAATGGTGGAATGCTATATTTGGTAAGTACTATTTTTAGTAAGTCTTTATATAGTAAGCTATTTGGGTAATAATCGATATGTATATTTAGTTAATAATAATTGGTACGTGAACGGACATGCTGATGTGTACTTAGTCACAAGAAGCTATAAGTAAATTATTTATGAGTAAGTGATTTAGTAATGATGGATGTATGAATAGAATTTAATATTAAGTAATGTTTTTAGGAACTGAATTTGAAGTGGAATATTTCTAGACGGTGACTTCTATTCGCAGACTTGCTACCTCCAGGTAGGATACACTGGTACCATATTTTATGACTCATTATGAATGTATGTGGTTTTGTATGAATGGATGCAAGCATGAATTGTATGAGCATGATATCATATGGATAGTTTATTGGTATTGCATTCGTGAGCATGCATATGCATAGAGATTGAGATAGTTGTGGATCAGATGTTATTCTGATATAAAGCCCAGGGTGGTTCTGCAGACCAGGCCTGGTGTCTTATCAGCTTTTGAGCTGGTGTTCGGCGACGGCCGATTATAGTCTGCCGGGAGGTTCGGTATGGCTGGGAGTTACGGGTTTGAGAATGAGATTGAGCTCGAGCATGTTATAATCATTTGCATATTACTGTTTTGTTGCATTACTTATTATTGTGTTATCCTACTCAACCGCGAGGTTGACAGTGTATTCGTGTTCACCTACAATGATCCGGAATGGGGAGTAGATCTTTCAGGTCAGAGACAGGTGGACTAGGACTGGGCATGGAGGAGAGACATGGACTAGACCTACCTAGCTATTAGATCACCTAGCTTTCTCATAGTTGAACACTTATTTTATTTCAGTTGTTTTGGAAGTCTGTTGGACTATGCCTTGTAATAGTTTTTAGTTTAATCATTTATATTTAAAGTACTGTGTTTCTTTCACTATAAATATCTACTACCCTGGTTTATCCAGGATGGTAACGGTCCTATTTACTCTGGAAGTCCTAGTTCAGGCTCCTAGGTAAATGGGGGTGTTACATATAACTTGCACCCAAGACTTTGTTTAAGACGATGCCGCGTGTGCTAGAAAGGCTCTCCAATTGCCTTGCAATATGGGGAGAGTTTTGTGAGGTTTTGATGTGAGATCTGAGTTTTGGGAAAATCGTGTTCTCAAAACCCTAATTATGAGAATTGTAATCAACCAGTGTCTGACAAAAGGAGAAGGACTCTCCTTTTGTAGCAGGAGGGTCGGCCGAACGGTTATTAGGTGAGGGTGGGCTTTTCCACTCTCATCTTATTTCAGTTCATGGTTCGACCCGATTTGCTAAATATTATTCGCGGGATTTTAATTATAAATCGCACACATGTTATCAGATATTAATGCAATCGGTACATTAATAATGGTCTGATAAAATTACGATATTGTATAATTACCCAAATTAATATAACTGTTTATATTAATACGCAAATTCAATATTTAATTAAATATAACCGTTTATATTTAATTTTACGAATTAATCATGTAATCCGTATTAGCTAAAATTATTTAATCCGTATTAAATAATAATCTCAACATCTTATTGACTAATTTAATAGTCAATACCTCTGACTAACTGTTTAGTCGTATTCGGCATAAATGTGACTGTATTTTCATACCTTCACATCTCTTAAACGTGTCCTATAGGTGTGACGTATAGGGACCAGTTGATTACCGCCATCCGTATGACAATAACGTCAAACTTATCTAGCAAGCCAACCGTTATTGATAAACGTGGATCAACTAATAATAATACTGAAGTATGCCCTTGTGATCCTTAAAGAGATTTAGTAAGTCATTGTACTTAATTGTCAAGGACACCAGCCCCAACAATAATTACATAATATATTATACTCTTGCATATTTAGTTAAAATTTGAGAATTACATAATTTTTTTTCTTATCTTATCTTATTTAGGGTTATTAAGAACTAATGTAAGCTAAGATATTTTATATCTTATTTGATATTATTCATTTCTCAATTAAGAAGATTTGCTATAAAATTTTATCTAGAGTAATAAGATTTAACCATTTTACTTTCCTGAGCAGGAGATCCTTCAGCAGACTTGACAATTTTTGGGACAGGGCATCGCTTCTTTGGGGCCATTTTTCCAAGAAGGTTAAAAAAGATGATTGGAGTATACTTTGATTTGGCTATATTTGTTTTAGATTGTTGTAAGCTGACTTGGAGGGATGATGGGCAATCAAAGAATAATCGCAGGTTTTATAGAAAAAGAATAAGAGTAGAAGAGTTTGGATGAGAAACAAACTCTCAACAAACCCCTGTTTATAAGGGAAATCACAACAAACGACGGGAATAACCTAGGGAGCTAAGCACAGGAAAACTAGCCGTTACAAAAAACTTGCAGGATTTGACGTTTAGAATTCCAGTAACGGATATATTCACACCAGAATTACTGAGCAGGTTGACACATTATTCCTGGTCTGATCAGACACGAATAAAATGTCAAGGGGCAATTGTTGGGCCATAATTAGCCTGATCAGATATGCATGTAGTCCGGATAAGCGAGACAGGCCCAACAAGGGATACCCCGGACACGCATAGGGATTCAAGAAGAGCCAGGCTAAGTCCTACCTTGAGCAGGTTACGTTCCTGACCAGCTGGGCAAGTAGGAGCTAAGCAGAATGAAAACAAGCCTGATATGTACACTGTGAACAACAAGGCAGGAAACGACTAAAAAGAATAAGATCTTAGCCCCTATTTTAAGGAGTACCAAGTCAGAAACCCTAAGCAGATGTTGGAGAAACGTGTGATCATGGAGTAAGAGTAAAGTCGTTAAGGCTGATAGAGTCAACCCGATTAATAGGAAGTGTGCCCTATTAATCCGGAACCACATTTAACATAAGAATAAGAACGTTGGAGCATCCAACGTTCAGATAATAAGTAGTATATAAGCAAAGTCATTTATATAGAGCAGAGGTGGGTAATCAGTTTTTGATACTATTTAATATCCTAAGTTTATTCAAGTAATCATAATCATTTTGTAACATTTTGTTCAAAAACAATACCCTAACAAATTAAACCTCTATCAAATATTCTTTGTTTTTATTATTGTTAATTGAATTGGAGCTAGATACCCTACATTTAATACGCCCTTTAGCTTGATCCCTTCAGGGAAATCCTTGCTAAAACAATGTTTATTTATTTTTATATCATTATATGGTAATAGTGCTTAATTTGTTTTTTACTCGGTTCATTTCTGAACACTAGAAGAACAATTAATACACTTTCTTATTAACATAAGATAGTTGAGTATTTAACGATACTTATTGAGAATTAAGTATTTAACGGTACTTGATTGAGTTACAGTTAGAGTTAGTTGTACGAGTTAGATTAGTGATTTTGTAATTCGTAGACAAGTACTAAATTTATTAATCGAGAATAATGGACATAGGTTTCGGTTTGTGAAACTGAACCACTTTAATATATCGTGTGTCCTTCACCCTTTGTTTTCGTTCCTTTATTTTGTTCTCCATATTCAATGGATAAATTAGTTAAAGTTTAATCAATAAACTTTAATTAATTAATCAATCAATCATTAGTTTTTATTTATCAAAAAGGTTGGCTGAAGTTTTTAATATTCAATTCAGCCCCTCCTCTTGAGTATTTCGGATAAATAAACTCTTCAATTGGTTCAGAGCCTCGTGCTCTTGATTACTTTACCGTATAGACTGATCCATTTTTTGTCTATTTTATTTTTATCTTTGTGAGACACGGATTCCAAATACTTAGGCTATGTTTGGATAGGGGGATTTGGAGGGAAAGGGAGGGATGAAGTTTCTCTTGTTTGGATACAATATTTAGAGGGAGGGAAATGAGGGGAAAAAAAAATAAGAGGATCTATTTTCTCTCCTTTAGTTCAAATTGATTTCTTTCATAAGGAGGTGAGATTTGGAAGGAAAACACAACTTCACATCTTCATAGTGGTATGGGAAGTGTATTATTGTCATTATTCATCATATTCCATAACATCCTCCATACAATATATCATGTCCCTCTTTTATCCCCTCCCATTTCCCTCTTAAGATTTTTATTATCCAAACAACCACAATTCCCCTCCCCTCCCCTCACCTCACCTCACCTCACCTCCCTTTCTCTCCCCTCCCATTCCCTCCAAAAGTTGTATCCAAACACACCCTTAAAGTGTCCTATTTTTTATGAGAAAAATTACAGTTTATGGAAAAACATGATGATTCACTATATTAAAGGAAATGATTATGAGTTTAGGAGGATCATACATAATGGACCAAAAAAGATTCTGGTCACATCTATGGTTCATATCTTCCTAGTACATACAATAATTTAACACAATTAATATGATTGTTAAATTTCTGTGGTGTCTTTACACGCTTCAACAAAAACACCACACTAATTTCCTTCATTTCCTTTATTTCTTCTCAAATTCTTATTTAAAACGACAATATCTATCTTAAACTTAAAACGTGTTTAGTTATAGTAGATTGGTAGATAAACCAAAAGAAATATGTCAATATATTAACAAAAGATTTGTGTTATGTATAAAAGGAAATGATTAGGAGTGTAGGAGGATCATACATAATGGACCAAAAAAGATTCTGGTCACGTCATCTGAAGACACTACCTATGAGAAAAAAGAGAGAACTATATTGAGGCAGATTATTAAATTGTAGAGAAAAATTCCAAAACAATGAGTCTGTTACATAATGGCATGATTATTACTGAATTTAATCGATTCTCATCATGCAATTCTGCCAAGGAAATATGGGATAATCTTGAATTGGCCTACGAAGGAACTTCCATCGTTAAGAAACACATCATAGACTTACTAAATCAGAGATATGAACTGTTCACAATGGAAAAGAATGAATCAATCGATAGTTTGTCTGCACGGTTTTCATGTATCATTAACGAAATTAAAAACCTTTAAAGGAAATTCGATTCAGAGGACATAGTCCGAAAAATCCTCAGGAGTTGAAAAATGGCAACCAAAGATCACCGCAATTGTGGAAGCTAAAGACCTCACTCAACTTACCTATCAAGAGCTCATACATTTACTCATGACTCATGAGATCATGCTTAACAAAGATGATGATGAACCAGCTAAGGGTAAGAGTGTGGCTCTACAAGCTTCAACGAGTGACAATGAGCCTAAGTTAGAAGATGAAACCATGTTGGTTACTAGCATGAGTGAGTAGTCATCTCCGTCTAGGAAAAGTGGGTCATGCATTAGTTTATAATTTACTATTTTAATGTAAATATGTTTCACTTTTTAGTAATTGTTTATAATTACTTGGAGAGTGTGATTTTTGATAATAACATACTTTTGTCTAATACAACATCTAAAATTAATTACAATGAGTATTTTCAATATGTAAATTTTTAAGATCATTTATATATTTTGTAACGATCAATAAGTTATATATGAATTATATGTTTCAATAGTTATATATAGTTAAATTGTTAAATTACAAATATTTAATCATGTTGTGCCTTAATTAGACATATTCAAAAGCTACCTGAAAATATTAAGTCAGAGTAATAGTTAACATATTTTTATTATTTAATTTTAAAAATTAACCGGGATAAAACAAATTTAATATTATTTTCAAAACAAATCTGTATATTATACACTGGCTTAAGACTAGTTGTTGGATACGGTAACAAGCATTTCATACAACATTAAATTTCATTTCGTTCCCTCTCCTTCAGAACAGTCGGAAATGGAGGGAAAGTCAAGAACTGCCATTTTCAAAAACTCCACTGAACCATTAAAAAACTTATCAAGAACAACCAAGAATACAACAATCTCTCTTTTTCTCTTGTTCATGATTCTCACCATTTTTACCATCATTTTCTCACTCAAACAACACAATTCTTCTCTTCCAGAATCCAACCAAAACCCCATTCTACAATCGCTAAATCCCACCATCAAAACTGCCTGCGCCGCAACCCTATACCCATCTCTCTGTCTCACCACTCTGTCTTCCTCCCCTACGAACGCCACCACCCCCCACCGTCTCTTAAGGGCTTCAATCAAGCACACAATTGACCACATTTCGATATCTCAGTTGGATATTGTCAGTTTCTTTGCCCAACAACAGCTTAACATGCAAGAAACCAATGCCTTGAATGATTGCCTTGATATGATTGATCAAACCCTCTTTGAATTAGACCAAGCCTTGATTCATGTTCGAGTTTCGACTCGTTTCTTGCCTCAAAAATTTGGTGATCTCAAGACCCTTTTAAGTGCGGCTATGACTAATGAGAATACTTGCATTGATGGGTTCTCTGATTTGGATCGATTCGGACCCGGATTTAATCCCCAAAAGGGTTACAGAATCTATCTTGAGATTAGATTAAAACCCATTATTCATATGATCAGTAATTCCTTGGCAATTATCAAACATATGGAGGGCATAAACAAAGAGCAGCATGATCCTCATCACGAAAATGGATTAGAATCGGGGATGCCGACATGGATAAGTAGGAAGGAGAGGAAGTTGATTGGGTTAGGGAATTACAAGATTAAGCCGAATGTGGTGGTTGCCAGTGATGGAAGTGGTGATTATGTGACAGTTGGGGAAGCAATTAAAATGGCGCCAAATATGAGTATGAGTCGGTATATCATCAAGATTAAGGCCGGAGTTTATATCGAAAATGTGGACGTACCAAGGCGTAAAATGAATATAATGTTGATGGGGGATGGGATTAATTCTACTGTCATTACTGGATCTAGGAGTTTCGTTGATGGGTTTTCGACTTTCACTTCGGCAACGTTGAGTATGTCTCCTTCTTTGGCAATAAATTCGTACTTGTGGTGTTGAACTTCCGTTGTCTAATCATATGATAAACAGATTCATTTTAGTCGAGCCCAAATCATTTCGAGTCTATTGTTTGTGTATTAACTATTAAATGATGCACAAAGAATAGTGAAAACATGCTGTCACACTTAATGGTTGATGAAATATGAACCGTCATACTGTCATATAGTGTAACGTCAGATTTACAGGTTGCACCAGATTTCTACAACCTGAAAATCGTTCATTTAATTTGATCACAGTATAATGCACTTAGAAGTTACAACCTAGCTAATTTACATAATGTTACATTTTTCAGCTGTGGGGGGAGATAGGTTCTTGGTGAGAGACCTTACAATCGAGAACACAGCAAACCCTGACAAATACCAAGCTGTAGCAGCTCGAATAAACTCAAACTCGGGTTTTTACCGCGTCAATTTCAGCTCTCACCAGGACACACTCTATGCCCACTCGCTCCGCCAATTCTACCGCGAATGCATCATTGAGGGTACAGTTGATTTTATTTTCGGAAATGCTGCTGCCATTTTCCACAACTCCCAAATTCTGGTCCGAAAACCCAATAAGGGTCAAACCAACATGATCACAGCCCAGAGTCGTGGGGACCCGAATCAGAATACCGGATTCTCGCTTCAGAACTGCACTTTTCAGGCATCTGCTGATTTTACAAGTATGGACAGGAAGCGCATATTCACGTTCCTGGGTCGGCCGTGGAGGAATTATTCTAGGACAATTGTGAGCCGGAGTTATTTGGGTGATTTGATCCATCCCCTTGGGTGGTCCGAGTGGAATGAGTACAGTAATTTGGATACTGTGGAGTATATTGAGTACAAGAATTTCGGACCCGGGTCAGATACGAGATTCCGAGTCGGGTGGAAAGGGTATAAGGGAAATTGCACTGAGGACGTAGTTAAGAGGTTTAACATTGGAGCATTTCTTCATACTCCAGAAGATTGGCTGAACACAACAAGGTTCCCTCTTTTTCATGCCCAATGAAGGGTAGTTAGGTCAAAGAGTTGGTCGTTAGTAGGACATTATTTTGTATTTTTTGTGTGTACATATATATCACTCTCTTCAGATAGAAAATTATCATGTATACCGGTCGTGGTAAATACCTTGTATTAATGAGTTTATTTGGGTCACTCGTGGTAAATACTCGACTCATTATTATCTTGGTAGTCCACCGAATCAGACAATCAGTGCCACTCGACCGAGTAGTAAGCTTTCTCGCTCTTAATTCGTTGCTTATCAACCCTAAACCTTGCTTAACCCTAATAATAAGTTGCTAAACACTTTTTACACAATTCTTACCATCCTAATCGTTCAATAGTGAAAGTGGGATTCTTTCCCGTGGATTGCAATTTCTTCCCTTGCATGCGGTCTTAATGCTTTGGCTGGTTTGATTCGTAAAATCTTTAGCCATTGTTTGAATTGAGCGAATTGGAGGAAAAGGGAGGGGAGAGAAAGGGAGGGATTTATTTTCCTTTGTAATAACTGCATGCGATTATAAATGTACGTGGCTGATCTGTTATGGTATGTGTGAAACACTGTAAGCGTGAATGGCTAAAGGTAAGGATATCTTTACTCATCCTATAATTTTTGTTATTGTTGATTAATTATTGTGTGTATTTTTCATAACGCGTATTTTCAAGTGGGGTGATAGGGATTTTTGCATACCCTAATAAAGATAAACTAGTGTAACACCCGTGAAAATTCACGGGGTTGTTCAATTCAATTTTTATAGAGAAGGATCAATTAAACTGTTAAATATGCTAATAACGGATGTGGTGTGTAGGTAAATGATTTAATAAAAATAAATAAAAAAGTCTATATATAGTAAGATAAAAGTTTGTATTTTCAAATACAAAGTAGTATAGAGTAGAATATAAAAACTGGAAAGTTTAAGAGAAACTCTGGAGCGAGATAGTATGAAGTAAAGTAATGAGTAAGACGGAGTTATGAGCTGGGAATTGTATAATGAGGTTACGGGGACGTAACCGTATTTTAAGGAGGATGGGATTGTAAAATCTCAATGATTTAAGATATGACAAATTTATATGTCATGGTTGTTACATGTCATGGTTGTTTATATGTCGTGGTTGGCTGACGACGATTGACTATACTTGGAAATGCTGATTTCTTATGTGATGCTCTATATCATGGTTCGTTAGATGTCATGTGCTCTGTTGTATGTTAAACTTTGAGGACAAAGTTCTCTTAACGAGGGTAGAATGTAACATTTCACGTTTTGAAACTTATATAAGTGCCACGGGTGATGTTAAATGCTTGTTATGTGTTTCGTTATCGTTATGGGATGGTGAGCTTCGGGACGAAGTTCACTCTAAGGGGGGAACACTACAAAACAATGCGCTATTTGCGACGGAATGGTCCGTCGCAAAAAGGGTGAAATCCGTCGCAAAATCATCATTCGCGACGGACTGTGTCTGTCCCTTATTTTTGTCGCAGAAAGTTATTTTGCGACGGATTTTTCCGTCACAAAAGTTTTGCGACGGATTGACCAAGGTTTGCGATGGATTGAGTTTGACCTTCTGGTCAAGGTCAGTCAACATTTGCGACGGAATTTCCGTCGCAAATGTCCCCTTTTGCGACGGATTTTCCGTCGCAAATGTAGACTGACCTTGACCAAAAGTCAAAGTCAGTCAATATTTGCGACGGAAAATCCGTCGCAAAAGAGGATATTTGCGACGGAAATTCCGTCGCAAATGTTGACTGACTTTGACTTCTGGTCAATATTTGCGACGGAATTCCGTCGCAAATTGAGACATTTCCGTCGCAAATTCCTGTATGATTTTCCGGTTTCAGCTGTTTTTTCAGCTCCCCATTTCCAATGAAATGGCTCATTTTTCCCTTTTGCAAGCTCTCCAAACCTGCAATTTCAGCAAAAACAACCCAGCAACAAAGAACTTGTCGGAGACAAGGTTTTTAAAACGTCTTTTCATAACTAAAATGAAGGTTTTACAAATGATCATCCAACTAAAAACTAAACATAATCCGCGGTACACCAACTAAACAACCTAATAAAACCTATCTAACGGTCGTGTCGGTGGGCTGTGGGGTGGCGAAATGGCTGGCCGCCCTAACATTGTCGCCGCCATCATCATCGAAGTCGCGTCTCGGCTGAGAAAAGCCTCCCGGGTTGCAGCTTTGAGTAGTGAACTCCCCCCGTTGACTTAAGAACTCTTCAATTGCCTTCAGCCTTTGGGATGTCTCGAGATCACGTTCTCTTAGCTGAGGATTCTCTCGAAGAACTCTGCCGACGATACCTGCAATGAATAGTCAAACATGATATTATATTCATTTAGTAAACGGTTAAATAATTGGTTAGTCTTAATTTTTAATAAACTATAAAATACAAACCTGGGGTGTATGATGATGGGTTCCCAGTACTTGAGTGACGACGACACTCGTAAATAACTGGGGCTGCATTTCCCATACGAGTATCAACCCTTTCTTGTTGAAACCGCCGTGTTCTTCGAAGTAAATCTCGTTGTCGTCGATATCTTGCTCCGGGACCACTTCACTTATCATTTTTGACTTTCTTGAAAAAACTTTTTCCTACAAAACAAAAATAAAGTGTGATTAGTATACGTTAATTAATTAGTAAACCAAATTACTAAAACATAAAGAAAAGTTTATGTTAACTTACAAAGAGTGCTTTGGGTTTCGTTGATAGCCATCCCTTCTTGGCATGCTTTTTTGTCTTCTCCAGCAACTTCAAGGCGGATGGTACATCCCTCCCATCTTGTCCAGCCTGCAATTTAAATCCAACGGCACTTGTTAAAAAAAACACTCAAGATTGTCAAAGGGTGAAAATTGTTTAAAAATTATTCAAGACAAGAAAAAGTGAAGTAAAAACTAAGAAATTACCATTTCATCCATCATCTGTAGGGTGTTTTTACGACCCATAATGTGAGTACCTAAGGCCTTGCCTTTTTCGGTACTTCCTGACATCCGGTTGGTTTTGTTTTTCTCGGATTTGTCTTGAAAGTTTGGATCATCCTTTCTAGCCTTAATTTGTTCGAAAATATCGGCCGGTATCCAAGACGGCCTTTGCTCCGTAGGTTTCTTCATAGCGTAGTGGATTCTTTTGCGGAGGCGGTCTTTCATCATGTTGGTCCACGCCGACTTAACCGCTTCTCTATCACGAGGGTTAAAGGTAACATGTTTCTGTTTCAAAAAAAAATATAGTTAAATAAATATGAAACAATAAATAGGTAATAAATAATAAAACGGAAATAGGTAACAGTTAATAAATACCTCAAACCAATTCCACCACTCGTCCTTGATGGCATCCGACGCATTTGACCAGTTAGGCGTAGGGGTGTTAACGAGCCGAGCCGAGCCCGAGCTGGGCCTTGCTCGGCTCGTACTCGATTACCAAAATTCGAGCTCGAGCTCGAGCCGATCTTACTCGAGCTTGAAAAAAATGCGCTCGTTACAAAGCTTGCGAGCTTTGACACGAGCTCGAGCCAAACTCGAGCCGAATCGAGCCTATATAAAATTGTATGTTTTTTTTATTTTTTTCTTCCGATATTTCAATAACAAGGTTCCAAAATTATATGTACAAATATTTAGCAAATCAATAAGATATTTGATATATATGATACAAAGATATAATAATGATAAAATATTTCTATAAAATATGAGTATATTTTTATAAGATATGATTCATATCTTATGTAATCTCAAATCTTCGAGCCGCTCGCGAGCTTTTCGAGTCGAGCCAGCCTTTGCTCGGCTTGACTCGTTAAGCTCTCGAGCCGAGCCCGAGCTCGAGTCGAGCTCACACGAGCCGAGCTTTGACCGAGCTTTGACCGAGCCGATCTCGAGTTGCTCGCGAGCTGTCTCGTCTCATTAACAGCTTGGGCGCATACTCCTTGTAGTTGCAAATAATGGTCGCTGTTACGAGATCGGAAACGTCTTTGTCACTGAACCTGAAAAAGAGTTAAATTTGAAAATAAAATAGTCAACAAGTAATCATATTATAATCAATATATATATACAATCAATTATCCGTAAACAAATGAGATACTTACCACTTGGCGCCATCGTAATCAGTCGGATCGAGGTGTACTCGATGTGTAGGTGGCTGAGGCTCAGGGGGAACAATCTCGTCCTCATCAGTAGCTCCCGATCGTCCTCCCTCAGGCTGACGACTGTAACGACCCGTATTTCCATAATTCGTAATAATAGGTGATTCTATATTATAATTCAAGACGAAGTGTATATGATGGTTGTTGTTCGATGTGTAGTTACTAATTTATATAATAGCTATATTATGTGCTCGTTGGTTAGTCGAGAATGGGATATGGGTAGTATTATTATTGGAATGCGTGATGGACCTTCATTCATGGGCTAGGCTTACCTTGGGTTGCGTGAAATCGGAAGTGGATCACAAGTTAAACCCACCGACAAACCCTAACAACTAAACAAACCCTAACAACTAAAACACCTTACTAGTTGACAAACCCTAAACACCCACCAAAACGAACAGCCTCCATCATCTCCTACGCAACCCTACTGCTACTCCCTGCCTACACCTCGTCTGGCCTTCAACCCCCACTGTAAACATCACCCAAACCACCGTGTGAATCAGAGGGAACAAGCGGGGGAAAGCGCAACAGGAACAACCGTCACAATCATCGTATTCTTACGTTGTACTGCACCGAGTTGGTGAGCGTTTTTCATGCCTCTTCTATATTGCTTTATCTGAATGTTTTGGTTATATGCAATCTATGTAATACATATAACATGTTCATCATTTATAAACCACCATAGGACCACCATAACCGTCTTTAAAACCACCATGAATGTCGTTCATAGCTGCTGTATATATATACTCTGTTTTTTTTATACACGTCTGATTGTTTTTATGTATTGTTTTCATCGTGTTACTGGGTTTGATTCGTATCGACGGGTATGAGTATGAATATTATAAGGTTGGTAGTTTATGCTGGTGGTGCTGGGGTGGCGTGTGGTCGTCGGGAGGGAGAGAGAAACCGTCGTGAAAATAGTGTCCAGTAGAATTGCAGAATCACGCTGCTCGTGTCAGTGGGTTTTTGTGGCGTTGTTCAGGAGGTCTAGTGGTGTCGAGGCTAGGTGGTTGGCACTAGGGGGTTGTGGGTAGTGTGGAGTGTCTAGGGTAGTAGCTGGTGGTGGTAGTGGTGGTGCTAACATGCGGTTAAGGGGCTGATTACAGTGGGTGTTATTCGCGGGTTTAGTGTAGGAGGTTGTGACAAGGGGGTTTTGATGGTGGTTTTGAGAGCTGGCTGGGACAAGTTTAGGGTCGTGGTTAGCGTCAATAGGTACACCGTAGTCCAGGGATGGAAGTCACGGTGTTGGGCTGGTGGGTAAGGCGGCAGGAAAGTGTCGAGGAAGGCTGGAAGTAGGCTGGTCAGAGCTGTCGGTTACGGGTTTTGGGCTGTTACGTGTGTTGCGTGTGATTCATTGTCGTGTGGTTGCTTGTTATTGTTTACCACTGTTTTATTATTATTATTATTATTATTATTATTATTATTATTATTAATGTTATTATTAATGTTGTAATGCAAGTTGTATTGTTTTTATCGTCGGAGCTTATAATTGTTCGATAATTTAATTATCGAAGTAACGAGTATTATTATTAGTATTATTTCATTATTATTCCTTTTAAGTATTATTCATATTATTACTAATATTAATTATCATTGTTGCTTTTATAAATATCTTACTACAAGTATTATTATTGTGTTGGTGTTAGTAGTAAAGTAAATTATTTTAAAGCTATTGTCGTTTGTGATGCTTGTTATCATTATTGTTATTAGTATTAATATATGTTGTGTCATTGGTTAATTAATTAAATCATTGTTATTATGGGTTCTATAATAATTGTTTAAATTAATCGTATGACATATTTGGTAATTCTATATTTAGTAATTTATACTTGACTAGTGGTGATTGATACGACTAAGGAGTTAATATTAGTTGGTATATATATATGAGTATGTTGATATATATATTTACAAGGTGTGATAAGTGTATCACTTGTGAACATGATAGAATAAATGTGGTAGTGTTTGATGGTATGGTTAGCAATTGATATTAAGTACTATTTATAGGAACTGAGTTCGAGGTGAAACGATTCTAGCAGCTGTTCGGTTGTCATTCTGCAACTCCAGGTAGGGGATAAATATATATCTGTGGTCGTGGTATGACGTGAATTATGTGTGTTACGTATTATAAGATTGTTATGATTGATTATGAATGTATTGTGGATTGTTAACTATTATTGATTTTCGTGGAGATCGGGGCTTGTGAAATGGGTCTTGTGATAAGGGACTTGTGATATGGCCATGGGAGGTGTGGTGTGATGGGAGGTGTGGTGTGATGGAGGTGTCAAGTGGTGGAGGTGTGGTGGATGATCGAATGATATGGAGATGGAGGAGGATACTGTTCTATTGTTATTTATGTTTTAGCTGTTTTACCTCAACCTCGCGGTTGACCCTGTGTATTCGTGTGACACCTACGATGATCCGGAATGGGGATTAGATTCTACAGGAAATAGACAGATGAGCCAGGAGCTGGGACGGGAATGTGAGATGCGGACTTGAGACCGACTTAGATCTACATCACATATAGAGTAGTCGTCAGTTGTGCTTTTATTTTCTACTTCCTCCATTCCAATCAATTCTATACATTTGCTTTATTCACGTTTGTCAATACCCGTTTTCTTTTGTTAATATCTTTAGTTACATATCGATAAAAATTATAAAACTTTTATATTCACAATGTACTCGGTAAGACAATTTAAACAAAATCTCACATGACTATATTTTATGTTACATATTAGAAGTTATGTCGAAGATTCACTCGACTTATGAATAGTACCGAAAAAGTGAAATGTATAGAATTGATTGGAATGGAGGAAGTATGTAATTTCTGTAATAACAAAAGTTTAAATTCTATCGGTTTTATATAAAGTACTTTGTATTGTTTCACTTTGTTATTGACTACCTCGGGTTTTTCCGAGATGGTAACAGCTCTATTTACTCGAGAATGTCTTGCTAAAGGCTCTTGAATAAATGGGGGTGTTACATGGAACGCTTAAGCTTGCAAACCTTCTTAGGATTTTCTGGATCAATAAAACCCTCGGGTTGTACCATGTACAACTCTTCCTCCAAATAACCGTTTAAGAAGGCGGTTTTAACGTCCATTTGGCAGATTTCATAATCGTGAAATGCGGCGATCGCTAAGATAATCCGAATGGAACGTAGCATGACTACGGGTGCAAAGATCTCATCGTAGTGCAAGCCTGGCACTTGAGTAAAACCTTTAGCAACTAGTCTTGCCTTGTGGATATCTTTTTTTCCTTCCACGGCATGCTTTATCTTGTAAAGCCATTTGCATTGAAGGGGAAGTACCTTTGCAGGTAGGTCCACAAGATCCCACACGTTGTTCTCATACATAGAGTCCATCTCGGATTGCATGGCTTCTAGCCATAGCTTTGAGTCAGAACTGGTCATGGCACCTTTATAGGTTGAGGGTTAATTACCCTCTACGAGTAAGACGTCATTTATGTCATGTTCCTCGACCATACCAATGTATCTGTCCGGAGGAATAGAGACTCTTCCCGACCTCCTAGGTTCCTCAGGAATATCTACCGCAGCCTCGGTTGAAGGAACTGTTTCCTCCAATGGTTGCTCGGTAGTTGGTTCTTGAACCTCCGATAAATCGAAGGTTCTATTACTCGACTTGTTCTCGAGAAATTCTTTCTCTACGAACGTCGCACTGGCCGCAACAAAAACACGTTGTTCGGTTGGCGAGTAGAAGTAATGACCAAAAGTTCCCTTTGGATAGCCTATAAAGTATGTCTTGACCGATCGCGGGCCGAGCTTATCCTCGTGTCTCCACTTGACATAAGCCTCGCAGCCCAAACCCGAATAAAGGACAAGTTAGGGATCGTTCCCTTCCATAATTCATATGGAGTCTTGTCAACAACTTTAGACGGACTTCGGTTAAGTATTAGAGCGGCCGACAAAAGAGCATAGCCCCACAATGAATCAGGCACAACGGTGTGACTCATCATGGATCGAACCATATCAAGTAGAGTTCGATTTCTCCGTTCGGACACACCATTTAATTGTGGTGTTCCAGGTGGAGTCAACTGTAGAACGATACCACAGTCTTTAAGGTGTTGATCAAACTCGTGTGAAAGATACTCACCACCACGATCAGAACGTAGTGCTTTAATCTTTCTTCCCAGTTGGTTCTGTACCCGATTCTGGTATTCTTTGAATTTGTCAAAGGATTCACTTTTATGTTTCATTAAGTAGACATAGCCATATCTACTCAAATCATCCGTGAAAGTGATGAAATACCTATATCATTCTCGTGCGTTGATCGACATAGGCCCACATACATCCGTATGTATGAGTCCTAATAGGTCGGCAGCGCGCATTCCAACACCTTTGAAGGAAATACAGTCATCTTGCCGATGAGACATGATTCACACGTGCCATATGATTCGAAATCAAAGGCCGCTATAGCTCCATTCTGTATGAGCTTTTTTACGCGTTTCTCATTTATGTGTCCCATACGACAATGCCATAGATAAGTTTGATCTTTGTCACCTACCTTTAATCTCTTGTTATTCACATGTAATATTTCGGTGGTTTGATCTAAAACATAAATTCCATTCATGGAAACTGCCTTGCCATAAATCATATTGTGTAATGAGAAAATGCAACTGTTATTTTCTATTACAAATGAAAAACCAAGTTTGTCAAGTGCAGAAACTGAAATAATGTTTTTGGACAAACTAGGAACATAATAACAGTTATATAAAACCAAGTGGTGTTAGTCCAATGGTAACTTAGTTAAACCTTAAAGCTTGCAGAAATGCAGAAGTTGAGAGGTCTCAGGTTCGATTACCAGCTGGGGCGATGACCACTTGGCCACTGCAGCTCCGAAAGGGGTGGCTTACATGGTCCAAGTGTTGGTGCGGGAATGCATGGGCCCGGGGGGGATAAACCCCTCGTTACCAAAAAAAAAAAAAAAAACAGTTATATAAAGATAACTCGAATCCACTTGGAAGCTGGATCACGTATGTTCCCCTCGAGACTGCAGCAACACGTGCTCCATTCCCGATACGCAGGTCAACCTCACCCTTGATGAGGGGTTCTTGGTTTCGGAGGCCCTGCACATGATTACATAGATGAGAACCACAACCAGTATCTAGTACCCAAGTTCTGTAACTTGCATGGTTAATCTCAATCATGTGAATAAAAGAAGAAGAAGACATACCAACAGGAGTAACACGACCTGCCTTAATGTCCTCACGATACACGGGGCATGAGCGCCTCCAATGCCCAGTCTTGTGGCAATGGTGAGATTCTATGCTAGTATCCTTGCTCTTTGTCTTGCCCTGTGAGTTGCTCGACTCACCTGGCCCACTCTTAGTAAATCCTGGTTTCTTGAACCTGGGCTTACCTACCGCTAGGTCGCCCTGAGTTTTAGCCTTTCCCTTACCCTTACCCTTGCTGGAGATCATGAGAACATCCTGCTTCACGCCCCCACTTAATTTCAGGTCCTTCTCGGTCTGTACGAGAAGGGAGTGGAGCTCATGAGGAGTCTTCTTCATGTCGTTCATGTAATTTTTTGGCCCTAAAGAGGGTGAACCCATCATGAAGCGAATGAAGCATTCGATCAACGATTATGTTCTCACTGATCTTGCAGTTTAGGGCCTCTAGTTTCTCGATATTCTCAATCATGTTGAGAATATGTGGGCTAACCGCTTGGCCCTTCTGGAGTTTCGCCTCAAAGAAGCGACAGGTATGCTCATAAGAAACGATCCTCGGAGCTTTTGAGAATTCGTTAGTGAGCGTGGTGAAAATCTTGTTTGCACCATGGGTTATGAAGCGTCTTTGCAAATTGGATTCCATTGCATAGATGAGTACGTTGTTTATCGCACCCGCTTCCATGACGAAGTCGCTATGAGCGCGAACTTCGTTAGCTCTAGCTCCAGTTCCTGGGTGTGCCGGAATGGGCTCAGTTAAGTACTTGAGCTTCCCGTCAGCAATGACAGCATTCCGTAGTGCTGCCTCCCAGTCAGAGAAGTTTGACCCATCATTCCTCAGTCTAGTAGACTGATTCATGGAGTCCATGAAGGCTTTTAGCCAGGATTCACGTGCTAGCTTGGCACTTGGCATTGGGTCTTCACCAGCCATTAGAAATACAGCAGTTTAATTGAACGTGTTCTACACTGAAAAAGAAGATAAAACAAAACCATATAAGCAACTCATTGTTGTGATTTAAGTCTATATTAAATTGTATTTAAACTCGTAGACTCATGCATTTATATAATTGATCTCCCTCAAGAATTATATAAACGATCCCAAGACTCAATTTTCGTATATTGATAAGCCCACAGCTTGGCCAATTCCACCGTTGGAACTCTTGGTCGATAGATTTCCATAAATCCTATCTATTAGTCCATCACAGTCGCTAGATAGTATCGAGTGACCACGATGTTGAGATAAAACAAATCATCTGTTCCCACTTACCCGACGTAGAAGGGGTCATATTATGCCTACCGACGAAGAAGGGATTCATGGGAATCTGATTTATAAAGACTAGTCTCAATTTTTGGTTATACGAGGAAGACCCCATCAACTTTTATTTATTCATTTTAAGTGAACTAATATCTAGCATATGCGTGAATGAATTAAATAAAGTGATGGCTTTTCATGTGACATGTGACATCTGTATTGTCACATAAAACTAACGCGTAACCTCTACATGAGTCAGTTTTCAGGCATGTTATAGGTGGTTTGGTTTTAGGCGGAATATGATGCAAGCTATTATCGATGAAAGCAGAAAATAAATGCAATAAACGTAAATAAAAGTCCTAGTGTGACCTATCCTACCAAAATAAACATAAAAACAACTTTGGAATCCACCATTGGACCCTAGAAGCTTGTCTTGATGTTCCATCTTGGTCCTTGCAGCGGGAGTGAGCATCCGGTCTCTGTCTTTGGTCTTCACAAAATTACTAATTTAAATTACAAATATAACCCTATTTACATTCTAATTTAAATACAAAAGTAATTACATGGCAAAAACCCAAAACGGAGATTCAAGATCTCAAAATTACAAACAAGACTATGTTCCATCATTACGGTAACACAATCTTCTAAGGCCACACTAAGTTACAACCGTTTGCAAAATTAAATACGTTATAGAAACCATTCAAAAGGCATTCAACAAGACGATAAATAAAATGCATCAACTAAAATTAAAATTCATTCATGACATAATACTGTTATTATGATTAACAAATTTTACCAAACCACCTTTACGGGATTAAAATTATGTGATTATACCTTTAACCACGTTAATTTTAACAAGTTTATAATCCATTATCTTAAACCGTTTTATAATAATATGTATCATGCGAGAGTGAACCGTTTCACAAAAATAATATGCTATTTCCGTATATAGCATATTACTTTTGGCCAAGGGAAAATAAAAACAAGTTATTTTCAGGAAAAATAAAACGACTGGTACAGGGTAGAGGTCGACCGACCTCAACATGGGGTCGACCGACCTTCTGACAGAAAAAAAAAATTTCTGTAACAGGGTAGAGGTCGACCGACCTATTAAACAGGTCGACCGACCACAAAACACGAAATCGAGTTTCTGAAAACGCGAAATTGCTGTACTTTCAATCAAAACAAGTTTTTACCTTTGATTCAAAACGTGTAAATCAAAATAAACAGCAACAAGGGTTCACATATTGTCAAGAATATCGATTAATTAACAATATGTAAACAGGAATCGAAAACAATATCGATTACACAAAAGAGAAACTGCCGAAAAAACAGAAACCCTACGCGGGAGGTGGTCGACCGACCCACACGGCAGACATAAACGATTTTCAAATATTTTAAATTAAAACTTATGAAAAACACAAAAGTAAAATCTCGTGGCCTTGGCTCTGATACCACTTGTGGGGAATAAAGCATGTATTCGCCCTAAACTTGAAGGATTATAACGAAACATACAATTGTGATTATTGTCATAAGTTAATAATAAACATGAAAAGGAATACAACCTTGGGTCCTTGCTTGAATAGGCCTAACAACAGGAATTAAAGTAAATTCCCTCCTATAACTTGCACCCAAGACTTGATTGAGATGATGTCGCGTGTGCTAGAAATACTCTCCAATTGCCTTGCAATATGGGGAGAGCTTTTGTGAGTTTTGATGTGAGATCTGAGTTTTGGGAAAAAGAATGTTCTCAAAACCCTAATTCTTGAGATTGTGATTACCAGTAGTCCACATAAGGAGAACAACTCTCCTTATTAATACTACACGGTCGGCCGAACGGGTCTTGGGTAAGAGTGGGCTTTTTCCACTCTTACCTTATTCTCTTGCGTGATTCGACCCGATTTGCTAAATATTATTCGCGGGTTCTATTTATAAATCGCATACATGTTATCAGATATTAATGCAGTCGATGTATTAATAATGGTCTGATAAAATTACGATATTGTATAATTACCCAAATTAAGATAACTGTTTTTATTAATATGCGAATACAATATTTAATTAATTATAACCGTTTATATTTAATTTTACGAATTAATCATGTAATCCGTATTAGCTAAAATTATTTAATCCGTATTAAATAATAATCTCATCATCTCATTGACTAATTTAATAGTCAATACCTCTGACTAATTGTTTAGTCGTATCCGGCATAAATGTGACTGTATTTTCATACCTTCACATCTCTCAAACGTGTCCTATAGGTGTGACGTATAGGGACCAGTTGATCACCGCCATCCGTATGACAATAACGTCAAACTTATCTAGCAAGCCAACCGTTATTGATAAACGTGGATCAACTAATAATAATACTGAAGTATGCCCTTGTGATCCTTAAAGAGATTTAGTAAGTCATTGTACTAACTGTCAAGGACACCAGCCCCAACAATCTCCCACTTGTCCGTACAAGGGTATGTGCAATGACGTTATCACACTACATGTGGAGGACACAAGCTCCAACAAAGAGAAGGTAAGTAACGGTCTGAAGGAACCTAAGTTCCTTAAGACAACAAAAATAAACTAAAAATCTACAAACAAAATTATACCGTCTCCCCGGCAACGGCGCCAAAATTTGACACCCGTCGTTGAGGGGTGCCAAAGATAAGATTTATAAAAACCTCAGCTTAAACTAGACAGGATAAGTCAAAGGTCGAACCACAAAGATACAAGGTTAATTATGTTTGTGAATTTAAACTCTGTTGAAAGTAACCAAAAAGAAAGGGGTTTGATTTAAGATTGGGACTAACAACTAAGAGAGCAAAATAACAAGAATATAAAATAAGGTAGAAAGGAGATTAGGAACTTCGGTTCCCCATGGCTAGGGCAAGTCAATGATGGGTAAAATAATCAAATAACACAATCCCAAGGAACAAAGAATAAACCTTTAGGTCAATATTCTACCCAATCCTTACGGTCTTAGGGTTCCTAGAAAAGCACTAAACTTTCGTTCATAGGGCAATCCCAAAGTTGTTGTTAAACTAATCCCAACAATCTTTCAATCTTAAAGAATTAGTTCACCAACAACAATGGGGGATTGATAATTTAATCATAAAACTATCAAAATCAAGTCTTGGCCATGGTTCCCCTTATTCCTAATCACAAGAATTAGCTATGCATAATCTTAATCATAAAACTAACAATAACAAAATTGCAGAACATTAAAGGAATTAACATAATTAAAGATGAGAATTCAAAAGATAAAAACATGTATTGGATAGAAATAATAAGATGAACAACAAAGTTAATTAACAAGGAAAGATTAAATTGTAGCAAACTTACAAAACTTAATTGGAAATTTAGAACAAAGATGAAAACTTGGGAAAATCCTCTCTCTAACTATGGAGTTTTGACTAATATGGACTGCTTAACCTAATTATGAAGTTTAGGCGTCCTTAAATAGACTCCTAATTACAAGATTAAAAGAGTTAAGCCGAAATAAAAATCGCGGAATCTGTCGCCAGGTCGGTCGACCTCATATATGGGTCGGTCGACCTCTTATGCTGTTGTCAGGCCTTCTAAATCCTGCGCGCCGGTCGGTCGACCTCTTGAGTAGGTCGGTCGACCTATTCCTGTACGTTCCAGCTTTAAATTGGCTTATACGCACCACTTGGCTAGGAGTTCGGATCCTTACTTCGCGTGAACACTCAAAATAGCTTCCGGAGGATGATTAAAGTTCGGTTTTGCTCACTTCCGCATATTCCTACATTTAAAACATAGAAATGCCAAAGTAAACCGTTTCGGGAGCAATTGCAACTAAAGGTCACGAAAATGCATAGAAATACGTGCCGAAAGTATAAATAAAATGCATAATATAGGCACGTATCAACCACAAATTCATAGTGGCCATACCTCGTTCTGAAAGCGGTCTTTGGAATATCTTCATCTTTTATTCTCAATTGGTGATACCCGGATCTCAAGTCAATCTTAGAGAAAACCCCAGCTCCACTTAACTGATCAAACAGGTCGTCAATTCTGGGTAAATGATATCGGTTCTTGATGGTCACATTATTCAGCTCTCGATAGTCAACACAAAGCCTCAAACTTCCATCCTTCTTCTTCACAAACAGAACAGGTGCTCCCCAGGGCGACACACTGGGTCGGATGAATCCTTTCTCAGCTAGTTCATCCAACTGTTTCTTCAATTCCTCCATCTCCTTCGGTCCCATACGGTATGGTGATTTAGATATTTGTCCCGCCCCTGGTTTTAAGTCAATGGAAAATTCCACTTCCCTCTTTGGCGGTAACCCTGGAACGTCGTCTCGGAATACTCCTTCAAACTCCCGCACCACAGGTATCTCACTAGTCTTAGGGGTCTCAGCCTCGCAGTTCCACATCTGGCATAAGATCAGACTCTCCCCTTTTCGCAAGCTAGACTTAAGGGTATTGACGGAAATGAACTTGATTTTAGGTTTGACTCGATATCCCTTGTAAGACACCCTCACTCCTTTAGGTCCCTTCAAGGAAATTTTCTTTTGATGACAGTCAATAAAAGCTCGATACTTCCCCAGCCAGTCCATCCCTAGAATCACTTCAAAACCCCCCAGTGGAAATTCTATGAGGTCACAATAGAAAATTGCTTCCCCGATTTTGATGGGTACACTCCCATAAACCCTATTACAAGTTATCGACTCTCCTGAAGGTATGGTTACTGAGTCCGCGACCCAGTCGAACCTCTCAAGTCCAAAGGCCCTAATATGGTCTCTAGACACAAAAGAATGGGTAGCACCGGAATCAAAAAGTACGAAAGTAGGTTTAGAGTTCACAAGAAAAGTACCGGTCACCACATGAGCATCATCCTTAGCTGCCTGTTTTCCCATGGCAAAAAGCTTGTCACTGGTTTTAGCTCCACTCTGACTGGCACTAGATGTCCCAGCCTGCTGGTTCCCTTCCGCTCCCGTCATCTGATTGCTTCCACCTCCATTGTATTGATTTTGGTACGAACGGTTCTGATTGTTGTTGTAGTTCCTTATATAATTGCTGCTGCGTCTAGACTTCGCACCCCCACCATAGTTTGACATGGTTGTACGATAGCCACTGCTACCATAAGACTGAGCGCGTGATCCCTGATATCCTGACGTCGGCGTATGATAACCCCCAGACTGATTCCCTCCAGATGAGCGACACACTACCTGCTTGTGCCCGCCCCCTCTTTCCACAGCCAAAACAAACTATCCCAATCGAACCACTGCCATAACCCCCACTCATGTGATTACCCCCACTCTGATTCCTAACTCCTCCGGAAGCATTGTTGCTGAAATATCCGCTATACTTGTTGGTGCTTTGCTTCTTCGACCTAGAACTTTCAGTCACTACTTCGGCCTTCCTCTTTTCAGACTTTGTCTTCTTGTCCTCCTTTATCATTTCTGAGAGCCTCTCCGCCGCCCCAGCCCTTAAGTAGATGTCTCCAACTGTGGTGGGCGGAGCCGCAATCAGCCTCTTCTTGATATTGATTGACAACCCCCTCTCAAACTTCATCGCCAGCATAGCATCATCAAAATCCATGTCCCCTACATAGCTCACCAACTGGATAAATTTCCTATAATAGGCCTCCACCGTCATATGTTCCGTCCTTCGGAAGGTATCGAACTCCTCTCTCAGCTTACTTTTCTGGAATTCTGGTAGGAACACTTCATAAAGGATCCTCTTAAATGCGATCCAGGCAACAAACTCGGTCCTATCCTCTCTAGCTGCCTCTCAGATCTCTCCCTTGTTCCCGGTCCACCAGTCACCGGCCATGCCTCGAAGATAGTGGGCTGCTTGGTCAACCCTCAGTTCCTCGGGACAATCCACCAGCTCGAATAAGTTACTGAATTCCCGGGGCACCAAGCCCCTAGCAGATGAGGTTCCCCCTCCCCAGTGAATTGGGTAGGGTGATGCCTCGCGATAATCGTGCTCATTTTTGCGGAATCCATACGTTTCGCCTTTAGAGCCTCGTTCTCGGCTATCAAACGATCCAATTCCTCTTGCGTGATGTTAGCGACATTGTTTCTTCGCGGAGGCATACTATAATACAAAAGAAAAGAAATGAGTCCCGACTCATGTGGGCACCCATTTGGGTTAGGGCTATAGTCCCTAAACAAAAGTCTTTTAAATAACTAACATGCCGAGTAACATTTATTTATAACATGGCTCAGGGATCACATAACCGCATATCGCTAGACATGATAAAAATTACTGACATGATTCAAATCACCTCATACATCCATATTAATATACACCTTTTGTATGTGGGGAATAAAACGCGTATTCACCCTAAAATTGTAGGATTATAATGAAATATACAATTGCGAATATCGTCATAAGATTAAAAAGCATGAGAAAAGAAGTACAACCTTTAGTCCTCGCGCAAAAGGCCTAAGAACAGGAATTAATGCAAATTCCCTCCTATAACTTGCACCCAAGACTTAGTTTGAGACGTGGCCGCGTGTGCTAGAAATCCTCTCCAATTGCCTTGCAATATAGGGAGAGCTATTGAGTTTTAGATGTGAGATCTGAGGTATTTTAGATGTGAGATCTGAGGTATTTGAGAAAAGAATGTCTCAAAACCCTAATTTTCTTTTCAGATAATTAAACAGTGCACCAAGAGTAGTCGATATAAGGAGAAGGACTCTCCTTATATACTACTCATGGCCGGCCGAATTGGAGATATGGTAGGAGTGGGCTTTCCACTCTTACCTTATTCTAATTCGTGATTCGACCCATTTAGCTTTAAGTTGTTCGCGGGTTTTATTTATAAATCGTAACATGTTGTCAGATATTAATACAGTCGATATATTAATAATGGTCTGACAAAATACGATATTGTATAATTACCCAAATTAATATAACTGTTTATATTAATACGCGAATACAATATTTAATTAAATATAACCGTTTTATATTTAATTTACGAATTAATCATGTAATCCGTATTAGCTAAAATTATTTAATCCGTATTAAATAATAATTCTCAACATCTTATTGACTAATTTAATAGTCAATACCTCTGACTAACCGTTTAGTCATATCCGGCAAAATGTGACTGTATTTTCATACCTTCACATCTCTCAAACGTGTCCTATAGGTGTGACGTATAGGGACCAGTTGACCACCGCCATCCGTATGACAATAACGTCAAACTTATCTAGCAAGCCAACCGTTATTGATAAACGTGGATCAACTAGTAATAATACAGAAGTATGCCCTTGTGATCCTTAAAGAGATTTAATAAGTCATTGTACTTAATTGTCAAGGACACCAGCCCCAACAATCTCCCACTTGTCCGTACAAGGGTATGTTCAATGACGTTATCACACTACATGTGGAGGACACAATCTCCAACAAACTCCCACTTGTCCGTACAAGTGTAGGTGCGATAACCGAATCTCATATCCTTTTAAAATTTCTCCCACTCAATGTAAGACAATTTGCAAATCCGCATTCGCAAAGGTCGTATCTCACAAGCGATCTGTATCAAGAGTGGTTTCCCCGACTAGAGAGTAACTTAACTGATAAAACGAATCTGTATTCGAGCATGGCCATGCATTTCAGTTACTACTCCTCGAGTGGCCCTGAGAAATGATAAAATCCTGATAAGGGTTTGGATATTTCCCTCAACTCGAATCCTGCCGATATCGCCCAGCATGAAATAACCCAGAAAAAATCCTCTTGGCCCCTGTTACGGTGACCGTGGGAAAGAAACCAAAGTTACCCAAAATCTGTCTTAATCTCAAGAAGCAGTTGAAGGTCAAAAGACTCGACTCTAAGGAACACTATGGAGGTCCTATCCACGACCTGGCACCCAATGTTATAAAACATTTAGGACTCCATAACGTTGTCACGGGGTGTCCTACGAGATATCCGTATAACTCGCCTTTGTGATTGGTCAGTCATCCACGTGACTTATGGCTCGTTGAACCCACCATCAACCAACGTCACAAAATGATTACCTGAGTTATCAGCTCAAGAGGGTAATCAAGGACCAAAACGATGTAATGTTAATCAGTTCACTTTGTGGTGTTCAAAATTGGCGTACAATTCCACATGAAAAACAAAACATTTTATATCATAACAATAAGGTTGAATAGAGTACACGAGAAAATGAATTATTACATGAATTCATAAAAGAGTACTACAACTTAGGAACACATCCAATTCCCATGGAATGAATGTGCCCTTCATGCTTATCACGTGGTAATGCTTTTGTGAGAGGATCAGCTATGTTGTCATCCGTAGCGATCTTTTCAATAAAAATCTCCTTTTGCTCCACGTAATCCCGGATTAGATGAGCTTTCCGTTGTACATGCCTAGCCTTGCTGCTAGACTTATGCTCCTTAGCTTGGAAGATGGCACCACTATTGTCACAATAGACGGTGATTGGGTCATTCGAACTAGGCACTACTGATAGTCCTTGTAAGAATTGACGCATCCATATTGCTTCCTTAGCTGCTTCTGAGGCGGCATAGTACTCGGACTCAGTCGTAGAATCTGCTGTAACACTCTGTTTAGAACTTTTCCAGCTGACAGCAGCGCCATTAAGAGTAAAGACAAATCCAGACTGAGATTTTGAGTCATCTCGATCTGTTTGGAAGCTAGCATCTGCGTAACCCGTGGCGCAGAGCGTCGAGTCGCCTCCAAAAGTCAATCCCCAATCTTTAGTCCTCCGTAGGTACTTAAGAATGTTTTTCACGGCCATCCAGTGTTGTTCACCTGGATGAGCTTGGAATCGACTTGTCATACTCAATGCATATGCAACGTCAGGACGTGTGCATATCATGGCATACATGATCGATCCTATTGCCGAAGCATAAGGAATCCGACTCATGCGCTCTTTCTCTTCCACTGACTTAGCTTCTTGAGACTTGCTCAAGTGAAGCCCAGGAGTCATAGGAAGGAACCCCTTCTTGGAGTTCGTCATACTGAATCTCTCCAGAATCTTCTCTATATAAGATTCCTGATTGAGAGACAACATCCGTCGTGATCTATCCCTGTAGATACGGATGCCCAAAATTCTTTGTGCCTCTCCCAGATCTTTCATCTGGAAGTGGTTTTTCAACCATGCTTTAACCGAAGATAAGAGAGGTATGTCATTCCCAATCAAGAGTATGTCATCGACATACAGTACTAGGAATACAATCTTACTCCCACTCGACTTGATATAGAGACATGGTTCCTCGACTGATCGAATGAACCCATTCTCTTTTATCACTTGGTCGAAGCGATGATTCCAACTCCGCGATGCTTGCTTAAGTCCATAGATGGAACGCTTAAGCTTGCAAACTTTCTTAGGATGTGCTGAATCGATAAAACCCTCGGGTTGTACCATGTACAACTCTTCCTCCAAATAACCGTTTAAGAAGGCGGTTTTAACGTCCATTTGCCATATTTCATAGTCATGAAATGCGGCGATCGCTAAGATAATCCGAATGGAACGTAGCATGACTACGGGTGCAAAGATCTCATCGTAGTGCAAGCCTGGCACTTGGGTGAAACCTTTAGCAACTAGTCTAGCCTTATGGATATCTTGTTGTCCTTCCACGGCATGCTTTATCTTGTAAAGCCATTTGCATTGAAGGGGACGTACCTTTGCAGGTAGGTCCACAAGATCCCACACGTTGTTCTCATACATGGAGTCCATCTCGGATTGCATGGCTTCTAGCCATAGCTTTGAGTCAGAACTGGTCATGGCACCTTTATAGGTTGTGGGTTCATTACCCTCTAGGAGTAAGACGTCATCTGTATCGTGTTCCTCGACCATACCAATGTATCTGTCCGGTGGAATAGAGACTCTTCCCGACCTCCTAGGTTCCTCAGGGATATCTACCGCAGCCTCGGTTGGAGGTACTGTTTCCTCCAATGGTTGCTCGGTAGTTGGTTCTTGAACCTCCGATAACTCGAAGGTTCTATTACTCGACTTGTTCTCGAGAAATTCTTTCTCTAAGAACGTCGCACTAGCCGCAACAAAAACACGTTGTTCGGTAGGCGAGTAGAAGTAATGACCAAACATTCCCTTTGGATAGCCTATAAAGTATGTCTTGACCGATCGCGGGCCGAGCTTATCCTCGTGTCTCCACTTGACATAAGCCTCGCAGCCCCAAACCCGAATAAAGGACAAGTTAGGGACCGTTCCCTTCCATAACTCGAATGGAGTCTTGTCAACAGCTTTAGACGGACTTCGGTTAAGTATTAGAGCGGCTGACAAAAGAGCATAGCCCCACAATGAATCAGGCACAACGGTGTGACTCATCATGGATCGAACCATATCAAGTAGAGTTCGATTTCTCCGTTCGGACACACCATTTAATTGTGGTGTTCCAGGTGGAGTCAACTGTAGTACGATCCCACAGTCTTTTAGGTGTTGATCAAACTCGCGTGAAAGATACTCACCACCACGATCCGAGCGTAGTGCTTTAATCTTTCTACCCAGCTGGTTCTGTACCCGATTCTGGTATTCTTTGAACTTGTCAAAGGATTCACTTTTATGTTTCATCAAGTAGACATAGCCATATCTACTCAAATCATCCGTGAAAGTGATGAAATACCTATAGCCATCTCGTGCGTTGATCGACATAGGGCCACATACGTCCGTATGTATGAGTCCTAATAGGTCGGCAGCGCGCATTCCAACACCTTTGAAGGAAATACGAGTCATTTTGCCGATGAGACATGATTCACACGTGCCATATGATTCGAAATCAAAGGGCGAAATAGCTCCATTCTGTATGAGCTGTTTAACGCGTTTCTCATTTATGTGTCCCATACGACAATGCCATAAGTAAGTTTGATCTTTGTCACCTACCTTTATTCTTTTATTATTCACATGTAATATCTCGGTAGTTTGATCTAAAACATAAATTCCATTCATGGAAACTGCCTTGCCATAAATCATATTGTGCAAAGAGAAAATACAGCTATTATTCTCTATTACAAATGAAAATCCGAGTTTGTCAAGTGCAGAAACTGAAATAATGTTTTTGGATAAACTAGGAACATAATAACAGTTATACAAAAATAACTCGAATCCACTTGGAAGCTGGATTACGTATGTTCCCTTCGAGACTGCAGCCACACGTGCTCCATTCCCGACACGCAGGTCCACCTCACCCTTGATTAGGGGTTCTTGGTTTCGGAGGCCCTGCACATGATTACATAGATGAGAACCACAACCAGTATCAAGTACCCAAGTTCCGCAACTTGCGTGGTTAATCTCAATCATGTGAATAAAAGAAGAAGAAGACATACCAACAGGAGTAACACGGCCTGCTTTAATGTCCTCGCGATACACGGGGCATGAGCGCCTCCAATGCCCAGTCTTGTGGCAATGGTGACATTCCATGCTTGTATCCTTGCTCTTTGTCTTGCCTTGTGAGTTACTCGACTCACCAGGCCCACTCTTTGTAAATCCTGGTTTCTTGAACCTGGGCTTACCTACTGCTAGGTCGCCCTGAGCTTTAGCCTTCCCTTTACCTTTCCCCTTACTGGAGATCATGAGAACATCCTGCTTAAGACTCCCACTCAACTTAAGATCCTTCTCAGTCTGTACGAGAAGGGAGTGGAGCTCATGGGGAGTCTTCTTCATGTCGTTCATGTAGTAGTTGGCCCTAAAGAGGGCGAACCCGTCATGAAGCGAATGAAGCATGCGATCAACGATGATGTTCTCACTGATCTTGCAGTTTAGGGACTCCAGTTTCTCGATATTCTCAATCATGTTGAGAATATGTGGGCTAACAGCTTGGCCCTTCTGGAGTTTCGCCTCAAAGAAGCGACAGGTATGCTCATAAGAAACGATTCTCGGAGCCTTGGAGAATTCGTTAGTGAGCGTGGTGAAAATCTTGTTTGCACCATGGGTTATGAAGCGTCTTTGCAAATTGGATTCCATTGCATAGATGAGTACGTTCTTTATCGCACCCGCTTCCATAACGAAATCGCTATGAGTGCGAATTTCGTTGGCTCTAGCTCCAGTTCCTGGGTGTGGCGGAATGGGCTCAGTTAAGAACTTGAGCTTTCCGTCAGCAATGGCAGCATTCCGTAGTGCTGCCTCCCAGTCAGAGAAGTTTGACCCATCATTCCTCAGTCTAGTTGACTGATTCATGGAGTCCATGAAGGCTTTTAGCCAGGATTCACGTGCTAGCTTGGCACTTGGCATTGGGTCTTCACCAGCCATTTTAGTTTTACAGCAGTTTTAATGAACGTGTTCTACACTGAAAAGAAGATAAAACAAAACCATATAAGCAACTTATTGTTGTGATTTAAGTCTATATTAAATTGAATTTAAACTCGTAGACTCATGCATTTATATAATTGATCTCCCTCAAGAATTATATAAACGATCCCAAGACTCAATTTCCGTATATTGATAAGCCCACAGTTTGGCTAATTCCAATCGTTGGAACTCTTGGTCGATAGATTTCCGTAAATCCTATCTATTAGTCCATCTCAGTCACTGGAATATTATCGAGTGACCATGATGTTGAGATAAAATAAATCATCTGTTCCCACTTACCCGACGTAGAAGGGGTCATATTATGCCTACCGACGAAGAAGGGATTCATGGGAGGCTGATTTATAAAGACTAATCTCAATTTTTGGTTATACGAGGAAGACCCCATCAACTTTTATTTATTCATATTTAAGTGAACTAAAAACTAGCATTGCGTGAATGAATTAAATAAAGTGATGGCTTTAAATGACATGTGACATCTGTATTGTCACAGAAAACTAACGCGAGACCTCTACATGAGTCAGTTTTCAGGCATGATATAGGTGGTTTGGTTTTTAGGCGGAATATGATGCAAGCTATTATCGATGAAAGCGTAAAGATAAATGCAATAAACGTAAATAAAAGTCCTAGTGTGGCCTATCCTACCAAAATAAACATAAAACAACTTGGAATCCACTGTTGGACCCTAGAAGCTTGTCTTGATGTTTCATCTTGGTCCTTGCAGCGGGAGTGAGCATCCGGTCTCCGTCTTGTCTTTGGTCTTCACAAAATTACTAATTTAAATTACATGAGTAGACCTAGATACATTCTAATTTAAATACAAAAGTAATTACATGGCAAAAACCCAAAACGGAGATTCAAGATCTCAAAATTACAAGCAAGATTGTGTCCCATCATTACGGTAACACAATCTTCTAAGGCCACACTAAGTTACAACCGTTTGCAAAAATTAAATACGTTATTGAAAGCATTCAAAGCATTCACAAGACGATAAATAAAATGCATCAACTAAATAAAATTTATACATGACATAATACTGTTATTATGATAAATTTATACCAAACCACCTTTTAGGATTAAAATTAAGTGACTATACCGTTTTAATCACCAATTTTAATAAACATATAATCCATTATTTTAAACTGTTTTAAAACAATATGTATCAAACGAGGGTGAACCGTTTCACTAAATAATATACTATTTCCGTATACAGTATATTATTTTAAGCCATGTGAAAATAAGAAACAAGTTATTTTCGAAAATAAACACCCCGAAACGAGAGCACTCGATCGAGTAACAGGGGCACTCGATCGAGTGTCAGGGTCACTCGATCGAGTGCAGCAGTGCTCGATCGAGTGGCTCGTAAAAATCGCAAATCGCTGCACTTTTAAATCAAAACGAGTTTATAACTTGGATTTAAAACTTGTAAATCATATATAAACAACAACAAAAGATTCACATATTGCTAAAAATATCGATTAATTAACAACATGCAAATTATAATCGAAAACAAGATCGATTTCTCACAAAAATACACGCACGGCAGCCTGGTACGGGGGCACTCGATCGAGTGTCACAGGGACTCGATCGAGTGTCTAGGCAGATGCACGGTTTTCTCAAAATTTTGATTTTATGAAAGACACAATTGTAAAAATTTCATGGCCTAATGCTCTGATACCACTTGTGGGGAATAAAACGCGTATTCACCCTAAAATTGTAGGATTATAATGAAATATACAATTGCGAATATCGTCATAAGATTAAAAAGCATGAGAAAAGAAGTACAACCTTTAGTCCTCGCGCAAAAGGCCTAAGAACAGGAATTAATGCAAATTCCCTCCTATAACTTGCACCCAAGACTTAGTTTGAGACGTGGCCGCGTGTGCTAGAAATCCTCTCCAATTGCCTTGCAATATAGGGAGAGCTATTGAGTTTTAGATGTGAGATCTGAGGTATTTTAGATGTGAGATCTGAGGTATTTGAGAAAAGAATGTCTCAAAACCCTAATTTTCTTTTCAGATAATTAAACAGTGCACCAAGAGTAGTCGATATAAGGAGAAGGACTCTCCTTATATACTACTCATGGCCGGCCGAATTGGAGATATGGTAGGAGTGGGCTTTCCACTCTTACCTTATTCTAATTCGTGATTCGACCCATTTAGCTTTAAGTTGTTCGCGGGTTTTATTTATAAATCGTAACATGTTGTCAGATATTAATACAGTCGATATATTAATAATGGTCTGACAAAATACGATATTGTATAATTACCCAAATTAATATAACTGTTTATATTAATACGCGAATACAATATTTAATTAAATATAACCGTTTTATATTTAATTTACGAATTAATCATGTAATCCGTATTAGCTAAAATTATTTAATCCGTATTAAATAATAATTCTCAACATCTTATTGACTAATTTAATAGTCAATACCTCTGACTAACCGTTTAGTCATATCCGGCAAAATGTGACTGTATTTTCATACCTTCACATCTCTCAAACGTGTCCTATAGGTGTGACGTATAGGGACCAGTTGACCACCGCCATCCGTATGACAATAACGTCAAACTTATCTAGCAAGCCAACCGTTATTGATAAACGTGGATCAACTAGTAATAATACAGAAGTATGCCCTTGTGATCCTTAAAGAGATTTAATAAGTCATTGTACTTAATTGTCAAGGACACCAGCCCCAACAATCTCCCACTTGTCCGTACAAGGGTATGTTCAATGACGTTATCACACTACATGTGGAGGACACAATCTCCAACATTGTATTCATATAAATAAAATTCTTGCTCATGCCCTTACTGGCTTTTCCAATCGTTCACATATACTAAGAGTTCTTATAACATTCTTATCACAGTTCACCATCACTTCCGTTACCTCCTATTCTACCCTTTTCTCTCGTATATACACTCTGGGTTCCCGGGTAAAACTGAGAGGGCCAATGGTTCGGTGTGAGGGGCCCCCAGACTCATACTTCCCCTTTAGTGTGCTCCTAACTGTCCTATCCCGGGGTTCATTTTTATTTAGACTCTTCCTAAATTCATTGGGTTCATTAGTTAGGCCCGAGGATCGTTCTCTCAGATACCACTCTGTAACACCCCTATTTATTTAAGGGCCTGAACTAGGACTCCTCAGATAAATCGGGGTGTTACCATCTCGGTTTCCCGAGGCAGTAGATACAAAGGAAGGAAAAAAAGTACTTTATTATTAATGTTAACTCAGAAACAAGTCTATACAACCAACTTAAAAACTGTCTTGTGAAATAAAGTTACAACTCATGACCAACAACTACAGTGATCTAGACTAGTCTGGTCCAAATCCAAGCTCTCTCTTCCCATAGCTTCCCATAGCCTCAGCCACCTGTCAATCTGCTCCCTAATAATTTGGTTCATCACAGGTGATCACGAATACACAGGGTCAACCACAAGGTTGAGTAGAGGAAAAGTAAACAATCAAACATTACTATAAATAGGAATTCAATCATCCCCACTCTGAGTCACAAGACCCATTAACTCCGCAGCGCTCACAAGGCCCATTGACTCCGCACCGATCACAAGGCCCATTAACTCCGCACCGATCACATGGCCCATTAACTCCGCACCGATCTTAAGGCCCATTAACTCCGCAACGATCACAAGGCCCATTTCTCATCACCTCATATCGTAGAAATATATAATCAAATAACAAAATGAACCAATTATATGATAATATACAATAATCATGGCTATCGTCAAACAACAACAGAGTAACTATCATTATATGCATAGTATTTCCCCTACCTCGAATAGCAGAAGCGCAGACAAATTCCAAAGCTCGCTAGAAATGTTCCACGCGAAAACCGCTACCTAAACACGTATACGTAACGAATTAATAACCTTCCCGAACCCCATAACAACCTACACTTACTATAAATAGAAACCTTCCATAAATGGAAAGTTTCCATAAATAGAAACTTCCCAATAATAGAAACTTCCATTACTTACTAATTTCCCGACTCGTAACTTTAGTTAATACGAACAAGACCAACACAAATAAAAGATAAAATAGTAAAACAATATTAGTAATACTAATAACCATAATAATAATAATAACAATAATAACCATCAAAATAATAATAATAATAATAATAATAATAATAATAATAATAACGTTACTAATACTAACGTTACTAAAACAACAACGGACACAACAAGATTTATAACAAAACGCGACTCCCACTCGTTTACCCTTCCTTACCACCGCGACTCACTCCCACCGCCACCAACAACCACCAGCAGCGAACCCAGAACCACCAACCATCTCACGTGACCACTGGCAACCAGGTCGCCGGCCACCGAAGAGGTGAACCAAGCCTACCATACCCGCCTGAAACCTTACCCTACCACGCGACCAGCCGCCCTTGTTGCCTCTGTCGACAGCCGACCAGACCAAACCACCCCCTGCGACCGATACCCAAACACCACCCTGACACCAGACACTTAAACCACGGTGGTACCACCGCGTTGACCTCCCCCGAGTCAGCGGTGGTGCCACCCCCAAACAACCAGACCCGTACAAAAATAAGGAAACCCAGAAACAGAACGGTGCACGGACCACCCTTTTCGACACTGTACACGCCACCGGAGACCACCCCGACAACCACCATAACTCTTCCCTGACCACCACCTGCTCCTTCATCCAAACCACCATAAAGAACGAGAAAAAGAAAAGCGTCGATACAACCACGAAGTTGCAGGTCAGACTCGGGTTTAAAACGAAACAGAGAAGCCTCGTGACTGGCGTCACAAAACCTCCTTACCTGGCGTTGTATGGTGGCTGACACCACTACGACAAACATTAGACACGACACCCAAACCCCCTAGATCATCTTACCCGAAAGAATTAAACAAAATAACAACATACACTACCTAAACTTACAGATGAAAACACAGACACGCAAACGAGAACAGAACAGTGTTTAACGTGATGTTTAGCGTACCTACTTTCCGCGCGTTTCGACCTCCCTATGCCTGCCTTAGAGTCACCGTGGTTACTGGTTACTTACTCTACGTTGTGACGGCTGTAGGTATGTGTTGTTTGAATGAGGATTTAGGGTACGTCTTAGGTTTATAAAGGTGTTAAAAGGGTGACGGTAGGAGGGTTGTTTAGTAGGGTTTGTGGTTGTGTTTCTCAAGTCAGTCGTGGGCTTGGGTGGGGCACGCATTACGAGGCCCAAGTCAACGTGCTAGAGGTCCAGGGATCGATCCCTCATAACAACATAACCGTGTGCTAAAGGTTTAGGGATCGAACCCTCATAACAACATAACCACTTGCCTTGCTTAAATACTTAAACATAGTTTCTAAAACGTAAAACAAACTATCGACACAAAATAAACTTAATTATCGAGACTAGATTTTCGAGGTATTACAGTCACACTACACATTATACATTTGTGTTTTATTAACATTTTATAAGATAAAAATAAAGATAAAACAAAATATATATTTTATGCATGTAATGCCAAGTGTTGGTGGTTTGGTGCCCATGCATAGGGCACCCTAACCAACCGGCCACTATTATAGAGAAGAGAAAAATGTTGTTTTCTCTAGTCCATTCATTATTCATTCTTGCATGAAAAGCTTTGAGAAAATTTGAGAATAAGAATTTTCTTTGTTCTCTTAGCTTTGGCCGTGTTCTCCTTCAACCCTCAATCAATATTGTTTTTCAATATTAAGAATATTATAAGATAATAATAAATTGCTAGGTTTTTGTGTGAGGATTCTAGCAAAATCAAACACAAAATTAATAGAGTGTGTCTTGGTGTTTACTTCTTGGAGGTCTTCTATTTTGGGGACTAAGGAGGATCATACCGTGATATTAAGCTCAAGAACAATCAAAGAACGTGTCTTTGATTGTGCCCTATTTTAGCCAAAATCAAGCAATGTAAGGATTAATTTTCTTCTCTTAAATCTCGGCTATTTTTGTTATGCATGCAATAAGATCTTTACATTATGAGATAATAATAAGTATGACTAAATTTATTCGAGTTTATGAAACCCAACATGGTTAATGTCCTTATGAGGATGGTCTACAAATACGTATGTGATCTCAACTAATTTTATCATTATACATAAGTATGTATAGAATAACAACGGTCGGAATTTATTCCATATGGATCAAATAAAATATTAATAATTTGAACGACGTAAATAAAATCATTCTCGACAAAAATTATATTGAAGTTGTTTTATAATAATAATAAGTAAGCATTCTTTTTTTTTTTGCATGAAAAGTTATACTCCATCTTATTCATCCATAAAGGGCAGGAAAAAGAGGAGAAATTCAATACAAAAAGGATAGCCACTATAGCCTACCAAACATAGGCAGAGAAAAACAAAATTGCAAAACACCTTCTAAACTATATTCTCCTCAGGAAACGCTCTTTTGTGGAGGCTTTGGCATGTGATAGCAGATAAACACTGACAACAAATTTAGTGTTATGCAAGACTGTAGCCGTGACTTGTTCAATCCCTCTGAAATATCTGTTATTGTGCTCCTTCCAGATATTATAAATTGCTGTTGCTAAACTTCAATGGAACCAAGAAACCTTCCAGGAAAGATTGGTATGTCTGTGAAGGGACCAATTCAGTTCTGAAATCATTTTTCTTCCTCTATGATCCACCCCCATCCCTTGAAGCAAACCTTCCCATACTTCCTGGGCATAAGGGCACTTGAAAAACAAATGACCGTGATTTTCGTTAGCCATTTTGCAGAGATAACATCTATTGACAATAACCAACCCTCTCAAAGATAGTTTATCTTGAGTGGACAGTTTCCTTCGAATAGCCATGGATATGATGATATTATGCCTTGGAACTACCCTTTGCTCTATAAAATCTCTGCTCCCACTCTGTACTGGGAATTTAGGACGATACCAAGTATAAGCACCTTGAAGATGAAACTTGGATGACTTAGACCAGCTAAGGAGGTGATCATGGGCTTCAGAAATGGTCATCCTAGAATTCAAGAATTCATTTTTAATTGAAAGAATCCCTCTTAATTTTTCAGAGTGAAAAGATTTGCATTGAGTTTCCCAAATGGACCATTGTGAGAAGGTGTATGCAGTATTCCATTCATACCATAAGCCAGAAGGAGAACATGTTAACTTCCAAAGCCATTTTGCCATCATCGCTTAATTCCAAGAGAGCAGTTCCTTCACATTAAACCCACCCTCATTCCTCGGAGAGCATATGCTAGACCAACTCTTAAGCACCGACTTTCTTTGATTATCTGTGCTGTTTCAGTAGAAATCCTTGCATAGTCGTTTTATTGTTTTCACAATGCTATGAAGAAGAACAGTGGAACACCAGAAGTTCTCAATTCCAAATATTACAGAATTAAGCAACTAAAGCCTACCTGCATAGGACAGATATTTAGTTGACAAGTGTTGTATTGCTCTCTGAACTTTACCAATAAGAGTACCATACATTGCCACTGAAGTACGAGCAGTGTTTAAAGGAAGGCCCAAATATCTAAAAGGGAAGGATCCTTCAACAAACCCAGTGTTCTGCAGTATCTCTTCTTTCACTCATTCATAAACGCCTCCAAAGTAAATTTCAGTTTTTTCTGCATTAGGGTGCAAACCAGAACATTCTGCAAATCTAATTAAATTGGTTAGAACTGCTTGTACTGATGGGACATCCCCTTGGGTGAAGACCATTAGGTCATCGGCAAAGACCAAGCGAGTCAATTTCACCCTTAAACATTTTGGATGATACGATACCTGTGTAGTAGAGCATAGGTCCTTGAGATATCGAGACAAAACCTCCATACTAAGGACAAATATAAACGGGGAAAAAGGATCTCCATGTCTTATGCCACTTTTCCCCTCAAAAAAACCATGAACTGACCCATTAATCTTCAAAGAGAACCAAGAACTGGATATGCAGCCCATAATCCAAGTTATGAATTGAGTAGGAAACTTGAAAGCAATAAGCATTCTTTCTATAAAAGTCCATTGAATAGAATCAAAGGCTTTCCTAATGTCAATTTTCATGAGACACCTTGGAGTTATGTTTTTCCTTCCATACCCCTTAACCAATGATTGAGAAAGCATGATATTTTCTTGAATGGTTCTGTTAGTGACAAAAGCTGCCTGTTCTGGACCAACTAGAATGGGGAGAGCAGTTTGAAGTCTATTGGAAAGGATTTTACTCACATTTTTGTAAAATGTTGTGCAACAAGATATGGGCCTGAAATCAAGCACCAAATTGGTTGTCTGCTTCTCTGGAATAAGAGCAATGATGGTTGAATTAGCCTGCTTGTTCATATGTCCAGTCTTAAAAAAGACTGTAGAGCTTTGCAAAAATCATCCCGTATCAGCTCCCAGCTATCCTTAAAGAATGCTGAGGAAAACCCATCAGGTCCTCGACTTTTGGTTGAATCAATAGAGAAAAGGGCTTTTCGGATTTCCTCATTAGTAACAGGTTTAATTAGAATTTTATGGTCAGCAACCTCTAAACAAGGACTTTTCTGCAAAAAAACCTCATCTAAGGGAACTGTGTGAGTACTATTACCCAGTAAGAAAGAATAATAATCAATGAACCCTTCTGCCACATCTTTAAGCCCCTGCCTCATCTTCCCATTTTTGTCATGAATCTGACCTATTAATTGCTGTTGGTTCCTTTCTTGAATTTACGCATAAAATTACTTGGAAGAGTAATCAGAATGGGCGATGTTATTGATTTTAGCCTTCTGCTTCAAGATACTAGCTTCAATCTTTTTAAACTTCGAGTAAACTTGCAGTAATTCCCTTTCCTGATTAATCAAAAGAGAAGAGACTGGGTTTTGTTGAAGTTCCTTCTGACAATTGGTGAGCTCACTTTTAAGGAGTTCCACTCTTCTTGAAATACTGTTATAATTCTCCTTATGAAGAGGTATCAGAACCTTCCGTACATTTTTAAGCTTAGCAAAAAGCTTATAAGTAGTAGCTCCATTCACAGGAATCTCCCAAACTTGAGAAACCAGAGCTTTATAAGATGGATGATCAATCCAACAATTAAGAAAGCTAAATCTTCTTTGAAACCTTATTTCAGGGAAAACCGTGCCCACCCCTGGAGAATGATCTGATATTCCAGGAGCTTGAAAATCTGCACTACTAACTGGATAAGTTTCAAACCAGTTGATATTTGTCATAGCTCTGTCTAGTTTAGACCAGACTCTAGTACTTAGATCTTGCTTATTTGTCCAAGTCCATTCGCAACCAATTGCTGTGATATCCTCTAATTCACAAGCAGAAATACAGGTCTTGAAATCAGATATGTCTGCCAAAACTAGAGAAGAATTGCCGATTCTCTCTGAAAGGTCTCTAACAAGATTAAAATCACTCAAAAGGATCCAATTATTCACAGTATTCTTAATTTGAGGCAGAGCTACCCACAAATTATCCCTTTCCCTTGCTTCATTCTTGGCATAAACCATGGTAAGATGACAAACAGAACTAGTAGCTCTGATAAAAACTTCACAGTGGATAAATTGACTCTGAATAGCTATAATTGTTAAACCAATAGTTCTAGGCTTCCAAAGAAGCCAAATTCGTCCATTATCATGCGCAGAGTAATTGCAACAACTATTGTAATCAGAAAAATAGGATCTCAAGATGGCACCTGCATTCTTCTTCTTGATTCTGGTTTTCAAAATTCCCACAACATCAATATTATTCAGATTCAGGAAAACTTCCAATTTCCTGAAGCTTGAGAGGATCATAATAAATGAAAAACGTTAATTTCTAACATAATACTAAAGAATATAAAACATAATTTATTACATTGCCTACAAAGTAAAATTGATTACTCTTATGTCTTGATAAAAAACACATACAAGGCAGTTATTAATCAAATCACAGAAGTACCGTAGATTTAAAGAAGACCATGTCGTCATTCACATTTACGGTAATTCAATGACTGATTAATCATGACCATGAGAAACGATAGTAATATGATTATACTAAACGACAAAACGTATTCAACAAAATAAAAGCATATCTCTTGTATGCGATGTTATAATGATTTCTTTTATTTATATAGGCGAAGAGATGGTTCTCAACATGTTATAAAATATGACATGCTATATCATTTACTTTTTAAGGAATTTTATAATTCAAAGGTACGTGGTTAATGTCCTTAAATAGTTTATTTAGAAATACGTATGTGATCTTAATAATTTATCATTAGTCCTCAAAACGTTATAAATATGTACATGCAATTTAGTGTAATTTTTAAGGAAACATATTATTCAAAGGCGAAAGATTAACGTATATAAAAGGATAATATTTGAAGAAATATGTGATAACCACGAACTTTATTGTTATAAGTAAATATGGATACATTAAAAATGGTCACATTGTACGTATTCCAAATGGTTCTAGTATAATTAATATACACCTATATAGATTAAATATCTTATTTCAACAACATTGAATTTGTGAGAAAATAAAGATATTAAAACTAATATTTGCAAATAAAAACATAATTTATTAAAATAAATGTAAAATTATATTTATAATTTTCTCTTATATGATAATTGTATAGTGATATGACAATTAATAATTATATAAGAGAAACTCAATAGATTTAATGAGAACCATGTTTTCACTCATATTTATGGTAATTCATTGGTTGTTTAATCTTGACCACGATAACCTCCTTTTGAAAAGACTGAATGATTACACTAAACTATAATTTTTTCAAATAAATATAATGATACCATATTTCGTGACACAATAATTATTTATTTTTTTTATAGCAGTTTAAATTGTCATTACAAAGTGACAAATATATACATGTGATTTAGTTAACTTATTTTCCGGAAACTTATAATTGAATGGGGATGGTTAATGTCCTTATGAGGATGGTCTACAAATACGTATGTGATCTCAACTAATTTTATCATTATACATAAATATGCATAGAATAACAACGGTCAGAATTCATTCCATATGGATCAAATAAAATATTAATAATTTGAACGACGTAATTATAATCATTGTCGAAAAAAATTATATTGAAGTTGTTTTAAAATAATAAGTAAGCATTCTTATCTATCAATATTAGGGCATGTTCATAATAAATGGAAAATGTTAATTTCTAACATAATACTAAAGAATATAAAACATAATTTATTACATTACCTACAAAATAAAATTGATTACTCTTATGTCTTGATAAATAAACACATACAAGGCAGTTATTAATCAAATCACAGAAGTACCGTTGATTTAAAGAAGACCATGTCGTCATTCACATTTACGGTAATTCTGTGACTGATTAATCATGACCATGAGAAACGATAGTGATATGATTGCAGTAAACCACAAAACGTATTCAACAAAATAAAAGCATATCTCTTGTATGCGATGTAATAATGATTTCTTTTATATATATAGGCGAAGAGATGGTTTTCATCATGTTATAAAATATGACAAGCAATATCATTTACTTTTTAAGGAATTTTCTAATTCAAAGGTACGTGGTTAATGTCCTTAAATAGATTATTTAGAAATACATATGCGATCTTAATAATTTATCATTAGTCCTAAAAACGTTATAAATATGTACATGCAATTTAGTGTAATTTTTAAGGAAACATATTATTCAAAGGCGAAAGATTAACGTATATAAAAGGATAATATTTGAATAAATATGTAATAACCACGAACTTTATCGTTATAAGTAAATATGGATACATTAAAAATGGTCACATTGTACGTATTCCAAATGGTTCTAGTATAATTAATATACACATATATAAATTAAATATCTTATTTCAACAACATTGAATTTGTGAGAAAATAAAGATATTAAAACTAATATTTGCAAATAAAAAACATAATTTATTAAAATAAATGTAAAATTATAATTATAATTTTCTCATATGTGATAATTGTGTAGTGACGTGACAATTAATAATTATATAAGAGAAACTCAATAGATTTAATGAGAACCATGTTTTCACTCATATTTATGGTAATTCATTGGTTGTTTAATCTTGACCACGATAAACTCCTTTTGAAAAGACTGAATGATTACACTAAATTAGAATTTTTTAAAATAAATATAATGATACCATATTGTGTGACACAATAATTATTTCTTTTGTTTTTATAGCCGTTTAAATTGTCGTTACAAAGTGACAAATATATACATGTGATTTAGTTAACTTATTTTCCGGAAACTTATAAGTGAATGGGGATGGTTAATGTCCTTATGAGGATGGTCTACAAATACGTATGTGATCTCAACTAATTTTATCATTATACATAAATATGCATAGAATAACAACGGTCGGAATTTATTCCATATGGTTCAAATAAAATATTAATAATTTGAACAACGTAAATAAAATCATTCTCGAAAAAAATTATATTGAAGTTGTTTTAATATTAGGGTATGTTCATAATAAATGAAAAATGTTAATTTCCAACATAATACTAAAGAATATAAAACATAATTTAATACATTACCTACAAAATAAAATTGATTACTCTTAGGTCTTGATAATAAACACTGTAATACCCCGGATATTTTATTTACGATGTCGATTTTGTTTCGTGACGATAAGATAGTTTAAGCTACGATAGTTTACTACTTAATAGGTGTACTTGTTTATATGGTTTAAGTTGTGATGTATGCTTTATGTGGGGCTCGAGCACGAGACCTTTAGAGTAGAGTCTTGGGCCTCGTGATTTGTGCAAGGCAAACAGCCCACACTTCGACAAAACCATAACGAAACCCTCACCATTCACTAACACACACCTCACGTATAAACATCACAATGCCGTCATATTGGAGTGTAAAAGACCTTATTTCTGACCTAGCTTCTACACAACTGATAACCTAAAACTACTGCCGCCACCACACAGAGGAGAAGGAGGGTCCTCACGGTCACAACCACCTTCACTTTTTCCCAGAATTCTGATCTGAAGTCAGGTAAGCATCTGACGTTATTTATCACGGTAGTGTTTAGTCGTTTTGTCGAGTTCTGTCGAAGGGTTGTGTCTAGTCGTGGTGGTCTTGTTAGTGTTGTTATGCGTTAATGGGTGGATAAGGGGTGTCAAGGTGGTGGTTGTGGTGGCTTTAGTGCGTCGGTGTCGGTGTAGGAGGGGTATTTGTCACCCCTGGTCGTAAGGAGTTCAGGTGGTCGTCTGGTTGTGTGTTCAGGGAAGGAGTTTGGGGGTGGTACCACCGTTGACTCGGGGGAGGTCGACGCGGTGGTACCACCGTGGTGTCTAGTATGTGTGTCAGGCCGTGTCAGGGTGGTGGTTTCAGGGGTTGTCAGTGGCGCCTGGAGGTGTCGATGGTGGTCTGTGTCGTAAGGGAAGGAAGTGCAGGTGGGAGTCAGACCTGGGTTGGTGGGCTCTGGTCTGACTCGCCGGCAGTTGTCGCGTGGGTTGGTGGTGTCAGGGAGTTAGTGGGGTGTCGGCAGTGTCGAGGGAGGGTGTCTCCTGGTGTTCGAACTGGGTTTGGGCTGTTGGTTTCGTATTCGTTTAATCCGACTTTGTTGATTTTAATTATTATTATTATTATTATTATTATTAGTATTATTATCATTATTATTATTATTATTATTATTATTATTATTATTGTTATTATTATTATAATTAATTATTTTATTAATGATATTTTAGTAAGTGATATTACTACTATGTAATAAAAGCCGCCTTTCGTTCTTTTTATTAATTCGTTATCGCGTAGTTGAAGTTTATGAGTCGGGATACCTATAAGTTGGGGAAGTTTCTATTTATGGAAGCTTTCCTTTTATAAAGGGTTTATATTTTTGGAAACTTTCCATTTTAGGAAGGTTTCTAATTATAGTAAGTATAGGTTGTTATGGGGTTCGGGAAGTACATTAATTTGTTACATATGCGTGTTTAGGTAGCGAGTTTCGTGTGGAACACTTCTAACGAGCTTGGACGTATCTACATTTCCTGCTATTTCAGGTAGGGGAAGTACTGGTATATAGTGATGAGTAATCTGCTTTTATTTGGTATTAAACATGGCTGTTTTATAATAACATGTGATCGTTATATTGTGTATTTGTTTATATAATTCTAAGATACGATAAGAGGTGATGAGATAATGGGTCTTGTGATTGGTGCGGAGATAATGGGTCTTGTGATTGGTGCGGAGATAATGGGTCTTGTTATCGGTGCGGAGTTAATGGGTCTTGTGATTGGAGTGGAGAATAATGGGTCTTGTGATTCGGAGTGGAGACGATCGACTTTCTATTTATAGTAATGTTTGTTTATATATTTTTCCTCTACTCAACCTCGTGGTTGACCCTGTGTATTCGTGAACACCTGTGATGAACCAATTTATTGGGGAGCAGATTGACAGGTGTTGAGACTATGGGAGCAAAGGGAAGGGAGAAGCTTGGATCCGGACCTGCCTAGAGTCTAGATCACCATAGTAGTTGTCTTACGAGTTGTACTTTTGTTTCATGAAAAAAGTTTTTATAATTCGGTTGTATGAACTCGTTCTTTGAGTAACTTTATCTAATTAAAGTACTGTTTATCTTTCCTTTGTATCTACTGCCTCGCGAAACCGAGATGGTAACACCCTTATTTATCTGGGGAGTCCTAGTACAAGCCCTTAAATAAATGGGGGTGTTACAAAGTGGTATCAGAGCGAACGATCCTCGGGCCTAACCTAATGAACCCAATGAATGTAGGAGAGTCTAAATAAAATGAACCCCGGGATAGGACTGTTAGGAGCACACTAAAGGAAAAGTATGAGTCTGGGGCCCCCTCATACCGAACCATTGGCCCTCTCAGTTTTACCCGGGAACCCAGAGTGCATATACGAGAGAAAAAGGGTAGATTAGGAGGTGATGGGAGTGATGGTATAGTGTGATGAGAACGTTATGCGAACTCTTAGTATATGTGACCGTTTGGAAAAGCCAGTAAGGGCATGAGCATGAACGAATTTTTTTTATGTGAACACAAAATATGTATGTTAATACGGATGCATGTGGTGGTTGGAATCATGTTAGTAGTTTTTTTTATCATGTCTAGCGATATGCGGTTATGTGATTCCCGAGCAATGTTATAGAAAAGTACTACTCTATATGATGATAGTTTATTGAGTTTGATGCTTAGGGAACATAGCCCTAACCCAAATGGGTGCCCACATAAGTCGGGACTCATTTCTTCTCTTTTGTATTATAGTATGCCTCCGCGAAGAAACAATGTCGCTAATATCACGCAAGAGGAATTAGACTGTTTGATAGCTGAGAATGAGGCCCTAAAGGCCAAACGTATGGACTCCGCGAAGATGAGCACGATTATCGCGAGGCATCACCCTACCCAATTCACCGGGGAGGGGGAACCTCATTTGCTAGGAGCCTGGTGCCGGGATTTCAGTAACTTGTTCGAGTTGGTCGATTGCCCTGAAGAATTGAGGGTTGACCAAGCAGCCCATTATCTGAGGGGTATGGCTGGAGACTGCTGGACTGGGAATAAGGGAGAGATCCGAGAGGCAGCTAGAGAGGATGGGACCGAGTTTGTTGCTTGGATCGCATTCAAAAGGATACTATATGAGGTGTTCCTACCAGAATTCCAGAAAAGTAAGCTGAGAGAGGAGTTCGACACATTCCGGAGGACATGACGGTGGAGGCTTATTACAGAAAATTTATCCAGTTGGTGAGTTATGTGGGGACATGGGGTTTGACGATGCCATGCTGTCAATGAAATTTGAGAGGGGATTATGAATCGCCATCAAGAAGAGACTGATTGCAGCTCCGCCCACCACAGTCCGGGACATCTACTTAAGGGCTGGGGCAGCGGAGAGGCTTTCAGAGATGATCAAAGAGGACAAGAAATCCAAGTCTGAAAAGAGGAAGGCTGAAGCGGTAACTGAGAGTTCAGGGTCGAAAAAGCAAAGCACTAACAAGTTCAGTGGGTATTTCGGTAGCAGTGTCTCTGGAGGTGTGAGGAACCAGAGTGGGGGCAACTTCAGGAGTGGGGGTTCTGGCAGTGGTTCAGTGGGAATAGTCTGTTTCGGCTGTGGAAAGACGGGGCACAAGCAGGCAGTATGTCACTCTTATGGAGGGAATCAGTCCGGGGGTTATCGTACGCCTACATCCGGATATCAAGGATCCCACACTCAGTCCTATGGTAGCAGTGGCTATCGCACACCCATGACAAACTATGGTGGGGGTGTGAAGTCTGGAGGGAGCAACAATTATCAGAGGAACTTCAACAACTATCAGAACCGCTCGTACCAGAACCAAAACCATGGGAATGGAAGCAATCAGAAGATGGGAGCTGAGGGGAACCAGCAGGCTAGGACATCTAGTGCCAGTCAGAGTAGGGTCAAATCCAGTGGCAAGCTCTTCGCCATGGGAAAGCAGGCAGCTAAGGAGGACGCTCATGTGGTAACCGGTACTTTTCTTGTAAACTCTAGACCTACTTTCGTACTTTTCGATTCCGGTGCAACCCATTCTTTTGTGTCTAGAGAGCATGTTAGGGTTTTGGGACTTGAGAGGTTTGAGTTGGTCGCAGACTCCGTGACCATACCTTCAGGGGAGTCGATCACCTGTACTAGAGTTTATCGAAGTGTACCCATCAAAATCGGGGAAGCCATTTTCTATTGTGACCTCATAGAATTTCCGCTGGGGGGCTTTGAGGTGATCCTAGGGATGGACTGGCTGGGGAAGTATCGGGCTTTTATCGACTGTCATCAAAAGAAAATTTCTTTGAAGGGACATAAAGGAGTGAGGGTGTCTTACAAGGGATACCGAGTCAAACCAAAAATCAAGTTCATTTCCGTTAATACTCTTAAGTCTGGCTTAAGGAAGGGAGAGAGTCTGATCTTATGTCAAATGTGGGATTGTGAGGCTGAGACCCCCAAGACTAGTGAGATACCTGTGGTACGGGAGTTTGAGGGAGTATTCTGAGACGACGTTCCAGGATTACCGGCAAGGAGGGAAGTGGAATTCTCCATTGACCTAAAACCAGGGGCGGGACCTATATCTAAATCACCGTACCGTATGGGACCGAAGGAGATGGAGGAATTGAAGAAGCAGTTGGATGAACTAGCTGAGAAAGGGTTCATTCGACCCAGTGTGTCGCCCTGGAAAGCACCCGTTTTGTTTGTGAAGAAGAAGTATGGGAGTTTGAGACTGTGTGTCGACTACCGAGAGCTGAACAATGTGACCATCAAGAACCTTTATCCTTTGCCAAGAATTGACGACTTGTTCGATCAGTTAAGTGGAGCTGGGGTTTTCTCCAAGATTGATCTGAGATCCGGGTACCACTAGTTGAGAATAAAAGATGAAGTGTAACAGCCCGTATATTTTCGTAAAGGACTATTTTATTAAATAAAGTAATTTACGGAATTTAATATTAATTCAATAATAATAGTAAGTTATATTTTTAAGATTTCCGTTAAGTTTTACCTTTAAATCATTTAATCTTAAGATGCCTTGTTTATTTTGTTTTAACCCGTCTCACATTTCCGGTTCACTTAAATAAGTAAACCCGTTTGTGTTATCCAAGTCCGTTTCCTTTTAAACGGAAAAGACAATTCTAATCCCTAAAACCCTTATTGTATGTCGTCATTTCATCCTTCATAAAAACAATACACTGCTTCCTTCATTTCTCCATTTCTCATCAAACCTCCAAGCTTCTTTTCGATCTTTCTCCATCATCCGTCCTTCAAATCGAGGAAGTAAGTACATTTTCGGAATCCTCATCGAATTTGCAAGCCATCCGTCACTTCCGATTTTCATTTCGTGCCACTTCAAAAATAGGCTGTTTTGGAGTAATCCGTTTATAGCCTAGTTTTAATCGTTTTTCGTGTTGTAGGAGGAGCCCTAGAAGATCACAAGAAGGCTAGTGACGTGATTGAAGAGGAACAAGGAGCTTAACCGCTTTAGAGGTGACTATTATGAGTAACTCGGCCTATATGTCTAAATTAGCACTATATGTGATTTGATTGTGTTTTGATGAAAGTTAGTATGTTTATTGAGTACTAATGTTCTTAATATGTTATACAAACTGATTTTGTGATGATTAGATGATGAATTTGAGGAGAAGATGAGATTTAGGTGTATACATGTTAAGATCGGTTTAATTTGGGATTTTGGTGTTAAGACATGAAATGATTGTTTGTATTCATGTTCATATGTTCATTTGATGTGGTTTACGTACTGGAAGTATGAAATCGTTGCTTAGAAACATGTTTAGGTTGAAATGGTAAAGTATTGAAAGGATTGGATATGGCGAAAATGGGTTTTGCGTGAACAGAGGCCCTGAGCCGGCAGGCTGACCGGCAGCCGGTCGGCCGGCTCAGAGTCCCCCCTTGTTATCTTTGCTTTTCGAAGGTTGTAGGAAAATGGGTCCCCAGCCGGTGGACCGGCAGCCGGCCGGCCGGCTGGGAGCCCCTTGTGTTGTTGTTTTAAGTTTTGCAAGAAGAGAAAGGGAAGGGGTCCCCAGCCGGTGGACCGGCAGCCGGCCGGCCGGCTGGGAGACCTTTTGTGTTGTTTTCTTTGCTGTGTCGGCTGGAGTGTAAAGACTCGCAGCCGGTTGACCGGCCGCCTGTGGCCAACCGGCTGAGAGCCCCTGTTGATGTTATTTGCCTTATAACTTTTGATTTTCAAGTCGGATTGCCTTGATTCTTTTTCCGTATGCTTTGTATGCATGATTAGAGTTCCCGGAGTTCGGGCGGCACTATATTGGGTTCGGGAATGGAGTGAGGATAGAGACCCCCCGGTCGGGCAACCGAAAGGGAAACCGGCTCTCCCTCGTCTTAGTTCCCGGGGTCAATTAAGTGTTGAGTGATGTGATTAGAGAGTTGATCATGGTTTATTGAATAGCCTCCTTTCGGAGATTTGGTTGTGGTTTATTGAATAGCCTCCTTTGGGAGATTTGGTTGTTGAACCACTTCGTGGGTGGTTCATTGTGTTTGTTCTGGACGAACCCATCCGTGGGTGGTTCTGTCCTCTTCGTGCGAACCCCTACGTGGGTGGTTCTGCTTTCTCCGTGTCGAACCCCTCCGTGGGTGGTTCTGATTCCTTCGTGCGAACCCCTACGTGGGTGGTTCTGCCTTCCTGACGAACCCCTCCGTGGATGGTTCTGTCTTTCTTCGTGTTGAACCCCTCCGTGGGTGGTTCAGTGTTCTGTGTTGAACCCCTACGTGGGTGGTTCAGTGTGTTGTGGTCGAACCCCTCCGTGGGTGGTTCGCGTGTGTGTATTGTTTGGTATATACTCGCCTGAGTAGGGGTACTGTGTTATATACTTGCTGAATGTTTTGGTAATTAGGTTATGTCTTAAGTTGACCGCTGAACCTTCTTACTTGCTGAATGTTTTGGTATATAGGTTATGTCTTAAGTTGACCGCTGAACCTTATACTTGCTGATTGTTTAGTATCTGCTTGCCTAGTAACGGTACGGTGTCAGATCTAGATGTTTGTGACGATGTTTAAGATGATATTGAATGATGAGAATGATGTTTGACCTTAGTATTGTTCGTCCAAGGCATTGGACGACTCTTAGTCCGGTTTCGTAAACGGTTTGGATTGAAAGACCCCCCGGCCGGGTAACCGGAACGAAGGGAAACCGGCTCTCCTTCCAAATAGTTTCCGAAGTTGGTTGAGAGCCTTTGCATGGTATTGCATGATATTATGAAAGATGAGTTATCGAGATTTGTGTGCTTCACATGATTGTTTATGATGGAGTATAATGCTTGCTTATATGTTCGGTGTTGTATGACTTTAGGTGGCTATGAGAGCTCTAGTCACTCCCCACTGACTGTGGCGCACATGTTGTGTGTGTGTAGGTACTGGATGCTGTTTGCAGGGGGTTACGTTGAGGCTAGCGAGCGATGATCCTATCATCGATGACTTACCTACATCGTGTAGCTAGACCTTAGACTTATGTTTCTGTATTTTTGTGCCTGTAGGGATATGCTATCCCGGGCTGCTTTTGTTTTATATCTTAAAACTTATTTATGTTTCGGTTTTGCTAAAGCACCTCGCATGTTTAGTTTGTTAAAAAGTTTTAATTCCGCTGCATTTTTAGTACTTTGTGTGATTTAAATTTCCGCTTTCGCGAGGGGTTTTACAGTTGGTATCAGAGCATTATTGCTCCCGACGCACTCATGTAATCCCCAAACATAACTTGACCAATAACTTGAATAATGAATGAGAGATTTGGGTAGACTTAAGGACAAGTGGTAGACTGGTTGTGATTGTTAATTGTTAGGTTAACACCGTTTTCTCTTTTGAAGGATGGTGAGGACCACTGCCACAGAGAATACTGTACTGCAATCACTTAGGCAAATCCTTGAGAACCAAAGGGTTCAGGCTGAAGCTGTTCCTCCTCCCCCGCCTGGCAATGAAGCTCACAGACCTGGTGGTTTTTCCTAGATCGCCTCCCGGATGTCTAAGAGTCATGCTAAGACTTATGGTGGCGAAGTTAACCCAGTTGCCTTATCAGAGTGGTTTCGTGACATGGAGAAGAGCTTTTCGATGCATTCGGTCGTCAGAGAGGATAGAGTGCGACTTGCCTCCCACTTTTTGACACTTGAAGCAGACCGTTGGTGGCTTCTTACTGGCCCTAGTTTCCTCAGTGATCCGTTGTTTGATTGGGACGCGTTCAAAGACAAGATTAAGACCCGCTTCTACCCTAAGGAACTGCGTTCGCAAAGATTGAAGGAATTCATGGATCTCAAGCAAGGAGACATGACAGTACAGGAGTTCACGGACAAGTATAATCAGTTAGCTCACTTTGCTTCTCGGTTCGTAAGGGATGAATCCGAGAGAGTCTACTTCTACAAAGGGAAGTTAAGTGCCCGCATCGAGAGTATGATTCGCAGAGATTCTACTTCTTTCGTAGAGGTGTATGATGATGCTATTTGGGCTGAGAATTCAATTAAGGCTATAGATGAGGAGACCCAAGCCCTCTCCCTACCTGATTCTTCACCAGCTTGCCCTCAAGGCAAGAGGCCCTCTACTTCTTCACCATCTCCTCCCCGTTCTAACAAGGTGCAATTGGTGCACTCTGGTGGACTTTCTACCCTAGCTACTGCTTCCAGAGGCAAAGGACCCCAGAATATTGGACGACGTCGAGATCATCACTCGGGTACACGTCGCTTGGGCAGACCGCGATTGTGCTATCACTGTAGGAAGCCCGGACACCTATCTGCTGAGTGCCCCGAGAAGAACACTGCTGAAAACGCCACTGCCGCTGTCCAGAGACCGAAGACCAAGGGTACTGTGTTCATGATGAGCCGTGCTGCAGCAGAGACTTACCCTCAGTTGGTTACTGGTATGTCTTCACCATTGACTTCTTCCTTCTATCTTCTTCTAAGGCCCCAAGGTCTTATCCCTTTTCTTCTTGTGTACATCGGTTCATGAAATCTCTTCCATCTTATCATGGAACTACTTACATGGCTTTCTAGCTCAACTCCATTGCCGGAACTTATCCTTCCTTGGCTCGAGTGAGTAACTTACTTCTATAGGCTTAGAGGAATCCTTTAGGTTAACCGCAGTTCGTGTTTTGGGACATATTGTTGTTTAGGAAAACCTATGAGATATTTTGAGACGTGATCTGGTGATCCTAGTGTCCATATGTCACTAATTGAGAGAGTGGAGTGGTTGAGGAAATGCTTGGTTGAGTAGAGTCTAGTACATGACTATCGGTGGAACTTAGATGTTGTGACACTATTGGGATGCGTGTAATGGTAGATTTGGAAGTACCATTTGGAAATTTAAAAGAAATACTTGGAGTCTTGGGTAAACTTAGAGGAACATGCTTTAGATGGTGTTGATGCCAAACACTGGAATGAGGTAAGTTAGAGATGCTGAAACTCGAGGAAGTACTGGAATATAAAGAGACCCATATATTTGAGGAACGAGAGCTTTTAGTGACAGAGTGAGAGTGTGGAGATATTTACAATTTGACTTGTGGAGTTGATTGGGTGCTTGAACCCGAATTATTTAGTGGATCTTAGTGTTTACCTAGAGAAGTACTTGGTGGACTGGTTGATGCACCATTGATAGCTGGACATATTGGAATAACTTGTTTGGGAGTGGAAACCAGTTGACTTAATAGTAATTGGGAAGTAAGATACAGCTGTCATTGAGGAATCTTAGAAATTTAATATCCAAACCTTGGGAATGATTTGGATTGGGATATTGGTAACTTACTTATCTTGAGGAATCATGGTATAGTACGACACCGCGAGTGTATCATATCAAAGGACTTACCGTTCAAGTGCTACTTGAGGATTTGGGAATTGTAATTTTGTTAAACCTTGTTGCGAATGTTCATGTTATAGTAATGAGAGTGAATTTGAGGATGTTCGTTTACCCTAGGAATCTAGATAGGAGTTGAAGGCCGCTTATGAGAGGTTACGTGAGAAGCGTTGTGATAAAAGTCCCATTTTGGTTAGAGCATATTTGAGTTGTTTGAGGATAGGTTCTTCCAAAACCATAGTCAGAGTGCTTGAATTGAGAAGAGAGAGATGAAAACCGGGCCTATGGAATCATTTGTTCTGAATCGTAATATCTCTCGTGCACCGATCCTCTCTTGTGCACTTGTAAATCCGCCAAGCTACCTTCCTTTTGGTCAATTGCAACTTGTAAAATTTAGCAAACTTGCTCTTTCTGAGGATTTTAAATAAAAAGTCGGTTTTCGAAAGGATTTTGGTTAAAGAGAACGCTTAATCTTTCAACATTGTTAGGCCTCAGTGACAAATTTTTGGGAAATCTGGTTTTTGAAGAGTTGCATATCTTGTAATTTGATTAATCTAAGCGTCGATTTGTCATTTGAACTCGTTATTGGAGACGTCTGATAACCTGAACAATGCTTACCGACACTGGATCGATCTAAAATTTTAAACTTTAATTTATTTAATTTTGGGACTTGTCTCAGATTTGGAATGTCGGGCTCTTGAATGTACAACGAGAACCCCAACGTCCATTGACGAAGACTTGTGCCTTGGAAAAATCGTTTGAAATCTTTGAAAGGAACCTAAGGTTGTAAAATCAGTTAAGCGAAAACTTTGATCTGTTAACTTTGTCCTTGTTTCTGCTTTCAAGTTTCGAGGACGAAACTTTTTGAAAGATGGGGTGATTGTAACAGCCCGTATATTTTCGTAAAGGACTATTTTATTAAATAAAGTAATTTACGGAATTTAATAATAATTCAATAATAATAGTAAGTTATATTTTTAAGATTTCCGTTAAGTTTTACCTTTAAATCATTTAATCTTAAGATGCCTTGTTTATTTTGTTTTAACCCGTCTCACATTTCCGGTTCACTTAAATAAGTAAACCCGTTTGTGTTATCCAAGTCCGTTTCCTTTTAAACGGAAAAGACAATTCTAATCCCTAAAACCCTTATTGTATGTCGACATTTCATCCTTCATAAAAACAATACACTGCTTCCTTCATTTCTCCATTTCTTATCAAACCTCCAAGCTTCTTTTCGATCTTTCTCCATCATCCGTCCTTCAAATCGAGGAAGTAAGTACATTTTCGGAATCCTCATCGAATTTGCAAGCCATCCGTCACTTCCGATTTTCATTTCGTGCCACTTCAAAAATAGGCTGTTTTGGAGTAATCCGTTTATAGCCTAGTTTTCATCGTTTTTCGTGTTGTAGGAGGAGCCCTAGAAGATCACAAGAAGGCTAGTGACGTGATTGAAGAGGAACAAGGAGCTTAACCGCTTTAGAGGTGACTATTATGAGTAACTCGGCCTATATGTCTAAATTAGCACTATATGTGATTTGATTGTGTTTTGATGAAAGTTAGTATGTTTATTGAGTACTAATGTTCTTAATATGTTATACAAACTGATTTTGTGATGATTAGATGATGAATTTGAGGAGAAGATGAGATTTAGGTGTATACATGTTAAGATCGGTTTAATTTGGGATTTTGGTGTTAAGACATGAAATGATTGTTTGTATTCATGTTCATATGTTCATTTGATGTGGTTTACGTACTGGAAGTATGAAATCGTTGCTTAGAAACATGTTTAGGTTGAAATGGTAAAGTATTGAAAGGATTGGATATGGCGAAAATGGGTTTTGCGTGAACAGAGGCCCTGAGCCGGCAGGCTGACCGGCAGCCGGTCGGCCGGCTCAGAGTCCCCCCTTGTTATCTTTGCTTTTCGAAGGTTGTAGGAAAATGGGTCCCCAGCCGGTGGACCGGCAGCCGGCCGGCCGGCTGGGAGCCCCTTGTGTTGTTGTTTTAAGTTTTGCAAGAAGAGAAAGGGAAGGGGTCCCCAGCCGGTGGACAGGCAGCCGGCCGGCCGGCTGGGAGACCTTTTGTGTTGTTTTCTTTGCTGTGTCGGCTGGAGTGTAAAGACTCGCAGCCGGTTGACCGGCCGCCTGTGGCCAACCGGCTGAGAGCCCCTGTTGATGTTATTTGCCTTATAACTTTTGATTTTCAAGTCGGATTGCCTTGATTCTTTTTCCGTATGCTTTGTATGCATGATTAGAGTTCCCGGAGTTCGGGCGGCACTATATTGGGTTCGGGAATGGAGTGAGGATAGAGACCCCCCGGTCGGGCAACCGAAAGGGAAACCGGCTCTCCCTCGTCTTAGTTCCCGGGGTCAATTAAGTGTTGAGTGATGTGATTAGAGAGTTGATCATGGTTTATTGAATAGCCTCCTTTCGGAGATTTGGTTGTGGTTTATTGAATAGCCTCCTTTGGGAGATTTGGTTGTTGAACCACTTCGTGGGTGGTTCATTGTGTTTGTTCTGGACGAACCCATCCGTGGGTGGTTATGTCCTCTTCGTGCGAACCCCTACGTGGGTGGTTCTGCTTTCTCCGTGTCGAACCCCTCCGTGGGTGGTTCTGATTCCTTCGTGCGAACCCCTACGTGGGTGGTTCTGCCTTCCTGACGAACCCCTCCGTGGATGGTTCTGTCTTTCTTCGTGTTGAACCCCTCCGTGGGTGGTTTAGTGTTCTGTGTTGAACCCCTACGTGGGTGGTTCAGTGTGTTGTGGTCGAACCCCTCCGTGGGTGGTTCGCGTGTGTGTATTGTTTGGTATATACTCGCCTGAGTAGGGGTACTGTGTTATATACTTGCTGAATGTTTTGGTAATTAGGTTATGTCTTAAGTTGACCGCTGAACCTTCTTACTTGCTGAATGTTTTGGTATATAGGTTATGTCTTAAGTTGACCGCTGAACCTTATACTTGCTGATTGTTTAGTATCTGTTTGCCTAGTAACGGTACGGTGTCAGATCTAGATGTTTGTGACGATGTTTAAGATGATATTGAATGATGAGAATGATGTTTGACCTTAGTATTGTTCGTCCAAGGCATTGGACGACTCTTAGTCCGGTTTCGTAAACGGTTTGGATTGAAAGACCCCCCGGCCGGGTAACCGGAAGGGAAACCGGCTCTCCTTCCAAATAGTTTCCGAAGTTGGTTGAGAGCCTTTGCATGGTATTGCATGATGTTATGAAAGATGAGTTATCGAGATTTGTGTGCTTCACATGATTGTTTATGTTGGAGTATAATGCTTGCTTATATGTTCGGTGTTGTATGACTTTAGGTGGCTATGAGAGCTCTAGTCACTCCCCACTGACTGTGGCGCACATGTTGTGTGTGTGTAGGTACTGGATGCTGTTTGCAGGGGGTTACGTTGAGGCTAGCGAGCGATGATCCTATCATCGATGACTTACCTACATCGTGTAGCTAGACCTTAGACTTATGTTTCTGTATTTTTGTGCCTGTAGGGATATGCTATCCCGGGCTGCTTTTGTTTTATATCTTAAAACTTATTTATGTTTCGGTTTTGCTAAAGCACCTCGCATGTTTAGTTTGTTAAAAAGTTTTAATTCCGCTGCATTTTTAGTACTTTGTGTGATTTAAATTTCCGCTTTCGCGAGGGGTTTTACATGAAGATATTCCCAAGACCGCCTTCAGGACGAGGTATGGCCACTACGAATTTGTGGTTATGCCATTTGGGTTGACTAACGCTCCAGCTGTGTTTATGGACCTGATGAACCGAGTCTTTAGCCCGTACCTGGATAAGTTCGTGGTGGCATTTATCGATGATATCCTAGTATATTCCAAGAATGCAGAAGAGCACGAGGATCATTTGAGGAGAGTACTTCAGACCTTGGAGGAGTATAAGCTCAATGCTAAGTTGAGCAAGTGTGAGTTCTGGTTGGAGAAAGTCGCATTTCTGGGGCATGTAATCTCCAAGGAAGGGGTATCTGTCGACCCAAGTAAGATCGAGGCAATGACTAAGTGGCAAAGTCCGAAGAATGTGAGTGAGATTCGAAGCTTCCTGGGATTGGCTGGATATTATCGGAGATTTGTCAAAGATTTTTCAAAGATAGCAAAGCCGTTGACGTCGTTAATGAGGAAAGAGAATCGTTTTGTCTGGGATGAGAGTTGTGAGAAGGCATTCCTGACCCTTAAGGAACGTCTGACAACAGTTCCTATCCTTGCTTTGCCAGTTGGGAGTGATAATTTCGAAGTTTATACTGACGCTTCGAAGCATGGGTTGGGTTGTGTGCTAATGCAGAATGAGAGAGTGATAGCGTATGCTTCTCGCCAGTTGAAGACCTACGAAGAAAATTACCCGACTCATGATTTGGAATTGGGAGCAGTTGTATTTGCACTGAAGTTGTGACGCCATTATCTTTATGAAGCCACTTTTAAGGTGTTTTCCGATCATAAAAGTCTGAAGTATATCTACACCCAGAAAGAGTTAAACATGAGACAGAGGAGGTGGATAGAGTTGATTGGAGACTATGATATGCAGATTGTCTACCACGAAGGCAAGGCGAATGTGGTAGCTGATGCCCTAAGTAGAAAATCAGTTCATGCTTTGAGCTGTGCCAGATCGAGTGTGAGGTTGCATGGCGAACTAAGGGAGATGGGAATATTCATGATCCGGAAAGGGGATGCTCATAGTGACTTGACAGTGGAGCCCGAGTTGTATGGGGAGATTTGGGAGTCACAAAAGAATGATTCGAGAATCCATAAATGGCGCAAGATGGTGGAAAGTGAGGGTGGAGAGGCTGCATCCAAGTTCAGTATCCATACCGATGGTAGTCTGAAGTTCAGTGGGCGATGGTGTGTTCCGGATGTTGCGGAACTAAAGAAGAAGATCCTGACTGAAGCTCATGCTACTCCTTGTTCCGTTCACCCAGGGGGTGATAAGTTGTATAAAGACCTTAAGAAGACGTTCTGGTGGCCTAATATGAAGAAGGAAGTCGCTGAGTTTGTTTCCAGGTGCTTGACATGTCAGAGAGTGAAAGGGGAGCATAAGAGACCTCAGGGGAAAGTTCAGCCTTTAGATGTGCCAGAGTGGAAGTGGGAGAACATTTTGATGGACTTTATCGTGGGGTTGCCTCGGACTCAGAGGGGCAACAACATGATTTGGGTGATTGTGGATCGTTTGACTAAGTCTGCTCACTTTATTCCAATGAAAGATACATGGAGTAAAGCTGAGTTGGCTAAGTCATATGTGCAGAATGTGGTCAAATTGCATGGCGTACCCAAAGGACATTGTTTATGACCGAGACTCGAGGTTTATATCTAGATTTTGGCAGGAGTTACCGACCGCTTCGGGTACCCTATTGAAAATGAGTACAACTTTCCATCCCGCTATTGATGGTCAGACTGAGAGAACGATTCAGACCCTTGAGGATATGTTGAGAGCATGCGTTCTTGAGTTCGGAGGATCTTGGGAGGATCGACTGGGGTTGATCGAGTTTTCTTATAATAACAGCTACCATGCCAGCATAGGGATGGCCCCTTTCGAGGCTTTGTATGGGAGGAAGTGTAGGAGTCCTGTGTGTTGGGATGATCGAGCCGATGTCATGACTTTAGGGCGAGATATGATCCAGGAGATGGTAGAGCAGGTTCAGATTATTCGACAGAAGATGAGGGCCGCCCAGGATCGACAGAAGAGCTATGCAGATCTAAAGAGGAGCGATATTTCATTCGAGGCCGGAGAGAAAGTTCTTTTGAAAGTATCTCCAATGAGGGGTGTAATGAGATTCGGCAAGCGTGGCAAATTGAGTCAGAAATTTATTGGACAGTTTGAGATCTTGGACAGAGTTGGGGAAGTGGCATACCGATTAGCTTTACCTCCAGCTCTATCCAAGGTCCATAATGTGTTCCAGTTGAGGAAATATGTGAGTGATCCATCACATGTGCTTCAGCACGAGGTGATTGAGGTAGATGAGCAGTTGGCATACGTTGAGACTCCGAAAAAGATTCTGGACAGGAAGGTACGAAAAACTCGCAATGGGGAGACGTCCTTGGTGAAAGTCCTGTGGACCAATCATAATCACGAGGAGGCTACGTGGGAGCTTGAGGCATCCATGAGGTAAGTTACACGGACGTAACTTTTCTTTAAGGGGGGTGGAATGTAACATTCTGTGATTTAAGTAAACTTTTTGTGATGTTTTGCATTTCGAGTTCGTTTGGGTTGGTTCTTTTGCAATGTCACATTCCGTGTTTCAAGCTCGTTGAGTTGGTTTGTTTTGTCACCCAAGTGAGGATGAACTTCGGGACGAAGTTCAATTTAAGGGGGGAAGACTGTAATACCCCGGATATTTTATTTACGATGTCGATTTTGTTTCGTGACGATAAGATAGTTTAAGCTACGATAGTTTACTACTTAATAGGTGTACTTGATTATATGGTTTAAGTTGTGATGTATGCTTTATGTGGGGCTCGAGCACGAGACCTTTAGAGTAGAGTCTTGGGCCTCGTGATTGTTGCAAGCTAAACAACCCACACTTCGACAAAACCCTAACGAAACCCTCACCATTCACTAACACACACCTCACGTATAAACATCACAATGCCGTCATATTGGAGTGTAAAACACCTTATTTCTAACCTAGCTTCTACACAACTGATAACCTAAACCTACTGCCGCCACCACACAGAGGTGAAGGAGGGTCCTCACGGTCACAACCACCTTCACGTTTTCCCAGAATTCTGATCTGAAGTCAGGTAAGCAACTGACGTTATTTATCACGGTAATGTTTAGTCGTTTTGTCGAGTTCTGTCGAAGGGTTGTCTCTAGTCGTGGTGGTCTTGTTAGTGTTGTTATGCGTTACTGGGTGGATAAGGGGTGTCAAGGTGGTGGTTGTGGTGGCTTTAGTGCGTCGGTGTCGGTGTAGGAGGGGTATTTGTCACCCTTAGTCGTAAGGAGTTCAGGTGGTCGTCTGGTTGTGTGTTCAGGGAAGGAGTTTGGGGGTGGTACCACCGTTGACTCGGGGGAGGTCGACGCGGTGGTACCACCGTGGTGTCTAGTATGTGTGTCAGGCCGTGTCAGGGTGGTGGTTTCAGGGGTTGTCAGTGGCGCCTGGAGGTGTCGATGGTGGTCTATGTCGTTAGGGCAGGAAGTGCAGGTTAGAGTCAGACCTGGGTTGGTGGGCTCTAGTCTGACTCGCCGGCAGTTGTCGCGTGGGTTGGTGGTGTCAGGGAGTTAGTGGGGTGTCGGCAGTGTCGAGGGAGGGTGTCTGCTGGTGTTCGAACTGGTGGTATACGGTGGTGTTGTGGGTTGAAGTCGAGAGAGAGGAGGAGTCGGGTTTGGGCTGTTGGTTTCGTATTCGTTTAATCCGACTTTGATGATTTTAATTATTATTATTATTATTGTTATTATTATTAAGATTAAATTATTTTATTAATGATATTTTAGTAAGTGATATTACTACTATGTAATAAAAGCCGCCTTTCGTTCTTTTTATTAATTCGTTATCGCGTAGTTGAAGTTTATGAGTCGGGATACCTATAAGTTGGGGAAGTTTCTATTTATGGAAACTTTCCTTTTATAAAGGGTTTATATTTTTGGAAACTTTCCATTTTTGGAAGGTTTTAATTATAGTAAGTATAGGTTGTTATGGGGTTCGGGAAGTACATTAATTCGTTACATATGCGTGTTTAGGTAGCGAGTTTCGTGTGGAACACTTCTACGAGCTTGGACGTATCTACATTTCCTGCTATTTAAGGTAGGGGAAGTACTGGTATATAATGATGAGTAATCTGCTTTTATTTAATATTAAACATGGCTGTTTTATAATAACATGTGATCGTTATATTGTGTATTTGTTTATATAATTCTGAGATACGATAAGAGGTGATGAGATAATGGGTCTTGTGATTAGTGCGGAGATAATGGGTCTTGTGATTGGTGCGGAGATAATGGGTCTTGTGATCGGTGCGGAGTTAATGGGTCTTGTGATTGGAGTGGAGAATAATGGGTCTTGTGATTCGGAGTGGAGACGATCGACTTTCTATTTATAGTAATGTTTGTTTATATATTTTTCCTCTTCTCAACCTCGTGGTTGACCCTGTGTATTCGTGAACACCTGTGATGAACCAATTTATTGGGGAGCAGATTGACAGGTGTTGAGACTATGGGAGCAAAGGGAAGGGAGAAGCTTGGATCCGGACCTGCCTAGAGTCTAGATCACCATAGTAGTTGTCTTACGAGTTGTAATTTTGTTTCATCAAAACAGTTTTTGTAATTCGGTTGTATGAACTCGTTCTTTGAGTAACTTTATCTAATTAAAGTACTGTTTATCTTTCCTTTGTATCTACTGCCTCGGGAAACCGAGCTGGTAACACCCTTATTTATCTGGGGAGTCCTAGTACAGGCCCTTAAATAAATGGGGGTGTTACAAACACATACAAGGCAGTTATTAATCAAATCACAGAAGTACCGTAGATTTAAAGAAGACCATGTCGTCATTCACATTTACGGTAATTCAGCGACTGATTAATCATGACCATGAGAAACGATAGTGATATGATTGCAGTAAACCACAAAACGTATTCAAAGGCGAAAGATTAACATATATAAAAGGATAATATTTGAATAAATATGTAATAACCACAAACTTTATCGTTATAAGTAAATATGGATACATTAAAAATGGTCACATTGTACGTATTCCAAATGGTTCTAGTATAATTAATATACACCTATATAAATTAAATATCTTATTTCAACAACATTGAATTTGTGAGAAAATAAAGATATTAAAACTAATATTTGCAAATAAAAAACATAATTTATTAAAATAAATGTAAAATTATATTTATAATTTTCTCATATGTGATAATTGTGTAGTGACGTGACAATTAATAATTATATAAGAGAAACTCAATAGATTTAATGAGAACCATGTTTTCACTCATATTTATGATAATTCATTGGTTGTTTAATCTTGACCATGATAAACTCCTTTTGAAAAGACTGAATGATTACACTAAACTATAATTTTTTAAAATAAATATAATGATACCATATTGTGTGACACAATAATTATTTCTTTTGTTTTTATAGCAGTTTAAATTGTCGTTACAAAGTGACAAATATATACATGTGATTTAGTTAACTTATTTTCCGGAAACTTATAAGTGAATGGGGATAGTTAATGTCCTTATGAGGATGGTTTACAAATACGTATGTGATCTCAACTAATTTTATCATTATACATAAATATGCATAGAAAAACAACGGTCGGAATTTATTCCATATGGAGCAAATAAAATATTAATAATTTGAACGACGTAAATAAAATCATTCTCGAAAAAAATTATATTGAAGTTGTTTTAAAATAATAAGCTTTCTTATCTATCAATATTAGGGTATGTTCATAATAAATGAAAAATGTTAATTTCCAACATAATACTAAAGAATATAAAACATAATTTAATACATTACCAACAAAATAAAATTGATTACTCTTATATCTTGATAATAAACACATACAAGGCAGTTATTAATCAAATCACAGAAGTACCGTATGTAACATCCCGTATTTTTTTGTAAAGGAATGTCTTCTTAAAATAAAGTAATTCACGGAATTTAATAATAATTTAATAATAATTGTAATTTACGTTTTTAAGATTTCCGTTAAGTTCGTCTTAAAAATCGTTTAAGCTTAAGATGCCTTGTTCATTTTATATCAAACCGCTTCACTTTTTCCGTTTCGCTTGAATAGAGTAAACCCGACTCAATAAAGGTGAAAGGACAACTTATAAACCCCTTAAACCCAAATATGTCGATTTAATCCTTCAACCTCAAATAAGAATACAGTAAACTTCATCTTCTTAAAACATCCTTAATCCTCACCTTCTTTTGGTTAATTCTTCATCATCCGTTCATCAAATCAAGGTAAAAGTTACATATTCGGAATCCTTGCGAGATTTATGATCTTTCTATCACTTTCATTTTCAGTTTCGTGAAACTTCATTTCGGGGCTGTTTTTCCCTAATCACGAAATTACCCTTTAATCCGTGTTTTTGTGCTTGAAGGTGGTGCTTGTAACAATCCGGAGGAAGAACTTGTGATCCTTGAAGAGTAAACCGGAGCATTCGCGGAGTAAAGGTGACGATAATGAGAAACTCGGCCTTTTGTCTTAATTAGCACTTTATGTGATTTTGGTTGTGTTTGATGAATGTTAGTTTAGTCTTAAGTTCTTTAATGTTCTTATAATGTCTTATAAACTGATTATGGTGAAGATTTGAGGAAGAATTTGATGAGAAAGTGAATTTAGGAGTATACATGTTAAGACCGGTTTATTTGGGATTTTCTTGTTAACTCTTGAATTGGTTGTTTGTAAACATGTTCTTATGGGTAATTGATGTTGTATACATGTGGGAAATGTTGTGTTGTTGCGTAAAATCATGTTTAAGACGGATTGGTGAAGTATCGAACGGATTAGAGAATAGCAAAAATGGCGAAAACGCGATCAGAGGCTCTGAGCCGGTCGACCAACCGGCGGCCGACCAGCCGGGTCAGAGTCTCTCATTGTGTCGTGTTAATTTTTGAGGAATTTGGAAAAAGGGCCCCCAGCCGGTGGACCGGCAGCCGGCCGGCCGGCTGGGAGACCCTATAGTGTGTTGTGTGTTGTTTTTGCAAGAATGAAGAAGGGGTCCCCAGCCGGTGGACCGGCAGCCGGCCGGCCGGCTTGGAGACCTATTGTGTTGTTTTTGTGCTTGTCGGCTTGAGAGTAAAAGGACTGTCAGCCGGTTGACCGGCCGCCTGTGGCCAACCGGCTGAGAGCCCCTGATGCATAATAAATTGCTTATAACTTTTGATTCACATGTCGGATTGTATTGATTCTTTTTCCGTATGCTTCGTATGCATGTTTGAAGTCCCCGAGGTTCGGGCGGCACTATATTGGGTTCGGGAATAGAGTGAGGATAGAGACCCCCCGGTCGGGCAACCGAAAGGGAAACCGGCTCTCCCTCGGCTTAATTCCCGGGGTCAATTAAGTGTTGGTTGGAGTATACGTTGTTGCATATTTAGACATGTATTGATTAAGTTCAGAATTGAAGTTGTAGGAATATGATTTGGATTAGGTCATAGTTGGTGTTGCCTTTGTATTATGGGGTATATTTTGGTGGAACTGTAATTTGGATTAGGTTACAGTTTTGCTTGCCTTTGTATTTTGAGGTGTATTGTTGTAGGGCTGTGATTGGGTTTAGGTCACAGTTTTGTGTTGCCTTTGTATTATGGGGTATATGTTTGGTGGAACTGTAATTTGGATTAGGTTACAGTTCTGCTTGCCTTTGTATTTTGAGGTGTATTGTATTGAGGCTGTGATTGGGATTAGGTCACAGTCTTTGCTTGCCTTTGTATTTTGAGGTATATTGTATTGGGGCTGTGATTGGGATTAGGTCACAGTCTTTGCTTGCCTTTGTATTTTGAGGTGTGTTTATACTTGTGGATTGTATTTGCTGAGGCTATGTATTTATGCCGTGGTTGTATAATGGAGTCTCCATATGAGTTTTCCCTTGCAGTGTGTATTTGTATCCTTCCATGCCTAGGATTGGGGTTATGGTCTGATATTGCTGATGGTATATACTTGCCTGAGTAGGGGTACGGTGTTATATACTTACTGTTGTACATCTGCTTGCCTAGAGTTGGTACAGTGTCAGATATGTATGTTGATAGCGATGAGTATATTACTTTGTTTATAGTGTTGTTCATCCAAGGCATTGGATGACTCCTTAATTGGTTTCGTAAATGGTTTGGATTGAAAGACCCCCCGGCCGGGTAACCGGAAGGGAAACCGGCTCTCCTTCCAAATAGTTTCCGAAGTTGGTTGAGAGCCTTGCATAGTATTGGCATGTTGATAAGAGTTCGAGATGTTGATATATAAATGCTTCACATGATTGTTTATGTTGGAGTATGATACTTGTTTACATGTTCTGTGTTGTATGACATTAGGTGGCTATGAGAACTCTAGTAACTCCCCACTGACTGTGGGGCACATGTTGTATGTGTGTAGGTACTTGATGCTGTTCTTCAGGGGGTTACGTTGAGGCTAGCGAGCGATGATCCTTCATCGATGACTTTACCCATTCGTTAGCTAGACCTTAGCTTTTTGTTTTCCGTATTTTTGTGCCTGTAGGGATATGCTATACCGGGCTGCTTTTGTATAGTACTTATATACTTAGTTATGTTTTATCTTCCGCATGTTTAGTTTGTTAAAACACCTCGCATGTTTATTTATGTTAAAAGTTTTAATTCCGCTGCAATTTTGGTACTTTGTATGTTTTATATTTCCGCTTTCGCGAGGGGTTTTACAGTTGGTATCAGAGCATTATTGCTCCCGATGCACTCATGTAATCCCCAAACTTAACTTGACCAAAAACTTGAATAATGAATGAGAGATTTGGGTAGACTTAAGGACAAGTGGTAGACTGTTTGTACTTGCTAATTGTTAAGGTAACACTGTTTTCTCTTTTGAAGGATGGTGAGGACCACGGATGCTGATAACATTATGTTGCAAGCAATCCATCACTTGCTTGAGACTCAGAGACAGCAAGCAGGGAATGTTACACCTCCTCCACCGCCAGGCAACGAGGCTAATCGTCCTGGTAGTTTCTCTTGGATAGCTTCGCAGATGTCCCGTAGCCATGTGAAGACTTATGGTGGTGAGGTTGATCCGGTAGCTCTTACCGAGTGGTTCAGGGAGATGGAAAAGAGCTTTACCCTGTATGCGGTGGGAAGAGAGGATAGAGTGCGGCTAGCCACTCACTTTCTGACCCTTGATGCCGATAGGTGGTGGGCATTGACTGGACCTACTTTCACTCTTGATCCTTTGTTCGATTGGGAGGCTTTTAAGGATAAGCTCGAGACGAGGTTTTATCCTAAGGAGCTCAGATCAAAGCGACTCAAAGAATTCATGGATTTCAAGCAAGGAGACATGACAATGCAGGAGTTCACGGACAAGTTTAATCAGTTGGCTCACTTTGCTTCTCGGTTCGTAAGGGATGAATCCGAGAGAGTCTACTTCTACAAAGGAAAGCTAGGTGCCCGCATCGAGAGTATGATTCGCAGAGATTCTACTTCTTTCGTAGAGGTGTACGATGATGCTATTTGGGCTGAGAATTCAATTAAGGCCATAGATGCTGAGGCTAGAGCTTCTTCTGCTCTCAGTTCCCCTCAGGCTCGCTCTCTTGGGAAGAGGCCCCTTGATCCTTCACCTGATTCTCCAGAAGTTCAACATGAAAAGTTCCAGAAGATTGGTTCCTCCAAGACCATAGATCCCCGCCCTGCACCTGACCCTTCCTTGAAGTGTTTCAAGTGTCACAAGGCCCTTCATCCTAGTGTTAACTGTAACGGGGATCCCTACTTGTGCTACACCTGCAAGAAGCCTGGGCATCGCTTCTACGAGTGCCCGGAGAAGAAGACTGTTGTTGGGAGGACCGCTACTGCTGCTGGTGCTGTTCGAAAGCCGAAGACCAAGGGTACCGTGTACGTGATGAGCAGAGCTACTGCAGAGACTTGCCCTCAGTTGATCACTGGTATGTCTTCATCTTTGACCTTTCTCTCCTATCTTCTTCTAAGGCCCCAAGGTCTTATCATTTGCTCTAAATATTAATCTCCTCCGTGCATCGATTCTCGTCTGTGCACCTGTGATTTTGCCAAGTTACCTTCCTTTCGGTCAATTGCAACTTGTAAGATTTCGGAATTTTACTCCCTTTGAGAATTTTGAAAATAAAAGTCTGTTTTCGAAAGGATTTTAGCTTAAGGAAGTGGATAATCTTTCAATTTTGATAGGGTTCAGCGATAGTTTTCCAGAGAACCCGATTTTAAAGAGTTACTTGACTTGCAATTCGATTGATCTCAGCGTCGATTTGTCATTTGAACTCGTTATTGGAGACGTCTGATAACCTGGACTATGCTTACCGACATTAGATCGATCTAAATTTTGGATTTTTATTTATTTAACTTTGGGACTTGTCTCAGATTTGGTATGTCGGGCTCTTGAATGTACAACGAGAACCCCAACGTCCATTGACGAAGACTTGTGCCTTGGAAAATCGTTCGAAATTTTTGAAGGAAACCTAAGTTTGTAAAACAAGTTACGTGAAAACTTTGATCTGTTAACTTTGTCCTTGTTACTGCTTTCAAGTTTCGAGGACGAAACTTTTTGAAAGATGGGGTGATTGTAACATCCCGTATTTTTTTGTAAAGGAATGTCTTCTTAAAATAAAGTAATTCACGGAATTTAATAATAATTTAATAATAATTGTAATTTACGTTTTTAAGATTTCCGTTAAATTCGTCTTAAAAATCGTTTAAGCTTAAGATGCCTTGTTCATTTTATATCAAACCGCTTCACTTTTTCCGTTTCGCTTGAATAGAGTAAACCCGACTCAATAAAGGTGAAAGGACAACTTATAAACCCCTTAAACCCAAATATGTCGATTTAATCCTTCAACCTCAAATAAGAATACAGTAAACTTCATCTTCTTAAAACCTCCTTAATCCTCACCTTCTTTTGGTTAATTCTTCATCATCCGTTCATCAAATCAAGGTAAAAATTACATATTCGGAATCCTTGCGAGATTTATGATCTTTCTATCACTTTCATTTTCAATTTCGTGAAACTTCCTTCCGGGGCTGTTTTTCCCTAATCACGAAATTACCCTTTAATCCGTGTTTTTGTGCTTGAAGGTGGTGCTTGTAACAATCCGGAGGAAGAGCTTGTGATCCTTGAAGAGTAAACCGGAGCATTCGCGGAGTAAAGGTGACGATAATGAGAAACTCGGCCTTTTGTCTAAATTAGCACTTTATGTGATTTTGGTTGTGTTTGATGAATGTTAGTTTAGTCTTAAGTTCTTTAATGTTCTTATAATGTCTTATAAACTGATTATGGTGAAGATTTGAGGAAGAATTTGATGAGAAAGTGAATTTAGGAGTATACATGTTATGACCGGTTTATTTGGGATTTTCTTGTTAACTCTTGAATTGGTTGTTTGTAAACATGTTCTTATGGGTAATTGATGTCGTATACATGTGGGAAATGTTTTTTTGTTGCGTAAAATCATGTTTAAGACGGATTGGTGAAGTATCGAACGGATTAGAGAATAGCAAAAATGGCGAAAACGCGACCAGAGGCTCTGAGCCGGTCGACCGACCGGCGGCCGACCAGCCGGCTCAGAGTCCCTCATTGTGTCGTGTTAATTTTTGAGGAATTTGGAAAAAGGGCCCCCAGCCGGTGGACCGGCAGCCGGCCGGCCGGCTGGGAGACCCTATAGTGTGTTGTGTGTTGTTTTTGCAAGAATGGAGAAGGGGTCCCCAGCCGGTGGACCGGCAGCCGGCCGGCCGGCTTGGAGACCTATTGTGTTGTTTTTGTGCTTGTCGGCTTGAGAGTAAAAGGACTGTCAGCCGGTTGACCGGCCGCCTGTGGCCAACCGGCTGAGAGCCCCTGATGCATAATAAATTGCTTATAACTTTTGATTCACATGTCGGATTGCATTGATTCTTTTTCCGTATGCTTCGTATGCATGTTTGAAGTCCCCGAGGTTCGGGCGGCACTATATTGGGTTCGGGAATAGAGTGAGGATAGAGACCCCCCGGTCGGGCAACCGAAAGGGAAACCGGCTCTCCCACGGCTTAATTCCCGGGGTCAATTAAGTGTTGGTTGGAGTATACGTTGTTGCATATTTAGACATGTATTGATTAAGTTCAGAATTGAAGTTGTAGGCCTAGGATTTGGATTAGGTGATAGTTGGTGTTGCCTTTGTATTATGGGGTATATTTTGGTGGAACTGTAATTTGGATTAGGTTACAGTTTTGCTTGCCTTTGTATTTTGAGGTGTATTGTTGTAGGGCTGTGATTGGGTTTAGGTCACTACGTTGTTGCATATTTAGACATGTATTGATTAAGTTCAGAATTGAAGTTGTAGGACTATGATTTGGATTAGGTCATAGTTGTTGTTGCCTTTGTATTATGGGGTATATTTTGGTGGAACTGTAATTTGGATTAGGTTACAGTTCTGCTTGCCTTTGTATTTTGAGGTGTATTGTATTGAGGCTGTGATTGGGATTAGGTCACAGTCTTTGCTTGCCTTTGTATTTTGAGGTGTATTGTATTGGGGCTGTGATTGGGATTAGGTCACAGTCTTTGCTTGCCTTTGTATTTTGAGGTGTGTTTATACTTGTGGATTGTATTTGCTGAGGCTATGTATTTATGCCGTGGTTGTATAATAGAGTCTCCATATGAGTTTTCCCTTGCAGTGTGTATTTGTATCCTTCCATGCCTAGGATTGGGGTTATGGTCTGATATTGCTGATGGTATATACTTGCCTGAGTAGGGGTACGGTGTTATATACTTACTGTTGTACATCTGCTTGCCTAGAGTTGGTACAGTGTTAGATATGTATGTTGATAGCGATGAGTATATTACTTTGTTTATAGTGTTGTTCATCCAAGGCATTGGATGACTCCTTAATTGGTTTCGTAAATGGTTTGGATTGAAAGACCCCCCGGCCGGGTAACCGGAAGGGAAACCGGCTCTCCTTCCAAATAGTTTCCGAAGTTGGTTGAGAGCCTTGCATAGTATTGGCATGTTGATAAGAGTTCGAGATGTTGATATATAAATGCTTCACATGATTGTTTATGTTGGAGTATGATACTTGTTTACATGTTCTGTGTTGTATGACATTAGGTGGCTATGAGAACTCTAGTCACTCCCCACTGACTGTGGCGCACATGTTGTATGTGTGTAGGTACTTGATGCTGTTCCTCAGGGGGTTACGTTGAGGCTAGCGAGCGATGATCCTTCATCGATGACTTTACCCATTCGTTAGCTAGACCTTAGCTTTCGGTTTTCCGTGTTTTTGTGCCTGTAGGGATATGCTATCCCGGGCTGCTTTTGTATAGTACTTATATACTTATTTATGTTTTATCTTCCGCATGTTTAGTTTGTTAAAACACCTCGCATGTTTATTTATGTTAAAAGTTTTAATTCCGCTGCAATTTTGGTACTTTGTATGTTTTATATTTTCGCTTTCGCGAGGGGTTTTACACCGTAGATTTAAAGAAGACCATGTCGTCATTCACATTTACGGTAATTCAGTGACTGATTAATCATGACCATGAGAAACGATAGTGATATGATTGCAGTAAACCACAAAACGTATTCAACAAAATAAAAGCATATCTCTTGTATGCAATGTAATAATGATTTCTTTTATATATATAGGCGAAGAGATGGTTTTCAACATGTTATAAAATATGACAAGCAATATCATTTACTTTTTAAGGAATTTTCTAATTCAAAGGTACGTGGTTAATGTCCTTAAATAGATTAGTTAGAAATACGTATGTGATCTTAATCATTTATCATTATTCCTCAAAACGTTATAAATATGTACATGCAATTTAGTGTAATTTTTAAGGAAACATATTATACAAAGGCGAAAGACTAACATATATAAAAGGATAATATTTGAATAAATATGTAATAACCACGAACTTTATCGTTATAAGTAAATATGGATACATTAAAAATGGTCACATTATACGTATTCCAAATGGTTCTAGTATAATTAATATACACCTATATAAATTAAATATTTTATTTCAACAACATTGAATTTGTGAGAAAATAAAGATATTAAAACTAATGTTTGCAAATAAAAAACATAATTTATTAAGATAAATGTAAAATTATAATTATAATTTTCTCATATGTGATAATTGTGTAGTGACGTGTGATGCCCGTCGTTGAGGGTACCAAAGATAAAATTTATAATTCCTAACTTTAACAATAGATAGTGAAAGTCAGGGTCGAACCACAAGGAGGTGGGGAATGTTTATTGTTTGGTGTTAATGTTAAGGTAACAATTTTGGGGGTTTGATTGGTTGATTACTATATCTTAAGAAAAGATTAAAATAAAACAAGAATTAAAAGATGAGAATAAAATATAATAAAAGAGGATGCTAGGATGTTTGGGTAATAAATAGCTAAGGTAAAATAAATCCTAAGGTCAACATGTATTGCAGTCGCGTAAGGGGGTGTAACATATCTTTTTAGGTCTATGATGCCCGTCGTTGAGGGTACCAAAGATAAAATTTATAATTCCTAACCTTAACAATAGATAGTGAAAGTCAGGGTCGAACCACAAGGAGGTGGGGAATGTTTATTGTCTTGATGTTAATGTTTTAAAGTAACAATTTTGGGGGTTGATTGGTTGATTACTATATCTAAGGCGAAGATTAAAATAAAACAAGAATAAAAAGATGAGAATAAAATATAATAAAAGAGATGCTAGGATGTTCGGGTAATAAATAGCTAAGGTAAAATAAATCCTAAGGTCAACATGTATTGCAGTCGCGTAAGGGGGTGTAACATATCTTTTTAGGTCTATGCTACCTAATAGCTCCTTTCGGCCTATGCTATTAGTTCCTAGGTCTCACAATTATTGGATGTCAACAATAAGGGTGATTCCTAAATCCCAGGTTACATACCTTTCAGCCTTGAGTAACCTATCCGTCTTAAGGTGTAAACCAATGCCCTTCCCGTATCTTTCAATCTTGGGTAGGTCATTACTAACATCCTACAAGTCTCCTATTGGTCTCATTGCAGGATATTATAATTTACAAGAAAAGGCGAAATAAGAAAACAGACGCGAGTGGTCGACCGACCGGCTACTCCAGTCGGCCGACCACGGCCTCGGTCGACCGACCGACTACTTCAGTCGGTCGACCGTGGTCCTGCTACAGGTCGGGTTTTCGGATTTTCATCTACCTATGCATATTATCCCCTACATCCTAACATATGAAAATTAGCTACTCATAACTGTTAAGACGAATATAAAATTGGGAATAAACATGAAGAACATAGTAATTAATCTAAGCATGCAAGATTCAAATAAAGCTTGGGATTCTAACTTAACAATTGTAATAAAAGCAATAAGAACAATAATGAAACTGGATTAAAGAAGAATTACCACAATTGGAATTAAGGCAGAACTGAATAAACTTTATTGAATGCTTGAGAATTCTTGAATAATGATAAAAGATGAACTAGATGGTAGGAGATGATGATATATGATAAAGCATATGGAAAAGCATACCTAACCCTAATCACAAGATTTGTTTATATAGGGTGAAAACTAAGAGTTTCCTTAAAACTCTAATTCTACTTTATTTCCGAAAACGAATCGTACGGGCCTCGTTCTGGTCGGCCGACCCGTTTAGTTGGTCGGTCGACCGCTTCCTGCTGGGCTTCTCTTATTTGCGGTTTTCTTGAAATTCGGGCCTCATGAAAATTGGGTCTGGTCGGCCGACCCGTTTAGTTGGTCGGTCGACCGCTTCTGCACGGAAGTCTTCGGATTTCTTCGTGTTTTGACCTTTGGCATTTTGACTTTGACTTCAGTTGACTTTCCTTTTATTCCTTAATTATGCAAAAGACTTGAGGATATGGATTTGGTGCTAAATCGTCTCCTTTCCGCATAAATCTGCAAAAGTGCATAAAAATACGAAAGTATACAATTTGTGGGAAATAGAGGCTAAAACATAGTAAATGAGCGACCAAATACGTGTAAAAATAGATGTAAAACATCATAAAATAGACACGTATCAAATTCCCCAAACCAAACCCTTGCTTGCCCTCAAGCAAGAAATAGACTCGATCTTAACTAATGGAACGATTTCAATCTCAGAGCGAAATTTACATGTAAGCCTAAACCAATGCCAAGAACAAAATGAGAAAATATTCAAATCATGCAAACGAGTTATAGGGTCGTCAAACTTGAAAACATAAAGACTATAGAGACTTATACCATGGACTCTCGCGGTACGCTCGAGACACTCGTGAAGCAAAGGGTGAGTATATGTAAAAGATAGAAAGAAGTAATTTTGTAGAGACACTCACCTAACTGCGACCCATGGAAACATGCCTGCAATCTAACATGAACAAGAATTCTACAACTTTGTATAACAATCTCATTTAAGTGACCTAGATACATGCAAATGAGGTACGAAAGATATGTGAGGTAAAAGGTAAAAGTGGTTAAGACGCTTTTGGATATGTGGGGTTAGTAGCCAAGCTAGTAAAACCGGTTTCCAACAACATATTTCACAACTTTTGATATTAAGAAAGTGCTCTTTTGTAACACAACTCTCACATTAAATATAAGAAAGGACTCCCAAATATTTTGAATGAGGTACGGGAGTGATAACATATAAAAGAAAGGGATTTCTTGAAACGAAATTTTTTTCTGATGGTGCCAGTTGGTCGGCCGACCTGTGTATGTGGTCGGTCGACTGACTTTCGTATTTTTTTTCTTATTTTTTCGTTTTTCTTTTCTTTCTTTCTTTGAATTTTCTGTTCTTTTTCTTTTCTTGCTTTCTTTCTTTCCTCTTTTTGCTCATGATAGCATACAAACCAAGATGCCTCAAAAAAAATAATCCAATGACCACAAATACTAGCTTGGAAGGGTAGGCTAAGTATGGGATGTAGTTTTGGGGGAATAAAAAGGCAATTTTGGCTATGTGAAGCTTATGGGTAAATATGAGAGAAGGGATCCCAAATGCACGTATCAAGACTCACAAAACGAGATAGTAAAACAAGTATATAGCAATTCAAGTTCATGTTTATGCATATTGATGTAACATGTTCCAAGGGGAGTACTACTCACATCCTAGACAACTGGCTTAAGAATGAAACCAGGAAATAAGGCTCTAAAACTTAGAATGTATAAGTAGGTCGCCAAGGTATAAGTCAAGTCTCAAGATATGCAAGTTGACAAAAACTCGTAGATATGCAAAAGACTCTCATACTAAAACAAGTTGACAAGGCAAGGTAAAGGCATAAACATGTAAGATAGCTAAATCATCCTTGAAATACTTTCGTTCCGACTCGACCTATATGCTAAAATAAACGTGCATTTTTTTTTGGAATTTTTGAAATTTTTAATTTTTTTTTGGATTTTTGTATATATAAGGAAAATAAAGAAAAGAACGATGCAAGACAGAAATGCAATAAACGTGTGACAAAATGCAATGCATGTAACACGAAACCATTCCCCAAACCAACCCGCACAATGTCCCCATTGTGCATCAGCCTAAGTAAAGGTTTCAGAAAATTAAAGGAAAGATGCAAAGAAATAAAAACTAAGGAAAAACTGGAAAGAACTCACTGGATTATGAAGCGCATGAGAAAAACCTCCCCAAACCAGCGTAAGCTGGGAGGTTTTGGTGGCTAGCAGTGCCACTCAAGTACCCAAGTTGATTTCACGAGTTCCGAGGAAGAGAAACGAAAGACTGCAGCGGACAGGTAGGTCGACCGACCGATATTTCTGGTCGATCGACCTCCTGTGAACAGCGGAAAAATCTTCGATACAGCGCGTCTGGTCGACCGACTGATGATTCTGGTCGGTCGACCAGCCGAGTCTTGGAGGTCTTTGTTTCTTCGTGAATCCTGAAAAAAACAAGAAAATATGCGCGCCCAACAATGCGCGAGATGCCAAAACGATTCTAAAAGTCTTAACTACTAGCAAACAAAACTAAAAAGTTTCACACAACATGGAGTAAATTGTCTTAAAACTGCAATTTAAAACAACTATCCGCTAAAGATGCGGAAGATATCCGACCACGGCTTCTGACGGCACGCCGTAGTCTCCACAGTTTTTGCTTCAGTGGCAAAACACATCTTCTTTCCTCCATCGCAAAGCATATGCGACGGTCTCTCTTCTTGAGCCTGCCTCCTCTTCTTTTTCTCCTCTCGATCCACGACGTCTGGATCCTCATCTTCTCCATAGCTTAGGCATCCCATTCCTCCTCTCTGGACGATAACTTCCCTCTCCTTGGGTTTCCCCAAACCAATTCCTGCAATAGTCACGACAGAAGTGTCCTCCCTATTGCTCCCAATCTGGGGCGGAGGTGTAAAAACAGATACAGGAACAGGTAATAAAGGTGGAGAAGTAGTGATGACCTCATACTTCTTCTCAGAAGTTATAGCATTACATGTAATGGGGGTCATAGCATCCTTCTTCCTATAGGATAGGCCATAGATAATAGAATGTTTGCCTACTTTGAAGGTTAGAGTTCCAGTGCCTACATCTATAATGGCACCTGCAGTGTGAAGAAAGGGTCTTCCTAGAATTATGGGTATATGGGCATCCTCTGGGATGTCCAAAACAACAAAGTCTACTGGGAAGAAAAACCTGTCAATACGCACAGGGATGTTTTCTAACACCCCTATAGGTTCCATAGATGTGCGATCAGCCATCTGGACTGTCATGCTGGTCACTGCAAATTCGGTCATTCCTAGTTTTAAGGCAACGCTTAGGGGCATGACACTTATGCTAGCACCTAGGTCGCATAAAGCCTTTTTAACTGGGAAGGTTCCTATATTACAGGGGACAGAAAAACTTCCAGGGTCTTCTAATTTATGAGGGGCAATGACATGTGTTAAAAAGCTAGATGACTCTTCAGTGAGAGCCACAGACTCAACCTTTTCTAGAGACCTCTTTCTTGACAAAAGTTGTCTCATGAATTTAAGATAAGAAGGAACTTGTTGAACTAATTCTAAAAATGGAACTTGAACATTTAATGAACGAATTACATCTTTAAATTTATCAAAAGATACCTGTTCCTTTGAAGGCACGAGTCTCTCTGGAAAGGGAGCAGCTGAGGATTCCGTATTTGCAGCCCTTTTTAAAAACCTAGGGGTCTTATCACCCCGGAAAAGAAAATCCCTTAAGTTATTCGGCAATTCTGGACGAAAGGGAACTTCGGGCTCTGCTTCTGTGGTCGGTCGACCAGTATTCTCGGTCGGTCGACCAGTCTCCTGTTCAGGCAAAATTTTCGGATCCTGCTCCGCGGTCGGTCGACCAGATTCTTCGGTCGGTCGACCGACTTTGCTGCTACTCGCTGTTTTTTCTGTCTCAGCCCCCACTTTAGCTCCACTTCGCAGGGTTACAATGTTTAGAGTCTCCTTCTTCTGGTCTGGTTTGGTTGGAAGTTGACCCGGAGCCCTAGTGTCATTCTTGCTCGCGATCTGAGCAATCTGGGACTCCAACATCTTCATCCCTGCCTCTCTAGCCTGCGACTCCTTCTGAACTAACCCAATAAGATTTTGGATAAGAGCATCTGTGTTAGGTGGTGGATTGGAAGGTGGTTGAGGGTTGAAAGGTGGTCTTTGGAAATTTTGTTTATGTGGGGGTACATATGTGGAATTTTGCTGAGGTTGCATATGCTGTGGGTTTTGAACATTCTGGCTTGTCCACCTTAAGTTGGGATGGACATTGTTATTATTTGGATCATAGAAATTGTTCCCACGATAATGCTGAAAAGCGGCACATGTTTCATTAGATGAAGTGCAGAACTTTGACACATGCCCCTCTCCACCGCACCTCTCACAAGCAAAGGGTCCGTCCTGAACGGCGTTCACCTGGTATATTCCTCCCTTGCTTCCACTCCCTAGATCGAGCTTTCCTGCAGCCTCAAATTTTTCTAGCTTGGCCGTTAAGGCCTCAATTGCTGCCAGGTTGTACTCTGATTTTCTCTGATTTCCTCTGGAAGTACCATGCTCAGCGCGGTGCACAGCAACATCTTCTATTAACTTGAGACCTTTAGTCTCTCCTGAATTATCCTGGAATCTTCCATTAGCTGCAGCATCTAAGTAGGCCCTGTTGTCATCATAGAGGCCATTGTAGAACTGGTTGCAAAGAAACCATTGTTCGAATCCGTGATGTGGTATGGATCGAACAAGTCTCTTGAACCTGTCCCATGCCTCGCTAAAGTCTTCATTGGGTCCTTGCTTGAAATTAGTGATCTGCGCTCTTAAGGCATTAGTCTTTGATGCAGAATAGTATTTCCTGTAGAAAGCTAGGGCTAAGGTGTTCCAATCTGTAACTCCCGCAGCAGTGCGGTCAAGGTCTCTGTACCATTCTCTCGCAGAGTCCCTAAGGGAGAAGATAAACATGGTCTGTTTAATCTGGTCCTGCGTCACTCCTTCTGGGGGTGCTATAGAGCATATGTAATCTGTGAAGATTTCAATATGCTCAGCAGCATCCTCATTGGCCGAGCCTCCAAATTGGTTTCTTTCAACCATAGTAATATAGGCAGGCTTGGCCTCGAATGGCTTCCCAGTACCTGCAGGTAAAGTGAACCCTTTGTATAGGTCCTTTGCCTGAGGCATAGAGTGACTGGCAATAGTAGCTTCTTCTGTCATGTTATCTTCTTCTTTAGGAAAAACTGGAAAGTAGGTGGAAGGTGGTGTTTTTGGTGAAAGTGGATTGATGGGTGAATTTGGTTGTGAAGGTGGTGTTTTTGGTGAAGACGGTGGTAACTCGAAAAGGTCTTCTTGAAATAAAGAGGATGGTGACCCTCCCTCTTGATTTGCTAGAAGTTGCTTTCTTCTTTTCCTGAGAGTCCTCTCAATTTCGAGATCAAGTGGTAGGAGTTCTCCTTGAACTGACCTGCGCATAAGAGGAAACTACAAGAAAAAGGTGAGAAGGTTTAAGGAACAAAAAGTTCCTTAAACAAAGAGAAACAAAAACAAAAAAAAACAATAAACACTGGCGTCACCTCCCCGGCAACGGCGCCAAAATTTGATGCCCGTCGTTGAGGGTACCAAAGATAAAATTTATAATTCCTAACCTTAACAATAGATAGTGAAAGTCAGGGTCGAACCACAAGGAGGTGGGGAATGTTTATTGTCTTGATGTTAATGTTTTAAAGTAACAATTTTGGGGGTTGATTGGTTGATTACTATATCTAAGGCGAAGATTAAAATAAAACAAGAATAAAAAGATGAGAATAAAATATAATAAAAGAGATGCTAGGATGTTCGGGTAATAAATAGCTAAGGTAAAATAAATCCTAAGGTCAACATGTATTGCAGTCGCGTAAGGGGGTGTAACATATCTTTTTAGGTCTATGCTACCTAATAGCTCCTTTCGGCCTATGCTATTAGTTCCTAGGTCTCACAATTATTGGATGTCAACAATAAGGGTGATTCCTAAATCCCAGGTTACATACCTTTCAGCCTTGAGTAACCTATCCGTCTTAAGGTGTAAACCAATGCCCTTCCCGTATCTTTCAATCTTGGGTAGGTCATTACTAACATCCTACAAGTCTCCTATTGGTCTCATTGCAGGATATTATAATTTACAAGAAAAGGCGAAATAAGAAAACAGACGCGAGTGGTCGACCGACCGGCTACTCCAGTCGGCCGACCACGGCCTCGGTCGACCGACCGACTACTTCAGTCGGTCGACCGTGGTCCTGCTACAGGTCGGGTTTTCGGATTTTCATCTACCTATGCATATTATCCCCTACATCCTAACATATGAAAATTAGCTACTCATAACTGTTAAGACGAATATAAAATTGGGAATAAACATGAAGAACATAGTAATTAATCTAAGCATGCAAGATTCAAATAAAGCTTGGGATTCTAACTTAACAATTGTAATAAAAGCAATAAGAACAATAATGAAACTGGATTAAAGAAGAATTACCACAATTGGAATTAAGGCAGAACTGAATAAACTTTATTGAATGCTTGAGAATTCTTGAATAATGATAAAAGATGAACTAGATGGTAGGAGATGATGATATATGATAAAGCATATGGAAAAGCATACCTAACCCTAATCACAAGATTTGTTTATATAGGGTGAAAACTAAGAGTTTCCTTAAAACTCTAATTCTACTTTATTTCCGAAAACGAATCGTACGGGCCTCGTTCTGGTCGGCCGACCCGTTTAGTTGGTCGGTCGACCGCTTCCTGCTGGGCTTCTCTTATTTGCGGTTTTCTTGAAATTCGGGCCTCATGAAAATTGGGTCTGGTCGGCCGACCCGTTTAGTTGGTCGGTCGACCGCTTCTGCACGGAAGTCTTCGGATTTCTTCGTGTTTTGACCTTTGGCATTTTGACTTTGACTTCAGTTGACTTTCCTTTTATTCCTTAATTATGCAAAAGACTTGAGGATATGGATTTGGTGCTAAATCGTCTCCTTTCCGCATAAATCTGCAAAAGTGCATAAAAATACGAAAGTATACAATTTGTGGGAAATAGAGGCTAAAACATAGTAAATGAGCGACCAAATACGTGTAAAAATAGATGTAAAACATCATAAAATAGACACGTATCAGTCTATGCTACCTAATAGCTCCTTTCGGCCTATGCTATTAGTTCCTAGGTCTCACAATTATTGGGTGTCAACAATAAGGGTGATTCCTAAATCCCAGGTTACATACCTTTCAGCCTTGAGTAACCTATCCGTCTTAAGGTGTAAACCAATGCCCCTCCCGTATCTTTCAATCTTGGTTAGGTCATTACTAACATCCTACAAGTCTCCTATTGGTCTCATTGCAGGATATTATAATTTATAAGAAAAGACGAAATAAGAAAACAGACGCGAGTGGTCGACCGACCGGCTACTCCAGTCGGCCGACCACGGCCTCGGTCGACCGACCGACTACTCCAGTCGGCCGACCGAGGTCCTGCTACAGGTCGGGTTTTCGGATTTTATTTACCTATGCATATTATCCCCTACATCCTAACATATGAAAATTAGCTACTCATAACTGTTAAGACGGATATAAAATTGGGAGTAAACATGGAAAACATAGTAAATAATCTAAGCATGCAAGATTCAAATAAAGCTTGGGATTCTAACTTAACAACTGTAATAAAAGCAATAAGAACGATAATGAAACTAGATCAAAGAAGAATTACCACAATTGGAATTAAGGCAGAACTGAATCAACTTTATTGAATACTTGGGAACTATTGAAAGATTGCAAAACTAAAAATATATGATGAGATTTTTGATAGTAAAAAGATGGTGTATTCGATAGATAAAAGATGCGAAACCCTAATCACAAGATTGGTTTATATAGGGTAAAAACTAAGAGTTTCCTTAAGATTCTAATTCTACTTTATTTCCGAAAATAAATCGTATGGGCCTCGTTCTGGTCGGCCGACCCGTATAGCTGGTCGGTCGACCACTTCCTGCTGGGCTTCTTTTATTTCCGGCTCTTTCATGAAAAATTGGACTTTATGAAAATCGGGCCTGGTCGGCCGACCCGTTTAGCTGGTCGGTCGACCGCTTCTGCACGGAAGTCTTCGGATTTCTTCTGTTTTGACTCTTGGTACTTGATTTTGACTCCAGTTGACTTTCCATTTATTCCTTAATTAAGCAAAAGACTTGAGGATACGAATTTGGTGCTAAATTGCTTCTTTTTCGCATAAATCTGCAAAAGTGCATAAAAATACGAAAGTACACAATTTGTGGGAAATAAAGGCTAAAACATAGTAAATGAGCGACTAAATACGTGTAAAAATAGATGTAAAACATCATAAAATAAACACGTATCAACGTGACAATTAATAATTATATAAGAGAAACTCTATAGATTTAATGAGAACCATGTTTTCACTCATATTTATGGTAATTCATTGGTTGTTTAATCTTGACCACGATAAACTCCTTTTGAAAAGACTGAATGATTACACTAAACTATAATTTTTTTAAATAAATATAATGATACCATATTGTGTGACACAATAATTATTTCTTTTGTTTTTATAGCAGTTTAAATTGTCGTTACAAAGTGACAATATATACATGTGATTTAGTTAATTTATTTTCCGGAAACTTATAAGTGAATGGGGATGGTTAATGTCCTTATGAGGATGGTCTACAAATACCTATGTGATCTCATCAACTAATTTTATCATTATACATAAACATGCATAGAATAACAACGGTCGGAATTTATTCCATATGGATCAAATAAAATATTAACAATTTGAACGACGTAAATAAAATCATTCTCGAAAAATATTATATTGAAGTTGTTTTAAAATAATAAGCATTCTTATCTATCAATATTAGGGTATGTTCATAATAAATGAAAAATGTTAATTTCCAACATAATACTAAAGAATATAAAACATAATTTAATACATTACCTACAAAATAAAATTGATTACTCTTATGTCTTGATAATAAATACATACAAGGCAGTTATTAATCAAATCACAGAAGTACCGTAGATTTAAAGAAGACCATGTCGTCATTCACATTTACGGTAATTCAGTGACTGATTAATCATGACCATGAGAAACGATAGTGATATGATTCCAGTAAACCACAAAACGTATTCAACAAAATAAAAGTATATCTCTTGTATGCGATGTAATGATGATTTCTTTTATATATATAGGCGAAGAGATGGTTTTCAACATGTTATAAAATATGACAAGCAATATCATTTACTTTTTAAGGAATTTTCTAATTCAAAGGTACGTGGTTAATGACCTTATATAGATTATTTAGAAATACGTATGTGATCTTAATAATTTATCATTAGTCCTCAAATCGTTATAAATATGTACATGCAATTTAGTGTAATTTTTAAGGAAACATATTATTCAAAGGCGAAAGATTAACATATATAAAAGGATAATATTTGAATAAATATGTAATAACCACGAACTTTATCGTTATAAGTAAATATGGATACATTAAAAATGGTCACATTGTACGTATCCAAATGGTTCTAGTATAATTAATATACACCTATATAAATTAAATATCTTATTTCAACAACATTGAATTTGTGAGAAAATAAAGATATTAAAACTAATATTTGCAAATAAAAAACATAATTTATTACAATTAATGTAAAATTATATTTATAATTTTCTCATATGTGATAATTGTGTAGTGACGTGACAATTAATAATTATATAAGAGAAACTCAATAGATTTAATGAGAACCGTGTTTTCACTCATATTTATGGTAATTCATTGGTTGTTTAATTGTTGACCACGATAAACTCCTTTTGAAAAGACTGAATGATTACACTAAACTATAATTTTTTTAAATAAATATAATGATACTATATTGTGTGACACAATAATTATTTCTTTTGTTTTTATAGCAGTTTAAATTGTCGTTACAAAGTGACAAATATATACATGTGATTTAGTTAACTTATTTTCCGGAAACTTATAAGTGAATGGGGATGGTTAATGTCCTTATGAGGATGGTCTACAAATACGTATGTGATCTGCACTAATTTTATCATTATACATAAATATGCATAGAATAACAACGGTCGGAATTTATTCCATATGGATCAAATAAATATTAATAATTTGAACGACGTAAATAAAATCATTCTCGAAAAAAATTATATTGAAGTTGTTTTAAAATAATAAGCATTCTTATCTATCAATATTACGGTATGTTCATAATAAATGAAAAATGTTAATTTCCAACATAATACTAAAGAATATAAAACATAATTTAATACATTACCTACAAAATAAAATTGATTACTCTTATGTCTTGATAATAAATACATACAAGGCAGTTATTAATCAAATCACAGAAGTACCGTAGAGTTAAAGAAGACCATGTCGTCATTCACATTTACGGTAATTCAGTGACTGATTAATCATGACCATGAGAAACGATAGTGATATGATTGCTGTAAACCACAAAACGTATTCAACAAAATAAAACCATATCTCTTGTATGCGATGTAATAATGATTTCTTTTACATATATAGGCGAAGAGATGGTTTTCAACATGTTATAAAATATGACAAGCAATATCATTTACTTTTTAAGGAATTTTCTAATTCAAAGGTACATGGTTAATGTCCTTAAATAGATTATTTAGAAATACGTATGTGATCTTAATAATTTATCATTAGTCCTCAAAACGTTATAAATACGTACATGCAATTTAGTGTAATTTTTAAGGAAACATATTATTCAAAGGCGAAAGATTAACATATATAAAAGGATAATATTTGAATAAATATGTAATAACCACGAACTTTATCGTTATAAGTAAATATGGATACATTAAAAATGGTCACATTGTACGTATCCAAATGGTTCTAGTATAATTAATATACACCTATATAAATTAAATATCTTATGTCAACAACACTGAATTTGTGAGAAAATAAAGATATTAAAACTAATATTTGCAAATAAAAAACATAATTTATTAAAATAAATGTAAAATTATATTTATAATTTTCTCATATGTGATAATTGTGTAGTGACGTGACAATTAATAATTATATAAGAGAAACTCAATAGATTTAAGGAGAACCATGTTTTCACTCATATTTATGGTAATTCATTGGTTGTTTAATCTTGACCACGATAAACTCCTTTTGAAAAGACTGAATGATTACACTAAACTATAATTTTTTTAAATAAATATAATGATACCATATTGTGTGACACAATAATTGTTTCTTTTGTTTTTATAGCAGTTTAAATTGTCGTTACAAAGTGTCAAATATATACATGTGATTTAGTTAACTTATTTTCTAGAAACTTATAAGTGAATGGGGATGGTTAATGTCCTTATGAGGATGGTCTACAAATACGTATGTGATCTCATCAACTAATTTTATCATTATACATAAACATGCATACAATAACAACGGTCGTAATTTATTCCATATGGATCAAATAAAATATTAATAATTTGAACGACGTAAATAAAATCATTCTCGAAAAAAATTATATTGAAGTTGTTTTAAAATAATAAGAATTCTTATCTATCAATATTAGGGTATGTTCATAATAAATGAAAAATATTAATTTCCAACATAATACTAAAGAATATAAAACATAATTTATTACATTACCTACAAAATAAAATTGATTACTCTTATGTCTTGGAAATAAATACATACAAGGCAGTTATTAATCAAACCACAGAAGTACCGTAGATTTAAAGAAGACCATGTCGTCATTCACATTTACGGTAATTCAGTGACTGATTAATCATGACCATGAGAAACGATAGTGATATGATTGCAGTAAACCACAAAACGTATTCAACAAAATAAAAGCATATCTCTTTTATGTGATGTAATAATGATTTCTTTTATATATATAGGCGAAGAGATGGTTTTCAACATCTTATAAAATATGACAAGCAATATCATTTACTTTTTAAGGAATTTTCTAATTCAAAGGTACGTGGTTAATGACCTTATATAGATTATTTAGAAATACGTATGTGATCTTAATAATTTATCATTAGTCCTCAAAACGTTATAAATATGTACATGCAATTTAGTGTAATTTTTAAGGAAACATATTATTCAAAGGCGAAAGATTAACATATATAAAAGGATAATATTTGAATAAATATGTAATAACCACGAACTTTATCGTTATAAGTAAATATGGATACATTAAAAATGGTCACATTGTACGTATCCAAATGGTTCTAGTATAATTAATATACACCTATATAAATTAAATATCTTATTTCAACAACATTGAATTTGTGAGAAAATAAAGATATTAAAACTAATATTTGCAAATAAAAAACATAATTTATTACAATTAATGTAAAATTATATTTATAATTTTCTCATATGTGATAATTGTGTAGTGACGTGACAATTAATAATTATATAAGAGAAACTCAATAGATTTAATGAGAACCGTGTTTTCACTCATATTTATGGTAATTCATTGGTTGTTTAATTGTTGACCACGATAAACTCCTTTTGAAAAGACTGAATGATTACACTAAACTATAATTTTTTTAAATAAATATAATGATACTATATTGTGTGACACAATAATTATTTCTTTTGTTTTTATAGCAGTTTAAATTGTCGTTACAAAGTGACAAATATATACATGTGATTTAGTTAACTTATTTTCCGGAAACTTATAAGTGAATGGGGATGGTTAATGTCCTTATGAGGATGGTCTACAAATACGTATGTGATCTGCACTAATTTTATCATTATACATAAATATGCATAGAATAACAACGGTCGGAATTTATTCCATATGGATCAAATAAATATTAATAATTTGAACGACGTAAATAAAATCATTCTCGAAAAAAATTATATTGAAGTTGTTTTAAAATAATAAGCATTCTTATCTATCAATATTACGGTATGTTCATAATAAATGAAAAATGTTAATTTCCAACATAATACTAAAGAATATAAAACATAATTTAATACATTACCTACAAAATAAAATTGATTACTCTTATGTCTTGATAATAAATACATACAAGGCAGTTATTAATCAAATCACAGAAGTACCGTAGAGTTAAAGAAGACCATGTCGTCATTCACATTTACGGTAATTCAGTGACTGATTAATCATGACCATGAGAAACGATAGTGATATGATTGCTGTAAACCACAAAACGTATTCAACAAAATAAAACCATATCTCTTGTATGCGATGTAATAATGATTTCTTTTACATATATAGGCGAAGAGATGGTTTTCAACATGTTATAAAATATGACAAGCAATATCATTTACTTTTTAAGGAATTTTCTAATTCAAAGGTACATGGTTAATGTCCTTAAATAGATTATTTAGAAATACGTATGTGATCTTAATAATTTATCATTAGTCCTCAAAACGTTATAAATACGTACATGCAATTTAGTGTAATTTTTAAGGAAACATATTATTCAAAGGCGAAAGATTAACATATATAAAAGGATAATATTTGAATAAATATGTAATAACCACGAACTTTATCGTTATAAGTAAATATGGATACATTAAAAATGGTCACATTGTACGTATCCAAATGGTTCTAGTATAATTAATATACACCTATATAAATTAAATATCTTATGTCAACAACACTGAATTTGTGAGAAAATAAAGATATTAAAACTAATATTTGCAAATAAAAAACATAATTTATTAAAATAAATGTAAAATTATATTTATAATTTTCTCATATGTGATAATTGTGTAGTGACGTGACAATTAATAATTATATAAGAGAAACTCAATAGATTTAAGGAGAACCATGTTTTCACTCATATTTATGGTAATTCATTGGTTGTTTAATCTTGACCACGATAAACTCCTTTTGAAAAGACTGAATGATTACACTAAACTATAATTTTTTTAAATAAATATAATGATACCATATTGTGTGACACAATAATTGTTTCTTTTGTTTTTATAGCAGTTTAAATTGTCGTTACAAAGTGTCAAATATATACATGTGATTTAGTTAACTTATTTTCTAGAAACTTATAAGTGAATGGGGATGGTTAATGTCCTTATGAGGATGGTCTACAAATACGTATGTGATCTCATCAACTAATTTTATCATTATACATAAACATGCATACAATAACAACGGTCGTAATTTATTCCATATGGATCAAATAAAATATTAATAATTTGAACGACGTAAATAAAATCATTCTCGAAAAAAATTATATTGAAGTTGTTTTAAAATAATAAGAATTCTTATCTATCAATATTAGGGTATGTTCATAATAAATGAAAAATATTAATTTCCAACATAATACTAAAGAATATAAAACATAATTTATTACATTACCTACAAAATAAAATTGATTACTCTTATGTCTTGGAAATAAATACATACAAGGCAGTTATTAATCAAACCACAGAAGTACCGTAGATTTAAAGAAGACCATGTCGTCATTCACATTTACGGTAATTCAGTGACTGATTAATCATGACCATGAGAAACGATAGTGATATGATTGCAGTAAACCACAAAACGTATTCAACAAAATAAAAGCATATCTCTTTTATGTGATGTAATAATGATTTCTTTTATATATATAGGCGAAGAGATGGTTTTCAACATCTTATAAAATATGACAAGCAATATCATTTACTTTTTAAGGAATTTTCTAATTCAAAGGTACGTGGTTAATGACCTTATATAGATTATTTAGAAATACGTATGTGATCTTAATAATTTATCATTAGTCCTCAAAACGTTATAAATATGTACATGCAATTTAGTGTAATTTTTAAGGAAACATATTATTCAAAGGCGAAAGATTAACATATATAAAAGGATAATATTTGAATAAATATGTAATAACCACGAACTTTATCGTTATAAGTAAATATGGATACATTAAAAATGGTCACATTGTACGTATCCAAATGGTTCTAGTATAATTAATATACACCTATATAAATTAAATATCTTATTTCAACAACATTGAATTTGTGAGAAAATAAAGATATTAAAACTAATATTTGCAAATAAAAAACATAATTTATTACAATTAATGTAAAATTATATTTATAATTTTCTCATATGTGATAATTGTGTAGTGACGTGACAATTAATAATTATATAAGAGAAACTCAATAGATTTAATGAGAACCGTGTTTTCACTCATATTTATGGTAATTCATTGGTTGTTTAATTGTTGACCACGATAAACTCCTTTTGAAAAGACTGAATGATTACACTAAACTATAATTTTTTTAAATAAATATAATGATACTATATTGTGTGACACAATAATTATTTCTTTTGTTTTTATAGCAGTTTAAATTGTCGTTACAAAGTGACAAATATATACATGTGATTTAGTTAACTTATTTTCCGGAAACTTATAAGTGAATGGGGATGGTTAATGTCCTTATGAGGATGGTCTACAAATACGTATGTGATCTGCACTAATTTTATCATTATACATAAATATGCATAGAATAACAACGGTCGGAATTTATTCCATATGGATCAAATAAATATTAATAATTTGAACGACGTAAATAAAATCATTCTCGAAAAAAATTATATTGAAGTTGTTTTAAAATAATAAGCATTCTTATCTATCAATATTACGGTATGTTCATAATAAATGAAAAATGTTAATTTCCAACATAATACTAAAGAATATAAAACATAATTTAATACATTACCTACAAAATAAAATTGATTACTCTTATGTCTTGATAATAAATACATACAAGGCAGTTATTAATCAAATCACAGAAGTACCGTAGAGTTAAAGAAGACCATGTCGTCATTCACATTTACGGTAATTCAGTGACTGATTAATCATGACCATGAGAAACGATAGTGATATGATTGCTGTAAACCACAAAACGTATTCAACAAAATAAAACCATATCTCTTGTATGCGATGTAATAATGATTTCTTTTACATATATAGGCGAAGAGATGGTTTTCAACATGTTATAAAATATGACAAGCAATATCATTTACTTTTTAAGGAATTTTCTAATTCAAAGGTACATGGTTAATGTCCTTAAATAGATTATTTAGAAATACGTATGTGATCTTAATAATTTATCATTAGTCCTCAAAACGTTATAAATACGTACATGCAATTTAGTGTAATTTTTAAGGAAACATATTATTCAAAGGCGAAAGATTAACATATATAAAAGGATAATATTTGAATAAATATTTAATAACCACGAACTTTATCGTTATAAGTAAATATGGATACATTAAAAATGGTCACATTGTACGTATCCAAATGGTTCTAGTATAATTAATATACACCTATATAAATTAAATATCTTATGTCAACAACACTGAATTTGTGAGAAAATAAAGATATTAAAACTAATATTTGCAAATAAAAAACATAATTTATTAAAATAAATGTAAAATTATATTTATAATTTTCTCATATGTGATAATTGTGTAGTGACGTGACAATTAATAATTATATAAGAGAAACTCAATAGATTTAAGGAGAACCATGTTTTCACTCATATTTATGGTAATTCATTGGTTGTTTAATCTTGACCACGATAAACTCCTTTTGAAAAGACTGAATGATTACACTAAACTATAATTTTTTTAAATAAATATAATGATACCATATTGTGTGACACAATAATTGTTTCTTTTGTTTTTATAGCAGTTTAAATTGTCGTTACAAAGTGTCAAATATATACATGTGATTTAGTTAACTTATTTTCCGGAAACTTATAAGTGAATGGGGATGGTTAATGTCCTTATGAGGATGGTCTACAAATACGTATGTGATCTCATCAACTAATTTTATCATTATACATAAACATGCATACAATAACAACGGTCGTAATTTATTCCATATGGATCAAATAAAATATTAATAATTTGAACGACGTAAATAAAATCATTCTCGAAAAAAATTATATTGAAGTTGTTTTAAAATAATAAGAATTCTTATCTATCAATATTAGGGTATGTTCATAATAAATGAAAAATGTTAATTTCCAACATAATACTAAAGAATATAAAACATAATTTATTACATTACCTACAAAATAAAATTGATTACTCTTATGTCTTGGAAATAAATACATACAAGGCAGTTATTAATCAAACCACAGAAGTACCGTAGATTTAAAGAAGACCATGTCGTCATTCACATTTACGGTAATTCAGTGACTGATTAATCATGACCATGAGAAACGATAGTGATATGATTGCAGTAAACCACAAAACGTATTCAACAAAATAAAAGCATATCTCTTTTATGTGATGTAATAATGATTTCTTTTATATATATAGGCGAAGAGATGGTTTTCAACATCTTATAAAATATGACAAGCAATATCATTTACTTTTTAAGGAATTTTCTAATTCAAAGGTACGTAGTTAATGTCCTTAAATAGATTATTTAGAAATACGTATGTGATCTTAATAATTTATCATTAGTCCTCAAAACGTTATAAATATGTAGATACAATTTAGTGTAATTTTTAAGGAAACATATTATTCAAAGGCGAAAGATTAACATATATAAAAGGATAATATTTGAATAAATATGTAATAACCACGAACTTTATCGTTATAAGTAAATATGGATACATTAAAAATGGTCACATTGTACGTATCCAAATGGTTCTAGTATAATTAATATACACCTATATAAATTAAATATCTTATTTCAACAACACTGAATTTGTGAGAAAATAAAGATATTAAAACTAATATTTGCAAATAAAAAACATAATTTATTAAAATAAATGTAAAATTATATTTATAATTTTCCCATATGTGATAATTGTGTAGTGACGTGACAATTAATAATTATATAAGAGAAACTCAATAGATTTAATGAGAACCATGTTTTCACTCATATTTATGGTAATTCATTGGTTGTTTAATCTTGACCACGATAAACTCCTTTTGAAAAGACTGAATGATTACACTAAACTATAATTTTTTTAAATAAATATAATGATACCATATTGTGTGACACAATAATTGTTTCTTTTGTTTTTATAGCAGTTTAAATTGTCGTTACAAAGTGTCAAATATATACATGTGATTTAGTTAACTTATTTTCCGGAAACTTATAAGTGAATGGGGATGGTTAATGTCCTTATGAGGATGGTCTACAAATACGTATGTGATCTCATCAACTAATTTTATCATTATACATAAACATGCATACAATAACAACGGTCGTAATTTATTCCATATGGATCAAATAAAATATTAATAATTTGAACGACGTAAATAAAATCATTCTCGAAAAAAATTATATTGAAGTTGTTTTAAAATAATAAGAATTCTTATCTATCAATATTAGGGTATGTTCATAATAAATGAAAAATGTTAATTTCCAACATAATACTAAAGAATATAAAACATAATTTATTACATTACCTACAAAATAAAATTGATTACTCTTATGTCTTGGAAATAAATACATACAAGGCAGTTATTAATCAAACCACAGAAGTACCGTAGATTTAAAGAAGACCATGTCGTCATTCACATTTACGGTAATTCAGTGACTGATTAATCATGACCATGAGAAACGATAGTGATATGATTGCAGTAAACCACAAAACGTATTCAACAAAATAAAAGCATATCTCTTTTATGTGATGTAATAATGATTTCTTTTATATATATAGGCGAAGAGATGGTTTTCAACATCTTATAAAATATGACAAGCAATATCATTTACTTTTTAAGGAATTTTCTAATTCAAAGGTACGTAGTTAATGTCCTTAAATAGATTATTTAGAAATACGTATGTGATCTTTAAAATTTATCATTAGTCCTCAAAACGTTATAAATATGTAGATACAATTTAGTGTAATTTTTAAGGAAACATATTATTCAAAGGCGAAAGATTAACATATATAAAAGGATAATATTTGAATAAATATGTAATAACCACGAACTTTATCGTTATAAGTAAATATGGATACATTAAAAATGGTCACATTGTACGTATCCAAATGGTTCTAGTATAATTAATATACACCTATATAAATTAAATATCTTATTTCAACAACATTGAATTTGTGAGAAATAAAGATATTAAAACTAATATTTGCAAATAAAAAACATAATTTATTAAAATAAATGTAAAATTATATTTATAATTTTCCCATATGTGATAATTGTGTAGTGACGTGACAATTAATAATTATATAAGAGAAACTCAATAGATTTAATGAGAACCATGTTTTCACTCATATTTATGGTAATTCATTGGTTGTTTAATCTTGACCACGATAAACTCCTTTTGAAAAGACTGAATGATTACACTAAACTATAATTTTTTTAAATAAATATAATGATACCATATTGTGTGACACAATAATTATTTCTTTTGTTTTTATAACAGTTTAAATTGTCGTTACAAAGTGACAAATATATACATGTGATTTAGTTAACTTATTTTCCGGAAACTTATAAGTGAATGGGGATGGTTAATGTCCATATGAGGATGGTCTACAAATACGTATGTGATCTCATCAACTAATTTTATCATTATACATAAACATGCATAGAATAACAACGGTCGGAATTTATTCCATATGGATCAAATAAAATATTAACAATTTGAACGACGTAAATAAAATCATTCTCGAAAAATATTATATTGAAGTTGTTTTAAAATAATAAGCATTCTTATCTAACAATATTAGGGTATGTTCATAATAAATGAAAAATGTTAATTTCCAACATAATACTAAAGAATATAAAACATAATTTAATACATTACCTACAAAATAAAATTGATTACTCTTATGTCTTGATAATAAATACATACAAGGCAGTTATTAATCAAATCACAGAAGTACCGTAGATTTAAAGAAGACCATGTCGTCATTCACATTTACGGTAATTCAGTGACTGATTAATCATGACCATGAGAAACGATAGTGATATGATTGCAGTAAACCACAAAACGTATTCAACAAAATAAAAGTATATCTCTTGTATGCGATGTAATAATGATTTCTTTTATATATATAGGCGAAGAGATGGTTTTCAACATGTTATAAAATATGACAAGCAATATCATTTACTTTTTAAGGAATTTTCTAATTCAAAGGTACGTGGTTAATGACCTTAAATAGATTATTTAGAAATACGTATGTGATCTTAATAATTTATCATTAGTCCTCAAAATGTTATAAATATGTATATGCAATTTAGTGTAATTTTTAAGGAAACATATTATTCAAAGGCGAAAGATTAACATATATAAAAGGATAATATTTGAATAAATATGTAATAACCACGAACTTTATCGTTATAAGTAAATATGGATACATTAAAAATGGTCACATTGTACGTATCCAAATGGTTCTAGTATAATTAATATACACCTATATAAATTAAATATCTTATGTCAACAACACTGAATTTGTGAGAAAATAAAGATATTAAAACTAATATTTGCAAATAAAAAACATAATTTATTAAAATAAATGTAAAATTATATTTATAATTTTCTCATATGTGATAATTGTGTAGTGACGTGACAATTAATAATTATATAAGAGAAACTCAATAGATTTAAGGAGAACCATGTTTTCACTCATATTTATGGTAATTCATTGGTTGTTTAATCTTGACCACGATAAACTCCTTTTGAAAAGACTGAATGATTACACTAAACTGTAATTTTTTTAAATAAATATAATGATACCATATTGTGTGACACAATAATTGTTTCTTTTGTTTTTATAGCAGTTTAAATTGTCGTTACAAAGTGTCAAATATATACATGTGATTTAGTTAACTTATTTTCCGGAAACTTATAAGTGAATGGGGATGGTTAATGTCCTTATGAGGATGGTCTACAAATACGTATGTGATCTCATCAACTAATTTTATCATTATACATAAACATGCATACAATAACAACGGTCGTAATTTATTCCATATGGATCAAATAAAATATTAATAATTTGAACGACGTAAATAAAATCATTCTCGAAAAAAATTATATTGAAGTTGTTTTAAAATAATAAGAATTCTTATCTATCAATATTAGGGTATGTTCATAATAAATGAAAAATGTTAATTTCCAACATAATACTAAAGAATATAAAACATAATTTATTACATTACCTACAAAATAAAATTGATTACTCTTATGTCTTGGAAATAAATACATACAAGGCAGTTATTAATCAAACCACAGAAGTACCGTAGATTTAAAGAAGACCATGTCGTCATTCACATTTACGGTAATTCAGTGACTGATTAATCATGACCATGAGAAACGATAGTGATATGATTGCAGTAAACCACAAAACGTATTCAACAAAATAAAAGCATATCTCTTTTATGTGATGTAATAATGATTTCTTTTATATATATAGGCGAAGAGATGGTTTTCAACATCTTATAAAATATGACAAGCAATATCATTTACTTTTTAAGGAATTTTCTAATTCAAAGGTACGTAGTTAATGTCCTTAAATAGATTATTTAGAAATACGTATGTGATCTTAATAATTTATCATTAGTCCTCAAAACGTTATAAATATGTAGATACAATTTAGTGTAATTTTTAAGGAAACATATTATTCAAAGGCGAAAGATTAACATATATAAAAGGATAATATTTGAATAAATATGTAATAACCACGAACTTTATCGTTATAAGTAAATATGGATACATTAAAAATGGTCACATTGTACGTATCCAAATGGTTCTAGTATAATTAATATACACCTATATAAATTAAATATCTTATTTCAACAACATTGAATTTGTGAGAAATAAAGATATTAAAACTAATATTTGCAAATAAAAAACATAATTTATTAAAATAAATGTAAAATTATATTTATAATTTTCCCATATGTGATAATTGTGTAGTGACGTGACAATTAATAATTATATAAGAGAAACTCAATAGATTTAATGAGAACCATGTTTTCACTCATATTTATGGTAATTCATTGGTTGTTTAATCTTGACCACGATAAACTTCTTTTGAAAAGACTGAATGATTACACTAAACTATAATTTTTTTAAATAAATATAATGATACCATATTGTGTGACACAATAATTATTTCTTTTGTTTTTATAACAGTTTAAATTGTCGTTACAAAGTGACAAATATATACATGTGATTTAGTTAACTTATTTTCCGGAAACTTATAAGTGAATGGGGATGGTTAATGTCCTTATGAGGATGGTCTACAAATACGTATGTGATCTCATCAACTAATTTTATCATTATACATAAACATGCATACAATAACAACGGTCGGAATTTATTCCATATGGATCAAATAAAATATTAACAATTTGAACGACATAAATAAAATCATTCTCGAAAAATATTATATTGAAGTTGTTTTAAAATAATAAGCATTCTTATCTAACAATATTAGGGTATGTTCATAATAAATGAAAAATGTTAATTTCCAACATAATACTAAAGAATATAAAACATAATTTAATACATTACCTACAAAATAAAATTGATTACTCTTATGTCTTGATAATAAATACATACAAGGCAGTTATTAATCAAATCACAGAAGTACCGTAGATTTAAAAAAGACCATGTCGTCATTCACATTTACGGTAATTCAGTGACTGATTAATCATGACCATGAGAAACGATAGTGATATGATTGCAGTAAACCACAAAACGTATTCAACAAAATAAAAGTATATCTCTTGTATGCGATGTAATAATGATTTCTTTTATATATATAGGCGAAGAGATGGTTTTCAATATGTTATAAAATATGACAAGCAATATCATTTACTTTTTAAGGAATTTTCTAATTCAAAGGTACGTGGTTAATGACCTTAAATAGATTATTTAGAAATACGTATGTGATCTTAATAATTTATCATTAGTCCTCAAAACGTTATAAATATGTATATGCAATTTAGTGTAATTTTTAAGGAAACATATTATTCAAAGGCGAAAGATTAACATATATAAAAGGATAATATTTGAATAAATATGTAATAACCACGAACTTTATCGTTATAAGTAAATATGGATACATTAAAAATGGTCACATTGTACGTATCCAAATGGTTCTAGTATAATTAATATACACCTATATAAATTAAATATCTTATGTCAACAACACTGAATTTGTGAGAAAATAAAGATATTAAAACTAATATTTGCAAATAAAAAACATAATTTATTAAAATAAATGTAAAATTATATTTATAATTTTCCCATATGTGATAATTGTGTAGTGACGTGACAATTAATAATTATATAAGAGAAACTCAATAGATTTAAGGAGAACCATGTTTTCACTCATATTTATGGTAATTCATTGGTTGTTTAATCTTGACCACGATAAACTCCTTTTGAAAAGACTGAATGATTACACTAAACTGTAATTTTTTTAAATAAATATAATGATACCATATTGTGTGACACAATAATTGTTTCTTTTGTTTTTATAGCAGTTTAAATTGTCGTTACAAAGTGTCAAATATATACATGTGATTTAGTTAACTTATTTTCCGGAAACTTATAAGTGAATGGGGATGGTTAATGTCCTTATGAGGATGGTCTACAAATACGTATGTGATCTCATCAACTAATTTTATCATTATACATAAACATGCATACAATAACAACGGTCGTAATTTATTCCATATGGATCAAATAAAATATTAATAATTTGAACGACGTAAATAAAATCATTCTCGAAAAAAATTATATTGAAGTTGTTTTAAAATAATAAGAATTCTTATCTATCAATATTAGGGTATGTTCATAATAAATGAAAAATGTTAATTTCCAACATAATACTAAAGAATATAAAACATAATTTATTACATTACCTACAAAATAAAATTGATTACTCTTATGTCTTGGAAATAAATACATACAAGGCAGTTATTAATCAAACCACAGAAGTACCGTAGATTTAAAGAAGACCATGTCGTCATTCACATTTACGGTAATTCAGTGACTGATTAATCATGACCATGAGAAACGATAGTGATATGATTGCAGTAAACCACAAAACGTATTCAACAAAATAAAAGCATATCTCTTTTATGTGATGTAATAATGATTTCTTTTATATATATAGGCGAAGAGATGGTTTTCAACATCTTATAAAATATGACAAGCAATATCATTTACTTTTTAAGGAATTTTCTAATTCAAAGGTACGTAGTTAATGTCCTTAAATAGATTATTTAGAAATACGTATGTGATCTTAATAATTTATCATTAGTCCTCAAAACGTTATAAATATGTAGATACAATTTAGTGTAATTTTTAAGGAAACATATTATTCAAAGGCGAAAGATTAACATATATAAAAGGATAATATTTGAATAAATATGTAATAACCACGAACTTTATCGTTATAAGTAAATATGGATACATTAAAAATGGTCACATTGTACGTATCCAAATGGTTCTACTATAATTAATATACACCTATATAAATTAAATATCTTATTTCAACAACATTGAATTTGTGAGAAATAAAGATATTAAAACTAATATTTGCAAATAAAAAACATAATTTATTAAAATAAATGTAAAATTATATTTATAATTTTCCCATATGTGATAATTGTGTAGTGACGTGACAATTAATAATTATATAAGAGAAACTCAATAGATTTAATGAGAACCATGTTTTCACTCATATTTATGGTAATTCATTGGTTGTTTAATCTTGACCACCATAAACTCCTTTTGAAAAGACTGAATGATTACACTAAACTATAATTTTTTTAAATAAATATAATGATACCATATTGTGTGACACAATAATTATTTCTTTTGTTTTTATAACAGTTTAAATTGTCGTTACAAAGTGACAAATATATACATGTGATTTAGTTAACTTATTTTCCGGAAACTTATAAGTGAATGGGGATGGTTAATGTCCTTATGAGGATGGTCTACAAATACGTATGTGATCTCATCAACTAATTTTATCATTATACATAAACATGCATACAATAACAACGGTCGGAATTTATTCCATATGGATCAAATAAAATATTAACAATTTGAACGACGTAAATAAAATCATTCTCGAAAAATATTATATTGAAGTTGTTTTAAAATAATAAGCATTCTTATCTAACAATATTAGGGTATGTTCATAATAAATGAAAAATGTTAATTTCCAACATAATACTAAAGAATATAAAACATAATTTAATACATTACCTACAAAATAAAATTGATTACTCTTATGTCTTGATAATAAATACATACAAGGCAGTTATTAATCAAATCACAGAAGTACCGTAGATTTAAAGAAGACCATGTCGTCATTCACATTTACGGTAATTCAGTGACTGATTAATCATGACCATGAGAAACGATAGTGATATGATTGCAGTAAACCACAAAACGTATTCAACAAAATAAAAGTATATCTCTTGTATGCGATGTAATAATGATTTCTTTTATATATATAGGCGAAGAGATGGTTTTCAACATGTTATAAAATATGACAAGCAATATCATTTACTTTTTAAGGAATTTTCTAATTCAAAGGTACGTGGTTAATGACCTTAAATAGATTATTTAGAAATACGTATGTGATCTTAATAATTTATCATTAGTTCTCAAAACGTTATAAATATGTATATGCAATTTAGTGTAATTTTTAAGGAAACATATTATTCAAAGGCGAAAGATTAACATATATAAAAGGATAATATTTGAATAAATATGTAATAACCACGAACTTTATCGTTATAAGTAAATATGGATACATTAAAAATGGTCACATTGTACGTATCCAAATGGTTCTAGTATAATTAATATACACCTATATAAATTAAATATCTTATGTCAACAACACTGAATTTGTGAGAAAATAAAGATATTAAAACTAATATTTGCAAATAAAAAACATAATTTATTAAAATAAATGTAAAATTATATTTATAATTTTCCCATATGTGATAATTGTGTAGTGACGTGACAATTAATAATTATATAAGAGAAACTCAATAGATTTAAGGAGAACCATGTTTTCACTCATATTTATGGTAATTCATTGGTTGTTTAATCTTGACCACGATAAACTCCTTTTGAAAAGACTGAATGATTACACTAAACTGTAATTTTTTTAAATAAATATAATGATACCATATTGTGTGACACAATAATTGTTTCTTTTGTTTTTATAGCAGTTTAAATTGTCGTTACAAAGTGTCAAATATATACATGTGATTTAGTTAACTTATTTTCCGGAAACTTATAAGTGAATGGGGATGGTTAATGTCCTTATGAGGATGGTCTACAAATACGTATGTGATCTCATCAACTAATTTTATCATTATACATAAACATGCATACAATAACAACGGTCGTAATTTATTCCATATGGATCAAATAAAATATTAATAATTTGAACGACGTAAATAAAATCATTCTCGAAAAAAATTATATTGAAGTTGTTTTAAAATAATAAGAATTCTTATCTATCAATATTAGGGTATGTTCATAATAAATGAAAAATGTTAATTTCCAACATAATACTAAAGAATATAAAACATAATTTATTACATTACCTACAAAATAAAATTGATTACTCTTATGTCTTGGAAATAAATACATACAAGGCAGTTATTAATCAAACCACAGAAGTACCGTAGATTTAAAGAAGACCATGTCGTCATTCACATTTACGGTAATTCAGTGACTGATTAATCATGACCATGAGAAACGATAGTGATATGATTGCAGTAAACCACAAAACGTATTCAACAAAATAAAAGCATATCTCTTTTATGTGATGTAATAATGATTTCTTTTATATATATAGGCGAAGAGATGGTTTTCAACATCTTATAAAATATGACAAGCAATATCATTTACTTTTTAAGGAATTTTCTAATTCAAAGGTACGTAGTTAATGTCCTTAAATAGATTATTTAGAAATACGTATGTGATCTTAATAATTTATCATTAGTCCTCAAAACGTTATAAATATGTAGATACAATTTAGTGTAATTTTTAAGGAAACATATTATTCAAAGGCGAAAGATTAACATATATAAAAGGATAATATTTGAATAAATATGTAATAACCACGAACTTTATCGTTATAAGTAAATATGGATACATTAAAAATGGTCACATTGTACGTATCCAAATGGTTCTAGTATAATTAATATACACCTATATAAATTAAATATCTTATTTCAACAACATTGAATTTGTGAGAAATAAAGATATTAAAACTAATATTTGCAAATAAAAAACATAATTTATTAAAATAAATGTAAAATTATATTTATAATTTTCCCATATGTGATAATTGTGTAGTGACGTGACAATTAATAATTATATAAGAGAAACTCAATAGATTTAATGAGAACCATGTTTTCACTCATATTTATGGTAATTCATTGGTTGTTTAATCTTGACCACGATAAACTCCTTTTGAAAAGACTGAATGATTACACTAAACTATAATTTTTTTAAATAAATATAATGATACCATATTGTGTGACACAATAATTATTTCTTTTGTTTTTATAACAGTTTAAATTGTCGTTACAAAGTGACAAATATATACATGTGATTTAGTTAACTTATTTTCCGGAAACTTATAAGTGAATGGGGATGGTTAATGTCCTTATGAGGATGGTCTACAAATACGTATGTGATCTCATCAACTAATTTTATCATTATACATAAACATGCATAGAATAACAACGGTCGGAATTTATTCCATATGGATCAAATAAAATATTAACAATTTGAACGACGTAAATAAAATCATTCTCGAAAAATATTATATTGAAGTTGTTTTAAAATAATAAGCATTCTTATCTAACAATATTAGGGTATGTTCATAATAAATGAAAAATGTTAATTTCCAACATAATACTAAAGAATATAAAACATAATTTATTACATTACCTACAAAATAAAATTGATTACTCTTATGTCTTGATAATAAATACATACAAGGCAGTTATTAATCAAATCACAGAAGTACCGTAGATTTAAAGAAGACCATGTCGTCATTCACATTTACGGTAATTCAGTGACTGATTAATCATGACCATGAGAAACGATAGTGATATGATTGCAGTAAACCACAAAACGTATTCAACAAAATAAAAGTATATCTCTTGTATGCGATGTAATAATGATTTCTTTTATATATATAGGCGAAGAGATGGTTTTCAACATGTTATAAAATATGACAAGCAATATCATTTACTTTTTAAGGAATTTTCTAATTCAAAGGTACGTGGTTAATGACCTTAAATAGATTATTTAGAAATACGTATGTGATCTTAATAATTTATCATTAGTCCTCAAAATGTTATAAATATGTATATGCAATTTAGTGTAATTTTTAAGGAAACATATTATTCAAAGGCGAAAGATTAACATATATAAAAGGATAATATTTGAATAAATATGTAATAACCACGAACTTTATCGTTATAAGTAAATATGGATACATTAAAAATGGTCACATTGTACGTATCCAAATGGTTCTAGTATAATTAATATACACCTATATAAATTAAATATCTTATGTCAACAACACTGAATTTGTGAGAAAATAAAGATATTAAAACTAATATTTGCAAATAAAAAACATAATTTATTAAAATAAATGTAAAATTATATTTATAATTTTCTCATATGTGATAATTGTGTAGTGACGTGACAATTAATAATTATATAAGAGAAACTCAATAGATTTAAGGAGAACCATGTTTTCACTCATATTTATGGTAATTCATTGGTTGTTTAATCTTGACCACGATAAACTCCTTTTGAAAAGACTGAATGATTACACTAAACTGTAATTTTTTTAAATAAATATAATGATACCATATTGTGTGACACAATAATTGTTTCTTTTGTTTTTATAGCAGTTTAAATTGTCGTTACAAAGTGTCAAATATATACATGTGATTTAGTTAACTTATTGTCCGGAAACTTATAAGTGAATGGGGATGGTTAATGTCCTTATGAGGATGGTCTACAAATACGTATGTGATCTCATCAACTAATTTTATCATTATACATAAACATGCATACAATAACAACGGTCGTAATTTATTCCATATGGATCAAATAAAATATTAATAATTTGAACGACGTAAATAAAATCATTCTCGAAAAAAATTATATTGAAGTTGTTTTAAAATAATAAGAATTCTTATCTATCAATATTAGGGTATGTTCATAATAAATGAAAAATGTTAATTTCCAACATAATACTAAAGAATATAAAACATAATTTATTACATTACCTACAAAATAAAATTGATTACTCTTATGTCTTGGAAATAAATACATACAAGGCAGTTATTAATCAAACCACAGAAGTACCGTAGATTTAAAGAAGACCATGTCGTCATTCACATTTACGGTAATTCAGTGACTGATTAATCATGACCATGAGAAACGATAGTGATATGATTGCAGTAAACCACAAAACGTATTCAACAAAATAAAAGCATATCTCTTTTATGTGATGTAATAATGATTTCTTTTATATATATAGGCGAAGAGATGGTTTTCAACATCTTATAAAATATGACAAGCAATATCATTTACTTTTTAAGGAATTTTCTAATTCAAAGGTACGTAGTTAATGTCCTTAAATAGATTATTTAGAAATACGTATGTGATCTTAATAATTTATCATTAGTCCTCAAAACGTTATAAATATGTAGATACAATTTAGTGTAATTTTTAAGGAAACATATTATTCAAAGGCGAAAGATTAACATATATAAAAGGATAATATTTGAATAAATATGTAATAACCACGAACTTTATCGTTATAAGTAAATATGGATACATTAAAAATGGTCACATTGTACGTATCCAAATGGTTCTAGTATAATTAATATACACCTATATAAATTAAATATCTTATTTCAACAACATTGAATTTGTGAGAAATAAAGATATTAAAACTAATATTTGCAAATAAAAAACATAATTTATTAAAATAAATGTAAAATTATATTTATAATTTTCCCATATGTGATAATTGTGTAGTGACGTGACAATTAATAATTATATAAGAGAAACTCAATAGATTTAATGAGAACCATGTTTTCACTCATATTTATGGTAATTCATTGGTTGTTTAATCTTGACCACGATAAACTCCTTTTGAAAAGACTGAATGATTACACTAAACTATAATTTTTTTAAATAAATATAATGATACCATATTGTGTGACACAATAATTATTTCTTTTGTTTTTATAACAGTTTAAATTGTCGTTACAAAGTGACAAATATATACATGTGATTTAGTTAACTTATTTTCCGGAAACTTATAAGTGAATGGGGATGGTTAATGTCCTTATGAGGATGGTCTACAAATACGTATGTGATCTCATCAACTAATTTTATCATTATACATAAACATGCATAGAATAACAACGGTCGGAATTTATTCCATATGGATCAAATAAAATATTAACAATTTGAACGACGTAAATAAAATCATTCTCGAAAAATATTATATTGAAGTTGTTTTAAAATAATAAGCATTCTTATCTAACAATATTAGGGTATGTTCATAATAAATGAAAAATGTTAATTTCCAACATAATACTAAAGAATATAAAACATAATTTATTACATTACCTACAAAATAAAATTGATTACTCTTATGTCTTGATAATAAATACATACAAGGCAGTTATTAATCAAATCACAGAAGTACCGTAGATTTAAAGAAGACCATGTCGTCATTCACATTTACGGTAATTCAGTGACTGATTAATCATGACCATGAGAAACGATAGTGATATGATTGCAGTAAACCACAAAACGTATTCAACAAAATAAAAGTATATCTCTTGTATGCGATGTAATAATGATTTCTTTTATATATATAGGCGAAGAGATGGTTTTCAACATGTTATAAAATATGACAAGCAATATCATTTACTTTTTAAGGAATTTTCTAATTCAAAGGTACGTGGTTAATGACCTTAAATAGATTATTTAGAAATACGTATGTGATCTTAATAATTTATCATTAGTCCTCAAAACGTTATAAATATGTATATGCAATTTAGTGTAATTTTTAAGGAAACATATTATTCAAAGGCGAAAGATTAACATATATAAAAGGATAATATTTGAATAAATATGTAATAACCACGAACTTTATCGTTATAAGTAAATATGGATACATTAAAAATGGTCACATTGTACGTATCCAAATGGTTCTAGTATAATTAATATACACCTATATAAATTAAATATCTTATTTCAACAACATTGAATTTGTGAGAAATAAAGATATTAAAACTAATATTTGCAAATAAAAAACATAATTTATTAAAATAAATGTAAAATTATATTTATAATTTTCCCATATGTGATAATTGTGTAGTGACGTGACAATTAATAATTATATAAGAGAAACTCAATAGATTTAATGAGAACCATGTTTTCACTCATATTTATGGTAATTCATTGGTTGTTTAATCTTGACCACGATAAACTCCTTTTGAAAAGACTGAATGATTACACTAAACTATAATTTTTTTAAATAAATATAATGATACCATATTGTGTGACACAATAATTATTTCTTTTGTTTTTATAACAGTTTAAATTGTCGTTACAAAGTGACAAATATATACATGTGATTTAGTTAACTTATTTTCCGGAAACTTATAAGTGAATGGGGATGGTTAATGTCCTTATGAGGATGGTCTACAAATACGTATGTGATCTCATCAACTAATTTTATCATTATACATAAACATGCATAGAATAACAACGGTCGGAATTTATTCCATATGGATCAAATAAAATATTAACAATTTGAACGACGTAAATAAAATCATTCTCGAAAAATATTATATTGAAGTTGTTTTAAAATAATAAGCATTCTTATCTAACAATATTAGGGTATGTTCATAATAAATGAAAAATGTTAATTTCCAACATAATACTAAAGAATATAAAACATAATTTATTACATTACCTACAAAATAAAATTGATTACTCTTATGTCTTGATAATAAATACATACAAGGCAGTTATTAATCAAATCACAGAAGTACCGTAGATTTAAAGAAGACCATGTCGTCATTCACATTTACGGTAATTCAGTGACTGATTAATCATGACCATGAGAAACGATAGTGATATGATTGCAGTAAACCACAAAACGTATTCAACAAAATAAAAGTATATCTCTTGTATGCGATGTAATAATGATTTCTTTTATATATATAGGCGAAGAGATGGTTTTCAACATGTTATAAAATATGACAAGCAATATCATTTACTTTTTAAGGAATTTTCTAATTCAAAGGTACGTGGTTAATGACCTTAAATAGATTATTTAGAAATACGTATGTGATCTTAATAATTTATCATTAGTCCTCAAAATGTTATAAATATGTATATGCAATTTAGTGTAATTTTTAAGGAAACATATTATTCAAAGGCGAAAGATTAACATATATAAAAGGATAATATTTGAATAAATATGTAATAACCACGAACTTTATCGTTATAAGTAAATATGGATTCATTAAAAATGGTCACATTGTACGTATCCAAATGGTTCTAGTATAATTAATATACACCTATATAAATTAAATATCTTATGTCAACAACACTGAATTTGTGAGAAAATAAAGATATTAAAACTAATATTTGCAAATAAAAAACATAATTTATTAAAATAAATGTAAAATTATATTTATAATTTTCTCATATGTGATAATTGTGTAGTGACGTGACAATTAATAATTATATAAGAGAAACTCAATAGATTTAAGGAGAACCATGTTTTCACTCATATTTATGGTAATTCATTGGTTGTTTAATCTTGACCACGATAAACTCCTTTTGAAAAGACTGAATGATTACACTAAACTGTAATTTTTTTAAATAAATATAATGATACCATATTGTGTGACACAATAATTGTTTCTTTTGTTTTTATAGCAGTTTAAATTGTCGTTACAAAGTGTCAAATATATACATGTGATTTAGTTAACTTATTTTCCGGAAACTTATAAGTGAATGGGGATGGTTAATGTCCTTATGAGGATGGTCTACAAATACGTATGTGATCTCATCAACTAATTTTATCATTATACATAAACATGCATACAATAACAACGGTCGTAATTTATTCCATATGGATCAAATAAAATATTAATAATTTGAACGACGTAAATAAAATCATTCTCGAAAAAAATTATATTGAAGTTGTTTTAAAATAATAAGAATTCTTATCTATCAATATTAGGGTATGTTCATAATAAATGAAAAATGTTAATTTCCAACATAATACTAAAGAATATAAAACATAATTTATTACATTACCTACAAAATAAAATTGATTACTCTTATGTCTTGGAAATAAATACATACAAGGCAGTTATTAATCAAACCACAGAAGTACCGTAGATTTAAAGAAGACCATGTCGTCATTCACATTTACGGTAATTCAGTGACTGATTAATCATGACCATGAGAAACGATAGTGATATGATTGCAGTAAACCACAAAACGTATTCAACAAAATAAAAGCATATCTCTTTTATGTGATGTAATAATGATTTCTTTTATATATATAGGCGAAGAGATGGTTTTCAACATCTTATAAAATATGACAAGCAATATCATTTACTTTTTAAGGAATTTTCTAATTCAAAGGTACGTAGTTAATGTCCTTAAATAGATTATTTAGAAATACGTATGTGATCTTAATAATTTATCATTAGTCCTCAAAACGTTATAAATATGTAGATACAATTTAGTGTAATTTTTAAGGAAACATATTATTCAAAGGCGAAAGATTAACATATATAAAAGGATAATATTTGAATAAATATGTAATAACCACGAACTTTATCGTTATAAGTAAATATGGATACATTAAAAATGGTCACATTGTACGTATCCAAATGGTTCTAGTATAATTAATATACACCTATATAAATTAAATATCTTATTTCAACAACATTGAATTTGTGAGAAATAAAGATATTAAAACTAATATTTGCAAATAAAAAACATAATTTATTAAAATAAATGTAAAATTATATTTATAATTTTCCCATATGTGATAATTGTGTAGTGACGTGACAATTAATAATTATATAAGAGAAACTCAATAGATTTAATGAGAACCATGTTTTCACTCATATTTATGGTAATTCATTGGTTGTTTAATCTTGACCACGATAAACTCCTTTTGAAAAGACTGAATGATTACACTAAACTATAATTTTTTTAAATAAATATAATGATACCATATTGTGTGACACAATAATTATTTCTTTTGTTTTTATAACAGTTTAAATTGTCGTTACAAAGTGACAAATATATACATGTGATTTAGTTAACTTATTTTCCGGAAACTTATAAGTGAATGGGGATGGTTAATGTCCTTATGAGGATGGTCTACAAATACGTATGTGATCTCATCAACTAATTTTATCATTATACATAAACATGCATAGAATAACAACGGTCGGAATTTATTCCATATGGATCAAATAAAATATTAACAATTTGAACGACGTAAATAAAATCATTCTCGAAAAATATTATATTGAAGTTGTTTTAAAATAATAAGCATTCTTATCTAACAATATTAGGGTATGTTCATAATAAATGAAAAATGTTAATTTCCAACATAATACTAAAGAATATAAAACATAATTTATTACATTACCTACAAAATAAAATTGATTACTCTTATGTCTTGATAATAAATACATACAAGGCAGTTATTAATCAAATCACAGAAGTACCGTAGATTTAAAGAAGACCATGTCGTCATTCACATTTACGGTAATTCAGTGACTGATTAATCATGACCATGAGAAACGATAGTGATATGATTGCAGTAAACCACAAAACGTATTCAACAAAATAAAAGTATATCTCTTGTATGCGATGTAATAATGATTTCTTTTATATATATAGGCGAAGAGATGGTTTTCAACATGTTATAAAATATGACAAGCAATATCATTTACTTTTTAAGGAATTTTCTAATTCAAAGGTACGTGGTTAATGACCTTAAATAGATTATTTAGAAATACGTATGTGATCTTAATAATTTATCATTAGTCCTCAAAATGTTATAAATATGTATATGCAATTTAGTGTAATTTTTAAGGAAACATATTATTCAAAGGCGAAAGATTAACATATATAAAAGGATAATATTTGAATAAATATGTAATAACCACGAACTTTATCGTTATAAGTAAATATGGATTCATTAAAAATGGTCACATTGTACGTATCCAAATGGTTCTAGTATAATTAATATACACCTATATAAATTAAATATCTTATGTCAACAACACTGAATTTGTGAGAAAATAAAGATATTAAAACTAATATTTGCAAATAAAAAACATAATTTATTAAAATAAATGTAAAATTATATTTATAATTTTCTCATATGTGATAATTGTGTAGTGACGTGACAATTAATAATTATATAAGAGAAACTCAATAGATTTAAGGAGAACCATGTTTTCACTCATATTTATGGTAATTCATTGGTTGTTTAATCTTGACCACGATAAACTCCTTTTGAAAAGACTGAATGATTACACTAAACTGTAATTTTTTTAAATAAATATAATGATACCATATTGTGTGACACAATAATTGTTTCTTTTGTTTTTATAGCAGTTTAAATTGTCGTTACAAAGTGTCAAATATATACATGTGATTTAGTTAACTTATTTTCCGGAAACTTATAAGTGAATGGGGATGGTTAATGTCCTTATGAGGATGGTCTACAAATACGTATGTGATCTCATCAACTAATTTTATCATTATACATAAACATGCATACAATAACAACGGTCGTAATTTATTCCATATGGATCAAATAAAATATTAATAATTTGAACGACGTAAATAAAATCATTCTCGAAAAAAATTATATTGAAGTTGTTTTAAAATAATAAGAATTCTTATCTATCAATATTAGGGTATGTTCATAATAAATGAAAAATGTTAATTTCCAACATAATACTAAAGAATATAAAACATAATTTATTACATTACCTACAAAATAAAATTGATTACTCTTATGTCTTGGAAATAAATACATACAAGGCAGTTATTAATCAAACCACAGAAGTACCGTAGATTTAAAGAAGACCATGTCGTCATTCACATTTACGGTAATTCAGTGACTGATTAATCATGACCATGAGAAACGATAGTGATATGATTGCAGTAAACCACAAAACGTATTCAACAAAATAAAAGCATATCTCTTTTATGTGATGTAATAATGATTTCTTTTATATATATAGGCGAAGAGATGGTTTTCAACATCTTATAAAATATGACAAGCAATATCATTTACTTTTTAAGGAATTTTCTAATTCAAAGGTACGTAGTTAATGTCCTTAAATAGATTATTTAGAAATACGTATGTGATCTTAATAATTTATCATTAGTCCTCAAAACGTTATAAATATGTAGATACAATTTAGTGTAATTTTTAAGGAAACATATTATTCAAAGGCGAAAGATTAACATATATAAAAGGATAATATTTGAATAAATATGTAATAACCACGAACTTTATCGTTATAAGTAAATATGGATACATTAAAAATGGTCACATTGTACGTATCCAAATGGTTCTAGTATAATTAATATACACCTATATAAATTAAATATCTTATTTCAACAACATTGAATTTGTGAGAAATAAAGATATTAAAACTAATATTTGCAAATAAAAAACATAATTTATTAAAATAAATGTAAAATTATATTTATAATTTTCCCATATGTGATAATTGTGTAGTGACGTGACAATTAATAATTATATAAGAGAAACTCAATAGATTTAATGAGAACCATGTTTTCACTCATATTTATGGTAATTCATTGGTTGTTTAATCTTGACCACGATAAACTCCTTTTGAAAAGACTGAATGATTACACTAAACTATAATTTTTTTAAATAAATATAATGATACCATATTGTGTGACACAATAATTATTTCTTTTGTTTTTATAACAGTTTAAATTGTCGTTACAAAGTGACAAATATATACATGTGATTTAGTTAACTTATTTTCCGGAAACTTATAAGTGAATGGGGATGGTTAATGTCCTTATGAGGATGGTCTACAAATACGTATGTGATCTCATCAACTAATTTTATCATTATACATAAACATGCATAGAATAACAACGGTCGGAATTTATTCCATATGGATCAAATAAAATATTAACAATTTGAACGACGTAAATAAAATCATTCTCGAAAAATATTATATTGAAGTTGTTTTAAAATAATAAGCATTCTTATCTAACAATATTAAGGTATGTTCATAATAAATGAAAAATGTTAATTTCCAACATAATACTAAAGAATATAAAACATAATTTAATACATTACCTACAAAATAAAATTGATTACTCTTATGTCTTGATAATAAATACATACAAGGCAGTTATTAATCAAATCGCAGAAGTACCGTAGATTTAAAGAAGACCATGTCGTCATTCACATTTACGGTAATTCAGTGACTGATTAATCATGACCATGAGAAACGATAGTGATATGATTGCAGTAAACCACAAAACGTATTCAACAAAATAAAAGTATATCTCTTGTATGCGATGTAATAATGATTTCTTTTATATATATAGGCGAAGAGATGGTTTTCAACATGTTATAAAATATGACAAGCAATATCATTTACTTTTTAAGGAATTTTCTAATTCAAAGGTACGTGGTTAATGACCTTAAATAGATTATTTAGAAATACGTATGTGATCTTAATAATTTATCATTAGTCCTCAAAACGTTATAAATATGTATATGCAATTTAGTGTAATTTTTAAGGAAACATATTATTCAAAGGCGAAAGATTAACATATATAAAAGGATAATATTTGAATAAATATGTAATAACCACGAACTTTATCGTTATAAGTAAATATGGATACATTAAAAATGGTCACATTGTACGTATCCAAATGGTTCTAGTATAATTAATATACACCTATATAAATTAAATATCTTATTTCAACAACATTGAATTTGTGAGAAAATAAAGATATTAAAACTAATATTTGCAAATAAAAAACATAATTTATTAAAATAAATGTAAAATTATATTTATAATTTTCTCTTATGTGATAATTGTGTAGTGACGTGACAATTAATAATTATATAAGAGAAACTCAATAGATTTAATGAGAACCGTGTTTTCACTCATATTTATGTTAATTCATTGGTTGTTTAATTGTTGACCACGATAAACTCCTTTTGTAAAACCCCTCGCGAAAGCGGAAATATAAACATACAAAGTACCAAAAATGCAGCGGAATTAAAACTTTTTAACAAAACTAAACATGCGAGGTGCTTTAGAAATCTAAACATGCGATAGACAAAACATAATTAAGTACTAAGTACGATACAAAGCAGCCTGGGATAGCATATCCCTACAGGCACCAAATACTGAAACGTAAGTCTAAGGTCTAGCTACACGATAAGGTAAAGTCAACGATGAAGGATCATCGCTCGCTAGCCTCCACGTAACCCCCTGCAAACAGCCTCATGTACCTACACACATACAACATGTGCGCCACAGTCAGTGGGGAGTGACTAGAGTGCTCCTAGCCACCTATTGTCAGTGACACACAACACATAACCATACAATATACTCCAGCATATATAAAACATGTGAAGCATACAAATCTCAATATCTCAACTTTCATAACATCATGCAAATACTTACGCAAGGGCTCTCAACCAACTTCGGAAACTATTTGGAAGGAGAGCCGGTTTCCCTTCCGGTTGCCCGGCCGGGGGGTCTTTCAATCCAAACCATTTACGAAACCGGACTAAGAGTCGTCCAATGCCTTGGACGAACAATACTAAGATAGCCAAAATCCGTGACCTAATCCTGGTCACTGACTCACAACATTACACCTCAAATACAAAGGGAAACACAGAACTGTAACCTAATCCAAATTACAGTCCTAACACATCATACCCCACAATACAAAGGTAACACAGAACTGTAACCTAATCCAAATTACAGTCCTAACACATCATACCCCACAATACAAAGGTAACACAGAACTGTAACCTAATCCAAATTACAGTCCTAACACATCATACCCCATAATACAAAGGTAACACAGAACTGTAACCTAATCCAAATTACAGTCCTAACACATCATACCCCATAATACAAAGGTAACACAGAACTGTAACCTAATCCAAATTACAGTCCTAACACATCATACCCCATAATACAAAGGTAACACAGAACTGTAACCTAATCCAAATTACAGTCCTAACACATCATACTGAACATACTCAATTCATAACCAAACATGCAAGCGACGTATACTCAAACCAACACTTAATTGACCCCGAGAATTAAGCCGAGGGAGAGCCGGTTTCCCTTTCGGTTGCCCGACCGGGGGGTCTCTATCCTCACTCTATTCCCGAACCCAATATAGTGTCGCCCATACCTCGGGGATTTCAACCAAACATACGAAGCATACGGAAAAGGAATCAATACAATCCGACTTGAAATTCATAAGTTACGAAGCAAATAACACAATCAGGGGCTCTCAGCCGGTTGACCACAGGCGGCCGGTCAACCGGCTGAGAGTCCTTTACTCTTCAGCCGACAATACTCAAAAACAACATACAAGGTCTCCCAGCCGGCCGGCCGGCTGCCGGTCCACCGGCTGGGGACCCCTCTCTCTTTTCTTTTCTCAAACACAACACACACATAAGGGACTCCCAGCCGGCCGGCCGGCTGCCGGTCCACCGGCTGGGGGCCCATTTTCCAAAAACTTCGAAAATCCAAAATAATACAAAGGGGACTCTGAGCCGGCCGACCGGCTGCCGGTCAGCCTGCCGGCTCAGAGCCTCTGTTCACGCATTTCGCAAATTTCGCTATTCTCTAATCCATTCAATACTTTACAATACCGACTCAAACATGTTTCTAAGCAACGATTTCATACTTCCAGCACGTAAACCACATCAAATAAACATATGAACATGTATCCAAACCATTATTCCGTACTTAACCATAAAATCACAAATTAAACCGGTCTTAACATGTATACACCTTAAATCTCATTCCTCATCAAATTCATCAATAAAACTTCATAAAATCAGTTTGTATAACATATTAAGAACATTAAAGAACTTAAGACTAAACAAACATTCATCAAACACAACCAAAAATCACATAAAGTGCTAATTTAGACAAAAGGCCGAGTTTCTCATTATCGTCACCTTTACTCCGCGAATGCTCCGGTTTATTCTTCAAGGATCACGAGTTCTTCCTCCGGATTGTTGCTAGCTCCACCTTCAAGCACAAAAACACGGATTAAAGTGATAATTTCGTGATTAAGGCAAAACAGCCCCGAAATGAAGTTTCACGAAATTGAAATTGAAAGTGATGGAAAGATCATAAATCTCGCGAGGATTCCGAATATGTAACTTTTACCTCGATACGAGTTCGGGAAGGGGGCGAGATCGTCTTGAAAAGCTTGAAGAGAAATGAAAATGGTGTTTGAGTTTGTTTACTGTGAAAAGAAATGGAATGTCGATGGAGAGGTTTAAGGTAGGGTTTTAAGTTGTCCTTTCACCTTTATTGAGTCAGGTTTACTCTATTCAAGCGAAACGGAAACAGTGAAGCGGTTTGATATAAGATGAACAAGGCATCCTAAGCTTAAACGATTTTTAAGACGAACTTAACGGAAATCTTAAAAATATAAATTACGATTATTATTAAATTATTATTAAATTCCGTAAATTACTTTATTTTAATAAAATAGTCCTTTACGAAAATACGGGCTGTTACAATCACCCCATCTTTCAAAAAGTTTCGTCCTCGAAACTTGAAAGCAGTAACAAAGACAAAGTTAACAGATCAAAGTTTCCACTTAACTTGTTTTACAAACTTAGGTTCTTTTCAAGGATTTCAAACGATATTTTTTTTTTTTTTTTTTTTTTTTCCAAGGCACAAGTCTTCGTCAGTGGACGTTGGTGTTCTCGTTGTACATTCAAGAGCCCGACATTCCAAATCTGAGACAAGTCCCAAAATTTAAGTATCTTAAAAATCAAAATTTAGACCGATCCGGTGTCGGCAAGCATCGTTCAGGTTATCAGACGTCTCCAATAACGAGTTCAATGACGAATCGACGCTGAGATCAATCGAATTGCAAGGCAAGTAACTCTTTAAAACCAGGTTTCTTGAAAAAAATTATCACCAAAACCTATCAAAGTTGAAAGATTATCCACTTCTTTTAACCAAAATCCTTTCGAAAACACACTTACCTTTCAAAATTTTCAGAAAAAGCAAAGTTTGCGAAATCTTACAAGTTGCAATAGATCGAAAGGAAGGTAGCTTGGCGAATTTACAGGTGCACAACAAGAATCGGTGCACGGGAGAGATTAAGATTTAGAGCAAATGATAAGACTTTGGGGTCTTAGAAGAAGATAGGAGAGAAAGGTCACAGATGAAAACGTACCAGTGACCAACTGAGGGCAAGTCTCGGCAGTAGCTCTGCTCATCACGTACACAGTACCCTTGGTCTTCGGCTTTCGAACAGCACCAGCAGCAGTGGCAGTCCTCCCAACAACAGTCTTCTTCTCCGGACACTCATAGAAGCGATGTCCAGGCTTATTGCAGGTGTAGCACAAGTAGGGATCACCGTTACAGTTAACACCAGGGTGAAGGGCCTTGTGACACTTGAAACACTTCAAGGAAGGGTCAGGTGCAGGGCGGGGATCCATGGTCTTGGAGGAACCAATCTTCTGGAATTTTTCAGGTTGAACTTCTGGAGAATCAGGTAAAGGATCAAGGGGTCTCTTCCCAAGAGAGCGAGCCTGAGGGGAACTGAGAGCAGAAGAAGCTCTAACCTCGGCATCTATGGCCCAAATAGCATCATCGTACACCTCTACGAAAGAAGTAGAATCTCTGCGAATCATACTCTCGATGCGGGCACCTAGCTTTCCTTTGTAGAAGTAGACTCTCTCGGATTCATCCCTTACGAACCGAGAAGCAAAGTGAGCCAACTGATTAAACTTGTCCGTGAACTCCTGCACTGTCATGTCTCCTTGTTTGAAATCCATGAATTCTTTGAGTCGCTGTGATCTGAGCTCCTTAGGGTAAAACCTCGACTCGAGCTTATCCTTGAAAGCCTCCCAATCGAACAAAGGATCAAGAGAGAAAGTAGGTCCAGTCAATGCCCACCACCTATCGGCCTCAAGGGTCAGAAAGTGAGTGGCTAGCCGCACTCTATCCTCTCTACCCACCGCATACAGGGTGAAGCTCTTTTCCATCTCTCTGAACCACTCGGTAAGGGCTACCGGATCAACCTCACCACCATAAGTCTTCACATGGCTACGGGACATCTGCGAAGCTATCCATGAGAAACTACCAGGACGATTAGCCTCGTTGCCTGGCGGAGGAGGAGGGGGAACATTCCCTGCTTGCTGTCTCTGAGTCTCGAGCAAGTGATGAATTGCTTGCAATATAATGTTCTCAGCAGCCGTGGTTCTCACCATCCTTCAAAAGAGAAAACAATGTTACCTTAACAATTAGCAAGTACAAACAGTCTACCACTTGTCCTTAAGTCTACCCAAATCTCTCATTCATTATTTGATGTTATAGGTCAAGTTAAGTTTGGGGATTACATGAGTGCGTCGGGAGCAATAATGCTCTGATACCAACTGTAAAACCCCTCGCGAAAGCGGAAATATAAACATACAAAGTACCAAAAATGCAGCGGAATTAAAACTTTTTAACAAAACTAAACATGCGAGGTGCTTTAGAAATCTAAACATGCGATAGACAAAACATAATTAAGTACTAAGTACGATACAAAGCAGCCTGGGATAGCATATCCCTACAGGCACCAAATACTGAAACGTAAGTCTAAGGTCTAGCTACACGATAAGGTAAAGTCAACGATGAAGGATCATCGCTCGCTAGCCTCCACGTAACCCCCTGCAAACAGCCTCATGTACCTACACACATACAACATGTGCGCCACAGTCAGTGGGGAGTGACTAGAGTGCTCCTAGCCACCTATTGTCAGTGACACACAACACATAACCATACAATATACTCCAGCATATATAAAACATGTGAAGCATACAAATCTCAATATCTCAACTTTCATAACATCATGCAAATACTTACGCAAGGGCTCTCAACCAACTTCGGAAACTATTTGGAAGGAGAGCCGGTTTCCCTTCCGGTTGCCCGGCCGGGGGGTCTTTCAATCCAAACCATTTACGAAACCGGACTAAGAGTCGTCCAATGCCTTGGACGAACAATACTAAGATAGCCAAAATCCGTGACCTAATCCTGGTCACTGACTCACAACATTACACCTCAAATACAAAGGGAAACACAGAACTGTAACCTAATCCAAATTACAGTCCTAACACATCATACCCCACAATACAAAGGTAACACAGAACTGTAACCTAATTCAAATTACAGTCCTAACACATCATACCCCACAATACAAAGGTAACACAGAACTGTAACCTAATCCAAATTACAGTCCTAACACATCATACCCCATAATACAAAGGTAACACAGAACTGTAACCTAATCCAAATTACAGTCCTAACACATCATACCCCATAATACAAAGGTAACACAGAACTGTAACCTAATCCAAATTACAGTCCTAACACATCATACCCCATAATACAAAGGTAACACAGAACTGTAACCTAATCCAAATTACAGTCCTAACACATCATACTACTCAATTCATAACCAAACATGCAAGCGACGTATACTCAAACCAACACTTAATTGACCCCGAGAATTAAGCCGAGGGAGAGCCGGTTTCCCTTTCGGTTGCCCGACCGGGGGGTCTCTATCCTCACTCTATTCCCGAACCCAATATAGTGTCGCCCATACCTCGGGGATTTCAACCAAACATACGAAGCATACGGAAAAGGAATCAATACAATCCGACTTGAAATTCATAAGTTACGAAGCAAATAACACAATCAGGGGCTCTCAGCCGGTTGACCACAGGCGGCCGGTCAACCGGCTGAGAGTCCTTTACTCTTCAGCCGACAATACTCAAAAACAACATACAAGGTCTCCCAGCCGGCCGGCCGGCTGCCGGTCCACCGGCTGGGGACCCCTCTCTCTTTTCTTTTCTCAAACACAACACACACATAAGGGACTCCCAGCCGGCCGGCCGGCTGCCGGTCCACCGGCTGGGGGCCCATTTTCCAAAAACTTCGAAAATCCAAAATAATACAAAGGGGACTCTGAGCCGGCCGACCAGCTGCCGGTCAGCCTGCCGGCTCAGAGCCTCTGTTCACGCATTTCGCAAATTTCGCTATTCTCTAATCCATTCAATACTTTACAATACCGACTCAAACATGTTTCTAAGCAACGATTTCATACTTCCAGCACGTAAACCACATCAAATAAACATATGAACATGTATCCAAACCATTATTCCGTACTTAACCATAAAATCACAAATTAAACCGGTCTTAACATGTATACACCTTAAATCTCATTCCTCATCAAATTCATCAATAAAACTTCATAAAATCAGTTTGTATAACATATTAAGAACATTAAAGAACTTAAGACTAAACAAACATTCATCAAACACAACCAAAAATCACATAAAGTGCTAATTTAGACAAAAGGCCGAGTTTCTCATTATCGTCACCTTTACTCCGCGAATGCTCCGGTTTATTCTTCAAGGATCACGAGTTCTTCCTCCGGATTGTTGCTAGCTCCACCTTCAAGCACAAAAACACGGATTAAAGTGATAATTTCGTGATTAAGGCAAAACAGCCCCGAAATGAAGTTTCACGAAATTGAAATTGAAAGTGATGGAAAGATCATAAATCTCGCGAGGATTCCGAATATGTAACTTTTACCTCGATACGAGTTCGGGAAGGGGGCGAGATCGTCTTGAAAAGCTTGAAGAGAAATGAAAATGGTGTTTGAGTTTGTTTACTGTGAAAAGAAATGGAATGTCGATGGAGAGGTTTAAGGTAGGGTTTTAAGTTGTCCTTTCACCTTTATTGAGTCGGGTTTACTCTATTCAAGCGAAACGGAAACAGTGAAGCGGTTTGATATAAGATGAACAAGGCATCCTAAGCTTAAACGATTTTTAAGACGAACTTAACGGAAATCTTAAAAATATAAATTACGATTATTATTAAATTATTATTAAATTCCGTAAATTACTTTATTTTAATAAAATAGTCCTTTACGAAAATACGGGCTGTTACACCTTTTGAAAAGACTTAATGATTACACTAAACTATAATTTTTTTAAATAAATATAATGATACCATATTGTGTGACACAATAATTATTTCTTTTGTTTTTATAGCAGTTTAAATTGTTGTTACAAAGTGACAAATATATATATGTGATTTAGTTAACTTATTTTCCGGAAACTTATAAGTGAATGGGGATGGTTAATGTCCTTATGAGGATGGTCTACAAATACGTATGTGATCTCAACTAATTTTATCATTATACATAAATATGCATAGAATAACAACGGTCGGAATTTATTCCATATGGATCAAATAAAATATTAATAATTTGAACGACGTAAATAAAATCATTCTCGAAAAAAATTATATTGAAGTTGTTTTAAAATAATAAGCATTCTTATCTATCAATATTATGGTATGTTCATAATAAATGAAAAATGTTAATTTCCAACATAATACTTAAGAATATAAAACATAATTTAATACATTACCTACAAAATAAAATTGATTACTCTTATGTATTGATAATAAACACATACAAGGCAGTTATTAATCAAATCACAGAAGTACCGTAGATTTAAAGAAGACCATGTCGTCATTCACATTTACGGTAATTCAGTGACTGATTAATCATGACCATGAGAAACGATAGTGATATGATTACACTAAACCACAAAACGTATTCAACAAAATAAAAGCATATCTCTTGTATGCGATGTAATAATGATTTCTTTTATTTATATAGGCGAAGAGATGGTTCTCAACATGTTATAAAATATTACAAGCAATATCATTTACTGTTTAAGGAATTTTATAATTCAAAGGTGCGTGATTAATGTCCTTAAATAGATTATTTAGAAATACGTATGTGATCTTAATAATTTATCATTAGTCCTCAAAACGTTATAAATTTGTACATGCAATTTAGGGTAATTTTTAAGGAATGATATTATTCAAAGACGAAAGATTAACGTATGTAAAAGGATAATATTTGAATAAATATGTAATAACCACGAACTTTATCGTTATAAGTAAATATGGATATATTAAAAATGGTCACATTGCACGTATTCCAAATGGTTCTAGTATAATTAATATACACCTATATAAATTAAATATCTTATTTCAACAACATTGAATTTGTGAGAAAATAAAGATATTAAAACTAATATTTGCAAGTAAAAAACATAATTTATTAACATAAATGTAAAATTATATTTATAATTTTCTCTTATGTGATAATTGTATAGTGACGTGACAATTAATAATTATATAAGAGAAACTCAATAGATTTAATGAGAACCATGTTTTCACTCATATTTATGGTAATTCATTGGTTGTTTAATCTTGACCACGATAAACTCCTTTTGAAAAGACTGAATGATTACACTAAACTATAATTTTTTTAAATAAATATAATGATACCATATTGTGTGACACAATAATTATTTCTTTTGTTTTTATAACAGTTTAAATTGTCGTTACAAAGTGACAAATATATACATGTGATTTAGTTAACTTATTTTCCGGAAACTTATAAGTGAATGGGGATGGTTAATGTCCTTATGAGGATGGTCTACTAATACGTATGTGATCTCATCAACTAATTTTAACATTATACATAAACATGCATAGAATAACAACGGTCGGAATTTATTCCATATGGATCAAATAAAATATTAATAATTTGAACGACGTAAATAAAATCATTCTCGAAAAAAATTATATTGAAGTTGTTTTAAAATAATAAGCATTCTTATCTATCAATATTATGGTATGTTCATAATAAATGAAAAATGTAATTTTCCAACATAATACTTAAGAATATAAAACATAATTTAATACATTACCTACAAAATAAAATTGATTACTCTTATGTATTGATAATAAACACATACAAGGCAGTTATTAATCAAATCACAGAAGTACCGTAGATTTAAAGAAGACCATGTCGTCATTCACATTTACGGTAATTCAGTGACTGATTAATCATGACCATGAGAAACGATAGTGATATGATTACACTAAACCACAAAACGTATTCAACAAAATAAAAGCATATCTCTTGTATGCGATGTAATAATGATTTCTTTTATTTATATAGGCGAAGAGATGGTTCTCAACATGTTATAAAATATTACAAGCAATATCATTTACTGTTTAAGGAATTTTATAATTCAAAGGTGCGTGATTAATGTCCTTAAATAGATTATTTAGAAATACGTATGTGATCTTAATAATTTATCATTAGTCCTCAAAACGTTATAAATTTGTACATGCAATTTAGGGTAATTTTTAAGGAATGATATTATTCAAAGACGAAAGATTAACGTATGTAAAAGGATAATATTTGAATAAATATGTAATAACCACGAATTTTATCGTTATAAGTAAATATGGATATATTAAAAATGGTCACATTGCACGTATTCCAAATGGTTCTAGTATAAATAATATACACCTATATAAATTAAATATCTTATTTCAACAACATTGAATTTGTGAGAAAATAAAGATATTAAAACTAATATTTGCAAGTAAAAAACATAATTTATTAACATAAATGTAAAATTATATTTATAATTTTCTCTTATGTGATAATTGTATAGTGACGTGACAATTAATAATTATATAAGAGAAACTCAATAGATTTAATGAGAACCATGTTTTCACTCATATTTATGGTAATTCATTGGTTGTTTAATCTTGACCACGATAAACTCCTTTTGAAAAGACTGAATGATTACACTAAACTATAATTTTTTTAAATAAATATAATGATACCATATTGTGTGACACAATAATTATTTCTTTTGTTTTTATAACAGTTTAAATTGTCGTTTCAAAGTGACAAATATATACATGTGATTTAGTTAACTTATTTTCCGGAAACTTATAAGTGAATGGGGATGGTTAATGTCCTTATGAGGATGGTCTACTAATACGTATGTGATCTCATCAACTAATTTTAACATTATACATAAACATGCATAGAATAACAACGGTCGGAATTTATTCCATATGGATCAAATAAAATATTAATAATATGAACGACGTAAATAAAATCATTCTCGAAAAAAATTATATTGAAGTTGTTTTAAAATAATAAGCATTCTTATCTATCAATATTAGGGTATGTTCATAATAAATGAAAAATGTTAATTTCCAACATAAAAATAAAGAATATAAAACATAATTTAATACATTACCTACAAAATAAAATTGATTACTCTTATGTCTTGATAATAAACACAGACAAGGCAGTTATTAATCAAATCACAGAAGTACCGTAGATTTAAAGAAGACCATGTCGTCATTCACATTTACGGTAATTCAGTGCCTGATTAATCATGACCATGAGAAACGATAGTGATATGATTACAGTAAACCACAAAACGTATTCAACAAAATAAAAGCATATCTCTTGTATGCGATGTAATAATGATTTCTTTTATTTATATAGGCGAAGAGATGGTTCTCAACATGTTATAAAATATTACAAGCAATATCATTTACTGTTTAAGGAATTTTATAATTCAAAGGTGCGTGATTAATGTCCTTAAATAGATTATTTAGAAATACGTATGTGATCTTAATAATTTATCATTAGTCCTCAAAACGTTATAAATTTGTACATGCAATTTAGGGTAATTTTTAAGGAATGATATTATTCAAAGACGAAAGATTAACGTATGTAAAAGGATAATATTTGAATAAATATGTAATAACCACGAACTTTATCGTTATAAGTAAATATGGTTATATTAAAAATGGTCACATTGCACGTATTCCAAATAGTTCTAGTATAATTAATATACACCGATATAAATTAAAGGGATATTTACATGGTACCCCTCAATTGTTTGACTTTCTACATGGTACCCCTATACTTTTTAAAACATACAAGATACCCCTAATTGTTGTCATTATCACTACGTGTACCCCTAAACTTTATTTTCCGTCAATTAAACTCATTTTTAAGCTTTAAGTGATAACTTGAACGCGTAAACAAGCTTGTCATTTACTATCACATGACATAAGTACTCTATTAGACTCAATATCCATCTCGATCCTAATATTTATAGATATATATGAGCTAAAAAAATATTGGCAGAAAAATTATTGACCTTTGCCAAATTATCACGTCCAAAGAATGGATATTAATTCTAATAGAGTCCTTATGTCATAGGAGAATAAATGTCAAGTTTGGTTATGCGCCTAAGTAATCATTTAACGCCCAAAATTGAGTTTAATTGACGAAAATTAAAGTTTAAGGGTACACGTAGTGATAATAACCACAATTAGGGGTACCATGTATGTTTTAAAAAGTGTAGGGGTACCATTTAGAAAGTCAAAAAATTGAGGGGTACCATGTAGAATATCCCTAAATTAAATATCTTATTTCAACAACATTGAATTTGTGAGAAAATAAAGATATTAAAACTAATATTTGCAAGTAAAAAACATAATTTATTAACATAAATGTAAAATTATATTTATAATTTTCTCTTATGTGATAATTCTATAGTGACGTGACAATTAATAATTATATAAGAGAAACTCAATAGATTTAATGAGAACCATGTTTTCACTCATATTTATGGTAATTCATTGGTTGTTTAATCTTGACCACGATAAACTCCTTTTGAAAAGACTGAATGATTACACTAAACTATAATTTTTTTAAATAAATATAATGATACCATATTGTGTGACACAATAATTATTTCTTTTATTTTTATAACAGTTTAAATTGTCGTTACAAAGTGACAAATATATACATGTAATTTAGTTAACTTATTTTCCGGAAACTTATAAGTGAATGGGGATGGTTAATGTCCTTATGGGGATGGTCTACAAATACGTATGTGATCTCAACTAATTTTATCATTATACATAAATATGCATAGAATAACAACGGTCGGAATTTATTCCATATGGATCAAATAAAATATTAATAATTTGAACGACGTAAATAAAATCATTCTCGAAAAAAATTATATTGAAGTTGTTTTAAAATAATAAGCATTCTTATCTATCAATATTATGGTATGTTCATAATAAATGAAAAATGTTAATTTCCAACATAATACTAAAGAATATAAAACATAATTTAATACATTACCTACAAAATAAAATTGATTACTCTTATGTCTTGATAATAAACACATACAAGGCAGTTATTAATCAAATCACAGAAGTACCGTAGATTTAAAGAAGACCATGTCGTCATTCACATTTACGGTAATTCAGTGCCTGATTAATCATGACCATGAGAAACGATAGTGATATGATTACACTAAACCACAAAACGTATTCAACAAAATAAAAGCATATCTCTTGTATGCGATGTAATAATGATTTCTTTTATTTATATAGGCGCAGAGATGGTTCTCAACATGTTATAAAATATTACAAGCAATATCATTTACTGTTTAAGGAATTTTATAATTCAAAGGTGCGTGATTAATGTCCTTAAATAGATTATTTAGAAATACGTATGTGATCTTAATAATTTATCATTAGTCCTCAAAACGTTATAAATTTGTACATGCAATTTAGGGTAATTTTTAAGGAATGATATTATTCAAAGACGAAAGATTAACGTATGTAAAAGGATAATATTTGAATAAATATGTAATAACCACGAATTTTATCGTTATAAGTAAATATGGATATATTAAAAATGGTCACATTGCACGTATTCCAAATGGTTCTAGTATAATTAATATACACCTATATAAATTAAATATCTTATTTCAACAACATTGAATTTGTGAGAAAATAAAGATATTAAAACTAATATTTGCAAGTAAAAAACATAATTTATTAACATAAATGTAAAATTATATTTATAATTTTCTCTTATGTGATAATTGTATAGTGACGTGACAATTAATAATTATATAAGAGAAACTCAATAGATTTAATGAGAACCATGTTTTCACTCATATTTATGGTAATTCATTGGTTGTTTAATCTTGACCACGATAAACTCCTTTTGAAAAGACTGAATGATTACACTAAACTATAATTTTTTTAAATAAATATAATGATACCATATTGTGTGACACAATAATTATTTCTTTTGTTTTTATAACAGTTTAAATTGTCGTTACAAAGTGACAAATATATACATGTGATTTAGTTAACTTATTTTCCGGAAACTTATAAGTGAATGGGGATGGTTAATGTCCTTATGAGGATGGTCTACTAATACGTATGTGATCTCATCAACTAATTTTAACATTATACATAAACATGCATAGAATAACAACGGTCGGAATTTATTCCATATGGATCAAATAAAATATTAATAATTTGAACGACGTAAATAAAATCATTCTCGAAAAAAATTATATTGAAGTTGTTTTAAAATAATAAGCATTCTTATCTATCAATATTAGGGTATGTTCATAAATGAAAAATGTTAAATTCTAACATAATACTAAAGAATATAAAACATAATTTATTACATTACCTACAAAATAAAATTGATTACTCTTATGTCTTGATAATAAACACATACAAGGCAGTTATTAATCAAATCACAGAAGTACCGTAGATTTAAAGAAGACCATGTCGTCATTCACATCTACGGTAATTCAGTGACTGATTAATCATGACCATGAGAAACGATAGTGATATGATTACACTAAACCACAAAACGTATTCAACAAAATAAAAGCATATCTCTTGTATGCGATATAATAATGATTTCTTTTATTTATATAGGTGAAGAGATGGTTCTCAACATGTTATAAAATATTACATGCAATTTCATTTAATTTTTAAAGAATTTTATAATTCAAAGGTGCGTGATTAATGTCCTTAAATAGATTATTTTGAAATACGTATGTGATCTTAATAATTTATCATTAGTCCTCGAAACGTTATAAATATGTACATGCAATTTAGTGTAATTTTTAAGGAAACATATTATTCAAAGACGAAAGATTAACGTATGTATAAGGATAATATTTGAATAAATATGAATAACCACGAACTTTATCGTTATAAGTAAATATGGATATATTAAAAATGGTCACATTGTAAATATTCCAAATGGTTTTTGTATAATTAATATACACCTATATAAATTACATATCTTATTTCAACAACATTGAATTTGTGAGAAAATAAAGATATTAAAACTAATATTTTCAAGTAAAAAATATAATTTATTAAAATAAATGTAAAATTATATTTATAACTTTCTCTTATGTGATAATTGTATAGTGACTTGACAATTAAAAATCTTATAAGAGAAACTCAAGATATTTAATGAGAACCATGTTTTCACTCATATTTATGGTAATTCATTGGTTGTTTAATCTTGACCACGATAAACTCCTTTTGAAAAGACTGAATGATTACACTAAACTATAATTTTTTCAAATAAATATAATGATACCATATTGTGTGACACAATAGTTATTTCTTTTGTTTTTATAGCAGTTTAAATTGTCGTTACAAAGTGACAAATATATACATGTGATTTAGTTAACTTATTTTCCGAAAACTTATAAGTGAATGGGGATGGTTAATGTCCTTATGAGGATGGTCTACAAATACGTATGTGATCTCAACTAATTTTATCATTATACATAAATATGCATAGAATAACTGTAAAACCCCTCGCGAAAGCGGAAATATAAACACATAAAAGTACCAAAAATGCAGCGGAATTAAAACTTTTTAAAGATAAAACATGCGAGAAGTCTTAGACTGAAACGTAAACTGAAACTGAAACCAAATAGATAAGTAACAGTTCTAAGTACTGAAATGAAATATATACATCAGCCGGGGATGGGACATCCCTACCGGCACCAAAACAAATGTAACAAACTACGAGTCCAGCTAAACGACATAAGGTAAGTCATGATGAACGGATCATCGCTCGCTAGCTCTCGTGAACCCCTGCTCCAACCAGCATGTACCTACATACATGAAAACATGTACGCCACAATCAGTGGGGAGTGACTAGAGTTCTCCTAGCCACCTTTTGTGACAACACGTAACATATAAAACAATACAGAATACTCCAACATATAACAACATGTGAAGCATAAACAACTCATCATCTGATCTCTTGCTATCATGCGAATACCATGCACGGCTCTCAACTAACTTCATAAACAAATAGGAAGGAGAGCCGGTTTCCCTACTGGTTACCCAGTCGGGGGGTCTTTCAATCCAATTATTTATGAAACCGAACTAAGAGTCATCCAATGCCTTGGATGATTTAACCACAACTCATATAACAACAATAACATACTAGGCATATCTGACACTGTACCATCATCAAGGCAAGCAGACATAAAACAACAAGTACAAAGGTTCAGAGGCGACATCTTAACGCATAACCTAGGTACTAAATTATTCAGCAAGTATAAAGGTTCAGAGGCGACATCTTAACGCATAACCTAAATACCAAGTACACATTATCAAGCAAGGACTCAGAGGCGAAAACTCAACGCATGGACCGGCTATCACTGAACATTAGACTCAGAGGCGAAAACTCAACGCATGGACTAACATTCAATTCACTATCACAAGTAAGGAACTCAGAGGCGAAAACTCAACGCATGGACCCCTACCACATCACAAGATACTAGACTCAGAGGCGAAAACTCAACGCATGTTCTAGCACCAAACACCTGCACTCCGGGTAAGGTATGACAACCTGACTGCCCCGTCGTGCAGTTGCTCTACTCGTCAGACTCAGAGGCGAAAACTCAACGCATGTTCTGACGCGATCACACATACATGTCTGGACTCAGAGGCGAAAACTCAACGCATGTCCCATACACGACAAACAAACATGTATGGAACTCAGAGGCGAAAACTCAACGCATGGCTCCATACACGACAAACAAACACAAATAGGGCTCAGAGGCGACATCTTAACGCATAACCCTAAACATGACAAACAACCTACGTATTAAGTTCAGAGGCGACATCTTAACGCATAACTTAATACGCATCAAAACAGTATCAAAGTCTAAGAACTAATCCATAGTTCTACCTTTAACTTCTAGTCAACACTTAATTGACCCCGAGAACAAGGATGAGGGAGAGCCAGTTTCCCTTTCGGTTGCCCGACCGGGGGGTCTCTATCCTCACTCTATTCCCGAACCCAATATAATGTTGCCCATCCTCCGGGGACCTCAAATACATGTCAAAGGTACACAAAACAAGTTTCAAGTAAAACCGATTAACCATTTGAAAGTTACGATTAAATTACAAAAACCTCAAAAATAGCCTACAGGGGTCCCCAGCCGGTCGGCAGGCGGCCGGTCGGCAGGCGGCCGGTCGGCCGGCTGGTGACCACCTCAGCCTTTTCTTTCTTTTCTGAAACAATACACGAACTCCCAGCCGGTCGGCAGGCAGTCGGTCGGCCGGCTGGGAACTCAGCCTCCTTAAAATCTTGAAAACACGCATCAACAATAACGCACTCCCAGCCGGCTGGCAGGCGGCCGGTCTGCCGGCTGGGACTACTCCTATGTTCTGAAAAACACACAACACAACACAACGCACTCCCAGCCGGCTGGCAGGCGGCCGGTCTGCCGGCTGGGAGACCTATCTCCTATGAGTCTCAATATCTCGTAAAAATACAAAAGAAAACTAAGAAGCGCTCTCAGCCGGTCGACCGGCGGCCGGTCGGTCGGCCGGCTCAGAGAGCCTGTCGCTGAAAATCGCATTTTCCAGCCATTCAATAACCTCAATAAATCGACACAAAACTCATGAATCGATACAAGTATTATTTCCTCAACATTACAAATCACCAAATGCTACTTCCTAACAGCATGTAATTTCCAAATCAATCCTCAAACGATTAATTTCATGTATCCGTCTTAACATATGAAAAACTGAAAATGACATATAACCATGTTTCAACATCAAAGGGTATGAATTTCACACATAAGAACAATCCTATACATGTTACTAAGTCCATAAATCATCAATTCAAACATAAATCAGAACCCATGACAAGATTCACAACAAAAGTGCTAATATTCACAAATAGGCCGAGTTTCTCATTATCGTCACCTTTAAGCTATTTCCGGCAAGCGATCCTCCTCTACAACGTAAGAGTCCACGTCGGGATCGTCCAAGCCAACTCCTACAACATAGAAAACGGGTTTTTAAGCTCTTAAAACGGAACTAAGGAAAACAGGCCGATTTTTGAAGTCGATAAAATGAAAAACGAAAGTGATGGATGTCTTGGAAATTGAACGAGGATTCCGAAAATGTACTTACTTTCGCGATTCGATGAACGGATGATGAAGAAAGCTTGAAAAGAAGGAAAGGTTTTATGGAGGTTTTGAGGATGAATGTTGTTACAGTGAAATGATTTCTTGGAAAACAAGATGTCGACATAAGGTTTATAGGGAGGACAAGTGAGTTGTTCTTTCCGAGTAAGTAAAATGGAGCGGATATTTACACGGATACTTGAGTCGGATATGAAATGAATAATTAAGTCGGGAATATAACTTTGCCAAGTTGTATTCATCTTAAAGACTTGCGGTTCTTAAGACGGATCTTACTTTTACCATAATCTTTCGAAATAAATTATTAAAATATTATTTTATCACATAAAAATAATTTAAAACGCTTAAATTAGATTTTACGAAAATACGGGATGTTACAATCACCCCATCTTTCAAAAAGTTTCGTCCTCGAAACTTGAAGACTAAAATAAGTACGAAACCTCTCTAACTTTAAACTGAACCAAACGGGTCAAGACCACTCAAAACTTTATCCTTCCAAAAAGGCTTTAAGGGGAAAAGGTTTCAAGGCACAAGTCTTGTCAATGGATACGGGGATTCTCGTTACGTATTCAAGAGTCCGACATTCCAAATCTGAGATAAGTCCCAAAATTAAATCAGTCAAAATTCAAAATTTAGGTCGACTCGGTGTCGATTAACACAGTACGGGTTATCAGACGTCTCCAATAACACGTTCTAGTGGCAATCAACGCTGAAGTCTGCCAAATTGTGCAATGTTTGCTCTTCAAAATCAAGTTTTTCTTCAAAATTAGCCTTTGTTTCCATTTTCTTGAAAAGCAAAACCGTAACAATGACCAAAAGTCACTTCTAACGGGAGAGGAAATAGTTTCAGATTCTCAAAACGGTTAAGCTTTTTCTGGAAACAGCAATTTGAGGTTAACCAATAGCGAACCAATTTTCAAAAACGGACGTTCGAAAGCGAGGAAGCAGTCGAGGAGATTGTTTTCGGCACAAAGGATTGGAAATTTCAAGCCTCGCGGCTATCAGGACATAAAAAGGAGGGTCGAAGGAACGGAACAACCAAGTGGAAGGTTAAAGAAGACGGTAACCTTCGCCAAACACGGGTGTGCTAACCACTCAATCCAATTTGAAACATCCACCCCACGATTCCTAGTATATCCCAAGGAGACATTTCCAGTTACTTCAATACTCAAGATGGTCTCACGGTCCCTCTTACCTCTATCTCATCCACAAAACCAGGCATTCCTCACAAGAAGGTTTCCAAAATTCTCACTCCGCTCACATTAAAATCGGTTCCATTGAGGTTAAGGATCTCTCACTCCGGGTGGAAGCTTAAAACATATACCTCAGACCAAGGTTCACGCACTTCCAAATCCTAAATCCGAATTCCATCACCATAACTCTTCCCAATCAGTCAGGCCGTAGCCGAAATCGCCTATCTCTTTTAGTCCTACGTAGTTCAATTCCATCATATTTACCCTCATAGGAGTATTTCGAAATCCTATGTTTTCCTCCAAATTGTCTATTACCACAGAGTGAACACTCCAATGTAAGGTCTCACTAGGGTGACAACTCCCATGTCAAGCAAGTCTATGACTGGCTCTCCTGACTAGTTCCTCAAAACGGTCCAAATCTCAAAGTTCCTCAGGGTTTCAAGTGGTATTGTCCACCCAGGTACCTATTTCCCAAAAGTATAGATATTCCATCACAGATAGTTCCTCAATGATGGTTCAACCAACTCTCAGGCTGTTAAACCACTAGATGTATCTAACATACTCGCATTACAGTCCATAAAACAACTATACTCCAATAAAAGCGTTTCCTTGGATTGCATCTCTCAACGAATCATTCTATTCTATTCTCAGTCGTGAGATGCGCTCTCAAACTTTCTCTTAGATCCATTATTAGAAAGATCGCTAAAATCCACTAAGTAATCTAAGATCGGACACTCCGTAAATTCCACAAGTCCTTTGTACATGTTTCAACACTCTCACACATTCACCAACAACTCTCGTTCCTCAAGTATAGCAGTGATAGCTTACTTTATCTACTTATCTCTCAACATCAATACTTCAAGCATATTCCTCAAATTACTTACCACTCTGGGTACTTCTAAGTCCTCAAATAGATATTTCCCAAACTTACACTTGCTCATCACTCGGTAGGGTTCTCACGCTTAAGTTCCATATATATATATATATATATAGCCCTGTATGCCACTCTATTTAGCACGATTACCCCATAGTTCACTTCTATTCCTCAAACTGATGACAAATAGACACTAAGATCAACAAAACACACTCCATCAGCTCCTTAGGTTTTTCCTTAAGTAACAACACTCTCCCATCATAGTCTATAGCTAGCCTCCAGGGGTTCCCAAGTCTGTCTATGGTAGGTTACCGCACAAGGTGTTTCGGGATAAACAAGCCATTAGGCTAAGTCGGGAGAACATGAAGATAGCTCTCAAGGAAGGTCAAGAACGGTCTAAGGGGGGCGATTAAGATCTTAACGGCTACAAGTACATCAAACCAGAAATAAGACGGTAGGCATGAACATACCAGTAGGTGGGTCAGGGTGAACTCCAGTCTCAGCCTGAATCTGAACAGCTCCGGCTCCACTGGTCTCAGCCTCTGGGTCAGCAGTGGTAGCTCCGTCAACGGCGATCTTCCTCACGGGGCACTCGAACGAGCGATAACCAACCTTCCCGCAGGTGTGGCAATGATAAGGGTTTCCATGGCAGTCAGCTCCAGGATGGGGGTCCTTGCGGCACTTGAAGCATTTCAGGGGAGCTTCTGTCGAGGGTTCCATGTCACGATCCTGGGAAGACTCAGCTCCGTTAGGTTCTCCTTTTCCTTGGGGGCACTGCTCAGAGAGGTGTCCTTGCTCTCGACAGCGGTAGCAAATGCGGGGTCTACCACGGCGGTTATTGCCTGGCCTAACTGTAGCAGGTCGCACGAGGGACAGTGGGCGCTTTCCCCTTCTAGGAGAAGAGGAGGAGGAAGGAGAACTAAGAGGTCTCTTGCTTCGACAGCTATGCAAAGGTGGTCGGGGAGGAGAGAAAGCTCTAGCTCTCTCGCAATAGATCTCATAAGGGTCCTCCGCTCGCAAGACACTGTAGTAACTCTGGAAGTAAGAAGTCGGGTCACCACTGGCTACACTCCTAGTCTCAACATTAAGCTTGCTCCTAAACAGATAGGCTTTGTCTTCTTCTCTCTCGACTAACTGTGGGACAAAGTGGACTAGCTCTTCAAATCGATTGGTGAAAGCTTGAACACAAAGGGTTCCTTGGCGAAGATTCATGAACTCGGTCATCTTATCTTGGCGGATGTCCCTGTGGTAAAATCTCATGCCAAGAAGAGTCTTGAAACGACTCCAAGTGAAAGTAGGGTCACGAGTAGCAGGAGCACTGATCGTCAACCACCAACTTCTAGCCTCACGAACTAAGAACTGAGATGCTACTCGGATCTGATCCTCAGGCCGAACACCATAAATCATGAAGTTCCTTTCCATGTCAAAGAACCAAGCGGTGAGGGTTGCAGCACTGGTCTCTCCGTCGAATGTCTTAGCTGCATTCCTCCACATCTGTGTGATAGTCCAAGCAAATCCTCCAGGTTGGCTACTTCCCGTGGTTGGAGGTAAAGAAGAAGGCATAGATGACCTAGCTATGCAATCCTGAAGAGTTTGGATGAGGGCCTGTGTCTCCGCACTCTCGGCATCGGTTGGCTCTGTCATTCTTCAACCATAAGAGAGTAAACCGTTAGACGTATCCTTAACAAGGCACAAACAGACTACAACATAAGACCTTAAATCTACCCCATCTCTCATTCATTATCTGTTTATTTGGGTCAAGTTAAGGTTGGGGTCACATGAGTGCGTCGGGAGCAATAATGCTCTGATACCAACTGTAAAACCCCTCGCGAAAGTACCAAAAATGCAGCGGAATTAAAACTTTTTAAAGATAAAACATGCGAGAAGTCTTAGACTGAAACGTAAACTGAAACTGAAACCAAATAGATAAGTAACAGTTCTAAGTACTGAAATGAAATATATACATCAGCCGAGGATGGGACATCCCTACCGGCACCAAAACAAATGTAACAAACTACGAGTCCAGCTAAACGACATAAGGTAAGTCATGATGAACGGATCATCGCTCGCTAGCTCTCGTGAACCCCTGCTCCAACCAGCATGTACCTACATACATGAAAACATGTACGCCACAATCAGTGGGGAGTGACTAGAGTTCTCCTAGCCACCTTTTGTGACAACACGTAACATATAAAACAATACAGAATACTCCAACATATAACAACATGTGAAGCATAAACAACTCATCATCTGATCTCTTGCTATCATGCGAATACCATGCACGGCTCTCAACTAACTTCATAAACAAATAGGAAGGAGAGCCGGTTTCCCTACTGGTTACCCAGTCGGGGGGTCTTTCAATCCAATTATTTATGAAACCGAACTAAGAGTCATCCAATGCCTTGGATGATTTAACCACAACTCATATAACAACAATAACATACTAGGCATATCTGACACTGTACCATCATCAAGGCAAGCAGACATAAAACAGCAAGTACAAAGGTTCAGAGGCGACATCTTAACGCATAACCTAGGTACTAAATTATTCAGCAAGTATAAAGGTTCAGAGGCGACATCTTAACGCATAACCTAAATACCAAGTACACATTATCAAGCAAGGACTCAGAGGCGAAAACTCAACGCATGGACCGGCTATCACTGAACATTAGACTCAGAGGCGAAAACTCAACGCATGGACTAACATTCAATTCACTATCACAAGTAAGGAACTCAGAGGCGAAAACTCAACGCATGGACCCCTACCACATCACAAGATACTAGACTCAGAGGCGAAAACTCAACGCATGTTCTAGCACCAAACACCTGCACTCCGGGTAAGGTATGACAACCTGACTGCCCCGTCGTGCAGTTGCTCTACTCGTCAGACTCAGAGGCGAAAACTCAACGCATGTTCTGACGCGATCACGCATACATGTCTGGACTCAGAGGCGAAAACTCAACGCATGTCCCAGACACGACAAACAAACATGTATGGAACTCAGAGGCGAAAACTCAACGCATGGCTCCATACACGACAAACAAACACAAATAGGGCTCAGAGGCGACATCTTAACGCATAACCCTAAACATGACAAACAACCTACGTATTAAGTTCAGAGGCGACATCTTAACGCATAACTTAATACGCATCAAAACAGTATCAAAGTCTAAGAACTAATCCATAGTTCTACCTTTAACTTCTAGTCAACACTTAATTGACCCCGAGAACAAGGATGAGGGAGAGCCGGTTTCCCTTTCGGTTGCCCGACCGGGGGGTCTCTATGCTCACTCTATTCCCGAACCCAATATAATGTTGCCCATCCTCCGGGGACCTCAAATACATGTCAAAGGTACACAAAACAAGTTTCAAGTAAAACCGATTAACCATTTGAAAGTTACGATTAAATTACAAAAACCTCAAAAATAGCCTACAGGGGTCCCCAGCCGGTCGGCAGGCGGCCGGTCGGCCGGCTGGTGACCACCTCAGCCTTTTCTTTCTTTTCTGAAACAATACACGAACTCCCAGCCGGTCGGCAGGCAGCCGGTCGGCCGGCTGGGAACTCAGCCTCCTTAAAATCTTGAAAACACGCATCAACAATAACGCACTCCCAGCCGGCTGGCAGGCGGCCGGTCTGCCGGCTGGGACTACTCCTATGTTCTGAAAAACACACAACACAACACAACGCACTCCCAGCCGGCTGGCAGGCGGCCGGTTTGCCGGCTGGGAGACCTATCTCCTATGAGTCTCAATATCTCGTAAAAATACAAAAGAAAACTAAGAAGCGCTCTCAGCCGGTCGACCGGCGGCCGGTCGGTCGGCCGGCTCAGAGAGCCTGTCACTGAAAATCGCATTTTCCAGCCATTCAATAACCTCAATAAATCGACACAAAACTCATGAATCGATACAAGTATTATTTCCTCAACATTACAAATCACCAAATGCTACTTCCTAACAGCATGTAATTTCCAAATCAATCCTCAAACGATTAATTTCATGTATCCGTCTTAACATATGAAAAACTGAAAATGACATATAACCATGTTTCAACATCAAAGGGTATGAATTTCACACATAAGAACAATCCTATACATGTTACTGAGTCCATAAATCATCAATTCAAACATAAATCAGAACCCATGACAAGATTCACAACAAAAGTGCTAATATTCACAAATAGGCCGAGTTTCTCATTATCGTCACCTTTAAGCTATTTCCGGCAAGCGATCCTCCTCTACAACGTAAGAGTCCACGTCGGGATCGTCCAAGCCAACTCCTACAACATAGAAAACGGGTTTTTAAGCTCTTAAAACGGAACTAAGGAAAACAGGCCGATTTTTGAAGTCGATAAAATGAAAAACGAAAGTGATGGATGTCTTGGAAATTGAACGAGGATTCCGAAAATGTACTTACTTTCGCGATTCGATGAACGGATGATGAAGAAAGCTTGAAAAGAAGGAAAGGTTTTATGGAGGTTTTGAGGATGAATGTTGTTACAGTGAAATGATTTCTTGGAAAACAAGATGTCGACATAAGGTTTATAGGGAGGACAAGTGAGTTGTTCTTTCCGAGTAAGTAAAATGGAGCGGATATTTACACGGATACTTGAGTCGGATATGAAATGAATAATTAAGTCGGGAATATAACTTTGCCAAGTTGTATTCGTCTTAAAGACTTGCGGTTCTTAAGACGGATCTTACTTTTACCATAATCTTTCGAAATAAATTATTAAAATATTATTTTATCACATAAAAATAATTTAAAACGCTTAAATTAGATTTTACGAAAATACGGGATGTTACAATAACAACGGTCGGAATTTATTCCATATGGATCAAATAAAATATTAATAATTTGAACGACGTAAATAAAATCATTCTCGAAGAAAACTATATTGAAGTTGTTTTAAAATAATAAGTAAGCATTCTTATCTATCAATATTAGGGTATGTTCATAAATGAAAAATGTTAAATTCTAACATAATACTAAAGAATATAAAACATAATTTATTACATTACCTACAAAATAAAATTGATTACTCTTATGTCTTGATAATAAACACATACAAGGCAGTTATTAATCAAATCACAGAAGTACCGTAGATTTAAAGAAGACCATGTCGTCATTCACATATACGGTAATTCAGTGACTGATTAATCATGACCATGAGAAACGATAGTGATATGATTACACTAAACCACAAAACGTATTCAACAAAATAAAAGCATATCTCTTGTATGCGATATAATAATGATTTCTTTTATTTATATAGGTGAGGAGATGGTTCTCAACATGTTATAAAATATTACATGCAATTTCATTTACTTTTTAAGGAATTTTATAATTCAAAGGTGCGTGATTAATGTCCTTAAATAGATTATTTTGAAATACGTATGTGATCTTAATAAATTATCATTAGTCCTCGAAACGTTATAAATATGTACATGCAATTTAGTGTAATTTTTAAGGAAACATATTATTCAAAGACGAAAGATTAACGTATGTATAAGGATAATATTTGAATAAATATGTATAACCACGAACTTTATCGTTATAAGTAAATATGGATATATTAAAAATGGTCACATTGTACATATTCCAAATGGTTTTTGTATAATTAATATACACCTATATAAATTACATATCTTATTTCAACAACATTGAATTTGTGAGAAAATAAAGATATTAAAACTAATATTTTCAAGTAAAAAATATAATTTATTAAAATAAATGTAAAATTATATTTATAACTTTCTCTTATGTGATAATTGTATAGTGACTTGACAATTAAAAATCATATAAGAGAAACTCAAGATATTTAATGAGAACCATGTTTTCACTCATATTTATGGTAATTCATTGGTTGTTTAATCTTGACCACGATAAACTTCTTTTGAAAAGACTGAATGATTACACTAAACTATAATTTTTTCAAATAAATATAATGATACCATATTGTGTGACACAATAGTTATTTCTTTTGTTTTTATAGCAGTTTAAATTGTCGTTACAAAGTGACAAATATATACATGTGATTTAGTTAACTTATTTTCCGAAAACTTATAAGTGAATGGGGATGGTTAATGTCCTTATGAGGATGGTCTACAAATACGTATGTGATCTCAACTAATTTTATCATTATACATAAATATGCATAGAATAACAACGGTCGGAATTTATTCCATATGGATCAAATAAAATATTAATAATTTGAACGACGTAAATAAAATCATTCTCGAAGAAAATTATAGTGAAGTTGTTTTAAAATAATAAGTAAGCATTCTTATCTATCAATATTAGGGTATGTTCATAAATGAAAAATGTTAATTTCTAAAATAATACTAAAGAATATAAAACATAATTTATTACATTACCTACAAAATAAAATTGATTACTCTCATGTCTTGATAATAAACACATAGAAGGCAGTTATTAATCAAATCACAGAAGTACCGTAGATTTAAAGAAGACCATGTCGTCATTCACATTTACGGTAATTCAGGGACATATTAATCATGACCATGAGAAACGATAGTGATATGATTACACTAAACCACAAAACGTATTCAACAAAATAAAAGCATATCTCTTGTATGCGATGTAATAATGATTTCTTTTATTTATATAGGCGAAGAGATGGTTCTCAACATGTTATAAAATATTACAAGCAATATCATTTACTTTTGAAGGAATTTTATAATTCAAAGGTGCGTGATTAATGTCCTTAAATAGATTATTTAGAAATATGTATGTGATCTTAATAATTTATCATTAGTCCTCAAATCGTTATAAATTTGTACATGCAATTTAGTGTAATTTTTAAGGAAACATATTATTCAAAGACGAAATATTAACGTATGTAAAAGGATAATATTTGATTAAATATGTAATAACCACGAACTTTATCGTTATAAGTAAATGTGGATATATTAAAAATGGTCACATTGTACGTATTCCAAATGGTTCTAGTATAATTAATATACACCTATATATATATATTAAATATCTTATTTCAACAACATTGAATTTGTGAGAAAATAAAGATATTAAAACTAATATTTGCAAGTAAAAAACATAATTTATTAAAATAAATGTAAAATTATATTTATAATTTTCTCTTATGTGATAATTGTATAGTGACGTGACAATTAATAATCATATAAGAGAAACTCAATAGATTTAATGAGAACCATGTTCTCACTCATATTTATGTTGATTCATTGGTTGTTTAATCTCGACCACGATAAACTCCTTTTGAAAGACTTTCTCTCTCTAGTCGGTTATAGTGAGATTTTTCTCTCTAAGAGAAGACGATCGCCATTGTTGCACTTCTTCTCCATGGCCAGAGGGAGAGGTTGCCCTGATAAAACTCAGATTGCTTCTTCACCATTGATGGATTTCGATCATCTCGATACTGATTTTGACCCAATTCAACCCGGTAATCCTTCTATTGCGACTACTCTTAATGATGTCATTAATGCTGCTTTCTCTCCTGTTATTACTTCTGTTGCTAAGAATAGTACCCCTAAGCATGCTTCATGTACCATTCCTCCAAATCCGGTTGATCCTGGATCAAAGGTTGTTACGAATGATGCCATTGCTGAAACCTATGTTCCTGGAAATTCTGTTCCCTTACCAATTGGTGACAAACCTGCGAATCCTAAACCTTCTTGGGCTTCGATTGCTAAAAAACCGTCTCCAAAAGGAATGAATTTGTTCTATCATCAAGAAAGTGCCCAATCCGATGAGATTGATATTCACCTTGAGGAAATTAAGGATGAAGTTATAAAATGGAATTTCAACTTAATGGGAAATATTTTGGGGGCGAAGCCTTCTCTAAAGAATGTCACAGATTTCGCTACTAAACATTGGAATTTTGGTCCCTTGCCGCTAATTCAGTACTTTAAGAAAGGCTGGTTTAGCTTTAAGTTTGATACCGAGGAAGCCATGGCTGAGGTCCTTAAAAGAGGGCCATGGACTATGGGCAATGACTCACTGATTTTGAAACAATGGTCTCGAGCATTTTCCTGTACTATGGAAAGTGTCTCAGTTGTACCAGTTTGGATACTTTTCCCTGACCTGATCCCAACATGTGGACAGATTCTATTCTTAGTAAGATGGCTAGTAAAATTGGCAAGCCACTCTTTGCTGACTTGAACACCACTAGTAAAGCCAGATTATCAATTGCACGGGTGATTATTGAGGTTGATGTAGCTCAAGAACTGCCTGATCATATTCGTATTAATGCTCCCTACATTGGACATTCTGCTCAAAAAATCATATATGAATGGTTGCCTTACTTCTGCCATTCTTGTAAGAAGCTTGGGCATTCTCCATCCTCTTGTAGAAGGAATAAGAAACAAGACAAAAAATCAGCATCTGCTGACCCTGCACAGTCTCTCTCAGGACAACAGCTAGGTGGTACTTCATGTAACATCCCGTATTTTCGTAAATCTAATTTAAGCGTTTTAAATTATTTTAAGTAAATAAAATAATAATTTAATAATTTATTGTAATTGATTTTAATTTAAAAGTAAGATCCGTCTTAACAACCTTAAGTCCTTAAGACGAATACAAACTTGGTAATTTAGATCCCAACTCAAAACCCGCTCCAAAATCCTAACCCGTTTCAATTGTGACGGAAAGGACAAGTATAAACCCCTTAAAAACCCCATATGTCGTTGCTTCTTCTTCCTCAAGAACTCATTTTACAGTAAACTTAATTTCTTCACAAACCTCCATTTATTCATCTCCTTTTTAATCTTTTCTCCATCATCCGTCGACCAAATCAAGGTAACAATAGCATTTTCGGAATCCTAATTCGATTTCCAAGCCATCTATCACTTTAGTTTTTCAATTCTTTCTCTCCGAAAAATCTGTCCATTTTGTAAGAATCGGTTTTCTATCCTAAATTTCGGTTTCTTTGTTTGTAGGAGTGGGCTTAGACGATCCAGAGGTCGATAGCTACTTGGTTGAGGAGGATCTTTACCCGGAATCGCTTGAGAGGTGACGATAATGAGATAACTCGGCCTTTATGTGTATATTAGCACTTTTGTTGTGATTCTCCTTATTGTTTCTGATTTTGTTCAAAGGATTATGTTTATTGAACTTAGAAGCATGCCTAGGATTGTTCTTATGTGAGAAATTCATGCTTTATGATGTTGTTACATGTTCAAATGCTATTTTCAGTTTTTCACAAGTTAAGACGGATACATTGAAATAATCGTTTGAGGATTGTTATGGGACTTATGTGCTGTTAGATTAGTAGTATTTGGTGTTTGATAATGTTGGGTAAACATCACTTGAAGCGATTTATAAGTTTTGGTGTCGATTGATTGAGTTTTGAAAAAGGCTGGAAACGCGATTTTCTGATCAGGCTCTCAGAGCCGGTCGACAGACCGGCCGCCGGTCGACAGACCGGCCGCCGGTCGACAGACCGGCCGCCGGTCGACCGGCTGAGAGTATTTCTTGAGGTTTTGTGATTTATGCGTAACATCGAGACCATAGGAAATAGGTCTCCCAGCCGGCAGACCGGCTGCCTGCCAGCCGGCTGGGAGTGCGTTCTAGTTTAGTTGCGTAAGTTGGAATATAGGGAAGCTGAGTTCCCAGCCGGCCGACCGGCTGCCTACCGACCGACTGGGAGACTCTTTGCATTGTTTGTTTTAAGGAAAGGAGGCTGAGAGGGATCACCAGCCGGCCGACCGGCTGCCTGCCGACCGGCTGGGGATCCCTGTAGCATGTTTTTAAATCGTAATTTATTTGTAAGTTTCAAACAGTTAATCGGTTTTGATTGAAACTTGTTTTGTGTACCTTTGACATGTATTTGAGGCCCCGGAGGATGGGCAACATTATATTGGGTTCGGGAATGGAGTAAGGATAGAGACCCCCCGGTCGGGCAACCGAAAGGGAAACCGGCTCTCCCTCATCTTAGTTCCCGGGGTCAATTAAGTGTTGATTAGATGTTGAAGGGTAGAGCTATAGAGTAGTTCATAGACTTGGATGATATTGTTTTGATGCGTATTAAGTTATGCCTTAAGCTGGCCTCTGAACTTAATACGTAGGTTGTTTGTCGTGTATGGGAACATGCGTTGAGTTTTCGCCTCTGAGTTCCATACATGTCTGTTTGTCGTGTCTGGGACATGCGTTGAGTTTTCGCCTCTGAGTCCAGACATGTATGTATGATCGCGTCAGGACATGCCTTAAGCTGGCCTCTGAGTCTGACAAGTAGAGCAACTGCACGACGGGGCAGTCAGGTTGTCATACCTTACCCGGAGTGCAGGTGTTTGGTGCTAGAACATGCGTTGAGTTTTCGCCTCTGAGTTTAGTACCTTGTGATGTGCTAGGGGAACATGCGTTGAGTTTTCGCCTCTGAGTTCCTTACTTGTGATAGTGAATTGAATGCTAGTCCATGCGTTGAGTTTTCGCCTCTGAGTCTAGTGTTCCGTAATAGCCGGTCCATGCGTTGAGTTTTCGCCTCTGAGTCCTTGCTTGATATTGTGAACTTGGTATCTAGGTTATGCGTTAAGATGTCGCCTCTGAACCTTTATACTTGCTGAATGTTTGGTAATTAGGTTATGTCTTAAGTTGACCGCTGAACCTCTTTACTTGTTGTTATATCTGCTTGCCTTAGAGTTTGGTACAGTGTCAGATATGCATGTTGAAGTTTATGTTTATATTGCTTGAGTTGTTTTCTGTTCATCCAAGGCATTGGATGACTCTCTTATTGGTTTCATAAATAGTTGGATTGAAAGACCCCACGACTGGGTAACCAGTAGGGAAACCGGCTCTCCTTCCTAACGGTTTATGAAGTTGGTTGAGAGCCGTGCATTAGAGTTTGCATGATAGTATGGGATCAGTTGATGAGATGTTATGCTTCACATGTTGATATATGTTGGAGTATTCTGTATTGTTTTATGTGTTACGTGTTGTCACAAAAGGTGGCTAGGAGAACTCTAGTCACTCCCCACTGATTGTGGCGTACATGTTTTCATGTATGTAGGTACATGCCGGTTGGAGATGGGTTCACGAGAGGGCTAGCGAGTGATGATCCTGCTGTCATCATATGACTTACCTTATATCGCATAGCTAGACTCTTAGACTTTTGTCACTTACGTTTTGGTGCCTGTAGGGATGTTCCATCCCAGGCTGATGTATATAATTGTTTCCGATACTTAGAACTGTTACTTATCTATTTTGGTTTTGTTCAGTTTCAGTTTCCTTTTCAGTTTAAGACTTCTCGCATGATTGTTTTCTTTAAAAAGTTTTAATTCCGCTGCATTTTTAGTACTTTTGTATGTTTATGTTTCCGCTTTCGCGAGGGGTTTCACAGTTGGTATCAGAGCATTATTGCTCCCGACGCACTCATGTGACCCCCAACCTTAACTTGACCAAATAAACAAATTTGTGATTGCTAATTGCTAAGCTAATACTTGTTTCTCTTTTGAAGGATGGTGAGACCTTGGGCTGCTGATAACATTGTGCTGCAAGCAATTCAGCATTTGCTTGAGACTCAGAGACAGCAAGCAGGGAATGTTCCACCTCCTCCACCGCCAGGCAACGAGGCTAATCGTCCTGGTAGTTTCTCATGGATAGCTTCGCAGATGTCCCGTAGCCACGTGAAGACATATGGTGGTGAGGTTGATCCGGTAGCTCTTACCGAGTGGTTCAGAGAGATGGAAAAGAGCTTCACTATGTATTCGGTGGGTAGAGAGGATAGAGTGCGGCTAGCCACTCACTTTCTTACCCTTGAGGCCGATAGGTGGTGGGCGTTGACAGGACCTACTTTCACTCTTGATCCTTTGTTCGATTGGGAGGCTTTTAAGGATAAGCTCGAGACGAGGTTTTATCCTAAAGAGCTCAGATCACAGTGACTCAAAGAATTCATGGATTTGAAGCAAGGCAAGATGTCAGTTCAGGAGTTCACAGACCGATTCAACCAGCTTGCTCACTTCGCATCGAGATTTGTCAGAGATGAGGCCGAGAGAGTCTACTTTTACCGTGGCAAGCTAGGACAGCGCATCGAGAGCATGGTTTGTCGAGATTCGACTTCTTTTGTGGAGGTATATGATGATGCTATTTGGGCCGAGAGTTCTATTCGTGCCATAGATGCTGAGACCCGTGCCGCTACTTCTAGTGTGACTCCTCACCAGAGATCAGTGTACCAGGGGAAGATACCATTTGTTCCTTCTACTTCTTCGCCTTCTTCTCAGAAGAAGCATTTTGAGAGGTTCTCTGCTCCGGTTGCTAAGACCACATTTCACACCGACACTGCTTCTACTGTTTGCCGCCGTTGTGGTAAATCGCTTCATCCAGGGTTTGATTGCTTCAAGAATGCCTATAAGTGTTATACTTGTAATGGATATGGGCATAGGTCCTTTGATTGTCCTGAGAAGGATACTGTAATACCCCGAAAACTTTAGTTATTTGTTTCGAATTTATATTTTATTATAAATGTTATGTCGAGGGTTTGACAACGTTTTTACGTTCAATTGTTGTGTTTGATGGGTAGGGATAAGTTATAGTTTTATAGTAGTTATGTCTTAGGAGGGGATCGATCTTGTGACCTCTCGATAAGCTTGTCGATGGGCCTCGTTTTGTGTGCAAACACAAACACACAAAACAGCCCACCTTACACCGTAAAACCCTAAGAGCTAGAGAACTCCCTGCCGTCACTTATAAGCAACTTTTGCTTATGCTTACCCTAACACAAACACACCACCACTACCAAAATCACGCAGCCACCACAGCAGAGGAGGAGGAGACACTTTGACCACCGTAATTCAGCCGTCCTAGGGCACGTCGTTTTAACCTTAAAGTCGGGTATGCTCACCTTAACCGTGATTGTTTCTGCTTTTCCGTTCATGTTCTGTCGCCTAAACTAAACGCATAAAACGAATAATCTGTGTTGTTAATGCTTACTTACATACTATGACATGTGATGGGTGTATATTGGTCGTTGTTGCAGTGTCGTGGGTGGTTTAGGGTCCTTTTCGAGGGTGGTTAAACTGGGATCAAGGGGTGAGTCGTGTATCGCGTTTTCACATGGTTGTTTTTATACAGTTTTGTTATCAGTTTCAGAAGAGTCTTTGGGTTTGATTTTTATGGGTTCTGGAACAGTGAGAGAGGTGGTGGTATGGGCGTGTTCGTGGTGGTGGTTTCGAAGGGAAACGGAAACAGGGCAAAGTGGTACAGGGGTTGTTGTCGGGGGTGTCGGGGTGTTTGGGTTTTCTGTCTGTGTTTTGCTGGTAGTCGCGGGTGTGCAGGGGTGTTTGGGGGTGGTAACATTGTCGACTCGGGGGAGGTCAACACGATGTTACCATCACAGTTAAGAACAGAGAGTCAAGGGGTGTCGACGGTGGAAGTCCGGTGAGGGTGTCGAGGCTGTAGGTGGTGGCTGGAACGGAAGTTCAGGGGAGTTTGTGATGAGTGCGTGAGGAACCAGGGGTTTTGGGGGTGCTGGTGTGTCTCGTCAGATGGAGTCGAGGGAGGTGGCCGGTGTCAGAGGTGGAGTACGTGGTATGGGGTTGCGTGTGGTGGTTGCCGGCGGTCAGAGGAGTGGCCGTGAGGTGTTAAGGGGGGCTGTTAGGGAGTCGTGGTGAGAGGGGCTGTTTTCGTGGGTTTTGTATATTATTATTATTATTATTATTATTATTATTATTATTATTATTATTATTATTATTATTATTATTATTATTATTATTATTATTATTATTATTATTATTATTATTATTATTATTATTATTATTATTATTATTATTTAGTATGGTAATATTATGTTAATTAAGTAAAGATATTGTGATATTAAGGGATATGATTTTGGGCATTAATTAAATAAGATATGGTATTTATGCACATCTCAATAATTTGAATTTCAAACCAAGTTACTATTTTTGGCAGTTGCTATTTATAGGAAGTTACTATAAATGGAATGTGTGTACGTGTTACGAGAATAGGAAGTTTATTAATTAAGTAATATACTTATTTAGGTGGAAGTTTCCGCGTGGAGCATTTTTAGGAGCAGTTGCGTAATTGCCTTTTTCCTTCTGCTATTTCAGGTAGGGGAATACTACGTATATGAGATGTGTAATCTGTTTACTGGTTGATGTTAATCATGCTCATCTATAATGTTATATGATTGGTATATTGTGATATATAATTCTGTGATGCGATATGGTGCGAAGATAAAGGGTCTGTGTTTGGTGCGGAGATAAAGGGTCTGTGTTTGGTGCGGAGATAAAGGGTCTGTGTGGCGCGGAGATAAAGGGTCTGTGTTTGGTGCGGAGAAAAAGGGTCCGTGATTCGGAGTGGAGAAGTTCAACTTTCTATTTATAGTAATGTGGCTTGTTTATAGTTTTCTCTACTCAACCTCGTGGTTGACCCTGTGTATTCGTGTGACACCTGTGATGAACCAATTATTGGGGAGCAGATTGACAGGTGGCTAAGACTAAGGGGGAGCTATGGGAGGAAGAGCTTGGATCCGGACCAGATTAGATGTCTAGATCACCTTAGTTCGTTTATACGAGTTGTATTTCATTTATGTTGTTAGGACTTTTGATACGGTTGTAAGATCATGACTTGAGTTGACTTTCTATTTAAAGTACTGTTTATCTTCCTTTGTATCTACTGCCTCGGGAAACCGGGATGGTAACACCTTTATTTATCTGAGGTGTCCTAGTACAGGCCCTTAAATAAATGGGGGTGTTACAAAGTGGTATCAGAGCGAACGATCCTCAGGCCTAACCTAATGAACCTAATGAATGTAGGAGAGTCTAAATAAAATGAACCCCGGGATAGGACTGTTAGGAGCACACTAAAGGGGAAGTATGAGTCTGGGGCCCCCTCACACCAAACCATAGGCCCTATCAGTCTTACCCGGGAACCCAGAGTGCATATACGAGAGAAAAGGGTAGAATAGGAGGTGGTGAAAGTGATAGCATACTGTGAAAAGTATGTTATGAGAATTCTGTGCCTAAGAAACTTTTGGAAAAGCCGGAAGGGGCATGAGCATGAATGAACCTTTATTTGTTCGAATAAAAGGTATATCTTGTTGTGGTATGTTAAGTGATATGAAACATGCTAGTAATTCTTCTTTCATCATGTCTAGTGATATGCGGTTATGTGAACCCTGAGCCATGTTATATAAGAAAAACTACTCTATATGATAAGTGTTTATGGATTTTGAATGCTTAGGGAGCATAGCCCTAAATAAAATGGGTACCCATGTACGTCGGGACTCATTCTTTTCTTGTTTTATAGTATGCCTCCGCGAAGAGAGAATGCCGTTAACATCACCCAAGAGGAGGTGGACCGTTTGATAGCTGAAAATGAGGCTCTAAAGGCCAAACGAATGGACTCCGCGAAAATGAGCACAATCATCGCAAGACATCACCCTACCCAATTCACTGGGGAGGGGGAACCTCATCTGTTAGGAGCTTGGTGCCGGGAATTCGGTAACCTGTTCGAGTTAGTGGACTGCCCTGAAGAATTGAGGGTAGACCAGGCTGCCCACTATCTGAGGGGTATGGCTGGAGACTGGTGGACCGCGAATAAGGGAGAGCTCCGGGAAGCAGCTATAGAGGGTGGATCCGCGTTTGTTCCGTGGGACGCATTCAAGGGGGTTCTGAATGAGGCGTTTCTACCATAATTCCAAAAGAGCAAGCTGAGGGAGGAGTTCGACTCATTCACGATGTCGGAGGACATGACCGTAGAGGCTTACTACAGGAAATTCATCCAGTTGGTTCACTACGTGGGAGACATGGGTTTCGACGATGCCATGCTAGCAATGAAATTTGAGAGAGGGTTATCAATCGCTGTCAAGAAGAGACTAATTGCAGCTCCGCCCACCACAGTCCGTGACATCTATTTAAGGGCTGGGGCGGCGGAGAGGCTGTCGGATATGATCAAAGCGGACAAGAAGTCCAAGGCAGAAAAGAGGAAGGCTGAATCAGTAGCTGAGGGTTCAGGATCGAAAAAGCAGAGCTCTAACAAGTACAGTGGGTATTTCGGGAGTAGTGCCTCTGGTGGTGGGAGGAACCAGAGTGGGGGCAACTTCAGGAGTGGAGGTTCTGGTAGTGGTTCAGTAGGAGTGGTCTGTTTCGGTTGCGGGAAAATTGGGCACAAGCAGGCAGTATGTCGCTCGTCTGGAGTGAATCAGTCCGGGGGTTATCGCACGCCTACATCCGGATACCAGGGATCCCGCACTCAGTCCTATGGTAGCAGCGGCTATCGCACACCCACATCAAATTACGGTGGGGGTGCGAAGTCTGGAGGAAGCAGCAATTTCCAGAGGAACTTCAACAGTTATCAGAACCGCTCGCACCAGAACCAAAGCTATGGGAATGGAGGTAACCAGAAGACAGGAGCAGAGGGAAGCCAGCAGGCTGGGACATCTAGTGCCAGTCAGAGTGGGGTCAAGTCCAGTGGCAAGCTCTTTGCCATGGGAAAGCAGGCAGCTCAAGAGGATGCGCATGTGGTAACCGGTACTTTTCTTGTGAATTCTAAACCTACTTTTGTACTTTTCGATTCCGGTGCCACCCATTCTTTTGTGTCTAGAGACCATGTTAGAGTTTTGGGGCTTGAGAGGTTCGACTGGGTCGCAGACTCAGTGACCATACCTTCGGGAGAGTCAATAGCTTGTAATAGAGTCTATGGAAGTGTACCCATCAAAATCGGGGAAGCAATTTTCTATTGTGATCTCATAGAATTTCCGCTGGGAGGTTTTGAGGTGATCCTAGGGATGGATTGGCTGGGGAAGTATAGGGCTTTTATCGACTGTCATCAAAAGAAAATTTCCTTGAAGGGACCCAAGGGAGTGAGGGTATCCTACAAGGGGTATAGAGTCAAACCAAAGATCAAATTTATATCTGTCAATACCCTAAAGTCTAGTTTGCGGAAAGGAGAAAGCCTAATTTTGTGCCAAATGTGGGATTGTGAGGCTGAGACCCCCAAGACTAGTGAGATACCTGTGGTACGGGAGTTTGAGGGAGTTTTTAGAGACGACGTTCCAGGGTTACCGCCGAGGAGGGAAGTGAAATTTTCCATTGACCTCAAACCAGGAGCGGGACCGATATCTAAATCACCTTACCGTATGGGACCTAAAGAGATGGAGGAATTGAAAAAGCAGTTGGATGAACTAGCTGAAAAAGGGTTCATTCGACCCAGTGTGTCGCCCTGGGGTGCACCTGTTCTGTTTGTGAAGAAGAAGGATGGGAGTTTGAGGTTGTGTGTTGACTACCGAGAGCTGAACAATATAACCATCAAGAACCGTTATCCATTGCCGAGAATTGACGACTTGTTCGATCAGTTGAGTGGAGCCGGGGTTTTCTCCAAGATTGATTTGAGATCCGGGTATCATCAATTGAGGATAAAGGATGAAGATATCCCGAAGACCGCTTTCCGAACGAGGTATGGCCACTATGAATTTGTGGTTATGCCCTTTGGATTGACTAATGCTCCAGCTGTGTTCATGGACTTGATGAATCGAGTCTTCAGCCCGTATCTCGACAAGTTCGTGGTGGTATTTATCGATGATATCCTGGTATATTCCAAGAATGCGGAGGAGCACGAAGATCATTTGAGGAAGGTACTTCAGACTTTGGAAGAACATAAACTCAATGCTAAGTTGAGTAAGTGTGAATTCTGGTTGGAGAAGGTGGCGTTTCTGGGGCATGTCATTTCCAAAGAGGGGGTATCTGTTGACCCTAGTAAAATTGAAGCTGTAACTAAGTGGCAAAGTCCGAGGAATGTGAGTGAGATCCGAAGTTTTCTGGGGTTAGCAGGTTATTACCGGAGATTCGTCAAAGACTTTTCAAAGATAGCAAAGCCGTTGACGTCGTTGATGAGGAAGGAGAACCGTTTTGTCTGGGATGAGGGTTGTGAGAAGGCATTCCTGACTCTTAAGGAACGCCTGACAACAGCTCCTATCCTGGCCTTGCCAGTTGGAAGTGATAATTTCGAGGTATACACCGACGCTTCCAAGCATGGGTTGGGTTGTGTGCTAATGCAGAACGGGAGAGTGATCGCGTATGCTTCTCGCCAGTTGAAGACCTACGAAGAGAACTATCCGACTCATGACTTGGAATTGGGCGCAGTGTTGGGGCTGGTGTCCTTGACAATTAAGTACAATGACTTATTAAATCTCTTTAAGGATCACAAGGGCATACTTTTGTATTATTACCAGTTGATCCACGTTTATCAATAACGGTTGGCTTGCTAGATAAGTTTGACGTTATTGTCATACGGATGGCGGTGATCAACTGGTCCCTATACGTCACACCTATAGGATACGTTTGAGAGATGTGAAGGTATGAAAATACAGTCACATTTATGCCGAATACGACTAAACAGTTAGTCAGAGGTATTGACTATTAAATTAGTCAATAAGATGTTGAGATTATTATTTAATACGGATTAAATAATTTTAGCTAATGCGGATTACATGATTAATTCGTAAAATTAAATATAAGCAGTTATATTTAATTAAATATTGATTTCGGGTATTAATATAAACAGTTATATTAATTTGGGTAATTATACAATATCGTAATTTTATCAGACCATTATTAATACATCGACTGCATTAATATCTGATAACACGTATGCGATTTATAATAAAAATCCCGCAAATAATATTTAGCAAAACGGGTCGAATCATGCAAAGGAATAAGGTAAGAGTGGAGAAAGCCCACTCTTACCCTAATTCGGCCGACCCACCCTAAGTACTACATAAGGAGAGTCCTTCTCCTTATGTCAGGAACTGTTGAATCATAATTCTCACAATTAGGGTTTTGAGAGCATTCTTCTCCCAAAACTCAGATCTCACATCTAAAACCTCAATAGCTTTCCCCATATTGCAAGGCAATTGGAGAGTATTTTCTAGCACACGCAGCATCATCTCAAACAAAGTCTTGGGTGCAAGTTATAGGAGGGAATTTACTTTAATTCCTGTTCTTAGGCCTTTTCAAGCAAGGACCCAAGGTTGTAATTCTTTTTCTTATCCTTTTTAATCTTATGACTATAAACACAACTGTATTTTTCATTATAATCCTGCAAGTTTAGGGTGAATACATGCTTTATTCCCCACAAGTGGTATCAGAGCCAGGCCATGAAAATTTTACTTTTGTGTTTTTCATAAGTTTATTTAAAAGTTTTTGAAAAATCTCGTTTCTGCCGCCGTGTCGGTCGGTCGACCAGTTATAGCGGTCGGTCGACCGCCCCTGTGTGAGTTTTCTGTTTTTTTTTTCAAAACAGTTTCCTTTGTGAGAAATCGTGTTCAGAAACTCGGTTTCGTGTTTTGTGGTCGGTCGACCTGTTTTTCGGGTCGGTCGACCATTCTGCTTTAAAAAAAAAAAAAAAAAAAAAAAATTTTTTTTTTTTTCGTCAGGTGGTCGGTAGACCTGTTTTTCCGGTCGGTAGACCACCCCTGTAACAGAATCGTTTTTTTTTTTTTTTACGAAAATAACATGTTTTATTTTCACATGGCTTAAAATAATATACTATATACGGAAATAGTGTATTATTTAGTGAAACGGTTCACCCTCGTTTGATACATATTGTTTTAAAACAGTTTAAAATAATGGATTATATGTTTGTTAAAATTGGTGATTAAAACGGTATAGTCACTTAATTTTAATCTTAAAAGGTGGTTTGGTATAAATTTATTAATCATAATAACAGTATTATGTCATGTATAAATTGTTTTTAGTTGACGCATTTTATTTATCGTCTTGTGAATGCCTTGAATGCTTTCAATAACGTATTTAATTATTGCAAACGGTTGTAACTTAGTGTGGCCTTAGAAGATTGTGTCACCGTAATGAAGGGACACGATCTTGCTTGTAATTTTGAGATCTTGAATCTCCGTTTTGGGTTTTTGCCATGTAATTACTTTTGTATTTAAATTAGAATGTATCTAGGATTACTTTTGTAATTTAAATTAGTAATTTTGTGAAGACCAAAGACAAGACGGAGACCGGATGCTCACTCCCGCTGCAAGGACCAAGATGGAACATCAAGACAAGCTTCTAGGGTCCAACAGTGGATTCCAAGTTGTTTTATGTTTATTTTGGTAGGATAGGCCACACTAGGACTTTTATTTACGTTTATTGCATTTACCTTTATGCTTTCTTCGATAATAGCTTGCATCATATTCCGCCTAAAAACCAAACCACCTATATCATGCCTGAAAACTGACTCATGTAGAGGTCACGCGTTAGTTTTCTGTGACAATACAGATGTCACATGTCAATTTAAAAGCCATCACTTTATTTAATTCATTCACGCAAATGCTAGTTTTTAGTTCACTTAAATATGGATAAATAAGAGTTGATGGGGTCTTCCTCGTATAACCAAAAATTGAGATTAGTCTTTATAAATCAGCCTCCCATGAATCCCTTCTTCGTCGGTAGGCATAATATGACCCCTTCTACGTCGGGTAAGTGGGAACAGATGATTTATTTTATCTCAACATCATGGTCACTCGATAATATTCCAGTGACTGAGATGGACTAATAGATAGGATTTACGGAAATCTATCGACCAAGAGTTCCAACGATTGGAATTAGCCAAACTGTGGGCTTATCAATATACGGAAATTGAGTCTTGGGATCGTTTATATAATTCTTGAGGGAGATCAATTATATAAATGCATGAGTCTACGAGTTTAAATTCAATTTAATATAGACTTAAATCACAACAATAAGTTGCTTATATGGTTTTGTTTTATCTTCTTTCAGTGTAGAACACGTTCATTAAAACTGCTGTAAAACTAAAATGGCTGGTGAAGACCCAATGCCAAGTGCCAAGCTAGCACGTGAATCCTGGCTAAAAGCCTTCATGGACTCCATGAATTAGTCAACTAGACTGAGGAATGATGGGTCAAACTTCTCTGACTGGGAGGCAGCACTACGGAATGCTGCCATTGCTGACGGAAAGCTTAAGTTTTTAACTGAGCCCATTCCGGCACACCCAGGAACTGGAGCTAGAGCCAACGATGTTCGCGCTCATAGCGACTTCGTCATGGAAGCGGGTGCGATAAAGAACGTACTCATCTATGCAATGGAATCTAATTTGCAAAGACGCTTCATAACCCATGGTGCAAACAAGATTTTCACCACGCTCACTAACGAATTCTCCAAGGCTCCGAGAATCGTTTCTTATGAGCATACCTGTCGCTTCTTCGAGGCGAAACTCCAGAAGGGCCAAGCTGTTAGCCCACATATTCTCAACATGATTGAGAATATCGAGAAACTGGAGACCCTAAACTGCAAGATCAGTGAGAACATCATCGTTGATCGCATGCTTCATTCGCTTCATGATGGGTTCGCCCTCTTTAGGGCCAACTACTACATGAACGACATGAAGAAGACTCCCCATGAGCTCCACTCCCTTCTCGTACAGACTGAGAAGGATCTAAAGTTGAGTGGGAGTCTAAAGCAGGATGTTCTCATGATCTCAAGTAAGGGAAAAGGTAAAGGGAAGGCTAAAGCTCAGGGCGACCTAGCGGTAGGTAGGCCCAGGTTCAAGAAACCAGGATTTGCTAAGAGTGGGCCTGGTGAGTCGAGTAACTCACAAGGCAAGACAAAGAGCAAGGATACAAGCATGGAATGTCACCATTGCCACAAGACTGGGCATTGGAGGCGCTCATGCCCCGTGTATCGCGAGGACATTAAAGCAGGCCGTGTTACTCCTGTTGGTATGTCTTCTTCTTCTTTTATTCACATGATTGAGATTAACCATGCAAGTTGCGGAACATGGGTACTTGATACTGGTTGTGGTTCTCATCTATGTAATCATGTGCAGGGCCTCCGAAACCAAGAACCCCTAATCAAGGGTGAGGTGGACCTGCGTGTCGGGAATGGAGCACGTGTGGCTGCAGTCTCGAAGGGAACATACGTAATCCAGCTTCCAAGTGGATTCGAGTTATTTTTATATAACTGTTATTATGTTCCTAGTTTGTCCAAAAACATTATTTCAGTTTCTGCACTTGACAAACTCGGCTTTTCATTTGTAATAGAGAATAATAGCTGTATTTTCTCCTTACACAATATGATATATGGCAAGGCAGTTTCCATGAATGGAATTTATGTTTTAGATCAAACTACCGAGATATTACATGTGAATAATAAAAGATTAAAGGTAGGTGACAAAGATCAAACTTACCTATGGCATTGTCGTATGGGACACATAAATGAGAAACGCGTAAAACAGCTCATACAGAATGGAGCTATATCACCCTTTGATTTCGAATCATATGGCATGTGTGAATCATGTCTCATCGGCAAAATGACTCGTATTTCCTTCAAAGGTGTTGGAATGCGCGCTGCCGACCTATTAGGACTCATACATACGGACGTATGTGGCCCTATGTCGATCAACGCACGAGAAGGCTATAGGTATTTCATCACTTTCACGGATGATTTGAGCAGATATGGCTATGTCTACTTAATGAAACATAAAAGTGAATCCTTTGACAAGTTCAAAGAATACCAGAATCGGGTACAGAACCAGCTGGGTAGAAAGATTAAAGCACTACGTTCAGATCGTGGTGGTGAGTATCTTTCACACGAGTTTGATCAACACCTTAAAGACTGTGGGATCGTGCTACAGTTGACTCCACCTGGAACACCACAATTAAATGGTGTGTCCGAACGGAGAAATCGAACTTTACTTGATATGGTTCGATCCATGATGAGTCACACCGTTGTGCCTGATTCATTGTGGGGCTATGCTCTTTTGTCGGCCGCTCTAATACTTAACCGAAGTCCGTCTAAAGCTGTTAACAAGACTCCATTCGAGTTATGGAAGGGAACGGTCCCTAACTTGTCCTTTATTCGGGTTTGGGGCTGCGAGGCTTATGTCAAGTGGAGACACGAGGATAAGCTCGGCCCGCGATCGGTCAAGACATACTTTATAGGCTATCCAAAGGGAACGTTTGGTCATTACTTCTACTCGCCTACCGAACAACGTGTTTTTGTTGCGGCTAGTGCGACGTTCTTAGAGAAAGAATTTCTCGAGAACAAGTCGAGTAATAGAACCTTCGAGTTATCGGAGGTTCAAGAACCAACTACCGAGCAACCATTGGAGGAAACAGTACCTTCAACCGAGGCTGCGGTAGATATCCCTGAGGAACCTAGGAGGTCAGGAAGAGTCTCTATTCCACCAGACAGATACATTGGTATGGTCGAGGAACACGATACAGATGACGTCTTACTCCTAGAGGGTAATGAACCCAAAACCTATAAAGGTGCCATGACTAGTTCTGACTCAAAGCTATGGCTAGAAGCCATGCAATCCGAGATGGACTCCATGTATGAGAACAACGTGTGGGATCTTGTGGACCTACCTGCAAAGGTACGTCCCCTTCAATGCAAATGGCTTTACAAGATAAAGCATGCCGTGGAAGGACAACAAGATATCCACAAGGCTAGACTAGTTGCTAAAGGTTTCACCCAAGTGCCAGGCTTGCACTATGATGAGATCTTTGCACCCGTAGTCATGCTACGTTCCATTCGGATTATCTTAGCGATCGCCGCATTTCATGACTATGAAATATGGCAAATGGACGTTAAAACCGCCTTCTTAAACGGTTATTTGGAGGAAGAGTTGTACATGGTACAACCCGAGGGTTTTATCGATCCAGCACATCCTAAGAAAGTTTGCAAGCTTAAGCGTTCCATCTATGGACTTAAGCAAGCATCGCGGAGTTGGAATCATCGCTTCGACCAAGTGATAAAAGAGAATGGGTTCATTCGATCAGTCGAGGAACCATGTCTCTATATCAAGTCGAGTGGGAGTAAGATTGTATTCCTAGTACTGTATGTCGATGACATACTCTTGATTGGGAATGACATACCTCTCTTATCTTCGGTTAAAGCATGGTTGAAAAACCATTTCCAGATGAAAGATCTGGGAGAGGCACAAAGAATTTTGGGCATCCGTATCTACAGGGATAGATCACGACGGATGTTGTCTCTCCGTCAGGAATCTTATATAGAGAAGATTTTGGAGAGATTCAGCATGACGAACTCCAAGAAGGGGTTCCTTCCTATGACTCCTGGGCTTCACTTGAGCAAGACTCAAGAAGCTAAGTCAGTGGAAGAGAAAGAGCGCATGAGTCGGATTCCTTATGCTTCGGCAATAGGATCGATCATGTATGCCATGATATGCACACGTCCTGACGTTGCATATGCATTGAGTATGACAAGTCGATTCCAAGCTCATCCAGGTGAACAACACTGGATGGCCGTGAAAAACATTCTTAAGTACCTACGGAGGACTAAAGATTGGGGATTGACTTATGGAGGCGACTCAACGCTCTGCGCCACGGGTTACGCAGATGCTAGCTTCCAAACAGATCGAGATGACTCGAAATCTCAGTCTGGATTTGTCTTTACTCTTAATGGCGCTGCTGTCAGCTGGAAAAGTTCTAAACAGAGTGTTAAAGCAGATTCTACGACTGAGTCCGAGTACTATGCCGCCTCAGAAGCAGCTAAGGAAGCAATATGGATGCGTCAATTCTTACAAGGACTATCAGTAGTGCCTAGTTCGAATGACCCAATCACCGTCTATTGTGACAATAGCGGTGCCATCTTCCAAGCTAAGGAGCATAAGTCTAGCAGCAAGGCTAGGCATGTACAACGGAAAGCTCATCTAATCAGAGATTACGTGGAGCAAAAGGAGATTTTTATTGAAAAGATCGCTACGGATGACAACATAGCCGATCCTCTCACAAAAGCATTACCACGTGATAAGCATGAAGGGCACATTCATTCCATGGGAATTGGATGTGTTCCTAAGTTGTAGTACTCTTTTATGAATTCATGTTATAATTCATTTTCTCGTGTACTCTATTCAACCTTATTGTTATGATATAAAATGTTTTGTTTCTCATGTGGAATTGTACGCCAATTTTGAACACCACAAAGTGAACTGATTAACATTACATCGTTTTGGTCCTTGATTACCCACTTGAGCTGATAACTCAGGTAATCATTTTGTGACGTTGGTTGATGGTGGGTTCAACGAGCCATAAGTCACGTGGATGACTGACCAATCACAAAGGCGAGTTATACGGATATCTCGTAGGACACCCCGTGACAACGTTATGGAGTCCTAAATGTTTTATAACATTGGGTGCCAGGTCGTGGATAGGACCTCCATAGTGTTCCTTAGAGTCGAGTCTTTTGACCTTCAACTGTCTCTTGAGATTAAGACAGATTTTGGGTAACTTTGGTTTCTTTCCCACGGTCACCGTAACAGGGGCCAAGAGGATTTTTTCTGGGTTATTTCATGCTGGGCGATATCGGCAGGATTCGAGTTGAGGGAAATATCCAAACCCTTATCAGGATTTTATTATTTCTCAGGGCCACTCGAGGAGTAGTAACTGAAATGCATGGCCATGCTCGAATACAGATTCGTTTTATCAGTTAAGTTACTCTCTAGTCGGGGAAACCACTCTTGATACAGATCGCTTGTGAGATACGACCTTTGCGAATGCGGATTTGCAAATTGTCTTACATTGAGTGGGAGAAATTTTAAAAGGATATGAGATTCGGTTATCGCACCTACACTTGTACGGACAAGTGGGAGTTTGTTGGAGATTGTGTCCTCCACATGTAGTGTGATAACGTCATTGCACATACCCTTGTACGAACAAGTGGGAGATTGTTGGGGCTGGTGTCCTTGACAATTAAGTACAATGACTTATTAAATCTCTTTAAGGATCACAAGGGCATACTTTTGTATTATTACCAGTTGATCCACGTTTATCAATAACGGTTGGCTTGCTAGATAAGTTTGACGTTATTGTCATACGGATGGCGGTGATCAACTGGTCCCTATACGTCACACCTATAGGATACGTTTGAGAGATGTGAAGGTATGAAAATACAGTCACATTTATGCCGAATACGACTAAACAGTTAGTCAGAGGTATTGACTATTAAATTAGTCAATAAGATGTTGAGATTATTATTTAATACGGATTAAATAATTTTAGCTAATGCGGATTACATGATTAATTCGTAAAATTAAATATAAGCAGTTATATTTAATTAAATATTGATTTCGGGTATTAATATAAACAGTTATATTAATTTGGGTAATTATACAATATCGTAATTTTATCAGACCATTATTAATACATCGACTGCATTAATATCTGATAACACGTATGCGATTTATAATAAAAATCCCGCAAATAATATTTAGCAAAACGGGTCGAATCATGCAAAGGAATAAGGTAAGAGTGGAGAAAGCCCACTCTTACCCTAATTCGGCCGACCCACCCTAAGTACTACATAAGGAGAGTCCTTCTCCTTATGTCAGGAACTGTTGAATCATAATTCTCACAATTAGGGTTTTGAGAGCATTCTTCTCCCAAAACTCAGATCTCACATCTAAAACCTCAATAGCTTTCCCCATATTGCAAGGCAATTGGAGAGTATTTTCTAGCACACGCAGCATCATCTCAAACAAAGTCTTGGGTGCAAGTTATAGGAGGGAATTTACTTTAATTCCTGTTCTTAGGCCTTTTCAAGCAAGGACCCAAGGTTGTAATTCTTTTTCTTATCCTTTTTAATCTTATGACTATAAACACAACTGTATTTTTCATTATAATCCTGCAAGTTTAGGGTGAATACATGCTTTATTCCCCACACGCAGTGGTCTTTGCACTGAAATTGTGGCGTCATTACCTTTATGGGGCCACTTTTAAGGTGTTTTCTGACCATAAGAGCCTGAAATATATCTACACCCAGAAGGAGTTGAACATGAGGCAGAGGAGGTGGATAGAGTTGATCGGAGATTATGATATGCAGATTATCTACCACGAAGGCAAGGCAAATGTGGTAGCTGACGCTCTCAGTAGGAAGTCAATACATGCTTTGGTTTGTGCCAGATCGAGAGGGAGGTTGTATGGTGAACTAAGGGAGATGGGAATATTCATGATCCGGAAAGGGGGCGCTCTTGGTGACTTGACAGTGGAGCCTGAATTGTATGGGGAGATTCGGGAGTTACAGCAGAACGATGAGAGAATCCAGAAGTGGCGTTTGATGGTGGAAAATGAGAATGGTGATGGGGTATCCAAGTTCAGTATTCATACCGATGGTAGTTTGAGATTCAGTGGGCGATGGTGTGTACCAAATGTTGAGGAGCTAAAGAAGAAGATCCTGACTGAAGCTCATGCTACTCCTTATTCTGTTCACCCAGGGGGTGATAAGCTGTATAAGGACCTTAAGAAGACGTTTTGGTGGCCGAACATGAAGAAGGAAGTCGCAGAGTTTGTGTCGAGATGTTTGACTTGTCAGAGGGTGAAAGGGGAGCATAAAAGACCTCAAGGGAAAGTTCAACCACTGGATGTGCCAGAGTGGAAGTGGGAGAATATCTCGATGGACTTTATTGTGGGGTTGCCTCGGACTCAGAGGGGCAACAACATGATTTGGGTGATCGTAGATCGTTTAACTAAGTCAGCTCACTTTATTCCAATGAAAGATACCTGGAGCAAAGCCGAGTTGGCTAAGTCGTATGTGCAGAATGTGGTCAAATTGCATGGTGTACCCAAAGACATTGTTTCCGACCGAGACTCGAGGTTCATATCTAGATTTTGGCAGAAGTTGCAGACTGCTTTGGGTACCCAATTGAAGATGAGTACAGCTTTTCATCCGGCTACAGATGGTCAGACTGAGCGGACGATTCAGACTCTTGAGGATATGTTGAGAGCTTGTGTACTTGAGTTCGGAGGATCTTGGGAGGATCGACTGGGGTTGATCGAGTTTTCCTATAATAACAGTTATCATGCGAGCATAGGCATGGCCCCTTTCGAGGCTCTGTACGGGAGGAAGTGTAGGAGCCCTGTGTGTTGGGATGATCGAGCCGATGTTGTGACATTGGGGCCAGATATGATTCAGGAGATGGTGGAGCAGGTTCAGATTATTCGTCAGAGGATGAGGGCCGCTCAGGATCGACAGAAGAGCTATGCTGACCTGAAGAGGAGTGATATTTCATTCGAGGCCGGAGAGAAAGTACTACTGAAAGTCTCTCCGATGAAAGGTGTGATGAGATTCGGCAAGCGTGGTAAACTGAGTCAGAAATTTATTGGGCCATTTGAGATCTTGGACAGAGTTGGAGAGGTGGCATATCGCTTAGCCTTGCCTCCAACCCTATCCAAGTTCCACAATGTGTTCCATGTGTCCCAGTTGAGGAAGTACATGAGTGATCCATCGCATGTGCTTCGGCATGAGGTGATTGAGGTAGATGAGCAGTTGGCATACGTTGAGACTCCGAGGGAAATTCTGGACAGGAAGGTGCGAAAGACTCGCAACGGAGAGACGATCTTGGTGAAGGTCCTGTGGACCAATCATAATCAGGAGGAGGCTACTTGGGAGCCTGAGGCATCCATGAGAGAGCGCTATCCACATCTGTTCGATTGAGGTAAGTTACGCGGACGTAACTTTTCTTTAAGGGGGGTGGAATGTAACATTAGTGATTTAAGTAAGTTTATACAGACTGTTTTGGGTTATGGGTGTGTGAAGTTCCTTAGGTTTGTTTGTCTTGACACCTAAGTATGGTAGAACTTCGGGACGAAGTTCGTTTTAAGGGGGGAAGACTGTAATACCCCGAAAACTTTAGTTATTTGTTTCGAATTTATATTTTATTATAAATGTTATGTCGAGGGTTTGACAACGTTTTTACGTTCAATTGTTGTGTTTGATGGGTAGGGATAAGTTATAGTTTTATAGTAGTTATGTCTTAGGAGGGGATCGATCTTGTGACCTCTCGATAAGCTTGTCGATGGGCCTCGTTTTGTGTGCAAACACAAACACACAAAACAGCCCACCTTACACCGTAAAACCCTAAGAGCTAGAGAACTCCCTGCCGTCACTTATAAGCAACTTTTGCTTATGCTTACCCTAACACAAACACACCACCACTACCAAAATCACGCAGCCACCACAACAGAGGAGGAGGAGACACTTTGACCACCGTAATTCAGCCGTCCTAGGGCACGTCGTTTTAACCTTAAAGTCGGGTATGCTCACCTTAACCGTGATTGTTTCTGCTTTTCCGTTCATGTTCTGTCGCCTAAACTAAACGCATAAAACGAATAATCTGTGTTGTTAATGCTTACTTACATACTATGACATGTGATGGGTGTATATTGGTCGTTGTTGCAGTGTCGTGGGTGGTTTAGGGTCCTTTTCGAGGGTGGTTAAACTGGGATCAGGGGGTGAGTCGTGTATCGCGTTTTCACATGGTTGTTTTTATACAGTTTTGTTATCAGTTTCAAAAGAGTCTTTGGGTTTGATTTTTATGGGTTCTGGAACAGTGAGAGAGGTGGTGGTATGGGCGTGTTCGTGGTGGTGGTTTCGAAGGGAAACGGAAACAGGGCAAAGTGGTACAGGGGTTGTTGTCGGGGGTGTCGGGGTGTTTGGGTTTTCTGTCTGTGTTTTGCTGGTAGTCGCGGGTGTGCAGGGGTGTTTGGGGGTGGTAACATTGTCGACTCGGGGGAGGTCAACACGATGTTACCACCACAGTTAAGAACAGAGAGTCAAGGGGTGTCGACGGTGGAAGTCCGGTGAGGGTGTCGAGGCTGTAGGTGGTGGCTGGAACGGAAGTTCAGGGGAGTTTGTGATGAGTGCGTGAGGAACCAGGGGTTTTGGGGGTGCTGGTGTGTCTCGTCAGATGGAGTCGAGGGAGGTGGCCGGTGTCAGAGGTGGAGTACGTGGTATGGGGTTGCGTGTGGTGGTTGCCGGCGGTCAGAGGAGTGGCCGTGAGGTGTTAAGGGGGGCTGTTAGGGAGTCGTGGTGAGAGGGGCTGTTTTCGTGGGTTTTGTATATTATTATTATTATTATTATTATTATTATTATTCTTATTCTTATTATTATTATTATTATTTAGTATGGTAATATTATGTTAATTAAGTAAAGATATTGTGATATTAAGGGATATGATTTTGGGCATTAATTAAATAAGATATGGTATTTATGCACATCTCAATAATTTGAATTTCAAACCAAGTTACTATTTTTGGCAGTTGCTATTTATAGGAAGTTACTATAAATGGAATGTGTGTACGTGTTACGAGAATAGGAAGTTTATTAATTAAGTAATATACTTATTTAGGTGGAAGTTTCCGCGTGGAGCATTTTTAGGAGCAGTTGCGTAATTGCCTTTTTCCTTCTGCTATTTCAGGTAGGGGAATACTACGTATATGAGATGTGTAATCTGTTTACTGGTTGATGTTAATCATGCTCATCTATAATGTTATATGATTGGTATATTGTGATATATAATTCTGTGATGCGATATGGTGCGAAGATAAAGGGTCTGTGTTTGGTGCGGAGGTAAGGGGTCTGTGTTTGGTGCGGAGATAAAGGGTCTGTGTGGCGCGGAGATAAAGGGTCTGTGTTTGGTGCGGAGAAAAAGGGTCTGTGATTCGGAGTGGAGAAGTTCAACTTTCTATTTATAGTAATGTGGCTTGTTTATAGTTTTCTCTACTCAACCTCGTGGTTGACCCTGTGTATTCGTGTGACACCTGTGATGGACCAATTATTGGGGAGCAGATTGACAGGTGGCTAAGACTAAGGGGGAGCTATGGGAGGAAGCTTGGATCCGGACCAGATTAGATGTCTAGATCACCTTAGTTCGTTTATACGAGTTGTATTTCATTTATGTTGTTAGGACTTTTGATACGGTTGTAAGATCATGACTTGAGTTGACTTTCTATTTAAAGTACTGTTTATCTTCCTTTGTATCTACTGCCTCGGGAAACCGGGATGGTAACACCTTTATTTATCTGAGGTGTCCTAGTACAGGCCCTTAAATAAATGGGGGTGTTACAGATACTGTTCTTGGCAAGGCTGCCACTGCTGCTGCAGCGACTAGAGGAGGAAAGCCGAAAGGGAAGATCTTTGTGATGACTAGGGCTGAGGCTGAGGCTCATCCAGATATTGTTGCCGGTATCTTTTCTGTTCTTGGCGCTGAGTGCCTTATTTTGTTCGATACTGGAGCTTCTTTATCATTTATATCGACTCAGTTCGCCGATCGTTTAGCTCTTGAGTCTTCATTGGTTGAGGAGACTTCTATTTCCTTACCTTCTGGAGACGTGTTTTCCTGCTCTTCGTCCCATAGGGATGTTCCGATTATTATTGGTCAAGCCACATTTCCAGCGGACTTACTGAGATTTCCTCTCGAGGAGTTTGACATTATCCTCGGTATGGATTGGTTATCGCGATACCATGCTCGCTTCGAGTGTCGCGACCAGAAAATCTGCTTGAGGAGTTCTTCAGGAGTTCGTGTTTCCTATAGGGGAACTCGCCCTCAAAGGGGTGTTCGTGTTATCTCTTCAATGAAAGCATCTCATCTTCTTAGGAAGGGTTGCCAAGCCTTCCTGTGTGTTGTTTCAGCTGCTAAACCATCGCTACCGAAGCTTGAGAATGTAGCCATTGTTCGTGAGTATCCAGATGTTTTCCCAGATGACTTGCCAGGGATACCGCCAGAGAGAGATGTGGAGTTCACCATAGAGCTTGTTCCAGGTACCGGACCGATTTCCAAAGCTCCTTATCGTATGGCTCCGCAAGAGTTGAAGGAACTGAAACAACAGTTGGAAGAGATGATCGAGAAAGGGTTCATTAGACCTAGTGCTTCTCCGTGGGGTGCTCCCGTTTTGTTCGTTAAGAAGAAAGATGGTTCCATGAGACTTTGCATTGACTATAGAGAGTTGAACCGAGTGACCGTGAAGAACAGATATCCTTTGCCTAGGATAGATGATTTGTTTGATCAGTTGAGAGGTGCTTCGAGGTTTTCTAAGATTGATCTTCGATCGGGTTATCATCAGATTCCAGTGAGAGAGGCTGATATTGCGAAGACTGCTTTTCGTACCAGATATGGGCATTTTGAGTTCGTGGTTATGCCTTTTGGGTTGACTAATGCACCTGCTATTTTTATGGATCAAATGAACCGCACCTTTAGTGAGTACCTTGACACTTGTGTTGTGGTGTTTATTGATGATATCCTCATTTACTCTAAGACCGATGAGGAGCATGCTGAGCATCTTTGATTGATTCTTGGGATTTTACGTCGACAGAAGTGGTTCGCGAAGTTCTCTAAGTGTGAGTTTTGGCTTTCTAAGGTTGCATTTCTTGGACATGTGATATCTAGTGAGGGAGTTATGGTTGATCCCGCGAAGATTGAGGCCGTAGTTGATTGGGAGAGTCCCAAAGATGTTGGAGTGATCCGTAGTTTCCTTGGATTGGCTGGGTATTATCGTAGATTTGTTGAGGATTTCTCTAGATTAGCTCGCCCGATGACTCAGTTACTGAAGAAAGAAGCTAAATTTGTGTGGACCGACAAGTGCGAGAGTTCTTTCCAGGAAATGAAGACCAGATTGACTTCCGCCCCCGTGTTAGCTTTGCCAGAGATCGGAGTTGACTTTGATGTGTATTGTGATGCTTCGATGTTAGGGCTAGGATGTGTACTGATGCAGAGTGGTAAGGTGATACCCTACTCATCTAGACAGTTGAGAGTTCATGAGGTGAACTATCCGACACATGATTTGGAGTTGGCTGCAGTCGTTCATGCTTTGAAGATGTGGCGACATTACCTGATTGGATCCCATTGCCGTATTTTCACAGATCACAAGAGTCTTAAGTACATTTTTACCCAGAAAGACCTTAACATGAGACAGAGACGTTGGCTAGAGTTGGTGAAAGATTACGACCTTGAGTTGTTATATCATGAGGGAAAAGCCAATGTAGTTGCTGCTGCGCTTAGCCGCAAGACTTCTCACTCGATTAGTGCCATGCGAGTATTGCCCGATGAGTTGTGTTCCGAGTTCCGGAAGCTGTGATTAGAGATGATGGGTAGTGGTTTCGATTGGTTAGCTGCGATGACTGCTGAGCCATCTTTATATTGGGAGATTCGCCAGAGTTTACCTTCAGATGCCGATTTCAAGAAGTTTGAGGCTAAGATTTCGAGTGGTGTTGCACCTGACTTGGTGATTGATGCTGATGGTTTCCTTAGGTTCCGTGGTAGGATGTATGTTCCGGATGTGCCAAATTTGAGGAAGAGGGTTCTTGATGAGGCTCACTTGAGACCGTATTCAGTTCATCCGGGAGGAGAGAAGATGCACAAGGATTTGAGGCTTATGTTTTGGTGGCCCGGTATGAAGAAGGAGATATTGGATTACGTGAGTAGGTGCTTGACTTGTCAACAAGTCAAGATAGAGCATAGGAGGCCTGGTGGTTTGCTACAGCCGCTTCCCGTTCCTCAGTGGAAGTGGGAGTGTATATCTATGGACTTCGTTACAGCATTGCCTAAGACAGTTGGAGGCAAGGATGCGATTTGGGTTATAGTGGATAGGCTAACTAAGTGTGCCCGATTTGTGCCTATCAGAGAGACATGGGATATGGACCGTTTAGCCAGGGCTTATATTGCTGAGATAGTCCGCTATCATGGTGTTCCGAGGGAGATAGTTTCAGATCGAGATCCGAGGTTTTGTTCCAGGTTCTGGAAGGCTTTGCAGGAGGCTATGGGTAGCCGTTTGTTGATGAGCACCGCATTTCATGCCGCGACCGATGGTCAGTCCGAGAGTACTATTCAGACACTAGAGGATTTGCTCCGTGCTTGTGCACTTGATTTTCAGAGTTCTTGGGAGCAGTGTTTGCCGTTGGTAGAGTTTTCTTACAGCAACAGTTACCATTCATCTATTGGTATGGCTCCGTACGAGGCTCTTTATGGTAGGAAGTGCCGTAGTCCGATCTGTTGGGACCAGGCGAGTGACGTGCACGACCTAGGACCGGACCAGTTAGCTGTTACTATTGATCAGGTCCAGCTTATCAGAGGTAGGATGAAGGCCGCACAGGATCGGCAGAAATCCTATGCTGATGTTCGCCGTAGACCCTTAGAGTTTGAGGTGGGTGACCGAGTCTTCTTGAGAGTTTCTCCGATGAAGGGTGTTAAGAGGTTTGGAGTTAAGGGCAAGTTGAGTCCTAAGTATATTGGACCTTTTGAGATCGTGAAGAGGATTGGTGCTGCTGTTTATCGTTTGGACTTGCCTCCTAGTTTGGGCAAGGTTCATAGTGTCTTTCATGTTTCTCAGCTCCGTAAGTATGTTAGTGACCCGAGCCATGTTTTGCCTAGAGAGATCGAGAACTAGGAGCCGAGTCTTGCTTTCGAGGAGCGTCCCGTGAAGATCCTAGACCGTCAGGATAGGAAGCTTAGGAGCAAGGTGGTGCCGCTAGTGAAGATCCTTTGGCGTTGCGGTGATGTTGAGGAGCAGACGTGGGAGACTGAGGCATCGATGCGTATCGCGCATCCTTCTCTTTTCGATTGAGGTAGAGTTAGTTAGAATTTATCTTCGTTCGAGTTTCGAGGACGAAACTTTTTGAAGTTAGGGTGATTGTAACATCCCGTATTTTCGTAAATCTAATTTAAGCGTTTTAAATTATTTTAAGTAAATAAAATAATAATTTAATAATTTATTGTAATTGATTTTAATTTAAAAGTAAGATCCGTCTTAAGAACCTTAAGTCCTTAAGACGAATACAAACTTGGTAATTTGGTTCCCAACTCAAAACCCGCTCCAAAATCCTAACCCGTTTCAATTGTGACGGAAAGGACAAGTCTAAACCCCTTAAAAACCCCATATGTCGTTGCTTCTTCTTCCTCAAGAACTCATTTTACAGTAAACTTAATTTCTTCACAAACCTCCATTTATTCATCTCCTTTTTAATCTTTTCTTCATCATCCGTCGACCAAATCAAGGTAACAATAGCATTTTCGGAATCCTCATTCGATTTCCAAGCCATCTATCACTTTAGTTTTTCAATTCTTTCTCTCCGAAAAATCTGTCCATTTTGTAAGAATCGGTTTTCTATCCTAATTTCGGTTTCGTTGTTTGTAGGAGTGGGCTTAGACGATCCAGAGGTCGATAGCTACTTGGTTGAGGAGGATCTTTAGCCGGAATCGCTTGAGAGGTGACGATAATGAGATAACTCGGCCTTTATGTGTATATTAGCACTTTTGTTGTGATTCTCCTTATTGTTTCTGATTTTGTTCAAAGGATTATGTTTATTGAACTTAGAAGCATGCCTAGGATTGTTCTTATGTGAGAAATTCATGCTTTATGATGTTGTTACATGTTCAAATGCTATTTTCAGTTTTTCACAAGTTAAGACGGATACATTGAAATAATCGTTTGAGGATTGTTATGGGACTTATGTGCTGTTAGATTAGTAGTATTTGGTGTTTGATAATGTTGGGTAAACATCACTTGAAGCGATTTATAAGTTTTGGTGTCGATTGATTGAGTTTTGAAAAAGGCTGGAAACGCGATTTTCTGATCAGGCTCTCTGAGCCGGTGGACCGACCGGCCGCCGGTCGACCGGCTGAGAGTACTTCTTGAGGTTTTGTGATTTATGCGTAACATCGAGACCATAGGAAATAGGTCTCCCAGCCGGCAGACCGGCCGCCTGCCAGCCGGCTGGGAGTGCGTTCTAGTTTAGTTGCGTAAGTTGGAATATAGGGAAGCTGAGTTCCCAGCCGGCCGACCGGCTGCCTACCGACCGACTAGGAGACTCTTTGCATTGTTTGTTTTAAGGAAAGGAGGCTGAGAGGGATCACCAGCCGGCCGACCGGCTGCCTGCCGACCGGCTGGGGATCCCTGTACCATGTTTTGAAATCGTAATTTATTTGTAACTTTCAAACGGTTAATCGGTTTTGATTGAAACTTGTTTTGTGTACCTTTGACATGTATTCGAGGTCCCCGGAGGATGGGCAACATTATATTGGGTTCGGGAATGGAGTAAGGATAGAGACCCCCCGGTCGGGCAACCGAAAGGGAAACCGGCTCTCCCTCATCTTAGTTCCCGGAGTCAATTAAGTGTTGATTAGATGTTGAAGGGTAGAGCTATAGAGTAGTTCATAGACTTGGATGATATTGTTTTGATGCGTATTAAGTTATGCCTTAAGCTGGCCTCTGAACTTAATACGTAGGTTGTTTGTCGTGTATGAGAACATGCGTTGAGTTTTCGCCTCTGAGTTCCATACATGTCTGTTTGTCGTGTCTGGGACATGCGTTGAGTTTTCGCCTATGAGTCCAGACATGTATGTGTGATCGCATCAGGACATGCCTTAAGCTGGCCTCTGAGTCTGACGAGTAGAGCAACTGCACGACGGGGCAGTCAGGTTGTCATACCTTACCCGGAGTGCAGGTGTTTGGTGCTAGAACATGCGTTGAGTTTTCGCCTCTGAGTTTAGTACCTTGTGATGTGGTAGGGGAACATGCGTTGAGTTTTCGCCTCTGAGTTCCTTACTTGTGATAGTGAATTGAATGCTAGTCCATGCGTTGAGTTTTCGCCTCTGAGTCTAGTGTTCCGTAATAGCCGGTCCATGCGTTGAGTTTTCGCCTCTGAGTCCTTGCTTGATATTGTGAACTTGGTATCTAGGTTTTGCGTTAAGATGTCGCCTCTGAACCTTTATACTTGAAGAATGTTTGGTAATTAGGTTATGTCTTAAGTTGACCGCTGAACCTCTTTACTTGTTTTTATATCTGCTTGCCTTAGAGTTTGGTACAGTGTCAGATATGCATGTTGAAGTTTACGTTTATATTGCTTGAGTTGTTTTCTGTTCATCCAAGGCATTGGATGACTCTCTTATTGGTTTCATAAATAGTTGGATTGAAAGACCCCCCGACTGGGTAACCAGTAGGGAAACCGGCTCTCCTTCCTAACGGTTTATGAAGTTGGTTGAGAGCCGTGCATTAGAGTTTGCATGATAGTATGGGATCTGTTGATGAGATGTTATGCTTCACATGTTGATATATGTTGGAGTATTCTGTATTGTTTTATGTGTTACGTGTTGTCACAAAAGGTGGCTAGGAGAACTCTAGTCACTCCCCACTGATTGTGGCGTACATGTTTTCATGTATGTAGGTACATGCCGGTTGGAGATGGGTTCACGAGAGGGCTAGCGAGTGATGATCCTGCTGTCATCATATGACTTACCTTATATCGCATAGCTAGACTCTTAGACTTTTGTCACTTACGTTTTGGTGCCTGTAGGGATGTTCCATCCCAGGCTGATGTATATATTTGTTTCCGATACTTAGAACTGTTACTTATCTATTTTGGTTTTGTTCAGTTTCAGTTTTTGTTTCAGTTTAAGACTTCTCGCATGATTGTTTTCTTTAAAAAGTTTTAATTCCGCTGCATTTTTAGTACTTTTGTATGTTTATGTTTCCGCTTTCGTGAGGGGTTTTACACTTCAGATGTCCTAGGAGCTACTGATGGTGGTGGCTCTAAGGTACAGAGCTCAAAATGCCATGGGCTAGGCTCTAATCCATAGATTCACTGTCCTGAAGTACCCTTAGGATCTTCTGTAAAGCACTCAGAATGCTGTAATAATGCTAATCCACTGACAGACTCAGGGTCCTTTACTGCAGAAGATGCTCAGCTTCCTCAAGAGCTAGGTGGTACCACAGATGCCTCAAGTGTTGCTGAGGGTGATGGTTCTGTGAACGCAAGCTCAGAATGCCAAGGGCTAGGCTCTAATTCACAGTCTCATTGTCCTGAAGCACATTTTGGGTCTTCTGTCTTGCACTCAGAATGCTGTCCTATTGATTCCCAAATGGCATGTCAGACTACTGCTCAGAATTCTATTCCAGCAATGCATACTCAGCTAGGTGGTACCTCAGTAGACCAAAATGCCTCTGATGAGGGTGTTTCTCAGACAAAGAACTCAGGATGCAGTAAGTTAGGTTCTAGTTCTGTTGATCACCCTACTGAAGATAATTTTTGGTCTACTGTAAAGCACTCAGCATGCTGTGCTGCATCTGCTAAGGTGAAGAGGGTTAGTTCTCTGGGTGCTGTACCAGTACTAGTTTACTCTCTCAACAAATTTCAAGTATTAGGTGAGACTACTTTTGCCGATGGCAATCCCCTCCCTCCTAATAATCAATGATCATCTCCACATGGAATATTAGGGGCTTTAATAAGCCTGCTAAGCAAATAGAGGTTGCTAATTTTCTTAACGAGAATAATATTGATGTCCTTGGCTTATTGGAAACTCATGTGAGCCACAATAAATCAAATAGAATAATGCAGAAATACAGTAGATATCGATGCTATGCCAACTATAGTAGCCACCCTAATGGAAGAATATGGCTCTTCTGGAATGCATCAACTACTAATGTTAGTATTCTGGAGGAGCACAACCAAGTCATTCATTGTGTTGTCCATCATTTCTCCACTGGCAGATCTTTTGCCCTCTCTATTGTATATGGAAGCAACAATATTGAGACCAGGAAAGCTCTATGGTTTTCTCTATCTGACTTTGCTGAGAATAGGGGTCCATGGGCTGTCCTGAGGGACTTTAATATAGTGCGTCATGCCAATGAAAAAATCAGTAACACCCCTCCTGACTTCTCTTCTGTCATGGATTTTAACTCATGTCTTCTGGACTGTGGTCTAGATGATCTTCATGGTACTGGCAATACTTTTACTTGGTTTAACAAACAGGACCTCTCCACTAGAGTCTACTCTAAATTGGATAGAGTCATAATCAATGAACATTGGCTCCAATTCTATGCTCAAACTTCTGCAGCTTTCCCTGCTCCTGGGCTGTCTGACCACTGCCCTGCTATATTGAGTTTTAGCAATGATCCTACTCCTAAAAAGCTGTTCCACTTCTTGAATTGCTGGATAAATCACCCTGATTATTCTGATGCAGTCAGGAATGCCTGGGATTGCAGAATTAATGGAAATTCCATGTTTCGTTTCATGAGTAAGCTGAAACGAGTGAGACTATCACTCAAGAAGCTTCATCAGATTCATTTTTCTGATCTTCCTGGTAGAATTTCTGCTGTCAAAGCTGATTTGGACAAGTGCTTTACTGCTCTCCAGTTAAACCCTCACTCTGTTACTCTTGTTAGCCAGGAGAGACAACTTTCTCAAGATTATATAGCTCTCAAGGATGCTGAGGCCAGTTCTCTTATTCAGAGAGCTAAAGTTCATGATATTAAGCATAATGACCTTCCTACTAGCTACTTCTTCTCCAAAATTAAGGGGAGGCAGCAAAGTCAGTTTATTGGCTCTATTCAAGGTCATGATGGCACTCATTATAATGACTGTCGTGGAGTTGGTACTGCTTTTGTGAGCTTTTATGAGCATTTGCTTGGAAAGAATTCTACTGTTGCACCTATTGATACCAGTATTCTCCACCCAGGACCTTGTGTTGAGCTACATGATTGGGATACTCTTCTTGCTCCTGTCACTAACAAGGACATCAAGGACTCCTTATTTTCCATTGGTTCAAATAAGAGCCCTGGGTTAGATGGCTTTTCTGCACGGTTTTTTAAGTCTGTTTGGCCCATTGTTCTGACAGATTTTTGTGCTGCTGTGCGAGATTTCTTCAGGCAGGGATTTATGCCCAAGCAGGCCAATATTACCCAGATCTCTCTTATCCCTAAGAAGCAAATCACTCAATCTGTTAAGGACTTCAGGCCTATTTCCTGTTGTTCAATAATATACAAGACTATCTCTAAAATTCTCACTAGCAGACTGCAGACAGTAATGCCCAAACTGATTGGAATGGAACAAGCAACGTTTGTCCCAAATAGGAGCCTTTTTGAAAATGTAATGCTTATGCAGGGCTTGGTCAAAGGATACTCTCGGAAGCACATTACTCCGAGATGTCTACTTAAACTTGACATAAGCAAAGCATTCGATACTTTGCAATGGGATTTTGTGCATAGAATGCTATAGGAATTCAAGTTTCCCCCTCTATTCATTAGGTGGATTCTAGGTTGCATCACTGGTTCCTGGTTCACCATAAAAGTTAATGGGAGTAATACTGGCTTCTTCAAGGGCAAAAGTGGAGTACGAAAAGGTGATCCCATCTCACCTTGCCTTTTTGTTCTTAGCATGGAGATTTTGTCTCGTTGTCTGAGGAATATATGCAACCAGCATTTGGTATCATACCATCTTAAATGCAATAAGATCAAACTCAATCACTTCATTTTTGCAGACGATCTTATGATCTTTGTTAGAGGTGATCTTCCTTCTATTAAAGCAGCCACTGATGCTCTAAATATATTCTCTACCTGGTCTGGCCTTAAGGTTAATCTGGATAAATATGATGTCTATTTTGGAGGTGTTAATGAGGATCTGAAGCAACTCATCCTCTCCTCTATTGGCCTTCGGGAAGAAACTTTCCATTTTAGATATCTGGGCTTACCTATTTCTCCTGCACGCTTAACTAGCAACATGTATGAGGGGCTGGTAAATAAGCTCACCTGTCTGATGCAGAGATGTCATTCAAAGTATTTGTCTTATGCAGGGAAAGCTCAGATTATTCAATCTGTAATATTTGGCTTAAGTAACTTTTGGGGTGGCTGTTTGCTCCTTCCATCTTCTGTCTGAAAATTTCTTACCCAGTCTTGCAGGCACATTTTTTGGGGCCCTGACAGGAAAATGATATTCAAAAGTTGGTCTTCCATTTGCCTACCATGGAAGGAGGGTGGATCCAATCTTAAACTGTAACACCCCCATTTATTTAAGGGCCTGAACTAGGACTCCTCAGATAAATCGGGGTGTTACCCTCTCAGTTTCCCGAGGCAGTAGATACAAAGGAAGGAAAAAAAGTACTTTATTATTAATGTTAACTCAGAAACAAGTTTATACAACCAACTTAAAAACTGTCTTGTGAAATAAAGTTACAACTCATGACCAACAACTATAGTGATCTAGACTAGTCTGGTCCAAATCCAAGCTCTCCCTTCCCGTTGCTTCCCATAGTCTCAGCCACCTTTCAATCTGCTCCCCAATAAATTGGTTCGTCACAGGTGATCACGAATACACAGGGTCAACCATGAGGTTGAGTAGAGGAAAAGTAAAGAAACATTATAAATAAAAAATTCAATCATTCCCACTCCGCACCAATCACAAGGCCCATTAACTCCGCACCGATCACAAGGCCCATTAACTCCGCATCGATCATAAGGCCCATTAACTCCGCACCGATCACAAGGCCCATTAACTCTGCACCGATCATAAGGCCCATTAACTCTGCACCGATCATAAGGCCCATTTTTCATCACCTCATATCGCAGAAATATATAATCAAATAACACATTGTACCAACTATAAGATAATATATAATAATCATGGTTATTGTCAAACAACAACAGAGTAACTATCATTATATGCACAGTATTTCACCTACCTCGAATAGCAGAAGCGCAGACAGATTCCAAAGCTCGCTAGAAATGTTCCACGCGAAAACCGCTACCTAAACACGTATTCGTAATAAATTAATAAACTTCCCGAACCCATAAACAACCCACACTTACTATAAATAGAAACCTTCCATAAGTGGAAAGTTTCCATAAATAGAAATTTTCCAAAAATAGAAACTCCCATGACTCCCTAATTTCCCGACTCATAACTTTAATTAACACAAATAAGACCAACATAAAACAAAGATAAAGTAATAAAATAATAATAATAATAATAATAATAATAATAATAATAATAATAATAATAATAATAATAATAATAATAATAATAATAATAATAATAATAATAATAATAATAATAATAATAATTAAAAGGACAAACACTCCTTCCTTACCCAACACCCGACTCACGATAACTACCCCCCTATCACCACCGTCCTACTGCCGCAGCCAACCACAACCACCAGCCTGCAAACCTAGCACCACCACCTACCACCACGACCACCAGTACCCCTTCGACCAATCCCGTCATGGTGAACTAGGGCCCCAAACCAGGCCTGGTTCATCACGTCAATCACCAAACCAGACCTATACACCAGTCCATCGACGCCCATCCAGCCACCTATACCACCCTCACCTATCACCACAACCACCCTGGACACCATACCCATAAGACTCGGTGGTAACACCGTGTTGAACTCCCCCGAGTCGATAGTGTTACCACCCCCAAGTACTCACATATACCACCATTCAGCAACTCCTCAGAACAAAACTGAAACCCCTGACAACCCTCTAAATACACCCTTATTCCACCACACCCAGCCACCGTTGACTTCCACGACTCCCCTCTCCTGAAACTCCTAAACACCACCTGACTCCCTGACCCGTGACTCATACTAATTAGACACGAATCATGACTCAGACACACAAACGCTATACATACAGCAGTCGTGAAACAGAGAAATAAAACGAACACCAGCAACTATCATAGACTCGTAAAAACAACCCTTTACAACCGCCTTTAACAACCAAAGACACCCAAACAACAGTTTATATATGCTCTTTACATGTTCTATTACGAAATTATGCAGAGACATCAAAGATTCGTGGTGTACTCAACGTGATAAACTCAACTGATTACGTGATGAAACTATAAAACCAACAGAGACTGATTAACGGGTGGTGACTTACCAGATCTAAGGCTAATTCGAACCACTGCAAGCTATCCTACGACTACCGTGCACAGCTTCTTCAGCTTCTTTGATGCGACGGCTAGGGTTTTGTGGTGTTTGAATGAGGATTAGGGTAGGTCTTAGGTTTAGGGAAGGAGTAAAAAGGTGACGGCAGGAGGTCTGTTTAATAGGGTTTGTGTTTGTGTTTCTCAAGTCAGCCGTGGGCTTGGGTGGTGCACGCATTACGAGGCCCAAGTCAACGTGCTAGAGGTCCAGGGATCGATCCCTCGTAACAACATAACAACCCTCATAACAACATAGCCATTATGCTAAAGGTCTAGGGATCGAACCCTCGTGATAACATAGCTACATGACTTGTTAACTACTTAAACATAGTTACTTAAAATTGTAAAACAACTATCGACACAAAATAAAATCAATTATCGAGTCTAGATTTTCGAGGTATTACAGTCTTCCCCCCTTAAAATGAACTTCGTCCCGAAGTTCAACCACACTCAGGTGACAAATCAAACCAACTAAAACGAACTTGGAACACAAAACGTTAACCAAAACACAAAAATGTGACATTCCACCCCCCTTAAAGAAGAGTTACGTCCCCGTAACTTACCTCAATCAAACAGATGCGGGTAACGCTCCCTCATGGATATCTCGGGCTCCCATGTCGCCTCTTCCTTATTATGATTGGTCCACAGAACCTTCACCAAAGACGTCTCCCCATTACGACTCTTTCGCACCTTCCTGTCTAGAATTTCTTTCGGAGTCTCCACGTAGGACAACTGCTCATCCACCTCAATCACCTCGTGGCGTAATACATGCGATGGATCACTCACATATTTCCGTAACTGAGACACATGGAACACGTTATGGACCTTGGATAGGGCTGGAGGTAAAGCTAATCGGTATGCCACCTCCCCAACTCTGTCCAAAATCTCAAACGGTCCAATAAATTTCTGACTCAGTTTGCCACGCTTCCCAAACCTCATCACACCTTTCATTGGAGATACTTTCAGCAGTACCTTCTCTCCTGCCTCGAATGAAATATCGCTCCTCTTTAGATCTGCATAGCTCTTTTGTCTATCCTGGGCGGCCCTCATTTTCTATCGAATAACCTTAACCTGCTCCACCATCTCCTGGATTATATCTGGCCCTAAAGTCACAACATCGGCTCGATCATCCCAACACACAGGGCTCCGACACTTCCTCCATACAAAGCCTCGAAAGAGGCCATCCCTATACTGGCATGGTAGCTGTTGTTATAAGAAAACTCTATCAATCCCAGGCGATCCTCCCAAGATCCTCCGAACTCAAGTACGCATGCTCGCAACATATCCTCAAGGGTCTGAATCGTTCTCTCAGTCTGACCGTCAGTAGCTGGATGGAAAGCTGTACTCATCTTCAACTGGGTACCCAAAGCGGCCTGCAACTCTTGCCAAAATCTAGATATGAACCTCGAGTCTCGATCTGAAACAATATCCTTGGGTACGCCATGTAGTTTGACCACATTCTGCACATATGACTTAGCCAACTCGGCTTTACTGCAGGTATCCTTCATCGGAATAAAGTGAGCAGACTTAGTCAAACGATCCACAATCACCCAAATCATGTTGTTGCCCCTCTGAGTCAGAGGCAACCCCACAATAAAATCCATTGAGATGTTCTCCCACTTCCACTCCGGCACATCTAACGACAGAATTTTCCCCTGTGGTCTCCTATGTTCCCCTTTCACTCTTTGACATGTCAAACACCTCGACACAAACTCAGCGACTTCCTTCTTCATGTTTGGCCACCAAAACGTCTTCTTAAGGTCTTTATACAATTTATCACCCCCTGGGTGAACGGAATATGGGGTAGCATGAGTTTCAGTCAGGATTTTCTTCTTTAGCTCCTCAATATCTGGAACACACCATCGCCCACTGAACCTCAAACTACCGTCGGTATGAATACTGAACTTGGATGTAGCCTCTCCATCCTCACTCTCCACCATCTTGCGCCACTTATGGACTCTTGCATCAGTATTTTGTAACTCCCGAATCTCACCATACAACTCAGGCTCCACGGTCAAGTCACTAAGAGCATCTCCTTTCCGGATCATGAAAATTCCCATCTCCCATAGTTCGCCATGCAACCTCACTCGCGATCTGGCACAATTCAAAGCATGAACAGATTTCCTACTTAGGGCGTCAGCTACCACATTTGCCTTGCCCTCATGGTAGACAATCTGCATATCGTAGTCTCCAATCAACTTTATCCACCTCCTCTGTCTCATGTTCAACTCTCGCTGGGTGTAGATATACTTCAAACTCTTGTGATCAGAAAACACCTTAAAAGTGGCTCCATAAAGATAATGGCGCCACAATTTAAGTGCAAAGACCACTGCTCCCAATTCCAAATCATGAGTCGGATAATTTTCTTCATAAGTCTTCAATTGGCGAGAAGCATACGCGATCACCCTACCATTCCGCATTAGCACACAACCCAATCCATGCTTCGAAGCGTCAGTATAAACTTCAAAATTATCACTCACGACTGGAAAAGCAAGGATAGGAGTTGTTGTCAGACGTTCCTTAAGGGTCAGGAATGCCTTCTCACAACTCTCATCCCAGATGAAACGGTTCTCCTTCCTCATTAACGACGTCAACGGCTTTGCTATCTTCGAAAAATCCTTGACAAACCTCCGATAATAACCAGCCAATCCCAGAAAGCTTCGAATCTCACTCACATTCTTCGGACTTTGCCACTTAGTCAGAGCCTCGATCTTACTAGGGTCAACAAACACCCCCTCCTTGGAAATTATATGCCCCAGAAATGCGACCTTCTCCAGCCAGAACTCATACTTACTCAGCTTAGCATTGAGCTTATGCTCCTCTAGGGTCTGAAGTACCCTCCTCAAATGATCCTCATGCACCTCCGCCATCTTGGAATATACTAGGATATCATCAATGAACACCACCACGAACTTATCCAGATATGGGCTAAAGACTCGGTTCATCAAATCCATGAACACAGCTGGAGCGTTAGTCAATCTGAATGGCATAACCACAAATTCATAGTGGCCATACCTCGTTCTGAAAGCGATCTATGGAATATCTTCATCTTTTATTCTCAACTGATAATACCCTGATCTCAAGTCAATCTTAGAGAAAACCCCAGCTCCACTTAACTGATCAAACAGGTCGTCAATCCTGGGTAAAGGGTATCGGTTCTTGATGGTTACATTATTCTGCTCTCGATAGTCTACACAAAGCCTCAAACTCCCATCATTCTTCTTCACCAACAGAACAGGTGCTCCCCAGGGCGACACACTGGGTCGGATGAATCCTTTCTCAGCTAGTTCATCCAATTGTTTCTTCAATTCCTCCATCTCCTTCGGTCTCATACGGTACGGTGCTTTAGATATTGGTCCCGCCCCTGGTTTTAGGTCAATGGAAAATTCCACTTCCCTCCTTGGCGGTAACCCTGGAACATCATCTCTGAATACTCCCTCAAACTCCCACACCACTGGTATCTCACTAGTCTTAGGGGTCTCAGCCTCACAATTCCAAATCTGGCATAAGATCAGGCTCTCTCCTTTCCTTAAGCTGGACTTAAGGGTATTGACGGAAATGAATTTGATTTTAGGTTTGACTCGATATCCCTTGTAAGACACCCTCACTCCTTTAGGTCCCTTCAAGGAAATTTTCTTTTGATGACAGTCAATAAAAGCTCGATACTTTCCCAGCCAGTCCATCCCTAGAATCACCTCAAAACCCCCCAGTGGAAATTCTATGAGGTCACAATAAAAAGTTGCTTCCCCGATTTTGATGGGTATACTTCTATAAACTCTATCACAAGTGATTGACTCTCCTAAAGGTATGGTCACGGAATCCACGACCAAGTCATACCTCTCAAGTCCCAAGGCCCTAACATGCTCTCTAGACACAAAAGCATGGGTCGCACCGGAATCGAAAAGTACGAAAGTAGGTTTAGAGTTCACAAGAAAAGTATCGGTCACCACATGAGCATCATCCTTAGGCCTTAGCTACCTGTTTTCCCATGGCAAAAGGCTTGCCATTGGATTTAGCTCCACTCTGACTGGCACTAGATGTCCCAGCCTGCTGGTTCCCTTCCGCTCCCGTCTTCTGATTGCTTCCACCTCCATTGTATTGATTTTGGTACGAACGGTTCTGATTGTTGTTATAGTTCCTCTGATAATTGTTGCTGCCTCCAGACTTCGCACCCCCACCATAGTTTGACATGGGTGTACGATAGCCACTGCTACCATATAAGACTGAGTGCGTGATCCCTGATATCCTGACGTAGGCGTACGATAACCCCCGGACTGATTCCCTCCAGATGAGCGACACACCGCCTGGTTGTGCCCCCTCTTTCCACAGCCAAAACAAACTATCCCAATCGAACCACTGCCAGAACCCCCACTCATGTGATTTCCCCCACTCTGATTCCTCACTCCTCCGGAAGCATTGTTGCTGAAATACCAGCTATACTTGTTGGTGCTTTGGTTCTTCGACCCCGAACTTTCAGTCACTACTTCAGCCTTCCTCTTTTTAGACTTTGTCTTCTTGTCCTCCTTTATCATTTCTGAGACCCTCTCCGCCGCCCCAGCCCTTAAGTAGATGTCCCGGACTGTGGTGGGCGGAGCTGCAATCAGTCTCTTCTTGATATTGATTGACAACCCCCTCTCAAACTTCATCGCCAACATAACATCATCAAAACCCATGTCCCCTACTGTAACACCCCCATTTATTTAAGGGCCTGTACTAGGACTCCTCAGATAAATAAGGGTGTTACCATCTCGGTTTCCCGAGGCAGTAGATACAAAGGAAGATAAACAGTACTTTAAATTAACCTTAAACTCAAAACATGTTCTTACATATGCAAAGGTCTTAACAACATAAATAAAGTACAACTCGTATTAAACTGACTAAGGTGATCTAGACATCTAATCTGGTCCGGATCCAAGCTCTTCCTCCCATAGCTCCCCCTTAGTCTCAGCCACCTGTAAATCTGCTCCCCAATAATTGGTTCATCACAGGTGATCACGAACACACAGGGTCAACCACGAGGTTGAGTAGGGAAAACAATAAATATAACAATATAGTAAACTCCGCACCGATCCAACGCCAATAAACTCCGCACCGATCCAACACCATATAAACTCCGCACCGATCCAACACCATATAAACTCCGCACCGATCCAACACCATATAAACTCCGCACCGATCCAACACCATATAAACTCCGCACCGATCCAACACCAAATATACTCCGCACCGATCCAACACCATATAAACTCCGCACCGATCCAACACCAAATATACTCCGCACCGTATCACAAGACCCAATAGATAATCACATCATATAATATCTCACAATAATTTAAATAACACATTATAACGATCACATGATATTATTTCACCACCAAGCTTCATATGAAAATAAGAGTAGATTGCACATCATATAATAGTATTATCCCCTACCTGAATTAGCAGGAAACGTAGATACACCCGAGGCTTGTCAAAAATGTTCCACGCGAAACTCGCTACCTAAAGAGATATACGTAACAATTAACAATCTTCCCGTACTCCTTAACTATCAAACTTACTAAAAATAGTAACCTTCCATAAGCGGAAAGTTTCCATAAATAGAAACTTTCCCAACATAGTAACTTTCCAAAAATAGAAACCCCTATGACTTACATAATTCTCGACTCGCATATTTAATTAACACGGAACAACAACTAAAATAAAGATTTAACCAATTAAAACATACTAATGATGTTGTTAAGTATATGATAAATGATAACAACAACAATAATAAGAATAATAACAAAATTCTAATAATAATAATAATAATAATAATACATCATACTACTCAAACAAAGCCCACGACTCCAGCCCTAGCACGACTCCAACACCACCCCCAACACAGCCGCCTAAACCTCCACGAAACTCCTGCCCACACCCAACGACCACCAACCCAGACACCCACACACACCGGCCATCATGTCTACCCACCACCAGGCCGTCGACTAGCACCGGCGAGATGCACCAGGCCACGAATTCAGGCCTGACCCACCTCCTGTACTCCCTGGTTCGCAAAACAGACCCATAACGACTCCCGCAACAACCACCCATAACCCTTGAAAACACCCACACCTCACCACTGACACGCAAACTAGACACCACGGTGGTACCACCGCGTCGACCTCCCCCGAGTCAACGGTGGTACCACCCCCAAACTCCTTACCTGAACACATAAACCAGACGACCACCTGAACTCCTTATGACCAGGGGTGATAAATACCCCTCCTACGCCGACACCGACGCACTAAAACCACCACGACCACCCCCTTGACACCCCTTAACCACCCAGTAACGCATAACAACACTAACAAGACCACCACGACTAAACACAACCCTTCGACAGTGCTTGACAAAACGACTAAACACAACCGTGATAAATAACGTCAGATGCATACCTGACTTCAGATCCAACTTCTGGGAAAACGTGACGGTGGTTGTGGCCGTGAGCACACTCCTTCTCTTCTGTGTGGTGGCGGCAGTGAGATTAGGGTGTCAATTGTGTATAGACTAGGTCAGAGATGAGGTCTTTTTGCAGTCCAAAATGACGGCAGGGTAGGGTTTAAACGTGAGATGTGAGTTTGTGAGTGGCTAGGGTTGCGTTAGGGTTTGTCAAACGTGTGGTTGTTTGCTTTGCACAACTAACGAGGCCCAAGACTCTACCCTTTGGTCTCGTGCTCGAGCCCCAACTAAGGCATACAACACAATTTAAATCATATAAACATGTACACTTATCAAGTAATAAATCGTTGTAGTTTAAAACTATCTTTTCGTCGCGAAACAAGATCAATTATCGTAACGAAAATATACGGGTATTACAGTCTTCCCCCCTTAAATTGAACTTCGTCCCGAAGTTCATCCTCACTTAGGTGAGAAACACGAAACGATATATACAACAACCAACCCCAAACGAACTTGGAAGGAAAAACATCACAAAAAGTTGACTTATATCACAGAATGATGGTTGATGCAAGAGGTCAGGGGTTCGAACCCCTTGACAAGCTTTATGTGATTATAAGGTTAGAAACCCTAGATCCTTACTTCGATCCCCACTACCGACTATTTTTATGTCTAAACACATACGAACAAATACGATTATATGTCGTTGACCGCATCATTAAACATATATATATTCTTTTAGAAATAAAACTCGGGTTATTACAGTCTTCCCCCCTTAAAATGAACTTAGTCCCGAAGTTCAACCACAGTCAGGTGATAACCAATCCCGCTCACACGAACTTAGAACAAAGACATTAACAACACATCAACTTGGGACATGAATGCCTCGAATATAAATGCCCAGGAAATATCAACACACTAACATAGTAAATAATAAGGTAAAAGTACGGAGTATTACAGTCTCCCTTCCTTAGAATGAACTTCGTCCCGAAGTTCACCACCACAAAACGGTAAAGAACACTTAGCAACATGAACAAACACAAGTGACGCTTAAGAAACGCGAGATGTTACATCCTATCCCCCTTAAGAAAACGGTACCAAACACGAACATGATACTTCAACAATCACAATATAGACTGTAACATACGTAGCATGGTTATCAAGTATATTCAAATAATCACGACATATCAGTTAGTCATGTCATAACAACTAACCATATCATAAAATCATTAAGATTTTACAATCCTATCCTCCTTAAAAACACGGTTACGTCCCCGTAACCTCATTATAACATCCCAACTCATTACTCCGTCCTACTCACTACTTTATCTCAAAAGATCTTACTCCAAGAAACCAAGTATCGTAAACTCATCATCGAACCTAAGACCAAAGACAAGGGGTGAGTGATCTAGCATTTAACTTAAAACCATACCTCCAAAGCAACACTCTCATCTCAATATCGATTCCAAACTCAAATAACTCAGTAATCATAGTTACTCTGGACCGTAAACATAACTCGTCGCACATGCCCAATAACTCAATACTAGTAACCAATCTCCACCTCACCTTTAATATTAATATTAACATCAATATCGTCAGAGGTTCACAGAACCGTGCACAACACTTAAAGTATGAACTTTAAGCTACTCACCCACAAGTCTTAATCAAAGGTAACAATGATAAAAAAAAAAAAATTACGACCAGAACACAACTCGAGCTTATCAACCAAAAGACCAAAACGAATCCTTAACATCAATATCCGAACTTTGAACTTACACTTTACTAGCTCACTTAGCAACGTACTAAGATTAATTCTCTAGCGCTTGCTCATCATATCATTCATATCAATAAATTTCATGCAAAAGGACATTACCATACTCTTGTCCAAATTAGTTCCATCAAAATAAAGTTATATAACATAACACAACTAATCACGTACCAAAAGTTTACCGTTTTCACAGCTCAACCCAACTCACAACAAAAGAATTATCTTATCAAAAGAATTTATTAACTATCAAAATAAAGGAACGATTATAAATTTTCAACCCAAATAAGTACTTGTAAGAAACCCATAGCAATCATCACGCAACATGTATATAACCTCGAGCAATAATAAGAATATTATGATCGGTAGGAGACGCGTATGCAGTAAAACAGAATCAGAGTGATTAACACCTACATACTCTTGGAATTTTAAACACAGGGTTAATATATTCACAACATTGTAACAATCAAGAAGCTCATAGCTCATAATTGGCAACTTAAAATATTTCATGCTCATAATCATATTATAGAAGCAATTCATATTTAGGAAAAGGCATAGCGCAAGATTAATTAACGTAATTAAACACGGAATATTGACACATTTCCCAAGGTATACATAACTCATAGACTCACAAGATCATTTAACATCCCTAGATATCAATCAGTTAACAAAAATCACTTAGGTACATTTCCCACCCACTCATATACAACGAGCAGCAATTAAATATTCAAGCAGGATTTCATCTACACATAGCTACATGACTGTCATTTTCCAAACAATCACCACAATTATCAAACATCAAGCTTAAACCTGGTTTATCATTCTGAAAATATTTTGAAAAGTCTGAAACATTGAAAGGGTTGTTGGAGACAAATATAAACACGAATCAAAGACAATTTTACAAGTTGTAGATCGAATCAAGACTACACGGAAACATTCTGACTCTCCTTCACTAAAACATTGGTTTGTAATTCATGAATTATGAAAACAAAATTAACGATAAAAGTCAACGAATTCATCAGGCTAGTACTTCCACAAATCATATGTCAACAATTGATAATTCAACACATCTTCATCAGATCCCAATATAACAGTATACTTGAAAAGTTATAAAGATTATAATCACAGGAACTAGACAGCAAGAGCGTTGGCATAATTGAAACGGTTCCATATTAAACTTGACGAAATAAACAAGGTTACGTTATCATATAGTAAGGTTCATATTCATATCATATGCATAATTCACATATCAGAATATCACGTGACACATCACATAGTTCGTATTTGATTAAACTGGCATACGAAATTTACATAACTCACAATTCCACTAATTACACATTACACAGCAACTTACAACAATCATTACTAAATAACAGCTTAGCTAACGTGCGAGCGATCATAGTTTTTAGAAATTATAAAGAACTAGCTAAACATAGGAAAATAATCGAATGCATATCTCAAACGAATTATTTATTACACAACTCAATTGGTCTGGACGAGAACTTTACAGCAATTCAACAGAAAATTAGTCAACTTGCAGGAATCAAAACTAAATAAAGACTCATTAAGATTTTACATGGCCTAGCATCTTAAAAACGTAAACGCTCATTCTAAACAGCAGAGGTGAGATTATGCATAAACAATAACTAAGCCTTAAATGATTTCTTTTACAAAGGATGGGTCAAAACGAAATTGTGCAGCAACAATCTAACCACGGTCAACCAAAAGATTTATTGCACTCAAAATATAACTCCTATTAACATGAAGCCAACAGCATTGTACACCAACTCGAAAGGTTGTCATACATAAAATTTTCATACTCAAATATGGAACACATTTCTGATAGTATTCTGTACAAACATGGTAACATCCAGGAAACTTATTAAAACAATTTGATTCTTTTACAACTTCACTTTGCTACCTCGAAACCCAACCATTCTGCTTTCGAAACATGTTGACATATAACTGGAGCATAGACATTACTTGTACGGTATTATCATTCATTTCTCATTATTACCATACTCTTTATCTGGATCACGGTAATTAAGGATTTCAATTCTGAAAGTAGGATCAACTAAGTAACTTGATTGTTATACATGTGTATCTAAAGAAACTAGGTTCAACTATCGCATAATCATAACTTATCCAGGTACGGAAACATAAACTATAAGCTACGATGAAGTCCCATATTGATTACGAACTTCACACCAACTTTAAATGCGTATAGTAGGCATAAAATCTTAAGTACGATATATGCAACACATATCTATATACATTCATGGCTTATGGAAACACATTCCGCATATCACTAGACATGGATTACTATAACGTATATTTATGAGGCCAACTAGATTACTCATCCTTACAAGGAGTTAAACATCAGATTCATATACTAACGATAGTCATTTAAATATCAGGTGATCATCTGAACATTTCAAATACTGAATTCATATGGGCACACCACTCTTAACTATTGCTCAACAATTACACCTCCATCCTCTTGGGATATCAATTAAATCATCCAACTCGTTCCACATTTCATATCTCACATATTCTTCTAACACACAACATTCATGTTAACTCACATATTACTTACCTCATTCTGCACCTGCAAGAACGTTAGTACCAGATAACGAGGTTACTATATAATCTACCCCACTTTTCAATTTCTCTCATTGGGTTCCCGAGACAGAACAGAAAGGGCCCAGGACTGGTGTGAGGGGGCCCCTAACTCATCCCGTTCCTCTTTGGGGCGCCTATCAGTTTCATCTCGGGGTTCATTTTATTAGACTCTTCCTACGTTCATTATTATTCATTTGGTTTAGGCCTGAGGATCGTTCGCTCTGATACCACTTTGTAACACCCCCATTTATTTAAGGGCCTGTACTAGGACTCCTCAGATAAATAAGGGTGTTACCATCTCGGTTTCCCACTTTGTAACACCCCCATTTATTTAAGGGCCTGTACTAGGACTCCTCAGATAAATAAGGGTGTTACCATCTCGGTTTCCCGAGGCAGTAGATACAAAGGAAGATAAACAGTACTTTAAATTAACCTTAAACTCAAAACATGTTCTTACATATCCAAAGGTCTTAACAACATAAATAAAGTACAACTCGTATTAAACTGACTAAGGTGATCTAGACATCTAATCTGGTCCGGATCCAAGCTCTTCCTCCCATAGCTCCCCCTTAGTCTCAGCCACCTGTAAATCTGCTCCCCAATAATTGGTTCATCACAGGTGATCACGAACACACAGGGTCAACCACGAGGTTGAGTAGGGAAAACAATAAATATAACAATATAGTAAACTCCGCACCGATCCAACGCCAATAAACTCCGCACCGATCCAACACCATATAAACTCCGCACCGATCCAACACCATATAAACTCCGCACCGATCCAACACCATATAAACTCCGCACCGATCCAACACCATATAAACTCCGCACCGATCCAACACCAAATATACTCCGCACCGATCCAACACCATATAAACTCCGCACCGATCCAACACCAAATATACTCCGCACCGTATCACAAGACCCAATAGATAATCACATCATATAATATCTCACAATAATTTAAATAACACATTATAACGATCACATGATATTATTTCACCACCAAGCTTCATATGAAAATAAGAGTAGATTGCACATCATATAATAGTATTATCCCCTACCTGAATTAGCAGGAAACGTAGATACACCCGAGGCTTGTCAAAAATGTTCCACGCGAAACTCGCTACCTAAAGAGATATACGTAACAATTAACAATCTTCCCGTACTCCTTAACTATCAAACTTACTAAAAATAGTAACCTTCCATAAGCGGAAAGTTTCCATAAATAGAAACTTTCCCAACATAGTAACTTTCCAAAAATAGAAACCCCTATGACTTACATAATTCTCGACTCGCATATTTAATTAACACGGAACAACAACTAAAATAAAGATTTAACCAATTAAAACATACTAATGATGTTGTTAAGTATATGATAAATGATAACAACAACAATAATAAGAATAATAACAAAATTCTAATAATAATAATAATAATAATAATACATCATACTACTCAAACAAAGCCCACGACTCCAGCCCTAGCACGACTCCAACACCACCCCCAACACAGCCGCCTAAACCTCCACGAAACTCCTGCCCACACCCAACGACCACCAACCCAGACACCCACACACACCGGCCATCATGTCTACCCACCACCAGGCCGTCGACTAGCACCGGCGAGATGCACCAGGCCACGAATTCAGGCCTGACCCACCTCCTGTACTCCCTGGTTCGCAAAACAGACCCATAACGACTCCCGCAACAACCACCCATAACCCTTGAAAACACCCACACCTCACCACTGACACGCAAACTGGACACCACGGTGGTACCACCGCGTCGACCTCCCCCGAGTCAACGGTGGTACCACCCCCAAACTCCTTACCTGAACACATAAACCAGACGACCACCTGAACTCCTTATGACCAGGGGTGATAAATACCCCTCCTACGCCGACACCGACGCACTAAAACCACCACGACCACCCCCTTGACACCCCTTAACCACCCAGTAACGCATAACAACACTAACAAGACCACCACGACTAAACACAACCCTTCGACAGTGCTTGACAAAACGACTAAACACAACCGTGATAAATAACGTCAGATGCATACCTGACTTCAGATCCAACTTCTGGGAAAACGTGATGGTGGTTGTGGCCGTGAGCACACTCCTTCTCTTCTGTGTGGTGGCGGCAGTGAGATTAGGGTGTCAATTGTGTATAGACTAGGTCAGAGATGAGGTCTTTTTGCAGTCCAAAATGACGGCAGGGTAGGGTTTAAACGTGAGGTGTGAGTTTGTGAGTGGCTAGGGTTGCGTTAGGGTTTGTCAAACGTGTGGTTGTTTGCTTTGCACAACTAACGAGGCCCAAGACTCTACCCTTTGGTCTCGTGCTCGAGCCCCAACTAAGGCATACAACACAATTTAAATCATATAAACATGTACACTTATCAAGTAATAAATCGTTGTAGTTTAAAACTATATTTTCGTCGCGAAACAAGATCAATTATCGTAACGAAAATACACGGGTATTACACCTACATAGCTCACCAACTGGATAAATTTCCTATAATAGGCCTCCACCGTCATATCCTCCGTCATACGGAAGGTATCGAACTCCTCTCTCAGCTTACTTTTCTGGAATTCTGGTAGGAACACTTCATATAGGATCCTCTTAAATACGATCCAGGCAACAAACTCGGTCCCATCCTCTCTAGTTGCCTCTCGGATCTCTCCCTTGTTCCCGGTCCACCAGTCACCGGCCATACCCCTCAGATAGTGGGCTGCTTGGTCGACCCTTAGTTCTTCGGGGCAATCCACCAATTCGAACAGGTTACTGAATTCCCGTCACCAAGCCCCTAGCAGATGAGGTCCCCCCCCTCCCCAGTGAATTGGGTAGGGTGATGCCTCGCGATAATCGTGCTCATTTTTGCGGAATCCATACGTTTGGCCTTTAGGGCCTCGTTCTCGGCTATCAAACGATCCAATTCATCTTGCGTGATATTAGCGACATTGTTTCTTCGCGGAGGCATACTATAATACAAAAGAAAAGAAATGAGTCCCGACTTATGTGGGCACCCATTTGGGTTAGGGCTATAGTCCCTAAACAATAGAGTCTTTTTAAATAACTTACATGCCGAGTAACATTCATTTATAACATGGCTCAGGGATCACATAACCACATATCGCTAGACATGATAAAAATTACTGACATGATTCAAATCACCTCATACATCCATATTAATATACACCTTTTGTATTCATATAAATAAAATTCTTTCATGCTCATGCCCTTACTGGCTTTTCCAATCGTTCACATATACTAAGAGTTCTTATAACATTCTTATCACAATTCAGCAACACTTCCGTTACTTCCTATTCTACCCTTTTCTGTCGTATATACACTCTGGGTTCCCGGGTAAAACTGAGAGGGCCAATGGTTCGGTGTGAGGGGGCCCCAGACTCATACTTCCCCTTTAGTGTGCTCCTAACAGTCCTATCCCGGGGTTCATTTTTATTTAGACTCTTCCTAAATTCATTGGGTTCATTAGTTAGGCCTGAGGATCGTTCGCTCTGATACCACTTTGTAACACCCCCATTTATTTAAGGGCCTGAACTAGGACTCCTCAGATAAATCGGGGTGTTACCATCTCGGTTTCCCGAGGTAGTAGATACAAAGGAAGGAAAAACAATATTTTATTATTAATGTTAACTCAGAAACAAGTTTATACAACCAAATTAAAAACTGTCTTGTGAAATAAAGTTACAACTCATGACTAACAACTATAGTGATCTAGACTAGTCTGGTCCAAATCCAAGCTCTCCCTTCCCGTTGCTTCCCATAGTCTCAGCCACCTGTCAATCTGCTCCCCAATAAATTGGTTCATCACAGGTGATCACGAATACACAGGGTCAACCATGAGGTTGAGTAGAGGAAAAGTAAACAAACATTATAAATAGAAATTCAATCATTCCCACTCCGCACCGATCACAAGGCCAATTAACTCCGCACCGATCACAAGGCCCATTATCTCCGCACCGATCACAAGGCCCATTAACTCCGCACCGATCATAAGGCCAATTTCTCATCACCTCATATCATATCGCAGAAATATATAATCAAATAACACATTGTACCAACTATAAGATAATATATAATAATCATGGTTATCGTCAAACAACAACAGAGTAACTATCATTATATGCACAATATTTCCCCTACCTCGAATAGCAGAAGCGCAGACAGATTCCAAAGCTCGCTAGACACGCGAAAACCGCTACCTAAACACGTATTCGTAATAAAATAATAAACTTCCCGAACCCATAACAACCTACACTTACTATAAATAGAAACCTTCCATAAGTGGAATGTTTCCATAAATAGAAATTTTCCAAACATAGAAACTCCCATGACTCCGTAATTTCCCGACTCATAACTTTAATTAACACGAATAAGACCAACATAAAACAAAGATAAAGTAATAAAATAATATTAGCAATAATAATAATAATAATAATAATAATAATAATAATAATAATAATAATAATAATAATAATAATTAAAAAGACAAACACTCCTTCCTTACCCAACACCCGACTCACCACAACTACCCCCCTATCACCACCGTGCTACTGCCGCAGCCACCCACAACCACCAGCCTACAAACCTAGCACCACCACCTACCACCACGACCACCAGTACCCCTTCGACCATTCCCGTCGTGGTGAACCAGGGCCCCAAACCAGGCCTGGTTCATCACGTCAATCACCAAACCAGACCTATACACCAGTCCATCGACACCCATCCAGCCACCTATACCACCCTCACCTATCACCACAACCACCCTGGACACCATACCCATAAGACTCGGTGGTAACACCGTGTTGACCTCCCCTGAGTCGACAGTGTTACCACCCCCAAGTACTCACATATACCACCGTTCAGCGACTCCTCAGAACAAAACAGAAACCCCTGACAACCCCCTAAATACACCCTTATTCCACCACACCCAGCCACCGTTGACCACCACGACTCCCCTCTCCTGAAAATCCTAACACCACCTGACTCCCTGACCCGTGACTCATACTAATTAGACACGAATCATGACTCAAACACACAAACGCTATACATACAGGAGTCGTGAAACAGAGAAATAAAACGAACACCATCAACTATCATAGACTCGTAAAAACAACCCTTTACAACCACCTTTAACAACCAACGACACCCAAACAACACTTTACATATGCTCTTTACATGTTCTATTACGAAATTATGCAGAGACATCAAAGATTCGTCGTGTACTCAACGTGATAAACTCAACTGATTACGTGATGAAACTATAAAACCAACAGGGACTGATTAACGTGTGGTGACTTACCAGATCTAAGGCTAATTCGAACCACCGCAAGCTATCCTACGACCACCGTGCACAGCTTCTTCACCTTCTTTGATGCGACGGCTAGGGTTTTGTGGTGTTTGAATGAGGATTAGGGTAGGTCTTAGGTTTAGGGAAGGAGTAAAAAGGTGACGGCAGGAGGTCTGTTTAATAGGGTTTGTGTTTGTGTTTCTCAAGTCAGCCGTGGGCTTGGGTGGTGCATGCATTACGAGGCCCAAGTCAACGTGCTAGAGGTCCAGGGATCGATCCCTCATAACAACATAACAACCCTCATAACAACATAGCCATTATGCTAAAGGTCTAGGGATCGAACCCTCGTGACAACATAGCTACATGACTTGTTAACTACTTAAACATAGTTACTTAAAATCGTAAAACAACTATCGACACAAAGTAAACTTAATTATCGAGTCTAGATGTATGAGGGGCTTACCCATTTCTCCTGCACGCTTAACTAGCAACATGTATGAGGGGCTAGTAAATAAGCTCACCTGTCTGATGCAGAGATGTCATTCAAAGTATTTGTCTTATGCAGGGAAAGCTCAAATTATTCAATCTGTAATATTTGGCTTAAGTAACTTTTGGGGTGGCTGTTTGCTCCTTCCATCTTCTGTCTGCAAATTTCTTACCCAGTCTTGCAGGCACATTTTTTGGGGCCCTGACAGAAAAATGATATTCAAAAGTTGGTCTTCCATTTGCCTACCATGGAAGGAGGGTGGATTCAATCTTAAACATATCTGCACATGGAACAAGGCAACCATGCTGAAATGGCTCTGGCATATTGACCATGGCACTGGTACTATTTGGGCCTCTTGGATAAAACCCTACTTTCTTACTAGCCACACTATATGGAATCTCCAGAGCAAGGATTTTTTCCCAGAAAGCTTAAGAGGTATCATCAAGGCTAGGGATACTATCATTGCTCAATTTGGCAGTCCTCTTTATGCTCAGCAAATGCTTGGCAAATGCACTATTAAGGGACGAATCTCTGTTGGCCTGATCTATAATGCAATTCGGCAGCGTGGCTCCTCTCATGTCTGCTATCAGTCTATTCAAAAGCCCTCCATTATTCCTAAGCATGGAATAATACTCATGCTAGCTACCCAAAGGAAACTGCCTAAAATTGATTGTATTAATGCTAGAGGACTATGCTTGGTTAATAGATGCAGCCTCTGTAAAAATGTTGTTGAGAGCTCCAGACATCTGTTCTTCCAATGTTCCTTCTCCCAAGCTCTACTTCTGAATATTGCCCACTGGATGGGTATATCATTCCCGTCTTCCCAGCTGCATAGTATCCTGAACTGGGCAAATCACAGGAAATTCAGTGTGAAATGGCGTAAGAATTGGCTTTTCATGAGCATTGCAGCCATGGTCTATAGCATCTGGGGTGAGCGTAATTATAGAACGTTTAGGAATCAGGAAAGGCAGCTGATAGATGTTGCACCAGAGATCAAGGTTGTTGTTAAAGTATACTTGGCTCATAAAGAAAACTCACAGTAGTTGTATGACATCATTGATGTCTTAGGCAGTTAGACTAGCTTTAGTCTTTGTTGGTTAGTGGTTATTTCTTTGTAAGAACTAACCCATGTATCCATTTGTTTGAATATATGGAAATATCTTTCTTGCAAAAAAAAAACTATAATTTTTTCAAATAAATATAATGATACCATATTGTGTGACACAATAATTATTTCTTTTGTTTTTATAGCAGTTTAAATTGTCGTTACAAAGTGACAAATATATACATGTGATTTAGTTAACTTATTTTCCGGAAACTTATATGTGAATGGGGATGGTTAATGTCCTTATGAGGATGGTCTACAAATACGTATGTGATCTCAACTAATTTTATCATTATACATAAATATGCATAGAATAACAATGGTCGGAATTTATTCCATATAGATCAAATAAAATATTAATAATTTGAACGACGTAAATAAAATCATTCTCGAAAAAAAATTATATTGACGTTGTTTTAAAATAATGAGTAAGCATTCGTATCTCTCAATATTAGGGTATGTTCATAATAAATGAAAAATGTTAATTTTTAACATAATACTAAAGAATATAAAACATAATTTATTACATTACCTACAAAATAAAATTGATTACTCTTATGTCTTGATAATAAACACATACAAGGCAGTTATTAATCAAATCACAGAAGTACCGTAGATTTAAAGAAGACCATGTCGTCATTCACATTTACGGTAATTCAGTGACTTATTAATCATGACCATGAGAAACGATAGTGATATGATTACACTAAACCACAAAACGTATTCAACAAAATAAAAGCATATGTCTTGTATGCGATGTAATAATGATTTCTTTTATTTATATAGGCGAAGAGATGCTTCTCAACATGTTATAAAATATTACAAGCAATATCATTTACTTTTTAAGGAATTTAATAATTCAAAGGTGCGTGATTAATGTCCTTAAATAGATTATTTAGAAATACGTATGTGATCTTAATAATTTATCATTAGTCCTCAAAACGTTATAAATTTGTACATGCAATTTAGTGTAATTTTTAAGGAAACATATTATTCAAAGACGAATGATTAACGTATGTAAAAGCATAATATTTGAATAAATATGTCATAACCACGAACTTTATCGTTATAAGTAAATATGGATATATTAAAAATAGTCACATTGTACGTATTCCAAATGGTTCTAGTATAATTAATATACACCTAAATAAATTAAATATCTTATTTCAACAACATTGAATTTGTGAGAAAATAAAGATATTAAAACTAATATTTGCAAGTAAAAAACATATTTTATTAAAATAAATGTAAAATTATATTTATAATTTTCTCTTATGTGATAATTGTATAGTGACGTGACAATTAATAATCATATAAGAGAAACTCAATAGATTTAATGAGAACCATGTTTTCACTCAAATTTATGGTAATTCATTGGTTGTTTAATCTCGACCCCGATAATCTCCTTTTGAAAAGACTGAATGATTACACTAAACTATATTTTTTTCAAATAAATATAATGATACCATATTCTGTGACACAATAATTATTTCTTTTGTATTTATAACAGTTTAAATTGTCGTTACAAAGTGACAAATATATACATGTGATTTAGTTAACTTATTTTCCGGAAACTTTTAAGTGAATGGGGATGGTTAATGTCTTTTTGAGGATGGTCTACCAATACGTATGTGATCTCAACTAATTTTATCATTATACATAAAAATGCATAGAATAACAACGGTCGGAATTTATTCCATACGGATCAAATAAAATATTAATAATTTGAACGACGTAAATAAAATCATTCTCGAAAAAAAATTATATTTTAGTTGTTTTAAAATAATAAGTAAGCCTTCTTACCTCTCAATATTAGGGTATGTTCATAATAAATGAAAAATGTTAATTTCTAACATAATACTAAAGAATATAAAACATAATTTATTACATTACCTACAAAATAAAATTGATTACTCTTATGTGTTGATAATAAACACATACAAGGCAGTTATTAATCAAATCACAGAAGTACCGTAGATTTAAAGAAGACCATGTCGTCATTCATATTTACGGTAATTCAGTGACTGATTAATCATGACCATGAGAAACGATAGTGATATGATTACACTAAACCACAAAACGTATTCAACAAAATAAAAGCATATCACTTGTATGCGATGTAATAATGATTTCTTTTATTTATATAGGCGAAGAGATGGTTCTTAACATGTTATAAAATATTAATAGCAATATCATTTACTTTTTAAGGAATTTAATAATTCAAAGGTGCGTGATTAATGTCCTTAAATAGATTATTTAGAAATACGTATGTGATCTTAATAATTCATCGTTAGTCCTCAAAACGTTATAAATTTGTACATGCAATTTAGTGTAATTTTTAAGGAAACATATTATTCAAAGACGAATGATTAACGTATGTAAAAGCATAATATTTGAATAAATATGTCATAACCACGAACTTTATCGTTATAAGTAAATATGGATATATTAAAAATGGTTACATTGTACGTATTCCAAATGGTTCTAGTATAATTAAGATACACCTATAAAAATTAAATATCTTATTTCAACAACGTTGAATTTGTGAGAAAATAAAGATATTAAAACTAATATTTGCAAGTAAAAAACATATTTTATTAAAAAAAATGTAAAATTATATTAATAATTTTCTCTTATGTGATAATTGTATAGTGACGTGACAATTAATAATCATATAAGAGAAACTCAATAGATTTAATGAAAACCATGTTTTCACTCAAATTTATGGTAATTCATTGGTTGTTTAATCTCGACCACGATAAACTCCTTTTGAAAAGACTGAATAGTTACACTAAAGTATAATTTTTTCAAATAAATAAAATGATACCATATTCTGTGACACAATAATTATTTCTTTTGTTTTTATTGCACTTTAAATTGTCGTTACAAAGTGACAAATATATTCCGGAAACTTATAAGTTAATGGGGATGGTTAATGTCCTTATGAGAATGGTGTACCAATACGTATGTGATCTCAACTAATTTTATCATTATACATAAATATGCATAGAATAACATCGTTCGGAATTTATTCCATATGGATCAAATAAAATATTAATAATTTGAACGACGTAAGTAAAATCATTATCGAAAAAAAATTATATTGAAGTTGTTTTTAAATAATAAGTAAGCCTTCTTATCTCTCAATATTAGGGTATGTTAAAAAATGTTAATTTCTAACATAATACTAAAGAATATAAAACATAATTTATTAAATTACCTACAAAATAAAATTGATTACTCTTATGTCTTGATAATAAACACATACAAGGCATTTATTAATCAAATCACAGAAGTACCGTAGATTTAAAAAAGACCATGTCGTCATTCACATTTACAGTAATTCAGTGACAACTTAATCATGACCATGAGAAACGATAGTGATTTGATTACACTAAACCACAAAACGTATTCAATAAAATAAAAGCATATCTCTTGTATGCGATGTAATAATGATTTCTATTATTTATATAGGTGAAGAGATGGTTCTCAACATGTTATAAAATGATACATGCAATATTTTTACTTTTTAAGGAATTTTATAATTCAAAGGTGCGTGATTAATGTCCTTAAATAGATTATTTAGAAATAAGTATGTGATCTTAATAAATTATCATTAGTCCTCAAAACGTTATAAATATGTACATGCAATTTAGTGTAATTTTAAAGGAAACATATTATTCAAAGGCGAAAGATTAACGTATGTATGTAAAAGGATAATATTTGAATAAATATGTATAACCAGGAACTTTATCGTTATAAGTAAATATGGATATATTAAAAATGGTCACATTGTACGTATTCCAAATGGTTTCTGTATAATTAATATTCACCTATATAAATTACATATCTTATTTCAACAACATTGAATTTGTGAGAAAATAAAAATATTACAACTAATATTTGCAAGTAAAAAATATAATTTATTAAAATAAATGTAAAATTATATTTATAATATTCTCTTATGTGATATTTGTATAGTGACGTGACAATTAAAAATCATATAAGAGAAACTCAATAGATTTAATGAGAACCATGTTTTCACTCATATTTATGCTAATTCATTGGTTGTTTAATCTTGACCACGATAAACTCCTTTTGAAAAGACTGAATGATTACACTAAACTATAATTTTTTCAAATAAATATAATAATTCCATATTGTGTGACACAATAGTTATTTCTTTTGTTTTTATAGCACTTTAAATTGTCGTTACAAAGTGAAAAATATATACATGTGATTTAGTTAACTTGTTTTACGGAAACTTATAAGTGAATGGGGATGGTGAATGTCCTTATGATGAGTATGGTCTACAAATACATATGTGATCTCAACTAATTTTATCATTATACATAAATATGCATAGAATAACAATGGTCGGAATTTATTCCGTATGGATCAAATAAAATATTAATAATTTGAACGACGTAAATAAAATCATTCTCGAAAAAGATTATATTGAAGTTGTTTTAAAATAATAAGTAAGCATTCTTATCTATCAATATTAGGGTATGTTCAAAAATAAAAAAATATTAATTTCTAACATAATACTAAAGAATATAAAACATAATGTAATACCTCGTATTTTAATTATAACGTTTCGTATTGATATTGAACTAGACAATAGTATTTGAACGATTTTAACTTATCGAGTAAGGTGTTTTATATTTTATGTTGTAAGTAATATATCGGGTATACGTATTAGTAGTTGTAACGTGTTTTAGATAGTTTTGGGCCTTGCATCTCGTGCCTTTTACACACCAAATATCAGCCTGATTATGAATAAAAATCAGATAAACACTCTACGCTCACCATACCACCTGATATGACCCTCACCCAAAACCCTAACCCTAATCTACTCGACACACAGCAGCCACCCTCAGGCTTTCTACCGCCACTTCAGGGTGTAAGGAGGGAGGTTTGCGCGGTGGACTAAGGAGTGTAGGGCCACTCGTTTTGACGGAGAAACAGGTAAGGTCACACGCTGTTTAGTGTCTCTGTGTATCCTTCATTCCAATTTGTATCTACAACTATGTAATCACGTTTTTGCCTCCGTTTTCCTTATAAGAATGAACTGTGGTGTGTAGTAGTCGTAAGTGAACCCTAGAATGTCGTCTTTGACCACCTAAGGCCGTTGTGTGGGGTGATTCGTCACGGGTGTCAGGGGTTATAGTTTCGAATACCAGAACGTGGGTTGGAGGTATGGTGTTTGCGTGTTGATTCTATGGAGTTCCTGTGCGCGACCGTTTTGTGTAGTAATGTTATTGGCTTGGTGGTAGTCAGGTGTACAGGAGGGCGGTTGTCTAGCCTGGCCCTTTCAGTCTAGCCTGGTCACCCATGAGAGATGTAGAGCGTGGGTAGTATAGAATAAAGGACAGGACCCAATAAATATATATATATTGTACTAACGTTTTCGCAGAAAAGGAATGAGGTAAGTTATGATGTGAAATATGATTGATGATCTGTATTGTGAAGCATGATAATGATATAGAATGTTGGTTGATATATATGACTTCTAAGTATTGAGAACATGAAAATTGGAACGTGACTTTGAAATATAAGCTTGACTTGTATGATGATGTGCATTAGAAGAATACGACTGATCATGAAATGTTGGTTGATCTGAATGATTGAATTGAAAATGGCAGAGAATGGTTGTATATTTATTGAACAATAATTTGGAGTGATATGATCATATGATTTTGGTGATTTGAAATGTCTATATGATATCTGGTTATTAAATGACTATCGCAATTATGTAATATATTGTCTGGTATTTGAATAAAAATGATCAGATTTGTATGTTATATTAATCCATGTCTGGTGATATGCATGCGGCTATATGATCCCTGAACCCGTAGGTAGAGATATAGTAAAATGATATGTGTAATGAGTTGCTGATAAGTGGCACCTTAGTGACTTCTAGGATATATTTACGTACTTAAATAAATTGTGATTGTTACGAGGATAGAAACTACTGCATTGTCTATACATGCATGATGATTGAGTTATTTAGTTAATTTTATTTGCGACTTCGTAATCTTTACCGTTTTGATTTAGATGGCAATTACATTTTAATATGGTGCAATGTGATTTCAATGCTTCAATGATATGTCAACATGTTTTGGAGAAAGTATGATTGTGTGATAATGTGTAGTAATTTTAAAAGAACCAAAATTTTTAATAAATTCCTGGATATTACCTTGTTTGTACGGGCTGCCATTTAAAATGTGTTCTTTATAGGAATGTGAAAATTGTGTGTGTGATAACCTTCTGATTTAGCTTTCCAGTGCTTTTGGTCTCATGTTAATTCGAATTATATTTTCAGAGAAATAAATATCTTAGTCGACAGTGGTCAGATTGTTACTACACAGTTCTGTTTTGACCCATGTCTTTGCAAATGACACCATTTAAACCGTATTTATTGTTTATGCATAATTCCAACTCCACTGTTTATAATATTCATTCATATTTCAAAATGATAAGCCACGTAAAATCTTAATGAGTCGTTAATTAATAGTGATTTTTACAAGTTGCCCAATTTTCTGCTTATTTGCTGAAAAGTTTTGTTCAGACCAACTGAGTTATAAAAGTTGTTATAAATAATTCTCTTAAGCTTTGGAATTGATTCATTTTCCTATGATTATTTAATTCCTTATATTTTCTAAAAACTATAATAGTTTGCAAGATAGCTAAGCGGTTATTTAATTACGATTTTTGGATGTTGCAGCGAGATGTATGATTGTTGAAATTATAAGTTATGTAAGTTTTCAATATAAAAGTTTAATCAAATATAAATTATGTGATGTAACCATGTAATATTCTGATACGACATTAGTAGCATGAACAATAGCCATATGATATGGATGTGAACTTTGTTATATAATAATATAACCTTAATTATTATTGGTGAGTTTTATATAAAGGTAGTTTAATTATACCGACACAATTGTTATGCCACAAGGTGAACTACATATTGTTATGTTTAAATCTGACCACAATGTATTGAATTAGTAATCTGGTTGATATGTGAATTATGGGAAGTGCTAGTCTAGCTTTCGATCTGTAGCTACGTGTTTATGAAATTATGCTTGAATATGAAATTGTTCCGCAAGATATAAACCTCTTATTTCGCAAGTCATATTTACTAGGTTTTATGACAAATGATGTAATGTGAATGGATGAGAAGGGTACCTAAATGATTTTTAAGCCATTTATATCTGGAATTGCTAAGTTGTCTTGCTAGTCTAAGATTGGTGTATATCTCGCGAGATAAGTCAATGTTTCATGTTTAATTACATTGGTTAAAAATTTCTTTATTCCTTTCTATAATATGATTTTGCTTCTATATTATGTTTCTGATCATGAGATGTGTTAATTGTCAAGTATGAACTATGAGTTAGCTGATTGCCTACTTTGACGTAAAAGTGTTAACTTTGTCTTAGAATTCCCAAAGATTTTTAAGTGCAGCATGAAATGGACGAGTATGTTTTGTTGCCTTAAAAGTCGGATGCTAGTTGTCTAGTATAGAGTAATTAACTTCTCAGATGACTTGTGACTGTGGTTTCGATGACTTTATTGAACGATTAGATGTGAAATTTTGTAATAGGGTTACGGGGACGTAACCAGGTCTTACGGAGGATAGGATTGTAAAACCTTGATGATCTTTGATATGGCTAATTGATATGTCCTGCTTGTTTGAATATACTTGATAATCATGTCTACTTTTGTTATGCATTATACTGTAATTCGTGATTTACCTTTTTATTCAGTTATGCAAACTTTGGGGACAAAGTTTTCTTAACGAGGGTAGAATGTAACATTTCGCGTCTTGAAACCAGTATAAGTGTTGTTTGTGTTTGTTTCGTGTTTTTTAGATGTTTCGTTACCGTTACGGGGTGGTGAACTTCAGGACGAAGTTCAATTTAAGGAGGGAAGACTGTAATACCCCGTATTTTAGCATCGGTCAACAACTGTGAAACCGTGTTTTATAATCGTATTTCAAACGAAACGTTTATAAAGTATTTTACGAGAATTGTTATTGTTTATGAATCGTATTTCTACGATTATTTCGTATTTCATAATCATTTGATATTTGATTATTATTTCATAAAATGACGTTTCATTCGTACTTCTTTAATTTCAATAATATATTTATAATTATATATATTTTATAATTTATATTTATTCCTCGTTTTGTAATTACTAATAATTTTATATCCTCATAATTAATATGATTAATATTTACATAATTTGTTAATATAATTATTTATATGTCGCTTATTTTAAGTTACGGGATATAGTTGGGTGAGACCTCGGGATGCGTGATGGACTATTAGACTCGAGTTATGTTTGACGCATGTTGGGCTTGGGCTCGGGTTGATTATGAGAAAACCGTATATGAGAGTAATGACCCATAAACATAAAACACTATATCGACATAATACAACCTAAAAACCCTAATCACCACACCTCCTTTCTACCTCCATCGACACCCAAAAACAAACCCTACCTCGTCTGCCTCCGTCACCTTGTAAACCCTAGTCCCCACCTACCTCGTTGCCTCCACAAATCTGCCCTAAACACCACCGTGGAATTGAAGGAGAATAAAGAGGAAAAACGTAACAGTAACAGCCCATCCCCATTTCGTTTTTTCCCTTGCACTGCAGCAAGTTCGTGAGTATCTATCATGCTCTTTTCATGTCGTTTTATCTGTATATTCTGGTTCTATATAATCTATGTAGTACGTATAACATGGTGGTTATCATTAAACCACCATAGGACCACCGTGGGTGTCACTAAAACAGTCATGAATGTAGGCAGTAGACACGTTATTTTTACTCTGTTTTAGGCGTGTTTGCTCAGTTCGTTTTGGTTGTTTTTCGTTCATACCTTGAGTCAATTCGTGTCGTGGGTCATGGCTGTTAATAGTGGTGTTTTACTAAGTGGCGTTGGTGGTGGTAAGAAGGATTTGTTTAAACAGTAAAAACAAGAGTCCCTGACATAAGGAGAGTCCTCCTCCTTATGTAGCTCTTTTGGCCGAAATTTCCAATAGGGTAGGAGTGGGCTTTCCACTCTTAACTTATTCTAATTTGTGATTCGACCCATTTAGCTAAACTTTATTCGCGGGATTTTAATTATAAATCGTAACATGTTATCAGATATCAATACAGTCGATATATTAATAATGGTCTGACAAAATATGATATTGTATAATTACCCAAATTAATATAACTGTTTATATTAATTCGCGAATACAATATTTAATTAAATATATAACCGTTTATATTTAATTTACGAATTAAACATGTAATCCGTATTAGCTAAAATTATTTAATCCGTATTAAATAATAATCTCAACATCTTATTGACTAATTTAATAGTCAATACCTCTGACTAACTGTTTAGTCTTATCCGGCAAAATGTGACTGTATTTTCATACCTTCACATCTCTCAAACGTGTCCTATAGGTGTGACGTATAGGGACCAGTTGATCACCGCCATCCGTATGACAATAACGTCAAACTTATCTAGCAAGCCAACCGTTATTCATAAACGTGGATCAACTGGTAATAATACAAAAGTATGCCCTTGTGATCCTTAAAGAGATTTAATAAGTCATTGTACTTAATTGTCAAGGACACCAGCCCCAACAATCTCCCACTTGTCCGTACAAGGGTATGTGCAATGACGTTATCACACTACATGTGGAGGACACAAGCTCCAACAAACTCCCACTTGTCCGTACAAGTGTAGGTGCGATAACCGAATCTCATATCCTTTTAAAATTTCTCCCACTCAATGTAAGACAATTTGCAAATCCTCATTCGCAAAGGTCGTATCTCACAAGCGATCTGTATCAAGAGTGGTTTCCCCGACTAGAGAGTAACTTAACTGATAAAACGAATCTTTATTCGAGCATGGCCATGCATTTCAGTTACTACTCCTCGAGTGGCCCTGAGAAATGATAAAATCCTGATAAGGGTTTGGATATTTCCCTCAACTTGAATCCTGCCGATATCGCCCAACATGAAATAACCCAGAAAAAATCCTCTTGGCCCCTGTTACGGTGACCGTGGGAAAGAAACCAAAGTTACCCAAAATCTGTCTTAATCTCAAGAGACAGTTGAAGGTCAAAAGACTCGACTCTAAGGAACACTATGGAGGTCCTATCCACGACCAGGCACCCAATGTTATAAAACATTTAGGACTCCATAACGTTGTCACGGGGTGTCCTACGAGATGTCCGTATAACTCGCCTTTGTGATTGGTCAGTCATCCACGTGACTTATGGCTCGTTGAACCCACCATCAACCAACGTCACAAAATGATTACCTGAGTTATCAGCTCAAGTGGGTAATCAAGGACCAAAACGATGTAATGTTAATCAGTTCACTTTGTGGTGTTCAAAATTGGCGTACAATTCCACATGAAAAACAAAACATTTTATATCATAACAATAAGGTTGAATAGAGTACACGAGAAAATGAATTATTACATGAATTCATAAAAGAGTACTACAACTTAGGAACACATCCAATTCCCATGGAATGAATGTGCCCTTCATGCTTATCACGTGGTAATGCTTTTGTGAGAGGATCAGCTATGTTATCATCCGTAGCGATCTTATCAATGAAAATCTCCTTTTGCTCCACGTAATCTCTGATTAGATGAGCTTTCTGTTGTACATGCCTAGCCTTGTTGCTAGACTTATGCTCCTTAGCTTGGAAGATGGCACCTTTATTATCACAATAAACGGTGATTGGGTCATTCGAACTAGGAACTACTGATAGTCCTTGTAAGAATTGACGCATCCATATTGCTTCCTTAGCTGCTTCTGAGGCGGCATAGTACTCGGACTCAGTCGTAGAATCTGCTGTAACACTCTGTTTAGAACTTTTCCAGCTGACAGCAGCACCATTAAGAGTAAAAACGAATCCAGATTGAGATTTCGAGTCATCTCGATCCGTTTGGAAGCTAGCATCTGCGTAACCCGTGGCGCAGAGCGTTGAGTCGCCTCCATAAGTCAATCCCCAATCTTTAATCCTCCGTAGGTACTTAAGAATGTTTTTCACGGCCATCCAGTGTTGTTCACCTGGATGAGCTTGGAATGGACTAGTCATACTCAATGCATATGCAACGTCTGGACGTGTGCATATCATGGCATACATGATCGATCCTATTGCCGAAGCATAAGGAATCCGACTCATGCGCTCTTTCTCTTCCAATGACTTAGCTTCTTGAGTCTTGCTCAAGTGAAGCCCAGGAGTCATAGGAAGGAACCCCTTCTTGGAGTTCGTCATGCTGAATCTCTCTAGAATCTTATCTATATAAGACTCCTGACTGAGAGACAACATCCGTCGTGATCTATCCCTGTAGATACGGATGCCCAAAATTCTTTGTGCCTCTCCCAGATCTTTCATCTGGAAATGGTTTTTCAACCATGCTTTAACCGAAGATAGGAGAGGTATGTCATTCCCAATCAAGAGTATGTCGTCGACATACAGTACTAGGAATACAATCTTGCTCCCACTCGACTTGATATAGAGACATGGTTCCTCGACTGATCGAACGAACCCATTCTCTTTTATCACTTGGTCGAAGCGATGATTCCAACTCCGCGATGCTTGCTTAAGTCCATAGATGGAACGCTTAAGCTTGCAAACTTTCTTAGGATGTGCTGGATCGATAAAACCCTCGGGTTGTACCATGTACAACTCTTCCTCCAAATAACCGTTTAAGAAGGCGGTTTTAACGTCCATTTGCCATATTTCATAATCATGAAATGCGGCGATCGCTAAGATAATCCGAATGGAACGTAGCATGACTACGGGTGCAAAGATCTCATCATAGTGCAAGCCTGGCACTTGAGTGAAACCTTTAGCAACTAGTCTAGCCTTGTGGATATCTTGTTGTCCTTCCACGACATGCTTTATCTTGTAAAGCCATTTGCATTGAAGGGGACGTACCTTTGCAGGTAGGTCCACAAGATCCCACACGTTGTTCTCATACATGGAGTCCATCTCGGATTGCATGGCTTCTAGCCATAGCTTTGAGTCAGAACTAGTCATGGCACCTTTATAGGTTGTGGGTTCATTACCCTCTAGGAGTAAGACGTCATCTGTATCATGTTCCTCGACCATACCAATGTATCTGTCCGGAGGAATAGAGACTCTTCCCGACCTCCTAGGTTCCTCAGGAATATCTACCGCAGCCTTGGTTGAAAGAACTGTTTCCTCCAATGGTTGCTCGGCAGTTGGTTCTTGAACCTCCGATAACTCGAAGGTTCTATTACTCGACTTGTTCTCGAGAAATTCTTTCTCTAAGAACGTCGCACTAGCCGCAACAAAAACACGTTGTTCGGTTGGCGAGTAGAAGTAATGACCAAAAGTTCCCTTTGGATAACCTATAAAGTATGTCTTGACCGATCGCGGGCCGAGCTTATCCTCGTGTCTCCACTTGTCATAAGCCTCGCAGCCCCAAACCCGTATAAAGGACAAGTTAGGGACCGTTCCCTTCCATAATTCGTATGGAGACTTGTCAACAGCTTTAGACGGACTTCGGTTAAGTATTAGAGCGGCCGACAAAAGAGCATAGCCCCACAATGAATCAGGCACGACGGTGTGACTCATCATGGATCGAACCATATCGAGTAGAGTTCGATTTCTCCGTTCGGACACACCATTTAATTGTGGTGTTCCAGGTGGAGTTAACTGTAGCACGATGCCACAGTGTTTAAGGTGTTGATCAAACTCGTGTGAAAGATACTCACCACCACGATCAGAACGTAGTGCTTTAATCTTTCTACCCAGCTGGTTCTGTACCCGATTCTGGTATTCTTTGAACTTGTCAAAGGATTCACTTTTGTGCTTCATTAAGTAGACATAGCCATATCTACTCAAATCATCCGTGAAAGTGATGAAATACCTATAGCCTTCTCGTGCGTTGATCGACATAGAGCCACATACGTCCGTATGTATGAGTCCTAATAGGTCGGCAGCGCGCATTCCAACACCTTTGAAGGAAATACGAGTCATCTTACCGATGAGACATGATTCACACGTGCCATATGATTCGAAATCAAAGGGCGAGATAGCTCCATTCTGTATGAGCTGTTTCACGCGTTTCTCATTTATGTGTCCCATACGACAATGCCATAGGTAAGTTTGATCTTTGTCACCTACCTTTAATCTTTTATTATTCACATGTAATATCTCGGTGGTTTGATCTAAAACATAAATTCCATTCATGGAAACTGCCTTGCCATAAATCATATTGTGTAAGGAGAAAATACAGCTATTATTCTCTATTACAAATGAAAAGCCGAGTTTGTCAAGCGCAGAAACTGAAATAATGTTTTTGGACAAACTAGGAACATAATAACAGTTATATAAAAATAACTCGAATCCACTTGGAAGCTGGATCACGTATGTTCCCTTCGAGACTGCAGCAACACGTGCTCCATTCCCGACACGCAGGTCCACCTCACCCTTGATTAGGGGTTCTTGGTTTCGGAGGCCCTGCACATGATTACATAGATGAGAACCACAACCAGTATCAAGTACCCAAGTTCCGCAACTTGCGTGGTTAATCTCAATCATGTGAATAAAAGAAGAAGAAGACATACCAACAGGAGTAACACGGCCTGCCTTAATGTCCTCGCGATACACGGGGCATGAGCGCCTCCAATGCCCAGTCTTGTGGCAATGGTGACATTCCATGCTAGTATCCTTGCTCTTTGTTTTGCCCTGTGAGTTGCTTGACTCACCTGGCCCACTCTTAGTAAATCCTGGTTTCTTGAATCTGGGCTTACCTACTGCTAGGTCGCCCTGAGCTTTAGCCTTCCCTTTACCCTTTCCCTTACTGGAGATCATGAGAACATCCTGCTTCATGCTCCCACTTAATTTCAGATCCTTCTCAGTCTGTACGAGAAGGGAGTGGAGCTCATGAGGAGTCTTCTTCATGTCTTTCATGTAGTAGTTGGCCCTAAAGAGGGCGAACCCATCATGAAGCGAGTGAAGCATACGATCAACGATTGTTCTCACTGATCTTGCAGTTTAGGGACTCCAGTTTCTCGATATTCTCAATCATGTTGAGAATATGTGGGCTAACAGCTTGGCCCTTCTGGAGTTTCGCCTCAAAGAAGCGACAGGTATGCTCATAAGAAACGATTCTCGGAGCCTTGGAGAATTCGTTAGTGAGCGTGGTGAAAATCTTGTTTGCACCATGGGTTATGAAGCGTCTTTGCAAATTGGATTCCATTGCATAGATGAGTACGTTCTTTATCGCACCCGCTTCCATGACGAAGTCGCTATGAGCGCGAACATCATTGGCTCTAGCTCCAGTTCCTGGGTGTGGCGGAATGGGCTCAGTTAAGAACTTGAGCTTTCCCTCAGCAATGGCAGCATTCCGTAGTGCTGCCTCCCAGTCAGAGAAGTTTGACCCATCATTCCTCAGTCTAGTTGACTGATTCATGGAGTCCATGAAGGCTTTTAGCCAGGATTCACGTGCTAGCTTGGCACTTGGCATTGGGTCTTCACCAGCCATTTTAGTTATACAGCAATTTTAATGAACGTGTTCTACACTGAAAAAGAAGATAAAACAAAACCATATAAGCAACTTATTGTTGTGATTTAAGTCTATATAAAATCGAATTTAAACTCGTAGACTCATGCATTTATATAATTGATCTCCCTCAAGAATTATATAAACGATCCCAAGACTCAATTTCCGTATATTGATAAGCCCACAGTTTGGCTAATTCCAATCGTTGGAACTCTTGGTCGATAGATTTCCGTAAATCCTATCTATTAGTCCATCTCAGTCACTAGATAGTATCGAGTGACCATGATGTTGAGATAAAATAAATCATCTGTTCCCACTTACCCGACGTAGAAGGGGTCATATTATGCCTACCGACGAAGAAGGGATTCATGGGAGGCTGATTTATAAAGACTAGTCTCAATTTTTGGTTATACGAGGAAGACCCCATCAACTTTTATTTATTCATATTAAGTGAACTAATATCTAGCAAATGCGTGAATGAATTAAATAAAGTGATGGCTTTGCAATTGACATGTGACATCTGTATTGTCACAGAAAACTAACGCGTAACCTCTACATGAGTCAGTTTTCAGGCATGATATAGGTGGTTTGGTTTTAGGCGGAATATGATGCATGCTATTATCGATGAAAGCATAAAATGAAAGCAATAAACGTAAATAAAAAGTCCTAGTGTGGCCTATCCTACCAAAATAAACATAAAACAACTTGGAATCCACCGTTGGACCCTAGAAGCTTGTCTTGATGTTCCATCTTGGTCCTTGCAGCGGGAGTGAGCATCCGGTCTCCGTCTTGTCTTTGGTCTTCACAAAATTACTAATTTAAATTACAAAAGTAGTCCTAGATACATTCTAATTTAAATACAAAAGTAATTACATGGCAAAAACCCAAAACGGAGATTCAAGATCTCAAGATTACAAGCAAGACTATGTCCCATCATTACGGTGACACAATCTTCTAAGGCCACACTAAGTTACAACCGTTTGCAAAATTAAATACGTTATTGAAAGCATTCATTAGACATTCAACAAGACGATAAATAAAATGCATCAACTAAATTAAAATTCATACATGACATAATACTGTTATTATGATTAACAAATTTTTACCAAACCACCTTTTAGGATTAAAATTATGTGATTATACCGTTTTAACCACTTTAATTTTAATAAGTTTATAATCCTATTATTTTAACCCGTTTTAAAATAATATGTATCAAACGAGGGTGAACCGTTTCACAAAATTAATAATATACTATTTCCGTATATAGTATATTACTAAAGGCCATGTGAAAATAAAACATCTTATTTTCGGAAAATAAAAAAAAAACGAGTCTGTTACAGGGGTGGTCTACCGACCCGATAAACAGGTCTACCGACCACCGGGAATGTCTTGTTAAACGCTCTTGAATAAATGGGGGTGTTACAAAGTGGTATCAGAGCGAACGATCCTTAGGCCTAAACACAAAATAATAATAATGAAAGTAGGAAGAGTCTAATGAAATGAACCCCGAGATGAAACTGATAGGTGCCCCAAAAAGGAACGGGATGAGTTAGGGGCCCCCTCACACCAAACCTGGGCCCTTTCTGTTCTGTCTCGGGAACCCAATGAGAGTAATTGAAGAGTGGGGTAGATTATATAGTGACCTAGTTATCTGGTACCAACGTTCTTGCAGGAGAAGGAATAAGGTAAGTTATGATGTGAAATATGGTTGGTAATATATACTGCGAATCATGAGATTGATGTTGAATGTTGACTGAGATACACTAATTCTGGTATTGAGAACAAGAGTTTGGAATATGAGCTTTACTTGTATATGGTTGATATTGGCATGCTGACTTATTTGAATAATTGAGTGGAATTTTAGTGTATGAATGGCATGAGTTGTGAATTATGAATTATATGATGAAATGCATGCGGCTTTCTGGTCCCTGAACCCTTAGGAGAGATATAGTATAAAGATATGTGTAATGAGTTAACGATAGAGGCACCATAAGTTATAGCTACCTAAGAGGTTAGATGTAGGAGGGATATGGCAATGATTGACAGGAATGGTTAGAAGAGCCAACCAGGCTATGTTGTTACAGGAGGAAGAATCAAGTTGAGTCCTATGTGTAAAGTTAGTAGACCGAAACTGGTGTCGTGCCCGTTGATAATTGTTTTGATGTTATCCTAAGTGTGTATACATTTCTTAGCAGAATTCCTTAGTCCTTACAAGAGTCTATTGTTTAGTTTACTATGCAAATATGAACGGATTTTGAGATTTATGATTGTTATTATTCTACTAATTGCCTTAGCAATCCATGTCTAGTGATATGTGGAATGTGTTGCCCTAAGCCATGAATGTATATAGTCATGTGTGGTATATATCGTATTTAAAATTTTATGCCTACTATGCGCATTTAGGTTCGGTATGAAGTTAGTAATCAATAAGGGACCTCATAGTAGTTCCCAGTTTATATTTCTGTACTTGGATAAGTTGTGATTGTGCGATAGTAGAGACTAATTTATTAGATACACATGTATAATAATCGAGTTATTTAATTGATTTTATTTTCAGTTTCGAAACCTTTACAGTATTATGATGCCAACTACAACTGAAATGAGGAATGAATGTTAATATGGTACAGAGTGATGTCTATGCTTCAAATGATTGTCAATGTGTTTGGATAAGAAAGGTTTAGTGTGGATGTAGTAATGTGCAGTTGCAAAGGGAACAAAAATTTTAATAAAATTTTCAGAATGTTACCTAGTTTGTCCAGGCTGTCACTTTATAAGTGTTTCATGATTGAGGATGAAAATTTTGTGTATGATAACCTTCTGAGTTGGGTTTACAATGCTAGTGTTTTATCTTGATATGAGTTATGTCTTTGGGAGAAATAATTCTTTTATTCGACAGTAGTCAGACTGTTGCTGCATAGTCCCGTTTTGACCTATCTTTTGTAACAGAAATCATTTAAAACTTGGTTATTGCTTGTGCATAGTTACAACTCTACTGTTCAGAATGTTCGTTCACGTTTTCAAAATTTTACGCCATGTAAAAACTTAACGAGCTGTTATTCAATTGTGATTTTGCAAGATGCCTAAAATTTTGTTGAAATGCTGTAAAGTGATTGTTCAAATTGTTCGAGTTGTAAATATTGTATTAAAAAATTTCCTTGAGGATACTTTCGATACTTTTCCTCTGTTTAACTAATTCCTTATATTTACTAAAAGATTATGTTTGCTCACATGTTAGCTAAGCTGTTATTTAATTATGATTTTTGTAAGTTGTTGCATAACGTTTAATTGGTGAAGTTGTGAGGTATGTAAGTTTCGTATCAAAAAGGTTTAATCAAATGTGAATTATGAGATGTGACCATGTGACATCCTGATATGGCCTTAGTAACATAAACGGTAGGCATATGATATGAGTATGAACCCTCACTATATGATAGCGTAACCTTGTTGTTTTCGTCAAGTTTAATATAGAATCGTTTCAATTATATATCTAATATTACGATCTCCAAATAATTATGTGCTACTCGTATATGATGTCAAAAACATGGTTATCTGAGAAGAGTCTTGCCAAGTGGCGGAATGAAATTTAACTGGTGAGCTTGTTAGCATGATATGGTAATCTAATGGTTATATGTAATTGTGATTATTTGAATAATGTGAATCTTGTTGATGTTCTTTCGTATACTATGGTCTACCTCTGTCTAGTTTCCGTGATTATAAACTCTATAACTTTTCAAGTATATTTTATGCCATAAAGTGAATTGCATATTGCTATATCTAAAAATCTGATCACGAAGTATCAACTTATTAATTGGTTGACATATGATTTATGCAAGTACTAGTTTGTGAATTCGTTTATTTTATCGTTAAATTTTCATACTTCATGAGCGACAAGACCGTCTTAGTAAAGAAGAGTCGGAGTGTCTCCGTGTAATATTGTTTCGATCTATAGGTTGTGAAATTTTCTTTTGATTCGTGATTAAGAATGGCCACAAAGACCACTTCAATGCTCAGAAGTTTTAAAATGTTTTCAAAGTAATGATTATCCATGATGACGCTTGATGTTTTGATAATTATAGTGATTGTTTGTAATATGACAAATTATGTAGCTAAGTGTTGATGAAATCTTGCACAAATATTTAATTGCTGCACATTATATAAACCTTCTATTTTGCAAGTCTGGCATACTAATATTTTCATGACAAATGATGTAATGTAAGTGGATGGGAAAAATACCTACGTGATTTTTTTTTACTTATTGCTATCCAGGGATGTTAAGCGGTCTTGTTAGTCTATGGTCGTGTACATCTTATGAATTATGTCAATACTCCATATTTTATTGCGTTAACTAATTTTTCCCCATGTCTTTTCTAAAATATGATTTGCTTCTATGATATGATTATGAACATGAGATGATTTTCTATGACAATTATGAACTACGAGTTTGCTGATTATCTACATTGGTGTAAATACGTAACTATGTGAAAAAATTTCAAGGGTATATAATTGTTAGCTGTCCTGATCCTGATTTACTGCGTAACACGATTCCTACAGATCCTCATGCTCTTGTTATTGCTCGAGGTTATATGATTACATGATACTTGCTATGGGTCGCTTTTGAGTACTTACTTGAGTTGAATAGTAGTATATGTCCTTTTATTTTGATAGTTATAATTTTCTATTGATAAGATAACCCTTTTGTTTGTGAGATGGGAAAACTTTTAGTAATTGTTTAGTCTGAGTTATGTACAAGTTCTTGTTTTATGGCGTACACGTCCTTGTTTTATGAATAGTGGAATGATAAGTATATATACAAATATGTCAATGAATTTGGAAGGTAAGTACTGAGGAGATTGAGTTGCTTGTGAGCCTAGAACAAGACCGTGAATGATGTTGTGTTGAGATTACAGTTCAGTGTCATATCGGGTTGTCTCATTCTTTGACCTTGACTCGTGGGTGAGTAGCTTAGAGTTTTACGGTCTAGGTGTTCAGCAGTTCCTTCATAGGACATTTGACAGTATTGATATTGAAATCGAGATGAGATGTGGTTGCTGGTATTGAGATATGAGTTATTAGACCGTTGTGTCATGTTATGTTTACGGTCCAGTGTGACATTGGTTATTGAGTTATATTTTGAGTTGGAAATCGATATTGAGATGGAAGTGTTGATTTGCGGTCTTATCCCACCAGTTCACTCGCCCTGGTCTTTGGTCTTAGGTTCGACGATGAGAATATGATACCTGGTTGCTAGGAGTAAGATTTTATGAGATAAAGTCATGAGTGAGACGGAGTAATGAGCTGATATTTCTTATAAGGAGGTTACGGGACGTAACCACGTTTTTAAGGAGGATAAGATTGTAAAATCTAGTTGTTATGACTTGACTTTTGTGTATATGGTGATTGTTTATACTTTATAGCTCCTAATTGCTTTTGTCGTGCATTTTATTGCGGTTCATGATATATTCCTTAATTTAGTTATGCGTTAAACTTTGGGGACAAAGTTTTTTTTTACGAGGGTAGAATGTAACAATTCGCATTTTAAAGCTGATATAGGTGCTACTTGTGCTTATCTCACTTGTGAACTTCGGGACGAAGTTCATTTTAAGGGGGAAAGACTGTAATACCTCGTATTTTAATTATAATGTTTCGTATTAATATTGAACTAGACAATAGTATTTGAACGATTTTAACTTATCGAGTAAGGTGTTTTATATTTTATGTTGTAAGTAATATGTCGGGTATACGTATTAGTAGTTGTATCGTGTTTTAGATAGTTTTGGGCCTTGCATCTCGTGCCTTTTACACACCAAATATCAGCCCGATTATGAATAAAAATCAGATAAACACTCTACGCTCACCATACCACCTGATATCACCCTCACCCAAAACCCTAACCCTAATATACTCGACACACAGCAGCCACCCTGAGGCTTTCTACCGCCACTTCAGGGTGTAAGGAGGGAGGTTTGCGCGGTGGACTAAGGAGTGTAGGGCCACTCGTTTTGACGGAGAAACAGGTAAGGTCACACGCTCTTTAGTGTCTCTGTGTATCCTTCATTCCAATTTGTATCTACAACTATGTAATCACGTTTTTGCCTCCGTTTTCCTTATAAGAATCAACTATGGTGTGTAATAGTCGTAAGTGAACCCTAGAATGTCGTCTTTGACCACCTAAGGCCGTTGTGTGGGGTGATTCGTCACGGGTGTCAGGGGTTATAGTTTCGAATACCAGAACATGGGTTGGAGGTATGGTGTTTGCGTGTTGATTCTATAGAGTTCCTGTGCGCGACCGTTTTGTGTAGTAATGTTATTGGCTTGGTGGTAGTCAGGTGTACAGGAGGGCGGTTGTCACTGGGCTTCGTGGTGGTGTGGGGTGTCGTTATTACAGTTTGAGTACAGGTGGTTATCGAGTTAAAACAGGGGGACTGTGACGGTGTTAGGTTCGTACGTTGAGGTTGGCGTCGTGAGTGATGACCGGTGACCGCTGTCTACCTCAGTAGGGCCACCGTGGCTATGTGGTGGCGGAGGGTGGTACCAGTGGGAAGCCGGTGGTGGCAGAGGGTGTTGGGGTTGGTGTTCGTCGGGTGTGGGAGTCACGGATGTGGGGCTGTTCGTGTTCTGCGTATATGTGTGGCCTTGAAGTGTCGGGTTCGAATTGTTGTGTCATGTGTAGGTGTCAGCGTGATAATATTCATTATCATTCCTATTATTATTATTATTATTATTATTATTACTTTTATTATGGTTAATAGTTACTAGGATTGTCTTAATACTTTATCTTTTATTTGTGTTGGCCTTAATCGTATTAATTAAAGTTACGAGTCGGGAAATTAGCAAGTAATGGAAGTTTCTATTTTGGGAAGTTTCTATTTATGGAAACTTTCCATTTATGGAAGGTTTCTATTTATAGTAAGTATCGTTTGTTATGGGTTTCGGGAAGGTTATTTATCCGTTACGTATATGTGTTTAGGTAGCGGGTTTCGCGTGGAACTTTTCTAGCAAGCTTTGGAATTATCTGCGTTCCTGCTATTTGAGGTAGGGGAAATACTGTGCATATAATGATGATTACTCTGTTGTTATTTGATGATAACCATGATTATTTATGTTAATAGTTGGTTGGTATACTGTGACATTTGATTATATATATTCTGAGATACGATGCGAGGTGATGAGAAATGGGTCTTGTGATCGGTGCGGAGTTTATTTGGCGTTGGATCGGTGCGGAGTTTATTTGGCGTTGGATCGGTGCGGCGTTGGATCGGTGCGGAGTTGTGATGATTGAATCCCTATATATATATATGATATTGTTTGTTTATTTATTTTCCTCTACTCAACCTCGTGGTTGACCCTACGTATTCGTGTGACACCTACAATGATCCAGAATGGGGAGTAGATTCTACAGGAAAGAGACAGTTGAGCTAGGAGCTGGGACGGGAATGAGAGACGCGGACTTGGGACCGACTTAGATCTACATCACATATAGAGTTGCCGACAGTTGTACTTTTATTCTTACTTGTAGCCTCTGTAACATCAAAGTTTTAATTCTATCGGTTTATATAAAGTACTTTGTATTGTTTTACTTTGTTAATCACTACCTCGGACTTACCGAGATGGTCACAGCTCTATTTATTCGAGAATGTCTTGCTAAAGGCTCTTGAATAAATGGGGTGTTACACAAAATTTATTACATTACCTACAAAATAAAATTGATTACTCTTATGTCTTGATAATAAACACATTCAAGGCAGTTATTAATCAAATCACAGAAGTACCGTAGATTTAAAGAAGACCATGTCGTCATTCACATTTACGGTAATTCAGTGACTGATGAATCATGACCATGAGAAACGATAGTGATATGATTACACTAAACCACAAAACGTATTCTACAAAATAAAAGCATATCTCTTGTATGCGATGTAATAATGATTTCTTTTATTTATATAGGCGAAGAGATGCTTCTCAACATGTTATAAAATATTACAAGCAATATCATTTACTTTTTAAGGAATTTTATAATTCAAAGGTGCGTGATTAATGTCCTTAAATAGATTATTTAGAAATACGTATGTGATCTTAATAATTTATCGTTAGTCCACAAAACCTTATAAATTTGTACATGCAATTTAGTGTAATTTGTAAGGAAACATATTATTCAAAGGCGAATGATTAACGTATGTAAAAGCATAATATTTGAATAAATATGTAATAACCACGAACTTTATCGTTATAAATAAATATGGATATATTAAAAATGGTTACATTGTACGTATTCCAAATGGTTCTAGTATAATTAATATACACCTATATAAATTAAATATCTTATTTCAACAACATTGAATTTGTGAGAAAATAAAGATATTAAAACTAATATTTGCAAGTAAAAAACATATTTTATTAATAAAAATGTAAAATTATATTAATAATTTTCTCTTATGTGATAATTGTATAGTGACGTGACAATTAATAATCATATAAGACAAACTCAATAGATTTAATGAGAACCATGTTTTCACTCAAATTTATGGTAATTCATTGGTTATTCAATCTCGACCACGATAAACTCCTTTTGAAAAGACTGAATGATTACACTAAACTATAATTTTTTCAAATAAATATAATGATACCATATTCTGTGACACAATAATTATTTCTTTTGTTTTTATTGCAGTTTAAATTGTCGTTACAAAGTGACAAATATATATACATGTGATTTAGTTAACTTATTTTCCGGAAACTTATAAGTGAATGGGGATGGTTAATGTCCTTATGAGAATGGTCTACCAATACGTATGTGATCTCAACTAATTTTATCATTATACATAAATATGCATAGAATAACAACGTTCGGAATTTATTCCATATGGATCAAATAAAATATTAATAATTTGAACGACGTAAATAAAATCATTCTCGAAAAAAAATTATATTGAAGTTGTTTTAAAATAATAAGTAAGCCTTCTTATCTCTCAATATTAGGGTATGTTCAAAAATGTTAATTTCTAACATAATACTAAAGAATATAAAACATAATTTATTACATTACCTACAAAATAAAATTGATTACTCTTATGTCTTGATAATAAACACATACAAGGCAGTTATTAATCAAATCACAGAAGTACCGCAGATTTAAAAAAGTCCATGTCGTCATTCACATTTACGGTAATTCAGTGATTGATTAATCATGACCATGAGAAACGATAGTGATATTATTACACTAAACCACAAAACTATTCAACAAAATAAAAGCATATCTCTTGTATGCGATGTAATAATGATTTCTTTTATTTATATAGGTGAAGAGATGGTTCTCAACACTAGTACAAAAATTCCCTATTGCGTCAAGGGATTTACGTCGGTTCTAATAGAACTGAAGCAAATAGTACTTATTATGGGCGGGAATCCAATTTTACAATATAGAGAAGGTATTTGCGTCGGTTCTTAAGAAGGAACTGATGCATTTGGGTGAGTACATTTGCGTCGGTTGTTCCCACAACCGATGCATTTGACTAATAATTCTTTTTTGCATCAGTTCTTTATCAGAACCGACGTATTTACATTTGAGAATTTGCTTCAGTTTCAGATTAAAACTGACGTATTTAATATAAATTAAAAAAAAAATAAACTACGAAATTAAACTTAGGAATTCTAATATTCAGGTACTGTGTTCTTCCATAATCAAATAAACTGACGAATGAAACCTTGCTCTTACTCCTTCAATTATCTTCATCAACTTCGTCAAATAATCAGTTCGCTCAGTTCGATTATCTTCATCAACTTCGTCACTTCGTGCTTCTTCAACTTCAATTTCAACTTCACATACCTTCTTCAATTCATCAGTTGCAAGCTTTTTTGCCGATTAAGGTAAGTTTTATTCGCTTATTTGACACGAATTGAAACCATTTTCTGTGATTTTTGGCTTTAATTTCTCGTTTTAGTGACTAAATTGTTGTTGTTAATGGTTCCCTTTGACACGAATTCATGCCATTGATACCCGTTTCGCCTATTACAATACTAATTAGGGGTAGGGGGTCTGTACTGACATTCCGACGAAGGGAGTAGTGGCTCGTGTTAATTACGGTTCACTTAGTTAAAAGTTTGTAGCTTGCGTAATGTTTTGGAGTTTTGACTTGGGAGTGCAGAATGGGGGGTCTGGTGCAGGATGTAGTAGTAATGTGCAGGTGGTAGCAGCACTGAGTACAGGGGGAGTAATAATGGTATGCAAAAAATGATGGCAACAGTATGCAGTAGCAATAGAATGCATTATGTTCAGTAATATTCGATCACAGTGGTCGTAGGTAAGTGATAGCAGGTAGTAGTATGCAGTACGTGCAGAAATAGATGTAGCAATGTAGAGTAGTAGTATAGGAAGGGGGTCTGGTGTAGTATTAATAGGCAGTAGTATAAGCATAGAAGTATCCTCTTTCATCATATACTAGGCTTTATAAATGAGTAACAACATATGAGAAACACTAAGATGCCCTAGAAACTTTAAGATTACATACAAGAAAACAGAAAATGAGAATTGGAAACGAAAACTGACATGCCCATCCGGATTTCCAGACTGCTCCCAATATAGAGTATGAATATCCGAAACCTTCAAGGTACCGGAACTATAAGGCTCAATATGAGGATACATATTTCTGTTAACTTCATTGCTGTCATGTTCCTGATCCTTACCCTCTAAAGCCATATTTAACTGCTTCTCAATGCTATTAATACAATTTCTTACGCTTAATCTCAAATTTCTCCTATTTCCTGCAAAACCAACCAAATAATACTCAAGTTACACTCAAAATTACGTCCAACACAAGAAAATCAAACTACCCAGATGATGAAAATCACTCAAAAATATGACTTTAAGAGAGAAAGATGAGACCTGGAAAGATTAACTGAGTTTTTAAGGAGTTGGGTAATGGGGGAAACAATGGGTGGGGATGAATTGAGGTAATTGGTAATGATTTCAACAAATTAGTCAAATTTGTTTCAAACATTATCATCATATCAATCTACAATACTAGTTTGTTAAACATGGTAAATTTTATGATTACACAGATTGAAATAAAAGGGTAATTGCATGAAAATTTACCTACCTGGGTAAAGAGTTATCGGCTGATTAATGAAGTAAAGTAGTAATTAGTAAATAGGTGGAGTTTTGACTTGGGAGTGCAGTGGGCATGTAATGTTTTGGAGTTTTGACATACGCTACACGGACAAATGAGTAGAAGTTATTTGGCTGTAATGTTTTGGAGTTTTGACTTGGGAGTGCAGTGGGCATGTTCTGTCCATTGTTTAATGCTTTCAAGGAATAATTGCAAGGTATGGGATATTGCTGTCGATTGGCAGAGGTACCGGGAATGTGTCTTAAATTTGTTTGCCTTGGGCGCGATCGATGTTAATGAAGCACGAAAGACTACAAGAGTTAGCATAGGGCAATCTTAGATTGTTTACGAATACCTTGTATTAGAAGTAGTCTCAATATGTACATTTGTTTTTGATATATTTTATACTTACCTTTTACCAAAAAAAAATAAGCGTTCTCTTGTCTATTAGATTTGTTTTGTTCTCTTTTTCTTTTGACGTTTTAGTAAATCTCTCTACGCCATGCAACTTTACTGAACACGGGGGGTAAGCCGTAACTAAAAAAAGAGGGGAAGCTAGGGACGAGGCTCTTCTTAACTTAGCAAGTGGCTCACCAGCATACCCCTTCCTACCTATTGCCTTTGCTTTCCATTATTTGTACTTGTTGAAAATCCAAGTTTCAAGCAGCCTGCTTGCCTATCTATTACTATGAAATTAATATGAGGCACCTAAGTACAAGCAAGCCCAAGACATTTTTAATACAAGCTTTATAACTACTATTATTATACCACGCTTCACTTTGCTGTAAGCGGTTGTTGACTTGGGTAACCTAAAATTCTTTATTACCACCGTTTGGTAGTATTAATAATGTTATTGTTGGCGATAAACGAGTCTAATAAAAGCTATTATTCTATTTTGTGACTCAGCATTCAATCTCTCTTTTATTTCTCATTAGTCTAATAACAGCTACTATCCTCCGTTTTTATATAATGTACCCATTTGTTGAATATATGAGTGTAGTATTTTAATAAAATGGGTACATTATATAAAAATGGAGGAAGTATTATTCTATTTTTAGCGGTGTATGGTGATGGCTATGGATAGGAGTTGGATGTATGGAAAGCGAGATTTCCATTTTATAGAACGGGTTAATGATTTTATCACGCATGCTATTGCACATCAAAAATTACATGGGGATGAGAAGCTACTCATTTGTCCGTGTAGCGTATGTAAGAACCGGGTAAAGGTAAACTCTGTAACTATGCGGGAACATTTGCTAGTGAAGGGGTTTAAACCTGATTATCATGTATGGATATGGCATGGAGAGAAAGACAATTACATGGAAGGCACCTCAAATGCTGTAAATGAGGATTATAAGTTTGACAATGTGGATGAATTTGAGATTCATGGTTTTGATTTTAACAACATTGGCAATGATAACGATGATAGTCATGATAAGGAAAACAACGTAGAGGGTGAGAATATTGATAGAATGATGGATGATTTAGAAAAAGATTTCATAGCATGTCCAGAAATGTTCCAGGAGCTAGTTGATGATTCTAAGAAACCATTATATCCGGGTTGCTCCAAATTCACCCGTTTATCAGCTGTGTTGAAGTTGTATACCTTAAAAGCGGGGAATGGATGGAGTGATAAGAGTTTCACCGCTTTAGTGCAACTTTTATCGGAAATGTTGCCAGAAGATAATGAGCTTCCATCTAATACTTATCGATGTAAGAAAGTATTGTGTCCACTAGCTACGAGTTACCAAAAAATCCATGCCTGCCCAAATGACTGCATTTTGTTCTGGAAAGAATATAGTGACTTAGATAAGTGTCCACGATGTAAAGCAGCGAGGTACAAAGTCAACCATGCTAGCGATAAGAAGAAAGGGAGCCCAGTTAAGGTCTTATGGTATTTGCCAATTATACCGAGGTTAATGAGGCTTTTTGCAAATCCAAAGGATGCAAACTATTTGGTGTGGCATCACGAAGAGAGAAATAAAGATGGTAAACTACGACATGTGGCAGATGCACCCCAATGGAGAACAATTGATAGAAACTTTCCTGAATTTGGTGGAGAGCCTAGGAATTTAAGACTAGGGCTTTGTACTGATGGAATTAATCCTTTTGGGACTCTTAGTACCCAACATAGCAGTTGGCCAGTAATGCTAATAATTTACAATCTGCCTCCTTGGCTTACAACAAAGAGTAAATATATTTTACTTACGCTCCTAATATCGGGTCCTAAACAACCTGGCAATGACATAGACGTATATTTGGCGCCACTAATAGAAGACTTGAAATTGTTATGGAATGTTGGTGTGAGGGTGTTTGATGCAGCTACCGGCTCACACTTTCAAATGCGTGCTATGCTATATTGTACAATTAATGATTTCCCAGCTTATGGAAACCTTTCTGGTTATAGGCTGAAGACTGCCAAGGGGTGCCCCGTTTGTTGTGATGACACTGAATCTGAATGGCTGGAGAATTGTGGGAAATATGTATACACGGGAAGTCGTCGATTTCTTCCCGAAAATTATCCATATCGTAAGAGAAAGAAGGCATTCTATGGAAGAACTGAGCACCGACCACCTCCTTTATTTTTGAGCGGAGAAGAGTATCACAAACGAGTTATGAATATCAGCACAAAATTTGGAAAACCGTACAAACCTCCACCAGATGGGGTGTACCACACAAAGAGGTCCATCTTTTGGGACCTACCATATTGGGAGCACTTATCGGTTAGGCATTGTATTGATGTCATGCACGTAGAGAAGAATGTGTTTGATAGTATCATTGGCACTTTGCTGAACATGCCTAATAAGACCAAGGATGGGGTCAAAGCTAGATATGACATGGTTGCTAGGGGGCGTGTTGAGGTAGAACCAGTTGAAAGGGGGAACCGTACTTACCTACCCCCGACTTCCACAACTTTATCGAAGGAGGAGAAGGTGGCATTGTGCGAGTCTTTAAAGGGTATGAAGGTACCGCATGGATATTCCTCCAACATAAGTCGTCTTGTGTCATTAAAAGATCTGAAGTTAGTGGGACTAAAATCTCATGATTGTCATGTTCTGTTGACACAACTTCTCCCTGTGGCTATTCGGTCCGTTTTACCTAAACATGTTAGACAAGTGATCACTAAGCTTTGCATATTCTTTAGTGCAATTAATGCTAAAGACATTGATCCGGAGTCTTTAGATAAGCTACAAGCTGATATCATTGTGACACTTTGCGAACTTGAAATGTACTTTCCCATTAGTTTTTTCGACATTATGGTTCACTTAATCATCCATTTGGTTAGAGAAATTAAACTGTGTGGCCCGGTGTTCCTCAGAAACATGTGGGCTATAGAGCGAGAGATGGGGACGTATAAGAGGCGAGTGAAGAATCGGTATCGACCCGAGGCTAGTATTGTTGAAGCGACTGTTGCTTGTGAGACACTTGGGTTCTGCCAAGATTACTTGACCACTGTGCAATATATCGGACTCCCTACCTCTAGGCATGAGGGACGACTACAAGGGAAGGGTATTTTGGGGAAAACGTTTATCATAGTTGACCGTGATTGTTTTGATAAGGTACATATGTATGTTTTGCAACACATGACTGAAGTTCATCCATATTTAGTTGATCATATTGCCTTCATCAAAAGTCAAAATCCAAATAAACGTGAAGGTTGGGTGGTAAGTGAACACAATCGGACATTTGTACACTGGTTTAAAGAGAAGGTGATGAGAGAGTTGTCAAACACAACACATAACCTAAGTGAGAACTTAAGATGGTTAGCATATGGTCCTAAGCTCACCATCATATCTTATGAGGGGTATGATATTAATGGGTTTTGCTTTTACACAAGTCGTCAGGATGCGAAAAGTACGATGCAAAATAGCGGTGTTACAGTTGTGGCATCGTCAGTTGAATATGTAGGAAAGGGTAAACAACCTGTAGATATAAGAAAGCCTTACTATGGGGTAATTGAAGACATATGGGAGCTTGATTATCATGACTTTTCAGTACCCTTATTTCGATGTAAGTGGGTCGATTGTGACAAGGGAGTTAATGTTGATGATATGGGTTTCACCTTAGTAGATTTCAATTTTGTAGGTCACAAAAACGACCTCTATATTCTAGCATCTCAAGCAAAACAAATTTTCTATGTTAAGGATCCCTTAGACAAGAAACGGGCAGTTGTCCGTAATGGTAAAAGACGCATTCTTGGTGTAGATGGTGTTGTTGATGAAGAAGAGTATGATGAAGTTGATGAACTTTCTCCATTTTCGACCATTTGCCAAAATGTGCAAGTACTACGGGACGAAGTCTATATGCGAAATGACCACAATGAGGGGATTATGGTTTGATTAATTCAAATAATAGATTACATCCTTGGCTGATTTTTGAACTAGTTTGTAGACGATTATGTCATTCATTGGAAACTTTTACCTCTCAATAGACACTTTATTTTAATCCTTGGCTGATCTTTGTTTATTTTGCTTTTCTTATTTTGTTTTGATGAAATGCGAGTTGATGTTATATTATGACAATACTTGTTTGTTTTATTAACTTATGAATTAAAGTGTTATACTGCATGAAACATAGTTAATTGACCTAGTATATCTCTGTCTGTAAACTCGCAACATCGACTTGTTCTCAAGAAAACTGACACGATGCGGTTGTTAATGTTGCTGCTACTTTCTGCATTTTCTGTCGCTCTTACTTCTGGTCGTTTTCTGCTATCGTTAGTGTTAATAGCTGCCAGTGCTTCCATGTTTTGTACTCGTTAATCTGTAGGATGAAAGGCTTGAAGTATTAAGATGATAGAATGATGATAATGAGATGGAGACACTAAAGAACAAGAATGAAGATGATATGATAAGTAGATAGAGTACCATAAGTTTTCAATGACCTGATTAACTAACTCTCTCACTCACTCAATGTGAATTATGTTTTGAAATAAAATAATTACGTGTTTGTTGTTTGTATGTGATTTGGATGATGAATACGATATATACATGTTATGGAAAGGGGTTAATGTATAAGACGAAGGGCTTAGTAGGATTTGGGTTTTGAGTGTCGACATTGCTGAAATTTTATGTTCACTGATATGCCACCTAAATGCTATTTTTCTCCTTTCCTGTGCATTTGAATTTGATGGCAGTTATGCTACTGCAAGTCCCACCTATTTACTAATTACTACTACTTGCTTATACTACTGCCTATTAATACTACACCAGACCCCCTTCCTATACTACTACTCTACATTGCTACATCTATTTCTGCACGTACTGCATACTACTACCTGCTATCACTTACCTACGACCACTGTGATCGAATATTACTGAACATAATGCATTCTATTGCTACTGCATATTGTTGCCATCATTTTTTGCATACCATTATTACTCCCCCTGTACTCAGTGCTGCTACCACCTGCACATTACTACTACATCCTGCACCAGACCCCCCATTCTGCACTGCACTTCCATTCTGTTCCCGCACTCCTGTTCCTGTACATTTATTCCCGCGCCTGCAATTCTGTTTCTGCCCGAGTGTCTGTTTACTGCTGTTGTACTATATGCCGTGTCTTTGATCTGTGCAGATCAGACCAAATACTGCATTAGCTACTCCTACTACTGCTATGTTCTTACTACTGCCCAGACCCAAATACTGCATTAGCTACTCCTACTCCTACTATTGCGACATCGACTAACGTTAACAACTGCATCGTATATTTTGAGTCCATAAACTCAACAGCCAGAATCACATGTATAACCTCAATCACTGTAAAAATAAGTGGTAAAGGAAAAACAGCATAAACATCATAGCGATAACACGAATGTTTTTGCTGCTTATATACCTCGCAAAAGTCTCAAAATAACTATTAACAGATATAGTTGCCATACTTTGTGAAATAGTAACAGAGTAAACATCATCATACCATCTAGTTCCATATTCTATTTGTTTGTTACTCATCTATTTGTTTGTTACTGTTACCGAATGGGTAAAGGAGATAAGGATGGAGATAAAGGAGATAAAGATTCGCAACCAAAAAAGAAGACAAGGGGTCCGGCAACGGGTAAAACATTTGAAGAGATTCTTAGTAGTACTGAGACTGTAGCAAACCAAGCAAAAAGTGATAAAAAGGAGGTACTACATATTGAGTTTAATAAGCGTGGTCAGGCTTACGGACGGTGGTTGCCAACATTTCGTTCTGATATGGGAAAGTTGGCGCGAAATATTAGGATCACTAAAAGTTGGGATCAAGTAACAGATGGCGAGAAAAGTACAATGTGGTGTTGTGCAAAGGTAGGAAATTACTAGTATTATGATAATTTGATTTAAAATATTAATATTAGATGTTTTCTTATATATATACTTTTTTCCCCAGAAAACATGGAATCTCGAGAAGGACAAAGAAAAGTTAATTTTAAGTATTCTGCGTAATAGATTTAAGGATTGGAAGACGAAGATGACAAATACCTACATTTTCCCTAAAGAGAAGTCTGATGACGGAGAAGAAAAGTCTGACGACGAAGAAGAAAAGTCTGATGATGGAGAAATCACTATTAAAAGTCCAGTTGAAAAATACAAACAACTCACGCAAGAGGATTGGGACGAATTTGTTAAGCAGCGCACGAGTCCTACACACCTGGTTAGTGTGACGTTTATTGTTTATTGATTGATTAATAAGTATAGGCATTTTTATTTTTATGCTTCATTGATAGATTTGATTAGTGACGTATTTTGAGAGTTTCTATTATAGGAGAAGAGGAAAAAGGCTCAAAATGCACAGAAGCATAATGTACATCCACATTTTTTGGGTAGAGCCGGGTATTTAGGCAAGCAAGATAAATGGTATGTAGAAGAACTTGAGAAAGAGACAGAGCATCTACCTAATCAAGAACCCTCTCTTACCCAGCAATCGGTAGTGGAACGTCTTAGTGATCGAGGCTATGTTTGGATCAAAGCACATACCCCGCCAAGTAGTTCTGGTGCTGAACCTCCACCAAAGTTGCAAAAAGTTATTGATGAATATGTAAGTTCATTCTAAACAAATACAAAGTAATTAATATGTTTTATTATCAATTTAGTAATTTATTATTATTGCATTGTATCATTTTTCCTTTATGACAGGAGACTTGGAAGCAAAAGGAGGAAAATGGGGAGTTTGTTCCTTCCAGATTTGAGGATGCGTTGGTGAAAGCATTAGGGAAACCAGAGCACAATGGTAGGACGAGAGGAATTGGTGGCTCTGTTGGTCTCCAAACTTATTTTGGAAAACCACGGAGTCGAGATAATCATGGAAAGCGGTATACGGATGAAGAAATCAAGTTGCTTATTGAGAAGGCAAAGAGTGAAGCTCTGGAGCAAATGAGTTCAGTGTGATGCCCGTCGTTGAGGGTACCAAAGATAAATTTATAATTCCTAACCTTAACAATAGATAGTGAAAGTCAGGGTCGAACCACAAAGAGGTGGGGAATGTTTATTGTCTTAATGTTAATGTTTAAAGGTAACAAATCTGGGGGTTGATTGGTTGATTACTAAGTCTAAAGTAAAGATAAAAATAAAACAAGAATTAAAAGATGAGAATAAAATATAATAAAAGAGGATGCTAGGATGTTTGGGTAATAAATAGCTAAGGTAAAGCAAATCCTAAGGTCAACATGTATTGCAGTCGCGTAAGGGGGTGTAACATATCTTTTTAGGTCTATGCTACCTAATAGCTCCTTTCGGCCTATGCTATTAGTTCCTAGGTCTCACAATTATTGGGTGTCAACAATAAGGGTGATTCCTAAATTCCAGGTTACATACCTTTCAGCCTTGAGTAACCTATCCGTCTTAAGGTGTAAACCAATGCCCTTCCCGTATCTCTCAATCTTGGGTAGGTCATTACTAACATCCTACAAGTCTCCTATTGGTCTCATTGCAGGATATTATAATTGACAAGAAAAGACGAAATAAGAAAACATACGCGAGTGGTCGACCGACCGGCTACTCCAGTCGGCCGACCACGGCCTCGGTCGACCGACCGGCTATTCCAGTCGGCCGACCGTGGTCCTGCTACAGGTCGGTTTTTTGGATTTTATTTACCTATGCATATTATCCCCTACATCCTAACATATGAAAATTAGCTATTCATGACTGTTAAGACGATTGTAAAATTGGGAATAAACATGGAGAACATAGTAAATAATCTAAGCATGCAAGATTCAGTAAAGCTTGGGATTCTAACTTAACAATTGTAATAAAAACAAGAACTATAATAAAGACTAGATTAAAGAGTAATTACCACAATTGGAATTAGGGCAGAAAGAAACTAACTTTATTGAATGCTTGAGAATTATTGAAAGATTACAAAACTAAATCTGATAAAACTTGATGCTGAAAGATTCGATGCAAAACTTGATTCTCCAGATCTAAGATCTAAGATAGTAGAAGATATGATAGAAAAAGGTATCTAACCCTAATCACAAGATTGGCTTATATAGAAAGAAACTAAGAGTTTCCTAAAGACTCTAATTCTACTTTATTTCCGAAAAAGAATCGCATGGGCTTCGTTCTGGTCGGTCGACCTACTATTCGGGTCGGTCGACCGCTTCTTGCTGGACTTCTCTTATTTCCGGCCTTTCTTGGAAATTGGGCTTTATGAAAATCAGGCCTGGTCGGTCGACCCGTTTAACTGGTCGGTCGACCGCTTCTGTACGGAAGTCTTCGGATTTTCTCCTGTTTTGACTCTTGGTACTTGATTTTGACTCCAGTTGACTTTCCATTTATTCCTTAATTAAGCAAAAGACTTAAGGATACGAATTTGGTGCCAAATCGTCTCTTTCCCGCATAAATCTGCAAAAGTGCATAAAAATACGAAAGTACACAATTTGTGGGAAATAAAGGCTAAAACATAGTAAATAAGCGACCAAATACGTGTAAAAATAGATGTAAAACATCATAAAATAGACACGTATCAAATTCCCCAAACCAAACCCTTGCTTGCCCTCAAGCAAGAAATAGACTCGATCTTAACTAATGGAACGATTTCAATCTCAGAGCGAAATTTACATGTTAGCCTATACCAATGCCAAGTACAAAATGAGAAAGCATTTAAATCATGCAAACGAATTATAGGGTTGTCAGATTTGCAAATAAAGAAACTATAGAGACTTAATACCATGGACTCTCGCGGTACGCTCGAGACACTCATGAAGCAAAGGGTGAGTATATGTAAAAGATAGAAAGAAGTAATTTTGTAGAGACACTCACCTAACTGCGACCCACGAAAACATGCCTGCAATCTAACATGAACAGGAATTCTACAACTTTGTATAACAATCTCATTTAAGTGACCTAGATACATGCAAATGAGGTACGAAAGATATGTGAGGTAAAAGGTAAAAGTGGTTAAGATGTTTTTGGATATGTGGGGTTAGTAGCCAAGCTAGTAAAACCGATTCCCAACAACATACTTCACAACTTTTTTTGATATTAAGAAAGTGCTCTTTTGTAGCACAACTCTCACATTAAATATAAGAAAGGACTCCCAAATATTTTTGAATGAAGTACGGGAGTGATAACATCTAAAAGAAAGGAATTTGGAACAAATTTTTTTCTGATGAGGTCAGTTGGTCGGCCGACCTGTATATGTGGTCGGTCGACTGACTTTCGTAATTTTCGTATATTTTTTCCGTTTTTCTTTTCTTTCTTTCTTTGAATTTTCTGTTCTTTTTCTTTTCTTGCTTTCTTTCTTTCTTTTCTCTTTTTGCTCATGATAGCATACAAACCAAGATGCCTCAAAAAATAAACCAAAGACCACAAATACTAGCTTGGAAGGGTAGGCTAAGTATGGGATGTAGTTTTGGGGGAATAAAAAGGCAATTTTGGCTATGTGAAGCTTATGGGTAAAAATGAGAAAACGGATCCCAAATGCACGTATCAAGACTCACAAAACGAGATAGTAAGACAGGTATATAGCAATTCAAGCTCATGTTTATGCATATTGATGTAACATGTTCCAAGGGGAGTACTACTCACATCCTAGACAACTGGTTTAAGAATGAAATCAGGAAATAAGCTCTAAACCTTAGAATGTATAGTAGGTTGCCAAGGTATAAGTCAAGTCTCAAGATATGCAAGTTGACAAAAACTCGTAGATATGCAAAAGACTCTCATACTAAAACAAGTTGACAAGGCAAGGTAAAGGCATAAACATGTGAGATAGCTAAATCATCCTTGAAATACTTTCGTTCCGACTCGACCTATATGCCAAAATAAACGTGCATTTTTTTTGGATTTTTGAATTTTTGAATTTTTTTGGATTTTTGTATATATAAGGAAAACAAAGAAAAGAACGATGCAAGACAGAAATGCAATAAACGTGTGACAAAATGCAATGCATGTAACACGAAACCATTCCCCAAACCAACCCGCACAATGTCCCCATTGTGCATTAGCCTAAGTAAAGGTTTCAGAAAAATAAAAGAAAGATGCAAAGAGAATAAAAACTAAGGAAAAACTGGAAAGAACTCACTGGATTATGAAGCGCATGAGAAAAACCTCCCCAAACCAGCATAAGCTGGGAGGTTTTGGTGGCTAGCAGTGCCACTCAAGTATCCAAGTTGATTTCACGAGTTCTAAGGAAGAGAAACGAAATACTGCAGCGGACAGTAGGTCGACCGACATGTGTTTCTGGTCGATCGACCTCCTGTGAACAGCGGAAAAATCTGCGATACAGCGCCTCTGGTCGACCGACTGATGATTCTGGTCGGTCGACCAGCGCAGTTCTGGAGGTCTTCGTTTTTTCTCGTAAATCCTGAAAAAACAAGAAAATATGCGCGCCCAACAATGCGCGAGATGCCAAAACGATTCTTAAAGTCTTAACTACTAGCAAACAAAACTAAAAAGTCTCACACAACAAAAAGTAAATTGTCTTAAAATTGCAACTTAAAAACAACTATCCGCTGAAGATGCGGAAAATATCCGACCACGGCTTTTGACGGCATGCCGTAGTCTCCACGGTTTTTGCTTCAGTAGCAAAACACATCTTCTTTCCCCCGTCGCAAAGCATATGCGACGGTCTCTCCTCTTGAGCCTGCCTCTTCTTCTTTTTCTCCTCTCGATCCACGACGTCTGGATCCTCATCTTCTTTATAGCTTCGGTATCCCATTCCTCCTCTCTGGATGATGACTTCCTTCTCCTTGGGTTTCCCCAAACCAGTTCCTGCAATAGTCATAACAGAAGTGTCCTCCCTATTGCTCCCAATCTGGGGCGGAGGTGTAAAAACAGATACAGGAACAGGTAATAAAGGTGGAGAAGTAGTGATGACCTCATACTTCTTCTCAGAAGTGATAGCATTACATGTGATGGGGGTCATAGCATCCTTCTTCCTATAGGATAGGCCATAGATAATAGAATGTTTGCCTACCTTGAAAGTTAGAGTTCCAGTGCCTACATCTATAATGGCACCTGCAGTGTGAAGAAAGGGTCTTCCTAGAATTATGGGTATATGGGCATCCTCTGGGATGTCCAAAACAACAAAGTCGACTGGGAAGAAGAACCTGTCAATACGCACAGGGATGTTTTCTAACACCCCTACAGGTTCCATAGATGTGCGATCTGCCATTTGGACTGTCATACTGGTCACTGCAAATTCGGTCATTCCTAGTTTTAAGGCAACGCTTAGGGGCATGACACTTATACTAGCACCTAAATCGCATAGAGCCTTCTTAACTGGGAAGGTTCCTATATTACAGGGGAAAGAAAAACTTCCAGGGTCCTCTAGTTTATGAGGGGCAATGACATGAGTTAAAAAACTGGATGACTCTTCAGTGAGAGCCACAGACTCAACCTTCTCTAGAGACCTCTTTCTTGACAAAAGCTGTCTCATGAATTTAAGATAAGAAGGAACTTGTTGAACTAATTCTAAGAATGGAACTTGAACATTTAATGAACGAATCACATCCTTAAATTTGTCAAAAGATACCTGATCCTTTGAAGGCACGAGTCTCTCTGGGAAAGGAGCAGCTGAGGACTCCGTATTTGCAGCCCTTTTTAAAAACCTGGGGGTCTTATCACCCCGGAAAAGAAAATCTCGCAAGTTGTTCGGCAATTCTGGACGAAAGGGAACTTCAGGTTCTGCTTCAGTGGTCGGTCGACCAGTATCTTCGGTCGGTCGACCAGTCTCCTGTTCAGGCGAAATTTTCGGGTCCTGATCTGTGGTCGGTCGACCAGATTCTTCGGTCGGTCGACCGCCTTCACTGCTACTCGCCTTTTTTTCTTTCTCAGCCCCCACTTTGGCTCCACTTCGCAGGGTTACGACGTTTAGAGTCTCCTTCTTCTGGTCCGGCTTGGTCGGAAGTTGACCCGGAGCCCTAGTATCATTCTTGCTCGCGATCTGAGCAATCTGGGACTCTAACATCTTCATCCCTGCCTCTCTAGCCTGCGACTCCTTCTGAACCAACCCGATAAGATTTTGGATAAGAGCATCTGTGTTGGGTGGTGGATTAGAAGGTGGTTGAGGGTTGAAAGGTGGTCTTTGGAAATTTTGTTTATGTGGGGGTACATAGGTGGAATTTTGCTGAGGTTGCATGTGCTGTGGGTTTTGAACATTCTGGCTTGTCCACCTTAAGTTAGGATGGACATTGTTATTATTCGGATCATAGAAATTGTTCCCACGGTAATGCTGAAAAGCGGCACATGTTTCATTAGATGAGGTACAGAACTTTGACACATGCCCTTATCCACCGCACCTCTCACAAGCAAAGGGTCCGTCCTGAACGGCGTTCACCTGGTATATTCCTCCCTTACTCCCTAGATCGAGCTTTCCTGCAGCCTCAAATTTTTCCAACTTGGCCGTTAAGGCCTCAATTGCTGACAGGTTGTACTCATTTTTCCTCTGATTTCCTCTGGAAGTACCATGCTCAGCGCGGTGCACAGCAACATCTTCTATTAACTTGAGACCCTTAGTCTCTCCTGAATTATCCTGGAATCTTCCATTAGCTGCAGCATCTAAGTAGGCCCTGTTGTCATCATAGAGGCCATTGTAGAACTGGTTGCAAAGAAACCATTGTTCGAATCCGTGATGTGGTATGGATCGAACAAGTCTCTTGAACCTGTCCCACGCCTCGCTAAAGTCTTCATTGGGACCTTGCTTGAAATTGGTGATCTGTGCTCTTAAAGCATTTGTCTTTGATGCAGAGTAATATTTCCTGTAGAATGCTAAGGCTAAGGTGTTCCAATCAGTAACTCCCGCAGCAGTGCGGTCAAGGTCTCTGTACCACTCTCTCGCAGAGTCCCTAAGGGAGAAGATAAACATGGTCTATTTAATCTGGTCCTGCGTCACTCCTTCTGGGGGTGCTATAGAGCATATGTAATCTGTGAAGATTTCAATATGCTTAGCAGCATCCTCATTGGCCGAGCCTCCAAATTGGTTTCTTTCAACCATAGTTATGTAGGCAGGCTTGGCCTCGAATGGCTTCCCAGTACCTGCAGGTAAAGTGAACCCTTTGTATAGGTCCTTTGCCTGAGGCATGGAGTGACTGGCAATAGTAGCTTCTTCTGCCATATTATCTTCTTCTTTAGGAAAAACTGGAAAGTAGGTAAAAGGTGGTGTTTTTGGTGAAAGCGGATTGATGGGTGAATTTGGTTGTGAAGGTGGTGTTTTTGGTGAAGATGGTGGTAACTCGAAAAGGTCTTCTTGAAATAAAGAGGATGGTGACCCTCCCTCTTGATTTGCTAGAAGTTGCTTTCTTCTTTCCCTAAGAGTCCTCTCAATTTCGAGATCAAGTGGTAGGAGTTCTCCTTGAACTGACCTGCGCATAAGAGGAAACTACAAGAAAAAGGTGAGACGGTTTAAGGAACAAAAAGTTCCTTAAACAGAGAGAAAAAAAAACAAAAAACAATAAACACTGGCGTCACCTCCCCGGCAACGGCGCCAAAATTTGATGCCCGTCGTTGAGGGTACCAAAGATAAATTTATAATTCATAACCTTAACAATAGATAGTGAAAGTCAGGGTCGAACCACAAAGAGGTGGGGAATGTTTATTGTCTTAATGTTAATGTTTAAAGGTAACAAATCTGGGGGTTGATTGGTTGATTACTAAGTCTAAAGTAAAGATAAAAATAAAACAAGAATTAAAAGATGAGAATAAAATATAATAAAAGAGGATGCTAGGATGTTTGGGTAATAAATAGCTAAGGTAAAGCAAATCCTAAGGTCAACATGTATTGCAGTCGCGTAAGGGGGTGTAACATATCTTTTTAGGTCTATGCTACCTAATAGCTCCTTTCGGCCTATGCTATTAGTTCCTAGGTCTCACAATTATTGGGTGTCAACAATAAGGGTGATTCCTAAATTCCAGGTTACATACCTTTCAGCCTTGAGTAACCTATCCGTCTTAAGGTGTAAACCAATGCCCTTCCCGTATCTCTCAATCTTGGGTAGGTCATTACTAACATCCTACAAGTCTCCTATTGGTCTCATTGCAGGATATTATAATTGACAAGAAAAGACGAAATAAGAAAACATACGCGAGTGGTCGACCGACCGGCTACTCCAGTCGGCCGACCACGGCCTCGGTCGACCGACCGGCTATTCCAGTCGGCCGACCGTGGTCCTGCTACAGGTCGGTTTTTCGGATTTTATTTACCTATGCATATTATCCCCTACATCCTAACATATGAAAATTAGCTATTCATGACTGTTAAGACGATTGTAAAATTGGGAATAAACATGGAGAACATAGTAAATAATCTAAGCATGCAAGATTCAGTAAAGCTTGGGATTCTAACTTAACAATTGTAATAAAAACAAGAACTATAATAAAGACTAGATTAAAGAGTAATTACCACAATTGGAGTTAGGGCAGAAAGAAACTAACTTTATTGAATGCTTGAGAATTATTGAAAGATTACAAAACTAAATCTGATAAAACTTGATGCTGAAAGATTCGATGCAAAACTTGATTCTCCGGATCTAAGATCTAAGATAGTAGAAGATATGATAGAAAAAGATATCTAACCCTAATCACAAGATTGGCTTATATAGAAAGAAACTAAGAGTTTCCTAAAGACTCTAATTCTACTTTATTTCCGAAAAAGAATCGCATGGGCTTCGTTCTGGTCGGTCGACCTACTATTCGGGTCGGTCGACCGCTTCTTGCTGGACTTCTCTTATTTCCGGCCTTTCTTGGAAATTGGGCTTTATGAAAATCAGGCCTGGTCGGCCGACCCGTTTAACTGGTCGGTCGACCGCTTCTGTACGGAAGTCTTCGGATTTTCTTCTGTTTTGACTCTTGGTACTTGATTTTGACTCCAGTTGACTTTCCATTTATTCCTTAATTAAGCAAAAGACTTGAGGATACGAATTTGGTGCCAAATCGTCTCTTTCCCGCATAAATCTGCAAAAGTGCATAAAAATACGAAAGTACACAATTTGTGGGAAATAAAGGCTAAAACATAGTAAATAAGCGACCAAATACGTGTAAAAATAGATGTAAAACATCATAAAATAGACACGTATCACAGTGATTGAACAGAAGGTAGCTGAAGCTATGAGAAATCGTGGTAAAGTGTTATCTGAGGCCAGTTTTGAGAATTTGCCAAAGAACCACTATCCTGATCAACATGGTCAAAGTAGTTGTCATTCAGCCCATCAAAGTGACCGATTCATCGAATTAAAGGTAATAAGTTCCGACATTTTTGCACCAAATTTCACAATTTAACAATTTAACTAACTTTTAACCGTATTATGCCAATGTCTTAGGAGAGAATTCCTTGTCGACTTGCAATCATTGAAGACGGAGAAGTGACTGTTGTTGCTCACGGGATGGTTTCACCATGGGTTGAAGGCTTAAATGTACACAACACACCATTGATCATGCAGAACGCCCATGTGTCCATCGATAAAGTTATTAAAGCTGGTGCACAACTACCATGTCCATGGAATGGATTTAGTAGGGTTGGAGAAGCGGAAGGGAGTTTTGCACAATGGCCTAAGACCTTGATTTTGTTAGGTGAAGACGAGGTAATAAGTGATTGTTAATTCTCGATTAGTAATAAAGTATGTTAATCATAAGTCAGTTATGTAGGTTTAATCTTTAGTTGCCACTGATTTTGTTCAAATATTATTATTTTTATTAGGTCAACAAAGAAGAAAAGGCTCGAAAGAGAAAAGCCAAGTCGAAAGATACTAAAGAATCCGGCAATAATATGGTTCAAAAGTAGGTAGTTAATAAGTTCAATTATATTTATTTATAGATTCCGATGCTAAGGTTAAATTAGTTGCAATGTTGCATATTGGTAGTTTTATCTACTCTTATTATGTTATGATAGATAACAAAACTTGAAAAGGACAAGGGAAAAGTAGGGACAATTCAAGATGTTGACAAAGTAGTGGCCCCTCTTACTGATGAAGACGATGTAAGTGATTGTTAATTCTCGCTCCTTTTTTTAACTCTTGCTTTTTCTACTGTAAACTTCAACCTAGCTAACTCTTACTATTTTTATTAGGCTAATAAAGAGGAAAAGACTCAAAAGAGAAAACCCAAGTCGAAAGATAGTAACGAATCCGGCAATAAGGTTCAAAACAAGGTAGTTAAGTTCAATTATATTTATTTATATGTAGGTTCCGATGTTAAGGTTAAATCAATTGCAATGTTGCATATTGGTAGTTTTATCTATTGTTATTATGTTATGATAGATAGCAGAACTTGAAAAGGACAAGGGGAAAGTAGGAACATTTGAAGAAGATGACAACGAAGTGGCCCCTCTTAGTGATGAAGAAGTTAAAGCCTTGAGTCATCACTGCAGGATCTTAGAAGAGAAGTTGTGCTCTTTGTCAACCACCACTACATGCCTCAAAATTGTCATTAATGCCTCAGTATTTAATTACACAGAGAATAATGATGTTGAATGCCATTTGACCATCGTTGAAATTAGGCAGATGTTCCGATATTTATGGCTAAATGTTGTTATGCTTCAAGCTTGGGAAAGGTATGTATAGTATGAACCTATTTCATTTATTGGTGTTTTGTTCAGTAGTGATAGTTTGGTTACTAATTTGCTTACGGTTTTATGATGGAAATTGTATATATAGTTTCTTGTATCAATGTGCAACTACAATCGGAAACACTACATTAGTTGCATACTTGTGCCCCGTGAAACTCGTGGAGTATATGTATTCTCCAAAACAATGTGAAGCGTATGTGGCTCATGCTATGAAAATTCAAGAAGATAAGAAGTATATCATGGGAGCATTTTTTGAAGGGTAAGTATTCAACTTTCAGCAGTTGTTGGATTCTGTATGATTATGTGTTGATGACTTAAAAGATCGAGTCTTTTTTCACTTGTTTCATTTGTTATTTATTTGTTTTGAATACAGCAATCATTGGATGTTGGTTGTGATTTGCGTGGCATTGAACACAATGTATATTTTGGACTCACGAAGACGGGATCCAAAGAAGATGGGCATAAAAAAGGTTCTTGAAGGTGCTTGGCTACTATATTGTGCGTATGGAGGAAGACGCAACTATAATAGTAAAAGTACTAAACTATATATAAAACACATCAAGGTACCTCTAAAGCTTACTTGAACTATTTAGAACGTTCATTAGATTTTTTTCTCTCCTTTATGTAAATTCTGTTCTTTGCCACCTTTCCAATTCTTGAGTTCTTATAATGTAAATTATAGCTAATTAGTTGTTATATGTATTAACTAGTACTTATTATATTGTTTTTTTAATTTTAGTGTCCGCAACAACCAGGGGATTATGAGTGTGGTTATTATGTCATGAAATGGATGTACGACATAACCTTCTATCATTGTAAATCTGCGGAGGTAGACTTTGAAGAGGTAATTCAATCTTGCCTTAGCTTTTCATTGTCAATTATATATCAGTTTTTCATTACATTTATTATATATTACTATAATATTTATTTTGAAAATGCAGAAAATTGCTACTACATCGGTGTCAACGGTCGATCTCAATGTGGTTAGAGAAGTTTGGGCTAACAAATGTTTAGATAATCTACAATATTCAAAATAGAGTAATTTGGTATCACTATGACTTCTGTTGGATTTTAATTAGCTTAGATTGTATATGATTAGAATGTTGTGGAAACGTTTGTTGTTATGTTGGATTGGATTTTGGAATGAATGTTGTTGGTTCAATTCGAAGGAAATGTAATGTCTTTTGGTTGGATATTTTAATGCAGGTGGTTTTAAATTTCTGGTGTTATGGATATCAACTTTATAGGAAGGTGCTGCCGAAATTTCGGTAGCGGATTTTTTTTTAAAAACATAAAAATAAAATACATCAGTTCTTATAAGAAATGACGCAAATGGTAATTAGTTATTGCATCGGTTTTGAAAAGAAATGATGCAAAAAAATAGAGCAAAAGAGTCAGTTCCTATCATAACTGACGCATATATTAGTAAACTTGGCGCTAAAACAACATATCAAATGCATCAGTTTTAACAAAACTGACGCAACAGGTAGAGGAAAAAATGTCAGTTTCTCATATAACCGATGCATATACTAATCAATTTTGCGCGAAATTAAGGAACTAATTGCATCAGTTGTTGGGAAACTGACGCAAAAGCTAAGAGCAAAAGCATCCGTTCTTTGAAAACTGATGCAAAAACTAAGGTATTTGCATCGGTTCTTATAGCAAATGCATCATTTGTTTACTAGGAACTGATGCAAATGATACATCAAATGCATCAGTTGTATACTAAGAACTGATGCAAATGTCGGTTTTTTGCGTCAGTTTTAGAACCGACGTTTCAATAAACGTCACCTCCAAAAACGTCAACCAAGAACCGACGCAATAAGTCTTATAGAACGGATGCAATAGGGTGTTTTTGTACTAGTGCAACATGTTATAAAATGATACATGCAATATTTTTACTTTTCACTACTACAAATATAGGTTTAGGAGACGGGGATTAAGGAACGAAATTTTGCGGAACCGTCTTAATTTGTCACAAAAATTGGGCGCGAGTTTTTAATATAGAAATAGAAGACGGTTCTATAAAATGCCCGTCTTTATAGTTTTAAATAAAACAAAAGAGAACGGTTTAAAGACTTAACCGTGCTCTTTGTTATTACAACCAAGACGGTTCAGTGACTAACCGTCCTCTTTGTTATTCATACATAAACAACCAAGACGGTTTAGTGACTAACCGTCCTCTTTGTTATTCATACATAAATAACCAGCACGGTTCTTTTCTCAACCGTTCTCTTACATAAACAAAGAGCATGGTTCGTTTCTCAACCGGTCTCTTTGTTCTTTCATAATTCGAAACAAATTCACAAAAGAACAGTATACAAATTAAACGTCAGTTTTTGAAAACCTCTCAAACACAAAGACGACGATACAATCCCAACAGCCATAGCTTCTCCTTCACTCTTGTTTTCGAAGCAACTGAAGTAATAATACAGTACTACGACAATTTTCGAAGCAACTGAAGCAAGCATCGATAATTCGTACGCCCTCCTTCTCCTTTACTCTTGTTTTCTTTTTTTTCCTCAATTATTCGAATTACCAATATGATTTGGCGTGTTTGGCCGTGATATGAGTTGTTGTGGTTGGGAATGGGTTTCGAAATTTAGTAATGGGGTTCGAAACTTAGTAATTATTTCGTCATCTATTTACCAATGTATTATATTGGTAATTCGAATTCTTTTGTTTGACTGTATTATTAGTAAATAGATTACATTGGTAAATAGATGCCATAACTGTATTGTTAGTGTTTCGAAATAGATTACATTGGCCGTGATATGAGTTGCTGTATTACATTGGTAAATAGATTACATTGGCTGCTAAGTAATTCGTCAACTGAAGCTGCTGGGTTTCGAAATTTTGTTGAATTTTTGTGTTTGAGATCAACCTAAGATGTAATTGCCAATAGCATTGTTTAAATTAGTATATGTAAGTATGCTAATCCTGAATTCTGTTGTTAATTGCCTTTGTTTTATTCGCTTTGTGTTATTTTGTGTTGTTTTGTGTTATTCTATTGCATTGTTTTAATTGTCTTTCGAACTGCTTTCTGATTTTATCTAGATACGAGTACCTGGGTTCTCGTTGTAGGGTGTTCATAGGATATAACGGTGGTGGTACTGTGGTAATTGGTGGCCGGAGCACAACCAGAGGCCTGGTTTTTTAGGGGCGGCAGAAACAATTATAAAATAGGGACATTCTGGTCAGCCTGTTTACACGGTTTTTCTTGGTGTTTGGGTGGTTTCGAAGGATGGTGCTTTCCACCAGGGAGTCGTGGGTGTTGAGTAGTGTCTAGGGTGGTGTCGGATCATGGTTAGGTTAGTGGTGGTTGCCGCTAGAGAGGGGGTTGCAGAGGGTGTCACACGGGTCGTTTGAGTTGCTGGAAAACAAATAACAGTGTGTGTGTGACGGGTTTTGGGAAGTACGTTAGGGCAGTAATGGTGGGTTCTGGTGGCAGCGAGAAGGTGGTGGTTGTAGTAGGTGGTGCAGGCTAGGGAGTGAGGTTGATAGTGGTGGCTAGGGGTGGCCCGGCTGGTGGTTTTCTAGCCTTGAAGTTGAGTGCGCGGGTGAGTAAAGACGAAGTGGTTGTCTGAGGTTAGTTAAGTTGTTGGTCGTTGGGTTTGATCCCTGGATCAAAGGGTTGTGTTAATGCTTAAATGGTTAGTTAAGTTGTTGGTCGTGGGGTTTGATCCCTGGATCTAAGGGTAGGGGGATGTTTGTTATTTATGTTTCTTTATGATATTATTATTATTATCATTACGGTATTATTATTTGAGTATTGTTGATATTAATATCGTCCTTTTATTGTTGTTTTTAACATTAGTGATATTATTACTATTAGTATTATTATTGCTATTAGTATTATTATCGTTAATAATTGAATTATGAATTTAATAATTGAATTATGTTGTAATTATGTAGCCGAATATGGCTCGTACTTGGATGATTAATGGGAAAAAGGGCGAAGTAGAATATGATGTCGGGTTAGCTGAATTTTATGACTTCGTAATAAAGAACGTGAAAGACAAATCTAGTATGGCGTGCCCTTGTGATATGTGCCGGAATATTATGTATATGAGCTTTGGAGATGTAAGAATACATTTAAATAAGACAAATTTTTAATCCAAAGTACACTTGTTGGATTTTCCATGGAGAATAAAAAAATTTAGATGGAATAGATGTCCAATTTGGGGAGATTGAGAGAGAAACATGCTTGAGTGACGATGAAGAGCCCGATGAGTCTAATTCACTAGAAGATTCGGGTTGTAATATGAATACTGAGGCAGGAGATGGGTGTGACGATATGTCGGATAAATCATGGGGAGATATATTTGGAGATAATGATGAGGTTCTTGAAACTGATGAGGATCTTGATGAAAATGATTTGGAGGATACTAGTGTTGTATTGGAGAAATTGAAAGATTCTGAAATGCCTCTTTATAGTAGTTGTAAGCACACTAAATTGGCAGCTCTTGTTAAGTTATATAATTTGAAAGCAACAAATGGGTGGAGTGACAAGAGTTTCACAGACCTCCTGAAATTATTAAAGGACATGCTCCCCGAAAATAATGTATTTTCCGATCGTACATATTAGGCAAAGAAGATACTTAGGGGAATTGGTATGAAATATGAAAAAATCCACGCATGTCCCGATGATTGCATATTATATCGCAAAGGATATGCTAATCTCACTAGTTGTCCAGTGTGTAAGGAATGGCGATACAAAAAGAAGGAGGGGATCCCAGCTAAAGTTTTGTGGTACTTTCCAATAATTCCTAGGTTGATACGATTATTTGCGAATAAAGATGATGCCAAATTACTCACATGGCATAGTACATCAAAAGCAAATGATGGGAAGTTGAGACACCCGGCCGATGGGAAAGACTGGAAGTTTATTGATGCAAAATATCCCGAGTTTGGCAAAGAACCCAGAAATCTCCGCCTTGCACTCTCTATTGATGGGATGAATCCCTTTGGAAATTTGAGTAGTCAACATAGTACTTGGCCGGTGTTTTTAGCTATTTACAATTTGCCTCCATATCTTTGCATGAAACGAAAATATTTGATGTTGTCTCTATTGATTTCTGGTCCTAAAGAACCTGGTAATGATATAGATGTCTACTTAGAGCCTCTTCTTGACGATTTGAGATTATTGTGGGATGAAGGGATACGAGTGTTTGATGCCTACCAGAATAGTTATTTCAATTTGAAAGCAATGTTACTATGTACTATTTCTGACTTTCCTGCGTATGGTAATCAATCTGGACACACTGTGCACGGGAAAGAGGCTTGCCCCTTGTGTGGAGAAGATGTCGATTCTTGTTATTTGAAGTTTTCTCGTAAGCAAGCGTACTTGGGATACCGTCGGTTCTTGGACCTTGATCATTCATATCCTAAGCTACAAAAACCATTTAATGGAAAACCTGAACATCGATCTCCTCCTAAGATATTAACCGGTCATGAAGTATATGAAAGAGTTAAAAAATTGAGATAACTTATTGGAAGAAGGGTTCTAAATTAGCGTCTCGGGGATATAAGAAGATGTCTCCTCTTTTTGAAAAACTTCCATATTGGCGTGACCTGTCTATAAGATATTGCTTAGATGTTATGCATATTGAGAAAAATGTGTGTGATAATATAATCAACACTCTTCTGAATGTTCCGAATAAGTCAAAAGACAACACATCAGCTAGGATGGACATGGTGGATATGAAAATCAGACCTGAGTTGGCACCAAAAAAGAAAGGAACACGATATTATTTGCCTCCGGCTGCTCATACACTTTCAAGAAAGGAGAAAACAGAGTTTTGTGAGTGCTTAAGTAGTGTTAAAGTGCCGGAGGGATATTCTTCCAATATCAACAGCCTAGTATCAATGACAGATCTTAAGCTTGTTGGTTTAAAGTCTCATGATTGTCATACTTTGATGCAACAACTACTACCAGTGGCTATACGTTCGATTTTACCTAAAAAAGTTCGATTCGCCATAAGTAGGTTTTGCTTTTTCTTCAATGCCATATGCAATAAAGTGTTAGATCCCAAGGAGTTGGAGTCTTTGCAAAAACTAATTGTCACTTCTCTTTGTCAATTGGAAATGTACTTTCCTCCTTCATTTTTCACAATAATGGTGCATTTAACTGTACACTTGGTTAGAGAAATCAAATACCTTGGTCCAGTTTATCTAAGGTATCAATATCCTTTTGAGAGATTGATGAAAGTGTACAAGGATTATACATCTAATAGATATCGTCCTGAAGGGTCTATTGCTGAGCGTGCAATCACGGATGAAGCACTTTTTTACTGCTATGCACACTTGTCAGATTCTGAGCTACCTGGGATTCCTAAGAATAGGCACAGTGAGTGGATGATGGGCAAAGGTCTTAGGGGTCATGTTCGTCTAGATATGGCAACTGAGAAATGGCATATAGCACATACATATGTTCTTCATAACGAGGATGAGGTACAACCGTACATTGAGGAACACAAGGCATTGTTGAAGGCGAAGCATCGAAATAAATCAGAGATGTGGATCGCAAGTGAGCACAATAAGACTTTTAGAGTTTGGTTCAAGGGTCGAGTTATAGAAGACTTGCAACAATATCCTGAGTATATTTCTTCTAGATTACAGAGGCTTTGTTTTGGGCCTAAGACTTTTGCATCGTCTTATACTGGTTATGCCGTTAATGGATCCACCTTTTACACTCGTGGGCAAGATGACATGAGCACGATGCAAAATAGTGGTGTTAGTGTAGAGGCAGAAGGCATGCATTTTGCTAGTTCGAAAGATAAGAAACCAGTTTTAAGTCAAATGCATTATTATGGATTCACTGAAGAGATTTGGGAGTTAGATTACACAGATTTTCTAATACCTATATTTGGATGCAAGTGGATTGAAACTAGTAGTGGAGTTCGCAAGGATGAATTAGGATTCACCTTAGTAAATCTTAATAAATTTGGTCATAAGGAGAATCCTTTTATTATAGGGACACAAGCGAAACAAGTATTTTATGTCACCGATCCATCGGATAAAAAGTGGTCAGTTGTGCTATCTGTAAGAAGTAAGACCACAATGGATAGTTGTGATGACGATGTGGTATTTGAGGGCTTTGATCCTTGTGTACCACATTTAGATGATACGGATATATTCGAGCCTTCTAGTTTATATGTTCGTGATGACCATGACGAAGGGATATGGACCAATACCGAGTCTTCTTCTAAAAAACGCCCTCGCGGTTTTGATGCATGATTAGGTACGATTTATTCTTATTATTATTATTATTATTATTATTATTATTATTATTATTATTATTATTATTATTATTATTATTATTATTATTATTATTATTATTATTATTATTATTATTATTATTATTATTATTATTACTACTATTATAATTATAAAATGTTTTTTTTTTTTTACTATGGGCAGCAACGACCTGACTTCAGTCCAAGCAACGCTTCAGTCCCATTATAAAATGAAGACTGATGATCTGACCAAGATGTGCTCACAGAATCAAAAGCGAAATGCTGCACAGACTTCAGGCTAATATAGACTAATTTAGTTTTCCTGGTTGTTTATTTTTGCTTAGTGGCAGTATGAGACTTGCTGTATGTACATCATCTGCTGAAATTCTTGTAATTGGCTCCATTATTGATGTTTTAATATAATTTCTCACATTTTACCGCTTTTTCATCAAAAGCATTCCTCATCTACATTTCTTATATGCTTTCCTATCTTGCATGTTCCAGTGACTTTCTTTCCCTGTTGTGACTTGCTTTCCCTGTTTATTTTGTTCAGTTGAACAATGGGCCCGCAAAAACGTAAAAGAAGTCGAAAGAACACCTCTGTTGAGGACGCAAGCGGAAAGAAGGGGATATGTTCTCACAAGGGCCGAACTGTTTTAGATATGGCTGCAAGAGCTATTAAACAGATTCAACCCATTGAACTTGAGTGGGACAAAGAAGATAAATTGCCGACAGGAAAATATGTATCTAAGTTTAGTTCATGGATACGCGTGACTGTTCGGGGGAATGTTAGTCCCGCACTGGATAGTTGGGAGGATGTGGATCAACCGACGTTGAACCTTATGCTGAGTGAACTGACGGTATGTTATTTTCACCATGTTCTAAGTTTTTTTTGCTTCATGTTCTAAGTTTTATGAATGTGGGTTGTACAGATATGAGGCCTATATAATGATCCTCTTATTATTTCAATAAAGTATTAGTAATTTTACCAACTGAACAAGGAGTGCTGAACTATTGTTCACCATAGCTGCTAGTTGTTACGGTCAGATGCGTTAAAATCAGAATGTACAAGTCTGGTCATTTCTGTCTTCCCGTGTATATATAGTACTCTAATTCACTGCTACTTAGTGTCGATTATACTACTGTTCTGTGCTATCATTGATTCGCGGTTTTGCTACGGAATCTGCCATCACTATCACTATTGTCATTGCTGTTGTTACTGTTGTTCGTTACCTCCTACTGCCACTTCTGTTACTGCTATACTACTACTCTATTACGTTACTACCCTACTGTTACCTCCCACACTCACCATGTCTCACTGTCCTCTACACTTACTGCTACTGCTATGCAACTACTACTACTTACTCACTACTGCTGCTACTTCTATTTCTGCAATTACAACTGCCCAGACCCCCATTCTGCACTGCAATTACAACTGCCCAGACCCCCATTCTCACTGTCCTCTACACTTCTGGTCATTTCTGTCTTCCCGTGTAAATATGTACTTGTTTAGAGGAGCATCAAGCTCAAATCTTTTAGGCAGATCCGGGTTAGCCAGAAAAAAACGGCCATACGCCACAAGATCAGTATTCCCGTTAGAAATAGCCTGGTTATGAGGGTTGTTATTTCTGAAAGTATATGTCCACTGACAAGACTGCCATTATGATATTGTTTCTGACTCCCATTTCCCGTGCATTTCATTCTACAATAGTTATCCCATAGCAATATCTGTGTACTTCTAATCTTCGAATGAAATGCCTGTATATTAACTACTAATGACCACGTATAGCTATTGTTACTACACTACAATATGCACTACGATACACACATTATTTCAACTCTTAGTCACTACTACTTGCATATGTTAATGTTACTGCTCGATCGCTACTAATATTACTGCGGACTAATTTTATTACACCTGCTACTACTACTTAATACTGTGTTTGGTAACAAGGAAATGAAATTCAAATCCAGCTAAGTACAAAATAGCCTATATGAAATTACATCTATTACTATGTCATTCTAATTCTCTATTATCATCTTTATCTCCATTCTCCCTTGTCTCTCTTAGCTTTGCACTTGTTTAAACTTCAATGCTTGTTGCTTACTTCTTTCTTACACTCTCTCTGATGCTCATAGACATGGAATAGGCTCATCGAACTTCTTAGATGAATGGGAACTTCAATATATAGGTTGTTTTCTTTGTTCCGACATGAAGTAACTTTGCAATATACTCCGTATTCAATTATATATGAGAAAAGAATCGTTCATCTACGAGTTTCACGCCATTTTCAGGTCTGAATTCACATCTGTTTTGGGTCTGTTTGGGTCTGAGTTTCACGTCTGTTTTGGGTCTGTACTGGTCTGGTTTTTACGGGTCTGTTCAGGTCCGTTTCTGCGTCTGTTCCAGGTCTGTTTTGTGGTCATTTTTCACGTCCTGAACAGACCCGTAATGGTCATATATGAAGATGGCGTGAGTACCATGCTTTGGGTCTGTTTCTTTACTTTAGTACCAAGCTCTGTTCCAGGTCTGTTTCTTTACTTTAGTACCATGCTCATATATGAAGATTCTTGAATTTCTTCTACCACTAATGGTCTCCAATACAACCACGCCAAAACTGAAAACTAATGGTCTCCATATAGTACGTACAGTAGTCAGAGCCATTAGTTAATCTACTGCTTACTAGCATACTAGCAAATATGCATACTAGCAGTACTACTTAAAGCTTCATTTGCTATCTGCTATCTATGAATGGTGTTAGGTTTTGACGGTTTTAAGCATTGGTCATATAGATGCCATTAGTTAATCTACTGCTTGTATGGTTGTGCCTATCAGCCTATGTCTCAAGGAGTTTTAGTTGAAATGCTAACAGTAAAGTCTGATTGTAGTACTGGGAAATTTGCGATTTAGATTGTTTTCATGTGCTGTAGCAAGTTTATTGGCATTCATTGTAATAGTTCGTTTAAATGCTTACCTCTTGGAATCAGTGTCTGGTTGGAATGAGAGTGATTTACCCTGTGCTAAGTATAGTTGGGTGTATGGTCCCCATAGGTGTGGGTGAATTTCGGGACGAAGTTCATTTTAAGGGAGAAAGACTGTAATACCCCGTATTTTTATATTGCGTAATAATAAATATTAATATAATTATTTTGACTAGGGATAATTTTATATTTAATATGTGGGATATTTATATACCTTATTATTATTATTATTATTATTATTAGTATTATTATTATTATTATTATTATTATTATTATTATTATTATTATTATTACTTTTTTTTATAATCATCGTGAAATAATGTTATTTGTATATAGATAACGTATTTAATACTGGATTTCATATACATGTACACGATATTTAATATTACAATTATTTTGGATGCATTTACGTTACGTGGGAAAACGTTATATACATTAGTGTGGCGGTTGGAGCATAAGTATTTACAGTAATTAACGATTAAATGATGAATCTCGTTATACGCGTGTATTAGTTACGATAATACATGTTCTAGTAATGAATACCTGACCTTTTGGTGCACCACATACATACGTAATATTTGACTACTTAAATGCACCCATACATTAGCGGTTGTACTTAATACACATTCATGCACCACAAACGTTAAATCCAATGCCTTTCACGTAATATTTACCATCTAATGTTCATTTTCCTTATAGCCTTCACCTACCGTGTCTCCTCACTTCTTATCCTTCACCTACTATCATCTTACACATAAAATTTCGGATTGATTAAGTGAGCAATTAGAGAAAGAAAGCTAGGCTTGAGACGGAAATTTATTCAAGGTACGATTCATATTTTGTTTATCGCTTCGTTATATGATCTCTTGTTAATTGTTCAGACTAGACCAATTCCGACCTAACCCATACCCTAGGTTAAGTTGAGACTTGACTGACCACCATGAACCATTTCTAACGAGTGTTAGTCACAGTGGTGGCTATAATTGGTGGCTAAATAGGGGCTGGCGGACTCGGGAAACGTGGGCTGTTTTGGGTTGAATGTAGATGGGGTTAAGGGAGAGCGTTAGTTGGGAGGCCATGGGTGGTGGTAAATGGTGTTAGGGGATATACTTGATGGCGGGGTGGTGGTTGTTTGGTGGTGGCAGACACCACCAACAGCGGTGTAATTGATTGCGCAAAACAGAGGGAAAGAAGGGAGAGTGCGAGAGTGGTAAGATGAGTTATACTAGTGGTAGGGACCACTAGGGAGACGGTGGTTTGCGGGGTTGTGTTAGTCGGGTTAGGGCGGTTATGGGTAGGAGTCGTGGGGGTGTTTGTTGGTGGTTTGTGTGGTTGCTGTCGGAGGGAAAACAGGGGAAACGTGTTTCAGCGCATTGTGGAAGGTTGTTTAGGGCATATTGGTGTGGCGTGTATGGTGGCTACAGGTGGTGTCCAAGGCGTGGGATAGGTTTTTTGGTAGTGCATACTCGTGGTTGAGACCCGTGGTGGTGGTTATAGGTTGCTAGGCTGGTGGTGGTGTTGATGGGAACATGGTTGCACGCATGGTTAAAATGTTAGTAATTTAATCGGTTGGGTGTTTTGTTGGTCGTGGGATTCGAACCCAGGGCCGTTAGGGGGCTGTTAGGCTAACTAATTAATTTAGTTAGTTCGTTTAATTTATATTGTGACCGTATATTTGAATAGTTATCGACTCGTTAAGACATTTAATTAGTTACGAACTATATAGTCTCGTTATGCAGTAACTTATTAATTAATTAATTAATTTAATTAATTGATAAATTATATTTATTTTACGTAATTATATTAGTTAATAATTACGAATATTATAATTCTTAGGTGTCATGAGTACGTGGAGAAATGACTCTAACTGGATATTAGTTGCGTAACTGGATTGCTTGCTTTACAAGGTAGGATAAATTTGTCTGTCATCTTGTTTATTTATTCCGTCTGGGTGCTATTGGATGAATTATAATGTGAGTTTTGTATATTGAGATATTTTATTCCTCTGTCTGGCATATGCATTACTATTCATTTGTATACAAGTTGAGTTTGAGATAATGATCGCATTCATTGGCATAGCATATGCATTGTTATTGGTTGATTACGAATTGAGTTGTGAAGTAGCATGGCTGCATTCATTGGCATGGCATATGCAGCAGTGTACAGGTTTAACCTGGGCAGACATCATGGTAAGAGCCTTCGGGTGATGTATAAATAACTTACCGGCAGACACCGTTTTATACCTTCGGGGTGGTGTAGTTCAGCTATTAAGCTGGTTACTCGATGACGATCGAGGCAGACCCGGCCAGGAGGAGGCGGGTGGAAGTTTGGGGATAAGATCAGTATAAAGGCCATGGCATTGCATGTTCATTTGCATACTCATTCATTGCATATTCATTGGTTTGATTATTATCCTACTCAACCGCGAGGTTGACTGTGTATTCGTTTAACACCATTGATGATCCGTAATGGGGAGCAGATTTGACAGGGAAGGAATTTATCTAGGAGCATGGGATGGCGTTAGCACTTGGATGGACCAACTTAGAATTAGACCACATACTTAGAAGTTATCAGTTGTAGTTTCTTTTGTTGTATTGTAATTGTAATATCAAAAGTTTTAATTTAATCAGTTTTATATAAAGTACTTTGGTTTGTTTTACTTTGTTATTCACTACCTCGGTCATTCCGAGATGGTAACAACTCTATTTATTTGAGAATGTCTTGCTAAAGGCTCTTAAATAAATGGGGGTGTTACAAAGTGGTATCAGAGCGAACGATCCTCAGGCCTAACCAATGAATAAATGAATATAGGAAGAGTCAAATAAAACGAACCCCGAGATGGAAACTGGTAGGAGCCCCAAAAAGGGAATGGGATAAGTTAGGGGCCCCCTCACACCAAACCATGGGCCCTTTCAATTCTGACTCGGGAACCCAATGAGAGCAATTGAAGAATGGGGCAGTCTATATAGGGACCTAATATTATCGTACTAACTTTATGCAGGGAGGAAACAAGGTAAGTAAAATTTGGATGTATTTATCTCGATCGGTAGTTAAAGTGATATGATCATCTGATTGGTGTTATGAGATAATGATATACTCTGAAAATGTTCGTACAAATATCTGGTTATGAAATCACTATACCATAGTTATATTATGATCTTGGTGATTAACTCTTATGGATGAGTAATTCTTTCAATTTTGTGATTTTATGATATAATATCATGTCTAATGAAGTGCGGTACGTGCACCCCGAAGTCATGCTAGTATATTTTAATTACCTTGATGAAAAGCTTTATCGACTGACATGTTTTTCTTCCAACCATAGCTGTGAGTTGGAATATGAGGAATTAGTTATGAGGGATGTTATAGGATAGACGCTTAGATATGTATAGGGTGTGGGATTTAAGGTGGATAGGTTTATACGATGTCGTACAAGAGTTTGCAATTTAGTGAAAGGATGACGTAGAGCTGAAACTTGTTTTGCCTAATGTTGACAACTGATTGATCCAATTGTCATTTATTTTTTTTGCTCACCATCTATGGACGAACATTTTGTGCATTATAGTCTCATAAGTTAGCTTTCATATGTCGTTGGTTACATGCCTAAACGGTTTACTTATTTGAAATAATAAATGTTTTACTGGTTATTGGTCAAATGTTCCTGCTCAATCACATTTTGATCCATGTTTGATAAAATTTATCATTTAGAACGTATGTATTACTTATGCATGATTTCGGTTCTATTGTTCAAAAGAGTAGCATAGATTTCCAAAATGATAAGAAACGTTATGTCTTGATGTGTCAATTATATAAAGGTAATTTTTGCAAATTACACTAAGTTCTGTTAGATTGTTGTAAAAAAAAAAAAAAAGACGAGTTTTATGCCAAGTGAAGTATATAGTTTTATTGTATCTCGAGTTCTGTTAATGTGACCTTATAATGCCCTTACATGTTGATGATATGTGATGTTAATAGTACGTTATTAATGTGTCTTGATGAAGAGTAAACTTAGAATTTTAATGGGCAAATGGGTTAGCAAGAGTAGGCGCCATATAGCAATCTAGTTGTTTGCAGTTAGTTGTGAGTATGTGAAAAGGTGAACCTTCGTTTATTACTTCTTAATAATTCATATATTGATTGGATGATTATGTTTAATTCCTTGTCGTATAATCTCTGTAAATTCTTCTTAACCGATTAGATTAAGTTGTGTAACACATGATGCCAACTTTTGTCTCAAGGTGAATTACATGTTTTGTTGATGATAGTTATGTTTAAATTTGGATCACAAGAATAATGCAATGAAATTTATATTGACATCTCCGAAATTTTACCCTTATTTGCAGTAGTTGCCGGACTTGCCGCAAGCTTGATCTACTTAATGTTTGATCATGAAAATTGTATGAGTACTAACTTTGTGGATTAGCTTCTGTTACACTGATGCCACGCCTATTGAGTCTACAGATTACAGGGAATAAATGTATTAGTCGATATTGATCAGAGTGTTACTGTGTCGTAATGTTTTATATACGAGTTATTTGTATGTATGATTTCATTCGTGTTTACGCCTTGCCACAAATTCCAATTCCGTTTTTAGTAGATTTTAAAATGTTTTCAAACAACAAGTCATGTTATAACTAATATGACAATATTTATGATGGCCCAACTTCTGTGAAATTTCTACATACCCTTTGTGTTATAAAATTTTCATAAATTGTATAATCGGCTTATGAATTCTAATTTGTTTCCACAGTTTTATAAATTTGTTCTTTTATTTTCTAAAGAGTGTAAGACTTCATCATAACTGAAATGGTTAATTAATTGTGATTTTTGCAGTTTACATACATACGTTGTCATTTTTATGTTAAATGATATCATGTGAATAAATGGAGGCATTAGAATTTATTGTGAGCTTTATTTACCACATGTGTTACCTGAAATTTTGTTCCTAAGCAAGATGTAACATAAGTGCGAGTAAGAGCATGTCGGATATCTTCTCTTGAAACTTAGAAATAGTCAACTGTATCTGACTAAATATACTTCATGCAATATATCGTGGCTTGGTGTTTTACTTATATTGATTAATTGATGCCTAATGCTATTTTCTGAACCTAAGGCGCATAAATATGAATTCTACTTTTCTAATGTGATCATCAAGACGAAGTATTTTAAATTATCAACTATGTCCTAACAGGGTGCTTATTGGCTATTCTGATCTAAAGTGTGTTAGTTCAGTGTTAAAAATTGTCAAGTAGTATCATGACTTTCATTCTGGTTTTAACTACGTGTTGTAGGATTGTCAAGTGTGTATTTTGTCTTAATAATCGAGTACTAGTTGCTAGTAGAGTGTAAGCCGACTTGTCAGATAATCGTGATTGTTTTACTTTCCGTAAAATTTCTTTTGGATGATATGTGATATTTATAATGGGGTTACGAGGACGTAACCATGTTTAAGGAGGATAGTATTGTAACGATATGATATGTGGTTAAAATGTCGTGATTGGTTTACTAAAGTTGACTATACTTTAAGTAATGAACGGTTTGGGCAGATGTTTTGCTTTTGTTCGCATTGTGTTATCGTTGTCGGATTCGTTGACCTTTGACTTATGGGTGAGTAGCTTCGAGTAATATTTTATGAAGTATCCTTATTGGTTCTGTTATGTTTGGTGTATAACGTGGCTCTCTAAGTGTTATGTATTTCTGTTGCATGCTAACTTTGGGGACAAAGTTTCTTAAGGGGGATAGAATGTAATAGTTCGTTTAAATGCTTACCTCTTGGAATCAGTGTCTGGTTGGAATGAGAGTGAGTTACCCTGTGCTAAGTATAGTTGGGTGTATGGTCCCCATAGGTGTGGGTGAACTTCGGGACGAGGTTCATTTTAAGGGAGAAAGACTGTAATACCCCGTATTTTTATATTGCGTAATAATAAATATTAATATAATTATTTTGACTAGGGATAATTTTATATTTAATATGTGGGATATTTATATACCTTATTATTATTATTATTATTATTATGACTTTTTTTTATAATCATCGTGAAATAATGTTATTTGTATATAGATAACGTATTTAATACTTGATTTCATATACATGTACACGATATTTAATATTACAATTATTTTGGATGCATTTACGTTACGTGGGAAAACGTTATATACATTAGTGTGGCGGTTGGAGCATAAGTATTTACAGTAATTAACGATTAAATGATGAATCTCGTTATACGCGTGTATTAGTTACGATAATACATGTTCTAGTAATGAATACCTGACCTTTTGGTGCACCACATACATACGTAATATTTGACTACTTAAATGCACCCATACATTAGCGGTTGTACTTAATACACATTCATGCACCACAAACGTTAAATCCAATGCCTTTCACGTAATATTTGCCATCTAATGTTCATTTTCCTTATAGCCTTCACCTACCGTGTCTCCTCACTTCTTATCCTTCACCTACTATCATCTTACACACAAAATTTCGGATTGATTAAGTGAGCAATTAGAGAAAGAAAGCTAGGCTTGAGACGGAAATTTAGTCAAGGTACGGTTCATATTTTGTTTATCGCTTCGTTATATGATCTCTTGTTAGTTGTTCAGACTAGACCAATTCCGACCTAACCCACACCCTAGGTTAAGTTGAGACTTGACTGACCACCATGAACCATTTCTAACGAGTGTTAGTGACAGTGGTGGCTATAATTGGTGGCTAAATAGGGGCTGGCGGACTCGGGAAACGTGGGCTGTTTTGGGTTGAATGTAGATGGGGTTAAGGGAGAGCGTTAGTTGGGAGGCCATGGGTGGTGGTAAATGGTGTTAGGGGATATACTTGATGGCGGGGTGGTGGTTGTTTGGTGGTGGCAGACACCACCAACAGCGGTGTAATTGATTGCGCAAAACAGAGGGAAAGAAGGGAGAGTGCGAGAGTGGTAAGATGAGTTATACTAGTGGTAGGGACCTCTAGGGAGACGGTGGTTTGCGGGGTTGTGTTAGTCGGGTTAGGGCGGTTATGGGTAGGAGTCGTGGGGGTGTTTGTTGGTGGTTTGTGTGGTTGCTGTCTGAGGGAAAACAGGGGAAACGTGTTTCAGCGCATTGTGGAAGGTTGTTTAGGGCATATTGGTGTGGCGTGTATGGTGGCTACAGGTGGTGTCCAAGGCGTGGGATAGGTTTTTTGGTAGTGCATACTCGTGGTTGAGACCCGTGGTGGTGGTTATAGGTTGCTAGGCTGGTGGTGGTGTTGATGGGAACATGGTTGCACGCATGGTTAAAATGTTAGTAATTTAATCGGTTGGGTGTTTTGTTGGTCGTGGGATTCGAACCCAGGGCCGTTAGGGGGCTGTTAGGCTAACTAATTAATTTAGTTAGTTCGTTTAATTTATATTGTGACCGTATATTTGAATAGTTATCTACTCGTTAAGACATTTAATTAGTTACGAACTATATAGTCTCGTTATGCAGTAACTTATTAATTAATTAATTAATTTAATTAATTGATATATTATATTTATTTTACGTAATTATATTAGTTAATAATTACGAATATTATAATTCTTAGGTGTCATGAGTACGTGGAGAAATGACTCTAACTGGATATTAGTTGCGTAACTGGATTGCTTGCTTTACAAGGTAGGATAAATTTGTCTGTCATCTTGTTTATTTATTCCGTCTGGGTGCTATTGGATGAATTATAATGTGAGTTTTGTATATTGAGATATTTTATTCCTCTGTCTGGCATATGCATTATTATTCATTTGTATACAAGTTGAGTTTGAGATAATGATCGCATTCATTGGCATAGCATATGCATTGTTATTGGTTGATTACGAATTGAGTTGTGAAGTAGCATGGCTGCGTTCATTGGCATGGCATATGCATCAGTATACAGGTTTAACCTGGGCAGACATCATGGTAAGAGCCTTCGGGTGATGTATAAATAACTTACCGGCAGACACCGTTTTATACCTTCGGGGTGGTGTAGTTCAGCTATTAAGCTGGTTACTCGATGACGATCGAGGCAGACCTGACCAGGAGGAGGCGGGTGGAAGTTTGGGGATAAGATCAGTATAAAGGCCATGGCATTGCATGTTCATTTGCATACTCATTCATTGCATATTCATTGGTTTGATTATTATCCTACTCAACCGCGAGGTTGACTGTGTATTCGTTTAACACCTGTGATGATCCGTAATGGGGAGCAGATTTGACAGGGATATGTCGACATCTTCATCCTTCAACATTTCATTTCCACTGTGAACCATATTTCTCCTAAAACCTCACAAACCTCCATTTATACTCCTTTCTTTTGAGCTTTTCTCCCTTATCCGTTCTTCAAATTGCAAAAGTAAATACATTTTCGGAATCCTCGTTCGATTTCCAAGTCACCCATCACTTTCTTTTTTCATTTCGTCGACTTTGAAAAACGGGCTGTTTTCCTTAAATTCCGTTTTAAGTACTTAAAATCCGTTTTCTATGTTGTAGGTGTTGGCCTGGACGATCCCGACACCGATAGTTACGTGATTGAGGAGGATCATCTGCCGGAGTAAGCTTAAAAGGTGACGATGATGAGAAACTCGGCCTTTATGTGTATATTAGCACTTTTGTTGTGTTTCTTATGTTTGATTCTGTTTTTTGTTCAAGTATTATGTACAAGGAACTTAGTATCATGTTTAGGATGTTGAATATGTGAGGAATCCATACTTAAAGATGTTGTTATGTGTTCATATCTGATTTTTCAGTTTTTCTCACTTTGCGACGGATACTCGACATAATCATTTGAGGATTGTTATGGGACTTGCTTGCTGGTAGAATAGTAGTATTGGATGATTTATGAAGTAAACATCAATTGTAGTGTTGTTCGAGTTTTGTAGTCGATTTATGAAGTATGGGAAATTCTGAAAAATGGCGAAAATCGTTACAGGCTCTCTGAGCCGGTCGACCGACCGGCCGCCGGTCGACCGGCTGGGAGTGCATCTTGAGTGTCTTCGTATTTTGTCGAAGTTGGCCTTAGGACTGCCAGCCGGCCGACCGGCTGCCTGCCGACCGGCTGGTGGTCTCTTCTTGGGTTGTTTTGTGTTGGCGAAGAATATAGAATAGGAAGGGAGCCCAGCCGGCAGACCGGCCGCCTGCCAGCCGGCTGGGAGTGTTTGTGGGTTGGCTTGCGTATTTTGTTAAGGCTTAGGGAAGGTCTTCCCAGCCGGCCGACCGGCTGCCTGCCGACCGGCTGGGGACCCCTTTTTGTGTTTCCGGTTTTAAAGAAAGAAAGAGCCTGAGAGGTCACCAGCCGGCCGACCGGCTGCCTGCCGACCGGCTGGGGACCCCTGAAGGCTTTTTATTGTTTTTCGATCGTAACTTTTGAACGGTTGATCGGTTTTGAGTGAAACTCGTTTTGTATACCCATGATATATATTTGAGGTCCCCGGTGTACGGGCAACACTATATTTGGGTTCGGGAATGGAGTGAGGATAGAGACCCCCCGGTCGGGTAACCGAAAGGGAAACCGGCTCTCCCTCGTCTTAATTCCCGGGACCAGTTAAGTGTTGATTAGAGGTTTAAGAAGTTAGAACTATAGGTTAGTTTCTACCTTTGGATGTTAGTGGTTACTATGGTTGTCGCGTAGTGGGATATGTGTTCAGCTCACCACTGGACCCACTACGTGTCTATATGTCGCGTGACGGGATATGTGTTAAGCTCACCTCTGGACCCGTTACGTGTTTTGCTTGGGCGTGTCAGGATATGTGTTGAGCTCACCTCTGGACCTGACATGTGATTGGTTGTCGTACACGGGATATGTGTTAAGTTCACCTCTGGACCCGTTGTGCGGCGACTGCGTATTGGGATATGTGTTAAGCTCACCTCTGGACCCAATACATGTTTGTAGCATTGGGATATGTGTTAAGCTCACCTCTGGACCCTTTGCTTTTGGATGATTAGGGATATGTGTTGAGTTCACCTCTGGACCCTTTTCATGTTTGTAAGTCTAGGGATATGTGTTAAGTTCACCTCCGGACCCTTTACTTGATTGGATGTTGGGATATGTGTTAAGTTCACCTCTGGACCCGACATAGTGTAGTAATGGGATATGTGTTAAGTTCACCTCTGGACCCGTTGCTAGTGATATGGATGTTTATCTGCTTGCCTAGATGATGGTACAGTGTCAGATATGCATGATGAGTTATTGATACTTATTTAATTGTGGTTAAATTATCCAAGGCGTTGGATGACTCTTGTTCGATTTCATAAATAGTTGGATTGAAAGACCCCCCGACTGGGTAACCAGTAGGGAAACCGGCTCTCCTTCCTATTTGTTTATGAAGTTGGTTGAGAGCTGTGCATTGTGATCGCATGATAGTAAGAGATCAGATGATGAGATGTTTATGCTTCACATGTTGTTATATGTTGGAGTATTCTGTATTGTATTGTGTGTTATGTGTTGTCACAAAAGGTGGCTAGGAGAACTCTAGTCACTCCCCACTGATTGTGGCGTACATGTTTTCATGTATGTAGGTACATGCTGGTTGGAGATGGGTTCACGAGGGCTAGCGAGTGATGATCCTGCTGTCATCATATGACTTACCTTATATCGTTTAGCTGGACTCGTAGTTGATACTTTGTTTTGGTGCCTGTAGGGATGTTCCATCCCAGGCTTGTATTTATGTTTTGGTTTGATACTTAGAACTGCTACTTATCTATTTTGGTTTCAGTTTCAGTTTATGTTTCAGTTTAAGACTTCTCGCATGTTGTTTTATCTTTTAATAAAAGTTTTAATTCCGCTGCATTTTTAGTACTTTTGTATGTATATTTTTCCGCTTTCGCGAGGGGTTTTACAGTTGGTATCAGAGCATTATTGCTCCCGACGCACTCATGTGACCCCCAACCTTAACTTGACCAGATAAACAAATAATGAATGAGAGATGGGTAGATCTAAGGGCTTATTTTGTAGTCTATTTGTGATTGCTAACTGATAAGCTAATACTTGTTTTCTCTTTTAAAGGATGGTGAGACCTAGGGCTGCTGATAACATTGTGCTGCAAGCAATTCAGCATTTGCTTGAGACTTAGAGACAGCAAGCAGGGAATGTTCCGCCTCCTCCACCGCCAGGCAACGAGGCTAATCGTCCTGGTAGTTTCTCAGGATAGCTTCGCAGATGTCCCGTAGCCACGTGAAGACATATGGTGGCGAGGTTGACCCGGTAGCTCTTACCGAGTGGTTTAGAGAGATGGAGAGGAGCTTTGCTATGTATTCGGTGGGTAGAGAGGATAGAGTGCGGCTAGCCACTCACTTTCTTACCCTTGAGGCCGATAGGTGGTGGGCGTTGACAGGACCTACTTTCACTCTTGATCCATTGTTCGATTGGGATGCTTTAAAGGATAAGCTCGAGACGAGGTTCTATCCTAAAGAGCTCAGATCACAGCGACTCAAAGAATTCATGGATTTTAAGCAAGGCAAGATGTCAGTTCAGGAGTTCACAGACCGTTTCAACCAGCTAGCTCACTTCGCATCGAGGTTTGTCAGAGATGAGGCCGAGAGAGTCTACTTTTACCGTGGCAAGCTAGGACCGCGCATTGAGAGCATGGTTCGTCGTGATTCGACTTCTTTTGTGGAGGTATATGATGATGCTATTTGGGCCGAGAGTTCCATTCGTGCCATAGATGCTGAGACCCGTGCCGCTACTTCTAGTGTGACTCCTCACCAGAGATCAGTGTACCAGGGGAAGAGACCATTTGTTCCTTCTACTTCTTCGCCTTCTTCTCAGAAGAAGCGTTTTGAGAGGTTCTCTGCTCCGGTTGCTAAGACCACATTTCACACCGACACATCTCCTAGTGTTTGCCCCCGTTGTGGTAAACCATCTCATCCGGGTTTTGACTGTTTCAAGAATGCTTATAAGTGTTTCACTTGTAATGGATATGGGCATCGATCTTATGAGTGTCCTGAGAGGAACACCGCACTTGGCAAGGCTGCCACTGCTGCTGCAGCAACTAAGGGAGGAAAGCCGAAAGGGAAGATTTTTGTGATGACTAGGGCTGAGGCAGAGGATCATCCAGATATTGTTGCTGGTATCTTTTCTGTTCTTGGCGCTGAGTGCCTTATTTTATTCGATACTGGAGCTTCTTTATCATTTATATCGACTCAGTTCGCCGACCGTCTAGCTCTTGAGTCTTCATTGGTTGAGGAGACTTCTATTTCCTTACCTTCGGGAGACGTGTTTTCCTGCTCTTCGTCCCATAGGGATGTTCCTATTATTATTGGTCAAGCCACATTTCCAGCGGACTTACTGAGATTTCCTCTCGAGGAGTTCGACATTATCCTCGGTATGGATTGGTTATCGCGATACCATGCTCACTTCGAGTCTCGCGACTAGAAAATCTGCTTGAGGAGTTCTTCAGGAGTTCGTGTTTCCTATAGGGGAACTCGCCCTCAAAGGGGTGTTCATGTTATCTCTTCAATGAAAGGTTCTCATCTTCTTAGGAAGGGTTGCCAAGCCTTCCTGTGTGTTGTTACAGCTGCTAAACCATCGCTACAGAAGCTTGAGGAAGTGGCCATTGTTCGTGAGTATCCAGATGTTTTCCCAGATGACTTGCCAGGGATACCGCCAGAGAGAGATGTGGAGTTTACCATTGAGCTTGTTCCAGGTACCGGACCGATTTCTAAGGCTCCTTACCGTATGGCTCCGCCAGAGTTGAAAGAGTTGAAGCAGCAATTGGAAGAGATGATCGAGAAAGGTTTCATTAGACCTTGTGCTTCTCCGTGGGGTGCTCCCGTTTTGTTCGTTAAGAAGAAAGATGGTTCCATGAGACTTTGCATTGACTATAGAGAGCTGAACCGAGTGACCGTGAAGAACAGATATCCTTTGCCTAGGATAGATGATTTGTTTGATCAGTTGAGAGGTGCTTCGAGGTTTTCTAAGATTGATCTTCGATCGGGTTATCATCAGATTCCAGTGAGAGAGGCTGATATTGCGAAGACTGCTTTTCGTACCAGATATGGGCATTTTGAGTTTGTGGTTATGCCATTTGGGTTGACTAATGCACCTGCTATCTTCATGGATCAGATGAACCGTACCTTTAGTGAGTATCTTGACACTTGTGTTGTGGTGTTTATCGATGACATTCTCATTTATTCGAAGACCGATGAGGAACATGCTGAGCATCTTCGATTGATTCTTGGGATATTGCGTCGTTAGAAGTGGTTCGCGAAGTTCTCAAAGTGCGAGTTTTGGCTTTCTAAGGTGGCATTTCTCGGACATGTTATATCTAGTGAGGGAGTTATGGTTGATCCCGCGAAGATTGAGGCGGTAGTAGATTGGGAGAGTCCCAAAGATGTTGGAGAGATCCGTAGTTTCCTTGGATTGGCTGGTTATTATCGTAGATTCGTTGAGGATTTCTCTAGGTTAGCTCGCCCGATGACTCAGTTGCTGAAGAAAGAAGCCAAATTTGTGTGGACCGACAAGTGTGAGAGTTCTTTCCAGGAGTTGAAGACCAGATTGACTTCCGCCCCCGTGTTAGCTTTGCCAGAGATCGGAGTTGACTTTGATGTGTATTGTGATGCTTCGATGTTAGGACTTGGATGCGTACTGATGCAGAGTGGTAAGGTGATAGCATATTCATCTAGACAGTTGAGAGTTCATGAGGTGAACTATCCGGCACATGATTTGGAGTTGGCCGCAGTCGTTCATGCTTTGAAGATGTGGCGTCATTACCTAATTGGATCCCATTGCCGTATTTTCACAGATCACAAGAGTCTTAAGTACATTTTTACTCAGAAAGACCTTAACATGAGACAGAGACGTTGGCTAGAGTTGGTGAAAGATTACGACATCGAGTTGTTATATCATGAGGGAAAAGCCAATGTAGTTGCTGATGCGCTTAGCCGCAAGACTTCTCACTCGATGAGTGCCATGAGAGTATTGCCCGATGAGTTGTGTTCCGAGTTCCGGAAGCTGAGATTAGAGATGGTGAGTAGTGGTTTTGATTGGTTAGCTGCTATGACTGCCGAGCCGTCTTTATATTGGGAGATTCGCCAGAGTTTGCCTTCAGATGCCGATCTCAAGAAGTTCGAGGCTAAGATTTCGAGTGGTGTTGCACCTGACTTGATGATTGATGCTGATGGTTTCCTTAGGTTCCGTGGTAGGATGTATGTTCCTGATGTGCCAGATTTGAGGAAGAGGGTTCTTGATGAGGCTCACTTGTCACCGTATTCCGTTCATCCAGGAGGAGAGAAGATGCACAAGGATTTGAGGCTCATGTTTTGGTCGCCTGGTATGAAGAAGGAGATCTTGGATTACGTTAGTAGGTGCTTGACTTGTCAACAAGTCAAGATAGAGCATAGGAGACCTGGTGGTTTGCTACAGCCGCTTCCCGTCCCTCAGTGGAAGTGGGAGTGTATATCTATGGACTTCGTTACTGCTTTGCCTAAGACCGTGGGAGGCAAAGATGCGATTTGGGTTATTGTTGATCGTCTAACTAAGTGTGCCAGATTTGTGCCGATTAGAGAGACGTGGGATATGGACCGTTTAGCTAGGGCTTATATTGCTGAGGTAGTCCGATATCATGGCGTACCGAGAGAGATCGTTTCAGATCGAGACCCGAGATTTTGTTCCAGGTTCTGGAAGGCCTTATAGGAGGCTATGGGTAGCCGTTTGTTGATGAGTACTGCTTTTCATGCCGCGACCGATGGTCAGTCCGAGAGGACTATTCAGACACTGGAGGATTTGCTCCGCGCTTGTGCCCTTGATTTTCAGAGTTCTTGGGAGCAGTGTTTGCCGTTGGTAGAGTTTTCTTACAACAACAGTTATCATGCTTCAATTGGTATGGCTCCGTACGAGGCTCTATATGGTAGGAAGTGCCGTAGTCCGATCTGTTGGGATCAGGCTAGTGACGTTCGTGACCTAGGACCGGACCAGTTAGCTGTTACTATCGATCAAGTCCAGCTTATCAGAGGTAGGATGAAGGCCGCACAGGACCGGCAGAAATCCTATGCTGATGTTCGCCGTAGACCCTTAGAGTTTGAGGTGGGTGATAGAGTCTTCTTGAGAGTTTCGCCAATGAAGGGTGTTAAGAGGTTTGGAGTTAAGGGCAAGTTGAGCCCTAAGTATATTGGACCTTTTGAGATCGTGAAGAGGATTGGTGCTGCTGCGTATCGTTTGGACTTGCCTCCTAATTTGGGCAAGGTTCATAGCGTTTTCCATGTTTCCCAGCTCCGCAGATATATTAGTGACCCGAGTCATGTTTTGCCTAGAGAGATCGAGAACTTGGAGCCGAGTCTTGCTTTCGAGGAGCGTCCCGTGAAGATCCTAGATCGTCAGGATAGGAAGCTGAGGAGCAAGGTGGTGCCGCTAGTGAAGATCCTTTGGCGTTGCGGTGATGTTGAAGAGCAAACATGGGAGACTGAGGCATCGATGCGTGCAGCGCATCCCTTCTTATTCGATTGTGGTATAGTATATAGATTTATATCCGTTCGAGTTTCGAGGACGAAACTTTTTGAAGTTGGGGTGATTGTAACATCCCGTATTTTCGTAAAATCTAATTTAATCATTTTAAATTATTTTATGTAATAAATTAATATTTTAATAATTTAACTCGGAGGATTTTAATTTAATAAGTGAGATCCGTCTTAAGAACCTCAAGTCCTTAAGACGAATACAAACTTGGCATCATTTTAAATATCCGACTTAAGTATCCGTTCTATTTTATCCGACCCGTTTCATAATACGGAAAGGACACCTCATTGTACCCTACATATTTAATATGTCGACATCTTCATCCTTCAACATTTCATTTCCACTGTGAACCATATTTCTCCTAAAACCTCACAAACCTCCATTTATACTCCTTTCTTTTGAGCTTTTCTCCCTCATCCGTTCTTCAAATTGCAAAAGTAAGTACATTTTCGGAATCCTCGTTCGATTTCCTAGTCATCCATCACTTTCTTTTTTCATTTCGTCGACTTTGGAAAACGGGCTGTTTTCCTTAAATTCCGTTTTAAGTACTTAAAATCCGTTTTCTATGTTGTAGGTGTTGGCCTGGACGATCCCGACACCGATAGTTACGTGATTGAGGAGGATCATCTGCCGGAGTAAGCTTAAAAGGTGACGATAATGAGAAACTCGGCCTTTATGTGTATATTAGCACTTTTGTTGTGTTTCTTATGTTTGATTCTGTTTTTTGTTCAAGTATTATGTATAAGGAACTTAGTATCATGTTTAGGATGTTGAATATGTGAGGAATCCATACTTAAAGATGTTGTTATGTGTTCATATGTGATTTTCAGTTTTTCTCACTTTGCGACAGATACTCGACATAATCATTTGAGGATTGTTATGGGACTTGCTTACTGGTAGAATAGTAGTATTGGATGATTTATGAAGTAAACATCAATTGTAGTGTTGTTCGAGTTTTGTAGTCGATTTATGAAGTATGGGAACTTCTGAAAAATGGCGAAAATCGTTACAGGCTCTCTGAGCCGGTCGACCGACCGGCCGCCGGTCGACCGGCTGGGAGTGCATCTTGAGTGTCTTCGTATTTTGTCGAAGTTGGCCTTAGGACTGCCAGCCGGCCGACCGGCTGCCTGCCGACCGGCTGGTGGTCTCTTCTTGGGTTGTTTTGTGTTTGCGAAGAATATAGAATAGGAAGGGAGCCCAGCCGGCAGACCGGCCGCCTGCCAGCCGGCTGGGAGTGTTTGTGGGTTGGCTTGCGTATTTTGTTAAGGCTTAGGGAAGGTCTTCCCAGCCGGCCGACCGGCTGCCTGCCGACCGGCTGGGGACCCCTTTTTGTGTTTCCGGTTTTAAAGAAAGAAAGAGCCTGAGAGGTCACCAGCCGGCCGACCGGCTGCCTGCCGACCGGCTGGGGACCCCTGAAGGCTTTTTATTGTTTTTCGATCGTAACTTTTGAACGGTTGATCGGTTTTGAGTGAAACTCGTTTTGTATACCCATGATATATATTTGAGGTCCCCGGTGTACGGGCAACACTATATTTGGGTTCGGGAATGGAGTGAGGATAGAGACCCCCCGGTCGGGTAACCGAAAGGGAAACCGGCTCCCCCTCGTCTTAATTCCCGGGACCAGTTAAGTGTTGATTAGAGGTTTAAGAAGTTAGAACTATAGGTTAGTTTCTACCTTTGGATGTTAGTGGTTACTATGGTTGTCGCGTAGTGGAATATGTGTTCAACTCACCTCTGGACCCACTACGTGTTTATATGTCGCGTGACGGGATATGTGTTAAGCTCACCTCTGGACCCGTTACGTGTTTTGCTTGGGCGTGTCAGGATATGTGTTAAGCTCACCTCTGGACCTGACACGTGATCGGTTGTCGTACACGGGATATGTGTTAAGTTCACCTCCGGACCCGTTGTGCGGCGACTGCGTATTGGGATATGTGTTAAGCTCACCTCTGGACCCAATACATGTTTGTAGCATTGGGATATGTGTTAAGCTCACCTCTGGACCCTTTGCTTTTGGATGATTAGGGATATGTGTTGAGTTCACCTCTGGACCCTTTTCATGTTTGTAAGTCTAGGGATATGTGTTAAGTTCACCTCTCGACCCTTTACTTGATTGGATGTTGGGATATGTGTTAAGTTCACCTCTGGACCCGACATAGTGTAGTAATGGGATATGTGTTAAGTTCACCTCTGGACCCGTTGCTAGTGATATGGATGTTTATCTGCTTGCCTAGATGATGGTACAATGTCAGATATGCATGATGAGTTATTGATACTTATTTAATTATGGTTAAATCATCCAAGGCGTTGGATGACTCTTGTTCGATTTCATAAATAGTTGGATTGAAAGACCCCCCGACTGGGTAACCAGTAGGGAAACCGGCTCTCCTTCCTATTTGTTTATGAAGTTGGTTGAGAGCTGTGCATTGTGATCGCATGATAGTAAGAGATCAGATGATGAGATGTTTATGCTTCACATGTTGTTATATGTTGGAGTATAACATATAACAACATGCTGGTTGGACATGGGTTCACGAGGGCTAGCGAGTGATGATCCTGCTGTCATCATATGACTTACCTTATATCGTTTAGCTGGACTCGTAGTTGATACTTTGTTTTGGTGCCTGTAGGGATGTTCCATCCCAGGCTTGTATTTATGTTTTGGTTTGATACTTAGAACTGCTACTTATCTATTTTGGTTTCAGTTTCAGTTTATGTTTCAGTTTAAGACTTCTCGCATGTTGTTTTATCTTTTAATAAAAGTTTTAATTCCGCTGCATTTTTACTACTTTTGTATGTTTATTTTTCCGCTTTCGCGAGGGGTTTTACAGTACTGTAAAACCCCTCGCGAAAGCGTAAAAGTAAACATACAAAATATGCCAAAAATGCAGCGGAATTAAAACTTTTGAAGAGATAAATAAAACATGTGAGGTGTCTTAACAAAATAAAACATGTTGAAGAAGAGAAACATAAATAAGTATATAAGTACGATACAAAACAGCCTGGGATAGCATATCCCTCCCTACAGGCACAAAATACTGAAACGTAAGTCTAAGGTCTAGCTAACGAATAGGTAAAAGTCAATGATGAAGGATCATCGCTCGCTAGCCTCAACGTAACCCCCTGCAAATAGCCTCATGTACCTACACACATACAACATGTGCGCCACAGGCAGTGGGGAGTGACTAGAGTGCTCCTAGCCACCTATTGTCCATAACACGTAACACATAAGCATACCATATACTCCAGCATATATAAAACATGTGAAGCATACAAGTCTCAATATCCGAATCTCAAGGCATCATGCAAATAAATATGCAAGGCTCTCAACCAACTTCGGAAACTATTTGGAAGGAGAGCCGGTTTCCCTTCCGGTTGCCCGGCCGGGGGGTCTTTCAATCCAAACCATTTACGAAACTAGACTAAGAGTCGTCCAATGCCTTGGACGAACAATACTAAGATAACCAAGTATCATACATTCACAAATATAGCTAAAGCATGTTCAACATCCAATTATACCAACAAGAGATAGGTCATCCAAGTGACTCGACTCCTACAACAAATAGGTCATCCAAGTGACTCTACAAACAAGAGATAGGCCATCCAAGTGACTCGTCATCCAAGTGACTCGACTCCTACAACAAATAGGTCATCCAAGTGACTCTACAAACAAGAGATAGGTCATCCAAGTGACTCGACTCCTACTACTATGAGCAGGCCGACAATCGACTCATCTATATACCACGATATCCCCAATCTCAGACTATACAACCCCCTGGTAGGACGACATCAAAAGACTGTCCTAGTCTAAACCTGGCCAGACTCTCGGAGCGCAAACGAATCACGATCCCCGATTCGACAAGTGCACAAGGCACCCCCAAGACCCGAACTAGCTAGGAACGAGATATGCCCGAAGGCGGGCAGACAATCTAAGACCTGACCGTGAGGACCAAGCCACTACGGCCAACCAGCTACACAATGCAGTCAAGTGAGAACTCGAGTACTATAGCTAGCGCATAGCAGGTTTACACAAATCACAATATGTCATCTCAAAGATGTACAACAACTCAAACTCGAATGACAATCATTTCATAAATATTTCACTACTAAACATACATTCAACACTGAGCCGACTTCGGAAACTAATTTGAGGCGAGAGCCGGTCTCCCTTCCGGTTGCCCGGCCGGGGGGTCTTTCTCCTCAAATCCATTTCCGAACCCAATACAAGTGTCGCCCAATTGTTAGGACTTCAAACAAGCATACAATTCATATTATATAACGTATATTCTTTACGGAAATCATTACGCATATAAAATAACAAAAGAATCGTAAATTAAATATATAGTTCATTCGGGAATGAGAAACAAGAACTAATTTAACATTTCATATTTTATCCTCATATTTCCTATATAAAATTAACATGTGAGAAATTAATATAACAAGTCGTATTTTAATTATTCGGGAAACCGATTAACTAATTAATCACTTAGACGTGCTTCTTAAATAAAACCGTAACCCATTACTAATTCGTAACGATTTCTAACGTATTATATTTAAACGTAAACAAGTTAGCAAGAACGTACGTAAATTAATTAATTCAAGCAGGCGAGTAAGCACGTACGTAAAATAATAATAATATAATAATATAATAATAATAATTAATATAATATAATAATAATTAATAGAAATCACGGGAAGTAGTATGCAACTTTCGTAAGGTTAATAATAATTAGTAGTAGGTTGACTTTCGTAGGAGTAATAAAAATAGTAGCCATAGTTTTAAAACCATGAAACATTATCCAATGCATTAACATGATTAAATAGCAACAGAAGGACAGGGAAGCGTTGCAGCAACATTCACTACCACGAACATCAGAACAACAGCACCCATACAGCAGCAAGAAAAACACACCTAGCGAACAACACTAATAACCAGCGGCAGTAACTATACGAGCAGCTATACAACATCAACAGTAATATACAGACAGCAGCCTGAAACAACAAGTCCAACACCATCAATTAACCACATTTTGAGTTGAATAACATTAATATGTGACGGATATAAATTACCCATAAACTATTGAACCTAAATCCCACATAATTTCACATAAACAACATGTCCAATTAATTTAAGACAAAGGCCGAGCTTTTCTCATTATCGTCACCTGTTTAAGCTGTTTTCTCCAACGATTCTTCAATGATACAAGTATCCTTGTTCAAGTCCTCCAAATTCTCACCTCAAAACAACATGAAAATGACAATTAAAGACGGTTTTCGAATTAATCTCAAAACAGCCCCAAAAATCGAATTGAACAAATTGAAAATCTAAAGAGATAGAAAGAACGGGTTCGAGGAGAGGAATGCGTAGGAACAAACCTTGCTTCAAACGGAGGAGAAACGAAGTCGGGATCGGAGTTTTAGTGAAATTGTGAAATGTAACAATTGAGATGAAGGAGTATTGATTCTTTGTTCTACCTTGAGGAACAAGGATGATTAAGTGTTAGGAAATAGAAGGGAAGGTTCCCTTACTACTTTATTTGGGTCTTATTTGACTCGGTTTAACTAAGTGAGTCGGGATTTAAGTGAATAACTCGGAATTTGATGAAACGAAATGCCAAGTGATTATTTTACCACTTAAGCTTATTAAAATTTAACTCGGAAATTATGGGTTATTTCCATAAAAATATAGTTTACGAATTAAATAAAATATATTAAATTACGGAATCACTTTAATTAAATTAAAATAAGGTTTACGAAAATATGGGATGTTACAATGTAATACTCCATTGAACCGAATTGGATATTCGGGTGGGGTAACCCCTTGAAGAGGTCTATTGATAGGCTTATATGACTAGTGCTTAAAGGGATTGAAAGTACTACTCATATCAACAAAGTGCACTTTCTTTTCTGGTTATCCATGCGAAAGAACTCCAAAAGTTAAGCGTGCTTGGCTGGGAGTAGTCTTAGGATGGGTGACCTCCTGGGAAGGTTCCCGGGATGCGCATGAGTGAGGATCAAATGCGCTGGAAAGGACTCGTGTTGGTCTGTGGGGCCAGTACATAGCCTGGCGAGCTACCGTGGCTAATATTTCCGGTCCTAGGTTTGGGCCGGGGTGTTACAAAGGAATTTATCTAGGAGCATGGGATGGAGTGAGCACTTGGATGGACCAACTTAGAATTAGACCACATACTTAGAAGTTATCAGTTGTACTTTCTTTTGTTGTATTGTAATTGTAATATCAAAAGTTTTAATTTAATCAGTTTTATATAAAGTACTTTGGTTTGTTTTACTTTGTTATTCACTACCTCGGTCATTCCGAGATGGTAACAGCTCTATTTATTTGAGAATGTCTTGCTAAAGGCTCTTAAATAAATGGGGGTGTTACATTCATAGCTAGTAGGATTAGGAAGTCCAGTAATCTTTTAGTAGTGTTTAAACTTGAATTTATATTTTTCATTCTTCTGGTAGTTTTTCATGTTGGGTCAATCTGAAACAACCCTTTGTGTTCCTATTTTTCTTATCGATGTAATGGGAGCCACAAGGCTGTATGTTGACGAGTATAAATTTTCCAGTTGCTCTTCATTTGTTTGTAGACATTGTATTGCAGGAACTGTGTCTGCACTCAGCAGCATTGGCGATTGATTAATAAAAGAAGCACATTGACATGACATTACAAAATGAAAGTAAAGAAAACCTCAAACTAAGATAAAGAGGCTTAAGTTCAATAGGAAGAAGAGGTCGAAGTCTGAAATTTTGTGTTCAATACCCGCTTCATCATACACTTTTCGTGTTGGACTCTGTCTCGTTAAACGTGCGTGTAAGGTTGTCTAAACTAATTAAAAGTTTGTTCATATTTCAGGGTGCTTTCCATGTCATTCAAGAGCATCGCGATTAGTGTCTCCAAAAGTTGGCTGAATTATGGAGAAAATGGAAATGCACTTTGGTTCGTGAGTGGATGTATGATGAGACGGGAGCTATCCAGAAGACACCACCACCCTTGTATAAGCAGATTACACAAGATGATTGGAACAAGTTTCTGGCATCTCACACTAGTGAAAAATTCAAGGTAATATTTCTATTTTTGTAGACACGCAAATTATTTCATGATAATTTTTATGTATATAGTATCTCGTACTATTTTCTTCTCTATATGATTTATGTTATTAGGCGATCAGTGATAAGAACAAGGAGAATGCCTCTACAAAAAAGGGAAATACTTTGGCTCACGAGCAGGATATCGAGGGATTCAAGTTAAAGCCGTAAGTTCTATGTATTGGTTTCATTTTTTAGCTAACTTCTAGGTCAAAAGTTGGCATGAATTTTCATAAACTCTCTTCTTTTTTGATAGAAAGAAGATTTAGCTGCCAAGGGAAAACCAGTGGAAAAAGTTGATCGATATTTAACTTGGCTAAGGGCTCACAAGTCAGCGAAAGGGGACATGACTGATTATGATAAGGAAGTTGCTTTGAAAATTGTAAGTTGAACATTTTTGTAATTTAACTCGGTTTAGTTCAGTTGTTTAATTTATTAGTGTTATTTATTCATTTTTTTTGGCTGCTAAAAACGTAATTAATATTGTTGATTTGCAGGAATCCCTTGAAAAGGATGTTGAGGCTGGTTTATTTGTGCCCGAATGACGGGAAGACATACTCGCTAAGGCGATAGGCAAGCCTGAGCATCCGGGCCGTGTGCGAGGAATTCCTAACGGTATTTGCATAACTGAGTATTTTGGGAAGGGACCAAAAAAACCGACAAGAGAAGAGTTGTACGAGAAGATCAATTGCATGCAACTCTAAACTGATGACTTGGAAAAGCTGAAATCAGTGATGATGCAGTTTTGGCTAATTGGTGAGAAGCCAAGTACTAAAGTATTAGACGATTTAATGAACGGAAGAGCATCTATGAGTACCGAGGGATCGACAAATTCTGCATCACTACAAGTGAGTGAAGAGCCATGCCCAGAGGAGACACCCCGAGAGGAGGATTATCAAACACCCAAGACTAATGTTCTGAAGATTCCTACCATATCACCACGGCAGGTTGTAAAAGGTTTTCATTAAGAAGGATCTGTAAGCTTTGCATTTAAAACACTATCTAGTTCAAAGTCGATGAAAAAAGTTTTAAAACACTAATCTATCTATACAGGGGTCTCACAGGCAATCACTCTCACTAAAAGTAGTGCAATCACTACAAGTGACTGAGGGTCCACCCGTGACCAATGTTTTGAAGATTCCTGGCCCAGTAACACAATAGGTATATATGTAAGTTTTTCATTAAAGACGCTACTTTATAGTAAATGAAAAAAGTTTGAAATTCTACTATAACTTAAATTTTCAGGTTTGGAAAGATTGTGTGCTATCACTGCCAAACAAATCATCGAAGATAGTGGCTTCAGGAATGGTATACCAATCAAGTAAGGACGAATTTGTTTCCATTCATGGCAGTGCCCTTCGTGATGGTTTTAGAAAAGTGTCAATCAAGGAAATCTATTCTGGGTCGGAAAATGTTGATTTACCAATGCCTGTTGGTGATATGATAACATTGACTCATGCTAAGGGTTCATTTATTCAGTGGCCGCAAAGTCATATACATAGTCCTGTTGATAAGGTAACTAAGATTTCTAGCTAGTATAATGATATAAGTTACACTGAGAGTTATACCATTTATCAACTTATTTATGCCAACATTTAGATAACCATGAAAAAGAATGATCAAGGAAAAAATAAAGCAGCAGCAGCAAAGAAGTCCAAGCCTCAGAAGTGTTCGCCCTCGATTTCGCCATCTTCTTTCCTTGGAATTGAAGTTAGTCACAATTTTAAGCAAAGCAGAGGACCATGGATTTGAAGTTATTAGAAACTGAGGCTCGGGTTTTAAAGGCAAGTGGGACAATGATCAGTGTTCCCATTGATGAACATGTGTTACACAATGAACAAACTTGCTACCTTAGTTATGAGGAGGTTGTTCATTTGTTAGATGAACAAATGATTGGTGCCTCTCACATTACACTCTTTATGAGGTTCGGTCTCTTTGTTTAAGCTTCCCCTTTGCAATCCCATTAGTATATATCTGATAATATGCAAACTAGTACTAGATAGTTACTATGGATTCTTATTGTTGTAGGTATTTGAGTGATCTTGCCGATAGTATGCAAATTACTAGTTACTATGGATTCTTGTGCCCAGAGATAATGTCCTCAGAATCCGTTGCTTCGGATGAAAATTATCGATCCGATAATGTTGCTAGGGCAATGACATGTACCGATTGTGGAAAAGGTCGGAAACTTATATTTGCTCCATATGCCCAGGGGTACGTAATTATAAATTTCTTTTCATAGTATTATTATTGATGACTTGATTAATTATTTTATTATTTTTTGTCAATATTTAAGTTGATCTCTTCGTTGTATTTTTCTATAACTTGTAGTAAGCATTGGATGTTGGGCGTGATCAATCCGGCTCAGAGTACAGTGTATTGGTGTGATCCTGCCGGACATACAGAGCCTCGTCAATTTTTCGTGGATACAATTACCAAGTATGTCTAACTTATTTCTGATCTTTTTTATTTTGCCTTCATATATTATACCTCCCGTTACTCCCCTGCATTTGCCTTAAAATGTTTCTGTAGGCTAGGAACAAAAGTTAAGCCACCCAAAAGCCATCAATCATGGACCTTAGCTTGTTTTTCTATTATACTTGAAATTAACGCTTCATTATCAACTAAAACTGAATAAATATATAAACCTGGCTATCTATATATACAGGGCCTTTGAGAAAAGGAACTCTATCGATGCACTTGCAAAATATGAGGCCAACGACGTTGTTTGGAAAAATATTAAGGTACTTCTTGTATATATAGTATATATATATATATATATATATATATATATATATATATATATATATATATATATATATATATATATATATATATATCTTAACATATTGTTTCTCTTATTAAGTATAGTACATGTGCGTGAAGTATTTATTTATAATATGAGCTCCCCTTTCAGGCCCCTTTGCAGCCTTGTGGTTCCGTTTTATGTGGATATTATATTTGTCGATACATGTTGGACGTCGTCAAAGGAAGATATGTTACCATTACTCCAAATGTACGTATGTTTTTGGTTTTTTAGTTCATCTACTTACTTACCTCTATCATTTTACTTATATAGGAGTCTTGGATAGAATTTTTCTAACCAATTTTTGAAAATTTGTTTGTAGTTCATGCTTAGAGCCCCATTGACATATTCGGTTGAGCAAATTGACGAGGTGAGGGATATATAGGCTAATTTGCGCTCCAGTTTAAGTCAGCCATGAACGATGATGAAGTTTGTGGATCGGAAAGTATGTTGATATATATGAATGATGTAGTATTTGGAGATTTTTCTCTATATATGGCTAATTTTGGACCTGAATATAGTTGTTGGAGCAATGTTATTGTACGCTTATTTGCAGGAAGAATTATATATAATAGGCCGGAAGAATTATAAATTAATTTATTAAAAAAAATAGCAGGTGCAAAGAGAACGGTTATGTTCTTAAGCGTGCTCTATTAATTCAAAAATATGGCGCGAAGTTTGAACATGTTGAACAAAAGAGAACGGTTCATCTAGGAACCGTGCTGGAACAGGGCAAAGAGAACGGTTGAACAGGGCAAAGAGAACGGTTTAACAGGGCAAAGAGAACGGTTGAACAAGGCAAAGAGAACGGTTTAACAGCGCAAAGAGAACGGTTTAACAGGACATAAGAGAACGGTTCATGAGAGAACCGTTCTGGTAAGTGAACCTAAGAGCATGGTTGAACAGGGCAAAGAGAACGGTTTAACAGGGCAAAGAGAACGGTTGAACAGGACATACGAGAACGGTTCATGAGAGAACCGTTCTGGTAAGTGAACACCTAAGAGCACGGTTGAACCGTTCTCTTAGGTAAAGAGCACGGCCAAGGGAAGCACGGTTTCGCCACTCATAGTAGAACGGTTTTTAACCGTCTTCGTATCTATATTTTGTAGTAGTGTTTTAAGGAATTTTATAATTCAAAGGTGCGTGATTAATGTCCTTAAATAGATTATTTAGAAATAAGTATGTGATCTTAATAAATTATCATTATTAGTCCTCAAAACGTTATAAATATGTACATGCAATTTAGTGTAATTTTTAAGGAAACATATTACTCAAAGGCGAAAGATTAACGTATGTATGTAAAAGATTAATATTTGAATAAATATGTATAACCACGAACTTTATCGTTATAAGTAAATATGGATATATTAAAAATGGTCACATTGTACGTATTCTAAATGGTTTCAGTATAATTAATATTCACCTATATAAATTACATATCTTATTTCAACAACATTGAATTTGTGAAAAAATAAAAATATTAAAACTAATATTTGCAAGTAAAAAATATAATTTATTAAAATAAATGTAAAATTATATTAATAATATTCTCTTATGTGATAATTGTATAGTGACGTGACAATTAAAAATCATATAAGAGAAACTCAATAGATTTAACGAGAACCATGTTTTCACTCATATTTATGCTAATTCATTGGTTGTTTAATCTTGACCACGATAAACTCCTTTTGAAAAGACTGAATGATTACACTAAACTATAATTTTTTCAAATAAATATAATGATTCCATATTGTGTGACACAATAGTTATTTCTTTTGTTTTTATAGCACTTAAAATTGTCGTTACAAATTGACAAATATATACATGTGATTTAGTTAACTTGTTCTACGGAAACTTATAAGATGGTTAATGTCCTTATGAGAATGGTCTACAAATACGTATGTGATCTCAACTAATTTTATCATTATACATAAATATGCATAGAATAACAATGGTCAGAATTTATTCCGTATGGATCAAATAAAATATTAATAATTTGAACGATGTAAATAAAATCATTCTCGAAAAAAATTATATTGAAGTTGTTTTAAAATAATAAGTAAGCATTCTTATCTATCAATATTAGGGTATGTTCATAAATAAAAAATGTTAATTTCTAACATAATACTAAAGAATATAAAACATAATTTATTACATTACCTACAAAATAAAATTGATTACTCTTATGTCTTGATAATAAACACATACAAGGCAGTTATTAATCAAATCACAGAAGTACCGTAGATTTAAATAAGACCATGTTGTCATTCACATTTACGGTAATTCAGTGACTGATTAATCATGACCATGAGAAACGATAGTGATATGATTACACTAAACCACAAAACGTATTCAACAAAATAAAAGCATATCTCTTGTATGCGATGTAATAATGATTTCTTTTATTTAGATAGGCGAAGAGATGGTTCTCAACATGTTATAAAATATTACACGAAATATCATTTACTTTTTAAGGAATTTTATAATTGAAAGGTGTGTGATTAATGTCCTTAAATAGATTATTTAGAAATACGTATGTGATCTTAATAATTTATCGTTAGTCCTCAAAACCTTATAAATTTGTACATGCAATTTAGTGTAATTTTTAAGGAAACATATTATTCAAAGACGAATGATTAACGTATGTAAAAGCATAATATTTGAATAAGTATGTAATAACCACGAACTTTATCGTTATAAGTAAATATGGATATATTAAAAATGGTTACATTGTACGTATTCCAAATGGTTCTAGTATAATTAATATACACCTATATAAATTAAATATCTTATTTCAACTACATTGAATTTGTGTGAAAATAAAGATATTAAAACTAATATTTGCAAGTAAAAAACATATTTTATTAAAAAAAATGTAAAATTATATTAATAATTTTCTCTTATATGATAATTGTATAGTGACGTGACAATTAATAATCATATAAGAGAATGTAATACCTCGGAAATTCTGTTATTATATCTAAGCTAATTAGTCAAGTCCATAGCGTTTCTTTAAACGGTTTCCCTACTAGATTTATTTTGCCCAAGTAGTATTGAATTATGTTGTCATGGGGATTCGAACTCGTGACCATGGGACAATCAGGTGGGCCTCGATGTGTGTGTTTCATGCAGCCCATACTTTAACATATTTTCTCAAAACATTCACACCCCTATCTCTGCCGTCACTTTTACAAAGAGAAAACCTAACCCTAATTCACCTTAATCCTCACACAAACAATCACGTACACAGCCGGCATAGCAATGAGTAACTGGGTGGTTCTCACGGCGACCACAAGGCGGTCTAAGGGTGGTCGACACACTCGAGAATGAGGTATGTCAGCACGTCGTCCTTCTTAATGTTCTGTCTGCGTCTTTCTTTACCTATTAGTTAAGTCATGTCTCTGTGTCGTAGTGGCTGATTCTCGTGCAATAACTAACAAGGGGGTTTGAGAGTCGTGTCTAACCACGGTCGTACCTTCTTTAACCACCGAGTAACACCAGGCAAGGCTGTGTTCTGCCGCCGGTAACAGGAATTTTGTCAAACACTTGAAACAGGGTCTGATTGTGTACGTCTCTTTTGGCTTGGAGGCTTTTCCTGTTCAGGTGGTTGGTGGTTGTTGGAGTGAAGGACTGTTAGTGGTCCAGGGAGTGTCGTGGTGGTAGTAACGGTGGGTATGACCGGTAGGGTAGGTGTCTAAGGGGGCGTTTATTTCCCTGAGTTGTCACGGTCTTAGTAGTTGCAGGTGAGGACAGGGGTGTTGAGGGTGGTACCACCGTCGACTCGGGGGCGGTCGACACGGTGGTACCACTGTCGTGTATGGTTTCTGTGTCAGGGGTGGAATTAGTGGTGGTTTCAGGCGAGGTTAGGGTCGCTGGAAGGTGTCGGCAGGGGGTCTGTTCATTCGGTTGCAAAGGGTTCAGGTGGGAGACCAGGCCTGAGTATGCTCTGGTTCGTTTCAGCGGTGGGTGTCGAAGGGTTGGCTAGGAGTGGCAGTGGTAGCCGGTGGTTGGGAGACTGGTGTAGAGTGGTTGGCGGTGGTGGTAGTGGTGTCGAGGTAGTATGAGGGGCTGTTTTCATGCGCGCGAGCGTTGTCGAGTAGAGGTCGTTAGACTACGTAGTGTTGCTTGTTTTTTCAACGAGAACATCATCACCCTCTTTTTTATTATTATTATTATTATTATTATTATTATTATTATTATTATTATTTTTTATTATTAGTGGTTATCTTGTCATTATTTATTTTGGGTTGTGTAATAATGTGACTCTTAACGTGTATGTTGAGCTATTTAAGGAGGCTACCATATTTAGAAAGTTACCATTTTGGGTAATGTCTTTAGTAGGTAAACTTTCCTTTTTAGCAAGTTACAATAAATAGAGTACGTATTTATGTTACGAGATCTAGGGAGTTTTATTAATTATACAATATATGTTTAGGTGACGGTTTCCGCGGGGAACATCTTTCGGAGCTACTGACTGTCTTTCTGCAAGTTGAGGTAGGGGATTAACTGTGCACTCGTTTATGATGAGAAACATGATTATTAACTGTTGTGAATTATATATATACCTTGTTGAATGAATAATGCTGTGATATTATTTATTGGCTATATATTCTTATGATGCGGAAATTGATATAATGGGTCTTGTGATACGGTGCGGAATTTATTTGGCGTTGGATCGGTGCGGAGTTTGTTTGGCGTTGGATCGGTGCGGAGTTTGTTTGGCGTTGGATCGGTGCGGCGTTTGTTTGGCGTTGGATCGGTGCGGAGTTTATTTGGCGTTGGATCGGTGCGGAGTTTATTTGGTGTTGGATCGGTGCGGAGTTAAGGGATGATTGATCCCAATATATATATACATTATAAGTTTGTTTATTTATTTTTCCTCTACTCAACCTCGTGGTTGACCCTTTGTATTCGTGATCACCTGTGATGAACCAATTTATTGAGGAGCAGATGGACAGGTGGCTGAGACTAAGGGTAGCTATGGGATGAAAGAGCTTGGATCCGACCAGACTAGAGTCTAGATCACCTTAGTCAGTTTAGCATGAGTTGTATTTTCATTTTATAAGACATTTTGGTTTCAGTTGTTAAGAACATGTTATGAGTTTAACTTTTAATTAAAGTACTGTTTATCTTCCCTTTGTATCTACTACCTCGGGAAACCGAGATGGTGACACCCTTATTTATCTAAGGAGTCCTAGTACAGGCCTTTAAATAAATGGGGGTGTTACAGAGAAACTCAATAGATTTAATGAGAACCATGTTTTCACTCAAATTTATGGTAATTCATTGGTTGTTTAATCTCGACCACGATAAACTCCTTTTGAAAAGACTGATGAATGATTACACTAAACTATAATTTTTTCAAATAAATATAATGATACCATATTCTGTGACACAATAATTATTTCTTTTGTTTTTATTGCAGTTTAAATTGTCGTTGTAACAGCCCGTATTTTCGTGATTTATATTTAAAGGCTTTTAATTATTTTGAGTAATAAAATATATTTTTAAAGGTTTCAATGATTGTTACGGGATAAAATAATATTTTTATATTTGATGTTAATTCATTTTAAAATAGCACTTTAATGATTATTGATAAGTTAATTTTAAATGTCCGTTAAGATCCGTCTTAAGAACCTTAAGTCCTTAAGACGAATATAACTTGGCAAGTAATCCGACTCAACAAAACCCGTTTGTGTTATCCAAGTCCGTTTTCCTTGAAACGGGAAAGGACAACTAAAGCCCCTAAAATTTCTAAGGATGTCGACATTTTATCATCCTCAAAACAAAACAACTGACATTTCTCATTTCACAAAACCTCCATAATTCTTCATCTTCCATTCCATTTTTCTCCATCATCCGTTCACCGAATCAAGGTAATAATCACATTTTCGGAATCCTCATCGAATTTGCAAGCCATCTATCACTTCCGTTTTCCGTTTCCTTCAATTCGAAATTTGGCCTGTTTTGGGTAATTCGAATTTTAGCCTCTTAAAACCGTTTTGCTTGTTGTAGGTGAAGACTTAGAAGATCACAAGGAGGTTAGTGGCAAGATTGAAGAAGAGATTGGAGCTTAAACGCTTAAAAGGTGACGATTAAGAGTAACTCGACCTTTTTGTTAAAATAGCATTATTTGTGTTGTGTTCTTGCTTAAAGTTTCTGATTTTTGTATTGTTGATGAGGTTTGAGTTTAGGTTTATGTTAGGAATGTGTTTTATATGTTCATCGCATGGTTTGATTGAAGTTTTAGATGTTCATATGCTAGTATTGTTCATTTTTTTTTCAGATTTTGAGTTCTTAAGACGAATACGATGTTTGATTCTAATTCGTGTTTTATTTGTTCAAAATCGTGTTTGTGACATACTTGGGATTGTTATGGGTTTATATGTGTTGATAGTATAGGTTTGATGCTAGAAATCATGGCTTAGAAGTGTTTGTCGAAAGATTGATTGAATTGGCGAATTGCAGGAAACTTACGAAACCAACCTGGCCCGTGCTTGGGCGCAGGCTGCGCCTCAATTGTGCAGGCTGAGCACACCATGCGCAGCTGCGCACACACTTGCGCAGGCTGCGCAAAAACCGCTGTAACTTTCTGCTCGTTTATCGGATTGTCGAGCCGTTTTGGGGGCTTGTTTCCCAATTGTTTTTAGGATGTTTTAAGTGATGTTTGGTGGTATATACACTTGGTTTTAAATGTATATTAGAGCTAGGAAAGTCATCATAAGAAGCGTGGTTATCCGTCTCGAGTCGATTAGCTCATAAGGAGTTAATTACGGAAATTGTGCATGAAGATAGTTAACTTTTGAGGATTTTCTTGTGAAGAGTCTAAGCATATTTTAATCATGTTGTGAGGCTTATATAGTTGGTTTGAGATGAATATTTATTTAATATGAGACTCTCCGCCTGTGGCCAACCGGCTAGGAGCCCCAATTAGCTACGTTTGCTTCATAACTTTTGATTCACAAGTCGGATTTCGTTGATTCTTTTTCCGTATGTTTCGTATGTGTGTTTGAGGTCTCCAGAGGATGGGCGACACTATATTGGGTTCAGGAATGGAGAGAGGATAGAGACCCCTCGGTCGGGTAACCGAAAGGGAAACCGGCTCTTCCCTCAACTTAGTTCCCGGGGTCAATTAAGTGTTGTTTAATGGTTTAAGAAGTTAGAACTATAGGTTAGTTTCTATCTTTGGATGTAAATGGTTTAGTTGGATGTCGCGTGATGGGATATGTGTTAAGCTCACCTCTGGACCCATTACGTGTTTTGTATGTCGCGTGACGGGATATGTGTTAAGCTCACCTCTGGACCCGACATTTGTTTGTAGTGGGATATGTGTTAAGCTCACCTCTGGACCCATTACTAAATTGTGATTAGGGATATGTGTTAAGTTCACCTCTGGACCCTTTTCTTGAATTGTAAGTATAAGGATATGTGTTAAGTTCACCTCTGGACCCTTTACTTGATTTGCATGTTGGGATATGTGTTAAGTTCACCTCTGGACCCGACATTGTTTGGTAGTGGGATATGTGTTAAGTTCACCTCTGGACCCATTGCTAGTGTTTGTATTATATCTGCTTGCCTAGAGTTTGGTACAGTGTCAGATATGCATGATGAAGTTGATGATTATATTGCTTGAGTTATAGTTTGTTCATCCAAGACATTGGATGACTCTATGATCGGTTTCATAAATAGTTGGATTGAAAGACCCCCCGACTGGGTAACCAGTAGGGAAACCGGCTATCCTTCCTAACGTTTTATGAAGTTGGTTGAGAGCCATGCATTAGAGTTTGCATGATAGTATGAGATCAGTTGATGAGATGCTTATGCTTCACATGTTGATATATGTTGGAGTATTCTGTATTGCTTTATGTGTTACGTGTCGTTACAAAAGGTGGCTAGGAGAACTCTAGTCACTCCCCACTGATTGTGGCGTACATGTTTACATGTATGTAGGTACATGACAGGTTGGCAGAGGGGTTGCATGGAGCTAGCGAGCGATGATCCTTCATCGATTGACTTACACCTTTACGTTAGCTAGACTTTAGATTTAGATTTCAGTTCTTGAGTGCCCGTAGGGATGTGCCATCCCGGGCTGCTTTTGTATTACACTTGTGTACTTAGTTATGTTTCAGTTTTGTAGTAGGACGCCTCGCATGTTTGGTTATGTTAAAAAGTTTTAAATTCCGCTGCATTTTTAGTACTTTGTGTGTTTATTTACTTCCGCTTCGCGAGGGGTTTTACAGTTGGTATCAGAGCATTATTGCTCCCGACGCACACATGTGACCCCAACCTTAACTTGACCAAATAAACAAATAATGAATGAGAGATGGGGTAGATTTAAGGACTTATATTGTAGTCTGTTTTGTGATTGCTTCTATTAGGCTCTAACATGTTTGTTGATTGACATTGATTTCAATTTGATATCTTTTAATCGACGAACCGTGGGATTATCCATTTGGCGATGGAGACCGGAGTTTCTACCGAAGCTAGAAGATTTGTGCTACTGCTGGAAAATACTTCTGAGCCTTGAAGATACTCCTCTTTCCTTGTGCATCACTTTCTTTGATAACTCTGGATGCACATCCTTCTTTTAGAATATTTGTCTATCTTGCTTGAACAGATCTTCATATCTTTTTAGCTTAACCTTGTTGCTTGCTTTCTTAAGGTGCCCTCTAGGTAACCTTCCCTTTTATTTGATTTGGAGGAACTAGTCTTAGGATAACCGTAAGTTGTGTTATGAGAAATATTGTTATTTGAAGAATAACTTGAGAGGTATCGAGAGACATGTTTTGGTGATCCAAGGGTCTAGTTGTCTATCCAATTGGGAGAGTGAAAGTGAGTGATATGATACTTGCTTGAAGGTTGAGTTGTATATTTAGTATTCGGTGGAACCTACCTTGAGAACCATGCTTAGATCGTGAAGGTTTGTGGATTGTAGAGTACTGTTAAGGAGTTAGATAAGATAATTGAGGATATAGAGCGACCTAGAAGAATAGGCTTAAGATGCTAATGATGAAGAATAGATGATTGAAGTGAGTTAGTATCACTTGACTTAGGTGAGTGACTGAGCTGAGAAAGGTCCGTTGTTGAGGAATACGAATCATTGGCTATAATAGTTGAGTACTCGAAAAATTTATGATTTAAACTGGGAGGAAGTGAATCATTATCTGGCCTTAGGTTAATTAATGGGTCTTAGCGTTCTTCTATTGAAGAACTTAAAGGAAACTTGAGGATGCACCGCCAGTTTGCGAATGGAATAAAGTAAGTCATTGAGAGAGGAAAGTTCGGAAAAACTTGATGGTTTAAGAATTGTTATCTGGTGGACAGTGAGATAAGTAAAGTGTATATGACCTAAGGGTGGTGACCTGAAAGTGTTATTGAATTGTCATTTGAGGAACTAGCAGAGATGGGTCATCTCAAACTTTTGGGAATAGGTAGTTGAGATGATGATATCGTTTAAAGTTGGAAGATTAGGGTATATAAATCTTAGGAGGAACTCTTCGTGAGAACCGATAATTGAATGACTTGATTTGGAAAATAAGAAGTGAGAATCCCGCGAGAATAGTGAGAGGCCCGCACCTTGGAAGATTCCGCAATCGTTCTTTTCACGTCGCTTCTCTCCTTTCTTCTCCTTTGCTTCTCCGTCTGATCTTGACTTCAATTTTATTGGAGTCTATAGCCTAAAGTTCCTTACTTTGTCATCTTATTGTCCCTCGAGCCGTCTTTCGTTTGTCTCTCTCGAGACCTGTGTCGTGTTTATCCCTGAAGTTCGCATCTCATCTCCTCTTCTGTGAGCCTTGTTCCTTTTCATCTAGAATAGTGGCGAGATCGACCTGTCCTTGGGGTAGAGATACATGCCTTGAGGAATGCTTGGTTCTGCGTTGTCAGGATTTGGTTGAGAGAGTTGGTGAGAATAATGTTCGGGCGATGTTGGACAGTGTGCCGTCTTGAGAGTCCATGTTAGATGGATTGTGTGTAAGTGATCCTTGTAGATTTCTAAGCACCATTTGAGGATTGGAATAGAATGCTTGGAGTTATAGATGAATTTAGAGGAATGTGCCTTAGATAGTGATGATGTGTTCAAATGGATGAATGAGGTAAGTTAGTGCTACTTAATCTTAGGAATTGTTGTAACGCAAAAAGGATCATATTTGAGGAACGAGAGTTATTGGTAACGGTGTGAGAATGTTGAGACATTTGCGATTTAACTTATGGAGTTGACTGAGTGTTTGGCCTTAAGTTACTTATTGAACCTCCGCGTTTACCTATTGAAGTACTTAATGAATTGAAATTGGGAAATACACCCACTGTTAGGTGAATCGTTTATGATAACTTGTGGGATAATGAGACCCCGTTGGCCTAATAGTACTTCAATGGTGATTGATGGGTAACCATTGATGTTTGTAGTAATCATAGTGTAGAGATTTGCAACTTATAAGTGTTCAGTAATATCATTTGAGGAATCTCGGAATGTGAATAACTAAGTCTTACTGAAACTGTGGGAGTGAAGGTTGCTACTTCCTTGGAACTTTGCCTTGGGATGTATATTGTGGGTAAGTGGTTAGAAACCAGAGGATTTAGAAGTTGTTACCTTAGTAAGGTCGTGATTTGAATGTTCACTGTGGTAATAAATTTGGAAATTTAGGATTTCGAAGCACCTTGTGGAATAAGTTGTTGGGATCAAGCTGTTTAAAAATTGAAGTTATGGAATTTTGTTATGGTCCCCAATGGGAGAGGTTATAGAATAATGAATACCATATCTTGAGTTTTGAGGTTCGATGTTATGGTAATGAGGATTTTGGGTTAGAGTTTCGGAAGTGCGTGAACCTTGGTCTAGGATGCGTGCTTAAGCTTCTGTCTAGTGGAGGAATACCTTGTTCTGTGGATAAGATAATGGCAAGGGAGATCGTGAAACCATTGGAAGTCTAGAGATCACTTGAATCGTTCCCTGTGGGATCTATTAGGAATCGTTGTAACGATGCTTTGTTTATGGATTGAGTGGTTAGTGACCCCATGTTTAGAAAGAATTACCATCTTGCTTGACCTTTAGCCTGGTGGTTACCGTTCCTTCGATCCTCCTTGTACGTTCTGTCAGCTGTGAAACTAGGAATTCTTAATCCTTCGTGTCGAAGGTAATCTCTATGACTGTTTCTGCGCTCCCAGCGACTGTTTTTGAAATTCGTTTCCCAATTGTTGACTTTAAATTCACTGCTTATAGAAAAAACTTAATTGTTTTGAGAAATTGAAATTTGTTTCCTCTTCCGTTAGAAGTAACTTTTCGTCATTGTTGCAATTTTATATTCCAAAAATTTGAGAAAAAGGTTAATTTTGAAGGAAACTTGATTTTGAAGAACAGAACATTTTACCATTTGGCAGACTTCAGCGTTGATTGCCACTAGAACGTGTTATTGGAGACGTCTGATAACCCGTACTGTTCTCATCAACACTGAATCGACCTAAATTTCGAATTTTGACTGATTTAGTTTTAATTTTGGGACTTGTCTCAGATTTGGAATGATGGACTCTTGAATAAGTAACGAGAATCCCAATGTCCATTGACAAGACTTGTACCTTGAAACCTTTCCTATTTGAAACCTTTCTGAAAGATAACGTTTTGAGTTATCTTGACCCGTATGGTTCATTTTGAAAGTTAGAGTTGTTTTCGTACTTAGTTCTGCCTTCGAGTTTCGAGAACGAAACTTTTTGAAGATTGGGTGATTGTAACAGCCCGTATTTTCGTGATTTATATTTAAAGGCTTTTAATTATTTTGAGTAATAAAATATATTTTTAAAGGTTTCAATGATTGTTACGGGATAAAATAATATTTTAATATTTGATGTTAATTCATTTTAAAATAACACTTTAATGATTATTGATAAGTTAATTTTAAATGTCCGTTAAGATCCGTCTTAAAAACCTTAAGTCCTTAAGACGAATATAACTTGGCAAGTAATCCGACTCAACAAAACCCGTTTGTGTTATCCAAGTCCGTTTTCCTTGAAACGGGAAAGGATAACTAAAGCCCCTAAAATTTCTAAGGATGTCGACATTTTATCATCCTCAAAACAAAACAACTGACATTTCTCATTTCACAAAACCTCCATAATTCTTCATCTTCCATTCCATTTTTCTCCATCATCCGTTCACCGAATCAAGGTAATAATCACATTTTCGGAATCCTCATCGAATTTGCAAGCCATCTATCACTTCCGTTTTCCGTTTCCTTCAATTCAAAATTTGGCCTGTTTTGGGTAATTCGAATTTTAGCCTCTTAAAACCGTTTTGCTTGTTGTAGGTGAAGACTTAGAAGATCACAAGGAGGTTAGTGGCAAGATTGAAGAAGAGATTGGAGCTTAAACGCTTAAAAGGTGACGATTAAGAGTAACTCGGCCTTTTTGTTAAAATAGCATTATTTGTGTTGTGTTCTTGCTTAAAGTTTCTGATTTTTGTATTGTTGATGAGGTTTGAGTTTAGGTTTATGTTAGGAATGTGTTTTATATGTTCATCGCATGGTTTGATTGAACTTTTAGATGTTCATATGCTAGTATTGTTCATTTTTTTTCAGATTTTGAGTTCTTAAGACGAATACGATGTTTGATTCTAATTCGTGTTTTATTTGTTCAAAATCGTGTTTGTGACATACTTGGGATTGTTATGGGTTTATATGTGTTGATAGTATAGGTTTGATGCTAGAAATCATGGCTTAGAAGTGTTTGTCGAAAGATTGATTGAATTGGCGAATTGCAGGAAACTTACGAAACCAACCTGGCCCGTGCTTGGGCGCAGGCTGCGCCTCAATTGCGCAGACTGAGCACACCATGCGCAGCTGCGCACACACTTGCGCAGGCTGCGCAAAAACCGCTGTAACTTTCTGCTCGTTTATCGGATTGTCGAGCCGTTTTGGGGGCTTGTTTCCCAATTGTTTTTAGGATGTTTTAAGTGATGTTTGGTGGTATATACATTTGGTTTTAAATGTATATTAGAGCTAGGAAAGTCATCATAAGAAGCGTGGTTATCCGTCTCGAGTCGATTAGCTCATAAGGAGTTAATTACGGAAATTGTGCATGAAGATAGTTAACTTTTGAGGATTTTCTTGTGAAGAGTCTAAGCATATTTTAATCATGTTGTGAGGCTTATATAGTTGGTTTGAGATGAATATTTATTTAATATGAGACTCTCCGCCGGTGGCCAACCGGCTAGGAGCCCCAATTAGCTACGTTTGCTTCATAACTTTTGATTCACAAGTCGGATTTCGTTGATTCTTTTTCCGTATGTTTCGTATGTGTGTTTGAGGTCCCCGGAGGATGGGCGACACTATATTGGGTTCGGGAATGGAGAGAGGATAGAGACCCCCCGGTCGGGTAACCGAAAGGGAAACCAGCTCTTCCCTCAACTTAGTTCCCGGGGTCAATTAAGTGTTGTTTAGTGGTTTAAGAAGTTAGAACTATAGGTTAGTTTCTATCTTTGGATGTTAATGGTTAAGTTGGATGTCGCGTGATGGGATATGTGTTAAGCTCACCTCTGGACCCATTACGTGTTTTGTATGTCGCGTGACGGGATATGTGTTAAGCTCACCTCTGGACCCGTTACGTGTTTTGCTTGTGGCGTGTCAGGATATGTGTTAAGCTCACCTCTGGACCTGACACGTGATCGGTTATTGTATACAGGGATATGTGTTAAGCTCACTTCTGGACCCAGTGTGCGATAGCTGTGTATTGGGATATGTGTTAAGCTCACCTCTGGACCCAATACTTGTTTGTAGCATTGGGATATGTGTTAAGCTCACCTCTGGACCCTTTTCTTACGGATGTATGTTGGGATATGTGTTAAGCTCACCTCTGGACCCGACATTTGTTTGTAGTGGGATATGTGTTAAGCTCACCTCTGGACCCATTACTAAATTGTGATTAGGCATATGTGTTAAGTTCACCTCTGGACCCTTTTCTTGAATTGTAAGTATAGGGATATGTGTTAAGTTCACCTCTGGAACCTTTACTTGATTTGCATGTTGGGATATGTGTTAATTCACCTCTGGACCCGACATTGTTTGGTAGTGGGATATGTGTTAAGTTCACCTCTGGACCCATTGCTAGTGTTTGTGTTATATCTGCTTGCCTAGAGTTTGGTACAGTGTCAGATATGCATGATGAAGTTGATGATTATATTGCTTGAGTTATAGTTTGTTCATCCAAGACATTGGATGACTCTATGATCGGTTTCATAAATAGTTGGATTGAAAGACCCCCCGACTGGGTAACCAGTAGGGAAACCGGCTCTCCTTCCTAACGTTTTATGAAGTTGGTTGAGAGCCGTGCATTAGAGTTTGCATGATAGTATGAGATCAGTTGATGAGATGCTTATGCTTCACATGTTGATATATGTTGGAGTATTCTGTATTGCTTTATGTGTTACGTGTCGTTACAAAAGGTGGCTAGGAGAACTCTAGTCACTCCCCACTGATTGTGGCGTACATGTTTACATGTATGTAGGTACATGACAGGTTGGCAGAGGGGTTGCATGGAGCTAGCGAGCGATGATCCTTCATCGATTGACTTACACCTTTACGTTAGCTAGACTTTAGATTTAGATTTCAGTTCTTGAGTGCCCGTAGGGATGTGCCATCCCAGGCTGCTTTTGTATTACACTTGTGTACTTAGTTATGTTTCAGTTTTGTAGTAGGACGCCTCGCATGTTTGGTTATGTTAAAAAGTTTTAAATTCCGCTGCATTTTTAGTACTTTGTGTGTTTATTTACTTCCGCTTCGCGAGGGGTTTTACAGTTGGTATCAGAGCATTATTGCTCCCGACGCACACATGTGACCCCAACCTTAACTTGACCAAATAAACAAATAATGAATGAGAGATGGGGTAGATTTAAGGACTTATATTGTAGTCTGTTTTGTGATTGCTTCTATTAGGCTCTAACATGTTTGTTGATTGACATTGATTTCAATTTGATATCTTTTAATCGACGAACCGTGGGATTATCCATTTGGCGATGGAGACCGGAGTTTCTACCGAAGATAGAAGATTTGTGCTACTGCTGGATAATACTTCTGAGCCTTGAAGATACTCCTCTTTCCTTGTGCATCACTTTCTTTGATAACTCTGGATGCACATCCTTCTTTTAGAATATTTGTCTATCTTGCTTGAACAGATCTTCATATCTTTTTAGCTTAACCTTGTTGCTTGCTTTCTTAAGGTGCCCTCTAGGTAACCTTCCCTTTTATTTGATTTGGAGGAACTAGTCTTAGGATAACCGTAAGTTGTGTTATGAGAAATATTGTTATTTGAAGAATAACTTGAGAGGTATCGAGAGACATGTTTTGGTGATCCAAGGGTCTAGTTGTCTATCCAATTGGGAGAGTGAAAGTGAGTGATATGATACTTGCTTGAAGGTTGAGTTGTATATTTAGTATTCGGTGGAACCTACCTTGAGAACCATGCTTAGATCGTGAAGGTTTGTGGATTGTAGAGTACTGTTAAGGAGTTAGATAAGATAATTGAGGATATAGAGCGACCTAGAAGAATAGGCTTAAGATGCTAATGATGAAGAATAGATGATTGAAGTGAGTTAGTATCACTTGACTTAGGTGAGTGACTGAGCTGAGAAAGGTCCGTTGTTGAGGAATACGAATCATTGGCTATAATAGTTGAGTACTCGAAAAATTTATGATTTAAACTGGGAGGAAGTGAATCATTATCTGGCCTTAGGTTAATTAATGGGTCTTAGCGTTCTTCTATTGCAGAACTTAAAGGAAACTTGAGGATGCACCGCCAGTTTGTGAATGGAATAAAGTAAGTCATTGAGAGAGGAAAGTTCGGAAAAACTTGATGGTTTAAGAATTGTTATCTGGTGGACAGTGAGATAAGTAAAGTGTATATGACCTAAGGGTGGTGACCTGAAAGTGTTATTGAATTGTCATTTGAGGAACTAGCAGAGATGGGTCATCTCAAACTTTTGGGAATAGGTAGTTGAGATGATGATATCGTTTAAAGTTGGAAGATTAGGGTATATAAATCTTAGGAGGAACTCTTCGTGAGAACCGATAATTGAATGACTTGATTTGGAAAATAAGAAGTGAGAATCCCGCGAGAATAGTGAGAGGCCCGCACCTTGGAAGATTCCGCAATCGTTCTTTTCACGTCGCTTCTCTCCTTTCTTCTCCTTTGCTTCTCCGTCTGATCTTGACTTCAATTTTATTGGAGTCTATAGCCTAAAGTTCCTTACTTTGTCATCTTATTGTCCCTCGAGCCGTCTTTCGTTTGTCTCTCTCGAGACCTGTGTCGTGTTTATCCCTGAAGTTCGCATCTCATCTCCTCTTCTGTGAGCCTTGTTCCTTTTCATCTAGAATAGTGGCGAGATCGACCTGTCCTTGGGGTAGAGATACATGCCTTGAGGAATGCTTGGTTCTGCGTTGTCAGGATTTGGTTGAGAGAGTTGGTGAGAATAATGTTCGGGCGATGTTGGACAGTGTGCCGTCTTGAGAGTCCATGTTAGATGGATTGTGTGTAAGTGATCCTTGTAGATTTCTAAGCACCATTTGAGGATTGGAATAGAATGCTTGGAGTTATAGATGAATTTAGAGGAATGTGCCTTAGATAGTGATGATGTGTTCAAATGGATGAATGAGGTAAGTTAGTGCTACTTAATCTTAGGAATTGTTGTAACGCAAAAAGGATAATATTTGAGGAACGAGAGTTATTGGTAACGGTGTGAGAATGTTGAGACATTTGCGATTTAACTTATGGAGTTGACTGAGTGTTTGGCCTTAAGTTACTTATTGAACCTCCGCGTTTACCTATTGAAGTACTTAATGAATTGAAATTGGGAAATACACCCACTGTTAGGTGAATCGTTTATGATAACTTGTGGGATAATGAGACCCCGTTGGCCTAATAATACTTCAATGGTGATTGATGGGTAACCATTGATGTTTGTAGTAATCATAGTGTAGAGATTTGCAACTTATAAGTGTTCAGTAATATCATTTGAGGAATCTCGGAATGTGAATAACTAAGTCTTACTGAAACTGTGGGAGTGAAGGTTGCTACTTCCTTGGAACTTTGCCTTGGGATGTATATTGTGGGTAAGTGGTTAGAAACCAGAGGATTTAGAAGTTGTTACCTTAGTAAGGTCGTGATTTGAATGTTCACTGTGGTAATAAATTTGGAAATTTAGGATTTCGAAGCACCTTGTGGAATAAGTTGTTGGGATCAAGCTGTTTAAAAATTGAAGTTATGGAATTTTGTTATGGTCCCCAATGGGAGAGGTTACAGAATAATGAATACCATATCTTGAGTTTTGAGGTTCTAACATAATACTAAAGAACATAAAACATAAATTATTACATTACCTACAAAATAAAATTGATTACTCTTATGTCTTGATAATAAACACATACAAGGCAGTTATTAATCAAATCACAGAAGTACCGTAGATTTAAAAAAGACCATGTCGTCATTCACATTTACGGTAATTCAGTGACTGATTAATCATGACCATGAGAAACGATAGTGATATGATTACACTAAAGCACAAAACGTATTCAACAAAATAAAAGCATATCTCTTATATGCGATGTAATAATGATTTCTTTTATTTATATAAGTGAAGAGATGGTTCTCAACATGTTATAAAATGATACATGCAATATTTTTACTTTTTAAGAAATTTTATAATTCAAAGGTGCGTGATTAATGTCCTTAAGTAGATTATTTAGAAATAAGTATGTGATCTTAATAAATTATCATTAGTCCTCAAAACGTTATAAATATGTACATGCAATTTAGTGTAATTTTTAAGGAAACATATTATTCAAAGGTGAAGGATTAACGTATGTATGTAAAAGGATAATATTTGAATAAATATGTATAACCACGAACTTTATCGTTATAAGTTAATATGGATATATTAAAAATGGTCACTTTGTACGTATTCTAAATGGTTTCAGTATAATTAATATTCACCTATATAATTTACATATCTTATTTCAACAACATTGAATTTGTGAGAAAATAAAAATATTAAAACTAATATTTGCAAGTAAAAAATATAATTTATAAAAATAAATGTAAAATTATATTTATAATATTCTCTTATGTGATAATTGTATAGTGACGTGACAATTAAAAATCAAATAAGAGAAACTCAATAGATTTAATGAGAACTATGTTTTCACTCATATTTATGCTAATTCATTGGTTGTTTAATCTTGACCACGATAAACTCCTTTTGAAAAGACTGAATGATTACACTAAACTATAACTTTTTCAAATAAATATAATGATTCCATATTGTGTGACACAATAGTTATTTCTTTTGTTTTTATAGCACTTTAAATTGTCGTTACAAAGTGACAAATATATACATGTGATTTAGTTAACTTGTTTTACGGAAACTTATAAGTGAATGGGGATGGTTAATGTCCTTATGAGGATGGTCTAAAAATACGTATGTGATCTCAACTAATTAATTTTATCATTATATATAAATATGCATAGAATAACAACGGTCGGAATTTATTCCATATGGATCAAATGAAATATTAATAATTTGAACGACGTAAATAAAATCATTCTCGAAAAAAATTATATTGAAGTTGTTTTAAAATAATAAGTAAGCATTCTTATCTATCAATATTAGGGTATGTTCATAAATAAAAAATGTTAATTTCTAACATAATACTAAAGAATATAAAACATAATTTATTACATTACCTACAAAATAAAATTGATTACTCTTATGTCTTGATAATAAACACATACAAGGCAGTTATTAATCAAATCACAGAAGTACCGTAGATTTAAAAAAGACCATGTTGTCATTCACATTTATGGTAATTCAGTGACTGATTAATCATGACCATGAGAAACGATAGTGATATGATTACACTAAACCACAAAACGTATTCAACAAAATAAAAGCATATCTCTTGTATGCGATGTAATAATCATTTCTTTTATTAATAAAGGTGAAGAGATGGTTCTCAACATGTTATAAAATGATACATGCAATATTTTTACTTTTTAAGGAATTTTATAATTCAAAGGTGCGTGATTAATGTCCTTAAATAGATTATTTAGAAATAAGTATGTGATCTTAATAAATTATCATTAGTCCTCAAAACGTTATAAATATGTACATGCAATTTAGTGTAATTTTTAAGGAAACATATTATTCAAAGGCGAAAGATTAACGTATCTATGTAAAAGGATAATATTTGAATAAATTTGTATAACCACGAACTTTATCGTTATAAGTAAATATGGATATATTAAAAATGGTCACATATTTCGTATTCCAAATGGTTTCAGTATAATTAATATTCACCTATATAAATTACATATCTTATTTCAACAACATTGAATTTGTGAGAAAATAAAAATATTAAAACTAATATTTGCAAGTAAAAAATATAATTTATTAAAATAAATGTAAAATTATATTTATAATATTCTCTTATGTGATAATTGTATAGTGACGTGACAATTAAAAATCATATAAGAGAAACTCAATAGATTAATGAGAACCATGTTTTCACTCATATTTATGCTAATTCATTGGTTGTTTAATCTTGACCACGATAAACTCCTTTTGAAAAGACTGAATGATTACACTAAACTATAATTTTTTCAAATAAATATAATGATTCCATATTCTGTGACACAATAGTTATTTCTTTTGTTTTTATAGCACTTTAAATTGTCGTTACAAAGTGACAAATATATACATGTGATTTAGTTAACTTGTTTTACGGAAACTTATAAGTGAATGGGGATGGTTAATGTCCTTATGAGAATGGTCTACCAATACGTATGTGCTCTCAACTAATTTTATCATTATACATAAATATGCATAGAATAACAACGGTCGGAATTTATTCCATATGGATCAAATAAAATATTAATAATTTGAACGACGTAAATAAAATCATTCTCGAAAAAAAATAATATTGAAGTTGTTTTAAAATAATATGTAAGCCTTCTTATCTCTCAATATTAGGGTATGTTCAAAAATGTTAATTTCTAACATAATACTAAAGAATATAAAACATAATTTATTACATTACCTACAAAATAAAATTGATTACTCTTATGTCTTGATAATAAACACATACAAGGCAGTTATTAATCAAATCACAGAAGTACCGTAGATTTAAAGAAGACCACGTCGTCATTTACATTTACGGTAATTCAGTGACTGATTAATCGTGTAAAACCCCTCGCGAAAGCGGAAAAAGTAAAACATACAAAGTACCAAAAATGCAGCGGAATTAAAACTTTTTAACATAAATAAACCTGCGAGGTGTTTTAAATAAACTAACATGCGGAAGATAAAACATGGATAAGTATATAAGTACTAATCAAAAGCAGCCCGGGATAGCATATCCCTACAGGCACAAAAATACGGAAAACATAAAGCTAAGGTCTAGCTAACGAATGGGTAAAATCATTGATGAAGGATCATCGCTCGCTAGCCTCAACGTAACCCCCTGCAACAGCATCAAGTACCTACACACATACAACATGTGCGCCACAGTCAGTGGGGAGTGACTAGAGTTCTCATAGCCACCTAATGTCATACAACACAGAACATGAATTTACAAGTATCATACTCCAACATAAACAATCGTGTGAAGAATTTATCTCAACAACTCGATCTCCTATCATCATGCGAATACTATGCAAAGGCTCTCAACCAACTTCGGAAACTATTTGGGAGGAGAGCCGGTTTCCCTTCCGGTTGCCCGGCCGGGGGTTCTTTCAATCCAAACCATTTACGAAACTGAATAAAGAGTCATCCAATGCCTTGGATGAACAATACTAGAAGCAAGGTACTAAACTCATCAATATCAACATACATATCTGACACTGTACCAGCTCTAGGCAAGCAGATATCAACAGCAAGTATGTAACACTGTACCCCCATCCTAGGCAAGTATATACCATATCAGCAATTAGTATCCATATGCACAAATACACCTTATAAAAACAAAGGCAACCAAAAGCTGTGACCTAATCCTAATCACAGTTTCACAACAATACACCTCAAATACAAAGGCAAACAAGACTGTAACCTAATCCAAATTACAGTCCCGTCACAATACATACCCCATAATCCAAAGGCAAGCAAGACTGTAACCTAATCCAAATTACAGTCCTACCACAACATACCCCGTAATCCAAAGGCAACACAGAACTGTAACCTAATCCAAATTACAGTCCTATCACAACATACCCCATAATCCAAAGGCAACACGGAACTGTAATGTTGGAACACAATATGTTGATGATGACAAGTTACCTTGATTAATCTAATGTTTGCTTGATTATACAAGAGATTAGAAAAATGACATAAAGCCTATTGAAGATCACAAGTTCATATGTCAAGATACAAGCAAAGACAAGAGAAGGCCAAGTCTAGGAATGTGTTGTAAGCAAGGTAGTCAACATTCATTCGTATTTGTTAGAGGTGCAAAATCCTTGCAACAGTCCAACAGACTGTTGCAACTGGGGTTTCTAGTACGGTCATGGAGATTATATTTCGTAAAATATTTTTATCAAAAGTGTTGGTGTTTTGGTTCATTTACATATTTCAAATATTTTACAAACTGAAGGAAATTAATTTGAAAATCAAAAGCTCAACTTGCACATGAGGTCTAAGAGTTAGAAAAAGTAGAAAGTTTACTTTTTCCTTTTTTGGCAAATAGACCTACAAAAGGAAGGTTCCTTCTTACACTCTTTCCTTAAGTGGGTTGCTTTGAGCCTTGAGTAGTTTACCTTGAGCATTGCAACCATGTGCATTTTCAGTTTGTAAAAGACACTTCTATTTGAACCCTTGGGTAAAAGAGTTATGCAAACAAAATACACAACTTGAGAGCCTCTCTCACTCGCCCAAACCCTCAATAAATACCAACCCTTTAGCTCATTATTTACCAAGACTTTCTAAGCATTTATTGTAACACTTTGCAAAACCTTTTCAAGCATTTACTCTTCAAGTCTGTTTTGTAAAAGTTTCTGTTTTAAAAGAAGTCTTCAAATTGTTTTCGAAAAGTTATGATCTCCTTGTACTAGTTCGCACTTCTAATGAGTATAAATGTTTGTTCGATGAACCTTGCGTTTAGATCTTAAAAGTAGTCTCCATGTTCTTTAAGAGAACTCTTGAGACATTGATCTTGTAAACCAAAGGTAGAACAACAAACTCTTAGAGCGGAGTAGCTTTAAGTTTGAATCAAGTCTTCGAGCGGAGTAGCTCTTAGCAAATGCAACCGGAGTAGGTTGGGGAGTTGTTTTGTTGTAATAGTTTTAGTTAAGCGGAGTAGCTTCTAAACTTTCAATAAAATAACAGTTGGACGTAGGCTCCGGAGTAGGAGCTGAACCAATTTTTATATCGCTTGCTTTACTCTTTCTCGTACTTGTTCTCGTTTCTTGCTATACTCGTAATAGATCTGTTCTATGCAACAGTTCCTTATACTGTTGCTTAGTCCCTGATCTTGTTGCCTTAAATCGTGAAACACTTAAGCTATTTCTAAATTTTTAAAAGGTCACCTAATTCACCCCCTCCCCCTCTTAGGTGCTAAACTCGTTCTTGATTCTTCAATTGGTATCAGAGCCTTGTGCTCTTAATTAGGCTTAACCACCAAAGAGAAAGATCTGTAATCATGGACGAGTCTAAACACACTAAGTACCCAATCTTTAAAGGTGAAAACTATGCTTGGTGGAAACACCGCATGGAACACTACGTTAAAGGGGTAGATTATGAATGTTGGATGATAATAAAAAAGGGCCCACTTAAGATAGAGGTGACAGATAAGGATGGAAAAACGACACCAAAAGATGAGGAAAAATATAATGAAAACGATTATAAAAAGATTGAGAAAAACTCGAGAGCCATGTCCATTCTTCAGTATGGCATTGGCGATCAAGAGATTAATCGTATATCGGGTTGCTCTTCGGCCAAAGACATTTGGGACACCCTAAGCTTAGCTCATGAGGGCACGTCTCAAGTGAAGAAGTACCGTGTTGACCTTCTCATGCAACAATATGAGATGTTTAACATGGGAAAGGACGAATCAATTAATAGTCTTTCTTCTCGTTTCTCTTGCATTGTTAACGAACTTAAGAGTCTTGGTCGTAACTTTGAATCCGAGGATTTAGTCCGAAAGATCCTTCGAAGCTTAACTGAAAAGTGGCAACCGAAGGTGACGGCTATTGAGGAAGCTAAAGATCTTGCCGTCCTTTCCCTAAATGAACTAATGGGGTCCCTCATGGCCCATGAACTTTCACTCACGAAACGTTCACAGGAGAGTTCAAAGGGAAAGGGACTCGCTCTAAATGCTCTCTCCAGCGATGAGGAGGATGAGGATGTCGAGTTCGCCATGTTTACCAAAAACATGGCCGGCATAATAAACGGTCGAGGCTCACAAAAGTTTAACAAAAATGTTGGCAAGAAACGTTTTCCAAAGAGGAGATCAAATTCCACCTTTGGTTGCTTTAAATGTGGTGACAAGGGTCATCAAATAAAGGAATGCCCAAAGTGGGATGATATCAAATCCAAGGAGAGACGTGATTTTGCCAAAAGAGATTACAAGAACAAAGTCATGAGTGCTATTTGGGGTATGTCTGATTCCGATGAGGATGAGTTCCTTGAGGAAGAATTGGATGCAAAGTTGAGCATCTCATCAAAATCAAAAACAGAAACGTCAAAATCATCAAAGAAAGAAGCTGCAATTTGTCTCATGGCCCACTCGGTTGATTCAAGTTCCGACTCCGAAAGCGAGGTAAAATGTCTAAAGAAGAAGGCCCGCGCCTTTTCTAAAGACAAAATCTGTCTTCTTTTAGATGATTTTATTGATAAGTGTCGTGTCCAAGGAAATAAACTCATTGCCATGCAAGATGAAATCGAAAGTATTGCCGAGGAAAATGTCAATCTAAAGGAGAGTCTAACTGAGGTAGATCAAACATGTACAATAACCAAACTAGAAAAGGAAGTCAAAATGCTTCGAAAACAAAATCAGTGTCTTGTGAATAAAGCTGAAATAACTCATGCAACAGTCCCATGCAATGTTGAATCTGAACTAGTAAAAGAGGTCGAGTCTCTAAAAGGAAAAGTTTCATCCCTTACAAAGGAACGTGACTCCCTCTTGGTTGAATTTACTTCATGCAAACTTGATAACAAACAACTAGAGGAAGTCGCGATCTTATTAAGTGATGAAACCAGTCATATCAAAGGAAAAGTTGATAAACTTGAAAAAACGAATCTAGATCAACTTAAGGAAATAAAAACCTTGACCAAAGAATTGGCTGATGCAAAGCAATTCTATCTCAAATGGGAAGGAAGTCAGAATGTCTTAGAATTCTTGTTAAAGCAATCCAAAGAAAATGAAAAGGCTTTAAAAAACTCTGGACTTGGTTTCAGATGCAACAGTAGCACACACTGTTGCAACCAAAACCAAGACCCAAGTCAAAGAGATTTCAGACGACGTAAGTATGCTGGACTACCTGAATACATTATATGCTATTACTTTGGAATGACCGGTCATGAGTTCAATGGTTGTCCTAAAAGAGAACTTGACCTAAAAAGAAACACCAAAGTTGCACAAGAAATATGGGTCAAAAAGGACTCGGTGTCTAGTGTTAAGAAGGGACCCAAACTTGTTTGGGTTCCTAAACTAACTGTTTGATTTGCGTAGGCATTAGTGGGGGGCAGCAGCAATTGGTACTTAGACAGCGGATGCTCTCGTCACATGATGGGGGAAGAAGACCAATTCCTCTCACTAGAGGCCTACAAAGGAGGCATGGTGACTTTTGGCGATAACAAACAAGGTGAAATTGTTGGTATCGGAAAAGTTGGTAAGTCAAAATCACTATGTGTGGACAAAGTGCTGCTTGTCAAAGGATTAAAACACAATCTACTTAGCATATCACAATTGTGAGATCGAGGTAATATTGTTGAATTTCATGCTCATGTGTGTAAAATCCTAGATGGAAAGACAAAGGAGTTGGTTCTTGAAGGTAAACGAGTCAAGGATGTGTATATGATTGATTTATGTTCTTTATCCGGTCAAAAACTTTCGTGCATGAGCGTCCATAAAAATGATCCATGGCTTTGGCACAAACGTTTGGGCCATGTAAATGCTAGAACATTAAACAACCTTAGGAGACTTGACTTAGTGGAAGGTTTACCAATCATAAACTTTAAATTCAACTCCTTGTGTGATGATTGTGTCAAAGGGAAACAAGTGAAGAGCTCTTTCAAGTCCAAGAAGTGTATTAGTACATCTCGTGTCTTAGAACTTGTTCACATAGACCTTTGCGGACCCATGCGTATATCAAGCAAAGGTGGTAGTAATTACATTTGTGTTATTGTTGGTGATTGTTCTAGATATGTGTGGCTATTGTTTCTTGGAACTAAGGACAAGGCTTTTGGTGAGTTTTTAATTTGGCTCAAAATGGTCGAAAACAAATTTTCTCTAAAACTTGGTGCTTTAAGATCCGACCATGGAACCGAATTTGAAAACTTTGCCTTCGAAGCCTATTGTAATGAGAATGGTGTTAACCATAACTTTTCGGCCGCCCGAACTCCGCAACAAAATGGAGTGGTGGAACGAATGAATCGAACTTTGGAAAATATGGCTAGGACCATGCTCATTAGTTCTCAAGTACCAAGAAACTTTTGGGCCGAAGCCGTAAACACTTCGTGTTATGTATATAATCGAGTCATGATTAGAAAAATCACCAACAAAACACCCTATGAAATTCTACGTGGAAGAAAACCCAATGTCTCATATTTAAAATGCTTTGGTTGTAAATGCTTTGTTCATAACAACGGGAAAAACAACTTAGGCAAATTTGATGCCCGTAGTGATGAAGCAATCTTTGTGGGATATTCAAACCATAGTAAGGCTTACAAAGTCTTTAACAAGAGGACTATGAAAATGGAAGAGAGCATTCGTGTTGTATTTGATGAATCAAGTCTTTTTGTGTCTCAGGAACAGGAAAGAAATGAAGAGGATGATGATGAGTTCGAACTTGGGATGGTGCGTCATGACATGGACCAAGTGTTGGAAGCTGAAGATCTGGAGCAACAGTCAGAAGGACCGTTGCATGGGGAAACAGGCCACAACTCAGGGGGAACCAACGATGCTTCATCCTCAAATGAAGCCAACACGTCAGGAGTGGAAAAAGAAAACCAAGGCACAACCATTGATCCACCAAATTACAATGATCAATCCCCCACACAAAATCAACCCCATGAAACAGTCTCTGAAACTGTTGCATCCGAACAAAATGAACAAATGATCGCCTCCAACACCACCAACACCACCATACCAAAAAGATGGAAACACCAAAGCTCTCATCCTCTCGAAAACCTAACCAGTGACCTTGACTCAGGGGTAAAAACCAGATCCTTCCTCAGAAACTTCTGTGCCTTCAATGCTTACCTCTCACAAATTGAACCCGACCACATTTCGAAAGCTCTCGAGGATCCGTGTTGGATCATGGCTATGCAAGAAGAGTTGGATCAATTCAAAAGGAGTGAGGTATGGCATCTGGTACCTAGACCTTCAAATCGTACAGTCATTGGCACTAGGTGGGTGTTTCGAAACAAACTTGATGATAATGGAGAAATCGTACGGAATAAAGCAAGGTTAGTGGTGCAAGGGTATAATCAACAAGAGGGGATTGATTATGATGAAACCTTTGCACCAGTAGCTAGGCTTGAAGCCATACGAATACTCATTGCCTTTGCGGCTCATCATGGTGTAAAACTTTTTCATATGGATGTAAAGTCGGCATTCCTAAATGGTTATCTTAATGAAGAAGTTTTTGTGGAACAACCACCGGGCTTTTTGGATAACGAATCACCAAACCATGTCTTTAAACTCGACAAAGCACTATATGGTTTAAAACAGGCTCCTAGAGCATGGTACGATAGGCTTTCAAAATTTCTCTTAGAAAATGGCTTCATACGTGGTTCGGTTGATAAAACGTTATTCATCAAGTCACATTCAGATGTAATGTTGCCTGTTCAAATATATGTCGATGACATCATCTTTGGTGCAACTAGTGAAACTCTTTGTGAATACTTTGCACATCTAATGAAATCTGAGTTTGAAATGAGTATGATGGGAGAACTAGAGTTCTTTCTTGGCCTCCAAATCAAGCAAAAAGAGGAGGGCACAATGATCCATCAACAAAAGTATGTGAAGGAGATGCTAAGTAAGTTCGGGTTGACCAATGCGAAACCCATTGCTACACCTATGGTTTCTAACCTCAAACTTGACCTTGATCCAAATGGTAAGAGTGTTAGTGAAAAGGTGTATCGAGGTATGATCGGTTCTTTACTCTACTTAACCGCAAGTCGACCCGATATTCAATTTAGTGTGTGTGTGTGTGCTAGGTTTCAAGCAAATCCTAAGGAATCTCACTTCAAAGCCGTGAAAAGGATATTCAAATACTTGATTGGAACTCAACATTTATATCTTTGGTATCCTTCTTACTATGAACTTGATCTTGTAGGATTTTCCGATGCCGACTATGCGGGATGCATGTTGGATAGAAAGAGCACGTCCGGAATTGCCACCTTCATGGGGCCGTGCTTGCTCACGTGGGCCTCAAAGAAACAAAATACCGTGTCTCTATCAACGGCGGAAAGTGAATACATAAGTGCCGCCCTATGTTGCACACAACTACTTTGGATACGTCAACAATTGCACGATTTTGGTATTACATTCGAATCTTCTCCTATTTTTTGTGATAATACTAGTGCAATCAACATCTCGAAAAATCCAATACAACATTCCCGGACCAAACATATTGAAATAAGGCATCACTTTTTACGTGATCAAGTGGAAAAAGGGACAATTAATCTTAACTTTTGTAAAACCGAAAATCAAATTGCGGATATTTTTACAAAACCGTTAGAAAGAGAACAATTCGTAAAACTTCGGTTGGAAATTGGTTTGTTAAGTGATGCATGACACTAAAAGTTTACGTTCCCCAATGATTGACTAGAATGGGTGACGGTAGTGTTTATATTTACGATTTATTACGTACGTGCAAATTAAAGAAATTGAGTTACAAAAGAAATAATTTAAACATGCATGCAAGTTGTGATGTATTGAGCCACTCAACATACATCTCTCATCCATCACATCAAGTCACCCTTCACCTTTTGTCATAAATTGCCAACCCACAACCGTCACTTTTATTACCCCTCATCCATTACTCTTACACTTAACCACCCATCATTATCCTTCATGTAAAAACCTTTCACATTTCCAACATTAATCCAAAATTCAAACTCCTCTCATAACCGTCCCTCCCTCTCTCACTATAACTCCCCTCAAAATGCCTCCCAAGAACATAAATCGCGAACTACAACGACTTGCCAACACCTATAATCCATCCTACGTTGCAAAATTAAAAATGTCCACCTCACCATCTCAACCACCTCCTGCCTCACCCAAAGTTCCGGCCAAACCGAAGTCCCGTGCCAAAACCGCGGCCAGACCTGGCCTTGGCAAATCCCGAGGAAGAGGGCGCGGTGGACTTAAGTGACAACCTGCTTTGTCCTTAGCTCTAGATGCTAGTGTCGACCACTCTGACTCTGAAGAAAGGGTTGATTTAAACGTTGAAGCCGAAAAAGAAATACCCGAAGAAGAGGTGGGAAATGAGGATGTTGTTGAGGGTGAAGTAAGTTCACCAAAAAATGCTCCTGAGAAAGAAAAAGAAGTGGAGGTAGTTGTCGCTAAAGGAGGAAGCAAAACCAGGAAGGGAAAAGGAAAACCAAATCAAAAGAATAAGGAGAGTGAACCAAGTGTTGAAACCGAAAAGGAAAAAGAAAGTGAAGATGTTGTTGAACATGAAAAGGAAAGTGAGGAAAAAGAGAGTGAAGATGTTGTTGAACATGAAAAGGAAAGTGAAGAAAAAGAGAGTGAAGATGTTGTTGAGGAACAAAATGTCGAGTCTGAGAAAAGTGTTGAAAAGGAGCAAAGTGTCGAAAAAGATGTCGGGGGCACTGAAACCGAGGTCGAAAATCCAAACAATGTCGGGGAAGGAGAAGAAGAAGTGGCTGAGTCTGAAAAGGATACCACAAACGTTTCATCTGGTGATGTTGAGGGTAAAACTGATAAGGGAAAATCTGTCATGGTTGAAGAGAATCTAGATAATGCCGACGCACACCACGTGTCTGATGAAATACTTGAACCATTTCACCTTGAAAACAATCCCTCCTCCTCCAAACGAAAACTGAACCTGGCTGACTTATTTGGAGACGAGTTTGGAGAGGAATATGGTGGTGAAGAGATTCTTTCCCACTTTGTCAAAACCAAGAAAAAGACCCAAACAAAACAAACCAAGAAAACATCCACTCAAAAACCAAGGAAACGAGCCAAGATTGATAAAACTCCAATACCATACCCAAGTGAGAGTGAGGAAAAGGAGGACCCTGCTTTAAATGCTTGCCGTGACATCATGGCCACCCCCTTCGAAGAGCCATTCAAAAATGAAGTTCTTGCGTATCTCAACACTTTGGAGCTCCCGGAACAAGTGCTCAAACTTTGCCGTGAACTCCTCGGGTGCTCTTTCCATTCCGGCAGGCGCTTTCCTCTTGATTGGTATGATTCCTCCCCTGCCTTTCAATTCTTTCATACCCATATCCTTGCCCAAAAATGGACCTTTCTACTCGACCAAAGCTTTCCCACTTATGTATCCGAGGTGGTACAGTTCTATGCAACGGTTACTGTGGACGTTGCATCTGGAACTCTATCCGCCTATGTCAACAATAAACCTTTCATGCTTACAATTTCCCAACTAGCCAAAGCCCTTGATATTGAACCTACTGGGCTAGCCATTTTTCCAAGGGGTACTTGGGGTGCACTTGACCCCTCTGTTGTTGACCAAGTCCTCACTGTTTTACGTCCCCAAAACTCTCGCAACCGATCAAATGTCTATGCCACCAAACTCAAGTCCAACCATCGGTTCCTCTTTAACTTTCTTCAGCGAACTGTTTGTCCCGGTAGCAACACTCGGGGTAGGTGCTCCTACCTCGAAATGCTTCTCATCCATCACCTCCATACCAATCAGAAAATTAACCTACCCGCCCTCATTTTTCATCGAATCCATGAAGTCTCCTCGGATATCAAAAAGGGGGATTTTGACAAGAAAACCATCCTTCCCTATGACATGTGGCTTTCGATGATCATGCACAAAAAGAAGATGGTGAAAAGGGTAGTTTGGCGGTTCAGTTGAGTGATGAGATGATAATGGGTTTACTGTCCCAGATGACTCTGGATGTTGTTAACGGGAAGCTGGCTCGAAAATTTGGAGGCCCTGGGAAAGTTGCAACGGTCGGGGGAAATGTTGCTTTGGGGGCTATTAATGGGAAGCTTGATAAACTTACCGGGTTGGTTTCTAAACTCTTGGCTGAAATGGAGAGGATGAAAAAGGAGATGTCGGAGCTGCGAACTGTCAATGAGGATCTCATCGAGCGTGTGGGTGCCGCTAATGATGATGATTCCGATGCCTAAACCTTTCCTCCTTAACTTTTTATTATGACTCCGTAACAAACTACTTGCATGTGTGTTATTATGTCTTTTGTTGTTTCAAACTCTCGTATTTTGCTATGTACTACTGAATCTGTATCTTTTGGACACTACTCTCCCCTATTGATGATGTCAAGAGGGGGAAGTACATCTAAATTATGTGATGTGTTATTTAATGACTCTTAGGCTAACGTTCACCGTAGAAATAGCTTAGCTTTTTATTAGACGTATTACTTAGGATTAGGAATGATTGACCCCTTGACCACCTTGATTATGCATGAGTAATGTGTTATTTATCTTGGCCTAAACAGACCGACTCACCATGGGTTGAGGGGGAACTTGTCTAATAATTTTGATTGTAACTTGTCATCATCAAAGGGGGAATTTGTTGGAACACAATATGTTGATGATGATAAGTTACTTGATTAATCTAATGTTTGCTTGATTATACAAGAGATTAGCAAAATGACATAAAGCCTATTGAAGATCACAAGTTCATATGTCAAGATACAAGCAAAGACAAGAGAAGGCCAAGTCTAGGAATGTGTTGTAAGCAAGGTAGTCAACATTCATTCGTATTTGTTAGAGGTGCAAAATCCTTGCAACAGTCCAACAGACTGTTGAAACTGGGGTTTCTAGTACGGTCATGGAGATTATATTTCGTAAAATATTTTTATCAAAAGTGTTGGTGTTTTGGTTCATTTACATATTTCAAATATTTTACAAACTGAAGGAAATTAATTTGAAAATCAAAAGCTCAACTTGCACATGAGGTCTAAGAGTTAGAAAAAGTAGAAAGTTTACTTTTTCCTTTTTTGGCAAATAGACCTACAAAAGGAAGGTTCCTTCTTACACTCTTTCCTTAAGTGGGTTGCTTTGAGCCTTGAGTAGTTTACCTTGAGCATTGCAACCATGTGCATTTTCAGTTTGTAAAAGACACTTCTATTTGAACCCTTGGGTAAAAGAGTTATGCAAACAAAATACACAACTTGAGAGCCTCTCTCACTCGCCCAAACCCTCTATAAATACCAACCCTTTAGCTCATTATTTACCAAGACTTTCTAAGCATTTATTGTAAAACTTTGCAAAACCTTTTCAAGCATTTACTCTTCAAGTCTGTTTTGTAAAAGTTTCTGTTTTAAAAGAAGTCTTCAAATTGTTTTCGAAAAGCTATGATCTCCTTGTACTAGTTCGCACTTCTAATGAGTATAAATGTTTGTTCGATGAAACTTGCGTTTAGATCTTAAAAGTAGTCTCTATGTTCTTTAAGAGAACTCTTGAGACATTGATCTTGTAAACCAAAGGTAGAACAACAAACTCTTAGAGCGGAGTAGCTTTAAGTTTGAATCAAGTCTTCGAGCGGAGTAGCTCTTAGCAAATGCAACCGGAGTAGGTTGGGGAGTTGTTTTGTTGTAATAGTTTTAGTTAAGCGGAGTAGCTTCTAAACTTTCAATAAAATAACGGTTGGACGTAGGCTCCGGAGTAGGAGCTGAACCAATTTTTATATCGCTTGCTTTACTCTTTCTCGTACTTGTTCTCGTTTCTTGCTATACTCGTAATAGATCTGTTCTATGCAACAGTTCCTTATACTGTTGCTTAGTCCCTGATCTTGTTGCCTTAAATCGTGAAACACTTAAGCTATTTCTAAATTTTTAAAAGGTCACCTAATTCACCCCCTCCCCCTCTTAGGTGCTAAACTCGTTCTTGATTCTTCATGTAACCTAATCCAAATTACAGTCCTACAACAATACGATACATTCCAAACTGTGGCCTAATCCAAATCACAGTTCTACAACACATTTCACGTCAAAACTATGACCTAATCCAAGTCATAGTCCTACAATTTCAGTACTAAACAACCTCAATTCATAACTAGCTATGCCACGACGTATACTTAAACCAACACTTAATTGACCCCGGGAATTAAGCTGAGGGAGAGCCGGTTTCCCTTTCGGTTGCCCGACCGGGGGGTCTCTATCCTCACTCTATTCCTGAACCCAATATAGTGCCGCCCGAACCTCGGGGACCTCAAACAAGCATACGAAGCATACGGAAAAAGAATCAATACAATCCGACTTGAAATTCATAAGTTACGAAGCAAATACTACGATTAGGGGCACTCAGCCGGTTGGCCACAGGCGGCCGGTCAACCGGCTGAGAGTCCTTTTTACTCTCATGCCAATTAACACCAAACACAACATAGAGGGTCTCCCAGCCGGCCGGCCGGCTGCCGGTCCACCGGCTGGGGACTCTTTTCCTTTCCCTTCTCGCAAACAACTCACAAAGAACACATAAGGGACTCCCAGCCGGCCGGCCGGCTGCCGGTCCACCGGCTGGGGACCCTTTTCCCAAATTTTCCTAAAATCGACAACATACAAAGGGGACTCTGAGCCGGCCGGCCGGCTGCCGGTCAGCCTGCCGGCTCAGAGCCTCTGCTCGCAAAATTCGCCAACTTTGCCAATTCCAATCCTTTCAATACTTTACTAAACCGTCTTAAACATGATTTTACGCAACAACACAGCGTTTCCCACATGTACACAACATCAAATAAACATATGAACATGTATACAAACAATCATTTCATGACTTAGCAACAAAATCACAAATTAAACCGGTCTTAACACGTATACTCCTAAATCTCATTTCCTCATCAAATTCTTCATTAAATCTTCACAAAATCAGTTTGTATAACATAATAAGAACATCCAGAACTCAATAATCATACTAACTTTCATTAAAACACATTCAAATCACATATAGTGCTAATTTAGACAAAAAGGCCGAGTTACTCATAATAGTCACCTTTACTCCGCGAATGCTCCGGTTTACTCTTCAAGGATCACAAGCTCTTCCTCTGGGTTGCTATTAGCTCCACCTTCAAGCACAAAAACACGGATTAAAGTGATAATTTCGTGATTAAGGCAAAACAGCCCCGAAATGAAGTTTCACGAAATTGAAAATGAAAGTGATAGAAAGATCAGAAATGAAGAGAGGAATGCGATGGTGAAAACCTTGAGTCAAACCGAGTTGAGATGAGTAAATGGATGATGATTTAGTGAAGATGAAAAGAGTGGAAATGGAGGAAAACAAGTTACTGCTTTATTATTTGGTGAGGGAGAGTTTTAACGTGATAAAGAAGAAGGGGGGTGTCCTTTATGGACTGGAGTCGGGTTTGTAAAATGTAAGAAGCGGACAACTTAAAACGGAATTTACCAAATAACTGTGACCTCTTAAATAAACAACTTAAGACGGAACTTTAACGTTATATTTTAAAATAAAACTTACGGTTATTATTAAATTATTATTAAACTCCGTAAATAACTTTATTTTATTAAAATATTCCTTTACGAAAAATACGGGCTGTTACAAATCATGACCATGAGAAACGATAGTGATATGATTACACTAAACCACAAAACGTATTCAACAAAATAAAAGCATATCTCTTGTATGCGATGTAATAATGATTTCTTTTATTTATATAGGTGAAGAGATGGTTCTCAACATGTTATAAAATGATACATGCAATATTTTTACTTTTTAAGGAATTTTATAATTCAAAGGTGCGTGATTAATGTCCTTAAATAGATTATTTAGAAATAAGTATGTGATCTTAATAAATTATCATTAGTCCTCAAAACGTTATAAATATGTACATGCAATTTAGTGTAATTTTTAAGGAAACATATTATTCAAAGGCGAAAGATTAACGTATGTATGTAAAAGGATAATATTTGAATAAATATGTATAACCACGAACTTTATCGTTATAAGTAAATATGGATATATTAAAAATGGTCACTTTGTACGTATTCCAAATGGTTTCAGTATAATTAATATTCACCTATATAATTTACATATCTTATTTCAACAACATTGAATTTGTGAGAAAATAAAAATATTAAAACTAATATTTGCAAGTAAAAAATATAATTTATTAAAATAAATGTAAAATTATATTTATAATATTCGCTTATGTGATAATTGTATAGTGACGTAACAATTAAAAATCATATAAGAGAAACTCAATAGATTTAATGAGAAGTATGTTATCACTCATATTTATGCTAATTCATTGGTTGTTTAATCTTGGCTACGATAAACTCCTTTTGAAAAGACTGAATGATTACACTAAACTATAACTTTTTCAAATAAATATAATGATTCCATATTGTGTGACACAATAGTTATTTCTTTTGTTTTTATAGCACTTTAAATTGTCGTTACAAAGTGACAAATATATACATGTGATTTAGTTAACTTGTTTTACGGAAACTTATAAGTGAATGGGGATGGTTAATGTCCTTATGAGGATGGTCTACAAATACGTATGTGATCTCAACTAATTTTATCATTATACATAAATATGCATAGAATAACAACGGTCGGAATTTATTCCATATGGATCAAATAAAATATTAATAATTTGAACGACGTAAATAAAATCATTCTCGAAAAAACTTATATTGAAGTTGTTTTAATATAATAAGTAAGCATTCTTATCTATCAATATTAGGGTATGTTCATAAATAAAAAATGTTAATTTCTAACATAATACTAAAGAATATAATACAAAATTTATTACATTACCTACAAAATAAAATTGATTACTCTTATGTCTTGATAATAAACACAAACAAGGCAGTTATTAATCAAATCACAGAAGTACCGTAGATTTAAAGAGGACCATGTTGTCATTCACATTTAAGGTTATTCAGTGACTGATTAATCATGACCATATGAAACGATAGTGATATGATTACACTAAACCACAAAACGTATTCAACAAAATAAAAGCATATCACTTGTATGCGATGTAATAATGATTTCTTTTATTTTTATAGGTAAAGAAATGGTTCTCAACATGTTATAAAATGATACATGCAATATTTTTACTTTTTAAGGGATTTTATAATTCAAAGGTGCGTGATTAATGTCCTTAAATAGATTATTTAGAAATAAGTATGTGATCTTAATAAATTATCATTAGTCCTCAAAACGTTATAAATATGTACATGCAATTTAGTGAAACATATTATTCAAAGGCGAAAGATTAACGTATGTATGTAAAAGGATAATATTTGAATAAATATGTATAACCACGAACTTTATCGTTATAAGTAAATATGGATATATTAAAAATGGTCACATTGTACGTATTCCAAATGGTTTCAGTATAATTAATATTCACCTATATAAATTACATATCTTATTTCAACAACATTGAATTTGTGAGAAAATAAAAATATTAAAACTAATATTTGAAAGTAAAAAATATAATTTATTAAAATTAATGTAAAATTATATTTATAATATTCTCTTATGTGTTAATTGTATAGTGACGTGACAATTAAAAATCATATAAGAGAAACTCAATAGATTTAATGAGAACCATGTTTTCACTCATATTTATGCTAATTCATTGGTTGTTTAATCTTGACCATGATAAACTCCTTTTGAAAAGACTGAATGATTACACTAAACTATAATTTTTTCAAATAAATATAATGATTCCATATTGTGTGACACAATAGTTATTTCTTTTGTTTTTATAGCACTTTAAATTGTCGTTACAAAGTGACAAATATATACATGTGATTTAGTTAACTTGTTTTACGGAAACTTATAAGTGAATGGGGATGGTTAATGTCCTTATGAGCATGGTCTACAAATACGTATGTGATCTCAATTAATTTTATCATTATACATAAATATGTATAGAATAACAACGGTCGGAATTTATTCCATATTGATCAAATAAAATATTAATAATTTGAACGACGTAAATAAAATCATTCTCGAAAAACATTATATTGAAGTTGTTTTAAAATAATAAGTAAGCATTCTTATCTATCAATATTAGGGTATGTTCATAAATAAAAAATGTTAATTTCTAACATAATACTAAAGAATATAAAACATAATTTATTACATTACCTACAAAATAAAATTGATTACTCTTATGTCTTGATAATAAACACATACAAGGCAGTTATTAATCAAATCACAGAAGTACCGTAGATTTAAAGAAGACCATGTTGTCATTCACATTTACGGTAATTCAGTGACTGATTAATCTTGACCATGAGAAACGATAGTGATAAAATTACACTAAACCACAAAACGTATTCAACAAAATAAAAGCATATCTCTTGTATGCGATGTAATAATGATTTCTTTTATTTATATAGGCGAAGACATGGTTCTCAACATGTTATAAAATATTACAAGAAATATCATTTAATTTTTAAGGAATTTTATAATTCAAAGGTGCGTGATTAATGTCCTTAAATAGATTATTTAGAAATACGTATGTGATCTTAATAATTTATCGTTAGTCCTCAAAACGTTATAATTTGTAAATGCAATTTAGTGTAATTTTTAAGGAAACATATTATTGAAAGACGAATGATTAACGTATGTAAAAGCATAATATTTGAATAAATATGTAATAACCACGAACTTTATCGTTATAAGTAAATATCGATATATTAAAAATGGTTACATTGTACGTATTCCAAATGGTTCTAGTATAATTAATATACACCTATATAAATTAAATATCTTATTTCAACAACATTGAATTTGTGAGAAAATAAAGTTATTAAAACTTAAAAACTCTAAGGAATTTTGCTAGTTGGAGTGGGTTGCATGCCAACATAGACAAAACTGATATATATTTTGGAGGCATATCTCATGATATACAGGAGCAAATTCTTGCTGAAACTGGGTTCACAAAGGGCTCTTTCCCTTTCCGATACTTAGGCATTCCTCTTAAAGACTCACGGAATAAGGTTGCTGAGTAAGGAAGCCTTATCACAAAAATCCAAACTGCAATACAACATTGGGCTACTAAACTGCTTTCTTATGCAGGAAAAATCCAGCTTCTAAACTCGGTAGTTTTTGGTTTAGAGAATTACTGGTGTGCAAGTGGACTTCTTCCAAAGGCAGTACTCAAACTCATTCAGAAACTGTGTAAAAACTTCTTCTGGGGATCCACGGATAGCAAGAGACGCATAGCTTTCAAGAGTTGGCAGATTATTTGTGCTCCTCGGAAGGAGAGAGGATTTGATGTGAAGGAGATACTCTCTTGGAATAAAGCACTTCTAACTAAATGGATTTGGAATATTATTCATAACCCTGATAGTCTTTGGTGTAAATGGACAAAGGCTTACCATTTGCAACACCTAGATATATGGGACATAACCAAGAAGGAGTTTTTCTCTAATAGTTTTAATGGTATTATAATGGTAAAAAATGAGCTTCTTGGCAACCTGGGGACTAAAGAAAAAGCAGTGGAGCAGATCAATCAATGGCACAAAAATGGGAGGTTTATCATTCAGGAAGCTTACCAGTGGTTTAGACCAAAAAGAAGAGAAATTCTATGTCTAGCAACTGTATATGGTAAAGCAGTAGCCCCAAAGAAAGCACTTATTGCTTCTCTTGCAGTACAAAAATGCCTTGCTACTGTTGATAAGCTTCAGAGAAGAGGGATTCAGTTGGTTAACAGATGTATATTGTGTAAACAAGCTTCAGAGTCTCATACTCACTTATTCTTTGGATGTCCAGTAGCTAAATCAATCTAGAAAGGTATTCTGGAGTGGATGCAAGTTCAAAATAGTCCGCTCAATTACATTGCAGATCTGCGGTTGTGTGCCAACAGCAGGAAGAGGAAACACTGGAAGCATGACTGGTATGTCAGTAGTTTTGTTGGGACCATATATGAGATATGGGCAGAAAGAAGCTACAGAATTTTTGCAGGATTGGAACGAACTGAGGGAGCTATTATTAGAAGAATACAGTATGAAGTCAGTATCTCCTTGATGCATTGGTTTACAATAGAAGACTAGGTGTATTTCGTATGTTTTTTTTTGGCCTTTTCTTATAGGCTTAACTCTTAAGTGGATATCCTTTTGTAAAATGAGTTCTTTTTTTTTCTACCCCTTGAGGAAGAATAAAAGAATTATACCTTTTTGCAAAAAAAAAAGGTTATTAAAACTATTATTTGCAAGTAAAAAAAACATATTTTATTAAAATAAATGTAAAATAATATTTATAATTTTCTCTTATGTGATAATTGTATAGTGACGTGACAATTAATAATCATATAAGAGAAACTCAATAGATTTAATGAGAACCATGTTTTCACTCAAATTTATGGTAATTCATTGGTTGTTTAATCTCGACCACGATAAACTCCTTTTGAAAAGACTGAATGATTACACTAAACTATAATTTTTTCAAATAAATATAATGATACCATATTCTGTGACACAATATTTATTTCTTTTGTTTTTATAGCAGTTTAAATTGTCGTTACAAAGTGACAAATATATACATGTGATTTAGTTAACTTATTTTCCGGAAACTTATAAGTGAATGGGGATGGTTAATGTCCTTATGAGAATGGTCTACCAATACGTATGTGCTCTCAACTAATTTTATCATTATACATAAATATGCATAGAATAACAACGGTCGGAATTTATTCCATATGGATCAAATAAAATATTAATAATTTGAACGACGTATATAAAATCATTCTCGAAAAAAAATAATATTGAAGTTGTTTTAAAATAATATGTAAGCCTTCTTATCTCTCAATATTAGGGTATGTTCAAAAATGTTAATTTCTAACATAATACTAAAGAATATAAAACATAATTTATTACATTACCTACAAAATAAAATTGATTACTCTTATGTCTTGATAATAAACACATACAAGGCAGTTATTAATCAAATCACAGAAGTACCGTAGATTTAAAGAAGACCACGTCGTCATTCACATTTACGGTAATTCAGTGACTGATTAATCATGACCATGAGAAACGATAGTGAAATGATTACACTAAACCAGAAAACGTATTCAACAAAATAAAAGCATATCTCTTGTATGCGATGTAATAATGATTTCTTTTATTTATATAGGTGAATAGATGGTTCTTAACATGTTATAAAATATTACATGCAATATATTTTACTTTTTAAGGAATTTTATAATTCAAAGGTGCGTGATTAATGTCCTTAAATAGATTATTTAGAAATACGTATGTGATCTTAATAATTTATCATTAGTCCTCAAAACGTTATAAATTTGTACATGTAATTTAGTGTAATTTTTAAGAAAACATATTATTCAAAGACGAATGATTAACGTATGTAAAAGCATAATATTTGAATAAATATGTAATAACCACGAACTTTATCGTTATAAGTAAATATCGATATATTAAAAATGGTTACATTGTACGTATTCCAAATGGTTCTAGTATAATTAATATACACCTATATAAATTAAATATCTTATTTCAACAACATTGAATTTGTGAGAAAATAAAGTTATTAAAACTATTATTTGCAAGTAAAAAAACATATTTTATTAAAATAAATGTAAAATTATATTTATAATTTTCTCTTATGTGATAATTGTATAGTGACGTGACAATTAATAATCATATAAGAGAAACTCAATAGATTTAATGAGAACCATGTTTTCACTCAAATTTATGGTGATTCATAGGTTGTTTAATCTCGACCACGATAAAGTCCGTTTGAAAAGACTAAATGATTACCCTAAACTATAATTTTTTCAAATAAATATAATGAATCCATATTGTGTGACACAATATTTATTTCTTTTGTTTCTATATAGCAGTTTAAATTGTCGTTACAAAGTGACAAATATATACATGTGATTTAGTTAACTTATTTTCCGGAAACTTATAAGTGAATGGGGATGGTTAATGTCCTTATGATGATGGTCTACAAATACGTATGTGATCTCAACTAATTTTATCATTATACATAAATATGCATAGAATTACAACGGTCGGAATTTATTCCATATGGATCAAATAAAATATTAATAATTTGAACGACGTACATAAAATCATTCTCGAAAAAAAATTATATTGAAGTTGTTTTAAAATAATAAGTAAACCTTCTTATCTCTCAATATTAGGGTATGTTCATAATAAATGAAAAATGTTAATTTCTAACATAATACTAAAGAATATAAAACATAATTTATTACATTACCTACAAAATAAAATTGATTACACTTATATCTTGATAATAAACACATACAAGACAGTTATTAATCAAATCACAGAAGTACCGTAGATTTAAAGAAGACCATGTCGTCATTCACATTTACGGTAATTCAATGACTGATTAATCATGACCATGAGAAACGATAGTGATATGATTACACTAAACCACAAAACGTATTCAACAAAATAAAAGCATATCTCTTGTATGCGATGTAATAATGATTTCTTTTATTTATATATGTAACATCCCGCATTTTCGTAAATAATATTTTAATGATTTTAAATTATTTTACGGAATATAATAATATTTTAATAATAAGTCGTAAATTTAATTTAAAGATTTCCATTAAGATCCGTCTTAAGAATATCCTTAAGTTCTTAAGATGTTAACTTGGCATAAATGAAACCCGACTTGAATCCGTTTCACAAAAACAAGTAACCCGACTCAAAGTAAGGAAAGGACACTACTTAAACCCTAAATAAACCATTCCATCGTCACTTCTTCATCTTCACTGTTACATTTCATTTCTACCATTTTCCTTCCTCCTTCAAGCTTAAAATCGACTTTTCAAGCTCTTCCCGAACTCGAATCGCGGTAAGTCTCACATTTTCAGAATCCTTGCGAGATTTCCAAGCCATCTATCTCTTTCAATTTCAATTTCGTCGAACTCGAAAAAGGCGCTGTTTTGGGTAAATTCCGTTTTTAGCTTATAAAACTCAATTCTTTTGTTGTAAGGGTTGGACTAGAAGATCCTGAGGTTGATAGCTTTGTTATTGAAGAGGAATTCGGAGCTTAACCGCTTTTGAGGTGACGATAATGAGAAACTCGGCCTACTTGTGAATATTAGCACTTTTGTTGTTAATCTTGCCATGGTTTTTGATTTATGTTTGAGTTTACGAATTCTAGACTTAGTAACATGTTTAGGATGAAGTTATGTTGATGAATTTATGCTTGAGTTGGTTGATATGTGTTCTTAAGCTTAAATTCAGTTTTTCTCATTTTGCGACGGATACAAGAGATATTCATTTGAGGATTGTTATGGGAACTAATTGCTGGTAGATATGTAGTATTGGATGTTTGGAGATGTTGGGTAAACGTTACTTGTATCGATTGTGGAGAATTGGTGTCGATTTGTGATGATTTCGTATATGCTGAAAGTTGCGAAAATCGTATCAGGCTCTCTGAGCCGGTCGACCGACCGGCCGCCGGTCGACCGGCTGGGAGCGTCTTTGGGAGTTTTGTAAATTTTGAAAGGATTGGACCTTAGGGCTGCCAGCCGGCCGACCGGCTGCCTGCCGACCGGCTGGTGGTCGCTCCTTGTGTTGTGTTTATGTTTTGCGAAAGACATACGTAGAGGGGAGCCCAGCCGGCAGACCGGCCGCCTGCCAGCCGGCTGGGAGTACATTTGGGGTGGGTTTGCGAGTTTGTAAAGCTAAGGGAATGGGTTCCCAGCCGGCCGACCGGCTGCCTGCCGACCGGTTGGGAGTCCCTTTGTGTTGTCTCGTTTTGGAAAAGGAAGAAGGAAGGCTGAGGTGGTCACCAGCCGGCCGACCGGCTGCCTGCCGACCGGCTGGGGACCCCTGTAGGCTATTTTGAGGTTTTTGTAATTTGAGCGTAACTTTCAAACGGTTAATCGGTTTTACTTGAAGCTTGTGTTGTGTACCTTTGACATGTATTTGAGGTCCCCGGAGGATGGGCAACATTATATTGGGTTCGGGAATAGAGTGAGGATAGAGACCCCCCGGTCGGGCAACCGAAAGGGAAACCGGCTCTCCCTCATCCTTGTTCTCGGGGTCAATTAAGTGTTGATTAGAAGTTAAAGGTAGAACTATAGATTAGTTCATAGACTTTGATATTGTTTTGATGCGTATTAAGTTATGCGTTAAGATGTCGCCTCTGAACTTAATACGTAGGTTGTTTGTCATGTATAGGGTTATGCGTTAAGATGTCGCCTCTGAGCCCTATATGTGTTTGTTTGTCGTGTATGGAGCCATGCGTTGGGTTTTCGCCTCTGAGTTCCATACATGTTTGTTTGTCGTGTCTGGGACATGCGTTGAGTTTTCGCCTCTGAGTCCAGACATGTATGTGTGATCGCGTCGGAACATGCGTTGAGTTTTCGCCTCTGAGTCTGACGAGTAGAGCAACTGCGCGACGGGGCAGTCAGGTTGTCATACCTTACCCGGAGTGCAGGTGTTTGGTGCTAGAACATGCGTTGAGTTTTCGCCTCTGAGTCTAGTATCTTGTAATGTGGTAGGGGAACATGCGTTGAGTTTTCGCCTCTGAGTTCCTTACTTGTGATAGTGAATTGAATGTTAGTCCATGCGTTGAGTTTTCGCCTCTGAGTCTAATGTTCAGTGATAGCCGGTCCATGCGTTGAGTTTTCGCCTCTGAGTCCTTGCTTGATATTGTGAACTTGGTATTTAGGTTATGCGTTAAGATGTCGCCTCTGAACCTTTATACTTGCTGAATTATTTAGTACCTAGGTTATGCGTTAAGATGTCGCCTCTGAACCTTTGTACTTGCTGTTTTATATCTGCTTGCCTTGATGATGGTACGGTGTCAGATATGCATAGTATGTTATTGTTGTTATATGAGTTTGTTGAACCATATATTCAAATATATATATATAGTATATATGTTTATGTTTTGATAATGACAAGTCTAGCTATTTATATATTATATACTCGTATGTATAATCGTGTGCTAAGTGTAACAAGATCTAATCTATCAAGTATAAAAGATTCAAGCACATTAGTCAATGATTTGACTAAGTCGAAGATTGATAGAAGATCACAAGCGCGCATAATGAACTAAAGTTGTAAAACCCCTCGCGAAAGCGGAAATATAAACATACAAAAGTACTAAAAATGCAGCGGAATTAAAACTTTTTAACATAACTAACATGCGAGGTGAATTAAAAACTGTAACTGAAAGTAAAATACATATACAAACAGCCTGGGATGGTACATCCCTACAGGCACTCAACTGAAAGGTAAACTAAGTCTAGCTAACGTAAACGTGTAAGTCAATCGATGAATAGGATCATCACTCGCTAGCTCCATGCAACCCTCTGTCAACCACCTGTCATGTACCTACATACATGTAAACATGTACGCCACAATCAGTGGGGAGTGACTAGAGTTCTCCTAGCCACCTTTTGTGACAACACGTAACACATAAAACAATACAGAATACTCCAACATATATCAACATGTGAAGCATAAACAACTCATCATCTGATCTCTTACTATCATGCGATTACCATGCACGGCTCTCAACCAACTTCATAAACAAATAGGAAGGAGAGCCGGTTTCCCTACTGGTTACCCAGTCGGGGGGTCTTTCAATCCAACTATTTATGTAACCGAACAAGAGTCACCCAATGCCTTGGATGATTTAACCATAACTCAATTAAACATCATTTACTCATCATGCATATCTGACACTGTACCATCATCAAGGCAAGCAGATAAACATCCATAACACTAGCAACGGGTCCAGAGGTGAACTTAACACATATCCCATTACTACACTATGTCGGGTCCAGAGGTGAACTTAACACATATCCCAACATCCAATCAAGTAAAGGGTCCAGAGGTGAACTTAACACATATCCCATTACTACACTATGTCGGGTCCAGAGGTGAACTTAACACATATCCCAACATCCAATCAAGTAAAGGGTCCAGAGGTGAACTTAACACATATCCCTAAACTTACAAACATGAAAAGGGTCCAGAGGTGAACTTAACACATATCCCTAATCATCCAAAAGCAAAGGGTCCAGAGGTGAACTGAACACATATCCCAATGCTACAAACATGTATTGGGTCCAGAGGTGAACTTAACACATATCCCAATACGCAGTCACCGCACAACGGGTCCAGAGGTGAGCTTAACACATATCCCGTGTACGACAACCGATCACGTGTCAGGTCCAGAGGTGAGCTTAACACATATCCTGACACGCCACAAGCAAAACACGTAACGGGTCCAGAGGTGAGCTTAACACATATCCCATCACGCGACATACAAAAACACGTAATGGGTCCAGAGGTGAGCTTAACACATATCCCATCACGCGACATCCAATTTCCATTAACATCCAAAGATAGAAACTAACCTATAGTTCTAACTTATTTAACCACTAATCGACACATAATTGATCCCGGGAACTAAGACGAGGGAGAGCCGGTTTCCCTTTCGGTTACCCGACCGGGGGGTCTCTATCCTCACTCCATTCCCGAACCCAATATAGTGTCGCCCGTCCCCCGGGGACCTCAAATACATATAAACAAGTATAAGGGAAAGGCCACTTCGATTAAGTTCATTCTAAACAACTACCATATATTAAAATAACTTAGCCCGATGTGAATTAATAACGGACGCTTAAGAACTAACTAATTTTAGACGAGTCACTGAAATACTCACTAAATCTTACTTAGCAAAAATATATTTTACTAAGTAGTTGATTACGTTCTAATTAACCGGTTCAACCGATAAAGGAAATAATCGCGATTTAAATTAAACTTCATATTATATTACCTATATTTTATACGGGAAAATCGACTAACTAAATTAAATTATTTCAACATGCTTCTAATAAAACCGTCACCCATTACTTATTCGTAACGATTTCTAACGTATTATATTTAAACGTAACCAAGCTAGCAAGCACGTACGTAAACTAATTAAATCGAGCAGGCTAGCAAGCACGTACGTAAAATAATAATAAAATAATATAATAATAATTTTATTAAAACATAGTAATACGTACAGTAGTATTAGTAGTATTAATATATAGTAGTAGTTTTAGTATTGTGAAGTAGTAGTTGTAGTATTGGCGTATAATAGCATAAGTATGTAGTAGTACAACATTAACGCAACCACAAAGTAGCAGTGGTCAATCACGCAACAAAAGAGAACCATAACCATAAAGACCCATCAACAATAGCAATGTAGCAGTAGTAATACGAGCAGTAGCAGATATGGCTAACAGTATACTCAACAACAACTTACAAAAGAAATGCTAGTGCTAAAGTATTGTAGTGGCAGCAAGAACCATAGAGAGCAGCAGTAACACTAATATTCTGGTCTGAACAGACCAGAGGAAGGTGCAAATGCAGTAGAGTAGTGGGCCAGTTTTAGGAAGTAACAGTAGTGCAGAACAGTCCCGTAAAACAAACCAGAAAATGACGCATATCAGACCTGAAAACAGTCCGTATCAGACATGAAAACAGTCCAGAAAATGACGTGAAACTGGCCTGAAAATGACGTATAAAACTGACCAGAAACACACTTGAAAATGGACCTAAAACAGACCAGAAATCAGACTAAAACAGGCGTGTATCAGTCCTCAAAACAGACCGTATCAGACCATAAATAGACGCAAATATCAGACCCGTATCAGACCCAAAATAGACCAGAAATTAGACCTGAAAGACGCCTAAAAATCAGACTGCAACCGACCCTTAAACAGACCTGAAACGGACCTGAAAATGACGTTGAACACAGACCCAATATAGGCGTGAATTCAGACCTGAAATAGACGTATAAAACTGACCCGAAACAGGCCAGAAAATGCATAAACAGACTGAATGTAAAAATCGGATTAGCATGAGGTTTAACATCCATTCTTTTCAGATTATCTACCCACACTCATTCACAAATCCTAGCATACTTTGAACATATAAGAACAACACTTAACATGTTACCAAGTCCTAACATCATCCAAAAGCATAATTCATATGGAAAACAACATAAAAACCACATATTGTGCTAATATAAACAATAAGGCCGAGTTACTCATTATCGTCACCTTAAAAGCGGGTTAAGCTCCTAAATCTTCTTCAATAACGTAAGTATCAACCTCCGGGTCCTCTAATCGAACTCCTACAACAACAAAAACGAGAATTAAGAGCTTGAGTCGAAATTTGGGTAAAACAGCCCATTTTTCGAAGTTGATAAAATTGAAATTGAAAGAGATAGAAGGATTGCAAATCTCGAGAGGATTCCGAAAATATAAAATTTACCTCGATACGAGTTCGGGAAGGGGTCGAAATGTTGATTTTGAGCTTGAAGGAAAAGATGAAAATGGTGTGTTTGGGTTTACGGTGGAAATGAAATGAGAAGGAGGAGATGTCGATGAATGGGTCTCATGTAGGGTTTAGGTTGTCCTTTTTTACTTTTACTTGAGTCGGGTTAATTGTTTTTGTGAAACGGATTCAAGTCGGGTTTGATTTAGCCAAGTTATTTCGTCTTAAGGACTTAAGGTTCTTAAGACGGATCTTAACGGAAGTTTAAAAGTAACATTACGAATTATTATTAAAATATTATTTTATTCCGTAAAATAAATTAAAACCTTTAAAATATAATTTACGAAAATGCGGGATGTTACAATCACCCCATCTTTCAAAAAGTTTCGTCCTCGAAACTTGAAGACAGAAGTAAGTACGAAAACAACTTTAACTACCAAAACGTACTACCTGGGTTATGGTAACCCAAAACTTTATCTTTCAAAACTTTCACAAGTAAAGGTTTCAAGGCACAAGTCTTGTCAATGGACATTGGGATTCTCGTTACGTACTCAAGAGTCCGACATTCCAAATCTGAGACAAGTCCCAAAATTAAATCATTAAAAGTTCAAAATCTCGATCGATCCGGTGTCGGTAAGCACAGTACGGGCTATCAGACGTCTCCAATAACGAGTTCAGATGACAAATCAACGCTGAGATCAATCCAATTTGCAATCAATCAGTTCTTTCAAAACCCAATTTCCCAAAATAACCTTTATTTTGATTCCCCAAAAGAGTAAAATTGCAACAACTGCAAAAAGGTCACTTTCAACAAAAGAGGGAGCAGTTTCCAAATCCTCAAAACAATTAAGATTTTCCAAAAATTACAACTTTTAGGATTAACAGTAGGGAACAAATTCCAAAAACAGTCACCGGGAGCGCAGAAACGATCATAGAGATTACTTTTGACTCAAGGATTGAGAGGTTCAAGTTTCACAGCTGACAGAACGTACAAGGAAAGATCGAAGAAATGAAATAACCAGGTTAGAGATCAAGGAAGACGGTAACTCTTGTCAAACATGGGGTCACTAAGCACTCGATCCATAATCAAATTATCGTTACAACGATTCCCAATATATCCCTAGGAGGACAATTCAAGTGATCTCTAAACTCTCAATGGTTTCACGATCCCTCTTATCATTATCTCCTCCACAGAACAAGGTATCCCTCAACAAGAAGGCTTTCAAATCTCTGGACCGGGATTCTAATACCATAACAACGAACCTCAAAACCCAAGATAGGGCATTCGTTATCCTATAAACTTAAATCCTTAACAGTTCGATCCTAGCAAACCTATTCCACAAGGTTCGATATCTTAAATTACCAAATCTTCATTATCACAATGAACATTTAAAACAAGATCTTACTAAGGTATAACAACTTCTAAATCCTCTGATTTCCAACCATTTACCAACAATATACACCTCAAAGGAAGTTCCAAAGAAGTAACAACTTTCACTCTTATAGTTTCCATAAGACTTAGGCATTCACATTTCGAGATTCCTCAATTGATATTTATGAACACTTATAAGTTTCAAATTTCTACTCTACGATTACCTCAAACATCAACGGTTACCTGTAAGTACATCAATAGGCAAATGCCGAGGTTCCATAAGTAATTCAAGGTCAACACTCAGTCAGCTCTATAAGTCCACTTGTAAATGTCTCAATATTCTCACACCGTTACCAATAACTCTCGCTCCTCAAGTATGTGGTCCTTTCTGCAATTAAGCAATTCCTCAAGATCAAGTAGCACTAACTTACCTCATTCATCCATTTGACCACATCGTCATTATCTAAGGCACATTCCTCTAAATTCATCTATAACTCCACGCATTCTATTCAAATCCTCAAATGGTGCTTAAAAATCTACAAATACCACTTACGTCTAGTCACTTACCATGAAACTTTCAAGATGGCACACTATCCAATATCACCTGAATATTATTATCATAAACTCTCTCAACCAAATTCTGACAACGCAAAACCAAGCATTCCTCAAGGCATGTATCTCTACCCCGAGAACAGGTCGATCTCGCCACTAATCTAAATGAAAAGGAACAAGGCTTACGGAAGAAGAGATGAGATACGAACCTCAGAGACAAACACGATACAGATTCCGAGAGAGTCATAAGAAAACGACTCGAGGAACAACGAGATGACAAGGTAAGAAACTTTAGGCTATGGACTCCAATAACATTGAAGCCATGATCAGAAGGAGAAGCAAAGGAGAGGAAAGGAGAGAAGCGATATGAAAGAAACGATTACGGACTTCTCCCAAGGTGCGGGTCTCTCACTATTCTCACGGGATTCTCACTTCTTACTTTCCACATCAAGTCATTCAATTATCGGTTCTCACGAACAATTCCTCCAATGATTCATATACCCTTATCTTTCAACTCTAAACGGTATCATCATTATAACTACCTATTCCCAAAAGTTTGAGAGGTCTCAACTCTGCTAGTCCCTCAAATGACAATTCAATAATACTTTTAGGTCATCTCCCTTATGTGTTATATCCACTTTACTTACCTCACTGTCCACAAGTTAACAATTTTTAAACCATCAAGTTCTTCCCGAACTTACATCTCCCAATGAATTACTTTATTCCATTCGCAAACTAGCGGAGCATCCTCAAGTTTCTCTTAAGTTTTTCATTAAACAAACGTTAAGATTCGATAGGCAGCCTAGGGTAAAGTAGTGATTCACTTCTTCTAAGCTTAAGTCAATAAGTCTTCAAGTATTCAACCATTGTAGCCAATGATTCGCGTTCCTCAACAACGGACCTTTCTCAACTCGATCACTCACCTGAGTCAATTGATACTAACTCACTTTACTCATCTATTCTTTTTCATTATCATCTTAAGCCTATTCTTCTAGGTCGCTCTATATCCTCAATTATCTTATCTAACTCCTTAACAGTACTCTACAATCCACAAACTTTCACGATCTAACCATGGTTCTCAAGGTAGGTTCCACGGAATACTAAGTATACAACTCAACCTTCAAGCAAGTATCCCATCACTCACTTTCACTCTCCCAATTGGATAGACAACTAGACCCTTGGATCACCAAAACATGTCTCTCGATACCTCTTAAGTTATTCGTCAAATAACAATATTTCTCATAACACAACTTACGGTTATCCTAAGACTAGTTCCTCCAAATCCAATAAAAGGGAAGGTTACCTCGAGGGTACCTTAAGAAAGCAAGCAACCAGGTTAAGCTGAAAAGATATGAAGATCTGTTCAAGCAAGATAGACAAATATTCTAAAAGAAGGATGTGCATCCAGAGTTATCGAAAAAGGTGATGCACGAAGAAAGAGAAGTGTCTTCAAGGCTTAGAAGCATTCTCCAACAGTAGCACGAATCTTCTATCTTCGGTAGGAACTCAGGTCTTCATCGCCAGATGGATTAGTCCACGGTTCGTCGATTGGAAGGCAATAAAGTAAAATCAAAGACAATCAACAAACACGTTAGAACCTAATAAAAGCAGTCACAAAACAGACTACAATTTAAGTCCTTAAATCTACCCCATCTCTCATTCATTATTCGATTAAATGGTCAAGTTAAGGTTGGGGGTTACATGAGTGCGTCGGGAGCAATAATGCTCTGATACCAACTGTAAAACCCCTCGCGAAAGCGGAAATATAAACATACAAAAGTACTAAAAATGCAGCGGAATTAAAACTTTTTAACATAACTAACATGCGAGGTGAATTAAAAACTGTAACTGAAAGTAAAATACATATACAAACAGCCTGGGATGGTACATCCCTACAGGCACTCAACTGAAAGGTAAACTAAGTCTAGCTAACGTAAACGTGTAAGTCAATCGATGAATAGGATCATCACTCGCTAGCTCCATGCAACCCTCTGTCAACCACCTGTCATGTACCTACATACATGTAAACATGTACGCCACAATCAGTGGGGAGTGACTAGAGTTCTCCTAGCCACCTTTTGTGACAACACGTAACACATAAAACAATACAGAATACTCCAACATATATCAACATGTGAAGCATAAACAACTCATCATCTGATCTCTTACTATCATGCGATTACCATGCACGGCTCTCAACCAACTTCATAAACAAATAGGAAGGAGAGCCGGTTTCCCTACTGGTTACCCAGTCGGGGGGTCTTTCAATCCAACTATTTATGTAACCGAACAAGAGTCACCCAATGCCTTGGATGATTTAACCATAACTCAATTAAACATCATTTACTCATCATGCATATCTGACACTGTACCATCATCAAGGCAAGCAGATAAACATCCATAACACTAGCAACGGGTCCAGAGGTGAACTTAACACATATCCCATTACTACACTATGTCGGGTCCAGAGGTGAACTTAACACATATCCCAACATCCAATCAAGTAAAGGGTCCAGAGGTGAACTTAACACATATCCCATTACTACACTATGTCGGGTCCAGAGGTGAACTTAACACATATCCCAACATCCAATCAAGTAAAGGGTCCAGAGGTGAACTTAACACATATCCCTAAACTTACAAACATGAAAAGGGTCCAGAGGTGAACTTAACACATATCCCTAATCATCCAAAAGCAAAGGGTCCAGAGGTGAACTGAACACATATCCCAATGCTACAAACATGTATTGGGTCCAGAGGTGAACTTAACACATATCCCAATACGCAGTCACCGCACAACGGGTCCAGAGGTGAGCTTAACACATATCCCGTGTACGACAACCGATCACGTGTCAGGTCCAGAGGTGAGCTTAACACATATCCTGACACGCCACAAGCAAAACACGTAACGGGTCCAGAGGTGAGCTTAACACATATCCCGTCACGCGACATACAAAAACACGTAATGGGTCCAGAGGTGAGCTTAACACATATCCCATCACGCGACATCCAATTTCCATTAACATCCAAAGATAGAAACTAACCTATAGTTCTAACTTATTTAACCACTAATCGACACATAATTGATCCCGGGAACTAAGACGAGGGAGAGCCGGTTTCCCTTTCGGTTACCCGACCGGGGGGTCTCTATCCTCACTCCATTCCCGAACCCAATATAGTGTCGCCCGTCCCCCGGGGACCTCAAATACATATAAACAAGTATAAGGGAAAGGCCACTTCGATTAAGTTCATTCTAAACAACTACCATATATTAAAATAACTTAGCCCGATGTGAATTAATAACGGACGCTTAAGAACTAACTAATTTTAGACGAGTCACTGAAATACTCACTAAATCTTACTTAGCAAAAATATATTTTACTAAGTAGTTGATTACGTTCTAATTAACCGGTTCAACCGATAAAGGAAATAATCGCGATTTAAATTAAACTTCATATTATATTACCTATATTTTATACGGGAAAATCGACTAACTAAATTAAATTATTTCAACATGCTTCTAATAAAACCGTCACCCATTACTTATTCGTAACGATTTCTAACGTATTATATTTAAACGTAACCAAGCTAGCAAGCACGTACGTAAACTAATTAAATCGAGCAGGCTAGCAAGCACGTACGTAAAATAATAATAAAATAATATAATAATAATTTTATTAAAACATAGTAATACGTACAGTAGTATTAGTAGTATTAATATATAGTAGTAGTTTTAGTATTGTGAAGTAGTAGTTGTAGTATTGGCGTATAATAGCATAAGTATGTAGTAGTACAACATTATCGCAACCACAAAGTAGCAGTGGTCAATCACGCAACAAAAGAGAACCATAACCATAAAGACCCATCAACAATAGCAATGTAGCAGTAGTAATACGAGCAGTAGCAGATATGGCTAACAGTATACTCAACAACAACTTACAAAAGAAATGCTAGTGCTAAAGTATTGTAGTGGCAGCAAGAACCATAGAGAGCAGCAGTAACACTAATATTCTGGTCTGAACAGACCAGAGGAAGGTGCAAATGCAGTAGAGTAGTGGGCCAGTTTTAGGAAGTAACAGTAGTGCAGAACAGTCCCGTAAAACAAACCAGAAAATGACGCATATCAGACCTGAAAACAGTCCGTATCAGACATGAAAACAGTCCAGAAAATGACGTGAAACTGGCCTGAAAATGACGTATAAAACTGACCAGAAACACACTTGAAAATGGACCTAAAACAGACCAGAAATCAGACTAAAACAGGCGTGTATCAGTCCTCAAAACAGACCGTATCAGACCATAAATAGACGCAAATATCAGACCCGTATCAGACCCAAAATAGACCAGAAATTAGACCTGAAAGACGCCTAAAAATCAGACTGCAACCGACCCTTAAACAGACCTGAAACGGACCTGAAAATGACGTTGAACACAGACCCAATATAGGCGTGAATTCAGACCTGAAATAGACGTATAAAACTGACCCGAAACAGGCCAGAAAATGCATAAACAGACTGAATGTAAAAATCGGATTAGCATGAGGTTTAACATCCATTCTTTTCAGATTATCTACCCACACTCATTCACAAATCCTAGCATACTTTGAACATATAAGAACAACACTTAACATGTTACCAAGTCCTAACATCATCCAAAAGCATAATTCATATGGAAAACAACATAAAAACCACATATTGTGCTAATATAAACAATAAGGCCGAGTTACTCATTATCGTCACCTTAAAAGCGGGTTAAGCTCCTAAATCTTCTTCAATAACGTAAGTATCAACCTCCGGGTCCTCTAATCGAACTCCTACAACAACAAAAACGAGAATTAAGAGCTTGAGTCGAAATTTGGGTAAAACAGCCCATTTTTCGAAGTTGATAAAATTGAAATTGAAAGAGATAGAAGGATTGCAAATCTCGAGAGGATTCCGAAAATATAAAATTTACCTCGATACGAGTTCGGGAAGGGGTCGAAATGTTGATTTTGAGCTTGAAGGAAAAGATGAAAATGGTGTGTTTGGGTTTACGGTGGAAATGAAATGAGAAGGAGGAGATGTCGATGAATGGGTCTCATGTAGGGTTTAGGTTGTCCTTTTTTACTTTTACTTGAGTCGGGTTAATTGTTTTTGTGAAACGGATTCAAGTCGGGTTTGATTTAGCCAAGTTATTTCGTCTTAAGGACTTAAGGTTCTTAAGACGGATCTTAACGGAAGTTTAAAAGTAACATTACGAATTATTATTAAAATATTATTTTATTCCGTAAAATAAATTAAAACCTTTAAAATATAATTTACGAAAATGCGGGATGTTACAAAAGTTGTATTCGTCAACTATAGCTTTAGTACAAGATGGATTCAAGTTGTAGCTCGTAGCTATAACTCTATATCAAGAAGAAATGATCAAGACGTATGTGTGGTTTAGTTGAAACAATTGTTTCCTAATTTGTGTCGTGTAGTATTAGTGGTTCAATGGTATTCTATTTTAAATATGGAATTGTTAATCTTAATAGGATTATATAAAATATCTTTTGGTTAAATAAGAAATAAATAAATATCTTATGAGATAATTATTTATTACTAAAATAAACTAAAGATTTTTATATGATTTTAATTGTCAAAAATATATAGTCTAAATATAGTTTGTTTCGATTTTGGAAATCGTGTGATATGCCACATTACCAAATCGTGTAGGACTTGCTTAAATAAATATCATGTATTTATTTAATGTCCTAAATAAACTAAGATTATATTATGGTAATATATTTTATTATCTTTGACATGATTTAGGAAGTTGATTTAATAAAGATACTAATTGTTTATTATATAAAGATCTTTCCTAAATATGAATTAGGAAATTGATTCCTTATATAATACACATAGTACATTATTATATCTTTCCTAAATATATTAAGATTAGATTTATGGTAGTATTACTAAAAGACTAGTATTCTAGTTTTAAGTAATATTCCTAAATCATCTAGGGTTAGAAATACCTAGATACATATTCTATATAAATAGACTACCTATGACACATTAATTAACACGAAATACACAACACACATACACGCAAATCGAGAAAGAGAAACCGCCGTTCATATTCTTCAAGTTCGAGCTTTTCATTGTCAAATCCGATTCAAGATTCAAGTGCTCAAGCATTGATCTTATTCATTCAAGATTGTGACACCAAGAAAACATTGAAGACTTTATCTTATTAACGTAAGATAGAACGAGTATTTAGCGGTACTCATTGTAAGACAAATATTTAACGGTATTTGTCGTAGCTAGATATTTAACGGTATCTAGATTGAGTTGTGACTAACATCAAAGTCGCACGAGTAGGGTTGATAAAATTGTAATCCAGAGTTGGTACTAATTTTATTAATCGAGAATAGTGGACGTAGGTCTCAGAGTGTGAGACTGAACCACTTCAAAAATATCGTGTCTCTACTTTATTATTGCTCTACTCAACAATCATCATACAACTACACACACATCGAAGAAGATTTAAAAAGAAGGCATACTCAATTCAACCCCCCCCTTCTTGAGTATATTATATCAATAGACTCTTCAATTGGTATCAGAGCCTCGTGCTCTTGATCGCCTAGCCGCGTGAGTTTTGATCCTTCTATTGATTCTATATTATATACTCTTTCATCAATGGATTCCAAGCATCTCAAGTGCCCCATCTTCGATGGCAAAAACTATAGTTTATGGAAAAATATGATGACTCATTACATCAAGGGTTGTGATTGGGAATGTTGGAAGATCATCCAAACTGGACCAAAGAAGATCTTGGTCGCCGCCGCCAATGGAACAACCTATGAAAAAATGGAAAGCGATTATGTGGAAAGTGACTACAAAATTGCAGAGAAAAACTCTAAGGCCATGAGCCTCCTACAGAACGGTATGATAACCTCAGAATTCGATAGATTCTCATCCTGTAGTTCCGCTAAGGAAATATGGGATAGTCTCGAACTTGCTTATGAAGGAACATCCGCAGTCAGGAAACATCGTATAGACTTGCTCGTTCAAAGATATGAACTTTTCAATATGGAAAAGAATGAATCTATTGATAGCATGTCTGCACGATTTTCTTGTATTATTAATGAACTGCGGAACCTTGGCAAAAAGATCGATTCTGAGGATATCATTCGTAAGATTCTTAGGAGTCTCACCAAAAAGTGGCAACCTAAGGTCACGGCCATAGAGGAAGCACGTGATTTATCTAAAATCACTTACCAAGAATTGATTGGTTCCTTAATGGCTCACGAGATAATACTAAATAAAAACGATGATGATCCCAAGGGAAAGGGAGTCGCTTTACAAGCCTCCACAAACGAAGTAAGCGAAGAAGAACTTGAGGATGAAACAGTTCTATTCGCTAGACGATTTAAGAAAGCAGTTTTCAAAGGTAGATACAAAAACTCGAACAACAAAACGTTCGACAAAAAGAAAACTGACTCCAAACAAACATTCTTCAAAAGAGGATGTTTCAAGTGTGGACAACAAGACCATATGATCAAAGATTGTCCAAGTTGGGACAAAATCAAAGACAAGTCAAAAAGAGAAAAGACCAAAACAGAGTTTAAGAAAGTAATGCTTGCGTCATGCTGGGGAGAATTAGAATCTGAAGATGACGAGGACTCTGAAGAAGAAGAGGTAGCAAACCTATGCCTAAGCAACGTCAGCCTAGATCTAATCTCAAGCGACAATGATGAAGATGACGCATCAAATATGTGTCTCCTTGGAGAATCAGACTCAGACGACGACGACGAAGAGGTAAATTTTCTTCAACTCAAAAGTCAAGTTAAAAACTTATCTAAGGCTATGCTAATTAAATATTTTGAGAAAACCCTAGACCAATGTCATGAACAAAATCTTGAGTTAGATGACTTGAAAGAGCAGATCCTCGATATTGCTGAGGAAAATCAACTTCTGAAAGCCAAAGCTAAGAAACTGAAATCCAAAATAAGCATTGAAGCTAATGCCAAGTTGGAAACAGTTATGTCTGAGAAAAAGGTTCTTGAGTCTAAAGTTATAGCTAATGAAGCTATAACCTCAAAACTAAAACTCAACATTAAAGAGCTTCAATCTAAAGTTATAGCTAATGAAGCTATAACTTCAGAATTAAGAAAGGTTAATGAACGGCTTAAGTCAGAATCTTCGACTATGGTCGAAGATGAGACTCATCAAGAAGAAGTTGAGATTCTCGAAAGCAAAATCATGGATCTAGAATTCAGTATATCTAAAATCAAGAAAGAACATGCAAAAATTGTGTCTGACTTCCATAAAGACATTCAAAACCTAAAAGAGTCTAGCAACACTGACCATAGTGAATGTAAGAAAGAAATAGACTCCTTGAAAGACCTCCTTCTTCATGCTCGGAAAGTTCACGATAAGTGGGAAGGAAGCACTAACGTTCTAAACTTCCTAACTGAACAATCCGACAACAACATGAAGATGGGTTTAGGTCACGAATGTTATGGAAGAAGGGATCACTCAAAGTGTAAACAAAGTCCAACAGATAGAGACTTTAGAAGAAGAAAATATGCCGACCTTCCTGAGTATTTAATATGCACTTATTGTGGCCATACTGGACACCTCCGAGAAAACTGTGTGAAACACGCACAAGATTTTAAAACCGGAGTTAAGTTTGTTAAATCCTTAGGAATTCCAAGCGACACTAATTCTGTCTCTGATAGTGATGGTGACAAAACTGAGGAAAGAAACATTGACCACAGATGGTTCTATGACATGACATTTGACTACGAAGAAAAGAAAAACAGAACCAAACAGACTCCTCAAACATCACACAAAAAATGGTCACCAAGAGTCCAAACTAAAACCTACACAAGAACATCAAAACCCAAGCACTACCGATATAGAAAGACTTATGTAAGACAAGTCTGGGTTAAAAAGGAAGATGTATTTGTGATTACTAACAACAAAGGACCCAAGTATGCTTGGGTACCTAAATCCTGTCTTTGAAATTATTTGTGCAGTTTGTCGCCAAGGAAAATAACCTATGGTATCTCGACAGTGGATGCTCAAGACATATGACAGGCGACGTAAACCTATTCCAAACCCTAAAACCTTTTGACGGAGGTAAAGTCACATTCGGTGATAACAAAAAGGGGAAGATCATCGGAATTGGTAAGATAGGTATTTCATCCTCTCATGCTATAAATGATGTATACCTTGTAAATGGTCTCAAACACAATCTTATCAGTATATCTCAATTATGTGACAAAGGAAATAAAGTGGTTTTTCATTCAGATATATGTCGTATAATCTTAGAAGGCACCAGTAAAGTGATACTTGAAGGTCACAGGATAAAAAATGTTTATATGATTGATTTAAATGTTGTACCTACTGATTCTCTATCATGCATGAAAGTTACGTTAGATGATCCATGTCTATGGCACAAGAGATTTGGTCATATTAGCTCACCTATTCTAAGTAAGCTGAAAAGATGGGACTTGGTCGAAGGTCTTCCAAAGATCAAATTTGATCAAGAAAAGATGTGTGACACATGTGCACGATGTAAACACGTCAGATCATCCTTTAAGCCAAAAAGAGTGGTAAGCACAGAACAAGCTCTTGAACTAGTACACATGGATCTATGTGGCCCTATGAAGGTAAGAAGCAGAGGTGGTTCCAGGTACGTTTTCGTTCTAGTTGATGATTACTCTAGATTTGTTTGGCCAATCTTTCTTCACTCTAAAGACGAAACATTCGATGAATTTGTTAGTCTCATGAAACTTGTCCAAAACAAATATAAATCAAACCTAGTAACAATCCGTACTGACCATGGAACTGAGTTCGACAATCATGCTTTCATCGAGTTCTGTAAAACCAATGGTGTTGGTCATAACTTCTCGGCCCCTAGAACCCCACAACAAAATGGAGTCGTAGAACGAATGAACAGAACGCTAGAAGACATGGCTAGAACAATGCTTCTTTGTAGTGGCCTACCTAGAAACTTTTGGGCTGAGGCTATTAGTACAGCTTGCTATATTCATAACCGTGCTATGATTAGACCTATCCTTAAAAAGACTCCTTATGAACTTCTTCGTGGTCGTAAACCAAACATATCTCATTTAAGATGTTTTGGTAGTAAATGCTTTGTTCACAACAATGGTAAAAACAGATTAAGCAAATTCGACCCTAGAAGTGATGAAGCAATCTTTATAGGATATTCAGATCATAGTAAAGCCTACAAAGTTTTTAACAAACGTACTTTATGCATAGAGGAAAGTATTCATGTTATCTTTGATGAGAATAATGTCTTCGATAAGCCATTACAGGATATAGAAGAAAACCTAGACGAACCTGATTTCAGGTTATCAAGGGAAGATCCTCCTGAAATGGAAATTCAAGAAGGAGAACCTCAAGGAATTCATGATGAACTCAACTTGGGAGAAAATGGTGCGAGAGATGAAACTACAGTTGATGATACTGTAGATAACTCTCAAACCAATGACTTGGAACCCAGAGTTACAGCTAATGAAGCTGTAACTTTGAATCAAAACCAAAGGGAAGAGGCCAGAGTTATACCTGACCCATCTATAAACCCAGGTTTGGATTCAGGGGGAACAAGTCAAGATCCCGAGTCAAGTTCGGGGAATGCAAATGATCAATCAAGAAACTGGAGATATAAAAGCTCTCATCCTTTGGACAATGTCATAGGGAGCCTGACAGATGGAGTTCAAACTCGAAGGAGCTTAAATAACTTTTGCTCATTCTACTCCTTTCTCTCCACCATTGAACCTTCAAATATCAAGGAAGCTCTCGCAGAACCAGACTGGATAGTTGCCATGCAAGAAGAACTCCAACAATTTGAAAGAAACAAAGTTTGGCATCTTGTTCCTCGACCTAAGGACAGAACTGTCATTGGAACTAGATGGGTATTCAGAAACAAATTGGATGACACTGGAGTTATTGTGCGAAATAAGGCCAGACTAGTGGTTCAAGGATACAACCAACAGGAAGGGATCGATTATGATGAAACCTTTGCTCCTGTTGCTCGTCTTGAGGCAATAAGACTACTCATTGCATTTGCAGCACACAAGGGAATGAAGCTTTTTCAGATGGATGTTAAGACTGCATTTCTTAATGGCTATCTCCAAGAGGAAGTATTTGTTGAACAACCTCCTGGATTTCCTGACAGCAAACTCAAGGATCATGTATTCAAATTGGACAAAGCACTATATGGTCTGAAACAAGCACCTAGGGCATGGTACGACAGATTATCAAAATTCCTATTGGAGAGTGGATTCAAGAGAGGGTCTGTGGATAAAACCCTATTTCTTAAAAGTGAAAACTCAGATCTACTAGTCGTTCAGATCTATGTTGACGATATTATTTTTGGCTCAACTAATAAAAAGTTGTGCAAGTACTTCTCTGAGTTGATGACTTCTGAGTTCGAGATGAGTATGATGGGAGAACTAAAGTTCTTCCTTGGACTTCAAATACAACAAACTGAAGAAGGAATCAAGGTTCATCAACAAAAATACATCAAGGAGTTACTAAAGAAATTTGGAATGGAAACCTCTCATGCAATGCCTACTCCAATGGTCACAGATAAGAAGTTAACCAAAGACGAAGATGGTAAGTCTGTAGATGAAACAACTTACAGAGGTATGATTGGCTCACTTCTTTATCTTACAGCAAGTCGTCCAGATATAATGTTTAGTGTTTGTGTTAGTGCGAGATTCCAATCTGCACCAAAAGAATCACACATGATTGCAGTTAAGAGAATAAGATACCTAATCGGAACCTCAAAATTATATCTATGGTATCCTATGGACTGTAACTTTAACCTAGTAGGATATTCAGATGCGGATTATGCAGGATGTTCTTTAGACAGAAAAAGTACCTCCGGACTTGCTACCTTTGTAGGTCCTTGTATTATATCTTGGGGATCCAAGTAACAAAATTCTGTCGCTCTCTCAACTGCTGAAGCAGAATATATTGCAGCCGCACTGGTATGTTCTCAACTTTTATGGTTAAAGCAACAGTTACATGATTATGGTGTTGATGTTGGATGTGTGCCTATCTTATGTGATAATACGAGTGCTATAATTATATCTAAAAACCCAGCCCAACACTCGAGAACTAAACATATTGAGATTAGACATCATTTCCTTAGAGACCATGTTGAAAAGAAAAATATAAAATTGGAATTTTGTAGTACGGAAAAACAGTGGGCAGATATCTTCACTAAACCATTGGCTAGAGAACGCTTTGAGACTTTGCGATTGGAAATTGGTTTAATCGGTGGCACCTAATCAAATCTTAAAAGCAAAAATAACCCAATGATTGACTACGGTTTAGATGAGATTATATGACTGTGTCCGTATACTCCGCTGCATGTGTATGTATATATTCGATGATAATTTTGTGATTATAGTTATATTATATGATTTACATATGAATGTGTGCACAATCGATCTCACAATAATATTACGTCACATATTATAACTATCACACAACATACATATTATAATGCATACAAAATAATATTCAAATATTACAAAAACGAAAAACAAAACTTACCTCAAATAGTCACACAAACCGTGTGAACTAGCCCCACCAATGCCACGTATCACCCTCACTTACCCCACAACCAACTGCCACGTGTCTCCCCTATCACCTAGCCTTTGACTTCACCCAAACCATAATTATTAACCCTCACTTACCCCAACTCCCTCAACTTACCTCACCTTCCTCCATTATTACCGACATACAATTTGTAAAAACCAATTAATACACTCAAACCTCCATAAAATCAAAACCTCCATTAAAATCCATCAAAACCTCCACCATCTCATCGTCTTTCACTCTCAAAACCACCATGCCACCCTCAAAAGCCACTCGCTCACAACAAAAGAAACCCTCTCCACCCACACCTACACCGTCACCACCACCATCTCCGACCCCCATTGCCACCATGAGTCCAACCCAAGAAACTGGTAAACGTCGAAAACTTAATCGAGCTGCTTCTTCAATTTCGGACGACATGCAAGAAAGGGATTCCAAGAACCCTCGTCCTCTGTTCAAAGACTATTCCGTCGAAGCTACTCAAGAGGGATTAGAACGTGTTCGCATGACCAAGAATGAAGGTATTCTCATTAACCGCCTTCTTCCTTATGCCATTCATGCCGGTCGATTCTATCCGACAACCTGGGTAAACGGTTCTAAATCTCTGCTCTTCTTTAAAAAGTTTTTAGAGTTTCAAGGGTGGGAATATGTTAGTAATTTCTCAGGGTTAATATTTCCAGTTGAATTACTTCAATTCTTTGCCTCTGTAAAATCGACTGAAACCGGGTTAAAAGCCGTAGTTAATGGAAGGGATGTTGAAATATCTTTGGAGGATATATGTGAAATCTTTCATCTTGATTCTAGGGGAATTGATGTTGATACCCGAAAGGAATGGGGGGTAGTAACTCTTGAACAGAAACTGATGATCAAACGATACTTTGATCCCAATGCCACTGAAGTCTCTCCACTACTCACAAATTCATTCTCCCCGAAATTAAAGTTGTTTGTTAACTATCTTTGGAACACGATTCTGCCTAGGAGAGGTGGTCGTGATAAATTGTCAAGTGTTGAAGCTATCGTATTATTTCACTGGTTGGAGGGAAACAAAATCAACCTCGCATTCTTGCTTTGTTCGAAAATTTGTCAAGTTTCCTCTGTTTTAGTTAAAGAAAAACCGAGTCTGACTCTAGATATTCCATACGGAATGTGGGTATCTGAGATCTTGTTGAAAAAGGGAGTTGTGGACGATTGTAGTTTTGGTGTTAAACCCCGTGATCGCATGTGTGACAAGTTGCTCAAGTTGATGGGAATTACGTTTGATGGTGTTGATTTAGCTTTTGGGAAGACGGGTGAGGAGGGACCCCGTCCTAATCCATCTCCATCTTTTGTAGACTTGGAAGCAAAGATGGATCAGATTCTAGGGTTGTGTCAAATTAAGAAAGAAAAGGAGCAGTCGGGTGCCTCAGGAAGTCGTGCAGACAGTAATCGTGCTTTTGAAGTCGAGGTAAAAGAGTGGATGGAGAAGGTCGACAAGCACTTGGTGAAAATTGGGTCTGAAGTATCGGTTGTTTGCTCTGAATTACGGGCAATGAGTGATCGGTTGTCCTTTCTTACTACTCAAGGGGGTGCTATGGTTCGTGATCATGGTCTATTGAGGACGGATGCCTCTCAAGCACTCGAAGCGGTTAAGGCATTATCTTTGAAAGTTCTTAACTTCGAGTTGGCTCTAAATGCTCAAGGAAGGAATGTCAGTAGTTGTTTGGATCGTTTGGACACCCTTGAGTTCCGTACCCGACCCGAGTATGTGAGTCCGTATGCCAAGACCCCTGCATCAAGCTCTCGTTCTTGATCCTCTTCCTTCGTCTCTGTTTTCAGAAAGCGTATTATTGTTGTTTTTGGATAAGTCCGGTGGTGGACTTATAAGACTATTATTTTGCCTGTGGCCCAATCCCTAACCTAGCCCATTAAGGAATCCGAGGCCTTTCGTTTTGTTTTGCCTTCTCTCGGATTTCCTCATCTTACCATGGCCCAATTTACTAGTTACCTTTCGCAGGCCCATATTATTCGAACCCTTGCCAGGCCCATTTTCCTTCATACTCTATTTTCCACATTCGGCCCATTGGCTTAATATTTTGGATTGGTTGTGTATATTTTTAACATTCCGTATGTGGTTATGTGATATTTTCTATGTTCATAGTATTTCGACTCGTTTATATGCTTGCTTATGCTTCGTACGTATATTATTCTAGTCGTTTCATGTCTTTGTTCTCATCTTTTCGATGATGTCAAGAGGGGGAAAAATGCGACTTAGATTAGAATTTGCCTAAGCTTGCTCCTTGTCGTAATCCATTGTCTCTTAGGGTCCTTAAAGGATATGGGATAGATAGAAGATAGAAACCCTAAGTGAATCTTTGCTATGATTGACCCTTATTATATTGAGGGGGAACATACACTTAGACACGAAATCTAAGAGAGACTTGCCATCATCAAAAAGGGGGAATTTGTTGAACCATATATTCAAATATATATATATAGTATATATGTTTATGTTTTGATAATGACAAGTCTAGCTATTTATATATTATATACTCGTATGTATAATCGTGTGCTAAGTGTAACAAGATCTAATCTATCAAGTATAAAAGATTCAAGCACATTAGTCAATGATTTGACTAAGTCGAAGATTGATAGAAGATCACAAGCGCGCATAATGAACTAAAGTTGTATTCGTCAACTATAGCTTTAGTACAAGATGGATTCAAGTTGTAGCTCGTAGCTATAACTCTATATCAAGAAGAAATGATCAAGACGTATGTGTGGTTTAGTTGAAACAATTGTTTCCTAATTTGTGTCGTGTAGTATTAGTGGTTCAATGGTATTCTATTTTAAATATGGAATTGTTAATCTTAATAGGATTATATAAAATATCTTTTGGTTAAATAAGAAATAAATAAATATCTTATGAGATAATTATTTATTACTAAAATAAACTAAAGATTTTTATATGATTTTAATTGTCAAAAATATATAGTCTAAATATAGTTTGTTTCGATTTTGGAAATCGTGTGATATGCCACATTACCAAATCGTGTAGGACTTGCTTAAATAAATATCATGTATTTATTTAATGTCCTAAATAAACTAAGATTATATTATGGTAATATATTTTATTATCTTTGACATGATTTAGGAAGTTGATTTAATAAAGATACTAATTGTTTATTATATAAAGATCTTTCCTAAATATGAATTAGGAAATTGATTCCTTATATAATACACATAGTACATTATTATATCTTTCCTAAATATATTAAGATTAGATTTATGGTAGTATTACTAAAAGACTAGTATTCTAGTTTTAAGTAATATTCCTAAATCATCTAGGGTTAGAAATACCTAGATACATATTCTATATAAATAGACTACCTATGACACATTAATTAACACGAAATACACAACACACATACACGCAAATCGAGAAAGAGAAACCGCCGTTCATATTCTTCAAGTTCGAGCTTTTCATTGTCAAATCCGATTCAAGATTCAAGTGCTCAAGCATTGATCTTATTCATTCAAGATTGTGACACCAAGAAAACATTGAAGACTTTATCTTATTAACGTAAGATAGAACGAGTATTTAGCGGTACTCATTGTAAGACAAATATTTAACGGTATTTGTCGTAGCTAGATATTTAACGGTATCTAGATTGAGTTGTGACTAACATCAAAGTCGCACGAGTAGGGTTGATAAAATTGTAATCCAGAGTTGGTACTAATTTTATTAATCGAGAATAGTGGACGTAGGTCTCAGAGTGTGAGACTGAACCACTTCAAAAATATCGTGTCTCTACTTTATTATTGCTCTACTCAACAATCATCATACAACTACACACACATCGAAGAAGATTTAAAAAGAAGGCATACTCAATTCAACCCCCCCCCCCTTCTTGAGTATATTATATCAATAGACTCTTCAGAGTTGTGGTTAAATCATCCAAGGCATTGGATGACTCTTAGTTCGGTTTCATAAATAATTGGATTGAAAGACCCCCCGACTGGGTAACCTGTAGGGAAACCGGCTCTCCCTCCTATTTGTTTATGAAGTTAGTTGAGAGCCGTGCATGGTATTCGCATGATAGTAAGAGATCAGATGATGAGTTGTTTATACTTCACATGTTGTTATATGTTGGAGTATTCTGTATTGTCTTATGTGTTACGTGTTGTCACAAAAGGTGGCTAGGAGAACTCTAGTCACTCCCCACTGATTGTGGCGTACATGTTTACATGTATGTAGGTACATGACAGGTGGTTGGCAGAGGGTTGCATGGAGCTAGCGAGCGATGATCCTATTCATCGATTGACTTACACGTTTACGTTAGCTAGACTTAGTTTACATTTCAGTTGAGTGCCTGTAGGGATGTACCATCCCAGGCTGTTTGTATATGTATTTTACTTCCAGTTACAGTTTTTAATTCACCTCGCACGTTAGTTATGTTAAAAAGTTTTAATTCCGCTGCATTTTTAGTACTTTTGTGTGTTTATATTTCCGCTTTCGCGAGGGGTTTTACAGTTGGTATCAGAGCATTATTGCTCCCGACGCACTCATGTAACCCCCAACCTTAACTTGACCATATAATTGAATAATGAATGAGAGATGGGTAGATTTAAGGACTTATATTGTAGTCTGTTTTGTGATTGCTCTTATTAGGCTCTAACGTGTTTGTTGATTGTCATTGATTTCACTTTTATATCTTTCAATCGACGAACCGTGGGCTTATCCATTTAGCGGTAGAGATCGGAGTTTCTACCGAAGATAGAAGATTCGTGCTACTGTTGGGGAATGCTTCTGAGCCTTGAAGATGCTTCTCTTTCTTTGTGCATCACCTTCTTTAATAACTCTGGATGCACATCCTTCTTGTAGAATATTTGTCTATCTCGCTTGAACAGATCTTCATATCTTTTCAGCTTAACCTTGTTGCTTGTTTTCTTAAGGTGCCCTCTAGGTAATCTTCCATGTTATTGGATTTGGAGGAACTAGTCTTAGGATAACTGTAAGCTGTGTTATGAGAAATATTGTTATTGAGGAATAACTTCAGAGGTGTCGAGAGACATGTTTTGGTGATCTAAGGATCTAGTTGTCTATCCAATTGGGAGAGTGAAAATGAATGATAGGATACTTGTTTGAAGGTTGAATTGTATACTTAGTAGTCGGTGCAACCTAACCTTGAGAACCATGCTTAGATCGTGAAAGTTTGTGGATTGTAGAGTACTGTTTAAGAAGTTAGATAAGATACTTGAGGATATAGAGCGACCTGAGAGGATGGCCTTAAGATGCTAATGATGAAGAATAGATGATTGAAGTGAGTTAGTATCACTTGACTTAGGTGAGTGACTGAGCTGAGAAAGGTCCGTTGTTGAGGAATACGAATCATTGGCTATAATAGTTGAGTACTCGAAAAATTTATGATTTAAACTGGGAGGAAGTGAATCATTATCTGGCCTTAGGTTATTTAATGGGTCTTAGCGTTCTTCTATTGAAGAACTTAAAGGAAACTTGAGGATGCACCGCCAGTTTGGGAATGGAATAAAGTAAGTCATTGGGAGAGGAAAGTTCGGAAAAACTTGATGGTTTAAGAATCGTTATCTGGTGGACAGTGAGGTAAGTAAAGTGTATGTGACATAAGGGTGGTGACCTGAAAGTGTTATTGAATTGTCATTTGAGGAACTAGCAGAGATGTGTCATCTCAAACTTTTGGGAATAGGTAATTGTGATGATGATATCGTTTAATGTTTGGAAGATTAGGGTATATAAATCATAGGAGGAACTTTTCGTGAGAACCGATAATTGAATGACTTGATTTGGAAAATAAGAAGTGAGAATCCCGCGAGAATAGTGAGAGACCCGCACCTTGGAAGATTCCGCAATCGTCCTTTTCACGTCGCTTCTCTCCTTTCTTCTCCTTTGCTTCTCCGTCTTATCTTGACTTCAATTTTATTGGAGTCTATAGCTTAAAGTTCCTTACCTTGTCATGTTATTGTTCCCCGAGCCGTCTTTCGTTTGTCTCTCTCGAGACCTGTGTCGTGTTTATCCCTTAACGTTCGTATCTCATCTGATCTCATCTTCTGTGAGCCTTGTCCTTTTCATTTAGATTAGTGGCGAGATCGACCTGTTCTCGGGGTAGAGATACATGCCTTGAGGAATGATTGGTTCTGCGTTGTCAGGATTTGGTTGAGAGAGTTGGTGAGAATAGTGTTCGAGCGATGTTGGATAGTGTACCGTCTTGAGAGTTCCATGTAGGATGGGTCGGTGTGTAAGTGGTATTTGTAGATTTTGAAGTACCATTAGAGGATTTGAATAAAATGTTTGGAGTTCTAGATGAATTTAGAGGAATGTACCTTGGATAATGATGATGTGGTTAATTGGTTGAATGAGGTAAGTTAGTGCTACTTAATCTTGAGGAATTTTTGTAATGCAGAAAGGACCACATACTTGAGGAACGAGAGTTATTGGTAACGATGTGAGCATGTTGAGACATTTACGATTCGACTTATGGAGTTGACTGAGTGTTTGACCGTAGGTTACTTATGGAACCTCGACAGTCGTCTATTGATGTAATGACAGGTAACCGTGATGTTTGAAGTAATCGTAGAGTAGAAAATTGAAACTTATAGGGGTTCACAAATATCAATTGAGGAATCTCGGAATGTGAATGTCTAGGTCTTATGGAACCTATAAGAGTGAAAGTTGTTACTTCTTTGGAACTTTCTTTGAGATGTATATTGTTGGTAGATGGTTGAAATCAGAGGATTTAGAAGTTGTTACCTTAGTAAAGTCCCGATTTGAATGTTCACTGTGATGATAAAAATTGGGAATTTAAGATTTCGAAGCACCTTGTGGAATAGGTTTGCTAGGATCGAACCGTTAAAATTTAAGGTTATAGGAGGATGAATAACATATCTTGGGTTTCGAGGTTCGTTGTTATGGTAATAGAATCCCGGTTCAGAGTGTTGGAAGACTTCTTGTTGAGGAATACCTTGTTCTGTGGATGAGATAATGGTAAGAGGGATCGTGAAACCATTGAGAGTTTAGAGATCACTTGAATTGTCCTCCCAGGGATATATTGGGAATCGTTGTAACGATGCTTTGATTATGGATCGAGTGATTAGTGGCCCATGTTTAGCAAGAGTTACTGTTTTCCTTGACCTCTAACCTGGTTGTTTCATTCCTTCGATCCTTTCTTGTACGTTCTGTCAGCTGTGAAACTAGGAACTCTTAATCCTTCGTGTCGAAGGTAATCTCAATGACTGTTTCTGCGCTCCCAGCGACTGTTTTTTTTAAATTCGTTTCCCTATTGTTGACTCTAAATTTGCTGTTTTTGGAAAATCTTACTGCTTTTGGAGTTGGAAACTACTTCCTCTTCTGTTGGAGGTAACCTTTTGTCATTTTTACAATTTTACTCTTTCAAGAATTTGAGAATAAAAGTTAATTTTGAAGGAAAACTGGTTTGAAAGAGCCGAATGTTCTACAACTTTGAGGGATTTCAGCGTTGATTGTCACTGAAACTTGTTATTGGAGACGTCTGATAACCTGTGCTGTGCTTATCAACACCGAATCAATCTAAATTTTGAATTTGTACTGATTTAATTTTGGGACTTGTCTCAGATTTGGAATGTCGGACTCTTGAATACGTAACGAGAATCCCAATGTCCATTGACAAAGACTTGTGCCTTGAAATCTTTTCTTCTTGAAACCTTTTTGGAAAATAAAGTTTTGGGTACCATAACCCGGATAGTATGTATGGTAGCTAGAGTTGTTTTTGTACTTAGTTCTGTCTTCAAGTTTCGAGGACGAAACTTTTTTAAAGTTGGGGTGATTGTAACATCCCGCATTTTCGTAAATAATATTTTAATGATTTTAAATTATTTTACGGAATATAATAATATTTTAATAATAAGTCGTAAATTTAATTTAAAGATTTCCATTAAGATCCGTCTTAAGAATATCCTTAAGTTCTTAAGATGTTAACTTGGCATAAATGAAACCCGACTTGAATCCGTTTCACAAAAACAAGTAACCCGACTCAAAGTAAGGAAAGGACACTACTTAAACCCTAAATAAACCATTCCATCGTCACTTCTTCATCTTCACTGTTACATTTCATTTCTACCATTTTCCTTCCTCCTTCAAGCTTAAAATCGACTTTTCAAGCTCTTCCCGAACTCGAATCGCGGTAAGTCTCACATTTTCAGAATCCTTGCGAGATTTCCAAGCCATCTATCTCTTTCAATTTCAATTTCGTCGAACTCGAAAAAGGCGCTGTTTTGGGTAAATTCCGTTTTTAGCTTATAAAACTCATTTCTTTTGTTGTAAGGGTTGGACTAGAAGATCCTGAGGTTGATAGCTTTGTTATTGAAGAGGAATTCGGAGCTTAACCGCTTTTGAGGTGACTATAATGAGAAACTCGGCCTATTTGTGAATATTAGCACTTTTGTTGTTAATCTTGCCATGGTTTTTGATTTATGTTTGAGTTTATGAATTCTAGACTTAGTAACATGTTTAGGATGAAGTTATGTTGATGAATTTATGCTTGAGTTGGTTGATATGTGTTCTTAAGCTTAAATTCAGTTTTTCTCATTTTGCGACGGATACAAGAGATATTCATTTGAGGATTGTTATGGGAACTAATTGCTGGTAGATATGTAGTATTGGATGTTTGGAGATGTTGGGTAAACGTTGCTTGTATCGATTGTGGAGAATTGGTGTCGATTTGTGATGATTTCGTATATGCTGAAAGTTGCGAAAATCGTATCAGGCTCTCTGAGCCGGTCGACCGACCGGCCGCCGGTCGACCGGCTGGGAGCGTCTTTGGGAGTTTTGTAAATTTTGAAAGGATTGGACCTTAGGGCTGCCAGCCGGCCGACCGGCTGCCTGCCGACCGGCTGGTGGTCGCTCCTTGTGTTGTGTTTATGTTTTGCGAAAGACATACGTAGAGGGGAGCCCAGCCGGCAGACCGGCCGCCTGCCAGCCGGCTGGGAGTACATTTGGGGTGGGTTTGCGAGTTTGTAAACCTAAGGGAATGGGTTCCCAGCCGGCCGACCGGCTGCCTGCCGACCGGTTGGGAGTCCCTTTGTGTTGTCTCGTTTTGGAAAAGGAAGAAGGAAGGCTGAGGTGGTCACCAGCCGGCCGACCGGCTGCCTGCCGACCGGCTGGGGACCCCTGTAGGCTATTTTGAGGTTTTTGTAATTTGAGCGTAACTTTCAAACGGTTAATCGGTTTTACTTGAAGCTTGTGTTGTGTACCTTTGACATGTATTTGAGGTCCCCGGAGGATGGGCAACATTATATTGGGTTCGGGAATAGAGTGAGGATAGAGACCCCCCGGTCGGGCAACCGAAAGGGAAACCGGCTCTCCCTCATCCTTGTTCTCGGGGTCAATTAAGTGTTGATTAGAAGTTAAAGGTAGAACTATAGATTAGTTCATAGACTTTGATATTGTTTTGATGCGTATTAAGTTATGCGTTAAGATGTCGCCTCTGAACTTAATACGTAGGTTGTTTGTCATGTATAGGGTTATGCGTTAAGATGTCGCCTCTGAGCCCTATATGTGTTTGTTTGTCGTGTATGGAGCCATGCGTTGGGTTTTCGCCTCTGAGTTCCATACATGTTTGTTTGTCGTGTCTGGGACATGCGTTGAGTTTTCGCCTCTGAGTCCAGACATGTATGTGTGATCGCGTCGGAACATGCGTTGAGTTTTCGCCTCTGAGTCTGACGAGTAGAGCAACTGCGCGACGGGGCAGTCAGGTTGTCATACCTTACCCGGAGTGCAGGTGTTTGGTGCTAGAACATGCGTTGAGTTTTCGCCTCTGAGTCTAGTATCTTGTAATGTGGTAGGGGAACATGCGTTGAGTTTTCGCCTCTGAGTTCCTTACTTGTGATAGTGAATTGAATGTTAGTCCATGCGTTGAGTTTTCGCCTCTGAGTCTAATGTTCAGTGATAGCCGGTCCATGCGTTGAGTTTTCGCCTCTGAGTCCTTGCTTGATATTGTGAACTTGGTATTTAGGTTATGCGTTAAGATGTCGCCTCTGAACCTTTATACTTGCTGAATTATTTAGTACCTAGGTTATGCGTTAAGATGTCGCCTCTGAACCTTTGTACTTGCTGTTTTATATCTGCTTGCCTTGATGATGGTACGGTGTCAGATATGCATAGTATGTTATTGTTGTTATATGAGTTGTGGTTAAATCATTCAAGGCATTGGATGACTCTTAGTTCGGTTTCATAAATAATTGGATTGAAAGACCCCCCGACTGGGTAACCAGTAGGGAAACCGGCTCTCCCTCCTATTTGTTTATGAAGTTAGTTGAGAGCCGTGCATGGTATTCGCATGATAGTAAGAGATCAGATGATGAGTTGTTTATACTTCACATGTTGTTATATGTTGGAGTATTCTGTATTGTCTTATGTGTTACGTGTTGTCACAAAAGGTGGCTAGGAGAACTCTAGTCACTCCCCACTGATTGTGGCGTACATGTTTACATGTATGTAGGTACATGACAGGTGGTTGGCAGAGGGTTGCATGGAGCTAGCGAGCGATGATCCTGTTCATCGATTGACTTACACGTTTACGTTAGCTAGACTTAGTTTACATTTCAGTTGAGTGCCTGTAGGGATGTACCATCCCAGGCTGTTTGTATATGTATTTTACTTCCAGTTACAGTTTTTAATTCACCTCGCACGTTAGTTATGTTAAAAAAGTTTTAATTCCGCTGCATTTTTAGTACTTTTGTATGTTTATATTTCCGCTTTCGCGAGGGGTTTTACAATATAGGTGAAGAGATGGTTCTCAACATGTTATAAAATATTACATGCAATATCTTTTACTTTTGAAGGAATTTTATAATTCAAAGGTGCGTGATTAATGTCCTTAAATAGATTATTTAGAAATACGTATGTGATCTTAATAATTTATCATTAGTCCTCAAAACGTTATAAATTTGTACATGCAATTTAGTGTAATGTTTAAGGAAACATATTATTCAAAGACGAAAGATTAACGCATGTAAAAGGATGAATAAATATGTAATAACCACGAACTTTATCGTTCTAAGTAAATATGGATATATTAAAAATGGTCACATTGTACGTATTCCAAATGGTTCTAGTATAATTAATATACACCTATATAAATTAAATATCTTATTTCAACAACATTGAATTTGTCAGAAAATAAAGATATTAAAACTAATATTTGCAAGTAAAAAACATAATTTATTAAAATAAATGTAAAATTATATTTATAATTTTCTCTTATGTGATAATTGTATAGTGACGTGACAATTAATAATCATATAAGAGAAACTCAATAGATTTAATGAGAACCATGTTTTCACTCATATTTATGGTGATTCATTGGTTGTTTAATCTCGACCACGATAAACTCCTTTTGAAAAGACTGAATGATTACACTAAACTAAAATTTTTTTAAATAAAAAAAAAGATACCATATTGTGTGAGACAATAATTATTTCTTTTGTTTTTATAGCAGTTTAAGTTGTCGTTACAAAGTGACAAATATATACATGTGATTTAGTTAACTTATTTTCCGGAAACTTATATGTGAATGAGGATTCTTAATGTCCTTATGAGGAGGGTCTACAAATACGTATGTGATCTCAACTAATTTTAACATTATACATAAATATGCATAGAATAACAACGGTCGGAATTTATTCCATATAGATCAAATAAAATATTAATAATTTGAACGACGTAAATAAAATCATTCTCGAAAAAAATTATATTGACGTTGTTTTAAAATAATGAGTAATCATTCGTATCTCTCAATATTTGGGTATGTTCATAATAAATGAAAAATGTTAATTTCTAACATAATACTAAATAATATAAAACATAATTTATTACATTATCTACAAAATAAAATTGATTACTCTTATGTCTTGATAATAAACACATACAAGGCAGTTATTAATCATATCACAGAAGTACCGTAGATTTAAAGAAGACCATGTCGTCATTCACATTTACGGTAATTCAGTGACTGATTAATCATGACCATGAGAAACGATAGTGATATGATTACACTAAACCACAAAACGTATTCAACAAAATAATTAAAAGCATATCTCTTGTATGCGATATAATAATGATTTCTTTTATTTATATAGGTGAAGAGATGGTTCTCAACATGTTATAAAATATTACATGCAATATCATTTACTTTTTAAGGAATTTTATAATTCAAAGGTGCGTTATTAATGTCCTTAAATTGATTATTTAGAAATATATATGTGATCTTGATAATTTATCATTAGTCCTCGAAATGTTATAAATATGTACATGCAATTTAGTGTAATTTTAAAGGAAACATATTATTTAAAGGCGAAAGATTAACGTATGTAAAAGGATAATATTTGAATAAATATGTATAACCACGAACTTTATCGTTATAAGTAAATATGGATATATTACCTGTTATCCAATACTTCAAAAAAGGATGGTTTAGTTTTCGTTTTGATAGCTCTGAAGGGATGAATGTTATCCTAAAACAAGGGCCATGGAAAGTTAGATCTCACTCATTGATCTTAAAACAGTGGCACCCAGCTTTCTCCTTTGAGATGGAGAAGGTTTCTCTGGTACCAGTTTGGGTTCTGTTCCATGATCTGGACCCTTATCTCTGGACAGCCACCATTCTCAGTAAGCTCTCCAGTAAAATTGGGAAGCCCCTTTTTGCAGATATCCCAACAACATTGAAGGCAAAGTTATCATTTGCCGGAGTCTTAATAGAAATTGATATCTCCTCTGAACTACCATTGGAATTACAGCTCCATACTTCTTATGGTGCTTCCACTCAACGCATTGAGTATGAGTGGATCCCCCACTACTGCCATACCTGTGGGAAAATGGGTCACCAGAGTCAAGCCTTTAAGAGAAACAAAAACATTAAAAAACCTGATACTAAGGGTTGTGCAGAAGCTTCTCTAACCTCTGATAATTCCTTACCTTGCAAGCTAGGTGGTACCCCAGATGCAGCTATTGATAGTACTAAGCCAGTAGTTAACCCTGTCCACTCAGAATGCACTGAGCTAGGTGGGCACGTTGCTGCTGATGCTTTAGTTACTGGAAATACTGGGTCTGGAATGCATCAAGAATGCTGCAAGATGGACCAGCTCTCAGATTCTCAAACAGCCTTGAAGAGAGAATCTGGAGCCGGGTTTAGGGAAGCATTGCACTCTTCTGATTCTTCTGGTCAGACAAAGGCTTACAACAACGAAAAGCACATTAACAGTACTGGAGATAAGGATACGAATCCCTGCATGCTAGGTGGTACCTCATTTTCAGAGGATGCAACTTTCCAATCAGTCGAAAACCAAATGGAAGGGTTATACTGATAAGGGAGCTTCTCCTCTTGGAAATGTAAAGCATCAAGAATGCAGCAGGAAGGACCTACCCTTAGATGATCAAATAGCCTTGAAGAGAGCATCTATGGCTAAGTCAAAAGAGGGAAACAAACTTGTCATTGGGAATGCTTTTGATCTTCTGGATAATGAGGAAGGTGAATACTATGATGCTCCAATGGACACTGGTCAACCACCTTCTGTCCCAGACAGTGGCTTCTTTTCTCCTTCCCCCCAACATTTACCATGATTTTATCAGCATGGAACATAAGAGGTTTCAATAAACCCACTAAACATAGTGAGGTCCTCAACTTTATGAAGAATAATAATCTGGCCATCCTTGGTTTACTTGAGACCAGAGTTAAGGAAACTAAGATAAAAAGAATTGTTAAACAAAGATTTAGAGGATACCAAGTTTTTGGAAATTACAATAAGCATCACAATGGCAGAATTTGGATCATATGGGATCCTTGCAAGGTTAAAATTGACATTCTTGAAGAGCACAGTCAAGTGGTCCATTGCCTTGTTAGGAACATTATTACTGGTGTCTCGTTTCATCTCTCTTATGTCTATGGTAGCAATAATGTTGGCCAAAGAAGGAGCCTCTGGGAATCCTTGAGATACTTTTCCCAGATTGCAAAGGAATGGACTGTACTTGGTGATTTTAATGTGGTAGGGTATCCCTCTGAAAAGATAAGTAACACACCTCCTGTTCTCTCTGAACTCCTGGAATTTAATTCATGCCTTATGGACTGTGATCTTGAGGATATGAATGGGACAGGAAATGCTTTTACCTGGTTCAATAAACAGGAAATTACTAGAGTTTATTCCAAGCTTGATAGGATCCTTATCAATTCTAAATGGCATCAAACCTTCTCACAAACCACTGGAATGTTCCCTGCTCCTGGGATTTCTGATCATTGCCCAGCAATAATTAACTTTCATGATGCTCCTCCCCCCAAAAAGCAGTTCAAGTTTCTTAACTGTTGGGCTGAGCATCCCCAATTCCTTCCCTTAGTGACCAAAGCTTGGGAAATGAGAGTGAATGGAAACAAAATGTTTAGATTAATGGCCAAGCTGAAAGAAGTCAAAAAACTTCTAAGAACCCTTCACAATACTCACTATTCTCGTATTAGTGAGAGGGTGGCTGACAAAAGGAAGGAACTCTCACATTGCTTTCACAACCTCCAGCTGGATCCCCACTCTCAGGAGTATATAGCTAAGGAGGCTGCAACTTCAAAAAAATTCCACGAACTAAAAGATATTGAACTGAAAATCCTTACTCAAAGGGCAAAGGTTCATAACCTGAACACCAATGATACTAATTCAAGATTCTTCTTCAACAAGATAAAAGAGAGACAGCAAAAACAGCTAATTGGGGAAATAAAGGGAGAGATGGATCTACCTACACTGGTTTACAAAATGTGGGTGATGCTTTTGTGGATTATTACTCCCATCAATTTGGTACTGCTGCTGCAGTTCAATAGATTCCTGCTGATATCATTTCTTCTGGTCCCATTGTGGATACTGAGGATCATGAAAGACTTATCCAGACTATTATTCAAGCTGAATTAAGCAAGCTTTGTTTGATATTGATTCTAACAAGAGCCCAGGGCTTGATGGGTTCTCTGCAGGGTTCTTTAAGGCTGCTTGGGAGATTGTTGGGACAGATTTTTGTGGGGCAGTTGCAGATTTTTTTGAGTCTGCCTTTCTACCAAAGCAAGCAAATGTCACAGTGGTAACCCTTATCCCAAAGCTCTCTACTCCTCATACAGTCAAAGATTTCAGACCCATCTCTTGTTGTTCTGTCATTTATAAAACCATCTCAAAAATTCTCACCAACAGACTGAAACTTATTATGCCTAAGCTTATTGGACCTGAACAGGCTGCTTTCGTACAGGATAGGAGCTTATTTGAAAATGTCTTGCTCACTCAGGGTCTGCTCAAAGGATACTCTAGGAAGCATATAACTCCTAGATAATGTATGCTAAAAGTGGACATAAGTAAGGCATTTGACACACTGCAATGGCCTTTCTTGAAGGATCTGCTATCTCAGCTGAACTTTCCCCAAAAGTTCATTGATTGGATAATGAGTTGTGTGACAGGTCCTGGTTTACCTTGAACATCAATGGATCCCATCATGGTTTCTTCAAAGGCAGAAGTGGTGTAAGACAGGGAGATCCCCTCTCCCCATTTCTCTTTGTGCTAAGTATGTAGATACTTTCCAGGAAATTAAGAACTCTGTGTAGCATGCCAGATGTGTCCTATCACCCTAAATGCACTAGGCTAAATCTAACCCATCTAGTGTTTGCTGATGACCTAATGATATTCACTAGAGGAGACTTGCCTTCTGTGCAGGCTGCAGTCCATATTTTGCAGCAGTTCTCTCACTGGTCTGGTCTTAGTCCAAATCTAGAGAAGACAGAGGCCTATATAGGGGGTACTACCAATACCTTAAAGCGTTCCATCTTAGATGCCATAGGTATCAAAGAAGGGAAATTCCCTTTTAGGTACCTGGGGGTGCCCATCAACCAAGCAAGGCTCACCAAAGACATGTACAGTCCTCTCATTATCAAAGTTCAAAGCATCAAAAGTAAGTTCAACACGCATCACCTATCTAATGCAGGCAGGGCTCTTATTCTTAACACTGTGCTCTTTGGGCTGCTAAATTTCTAGAGTGCTAGTCTCTTGTTTCCAAAGTCAGTGTGCAGGACCATTAATCAGCTAAGCATGGACATATTTTGGGGAAGATCTGATGATCATAAGCGAATGATTTTTAAATCTTGGGATAGCACTTGCAAGCCTTGGGATGAAGGTGGTTTCCATATCAAAGATTTCCATGCTTGGAACAAAGCTTCCATTCTCAAATGGTTGTGGCAAATAGATGCTAATAAAGGGGTTATATGGATCAAATGGATGCAACTATATTATTTGACTGATGTTGATATCTGGCATCTTCCTCTCAAGCAACACTATCCGGCTTGTTTAAAAGGGATACTTCAAGTAAGAGATGATATCAGCATGAAGATGGGAGGATTGCAGGCTGTGAAGAATCTAATAGCAGCAGGAATCAGTAAAGGAAAGTTCTCTGTCAGAGCTGTGTATGATTGCATCAGAAACACAGGACATAAGCTCCCTGTTTATAAAGCATTACATAAGTACGTTGGAGTCCCAAAACATAGAGTCTGCCTTCTAATGGCCATACAACAGAAGCTTGCCACAATGGATAAAGTTCAAACAACAGGATTTCACTTGGCCAACAGATGCTACTTATGTAAGGAGGAAGCTGAAACTAATGCTCACCTTTACTTTCAATGCTCCTTCACCTCAACTTTGCTAAACATATTGGGGGCTTGGATGCAAGTGAGTCTCTCTCAGACTAATTTGGATGAACTAATATGTTGGATTCATGGAAGACAGAAACGAAGACACTGGAAGCATAAATGGTTGAGTTGTGGTATGGGGTGCCTTGTCTACAGCATTTGGCAGGAACGAAATCAGCGCGCTTTTGGGACAGGTGAAAGACCCATAGCAGCTATTTTTCAGGAAATCCAAATTTTAGTCAAAGCAATGCTATTACATAGAACTAATGAAGTAGTCCATGAAGAAATATTAGATGTTTTACATGTACAGGAATAGTTCCTCATAGGATTTTATACATAGTGGATATATTCTTTTGTAAGCAAAAACTCATGTAATCCTGTGATTTGGAATATATGAGAAATACTTTATTGCAAAAAAAATAAAAAAAAAATGGTCACATTGTGCATATTCCAAATGGTTCTAGTATAATTAATATACACTTATATAAATTACATATCTTATTTCAACAACATTGAATTTGTGAGAAAATAAAGATATTAAAACTAATATGTGCAAGTAAAAAATATAATTTATTAAAATAAATGTAATTATATTTATAATTTTCTCTTACGTGAAAATTGTATAGTGACGTGACAATTAAAAATCATATAAGAGAAACTCAATAGAGTTAATGAGAACCTTGTTTTCACTCATATTTATGGTAATTCATTGGTTGTTTAATATTGACCACGATAAACTCCTTTTGAAAAGATTGAATGATTACACTAAACTATAATTTTATCAAATAAATATAATGATACCATATTGTGTGACACAATAGTTATTTCTTTTGTTTTATAGCAGTTTAAATTGTCGTTACAAAGTGACAAATATATACATGTGATTTAGTTAACTTATTTTCCGGAAACTTATAAGTGAATGGGGATAGTTAATGTCCTTATGAGGAGGGTCTACAAATACGTATGTGATCTCAACTAATTTTAACATTATACATAAATATGCATAGAATACCAACGGTCGGAATTTATTCCATATAGATCAAATAAAATATTAATAATTTGAACGACGTAAATAAAATCATTCTCGAAAAAAAATTATATTGATGTTTTAAAATAATGAGTAAGCATTCGTATCTCTCGATATTAGGGTATGTTCATAATAAATGAAAAATGTTAATTTCTAACATAATACTAAAGAATATAAAACATAATTTATTACATTACCTACAAAATAAAATTGATTACTCTTATGTCTTGATAATAAACACATACAAGGCAGTTATTAATAAAATCACAGAAGTACCGTAGATTTAAAGAAGACCATGTCGTCATTCACATTTACGGTAATTCAGTGATTGATTAATCATGACCATGAGAAACGATAGTGATATGATTATACTAAACCACAAAACGTATTCAACAAAATAAAAGCATATCTCTTGTATTCGATATAATAATGATTTCTTTTATTTATATAGGCGAGGAGATGGTTCTCAACATGTTATAAAATATTACATGCAATATCATTTACTTTTTAAGGAATTTTATAATTCAAAGGTGCGTGATTAATGTCCTTAAATAGATTATTTAGAAATATGTATGTGATCTTAATAATTTATCATTAGTCCTCGAAACGTTATAAATATGTACATGCAATTTAGTGTAATTTTAAAGGAAACATATTATGCAAAGGCGAAAGATTAACGTATGTAAAAGGATAATATTTGAATAAATATGTATAACCACGAACTTTATCGTCATAAGTAAATATGGATATATTAAATATGGTCACATTGTACGTATTCCAAATGGTTTCAGTATAATTAATATACACCTATATAAATTACATATCTTATTTCAACAACATTGAATTTGTGAGAAAATAAAAATACTAAAACTAATATTTGCAAGTAAAAAATATAATTAATTCAAATAAATGTAAAATTATATTTATAATATTATCTTATGTGATAATTGTGTAGTGACGTGACAATTAAAAATCATATAAGAGAAACTCAATAGATTTAATGAGAACCTTGTTTTCTGTAACACCCCCATTTACCTAGGAGCCTGAACTAGGACTTCCAGAGTAAATAGAACTGTTACCATCCTGGATAAACTAGGGTAGTAGATATTCACAGTGAAAGAAACACAGTACTTTAAATGTAAGAGTTTTAAACTGATAACTATTACAAGCCATAGCCCAAAAGGCTTCCAAAACAACTGAAGTAAAAATAGTGTTCAACTATAAAAAAAAAAACAAAGTGATCTAACAGCTAGGTAGGTCTAGTCCATGTCTCTCTTCCATGCCCAGTCTTAGTCCACCTGTCTCTGACCTGAAAGATCTACTCCCCATTCCGGATCATTGTAGGTGAACACGAATACACTGTCAACCTCGCGGTTGAGTAGGATAACACAATAATAAATAATAATGCAACATATAATGATATGCAAATGCTTATGACATGCTCGAGCTCAATCAAAATCTCATTCTCATACCCTTGCACCAAGCCATACCGAACCTCCCGGCAGACTATACTCGGTCGTCACCGAACACCAGCTCAACAGCTGATAAGACACCAGGCCTGGTCTGCAGAACCACCCTGGGCTTTATATCAGAACAATATCCGATCCATATCTTTCTCAGTAACCAATGCATATGCCATGCTCATGAATGCAACACAAAATAAATAACCATTAAATACCATGCTCATATAACTCATATTTGCATCCATAATATACAAGGCAACAACCATTCATAACACATCACAGAGTAAACATCCATTCATAACACTTCATAGAGTATAGTGTCAGTGTATCCTACCTGGATAGCAATACAGTCCAATAGTAAGCCAGTAAGTAAATAGAATTACGCCACTTCAAAACCGTCACCTAACAAATATAATATACATAATTACTAACTAATATAACTACGTAAACAAATATAATATATCAATTATTCAAATTAACGATTTAAATAATTATATTACGCATAATGAGACCATAACAATTATTACTTACCAGCAATTTAAAAAAATAAAGAATTATATAAATTATCACCCATAAATAAAAAAACGATTACTTGTCACATACGTATTACAAATTATGGAGATACGGATTTTATTATTAAAATTACGAAACGTGAAAACATAAACCACAAACTTAACGCATCCGATTACTTACGACTCAAAAAGACAACAATTACTTAACAATAATAAAAAAAATAACAATGTTAATAATAACAATAATAATAATAATAACAATAATACAAATATTAATAATAATAAACATACCACTAATAATATTAATATAAACAATAATAGAAATACACGAACATGTAACAAACTAGCAACAACCATGTATAATAATAATAATAATAATAATAATAATGATAATAATAATGACCAACCAATGAAAACAACAACATACTTTAATAATAATAATATTACACGGCCAATGTGATGAAATGCATCACATATAGCAGCCCTCACAAATTAAAGTCGTGACCAAAACAGGCCCACAACACCACAAAGCCTTGACAGCCCCTCCAAACGCAGCCCCATCGACACCTTCACGCCACCCGAACCACCACCACGACACGGTGGCTGCCATCCCCGCACCATGGCGCATCCACTGACACCAACCACGACACCTGACTCGCTTACACTAGCCCTCGACACAAGCAGCAAAACCCATGGTCAGAACCACAACACGCTGAATCGTGACTGACCCCTACTACAAACCCGACTACCACCACCTGTACCACAACCCTAACCACCACGCGACACTACCTTAGACACTACCCACTACCCACGACTCCCTGGTGGAGAACACCAGGCCTCGAACCTAACCAAACCCCCTAAAACAGTCGCCACAAAACTGATGAACACAACCAATGCTCCCCTGTTTCTGCAACCGTCTTCGACACCGCCCCTAAAACAGCCTGTTAACAGAAGTTTCCCGACCACCACACACCACCCTAGCACCACCAACGTAACCTACTAACACCCCTCTTACCAGTACCCATGAACTCGCAACCAGTATTAAACCAAAACACGTTTAAAAACGCAAAAGAAAACGAAACAGAGTAACAAAAACGCAGCCACTGCCGACATTAATGGTGATTGTTGTAACCGTTATGGTGGACCTATGGTGGTTTAAACACGATAAATATGTTATTCATACTACAAATATTACATACAACCATAGTACTCATAGTCGAAGGCTCCTAAAGGTACAAGAATACGGTGTTGAACTTACCTATGTACAAGGATGAACACGGTGATGGTGATGGTTGTTCAAGGCGTTTCCTTCTCGTTCGTTCTCTTCAAACTCACGGTGGTTCTTGGGTGTGATGGAGCAGGGAGGCAGAAAGAGGTATGAGGATGATTAGGGTTTTGTTTGCCGTTGATGGAGGCATAAGGTAGTATAGGGTATTAGGGTTTCTTGTGTAGTATGTCGATGGTAAGGTTTGTATGTTTGGATGAACGGTTTTGCATTACATGAGTCCATTGCCCATCGCACAACAATTATAACCCGGGTCCAATAGCCCATCACACATCTCGAGGTAAAATCCCGCTCTCAGCTCGTAACTTAAAATAAACGAGTACGTATAAATTATTTATACCAAATAAATTAAGTAATTTAGTATTAAATATTAATTAAATTAATTATAAGAATCATTTTTTTTATTAGGACTAACATAAAAGTATATAAAATTAGGATTTAATATAATTATGACGTAAATAATAAAACAAGTATAAATGAGAAATAAATATAAAATACAGTATGAAATATATTTAATTAAAAATATATTAACAAAATAAAGAAAATACGAATGGAATGTCATTTTATGAAATAATTATCAAATATAAAAATGATTATAAAATACAAAGTAATCGTAGAAATACGATTTATAAAATAGTAGCAGTTTACGTAAACTACTTTATAAACATTCTATTTGAAATTCTCGTATAAAACACGGTTTGACTGCCGTTGACCGAGGCTAAAATACGGGGTATTACAGTCTTCCCTCCTTAAAATGAACTTCGTCCCGAAGTTCGCCACCCCGTAACGATAACAAAACACATAACAAGCCTAGAACAAACACATGTTGCACTTTTATAAGCTTCAAAACGCGAAATGTTACATTCTACCCTCGTTAAGAAAACTTTGTCCCCAAAGTTTAACGCATAAATGAATTAAAGGATACTTCATTAATCACAATACAATGCATAACAGAAGTAGTCAGGATCATCAAGTTTATTCAAACAATCACGACATACCAATTAGCGATATCATAAATCGTTAAGATTTTACAATCCTATCCTCCTTAAAACATGGTTACGTCCCCGTAACCCCATTATAAATTCCACATTCATTGCTCAAGAAAATCACCGAATCAACAGTCACAAATTATTTGATAAGTTAAGTGCTCTATACTGTGCAATTAGCATCCAACTCTTAAAGTCATAAACACATTTGTCAATTTCATGCTACGCAATAAAACAAAATCAAGGTAACCAACATCTATACCCTTGGAAATTTTGATACAAAATTAACACCTTTACATCAATGTAGACAATCAGCTAACTCATAGTTCACACTTGTCAAATTAAAACATTTCATGCTCATACTCAAATTATGGAGTAAAACTCTTGTTTATGCACATAAGAGAAAGTGACATTAGGCAAAAATTTAGTTAATGTAAATAAACACGGAGCAATGACATATTTTACGGGATAGACACTAATCACAGATTAGCAAGACAACTTAGTATTTCCAGGTATAAATAAGTTAAAATCACTTAGGTACATTTCTCATCTACTCACATTACTTCATTTATCATAAAACTAGTAATAAATATAACTTGCAAGATAAGAGGTTTATATCATGTGAAATAATTTCATATTCAGGCAAAATTTCATCATCATGTAGCTACAGATTCTGTCATGTTGCAAAATAATTACCATAATCATCGAACATCAGCTTTATCACGGATTATCACCTTGAAAACATTTTTAAACTTTCAAAGCGATGAAGTTGTGTTTAATGGCAATTTATAAACACGAATCACTTACGATTTTACAAGTTAAAGATCGAAAACAAATCTAGCATTCCTAGAATTCACATGTCAACCATGTTACTAATTCAATATACAGTAATCAGATTTAAACATAACAACACGTAGTTCACCTTGTAGCATACAAGAGCGTCGGTATAAATGAAATTAACTTTATGTAAAACTCACCAAAATAATTAAGGTTATATTATTATATAGTAAGGTTCATATCCATATCATATGCCTACTGTTCATGCCACTTATGTCATATCAGAATGTTACATGGTTACATCACATAATCCATATTTGATTAAACTTTGATATTTAAAACTTTACCATTTCAGCAATCATACATCACGTAGCAACTTCCAAAAAATCATAATTAAATAACCGTCCATCCATTTTGTGAACTATTAAAGTTTTTGGGAAATATAATGAATTCACTAATCAGAGGAAGAAGAATAAATTGCAAGACTTAAGGAGATTATTTATAACAAATTTTACAACTCGGTTGGTCTGGACAGAAACTTTACAGCAATTAGACAGAAAATCAGGCAACGTACAAAAATTCACACTTAAATAACTACCCATTAAGATTTTACGTGGCTTATTATTTTGAAAACATGAATGAATATTCCAGACAGTGGAGTTGGAATTATGCACAAACAATAATTACGTTTTAAATGGTTTCTTTTCCAAAAAGATGGGTCAAAACAGAACGTGCAGTGACAATCTTACCACTGTAGACCAAAATATTTATTTCTCTCAAAATATAATTCGTATTAACATGAAACCAAAAGCATTGGAAAGCTAAACAGAAGGTTATGACACGTAAAATTTTCACATTCATATAGAGAACACATTTTAAATGGTAGTTCGTACAAATAAGGTAAAATTCTGAAATTTATTACAAATTTTGGTTCCTAAAGAAAAATTGCTTCCCATTATCACATTTAAACATAATCATTCCTTCTCTAAAACGTGTAAACATGTCATTTGAAGCATCGAAATCACATTGCACCATATTAGCAATTATTCATCATTTCCAACTAAAATTGTCATCCAGAAAGCGGTAAAGATTGTGAAACTGAAAAGTATAGTCAATTAAATAACTTAATAATTATATATGTATAAATAATGCATTAGTTTCTACCATCGCAGTAAACACAGCAGATTTAACTACGTAAATATATCCTAGAAATCACGAAGGTGCTACTTATTATCAATTCATTACACATGTCATTATATTATATCTTTACCTAAGGGTTCAGGGATCATATAGCCGCATGTATATCACCAGACATAGATTAATATAACATATAAATCTGATCATTCTTATTCAATACAAAACAATATATTACATAGTTGCGATAGTCATTTAGTGACCAGATCTCATATAGACATTTCAAAACACCAAAATCATATGATCATATCACTTCAAATTATTGTTCAATAAATATACAACCATTCTCTGAAAATTTCAGTTCAATCATTCAGATCAATCAGCATTTTAAGATCAGTCGTATTCGTCTAATGCACATCATCATACAAGTCAAGCTTGTATTTCAAAAATCACATTCCCAATTTTCATGTTCTCAATACCTGAAAATCATACATCGTCTCAATTAACACTCAATATAAATCTCATACAACACAGATCTCCAACCTTATATCTCATCATACTTACCTCATTCCTTTTATGCAGAAACGTTAGTACAATATATATTGGGTCCTGCCCTTTATTCTATACTACCCACGCTCTACATCTCTCAAGGGTAACCAGGTTAGACTGAAAGGGCCTGTGGCTTGGTTTGAGGGGGCCCCTAACTCATCCCAATCCTGGGGCTCCTAACAGTTACTAATCTGAGGTTCATTTTATTAGACTCTTCCTACGTTCATTATTATTCATTTTGTTTAGGCCTGAGGATCGTTCGCTCTGATACCACTTTGTAACACCCCCATTTACCTAGGAGCCTGAACTAGGACTTCCAGAGTAAATAGAACTGTTACCATCCTGGATAAACCAGGGTAGTAGATATTCACAGTGAAAGAAACACAGTACTTTAAATGTAAGAGTTTTAAACTGATAACTATTACAAGCCATAGCCCAAAAGGCTTCCAAAACAACTGAAGTAAAAATAGTGTTCAACTATAAAAAAAAAAACAAAGTGATCTAACAGCTAGGTAGGTCTAGTCCATGTCTCTCTTCCATGCCCAGTCTTAGTCCACCTGTCTCTGACCTGAAAGATCTACTCCCCATTCCGGATCATTGTAGGTGAACACGAATACACTGTCAACCTCGCGGTTGAGTAGGATAACACAATAATAAATAATAATGCAACATATAATGATATGCAAATGCTTATGACATGCTCGAGCTCAATCAAAATCTCATTCTCATACCCTTGCACCAAGCCATACCGAACCTCCCGGCAGACTATACTCGGTCGTCACCGAACACCAGCTCAACAGCTGATAAGACACCAGGCCTGGTCTGCAGAACCACCCTGGGCTTTATATCAGAACAATATCCGATCCATATCTTTCTCAGTAACCAATGCATATGCCATGCTCATGAATGCAACACAAAATAAATAACCATTAAATACCATGCTCATATAACTCATATTTGCATCCATAATATACAAGGCAACAACCATTCATAACACATCACAGAGTAAACATCCATTCATAACACTTCATAGAGTATAGTGTCAGTGTATCCTACCTGGATAGCAATACAGTCCAATAGTAAGCCAGTAAGTAAATAGAATTACGCCACTTCAAAACCGTCACCTAACAAATATAATATACATAATTACTAACTAATATAACTACGTAAACAAATATAATATATCAATTATTCAAATTAACGATTTAAATAATTATATTACGCATAATGAGACCATAACAATTATTACTTACCAGCAATTTAAAAAAATAAAGAATTATATAAATTATCACCCATAAATAAAAAAACGATTACTTGTCACATACGTATTAAAAATTATGGAGATACGGATTTTATTATTAAAATTACGAAACGTGAAAACATAAACCACAAACTTAACGCATCCGATTACTTACGACTCAAAAAGACAACAATTACTTAACAATAATAAAAAAAATAACAATGTTAATAATAACAATAATAATAATAATAACAATAATACAAATATTAATAATAATAAACATACCACTAATAATATTAATATAAACAATAATAGAAATACACGAACATGTAACAAACTAGCAACAACCATGTATAATAATAATAATAATAATAATAATAATGATAATAATAATGACCAACCAATGAAAACAACAACATACTTTAATAATAATAATATTACACGGCCAATGTGATGAAATGCATCACATATAGCAGCCCTCACAAATTAAAGTCGTGACCAAAACAGGCCCACAACACCACAAAGCCTTGACAGCCCCTCCAAACGCAGCCCCATCGACACCTTCACGCCACCCGAACCACCACCACGACACGGTGGCTGCCATCCCCGCACCATGGCGCATCCACTGACACCAACCACGACACCTGACTCGCTTACACTAGCCCTCGACACAAGCAGCAAAACCCATGGTCAGAACCACAACACGCTGAATCGTGACTGACCCCTACTACAAACCCGACTACCACCACCTGTACCACAACCCTAACCACCACGCGACACTACCTTAGACACTACCCACTACCCACGACTCCCTGGTGGAGAACACCAGGCCTCGAACCTAACCAAACCCCCTAAAACAGTCGCCACAAAACTGATGAACACAACCAATGCTCCCCTGTTTCTGCAACCGTCTTCGACACCGCCCCTAAAACAGCCTGTTAACAGAAGTTTCCCGACCACCACACACCACCCTAGCACCACCAACGTAACCTACTAACACCCCTCTTACCAGTACCCATGAACTCGCAACCAGTATTAAACCAAAACACGTTTAAAAACGCAAAAGAAAACGAAACAGAGTAACAAAAACGCAGCCACTGCCGACATTAATGGTGATTGTTGTAACCGTTATGGTGGACCTATGGTGGTTTAAACACGATAAATATGTTATTCATACTACAAATATTACATACAACCATAGTACTCATAGTCGAAGGCTCCTAAAGGTACAAGAATACGGTGTTGAACTTACCTATGTACAAGGATGAACACGGTGATGGTGATGGTTGTTCAAGGCGTTTCCTTCTCGTTCGTTCTCTTCAAACTCACGGTGGTTCTTGGGTGTGATGGAGCAGGGAGGCAGAAAGAGGTATGAGGATGATTAGGGTTTTGTTTGCCGTTGATGGAGGCATAAGGTAGTATAGGGTATTAGGGTTTCTTGTGTAGTATGTCGATGGTAAGGTTTGTATGTTTGGATGAACGGTTTTGCATTACATGAGTCCATTGCCCATCGCACAACAATTATAACCCGGGTCCAATAGCCCATCACACATCTCGAGGTAAAATCCCGCTCTCAGCTCGTAACTTAAAATAAACGAGTACGTATAAATTATTTATACCAAATAAATTAAGTAATTTAGTATTAAATATTAATTAAATTAATTATAAGAATCATTTTTTTTATTAGGACTAACATAAAAGTATATAAAATTAGGATTTAATATAATTATGACGTAAATAATAAAACAAGTATAAATGAGAAATAAATATAAAATACAGTATGAAATATATTTAATTAAAAATATATTAACAAAATAAAGAAAATACGAATGGAATGTCATTTTATGAAATAATTATCAAATATAAAAATGATTATAAAATACAAAGTAATCGTAGAAATACGATTTATAAAATAGTAGCAGTTTACGTAAACTACTTTATAAACATTCTATTTGAAATTCTCGTATAAAACACGGTTTGACTGCCGTTGACCGAGGCTAAAATACGGGGTATTACATTTTCACTCATATTTATGCTAATTCATTGGTTGTTTAATCTTGACCACGATAAACTCCTTTTGAAAAGACTGAATGATTACACTAAACTATAATTTTTTCAAATAAATATAATGATTCCATATTGTGTGACACAATAGTTATTTCTTTTGTTTTTATAGCAGTTTAAATTGTCGTTACAAAGTGACAAATATATACATGTGATTTAGTTAACTTGTTTTCCGGAAACTTATAAGTGAATGGGGATGGTTAATGTCCTTATGAGGATGGTCTAAAAATATGTATGTGATCTCAACTAATTTTATCATTGTACATAAATATGCATAGAATAACAACGGTCGGAATTTATTCCATATGGATCAAATAAAATATTAATAATTTGAACGACGTAAATAAAATCATTCTCGAAAAAAATTATATTGAAGTTGTTTTAAAATAATAAGTAAGCATTCTTATCTATCAATATTAGGGTATGTTCATAAATGAAAAATGTTAATTTCTAACATAATACTAAAGAATATAAAACATAATATATTACATTACCTACAAAATAAAATTGATTACTCTTATGTCTTGATAATAAACACATACAAGGCAGTTATTAATCTAATCACGGAAGTACCGTATATTTTAAGAAGACCATGTCGTCATTCACATTCACGGTAATTCAGTGACTGATTAATCATGACCATGAGAAACGATAGTGATATGATTACACTAAACCACAAAACGTATTCAACAAAATAAAAGCATATCTCTTGTATGCGATGTAATAATGATTTCTTTTATTTATATAGGTGAAGAGATGTTTCTCAACATGTTACAAAATATTACATGCAATATCTTTTACTTTTTAAGGAATTTTATAATTCAAAGGTGCGTGATTAATGTCCTTAAATAGATTATTTAGAAATATGTATGTGATCTTAATAATTTATCATTAGTCCTCGAAACGTTATAAATATGTACATGCAATTTAGTGTAATTTTAAAGGAAACATATTATTCAAAGACGAAAGATTAACGTATGTAAAAGGATAATATTTGAATAAATATGTATAACCACGAACTTTATCATTATAAGTAAATATGGATATATTAAAAATGGTCACATTGTACGTATTCCAAATGATTCTAGTATAATTAATATACACCTATATAAATTACATATCTTATTTCAACAACATTGAATTTGTGAGAAAATAAAGATATTAAAACTAATATTTGCAAGTAAAAAATATAATTTATTAAAATAAATGTAAAATTATATTTATCATTTTCTCTTATGTGAAAATTGAATAGTGACGTGACAATTAAAAATCATATAAGAGAAACTCAATAGATTTAATGAGAACCATGTTTTCACTCATATTTATGGTAATTCATTGGTTGGTTAATATCGACCACGATAAACTCCTTTTGAAAAGACTGAATGATTACAATAAACTATAAGTTTTTCAAATAAATATAATGATACCATATTGTGTGACATAATAGTTATTTCTTTTGTTTTTATAGCAGTTTAAATTGTCGTTACAAAGTGACAAATATATACAAGTGATTTAGTTAACTTACTTTCCGGAAACTTATAAGTGAATGGGGATGGTTAATGTCCTTATGAGGATGGTCTACCAATACGTATGTGATCTCAACTAATTTTATCATTATACATAAATATGCATAGAATAACAACAGTCGGAATTTATTCCATATGGATCAAATAAAATATTAATAATTTGAACGACGTAAATAAAATCATTCTCGAAAAAAAATTATATTGTAGTTGTTTTAAAATAATAAGTAAGCCTTCTTACCTCTCAATATTAGGGTATGTTCATAATCAATGAAAAATGTTAATTTCTAACATAATACAAAAGAATATAAAACATAATTTATTACATTACCTACAAAATAAAATTGATTACTATTATGTCTTGATAATAAACACATACAAGGCAGTTATTAATCAAATCAAAGAAGTACCGTAGATTTAAAGAAGACCATGTCGTCATTCACATTTACGGTAATTCAGTGATTGATTAATCATGACCATGAGAAACAATAGTGATATGATTACACTAAACCACAAAACGTATTCAACAAAATAAAAGCATATCTCCTGTATGCGATGTAATAATGATTTCTTTTATTTATATAGGTGAAGAGATGGTTCTCAACATGTTATAAAATATTACATGCAATATTTTTACTTTTTAAGGAATTTTATAATTCAAAGGTACATGATTAATGTCCTTAAATAGATTATTTAGAAATAAGTATGTGATCTTAATAATTTCTCATTAGTCCTCAAAACGTTATAAATATGTACATGCAAATTAGTGTAATTTTTAAGGAAACATATTATTCAAAGGCGAAAGATTAACGTATGTATGTAAAAGGATAATATTTGAATAAATATGTATAACCACGAACTTTATCGTCATAAGTAAATATGGATATATTAAATATGGTCACATTGTACGTATTCCAAATGGTTTCAGTATAATTAATATACACCTATATAAATTACATATCTTATTTCAACAACATTGAATTTGTGAGAAAATAAAAATACTAAAACTAATATTTGCAAGTAAAAATATAATTTATTAAAATAAATGTAAAATTATATTTATAATATTATCTTATGTGATAATTGTGTAGTGACGTGACAATTAAAAATCATATAAGAGAAACTCAATAGATTTAATGAGAACCTTGTTTTCACTCATATTTATGCTAATTCATTGGTTGTTTAATCTTGACCACGATAAACTCCTTTTGAAAAGACTGAATGATTACACTAAACTATAATTTTTTCAAATAAATATAATGATTCCATATTGTGTGACACAATAGTTATTTCTTTTGTTTTTATAGCAGTTTAAATTGTCGTTACAAAGTGACAAATATATACATGTGATTTAGTTAACTTGTTTTCCGGAAACTTATAAGTGAATGGGGATGGTTAATGTCCTTATGAGGATGGTCTAAAAATATGTATGTGATCTCAACTAATTTTATCATTATACATAAATATGCATAGAATAACAACGGTCGGAATTTATTCCGTATGGATCAAATAAAATATTAATAATTTGAACGACGTAAATAAAATCATTCTCGAAAAAAATTATATTGAAGTTGTTTTAAAATAATAAGTAAGCATTCTTATCTATCAATATTAGGGTATGTTCATAAATGAAAAATGTTAATTTCTAACATAATACTAAAGAATATAAAACATAATTTATTACATTACCTACAAAATAAAATTGATTACTCTTATGTCTTGATAATAAACACATCCAAGGCAGTTATTAATCTAATCACGGAAGTACCGTAGATTTTAAGAAGACCATGTCGTCATTCACATTTATGGTAATTCAGTGACTGATTAATCATGACCATGAGAAACGATAGTGATATGATTACACTAAACCACAAAACGTATTCAACAAAATAAAAGCATATCTCTTGTATGCGATGTAATAATGATTTCTTTTATTTATATAGGTGAAGAGATGATTCTCAACATGTTATAAAATATTACATGCAATATCTTTTACTTTTTAAGGAATTTTATAATTCAAAGGTACGTGATTAATGTCCTTAAATACATTATTTAGAAATACGTATGTGATCTTAATAATTTATCATTAGTCCTCAAAACGTTATAAATATGTACATGCAATTTAGTGTAATTTTTAAGGAAGCATATTATTCAAAGGGGAAAGATTAACGTATGTAAAAGGATAATATTTGAATAAATATGTATAATCACGAACTTTATCGTTATAAGTAAATATGGATATATTTAAAATGGCCACATTGTACGTATTCCAAATGGTACTAGTATAATAAATATACACCTATATAAATTACATATCTTATTTCAACAACATTGAATTTGTGAGAAAATAAAGATATTAAAACTAATATTTGTAAGTAAAAAATATAATTTATTAAAATAAATGTAAAATTATATTTATAATTTTCTCTTATATGATAATTGTATAGTGACGTGACAATTAATAATCATATAAGAGAAACTCAATAGATTTAATGAGAACCATGTTTTGACTCATATTTATGGTGATTCATTGGTTGTTTAATCTCGACCACGATAAAGTCCTTTTGAAAAGACTGAATGATTACACTAAACTATAATTTTTTCAAATAAATATAATGATTCCATATTGTGTGACACAATATTTATTTCTTTTGTTTTTATAGCAGTTTAAATTGTCGTTACAAATTGACAAATATATACATGTGATTTAGTTAACTTATTTTCCGGAAACTTATAAGTGAATGGGGCTGGTTAATGTCCTTATGAGGATGGTCTACAAATACGTATGTGATCTCAACTAATTTTATGATTATACATAAATATGCATAGAATAACAACGGTTAGAAATTATTCCATATGGATCAAATAAAATATTAATAATTTGAACGACGTAAATAAAATCATTCTCGAAGAAAATTATATTGAAGTTGTTTTAAAATAATAAGTAAGCATTCTTATCTATCAATATTAGGGTATGTTTATAAATGAAAAATGTTAATTTCTAACATAATACTAAAGAATATAAAACATAATTTATTACATTACCTACAAAATAAAATTGATTACTCTTATGTCTTGATAATAAACACATACAAGGCAGTTATTAATCAAATCACAGAAGTACTGTAGATTTAAAGAAGACCATGTCTGTAGCATCCCGTATTTTCGTGAAATCTAATTTAAGCGTTTTTAATTATTTTAAGTAATAAAATAATAATTTGATAATTTATCTCGAAAGATTTTATTTAATTAGTGAGATCCGTCTTAAGAACCTTAAGTCCTTAAGACGAATACTACTTGGCGAACTTAAACTCGAATGATAAATATCCGTTCAAGTCCGACCCATTTTATTTAAATACGGAAAGGGCAATTACTTAAACCCCTAAAAACCCCTTAAGTTGTCATATAACCTAGGGATTACTATGTATCCCTTATCGATAGTTATACAGGTGTATCCAAGTACGGAAATATAACCTAGGGATTACTATGTATCCCTTATCGATGACATACTTCGCAACGAATTTGTGTGTATATAACAGGCATCAAATTTTTAAATACGATATACGCAACACATGACTATATACATTCCTAGCTTAGAACACACATTCTGCATTTTACTAAACATGGATTGCTAAAGCAATTAGTAAAATAATAAAATCATAAACCTCGAATTCTGATCACGTTTGACTACTATGCCTATTAGTAAACTCTTGCAAAGTATAAGGCATGCAAATAAGAAGTGTATACATACATAGAATAGTACAAACAGTTATCAACGGGCACGTCATCCGGTTCGGTCTACTAGCTTTACCCATAAGACTTAACTTGGTTCCACATCCTATAACGACTTAGCATAGCTGGCTCTACTAATCATTCCAGTCAATTCAATCATGATCATATCTCTCCTACATCTATACTTTTAGGTAGCTATAGTTCATCAACTCATTACACATATCATTATACTATATCTCTACCTAACGGTTCAGGGATCATGTAACCGCATGCATATCACCATATACAAGTAAAGCTCATATTCAAAACTCTTGTTCTCAATACCAGAAATAGTATATCTCCGTCAACATTCAACATCAATATCATGATTCGGAGTATATATTACCAACCATATTTCACATCATAACTTACCTCATTCCTTCTCCTGCAAGAACGTTAGTACCATATAACCAGGTCACTATATAACCTACCCCACTCTTCAATTACTCTCATTGGATTCCCGAGACAGAACAGAAAGGGCCCAGGTTTGGTGTGAGGGGGCCCCTAACTCATCCCGTTCCTTCTTGGGGCTCCTAACCGTTTCGTCTCGGGGTTCATTTTATTTGACTCTTCCTACGTTCATTATTATTCATTTGATTTAGGCCTGAGGATCGTTCTCTCTGATAACACTTTGTAACACCCCCATTTATTTAAGAGCCTTTAGCAAGACATTCTCAAATAAATAGGACTGTTACCATCCCGGAACATCCGAGGTAGTGAATAACAAGGTAAACAAACCAAAGGTAATTTATATAAATACTGATTAAATTGAACTTGGTATTACAACAGTTATGAGTTCCAAACTTGATATAAAAAAAAAAGTACAACTGACGATATCTAAATGTGATCTAACTCTAAGTAGGTCCAAGCCATGTCTCACTCCATGCCCGTGCTCCTAATCCATCTGTCTCGGACCTGTAAAATCTACTCCCCATTCCGGATCATCTTAGGTGTCACACGAATACACAGGGTCAACCACGAGGTTGAGTAGAAGAAAGGTAAACAAACAACATTATTATAATTAGAATTTCAATCATCCCTACTCCGAATCACAAGGCCCAATTACTCCGCACCGATCACAAGGCCCATTAACTCCGCGCCAAACACAAGACCCATTATCTCCGCACCAAACACAGACCCTTTATCTCCGCACCAAACACAGACCCTTTATCTCCGCACCACACAGACCCTTTATCTCCGCACAACACAGACCCTTTATCTCCGCACCACACAGACCCTTTATCTCCGCACCTCCCGATCTCCACAATGATCAATAATAGTAAAACAATCCACAATACAGTAATAATCAATTATATCAACTCATAATAAGCATTATTTACGCATTTCATGTCATAACATGAATCATAATATACTTCCCCTACCTCAATTCGCAGAAAGATAACCAACAGCTGCTAGTAATGTTCCACGCAGAAACCGCCACCTAAATATATATTATTTAACGATTAATTACTCTCCACCAAACTCCCTTTTATATAGCGGCAAAAACGGATTTAAGTATAGTAACTTCCAAAAGTGGAAAGTTTTCTATAATAGAAACTTTCCTAAAATAGTAACCTTGCCCAAAATAGCAATATCACGTATAAATAATTGTCACAACAAATTTGCTCATAATCCAAATATATTAACTATCCATAAGACATTATTAACAATTGCCATACATTAACAATTGTAAACATGTTAACTACAATATACATCTCCAACAACAATTATTATTGACCCAATTTTATAATTATCAAAACATAATAAACATAATATCATATTAACCACACTAACACTAATGATAACGACAATAGTAATAATAATAATAAGATTATAACAAAATGATAAAAGGAATCATATTAAGCATGAACAACCTGAACTTAAAACAAGAGAACACACAACGTAACTCCTTAGAACACGAACCCAGCCCCGTGACAGCCTGACCAAGCCCGAAACCAACATGAACGACACCAGCAGCCTCCACCACCCTCGCCAGGGGCACCACCAGGCTCACCTCTGAGCCGTGGTGGTTCCTGGGAGGCTATTGGCTGCTGTTGGCACCGCAGAAACCGCCAATAACAACCTACTCAAAACCCAGACCCCACCTCAACTCTGTTGCTTAAACCGTGAACCACCCAAACGAAAGCTACTGTCCTGACCGACACAACAACCCCAAACCACCGCGACATCCATCAAAATATACCTCATACTACCCTCTAACAATATACTCTAACATCCATAAAAACCGTACCCAGAAGCGCATTCGAATACACGCATAAAAGGTCCACGTTCACATACTCTGTTTTGGCGATAAAACCCGCGCCTCTGAATAGTCGACGAACTAGACCTATAGGTGGTCCTAGGTGGTTAACGACGACCCTAAAAGCGTCAACCCACGACCAACATACAACCCAGATGAACATTATGCAAAAAGGTCTGAACTAAAACATGATTTTAAAGGTCGAAAATACGAATTGAAAAGAGTGAAAAACCTGTGAAGTGAAAGAACGCCGGTGAGTGCATTGTCTTTCAGGTGAAAACGAACCACCACCGACAACCCTAACGCGCCTATTGAACCCTCCTCTTTTGTCTCTGACACGGCGGCAGTAAAGGGGGTGTGTTGTATTGGGTTGATAGGTCAAAATAGGGTTAGAAATTTTGAGTAAAGTAGGGCGGCTGAGAGAGATAATTCGATGTTTGTGTTTTGTTTGAGATAGCCGTGTATGGGCCATAGGTTGCACGCACACCAAAGCCCAATGCCATGACATTAACACGGTTTTACGATTAAATGAGGTCTGACATCTTATGTCATTGAATATATCGACACAATAACTGTAATATTAAATAATATATAAAGAAAAGACGAGATATAACAACAACACACTTATTCGATAAATTAATCATCGAATACGAACGTTCAAATGACTATAAGCACGCCCAAATAATTATTAATAATAAAATAAAATATAATAAAATACGGAGTATTACAGTCTTTCCTCCTTAAAATGAACTTCGTCCCGAAGTTCGCCATCCCATGGTCAACAAACTAGTTATCACATAACAACAAATACTAATAAAAGTACTTCAGAACACTAGTTGTCACATTCCACCCTCCTTAAGAAAACTTTGTCCCCAAAGTTTAACGTATAACTAAGTTAAAAGATGTTCACGAAAGACAATGTAGTGCATAACAGAAGTAAACAGGATTATCCAGTATGTTCCGACAATCACGATATACCAATCATTATTATCAACTAGCCATACCATAAAATCATTAAGGTTTTACAACCCTATCCTCCTTAAAAACATGGTTACGTCCCCGTAACCCCATTATAAAAATTCTAGCGCATTACTCTAACTCCGAAAAAAAAACTTACTTCAAATAACCAAGTATCGCATTCTCATCGTCGACCCTAAGACCAAAGACAAGGGGTGAGTGAACAGGCGGAATAAAACCGCAAATCAATACTTCCATTTCAAAATCGATTTCAAACCCTGAATATAACTCAATAACCAATGTCACACCGGACCGTAAACACAATGTGGCACAACGGCCTAATTACTCATATCTCAAAACCAATAACCAATTCTCATCTCGATTTCAATACTAATATTGTCAAACGTTCCCTGAAAGAAACTGCTCAACACTTAGAGAGTAAAACTCTAAGCTACTCACCCACTAGTCAAGGTCAAAGAATGCGACAACTCGATAAAACACTGAACTGCGATCTCAATCTCAACACAACATCATTTATTGTCTTTGTCCTAGTCTCAAGAGCAACTCTGTCTCCTCAACCTCTATCCCAACAGTTTGATTAACACGACAACGTACATGTCTTAACCAAATTCATTAACATGCTTGTATGTATACTTATGATGTAAAACCCCTCGCGAAAGCGGAAATATAAACACATAAAAGTACCAAAATAGCAGCGGAATTAAAACTTTTAAAGATAAAACATGCGAGAAGTCTTAGACTGAAACGTAAACTGAAACTGAAACCAAATAGATAAGTAACAGTACTAAGTATCAAACTGAAACATAAATAAATACATCAGCCGGGGATGGCACATCCCTACCGGCACCAAAACAAAACAACAAAAGTCTAAGAGTCTAGCTAAGCGTAAACGGTAAGTCAACTGATGAATGGATCATCACTCGCTAGCTCTCCTGTAACCCCGATCTCCAACCCTGCATGTACCTACATACATGAAAACATGTACGCCACAATCAGTGGGGAGTGACTAGAGTTCTCCCAGCCACCTTTTGTGACAACACGTAACATATAAACAATACAGAACACTCCAACATATATCAACATGTGAAGCATAAACATCTCATCATCTTATCTCTTACTAACATGCGATTACAGTGCACGGCTCTTAACCAACTTCATAAACAAATAGGAAGGAGAGCCGGTTTCCCTACTGGTTACCCAGTCGGGGGGTCTTTCAATCCCACTATTTATGAAACCGAACAAGAGTCATCCAATGCCTTGGATGATTAAACCACAACTCAATAAACATTCAATAACTCATTTTTATCAATAACCATCTCTGATACAAACCAACTCAAGGTAAGAAGACAACATCAGCAAGTAAAGGTTCAGCGGTCAACTTAAGACATAACCTATACCAAATCGTTCAGCAAGTGTAAAGGTTCAGCGGTCAACTTAAGACATAACCTAAACACCAAAACAATCATTCAGCAAGCAAGGACTCAGAGGCCAACTTAAGGCATAGACCCGCCAATCAGCAAGATACTAGACTCAGCGGCCAACTTAAGGCATAGACTAGCATCCAAAAGCAAAGGACTCAGAGGCCAACTTAAGGCATGTCCCTTCACCACATCACAAGGTACTAAACTCAGAGGCCAGCTTAAGGCATGTTCTAGCACCAAACATCTGCACTCCGGGTGAGGCGTTACGACCTAAATGCCCCGTTGTGCAGCTGCTCTACTCGTCAGACTCAGAGGCCAACTTAAGGCATGTTCTGACGCGATCACTATCATACATGTCTGAACTCAGAGGCCAGCTTAAGGCATGTTCCAGACACGACAAACATACACATATAGGGCTCAAAGGCCAACTTAAGGCATATCCCCATATATGACAACCAACTCACGTATTAAGTTCAGAGGCCAGCTTAAGGCATAACTTAATACGCATCAAAAGAATATCATTCAAGTCTATGAACTACACTATAGCTCTACTTTCTTAACCTCTAATCAACACTTAATTAACCCCGAGAACTAAGTGAGGGAGAGCCGGTTTCCCTTTCGGTTACCCGACCGGGGGGTCTCTATCCTTACTCCGTTCCCGAACCTAATAAAATATTGCCCGTACACCGGGGACCTCAAATACATGTCAAAGGCATACAAAACGAGTTTCAATCAAACCGACTAACCGTTGAAAAGTTATGATCGAAAACAATAAAAAGCCTTCAGGGGTCCCCAGCCGGTCGGCAGGCAGCCGGTCGGCCGGCTGGTGACCTCTCAGCCTCCTCCTTCTTTAAAACCGAGAACACACAAAAGAGGGTTCCCAGCCGGTCGGCAGGCAGCCGGTCGGCCGGCTGGGAAGACCTTTCCCAAAGCCGTCAAACAAAACGTATCCAAACCCATAAGTACCCCCAGCCGGCTGGCAGGCGGCCGGTCTACCGGCTGGGGCCCCTCCTACTTAGGTCCTTCGCAATGAAAACACGAGACAAGAATGACTACCAGCCGGTCGGCAGGCGGCCGGTCGGCCGGCTGGCAGTCCTAAGCCAATTTTTCCAAAAACGCGAGAAAACACCTAAATGCTCTCCCAGCCGGTCGACCGGCGGCCGGTCGGTCGACCGGCTCAGAGAGCCTGTAACCAATTCGTGATTTTTCCAATCTTACACAAACTTCACAATTCGACTTCTAAACTTCGATAGCACTACAAATTGTGTTTACCCACTAACATAAATCATCCAATACTATCAATCTACCAGAAAACAAGTCCCATAACAATCCTCAAACGATTTATACATGTATCCGTCGCAAAATGATAAAAACTGAAAATATGCTTAAGAACACTTAACAACAAGTTTAAGCATGAATTCTTCACAACAATCTCATCCTAAACATGTTACTAAATCCTTGAATCAATATATAACAACAAAATCAGAAACCAAACAAGATTCACATCAAATATGCTAATATACACATAAAGGCCGAGTTTCTCATTATCGTCACCTCTTAAGCTTATCCGGCTAAAGATCCTCCTCGAGTATGAAACTATCAACGTCCGGGTTGTCGAGTCCTTCACCTACAACACGGGAAAATCAGTTTAGGGGCATAAAACGGAATTATACCAAAACAGGCCGGATTTTCGAGATGAAGAAATTGAAAAACTAAAGTGACGGATGGCTTGGAATTCGCGCGAGGATTCCGAAAATGTACTTACTTTTGTGATTCGGAGGACGGATGATGAAGAATTTTCACAAAAGAGTTGGAGGTTTTATGGAGGTTTATGAAAAATGTTGTTTACTGTGAAAGAAATGGAATGTTGAGGATGAAGGGGGTTATTATGTCGACATAAGGGTTTATAAGAGGACATGAGAGTTGTCCTTTCCGAATAAATGAAACGGGTCCGGATATGGAAATGAATACTTGAGTCGGATATTTAACTATGCCAAGTTGTATTCGTCTTAAGAACTGGAGGTTCTTAAGACGGATCTTATTTATTAAATTAGAGTCTCACAAAATAAATTACTAAATTATTATTTTTATCACTTAAAATACTTAAAAACGATTAAATTAGATTTTACGAAAATACGGGCTGTTACAATCACCCCATCTTTCAAAAAGTTTCGTCCTCGAAACTTGAAGACTAAAATAAGTACGAAACCACTCTAACTTTAAACTGAACCAAACGGGTCAAGACCACTCAAAACTTTATCCTTCCAAAAAGGCTTTAAGGGGAAAAAGGTTTCAAGGCACAAGTCTTGTCAATGGATACGGGGATTCTCGTTACGTATTCAAGAGTCCGACATCCCAAATCTGAGACAAGTCCCAAAATTAAATCAGTCAAAATTCAAAATTTAGGTCGACTCGGTGTCGATTAACACAGCACGGGTTATCAGACGTCTCCAATAACACGTTCTAGTGACAATCAACGCTGAAGTCTGCCAAATTGTGCAACGTTTGCTCTTCAAAAACAAGTTTTTCTTCAAAATTAGCTTTTGTTTCCATTTTCAAGAAAAGTAAAATCGTAACAATGACCAAAAGTCACTTCTAACGGAGAGGAAATAGTTTCAGATTCTCAAAACGGTTAAGCTTTTCTGGAAACAGCAATTTGAAGTTAACCAATAGCGAACCAATTTTCAAAAACGGACGTTCGAAAGCGAGGAAACAGTCGAGGAGATTGTTTTCGGCACAAAGGATTGGAAATTTCAAGCCTCGCGGCTATCAGGACATAAAAAGGAGGGTCGAAGGAGCGGAACAACCGAGTGGAAGGTTAAAGAAGACGGTAACCTTCGCCAAACATGGGTGTGTTAACCACTCAATCCAATTTGAAACATCCTCCCCACGATTCCTAGTATATCCCAAGGAGACATTTCCAGTTACTTCAATACTCAAGATGGTCTCACGGTCCCTCTTACCTCTATCTCATCCACAAAACAAGGCATTCCTCACAAGAAGGTTTCCAAAATCCTCACTCCGCTCATATTAAAATCGGTTCCATTGAGGTCAAGGATCTCTCACTCCGGGTGGAAGCCTAAAACATATACTTCAGACCAAGGTTCACGCACTTCCAAATTCTAAATCCGGATTCCATCACCATAACTCTTCCCAATCAGTCAGGCCGTAGCCGAAATCGCCTATCTCCTTTAGTCCTACGTAGTTCAATTCCATCATATTTACCCTCATAGGAGTATTTCGAAATCCTATGTTTTCCTCGAGATTGTCTATTACCATAAAGTGAACACTCCAATGTAAGGTCTCACTAGGGTGACAACTCCCATGTCAAGCAAGTCTATGACTGGCTCTCTTGACTAGTTCCTCAAAACGGTCCAAATCTCAAAGTTCCTCAGGGTTTCAAGTGGTATCGTCCCCCCAAGTACCTATTTCCCAAAAGTATAGACATCCCATCTCAGATAGTTCCTCAATGATGGTTCAACCAACTCTCAGGCTGTTAAACCACTAGATGTACACTACAACAAATTGACACTTGCGCCACAATTTATGCCACGGGAATTTATAATTTGTGGCTAAATTTTGTTTAGTCACGGGAAAAAATTTATTCACTATTTTAGAAAAATTTTATGCCACGGGAAAATTTTTCCCGTGGCAAAAAGTCAATTGCGCCACGATTTAGGTTACAGTCGTGGCTAATAATCATTTTTGCCACGAACAATGTCACACCCATGGCAAATATATATTTAGCCACAAATCATTCTGTGGCCAATATTTCTTTAGCCACGGCTTATATATTGTCCGTGGCAACATATTTGCTTAGCCACGAACCTAGTAACAAACACCAGTGGCTAAGATTTTCTTCAGACTTGTATCAAGATATTTCATATTAAGGTAAACGTAAAAACTTGGTTTTGTAAGAAATAAAAGGAAAATACAAAAGCTGAATGAAACTTAATCAAATATACATAATATGAAGAATTTAAATGTAAAATTTTGAAAATATTTTGATTAATTTAATAAATATTTGGTATTTGTTTTTTTAGTCTAATAAGAAATGTAAAACTTTTATAAAATGATACACACATAAAGAAAATTACCATTGTCTTAAATTTTTTATTTTTTTACAGACTCGAATAATATTTATTGGTTTTTTCATAACATCGATAATTTAATAAATAATTAATTCTTTTTTTGTTAAATTTTTTAATATTGAATAACATTATTTAGAGATCGCATCACATTTAAAGAGAAAGTATGTCCAATTAAATAATTAACTTATTAACACCTATCATTGAAAAGTCTGAAACTAATATATTATTAAGCTTTTCAATAGAAAATTGATTTACAACTTTATTTGTAAAATATTTCTACAAGAACTCGAATTCGAGATGTTAAATTATTGGAAAAAAATTGGGGAAGTTTTTAAAGAGGAAAAAAAAGGCAATTAGATTTATAATCTGATTAAATAAAAAAAAGTAGTCTAAAAAATTAAATTCAAAATGATTTCCAACAAATCATTGAATAAAATGGAAAAAAAAAAACATATTGATAAAATAACCGATATAAAAAAATCAATATTGAAAAACATTTTAATTATTGAAAATGAGCGTATCACACCGAAAAGTAAAATGGAAATTAAAATAATAGATTTACATGTGTAAATAATGTGAAATATTGCTGACAAAAAAGTATCAAGAATAATGAAAAGAAATCAATTTAGAGAAAACAAAAATTTATACGATCTTTTCTGTGTTTTTTTTGGCAAAAACTGATTATTTTCGAGTTAATAATGTCTTGATCATTTATTTTAGTTATAAAACTCGGTCATTGATACCCATATGTAATCATTATTCAAAAGTGATCATTATTTAGTAAAAAGTGATTAAACTTTTTTTCGTTACAAATACGACGATCTTACAAATAGTATTTTTGTGGAAAATATATGAAGAAATGGATAAAAGAGAAATAAAAAAAAATGTCGACAAATGAAAAAAAAATATATATTAGGAAAAAATATAAGGAAAATTTGATTAAATAGTTTGGAGAAATTTGTTTTGTTGACTCGGGCAAAAAATGACCCGAGCATCATTAGTCGGGAGGTCAACATTGAAACTCGAGTAATTTGAGAAAAAAAATATTTATTTCGGAAAATATGTAAATCATTTAATAGTTTTTCACAAAAATAATAGTGAAAGTAATTTTGAAAGAAAAGAATATAATTTAAAAAGGTTACAAAGTGTTAACTATATCAACAACCGTAAGTTTCAATTTCGGTAGCTCATCATAATAACTCCACAGTTAAGCGTGCTCAGGCGAGAGTAGTCTTGGGATGGGTGACCTCCTGGGAAGGATATACGATTCGCAAAAGTGAATGACTTCTGATTATAAGTAACGAGTTGAGATAACTAGCCAACCAAGGATTAAAGATTGACAAGATTCCATTTGTAACCAAATGTGTTTGGTAGTGTGGTGGTTACTCACCTCATCCCTTAACCATGAGGTCAGGGGTTCGATCCCTACCTATGGGGTTGGAGCAACTCTTTGGCCAGCCGTTTACCTCTTCGTGAGAGCACCCACGGCGACGGTGGACACCGGTTTAGACCAAAAAAAGATTCCATATGTGAAAATATTTTCATTATAAGTAAAAAATAATATTTTACATTTTGTTTATTTATTTTTTATATTTTTGTTTGCCACGGGAATAATTTTGGCCACGAGAATTAATTTTTGGCCACGGGAATTATTAGCCACGTGAGAATCTGTGGCTAAAAATATAATTTTAGCCACGTTTTTGTTTTTTCCGTGGCTATCTGTTAGCCACGACCACTTGGGCCACGGAAGGTATTTCCGTGGCAAAGAGCTTTAGCCACGGAAAATTAGTACTTGCGCCACGAATTTAGTCGTGGCCCAAGTGCTCAATTGTAGTAGTGGTATCTAACATACTCGCATTACAGTCCATAAAACAACTATACTCCAATAAAAGCGTTTCCTTGGATTGCATCTCTCAACGAATCATTCTATTCTATTCTCAGTCGTGAGATGCGCTCTCAAACTTTCTCTTAGATCCATTATTAGAAAGATCGCTAAAATCCACTAGGTAAACTAAGATCGGACACTCCGTAAATTCCACAAGTCCTTTGTACATGTTTCAACACTCTCACGCATTCATCAACAACTCTCGTTCCTCAAGTATAGCAGTGATAGCTTACTTTATCTACTTATCTCTCAACATCAATATTTCAAGCATATTCCTCAAATTACTTACCACTCTGGGTACTTCTAAGTCCTCAAATAGATATCTCCCAAACTTACACTTGCTCATAACTCGGTAGGGTTCTCACGCTTAAGTTCCATATATATATATATAGCCCTGTATGCCACTCTATTTAGCACGATTACCCCATAGTTCACTTCTATTCCTCAAACTGATGACAAATAGACACCAAGATCAACAAAACACACTCCATCAGCTCCTTAGGTTTTTCCTTAAGTAACAACACTCTCCCATCACAGTCTATAGCTAGCCTCCAGGGGTTCCCAAGTCTGTCTATGGTAGGTTACCGCACAAGGTGTTTCGGGGTAAGCAAGCCATTCGGTTAAGTGGAGAGAACATGAAGATAGTTCTCAAGGAAAGTCAAGAAAAGTCTAAGGAAAGAGATTAAGATCTTAACAGTTACAAGTACATCAAACCATAAATAAGACGGTAGGCATGAACATACCCGTAGGTGGGTCAGGGTGAACTCCAGTCTCAGTCTGACTCTGAATAGCTCCGGCTCCACTGGTCTCAGCCTCAGGGTCAGTAGCGATAGCTCCGTCGACGAAGGTTTTCCTCTCGGGGCACTCGAAGAAGCAATGTCCAGGCTTCTTGCAGGTGTAACATAAGTAAGGATCACCGCTACAGGTAAATCCAGGATGTAGGGCTTTGCGACACTTGAAACACTCTAGGGGAGCCTCTGTCGAGGGTTCCATGTCTCGATTCCGAGAAGTCTCGGCTCCGTTGAGTTCTCCCTTTCCTTGGGGGCACTGCTCAGAGAGGTGTCCTCGCTCTCTGCAACTGTAGCAAATGCGCGGTCTACCACGGCGGTTATTGCCCGGCCTAACTGCAGCAGGTTGTGCCAGGGACCGTGGGCGTTTTCCCCTTCCAGGAGGAGAGAAAGAGAAAGGAGGACTAAGAGGTCTCTTGCTTCGACAGCTATGCGAAGGTGGTCGGGGAGGAGAGGAAGCTCTAGATCTCTCACAGTAGATCTCATAAGGGTCCTCCGCTCGCAAGACACTGTAGTAACTCTGGAAGTAAGAAGTCGGGTCACCACTGGCCACACTCCTAGTCTCAGCATTAAGCTTGCTCCTAAACAGATAGGCTTTGTCTTCTTCTCTCTCAACTAACTGTGGGACAAAGTGGATTAGCTCCTCAAATCGATTGGTGAAGGCTTGAACACAAAGGGTTCCTTGGCGAAGGTTCAAGAACTCGGTCATCTTATCTTGGCGGATGTCCCTGTGGTAAAACTTCATGCCCAGATGAGTCTTGAAACGGCTCCAAGTGAAGGTAGGGTCATGAGTAGCAGGAGCACTGATCGTCAACCACCAACTTCTAGCCTCACGAACTAAGAACTGGGATGCTACTCGGATCTGATCCTCAGGTCGGACACCATAAATCATGAAGTTCCTTTCCATGTCAAAGAACCAAGCGGTGAGGGTCGCAGCACTGGTCTCTCCGTCGAATGTCTTAGCTGCATTCCTCCACATCTGTGTGATAGTCCAAGCAAATCCTCCAGGTTGGTTACTTCCCGTGGTTTGAGGTGAAGAGGAAGGTATAGATGACCTAGCTATGCAATCCTGAAGAGTTTGGATGAGGGCTTGTGTCTCAGCACTCTCGGCATCGGTTGGCTCTGTCATCCTTCAATCATAAGAGAGTGAACCGTTAGACGTATACCTAACAAGGCACAAACAGACTACAATATAAGTCCTTATATCTACCCCATCTCTCATTAATTATTTGTTTATTTGGTCAAGTTAAGGTTGGGGGTCACATGAGTGCGTCGGGAGCAATAATGCTCTGATACCAACTGTAAAACCCCTCGCGAAAGCGGAAATATAAACACATAAAAGTACCAAAATTGCAGCGGAATTAAAACTTTTAAAGATAAAACATGCGAGAAGTCTTAGACTGAAACGTAAACTGAAACTGAAACCAAATAGATAAGTAACAGTACTAAGTATCAAACTGAAACATAAATAAATACATCAGCCGGGGATGGCACATCCCTACCGGCACCAAAACAAAACAACAAAAGTCTAAGAGTCTAGCTAAGCGTAAACGGTAAGTCAACTGATGAATGGATCATCACTCGCTAGCTCTCCTGTAACCCTGATCTCCAACCCTGCATGTACCTACATACATGAAAACATGTACGCCACAATCAGTGGGGAGTGACTAGAGTTCTCCCAGCCACCTTTTGTGACAACACGTAACATATAAACAATACAGAACACTCCAACATATATCAACATGTGAAGCATAAACATCTCATCATCTTATCTCTTACTAACATGCGATTACAGTGCACGGCTCTTAACCAACTTCATAAACAAATAGGAAGGAGAGCCGGTTTCCCTACTGGTTACCCAGTCGGGGGGTCTTTCAATCCCACTATTTATGAAACCGAACAAGAGTCATCCAATGCCTTGGATGATTAAACCACAACTCAATAAACATTCAATAACTCATTTTTATCAATAACCATCTCTGATACAAACCAACTCAAGGTAAGAAGACAACATCAGCAAGTAAAGGTTCAGCGGTCAACTTAAGACATAACCTATACCAAATCGTTCAGCAAGTGTAAAGGTTCAGCGGTCAACTTAAGACATAACCTAAACACCAAAACAATCATTCAGCAAGCAAGGACTCAGAGGCCAACTTAAGGCATAGACCCGCCAATCAGCAAGATACTAGACTCAGCGGCCAACTTAAGGCATAGACTAGCATCCAAAAGCAAAGGACTCAGAGGCCAACTTAAGGCATGTCCCTTCACCACATCACAAGGTACTAAACTCAGAGGCCAGCTTAAGGCATGTTCTAGCACCAAACATCTGCACTCCGGGTGAGGCGTTACGACCTAAATGCCCCGTTGTGCAGCTGCTCTACTCGTCAGACTCAGAGGCCAACTTAAGGCATGTTCTGACGCGATCACTATCATACATGTCTGAACTCAGAGGCCAGCTTAAGGCATGTTCCAGACACGACAAACATACACATATAGGGCTCAGAGGCCAACTTAAGGCATATCCCCATATATGACAACCAACTCACGTATTAAGTTCAGAGGCCAGCTTAAGGCATAACTTAATACGCATCAAAAGAATATTATTCAAGTCTATGAACTACACTATAGCTCTACTTTCTTAACCTCTAATCAACACTTAATTAACCCCGAGAACTAAGTAGGGAGAGCCGGTTTCCCTTTCGGTTACCCGACCGGGGGGTCTCTATCCTTACTCCGTTCCCGAACCTAATAAAATATTGCCCGTACACCGGGGACCTCAAATACATGTCAAAGGCATACAAAACGAGTTTCAATCAAACCGACTAACCGTTGAAAAGTTATGATCGAAAACAATAAAAAGCCTTCAGGGGTCCCCAGCCGGTCGGCAGGCAGCCGGTCGGCCGGCTGGTGACCTCTCAGCCTCCTCCTTCTTTAAAACCGAGAACACACAAAAGAGGGTTCCCAGCCGGTCGGCAGGCAGCCGGTCGGCCGGCTGGGAAGACCTTTCCCAAAGCCGTCAAACAAAACGTATCCAAACCCATAAGTACCCCCAGCCGGCTGGCAGGCGGCCGGTCTACCGGCTGGGGCCCCTCCTACTTAGGTCCTTCGCAATGAAAACACGAGACAAGAATGACTACCAGCCGGTCGGCAGGCGGCCGGTCGGCCGGCTGGCAGTCCTAAGCCAATTTTTCCAAAAACGCGAGAAAACACCTAAATGCTCTCCCAGCCGGTCGACCGGCGGCCGGTCGGTCGACCGGCTCAGAGAGCCTGTAACCAATTCGTGATTTTTCCAATCTTACACAAACTTCACAATTCGACTTCTAAACTTCGATAGCACTACAAATTGTGTTTACCCACTAACATAAATCATCCAATACTATCAATCTACCAGAAAACAAGTCCCATAACAATCCTCAAACGATTTATACATGTATCCGTCGCAAAATGATAAAAACTGAAAATATGCTTAAGAACACTTAACAACAAGTTTAAGCATGAATTCTTCACAACAATCTCATCCTAAACATGTTACTAAATCCTTGAATCAATATATAACAACAAAATTAGAAACCAAACAAGATTCACATCAAATATGCTAATATACACATAAAGGCCGAGTTTCTCATTATCGTCACCTCTTAAGCTTATCCGGCTAAAGATCCTCCTCGAGTATGAAACTATCAACGTCCGGGTTGTCGAGTCCTTCACCTACAACACGGGAAAATCAGTTTAGGGGCATAAAACGGAATTATACCAAAACAGGCCGGATTTTCGAGATGAAGAAATTGAAAAACTAAAGTGACGGATGGCTTGGAATTCGCGCGAGGATTCCGAAAATGTACTTACTTTTGTGATTCAGAGGACGGATGATGAAGAATTTTCACAAAAGAGTTGGAGGTTTTATGGAGGTTTATGAAAAATGTTGTTTACTGTGAAAGAAATGGAATGTTGAGGATGAAGGGGGTTATTATGTCGACATAAGGGTTTATAAGAGGACATGAGAGTTGTCCTTTCCGAATAAATGAAACGGGTCCGGATATGGAAATGAATACTTGAGTCGGATATTTAACTATGCCAAGTTGTATTCGTCTTAAGAACTGGAGGTTCTTAAGACGGATCTTATTTATTAAATTAGAGTCTCACAAAATAAATTACTAAATTATTATTTTTATCACTTAAAATACTTAAAAACGATTAAATTAGATTTTACGAAAATACGGGCTGTTACATATGATTTCACAGTTCATAAAACCAGGACTTGTTTGCTATACCTAGCAATCTAATACCGAATCATCGTACATAACGCAAACTAATCAATTACCACAAGCTTACCCATCTCACAAACAAAAGAATTATCTCATCAACAGAAAATTTTAACTATCAAGATAAAGGACAACTACTAATATACAACTCAAATCAGTACTCAAAAGAGACTCATATCAATTATCATATAACCTATAACCTCGAACAACAATAAAGTATTAGGGCCGATAGGTTCGTGTTACGCAGTAAAACAGATTCAGACTAGACAACACTTACACACCCATGAAATTTCAACGCATGCTAGTATTTACAACTACATAAATAATCAAGAAAACTCATAGTTCATAATTGACAATTTAAAACGTTTCATGTTCATAAACATATTTTTGAAGCAAAACCATATTTAGGAAAAGACATAGCGCAAAATTAATTAGCGTAATTAAACATGGAACATGGACATGTCTCACAAGACATACATAACTCATAGACTTCGCGAGATCGTTTACATTCCCAGATATCAATTAGTTACTATATTTCACTTACGTACATTCCTCGTCCACTCATATTACATCATTTATCATGGCACTATTATTATATATGATTTGCACAATAAGGGTTTTATACAATGCGCAGCAATTAACATTCAAGCAGGATTTCATCGACACCTAGCTACAGAATAGTCATATTGCAACAATCACCATAATTATCAAATATCAAGCTTTATCACGGTTTACCACCTTTGAAAGTATTTTGAAACGTTTGAAACATTCTGACAATTTATAAACACGAATCCAAGACAATTTACAAGTTATAAATCGAAACAATACTACACGGAGGTATTCTGACTCTCCCTTACAAAACATCGTTCTTGTGGTTCATGAATTATGAAAACAAAATTAACGATAAAAGTAAACGAATTCTCCAGACTGGTACTTCCATAAATCATATGTCAACAATTGATAATTTAACACATCATGATCAAATTCTAGGTATAGCATTATGCAATTCACTGTATGGTATAACAATATACCCGAAAAACAGTTATAAGGACTATAATCACAGAGGACTAGACAGAGGTAAACCATCAATATACGAAGGAACATCAACTAGATTCACATTGTTCAAATAATCACGATTACGTATAACCATTAGGTTGCTACATTATGCTAATAAATTTACCAGTTAGATTTCATTCTGCCACTTGGCACAGATAAACATGCTTTTAACATCATATACGAGCAGCACATATTCATTTTGAGATCATAACATAGGACATATAATTGGAACGATTTTATATTATACTTGACGAAATAAACAAGGTTATACTATCACGTAAAGGGGGTTATACTCATACCACATGCCTACTTTTCATGTTACTAATGTCATATCAGGATATCATGTGGTCGCATCACATAATTCACATTCGATTAAACTTTTATATGTACTCACATATCTCATAAGTTCACCAGTTAAATATTATGCAGCAACTTACCAACCATAATTAAATAACAACTTAGCTAACGTGTGAGCAAACATAAACTTTTAGTAAATATAAGGAATTAGTTAAACAGAGGAAAAGTATCGAATGCATACCTCAAGAATTTTTTTTTTTAATACAATATTTACAACTCGAACGATTCAAACAATAACTTTACAGCATTTCAACAAAATTTTAGGCATCTTGCAAAAAAAAAAAAAAAAAAAAAAAAATCACAATTGAATAACAGCTCGTTAAGATTTTACATAGCGCAACATTTTGAAAACGTGAACGAACATTCGGAACAGTAGAGTTGGAACAATGCACAAGCAATAACCAAGTTTTAAATGATTTCTGTTACAAAAGATAGGTCAAAACGGGACTATGCAGTAACAGTCTGACTACTGTCGAATAAAAGAATTATTTCTCCCACAGACATAACTCATATCAAGATAAATCACTAGCATTGTAAACCCAACTCAGAAGGTTATCATACATAAAATTTTCATCCTCAATTATGAAACACGTATAACGTGACAGCCCGGACAAACCAGGTAACATTCTGAAAATTTATTAAAATTTTTGGTCCCTTTGCAACTACAAATTACTACATCCACACTCAACCTTTCTTATCCAAACACATTGACAAACATTTGAAGCATAGCCATCACTTTGTACCATATTAACATTCATTTCTCATTTCAATTGTAGTTGGCATCAAAACACGGTAAAGGTTTCGAAGCTGGAAATAAAATTAATTAAATACTTGATAGTTATACAGGTGTATCCAAGTACGGAAATATAACCTAGGGATTACTATGTATCCCTTATCGATGACATACTTCGCAACGAATTTGTGTGTATATAACAGGCATCAAATTTTTAAATACGATATACGCAACACATGACTATATACATTCCTAGCTTAGAACACACATTCTGCATTTTACTAAACATGGATTGCTAAAGCAATTAGTAAAATAATAAAATCATAAACCTCGAATTCTGATCACGTTTGACTACTATGCCTATTAGTAAACTCTTGCAAAGTATAAGGCATGCAAATAAGAAGTGTATACATACATAGAATAGTACAAACAGTTATCAACGGGCACGTCATCCGGTTCGGTCTACTAGCTTTACCCATAAGACTTAACTTGGTTCCACATCCTATAACGACTTAGCATAGCTGGCTCTACTAATCATTCCAGTCAATTCAATCATGATCATATCTCTCCTACATCTATACTTTTAGGTAGCTATAGTTCATCAACTCATTACACATATCATTATACTATATCTCTACCTAACGGTTCAGGGATCATGTAACCGCATGCATATCACCATATACAAGTAAAGCTCATATTCAAAACTCTTGTTCTCAATACCAGAAATAGTATATCTCCGTCAACATTCAACATCAATATCATGATTCGGAGTATATATTACCAACCATATTTCACATCATAACTTACCTCATTCCTTCTCCTGCAAGAACGTTAGTACCATATAACCAGGTCACTATATAACCTACCCCACTCTTCAATTACTCTCATTGGATTCCCGAGACAGAACAGAAAGGGCCCAGGTTTGGTGTGAGGGGGCCCCTAACTCATCCCGTTCCTTCTTGGGGCTCCTAACCGTTTCGTCTCGGGGTTCATTTTATTTGACTCTTCCTACGTTCATTATTATTCATTTGATTTAGGCCTGAGGATCGTTCTCTCTGATAACACTTTGTAACACCCCCATTTATTTAAGAGCCTTTAGCAAGACATTCTCAAATAAATAGGACTGTTACCATCCCGGAACATCCGAGGTAGTGAATAACAAGGTAAACAAACCAAAGGTAATTTATATAAATACTGATTAAATTGAACTTGGTATTACAACAGTTATGAGTTCCAAACTTGATATAAAAAAAAAAGTACAACTGACGATATCTAAATGTGATCTAAATCTAAGTAGGTCCAAGCCATGTCTCACTCCATGCCCGTGCTCCTAATCCATCTGTCTCGGACCTGTAAAATCTACTCCCCATTCCGGATCATCGTAGGTGTCACACGAATACACAGGGTCAACCACGAGGTTGAGTAGAAGAAAGGTAAACAAACAACATTATTATAATTAGAATTTCAATCATCCCTACTCCGAATCACAAGGCCCAATTACTCCGCACCGATCACAAGGCCCATTAACTCCGCGCCAAACACAAGACCCATTATCTCCGCACCAAACACAGACCCTTTATCTCCGCACCAAACACAGACCCTTTATCTCCGCACCACACAGACCCTTTATCTCCGCACCACACAGACCCTTTATCTCCGCACCACACAGACCCTTTATCTCCGCACCTCCCGATCTCCACAATGATCAATAATAGTAAAACAATCCACAATACAGTAATAATCAATTATATCAACTCATAATAAGCATTATTTACGCATTTCATGTCATAACATGAATCATAATATATTTCCCCTACCTCAATTCGCAGAAAGATAACCAACAGCTGCTAGTAATGTTCCACGCAGAAACCGCCACCTAAATATATATTATTTAACGATTAATTACTCTCCACCAAACTCCCTTTTATATAGCGGCAAAAACGGATTTAAGTATAGTAACTTCCAAAAGTGGAAAGTTTTCTATAATAGAAACTTTCCTAAAATAGTAACCTTGCCCAAAATAGCAATATCACGTATAAATAATTGTCACAACAAATTTGCTCATAATCCAAATATATTAACTATCCATAAGACATTATTAACAATTGCCATACATTAACAATTGTAAACATGTTAACTACAATATACATCTCCAACAACAATTATTATTGACCCAATTTTATAATTATCAAAACATAATAAACATAATATCATATTAACTACACTAACACTAATGATAACGACAATAGTAATAATAATAATAAGATTATAACAAAATGATAAAAGGAATCATATTAAGCATGAACAACCTGAACTTAAAACAAGAGAACACACAACGTAACTCCTTAGAACACGAACCCAGCCCCGTGACAGCCTGACCAAGCCCGAAACCAACATGAACGACACCAGCAGCCTCCACCACCCTCGCCAGGGGCACCACCAGGCTCACCTCTGAGCCGTGGTGGTTCCTAGGAGGCTATTGGCTGCTGTTGGCACCGCAGAAACCGCCAATAACAACCTACTCAAAACCCAGACCCCACCTCAACTCTGTTGCTTAAACCGTGAACCACCCAAACGAAAGCTACTGTACTGACCGACACAACAACCCCAAACCACCGCGACATCCATCAAAATATACCTCATACTACCCTCTAACAATATACTCTAACATCCATAAAAACCGTACCCAGAAGCGCATTCGAATACACGCATAAAAGGTCCACGTTCACATACTCTGTTTTGGCGATAAAACCCGCGCCTCTGAATAGTCGACGAACTAGACCTATAGGTGGTCCTAGGTGGTTAACGACGACCCTAAAAGCGTCAACCCACGACCAACATACAACCCAGATGAACATTATGCAAAAAGGTCTGAACTAAAACATGATTTTAAAGGTCGAAAATACGAATTGAAAAGAGTGAAAAACCTGTGAAGTGAAAGAACGCCGGTGAGTGCATTGTCTTTCAGGTGAAAATGAACCACCACCGACAACCCTAACGCGCCTATTGAACCCTCCTCTTTTGTCTCTGACACGGCGGCAGTAAAGGGGGTGTGTTGTATTGGGTTGATAGGTCAAAATAGGGTTAGAAATTTTGAGTAAAGTAGGGCGGCTGAGAGAGATAATTCGATGTTTGTGTTTTGTTTGAGATAGCCGTGTATGGGCCATAGGTTGCACGCACACCAAAGCCCAATGCCATGACATTAACACGGTTTTATGATTAAATGAGGTCTGACATCTTATGTCATTGAATATATCGACACAATAACTGTAATATTAAATAATATATAAAGAAAAGACGAGATATAACAACAACACACTTATTCGATAAATTAATCATCGAATACGAACGTTCAAATGACTATAAGCACGCCCAAATAATTATTAATAATAAAATAAAATATAATAAAATACGGAGTATTACAGACCGGCTGCCTGCCGACCGGCTGGTGGTCGCTCCTTGTGTTGTGTTTGTGTTTTTGCGAAAGACATACGTAGAGGGGAGCCCAGCCGGCAGACCGGCCGCCTGCCAGCCGGCTGGGAGTACATTTGGGGTGGGTTTGCGAGTTTGTAAAGCTAAGGGAATGGGTTCCCAGCCGGCCGACCGGCTGCCTGCCGACCGGCTGGGAGTCCCTTTGTGTTGTCTCGTTTTGGAAAAGAAAGAAGGAAGGCTGAGGTGGTCACCAGCCGGCCGACCGGCTGCCTGCCGACCGGCTGGGAACCCCTGTAGGCTATTTTGAGGTTTTTCGTAATTTGATCGTAACTTTCAAACGGTTAATCGGTTTTACTTGAAACTTGTTTTGTGTACCTTTGACATGTATTTGAGGTCCCCGGAGGATGGGCAACATTTTATTGGGTTCGGGAATAGGGTAAGGATAGAGACCCCCCGGTCGGGCAACCGAAAGGGAAACCGGCTCTCCCTCATCTTAGTTCTCGAGGTCAATTAAGTGTTGATTAGAAGTTAAAGGTAGAACTATAGAGTAGTTCATAGACTTGAATGATATTGTTTTGATGCGTATTAAGTTATGCCTTAAACTGGCCTCTGAACTTAATACGTGAACTGTTTGTCGTGTATGGGAACATGCGTTGAGTTTTCGCCTCTGAGTTCCATACATGTCTGTTTGTCGTGTCTGGGACATGCGTTGAGTTTTCGCCTCTGAGTCCAGACATGTATGTGTGATCGCGTCAGAACATGCGTTGAGTTTTCGCCTCTGAGTCTGACGAGTAGAGCAACTGCACGACGGGGCAGTCAGGTTGTCATACCTTACCCGGAGTGCAGGTGTTTGGTGCTAGAACATGCGTTGAGTTTTCGCCTCTGAGTCTAGTATCTTGTGATGTGGTAGGGGAACATGCGTTGAGTTTTCGCCTCTGAGTTCCTTACTTGTGATAGTGAATTGAATGTTAGTCCATGTGTTGAGTTTTCGCCTCTGAGTCTAATGTTCAGTGATAGCCGGTCCATGCGTTGAGTTTTCGCCTCTGAGTCCTTGCTTGATATTGTGAACTTGGTATTTAGGTTATGCGTTAAGATGTCGCCTCTGAACCTTTATACTTGCTGAATTATTTAGTACCTAGGTTATGCGTTAAGATGTCGCCTCTGAACCTTTGTACTTGCTGTTTTATATCTGCTTGCCTTGATGATGGTACGGTGTCAGATATGCATAGTATGTTATTGTTGTTATATGAGTTGTGGTTAAATCATCCAAGGCATTGGATGACTCTTAGTTCGGTTTCATAAATAATTGGATTGAAAGACCCCCCGACTGGGTAACCAGTAGGGAAACCGGCTCTCCTTCTTATCTGTTTATGAAGTTAGTTGAGAGCCGTGCATGGTATTCACATGATAGTAAGAGATCAGATGATGAGTTGTTTATGCTTCACATGTTGTTATATGTTGGAGCATTCTGTATTGTTTTATGTGATACGTGTTGTCACAAAAGGTGGCTAGGAGAACTCTAGTCACTCCCCACTGATTGTGGCGTACATGTTTACATGTATGTAGGTACATGACAGGTGGTTGGCAGAGGGTTGCATGGAGCTAGCGAGCGATGATCCTATTCATCGATTGACTTACACGTTTACGTTAGCTAGACTTAGTTTACATTTCAGTTTGAGTGCCTGTAGGGATGTACCATCCCAGGCTGTTTGTATATGTATTTTACTTTCAGTTACAGTTTTTAATTCACCTCGCATGTTAGTTATGTTAAAAAGTTTTAATTCCGCTGCATTTTTAGTACTTTTGTATGTTTATATTTCCGCTTTCGCGAGGGATTTTACAGTTGGTATCAGAGCATTATTGCTCCCGACGCACTCATGTAACCCCAACCTTAACTTGACCAAATAAACAAATAATGAATGAGAGATGGGTAGATTTAAGGACTTATATTGTAGTCTGTTTTGTGATCGCTCTTATTAGGCTCTAACGTGTTTGTTGATTGTCATTAACTTCACTTTTATATCTTTCGATCGACGAACCGTGGGCTTATCCTTTTGGCGGTGGAGATCGGAGTTCCTACCGAAGATAGAAGATTCGTGTTATTGTTGGAGAATGTTTCTGAACCTTGAAGATACTCCTTTTTCTTTGTGCATCACCTTTTTCGATAACTCTGGATGCACATCCTTCTTTTAGAATATTTGTCTATCTTGCTTGAACAGATCTTCATATCTTTTCAGCTTAACCTTGTTGCTTGCTTTCTTAAGGTGCCCTCTAGGTAACCTTCCCTTTTATTGGATTTGGAGGAACTAGTCTTAGGATAACCGTAAGCTGTGTTATGAGAAATATTGTTATTTGAGGAATAACTTAAGAGGTATCGAGAGACATGTTTTGGTGATCCAAGGGTTTAGTTGTCTATCCAATTGGGAGAGTAAAAGTGAGGGATAGGATACTTGCTTGAAGGTGAGTTGTATACTTAATATTCGGTAGAACTTAACCTTGAGAACCTTGCTTAGATTGTGAAAATTTGTGAATTGAAGAGCACTGTTAAGGAGTTAGACAAGATACTTGAGGATATAAAGCAACCTGAAAGAATAGGCTTAAGATGCTAATGATGATGAGTGGATGGTGAAGTGAGTTAGTATCACTTGACTTAGGCGAGTGATTGAGCTGAGGAAGACTCGTTGTTGAGGAATACGAGTCATTTGCTATAATAGTGGAATACTCGAAGAGGTTATGACTTAAGCTTAGAGGAAGTGAATCACTATTTGACCCTAGGCTGCTTATTGAATCTTAATGTTTATTTACTGAAAAACTTAAGAGAAATTTGAGGATGCACCACCTGTCTGTGGATAGGATAAAGTAATCTATTGGGAGACGAGAATTCGGAAAACTTGATGGTTTAGGAATTGTTAACTGGTGGACAGTGAGGTAAGCAAAGTAGATATAGCATATAAGGGTGATGACCTGAAAGTGTTATTGAATTGTCATTTGAAGGACTAGTAGAGATGTGACATCTCAAACTTTTGGGAATAGGTAGTCGTAGTGATGATATCGTTTAAAGTTTGGAAGATTAGGGTATATAAATCATTGGAGGAAATGTTCGTGAAACCGATAATTGAATGACTTGATTTGGAAAGTAAGAAGTGAGAACCCCGCGAGAGTAGTGAGAGAACCGCACCTTGGAAGATTAAGCAATCGTTCTTTTCACGTCGCTTCTCTCCTTTCTTCTCCTTTGCTTCTCCGTCTGCTCTTGGCTTCAACTTTGATTGGGGTCCATAACCTAAAGTTCCTTACCCTGCCATCTCGTTGTTACTCGAGTCGTTTTCTTAGGACTCTCTCGAAACCTGTATCATGTTTGTCCCTGAAGTTCGTATCTCATCTCCTCTTTCGTGAGCCTTGTTCCTTTTCATTTAGATTAGTAGCGGGATCGACCTGTTCTTGGGGTAGAGATAGATGCCTTGAGGAATGCTTGGTTCTGCGTTGTCAGGATTTGGTTGAGAGAGTTAGTGAGAATAATGTTCGGTCAATGTTGGACAGTGTGCCGTCTTGAGAGTCCATGTTAAATGGATTGTGTGTGAGTGATATTTGTAGATTTCTAAGCACCATTTAAGGATTGGAATAGAATGCTTGGAGTTATAGATGAATCTAGAGGAATGTGCCTTAGATAATGATGATGTGGTTAAATTGATGAATTTGGTAAGTTAGTGCTACTTAATCATGAGGAATTTTTTTGTAATGCAGAAAGGACCACATACTTGAGGAACGAGAGTTATTAGTATCTGCGTGAGAATATTGAGACATTTACGATTTGACTTATGGAGTTGACTGAATGTTTGACCGTAGGTTACTTATTGAACCTCAGCGTTTACCTATTGAGATACTTAAAGAAATTGTAAGATGCCCCACTGTTAGGTGGTTTGTTTTGATAGCTGTGGAATAATGGAAGTTTGTTGGCTTAATAACGCTTCATGAGTGGTTGACAGGTAACCATTGATGTTTGAGGTAGTTATAGAGTAGAAATTCGAAACTTATAAGTGTTCATAATATCAATTGAGGAATCTCGGAATATGAATGTCTAAACCTTATGGGAACTATAAGAGTGAAAATTGTTACTTCTTTGGAACTTCATTTGGGATGCATGTTGTCGGTAAGTAGTTGGAAACCAAAGGATTTAAGAGTTGTTACCTTAGTAAAGTCTCGATTTAATTGATCACTGTGTTTATAAAATTTGGGAACTTGGGATGTCAAACCTTGTGGAATGGGTTTGTCTGGATCGAACCGTTAAAATTTAAGGTTATAGGATGATGAATACCATATCTTGGGTTTTGGGTATTCGTTATTATGGTGATAGACTTCCGGTTCAGAGTTTTGAAAGACTTCTTGTAGAGGAATACCTTGTTCTGTGGATGAGATAATGGTAAGAGGGATCGTGAAACCATTGAGAGTCTAGAGATCACTTGAACTGTCATTCCTGGGATATACTAGGAATCGTTGTAACGATGTTTTGATTACGGATTGAGCGGTTAGTGTACCCATGATTCGGCAAGAGTTACCGTCGTCCTTGACCTCTAACCTGGTTGTTTCATTCCTTCGATCCTTCCTCGTGTGTTCTGTCAGCTGTGAAACTAGAAACTCTCAATCCTTCGTGTCGAAAGTAATCTTTATGATCGTTTCTACACTTCCGGTGACTGTTTTTGGAATTTGTTCACTATTGTTGACCCTAAAAGTTGTAATTTTTGGAAAATCTTAACTGTTTTGAGGATTTGGAAACTGCTCCCTCTTTTGTTGAAAGTAAATAAAGGTTGATTTTGAAGGAAACTTGATTTTAAAGAGCAGAACGTTTAACAACTATGATGGATTTCAGCGTTGACTGCCACTGCAACTTGTTATTGGAGACGTCTGATAACCTGTGATGTGCTTATCAACACCGAATCAATCTAAATTTTGAACCTTATCGATTTAATTTTGGGACTTGTCTCAGATTTGGAATGTCGGACTCTCGAATGCGTAACGAGGATCCCAACGTCCAGTGACAAGACTTGTACCTTGAACTCTTTTGCTCCTTAAAAACCTCTTGGAAGATAAAGTTTTGAGTTGTCATGAACCGCTGGTTCATTTTGAAAGTTTTTAGTTGTTTTCATACTTACTTCTACTTTCGAGTTTCGAGGACGAAACTTTTTGAAGATTGGGTGATTGTAACATCCCGTATTTTCGTGAAATCTAATTTAAGCGTTTTTAATTATTTTAAATAATAAAATAATAATTTGATAATTTATCTCGAAAGATTTTATTTAATTAGTGAGATCCGTCTTAAGAACCTTAAGTCCTTAAGACGAATACTACTTGGCGAACTTAAACTCGAATGATAAATATCCGTTCAAGTCCGACCCATTTTATTTAAATACGGAAAGGGCAATTACTTAAACCCCTAAAAACCCCTTAAGTTGTCATATTTCATCTTCCTCACAACTCCTTTCACTGTAAACTTAATTCCTTCAAAACCTCCATTGTTACTCTCTCCTTTTCAAGCTTTTCTTCGTCATCCGTTCTTCAAATCGAGAAAGTAAGTACATTTTCGGAATCCTCGTTCAATTTCCAAGTCATCTACCACTTCGGTTTCTCGTTTCCATCACTTCGAAAATTCAGCCTGTTTTCATAATTCCGTTTTTGTGCTCTTAAACCGGTTTTCTTTGTTTTCAGGCGAAGGATTTGACAAACCGGATATTGATAGCTTCATACTCGAGGAAGATCTTTAGCCGGATAAGCTTATGAGGTGACGATAATGAGAAACTCGGCCTATTTGTGAATATTAGCACTTTTGTTGTTAATCTTGTCATGGTTTCTGATTTATGTTTGAGTTTATGATTTCTAGACTTAGTAACATGTTTAGGATGAGGTTATGTTGATGAATTTATGCTTGAATTGGTTGATATGTGTTCTTAAGCTTAATTTCAGTTTTTCTCATTTGCGACGGATACAAGAGATATTCATTTGAGGATTGTTATGGGAACTAATTGCTGGTAGATATGTAGTATTGGATGTTTGGAAATGTTGGGTAAACGTTACTTGTATCAATTGTGAAGAATTGGTGTCGATTTGTGATGTTTTCGAATAGGCTGAAAGTTGCGAAAATCGTATCAGGCTCTCTGAGCCGGTCGACCGACCGGCCGCCGGTCGACCGGCTAGGAGCGTCTTTGGGAGTTTTGTAAATTTTGGAAGGATTGGACCTTGGGACTGCCAGCCGGCCGACCGGCTGCCTGCCGACCGGCTGGTGGTCGCTCCTTGTGTTGTGTTTGTGTTTTTGCGAAAGACATACGTAGAGGGGAGCCCAGCCGGCAGACCGGCCGCCTGCCAGCCGGCTGGGAGTACATTTGGGGTGGGTTTGCGAGTTTGTAAAGCTAAGGGAATGGGTTCCCAGCCGGCCGACCGGCTGCCTGCCGACCGGCTGGGAGTCCCTTTGTGTTGTCTCGTTTTGGAAAAGAAAGAAGGAAGGCTGAGGTGGTCACCAGCCGGCCGACCGGCTGCCTGCCGACCGGCTGGGAACCCCTGTAGGCTATTTTGAGGTTTTTCGTAATTTGATCGTAACTTTCAAACGGTTAATCGGTTTTACTTGAAACTTGTTTTGTGTACCTTTGACATGTATTTGAGGTCCCCGGAGGATGGGCAACATTTTATTGGGTTCGGGAATAGGGTAAGGATAGAGACCCCCCGGTCGGGCAACCGAAAGGGAAACCGGCTCTCCCTCATCTTAGTTCTCGAGGTCAATTAAGTGTTGATTAGAAGTTAAAGGTAGAACTATAGAGTAGTTCATAGACTTGAATGATATTGTTTTGATGCGTATTAAGTTATGCCTTAAACTGGCCTCTGAACTTAATACGTGAACTGTTTGTCGTGTATGAGAACATGCGTTGAGTTTTCGCCTCTGAGTTCCATACATGTCTGTTTGTCGTGTCTGGGACATGCGTTGAGTTTTCGCCTCTGAGTCCAGACATGTATGTGTGATCGCGTTAGAACATGCGTTGAGTTTTCGCCTCTGAGTCTGACGAGTAGAGCAACTGCACGACGGGGCAGTCAGGTTGTCATACCTTACCCGGAGTGCAGGTGTTTGGTGCTAGAACATGCGTTGAGTTTTCGCCTCTGAGTCTAGTATCTTGTGATGTGGTAGGGGAACATGCGTTGAGTTTTCGCCTCTGAGTTCCTTACTTGTGATAGTGAATTGAATGTTAGTCCATGCGTTGAGTTTTCGCCTCTGAGTCTAATGTTCAGTGATAGCCGGTCCATGCGTTGAGTTTTCGCCTCTGAGTCCTTGCTTGATATTGTGAACTTGGTATTTAGGTTATGCGTTAAGATGTCGCCTCTGAACCTTTATACTTGCTGAATTATTTAGTACCTAGGTTATGCGTTAAGATGTCGCCTCTGAACCTTTGTACTTGCTGTTTTATATCTGCTTGCCCTGATGATGGTACAGTGTCAGATATGCATAGTATGTTATTGTTGTTATATGAGTTGTGGTTAAATCATCCAAGGCATTGGATGACTCTTAGTTCGGTTTCATAAATAATTGGATTGAAAGACCCCCCGACTGGGTAACCAGTAGGGAAACCGGCTCTCCTTCTTATCTGCTTATGAAGTTAGTTGAGAGCCGTGCATGGTATTCGCATGATAGTAAGAGATCAGATGATGAGTTGTTTATGCTTCACATGTTGTTATATGTTGGAGCATTCTGTATTGTTTTATGTGATACGTGTTGTCACAAAAGGTGGCTAGGAGAACTCTAGTCACTCCCCACTGATTGTGGCGTACATGTTTACATGTATGTAGGTACATGACAGGTGGTTGGCAGAGGGTTGCATGGAGCTAGCGAGCGATGATCCTATTCATCGATTGACTTACACGTTTACGTTAGCTAGACTTAGTTTATATTTCAGTTTGAGTGCCTGTAGGGATGTACCATCCCAGGCTGTTTGTATATGTATTTTACTTTCAGTTACAGTTTTTAATTCACCTCGCATGTTAGTTATGTTAAAAAGTTTTAATTCCGCTGCATTTTTAGTACTTTTGTATGTTTATATTTCCGCTTTCGCAAGGGGTTTTACAATGTCGTCATTCACATTTACGGTAATTCAGTGACTGATTAATCATGACCATGAGAAACGATAGTGATATGATTACACTAAACCACAAACAGTATTCAACAAAATAAAAGCATATCTCTTGTATGCGATGTAATAATGATTTCTTTTATTTATATAGGCGAAGATATGGTTCTCAACATGTTATAAAATATTACAAGCAAAATCATTTACTTTTTAAGGAATATTATAATTCAAAGGTGCGTGATTAATGTCCTTAAATAGATTATTTAGAAATACGTATGTGATCTTAATAATTTATCATTAGTCCTCTAAACGTTATAAATTTGTACATGTAATTTAGTGTAATTTTTAAGGAAACATATTATTCAAAGACGAATGATTAACGTATGTAAAAGCATAATATTTGATTAAATCTGTAATAGCCACGAACTTTATCGTTATAAGTAAATATGGATATATTAAAAATGGTCACATTGTACGTATTCCAAATGGTTCTAGTATAATTAATATACACCTATATAAACTAAATATCTTATTTCAACAACATTGAATTTGTGAGAAAATAAAGATACTAAAACTAATATTTGCAAGTAAAAAACATATTTTATTAAAATAAATGTAAAATTATATTTATAATTTTCTCTTATGTGATAATTGTATAGTGACGTGACAATTAATAATCATATAAGAGAAACTCAATAGATTTAATGAGAACCATGTTTTCACTCAAATTTATGGTAATTCATTGGTTGTTTAATCTCGACCACGATAAACTCTTTTTGAAAAGACTGAATGATTACACTAAACTATAATTTTTTCAAATAAATATAATGATACTATATTCTGTGACACAATAATTATTTCTTTTGTTTTTATAGCAGTTTAAATTGTCGTTACAAAGTGACAAATATATACATGTGATTTAGTTAACTTATTTTCCGGAAACTTATAAGTGAATGGGGATGGTTAATGTCCTTATGAGGATGGTCTACCAATACGTATGTGATCTCAACTAATTTTATCATTATACATAAATATGCATAGAATAACAACGGTCGGAATTTATTCCATATGGATCAAATAAAATATTAATAATTTGAACGACGTAAATAAAATCATTCTCGAAAAAAAATTATATTGTAGTTGTTTTAAAATAATAAGTAAGTCTTCTTACCTCTCAATATTAGGGTATGTTCATAATAAATGAAAAATGATAATTTCTAACATAATACTAAAGAATATAAAACATAATTTATTACATTACCTACAAAATAAAATTGATTACTCTTATGTCTTGATAATAAACACATACAAGGCAGTTATTAATCAAATCACAGAAGTACCGTAGATTTAAAGAAGACCATGTCGTCATTCACATTTACGGTAATTCAGTGACTGATTAATCATGACCATGAGAAACGATAGTGATATGATTACACTAAACCACAAACAGTATTCAACAAAATAAAAGCATATCTCTTGTATGCGATGTAATAATGATTTCTTTTATTTATATAGGCGAAGATATGGTTCTCAACATGTTATAAAATATTACAAGCAAAATCATTTACTTTTTAAGGAATATTATAATTCAAAGGTGCGTGATTAATGTCCTTAAATAGATTATTTAGAAATACGTATGTGATCTTAATAATTTATCATTAGTCCTCTAAACGTTATAAATTTGTACATGTAATTTAGTGTAATTTTTAAGGAAACATATTATTCAAAGACGAATGATTAACGTATGTAAAAGCATAATATTTGATTAAATCTGTAATAGCCACGAACTTTATCGTTATAAGTAAATATGGATATATTAAAAATGGTCACATTGTACGTATTCCAAATGGTTCTAGTATAATTAATATACACCTATATAAACTAAATATCTTATTTCAACAACATTGAATTTGTGAGAAAATAAAGATACTAAAACTAATATTTGCAAGTAAAAAACATATTTTATTAAAATAAATGTAAAATTATATTTATAATTTTCTCTTATGTGATAATTGTATAGTGACGTGACAATTAATAATCATATAAGAGAAACTCAATAGATTTAATGAGAACCATGTTTTCACTCAAATTTATGGTAATTCATTGGTTGTTTAATCTCGACCACGATAAACTCTTTTTGAAAAGACTGAATGATTACACTAAACTATAATTTTTTCAAATAAATATAATGATACTATATTCTGTGACACAATAATTATTTCTTTTGTTTTTATAGCAGTTTAAATTGTCGTTACAAAGTGACAAATATATACATGTGATTTAGTTAACTTATTTTCCGGAAACTTATAAGTGAATGGGGATGGTTAATGTCCTTATGAGGATGGTCTACTAATACGTATGTGATCTCAACTAATTTTATCATTATACATAAATATGCATAGAATAACAACGGTCGGAATTTATTCCATATGGATCAAATAAAATATTAATAATTTGAACGACGTAAATAAAATCATTCTCGAAAAAAATTTATATTGTAGTTGTTTTAAAATAATAAGTAAGTCTTCTTACCTCTCAATATTAGGGTATGTTCATAATAAATGAAAAATGATAATTTCTAACATAATACTAAAGAATATAAAACATAATTTATTACATTACCTACAAAATAAAATTGATTACTCTTATGTCTTGATAATAAACACATACAAGGCAGTTATTAATCAAATCACAGAAGTACCGTAGATTTAAAGAAGACCATGTCGTCATTCACATTTACGGTAATTCAGTGACTGATTAATCATGACCATGAGAAACAATAGTGATATGATTACACTAAACCACAAAACGTATTCAACAAAATAAAAGCATATCTCTTGTATGCGATGTAATAATGATTTCTTTTATTTATATAGGTGAAGAGATGGTTCTCAACATGTTATAAAATATTACATGCAATATTTTTACTTTTTAAGGAATTTATAATTCAAAGGTACGTGATTAATGTCCTTAAATAGATTATTTAGAAATAAGTATTTGATCTTAATAATTTATCATTAGTCCTCAAAACTTTATAAATATGTACATGCAAATTTGTGTAATTTTTAAGGAAACATATTATTCAAAGGCGAAAGATTAACGTATGTAAAAGGATAATATTTGAATAAATATGTATAACCACGAACTTTCTCGTTATAAGTAAATATGGATATATTAAAAATGGTCACATTGTACGTATTCCAAATGGTTTTTTAGTATAATAAATATACACCTATATAAATTACATATCTTATTTCAACAACATTGAATTTGTGAGAAAATAATAATATTAAAACTAATATTTGCAAGTAAAAAATATAATTTATTAAAATAAATGTAAAATTATATTTATAATTAGCTCTTATGTGATAATTGTATAGTGACGTGACAATTAATAATCATATAAGAGAAACTCAATAGATTTAATGAGAACCATGTTTTGACTCATATTTATGGTGATTCATTGGTTGTTTAATCTCGACCACGATAAACTCCTTTTGAAAAGACTGAATGATTACACTAAACTATAATTTTTTCAAATAAATATAATGATTCCATATTGTGTGACACAATATTTATTTCTTTTGTTTTTATAGCAGTTTAAATTGCCGTTACAAAGTTACAAATATATACATGTGATTTAGTTAACTTGTTTTCCGGAAACTTATAAGTGAATGGGGATGGTTAATGTCCTTATGAGGATGGTCTACAAATACGTATGTGATCTCAACTAATTTTATCATTATACATAAATATGCATAGAATAACAACGGTCGGAATTTATTCCATATGGATTAAATAAAATATTAATAATTTGAACGACGTAAATAAAATCATTCTCGAAAAAATTTATATTGAAGTTGTTTTAAAATAATAAGTAAGCATTCTTATCTATCAATATTAGGGTATGTTCATAAATGAAAAATGTTAATTTCTAACATAATAATAAAGAATATAAAACATAATTTATTACATTACCTACAAAATAAAATTGATTACTCTTATGTCTTGATAATAAACACATACAAGGCAGTTATTAATCAAATCACAGAAGTTCCGTAGATTTAAAGAAGACCATGTCGTCATTCACATTTACGGTAATTCAGTGACTGATTAATCATGACCAAGAGAAACGATAGTGATATGATTACACTGAACCACAAAACGTATTCAACAAAATAAAAGCATATCTCTTGTATGTGATGTAATAATGATTTCTTTTATTTATATAACTGAAGAGATGGTTCTCAACATGTTATAAAATATTACATGCAATATCTTTTACTTTTTAAGGAATTTTATAATTCAAAGATGCGTGATCAATATCCTTTAATAGATTATTTAGAAATACGTATGTGATCTTAATAATTTATCATTAGTCCTCAAAACGTTATAAATATGTACATGCAATTTAGTGTAACTTTTAGGGAAACATATTATTCAAAGGCGAAAGATTAACGTATGTAAAATGATAATATTTGAATAAATATGTATAACCACGAACTTTATCGTTATAAGTAAATATGGTCACATTGTACGTATTCCAAATGGTTTCAGTATAATTAATATACACCTATATAAATTACATATCTTATTTCAACAACATTGAATTTGTGAGAAAATAAAGATATTAAAACTAATATTTGCAAGTAAAAACTACAATTTATTAAAATAAATGTAAATTATATTTATAATTTTCTCTTATGTGATAATTGTATAGTGACGTGACAAGTAATAATCATATAAGAGAAACTCAATAGATTTAATGAGAACCATGTTTTCACTCATATTTATGGTGATTCATTGGTTGTTTAATCCCGACCACGATAAACTCCTTTTGAAAAGACTGAATGATTACACTAAACTATAATTTTTTCAAATAAATATAATGATTCCATATTGTGTGACACAATAGTTATTTCTTTTGTTTTTATAGAAGTTTAAATTGCCGTTACAAAGTTACAAATATATACATGTGATTTAGTTAACTTATTTTCCGGAAACTTATAAGTGAATGGGGATGGTTAATGTCCTTATGAGGATGGTCTACCAATACGTATGTGATCTTAACTAATTTTATCATTATACATAAATATGCATAGAATAACAACGGTCGGAATTTATTCCATATTGATCAAATAAAATATTAATAATTTGAACGACGTAAATAAAATCATTCTCGAAAAAAAATTATATTGTAGTTGTTTTAAAATAATAAGTAAGCCTTCTTACCTCTCAATATTAGGGTATGTTCATAATCAATGAAAAATGTTAATTTCTAACATAATACAAAAGAATATAAAACATAATTTATTACATTACCTACAAAATAAAATTGATTACTCTTATGTCTTGATAATAAACACATACAAGGCAGTTATTAATCAAATCAAAGAAGTACCGTAGATTTAAAGAAGACTATGTCGTCATTCACATTTACGGTAATTCAGTGACTGATTAATCATGACCATGAGAAACAATAGTGATATGATTACACTAAACCACAAAACGTATTCAACAAAATAAAAGCATATCTCCTGTATGCGATGTAATAATGATTTCTTTTATTTATATAGGTGAAGAGATGGTTCTCAACATGTTATAAAATATTACATGCAATATTTTTACTTTTTAAGGAATTTTATATTTCAAAGGTACGTGATTAATGTCCTTAAATAGATTATTTTGAAATAAGTATGTGATCTTAATAATTTATCATTAGTCCTCAAAACTTTATAAATATGTACATGCAAATTTGTGTAATTTTTAAGGAAACATATTATTCAAAGGCGAAAGATTAACGTATGTAAAAGGATAATATTTGAATAAATATGTATAACCACGAACTTTCTCGTTATAAGTAAATATGGATATATTAAAAATGGTCACATTGTACGTATTCCAAATGGTTTTTTAGTATAATAAATATACACCTATATAAATTACATATCTTATTTCAACAACATTGAATTTGTGAGAAAATAATTATATTAAAACTAATATTTATAAGTAAAAAATATAATTTATTAAAATAAATGTAAAATTATATTTATAATTAGCTCTTATGTGATAATTGTATAGTGACGTGACAATTAATAATCATATAAGAGAAACTCAATAGATTTAATGAGAACCATGTTTTGACTCATATTTATGGTGATTCATTGGTTGTTTAATCTCGACCACGATAAACTCCTTTTGAAAAGACTGAATGATTACACTAAACTATAATTTTTTCAAATAAATATAATGATTCCATATTGTGTGACACAATATTTATTTCTTTTGTTTTTATAGCAGTTTAAATTGCCGTTACAAAGTTACAAATATATACATGTGATTTAGTTAACTTGTTTTCCGGAAACTTATACGTGAATGGGGATGGAAAAGGATAATATCTTTAAGAAAAGGATAACATAATACAAAAGAATATAAAACATAATTTATTACATTACCTACAAAATAAAATTGATTACTCTTATGTCTTGATAATAAACACATACAAGGCAGTTATTAATCAAATCAAAGAAGTACCGTAGATTTTAAGAAGACCATGTCGTCATTCACATTTACGGTAATTCAGTGACTGATTAATCATGACCATGAGAAACGATAGTGATATGATTACACTAAACCACAAAACGTATTCAACAAAATAAAAGCATATCTCTTGTATGCGATGTAATAATGATTTCTTTTATTTATATAGGTGAAGAGATGATTCTCAACATGTTATAAAATATTACATGCAATATCTTTTACTTTTTAAGGAATTTTATAATTCAAAGGTACGTGATTAATGTCCTTAAATAGATTATTTAGAAATAAGTATGTGATCTTAATAAATTATCATTAGTCCTCAAAACGTTATAAATATGTACATGCAATTTAGTGTAATTTTTAAGGAAACATATTATTCAAAGGCGAAAGATTAACGTATCTATGTAAAAGGATAATATTTGAATAAATATGTATAACCACGAACTTTCTCGTTATAAGTAAATATGGATATATTAAAAATGGTCACATTGTACGTATTCCAAATGGTTTTTTAGTATAATAAATATACACCTATATAAATTACATATCTTATTTCAACAACATTGAATTTGTGAGAAAATAATAATATTAAAACTAATATTTGCAAGTAAAAAATATAATTTATTAAAATAAATGTAAAATTATATTTATAATTTTCTCTTATATGATAATTGTATAGTGACGTGACAATTAATAATCATATAAGAGAAACTCAATAGATTTAATGAGAACCATGTTTTGACTCATATTTATGGTGATTCATTGGTTGTTTAATCTCGACCACGATAAACTCCTTTTGAAAAGACTGAATGATTACACTAAACTATAATTTTTTCAAATAAATATAATGATTCCATATTGTGTGACACAATATTTATTTCTTTTGTTTTTATAGCAGTTTAAATTGTCGTTACAAAGTGACAAATATATACATGTGATTTAGTTAACTTATTTTCCGGAAACTTATAAGTGAATGGGGCTGGTTAATGTCCTTATGAGGATGGTCTACAAATACGTATGTGATCTCAACTAATTTTATGATTATACATAAATATGCATAGAATAACAACGGTTAGAAATTATTCCATATGGATCAAATAAAATATTAATAATTTGAATGACGTAAATAAAATCATTCTCGAAGAAAATTATATTGAAGTTGTTTTAAAATAATAAGTAAGCATTCTTATCTATCAATATTAAGGTATGTTCATAAATGAAAAATGTTAATTTCTAACATAATACTAAAGAATATAAAACATAATTTATTACATTACCTACAAAATAAAATTGATTACTCTTATGTCTTGATAATAAACACATACAAGGCAGTAATTAATCAAATCACAGAAGTACTGTAGATTTAAAGAAGACCATGTCGTCATTCACATTTACGGTAATTCAGTGACTGATTAATCATGACCATGAGAAACGATAGTGATATGATTAGACTAAACCACAAACAGTATTCAACAAAATAAAAGCATATCTCTTGTATGCGATGTAATAATGATTTCTTTTATTTATATAGGCGAAGATATGGTTCTTAACATGTTATAAAATATTACAAGCAAAATCATTTACTTTTTAAGGAATTTTATAATTCAAAGGTGCGTGATTAATGTCCTTAAATAGATTATTTAGAAATACGTATGTGATCTTAATAATTTATCATTAGTCCTCTAAACGTTATAAATTTGTACATGTAATTTAGTGTAATTTTTAAGGAAACATATTATTCAAAGACGAATGATTAACGTATGTAAAAGCATAATATTTGATTAAATCTGTAATAGCCACGAACTTTATCGTTATAAGTACGTATGGATATATTAAAAATGGTCACATTGTACGTATTCCAAATGGTTCTAGTATAATTAATATACACCTATATAAACTAAATATCTTATTTCAACAACATTGAATTTGTGAGAAAATAAAGATACTAAAACTAATATTTGCAAGTAAAAAACATATTTTATTAAAATAAATGTAAAATTATATTTATAATTTTCTCTTATGTGATAATTGTATAGTGACGTGACAATTAATAATCATATAAGAGAAACTCAATAGATTTAATGAGAACCATGTTTTCACTCAAATTTATGGTAATTCATTGGTTGTTTAATCTCGACCACGATAAACTCTTTTTGAAAAGACTGAATGATTACACTAAACTATAATTTTTTCAAATAAATATAATGATACTATATTCTGTGACACAATAATTATTTCTTTTGTTTTTATAGCAGTTTAAATTGTCGTTACAAAGTGACAAATATATACATGTGATTTAGTTAACTTATTTTCCGGAAACTTATAAGTGAATGGGGATGGTTAATGTCCTTATGAGGATGGTCTAGCAATACGTATGTGATCTCAACTAATTTTATCATTATACATAAATATGCATAGAATAACAACGGTCGGAATTTATTCCATATGGATCTAATAAAATATTAATAATTTGAACGACGTAAATAAAATCATTCTCGAAAAAAAATTATATTGTAGTTGTTTTAAAATAATACGTAAGTCTTCTTACCTCTCAATATTAGGGTATGTTCATAATAAATGAAAAATGATAATTTCTAACATAATACTAAAGAATATAAAACATAATTTATTACATTACCTACAAAATAAAATTGATTACTCTTATGTCTTGATAATAAACACATACAAGGCAGTTATTAATCAAATCACAGAAGTACCGTAGATTTAAAGAAGACCATGTCGTCATTCACATTTACGGTAATTCAGTGACTGATTAATCATGACCATGAGAAACAATAGTGATATGATTACACTAAACCACAAAACGTATTCAACAAAATAAAAGCATATCTCTTGTATGCGATGTAATAATGATTTCTTTTATTTATATAGGTGAAGAGATGGTTCTCAACATGTTATAAAATATTACATGCAATATTTTTACTTTTTAAGGAATTTATAATTCAAAGGTACGTGATTAATGTCCTTAAATAGATTATTTAGAAATAAGTATTTGATCTTAATAATTTATCATTAGTCCTCAAAACTTTATAAATATGTACATGCAAATTTGTGTAATTTTTAAGGAAACATATTATTCAAAGGCGAAAGATTAACGTATGTAAAAGGATAATATTTGAATAAATATGTATAACCACGAACTTTCTCGTTATAAGTAAATATGGATATATTAAAAATGGTCACGTTGTACGTATTCCAAATGGTTTTTTAGTATAATAAATATACACCTATATAAATTACATATCTTATTTCAACAACATTGAATTTGTGAGAAAATAATAATATTAAAACTAATATTTGCAAGTAAAAAATATAATTTATTAAAATAAATATAAAATTATATTTATAATTAGCTCTTATGTGATAATTGTATAGTGACGTGACAATTAATAATCATATAAGAGAAACTCAATAGATTTAATGAGAACCATGTTTTGACTCATATTTATGGTGATTCATTGGTTGTTTAATCTCGACCACGATAAACTCCTTTTGAAAAGACTGAATGATTACACTAAACTATAATTTTTTCAAATAAATATAATGATTCCATATTGTGTGACACAATATTTATTTCTTTTGTTTTTATAGCAGTTTAAATTGCCGTTACAAAGTTACAAATATATACATGTGATTTAGTTAACTTGTTTTCCGGAAACTTATAAGTGAATGGGGATGGTTAATGTCCTTATGAGGATGGTCTACAAATACGTATGTGATCTCAACTAATTTTATCATTATACATAAATATGCATAGAATAACAACGGTCGGAATTTATTCCATATGGATTAAATAAAATATTAATAATTTGAACGACGTAAATAAAATCATTCTCGAAAAAATTTATATTGAAGTTGTTTTAAAATAATAAGTAAGCATTCTTATCTATCAATATTAGGGTATGTTCATAAATGAAAAATGTTAATTTCTAACATAATAATAAAGAATATAAAACATAATTTATTACATTACCTACAAAATAAAATTGATTACTCTTATGTCTTGATAATAAACACATACAAGGCAGTTATTAATCAAATCACAGAAGTACCGTAGATTTAAAGAAGACCATGTCGTCATTCACATTTACGGTAATTCAGTGACTGATTAATCATGACCAAGAGAAACGATAGTGATATGATTACACTGAACCACAAAACGTATTCAACAAAATAAAAGCATATCTCTTGTATGTGATGTAATAATGATTTCTTTTATTTATATAACTGAAGAGATGGTTCTCAACATGTTATAAAATATTACATGCAATATCTTTTACTTTTTAAGGAATTTTATAATTCAAAGATGCGTGATCAATATCCTTTAATAGATTATTTAGAAATACGTATGTGATCTTAATAATTTATCATTAGTCCTCAAAACGTTATAAATATGTACATGCAATTTAGTGTAACTTTTAGGGAAACATATTATTCAAAGGCAAAAGATTAACGTATGTAAAATGATAATATTTGAATAAATATGTATAACCACGAACTTTATCGTTATAAGTAAATATGGTCACATTGTACGTATTCCAAATGGTTTCAGTATAATTAATATACACCTATATAAATTACATATCTTATTTCAACAACATTGAATTTGTGAGAAAATAAAGATATTAAAACTAATATTTGCAAGTAAAAACTACAATTTATTAAAATAAATGTAAATTATATTTATAATTTTCTCTTATGTGATAATTGTATAGTGACGTGACAAGTAATAATCATATAAGAGAAACTCAATAGATTTAATGAGAACCATGTTTTCACTCAAATTTATGGTAATTCATTGGTTGTTTAATCTCGACCACGATAAACTCTTTTTGAAAAGACTGAATGATTACACTAAACTATAATTTTTTCAAATAAATATAATGATACTATATTCTGTGAAACAATAATTATTTCTTTTGTTTTTATAGCAGTTTAAATTGTCGTTACAAAGTGACAAATATATACATGTGATTTAGTTAACTTATTTTCCGGAAACTTATAAGTGAATGGGGATGGTTAATGTCCTTATGAGGATGGTCTACCAATACGTATGTGATCTCAACTAATTTTATCATTATACATAAATATGCATAGAATAACAACGGTCGGAATTTATTAAAACTTATAATTAAAAGAATGCTAGGATTATCGGTTCGTAAAAGCTACGACGGTATATAGTCTAGGTAAACATGTATCGCAGTCGCGTAAGGGATGTAACAAATCCTATCGGTCTATGTTATCTAATAGCTCCTTTCGGCCTATGCTATTAGTTCCTAGGTCTCACAAATATTGGGTGTCAACAATAAGGGTGATTCCTAATTTCTAGGTCACATACCTTTCAGTCTTAGTAACTTAGCCGTCTTAATACGTTAACCAATGCCCTTTCCGTATCTTTCAATCTTGGGTAAGTCATTACTAACATCTACAAATCTCCTTTCAGTCTCATTATAGGGTGTTATAATTAACGAAACAAATAAAACAGCCTGAAAACATACGCGAGGTCGGTCGATCGACCAACTATTTCAGTCGATCGACCGACTACTCCAGTCGACCGACCAATTAAGCCAGTCGGTCGACCAGAGTCTGCTACAGGTCGGCTAAGTTTTATACCGTCTACGAAAATACTTACCTACATCCTAACATATGAGATTACCAACGCATGATAACAGTAAAAACAACAACTACAACGAAAATAACAATAAACATGGTGATTAAGACAGTAAACATGCAATTAACAAACATTAGGTTTAGGGATTCTAACTATCCGGTGCAAAAATAACAAAAGAAGAATAAACTGAATTGAGAAAGTAAATTACCGTAACAAAGGAAGTGGAAGAACTAAAAGATTAGAATTTAATTGAAATTTGCGTGGGAACTGATTGTTGAAAAAGGTATTCTAAAACTAATAAAAATAAAGAACCAAGAACTTTTATTGTAAACTAACCTAAGAATTTATGAGTAATACTAGATTAGGGTTTCTAAAAGATCATTAGTACATACGGGGAATTAAGCTTTTATAAGGATTTATCGTTGCTTCCCTCAAAACCTAGCTTAATCATGGGCTTAATGTGGCGTCTGACATCTTCGCTGATGGGCCATGTGGTCGATAGACCGATGATACTGGTCGATCGACCAACTATCGGGTTTCTGAAATATCGCGCATCAGGTACCTTGGTCGAGCAACCATAGTACCCTGTCGATCGACCAAATATCAGATGCAGTACTGCGTTCTAACGAATTCTGCAGCGCGCGTCGCTCTTAAAACAGCTGCCATTTCTTCGTTGCTCATCGTATTAAAGCGATTCTCGCGTCGTTGGAGAGCTAAGAGGATAATATTTCACCTCCAATTAGAATCACTCCATTATCATCTCTAGAACTCGAGATATAGCCATTTTAAGCAGGCTGCAATATCGTGAAGCGATTCTTCCCTTGTTAAAACTTGTGAATTGTATGCACCCTAGTTTATGCTATCTTCAGGCCTTGAAATGTGTGTTAGGCTTCGTTCCTTCTTGTACTTAGTAATGCAAATCACTTGAGGACGGGTTTGACTCGAAATCGCCTTATTTCCGTATAAATCTTCAATAATGCATAAAAATACGAAAGTAGACGAAATAGGAGAAATAATAACCAAAAACTCATAAATGAGCTATGAAATGCGTGTAAAAATAGATGTAAAACATCATAAAATAGACACGCATCAAATTCCCCAAACCAAACCTTGCTTGCCCTCAAGCAAGAGCTAAACTCGATCTTAAACTAATGGACCGATTTCAATCTCAGAGCGAAATTTACATGTCAACGAGGAAAAAGTAAATGAATCATGCAAACGAATTATAAATTTGTCAAACTTGCAAATCTATCGACTATAGAGACTTTTTGCCATGGACTCTCGCGGGTCGCTCAATTCACACATTAAGCAAAGGGTGAGTGTATGTAAAAGATAGAAAGAAGTATTTTGTAAAGACACTCACCTAACTTCGACCCATGAAAACATGCCTGCAATCTAACATGAAAATAAACTCTACAACCGTGCATATACACACCAATTAAGTGACTTTAACACACGCTGAGGTAAAGAAAGATGTGTGAGGTAATGGGTAAGAAAGGTTAAGATGTTTTTGGATAAGTGAGGTTAAATAGCCAAGCTAGCAAAACCGGGATCCAACAATGAATTTTCACAACTTCCAACCCAAAGGACTTAAACACGGTGCTATTTTGTAGCACAAAAACCCACAATATTTTCAAGGAAAAGACTCCCAAATGATTTGAATGAAGTACGGGAGTAATAAATGTCAAAGAAAGGCATTTTCTGAACAAACTGCACTTTTCTATTTCTGTCAGTTGGTCGACCGACCAAGTGATGCGGTCGGTCGACTGACTTGCAGTGTACTTTTTCGATTTTTTTTCTTTTTCTTTCTTTTTTTGTTTTTCTTTTCTTTTACCTTCTTTTTTCTTTCTTTCTTTCTTTTCTTTCTTTCTTTTTTTCTTCTTTCTTTTTTCTTTTCTCACATGAACATACAACAACAAAGGTGACTCATGTTCCCGTGACCACAAATACTAGCTTGGTTAAGGTAGGCTAAGTGTGGGATGTAGTTTTAGGGACAAAAAGACAAATTTGGTAATGTGAGACTTATGGGTGAAATAAGAAAAGAGGACCTCAAATGCACGTGTCGCAAATCACAAAAGAAGATAGCATACAGGTATATAGCAGGTTACGTTCATGTTTATGCATTTTGATGTAACATGTCTCAAGGAAAGTACTACTCATATCCTAGATAACTGGTCATGAATGAAACCAGAAATAAGCTCAAAAACTCAGAATGTATAGTAGTTTGCCAAAGATAAAAGTCAAGTTTTAAAGATTAACGACCAGTTTGACAAAAAACTCGTAGACTATGCATATGATTCTATACTAAAACATGTTGACAAGTGATACGTGCCTATTTTATGCATTTTATTTACTCTTTTGGCACGTATTTTCTTACACTTTCGTGACTTTTAGTTGCTTTTTCTCCCGAAACTGTCTACTTTGGCAATTTTATGTTTTGTATGTAGGAATACGCGGAAGTAAGCAAAACCAAGCCTTATTTGCCTTTTGGAAGCTGTTTCTGGAGCAGTAATTCGGATGGTACATTCAAGTATAATTATCGGGCCGGATCAAAGCTAAAAATAAAGAGGAGCGGTCGACCGACCTGCTATAGTGGTCGACCGACCGATGTTAAGAACGAAAACAGGCCCAGTTCTCCACGGAAGCCCAAATTCGCAGAAAATAAGTCCGCATTGGCAGAATCGGTCGACCGACCGAGAAAACAGGTCGACCGACCAGACCCTGTTTCGAGACTTCCGTTTTATTTTCTGATTTCCGAATCTTGTAATATTTCTTATTTAAGGAGACCAAAACTCTTCTATTAAAGAAAAAAGCAGTTTTTACCCTAGTAATCTTTACCAAGTACTTTATGTTGAAGACTCCATTGTTAGACTTTTTGGTATCAAGCTTTCATCTTTCTTCTTAGGATTTCCATTCAAGTTGTAAGTTTGTGATAATTAATCTTTCCTTTTAATTCAATCTTGTTATTCATCTTGTTGTTTTTTCTTATTTCATGTTCTCCCTTTTATTGTCTTCTTTAATTATGTTTATCTCTTTAATATTCTTAGTAATTGTTAGTTTCATAATTAGAAGTATGCATAGCTAATTCTTGTGATTAGGAATTAGGGGGACCATGTAAAAACTTGACTTTGATAAGTTTGATGATTAAATTACCAATCCCCCATTGTTGTTGGTGAACTAATCCTTAGGATTGAAAGATTATTAGGATTAGTTTAACAGCAACTTTGGGATAGCCCTTGAACGAAAGTTTAGTGCTTTTCTAGGAACCCTAAGACCGTAAGGATTGGGTAGAATTTTGACCTAAAGGTTTATTCTTTGTTCCTTGGGATTGTGTTATTTGATTATTTTACCCTTCATTGACTTGTTTTGACCATGGGGAACCAAAGTTCCTAATCTCCTTTCTATCTTATCTTAATTTTCTTGTTATTTTGTTACTTTAGTTGTTAGTTAAAATCCCATTTCAAACCCCCCCTTTTTTTGGTTACTTGCAATAGACTTTAAATTTACAAACATAATTTACCCTGTCTCTCTGTGGTTCGACCCTTGACTTATCCTAACTGAGTTTAAGCTGAGGTTTTATAAATCTTATCTTTGGCACCCCTCAACGACGGGTGTCAAATTTTGGCGCCGTTGCCGGGGAGACGGTATAATTTTGTTTGTTAATTTTTAGTTTATTTTTTTCTTGTCTTAAGGAACTTAGGTTCCTTAAGACCGTTCTTACCTTTTTCTTCTAGTGTGGTTTAGAAGACAGGTTTTTGAGAGGAAGGCTTGAGTACTCTCTTTATGGACTCTATTTATAGCTACCTACAGCCGAAGCCTAAAGATTTACCGAAGGGATTCACCTTGCCTAAACCCACCACTGGCTCCTTTGAACTCCGCCCGACTCATATTTCTTTGGTAGAGCAGAGTCGATTTTCTGGTCTACCCGATGAAGATCCAATAAAGCATGTTACAACCTTCACAGATTATTGTTGTTTCATACCCCTACCTGAAGGGGTATCTAGAGATGAGGTGCTGGCAACTATGTTCTTGTTCTCATTAAAAGGAGACGCGCAAGAATGGTACCGGGACCTTAACAAGACAAGTGAAGGGGTTACAGATTGGACCGCCTTGGCCTTGGCTTTTTACAAGAAATACTTCCCTCTTGCAAAAGCTGAGGACTTGAGAAACCAAATCCGTAACTTTCAGCAGGGACCTGATGAAGGATTTTGTGAAGCATGGGATCGATTCAAGAAATTGGTCCGTTCTATCCCTCACCATAACCTTCCACAATGGGACCTATGTAACCGTTTTTACAACTCTCTTTATGATGACTATAAAATGGTTCTTGATGTGGCCGCCAATGGGAGATTTCAGAACAACACCGATCATATGAAGGGTTGGAAAACCATTGAAGACATGGCGGTACATAAGGCTACTTTTAAGGGTTCACGTGGGAATTCAAGAAGGCTGAATGTAGAGATGAATAGAGTGATGGCTCTTGAGACAACAGTCGAAGCCCGTTTCGAAAAGCTTGAAGCAACCCAGCTGAAGCTTGAAAGTGCGAACCTAGTTACTACGGTCGACAACACGGGAGAAATTGAGAAATTAAGAGCTATTGTTGATGCCTTAACCACGGCAGTTTTTAAGATGAATGAGGCTCACTGCACTTCCACGAAGATTTTTGAGGAGCACTTGATGAACATAGCCAATCAAAGAACTAGCTCTCCAGCTAGTTTTGAGGGACCCATGGAGACGCTGAACGTCATAAATCTAAGGAGTGGCCGTGTTTGTGAAGAAGCAACTCAAGAGGATGATCCAGCCGAGATTCCGACCAAAGAATCCGATCCCGTCAAAGGAGCAGGAGGTCGACCGACCGCTACTGTAAGTCGATCGACCACTGTTCCTGACGTGAGATCAGATTCCGAAAAAAGAAAAAAATCGGATTTTGCAGACTCTGGTCGACCGACCACGGATACTGGTCGACCGACCGACGTTCCTGAGCAGAGTGCCGTTTTGACTCCGGAATCGCTGGATCCTTCCTTCATTCAAGACCTTACTGAAATTTTACAACTGAAAAAGCCAAAGGTTGCTGATCCTATGGCTAAAGTCACCATTCCTTATCCTGAAAGACTGAAAAATTCAAAGGAGGATAAGAAATTTGGTAAGTTTTTAGAGATGGTGAAGAATCTTGAGGTAACCATCCCTTTCACTGACTTAATTACCCAGGTACCTTCTTATGCTAAATTCATGAAAGATATTTTAAGTCGTAAGAGGAACTTTCAGGACGACGGTGCTGTTGCTCTTGTGGAAGAATGTTATGTTCTTTCACAAGATAATATAGCACCCAAGTTAAAAGACCCAGGTAGTTTTTCCATCCCTTGTACCATAGGTAATCATTTAATAGGGAAAGCCCTTTGTGATCTAGGGGCTAGCGTCAGTGTCATACCTTATTCTGTATGTGAAAGACTTGGTTTAGGTAGACTTAAAGTCACCAATATTACCGTACAGATGGCTGATAGATCAACCCAAAGACCACTAGGGGTCTTGGAGGATGTCCCAGTAAAAGTGGGAAAGTTCTTTATTCCTGTGGATTTCGTTGTTTTAGACATTGCTGAGGATAGTCGAATACCTATTATTTTAGGTAGACCTTTTTTACACACAGCTGGGGCTGTGATAGATGTCAAACGCGGGACCATTACTTTAGAGATTGGGGATGACACTATCAAGTTTAGTCTTGCCCATAAGGCAACTATTCCTACTGATGATACTTGTTGTTCCATCGATATTGTAGACAGGAATGTTATCCTTAATTGGAGGGAATCCTTGACCAAGGATCCCTTAGATGATCTGACGATTTTGGATAAGTGTGCAGGTACTCCAGCTGAGGATGCTGAAAAGCTGGATTTGATAGAAGAAGAGGAAGAGGAATATGAGCTCACTGAAGAAGAGAATGAGAAGCTCATAAGCCTAGCTAATGCAAGTCTGGTAAACATGTGCTATTCTATAGATACTAACTCTGTTCAGGCAGTTGAGGTAAAAGCACCAGAGCGTAAACCACTTCCTCCTAATCTTAAATATGTTTTTCTAGATGATACTGAGCAATACCCTGCAATTGTTAGCTCTAAACTTAGTCCTGACCAACTTTCTGCCTTAATGACTGTTCTTAAAAAGAATAGAAAAGCTCTAGGTTATTCTTTGGATGATATTAAGGGCATAAGCCCTGATGTTTGTATGCACAAAATAGATTTAGAGGAAGGGCATAAGCCTTATAGACAGGGACAGCGTAAATTGAATCCTAAGATGCAGGATGTAGTTATGGCTGAGGTTATGAAGCTTCTTGATGCAGGTATTATTTATCCAGTTGGCAACTCTAAGTGGGTTAGCCCAGTTCAGGTGGTTCCTAAGAAAGGAGGGACCACAGTGGTTAAAAATGATAAAAATGAGTTAATACCAACTAGAGCTGTGACTGGGTGGCGGATGTGCATTGATTATAGACAGTTAAATGCCGCCACCAAGAAAGACCATTTCCCCCTTCCTTTTGTTGACCAAATGACTGAAAGATTGGCTTCTAATAAATTCTTCTGTTTTCTAGACGGTCATTCAGGTTTCTTCCAGATTCCCATCCATCCTGATGATCAGAGTAAGACTACTTTTACATGTCCACAGGGTGTTTTTGCCTATCGCAGGATGCCTTTTGGGTTATGCAATGCTCCTGCTACTTTTCAAAGGTGTATAATGGGTATTTTTTCAGACTTTATAGAAAACATTATGGAAGTATTTATGGATGATTTCTCTGTTTACGGTAATGCTTTTGATCAATGCTTAGCTAATCTTGATAAAGTCTTGCAGCGATGTATTGATGTAAACCTTGTCTTAAATTGGGAGAAGTGTCATTTTATGGTTACTGAAGGGGTAGTTTTAGGGCATCTAATTTCAGATAAAGGTATACATGTTGATAAAGCAAAGGTGCAAGTGATTGAGCAATTACCCCCTCCTATTAATGTCAAAGGGGTGAGAAGTTTCTTAGGGCACGCAGGTTTTTACAGGCGTTTCATTAAGGACTTCTCTAAAATTGCTAAACCACTTACACAATTGCTTCTTAAAGATGCCATTTTTGATTTTTCTGATGAGTGCCTTTCAGCTTTTAACAGGTTGAAGGAAGCTTTGGTCTCAGCACCAATCATCCAGCCACCAGATTGGGATCTCCCATTCGAGATCATGTGCGATGCTAGTGATTATGCTCTGGGTGCTGTGCTTGGTCAAAGGAAGAACAAGGCTCTTAATGCTATATACTATGCGAGCCGCACCCTGGATGAGACTCAAGTCAACTATTTCACCACAGAGAAGGAGATGCTAGCCGTCATATTTGCCTTAGAAAAATTTAGATCATATTTAGTAGGTAATAAGGTAATTGTTTATACTGACCATGCAGCTTTAAAAGGACTTTTTCAAAAGAAGGATTCAAAGCCAAGACTTTTAAGGTGGATCCTCCTTCTCCAAGAGTTTGACATTGAGATCAGGGACAAGAAAGGCGCGGAAAACGTGGTAGCTGACCATTTATCTCGCCTGCAGCTGACTGATGGGGAAGATTCTTTACCTATTGATGATTCGTTTCCTGATGAAAGTTTATTTATCATTAATAGTTCAGGTTCTTATCCCCCTCCTTGGTATGCTGATTTTGCTAATTTTGCTGTTACAGGTAAAATCCCTCCTGAGTTGTCTTGGCAACAAAAGAAGAGATTTATGTTTGATGCGAAACAGTATTTTTGGGATGACCCTTATGTTTTTAAAGAATGCGGAGATGGACTTATCCGGAGATGCGTCCCCAAATGGGAGGTGAAGGACATTCTCGAAGCATGTCACTCTTCTGCATATGGTGGTCACCATGGTCCATCTAGGACCGTGGCCAAGGTACTACAGTCTGGTTTTTATTGGCCTACTTTACATGCTGACTGTAGAAATTTTGTAGGTAACTGTGATGCCTGTCAAAGGACTGGGAATGTCTCAAAAAGACATGAGATGCCACAAGTAGGTATTTTAGAAGTAGAGATTTTTGATGTTTGGGGCATTGATTATCAAGGACCTTTTCCCAGTAGTCAAGGTAACAGGTATATTCTTGTAGCTGTTGATTATGTATCTAAGTGGGTAGAAGCTATTGCTACTCCCCATTGTGATGCAAAAGCTGTTATTAAGATGTTTAAAAAAATCATATTTCCTCGTTTTGGTGTCCCTAGGGTTGTCATAAGTGATGGAGGTATGCATTTTAAGGAGAAACGCTTAGGTGACTTGTTAAATAAATTCGGTGTCCAACACCGTAGGGGTTTAGCTTATCACCCTCAGACTAGTGGTCAAGTTGAGATCTCTAATAGAGAACTTAAGGAGACCCTAGCCAAGGTAGTTTCTAAGTCTAGGAAAGATTGGAGTCTAAAACTTGATGATGTTTTATGTGTTGGGGCTGGTGTCCTTGACAATTAAGTACAATGACTTATTAAATCTCTTTAAGGATCACAAGGGCATACTTTTGTATTATTACCAGTTGATCCACGTTTATCAATAACGGTTGGCTTGCTAGATAAGTTTGACGTTATTGTCATACGGATGGCGGTGATCAACTGGTCCCTATACGTCACACCTATAGGACACGTTTGAGAGATGTGAAGGTATGAAAATACAGTCACATTTATGCCGGATATGACTAAACAGTTAGTCAGAGGTGTTGACTAATAAATTAGTCAATAAGATGTTGAGATTATTATTTAATACGGATTAAATAATTTTAGCTAATACGGATTACAAGATTAATTCGTAAATTAAATATAAACGGTTATATTTAATTAAATATAGTATTCGCGTATTAATATAAACAGTTATATTAATTTGGGTAATTATACAATATCGTATTTTGTCAGACCATTATTAATATATCGACTGTATTAATATCTGATAACATGTTACGATTTATAAAAAAAACCCGCGAACAACTTAAAGCTAAACGGGTCGAATCACGCAAAGGTATAAGGTAAGAGTGGAAAAAGCCCACCCTTACCCAAGACCCATTCGGCCGACCTAAGTAATACAAAAGGAGAGTCTTTCTCCTTTTGTCACTTACTGGTAATTCATAATTCTCACAATTAGGGTTTTGAGAACATCTTTTTCCCAAAACTCAGATCTCACATCTAAAACCTCTCAAAAGCTCTCCCCATATTGCAAGGCAATTGGAGAGTATTTTCTAGCACACGCGGCATCATCTCAATCAAGTCTTGGGTGCAAGTTATAGGAGGGAATTTACTTTAATTCCTGTTCTTAGGCCATAAGCACAAAGGACCAAAGGTTGAATTCTTTTTCTTATCCTTTTTAATCTTATGACTATAAACACAACTGTATTTTTCATTATAATCCTGCAAGTTTAGGGTGAATACATGCTTTATTCCCCACAAGTGGTATCAGAGCCTTAGGCCATGAAAATTTTACTTTTGTGTTTTTCATAAGTTTTTTTTTAAAGATTTTGAAAAATCTCGTTTCTGCCGCTGCGTCGGTCGGTCGACCAGTATTAGCGGTCGGTCGACCGCCCCTGTGTGAGTTTTCTGTTTTTTTTTTTAAAAACAGTTTCCTTTATGAGTTTTCGATCTTGTTTTTCGATTCCTGTTTACATATTGTTAATTAATCGATATTCTTAACAATATGTGAACCCTTGTTGATGTTAATTTTGATTTACTTGTTTTAATCAAAGTTTAAAAGGTAAAAACTTGTTTTAATTTCAAAAAGTGCAGCGTTTTGCGTTTTCTCAAATTCGTTTTTACTACTTGTTGGTCGGTCGACCTAATTAATAGGTCGGTCGACCGATTTTACTGTTGCAGTTTTTTCCGTTTTTCGGCAGGAGGTCGGTCGACCACAAGTTTAGGTCGGTCGACCTCCCCCCCTGTAACAGACTCGTTTTTTTTATTTTCGAAAATAACATGTTTTATTTTCACATGGCTTAAAATAATATACTATATACGGAAATAGTGTATTATTTAGTGAAACGGTTCACCCTCGTTTGATACATATTGTTTTAAAACAGTTTAAAATAATGGATTATATGTTTGTTAAAATTGGTGATTAAAACGGTATAGTCACTTAATTTTAATCTTAAAAGGTGGTTTGGTATAAATTTATTAATCATAATAACAGTATTATGTCATGTAAAAATTGTTTTTAGTTGATGCATTTTATTTATCGTCTTGTGAATGCCTTGAATGCTTTCAATAACGTATTTAATTTTTGCAAACGGTTGTAACTTAGTGTGGCCTTAGAAGATTGTGTCACCGTAATGAAGGGACACGATCTTGCTTGTAATTTTGAGATCTTGAATCTCCGTTTTGGGTTTTTGCCATGTAATTACTTTTGTATTTAAATTAGAATGTATCTAGGACTACTTTTGTAATTTAAATTAGTAATTTTGTGAAGACCAAAGACAAGACGGAGGCCGGATGCTCACTCCCGCTGCAAGGACCAAGATGGAACATCAAGACAAGCTTCTAGGGTCCAACAGTGGATTCCAAGTTGTTTTATGTTTATTTTGGTAGGATAGGCCACACTAGGACTTTTATTTACGTTTATTGCATTTATCTTTACGCTTTCATCGATAATAGCTTGCATCATATTCCGCCTAAAAACCAAACCACCTATATCATGCCTGAAAACTGACTCATGTAGAGGTCACGCGTTAGTTTTCTGTGACAATACAGATGTCACATGTCAATTTAAAAGCCATCACTTTATTTAATTCATTCACGCAAATGCTAGTTTTTAGTTCACTTAAATATCGATAAATAAGAGTTGATGGGGTCTTCCTCGTATAACCAAAAATTGAGACTAGTCTTTATAAATCAGCCTCCCATGAATCCCTTCTTCGTCGGTAGGCATAATATGACCCCTTCTACGTCGGGTAAGTGGGAACAGATGATTTATTTTATCTCAACATCATGGTCACTCGATAATATTCCAGTGACTGAGATGGACTAATAGATAGGATTTACGGAAATCTATCGACCAAGAGTTCCAACGATTGGAATTAGCCAAACTGTGGGCTTATCAATATACGGAAATTGAGTCTTGGGATCGTTTATATAATTCTTGAGGGAGATCAATTATATAAATGCATGAGTCTACGAGTTTAAATTCAATTTAATATAGACTTAAATCACAACAATAAGTCGCTTATATGGTTTTGTTTTATCTTCTTTCAGTGTAGAACACGTTCATTAAAACTGCTGTAAAACTAAAATGGCTGGTGAAGACCCAATGCCAAGTGCCAAGCTAGCACGTGAATCCTGGCTAAAAGCCTTCATGGACTCCATGAATCAGTCAACTAGACTGAGGAATGATGGGTCAAACTTCTCTGACTGGGAGGCAGCACTACGGAATGCTGCCATTGCTGACGGAAAGCTTAAGTTTTTAACTGAGCCCATTCCGGCACACCCAGGAACTGGAGCTAGAGCCAACGATGTTCGCGCTCATAGCGACTTCGTCATGGAAGCGGGTGCGATAAAGAACGTACTCATCTATGCAATGGAATCTAATTTGCAAAGACGCTTCATAACCCATGGTGCAAACAAGATTTTCACCACGCTCACTAACGAATTCTCCAAGGCTCCGAGAATCGTTTCTTATGAGCATACCTGTCGCTTCTTTGAGGCGAAACTCCAGAAGGGCCAAGCTGTTAGCCCACATATTCTCAACATGATTGAGAATATCGAGAAACTGGAGACCCTAAACTGCAAGATCAGTGAGAACATCATCGTTGATCGCATGCTTCATTCGCTTCATGATGGGTTCGCCCTCTTTAGGGCCAACTACTACATGAACGACATGAAGAAGACTCCCCATGAGCTCCACTCCCTTCTCGTACAGACTAAGAAGGATCTAAAGTTGAGTGGGAGTCTAAAGCAGGATGTTCTCATGATCTCAAGTAAGGGAAAAGGTAAAGGGAAGGCTAAAGCTCAGGGCGACCTAGCGGTAGGTAGGCCCAGGTTCAAGAAACCAGGATTTGCTAAGAGTGGGCCAGGTGAGTCGAGTAACTCACAAGGCAAGACAAAGAGCAAGGATACAAGCATGGAATGTCACCATTGCGACAAGACTGGGCATTGGAGGCGCTCATGCCCCGTGTATCGCGAGGACATTAAGGCAGGCCGTGTTACTCCTGTTGGTATGTCTTCTTCTTCTTTTATTCACATGATTGAGATTAACCATGCAAGTTGCGGAACTTGGGTACTTGATACTGGTTGTGGTTCTCATCTATGTAATCATGTGCAGGGCCTCCGAAACCAAGAACCCCTAACCAAGGGTGAGGTGGACCTGCGTGTCGGGAATGGAGCACGTGTGGCTGCAGTCTCGAAGGGAACATACGTAATCCAGCTTCCAAGTGGATTCGAGTTATTTTTATATAACTGTTATTATGTTCCTAGTTTATCCAAAAACATTATTTCAGTTTCTGCACTTGACAAACTTGGTTTTTCATTTGTAATAGAGAATAATAGCTGTATTTTCTCCTTACACAATATGATTTATGGCAAGGCAGTTTCCATGAATGGAATTTATGTTTTAGATCAAACTACCGAGATATTACATGTGAATAATAAAAGAATAAAGGTAGGTGACAAAGATCAAACTTACCTATGGCATTGTCGTATGGGACACATAAATGAGAAACGCGTTAAACAGCTCATACAGAATGGAGCTATTTCGCCCTTTGATTTCGAATCATATGGCACGTGTGAATCATGTCTCATTGGCAAAATGACTCGTATTTCCTTCAAAGGTGTTGGAATGCGCGCTGCCGACCTATTAGGACTCATACATACGGACGTATGTGGCCCTATGTCGATCAACGCACGAGATGGCTATAGGTATTTCATCACTTTCACGGATGATTTGAGTAGATATGGCTATGTCTACTTAATGAAGCACAAAAGTGAATCCTTTGACAAGTTCAAAGAATACCAGAATCGGGTACAGAACCAGCTGGGTAGAAAGATTAAAGCACTACGCTCGGATCGTGGTGGTGAGTATCTTTCACGCGAGTTTGATCAACACCTTAAAGACTGTGGGATCGTGCTACAGTTGACTCCACCTGGAACACCACAATTAAATGGTGTGTCCGAACGGAGAAATCGAACTTTACTTGATATGGTTCGATCCATGATGAGTCACACCGTTGTGCCTGATTCATTGTGGGGCTATGCTCTTTTGTCGGCCGCTCTAATACTTAACCGAAGTCCGTCTAAAGCTGTTGACAAGACTCCATTCGAGTTATGGAAGGGAACGGTCCCTAACTTGTCCTTTATTCGGGTTTGGGGCTGCGAGGCTTATGTCAAGTGGAGACACGAGGATAAGCTCGGCCCGCGATCGGTCAAGACGTACTTTATAGGCTATCCAAAGGGAACGTTTGGTCATTACTTCTACTCGCCTACCGAACAACGTGTTTTTGTTGCGGCTAGTGCGACGTTCTTAGAGAAAGAATTTCTCGAGAACAAGTCGAGTAATAGAACCTTCGAGTTATCGGAGGTTCAAGAACCAACTACCGAGCAACCATTGGAGGAAACAGTACCTTCAACCGAGGCTGCGGTAGATATCCCTGAGGAACCTAGGAGGTCAGGAAGAGTCTCTATTCCACCGGACAGATACATTGGTATGGTCGAGGAACACGATACAGATGACGTCTTACTCCTAGAGGGTAATGAACCCACAACCTATAAAGGTGCCATGACCAGTTCTGACTCAAAGCTATGGCTAGAAGCCATGCAATCCGAGATGGACTCCATGTATGAGAACAACGTGTGGGATCTTGTGCACCTACCTGCAAAGGTACGTCCCCTTCAATGCAAATGGCTTTACAAGATAAAGCATGCCGTGGAAGGACAACAAGATATCCATAAGGCTAGACTAGTTGCTAAAGGTTTCACCCAAGTGCCAGGCTTGCACTACGATGAGATCTTTGCACCCGTAGTCATGCTACGTTCCATTCGGATTATCTTAGCGATCGCCGCATTTCATGACTATGAAATATGGCAAATGGACGTTAAAACCGCCTTCTTAAACGGTTATTTGGAGGAAGAGTTGTACATGGTACAACCCGAGGGTTTTATCGATCCAGCACATCCTAAGAAAGTTTGCAAGCTTAAGAGTTCCATCTATGGACTTAAGCAAGCATCGCGGAGTTGGAATCATCGCTTCGACCAAGTGATAAAAGAGAATGGGTTCATTCGATCAGTCGAGGAACCATGTCTCTATATCAAGTCGAGTGGGAGTAAGATTGTATTCCTAGTACTGTATGTCGATGACATACTCTTGATTGGGAATGACATACCTCTCTTATCTTCGGTTAAAGCATGGTTGAAAAACCATTTCCAGATGAAAGATCTGGGAGAGGCACAAAGAATTTTGGGCATCCGTATCTACAGGGATAGATCACGACGGATGTTGTCTCTCAGTCAGGAATCTTATATAAAGAAGATTCTGGAGAGATTCAGCATGACGAACTCCAAGAAGGGGTTCCTTCCTATGACTCCTGGGCTTCACTTGAGCAAGACTCAAGAAGCTAAGTCAGTGGAAGAGAAAGAGCGCATGAGTCGGATTCCTTATGCTTCGGCAATAGGATCGATCATGTATGCCATGATATGCACACGTCCTGACGTTGCATATGCATTGAGTATGACAAGTCGATTCCAAGCTCATCCAGGTGAACAACACTGGATGGCCGTGAAAAACATTCTTAAGTACCTACGGAGGACTAAAGATTGGGGATTGACTTATGGAGGCGACTCAACGCTCTGCGCCACGGGTTACGCAGATGCTAGCTTCCAAACAGATTGAGATGACTCGAAATCTCAGTCTGGATTTGTCTTTACTCTTAATGGCGCTGCTGTCAGCTGGAAAAGTTCTAAACAGAGTGTTACAGCAGATTCTACGACTGAGTCCGAGTACTATGCCGCCTCAGAAGCAGCTAAGGAAGCAATATGGATGCGTCAATTCTTACAAGGACTATCAGTAGTGCCTAGTTCGAATGACCCAATCACCGTCTATTGTGACAATAGCGGTGCCATCTTCCAAGCTAAGGAGCATAAGTCTAGCAGCAAGGCTAGGCATGTACAACGGACAGCTCATCTAATCAGAGATTACGTGGAGCAAAAGGAGATTTTTATTGAAAAGATCGCTACGGATGACAACATAGCCGATCCTCTCACAAAAGCATTACCACGTGATAAGCATGAAGGGCACATTCATTCCATGGGAATTGGATGTATTCCTAAGTTGTAGTACTCTTTTATGAATTCATGTAATAATTCATTTTCTCGTGTACTCTATTCAACCTTATTGTTATGATATAAAATGTTTTGTTTCTCATGTGGAATTGTACGCCAATTTTGAACACCACAAAGTGAACTGATTAACATTACATCGTTTTGGTCCTTGATTACCCACTTGAGCTGATAACTCAGGTAATCATTTTGTGACGTTGGTTGATGGTGGGTTCAACGAGCCATAAGTCACGTGGATGACTGACCAATCACAAAGGCGAGTTATACGGATATCTCGTAGGACACCCCGTGACAACGTTATGGAGTCCTAAATGTTTTATAACATTGGGTGCCAGGTCGTGGATAGGACCTCCATAGTGTTCCTTAGAGTCGAGTCTTTTGACCTTCAACTGTCTCTTGAGATTAAGACAGATTTTGGGTAACTTTGGTTTCTTTCCCACGGTCACCGTAACAGGGGCCAAGAGGATTTTTTTTCTGGGTTATTTCATGCTGGGCGATATCGGCAGGATTCGAGTTGAGGGAAATATCCAAACCCTTATCAGGATTTTATCATTTCTCAGGGCCACTCGAGGAGTAGTAACTGAAATGCATGGCCATGCTCGAATACAGATTCGTTTTATCAGTTAAGTTACTCTCTAGTCGGGGAAACCACTCTTGATACAGATCGCTTGTGAGATACGACCTTTGCGAATGCGGATTTGCAAATTGTCTTACATATGAGATTCGGTTATCGCACCTACACTTGTACGGACAAGTGGGAGTTTGTTGGAGATTGTGTCCTCCACATGTAGTGTGATAACGTCATTGCACATACCCTTGTACGGACAAGTGGGAGATTGTTGGGGCTGGTGTCCTTGACAATTAAGTACAATGACTTATTAAATCTCTTTAAGGATCACAAGGGCATACTTTTGTATTATTACCAGTTGATCCACGTTTATCAATAACGGTTGGCTTGCTAGATAAGTTTGACGTTATTGTCATACGGATGGCGGTGATCAACTGGTCCCTATACGTCACACCTATAGGACACGTTTGAGAGATGTGAAGGTATGAAAATACAGTCACATTTATGCCGGATATGACTAAACAGTTAGTCAGAGGTGTTGACTAATAAATTAGTCAATAAGATGTTGAGATTATTATTTAATACGGATTAAATAATTTTAGCTAATACGGATTACAAGATTAATTCGTAAATTAAATATAAACGGTTATATTTAATTAAATATAGTATTCGCGTATTAATATAAACAGTTATATTAATTTGGGTAATTATACAATATCGTATTTTGTCAGACCATTATTAATATATCGACTGTATTAATATCTGATAACATGTTACGATTTATAAATAAAACCCGCGAACAACTTAAAGCTAAACGGGTCGAATCACGCAAAGGTATAAAGTAAGAGTGGAAAAAGCCCACCCTTACCCAAGACCCATTCGGCCGACCTAAGTAATACAAAAGGAGAGTCTTTCTCCTTTTGTCACTTACTGGTAATTCATAATTCTCACAATTAGGGTTTTGAGAACATCTTTTTCCCAAAACTCAGATCTCACATCTAAAACCTCTCAAAAGCTCTCCCCATATTGCAAGGCAATTGGAGAGTATTTTCTAGCACACGCGGCATCATCTCAATCAAGTCTTGGGTGCAAGTTATAGGAGGGAATTTACTTTAATTCCTGTTCTTAGGCCATAAGCACAAAGGACCAAAGGTTGAATTCTTTTTCTTATCCTTTTTAATCTTATGACTATAAACACAACTGTATTTTTCATTATAATCCTGCAAGTTTAGGGTGAATACATGCTTTATTCCCCACATTATGGGCCTATAGAACCGCGTTCAAAACTCCAATAGGAATGTCACCATTCAGATTGATTTATGGTAAAACTTGTCATTTACCAGTTGAGTTAGAACGTAAGTCTTGGTGGGCTATATGTGATCTTAACTTAGACCCTAATCTTTCCCGTGAGAAACGTTTATTGCAGCTTAATGAGTTAGAAGAATTCAGGTTGTTAGCCTATGACAATGCCAGGATCTACAAAGAGAAAACAAAGCGCTGGCATGACAAGAGAATCATTAGGCGTGATTTTCAGGTAGGTGATAGGGTTTTGCTTTTTAATGCTCGTATTCGTCTTTTTCCTGGTAAGCTGAAATCCAGGTGGAGCGGACCTTACACCATCACAGCTGTCTCAAAATTCGGGTCAATCGAATTAGAAACCTCATCTGGTGAGAGGTTCAAAGTCAATGGCCAATATGTGAAGCACTTCCGAGGAGAAAATGAGTATGTCGGAAAAGTCGAAGTTTCTTACTTTGACCCTTTTTAGGATGCTCCTTAGAAGGTAAAAGGTCGTGCGGGACCTCTTAAACCAGCGCTGCACGGAAGGCAACCCGTGCTTTAGTTTAAATTTTGGTTTTTCTTCTTATTTTTCGTTTTACCCTTTGGTGGAAATTGAAATCTCTGCAGAAAAGAAAAAAAAAAAAGAGAATTCGTCAGTACAGTGGTCGACCGACCGACTTTTCTGGTCGACCGACCACACTGACAACTGTATGTACTTTTTCTGACAGAGTAAGTAAAAATGCAAGCAGGTAAAAGTACAGTGGTCGACCGACCGGTTTTTCTGGTCGACCGACCACAATTTTTTTTTTACGGTTTTATTTTTCAGAGTCTAATGTCACGGGTCTGTTATGTTTTGAAAATACAATTATTGTTTTCACTCCTTCACTTTCCCAGCATCCCCTCTCTCTCATAAAACCCTAAAAACTATTCACCCACCTTCCTCCTTCACCATTTTACTTACTTTCTTTCATTTTCCATCCTCAAGGTATGTTTCTCTTTCATTTTCTTTCTCTATTTTCAGTTTTATACCTTCTTATTTTCGTTTTAGGTAGTATTAGCTTATCTTTTTAAGTTCAATTTTGCTCTTAATTCCGTTTACATGCTTGTTTGTGTGTTTTTATCTTAGTTTTCTTCTTCTTTTTAAGTTTATATGCTTAGATCTGTAATTTTTGAGTGATTTTGTGCTGATTAGGATAGTTTAATTCTTCCCTATAAATTTTATGCCTCTTTCCGCGCGAAATTCAAATCGCGAAAACCGACCTTTGCACTGTTCACGGTCGACCGACCAGAAACGGAGGTCGGCCGACTGAATTTTGAATTTTCTGGGTTTTTATTTTACAGATCTGTGTTTATTGTGTTTTTCTGACGATTGTCGGTCGACCGACCCGAAACTGAGGTCGGCCGACCAGAACCGTGTTTTCCTGAGTTTAATTCTTATGCAGTCTCTGAACTTTCTTTCGCATCGCGGTCGACCGACCTGGTTTTCCGGTCGACCGACCACAATTGCATTTTTCCTGAGTTTTTCAGTTTCTGATTTCCTGTTACAGCAGAAATCACAGACCATCTTGAAAAAGTTGGTCGACCGACCTGCAACTGTAGTCGGCCGACCAGAGCTGTGATAAAAGTTTCTGTTTTGCAATTTTTCGTGCCTAATTTTGTTAAAGCAATGTTTTCATATGCTCATAAGACTTGTATCTTTATTTGAACTTTTCAGATTTACGATGTCTAGCCGTGATCAAGGTGGGAAGCGCGCACGCACTTCGGGTACAAGCACTTCTAGAGGACGTGTCTCTAGGACGCGAGGTTTGGCGGTGCAGGACACGGATAGTTTACCGAACTATCCACAGATCACTTTCAGCTCTCCGGCCCAGAAGGCCCGATTCCTCCATCTTACTGCCTATTGTGTGGTTGTGGCGACCCGTTTCCTGTGCGTTCCAGCCTTGCATGCTTTGGGATGCCACGACGAGGTAGTATCTATGCTCATTGGGACCGGGTTTGCAGGACTCGCCACCATGGACGAGATTACCTACCGCCTTCTCACTCTTGAGTTCTTCTCCTCCTTCACCTTTGATTCAGGGGCACTTCACCCCGGCTATGATAATTTTTGTATCTCTTTTCGCATGTTCAATGAAACTTATGCTTTAACTTTAACCCAATTTGCTCAAATTTTGGGTCTGTCTTCTGAGGGTCTTACTGATGACCCCACGGGGTCGTATTCTGATATGTGGTCCTGTATTTCTGATTTCAGCGATGTTGATGCCCGTCGTTGAGGGTACCAAAGATAAATTTATAATTCCTAACCTTAACAATAGATAGTGAAAGTCAGGGTCGAACCACAAAGAGGTGGGGAATGTTTATTGTTTTAATGTTAATGTTTAAAGGTAACAAATTTGGGGGTTGATTGGTTGATTACTATATCTAAAGCAAAAATTAAAATAAAACAAGAATTAAAAGATGAGAATAAAATATAATAAAAGAGGATGCTAGGATGTTCGGGTAATAAATAGCTAAGGTAAAATAAATCCTAAGGTCAACATGTATTGCAGTCGCGTAAGGGGGTGTAACATATCTTTTTAGGTCTATGCTACCTAATAGCTCCTTTCGGCCTATGCTATTAGTTCCTAGGTCTCACAATTATTGGGTGTCAACAATAAGGGTGATTCCTAAATCCCAGGTTACATACCTTTCAGCCTTGAGTAACCTATCCGTCTTAAGGTGTAAACCAATGCCCTTCCCGTATCTTTCAATCTTGGGTAGGTCATTACTAACATCCTACAAGTCTCCTATTGGTCTCATTGCAGGATATTATAATTTATAAGAAAAGACGAAATAAGAAAACAGACGCGAGTGGTCGACCGACCGGCTACTCCAGTCGGCCGACCACGGCCTCGGTCGACCGACCGACTACTCCAGTCGGCCGACCGAGGTCCTGCTACAGGTCGGGTTTTCGGATTTTATTTACCTATGCATATTATTCCCTACATCCTAACATATGAAAATTAGTTACTCATAACTGTTAAGACGAATATAAAATTGGGAATAAACATGAAGAACATAGTAATTAATCTAAACATGCAAGATTCAATAAAGCTTGGGATTCTAACTTAACAATTGTAGTAAAAGCAATAAGAAAAATAATGAAACTAGATCAAAGAAGAATTACCACAATTGGAATTAAGGCAGAACTGAATAAACTTTGTTGAATGCTTGAGAATTATTGAAAGATTACAAAACTAAAGCTTGAATAAAACTGAATATGATAAAGACTTGATACTAAAGGATTTGATAGATGAAAGATCTAATAATCCAAGATAGTCGAAGATACAAAACCCTAATCACAAGATTAGTTTATATAGGGTAAAAAACTAAGAGTTTCCTTAAAATTCTAATTCTACTTTATTTCCGAAAAGAAAAGAAATCGCATGGGCTTTAATCTGGTCGGCCCGACCCGTATAACTGGTCGGTCGACCTCTTCTTGCTGGGCTTCTCTTATTTCCGGTCCTTTCATGAAAATTGGACTTTATGAAAATCGGGCCTGGTCGGCCGACCCGTTTAGCTGGTCGGTCGACCGCTTCTGCACGGAAGTCTTCGGATTTCTTCTGTTTCGACTCTTGGTACTTGATTTTGACTCCAGTTGACTTTCCATTAATTCTTTAATTAAGTAAAAGACTTGAGGATACGAGTTTGGTGCTAAATCGTCTCTTTTCCGCATAAATCTGCAAAAGTGCATAAAAATACGAAAGTACACAATTTGTGGGAAATAAAGGCTAAAACATAGTAAATGAGCGACCAAATACGTGTAAAAATAGATGTAAAACATCATAAAATAGACACGTATCAAATTCCCCAAACCAAACCCTTGCTTGCCCTCAAGCAAGAAATAGACTCGATCTTAACTAATGGAACGATTTCAATCTCAGAGCGAAATTTACATGTCAACCTAAACCAATACCAAGTACAAAATGAGAAAGCATTTAAATCATGCAAACGAGTTATAGGGTTGTCAAACTTGAAAACATAAAGACTATAGAGACTTATACCATGGACTCTCGCGGTACGCTCGAGACACTCATGAAGCAAAGGGTGAGTATATGTAAAAGATAGGAAGAAGTAATTTTGTAGAGACACTCACCTAACTGCGACCCATGAAAACATGCCTGCAATCTAACATGAACAGGAATTCTACAACTTTGTATAACAATCTCATTTAATGACCCAGATACATGCAAATGAGGTAATAAAAGATATGTGAGGTAAAAGGTAAAAGTGGTTAAGATGTTTTTGGAATTGTGGGGTTAGTAGCCAAGCTAGTAAAACCGATTCTCAATAACATATTTCACAACCTTTTGATATTAAGAAAGTGCCTTTTCTTGTGGCACAACTCTCACATTTTATAAGAAAAGGACTCCCAAAAATTTTTGAATGAAGTACGGGAGTGATAACATATAAAAGAAAGGAATTTCTGGAACGAAATATTTTTTTCTGATTGTGTCAGTTGGTCGGCCGACCTGTATATGTGGTCGGTCGACTGACTTTCGCATTTCCCGGAATTTTTTTTCGTTTTTCTTTTTTTTTTTTTTCTTTGAATTTTCTGTTCTTTTTCTTTTCTTGCTTTCTTTCTTTCTTTTCTCTTTTTGCTCATAATAGCATACGAACCAAGATGCCTCAAAAAATAATCCAATGACCACAAATACTAGCTTGGAAGGGTAGGCTAAGTATGGGATGTAGTTTTGGGGGAATAAAAAGGCGAATTTAGCTATGTGAAGCTTATGGGTAAATATGAGAAAAGGGATCCCAAATGCACGTATCAAGACTCACAAAACGAGATAGTAAAACAAGTATATAGCAATTCAAGTTCATGTTTATGCATATTGATGCAACATGTTCCAAGGGGAGTACTACTCACATCCTAGACGACTGGTTTAAGAATGAAACCAGGAAATAAGGCTCTAAAACTTAGAATGTATAAGTAGGCTGCCAAGGTATAAGTCAAGTCTCAAGATATACAAATTGACAAAAACTCGTAGATATGCAAAAGACTCTCATACTAAAACAAGTTGTCAAGGCAAGGTAAAGGCATAAACATGTAAGAAAGCAAAATCATCCTTGAAATATTCTCGTTCCGACTCGACCTATATGCTAAAATAAACGTGCATTTTTTGGAATTTTTGAATTTTTTAATTTTTTTGGATTTTTGTATATATAAGGAAAATAAAGAAAAGAACGATGCAAGACAGAAATGCAATAAACGTGTGACAAAATGCAATGCATGTAACACGAAACCATTCCCCAAACCAACCCGCACAATGTCCCCATTGTGCATTAGCCTAAGTAAAGGTTTCAGAAAATTAAAGGGAAATAAAAATAAAAACTTAAGGAAAAACTGGAAAGAACTCACTGGGTTAAAAGATGTAAGGGAAAAACCTCCCCAAACCAGCGTAAGCTGGGAGGTTTTGGTGGCTAGCAGTGCCACTCAAGTATCCAATTTGATTTCACGAGTCCCAATGAAGAAAACGAAAGACTGCGACGGACAGTAGGTCGACCGATCGGTGTGTCTGGTCGATCGACCTCCTGTGAACAGCGGAAAAATCTGCGAAACAGCGCCTCTGGTCGACCGACTGATGATTCTGGTCGGTCGACCAGTTGAGTCCTAGAGGTCTTCTTTTCTTCGGAAATCCTGAAAAAGCAAGAAAAATACGTGCGCCCAACAATGCGCGAGATGCCAAAACGATTCTTAAAGTCTTAACTACTAGCAAACAAAACTAAAAAGGTCTCACACAACATAAAGTAAATTGTCTTAAAACTGCAAAAAAAACAACTATCCGCTGAAGATGCGGAAGATATCCGACCACGGCTTCTGACGGCACGCCGTAGTCTCCACAGTTTTTGCTTCAGTGGCAAAACACATCTTCTTTCCTCCATCGCAAAGCATATGTGATGGTCTCTCTTCTTGAGCCTGCCTCCTCTTCTTTTTCTCCTCTCGATCCACGACGTCTGGATCCTCATCTTCTCCATAGCTCAGGCATCCCATTCCTCCTCTCTGGATGATAACTTCCTTCTCCTTGGGTTTCTCCAAACCAGTTCCTGCAATAGTCATAACAGAAGTGTCCTCCCTATTGCTCCCAATCTGGGGCGGAGGTGTAAAAACAGATACAGGAACAGGTACTAAAGGTGGAGAAGTGGTGATGACCTCATACTTCTTCTCAGAAGTGATAGCATTACATGTGATGGGGGTCATAGCATCCTTCTTCCTATAAGATAGGCCATAGATAATAGAATGTTTGCCTACTTTGAAGGTTAGAGTTCCAGTGCCTACATCTATAATGGCACCTGCAGTGTGAAGAAAGGGTCTTCCTAGAATTATGGGTATATGGGCATCCTCTGGGATGTCCAAAACAACAAAGTCTACTGGGAAGAAAAACCTGTCAATACGCACAGGGATGTTTTCTAACACCCCTATAGGTTCCATAGATGTGCGATCAGCCATCTGGACTGTCATACTGGTCACTGCAAATTCGGTCATTCCTAGTTTTAAGGCAACGCTTAGGGGCATGACACTTATACTAGCACCTAAATCGCATAAAGCCTTCTTAACTGGGAAGGTTCCTATATTATAGGGGACAGAAAAACTTCCAGGGTCTTCTAATTTATGAGGGGCAATGACATGTGTTAAAAAGCTAGATGACTCTTCAGTGAGAGCCACAGACTCAACCTTTTCTAGAGACCTCTTTCTTGACAAAAGCTGTCTCATGAATTTTAGATAAGAAGGAACTTGTTGAACTAATTCTAAGAATGGAACTTGAACATTTAATGAACGAATTACATCTTTAAATTTATCAAAAGATACCTGTTCCTTCGAAGGCACGAGTCTCTCTGGAAAAGGAGCAGCTGAGGATTCCGTATTTGCAGCCCTTTTTAAAAACCTGGGGGTCTTGTCACCCCTGAAAAGAAAATCCCGTAAGTTATTCGGTAATTCTGGACGAAAGGGAACTTCAGATTCTGCTTCGGTGGTCGGTCGACCAGTATCCTCGGTCGGTCGACCAGTCTCCTGTTCAGCTGATATTTTCTGATCCTGCTCCGCGGTCGGTCGACCAGATTCCTCGGTCGGTCGACCGACTTTGCTGCTACTCGCTGTTTTTTCTTTCTCAGCCCCCACTTTAGCTCCACTTCGCAGGGTTACGATGTTTAGGGTCTCCTTCTTCTGGTCCGGTTTGGTCGGAAGTTGACCCGGAGCCCTAGTGTCATTCTTGCTCGCGATCTGAGCAATCTGGGACTCCAACATCTTCATCCCTGCCTCTCTAGCCTGCGACTCCTTCTGAACCAACCCAATAAGATTTTGGATAAGAGTGTCTGTGTTGGGTGGTGGATTGGAAGGTGGTTGAGGGTTGAAAGGTGGTCTTTGGAAGTTTTGTTTATGTGGGGGTACATAGGTGGAATTTTGCTGAGGTTGCATGTGCTGTGGGTTTTGAACATTCTGGCTTGTCCACCTTAGGTTGGGATGGACATTATTATTATTTGGGTCATAGAAATTGTTCCCACGATAATGCTGAAAAGCGGCACATGTCTCATTAGATGAAGTACAGAACTTTGACACATGCCCTTCTCCACCGCACCTCTCACAAGCAAAAGGTCCGTCCTGAACGGCGTTCACCTGGTATATTCCTCCCTTGCCTCCACTCCCTAGATCGAGCTTCCCTGCAGCCTCAAATTTTTCCAACTTGGCCGTTAAGGCCTCAATTGCTGACAGGTTGTACTCAGATTTTCTCTGATTTCCTCTGGAAGTACCATGCTCAGCGCGGTGCACGGCAACATCTTCTATTAACTTGAGACCCTTAGTCTCTCCTGAATTATCTTGGAATCTCCCATTAGCTGCAGCATCTAAGTAGGCCCTGTTGTCATCATAGAGGCCATTGTAGAACTGGTTGCAAAGAAACCATTGTTCGAATCCGTGATGTGGTATGGATCGAACAAGTCTCTTGAACCTGTCCCACGCCTCGCTAAAGTCTTCATTGGGACCTTGCTTGAAATTGGTGATCTGCGCTCTTAAAGCATTTGTCTTTGATGCAGAGTAATATTTTCTGTAGAAAGCTAGGGCTAAGGTGTTCCAGTCTGTGACTCCCGCAGCAGTGCGGTCAAGGTCTCTGTACCATTCTCTCGCAGAGTCCCTAAGGGAGAAGATAAACATGGTCTGTTTAATCTGGTCCTGCGTCACTCCTTCTGGGGGTGCTATAGAGCATATGTAATCTGTGAAGATTTCAATATGCTTAGCAGCATCCTCATTGGCCGAGCCTCCAAATTGGTTTCTTTCAACCATAGTAATATAGGCAGGCTTGGCCTCGAATGGCTTCCCAGTACCTGCAGGTAAAGTGAACCCTTTGTATAGGTCCTTTGCCTGAGGCATGGAGTGACTGGCAATAGTAGCTTCTTCTGCCATATTATCTTCTTCTTTAGGAAAAACTGGAAAGTGGGTAAAAGGTGGTGTTTTTGGTGAAAGTGGATTGATGGGTGAATTTGGTTGCGAAGGTGGTGTTTTTGGTGAAGATGGTGGTAACTCGAAAAGGTCTTCTTGAAATAAGGAAGATGGTGAACCTCCTTCCTGATTTGCTAGAAGTTGCTTTCTTCTTTCCCTAAGAGTTCTCTCAATTTCGAGATCAAGTGGTAGGAGTTCTCCTTGAATTGACCTGCGCATAAGAGGAAACTACAAGAAAAAGGTGAGAGAGTTTAAGGAACAAAAAAAAGTTCCTTAAACAAAGAGAAACAAAAACAAAAAACAATAAACACTGGCGTCACCTCCCCGGCAACGGCGCCAAAATTTGATGCCCGTCGTTAAGGGTACCAAAGATAAATTTATAATTCCTAACCTTAACAATAGATAGTGAAAGTCAGGGTCGAACCACAAAGAGGTGGGGAATGTTTATTGTTTTAATGTTAATGTTTAAAGGTAACAAATTTGGGGGTTGATTGGTTGATTACTATATCTAAAGCAAAAATTAAAATAAAACAAGAATTAAAAGATGAGAATAAAATATAATAAAAGAGGATGCTAGGATGTTCGGGTAATAAATAGCTAAGGTAAAATAAATCCTAAGGTCAACATGTATTGCAGTCGCGTAAGGGGGTGTAACATATCTTTTTAGGTCTATGCTACCTAATAGCTCCTTTCGGCCTATGCTATTAGTTCCTAGGTCTCACAATTATTGGGTGTCAACAATAAGGGTGATTCCTAAATCCCAGGTTACATACCTTTCAGCCTTGAGTAACCTATCCGTCTTAAGGTGTAAACCAATGCCCTTCCCGTATCTTTCAATCTTGGGTAGGTCATTACTAACATCCTACAAGTCTCCTATTGGTCTCATTGCAGGATATTATAATTTATAAGAAAAGACGAAATAACAAAACAGACGCGAGTGGTCGACCGACCGGCTACTCCAGTCGGCCGACCACGGCCTCGGTCGACCGACCACGGCCTCGGTCGACCGACCGACTACTCAAGTCGGCCGACCGAGGTCCTGCTACAGGTCGGGTTTTCGGATTTTATTTACCTATGCATATTATTCCCTACATCCTAACATATGAAAATTAGTTACTCATAACTGTTAAGACGAATATAAAATTGGGAATAAACATGAAGAACATAGTAATTAATCTAAACATGCAAGATTCAATAAAGCTTGGGATTCTAACTTAACAATTGTAGTAAAAGCAATAAGAAAAATAATGAAACTAGATCAAAGAAGAATTACCACAATTGGAATTAAGGCAGAACTGAATAAACTTTGTTGAATGCTTGAGAATTATTGAAAGATTACAAAACTAAAGCTTGAATAAAACTGAATATGATAAAGACTTGATACTAAAGGATTTGATAGATGAAAGATCTAATAATCCAAGATAGTCGAAGATACAAAACCCTAATCACAAGATTAGTTTATATAGGGTAAAAAACTAAGAGTTTCCTTAAAATTCTAATTCTACTTTATTTCCGAAAAGAAAAGAAATCGCATGGGCTTTAATCTGGTCGGCCGACCCGTATAACTGGTCGGTCGACCTCTTCTTGCTGGGCTTCTCTTATTTCCGGTCCTTTCATGAAAATTGGACTTTATGAAAATCGGGCCTGGTCGGCCGACCCGTTTAGCTGGTCGGTCGACCGCTTCTGCACGGAAGTCTTCGGATTTCTTCTGTTTTGACTCTTGGTACTTGATTTTGACTCCAGTTGACTTTCCATTAATTCTTTAATTAAGTAAAAGACTTGAGGATACGAGTTTGGTGCTAAATCGTCTCTTTTCCGCATAAATCTGCAAAAGTGCATAAAAATACGAAAGTACACAATTTGTGGGAAATAAAGGCTAAAACATAGTAAATGAGCGACCAAATACGTGTAAAAATAGATGTAAAACATCATAAAATAGACACGTATCAGATGTGAAAAAGAAAAACAGTACCATCCACCTTCCCACCCCCCGTTATTTTTTGCGTCTGTTGGCCAACACTGTTTTCGGCCGCAAAGAGTCTCAAAATGTTAACAACATTGAGCTCTCTATTTTGTCTGGTTATCTTAACATCAGACGTATGGGTCAGCAGTCTTACAACATTGCTTATTTGGTCGCCTCTCACTTCGTGTCGGTGGGCGAGGGAACTTCACTGACTACTATCGTTTGTGGTGGGCTAGTCACTCGATTAGCCCGCTCTTTTGTACCCCAGTTCCCTCGCTATGAGGATGCGGTCGACCCTCTCTCCCGGTACATGGACATGGCTTATGTCAGGTTTGTGCGTTGGGTCAACAGGAGAGATTATTGGAAGATAGACACCTATCTCAGTGATCGCATCCCCATCACCATGGCTCCCCCTATGTTCCCCCTTTCTACTGTTGTAGGGGAGCCCCGACCACTACTCCCGTCTTACCGCCTCCCGCTTAGGGGAGGCACTTCTAGAGGTTTCAGGGCCCCTGCTCCCGGTGGCCACCATACCACACCTGGGACAGGGTACCCATCTGATTTTACTGCTCCTCCTAATGTTTATGTTCCTCCTTTTGTTGATGACAGATCTATGCCACAAATGCTGGCGAGTCTTTGCACGCAGTTCAGCCAAAAACGGTTGGACGATAGTCTCTTCCAATACCCGGTTTACAGGGAGTATGCCACACAAGGTAGGCTCCCAACCGGCCCGTGGACTCACCCCACCTGGTACACACCTCTCGCAGGCGGTCGTGACCATGGTGAAGCTTCAGGCTCTGCCTCAGGAACAGGTGGAGGGTCTGAGGAGGATGGCGATGAGGAAGGAGAGGAAGAGGACCCTGAGTTGTTCTTCGACTCAGAGGGCTAGGGACATGCTTAACCTTACCCTCTTTGGGGTTCGGTTTGGGGAGGTCCCCCTTGATTGGTTCGGTTTGGAGAGGTCCACATTTATTTTGTAAGTGTTTTCCTCCCTTAGATTTCCAATTTTCCTCTTTCGATTTCCAGTTTTCCCCTCCTTCCTCCTTAGACTCTTTTTGTAGTTTCTAGTCTTTTTCCTTTTCCTTTCTTTGTTTGCTTCTTTTCCGCCTACCCCCATCCCTATGCTGTGGTTGTATGCTGATGAGCACAATGGGGGCATTGTGCGTTTTGGTTTGGGGAGGGTGTTTGCATACTCCTTTGTGAGTATGCAATTGTTTTTGTGTCTTTTGTTTTTCATACCTTTAGGTGTTTTTCTTGTTTTCATCCTCTCTTGTCGCGTGTTCTTCCCTGTCGGGCGTTCTTCTCTGTCTTAAGTTCTTAGGTCGAGTCGGAACGGATAAATACTAGTTATGCCTCACATATCACATATTGCTTTGCCTTGCATTTTTCAAAAATTTTCAAGCTAGTCTTTTGCATTATCTACGAGTTTTTTTGTTGATTTCATGCTAAATTATTAGACTTGACTCTCTTCTTGGCAAGCTACTACATATTCTAAGGATTAGAGCTTAATAAATCGGTGACATCCATGACCGATTTCATAGAGGTTGTGAGTAGTTTCTCCTCTTGAGGCATGTTACATCAATATGCATAAACATGAATTTTGTCTTCTTAATACCTGTATGCATTCGGTTTTGTGGTTTGTTGACACATGTGGTAGAGGTACCCCTTTCTCATTATTCCCATTATCCTCACATAGCCAAATTGAATTCTTTTACCCATTGGCTACATTCTAAAAATTGCTTACCCTAGCCGAGCTAGTAATTTAGTAATGGGACTGTTTTCCTTGCCATCCTTTGGTTTATGCTTCATCGGTGAATTTTGATTTTGGGAGAATGATAGAAAAAAAAAAGAGAAAAAGAAAGACACGAAAAAAAAAAAAAAAAAAAGGGGAATGATAAAAAAAAAAAAAAAAAACGGACCAGCCTGTTTTCAAGGCTGGTCGGTCGACCAGTTTCCTTGGTCGGTCGACCAGGACCATTGGATAGGTCGTTTTCCTGAAAAAAAGAAAAGAAAAAGAAAAGAAAAAAAAAATAATAAAAAGAAAAAATTGGAAGAATTGTGGAACATTGGCATATATGAAAGAAAAAAAAAAAGCAAACAATAAGAAGTGATCTTATAGTATGGATAGACGGATGTTAGCTCGGTTTAACCCCTCTTCCCATAACTTATTTTAAACCCCTTCTTACCTTTAGCCTCACAATCCCAAATTTGCCTCGGCATGTGTCATGGTTATTTAGTGTGGGAATGCATATGTACGGTTGTAGAGATTTTATTCATGTTAGATTGCAGGCATGTTCTTACGGGTCGTAGATAGGTGAGAGTCCTTACTTTTATTTATCTTCTTATCTTTCACATCTACATTTGACCCTTTGCTTTCATGAGTGTCTCGAGCGTACCGCGAGAGTCCAATTAGAATGAGTCTTGCAAGGTTGAAATTTTAGCATGCTTTTCCAACATGTTCAATTCGTTTTGCTCTTGACATTATGTTTGATTATAATTGAAGGATGCATTAAATTGGTTAAGCATAGTGTTGTGTTTAGTTGTGAAAAGTATGAAGTCCGTTCCATTAGAAGTTTTATTTTCTTTTGACTCTTAGTGCTTGCTTGAGGACAAGCAAGGTTTGGTTTGGGGAGTTTGATACGTGCCTATTTTATGCATTTTATTTACTCTTTTGGCACGTATTTTCTTACACTTTCGTGACTTTTAGTTGCTTTTTCTCCCGAAACTGTCTACTTTGGCAATTTTATGTTTTGTATGTAGGAATACGCGGAAGTAAGCAAAACCAAGCCTTATTTGCCTTTTGGAAGCTGTTTTTGGAGCAGTAATTCGGATGGTACATTCAAGTATAATTATCGGGCCGGATCAAAGCTAAAAATAAAGAGGAGCGGTCGACCGACCTGCTATAGTGGTCGACCGACCGATGTTAAGAACGAAAACAGGCCCAGTTCTCCACGGAAGCCCAAATTCGCAGAAAATAAGTCCGCATTGGCAGAATCGGTCGACCGACCGAGAAAACAGGTCGACCGACCATACCCTGTTTCGAGACTTTCGTTTTATTTTCTGATTTCCGAATCTTGTAATATTTCTTATTTAAGGAGACCAAAACTCTTCTATTAAAGAAAAAAGCAGTTTTTACCCTAGTAATCTTTACCAAGTACTTTATGTTGAAGACTCCATTGTTAGACTTTTTGGTATCAAGCTTTCATCTTTCTTCTTAGGATTTCCATTCAAGTTGTAAGTTTGTGATAATTAATCTTTCCTTTTAATTCAATCTTGTTATTCATCTTGTTGTTTTTTCTTATTTCATGTTCTCCCTTTTATTGTCTTCTTTAATTATGTTTATCTCTTTAATATTCTTAGTAATTGTTAGTTTCATAATTAGAAGTATGCATAGCTAATTCTTGTGATTAGGAATTAGGGGAACCATGTAAAAACTTGACTTTGATAAGTTTGATGATTAAATTACCAATCCCCCATTGTTGTTGGTGAACTAATCCTTAGGATTGAAAGATTATTACGATTAGTTTAACAGCAACTTTGGGATAGCCCTTGAACGAAAGTTTAGTGCTTTTCTAGGAACCCTAAGACCGTAAGGATTGGGTAGAATTTTGACCTAAAGGTTTATTCTTTGTTCCTTGGGATTGTGTTATTTGATTATTTTACCCTTCATTGACTTGTTTTGACCATGGGGAACCAAAGTTCCTAATCTCCTTTCTATCTTATCTTAATTTTCTTGTTATTTTGTTACTTTAGTTGTTAGTTAAAATCATATTTCAAACCCCCCCTTTTTTTGGTTACTTGCAATAGACTTTAAATTTACAAACATAATTTACCCTGTCTCTCTGTGGTTCGACCCTTGACTTATCCTAACTGAGTTTAAGCTGAGGTTTTATAAATCTTATCTTTGGCACCCCTCAACGACGGGTGTCAACAAGCAAGGTTTAGGCAAAACATATGAAAAGGCAAAATCATCATTGAAATAAACGTACATCTTTTGAAATTTTTGAATTTTGTCTATTTTTTTGGATTTTTCTTTTGTATATGCAAGGAAAATAAGAAAAGATGATGCAAGACAGAAATGCAATAAACGTGTGACAAAATGCAATGAAACAAATGCATGCGACACAAAACCCTTCCCCAACACAAACCGCGCAATGTCCCAATTGTGCATTAGCATAAGCAAAGGTTATGAAAAAAAAAATATAAAAGGGAAAACAAAGGGAAAACAAGGAAAGAAGTCACAAGATTAAGCGTAATGGAAACCTCCCCAAACCAGCGGGAGCTTAGGAGGGTTCGGTGGCCAGCAGTGCCACTCCAAGGACCTGAAAAAGGAAACACAAAGATAAACCCTTTTCGGGGATTAACGGTGTTTTGGGTGATAATGCTAGTTCAAAGTTTTGAAAAAAAGAAGGAAATGAAAGCATAAAAGAAAGAGTAAGGAGAAAAACTCCCTAATCGTGCTTGCACGCTTTCCGAGGTAAATACGAACAGGCTGTAGCAGCTACAGTGGTCGACCGACCACATCACCTGGTCGACTGACCAAGTGACAGATAAAAGTGACTACTGGTTTGCAGTGATCTGGTCGACCGACTGATGCTTCTGGTCGGTCGACCGCACTTCCTGTGCAGCGTTCTTTTGCTTCTCAGAATTAACTTGTTTGGTCCGAGTTAATCCTTTTCCAAACCTGTGAATAACATTTATGCGCCCAAAATATGCGCTACATCCCAAAGTACCAAGTCTAAAAATTCTTAAAACAAAACAACAAAGCAAAAGTCAAAGTCTAAAACAAAACAACTACCAAAAGTCTTAAAGAAAACAGAAATAAAATAGTCTTAAAAAGAAAATGAGCAATAAGGAGAAGTTATCCGCGAAGGATGCGAAATTTCTTTGACCCGGGTTCTGGCTACAAGCTACCCCTTCAGCTATGGTCATTTGGGTAGATGAGCTTCTCTCCACCATGTAGATAGATGGGTCATCATCCTTAGCCCTATCCTCCCATCTTCCGGGGTCGTCAGCTCCCAAGTCATGGGCTGACACCTTCCTCGGTCTCTTCTTCCTTGGGCTCTTGTCTTCAGCCAAATGATCACTTGCTTGAGTGACCTCGTTCTCTACATCATTTGATCGAGTAAGTGGTATTACTCGATCGAGAACATCTCTCTTCTTACCGCCTATAGACGCTGTCCCTAGTGTTGCAATTTCTGGAGCATCCAAATCAGCCTCCTGAGCAAGAGATTCACCTGCACATGTCTCAAAACACATCAAAGCGTCCGAAGGATCCTTCGCAAAGGATCCTTCTGCAGAACATTCACTAATATTATCGAAAACATCAGAAATGTCAACAAATGAGTCATGCACAAAACAAGATTCATTAACTGAAAGTTCAAACGTGTCAGAAACATGTTCATTACTAACACATACAAAAATATGTTAGTCAGTCAAGGGGTGAATTCCTAACTCATCAGCTGTATCCAAGTCAGTATCATCAACAGGGAGGGAAAGGGAATCAAGTAACCTATCATACTCATCCTTATTAAGAGTGAGCGAATCTTCAGCAACGGGAGTGATAGGATCACTCTCGACAGAAGAATCAGGGTTAATAAAATCAGCGCTCTCATACCTCTCTGTATCTCCACTGGCTCGGATTAGGTTTTTAAGAAGCTCTTATTGCTTCTCATGAGGTAGGTCAAGAAAATCCCATCCACAATTTCTCTCAATCTCGATCAAAGTTTTACCAGTAACTCCATCATAAATGATACGAAAAACCTCCCCAATACTAACAGGATAGTCAGACTGAGAAAGGAAAGAGGTTACTCTATCACAATAGATATACAATGGTTCATGCTCGAATTGTGGGAAAGGGGAGATGGTCATGACGGCAAAAGAAAAAAAACAAATGACTAAAAACAACTAACACTAACGCTACCTCCCCGTCAACGGCGCCAAAATTTGATACCCGTCGTCGTGGGTATCAAATATAAAATTTTTAATTCCTAAACTTTAACTATAGATAGTGAAAGTCAGGGTCGAACCACAAGGAGGTTGGGAGTGTTAGTTGTTTTAGGTCTATGTAATATCCTGTATGTTAGCCTAGGTCAACGGCAGTCAAAACCTGTTTCATACACTTATTTCAAAAGGCATCTTTATAAAGTATTTTACGTAAACGGTTATTGTTTTATAAATCGTATTTCTACGATTATTTCTTATTTCATAATTATTTTATATTCGATGGTTATTTTATAAAAGGGCATTTCGTTCGTATTTCTTAATTTTAGTATATTTATAATTTATAATTTATGATTAAATATATTTCCTATTTTATATTTATTTCTTGTTTATACTTAATTTCTATTATTTTATTATTTAAGACCTAATTGTATTTAAATCTTAATTTTTATATATTCTTATTTTTTTAGATTACATAATTTAATTAGTATAATTAATTATGTACTCGTTTATTTTAAGTTACGGTTTAAGGACGTGATATCGATATAAAAGTGCCTCGAAATGCGTGATGGGCCGAGTAAGGATATGTTGGACACGGGTTTGGAGTTGAGAGAAACTTAGTGTGTAACGTAACCCTAAACCCTACCTCATACAACCTTCAATTCGAAACCTCAGCCACCACTGTGAGATGGAGAAGAACTAGAGAGAAAGCAAGACCTCATTCATCTTCACCGCCGTCACTGTAAGAGCACTTCTACTTGTACTTCACTCAGCGTTTTTTTTTTTCGAGTTGTTCTGATTGTGTTTTGGATACGAGTCTCTAGTTAGTCATAGTAGGGAGTCCATAGTTGTCGTGGTGGTTGTGGGTGTTGCGTGGTGGTCAGGAAAAAGGGGTACTTTGATGGCCTGTTTAGGGGAGGCAAAACAGGGGTTCATAGGGTTGTGTGGAACCGTCTTTTGGGAGGTTGTTTCTGTTGGGGCTGGTGTCCTTGACAATTAAGTACAATGACTTATTAAATCTCTTTAAGGATCACAAGGGCATACTTTTGTATTATTACCAGTTGATCCACGTTTATCAATAACAGTTGGCTTGCTAGATAAGTTTGACGTTATTGTCATACGGATGGCGGTGATCAACTGGTCCCTATACGTCACACCTATAGGACACGTTTGAGAGATGTGAAGGTATGAAAATACAATCACATTTATGCCGGATATGACTAAACAGTTAGTCAGAGGTATTGACTATTAAATTAGTCAATAAGATGTTGAGATTATTATTTAATACGGATTAAATAATTTTAGCTAATACGGATTGCATGATTAATTCGTAAAATTAAATATAAAAGGTTATATTTAATTAAATATTGTATTCGCGTATTAATATAAACAGTTATATTAATTTGGGTAATTATACAATATCGTAATTTTATCAGACCATTATTAATACATCGACTGCATTAATATCTGATAACATGCATACGATTTATAAACAAAACCCGCGAATAAAGTTTAGCTAAATGGGTCGAATCACAAATTAGAATAAGGTAAGAGTGGAAAGCCCACTCCTACCCTATTGGAAATTTCGGCCAAAAGAGCTACATAAGGAGGAGGACTCTCCTTATGTCAGGGACTCTTGTTTCACTGTTTAAACAAATCTCAAGGAAAAATTAGGGTTTTGAGAGCTTTCTTCTCCCAAAACCTCAGATCTCACATCTAAAACCTAAATAGCTCTCCCAATATTGCAAGGCAGTTGGAGAGGATTTCTAGCACACGCGGCCACGTCTCATTCTAAGTCTTGGGTGCAAGTTATAGGAGGGAATTTGTGTTAATTCTTGTTCTTAGGCCATTCGCACAAGGACTAAAGGTTGATTTCTTTTTCATGCTTTTAATTAACTTATGACTATAATCACAATTGTATGTTTCATTATAATCCTGCAAGTTTGGGGCGAATACATGCTTTATTCCCCACAAGTGGTATCAGAGCCAGGCCATGAAAATTTTACCTTTGTGTTTTTCGTAAGTTTTAAAACCTGAAAAATCGTCTTCTGCCGCTAGGTCGGTCGATCGACCACCCGTTGCGGTCGGTCGACCGCCTCCTGCGTGTTTTTCTGTTTTGACAGTTTATCTTTTGTGAGAAATCGTGTTCAGAAACTCGGTTTCGTGTTTTGTGGTCGGTCGACCTGTTTTTCGGGTCGGTCGACCATTCTGCTTTAAAAATAAAAAAAATAAAAAAATAAAAAAAATAAAAATTTTTTTTTTTTTTTTCGTCAGGTGGTCGGTAGACCTGTTTTTTGGGTCGGTAGACCACCTCTGTAACAGACTCGTTTTTTTTTATTTTCTGAAAATAACATGTTTTATTTTCACATGGCCTTTAGTAATATACTATATACGGAAATAGTATATTATTAATTTTGTGAAACGGTTCACCCTCGTTTGATACATATTATTTTAAAACGGTTTAAAATAATAGGATTATAAACTTATTAAAATTAAAGTGGTTAAAACGGTATAATCACATAATTTTAATCCTAAAAGGTGGTTTGGTAAAAATTTGTTAATCATAATAACAGTATTATGTCATGTATGAATTTTAATTTAGTTGATGCATTTTATTTATCGTCTTGTTGAATGTCTAATGAATGCTTTCAATAACGTATTTAATTTTGCAAACGGTTGTAATTTAGTGTGGCCTTAGAAGATTGTGTCACCGTAATGATGGGACACAGTCTTGCTTGTAATCTTGAGATCTTGAATCTCCGTTTTGGGTTTTTGTCATGTAATTACTTTTGTATTTAAATTAGAATGTATCTAGGGCTACTTTTGTAATTTAAATTAGTAATTTTGTGAAGACCAAAGACAAGACGGAGACCGGATGCTCACTCCCGCTGCAAGGACCAAGATGGAACATCAAGACAAGCTTCTAGGGTCCAACGGTGGATTCCAAGTTGTTTTATGTTTATTTTGGTAGGATAGGCCACACTGGGACTTTTTATTTACGTTTATTGCTTTCATTTTATGCTTTCATCGATAATAGCTTGCATCATATTCCGCCTAAAACCAAACCACCTATATCATGCCTGAAAACTGACTCATGTAGAGGTTACGCGTTAGTTTTCTGTGACAATACAGATGTCACATGTCAATTGCAAAGCCATCACTTTATTTAATTCATTCACGCATTTGCTAGATATTAGTTCACTTAATATGAATAAATAAAAGTTGATGGGGTCTTCCTCGTATAACCAAAAATTGAGACTAGTCTTTATAAATCAGCCTCCCATGAATCCCTTCTTCGTCGGTAGGCATAATATGACCCCTTCTACGTCGGGTAAGTGGGAACAGATGATTTATTTTATCTCAACATCATGGTCACTCGATACTATCTAGTGACTGAGATGGACTAATAGATAGGATTTACGGAAATCTATCGACCAAGAGTTCCAACGATTGGAATTAGCCAAACTGTGGGCTTATCAATATACGGAAATTGAGTCTTGGGATCGTTTATATAATTCTTGAGGGAGATCAATTATATAAATGCATGAGTCTACGAGTTTAAATTCAATTTAATATAGACTTAAATCACAACAATGAGTTGCTTATATGGTTTTGTTTTATCTTCTTTTCAGTCTAGAACACGTTCAATTAAACTGCTGTATAACTAAATGGCTGGTGAAGACCCAATGCCAAGTGCCAAGCTAGCACGTGAATCCTGGCTAAAAGCCTTCATGGACTCCATGAATCAGTCCACAAGACTGAGGAATGATGGGTCAAACTTCTCTGACTGGGAGGCAGCACTACGGAATGCTGCCATTGCTGACGGAAAGCTTAACTACTTAACTGAGCCCATTCCGGCACACCCAGGAACTGGAGCTAGAGCTAACGAAGTTCGCGCTCATAGCGACTTCGTCATGGAAGCGGGTGCGATAAAGAACGTACTCATCTATGCAATGGAATCCAATTTGCAAAGACGCTTCATAGCCCATGGTGCAAACAAGATTTTCACCACGCTCGCTAACGAATTCTCAAAGGCCCCGAGGATCGTTTCTTATGAGCATACCTGTCGCTTCTTTGAGGCGAAACTCCAGAAGGGCCAAGCTGTTAGCCCACATATTCTTCACATGATTGAGAATATCGAAAAACTGGAGGCCCTGAACTGCAAGATCAGTGAGAACATAATCGTTGATCGTATGCTTCATTCACTTCATGATGGGTTCGCCCTCTTTAGGGCCAACTACTACATGAACGACATGAAGAAGACTCCTCATGAGCTCCACTCCCTTCTCGTACAGACTGAGAAGGATCTGAAATTAAGTGGGAGCATGAAGCAGGATGTTCTCATGATCTCCAGTAAGGGAAAGGGTAAAGGGAAGGCTAAAGCTCAGGGCGACCTAGCAGTAGGTAAGCCCAGGTTCAAGAAACCAGGATTTACTAAGAGTGGGCCAGGTGAGTCGAGCAACTCACAGGGCAAGACTAAGAGCAAGGATACTAGCATGGAATGTCACCATTGCCACAAGACTGGGCATTGGAGGCGCTCATGCCCCGTGTATCGTGAGGACATTAAGGCAGGCCGCGTTACTCCTGTTGGTATGTCTTCTTCTTCTTTTATTCACATGATTGAGATTAACCATGCAAGTTACGGAACTTGGGTACTAGATACTGGTTGTGGTTCTCATCTATGTAATCATGTGTAGGGCCTCCGAAACCAAGAACCCCTAATCATGGGTGAGGTTGACCTGCGTGTCGGGAATGGAGCACGTGTTGCTGCAATCTCGAGGGGAACATACGTGATCCAGCTTCCAAGTGGATTCGAGTTATTTTATATAACTGTTATTATGTTCCTAGTTTGTCCAAAAACATTATTTCAGTTTCTGCGCTTGACAAACTCGGCTTTTCATTTGTAATAGAGAATAATAGCTGTATTTTCTCCTTACACAATATGATTTATGGCAAGGCAGTTTCCATGAATGGAATTTATGTTTTAGATCAAACCACCGAGATATTACAGGTGAATAATAAAAGGTTAAAGGTAGGTGACAAAGATCAAACTTACTTATGGCATTGTAGTATGGGACACATAAATGAGAAACGCGTAAAACAGCTCATACAGAACGGAGCTATCTCGCCCTTTGATTTCGAATCATATGGCACGTGTGAATCATGTCTCATCGGCAAGATGACTCGTATTTCCTTCAAAGGTGTTGGAATGCGCGCTGCCGACCTATTAGGACTCATACATACGGACGTATGTGGCCCTATGTCGATCAACGCACGAGAAGGCTATAGGTATTTTATCACTTTCACGGATGATTTGAGTAGATATGGCTATGTCTACTTGATGAAACATAAAAGTGAATCCTTTGACAAGTTCAAAGAATACCAGAATCGGGTACAGAACCAGCTGGGTAGAAAGATTAAAGCACTACGTTCTGATCGTGGTGGTGAGTATCTTTCACACGAGTTTGATCAACACCTTAAAGACTGTGGCATCGTGCTACAGTTAACTCCACCTGGAACACCACAATTAAATGGTGTGTCCGAACGGAGAAATCGAACTCTACTCGATATGGTTCGATCCATGATGAGTCACACCGTCGTGCCTGATTCATTGTGGGGCTATGCTCTTTTGTCGGCCGCTCTAATACTTAACCGAAGTCCGTCTAAAGCTGTTGACAAGACTCCAAACGAATTATGGAAGGGAACGGTCCCTAACTTGTCCTTTATACGGGTTTGGGGCTGCGAGGCTTATGTCAAGTGGAGACACGAGGATAAGCTCGGCCCGCGATCGGTCAAGACATACTTTATAGGTTATCCAAAGGGAACTTTTGGTCATTACTTCTACTCGCCAACCGAACAACGTGTTTTTGTTGCGGCTAGAGCGACGTTCTTAGAGAAAGAATTTCTCGAGAACAAGTCGAGTAATAGAACCTTCGAGTTATTGGAGGTTCAAGAACCAACTGCCGAGCAACCATTGGAGGAAACAGTTCCTTCAACCGAGGCTACGGTAGATATTCCTGAGGAACCTAGGAGGTCGGGAAGAGTCTCTATTCCTCCGGACAGATACATTGGTATGGTCGAGGAACATGATACAGATGACGTCTTACTCCTAGAGGGTAATGAACCCACAACCTATAAAGGTGCCATGACTAGTTCTGACTCAAAGCTATGGGTAGAAGCCATGCAATCCGAGATGGACTCCATGTATGAGAACAACGTGTGGGATCTTGTGGACCTACCTGCAAAGGTACGTCCCCTTCAATGCAAATGGCTTTACAAGATAAAGCATGCCGTGGAAGGACAACAAGATATCCACAAGGCTAGACTAGTTGCTAAAGGTTTCACTCAAGTGCCAGGCTTGCACTATGATGAGATCTTTGCACCCGTAGTCATGCTACGTTCCATTCGGATTATCTTAGCGATCGCCGCATTTCATGATTATGAAATATGGCAAATGGACGTTAAAACCGCCTTCTTAAACGGTTATTTGGAGGAAGAGTTGTACATGGTACAACCCGAGGGTTTTATCGATCCAGCACATCCTAAGAAAGTTTGCAAGCTTAAGAGTTCCATCTATGGACTTAAGCAAGCATCGCGGAGTTGGAATCATCGCTTCGACCAAGTGATAAAAGAGAATGGGTTCATTCGATCAGTCGAGGAACCATGTCTCTATATCAAGTCGAGTGGGAGCAAGATTGTATTCCTAGTACTGTATGTCGATGACATACTCTTGATTGGGAATGACATACCTCTCTTATCTTCGGTAAAAGCATGGTTGAAAAACCATTTCCAGATGAAAGATCTGGGAGAGGCACAAAGAATTTTGGGCATCCGTATCTACAGGGATAGATCACGACGGATGTTGTCTCTCAGTCAGGAGTCTTATATAGATAAGATTCTAGAGAGATTCAGCATGACGAACTCCAAGAAGGGGTTCCTTCCTATGACTCCTGGGCTTCACTTGAGCAAGACTCACGAAGCTAAGTCATTGGAAAAGAAAGAGCGCATGAGTCGGATTCCTTATGCTTCGGCAATAGGATCGATCATGTATGCCATGATATGCACACGTCCAGACGTTGCATATGCATTGAGTATGACTAGTCGATTCCAAGCTCATCCAGGTGAACAACACTGGATGGCCGTGAAAAACATTCTTAAGTACCTACGGAGGACTAAAGATTGGGGATTGACTTATGGAGGCGACTCAACGCTCTGCGCCACGGGTTACGCAGATGCTAGCTTCCAAACGGATCGAGATGACTCGAAATCTCAATCTGGATTCGTTTTTACTCTTAATGGTGCTGCTGTCAGCTGGAAAAGTTCTAAACAGAGTGTTACAGCAGATTCTACGACTGAGTCCGAGTACTATGCCGCCTCAGAAGCAGCTAAGGAAGCAATATGGATGCGTCAATTCTTACAAGGACTATAAGTAGTGCCTAGTTCGAATGACCCAATCACCGTTTATTGTGATAATAAAGGTGCCATCTTCCAAGCTAAGGAGCATAAGTCTAGAAACAAGGCTAGGCATGTACAACGGAAAGCTCATCCAATCAGAGATTACGTGGAGCAAAAGGAGATTTTCATTGATAAGATCGCTACGGATGACAACATAGTTGATCCTCTCACAAAAGCATTACCACGTGATAAGCATGAAGGGCACATTCATTCCATGGGAATTGGATGTGTTCCTAAGTTGTAGTACTCTTTTATGAATTCATGTAATAATTCATTTTCTCGTGTACTCTATTCAACCTTATTGTTATGATATAAAATGTTTTGTTTTTCATGTGGAATTGTACGCCAATTTTGAACACCACAAAGTGAACTGATTAACATTACATCGTTTTGGTCCTTGATTACCCACTTGAGCTGATAACTCAGGTAATCATTTTGTGAAGTTGGTTGATGGTGGGTTCAACGAGCCATAAGTCACGTGGATGACTGACCAATCACAAAGGCGAGTTATACGGATATCTCGTAGGACACCCCGTGACAACGTTATGGCGTCCTAAATGTTTTATAACATTGGGTGCCTGGTCGTGGATAGGACCTCCATAGTGTTCCTTAGAGTCGAGTCTTTTGACCTTCAACTGTCTCTTGAGATTAAGACAGATTTTGGGTAACTTTGGTTTCTTTCCCACGGTCACCGTAACAGGGGCCAAGAGGATTTTTTTTCTGGGTTATTTCATGCTGGGCGATATCGGCAGGATTCGAGTTGAGGGAAATATCCAAACCCTTATCAGGATTTTATCATTTCTCAGGGCCACTCGAGGAGTAGTAACTGAAATGCATGGCCATGCTCGAATACAGATTCGTTTTATCAGTTAAGTTACTCTCTAGTCGGGGAAACTACTCTTGATACAGATCGCTTGTGAGATACGACCTTTGCGAATGCGGATTTGCAAATTGTCTTACATTGAGTGGGAGAAATTTTAAAAGGATATGAGATTCGGTTATCGCACCTACACTTGTACGGACAAGTGGGAGTTTGTTGGAGCTTGTGTCCTTCACATGTAGTGTGATAACGTCATTGCACATACCCTTGTACGGACAAGTGGGAGATTGTTGGGGCTGGTGTCCTTGACAATTAAGTACAATGACTTATTAAATCTCTTTAAGGATCACAAGGGCATACTTTTGTATTATTACCAGTTGATCCACGTTTATCAATAACGGTTGGCTTGCTAGATAAGTTTGACGTTATTGTCATACGGATGGCGGTGATCAACTGGTCCCTATACGTCACACCTATAGGACACGTTTGAGAGATGTGAAGGTATGAAAATACAATCACATTTATGCCGGATATGACTAAACAGTTAGTCAGAGGTATTGACTATTAAATTAGTCAATAAGATGTTGAGATTATTATTTAATACGGATTAAATAATTTTAGCTAATACGGATTGCATGATTAATTCGTAAAATTAAATATAAACGGTTATATTTAATTAAATATTGTATTCGCGTATTAATATAAACAGTTATATTAATTTGGGTAATTATACAATATCGTAATTTTATCAGACCATTATTAATACATCGACTGCATTAATATCTGATAACATGCATACGATTTATAAACAAAACCCGCGAATAAAGTTTAGCTAAATGGGTCGAATCACAAATTAGAATAAGGTAAGAGTGGAAAGCCCACTCCTACCCTATTGGAAATTTCGGCCAAAAGAGCTACATAAGGAGGAGGACTCTCCTTATGTCAGGGACTCTTGTTTCACTGTTTAAACAAATCTCAAGGAAAAATTAGGGTTTTGAGAGCTTTCTTCTCCCAAAACCTCAGATCTCACATCTAAAACCTAAATAGCTCTCCCAATATTGCAAGGCAGTTGGAGAGGATTTCTAGCACACGCGGCCACGTCTCATTCTAAGTCTTGGGTGCAAGTTATAGGAGGGAATTTGTGTTAATTCCTGTTCTTAGGCCATTCGCACAAGGACTAAAGGTTGATTTCTTTTTCATGCTTTTAATTAACTTATGACTATAATCACAATTGTATGTTTCATTATAATCCTGCAAGTTTGGGGCGAATACATGCTTTATTCCCCACAGTTTCGGGTGGTAATAAGGGTGTTAAGGTCTGGTGGTTACACCAGTAGATTCTTGGGGTGTGGGAGATGTCTAGGGAGGTGTTAGGTGGTGGTTAGAGTGGTGGTATTGGTGGTAGGATTCGGGTTTTCAAGGGGTGTTAACACGGTTTTGGATACAAGCGCGTGTTCAGCAGCGGTTTTGGGTCGATTTTGTGTTGTTTCATGGGGGACGAGGGCACGCGTGTACCACCCATGGAACCACCGTGGGTCAGTGGTGACCACGGTGGTGGCTAGGGGTGGTATGGGGTCTTGGTGGTGAGAATGTATGCGTGAGAAGTAGGGTGACGTGCTCAAATGAGTTGCAGAGAACAGAGTAGTAACACAGTGCGTGGGTGCAGGTTGTTCAAAGCTGTTGCGGTGGTTGCTGTGGTGGCCTCTGGTGGTGGCTAATGGGCGTCAGTTGGAGTGTGTAGTACGTAGTTGAGGTTGGGTAGAGTTTGCGTAATTGTATTAGTTAGTGATTACGTATATTATATTTGTTAGGTGACGATTGTGAGGTGGCATAATTCTGTTTACCTGCTGGCTTGCTAATGGATTATATTGCTATTCAGGTAGGATACACTGGCACTATACTTTATGAAATTTTATGAATGTATGTTTACTCGGTGATGTGTTATGAACGGATGTTGCCTTATTTGTTATGAATGCAAGCATGAGTTATATGAGCACGATATTTAATGGTTATTTATTTAGTGTTGCATTCATGAGCATGGCATATGCATTGGTTACTGAGAAAGATATGGATCAGATATTGTTCTGATATAAAGCCCAGGGTGGTTCTGCAGCCCAGGCCTGGTGTCTTATCAGCTATTGAGCTGGTGTTGGGTGACGACCGATTATAGTCTGCCGGGAGGTTCGGTATGGCTTGGTGCAAGGGTATGAGTTTGAGAATGAGATTGAGATTGAGGTTGAGCTCAAGCATATCATGGCATTTGCATATCATTTAACTGTTGCATTATAATTGTTTTGTTATTCTACTCAACCGCGAGGTCTACAGTTTATTCGTGTACACGTACGATGATCCGGAATGGGGAGTAGATTCTACAAGTCAGAGACAAAGGAGCTAGGAACTGGGGCAGGAATGTGAGATGCAGACTTTGGACCGACTTAGTATTATATCACATCTAGAGAAGTCATCATTTGTATTTTCTTTTCCGCTGTGTAGTAACTGTAATTACCAAAGTTTAAATTTTATCTGTTTTATATAAAGTACTTTGTATTGCTTTACTTTGTTATTCACTACCTCGGACATTCCGAGATGGTAACAGCTCTATTTATTTGAGAATGTCTTGCTAAAGGCTCTTAAATAAATGGGGGTGTTACAAAGTGGTATCAGAGCGAACGATCCTCAGGCCTAAACCAAATGAATAATAATGAACGTAGGAAGAGTCTAATAAAATGAACCCCGGTTAGCAACTGTTAGGAGCCCCAGGATTGGGATGAGTTAGGGGCCCCCTCAAACCAAGCCACTGGCCCTTTCAGTCTAACCTGGTAACCCATGAGTGATGCAGAGAGTGGGTAGTAACAAAATAGAAGACCAGACCTTGTCTATATTGTCCTAACAGTTTTGTAGGGGCGGAATGAGGTAAGTTATGATGTGAAATATGGTTAATGTGTGTATTGGAAGAATGTGATTGATACTGAAATGCTGATCGATATGAATGATTGAATGTGGAATTTTCAGAGAATGGATGTATATTTATTGGACGATAATTTGGATGATAGGATCATATGATTTTGGTGTTTTGAAATGTCCATATGATATCTGGTTATTAAAAGATTATCGTAACTATGTAATATATTGGTTGGTATTTGGATATGAATGATCAGATTTATATGTTATAGTAATTCATGTCTAGTGATATGCGGAATGTGTTACCCCAAGCCATGAATGCTATATATTTATGTGTGGCATAGGTCGTACTTAAAGTTTACAGGGCAATTTCTATTTACACACAATTAGTTTAGTTATAGAGTCAGTATTCAATAAGTGGCACCTTGGTGATTTCTGGGATACATATTTACGTACTATTATGTTGTGATTGTTAAGATGGTAGGAACTAATGCATTGTTCATACATGTATAACTATTGAATTATTTCGTTGATGCTACTTTTCAATTACACAATCTTTACCGTCTTGTAGATGACAATTTCGGTTTCTAATAATGAATACCTGTTAATTTGGTATAATGTGATTTTAATGCTTCAAATGATATGTCAACATGTTTTGGAAGAAGAATAGTTGTATTTAAATGTGATAATGTGAAGTGATTTTAAGAAACAAAATTTTGATAAATTTTCAGAATGTTAGCTTGCTTGTGAGAGCTGCCATTTAAAATGTATTCTCTATATGAATGTGAAAATTTTATGTGTGATAACCTTCTGAATTAACTTTCCAATGCCGTTGGGTTCATGTTAATACGAGTTATATTTTGTGAGAAATAAATATTTTAGTCGACAGTGGTCAGATTGTCACTATACAATTTTGTTTTGACCCATGTTTTTGCAAAGGAAATCATTTAAAACGTTTTATTGTTTATGCTTAATTCCAACTCCATTGTTTAGAATATTCATTAAAGTTTTCAAAATGATAAGCCACGTAAATTATTAACGAGTCGTTATTTTAATAGTGATTTTTGCAAGTTCGCCAATTTTCTATCAAAGTGCTGTAAAGTTTCTGTTTATACCAACTGAGTTTTAAAAATTGTTATAAATAATTCCCTTAAGATTTTGGTTTGATTCTTTTTCCTATAATTAGTTGATTCATTATATTTTCTAAAAACTATAATATCTTACAAAATGGCTAAGCGGTTATTTAATTATGATTTTTGAAAGTTGCAGCATGATGTGTGATTGTTGAAAATGTAAGTTATGAAAGCTTTAAATATAAAAGTTATCAAATATGAATTATGTAATGTTCTGATATGGCATTAGTAGCGTGAGTACTAGACCTATGAAATGAATATAAAGTCTATTATATGATAAAATAATCTCGTCGTTACGATAATGAGAATGAATTTCATGATCTTATATGCCTGTTATTTACAGAAGTAGAAACGATATATACAAGCCTATGTATGACAATGTGATATGATTAATATTTTACAATACTTCGTGTGATTACCATGTACATAAAGGACTGGATACGTGCCTTTGTATGCTTATACCTCGTGTTTATTTATACCTGCTAGTTGTTAACTTTAACCAGTTCATGTATAAAGAAATTAGCAATGGGTGTATCTATGTATGTTTATTTACGTGTTACCACAGTTATTTTATCACAGAAATAGTACGATTTATGCAATTTGGTAAAAGTTCATAATTTTATACTGGTAAATGGATGTTGTCACTTGTCTTGCGACCACGTGATTATTTATATGGTAATTCCGGTTGTGCGCAGATGTTCACATTTTGTATGATTTCGGTGACTTAATGCCTTTAGCGAGTATATGTACCTTATGAGTCATGATTTCTACTTAGATGTGCTAAGATGAGAAATGAGTGGTATGTTGTGCTTAATTATCTTCTAGCACGTCGTTTGCCTCTAAATATGGTGATGATCTGTGTTTAGTGATATATCAATGTGATAGAGGTTACGGGGACGTAACCAGGTATAAGGACGATAGGATTGGAAAATCTCGAAAGTTTGGTTGTTAATTATTACATGAGTGAGCAGTAGCTCTACACATGAAAGTATTGCATAGTGTTGTATCTTTTGAGTTGGTGCAATGATGTGAATTATGTGTATATATATATATATATATATATATATATATATATATATATATATATATATATATATATATATATATATATATTGCTTTTACTTGTTGGCATGTTTCTTTTAAGGAGGATAGACCCTAGTAGTATGTATGAGGGAGAAGATTTTGGGAGTCAGTGCAGAATAGTGAAGGACTGTCGTGTTTGGTTGTGTGGTTGAGTAGGTGATTAGACAGTTGTTAAACTTCGGGATGAAGTTGGTTTAAGGGAGGTGGAATGTAACACATCCCATCTCTGAGAGGAGTGATCTGGAATAGAGGACGCCAGTTGTTGTTTTGGTGATGGCTAGTGTGGTGAACTTCGGGGACGAAGTTCTTTTTAAGGAGGGAAGACTGTAATACCCCGTATGTTAGCCTAGGTCAACGACAGTCAAACCCTGTTTCATACACGTATTTCAAAAGGCATCTTTATAAAGTATTTTACGTAAACGGTTATTGTTTTATAAATTGTATTTCTACGATTATTTCTTATTTCATAATTATTTTATATTCGATGGTTATTTTATAAAATGGCATTTCGTTCGTATTTCTTAATTTTAGTATATTTATAATTTATGATTAAATATATTTCCTATTTTATATTTATTTCTTGTTTATACTTAATTTCTATTATTTTATTATTTAAGACGTAATTGTATTTAAATCTTAATTTTTATATATTCTTATTTTTTTAGATTACATAATTTAATTAGTATAATTAATTATGTACTCGTTTATTTTAAGTTACGGTTTAAGGACGTGATATCGATATAAAAGTGCCTCGAAATGCGTGATGGGCCGAGTAAGGATATGTTGGACACGGGTTTGGAGTTGAGAGAAACTTAGTGTGTAACGTAACCCTAAACCCTACCTCATACAACCTTCAATTCGAAACCTCAGCCACCACTGTGAGATGGAGAAGAACTAGAGAGAAAGCAAGACCACATTCATCTTCACCGCCGTCACTGTAAGAGCACTTCTACTTGTACTTCACTCAGCGTTTTTTTTTTTTCGAGTTGTTCTGATTGTGTTTTGGATACGAGTCTCTGGTTAGTCATAGTAGGGAGTCCATAGTTGTCGTGGTGGTTGTGGGTGTTGCGTGGTGGTCAGGAAAAAGGGGTACTTTGACGGCCTGTTTAGGGGAGGCAAAATAGGGGGTCATAGGGTAGTGTGGAACCGTCTTTTGGGCGGCTGTTTCGGGTGGTAATAAGGGTGTCGCGGTCTGGTGGTTACACCAGTAGATTCGTGGGGTGTGGGAGATGTCTAGGGAGGTGTTAGGTGGTGGTTAGAGTGGTGGTATTGGTGGTAGGAGTCGGGTTTTCAAGGGGTGTTAACACGGTTTTGGATACAAGCGCGTGTTCAGCAGCGGTTTTGGGGTCGATTCTGTGTTGTTTCATGGGGGACGAGGGCACGCGTGTACCACCCATGGAACCACCGTGGGTCAGTGGTGACCACGGTGGTGGCTAGGGGTGGTATGGGGGCTTGGTGGTGAGAATGTATGCGTGAGAAGTAGGGTGACGTGCACAGATGAGTTGCAGAGAACAGAGTAACACAGTGCGTGGGCGCAGGCTATTCAAAGCTGTCGCGGTGGTTGCTGCGGTGGCCTCTGGTGGTGGCTAATAGGCGTCTGTTGGAGTGTGTATTACGTAGTTGAGGTTGGGTATAGTGGTGGTAACTGTCGGGGACCGGGCTGACGGCGTTGATGTCCCGAAAATGGGTGTGCGGTAGAAGTAGAATTTCGTTGTAGGCTGTATTCTTCAAAAGTCTGGGTAGCTGCGTGGGTCGTAGGTTGTTGTTATTGATTCTTATGTTATTATCTTTGCTCTTATTATATTATTACTATTATTATTATTATTAGTAGTAGTATTATTATTAGTATTGCTTACATAGTTGTTGTTATTGTGTGGTGTTATTAATATTAATATTAGTATTATTATTATTATTATTAATATTATCATTATTGTTAATGTTGTTAATAATGTTAATGTTGGTATGATTATTATTGTTAGTATATTTGCTCATGTTGTTAATTACTAAGATTGTTAAGTGAATTATTATATGTGACGGCTATCAATAGTGATTATATATTATATTTTCTATATTCGTTTGTTTAATCGAAATCTATTTTAAAAGTAATAGGGACGGGTTGGTCAAGTTAATTGAAGTAGTCATATTTAATACGGTCTCGTTATGTGATGAATATATTATTTAAATAATAGATTTGAATGATTGATATAATATATTAATTTGCGTAATTGTATTAGTTAGTGATTACGTATATTATATTTGTTAGGTGACGATTGTGAGGTGGCATAATTCTGTTTACCTGCTGGCTTGCTAATGGATTATATTGCTATTCAGGTAGGATACACTGGCACTATACTTTATGAAATTTTATGAATGGATGTTTACTCGGTGATGTGTTATGAACGGATGTTGCCTTATTTGTTATGAATGCAAGTATGAGTTATATGAGCACGATATTTAATGGTTATTTATTTAGTGATACATTCATGAGCATGGCATATGCATTGGTTAGTGAGAAAGATATGGATCAGATATTGTTCTGATATAAAGCCCATGGTGGTTCTGCAAACCAGGCCTGGTGTCTTATCAGCTATTGAGCTGGTGTTCGGTGACGACCGTTTATAGTCTGCCGGGAGGTTCAGTATGCCTTGGTGCAAGGGTATGAGTTTGAGAATGAGATTGAGCTTGAGATTGAGCTCGTGCATTATAATTGTTTTGTTATCCTACTCAACCGCGAGGTTGATAGTGTATTCGTGTACACCTACGATGATCCGGAATGGGGAGTAGATTCTACAGGTCAGACAAAGAGGAGTTAGGAACTGGGGCAGGAATGTGAGATGCAGACTTTGGACCGACTTAGTATTATATCACATCTAGAGAAGTCATCATTTGTATTTTCTTTTCCGTTGTGTAGTAACTCTAATAACCAAAGTTTAAATTTTATCTGTTTTATATAAAATACTTTGTATTGTTTTACTTTGTTATTCACTACCTCGGACATTCCGAGATGGTAACAGCTCTATTTAATTGAGAATGTCTTGCTAAAGGCTATTAAATAAATGGGCGTGTTACAGTCTATGTCTATAGTAACGAATTGGGGGTTTGGAAGTTTGATATGTCACTAGGTCTAACAAAATAAAGGCAAGATGAAACAAAATTAAAGATATGAATAAAACTTATAATTAAAAGAATGCTAGGATGATCGGTTCGTAAAAGCTACGACGGTATATAGTCTAGGTCAACATGTATCGCAGTCGCGTAAGGGATGTAACAAATCCTCTCGGTCTATGTTACCTAATAGCTCCTTTCGGCCTATGCTATTAGTTCCTAGGTCTCACAAATATTGGGTGTCAACAATAACGGTGATTCCTAAATTCTAGGTCACATACCTTTCAGTCTTAGTAACCTAGCCGTCTTAAAACGTTAACCAATGCCCTTCCCGTATCTTTCAATCTTGGGTAAGTCATTATTAACATCCTAAAAGTCTCCTTTCAGTCTCATTATAGGGTGTTATAATTAACGAAACAAATAAAACAGTCTGAAAACATACGCGAGGTCCGTCGACCGTCCAACTATTTCAGTCGATCGACCGACTACTCCAGACGACCGACCAATTAAGCCAGTCGGTCGACCAGAGTCTGCTACAGGTCGGCTCAGGCTTATACCGTCTACGCAAATACTTACCTACATCCTAACATATGAGATTACCTACGCATGATAACAGTAAAAACAACAACTACAACGAAAATAACAATAAACATGGTGATTAAGACAGTAAACATGCAATTAACAAACATTGGGTTTAGGGATTCTAACTATCCGGTGCAAAAATAACAAAATAGTAACAAACTGAATTGAGAAAGTAAATTACCGTAACAAAGGAAGTGGAAGAACTAAAAGATTAGAATTTAATTGAAATTTGTGTGGGAACTGATTGTTGAAAAGGGTATTCTAAAACTAATAAAAATAAAGACCAAAGAACTTTTATTGTAAACTAACCTAAGCATTTATGAGTAATACTAGATTAGGGTTTCTAAAAGATCATTAGTACATAGTAGTAATTAAGCTTTTATAAGGATTGTCGTTGCTTCCCTCAAAACCTAGCTTAATCATGGGCTTAATGAGGCGTCTGAAATCTTCGCTGATGGGCCATGTGGTCGATAGACCAATGATACTGGTCGATCGACCAACTATCGGGTTTCTGAAATATCGCGCATCAGGTACCTTCGTCGATCGACCATAGTACCCGGTCGATCGACAAAATATCAGATGCAGTACTGCGTTCTAACGAATTCTGCAGCGCACGTCGATCTTAAAACAGCTGCTATTTCTTCGTTGCTCATCGTATTAAAGCGATTCTCGCAGCGTTGGAGAGCTAAGAGGATAATATTTTACCTCCAATTGGAATCATTCCATTATCATCTCTAGAGCTCGAGATATAGCCATTTTAAACGGGCTGCAATATCGTGAAGCGATTCTTCCCTTGTTAAAGCTTGTGAATTGTATGCACCCTTGTTTATGCTATCTCCAGGCCTTGAAATGTGCGTTAGGCTTCGTTCCTTCTTGTACTTAGTAATGCAAATCACTTGAGGACGGGTTTGACTCGAAATCGCCTTATTTCCGCATAAATCTGCAATAATGCATAAAAATACGAAAGTAGACGAAATTGGAGAAATAATAACCAAAAAACTCAACCAAGTGGTGTTAGTCTAGTGGTAACTGAGTTAAACCTTAAAGCTTGCAGAAATGCATGAGTTGAGAGGTCTCACGTTCGATTACCAGCTGGGGCGATGACCACTTGGCCACTACAGCTCCCGAAGGGGGTGGCTTACATGGTCCATGTGGTGGTGCGGGAATGCATGGCCTCGGGGGGGGGGGGGGGGGGGTTAAACCCCTCGTCACCAAAAAAAAAAAAAAAAAACTCATAAATGAGCTACGAAATGCGTGTAAAAATAGATGTAAAACATCATAAAATAGACACGCATCAGCGATCACGTCAGTGATTAATATCATTGCTAAATCTCATAAAGAGAATATACAAGGGATGATCCGATATTATATAGTCAACTGACCGACATTAATCGGTAATGATTGGCTGACTAGAGTTTGACATTACTGTCGTATGACGGTGGTGGTCAGTTGATCCATTTAGGTCACACCTATAGCACAACCCCCTTAATTGATATATTGATCAATTGTACACAATACGAGTTGATCAAATTTCTTAAAACCAAATATCGAGAAATTAGAGGTTAAATCTTAATGTAAGATTTATATTTGAAATTGAAATGTGTCAATTGTCAAATATTAATCGATGTTTATGAAACGTCGAAGTTAGAATGAAAAAGGGTTTGTGGTTATTACAAATATTGTATATCATATTGACGATTATTTTAATGACCATTTTGTGAAACGGTAATTGTGAATTACTAAGTAATTTGTTAAAAATGATTTAATTAGTTTAGAGATAATATTTATTTGATAAATATGTATTTTAAATTAATGCAATTGTATTTCTAGACATAGGATGCCACATGTCACACAATTGTACAAATTACATTTGTAAAATGGATGTCCATTTTACATGAATTGTGTCGTGTGAGTGTATGTGTTTTAAGGACTAATTAAGTGTAATTATGCCTTAGAAACATAATGATTAATATAGGTCTAATGTGATTTGATTCACAACACTCTCCTCACGACACACTCGACCCACCCACCATAAGTAATGTGATTTGATTCACAATTGAACTAAATATTCTTAGCTATGCTTATTTTAGTATATGGAAAAATCATAAAATCCTCTTAAATTCTCTAGTACGAAAATATTATTTATAATAAGATTATAATAAAACTATAATAGTTGTAGTGTTTTCGATTATTGTTCTAATACGATTAGAACTCGGTTTTAAGAAAATCGATTATTCTTCACCTAGTCCGTGAGATTTTCAGTATTAAGGGCAAGTCTTGGGTGCATCGTAAAGGAGGCAAGCTATATTGGTTGCTCCGTGGAGGATCGTCCTAGCACTAATTTGGACCGAATGTAAGGGTCCGAATCTTTTATTTCAGCATTTATTTTGCATGCATAAAGATCTTGACAAAAATTAAAAGGTTAATTTGTTTAGTGAAAATAGTATGACTAATTTTAATAGTAGGACTAGTATGACAAACCCAACAAGTGGTATAAGAGCTTACGGTTGCTTACATGCAACTTGTTTTCGTTTTTACGAGTAATATGATTAACAAATAAAACGTAATATTTTTGGTACATATGAGATATGCACGAAAATATTTATGCATGTATACTTTCTGGTCCTAAAAATGTTTTAGGTCATTTTAAATGATTTATGGAATTATATTGTTCTTTTTTGAAATTAATTGCTAATTTATGCTTATTAATCGGCTAAAACGTTTTAATTATGGGAAAAATAGCAAATAAAACTTTTTGGCCGAGATTTTATATATGTTCTCACATACATTTAGTATATTATGAATATAAATTTTTCCGATTTGTTGGAGTTTTATGCATGGTTTATAAAATTTAATGGTTAAATTGTCATAAAATGAGTTTAAAATGGGTTTATATAGTTACATTATGAATTTAGCTACGAAAATTTTGAGTATGTCACATGCAAGATTTAAAATGTTCATTAAATTTTTCAGGAGTTTTAATTAAGTATTGCATGATTATTGATTTTTATAGTAAAAATCGAGATAATAGTGACATAATTCAACTTAAATAGTTTGAGTTTGAATTTGGCCATAAAAATTTTACACGGTGTCATATATATTATTTCTAGCATGCATATAAATTTTGAGATTTTTCTTTCGAATATTGCATGAGAATTGATTTTAATGGTTAAAATCGTATCTTATATGACAAAATTCGTTAAAAATAGTAAAAGTTACTAAAATGGCCGGAAAAACTAACCCATATATGTCATATTAGATATGTTCATCATCATATTTTTCTTGGGAGCCAAAAGTTTCTTGGAATTTAATTTTTAATTCTTAAAAGTGAAAGTTAAAAATTGAATTATCAGAGTCATGTTATGATTATTTCGGTCTTTGGGCAGTGTGTTTCTTAATTTTTCTGTCCTCAGTTCCTTAAGTGTTTTGGAATATGTAATAATTTTATTAGTATTTTATTGCGTTAATTTGAAGGTAATTTTGAATTTCCGACTTAAAATGCGCGATTTTACGACTTATTTCGAAATAAATTGGTTATTTCGTTTATACTTGTGAATTTTTGATTCTGGAATTTTGAGAAAATTTCAGAATGTTCAAATTTTGAATTTTGAATTTTTCGAAATTTCTATGACTCATTTGGATTTTATATTTATTTTTCCCGCAAAACCGATTAAATTCCGAACAATATTATAATAAGTTAAGTCATGTTCAAAATTTGAGTAAGACTAAATTTTGAAACCTAAAATGTGTTAGGATGTTTAACTTAAACGTGAATATTGATTCACGTAGTGTTAAGTGATTTTAAATGTTAAAATCACGCAATTCCATAAAACCGGGTTATTATGATAACGATATTTAAATTATGTTTAAATACGACGATTTGGCTTAGGATTGGCATGTTAATTTACATATTCATAGGCATTTCATTTTATTTATGAATGTCATAATTTTATTTACGTAATTTGGAATTATGTAATTTAGCTTAGTACGCAATTCCATAAAACCGGGTTATTATGATAACGATATTTAAATTATGTTTAAATAGGACGATTTGTCTTAGGTTTGGCATGTTAATTTACGTATTCATAGGCATTGCATTTTATTTATGAATGTCATAATTTTATTTACGTAATTTGGAATTATGTAATTTAGCTAAGTATGGCCTTAGTTATAATCGATATTACCCAAAATGTATGGGAATATCGGTTCGGTTGTAGTTAAATATGATCTCGTATCACTTTATTTTATTTTATAATGTATAAAATAGATAGAAAATTTGTATTTATTCCGGAAATCCTTGAAGACGGTGCCTTCCGGAAAGGATTTCCGACCAAGACGGTGTTTGCCTTGGGATGCGTGCCTCGTGTGAAGTTCAAGGGACCAAGGAGTTGGTTTCCGAATTTTTAATTTTCATTTAATTTTCTATTTTAGGAAGGCCATACTAGGATTTATTTATGCTTTTAAAGTTTTTATGCTTTTATTTATGCTTTATATGTTTGCATGCATAGCCAAATCGTCATTCCATATCATGCATGTTCATCGAGTTTTTCGACCGTGTCAATTAATTTATCGATAATTCACCGACTTAGTTCACTTAAAAGAGATAGATAATAAATTGACAAGATCTCTTACGTATTCAAATATTGAGACATAGCCTTACTAAAAAGTAAAGAACCCATGAATCCCTTCTTCATAACGAAGTGGGCTCGGCTAAACCGGGGTACTAAACTTGTTACGTTGGGTAAGTGGGGTAATATGATTACACTCTCAAAATTTGGTCGATCTCAACGAAGGTATTCGAGTCACCGTAGTGGTAATAAGTTCGGGCTAAAGATAAGAATTAGTGTAATTTTTATCGACCGAGAGTTCTAAAAGTAGAATCGATTAAATGTTAATCCACCGAATTATATTAACGAGGGATGAATCGGCTACACCGTGCCCGAGTTAGTATGGATTTGGGTCTCGGGATCAATTACTTAATTGGGTAAGAGATCATTAAGTGCATGCTTAACTTGTTTAAAATATTTACAAGTTTAAATACATGATAATTGTGTTTTAATTCCTTCGTTTCATTTGTAGTTCATTTACAATCATCAAATGGCTAATAACGCTCCACCTCTCACTAAGGTATCATGGCTTCGATCCTTCATGGATCGTTGCAAGCTTGAGAAGCAAGGCACCAATTTTAAAGATTGGGACGCACAATTACTTTTGGTCGCGGAAGGTGACAATAATATTCGTTTCCTTACAGAAGCCTCTCCTCCCGCTCCCACCACTTATTCCACGATTGCGACTTGTGAGGCCTATGAGGCCTATATTAAAGAGTCGAATGCTCTTAAGCACACGCTTATTTTCTCCATGGAGCCGGATCTCCAAAGGAGAATGATTGATCTAAGCATGGCAAATGAGATTTACACCAAGCTTAAGAACATGTTTTCACAAACTCCTAGGAGGTTACTACATGAGATGACCTCCGCCTTCATTGACCCAAATTTGGATAAGGGTCAATTTATAAGTTCTTATGTGCTCAAAAAGATTGAGCCATCCGAAACCTTGAAAGTGCAAGGGGCGCAAGTTCCGGACTTTCTAATAATAGATCGAATTCTTCACTCCCTTAAAATGCTCACCCAAGCGGAAAGGGATATGGGACTTATTCGAAGTACCACGAAGACTATGCTCGACATTGAGAAAAGGAGCAAAGGGAAGTTTAAGAAGAGTGGTACAAAAGGCAAAGGCAAGAAGGCCTCCATGATCACACCATTCAAAGAGAAGACCTTTTCGAAAGGTTCTTCTACATCGTCTTCAAAGGTTGAAGATAAGTGTCATTATTACACAAGGATTGGTCATTGGAAGAGAAATTGCCCGATATACGTGGCCGACCTAAAAGCTGGAAAGGTTCTCGCTGTAGGTAATAATTCTCATTTAAATTCATGTTATGTTGTTAACTTTTGTATATTGATACAAGTTGTTAATTCTCACCCTTTTTAATTGTTTTAAAGGGACCCCTTCCAAGGACAAGGGCAAGGAGAAAGAAAAGGAAGCTAAAAGTTCCTTTCTAGGATTGCTATGGTAGCATCCGAAGATTGAAGACATAAAGAGCTTTGCTCTAATTTTCATTTAATGTCTTCTTTCGATTATGCATTTTAAATTTAAGAACATCGTATTTTCTTGTATGACAAGGATTTAGTTATTTCAAACAATGGTTGTAATGTTGAATATTGGTGACTTGATTTTCAACCCAAGTCATCTCTTTTGTTCTTAAATCAAATCGTTGTTTTTTAATGCATTATATAACATGAGTTGATATGATCTTCATAGATCGTAATAAAGTACCTTGAATAGTTCATCGTACACTAGATATGATAGGATCATAATAAAGTAATTTGATTTACTTAAACGAGAATTACACCTCCGTGAAAAACACTCCATCACTATAAGATATAAACGTCAAACTCAAAAGTGAGTTAATTAGTTCATTATAAGATGATCATTTTAAGTGAAAATGAGAACTAATATCTCACACCTCATAATACTTACTATCCAAAACATTGTTTATGGGCGAAATTGATATCCTTGTAAGAATAAAGGTTATTTTAAAGGATAGAATGGGAGAAATTTTACACCCGCAAACCAATGGAATAATTATGGGATCTTAGAGAAGAATCTTATATGGGGTCCTTGAGAAGAACCCGAAATGAATGGATAGAAGAAACTACGAGGAGGACACCAAAGAAACTACGCGAGGACACAAAAGCAAATGTTCTTTGTGTCATTAGTTCCTAAAGAGGACAAAAGGAACCGCGTGTATAAACGGAAGGAAAACGTTTTCATGAAGTTAATGTTTCTGATTTTATAAGATAATAGAGGAGAAATCGTCTTCCGTCCTCTTGATGATAGTGTTTCTTATTCTAAAGGATTATAGAGGAGATATCATGTCCTGGTGCTTACCAAGGGAACGAGGACGAAAAATGAAATGTTCATATGAGATGAGAAAATGTTGATTGAGTAGGAGCTAATCACTATAGAGATAGTGGGAGTTGTTTAACTATAAAGATGGTGATACAAAATTCAGTGGGAGAAAAAGTCATTAGAAAGTTGAACCTATCATTAAGAGAGAATGATAATTCTTTTATGAAAAGAATGGAAGGTTTTCAATTCTAGATGAGTAAATATGTTAAGAACATCATAGGATGATGGACAATCATAAGTGAGTTTATTATATGATAATGAAACGTCACCTATTGATGATTAACAAGGTTGGATAAATTATTCATATCGATGAATGTAGAATCACCTAGATATGAAAGTGTTGATTCGTACGACCTTGATTAACATGCCAAAATGTTGAAACAAAAACCTTATTTCGATATAAGTTCTCGAGGAGGACTAGTGGATCGGATCTAGGAAAATTACAATATGAATTCTAGTACAATGTGACTGTGTATGTAAGAATAACATGTCGCGAGTTATAAGATAACAGTGGGAGCTTCCTTCAGGAAAGGAGACTCGAATCTAGTATGAGGACTAGACATGTACTTGAATAAGATCATATTATACGAGATAATATGAGTCAGAAGGAAACCGAAATTTGTAGGTTTGGATGACGTGAATAAATGGTGTATTCACATATCAAACCATTAATACAAATTGATGGATGAGCATCATAGATTGTATAGTGTGGAACAGTAATATTGTATTGACTGTTCGTACATGACAATTACTCTTATCGTTTGAGTTATCATTAACTCACTATTGATAAATACTTTGTCAAATCCAATGGGTTGTAGGAGACAATTTTGAACCCCATGAAGTGAACTGGATTAACTTAGTATAGCCCATAGTCGCTTGTATGAGGTGACGTCTCGAAGCGACTAGAGTGTGAGGCGATTGATGGCAAGTTCAAATGCCATAGAGTCTTATGGGATGACTAGTCGATCACATAGGCAGACTGCAGGAGACACTCTGTTGGGCAATAAGTGACCGCTTATAGAGTTCTGGAAATTTTATAATAGTCTGGTCGTGGCGAGAGCTACTATATTATTCTCATGAATCGATTCTTAGACTAGAGATTGTTCGCCCAAGGTGGCACAGTTTCAGAGTGACTTTGATTTATGCTCTACGATCTTCCGTAAAAGGGGTCAAATGGGCATCTTTTGGGTCATGATGGACTGTGTTAGTCGAAGGAAACAATAGGATAGGAATTGTCCAGTCCCTTGTCAGGATTATCTTAAATGTCAGTGCCACTCGAGGAGAAGTTTAACTGGAAATGCGTGGCCACGCTCGGAAGGTATCTATGGTAGATAATTTTGGTCAAAGGAGTTAAATCTCCAGATCGAGGAAACCGCTCACGATATGATCAAATGCAAGTACGACCTGTAAGACACCTTGCATTGAGTGGGAGATGATGTAATAGGACAATAGAATCGGCGACGCACACTTGTCGAGGACAAGTGGGAGATTGTTGGAGTAAGTGTCCTCAACAATAGTGCGATCACGTCAGTGATTAATATCATTGCTAAATCTCATAAAGAGAATATACAAGGGATGATCCGATATTATATAGTCAACTGACCAACATTAATCGGTAATGATTGGCTAACTAGAGTTTGACATTACTGTCGTATGACGGTGGTGGTCAGTTGATCCCTTTAGGTCACACCTATAGGACAACCCCCTTAATTGATATATTGATCAATTGTATACAATACGAGTGGATCAAATTTCTTAAAACCAAATATCGAGAAATTAGAGGTTAATTCTTAATGTAAGATTTATATTTGAAATTGAAACGTCTCAATTGTCAAATATTAATCGATGTTTATGAAACGTCGAAGTTAGGATGAAAAAGGGTTCGTGGTTATTACAAATATTGTATATCGTATTGACGATTATTTTAATGACCATTTTGTGAAACGGTAATTGTGAATTACTAAGTAATTTGTTAAAAATGATTTAATTAATTTAGAGATAATATTTATTTGATAAATATGTATTTTAAATTAATGCAATTGTATTTCTAGACATAGGATGTCACATGTCACACAATTGTACAAATTACAATTTGTAAAATGGATGTCCATTTTACATGAATTGTGTTGTGTGAGTGTATGTGTTTTAAGGACTAATTAAGTGTAATTATGCCTTAGAAACATAATGATTAATATAGGTCTAATGCCTAATGTAGGCATGCATACCTATTGCATGGGTTACTAAAAAAGAAGACCCCTTGATCTTCCCAAACACTCTACCTCACGACACACTCAACATGATTCTTATGTAAAATTTCAGATTATAAACTACCCATAACTTATGGTTTGAAGAATGTATATGTGTGGTTTATGAAATTAGGGGTATGAATATATGTTTTGATTCTTACTTTGTTTCATAATTATGGTTATTAGATGATTACTTGTTGGGATTGATGAATGTTGTAGGTAAAAATTATATCTAGAAACCGTTTCATGAATTTGGATTATGTTGTTCTTGCGGAAAAAAAGTTGTCCGTGTACAGTAGCTCTCAGCCGGTCAACCAGCCGACGATTGACTAACTGGCTGAGAATCCCTTCCTTGTCTTTTGTTTTAATTTTGGAAAAATATGTATATGTCTCCTCAGTCGGCCTACCGTCCGCCGGTGGTCCACCGGGCCCTTTGTCTGTGATATCGTAATACGGGTTGAGAGATTAGGACTCTCAGTCGGGTGGCCGATAGCCGGTCCACCGGCTGAGAGCCCCCTTCTGAGTTCTTTCTTAAATTTTTAAACAAGTGACTAACGCCCTCAGCCGGTCTACCGGCCGCCGGTGGTCTGACCGGCTGAGAGCCTCTGTTTCCCTAAAATCGTTTATAACTTTTGTTTTATGAACCGGATTCCATTAATTCTTCTTCCATATCATTTGTATGCTTCTTGTGCATGACTTTCTCTTGATTCACATGTTGCAAATTATGAATTGGTGTCGACTACCTACTGAGTCTTATATATAGGATGTTGTGTGTTACATGTGAAGCCAATACTATGAGCTATTATATGACTCTTGTTCTCACCAGACTCCGTTAACGTTTTTTGTATGATCGTTAGGCCTGGTGCTCTCGGTCAGGTTTCAGATCATCCGCCCTGATTCGGGGGAACTTCCTTCCTAGCTAGTTCGAGTCTTGGAGGTGTTCTTTGGACATTTGTCGAATCTAGGATGGATTATACCCCGAGAGTCTGGCCAGATTTAGAGTAGGATCGTATATCGTATTGTCGTCCTACCAGGGGATTTGAATAGTCTGAGACTAAGTAGACATGCTGGTGTCGTATAATGGAGTCGTCATATGCAATCTTCCATGGTATGTTTCTTGTTTTCGTAGTATCTTACTGAATTAAGTGAACTAAGATGCTTATTGATAAGAATACTTGAGTTGGTGAAATATGGTTAAGTAAGGTATATGATTTATCCATAGATTATTTATGTTGGAGCATGCTTATGTGAATGGCTTGTTTTATCTGCTTACCTGTTTATTGACAATAAGTGGCTCGGAGAACCTCTAGTTTCTCCCCACACTGACCGTGGCGTACATGTTTTCATGTATGTAGATTGGTGCTGTGATGGGGATACCGTGAGAGCTAGCGAGCGATGCAGTGCATCGACATGACTACACTTCTTTATCATTTAGCAAGTTTCGTTCATTTACTACTTTGATATTCGTGGAATGTACCATCCCTGTTTGGCTTATTGTATTTAAATCTAATAATCCTTTTAGTTAACTTTCCGCATTTTTGTTTAAGTGAATCGCATCGCATGTTTTATATTCATGTCAAAAAGTTTCTATTCCACGCATTTTTCCGCATGCTGCTTTGTTTATATTTGCACTTCGCGAGGGGTTTTACACCACAATCTTGAATAGAGATTTAGATGATGAAATTTTTCATGTAACCACCAGAAGGTTTTTTTATGTCGGGTAATGAGCATAAGGTGTGCAAGCTAGTAAAATCTTGTATGGACTTAAACAAGCTCCTAAACAATGGCATCATAATATATATTTGAGGAGGTTGTTCTGTCTAATGATTTTAAATTAAATCGCTAAGTCAAATGTGTATATAACACGTTCGATGATTGTGGTAATGGCGTGCTCATTTGTCGATATCTAACTTGATGATGTGCTGATATTTGGTACCAACCAAAGTCAGGTTGATCTTTTTATAGATTATTTATCATCTACCTTTGCAATGAAACATATGGGAAGTGATGCGTGCATATTATATGCAATTTTCAGTACTTTTTGGCACGTATTTCAATATTTTATAGGTGATTTTATATCACTTTATGCCTCGAACACGCTACTTGGTGCTTTTCTTGCTATTTAATAGGAATAAGCGCGAAGGTGATGAAAACCGAGCCAAAATTGTCCCAAGTACACTCTTTTAAAAGATGGAAGTTGGAATAGGCCTTACAAGCATTGGAAAGCGTCAATCGTCCAAGTGAAAGGCTACTTCAGGTGCGCAAAATGAAGAATGGGAGCTACGCAACCAAGGAAGAACTTTAACTTTCTGGTGCCTGCTTTGGAGAGTCATATCTCGAGTTATACAACAGATAATCAGGTGATTCCAATTGTAGATGAAATTTTATCCTCTTAGCTTTCCAACTCCACCAAGAACGCTTGATTTGAACAAGTAACGAAGAAATGGCAGCTGTTTGAAGTTCAGTGCGCGAAGCAGGAATTACTCGCTGAGAAGTCCTCGATCGAGTCTGTAATCCATTCGATCGAGGGGTTTTTATTTTTAATCCATTTGATCAAGTCCTTAATCACTTGATCAAGTACTTTTGGTCCTTAATCTACTCGATCGAGCTTGATCGAGAAAATCACTAATGGGCTTTGGTTTCCGTGCTTCCTTTTCTAGGTTAGATTTTGACTTAACCTAATCTCTCTTATAAAAATAGATGAGGTTAAGGTAAAAAGGGACATCTCACACTACACACCATTCTTCATCTCCCTCTTAGTTCTTGTCACTGTAACTTTTGGGATAGCTTTTCTTCCTCATTCCTCTTGCCTTATACTCTGAATTATTGTAATCTATTTTCTTCCTTTTAATTTAATTCTTATTCTTTTGTTATTTTTTGATATTCCTCCTCCCTTCCTTTTAGTTTATTAGATCTTTTTATTATGTCTTATTTCTCTCGCATCTCAATGGTTAGTTTAGAATCCCAAGCCATGTGTAGCTAATTTCCTTAGTATGTTAGGATAAGGGAAATCGCGGTAGTAATGTTGTGGGATTCACCCGTTAGTCTTTTCTGCGACGAGGTTTGTTTATAAGCAATCTAATCATAAAACCTGTTAATTGAATGCATGCATGAGACCGATTTATCAAGTAAAACTCCGCCTGGATCGAAAGATTGGTAGAGTAGTCTTGCTTAGGACAATCTATATAACCTATCTGGATCGAAAGTTTAATAGGGGAGTCTAGGGTGATTTCAGACCGAAAGGATATTAATCGTTCCCACCTTATCAATGACTTGACTGACCTAATATTTTCACATAACATGAACTACCGCGACGACCCGATCCCTGACATACTTCATTTTTAATTGTTCAAACCCAGTTTTATAATCTTCTCACCTTCTTATTTTCTTGTTTCAAGTAGTTAATTACTTCAATCAAAACCCCCTCATTTTTGTGACTGAACAACTAATAATGCATATAGATTTTACCTCCCTGTAGAGATCGACCCTACTTCCGCTAGCTACCTAGTTAGTTGACTTAGATATTTATTTTAGGTGCATAACGACTCGCATCAAATTTTGGCGCCGTTGTCGTGGAGGAAATTATTTTATTTGCGTTATTTAGTTGTTTAGTTTGTGTTAGTCTTAAGGAATTTTTAATTCCTTATGGCCGTTCTTATCTTCTCCCCTAGTGTTGTTTTGATAGGCCTTACAGGTTTTATTTACAATGCTTCGGGACGGTACACCTATGTTCTTTTCTACGAGACAACAAGAGGCATTTTGTAAAAGGTGTGGTGAAGCGGGTCATATACCTGCTTATTGTTTGGCTTTAAACGAGAGAGTTCTCTCTTATAAGAGGTATAGGCAAAGAGCCTCATTTGACGAGCTTTACCCGCTGATGCAAGCTGCGAAATGGAAGGAACGATTACTATTTCAGACTGAAAACACTAATCCCAAGGTTCTTATTGTTGTACGAGAGGAAATACTCGATCGAGTGAATCATTCAACTCAATCGAGGGAAAATGGTGGACGATCACTCGATCGAGGTACTTCAAATTCTCGATCGAGCGATATTGTAACATCCCGTATTTTCGTGACTTATATTTAAAGGCTTTTAAGATTTATTTTTATAATAAATAATATTTTAATAACTTAACGGAAAATAATTTATTAAAGTACCGTGAAATATTTTAAGAATGAGTAAGATCCGTCTTAAGAACCTTAAGTCCTTAAGACGAATACAAACTTGGTAAACTATTTCACAACTTAAACCCGTTCTAATATCCGAACCCGTTTAAAATGTGACAGAAAGGACAACTCTTGTACACTTTTTAAAGACCTTGGTCGACATTTCTTTTTGCCCAAGAATTCATTTCACAGTAACTTCATCTTCCTCAAACCTCCATTTTATTCATCTCCTTTTCGATCCTTTCTTTATCTTCCGTCGACCGAAACAAGGTAACAATAACATTTTCGGAATCCTCATCAAATTTCCAAGCCATCTATCACTTTAGTTTTACATTTCCTTCACTCCGAAAAATCTGTCCATTTTGTGAGAATCAGTTTTCTGTCCTAAAACTCGGTTTTTATGTTTGTAGGTGAGGGCTTAGACGATCCAGAGGGTGTTAGCAACTTGGTAGAGGAGGATCTTTAGCCGGAATCGCTTGAGAGGTGACGATAATGAGATAACTCGGCCTTTGTGTGAATATTAGCACTCTTGTTGTGATTCTTATGTTAGTTTCTGATTTTGTTAATGTTTATTTCTCAAAGGACTTAGTGACATGTTTAGGATAGATTTATGTGAAGAATTCATGCTTTAAGATGTTGCTATATGTTCTTAAGTTCATTTTCAGTTTTTCACATGTTGAGACGGATACTTGTTAAAATCGTTTGAGGATTGTTATGGGACTTGTTTGCTGTTAGATAAGTTGTATTTGATGATTAGTAATGTTGGGTAGATATCTTATGTAGCGATTTTGAAGTTTATATGTCGATTTATGAAGTTTTCAAACAAGTTGTAAATGGCGATTTTCGCGACAGGCTCTCTGAGCCGGTCGACCGACCGGCCGCCGGTCGACCGGCCGCCGGTCGACCGGCTGGGAGTGCGTTTGTGTGTTTTTCGTATTTTGAGAATTTGGCCTTGGACTGCCAGCCGGCCGACCGACTGCCTGCCGACCGGCTGGTAGTCCCTTTGTGTCGTGTTGTTTTATCAAGAGGGAAAGGCTGAGAGGACCACCAGCCGGCCGACCGGCTGCCTGCCGACCGGCTGGGGGCCCCTGTATGCCATTTTTGTTTTGTGATCGTTCGTAACTTTCAAACGGTTAAACGGTTTTGATTGAAACTCGTTTTGGTGATATGTATTTAAGGTCCCCGGAGGATGGGCAACATTATATTGAGTTCGGGAATGGAGTAAGGATAGAGACCCCCCGGTCGGGTAACCGAAAGGGAAACCGGCTGTCCCTCAACTTAGTTCCCGGGGTCAATTAAGTGTTGACTAGAAGTTAAAAAAAGTAGAACTACAGTTTAGTTCATAGACTTGGATGATATTGTATTGATGCGTATTAAGTTATGCCTTAAGCTGACCTCTGAACTTAATACGTGAGTTGTTTGTCATATATGGGGATATGCCTTAAGCTGGCCTCTGAGCCCTATATGTGTATGTTTGTTGTGTCTGGGACATGCCTTAAGCTGGCCTCTGAGTCCAAACATGTATGTGGTGATCGCGTTGGAACATGCCTTAAGTTGGCCTCTGAGTCTGACGAGTAGAGCAGCTGCACAACGGGGCATTTAGGTCGTAACACCTCACCCGGAGTGTAGATGTTTGATGCTAGAACATGCCTTAAGCTGGCCTCTGAGTTTAGTATCTTGTGATGTAGTGAAGGGACATGCCTTAAGCTGGCCTCTGAGTCCTTTACTTTTGGATGCTAGTCTATGCCTTAAGTTGGCCGCTGAGTCTAGTGTCTTGCTGATTGGCAGGTCCATGCCTTAAGCTGGCCTCTGAGTCCTTGCTTGCTGAATGTTTTGGTGATTAGGTTATGTCTTAAGTTGACCGCTGAACCTTCTTACTTGCTGAATGTCTTGGTATATAGGTTATGTCTTAAGCTGACCGCTGAACCTTATACTTGCTGAATTTATCTGCTTGCCTAGTGTTGGTACAGTGTCAAATATAGATGTGTTTACTGATATTTTAGATGCAGTCATTGAGGAGTCTTATGTTTGACTTTAGTATTGTTCATCCAAGGCATTGGATGACTCTTCGATCGGTTTCATAAATAGTTGGGCTGAAAGACCCCCCGACTGGGTAACCAGTAGGGAAATCGGCTCTCCTTCCTAACGGTTTATGAAGTTGGGTTGAGAGCTATGCATTAGTATCGCATGATAGTGTCAGAACAGTTGATGAGATGTTTATGCTTCACATGTTTATATATGTTGGAGTATTATGTATTGCTTTATGTGTTACTTGTTGTCACAAAAGGTGGCTAGGAGAACTCTAGTCACTCCCCACTGATTGTGGCGTACATGTTTTCATGTATGTAGGTACATGCAGGTTGGATCGGGGTTCACACGAGAGCTAGCGAGTGATGATCCTTTCATCATATGACATACCCGTTTATCGATTAGCTAGACTCTTAGTTTCTTTGATACAATTTTGTTGGTGCCTGTAGGGATGTTCCATCCCAGGCTTTGTATTTATATTTTCGTTCATACTTAGAACTGTTACTTATCTATTTCAGTTTCAGTTTCCGTTTCAGTTTAATTCTTCTCGCATGTTTTTTACTTTAAAAAGTTTTAATTCCGCTGCATTTTTAGTACTTTTGTATGTTTATATTTCCGCTTTTGCGAGGGGTTTTACAGTTGGTATCAGAGCATTATTGCTCCCGACGCACTCATGTGACCCCCAACCTTAACTTGACCAAATAAACAAATAATGAATGAGAGATGGGGTAGATTTAAGGACTTATATTGTAGTCTGTTTGTGCCTTGTTAAGAATACGTCTAACGGTTTACTCTCTTATGATTGAAGAATGACAGATCCAACCAATGATGAGAATGCTGAGACTCAAGCCTTCATTCAGACTCTTCAGGAGTGCATAGCTAGGTCGTCTATACCTTCTTCTTCATTTTAAACCTCGGGAAGTAACCAACCTGGAGGATTGGCTTGGATTATCACCCAGATGTGGAGGAATGCAGCTAAGACATTCGACGGAGAAACCAGTGCTGCGACGCTCACCACTTGGTTCTTTGACATGGAAAGGAACTTCATGATTTATGATGTTCGTCCTGAGGATCAGACCCGAGTAGCATCACAGTTCTTGGTTCGTGAGGCTAGGAGTTGGTGGTTGACGATCAGTGCTCCTGCTACTCGTGACCCTACTTTCACCTGGAGTCGTTTCAAGACTCTTCTTGGCATGAGGTTTTACCACAGGGACATCCGCCACGATAAGATGACCGAGTTCATGAACTTTCGCCAGGGAACCCTTTCTGTTCAGGCTTTCACCAATCGATTCGAGGAGCTAATCCACTTTGTCCCATAGCTAGTTGAGAGAGAGGAAGACAAAGCCTATCTGTTCCGGAGCAAGCTTAATGCTGAGACTAGGAGTGTAGCCAGTGGTGACCCGACTTCTTACTTCCAGAGTTACTACGGTGTCTTGCGTGCGGAGGACCCTTACCAGATCTATTGTGAAGGATCTAGAGCCTTCTTTCCTCCTCCACCGCCTTTGCATAGATGCCGAAGCGGGAGACCTCTTAGCCCTCTTGCCTCCTCTCCTCTTGGAAAGAGGAAGTATCCCCAGAAGAACAAGAAGTCCCAGAGAGTTAAGACTTCCCAAATCCGGAGCTTGAGCCTCCCATCGGACGTTCCCCTTAAGTGCTTCAAGTGCCACAAGGATCTCCATCTTGGACTTGACTGCCATGGCAACCTGCATCAATGCTTTACCTGCGAGGGATTTGGACATCGCTCTTTCGAGTGCCGCGTAGGGAATGGCGCCGTCAACCGAGCTATCACTATTGACCCTGAGACTTCTCAGAATCGAGACATGGAACCCTCGACAGAAGCTCCCCTAGTGTGTCTCAAGTGTCGCAAAGCCCTTCATCCTAGAGTTACTTGTAGCGGTGATCCTTACTTATGTTACACCTGCAAGAAGCCTGGACATTGCTTCTTCGAGTGCCCCGAGAGGAAAACCGCCGTTGACAGAGCTGTTACTACTGACCCAGAGGCTGAGACCAGTGGAGCTAGAGCTGTTCAACTTCGGACTGAGACTGGAGTTCACCCGGACCCATCTACTGGTATGTTCATACTTACCATCTTATTTATAGTCGATGCACTCGCAGCCGTTAAGATCTTGACCTCCTTCCTTAGATTCCTGTTAACCTTCTTTGGAATCTGTCTTCATTTCCTTTTGACTCAACCTGATAACTTGCTTCCATGAAACACCTTGTGCGGTAACCTACCATAGATGAACTTGGAAACCTCTTGGAATTAGCTGTAAACCGTGATTTGGAGAGTGTTGTTACTTGGGGAGAAACCTAAAGAGCTTGTTGAATACGTGTTGGGTAACCCTAGAGTTGTTATGTTACTAATTTGAAGAGTAAGTGAATGATGAGATAATTATACTAGGTAGAGGGTTATACACGACTTTAAGGGAACTTAAGTGCGAGAATCTAGCTGAGTCATGGATAATTGTGAGTTTGGAATGTCCATTTGAGGATCTCGAGGAACTTAGAGTAAAGATTGATTTCGAGGAATATGATGAAGGTAGTGACGTTGCCTGATAATTGAATGAGTCAAGCTAATGCTACTTGAACTTGAGGAACGAGAGTTGTTAGTAACGGTGTGCGAACATTAGGACATTTACCAGAACTTGTGGAATTGACTGAGTGGTTGATCTTAAGTTACTTAATGGATCTTAGCATTTATCTAGTGAAAGACTTAAAGGAAAATTTAGGATACATCATCGGTTTGAGGATGAATGATTTGTTGAGAGATGTAAGTCAAGAAACGCGTTGATTTGAGTATGGTTATTGTGGGCTGTGATACAAGTCTAATAGATGTATCACATGAGTTGAGTGGTCTGAGAATTTGGTTGAATCGTCATTTGGGAACTAGCTGAGAAGAGTTACCTCAACATTTGAGGAATAAATCATTAAAAGGATAATGTTGCTTTAGCCTTCGAGGAGCCTTGAGATTCGAATCGTTTTGAGGAACTAGACATGAAGACCCGTCATAGACGTGCCTGACTTGGAAGTTGTTACCTTAATGAGATCTTGTTTTGAATGTTCATTGTGATTATAATTTGGGAATTTAAGATATTGAACCTTGCGAAATAGGTTGCTAGGATCGAACGGTCAGAATTTAATGTTAGAGAATAGTGAATACTACATCTTGAGTTTTGAGGATTTATTGTTATGGTAATAGAGTTTCGATTCAGAGTTTTGGAAACCTTCTGGTTGAGGAATGCCCTGTTTTGTGGATGAGATAGGGGTAATAGGAACCGCGAACCCATTGCGAGCATTGAGGTTACTGGAGTCGCCTTTTGGGATATACTAAGGATCGTTGGAAGGATGTTTTGATTGTGAATTGAGCGGTTAGTGCACCCATGTTTGGCAAAGGTTACCGTCTTCTTTAACCCTCGACTTAGTCGTTCCGTTCCTTCAACCCTCCTTTTTGTGTCCTTACAGCCGCGAGGCTTGAAACTCCTAATCCTTCTTATCAAAAATAAGCTCTGCGACTGTTTCGCGCTCTCAAACGTCTGTTTTGGAACTTGTTTCCCAATTGTTGACTGTAAATCCATTGTTTTTGGAAAAAAACTTAATTGTTTTAAAAAGTTGAAACTGCTTTCTCTTCCGTTAGAAGCAATTTAGTCATGGTTACCTTTTTACTCTTCAAAATTTGAGGAATAAAGGTTAATTTGGAAGAAAACTTGATTTCGAAGAACTGGATATTTTACAATTTGGCAGACTTCAGCGTTGATTGCCACTAGAACGAGTTATTAGAGACGTCTGATAACCCGTGCTGTGTTAATCGACACCGAAGCGACCTAAATTTTGAATTTTGACTGATTTAATTTTGGGACTTGTCTCAGATTTGGAATGATGGACTCTTGAATACGTAACGAGAATCCCGATGTCCATTGACAAGACTGGTGCCTTGAAACCTTTTGCTCCTTAAAAACCTTTTGGAAGATTAAGTTTTGAGTTGTCATGACCCGCTGGTTCATTTTGAAAGTTTTAGTTGTTTTCGTACTTACTTCTACTTTCGAGGACGAAACTTTTTGAAGGTTGGGTGATTGTAACATCCCGTATTTTCGTGACTTATATTTAAAGGCTTTTAAGATTTATTTTTATAATAAATAATATTTTAATAACTTAACGGAAAATAATTTATTAAAGTACCGTGAAATATTTTAAGAATGAGTAAGATCCGTCTTAAGAACCTTAAGTCCTTAAGACGAATACAAACTTGGTAAACTATTTCACAACTTAAACCCGTTCTAATATCCGAACCCGTTTTAAATGTGACGGAAAGGACAACTCTTGTACACTTTTTAAAGACCTTGGTCGACATTTCTTTTTGCCCAAGAATTCATTTCACAGTAACTTCATCTTCCTCAAACCTCTATTTTATTCATCTCCTTTTCGATCCTTTCTTTATCATCCGTCGACCGAATCAAGGTAACAATAACATTTTCGGAATCCTCATCAAATTTCCAAGCCATCTATCACTTTAGTTTTACATTTCCTTCACTCCGAAAAATCTGTCCATTTTGTGAGAATCGGTTTTCTGTCCTAAAACTCGGTTTTTATGTTTGTAGGTGAGGGCTTAGACGATCCAGAGGGTGTTAGCAACTTGGTAGAGGAGGATCTTTAGCCGGAATCGCTTGAGAGGTGACGATAATGAGATAACTCAGCCTTTGTGTGAATATTAGCACTCTTGTTATGATTCTTATGTTAGTTTCTGATTTTGTTAATGTTTATTGCTCAAAGGACTTAGTGACATGTTTAGGATGGATTTATGTGAAGAATTCATGCTTTAAGATGTTGCTATATGTTCTTAAGTTCATTTTCAGTTTTTCACATGTTGAGACGGATACTTGTTAAAATCGTTTGAGGATTGTTATGGGACTTGTTTGCTGTTAGATAAGTTGTATTTGATGATTAGTAATGTTGGGTAGATATCTTATGTAGCGATTTTGAAGTTTATATGTCGATTTATGAAATTTTCAAACAAGTTGTAAATGGCGATTTTCGCGACAGGCTCTCTGAGCCGGTCGACCGACCGGCCACCGGTCGACCAGCTGGGAGTGCGTTTGTGTGTTTTTCGTATTTTTGAGAATTTGGCCTTAGATTGCCAGCCGGCCGACCGACTGCCTGCCGACCGACTGGTAGTCCCTTTGTGTCGTGTTGTTTTATCAAGAGGGAAAGGCTGAGAAGGACCACCAGCCGGCCGACCGGCTGCCTGCCGACCAGCTGGGGGCCCCTGTATGCCATTTTTGTTTTGTGATCGTTCGTAACTTTCAAACGGTTAATCGGTTTTGATTGAAACTCGTTTTGTGTACCTGTGATATGTATTTGAGGTCCCCGGAGGATGGGCAACATTATATTGGGTTCGGGAATGGAGTAAGGATAGAGACCCCCCGGTCGGGTAACCGAAAGGGAAACCAGCTCTCCCTCAACTTAGTTCCCGGGGTCAATTAAGTGTTGACTAGAAGTTAAAAAAAGTAGAACAACAGTTTAGTTCATAGACTTGGATGATATTGTATTGATGCGTATTAAGTTATGCCTTAAGCTGGCCTCTGAACTTAATACGTGAGCTGTTTGTCATATATGGGGATATGCCTTAAGCTGGCCTCTGAGCCCTATATGTGTATGTTTGTCGTGTCTGGGACATGCCTTAAGCTGGCCTCTGAGTCCAGACATGTATGTGGTGATCGCGTTGGAACATGCCTTAAGTTGGCCTCTGAGTCTGACGAGTAGAGCAGCTGCACAACGGGGCATTTAGGTCGTAACACCTCACCCGGAGTGCAGATGTTTGATGCTAGAACATGCCTTAAGCTGGCCTCTGAGTTTAGTATCTTGTGATGTAGTGAAGGGACATGCCTTAAGCTGGCCTCTGAGTCCTTTACTTTTGGATGCTAGTCTATGCCTTAAGTTGGCCGCTGAGTCTAGTGTCTTGCTGATTGGCAGGTCCATGCCTTAAGCTGGCCTCTGAGTCCTTGCTTGCTGAATGTTTTGGTGATTAGGTTATGTCTTAAGTTGACCGCTGAACCTTCTTACTTGCTGAATGTCTTGGTATATAGGTTATGTCTTAAGCTGACCGCTGAACCTTATACTTGCTGAATTTATCTGCTTGCCTAGTGTTGGTACAGTGTCAGATATAGATGTGTTTACTGATATTTTAGATGCTGTCGTTGAGGAGTCTTATGTTTGACTTTAGTATTGTTCATCCAAGGCATTGGATGACTCTTCGATCGGTTTCATAAATAATTGGGCTGAAAGACCCCCGACTGGGTAACCAGTAGGGAAACCGGCTCTCCTTCCTAACGGTTTATGAAGTTGGGTTGAGAGTTATGCATTAGTATCGCATGATAGTGTGAGAACAGTTGATGAGATGTTTATGCTTCACATGTTTATATATGTTGGAGTATTCTGTATTGTTTTATGTGTTACGTGTTGTCACAAAAGGTGGCTAGGAGAACTCTAGTCACTCCCCACTGATTGTGGCGTACATGTTTTCATGTATGTAGGTACATGCAGGTTGGATCGGGGTTCACACGAGAGCTAGCGAGTGATGATCCTTTCATCATATGACATACCCGTTTATCGATTACTCTTAGTTTCTTTGATACGATTTTGTTGGTGCCTGTAGGGATGTTCCATCCCAGGCTTTGTATTTATATTTTCGTTCATACTTAGAACTGTTACTTATCTATTTCAGTTTCAGTTTCCGTTTCAGTTTAATTTTTCTCGCATGTGGTTTACTTTAAAAAGTTTTAATTCCGCTGCATTTTTAGTACTTTTGTATGTTTATATTTCCGCTTTTGCGAGGGGTTTTACAGATATTGTTGAGGAGGACCACGATCGAGTTGCACCAATCACTCGATCGAGGGAAGTTGACAAAAATGTTCTCGATCAAGTAGTACCACTTATTCGATCGATTAATGAAGAGAACAAGATCACTCGATCGAGTGATATTGTGGCTGGAAGTGCTCGATCGAGTACTTCATCAAACGAAAAAAAATTGTGCAGGAAGAAAACCCGGACATTAGCAAGCTGAAGTCTTCGATCGAACCCTTGGCAACTCAGACTCGGGAAAAGGAAGCTTCAATTAAGCGACTTGGGTTTGAAGTCTCTCAATTAGCTTTGGATTGTTCAACGAATGATTTGGTAGATCAAGCTGCACCTATTGCTCCATTGCTGAGTATTGATGACGAAGATGATGACTTCCTGTATAATGCCCTACCTCACTATGTTAACATTGAAAATGAAGAATATGATTTCTCGTGGGATTCTTGCTTTGAGAATCCCATGTTTGAGGACATAATCAACATCAAAATGATGCCAAATCCCCTCTTTGACTTCATGGAAGTAAATGAGAGCATAGAAGATGGAGGCATCAGCACTTTTCACTCGAACATGCTAGGTACAGGTGAATCAGCTCGATCGAGTGGTTTGGGCGAGGAAAATACTCGATCGAATGAGGTGATTTTTCGATCGAGTGATGTTGATGAGGAAAGTGTTCGATCAACTGCTGATGACTAGGAAGTTATTCGATCGAGTGATATCCAGCTCGATCGAGTACAGTGATTGTCGTGATCAATGATTCATCACCCAAAACTGTTTTGGGTGATAATAAGAAGGTAAACGCAGATCGCTCCTATTCGATAGACGGTAATGTTATTCCTCTTGTTGTTTTTGATAGAATTTCCTTTACCCCTTCCGTCAAATCATTTTCTGCTGTTGTTTTGACACCTCCGCCCCAATCTGGGAGCAAATTGGAGGAACATCGCTTTGTTTCCTCTTATATAGGTCTGGACAGATTAGTAGACCCGGGAGGAGAAGCTGTAGATTTCATCCCGTCTAAGAAGGAAGTGCGAAAGAGGGTAGATAGCGGCGTGATTAACGCTGTGATGCGCTATTGTTTTTCTGTTGTCATGCTTTGGAGGCTAGTGTTGAAACTAATAACCGCTGAAGTGATTGCATTCAGTCAGAAGCCCTGTTGCGGGCTGTTAAACATTTTCAGTTGATGGGTCGGGTTTGCAACCCCGTGCAATTTTTAATAGACATCGTTTTTACACTCTCTTTTCCGTGTTAGACTATCTTAGACTATCGTTATTAGCGTAGAGATAATTAGTCAGTCAGAACAATTTAGACTGTGATACTGTGGTTTGTGTACCTTTTGGGCTGCGTTTTATGTTGGTTTTTGCAGGCGAGGAAGGTCGTACGCAAAAGAAAGATGATTAAAGTGCGTACAGGAGTCAAAGAGTTTGATCGAGTGACTTTTACTTCGATCGAGCTAATGCGTTTCTCGATCGAGTGATCTTCTGCTGAAGCTTACTCGATCGAGTGGGCTTCTACTGTAAGTTGTTCGATCGAGGTGCATGAGATTTCGATCGACTGATTTCTCATTCGATCGACTGAGTTTTTACTCGATCGAGCTGCCCGAAGGGATTTTTGCTCCACGTCTGCCAGAACCTCACTTTTCCGTTCGCTTTGGGGAGGTCGTTGTTCCGCATCATTCCTATTCTCGCCCAAAACCTACAAAGCGGCAGATAACGTTGAGTCGGGAGATGATTAGCTAGCCCCTTGAAAGCTTCTGGTTTAGGGAAGCGCGCGTACTGTGAGTTTTATGTTTCCCATTTTCCATCTTTTGCATTTAGTTTCTTCCTAGTTTTGTATCTTTCCCCTTAGAAGCATGTATTAGGCTGCATATCCCTTTCCCCTTGGTTGTTATGTGCTGAGAAGACAATGAGGACATTGTCTATTTTGGTTTGGGGAGGGTAATGCATCTTTTTGATTCTGCATTTTCATTTTGCTTGCATTCATGTCTATTTCATGTCTTTATTTTCATTTTTACTTAAAAAAAATCAAAAAATATCACGTTTATTTTTGCATATAGACGAGTCGGATTGGAGTTATTTAATGATGATATTGCTCTTTAGGTCATTTTGTTGCTTTTCCTTGCATTTTTCACCACCATTTAGCGTAATCTTGTAAAGCATACCTCGACTTTTGTCTTGAAATTTTACTTGGATTGTTAGACTTGACTTGTGTTTTGGCAACCTACTTCAAAATCTGAGATTTAGAGCCTATAACTAGTGACATTCATGACCGGTTTATCTAGGATTGAGAGTAGTTACTCCCTGCATTTCATAGTATTGCATGTATATGACACTTGATTTCTTATTGCCTGCACGCATAGGTTTGTGGTTGGTATCACATGTTTGGAGAATGCTTGCAATTTTCCCCCTTTCTCGTTTACCCATTTTAAACTCCACATTTAGCCTAAATCTGTCAGTTGACCCATAAACTACACCCAAATCTAAGCTTGCCTTGCGTCGAGCTAGTTTAGTGTCGGTTTTTGTGGTATATATAATTTTGCATCGGTTTTGGTTCACTTTCATGACGGAGTTGATGATCGAAGAAGTGGGAATTTTTGGATCGGATTGGATTTATTGAAAGATAGCTGAAAATCGAAAAGAAAGAAAAATGAAGAAAAAAAATACGAAAAAGAAAAGAAAAAAAAAGAAAAAAAAAGTATTTGTATTCCCGTGCTATATGTATATCTTTTGGGAATTTTAGAGCACTTAATAAGCTATCGTGTTGTGCTTCCAATTCGAAGTATTTGGTTTGAGTGAATGGTATGCCAAATCATGGCATTAAGTTTCATCGAGATATAAGAAGGCGTTTCTCATTTTGGTTTGGATAAGGTAGCTAGCCTGACGCTTTACCTCCTCTCTCCCATATTTGTTTTTGCCTCTTTTCACCCACTACCTCACTTATCCAAACTGTTGCAAGTATTCAGCATGTGATAGTCATTGATTGGTTAAAATGTGTGTGTATGGTAGCTAGAATTCTTTGTCAAGTTAGTTGCAATGCATGTTTCTGTTGGTCGAAGTCTAGGTGAGTGTCTATTTTTCATTTCTCTCTTTGCACATATTATACTCACCCTTTGCTTTACTGAGAGAAGAGTGACCTTGGAGAGTCCGAATATACAAGTCTTGCAAAGTCAAAATGTTCAAGTTGTTTTTCCAAGATATGCATAAATTCGTTTGCTATTGTATTTAGCTTTTTGGTGATTGATCATTTGAATTGAAGTGGTTAGCATTTGACTCATAGCTAGCTCTAAAATTTGCTCCTTTCCATTAGGTTCTTTGTAGTTGCATTTAGTTTGCTTAGGGGACAAGCAAAGGTTTGGTTTGGGGAATTTTGATGCGTGCATATTATATATACTTTTCAGTACCGTTTGGCACGCATTTCTATATTTTATAGGTGATTTTATATCATTTTATGACTCGAACACGCTACTTTGTGTTTTTCTTGCTATTTTGTAGGAATAAGCGCGAAGGTGATGAAAACCGAGCCAAAATTGTCCCAAGTACACTCTTTTAGAAGATGGAAGTTGGAATAGGCCTTACAAGCAATGGAAAGCGCCAATCGTCCAACTGAAAGGCTACTTGAGGTGCGCAAAATGAAGAATGGGAGTTAAGCAACCAAGGAAGAACTTCAACTTTCTGGTGCCTAATTTGGAGAGTCATATCTCGAGTTCTACAACAGATAATCAGGTGATTCCAATTGGAGATGAAATTTTATTCTCTTATATTTCCAACGCCACCAAGAACGCTTGATTTGAACAAGTAACGAAGAAATGACAGCCGTTTGAAGTTCAGTGCGCGAAGCAGGAATTACTCACTGAGAAATCCTCTATGGAGTCTGTAATCCATTCGATCGAGGGGTTTTGATCTTTAATCCATTCGATCGAGTCCTTAATCACTCGATCGAGTACTTTTGGTCCTTAATCTACTCGATCGAGTGGGTTTGAAGCTCGATCGAGTAAATCACTAATGGGCTTTGGTTTCCGTGCTTCCTTTTCTAGGTTAGAGTTTGACTTAACCTAATCTCTCTTATAAAAAGATATGAGTTTAAGGTAAAAAGGGACGTCTCACACTACACACCACTCTTCATCTCCCTCTTAGTTCTTGTCACTGTAACTTTCGGGATAACTTTTCTTCCTCATTCCTCTTGCCTTATGCTCGGAATTTTTGTAATCTCTTTTCTTCCTTTTAATTTAATTCTTATTCTTTTGTTAGTTTTTGTTATTCCTCCTCCCTTACTTTTAGTGTATTAGATCTTTTTAATATGTCTTATTTCTCTTACATCTCAATGGTTAGTAGAATATCAAGCCATATGTAGCTAATTTCCTTAGTATGTTAGGATAAGGGAAATCGCGGTAGTAATGTTGTGGGATTCACCCGTTAGTCTTTTCTGCGACGAGGATTGTTTATAAGCAATCTAATCATAAAACCTGTTAATTGAATGCATGCATGAGACCGGTTTATATAGTAAAACTCCGCCTGGATCGAAAGATTGGTAGAGTAGGCTTGCTTAGGACAATCTTTATAACCTATTTGGATCGAAAGATTGATAGGGGAGTCTAGGGTGATTTCAGACCGAAAGGATATTAATCGTTCCCACCTTATCAATGATTTGACTGACCTAATATTTTCACATAACATGAACTACCGCGACGACCCGATTCCTGACATACTTCCTTTTTAATTGTTCAAACCCAGTTTTATAATCTTCTCACCTTCTTATTTTCTTGTTTCAAGTGGTTAATTAATTCAATCAAAACCCCCTCATTTTTGTTACTGAACAACTAAGAATGCATATAGATGTTACATCTCTGTGGAGATCGACCCTACTTCCACTAGCTACCTAGTTAGTTGACTTAGGTATTTATATTTGGTGCATAACGACTCGCATCATAAAGCTTATAAGATTCCTTGAATCAAAGTTAATAAGTTTAGTGACAATGGTGTTTTCTTAACAAATTTCATTATATCGAGAAGGTACTGGAGAAATTCAATTGTGCCAATAGTAATCCAGCAACAACTCCTATGGATTATAGTTTGAAACTTGTAATTAATACAGATTAACATGTTTCACAACTCAAATATTCTTGAGTGATTGGATGTCTAATGTATGTTATAGCATGCCTTAGACTGGATATAGCTCTTGCGGTATGGAAGTTAAGTCGATACACGATGAATCCTAGTACTCTTCTGTGGAAAGCAATTAATCATGTATTAAGGTATCTTAAAGCTACCAATAACTATGGACTAGCATATGTTGGTTAGCCTTCAATACTAGATGGTTATTCAGATGGTATGTAGTTGGATAAACGTTGGAAATCACTTTTCAGTGAGTGATTAGGTATTTTTGTTCGAGGGAAGTGCTTGGGAATCAAAGAAGCAAGCATGTATTTCTAGCCAAACCATGGAATTAGAATTTATTGCCCTAGAAGCAGTTCAAAATTCCATTATGGCCAAAACCAATATCACCCATAGCCATACATTGTGATAATGCTACTACATGGAGTAAAGCTTATAGTCAAATTTGTAACGGCAAATCAAGACAATTGAGTGTTAAGCATAGCTTGGTACATGAGGTAATAACTGATAGAGTTATTTCAGTTGTATTTGTGATCGAGATCTCAACGAAATTTTGTTGATCATTTGACCTGAGCATTAGTTAAGGACTTTGTTATTAAGTCGGTTTATGAGATGGGTCTAAAACACATATAGAACCTTGGTGACAGGATACCTAATTCTCCTCTAATACATTGTTAGAGGTTGAATTCAATGTGAAAGGCATATTGTTTATGTGGGGATAAAGCATGTATTCGCCCTAAACTTGAAGGATTATAACGAAAAATACAATTGTGATTATTGTCATAAGTTAATAAAAAAACATGAAAAGGAATACAACCTTGGGTCCTTGCTTGAATAGGCCTAAGAACAGGAATTAAAGTAAATTCCCTCCTATAACTTGCACCCAAGACTTGATTGAGATGATGCTGCGTGTGCTAGAAATACTCTCCAATTGCCTTGCAATATGGGGAGAGCTTTTGTGAGGTTTTAGATGTGAGATCTGAGTTTTGGGAAAATAATGTTCTCAAAACCCTAATTCTTGAGATTGTGATTAACCAGTAGAATGAATCACCTGACACAAGGAGAAGGACTCCCCTTATATAGTATGGGTCGGCGGAATTAGGTATTGGGTAAGAGTGGGCTTTCCATTCTTACCTTATTCCAATGCGTGATTCGACCCATTTGCTAAAATATAATTCGCGGGTATTTATTATAAATCGTATACTTGTTATCAGATATTAATGTAGTCGATACATCAATAATGGTCTGACAAAATACGATATTGTATAATTGGCCAAATTAATATAACTGTTTATATTAATACGCAAATTCAATATTTGATTAAATATAACCGTTTATATTTAATTTTACGAATTAATCATGTAATCCGTATTAGCTAAAATTATTTAATCCGTATTAAATAATAATCTCAACATCTTATTGACTAATTTAATAGTCAATACCTCTGACTAACTGTTTAGTCGTATCCGGCATAAATGTGATTGTATTTTCATACATTCACATCTCTCAAACGTGTCCTATAGGTGTGACGTATAGGGACCAGTTGATCACCGCCATCCGTATGACAATAACGTCAAACTTATCTAGCAAGCCAACCGTTATTGATAAACGTGGATCAACTGATAATAATACTGAAGTATGCCCTTGTGATCCTTAAAGAGATTTAGTAAGTCATTGTACTAACTGTCAAGGACACCAACCCCAACAATCTCCCACTTGCCCGTACAAGGGTATGTGCAATGACGTTATCACACTACATGTGGAGGACACAAGCTCCAACAAACTCCCACTTGTCCGTACAAGTGTAGGTGCGATAACCGATTCTCATATCCTTTTAAAATTTCTCCCACTCAATGTAAGACAATTTGCAAATCCGCATTCGCAAAGGTCGTATCTCACAAGCGATCTGTATCAAGAGTGGTTTCCCCGACTAGAGAGTAACTTAACTGATAAAACGAATCTGTATTCGAGCATGGCCATGCATTTCAGTTACTACTCCTCGAGTGGCCCTGAGAAATGATAAAATCCTGATAAGGGTTTGGATATTTCCCTCAACTCGAATCCTGCCGATGTTCGCGCAGCATAAAATAACCCAGAAAAAATCCTCTTGGCCCCTGTTACAATGACCGTGGGAAAGAAACCAAAGTTACCCAAAATCTGCCTTAATCTCAAGAGACAGTTGAAAGTCAAAAGACTCGACTCTAAGGAACACTATGGAGGTCCTATCCACGACCTGGCACCCAATGTTATAAAACATTTAGGACTCCATAACGTTGTCACGGGGTGTCCTACGAGATATCCGTATAACTCGCCTTTGTGATTGGTCAGTCATCCGTTTGACTTATGGCTCGTTGAACCCACCATCAACCAACGTCACGATATGATTACCTGAGTTATCAGCTCAAGTGGGTAATCAAGGACTAAAACAATGTAATGTTATTCAGTTCACTTTGTGGTGTTCAAAATTGGCGTACAATTCCACATGAAAAACAAAACATTATATATCATAACAATGAGGTTGAATAGAGTACACGAGAAAATGAATTATTACATGAATTCATAAAAGAGTACTACAACTTAGGAACACATCTAATTCCCATGGAATGAATGTGCCCTTCATGCTTATCACGTGGTAATGCTTTTGTGAGAGGATCAGCTATGTTGTCATCCGTAGCGATCTTATCAATGAAAATCTCCATTTTGCTCCACGTAATCTCTGATTAGATGAGCTTTCCGTTGTATATGTCTAGCCTTGTTGCTAGACTTATGCTCCTTAGCTTGGAAGATGGCACCTTTATTGTCACAATAAACGGTGATTGGGTCATTCGAAATAGGCACTACTGAGAGTCCTTGTAAGAATTGACGCATCCATATTGCTTCCTTAGCTGCTTCCGAGGCGGCATAGTACTCGGACTCAGTTGTAGAATCTGCTGTAACACTCTGTTTAGAACTTTTCCAGCTGACAGCAGCGCCATTAAGAGTAAAAACGAATCCAGACTGAGATTTCGAGTCGTCTCGATCCGTTTGGAAGCTAGCATCTGCGTAACCCGTGGCGCAGAGCGTTGAGTCGCCTCCGTAAGTCAATCTCCAATCTTTAGTCCTCCGTAGGTACTTAAGAATGTTTTTCACGGCCATCCAGTGTTGTTCACCTGGATGAGCTTGGAATCGACTGGTCATACTCAATGCATATGCAACGTCTGGACGTGTGCATATCATGGCATACATGATCGATCCTATAGCCGAAGCATAAGGAATCCGACTCATGCGCTCTTTCTCTTCCAATGTCTTAGCCTCTTGAGTCTTGCTCAAGTGAAGCCCAGTAGTCATAGGAAGGAACCCTTTCTTGGAGTTCGTCAGGCTGAATCTCTCTAGAATCTTATCTATGTAAGACTCCTGACTGAGAGACAACATCCGTCGTGATCTATCCCTGTAGATACGGATGCCCAAAATTCTTTGTGCCTCTCCCAGATCTTTCATCTGGAAATGATTTTTCAACCATGCTTTAACCGAAGATAAGAGAGGTATGTCATTCCCAATCAAGAGTATGTCATCGACATACAGTACTAGGAAGACAATCTTGCTCCCATTCGACTTGATATAGAGACATGGTTCCTCGATTGATCGAATGAACCCATTCTCTTTTATCACTTGGTCGAAGCGATGATTCCAACTCCGTGATGCTTGCTTAAGTCCATAGATGGAACGCTTAAGCTTGCAAATCTTCTTAGGATTTTCTGGATCAATAAAACCCTCGGGTTGTACCATGTACAACTCTTCCTCCAAATAACCGTTTAAGAAGGCGGTTTTAACGTTCATCTGCCATATTTCATAGTCATGAAATGCGGCAATCGCTAAGATAATCCGAATGGAACGTAGCATGACTACGGGTGCAAAGATCTCATCGTAGTGCAAGCCTGGCACTTGAGTGAAACCTTTAGCAACTATTCTTGCCTTATGGATATCTTGTTTACCTTCCACGGCATGCTTTATTTTGTAAAGCCATTTGCATTGAAGGGGACGTACCTTTGCAGGTAGGTCCACAAGATCTCACACGTTGTTCTCATAAATGGAGTCCATCTGTCCGGAGGAATAAAGACTCTTCCCGACCTCCTACGTTCCTCAGGAATATCTACCGCAGCCTCGGTTGAAGGAACTGTTTCCTCCAATGGTTGCTCGGTAGTTGGTTCTTGAACCTCCGATAAATCGAAGGTTCTATTACTCGACTTGTTCTCGAAAAATTCTTTCTCTAAGAACGTCGCACTGGCCGCAACAAAAACACGTTGTTCGGTTGGCGAGTAGAAGTAATGACCAAAAGTTCCCTTTGGATAGCCTATAAAGTATGTCTGGACCGATTGCGGGCCGAGCTTATCCTCGTGTCTCAACTTGACATAAGCCTCGCAGCCCCAAACCCGAATAAAGGACAAGTTAGGGACCGTTCCCTTCCATAATTCGTATGGAGTCTTGTCAACAGCTTTAGACGGACTTCGGTTAAGTATTAGAGCGGCCGACAAAAGAGCATAGCCCCACAATGAATCAGGCACAACAGTGTGACTCATCATGGATCGAACCATATCAAGTAGAGTTCGATTTCTCCGTTCGGACACACCATTTAATTGTGGTGTTCCAGGTGGAGTCAACTGTAGAACGATACCACAGTCTTTAAGGTGTTGATCAAACTCGTGTGAAAGATACTCACCACCACGATCAGAACGTAGTGCTTTAATCTTTCTTGCCAGTTGGTTATGTACCCGATTCTGGTATTCTTTGAACTTGTCAAAGGATTCACTTTTATGTTTCATTAAGTAGACATAGCCATATCTACTCAAATCATCTAAGAAAGTGATGAAATACCTATAGCCTTCTCGTGCGTTGATCGACATAGGCCTACATACATCCATATGTATGAGTCCTAATAGGTCAGCAGCGCGCATTCCAACACCTTTGAAGGAAATACGAGTCATCTTACCGATGAGACATGATTCACACGTGCCATATGATTCGAAATCAAAGGCCGAGATAGCTCCATTCTGTATGAGCTGTTTTACGCGTTTCTCATTTATGTGTCCCATACGACAATGCCATAGATAAGTTTGATCTTTGTCACCTACCTTTAATATCTTGTTATTCACATGTAATATTTCAGTGGTTTGATCTAAAACTGGCTTGCCATAAATCATATTGTGTAATGAGAAAATACAACTGTTATTTTCTATTACAAATGAAAAACAAAGTTTGTCAAGTGCAGAAACTGAAATAATGTTTTTGGATAAACAAGGAACATAATAACAGTTATATAAAGATAACTCGAATCCACTTGGAAGCTGGATCATGTATGTTCCCCTCGAGACTGCAGCAACACGTGCTCCATTCCCGACACGCAGGTCAACCTCACCCTTGATTAGGGGTTCTTGGTTTCGGAGGCCCTGCACATGATTACATAGATGAGACCCACAACCAGTATCTAGTACCCAAGTTCCGTAACTTGCATGGTTAATCTCAATCATGTGAATAAAAGAAGAAGAAGACATACCAACAGGAGTAACGCGGCCTGCCTTAATGTCCTCACGATACACGGGGCATGTGCGCCTCCAATCCCCAGTCTTGTGGCAATGGTGGCATTCCATGCTTGTATCCTTACTCTTTGTCTTGCCCTATGAGTTGCTTGACTCACCTGGCCCACTCTTAGTAAATCTTGGTTTCTTGAACCTGGGCTTACCTACCGCTAGGTCGCCCTGAGCTTTAGCCTTTCCCTTACCCTTACCCTTGCTGGAGATCATGAGAACATCCTGCTTCACGCTCCCACTTAACTTCAGGTCCTTCTCGGTCTGTACGAGAAGGGAGTGGAGCTCATGAGGAGTCTTCTTCATGTCGTTCATGTAATAGTTGGCCCTGAAGAGGGCGAATCCATCATGAAGCGAATGAAGCATTCGATCAACGATTATGTTCTCACTGATCTTGCTGTTTAGGGCCTCCAGTTTCTCGATATTCTCAATCATGTTGAGAATATGTGGGCTAACAGCTTGGCCCTTCTGGAGCTTCGCCTCAAAGAAGCGACAGGTATGCACATAAGAAACGATTCTCGGAGCTTTCGAGAATTCGTTAGTGAGCGTGGTGAAAATCTTGTTTTCACCATGGGTTATGAAGCGTCTTTGCAAATTGGATTCCATTGCATAGATGAGTACGTTCTTTATCGTACCCGCTTCCATGACGAAGTCGCTATGAGCGCGAACTTCGTTAGCTCTAGCTCCAGTTCCTGGGTGTGCCGGAATGGGCTCAGTTAAGTACTTGAGCTTTCCGTCAGCAATGCAGCATTCCGTAACGCTGCCTCCCAGTCAGAGAAGTTTGACCCATCATTCCTCAGTCTAGTAGACTGATTCATGGAGTCCATGAAGGCTTTTAGCCAGGATTCACGTTCTAGCTTGGCACTTGGCATTGGGTCTTCACCAGCCATTAGATATACAGCTGTTTAATTGAACGTGTTCTACACTGAAAAGAAGATAAAACAAAACCATATAAGCAACTCATTGTTGTGATTTAAGTCTATATTAAACTATATTTAAACTCGTAGACTCATGCATTTATATAATTGATCTCCCTCAAGAATTATATAAACGATCCCAAGACTCAATTTCCGTATATTCATAAGCCCACAGCTTGGCTAATTCCACCGTTGGAACTCTTGGTCGATAGATTTCCGTATATCCTATCTATTAGTCCATCACAGTCGCTAGATAGTATCGAGTGACCACGATGTTGAGATAAAATAAATCATATGTTCATATTATGCCTACCGACGAAGAGGGGATTCATGGGAGTCTGATTTATAAAAACTAGTCTCAATTTTTGGTTATACGAGGAAGACCCCATCAACTTTTATTTATCCATTTTAAGTGAACTAATATCTAGCATTTGCGTGAATGAATGAAATAAAGTGATGGCTTTACATGTGACAGGTGACATCTGTATTGTCACAGAAAACTAACGCGTAACCTCTACATGAGTCAGTTTTCAGGCATGTTATAGGTGGTTTGGTTTTAGGCGGAATATGATGCAAGCTATTATCGATGAAAGCATAAAATAAATGCGATAAACGTAAATAAAAGTCCTAGTGTGGCCTATCCTACCAAAATAAACATAAAACAACTTGGAATCCACCGTTGGACCCTAGAAACTTGTCTTGATGTTCCATCTTGGTCTTTGCAGCGGGAGTGAGCATCCGGTCTCCGCCTTTGGTCTTCACAAAATTACTAATTTAAATTACAAATATAACCCTATTTACATTCTAATTTAAATACAAAAGTAATTACATGGCAAAAACCCAAAACGGAGATTCAAGATCGCAAAATTACAAACAAGACTGTGTCCCATCATTACGGTGACACAATCTTCTAAGGCTACACTAAGTTACAACCGTTTGCAAAATTAAATACGTTATAGAAAGCATTCAAAAGGCATTCAACAAGACGATAAAAAATGCATCAACTAAAATAAAAATTCATACATGACATAATACTGTTATTATGATTAACAAATTTTACCAAACCACCTTTACGGGATTAAAATTATGTGATTATACCGTTTTAACCACTTTAATTTTAACAAGTTTATAATCCATTATCTTAAACCGTTTTAAAATAATAAGTATCATGCGAGAGTGAACCGTTTCACAAAAATAATATACTATTTCCGTATACAGCATATTATTTTGGCCAAGGGAAAATAAAACAAGTTATTTTCGGGAAAAATAACACGACTGTTACAGGGAAGTGGTCGACCGACCTACTGCCAGTAAAAAAAAAATTCCTGTAACAGCAGAGTGGTCGACCGACCTATTAAACAGGTCGACCGACCACAAAACATGAAGTCGAGTTTCTGAAAACGCGAAATTGCTGCACTTTCAATCAAAACAAGTTTTTACCTTTGATTCAAAACGTGTAAATCAAAATAAACAGCAACAAGGGTTCACATATTGTCAAGAATATCGATTAATTAACAATATGTAAACAAGAATCGAAAACAAGATCGATTACACAAAAGAGAAACTGCCGAAAAAACAGAAACCCTACGCGGGAGGTGGTCGACCGACCACAATAATGGGTCGACCGACCCACACGCCGACAGAAAGCGATTTTCAAAATTTTTAAATTGAACCTAATGAAAAACACAAAAGCAAAATTTCGTGGCCTTGGCTCTGATACCACTTATGGGGAATAAAGCATGTATTCGCCCTAAACTTGAAGGATTATAACGAAAAATACAATTGTGATTATTGTCATAAGTTAATAAAAAAACATGAAAAGGAATACAATCTTGGGTCCTTGCTTGAATAGGCCTAAGAACAAGAATTAAAGTAAATTCCCTCCTATAACTTGCACCCAAGACTTGATTGAGATGATGCCGCGTGTGCTAGAAATACTCTCCAATTGCCTTGCAATATGGGGAGAGCTTTAGTGAGGTTTTAGATGTGAGATCTGAGTTTTGGGAAAATAATGTTCTCAAAACCCTAATTCTTGAGATTGTGATTAACCAGTAGAATGAATCACCTGACACAAGGAGAAGGACTCTCCTTATGTAGTATGGGTCGGCGGAATTAGGCATAGGGTAGGAGTGGGCTTTCCATTCTTACCTTATTCCAATGCGTGATTCGACCCATTTGCTAAAATATAATTCGCGGGTATTTATTATAAATCGTATACTTGTTATCAGGTATTAATGTAGTCGATACATCAATAATGGTCTGACAAAATACGATATTGTATAATTGGCCAAATTAATATAACTGTTTATATTAATACGCAAATTCAATATTTAATTAAATATAACCGTTTATATTTAATTTTACGAATTAATCATGTAATCCGTATTAGCTAAAATTATTTAATCCGTATTAATAATAATCTCAACATCTTATTGACTAATTTAATAGTCAATACCTCTGACTAACTGTTTAGTCGTATCCGGCATAAATGTGACTGTATTTTCATACCTTCACATATCTCAAACGTGTCCTATAGGTGTGACGTATAGGGACCAGTTGATCAACTCCATCCGTATGACAATAACGTCAAACTTATCTAGCAAGCCAACCGTTATTGATAAACGTGGATCAACTGATAATAATACTGAAGTATGCCCTTGTGATCCTTAAAGAGATTTAGTAAGTCATTGTACTAACTGTCAAGGACACCAACCCGAACAATCTCCCACTTGTCCGTACAAGGGTATGTGCAATGACGTTATCACACTACATGTGGAGGACACAAGCTCCAACAGTTTAGAGATTGAAGCACACATTAATTTATATCCTTAGGCGTGTGCTTAGCTTGCATGTTGTAATGTTGATGTTTATCTTATTAATTGATCTTTTAAAAAGGTATGTTTGCAGGGACACGGTGAAAAGAATCAACCTATATGAACATGAAGTTGAGTTGCTTCAAAAGATATTGGATTTGGCTCCTGAAATGTTCATGAATAGATGTGGGACACACTAGACTTGTAATTAAGTGTCAGTTTCTTGTAATGTTTAGAAGCAAGTTAGTTTATGGTGAGTTATCTTCATGTATTCAAAATGGGTAGAAAGGGTTCAATGCTTGGTCACACATTGATACTTAAGTATTTAGAATGTGAAATTTCATTAAGTGGAAATTCATTCTTCGTCACATTTTTCATTTATGCATAAATTGGTATGTTTAGCTGTTTTTTAAAATCTTATATTACACTTAAATGGGGGAGGAATGTTGTTGATTTAAGAGTAATTATCGGTTCATTTAGCGTAATCTAGGTAGCACCAAAACGGACACGGATACGGATACGACACGGACACGGGACACGGCATGCCATGAAATTTAGGACACGGGACACGGCATTTAAATTTAATAAAATATACTCCCTCCGAGTCGGAGTAATGGTTCTTACTTCCTTTTTGGTGCGAGTTTAGTGATGGTTCCTTTTTCCATTTTTAGTAACTTTTTTGTGGTCCAAAATCAATTCAGTGTGGGGTAGGGTGTTTTGTGTGGTTTAGAATCATTTCCTTATTTTTTGTGCATAAAGGTAAAGGAACCATTACTATGACTCGGAGGGAGTATATTTTATAGTTATAAATTTTTGATTTTATTTTTGTAAAAATATTTTTTATTAATTTTAAATAAATGAATGTAAAACTTGCCCTTGATAATAAATTTATTTTCATTCCTCATCCGAATCAATATTCTAATTGATCTCTTTCGATAGCACATTTCTCATCTCAAGTACATCATTCACCGCAAATGATAACCAAATATCGTGGACACGCGACGGACAAGGCTCAAATACCATGGACACGCGTCGGACACGTGCCCAAATAAATGTAGAAAGTTAGACACGGTTGTTTAGGTGTTGGACACGTTTCGGCGTGTGTCGTGGAGTGTCGGTGTCGGACACGGTACAACTCATTAGGAGAAGTGTCCGTGCTACCTAGAGCGTAATTAAGGTTGTTTCGTCGTAGATTAGTAATTTCTAAATAATATAATGCGAGTTTGGGAAGTACGGAATGTACACTTGCTTACAATATATTTTTTGTTCGAAGAACTTAACAGGGATCTCGCGGTAATCTTATCTATATAATTACTGAATCATTTCAGAAGCCCTCGACGCGCCACGTCATTAATGCAATTATGATTTTTTTTTTTTTTAATTCTCTCAGGTGGGTCCCGCAATTTCTTTTATGAATTTCTTAGGAAATAGCCGCCTGAAATTCTAAATATATATACCTGATATCGTAGTTTAAGAAATATTACGTAACATTTTTTATATAAATTCGTAAACATGAAATTTTACGAAAAACTCGTGTAAAATTGCTTAATTCATTTGCACAACTATTTTGATTTTACAAAAATAAACCGTAAATTTTACGTAATGATTAATAGCGGGATTGAATATACCTGTGGATAATTAATAATTTGCACAACTGTTTTAACATTAAAACGGTTTATGGTATTAAAATTTTAGAATAAACCGCAATTTCATTTATGAATTTCCTGAGAAATAACCGTCTGAAATTTTGAATAAATACCTGATAACGTAGTTTAAGAAATATTACGTAACATTTTTTATATAAATTCATAAACATGAAGTTTTAATTTCTGGCAAGAGTATACCCGTTAAATATACCGGTGCATTTTTGCAATCGAAAAAAAGTGACAATACTAAATTTAAAAACAAAATTGAGAAAAGTTAAAAAATTCCAATAAATAATTCCAATACACAATATATCGATATATTATATCGATGTTCTTAAAAGTATACCGGTTAAATATACCCGTGCATTTTTGCAATCGAAAAAAAAGCGACAATACTAAATTAAAAAACAATAAAAATAACATAATATTAATATAACAACCAATAATAGTTGACAAATTTATATATTTTGCGAAATCATATCATAAACATAACGGTACAAAATAACCTTGAAATAACGTATATATCGATTTAAAAAAAACAATAAAAATCATGTGCATTTTAACGTATTATCAATATAATCGAAATTGAATGCACAATATTCACGTATTATTGACACTATTCAGTAATATTAATTATCCATCATATTTTTTCTAAAAATGTAACCGTGCAATTTTGCACGGGTTTACCACTAGTAATTAATTATTACGGATATTCCAGCAGTTGAAATGGTTCGGACATTCGTTCCCATGTTTCAACCATCTTGCCTATATAATAACGAAGGGATTAGATGGAAAATTTACAAAAAAAACAGTTTCGTCGTTTGCGTCTAAAATATTATAACAATCTATACAAAAAAAAATACTTTTTTATTACTTCCCTGATTAAAATTGAAAGGGAACCGTTTAACCTCAATAGAAAATTTGATTTAGCCGATGAACGGATAAAGGTCGAATTATTCTATTTGAAAGCCGAGTTGATTCAGTGTGGTTAACTATTGCCAATTTTGTTTCTTGCAAAACAATTTCCTAAACACAAAGTTAAAATAAGAAATATTGGGTAATAATTTATATTCATTCATATATTAATTAGGAGGAAGTACATTTTTATAATTATATGATGTAGTAGTATGTTTCTTTAGTCCAAATTTAATTGTAATAAATTGGAGTACGTATTTATCATTTTAATAGATCTAAAATAAATGGAGGGCGTAAAATAAAGCATTACCTATATGACTATATCCATATGAGCAGTTTTTGTTTCTGAAAACCAATAATAAAGATAAGTTATAAGTGATCTTTCATCACTGGTACAAAATCTTTGAGCCCCATACAAACAATGGCTCTAGCTGTAGCATCAACTGCATTGTCCAGCCTTCCTATCAAGTAAGAGCAGTACATAAACTATGCAAACTCCATAGTTCATCTGTTCAACCCTTTTAATTTGTGCTTCTTTTTATCGTAAAACCACCGTCACACCGCGCAATTCGTGACGCAATTTGCATTATGGCTCATCCGGGAACCCTTGTTGTATACTATGTATTGTTAACACACAGTGGTAACGCCCTCACATAAGTGATATGTGGGAGCCCTGAAGGCACTCGAGTTTTTGTAATTCTTAAATTTGATGTATGTTGCATTTTTGGATGTACAGGGAAATTACGAGGAAATATATCCCAGGAAAACTAGAGAAATGCGTGATTGGTAATGGAAGTAGTAGATTGAATGCTACAAAAGGCGGTATTTCGACTGTTTGTGAGCCACTTCCTCCAGATAGGCCATTGTGGTTCCCTGGTAGCAGCCCACCTGATTGGTTAGATGGCAGGTTGTTTACTCTTTCTTAATTGTTTGATGGCTGCTTAATATAATGAAACTTTAATACTAACATTCCACCTTTTCTTTGTTAATTGTAGCCTTCCTGGTGATTTTGGCTTTGATCCACTTGGATTAGGTATGTATTGCTTTGTTAGATAAGCTGCAATACAAAGATTAACACTTTCTGAATAAGGGCAAGAAATTCAACACTGGTATTCTTTAGATATGGATTACGATGCAACAATTGACTTAATGAATAGACCGCGCTTCTTTCTGTTGTGAAGTAGTTGTTCATCGGTACAATTTTTCCATAATGGCTTGTTTGAACAACCTCTCTTTTTTGTCGACACAACACACAAGATAAGGCTACTTATATTTTATCCTCTTGTCCCTCCAATTTTGAGCATCCTTGAGGCGTACGGGTAATGTTGTTGACCATAATAAAGTTTTAGCAATTTGGTAGGAATAGTTATGACGGAGTATTTTTCTTTTAAATCAACATATACTAATTGCAGGTTCTGATCCTGAACTACTAAGATGGTTTGCACAAGCAGAACTGATGCACAGTAGGTGGGCAATGCTAGCAGTCGCAGGAATCTTGATTCCTGAATGGTTCGAAAGCCTAGGACTAATGGAAAACTTCGAGTGGTACAATGCCGGGTCTAAGGAATATTTTGCAGACCCAATAACCTTATTTGTGGTCCAACTAGCCTTGATGGGTTGGGTAGAGGGCCGGAGATGGGCAGACTATGTGAACCCTGGGTGTGTTGATATGCAGCCTAAGGTTCCGCATAAGGTGAACCCCACGCCAGACGTGGGTTACCCCGGTGGGCTATGGTTTGACCCGATGATGTGGGGAAGAGGGTCCCCTGATCCAGTCATGGTGATGAGGACTAAGGAAATTAAGAATGGTAGGCTTGCAATGTTGGCTTTTGTTGGCTTTTGTTTTCAGGCTGTTTATACAGGTGAAGGCCCTATAGAGAATCTCACCAAGCACATTGCAGATCCTGGTCATTATAACGTATTCTCGGTAATATTTTTTATTACAGTACTTAAGTAATCTTATGGACGCTTCAGTCATTACATAGTTTACAGCGTTTCAGATATGTGGCTGTCTAACACTTATTGAGTTGTTATATTGTTGCAGGCATTCTCATCAAATTAATGCATTTTCACAGCTTAAGAAGACTTGATTGTGTATATTATTTTTAAACAACATCTGTACATCTAACACTAAATCGTTGTACTTGGTTGATTTTCGACAATATTGGTGTTTCGTGGAGCCTACTCTTAAGGAATTTGGAAAGTAAGATTTCAATTACTTGAAAACTGAGTTATCTTAAGGTTTCGATTCCAACAATGGCCCAAGTATTTCCTTTTCCTTGTTAGGCTTAATCAAATACATTCATTCTTTTCTTCAATAAAAATACGTTGGTTCTTATCATAAGGATTTTGCCAGAAAAAAACAACGCTATCTCATAAAATCAATGAGAGGTGATACTTATGAATCGAACTATTGAAACATACATGGAATAAAAGAACAAGAGTTCAAATTTTCGAAGGACCTTAATGCTGGCGGACACAAATAACAAAGTTGAATAAACAAGCTGTATTGACACAGAGGGATCATTAAGTTTACTTATAATTCAAACACGATGATACAATATGTTATGAATTTCTAGAAATTGAGTGTCAAAACACATCTCATAATTTAAAAAGGAAAAAAAAAAAATAGGCATCCAGTCTACTACTCCTCTAACTCTCCTATATTTTGTGCTAAAAAATGGATAGACCAAATTAAGTACCAAAATTGGTGCTCAACCCTCAATTCAATCTAAGGTGAGATTTAAATTAAATTTGATATGAACCTATTTTTATCAAAATATTCTCAATGGCAGCAATTCAATCTTTTCAGAGTGTTAGACAAGACACCAAAAAAATCTTGACATTTTTGCAAAACCATCCAAATACCAAAAAACATAACCACAGTAACAGAAATTCAAAAAATTTCAACTACCCAAAAAAATAAACAAGAATTCAGAAAACAATAAAACAGTAAAAAGTATATGCACAACAAAAAACAAACAAAACTTAAATGTCAACTGTTAAATTTCTTCTTCTTCTCCTATGTCTATCATTGTCACTGCCTAAATTGTTGTCGCTTACGGAGGCGGAAGCCCTTTTAACGATAAAGAAATCGATGTTGAATACAGGGAAATTGACTTCTTGGAAGGAAAACTCTAGGCCTTGTGAGGACAAATGGGAAGGTGTCTTTTGTGAAGAAGGAAAACCCGTCGTTATAAGGTTACATTTACAAAATATGGACCTCTCTGGTTTAATTGATGTCGATGCCTTGTCCCAAATAAAGAACTTGAAGACGCTTAGCCTTTCGAATAACTCGTTTTCAGGGCCTTTACCGTCTATTAATATGTTAACTGGTTTAAGGGCTCTGTATGTGAGCGCCAATAAGTTGTCAGGTGAAATTCCTGTGGATCATTTTGCAGGAGCTTCATTGAGGCGTGTTTGGTTGTCTGATAATCAATTTTCTGGTAAGATACCGGAGTCGTTAGGCAAATTGCCTAGTTTAACAGCATTACATTTAGAAGGGAATCAGTTTAGTGGGTCAATTCCGGACATATCTCAACCATCCTTGACGGAGTTGGATGTATCCGGAAATCAATTGGTAGGGGAAGTTCCTGCAAGTATGGTTAGGTTTGGGGCTGATGCTTTTAAGAAAAATGCAGGAGTTTGTGGGAAATTGGTAGGAATTGATTGTGAGACAAATAAAGAACCCGTAAAAGGCGGCGGTAATATAAAGAATACTGTCGGGGTGATGATTGGAGTTGTGGTGATTATGCTCATCTTGTTGCTCTTGACAACAGGTTTGAAGTCTAAAAACAAAGATACCGACTTTAGGGTTCTTAGTAAGGCATCAATGGACGAGGAGGATGTGGTTGAGGTTCGGGTACATGGTAATGCTGGTAAGGGAGGTGGTGGGAGTACCCGGAGTAGTAGTAGTCAAGGTGGGGGTGATGGTGGAAGTAGTGTGGGCGGGGGTAGCTCAAAAAAGTCTGGAGATCATTCCTCGCATAAGAATGGGAGCCGAAAAGGATCTCAGCATGGGAAGAATAGTACTAATAGTGGTATGGGTGACCTAATTGTGATTAACAATGAGAAGGGCTCGTTTGGTTTGGCCGACTTGATGAAGGCAGCGGCTGAGGTGTTAGGAAATGGAGGGCTTGGATCCGCATACAAGGCCGTGATGGCTAATGGGTTGTCCGTCGTTGTCAAGAGGATTCGGGATATGAATAAGTTGGATAAGGAAGAGTTTGATGTTGCCATTAGGCATATAGGAAATCTTCGTCATAAAAATATATTGACTCCTCTTGCGTATCATTATCGGAAAGAGGAGAAGCTCGTGATTTCCGAGCACCTTTCTAAAGGCAGCTTGTTGTATGTCATGCACGGTATGTCAAGCCCTCTATCTTTTTTAATGGACCAAAACATAATCATGTATTGTAGATAGAGTACAAAAAAAAGACCGCAAGGATGATCTATATCCGAAAAGAAAACCCGGAATATAATATGTAACCTAAATTGACCCGATCAGATCCATAGATGTCCAACATTCATGTGCCAAACATTAACCCAACTCATAACCTGCCGCCCAAAATAAACTGAAACATCTAATATGGAATCGAAAGTAAGTTTACCTACATGAGCAGATGAGCTATAGCAAAACCTTAATATACATACCTGGTATTACTCCGCGGATCCCAATCTATCGTCTAACTTATTCCTACACCTCTGAAAGTTCCAAGATCTATATGGACCTGATAATTGTGCACTTGAAAGAGATGTGAACTATTCCTAAGCATACTTATGTAACACCTTCATTTTTTTGAGAGCCTAGACTAGGTCTTTCGGATAAATGAGTGTGCTACCCTCCCGGTACAACCGAGGTAATACATAATCAAAGAGAACGAGACACAATACTTTACTTAAATTATAAAATTAATTACATCGTAAAACTTTAAAATACTAAAACACAACGGAAAAGAAAAGGTACAACTAATAATTTCTAAGTATGTAGTCTAATGCCAAGTCGGTCCATCCAAATGCTCACACCATCTCATGCTTCCTATGGATACATCTTTCCTGTCAAGTCTGCTCCACATCACGGATCATTACATGTGTCAAACGAATACACGGTCAACCTCGCGATTGAGTAAGGTAATAATCAAACCAATGAATATGCAAATGAATATGTAATGTCATGGCCTTTCTACTGAGCTCATCAACCCGAAATTCCAACCCACCAATCCATGGTCGAGTCTGTGTCAATCAAATCGAGAAACTAGATATACATCACCCGAAGGCTGATGTATGTCGGTAAGTTTATTATACATCACCCGAAGACTCTTACCATCATGTCTGTCGGTTTGTTTATTATACATCACCTGAAGGATCTTACCATGATGTCGGCCAAGGATAAACTTGTTAACAATGCATATTTTATGTCAATAAATGTAACCATGACATTTCATAACTCAATTCATATTCAACCGATAACAATGCATATAATGTGTCAATGGATGTAACTATGCCATTTCATAACTCAATTCATATTCAACCGATAACAACGCATATGCTAGACCGATGAGTATAATATTTCAACATGACATAACTCACATCATAAATCATCCAGTAGCATCCAAACAAAATAACCAAACATGATAATAGATTAAATTATCCTACCCGGATAACAATATAATCCAATAGTAAGCCAGTACGTAATCAAAATTATGTCACTTCTAAACCGTCACCTAGCAAATAATAAATTGTCCTATTACTAATTATAATACCATCGATTCCTTATAAATATTATTCACAATACTATCGCATTTCTTTATTATGATCATTATTATTATCTGACACTACTCGTAAATATTAGTTACATAAACTAATTTGGAAATTACATAAACTAATTATATATATTAATATCCAAACCCAACTCCAACTCTATAAAGTCCTTATAAATAATTATTCTTTAATATAAATCATGCAAAATCATTATGAAAAATCGATATTAAAACTGTTCAAATGCTAGTTATTATTTATTAGGAAATAACTAAATAACGAATTATATAAAATATAACTAAACAATTAAATAAAGTTTACTTGGCAAACACATAATATTACGAATTATGAAAAACACGACTTATATTATTCGAATTACGAACTATGAAAACATAATTTACGAATTAGAAATTAAACGTATACATCAACCATGTTTAACACCTTACAACCACCACACCTATGCCCGAGACCACCAAGCTCAGCTCATCAGTTCACACTCACCACGTCAAACACCTGTGTTGTCGATACCCTCATCATACTTGTTTTCTTAATGCACTCCCGCCAACCACCACCAGGTCCCACGCCGGCCACCAGCATTGTCAATTTGTTGCCCTTGACCCACTGTGGTTTCAGGGGTGTTCACATCTCCCCTACGTCTCCCCTAAAACGCCCAAACAGACCATCACAAAACCGCGTGTTCACACTAATAACAAAACCCCCCGTTATGACTTTCGCGTACACTGTTTTGGTTTTCTTTACCCATCACTGTTACCAACTCACCACCCACCTCCTAAGATCACCACCCATATACAAGGGTGGTCGCCTCTACCCTAGCAGCCACCCTTCACCAACCCGAAAGCCAAATTCGCTCCCAACAAATCCAAAATATATATACAAATATAAACACAAATATTTTATAAATATAAATATGTATTAAATATTTATCGTAGTTGTCGTAATATTAAATTAAAAACCCTAAGATTAAACGCATAATAAACATTTGAGCCCAGCTTGTTTTTCGGGTGCCCACCAATTTTATGTAATCCTTCTTTCCGGTTTTAATAAAAGGTTTCGTTATAAAAAAAAATAACCAAAAATAATAATAATAATAATAATAATAATAATTATTATTATTATTATTGGGATTTGGGACACACTTTTTGATATTTGAGTTCGATCTTTGATCTCTGCGAGTAAGGAGGTGGATATTGGTTTGATTGATGGACATTACCGGTCCCTGCGTCCTGCGGATTTGCAGCTCTACACCTGGGATCGAAGACAGGATATGTGTGTGGATTTGACTGGCTCTTCTCTCTTGACCCAGTTTGGAATGTCCGACTTCGTGCTCGGGAGTCTGGTGATTGATGCGGCTCTGCGCAAATGCACCAAGTATCAGGGTTTGTGCGGGCGATTGGACATGACTTCTTATCTTTTTTCTTTCTTTTCGCTGAGGGAGTTGGACTCGGATGTTATCGGTTTGCTCAAACGGACTCAAATGTTTTGTGTGTCCCAGGATGCCAGAGCACGTGCCCTGCTTTTATTTTCACACGGCTTAGCTTTGTTGTCACTAAGGGGGTGGGGGAGCAGATAGTATCACGTATGCCCATCAATTTTATGTAAACTTTAGTTTGATTTTTCAATAAAAGTCGCTTCATTTTTTTTAAAAAAAATTAAAATAAAAAATAAATAAAATAATAATAATAATAATAATACGGGATATAAAATAGCACACATTTTAAACCTAAAGTTATCTCTAATTAAAATAGTTATATCAATATTTTATTATTACGAGATACAAAAATAAGGATATTACAATTCATAGACTTGCTCCCTTAAAATGGACTTCGTCCCGAAATTCACCCGGACTTACGGAAACCATACATCCAACCATACTAGCAGAAGGTAACTCACAACCAACACTGAGCCCAGAAGGTAACGAACTATTGCTATTACACTTGAAATGATCCATCCCATGTTGACCCGACTTGATCCAAAGTACCCTTTGCCAGGTCTTACTTTACAGAGATATATTAACTATATTTTGTCTAGTGGTTGATGAAATCAGTCCTACTGAAGTTCAGGAGCGTAATTCATCAAGGATAGCTCTGTCTAACTTCGATTCTGAACTCGTCTTTCAGGGGATCGAGGCACATGCCATTCTGACCTAAACTGGCCAACCCGGCTCAAAATCATCAAAGGGATTGCAAGCGGGGTTCAATACATTCATGCCCAGTTCTCTTCCTATGATATTCCTCACGGAAACCTAAAGTCCAGCAATGTACTTCTGACTGATACTTACGAACCTCTTCTATCAGATTACGCCTTCATTAAAATGGTTAGCGTTAACCAAGCATCACAGGGAATGTTTGCCTATAAATCCCCTGAAGGAATAGAAACCCAACAAGTGTCTCACAAATCAGATATATATTGTCTCGGGATCATCATTCTTGAAGTTTTGACGGGTAAATTCCCGTCTCAGTATCTCAACGCCGGTAAAGGTGGGACTGATGTGATCCAGTGGGTCCAGTCAGCCATCGGAGATAAAAAAGAGGTTGAGTCTTTGGACCCAGAAATTGTAGCGTCTTATGGGGATTCGGTTCCATCTATTATAGAGCTTCTTCATCTCGGAGCTGCTTGTACTGAGAGTGATCCAAGTAGGCGGCCTAGTTTAGAGGACGTACTAAAGAGAATAGAGCAAATAAAGGGTTAGAAGGTGAAGAGAATAGAGCAAATGAGGAAAACTGAGATTTTGTCAGAAACCCAAGAATTTTGGAGGGATTTCAGATATTCTTGAGGGTGGTAAAACTCAGCATTTAAAAGATTTTCCAGAAGCTGTCACTATAGATTCAGGGAACGATACATGGAGATGATGACTGGGTTTCAAGTTTCAAGTGGTCATTAATGATGCATGGAAACTGACATTAAGAGCATTTCGTGATCCAATTTGAGACATGAAAACAGGGTTACATAGCTTGTTTGTTTTGTTTTGTAGGAAACAGTAGAGTTTTTATAAATTTGATGAATTTTCAGCATTGACGAGTTTGATTTCCTCTGTCCATGATATTAATGTTCCGTTGTACATTTGACCCCTTTACCTCAGGGTTGGGTTTCAACTTTCAACCCCGAGAATGTGGAATGCTCCTTGTTTCTAATTGGTGTCCGGTTGAATCAACGTCTGGTTCAAAGCATATCTGGAGCAGAGAGTAGTACCCCCATAACATGTTCAAAGCCCATCTGGTTTAAAATGAATCAAGTGTAAGAATGTTTGTCGGAGTAGAAAGCTACAGTAACCACCAAAGCCCACACATACAGCTTCTGCCAGAATCTGATAATGAGCCTGCAAATCATTACCGGAAAATGTCCATCTGAATTCAATAATGTCCACGTCACCACGTGTAATGGAAGTCTGTTATAGATTACAGGACTAAAGCTGGAAGTGGATTAAGAGTTGGCACAGCATCCAAATTTCAAGAGTTGTCAATATAGAATCCAGAATCCAGAATCCAGTCAAGGGATGAGCAATTAGCTGGTGCACAGTGGAGAGTAATCAATATATAGCTGATTAGATTTATAAGGTCGAAACAGAAATAAAGCTGAGAATATACACTGTTAGTCCAGCAACTGACTAAAAAGCATTGGGACAAATCATTTTTAGCCCGGCTCACTTCCACAACATACAACAGCTTGAGACCTGCTTCGGTGAAACACATCACCAAGGACCTAAACTCTGAAATTGAAATAGAGACCTTAAGATACGAAACCCACGATTACGCCATAGTTGGATAAACGCCAACTTCTCCGGCACCATGTTGACTCCCCCGCAGCGGGCTTATAGAATTAGGTGCATGAGACCGACCCTTAAGCAAGTGAGGTTCCATCCTAAGGTGCATGGGAAGACCTCAACAATCTCCCCCTATCACATGTGTGTTTGACTCCCCCTCACTTGGCGCTACTCCGCACCCGACACAACCCCGTGTCGAGCCGACCAGGCTACTCCGCGCGATGCTACTCCGCATCTCTGGTCAACCAAGGAGATAGTCCAACTGTGGTGCTACTCCGCAACCACGACGCTACTCCGCGCCATCTCGAGCACCGTCACCACATCGCACCTTGCGGTCCCAAGCCGAACCGTCGGCTCTGATACCACTTGTTGAGTCCCCCGCAGCGGGCTTATAGAATTAGGTGCATGAGACCGGCCCATAAGCAAGTGAGGTTTCATCCTAAAACCAATTGGTGATAGGAGGAGTAGCCCACCTACTTATAAGCTATTCTATTCACTATAATTCTACCGATGTGGGACAATGCCCTCACACACATATGGGAAGACCTCAACAATCTCAAAAGATATCAGTACTTGATGCAGAGAAATATGTTTGTGGAAAGGAATACTTTATTCATCAAACTAGAGGGCTATGTATTGCCTTACACCTAACTGATCTCACGACTAATAAACAACAAACAGAAAGACTAGGAATTAGAAAAACTGACTCCCTAAAGAATAGAACTTCCCTATAGACTAGGACTCTGTCAACAGAAATAACAAAACACACTATGACTAGTTCAAACATAATAATAACTAACATTCCCTCCCTTAAGCTAATAAGGGGTTTTAGCTTATATCAGCAATATTAACCACACCAAGCATGCTTCGAAGCTTCTCAAACTGCTCCAACTTCAGTGGTTTCGTCATAATATCTGCAATTTGACTTTCAGAAGCACAGTAATTCAACTTGACGACTCCATCATTCACCAAATCTCTGAGAAAATGAAATTTCACATCTATATGTTTGCTCCTGCCATGAAATACCGGATTTTTGGACAGTTGGATAGTAGAGCTGTTGTCACACATAATCATAGTGTCACTTTTCTCTTCAACCTTAATAAACTTTAAGATCCTCCTCAGCCAAATGCATTGACAAGCACACAAGGCTGCTGCTATATATTCCGCTTCCGTGGTGGAGAGTGCGACAACCGGCTGCTTCTTTGAAGCCCAAGAAATTGCACCAGACCCAAACATAGAAGTGTACCCCGAAGTGCTTCTGCGGTCATTCAAATCACCCGCATAATCACTATCAGTGAACGCCCTCAGCTTCAAATTATTCTCTCCTTTTCTATAGAAAATCCCAAGATCAGTCGTACCTTTTACATACCTCAAAATTCTTTTTGCTGCAAGCCAATGAGACATAGTAGAATTAGCCATGAACCGACTTAGTAGGCTAACAGCATACATTAAGTCGGGTCTGGTCACAGTTAAATACATAAGACTTCCGACCACTTGCTTGAATCGTGAGTCGTCAACTCTAACCCCACTCTCATCTTTGGACAACTTTGTACCGGAACAATAGGATTTTTCACAGCATTACTATTCTCCATGCCAAACCTTTTTAATACATCTCTGGCATATCTTCTTTGACAAATAAAAATCCCATTCGGATACTGTTTCACTTCTATTCCAAGAAAATGTTTCATTTTTCCCAAATCAGACATATCAAATTCAGCCATCATTGATCGCTTAAACTCATCACACATGGCTCTATTATTACCGGTAAAAATTAAGTCATCAACATAAAGACTTACAATGAATAACTTGTTGGAAACTAGGTTCCTTATTTTATACTCAAATCTAGTATGAGTTTTGTTTCTTTAAGTTTAGGTCATAAAACTTAAATGGATCTTATGCATGCATGATGATATCATAAGATGTGATAGTCCTTACATTGGTTTTAGAAGGTTTATACTCAATAATCACCTATTATATGAGTCTTCAAACCACCGAAATACCCTTAAACGATCTAAGAAAAATCGTCTCCAAAAGATGCGTATCAAGGACCCGATCTCAAACTAATACTAATTTTGTTACTAGAAAATTAGTATAAGTATACTAGAAATATTAATAATAATATTACTCTTAATATTATTAGTATAGGAAATAATTATTTCCTTAGTAAAAACTATTTTACTTAGAAATATATTGAGAATGATGTTGTGGTGTTGTGTTAGTGTAAGCATCAACTTAGCAACAACAACTAGTGTGCAAAAACCCTTAGTCATTTGTGAGGTGTGTTTGAGTGTATTTAAAGAGCAAATGTGAGCTTACTTGCTCACTCTTTGGCCGGCAATCACATGCCCACAATGGCCTATGCATGCCCTTTCTTTTACTTACACAAAGGCAAGAATATGCCTTACACTCTTACACATTCACTTACACACACAATCCTTATACACTTACACTCACAAACTCACATGTATACTACATGTTTACACGGTCCAAATGTGGTCCAAAATGGACCCATTTTATCTTTGTCAATTGTGTTAATTTGTAACATGTCACACATGTCTCATAACACATGACCCTATTTGTTAATTGTGCAATTTTAACTATTAAAATTCATAATTTACAAATTTTATTACATTTAAATAAATACACTAATAATTCGAAATTATTTTTGTACAAAAATGTAATGTCATAATTTAATTACAACTCTTTGTAATTTTATGATCAACCGTGTTCATTCTCAATTTAATCGTTTCCTAAACGAATAAATAAAACCGAGTAATAAAACAATTTTATTACCTTGACTTTTATTATTATTATAATCCCATTATAAAAATATTCGTCATATAAAATTATTTCCAAAATTTCCAGTTATTAATTAATTTGTATCCAATACAATATTAATTAATTATTCCATTGAGACGGAATTCCCTAAAGATATGACCTTAAGGGATCAACTGATCACCACCATCATATGACGATAATGTCAAACTCTAGACAGCCAATCAATATCGATAAATGTTGATCAGTCGACTTTAAAAGAGTAACACTCCCAGTTGTGTTTCATTCAAATGAGTTTTAATTACGTCAACACACTATTGTCGAGGACACTTCCTCCAACAATCTCCCACTTGTCCGAGACAAGTGTGTGTCACCAATTCTCTTGCCCTATTACTATCTCCCACTCAATGCATGGCGTCCTCTCAGGTCGTGCCGGCAATTGATTAAAATCTAGAGTGGTTTATCTCGATCTGGAGTTTATAACTACTGACCGGAATTATCTACCATAGATACCTTCCGAGCGTGGCCACGCATTTCTAGTTATCATTCTCCTCGAGTGGCCTAGAGATATTTCTCAACCCTGACAAGGGGTGGACAATTCCTAATTGACTTATTCCTTCCGGCTGGCCACAGCCCATCATAACCCAAAATATGTCCTTATAAACCCCAGTTACGAAGGTGTTAGGGCATAAATCAAAGTTAATCTGAAAACTATGCCACCTCAGAGAACAGTCATCAGTCCAAGAACTGACTCATGTGAAACACGATAGATGCTCCCGCCACGACCAGGCAGTCTTTTAATAAGAGTACGCCAGAGCTCTATCAGCGGTCATTAGCCCGGCAAATGTATCTTAACATGTCTATGCCTAGGTGATCGATTAGTCATCCCGTATAACTCTATGGCAATTGAACTCGCCATCAATCGCATCACACATCCGGTTGCATTGAGATGTCACCTCACTTAAGCAACTAGGGGCGAGGTCATGATAATTCAATTCACTTTAATGGGGTTCAATATGGTCTTACCATCCCATTTGAATTTTACTTGACCTTTCGTGAGTTATAAATAACTCAAATAATTAGTGGATTACACCATCCAAGTAGTCAACCTTTGAACACCATTTAATTTACAATCAGCTTTAGGGTCTCTCGTTTACATCCCTTAAAATTGTAATTATCTTCATTTTGAGTAAACCAGGTTTACCACGGTTCGTGCGATCGTTCACTTTGCGGATCATATCCATACATTGATCTTTCCTCTGAAAGAGACAAGTCATTCTCATGACTAGAGAATAAGATTATGTGCATTGTGTAACTCCCAGCCACAGCAATGCCTTTACATAATTTGTGAACGTACACATTTTGTAGAATCTTGTGATGACCATGTAGTTAAAATACAAGTCATTGAGATGCATAGTCAATGAATGTAAGCCAAAGATTATCACAAATCTTTGCTTGGTTTCTTGGAACTTGAGTCGTTGCAAACCTTTTTACCATACGACTAAGTTATCTTCCAAGATCTTGAATTTGTCTTTCATCTTCATTGGAGAATACTTTGACAATTGATCAAGGTTTAATCATTGATTTAAAACCTGCTCTACGGGTTGTCCTGTAAGCGGTGCGCATCCACTTTACACGATCATACTAATGGCGGAATCATTAGTGATTTAAGCGTGCAAACAATAGTTCTTAAGGTTCGATATATTTTCATGATCCCATCATGGTTATACTATCTTCATCTCCATGAACAACCTTAACACTAACAAGATGTCTTTTATAATCTCAACTAAACATCCCATGTTCAATTAGATTTAATTCATATCAATATGTCATCTAGAACCAAAAACTCGTGTACCTTTCATGAGTATCAATGCTTCATTCAAACGAGCAATGAGTTGTTTTAGATAACGTTTACTCCCACTAAACTCTTGTTCTTGCCTGATTCTGAAGATCCCGAAGTCATACCCATGACTCAATAGCTTCAAATCCTGGAGCGAGAACTCCCACTGAACCTTACATTTAACCGTAAATCATAAAGCTCCCACTCAATTCAATGTTCCTTAACATTTAATGAATTGAAATGGTTGGGACTTCAACCATATGTGCTAATAGTCACATCCTTTTCAAATACCCTTTTGAAAAGTGGTTATTGAGTTTACTGAATTCATTCTCAATGAATTACCTTACTACTTTCAACAAAGTTACCCTTAACTTTGTAGACTGCAGACATCCACATGTCTGCTTATGCTTCTCCCAATAAATCTCATTTATTAGCATGTATGTCTTATAAATTTCATGGTCTTTAGAATTTGCATTGACACATTTAGATCACCATCTAAATCCAAGAACCCTTTCTTGAGCCTTTGCAAAATCTTTTGAATAATTTTCTTCGAGTGTCCTCCCGTAGTTTCTATAAGAGTCTTTTCTTATGGTATACAATTTCTGTGTGTAGGAACTTTCAGTTCCCCACATTTATCTTATCTTGTACTGTACGAGGACTCTATCATGGATCTTATCCATGTATAGAATTTTTCCTTACAAACTTCAAGAATTTATCTTTGAAGTATCCTCCAGGGCCGGGGCCGTTGGGATATAAGGCGTAGATTTTTACCAGACCGTAGACCTTATCTACATCCTTTGGGCTTATCCACAACTTTTGGGATGATAAGGCGTAGAATCTTATCCACAGCCTAATCTACCTTTTACAACCATAAGGTGTAGATTTTCTAAATCGTAGATCCTATCCACAACTTTATCTACCTTCTAAATCTCTTACACAACCAAAACACAATAAATCCTACTATTCACTAATAGATCATATCCATTGTGCTAATCAAAATCATTTGCTATTTGTGGACTTTTCAAATTTCTCCCACTCTATCTTTGTAATAATAATCTCATTTTATTACCAAAGATAGCCACTAATGCCACAAGCAATGACTTTGATGTTGGTTTTTGTGCCCTTATGATTTATCACAGAAATTATCCGATTTAAAGCTTAGATAGTTTTGGATGGTTGACAACTTTTCCTCTTAATTGAGTTCTAAACTTAATTTGATTTTGATTTGATTTGAATTGGGTATCCTATACCAATTTGGCTTCAATGGTCATACATTGAAATTTCATAATCAATTCTATTTTATGTTTAAGATTTGCAAGTGTATGTTAAACTAAACAAGAACATAATTATAAACCGATAGTGACTCGGGTTGAAAACCAAGTCACTACATTATCCAAAATACAACATATTGTTCAAGGATTTCCCCTTTCCTTGTCCAACAAGGAAATAAAACATAGGTTTTAATTGTTCATACAACACTTGAAATTTTAGCAAAATAAGCGGAAAAACAAAGCTCCTTGATCATCCCGAGTGGAGCTACTCTTAGTTCCCTTGATCCATCAAGCTTGTTTCTCTTTTCCCTTATCTTTGCTTTCATGCCCTAATTCAAGTAAGAAGAGCATTCACATCACAGCTTGTATCATGATACATTAGTTGAGATTAACATAAAATCGGGATAGTTATCGTACCAACTGGAAGAATCTTCCCAGCTTTGAGATCGCTGAGATACTTGGAACAGTTCCTCTTCCAATGTCCTTTGCCATTGCAGTAAAAGCATTTGGCCCCTTGATGAGGGCTCTTCTTGGATTTGGAGGTGCTTGCCTCAGAAGACACTTTCTTTAAACCTTTGGAAGGTTGCTTCCCCTTTGCCTTACCCTTCCTTTTGAACTTTCCTTTGCTCTTAACATTAATGTTGAGCACATCCTTAGGGGCACTAACATTTAGTCCCATATCCCTTTCAGCTTGCACGATCATATTGTGCAATTCATCGAGAGAGATGTCTTGGTTTCTCATGTTGAAATTCACCCGGAATTGTACATAAGTTTTCACCTTAGACAAGGAGTGTCGGATTCTGTCAATCATTAGTTCTTTAGGAATGTCCACTTGATTCATCCTTAGGGTTTCAACATGCTCAATTAACTTGAGCACATGTGGGCTAGCCTTTTGCCCCTCTTTAAGGTTGAGATCAAAGAAAGCCGATGCCGCCTCGTATTGGACAATTCTCGAAGCCTTTGAGAACATTGTCACAAGCCTGGAGTAGATCTCATAGGCCGTGCCAATCTTTATGACACTCCTTTGGAGTTCCGGCTCCATCGAGAAGATCAAAACATTTTTGATTGCCGCAGACTCCTTATGATAAGTTTCATAGGGTCGTCTTGCTGCGGCGGTGGCATTTTCTGCAGGTTCAGGAGGTGATTCTTCAATGAGGAATTCGGTCTTACCGTCTCCCTCTGCCGCTAACAATAGTTGGGCATCCCAATCGGCAAAATTCGCCCCATTCTTTTCCAGCTTACAACGATCCATGAAGGAACGTAACCATGAAGTCTTTGTAGTAGTGGAAGTAGTCATGATTGATATTGATACGAAGACTACAAAATTTTAAACATATGAAGAAATTAAATGCTAATCGTTTTAATTTTCATTTTAACTTGTAAACATATTTACTAAGTTGATGCATCTATAAAATGACCTCTATCCAGTTTTATAAATGATTCCAAGACCCAAACCCATACTATCGAAATCGTGAACCACTGGAACTCCGACCCAATGATATGGTTTGGTGGGTTAAAATAAACCGGTTCTACCCTAGAACTCTTGGTTGATGACAAATCATAATTTATTCATCTTAGCCCGGAACACATTGACCACTGGTCCTCTACAATTCCGTTGAGTACAAACCAAATTTCAAATGCATCGGGATGCGATCCGCCCACTGGACTGAATCCATCCTATCGCCCCACTTATCCTACGTAATGGGGTTCGTACTGCCCACTGGACTAGCACCACCCCACGAAATAGAAGCTCATGGGTTCTACTATTTGGTAAGGCTAATCCTCAATTGTTTTGTTTAATATAGAGGTCTTGTCAATTTATTATCTATCTCCTTTAAGCGAATTAAATTGGTGAACTCGATAATTATAATTGACACGGTCGTTATTAACGATCTAAACTAATATGCATGTTTATGGCGATTTGGCTATGCATGCAAACATATTAAAATGCAAAAATAAAAAGCAATAAAGCAATAAAATCCTAGTATGGCCTTCCTAGTAATAGTAAAAACTAATTAACTATTACAAATTCGGAAACCAACTCCTTGGTCCCTTGAACTTCATTGGCACGCCATCCAAGAAAACACCGTCTTGTCGGAACTCCTTTCCGTATGGCACCGTCTTTTGGATCTTCGGAATTACAATAAAATAATAAAACTATTCTATTGTAAAATTGAAAATTTAAATTACAAACCCGTGATACGAGATCACATAAATTACAACCGAATCAATATTCCCTTTCATTACGGTAATATTGATTAAAACTAAGGCCATACTAAGAAAAATTACATAATTCCAAATTATATAAATAACATTCAAAATATGACATTCATATTAAATAAATTGCAATAATAAAATATGTATGCACATGCTCAATTTTTAATGCCAAATCGCCTTATGGGAGCAAATATCTCATATTTGTTTACGGTTTTTACGGATATGCGCGATTTTAACTATTAAAATCATCCAAAATTACATAAATCTCATTTATGTCCAAGTTAATCATCCTAACTTACTTTAGGAATCAATGTTTAGTCTCTACTAATATTTGATCATGATCTAACTTGATTTTGCATTATTGTTCATAAATTACTTGTATTTTCGGGAAAAATAAACAAAATATGGCCAAATGAGTCAATAAAATTCGAAATTTAAAATTCAAAAATATTAAACTTTCTGGAAATTTTCTGAAAATTCAGAAATTAATAAATGGTCTTATGCAAATACTTATGGTTTATTTCTTAAATAAATCCTATAAAAGCCGTTTTTATGGTTAAAAAATCCGATTTAAATTATAAAAACTTGAAATAAATTTCTATAAATTTTTAGTCATCCTAAGATACATATTAGAATCTGAAAGTGACCAAAAATTACAGACCATACTCGAAAATTTTATTTTCGACTCATAAATTACGATTATTAGCCAATTAACTCATTAAAATTAATAATCATAAAAACAGAAACTTTTTGATATCTAACTTTTAGATCTGATGTTCCTATCATATAAGACATCTATGGGTAAAATTTCATGCCATAATATTAAGATTAACTTTTTTTAACACAATAAGTCACTATTTATCCGATTTTAACCATTAAAATCATAAATCATGCATCACTTGGAAATAAATTCCCAAAACTTACATACATACTTTAAATATTGCATGTGACATTGTGTAAAGTTTTTATGGCAAAATTCCAACTATAACTATTAATGTCAAATTTAAGTCACTATTAATCCGTTTTTTACTATAAAAATCATTAATCATGCAAAATAATTCCAATAATTTCAAAAATTCATACAGGAACTTTATATATTGCATGTGACTTCTCATAAAATTTTTAAGGTTAAATTCGAAATATAACCATATATACCCATTTTTGCTCATATTATGACTATTTATCTCATAAAATTCATAATCCATGCATATTAACTCCATTTCTTACGAAAAATCATATACAATATATTAAATATGCATGTGAGAACATAACAAAAAATCTCGGCCAGAAACTATTTTTAGCTATTTTTCCCATTAATTGTTGTTTAAAACCGATTTAAACTACAAAATATACAAATAAATATAAAAATGAACAATAAAAATCCATAAAATTATTTCTATGTCCTAAAACCATTTTAGAATCAGAAACTTTAACATGCAAAATTATTTTGTGATTTATCATAATAAACACAATAATTTCGAAATTTTCGAAATGTGTATGTTAAACCGATTTTAACATAAAACATGAATTCGATCATGCATGCAACAACCGTAATGCTCTGATACCAATTGTTGGAAACTAGGTTCCTTATTTTATACTCAAATCGAATATGAGTTTTGTTTCTTTAAGTTTAGGTCATAAAACTTAAATGGATCTTATGCATGCATGATGATATCATAAGATGTGATAGTCCTTACATTGGTTTTAGAAGGTTTATACTCAATAATCACCTATTATATGAGTCTTCAAACCACCGAAATACCCTTAAACGATCTAAGAAAAATCGTCTCCAAAAGATGCGTATCAAGGACCCGATCTCAAACTAATACTAATTTTGTTACTAGAAAATTAGTATAAGTATACTAGAAATATTAATAATAATATTACTCTTAATATTATTAGTATAATAGGAAATAATTATTTCCTTAGTAAAAACTATTTTACTTAGAAATATATTGAGAATGATGTTGTGGTGTTGTGTTAGTGTAAGCATCAACTTAGCAACAACAACTAGTGTGCAAAAACCCTTAGTCATTTGTGAGGTGTGTTTGAGTGTATTTAAAGAGCAAATGTGAGCTTACTTGCTCACTCTTTGGCCGGCAATCACATGCCCACAATGGCCTATGCATGCCCTTTCTTTTACTTACACAAAGGCAAGAATATGCCTTACACTCTTACACATTCACTTACACACACAATCCTTATACACTTACACACACAAACTCACATGTATACTACATGTTTACACGGTCCAAATGTGGTCCAAAATGGACGCATTTTATCTTTGTCAATTGTGTTAATTTGTAACATGTCACACATGTCTCATAACACATGACCCTATTTGTTAATTGTGCAATTTTAACTATTAAAATTCATAATTTACAAATTTTATTACATTTAAATAAATACACTAATAATTCGAAATTATTTTTGTACAAAAATGTAATGTCATAATTTAATTACAACTCTTTGTAATTTTATGATCAACCGTGTTCATTCTCAATTTAATCGTTTCCTAAACGAATAAATAAAACCGAGTAATAAAACAATTTTATTACCTTGACTTTTATTATTATTATAATCCCATTATAAAAATATTCGTCATATAAAATTATTTCCAAAATTTCCAGTTATTAATTAATTTGTATCCAATACAATATTAATTAATTATTCCATTGAGACGGGATTCCCTAAAGATATGACCTTAAGGGATCAACTGATCACCACCATCATATGACGATAATGTCAAACTCTAGACAGCCAATCATTATCGATAAATGTTGATCAGTCGACTTTAAAAGAGTAACACTCCCAGTTGTGTTTCATTCAAATGAGTTTTAATTACGTCAACACACTATTGTCGAGGACACTTCCTCCAACATAACTGACCTCCTTTGGATTTTGTGAATAGTGTGTGCTCACTTGGGCATCTCTCAAAATTTTCCCGAACAAAGTAAGCTTCGATTTTGCTGTACCAAGCTCTCGGCGCCTGTTTAAGACCATAGAGTGCCTTTTTCAATTTGTAAACTTTCTCTTCTTCTCCGTCTTTTACAAATCCCTCTGGTTGTAGCACATAGACTTCTTCCTTGAGCTCTCCGTGAAGAAAAGCACTTTTCACATCAAGTTGAAAAATTTCCCAACTGAAATGAGCAGCTACAGCACGAATTGCACGGACTGTGTCGAGTCGAGCTATCGGAGCAAATACTTCTGTATAATTAATCCCATGTTGTTGCGCATACCCTTTCGCTACCAGCCTTGCTTTATATTTCTCAACATCACCATTTTCGTCAAGCTTGGTTTTGATTACCCACTTAACACCAATAGGTTTGATTCCCCTCGGTGCCGAAACGAGTTCCCAAGTTTGATTTTTCTCAATGGATTGGATTTCTGCCGCTATTGCATCCTTCCATTTCTTGCTCTTTGCTGCTTCCTCAAATAGAATAGGATCATTCTCAATGACCATCATAGCATTCAAATTTTCATCTTGAGAAAATTCTTCGCCTGTCACATAATCATCCATCCAACTTGGTCTCCGTCTGTCCCGAAAACCCCTCCCTTGAGTCAATCTACCACCATCAGGCATTTGATCCAATTCACCATCAATAGGAGTTGACTGATTTGGCGTCGACGTAACTGAACCCCCTGAGTTGTTTGGACTACCAATATTATCTGGACTGTTATTATTGGAATTATTTGATTGAAATTCATGAGCTTCTTCTTCATTACTCCCATCAATTTCATCTTCATCCTCCCATTCCAATATATCTTTATTAATTTCTTCTTCAGTTCTTCCCCAATCCCAGGTTTTGTTTTCTTCAAAAACAACATCCTTACTAATAATGACCTTTTTTGAGATTGGATCGTATAGCCTCCATGCCTTTGACTCATCACTGACCCCCAAGAAAACACATTTCTTGCTTTTATCATCCAACTTACTCCTCTTCTGATCCGGAATGTGTACATGAGCTACACATCTGAAAATTCGAAAATACTCCACCACCGTTTTATTTCCACTCCATGCCTCTTCTGGAGTCTTATTTTCTACCGCCGTCGTCGGACATCGATTCAGAACATGAACACACCAACGTACAGCCTCGGACCAGAAAACTTTCGGAACATTTTTCTCAATTAACATAGAACGGACAGAATTCATGACTGTTCGGTTCTTTCTTTCAGCAACCCCGTTTTGTTGGGGTGTGAAAGCCGCTGTTAATTGTCTCTTAATACCTTGTGAGGCACAAAAGACTATAAACTCATTCGAGGTGAACTCCCCACCTCTATCTGTTCTTAAACAAGATATATATTCACCAACTTCTTTTTCAACATAAGCTTTGTAATTTTTGAAATTTACAAATGCTTCTGACTTTTGATTTAAGAAATAAACTCAAGTTTTACGTGTAAAATCATCAATAAAACTTAGGATATACCTCTTATCACTATGCGAAGCGGGTTTGATAGGGCCGCAAATATCTGAATGCACCAGTTCAAGCGGCTTAGATGCTCTCCATGAACTCCTTTTTGGAATGGGCTCTCTGTGTTGTTTTCCCATCAAGCAAGTTGAACATATTTCCTTAGACGGTTTCAAAAGTGGTAACCCAATTACCATTTTTTTATAGAACAGTGTTCTAAGCCCCTTATGATTTAAATGCCCGAATCGACAATGCCACATATGTGCTTCCTTCTCCGACACAACCTCGGTTTGCAAGCACATAGATTTATTTTGTGGCCGTGATACTGACATACAAAACATTATGTTGGAGCGCATATTGGTTTGCATAATCAATCCCCTACTAGGATGAAATACCTTACAAGCTCCATCCTGAATTAAAATAGCTAATCCCTTTTCTTGTAATTGTCCTAAGCTTAATAAATTGTTCTTAAGCTCTGGAATATAATAAACATCAGAGATTACCTGAATTAAGCCATTTATTTCCATTCTTATGCTTCATTTTGCGACCACTGCCATTTTTGTATTATTCCCGAGCTTCACTGCCATTCCTTGTTTCCTCCATATCAGAGAACCATTCCTTGTTTCCTGTCATATGCTTGCTGCAACCCGAATCCAAATACCACACTTCTTCTTGCTGCTTTTGATGAGGCACTTCATATGCCATCAATAAAAGCTCATCCTCCTCTTCTTCAACATAATTTGCTTTCTTATCCCAATTAGGACACTCATATTGAAAGTGTCCCAAATTGTGACAATAATAACACTCAATAAGAGATTTGTTGACAGGTTGTCTCCCTCTACCGCTGCCACGACCTCCTCTGTTCATACCTCGACCCCTTCCTCTTGTTGGCCTATCATCATGTACTACTTTCAATACATGCTCTTCCTCTTAGGAGTCTTGCATTCTTTGTTCATGAACAAGCAGACTCCCATGAAGTTCATCAATACTCAAGGTACTTAAATCATTTGACTCCTCTATTGAGCAAACAACATAATTAAATTTACTAGTCAGTGATCTAAGTACCTTACTCACCACTGTACTTTGCTCCATGCTCTCACCATTTGACTTCATCTTGTTTACCACAACCAAAGTTCGTCCCAAAAATACATCCACCTTTTCTCCTTCTTTCATAGCAAGCAACTCAAACTCCCTTCTCAATGCTTGAAGTAATAACTAACACACCAGCCATCATGGCTTCTACAAACTGTCGACCCAACCTTGGCTATTCTGTCACATACACTGATACACAGCCGTTACATTCGACAGAAATTCTATACAACGAGTATTATCTCAACAACTGATAAGTTTTAAACAGCTGACACAACTCGGTGCGAAAAACACCTTATTTTAATTTCCATTTTCAACGAAAACTCACAAGGCAAGTCGGACAAAGTGTTTCACTTGTTCCATATATAAGTCATTCAAAACCAAAAATTCGGAAATATAGGCAAATAGTTGAAGGGAAGATAAGGAGTTTGGTGCGACGTTGTTTTTATAACTAAATTAGCTTTGTTAATAGCTAAGGTTATCGCCAGCCAAGATAACTAGTGTTTAATTTTTTAAATTTTACGGAGTACTACCATGGATGATAAATTATAGGATTAATTGATAACAATACTCTGAATTATGGGTGTCTTTCAAAATATTTCAAACTCTATTTTAACTACCAATATAACCCACCAACGCTCTCACTTGCTTTTATTATAATATATGACCTGCTACCTACTAAGTAATGAAAAGATTTCTAACTCTTCTTTAACTCGTCTTTGTGTTTTACTTCTCTGTTAATTTATTCACCTAATGACACCATTAAAAAATGCTACAATTGGTTAACAAAACAACAATTATTTAAAGCAAATGAGGGCATTAGTTGGTTATATGAGTAGTTAAAATAAAATCTAGAGTATTGTGAACAGTTTACTCATATTATGGAGTATTTCTATCAATTAATCCTAAATTATATCTATCCCCAGGAGTAGAAAGAATATACTTTATTTATAACAAAATTAAAAAAATATAAAATTAAAGAAAAATATTTATTACTCGTACGAGGTTATCATATTTACTTTCGATTTAGTGAATAAGGTAATTTAGTTTGATCGACATGTGTTCATATGTTATCTAGCGTGATATTCATGAAATGTCACTATTATATTTGAAGGGTTCGTATGCCTACTATTAGACATTTTTAATATAGATTTTAATTAACGTTTTAACCTAGTGAAAAAAATCTACTGCATGCATAAATAAAATTAAGGGAGAAAACGATTTTTCCTTACATTGAACATAGGTTCGAAATTGGGCACAAGTAAGTACATCTTCATTACTTGCTCTTGAGCCAAAAAGGCTACACATACACAATGTGTATGGAAAATCCATACACAATCAATCACATTATGACACGTGTCAAACTCAAGTTAATTTATTGTAGTTAGATTAGGGTTATGTTAGTAAATTAGCATATGTAGTTAACTAAGTTAACTATATGTATTTAATTAATTTATGGAATTTCTATTATTTTACACATTATTTATTTTACTTAATTGTTTTACACATTATTTATTTTACTTAATTAATTTCACTAATAAATTAAATAGTAATTTTATTAGTTTTTTAATTGTTTCATTTAAATTAAATGGGAATTTTTCATTGTTTCATTTGTTCTTAAATAATTTATCTAATCAATTTACCCTGAAATAATTTAATCAATCGTGATTAAGTTCATCAAAAATTAATCGTGATCGAGATCAGAATCCATGATCAATTGTTGAACACATATATAATTTAACTAAATCATTTACCCTAAAATAATTATATTAATCAAAACATTAATCAAGATCAAATCGTCAAATTAAATTTAGATAATCCTAAATTCAATCGTCAAATTAAAATTAGATCAACACTAAATTAATTTGATTAATAATCAAGATTAACACTAAATATTAAGGAAAAGATATTTTTGCATACAATTTAAACAAAAAGATAATATTTCCCTCCAAATTTTATCACAAAATGTGAATTATCTAAGGAAGATTTTTTTTTTGCATAAAAATCTCAACAATAAGATATGGTCAAATGAAAAGATTTAAGCTAACAATAATTTGTTTTAAAAATAAAGAAATAAATCACTAAATGTTTAAAAATAAGGAAATGAATAGGTGAAAAACTAAATTAGATGTAAACGAATAATATGAAGTACATTGAATAATATATAGATATGTAGTTGCTAAATAGATGTGTTGATACCTTGCTTAGTTGGTTACAAGATTACTTGCAAAATACAAACATCTAAGGTTGTGCGTGTTCGAACCCCAATAGCAACGTTTTTTTTCTTTTTTTTTTAAATCCTTTTCGTTTCCACCTTTTTCCTCAACTTTTGTCGATTTTGATGTTCATTAACGTTTTGATCAATCGAAGATAATTAATTTCGGAAGATTACTTAATATTATAATATTTATTTTCGTTTCTCTCTCCTTTATAACGGAAAACTACTTACTAAGAAAAAATACTCTTATGAAATTTATTTTTATTTTCGAATAATATGTATTGTTCTGTATTTAGCCCAAGATTTGTATCATGCAAAAAAACAATAATATAAATACAAAACGGATAATAAAAATATTGTAATTATTTATTCAGTAAATAAAAAGTACAATGAAAATAAAAACGTGCGGAAAATAAATATAAACAATAAAATTGATTTTGTTAATGGATTTGTCAACTGATCTTTTTAATTTTGATGTTGATTAACTTTTTAATCAATCGATTTAATTAATTTTGTATGATTGAGTTTGATCATTTATTGATCGATTATGACCCTGATTAAGTTTGATCGAGTATGATCATTAGGGGTGAGCAAAACCATATACCCGGTACGGTTTTGAAACCCGTATCGGGTATACGGTTTTAAAAATCGCAAAAATCACTATACGGATCCGATACGGTTTAACGGTGTATACGGTTTTCGGGTACCCGAAAAAACCGTGTATACGGAATCCGTATATACGGATACGGTTTGGTGAAAAATGCCTAATTAAATATTGTAGTTATTCAACTGCTAATAATTACATTGAACATGCTTACATCTAATGAAAGGCTAATTTTTTATGGATTAATTGATAAGAATACTCTGAACTATGGGTGTCCTGCTCAAAATACTCCTAAATTTATTTTAACTACCAATATAACCAACTAATGACCTCATTTGCTTTGAATAGAATTTGTTGTTTTGTGAACTTGTTTTAGCATGTTTTAATGGTGTGATTAGGTGAATAGATTAACATAGAAGTAAAAAGAGAAAGACGGGTTAAACAAGGGTAAGAGATTTCTTCACTTAGCATGTAGAATGTCATATATTATAATAAAAGCGAATGAGAGCATTAGTTGGTTATATTGTTAGTTAAAATAGAGTTTGAAGTATTTTGAGCAGGACACCAACAGTTTAGAGTATTCTTATCAATTAAACCATTTTTTATTTATTAAGATAAGTTAGTAAAATAAGTCATAAAAAACCATTAAGAGTGGAAGTTGAAAGCTGAACTTTGCGTTTCATTAATTTTTTTATACATAAATTTCAAACCGTGTCGAAAACCGTATGTACGGTTTCGTTTTTCCCGACCCGGATACAGTACGGTTTTGTGAAAACCGTATCGTATATACGGATTTCCATATCGTATATACGGAAATTCGTATAATTCAACCCGTATATTGTATCGTATCCGTATTATAAAAGCGTATCGGAATTTTTTGCTCACCCCTAATGATCATCATTAAGTTAGCGTGATTGAGTTTAATCCGGTTTGTTGAACAATAATGTTATACTTAATAAAAAATCGGTTTAATTACATCAATTAAAATGGAATAATTAAAATAAAATAATTAAAATGGAATTAAAACAATAAATATTTCATAAATTTGCGGAAACTTGATGAACCCTAAAATATTTTAACTTATTAATAAAATAAAATTGATTAATTAAAATGTATAAATTATTATTCATATATATATTAATTACATTCCATAAATAAATTAACTACATGTAGTTAACCAAGTCAACTGCAAATGTTAATTTATTAACTTGACCCTAAACTAACATATACATGCTAACTTGAGTTTGCCACGCGTCATAATATGATTGGTTGTGTATGGAAAAAATCATACACATTGTGTATGTGTATCATCTTCCCTCTTGAGCTAATCATATATTTCTCTAAAGGAATAACCAAATCAGCTGACATGACACCACAACCTTTCATACCTAGTTGATGTGTCATTACTATAAAAAAGCTGAAAAACCGTCCCAAAAAACGAATATGGCTAGGATATCCACGAAATTTGTTAATGAATAATTAATCATTATATATTTTACTAATGCAAAAGCCAATCCCGCTGACATGCTATGGCATCACGAATTTTAATTTCAGTATGATGTGTCGCTTCATTAGAGACTTTGAGTAATTGAAAATAAAAAAAGTCAACCATTAAAATGAAAAATGAATATGACTAAATTGGATTAGGATATTCCATATTCAAAATGAAATATTCAATATTACCTTTTTAAAATTAATTTGATTATGTTAATTATGGAGATTTTTTAAAAATCAATATGTCAAATGCTAAAATTGTGGAGATTATATATACTAAAATGAGTTATAATAGTAAACTAATAATCCTAAAATTCTAAACTTTAGGAACTAATTGCCATTATTCTAGGAAAAAGAGTATGAATGGAATAAAAAAATCAATGATTCCTAAAAAACGAAAGTAGTGTCAAATCACATTGAAAATTCAATCATTTTTTTTGTAACGAGGGAACCCGCAGCCGCTACCTTTTGGTGCACACTGGGTAAACTCGCGGGTATATGTGATAACCTGCAAACAGGCTCGAAGTCTATTTAGGGATGGACTCGGGTCAAGAATGCTCCACAAGATTTTGCTCTTAGGGAGGCTTGAACCGGGTCTTCTGGGAATTTCACCCAAGTTTTAACCACTAGACTCCACCCTTGCGGGCAAATTCATTCATTTTACGGTGAATTGTGAATGAGCTATGCACGATATGCTACCCAAAACATAGCTAATGGGATGTGAACTCCATCTTTCATAAATCACAATTCACAAAAATCAAAAACAATTTTAAGAATTATGTTATGCGCTTCAGCTACATTCTCATTGCCATATGTCATTTGACCGTCGCCGATATCCTTATTGCGGAGATTGCTATGGACGTGGAAAATCTAGAACTAAGATATTTTTTTTGTGGTTTAATCTTAGAAATATATATGTCGGATTAAATTCTTGCTCAATTTATATATAAATGTGTGGGCGGTAATTTACTAGAGTACATTTTCATTACAAGGTAAGATGATTCTTCACGTTAAAGGATTCATTTTAATAAGAAGACTATTTATTTAACAAAGAGTATTGTTGTGACGGATAATATTTGTCACAAGCTAAAGACGGATATTTTAGTCTCACAATAAAGCAAGTGGACATGCAAGTGAGAGAAAATGGAGCATTTTATGGATATTGTCACTTGCATTTTGTTTTCAACTTGAATTGTGACGGATAGTGTCCGTCTTTAATGATAATTTGTGTTTATTTAATATAGTAAATAATTAGTTTTTTAATAAAATTGAATTGTCTTAGTATAGGACGGTCGCAAGCAACAACCGTTGTTCACCATATAAACATCTTTAATAAAAATAATCAAATTTACGTTTTTAAACCAACTAATCATTTACTACTTCCGTCTCAACAAATTCTTTACGTTTGCTTTTATTGTACGATCTATAGTAGACAAATTTTATTGCATGACTATTTTAAATATTTTAAAAATAGTGTAATGGTTAATTACAAGTGCACTATTTTATTGTAAATCTTAATCATCCTAATACTGACATATGTGGTAAATAATTCTAAATTAATTTATCCGTAAATATTTAGTTTGTTTATCTTTAATGTTATTAACTATATTAATCTAAAGTTCTTAAAATAGACCCGTAAATTTTACAGGTTACAACCTAGTTAACCCTATAGTACTATAGTAAGTCTTGCTTGTGACGGGTCACCATTTGAGACGGATATTTTGTGAGATAAAATGGATACAAAATGAGTTAGTGGAGAAAGGGGACCACATGAAAAGTGTCGGTGAAAGAGAAAAAGTGGGTATTTTGTGAGAGTAAATGGTATCCGTCACGAGTTTGTGACGGATACCGCTGTCACAAATGAGAATTTGTGATAATACTAAACTTAGATAAGTGTGAAGTTAAATAAGGAATTAAATCAAAACAAATAACATTCATATTCAGTTATTCACACTTGAATATTCACGATACTCCTATATCTCAATATCTTCAAAACTGATTTGAAATCAAATCAAATCAGTCATTATTATCACCCCAAAAATATTGGTAATCAAATCAAATTAATTATTATATTATTATCCTCCCCAAAATAATAGGTGCTCAGTTCAATGTAAATCACTATAAAAAATCACATCAACCCACATATCTCTAAAAATGACTATGAATTTTATTTATTATATAATCAATTCTGTTTCTTCGAACATGTATTGTAACATCTCGCATAAAGTTTTCTTAAGCATCACTTGTGATGGTTCATGCTTGCTAAGTGTTTCTTACCGTTATGGGGTGGTGAACTTCGGGACGAAGTTCATTTTAAGGGGGGAAGACTGTAATACCTCGTATTTTTTTTTATATATACTTAATTTATTATTAATATTATCGACAATCGATAACATCGGAGCTTTTTATCAAATACGTGTTTTATATGTTAAAAGTTATTGATATAATGTTACGTGGCTTATAAGTATAAGAGTATTATTGTGTTTTGCGTGAACAAACACAATAAAGTCAGCCCACATAGAAACTTTAGTTAAGTCAGCCCACGTCCACGTTTTTTACACACACACAAACACCTAGTACGTCTCTCTGCCGTCTTATAATACAAGAGTTGTAACCCAAACCCTAAGCCATCTACACACAATCTCACACACTTACAGCTTTGCCGCCACTTTGGAGAGTGCAAGGAAGGGTCTGTCACAGCGGGTTAAGAGTCCTAAGGCCGTCGTTTACACCAAGAAGAAGGTAAGAGCACCACGACCCCTGTTTTCGCAGTTTCGCTTTCTCTTTTGACACGCATAGTCCTTTCACGTTTTACTGTAATAGTCGTAATCCTTAGTTTGGTGGTAATCCCTGATGTTAGTAGTTGTGTAGTGACCATAGTTGGGGACGTCGTTGACTACCAAGGGCCATCATAGACGCTGTCTTATCACCACCACGGGTCACGTTTCTGGGTTTTCAGAACAGTGGAGTGACCGAGTAGTTTTCGTACATGATTCGCATAACCTGCCATTCACGGTTTGTTGTGGGAGTCGGGGTTTTGGATAGGTGGTAGTCAGGGTGGTGGTTTGGCTGTTGTCGCGGTGGGTCGTGGTACCCACGGGTGTGGTTATGTTGGAGTTCGTTTGGGGTGAGGGTAACATAACGAAACAAGTCGGGTTTCGGTGAGAGGTTTTGTCACGGTTGTTGGTGCTGGTGGTTGCGGTCGACGGCTTCTGGCTCCTCCCCTGGAACCACCGTGGCTCAGAGTCGAGCCTGGTGGTGCCAGTGGGGAAGCCAGGGGCTGTCCTTGGAGCGCACGGGCAGGGTGTTGGTCAGGTCGGAGTTGGTTCGCGATTCGATAAGTGGATGGGCTGCGTGTTACTGTTTTAGTATTTCTCTTTACATAAACCTAATGCTACTACGTGATGTTAATTCTAATTTAGTGTTGTTGTTATTTTATTATTTTAAGTAATAGTATTACTAATATTTTATATTATTATTATTATTATTATTATTATTAGTATTGTTAGTATGGTGAAAATAATTTTATTATTTTTACTATAGTAGTGTTATAACTACTTATATTTTAATAATAGCCGTCTTTCGTTATCTTTCTATTTTATTCGTTATCGTGTGGCGAGTTATGAGTCGGGAAATCAATGAGTCAGGGAAGTTACTAATTATGGAAACTTTCCATTTATAATGAGTTTCTATATTGGGAAACTTTCCATTTGTGGAAGGTTTCTATATATAGCAAGCATAGGTTGTTATGGGGTTTCGGGAAGGTTATTAATTTGTGACGTATACTTGTTTAGGGAGCGAGTTTTGCGTGGGACTTTTCTAGCAAGCCTTGGACTTGTCTGCAATTCTGCTGTTGAGGTAGGGGAATACTACATATATGAGATGTGTAACCTGTGTATTGGTTGATATTAATTATGTTCATATATATTGTTATATGATTGATATATTGTGATATATAATTCTGTGATACGATATGGTGCGGAGATAAAGGGTCTGTGTTTGGTGCGGAGATAAAGGGTCTGTGTTTGGTGCGGAGATAAAGGGTCTGTGTTTGGTGCGGAGTATAATGGGTCTTGTGATCGGTGCGGAGTATATTGGGTCTTGTGATCGGTGCGGAGTATATTGGGTCTTGTGATCGGTGCGGAGTTTATTTGGTGTTGGATCGGTGCGGAGTATATTTGGCGTTGGATCGGTGCGGAGTATTTTTACATTGTTGTCTTATTTATCTTTCTACTCAACCTCGCGGTTGACCCTGTGTATTCGTGTACACCTACGATGATCCGGAATGGGGAGTAGATTTTACAGGTCAGTGACAGATGGACCAGGAGCTTGGGCATGGAGAGAGACATGGCATGGACCTACTTAGAGTTAGATCACGTTTAGATATCGACAGTTGTATTTTCATTTTTTTACCAAGTTTGGAACTCGTAATCGTTGTAATACCAAGTTCAAATTTAGTCAGTATTTATATAAATTACCTTGGGTTTGTTTACCTCGTTATTCACTACCTCGGATATTCCGGGATGGTAACAGTCCTATTTATTTGAGAATGTCTTGCTAAAGGCTCTTAAATAAATGGGGGTGTTACAAAGTGGTATCAGAGAGAACGATCCTCAGGCCTAAACCAAATGAATAATAATGAACGTAGGAAGAGTCTAATAAAATGAACCCCGAGATGAAACTGATAGGCGCCCCAAGAAGGAACGGGATGAGTTAGGGGCCCCCTCACACCAAACCTGGGCCCTTTCAGTTCTGTCTCGGAAACCCAATGAGAGTAATTGAAGAGTGGGGTAGATTATATCCTGACCTAGTTATATTGTACTAACAATCTTGCAGGAGAAGATTGAGGTAAGTAATATGTGAGTTATGATTGATGATGTACGTTGGAAGGATATGTGTGATATGAATTGTGGATCGATATGGATGATTGAATTGAAATTTTCAGAGTTAGAAGTGAATTTGTTGGGTAATAGTTAAGGGTGATGTGCTCATATGATTTTTGTATTTTGAAATGTTCACATGATTATCTGGTATTTAAATGACTATCGTTATTATATACGATATTAATGTTGACTTCTTGTAAGGATGGGTAATTCTGTTAATCTTATCATATGTTATAATAACCTATGTCTAGTGATATGCGGAATGTGTTGCCCTAAGCCATGAATGTTTATAGTTATGTGTTGCATATATCGTATTTAAAATTTTATGTCTATTATACGCATTTAAATTCTTTATGAAGTTAGTAATCAATAAAGGACCTCATAGTAGTTCCTAGTTGCATTTCCGTACTTGGATAAGTTCTGACTGTGCGATAGTAGAAACTAATTTATTCGATACACATGTATAACAATCAAGTTATTTAGTTGATCATACTTTCAGTTTCGAAATTTTTACCGTGTTCCAGATACCAAGTATCGAGGTAATGAGAAATGAATGGTAACATTGTACAAAGTGATGTCTATGCTCCAAATTATATGTCAACGTGTTTCAGAAGAAGAATGGTTGAGTTTCGAGGTAGCAATGTGAAGTTGTAAAAGAACCAGATTGTTTTAATAAGTTTCCTGGATGTTACCTTGTTTGTACAGGATGCCATCTTAAATGTGTTCCATAGTTGAGTGTGAAAATTTTATGTATGACAACCTCCTGAGTAGGTTTTACAATGCCATTGGTTTCATATTAATAGGAGTTGTATTTTGAGTGAAATAGATTTTTTTTTTTTTTTAGTTGACCATGGTTAGATTGTACTGCACAGTTCCGTTTTGACCCACCTTTTTGTAAAAGAAATCATTTAAGACTTGGTTATTGTTTATGCATAATTCCACCTCTACTGTTCAGAATATGCGTTTACGTTTCCAAGATGATAAGCCATGTAAAATCTTAATGAGTCGTTATTTAGTTGTGATTCTTGCAAGTTGCCTAATTTCCTGTTGAATTGCTGTAAAGTTTTTGTTCAGACCGATCGAGTTATGGAAATGGTATTAAATAATTTCCTTGAGATTTGCATTCGATTCTTTTCCTATGTTTAGCTAAAAAGTTTCATATAAAAGTTTAATCAAATGTGACTTATGTGATGTGACCACGTGATATCCTGATATGGCATTAGTAACACGAATAATAGGCGTATGGTATGAGTATGAACCCTCACTATATGATAGCATAACCCTGTTTATTTCGTCAAGTTTAATATAGAATTGTTTCAATTATATGTCAAATTTTACGGCCTCAAAATAATTATGTGCTACTCGTATGTGATGTCAAAAGCATGTTTATCTGAAAAGAGTCTTGCCAAGTGGCATAATGAAATTTAACTGGTCAGGTTATCAGCATGATATAGTAATCTAATAATTATACGTAATTGTGATTATTTGAATAATGTGAATTTTGTTGATGTTCTTTCGGATGTTGATGGTTTATCACTGTCTAGATTCCTGTGATTGTAATCCTTATAACTTTTCCAAGTATATTGTTATACCATACAGTGAATTGCATATTGTTATATTTAGAATCTGATCACGATATGTAAGTTATTAATTATTGACATACGATTTATGGAAGTATTAGCCTTGTGATTGTTTACTTATATCGTTAAAATTTTCATAATTCATGAGTGAGAAGAACAATGACTTAATAAAGAAGAGTCATAATACCTCCTTGTAGCCTTGTTTCAAGCTGTAACTTGTGAAATTGTCTTTGACACGTATTTATATTGTCACAAACAACCCTTTTAATGTTGCAAACATTTCAAAATATTTTCAAAATGATAAACCAGGTCTAAGCTTGATGTTTGATAATTATGGTGGTGGGTTACAAAATGACAATCCTGTAGCTATGTGTAGGTGAAATCCTGCTTGAATGTTTAATAGCTGCGCCATTGCATAAAACCCTTATTGTGCAAGTCATATATAAAAATAGCTTCATGATGAATTATGTAATATGAGTGGGAGGGAATTGTACCTACGTGATTTTGCTAGCTAATTGATATCTGGGAATGTTAAACGGTCTTGTGAGTCTATGGGTTATGTATGTCTTGGGAAATATGTCAATGTTCTATGTTTAATTACGTTAATTAATTTCGCGCTATGTCATTTCCTAAATATGATTTGCTTCTATAACATGATTATGAGCATGTAACATTTAATTTGTCAAGTATGAACTATAAGCTTCTTGATTGTTTACATTGTTGTTAATATATTAAAATTGCGATAAATTTCAAGGTTATATAAGTGTTATCTATCCCGAACCTGTTTTACTGCGTAACCCGATTCTAAAGACCCTAATACTTTAATATTGTTCGAGGTTATATGTTATATGATAATTGATATGAGTCACTTTTGAGTACTGATTTGAGTTGAATATTAGTAGTTGTCCTTTTATTTTGATAGTTAAATTTTTTTTTTTATTGATGAGATAATTCTTTTGTTTGTGAGATGGGAAAGCTTGTGGTAATTGATTAGTTTACGTTATGTACGTTGATTCGGTATTAGATTGGTTGGTATAGCATATAAGTTCTGGTTTTATGAACTGTAGAATCATAAGTATACATACAAGCATGTTAATGAATTTGGTTAAGATATGTACGTTGTCATGTTAATCAAACTGTTGGGATAGAGTTTGAGGAGACTGAGTTGCTCTTGAGGCTAGGACAAAGACAATAAATGATGTTGTGTTGAGATTTAGATTGCAGTTCAGTGTTTTATCGAGTTGTCGTATTCTTTGACCTTGACTCGTGGGTGAGTAGCTTAGAGTTTTACTTTCTAAGTGTTGAGCAGTTTCTTTCATGGAACGTTTGACAATATGGATATTGAAATCAAGATGAGAATTGGTTACTGGTTTTGAGATATGAGTAATTAGGCCGTTGTGCCACATTGTGTTTACGGTCCGGTGTGACATTGGTTATTGAGTTATATCCAGGGTTTGAAATCGGTTTTGAAATGGAAGTATTGATTTGCGGTTTTATTCCGCCTGTTCACTCACCCCTTGTCTTTGGTCTTAGGGTCGACGCTGAGAATGCGATACTTGGTTATTTGAAGTAAGTTTTTTTTTAGGGGTTACGGGCACGTAACCATGTTTCTCAGGAGGATAGGATTGTAAAATCTTAGTGATTTATGACATGGCTAACTGGTATGTCGTGATTATTTGAATATACTTGATAATCTTGCTGCGTATGTTATGCACTAGATCGTATCTGTTGAAGTATCATGTGTTGCAGTTGTGTGTTAAACTTTGGGGACAAAGTTTTTCTTAAGGGGGATAGAATGTAACATCTCGCGTAAAGTTTTCTTAAGCATCACTTGTGATGCTTCATGCTTGCTAAGTGTTTCTTACCGTTATGGGGTGGTGAACTTCGGGACGAAGTTCATTTTAAGGGGGGAAGACTGTAATACCTCGTATTTTTTTTTTATATATACTTAATTTATTATTAATATTATCGACAATCGATAACATCGGAGCTTTTTATCAAATACGTGTTTTATATGTTAAAAGTTATTGATATAATGTTACGTGGCTTATAAGTATAAGAGTATTATTGTGTTTTGCGTGAACAAACACAATAAAGTCAGCCCACATAGAAACTTTAGTTAAGTCAGCCCACGTCCACGTTTTTTACACACACACAAACACCTAGTACGTCTCTCTGCCGTCTTATAATACAAGAGTTATAACCCAAACCCTAAGCCATCTACACACAATCTCACACACTTACAGCTTTGCCGCCACTTTGGAGAGTACAAGGAAGGGTCTGTCACAGCGGGTTAAGAGTCCTAAGGCCGTCGTTTACACCAAGAAGAAGGTAAGAGCACCACGACCCCTGTTTTCGCAGTTTCGCTTTCTCTTTTGACACGCATAGTCCTTTCACGTTTTACTGTAATAGTCGTAATCCTTAGTTTGGTGGTAATCCCTGATGTTAGTAGTTGTGTAGTGACCGTAGTTGGGGACGTCGTTGACTACCAAGGGCCACCATAGACGCTGTCTTATCACCACCACGGGTCACGTTTCTGGGTTTTCAGAACAGTGGAGTGACCGAGTAGTTTTCGTACATGATTGGAATGACCTGCCATTCACGGTTTGTTGTGGGAGTCGGGGTTTTGGATAGGTGGTAGTCAGGGTGGTGGTTTGGCTGTTGTCGCGGTGGGTCGTGGTACCCACGGGTGTGGTTATGTTGGAGTTCGTTTGGGGTGAGGGTAACATAACGAAACAAGTCGGGTTTCGGTGAGAGGTTTTGTCACGGTTGTTGGTGCTGGTGGTTGCGGTCGACGGCTTCTGGCTCCTCCCCTGGAACCACCGTGGCTCAGAGTCGAGCCTGGTGGTGCCAGTGGGGAAGCCAGGGGCTGTCCTTGGAGCGCACGGGCAGGGTGTTGGTCAGGTCGGAGTTGGTTCGCGATTCGATAAGTGGATGGGCTGCGTGTTACTGTTTTAGTATTTCTCTTTACATAAACCTAATGCTACTACGTGATGTTAATTCTAATTTAGTGTTGTTGTTATTTTATTATTTTAAGTAATAGTATTACTAATATTTTATATTATTATTATTATTATTATTATTATTAGTATTGTTAGTATGGTGAAAATAATTTTATTATTTTTACTATAGTAGTGTTATAACTACTTATATTTTAATAATAGCCGTCTTTCGTTATCTTTCTATTTTATTCGTTATCGTGTGGCGAGTTATGAGTCGGGAAATCAATGAGTCAGGGAAGTTACTAATTATGGAAACTTTCCATTTATAATGAGTTTCTATATTGGGAAACTTTCCATTTGTGGAAGGTTTCTATATATAGCAAGCATAGGTTGTTATGGGGTTTCGGGAAGGTTATTAATTTGTGACGTATACTTGTTTAGGGAGCGAGTTTTGCGTGGGACTTTTCTAGCAAGCCTTGGACTTGTCTGCAATTCTGCTGTTGAGGTAGGGGAATACTACATATATGAGATGTGTAACCTGTGTATTGGTTGATATTAATTATGTTCATATATATTGTTATATGATTGATATATTGTGATATATAATTCTGTGATACGATATGGTGCGGAGATAAAGGGTCTGTGTTTGGTGCGGAGATAAAGGGTCTGTGTTTGGTGCGGAGATAAAGGGTCTGTGTTTGGTGCGGAGTATAATGAGTCTTGTGATCGGTGCGGAGTATATTGGGTCTTGTGATCGGTGCGGAGTATATTGGGTCTTGTGATCGGTGCGGAGTTTATTTGGTGTTGGATCGGTGCGGAGTATATTTGGCGTTGGATCGGTGCGGAGTATTTTTACATTGTTGTCTTATTTATCTTTCTACTCAACCTCGCGGTTGACCCTGTGTATTCGTGTACACCTACGATGATCCGGAATGGGGAGTAGATTTTACAGGTTAGTGACAGATGGACCAGGAGCTTGGGCATGGAGAGAGACATGGCATGGACCTACTTAGAGTCAGATCACGTTTAGATATCGACAGTTGTACTTTCATTTTTTGACCAAGTTTGGAACTCGTAATCGTTGTAATACCAAGTTCAAATTTAGTCAGTATTTATATAAATTAGCTTGGGTTTGTTTACCTCGTTATTCACTACCTCGGATATTCCGGGATGGTAACAGTCCTATTTATTTGAGAATGTCTTGCTAAAGGCTCTTAAATAAATGGGGGTGTTACATGTATACTTTTTAAAAATAAAAAGAAATAATATAATATCATTATAGTCCTATGTATTAAAATATATTTATGAAAATTATAACATTCACATTTGAGAACTTCAAGTTAGGTAAGTTAATAAACTAACATATGATAATGTTAATAGGAGTCACAATTGTAAGACAGATTAAAATGAAATAATTAAGACTTAGTTAAAAAAGAAATTATAACATACAAATTTAAGTAATTTAAGTTATACAGTATATATTATAAAAAAATCAAAATTAAGATAATTAAGTTCTATATACTACAGAAAATGAAAATTATAGTCAAGATACTATAACATCATGTGTGGTGCGAAATTATATAAGTAATCATGTAACATAATTTAGGAAATGAAAATGATTGTATTCTTTGCAAATGTATATCTAATTTTATTTGTATAAAAATAATTAAAATTTATTAAATTGAGAGATGTACCATTCTGAGATTGAACAATTGATGCTTTACCATGATTTGGTTGAATTAATGCTTGCCTTTGTCCTTATTTGTTTGTTATGCCACGTAGAGGCAATAAAGACGTACCTTATATTAATTTTAAATTAAAAATAAATAATTACAAAATAAAATAGTAATTTACTTTATTATATAAAAAATATTGATCCAACTCATTTTCATACACTACACTGTTTGATTTCAAATTCATTATATTATATAAATATCAGTAATTCACATTAATAAAAAAAATATAAATGATTACAAAATAAATTAGTAATTCACTTTATTATATAAAAATCAATGATCCATCTCATTTTCACACAATACACTACACTGATTGAGTTCATATTATCTACGAAGTATGATATTTTTTGGGACGTGCTAAATCCCGCACATCATTTTACTCAATCCCACACATTTTTTTCATTTATTCCGAATATATCCTTTTCATTTTTTTTCATCCCAACCACAAAAACAAGAGAGAAAGAGAAACCCAAAAATCCAAAAAATCAACTCCTTCTCCCAACAATCGTTAACTCATTGCAAGTTTTAATTTTACTGCACTTAAATTTTCGTATTTCAACAATTATTTCAAAATCTGATTTTATTGCAATTTTGTTGATGCTATTGGAAATTGCAACATGCGTCCTCAACTTCATGGTGGTACCTTTTTCAAGAATCAGATGTTGCTTTTAATCATGCTATTTCTACTTGTCTCTCAGAGTGAAAACTCCATAGCAAATTGTTCGCAGTTACTCTTAATCAATCTTTTGCAAATGAAGCTGTTGTTGGAAACATTAGAAGTTGTTTGCACTTACCCATTTATCAACCAAATCAATCTAAACCCTAATTGCTAAAAAGCCTCTTTTTAGAAAAAAATTATCAATTAATTTGAATAAAAGACGGAACGTGTTAAAAAATTACGAAGAAAAGACAACTTACGTCTGATATGTGCAAATTACGATTCATAATAGTCGAACGAATAATTAATTGATTAGCTTTAAAGAGAGAGAAGGGTTTTAAATTTTTTTAAAAGTCTTTTTAATTCTTTTTTTTTTAGTAAAGGTAATTATGAAAATTTAGACTAAAAAAGTGTTGAATTAAGCAAATTAGTGTGCGGGATTTAACAAGTACGTATTTTTTTTCTCTTTTGCACCTCCTCTTCCTCTCTACCAAAATTAATACAACATGAGTTCCCTCTCTAAGTCTCAGATTTTGGTTGTTCATCTATCATCCAGTCAATTTTTAACTACCCACTTCATTTTTTTTTATGAAAGATTCCCTTTGTTAGCAGTAAAACCTAATGTTGTTGGTTAACAGTAAATCCAATGTTCTTGGTTTGATGATAATGAATTTTCATTAACCACTTACACAATTTCTTAATCCCCACTCCGTCACCATCAAAATCGTGGGATAGTTCTGAACTCACTTATTGTTGCTATTTAAACTGATATAAATGATTTGTTAAATTGAGAGACGTACCATTTTGAGATTGAACCATTGGTACTTTACCATAATTTTGTTGAATTGATGCTTATCTTTTTTATTGTTGGTTTGTTATGTCACGTAGCGGTAACAAAGACGTACCTTATATTAATTTTAAATTAAATATAAATTACGAATTTGAATATAGTAATATGCTTTGTTATATAAGAAAACAAATTTAAATGTGTATTACACTAACATACCTGGGTAAATTGGAGTACTCAAAATGTTTATATTAAATTGGTCAATTGATATATGACTGGATAACTGTAAATGAGTGTTACTGGACGTTGACGTTGTTTCCTGTGTGGATCTATATTCTCAAGGTCAGCTGCAAAAATAGTGAACAAAAAAATTTACTATGTATCTAATACATGAAGAATAGGTAAAAGCTATCTAAACTGAAATTGCATTATTTCACAAAAATCGCTTATGTGAGAGGTCCCTCAACCGATGCTCATATTCTTATTTCAGACGGTCTTAAATTAAAATATATTCACAATCGATCTAAATAATATTTAAATAAAAAGGGAATGTAGGATGATAAAGTAAAAATAAGGAAGAAAGTGAATGAGAATGTTATTCATTGATGATTAGGTATGCATACAAGACGTTCATATATACAAAACTACTGGGCAACAAAATCCCACAAATATGGTAAACACCCTATAATAATGCTAACAAATATTGACTATATCAAAACCTACTTGTTAAACAAGATACGCATAATATTGAATACGTTAAAGAATATTCTTAACATATTCTCAATACTCCCCCTCAAGTTGGACCACTTGGTAAACCAAGTCCCAACTTGCGTTGCAAATAGTCGAACGCTTCTCCTCCGAGTGCCCTTGTGAAAAGGTCCGCTACTTGTTCTTTGCTTCGCACATAGGCCGTACGGATAGTGTTGTTCATTATATGCTGCCGAATGAAATGACACTGTATTTCGATATGTTTCGTTCGGTCATGGAAAACCGGGTTCTTTGCAATGTTAATGGCTGCTTCATTATCACAATACAGAGTCATAGGTTTCGAATGAGCAATTCCCAAAGATGCTAAGAAAGATTTCAACCAAATAAGTTCACACGTAGCTGCACTCATGGCTCGATATTCGGCTTCGGCCGTCGACAATGCCACCGTTGCTTGTCGTTTGCACTTCCAGGAAATAGGTGACTTACCAATTGCCATAAAATACCCACTCAAACATCTTCTCGTTACTGGGCAAGCACTATAGTCTGAATCACAATAACCCCGTAATTCCAAATCCGTGTCTTTGTGCATCGTTATTCCCTTGCTGGGATTCAGCTTGATGTATCGTACGACTCGTAACGCTGCATCCCAATGCTCAACCCTTGGCTCATGCACGAATTGAGACAAAATATGTACCGCATAAACAAGGTCCGGTCTCGTGATCGTGAGATACACTAGTCTTCCCACGAGCCGCCTATAGCGCATTGCATCCTTTAAAGTCGACCCTTTTGCCAATTCAAGTCGATGATGTGCTAACATTGGCGTGTGCACAGGCTTTCCACCGGTCAGACCCGCTTCTTCAATGATCCTGAGTGCATACTTCCGTTGATTAAGGAACAAGCCCTTAGAACTGTGTGCCACTTCAATTCCCAAGAAGTACTTGAGCTTTCCCAAGTCTTTTATACCAAATTTTTTGTCAAGAAAAGCTTTGAACATACTACACACTTTGGTCTCGTTACCCACGACTATCATGTCGTCTACATACACAAGGACTCCGATAAAGACTTCATTTCGACTATAAGTAAACAAGGAATAATCCGCCATAGATTGGACAAAACCGAAAGCCTTTAAGGATTCCGTCAACTTAGCAAACCAGTTACGCGAAGCTTGCTTTAAACCATATAAAGACTTCAATAATTTACATACCTTGTTTTCTCCTTTCTTTTCGAATCCTGGCGGTATTTTCATGTACACTTCTTCGTTCAAGTCCCCGTGTAAAAAAGGCGTTGTTAACATCGAGTTGCTCAATGTTCCACTTTCGAGCCACTGCTACTGCTAACAAGCATCTGACACTCATCATTTTGGCCACCGGAGCATATGTTTCATGATAATCGACCCCTTCAATTTGTGTGAATCCTTGTGCGACCAGTCTCGCCTTATAGCGCTCGATTGTTCCATCCGCTTTGTATTTCACCTTGTACACCCATTTGCAACCGATTGCTTTCTTTCCTTGCGGTAGTGAAACTATCTTCCATGTCCCATTTTTTTCCAATGCATCAATTTCATTTTGCATTGCTTCCTGCCACTGTAAACATCTTGCTGCTTCGAAATAATTACTCGGTTCTCGAGTGTTATCCAGAGTGGTTAGGAAAGCTCTATAATTAGCAGAAAAACAATTCGTAGTCACATAATTGGACAATGGATAGCGAGTACCTAACCTTTTGGACTTGGATTGAGCATGATGAGCGTTGTCGCTGGGGTTTATTATCTGGGTTGATTGGCATATGTAATCTTTCTTCCAATAAGGCTCTATTTTGTCTCTTGCTCCACGCCCAAGTTTCGGTATTTCGGGTTCGGGTTCCTGTTGTGTATTATCACCCTCCGTATTATCCGTATTATCACAAATGGTGGGGTTCCCTACATTATGATTAATCTCATTTTCTATGTTTCCAGGTTCATTACTCCCCCTGACTTCGTCCCCTATGACATGCTCATCTCCCTGATGATCATAAATTTGGACCCCTTCGTCGCTAGGTGGTGGGTCATTATACACGTGGGCATCGGGAACCTTAGAAATTTCCGAGTCTACATGGGACGTGTCTGGTTCATTGGCAACAAACGGGAAAATGTGTTCATGAAACACGACATCTCGAGATACAAATAATTTTTGAGCCTTTAAATCATAGACTTTCCATCCCTTTTTACTATGTGGATATCCCAAGAAAACACACCGTTTGCCTCGCTCACTAAACTTGTCACGTGGTCGATCTTTGTTATGGGCATAGCAAAGGCTACCAAAAATTTTAAGATTGCGTAGGTCTGGTGTTTTATTGTATAAAATTTCATAGGGAGTTTTACCATTAAGTATTGGTGTGGGTGTCCTATTGATTAAGTAGGCTGCCGTTAAGACACATTCCCCCCAAAAACGGATAGGTAAATTGGCTTGGAACATCAATGCTCGTGCTTTCTCTAAGATATGTCTGTGTTTTCTCTCAACCCGACCGTTTTGTTGGGGTGTGTCAACATTGCTAGTCTGAAAACGAATCCCATGTTCTTCATAATAATATTGCATAGGACCGGATAAAAATTCCGTTCCATTGTCACTTTGTACTATTTTTACGGGATGCCCGAACTGTGTTTTGGTCATTTGGCAGAAGACTCGTAGCAACTCCCCAACTTCCCCTTTATCTTTCATCAAGTAAATCCATGTCCCGCGACTATGGTCATCTACGATGGTAAAAAAATAATGTGAACGGGATAGACTCGGGGTTGAGTAACCTCCCCAAATGTCACAGTGGATTAATCCAAATAAATTCCCACACCGTTTATTATTCAGAACAAAAGACGAACGAGTTTGCTTAGCCCTATTGCAAGGGTCACATATTTCAGTAGTATTCCAAGCTAAATTGTTACCAACTAAAACAGAAAATTGAGACAAAATATTATTTGACGGATGTCCGAGGCGATTATGCCATAAAATGCTTTCTTTAGACGAGCTTACCCTGGCCACCGTCTTATTCTCCTTAGTCTTCCAGTAATAAACCCCGTCGCGTTGCTCACCCCGTCCAATCTCCGTCCTCAATGCCCTGTCCTGCAAAATACAGAAATCCGAGTGAAATGTTACTACGCAATTATTTTCGCGAATTAACTGTTCGACAGAAATTAAATCACATTTCAAAGTTGGGACATATAACACGTCTCGTAAGATGAAATTTTCTGCCAATATTAGCTCTCCGTGTTCCTCAGCCGTCACCTGTCTGCCATCGGGTAGTCCGACCAAGGATTTTCCTAATTTTTGTATATTTTTCAAACAGTCTCGTCTTCCCGTCATGTGATGGGAGGCACCACTATCGATGAGCCATTCAATATTTTGAGTAAATCGTTTACCTGTCAGTTTCTCGCTACCTTCTGACCCGGCCAAAATGGTTCGAATTCTCTCGATTTCTTCTTCTGTGAAAGGAACATTCTGATTCTGCACATCAGAATCATTACCTCCACCATTCGCTGCATTTCCTGTGGCATTCGCCTGGTATTTTCCTCGATTTCCTGTTCTTCCTCCACCACGGCTATAATTACCACGTCCATTGCCCATTCCTCTCCTTCCTCTGCCTCGGCCTCGTGCCTTTATCACCTCGTATCCATGTTTTTCGTAACAATCATTTTCAACATGGTTGCCTTTGCCACAATAATCACAATGTGGATAAGGATTTTCCTCCTCGTTCTCCTGCCGGGATGAACTTCCTTTATGCTTGCATGCGCCATATCCTCGTACGGCCATAGCTGCTTCATGTCGTTCTTCTTTTACCTTTGTGATGTTGACATGGCGCTCTTCCCTGAGAACAGTGGAGTAAACTTTCGTGAAATTCTCAATTGGGTCATCCATGAGTAGATTCGATCGTATATTTCCGTATAGCTTCAAATCTAATCCCAAGAGAAACGGATGTACTCTCTCATCCTCCTTTTCTTTGGCATATGACGCGGCTGCTCCACACGTACAGTTGTGCGTCTTGCTGTAATTCGAGAGTTCGTCCCAAATTACCTTCAGTCTTGTATAATATTGCACGACCGAATCTCCTTTTCTTTGTTTGCAGTCACTGAGTTCCGCCTTGAGTTGATGGACGCGAGGGGCATTCCCGGCTGAGTATCGTCCATGTAATTCATCCCATATTTCCTTTATGGTTCCAGAAAATACAATACTGGGTTGAAGAGTTTCCTCTATCACCATCCTTAGCCAAGCTTTTAGCATTGCTTGACATTGTCTCCACGCAACCACTTCTAAATCCCCTTCATCTCCGTCGGGTTTTCTTACCGTCCCGTCTACAAAACCCAGTTTATTTTTCGCATCAAGACCATTCTTCACAGCCTCTGCCCACAGAGCATAGTTCTCTCCATTGAACTTGATGTGAGTAAGATGCAAACTGGTACTCTCTGAGGGATGGAGATATAGGGGCGAATTCATCGGAATGGTGGTAGCTTTGTCAATCTTTCCTCCTTTGGGTGAATCCCCTCCTGTCATCCGTCGTCCAATTTTCGCAATGATGATTTTTTGGTTTTTTTTTCTTTTTTTTTTTTTTTTTTTTTTGAATTATATGGATCTTCCTGCTCTGATAACCATGATAAAGTAAAAATAAGGAAGAAAGTGAATGAGAATGTTATTCATTGATGATTAGGTATGCATACAAGACGTTCATATATACAAAACTACTGGGCAACAAAATCCCACAAATATGGTAAACACCCTATAATAATGCTAACAAATATTGACCATATCAAAACCTACTTGTTAAACAAGATACGCATAATATTGAATACGTTAAAGAATATTCTTAACATATTCTTAATATAGGAGTTCTTTACATAAGATGGATATGTCGTATTTTGCCTTGAAACTATGGTGATTTAATTATAAATTTAAAAATTGGGTCTTAAAGAGTTTAATTGGCACTAATTGGGAAATAATAATTTGACGTAATAATTTGACATAATATGTTTTCATATTAATTAATTATAGAGATGTGTAATTTTAAAAGAATACGTGATTAATATGGAAATAATATGTTTATGTGATTAACACGAAAGATGTGTAATAATATGTTTTCATAATATGTCAAATTATAAATTATAAAATTAGAGTAGTTAAATATTGTTAGGAGGAGGCCAGATTAGTGCGTATGTTTACATATTAATTATAAAACATATTATTCAACTACACTAATTTTTCATCTTAATTATAAAACATATTACGGAAAATTGACAGTTGAGAATATTTTGTAGAATAAAAAATATGAGTTACTAAACAAAAACAATAAAATGCCAATTATTGGGAGTTGAGAAGATTGATATCCTAAGCAAGTGTATTTCTTTGTTATGTTGGAGACTTCGTTAAGGGATGGATCATTGGATGCCATCAATTATATAGCGCAAAAGAGCGGACAGGTAAAATGACGTTAATAATGGGTTGTAGTAGGTGTAGTTTAATTTTAGTGGCAAGCACATTCGTGATCTCATTTTTGTTTTATTATTAGTTTTAACATGAAGATTAAAAGATTTATATAAAATAATAAAACAGAAACCACAATACATTTTTTTTCCCGCCTACTTGCTCACTTGCCTACCATATTTCTCCACCAACTCTAATTATTTCCCTAATAAAGTGAACAAATCTTCAACCTTCCATGAAAAAATAAAAGATATTCTTCAACCCAAAAAAGATTATCTTTCTTCAAATCGTGTCTCATCTTTTCCTCAACTGATTACAAAATTCCCCTATCCTTTTTCATGATTTTTCTACTAAACATTTATAATTTGTATGATAAGGAAATTTAGAATCTATATATATAAAGTAATAAAACATCTATATATAAAGTAATAAAACAACCACCACCAGTCCACCACCACATTTTTTGCGTCCAAACTACTAATACATCATTTCCATTGAAAATTAATGTTTCCTAAGATAACTCCAAAAAAAATCTAAACTCATTTCCTCATCCTCAAAAAATGTATATTCTCAATGGTTTTTTAGGCAATTAAATCGGCACTTTTTCCGTCTTCATATGATATATCCATTTTATTAAAGTATTACACTCATATATTCAACAAATGAGTAGATCCCATAAAAACAGATGAAGTACTAATTTGTATCTCGTGACTTTAAACTGTTTTTGACGTTTTAAATGTGACACGGAAACTTTAGAGAGACTGTATCTTAATAGTTCTATTGAGAGACCTCTGAAAGGGAGGGAGCTATTTAATTTCTATTTTCAGTGTTATGTCCCCTACTAATTTTGTGGAAGATGGTCTTTCAAAGCCATGTGAATTATCTAATAACCTTACATAGTTAAATTTACGTTGTGGTGAGAAAAATAATTAAATGATAAACCTGCGACGGAAATTATGTTTATTGTAACATATAAATGAAATTATTTTTATTAGCAATATCGTCTATAAAATAAACATAATTTTAGAATCTCATATAAATATTTTCTTAGCATCATTATTTTGTTAGCAAGGTTGAATCTCTCGACTAGGCCAAACTTATTTCATCCTCTTGGATAGATGGTGAAAATCAATGACTTACTCTGAAGAAAAATAATACCTTAAATTTATCATAAAGTCAACTACTTTATCGATCTATTAAAACACGAAGAATACTCCACTTTCATAAAAGAAAGAATTTCAACCGTGGTACCTACGATTAAAAAAAGAAATTTACCAAGTAACCTTCCACATCCCACAAATATAGCAACATCATTGACTTCGCTTATTCTAAGCCATGTCAGATTGAATTTGGACAGTCTACTACCGCTCAGTAATTTCAATATGAGTCACACTTTCGACCAAAGTTAATTAGAATACGGGTTAAAACATTCTTAAGACCATTTTTTACCATAGTCATTAGAATAAAAATATATCGCCTCTTATTTTCAATAATTCCCCAATTCCTTTTCGTCTATTCACAATACTCTACATATTTCCTTTTTTTGTAAAGTTTTATACTTATTTTAATTACCCCATCCAATTACAAAACTCCATCACTTTGCCACACAACGACAATACTTATTTTAACCACTTCACCCACAATAATACCCATAATACCTTTAATCTCTGCAATTACCTTAAATTCTCGTGTTATCCTTAAATAGGGAGGGTTATTTGGAATATGTGAGAGTATTTTTTTAGTTAAATCATATTTGATACTACTATTTTAATTATACTACGTATTCATTACTGATTGAAATCATAGTTCTCACATTGAACAATTGTAAAATAAAAATTTATTTTATTAAATTTTTTTATCATGTTTGTTAATTAAAAATCACAATTTAATATTAGTTACAATATCATTTATTATACAATTTTTTACACATAGAAATTAAATAATTTCATAAAATTATTATATAAAATAATTATTAATGTTTTCGTAATATTTGACATTCTTTTAATATAAACTTATTTTCAATTTCTTAGGTTTTACTCTGAAATAATGAGCCATTAAGAGTCATATATCTCTCGGATTGCATGTCATAATTAACAAAACTTGACTGTAAAATGGATCAAATATTCAGGATTAAGGATGGGTCGGATTAAAATTTAACATCCTTAATTATAATGCATGAGTATTGCATATGAATGAGTTACAAAAATCATCATAACTCTGGTTTTGTTATCTTAAGAACCTTTCTTAGTGTAATTATCCGTCAAAATCATTGAGTACACATATGATAAAGTTGGATTCAAAATAATCGACAAAAATACTTACGATATTTTCTAAAGTATGTAAGGAGTTTAAAGTGGGTGGGAAAAATATTAACTTTGCAATTAATTATAAGCCAATTTTAAACGATTTTATATATACCCGTGCAACTTTGCACGGGTTTTAAACTAGTAAATAAATATAAGACAATCGAAAACAAAAATAGATAATCAAAGAAGCATAACCAAGAAAGTAATAGACACAGAGTCTCTAGGAAGCATAACTTGAAGCATACATAGTTTACAAAACACGCAGTGTTAGGTGTTACACACTTATACACAAAGGTTTATGTACGTACTACTGCTAGTACATGTAAGATGTAACATGACTTATCTTTGGGCACAAAATCACTTGAAAATTGGATGATTACGAACAATAGGAATTACATGCAATTCATTTTTCCTCCTTGCAACTATGCCAAATGTCTCATCCATGTTAACGGCTTCCGGTGTCGTCCCTTCAGGTAACTTCCAATCGAAATGGTATAGCAACATGGCTAAGGCAAGTTCAATAATGGCAATGCCAAGTCCCATGCCCGGGCATATTCTCCTTCCCGACCCAAATGGAATTAGCTCAAAGTCATTTCCTTTGTAATCTACTAACGATCCTTCAAATCTTTCTGGATTGAAAATATCAGGCTCCTTCCAATATTTCGGGTCCCTTCCGATTGCCCAGCCATTAATCAAAATGCGAGTCTTCTCATCAATCTCATACCCATTTATTTGGCATGTAGCCATCGATTCTCGAGGGACTAACAAAGGGAAAGGAGGATGAAGTCTTAGGGTTTCTTTGATAACAAGTTTCAAGTATTTGAGTTCGGCTAGGCTTGCGTCATCGATAACTTCTTTGCCTCGGTAAATCCGGCGCACCTCATCTGTTGCCTTCTCCATTGCTCTCTGGTTTTTGAGCAATTCAGAAATCGCCCACTCTATTGTAGTTGAAGAGGTATCACTTCCTGCTCCAAACAATTCCTGTGTATAAATAATGTTGATGTAGATATCATGATATTAATATGTCTTTCTTAACACGGTTTTACCTTTAGAATCGAAAAGAGCCAACATTTCTTAATAGAAAATGGTTAATATTTATTAATAAAACGGTTATAAATAAAGTTGTCAATTTTTAATAAAAAAAGGGATGGTATTGTACCGTATAATGATTATATTTAAACGAGAACTTTCCATCTGAAACAAGAATTTATCGATATGGTAATATTGCGTCCATTAAAAAAGAGTGGTAAATGAGAGCATTCGAGAAAACTACATGCATTATATAACTGAAAGGGCTCAACTGTAAACTAATCGCTCATATTCAGCCTGCTTTTTCCATTTGTTTTTACTCAAAAATTAAAAAAATGAATTTGGATCACACAAATAAACCAAACCCACTTGAAATTGAATTCGGACCACAAAAAGCTTATCAGATAAGGAAAGAAGAAAGAAAATGTGATTATCACGAATAAGAAAGAGAGGGAAGAAGAGTTGAATGGAAGGGAGGATCTATTATAAATAAAAAAATGTCAAAATGCTACTTCATATTATATTTATTTTTTCAAATTACTAACTACAAAGCTACAACTTTTACTAAGTTGCTACGTAATACCGAAATTTAGAGCTTAATTAACAATAATTAACCATTGTTAGGTGACTTTGATTGATTATATTGGTTAGCCAGTTCTTTAGTTGAATTCTAAATAATCTACTCATAATACCCTTATTAATCATCAAAAATTGTCATTGTGACGCGTTAAATAAAACCGATTTGGAGAAATAACATACCAAAACAATAGCTTTAATGTTATGAATTGGCAAGGAGAATTGATTAGAGCTTGGATAGTGATCACCATTGTGAAAGTTTAAAAGAATGTCCACCAAATCCTCCTCCACAACATTCTCCTTGTCATCCCTTAACTTGTTAATTCTGTGTTCTTCAATTATTGGGTTCATTATCTTATCAGCTCTGTTAACCAAATCTTGGAGTTTTCCTTTCATCCCGCTTATGGCGTGTATGAATTTGATAGACGGGTAAAGATCAGCTATAGAGAATCCAGATGCAATCGCAGTCATGTCTGCAATTAATGCCTTAAATTCTTTTCCGTCATTGCCTTTCTTGTTCATAGATGTCCTGTTGTTGTAAATTTCAATTAAGTATAATATTAAGTGGGAGATTAGATAACAAAACAGACAGTACATATCACATTCACATATGTATGTACTATGTATGTACCTTAAGGTGATGTTAAAAGTAAGATCAAAAATTTTCTGGGTTAAGTTGACAAGAGTATTTGACTCCAATGCCAGAGCCTTGACAAGGCCCGTAACCTCCTGAACCCGAATTGACCTGACGGCTAGAACTCGACTTGTAGTAAAGAGCTCAAGCGTAGCAATCTTACGCACTTGTCGCCAATACTCACCATAGGGAGATAAGGCAATATCAGTGCTCCCATAAAACATTATTTCAGCCAACATGAGCTTAGGCCGGCTACATAGGACTGCGTCATGGGTCCGCATCACCTCCTTTGCCGTTTCTGCTGACGACACAATAACAGTGGGGACTTCACCTAGGGTTAGGTGCATTAATGGGCCGTACATCCTGGCTAGCTCGGCTAGGCGACGGTGTGGCAATGTTGTTCTGGAGGCGACTTGGTGGAGGTTGCCGATAAAGGGTAGTTTTGGTGGGCCTGGTAATGCGTGTTTGTGTCTCTTTGAATGGGTGATAAAAGTGTATGTGAATAGTATGGTAAGGATTAGTATGATGAGAATGAGAGGTAGTGACCAACTGAACTCCATTGTTGGGTTACTTTGTTAAATATTATGACTTCCTTGGAGGACATTGGTAGCTAATAATACAAACTGTAGTCTAGTAGGCGTACTTTTGGTCCTTATAAGTGTGTAATCTGTTACTATCAGTATTGAGTGGATGCTGTCGTTGGTATGAGGGGTCATTGCTCCATTCACCAGACCAGACCAGACTGAACCAAACCCAACACTAAATAAGGTTAAAACATTGGACCATGGACAAGTCATATATAATTATATTCGTCTAGTCCGGTTTAAGTCATAACATTTTATCGACCGGATATGGACGAGGTAAATGAATTAAATAATCTTATTTATATAAATCAAAGCATTTTATGGAAGTATACATTCAGAATATTCTTAACTCTCCTTAACTATTCTTAATTATGCTTTGCTCTTCGTTTTCCTTAATGTAATTATTCCTTCCTTAATCTCAGGAGGACAGTTACATTGCTATATGTATATATGTAATGGTTTTGTACTAGCTTTTTGATGAATTAATAATAAAAACGTTTGAAGGCTCTTGAGCTAATCCTTCTATTTCCACTGTTCACTGTTTATCATGGTATCATCGGAGCAGGCATAGATCCTGACATCCGTCTTTTTTTAGCGTTTTTTTATTTATTTCAATCTCACAATGACAAAAATCGGTAATCAAGCCGATTGACAGGCTTTCGCCTCTGTAACCAAAACAATTCCGTCTTCTTCACCGTTATTTTTACATCCTTCCGAAAGCCCGAGTCTCAAAATTACCTCCATCATTTTCAATGGTGAGAACTACGATCTCCGGGCTAACGCGGTCAAGAACGGTCTTGAAGCAAAGAACAAATTGGGACTCGTTGATGGGACCGTGCCGAAACCCGAAGGAACAGAAGATGACGATTCTGAAAATGTGGCTTGGCGTCAATGCAACGCAATGATAAAACCTTGGTTGCAAAGTGTCATAGACGAGAAATTGCACCAGAGTATTGCTTTTTCTGGGACCATTGTCGAAATCTGGAAGGAACTCAAGGAGCGGTACGCAGCCGAAAACGCAGCCCGTATCCATCAATTAAAAAGCGACCTTACAACGTGCAGGCAAGGTAATCGTTCTGTTGTCGACTATTACACAAACCTAAAGTCCTTATGGGATGAACTTGCGACTTATAGTCGGATCCCGGCCTGCACCTGCGGTGCTGCCGCTGCCTTTCTTAAAGAGAAAGAAGAAGAAAAAATCCACCAGTTTATTTTGGGGCTCAACAACACCTTAATATCCGTTCAAATTTATTAATGGATGATGACCTCACTTCCCTTAACCGTGTATATGGAATTGCCTTACGAGAGGAGCGACACAAAGCAGTCATTCGCATTCGAGATGAGCCCGCTACTGAAGTCGCTATGAGTGCTAGAACAGACTCCAATCGTAGCACACCTTATTCTGATTCCAAGGATTACGACCCGCCGCGCTGTACTCATTGCAACAAATGGTACCACACGGAGGCCAATTGTTGGGAAAAAATGGGAATTAGCGGAAGAGGTCGTGGAAGGGGAAGGAGAGGCGGAGTTTACTATGTGACACGAGTTGGGGCTGTTGTGGCACACGTTGGAGTTGCTGAAGCTCGGGTATGGCACCGAAGACTTGACCATCCTTCAAATTCTGTTTTTTCTTCTTTTAGCAATTTATTTTCGAAGCCCATGACTATTGATTCGGATATTATTTTTGATCCTTGTTGTCGGTCTAAACAAACCAGTTTGAGTTTTAAGCCTAATAATAAGCGGCATGACACTTTGTTTCATTTAAGCCACTGTGATATTTGGGGTCCATATCGTGTGAGTAGTCTATCTGGTGCAAATTATTTTTTAACCGTTGTTGACGATCATAGTCGAAGCGTTTGGGTTCATCTTATGAGAGATAAGAGCGAGGTGTATGTTTTACTAAAATATTTTTGCAAGATGGTACTCACTCAATTTGGCAAACAAATCAAAGTCATTCAAAGTTATAACGGCACAGAATTTTTATCCGGACCGTTAAAACAATTGTATAAAGAAAACGGCATGTTGTTTCAAACCAGTGTAGTTGACACCCCATAACAGAACGGACGAGTGTAGACGAAACATCGACACATTTTAGAAGAGGCTCGAGCCCTTCATTTTCAAGCCAACCTCCCTATCGAGTTTTTGTAACACCCCCATTTATTTAAGAGCCTTTAGCAAGACATTCTCAAATAAATAGGATTGTTACCATCTCGGAATGTCCGAGGTAGTGAATAACAAAGTAAAAACAAACCAAAGTACTTTATATAAAAAAATACGATAAAGTTTGAACTTTTGATAATACAACTACTACGCAAGAATAAAAGTACAACTGATGATAACATCTAAGTATGTGATCTAATTCTAAGTAGGTCCAAGCCATGTCTCACTCCTTGCCCAAACTCCTAGTCCATCTGTCTCTGACCTGTAGAATCTACTCCCCATTCCGGATCATCGTAGGTGTACACGAATACACTGTCAACCTCGCGGTTGAGTAGGGTAACACAATAATAAATAATGCAACATAGATGATATGCAAATGTCATGATATGCTCGAGCTCAATCTCATTCTCAATCTCAAATCTCAATCTCAAACCCGTGACTCCCAGCCATACCGAACCTCCCGGCAGACTATACTCGGCCGTCGCCGAAACCAGCATAACAGCTGAGGTCACCAGGTCTAGCCCTGCAGAGCTAGCTTGGGCCCAATAATATCTCACCAATAATATCTCATCATCTCAATTCCGTATCCGATGCATATGCCATGCTCATGAATGAATGCAACAACACTCTTAATCAATCATGCTATAAAATAATGAAATGCGCATACCAATAATAATAATAATCAACACTCAATTCAACCAATACCATTCTCATATAAATCATGCTAAACATCTATAACACACAATCCAACCTCCATTCATAACACATCATAGAGTATAGTGTCAGTGTAACCTACCTGGATAGCAATATAATCTAATAGCAAGCCAACAAGCAAATAGAGTTATTCCACTTCAATACCGTCACCTAACAATTAGCAAAAGTATACAATCACTACTCATTCCAAAGCTAATTGTACTCCCATTTACTTAACTTATTCATGAGCTTAATTAAATAAAACGATCACGACACAACGATTATAAAATACATAATTACTAACTAATATAAGGATATAAACAAATATAATATATAAATTAGTCAAATTAACTAAGTAAATAACATATTACACATAACGAGACCGTATTAAACACGACTACTTCAATTAGCTTGACTAACCCGTCTTTATTACTTTTATAACTAATCTTCGATTAAATGGTCGAACATAGAAAATATAGTCAAACAATTGATAACCATCACAACTATGTATAAAGGTCTTACTTAACAACCTAATAATTAAAAGTATGAACAACCTTACTAAAAATAGTAGACATACTATTACTAATAATAACAATAACAACAATATTACCAATCATAATACTAACATATAATATCAATAATAATGATAATAACATAATAATAATAATAATGATAATAATAATATACTAACAATCATAATATAATAATGATGACAATATAATAGTAATATATAGTAATAATAATAATGTTACACGACAAAGTCAAAGCTACCCTAAAACAAACGCAACAACCCACGCAGACCATCTACCTCAGCAGCCCCGCGTGACCAGCCCCTCTAACAGCCTACATACACAGCCCCTTCGACACCCCTTCTGCCGCTTGAACCACCACCACACCACTGTGGTTGCCACCCCAAGACCACGGTGCACCTACTAACACCAACCACCACCCTAGACATGACCGTATCTGCCCTCGAAACCAGTAATAAAACAGCCTGGTCGTAACATCCTTCTACCGTACCGTGTTTCCGACCCTCTGTAAACACCCCCTTAACCACCTATTAACACCACTATCACCTCAAACAACCACCACCCACGACACCCCACATCACCCAAGACCCTCCGGTGACAAACACATGGTTTCGACACTACACAAAACCACCCAGAACGGTCGCCACAATCATGGATGTACACGACACCCCCTCATGCCCCTGTTCTCGCAGACTCCTGATCAGGCTGTCAAAACAACCTCCTCCGGCCACCACGCATCCTCCTATCACCACCAACCCAACCTACTAACACCCTGTTACTATTATACATGAACTCGCAACAAGATTTGACACCAGAACACGATTAAAACAGCAACCAAACGAGATAGAGTAAGGCAAACGAAAACAGAGTACGGACTATACATAGCTACTGTCGACTTTCATGGCGGTCAAAGGGATACTCACGGTGGTCCTACGATGGTTTAAATATGATAACCATGTTATTCATGCTACAAAAATTGCATACAACCTTAGTATTCAGATGTAACGATATGAGAAGATACTATAAATTACTTACGAAGTTGATGCAGTGCAAAGGTGAGAACGATTACTGTGAGGGCTGTTTCGACTTGTTTGTTCATCCTCTTTGTTCTCCTTCAAACTCATGGTGTCACGGTGGTGTTTAGGTAGGGTTGTGGATGCAGACGAGGTAGGTGGTGAGGGATTATACGAGATGGAGGCAGATTAGAATTAGGGGTTGATTAGGGTTGTTTTTGCTAAAGGCTTTTTGTTCTTGCTGGGTACTATGTCGATGTATGTGTTTAGATGTTAGGTTTAGGTTTCTACAAGTATTAGGTGGATATGGGTCGTTGATACGTGTCTATTTTATGATGTTTTACATCTATTTTTACACGTATTTGGTCGCTCATTTACTATGTTTTAGCCTTTATTTCCCACAAATTGTGTACTTTCGTATTTTTATGCACTTTTGCAGATTTATGCGGAAAAAAAAACGATTTAGCACCAAATTCGTATCCTCAAGTCTTTTGCTTAATTAAGGAATAAATGGAAAGTCAACTGGAGTCAAAATCAAGTACCAAGAGTCAAAACAGAAGAAATCCGAAGATTTCCGTACAGAAGCGGTCGACCGACCAGCTAATCTGGTCGGCCGACCAGGCCCGATTTTCATAAAGTCCAATTTTCATGAAAGGACCGGAAATAAGAGAAGCCCAACAAGAAGTGGTCGACCGACCAGTTATACGGGTCGGCCGACCAGATTAAAGCCCATACGATTTCTTTTCTTTTTCGGAAATAAAGTAGAATTAGAATTTTAAGGAAACTCTTAGTTTTTACCCTATATAAGCCAATCTTGTGATTAGGGTTTGGCATCTTGGATTATTTAGATCTTTCATCTATAAAATCTTTTAGTATCAAGTCTTTATCATATTCAGTTTTATTCAAGCTTTAGTTTTGTAATCTTTCAATAGTTCCCAAGTATTCAATAAAGTTAATTCCGTTCTGCCTCAATCCCAATTGTGGTAATTCTTCTTTGATCTAGTTTCATTATTGTTCTTATTGCTTTTATTACAATTATTAAGTTAGAATCCCAAGCTTTATTTGAATCTTGCATGCTTAGTTTATTTACTATGTTCTTCATGTTCATTCCCAATTTTATATTCGTCTTAACAATTATGAGTAACTAATTTTCATATGTTAGGATGTAGGGAATAATATGCATAGGTAAATAAAATCCGAAAAACCCGACCTGTAGCAGGACCTCGGTCGGCCGACTGGAATAGTCGGTCGGTCGACCGAGGCCGTGGTCGGCCGACTGGAGTAGCCGGTCGGTCGACCACTCGCGTCTGTTTTCTTATTTCGTCTTTTCTTATAAATTATAATATCCTGCAATGAGACCAATAGGAGACTTGTAGGATGTTAGTAATGACCTACCCAAGATTGAAAGATACGGGAAGGGCATTGGTTTACACCTTAAGACGGATAGGTTACTAAAGGCTGAAAGGTATGTAACCTGGGATTTAGGAATCACCCTTATTGTTGACACCCAATAATTGTGAGACCTAGGAACTAATAGCATAGGCCGAAAGGAGCTATTAGGTAGCATAGACCTAAAAAGATATGTTACACCCCCTTACGCGACTGCAATACATGTTGACCTTAGGATTTATTTTACCTTAGCTATTTATTACCCAAACATCCTAGCATCCTCTTTTATTATATTTTACTCTCAACTTTTAATTCTTGTTTTATTTTAATCTTTGCTTTAGATATAGTAATCAAACAATCAACCCCCAATTTTGTTACCTTTAAACATTAACATTAAGACAATAAACATTCCCCACCTCCTTGTGGTTCGACCCTGACTTTCACTATCTATTGTTAAGGTTAGGAATTATAAATTTATCTTTGGTACCCTCAACGACGGGCATCAAATTTTGGCGCCGTTGCCGGGGAGGTGACGCCAGTGTTTATTGTTTTTTGTTTTTGTTTCTCTTTGTTTAAGGAACTTTTTGTTCCTTAAACCTTCTCACCTTTTTCTTGTAGTTTCCTCTTATGCGCAGGTCAGTTCAAGGAGAACTCCTACCACTTGATCTCGAAATTGAGAGGACTCTTAGGGAAAGAAGAAAGCAACTTCTAGCAAATCAGGAAGGAGGTTCACCATCTTCCTTATTTCAAGAAGACCTTTTCGAGTTACCACCATCTTCACCAAAAACACCACCTTCGCAACCGAATTCACCCATCAATCCACCTTCACCAAAAACACCATCTTCCACCTACTTTCCAGTTTTTCCTAAAGAAGAAGATAATATGGCAGAGGAAGCTACTATTGCCAGTCACTCCATGCCTCAGGCAAAGGACCTATACAAAGGGTTCACTTTACCTGCAGGTACTGGGAAGCCATTCGAGGCCAAGCCTGCCTATATAACTATGGTTGAAAGAAACCAATTTGGAGGCTCGGCCAATGAGGATGCTGCTAAGCATATTGAAATCTTCACAGATTACATATGCTCTATAGCACCCCCAGAAGGAGTGACGCAAGACCAGATTAAACAGACCATGTTTATCTTCTCCCTTAGGGACTCTGCGAGAGAATGGTACAGAGACCTTGACCGCACTGCTGCGGGAGTTACAGATTGGAACACCTTAGCCCTAGCTTTCTACAGAAAATATTACTCTGCATCAAAGACAAATGCTTTAAGAGCGCAGATCACCAATTTCAAGCAAGGTCCCAATGAAGACTTTAGCGAGGCGTGGGACAGGTTCAAGAGACTTGTTCGATCCATACCACATCACGGATTCGAACAATGGTTTCTTTGCAACCAGTTCTACAATGGCCTCTATGATGACAACAGGGCCTACTTAGATGCTGCAGCTAATGGAAGATTCCAGGATAATTCAGGAGAGACTAAGGGTCTCAAGTTAATAGAAGATGTTGCCGTGCACCGCGCTGAGCATGGTACTTCCAGAGGAAATCAGAGAAAATCTGAGTACAACCTGGCAGCAATTGAGGCCTTAACGGCCAAGTTGGAAAAATTTGAGGCTGCAGGAAAGCTCGATCTTGGGAGTGGAAGCAAGGGAGGAATATACCAGGTGAACGCCGTTCAGGACGGACCCTTTGCTTGTGAAAGGTGCGGTGGAGAAGGGCATGTGTCAAAGTTCTGTACTTCATCTAATGAAACATGTGCCGCTTTTCAGCATTATCGTGGGAACAATTTCTATGATCCAAATAATAACAATGTCCATCCCAACTTAAGGTGGACAAGCCAGAATGTTCAAAACCCACAGCATATGCAACCTCAGCAAAATTCCACCTATGTACCCCCACATAAACAAAACTTCCAAAGACCACCTTTCAACCCTCAACCACCTTCCAATCCACCACCCAACACAGACACTCTTATCCAAAATCTTATTGGGTTGGTTCAGAAGGAGTCGCAGGCTAGAGAGGCAGGGATGAAGATGTTGGAGTCCCAGATTGCTCAGATCGCGAGCAAGAATGACACTAGGGCTCCGGGTCAACTTCCGACCAAACCAGACCAGAAGAAGGAGACTCTAAGCGTCGTAACCCTGCGAAGTGGAGCTAAAGTGGGGGCTGAGAAAGAAAAAACAGCGAGTAGCAGCATAGTCGGTCGACCGACCGAAGAATCTGGTCGACCGACCGCGGAGCAGGATCCGAAATTATCAGCTGAACAGGAGACTGGTCGATCGACCGAGGATACTGGTCGACCGACCACCGAAGCAGAATCTGAAGTTCCCTTTCGTCCAGAATTGCCGAATAACTTACGGGACTTTCTTTTCAGGGGTGACAAGACCCCCAGATTTTTAAAAAGGACTGCAAATACGGAATCCTCAGCTGCTCCTTTTCCAGAGAGACTCGTGCCTTCAAAGGAACAGGTATCTTTTGATAAATTTAAAGATGTAATTCGTTCATTAAATGTTCAAGTTCCATTTTTAGAATTAGTTCAACAAGTTCCTTCTTATCTTAAATTCATGAGACAACTTTTGTCAAGAAAGAGGTCTCTAGAAAAGGTTGAGTCTGTAGCTCTCACTGAAGAGTCATCTAGCTTTTTAACACATGTCATTGCCCCTCATAAATTAGAGGACCCTGGAAGTTTTTCTGTCCCCTGTAATATAGGAACCTTCCCAGTTAAAAAGGCTCTATGCGATTTAGGTGCTAGTATAAGTGTCATGCCCCTAAGCGTTGCCTTAAAACTAGGGATGACCGAATTTGCAGTGACCAGTATGACGGTCCATATGGCTGATCGCACATCAATGGAACCTGTAGGGGTGTTAGAAAACATCCCTGTGCGTATTGACAGGTTTTTCTTCCCAGTAGACTTTGTTGTTTTGGACATCCCAGAGGATGCCCATATACCCATCATTCTAGGAAGACCCTTTCTTCACACTGCAGGTGCCATTATAGATGTAGGCACTGGAACTCTAACCTTCAAAGTAGGCAAACATTCTATTATCTATGGCCTATCCTATAGGAAGAAGGATGCTATGACCCCCATCACATGTAATGCTATCACTTCTGAGAAGAAGTATGAGGTCATCACTACTTCTCCACCTTTATTACCTGTTCCTGTATCTGTTTTTACACCTCCGCCCCAGATTGGGAGCAATAGGGAGGACACTTCTATTATGACTATTGCAGGAATTGGTTTGGGGAAACCCAAGGAGAAGGAAGTCATCATCCAGAGAGGAGGAATGGGATGCCTAAGCTATGGAGAAGATGAAGATCCAGACGTCGTGGATCGAGAGGAGAAAAAGAAGAGGAGGCAGGCTCAAGAAGAGAGACCGTCGCATATGTTTTGCGATGGAGGAAAGAAGATGTGTTTTGCCACTGAAGCAAAAACTGTGGAGACTACGGCGTGCCGTCAGAAGCCGTGGTCGGATATCTTCCGCATCTTTAGCGGATAGTTGTTTTTAAATTGCAGTTTTAAGACAATTTATTTTATGTTGTGTGAAACTTTTTAGTTCGGTTTGCTAGTAGTTAAGACTTTTAGAATCGTTTTGGCATCTCGCGCATTGTTGGGCGCACATATTTTCTTGCTTTTTCAGGATTTCCGAAGAAACAAAGACCTCCAGGACACAGATGGTCGACCGACCAGAATCATCAGTCGGTCGACCAGAGGCGCTGTATCGCAGATTTTTCCGCTGTTTACAGGAGGTCGATCGACCAGAAACACCGGTCGGTCGACCTACTGTCCGTCGCAGTCTTTCGTTTTCTTCATTGGGAACCGCAAAATCAAATTGGATACTTGAGTGGCACTGCTAGCCACCAAAACCTCCCAGCTTATGCTGGTTTGGGGAGGTTTTTCTCTTACGCTTATTAACCCAGTGAGTTCTTTCCAGTTTTTCCTTAGTTTTTTTTATTTTCTTTGCATCTTTCCTTTTATTTTCTGAAACCTTTACTTAGGCTAATGCACAATGGGGACATTGTGCGGGTTGGTTTGGGGAATGGTTTCGTGTTACATGCATTGCATTTTGTCGCACGTTTATTGCATTTCTGTCTTGCATCGTTCTTTTCTTTATTTTCTTTATATATACAAAAATTCAAAGAAAAAAAAAAAATTATAAAAAATTTTTTTTTTCAAAAATTCCAAAAAAATGCACGTTTATTTTAGCATATAGGTCGAGTCGGAACGATAGTATTTCAAGGATGATTTAGCTATCTTACATGTTTATGCCTTTACCTTGCCTTGTCAACTTGTTTTAGTATGAAAGTCTTTTGCATATCTGCGAGTTTTTGTCAATTTGTATATCTTGAGACTTGACTTATACCTTGGCAATCTACTATACATTCTAAAGTTTAGAGCTTATTTCCTGGTTTCATTCTTAAACCAGTTGTCTAGGATGTGAGTAGTACTCCCCTTGGAACATGTTACATCAATATGCATAAACATGAGCTTGAATTGCTATATACTTGTTTTACTATCTCGTTTTGTGAGTCTTGATACGTGCATTTGGGATCCATTTTCTCTTATTTACCCATAAGCTTCACATAGCCAAATTCGCCTTTTTATTCCCCCAAAACTACATCCCATACTTAGCCTACCCTTCCAAGCTAGTATTTGTGGTCATTGGATTATTTTTTGAGGCATCTTGGTTTGTGTGCTATCATAAGCAAAAAGAGAAAAAAAAAGAAAAAAAAAAAAGAAAAGAAAAAGAAAAGAAAATTCAAAGACAGAAAGAAAAGAAAAACGGAAAAAAAAAAAAAAAAAAATCCGAAAAATACGAAAGTCGGTCGACCGACCACATACACAGGTCGACCGACCACCTGGCAGAATCAGATTCAAATTTTCGTTCAAAAAAAAAAATCCCTTTCTTTTATATGTTATCACTCCCGTACCTCATTCAAAATATTTGGGGGTCCTTTCTTATATAATGTGAGAGTTGTGCTACAAAAGAGCACTTTCTTAATATCAAAAAGTTGTGAAATATGTTATTAGGAATCGGTTTTACTAGCTTGGCTACTAACCCCACAAATCCAAAAACATCTTAACCACTTTTACCTTTTACCTCACATATCTTTTATTACCTCAATTGCATGTATCTAGGCCATTTAATGAGATTGTTATACAAGGTTGTAGAATTCTTGTTCATGTTAGATTGCAGGCATGTTTCCATGGGTCGCAGTTAGGTGAGTGTCTCTACAAAATTACTTCTTTCTATCTTTTACATATACTCACCCTTTGCTTCATGAGTGTCTCGAGCGTACCGCGAGAGTCCATGGTATAAGTCTCTATAGTCTTTATGTTTTCAAGTTTGACAACCCTATAACTCGTTTGCATGATTTGAATATTATCTCATTTTGTTCTTGGCATTGGTTTAGGCTTACATGTAAATTTCGCTCTGAGATTGAAATCGTTCCATTAGTTAAGATCGAGTCTATTTCTTGCTTGAGGGCAAGCAAGGGTTTGGTTTGGGGAATTTGATACGTGTCTATTTTATGATGTTTTACATCTATTTTTACACGTATTTGGTCGCTCATTTACTATGTTTTAGCCTTTATTTCCCACAAATTGTGTACTTTCGTATTTTTATGCACTTTTGCAGATTTATGCGGAAAAAAAACGATTTAGCACCAAATTCGTATCCTCAAGTCTTTTGCTTAATTAAGGAATAAATGGAAAGTCAACTGGAGTCAAAATCAAGTACCAAGAGTCAAAACAGAAGAAATCCGAAGATTTCCGTACAGAAGCGGTCGACCGACCAGCTAATCTGGTCGGCCGACCAGGCCCGATTTTCATAAAGTCCAATTTTCATGAAAGGACCGGAAATAAGAGAAGCCCAACAAGAAGTGGTCGACCGACCAGTTATACGGGTCGGCCGACCAGATTAAAGCCCATATGATTTCTTTTCTTTTTCGGAAATAAAGTAGAATTAGAATTTTAAGGAAACTCTTAGTTTTTACCCTATATAAGCCAATCTTGTGATTAGGGTTTGGCATCTTGGATTATTTAGATCTTTCATCTATAAAATCTTTTAGTATCAAGTCTTTATCATATTCAGTTTTATTCAAGCTTTAGTTTTGTAATCTTTCAATAGTTCCCAAGTATTCAATAAAGTTAATTCCGTTCTGCCTCAATCCCAATTGTGGTAATTCTTCTTTGATCTAGTTTCATTATTGTTCTTATTGCTTTTATTACAATTATTAAGTTAGAATCCCAAGCTTTATTTGAATCTTGCATGCTTAGTTTATTTACTATGTTCTTCATGTTCATTCCCAATTTTATATTCGTCTTAACAATTATGAGTAACTAATTTTCATATGTTAGGATGTAGGGAATAATATGCATAGGTAAATAAAATCCGAAAAACCCGACCTGTAGCAGGACCTCGGTCGGCCGACTGGAATAGTCGGTCGGTCGACCGAGGCCGTGGTCGGCCGACTGGAGTAGCCGGTCGGTCGACCACTCGCGTCTGTTTTCTTATTTCGTCTTTTCTTATAAATTATAATATCCTGCAATGAGACCAATAGGAGACTTGTAGGATGTTAGTAATGACCTACCCAAGATTGAAAGATACGGGAAGGGCATTGGTTTACACCTTAAGACGGATAGGTTACTAAAGGCTGAAAGGTATGTAACCTGGGATTTAGGAATCACCCTTATTGTTGACACCCAATAATTGTGAGACCTAGGAACTAATAGCATAGGCCGAAAGGAGCTATTAGGTAGCATAGACCTAAAAAGATATGTTACACCCCCTTACGCGACTGCAATACATGTTGACCTTAGGATTTATTTTACCTTAGCTATTTATTACCCAAACATCCTAGCATCCTCTTTTATTATATTTTACTCTCAACTTTTAATTCTTGTTTTATTTTAATCTTTGCTTTAGATATAGTAATCAACCAATCAACCCCCAATTTTGTTACCTTTAAACATTAACATTAAGACAATAAACATTCCCCACCTCCTTGTGGTTCGACCCTGACTTTCACTATCTATTGTTAAGGTTAGGAATTATAAATTTATCTTTGGTACCCTCAACGACGGGCATCAGTCGTACCCTAATCTAAGTCCGAGCCCATCACCAAAGGTCTATCACGCAAACCGGGGTCAAATACGGCTATATCCCGATCTTTAACCCGTAACATAAAATTAACGAGACATATAAATAATTTTATTAATTCAATTATGTAACAATTAATTCATTTTAAAATATAAATTATTTGTAATTACATAAGAATAATATACTTAAAACTTAAATATAAATACACTTATATAATAACCAAGTATATTTTATAATTAAATACAAAATAGGAAATTTATTTAATTATAAAATATATTATCAAAACTAAAGAAATACAAATGAAATGTCATTTTAAGAAATAGTCGTCAAATATAAAAATGATTATGAAATACGACATAATCATAAAAATACGATTTATAAAATAATAACAGTTTACATAAAATACTTTATAAACATTCCATTTGAATACTTGTATAAAACATGGTTTGACTGTCGTTAACCGAGGCTAAAATACGGGGTATTACAGTCTTCCCTCCTTAAAATGAACTTCGTCCCGAAGTTCACCACCCCATAACGGTAAAGAAACATATAACAAGTAGGAAACAATCACAAGTAGCACTTATATAGACTTTGAAACACGAAATGTTACATTCTACCCTCGTTAAGAAAACTTTGTCCTCAAAGTTTAACGCATAACTAAGTTAAAAGATATATCACGAATCACGGTATAATGCATAACAGAAGTAAACAGGGTTATCAAATATATATATTCAAACAATCACGACATACTAATTATCATTATCAACTAGCCATATCATAAAGCATCAAGATTTTACAATCCTATCCTCCTTAAAAACATGGTTACGTCCTCGTAACCCTATTACAAAAATTTTCATCCAATGCTCAAGAAGTGTACCGAACCACAGTCACAATTCATATGATAAGGTAATTACCACTAGCATCCGACTTTTGAAGCAACCATCATATTTGGCAATTTCACGTTACGCAGTGAAACAAAATCAAGGTAACTACTAGTACTTATATACCCTTAAATTTTAACACAGCTTAACGTATTTACACCAATGTAGATAATCAGCTGACTCTTAGTTCAAAATTGACAACTCAAAACATTTCATGCTCATAATCATATTATAGAAACGAAATCATATTCTAGAAAAGACATAAGGCAAAATTTAACCAGTATAATTAAACATGGAGCATTGGCTTATTTGACAAGATATACTCCAATCATAGACTAGCAGGTCAACTTAACATTTCTAGGTATAAATAAGTTAGAACAACATAGGTGCATTTCTCATCTACTCAATTTACATCAATCATAAATCCAGTAATGGATATAACGTGCAGAATAAGGAGTTTATATCAACAATTTCATATTTAGGCAATAATGTTATTAACATGTAGCTACACATTCTTCCTGTTGCAAAAACAATTACAACAATTATCAAACATCAGCTTTATCATGGATTATCAATTTGAAAATATTTCGAAACTTTCAGAACAATGAACACTACAAAAAAAACGCGGTGTTCTGACCGAAATACTGACGGATTATACAGTCCGTCAGTTGTCTCGGTGTACTGACAAATTTCTGACGGAATATCCGTCATTAATTTGTTTTGACGGATAAAACGTCACAAATTCGTTAAAATAGCAGACCGCGAAAACAAAATGGGAAGGCGCGAAATTTTGGTTGGATGTTCTGACGGATAGTGCGTCAGTAAATGTTAGTGACGGATTCCCCGTCAGGAAAGCTACTGACAAAAGGCTGACACATCTGAAAAAGTAGTACAAGTATCTGAAAAAGTAGTACAACTACCACATGAGAAAATCGATGCATGTCCTACTGGATGTATGCTTTTTTGGGAGGAAAATGTCAATCTCGAGCAATGTACAAAGTGTAATGCATTTCGGTACAAAGGTAACAATAATTCAAGTAATGGGAGGCGAATTCCGAATAACCCCTTAATTTATTTCCCGCTTGCACCAAGGTTACAACGATTATATGCAACCAAGAGCATAGCAGGTGAGATGAGTTGGCACCATAGAAATTCACGATTAAGAGAAAAAGGGACAATGGCACATCCAAGTGATGGAGAAGCGTGGAAACATTTTGATCGAGAGCATCCAGAATTTGCAAGTGAGCCTCGTAACGTTCGGTTGGGTTTGTGTACGGATGGATTTTCCCCACATGGCGGCCAATTTGGGAAAAAATATTCATGTTGGCCTGTGATTGTCACTCCGTATAATTTACCTCCCTGGTTATGCATGAAGAGACAATTTATGTTTCTATCATTGATCGTTCCAGGTCCTAAGAACCCCAAGACAAATCTAGATGTGTACCTTCAACCGTTGATCAAAGAGTTGAAAGAACTTTGGGAAACGGGTGTGCACACTTACGATGTTTATAAGAAACAAAATTTTCAACTGAAAGCTGCATTAATTTGGACTATCAATGATTTTCCGGCATATGGCATGCTTTCCGGTTGGTCCACGTCTGGATACCATGCTTGTCCTTATTGTCAAGACAAGGATCATAACTCCTTTTGGCTTAAACATAGCAAGAAAGTTAGTTGGTTCGATTGTCACCGTGTGTTTTTGAAACCTGATCATCCTTTTCGCAACAACTGCAAGCATTTTTCTGAAGATTAGGAAAACTGAAGATCGCATTGCCGCATCGAGATTAACTGGTGAAGAAGTGTGGGATGCGGTAAAGGATATGCCAAGAATTGTTGATGCTTCTGATCAAGAATTGAAAAAATTAAAAGACAAGAATGAAGGATGGTGGAAACAAAGCATATTTTGGCAACTTCCTTATTGGAAAACTTTGTTGATTCGACACAACTTAGATGTTATGCACATTGAGAAAAACATTTTTGAACATCTTATCAGTACGGTGATGAATGAACCAAATAAAACTAAGTTCGGAGTTAATGGTAAAGCTGACTTTAAAGAGCATTGCTTTGTACGGCCCCCATCATCTAGGTTTGTTTTAAACGCCGCGGAGAAAAAAGCTGTATGTGAGTGGGTTGCCAAATTGAAATTCCCGGATGGTTATGCTTCGGATTTGAGTCGGTGTGTTGATCATAAAAGTATGGTGTTGCATTCCATGAAAAGTCATGATTGCCATGTCTTTATGCAACGGTTACTTCCTGTTGCCTTAAAACATTTGCTCCCGACGGGTCCTTGGAATGCAATAACTGAGTTAAGTCAATTTTTTAGAGACTTGTGTACCTCTACGATTAAGGTTGATTCTATGGAACGTCTAGAATCAAACATTGCAGAGATAATATGCAAGTTAGAGAAGATATTTCCTCCGTCTTTCTTCAATTCCATGGAGCATCTACCTGTGCATTTGCCTTATGAGGCGAAGGTTGGAGGACCAGTTCAATATCGATGGATGTATCCATTTGAGAGATTTCTTAATCATATAAAAAAAAAGATTGGCAATAAAGCTCGGGTGGAGGGTTCCATATGCAACGCTTATTTATTAGAGGAAATTTCGAATTTTTGTTCGATGTATTTCGAAAATCACATTGATACAAAAGCGAAAGACTTAGACATTGGTGTGAATTTCGATGACCAGCTCACTTCAAAATTACCTGAGTTATTCAATGATGACATGGGAACTACAACCGGGAAATGTAAAGAGAGGTACTTGAACGAGAAAGAGTATGAAGACGCTCATTTTTATGTGCTAAGGAACTGTGGAAACTTTTTGGAGTCCTATGAAAAGTAAGTTAATCATTATTTTGTCACTTCTACATACATTATTTTAATAATTACATTAAGGTATAATTTTAGTTAATAGTTAATTATTATATATGTTTTACATATAGGGAGTTTGAGGAATATATCAAATTATCATTTCCTGATGTTACTTCTTCTGAAGATGTTTGGACGAAACATGAGAAACGTTTTCCGAAATGGTTACGAAATGAAGTAAGTAATACATTTTCTTTTAAAATAAGCAACCAATTTGAAAGAATCTATAATTAAACATCTTAATTAACATATATATTGTTTTATTGGTAGGCTAATAGATGGAAGGATCCTTTAGTATTAGGTCTATCATTAGGTCCTTGTACCATGGTGAAGACATGGAGACGATATTCTATCAACGGTTATAAATTTCGAGCTTTTAAGGAGGGAGTTGATGTTTCCAAAGCTACCATAAGCAATGGGGTTTGTGTGAATTCTACAGATGGGTTGGATTATTATGGAACTCTAAATGAAGTAGTTGAACTTGCCTATTATACCGAGCACAAGGTTTATAAAGTGATATTGTTTAAATGTGATTGGTTTGATAACTCCCCACAAGGACTTAGTATCCATAAGATATATGGACTTGTAGATGTGAATGAGAAAAGAAAACTCAAAGGACATAACCCATTTGTGGCAGCTTTTCAAGTCGATCAAGTTTGTTATGCTAGCTATCCAACCACTAAGAAAGGTGATCAATGGTCTGCGGTTTTTAAAATCAAGGCACGATCACATGTTGATGCTCCTATTGACGAAATTGAATTCCAAGAAGATGTGGTTCTCAATGATCATTCAATTTCATCAATTTTGGTAGAAGAGACAGATACTGAAGATGAGTATCAAGTGGTTGCAGATGAAATAGGTGAAATAGGTGAAGATGAATATGACGGGAATGTCGCGGAAGAAGAGGATAGAGATTTAGTTCAAAACACCACAATTGAGATAAATGAGGAGGAAGAAGAAGAAGTTGGAATTCTATTTTCGGATGATGAAACTTTTTTAATTTCTAGTGATAGTGATAGTTAGGGGTGATAGGGAGTACTTGTAATTGTTTATTTATCTTTTGAGCATACATTTGTAAGACATGTTTTATTTATCCTTTGGTTATACATTCATAAGAAATGTATGAAAACTTTGTTTTATTTTTCATGGGTTAACATTTATTATTGCTAGTGTTTATTTGTATTGTTAGCTTTATTTGAAGCAGGTAAATGTCGAGATTTATACGAAAGATATTGGGGAGTGGATCAGGTAGGCGTTCTCAAAATGAGAACGAAGAAGTGGAGGAGAATGATGATGACCTTCATTTGACCGGTGACAGTGTGCCCCACCGAAATCCACCGATTATACTCACTTCTGATCCTTCGGTAGTTAACGGTTGTTGGTAAGTATTTTTTTTTATCCTCCATTAATGAAAAATATATCCTTCAAATTTATAATATTCATATTTATACATATGTGTTTGTTTTTAATCAGGTGGAATGACAAGATTGTAAAGAGATACGTGGTTGCCTCGTTCACTCAAAATCTTACCGATGAGTACTTCACCAACTGGACTGAAGCGAGTTATGCGCAACGAGAAAAGATGTGGATCTACTTTAAGGTAATGTAAAAATAAACAAGCCACATTAGTTTTTGAAATTAAACTAATATTTTCTATTTCTAATAACATTTTATTTTATGGCAGACTCATGTGAGGTCCATTGATTCTCGGTATGACCCTTATCCTGAGTGGAAGAGGAGGGTCACGAGATTGATTACTCACATGGTGAATGGTGTCAAATACGGAAAGAAGAAGTCGGATTGGGTGCCCGATAGTTGGAAGGAGAAGTTGGACGCAAGGTACGAGAACAATCCTGAATTTAAAAAAAAATCAGACATAAACAAGGCAAACAGAAGGTCTGGTGCTAAGGACGGGAAAGCGTTGGGCACCCACACTCTAGGCCGCAAGAGTTGCTCTGATATTTTCAAAGAAATGGCAAGTATTTCATAAATTTTTAAAATATTAAATTTGGTTAATTAATATTTTATTGTCGGATATCATTAACATATGAGTTTTCTTTGCTTTTTAAAGGGCGAGTCGGCTACACCGTACAAGGTGTTTGAGAAGACGAAGAAAAACAAGAAGGGGGAGTGGATTAACCCTAGAGCTGCTCGGACAGACGTAAGTATTTCTAATCGAGCAACTTATTGTATATTTTTCATATTAAAATGATAATTTTACAATATATTTTACTTATAAGTATATTTTTCAGACTGCTTACAATGAACTTTTGGCTCAACCAACGCCAACCGGAGAGCCTCGGGATGAGATTCAGACCTACCACGAAGCTGTTGGAGGGTTTGACAAAAAAGGAGGTTTTTTTGGGATCGGTCCATTGGGTGAAGAGGTATGGTATGAGAATCCTAGGGACAAAAGAGGAGATCGTCGATCTTGTTCTTATCGACCAAGCATGTTTAGTCAAATGCAAACTGAGAATCTGCGTCTCAAAGAAAAAATTGAAAGCACTGAAGCAACTCAAAAACAAATTCAAGAGGAAATGGCGGAAATGAAAAAAGCTTGGAGTGATATGCAGACTTTCTTTTCCACTCAGTCATGCTCAAGTATGCCAAATCATCACCGACGTGATGACTTCTCGGACGATCCTCATGGCTTTGGATGTAATAACATGTCAGTTGATCCTCCAACCACTTAGGATAGTTTAGTCAAATGCAAACTGAGATTATGACTTATTAACTTTAGAACGTATTTTATGTTAGTGTATGAATTTATGAAGACTATTTTATGTAATTCAATTTCTTACCCATGGTTTTTCTTTGTTGTTGGTTCCCGCTTAGCGGTCGACTTGGAAATATAAATCTCCGTTTGGCGGATGATGAATGTTTTGCAGGATTTGGTGATTTGGAGGTTGTAAATATGAACAATGCAATCGCATTGGGCTGGACAGCAAGCAGCTGTTTTCAGCCTATACTGCTTTAAATTCTGACGGATAATCCGTCAAAAAAAGTCAAAATTTGACCAAATTCCTGACGGATAATCCGTCACAAAAGTCAACAGTTGACCACATTTCCGACGGATTATCCGTCACAAATGAATAAAATTCCTGACGCATTATCCGTCACAAATGACCATTTCCTGACGCATTATCCGTCACAAATGAGAAATTACTGACGGATTATCCGTCACTAAAAGTCAACAAAAATCTTACCTGGAATTTTTTCTTCTACGGGTAGACCGTCAGAAGTCCGTCACAATCAGTTTTCTGACGGATAATTCGTCACAAACTTGATTTTCGTGACGAATATTCGGGACGGAAATTTCTGACGGATTATCCGTCAGAAACGCGAATTTCCTGACGGATTTCCCCTTTTCTGACGGATTTTTTCGGTCAGAACACCGCGTTTTTTTGTAGTGGAAGTTGTAATTAATGACAATTTACAATCACGAATCATCTGACAATTTTTACAAGTTACAGATCGAAGACAAGACTAGCATCCCTACAACAATCACTTATCACGGGTCAACCACATCACTAATTCATTGTGATCAGATTCAAACATAACAGTATATAATTCACTTTAATTTGTGGCATAACCATATACATGAAGAAACCATAAAGACTACAATCGCAGGGTTACATCACATAATTCGTATTTGATTAAACTTTTATATTTAAAACTTGAAGACTCGTTAAGATTTTACGTGGCTTATCATTTTGAAAACATGACTGAATATTCTAAACAGTGGAGTTGGAAATATGGATAAACAATAAATACGTTTTAAATGGCTTCCTTTGCAAAGACATGAGTCAAAACAGAACTGTGCAGTAACAATCTGACCACTGTCGACTAAAATATTTATTTCTCTCAGAATATAAGTCGTTTCAAGATGAAACCAAGAGCATTTGAAAGTTAACTCAGAAGGTTATCTTACATAAAACTTACACATTCATATAGAGAACATATTTTAAACGGCAACCCATACAAATGGATAACATTCTGGAAACTTATTACAATGTCGGTTACTTTAATATTTCACATTTTTACTTTACATCGTCATATTAAAACACAACTATTCTCAAAACATGTTGACGCATATATTGAAGCATAGAAATGACATCGCACCATATTAATATTTATTCATCATTTCAATTGTACTTGCTATCATGAAAGCGATAAGATGGCGAAACTGAAAGGTAGGATCAACTAAATAAATCAATATTCATACAAGTATACACGAATGTAACACATAGCTATATGACATTCATGGCTTAGGGCAACACATTCTGCATATCACTAGACATAGATTACTATAACATTTAAATCCGATCATTCATGTTCAAATTTAAGACAATATATTACATAGTTACGATAGCCATTTATTACTCAGATATCATATAAAATTTCTAAACACCAAAATCACATGATAATATCACTCAAAATTATTTCTCAATAAATAGACATCCATTCTCTAAAATTTCAGTGCAATCGTTCAGATCAATCTACATCTCAAAATCTGTCGTATTCTTCTAAGGCACATCATCATACAAGTCAAGCTTATGTTTCAAAATCACATTCCAATTTTCATGATCTCAACACTTGAGGATCATACAACTCAATCAACATTCAATATAAGTCTCATACAACACAGATCTCCCACCATATTTCACATCATACTTACCTCATTCCCTTCTTCTGCGAAAACGTTAGTACAATATATATATATACATATTGGGTCCTGTCCTTTATTCTATACTACCCACGCTCTATATCTCTCAAGGGTGACCAGGTTAGACTGAAAGGGCCAGTGGCTTGGTTTGAGGGGGCCCCTAACTCATCCCAATCCTGGGGCTCCTAACAGTTACTAACCTGGGGTTCATTTTATTAGACACTTTCTACGTTCATTATTATTCATTTGGTTTAGGCCCGAGGATCGTTCGCTCTGATATCACTTTGTAACACCCCCATTTATTTAAGAGCCTTTAGCAAGACATTCTCAAATAAATAGGATTGTTACCATCTCGGAATGTCCGAGGTAGTGAATAACAAAGTAAAAACAAACCAAAGTACTTTATATAAAAAAATACGATAAAGTTTGAACTTTTGATAATACAACTACTACGCAAGAATAAAAGTACAACTGATGATAACATCTAAGTATGTGATCTAATTCTAAGTAGGTCCAAGCCATGTCTCACTCCTTGCCCAAACTCCTAGTCCATCTGTCTCTGACCTGTAGAATCTACTCCCCATTCCGGATCATCGTAGGTGTACACGAATACATTGTCAACCTCGCGGTTGAGTAGGGTAACACAATAATAAATAATGCAACATAGATGATATGCAAATGTCATGATATGCTCGAGCTCAATCTCATTCTCAATCTCAAATCTCAATCTCAAATCTCAATCTCAAACCCGTGACTCCCAGCCATACCGAACCTCCCGGCAGACTATACTCGGCCGTCGCCGAAACCAGCATAACAGCTGAGGTCACCAGGTCTAGCCCTGCAGAGCTAGCCTGGGCCCAATAATATCTCACCAATAATATCTCATCATCTCAATTCCGTATCCGATGCATATGCCATGCTCATGAATGAATGCAACAACACTCTTAATCAATCATGCTATAAAATAATGAAATGCGCATACCAATAATAATAATAATCAACACTCAATTCAACCAATACCATTCTCATATAAATCATGCTAAACATCTATAACACACAATCCAACCTCCATTCATAACACATCATAGAGTATAGTGTCAGTGTAACCTACCTGGATAGCAATATAATCTAATAGCAAGCCAACAAGCAAATAGAGTTATTCCACTTCAATACCGTCACCTAACAATTAGCAAAAGTATACAATCACTACTCATTCCAAAGCTAATTGTACTCCCATTTACTTAACTTATTCATGAGCTTAATTAAATAAAACGATCACGACACAACGATTATAAAATACATAATTACTAACTAATATAAGGATATAAACAAATATAATATATAAATTAGTCAAATTAACTAAGTAAATAACATATTACACATAACGAGACCGTATTAAACACGACTACTTCAATTAGCTTGACTAACCCGTCTTTATTACTTTTATAACTAATCTTCGATTAAATGGTCGAACATAGAAAATATAGTCAAACAATTGATAACCATCACAACTATGTATAAAGGTCTTACTTAACAACCTAATAATTAAAAGTATGAACAACCTTACTAAAAATAGTAGACATACTATTACTAATAATAACAATAACAACAATATTACCAATCATAATACTAACATATAATATCAATAATAATGATAATAACATAATAATAATAATAATGATAATAATAATATACTAACAATCATAATATAATAATGATGACAATATAATAGTAATATATAGTAATAATAATAATGTTACACGACAAAGTCAAAGCTACCCTAAAACAAACGCAACAACCCACGCAGACCATCTACCTCAGCAGCCCCGCGTGACCAGCCCCTCTAACAGCCTACATACACAGCCCCTTCGACACCCCTTCTGCCGCTTGAACCACCACCACACCACTGTGGTTGCCACCCCAAGACCACGGTGCACCTACTAACACCAACCACCACCCTAGACATGACCGTATCTGCCCTCGAAACCAGTAATAAAACAGCCTGGTCGTAACATCCTTCTACCGTACCGTGTTTCCGACCCTCTGTAAACACCCCCTTAACCACCTATTAACACCACTATCACCTCAAACAACCACCACCCACGACACCCCACATCACCCAAGACCCTCCGGTGACAAACACATGATTTCGACACTACACAAAACCACCCAGAACGGTCGCCACAATCATGGATGTACACGACACCCCCTCATGCCCCTGTTCCCGCAGACTCCTGATCAGGCTGTCAAAACAACCTCCTCCGGCCACCACGCATCCTCCTATCACCACCAACCCAACCTACTAACACCCTGCTACTATTATACATGAACTCGCAACAAGATTTGACACCAGAACACGATTAAAACAGCAACCAAACGAGATAGAGTAAGGCAAACGAAAACAGAGTACGGACTATACATAGCTACTGTCGACTTTCATGGCGGTCAAAGGGATACTCACGGTGGTCCTACGATGGTTTAAATATGATAACCATGTTATTCATGCTACAAAAATTGCATACAACCTTAGTATTCAGATGTAACGATATGAGAAGATACTATAAATTACTTACGAAGTTGATGCAGTGCAAAGGTGAGAACGATTACCGTGAGGGCTGTTTCGACTTGTTTGTTCATCCTCTTTGTTCTCCTTCAAACTCATGGTGTCACGGTGGTGTTTAGGTAGGGTTGTGGATGCAGACGAGGTAGGTGGTGAGGGATTATACGAGATGGAGGCAGATTAGAATTAGGGGTTGATTAGGGTTGTTTTTGCTAAAGGCTTTTTGTTCTTGCTGGGTACTATGTCGATGTATGTGTTTAGATGTTAGGTTTAGGTTTCTACAAGTATTAGGTGGATATGGGTCGTACCCTAATCTAAGTCCGAGCCCATCACCAAAGGTCTATCACGCAAACCGGGGTCAAATACGGCTATATCCCGATCTTTAACCCGTAACATAAAATTAACGAGACATATAAATAATTTTATTAATTCAATTATGTAACAATTAATTCATTTTAAAATATAAATTATTCGTAATTACATAAGAATAATATACTTAAAACTTAAATATAAATACACTTATATAATAACCAAGTATATTTTATAATTAAATACAAAATAGGAAATTTATTTAATTATAAAATATATTATCAAAACTAAAGAAATACAAATGAAATGTCATTTTAAGAAATAGTCGTCAAATATAAAAATGATTATGAAATACGACATAATCATAAAAATACGATTTATAAAATAATAACAGTTTACATAAAATACTTTATAAACATTCCATTTGAATACTTGTATAAAACATGGTTTGACTGTCGTTAACCGAGGCTAAAATACGGGGTATTACAGTTTTGGGGGGGAATGTGTTTTAACGGCAGTATAACTTATCAATAGATGGACAAGCCCCGTCACTTGACAATTTAGGAGGCAAGACCCCATATGAGTTGTTAAATGGACAAGCCCCGTCACTTGACAATTTTCGAGTTCTAGGATGTCTTGCTTACGCCCACAATAAACAACGCCCTAAGGATAAATTTAATGAACGTGGGTCTCGCTGTATTTTTCTGGGTTATCACAAAACGCAAAAAGGGTGGTGCGTTTACGACTTGAAATCTGTAAAACCCCATATATTAGACTCGGTCAACGACAGTATATCCATGTTTTATACAAGTATTTTAAATAGAATGTTTATAAAGTATTTTACGTAAACTGTTATTATTTTATAAATCGTATTTCTACGATTAGTTCGTATTTCATAATCATTTGATATTTGATAATTATTTCATAAAATGGCGTTTCATTCGTACTTCTTTAATTTTAATAATATATTTATAATTAAATATATTTCCTATTTTATATTTATTTCTCATATATACATAATTTCTATTCTGGTTTATTTAAGTCGGAATTGTATTTAAATCCTATATTTTATATATTCTTATGTAAGCACTAATAATTTTATATTAATTTAATTAATATACTTTACGTAATTTAATTATTATAATTAAACATATGTACTCGTCTATTTTAAGTTACGAATTAGAAGCGGAATATAGACATGTAAGTGTCTTGGGATGCGTGATGGACCGAATAAGAGGAGTGTGGACTCGGGTATGACTGAGTAGAAAGAGTTGGGCTTGGGTTGTGATAGTAAGAGGCGTGTTATACAACTCCCTTTCCATCCAAACATACAAACCCTAATCCTTACCATCCACAAACTTAAATCAACCCTTTTCATTCATCGACTAAACAACCTAAAAACCCTACTTCGCATAGATGAGCGTGACACTGAGGAAGACCGACATACAACCATCATCATCGTCATCATCATCGTAGTAAGTCTACGTTGCTTTCGTTTGTGAAGTCTTTTTACGCCCTAGTATACGAGTTATGAGTCGTAGAGTCTATCATCCTCATCACCGTTTATAATTGCTTTCATTCGTTGTTTGGGTTAATAATTAATACAAGTTTATGGGTAACTGTAGTAGGGTGTTTATAGTTTATGATTGGTGGTGGTAGGGTGGCGCGTGGTGGCCGGAGCACCACCATAGAGGGGTCGTGTGTTCGTACAGGAACAGGGGAAAAACAGGCGAGAGGAGCGTGTTTTGTAGGTGTTTTGCAGGTGGTTAGGGTGGTGTCGAGGCCTGGTGGTTCCCACCAGGGAGTCATGGGAGGTGAGAGAAGGCGAGGGTGGTGTCATGTGGTGGTTAGAGTGGTGGCAGTAGCGGCTGGAGTTGGGTTTTTGTAGTGATTATAACTGTTTGTGTAGGGGTATAGTGCAGGGGGTTGAGTCGGGTTTAGCGGCTGCCGTGGTTGTTTCATGAGAGCACGATGGCATGAGTGGGCCACCCCGGAACCACCGTATTTCAGTGGGATAAAGGTGGTGGCCATAGGTGGTGTGAGACTGGTGGTTAGCGAGAGTGGCGTGAGAAAAGAGGATGGTTGGATGACGGAACGGAGTATTTCGACGGCCTGTTTTGAGCGGTTATGGTGGCCTCTGGTGGTGGCTAATGGGTGGAAGTTGTAGTGGGCAGTACGTAGTTAAGGTTGGGTCCAGTGATGACAGTTGTCGGGGACCGGACTAGTGGTGGCGGTGTCGGGAAAAAGGGCTGTAAGCCTGTAACAGACCTTTTGTCCGTGTTTTCCTGTTGTGTATACGCGGGAATCAAGTTAGTGAATTGTTTGTGGTTTATTATTATTATTATTATTATTATTATTATTATTATTATTATTATTATTATTATTATTATTATTACTACTACTACTACTACTAATGCTATTATTATTAATGCTATTATTATTAATACTACTATTATTTATTCTTCTTATTAGTATTATTATTAGTATTATTAGTTTTATGGGTGGATAGATTTGTTTAATAGGTTAGTTTAGTTTATGTTCTTAATAGTTTAATTAGTTAATTATGTGTTGTATTCAATTAGTTTAATTTACTAAGTTGGTTTATTTGTTTTATCTAGTGACGATATTTTATGAACGGACTAATTAAGTTAAATTAATTAGATGCATATAATATATAGTCTCGTTGTTCGTAATATAGTTTCTTTAATTAATTGGATAAAGAGAAATAGTATATTTGTCTACATAATTATATTAGTTAGTAATTATTCATATTATACTTGTTAGGTGACCATTTTGAGGTGGCATAATTCTGTTTACCTACTGGCTTGCTATTGGATTATATTGCTATCCAGGTAGGATACACTGACCTTATACTCTATGATGTGTTATGAATGGATGTGATACTGTGTGTTACGGACGCTGAGTATGATTGATATGAGAATGATATTGGTTGGATTGAGTGATGATTATTATTAGTATTGGTATGCGCATTACATTATTTAATAGCATGATTGATTAAGAGTACTGTTGCATTCACGAGCATGGCATGTGCATTGGATACCGATTTGAGATGATGATATTATTGGGCCCAGGCTAGTTCTACAGGACTAGACCTGGTGACCTCAGCTGTTATGCTGGTGTTCGGCGACGGCCGATTATAGTCTGCCGGGAGGTTCGGTATGGCTGGGTGTTACGGGTTTGAGATTGAGATTTGTGATTGAGAATGAGATTGAGATTGAGCTCGAGCATATCATTGCATTTTCATATCATAATTGTTGCATTATAGTTTTGTGTTACCCTACTCAACCGCGAGGTTGACAGTGTATTCGTGTACACCTACGATGATCCGGAATGGGGAGTAGATTCTACAGGTCAGAGACAGATGAGCTAGGAGCTGGGGCAGGAATGTGAGATGCATACTTTGGACCGACTTAGAATTATATCACATCTAGAGAAGTCATCAGTTGTATTTTCTTTTCCGTTATGTAATAATTGTAATAACCAAAAGTTTAAATTTTATCAGTTTTATATAAAGTATTTTGGTTGTTTTACTTTGTTATTCACTACCTCGGATATTCCGAGATGGTAACAGCTCTATTTATTTGAGAATGTCTTGCTAAAGGCTCTTAAATAAATGGGGGTGTTACAAAGTGGTATCAGAGCGAACGATCCTCAGGCCTAAACCAAATAAATAATAATGAACGTAGAAAGAGTCTATTAAAATGAACACCAGGTTAGTAACTGTTAGGAGCCCTAGGATTGGGGATGAGTTAGGGACCCCCTCAAACCAAGTCACCGGCCCTTTCAGTCTAACCTGGTTACCTTTGAGAGATGTAGAGCGTGGGTAGTATGGAATAGAGGAAAAGACCCAATGTATGTTGTACTAACAGTTTGCAGGAGCGGAATGAGGTGAGTAATGAGGTGATTCATGGTTAATGATGTGCTATGAAAGAATATGATTGGTAACTGATACGTGTCTATTTTATGATGTTTTACATCTATTTTTACACGTATTTGGTCGCTCATTTACTATGTTTTAGCCTTTATTTCCCACAAATTGTGTACTTTCGTATTTTTTTGCATTTTTGCAGATTTATGCGGAAAAGAGACGATTTAGCACCAAATTCGTATCCTCAAGTCTTTAGCTTAAATTAAGGAATAAATGGAAAGTCAACTGGAGTCAAAATCAAGTACCAAGAGTCAAAACAGAAGAAATCCGAAGATTTCCGTACAGAAGCGGTCGACCGACCAGCTAAACGGGTCGGCCGACCAGGCCCGATTTTCAATAAAGCCCAATTCTCGAAGAAGGCCGAAAATAAAAGAAGCCCAGCAGGAAGTGGTCGACCGACCAGCTATACGGGTCGGCCGACCAGCACGAAGCCCATACGATTTCTTTTTCGGAAATAAAGTAGAGTTTTAGCTTTTAGGAAACTCTTAGTTTTTATCCTATATAAACTAATCTTATGATTAGGGTTTCAGATCCATTAGAATCCAGTTTAACAGACAATAAGTTTCAGAGAGATTCAATTATTCAGTTTTATTCAAGCTTTAGTTTTGTAATCTTTCAATAGTTCCCAAGTATTCAATAAAGTTAATTCCGTTCTGCCTTAATTCCAATTGTGGTAATTCTTCTTTGATCCAGTTTCATTATTTTTCTTATTGCTTTTATTACAATTGTTAAGTTAGAATCCCAAGCTTTATTTGAATCTTGCATGCTTAGATTATTTACTATGTTCTCTATGTTTATTCCCAATTTTATATTCGTCTTAACAGTTATGAGTAACTAATTTTCATATGTTAGGATGTAGGGAATAATATGCATAGGTAAATAAAATCCGAAAATCGACCTGTAGCAGGACCACGGTCGGCCGACTGGAATAGTCGGTCGGTCGACCGAGGCCGTGGTCGGCCGACTGGAGTAGCCGGTCGGTCGACCACTCGCGTCTGTTTTCTTATTTCGTCTTTTCTTGTCAATTATAATATCCTGCAATGAGACCAATAGGAGACTTGTAGGACGTTAGTAATGACCTACCCAAGATTGAAAGATACGGGAAGGGCATTGGTTTACACCTTAAGACGGATAGGTTACTAAAGGCTGAAAGGTATGTAACCTAGAATTTAGGAATCACCCTTATTGTTGACACCCAATAATTGTGAGACCTAGGAACTAATAGCATAGGCCGAAAGGAGCTATTAGGTAGCATAGACCTAAAAAGATATGTTACACCCCCTTACGCGACTGCAATACATGTTGACCTTAGGATTTATTTTACCTTAGCTATTTATTACCCAAACATCCTAGCATCCCTTTTATTATATTTTATTCTCATCTTTATTTCTTGTTTTATTTTAATCTTTGCCTTAGATATAGTAATCAATCAATCAAACCCCCAAATTTGTTACCTTTAAACATTAACATTAAGACAATAAACATTCCCCACCTCTTTGTGGTTCGACCCTGACTTTCACTATCTATTGTTAAAGTTAGGAATTATAAATTTTATCTTTGGTACCCTCAACGACGGGCATCAGTAACCTATGTTGTGAATCATGAGATTGATATTGAATGTTGATTGAGATATATTATTTCAGGTGTTGAGAACATGAGTTTTTGAATATGAGTTTGACTTGTATGGTGATATGTATACGGGTATATGATCCCTGAACCCTTAGGTAGAGATATAGTATAATGATATGTGTAATGAGTTGATTATAAGTAGTACCTTAGTGATTTCTAGGATATAATTACGTACTTATATAAGTTGTGATTGTTACGATGGTAGAAATTAATGCATTGTTTATACATATATAATTATTGAGTTATTTAGTTGACTCTACTTTCCAGTTTCGCAATCTTTACCGTTTTCTAGATGGCAATACATGCTAATATGGTGCAATGTGGATTCAATGCTTCAAATTATATGTCAACATGTTTTGGAAGAAGAGTGGTTTTATTTAAATGTGATAATATGAAATAATTTTAAAGGAACTAAAATTTGATAAATTTTCAGAATGTTACCGTCTTTGTGCGAGCTGCCATTTAAAATGTGTTCCATATATGTATATGAAAATTTTATGTATAATAACCTTCTGAGTTAACTTCCCAATTCTTTTGGTTTCATGTTAATAGGAGTTATATTTTGACAGAAATAAATATTTTGTCGACAATGGTCAATTTGTTACTGCACAGTTCTGTCTTGACTGATGTTGTTGAAAGAGAAATCATTTAAAACATGGTTACTGTTTACGCATAACTCCAACTCCACTGTTTAGAATATATTCATTCATGTTTTCAAAATGATAAGCCACGTAAAATCTTAACAAGTCGTTATTTAATGGTGATTTTGCAAGTTGCCTAATTTTCTGTCTAATTGCTGTAAAATTTATTTCGGACCAACTGAGTTGTAAAATTTGTTATAAATAATTCCCTAAAGTTTTGCATTTCATTCCCTTTCCTATAATTGGTTGATTCATTATATTTTCTAAAAAAATATAATAGCTCGCAAAATAGCTAATCGGTTATTTAATTATGATTTTTTTTAAAGTTGCTGCATGATGTATGATTGTTGAAATGGTCAAGTTTTAAATATAAAAGTTTAGTCAAATTTGCATTATGTGATGTAACCATATAATACTCTGATATGACATCAGTAACATGAACAGTAGGCATATGATATGAATATTAACTTTTTTATACGATAATGTAACCTTGTTTATTTCGGTGAGTCTTATATAAAGTAGTTTCAATTATATGACACTATTACCTTGCTTGAATTTTGCCTATTGTCATTCTCTAAAACGATGTGTAGAAATATGAATTTTACTTCTATGATATGAATACTAAAATAATGTTTTAATTCGCCATGTATGAACCATGAGTTAGCTGATTGTCTACATTGAAGCAAATGTGTAGATTTTGTGTCAAAATTTCTAAGGGTATGTAAGTGTTAGTTGCCTTGATTTTTTTTTACTGCGTAGCATGAAATTGACAAGTATGTGTTGTTGCTTGAAAAGCCGGATGCTAGTTGTCAGTATATATAGAGTAATTAGCTTATCAAATGATTTGTGACAGTTGTTTCGGTGATCTTCTTGAACCTTGGATGTGGAATTTAATAATGGGGTTACGGGGACGTAACCAAGTTTTAAGGAGAATAGGATTGTAAAATCATGATGTTTTACGATCTGGCTAAGTGGTAGTTGTGAATGGCTGACTGAGATTTGACCATGCCTGGAGTCTGTTGTTCTAATTTGTTATATATGTTTCGGTCAATGTTGCGGTTCTTTAAGTGTCATGTACTTCTGTCGTATGTTAAACTTTGAGGACAAAGTTTCTTAAGGGGGATAAAATGTAACACTACGCGTTTTAGAGCTTGTATATATATGTACTACTTGTGTTGTCTTATGTTTGTGGGGTGTTTTGTTATCGTTAAGGGACGAAGAACTTCGGGACGAAGTTCATTTTAAGGAGGGAAGACTGTAAAACCCCGTATATTAGACTCGCTCAACGACAGTATAACCATGTTTTATACAAGTATTTTAAATAGAATGTTTATAAAGTATTTTACGTAAACTGTTATTATTTTATAAATCGTATTTCTACGATTAGTTCGTATTTCATAATCATTTGATATTTGATAATTATTTAATAAAATGGCGTTCATTCGTACTTCTTTAATTTTAATAATATATTTATAATTAAATATATTTCCTATTTTATATTTATTTCTCATATATACATAATTTCTATTCTGGTTTATTTAAGTCGGAATTGTATTTAAATCCTAAATTTTATGTATTCTTATGTAAGCGCTAATAATTTTATATTAATTTAATTAATATACTTTACGTAATTTAATTATTATAATTAAACATATGTACTCGTCTATTTTAAGTTACGAATTAGAAGCGGAATATAGACATGTAAGTGTCTTGGGATGCGTGATGGACCGAATAAGAGGAGTGTGGACTCGGGTATGACTGAGTAGAAAGAGTTGGGCTCGGGTTGTGATAGTAAGAGGCGTGTTATACAACTCCCTTTCCATCCAAACATACAAACCCTAATCCTTACCATCCACAAACTTAAATCAACCCTTTTCATTCATCGACTAAACAACCTAAAAACCCTACTTCGCATAGATAAGCGTGACACTGAGGAAGACCGACATACAACCATCATCATCGTCATCATCATCGTAGTAAGTCTACGTTGCTTTCGTTTGTGGAGTCTTTTTACGCCCTAGTATACGAGTTATGAGTCGTAGAGTCTATCATCGTCATCACCGTTTATAATTGCTTTCATTCGTTGTTTGGGTTAATAATTAATACAAGTTTATGGGTAACTGTAGTAGGGTGTTTATAGTTTATGATTGGTGGTGTTAGGGTGGCGCGTGGTGGCCGGAGCACCACCATAGAGGGGTCGTGTGTTCGTACAGGAACAGGGGAAAAACAGGCGAGAGGAGCGTGTTTTGTAGGTGTTTTGCAGGTGGTTAGGGTGGTGTCGAGACCTGGTGGTTCCCACCAGGGAGTCATGGGAGGTGAGAGAAGGCGAGGGTGGTGTCATGTGGTGGTTAGAGTGGTGGCAGTAGCGGCCGGAGTTGGGTTTTTGTAGTGATTATAACTGTTTGTGTAGGGGTATAGTGCAGGGGGTTGAGTCTGGTTTAGCGGCTGCCGTGGTTGTTTCATGAGAGCACGATGGCATGAGTGGGCCACCCCGGAACCACCGTATGTCAGTGGGATAAAGGTGGTGGCCATAGGTGGTGTGAGACTGGTGGTTAGCGAGAGTGGCGTGAGAAAAGAGGATGGTTGGATGACGGAACGGAGTATACGGGTTGTGCGAAGGCTATTTCGACGGCCTGTTTAGAGCGGTTATGGTGGCCTCTGTTGGTGGCTAATGGGTGGAAGTTTTAGTGGGCAGTACGTAGTTAAGGTTGGGTCCAGTGGTGGCAGTTGTCGGGGACCGGACTAGTGGTGGCGGTGTCGGGAAAAAGGGCTGTAACAGACCTTTTGTCCGTGTTTTCCTGTTGTGTATACGCGGGAATCAAGTTAGTGAATTGTTTGTGGTTTATGGTTGCACGTGCTATTGCTTAGCAATTATTATTATTATTATTATTATTATTATTATTACTACTACTACTAATGCTATTATTATTAATGCTATTATTATTAATACTACTATTATTTATTCTTCTTATTAGTATTATTATTATTATTATTAGTTTTATGGGTGGATAGATTTGTTTAATAGGTTAGTTTAGTTTATGTTCTTAATAGTTTAATTAGTTAATTATGTGTTGTATTCAATTAGTTTAATTTACTAAGTTGGTTTATTTGTTTTATCTAGTGACGATATTTTATGAACGGACTAATTAAGTTAAATTAATTAGATGCATATAATATATAGTCTCGTTGTGCGTAATATAATTTCTTTAATTAATTAGATAAAGAGATATAGTATATTTGTCTACATAATTATATTAGTTAGTAATTATTCATATTATACTTGTTAGGTGACGATTTTGAGGTGGCATAATTCTGTTTACCTAGTGGCTTGCTATTGGATTATATTGCTATCCAGGTAGGATACATTGATGACCTTATACTCTATGATGTGTTATGAATGGATGTGATACTGTGTGTTACGGACGCTGAGTATGATTGATATGAGAATGATATTGGTTAGATTGAGTGATGATTATTATTAGTATTGGTATGCGCATTACATTATTTAATAGCATGATTGATTAAGAGTACTGTTGCATTCACGAGCATGACATGTGCATTGGATACGGATTTGAGATGATGATATTATTGGGCCCAGGCTAGTTCTGCAGGACTAGACCTGGTGACCTCAGCTGTTATGCTGGTGTTCGGCGACGGCCGATTATAGTCTGCCGGGAGGTTCGGTATGGTTGGGTGTTACGGGTTTGAGATTGAGATTTGTGATTGAGAATGAGATTGAGATTGAGCTCGAGCATATCATTGCATTTTCATATCATAATTGTTGCATTATAGTTTTGTGTTACCCTACTCAACTGCGAGGTTGACAGTGTATTCGTGTACACCTACGATGATCCGGAATGGGGAGTAGATTCTACAGGTCAGAGACAGATGAACTAGGAGCTGGGGCAGGAATGTGAGATGCATACTTTGGACCGACTTAGAATTATATCACATCTAGAGAAGTCATCAGTTGTATTTTCTTTTCCGTTATGTAATAATTGTAATAACCAAAAGTTTAAATTTTATCAGTTTTATATAAAGTATTTTGGTTGTTTTACTTTGTTATTCACTACCTCGGATATTCCGAGATGGTAACAGCTCTATTTATTTGAGAATGTCTTGCTAAAGGCTCTTAAATAAATGGGGGTGTTACAAAATCAAAACGCCAATTCGTCTCACATGATGTCAAATTCTATGAACATTACAATGAGGCTGTGAAACACGCTGAATGGAGAGAGGCCATGGGAAAAGAAATCGACGCACTCGAACAAAATGGGACATGGAGGATTGTTGATCTCCCGGATGGGAAGAAACCCATTGGATGTAAATGGGTTTACAAAACCAAACTCAAAGTGGATGGAACGATCGAAAGTCATAAAGCTAGGTTGGTAGCTTATGGTTTCACTCAAATTGAGGGCATTGACTATCATGAAACGTTCGCGCCCGTGGCAAAGATGACCAGTGTTCGGTTATTATTAGCAGTTACAGTGGCCAAGAAATGGGATATCGCTCAATTAGACATAAACAACGCCTTCCTCCATGGCGATTTGGATGAAGAAGTGTACATAAGATTACCACAAGGCTTCCAAGATAGCATGGGCCTCGAGAAATTGGTTTGCCAAGTTGACGGATGCATTACGAGGATATGGCTTCACTCAATCACTTGCCGATTACTCTTTGTTTACAATGCACAAGTCAGGAAATTTTCTCGGTCTATTGGTGTATGTTGCTGACATGATCATCGTCAGCAATAATTCCGATTCAAGTGACAATCTCAAGCATTTTCTTGATACAAAATTTGGAATAAAAGATCTTGGTCGTTTGAAGTTTTTCCTCGGGATAGAGGTCGCACATGGAGACACAGGTTTATTTATTTGTCAACGGAAGTACGCTCTGGAAATTTTTAAAGAGGCTAAATTAGAAGGTGCAAAACCGGCGCTCACACCCATTGTTCAGAACCATGAATTGGCTCTCTCATCCAGTGCTCTATTACACGACCCGGTTATGTATCGAAGATTGGTGGGTCAGTTGGTTTATCTCACAATCACGCGGCCCGATCTCTTATACGATGTCCATACCTTATCCCAATTCGTCCAAGCCCCATGCAAAGAGATTTTGGAGGCAGCCCTACAAGTCGTTCGTTACCTCAAGGGTGATCCAGGAAAGGGGATAGTCATGAGCAAGAATACAGTGATTGAACTCAACGGGTATTCCGACTCGGATTATGCTAGATGCCCCTTAACTAGACGCTCTCTCACTGGGTATTTTATTACCTTGGGTTCGACTCCCATTTCATGGAAGGTTGGAAAGCAGCCTACAGTCAAAAAGTCCACTGCAGAGGCCGAATACCGAGCCATGGCAGCCGTCACAAGTGAACTAATTTGGCTCAAATCATTCTTGAGTTCACTCGGCATTGAGCATAACCATTCCATGCGAATTTGGTGTGACAACAAGTCCGCTTTACATATAGCAAAGAATCCCGTCTTTCACAACCGCACAAAACACATTGAAGTGGATTGTCATTTTATCCGACAACATTTAACGAGTAAAAATATTGCGGCAAGTCATGTTCAAAGCAAGGAGCAAATCGCGGATTTATTCACTAAAGCCCTTGGGACGGAAGCATTCGCATATTTAAGTCGTAAGTTGGGCATTCGCTCACCTAATGCTCCAACTTCAGGGGGAGTATGGAAGTATACATTCAGAATATTCTTAACTCTCCTTAACTATCCTTAATTATGATTTGCTCTTCGTTTTCCTTAATGTAATTATTTCCTTCCTTAATCTTAGGAGGACAGTTACATTGTTATATGTATAAATAATGGTTTTGTACTAGCTTTTTGATGAATTAATAATAAAAACGTTTCAAGGCTTTTGAGCTAATCCTTCTATTTCCGCTTTTCACTGTTTATCACATTTCAAGCATTCATCTTAAGCCACATCATCATATGCAGCTTTTTATTTTTATTTTTGTAAGTAAATGTGGGATCCAGAGCATTGTTGTTAAACTCCCGATCCGGATCGTAGGATCTTACGATTCTACGATTCAAAAAGTGGTGACCGATCCCGATCCTAGGTAGGATCTTAATTTTGTAGGATCTTACGATTCAACTTGCAACAACTTTTTCCGGAGTAAAATCTTAACCCAATCCTACGATCCTACGATTATACAACCCGATTCTACGTTATTAACATTTAATTTTTTTCAATTTCTAAAATTTTAGATATGAATTTGAAGATATAAATCTAATATAAACGATAATAATTAGTAGGCACGTGTTAAGATAAAAGTGTTTTGCTATTTAAGCACAAGATTTTAACATATTTGATAGCACAATTATGTATTTTACTTAATTTCTAGGATCTTACGATTTTACGATCCGATCCACCGATTCGATCCTACTGATTCGATCGTAAGACGCTCATCGATCCAAAGTAGGATCCCGATCCTAACAACATTGATCCAAAAAAATAAAATCAGAAATTAATTACTGAAAAATCTCTACGGTTAAGTTCTAGACATAAATGTTTACTTTTAAGTTTTTGTCACATAAATATTATTGAATAATAACCAATAAAGAATTATTTAAAATGCAACTGATTAATCCCAAAATTTTACTAATAAATTATAATAAAATAATTCAACTGTTAATAATTCAGTCCAAATTTTTGTAGGAAATAATTTTTTAAATTACTTATAAAAGTATTAATCATATTAATACTGCCAAGGATTATATCAAAAACGATTCAATAAAACCTCAATTGCAAGAATTAAACAGTCAAGAATATAGAATTAACCTTTAGTCCTATATGAGATCGACCTACGAACAACCTAGTATAAACCCAAACTTCAAGGTAGAAGTTCTCCTTAGATTGCACCCAAGATGACTGAGAAAGATCCCTTCAAAACTCCTCCTAAATTACTATTAATTATTTTAGAGTATTTGTTTTGGGATTTTAAGATGATAAACTCATCAAAGAGAACAAGAGAGAAAACAACTTATGTTTTCTTTTTCCTTGTACCACACGGCCGAAATCCCTTCTTATAGGGTTTTGGTTTGTGTTGGTATTGTACTTCTATTAGGAAACCTCCTTATATAATAATTTTCTAAGTCAGTTTCCTGGAAATCTTCTTATATTATAATATTCTAAGTCAGTTTCCTTATTCCGAATTTTCTTAAAATATCATACATATTTTAATAATTTTCGGTGTACAATTATAACTCCCGGACAACATTAATTAATTATCTTATAATTAATTAACCCAATTATATTATTCTAAAATATCATATATTAAAATATAATTAATAAATATAATATTTATATATATTTATTAGAATTACATTTAATTCATTTCTCCTAATTATTATTAAATGTTTATCATCTACTTAACTACATTTAGCTAAGATTAGCATTTACGTAATTATATCAATATATAATCACATTTCTCAGTACTATCCTATAGGTGTGACCTTTAGGGATCAGCAGATTATCGCCATCATATGACAGTAACGTCAAACTACTAGTGAGCCAATCGTTACCGATAAACGTTAACCAACTGATTAATATACTAAGTATCCATGTGTGATCCTGTAAAAGATTTATTCAAATAATCACACATTGTGGAGGACATTTACTCTAACAATCTCCCACTTGTCCTACAAGTGTGTGTGCGATTACGATTCCCATATCCATAAATTATTCTCCCACTCAATGGAAGACAAATTGCAACATGTCACCTTACAAGGTCGTATCTCCCAAGTAATCATATCAAGAGTGGTTTCCTCGACAAGAGAGTAACATAACTGATACGAATCATATTCGAGCATGGCTATGCGTTTAAGTTACTACTCCTCGAGTGGCCCTGAGAAATGTATATAAAACCTGATAAAGGATGGATATTTTCCTTGACTTATAAACTACCGATGGAAGCACAACATGAAATGGCCCGGTAAAAGTCCGATTGGCCTCCTTTTACGGTGCGACCTAGGACAGAAACCTAAACCACCCAAAAACTGTCTATATCGCATGAAATGAGCAATGGTCAAAAGAACCGACTTTAGGAATCACAATAGACGTCCCATCCACGACCAGGCACCTAATGTATCTTAACATTTATTACTCTATGTTGTGGTCACTATGTCCTATGCGATATCATATACCAATATTTGTTATTGATCAGTCAAATGCTTGACTTATGGAATATTGAACCTTTCATCCTTCAACTAAAAAAATAATCACCTGAGTTATCAGCTCATATTGGTGTTTACGGACAATGCAGACATATAAAGTAAAACAGTTCACTGTGTGGTGTTCAAAATTGTCACACAATCCACATGTAATACAATATAAAGAAATTCAATGATTTTATTAAGCAAAAATTGAAATGATCAAATATTAATCAAATAATGTTTATTACAACTCTGGAACACGTTTTATCCCCATGGATGATATGTGCCCTTCATGTTTATTATGCGGTAGTGCCTTGGTCAGCAGATCTGCAATGTTGTTATCCGTTCCAATCTTGCACAACGCTATCTCCTTTTGCTCCACGTAATCTCTTATCAAATGAGCTTTTCTGAGTACATGTCTAAATTTGTTGCTAGACTTAGGCTCTTTAGCCTGGAAGATGGCACTGCTGTTATCACAATAAAGGGTAGTTGGATCTTTCATACTAGGTACTACCTTTAGTCCTTGTAAGAAATAACGCATCCAAATAGCTTCCTTTGCAGCTTTGGAACCCGCCAAGTACTCAGACTCTGTTGTAGAATCTGTTGTCACGCTCTTCTTGGAACTCTTCCAGCTGATTGCTCCACCATTAAGAGTAAACACAAAACCCGACTGAGATTTGGAATCATCACGATCGGTTTGGAAACTAGCATTTGTGTAACCATTAGCACATAGCTCCGTGTCTCCACCATATAGCAGAGCCCAATCCTTAGTCCTTCGTAAGTACTTAAGGATGTTCTTGACGGCTATCCAGTGACTTTCACCTGAATTATTTTGGTAACGGCTGACCATACTCAATGCATATGCCACGTCTGGACGTGTGCACATCATGGCATACATGATCGACCCTACTGCCGAAGCATAAGGTTTTGGGAAAATATCCGTATATGTTCCTAATACTTTATATGCAGGATTGTAACAAATAGTGTATGATAAATAGTCATAAACGAAGAACAAGATATAAAGATTGGGATCAAGAATTAACCTTCTGTCATTGCAAAGGCCTAAGATCAGATATCAAAACAGATATCCTCCTAATCGTTGCACACAAGATGTCGTGAGAAATACCCTTTCTTGAGCTAGAAACTACAAAATTACCTTTAATTTTGTGTAAGATGAAAAGCTAGAGAGAGGGGAGGGAAGTAGTCGTGAAACTCGTACCCTTTAAGTGCAGAGTGAATGTCCTATTTATAGCTGCAAACAACCTTGCTATTAGACATCAACTAGGATTCCACAAGTCAGTATTTGGTTCTACTTACAGCACTTCACAACAACTGAACAACTTAATAATTGCTCAGACCGAAATTCTATCTTTATAGAATCGGTTATATCGCTCTCTCTTGTGTAATGTTTTATCTTATAAATATCTTATATTTATAATCCACTAATGAAATATAACCATTTATATTTAATTAAATAATTTAATCTTTATTAAATAATTTCATTACACATAATTAAATATAACATTTTATATTTAATATTTAATTACGAATTAACATTTTAATTCGTCTTAGCTAATATTATTTAATCAGTATTAAATAATTATGTCATCATTACATTGACTAACCGTTTAGTCGTATATGGTATCAATATGATTACATTTTCATCTAATCATATCTCTCAGATTCCATCCTTTAGGTGTGACTCTTAGGGACCAGTTGATTACCGCCATCTATATGACAATAACGTCCAGCTTTCTAGCAAGCCAACCGTTATTGATAAACGTGAATCAACTGGCTAAAATACAAAGTATACCCTGTGTTCCTTTAAGAGATTCATACGTGTTGTTGCACTAACTGTTTGAGGACACTAGCTCCAACAATCTCCCACTTGTCCGTACAAGTTTATGTGCGATCACCGATTCTCATATCCAATTAAATTTCTCCCACTCAATGTAAAACAATTTGCAAATCTTTAGTCACAAAGGTCGTATTTTACAAGTGATTTGTATCAAGAGTGGTTTCCCCGACTAGAGAGTAACTCAACTGATAACGAATCATTATTCGCGCTTGGCCAAGCATTTCAGTTACTACTCCTCGAGTGGCCCTGAGAAATATTAAAACCTGATAAGGGGTGGATATTTCCTTCAACTCGAATCTTGCAGATGTAAGTACAGTATGAAATGACCCAAAAAAAATCTGCTTAGCCCCAGTTACGGTCAGCTAGTGAGAAAGAAATCTAAGTCACCCAAAACTGCCCTTTATCTCAAGAAAAAATCGACAGTCAAAAGAATCGACTCAAGGAACACGATGGACGTTATATCCACGACCCGACACCGAATGTTCAGTAATATTTAGGACTCCATTGCGTCGTCACGAAAATGTCCTACGAGTTATCGTTATAATCTCGTATCTATGATCGATCAGTCAACAGTTTGACTTATGGTTTATTGAACCCACCATCAATCGACGTCGCAAAATAATTGCCAGAGTTATCAACTCGTGTAGGCGATTACGGACTAAAAAAAATATAATGTAATTCAGTTCACTTTGTGGTGTTCAATGTTGTCAGTACAATACACATGAAAGACAATATATAAAACAAAATCGATGGTGTTATAAATAGTATATGAAATAGATACAATATCCAATTCACAAAGTACTAATACAACTCAGGAACGCGTTTAATTCCCATTGAAATAACGTGCCCCTCATGTTTGTCATGTCTTAATGGTTTAGTGAGAGGATCTGCGATGTTGTCATCTATCGCAATCTTGTTTATCACTATCTCTGTAACAGCCCGTATTTTTATAATAGTAAATTTAATAATTTAAAAGTATTTTACGGAATATAATATTATTTTAATAATAAATCTTAAGTTCTAGCTTAAGTTTTCCGTTAAATTCCGTCTTAAGATATTTTAATCTTAAGACATCGTTTTACTTGGCATTTTAATCCCGACTTGAGTTTCCGTATCGCTTAGGAAAAATAAGCCCGACTCAAGTAAAGGTGAAAGGACAACTTAAAACCCTACCTAAACCTCATCCATCGACACATTCATATTCTTCATTTCATTTCACTGTAAACCCAACTTTCACCATTTTCACTTTTCTTCAAAGCTTTAAACTACGATCTCGACCCCTTCCCGAACTCCGATTGAGGTAAATTTTATATTTTCGGAATCCCCTCGAGATTTGCAACCTTTCTATCTCTTTCAATTTCCATTTCATCAACTCTCATTTCTGGGCTGTTTTGAGAAGAACTCGAGATTGCCCTCTTACAACCCGTTTTGTTGTTTGTAGGTGTCGACATTGACGACCCGGATAAGGATTCATATATTATTCAAGACTAGGCGTGAAGAAATCGCTCTTTAAGGTGACGATAATGAGAAACTCGGCCTTTTGTCTATATTAGCACTTTTGGTGTTTTGATTATGTGTTTCACATGAGATTATGATTATTGATGTCGATAGGAACTTAGTATTATGTTAATTACTGAATTATACGTTCATTATATGAGATACTTGATGAAATTGCTGTATCATATGCTTAAACATGTTTCTTGTGTTGGGTTGAAATTGTGACGGATATGGATGATTAATCGTATGTTGGGTGTTTGAGAAGTCGTTAGTCATTGCATATGTATGAGAATGGTGTATAATTACTGGGTAATGTATGTTTGGAGTAGAAATCATGTTGTAGGAACGATCCCATGAGATTTGGATGAATTTTGATATGTCGAAATGCGTTTTCTGGGAACAGGGACTCCCAGCCGGTTGGTTGACCGGCGGCCGGTCAACCGGCTGAGAGTCTCGTATGTTGATTTTTGAAGAAAGCTGAGGAAGGACCCTCAGCCGGTCGGCCGGCAGCCGGTCAGCCGGCTGGGAGCCCTTCTTTGTGTTTTGAAGTATGTAATTGAGAGTAATGGACTCTCAGCCAGCCAACCGGCAGCCTGTGGCTGACCGGCTGAGAGCCCCTCTTGGTTTTTGAAGTTTTTTTTAAGGGTCTTGCACTCTCAGCCGGCCAGCCGGCAGCCTGTGGCTGACCGGCTGAGAGCCCCTGATCGAATTGTTTTGCTCATAACTTATATTTCGCATGTCGGATTTGATTGATTCTTTTTCCGTATGTTTCGTATGCTTGTTTGAAGTCCCAAGAAATTGGGCGGCACTTATGTCGGGTTCGGTAATGGATTTGAGGATGAAAGACCCCCCGGCCGGGCAACCGGAAGGGAGACCGGCTCTCGCCTCAAATTAGTTTCCGAAGTTGGCTAAGTGTTTCATGGATGTTTATTGATGAGATATTTAAGAAATGATTGTCATTCGAATTTGAGTTGTTGTACATCTTAGAGATGACATTTGTGATTTGGGTAAACCTGCTGTGCGCTGCTATAGTACTCGAGTTCTCACTTGACTCCATTGTGTAGCTGGTTGGCCGTAGTGGCTTGGTCCTCACGGTCAGGTCTTAGATTGTCTGCCCGCCTTCGGGCGTATCTCGTTCCTAGCTAGTTCGGGTCTTGGGGGTGCCTCGTGCACTTGTCGAATCGGGGATCGTGATTCGTTCCGCTCCGAGAGTCTGGCCAGGTTTAAACTAGGACAGTCTTTTGATGTCGTCCTACCAGGGGGTTGTATAGTCTGAGATTGGGGATGTCGTAGTATATAGTCGAGTCGATTGTCGGCCTGCTCATAGTAGTCTAGTAGAGTCACTTGGCTGATCAATCTAGTAAGAGTCGAGTCGCTTGGATGACCTATCTCTTATTTGTAGAGTCACTTGGTTGGCCTATAGTTGTTAGAGTCGAGTCACTAGGTGACCTATCTCTTGTTGATATAATTGGATGTTGAGTATGCCTTAGTTGCATTTGTGATTGTATGATACTTGGTTATCTTAGTATTGTTCGTCCAAGGCATTGGACGACTCTTAGTCCGGTTTCGTAAATGGTTTGGATTGAAAGACCCCCCGGCCGGGCAACCGGAAGGGAAACCGGCTCTCCTTCCAAATAGTTTCCGAAGTTGGTTGAGAGCCTTGCATAAGTATTTGCATGTTGACTTGAGATTCGGGTATTGAATCTGTATGCTTCACATGTTATATATATGCTGGAGTATATTGTATGCCTTATGTGTTATGTGTCATTGACAATAGGTGGCTAGGAGCACTCTAGTCACTCCCCACTGACTGTGGCGCACATGTTGAATGTGTGTAGGTACATGAGGCTGTTTGCAGGGGGTTACGTTGAGGCTAGCGAGCGATGATCCTTCATCGTTGACTTTTACCTTATCGTGTAGCTAGACCTTAGACTTATGTTTCAGTATTTTGTCCCTGTAGGGATATGCTATCCCGGGCTGCTTTGTATCGTACTTAATACTTATTTATGTTTTATCTTTCGCATGTTTAGATTTCTAAAACACCTCGCATGTTTAGTTTTGTTAAAAAAGTTTTATTTCCGCTGCATTTTTGGTACTTTGAATGTTTTATATTTCCGTTTTCGCGAGGGGTTTTACAGTTGGTATCAGAGCGTTATCGCTCCCGACGCACTCATGTAATCCCCAAACTTAACTTGACCAAAAACTTGAATAATGAATGAGAGATTTGGGTAGACTTAAGGACAAGTGGTAGACTGTGTGTACTTGCTAATTGCTAAGGTAACATTGTTTTCTCTTTTGAAGGATGTTGAGACCTAGGGCTGCTGATAACATTGTGCTGCAAGCAATTCAGCATTTGCTTGAGACTCAGAGACAGCAAGCAGGGAATGTTCCACCTCCTCCACCGCCAGGCAACGAGGCTAATCGCCCTGGTAGTTTCTCTTGGATAGCTTCGCAGATGTCCCGTAGTCATGTGAAGACTTATGGAGGTGAGGTTGATCCGGTAGCTCTTACCGAGTGGTTCAGGGAGATGGAAAAGAGCTTTACCCTGTATGCGGTGGGTAGAGAGGATAGAGTGCGGCTAGCCACTCACTTTCTGACCCTTGAGGCCGATAGGTGGTGGGCATTGACTGGACCTACTTTCACCTTGATCCTTTGTTCGATTGGGAGGCTTTTAAGGATAAGCTCGAGACGAGGTTTTATCCTAAAGAGCTCAGATCACAGCGACTCAAAGAATTCATGGATTTGAAGCAAGGCAAGATGTCAGTTCAGGAGTTTACCGACCGATTCAACCAACTTGCTCATTTCGCAACTAGGTTTGTCAGAGATGAGGCGGAGAGAGTCTACTTTTACCGTGGGAAGCTAGGACCGCGCATCGAGAGCATGGTTCGTCGTGACTCGACTTCTTTCGTTGAGGTCTATGATGATGCTATTTGGGCAGAGAGTTCCATCCGAGCCATAGATGCTGAGATTAGAGCTTCTTCTTCTTCTGCTCCCTTTTCCTCACAGACTTCCTCCTTTGAGAAGAGATCCTTTGATCCTTCACCTGATTCTCCGGTACCTCAGTTTAAGAAGTTCAAGAGGTTTGACCCATCTAAGGTCAAGGACCCGGTGCCTGTACCTAATGCTCCTCTGAAGTGTTTCAAGTGTCATAAGGATCTTCACCTTGGAGTTGACTGCAACGGCGACCCCTACACCTGCTTTGCCTGCAACAAGACCGGACATCGCTCCTTCGAGTGTCCCGAGAGGAAGATTGTCGCTGGTAGAGCTGCTACTGCTGCTGGTGCCGTTCAGAGACCGAAGCCCAAAGGTACCGTGTACGTGATGAGTCGTGCTGCAGCTGAGGCTTACCCTCACCTGGTCACCGGTATGCCTCCATTGATGTTTCCATTTTTGCCTATAAGGCGTTGTCTTAAGCTCAACCATGTTCTTCTTTCGTGTCTTGCACCGAAGTGTTCTCCCTTTTTCTGCTTTCTTTTTCTGCTCTTGGTGACTTCTTTGGGAATTTCCTTCCTTTTGGCGGTTGTAGACCTCTATGGTTTTTACAAATTTTATTGGTTCAACGTTTGAAAGATCTAAAAAGTTGATTTTTAGAAAACTTGGTTTTAAGAAGTTGGAAAATTTTACAGCTTTGATGGATTTCGGCGTTGATTTGCCACTTGAACTCGTTATTAGAGACGTCTGATAACCTGTACTATGCCTATCAACATCTGATCGATCTAAATTTTGAAGTTTTCATCGGTTTTCACCTTGGTTTTGCCTTCGGATTAGAATGTCAGGTTCTTGAATGGATGCGCAACGAGAACCCCAACGTTCCTTGATGGAGGCTCGACTACGGATTTTACTTTTGAAACTTTTGGAAAGAAGCCTAAGCTTTTGTATATCAAGGTTTCTGTGAAAGTTTTAATTGTTAATGTTGTCCTTGTAACTGCTTTCAAGTTTCGAGGACGAAACTTTTTAAAAGATGGGGTGATTGTAACAGCCCGTATTTTTATAATAGTAAATTTAATAATTTAAAAGTATTTTACGGAATATAATATTATTTTAATAATAAATCTTAAGTTCTAGCTTAAGTTTTCCGTTAAATTCCGTCTTAAGATATTTTAATCTTAAGACATCGTTTTACTTGGCATTTTAATCCCGACTTGAGTTTCCGTATCGCTTAGGAAAAATAAGCCCGACTCAAGTAAAGGTGAAAGGACAACTTAAAACCCTACCTAAACCTCATCCATCGACACATTCATGTTCTTCATTTCATTTCACTGTAAACCCAACTTTCACCATTTTCACTTTTCTTCAAAGCTTTAAACTACGATCTCGACCCCTTCCCGAACTCCGATTGAGGTAAATTTTATATTTTCGGAATCCCCTCGAGATTTGCAACCTTTCTATCTCTTTCAATTTCTATTTCATCAACTCTCATTTCTGGACTGTTTTGAGAAGAACTCGAGATTGCCCTCTTACAACCCGTTTTGTTGTTTGTAGGTGTCGACATTGACGACCCGGATAAGGATTCATATATTATTCAAGACTAGGCGTGAAGAAATCGCTCTTTAAGGTGACGATAATGAGAAACTCGGCCTTTTGTCTATATTAGCACTTTTGGTGTTTTGATTATGTGTTTCACATGAGATTATGATTATTGATATCGATAGGAACTTAGTATTATGTTAATTACTGAATTATACGTTCATTATATGAGATACTTGATGAAATTGCTGTATCATATGCTTAAACATGTTTATCTTGTGTTGGGTTGAAATTGTGACGGATATGGATGATTAATCGTATGTTGGGTGTTTGAGAAGTCGTTAGTCATTGCATATGTATGAGAATGGTGTATAATTACTGGGTAATGTATATTTGGAGTAGAAATCATGTTGTAGGAACGATCCCATGAGATTAGGATGAATTTTGATATGTCGAAATGCGTTTTCTGGGAACAGGGACTCCCAGCCGGTTGGTTGACCGGAGGCCGGTCAACCGGCTGAGAGTCTCGTATGTTGATTTTTGAAGAAAGCTGAGGAAGGACCCTCAGCCGGTCGGCCGGCAGCCGGTCAGCCGGCTGGGAGCCCTTCTTTGTGTTTTGAAGTATGTAATTGAGAGTAATGGACTCTCAGCCAGCCAACCGGCAGCCTGTGGCTGACCGGCTGAGAGCCCCTCTTGGTTTTTGAAGTTATTTTTAAGGGTCTTGCACTCTCAGCCGGCCAACCGGCAGCCTGTGGATGACCGGCTGAGAGCCCCTGATCGAATTGTTTTGCTCATAACTTATATTTCGCATGTCGGATTTGATTGATTCTTTTTCCGTATGTTTCGTATGCTTGTTTGAAGTCCCAAGAAATTGGGTGGCACTTATGTCGGGTTCGGTAATGGATTTGAGGATGAAAGACCCCCCGGCCGGGCAACCGAAAGGGAGACCGGCTCTCGCCTCAAATTAGTTTCCGAAGTTGGCTAAGTGTTTCATGGATGTTTATTGATGAGATATTTAAGAAATGATTGTCATTCGAATTTGAGTTGTTGTACATCTTAGAGATGACATTTGTGATATGGGTAAACCTGCTGTGCGCTGCTATAGTACTCGAGTTCTCACTTGACTCTATTGTGTAGCTGGTTGGCCGTAGTGGCTTGGTCCTCACGGTCAGGTCTTAGATTGTCTGCCCGCCTTTGGGCGTATCTCGTTCCTAGCTAGTTCGGGTCTTGGGGGTGCCTCGTGCACTTGTCGAATCGGGGATCGTGATTCGTTCCGCTCCGAGAGTCTGGCCAGGTTTAAACTAGGACAGTCTTTTGATGTCGTCCTACCAGGGGGTTGTATAGTCTGAGATTGGGGATGTCGTAGTATATAGTCGAGTCGATTGTCGGCCTGCTCATAGTAGTCTAGTAGAGTCACTTTGTTGATCAATCTAGTAAGAGTCGAGTCGCTTGGATGACCTATCTCTTATTTGTAGAGTCACTTGGTTGGCCTATAGTTGTTAGAGTCGAGTCACTAGGTGACCTATCTCTTGTTGATATAATTGGATGTTGAGTATGCCTTAGTTGCATTTGTGATTGTATGATACTTGGTTATCTTAGTATTGTTCGTCCAAGGCATTGGACGACTCTTAGTCCGGTTTCGTAAATGGTTTGGATTGAAAGACCCCCCGGCCGGGCAACCGGAAGGGAAACCGGCTCTCCTTCCAAATAGTTTCCGAAGTTGGTTGAGAGCCTTGCATAAGTATTTGCATGTTGACTTGAGATTCGGGTATTGAATCTGTATGCTTCACATGTTATATATATGCTGGAGTATATTGTATGCCTTATGTGTTATGTGTCATTGACAATAGGTGGCTAGGAGCACTCTAGTCACTCCCCACTGACTGTGGCGCACATGTTGAATGTGTGTAGGTACATGAGGCTGTTTGCAGGGGGTTACGTTGAGGCTAGCGAGCGACGATCCTTCATCGTTGACTTTTACCTTATCGTGTAGCTAGACCTTAGACTTATGTTTCAGTATTTTGTGCCTGTAGGGATATGCTATCCCGGGCTGCTTTGTATCGTACTTAATACTTATTTATGTTTTATCTTTCGCATGTTTAGATTTCTAAAACACCTCGCATGTTTAGTTTTGTTAAAAAAGTTTTATTTCCGCTGCATTTTTGGTACTTTGAATGTTTTATATTTCCGTTTTCGCGAGGGGTTTTACAATCTCCTTTTACTCAGTAGTAGAATCTGGAATAACACTCTACATGGAATTTTTCCAACTGACAGCAGCGCCATTAAGAGTAAAACGAATTTAGACGGAGATTTTGAGTTATCGCGATCCGTTTGGAAGCTAGCATCTGCGTAACCGTTTGCGCAAAGCTCGGTGCCTCCACCATAAGTCAATACCCAATATTTAGTCCTCCGTAGGTACTTAAGAATGTTTTTCACAGCCATCCAGTGTGGTTCACCTGGATTGCCTTGGTATCGACTCGTCATACTCAAAGCATATGCCACGTCTGGACGTGTGCATATCATGGCATACATGATCGATCCTATAGCTGACGCATAAGGAATGCGACTAATGCGCTTGACCTCTTCCGGTGTCTTAGGTGCCTGAGTCTTACTCAAATGCACCCCCGAGATCATCGAAAGTAACACCTTTTTGGAGTTGGTCATGCTGAATTTGTCAACAATCTTATCTATATAAGACACCTGACTCAGTGATAACATCCGTCGTGATCTATCTCTATAGATACGGATTCCCAATATACATTGCGCCTCACCCAGATCTTTCATCTGGAAATGGTTCTTTAACCATACTTTAACCGAAGATAAGAGGGATATGTCATTTCCGATCAAGAGTATATCGTCGACATACAACACCAGAAAGACGATCTTGCTCCCACTCGACTTGATATATAAGCATGGTTCTTCGACTGATCGAATAAAACCATTCTTTTTTATCACTTGGTCGAAGTGATGATTCCAACTCCTAGATGCTTGCTTAAGTCCATAAATGGAACGCTTAAGCTTGCACCCTTTCTTAGGATTTTTAGGATATGTCAAACCTTCGGGTTGTACCATGTACAAGTTCTCCTCCAAGTAACCGTTTAAGAAGGCGGTTTTCACATCCATTTGCCATATTTCATAGTCATGAAATGCAGCAATCGCTAAGATAATCCGAATGGAACGCAGCATGACTACGGGTGCAAAAATCTCATCATAGTGCAACCCTTGCACTTGAGTGAAACCTTTTGCCACTAGTCGTGCCTTATAGGTGTCTGATTGTCCCTCCATGGAGCGCTTTATTGTAACAACCCGACCCACCACGGTCATAACACACCCCCAATAATATGGGAGGTATGCATTTGGGCCCATTATTTGTCCTCACTTAAGCCCAAAAGCACAAGGCCTTGTTACTAAGTGGTGGGTGGAAGTTATTATAAACATATCACAAGCCTCACATTCTACCGATGTTGGACAACTTTCCTCTCACACTCTTGGGGTGTTACAAACTCCCCCACTTAAAGAACACAACGTCCTCGTTGTGCCTCAAACTTGACCACAACCAGGGCCAGAATCCTCCCCCGCTAGGTGTGTGACCCGGGTACTCCCGACCACAGGCTCACCACACGGTCGCAGGGTCGCTCTGATACCATTTGTAACAACCCGACCCACCACGGTCATAACACACCCCCAATAATATGGGAGGTATGCATTTGGGCCCATTATTTGTCCTCACTTAAGCCTAAAAGCACAAGGCCTTGTTACTAAGTGGTGGGTGGAAGTTATTATAAACATATCACAAGCCTCACATTCTACCGATGTGGGACAACTTTCCTCTCACACTCTTGGTGTGTTACATTTATCTTATAAAGTCATTTACACTGAAGAGGTCGTACCTTATCAGGCAAATCAACCAACTCCCATACGTCATTCTCGTACATGGAGTCCATTTCGGATTGTGTGGTAGTAAGCCATTGCTTTGAGTCGGAACAGGTCATGGCACCTTTATAGATCACGGGTTCGTTCCTCTCTAAGAGAAAAACGTCAACTCTGTCAAGTTCCTCGATCATACCGATGTATCTATTTGGAGGAATGGAGTGTCTACCCGACCTTCTGGGTTCCTCAGGAATACTGAACGCAACAGAAGATGAAGGAACGGTTTCCTCCATTGGTTGCTCAGTAGTTGGTTCTTGAACCTCCAACAGATCAAAGGTTCTATTACTTGCCGTATTCCCGAGAAACTCTTTCTCTAAGAACTTCGCACTAGCTGCAACAAAAACGAGGTGTTCGGTAGGAGAATAGAAGTAATGACCAAACCTTCCTTTTGGATAACCAATAAAGTATGTCTTGACCGATCGCGGGCTAAGCTTATCCTCGAGTCTCCACTTGACATAAGCCTCGCAGCCCCAAACCCGAATAAAGGACAAGTTAGGGACGGTTCCCTTCCATATCTCATATGGAGTCTTGTCAACAGCTTTAGACGGACTTCGGTTAAGTATAAGAGCAGTTGACAATAGAGCAAAGCCCCATAATGAATCTGGCACAACTGTGTGACTCATCATGGATCGAACCATATCTAATAGTGTTCGATTTCTCCGTTCGGACACACCATTTAATTGTGGTGTTCCAGGTGGAGTTAACTGTAGTACTATACTACAGTCTTTAAGGTGTTGATCAAACTCATGCGAAAGGTACTCACAACCACGATCTGATCGTAGTGCTTTAATCTTTCTATCCATTTGGTTTTCAACCTTCGCCTGGTATTCCTTGAACTTTTCAAAGGATTCACTTTTATGCTTCATTAAGTAGACATATCCGTATCTACTTAAATTGTCCGTGAAAGTGATGAAATATCTATAGCCATCTCGTGCGGTGATTGACATAGGTCTACATACATCTGTATGTACGAGGCTTAATAGGTTAGCAGCGCGCATTCCAACACCTTTGAAGGAAATACGAGTCATTTTGCCTATGAGACATGATTCACATGTGCCAAATGATTCATAATCAAATGGAGATATAACGCCATTCTGTCTTAGCTGCTTTACACGTTTCTCATTTATGTGTCCCATACGGCAGTGTCATAGATATGTTTGATCTTTGTCACCAACCTTTAGTTTATTATTATTCATGTGTAATATTTCAGCCGATTGATCTAAGACATATATACCATTCATGAAAACCGCTTTACCATAAACCATTCTATTTAAAGATAAAATACAGCTATTATCCTTTATTAAGAATGAAAATCCGTCTTTATCGAGTACGGAAACTGAAATAATGTTCTTAGATAAACTGGGTACATAATAACAGTTATACAGATATAACTCGAATTCGCTCGGTAGCTGGATCACATATGTTCCCATGGAAGCAGCAGCAACTTTTGCTCAATTCCCGACTCGCAGGTCCACATTATCCTTTGCGAGAGGTGTGATGTTTTTTAGGCTCTGCAAATGATTACACAGATGAGAACCACAACCAGTATCAAGTACCCAAGTTCCGAAACTTGCATGATTAATCTCAATAATATGAATATAAGATGACATACCAACAGGAGTGACGCGGCCTGCTTTTATGTCCTCATGGTACACTGGACAGTTCCGCCTCCAATGCCCAGTCTTGTGGCAATGGTGGAACTCAATGTCACCTTCTTAGCTCGTTGTTTTGCCTCGCGAGCTACTTGTCTTACCATGCCCACTCTTAAATCCGGCCCTTTTGAATTTAGGAGGCTTAGCTACTGTTAGCTCTGCTTGAGCTTTTCCCTTACCCTTTCCCTTTTTTGCAATCATGAGAACGTTTTGCTTTATGCTCCTACTTAAATTAAGATCCTTCTCGGTTTGTACGAGAAGGGAGTGTAGCTCATGAGGACTTTTCTTCATGTCATTCATGTAATAGTTTGGCCTAAATAAGGAAAAACCATCATGAAGTGAATGAAGCATTCGATCAATGATTACGTTCTCACTAATCTTGCAGTTCAGGGACTCCAATTTCTCAGACATTCTCAATCATATTGAGAATGTCTGGGCTAACTGGTTGGCCCTTTTCGAGTTTCGCATCAAAGAAACGACAGGTGTGCTCATATGAAACGATTCTCGGTGCTTTTGAGAATTCGTTTGTGAGCGTGGTGAAAATCTTATTTGCACCATGGGAAATGAAGCGTCTTTGCAAAAATGAGTACGTTCTTTATCGCACCCGCTTCCATAACGAAATCACTATAAGCTTGTGATACGTTAGCTCTAGCAGTGGGGCCTGGGTTAGGTGGTAATGGCTCAGTTAAATACTTAAGCTTACCATCAGCTACAACTACATTCCGTAATGCAGCCTCCAGTCCGCAAAGTTGGACCCATCATTTTTCAGTCGCGTGGACTGATTCATGTGGTCCATGAAAGCCTTAAGCCAGGATTCTTTTCTTTGTGTGGCACTAGGCATAGGGGCATCATTATGACCAGCCATAGTATTTGTAGTATTATAGTTTTGTAAATAGTATAGCAAAAACAGTTTAATGCGATGACTTTAGCATTTATATAATTGATCTTCCTCAAGAACTATATAAACGATCCCAAGACTCAATTTTAGTAAATTGATAAGCCAACCTCGGCTAATTCTACATTTAGAATTCTTGGTCGATAAATTTCTGTAAATTCTATCTGTAGTCCACCACAAGTCCACAACCACAGGATCCTACGAGGGTCATGATGTTGAGGTAAAATAAGTCAACAGCTACTACTTACCCAACGTAGAAGGGGTCATATAGAGAGTAAGGTCCTATATGCCTGGCGACGAAGAAGGGATTCATAGTAATTTGACTTATAAAAGACTAATCTCAATTTTAGGTTATAGAGGAAGATCCCATCATCTTTAATTTTAATTCATTTAAGTGAACAAATATCTAGCATGCGAGAATGAATAAACTAAGGTGATGGCTTTAAGGAAAAACATGTGACATCTGTATGTCAACACAGACTAGCATACATACTATATGAGTCATATTTCATGCAACTCAGGTGGTTTTGTTTAGTCGGAAAAATGATGCAAAACAAATATATGAATAAAAAGCAAAACGGAAATAAAAACGAAAATAAAGCAAGTCCTAATGTGGCCTATCCTACCAAAAGAACAAAAAAACAACTTGGAATCCATTCAGCAATGGACCCTCGAAGCTTGTCTTGACTTGATGTTCCTTCTTGGTGATGTAGTGGGAGTGAGCAATCCGATCTCCGTCTTGGTATTCTTAAATACATTTGAAGAATTACATAATAAAATCCTATTATTACATTCTAATTCCCAAAAACGTAAAACAAATATTACACAAGGGATATTTGAGATCTCATAAATACATCACAAATTATGTTTCCTTCATTACGAAAACATAATTTATTCAGGCCACACTAAGTATTACAAAATACAACTGATTGCAAAAGCGTAAATAAATCCATTATTCATTCATTCAACAATATAAAATATAGAATGCATCATACTAATTAAATTAATCTTTCAAGACATAATTCCGTAATTACGTAGAGTAATTTATCCAACCCACCAACTAATGATTTAAATTATGTGATAATTCCGTAATTAATCTCATAATTTTAATAAAACAAACATATTCATATTATCGTATAATATGAATTAATCCAACATTATTTTAAACCGTTTTAAAATAATTAGGTATCAAAACTAGTGAACTTTTTCACCCAAAAATTACACATTATCAATATAATGTATAATAAAAAAAACACGAAAGACATACAGCCCGCGATTTAAAAAGAAAAGCCGAGATAAAAGGAGAAAAAAAGAAGAAAAAAAACAACAAAACAGACTTCCAGCGCTTCAAAAACGCTGAAACACACAAAGCGCCGCAATTTCCAGAAAAGCGCGATTAAATCAAGCTGTAACAGATTTTCTGACGCTTTTAAAAACACTAAACGACATTACTTAAAACGCCATTAACAGTGAACGACGCTTATTAAAAACAGATTCGCGACACTTTTAAACGCTGATGATCAAACCCCGACGCTTTAAAACTGCAGCATAACAAAAAAAAATTGTCGCTACAAAGCGTCAGCCCCAAAACGTCGCAAAAGTTTGCTGTTTCCAGCCTGAAACACGCAAATCTGGTTTTTTTTTAAATTTATTTGTTTTTCTTTAAAAAAAAACACACATGAACTTGAATAACTAATGTCGTGTTGCGAATTACGAGATCGATAACCTTCAAAATTCTAATCTTTATTAGTCATAATTGTAATCTTAATCATTCAAATTAAGATTATAAAACGAATATCAAGATTATGGTGGAATCGATTATTTAGCAAATTATATAATTCAAGAACATGTGAGACGATTTCCTTTCACGTTTTAATTCAATCCTCATTAAATTAAAACATCTACAAATTTATTATTTTGTTATTTTAACTGTTTAAGACAACAATAACAATAAATCAAAAAGGGAAAACGACGAACAAAAAAAAATTTCTCGGCTAGAAAAAAAACGCACGGCTTTTTTTTTCTTTAAATTTTCTCAAAACGTTTATGAAAAACATACAAAATAAAATTTGTAAGCCTTATTCTCTGAGACAACTTGTGGGAAAATATTCGTATATGTTCCAAATATTTTATATGCAGGATTATAACAAATTTATAGTGTATGATAAATAGTCATAAACGAAGAACATGATACAAATATTGGGATCAAGAATTAACCTTCTGTCCTTGCAAAGGCCTAAGATCAGATATCAAAACAAATATCCTCCTAATCGTTGCACCCAAGATGTCCTGAGAAATACCCTTTTCTTGAGCTAGAAACTAAAAAATTACCTTTAATTTTGTGTAAGATGAAAAGCTAGAGAGAGGAGGGAAGTAGTCGTGAAACTCGTACCCTTTAAGTGCAGAGTGAATGTTCTATTTATAACTGCAAACAACCTTGCTATTAGACATCAACTAGGATTCCCCAAATCAGTATTTGGTTCTGCCTACAACACTTCACAACAACTGAACAACTTAATAATTGCTGAGACCGAAATTCTATCTTTATAGAATCGGTTATATCACTCTCTCTTGTGTAATGTTTTATCTTATAAATATCTTATATTTATAATCCACTAATTAAATATAACCTTTTATATTTAATTAAATAATTTAATCTTTATTAAATAATTTCATTACACATAATTAAATATCATTTTATATTCAATTACGAATTAACATTTTAATTCGTCTTAGCTAATATTATTTAATTAGTATTAAATAATTATGTCATCATTACATTGACTAACCGTTTAGTCGTATAGGGTATCAATATGATTACATTTTCATCTAATCATATCTCTCAGATTCCATCCTTTAGGTGTGACTCTTAGGGACCAGTTGATTACCGCCATCTATATGACAATAACGTCAAACTTTCTAACAAGCCAACCGTTATTGATAAACGTGAATCAACAGGCTAAAATACAAAGTATACCATGTGTTCCTTTAAGAGATTTATGCGTGTTGTCACACTAACTGTTTGAGGACACTAGCTCCAACAAAGGTATCCGACTCATGCGTTCGGTTTCTTCCGGTGTTGTAGGTGATTGTTTCTTACTCAGATGCACCCCATGAACAACAAGAAGGTAACCTCTCTTGGAGTTTGTCATACTGAATCTGTCAAGAATCTTATCTATATAATCTTCTTGACTCAATGCCAACATCCTTTTCGATCTATCTCTATAGATACGGATGTCTAGAATCCTTTGTGACTCACCCAAATCTTTCATTTTGACATGGTTCTTTAACCATGTCTTAACCGACGAGAGCATGGGAATGTCGTTTCCAATCAGTAGTATGTCATCTACATACAATACTAGAAACACGATTTTACTCCCACTTGACTTGATATACAGACATAGTTCTTCGACACTTTGAATGACTCCGTTCTGTTTTATCACTTCATCAAAACGATGAATCCAACTCCGTGATGCTTGCTTAAGTCCATAGATATAACGCTTAAGCTTGCACACTTTCTTAGGATGTTTAGGATCGATGAAACCCTCAGGCTGTATCATATACAGTTCTTCTTCCAAAAACCCGTTTAGAATGGCGGTTTTCACATCTATTTGCCAAATCTCATAATCATGAAATGCGGTTATCGCTAAGATAATCCGAATAGATCTAAGCATTACGACTGGAGCAAATATCTCATCATAGTATAACCCGTGTACTTGAGTGAAACCTTTTGCCACCAATCGTGCTTTATAAAAAAATTGGTTGTCCATCTAGAGCACGCTTTATCTTATAAAGCCATTTGTACTGAAGGGATCTTACCTTTTAAGACAAATCAACCAAATACCATACTTGATTCTCTTGCATGGAATCTATTTCGGACTGCATGGCTTCGAGCCATAGCTTGGAGTTGGAACAGGTCATGGCTCCTTTGTAGGTAGCTGGTTTGTTACTCTCAAGGAGTAAAATGTTTTCTACACCACCTTCCTCAACCATACCAATGTATCGATCTGGGGGGTGAGACACTCGAACCGACCTCCTAGGTTCCTCTGGAATGGATACCATAGTAGACGTGGAAGGAACACTTTGTTCCATCACACTGTTGGTTTCTGGTTCTTGAACCTCTGACAGATCAAAAGTTCTACTACTCTGTTTGTTCGAGAGAAACTCTTTCTCTAAAAACTTCGCACTAGCCGCAACAAACACTCTTTGTTTGGTAGGTGAATAAAAGTAGTGACCAAAAAATCCTTTTGGATAACCCAGAAAGTAAGTCTTGACCGACCGTGGGCCTAGCTTGTCTTCGTGTCTCCACTTGACATAAGCTTCACAGCCCCAAACCCGAATAAAAGACAAGTCAGGAACTTTTTCTTTCCACATCTCATATGGAGTCTTGTCCGCTGCTTTAGTCGGACTTCGGTTAAGTATTAGAGCATCCGATTGAAGAGCAAATCCCCAAAATGAATCGGGCACAACCGTGTGACTCATCATGGATCGAACCATATCTAATAAAGTATGGTTGTTAGGTGGTGGTGGTGGTGGTGGTTGTGTTGTCGTGTTGACTTTTATTTTTTAAATTTTTTTCAGATCTAGCCGACAACGCCTCCTCTAATTTATTTATTTTGATTTGTTTCGTCGTGGTGGTTGTTGGCGCTTATTTTTGGTAGTTAGGTGGTGGTGGTGGTGGTGGTTTTTTTTTTGTGTTGGCTTTTATTTATTTTTTATTTTTTCCGATTTACTTGTTTTGTCGTTGTAGGTCAGTGGTGGAAGACGGTGGTGTTGTGAGTTTTTTTAAATTTTCAGATCGTGTTTTATTGTTTTTTTTTTGTTTTTTTCAGATCTACTTTGTGTTATTATTTTTTATATTTTTTCAGATCTATTTTGTTGTGGTTGTGGCTTGATGGTAGAGGACAGTGGTAGTGTTTGTTGGTATAGGACAGTGGTGGATCGGACCAAAGTTATACTCGTAAAGAGTAAAGTTACGCTCCTAAAACAATAGAGTTTCACCCCTAAAATAATGGAGTTTCACCCCTAAAATAATAGAGTTTTCTTCCTAAAACAATGGAGTTTCACCCCTAAAATAATAGAGTTTTATTCCTAAAACAATGGAGTTTCACCCATAAAACAACGGAGCTCCACCCTTAAAACAATGGAGTTCCACCCATAAAACAATGGAGTTTCACGCATAAAACAATGGAGTTCCACGCATAAAACAATAGAGTTAGACCCGTAAAACAATAGAGTTTCAACCTTAAAACAATTGATTTATACTCATAATTTTTTATATAAAAAATCGCATTAAAAAATCAAAGTTACACTCATACAACATTAGAGTTACACTCATAGGTCTATTGAGTTACACGCGTACAACATTAAAGTTACACTCATAAGTCTCTGAAACTCAAAAGTGAGTAATTGGAAATTAAAATTATGAGAGGGAAAATTTAATAAAGCATTGATTGCATGTTTAGTGAGTGTTTTTTTAAACTCAACCATTAATTTTGTTTTAATTCAACGATTTAGATGAGGACTCAAGAACTCAACCAAACTAGTGGACTCATTTGAACACCTCTCTCTCTCTCTATATATATATATATCACTATAAGAGGAGATATCCTTAGAACACAAACGGCCGTTTATATGGGAGGATTACATGAAATTCTCTTAAAACCAAGTACAACTATTTAATGGTAGGAATAGCAAACAAGTGATTTTTCCTCCTCATTGTTAACCCATATGATTCATCCATGTCAAGTTCCTGAGGCAACATTCCATTAGGCAATTTCCAATTAAAATGATATATCAACATTGCCAATGGAAGTTCAACATTGGCTACGCCTAATGTCATACCCGGACACCTTCGCCTTCCGGCACCAAATGGAATTAGCTCAAAATGATTTCCTTTATAATCCACCAATGAATCTTTAAATCTCTCCGGATTAAACGTCTCAGGTTCAACCCAATACTCGGGATCTCTTGCAATAGCCCATGCATTTATAACAACTCTAGTTTTTGGAGGGAAGTCATATGAATAGATTTGACATTTCTCCATGGATTCCCTAGGGACCAAGAGTGGTACAGGAGGGTGAAGCCTTAAAGCTTCCCTTACCACTAGCTTTAGGTATTTTAGCTCATGAATCTTTGTTTCGTCAACAGAGCCTTGTTCGTGGTAGACTTGGCATACCTCAGCTTGTACCTTGTCCATGACTCTAGGATTCTTCAGTAATTCGGCCATTGTCCATTCTAGTGTCGCTGATGAATTCTCACTTCCTCCTCCAAGAAGCTCCTGTAATCATATAGATAGTCATATTCAAAAAGTAAGAACAAATATACTAATATAAAAAAAGATCGGGTCATTTATATGAAGGGTTGTTATCAATCAAACAATAACTTACCAAAATAACTCCTTTAATATTATCAGTAGTCAAAGAGAAATCAGCGGATTGAGCAACATTATCCTTGTGATATTTGAGAAGAACATCTACCATGTCTCCCTCCTCTTCACCATGTTTTGTCCTTTCGATGTGTTCTTCAATAATGGGATCAAGAATTCTATCAGCTTCCTTGGTAAACTTATGAAATTTAGCCTTGCCTATTAACTGTAGTAACTTAACAGATGGGTACACATCTGCAGGACAAAATCCTGTGCATGTCTCTGTTACGCCTGCCGTTAATGCTCTTAATGCTCCTTGTTCTGTTCCTTTTTTACCAAATGTTGCTCTGCGAACAAGCATTATTCCAATATACAGAGTATAAATTTTCAATGCGATTTTTCATCATTATATCTAGACGGTTCTCAGAATTTCGGTTTATGCAATTTTACAATCCTAACTCCTAAGCATGGGCGGAGCTAGGCTTTTCGCTATACGGGCTATAGCCCTATAAGAGTTTAGGAATAAATAAAAGTTGTAGTTAATATATGCATATTATTACAGTAGTACATTTGGTAGTGGGGACTGCAATGAGTGTTTTGTATATTTGAATGTCATGTGTTCTGACGTCTTTCTTTTTCGAGATTAATATATATTTGACTTTGATTTTACAGAAATATATAAGTCGGTAAATTATATAATTATATAAAGAATTTCGGTTACAACAAGTGATCTTACAAAAGCATATAGTTTTTTTTTATGAAAGAGATGAAGATTTTTTCGCAATTTCAAAATATTTAGTAATTAAAATACTCTCTCCGATTTCCTATGATGTTCCCTCTTTCCATTTTGGTCTAATTACATGATGTTCCCTCTTTCCTCTTTTATACAACTTTGTGTGGTCCAAAATCAATTTTAAGTGGGGTCATGTGTATTGTGTGATCCAAATTGATTTCCTTATTTCTTGGGTTAAAATCAAAAGGGAACAACACAGGAAATCGGAGGGAGTATCTTTTAATTTGGGAAATGTGTTAAATTTTTTTTTTATAAAAGTACTCCTACTAATTATATTAATTTTTTTGTAACATATATTAATGGATAGTTCAACCTGATAAGAGATTCTTGTCAATCGGGAAGTACTTCTATTCAAATAAATAAATATTTTACTCGTAGACGGAATTGAATACATTATCATTTTGACCAGTAATATAGCTCAGATACCGGTTCCACAAAATTTCGTACCAAAAAAATTGTGTTTATATGTTAGTTAAATTCAGTCTTATATAGTCTCGAACCGTGGCTCCGCCCCTGATTCCTAAGTAGAATCTTGATCGTCTCTAAGTAGAATCTTAATTCGGTCGGTTCTTACGTTCAAATTTATTTTTTAAAAAAAAGTTTATTCAAAGAATCATAACACCGTACTACACTTCCACTATGTACTTACCTTTTTCTACAATCTAGTAGTTATATACGGAATATATTATGTGCATACAATAAGTTTAGTAGTAACGGGTAATTAATCAGGTAATAATTATTTTTATTTGAATGTTTTAATAAATTTATTCAAAGATTTACCAATCCAGTCCTACAAAGTAGAATTCCGGTAACAACAATGAGTCGGTTGATGTAGGTTAGTATGTTGCGAATTATTCGGTATGAAACATTATGATGTAAGGAGGCCAAAACATTTTCCAAGATATCTCTTTAGGAAGCTTTTGTCGAGTGAGTATAGAGAGTTTAACTTTACTAATAGACTTTCGAGCAACTAAACGATATGTTATTGTGCAAAATCATGTTTCACATCGGTAGTGTAAAGGTATATCATCATTATAAGTGTCCTGAAAATATAATAGTACGAGTCCTTTTGAGAAGGAATCCATAATTAAATCCGGGAGGGCTTTGCCCAAAACGGACAATATCGTACTATTATGGACACTGGTCACGGGCACAGTAGAGTTCCAACACGAGGTATTCACGCTTCCGCACAACAAGTGATATCAGAGCCAAAGGTTCGACTTGGGCTAGACACGAGGATGCATCAGCAAGGCAAGACTTGAAGTTGTACACGGTAAGACATGAAACTCCTAGCTCGGGATGAGTCCTTGAGCAAACCTCACCCAGGCCTAAATGGATGAAAGGCGTCATAGGTCTTTTGGGATAAAGACCATATGTGTACTAGAATTATTGATTAGGTGGACACTTATCAGATTGGGTTCCACAAGTTTGGTGAGTCCTTTCCAGGATAGATGTCAAAGACCATTTGTATTTTAGCACTTCTGAAGTGATATAGAGGATGTTTGATATGCCCATGTAACAAATCCTCAAGAAGGGCACATGGAAATAATAGTAGGAAACGCTGGTATAGCAGTATTTGAGGGCATTTACTTGACCAGGCAGTGACATGTGGTGCAAGACAAGACAAACTCGCGATAGCCTCATGCGTCGGCTAAGGGGAGATTATCAAGACTTGGTAATGTTTTGGGTGTCTGCTAGAAGTTGGAGCTGTAGAGTGTGAGAGTTCTCCATGAAGGTCAAAGTCCGAGTTAAGATGATGGTCCGTGATTTGAGGGGTGGATTGGATTGTTAGGGTGCAAAACCATGTCCCATATCGGTAGTATAAAGGTGAAATATCATCTTTATAAGTGTTTTGAAAATATAATAGTACGGGGCCTTTTGGGATGAAACCCAAGAGTAAATCCGTGAGAGCTTGGCCCAAAGCGGACAATATTGTACTATTATGGACAATGGTCACGGGCGCAGCCTCAAAAGTTATGTCGAAGCTAGACTGAAAGCAACTCCAATTTGGGAGGAAAAGAGGTATTTGATGAGGTTTCCAAAGATGGCATCCTCCATCCTCAAGTTCTAAAATCCGTAAATATGTTCGTGGAGGCGCCGGTGAAATTTCAAGTTCTCAAAGACCTTCCGAGTTATCAAAAATTAGATTGGATTTTGCTTTGTCTCGAGGAGCATAGTAATACATCCTAGTTGAAATGTATTGGTTGAACTTGATGATAGTTGGACAATTCGTTATTTTCTTGTTTTGACGTTGAAATTTGTTGAGTGTGGTTAAAATCTATGTCGAACGACTAATTTTTTGTTGAATCGTGAAAAATTTTAGCCTAAGACCTTACAATATGAGTTGACTACATGAAAATTGGGTATGGTCAAATTTGGATTCCCAAATTCCTTGTATTGTCAAACATAAAAATTGGATTAATTTCAATTTCTAAATTTCAAATTCTTTGTTTTGCAAACAAAGTATTATAATTTGATATTCATGATTTTACTTTTCTAATTTGAGATTGATCCTTTAAAATGAAATACAAGTATCCAAGTATTGTCTTAGTATAATCGGACCCACGATCCATTTACATTATGGCACAAGATAAAGTGTATGATATCATAACAGTATTGTATGGAAAGAGGATGAATTATATGCGGAAAGGGATCATGTTAGCCTATCTTAGCAACTAAAGAAATTATTGTTTTATACTATTATGCAACTTTGGAAATACAATAAACTTTCTGTGATATGTATATCTGTTACAAGTTTGCGACAGATTAAATATTACCTACATGAAAAGATAAGAAAAATCTAAACCCTTTATATTTAACTTATCTTTCCATGCGGATAATATTTAAACCGCAAATGAGAATTTGCGATGGAAATATGTTTTTAGAAATATGTTTGTAAATAAAGATTTGGAAGTGACTCTTGTTTCAACTAGCTTTAGGTTACCCTAATATTAAAGGCACCACGGGACTAGTATTTTGTACGTACTCGTAAGTCAGAACTTTTTTATTTTAACGCTTAAATAAAATAGTTTGATTATGTTTAGCTCAAACTATTCCTAATAGTTACTCATTCATATGGCCTGTGTATAGATACGTAGTATCTTGGTTCTCTTTTATAGTGTACTTCACCAATTATATTGAAATAACTCGATATATCAAATACCCATATAATAACATGTTTCCCAAGCGATGGTAACTTTTTTATTCTTTTAAGATTATGTTTATCAACAATTTTTTTCACAAAATGACAAAAAAAAATCAGCAAAAAGTATTAATAAAATAATAAACTCAAATTGAAAGGCGCAACATTGTGGACATTGGTGTTGCAGAGCAACCTAAGGTTGTGACATTTATCTTCTCTCTCCACATGCCACTTTTCTTCATCTTATTGGACAAATTTTTATCAATAATAAATGCAAAACTGAAAACACATTTTTATCCGTTGCAAAATGTACAACTATTGATAACGGCTCTATTTTTTATAAAAAAAACATTATTAAAATAAAAAATAATTACATACTAGTCATAATTTTTCATGCTCTATAAATTGAGACCAATCTTGATATATTTTGTATCAAAAAAGAAATATGTATTTTTTTTCTTTAACTTATAATGTTCAATACTACATATAACTCCTTAAAACTTTACCATTTCAAAAATAATTATGGATATTAAGGAAATACCTCAAATTCTCCACAAAATCAAAATTCACAAAGTTTTAATCTTGATTTTACAAATCATCAAAATTCTTTATTACCCCAAAATTATACTATAAACTCTCAAATTAATCCAAATACACATAATTTTCCAACCTCCCATATTATCACAACCCTCAATTTTATCCGACCTCCCAAGATCAGTCAAATTTTCAAAATGTTCAAATTTCTCAAAATATCTCAAGAAATTTATTTCAAGAGAATCAAGAAAGTCAAAAAAAATCTAGAAAACAATCTACCCCTAGTTTATGGAGCGTTGAGGAGGATATGATTCTTATGAAATCATGGTCTTATTATAGTTGTGATGAGATTAAAGGGAATAATAAAAAAGCCGAGGGTTTGTGGGCAAAAGTTATGGAAATGTATGAACAATGTCGACGAGAACATCCAGATACAATTGGGGAGAGAAATTTGGATTCGATGAAAGGTCGTCATCAAAGAATTTGTAAAAGCGTCAATTCGTGGGTTGCTTGTTATAGAAAAGCATACGCGAGAAAATCAAGTGGAACGAGCATGAGTGACGTTAAGCAAGAAGCACTTGCTCAATATACTCAAGTGAATAAGTCAAATTTCAATGAAATGACAGTTTGACAAGAAGTGATGAGTAAACTTAAAAAATGGGAAGTTCCAACGGGAATGGATATGGGAGGCAATCAGTACGTGGAAGAAGGCGATAATGATATCATTCAAGAAAGTGAAGGTAGCACAAAAAGATCAAAAAGCAATGAAGATGGAGACTATGTTATCCCTACAAATCCTGATACTCCAACTAGTGTTCCTACATCTAGTACTATTAGTCGTCCTCAAGGAAGGGATGCTGCTAAGAAGAAAAGAGGAAAGCAGAAAATTACAGAATTTTCACACAATAGTGGGTTCACTGAAGAGTATCGTGCTATGAGAATGTTAAGAGAAAAAGAGCTAGAATTATCGGAAAGGCAAATTCAAGAAATGGCCAAGCTTAATAAAGAAAGAGATGAAGCTGAGAAGCACAAGAGTTATGTCGCAATACTGAACACATTATTGGCAAAAACTCATTTAACTCCTGCACAAGAAGCCATGATAGAAGATCTTACAGAGAAAGTGATGGGTAACACATTTTAATTGTGTATTTGTCACTTTATTTCAATTGTAATGCATTGTTATTTCGTTCCAAGTCAGTGTATTGTCATTTCAATTAATGTATTGTTATTTCTTATTATTGTCAGTGTAATGTCTTAATTTTACTGTTATTGTATTGCAGTGTGTTGTCAAGTTCTACCTCATTTTAGTGCAGTGTGTTGTCAATTTCTTTGTCATTGTAAAATCATTTCATGTCTAACATAATGACAAAGTAAATTATTGTGTTTCAGTATTCTAATATCTATATAACATGCTTGACTCTACAAAAATATGATATACAATTCAACAAAATCTATTACCTACAGCTATCTCTCAACTAAAAATATGTCTGATTCTGAAAATGAAACAAACTTCAACGATTCCAATATTCTTTCTTTTGATCAACAAATGCGAGATTTCAATGAAGGACAAACAAGAAACATGCAACAAAATCGTCGCATGGATAACATGGTTGATGATATGATAGGTTCAAATTCAAATCTATTTTCACAACCTTCAAATCTTATCCCTACAAAAAAGCGTAGATACTATGAAAGAAATCGAGAGGAAGGTAACATACGGTTGTTCAAAGATTATTTTCATGATAATCCTGTCTGCCCTGATCATATATTTAGGCGTAGATTTCGTATGTGAAAACCTCTTTTTCTTCGATTAGTGGAAGCTGTCACTGCAACTGATACATTTTTTCACCCACGTTCAAATGGATCTGGTCGGGAAGGTCATTCGGCATTGCAAAAATGCACTGCAGCCATTAGGGTTCTAGCTTATGGATCAGCTTGTGATGCTGTTGATGAGTATTTACGAATGAGCCCTGCACAAACTTCAAAATGTATCACGAAGTTTGTGGATGGTGTTATTACACAATTTGGGAACCAATATCTAAGAAGACCGAACGAACAAGATGTGGCAAGATTATTACATGTTGGGGAAGAAAGGGGATTCCCGGGTATGATGGGAAGTATCGACTGCATGCACTGGCAATGGAAAAATTGCCCAACTGCTTGGCAAGGGCAATATGCAGGAAGGAGTGGGAAGGCAACAATTATTTTAGAAGTCGTTGCAAGCTATGATCTATGGATTTGGCACGCATTTTTTGGAACATCGGGTTCACTGAATGCATATAAATGTACTTCATCGTTCTCCGGTTTTTGATGACATCTTAAAGGGGCGTGCTCCAGAAGTTAACTATTATGTGAATGGTAATCAATATAATATGGGATATTATCTTACTGATGGTATATATCCAGCATGGGCTTCTTTTGTTAAGTCAATTCGTACTCCGGTATTTCAAAAGCACAAATTGTTCGCGCAACATCAAGAAGTTGTTCGAAAAGATGTGGAACGTGCATTTGGTGTATTACAAGCTCGATTCGCATTTATCAAAAAACCAAGTCTGGTATGGGATCCGAATCTCATGGGTAAAATCATTATGGCATGTATAATAATGCATAATATGATAGTAGAGGACGAACGAGATACATATCTTAACCAATATGATAGTTCCGGCTTTGATGGGGAAGATCTTGATGACGATAATAGTCAACCATCGACATATTCAACTCAACGAATTGCAAGTCTATCAACTTATATGAACAATCAATCAGGACTTCAAAATAAAGATACTCATAATACTCTTAAACGCGATTTGATCGAACATATATGGCAAAAATTTGGTAGTGGTGAATAATATTGTATTTTTGTTTTAAGAAATGTATGTTTTGCCTCTTATCATTATTATTATTATTAATGTACTCGTATTTTAATTTTTAATTTTTTATGAATTATTAAGTATTTGTTTTTAATTTTTACAGTATTTTTATACTTGGTGGTTATAAAATAACAAAATAATTTATATTTTAATAGTAGTAATTAGAATAAATATTAATGTATAAAAGAGAATATAAAAGGTGGGGTATAGGAAATAGTAAAAAGTAAGTGTTATAAGAATGTTATTGATGAAGTGTGTAAATTATGGGTAGTGTTATTAAAGTGGAAGAAAAATGAAAAATGAAAAAGTATTAATATAATATTCATAACACTAGTGGAGGGTAAATTGTTGATGTACATAGTCTAATACATACTCCCTCCATTCATATCCACATTACACATTTGGATTTTGTACACTATTTACAAATCAACATTCGGTATCAATTTTCTCCTAATACGTAAAAGAAAATATATTCATGCGGGATCTTGTTTGATTTGTTTTCACGAGTACATTGAAAATATCTAACTTTTATAATTTTTGCGAATACGTAGCTAAAGATATTTAGCACGTAAAATGTGCGTTGACAAACGTGAAAAAGCAAATGTGTAAAGTGGATATGAATGGAGGGAGTATCAGTAAATTATCTATCAAATTGGCTTTCATATCAAAACACTTCATGTCAATGAGTTAACTTCACATGTCCACATCATCAATTTTAATTTTTTTTCTAATGCTAAAGTTTAGACCATCTCAGGGAGTAGTCGCGATAATTAGATCGCGATCCGGTGTTACTCTTAATTTCATCTTATTTATTTTAACCTACTTTCACCCTCCTAAATAGAAGGTCACAAGCTAGCTCATCACCCAATCATTTTTCCACTTTCCAATATTTCAATCATTTACCACATTTTTCTACCCCACCAAAACCTTTCTCTTACCAATAATTTTATTATATTTTTAAGTATTTTGTGTAAATGGTTTGTGTTGTTTTCTCATTAAACATTCAGCGTATAACTACATTCAGTGTTCGGGAAAAGCCCGAGATTACATAATATGATTAGCCGGCCCTAATACCCCATCAAACTGGAGCATGAAGATAAAAAATGCCCAATTTGTGGAGGAGAAACATAAACCAAGTTGCCGCTAAATGATTAGTAAAAATATCAGCAATAGGGTGTATTTGTTTACTTATTCTATTTACGTGTCTTATTGTTTAGCTTTGTATATTAAGAAAATCGTAAGGATGGTTTATCTATCTTATTATTGTCCACATATTACTCAATAATACAATCTACACAGGGTAATTATCTATTATTTGCTTAGTTATTGTGCTAAAATATATGGTAAAAATGATAGCAATGGAGTGCTGCGGGCTAAGTAAGAAGTTAAAACATAAGAGAAGTTCTAATATAAGATGGTCTATATAAACGTATAATAAGTTTGTCCATTTAATATTAATAAATTAGTTTTCCGTTTATATAATGGCCGAAAACATAAAGGTAATATAGGATACGTACCTACACATAACATCACAAGCAAGGACGAAGAAGACGTTGGTAAGGTTAACCACGCCTCCAACTTGGGCAGCGATTAACCTCACCAAATGATTCCCCTCCTCCTCCCTAATACCCCGAAACGACTGGACCCGTCTCGTAGTAAAAAGCTCAAGCGTACAAATCTTGCGGACCTGCCTCCAATACTCCCCATACGGAGCCAACCCAATATCCTTACTACCATAAAAAATCTCTTTACCAACCATGAGTTCTGGCCGGTTACAGAAAACAGCGTCATGCGTCTTCATTACCTCCCTAGCCATCTCAGCCGAAGTTACGACCACTGTCGGGACCTGGCCGAGTTGTAGCATCATTACTCGGCCGTACTGGCGGCTTAGCGCGGCCAGCTGCCGGTGAGGGAGGCTTGTTTTGGAGGACAGTAAGTGGAGGTTTCCGATAAATGGAAGTTTAGGTGGACCCGGTGGTAGCTTCTGTGGCCGTTTTCTAAGGAATTTTAGTAGTAAGTATGTCAATATTGTGAGTATAAGGATGTATAAGGAGGATTGCTCAACAAACTCCATTTTTTTTAGTTGGTTGAAATGTTTTTATTTATTTGTAATTTTGAAGATATTGCAACTGCATGTGTCATGAACGTGTTTTTATAGGCGAAGAAATTCCTAGTCAAATCGACGTTATACAAGAATTCAAGTTAAATTAAATTATGTATTATACTCACTAATATACTCTCACAAAAAAGCTTTATAAATTCTAACTTAGGACCTATGACTCTTATTCGATATTACGAGCAATTAAGTCCTTTAATTTATATATGTAATAAATTAATTTTGTAATTTTTTCTTCATGTGAAAATAACCATATATTTTATTTTTAAGAATGAACTTTACTCAAATTTAATGCTTAAATAATAATCCTAAAATTCCTAATTATTAGAAAAGATGTTCAAATATTTTATTTTTTACGTGGTAAAAAAATATTCATCATATGATCGAGAATAATGTTAAGTGAACTTACAAGACTAATTTTTTATTTACATATCAAATTTGATTTACATTTGGGTTGAATATGTTAAATATTACATTTCAAATAATGGTCTTTTATAATTGAAAATAATAAGTTTTATTTGAAAAATTGGTAAAAAAACTGTTTTTTGTTTAATTACAAATTTTTGAAAACTTATGAGACTAATTTGCTATAAGTGATATTTAAATGGTTTATTTGCATATAGTACATTAGTTATGGTGTAATTTGCTACTTCCTCGTTATTTGTCTTGTCTAAAGTTTTAAGGTCAAAAGAACGCAAATTGTTCAACTAATTATTTTTTCAAAAGTTAGAAAATAATTTCTTATAAGCTCAAAATTCAATATTTTGCGTTAAGAAATATAAACATCAATTTGGTGCGCTCATATCTTAAAGAACACTTTTAAAAAGCAAAATCTCATTTATGATCAAGCATTAGGTATTTTATGCTCTAAATATAAGATCAATTTGGCTCCTCGCTTAGTTGCTCTAAATATAAGACCATTTTTTATTTAAATGCTGTCGGCTTTTCTATTCAAAGTATTTATTCCATACCAAAAAGTATATTCCAAAGTTTAAAATACAAATGTCATTAAAATATTTACAAATGAAAACGTAAATGGAATGTAAATTGTTTTCCCAATAACGTTATGCACTATAAGTAAATATAAACCAATTGATCGATGTTATGGATTTAACTTTGTCGAACATATGCGCGGGTTACTTTTAAATCCGTGTGATTACGGTTGTTTTTCTATAAAAGTATTGTTGATGACGAATTTCCGAGTAATTATTGTTGCTTTTGAGTAATTTCTTTATTTGAGAAAAAAATTGTTTAAAACGATTTCAACATTTGAGATTTAAAAAAAAATGATTTCAATGACATAAAATAACTTGATAATAATTGACTTAAAAATAACTCAAACCCGAAATAACCCGCCTCGATCAAATAACCCGACTTGACTGTACCTTTTACTAGGTCTAGCGAGGAGTTTCAACAATTTTGTTTTTACGTTAAAATTAGTAAAAAAAGTAATGATACTATCAATGTCCACTTGCCGGTACCACAATGTTATTCGTAGTTATCACATTATAAATAACTCATCCATTTTTTCATATAATCAAACTCACTCATCCATTTTTTTTCATATGATCAATAACTCATCCGTGTACATGAATTATTTTTGTACCTTGAAGACTGAAATCGATCAATCACATTTTTTATAATAAATAATGTACTCTGTAATATTTTGTAATTTTTTTGTTTAGATTATATATTGGTAATATATCATAGAAAACGTTTTAACTTATTCAGTGAATTTTTTTTATTAAGTCTATTAGTATTTGTAATTATTTAATTTGCAATTTTTGAATGTTTATATTTTATTGTATTAGTAATAGCAAATGTATAAATGTATGATGTTGCATAGTTTGTGTTATTAAATTTGAAACTATAATTTAAGTAGTTATAAAACATAAAAAATAATTAAATTGAGTGATGAAACATGGGGAAACCTATATAAAAAGGTATTTTTGTATACGGTTCTGATTATGTGCATTTTATTATGATACGGAATATTATTTACAGTTTTTTTTAGCATAATAAAAAATAATTTCCAAATTTCCAGTTTATTTCGAGTATTTTATTAGTATTAGTATTATGATTAATATGCAACCCAGTCCTTATTAATAAACGTAATATCCCTACGCTCGAATCGAGTTCACTAAGGTTGATTTAGAAGTAGATCTATATGAACACAAATTCTTATTTGCAACGGTACTATCCGTCGCAAGCTTGTGACGGATACCATTTTCTCTCACAAAATATCCACTTTTTCTCTCTCTCCAACACTATTGTTGTGGTCCCCTTTCTCCACTAACTCATTTTGTATCCATTTTATCTCACAAAATATCCGTCACAAATAGTGACCCGTCGCAAGCAAAACTTACTACTATATGAATAAGATTATGAATATTGTCAAATGTTGAATTTGTGTTTTATGTTATACATCGTATGTTTCTATGCACAATGCAATTACAAAGACTCTCGTTTCTAAACTAAAGTGGCACTTGAATTATACCTGATTCATATGATAAAGATCAGATTTATATGATAGTGATTACGGAGTACATAATTAATTGCTCCAATAAACTGATTAATCTGTTTCCTTCTTAACCTCATATTGTTTAGATTTGAAAATGACATAGTACTATATATGTACTATTTCTATAAAGTTCAACGTGATTAAGTTGTTTCCTTATTATGTGCATTTTATTGTTATTATCATATCAATAAGATTTCCAGAAATTGCTTAAATAAACTGATTAATGTGTTTTCTTCTCAACCTCATATTGTTTAGATTTGAAAATAAGATACTATATGTGCACGGTTTCTATCAAGTTCAATGTGATTAAGTTGTTTCCTTATTATGTGCATTTTCATTATCATAACAGTAAGATTTCCATAATTTTTGTTGAAGTGAAATAATTTAGTTATTTAGATTTATAGTTAAATTTAAATAAAATTCAACAAATAGATTTAAATTCAACAAAAAGACTTTTAGTTATTTAGGTTGAAATTTCTGTTTGCTTAATTTTTGCGCTGATTTTCAGTTTATTTTTTCCAATATACAAGATTTTTATTACGACATCGGCGAAATGTAATCATTTTGATATATTGGATCGTTTTATATCGTATTTTACTGTATTTTATCTTGTTTGATATCTTAATTTGTATTTGATTTGATTGGAAAATTGGAAAATATTATGTAATATAATTTTTGGACTGTAATTATTTTTTTGTTTGTAATTTTTTATTTGTCGGATTTAATTTCTGGACCGTTATATATCGTATTTTATTGGACCGTTGTATACTGTTATTTATATTTTCGATTAACAATAATTTGATTATATCGTATTTTATTATGACAATGACAAAATGTAATACTCAATCGATTAACTAATTAGGAAGGAAGAAAGATCACAATTAATTTTGAATTTAGGGGTGAGATAAATTAAATCATTGTAAAAGATGGTGGGTCATTTGTTTTCTTATTGCAATGAGCTAATGTGAGTGAATTAAATTCTATTATTTTTATAGAGATAAATTTGAAAGCGAAAGTAATTTGTCGAACTTTGTATAATGTTACGGAGTAATTCAAAACTAGATCTATAGCAGTATAGCATGCACCAATTATGTCATTATTAAAATGCTCGGTATTTATAACTATTGATACTGAACTACTTTCATTTTTCCATCAAATTTGTTATTATCAGACTTCCTGTCAAATATTTTCCATCAAAATTATTATTGCAGAAAAAGTAATAGTAATTACCAAATGCATTATAAACAATTTTACAGGTATGTTTGATTTACTTTGATAACATCAACATAGTTTTTCCTTCCCCGTCAAAAAGCCATGCCGCTATAACGGTTTTTACTAAATTAATCTGCATAGAAGAATGCGCAATACTTAATTTATAATAGAAGATTGCGTAACACTTATTTTAGATTTTAAAATTAGATGGATTAGTAAACTTTGTGTTACACACGTGTCGGACAATCCCTGTGTATGATTAGGTGTTATAACGTTATCGACTGCATTATCACTGTTATTGTGCCAAGCTCGTAGTCTCGTACAACACCACCTATGCTTCTATCACGTAAGATTCGGTCTAATCTATTTTGCATGTGTTACTTATTGTCTGTTACGAGGTTAATCAAATATCTAGTTATAATCCGTATAAAATATACAAAAAGGCTACACATACACAATCATTATTACTATAAAAGAAGGATGTATTTCCGCTTACGTGGCGCGATCATGTATCAGCGTTGGTTGTTTCGAGCTCTCACATTCATCCTCGGAAATTTCAGTTTTTTAGACCAATTAGATTTACTCATCTTCTCATATTAATTTAATAATTTAATAATTTAATAATGATATATTTATTAAATTAATAGTTATTAATAAATACAAAATATCACCAGAATAAAATCCTTTAATTTTTGACCAGAATACAATCATTCTCAATACAATACAATCATTCTAAATCTACAGAATCATTTTCATAATCGTTCCCAGAATCATTCTGAATATCCAATTCTCAGAGTCATTCCCAGAATCATTGAAGTAATCGTTCCCATCCATCATTTTCACAACCATCAATTTCAATTGTCGAATATTGGATGAATTTCCAAAAATCAAACATCAATCCAAGTCCAAACAATCACCAAAAGGAGGCACCAAGAAAACTTACTCTTAGAGGAATAATTTTTTTCTGTAAAGGAAACTCTAAGCTTCTAACAAGTGATAATACGATATAATTTCTTTTTCAATACCCAGAACTTCTTTTTCAATGCCCAGAAGGTCTTTTTCAATTATGGTGGGATTCAAGCCTTGGTCATGATTATCGTCCATGTCGCTTTACGGGCTATCGTAACTAGCATCAGCAACTATAAAGTTATTCTGCAACACCACTATAATAGTATAAGGTTACTTCAGCACTTATAATTTCTTTTACAAAAATTTTTATATTATAGTAATTTATAATATATAATCTCGAAAAAAATATGAATATAGACGTGAAAAGAACAGATTGTTATTGTTATCAGATTGTTATTGTTATTGTTATTCAAGTACTCTGATTGTTATTGTTATCTATCCTAAACATAGATTATCAAGCATAAAAATATCAACCATAATTTGACCCGAGTCAATAACTATATTAAGAACTCTATAATAATATTGTGGAGATTTGTTAGGAATATTCTACACGGATATTTTAGGAATTAATATAATAAATATAAAATATATAATACATAATATTTATAAATCATATATAGCAATTTTATTATGTCAATCAGCTATTATATTTAATATTTTATAATGAAATAATGATTATATGCCATAAAAATCGTCAAACCAAAATTAACTAAACTGAAATTAGGAATATTGTGAAATATCTGTGAGATAATAATTTAATAGGAGTAATAATCAGCTATTATATTTAATAACGTCCGAGTCAATAACTAAATTAAGATGGAAAACAGAAAAATATCAAGAATATCTATTCCATAAAAAACGAGTCAATATCCTAAACATCAACCATAATTTTATGCATAATTTTAACCCGAGTCAATATCCTAAACATAGATTATCAAGCATAAAAATATCAAGCATATCTATTCCATAAAAAACGTTTCAAGATGTCAAGCATAAAAATATCAAGCATAATTTGACCCGAGTCAATAACTAAATTTTTGACCTCTATAATAATATTGTGGAGATTTGTTAGGAATATTCTACACGGATATTTTAGGAATTAATATAATAAATATAAAATATATAATACATAATATACATAATATTTATAAATCATATATAGCAATTTTATTATGTCAATCAGCTATTATATTTAATATTTTATAATGAAATAATGATTATACGCCATAAAAATCGTCAAACAAAAACTAACTAAACTGAAATTAGGAATATTGTGAAATATCTTTGAGATAATAACTTAATAGGAGTAATAATCAGCTATTATATTTGATAACGTGTTACCATAAAAAAACGTGTTACCTAAATACATATAATACATAATATTTATAAATCATATATAGCAATTTTATTATGTCAATCAGCTATTATATTTAATATTTTATAATGAAATAATGATTATACGCCATAAAAATCGTCAAACAAAAACTAACTAAACTGAAATTAGGAATATCGTGAAATATCTTTGAGATAATAATTTAATAGGAGTAATAATCAGCTATTATATTTGATAACGTGTTACCATATAAAACATGTTACCTAAATACAGAGTCCTTAGGGGTGTTACCAAATCATATTTCATATTACATATAAACAGAGATTTACCTCTAGAGAATTTCACTTGATAAGAACTATCCCCGAATTATAAATAGAGACTTCAAGCAGATACAAAGTACCTGCATCCAGAATATATTATTCAGCCGTGTAATACAAAGTACCTCAACAATTATTCATATCAATGGCTATGACAAGTTTCATGACTATTAGCGACCTCAAGTACGGGGTTCGCGTTACTCAGATGAACGTAAGAGTGGTACACAAATGGGAGAGACCCGAATTTGCTTTCAAAAACAAAAATTTCGAAAAAAAATCAGATACTTCTAACAAAAAGAAACTCGATGCAATAGAGTTGCTATTTGTGGATTCCAAGGTTTGTCTTTTTTCTACCATTTATTCTTGGTATGTCTATATTCCCCGCATCACATTGACTCCTTCCGATCAAACTAGGTTCCCAATTAAGTTTGAAAGAAGACAGTTTCCTTTAGCAGTTTGCTTTGCTATGACTATCAACAAAAGTCAGGGTCAGTCTCTATCCCGTGTTGGACTTTATCTTCCAAGACCAGTCTTTACCCATGGCCAACTGTACGTTGCTATATCTAGGGTCACGAGTAAGAAAGGGCTAAAAGTGTTACTTCTTGATGAAGAAGGAGGGAGGACTAATACAACAACAATTGTTGTTTACAAAGAGGTTTTCGAGAAACTGTAATTTTCGTGTTGGGTTATCGAATTTTAATACACCCATTTAATTTAATTTTACCTTATTAGTTATTTTGTTCATCGCATTAGTCCGTCAAAATATGTTCCGTAAGTAATTCATCAAAAGACAATAACTTTCCAAACTACTCATTATTAGTTATTTAATCTTTTTTTAGTCGTCTATTGTTTTTTTCTCATATACCTTATTTATTAATGTTATCATAAGTAATCAAAATATTATCATCGTTACTAATAGCTATTCGAAGATTAGTGAACCAGAAAATTCATCTTTGGGCCAAATATATCTTATATTCAAACATCCCGGTAAAAAATAATTCGTCCGAATAAACATAATTGCTATATATTCAAATAAATATACCGACGGCGTATTTAAAAATAAGTGTACACAACCCCGTGATTTTTCACGGGTGTTACACTAGTATGTATCGAATTCTCATACACAAACTAATACGAGGTTGACACGTGGCAAACATCAATGTGTATGGAATTTTCATACACAAACCAATACGGGGTTGACACGTGGCAAACATTAGTTAGTTAGGTTTAATTAGTTTAACAAATGTAGGTTAAGGCGTACTAGTTCTTACCACTATGACAAATGCATCTTATTGTTTATTTTGCATATTCTTTTGCTATATATCTTTGTTAAAACACGTGTTAATAAATAATTGTATTAAACTTTATTACAAAATGTAAATTTATTATATATTTTATGTACCTCTTATATTATTAATATGTGCTTGAATAAGTATTGAAACATATTCTGTAACTAATCATTTTATCCTAAGTGGTTATTAGATAGTCTAATAATTTGTCATTTTATCATAGAAGAAAGTGATGTTTCAACCTAAAATGGTCATTTTTTTTTACCAAGAAATGATCAATTTTTAACTGGTCGTACCGTACCACCGGTTGTACACTATATTATTTGTAACTTTTCTAGTTGGACTAGATTATATATTTTATTAAATAATATTTCGCGCTTCGTGTGACCTGTTTTAAAATTTTATTAAAATAGTTGAAGAAAAAATATAATTGCGATCTTTAATACTTTTACTAAATAAAAATACATTCATGTTTCTCATTATTTTTTTAAAAAAAATTGAACTTCAATGTTTTAAATAAAATACATAAAATTTTAATTAATAATAATAAGTGATAATAATTATGCATGATCAACGTTTATAAAGAAACTTGTGACTGATTATCCATCATACTATATAATTAAAATAAAATTTCTAAATAATGCAACAATCAACATTAAATTTTCAAACTAATATTATTCCATGTTACATATAACCATTAAATTTTAAAATATCATTTCATGATACGTTATATTCCAAGCCAATTAATATTTGTTCAAAATTACGTGAATATATATAATTTTGTGCAATTTTTAAATGTTTATGTATGACTTCATTTTATTATATTTAATCACTAAAATTAATCTTTTAATCAAATTGTAAAATGTTCACTAAATTCAAAATGATAATCCTTTATTTAAAATATAAATAGATATAAAACTATAAACTATTAAATCTTTTATCATGTTGTTATTTGAGAATGACTTACCCATACTACATATAAAAAAGTCTATTGATCGTTTTTATTACTTTTTATAAATTGGAATAGTTAGTCGTGGTATAAACAAAATCGAAAGAATTTATGAAAAAAAAAGCGAAATAATTTATAAATTGGAATAGTTAGTAGTGGTATAATTTTTTTTTAAAAAAAACATAGATTTATTATATTACTCAATTCTCTTTTATTTCTTTTAAGTTTTTTCCTTTCAAACTAAAATATAATGACTAGGAAAATATACAAGAAATGTGGTACAACTACTTGGTTATGTAACTTCATGCAGAATACTGACTTCCACGCCAACATGGGTTCGAACCCCAACAATAACTTCTTTTTTTTTCTTTTCTTTTTATCCTTTTCGTTTCCCCCAAATTCAATATCAAGTTTCTGTGAAATATTTAGAGTACCAGCTTATCGACAGCAGGCACCCGAAGTTGACACCCCTGAGAATGCTTTTTCAATAGCTTTTTCAATTTTTAAATTTTTAAGGAGATAGCCTCATAGTTTTTTCAATTTTTTGTGGATCATCGAAAACGTCTAGCATTGTCCTAATTAAGAAACGAGTTTCTATGATGTCAGTAACATGAATTTTTCGCTCTTGAGCACGGGTTAGGTTAGCAATTTGATTATGTTGATTAGCCATGAGAATTGAAATAAAGATGAAGTATTTGGTAAAAGTAAGTGTGATTAGGTTTCAAATGAAGCCCACTATTTATATACAAGATACCTACTAATAAATTTTGCAAATTCTCATTTGTGACGGCGATATCCGTTACAAGCTTGTGACGGATACCGTTTCCTCTCACAAAATATTCACTTTTTCTCTCTCTCTAACACTATTCATGTGGTCCCTTTTATTTCTCCAGTAACTCATTTTGTATCTATTTTATCTCACAAAATATCCGTCACAAATGGTGACCCGTCACAAGCAAGACTTACTAAATAAATTTTCCCTCCAATTTTTCCCTCCAAATTTCCCACCAAATGTGTATTATCTAAGTAATTGAAGATTTTTTTGCATAAAAATCTCAACAATAAGATAATATTTCACAATTAAACTAAAATCTTTGGAAGAAAAAAAATAAGGAAAAGAATAGGTCAACAAAACGAATTAAATGTTGTAAACGAAATAATATGAATTCCATTAATATAATGGTATGTAGTTGCTACATGGATGTGTTGATACCCCTTGCTTAGTTGGTTATGACTACAATTGCAAAACACCAACATCCTAGCCCACGCGTGTTCGAACCTCAAGAGTAACTTGTGTTTTTTTTTTTTTTTTTTTTTTTCGTTTCCATTTTTTCTCACTAACCTAAATTAGGGTTAATCAAATTTCCCCCAAATTGTCTTTTGTTTCTCCTTTTCGTATTCACCTCTATCCTCACTAACCTAAATTAGGGTTCATCAAATTTTCCCCAAATTGTCTTTTTTTTTCCCTTTTCATTTCCACCTTTTTCCTCACTAACCTGAATTAGGGTTCATCAAATTTCCCCAAATTAAAAGTTAACTGATTTTGTCAATTGAATTATGGTTCATCATTATAAATTAAGATAGCAATTAATGTTATGACAATCAATCACTATAAATTCTAATATTGATGTTGGCAATTGAAAGTTAATTGATTTTGTCAATGATTTGTCAACTGATTTTTTAAATTTTGATGTTGATTAACGTTTTGATCAATCGATTTAATTAATTTAGTAAGATTGAGTTTGATCATTTATTGATCGATTATGATCATCATTAAGTTTGATCGAGTATCATGATTAAGTTAGTGTGATTGAGTTTAATCCAGTTTGTTGAACAATAATGTTATACTTAATAAGAAATCGGTTTAATTAAATCAATTAAAATGGAATAATAACTAAAATGAAATAATTAAAATGGAATTAAAACAATAAATATTTCATAAATTTGGGAAAACTTGATGAACCCTAAAATATTTTAGTTTATTAATAAAATAAAATTGATTAATTAAAATGCATAAATTATTATTCGATATATTAATTACATTCCATAAATAAATTAACTACATTCCATAAATAAATTAACTACATGTAGTTAACCAAGTCAACTACAAATGTTAATTTACTAACTTGACCCTAAACTAACCTATACATGCTAACTTGAGTTTGCCACGTGTTATAATATGATTGGTTGTGTATGAAAAAAATCATACACATTGTGTATGTGTATCATCTTCCTAAAATATAGGAGTTTGTTATATAAATTTGTTATAAAAATATACTTTTAACTAAATTCTTTGTTATTTATATAAAAACTAGTGGAAGATAATAAAATATGTAATAATTTGTTGTACGTCAGCCCGTTATTATCTTAGGAAGTGGGCTTCGTAGTATTGAGCCCTAGTTTGTAATATACTATATAATGAATATGAAAGAATGAGAAGAGGCAAGCATCACCTTACAACAATTATCATGGTATCAGTGAATGACCTACGAAAATTAAAATAATTAAAACCCTCAACCCTTCAGCCGTCGTTATGACGTTCGGCGATGCTTCGTACACAAAAATCGATGCCTCTTGACCATACTATCTTGGTCCCCAAGATCGACCGGGTGACTCTATCACCCCTATTCGTCTCACATCCGACAATTTTGATGAATGGGTTCACGATGTTCGTATCGCGCTCAAATCGGGTAGGAAATATGTCTTTGTTAACGGAACAATTAACGAGCCGAAGGCACCGTGCACCGAAGATGACTGGGATACGCTGCACTCTATGCTTGTCGCCTGGCTGACTCATACGGTATCTCCCGAGGTTCGTTCTTTACTTCCAAAATTTGATAATGCTAAAAAATTATGGGACGCTCTTCATGAACGTTTCGGTGTCGTCTCGAGTTGAGGAAAATATCCACCCTTTATCAGGTTTTAATATTTCTCAGGGCCACTCGAGGAGTAGTAACTGAAATGCATGCGCCATGCTCGAATAATGATTCGTTATCAGTTGAGTTACTCTCTAGTCGAGACCACTCTTGATACATATCGCTTGTAAAATACGACCTTTCTGAATACAGATTTGCAAATTATTTTACATTGAGTGGGAGAAATTTAATTGGATATGAGAATCGGTTATCGCACATACACTTGTACGGACAAGTGGGAGATTGTTGCAGCTAGTGTCCTCCACAGTTAGTGCGACAACACGAATAAATCTCTTAAAGGAACACATGGTATACTTTGTATTTTTGCCAGTTGATTCACGTTTATCAATAACGATTGGCTTGCTAGAAAGTTTGACGGTTATTGTCAAACAGATGGCGGTAATCAACTGGTCCCTAAGAGTCACACCTAAAGGATGGAATCTGAGAGATATGATTAGATGAAATATAATCATATTGGGTTTGCTAATTAGATGAATGTTGTTACATGTTTGGGTAGTAGTTTAGGTAGACTCAAATTTTGATATACTGAATCTTATCTAAACTATGCTAGGTGGTTAAAAGATATACTGACTATCGAATACCACCCTGCTATAATAACCTCACGGCACAACTCCCTAGACTGAAGAGTTACACGCCTAAACTGATCTTCCCTCTCTCTCATTCTGGCTTTCATCTTACACAAAATTAAAGGTAATTTTGCAGTTTCTAGCTCAATAAGGGGTATTTCTTGGAACATCTAGGGTGCAACGACTAGGAGGATATCTAATTTGATATCTGATCTTAGGCCTTTGCAAGGACTGAAGGTTAATTCTTGTTCCCAATCTTTGTATCTCGTACGTTTATGACTATAAATCGGACTTTATAAATTCATTATAATCCTGCATGTAAAAGAATTGGGATATATACAGATTTTTTTCCACAGACCTTGCAACCGACATTCGTGCGGGCAAATATGATTAAAAAACCCTCATTCCCTATGGTATGTGGCTGTCCATTATCTTTCTTAAGAAGAAGCTCATTAAGAAAGGGAGCCATGCCATTTAAAGGTTGAGTGAGGAAATGACAATAGGACTCTTATCCCAAATGGCTATAGTCATTCACGATGGGAAGTTGGTTAAAAAGTTTGGGGGCAAAAGAAAGGTTAGCTCAACTGTTGCATCAGAGGCTGTCAATGACAAGGGTCAAGAAGTTGGTTATGGAAATTGAGTCCTTCAAAGAAGAAGTGGCTGAGCTCAAAACCGTTAATGAAGATCTTATTGAGCGGGTTGCAGGAAATGTCGAGGCAGAGGAAGAAGGCTGAAGCCCACTACCCCACCCCATCCCTTCAAAATAGCTTGTTATGTTTCATATTTTGCTTGTGTGCTTTAAACTCTCTGTTTCTGAACTCCTTTTGCATGCGTGTGTGTCATGAACTACGGTTTAAACTCGTTTTGTTCTTCCCTTGACGATGTCAAGAGGGGGAAGTTATAAAATTATGTGTTGCATTTACTCAATGACTCTTAGGCTAACGTTCACCGTAGAGATGTCTTAGCTACCATGTTTAGAAGTCTTACCTAGGTTAAGTATATCGACTCCTTGATCACCTTGATTATGCATATTTGATGTCTTCTTTATTATGGTTAATAACACCGATAAACCATGGGTTAAGGGGGAACTTGTCACACAATTTTATTTGTAACTTGTCATCATCAAAGGGGGAATTTGTTAGAACACATGAAGTTGATGATGCCAAGTTACTCATAATTATATAATGTTTTCCTCTAAGTATTATTGATTTAGCAAGAGACATCAAGCTCGTGAAAGATGAAAGATGATCAAGATGGAGTCTCAAGGTGCAAGCATAACACAAGATAACTCGAGTCTAGGATGAGTGTTGTAAGCAAGGTAATCAAACATATCTTCCTAATCATTATGAGTGTATAACTGTTGGGAAATGTGTCCTCAACAATAGTGCGATCACATTATTAAATCTCATGACGAGAATACGCAAGGGATGATACGATTTATATTAGTCAACTGATCAACATTAATCGGTAATGATTGGCTAGCTAGAGTTTGACATTACTGTCGTATGACGGTGGTGGTCAGTTGATCCCTTTAGGTCACACCTTTAGGACAATTCCCTTAATTGTTAAAGTGATCAAATGTATAATGATACGATTTGATCATATTCCTTAAGCTCGTATATCGAGAAATTAGAGGTTAAATCTTATTGTAAGATTTATGTTTAAAATTGAAACGTGTCAATTATCAAACAATAAAGGATATTTTATGATATCGAAATTAGAATGAATCGGGTTATAATTAATACAAAGGTTGTAAATCGTATTGAAGATAAATTATCATTTTATATTTGTAATTTCGAATTACTTGTCAATTGATAAATATAATTTATTTAATTAAATATATATATATATATATATATATATATATATATATATATATATATATATATATATATATATATATATATATATATATATATATATATATATATATATATATATATATATATATATATATATTATTTATATGATAAATATTTATATGTTAAGATAATTATAATTTTATTACTATGTGACATATAAGACGTCACATGTTATACAAATTATACAATTGACAAACTTGTAATATGAAATCCATTTTATGGATTAAGTGGCCGGCTAGTGGAGGTGGTTGTGTGGGTGATTAGTGTGTTAAATACACCATAATCATTGTGTTTAAACATTAGTCTTGAGAACCCACACCTAGAGCCACCCTAATGCATTGAGAAGGGAAGATGTTCCCTCTTTTGTGCTCCCCATACCCGGCCACCCATTAACCTAAGCAACACCATTTAAATGTTGTGGTGTGCTCACAATTCATACTAATGCTTGGAAAATTCTCTAAGTAAGAATACTACCAAAACCTCTCTAAGTTATTATAAATATAATAAAATATATATATTATATGAGTGATAGTATTTGAATAATAATTCTAATTAAGAGATTAGGATTTATCTTAAGGAAAACCGATTTTTGTGCTAGCTTGTTCAAGATATAGGTTGTTTAAGGGGTTGTCTTGGTGCATCCAAAGGAGGTGTTCTTGTTTAATACTTGGAGGATCATCCTAGCATTACATTTCGGACCGTGTGTAAGGGCTCGAAATTTCTCCTATTTCCGCATTAATTTAGCATGCATAAGATCTATATAATAAGATAATTAAAATGTTAAATTATTAGATTATGTTAGTATGACTATATTATTTAGTTTATGAGTAACTAAAACCCATCAATTGGTATCAGAGCAACTAGGTTGTTTGCATGCTTTCCGTTTACGTTTTTACGGAGTTATTAAGATAACAAAATAAAATTTGGAATTTCGTTTGATATATGATATGGCCGAAATTAATTAAGCATGAATACCTACTGTTTTCTAAAATGTTTTAGAATATTTGGAATATATTTTGCATGAATATTGGTTATTGGTATATTAAATCTCGGTTTTATTAAGTTTTAATGGTTAAAAATCGTTTATTTTGGGAAAAATAGTTAAAATCATCTTTTGGACGAGATTTTTCAGTATGTTTTCACATGTATATCCTATGCTATGAATATGAATTTTCGTAAATTATGGACTTATAAAACATGTGATATGAATTTTAAAGGTTAAAATGCAATAAGATGAATAAAATTGGGTTTGTATAGTTATATTACGAATTTGACTATAAACATTTATGAGTATGTCACATGCAATATTTAAAATATATGTTGAATTTTCCAGAAATTTATCTTAAATATTGCAATATTATAGATTTTTTAATGTAAAAATCGGGTAATTAGTGACATTATTTCGACTTTAATAGTTTAAGTTGGAATTTGGCCATAAAAATTTAACACGATGTCATATATATTATTTCCAGCATGTATAAAAATTTCGAGATTTTTTTCTTATTTTATGCTTGAGAAATAATTTTAAAGGTTAAAATCGTACGATATATGACGTAAATCGTTAAAATTTGCAATAGTTGTTAAAATGGCCGAAAAATTTAACCCATTATAGTCATATATGATATGTTCATCACTAAATTATTCTTGGGAGCCAAAAGTTCTGTTTGATTTAATTTTAAATTGTTAAATGTTGCATTTAAAATTGAATAAAAAGAGTCATGTATTTAAAAATTTCGGCTACTTGGGTAGTGTATAATTTATTTTTCTGTCCTTTTTATGTTCTTAAAGTGTTTTGGAAAGTGTAAAAATATTATTAGTATTTTATTTGCATTTATGAAGTTAATTATTGAATTTTCCGACTTAAAATGCTCGTTTTACGTATTATTTTCGTAATAAATGTTAAAACCGTATAAATACTAATATTTTTAAAGTTCTGAAATTTTAAGAACATTCCAGATTTTTCAAAATTTGAATTTTGAAATTTTCGAAATTTTATGACTCTTTTTGATTTTTATATTATTTTTCCCGTAAAACCGAGTAATACCGAACAATATTAAAATATATTAAGCTAAGTCATGCTCAAAGTTTGAGTAAGACTAAATTTTGAAACCTATATGAGTTGGGATGATTAACTTAAGGATGAATACCGATTCATATAATGCATAGTGTTGTTAAACGTTAAAACACGCAATTCCATAAAACGAGGTATACGATAACTATTTATATAATTGATATTTAAATAGGACGATTTGGCTTAGAATTTGCATGATAGTTCATATATTTATAAGCATTGCATATTTTAATTATGAATGTCATGATTTTATTTACGTAATTTTGGGAATTATGTAATTTACTTAGTATGGCCTTAGTTTTTAATCGGTATTTCCCGTAATGTAAGGGGTTACCGATTCGGTTGTAATTTTGTGATCTCGTATCACCCAATTGTAATTTATTTCTATTTTATAATGTATAAATTAGACTAGAAAAGTTGTAATTTTTTGTAAAATCCGGAGTTCCTTGAAGACGGTGCCATTCGGAAAGGAGTTCCGACCAAGACGGTGTTTACCTTGGGAAGCGTGCCTCGTGAAGTTCAAGGGACCAAAGGAGTTGGTTTCCAAATTTTTACTTTTATTATTTCTTTTCTAGGAAAGGCCATACTAGGGTTTATTTTATGCTTTTATGTTTGTTTTTTATATGTTTGCATGCATAGCCAAATCGTCATATATCGTCTCATGCATTTTTCGATTTAGTCGACCTAGTCATTTATTTTATCGATAATTCACCAACTTAGTTCACTTAAACAGAGATAGATAATAATTTGACTAGATCTCTTACATGAAAATATTGAGACTTAGCCTTACCAAAAAGTACGGACCCATGAATCCCTTCTTCACAAGAACGTAGGCTCGGCTATACCGGGGTACTAAAATTGTCACGTTGGGTAAGTGGGGTAATAAAGATTACACCTTGAAATTTGGATGATCTCAACGAAAGTATTCGTAACCGTAGTTGCAATAAGTTCGGGCTAAAGACAATTTTTAGAAAATTGTCGACCGAGAGTTCTAAGGTAGAACCGATTAAAAGGTTAATCCACCAAATTATACCAATACGGGTTGAATCGGCTACACCATGCCCGGATTAGTATGGGTTTGGGTCTCGAGATCATTAAGTAAATAACTAATTAACTTGTTTAAGTTTTTAGTTTAAATTATGAATTTTAAAATGATGTTGTTTTATTTCCTTCATTTTATTGTAGTTTAATTTTCAACATCATCAATGGCAACCAACGCTCCACCTCTCACTAACGTTTCATAGCTTCGGTCTTTTATGGACCGTTGCAAACTCGATAAGCATGGTTCCAATTTTAAGGATTGGGATGCGCAATTACTTTTGGCCGCTCAAGGTGACGATAAGAGTCGTTACCTATCCGAAGCCGCTCCGACCGCTCCGACCGCTCGTTCATCGGTCCAAAATCGTGAGGCCTATGAAGCCTACATGAAAGAGTCCTCCGCTCTTAAAAATGTGCCCATCTTCTCCATGGAGTCGGATCTCCAAAGGAGCATGATCAAGTTGACTACATCGTATGAAATATACACCAAGCTTGCGACCATGTTTTCGCAAACTCCAAGGGTGATTCAATATGAGGCGGCTTCCGCCTTCTTCGACAATACCTTGAAGGAAGGGCAAAAGTTAAGCCCTCATGTGCTCAAACTCGTTGAGCTCGCGGAGACTCTAAAAACGCAAGACGTTGATGTTCCCGACTCTCTCATAATTGACCGAGTTCTTCACTCGCTCAATAAGGTCAAATCGTATGCTTAATTCCAGGTGAATTTTAATATGCGAAACCAAGAGACCACATTGGATGAGTTGCATAAGATGCTCGTCCAAGCCGAAAGGGACATGGGACTTCATGAAAGTTCCACCAAGGATGTTTTAAACATCGAAAAGAAAGGGAAAACGAGCTTCAAGAAGAATGTCTTTAAAGGCAAGGGCAAGAAAACGTTCAAGCCCAAAGCGACAAAAGAAAAGACCTTTTCGATAGGCGCTTCCACCTCGTCTTCAAAATCCGAAGACAAGTGCCATTATTGCACGAGGATCGGTCATTGGAAGCGTAATTGCCCCAAATACTTAAGCGATCTCAAAAATGGGAAGGCAACCGCCGTAGGTAATAATTCTCGTTTATGATTCATGTCATTTATCAACTTATGTATAGTGATACAAATGTGTTGATATTTACCCTTTTTAATTGTTTTTAAGGGCCACCTCCTAATAATGATAAGTGCAAGGAAAAGGACGCATGAGGTTCCTTACTTGGATGGCTACTGTAGCATCCAATTGATCGAAGACTTGAAGAGCTAGGCTCTAATTTTCATATCGTCTTCTTTCATATTTTGCATTTTATTTATGGAACAATTTACTTTCTTGTAAGACAAGGATTAAAATCCTAAAACAATGGTTGTAATTTTGGATATTGGTGACTTGGTTTTCAACCCGAGTCACTACTTTTGTTCTTAATCAATGTCTTGATTTCTCAAATAAATTGCATACCTTGTTTAAACATGAATAATGGTGATTTTATCACGCAGTAAACATTGATACGATCAATATAATGTAATCAAAGTGTTGATTAAAACGGAGAACTACACCCCATGAGATACTTTCAATCAAAATGAGACATCTTCAGTTCATTATAAGATTTTCATTTTAAGTGAAAATGAGAATGTATACATCACACCTATAAAACTTCAAACATTCATATGCATTGGTTAAATCGAAATTGCTATCCTTATACAAGTAAAAATAATTATTGTTAGAAGGATAGAGTGGGAGAAAATATTTCGCTCGCAAACCAATGATGAAAATAAAGGATCTTAAAAAAGATTCCTACATGGGAGTCTTAAGAAGAGCCCTAAATGAATGAATTGAAGAAACTACGAGAGGACACTGAAGAAACTACGGGAGGACACACGAAGAAAGTTCCTTATGTTCATTGTTTCAGAGGGAAACCCCGTATGAATTCGGAAGGAATATCGGCTCCTTGAGATAATGATTTTTTTTAAAGATTATAAGATAATAGAGGAGAAATCATCTATCTATACGGGAGGAAAGACCGGTTCCTTAATAAATGATTTTTCTAAATTTATAAGATAAAAGAGAAGAAATCATCTCAATTCTCTCAATGTAGTTATAAGGAAATTATCATGTCATATTTGTCTCGAGGAAACGAAGACATGAAAAGAAGGTGATGATTGATTGAATGAAAATAGATCACTATAGGGATAGTGATGGTGATAATGATTCAAGAGATAAATAAAAGATTTACATGCAAGAAATGAAAAGTTCATTTAAGAGATCGAGTAATATTGATTTTAGTGGGAGCAATGTTCATTAAAGGAATTAAGCCTACCATTTAGAGAGGATGGATGATTCTTTAAGGTGTAAAGAATAAGAGGTTTTCAATTCTAGATGAAAATATACCTTATATCATACGATGATGGAGTTTTACGGGAAGGTTTATTATATTGATAATAAAATATCGCCCATTAGAAATCAAAATGGTTAGATATGAATAACCGATGAAATGGCCAAGATGTTTGAAAATAGTAAGAGTGATGAAATCACTAATACTACAATATAGATTTCAGCACATAAGTGGCCAGATAATTCCGAGTGATTCTTTAATCCCTCTAGTATATCAATACGTCACGAGTTATAAGATAACAGTGGGAGCTTCCCTCAAGAAAGGAAACTCAAGATCTAGAATGAGTTCTAGGCACGTGCTCAAATAAGTTCATATTATGTGAGATAATATGAGATGGAAGGAGAACAAAATTTGTAAGTTTTGCAATCATGAATAAAAGGTTATTCGCAAAACACTAATACAAATAGATGATCATGCATCAAATGCAATGAAATAGTATTGACTGTTTTTGCATGACAATGTCATTTGAGTTATAATTAACTCAAGATAAAAGATATTTTGTCAAAATCCAAATGGGTTGTAAGAGACAATATTGAACCCCATAAGTGAACTGGATTGACTTAGTATAGCCCCTAGCTGCTTACATGAGGTGACATCTCAAAGCGACTAGAATGTGAGGCGATTGATGGCAAGTTCAAGTGCCATAGAGTCATATGTGATGACTAGTCGATCACATAGACAGACTGCAAGAGACACTCTGTCTGGCAAAGTGACGGCTTATAGAGTTCTGGAAATTTTATGATAGCCGGGTCGTGGCAAGAGCTGCTATAGTATTCTTGTGAGTCAATTCTTAGACTAAAGACTACTCTCCCAAGATGGTACAGTTTAGGCATAACCTTGATCCATTCTCTACGACTTTTCGTAACTGGAGTCAAATGGGATTGCTTTGGGTTGTGACTGACTGTGACTAGTTGAAGGAAGTAGTGCGATAGAAATTGTCCACCCCTTGTCAGGGTTGTTCAAATCTCAAGGCTACTCGAGGAGAAGTTAACTGGAAATGCGTGGCCACGCTCGGAAGGTATCTATGGTAGATAATTCTGGTCAGACAGTTATTCTCCAGATCGAGGAAACCACTCATAATATGATCAAATGCAAGTACGACCTCAGAGAGACACCTTGCATTGAGTGGGAGATTGTAATAGGACAAGAGAATTGGTGACACACACTTGTCGAGGACAAGTGGGAGATTGTTGGGAAATGTGTCCTCAACAATAGTGCGATCACATTATTAAATCTCATGACGAGAATGCGCAAGGGATGATACGATTTATATTAGTCAACTGACCAACATTAATCGGTAATGATTGGCTAGCTAGAGTTTGACATTACTGTCGTATGACGGTGGTGGTCAGTTGATCCCTTTAGGTCACACCTTTAGGACAATTCCCTTAATTGTTAAAGTGATCAAATGTATAATGATACGATTTGATCATATTCCTTAAGCTCGTATATCGAGAAATTAGAGGTTAAATCTTATTGTAAGATTTATGTTTAAAATTGAAACGTGTCAATTATCAAACAATAAAGGATATTTTATGATATCGAAATTAGAATGAATCGGGTTATAATTAATACAAAGGTTGTAAATCGTATTGACGATAAATTATCATTTTATATTTGTAATTTCGAATTACTTGTCAATTGATAAATATGATTTATTTAATTAAATATATATATATATATATAGGGTCGGGATCCGGTGAGAACCACCCTTATAATGAGAACCGTGAGAACCCTCACCAAATCTCCACCATATCTCGCTTCGAATGTTTCGTTGGATCACTTATCATTAGTTTAACTTATTCAAATACACACTTTAGTATCAATAAACAAAAAATTTTGATTTAATTAACAAAATAAATACTTAGTGTACGAAAATACAATTAGGCGTACTAAAACGGCTATAAATGCACGAAAACAACCACTACGTGCATGAAATTTTTTACATGCATGAAAATGATTACTAGGTGCATGAAATAAGAGGTTGTACGTGCATTAAAACAAGTTCTAGGTGCATGAAAAATGATAGATGCGTAAAAATCGGTAGTAGGTGCATGAAAATTAACAAAACGTACCTCACCTTGATTTCCGTCACTAGTATATATTTTCTAGACCAAGAAATATGTTCCCTAGCCTTAAAATTCTATGCCGAATCCAAATATGTCATTAATTTTTTTTAAAAAAGTCCGTAAGGTAGAGTTCTCATGGTTCTCATTATATTGGTGGTTCTCATATGATCCCAATTCTATATATATATATATATATATATATATATATATATATATATATATATATATATATATATATATATATATATATATATATATATATATATTATTTATACGATAAATATTTATATGTTAAGATAATTATAATTTTATTACTATGTGACATATAAGATGTCACATGTTATACAAATTATACAATTGACAAACTTGTAAAATGAAATCCATTTTATGGATTAAGTGGCCGGCTAATGGAGGTGCTTGTGTGGGTGATTAGTGTGTTAAATACACCATAATCATTGTGTTTAAACATTAGTCTTGAGAACCCACACCTAGAGCCACCCTAATGCATTGAGAAGAGAAGATGTTCCCTCTTTTGTGCTCCCCATACCCGGCCACCCATTAACCTAAGCAACACCATTTAAATGTTGTGGTGTGCTCACAATTCATACTAATGCTTGGAAAATTCTCTAAGTAAGAATACTACCAAAACCTCTCTAAGTTATTATAAAGATAATAAAATATATATATTATATGAGTGATAGTATTTGAATAATAATTCTGATTAAGAGATTAGGATTTATCTTAAGGAAAACCGATTTTTGTGCTAGCTTGTTCAAGATCTCGGTTGTTGAAGGGGTTGTCTTGGTGCATCCAAAGGAGGTGTTCTTGTTGAATACTTGGAGGATCATCCTAGCATTACATTTCGGACAGTGTGTAAGGGCTCGAAATTTCTCCTATTTCCGCATTAATTTAGCATGCATAAGATCTATATAATGAGATAATTAAAATGTTAATTATTAGATTATGTTAGTATGACTATATTATTTAGTTTATGAGTAACTAAAACCCATCAATAACCTATCCAACTGTTCCTTGGCCTGTTGCATCCCTGGTTTCTGGTACTAACATACGGAGATGTTTTCAAAATGAGGTTTGCAAATGTTTGAAAATTGTTTCCAAAATATCAGCATATTTTAAATTATCGTTATTTGAAACAAGAATTAGAATAAATAATTTTGAATCTCACACAAAAAGGTCTCGGTCTTTGTTAAAAGAGAAACTTGCTTTATTTCCTCTTTGAGCTTTGAGAGTTTTTCAATAAGAGAAAGAGGAGTGCACTCCATACCCAAATTGGAGCAACATAGAGCCTCTCAAAAACTGACCAGTCCTTTTCCTCAGTTTGACAAACAAACTCACCAAATTGACCATTGAATAATACACTTGTTTAATGCAAAAAACAGTGGACAAAGCATGTGCCTAGGGTTTGATACTCTCTTACCCTCGACTATATAAAGGGACCTTTGGGTTCATTTATGAGTAAAACTTTTAGAGCATTCAATACTACTTTGCAAAATCAGTCAAGTTTTATTCTTCAAAGAGTTTTTGCAAAAGTTTTCAGTTTTAAAGTCTTCAAACTGTTTTTCAAAGTGTTATTATCTCCAAGTACTAGTTAGCACTCTTAATAACTATGAGTATGTTCGATTAACCTTGTGTTTAGATCGTAAACGAAATCTCCATGTTCTTATGTGAACTTATGAGATAGAGATCGTGTAAACCATAAGGTAGAACATCAAAACTCTAAGAGCGGAGTAGCTTTAAGTTTAAGTCAAGTCTTGCGAGCGGAGTAGCTCTAAGCAATCGCAACCGGAGTAGGTTGGAGAGTTGTCTTATTGTATTCGGTTTAGTTAAATTGAGTGACTTCTAAACAAGCAATAAAATGACGGTTGGACGTAGGCTCCGGAGTAGGAGCTGAACCAATTTTTAAATACTGTTTGTTTACACTTTGCTCATCATTTTATATATCTCTCGCTCATTTGTTACTTCCGTAAAAGAACATATATGTGCAACAATTCCACATACTGTTGCTTAGACTCTGTTTCTCGTTGCTTAACTCAAGAACACTCAAGCTTAATCAGAAATTTTTAAAAGATTACCTAAGTCACCCCCTCCCCCTCTTAGGTGCTTAATCGTCATTGACTCTTCAACTTTGAAATCTTTTAAAATGATATTCTTTTCTTTCTAAATTACATTTACTATTATTTTATTGAAAAAATATTAAATGATTTACCTATTTCTGCGAAAAAAAATATTATTTTTCTCAAATTACTCGAGTTTTCAATGTTGACCTCCCGACTAATGATGCTCGGGTCATTTTTTGCCCGAGTTAACAAAACAATTATCTCCAAACTATTTAATCAAGTTTTCCTTATATTTTTTTCCTATTATATTTTTGTTATTTTTTTTTCATTTGTCGGCATTTTTGTTTTATTTCTCTTTTATCCATTTTTTTCATATATTTTTCCACAAAAAAATTTATTTGTATGACCGTCGTATTTGTAACGAAAAAAGTTTAATCACTTTTTACTAAATAATGATCACTTTTGAATAATGATTCCATATGGGTGTGAATGACCGAGTATTATTACTAAAATAAATGACCAAGACATTATTAACTTGAAAATAATCGGTATTTGCAAAAAAAAAAAACACAGAAAAGATCGTACAATTTTTTTTGTTTTCTCTAAATTGATTTCTTTTCATTATTCTTGATCTTTCTTTTTGTCAACAAAATTTTCACATTATTTACACAAGAAAATCTATTATTATAATTTCCATTTTATTTTTCGGTGTGATACGCTCATTTTCAATAATAAAAATGTTTTTCTATATTGATTTTTTATATCGATTATTTAATCAATATGTTTTTTTTCCATTTTATTCAATGATTTGTTGGAAATCATTTTTAATTTAATATTTTAGACTACTTTTTTTATTTAATCATATATTAAATCTAATTGTCTTTTTTTTCTCCTTAAAAAGTTCTCCCATTCTTTTTCCGAAGTTGTAAATCAATTTTCTAATGAAAAGCTTAACAATATATTAGTTTCAGACTTCTCAATGATAGTTGTCAATAAGTTAATTATTTAATTGGACATACTTTGTCGTTAAATGTGATGCGGTCTCTAAATAATGTTATTCAATATTATAAAATTTAACAAAAAAAGAATTAATTATTTATTAAATTATCGATATGATGAAAAGTCACTAAAAATTATTCTAGTCTGTAAAAAAGAAAAATTAAGACTGTAACAACCCGACCCGCCACCGTCGTAACACAAACCCAATAAGATGGGTGTGCACTTTTGGGCCCATTATTTGTCCTCACTTAAGCCCAAAAGCACAAGGCCTTGTTACTAAGTGGTGGGTGAAAGCTATTATAAACATATCACAAGCCTCACATTCTACCGATGTGGGACAACTTTCCTCTCATATTCTTGGGGTGTTACAAACTCCCCCACTTAAAGAACACAACGTCCTCGTTGTGCCTCAAACTTGACCACAACCAGGGCCAGAATCCTCCCCCGCTAGGTGTGTGACCCGGGTACTCCCGACCACAGGCTCACCACACGGTCGCTGGGTCGCTCTGATACCATTTGTAACAACCCGACCCGCCACCGTCGTAACACAAACCCAATAAGATGGGTGTGCATTTTTGGGCCCATTATTTGTCCTCACTTAAGCCCAAAAGCACAAGGCCTTGTTACTAAGTGGCGGGTGAAAGCTACTATAAACATATCACAAGCCTCACATTCTACCGATGTGGGACAACTTTCTCTCATACTCTTGGGGTGTTACAAAGACGATGATAATTTTCTTTACTTGTGTATCATTTTATAGAAGTTTTACATTTCTTATTAGACTAAATAAACGAATACCAAATATTTATTAAATTAATCAAAATATTTTCAAAATTTCACATTTGAATTTTCTATATTATGTATATTTGATTAAGTTTCATTCAACTTTTGTATTTTCCTTTTATTTGTTACAAAACCAAATTTTTTCGTTTACCTTAACACTAAATATCTTTATACAAGTCTGAATAAAATCTTAGCCACTGGTGTTTGTTACTAGTTTCGTGGCTAAACAAATATGTTGCCACAGACAATATGTAAGCCGTGGCTAAAGAAATATTGACCACATAATGATCTGTGGCTAAATATACGTTTGCCATGCTTGTGACATTGTTCGTGGCAAAATGATTATTAGCCACGACTGTAACCTAAATTGTGGCGCAATTGACTTTTTGTCACGGGAAAATTTGTCCTGTGGCATAAAATTTTTCTAAAATAGTGAATGAAATTTTTCCCGCGGCTAAACAAAATTTAGCCAGGAATTATAAATTCCCGTGGCATAAATCGTAGCGCAAGTGTCAATTTATTGTAGTGTTAATACGATTAATCTCATTATGAAATATACGATATTTCCTACATTTCTTATAAAAGCAATATCATAGTACAAGTACATATATATATCCCACAATAATTCCAAGTTCAATTATCCTATAAATGCAATAACATAGTATATATATATATATATATATATATATATATATATATATATATATATATATATATATATGTATATATATATAGAGCGAGGATCCTGTGAGGTCTACATCTTAAATGAGGATTGAGGTCTACATGTAGATTAAAGCAAAAATCAAAACTGCCAATAACAGGGGTCGAACCCGCGACCTGGTGCATCAATGCCAAACAACTTGACCACCAGACCACAACGCCTTTGCTGATTACTATAATATTGTTTAATATTTAACACGCCAAGCTTTTCTACTAAGCAAAAATCAAAAACTGTCGCAACTGGGGTTCGAACACGAGACCTTGAGTTTCAGAGTTCAGCATCTAAACCAATGGACCACCACGTCTTTGTTGATTATTATGAAATTGTATAATATTTATGACAGAAACATTTTCAATTCAAATTTCTTATTTTCAAGTTTTTTTCCCGAATTTTTTTTTTTTAAATTTTTTTATCCGAAATTTTTTTCATTTTTTTTGGAATATTGTTTTGTAGAACCCGTGATATTGTATTGAGTAACTTGTGCTATTGTAATGAAAAAAATTTCGAGGAAAAAAAAAAGTTCCGGAATTTTTTTAAAAAAAATTTCTTTTTCATTTTTCTTGTATTGATAAAAAAAAATTCGAGATGTGTACCTACACATTCAAAGTTGTGGTTCTACGCATTTAGCCATGTTTATCTACACATTTTAAGGTGTGTATCTACGCATTTAGACATGTGTATCTACGCATTAAGAGATGTGTATCTATGCATTTAGTCATGTGTATCTACGTATTTAAAAGTGTGTATCTACTAGACATATGTATCTACGCATTTAGTCATGTGTATCTACGCATTTAAAGGTGTGTATCTATGCATTTAGTCATGTGTATTTACGCATTTAGATATGTGTATCTACGCATTTAGCCATGTGTATCTACGTATTTAAAGGTGTGTATCTACTAGACGTGTGTATCTACGCATTTAGCCATGTGTATCTAAGCATTAAAGGTGTGTATCTACGCATTTAGACATGTGTATCTCCGTATTTAGAGATGTGTATCTACGCATTTAAAGGTGTGTATCTACGCATTTAGACATGTGTAGCTACGCATATAGAGATGTGTATCTACGCATTTAGCCATGTGTATCTACACATTTAGAGATGTGTATCTACTCATATAGAGGTGTGTATCTACGCATTTAGAGATGTGTATCTACTCATATAGAGGTGTGTATCTACTCATATAGAGGTGTGTATCTACGCATTCAAACATGTGTATCTACGCATTTAGAGATATGTATTTACGCATTTAGACATGTGTATCTACGCATTAAGAGATGTGTATCTACGTATTTAGCCATGTGTATCTACGTATTTAAAGGTGTGTATCTACGCATTTAGACATGTGTATCTACGAATTAAGAGATGTGTATCTACGCATTTTTTTTTTCTCCAATCTTTTCGAGAAAAAAAAAAATTGGAGAAAAAAAATCGAAAAAAAATTTTCGAGAAAAAATTCGGAAAAAGTTTCGAGAAATTTATTTAAAAAAAAATTCCGATGAAAAAAATTTCGAAAAACAAATTTCGAAAATATAATTCCGAGAAAAAATAATTCCGAAGGTTTCGGGTTCAATTCGCAATTCGCAATTCGCAATTTGAGCAATTTGAGCAATTTTGCGTATGGCTCCGTCTCCAAACTCACTTCAATAATCACGTGTTAAATATGATACAATATTACTTAAATAAATAAGGATGTTGGGGCAGAGTTGGTAAAGTGCTGGTCTTCTTTGCTCGTGGTCGCGGGATCGACTCCCACTGCAGAAGCTTTTGCGTTTTTGCTGAATTGTATTATCCACGTGGCATCATCTCATGGTTCTTTTTGTTGATCTAGTGGTTCTTATAGTAGACCTTAATTCTCATTTAAGATCATAGACCTCACATGATGCAATCTCTCTCTCTCTATATATATATATATATATATATATATATATATATATATATATATATATATATATATATATAGAATTGGGATCCGGTGAGAACCACCTTTCAATGAAAACCGGTGAGAACTCTACCTTACGGACTTTTTAAAAAAAAATTAATGACACATTTGGATTCGTCATGGAATTTTATGGCTAGAGAACATATTTCTTGGTCTAGAAAATAAATACTAGTGACGGAAATCAAGGTGAGATACGTTTTATTAATTTGCATGCACCTACTAACGATTTTTATGTATCCATCATTTTGCACCTACTAGTATTTATTTTCTAGACCAAGAAATATGTTCTCTAGCCATAAAATTCCATGACGAATCCAAATATGTCATTAATTTTTTTAAAAAAAGTCCGTAAGGAAGAGTTCTCACCAGTTCTCATTGTAAGGTGGTTCGCACAGTACACAAGGTCGCACGCATCATCGCCATCTTCTTCTTTATGTGGCACCGTCATCCTCATTGCCACCATCAACAAGAATGGTCGTCTGTGTCAACTGTCATCTTCATAGCCACCATCCACAATGAGAACGATCGTCTTTGTCAATCGTCACCTTCTTCTCTGAAATCAACAAAGAGAACAAGTAACCAATAACTGTAAACTGTGCTCTTTGTAAATCCTTCAATTCCAATTCCAATTGTATTACAGAGAGAACGGTTAGGATAACCCAACCTATAAAGTGCTTTATCTATCAATATAAAATTATCGTCTCAATCGAGTTGTACTTGTTAGAGTTAGATTACTATTACATCATACAAGTTAGGCTGGGTTGGATTTAATACGAGTCAAATCTCTCATCTGGTCATGTTGGGTTTATTGAGTAAATAAAAAACAGTTCTAAATTTTTTCAAAGATTAGCGATTATACTAACCCGTGTTATTTCATTAACTTTGTGTTACTTTTCATTCGAATAATTTGGGTTTTGTTTAAGGCGGCTTAGTAATTTAGGTTTTGTTTAAGGCGCCTAACTGCCTAAGTAATAACGAGACTAAGTAGAAACTAAGAACTTAGGCTTTGCTAAGAAGAAAATATATCGTCGTACTACAATCACTCAACCAATTGACGCTAACATATCATGTACGCTAATTATAAATGTAAATTACAATTCAGATCTATACGTAATTCCTTTAGAAAAGGATAACTAATATATAAAAATTAATATTAAGTAACTTAAATTAAGTAACTTAAAGTCTAAAAAAACATAGCTATAATATGTCCAGTGGAGTGAGTATTTTGTGAGCTTATTCATTCACAACCACCATTTTCATCATTACGTTGTTATCAGCGTTAAAACATTGCTTCAAGTAATAAATAATAAACCATAATCACATAATTACAAAATGTAATCATACACTTAACCGAAAGTATATCCTATAAAGCTTATAATTCACGCTACTTTTACTCTCCGGTTTAAAGTAGATCCTCTCCATTTCTTTTTACCATTAAGATTATGTTTTGTAGATGATCTAGTGGTGTAAATCGTGATGTGATAAATGAGCGATAATAATTTACTATAGAAATGTTCCTAAATTAGTTCTGATATTAGTAAAAGAATGAAAACATATTAGTTATAGAGTATAGATATATTTTTTTCAACTTTTTCTCTAAGATAATTTAAATTACGAGTATATGTAAAAATAATATTTAATTCGTAGAATTTAATAAATTTTAGTACTGTAATTAACAATGAAAGGAAGTGGTTTAATGACTTAGAATTTGGTAAGTTAACTGAAGGTTATGGGCTCAAATTTCATTTCAAGAAATTTTTAATAAAAAAATATGTTACTAGGATTCGAATCTTGTAACTCATGATAAAACAATACACCTACCAACTATGTAATGATAATTTACTAGTTACTATAAATACTTATAAAAATTTATTTCGGAAATTTCATGGAGAACACCTGCCCCTCGGACCCCCTGGATTCGCCCCTAAATGTCAGTGAAAATCGACAAGAAATGGAAGAAGAGAAAACAATGTGTTGGATCCTAACTCGAGCTTAACATGGCTTAGCATGTACGAGAAACATAAGGATTATATTGTAACATGAGTAGTCGACAAAATAATAAGCAATTAAGCAAATACAAGATTTAATCGGTTATTTGAAAGCCAAATGGAACATATTCATAATAGAAAGAGCAATCGCAGACAATTGATAAGTATGATTGTTTTGTTGTGCTAATGGAGATCTAATCTCAAGATCTTGGAAGCCTTGTTCACAAGTGGTTGAGGCATCAATCACCGAGCTAACCTTTAGATTTGCGTCTACATATCTCCTCGCTCTATAATCTCTTGCAGCTTCATTTAGTGTGGGTTGCGAATCCGAGTAAATTTCTAAGCAATCGGTTAATCCTTCTTTGGTGCTCTTATCCACCATCTTATTAGACAAGAGTTGCTTAATTATGCATCGTGTATCGGTCACATTATTCTTAATTAACTTGATGGCGATTAGGCCTAGTCGAGTTAGGTTCGCACATTGGCTAGCCGGAGCAGATTGAAGAGCGTAGACACATAACTTGTAGTTGATGTTCGGGTCGTTTTTGGATGAGTTATGACATGTTTGGTTGATCAGATTTGTTGCGTTGATGGAGGTAAGGAAGAGGAGTAGATGCAACAAACTAAGGAGAGTGTATGAACTCATGGTGCTTGTTTTAATGTATAGAATACTCAATACTCAAATTGTGAGTAAGAAGTTGTAAAGTCGCATTATTTTATAGGGGATGATTAAACAAAACGTTTGTTACATTTTGCTTGCCCTTTTCCAGGAAGCTTTTGTCTTTTCTAGATTAGTTTGGTGGTACAAAACATGTTTCCACACTAAGAGTAAGACCAAGCCCCATATACAATGTAACACAAATACGCAATACAACTTTTACTTGCCAGTAATGTATAACCCAAACTAGGTTATAACCGTGAATTTTACAGATCTGTTTTTATAATTTTAGACGAATATAGTTAATAAATTAGGATCATATAAGTCCACCTTTTAGTGTTGAGTCCTTGAATCTTAATATCAGCCCTTAGATTAAAACTAATGAATGGCTGAGATTAACCTTGATTAAGTAATTAAAACATTTTTTTTTCATCTCAACTAACTAATCATTGCACATTCTCCTAAACTGACACAATTCACTTTGTATCACGATTCTCACTCTCTCATTTTTCCAATTTCTAATTTTGAAACTTCCTCCTGTGACAACCTCTTCCTCTTCCTCTTCCTCAAACCCTGCGAAAAACAAATCCTTGCAAACGTCTATTATTCTTTATCTCCATTATTATTTTCTGCAAACCTGGTCTGCGAAAATTTCTACAAAGACACCCATACTGTTGTTGTTATCATCTTCTTCTCCTAGTATCAGCCATTTGTTGAAGTGTCAAAAACATCTATTATTTACAAGGTATATATTTTTCTTCTTATTAAACTTTTTTTAACTCAATTGTTTAGATTAGTTTTTATAATTGTAGCTTATTTATGAACTTAATTTGCAAGCTTATTTTATATTTGACTTTGCTGTAGTTTTTTACACATTGTTCTCTTTTGGTTTTGAACTTTTTTCCAGATTCGTATGTTGGTATTATTATTGTCTGCTTAATTGGGATCCTTTTTCCGTCTATTATTAGCATTCGTGAAGTTATATGTTTGTATTCTATCATATGTAGTTGTTGTAACCTGTTTAATATCCTTTAACATTTTGTGTAACTCCATATAACATTATGTGTAACTCTATTGAACAACCTGTGTAACTCTATTGGACGATATGTGTAAATCCATTGAACAATATGTGTAACTCTATTGCATGACATGTGTAACTCTATATAATAATATATGTAACTCTATAGGAGTATCCGTGTAACTCCATTGAACAATAAGTGTAACTCCATTTCACCACATGTGTAACTCTATTGGCAAATATGTGTAACTCTATTGAACAACCTGTGGAAATCTACTGAATAACTGTTGCGTGTCTATTTTATGATGTTTTGCATCTCTTTTGCAGAATTATGCGGAAAAGGGGCGGTTTCAGGCCAAATTACTACCCTCGAGATTTTTGCACAACCAAGGAACAAGGAAGAAGTAACCCGACGCGCAAACCAAGGACCACAAGATCAATTCAAGACGAATTCAAGGCTGACACACAGGAAAACCGGTCGACCGACCGACTACCCTGGTCGGTCGACCAAGGTACCTGTTATCTCAAACCTAGAATTCAACTTAAGACGACATAAGTCCATTGGGCCCGATACTCGGTCGACCGACCGAGACCCCTGGTCGGCCGACCGCAGGGCAGTTCCAGAAATTTTCGCAAAGCCCACACACGGATTAGGTTAATGATAAACGCCTTTTGTAATCTGTAAAACCCCTCGCGAAAGCGGAAATATAAAATATACAAAGTACTAAAAATGCAGCGGAATTAGAACTCTTTAACGTCAACATGCGAGGTGAATTAAAACTGAAAACTGAAACTGATATAAACAAAATAGATAAGTATAACAGTTCTAAGTACTAAAATGAAACATATACAACAGCCAGAGATGGAACATCCCTACAGGCACTCAAAAGAAACAACTGTATCAAAACTATAGTCTAGCTATCGTAAAGTGTAAGTCATAAGATGACAAACGGATCATCACTCGCTAGCTCTCAGCAACCCCTGCCAACCTGCATGTACCTACATACATGTAAACATGTACGCCACAATCAGTGGGGAGTGACTAGAGTTCTCCTAGCCACCTTTTGTAACGACACGTAACACAGGAATACAAACAGAATACTCCAACATATATAAACATGTGAAGTATAAATATCTCATCAATTGAAACTCATATCATCATGCGATTACTAATGCAAGGCTCTCAACCAACTTCGGAAACTATTTGGAAGGAGAGGCGGTTTCCTTTCCGGTTACCCGGCCGGGGGGTCTTTCAGTCCAAACCATTTAAGAAACTGACTAAAGAGTCACCCAATGCCTTGGATGAACAATATCAAAGTCAAAGTATCATACTCATCAATATCAACATCTATATCTGACACTGTACCAACTCTAGGCAAGCAGATAAAACTCAGCAAGTATAAGGTTCAGCGGTCAACTTAAGACATAACCTAAATACCAATCATTCAGCAAGTATAAAGGTTCAGCGGTCAACTTAAGACATAACCTAAATACCAATCATTCAGCAAGTATAAAGGTTCAGCGGTCAACTTAAGACATAACCTAAATACCAATCATTCAGCAAGTATAAAGGTTCAGCGGTCAACTTAAGACATAACCTAACTACCAATCATTCAGCAAGTATAAAGGTTCAGCGGTCAACTTAAGACATAACCTAAATACCAATCATTCAGCAAGTATAAAGGTTCAGCGGTCAACTTAAGACATAACCTAAATACCAATCATTCAGCAAGTATAAAGGTTCAGCGGTCAACTTAAGACATAACCTAAATACCAATCATTCAGCAAGTATAAAGGTTCAGCGGTCAACTTAAGACATAACCTAAATACCAATCATTCAGCAAGCAAGGACTCAGAGGCCAACTTAAGGCATAGACCTGCCAATCCACAAGACACTAGACTCAGAAGCCAACTTAAGGCATAGACTAGCACCCAATAAGTAAAGAACTCAGAGGCCAACTTAAGGCATGTCCCTTTACTGCAACACAAGACACCAGACTCAGAGGCCAGCTTAAGGCATGTCCTAGCATCAACATCTGCACTCCGAGTAAGGTATTACGACCTGACTGCCCCGTTGTGCAGCTACTCTACTCGTCAGACTCAGAGGGCAACTTAAGGCATAAGGCATGTTCCAACGCGATCACAATCAAACATTTCTGGGCTCAGAGGCCAGCTTAAGGCATATCCCAGACACGACAACCATACACATATAGGGCTCAGAGACAAACTTAAGGCATATCCCCATATATGACAACAAGGTCACGTATTAAACTCAGAGGCCAGCTTAAGGCATACCTTAATACGCATCAATCCAATATCATCCAAATATAGAAACTAATCTATAGATCTACTTTCTTATACTTCTAATCAACACTTAATTGATCCCGGGAACTAAGTTGAAGGAGAGCCGGTTTCCCTTTCGGTTACCCGACCGGGGGGTCTCTATCCTCTCTCCATTCCCGAACCCAATATAGTGTCGCCCATCCTCCGGGGACCTCAATCACACATACAAGGTACACAGAACGAATCTCAAACAAAACCGATAAACCGTTTGAAAGTTATGAACTATCTACGAATCTTTAAAAACGAAAAAAAAAACGTAACAGGGGCCCCCAGCCGGTCGGCAGGCTGCCGGCCTACCGGCTGGACACCCAATCTTTCCTTCTTTTACTTTAAACACGAGAAATGGCTAAGGAGTTCCCAGCCGGTCGGCAGGCAGCCGGCCTACCGGCTGGGGAACCTGATCAGCTCAATTTCGGTCATTATTCTCGTTGTTTATTCTTCATTTTTGGTCCCGATTCGACCTCGTTTTGCGTACCTTTGCTCGTTTTTATGCCCGTTACCTCGACTATTCCTTTTTGGTTTACATTTTGTAGGTATTGTGGCGGGAGCGAAGAAACGGGAGCAAACGAGACGAATTTAGGGCGAAATGTGAAGAAATGTGAAAGATTTAACAAGAAGCATGCCCAGGCCCTCCCAGCCGGTCCCCAGCCGGCGGCCGGTAGGCCGGCTGGGGATCTTGACTTGACCATTTGGACCAAAATTGTAAAAAGTTCCAGGCCTTTGAAATTGTCTCTCAGCCGGCTGGGGATGCATGTCCCATACTTAGTCAATTTTCGAAGATTGAAGAAAATGCGTATTTGGGCAGATTCAAGAGAAAGGACTCCCAGCCGGTGGCCGACCGGCAGCCGGTCCACCGGCTGAGGGCACCTGTACATTGAAGAAAAAGAGCAACAATTCAGAAGTCTAAAATCAGCCTCCCAGCCGGTGCCCGACCGGCAGCCGGCCGGTCGGCTGAGGATCGTAGAGCTTTGAAGAAAATGAAGAAAAAAAGTCAGATGTTTGCATTTGGACTCCCAGCCGGTCCACCACCGGCAGCCGGTTGACCGGCTGAGAGTCCTATTTCGGAATTTCGCACTCTATATAAACCCGCACTTGTGTCATTTATTTCTACGCTACTTAGACGCACTTTTCACGCATTTCTAGACAGATTTTTAGGGTTTCTACTGTTACATTCATCCATTCTTAGCCTTCAAAAACTCTCTTACATATTTTAATCTTTCCTTAGTTTTGATCTTAATCTTTTAGTTCTTTTAATCCTTACTTAGTCAGTCTCTTAGTATTGTTCTTAGCCATTGTTAGAAGATATTTTGGGTTGTAATTTGAAGGGATTTGAAAGAATTCTTCATCTTGTTATCCAAGTTCATTCCTTTTCCTTAGTTAATGGTATAATCTTCTTCATCTTTACTTTGTCTTTGCATTTCCTTTAAGTTTTGCTTATTCAATTGTTTACTCTTACTTAATCCAACATGTTTAGCATTTCCTCATCATTTGTTTACATATTTACTTTAGCCATGTGTGAGTAGTTCCCCTACTAGGGTTAGGGGTGTGCTTTGGTTTGGTGATAGCTATGAATCTTGTCTAGGGTTAAGATTTGGTTCTCTTCTTTGCTAGGTTTACATTTATGCATGTTATATGTTTGATGAAATGTCTCAACGACGGTTGGACATGATTCTTATTGTTGTTGGCCTTTGATGATAGTCTAGGGCTTTCATGGGCATGTATGTATGTTAGGTTAGCCTTGTTTGTAGCGAAAGCTAGGATAGGGTTCGACTTCAGGTGAGTCAAATCGATAGACGAGACAAACCTAGGCCTAGTATAGTGGAGACCTTAGATTCCCTTGCATGATTCGTTACCAACCTACCTTAGTACCCCCGACACCTTAGTATCTTTTATTTATCGATTTCATCTTAACACATTTGCTTTAATTTATCTTTAGTAGTTGTTAATCAATCACAAACCTATTACCCGACTCAAGCTTTGACTAGAACGTAACTATACAACTTCCCCACCGTCTTTGCGAACGATAACCCTATTATACTACTTTATATAGGGTTCATAAATTTGTTTGATCGTGAGAACCGACGACTTAATCTCGCGCATCAAAATGGCGTCGTTGCCGGGGACGGTGCTAGAAGTTGTTTAGTTTAGTTTTAGTTTTAGCTTTAGTTAGTTGTGCTTATTTTGTTTTGATCAAAGCTTTGTTAGTTAAGTGTAGAGTGGTTGTTATTTTACTTACCCTAGTGCCTAAAAAACACTAGGGCGACTAATTTTGTGCCAAGTTTTATGCCTAGGGGTGATTCTAATTCTTTGTTGTCAACTTCCGAACCGGAGAGGCTTTTTCGAGCCTTGAGGAGAAGAACTATAGCGAGAGTGAGAATTGCTTCCCAAGCATCTACTAGCCACAACAACCCCCCTTCACCCGAACCACAAAGCCCAAATCAAAGCATTCCTAGCCCAACCTCCGAAAACTTCGACAACCCATTCTACCAATCACCACCACCCTCACCTCACATTCCAAATCACCCGCAAATTCCCATAATGGCCGCCCTTAGAGACCACAATCGGCCAAACCACAATGATACCACAAACCCAATCAATTTTGGCACTCTTGTGCCCCAAAATTTCGAGATTCACCCTTCACAAATGAGCTCTATTGAGAAGAATGCTTTTAGTGGAGCTTCTCATGAAGATGCTCACGGACATTTGAGAAAGTTTAAGGGAAAAGTTGCTATGATAAAAAAGACGGGGGTGCCGGAAGAAACCTTGAGGCTAATGCTCTTCCCCTACTCGTTGACGGATAAGGCGGATAGGTGGTTGAATGTTCATGCCCCAAACACTTTCATCACTTGGGACGACTTAGCCACGACCTTTCTTGCTAAGTACTATCCGTCCTCTAAAACCGCCATGCTTCGTAATGAGATCACTCAATTTCAATAGGACGAGGGAGAATCTTTGGGAGAGGCATGGGATAGATACCAAGATTTGCTTGCTCGGTGTCCTCATCACGGGATACCCACTTGGTATACCACCCAAACGTTCTTTCAAACGCTTCTCTCCCGCACAAAAGAGATGGTTAATGCATCGGCGGGAGGTAGTTTTGATCACTTTCCACATGAAGAGGGAACGGAGCTTATCAAGAAGATAGTGGATTCCAAAGAAAACTATGGTACAAGAGGAAATTCATTGAGAAGGAGTAGCAAGTACCCCAATGAGCACTTTTCACTCCAAGGCACATGAGGAAACCAATGCCAAGTTAGACATTTTGACCAAGAAGTTGGAGGAATTGACTAAGGGGGCTACAAGCAAAGAAACCAAGAACAACACTCCGGAAATGTACCAAGTGAATAGTGTAGCTTCATGTGATTTGTGTGGAGGAAATGGGCATACGTTCGATGTATGTGCCAATAATTCTATTGAGGGAAGTGAGAGTGAAGAGGAGTTGTATGCTTTTCAAGCATTCAATAACTCTAGAGGTCAAAACACTTTCAACCCAAATTCAAAATACTACCATCCGGGCATTCGAGAGAGCCCTTACATGAGTTACAAGAGTACTAATGTGTTGAACCCACACCAAATTCAACAACCTCAAGTGCAAAATCCACCCGGTTTCCAACCAAGGGGTGGAAATTTCAATCCGAGAAACAATTACAACAACAACAATTTTTATCAAGGGAATCAATCAAACCAAGCCAATCAAGGCTTTGCACCAAACTTTAATGATCAAAGTTACAACAACCCGAATTTCAACAACAACAACCCGAATTTCAACAACAACCAAAACCACAACCAAAACCAAAACCAAAACTTCAATCCACCCCCATTTCAAAACAACTTCCACAACAACCAAAATCCAAACCAAAACTTTCACAACCAAGGTTTCAACGACCCAAATTTCATTCAACAAAATCCCAACTTCAATAGCCAAATGCCAAAGGGGAACTCTCAAGTTGGAGTCCCTAGGAATGACTATGGGTTTGCTTTGCCTCTTACTAATACCCCTCACCAAGAACCATCGAGTGAGAATCAAGTGGGTGAATTACTCAAGCTTGTGAAGAATATGCAAACTACCCACAACCAAGAGATGATGAACTTGAGGAGTACCAACCAACAGGAGATAAGAGAGATGGAGGCTAGAGTCGCTTCCAAAGCCTTAGCCAATCCTCAAAGGCCTCCGGGTGGTTTTCTAGCTCAAGGACAAAGCTCGAGGGATGCTACAAAACATCATGGGGTTAATGCAATTATGACAAATGCCGATGAGCAACCGATGCTTGAAACCACTAGTAGCGGAGAAAAACCTTCACTTGAGCAACTCATGACGGTTTTTGGAGGGGATAGTGAGGAGGAAGCAATGGTGATGGTGCCTATTGCTTCCCCGGAAGGCAATGACCAAGATGGGATGAATGAAGATTTATTTGTGATGGAACAAGTCAAAGAGTTTCCAAAGAAGAAGAAAGATGAAAGGAAAGTGAACATTGGGAAAGAAAGAAGTGTGGTTGAAGAAGAGTCCGAACATGAAGAAGGGCTCATTGAGAGGAGAGTTTGTGAGTTTTTCCGGAAAATTACAAAAGGAGATCCTCGTTGTGAGGGATTGATGAAACTTGTAGAAGAGGTGGAAGCAACAATCCCCTCACGAGAAGAGAAAAGAGAAGTGAATGCAATCATGTCCGCCAAGAAAGTCCCAAGCACCCTCCCCATCAAACTCGGAGATCCAGGTAGCTTTTCGATAAATTCTATGTTGGAGGGAAGAAGATTGAGAATGCATTATGTGACTTGGGAGCAAGTGTGAGTGTCATGCCTCTAGCAATGGCCAAGAAATTGGACATCAAGAATTTGTCTCCCGCTACAACTTCTATCACTCTTGCGGATGGCACCGAGAAACTTCCTCTAGAGGTGCTTGAAGATGCTATTGTCAAGGTGGGGAATTTATCCATCCCCACCGATTTCTTGATATTGGATGTCCCCGTCGGTAGCAACTCTTTCGTGATACTTGGTAGGCCATTCTTGGCCACCGGAGGAGCCACTATTGATGTTAAGAGAGGAAGGCTATCATTCCAAGTGGGAGAGGAAGTGGCGGAGTTCGAACTTCCGGAAGCTCCCGGTACAAGTTACAAGGGAAAAAATGTTGGCATGGTTGCAAGTTTGATGGTGAATGACGTCCCTAAGATGTTTGATGAAAAGGGAATCATGTAAAGTATGACTTTGAAGAATGAGGATGCTAGTTTTACTAGCGGAAGGGTATTTGTTCCGGAAAAGAGAGACCGTGAGGAAGAACAACAAAAACCAAGTTGTGCTAGTTCTTTTAAGGACCCTTTCGTTGAAAAAGGGGACCTAGAGGAGCTCATTGCCGGAAAAGATGTCGAGGGTCGAAAGTTGAAGATGTGTGGAGCGGGACTCGCTCATGAAAGCAAGGTGGAAGCTATGGCCGAAGCCTTTGACCGTTTTCTAAGGTCTTTGGCTAGCATGGACGAAGATTCCGTTCAAAGAAATTGAAGAGTGGTCGTGGAAGGTTTGGTGGAGTCACTTAATAACCACCGTTTGTAAGTATTAGCTTTCTTTCTTTCATGTAGTTTGCATTTTTAGTTTGATTCTTAGTTTGATTTTTAGCTTGCATGAGAGATTTGGAAATGTTGTTTACGTGTTTAAGGTTAATTCTTGAGTATAGTCGGAGGATAGTAGGCAAAACCGTTGTTGGCAAAGTCGATTTTTATGTTCAAGTAAATTATTTTTCGAAATTGTGTACAGGTACTCCCAGCCGGCCTACCGGCTGACGGTCTCATACCGGCTGAGAGTACCTGGACACATTTCTGCTTTTGATGGTTTATTTGGGCAGATTTTAGATTTTGCACTCCCAGCCTGCACCATACCGGCAGCCGGTCAACTGGCTCAAAGACGTATCACTTGTTCAAAAAGGCGAAAAATCAAATGAGACTTGATTCCCAGCCGGTAGGCCGGCAGCCGGTCCACCGGCTGAGAATCACAAGGTGTGAACCAAATGTGAAGAAAAAGAGAAGAAGAAGGATCCCCAGCCGGTCGGCCGGCAGCCGGTCCGCCGGCTGGGAGTTTTTGTAAGTGAAGATTGAAGAAGAAGAGAAGATTGAGGGAAAGCTTGAAGACCGATTTTTGAGCCGGTCCGCCGGCAGCCGGTTCGCCGGCTCAGAATCAAATCCCTTAGAAATTTTCGAAAAAACTCAAAAAAAAAAATCAAACCCTAACTTTCAGCCGGTCGGCCGGCGGCCGGTCCCATACCGGCTGAGAGTCTTCTGTCGCAAAATTAAAACCACGACTCCTCTTCATTTTTTTTCATTTCTATTCCGTTTCCTCTTCATTCTTTCTGATTTCCCTCTTCTCCCTCACATCCCCTACCTTCAAAAACCCATCACAACTCTCCAAATCAAAACCCCTTTTCACAATCCTCATCAAATCCCCTCAAAATAACCATGTCAGGAAGAACGGAAAGGAGGTCAAAATCAAGACACGACCCAATGGTGGAGCAAGAAGTGCAAGCTGTCCTTGATAGTAGCTACATTGGTCCGGATCCGAGCTTTCCCGGGCTCCAATTTGCTTCTATACAAAAAAAGGTAATTTTACTTACTTTAAGCATCGCCCCCTTCATCCGACTAGGTTCATTGATAGGGCAGGTTTGAGGGAACTTGGGATTGAGAAAATCACTGAGGATCTTTTTGATGGTTTGGGGATGAAAACATTGTATGAAACTAGACCGGTTCACACTTCCCCCAGATTGACTTGGGAGTTTTTGAGCTCCCTTGTAGTTACTAAAAACCGGTCTTTGGGGAAAGTGGTTTTTTTGGAATTTTGCTTGATGAATAAGGAGCACCGTCTTACCTTGGAAAATTTTGCATTAATTTTTGGGCTCAACGGAAAATTGCCTATTAAGCCTCCGGAGGGTTTTGATACGGAGGCTATTTGGACCGCCATCACCGGTTTAGTAAGTGATAGGAAAAAAAAGAAACCGGCTAATAGGGTGCATTTGGCACCGATTAGGATTTGGCATCGGTTCATGGGGTGGATCGTCTTTTCTAGGGATGAGCCTCACAATTTTACTACCACGGAGCTCGAGATTTCGGGGTGTTATTTGGTTAGTGGCCCGAAACTTAATATTGCTCACCACATGGCGCTTCATTTGAGTAGGTTGGCAACCCAACCTCAGCTTACCACCCCTATATGTGTTGGGGGGATAGTCACCTTGATAGCCAACGACCTTTGTCAGAGGCACTTTACGGTGGACTACATTCAGGGTGAGAACGTGTTATCTCGCCGGTACTTGCAGGAGGCTTTGGGGTGGATGAAGTATAACCCCAACGATCGTAATGAGTATTGGCAGATTCGCGTGGATAATAAATTCAGCAATTCGGTACCCTTGCCTAACACCGAGAGGATGAGAGTTGTGCCAGGGAACACCTCCTACCTCCTTGATATTGAGGTGGATCCCGATGAGCTCCCTCCCGACCAGCGTGCTCCGAGAGTATATGCCCGAGATAGGACCGATACCACCGCAACCGACCTCCAGTTCGAGCAGTTTCAGTAGCCCTCCGTTACCATGCCCCCTTTTCAGAGTGGTCCCTCATACTTCCACGGACCTACCTCCGGCTCCGGTCCCTCTACTCAGAATTTGCCTCAGGACCTCATAGACTTCATGGCCCGGGTTGATTTGGGTATGAAGACGGCGGCAGACCTTGCAGACGAGCGCCAAGCATTGGCGGATGAGCGGCATAGGGATTTGACTTATAGGCTTGATTACATATACCACGATCAGGCTTATGGGACATTCCCCAGCTATGATCAGTCTGTTCGCCAGGGACTTCATCATGCGGCCGGTGGTCGCCCGTCTTACTACATGCCTCCCGAGATGGGATATGTGCCACCAGAGGGGCGTTTTTTCGGGGAGATCAATGTTGCTCCGGGCTTTTTCACTTTCCGCCCAATTTCCGTGGGAACGCGGACTAAGGACCCCGCCCTCAAGGGCACCCTTCTCCCCATGGCATGGTAGGTGACCCCGGGGCTAGTGGCTCGCATGCTTCGCCCTTTCGAGATGTAATGCTCAACCCGGGTGACTATATGGTGGTGGATGACAATGGAAAAGGTGATGTGAGTGGTAATGTTGGTGATGATGAAGAAGATGATGATTGACCACCTTTGGAGGTGGTAGGTGATGGCTATGCTCTCCCTTGAAAAATCCAAAGCAAGTAACTCCCTCAATCCAAATTTCACTTTACTTTGCATTTTACTTTCTAGCATGCATTTAGAATAGTTAGTTAGTTTAGTTAGATTGTTTTAGTTTTCAATTCATCATTTCATATCATTAGTTTAGTTGCATATAGTTGCATTCAGTTAGATGCATTAGATTTACATTTTATATCATATTGTCACATATAGTTTGCATACATGTAGATTAGAGCATTTAGTTTTCATTTAGTTTAGTTTTTAGTTTTTCATTTCTTTTGTTTACCTTTGTTTTTATTGTTTTCATAAAAACCAAAATCCAAAAAAAATTGAAAAACCAAAAACCTTCAAAAACATGTTCTTTATTTTCCGGTTTTCCTCCTCACATTATGCACATAAATAAGTGTGGGGAGGAATAACCGCTTATTGCAAAAATACAAAAACAAGTTTTTATTTTCTCAAAAATTTCAAAAAAGCCAAAAACATGTTGTTTTCGTTCTTTTCCTTCATTTCCCCCTTGCACTTTGTTCCATTGAGGACAATGTAATTCTTAAGTGTGGGGAGGGAAAATATCCACTTTGTGAATATTTATTTGCTTATGTAAATATGAAAAAACTTCAAAAATAACAAAAAAATCGGAAAATTTCAAAAATTTCAAAAAATATGTTCTTCCTTTCCTTTGTTTTTGTTCTTTGCTTGTTTTGTATATATATGTTTGTTGGACTAACAAGTGGCAGATACGACGACAACCCGAGGTATTAGGAGAATGAAGATGCTTGGTATACTCTTTCCTACTTCTTCCTTCCGTTTCCCATTTTCTTTTTATGTTGATAGCATGAAGGAGAACGGGATTTTTGTGCCTTGGATGTTCCTTTGGGGAACTTTTGGTTGTTGTGGTTGATGTGCTGTTAGTTTAGCCTTCCTGTTGTTGCATGTTTGTTGTGTTTAGTATTAGTTTGCTTTTGTTTCACATGCCTTTTCATTTTCATAGTTTTGTGAATATGTGTTAGTCGGTTTTTCCGTTTTGCTTTTGTTTGTAAATATGCATAGGAGGTTGAATAGTGGAGGATATATGCCGTCAATGATGATATTTGTCTTGCTTGTGTCCTACCCCTCCTAATAGCTTGTACCGTTTGATGTCACCTTGTTAGGGTTCTTGCTTGCGGACCCGGAAGTCTAGGCTTAATGACCAAGTTTCGACCACCTTGTGAGACCGTGTTAGACCTTGACTCGACCTAGGACCGACATTAGCTACTCAAATGTGAGGATAGAGCCTCCTTTATAGTCGGTGCATCAAACCGACTCAGTTTAGGATTGTGAGTAGTCCTCCTTACGTGGTGTGTTATGTCTATACGCATAAGTATGGTGCTCGTTCCTTATTTCCTTGATTAATGTTCATGTGCATGTGAGACAACTTTTGTTCCAAATAAATCAACTTCACATTTGCCAAATTAGCCTTATTTTGACCCTTGCATCTTATTCCCCTTTTGTCTAACCACTTTGAGCCTTAGCCTTTTCATTTGGCATAAACTACTAGATGAACTACATCCCAAAAACATCCTTCCTTGATCAAGAATGGTTGCTTTTGTGGTACTTTTTTAGTGGTAGAGTCGGGAATTTAGATGTTGGTTGGTGCACTCTTCCGTTGTGGTCACTACTTGTTGTTTGTTTGGTGTTTGGAAGTTTGAAAAAGAAAAGAAAAGAAAAAAAAATGAAAGAAAAAAAGAAAGAAAATAGCAAATCAAAGAAAAAGTTGAAAAAGTTATGAAAAATCCAAAAAGAAAAATGTACGTATGTGTTTTGAAAGAGAAAAAGGCTAGCAACAAATCCCTTCCATCAAGGGGACATAGAAAAAGCCGTTGCTACAATAATGTGGTCTTTTGATGTTTTTGCACGCGTGCCGGGTTTACACAATTTTTGCATTTGATTTGATTTTCAAGTCGTATGTTAGGGTTTAGACGTTGTTCGGTGTTTTTAATAATGACCACTTTGTTTAAGGTTGTGATGGGTTCGTTTTTTCCAAAGTAAGTTGGGGTTTATGCAATTTTTTCTTGGTTTTGTTAAAACCAAAGTTAGGGCATAGACGTTGCTTAGTTGTTGTAATAAGGAGTTGCGTTGATTATGGCAATCATTCTTGTTTTTGAGCCTCAAATCCTAGAACGGTGCTCGCACCAAACCATTTTCACCCAACCCAAGCCCCGTTGCGTCCTTGTTGTTGTTCTCATCATGTGCATTTGTATTTTTCATGGATTCTTGGATGGAGTACCATTCTAGATTGCGGGCATGCTTCGCAAGTTGAGGTAGGTACGTGATTTTGGTTACTTTTTGTCACAAAAATCACCCCCTTTCTTTCCTTGTGTGTTGAGTGTCACCCGTGAGAGTCGGTACTTAGGGTTGTTTTATCGGCTATGGGTCTTGCATGGAGTCGAATCTTGCGTGTGTCATGTCATTCTTGGAAGTATAGCTTAGTGCTTCCGTTTGCCCGCCTTGAATTAGTTTCTTGGTCTTTGGTGATGTCATTTTTGGTTGCTTGAGCTTGATTTAGGGGTTTGACACCGTGGTTAGACTTTGAGTCGGCATCCTCCGCCATAGACCTCATTTTTTTTGTTTTTCAAAACCCCGCTTGAATGAGGGAAGCGGTTGTCTTTTCTTTTTTCCGATGCATGTTGCTTGTCTATACGTGTTATGTTTTTACTTGTTGGCATCAAAAATTTTGTAGCAAGACCTTACTTGCCTTGCAATAGGGCATCCTTCCTCATGAATGTCAAATTGTGAGTTGAAAGGGCTACGGGTGTATGTAGCTAAACCCGATTTGGCTTCTAGTTAGCTTAGTTAGTTTGTTTCTTTGTTTTTAATAAGGGTTATATAGTTCCTTGATCTCTTACTCGAGGACGAGTAAGGTTTAAGTGTGGGGAATTCTGATGAGCTCTATTTCGGTCATTATTCTCGTTGTTTATTCTTCATTTTTGGTCCCGATTCGACCTCGTTTTGCGTACCTTTGCTCGTTTTTATGCCCGTTACCTCGACTATTCCTTTTTGGTTTACATTTTGTAGGTATTGTGGCGAGAGCGAAGAAACGGGAGCAAACGAGACGAATTTAGGGCGAAATGTGAAGAAATGTGAAGGATTTAACAAGAAGCATGCCCAGGCCCTCCCAGCCGGTACCCAGCCGGCGGCCGGTAGGCCGGCCGGGGATCTTGACTTGACCATTTGGACCAAAATTGTAAAAAGTTCCAGGCCTTTGAAATTGTCTCTCAGCCGGCTGGGGATGCATGTCCCATACTTAGTCAATTTTCGAAGATTGAAGAAAATGCGTATTTGGGCAGATTCAAGAGAAAGGACTCCCAGCCGGTGGCCGACCGGCAGCCGGTCCACCGGTTGAGGGCACCTGTACATTGAAGAAAAAGAGCAACAATTCAGAAGTCTAAAATCAGCCTCCCAGCCGGTGCCCGACCGGCAGCCGGCCGGTCGGCTGAGGATCATAGAGCTTTGAAGAAAATGAAGAAAAAAAGTCAGATGTTTGCATTTGGATTCCCAGCCGGTCCACCACCGGCAGCCGGTTGACCGGCTGAGAGTCCTATTTCGGAATTTCGCACTGTATATAAACCCGCACTTGTGTCATTTATTTCTACGCTACTTAGACGCACTTTTCACGCATTTCTAGACAGATTTTTAGGGTTTCTACTGTTACATTCATCCATACTTAGCCTTCAAAAACTCTCTTAAATATTTTAATCTTTCCTTAGTTTTGATCTTAATCTTTTAGTTCTTTTAATCCTTACTTAGTCACTCTCTTAGTATTGTTCTTAGCCATTGTTAGAAGATATTTTGGGTTGTAATTTGAAGGGATTTGAAAGAATTCTTCATCTTGTTATCCAAGTTCATTCCTTTTCCTTAGTTAATGGTATAATCTTCTTTATCTTTACTTTGTCTTTGCATTTCCTTTAAGTTTTGCTTATTCAATTGTTTACTCTTACTTAATCCAACATGTTTAGCATTTCCTCATCATTTGTTTACATATTTACTTTAGCCATGTGTGAGTAGTTCCCCTACTAGGGTTAGGGGTGTGCTTTGGTTTGTTGATAGCTATGAATCTTGTCTAGGGTTAAGATTTGGTTCTCTTCTTTGCTAGGTTTTCATTTATGCATGTTATATGTTTGATGAAATGTCTCAACGACGGTTGGACATGATTCTTATTGTTGTTGGCCTTTGATGATAGTCTAGGGCTTTCATGAGCATGTATGTATGTTAGGTTAGCCTTGTTTGTAGCGAAAGCTAGGATAGGGTTCGACTTTAGGTGAGTCAAATCGATAGACGAGACAAATCTAGGCCTAGTATAGTGGAGACCTTAGATTCCCTTGCATGATTCGTTACCAACCTACCTTAGTACCCCCGACACCTTAGTATCTTTTATTTATCGATTTCATCTTAACACATTTATTTTAATTTATCTTTAGTAGTTGTTAATCAATCACAAACCTATTACCCGACTCAAGCTTTGACTAGAACGTAACTATACAACTTCCCCACCGTCTTTGCGAACGATAACCCTATTATACTACTTTATATAGGGTTTATAAATTTGTTTGATCGTGAGAACCGACGACTTAATCTCGCGTATCAGAACCAAATCCCACCTACATACTTTACGCAAATTCCACCAAAGAGGCTCCCAGCCGGCCTACCGGCTGGGCACCCCAAATCCTACAATTTCCAAAACACGCAGAAAACCAACACGTATCCCCAGCCGGTCGGTCGAACGGCGGCCGGTCGGTCGACCGGCTCAGAATTCCTGAGCACGAAAAACACCACTTACAGTGATTTACCAATTCGACCAAATCGATACTAATCTTCTAAATTCGCAACAATTACATACTACCCAGCATGTATAAACATCATATACATCAAACACTAGCATTAAATCCTACAAATAGGCCTCAACAAAACTATTCTTTGTATCCGTCTTAAGCACAAATTTCTGAAAATCAACAACATAACATATATAACACAAACTAAGCATGTGAAAGTATTTCTTAAGGAATCCTAGCATGATACTAAGTCCCATTAACAACCACAACATGAAAAATCAGAAACTTAAACCATCTTAAACAAGAAAAGTGCTAATATCACAAATAAGGCTGAGTTTCTCTTAATTGTCACCTCTTAAGCGATTATGCTCCTAGCTCCTCTTCAATCTCGACACTAACCACCTTGGGATCTTCTAAACCTTCACCTACAACAAGAAAAACGGATTTAAGGGACTAAAATCGGATTCTACCAAAACAGGCCATTTTTCAAGTTGAAGAAAAAGGAAATTGGAAGTGATAGATGTCTTGAAAATTTCATGAGGATTCCAGAAATGTATAAATTACCTTGATTCGGAAATCGGATGATGATTAAAAATCGAAAAGAAGCTTGGAGGTTTTAAGAAGAAAAGAAGGAGAAAAGATACAGTGAAATGATTTTGGTGGTGAAGTTATGTCGACATTCAATATGGACTTGTAGGGTTTTATTGTCCTTTCCCGTCTAAATGGAACGGGTTAGAACTATGAACGGGTTTAATGATACGGACTTAAGTTTGCCAAGTTGTGTTCGTCTTAAGGACTTAAGGTTCTTAAGACGGATCTCAACAGTTATTAAAAAAAATACTTTCTCAATAAATATTAAAATATTATTTTATTCCGTAAAATAATTTAAAACCTTTAAAGTATAATTTACGAAAATACGGGATGTTATAATCACCCAATCTTCAAAAAGTTTCGTCCTCCAAACTCGAAGGTAGAAGTAAGTACAAAAACCACTATACTTTCAAAATGTATCACGCGAGTTATAGTAACCCAAGATTTTATTCTTCAAAAGGGCTCAAGTAGAAATAGATTCCAAGGCACAAGTCTTCGTCAATATGGACAATGGGATTCTCGTTACGTATTCAAGAGTCCGACGTTCCAAATCTGAGACAAGTTCCAAAATTAAATCATTAAAAATTCAATATCCTGATCGATCTAGTGTTGATAAGCACAGTACAGGTTATCAGACGTCTCCAATAACACGTCCCAGTGGCAATCAACGCTGAAATCCATCAGAGTTGTAAAACGTTCTGCTCTTTAGAATCAAGTTTCCTTCAAAATCGACCTTTATAAATTTTCGAAAAAAGAGGGAGCAGTTCCTAAATCACAAAATAATTAAGGTTTTCCAAAAATTACTACTTCCAATGTTAACAATAGTGAACAGGTTCCAAAAACAGTCACCGAGAGCGTAGAAACTATCATAGAGGTTACTTTCGACACGAAGGATTGAGAGTTTCAAGTTTCACAGCTGACAGAACATACAAGGAAAGATCGAAGAAATGAAATAACCAGGTTAAAGGTCAAGGTAGACGGTAACTTCTGCTAAACATGGGTACACTAACCGCTCAATCCATAATCAAAACATCGTTACACAATTCCTAGTACATCCCAAGAAGGGCGATTTCAGAAATCTCTAGACTCACAATGGTTTCACGATCCCTCTCACTATCATCTCATCCACCGAACAAGGTATTCCTCAACAAGAAGGCTTTCAAAACTCCGAACTGGGATTCTATTACCATAACAACGAACCTCGAAACCCAAGATACGGTACTCATTATCGTATAACCTTAAATTTTGATAGTTTGATCCCAGCAAACCTATTCCACAAGGTTCGATATCTTTAATTCCCAATTTTTATTATCACAATGAACATTCGAAAGAAGATCTTACTAGAGTAACAACTTCTAAATCCTCTGATTTCAATCATTCACCAACAATATACATCTCAAAGAAAGTTACAAAGAAGTAACAACTTTCACTCTTATAGTTTCCATAAGTCTTAGGCATTCACATTCCGAGATTCCTCAATTGATATTTGTGAACACTTATAAGTTTCAAATTTATATTCTATAATTACCTCAAACGTCAACGGTTACCTGTAAGTACATCAATAGGCAATTGCCGAGGTTCCATAAGTAACTCAAGGTCAACACTCAGTCAGCTTTATAAGTCCACTTGTAAATGCATGTCTCAATACTCTCACACAGTTACCAATAACTCTCGTTCCTCAAGTATGGTCCTTTCTGCATTACCAAAATTTCCTCAAGATCAAGTAGCCCTAACTTACCTCATTCATCTATTTAACCACCTCAACATTATCCAAGGTACATTCCTCTAAATTCGTCTATAACTCCCAGCATCCTATTCTAATCCTCAAATGGTACTTCCAAATCTACAATTACCACTTACACACCGACCCATCCCACATGGAACTCTCAAGACGGTACACTATCCAACATCGCCCGAACATTATTTTTACCAACTCTCTCAACCAAATCCTAACAACGCAGAACCAAGCATTCCTCAAGGTATGTATCACTACTACAAGAACGAGTCAATCTCGCCACCATTCTATAAGAGAGGGAACAAGGCTCATAGAAGAGAAGATCAGATGAGATACGAACTTTAAGGGCAAACATGATACAGATCTCGAGAGAGTCCTAAGAAACGACTCGAGGAGTAACGAGATGACCAGGTAACGAACTTTAGGCTATGGACTCCAATAAAATTGAAGCCATGATCAGAAGGAGAAGCAAAGGAGAGGAAAGGAGAGAAGCGAAATGAAAGAAACGATTACGGACATCTCCCAAGGTGCGGGTCTCTCACTATTCTCACGGGGTTCTCACTTCTTACTTTCCACATCAAGTCATTCAATTATCGGTTCTCATGAACAATTTCTCCAATGATTCATATACCCTTATCTTTCAACTCTAAACGGTATCATCATTATAACTACCTATTCCCAAAAGTTTTAGATGTCACATCCCTGCTAGTCCCTCAAATGACAATTTGATAACACTTTTAGGTCATCACCCTTATATGCTATATCCACTTTACTTACCTCACTGTCCACAAGTTAACAATTTTTAAACCATCAAGTTCTTCCGAACTTACATCTCTCAGTGAATTACTTTATTTCATTCACAAACTGGCGGTGCATCCTCAAGTTTCTCTTAAGTTTTTCATTAAACAAACGTTAAGATTCGATAGGCAGCCTAGGGTAAAGTAGTGATTCACTTCTTCTAAGCTTAAGTCAATGACTCTTCAAGTAGTCAACCATTGTAGCCAATGATTCGCATTCCTCAACAACGGACCTTTCTCAACTCGATCACTCACCTAAGTCAATTGATACTAACTCACTTTACTCATCTATTCTTTTTCATTAGCGTCTTAAGCCTATTCTTCTAGGTCGCTCTATATCCTCAAGCATCGTATCTAACTCCATAAACAGTACTCTTCAATCCACAATTTTTTTTACAATCTAAGCATGGTTCTCAAGACTAAGTTCCACCGAATACTAAGTATGCAACTAAACCTTCAAGCTGGTATCCAATCACTCACTTCCAATCTCCCAATCGGATAGACAACAAGACACTTGGATCACTAAAACATGTCTCTCGATACCTCTTAAGTTATTCCTCAAATAATAAAGTTTCTCAGAACACCGCTCACGGTTATCCTAAAACTAGTTCCTCCAAATCCAATAAAAGGGAAGATTACCTAGAGGGCACCTTAAGAAAGCAAGCAACAAGGTTAAGTTGAAAAGATATGAAGATCTGTTCAAGTGAGATAGACAAATATTCTAAAAGAAGGATGTGCATCCGGAGTTATCAAAGAAGGTGGTGCACAAAGAAAGAGGAGTATCTTCAAGGCTCAGAAGTATTCTCCCACAGTAGCACAAATCTTCTATCTTCGGTAGAAACTTCGGTCTTCATCGCCAAATGGATAAGTCAACGGTTCGTCGATTGGAAGGCAATAAAGTATCATCAATGACAATCAACAAACACGTTAGAACCTAATAAAAGCAATCACAAACAGACTACAATTTAAGTCCTTAAATCTACCCCATCTCTCATTCATTATTTGATTATATGGTCAAGTTAAGGTTGGGGGTTACATGAGTGCGTCGGGAGCGATAACGCTCTGATACCAACTGTAAAACCCCTCGCGAAAGCGGAAATATAAAACATACAAAGTACTAAAAATGCAGCGGAATTAAAACTCTTTAACGTAAACATGCGAGGTGAATTAAAACTGAAAACTGAAACTGATATAAACAAAATAGATAAGTACAACAGTTCTAAGTACTGAAATGAAACATATACAACAGCCTGGGATGGAACATCCCTACAGGCACTCAAAAGAAACAACTATATCAAAACTATAGTCTAGCTATCGGAAAGTGTAAGTCATAAGATGAAAAGCGGATCATCACTCGCTATCTCTCAGCAACCCCTGCTAACCTGCATGTACCTACATACATGTAAACATGTACGCCACAGTCAGTGGGGAGTGACTAGAGTTCTCCTAGCCACCTTTTGTAACGACACGTAACACATGAATACAAACAGAATACTCCAACATATATAAACATGTGAAGTATAAATATCTCATCAATTGAAACTCATATCATCATGCGATTACTAATGCAAGGCTCTCAACCAACTTTGGAAACTATTTGGAAGGAGAGCCGGTTTCCCTTCCGGTTACCCGGCTGGGGGGTCTTTCAGTCCAAACCATTTACGAAACTGACTAAAGGGTCACCCAATGCCTTGGATGAACAATATCAAAGTCAAAGTATTATACTCATCAATATCAACATCTATATCTGACACTGTACCAACTCTGAGCAAGCAGATAAAACTCAGCAAGTATAAGGTTCAGCGGTCAACTTAAGACATAACCTAAATACCAATCATTCAGCAAGTATAAAGGTTCAGCGGTCAACTTAAGACATAACCTAAATACCAATCATTCAGCAAGTATAAAGGTTCAGCGGTCAACTTAAGACATTACCTAAATACCAATCATTCAGCAAGTATAAAGGTTCAGCGGTCAACTTAAGACATAACCTAACTACCAATCATTCAACAAGTATAAAGGTTCAGCGGTCAACTTAAGACATAACCTAAATACCAATCATTCAGCAAGTATAAAGGTTCAGCGGTCAACTTAAGACATAACGTAAATACCAATCATTCAGCAAGCAAGGACTCAGAGGCCAACTTAAGGCATAGACCTGCCAATCCACAAGACACTAGACTCAGAGGCCAACTTAAGGCATAGACTAGCACCCAATAAGTAAAGAACTCAGAGGCCAACTTAAGGCATGTCCCTTTACTGCATCACAAGACACTAGAGTCACAGGCCAGCTTAAGGCATGTCCTAGCATCAGCATCTGCACTCCGGGTAAGGTGTTACGACCTGACTGCCCCGTTGTGCAGCTACTCTACTCGTTAGACTCAGAGGCCAACTTAAGGCATGTTCCAACGCGATCACAATCAAACATGTCTGGGCTCAGAGGCCAGCTTAAGGCATATCCCAGACACGACAACCATACACATATAGGGCTCAGAGGCCAACTTAAGGCATATCCCCATATATGACAACAAGCTCACGTATTAAGCTTAGAGGCCAGCTTAAGGCATACCTTAATACGCATCAATACAATATCATCCAAATATAGAAACTAATCTATAGATCTACTTTCTTATACTTCTAATCAACACTTAATTGATCTCGGGAACTAAGTTGAGGGAGAGCCGGTTTCCCTTTCGGTTACCCGACCGGGGGGTCTCTATCCTCCCTCCATTCCCGAACCCAATATAGTGTCGCCCATCCTCCGGGGACCTCAAACACATATACAAGGTACACGGAACGAATCTCAAACAAAACCGATAAACCGTTTGAAAGTTATGAACTATCTACGAATCTTTAAAAATGAAAAAAAAAACGTAACAGGGGCCCCCAGCCAGTCGGCAGGCTACCGGCCTACCGGCTGGACACCCAATCTTTCCTTCTTTTACTTTAAACACGAGAAATAGCTAAGGAGTTCCCAGCCGGTCGGCAGGCAGCCGGCCTACCGGCTGGGGAACCAAATCCCACCTACATACTTTACGCAAATTCCACAAAAGAGGCTCCCAGCCGGTCGGCAGGCAGCCGGCCTACCGGCTGGGCACCCCAAATCCTACAATTTCCAAAACACGCAGAAAACCAACACGTATCCCCAGCCGGTCGACCGGGGCTGGTCGGTCGACAGGCTCAGAATTCCTGAGCACGAAAAACGCCACTTACAGTGATTTACCAATTCGACCAAATCGATACTAATCTTCTAAATTCGCAACAATTATATACTACCCAGCATGTATAAACATCATATACATCAAACACTAGCATTAGATCCTACAAATAGGCCTCACCAAAACTATTCTTTGTATCCGTCTTAAGCACAAATTTCTGAAAATCAACAACATAGCATATATAACACAAACTAAGCATGTGAAAGTCTTTCTTAAGGAATCCTAGCATGATACTAAGTCCCATTAATAACCACAACATGAAAAATAAGAAACTTAAACCATCTTAAACAAGAAAAGTGCTAATATCACAAATAAGGCCGAGTTTCTCTTAATTGTCACCTCTTAAGCGATTATGCTCCTAGCTCCTCTTCAATTTCGACACTAACCACCTTGGGATCTTCTAAACCTTCACCTACAACAAGAAAAACGGATTTAAGGGACTAAAAACGGATTCTACCAAAACAGGCCATTTTTCAAGTTGAAGAAAAAGGAAATTGGAAGTGATAGATGTCTTGCAAATTTCATGAGGATTCCAGAAATGTATAAATTACCTTAATTCGGAAATCGGATGATGATTAAAAATCGAAAAGAAGCTTGGAGGTTTTAAGAAGAAAATAAGGAGAAAAGATACAGTGAAATGATTTTGGTGGTGAAGTTATGTCGACATTCAATATGGACTTGTAGGGTTTTATTGTCCTTTCCCGTCTAAATGGAACGGGTTAGAACTATGAACGGGTTTAATGATACGGACTTAAGTTTGTCAAGTTGTGTTCGTCTTAAGGACTTAAGGTTCTTAAGACGGATCTCAACGATTATTAAAAGAAATACTTTTTTAATAAATATTAAAATATTATTTTATTCCGTAAAATAATTTAAAACCTTTAAAGTATAATTTACGAAAATACGTGATGTTACAATCTCTATTTAAGCTTAATTCGTGATTAGTGATTAGAATCAGTTATCATTCAGTCTTTTAGCATAATTCTATAGTCTCAAATAAAGTTACTGTTCCTTTAAGTTTTTAGTATTGTTCTTTGTTTGTATTCAACAATTCTTCCACGGGAATCAATAAAGTTCTTCTTTTCTGCCCTAATTCCTATTCGCGGTAATTCTTCTTTCGATTTCAGTTCTTTATTGTTATCATAATAGAATTGCTAGCATCCGGTTTAGAGTAGAATCCCAAAACCTTTATTGTTTATCACATGTTTAGATTGTTGTTTGCTATGAATTCCGCTTTTCCTACTGTTATTATCGTTATTATCATAGTTATGAGTAGCTAATTTCATATGTTAGGATGTAGAGATTAAATTGCGTAGATGGTATAAAAACAGAATCGGCCTGTAGCAGACTTTGGTCGATCGACTAGCCTAACTGGTCGGTCGACTGAAGTAGTTGGTCGGCCGACTGGGTTAGCTGGTCGGTCGACTGACCTCGCGCATGTTTTCAGTTCGTTTTGTTTCGTTAATTATAATACCCTATGATGAGACTGAAAGGAGACCTATAGGATGTTAGTAATGACTTACCCAAGGTTGAAAGATACAGGAAGGGCATTGGTTAACGCTTTAAGACGGCTAGGTTACTTAAGACTGAAAGGTATGTGACCTAGAATTTAGGAATCACCCTTATTGTTGACACCCAATATTTGTGAGACCTAGGAACTAATAGCATAGGCCGAAATAAGCTATTAGGCATCATAGACCGAGAGGATATGTTACACCCCTTACGCGACTGCAATACATGTTGACTTAGAATTTATACCATCATAGCTTTTTACTACCCGAACATCATAAGTTTCATCTTTATCTTATTTCTGTTTTATTCCTGTCTTTATTTTCTTTAGACCTAGTGACAAACAAACAAACAACCCCCAATTTGTTACCCTAAAACATTGACTTAGAACAATAAAACACTCCCCACCTCCTTGTGGTTCGACCCTAACTTTCACTATCTATAGTTAAAGTTTAGGAATATAAATTTTATCTTTGACGCCCTCAACGACGGCCATCAATAACATGTGTAACTTCATTGAAGAATATGTGTAACTCTATAGAACAAATTGTGTAACTCTATTTGAACAACTTGTGTACCGCCATTAAACATGTGTGACTCCATTGGACAATATGTGTAACTCTATTGAACAACATTTGTAACTCCATAGAACTAATTGTGTAACTCCATAGCATTACATAGCATGTGTCATTGCATTGCATAGCTCCCGTGTAACTCCATTGCATAACATGTGTAACTCCATCCGTGGCTTATTGTACAATCATTTTGGTAATTTGTTCTTTATCGTATTAATCCCTTTTTTATGCTGATGTAGATGTCTGTTGAAATGTCTCAAGATGACTACATCCCGATGGCTAAAGTAGGTGTCAAATGCCTAGCGAGGATGTTATTTGATATCATTGATATGTTATATGACGCTCAAAGAGCGGCGGTTGCGAGAATAGGGTTTGGAGGTATGCTTGAGCTGAAGTTCGGGCAGTATCCTTGACGCGATGTGTAGGAAATTCTGAACTGCATCTCGGATGGATCGTTCATGTTTAGAAAACCTAGCATATCAAAACAGTTCATGATTACAAACATGACGTACGAGACTATTTCCTTCTTCCTTCCGGACCTGACGAACTCGCCCTTGTACCAACGGGGAAGCAAAAAGGATCAGATGCCTCGGAATTCGTGGCTTTGAAATCCCGGTGGAGGAATATGTTCGGCGTCAAGAACTTCACAGACAGTATAACCCTCGGGAAGATTAAAAACGCAATCTTCGCAGACCAAAAGGGAGGTGAACATTTCTGCCGCTTGTTTGTCTTGTTGTGTATGTCGTCTTTCCTTGCCCCAACCATCAACAACGTGGTTGATTTCAAGCTTCTATGGGCGGTCGAGGATGTAGGCGCCATACACCGGCTTGACTGGTGTACATATATTTATTGAAGGCTATCATTGGAGCTGGTCGAGATGCTTCAACCAACAGATCTTTCGTCGTTGGATGCATCCCCTTTTTAATGATAACATAATTCCCCAAACCAAACCTTGCTTGCTCTCAAGCAAGAATTAGACTCGATGTTAAACTAATGGAACGATTTCAATCTCAGAGCGAAATTTACATGATAGCCTAAACCAATGCCAAGTCAATAATGAGAAAGTATTTAAATCATGCGAACGAGTTATGGAGTTGTCAAACTTGCAAAACTATTGACTATAGAGACTTTAAACCATGGACTCTCGCGGGTCGCTCGAATCGCACAGTAAGCAAAGGGTGAGTGTATGTAAAAGATAGAAAGAAATATATTGTAAAGACACTCACCTAACTTCGACCCATGAAAACATGCCTGCAATCTAACATGAAAAAGAATTCTACAACCGTGCATAAACACACTCATTAAGTGACCTTGACACATGCATTGAGGTAATGAAGGATATGTTAGGTGAAAGGTAAAAGAGGTTAAGATGTTTTTGGACGAGTGGGGTTAGTAGCCAAGCTAGTAAAACCGGGTTCCAAGAACATATTTCACGACTTTCAACATTATAAAAATGTCGTTTTTGTAGCACAAATCTCACATTAAATTAAAGAAAGGACTCCCAAATATCTTGAATGAAGTACGGGAGTAATAAGATGTAAAAGAAAGGGATTTTCTGAACGAATTTGAACTCCTGTTTCTGTCAGTTGGTCGGCCGACCAAGTGGTGCGGTTGGTCGCCTGATCGACTTGCAGGTATTATTTGATTTTTTTTCCGTTTTTTTTTCTTTTTCTTTCTTTTTCTGTTCTTTTCTTTTTCTTTTTTTCTTTCTTTCTTTTCTCTTTTTGCTCAAGGTGATACATAGACCAAAACTGTCTCAAAAGGATTCCATCGACCACAGATACTAGCTTGGTAGGGTAGGCTAAGTAAAGGATGTAGTTTGTAGGGATAGAAAGACAATTTTGGCTATGTAAGGCTTATGGGTAAATAAGAGAGAAGGGACCTCAAATGCACATAACGAGACTCACAAAACAAGATAGTAAACAGGTATATAGCAATTCATGTTCATGTTTATGCACATTGATGTAGCATGTTCTAGAGGGAGTACTACTCACATTCCTAAACAACTGTTTATGAATGAAACCAGGGATAAAGCTCTAAAACTTAGAATGTATAATAGTTTGCCAAGGTATAAGTCAAGTCTCAAGAAAAGCAAATGTTTGACAAAAACTCGTAGATATGCATATGATTCTAATACTAAAACATGTTAACAAGGCAAGGCAAAGGCATAAGCATGTGAAAATTGCAAAATCATCATTGAAATACTCTCTTTCCGACTCGATCTATATGCTGAAATAAACGTGCATTTTTTTTGAAATTTTCGAATTTGTCTATATTTTTTTTGGATTTTTGTATATGCAAGGAAAATAAAGAAAAGAACGAATGCGAGCATAAATGCAATAAACGTGTGACAAAAATGCAATGGAACAATGCATGTGACACAAAACCATTCCCCAAACCAAACCGCACAATTCCCCCATTGTGCACTAGCATGAGCAAAAGTTTATGAAATAAAGGAAAATGTGAAAAAAAACCAAGGAAACATGGAAAGAACTCACCGGATTTTTAAGCGCAATGGAAACCTCCCCAAACCAGCGTGAGCTAGGAGGTTTCGGTGGCCAGCGCCCAGCAGTGCCACTCTAAGGACCTAAAAAAGAAGATGAAGAAAAAAAACCTTTTTCTGGGATTATTGTTGTTTTGGGTGAAAGATAATGGTTTAAAGGTTTGAATATGAGAAGAGAAATAAGAGCATAAAAGACAGAAAAAGGAAAAGAACTCCCTTATCACGCTTGCACGCTTCCCAAGGTAGACACGGATAGGCTGTAATAGCGGCATCGGTCGATCGACCCATCTACATGGTCGGCCGACCATGTAACAGGTCACAGTGCATTCTGGTCTGTAGGGATCTGGTCGACCGACTGATGGTGCAACTCGGTCGACCGCTTTTCCTGTACAGTGGTCTCTTTCTTCTCGAAGTTAACTTGTATAAATCAAGTTAACCTTTCCCAAACCTGTAAAACATTATATATGCGCCCAAAACATGCGCCACATCCAGAAAACCAAGTCTAAAAGTCTTAACAAAACACAAAAGCAAAAATTGTTCTAAAACTAACGCAAAGCAAAACTAAAAGTCTTAACAAAAACTGAAAATTGTTTTAAAACTCAAAAACTTGAAGAATTCATCCGCGGAAGATGCGGAAAATCTCGGACCACGGCTTTTGGCTATATGCCGTAGTCTCCACCGTGTTTGCCTTCATCATAAAACACGTCTCTACCCCGTCACAAAGCATATGTGACGGGCCGCCTTCTTCGGCCTTATTCCGACTCTCCTTCTCCTTCTTGTCGACCTCGTCCGGGTCCTTATCCTCTTTGTAGCTTAAACACCCGAGTCCTCCTCTTGACACGATAGTATAGCCTCCACTACCTTAGGCACCTCCTCTTGCTTATCCTGCTTCTCCAAACCGTTACTTGCACAAGGTGAAACAAGAGTATCCTCCATATTGCTCCCAATCTGGGGCGGAGGTGTAAAAGCATGAAAAGGTGTAGGCTCTAAAGTGAGAGAAGTGGTGATGACCTCATACTTCTTTTCAGAAGTGATAGCATTACATGTAATAGGGGTCATGACGTCCTTCTTCCTATAGGACAACCCAAAGATAATAGAGTGCTTCCCGACCTTGAAGGTCAAGGTCCCACTCCCCACGTCAATGATCGCACCCGCAGTGTGTAAGGAAAATACTACAAAGTCCACAGGGAAGAAAAATCTATCAATGCGCACAGGGATGTTTTCCAACACCCCCACAGGTTCCATAGAGGTACGGTCAGCCATTTGTATTGTCATGCTACTGACTGCGAAGGTAGTCATCCCTAACTTCTTGGCCACACTTAAGGGCATAACACTAATGCTAGCCCCCAAGTCACATAAGGCCTTTTTGACTGGGAAGGTCCCTATATTGCAAGGTACAAAAAAACTACCTGGGTCCTCTAACTTGTGGGGTGCAATGACATGGGACAAGAAACTAGAGGACTCCTCAGTAAGTGCTACCGACTCTACCTTATCTAGAGACCGCTTTATAGTTAAAAGCTGTCTCATGAACTTTAAGTACGAGGGAACTTGCTGGACTAATTCTAAAAATGGTACTTGAACGTTAAGAGAACGAATAACATCTTTGAATTTGTCGAAAGATACATGTTCCTTCGTGGGCAGTAGTCGCTCCGGGTAGGGAGGAGTAGAGCTTTCATCATTTGCAGCTCTCTTTAAGAAGTTTGGGGTTCTATCACCCCGAAACAGGAATTCCCTTAGGTTCTCAGGCATCTCGGGCCTAAAGGAATCCGCCTGTTCAGCATCCTCGGTCAGTCGACCATCATCCTCGGTCGGTCGACCACTTCCTGGCTTTTCAAAATTTCCAGAAGCTTCTGGATTTGCATCTGTGGTCGACCGACTAGCATCAGTGGTCGGTCGACTGTCTGTACTGCTATTCGCAGTCTGCTTTTTCTGGTTTCCTTTCCCACCAGTCTTATCGCCTCCTACTTTCGCCCCACTTCTCAGAGATATGATGTTCAAAGTCTCTTTTTTCTGGTCCGTCTTGGTCGGAAGTTGACCTGGTACCCGTGTATCATTTTTGCTCGCAATTAGAGCAATCTGAGACTCAAGCATCTTCATTCCCGCTTCTCTTGCCTGCGACTCCTTCTGAACCAAACCGATAAGATTTTGGATTAAAGCATTCGTATTCTGTGGTGGGTTTGAAGATGGTTGTGGGACAAAAGGTGGTTTTTGAAAATTTTGTTTATGTGGAGGGATGTAAGCTTGATTTTGTTGTTGATGTTGTGGATTAAGGACATTCTGGCTTGTCCATCTCATATTCGGGTGGATGTTGTTGTTGTTAGGGTCGTAGAAGTTATTACCACGGTAGTGTTGGAAGGCTGCGCACGTTTCATTAGAAGATGTGCAAAATTTTGAAACGTGACCCTCTCCTCCGCATCGCTCACAAACAAATGGCCCATCAGAAACGGCATTTACTTGATACATGCCACCATTGCTTCCACTACCAATCTCGAACTTACCACCGCTAACCTCAAGTTCCTTAAACACAAAAAACAAAAACTAAAAACAATAAACACTGGCGTCACCTCCCCGGCAACGGCGCCAAAATTTGATACCTGTCGTTGAGGGTGCCAAAGATAAAATTTATAGTTCCTAAACTTTAACTATAGATAGTGAAAGTCAGGGTCGAACCACCAAGGAGGTGGGGAATGTTTATTGTTCTAAGTTGATGTCTTAGGATAACAAGAATTGGGGGTTTGTTTGATTGTTTGTCACTAGGTCTAATAAAATAAAGACGAGGTAAAACGAAAACAAGATAGAGATAAAACTTATGATAAAAGAATGCTAGGATGTTCGGGTCATAAAAGCTACGATGGTATAAATTCTAAGTCAACATGTATTGCAGTCGCGTAAGTGGTGTAACAAATCCTCTCGGTCTATGTTACCTAATAGCTCCTTTCGGCCTATGCTATTAGTTCCTAGGTCTCACAAATATTGGGTGTCAACAATAAGGGTGATTCCTAAATTCTAGGTCACATACATTTCAGTCTTAGTAACCTAGCTGTCTTAAAGCGTTAACCAATGCCCTTCCCGTATCTTTCAATCTTGGGTAAGTCATTACTAACATCCTATAAGTTTCCTTTCAGTCTCATTATAGGTTATTATAATTAACGAAACAAAACAGTCTGAAAACATGGGTGAGGTCAGTCGACCGACCAGCTAACCCGGTCGGTCGACCAACTACCTCAGTCGACCGACCAGTTAAGCCAGTCGGTCGACCGAGGTCTGCTACAGATTGATCCTGATCTTATACCATCTACCTAAATTAATCACCTACATCCTAACATGGGGTTTAGCTACTCAAAGCTACAATAATAACGATAACAATAAAGGAGAAAACGGAATTCATAGCGAACAATAACATAAACATGCGATAAACAATAAAGGTTTGGGATTCTACACTAAACCGGATACTAGCAATTCTATTGAAAAACCAATGAATAATTTGAAATTAAAGAGAATTACCGCGAGACGGAATTAGGGCAGAAAGGAAAGAACTCTATTGATTTCCGTGGAACGATTGTTTGAGTGTATGCTAAGAACAATGCTAAACTAAAGAAACAGTAATTTGATGAAACTCAAAGCTAAAACTGAAAACTAGATTAAGAGATTAGATAAAACTGGATTATTCTTCGATACTAAAGCTCCCCTTTAACCCTAAACACGACTTAAGCTTATATAAGAAAATTAGAAGTGATTCCCCTTTGACCTAAAGCGTGCGTGGGCTTTGCGGAAATATTTCTGAAACTGCGCTGCGGTCGACCGACCATGTGATGCGGTCGGTCGACTGATTATCAGGCCCAATAGATTTCTGTCTTCGTAAGTTGAATTCTGAGTCTGAGATAACAGGTGCTGTGGTCGACCGACCAGCTAACCCAGTCGGTCGACCAACTACCTCAGTCGACCGACCAGTTAAGCCAGTCGTTCGACCGAGGTCTGCTACAGATCGATCCTGATCTTATACCATCTACCTAAATTAATCACCTACATCCTAACATGGGGTTAGCTACTCATAGCTACAATAATAACGATAACATTAAAGGAGAAAACGGAATTCATAGCGAACAATAACATAAACATGCGATAAACAATAAAGGTTTGGGATTCTACACTAAACCGGATACTAGCAATTCTATTGAAATAACAATGAATAGTTTGAAATTAAAGAGAATTACCACGAGACGGAATTAGGGCAGAAAGGAAAGAACTCTATTGATTTCCGTGGAACGATTGTTTGAGTGTATGCTAAGAACAATGCTAAACTAAAGAAACAGTAATTTGATGAAACTCAAAGCTAAAACTGAAAACTAGATTAAGAGATTAGATAAAACTGGATTATTCTTCGATACTAAAGCTCCCCTTTAACCCTAAACACGACTTAAGCTTATATAAGAAAATTAGAAGCGATTCCCCTTTGACCTAAAGCGTGCGTGGGCTTTGCAGAAATATTTCTGAAACTGCGCTGCGGTCGACCGACCATGTGATGCGGTCGGTCGACCAATTATCATGCCCAATAGATTTCTGTCTTCGTAAGTTGAATTCTGAGTCTGAGATAACAGGTGCTGTGGTCGACCGACCAGGTATGTCGGTCGGTCGACCGGTTTTCCTGTGTGTCAGCCTTGAATTTTCTTTTAACTGGTCCTTTGATCTTTAGTTTACGCTTTGGTGTTGTTTCCTTCTTTTTCCTTGGTCCTCTTGGTTATGCAAAAATCCCGAGGGTAGTATTTGGCTTAAAATCGCCTCTTTTCCGCATAAATCTGCAAAAGAGCATAAAAATACGAAAGTAGACAATTGTGGGAAATAAAGGCTAAAACATCGTAAATGAGTTCTAAAATGAGTGTAAAAATAGATGTAAAACATCATAAAATAGACACACATCAACATATTTTCAGCGGTTTGATTTTCGGGGTGAGATTTCTCACCACGATCTACCTCTGATCAAGCACTGGGACGAGGAAAGGCTGAAGAAGAGAATTGAAGGTGACATGGAAGATGGAGGGTTGAGTCGCCATCCGCGGTCCATTGTGAAGTACCCTCGCTGCATCCGTGCATCCATTAACAACTAGCTTGTATTATCCGGGGGTCCTGAGGTTCTCTGTTTACCTCAATTCGCAAGTAATGAAACTCCAAATAAGGCAGCGTCAAATGACAGGAAAAAGTTCCTTCTGATCGAGATTCCTGAAGGAGTTGAGGACGACGAGTAGATAAAGGAGCGAGCTTTGGATGTAGGCACTATTTGCACGTGTTTTTTTTCTTTAATCTTCTGCTTTTTAATCCTTTTACGTTAATGCCGAGTTGTTTTATTCCATTTCAGGAGGTCCATGAACTCTATCTGAAGGTTCAAAGGAATGCAGTTGTCTTTCATGCGTGGTACGCTGAGGCTCTATCAAACATCAAGGACGTGATGAAGGGCCGCTCCGTTCCAGATCGGTTCGTCCCAGCCCAGTCAACACAAGACTTCTGGCAATGCGAAGAGCTCCACAGATACTGTGATGAGGTGGAAGAGATTAACGAACGGATGAAGGTATCGGTTGCTAACGCACCGGTAGCCGTGAAGCAGCTGTGTGACAAGAGTGTTGCTGCTGTAGTTAGCGAGGACGAACATCAGGTTGCGACCGCTCAGTTATCTGGATTGTTGTCCGACTTCAGAGAAAGTGGAATGCTTGAGGTTGATCCCGACACCGCAACTAGGGAGGTTAGTCTGGATAGGCATGACACCGACATTGCATCCCATGATACGCCAACATAATGGTTGGGGGATGACGCGGCAGTGTGTATAAGCAACGAGGGTTTGCTGGCTACAAACGAAGAAACCCCATCTCACGGGGAGTTTAGCAGCTTGGTCCCTTACGAGACGGCTGAAATGGCTCAAATCATGTCAGATATGAAAGTGGGGCAGAATGCGTCGGAAGTAGAGGGACCAATCCCCATTATAACTAATACCCTACTTCAGGCTGACCTGGAGGATGCAGGATATGGCCCGTTGGAGGTAGCACATTACCTAGCTGCTATGAAGAATGGGAAGGGGGCAACTGAGCCAGGGGTGGGGAGTACATTGGTCGATGAAATTTCTGACCTTAACACTGATGTTATCCACCATCCTTTCTTACTTCACTCGCCACATGAGCTACCATGCATGGATGTCGTATCGGAAAACATGGGATGCTCAACTGATTGCGGCCAACCTGACCCTAATCAGTGGGTTGCGTCAGAATTTATCAGCAGTCGCAAGGATAAATTCTCGTCTGTCTTCAGTCTAAGGAAGGCCGTCATGCATTACGCATTTAGCTCCACTGCTTCAGACGAAAAGTGTTAAGTGAACACCACGTATGTTATTCCTGTAAATATTGTTCAATGTAGCTTTACGATGGTAGTTTTTTTTATTATATGGTTCGTTTTGTAGGGAGGAATTGGTGAAATACTCCGATGTCCACATGGTTAATCGAGAGGACATTATGTCGTTGCTGCCTAGGAGCCAAGTTGAAAATAGTATCATTGAGTGTTGGGTTTTGCTGCAGAACCACATGATGAATTCAAGTTCGACAGCAGCTGCAAGCAGTCGATGCTTCTTCGGTCTCACCCATACAGTAAGAGTTAATGTCAATTCTGTTGTAATTCTATAGAATTACATGTGGAATTCAGTAGTTTCTATAGAGGGACTCCATAACTTTGACAGTAAAACTTCTTGCATTAGGTGTGAAATTCTATTGTATGATGTGAGGAACTCTATTCACCGATACCAGGATGGAGTTCCATATATACTGGGATGGAGTTTCACAATTACTCATATGGAGTTCCACATGTAGTAGAATGGAGTTCCACATGTATTAGAGTGGAGTTCCACAATCACTCATATGGAGTTACACATGTCACACTATAGAGTTCCACAATCATTCATATGGAGTTACACATGTCCCATTATAGAGTTCCACAATCACTCTTATGGAGTTATGAAAGAAATAAATTCTTAAATTACTTATAAAAGTATTAATCATATTAATACTGCCAAGGATTATATCAAAAACGATTCAATAAAACCTCAATTGCAAGAATTAAACAGTCAAGAATATAGAATTAACCTTTAGTCCTATATGAGATCGGCCTAAGAACAACCTAGTATAAACCCAAACTTCAAGGTAGAAGTTCTCCTTAGATTGCACCAAGATGACTGAGAAAGACCCCTTCAAAGCTCCTCCTAAATTACTATTAATTATTTTAGAGGATTTGTTTTGGGATTTTGAGATAATAAACTAATCAAAGAGAACAAGAGAGAAAACAACTTATGTCTTTCGTCCTTGTACCACACGGCCGAAATCCCTTCTTATAGGGTTTTGGCTTGTGTTGGTATTGTACTTATATTAGGAAACCTCCTTATATTATAATATTCTAAGTCAGTTTCCCGGAAACCTCCTTATATTATACTCCCTCCGTTCGATTCCAGTTCGCGGGTTTGCTTTTTGTACACTATTCACAAGTGGACATTTAATCTCAATTTTCTCCTAATACGTAAGAGAAAACATATTCATGTGGGGTCTTGTTTGATTCGTCTTTACGAGTATATTGAAAATATCTAACTTTTATAATTTTTGCAACTACGTAACTAAAGATATTTAACATGTAAAACGTGCATTGGAAAAGGTGAAAAAGCAAACCTGCGAAGTGGAATCGAACGGAGGGAGTAATATTCTAAGTCAGTTTTCTTATTCCTTATTTTCTTAAAATCATACATATTTTAATAATTTTCGGTGTATAATTATAATTCCCGGAGAACATTAATTAATTATCTTATAATTAATTAACCCAATTATATTATTCTAAAATATCATATATTAAAATATAATTAATAAATATAATATTTATATATATTTATTAGAATTAACATTTAATTTATTTCTCCTAATTATTATTAAATGTTTATCATCTACTTAACTACATTTAGCTAAGTTTAACATTTACGTAATTATATCAATATACAATCACATTTCTCAGTACTATCCTATAGGTGTGACCTTTAGGGATCGGCTGATTATCGCCATCATATGACTGTAACGTCAAACTACTAGTGAGCCAATCGTTACCGATAAACGTTAACCAACTGATTAATATCCTAAGTATCCCTATGTGATCCTGTAAAAGATTTATTCAAATAATCACACACTGTGGAGGACATTTACTCCAACAATCTCTCACTTGTCCTACAAGTGTGTGTGCGATTACGATTCTCATATCCATAAATTATTCTCCTACTCAATGGAAGACAAATTGCAAAGTCTCACCTTACAAGGCCGTATCTCCCAAGTAATCATATCAAGAGTGGTTTCCTCGACTAGAGAGTAACATAACTGATACGAATCATATTCGAGCATGGCCATGCGTTTAAGTTACTACTCCTCGAGTGGCCCTGAGAAATGTATATAAAACCTGATAAAGGTTGGATATTTTCCTTGACTTATAACCTGCCGATGGAAGCACAGCATGCAATGGCCCAGTAAAAGTCCGTTTGGCCTCCTTTTACGGTGCGACCTAGGACAGAAACCTAAACCACCAAAAAACTGTCTATATCGCATGAAATAAACAATGGTCAAAAGAACCGACTTTAGGAATCACAATAGACGTCCTATCCACGACCAAGCACCTAATGTATCTTAACATTTAGGACTCTATATTGTGGTCACTATGTTCTATGCGATATGATATACCCATATTTGTTATTGATCAGTCAAACGCTTGACTTATGGAATATTGAACCTTCCTTCCTTCAACTAACAAAATAATCACCTGAGTTATCAGCTCATATTGGTGTTTACGGACAATGCAGACATATAAAGTAAAATAGTTCACTGTGTGGTGTTCAAAATTGTCATATAATCCACATGTATTACAATATAAAGAAATTCAATGATTTTATTAAGTAATAATTGAAATGATTAAATATCAATAAAATAATGTTTATTACAACTCTGGAACACGTTTTATCCCCATGGATGAGATGTGCCCTTCATGTCTATTATGCGGTAGTGCCTTAGTCAGCGGATCTGCAATGTTGTTATCCGTTCCAATCTTGCACAATGTTATCTCCTTTTGCTCCATGTAATCTCTTATCAGATGAGCTTTTTTGAGTACATGTCTAGATTTATTGCTAGACTTAGGCATGAAAAATGCGTGGATTTAAAACTTTTGACATGATAGGAAAAACATGCGAGGTGTTTTAACAATACTAAACATGCGGAAGATATAAACATAAATAAGTATATGAGTCTAAGTATGAAAACCACAAGTACAAAACGCAGCCCGGGATAGCTTATCCCTACACGCACTCAAGACTATAACAAAATCTAAGTCTAGCTAAAACGATAAAGGTAATGTCATCGATGAAGGATAATCGCTCGCTAGCCTCAACGTAACCCCCCTGCAAACAGCAATCATCAACCTACATACATAAAACATGTACGCCACAGTCAGTGGGGAGTGACTAGAGGTTCTCCTAGCCACCTATTGTCAGCAACACATAACACATAAGAACATCCAACATACTCCAACACTATAACATGCGGAGTATATATATATATATATATATATATATATATATATATATATATATAGGGTCAGGATCCGGTGAGAACCACCCTTATAATGAGAACCATGAGAACCCTCACTAAATCTCCACCAAATCTCGCTTCGAAAGTTTCGATAGATCATTTAGCATTAGTTTAACTTATTCAAATACACATTTTAGTATCATTAAACAAAAATTTTGATTTTATTAACAAAATATATACTTAGTGTACCAAAATAAAATAAGGCATACTAAAACGGTTATAAATGCACGAAAACAACCACTATGTGCATGAAATTTTTTACATGCATGAAAACAATTAGTAGGTGCATGAAATAATAGGCTTTACATGCATTAAAACGAGTTCTAGGTGCATGAAAAATGAAAGATGCGTAAAAATCGGTAGTAAGAGCATGAAAATTAATAAAACGTATCTCACCTTCATTTCCGTCGCTAGTATATATTTTCTAGACCAAGAAATATGTTCTCTAACCATAAAATTCCATGCCGAATTCAAATATGTCATTAACTTTTTTAAAAAAAGCGAGTAAGGTAGAGTTCTCATGGTTCTCATTATATTGGTGGTTCTCATACGATCTCAATTCTATATATATATATATACATATATATACATATATACAAATCAACTTTCATATCAACATGCATCACTATGCAAAGGCTCTCAACTAACTTTGGAAACTATTTGAAGCGAGAGTCGGTCTCCCTTCCGGTTGCCCGGCCAGGGGGTTTTTCTCTTCAAACCATTTAGGAACTCAGAGTAAGAGTCGTCTAATGCCTTGGACGAACAATACTATGATGAACAATACTTTTACAGAAACAATCATTCAGCAACTTCTGACACTGTACCCCAACTCAGGCAAGCAGATGCAAACAACAGTATCTAGAACTAACCCCAACTCAGGAAAGGACTAGACACAAATCATACACGAACCAACCACAAAAGGGGTTCAACAACATAACGAGGAACCAACCACGAAGGGGTTCAACAAAGAGAAAGAACCACCCACGGAAGGGTTCGACCACGAAGCTAGAACCAACAACTAAGGGGTTCGCTCGAAGAAAGAACCCACCACTAAGAGGTTCTACCATGCAACTGACTAGAAGAGAACCATCCACTAAGAGGTTCTACCACGAAGCTAACACAACAAACCAACCACTAAGGGGTTCAACAACCAAATCTCCAAAGGAGGCTTGTCACAAATCAATAAATCAATTACTTAAAGCATCCATTCAACACTTAGTTGACTCCGGAAACTAATTTGAGGCGAGAGCCGGTCTCCCTTCCGGTTGCCCGGCCGGGGGGTCTTTCTCCTCAAATCCATTCCCGAACCCAACGTAAGTGTCACCCAATTTCTGGGACTTCAAACAAGCATACAATTCATATTATATAACGTATATTATTTACGGAATTTATTACGTATATGAAATAATAAAGAATCGTAAATTAAATTTATAGTTCATTCGGAAAAGAGAAACAAGAACTAATTTAAAATTTCATATAATATCCTCGTATTTTCTATATAAAATTAACATGTGAAAATTAATATAACAAGTCGTATTTAATTACTCGGGAACCGATTAACTAATTAATCATTTAGACACGCTTCTTAAAATAAAGCTATAGCCCATTACTAATTCGTAACGATTTCTAACGTATTATATTTAAACGTAAGCAAGCTAGCAAACACGTACGTAAACTAATTAATTCAAGAAGGCTAGCAAGCACATACGTAAAATAATACTAAAATAATAATATTAGTAACAACAACATCAACGAATCATAAAGCAATTTGTAGTGTAGTAGCAATTAGTAATAGAAGTCGTAATAGTAGGTAGTAATAATAAACAATAGTAGCACGTAGTATTCAGCAACAAATCAACAATTACCTCAACATTTTCGAGTAACAACAATAATGAATCATGATGGCGGGCAGTACTAAATAATCATAGCAAAAGCAGCAAATAACATTGGGCAATAGCAGTTTGAGAGCAGCACCAACTACGACAACATACTGACCGAGAATGAAGAGGACAATAGTGATTGGTATCGTATAACCTCAGTATTGAATTATTGATAGCAGCAGACAACAGCAACAGCAACAGCAATACGAATTAACAACAAAACACAACACCATAAAATGTAGCAACAACAAGATACTAGGAAGACTACCACTTCAATTCGACTTTGCAATTATCAACCATAAACCATTATATTCTCCTATTTTTATCAACTTAAAACAGAAATTAAGCACTCTTATTATGATTCACACATAATTTTTCAGATTACAAACTACCCATAACACATTAAACACAAAACTCATAATCAAATTCACATAAACAACAAGAAAATCACATGTCCACTTAATTTAAGACATAGGCCGAGTTTCTCATTATCGTCACCTCTTAAAGCTTAATTTCCACTTGAATCTTCTTTTATGTATGAGTCCACTACCGGGTCTTCGAGATTAGCTCCTAAAAACAACAAAAAAGATTAAAACAACCCATTTTCGAAATTACTTAAGAACAGCCCAGAATTCGACTTTTTGACTTGCATCATTCTCAAAAATGAAAAGATAGAAACGTCGGGAAAGATGTAAGGAGCGCGATGGTGAAAGAATTACCTCGTTTGGACTTGAAACGAAGTCGGGGTGATGACTTTAGTGAATGAGATCGGTATATACAAATAGAGTTTGGGGTTGTCATGAGGAAGAAGAAAATGAAATGTGAGGAAAGGTTATGAGGAAGCTTCCTTTTCTCTTTTCTTTTATCACAACTAATGAGTCGGGTTTTTAATGAGAATGGAATGTCAAGTGATTTTTAACGTTTTAAGAACTAAATCACTTAAGACGGAACTTGAGCTATTTTTCTTAAAATAAATTTATGAAATTAATTAAAATAAAATATAAATTTCCGAAATCGATTTAAATTATTAAAATATGGATTCCGAAAATTCGGGATGTTACATTTAGCACATAGCTTCGTGTTTCCACCATATACCAGAGCCCAATCCTTAGTCCTTCGTAAGTACTTAAGGATGTTCTTGACGGCTATCCAGTGACTTTCACCTGGATTATTTTGGTAACGGTTGACCATACTCAATGTATATGCCACGTCTGGACGCACTACAAAACAATGCGCTATTTGCGACGGAATGGTCCGTCGCAAAAAGGGTGAAATCCGTCGCAAAATCATCATTTGCGACGGATTTGCGACGGACTGTGTCTGTCCCTTATTTTTGTCGCAGAAAGTTATTTTGCGACGGATTTTTCCGTCGCAAAAGTTTTGCGACGGATTGACCAAGGTTTGCGACGGACTGACTTTGACTTTCTGGTCAAGGTCAGTCAACATTTGCGACGGAATTTCCGTCGCAAATGTCCCCTTTTGCGACGGATTTTCCGTCGCAAATGTAGACTGACCTTGACCAAAAGGTCAAAGTCAGTCAATATTTGCGACGGAAAATCCGTCGCAAAAGAGGATATTTGCGACGGAAATTCCGTCGCAAATGTTGACTGACTTTGACTTCTGGTCAACATTTGCGACGGAATTCCGTCGCAAATTGAGACATTTCCGTCGCAAATTCCTGTATGATTTTCCGGTTTCAGCTGTTTTTTCAGCTCCCCATTTCCAATGAAATGACTCATTTTTCCCTTTTGCAAGCTCTCCGAACCTGCAATTTCAGCAAAAACAACCCAGCAACAAAGAACTTGTCGGAGACAAGGTTTTTAAAACGTCTTTTCATAACTAAAATGAAGGTTTTACAAATGATAATCCAACTAAAAACTAAACATAATCCGCGGTACACCAACTAAACAACCTAATAAAACCTATCTAACGGTCGTGTCGGTGGGCTGTGGGGTGGCAAAATGGCTGGCCGCCCTAGCATTGTCGCCGCCATCATCATCGAAGTCGCGTCTCGGCTGAGAAAAGCCTCCCGGGTTGCAGCTTTGAGTAGTGAACTCCCCCCGTTGACTTAAGAACTCTTCAATTGCCTTCAGCCTTTGGGATATCTCGAGATCACGTTCTCTTAGCTGAGCATTCTCTCGAAGAACTCTGCCGACGATACCTGCAATGAATAGTCAAACATGATATTATATTCATTCAGTAAACGGTTAAATAATTGGTTAGTCTTAATTTTTAATAAACTATAAAATACAAACCTGGGGTGTATGATGATGGGTTCCCAGCACTTGAGTGACGACGACGCTCGTAAATAACTGGGGCTGCATTTCCCATACCGAGTATCAACCCTTTCTTGTTGAAACCGCCGTGTTCTTCGAAGTAGATCTCGTTGTCGTCGATATCTTGTTCCGGGACCCCTTCACTTATCATTTTTTACTTTCTTGAAAAAACTTTTTCCTACAAAACAAAAATAAAGTGTGATTAGTATACGTTAATTAATTAGTAAACCAAATTACTAAAACATAAAGAAAAGTTTCTGTTAACTTACAAAGAGTGCTTTGGGTTTCGTTGATAGCCATCCCTTCTTGGCATGTTTTTTTGTCTTCTCCAGCAACTTCAAGGCGGATGGTACATCCCTCCCATCTTGTCCAGCCTGCAATTTAAATCCAATGGCACTTGTTAAAAAAAACACTCAAGATTGTCAAAGGGTGAAAATTGTTTAAAAATTATTCAAGACAAGAAAAAGTGAAGTAAAACTAAGAAATTACCATTTCATCCATCATCTGTAGGGTGTTTTTACGACCCATAATGTGAGTACCTAAGGCCTTGCCTTTTTCGGTAGTTCCTGACATCCGGTTGGTTTTGTTTTTCTCGGATTTGTCTTGAAAGTTTGGATCATCCTTTCTAGCCTTAAGTTGTTCGAAAATATCGGTCGGTATCCAAGACGGCCTTTGCTCCGTAGGTTTCTTCATAGCGTAGTGGATTCTTTTGCGGAGGCGGTCTTTCATCATGTTGGTCCACGCCGACTTAACCGCTTCTCTATCACGAGGGTTAAAGGTAACATGTTTCTGTTTCAAAAAAAAATATAGTTAAATAAATATGAAACAATAAATAGGTAATAAATAATAAAACGGAAATAGGTAACAGTTAATAAATACCTCAAACCAATGCCACCACTCGTCCTTGATGGCATCCGACGCATTTGACCAGTTGGGCGCATACTCCTTGTAGTTGCAAATAATGGTCGCTGTTACGAGATCGGAAACGTCTTTGTCACTGAACCTGAAAAAGAGTTAAATTTGAAAATAAAATAGTCAACAAGTAATCATATTATAATCAATATATATATATATATATACAATCAATTATCCGTAAACAAATGAGATACTTACCACTTGGCGCCATCGTAATCAGTCGGATCGAGGTGTACTCGATGTGTAGGCGGCTGAGGCTCGGGAGGAACAATCTCGTCCTCATCAGTAGCTCCCGATCGTCCTCCCTCAGGCTGACGACTACCAGTACCTCGTCGTCTTCCGCCCGGCATATAATTATCAAACTAATATAGCAACAATTAGAAAGAAATGCTTTACGTAATTAAAAACTTGAATAATAAGATTAACAAGATAATTTCATTGACATTAAGCCATACGACATCTACAATAATTTCAACAAATACAAGATTATCAAATCTAATAGATAGCAGTCCTAATCATCATCATCACTTGAACAATTTATTCCTACATCCTTACAAAGAGAATCTATAATATCTTCATCTTCATCCTCATACTCATACTCATACTCATCCTCATCCTCATCCTCAACCTCGTCCTGATCCTCATCCTCATCCTCATCCTCATGTTGTTCCACTGCCACAATTTGTATGTATTCTGGTTCCTCCACAATTTCATCTTCATCTTCTTCTTCTACTTCAATTGGTGACAGTATTGTTTCACCATTAGTAACATTTTCTTGAAAGAAAGATTCATCAACGGGGGCATCGACATGTGATTTAGCCTTGGTTTTGAATACCGCTGACCATTGACTTTGATCCTTTTTTATACCTGGATAAGGACTATAGTAAACTTGTTCCACTTGATATGCCAACACAAATGGGTCGTACTTTGCAAATTTTCTACTCCGGTTAACATCCACAAGCTTATATTCCTTATGCAGTTGCATGCCTCTTTCGGAGTTATCTAGCCAACTACATTTGAGCAAAATGACTTTGTAAGTGCTTTGTAGGCCTGTATAAGTCATTTCAACAATTTCGTCAAGGGTCCCATAGTAGTCAGCTCCTTCAGTGGAACTCACACAAACTCCATTGTTAATTGTGCACTTTTCCAAATCTTTTCCTTGAATGAAAGCTCGAAATTTGTAGCCATTGATGGAATAGCGTTTCCATGTTCTGGCTCTTCTTGAGGGACCATTTGCTAAGGCAATTAGAACTGGATCTTCTATATTATTAACCTGAGATCTAAACCATCTGGGAAATCTTGTTTCATATTTTTCCCAAACATCATTGCCTACGACACATTCAGGATGTTCTCTCATGATAAAATTTTCAAACAACCTATATTCAAATTAGGGGAATTATTAATTTTTGAACAACTAATAAAGTACGTTTCAAATATAAGAATTTAGATTCACCACTTACACTTCGTTGCGTTTCAATTCATCAGAATCGCAGTTAGATAAAACGTAGAGGTGTGCACGCTCATATTCGTTATCCTCCAAAAACCTTTCACGACACTTTCCAGAAGTAGTGCCAACATGATCTTGAAATATCTCAGGCAAGTTAGATTGTGTCGGCTTTTGCGAACCAACGTCAAGGTCCTTTGCCTTGGTGTCTATGTGATCTTCAAAGTATAGGGAACAGAAATTTGCTATTTCCTCAATTAAATATGCATTACATAAAGACCCTTCAACATGAGCTTTATTTTTTATTTTCTTTTTCAAATGATTCAAAAACCTACAAACAAATTAATTTAGAATGAAAAATATGATGATATATATGTATTATGTAATATAAAGTATTGAATAAGGATGATGACATTACCTCTCGAAAGGATACATCCACCTATATTGCACAGGACCACCCACTTTTACTTTATATGGCAAATGAATAGGTAGGTGTTCCATTGAGTTGAAATAAGAAGGTGGAATGATTTTCTCTAATTTGCAGATAATCTCCGCAATGTTATTTTCGAGACTTGTAATTCTTTCAATTTGTACTGATGAAGTACACAAATCTCTGAAAAATTGACTAATTTCAGTTATGGCATTCCACTCATGTTTTGGGAGAAGATGTCTCAAAGCAACTGGGAGTAATCGCTCCATGAAGACGTGACAATCATGACTTTTCAAACCGTGTATCTTCAATTCATTCATATCGACACACCTTCTCAAATCTGAAGCATAACCGTCGGGAAACTTCAGTTTGTATACCCATTCACATAGGACCTTCTTTTGTTCCTTTTTCAAAACGACCGAATCCCCTTTTCTTCTACTTGAACAAAGAAGTAACATGTCTTTCTCTGCATTTGAGTTTCATTTTGTTTTTCCTTTCACGTCCATGACAGTGTGAATTATTTGCTCGAAATTTTTTTTCTCAATATGCATGACATCAAGGTTATGTCGAATTAGTAGCGTGCTCCAATAGGGAAGCTCCCAAAAGATGCTTTGTTTCCACCACCCAATCCGTTTCCCTTTAAGCAAATTCAGTTCACGTTCAGATCCATCCACAATTTTCGGTAGATGCTTGACACAATCCCAGACTTCATTGCCTGTTAACCTCTTCGCAGCAACATCGTGCTCAACTTTCCCTTTTCTAAAATGCACCTTATCCTTACGAAAAACATGATCACTGTCTAAAAACTGTCGATGACAATCAAACCAACTCCATTTTTTGCCATGTTTTAGCCAAACTGACTTAGTCTCATTTTTCATACAATATGGACATGCATGCTCACCAGCAGTTGTCCAACCAGATAACATGCCATATGCAGGAAAGTCGTTGATCGTCCATAGGAGTGCGGCTCTAAGATCAAAGTTTTGCTTCAAGGAGACGTCATAGGTTAAGATCCCCGTCTCCCATAATTGCTTCAACTCGTGAATAAGAGGCTGCAAATAGACGTCAAGGTTTTTCTTTGGATTGTGGGGACCGGGAATAAGTAATGTTAAGAGCATAAACTGTCTTTTCATACAGAGCCAGGGTGGTAAATTGTATGGAGTAAGTATCACCGGCCAACATGAATATTGCTTCCCGAATTGACTAAACGGTGCGAAACCATCAGTGCAAAGTCCAAGACGGACATTCCTAGGCTCAGATGCAAAATCAGGATGCAGCCGGTCAAACTGTTTCCAAGCCTCCCCGTCACTTGGATGAGACATTGTTCCACTAACACGAGGGTTTTCATAATGTCAACGCATTTCGCCCGCGATGTGCTTTGTGGCATAAAAGCGTTGCAACCGTGGTCCTAATGGAAAATAAGTTAAGAACTTTTCGGGAACTCTTTTGCCATTTGAATTTTTCTCTAATTTGTACCTATTCGTACCACATTTTCTGCACTTATCAAGGTGAGCGTCGTCCATCCAGAAAATCATACATCCTCCCGAGCAGGCATCTATCTTCTGATGGGGAAGTTGAAGAGCTTTAAGAACTTTTTTGGTTTCGTAGTAGTTACGCGTCATAAGATCATTTTCAGGAATCATATCTCCGATATATGACGCAAAACCATCTACACATTTTTCAGCTAAGTTGTATTCACATTTTAAAGTGATCAACCTTGAAGCCGACTGTAGCAATGTCATACGACTTCCTACATAAAGAGGTTGTTCGGCATGTTTTAGCATTTGGAAAAAAGCTAATACATTAGGATTTGGAGATTCGTCGACCACCTCGGCGTTTAGAGCATCTTCCCTAATTTGATCAATGCTATCGCGTAACGCATCTTCTACCATATCCCTATAAGGATTGTCGAAGTGCATTGATGAGCATCCCTCTTCCTCAACGGAGAATTTCTCTCCGTGACACACCCAATCGTAAGAGTTATCACAAAACCCTCTCAAACCAAGGTGTTTCCGTATGTACTTCTTGCTCAACTAAATACTTTGTATTCTTGCACTTAGAACATGGACACCTAATTTCTCTATTTCTAACGTATTCGTCTTGTTGCTTAACATAGTTAATGAATTCACTAACACCAATTACGAAATCCTGCCTTATTTTTTTCCTAGAATCCAACCTTTCATACTTCCATTTTCTTTCTAGTCTCTTCATAGTAAATCTACATATTTTAACAAACAATAACAACAACTAATTAACAACAACAATTAAATAACAACAACTACATATATATAATAACAACTAACAACAAAAACTAGTTAACAACTTATTAACAACGACAACAACAACAACAACAACAACTAATTAACAACAACAATTAAATAACAACTACATATATATAACAACAACTAACAACAACAACAACAACAACAACAACAACAACAACAACTACCAACACCAACACCAACACCAACACCAACCGGCAAAAAAAAAACAATTTACATATATTGGTCTGGGGTCCTTATCTCTCCAGCCTAAACCCATCTTTGAATCTTTCATACCATTAGTAAACACTCTTATATTTTCTTGATTGTAATGAGACAAAAATTGGGCAGCACTTCCCTATTGTTCTCCAAATACATTATATAGAATGTATTTGGAGAACAATAAGGAAGTGTTGCCCAATTTTTGTTTCATTACAATCAAGAAAATATAAGAGTGTTTACTACCTAAATGGCATGAAAGATTCGAAGACAGTCCCAAAACGGGGACTATTCAACAATTACACCTAATGTGTAATTATTGAACGGGTACTATTCAAGAATATTCTAAACAAATCAACAACACTAACAATCAACAACAATGCAAATTTTATATCAAAAATCAATCGTCCTAAACATCTTAACAACAATATGCGACGGATTTGGGACGAAATTAGCTACTAACCTAATATCACTAACCACCTAACAATACTAACTAAACTAATCAAATAACAATTAAACTAAACTAACTATTCTTAATAACAATAAAAAACAATAATACGGAATTTGCGATGGAATTTTGCGACGGACTAAAAATAACTAATTAAGACGGTACATAAATAACGAAAGTTAGTATACATACATTAAGAGAAATGGAGAATGAAGAAGTAAGTGGCGGCGGCAAGGTGGCAGCGGTGTGGTGGCGGCGGCAAGGTGGCAGCGGTGTGGTGGCGGCGGCGGTGAGGTGGCAGGGAGAAGGAGAAGGAGAGGAAGGAGGAGGAAGGAAGGAAGGAGAAGGAGGGAGTGCTCCGGTGAGGTGGCAGGCGAGGAGGCCGGCGGTGTCAGGGGTGGTGGGGTGGGGGGTGGTGGGGTCGGGGGGTGGTGGGTTGGGGTGGGTTGTTGTCGTCGAAAAATCGCCACTTTGGTTTTAGGAGTAATTGAAATCGATTTGGGGGAAAAAATAAGACCCGCGGGGTCTGTATAAATGAACTTTGCGACGGAATTTCCGTCGCAAATCTGGTCCAGGTCAAACTTTGACTAGATTTGCGACGGAAATTCCGTCGCAAATTTTGACTTTTGCGACGGAATTTCCGTCGCAAATCTGGTCAACGTTTGACCTGGACCAGATTTTGGTCAAGTCTGGTCAATCTGTTTGCGATAGAATTTCCGTCGCAAAAGTCAACATTTGCGACGGATAATCCGTCGCAAACTTTCCCGCCATTTGACTTTCACTTCGCGGGTCTGGGAAATTTAGGTCCGTCGCAAAATCCGTCGCAAACAAATATTCCGTCGCAAATCCATTTTTGCGACGGATTTTCTATCCGTCGCAAATTTTCCGTCGCAAATGCAGTATTTTTTTGTAGTGATGTGTGCACATCATGGCATACATGATCGACCCTACTGCCGAAGCATAAGGTATCCGACTCATGTGTTCGGTTTCTTCCGGTGTTGTAGGTGATTGTTTGTTACTCAGATACACCCCATGAACAACAGGAAGGTAACCTCTCTTGGAGTTTGTCATACTGAATCTCTCAAGAATCTTATCTATATAATCTTCTTGACTCAATGCCAACATCCTTTTCGATCTATCTCTATAGATACGGATGCCTAGAATCCTCTGTGCGTCACCCAAATCTTTCATTTTGAAATGGTTCTTTAACCATGTCTTAACCGACGAGAGCATGGGAATGTCGTTTCCAATCAGTAATATGTCATCTACATAAAATATTAGGAACACGATTTTACTCCCTACTTGACATGATATACAGACATGGTTCTTCGACACTTCGAATGAATCCGTTCTGTTTTATCAAGTCATCAAAACGATGATTCCAACTTTGTGATGCTTGCTTAAGTCCATAGATGGAACGCTTAAGCTTGCACACTTTCTTAGGATGTTTAGGATCGATGAAACCCTCATGCTGTATCATATACAGTTCTTCTCCCAAAAACCCGTTTAGGAAGGCCGTTTTCACATCCATTTGCCAAATTTCATAATCATGAAATGCGGTTATCGCTAAGATAATCCGAATAGATCTAAGCATTACGACTGGAGCAAATATCTCATCATAGTGCAACCCGTGTACTTGAGTGAAACCTTTTGCCACCAATCGTGCTTTATAAACATCTGGTTGTCCATCTAATGCACGCTTTATCTTTTTAAGCCATTTGCACTGAAGGGGTCTTACCTTTTCAGGCAAATCAACCAAATCCTATACTTGATTCTCTTGCATGGAATCTATTTCGGACTGCATGGCTTCGAGCCATAGCTTGGAGTCGGAACAGGTCATGGCTCCTTTGTAGGTAGCTGGTTCGTTACTCTCAAGGAGTAAAATGTTTTCTACACCACCTTCCTCAACCATACCAATGTATCGGTCTGAGGGGTGAGAAACTCGAACCGACCTCCTAGGTTCCTCTAGAATGGATACCATAGCATATGTGGAAGGAACACTTTCTTCCATCACACTGTGGTTTCTGGTTCTTGAACCTCTGACAGATCAAAAGTTCTACTACTCTGTTTGTTCGAGAGAAACTCTTTCTCTAAAAACTTCGCACTAGCCGCAACAAACACTCTTTGTTTCGTAGGTGAATAAAAGTGGTGACCAAAAATTCCTTTTGGATAACCTACAAAGTAAGTCTTGACCGTTCGTGGGCCTAGCTTGTCTTCGTGTCTCCACTTGACATAAGCTTCACAGCCCCAAACCCGAATAAAAGACAAGTAAGGAACTTTTCCTTTCCACATCTCATATGGAGTCTTGTCCGCTGCTTTAGTCGGACTTCGGTTAAGTATTAGAGCAGCCGATTGAAGAGCAAATCCCCATAATGAATCAGGCACAATCGTGTGACTCATCATGGATCGAACCATATCTAGTAAAGGTCGATTTCTCCGTTCGGATACACCATTCAATTACGGTGTTCCAGGTGGAGTTAACTGCGATACAATACCACAGTCTTTCAGGTGTTGATCAAAATCAGTCAAAAGATACTTCCCATCACGATCAGATCGAACTGCTTTTATCTTCCTATCCAATGGGGTCTAAACCTTATTTCGGAATTCCTTGAACTTGTCAAAGGATTCACTCTTATGTTTCATTAAATAGACATACCCGTATCTACTTAAATCATCCGTAAAAGTGATGAAATATCTATAGCCATCTCTTGTTGTGATTGTCATAGGACCCCACACATCTGTATGTATGAGTCCTAAAAGATCAGTAGCCCGCATTCCAATACCTTTAAAGGAAATACGAGTCGTCTTTCCGATGAGACATGATTCACACGTACCAATTGATTCGTAATGAAATGGTGGTATTGACCCATTCTTAATGAGTTTCTCTACCCGTTCTTCATTGATGTGTCACATTCGACAATACCATAAATACGTTTGTTCTTTATCACCTGTTTTAACCCTTTTATTATTCACATGAAAAACCTCGGTGGTTTGGTCTAAAACATATATTCCGTTTACGGAAATAGCCTTTCCATAAATCATATTGTTTAATGAAAAAGTACAACAGTTGTGCTTAATATTAAAACAAAATCCTTCCGTATCCAAAACAGAAATAGAAATAATGTTTTCGACAAACTATGAACAAAATAACAATTATTTAAAAATAACTCGAAACCACTAGGTAGTTTGAGTACATAAGTTCCTATGGAGACAGCTGCAACCTTTGCTCCATTTCCAACGCAAAGGTTTATGTCCCCCTTCTCAAGTTTGTGGACGTCCCTTAAACCCTGCAAGTGATTACACAAGTGAGAACCACAACCAATATCAAATACCCATGTTGCTGAACTTGCATGGTTTATTTCAATCATATGAATAAATGAAGATATACACGTGGCCGTCACAAGTCAAGCCTTGATATCCTCGAGGTACTTAGGACAGTTCCTCTTCCAATGCCCAGACTCCTGGTAATGGTGGCACTCTCCCTCTTTCCCTTTGCCCTTAGCTTTGGCCTTTGAGTTACTGGTCTCACCAGGTCCACTCTTGGGCTTTGGCTGCTTCTTTTTTACCTAAGGCTTCTTAACAATTAAGGGAGCCTTTGCCTTTCCCTTCCCTTTCCAATTAGCTTGTATGACAAGGACGTCCTTCTTAGCACTCCCACTCAAATTGAGATCTTTCTCAGCTTGCACGAGCTGAGAGTGGAGCTCATGAAGACTTTTCTTCATGTCATTCATGTTATAATTCACCCTAAATTGGGTGAACCCATCATGAAGAGAGTGTAAGATTCGGTCTAAAATGACTGACTCCTCAATCTTGCAACCAAGAGACTCCAGAACTTCCACATTCTCAAACATCTTGAGGATGTGTGGGCTACTAGCTTAGCCCTTAGACAGTTTAGCTTCGAAGAAGCGAACTGCTGCGTCATACCTCATGATTCTCGGAGCTTGCGAGAATTCATTGGTAAGGGGTGGTGAAATCTTATTTTCACCTTGTGAAATGAAGCGGCGCTGCAAATTGCTTTCCATTGCATAAATAAGTACGTTCTTAATCACAGCAGCTTCACGAACGAACTCATCATATGCAGTTCGTTGGGCTCCAGTCCTAGTGGTTGGTTCAGCCGGCATTGGCTCAACCAAATACTTTAATTTACCATCAGCAATGGCAGCATTCCGTAATGCTGCCTCCCAATCGGTAAAGTTACCCCCATCATTCTTAAGGCGGGAGTTCTGATTGTAGGAGACGTGGTCCATAAAGGAGCGTAACCACGACTTCCTGGTGAGGGTGGCGATAGGGCCCGGAGTTCATTTGCATCAGTCATTTTTAGTAGCAGATATTAAATGATCTACAAATGAGAAAATAAATAAACATGAGTAAATCATTTAATTTAAAATCTTTTTAAACAAAGATATACGATATAATATAATCGAACTCACTCAAAGAATTATATAATGTTTCCCAAGACCCAAATCCCGATTTGGTGAGTTAACCCTTTAACTGGTTCTACATTAGAACTCTTAGTCGACAAATTTCTTAAATTTATCTATTAGTCCACACTGACTTCAATAACTTGATTGAATCATTGTGTTGAGTTCAACTAGGTCACAACACACTACTTACCCGAGGTAGAAGGGGTCCATATGGAGATAACAACAGGTCCTATATGCCCACCGACGAACAAGGGATTCGTAGTTGTTTGATCTAGAAAGGCTAATTTCTCAATTTTATGTAGAGTGAGATCCCATCTCTATTTTAAACTCATTTAAGTGAAATATTTTGAGATGACCAGGAATAAGTTATGGCATAAATAAAACATCATATGTCAAAATGCAAAATAATCTACATGAGTAACTCATGAGTCATTTTACATGCATATAGGTGGTTTGGTCTAGGCGGAATATAATGACATGCAACATTCAAGCGATTAAGAAAAGAACATAAAACATAAAATCCTAGTGTGGCCTATCCTATGAAAAACAGTAAATACAACTTGGAATCCAATCACATAGACCCTAGAAGCTTCATGGATCACCGTTCTTCATCTCGTGATGTAAACTGGAAATAGAGACCCGGACGCACCAAACTCCTCTTCTTCTTCTTCTTCTTCTTCTTCTTCTTCTTCTTCTTCTTCTTCTTCTTTATTTTAAGGTATTACAATGCAAATCCTATTGACCTTTGATCTAAAAATAAAGAATAAATAAAATACAAAGCGGAGATGCGAGATCTCATAAATTACATCACCTGATTACTTTCCACCATTACGGAAAAGTAACCCAAAAACTAAAGCCACGCTAGATTACATAATTAAACTTGACAACAATTGTTCAAAATGATACATTCAACCTTCATTGAAAAACAATATCATTAACAATATAATAAAAACATTCATAATGCAATATTATCCAAACCACCATTAACCTTAAAATTACATGTCACACATGTAAACCATAATCCAAGTAAATTCTAAACAATTTTAGAATTTAGAAAGTATCATCTATTAGATATAATAAACCTTTTAAAATAAATAAATGATTAAATAACCGAAAAATTATCAAATAATTTTCGTTTATTTCCTTACTTTTCACGACAATCACACGTTTTCTATCCTTTTATTTCGAAAAACAATTTGTTACAATTACAAAACATCTTTTATAATTTTAGTTAATATAAATATTATCTCATAATATAAATAAAAACGAAAACAAATAAATTAACCCTAAAATCCAATTTTACGGTTTTAATATCCCTTTTGATTTTGTTATCTTTATATATTTGTTCTAATTATAAATCTTTATTTATAGTTTAGTTAATACAGATATCATCATATAATATTAATAATAACAAAAGCAACAAATCACAAAATTAAGGAAAGGGCCAAAAAAATAAAACTCACGGTCCAAAATACACGTTTTTTTTTTATTATTAAATTAGGCAATAACACATATTATCAAATAATATCGTGTACATCAACATCTTTATAAGATATTATACTATTTCCTTAAATAGTATAATCAAGGTAGAAATAGATTTTGGAAACTTTACTAATTTGTGAACTTTCTTAAAATTACTCATAGTAGCACAAAAGATCATCTCATAATTTATCTGTTATATATAGTTCTAATCACATTAGATCTTAAAAATTTCCAACTATTGTCATTAAGGTTAACTTTTAATTCATATGAACAATATTCATGCATCTTAACAATTTAAAACAAATCAATCTAATTCTAAAATCATGTTGATTGAACTTTTAATAAACATTGATCTATATCATTGTTATGAGCATCATCATATGATAATTATTTTAACAATTAAAATAACAAAATGAAAAAAAATAAAAAAAACGAAACCCAAAAACGCCGTGACCCATCAGCCGTGACAATCACGGAAAAAAATTTTCAGTCGAGACGTCAAAAAGAAATTTTTGAACCGTGGAAAAAATTTGTGCCTTGGGATTTAATTCTCAATTAATTATCAAAACAATTTTGAACAATGACTCTGATACCACTTGAAGGAAATAATTTCTTAAATTACTTATAAAAGTATTAATCATATTAATACTGCCAAAGATTATATCAAAAACGATTCAATAAAACCTCAATTGCAAGAATTAAACAGTCATGAATATAGAATTAACCTTTAGTCCTATATGAGATCGGCCTAAGAACAACCTAGTATAAACCCAAACTTCAAGGTAGAAGTTCTCCTTAGATTGCACCCAAGATGACTGAGAAAGATCCCTTCAAAGCTCCTCCTAAACTACTACTGATTATTTTAGAGGATTTGTTTTGGGATTTTGAGATGATAAACTAATCAAACAGAACATGACAGAAAAAAACTTATGTCTTTCGTCCTTGACTCCTTGTACCACACGGCCGAAATCCCTTCTTATAGGGTTTTGGTTTGTGTTGGTCTCTTTGGTTTTATTTACTTTGTTATTCACTACCTCGGACATTTCGAGATGGGATGGTAACAACTTTATTTACTGAGGATGTCTTGCAAAAGGCTCCTTAAATAAATGGGGGTGTTACAGAAACTAACTGTAATAATGACCTTATAAGAGGGTCAAATGTTGGTATAACTGAATATGAACAATTGAACACTACAAATTCAACAACTGAAAAACTAAATGTCAAAGGAGATAAAAAAATGTTAAGAAATCAAAAAGAGATGGTATTGCACTAATCGAACTTGTGCATAGAATCTTTAAACTCCTCTGCAACCATTAATCTCGGATCACTCCGACTATAATTTTTGGATTAAAAATCAAACAAAGACCCCTAATTTTCGATATTCAGTCATTTCATAATCAACTAAGTTAAACATCTTTACATTTCACCTTAAATCATAAGCAAACACAACCGAAATAAAAAACAATACCAAATAATGCTGCCATCTTGATTTTCTTTGGAGATAGAGCTGCCACCATTAATCAAGTTTATTTCTTAATTAGTTAATTTGGAGAATTGCATAGTTTAATAATTGATTGAGTCTTTTTGATGTCTTAGTTCAGTGGTGAAGACGGAGCTATCCTGGACAATAGGTCCTAGGTTCGATTCCCCCTCTCCTCTATTGTAATGCGACCAAGTGCGTGCTTCGTTGAACCAACAAAAAATGATTGAGCCTTTTTCACGCTAAACACCCAAATCATTTTCGCAAATTAAGTCGCTTATCATTAATCGAATCTACCATCGTCAAACTAAGTAAGTTAAGTTAATCCCCAAATTAGATCACATCTACAAAAACAACGTATAACCTAAAACGACTCCGGCGAAGAAAAATGACAGAAAAAAAAGGAATTACCGGGTAATTAAAAGACTATAGTAGAAATAATAGGAAAAGTATCACAAATTATTTGATATTGCGTAGAGATAGGTAAATATAACAACAATTCATTATTTTCAAAAATCCTCGTTTAATAAATGATGTCCAAAAGTAATTAAATTGTTTGTAAATAATACAAAATTGTGACCGGCCACATATAATTTGTGTTTAAAATATTTATAATGTTTTGCCAATAGCCAACAACATTACAAATATAGAAAAATGTCTTTATAAAGTACATTTGTCAATACATTACATTTATTAGTTTGTATTTCTCCAGTATAAAATTTCCAAACCCTTATTACGGGTAACTTAAAAAATACGGAGTAGTAATATAAAGTCGGTCATGTTTCAATAATAACATAAAGTCGACAACACCTAATAATGTTGACTCTTATATGACAATTGAGAGTTGAGACGGGGTCATCTTTGTTCTGGGAGGAAATATTTCGTCTCAATTACCTCTTGTGACGGATGTTTAGGGCCAACGTTACTTTTGCAACAAAACCAAATGACGTTTTCGACGGACATTTCTGTCATGTTGACCTTTGTTTGGTGTACTATAGTGTTATAACAATTTGTAATATCTCACATATGCTAAAAATCATTACAAATATTGAATATTTTCTTCCACTACATTAATAGTTATGTTACATTCATCAAATTGTTTTCTTTCACCTTAAATTTCCGGACCCTTCTTACACGTGACCCAAAAAATAGTTTAATAAAATCGATCATGTCTAAAAATCTGGTATTTATGTGGAAATTAAAAGTATATGTTGATAAAAAGTACAGAGTACTACTTTTACAGTTTAGCAAAAATTCAAGAAATTAAGATGGCGAGAAGATCGAGAAAAATGGAAAATAGTGTCGAAAGGGAGTAACTTTTACAAATTAGAGAGGGTGATACCGAAGATCTCTTAGTCTAGTGGTTAAGACGGAGGTATTGTTGACAATAGGTCCTAGGATCGAATCCCCCTCCCCCCTATTGTGTGCGACTAAGTACGGAGCAGACTAGGGGGTAGTGGATGAGTGGGTAGTTTTTGTTTTTACGTATTTATTGTGTACATAATCTGTATTTTATACGGTCGATCGATATGAGCGCGACACGTCACCTTTTTACTCTAAAATAGCGGTTACCGGCTATTGCTTTAATATATTAAACTAGTTTTTAACCCGTGAAATTCACGGGTGATTTTAAAATTTTAAAATCAAAATATTTGAATCATATTTTAGATATAATAGTTTAATTACTTCGTGCCTATTGATAAGTTAATAAAATAGATTTGTGGCCCTTTTATAAATATTGTTCATATTAATTAAATATAAAGTGTATATTAAATTAATACACTACAAATATAGTTAGCATGAATACATCCAGAGAAAAAAAATATGCATCATATAAGAACTAATGGTTGATTTAAGAGCAATTATGTAAAAATTATATGTTCAACTTAGTTTAGTAAACTAATTTGAAAAGAATTATAATAATTACTAAAAGATATGATTTTAATTAAATATGGATTTTAAATAGCTTCCTAAACAAAATTTTAAGATTCCGTGAATTTTAAATATGGATTTTAAATAACTGAAAGATAATAATTTCCTAAATATAGAATTTCCGTGAATTTTAAATAGCTTCTTAAACAAAATTTTAAGATTCCGTCAATCCATGAATTATACACTATTAATTGACCTTATATGAAAAGAATAATAACTGAATGACTTTAAATATGAGTAAGTTATGCTTAATATTGTTAATTTAAATAACAGTGAATTTTAGATGCTTAATATTGTTTTTTCATTTTTTTGTCTTTTAACTTATAAATATATATGTCAGATTAATTCAATCCGACTCGGTTTATATATTAATTTATGCGGCTTAATTTATGCGAGCGCATTTTAGTTTTAATCTAACACGATTTTTCACATAACACTATGTAATTTTTAAACTAAAAGTATTTATATTTATTTAATCTTATAAACAATTTTAATTTCATATTATTAAAGTACTAAAATAATCAATTTCTTTATCTTTATATTAATTTCATATTTTAAAATTCTGAAATAATTAATTTCTTTATATTTTAACTATTAACAATATTAATTTCATATTATTAAAGTTCTAAAATAATTGATTTCTTTCTTTTTATATTATTAAGAATATTAATTTAAAATACTAAAAACAGACCCGTGAAGACGGGTTACAACCTAGTTTCTTATTATTTTAGGAAATTTTATTGTTTTAGCATTATTATTATTGTTTCCAAATCTTTTTAGTATCGAGAATTTGAGTTCTTATGGAATGCAATTTTGTCATTAAATCAGGTGTAGAATTATGGAATGCATAATAATCACGTCAACCAACTTAATGCAAATGGAATAAAATCTTGTAGAATTATGGAATTTATGGAGTCAAATTAATTGTTATTGTCAAATTAAAATGGAATTTATGGCGTTATACATATGGGTGTATAATAGTCAGTCTGTTATATGAAAGAAATAAGTTTGATTCCATAATACTTGCAAATGGAATCACGGGTTATATGAACAATTGTTTGCACTAATTTAAATTACTAAATATGGCGTCAAATCTTGTGATTCTATTTGATTTCACTAATTGAAATTTTATTGGACAATAGCTCTAGGATGCTTTAAAACGCGACACGTAGGACGAAACTTTTATCTTGTGATGCCACGTCAGCAGCTTGGCTTCTGCATTAGATAAATATATGATGATATATAATCACATTTCTCAGTACTATCCTATAGGTGTGACCTTTAGGGATCAGCTGATTATCGCCATCATATGACAGTAACGTCAAACTACTAGTGAGCCAATCGTTACCGGTAAATGTTAACCAACTGATTAATATACTAAGTATCCCTGTGTGATCCTGTAAAAGATTTATTCAAATAATCACACACTGTGGAGGACATTTACTCCAACAAGTTACACCTGTCACACCATGATGTTATTTGATCATTTCTCCGGGGTTACACATGTTCCTTTACGGAGTTCCACAATCACTGGTATGGAGTTACACATTTTACAGTATGGAGTTACATATGTGCCTTGAAGGAGTTACACCTGTATTAGGATGGAGTTACCCATGTATTAGGATGTAGTTCCTTAAGTACTGTTATGAGTTTCACATTATCATGATATGGAGTTACACGATAACTTTAAGAGTGAATCTCCTTAGGGTCTAACACTTTTTGCGTTTACCTTTATGGTCAGGTCACTACTTTAAAACAATGGAAAGCAAAAGACGAAGGGGAACGAGTAACCCTGGCTTCTGAGTTGTTCTCAATATGGGACACGTGGATTGAGTGATGTTTCCTACCCTTTAATATTGCAGCTGACATGGTATTATACTGTCAACTCTTGCCACTAATCATATTAAACACGGACAATATATCGATATGACCTAATTTGCTTGATTGATACGCAGGTCTTTATTCCATTTTTGACTAGTAATAATGATCAATATTGCTATGCATGCATCAACTTCATTTCGCAGCAGGTTGAGTTTCTCCATAACTATCATATGATGAAGATTTTGAGAAGCTACCGTATGCGAAATCACACGGATCGTTGTATGCCATCTTTTTCGGTTTTTTTTTTTCATATATACGTAATCTTTACATAGCCTTATTGTGTTGTTACACGTGTGACCAGGTAGATGTGATGGGCAAGTATCTCGAGCACAAAAAGATCAAGAGAGGGCGAGGGTCAGCGAGTTTAAGCTGGTGAACGTGCCTTTTAAATGGCTGGGGGTAGGGTTCAGTAAGAATGACTACGAGGTATACTTGATGCTACACATGATGTTTTACCGTGGTTCGCCATTTGAGTGTGGTCTACGGGACATGGAAAACGCTGAGTTATACCGCGCCGAAATTAGAGCTATCCTTATTATCAGCGATATTAACAAGTCTAGGGATGAGGTGTTAGCCAGGGCTACTTCCTTCAGGCAGCGGTTGATGAGTACTCTAACTGATTTCAGAACCCCGTCCTAGAAAAGTGGAGTCAAGAAAAAGATGGGCGCTGAGGGCGGGTCTCAGGTGACATACAAGCGTCGGTGTTCACCCATGTCCTCTGATGGGTCGCTATCAGTGTTGAGCAGCCGCTGTAGGGGTAAGGGAGACGGGCAGGGTTCCACCCTCGATTTTAAGGAGGTCTCCAGTGTCGGTGTTTTGTTTGTGTCTAACTTCGTCAGGAGCAATCAGACGCTACTGAAGGATATAAGTGACCTGCGGAGGCATGTGGCTGACTACTTCTTCTTAGATGATGGTAACATGGTGGACTCGTAGGTATACATCCCCTGTACATAGATATATATCTTTTAAGTTTCTACGATGGGACACTGACACCAACCTGTTTATCGCAGCAAGATTCTTGCTCGATACGGTCCCGATGTAGAAATTCGGAGGGACGACTTGATATCCATGTTACCGGATAACTATACGACGCCGTCCGTAATTGAATGCTGGTCAATTTTGCTAAATATGATAGAGTCGGATGGGCCTAAACCTGCTAGGATGGTGTTCTTCGGATTACGTCAAATGGTATGAGCTAACAACCATTAATTATGTCCTTTATTTTTTCATTCATATATTAAACTGGTTTAACTCCATTACATTCTATGTGAAACTTCATGATACTTGCCTATGTAACTCTATACCACCACTTGTGTAACTCTATGGAATGATTTATGTAACTCCATCACATAATTTTGTGTAACTCCTTAAAACAACCTGTGTAACTCCATTCAATTACTTGTGTAACTCCTTGCAATTACCCATGTCACTCCACAGAATAATTTGTGTAACTCCTTAGAACAACTTTGTGTAACTCCTTAGAACAACTTTGTGTAACTCCATTCAATAACTTGTGTAACTCCATTCAATTACTTGTGTCATTCCACAGAATAATTTGTGTAACTCCATTAAACAGCATGTGTAACTCCATTCAATTAGTTGTGTAACCCCATGCAATTATGATGCGTGTCGTTTATACACCAAAATAAAAACCTAGGTCTACTAACTAGAAGCTAGTGGAAATAGGGTCGATCTCCACAGGGAGGAAATATCTATATGCAAAATTAGTTCAAATTTGGGGGGGGGGTGTTGTTTGGTAACTAATTACTTAAAAAAGAATTAAAAAGAGAAGAAAGAAATTAAAAATGAGTTTAAACGATTAAAGGGGGAAATATGTCAGGAATCGGGTCACCGTGGTAGTTCATGTCATGCGAAAGTACTAGGTCAGTCAAATCATAGATAAGGTGGGTAGTGATTATCTCCTTTCGGTCTCAAATCGCCCTAGACTCCCCCAACCAATCTTTCGATCTAGGAAGGTTATATCGATCGTCCTAAGAAAGCCTACTCTACTAATCTTTCGATCCAGGCGGAGTATTACTATATAAACCGGTCTCATGCATGCATTCAATTAACAGGTTTTCTGATTATATTGCTTATAAACAAACCTCGTCACAGAAATAACTAACATGTGAATCCTACAACATTGCTACCACGATTTCCCTCATCCTAACGTATTAAAGAAATTAGCTACGCGTGGCTTTGGGGGCTATGCTAACCATTAAGACGATAGCATAAAAAGACATGATATAAACTAGTAGAAAGCAATAAAAGAATAAGGCTTACAATAAAATAGAGAAATAAGAAAATGATTAAGGGAGAAAGAAAGATTACAAATGTCAATGGAATTGAGCAAAAGCAACCGTCTGACGAAAATTCTAATCTAAAATTCTAAGTAGGTGAAAAGTAGAGAGGGAGTAAATGATAGTAAGTGGTGTGTAATATGTTGAGAAGTAGTCTCTTTTATAAGAGAAAATAAAAGTTCCACAAAATTTGACCTAAAGTCCAACGACAAACCGAGGCCCATTAGTGGATTACTCGATTGACCTCCAATTTCACTCGATCGAGTAAAAATCACCAAAATCCCCTCGATCGAGTAAAGCAAGGACTCGATCGAGGTCTTTCCCATCTGATCGAGCAAAGCAAGGCCTCAATCGAGCATTTTTCTTCTGAAAACTCATCGATCGAGTAGAAAGAGTACTCGATCGAGTACTTCTTAGCACGTAATTCCTGCTTCGCGCACTGAATTTCAAACAACTTTCATTTCTTCGTTACTCGGGCAAATCAATCGTTTTTGGTGGCGTTGCAAAGCTAAGAGGACAAGCTTTAATCTACAATTACAATCACCTGATTATGCGCACCTCATTGTGCCAATGCTTAACTTTCTTTCCTCATTGTGCGCACCTCAAGTAGTTTTTCGCTTGGACGATTAGTGTTTCCCAATGCTTGTAAGGCCTATTTCCAACTTGCATATTCTAAAAGAGTGTACTTGGGTCAACTTTGGCTCGGTTTTCATCACTTCCGCGCTTATTCCTACAAAATATCAAGAAAAGCATAAAGTAGCGTGTTCGGGCATAAAGTGATATAAAATCACCTGAAAACATAGAAATTCCCCAAACCAAACCTTTGCTTGTCCTCAAGCAAACTAAATGCGACTATGTAAACTAAATGCGACTACTAAATGCTACTACTTCAATGCAAATGATCAATCGCCAAAAAGCTAAATACAAAAACAAACGAATTTATGCATATCTTGGAAAAAGCAACTTGGACATTTGACTTTGCAAAACTTGTATATTCGGACTCTTCCGGGTCACTCTTCTCTCAACAAGGCAAAGGGTGAGTATGATTTGTGCAAAGAGAGAAATAAAATATAGACCCTCACCTAGACTACGACCAACATAAACATGCATTGCAACTAACATGACAAAAGGATTCTAGCTACCGTACACAAGCATTTCAACCAATCAATGACTATCACATGCCGAATACTTGCAAGTTATGGTTATGTAAGGTAAAATGGGTAAGAAGAGGCAAAAAAACAATATGGAAAAGAGGAGGTAGCGGCTCGAGCTAGCTACCAAGACTCAACCAAAAGTGAAACCATCTATATTGATTTTTCTCTTTACAACTCGATGACATGCTCGGCATACGACTCATTACAACCATGGAACTCGAATCGGGCATAAATGCTTAGCTTATTGATTTTTCTCTTTTTTTCCCTTTTTTTTCCCTTTTTTTCTATTCCCAAAAGATATAATGATAAGCAGGGGAATGCAACTTTCTTTTTATTTTCTTTTTTTCTTTTTACTTTTTGCTAAGTTCCCACCAGATTTCATTCTTCATTTCTTTCACTCACACACAAAAGAAATATAGAGAGAAAGATAGAGAGAAACCAAGAAGAAGAGGAGGAAGCTAAGGAAGAAGATCTTTCATAACATCAACTCTTCACTTAGTAAACCTATGAAAATCGTTTTTATTTTGATTCTTCATCATATAAACACATATTCACATATTCTTAAATCACATAACACCATTCAAACAAGTTTTACTCATGCATGCAAAGGATTAAAGCTAGTAAAAACCGTTATTTTGTCAAAAACGTAGCATCCATGTGGTAGGTCTGTAATCACGAGCTAAACTTGATATTTTCAGGTGAAAAAAATATACTCCCTCCTATTCATTTAAAATGTCCCATTGTCCATTTCGGTCTATTCAGGATAATGTCCCATTGTTCTTTTTTGGTAAGTTTTTTTCAATTTTTTTACCATTCTACCCTTACTATTTATCACTTATTACTCACCCACCCACCCATTACCCAATTTATTAATCCTAACTAACCCAATCAACATACCCCTACACAACCAAAATAATAAACAACTAATAAACCATAAAATTTGTCCTTTGAAGACAATGTGACAATTAAAATGAATAGGAGGGAGTATGATGTTGGATTTGTCATCTTGAGTATGCTCACCAAAATTCGTAACATTTGCATGCACCATCTGTAAATCAAAAATCAAATACTACAACATGTTTTCTGTCTACTCGAAACACTAGATCTCACTTAATGAGTCATAAAACCATATTTACAAAACGAATCAGAATCTCAACTTGTAGTATCTTAAGCTAATATGAATGTAGATAATAATGTAACTTAGAATAAACCTGTTTCATTTACTTAAGAAGGATTTATGATGTAAAACATTTTATGACTCAGTTTCTGACCACTGTTATTAAAACGAGTGTTTAGATCTGATAAACCTATTTTTTAGACACCATGCACGGCTAACAATATATTGTAGACTCATAAAGGAATCCAATAAAGCTGACCTTGCATATAAATATGATGTTTTGAATTTATTATGATTTTTACAAATTACTGTTGTAATCTGGAAAAAACGTTAAGAATACTTTAATTAGTTTTACTTGTTAAAAAAACTTACCATCTCCATAAAAGGGTAATTAATTTATACTTATAAAAATAATCATTGACCCATCTTTTCACATGTTAAATTTTAATGAATGTAAAGTTTGTTAGGCTTTCGTTTCAACGAGTTTCGACATGTTAAGAACGTTTATCACCCTATAACTTTTTAAGACTCATCTTTGGACCAACTTTATTAAACTGTAGATTTGGACCTTTTAAAGACGTTTTTAGACTCTGACTATCAATACAATAAAGTTAGAGGACTCGCTAAAGAACCAAACCCCACTGATCTCACCTTAAAACGTTAAGTAACGAATGAGATACGACGATTTAAAGTTTCTGCTCCGAATCTGTAAAACCGAGAATAATAGAAGATATTGCATAATTTATGACAAGTAGCTATGTAATGATCAGACATATAAGTAACTATACTTTAAATATATATTGTAGAGTCGGGATTCGTAGAAGAGGCTCTCTAACCATTAATCGCTCGTAAGGTAAGGGAAACGCTTATCCGTACACTCTTATTAAACCGTTACGATTTGTTACTATCTTGCATGTTAAGACTTTTGGTTATATTGAAATATTTATATTGGTTGAATATATTTTACAAAATGATTATGGATAAAGATTTGTTTTTTTTTATCTCTTGAAACGGGATTGTGTTTAATATGGAAAGAAGTGCTTTATGAATTTAAAAGTTTTGGGAACCAAAACCGTTATGTTTTTCTACAAGCTTATGATGAGTTATCAAATTTGAAGGAAATATCTTGGTTATTTGGAAATGGATTCTCATGTTGGTTTGATACGGTTTTGGTAGAGGGGTAGGTTGTTCCATAATAAGGGACTTCCTATACAGAGCTTCTGATGGGGGTTAGTTGATCGAGACCCCGTCCTCTTATCTTCCTCTTTGGGGTTGGCCCTTAGAGGGGTGTGCACACTCGAGATTCTAGGATAGTTTAGTACATGGTTTGGTGAACCTCGTCTTATCCGGTTTAGGGCGAGAGGATCCTCTTCATACGGCCTCTATCCAAATATAAACCGACGTTGGAAATTGTTGGAAAGAAATGTTTTCTTTGGTTTGGAATTATCTTGAAAGGTTGGATAAGGATTTGAATCTTTTCGAACACTTATGTCATACTTAATCATTTTAGATTATTTATTTCCCTTCAATTAACAGTGGCTATTCTGATACTCTGTTTTAAAACACTTTTGTTACACATTATTGAAAAATGTCTTTTAAGTTATGATTTCATATTCCGTTTATTCTTTATTCGGATTGTTTACCATACTCAACATTATTGTTGACCCTTTTATTTTTTTTTGTCCTTGCTTGGACCTGCGGTGATCACAAATTGTGTGAGCAGATCGTGTGATAGGTACCCGTGGGAATTAGTCGTGGATGCACAGGAGAGCGCGCTTAATGTTTCAAACAAAGACAAATGCTTGACACTTTATCTTTCTTTTGGATCGTTGAACTTTATATTCGCTTCCGCAAACTTTGAATTTGGTTGTAATCGGATTTTATCCTTTGGATTTTAAATTGCATTAGACAACTACCTTTTTTATTTCATGTCTAGGTACTACTACCATATTTGGTTAAATTGTGACACACCCATGATCCGAATTTTACTTGAGAACCCTATTTACAAATAAAGAGGATTATGGGGGTGTTACAATTACTCTCAATCCTAGATGAAACGGTCATGATTGTCATCAGTTATGGGCTCTACAACTCAGATTTTAAGTAGTTTGCCAAAACACAAGTCACGTCTCGATTAAAGATAAATGGCCCATATAACTATTGGTCTGTCACGCATTCCAAGAATTATATTACCCATATTCCGTTCTCGAGTCGATTAAAGATAAACGACACATATAACTAATATAGTTATTATAGAAATTAGTAAATATTAATTAAGTTAATTATAAGAATATAAAATTATTAGCACTTATATAAGAATATATAAAAAAATTAGGATTTAAATATAACTACGACTTAAATAATAAAATAAGTATAGATGAGAAATAAATATAAAATAAGAGATATATTTAATTTTAAATATATCATCAAAATTAAAGAAATACGAATTGAATGAAATGCCATTTTATGAAATAATCGTCAAATATTAAATGATTATGAAATACGAAATAATCGTAGAAATGCGATTTATAAAATAATAATAGTTTACGTAAAATACTTTAGGGATATTCTACGGTGTACCCTCAAGTTTTTCAGTTTTCTATTTTGTACCCCTACATTTTTTAAATTTTATGGTATGCCCTTAAACTTTATATATTACTCTATACATTGACCTTAATTATTGGCTTTGCTAGCTTAATTTCTTAATTTATCTATTAAATTGTCTATTTAACATTTCAATTACTCGACAACCTACTCATTTACTTTTTAGTTCCCCGAATTACCATTAACCAACCAAATAGCATACAAATCTAAGTCAATTTCCTCAAATTGCTATTATTAACCCATGCTTCATAACATATGTTTTTAATAAAATTTTATGTTTATTTAAAGTTATTTGTGATACTTTCTATATAGAATGGTGATACCACATTAATTAGTCAACTTAAAGGTCAAATTACGATTTCTTATAGTGACAAAATTAATGGAGATTTGAATGAGGATATTACGGAGAATAAGTAAGACGTTTAAGGGTATTACATAGAAACTATAAAATGTAGGGGTACAACATAGAAAATCGAAAAATACAGGGGTACAGCGTAGAATATCCCAATACTTTATAAACATTCCATTTGAAATACTTGTATAAAACATGGTTTGACTGCCGTTGACCGAGACTAATATACGGGGTATTACAGTCTTGCCTCCTTAAAATGAACTTCGTCCCAAAGTTCGCCACCCGGCCGTAACGATAACAAAACACTCCACAACATAAGACAAACACAAGTAGTACATATATATAAGCTCTAAAACGCGAAGTGTTACATTCTATCCCTCTTAAGAAACTTTGTCCCCAAAGTTTAACATACGACAGAAGTACAAGACACTTAAAGAACCGCAACATTGACCGAAACATAACAAATTAATACAGCAGACTCCATGCATGGTCAATCTCAGTCCCGACATCACAACATACCACTTAGCCAGATCGTAAACCATCAAGATTTTACAATCCTATCCTCCTTAAAACATGGTTACGTTCACGTAACCCCATTATAAAATTCCACATTCAATGCTCAAGAAGATCACCGAAACAACAGTCACAAATCATCTGATAAGTTAATTACTATATACTGGGCAACTAACATCCGGCTTTTAAGCAACAAAACATACTTGTCAATTTCATGTTCCGCAGTAAAAATCAAGGTAGCTAACACTTATATACCCATGGAAATTTTGGCACAAAATTAACACATTTACATCAATGTAGACAATCAGCTAACTCATAGTTCATACTTGACAAATTAAAACATTTCCTATTAGTAATCATATTATATACGTAAAATCATGTTTATGCACATAAGTTTTAGAAAAGGCATTAGGCAAAATTTTAATTAATGTAATAACATCTGTATAAATGAAACTACCTTATATATAACTCCCCGAAATAAATAAGGTTAAATTATCATATAATAGGGTTCATATTCATATCATATGCCTACTGTTCATGTTACTAATGTCATATCAGAGTATTACATAGTTACATCACATAATTCATATTTGATTCAACGTTTATATATAAAACTTTACCATTTCAACAATCATACATCACGCATCAACTTCCAAAAATCATAATTAAATAACCGTCTAGCCATTTTGTGAGCTATTATATTTTTAGAAAAATATAGAGAATTAACTAATCATAGGAAAAAGAAAATACGGCTCATTAAGATTTTACGTGGCTTATCATTTTGAAAACGTGAATGAATATTCTAAACAGTGGAGTTGGAATCATGCATAAACAATAACCACGTTTTAAATGATTTATTTTTCAAAAACATGAGTCAAAACAGAACTGTGCCTTAACAACCTGACCACCGTCGACTAAAATAATGCAATAGCAGTTCTCAAAATATTTCTTTTACGTTTCATTTGGATTTAAGTCAATAAAGGGTGATTATTGCCCCATTTAGTGAGTTTTTATTGCTAGATTTATTGGCCATAAATTACTAGAATTATTGGCCTTAATTGAGTAGTTTGAATTTTGTCTTTAAGAGTCCTTTAATTCCTTTGTAAGTTTCTTTTTTTCTTGAGGCTATTTATAGTCTTCATTTTGTAGTTTCAAGTCATTCAGAAATTATAAGAAAACACGTTGCTTATTAGCACAATAATTCCGTTATTATTCATCTTGCGCATTTGAATATTAACTTGTCATTCTCAATAGGTCTTGAGTCCGTCACCATTGGTGAGTTATAGGTCCAAATCATCAAATATCGCTTCCACACTTTTAATTCGTATCATACCGGGATTGAACAAAGACAGTCTAGATGATGACTTTCCATTACCTCATGTCGATATCTTGGCTGAGAACACCACGAATCATTACCTACTGTCTTTCATGGATGGGTATGCCGAAAACAACCAGATAAAGATAGCCAATTAAGATATTCACAAAACCACATTCATTAAAAAATGGGAACCTATTGTTACCTAGTGATGCCTTTAGGTTTGATAAATGTTGGTGCAACATACCAAAGAACAACAACAACATTACTGCATGATATGTACATAAGGAAGTTGAGGTATATGTCGATGAAATAATCGTGAAATCAAAGGAACGTGACGGTCATCTGGAGGCCTTACAAAAGTTCTTTGAAAGACTAAGAAAGTATAACATGAGACAGAACCCTTAGAATATGCGCTTTCTGGGTTACTTCTGGCAATCTCCTGGGTCACATCTTCAGCCATTGTGGTATTGAAATTGATCCTTTGAAAATCAAGGCTATTATGGAAATGCCTCATCCCAAGATCGAGAAAGAAATTCGAGGTTTCTTGTGCCGAATATTTTCCGAAATGGGTGATTTTCACTAATAAATTAACGAAATAGGTAATTTTTGAAATTTATTACCGAAAATGGGTCCACGTAGGATCAGATTCCCGAACCTGGGACAAGAAATCAAGTCGCTCAGGGGGAGAGCGACTTGAGACGTGGTCGCTGTGCCGGTGAGCGATGAGTTAATAAACACCTAAAACTATGCTAGCAAGCAAACTAGATTCCCAAATCACGCCATTATTGATAAAAAAAAAATCAAGGAACTATGATAGCAAGCAAACTATCTTCCTAAATCACTCACATACGGAGCTGCCATGAGCCTTTTCATCACTGTCGTCGTCATCATCGTCATCACCATCATCATTCTCATCATCAACGAGATCTTGAACCGAAGGAAGCTTGCTCAGAAGACGGTAGACCTTCCTGCACACCATCACCATCGTTATCATCATATTCATCATCATCACTACTGTCATCATCATCGCCATCTTCATCAGCATCATCACCGTAATGAACAACTTCTTCGGCGTCCTCGTCAACGTCATCGTCATCGACAACATCAACAACCTCGTGTTCTTCCTTATGGTCGTTCATGGCATTCGTTGTTGTTCAGTAATATATATTATATGTTTAATATATTGTTTTATGTTTTAATAATGACAAGTCTAAGTAAATATATTTTTTTATACATGTACGTGTGATACCCGTCGTTGTGGGTGTCAAAGATAAAATTTATAAACCAAACTAAAACTATAGATAGTGATAGTAAGGGTCGAACCACAGAGAGACATGGTTAATTCTGTTTGCCAATTTTTAATCTATAAAGTAACAATAAAAGGGGGGGTTTTGATTTGATTGATAACAACTATGTCTAAAAGGAAAGATAAGAACAAACTGAATAAAAAGGTGTAAATGATGATAAAAGGGATGCTAGGATGTTTGGGTAATAAATAGCTAAGATAGTATAAATCCTAAGTCAACATGAAATGCAGTCGCGTAAGGGGTGTAACATATCCTTTAGGTCTATGCTACCTAATAGCTCCTTTCGGCCTATGCTATTAGTTCCTAGGTCTCACAATTATTGGGTGTCAACAATAAGGGTGATTCCTAAATTCTAGGTCACATACCTTTCAGTCTTGGGTAACCAGCTGTCTTAAGATGTAAACCAATGCCCTTCCCATATCTCTCAATCTTGGGTAGGTCATTACTAACATCCTACAAGTCTCCTTTTGGTCTCATTGTAGGTTATTATAGTCTACAAATAAAAGCGAAACAGAATTCAAACACGAGTCGGTCGGCCGACCTATAATGGTGGTCGGTCGACCTCCTGCCTGCGACATGTTGACTCGAGAATTATACTACCTATGCATATTTACTCCCTACATCCTAACATATGAAATTAGCTACTCATAACTATTGAAACAATAATAAAAACAGGAATAAACATGGAAATTATAAAGAACATCAATCTAAACATGCAATAATAATAAATGCTTGGGATTCTAACTTAAACCGGATACTAATAATTCTAAAATAAGAACAATATTAAAACTGAAATTAAGAAAGGAATTACCGGAAACAATGGATTAAGGAAGGAAAGAACCAACTTTATTGAGTATCCCGGAAAGATTGATGATTACAATGAACAAAACTAAAGAAAAGTGTTTGATAAATATTGAAAGATTAAAACTAAAACTAGATTCTAACTCTATGATAGAAAACTTGATTAAAAACTGAATGAATAACCCTAATCCCGTAATTTAGCTTAAATAGGCGGAAATAAAGAGTTCCCTAATGACCAAAACACTTTAATGGGCTTTGCGGAAACTTCTGGGTCTGCGCAGAGGTCGGTCGACCCAATTAGTAGGTCGGTCGACCTCCTATCGGGACTGCAGCGCGCGTCGATCTTAAAACAGCTGTCATTTCTTCGTTACTTATCGTAATCAAGCGATTCTTGCGGCGTTGGAACGCTAGGAGGATAAGATTTCAGCTCCAACTCGAATCACTCCATTATAAGCTCTAGAACTCGAGATATAGCCATTTGAAACAGGCTGCAACATCGTGGATCGATTCTTTGCTTGTTAAAGCTATCTACAGGCCTTGAAATGTGCGCTAGGCTTCGTTCCTTCTTGTCCTTAGTCATGAAAAATCCCGAGGGCATAAATTTGGTATAAAATCGTCCCTTTTCCTCATAAATCTGCAAAAGAGCATAAAAATACGAAAGTAGACAATTGTTGGGAAATAAATGCTAAAACATAGTAAATGAGCGACAAAATGCGTGTAAAAATAGATGTAAAACATCATAAAATAGGCACGCATCAAATTCCCCAAACCAAACCTTGCTTGCCCTCAAGCAAGAAATAGACTCGATCTTAACTAATGGAACGATTTCAATCTCAGAGCGAAATTTACATGTTAGCCTAAACCAATGCCAAGTACAAAATGAGAAAGTATTTAAATCATGCAAACGAGTTAGATGTCGTCAAACTTTGCAAGACTAGAGACTATAGAGACTTTATACCATGGACTCTCGCGGTACGCTCGAGACACTCATGAAGCAAAGGGTGAGTATATGTAAAAGATAGAAAGAAGTATATTGTAATGACACTCACCTAACTGCGACCCATGGAAACATGCCTGCAATCTAACATGAACAAAAATTCTACAACCATGTATAAACAAACCCATTAAGTGACTCGGATACAAGCAATTGGGGTAATGAAAGATATGTGAGGTAAAAGGTAAAAAGTGGTTAAGATGTTTTTGGACTTGTGGGGTTAGTAGCCAAGCTAGTAAAACCGTTTCCCAACAACATAATTCACAACTTTTTGATATTAAGAAAGTGCTCTTTTGTAGCACAACTCTCACATTGAATATAAGAAAGGACTCCCAAATATTTTGAATGAGGTACGGGAGTGATAACAAATAAAAGAAAGGGATTTTTGGAACGAAATTTTGAATCCTAACACTGTCAGGTGGTCGGCCGACCTATGAAGGGGGTCGGTCGACTGACTTTCTGCTGTATGTTTTGATTTTTTCGTTTTCGTTTTTCTTTTCTTTCTTTCTTTTTCTGAATTTTTCTTTTCTTTCTTTCTTTTCTTTCTTTCTTTTTCTTTTTCTTTTTGCTCAAGATAGCATATAAACCAAAATGCCTCAAAAGTTAAACCAAAGACCACAAATACTAGCTTGGAAGGGTAGGCTAAGTATGGGATGTAGTTTTGGGGGAATAAAAAGGCAAATTTGGCTATGTAGGGCTTATGGGTAAATAAGAGAAAAGGGATCCCAAATGCACGTATCAAGATTCACAAAACGAGATAGTAAAACAAGTATATAGCAATTCAAGTTCATGTTTATGCATATTGATGTAACATGTTCCAAGGGGAGTACTACTCACATCCTAGACAACTGGTTTAAAAATGAAACCAGGAATAAGGCTCTAAAACTCAGAATGTATAGTAGGTTGCCAAGGTATAAGTCAAGTCTCAAGATATAAATAGTTTGACAAAAACTCGTAGATATGCAAAAGACTCTCATACTAAAACAAGTTGGCAAGGCAAGGAAAAGGCATAAACATGTAAGAAAGCAAAATCATCCTTGAAATACTCTCGTTCCGACTCGACCTATATGCTAAAATAAACGTGCATTTTTTTGGAACTTTTGAAATTTTTCTATTTTTTTTTTTTGGATTTTTGTATATGCAAGGAAAATAAAGAAAAGAATAATGCAATACAGAAATGCAGACAAACGTGTGACAAAATGCAATGGAACAATGCATGTGACACGAAACCATTCCCCAAACCAACCCGCACAATGTCCCCATTGTGCATTAGCCTAAGTAAAGGTTTCACAAAATTAAAGAGAAGATGCAAGGAAAATAAAAACCAAGGAAAAACTGAAAAGAACTCACTGGATTATGAAGTGCATGAGAAAAACCTCCCCAAACCAGCGTAAGCTGGGAGGTTTTGGTGGCTAGCAGTGCCACTCAAGTACCCAAGATGGTTGCACGATTTCAAGGAAGAAACGAACAGACTGTGACAGATGGGCAGGTCGACCGACCCATGTATTAGGTCGACCGACTTCCTGCAGAATGCAGGAACTCCAGGAATGCAGAGACTAGGTCGGCCGACCCATATCTCTAGTCGATCGACCCCTCTGCTGCACAGCACCCTTCTTTTCTTCGGAAATAACTTGTATTAACCAAGTCATTCTTCTTTAAACCTGAAAAATCATCATATATGCGCCCAACAAATGCGCAAGATCCCAGAACCAAGTCTAAAAAGTCTCAAAACATAACAACAAAAACAAAGAGAGTCTAAGTCTAAAAACAAGAACAAAAAAAATAGTCCAACAAAAAATTGAAATAAAACGCTTGACTAGCACTACGACTCAGCAGCAAGATACCTCAAAGTAGGGCACTTGGCCAAAAGAGGTTCTTTCAGCAGTATGGACCGCTACTCTGGGCTTCCAGGCAACAGGCCTAGATGGAGGAAGGGTATCTGGTGTCGCGTAAGCTATGGCACGCTTCTTTACTTTGCCTGGCCTATCTTCTTCAGCAACTTGCTCCAATTTTGTCTCACTAGTATCACCAGGATCTCCTATGCCCTCTTTACCATGACCTGCAGCAACAGAAATAATAGGATGGTCCTCCAATTTTCTCTTAAGCTTAAGGCCCTTGACGATCTCCAAGATTTTTCCGAACTGATGCTCCAATTTTGCTTTCTCCAAATGATCCGGATAAGGGGCTGCAATGCTTGTCGCAGAATCAACAATCTTTGGCTCTTTAACTTCAGAATCTCCGTCGAGGCATTGATGAGAGGAGAGTCAGGTAGCTCAGGAGGCGAACCCACAGTCTGCTCAGGTAACGCGGTCGGTCGACCTGGTATACTGGTCGATCAACCAGGTGCTGTATTATCGAAATTTTTCTGTTCTGTAGAAACTAATCTCACGTCAGGTGTCGAGGTCGGTCGACCTGATGTTGTGGTCGGTCGACCTTCTGGCCTGTGCACGGGATTAGTTTCTTCGTTCTGAACTACGGCAGAATCATCCTTTGGGGTTGGTCCCTCATAAGCTTTCTCAAGTTCTTCGGAACGGGCGTTATTGGATGTTTCAAGTGTGGCAACATGACTTATTTCAATACTTGTTTTCAGTGAATTCCCACGTGAATTTCCATTTTCAGTTCTATGAACCGCCAACTCCTCAATAAAATCCCAACCCTTGTCATAAGCTACATTATGAAATCCACCGTTTGTAAGGATGGCTCTGTAGTCATCATACAAGGAGTTATAGAATTGGTTGCAAAGGTACCACTCCTCAAAGTCGTGGTGAGGAACGGATCGAACCAACTTCTTAAAACGGGCCCACGCTTCATGAAATTCCTCATCAGGTCCTTGCTGGAACATAAAAATTTGAACTCTCATAGCATTGGTTTTCGCTGGCGAAATGTATTGTTTGCATAAATCCAATGCCAGAGATGTCCAATTTGTAACTCTAGCCGCTACCCTATCAAGGTAGCGAATCCATTGACGCGCAGAATCTTTCAAGGAGAAAAGAAACAACTTCTCCTTAACCTCATCTTGCGCTACTCCAGCCGGTACGGGTATCGAACAACAATAATCTGTAAATAGCTCCAAATGCTTTAGAGGATCTTCATCCGGTAGACCTGCAAACTGGTTTTGCTCCACCAATTCGATATAGGAAAGTTGAATTTCAAAGGGGAGAGTAAATATCTGGGGAAGGTGGTGTGCTGCTGGCTGAAGATTATCAGAAATAGTAGACATGATCGCAATAGCACTGAGAGTACTCAAGTCTTCCTCTCAAAAACCTGTCTTCTAAAACAAAACTAGAAGAAAAGGTAAGTAACGGTCTTAAGGAACCGAAGTTCCTTAAGACAAGGAAAAAAAACTAAAAACTAACAAACAAAATTATACCGTCTCCCCGGCAACGACGCCAAAATTTGATATCCGTCGTTGTGGGTGTCAAAGATAAAATTTATAAACCAAACTAAAACTATAGATAGTGATAGTAAGGGTCGAACCACAGAGAGACAGGGTTAATTCTGTTTGCCAATTTTTAATCTATAAAGTAACAATAAAACGGGGGGTTTTGATTTGATTGATAACAACTATGTCTAAAAGGAAAGATAAGAACAAACTGAATAAAAAGGTGTAAATGATGATAAAAGGGATGCTAGGATGTTTGGGTAATAATGAGCTAAGATAGTATAAATCCTAAGTCAACATGAATTGCAGTCGCGTAAGGGGTGTAACATATCCTTTAGGTCTATGCTACCTAATAGCTCCTTTCGGCCTATGCTATTAGTTCCTAGGTCTCACAATTATTGGGTGTCAACAATAAGGGTGATTCCTAAATTCTAGGTGACATACCTTTCAGTCTTGGGTAACCTAGCCGTCTTAAGATGTAAACCAATGCCCTTCCCATATCTCTCAATCTTGGGTAGGTCATTACTAACATCCTACAAGTCTCCTTTTGGTCTCATTGTAGGTTATTATATTCTACAAATAAAAGCGAAACAGAATTCAAACACGAGTCGGTCGGCTGACCTATAATGGTGGTCGGTCGACCTCCTGCCTGCGACATGTTGATTCAAGAATTATACTACCTATGCATATTTATTCCCTACATCCTAACATATGAAATTAGCTACTCATAACTATTGAAACAATAATAAAAACAGGAATAAACATGGAAATTATAAAGAAAATCAATCTAAACATGCAATAATAATAAAGGCTTGGGATTCTAACTTAAACCGGATACTAATAATTCTAAAATAAGAACAATATTAAAACTGAAATTAAGAAAGGAATTACCGGAAACAATGGATTAAGGAAGGAAAGAACCAACTTTATTGAGTATCCCGGAAAGATTGATGATTACAATGAACAAAACTAAAGAAAAGTGTTTGATAAATATTGAAAGATTAAAACTAAAACTAGATTCTAACTCTATGAGAGAAAACTTGATTAAAAACTGAATGAATAACCTTAATCCCGTAATTTAGCTTAAATAGGCGGAAATAAAGAGTTCCCTAATGACCTAAACACTTTAATGGGCTTTGCGGAAACTTCTGGGTCTGCGCGGAGGTCGGTCGACCCAATTAGTAGGTCGGTCGACCTCCTATCGGGACTGCAGCGCGCGTCAATCTTAAAATAGCTGCCATTTCTTCGTTACTTATCTTAATCAAGGGATTCTTGCGGCGTTGGAAAGCTAGGAGGATAAGCTTTCACCTCAAACTCGAATCACTCCATTATCAGCTCTATAACTCGATATATAGCCATTTGAAACAGGCTGCAACATCGTGGATCGATTCTTTGCTTGTTAAAGCTATCTACAGGCCTTGAAATTGCGCTAGGCTTCGTTCCTTCTTGTCCTTAGTCATGAAAAATACAGAGGGCATAAATTTGGTATAAAATCGTCCCTTTTCCTCATAAATCTGCAAAAGAGCATAAAAATACGAAAGTAGACAATTGTTGGGAAATCAAGGCTAAAACATAGTAAATGAGCGACAAAATGTGTGTAAAAATAGATGTAAAACATCATAAAATAGGCACGCATCAACGTGTAATCGTGTGTTAAAGTGTACAGTTATTTTTAGAGCAAAGATCGTGTTTTTTAGTCAAGCATAGATTCAATCATGGTTGAAGAAAGATCAAGTTCGTATCAAGTCTTTTTGAAGATTTGCAAGAATAAAGTCTTAATACGGAATCAAATAGCTCAAAGTTATAGTTCATATCTATAACTAAATGAAGAAATGATAAATGCGTGAGATAAGTAAAGCGTGGAAATCGTGTATGATTATTATATTGTCAAATATTAAATTAGTAATCTTAAAACGGTTTTTAGAATAAAAATATTCTTGGGTTAAAAAGGATTAAAATAATTATCTTATGAGTTAATTATTTATCCTAATATACTAAGAATTTTATTATAATCGTTATTGTCAAAATCAGAATTCCTAGGAAACGTGCGCCTCAAGAAATGTGCGCCTCGGGAAACGTGCACCTTGGGAAACGTGCACAACGTTTTTGTACGGTTGAGTGACAAGTTTTAATTGTCTTTTGGTTTAATTAAATAAATATTATGTGTTAATTTAATTTGCCTTAAGTCAAACTAGGATTTGGGTAAAGATATAATTTATGATATCTTGACAAGTATTAGGAATTTACTATGAATAAGATGTTATATTTTATGGTATAAGTTAATTCCTAAATTAAATAGGTTTGGGAAATTTAATCTTATATCTTAATTTAATAATATCTTATATAAAGTCTTTCCTAGTTCAAATAAGATTAGTTTTAGAATATTACTTGGAAACAAGAATTCTAGATAAAGTTATATTCCTAAAACATATAGAACTCAACCTAAATCTAATTTACTATATATAGGACATCAATAAAACGTTAAAAGCCAACGAAACATATACACACATTACGCTTATCAAGAAAGAAAAACGTACCTCACGTACGCCTTGAAAACCGTGCCAAACATTGTCAAATTCCGTCATAAAGATTACAAGCATTTGAAAATTTCTCTTATTAGTTCAAGATCGTTGAACACAAGAGTTCGTGGAAGATTTATCTTATTTACTTAAGATAGTTTGAGTATTTAGCGGTACTCGTTGTAGCCAAGTATTTCACGGTACTTGACGTAGCTAGATATTTTACGGTATCTAGATTGAGTTACAACTAACATCAAAGTTGTACGAGTAGGGTTGATAAAATTGTAATCCGGAGAAGGTACTAATTTTATTAATCGAGAATAGTGGACGTAGGTTTCGATTTGTGAAACTGAACCACTTCAAAATATCGTGTCTCCTTTTACTTTATTGTTTTTACTCTTTACTCGCTACTACCACGCTCGTTGACTAAAGTTGGCATACTCAATTCACCCCCCCTCCCCTTCTTGAGTATATCTAGATCAATAGACTCTTCAATTGGTATCAGAGTCTCGTGCTCTTGACAGCCTTACAGCTTGAGATTGATCCTTCTATTGATTTCTTTATGGATTCTAAACACTTGAAGTGTCCCATCTTCGATGGAAAGAACTATAGCTTGTGGAAGAACATGATGACCCACTACGTCAAAGGATGTGATTAGGAATGCTGGAAGATAATTCAAACTAGACCAAATAAGATCTTGGTCGCCGCTGCAAATGGAACCACATATGAAAAGATGGAAAGTGACTATGTAGAAGCAGATTACAAGATTGCTGAGAAAAATTCAAAAGCCATGAGTCTACTTCAAAACGGTATGATTACTTCTGAATTTGATCGTTTTTCCTCTTGTAATTCAGCCAAAGAGATATGGGATGGCCTAGAACTTGCCTACGAAGGAACTTCCGTAGTCAAGAAACATCGCATAGACTTGCTAATTCAAAGATATGAACTTTTCACTATGGAAAAGAATGAATCGATTGATAGCATGCATGCACGATTTTCTTGCATATTAAATGAACTACGGAACCTTTGTAGGAAGTATGACTCTGAGGACAGAGTTAGAAAAGTCCTTAGAAGCCTTACCAAAAAATGGCAACCAAAGGTCACTGCAATCGAGGAAGCTCATGATCTCACGACCTTAACTTACCAAGAACGCATCGGATCTCTAATGGCTCACGAGATCATGTTAAACAAATATGATGATGATCATCCCAAAGGCAAAAGTGTTGCCTTACAAGCCTCTACAAGCGAAAAGTGCGAACCAGAGCTAGAAGATGAAACAGTTTTATTTGCAAGACGCTTCAAAAAGGCGATCTTCAAAGGGAAATTCACCAAACCAAACAACAAGACCTATGATAAAAAGAAGAATGACTCTAAGCAAACCTTCTTCAAACGAGGAGGCTTCAAATGTGGTGATCAAGGCCATATGATCAAGGACTGTCCAAGCTGGGACAAGATCAAAGACAAATCTAAACGAGAAAAGACCAAAACTGAATTCAAAAAGGTTATGCTCGCATCTTGCTGGGGAGAATTAGATTCCGAGGACGACGAATCTTCAGAAGAAGATGAGGTAGCAAACCTGTGTCTAAGCAACATCAGTTTAGATCTAATTTTCGACGATCTTAAAGCATCACAATAGAGAATCAGATTCAGACGATGAAGACCAAGAGGTAAATTTTTTACAGCTTAAGAGTCAAGTTAAAAATTTGTCTAAATCTGCATTAATTAAATATTTTGAACAAACCTTAGACCAATGTCACGAACAAAGTCTTGAAATAGACGAGTTGAAAGAACAGATCCTTGATATTGCAGAGGAAAATCAACTTCTCAAGGCCAAAGCTAAGAAAATGAAATCCAAAGTTAACATTGACGCAAATGTTAAATTGGAAACAGTAATGTCTGAGAAAAAAAATTCTTGAGTCTAAAGTTATAGCTAATGAAGCTATAACCTCAAAATTAAAACTCAACATTAAAGAGCTTGAATCTAAGGTTATAGCTAATGAAGCTATAACTTCAGATTTAAAAAGGGCCAATGAACTTCTAAAGAACATATCTACAATAGTAGTTGTAGATGAAACTCATCAGGAAGAAGTTGAAATCCTCGAGCAAAAAATCATGGATCTAGAATTCAGCTTGACCAAAATTAAAAAGGAACATGCCCAAATAGTGTTCAATTTTAATAAAGATATTCAGGACTAAAAAGAATCTAACAATGTTGACCACACTTCTTGTAAAAAGGAAATAGACTCCTTAAAAGACCTACTTCTTCATGCACGAAAGGTTCACGATAAATGGGAAGGAAGTACTAACGTACTAAACTTCTTAACTGAACAATCTGACAATAACATGAAGATGGGTCTAGGTCATGAGTGCTATAGTCGAAGGGACCATTCTAAGTGTCAACAAAAGCCTACAGATTGTGACTTTAGAAAAAGAAAATACGTAGATCTACCTGAATATTTAATATGTACGTATTGTGGTAACACTGGACATCTTCGAGAAAATTGCGTAAAATATGCACTTGAGTTCAAAACCGGAGTCAAATTTGTTAAATCTCTAGGCACACCAAATGATGCCATCTCCATTGTCGATAGTGATGAAAGTGATATTAATGAAAGAAATAATGATCACAGATGGTTCTATGATATGTCTTTTGACTATACAGAAAAGAAAAATAGAACAATCCAAACTCCTAAACCTTCAACACATAGAAAACAAAGTCCTAAGACATATACAAAATCGACATTACCCAACAACTACAGACATAAGAGAACACTAATAAGACAAGTCTGGGTTAAAAAGGAAGATGTTTTTGTGATTACTAACTCTAAAGGACTCAAGTATGCTTGGGTACCTAAAACATGTCTTTGATTTATTTTGTACAGATAATCGCTAAAGAGAATAACTTATGGTACCTCGATAGTGGATGCTCCCGACACATGACAAGTGACGACAACCTATTTTCAACCCTAAAACCATTTGACGGAGGAAAGGTCACCTTCGGAGACAACAAAAAGGGAAAGGTCATAGGAGTCGGTAAGATAGGCATCTCATCATCTCATACTATTAGCGATGTATATTTGGTAAGTGGTCTCAAACACAATCTAATTAGTATATCTCAGTTATGCGACAAAGGAAACAAAGTTGTCTTTCATGCAAATAGTTGTCGTATAATTATGGAAGGTACAAGTAAAGTAATACTTGAAGGTTATAGGAAGAAAAACGTTTATATGATTGATTTAAATGCTGTGCCTACTAACTCTCTCTCATGTATGAAACTTACGTTAGTTTATCCATGCCTTTGGCATAAGAGAGTTGGTCATATTAGTTCTCCTATTCTTAGCAAACTGAAGAGATGGGACCTGGTCGAAGGTCTTCCAAAGATCAAATTTGATCAAGACAAGATGTGTGACACATGTGCACGATGTAAACACGTCAGATCATTCTTCAAACCAAAAATAATTGTGAGTACTAACCAAGCTCTAGAGCTAGTACATATGGATCTCTGTGGCCCTATGAAGGTAAGAAGCAGAAGTGGTTCCAGGAACGTTTTCGTTCTAGTTGATGATTACTCTAGATTTGTTTGGCCAATCTTTCTTCACTCTAAAGACGAAACATTTGATGAATTTGTTAGTCTCATGAAACTTGTCCAAAACAAATTAAAATCTAACCTAGTGACAATTCGGACTGACCATGAAACTGAGTTTGACAATCATGCCTTTATTGAGTTCTGTAAAACCAATGGTGTTGGACAAAAATTTTCAGCACCTAGAACTCCACAACAAAATGGAGTCGTAGAACGTATGAACAGAACCCTAGAAGACATGGCTAGAACAATGCTTCTTTGTAGTGGTCTACCTAGAAACTTTTGGGCTGAGGCTATTAGTACAGCTTGCTATATTCATAAACGTGCTATGATTAGACCTATCCTTAAAAAGACACCTTATGAACTTCTACGAGGTCGTAAACCTAATATATCTCATTTAAGATGTTTTTGGAGTAAATGCTTTGTTCATAACAATGGTAAAAATCGCTTAAGCAAATTTGACCCTAGAAGTGATGAGGCAATTTTTATAGGATACTCTGATCATAGTAAAGCCTATAAAGTTTTTAATAAACGTACCTTGTGCATAGAAGAGAGTATTCATGTTATCTTTGATGAAAATAATGCCTTCGATAAGCCCTTACAGGACGAAGAGGAAAACCTAGAGGAACCGGATTTTAGGTTGTCAAGCGAAGATCCTCCCAAGTTAGAAAATGAAGAAGGTGAGATTCAAGGAACTCATGATGAACTTAACTTGGGAGAAAACGGTACGAGAACTGAAACCACAGTTGATCATACTGTTAACCAGTCTCAAACCAATAACTTGGAACCCAGAGTTATAGCTAATGAAGCTATAACTTTGAATCAAAACCAAAGGGAAGAGGTCATAGTTATACCTGACTCTCCTACAAACCCAGGTATGGATTCAGGGGGAACAAGTCAAAATCCCGAGTCAAGTAGTAGCAACGAAAACAATCAATCAAGAAACTGGAGATATAAAGGCTCTCATCCTTTGGATAATATCATAGGAAGTCTTACAGAAGGAGTCCAAACTCGAAGAAGCCTAAACAACTTCTGCTCATTCTACTCCTTTCTCTCCACAATTGAACCTACAAATATAAAAGAATCACTTGCAGAACCTGACTGGATAGTTGCCATGCAAGAAGAATTTCAACAGTTCGAAAGAAACAAAGTGTGGCGGCATCTCGTTCCTCGTCCCAAAGATAGATCAGTAATTGGAACGAGATGGGTATCCAGAAATAAACTGGATGACTCTGGAGTTATTGTGCGTAACGAGGCCAGACTACTTGTTCAAGGATACAACCAGCAAGAAGGAATCGATTATGACGAAACCTTCGCTCCAATCGCTCGTCTTGAGGCAATTCGCTTGCTCATAGCATTTGCTGCACATAAAGGAATGAAACTATTTCAGATGGACGTTAAGACTGCATTTCTTAATGGCTATCTTTAGGAGGAAGTCTATGTCGAACAACCTCCTGGATTTCCTGATAGCAAACTCAAGGATCATGTATTCAGATTAGACAAAGCCCTTTATGGCCTGAAACAAGCACCTCGACCATGGTACGACGGATTATCAAAGTTTCTATTGGAAAGCGGATTCAAGAGAGGATCAGTGGACAAAACTTTATTTCTGAAGAGTGAAAATTCAGATCTATTAGTAGTCCATATCTACGTTGACGATATTATATTTGGCTCAACCAACAAAAAGTTGTGCCAATACTTCTCAGAGTTGATGACATTCGAGTTCGAAATGAGTATGATGGGAGAATTAAAATTCTTCCTTGGACTTCAAGTCCAACAAACGAATAAGGGTATCAAAGTGCATCAACAAAAATACGTCAAGGAATTAATAAAGAAATTCGGAATGGAATCCTCTCATCCTATGCCTACTCCAATGGTTACAGACAAGAAGCTTACCAAAGACGAAGACGGTAAGTCAGTAGATGAAACTACTTATAGAGGTATGATCGGCTCACTTCTTTATCTTACTGCAAGTTATCCAGATATATTGTTTAGTGTCTGCGTCTGTGCTCGGTTTCACTCTGCACCAAAAGAATCGCATATGATTGCGGTTAAGAGAATTCTAAGATATCTAATTGGAACATCAAAATTATACTTATGGTATCCCCTAGACTGTAACTTTAATCTATTAGGATATTCAGATGCGGATTATGCAGGTTGTTCTTTAGACAGGAAAAGTACTTCTGGACTTGCGACTTTCGCTGGGCCATGTATTATATCATGGGCATCCAAGAAACAAAATTATGTCGCTTTGTCAACAGCAGAAGCAGAATATATTGCAGCCGCACTGGTATGTTCCCAACTCCTATGGTTAAAACAACAATTGCTTGATTATGGTATTGACGTAGGATGTGTACCTATCTTATGTGATAATATGAGTGCAAAATAATATCTAAGAACCCGGCTCAGCACTCGAGAACAAAACACATAGAAATTCGACACCACTTCTTACGCGACTGATACGTGTCTATTTTATGATATTTTACATCTATTTTTACACGTATTTGGTCGCTCATTACTATGTTTTAGCCTTTATTTCCCATAAATTGTGTATTTTCGTATTTTTATGCACTTTTGCAGATTTATACGGAAAAGAGACGATTTAGCACCAAATCCGTATCCTCAAGTCTTTTGCTTAATTAAGGAATAAATGGAAAAGTCAACTGGAGTCAAAGTCAAGTGCCAAAAGTCAAAACAAGAGAAATCCGAAGATTTCCGTACAGAGGCGGTCGACCGACCAGCTAAACGGGTCGGCCGACCAGGCCTGAATTTTAATGAAGCCCAAATTTCAAAGAGAGCCAAAAATAAAAGAAGCCCAGGAAGAAGCGGTCGACCGACCCACATAGTAGGTCGACCGACCACAGCAGAAGCCCATGGGATTCTTTTTCGGAAATAAAGTAGAGTTAGAGTCTTTAGGAAACTCTAATCTCTTACCCTATATAAGCTAATCTTGTAGCTAGGGTTTATTATCAAGTTTTATCATATTCAGTTTTATTCAAGCTTTAGTTTTGTAATCTTTCGATAGTTCCCAAGTAATCAATAAAGTTTGTTCCTTTCTGCCCTAATTCCAATTGTGGTAATTACTCTTTTAATCTAGCTTTTTATTATAGTTCTTATTTTTATTACAATTGTTAAGTTAGAATCCCAAGTTTTATTGAATCTTGCATGCTTAGATTATTTACTATGTTTACCATGTTTAAACCCGTTTTTATAATCGTCTTAACAATCATGAGTAGCTAATTTTCATATGTTAGGATGTAGGGGATGAATATGCGTAGGTAATTAAAATTCGAAAGACCGACTTGTAGCAGGACCACGGTCGGCCGACTGGAATAGCTGGTCGGTCGACCGAGGCCGTGGTCGGCCGACTGGAGTAGCCGGTCGGTCGACCACCCGCATTTGTATTCTTATTTCGTCTTTTCTTGTCAATTATAATATCCTGCAATGAGACCATAAGGAGACTTGTAGGATGTTAGTAATGACCTACCCAAGATTGAAAGATACGGGAAGGGCATTGGTTTACACCTTAAGACGGATAGGTTACTCAAGGCTGAAAGGTATGTGACCTGGGATTTAGGAATCACCCTTATTGTTGACACCCAATAATTGTGAGACCTAGGAACTAATAGCATAGGCCGAAAGGAGCTATTAGGTAGCATAGACCTAAAAAGATATGTTACACCCCCTTACGCGACTGCAATACATGTTGACCTTAGGATTTACTTTACCTTAGCTATTTATTACCCAAACATCCTAGCATCCTCTTTTATTATATTTTTATTCTCATCTTTTAATTCTTGTTTTATTTTAATCTTTGCCTTAGATATAGTAATCAACCAATCAAACCCCAATTTCATCACCTTTAAACATTAACATTAAGACAATAAACATTCCCCACCTCTTTGTGGTTCGACCCTGACTTTCACTATCTATTGTTAAGGTTAGGAATTATAAATTTATCTTTGGTACCCTCAACGACGGGCATCAAATTTTGGCGCCGTTGCCGGGGAGGTGACACCAGTGTTTATTGTTTTTTGTTTTTGTTTCTCTTTGTTTAAGGAACTTTTTGTTCCTTAAACCTTCTCACTTTTTTCTTGTAGTTTCCATCTTATGCGCAGGTCAGTTCAAGGAGAACTCCTACCACTTGACCCCGAAATTGAGAGGACTCTTAGAGAAAGAAGAAAGCAACTTCTAGCAAATCAGGAAGGAGGTTCACCATCTTCCCTGTTTCAAGAAGACTTATTCAAGCAACCATCATTACCATCTTCACCAAAAACACCACCTTCACAACCAAATTCACCCATCAATCCACTTTCACCAAAAACACCACCTTTTACCTACTTTCCAGTTTTTCCTAAAGAAGAAGAGAATATGGCAGAAGAAGCTACTATTGCCTGTCACTCCATGCCTCAGGCAAAGGACCTATACAAAGGGTTCACTTTACCTGCAGGTACTGGGAAGCCATTCGAGGCCAAGCCTGCCTATATCACTATGGTTGAAAGAAACCAATTTGGAGGCTCGGCCAATGAGGATGCTGCTAAGCATATTGAAATCTTCACAGATTACATATGCTCTATAGCACCCCCAGAAGGAGTGACGCAGGACCAGATTAAACAAACCATGTTTATCTTCTCCCTTAGGGACTCTGCGAGAGAGTGGTACAGGGATCTTGACCGCACTGCTGCGGGAGTCACGGATTGGAACACCTTGGCCTTAGCATTCTACAGGAAATACTATTCTGCATCAAAGACAAATGCTTTAAGGGCGCAGATCACTAATTTCAAGCAAGGTCCCAATGAAGACTTTAGCGAGGCGTGGGACAGGTTCAAGAGACTTGTTCGATCCATACCACATCACGGATTCGAACAATGGTTTCTTTGCAACCAGTTCTACAATGGCCTCTATGATGACAACAGGGCCTATCTAGATGCTGCAGCTAATGGGAGATTCCAAGATAATTCAGGAGAGACTAAGGGTCTCAAGTTGATAGAAGATGTTGCTGTACACCGTGCTGAGCATGGTACTTCCAGAGGCAATCAAAGGAAATCTGAGTACAACCTGTCAGCAATTGAGGCCTTGACAGCCAAGCTAGAAAAATTTGAGGCTGCAGGAAAACTCGATCTAGGGACTGGAAGCAAGGGGGGAATATACCAAGTGAACGCCGTTCAGGACGGACCCTTTGCTTGTGAGAGGTGCGGTGAAGAAGGGCATGTGTCAAAATTCTGTACTTCATCTAATGAAACATGTGCCGCTTTTCAGCATTACCGTGGGAACAATTTCTATGACCCGAATAATAATAATGTCCATCCCAACTTAAGGTGGACAAGCCAGAATGTTCAAAACCCACAACACATGCAACCTCAGCAGAATTCCACCTATGTACCCCCACATAAACAAAATTTCCAAAGACCACCTTTCAACCCTCAACCACCTTCTAATCCACCACCCAACACAGATGCTCTTATACAAAATCTTATCGGGTTGGTTCAGAAGGAGTCACAGGCTAGAGAGGCAGGGATGAAGATGTTAGAGTCCCAGATTGCTCAAATCGCGAGCAAGAATGATACTAGAGCTCCGGGTCAGCTTCCGACCAAACCGGACCAGAAAAAGGAGACTCTAAACGTCGTAACTTTGAGAAGTGGAGCCAAAGTGGGGGCTGAGAAAGAAAAACAGGCGAGTAACAGCGAAGGCGGACGACCGACCGAAGCTTCTGGTCGAACGACCGCAGATCAGGATCCGGAAATTTTGCCTGAGCAGGAGACTGGTCGACCGACCGAAGATACTGGTCGACCGACCACTGAAGCAGAACCTGAAGTTCCCTTTCGTCCAGAATTGCCGAATAACTTGCGGGATTTTCTTTTCCGGGGTGATAAGACCCCAGATTTTTAAAAAGAGCTGCAAATACGGAATCCTCAGCTGCTCCTTTTCCAGAGAGACTCGTGCCTTCAAAGGATCAGGTATCTTTTGACAAATTTAAAGATGTGATTCGTTCATTAAATGTTCAAGTCCCATTTTTAGAATTAGTTCAACAAGTTCCTTCATATCTTAAATTCATGAGACAACTTTTGTCAAGAAAGAGGTCTCTAGAAAAGGTTGAGTCGGTGGCCCTCACTGAAGAGTCATCCAGCTTTTTAACACATGTCATTGCCCCTCATAAACTAGAGGACCCTGGTAGTTTTTCTGTCCCCTGTAATATAAGAACCTTCCCAGTTAAGAAGGCTCTATGCGACTTAGTTGCTAGTATAAGTGTCATGCCCCTAAGCGTTGCCTTAAAACTAGGAATGACCGAATTTGTAGTGACCAGCATGACCGTCCAGATGGCAGATCGCACATCTATGGAACCTGTAGGGGTGTTAGAAAACATCCCTGTGCGTATTGACAGGTTTTTCTTCCCAGTTGATTTTGTAGTTTTGGACATTCCAGAGGATGCCCATATACCCATAATTTTAGGAAGACCCTTTCTTCACACTGCAGGTGCCATTATAGATGTAGGCACTGGGACTCTGACCTTCAAAGTAGGCAAACATTCTATTATCTATGGCTTATCTTATAGGAAGAAGGATGCTATGACCCCCATCACATGTAATGCTATCACTTCTGAGAAGAAGTATGAGGTCATCACTACTTCTCCCACTTTATTACCTGTTCCTGTATCTGTTTTTACACCTCCGCCCCAGATTGGGAGCAGTAGGGAGGACACTTCTATTATGACTATTGCAGGAACTGGTTTGGGGAAACCCAAGGAAAAGGAAGTCATCATCCAGAGAGGAGGAATGGGATGCCTAAGCTATGAAGAGGATGAGGATCCAGACGTAGTGGATCGAGAGGAGAAAAAGAAGAGGAGGCAAGCTCAAGAGGAGAGACCGTCGCATATGCTTTGCGACGGCGGAAAGAAGATGTGTTTTGCTACTAAAGCAAAAACTGTGGAGACTACGGCATGCCGTCAGAAGCCGTGGTCGGATATTTTCCGCATCTTCAGCGGATAGTTGTTTTTAAATTACAGTTTTAAGACAATTTATTTTATGTTGTGTGAGACTTTTTAGTTTGGTTTGCTAGTAGTTAAGACTTTTAGAATCGTTCCGGGCATCTCGCGCATTGTTGGGCGCGCTTATTTTCTTGCTTTTTCAGGATTTACGAAGAAAAAAACGAAGACCTCCAGGACTCAGCAGGTCGACCGACCAGAAACATCAGTCGGTCGACCAGAGTCGCCGTATTGCTGATATTTCCAAGTTTTACAGGAGGTCGATCGACCGGAAACGTCAGTCGGTCGACCTACTGTCCGCTGCGGTCTTTCGTTTCTCTTCCTTGGAAATCGCGAAATCGACCTGGTTACTTGAGTGGCACTGCTAGCCACCAAAACCTCCCAGCTTACGCTGGTTTGGGGAGGTTTTTCTCATACATCTATTAACCCAGTGAGTTCTTTCCACTTTTTCCTTAGTTTTTATTTTACTTGCATTTGTCTTTTAATTTTCTGAAACCTTTACTTAGGCTAATGCACAATGGGGACATTGTGCGGGTTGGTTTGGGGAATGGTTTCGTGTCACATGCATTGCATTTTGTCACACGTTTATTGCATTTCCGTATTGCATTGTTCTTTTCTTTATTTTCCTTGCATATACAAGAAAAATCCAAAAAAATGAAAAAAATTTAAAAATTCCAAAAAAATGCACGTTTATTTTAGCATATAGGTCGAGTCGAAACGAAAGTATTTCAAGGATGATTTAAGCTTTCTTACATGTTTATGCCTTTACTTTGCCTTGTCAACTTGTTTTAGTATGAGAGTCTTTTGCATATCTACGAGTTTTTGTCAACTCGCATATCTTGAGACTTGACTTATACCTTGGCAGCCTACTATACATTCTAAGGTTTAGAGCTTATTTCCTGGTTTCATTCTTAAACCAGTTGTTTAGGATGTGAGTAGTGCTTCCCTTGGAACATGTTACATCAATATGCATAAACATGAACTTGAATTGCTATATACTTGTTTTACCATCTCGTTTTGTGAGTCTTGATACGTGCATTTGGGATCCCTTTTCTCATATTTACCCATAAGCTTCACATAGCCAAAATGGCCTTTTTATTTCCCCAAAAAACTACATCCCATACTTAGCCTACCCTTCCAAGCTAGTATTTGTGGTCATTGGATTATTTTTTGAGGCATCTTCGTTTGTATGCTATCTTGAGCAAAAAAGAGAAAAGAAAGAAAGAAAAGAAAAAGAACAGAAAAATCCAGAAAAGAAAAAGAAAGAAGAAAAACGAAAAAAGTCAAAAACGTACAGGGCCAGTCGACCGACCGCCTTAATAAGTCGGCCGACCACCTGTCATCATCAGATTCCAAATTTCGTTCCAAAAATACCTTCCTTTTATTTGTTATCACTCCCGTACCTCATTCAAAATATTGGGGAGTCCTTTCTTATATTTAATGTGAGAGTTGTGCTACAAACAGAGCACTTTCTAAATATCAAAAAGTTGTGAAATATGTTGTTGGGAATCGGTTTTACTAGCTTGGCTACTAACCCCACAAATCCAAAAACATCTTAACCACTTTTACCTTTTACCTCACATATCTTTCATTACCTCAATTGCATGTATCTAGGCCATTTAAATGAGATTGTTATACAAAGTTGTAGAATTCTTGTTCATGTTAGATTGCAGGCATGTTTTCATGGGTCGCAGTTAGGTGAGTGTCTCTACAAAATTACTTCTTTCTATCTTTTACATATACTCACCCTTTGCTTCATGAGTGTCTCGAGCGTACCGCGAGAGTCCATAGTATAAAGTCTCTATAGTCTCTAGTGTTGCAAGTTTGACGACACCATAACTCGTTTGCATGATTTATATACTTTCTCATTTTGTACTTGGCATTGGTTTAGGCTTACATGTAAATTTCGCTCTGAGATTGAAATCGTTCCATTAGTTAAGATCGAGTCTATTTCTTGCTTGAGGGCAAGCAAGGGTTTGGTTTGGGGAATTTGATACGTGTCTATTTTATGATATTTTACATCTATTTTTACACGTATTTGGTCGCTCATTTACTATGTTTTAGCCTTTATTTCCCACAAAACCGTGGTCGGTCGACCAGAAAAGTCGGTCGGTCGACCATCGTCCTTTTACCTGCTCTGCAATTTTACTTACTTTGTCAGAAAAATGACATAAAGTTGTCAGTTTGGTCGGTCGACCAGAAAAGTCGGTCGGTTGACCACTGTACTGACAGATTCTCTTTTTTTTTTTTTTTTTTCTTTTTCTGCAGAGATTTCAATTTCCACCAGAGGATAAAACGTAAATTTAAACTAAAGCACGGGTTGCCTCCCGTGTAGCGCTGGTTTAAGAGGTCCCGCACGACCTTTTACCTTCTAAGGAGCATCCTAAAAAGGGTCAAAGTAAGAAACTTCGACTTTTCCGACATACTCATTTTCTCCTCGGAAGTGCTTCACATATTGGTCATTGACTTTGAACCTCTCACCAGATGAGGTTTCTAATTCGATTGACCCGAATTTTGAGACAGCTGTGATGGTGTAGGGTCCGCTCCACCTGGATTTCAGCTTACCAGGAAAAAGACGAATACGAGCATTAAAAAGCAATACCCTATCACCTACCTGAAAATCACGTCTAATGATTCTCTTGTCATGCCAGCGCTTTGTTTTCTCTTTGTAGATCCTGGCATTGTCATAGGCTAACAACCTGAATTCTTCTAGCTCATTAAGCTGCAATAAACGTTTCTCGCGGGAAAGATTAGGGTCTAAATTAAGATCACATATAGCCCACCAAGACTTACGTTCTAACTCAACTGGTAAATGACAAGTTTTACCATAAATCAATCTGAATGGTGACATTCCTATCGGAGTTTTGAACGCGGTTCTATAAGCCCATAAAACATCATCAAGTTTTAGGCTCCAATCTTTCCTAGACTTAGAAACTACCTTGGCTAGGGTCTCCTTGAGTTCTCTATTAGAGATCTCAACTTGACCACTAGTCTGAGGGTGATAAGCTAAACCCCTACGGTGTTGGACACCGAATTTATTTAACAAGTCACCTAAGCGTTTCTCCTTAAAATGCATACCTCCATCACTTATGACAACCCTAGGGACACCAATACGAGGAAATATGATTTTTTTAAACATCTTAATAACAGTTTTTGCATCACAATGGGGAGTAGCAATAGCTTCTACCCACTTAGACACATAATCAACAGCTACAAGAATATACCTGTTACCTTGACTACTAGGAAAAGGTCCTTGATAATCAATGCCCCAGACATCAAAAATCTCTACCTCTAAAATACCTACTTGTGGCATCTCATGTCTTTTTTAGACATTCCCAGTCCTTTGACAGGCATCACAGTTACCTACAAAATTTCTACAGTCAGCATGTAAAGTAGGCCAATAAAAACCAGACTGTAATACCTTGGCCACGGTCCTAGAGGGACCGTGGTGACCACCATATGCAGAAGAGTGACATGCTTCCAGAATGTCCTTCACCTCCCATTGGGGGACGCATCTCCGGATAAGTCCATCTCCGCATTCTTTAAAAACATAGGGGTCATCCCAAAAATACTGTCTTGCATCGAACATAAATCTCTTCTTTTGTTGCCAGGACAACTCAGGAGGGATTTTACCTGTAACAGCAAAATTAGCAAAATCAGCATACCAAGGAGGGGGATAAGAACCTGAACTATTAATGATAAATAAACTTTCATCAGGAAACGAATCATCAATAGGTAAAGAATCTTCCCCATCAGTCAGCTGCAGGCGAGATAGGTGGTCAGCTACCACGTTTTCCGCGCCTTTCTTATCCCTAATCTCAATGTCAAACTCTTGGAGAAGGAGGATCCACCTTAAAAGTCTTGGCTTTGAATCCTTCTTTTGAAAAAGACCTTTTAAGGCTGCATGGTCAGTATAGACAATTACCTTATTACCTACTAAATAAGACCTGAATTTTTCTAAGGCAAAAATGACAGCTAGCATCTCCTTCTCTGTGGTAAAATAGTTGACTTGAGTCTCATCCAGGGTGCGGCTCGCATAATATATAGCATTAAGAGCCTTGTTCTTCCTTTGACCGAGCACAGCACCTACAGCGTAGTCACTAGCATCGCACATGATCTCAAAAGGGAGATCCCAATCTGGTGGCTGGATAATTGGTGCTGAGATCAAAGCTTCCTTCAACCTGTTAAAAGCTGAAAGGCATTCATCAGAAAACTCAAATATGGCATCTTTAAGAAGCAATTGTGTAAGTGGTTTAGCAATTTTAGAGAAGTCCTTAATGAAACGCCTGTAAAAACCTGCGTGTCCTAAGAAACTTCTCACCCCTTTGACATTAACAGGAGGGGGTAATTGCTCAATCACCTGCACCTTTGCTTTATCTACATGTATACCTTTATCTGAAATTAGATGCCCTAACACTACCCCTTCTGTAACCATAAAATGACACTTCTCCCAGTTTAAGACAAGGTTTACATCAATACATCGCTGCAAGACTTTTTCAAGATTAGCTAAGCATTGATCAAAAGCATTACCGTAAACAGAGAAATCATCCATAAATACTTCCATAATGTTTTCTATAAAGTCTGAAAAGATACCCATCATACACCTTTGAAAAGTAGCAGGAGCATTGCATAACCCAAAAGGCATCCTGCGATAAGCAAAAACACCCTGTAGACATGTAAAAGTAGTCTTACTCTGATCATCAGGATGGATGGGAATCTGGAAGAAACCTGAATAACCGTCTAGAAAACAGAAGAATTTATTAGAAGCTAGTCTTTCAGTCATTTGGTCAACAAAAGGAAGGGGGAAATGGTCTTTCTTGGTGGCGGCATTTAACTGTCTATAATCAATGCACATCCGCCACCCAGTCACAACTCTAGTTGGTATTAACTCATTTTTATCATTCTTAACCACTGTGGTCCCTCCTTTCTTAGGAACCACCTGAACTGGGCTAACCCACTTAGAGTTGCCAACTGGATAGATAATACCTGCATCAAGAAGCTTCATAACCTCAGCCATAACTACATCCTGCATTTTAGGATTCAACTTACGCTGTCCCTGTCTATAAGGCTTATGCCCTTCCTCTAAATCTATTATGTGCATACAAACATCAGGGCTTATACCCTTAATATCATCCAAAGAATAACCTAGAGCTTTTCTATTCTTTTTAAGAACAGTCATTAAGGCAGAAAGTTGGTCAGGACTAAGTTTAGAGCTAACAATCGCAGGGTACTGCTCAGTATCATCTAGAAAAACATACTTAAGATTAGGAGGAAGTGGCTTACGCTCTGGTGCTTTTACCTCAACTGCCTGAACAGAATTAGTATCTATAGAATAGCACATGTTTACCAGACTTGCATTGGCTAGGCTTATGAGCTTCTCATCATCTTCTTCAGTGAGCTCATATTCCTCTTCTTCTTCTTCTATCAAATCCAGCTCTTCAGCATCCTCAGCTGGATTACCTGCACACTTATCCAAAATCGTCAGATCATCTAAGGGATCCTTGGTCAAGGATTCCCTCCAATTAAGGATAACATTCCTGTCTACAATATCAATGGAACAACAAGTATCATCAGTAGGAATAGTTGCCTTATGGGCATGACTAAACTCGATAGTGTCATCCCCAATCTCTAAAGTAATGGTCCCGCGTTTGACATCTATCACAGCCCCAGCTGTGTGTAAAAAAGGTCTACCTAAAATAATAGGTATTCGACTATCCTCAGCAATGTCTAAAACAACGAAATCCACAGGAATAAAGAACTTTCCCACTTTTACTGGGACATCCTCCAAGACCCCTAGCGGTCTTTGGGTTGATCTATCAGCCATCTGTACGGTAATATTGGTGACTTTAAGTCTACCTAAACCAAGTCTTTCACATACAGAATAAGGTATGACACTGACACTAGCCCCTAGATCACAAAGGGCTTTCCCTATTACATGATTACCTATGGTACAAGGGATGGAAAAACTACCTGGGTCTTTTAACTTGGGTGCTATATTCTCTTGTGAAAGAACATAACATTCTTCCACAAGAGCAACAGCACCGTCGTCCTGAAAATTCCTCTTACGACTCAAAATATCTTTCATGAATTTAGCATAAGAAGGTACCTGGGTAATTAAGTCAGTGAAAGGGATGGTTACCTCAAGATTCTTCACCATCTCTAAAACCTTACCAAATTTCCTATCCTCTTTTGAATTTTTCAGTCTTTCAGGATAAGGAATGGTGACTTTAGCCATAGGATCAGCAACCTTTGGCTTTTTCAGCTGTAAAATTTCAGTAAGGCCTTGAATGAAGGAAGGATCCAGCGATTCCGGAGTCAAAACAGCACTCTGCTCAGGAACGTCGGTCGGTCGACCAGTAGAAGTGGTCGGTCGACCAGAGTCTGCAAAATCCGAATTTTTATATTTCTCAGAATCTGATCTCACGTCAGGAACAGCGGTCGATCGACTTACAGTAGCGGTCGGTCGACCTCCTGCTCTTTTGACGGGATCAGATTCTTTGGTCGGAATCTCGGCTGGATCATCCTCTTGAGTTGATTCTTCACAAACACGGCCACTCCTTAGATTTATGGCGTTCAGCGTCTCCATGGGTCCCTCAAAACTAGCTGGAGAGCCAGTTCTTTGGTTGGCTATGTTTATCAAGTGATCCTCAAAAATTTTTGTGGAGGTACAGTGAGCCTCACTCATCTTCAAAACTGCTGTGGTTAAAACATCAACAAGAGCTCTCAATTTCTCAATTTCACCCGTGTTGTCAACCGTAGTAACTAGGTTCGCACTCTCAAGCTTTAGCTGGGTTGCCTCAAGCTTTTCAAAACGGGCTTCAACTGTTGTCTCAAGAGCCATCACTCTATTCATCTCTACATTCAGCCTTCTTGAATTCCCACGTGAACCCTTAAAAGTAGCCCTATGCACCGCCATGTCTTCAATGGTTTTCCAACCCTTCATATGGTCGGTGTTGTTCTGGAATCTTCCATTGGCGGCCACATCAAGAACCATCTTATAGTCATCATAAAGAGAGTTGTAAAAACAGTTACATAGGTCCCATTGTTGAAGGTTATGGTGAGGGATAGAACGGACCAATTTCTTGAATCGATCCCATGCTTCACAAAATCCTTCATCAGGTCCCTGTTGAAAGTTACGGATTTGGTTTCTCAAGTCCTCGGCTTTTGCAAGAGGAAAGTATTTCTTGTAAAAGGCCAATGCCAAGGAAGTCCAATCCGTAATCTCCTCACTTGTCTTGTCAAGGTCCCGGTACCATTCTTGCGCGTCTCCTTTTAATGAGAACAGGAACATCGTTGCCAGCACCTCATCTCTAGTTACCCCTTCAGGTAGGGGTATGAAACAACAATAATCTGTGAAGGTTGTAACATGCTTTATTGGATCTTCATCGGGTAGACCAGAAAATTGACTCTGCTCCACCAAAGAAACATGAGTCGGGCGGAGTTCAAAGGAGCCAGTGGTGGGTGTAGGCAAGGTGAATCCCTTCGGTACATCTTTAGGCTTCGGCTGTAGGTAGCTATAAATAGAATCCATAAAGAGAGTACTCAAGCCTTCCTCTCAAAAACCTGTCTTCTAAACAACACTAGAAGAAAAGGTAAGAACGGTCTTAAGGAACCTAAGTTCCTTAAGACAAGAAAAATAAACTAAAAATTAACAAACAAAATTATACCGTCTCCCCGGCAACGGCGCCAAAATTTGACACCCGTCGTTGAGGGGTGCCAAAGATAAGATTTATAAAACCTCAGCTTAAACTCAGATAGGATAAGTCAAGGGTCGAACCACAGAGAGACAGGGTAAATTATGTTTGTAAATTTAAGGTCTATTGTAAGTAACCAAAAAAAGGGGGGTTTTGAATTGGGGTTTAAACTAACAACTAAGGTAGTAAACTAGCAAGAAAATTAAAATAAGATAAAAAAAGGGATTAGGAACTTTGGTTCCCCATGGTCAAAACAAGTCAAGGATAGGTAAGATAATCAAATAACACAATCCCAAGGAACAAAGAATAAACCTTTTGGTCAATATTCTACCCAATCCTTACGGTCTTAGGGTTCCTAGAAAAGCACTAAACTTTCGTTCACGGGCAATCCCAAAGTTGTTGTTAAACTAATCCTAATAATCTTTCAATCCTAAGGATTAGTTCATCAACAACAATGGGGGATTGGTAATTTAATCATCAAACTTATCAAAGTCAAGTCTTTACATGGTTCCCCTAATTCCTAATCACAAGAATTAGCTATGCATACTTTTAACTATGGAACTAACAATTACTAAGAATATTAAAGAGATGAACATGATGAAAGATGACAACAAAAGGGAAAACATGAAATAAGGAAATAACAACAAGATGAACAACAAGATTGAATTAAAAGGAAAGATTAATTATAACAAACTTACAATTTGAATGGAAAATCTAAGAACAAAGATGAAAGCTTGGTACCAAAAGTCTAACAATGGAGTTCTTCAAACATAAAATTGCTTGGATAAAAATTACTTCGATAAAAACTACTTAACCTAATTGAAGAGTTTTGGTCTCCTTAAATAAGAAATATTACAAGATTAGGAAAAATAGAAAATAAAACAGAAGTCCCGAAACAGGGTCTGGTCGGTCGACCTAATTTATCGGTCGGTCGACCGATTCTGCCAATGCGGATTTATTTTCATGCGAATTTGGGCTTCCGTGGAGAACTGGGCCTGTTTACGTACTTGACATCGGTCGGTCGACCACTATCGCAGGTCGGTCGACCGCTTCTCGTTATTTTCAGCTTTGATCTGGCCCGATAATAATACTTGAATGCGCCATCCGGATCCCTGCTCCATACTAATACTCAAAACAGCTTCCTAAAGGCAAATAAGGCCTGGTTTTGCTCACTTCCGCGTATTCCTACATACAAAACATAGAAATGCCAAAGTAAACCGTTTCGGAAGAAAAAGCAACTAAAAGTCACGAAAGTGTAAGAAAATACGTGCCAAAAGAGTAAATAAAATGCATAAAATAGGCACGTATCAGCGACCATGTAGAAAAGAAAAACATTAAGTTGGAATTTTTTAGTACGGAAAAACAATGGGCGGATATTTTTACCAAACCATTGGCTAGGGAACGATTTGAGACTTTGCGATTGGAAATTGGTTTAATCGGTGGCACCTAATCGATCTTAAGAGCTAAAAATAACCCAATGACTGACTATGTAAAGACAGAATTATATGACTGTGTCCGTATATTCCGTTGCATGCCTATGTGTGTTATTGCGATTAAATGCTCAAATTTCGATTATGTTATCCTATACTTTATACGAATGTACACAACCATTTTTCTATCCGTTAAATCCCATAATATTCAAATATTACTAATTATATCTCAATATTATTTTTAAAAAAAATAATAATAATAATAATAAAACCCTTATCTAAAACTAAAATTACGTACCTCAAGTACGTAAAGTATTAAAACGACTCTACAATTATTTACGTACCAAAATTTACGTAATAACTATATACGTATCATATGTTTACCTTTTAACCTACCTTATTTACTTTACTACCTAACCCCACGTGCCTACCCCACCATCTCAACTCTCACACTCTTCCCTTAAACCCATAACCGTCCCCAAACTTACACTAACTCCATAAAAAAAATCAAAAAATAAGAAATCACCATTAAAGCTTCCTAAAATCGTTAACCAAGCTCAAATAAATTCATCTAATCAACAACATGCCACCCAGCTCTGCTCGCCGTTCTAACCGTCACAAACCCCGCTCTCCGATCACCCCAACACCAACACCCTCGCCACCACCGTCCCCTGAACCCATTTCCGTCACCATACCAAAATCTGAAACTAGCAAGAGACGAAAGTTGGAGAAGGGAAAATCCGTAATGGAAGAGGAATTTTCAGACTATAATCAGACGCCTCAACCTCTGTTCCGCGATATCTCCGGGGATGCTACGAAGGAGGGATTGGAAAAGGTGCGAATGATTAAACAAGAAGGTATGTTGATCGATCGTTTGCTCCCTTACTCGATACATGCAGGCCGATTCTATCCTACTTCATGGATAGATGGGTCTAGGTCTTTGCAATTTCTTAAAGATTTCTTGGTGTTTCAAGATTGGGTGTATGTTAGCAATTTTTCGGGTCTCATCTTTCCCATAGAATTAGTGCAATTCTTTACCTCTGTTAAGATTGCCGAGAATGGGTTGCGGGCAGTGGTGAATGGGCGTGATGTTGAGTTGTCTATCAATGATATGTGTCATGTCTTTAAGCTCAAAGACGAAGGGTTACAACTTAACCCGAGTAAGGAGTGGTCGGTTGTGTCTAAAGACGAGAAAATGGAAATTAAACGCTATTTTGATGCTGATGCGACTGAGACGAGTCCTTTGTTAACTAATTCATTCAGTCCTAAACTCAAGTTTTTGGTAAACTTTCTGTGGAATTCAATCTTACCGCGTCGTGGGGGTCGGGACAAGCTAAGTTGGTGTGAAGCGGTTGTGCTTTTTAATTGGTTAATTGGCTCGAAAGTGAATCTTGCCTCTCTGTTCTTCGCGAAAATCGCGCATGTGTCTAGTGTTCTTACCAAACAACGGTTTTTCACTAATTTGGATATTCCATATGGGACGTGGGTCTCGGAGTTACTATTTCATGCCGGAGTAGTCGACATTGGTAGCTACGGAGTTGTGCCCCGAGATCGAATGAATGACAAATTAATGAAATTAATGGGTATTCTAAGCAATGGACGCGACTTACAATTCGGTCGTGAAAGTGGTGGTGATGTAAAGACGAATGGGAATATGGATAGCTTGGAAGGAAAAATTGATAATCTGTTTTTTTTAATTTCTGGGATGAATGGTGTTAAGGCCGAGAATGGCCGAGGGTCGGGTATGGATGAGGAGTTGCGTAATTGGATGCGAAAGGTTGATGGGCGTCTTGAGCAACTTTTTCGTGACCTTAAAGAGGTCAATGAAGAAGTACTTGTGGTTAGTGATCGTCACCAATTCCTCACGACTCAAGGTGAAGCTCTTGTCCGTGATAATCGGATGTTACGAGAGGATGGTGGTCAGTGCTTAGCCGCGGTCAAAGCCTTGTCTCTTAAGGTTCTTAATTTCGAGCGTGCGATGGATGCTCAAGCAAGGAACATCGGGAGTTGTTTGGACCGACTATCTACCTTGGACTATCGCACTAGGCCCGAGTTCGTTAACCCGCATATCATCCATCATCTGGAATAAGCTTTGGTTACTTGTTGCTCTGTTTCGTTTTGTGTGCAGGAATCGTATTGGTGAAGATGACGGAATGTGTTTTGGGCTCTCGTGGTGGATACCGTATCCCTTACCCAATTGCCTTCACCGTCTTTTATTTCTTTTTTGGTATCAGACTTTTAGCCTATTCCTTGTTAACCGAAAATTTGTGGCCCAATTTTCATTATCCTACATTAGGCCCATTGGCTTTCCATTCCTGTTTTAATTGTTAAAACATTCGGCCCATTAGGCGTTCTTACTTGCCTTGTTAAATGATTCGGCCCATAGGCTTTATACACTCGGTTGTGTGTTTGAAGAGTCTATTGACCTAGATATACTCAAGAAGGGGGGGGGGTTGAATTGAGTATGCCAACTTTTTCGATTTTTCTTCGATGTTGGTTGCTGAGATGAAGTAATAGCAAGTAACAAGTAAGAACGATAAAGTAAAGGAGACACGATCTTTTGAAGCGGTTCAGTTTCACAAATCGAAACCTACGTCCACTATTCTCGATTAATAAAATTAGTACCTTCTCCGGATTACAATTTTATCAACCCAACTCGTACAACTTTGATGTTAGTTGTAACTCAATCTAGATACCGTAAAATATCTAGCTACGACAAGTACTGTGAAATACTTGCTTACAATGAGTACCGCTAAATACTCGAATCTTATCTTAAGTAATTAAGATAAAGTCTTCAACAATTTCTTGCGTTTCAATGATCTTGTATGTGTAAGAACTTTCTTCAAAGCTTGTAGTCTTGATTACGAGATTTGACAATGATTGGCACGGAAAACGAGACGTATGAGAGATTACGTTTTCTACTTCTTGATTTGCGTGAGGCGTGTGTATTTTCGTTGGTTTTGGCGTGTGACATTAAGAGCATATATATACTAATTTAGATCTAGGTTTAATCCTAGATAGTTTAGGAATATTACTTTATCTAGAATACATATTCTAGGTAATATTTAAAACTTAATCTCATTTAAGATATAAGATAATATTTCCAAAAACCTATTTTATTTAGGAAACCTTATATCATAAAATATAGTATCCTAATTAAAGTTTATTCCTAATTCTTGTCAAGATATAATAAATTATATCCTTAATCAAATCCTAGTCAATCTTTAAGTAGATTAAATAAACAAGTTTATTTATTTAATTAACCATAAAGATAGTATGAAACGTATTAGAATTCGTATAAAAAAACGTGAGGCACGCTTCCCTATGCACGACTCCTAACGCACGTTTCATAGGACACATTCTTCGAGACATACTTCTCGAAGCACGTTTCCCTATAGGAGTTTAGATTTTGACAATAACGATTAAAATAAAATCCTTAGCATATTAGAATTAATATTTACCTCATAAGATAAATATTTTAATTCTTATTAACTAAAGAATATTTCTTATTTTAAAACCGTTTTTAAGATTACTAAATTAATATATAATAATATTTTAATAGCACGCATAAATCTTTACGCTTTGATTTACTTCACGCAAATCTCATTTCTTCGATAGTTATAGGTACGACCTATAACTTTAAGAACTCTTGCTATTGCAATAAAAACTTTGTCTTGTAAATCTTCAAAAAGACTTGACTTTTGACAAGAGCTTGATCTTTCTTTAATCTTCGATTGAATCTATACTTTATTAAACTACGATCTTCGCTTTATCATAAACTATACACTTAAACGCACGATTACACGTATATGTATATAAGACATATTTATTTAGACTTGTCATTATTAAAACATAAAACAATATATTACATATATAGAATATATTACATATATAGAATATATTACTCAACAAATTCCCCCTTTTTAATGATGGCAAGTCTTACCTAGAATCGTGTCTAAGTGTAACATAGTAACGTTCCCCCTCAACATAATATTGGTTTTTCATAATATAGATTAACTAGGGTTTCTATTTTTAGACTAAACCAATTTCGTAAAAAGAACTATGAGAGACAATACGTTACGACAAAGAGCAATCTTAGGCAAATTCGTAATCTAGGTTGCATTCTTTTCCCCCTCTTGACATCATTGAAAAGACGGAAACAAAGACATAAAACGACTAGAATGATATAATACGAAACAAACCTAAGCATGCAATTCTAAATCAAACACACAAACGTATTTAAAATCATGCAAACATGAAATACGAACGAGAATACGACACACAACCATATACTACAATGCCAAAAGGGCCGAATAATTACAAGTAAAGCCGAATGGGCCGAATCAGAACATAAGCCACTTGGGCCAAAAGTAGTAGAATATTGTCTAATGGGCCGAAGGTAGTAAAGCATAGGTAAGGTAAGAGTTTAATACAAAGCCAAAGTGGGCCGAATTAGGGTAGGGGAAAGTGGGGCTAAAAACAAAAGATTAAAGGCTGAAATTGTTGGTGAAGGAATTGGGCTTAGATCACCACCAGCCATCAACAGAGCCCAATACCAAAATCTGTCCAAAATCCGATTCCTGCAAAACAGAGCAAAACGAAGCAGAAAAACACGACTAAAGCTTAATGAGGGTGACGGATGATATGGGGATTAACAAACTCGGGACGGGTACGATACTCCAATGTGTCCAACCGATCAAGACAGCTAGCAACATTACGTCCTTGACCGTCTATGGCACGCTCGAAGTTCAAAACTTTAAGGGACAAAGCTTTGACCGCGGATAAACATTGAGCACCATCCTCCCGAAGCAACCGTGTATCACGAACAAGAGCCCCTCCCTGAGTCGTCAGAAACTGATGACGATCACTAACCATGACGACCTCCTCTTTGATCGTCTTAAGCTCACGACACAAATGGGTAAGATGCCTTTGCATCCTTTGCATCCATTCCTGCAACCCGTCACCATTATGCTCCTTATTTCCAGTTTCGCTCTTAGGCCCTTTGAACTCGGACATCAAAGAAAAGATTTTGTCCACTTTACTCTCCAAATCCACCAAATTTCCATTCCCCTTAAGCTCCTCATTCTCACGCCCGAACAGAAGTTCACCATTCTTGCCAAAAATCCCCATTAACTTCATAAGTTTGTTGCTCATTCGGTCACGAGGAACCACACCATAGCTACTGATATCAACAACCCCAGCATGAAATAACAACTCGGATACCCACATTCCGTATGGAATATCCAGAGTTGTGCAGAACCGTTCTTTAACAAGAATCTTAGACACATGAACGATCTTGGTATAAACCAAAGGGACCAAACTCACCTTTTCTCCGACTAACCACTTGTACAAAATAATAGCATCACAACAGCTTAGCTTATCTCGACCACCACGTCGAGGTAAGATTGAATTCCAAAGAAAGTTAACGAAAAATTTGAGTTTAGGATGAAACGAATTCGTTAAAAGAGGACTGACTTCAGTAGCTTGTTCATCAAAGTATTTCTTAACAACCATTTTCTCATCCTTCGACACATTTGACCATTCTTTGCTTGGGTCAAGAACCAACCCGTCACTGGGTAACTTGAAAATACGACACATATCCGCCATTAAAATTTCAACTTCTTTCCCATTTACTACGGCCTTTACCCCATTCTCAGTTAATTTTACAGTAGCATAAAATTGGATAACTTCAATAGGGAAAATAAGACCCGAAAAATTACGAATATATAGCCAATCTTGAAAGATCAAGAAGTCTTTGAAGAATTTTAGAGATGGGGACTCATTAATCCAAGAAGTAGGATAAAAACGTCCTGCATGTATGGAATACGGTAACAGGCGTTCGATCAACATACCTTCGTGTTTAATGACACGAACTTTTTCCAAACCCGCTTGTGTTGCTTCATTAGAAACGTCCTGAAACAGAGGCCGACTGTAAAACCCCTCGCGAAAGCGGAAATATAAATCACACAAAGTACTAAAAATGCAGCGGAATTAAAACTTTTTGACATAACAAACACGCGAGGTGAAATAAAACTGAAACTGAAACTGACTTAAACAGAAATAACTAAGTATACTGTCTAAGTACGGAACATCCCTACAGGCACCAAAACATAAACTGTATTAAAACTAGAGTCTAGCTATCGTGAAGTGTAAGTCATATGATGACAAGCGGATCATCACTCGCTAGCTCTCAGCAACCCCTGCCAACCTGCATGTACCTACATACATGTAAACATGTACGCCACAATCAGTGGGGAGTGACTAGAGTTCTCCTAGCCACCTTTTGTAACGACACGTAACACAGAATACAAACAGAACACTCCAACATATATAAACATGTGAAGCATATCAATATCTCAATAACTGAAACTCATATCATCATGCAATCACTAATGCAAGGCTCTCAACCAACTTCGGAAACTATTTGGAAGGAGAGCCGGTTTCCCTACCGGTTGCCCGGTCGGGGGGTCTTTCAATCCAAACCATTTACGAAACTGACTAAAGAGTCATCCAATGCCTTGGATGAACAATATCAAAGTTAAAGTACTGTAAACATCACTATCATCATGCATATCTGACACCGTACCGACTCAAGGCAAGCAGATATAAACAGCAAGTATAAGGTTCAGCGGTCAACTTAAGACATAACCTAAACATCAATCATTCAGCAAGTATAAGGTTCAGAGGTCAACTTAAGACATAACCTACATACCAATCATTCAGCAAGCATAAAGGTTCAACGGTCAACTTAAGACATAACCTAAATACCAATCATTCAGCAAGCAAGGACTCAGAGGCCAACTTAAGGCATAGACCCGCCAATCAGCAAGACACTAGACTCAGAGGCCAACTTAAGGCATAGACTAGCACCCAAAAGTAAAGGACTCAGAGGCCAGCTTAAGGCATGTCCCTTCACTACATCACAAGACAATAGACTCAGAGGCCAGCTTAAGGCATGTTCTAGCATTAAACATCTGCACTCCGGGTGAGGCGTTACGACCTAAATGCCCCGTTGTGCAGCTGCTCTACTCGTCAGACTCAGAGGCCAACTTAAGGCATGTTCCAACGCGATCACAATCAAACATGTCTAGGCTCAGAGGCCAGCTTAAGGCATATCCCAGACACGACAACCATACACATATAGGGCTCAGAGGCCAACCTAAGGCATATCCCCATATATGACAACAAGCTCACGTATTAAGCTCAGAGGCCAGCTTAAGGCATACCTTAATACGCATCATTAAAATATCATCCAAATATAGAAACTAATCTATAGTTCTACTTTCTTATACCTCTGATCAACACTTAATTGATCCCGGGAACTAAGTTGAGGGAGAGCCGGTTTCCCTTTCGGTTACCCGACCGGGGGGTCTCTATCCTCTCTCCATTCCCGAACCCAATATAGTGTCGCCCATCCTCCGGGGACCGCAAACACACATCAAAGGTACACGGAACGAGTTTCAATTAAAATCGAATAACCGTTTAAAAGTTACGGACTAATTACGAATTCAAAATAAAAACAAGCATCAGGGGTCCCCAGCCGGTTGGCAGGCAGCCGGCCTACCGGCTGGACACCCATCCAAGCCTTCCTCTTTCTTCAATACGCAAACAAACCACAAGGGCTCCCAGCCGGTTGGCAGGTAGCCAGCCTACCGGCTGGGGAACCAAGTCCTACGTACCAACCTTACGAAAATTCTACACAAGAGGCTCCCAGCCGGTCAGCAGGCAGCCGGCCTACCGGCTGGGCACCTAAATCCTACGTTTCTTCAAACTTCGCAAAGACACTAGAACACCCTCCCAGCCGGTCGACCGGCTCAGAGGGCCTGAGCACGAAATTCGCAATTTCCAGCAATAACAAAACTTCACTAAATCGGTACTAAACTTCAAGATTTGCAACAACAACTTTCTACCCAGCAGATGAACTCATCAAATACACTAATTACCAGCAATTAATCCCACAAACAATCCTCAATAAGAACATACTTTGTATCCGTCGCAAGCATACAATTTCTGAAATTTAACCACAAGTGTATATAACATCAACTAAGCATATGAGGGTCTTCCTTAAGGGTTCCTAGCATGATTCTAAGTCCGATTAACATTAACAACATGATAAATCAGAAGCTTAAACCAATTCAAACAAGAAAAGTGCTAATATAAACAATAAGGTCGAGTTTCTTATTATCGTCACCTTTTACGCGATTAAGCTCCTATCTCCTCTTCAATCTTGCCACTAACCTTCTTAGGATCTTCTAAGTCTTCACCTACAACAACCAAAACGGTTTTAAGATCCTAAAAGACGGTTTCTACAAAAACAGCCCAATTTTCGAATTGGAGGAAATGAAAAACGGAAGTGACGAAAGACTTGCAAATTTCATGAGGATTCCGAAAATGTATTTATTACCTTGATTCGGTAAACGGATGCTGACAGAAATTGGAAAAGAAGATGAAGATTTAAGGAGGATTTGAAGAAATGAAGAACACTGTTTTATTATTTTTGGGGATGCTTATGTCGACACTCAAGGGCTTTAGGGGGGGTTTTATGTTGTCCTTTCCGTTTCAAAGGCAAACGGGTTTGGTAACTTTAACGGGTTTTAGGATATGAATTCGAGTTGCCAAGTTGAGTTCGTCTTAAGGACTTAAGGTTCTTAAGACGGATCTTACGATTTATTAACAATACTTTCTCAATAAATTATTAAAATATTATTTTATCACTTAAAATAATTTAAAACCCTTAAAATATATTTTACGAAAATGCGGGATGTTACTGTAACATCCCGTATTTTCGTAAAATCTAATTTAAGCATTTTAAATTATTTTAAGTAATAAAATAATAATTTAGTAATTTATTTCGAAAGACTTTAATTTAATAAGTAAGATCCGTCTTAAGAACCTCCAGTCCTTAAGACGAATACAACTTGGCAAAGTTATATTCCCGACTTAAATATTTATTTCATATCCGTTTCTAAAATCCGTAACCGTTAAAGCAAGACGGAAAGGACACCTCATTGTACCCTACATATAAAATATGTCGACATCTTCAACCTTCATCAATTCATTTCCACTGTAAACTAAATATCCTCAAAACCTCCATAAAACCTCTCCTTCTTTTGTGAAATTCTCCATCATCCGTTCTTCAAATTGCAAAAGTAAGTACGTTTTCGGAATCCTCGTTCGATTTCCAAGTCATCCATCACTTTCGTTTTCCATTTCGTCGACCTTGAAAAACGGGCTGTTTTCTCTTAAATCCGTTTTAAGTGCTTAAAATCCGTTTCTATGCTTGTAGGTGTTGGCTTAGAGGATCCAGTGACCGATAGCTACGTTGTTGAAGACGATCTTTAGCCGGATAAGCTTGAGAGGTGACGATAATGAGATAACTCGGCCTTTATGTGTATATTAGCATGTTTGTTGTGATTCTTGTGTTGATTTCCGTTTTTGTTGATTTACATTGATTAAAGGACTTAGTAATATGTTTAGGGTGTTTGCTATGTGAAGATTTCATGCTTTTAAGTGTTGCTATATGTTCGTAAGCATATTTTCAGTTTTTCTCATTTTGCGACGGATACTCATGGAATTCATTTGAGGATTGTTATGGGAATTAATTGCTGGTAGATAAGTCGTATTTGATGATTAGGAATGTTGGGTATACATCATATGTAACAATATTGAAGTTTGTAGATCGAATTGTGGTAATTTCTTATGGTCTGAAAATCACGTTTTTGTGCACAGGCTCTCTGAGCCGGTCGACCAACCGGCCGCCGGTCGACCGGCTGAGAGCGCGTCTTTGTGTTTTTCGAAATTTTTGAGAAAAAGGCTTTGAACTGCCAGCCGGCCGACCGGCTGCCTGCCGACCGGCTGGTAGTCCCTTTGTGTCGTGTTTGTCTTGCGTAAACCATAGATAGATGGGAGCCCAGCCGGCAGACCGGCCGCCTGCCAGCCGGCTGGGAGTGCATATGGGGATGGATACGAATTTTAGTAAAGGCTAGGGAATAGGGTTCCCAGCCGGCCGACTGGCTGCCTGCCGACCGGCTGGGAGTCCTTGGTGGTGTTTCTCGTTTTTGGAAAAGAAGGGAAGGCTGAGAGGTCACCAGCCGGCCGACCGGCTGTCTGCCGACCGGCTGGGGACCCCTGTAGGCTATTTTGAGTTTTGAAATTTAATCGTAACTTTCAAATGGTTGATCAGTTTTGATTGAAACTCGTTTTGTATACCTTTGACATGTATTTGAGGTCCCCAGAGGATGGGCAATACCATATTGGGTTCGGGAATGGAGTGACGATAGAGACCCCCCGGCCGGGCAACCGGAAGGGAGACCGGCTCTCCCTCAACTTAGTTCCCGGGATCAATTAAGTGTTGATTAAAGGTTAAGAAAATAAAACTATAGATTAGTTCATAGACTTGGATGAAATTGTTTTGATGCGTATTAAGGTATGCCTTAAGCTGGCCTCTGAGCTTAATACGTGAGTTGTTTGCCATATATGGGGATATGCCTTAAGCTGGCCTCTGAGCCCTATATGTGTATGTTTGTCGTGTCTGGGATATGCCTTAAGCTGGCCTCTGAGCCCAGACATGTATGATAGTGATCGCGTTGGAACATGCCTTAAGTTGGCCTCTGAGTCTGACGAGTAGAGCAGCTGCACAACGGGGCATTTAGGTCGTAACGCCTCACCCGGAGTGCAGATGTTTGGTGCTAGAACATGCCTTAAGCTGGCCTCTGAGTTTAGTACCTTGCGATGTGGTGAAGGGACATGCCTTAAGCTGGCCTCTGAGTCCTTTACTTTTGGATGCTAGTCTATGTCTTAAGTTGGCCGCTGAGTCTAGTGTCTTGCTGATTGGCAGGTCCATGCCTTAAGCTGGCCTCTGAGTCCTTGCTTGCTTAATGTTTTGGTAATTAGGTTATGTCTTAATTTGACCGCTGAACCTTCTTACTTGCTGAATGTTTTGGTATGTAGGTTATGTCTTAAGTTGACCGCTGAACCTTATACTTGCTGAATTTGTCTGCTTGCCTAGTGATGGTATCGTATCAGAGACAGATGTGTTTATGGATGTTAAGATGTTGTAGTTGTTGAGTCTTAGGTTTGACTTTAGTATTGTTCATCCAAGGCATTGGATGACTCTTTGATCGGTTTCATAAATAGTTGGATTGAAAGACCCCCCCGACTGGGTAACCAGTAGGGAAATCGGCTCTCTTTCCTAATTGTTTATGAAGTTGGTTGAGAGCCGTGCATGGTAATCGCATGATAGCAAGAGATCAGTTGACGAGTTGTTTATGCTTCACATGTTGATATATGTTGGAGTGTTCTGTATTGTTTATTGTGTTACGTGTTGTCACAAAAGGTGGCTAGGAGAACTCTAGTCACTCCCCACTGATTGTGGCGTACATGTTTTCATGTATGTAGGTACATGCAGGATTGGAGATCGGGGTTCACGAGAGCTAGCGAGCGATGATCCTATCATCATGAATTACCCTTATTTATCGTTTAGCTGGACTCGTAGTTTTGATACATTTGTTTTGGTGCCTGTAGGGATGTTCCATCCCAGGCTTGTATTTATGTTTTGGTTTCAGTACTTAGAACTGTTACTTATCTATTTCGGTTTTATTCCAGTTCAGTTTCTGTTTCAGTTTAGGACTTCTCGCATGTCATGTTGTTTGCTTTAAAAAGTTTTAAATTCCGCTGCATTTTTAGTACTTTTATGTGTTTATGTTTCCGCTTTCGCGAGGGGTTTTACAGTTGGTATCAGAGCATTATTGCTCCCGACGCACTCATGTGACCCCCAACCTTAACTTGACCAAATAAACAAATAATGAATGAGAGATGGGGTAGATTTAAGGACTTATATTGTAGTCTGTTTGTGCCTTGTTAAGAATACGTCTAACGATTTACTCTCTTATGATTGAAGAATGACGGAGCCAACCGATGCAGAGAATGCTAAGACACAAGCCATCATTCAAGACCTCCAAGATTGCATAGCTAGGTCATCTATGCCTTCTTCTTCATTTCCAACCTCGGGAAGTAACCAACCTGGGGGATTGGCTTGGATTATCACTCAAATGTGGAGGAATGCAGCTAAGACATTCGACGGAGAGACCAGTGTTGCGACCCTCACTGCTTGGTTCTTCGACATGGAAAGGAATTTCATGATTTATGATGTTCGACCTGAGGATCAGACCCGAGTGGCATCACAGTTCTTAATTCGTGAGGCTAGGAGTTGGTGGTTGACGATCAGTACCCCTGCTACTCGTGACCCTACTTTCACCTGGAGTCGTTTCAAGACTCTTCTTGGCATGAGGTTTTACCATAGGGACATCCGCCAGGATAAGATGACCGAGTTCATGAACCTTCGCCAAGGGACCCTTTCTGTTCAAGCCTTCACCAATCGATTCGAGGAGCTAATTCACTTTGTCCCCCAGCTAGTTGAGAGAGAAGAAGATAAAGCCTATCTGTTTCGGAGCAAGCTTAATGCTGAGACTAGGAGTGTAGCCAGTGGTGACCCGACTTCTTATTTCCAGACCTACTACAGTGTCTTACGAGCGGAGGACCCTTATGAGATCTATTGTGAGAGAGCTAGAGCTTTCTCTCCTCCTCGACCGCCTTTGCATAGATGTCGAAGCGGGAGACCTCTTAGCCCTCTTGCCTCCTCTCCTCTCGGGAAGAGGAAGTGTCCCCAAAAGAACAAGAAGCCTCAGAGAGTTAAGACTTCCCAAATCCGGAGCTTGAGCCTCCCATCGGACGTTCCCCTTAAGTGCTTCAAGTGCCACAAGGATCTCCATCTTGGACTTGACTGCCATGGCAACCCGCATCAATGCTTTACCTGCGAGGGATTTGGACATCGCTCTTTCGAGTGCCGCGTAGGGAATGACGCCATCAACCGAACTATCACTATTGACCCTGAGACTTCCCGGGATCGAGACATGGAACCCTTGACAGAAGCACCCCTGAGATGTTTCAAGTGTCGCAAAACCCTTCATCCCGGAGCTAACTGTCACGGTAACTCTTATCTTTGCCATTCCTGCAAGAAGCCCGGGCATCGCTTCTTCGAGTGCCCCGAGAGGAATACCGCTGTTGACAGAGCTGTTACTACTGACCTAGAGGCTGAGACCAGAGGAGCCAGAGCTGTTCAGGACCAAGCTGAGACTGGAGTTCATCCTGACCCACCTACTGGTATGTTCATGCCTACTGTTTTATTTATGGTTGACATGCTTGTGACCGTTAAGATCTTAATCTCCTCCCTTAGATTCCTGTTAATCTTCTTTGGAATCTGTCCTCATTTCCTTTTGACTCAACCTGATAACTTGCTTCCCTGAAACACATTGTGCGGTAACCTACTATAGACAGACTTGGGAAATTTCTTGAGGTTAACTATAGACCGTGATTTGGAGAGTGTTGTTATTTGAGGAAAACCAGGAAGCTTTATGGGATATAGTTTGGTGACCCTAGAATTGTTATGTTACTAATTTGAAGAGTAAGTGAATGATGAAATAATTGTGCTAGGTAGAGTGTTATACACGGCCTTTAATGGAACTTAAGTGCGAGAATCTAACTGAGTCATGGATAATTGTGAGTTGGAATGTCCATTTGAGGATCTCGAGTAACGTAGAGTAAAGATTGATTTCGAGGAATATAATAAAGGTACTGAGCTGCCTGATAATTGAATGAGTTAAGCTAATACTGTTTGAACTTGAGGAACGAGAGTTGTTAGTAACGGTGTGCGAACGTTAGGGCATTTACAAGAAATCGTGGAATTGGCTGAGTGGTTGATCTTAAGTTACTTAATGGATCTTAGCATTTATCTAGTGAAAGACTTAAAGGAAAATTTAGGGTAAATCATCGGTTTGAGAATGAAGGATTTGTTGAGAGATGTAAGTCCAGAAACGCGTTGATTTGTGTATGGTTATTGTGGGCTGTGATACAAGTCTAATAGATGTACCACATGAGTTGAGTGGTCTGAGAGTTTGGTTGAATCGTCATTTGGGGACTAGCTGAGAAGAGTTATCCCAACATTTGAGGAATAAATCATTTAAAGGATAATGTTGCTTTAGACTTCGAGAAACTTTGAGATTCGAATCGTTTTGAGGAACTAGTCATGAAGACCCGTCATAGACGTGCCTGACTTGGAAGTTGTTACCTTAATGAGATCTTGTGTTGAATGCTCATTGTGGTTATAATTTGGGAATTTAAGATATTGAACCTTGCGAAATAGGTTGCTAGGATCGAACGGTCAGAATTTAAGGTTAGAGGATAGTGAATGCTATATCTTGAGATTTGAGGATTTATTGTTGTGGTAATAAAGTTTCGATTCAGAGTTTTGGAAACCTTCTTGTTGAGGAATGCCCTGTTTTGTGGATGAGATAGGGGTAATAGGAACCGCGAACCATTGTGAGCATTGGGGTTACTGGAATCGCCTTTTGGGATATACTAGGGATCGTTGGAAGGATGTTTCGATTGTGAATTTAGCAGTTAGTGCACCCATGTTTGGCAAAGGTTACCGTCTTCTTTAACCTTCGACTTGATTGTTCCGTTCCTTCGACCCTCCTTTTCGTGTCCTTACAGCCGCGAGGCTTGGAACCCCTAATCCTTCTTATCAAGAATAAGCTCTGCGACTGTTTCCGCGCTCTCGAACATCTGTTTTGGAACTTGTTTCCCAATTGTTGACTTTAAATCCATGGTTTTTGGAAAAAGCTTAATTGTTTTAAAAAGTTGAAACTGCTTTCTCTTCCGTTAGAAGTAACTTTTAGTCATGATTACCGTTGTACTCTTCAAAAAAATTTGAGAAATAAAAGTTAAATTGGAAGAAAACTTGATTTTGAAGAACAGGATATTTTACAATTTGACAGACTTCAGCGTTGATTGCCACTAGAACGAGTTATTGGAGACGTCTGATAACCCGTACTGTGCCCATCGACACCGAATCGACCTAAATTTCGAATTTTGGCTGATTTAGTTTTGGGACTTGTCTTAGATCTGGAATGATGGACTCTTGAATACGTAACGAGAATCCCGACATCCATTGACAAGACTTGTGCCGTGAAACCTTTTATTGCTTGAAACCTTTCTGCAAGATAAAGTTTTGGGTTATCATAACCCGCTTGGTATATTTTGAAAGTTAGAGTTATTTTTATATTTACTTCTACCTTCGAGTTTCGAGGACGAAACTTTTTGAAGATTGGGTGATTGTAACATCCCGTATTTTCATAAAATCTAATTTAAGCATTTTAAATTATTTTAAGTAATAAAATAATAATTTAGTAATTTATTTCGAAAGACTTTAATTTAATAAGTAAGATCCGTCTTAAGAACCTCCAGTCCTTAAGACGAATACAACTTGGCAAAGTTATATTCCCGACTTAAATATTTATTTCATATCCGTTTCTAAAATCCGTAACCGTTTAAGCAAGACGGAAAGGACACCTCATTGTACCCTACATATAAAATATGTCGACATCTTCAACCTTCATCAATTCATTTCCACTGTAAACTAAATATCCTCAAAACCTCCATAAAACCTCTCCGTCTTTTGTGAAATTCTCCATCATCCGTTCTTCAAATTGCAAAAGTAAGTACGTTTTCGGAATCCTCGTTCGATTTCCAAGTCATCCATCACTTTCGTTTTCCATTTCGTCGACCTTGAAAAACGGGCTGTTTTCTCTTAAATCCGTTTTAAGTGCTTAAAATCCGTTTCTATGCTTGTAGGTGTTGGCTTAGAGGATCCAGTGACCGATAGCTACGTTGTTGAAGACGATCTTTAGCCGGATAAGCTTGAGAGGTGACGATAATGAGATAACTCGGCCTTTATGTGTATATTAGCATGTTTGTTGTGATTCTTGTGTTGATTTCCGTTTTTGTTGATTTACATTGATTAAAGGACTTAGTAATATGTTTAGGGTGTTTGCTATGTGAAGATTTCATGCTTTTAAGTGTTGTTATATGTTCGTAAGCATATTTTCAGTTTTTCTCATTTTGCGACGGATACTCATGGAATTCATTTGAGGATTGTTATGGGAATTAATTGCTGGTAGATAAGTCGTATTTGATGATTAGGAATGTTGGGTATACATCATATGTAACAATATTGAAGTTTGTAGATCGAATTGTGGTAATTTCTTATGGTCTGAAAATCACGTTTTTGTGCACAGGCTCTCTGAGCCGGTTGACCAACCGGCCGCCGGTCGACCGGCTGAGAGCGCGTCTTTGTGTTTTTCGAAATTTTTGAGAAAAAGGCTTTGAGCTGCCAGCCGGCCGACCGGCTGGTAGTCCCTTTGTGTCGTGTTTGTCTTGCGTAAACCATAGATAGATGGGAGCCCAGCCGGCAGACCGGCCGCCTGCCAGCCGGCTGGGAGTGCATATGGGGATGGATACGAATTTTAGTAAAGGCTAGGGAATGGGGTTCCCAGCCGGCCGACCGGCTGGGAGTCCTTGGTGGTGTTTCTCGTTTTTGGAAAAGAAGGGAAGGCTGAGAGGTCACCAGCCGGCCGACCGGCTGCCTGCCGACCGGCTGGGGACCCCTGTAGGCTATTTTGAGTTTTTGAAATTTAATCGTAACTTTCAAATGGTTGATCGGTTTTGATTGAAACTCGTTTTGTATACCTTTGACATGTATTTGAGGTCCCCGGAGGATGGGCAATACCATATTGGGTTCGGGAATGGAGTGAGGATAGAGACCCCCCGGCCGGGCAACCGGAAGGGAGACCGGCTCTCCCTCAACTTAGTTCCCGGGATCAATTAAGTGTTGATTAAAGGTTAAGAAAACAAAACTATAGATTAGTTCATAGACTTGGATGAAATTGTTTTGATGCGTATTAAGGTATGCCTTAAGCTGGCCTCTGAGCTTAATACGTGAGTTGTTTGCCATATATGGGGATATGCCTTAAGCTGGCCTCTGAGCCCTATATGTGTATGTTTGTCGTGTCTGGGATATGCCTTAAGCTGGCCTCTGAGCCCAGACATGTATGATAGTGATCGCGTTGGAACATGCCTTAAGTTGGCCTCTGAGTCTGACGAGTAGAGCAGCTGCACAACGGGGCATTTAGGTCGTAACGCCTCACCCGGAGTGCAGATGTTTGGTGCTAGAACATGCCTTAAGTTGGCCTCTGAGTTTAGTACCTTGCGATGTGGTGAAGGGACATGCCTTAAGCTGGCCTCTGAGTCCTTTACTTTTGGATGCTAGTCTATGCCTTAAGTTGGCCGCTGAGTCTAGTGTATTGCTGATTGGCTGGTCCATGCCTTAAGCTGGCCTCTGAGTCCTTGCTTTCTTAATGTTTTGGTAATTAGGTTATGTCTTAAGTTGACCGCTGAACCTTCTTACTTGCTGAATGTTTTGGTATGTAGGTTATGTCTTAAGTTGACCGCTGAACCTTATACTTGCTGAATTTGTCTGCTTGCCTAGTGATGGTATCGTATCAGAGATAGATGTGTTTATGGATGTTAAGATGTTGTAGTTGTTGAGTCTTAGGTTTGACTTTAGTATTGTTCATCCAAGGCATTGGATGACTATTTGATCGGTTTCATAAATAGTTGGATTGAAAGACCCCCCCGACTGGGTAACCAGTAGGGAAATCGGCTCTCCTTCCTAATTGTTTATGAAGTTGGTTGAGAGCCGTGCATGGTAATCGCATGATAGCAAGAGATCAGTTGACGAGTTGTTTATGCTTCACATGTTGATATATGTTGGAGTGTTCTGTATTGTTTATTGTGTTACGTGTTGTCACAAAAGGTGGCTAGGAGAACTCTAGTCACTCCCCACTGATTGTGGCGTACATGTTTTCATGTATGTAGGTACATGCAGGATTGGAGATCGGGGTTCACGAGAGCTAGCGAGCGATGATCCTATCATCATGACTTACCCTTATTTATCGTTTAGCTGGACTCGTAGTTTTGATACATTTGTTTTGGTGCCTGTAGGGATGTTCCATCCCAGGCTTGTATTTATGTTTTGGTTTCAGTACTTAGAACTGTTACTTATCTATTTCGGTTTTATTCCAGTTCAGTTTCTGTTTCAGTTTAGGACTTCTCGCATGTCATGTTGTTTGCTTTAAAAAGTTTTAAATTCCGCTGCATTTTTAGTACTTTTATGTGTTTATGTTTCCGCTTTCGCGAGGGGTTTTACAGTTACACCGAGGGGAAAGACCTTCTTGAAACAATTCATCCTCCATTACTGCCTTTCCTTTATCAAGTTTACGCCGCTTGCTTCCCTCCGATTTTGGCACAGTTACAGTGATCGGTTCTGGGGACGATGGTGGCGATGGTGTTGGAGTAGGTGTTTTTGGAGAAGGGGGCTTGTTTCGGGTAGATCATCTAGCAGAGATTGGTGGCATGTTTTCGTATATTGGCTAAGAAATTTTGAAGTTTTTAGTTTTGAGCTTTGGTTTTTGATGGTGATTAGAATAGGGATTTTGTTGGTGGGTTTCTTGTTTGTGAGGGAGACGGTTATGAGAGTGGTAATAATGGTGAGGTGAAAGATGAGGTTAGTGTAAGAAGGTATATGATGGTTTTAGGGTTATAGGTAGGGTGTGTAAGTGGAAAAGATGGGGTTATCACGTGGGGTAGGTAGGGTAGATATTAAGTTTTAGGTAAAACGTAAATTTACTATTTTCTTGTTACGTGAATTTGGTAAGTACGATTTTATTATAAGTTACGTATTTGAGATACGTAGCTATGCTTATATACATATATATAATATTAATATAATATTGTAAGCATAAATTATTAATATGTGAATATTATTATTTTGATCTGAGAAATTGGTTGTGTACGTTCGTATAACATGTAGCAAGATATAATCAAGATTGAGCATTTAATAAAAAATAACACACATAAGCATGCAGCGGAATATACGGACACAGTCGTATAATTCAGTCTTTTCATAGTCAATCATTGGGTTATTTTCAGCTCTTAAGATCGATTAGGTGCCACCGATTAAACCAATTTCCAATCGCAAAGTCTCAAATCGTTCTCTAGCCAAAGGTTTAGTAAAAATATCCGCCCATTGTTTGTCAGTACTACAAAATTCCAACTTAATGTTTTTCTTTTCTACATGGTCACGTAAGAAGTGATGTCTAATCTCTATGTGTTTTGTTCTCGAGTGCTGAGCCGGGTTCTTAGATATTATAAAAGCACTCGTATTATCACATAATATAGGTACACATTCCACGTCAATACCATAATCAAGTAATTGATGATTTAACCATAGTAGTTGGGAACATACCAGTGCGGCTGCAATATATTCTGCTTCTGCGGTTGACAAGGCGACAGAATTTTGTTTTTTGGATGCCGATGATATAATACATGGTCCAACAAAGGTCGCAAGTCCAGAAGTACTTTTTCTATCTAAAGAACAACCTTCATAATCCGCATCTGAATATCCTAATAGGTTAAAATTACAGTCCATAGGACACCATAGATATAATTTTGATGTTCCGATTAGGTATCTTAGAATTCTCTTAACCGCAATCATATGCGATTCTTTTGGTGCAGATTGGAACCGAGCACAGACGCAGACACTAAACATTATATCTGGACGACTTGCAGTAAGATAAAGAAGTGAGCCGATCATACCTCTATAAGTAGTTTCATCTACTGACTTACCGTCCTCGTCTTTGGTGAGCTTCTTATCTGTTACCATTGGAGTGGGCATAGGGTGAGAGGATTCCATTCCAAATTTCTTTATTAACTCTTTGACGTATTTTTATTGATGAACTTTGATACCCTCGTTCGTTTGTTGAATTTGTAGACCAAGGAAGAATTTTAATTCTCCCATCATGCTCATCTCGAACTCGGATGTCATCAACTCTGAGAAATACTGGCACAACTTTTTGTTGGTTGAGCCAAATATAATATCGTCAACGTAGATCTGGACAACTAGTAGATCGGAATTTTCACTTTTCAGAATTAGTGTCTTATCTACTGATCCTCTCTTGAATCCGCTTTCCAACAGAAACTTTGATAATCTGTCGTACCATGCTCGAGGGGCCTGTTTCAGCCCGTAGAGAGCTTTGTCCAATCTGTACACATGATCCTTTAGTTTGCTGTCAGGAAATCCAAGAGGTTGTTCGACATAGACTTCCTCCTAAAGATATCCGTTAAGGAATGCAGTCTTAACATCCATTTGAAATAATTTCATTCCTTTATATGCAGCAAATGCTATGAGCAAGCGAATCGCTTCAAGGCGAGCAACATGAGCGAAGGTTTCGTCATAATCGATCCCTTCCTGTTGATTATATCCTTGAACGACCAATCTTGCCTTATTACGTACGATGACTCCAGAGTCATCTAATTTATTTCTGAATACCCATCTCGTTCCAATTACTGATCTATCTTTTGGACGAGGAACGAGATGCCATACTTTGTTCCTCTCGAATTGTTGTAGTTCTTCTTGCATGGCGACTATCCAGTCAGGTTCTGCAAGAGCTTCTTTTATATTTGTAGGTTCAATTGTGGAGAGAAAGGAGTAGAAGGAACAGAAGTTGTTTAAGCTTCTTCGAGTTTGAACTCCTTCTGTAAGGCTTCCTATGATGTTATCCAGAGGGTGAGAGCCTTTATATCTCCAGTTTCTTGATTGATTGTTTTCATTGCTACTACTTGACTCGGGATTTTGACTTGTTCCCCCTGAATCCAAACCGGGGTTTGTAGGAGAGTCAGGTATAACGATGACCTCTTGCTATTGGTTTTGATTTAAAGTTGTAGCTTCATTAGCTACAACTCTGGGTTCTAAGTCATTGGTTTGAGAGTTATCTACAGTATCATCAACTGTAGTTTCATCTCTCGCACCATTTCCTTCCAAGTCAAGTTCATCATTATTTCCTTGAATTTTGCCTTCATCATTATTTTCTATTTCAGGAGGATCTTCCCTTGACAAACGAAAGTCAGGTTCGTCTAGGTTTTCCTCTTCGTCCTGTAAAGGCTTGTCGAAGGCATTATTCTCATCAAAGATAACATGTATGCTCTCTTCTATGCATAAGGTACGTTTGTTAAAAACTTTATAGGCTTTACTATGATCAGAATATCCTATGAAAATTGCCTCATCACTTCTAGGGTCAAATTTGCTTAAGCAATTTTTACCATTGTTATGAACAAAGCATTTACTCCCAAAACATCTTAAATGAGATATATTAGGTTTACGACCACGTAAAAGTTCGTAAGGTGTCTTTTTAAGGATAGGTCTAATCATAGCACGATTATGAATATAGCAAGCTGTACTGATAGACTCAGCCCAAAAGTTTCTAGGTAGGCCACTACAAAGAAGCATTGGTTTGAGAGTTATCTACAGTATCATCAACTGTAGTTTCATCTCTCGCACCATTTCCTTCCAAGTCAAGTTCATCATTGTTTCCTTGAATTTTGCCTTCATCATTATTTTCTATTTCAGGAGGATCTTCCCTTGACAAACGAAAGTCAGGTTCGTCTAGGTTTTCCTCTTCGTCCTGTAAAGGCTTGTCGAAGGCATTATTCTCATCAAAGATAACATGTATGCTCTCTTCTATGCATAAGGTACGTTTGTTAAAAACTTTATAGGCTTTACTATGATCAGAATATCCTATGAAAATTGCCTCATCACTTCTAGGGTCAAATTTGCTTAAGCGATTTTTACCATTGTTATGAACAAAGCATTTACTCCCAAAACATCTTAAATGAGATATATTAGGTTTACGACCACATAAAATTTCATAAGGTGTCTTTTTAAGGATAGGTCTAATCATAGCACGATTATGAATATAGCAAGCTGTACTGATAGCCTCAGCCCAAAAGTTTCTAGGTAGGCCACTACAAAGAAGCATTGTTCTAGCCATGTCTTCTAGGGTCCTGTTCATGCATTCTACTACTCCGTTTTGTTGTGGTGTTCTAGGTGCAGAGAAGTTATGTCCAACACCGTTGGATTTACAGAATTCAATAAAAGCATGGTTGTCAAACTCAGTTCCATGGTCAGTTCGAAGAGTTACTAGATTAGTTTTTAATTTGTTTCGAACAAGTTTCATAAGACTAACAAATTCATCAAATGTTTCATCTTTAGAATGAAGAAAGATTGGCCAAACAAATCTAGAATAATCACCAACTAGAACGAAAACATACCTGGAACCGCCTCTGCTTCTTACCTTCATAGGGCCACAGAGATCCATATGTACTAGATTAAGAGCTTGATTAGTACTTACTATTCTTTTTGGTTTGAAGGATGATCTGACGTGTTTACATCGTGCACATGTGTCGCACATCTTTTCTTGATCAAACTTGATCTTGGGAAGACCTTCGACCAAGTCCCATCTCTTCAATTTGCTAAGAATAGGACAACTAATATGCCCAAATCTCTTATGCCAGAGACATGGATCATCTAACGTAACTTTCATACATAAGAGAGAGTCAGTAGGCACAACGTTTAAATCAATCATGTAAACATTTTTCTTTCTATGACCTTCAAGAATAACTTTACTTGTACCTTCCATAATTATACGACAAACATCTGTATGAAAGACAACTTTGTTTCCTTTGTCACATAACTGAGATATACTGATCAAGTTATGTTTAAGACCACTTACCAGATATACATCGCTAATAGAGTGAGAAGATGAGATGCCTATCTTACCGACACCTATTACCTTTCCATTTTTCTTGTCACCGAAGGTGACCTTTCCTCCGTCAAATGGTTCTAAGGTAGTGAATAGGTTGGCATCGCCTGTCATGTGTCGAGAGCATCCCCTGTCGAGGTACCATAGGTTATTCTCTTTAGCGATTATCTGCACAATGTAATTTAAAGACAGGTCTTAGGTACCCAAGCATACTTGGGTCCTTTAGCGTTAGTGACAATAAAGACATCTTCCTTTTTAACCCAGACTTGTCTTACTAGAGGTCTCTTGGATCTGTGGTAGTTAGGTTTTGTCGATCTAGTGTAAGTCTTTGGGTTTTGTTTTTTATAGGTTGTAGGTTTAGGAATTTGAGTGGTTCTATTTTTCTTTTCTGCGTAATTGAAGGACATGTCATAGAACCATCTATGGTCATCATTTCTTTCCTCAACCTTTTCATTACCTTCCTCACTGTCAATGATAGATATGGAATCATTTGGTATACCTAGAGATTTAACAAATTTGACTCCAGTTTTGAAGTCGAGTGCGTGTTTTACACAGTTTTCTCGTAGGTGTCCAGTATGACCACAATAAGTACAAATCAAATATTCAGGCAAGTCTACATACTTTCTTTTTCTAAAGTCACGTTCATCAGGTTTTTGTTGACATTTAGAATGGTCTCTCCTACCATAGCACTCATGACCTAGACCCATTTTCATGTTGTTATCAGATTGTTCAGTTAGGAAGTTTAGTACGTTAGTACTTCCTTCCCATTTTTCGTGAACCTTACGAGCATGAAGAAGAAGGTCTTTTAAAGAATCTATTTCTTTTATGCATGAGGAGTGGTCAACATTGTTATGTTATTTTAAGTCTTGAATATCCTTATTAAAATTGAACACGATTTTTGCATGTTCCTTTTTAATTTTGGCTATGTTGAATTCCAGATCCATGATCTTTTGCTCGAGGATTTCAACTTCTTCTTGATGAGTTTCATCTACAACCACTGGTGTAGGTTTACTCTTTAGAAGTTCATTAGACCTTTTTAGATCTGAGGTTATAGCTTCATTGGCTATAATCTTAGATTCAAGCTCTTTAATGTTGAGTTTCAATTTTGAGATTACAGCTTCATTGGCTGTAACTTTAGACTCAAGAATTTTCTTCTCAGACATTACTGTTTTCAACTTGACATTTTTATCAATGTTAACTTTGGATTTCAGTTTCTTAGCTTTGGGCTTTAAGAGTTGATTTTCCTCTGCAATGTCAAGGATCTGTTCCTTCAACTCGTCTAATTCAAGACTTTGTTCGTGACATTGGTCTAAGGTTTGTTCGAAATAATTAATTAATGCAGACTTAGATAAATTTTTAACTTAACTCTTAAGCTGTAAAAAATTTACCTCTTGGTCTTCATCTTCTGAATCAGATTCTCCATAGAGGCAGAATTGTGATGAGTCATGATCGTCGGAGATTAGATCCAAACTGATGTTGCTTAGGCACAGGTTAGCGACTTCCTCTTCTTCTGAGTCTTCGTCATCTTCGGAATCTAATTCTCCCCAGCAAGATGCGAGCATAACCTTCTTGAATTCAGTCTTGGTCTTATCTCGTTTGGATTTGTCTTTAATTTTGTCCCAGCTTGGACAGTCCTTGATCATATGTCCTTGATCACCACATTTAAAGCACCCTCGTTTGAAGAAGGTTTGCTTAGAGTCATTCATTTTCTTGTCATTTGTTTTATTGTTTGATTTGGTAAATCTACCTTTGAAGACTGCCCTTTTAAAGCGTCTTGCGAATAGAACTGTTTCATCTTCCAGTTCAGGTTCGCATTCTTCGCTTATAGAGGCTTGTAAGGCAATGTTTTTGTTTTTAGGATGATCATCATCATCTCTATTCAGTATGATCTCATGAGCCATTAGAGACCCAATAAGTTCTTGATAAGTCATGGTCGAGAGATCACGAGCTTCTTCAATTGCAGTGACTTTAGGTTGCCACTTTTTGGTAAGGCTTCTAAGGACCTTTCTGACTATGTCCTCAGAATCATACTTCCTACAAGGGTTCCGCAGTTCATTAAGTATGCAAGAGAATCGTGCAGACATGCTATCAATCGATTCATTCTTTTCCATAGTGAAAAGTTTATATCGTTGAATAAGCAAGTCTATACGATGTTTCCTGACTGCGGAGGTACCTTCGTAGGCAAGTTCTAGGCCATCCCATATTTCTTTAGCTGAATTACAAGAAGAAAAGCGATCAAATTCAGAAGTAATCATACCGTCTTGAAGTAGACTCATGGCTTTTGAATTTTTCTCAGCAATCTTGTAATCAGCTTCCACATAGTCACTTTCTGGTTTCTCATATGTGGTTCCATTTGCAGATGCAACCAAGATCTTCCTTGGTCCAGTTTGAATAATTTTCCAGTATTCCCAGTCACATCCTTTGACGTAATGGGTCATCATGTTCTTCCACAAGTTGTAGTTCTTTCCATCGAAGATAGGACACTTAAGGTGTTTAGAATCCATTAAGAATCAATAGAAGGATTAATCTCAGGCTGTAAGGCTTTCAAGAGCACGAAGCTCTGATACCAATTGAAGAATCTATTGACCTAGATATACTCAAGAAGGGGGGGTTGAATTGAGTATGCCAACTTATAATAAATTATATCCTTAATCAAATCCTAGTCAATCTTTAAGTAGATTAAATAAACAAGTTTATTTATTTAATTAACCATAAAGATAATATGAAACGTATTAGAATTCGTATAAAAATACGTGAGGCACGCTTCCCTATGCACGACTCCTAACACACGTTTCATAGGACACGTTCTTCGAGACATACTTCTCGAAGCACGTTTCCCTAGGAGTTTAGATTTTGACAATAACGATTAAAATAAAATCCTTAGCATATTAGAATTAATATTTACCTCATAAGATAAATATTTTAATTCTTATTAACTAAAGAATATTTCTTATTTTAAAACCGTTTTTAAGATTACTAAATTAATATATAATAATATATTAATAGCACGCATAAATCTTTACGCTTTGATTTACTTCACGCAAATCTCATTTCTTCGATAGTTATAGGTACGACCTATAACTTTAAGAACTCTTGATATTGCAATAAAAACTTCGTCTTGTAAATCTTCAAAAAGACTTGACTTTTGACAAGAGCTTGATCTTTCTTTAATCTTCGATTGAATCTATACTTTATTAAACTACGATCTTCGCTTTATCATAAACTGTACACTTAAACGCACGATTACACGTATATGTATATAAGACATATTTATTTAGACTTGTCATTATTAAAACATAAAACAATATATTACATATATAGAATATATTACATATATAGAATATATTACATATATAAAATATATTACTCAACAATGTTGTTTTTAACATTCGAATCTCGTATATGTATGATATTAATCGTGTTTGTGTGTTTAGTTTAAAGTTGCATGCTTAGGTTTTGTTTCGTAATGTATTATTTTAGTCGTTTTATGTCCTTGTTTTTGTCTTTTCAATGATGTCAAGAGGGGGAAAAGAATGCGACCTAGATACGAATCTGCCTAAGATTGCTCCTTGTCGTAACGTATTGTCTCTTATAATTCTTTAAGTATTTGGTTTATTATAAAAATAGAAACCATAAGTTGATCTATATTATGAATGACCAATATTATGTTGAGGGGGAACGTCACATTTAGATACGATTCTAGATAAGACTTGCCATCATTAAAAAGGGGGAATTTGTTGAGTAATATATATTATATATTTAATATATTATTTTATGTTTTAATAATGACAAGTCTAAGTAAATATATTTTATATATATGTACGTGTAATCGTGTGTTACAGTGTACAATTATTTTTAGAGCAAAGATCGTGTTTTTTAGTCAAGCATAGATTCAATCATGGTTGAAGAAAGATCAAGTTCGTATCAAGTCTTTTTGAAGATTTGCAAGAATAAAGTCTTAATACGGAATCAAATAGCTCAAAGTTATTAGTTCGTATCTATAACTCCATGAAGAAATGAGAAATGCGTGAGATAAGTAAAGCGTGGAAATCATGTATGATTGTTATATTGTCAAATATTAAATTAGTAATCTTAAAACGGTTTTTAGAATAAAAATATTCTTTGGTTAAAAAGGATTAAAATAATTATCTTATGAGTTAATTATTTATCCTAATATACTAAGAATTTATTCTAATCGTTATTGTCAAAATCCGAATTCCTAGGAAACGTGCGCCTCGGGAAACGTGCACCTCGGGAAACGTGCATAACGTTTTTGTACGGTTGAGTGACACGTTTTAATTGTCTTTTGGTTTAATTAAATAAATATTATGTGTTTATTTAATTTGCCTTAAGTCAAACTAGGATTTGGGTAAAGATATAATTTATGATACCTTGACAAGTATTAGGAATTGACTATGAATAAGATGTTATATTTTATGGTATAAGTTAATTCCTAAATTAAATAGGTTTGGGAAATTTAATCTTATATCTTAATTTAATAATATCTTATATAAAGTCTTTCGTAGTTCAAATAAGATTAGTTTTAGAATATTACCTGGAAACAAGAATTCTAGATAAAGTAATATTGCTAAAACATCTAGAACTCAACCTAGATCTAATTTACTATATATAGGACATCAATAAAAAGTTAAAAGCAACAAAACATATACACACATTACGCTTATCAAGAAAGAAAAACGTACCTCACGTACGCCTTGAAAACCGTGCCAAACATTGTCAAATTCCGTCATAAAGATTACAAGCATTTGAAAATTGCTCTTATTAGTTCAAGATCGTTGAACACAAGAGTTCGTTGAAGATTTATCTTATTTACTTAAGATAGTTTGAGTATTTAGCGTTACTCGTTGTAGTCAAGTATTTTACGGTACTTGACGTAGCTAGATATTTTACAGTATCTAGATTGAGTTACAACTAACATCAAAGTTGTACGAGTAGGGTTGATAAAATTGTAATCTGGAGAAGGTACTAATTTTATTAACCGAGAATAGTGGACGTAGGTTTCGATTTGTGAAACTGAACCACTTCAAAATATCGTGTCTCCTTTTACTTTATTGTTTTTACTCTTTACTCGTTACTACCACGCTCGTTGACAAACATCGAAGAAGAATCGAAAAAGTTGGCATACTCAATTCAACCCCCCCCTCCTTCTTGAGTATATCTAGATCAATAGACTCTTCAGTTGTGATTGATTTTTTGTTTTGAGGTTGGGAAATTGGAAAACAGGGGAAACAGGGAAAACATGGGAGAGGAGATAAAGGAGGCAAAGGAACAAGTCGCTCACCTCCACAGCGACTTGACTTCTTGCCAAATTCGGGAAATTCGATCCTACGTGGACCCATTTTTGGCAATAAATTTCAATAGTTACCTATTTCGTTAATAAATTTGTGAGAATCGCCCATTTCGGAAAAATACTCTCGGAGAACATGAGTTGTGGGATGATTAATGTCTAGCTGCACTTAAGAAGATCAAAGAAGTTATGTCCGCTCCACCTGTGCTTAGTCCACCGATGGCCGGATTGCAACTATTCTTGTATCTAATAGTAATAGATACCGCGATGGGAGCAATGTTGGCCCAAACAGTGGAAAAGGAAGAAAGGGTGATTTACTACTTTAGTAAAAAGTTATTTGAATATGAAATAGAGTACACGACGTTGGTGATTAATGATGAAAATCGAAGATGAAAATGATACTATGAAAGAATGTTGTAAGAAAGAAAATCAGAAAAGAAAAAAATTATAGACCAAATATAGCATCGTATTAATTTATAAATCAATGATTGATGATGGTTGATGAACAATCACGATTGTCAATTGGTGATTTGAGATCCGTATGTGGTGAAAGACGGTAGAGAGAGGCGTGTAATACTAAGGTTAAACTTTTAGAAATATTGTATGGTTGGAGTTTCGTTTCAATGGAATTTACATTTTACCAAAGAAAAAATGTCTAACACTATAGCAACTTTGGAAAATATTTTGCCATCATAACTCGGGTTTTGGGTTTAAGTTTTTGACCTGGTTTCGAAATTGGCCGGTCTTTCCTCTCCTGTTGAAACTTGCAAATTGCAGTATGCCGAAAACATTTCAGATAATAAAAAAAATTCATAGTTTTGCGAGGAACTATGAAAAGATTTAAAATAAAGAAACAACTAATCGGAATGGAGAGAGTACATTTTCAAACTTGAAAGGTAAACATTTGAACATGTTTGGACGAATGCAATAATAGGAGCAAGAGTGAGCAAAACTAGCATAAGGTGTGCCACCAAAGTTAAGTAGATGCGTGTGAAAACTTAAGATCTTCCAAAGCACGGAGTAAAGCACTTATGTCACGTTGTTCACCTATACAATTTGAAATAGCAAGTCATTATATATGAATATATGATAAGTTAGCTTAATATGCAAACTAAATAATGTTCAACTGAATACAATTAAACTAAATAGAACTTAACTGAACTGAAATGAGCTTAAATTAAGCCAGAAAAAACAAGACCTAAAAGGAAAGGTGAATTATTTTTCAAGCGACAATTCTCATTTGTGACAATGATACTAATATCCAAGCACAAATTCTTATTTGTGACGATCACAAGTGTATGAATTCTCGCAACTAGTTAAAAGGAATTCTTATCTGTGACGATCACAAGTGTATGAATTCTCGCAACTAGTTAAAAGGAAAGTTAAATGTAAATTATCACGAGCCATTTTTGGTCACAAGCAAAAATAAGTGTCAAGCGTAAAGAATTCTTTTTTTTTTACAATAGTAAAGGACACACAAAGAAATAAAAAGTGCATTGGTTTGTAGGAAGATGAAGTTCCAAAAACTTAAATTCATGTGAATTACAAAAATGTTGTTTGGTTGCTATGGAGGAAATGAGTTCATGTGAAAAGTTGCACTTACCAAGGGGGCTTGGTGAGTCACTTCCTCCATTATAGAGGAATTAAAGTTCCTTGGGAAGTTCCAATTCCCATAAAATGGGCAATCAAACAACATCACAATTTATCAATTAATGGGAAGTTCTCTTGCCATGACATAAGAGAGCAACCAAACAACCCTTAATGAATAATAAACTTAAGACAATAAATAATTCTCGTACACATATATATGTTATATTGTCATTTCACATGGCTGAGATGATTTTAAAACCGCTAGCTTACAATAATTACATATGCTATCCAAGCAGCATCACATTAATAGAAGTATGATAATACGGAGGCTTTGGAAATCCAAAAACTCCAAACAAAAACCACTACAAGCTAGCTATAATAATAATAATAATAATAATAATAATAATAATAATAATAATTTCATTAGTTATACTTATAAGAGCAATTAATTATACTAGTGATTACAGATTACACTATAATTGTTGCTGCTTGGGTCTGAGAGGTTTGGCGCTAATTTAAGCCGAGCCAGGCATTGGGTTCAAGAGGCTTTGTCGCAACTCCGTCAGCTGCATTTCCAATTGATGATGTTTTACCCACGAGCCTGTATATACCGAAGCAAGTAGAACAATGAGATGCTAAACATGCTTACTTATTTTCTGGTTTAAAAGAACGCGTACTACAAATACCATGAATTGGAGGGGGCTCAAGCATATCTATATAATAAAATAAAAAGGCTAGATTGAGTAGCTATTGCCTATAAGAATGACACGTGGCGTAATTATAAAATGACATGATGGAGTAAAAATTAATACAATTACATGTGGTATTATACAAATTGTAAAATAGAACACGAACAGATAAAATAGCAATAAGTTAATCACCGTCTTATTTAAACATTCATTTCCCTAACATTATTTCATCTCATATTCACGATATTTATATTTATTTAATGAAGACTTTTCGTATTTTTAAATTATGAAAATCCAACTATTTCTTATGTAAACATTCATCCCCAACATTATTTTTCACCTCATAATCATAATGTTTATACTTATTTAATAGTTCAAAACTTTTTATATTCTACAATTATGAAATTTCAATTAATTTTATGTATAAAATGAGATAAGTTGATTAGACATTTTTAGCAAAAAAAATAACGTTGAGTTTCTCATTTTTTATGATATTACTCCATTTCCATTTGTTTGATTTTTCAGTAGTTTCCGTTGAAGAGGCAAGACTCCAGAGCAAGAATATAAGTCAATGACAAGTATCTATAACATATTATTAAAAGGGTACTTAAAATAATGTGACATGACAAATTTTAATGTAACGTGATATATTTAAATATGACGTGACATATTTTTAATGTGACACGACAAGTTGATGTGACATAGAATATCAATTTATTATTACATGACATTTTATCTATAAATTAATTTAATTCACTTATCTATAATATTAAAGGATATTATCATTATTCTTAAAATAAATTTCTATATTAAAAATATATTATTTTCCAAAATTTTTATAACCCTTTAAAATTTCAAAATTTATAATTAATACTGACATTTTAATTGAAAATTTTTGTAATAAAAGTTTCGTATTTTATAATTAAAATTAAGGTTTTAATTGAAATTTTTGTAATAAAACATGTTAATAATTAATTAAAACTCTTCATAGTTCTTTTCACCTACCATTTTTATTAACATTTTTTTCTTATTTAATAATTAAACATGGTAATAAATTAATTAGAACTCTTCATAATACTTAACACCCACCAAATTAATTAAAAAGTTCTTCTTATTTAATTAATTTTTGTAATATAATATGTTAATAAATTAAATAAAACTCTTTATATTACTTAACACCATAATTTTCATTAACATTTTTTGCTATTTAATTCAGCTCTTAAGTTTCTTGGCATTCAATTATCTAATTTAATAATAACAGAAAATAAATTAAAATTAAAAATAAATATGAGAATTTATGGATATGCAATGTCTATAAAAGCTAAAGTACCTATAATAGTTTATATTCACTTTATAATTTAATATTTGTTGTCCATGAGTTTCTGTGTAGTGGATTATATTCTATGGTTTAATTTAATTAATTGTTGATAGTGAGTATATTAAGAATTATTGTTGAGTGTTGTTGTTGCTCAGTTGACGATGTGCAATAAAATATATTTATGTTTGTTATGTTGTTGGTTTTATAATCGTTTTTTTTGTATATTTGAATTCATGTTTTTCATTTGGTGTAGTTTACAGGATTTACATTCATGTGACAATGTTTTTGTCATGTTATTGTTATACCTTTTGGTCAAGATATTTTTTATATAAGCATTAAAGTATCATATAATGTATGTGAATGCAGATAAGTCAAATTACCACCGGCGCCGCCATCACGTGAGTAATCAGAAGAGGGAAGAAATACAAAAGGCAATAAATTGAGGTAAAACTAAAGTTAAAAACCAAGGTAAAAAATTATAAGTTATGGATGTATTAAAATATATACTCGAATAAAAGAGCGCATATTTTAAGTTAATGAGTTGGAAAGTTTGAGGTGCAAATTTTAGATAATTTGTTCATATATTATTTGTTTTTGTAATTAACAAAAAATAATTTGTTTTCGTAATTCAAACTATTTATAGTTTTAAAAAAAATACTTAATTGTCTTGTATTATAAATTGTAATTGTCTTGTACTATAGATTTTAATTTGTGAAAAAATTTGCTATACATTTATCTTTAAACATTGACGTTCAATTTTATAAATCAAAATATACATCAAAATTCTAAGCAAACATAGAATATCCCGTGTATTGCACGGGTCACAAAACTAGTGATAATTAAATAAGGCATACAAGCAATATGAATTGGAGGGAGATCAAACATCCAACTACTGGTAGTATATAGTATAGTATATACATACAACATTCCTACAAAACTGCAGTAAATACATGATGGACCATAGTTCTCGTTCGTATCCTTTGTTGTGACGACAATTAGTTTGTCCCTATCTACAATAATGTGAGGCCAATAAATAAAAACAGAAATACACATGACTCATGTGCGACTCGGCGCCATTATTCAATCTTCGACTCTTGAACAGATACTAGTCATACTACGATGTCGACCTTACAAATTAATTTCAATGGAAGAACTAAGCATCCAATTATACTCATTCGTACCAGTGTACTACCCACTTCTCATCCACAATAAATCAGAAATATCACGCTGGTTATCGCATAACTCATATTTATTTTAATTTATTTTAATTTATTTTAATCTTCAGACATGTATTCACATTTGAATCATGAAATTTATCTCACAATCAAGTCACTTTCATATATCAATATCAATTTAATTTCATAAAATTTACTGGTATAAGCTACAGCCTACAAGGCAGTTACATACTTGAGACGGTTTGTTTTCCTGTATTCTTCAATATTGGTTATAAAGCTCACTGGTTTTAATCAACATATACTATCTCATGTACACTTCTTTAGATAGTGTTACAGCAAATGAATCGAGGAAAAATATGAAAGCTAATAAAAATGTGCTCACCTATCCTTGCGCTTCTCCAAGAAGCGATGAAGTGAGGCCTTCCTAGTAATGGGTACAGAGGCTCGAGGCACAGCAGCAGCCACTGCAGACACATGGTTTTCACTCGGGTTGGGGTTGGGGTTTGGTTTTTGATTGTCATTTGGCTTCTCTGTTGGCACCGAAACAGCACCACCATGAGTTTCAACCTTCCTCATCTTGAGGCCGGATTCGAATCTGCTAGCCATGTTCATGACATCAGTTGCCTTGTCGGCTGGTAAGTCATTGAACACCACAACTTGGCCACCATAGAAAATGGTCATTTGAGCAGTTGGAGGCTCTGGACTTGCACGTTTATTCATACTGCACCGTATACAATCATAAATTAGTGATTATTACCAACTAGATAATTTTAATAACTAGGTTAGATGTTCATGTCTTATGATCCAATATGATTAACCATTTGGTGACGGGTACAGCTTTGTATTAACCGTGGTTGGATCAGGCATTTATATTGTTTATGATTAACCATTTGGTGACGGGTACCGCTTTGTATTCACCGTGGTTAGATCAGGCTTTTATATTGTTCTGGCTGGTAGTATAACAAGTAAGAGTTTTTGTGAAAGGAGACGTCCTACAGTGCGGCAGACTTATTTTTCACTCAGAAATCAAGAAATTAAAAAATAATTTTTGATGACAAGCAGCATTGATCCTCCCCGGGTTCCCCTCACTAGAAGACATGTGGCTAAGTCTCATCATCTAGGAGATTCGAACCCAGGACCCACGGTCCATCATTTGGATGTTTTGAGGGAAGAGCACTTGGTTTTAAAAAAAAAAATTAATAATAATAAAAATAATAATTTTTATAACCTTCAACCCCATTATTAACTTTGATTTTATCAAAGATTACATTTATTGCAAAAATACTTTTTGTAAAAGTACTTTTGGATGAAAAAATGAGAATACATATATTGTTAGGGGATGAAGGGAGTATTTTTGTAAATTTAAGGAGTCGTTTGGTTGATCAAGGAACTTAATTTGCCTAGGAACCTCAATTTCATAGGAATTAAGTTCCAGCATCGAATTCGGGTGAATTTGACAAAGGTGTTTGGTTGCCCATGTAGGAATTAAATTCCATGGGAATTTCCAATGACTAAGGGAGGGGTAGGTAAGCCAATTCCTACATCATGTAGGCATTGGAAGTTCCTACGAACTTCTAATTCCTCCATTTTCCAAAAAATGTGTCAACCAAACAAGGCATATTTTTGTAAATGATGTGATTTTGCAATTCATGTGTTTTTAAGGTGTCAACGAAACAAAGCCTTAAATACAAGTTGGACAATAGACATGCAAAAAAAAGAAAAAAAATTCACTAGTCACCTATTTCTTGTTAGTTGTCAGAAACTGAGGTATTTTACTGAAGATACTACAAACAAATGTAATCCAAAATTACATAAGACAAATTCTCATCAAATACGGACATTATCCGTTCCAAATTGAAAATGGATAATGCCCTCTCACATTATAAAAGCGGAACTCTCCATGAGTTAGTCCATTTCCGTTCACTTGTCCTTCCACCACTTGCTTTTCTTTACCGTGAGAGGATTATATCCATATTCAATTTGTGAGGCATATTATCAAAACTTTTTTATTACATAATAAGAGTAGTCCGTCTTAATTCTTAAATGGGAATTTGTGTATAATTTTACACAGTAATCAGTATAGAGCAGCCCGTATATTTGTGGTTTAAGAGATTGATGCACAAAACGTTTGAAATTTAAAACTGGGTCAATCAAATTAAATCAAATGTTTGAAGGTGTGGTTAAATTTCCTGAAAAAGTATGTACTTATTACTTGACAATTACGGAGTATGAACTTGGATTCCAAAGACTAAAGCATCGAATACCAACAAATTGCATACTAAACCACATGAGACATGACATACACAAGGAAAAAAACAGAAAGAATTCTTGTATATTATTACTCGGAATAAATTAATAAAATAAAGAGCCGTTAAAACGATAACTGAACTGACCTTGTATTAAACCCAGAAATCTGAGGAAACAGATTCACAGTCTGACCAACACAGGCAGTTGGTGTCTCAGCTTGTTTCACCGGGAACAAATTCATAGTTGATCCATTATACCCTTCACCTATACGTCAAATTATTATATTATATTTAAACTTGTAGATCTAATAACAACAACAACAACAGTAATAATAATAAATTAATCAAACATAAATTAGTTTGGAGTTATTGTAACACCGCCTGGTATTTACTCAATTTTTTAAATTCGATACAACCGTGTTACACCAGAATTTGTAACGAAACCTTACCAGAAGCAACATCGTGAGTGGTGGAGGTGGAGGTGGAGGTGGTAGGGATGCCAAGACCGCGTTTTTCCTTGACAAATTGACTCAAGAGATTACAAGTTTGAGTAAAGCTCATCTTTTGGGCAGTACCAAATTTGTTTGATGAATCATTGATTGCAAACGAATTGGACATACTTCAAATATGTTTTGTTTTTTTGGGTTGATGATTTTAGTGCTTTAAGAGGGAGGTTTATTAAGGCACCATGTGTATAAATGCTAAAAAGATATTGAATTGAAATGAGAGGATATCGCCCGTGGGGGCATTTAGCATGCAAGCTAACTAGCTAACCTCATGCCTCTAGGCTCTAACTCTTTTTTCCCTTTATATAATCTAATTAAATTATTATCGTTGAATCACACATTTTAAATTTTTTATATTTCTAAAGTATGCTTCAAAATTATATATAATATAACAAAATTATCGCGCTAAAAAGTTAATTATTAACCCAAATTCTTGTTTTATTTTTATTCACAAAATGGTACTATATATATTTAGAATATTTGTTGAAATATTCAAATGAAAAACTTATTTCTTGTTTGGTTGCCCATTAAAACCATGAGATCTTAAATTTACATAATGTTGTTGTCGGGATTAAGTGGGGTAGAATTTCTCACATTAATCTACTTCCATCATTCACCAAGTCCCGTTCCTCATTGGAACTTCCCTCATAAATTAATCAAATAAGTTCTAAATCAATTATACAGATTTTCAATCATTCTCTACCGAACACAAATTAATGGGAAGCATAATTTATTTAGGTCCAATTTTTTTTTGTTGAATAAAATTTAACTAAATTAAATTGAATTTAACTTAAATTGAACTGAATTCAAAATATGTAGGTTGAATAAAAATGAAATAAGTTAAATTGAATTAGATTAAAGCTTAAATAAACTAGGCTTAGTAAAAAAAGTTTTGAATAGAAATTATCATTATTCATTAAGCCTATAAAAACAAAGCATTAAAAAATCAGATTAGGTCAAAAAAAAAATATGGACATAGATTAAAGTGTAAGACAAGCTACCAAATATTAAATTGCAAAACTGATTAATTAATTGTGATTAATTATACTTACTCCAGTTTAATCCAAATGGGCACTTTGTTTTTTGTACATTATTCACAAATCAACCTTCAATCTCAATTTTCTCTCAATACATAAGAAAAAATATATTCATGTGGGGTCTTGTTTAATTCGTCTTTACGAGTACATTGAAAATATATAACTTTTATAATTTTTACAAATACGTAACTAAAGATATGAAACACGTAAAACATGTGTTGACAAACGTGAAAAAGCTAAAGTGCCCATTTAAATTAAAATGGAGAAAGTACCGCTAATAAAAAAGGTAATCATCCATTACTTGCTTTAATGTATAAGGCCCTGTTCTTTTGAACTTCAAGTCACTTAATTTAAGTTCACTTCAGATCCTATAAGTTCAGTTCAGTTCAGTTCAGTTCCTATAAGTTCAGTTCAGTTCCTATAAGTTCAGTTCAGTTCAGATCCTATAAGTTCAGTTCAGTTCAGTTCCTATAAGTTCAGTTCAGTTCCTATAAGTTCAGTTCAGTTCAGTTCAGTTCCTATAAGTTCAGTTCAGTTCCTATAAGTTCAGTTAAGTTCAGTTCCTATAAGTTCAGTTCATATAAACTCAATTAAGGAAAGTTATATACGGAGTATTATTTTTAACAACCGATACAAACATTTCGCTTTAATTATTCGATACACGTCATCTATAAAAAAACAACTCATTAATAATTTACCCGTCTTTTACTCTCTAATTAATGTCAAACTATCATCCTCATTAATGCCAAAAAACAACAACTCATCATACGACGCCCTCACCCTCACCAATTGCCACTCTCCCATTAATCAATTTCTTCATCACCATTGTTAGAGAAAATAAATGGCTAGAGAAAATTGTAATAGTGAATTATTTTTATCGTAAATGTAATTGTAGTATAATGTATGAACTATGAACAAACCATTATATATAAAGTTGAAAATATTTTAAACTACCTTGTGTTTTAGACTAATTTTTTATCAATGTCATCTATTGGATAATAATAATAATAATAATAATAATAACAACAACAACAACAACAACAATAATAATAACAACAATAATAACAATAATAATAATAATAATAATAATAGTTAACTTAATTTAAAATAAAGCTAATTAAGTTCGGATTTTATAAGTTCAGTTTAGATCCTATAAGTTAAGTTAAGTTCAGATCCTATAAGTTAAGTTCAGTTCAGTTCAGTTCCTATAAGTTCAGTTCAGTTCCTATAAGTTCAGTTCAGTTCAGTTCCTATAAGTTCAGTTAAGTTCAGTTCTTATAAGTTCAGTTCAGTTCCTATAAGTTCAGTTCAGTTCAGTTCAGATCCTATAAGTTCAGTTCAGTTCAGTTTCAGTCCAAAAGAACAGGGCCTAAAACATAAAATAAATAGGGTGCGTGAATGGTGCCTGTTGATTGTATTTGTTCGTAGCAAAAGTAGGGTATAGGTGGAGTACAGTTGTCTGGAGGAGTAGGTAATTTAAACACGTGCTTTTTATTATTTCTAGGTAAAATATAATATTCTTTAAATTCGTGGTGAAAGTGGCCGTTACGGTAACGTACGACTACGACTTTATGTCTTTTTGTTCATTACTGAAATTTGAGGGTGGGCCAAAAGGCATCTTACGTTAACTCACGGCGTTTCCATATCACCACCTCACGCAAGTACGCAACTCATGTTACACAACAATACAAGAAACACAATTCTCACTCTCTCAGTCGTTTAGAGGGACCCCGATTGTACGATAAGTCGACGGCCTTGTAAACTTTAGTAACCAAAGGGTGTGTTGTCGATCTCGTGGACGACTAACTTACAGCAATCACAATACCCATATTTATTCAAGTTCATTTAAGTTCATTTATCGTCACATTACCACTATATCACTTAACTATAAAGTACTCTCTTAATTCATATATACACTTTACCCCTTTACTTTTTCACGTTTGCCAACGCACGTTTTACGTGCTAAATATCTTTAGCTACGTATTCGCAAAAATTATAAAAGTTAGATATTTTCACTGTACTCGTGAAGACGAATCAAACAAGATCCCGCATGAATATATTTTCTCTTACGTATTATGAGAAAATTGATACCGAACGTTGATTTGTAAATAGTTTACAAAATCCAAAAGTACCATTTGGATTTGAATGGAGGGAGTATAAACTCAATCTTTATAGAACTATTGTCAACAATACTAAAAGTTCATCCAAGTTTATAAATGAATTCTACCCACAATTCACTCACTACTAAAATTTCAAATTTACCCATAAAATTTCATGTTTGATTAAGATCAAGTTATTTTATTTTAAAAAATAAATCATAAAAATAATTATTCGATACACTTTTAAACAACTAAATCTTAATTTTTGTGACGTCTTTAGCAAGGCTGATCGTTGATGAAGCCTTTTGTCTGAGGTCGTTCCGTTCCTCCGATCCCCTGTCCTGTCATTAAAAGTCTTGCATGCAACCCAGAGATGTCCCCTTCCCCCTCGCCCCTTCCCTCATCCCTGGTAAGATCTCTTGGTTTTGAGGTTTGACGGTCCTCTTGACGAGTATAGCTCGTCTTAGTGCGGTTTTCTACATGTGGTCGTGGTTTTGGGACTGTTTCGGTGGTTCCCTTCCCCCTCGCCCCTCCCCCCACCGATGGGTCCCATTACCGGTCTGTTGTGTCGATATGTGCTCTCTTCTTGTTTGGTCTGTTGCATGTAAGCCGATGGTTCTGAGGGTTCGTTTTGGAATTTGGAGTCTCAATGTTGGTCGGTTTGGTTGTTGTCGTGTCCGTCGCTTACTTTTGGATGGCTTGTCGAATCTGTCTTTTTGGGTTGTGTTGAGGCCATGGATGAGGGGCTTTGTTGTTTGAGGCGTGGTGGGGTAGCGAGAGTTGGGGGTACGGGAGTGTTGTTGGTTGGGTCGGATGTGTTGGTCGTTGTCTTTATTTAATGCCTTCTTTGTCTGTATCGTGGGTTTTATTATTCTGTATAATAATGACGATTGTAATTTTATATCGGCGTTATGTTGTGTCCATCTTTATCTGGCCTCCCGTCTTTGTGTTGGCCTTGGGGTGTCTCAAGCGGTTTTCCTCAATGTCAGTCTTTGCCTTACTCGCCTTTTTGGACTACGATTTACTTGCCTGTTATGAGTGGGTGTCAAAGTGTAGGAGTTGTTTCTCCATCGGACAAAGATTTTCATTGTCTATGTTCCACCTTTTATTTCTATGTCCTTGTGGCGTAAGTGCATTTTGCTCCCACTCGATAGATCAAGAGGCTCGTTGGCTTCCAGGTATTGGAAAGAGTGAAGATTCGTGCTGTCATTTGGAAAGTTTGGTGTGTCCCGTCATGAAAGTTGAGGATGAAGATGGTGGTTTTCGGGCTCAACGAGCTATACGCCATCAACATAGTCGTCTTAACCGATATAGTTACTGTTGTATTTTAGTTTATCTTATTAGTAAAAATTGCATTTGACCGTATGAGGCGAATGTCAATTGTATTATTTTAAAAGGGACCTTTTATTATTATTATTATTATTATTATTATTATTATTATTATTATTATTATTATTATTATTATTATTTTTATTATTATCCGAGGGCTTTTATTAAAACCGGAAAGAAGGATTATTATTATTATTATTATTATTATTATTATTATCATCATCATCATCGTTTCAACGTAGTATGGCTTTGTTATTATTATTATTATTATTATTACTACCATTTTTTTTATATAAACTCGTTTTCTGAATATTATGCTAGTACTATTATCGTAAAATAGTATTATATATATAACATGTTTTATATTACGATATTTAATATACGCGTATACGATATTTAATATTACAGTTATTTTGGTTACATTTACGTTACGTGCGAAAGCGTTATATACATTAATGTGACGGTTTGGTTAGTGAGTGGGTGCATAAGAATTGACGTAAGAAGACCGATACTTACAAGGCTTAATTAACTACGAGCATTTACGATAGTTAATTTCGGGTAATACGAGACATAAAAATCAATGATGATTTATATTATATTAATATATTGTGTGTGTTGATTGCAGGTATACTATGTATATATAATACTAAATACATACATAATATATACAATGTATGAATGCATGTTTATAACACAACTTTCCGAATGCTTGACAATTTTCTTTTCTTTCGTTCTCTTCTTCTTCCTCACTGCTTCCTTCCTGTTCTTCTCCTTCGTGCTCTTCTGCTTGTCCTCTTCAATTTCTTCTTCATTTTGTTTATATGTCATTCATCAAGGTACATCGTTTTATCATTCTTTGTCGGATAGATAGATGGGACCAAACTCAGCCCTAAGACTATCAAAATTTACCTGACCAGACCATGAAACTAGGACTAGGTGGGACTAAAAGTGCCACCTTTACCACTGGCGACCACCGTGGTGTTTGATAGGATGTCGCAACCTATGCAAAAATACCTTAATGTTACAACAAATTAATGTATAGTATATACGGGTCGAACTCCACAGAGAGCTCGATGGTTGTCGAATAGTTGTTATGGGGCGAATTTTATCTAAGTAGAGATGATTGGTTGTGGGTTAATTTATGGGTTTATAAAGTAAATGTAAAACAATAATACTTAAAAGGATGTCTAGGAAAATCGGGTAACACGTGCAAATTATATAAATTAATTATGTTAAACTCGGATTTGATAGTTTTAACTAATTGTTTAGCTCATTAGACATCCGCTTTCCAACATTAGTGTCCCAATCATAGAATGGGTCCTAACGATCTTCCAATATGGCTAGGTCATCTACTAAAACATACTTAGTCTAAATCATTTTTGTGCCTTCCGACTTATAAAAGGGAATTAACAAACTTAATCTAAGATTATGGCCATTAACCAAAGATTAACATTAAGATGCAAGTATGTGATAAAAACTATTAGTGATACTATAAAATCCCAACTTATCATGTTACAAATACCTTTTATGTATGGTTTCTTCAACCCCTAGATAAGGGCAAATTACACTAAACTAATGATAATTGAAATAACTAACATAATGTAAACAAACATACCTTGACTTGGAATTGGAAATTGTAGAACAGGGCTATATGAAATAACTTGGAAATGAAGGACGGACATTTTAATCTCTCTCTAAAAAATCCTAGAGAGAGGACTCTCTCCCTTTTGGGAGCTTCTTCAAAACACCAAAAATCTAATTTTAAAAATTAAAGAAAATCATACTGCCAAGATCTGCAGTTCTTTTCATATCTAACTCTTCGTCTTCTATGCAACTATCACTATTGTGCAATCAATCAACTTTTCATTAGGGTTTGTTGCTGTTTGCATGTGCGGGTGCTCTAAACCAATAACTGTCTTTTACTTAGTTTTTTTCCTCTGTTTTTGCTAGCACAGACAAACGCTTCGTCTTCGACAATAAACTTTACTTCCAAACTTTAATCAAATCATTACATGCACAGTTTCGAAAGCTGCCCTTTTTTCAACCTATAATCTGTGTTTGCTTTATTTTCTGTTAGATTTTCTATATCTTCTACTGGATTACCTCGGTTATTGTTGTTCTTTTCATCTTTATATAAGCACTTTTCTTATCATGCATACCATCAACCTCACAAAAAATTCAAATCAACAATCTGTTAAAAAGAAAAAAGTTCGTTTTTTCAACAATAACAAAAAAATGCGTCCAAATCAACCTTCTTCCTCTAATAACAATGTCAATCTTTCCAACATTAATATTAATCCAGCTTATTGTATGGAAAGTACGAGGATTCAGAGTCAAATGGGTGTTGAAGGAGTTGTGGGTTCAGAAGGTCTTTATCAATCTGTTAAATCGTAACAGTCTTCATAATATTCCTCACTTGCATGCGGATGAGGTCAATAATAATACTGCATCTGAAGGCCATGGTAATAGCTCTCATCCTCATGCAAATAACAGAGAGGTGCCTCATAATATGGGGAATCATTCACATGCAGGAGTGGATACTCAATGGTTTTTTTAGACAAAACCCTAATGATCCTAATTTACTTCCTGATGATGACGATCCAAACTGGAGGTTTCCAAGAACTGGGCCAATGGTTTCTGTAAGGCCAGATATTATTGCGGACTCTACTGTGGTGTGGAGACAATGTCTTATGGGTTATCTTCTTTATTACAGATTGTTGGATGCTCCAACAATAAATCATGATATCCGGACTAACTGGCTTACTAGGGGGCAGATTACGGTGTATCAAATGGAGGACTTCTATGTTTTCCATTGTCAGGACCAGGAGGATCTGAAGGATTTATTAGATAGAAGTGTTGTTAATTTCAAAGGTGCAATGATGGTTTTAGCCAGGTGGGAGGAAGGTTGTGTTCCAAGGACTATCCGTTTTCCTTATGCATGTCTTTGGGTAAGAATCTGTGGTCTGCCTTTTGAATTTATTAATGTTAAAACTGCGGAGATTATGGGTACTCTTATAGCGGAGTAGTTTCAAGTTGAGGAATTTGATACTATTCCACCGAATGATTATCTTCGTATTAGGGTTTGTGTTCATCTTAATAAACCTCTTGTCCCAGGGTGCTTCTTAGTGACTCCTGATGGTTTTCTTGTTTGGATACAATTTAAATACGAAGATGTATTTAAATATTGTGTTAAATGTGGCAAAATGGGTCATAAGGTGTCTAGATGTACTACTAATAACCTTGATATAGTGTCGAATATGCATGGGTATATTGAGGGGGTTATTGATAAAGGTTTTGCTGTTTATCAAACAAATGAAGAATACAGTATGTTTAACTTGGATTTGATTGCTCTTCCAAATACAACAAGATATGTTACTTCTAGAATTACTTTGGGTGAACAGGGGGGAAAAATTGCTCCAGCTGACTATTATTTAGAAAGGGTTGTTGATTTCGATTTGGGAGATATGGGTGGGGGTAGAATATATCCTGATAGAAGGTTTATGAGGGGTGAACAACTATTTACTGTTCCAGTTGTTATTCCTTGTCCTCCTGCACCACCTTCTTCTTCTATAGCTCAAGATTTCAATGATTTGGGGAATGTGGATGGATGAAGTTCTAGGGTGAATCTATCTAATCATACGGAGGGTTCTAATTTTATCAATGTCAATACGGATGAAGTTAGAATGGAAGATGGGAGTGATGAAAATGGGGGAACACGTGCTTCTAATGATGTTATTCAGGAGGACAGAGTGCCGGGATGGGTTGGGTTCCAGGGTAATAGGGAGGAACAAGAGGCTCAAACAAGGATAATTGTGGAGGCTATGCAACAAGCAGCAGCAATTCAACATGCTAATCATGTTAATCACCATGAGGGTTATTCAAATGAGTTTCAGAGACACTTGTCTCCTCCTTTTAATTTGGATAAAGAAATTGGTCGCTCTATTGATAATAGGCTGCAAGATGATTATAATGCCGCACGTGCTGATGATCATTATCATGGTTACAATCAGGCTTTCATTATTCCTCTTGGAATTCCAGCGGTTCAACATGCGCCGTGGTCACCATCCAATGAAATGCAGTCACAATCTGAAAATTCTGGGAGTTCACACCACCTAATTCATCTTTTAGAGCAACTCCAGATGGAGTTGTAACACCTCGATATTTTCCGTATTATAAATTTAAAGATTTAATTAACTTCGGGAATAATTTGTATTTCATTAAATTTCGTAAATATATTTTAATAATATGAATATTTCATTTTAAAGCATTTTAGTTTCAAATGATATTTCGAGTTTTATAATTTTTAAGTTTCGGTTTTAATTCTCGAAAAATGACAAGTATGTCGGATAATTTCATGAATTGTGGTTTATTTGTTAAATGAGTTCCATCTTGAGTAATAATAGACTTGAGATGTTATTTCCTTCTTAATTAACCAAATCCGAGTCATCCCGACTCATTAAATGAATCCCGAGTCATTTCCGACTCAAAACCACTTATAACCCTTATGTTGTGTTTTATTTCCACACAACTCATTCCTTCATCTTTTTCAAACTCAAAACCCCCTTTCACCATTGTTGGTGTTTCTCCATGAGCACAAATCCGACCTTAGCTTCTCCGTTTCTTGCTCAAATTCCGAGTTCTTTATAGGTATATTGTCCTCTCCTCCTCGTCCTCCTTCTTTTGATATAATCATTCCTTGTCTTGTTGAATTTTCTGAAAACCCGTCTTTCTAGGGTTACGTTTTTAATACGTTTTTCTTATTGTTTGTTAGTGAGAATGGATGTTTGGACTTCAATGAAGGGTTCTTTGAAGATTTGAAGAGCTTTAAAGGTAATTTTGAGAGGTTACTCGACTTTAAGTCAAAAATCGTTTATGTGTGGTTGTTGTTGTTTAGTTTCTGAAATTATGAAGCATTATGTTGTTTACTTCCATGTTCAATTGAATGAAATGGGTTCCTTGTGGATTAGTAGTAATGAATGAGGAATCGAGTTATTGTTAATGGGTAAAATGATATCCGTCACATGTTCATTTTGTATTCATTGCGATATTATGGTTTCCGATTGATTTTAATCAATGTTCAAGTTTGCTAATCATGTTTGTAATCGTTTGTTTACTTTTCATAACGGTATATACCCGTCTTGGATGAGATATTATGTTGCCTAGGACATGTAGGATGCGTGTGCAAATCGTTTCGGGAAGCTATGTACGAAATGGGGCTGAATTGTGCGTTACTGCGCGCTGGCTAGGCTTGTGCCCCAGCAAACCGCAGCCTGCGCCTGATCACGCAGGCCTGCGCTCGAGCAATTGCGCAGCCTGCGCCTGATCACGCAGCCTGCGGTCGGCACTGGTCTAGGCGTGTGCTTGGGCTGTTTTTGGGGCTGTTTTGGCTCATGTTTTATACTGATAAAACTAGGGTTTTGAGAGCATCCTTCTCCCAAAACCTAGATCTCACATCAAAACTCACAAAAGCTCTCCCCATATTACAAGACAATTAGAGAGTATTTCTCGCACACGCGGCATCATCTCAGACGGATCTTGGGTGCAAGTTATAGGAAGGAATCTCTATTGATTCGATCTTGTTCTTAGGCCATTTGCGCTAGGACCTAAGGTTGTGCATCTCACAACGGAAATTCCCCACAAGTGGTATAAGAGCGAGGCCACGAAACTTTTACAATTGTGATTTTCATAAGATGTTTTAAATCGGAAATTTTTAATCCGTTTCATGACGGCCCTTTTGTGAGAAATCGATCTTGTTTTTCGATTTTGATTTACATATTGTTGATTAATCGATATTTTTAGCAATATGTGAATCATTTGTTGTTGTTTATTGTTGATTTACACGCATTAAATCAAGAATAAATACAAGTTTTGATTTTAAAAGTGCAGCGTATTTTGGATTCTATGAACGAGCGTATTACTACTCGTTCGTAGTCTTCCTCTGCAACCCGTCACTCGATCGAGTACGATTTGGCTCGATCGAGCAGTTTTTGCGGCAACTCGTCACTCGATCGAGTACTTTTTGGCTCGATCGAGCAGTTTTTGCTTCCAACCCGTCACTCGATCGAGCCTTGCTGTACTCGATCGAGTGACACTGTTACTCGATCGAGTACGTTTTGGCTCGATCGACCATTTTTCTGGAAATTTTTCATTTTCTGAAAATTTTGGTTTTCTGGCAGATTGATTTGACTCGATCGAGTACTACTGTTACTCGATCGAGCAAACACGTCATTGTTTTGAGTCGATCGAGTAACAGCTGTTACTCGATCGAGAAAACTCGTCTCTGCCAGTGCTGTTTTATAATCCATCAAGGTTACTCGATCGAGTACCCTAGTGACTCGATCGAGCAACCCTGTATGGCAGGTTCTCGAAAATAATTTTTTTTTTCTTTTGGCCCATGGTAATATACTATATACGAATGTAGTGTATTAACATTTGTGAAACGGTTCACGAGATACATATTGTTTTGAAGCGGTTTAAAATAATGGATTATAAGATTATTAAGATTAATGTGAATAAAACGGTTTAATCACATAGTTTTAATCCTGTAAGGTGGTTTGGTAAAATTTGTTAAACATAATTACAGAATTATGTCACGAATAAATTTGTTTTAGTTGATGCATTTTATTTATCGTATGTTGAATGCCATTGAATGCCTTTATAACGAATTTAATTTTTGCAAACGGTTGTAACTTAGTTTGGCCTTAGTAGATTGTGTTTCCGAAATGATGGAACATAGTCTTGGTTGTAATTTTGAGATCTCGCATCTCCGTTTTGTTTTTCCCTTGTAATTACTTTTGTATTTAAATCAGAATGTAAAATAGGTTTATATTTGTAATTTAAATTTGTAATTTTGAGAAGACCAAAGACGGAGACCGGATGCTCACTCCCGCTGCAAAGACCAAGATGGAACATCAAGACAAGCTTCTCGGGTCCAGCGGTGGATTCCAAAGTTGTTTTATGTTTATTTTGGTAGGCTAGGACATTTATTTACGTTTATTGCTTTCTTTTATGCTTTCATCGGTAATAGTTTGCATCATATTCCGCCTAAAACCAAACCACCTATAACATGCCTGAAAACTGACTCATGTAGAGGTAACGCGTTAGTTTTCAATGACATACAGATGTCACTTCTCTTTGATTAAGCCATCAATTACTTTTGTTCATTCACGCAAATGCTAGATTTTAGTTCACTTAAAATGAATAAAAACAAGTTGATGGGGTCTTCCTCGTATGACCAAAAATTGAGATTAGTCTTTTATAAATCAAACTTCCATGAATCCCTTCTTCGTCGGTAGGCATACTATGACCCCTTCTACGTTGGGTAAGTGGGAACAGATGATTTATTTTATCTCAACATCGTGGTCAATGGATACTATCTAGCGACTATGATGGACTAAAAGATGAGATATACGGAAATCTAACGACCAAGAGTTCTAACGGTAGAACTAGCCAAACGGTTGGCTTATCAATTTACGGAAATTGAGTATTGGGATCGTTTATATAATTCTTGAGGGAGATTAATTATATAAATGCTTGAGTCTACGAGTTTAAATTCAATTTAATATAGAATTAAATCACAACGACGAGTTGCTTATATCGTTTTGTTTTATCTTCTTTTCAGTGTAGAACACGTACAATCTAAAACTGCTAATTACAAATGGCTGGTAACGACCCAATGCCAAGTGCCATGGTAGCACGAGAATCCTGGCTTAAAGCCTTCATGGACTCCATGAATCAATATACCAGACTGAAGAATGATGGGTCAAACTTCTCGGACTGAGAGGCAGCATTACAGAATGCTGCTATTGCTGACGGAAAGCTCAAGTACTTGACTGAGCCTATTCCGGCACACCCAGGAACTGCGGCTAGAGCTGCCGAAGTTCGCGCTCATAGCGACTTCGTTATGGAAGCGGGTGCGATAAAGAACGTACTTATCTATGCAATGGAATCCAATTTGCAAAGACGCTTCATTTCCCATGGTGCAAACAAGATTTTCACCACGCTCACAAATGAATTCTCGAAAGCTCCGAGAATCGTTTCATATGAGCATACCTGTCGCTTCTTTGAAGCGAAACTCCAGAAGGGCCAAGCTGTTAGCCCACATATTCTCAACATGATTGAGAATATCGAGAAACTAGAGACCTAAACTGCAAGATCAGTGAGAACATAATCGTTGATCGAATGTTTCATTCACTTCATGAAGGGTTCGCCCTCTTTAGGGCCAACTATTACATGAATGACATGAAGAAGACTCCTCATGAGCTCCACTCACTTCTCGTACAGACTGAGAAGGATCCGAAATTGAGTGGGAGCGTGAAGCAGGATGTTCTCATGATCTCCAGTAAAGGTAAAGGTAAAGGGAAAGCTAAAGGCGACCTAGCGGTAGGTAAGCCAAAGTTTAAGAAGTCAGGATCTGCTAAGAGTGAGCCCGGTGAGTCGAGCAACTCACAGGGTAAGACAAAGAGCAAGGATACAAGCATGGAATGCCACCATTGCCACAAGATTGGGCATTGGAGGCGCACGTGCCCCGTGTATCGCGAGGACATAAAGGTAGGACGTGTTACTCCTGTTGGTATGTCTTCTTCTTCTTTTATTCACATGATTGAGATTAACCATGCAAGTTACGGAACTTGGGTACTAGATACAGGTTGTGGTTCTCATCTGTGTAATCATGTGCAGGGCCTCCGAAACCCCGAGCCCCTCGTAAAGGGCGAGGTTGACCTGGGTGTCGGGAATGGAGCAAGAGTTGCTGCAGTCTCGAGGGGAACATACGTGATCCAGCTTATCAAAAAACATTATTTCTGTTTCTGCACTTGACAAACTTGGATTTTCATTTGTAATAGAGAATAATAGCTGTATTTTCTCGTTACACGATATGATTTATGGCAAGGCAGTTTCCATGAATGGAATTTATGTTTTAGATCAAACCACCGAAATATTACACGTGAATAATAAGAAGTTAAAGGTTGGTGACAAAGATCAAACCTACCTATGGTACTGCCGTATGGGACATATAAATGAGAAATGCGTAAAACATCTCATACAGAATGGAGCTATCTCGGCCTTTGATTTGGAATCATATGGCACGTGTGAATCATGTCTCATCGGTAAGATGACTCGTATTTCCTTCAAAGGTGTTGGAATGCGCGCTGCCGATCTATTAAGACTCATACACACGGATGTATGTGGCCCTATGTCGATCAACGCACGAGAAGGCTATAGGTATTTCATCACTTTCACGGATGATTTGAGTAGATATGGCTATGTCTACTTAATGAAACATAAAAGTGAATCCTTTGACAAGTTCAAAGAATACCAGAATCGGGTACAGAACCAACTGGGTAGAAAGATGAAAGCACTACGATCCGATCGTTGTGGCGAGTATCTTTCTAATGAGTTTGATCAACACCTTAAAGACTGTGGAATCATTCTACAGTTGACTCCACCTGGAACACCACAATTAAATGGTGTGTCCGAACGGAGAAATCGAACTCTAATTGATATGGTTTGATCCATGATGAGTCACGCCGTCGTGCCTGATTCATTATGGGGCTATGCTTTTCTGTCAGCCGCTCTAATACTTAACCGAAGTCCATCTAAAGCTGTTGACAAGACACCATACGAGTTATGGAAGGGAACGGTCCCTAACTTGTTCTTTATTCGGGTTTGGGGCTGCGAAGCTTATGTCAAATGGAGACACGAGGACAAGCACGGCCCGCGATCGGTCAAGACATACTTAATAGGTTATCCAAAAGGAACTTCTGGTCTTTAGTTCTACTCGCCAACCGAATAACGTGTTTTTGTTGCGGCTAGTACGACGTTCTTAGAGAAAGAATTTCTCGAGAACTAGTCGAGTAATAGAACCTTCGATCTATCGGAGATTCAAGAACCAACTACCGAGCAACCATTGGAGGAAGCAGTTCCTTCAACCTCGGCTGCGGTAGATATTCCTGAGGAACCTAGGAGGTCGGGAAGAGTCTTTATTCCTCCGGACAGATACATTGGTATGGTCGAGGAACATGACATAGATGACATCTTACTCTTAGAGGGTAATGAACCCAAAACCTATAAAGGTGCCTTGACTAGTTCCGACTCAAAGCTATGGCTAGAAGCCATGCAATCCGAGATGGACTCCATGTATGAGAACAACGTGTGGGATCTTGTGGACCTACCTGCAAAGGTACGTCCTCTTCAATGCAAATGACTTTACAAGATAAAGCATGCCGTGGAAGGACAACAAGATATTCACAAGGCACGACTAGTTGCTAAAGGTTTCACCCAAGTGGCAGGCTTGCACTACGATGACATCTTTGCACTCGTAGTCATGCTACGTTCCATTCGGATTATCTTAGCGATTGCTGCATTTTATGACTATGAAATCTGGCAGATGGATGTTAAAACCGCCTTGTTCAACGGTTATTTGGAGGAAGAGTTGTACATGGTACAACCCGATGGTTTTATTGATCCTGAACATCCTAAGAAGGTTTACAAGATCAAGCGTTCCATTTATGGACTTAAGCAAGCATCACGGAGTTGGAATCATCGTTTCGACCAAGTGATAAAAGAGAATGGTTTCATTCGATCCGTCGAGGAACCATGTCTATATATCAAGTCGAGTGGGAGCAAGATTTTCTTCCTAGTATTGTATGTCGATGACATACTCCTGATTGGGAATGACATACCTCTCTTATCTTCGGTTAAAGCATGGTTGAAAAACCATTTTCAGATGAAAGATCTGGGAGAGGCACAAAGAATTTTGGGCATCCGTATCTACGGGGATAGATCACGACGGATGTTATCTCTCAGTCAGGAGTCTTATATATATAAGATTCTAGAGAGATTCAGCATGACGAACTCCAAGAAAGGGTTCCTTCCTATGGCTACTAGGCTTCCCTTGAGCAAGTCTCAAGAAGCTAAGACATCGGAAGAAAAAGAGCGCATGAGTCGGATTCCTTATGCTTCAACTATAGGATCGATCATGTATGCCATGATATGCACACGTCCAGCTGTTGCATATGCATTGAGTATGACAAGTCGATTCCAAGCACATCCAGGTGAACAACACTGGATGGCTGTGAAAAACATTCTTAAGTACCTACGGAGGACTAAAGATTGGGGATTGACTTATTGAGGCGACACGAGGCTCTGCGCTTGATGCGTGTCTATTTTATGATGTTTTACATCCTTTTTTACACGCATTTAGTCACTCATTTACTATGTTTTAGCCTTTATTTCCCAACAATTGTCTACTTTCGTATTTTTATGCTCTTTTGCAGATTTATGCGGAAAAAGGACGATTTTATGCCAAATTCATGCCCTCGGGATTTTTCATAACCAAAGGAACGAAGGAAAGTCAACTGGAAGCATTGACCAAGTACCAAGAAGTCAAACCGAGACGAAACAAAGCGATCCTACAGGAAAAGCGGTCGACCGACCTACTATTTGGGTCGACCGACTTTACCTCTGTTTTGGAAAAGCCCATAAAATTCCTGAAGCCCGTAAACAGGTCGACCGACCTACTTGGTGGGTCGACCGATCTCTGCGCAGATCAGAAACTTTTTGGAAAGCCCATAAGAAGTGTTAGAGTCATTAGGAAACTCTAATTTTCCATCTATTTAAGCAAGCTACGTGATTAGGGTTTAAGTATCGATCATAATTCAGTTCTTAATCTAGAAATATTCTATCACCAAGTTCCTAATTTTAGTTTTCTCTTTAAGTTGTAATCTTTCAATAACTCTCAAGTACTTTAGTTTGTTCATCAATCATTCAAGCATTCAATAAAGTTTGTTCCTTTCCATCTCAATTCCAATTTCCGGTAATTCTTCTTTTAATTTATGCTTCATTGTTATTAGCTTAGAACTATTGTATTCGGTTTAAGGTGGATTCCCAAAGCTTTATTATTGATTGCATGTTTAGATTGATATTCATCATGATTTCCTTATTTATTCCTATTTTCGTTGTTGTTTTAGTAACCATGAGTAGCTAAATTTCATATGTTAGGATGTAGGGGGTGAATATGCGTAAGTAGTATAGGTTCCGAGACCAACCGTAGCAGGGCCGTGGTCGGCCGACCTATATAATGGGTCGGTCGACCGCGGCTGTGGTCAGCCGACTGGGCTAGCTGGTCGGTCGACCCACTCGCGTATGTATTCTGTTTCGTCTTGCTTTGTTGACTATAATAACCTGCAACGAGACCGAAAGGAGACTTGTAGGATGTTAGTAATGACCTACCCAAGATTGAGAGATATGGGAAGGGCATTGGTTTACACCTTAAGACGGCTAGGTTACTTAAGACTGAAAGGTATGTGACCCAGAATTTAGGAATCACCCTTATTGTTGACACCCAATAATTGTGAGACCTAGGAACTAATAGCATAGGCCGAGAGGAGCTATTAGGTACCATAGACCGAAAGGATATGTTACACCCCTTACGCGACTGCAATACATGTTGACCTTAGGATTTATATTACCTTAGCTATTTATTACCCAAACATCCTAGCATCTCTTTTAATATAGTTTTATTCTCAGCTTTAATTACTTGTTTATTTTAATCTTTGCCTTAGACTTAGTAAACAACCAATCAAACCCCCAAAAATTGTTACTTTAAACATTAACATCAAACAATAAACATTCCCCACCTCTGTAATACCCCGTATTTTAGCCTCGGTCAATGACAGTCAAACCGTGTTTTATACACGCATTTCAAACAGAATGTTTATAAATTATTTTACGTAAACTATTATTATTTTATAAATCGTATTTATACGATTATTTCGTATTACATAATCATTTTTATTTTGGACGATTATTTCATAAAACGGCATTTCATTCGTATTTCTTTAATTTTGATTATATATTTATAATTAAATATATTTCCTATTTTATATTTATTTTCACCTATACTTGTTTTATTATTTAAGTCGTAATTATATTTAAATCCTAATTTTTATATATTCTTATGTAAGTATTGATAATTTTATAATTAATTTAATTAATATTTACTGCTACAATAATTTAATTAGTATAACTATTTATTTGTCGTGTTGATTTCAAGTTATGAGTCGGAATGAAGTATATGTCCTTGGGAACCGTGTAATCAAACCCTAATTTTAACCCACTCATCTATATAGCCCATCTATGTAAACCCTAGCCCCACACCTTAAAATTATATCGACATCAACACCACAATTACATCGACACTAACCTCACATAAACCCTAATCAACTCCACCTCCTAACCTGCCTCCACATCTCGTATAAGCCCTATTCGCCACCTACCTCTTATGCCTCCACAACCGTACCTAAAAACGACCTGGAAACTGTGAATTTGAGGGAGAAAAACGCAGCATGAACAGCCCATCGCCACCATCGTTTACCTTGCACAACAATGTTAGTAAGTAGTTTATCGTGTTGTTTTATACTTTCAAGTATGTATACTAAAGTTGTATGTAACCCTTGTAGTACGTATAACACGTTTGTCTTCGTTAACCCACCGTAGGACCACCATGAGTGGTGCTTTAATCGCTATAATGTCGATAGTAAACAACCTTGCAATGCTCTGTTTCGTTTTCTTTTATTGTTTTCGAACTGTTGTTTTGCTTAGTACATGGTACGAGTGTCTCGGTAGTAGTGGTAGGGTGTTAGTATGCTATGTGGGTGGCTGTATGGTGGTGCGTGGTGGCCGGAGCACCACCATATTGGGACTGTTTTGAGGCGTTAAAAGTAGGGCAGCAACATACGGAATCCAGAACAGAGGATGATAGCGTGTGAGCAAGCCACTTAGGAAAGCTGTCATGGGACGTCGGAGGAGGAAGAGGGCTCAAGTGGACCACCCCTGGAACCACCGTGGGTCATTGGTGACAGTGGTGGTGGCTAGAGGTGGTGAGGGGCACGGTGGTGAGAGGAATTAGCGTGAGAAGAAGGGGTGTTCAGGCTAGTTGCTGCAACACCAAATGTCGGGTATGTGCAGGCTGTTTTGAGGTCTCGTGGTGGTTTCAGTGGTGGTCCCTGGTGGTGTCCAAGGGATGGAATTGGTAGTCGGTAGTGCGTAGTTGAGTTTAGTACAGTTGGTACTGGTCGTGGGTGGTTTGGTTGGTCGTGGTGGTGCTGCGAAGTAAGAGGGCAGAGTTGCGTTTTGGGGTTGGTCTGAATGTGATGTTGGTCGTGGGGTTTGATCCCTGGACCAAAGGGTAGGGGGCTGTTTTGTTTGTTTATGTTTATTATGTTTATTATTATTATTATTATTATTATTATTATTATTATTATTATTATTATTATTATTATTATTATAATTATTATTATTACTATTATTATTAATTATTATTATTATTATTAATTATTATTGTAAATATATTATTGTTAGTATCATTGATTTGTTATCATTCATTATTCTTGTTATTATTATTGTGGTTAGTAGTGGTATTATTATTATTATAAGTATTTATAATTTATGGGACGGTTATTGATATTATTTGTTTAGTTATGTTGATGTTGTTAATGATTTAAATTGTTTAGTTCAAGTTTATTCAGTTGGGATTAATTAGTTGAACTGGTTTAGTTAACTTGTTTAATAGTGTTGTGACGGTAATTTTAATTAATCACCTAATCGAGTTAATTGACTAGCCGTGCTTAATATCGTCTCGTTATGCGTAATACATTACTTGGTTAATTATATTGATTAGTTGTTATATTATACCTTGTTTAAGTAGTTATATTAGTTAGTAAATATTATTCATATTATATTTGTTAGGTAACGGTTTTGAAGTGGCAGAAATCTGTTACTTATTGGCTTGCCATTGGACTATATTGCTATCCAGGTAGGATACACTGGCACTATACTCTATGATGTGTTATGAATGAGTGTTAAATTGTGTGTTATGGATGCTGAGCATGATTGATATGATAATGATATTGGTTGGATTGAGTGTTGATTATTATTAGTGGCATGAGCATGGCATTATTTAATAGTATGATTGATTAAGAGTATTGTTGCATTTATGATTATGACATATGCATTGGTTACTGAGAAAGATGTGAATCATATGTTGTTCTGATATAAAGCCCAGGGTGGTTCTGCAGACCAGGCCTGGTGTCTTATCAGCTATTGAGCTGGTGTTCGGTGACGACCGATTATAGTCTGCCGGGAGGTTCGGTATGGCTGGGTGTTCCGGGTTTGAGATGGTGATTGAGATTGAGATTGAGATTGAGCTCGAGCATATCATTGCATTCGCATATCATAATTGTTGCATTATCTATTTTTGTGTTATCCTACTCAACCGCGAGGTTGACAGTGTATTCGTGTACACCTACGATGATCCGGAATGGGGAGTAGATTCTACAGGTCAGAGACATATGGATTAGGAGCATGGGGCATGGAGAGAGACATGGCTTGGACCTACTTAGAATTAGATCACATACTTAGATGTTATCAGTTGTACTTTTATTCTTTGCGTAATAGTTGTAATATCAAAAGTTCAAATTTAATCAGTTTTATATAAAGTACTTTGGTTTGTTTTACTTTGTTATTCACTACCTCGGACATTCCGAGATGGTAACAACTCTATTTATTTGAGAATGTCTTGCTAAAGGCTCTTAAATAAATGGGGGTGTTACAAAGTGGTATCAGAGCGAACGATCCTCAGGCCTAAACCAAATGAAAAAAAAAATGAACATAGGAAGAGTCAAATAAAATGAACCCCAGGCTAGTAACTGTTAGGAGCCCCAGGATTGGGATGAGTTAGGGGCCCCCTCAAACCAAGCCACTGGCCCTTTCAGTCTGACCTGGTAACCCTTGAGTGATGCATAGAGTGGGTAGTAACAAATAAAAGATCAGACGTTGCCTATTCTGTACTAACAGTTTTGCAGGAGCGGAATGAGGTAAGTAATGATATGATACATGGGTAATGATGTGCAATGAAAGGATATGGTTGGTGATCTGTATTGTGAAACATGATATCGATATTGAATGTGGCTGAGATATATGATTTCCAAGTATTAAGAACATGAGTATGAGTATATGAGTTTGGAATATGTATGCGGTTAGATGAACCCCGAACCCTTAGGTAGAGATATAGTATAATGATATGTGTAATGAGTTGATGATAGGTAGCACCTTAGTTGATTTAATTTTCGGTTCCGCAATCTCTACCGTTTTCTAGATGGCAATTTCGGTTTGACATAATGAATGCCTTTTTATTTGGAACAATGTGATTTAAATGCTTCAAATGATATGTCAACATGTTTTGGAAGAAGGATGATTGTATTTCAATGTGATAATGTGGAGTGATTTTAAGGAACAAAATTTTCAATAAATTTCCAGAATGTTAACTTGTTTGTACGGGCTACCATTTAAATGTGTTCCCTATACGAATATGGAAATTTTATGCATGATAGTGTTCTGAATTAACTTTCCATATTTTTGGTTTCATGTTAAAACGACTTATACTTTGGAGAGAAATAAATATTTTAGTCGACAGTGGTCAGATTGTCACAGTACAATTCTGTTTTGACCCGTGTTGTTGCAAGGGAAAATCATTTAACAGGTATTTATTGTTTGTGCATAATTCCAACTCCAATGTTTAGAATATTCATTCGCACTTTCAAAATTATAAGCCTCGTAAAATGGTAAGTTGTTATTTAATAGTGATTTTTGAAACTTGTCCAAATTTCTGTCTAAGTGCTGTAAAGTTTTTGTTCCAACCAACTGAGTTGTAAAGGTTGTTATAAATAATTTCTTAAGCTTTGCAATTGGTTCTTTTCCTATGATTATTTAAATTCATAATATTTTTCTAAAACTATAATATCTCACAAAATGACTGAACGGTTATTTATTTATGATTTTTGGAAGTTGCTGCATGATGTTTGATTGTTGAAATTGTGAGTTATGTGGGTTTCATATAAAAGTTTAACCAAACATGAATCATGCGATGTAACCATGTAATACTCTGATGTGTCTTTAGTAACATGAAAAGTAGGCATATGATATGAAGATGGACCTTATTATATAATAATATAACCTTCATCATTTTGGCGAATTTTACATAAAGTCAGTTTCAACCGACACTAATGTTATGCCACATGGCGAATTGCATATTGTTATGTTCAAATCTGATCACAATATATTGAATTAGTAATTTGGTTGACATGTGAATTGTGGGAATGCTAGTTTTGTCTTCGATCTGTAACTTGTAAAGTCGTCAGTGATTCGTGTTTATATACTGCCATTAATTACAATTTTATCATTTTGAAAGTTCAAAATGTTTTCAAGGTGATAATCCATGATAAAATTGATGTTTGATAATTATGGTAATTACTTTGCAACATAACAGAACCTGTAGCTATATGTTTATGAAATTTTGCTTGAATACGAAATTGTTCCACATGATATAAATCTCTTATGTTGCAAGTTATATTCATCACTAGTTTCATGATAAATGATGTAAATGTGTTAATTTTGTGTCAAATTTCCAAGGGTAGATAAGTGTTAGTTGCCTTGATTTTATTGTATAGCATGAAATTGACGAGTATGTTTTGTTGCTTTCAAAGTCGAATGCTAGTTGCCCTTATAGCGTAATTAACTTATCTGATGGTTTGAGTCTGTTGTATTGATGATCTTTTTGAGCAACGGATGTGAAATTTTAAAATGGGTTACGGGGATGTAACCATGTTTTAAGGAGGATAGGAATGTAAACTCTTAACGATTTATGACATCGCTAATTGGTATGTCGTGATTGTTTGAATATACTTGATAATCCTGTTTACTAATGTTATGCATTATACTGTGATTCGTGAAGTATCTTTTAACTTAGTTATGCGTTAAACTTTGGGGACAAAGTTTTCTTAACGAGAGTAGAATGTAACAGCTCGTGTTTTGAAGTCTATATAAGTGCTACTTGTGATTATTTCATGCTTGATATATGTTTCTTTACCGTTATGGGGTGGCGAACTTCGGGACGAAGTTCATTCTAAGGAGGGAAGACTGTAATACCCCGTATTTTAGCCTCGGTCAATGACAGTCAAACCGTGTTTTATACACTCATTTCAAACAGAATGTTTATAAATTATTTTACGTAAACTATTATTATTTTATAAATCGTATTTCTACGATTATTTCGTATTACATAATCATTTTTATTTTGGACGATTATTTCATAAAACGGCATTTCATTCGTATTTCTTTAATTTTGATTATATATTTATAATTAAATATATTTCCTATTTTATATTTATATTCACCTATACTTGTTTTATTATTTAAGTCGTAATTATATTTAAATCCTAATTTTTATATAGGGTTATTTCATGGGAATAATCCAACCTATGTCTCATCTTCTCATACTAATCCATACTAACGATTAACTAAGAAAAATCCAACCTATAACCTCACTTATCTTTCATTGAACTTTGACTATTTTTAAACTCTTCTTATCGGTAGGTTAGTACGTCACCTTCACTTACTTTTTGTCCAGGAAGAAGGAAAAACAAAAAGTGAGTCAAGGTGACTTGCTTGCTTATCGAAAATAAGAGTTCAAAAATAGACAAAGTTCAATGAAAGATAATTGAGGTCATAGGTTGGATTTTTCTCAGTTAATCGTTAGTATAGATTAATATGAGAAGATGAGGTATAGGTTGGATTATTCCTATGAAATAAACCTTTTATATATTCTTATGTAAGTATTGATAATTTTATAATTAATTTAATTAATATTTACTACTACAATAATTTAATTAGTATAACTATTTATTTGTCGTGTTGATTTCAAGTTATGAGTCGGAATGAAGTATATGTCCTTGGGAACCGTGTAATCGAACCCTAATTTTAACCCACTCATCTATATAGCCCATCTATGTAAACCCTAGCCCCACACCTTAAAATTATATCGACATCAACACCACAATTACATCGCCACTAACCTCACATAAACCCTAATCAACTCCACTTCCTAACCTGCCTCCACATCTCGTATAAGCCCTATTCGCCACCTACCTCTTATGCCTCCACAACCGTACCTAAAAACGACCTGGAAACTGTGAATTTGAGGGAGAAAAACGCAGCATGAACAACCCATCGCCACCATCGTTTACCTTGCACAACAATGTTAGTAAGTAGTTTATCGTGTTGTTTTATACTTTCAAGTATGTATACTAAAGTTGTAACACCCCCATTTACCTAGGAGCCTGAACTAGGTCTTCCAGAGTAAATAGGACTGTTACCATCCTGGATGAACCAGGGTTGTAGATAATCACAGTGAAAGACACACAGTACTTTAATTTATAAACGATCAAACTGAAAGCTATTACAAAGCAAAGTCCAACTAAAGTTCCAAAACAACTGTTACAAAACAAGTGAAGACTATAAGAAACTAAGTGATCTAAACTAGGTCGGTCCAATCCATGTCTCTCCTCCATGCCCAAGTCCTAATCCATCTGTCTCTGACCTGAAAGATCTACTCCCCATTCCGGATCATTGTAGGTGAACACGAATACACTGTCAACCTCGCGGTTGAGTAGGATAACACAATAATATAAAATGCAACAATGTAATATGCAAATGCAATGCCAATGCTGAGCTCAATCACAACCCGAAACACCAATCATAACCCGAAACACCAAGCCATACCGAACCTCCCGGCAGACTATAATCGACCGTCGTCGAATACCAGCATAAGGCTGAAGACACCAGGCCTGGCCTGCAGACCACCCTGGGCTTTATATCAAATAATATATGTCACCTCCTTCTCAATAATGCAAATGACATGCTTATGGATGCAATATTAAACAACTTGTACTTGAACACCAAATTCATATAACCATGCTTGCACTCGTAATACACAATATAAACACCCATTCATTTTACATCTTAGAATATAGTTCAGTGTATCCTACCTGGAATAGCAGTCTGCAAACAAGCAATCACCGACTAGTAATGTTCCTCCTCAAATTCCGTTCCTATAAATATTACTTACATCAATTTCTAAACATGCATCCAAGTACAATTAACTAATCATAAACTTACTGAGATAGCACTTACTAATTATAGTACTTACTAAAAATAGGCTTACTAAAATTAGCATACAACACTTATCACCATTCCTAACCCAATAACATACTTAACCTCATTACTAACATTAATACCAATCATGCATAACAACAATATAAAGTAATAATGATAATAATAATAATAATAATAACAATATTAATAATAATAATAATAATAATAATAATAATAATAATAATAATAATAATTCAACGCATAACCACAACAGCCCGATCAAACGACACGCGAACAGCCCCTGCTACCAGCCCGTACACCCCCTGACCTGCGCCTAAACAGACCACCACGACCTTCTTTCGCTGCCTCTAACCCCGCCCCTGTCACCACCGTGCTCACCACTGAACCACGGTGACTCCAGGGGTGGTGCTCTTGGCTGTCGACCTTCCCAACCACCATCAACACGACCGTGACTAACCCAGGAACCACCACTGCCCCTCTGTTTCATACGCACGACACCAGCGAAACCTGCTCTAAAACCGACACCAACCACCATTTACCACCACGATAACCACCATAATATTGCCGTGACTACCACCTTTACCAACACTTTACTAATTAAACAGACCAAGACCAGAATAGCATTCGAATCCTAACTCCAAAACACGCGTTCAGACACCACCAGAAACTAAAGAAAACGACTCTGACACAGGCATAATTAACCCACCAGACAGACGCCACCTGTACCCACGACCCACCGTGACAACCACCCATCGACTCCCTAGACTACCACCATTCTACTGACCCTAATTCCCATAACCACCAAGTACAGGGATCTTATCGAATTCAACCCGAAAACGACTGGCTTTTACGCTCTGTTCTGAACAGCCCAGAAGCGACTCCTACCCAGAAACGAAAAGCTCAAGGAGACGACTTAAAGACATAGAAGACGGTTTATAAAAGATTAAAACATGAAGAACTCCTAACACAGATTATAAATTTACAAATAAACATGATTTTAGTTGTAGGATACAAACACAGATTAACGTAGAAAGAAAGGCAGAAGAACGAAATTTCCAGAAAACGAGATAGCATTGCGTTCGTACCTACTTGCCCTTGCCAAAGACCACCCTTAAACCCTTAGAACCACCGTGCAAATCCCTCCTTTGCAAACCCAGCAGTGACAACAGTCGGATTGGTGTAAGTGTTTGTGAAGATTAGGTCGATGGAGGTTGTATAAGCAAGTATTTATAAGGCGGCTGAGACTTGATTTCAGGATTTCTGAAATCAAGAGGCAATAATCGTGTATGGGCTAGGGTTTGGGCACGCGACCCTAGGCCCAACCGACTCCAATACCCATGTAAAGTCAACCCAGCACGCACCCCAAAGTCCACATAACATGAGTCAAGTACGGGTTCGTTATATACTCACTTATACGATTCTAAAAACGACACCTAAAACACCTAGTCCACCAAGTTAACATCGCTTTTAATATTACTCATCGACATCGAAAACTAATAAAGTTTAACAAAGAAATATAATTAAACGACATAAAATACGAGGTATTACAGTCTTCCCCCCTTAAAATGAACTTCGTCCCGAAGTTCACCATCCCGAGGTCAAAATTGGTCACTAAGCACGTAACGAACAAAGATGTCACACTTTTAAAAGCTAACAAAGGCGCGTAAAACACGAAATGTCACACTCTACCCTCCTAAAAAGAAAGTTACGTCCTCGTAACATACCTTAATTAAAAAGATCAGGATACTTTTCCCTCATCGCAACTTCAGTCTCCCAAGTAGCCTCCTCGACATTATGATTGGTCCACAATACTTTCACGAGCGCGGTCTCCCCATTTCTGGTTTTCCTCACTTTTCTGTCAAGGATCTCTTTGGGTCGTTCCTCATAGGTCAACTGCTCATCGACCTCAATAACCTCATGATCAAGGATATGCGAAGGATCACTGATATATCTCCTTAGTTGCGATACATGGAATACGTTGTGCACCCTGGCTAACGCTGGAGGTAGAGCTAATCGATAAGCTACCTCACCAACTCGCTCTAAAATCTCGAATGGCCCAATGAACTTCTGGCTCAACTTGCCCCGCTTACCAAACCTCATCACTCCTCGCATAGGTGACACTTTCAGCAACACTTTCTCTCCTGCCTCGAATGTGATGTCACTCCTCTTTAGGTCGGCATAACTCTTCTGTCTATCTTGGGCCGCTCTCATTTTCTGTCGAATCACCTGGACCTGTGCTATCATTTCCTGAATCATCTCAGGTCCCAAAGTCACTACATCGGCTCTATCATCCCAACAAACTGGACTCCTACACTTCCTCCCATATAATGCCTCAAAAGGGGCCATCCCAATGCTAGTATGATAGCTATTGTTGTACGAAAACTCGATCAAGTCAAGTCTGTCCTCCCAAGATCCCCCAAACTCGAGTACACAAGCCCTCAACATATCCTCTAGTGTCTGGATAGTCCTCTCTGTTTGACCGTCTGTCGCCGGATGAAACGCTGTACTCATCTTCAAGGTAGTTCCCATCAACGTTTGCAGCTCTTGCCAAAACTTGGAGATAAACCGGGAATCACGATCAGAAACAATATCTTTAGGTACTCCATGAAGCTTTACCACATGCTTGATGTAGGCCTTAGCCAACTCAGCTTTACTCCACGTCTCCTTCATCGGAATAAAATGAGCTGATTTAGTTAGTCTATCCACGATCACCCATATCATATCATTCCCTTTTGAAGTCCTAGGTAAGCGCACAATGAAATCCATGGAAATGCTTTCCCACTTCCATTCAGGTACATCCAGAGGTTGCAACTTCCCTTGCGGCCTCTTATGCTCCCCTTTGACCCTCTGACATACCAAGCAACGAGAGACAAATTCAGCCACCTCTTGCTTCATCTTTGGCCACCAAAAAGCTTTCTTTAGATCTTTGTACAACTTATCCCCTCCAGGATGAACGGAATAAGGTGTAGAATGAGCTTCGACCAGAATCTTTCTCTTCAATTCTTCATCGTCAGGTACACACCATCTCCCATCAAATCTCAAACTATCGTCACTGTGAACCTCGAACTTAGAATATGGCTCGGCGTCACTAGCTTTGCTCACTGCCTCACGCCACTTCTGAATTCTTGGATCACCCTTCTGGCGTTCTCGGATCTCGGTATATAACTCAGGCTCGATTGTTAAATCTCCCATGGTTTCACCTTTCTTGATCACTGCAATTCCCATCTGCCCTAACTCACGATACATACTCAGTCTCGATCTTGCTGTGCATAGAGCGTGAACTGATTTCCTACTCAATGCATCAGCCACCACGTTCGCTTTCCCTTCCTTGTACAGAATCTCCATGTCGTAGTCCCCAATAAGTTCGATCCATCTCCTCTGACGCATGTTCAGCTCTCTCTGGGTATAAATGTATTTTAAGCTCTTATGATCGGAATACACCTTAAATGTAGCTCCATAGAGATAATGTCGCCACAGTTTTAGTGCAAAAACCACTGCTCCCAGCTCCAAATCATGCGTCGGATAATTCTCCTCATATGGCTTCAGCTGCCTAGAAGCATAGGCGATTACTTTCCCATTCTGCATCAGCACACATCCCAGTCCCTTCTTTGAAGCATCAGTGTATACTTCGAAATTCTCACTTCCTTCTGGCAAAGCAAGGATAGGAGCTGAAGTAAGACGCTCCTTCAATTCCAGAAACGCCTCTTCGCAGCTCTCATCCCAGACAAATCTATTCTCTTTCCGCATCAAAAAAGTCATTGGCTTGGCTATTTTTGAGAAGTCCTTCACAAATCTTCTATAGTAACCGGCCAAACCCAAGAAACTTCGAATGTCAGCCACATTTTTCGGTCGCTCCCATTTCGAAACGGCTTCAATCTTGCTAGGATCAACAGAAACACCCTCCTTAGACACCACATGACCCAGAAATGCAACCTTTTCGAGCCAGAATTCGCACTTACTCAACTTAGCATACAATTGATGATCCCTCAAGGTCTGTAAGACCAAACTCAAATGTTTAGCATGCTCTTCCCTGTTCTTCGAATACACCAAGATGTCATCAATAAACACCACCACAAACTGGTCCAGATAGGGACTAAACACTCTGTTCATTAAATCCATGAAAACAGCAGGTGCATTAGTCAAACCAAATGGCATCACTACAAATTCATAATGCCCATACCTCGACCTGAACGCAGTCTTGTGAATATCTGCATCTTTGATTCTCAGCTGATGATACCCTGACCGCAAATCGATCTTGGAAAACACACCAGCCCCGCTCAACTGGTCAAAAAGATCATCGATGCGAGGTAAAGGGTATCGGTTCTTGATTGTCACGTTGTTAAGCTCCCTATAATCCACGCACAACCTCATCGTTCCGTCCTTCTTCTTTACAAACAAAACTGGTGCTCCCCAAGGTGACACACTTGGTCTTACGTATCCCTTGCTTGCTAGCTCATCCAACTGCTTTCTCAACTCCTCCAATTCCTTAGGTCCCATGCGATAAGGTGCTTTAGAAATTGGCTCAGCCCCAGGTTTCAGATCAATGCCAAAATCCAAGTCCCTCTTTGGTGGTAACCCAGGAATTTCTTCTGGAAACACGTCTTCAAAATCTCTTACCACATCGATCTCCCTGGCTTGGGGTTTCTCTGCAGTCAAGTCTCTCACATGGCATAGTAGCATCTCATCGCCCCTCTTTAGGCAGGTCTTCAGCGCATTGATAGATATCAGCTTCAGTTTAGGTTTCACAGAATATCCTTTGTAGGATACCCTCACTCCCTTAGGTCCCCTCAAAGTGATCTTTCCTTGGTAACAATCAATGTAGGCTTTATACTTTTTCAGCCAATCCATGCCCAGTATCACCTCAAAGCCTCCTAAGGGAAATTCTATCAAGTCTGACTCAAAACTTACAGCCCCTACTTGGATCATTACATTGTTATAGACTTTATTACAAGCTATGGACTCCCCAGACGGTATGATTACAGAATCAGCTATACAATTATAGACATCGAGTCCTATAACCCTAGCATGCTCCGCAGATATGAAAGAATTCGAGGCACCAGAATCAAATAAAACGTAAGTAGGAAAGGATTGTACTAGAAATGTACCCGTGACAACGTGAGCATCCTCCTCTGCAGCCTCCTTGCCCATCATGAACAGAGCTCCACTCTTCTTGGCTGTAGTCTGATTGACGGATGCAGCTCCGCTCTGGTTACTAGCCTCGGCAAGATTCTTTTGGAAGGTGTTGTTCCCACTACCCTGGTTTCCCTGGTAGCGGTTCTGATTATTGTAGTTGCCATAACTCCGCTGGTAGCTGTTACCTCCAGATTTGTTGTTGCCCGAGTAACTCGCATTTGGTGTTCTGAAGCCACCACTTTGATTTCCCCGATTATAACTGTTTCCGGCGCTCTGAGTCCCAACCCAGCAGTTGGATACCTTGTGCCCATACTTTCCACATTTGAAACAGGTAGGTTTTGCAAAGTTTGTTCCGGACATAGAACGGTTTCCACCTCGATTTTCATTTCTCCCTGATGCATTGTTAGAGAAGAAAGATCGGTACTGATTGTTTGATTTCTTGCTTCCTGAACCCTCAGTTGTTGACTCGACCTTCCTTTTCTCCCCCTTAGTCTTCTCTTCCTCCTTAATCTGGTCAGCTAGCCTTTCTGCCTGGCCAGCCCTCTCATAGATATCTTCCACCGTCGTGGGCTTGGTTGCCAGCATGCTTCTCTTGATGTTGAGAGTCAGTCCCTTCTCAAACCTTGCTGCTAACATCTCCTGTGTGTAGCCTAAGTCAGCTACATTCTCTGCCAGCTGTAAAAACTTACTGTGATACTCCTCCACAGTCATCCCTTCAGCCATTTGGAAAGAATCGAACTCTGCTCTCAGCTTCCCTTTTACATGCTCCGGCACGAACTTAGAGGATAAAATCCCCCTGAATTCTTCCCAGCGTACATATTCCGACCCAATCTCTTCCGCAGCAGCCTTGATCTCTTCTTTGTTGTTATTCCACCATAATCTAGCTGTACCTTTCAGATAGAATACAGCTTGATCCACCTTCATAGATTCCGGTACAGATAATAGTTCGAAGATACTCTCGAACTCTCGGCACCACTCTGCTAGTAAAATCGGTGCCCCTTCCCCATCGTACTTGGTGGGGTTATGCCTTGAGATATTGTTGCTCATCTTGACTGCATCAGATTGAGTGTTCGCCCCAATCTTAGCTAGGAGAGCAGCGTTCATAGCTACTAGGCGATCGTATTCCTCTCGCGATACATTATCAGTGTTGGTTTCTCTCCTGGGAGGCATTTTGCTACACAGGTGACAAAATTTTATGAGCATCCTAGATAGATTCCTATTCTGTCTTAATCTTACTTGCATACATTCTCAGCATGCAAATCTTTTCATACGATTAAATCCTCATTAAAGGTCTACCTAAAGGCTTAGGGATCACATAACCACATGCATATACAAATCTCACTTATAAACGAAATTAAGATATAAACTCATGTTCTTAATGCTTGCAAATAACGCATATACATGCCACTCATCATGTTCTCAATGTGAAAATAACATATATACATGCCTTACAGTATACATATATATACTTATTCATCTTTCACATCATAACTTACCTCATTCCCTTAGCGCTGAAAGGTTAGTGCATATACATATATTATATTTACCTTGGGTCCAAGACTACCCACACTCTTCAACTCTCAAGGTAACCAGGTTAGACTGAAAGGGCCAGTGGCTTGGTTTGAGGGGGCCCCTAACTCATCCCAATTCCTATGGGGCTCCTATCAGCTACTAGCCTGGGGTTTATTTTATTTAGACACTCCTATGTTCATTAATTTCATTTTAGTTTAGGCCTGAGGATCGTTCGCTCTGATACCACTTTGTAACACCCCCATTTACCTAGGAGCCTGAACTAGGTCTTCCAGAGTAAATAGGACTGTTACCATCCTGGATGAACCAGGGTTGTAGATAATCACAGTGAAAGACACACAGTACTTTAATTTATAAACGATCAAACTGAAAGCTATTACAAAGCAAAGTCCAACTAAAGTTCCAAAACAACTGTTACAAAACAAGTGAAGACTATAAGAAACTAAGTGATCTAAACTAGGTCGGTCCAATCCATGTCTCTCCTCCATGCCCAAGTCCTAATCCATCTGTCTCTGACCTGAAAGATCTACTCCCCATTCCGGATCATTGTAGGTGAACACGAATACACTGTCAACCTCGCGGTTGAGTAGGATAACACAATAATATAAAATGCAACAATGTAATATGCAAATGCAATGCCAATGCTGAGCTCAATCACAACCCGAAACACCAATCATAACCCGAAACACCAAGCCATACCGAACCTCCCGGCAGACTATAATCGACCGTCATCGAATACCAGCATAAGGCTGAAGACACCAGGCCTGGCCTGCAGACCACCCTGGGCTTTATATCAAATAATATATGTCACCTCCTTCTCAATAATGCAAATGACATGCTTATGGATGCAATATTAAACAACTTGTACTTGAACACCAAATTCATATAACCATGCTTGCACTCGTAATACACAATATAAACACCCATTCATTTTACATCTTAGAATATAGTTCAGTGTATCCTACCTGGAATAGCAGTCTGCAAACAAGCAATCACCGACTAGTAATGTTCCTCCTCAAATTCCGTTCCTATAAATATTACTTACATCAATTTCTAAACATGCATCCAAGTACAATTAACTAATCATAAACTTACTGAGATAGCACTTACTAATTATAGTACTTACTAAAAATAGGCTTACTAAAATTAGCATACAACACTTATCACCATTCCTAACCCAATAACATACTTAACCTCATTACTAACATTAATACCAATCATGCATAACAACAATATAAAGTAATAATGATAATAATAATAATAATAATAACAATATTAATAATAATAATAATAATAATAATAATAATAATAATAATAATAATAATAATAATTCAACGCATAACCACAACAGCCCGATCAAACGACACGCGAACAGCCCCTGCTACCAGCCCGTACACCCCCTGACCTGCGCCTAAACAGACCACCACGACCTCCTTTCGCTGCCTCTAACCCCGCCCCTGTCACCACCGTGCTCACCACTGAACCACGGTGACTCCAGGGGTGGTGCTCTTGGCTGTCGACCTTCCCAACCACCATCAACACGACCGTGACTAACCCAGGAACCACCACTGCCCCTCTGTTTCATACGCACGACACCAGCGAAACCTGCTCTAAAACCGACACCAACCACCATTTACCACCACGATAACCACCATAATATTGCCGTGACTACCACCTTTACCAACACTTTACTAATTAAACAGACCAAGACCAGAATAGCATTCGAATCCTAACTCCAAAACACGCGTTCAGACACCACCAGAAACTAAAGAAAACGACTCTGACACAGGCATAATTAACCCACCAGACAGACGCCACCTGTACCCACGACCCACCGTGACAACCACCCATCGACTCCCTAGACTACCACCATTCTACTGACCCTAATTCCCATAACCACCAAGTACAGGGATCTTATCGAATTCAACCCGAAAACGACTGGCTTTTACGCTCTGTTCTGAACAGCCCAGAAGCGACTCCTACCCAGAAACGAAAAGCTCAAGGAGACGACTTAAAGACATAGAAGACGGTTTATAAAAGATTAAAACATGAAGAACTCCTAACACAGATTATAAATTTACAAATAAACATGATTTTAGTTGTAGGATACAAACACAGATTAACGTAGAAAGAAAGGCAGAAGAACGAAATTTCCAGAAAACGAGATAGCATTGCGTTCGTACCTACTTGCCCTTGCCAAAGACCACCCTTAAACCCTTAGAACCACCGTGCAAATCCCTCCTTTGCAAACCCAGCAGTGACAACAGTCGGATTGGTGTAAGTGTTTGTGAAGATTAGGTCGATGAAGGTTGTATAAGCAAGTATTTATAAGGCGGCTGAGACTTGATTTCAGGATTTCTGAAATCAAGAGGCAATAATCGTGTATGGGCTAGGGTTTGGGCACGCGACCCTAGGCCCAACCGACTCCAATACCCATGTAAAGTCAACCCAGCACGCACCCCAAAGTCCACATAACATGAGTCAAGTACGGGTTCGTTATATACTCACTTATACGATTCTAAAAACGACACCTAAAACACCTAGTCCACCAAGTTAACATCGCTTTTAATATTACTCATCGACATCGAAAACTAATAAAGTTTAACAAAGAAATATAATTAAACGACATAAAATACGAGGTATTACAAAAGTTGTATGTAACCCTTGTCGTACGTATAACACGTTTGTCTTCGTTAACCCACCGTAGGACCACCGTGAGTGGTGCTTTAATCGCCATAACGTCGATAGTAAACAACCTTGTCATGCTCTGTTTCGTTTTCTTTTATTGTTTTCGAACTGTTGTTTTGCTTAGTACATGGTACGAGTGTCTCGGTAGTAGTGGTAGGGTGTTAGTATGCTATGTGGGTGGCTGTATGGTGGTGCGTGGTGGCCGGAGCACCACCATATTGGGACTGTTTTGAGGCGTTAAAAGTAGGGCAGCAACATACGGAATCCAGAACAGAGGATGATAGCGTGTGAGCAAGCCACTTAGGAAAGCTGTCATGGGACGTCGGAGGAGGAAGAGGGCTCGAGTGGACCACCCCTGGAACCACCGTGGGTCATTGGTGACAGTGGTGGTGGCCAGAGGTGGTGAGGGGCACGGTGGTGAGAGGAATTAGCGTGAGAAGAAGGGGTGTTCAGGCTAGTTGCTGCAACACCAAATGTCGGGTATGTGCAGGCTGTTTTGAGGTCTCGTGGTGGTTTCAGTGGTGGTCCCTGGTGGTGTCCAAGGCATGGAATTGGTAGTCGGTAGTGCGTAGTTGAGTTTAGGACAGTTGGTACTGGTCGTGGGTGGTTTGGTTGGTCGTGGTGGTGCTGTGAAGTAAGAGGGCAGAGTTGCGTTTTGGGGTTGGTCTGAATGTGATGTTGGTCGTGGGGTTTGATCCCTGGACCAAAGGGTAGGGGGCTGTTTTGATTGTTTATGTTTATTATTATTATTATTATTATTATTATTATTATTATTATTATTATTATTATTATTATTATTATTATTATTATTATTATTATTATTATTATTATTATTATTATTATTATTATTATTATTATTATTATTATTATTATTATTATTATTATTATTATTATTATTATTATTATTATTATTATTATTATTATTATTATTATTATTATTATTATTATTATTATTATTATTATTATTATTATTATTATTATTATTATTATTATTATTATTATTATTATTATTATTATTATTATTATTATTATTATTATTATTATTATTATTATTATTATTATTATTATTATTATTATTATTATTATTATTATTATTATTATTATTATTATTATTATTATTATTATTATTATTATTATTATTATTATTATTATTATTATTATTATTATTATTATTATTATTATTATTATTATTATTATTATTATTATTATTATTATTATTATTATTATTATTATTATTATTATTATTATTATTATTATTATTATTATTATTATTATTATTATTATTATTATTATTATTATTATTATTATTATTATTATTATTATTATTATTATTATTATTATTATTATTATTATTATTATTATTATTATTATTATTATTATTATTATTATTATTATTATTATTATTATTATTATTATTATTATTATTATTATTATTATTATTATTATTATTATTATTATTATTATTATTATTATTATTATTATTATTATTATTATTATTATTATTATTATTATTATTATTATTATTATTATTATTATTATTATTATTATTATTATTATTATTATTATTATTATTATTATTATTATTATTATTATTATTATTATTATTATTATTATTATTATTATTATTATTATTATTATTATTATTATTATTATTATTATTATTATTATTATTATTATTATTATTATTATTATTATTATTATTATTATTATTATTATTACTATTATTATTAATTATTATTGTAAATATATTATTGTTAGTATCATTGATTTGTTATCATTCATTATTCTTGTTATTATTATTGTGGTTAGTAGTGGTATTATTATTATTATAAGTATTTATAATTTATGGGACGGTTATTGATATTACTTGTTTAGTTATGTTGATGTTGTTAATGATTTAAATTTTTTAGTTCAAGTTTATTTAAATTGTTGATGTTGTTCTGATATAAAGCCCAGGGTGGTTCTGCAGACCAGGCCTGGTGTCTTATCAGCTATTGAGCTGGTGTTCGGTGACGACCGATTATAGTCTGCCGGGAGGTTCGGTATGGCTGGGTGTTTCGGGTTTGAGATGGTGATTGAGATTGAGATTGAGATTGAGCTCGAGCATATCATTGCATTCGCATATCATAATTGTTGCATTATCTATTTTTGTGTTATCCTACTCAACCGCGAGGTTGACAGTGTATTCGTGTACACCTACGATGATCCGGAATGGGGAGTAGATTCTACAGGTCAGAGATAGATGGATTAGGAGCATGGGGCATGGAGAGAGACATGGCTTGGACCTACTTAGAATTAGATCACATACTTAGATGTTATCAGTTGTACTTTTATTCTTTGCGTAATAGTTGTAATATCAAAAGTTCAAATTTAATCAGTTTTATATAAAGTACTTTGGTTTGTTTTACTTTGTTATTCACTACCTCGGACATTCCGAGATGGTAACAACTCTATTTATTTGAGAATGTCTTGCTAAAGGCTCTTAAATAAAAGGGGGTGTTACAACCTCCTTGTGGTTCGACCCTGACTTTCACTATCTATTGTTAAGGTTAGGAATTATAAATTTTAACTTTGGTACCCTCAACGACGGGCATCAAATTTTGGCGCCGTTGCCGGTGAGGTGACGCTAGTGTTTATTGTTTTGTTTATGTTTTCCCTTTTTCTTTTACCGTCATGACCATCGCCCCTTTCCCGCAACTCGAGCATGAACCATTACATATCTATTGTGGTAGATTAACCTCTTTCCTTTCTCAGTCGGACTATCCTGTTAGTATTGGGGAGGTTTGTCGTATCTTTTATGATGGAGTTACTGGTAAGACCCTGATCGAGATTGAGAGGAAGTGTGGATGGGAATTTTTAGACTTACCCTACGAGAAGCAATGGGAGCTTCTCAAACACCTTATCCAAGCCAGTGAAGATACGGAGAGGTATGAGGACGTCAATATTAGTAGCCCGGATATTCCTGTCGAGTGTGATCCTATCACACCCGTTACTAAAGAGTCACTCATTCTTAAGGATGAGTATGATAGGTTACTCGATTCCCTTTCCCTCCCCGTTGATGATACTGACTTGGATTTGGATACAGCTAATGAGTTAGGCCTTCACCCCTTGACTGACCAACCTATTTTTATAGGTGTTAGTAATGAACATGTCCCTGACACATTTGAACCCTCGGTTGATGAACCTTGCTTTTTGCAGGATTCATTTATTGACAGTTCTGATGTTTTTAATAATATTAATGAATGTTCTATGCAAGGATCCTTTACAAAGGATCCTTCGGAGGCTTTGATATGTTTTGAGACATGTGCAGGTGAATCTCTCGCTCAGGAGGCTAATTTGGATGCTCCAGAAATTGCGACACTAGTGATAGAGTCTATAGGCGGTAGAAAGAGAGATGTTCTCGATCGAGTAGTACCACTTACTCGATCAAATAATATAGAGAACGAGGTCACTCAAGCAAGTGACCATTTGGCTGAAGAAAAGAGCCCTAAGAAGAAGAAACAGAGGAAAGTGTCGGCCCACGACTTGGGGGTCGACAAACCCGGGAGATGGATGGCTAGAGCTATGGATGATGACCCACCTATCTACACGGTGGATTGAAACTCATCTACCCAAATCACCATAGCTGAAGGAGTAGCCTGTAGTCAGAGCCCTTGGTCAAAGAAACGCCGAATCCTTCGCGGATGACTTCTTCTTTTTGCTCGTTTCTGTTTTTCTAAAGACATTTTTTTGTTTTGTTAAGACTTTCTAGTTTGTTTGCTTTAAGTTTTTTAGGACAATTTTTGCTTTTGTTGCATAGTTAAGACAGTTAGACCTGGATTCTGGTTTTTCGCGCATGTTTTGGGCGCATATATACTGTATTTCAGGATTGGGGAAGATTAACTTGGTTGATACAAGTTACTTCCGAAGAAAAGAAAGCCACTGTACAGGAAACCGGTCGGCCGACCTCAACACTCAGTCGGTCGACCAGCCCCCTGTGTTCTAGTAGCATTATGGGACTGGCAGATGGTCGGTCGACCAGGGGAAAGGGTCTACCGACCTTCTCTCCTGTACAGACGCCTCAAGATGCTTCGGGAAGTGTGCAAACGTGATAGGGAAGTCCTTTTCCCTATTTTATCTTCTTTTGTTTCACCTTTCCTTCTTTATTCCAAACCTTCAATACATTATATATCACCCAAAACACATTTAACCCCCGAAAAAGGTCTTCCTTTGTTTGCCTTTTTCAGGTACTTGGAGTGGCACTACTGGCCACCAAAACCTCCTAGCTCGCGCTGGTTTGGGGAGGTTTCTCATGCGCTCAAAATACCAGTGAGTTCTTTCCATTTTCCTTGGTTTTGTTTTCCTTGCATCTTTCCTTTAATTTTATAAAACCTTTACTTAGGCTAATGCAAAATGGGGACATTGTTCGGGTTGGTTTGGGGAATGGTTTAGTCACATGCATTGTTCCATTGCATTTTATCACACGTTTATTGCATTTCTGTATTGCATCGTTCTTTTCTTTATTTTCCTTGCATATACAAAAAATCCAAAAAAAAATTAAAAAATTTCAAAAATTCCAAAAAATGCACGTTTATTTTAGCATATAGGTCGAGTCGGAACGAGAGTATTTCAAGGATGATCTTTGCTATCTTACATGTTTATGCCTTTACCTTGCCTTGTCAACTTGTTTTAGTATGAGAGTCTTTTGCATATCTACGAGTTTTTGTCAATTTGTATATCTTGAGACTTGACTTATACCTTGGCAACCTACTATACATTCTGAGTTTTAGAGCTTATTTCCTGGTTTCATTCTTAAACCAGTTGTTTAGGATGTGAGTAGTACTCCCCTTGGAACATGTTACATCAATATGCATAAACATGAACTTGAATTGATATATACTTGTTTTACTATCTCGTTTTGTGAGTCTTGATACGTGCATTTGGGATCCCTTTTCTCTTAATTACCCATAAGTGTAATACCCCGTATTATAGCATCGGTCAACAACTGTCAAACCGTGTTTTATAAATGTATTTCAAACGGAATGTTTATAAAGTATTTTACGAGAATTGTTATTGTTTTATAAATCGTATTTCTACGATTATTTCGTATTTCATAATCATTTGATATTGATTATTATTTCATAAAATGACGTTTCATTCGCACTTCTTTAACTTTAATAATATATTTATAATTATATATATTTCCTAATTTATATTCATTTCTCGTCCTGTAATTACTAATAATTTTATATCCTCATAATTAATTAATATTTACATAATTTGTTAATGTAATTATTTATATGTCTCGCTTATTTATATGTCCGTTTTTTTTATAACATATCTTTAATATCCTTTTTACATATGCTTTTCGATAATTTAATTGTCGGGTTTATATGTTAAGTAAGAGGTCGTGAATTGACAATAAAACCGAGTCAGAGCATGAATTGGACCTTGGGATGCGTGAGACCATAAGGCCCATAATCGACAAGCATCAACTTTTCAAAAGAAAAACCACGTTTACCCTAGATCACGTTTACCCTAGATCACCTTACCATCATATATACTTCAAAAATAAACCCTAACCCTAGCCAATCGAAACACTGTTGTCACTGCCTATGTTCTGCCGCCACAACCGAGTCTGAGAAAGAGAGTTTTCCACGGTGGGTAAGATCTGCTAGGGTGGTTCGTTTGCTAGGGCAAGTAGGTACGTTCACCATAACTCGGTTTCGCGGTTTTGTTCTTCCTCTTTTGTGCGTATAATCAAGCATGTTTATTGTGTTTTGAGATCTAAATTGGGTACAGTAGAACTCTATGATATGGGTAGTCGCGTTTTTGCCTGTGACAAGTCGGCTCTGACCACCGAGAGTCACCGGACTGAAGTCGTTTTAACCCACGGCCAACTTTTTGCTCTTATTTTCTTTAAAACAGAGTGATAACATGTATATTTGTATTGGCTTTCGTTTCTGTTTTAGTTAACGTTTGGTTCGTGGTTTAGCATAGTTAGTTGCTGGTTGTCACGGAGTCAGGGTGGTGGTTGTCACCGTGGCAGGGGGTGCGTCGTGGGGGTGTAATTTTAATGATTCGTTTTGGGGACGAAGGTTGTTAAGTGTTGTGTTTTTTTTTTCAGAATAACAAATCTGGGCAGGGACTTTCGTGTGAGTTTTCGTATGCAGTGTCTTATACTTTTGAGATGGGTGTTTGGGTAGATTGTTAGGGGGTAGTATAGGGTTTGTGTTGGTGGCTGTCACGGTGGTTCGTGGTGGCTATGGGGGCAATTAAAATACGTGTCAAGTGGTAGTGCAGACCGTGAAACAGGGTAGCTGTTTGGGTGTAAGCTTTTCGGTTCAGTTGCTCGGTGTCGTGGGTGGTTCTCGCCGGTCACTTGCCTCCTCCCTGGAACCACCGTGGCTCAGTGGCGAGCCTGGTGGTGCCAGAGGGGAGGCCAGGGGTTATCGTTGGTGTCTGGAGGGCTGTGTTGTCGTGGTGTTCGTAGTTCGGGAAAGGCTGTTATCACGGTTTTGAGGGTCGTGGTCACGGCTTTGTTGTTTGTTAGTAGTTTTCTTTTTCTTTTTCCTTTTTCCTTTTTCCTTTTTATTTTATTATTTAGTTAGCATTTGCATATTTTACTTTAAATGTTATTTATGTTTAATAGTATTAATAATTATTGTTAAATTTGATATGGTGGTAGTGTTTAATATAATTACAAAAGATAATACTCGCAGTGATGACGGTTATTAGCGCTAATGAGTAATATGATTATTGCCTATAGTATTATTATTGTCGATTTAATCATAATCGTTTATTTAACCTTAGGCTATTTTAGTAAGTATATATATATAGTTGATCTAAATTTAATAAGTTGCTAAGTAATCGATGAATTGGTCCATATATAGCTATATGTACCTGAGGTGTTACGGAAGTCAGTTATGAACTTGTAGTTTTAGTAGATTTAGTGCGTGAATAGAATTTGATAAAAGTAATATTTATAGGAACGAAATTTGAAGAGGAACCTTACTAGACGGTGTTGGTTGCTTCGGATTTGCTATTACAGGTAGGTTACACTACTATTGTTATGTGTTATGAATGGATATTGGGTGTATGATATGAAGGATAAGCATTAATGATATGAAGATGGTATATGATTATGAGTAATTATTATTACTGTTGTGTTCATAAGTATGGTTACTATTATTGTTGCATTCATGAGCATGGCATATGCATCGGATACGGATTTGAGATGATGAGATATTATTGGGCCCAGGCTAGTTCTGCAGGACTAGACCTGGTGACCTCAGCTGTTATGCTGGTATTCGGCGACGGCCGATTATAGTCTGCCGGGAGGTTCGGTATGGCTGGGAGTTACGGGTTTGAGATTGTGATTGAGATTGAGATTGAGCTCGAGCATATCATTGCATTTGCATATCATTATTGTTGCATTATCTATTTTTGTGTTATCCTACTCAACCGTGAGGTTGACAGTGTATTCGTGTACACCTACGATGATCCGGAATGGGGAGTAGATTCTACAGGTCAGAGACAGATGGATTAGGAGCTTGGGCATGGAGAGAGACATGGTTTGGACCTACTTAGAATTAGATCACATACTTAGATGTTATCAGTTGTACTTTTATTCTTTGCGTGATAGTTGTAATATCAAAAGTTCAAATTTAATCAGTTTTACATAAAGTACTTTGGTTTGTTTTACTTTGTTATTCACTACCTCGGACATTCCGAGATGGTAACAGTTCTATTTATTTGAGAATGTCTTGCTAAAGGCTCTTAAATAAATGGGGGTGTTACAAAGTGGTATCAGAGCAAACGATCCTCAGGCCTAAACCAAATGAATAATAATGAAACTAGGAAGAGTCTAACAAAATGAACCCCAGGTTAGTAACTGTCAGGAGCCCCATGATTGGGATGAGTTAGGGGCCCCCTCAAACCAAGCCACTGGCCCTTTCAGTCTAACCTGGTAACCCTTGAGTGATGTAGAGAGTGGGTTGTAACAAGATAAAAGATCAGACCTTGCCTATATTGCCTATATTGTACTAACAGCTTTGCAGGAGCGGAGTGAGATAAGTTATGATGTGAATCATGGTTGGAGATCTGTATTGTAAAGCATGATGATGATATTGAATGATTGGTTGAGATATATGACTTCCAAGTTTTGGCAATATGAGTATGAGTATATGAGTTGAAATATGAGTTTGACTTGTATAGTGATATGCATGCGGCTATATGATCCCTAAACCCTTAGGTAGAGATATAGTATAATGATGTGAGTAATGAGTTAATGATGGAAGCACCATAAGTTATAGCTACCTAGGAGGTTAGATGTAGTAGAGATATGGCCATGATTGACTGGAATGGTTAATAGAGCCAGCCAGGCAATGTTGTTACAGGATGCGGAATCAAGTTAAGTCCTGTGTATAAAGCTAGTAGACCGAAACAGATGTCGTGTCTGTTGATAATTGTTTTGTTGTTCTTCTGAGTGTTTATATACTTCTTATGTGAATGCTTTATTCTTTGCAAGAATTTCCTGTTTGGCTTGCTAGACAAACGTGATCGGATTTTGAGATTTAAGATTTTTATTATTTCACTAATTGCCTTGGCAATCCATGTCTAGTGATATGCGGAATGTGTTGTCCTAAGCCATGAATGTTATATGATGAGGTGTTGAAAATTTCATGCCGATTTTTTTTTAACGTCTAATCATATACATTTAATCTAGTTATAAGGTAAGTATTCAATAATTGGCATCTTAGTGATCTCTAGGATATATTTTTTTCGTATTTAAATAAGTTGTGATTGTTACGATGGTAGAGACTAATGCATTGTCTATACATACATGATTATTGAGTTATTTAGTTGATTTTATTTTCGGTTTCACAATTCTTACCGTTTTCTAGATGGCAATTACATGTTAATATGGTGCAATGTGATTTCAATGTTTCAGATGATATGTCAACATGTTTTAGAGAAGGAATGGTTGTGTTTAAATGTGACAATGTGAGGCAAATTTTTTTTTTTCTCGAACCAAAATTGTAATAAATCTGCCAAAATGTTACCTGGTTTGTATGGAATGCCATTTAAAATATGTTCTCTATATGGATATGAAAATTTTATGTGGGATAACCTTCCGACTTAGCTTTCTAATGCCGTTGGTTTCATCTTAGGACGAGTTATATTTTGTGAGAAATAAATATTTGAGCGACAGTGGACAGATTGTTACTGCACAGTTCTGTTGTGACCCATGTTTTTGTAAAGGAAATCATTTAAAACGTATCTACTATTTATACAAAATTCCAACTCCACAGTTTATAATATTCGTTCCCATTTTCAAAATGATAAACCACGTAAAATATTAACGAGTCGTCATTTAATAGTGATGTTGCAAGTTGTCCCAAATTTTTGCCTAAGTGTTGTAAAGTTTTTGTTCAGACCAACCGAATTGTAAAATTTGTTATAAATAATATCTCTTAAGCTTTGCAAGTGGTTCTTTTTCCTTTGATTAACTAATTCTTTATATTTTCTAAAAAAAAAATAAAAAATTAAAATTATAATATCTCACAAAATGTCTGAGCGGTTATTTAATTATGATTTTTGAAAGTTCCCGCATGAAGTTTGATTGTTGTAATTGTGATTTGTGTAGGTTCATATAAAGTTTAATCAAATATGAATTATGTGATGTAACCATGTAATATTCTGGTATATCATTAGTAGTATGCACGAAAGATATATGATATGAACATGAACTTATTACGATAACAAACCTCTTATTTTGCAAGTTATATTTGTTACCGATTTCATGATAAATTATGTAATATGAGTTGATCTGAAGTGTACCTATGTGATTTTAACTTAATTGTACCTAGAAATGCTAAGCTGACTTACTAGTCTATGATTGGTGTACATCTCGTGGAATATGTGATTGCCCCGTGTTTAATTACAGTAATTAAATAGTTGCCTATTATCTTTCTAAAACTTGTGTGCATAAACACTATTTTTTTTTGCTTCTATAATACGAGTATGATCATGAAATGTTTTGTTTTGTTGATTTTGAACTACGAGTTAGATGTTTGTCTACATTGGTGTAATTTTTTTTGGGTATATAAGTGTTAGTTACCTAATTTTGTTTAAATGCGTAACATGAAATATAATGGACAAATGTGTTTTGTTGCTTTAAAAGCCGGATGCTAGTTGCCCAGTATAGAGTAAGTAATTTACCATATGATTTGTGATTGATGTTTTGAGTAATCTTCTTGAGCGTTGGATGTGGAATATTTATAATGAGGTTACGGGACGTAACCATGCTTTAAGAAGGGTAGGATTGTAAAATTTTAATGGTTTATGATATGACTACTTGCTATAACATGTAAAATTGGTATGTCGTGATTGTTTGAATATACCTGATAATCCCGTTTACTTTTGTTAGGCATTATAATGTGGATCACGAAGTATCCTTTAAATTGGTTATGCGTTAAACTTTGGGGACAAAGTTTTCTTAATGAGGGTAGAATGTGACATCTCGCGTTTTGAGGCTTATATAAGCGCTACTTAAGGGCGTTCATGTTGTTATATGTTTCGTTACCGTTACGGGGTGGTGAACTTCGGGACGAAGTTCATTTTAAGGAGGGAAGACTGTAATACCCCGTATTATAGCATCGGTCAACAACTGTCAAACCGTGTTTTATAAATGTATTTCAAACGGAATGTTTATAAAGTATTTTACGAGAATTGTTATTGTTTTATAAATCGTATTTCTACGATTATTTCGTATTTCATAATCATTTGATATTGATTATTATTTCATAAAATGACGTTTCATTCGCACTTCTTTAACTTTAATAATATATTTATAATTATATATATTTCCTAATTTATATTCATTTCTCGTCCTGTAATTACTAATAATTTTATATCCTCATAATTAATTAATATTTACATAATTTGTTAATGTAATTATTTATATGTCTCGCTTATTTATATGTCCGTTTTTTTTATAACATATCTTTAATATCCTTTTTACATATGCTTTTCGATAATTTAATTGTCGGGTTTATATGTTAAGTAAGAGGTCGTGAATTGACAATAAAACCGAGTCAGAGCATGAATTGGACCTTGGGATGCGTGAGACCATAAGGCCCATAATCGACAAGCATCAACTTTTCAAAAGAAAAACCACGTTTACCCTAGATCACGTTTACCCTAGATCACCTTACCATCATATATACTTCAAAAATAAACCCTAACCCTAGCCAATCGAAACACTGTTGTCACTGCCTATGTTCTGCCGCCACAACCGAGTCTGAGAAAGAGAGTTTTCCACGGTGGGTAAGATCTGCTAGGGTGGTTCGTTTGCTAGGGCAAGTAGGTACGTTCACCATAACTCGGTTTCGCGGTTTTGTTCTTCCTCTTTTGTGCGTATAATCAAGCATGTTTATTGTGTTTTGAGATCTAAATTGGGTACAGTAGAACTCTATGATATGGGTAGTCGCGTTTTTGCCTGTGACAAGTCGGCTCTGACCACCGAGAGTCACCGGACTGAAGTCGTTTTAACCCACGGCCAACTTTTTGCTCTTATTTTCTTTAAAACAGAGTGATAACATGTATATTTGTATTGGCTTTCGTTTCTGTTTTAGTTAACGTTTGGTTCGTGGTTTAGCATAGTTAGTTGCTGGTTGTCACGGAGTCAGGGTGGTGGTTGTCACCGTGGCAGGGGGTGCGTCGTGGGGGTGTAATTTTAATGATTCGTTTTGGGGACGAAGGTTGTTAAGTGTTGTGTTTTTTTTTCAGAATAACAAATCTGGGCAGGGACTTTCGTGTGAGTTTTCGTATGCAGTGTCTTATACTTTTGAGATGGGTGTTTGGGTAGATTGTTAGGGGGTAGTATAGGGTTTGTGTTGGTGGCTGTCACGGTGGTTCGTGGTGGCTATGGGGGCAATTAAAATACGTGTCAAGTGGTAGTGCAGACCGTGAAACAGGGTAGCTGTTTGGGTGTAAGCTTTTCGGTTCAGTTGCTCGGTGTCGTGGGTGGTTCTCGCCGGTCACTTGCCTCCTCCCTGGAACCACCGTGGCTCAGTGGCGAGCCTGGTGGTGCCAGAGGGGAGGCCAGGGGTTATCGTTGGTGTCTGGAGGGCTGTGTTGTCGTGGTGTTCGTAGTTCGGGAAAGGCTGTTATCACGGTTTTGAGGGTCGTGGTCACGGCTTTGTTGTTTGTTAGTAGTTTTCTTTTTCTTTTTCCTTTTTCCTTTTTCCTTTTTATTTTATTATTTAGTTAGCATTTGCATATTTTACTTTAAATGTTATTTATGTTTAATAGTATTAATAATTATTGTTAAATTTGATATGGTGGTAGTGTTTAATATAATTACAAAAGATAATACTCGCAGTGATGACGGTTATTAGCGCTAATGAGTAATATGATTATTGCCTATAGTATTATTATTGTCGACTTAATCATAATCGTTTATTTAACCTTAGGCTATTTTAGTAAGTATATATATATAGTTGGTCTAAATTTAATAAGTTGCTAAGTAATCGATGAATTGGTCCATATATAGCTATATGTACCTGAGGTGTTACGGAAGTCAGTTATGAACTTGTAGTTTTAGTAGATTTAGTGCGTGAATAGAATTTGATAAAAGTAATATTTATAGGAACGAAATTTGAAGAGGAACCTTACTAGACGGTGTTGGTTGCTTCGGATTTGCTATTACAGGTAGGTTACACTACTATTGTTATGTGTTATGAATGGATATTGGGTGTATGATATGAAGGATAAGCATTAATGATATGAAGATGGTATATGATTATGAGTAATTATTATTACTGTTGTGTTCATAAGTATGGTTACTATTATTGTTGCATTCATGAGCATGGCATATGCATCGGATACGGATTTGAGATGATGAGATATTATTGGGCCCAGGCTAGTTCTGCAGGACTAGACCTGGTGACCTCAGCTGTTATGCTGGTATTCGGCGACGGCCGATTATAGTCTGCCGGGAGGTTCGGTATGGCTGGGAGTTACGGGTTTGAGATTGTGATTGAGATTGAGATTGAGCTCGAGCATATCATTGCATTTGCATATCATTATTGTTGCATTATCTATTTTTGTGTTATCCTACTCAACCGTGAGGTTGACAGTGTATTCGTGTACACCTACGATGATCCGGAATGGGGAGTAGATTCTACAGGTCAGAGACAGATGGATTAGGAGCTTGGGCATGGAGAGAGACATGGTTTGGACCTACTTAGAATTAGATCACATACTTAGATGTTATCAGTTGTACTTTTATTCTTTGCGTGATAGTTGTAATATCAAAAGTTCAAATTTAATCAGTTTTACATAAAGTACTTTGGTTTGTTTTACTTTGTTATTCACTACCTCGGACATTCCGAGATGGTAACAGTTCTATTTATTTGAGAATGTCTTGCTAAAGGCTCTTAAATAAATGGGGGTGTTACAATAAGCCCTACATAGCCAAAATTGCCTTTTTATTCCCCCAAAACTACATCCCATACTTAGCCTACCCTTCCAAGCTAGTATCTGTGGTCTTTGGTTTATTTATGAGGCATCTTGGTTTGTATGCTATCTTGAGCAAAAAGAGAAAAGAAAGAAAGAAAGCAAGAAAAGAAAAAGAACAGAAAAATTCAGAAAAAGAAAGAAAGAAAAACGAAAAAAAAAGTCAAAAGCGTACAGGAAATAGGTCGACCGACCGCCTTCATGGGTCGGCCGACCACCTGACAATGTTAGAATTCAAAATTTCGTTCTGAAATCCCTTTCTTTACATGTTATCACTCCAGTACTTGATTCAAAAATATTTGGGAGTCCTTTCTTACATTTAATGTGAGAGTTGTGCTACAAAAGAGCACTTTCTTAATATCAAAAAGTTGTGAAATATGTTGTTGGGAATCGGTTTTACTAGCTTGGCTACTAACCCCACAAATCCAAAAACATCTTAACCACTTTTTACCTTTTACCTCACATATCTTTCATTACCCTAATTGCATGTATCCAAGTCACTCGATGAGTGTGTTTAAACACAGTTGTAGAATTCTTGTTCATGTTAGATTGCATGCATGTTTTCATGGGTCGCAGTTAGGTGAGTGTCATTACAATATACTTCTTTCTATCTTTTACATATACTCACCCTTTGCTTCATGAGTGTCTCGAGCGTACCGCGAGAGTCCATGGTATAAAGTCTCTATAGTCTCTAGTTTTGCAAAGTTTGACGACACCATAACTCGTTTGCATGATTTAAATACTTCCTCATTTTGTACTTGGCATTGGTTTAGGCTTACATGTAAATTTCGGTCTGAGATTGAAATCGTTCCATTAGTTAAGATCGAGTCTATTTCTTTCTTGAGGGCAAGCAAGGTTTGGTTTGGGGAATTTGATGCGTGTCTATTTTATGATGTTTTACATCGTTTTTTACACGCATTTAGTCACTCATTTACTATGTTTTAGCCTTTATTTCCCAACAATTGTCTACTTTCGTATTTTTATGCTCTTTTGCAGATTTATGCGGAAAAAGGACGATTTTATGCCAAATTCATGCCCTCGGGATTTTTCATAACCAAAGGAACAAAGAAAAGTCAACTGGAAGCATTGACCAAGTACCAAGAAGTCAAACCGAGACGAAACAAAGCGATCCTACAGGAAAAGCGGTCGACCGACCTACTATTTGGGTCGACCGACTTTACCTCTGTTTTGGAAAAGCCCAGAAAATTCCTGAAGCCCGTAAACAGGTCGACCGACCTACTTGGTGGGTCGACCGATCTCTGCGCAGATCAGAAACTTTTCGGAAAGCCCATAAGAAGTGTTAGAGTCATTAGGAAACTCTAATTTTCCATCTATTTAAGCAAGCTACGTGATTAGGGTTTAAGTATCGATCATAATTCAGTTCTTAATCTAGAAATATTCTATCACCAAGTTCCTAATTTTAGTTTTCTCTTTAAGTTGTAATCTTTCAATAACTCTCAAGTACTTTAGTTTGTTCATCAATCATTCAAGCATTCAATAAAGTTTGTTCCTTTCCATCTCAATTCCAATTTCCGGTAATTCTTCTTTTAATTTATGCTTCATTGTTATTAGCTTAGAATTATTGTATTCGGTTTAAGGTGGATTCCCAAAGCTTTATTATTGATTGCATGTTTAGATTGATATTCATCATGATTTCCTTACTTATTCCTATTTTCGTTGTTGTTTTAGTAACCATGAGTAGCTAAATTTCATATTTTAGGATGTAGGGGATGAATATGCGTAAGTAGTATAGATTCCGAGACCAACCGTAGCAGGGCCGTGGTCGGCCGACCTATATAATGGGTCGGTCGACCGAGGCTGTGGTCGGCCGACTGGGCTAGTTGGTCGGTCGACCCACTCGCGTATGTATTCTGTTTCGTCTTGCTTTGTTGACTATAATAACCTGCAACGAGACCGAAAGGAGACTTGTAGGATGTTAGTAATGACCTACCCAAGATTGAGAGATACGGGAAGGGCATTGGTTTACACCTTAAGACGGCTAGGTTACTTAAGACTGAAAGGTATGTGACCTAGAATTTAGGAATCACCCTTATTGTTGACACCCAATAATTGTGAGACCTAGGAACTAATAGCATAGGCCGAGAGGAGCTATTAGGTACCATAGACCGAAAGGATATGTTACACCCCTTACGCGACTGCAATACATGTTGACCTTAGGATTTATATTACCTTAGCTATTTATTACCCAAACATCCTAGCATCTCTTTTAATATAGTTTTATTCTCAGCTTTAATTACTTGTTTATTTTAATCTTTGCCTTAGACTTAGTAAACAACCAATCAAACCCCCAAAAATTGTTACTTTAAACATTAACATCAAACAATAAACATTCCCCACCTCCTTGTGGTTCGACCCTGACTTTCACTATCTATTGTTAAGGTTAGGAATTATAAATTTTAACTTTGGTACCCTCAACGACGGGGATCAGCGCCACTGGTTACGCAGATGCTAGCTTCCAAACGGATCAAGACGACTCGAAATCTCAGTCTGGATTCGTTTTTACTCTTAATGGCGCTGTTGTCAGCTGGAAAAGTTCGAAACAAAGTGTTACAGCAGATTCTACAACTGAGTCTGAGTACTATGCCGCTTCGGAAGCAGCTAAGGAAGCAATATGGATGCGTCAATTCTTACAAGGACTATTAGTAGTGCCTAGTTCGAATGACCCGATCACCGTTTATTTTGAGAATAAAGGTGCCATCTTCCAAGCTATGAAGCCTAAGTCTAGTAACAAGTCTAGACATGTACAACGGAAAGCTCATCTAATCATAGATTACATGGAGCAAAAGGAGATATTTATTGATAAGATCGCTACGGATGATAACATAGCAGATCCACTCACTAAAGCATTACGACGTGATAAGCATGAAGGGCACGTTAATTCCATGGGACTTAAACGTGTTCTTGTGTTGTAGTAATCTTTTATGAATTAGATTCATTTTCTTGTGTACTCTATTACAACCTCATCATTATGATATTTTATGTTTTGTTTTTCATGTGGAATTGTACGACAATTTTGAACACCACAAAGTGAACTGATTAACATTACATCGTTTTTGGTCCTTGATTACCCACTTGAGCTGATAACTCAAGAAATCATTTTGTGACGTTGGTTGATGGTGGGTTCAACGAGCCATAAGTCAAACAGTTGACTGACCAATCACAAAGGCGAGTTATACGGATATCTCGTAGGACACATCGTGACAACGTTATGGAGTCCTAAATGTTTTATAACATTAGCTGCCAGGTCGTGGATAGGACCTCCATAGTGTTCCTTATAGTCGATTCTTTTAACTTTCAACTGTCTCTTGAGATTAAGGCAGATTTTGGGTAACTTTGGTTTCTTTCCCACGGTCTTCCGTAACAGGGGCGAAGAGGATTTTCACTGGGTTATTTCATGCTGCGCTTACATCTGCAGGATTCGAGTTGAGGGATATATCCAAACCCTTAACAGGATTTTATCATTTCTCAGGGCCACTCGAGGAGTAGTAACTGAATGAAATGCATGGCCATGCTCGAATACAGATTCGTTTTATCAGTTAAGTTAGTCTTTAGTCGGGGAAACCACTCTTGATACAGATCGCTTGTAGAATACGACCTTTGCGAATACGGATTTGCAAATTGTTTTACATTGAGTGGGAGAAGTTTTAAAAGGATATGAGAATCGGTTATCGCACCTACACTTGTACGGACAAGTGGGAGTTTGTTGGAGCTGGTGTCCTCCACATGTAGTGTGATACGTCATTGCACATACACTTGTACGAACAAGTGGGAGATTGTTGGGGCTGGTGTCCTTGACAGTTAGTACAATGACTTATTAAATCTCTAAAAGGATCACAAGGGCATACTTCAGTATTATTATCAGTTGATCCACGTTTATCAATAACGGTTGGCTTGCTAGATAAGTTTGACGTTATTGTCGTACGGATGGCGGTGATCAACTGTTCCCTATAAGTCACACCTATAGGACACGTTTGAGAGATGTGAAGGTATGAAAATACAGTCACATTTATGCCGAATACGACTAAACAGTTAGTCAGAGGTATTGACTATAAAATTAGTCAATGAGATGTTGAGATAATTATATAATACGGATTAAATAATTTTAGCTAATACGAATTCCATGATTAATTCGTAAATTAAATATAAACGGTTATATTTGATTAAATGTTTAATTCGTGTATTAATATAAGCAGTTATATTGATTAAGCTAATTATACCATATCGTGATTTTCTCATCAGACCATTATTAATTTATCGACTGCACATTGTGACGAAGTAATACATTAATATCTGATAACATGTATACGATTTATAATTGAAACCCGCGGATTACTGTAATACCCTGTATTTTATTATAATGTTTATTGTTCATATAAACGTGTATTCGATAATTAATTTATCAAATAAGGGTTTTTACATTTTATATGTTGTGAGTGATGTGTTGAGTAAGCGTATTAGTTTATATTTAAGTTTCGATGTATGAACGGAAATTGCTCGAAATTTTATTATAATATTTGCTATTATATTTGTCGTGTCGATAGTGTTTGAACGATAGTTAATATATTCGATAAATAATTTATCGAATGATATTTTATTAACTTTTGATGACGGGATTCGAACTTGAGACCGTTAGAGTTGGGATGGGGCCTCGTATATTGTGCAAATTAGCAGCCCACGCATTGTCAAAACCCTCATTTCACTCGCACACTCACACACTCACGTAAACAATTCTGCCACCTTATAAGAGGTACTTGTGACCTCATTTTTTTTACCCTACTCTACATACATCCAACGCCTTAGTCTTGCAGCCGCCACTACAGTAAAGGGAGAGGAGGTTCGTGCGGTGAGTTTAGACCAACCTAGGGCCAGTCGTTGTGAGCGTGAATCAGGTACGTTGTCTCCGACCTTTCGATAATGTCGTGTCTGCATTTGGTTGTTTTTGGTTTCGAAGGATGAGGTGTTATCGTTCTCAGTCTAGCGTAACACCATTTATCGGTGGTAGTCTGGGTAGTAGTGTAGTGGCTGTCACGGTGGGTACGGGCAGCGGAGTCGGTGACGAGGGGAGTGTTCGTTATTCCTTACGTGTCTCGGTTATAAGGTGTATGCAATGTTCGGGGGGGGGGGGGGGGGGAGGGGGTGTTTGGGGGTGGTAGCACCGTTGACTCGGGGGAGGTCGACACGGTGGTACCACCGTTGTTTATGGTCTAGTGTCAGAGGTGTTTAGTGGTGGTTTCAGGTGGTGTTGGGTTAATGATGGTGTCGGCAGGATTAAGTGTAGACGGGTTTACGGTGTTTGCGTGAGGGACCAGGCCTCTAGGGGTCTTGGTTCACCTCGTTGGTGGTTGTCGATAGGCTGGCTAGTGGTCAGTAGTGGTGGCGGTGTTCACGGAGTTGGTCGCACGATATAAGGAGGGTTTGGGGGTGTTGGCGATGTAACGTGAGGTTTACTACAATTATATTATTATATATTATTACTATATTATTATTATTATTATTATAGTTATTATAGTTATATATTATGATGTTATTATTACTATATTATTATTAGTTTAACGGTTAATCGTGGTTATTGTATTCTATTTACGGTTGTAGTTTTGTTTTAAATAATTTGCTAAGGTGAACAATTGAAGGGCTTTATGAGTCAGGCAAGTTTCGATTTAAGAAAGTTACTATTTCGGGAAGTTTTCATTTTAGGAAACTTTCCATTATTAGAAGGGTTCTATTTATAGTAGGTGTAACTTGAGTTATGGGGGTTCGGGAAGTTTATTAATTCGTTACATATATATGTTTAGGTGACGGCTTTCGCGCGGAACACTTCTAGCAGCTTTTCGGTTGACTTTGTCCTTCTGCAGTTTGAGGTAGGGGAATGACTGTGCATTCGTTTATGACGTGAAACATAATTATTAACTGTTGTGAATTATATATATTTTATTGAATGGATAAGGCTGTAATGTTAATAATTGTTGTCTGTATATTCCTATGGTGCGGAAATCGTTATAATGGGTCTTGTGATATGGTGCGGAGATAATTGGGTCTTGTGATATGGTGCGGAGGTATTTGGGTCTTGTGATATGGTGCGGAGATATATGGGTCTTGTGATTTGGTGTGGAGATAATGGGTCTTGTGATACGGAGTGGAGTTATTGGGTCTTGTGATTCGGAGTGGGGAAGATGCTCTCTACTAATGTTATGTTTTATTTGTTGTTTTTCCCTCTACTCAACCTCGTGGTTGACCCTGTGTATTCGTGATCACCTGTGATGAACCAATTTATTGGGGAGCAGATGGACAGGTACTTGTGACTATGGGAGTCGAATGGGACGGGAGAGCTTGGATCCGGACCAGACTAGAGTCTAGATCACCGTAGTTTTCAGTTATGAGTTGTTGATCTTTTAGTATACTCTTGAGATAGTTTGGGAGACAGTTTTAATATAAGAACGTTGATTTGAGTTTAATATTTACTAAAGTACTGTGTTCTTTCCCTTTGTTATCTGCTGCCTCGGTAATCTGAGGTGGTAACACCCTTAATTATCTGGGGAGTCCTAGTCCAGCCCCCTAAATAAATGGGGGTGTTACAAAGTGGTATTAGAGAGAACGATCCTCAGGCCTTAACCAAATGAATAATAATGAACGTAGTGAGAGTCAAATGAAATGAACCCCGAGATCAAACTGATAGGAGCCCGAAAAAGGAACGGGATGAGTTAGGGGCCCCCTTACACCAAACCTGGGCCCTTTCGGTTCTGTCTCGGGAACTCATTGAGAGTAATTGAAGAGTGGGGTAGACTATATAGTGACCTAGTTATACTGTATTAACATTTTTAAAGGAGAAGAATGAGGTAATGGTACGTGAATTATGGTTAACGATGTTATTGGAAGTTTATGATCGATATTGAAATGTGGATCGAGCTGGATGATTGAATTGAAATTTCAAATAGTATGGATGTGTAATTGTTGAGCCATATTTAAAAGTGATGTGATCATATGATTTTGGTATTTTGAAATGTTCATACGATTATCTGGTATTTAAATGACTATCGTTATTATATGATATTAGTGTTTAACTCCTTGTAAAGACGAGTAATTCTGTTGATCTTATCATATGTTATGGTAATCCATGTCTAGTGATATGCGGAATGTGTTGCAATAAGCCATGAATGTATATAGTTAGGTGTTGCATATAACGTACTTATAATTCTATGCCTATTATACGCATTTAAATTCGTTATGAAGTTAGTCATCAATAAGGGATACGTAATAGTCCCTAGTTATATTTCCGTGCTTGGATAAGTTGTGATTGTGCGATGGTAGAAACTAACTTATTTAGATACACATGTATAACTATCACGTTATTTAGTTGATCCTATTTTCAGTTTCGAAATCTTTACTGTGTTCTAGATGACAACTATGGTTGAAATGAGGAATAAATGTTAATGTGGTATAAAGTGATGTATATGCTTCAAATGATATGTCAACGTGTTTTGGAAGAAGAATGGTTGAGTTTTGATGTAGTTATGTGAAATTGTAACGGAACCAAAATTTTAATAAATTTCTCGGAATGTTACCTTGATTGTACGGGCCGCCATTTTAAACGTGTTCCATATTTGAGTATGAAAATTTTATTTATGATAACCTTCTGAGTTAGCTTCTCAATGCACTTGGTTTCATGTTTGTACGAGTTATATTTTGAGAGAAATAAATCTTTTAGTCGACAGTGGTCAGATTGTTACTGCAGAGTTCCGTTATGACCCATGTTTTCGTAAAGAAAACCATTTAAAACGTGTTTATTGTTTATGCATAATTTCAACTCTACTGTCGAGAATATTCACCTACGTTCTCAAAATGATAAACCAAGAAAAATCTTAATGAGTCATTATTTAATAGTGATTTTGCAAGTTATCCAATTTTCTGTCGTATTACTGTAAAGTTTTGTTCAGACCAACTGAGTTGTAAAAAAAAAAATTTGTTGTAAATGATTTCCTTGAGATATGTATTTGCTTCTTTTCCGATGATTAGTTAATTCAGTATATTTTCTAAAAACTATAATAGCTCGCAAGATAGCGAAGTAGATATTTAATTTATGATTTGTGTAATTGCTGCATAATGTTCAATTGGTGAAATCCTGAGTTTTGTAAGTTTCATATAAAAGTTTAATCAAATGTGAATTATGTGATTTGACCATGTGATATCCTGATATGGTATTAGTAACATGAATAGTAGGCATATGATATGACTATGCACCTTACTATATGATAACGTAATCTTGCTTATTTCTATATAAAATAGTTTCAATTATACCGACTCTCTTACTTTCTAGGGATATGACCTCAAATAACGATGTGACTTCGTATGTGATGTTAAATTCGTATTTATCAGAGAAGAGTCTTGACAAGTGGTAGAATGAAATTTGACTGGTAAACTTGTTAGCATGATATAGCAATCTAATTGTTATAAGTAATTGTGATTATTTTGAACAATGTGAATCGTGTTGATGTTCTCTCATATATTTATGGTATATCGTTGTCTAGTTCACTGGGCTAATAATCTTTATAACAACTTCATGCATATTGTTATGTCACAAACTGAATTGCATCTGCTATGTTTAAAATCTGATCATAATATATTGAGTTATTAACTGGTTGATTTGTGATTTATGAAAGTACTAGTCTTGTGAATTCGTTTACTTTTATCGTTAAATTTTCATAATTCATGAGCTACAATTTACAAGAACAATGTTTTAGTAAATGAGAGTCAGAATGTCTCCGTGTAGTCTTGTTTCGATCTATAGCTTGTAAAATTGTCTTTTGATTCATGTTTATAAATTGCCACAAATTACAACTTCAAGGTTTCCAAAGTTTCAAAATGTTTTCCAAGTGATCATTATCCATGATAACGCTTGATGTTTTGATAATTATAGTGATTGTTTGCAACGTGACAAATTCTATAGCTACGTGTTGACGAAATCCTGCCTGAATGTTTAACTGCTGCATATTATATAAACCCCTTAATTTGCAAGTCATATATATTACCAGTTTCATGATAAATGATGTAATGTGAGTGGATGAGACATGTACCTAAGTGATTTTAACCTATTGATATCTAGGAATGTTAAACGGCCTTGTTAGTCTATGATTTCTGTATATCTTGTGAAATATGTCAATGCTCCATGTTTAATTACGTTAACTAATTTTGCTCTATGTATCTTATAGAATATGATTTGCTTCTATAATACGATTATGAACATGAAATGTTTTAATTTGTCAATTATGAACTACAAGTTTGCTGATTGTCTACATCGGTGTAAATACGTTAACTTTGTGTTAAAATTTCAAGGGTATATCAGTGTTAGCTACTCTGATTCGGTTTGCTGCGTAACATGATTCTACCGATCTTATTATTCTTATTCTTGTTCGGGATATATGTATATGTGGTAATCAATTGTCAGAGTCTATGCGCTTCAATATTTATTCAAGCTGACATGTTTTGGTGACTACCTATATTCGGTAATCATGGATGAGTTGATATTGCGAATTTTATTGAATATATAAAAGTATTCATATGTTATGAGTCACCGATTGTGCTTTTATTTTGGGAGTTTGATTGTGCTACAAAGAGGATAAAGAGTAGCAGATAGAAGATATAGATTTAAATTACCCAAGCAATTGATTTTTTTTATTGACTCTAGTGTGGAATACTGATGTTAATCTCTTTAATAATTGTGCGGGAATGTAAGCATTTGGATAGTTGCAGTTGAGAATTGGTTTTACAATATATGAATATTGATAGTATTTTAGTTGTGTTACGAATGAACACGCGGTATGTCTAGTTGAGAATCTTTATAATGCTTGTTTAAGACCGAAGCCGATTACACGGGTTACAGGGGATTGATATTTTGGATTGTGTATGATTGGTATTGCATTTTCTTTTAAAGTTCATACTTTAAGTGCTGAGCACGGTTCTGTGAACCTTGACGATGTTGATATTGAGATTGGGTGCTATTATTGAGTTATGGGGCCTTTGTGCCAAGTTATGTTTATGGTCTAGAGTGACCATGGTTATTAAGTTATATTTTATGAGTTCGAAATCGATATTGAGATGGAAATAGGGTTTCGCGGGTTATTCCGCCAGTTCACTCATACCCCTTGTACTTGGTCTTAGGTTCGACGATGAGAATATGATACTTGGTTACTTGGAGTAAGATTTTAGGAGATAATGTAATGAGTAAGACAGAGTAATGAGCTGGAATTTTATAATCGGGTTACGAGGATGTAACCATGTTTTAAGGGGGATAGGATTATAAATTCTTAATGATTTTATGATATGGCTAGTTTTTATGACATGGCTAATTGATATGTCGTGATTAATTGAATATACTTGATAACCCTGCTGCTTCTGTTATGCACTATATCGTGGTTGTTGAAGTGTCATGTGTTTCAGTTGTATGTTAAACTTTGGGGACAAAGTTTTATTTAGGGGGATGGAGTGTCACATCTCACGGCTCTTAAGTGTTACTTGTGATTGTTCATGCTTGCTAGGTGTCTCTTTACCGTTATGGGGTGGTGAATTTCGGGACGAAGTTCATTTTAAGGAGGGAAGACTGTAATACCCCGTATTTTATTATAATGTTTATTGTTCATATTGAAGTGTATTCGATAATTAATTTATCGAATAAGGGTTTTTACATTTTATATGTTGTGAGTGATGTGTTGAGAAAGCGTATTAGTTTATATTTAAGTTTCGATGTATGAACGGAAATTGCTCAAAATTTTATTATAATATTTGCTATTATATTTGTCGTGTCGATAGTGTTTGAACGATAGTTAATATATTCGATAAAAAATTTATCGAATGGTATTTTATTAACTGTTGATGACGGGATTCGAACTTGAGACCTTTAGAGTTGGGATTGGGCCTCGTATATTGTGCAAATTAGCAGCCCACGCATTGTCAAAACCCTCATTTCACTCGCACACTCACACACTCACGTAAACAATTCTGCCGCCTTATAAGAGGTACTTGTGACCTCATTTTTTTTACCCTACTCTACATACATCCAACGCCTTAGTCTTGCAGCCGCCACTACAGTAAATGGTGAGGAGGTTCGTGCGGTGAGTTTAGACCAACCTAGGGCCAGTCGTTGTGAGCGTGAATCAGGTACGTTGCCTCCGACCTTTCGATAATGTCGTGTCTGCGTTTGGTTGTTTTTGGTTTCGAAGGGTGGGGTGTTATCGTTCTCAGTCTAGCGTAACACCATTTATCGGTGGTAGTCTGGGTAGTAGTGTAGTGGCTGTCACGGTGGGTACGGGCAGCGGCGTCGGTGACGAGGGGAGTGTTCGTTTTTCCTTACGTGTCTCGGTTATACCACCGTTGTTTATGGTCTAGTGTCAGAGGTGTTTAGCGGTGGTTTCAGGTGGTGTTGGGTTAATGATGGGGTCGGCAGGAGTAAGTGTAGATGGGTTTACGGTGTTTGGGTGAGGGAACAGGCCTGGTAGGGGCCTTGGTTCACCTCGTTGGTGGTTGTCGATAGGCTGACTGGTGGTCAGTAGTGGTGGCGGTGTTCACGGAGTTGGTCGCGTGATATAAGAAGGGTTTCGGGGTGTTGGCGGTGTAACATGAGGTTTACTACAATTATATTATTATATATTATTACTATATTATTATTATTATTATTATTATTATAGTTATATATTATGATGTTATTATTACTATATTATTATTAGTTTAACGGTTAATCGTGGTTATTGTATTCTATTTATGGTTGTAGTTTTGTTTTAAATAATTTGCTAAGGTGAACAATTGAAGGGCTTTACGAGTCGGGCAAGTTTCGATTTAAGAAAGTTACTATTTCGGGAAGTTTCCATTTTAGGAAACTTTCCATTATTAGAAGGGTTATATTTATAGTAGGTGTAACTTGAGTTATGGGGGTTCGGGAAGTTTATTAATTCGTTACATAATATATGTTTAGGTGACGGTTTTCGCGCGGAACACTTCTAGCAACTTTTCGGTTGACTTTGTCCTTCTGCAGTTTGAGGTAGGGGAATGACTGTGCATTCGTTTATAACGTGAAACATGATTATTAACTGTTGTGAATTATATATATTTTATTGAATGGATAAGGCTGTAATGTTAATAATTGTTGTCTGTATATTCCTATGGTGCGGAAATCGTTATAATGGGTCTTGTGATATGGTGCGGAGATAATTGGGTCTTGTGATATGGTGCGGAGGTATTTGGGTCTTGTGATATGGTGCGGAGATATATGGGTCTTGTAATTTGGTGTGGAGATAATGGGTCTTGTGATACGGAGTGGAGTTATTGGGTCTTGTGATTCGGAGTGGGGAAGATGCTCTCTACTAATGTTATGTTTTATTTGTTGTTTTTCCCTCTACTCAACCTCGTGGTTGACCCTGTGTATTCGTGATCACCTGTGATGAACCAATTTATTGGGGAGCAGATGGACAGGTACTTGTGACTATGGGAGCCGAATGGGATGGGAGAGCTTGGATCCGGACCAGACTAGAGTCTAGATTACCGTAGTTTTCAGTTATGAGTTGTTGAACTTTTAGTATATTCTTGAGACAGTTGGAATATAAGAACGGGGTCGGTTGCGTGTAAGAGGATTGGGTGGTACCACCGTTGACTCGGGGGAGGTCGGCACGGTGGCACCACGGTGATAGTATGTGCCTGATGTCAGGGGGTAGTGATGGTGGTGGTCTTGGTGGTTGTCGGAGTTGCGAGCGTTGGTTAGGTGGTAGTCGGGTTCGCGGGAGTGAGTGAATGACGGGGCTGGTTATGAGTGTGGTGAGACACGCAGGTTGAGGCGAGGGTGGTCGGCGGTGGTTGCCGGCGGTGGTGGAGGAGTAACGTGGTGGTAAGGGTGGTTATGGGTCGCGAAGGTGGCGTTTTGTCGTTTTGTAGTATTGCGTATAACGAATATGGTTTTTTTACTACAAATATTATTACTATATTGCTAATAGTATATTATTATTATTATTATTTTGTTATTATGATATTATTATTATTATTATATTATTATTATTAGATTATGGTTAATTATTGTATTGTGTATTTTTGGTTATAGTATTTTAAATAATTGCCTAAGGTGAACAATTGAGGGGCTTTACGAGTCGGGAAAGTTTCGATTTAAGAAAGTTACTATTTCGGGAAAGTTACTATTTTTGAAAACATTCCATTATTAGAAGGTTTCTATTTATAGTATATTAACTTGAGTTATGGGGGTTCAGGAAGATTATTAATTCGTTACGTATACGTGTTTAGGTAACGGTTTTCGCATGGAACACTTCTAGCAAGCTTGTGATTGACTGTGCTTCTGCAATTTGAGGTAGGGGAATACTGTATACATGGTGATGAGTAATTTGTTTATTATCTGATGTTAACTATGTACATCTTATTGTATGAATGGTGTTATATTGTGTTTAATTGACTGCATATTTCTGTGATACGATACGATGTGGAGATAATGGGTCTTGTGATATGGAGCGGAGTATATTGGGTCTTGTGATTGGCGTGGAGATAATGGGTCTTGTGATTGGCGTGGAGATAATGGGTCTTGTGATTTGGTGCGGAGATAATGGGTCTTGTGATTTGGTGTGGAGAATATTGGGTCTTGTGATTCGGAGTGGAGATGATTGACTTTCTATTTATAGTAATGCTTTGACTGCTTAATGTTTCCTCTACTCAACCTCGTGGTTGACCCTGTGTATTCGTGTGACACCTGTGATGATCCGTAATGGGGAACAGTTTTGACAGGAAAGATGGTGCTGTGGAAGCATGGGATGACGTGAGCACTTGGATGGACCGACTTAGATTTAGATCACATACTTGAAGTTATCAGTTTTACTTTAGTGTCTGCTGTGTAGTATTTGTAACATCAAACTTTAAATTTAATCAATTTGTATAAAGTACTTTGGTTTGATTTACTTTGTTATTCACTACCTTGGATATTCAGAGATGGTAACAGCTCGATTTACTGAGGACGTCTTGCTATAGGCTCCTTAATAAATCAGGGTGTTACGAAGTGGTATCAGAGCCAACGATCCTCAGGCCTAAACCAAATGAATAATAATGAATGTAGGACGAGTCTAATAAAATGAACCCCGAGATGAAACTAATAGGAGCCCGCAAAAGGGACGGGATGAGTTAGGGGCCCCCTCACACCAAACCTGGGCCCTTTAGGTTTTGCCTTGGGAACCCAATGAGAGTAATTGAGGAGTGGGGTAGACTATATAGTGATCTATTTATAATGTACTAACATTCTTGCAGGAGGAGAATGAGGTAAGTAACATGTGAGTTAAGGTAAATGATGTTATTGGAAGATTATGCTTAGTATTGAAATGTGGATCGAGTGGATAATTGAACTGAAATTTCAAGGGTATGGATGTGTATTTATGAGTAATAATTAAGAGTGATGTGATCATATGATTTGGTGTTTGGAATGTCCATGTGATTATCTAGTTATTAAATGATTATCGTAAAATATTGTTGGTATTCGGATATGAATGATCAGGCTTATATACTAGTAATCCATGTCCAGTGATATGCGGAATGTGTTGCCCCAAGCCATGAGTGACATATAGTTATGTGATACAATTGTATATACATGTATAAATACTGACTTATTTAGTTGATTCTATTTTCAGTTTCGAAATCTTTATCGTATTATAAGTGACAATTAAGGTTTGAATGATGCATACATGTTAATATGGAGGTGTCTGTGTGCTTCAAATGATAAGTCAACGTGTTTCGGAAGATGAATGGTTGAGTTCCGATATAGTAAGGCAATACAACAGAAAACATGTGTCTCCAAGGTGTATGTTTAAAATGGATTTAATGAAGGCTTATGATTCAGTGAGTTGGCAATTCCTGAATGATATGCTAAGTGCTTTAAATTTTCCTAAAAAGTTTCAAGATTTAATCATGGAGTGTGTGCAGTCCCCTTCTTATTCCATTGCTCTGAATGGTGAGGTGTTTGGGTTTTTTAAGGGTAAGATAGGACTTCGTCAAGGAGCCCCAATGTCCCCTCTTCTCTTTATAGTGGCCATGGAGTATTTGAGTCGTATCTTGAAGTGTGCTACTGACAAGTTGGAATTTCATTATCATCCCATGTGTAAGGCTATGAAATTGACCCACTTAATGTTTGCAAATGACTTAATGTTATTCTGTAAAGGAGATATACAGTCTATAATGATTGTGCTAAGATCATTTGCAGCTTTTTCAGAAGCATCTAGACTGAAGATGAATGCTATGAAATCTAGCTGCTATTTTAATGGTGTGAGGAGAGAGATCAGGCAACAAATCTTGAGCATATCTAGTTTTGAAGAAGGAACTTTAACTTTTAGGTATCTGGGGGTTCCTATAACTGCAGGGAGGCTTCAAAAGAAGGATTGTGACTGTCTTATTGCTAAGATTACTGATAAAATTCATGGGTTTGGCACTAAGCACTTGTCATATGCAGGAAGAGTGGTTTTGGTTCAGACTGTCCTATCTAGAATGCATAATTATTGGGCAGCCATGTTTATATTACCCAAAGCAGTGATAAGAAGAGTAGAGAGCATTTGTAGAAATTATTTATGGGAAGGTAATGCAGAATATAGCAAGGTGCCAGCAATTGGGTGGCATAGGGTCTGTGTGCCAAAGAAAGAGGGAGGTTTGAATTTAAAACAAGGGATTAATTGGAACATTGCAATGGTGGGGAAACTGGTTTGGTGGATTGTGGAGAAACCAAGTAGACTCTAGGTGGAATGGATCCATCAAGTATATATGAAAGGTGTAGACTGGAGAGTATATAAGCCTGGTTCAGATGCAAGCTGGTACTGGAGGAAAATTTGTGGAGTGAAAGATATGGTGAAGGATGGGTTTGTAGGCAATTCTTGGAGTATGAGTGCAAGGGGCTATACAGTCAAGAGTTGCTATGATTGGATTCGTGATAAAAGAGAGGTGGTGGACTGGCATCCAGTGATTTGGGATCATTTTGCTGTCCCAAAACACAGCTTCATTGCATGGTTAGTAGTACAGGAAGCTCTGAAACTCAATGATAAGCTATATTTGCTACATGTGAGTGAGAATGATCTTTGTTGCATTTGTGGAATGTATTCAGAGACTCATAAACATTTATTTGTGGACTGTCAATATAGTACAAAGGTGTTGAGACTGGTAGCAGAATGGTTAAATGCAGATATAGGAGGGGATGACAGTTTACTGCAGATTACCAGGAAACGTTGGAGCAGATTGAGAAATCATGTTACTAGCATTTGTCTTATGGCATGCTGGTATTCTAAATGGATACAGAGGAATGAAGCGCGTATTAATCATCAAATTAAGAGGCCTGAGTATGTAGCTAAATTGATCAAAGAATGCATACGGAGTAGGATGCAAGTTGTAAGTATGAAGAAAGTAACTGATAGTGAATTAGCTTGGCTGAAGCTAGTTAAGTTGTATTAGTCAGGAAGAGTAATTGTATGTTGGTTAAAATCTGCGTTGTAATCTTTGTTGATGATTAATGAAATCCTTACATTTAAGCAAAAAAAAAAAGGTGAAGTCGTAACGGAACCAAAATTTTAATAAACTTCCAAGAATGTTACCTTGATAGAACGGGCTGTCATTTTTAAATGTGTTCCATATTTGAGTATGAAAATTTTATGTATGATAACCTCCTGAGTCGGTTTTATAATGCTTTTGGTTTCATGTTAATAGGAGTTATATTTTGGGAGAAATAAATCTTTTAGTTGACAGTGGTCAGGTTGTTACTGCACAGTTCCGTTTTGACCGATGATTTTGTAAAGGAAATCATTTAAAATATGGTTATTGTTATGCGTAATTCCAACTCCACTATTTATAATAACCGTTCATGTTTTCACAATGATAAGCCATGTAAAAAATCATCACGAATCTTTATTTAATTGTGATTTTTGCAAGTTGCCCAATTTTCGTTTGAATGAATTGCTGTAATGTTTTTGTTCAGACCAATTGAGTTGTAAGAATTGCTACAAATAATTCCCTTGAGATATGCATTTGATTATTTTTCCTATGGTTAGCTAATTCATTATATTTTCTAAAACTATAATAGCCCGCAAGATAGATCAGCGGTTATTTAATTATGATTTTTGTAAGTTGCTGCATAATGTTTATTTGTCGGAATTGTGAGTACGTAAGTTTCATATAACAGTTTAATCAAATGTGAATTATGTGATGTGACCATGTGATATCTTGATATAGCATCAGTAACGTGAATAGTAGACATATAATATGAATATGAACCTTACTATATGATAGCGTAACCTTCCTTATTTCGTCAAGTTTTATATAAAATAGTTTCAGTTATACCGACACTCTTACCTTCTAATGTTATGCCTCAAAGTAATTATGTGATGTTCGTATGTAATGTTAAAATCATGTTTATCACAAAATAGTCTTGCCAAGTGGTAGAATGAATTTTAACTGGTAAAATTATTAGCATGATATAGCAATCTAATTGTTATACGTAATTGTGAATATTTGAACAATGTGAATCTTGTTGATGTTCTTTCGTATATTGAGGGTATATCCTTGTCTAGTCCCTGCGATAACAATCTTTATGACTTTTCATGTATATAGTTATGCCACAAAGTGAAGTGCATATTGATATGTATAAAATCTGATCACGATGTATTGGAATTATTAATTGGTTGACATGTGAAGTGCGAATTACTAGTCTTGTGAAGTCGTTTACTTTTATCGTTAAAATTTTCATAATTCAAGTGCGACAAGAACAACGTCTTAGTAAAGAAGAGTCAGAATGTCTCTGTATAGTTTTGTTTTCGATCTGCAACTTATGAAATTGTCATTTGAATCGTGTTTATAAATTGTCACAAATTACCGTTCAATGATTCAACATTTCAAAATATTTTCAAAGTAATAAACCATGATAAAACTTGATGTTTGATATTTATGGTGATTGATTGCAATATGACGAATTCTGTAGCTAAGTATTGATGCAATCCTGCACGGATATTTAATGGCTGAGCATTATGTAAACCCCTTATTTTGCAAGTCACATATATTAATAGTTTCATGATAAATGCCGTAATGTGAGTGGATAGGAGATGTGCCTAAGTGACTTTAACTTATTGATATCTAGAAATGTTAAACGGTATTGTTAGTCTATGTTTGGTGTGTATCTGGTGCAATATGTCAATGCCCCATATGTAATTACGTTAATTAATTTTGCTCTATGTCCTTCCTAAATTATGACTTTGCTTCTATAATATGATTATGAACGGGGGAATGTTTTAAATCGTCTATGATAAAATACGAGTTTGCTGATTGACTACATTGGTGGAAATATGCTGAGTTGTGTCAAAATTTTAAGGGTATGTAAGTGTTAGCTATTCTGATTCGGTTTTACTGCGTAACACGATTTCTATCGATCCTAATATTCTTGTTGTTGCTTGAGGTTATATGTCTACATGATAATTGATATGGATTTTTTTTGAGTACTTATTTGAGTTGAATATTAGTAATATTTCCTTTATTTTGATAGTTAATATTTTCTATTTCATAAAATAATTCTTCTGATTGTGAGACGGGTTGTGTGTAAGATGGATAAACTTGTGGTATTTGGTTAAGGTACGTATATTGACATGTTATTTAGTTGATGGGATAGAGTTTGAGGGATTGAGTTGCTCGTGAGTCTAGAACAAAGACCATGATTGTTTTTTTTTTTGTATTGAGAATGAGATTGCAGTTCAGTGTTTTATCGAGTTGTCACATTCTTTGACCTTGACTCGTGGGTGAGTATCTTAGAGTTTTACCCTCTAAGTGTTGAGCAGTTCCTTTCATGGAACATTTGACAATTTTGATATTGAAAACGAGATGAGAATTTGGTTACTGGCATTGAGATATGAGTTGTTAGGCCGTTGTGCCACATTGTGTTTACGGCCCAGGGTGGTATTGGTTATTGAGTATATTCTGAGTTTGAATCAATATTGAGATGGAAGTATTGATTTGCGGTTTTATCCCACCAGTTCACTCACCCCTTGTCTCCGGTCTAAGTGTTCGACGATTAGGATACGATACTTGGTTAGTTGGAGTAAGATTGTATGAGATAGAGTAATGAGTAAGACGGAGTAGGGAGCTGGAAATTTTATAATGAGGTTACGGGGACGTAACCATGTCTTAAGGAGGATATGATTGTAAAATCTTAATGGTTTTATGGTATGACTATTTGTTATGACATGACTATTTGGTGTATGGTGATTGTTTATACTTGATAATCCTGATTACTTCGGTTGGGCATTTTATTGTGTTTCGTGGAGTATTCTTTAATTTATTTATACGGTTTTCTTAACGAGGGTAAAATGTAATATTCCGTGTTTTAAAGTACCTTTATTAACCTTGAGGTTATGTGGTATCCCGTTTTGTGTTCGTTATTTACATGCCTAGTGACCAGATTGTTGACCATGGGATGGTGAACTTCGGGACGAAGTTCATTTTAAGGAGGGAAGACTATAATACCCTGTATTTTCATAGTCCATAATAATGAGTTGTTTATTTATGTTTTTATCAAGATGACATATAATTATATATTATTTGTTAAGCAAATGCAAGTTATTATTATTTGTTATAAGTACTTGTTAGATTATAAGTTGCGATTTATGAACGGGAATTAGTGTTATTATGTTTCGAGCCTATATTGAGTATGTGGTATGTGTTAGCGTATGATTTACGCCTGAGTTTTGAGTACGGTGATAAGTGTGCGTGGTTGAACTTCGGGACGAAGTTCATTTTAAGGAGGGAAGACTGTAATACCACGTATTTTGATTATAATATTTCGTATTTATATAGTCACGTGTTGATAATATTTGAATGATGTTTACCTCGTATTTTAGTATGACATTTATTGTTTATATTGACGTTTTGATCGTATTTGAACATTAGTATTCGATAATTATCTTATCGAATATGTAATACCTCTCATTTTCGAAACTCGGGTTTTGACTCGGAGTTAGCATTATAGGTTTTATATTATGTTACGACTTAATATTAATTGTTATCGTAAGTAGATACATCAAATAATAATAATGTTACGAGTTATACGTGTATAACGAGTCGGGCTCGGTTCAAATTACGTAAATAATGTTATGAGAATAGTCATAATAGACTATGAGTTGTGATTGGGCCAAGAACGTGTGTTTAACCGTATGCCCAATCCGCGGAAAACCCTACAACCCTACACGCACGTATAAATCATACGTATGCCCCAATCCGAAACCCTAATTGTTTTTCCTTCACACCTGCCTCCCCTCAACACTAGCAACGACAACCGTCCGAACAAGAGAGAGAGTGAGGTGGCAGCGAGCGACGGTGGTTAAGGGTGTTCAGGGAGCCTTCGAAGCTATTTCGAGTCTAACCTAAGGTGAGTTTAACATTCCTTCTTTCGTTTCGCATCTATGGTGGTAAGCGTCGCTGTGGTCGAGACTTCGTAGTGACTAGGGTTGGTTACGGGAGTGAGTGCGAGTGTAGGGGTGGTGGCTGGCTGCCGTTAGTCGTCGTCAGTGGGTGTTGCTTGGGGTCGGTTGCGTGTAAGGGGATTGGGTGGTACCACCGTTGACTCGGGGGAGGTCGGCACGGTGGCACCACGGTGATAGTATGTGCCTGATATCAGGGGTTAGTGATGGTGGTGGTCTTGGTGGTTGTCGGAGTTGCGAGCGTTGGTTAGGTGGTAGTCGGGTTCGCGGGAGTGAGTGAATGACGGGGCTGGGTATGGGTGTGGTGAGACACGCAGGTTGAGGCGAGGGTGGTCGGCGGTGGTTGCCGGCGGTGGTGGAGGAGAGCGTGGTGGTAAGGGTGGTTATGGGTCGCGAAGGTGGTGTTGTGCCGTTTTGTAGTATTGCGTATAACGAATATTGTTTTTTTACTACAAATATTATTATTATATTGCTAATAGTATATTATTATTATTATTATTATTATTATTTTGTTTTTATGATATTATTATTATTATTTTATTATTATTATTAGATTATGGTTAATTATTGTATTGTGTACTTTTGGTTATAGTATTTTAAATAATTGGCTAAGGTGAACAATTGAGGGGCTTTACGAGTCGGGAAAGTTTCGATTTAAGAAAGTTACTATTTCGAGAAAGTTACTATTTTTGAAAACTTTCTATTATTAGAAGGTTTCTATTTATAGTAGAGTAACTTGAGTTATGGGGGTTCGGGAAGATTATTAATTCATTACGTATACGTGTTTAGGTAACGGTTTTCGCGTGGAACACTTCTAGCAAGCTTGTACATGACTGTGCTTCTGTAATTTGAGGTAGGGGAATACTGTATACATGGTGATGAGTACTCTGTTTATTATCTGATGTTAACTATGTACATCTTATTGTATGAATGGTGTTATATTGTGTTTAATTGACTGCATATTTCTGTGATACGATATGATGTGGAGATAATGGGTCTTGTGATATGAAGCGGAGTATATTGGGTCTTGTGATTGGGGTGGAGATAATGGGTCTTGTGATTGGCGTGGAGATAATGGGTCTTGTGATTTGGTGCGGAGATAATAGGTCTTGTGATTTGGTGTGGAGAATATTGGGTCTTGTGATTCGGAGTGGAGATGTTTGACTTTCTATTTATAGTAATGCTTTGACTTCTTAATGTTTCCTCTACTCAACCTCGTGGTTGACCCTGTGTATTCATTTGACACCTGTGATGATCCGTAATGGGGAGCAGTTTTGACAGGAAAGATGGTGCTGTGGAAGCATATGATGACGTGAGCACTTGGATGGACCGACTTAGATTTAGATCACATACTTGAAGTTATCAGTTGTACTTTAGTGTCTGCTGTGTAGTATTTGTAACATCAAACTTTAATTTAATCAATTTGTATAAAGTACTTTGGTTTGATTTACTTTGTTATTCACTACCTCGGATATTCCGAGATGGTAACAGCTCGATTTACTGAGGACGTCTTGCTAAAGGCTCCTTAATAAATCGGGGTGTTACAATTGATGATTCATGTTTATTAAACATGAGTCAAATAATGATTCATGTTTATCAAACATGAGTCATACGGCCCATTTGTTGTTTTTGGCCCAATTCCAAATTTTAATATTTGTCCCACAAATACTTATAAGTCTAATACTTAAATATCTAATATAATTAAGAGTTAATTAAATTATTCAACAATTAAATAATGTAATTAAATAAAAATATTCATTTAACTTTTTAGTAATATTTTACCACTATATTAATATATATAATAGGTGATTGGATACCCATTTAGCCTATTTTATAACTCCTTATAACATTTATTAGCTAATTACCATTACCTCGTAATATATATAACTGTCTTAAGAAATTTAATAATTATCATATAATAATAAGATTTCACTTTTATTTAATCATATTAAATAAATTTTCGTCAGTCAGTTATCTTATAATTGACCCAAGTTCCAAACTTGTTCATCTCAAAACTCACTTGACTACCCATTAATCAAAATATTCAAGGGAGTCTTTAAAATGTATCTTTATACAATATAATTAGTTTTTCTATTGATGTTCACTCCTATAGGTGTGACCGAGAGGGATCAGTTGATTACCGTCGTCTTACGACAGTTACGTCTAACTCTAGCTAGCTGATCATTACAGATATACGTTAATCAACTGACAATAATTTATTATAAATATATCCCTTATTTATTCCTCTTATGAGATTTATTATGTAGACGCAGTATTGTGGAGGACACTTACTCCAACAATCTCCCACTTGTCCGATACAAGTTGTGCGCTACCAATTCTTGTGTCCATTAAAATATCCCACTCAATGCAAGGTGTCTTTCAGGTCATACTTGCACTTTAACATATCGTGAGTAGTTTCCTCGATTGAGAGAATAACTGTCTGACCGGATACTAATCGAGCGTGGCCACGCATTTTCAGTCATATCTCCTCGAGTGGCCCTGAGATTTTGTAAACCCAAAATGGTTGGACAACTCATGTTGACCTATTTTCTTCGTTCAATACAGATCACCATGACCCAGTAGATGCCCATCAACCTCCTTTTACGGTGTGACTTAGGACAAAAACCTAAGCCAATCGGAAACTGTATTGACTTAGACAAATAGACTCCAATCAAAAGAATCGACTCGTAGGAATAATATAGAAGTCTTTACCACGACCAGATAACAAAACTTTTAAGACTCTATAAATGGTCACTGCCCGACAGAATATATCTGCCTATGTAATCAACTAGTCATCTCTATGACCCTATGGCTGTCAAACCCGCCATCAATTGACTTACAATCTAGTTACTCCTGGACGTCACCCTAATAAGAAACTAGGGACAAAAATACAATGAAATTCCTATTCACTTTAAGTAGGGTTCAACGTTGTCTCAACAACCTACTAGGAATCAAAGTATTTATAAACGATAAATGCAACTATGTAAACAATGATTTAGAACCAAATTACATATTATTTATAGCAAATCAGGTACACGTTTCAATCCCATCGAAAATACATGATTATTATGCTTAGCCTGCGACAAAGGCTTGGTTAAAGGATCAGCAATGTTATCCTCTGTCCCAACTTTACAAATCGTTATTTCCTTCCTATCAATATAGTCTCTAATTACATGATACTTTCTTAGTACATGTCTTGATTTATTACTAGACTTGGGCTCCTTTGCTTGGAAAATTGCCCCACTGTTGTCACATAAAATAGTGACTGGATCAACAACAGAAGGAACCACTTTAATTCCTTCCAAAAATTGCCTAATCCAAACAGCTTCTTTCGCAGCTTCTGATGCTGCAAGATACTCCACTTCCGTTGTATAATCTGCAGTCACACTCTGTTTGAAACTCTTCCAGCTAACAGCACCACCATTCAGCATAAACACATATCCAGATTGGGACTTCAAATCATCCCGATCTGTTTGGAAACTGGCATCCGTATAACCTTTTACACGTAGCTCAGTATCAGCTTCAAACACCAAAAATGAATCCTTAGTCCTTCTTAAGTACTTAAGGATGTTCTTGCCCGCTATCTAATGACTTTCACCTGGATAAGCTTGGTAACGACTCGCCATACTCAAAGCATATGAGACGTCAGGACGCGTGCATATCATAGCGTACATGATTGATCCAACTGCTGAAGCATATGGAATCAATTTCATGCGTTCAACCTCTGCGGGCTCACTGGGGCTCTGAGTCTTACTCAAAGTAATTCCATGTCCCATAAGTAGATAACCTCTCTTAGAGTTATTCATTTTGAACCTATCAAGAACCTTATCTATATAAGCTTCTTGACTTAACACTAACATCCTTTTAAATCTATCTCTATAGATCCGGATACCTAATATATGTTGCGCCTCTCCTAAGTCTTTCATCTGAAAATGATTTCCAAGCCACTCTTTCACAGAGGTAAGCATTGGAACATCATTTCCAATGAGCAATATGTCAGCTACATATAAGACTAAGAAGACCAATTTGCTCCCACTAAACTTTGTGTATAAACATGGTTCCTCGACACTTCGAGTGAAGCCATTCTGTTTAATCACCTGATCAAATCGATGATTCCAACTCCTAGATGCTTGCTTAAGACCATAAATGGATCTCTTAAGCTTGCAAACTTTCTTAGAATTGTTTAGATCGATAAAACCCTCAGGCTGTGTCATGTACACTACCTCTTCAAGAAATCCATTCAAGAAGGCGGTTTTAACATCCATCTGCCATATTTCATAATTATGAAATGCAGCAATTGCTAAGATTATCCGAACAGACCTAAGCATTGCAACTCGCGCAAAAGTCTCATCATAGTGTAAACCATGAATCTGTGTGAAACCTTTTGCAACCAATCGTGCTTTGTAGACATCTGGTTGTCCATCCAAGCCAAATTTGATTTTAAAAATCCATTTACACTGAAGAGGTCTTACATCTTTAGGTAAATCAACCAAGTCCCATACTTGATTTTCGTGCATGGAGTCCATTTCAGATTTCATGGCTTCAAGCCATAATTTGGAGTTAGAACTTGAGATAGCTGCTTTATAGGTTGACGGCTCGTCAGTTTCTAAAAGTAAGACGTCATTCCCACTTTCCTCGATAATGCCAAGGTATCTATCAGGTGGGTGACTGATACGAGTTGACTTCCTAGGAACTATAACTGAACCAGGTGAAGAAGGAACATCTTCCTGCATTACATCCTCAGTTTGTGGCTCTTGAACTTCACTAAGCTCAAATTTTTCTCCCACTCTGTCTTCTAGAAATAAATTCTTTTTCTAGAAAGACAGCATCACGAGCCACAAACACTTTGTTCTCGTGACGGTGGTAGAAGTAATAACCACGAGTTTCCTTAGGATAACCTACAAAGAAACATTTGTCGGATCGGGGAGATAACTTATCGTCAGACTTGTTCTTGACGTAAGCTTCACAACCCCATATTTTCATATACGACAAATTTGGGACTTTCCCTTTCCACAATTCATGTGGTGTTTTCTCAGCTGCTTTCGTCGGGCTTTTGTTTAAAGAAATAATAGCAGAAAGGATTGAAAAACCCCAAAATGAGTCAGGAAGCTCAGTCTGACTCATCATTGACCGAACCATATCTAATAAAGTTCGGTTTCTCCTCTCACCTACACCATTTAATTGTGGTGTACCTGGATGTGTCAATTGCGATACAATACCACAATCTCTCAGATGATCATCAAAATCATTACTAAGATATTCGCCACCACGATCAGATCGTAATGCTTTGATCTTTCTATCTAATTGATTTTCTACTTCATTTTGAAACTCCTTGAACTTTTCAAAGGCTTCACTTTTATACCTCATTAAGTAGACATATCCATATCTACTTAAATCATCAGTGAAAGTGATGAAGTAATCATAACCACCCCTAGCAGTGATAGTCAGTGGTCCACAAACATCGGTATGAATGAGCCCTAATAACTGACTTGCTCTTTTTCCTGTTCTAGTAAAAGGTGATCGAGTCATCTTGCGTAAAAGACAAGAGTCACAATTTCCAAAAGATTTGTAATCAAATGGAGATAGAATACCAGTCTTTACTAGTCTTCTAATGCGATTTTCGTTTATGTGACCTAATTGACAATGCCAGAGAATAGAAAGATCTGGGTCACCTGTTTTGAGTCTTTTATTATCTATATGATGAATTTCATTAGTTAAATCTAGAACATAAACACCATTGATAGAATATGCACATCCATATATAACATTATCAAAGCAAAATGTATAACATTTGCCTTTGATTACAAAAGTAAAACCTTCTCCGTCTAGTACAGAAATGGAAATTATGTTCTTACTATGAGAAGGTACAAAATAACATTTATTTAGATACAACTCTAAACCAGATTCTAAACTAATTACATAAGTTCCTATAGACACAGCTGATATCCTGGCTCCATTTCCCAAGCGGAGGTCAACTTTACCCTTGGCTAGTTGACGTACGCTTCTCAGTTCCTGTAAATGATTACAAAGATGAGAATCGCAACCTATATCAAATACCCATGTGGTGGAACTTGCAAAATTTATGTCAATCATATAAATTTCAGATGAAATTTTACCTAATACCGTCACACGTCCAGATTTTTTATCATCCAAATATTTTGGGCAGTTCGCTTCCAATGCTCATTACCATCACAATAAAAACATTTTTGATCAGGGGTCGCCCCTTTCTTGGATTTAGGTTTGGGTTGGTTATACATTATAGCCTTTCCTTTACCTTTGACATTGGGATCGACTTTCTTTCCCTTTGTTCCTGCCTTTTTGAATTTTTGTTTTTTCTTATTAATGTTTAAAACATCTTTTTTCAAACTCCCACTAGACATTAAATCTCTCTCGGTCTGTACTAAGATACCATGAAGTTCATGAATACTTTTATCCATATTATTCATGTTATAATTTACTATCAAATTTGCATAACTATGGTGAAGAGAATGAAGCACGTGATCAATCGCAATTTCCTTAGAAATCGGACTTCCTAAAGTCTTGAGAGTTTCCATACACTCAATCATATTGAGTACATGGTTACTCACGGGTTGACCTTTAACGAGACGAGACTCGAAAAAGTGCACTGCATCATTATATCTTTGAACACGCGGTGCTTGGGAGAACAAGCTCCCAAGTCTAGTATAGATTTCATGAGCGGTCGAGAGTGTTACACAATGTAGTTTCAAAAACGATTCCATTGCAAAAATTAAGACATTCTTAATTGAGTTTGAATTTTGCATGTATTCATCATATGCAGTCCTAACTGCGGCAGTTGCCCTAATTATGGGCACGTGAGGGGGATGATCCACAAGATAGCGCAACTTCCCGTCAGGAATAGCAGCAGTCTTCAACTACTCTATCCACTCAATATAGTTGCTACCATCTTTCTTTAAACAACTTTTGTCCATGAAGGACCCGAGCCACGACTCTCTAAGAAGTGTTGCATATGGCATTTCATTTTGTTGAACTGGTGTACTTGTTGACATTTTGCAGATTTAATACTACAAACGAAAAGAAGGAAACATTAACATTTATCGAAAAAAATTAAAAAACAAATTATAAAAGCGTTTATATAATGATCTCCCACTAAATTATATAAGCGATCCCAAGATCCGCTTTTAATTAATCTTGGGCACGGTGAGCCGATACATCCCTTAATTAATTAAATTCGGTGAGTTAACTTTTAACTGATTCTACACCTAGAACTCTTGGTCGACAAATTTCTTAAATTTACCTATAGCCTTAGAAATGAGACTCGTCTCTGCACTCCGTTGAGTCCAACCAAATATAACAAGTAATAACCATTATTACCCTACTTACCCAACGTAAAAAGGGAACACCCCGCTGAGGCGAGCGTGGCCCTAATGAAGAAGGGGTTCATAGGTGCTACTAATTAGTAAGGCTATATCTCAATTTGAAAATATGTGAGAGATCTTGTCAAAAAATCATCTATTACTTTTAAGTGAACTAAATAGGTGAATGTTCGATGATTTAATGACAATAAATAAAATATGGAAAACGCACTAGATTGTGGCAATTTGGCATAGCGAAAACTATAAACATATAGCATGCAATTTTAAAGCAATAAATGAATATCCTAATATGGCCACTTATCCTAGTTAATCTTATTAACTATTACAAAAGCTTCCAAAATACAAAGTATTCAACACCTTGAAGTCGTCTTTTGGACACCTTTGTCTTCATCTTTTGGATCACCATCTTCTTAAAATTAATTACAAAATATAATCCTATTATACAATTTTCATCTAATAAAACAAAATAATTAATATTACAGACGGGCAATACGAGATTGCTTAATTACAAACCAAACTAGTGTCCCTTACATTACGGGTAATACTAGCTTCTAATTAGGCCATATTAGGTACAATTTTCATTCAACCAATGAAAAATAAATATTAACATGCTACTATGCAACATATTATTTACCATAAATAAACTTTAACATGCCAAATTGCCAACAAACATAGTTAATCATATTAACAAAGCTTATTATTAGTGGAATTATAAACATTTTTAACCATTAAAAATTATAAATCAACACTTAAACTATTTTTAAGCTTATACAACCATTCCAAACTGTTTTGCTGCCTCAAATATTAGTCTCCACTAATTCTTGAAAAATATTAGCATAATTTGATCTATTTTGCTATTTTTATCACAATTATTGCAACTTTTACGCCTTTATTTCGACATAATCATATTAAATAATGAAAATTCGAAGTAAAAAATTGTATATATTTTGGGAACTTCCAGAATACAAAATGGACTAGAAAATTTATTTTCAAAATTTTTAAGTCATTTTCATAATTTATTCGTGTTCATCGGTTTTTATGTAAAAACAGCACAAACATACCAATGAATTATCAAAATACAAAATAAAATTTAAAAATAAAATTTTTAACATTCAGGAACTTTTTCAGATCTGGAAAAATTAAAATTTAGCCCATTTAATTTTTCGGTTAATTTTAATCATAATATAGTCATTATTCATTCATTATTATCGTATAAAATCAATAAATATGCAAAATTAACAATTTAATTTCTTTATTTTACCTAAACTAAGTAAAACATGCATGCATGAATATATTAAGATTTAATCATCAGATTTAACATGCAAATAATTTTTAGTTAACAATTAACAAAATAATGCATTTTAAGACACTTTTAACCGAAAAATGAACTAAAAATAGCAAAACAACTCCATTAATAATAAAATTAGACCAGAAACTTTTAAAGATCAGAATCAACATGTATGGAAAAAATCATCTTATTTTGACCATTTTATCAATATTTAAGCAATTTATCATATAAACCGTCTTAAAGCATATTAATAAACATGCATGCACAATTAGCTCCGATACCAATTGTTAGTTATGAAAACTATGTGTTTAGACTATCTAAACAAAATATTAAATTTTCATAATTTAATTTATATATGATCTAGTACATGCATGTAGATTTATATGAAAAGAAAAAAAAACTTACATCGGTTTCAAGACGAAAAACGATACTACAATACCTTTGTAGTATGGACCGACTTAAAAGGAGTTCAAACCCAAGTTTCTAAAATAAGAAACCTCCTTTTGAAACACCCAAGAAAACACCACAAACAAACTATACTTTACTAGCTAGATAAAATAAGGATAAACTCCTTTTTATTAAACTACAAGTATATTATTACTACTAATAATATAAGATGTATAATATATTTATATATGAGTTTTGATGAAGAAGATGATTAAGTAAGATAGTAAGATGTCCTTTTTTTCCCTCTAATTATTTTGCCCAAGTAGAAGAAAAATTAAAATTAGGAAAATGATCTTATTGCATGCTTATATATATAATAGATAATGATCAATGTGGCATCAAAATGGGCTCATAAAATTGATGATTCATGTTCATTAAACATGAGTCAAATGATGATTCATGTTTATCAAACATGAGTCATACGGCCCATTTGTTGTTTTTGGCCCAATTCCAAATTTTAATATTTGTCCCACAAATACTTATAAGTCTAATACTTAATTATCTAATATAATTAAGAGTTAATTAAATTATTCAACAATTAAATAATGTAATTAAATGAAAATATACACTTAACGTTTAAGTAATATTTTACCACTATATCAATATATAATGGGTGATTGGATACCCATTTAGCTAATTTTATAACTCCTTATAACATTTATTAGCTAATTACCATTACCTCGTAATATATATAACTGTCTTAAGAAATTTAATAATTATCATATAATAATAAGATTTCACTTTTATTTAATCATATTAAATAAATTTTCATCAGTCAGTTATCTTATAATTGACCCAAGTTCCAAACTTGTTCATCTCAAAACTCACTTGACTACCCATTAATCAAAATATTCAAGGGACTAATTAAAATGTATCTTTATACAATATAATTAGTTTTTCTATTGAGGTTCACTCCTATAGGTGTGACCGAGAGGAATCAGTTGATTACCGCCGTCTTACGACAGTAACATCTAACTCTAGCTAGCGGATCATTACTGACATACGTTAATCAACTGACAATAATTTATTATAAATATATCCCTTATTTATTCCTCTTATGAGATTTATTATGTAGATGCACTATTGTGGATGACACTTACTCCAATACATTGTTGACAGTGTCTCTCTCAGGGCATTCAACTGCTAGATGTCCGGGTTTCCTACACTTATAGCACAAACGCGGTCTGCCATAACAACTCGAGCTAGAGCGATGGTCTTGACGACGTCCGGTACCCTGGGTGTTTTTCGCCTCTAGAAGTAGTAGCTAAGGTAGAGAGTCCACAAAAATGCACCAACTACATCTTGTTTGACCGTGGAGGAGATGGTGAAGGAACAAAGGGTCTCTTGCCTTGAGGGAAAGCTGGTACAAAACTAGGTAGGGAGAGGGCTTGGGTCTCTTCGTCTATAGCCTTAATCGATCCCTCTGCCTAAATGGCATCGTCATACACATCAATGAAAGAAGTAGAGTCCCTCTTCACCATACTCGTGATCCGGGGACTGAGCTCTTTGCGGTAGAAGTACACTATCTCCGATTCTTCCTTGACGAAGCGGGCCGCAAAGTGAGCAAGCAGTTCGAACTTATCAGTGAAGTCCTGAAGAGCCATCTTCCCTTGCTTAAGATCCAAGAATTCTTTAAGCCTCTGCGAATGAAGCTCCCTCGGGTAAAAGCGGGTCTCGACCATGGTCTTATACGCATCCTAGTCAAACAACAGATCAAGCAAAGCAGAAGGTCCACTCAACGTCCACCAACGGTCAGCCTCGTGTGTCAGAAAATGTGAAGTCAAACGCACACGATCCTCTGTGGCTACCGAGTACATCGAGAAACTCCGTTCAATGTCACGAAACCACTCAGCTAACGCTACTGGTTCGACCTCTCCACCGTATGTCTTAGCGTGACTCTTACCCTTCTGACTGGCAATCCACGAAAATCCACCAGGACGGTTTGCATCTAGGCCTGGAGGCGGAGGAGGAGCATCAGTATGTGTCCTCTGGTTCTCCAGAACTTGCAAAAGTGCTTGCAGGATAGTGTTGTCCACTCTAGCGGGTCTCACCATCCTTCAAAAGAAAAACTTAGTTAACATAACAATTAGCAATCACAAACAGTCTACCACTTGTCCTTAAGTCTACCCCATCTCACATTCATTATTTAAATTATTAGTCAAGTTACATGAGTGCGTCAGGAGCGATAACGCTCTGATACCAACTATAAAACCCCACCTTGCGACAGTGGAAAAAAACACACAATATACTAAAAATGCAGCGGAATTTAAACTTTTTATATAAACATAACTAAGCATGCCAGGTGAAAGTATTACCAATACTATTGATACCCATTGTTGTGGGTGTTAAATATAAAATTTATAAAAACCAAACTAAAACTATAGATAGTGTTAGTAAGGGTCGAACCACAGAGAGATAAAGCTAATTATGTTTGCGAATTCAAAGTCTATTGAAGGAACAATAAAGGGGGTTTTGTATGTTTGTTTGAGAATAACAACTAAGAAGATAGACAAAGAGAAAACCTAAAACAAGGTAAAAGGACGATTGGTAACTTCGGTTCACGATGGCTAAGGTAAGTCAGAAAAGGGGTAAACAACTCATGAACATAATCTCAAGAAACAAAGAATAAGCCTTTCGGTCAGTATTCATCCAAATCCTTACGGTCTTAGGGTTCCTAGAAAATCACTAAACTTTCGTTCATAGGCAATTCCAAATCTATTATTAAACCAATTCTACTAATCTTTCAATCTAGTAGAATTAGTTCAAGAACAAATATTGAGATCGGTACAAAAATCATATAACCAATAAAAACCTAATTTTCGCCATGGTTCCCCAGTTCCCAATCATCACAATTAGCTATTCATAATTAAAGAATTAAAACTAACGAATCTAAGGAAGTTCATGCGAGATAACATATTCATGAAATAATAATTGAAGGGAAAAGTAAATAAATCAGAATAATAAGATTGAGAAACAATAAGGATTGAAACAATGAAGAAATTAAATTGCATTAAAACTTACAACGGAACGGAATTCAAGGAACAAATCTGAAAGTTGGACTTTTCTCTCCTTAGGTCTGATGTGTTTTTCACTCATGAAAGCTTAGCCTAATCTGTTTACTGTTTGTCTCTTAATGGTCTTTCAAATTACAAAACTTAGAAAATAAACCGAAAATAAGAAACTAGAGTTGCTCAGCCCGTGAACTGGTCGACCGACCGGACATTGTGGTCGGTCGACCACATGTGCTGTGATTTTGACTTTCTGCTTCGACACCTTGGTCGGTCGAACAAGTGGACTGGTCGGTTGACCGCTTACTGCTCCCATCAGCTTTTGATCAGATTGCGCGCATCCCCAAAACAGCGAGTTTGGACCCTTATCTTACGAGTTCTCCTAAGAAGGCTTCCGAGGGACGATTAAAGGTTGGTTTGGCTCACTTTTGCTTGTTCCTACATTTAAAACATAGAAATGCCAAAGTAAACCGTTTCGGGAGGAAAATTAGGTAGAAGCTACCAAACATGCATAGAAATACGTGCCAAAACATTAAATAAAGTGTATAGTATATGCACGTATCAAATCTCCCCGAACCAAACCTTGCTTGTCCTCAAGCAAGAACTATGACTCAACTAAAAAGAAAACTTCGAATGGAACGGATTTCATGCTCAGAACCAAACAAAACGCCATGCCTAACCGAATTAATGCAACTTTCAAAATTCAAGCAAATTGTCAAATGCAAATGAATTGAGCATGTTGAGGAAAATGCTAAACTTTCAACCTTGCAAGACTCGTTCACATTGGACTCTCACGGATCATTCATTCACTCAAACAAGCACAAGGTGAAATATATGTGAAAGACAAAAGAATGATCAAGAATTAGACTCTCACCTATCTGCGTCCCTTAAGAACATGTGTGCAATCTAACTTGAACAAAATCTCTACAACCGTACATATGCATTCCACCACTGTAATGACCATGACAGATGCCGAGGTAATATGGGATTGTGAGGCTATGGGTAAGAAAAGGCTAGAATGAATTTGGGATAGAGGAGCTAAACTGAGCTAACAACCATCAAACCAACCTACAAAAGAAAAACACTTTTCATTCTTATCTCCAAAACGAACCAATGCTTAAATTTCGTAAGCACGGTACTCACACATCCTTCTCTTTTTCTTCTTTTCGCTTTCTTCTCCTTTTTTTCCTTTTTTTTAAAAAACAGACTGCCTGCACAGTAATTGAGGTCGACCGACCTTCAGACTCGGTCAGTTGACCATCCAGAATTCCAGACAGTTATGTTTTTGTTCCTCTTTTTTTTCGTGGAGTTTATCCTTTTTTTTTTTTTTCTGAACTCAATTTTTTTCTTTTTTCATCACTTCCCACATTTTACAATGAAAGCAAAATAACCAAAGATGATCAAGATAGTCCCAACATACCATGTTACTAGCTCGGCTAGGTTAGGCTAATTTAGGATGTAGTATATGGGATGAAAGAGGCAATTTGGCTATGTGGGGGTTATGGGTCAAGCAAGAAAAGGAAACCTCTACCACATGTGTCAACAAACCACAAACCCGAATGCATATATATAGGTATCAAGTAGATAAAGCTCATGCTTATGCAAGTTTAAGTGACATGCCTTAGGAGGAGTAACTACTCTCATTCCTACATGAAATTGGTCATGAATGTCACCGATTTATTAGGCTCTAAAACTCAGAAATGAAGTAGCTTGCCAAAAGAGAGTCAAGTCTAATTGTTTAGCACAAAATCAACAAAAACTCGTAGATTATGCAAAAGACATGCTTGATAAATTTGAAAATGCAAGGCAAGCCAATGAGGCGAAGTGTAAGGCAAAATCATCATAGTAACCATCCGTTCCGACTCGACCTACATGCTAAAATAAACGTGCATTTTTTTTGATTTTTTTCGAATTTTTGTGTAAATGCAAGAAGATAAAAGAAACAATGCAAAACGGAAATGCGTAAACGTGAATGAAATAAAGACAGATGCAGACTCAACAAAAGGATGCATATACCCTCCCCAAACCAAAACGCACAATGCCCTCATTGTGCTCAACAACATAAATCCGCAGCAGATATGTTGAGGAAAAGTAAAAACATTCTCAAAGAAGAAAACTAAAGAAAACTAAAGAAGAAAACAAAAGAGGGAAAAAACTCACAAGATGTACCTCCCCAAACCGAACATCGGAGAGGGGAGGTTTGGGCACTAACTCTAGTCCTCGGGGTCATACTCAGACCCACTAGCCTCCGCCTCCTCCTCCTCAGATCCACTGCCCTCCTCTGATGCAGCCCCAGAGGCTTCCTCAGATCCGTAGCCGCCCTCCGGATAGGTGTAGAAGAAGGGATGAGTCAAGGGACCGGTGGGGAGCTTGTTGAGTGCAACATACTCAGAGTAGATCGTGAAATCTACGAGGGCGGTGTCCAAACTCTGCCTGTTGAATGCCCTGCACATATTTGCCACCATGTGTGAGACCGACCTGCTGTCATAGACAGCAGGGATATCAATAAGGGGTGGGGGAGTGAAGTTGGGAGGATAGCCCGTCCCAGACGCATGTGAGGTACTGGGGCCAGCTCCCCTAGAGCCTCGAGAGGTCCCACCACCACCCCTAAGCGGGAGGCGGTAAGATGGGAGGGGTGGTCTGCGATCGCCTGCTACGTCAGTAAGGGGTAGCAAGAGTGGAAAAACGGTGATGGGGATGTGGTCACAAGTATAGGTGTCGATCTTCCAACACCCCTTGCGGTCCACCCACTTCACGGACTTAACATAAGCTAAGTCCATGTAGCGGTTGAGAGGAGAAATAGCATCCTCAAAACGGGGGAATTACATTAGAAGACGGTTAGCGAAACGAGTAACTAACTCCCCGCAGACAATCGTGGTCAAAGAAGTCCCTTCCCCAACCGTCATGAAGTGTGAGGCAGTCAAATAGGTAATGTTATAAACCAGGTACCCTCTACGCCTCACATTGAGGAACCCCGACAAGATAGACAATTCAATGTTATTAACATTGTTGGATTCCTTCATGATCCGGCAAAAAACAGTGTTGGCCAACAACCTAAGATAGTAACGAAGGGCAGGTAAATGCACAAAGGTGCCCTTTTTCTTCCCGCCATGGGAGTCAGAGATACAAGACCAAAAGACCTTGTAGGATTCAGCCGGGTCACCAGTACGACCCTCAGAGCTAAGTCCCAAGAACCCTGCAAACTCATCCAAAGTTAAAGAGTAGGAGACATTAAACAATCGGAAGACAATGCATTTAGTACCCTTTCCCACCTTCAAGGCTTCAACATCAAAGTTAAAAGAGGAGAAGAACTCTAGGTTTAAGGTGGGGTGTGTGAACTCATCCATAGTTATGAGTCCTGAAAGGCCGGTACCATTGAGTAGGTCAACTACAACCTCGTAAAACCCTACGGCTTGGACCGTAGGCTGATGCAAAAATCTAGTTGGCGTTACCTGACACCTAGTTGACAGATGTAAGAAGCGGGCCCTTTGGGCCGGAGTTTGAAAAGTAACCTGCGGATAGTCAGGTAGACAATCCGTGCATTGCTCTGCCATCGCCCTTGAGCCTCCTGCGTGACCTCTTGAACTTCTTGCCTCCGATGTGCGGGACCTCTTGTTGGTTCTTGATCTTCCCCACATGGTGAACCTGCAGAAATTACTACCATAGTGTGAGTAACTAAATTCCCAATTAAAATCAACAAAAAACCTCAGCTAAATTGAAAAGGAAGTCCCTGTAACAGCTGAGTTGGTCGACCAACCACCCTTTGTGGTCGACCGACCGAGTATCGACATGAGGAGGTGTTTCTGGAAAATTGGACCGGTCGACCGACTTAAGTTTCTGGTCGGTCGACCTATCGCGCCAACATTTAGAACGGAAATCGCAGATTACAATGGTTTTCAGTTAGGATAATGGGAAAAATCAAAAGATAAACGCTAAACAAATGCAAATCAGGCTAAAAACCCAGATCTAAGAACAACAATCTCGACTATGAACTACCCACAACTAAAACACATCCTTAAATTGAAGATAATTCGAAATAAGGGGTGTTTAAAACAGAGAACTAAAAGACAGAAGTAAAGAACGAAGGAAAGCAAAGAAAAAGGAAAGAAAACATACCTTTGGTTAGGGTGAATGAAGGATTGAGTAAGAAATTGAGTTGAAAGAATGAGGGAAAGGGGCTAGGGTTTTGTCGATGAGAGGGAAGGGGTTTTCTGATTTTTGAAAGAATAAGAAGTAATTTTGTTCAAAAATAAGACTTAAACAACCCGGTTCTCTCGACACTTGGTCGATCGACCAACATGTTAGGTCGGTCGACCAAGACCCCTGATTACCTTAATTTCCAGTAGCTGTTTCGTGAGGCATTGTGGTCGGTCGACCTTGCTACATGGTCGGTCGACTAAAACCACTGACGACTTTCTTCAAATTTCCTGCTCAAGACTAAAAACTTCCAATAAAAGTATTAGTCACTAACAAAAACGACTAAACTAAGAAAATTAAAAAGATAAAGGAAACAAAAACTACCACTCGGGTTGCCTCCCGATTAGCGCTAGTTTAAGACGTCCCGCACGACCTTTTTACCTCACTCTGAAGCATCCAATAATGGGTCAAAGTATAGTACTTCGACCTTCCCAACAAACTCATCTGCTCCATGGAAATGCTTCACGTATTGACCATTCACTTTGAACCTCTCGCCAGCTGAGGTTTCCAATTCAATTGATCCAAACTTCGAGACCGCGGTGATTTTATAAGGTCCACTCCACCCGGATTTCAGCTTACCAGGAAATAAACGTATACGAGCATTAAAGAGGAGTACCTTATCACCTACCTGGAAATCACGGTTGATGATCCTCTTGTCATGCCAACGTTTGGTCTTCTCCTTGTAGATCCGTGCATTGTCATAGGCCAGCAGCCTAAATTCTTCAAGCTCATTTAGCTGTGTCATACGCTTCTCACGAGAAAGGTTAGGGTCTAGATTAAGATCACATATAGCCCACCAAGACTTACGTTCTAACTCGACTGGTAAATGACATGCTTTACCATAAATCAACCGGAATGGTGACATTCCGATTGGAGTTTGAACGCAATCCTATAAGCCCATAAGACATCATCTAATTTAAGACTCCAATCTTTTCGCGATTTAGAAACAACTTTTGCTAGGGTCTCCTTGAGTTCTCTATTAGAGATCTCAACTTGACCACTAGTTTGAGGGTGATAAGCTAGACCTCTATGATGTTGGACACCGAATTTAGTTAGCAAAGCACTCAGTTGTTTCTCTTTAAAATGCATTTCCCCATCACTAATGACAACCCTAAGGACGCCAAAACGAGGAAAAATGATTTTCTTAAACAATTTTATCACAGCTTTCGGATCACAATGGGGATTAGCAATGGCTTCCACCCATTTAGACACATAATCAACGACGAGAAGAATATACCTGTTACCTTGACTGCTTGGGAAGGGTCCTTGATAATCAATGCCCCGGACATCAAAAATCTCGACCTCTAAAATACCAACTTGTGGCATGTGATGTCTGTAACAACCCGACCAATCACCGTCGTAACATAAACCCAATAAGATGAGTGTGCACTTTTGGGCCCATTATTTGTCCTCACTTAAGCCCTAAAGCACAAGGCCTTGTTACTAAGTGGTGGGTGGAAGCTATTATAAACATATCACAAGCCTCACATTCTACCAATGTGGGACAAATCTCCACACAATCTCATATTCTTGGGGTGTTACAAACTCCCCCACTTAAAGAACACAACGTCCTTGTTGTGCCTCAAACTTTACCACAACCAGGGCCATAATCCTCCCCCGCTAGGTGTGTGACCCGGGTACTCCCGACCACAGGCTCACCACACGGTCGCAAGGTCGCTCTGATACTATTTGTAACAACCCGACCCATCACCGTCGTAACACAAGCCCAATAAGATGAGTGTGCACTTTTGGGCCCATTATTTGTCCTCACTTAAGCCCTAAAGCACAAGGCCTTGAAACTAAGTAGGGGGTGGAAGCTATTATAAACATATCACAAGTCTCACATTCTACCAATGTGGGACAAATCTCCACACAATCTCATATTCTTGGGGTGTTACAATGTCTTTTTGAAACGTTCCCTGACCTTTGACAAGCATCACAACTACTAACAAAATTGCTACTGCCAGCATGTAAAGTAGGCCAATAAAATCCAGACTGCAGTACCTTTGCCACGGTCCGAGATGGACCGTGGTGACCACCATAAGCAGAAGAGTGGCATGCTTCCAGAATGTCCTTCACCTCCCACTGGGGGACGCATCTCCGGATAAGTCCGTCTCCACATTCCTTGAAAACATAGGGGTCATCCCAAAAGTATTGCTTCGCATCATAAGCAAACCGCTTCTTCGGCTGCCACGAAAGCTCCGGTGAGATTTTACCTGTCACAGCAAATAAGCAAAATCAGCAAACCAAAGAGGTGGATAAGAACCTGAACTATTAATGATTAACAAACTCTCATCAGGAAAAGAATCATCAATATGTAAATGATCTCCCCTATCAGTCAACTGTAGACGCGATAAATGGTCAGCTACCATATTTTCTGCGCCCTTCTTGTCTTTGATCTCCAGGTAAAACTCCTGCAAAAGGAGTATCCACGTCAAAAGCCTTGGCTTTGCATCATCCTTCAGGAAGAATGTCTTCAAAGCTGCATGGTCAGTGTAAATAATAACCTTAAAACCCAACAGGTAAGAACGAAATTTCTCTAAGGCAAAAACTACAGCTAGAAACTCCTTCTCGATGGTGTAATATTTGACTTGAGTCTCATCCAGAGTCCGGCTCGCATAGTAAATGGCACTCAATACCTTGTTCTTCCTCTGTCCTAGCACTGCACCCACTGCATAGTCACTGGCTGTTGGGGCTGGTGTCCTTGACAGTTAGTACAATGACTTACTAAATCTCTTAAATGATCACAAGGGCATACTTCAGTATTATTATCAGTTGATCCACGTTTATAAATAACGGTTGGCTTGCTAGATAAGTTTGACGTTATTGTCATACGGATGGCGGTGATCAACTGGTCCCTATACGTCACACCTATAGGACACGTTTGAGAGATGTGAAGGTATGAAAATACAATCACATTTATGCCGGATACGACTAAATAGTTAGTCAGAGGTATTGACTATTAAATTAGTCAAATGAGATGTTGAGATTATTATTTAATACGGATTGAATAATTTTAGCTAAATACGGATTACATGATTAATTCGTAAAATTATATATAAACGGTTATATTTAATTAAATATTGAATTCGCGCATTAATATAAACAGTTATATTAATTTGGACAATTATACAATATCGTATTTTGTCAGACCATTATTGATGTTATCAAATGCATTAATATCTGATAACATGTGTACGATTTATAATAAATACCCGCGAATAATATTTAGCAATTCGGGTCGAATCACGCACTGGAATAAGATGAGAGTGGAAAAGCCCACCCTCACCATAAATCAATTCGGCCGACCGAGTGAATACAAAAGGAGAGTTGTTCTCCTTTTGTCAACTACTGGTTAATTCATAATTCTCACAATTAGGGTTTTGAGAGCATCCTTCTCCCAAAACTCAGATCTCACATCTAAACCTCACAAAACTATCCCCATATTGCAAGGCAATTGGAGAGCCTTTCTAGCACACGCGGCATCGTCTTAAACCAAGTCTTGGGTGCAAGTTATAGGAGGGAATTTACTTTAATTCCTGTTCTTAGGCCTATTCAAGCAAGGACCTAAGGTTGTAATTCTTTTCGTGTTTTTATTAACTTTTGACTATAATCACAATTGTATATTTCGTTATAAGCATTCATGTTTTAGGGCGAATACATGTTTTATTCCCCACAAGTGGTATCAGAGCCAAGCCCACGAAATTTTTACTTTTGTGTTTTTCATAAGTTTTAATTAAAATTTTTGAAAATCGTGTTCTGTCGCCATGTCGGTCGATCGACCCACTGTTGCGGTCGGTCGACCGACTCCTGCGTGTGTTTTCTGTTTCGGCAGTTTTCTTTTTGTGAGTAATCGATCTTGTTTTCGATTCTTCTTTACATATTGTTAATTAATCGATATTTTTAGCAATATGTGAATCTTTGTTGTTGTTTAATTTGATTTACACGTTTTAAATCAAAAGATAAAAACTTGTTTTGGTTTTAAAGTGCAGCGATTTGCGTTTTCAGAAACTCGTTTTTCCAGTTTGGTGGTCGGTCGACCTGGTTGATAGGTCGGTCGACCTTGGTGCTGTTACAGGAAGTTTTTATGACTGGCAGATGGTCGGTTGACCCCGAGGTGAGGTCGGTCGACCACGTCTCTGTAACAGGTGTTCTATTTTTCCCGAAAATAACTTGTTTTATTTTCCCTTGGCCTTTAGTAATATACTGTATACGGAAATAGTATATTATTTTTGTGAAACGGTTCACTCTCGCATGATACATGTTATTTTAAAACGGTTTAAGATAATGGATTATAATTTATTAAAATTGAGGTGATTAAAACGGTATATTCACATAATTTTAATCTCGTAAGGTGGTTTGGTAAAAATTTGTTAAACATAATAACGGTATTATGTCATGAATAAATTTTGTTTTAGTTGATGCATTTTTATTTATCGTCTTGTTGAATGCCTTTGAATGCTTTCTATAACGTATTTAATTTTGTAAACGGTTGTAACTTAGTGTGGCCTTAGAAGATTGTGTTACCGTAATGATGGAACACAGTCTTGTTTGTAATTTTGAGATCTTGTATCTCCGTTTTGGTTTTTGCCATGTAATTACTTTTGTATTTAAATTAGAATGCAAATAGGATTATATTTGTAATTTAAATTAGTAATTTTTTGAAGACCAAAGACGGAGACAGGATGCTCACTCCCGCTGCAAAGACCAAGATGGAACATCAAGACAAGCTTCTAGGGTCCAACGGTCGATTCCAAAGTTGTTTTTATGTTTATTTTGGTAGGATAGGCCACACTAGGACTTTTATTTACGTTTATTGCATTTATTTTATGCTTTCATCGATAATAGCTTGCATCATATTCCGCCTAAAACCAAACCACCTATAACATGCCAGAAAACTTACTCATGTAGAGGTTACGCGTTAGTTTTCTGTGACAATACAGATGTCACGTGTCACATGCAAAGCCATCACTTTATTTCATTCATTCACGCAAATGCTAGATATTAGTTTACTTAAAATGGATAAATATAAGTTGATGGGGTCTTCCTCGTATAACCAAAAATTGAGACTAGTCTTTATAAATCAGGCTCCCATGAATCCATTCTTCGTCGGTAGGCATAATATGACCCCTTCTACGTCGGGTAAGTGGGAACAAATGATTTATTTTATCTCAGAATCGTGGTCACTCGATACTATCTAGCGACTGTGATGGACTAATAGATAGGATTTACGGAAATCTATCGACCAAGAGTTCCAACGGTAGAATTAGCCAAGCAGTAGGCTTATCAATATACGGAAATTGAGTCTTGGGATCGTTTATATATTTCTTGAGAGAGATCAACTATATAAATGCATGAGTCTACGAGTTTAAATACAATTTAAAATAGACTTAAATCACAACGATGAGTTGCTTATATGGTTTTGTTTTTATCTTCTTTTCAGTGTAGAAAACGATCATTTTAAACTGTTGTACAACAAATGGCTGGTGAAGACCCAATGCCAAGTGCCAAGCTAGCACGTGAATCCTGGCTAAAAGCCTTCATGGAGTCCATGAATCAGTCTACTAGACTGAGGAATGATGGGTCAAACTTCTCTGGCTGGGAGGCAGCATTACGGAATGCTGCCATTGCTGACGGAAAGCTCAAGTATTTGACTGAGCCCATTCCGGCACACCCAGGAACTGGAGCTAGAGCTAACGAAGTGCGCGCTCATAGCGACTTCGTCATGGAAGCGGGTGCGATAAAGAACTTACTCATCTATGCAATGGAATCCAATTTGCAAAGACGCTTCATCTCCCATGGTGCAAACAAGATTTTCACCACGCTCACTAACGAATTCTCAAAAGCTCCGAGAATCGTTTCTTATGAGGATACATGTCGCTTCTTTGAAGCGAAACTCCAGAAGGGCCAAGCTGTTAGCCCACATATTCTCAACATGATTGAGAATATCGAGAAACTGGAGACCCTAAACTGCAAGATCAGTGAGAACATAATCGTTGATCGAATGCTTCATTCGCTTCATGATGGGTTCGCCCTCTTTAGGGCCAACTATTACATGAACGACATGAAGAAGACTCCTCATGAGCTCCACTCCCTTCTCGTAAGACCGAGAAGGATCTGAAATTAAGTGGGAGCATGAAGCAGGATGTTCTCATGATATCCAGTAAGGGTAAGTGTATGGGAAAAGCTAAAGCTCAGGGCGACCTAGCGGTAGGTAAGCCAAAGTTCAAGAAGTCAAGATTCACTAAGAGTGGGCCCGGTGAGTCGAGCAACTCACAGGGCAAGACAAAGAGCAAGGATACAAGCATGGAATGCCACCATTGCCACAAGACTGGGCATTAGAGGCGCACATGCCCCGTGTATCGTGAGGACATTAAGGCAGGTCGCGTTATTCCTGTTGGTATGTCTTCTTCTTCTTTTATTCACATGATTGAGATTAACCATGCAAGTTACGAAACTTGGGTACTAGATACTGGTTGTGGTTCTCATCTATGTAATCATGTGCAGGGCCTCCGAAACCAAGAACCCCTCATCAAGGGTGAGGTTGACCTGCGTGTCGGGAATAGAGCACGAGTTGCTGCAGTCTCGAGGGGAACATACGTGATCCAGCTTCCAAGTGGATTCGAGTTATCTTTGTATAACTGTTATTATGTTCCTAGTTTATCCAAAAACATTATTTCAGTTTCTGCACTTGACAAACTTGGTTTTTCATATGTAATAGAGAATAATAGCTGTATTTTCTCATTGCACAATATGATTTATGGCAAGGCAGCTTCCATGAATGGAATTTATGTTTTAGATCAAACCACCGAAATATTACATGTGAATAACAAGAGATTAAAGGTAGGTGACAAAGATCAAACTTACCTATGGCAATGCCGTATGGGACATATAAATGAGAAACGCGTAATACAACTCATACAGAATGGAGCTATCTCGGCCTTTGATTTCGAATCATATGGCACGTGTGAATCATGTCTCATCGGTAAGATGACTCGTATTTCCTTCAGAGGTGTTGGAATGCGCGCTGCCGACCTATTAGGACTCATACATACAGATGTATGTGGCCCTATGTCGATCAACGCACGAGAAGGCTATAGGTATTTCATCACTTTCACGGATGATTTGAGTAGATTTGGCTATGTCTACTTAATGAAACATAAAAGTGAATCCGTTGACAAGTTCAAAGAATACCAGAATCGGGTACAGAACCAACTGGGCAGAAAGATTAAAGCACTTCGGTCTGATCGTGGTGGCGAATATCTTTCTCACGAGTTTGATCAACACCTTAAAGACTGTGGTGGCATCGTTCTACAGTTGACTCGACCTGGAACACCACAATTAAATGGTGTGTCCGAACGGAGAAATCGAACTCTACTTGGTATGGTTCGATCCATGATGAGTCACACCGTTGTGCCTATTCATTGTGGGGCTATGCTCTTTTGTCGGCCGCTCTAATACTTAACCGAAGTCCGTCTAAAACTGTTGACAAGACTCCATACGAATTATGGAAGGGAACGGTCCCTAACTTGTCATTTATTCGGGTTTGGGGCTGCGAGGCTTATGTCAAGTGGAGACACGAGGTTAAGCTCGGCCCGCGATCGGTCAAGACATACTTTATAGCCTATCGAAAAGGAACTTTTGGTCATTACTTCTACTCGCCAACCGAACAACGTGTTTTTGTTGCGACTAGTGCGACGTTCTTAGAGAAAGAATTTCTCGAGAACAAGTCGAGTAATAGAACCTTCGATCTATCGGAGATTCAAGAACCAACTACCGAGCAACCATTGGAGGAAACAGTTCCTTCAACCTCGGCTACGGTAGATATTCCTGAGGAACCTAGGAGGTCAGGAAGAGTCTCTATTCCTCCGGACAGATACATTGGTATGGTCGAGGAACATGACATAGATGACGTCTTACTCCTAGAGGGTAATGAACCCTCAACCTATAAAGGTGTCATGACTAGTTCTGACTCAAAGCTATGGCTAGAAGCCATGCAATCCGAGATGGACTCCATGTATGAGAACAACGTGTGGGATCTTGTGGACCTACCCGCAAAGGTACGCCCCTTTCAATGCAAATGGCTCTAGAAGATAAAGCATGCCATGGAAGGACAACAAGATATCCACAAGGCAAGACTAGTTGCTAAAGGTTTCACCCAAGTGCCAGGCTTGCACTACGATGAGATCTTTGCACCCGTGGTCATGCTGTGTTCCATTCGGATTATCTTAGCGATCGCCGCATTTCACGATTATGAAATCTGGCAAATGGACGTTAAAACCGCCTTCTTAAACGGTTATTTGGAGGAAGAGTTGTATATGGTACAACCCGAGGGTTTTATTGATCCAGAACATCCTAAGAAGGTCTGCAAGCTTAAGCGTTCCATCTATGGACTTAAGCAAGCATCGCGGAGTTGGAATCATCGCTTCGACCAAGTGATAAAAGAGAATGGGTTTATTCGATCAGTCGAGGAACCATGTCTCTATATCAAGTCGAGTGGGAGCAAGATTGTCTTCCTAGTACTATATGTCGATGACATACTCTTGATTGGGAATGACATACCTCTCCTTTCTTCGGTTAAAGCATGGTTGAAAAACCATTTCCAGATGAAAGATCTGGGAGAGGCACAAAGAATTTTGGGCATCCGTATCTACAGGGATATATCACGACGGATGTTGTCTCTCAGTCAGGAGTCTTATATAGATAAGATCCTAGAGAGATTCAGCATGACGAACTCCAAGAAAGGGTTCCTTCCTATTGTTGGGGCTAGTGTCCTTGACAGTTAGTACAATGACTTACTAAATCTTTTTGAGGATCACAAGGGCATACTTCAGTATTACTATCAGTTGATCCACGTTTATCAATAACGGTTGGCTTGTTAGATAAGTTTGACGTTATTGTCATACGGATGGCGGTGATCAACTGGTCCCTATACGTCACACCTATAGGACACGTTTGAGAGATGTGAAGGTATGAAAATACAGGCACATTTATGTCGGATACGACTAAACAGTTAGTTAGAGGTATTGATTATTAAATTAGTCAATAAGATGTTGAGATTATTATTTAATACAGATTAAATAATTTTAGCTAATACGGATTACATGATTAATTCGTAAATTAAATATAAACGGTTATATTTAATTAAATATTGTATTCGCGTATTAATATAAACGGTTATATTAATTTGGGTAATTATACAATATCGTAATTTTATCAGACCATTATTAATACATCGACTGCATTAATATCTTATAACATGTGTGCGATTTATATTTAAAATCCCGCGAATAATATTTAGCAAAACGGGTCGAATCACGCAAAGGAATAAGGTAAGAGTGGAAAAAGCCCACCCTTACCCAATACCTATTCGGCCGACCTAGGTACTACATAAGGAGAGTCCTTCTCCTTTTGTCAGACACTGGTAATTGATTTTTCACAGTATTAGGGTTTTGAGAACATTATTTTCCCAAAACTCAGATCTCACACTTAAAACCTAACAAAAGCTCTCCCCATATTGCAAGGCAATTGGAGAGTATTTCTAGCACACGCGGCATCATCTCATTCAAGTCTTGGGTGCAAGTTATAGGAGGGAATTTACTTTAATTCCTGTTCTTAGGCCTACTCAAGCAAGGACCCAAGGTTGTATTTCTTTTTCATGCTTTTAATTAACTTATGACTATAATCACAATTGTATATTTCGTTATAATCCTTCTATTCCCCACAAGTGGTATCAGAGCCAAGGCCACGAGATTTTACTTTTGTGTTTTTCATAAGTTTTAATTTAAAAATTTTGAAAATCGATTTCTGCCGGCGTGTGGGTCGGTTGACCCATTATTATGGTCGGTCGACCACCTCCCGCGTAGGGTTTCTGTTTTTCGGCAGTTTCTCTTTTGTGTAATCGATCTTGTTTTCGATTCCTGTTTACATATAGTTAATTAATCGATATTCTTGACAATATGTTAACCCTTGTTGCTGTTTATTTTGATTTACGCGTTTTGAATCAAAGTAAAAACATGTTTTGTTTTCAAGTGCAGCAATTTCGCGTTTTCAGAAACTCGACTTCGTGTTTTGTGGTCGGTCGACCTATTTAATGGGTCGGTCGACCACTCTGCTGTTACAGGAAATTTTTTTTTTTGACAGTAGGTCGGTCGACCCCATGTTGAGGTCGGTCGACCACTTCCCTGTAACAGTCGTGTTTTATTTTTCCGAAAATAACTTGTTTTTATTTTCCCTTGGCCAAAAGTAATATGCTGTATACGGAAATAGTATATTATTTTTGTGAAACGGTTCACTCTCATTTGATACATATTATTTTAAAACGGTTTAAGATAATGGATTATAATCTTGTTAAAATTAAAGTGGTTAAAACGGTATAATCACATAATTTTAATCCCGTAAAGGTGGTTTGGTAAAATTTGTTAATCATAATAACAGTATTATGTCATGAATGAATTTTAATTTTAGTTGATGCATTTTATTTATCGTCTTGTTGAATGCCTTTTGAATGCTTTCTATAACGTATTTAATTTTGCAAACGGTTGTAACTTAGTGTGGCCTTAGAATATTGTGTCACCGTAATGATGGAACACAATCTTGCTTGTAATTTTGAGATCTTAATCTCCGTTTTGGGTTTTTGCCATGTAATTACTTTTGTATTTAAATTAGAATGTAAATAGGGTTATATTTGTAATTTAAATTAGTAATTTTGTGAAAACCAAAGACGGAGACCGGATGCTCACTCCCGCTGCAAAGACCAAGATGGAACATCAAGACAAGCTTCTAGGGTCCAACGGTGAATTCCAAGTTGTTTTATGTTTATTTTGGTAGGATAGGCCACACTAGGACATTTTATTTACGTTTATTGCATTTATTTTTTTATGCTTTCATCGATAATAGCTTGCATCATATTCCGCCTAAAACCAAACCACCTATAACATGCCTGAAAACTGACTCATGTAGAGGTTACGCGTTAGTTTTCTGTGACAATACAGATGTCACATGTCAATTGCAAAGCCATCACTTTATTTCATTCATTCACGCATATGCTAGATATTAGTTCACTTAAAATGGATAAATAAAAGTTGATGGGGTCTTCCTCGTATAACCAAAAATTGAGAATAGTCTTTATAAATCAGACTCCCATGAATCCCTTCTCCGTCGGTAGGCATAATATGACCCCTTCTACGTCGGGTAAGTGGGAACAGATGATTTATTTTATCTCAACATCATGGTCACTCGATTCTATCTAGCGACTGAGATGGACTAATAGATAGGATTTACGGAAATCTATCGACCAAGAGTTCCAACGGTGGAATTAGCCAAGCTGTAGGCTTATCAATATACGGAAATAGAGTCTTGGGATCGTTTATATAATTCTTGAGGGAGATCAATTATATAAATGCATGAGTCTACGAGTTTAAAAACAATTTAATATAGACTTAAATCACAACAATGAGTTGCTTATATGGTTTTGTTTTATATTCTTTTCAGTGTAGAACACGTTCAATTAAACTGCTGTATAACTAATGGTTGGTGAAGACCCAATGCCAAGTGCCAAGCTAGCACGTTGATACGTGTCTATTTTATGATGTTTTTCATCTATTTTTACACGTATTTGGTCGCTCATTTACTATGTTTTAGCCTTTATTTCCCAACAATCGTGTACTTTCATATTTTTTTGCACTTTTGCAGATTTATGCGGAAAAGAGACGATTTAGCACCAAATCCATATCCTCAAGTCTTTTGCATAATTAAGGAACAAATAGAAAGTCAATTGGAGTCAAAGTCAAGTGCCAAAAGTCAAAACAAGAAGAAATCCGAAGATTTCCATGCAGAGGCGGTCGACCGACCAGCTAAACGAGTCGGCCGACCAGACCTGAACTTTAATAAAGCCCAAATCTCAAAAAAGGCCAAAAATAGAAGAAGCCCAGAAAGAAGCGGTCGACTGACCCACTTAGTAGGTCGGCCGACCTCAGCAGAAGCCCAGACGATTCTTTTCGGAAATAAATTAGAATTAGAGTCTTTAGGAAACTCTAATCTCTGACCCTATATAAGATAATCTTGTAGTTAGGGTTTTGTATCGAATCTTTTAGTATCAAGTTTTAGCATCCAGTTTTACTCAGAAGAACTTTAGTTTTGTAATCTTTCAGCAATTCCCAAGCATTCAATAAAGTTTGTTTCTTTCTGCCCTAATTCCAATTGTGGTAATTACTCCTTTTTCTAGCTTTTTATTATCGTTCTTATTTTTATTACAATTGTTAAGTTAAGAATCTCAAGCTTTATTGAATCTCGCATGTTTAGATTGTTTACCATGTTTACCTTGTTTATTCCAAATCTTATAATCATCTTAAGTCTTATGAGTAGCTAAATTTCATATGTTAGGATGTAGGGGATGAATATGCGTAGGTAAATAAAATTTGAAAGACCGACTTGTAGCAGGACCACGGTCGGCCGACTGGAATAGCTGGTCGGTCGACCGAGGCCGTGGTCGGCCGACTGGAGTAGCTGGTCGGTCGACCACCCGCGTATGTTTTCTTATTTCGTCTTTTCTTGTCAATTATAATATCCTGCAATGAGACCATGAGGAGACTTGTAGGATGTTAGTAATGACCTACCCAAGATTGAAAGATACGGGAAGGGCATTGGTTTACACCTTAAGACGGATAGGTTACTCAAGGCTGAAAGGTATGTGACCTGGGATTTAGGAATCACCCTTATTGTTGACACCCAATAATTGTGAGACCTAGGAACTAATAGCATAGGCCGAAAGGAGCTATTAGGTAGCATAGACCTAAAAAGATATGTTACACCCCCTTACGCGACTGCAATACATGTTGACCTTAGGATTAATATTACCTTAGCTATTTATTACCAAACATCCTAGCATCCTCTTTTATTATATTTTACCCTCATCTTTTAATTCTTGTTTTATTTTAATCTTTGCCTTAGATATAGTAATCAACCAATCAAACCCCCAAATTTGTTACCTTTAAACATTAACATTCAACAATAAACATTCCCCACCTCCTTGTGGTTCGACCCTTACTTTCGCTATCTATAGTTAAAGGTTAGGAATTATAAATTTATCTTTGGTACCCTCAACGACGGGCATCAAATTTTGGCGCCGTTGCCGGGGAGGTGACGCCAGTGTTTATTGTTTTTTGTTTTTGTTTCTCTTTGTTTAAGAAACTTTTTGTTCCTTAAACCTTCTCACTTTTTTCTTGTAGTTTCCATCTTATGCGCAGGTCAGTTCAAGGAGAACTCTTACCACTTGACCTCGAAATTGAGAGGAGTCTTAGAGAAAGAAGAAAGCAACTTCTAGCAAATCAGGAAGGAGGTTCACCATCTTCCTTATTTCAAGAAGACTTATTCGAACTACCACCATCTTCACCAAAAACACCACCCTCACAATCAAATTCACCCATCAATCCACTCTCACCAAAGACACCACCTTTTACCTACTTTCCAGTTTTTCCAAAAGAAGAAGAAAACATGACAGAAGAAGCTACTATTGCCAGTCACTCCATGCCTCAGGCAAAGGACCTATACAAAGGGTTCACTTTACCTGCAGGTACTGGGAAGCCATTCGAGGCCAAGCCTGCCTACATAACTATGGTTGAAAGAAACCAATTTGGAGGCTCGGCCAATGAGGATGCTGCTAAGCATATTGAAATCTTCACAGATTACATATGCTCTATAGCACCCCCAGAAGGAGTGACGCAGGACCAGATTAAGCAAACCATGTTTATCTTCTCCCTTAGGGACTCTGCGAGAGAGTGGTACAGAGATCATGACCGCACTGCTGCGGGAGTCACAGATTGGAACACCTTAGCCTTAGCATTCTACAGGAAATACTATTCTGCATCAAAGACTAATGCTCTAAGGGCGCAGATTACTAATTTCAAGCAAGGTCCCAATGAAGACTTTAGCGAGGCGTGGGACAGGTTCAAGAGACTTGTTCGATCCATACCACATCACGGATTCGAACAATGGTTTCTTTGCAACCAGTTCTACAATGGCCTCTATGATGACAACAGGGCCTATCTAGATGCTGCAGCTAATGGAAGATTCCAAGATAATTCAGGAGAGACTAAGGGTCTCAAGTTGATAGAAGATGTTGCTGTGCACCGTGCTGAGCATGGTACTTCCAGAGGCAATCAAAGAAAATATGAGTACAACCTGTCAGCAATTGAGGCCTTGACAGCCAAGTTGGAAAAATTTGAAGCTGCAGGAAAGCTCGATCTAGGGAGTGGAAGCAAGGGAGGAATTTACCAAATGAACGCCGTTCAGGACGGACCCTTCGCTTGTTTGAGGTGCGGTGGAGAAGGGCACGTGTCAAAATTCTGTACTTCATCTAATGAAACATGTGCCGCTTTTCACCATTATCGTGGGAACAATTTCTATGACCCGAATAATAATAATGTCCATCCCAACTTAAGGTGGACAAGCCAGAATGTTCAAAACCCACAACACATGCAACCTCAACAAAATTCCACATATATACCCCCACATAAACAAAATTTTCAAAAACCACCCTTCAACCCTCAACCACCTTCTAATCCACCACCCAACACAGATGCTCTTATCCAAAATCTTATTGGGTTGGTTCAGAAGGAGTCACAGGCTAGAGAGGCAGGGATGAAGATGTTAGAGTCCCAGATTGCTCAAATTGCAAGCAAGAATGATACTAGGGCTCCGGGTCAGCTTCCGACCAAATCGGACCAGAAAAAAGAGACTCTAAACGTCGTAACCCTAAGAAGTGGAGCCAAAGTGGGGGCTGAGAAAGAAAAACAGGAGAGTAGCAGCAAAGGTGGTCGACCGACCGAAGATCTTGGTCGACCGACCACAGATCAGGACCCGAAAATTTTACCTGAGCAGGAAACTGGTCGACCGACCGAAGATTCTGGTCGAACGACCACTGAAGCAGAACCCGAAGTTCCCTTTCGTCCAGATTTGCCGAATAACTTGCGGGATTTTCTTTTCCGGGGTGACAAGACCCCCAGGTTTTTAAAAAGGGCTGCAAATACTGAATCCTCAGCCGCTCCTTTCCCAGAGAGACTCGTGCCTTCAAAGGATCAGGTATCTTTTGACAAATTTAAAGATGTGATTCGTTCATTAAATGTTCAAGTCCCGTTTTTAGAATTAGTTCAACAAGTTCCTTCCTATCTTAAATTCATGAGACAGCTTTTGTCAAGAAAGAGGTCTTTAGAAAAGGTTGAGTCGGTGGCCCTCACTGAAGAGTCATCCAGTTTTTTAACACATGTCATTGCCCCTCACAAATTAGAGGACCCTGGTAGTTTTTCTGTCCCCTGTAATATAGGAACCTTCCCAGTTAAGAAGGCTCTATGCGACTTAGGTGCTAGTATAAGTGTCATGCCCCTAAGCGTTGCCTTAAAACTAGGAATGACCGAATTTGCAGTGACCAGTATGACAGTCCAGATGGCGGATCGCACATCTATGGAACCTATTAGGGTGTTAGAAAACATCCATGTGCGTATTGACAGGTTCTTCTTCCCGGTTGACTTTGTAGTTTTGGACATCCCAGAGGATGCCCATATACCTATAATTCTAGGAAGACCCTTCCTTCACACTGCAGGTGCCATTATAGATGTAGGCACTGGAACTCTAACCTTCAAAGTAGGCAAGCATTCTATTATCTATGGTCTATCTTATAGGAAAAAGGATGCTATGACCCCCATCACTTGTAATGCTATCACTTCTGAGAAGAAGTATAAGGTCATCACTACTTCTCCCACTTTACTACCTGTTCCTGTATCTGTTTTTACACCTCCGCCCCAGATTGGGAGCAGTAGGGAGGACACTTCTATTATGACTATTGCAGGGATTGGTTTGGGGAAACCCAAAGTAAAGGAAGTCATCATCCAGAGAGGAGGAATGGGATGCCTAAGCTATGAAGAAGATGAGGATCCAGACGTCGTGGATCGGGAGGAGAAGAAGAAGAGGAGGCAAGGTCAAGAGGAGAGACCGTCGCATATGCTTTGCGACGGCGGAAAGAAGATGTGTTTTGCTACTAAGGCAAACACCGTGGAGACTACGGCGTGTCGTCAGAAGCCGTGGTCGGATATTTTCCGCATCTTTAGCGGATAGATGTTTTAAGTTGCAGTTTTAAGACAATTTATTTTATGTTGTGTGAGACTTTTTAATTTTGTTTGCTCATAGTTTTAGGTCCTTTCCTTTACGTTTGAAGTAGTTAAGACTTTAGAATCATTTTTGGCATCTCGCGCATTGTTGGGCGCACATATTTTCTTGCTTTTTCAGGATTTCCGAAGAAACGAAGACCTCCAGGACGCAGAGGGTCGACCGACCAGAAACATCAGTCGGTCGACCAAAGTCGTTGTATCGCTATTTTTTCCGTTGTTCACAGGAGGTTGATCGACCAGAAACATCGGTCGGTCGACCTACTGTCCGCTGCGGTCTTTCGTTTCTCTTCCTTGGAAATCATAAAAAATTGACTTGGACACTTGAGTGGCACTGCTGGCCACCAAAACCTCCCAGCTTACGCTGGTTTGGGGAGGTTTTTCTCATACGCTTCAAAATCCAGTGAGTTCTTTCCAGTTTTTCCTTAGTTTTTATTTTACTTACATTTATCTTTTAATTTTGTGAAACCTCTACTTAGGCTAATGCACAATGGGGACATTGTGCGGGTTGGTTTGGGGAATGGTTTCGTGTCACATGCATTGCATTCTGTCACACGTTTATTGCATTTCCGTATTGCATCGTTCTTTTCTTTATTTTCCCTATATATACAAGAAAAATACAAAAAAATGAAAAAATTCAAAAAATTCCAAAAAAATGCACGTTTATTTCAGCATATAGGTCGAGTCGGAACGAAAGTATTTCAAGGATGATTTAGCTATCTTATATGTCTATGCCTTTACATTGCCTTGTCAACTTGTTTTAGTATAAGAGTCTTTTTGCATATCTACGAGTTTTTTGTCAACTTGCATATCTTGAGACTTGACTTATACCTTGGCAACCTACTATACATTCTAAGGTTTAGAGCTTATTTCCTGGTTTCATTCTTAAACCAGCTGTCTAGGATGTGAGTAGTACTCCCCTTGGAACATGTTACATCAATATGCATAAACATGAACTTGAATTGCTATATACTTGTTTTACTTTCTCGTTTTGTGAGTCTTGATACGTGCATTTGGGATCCCTTTTCTCATATTTACCCATAAGCTTCACATAGCCAAAATTGCCTTTTTATCCCCCAAAACTACATCCCGTACTTAGCCTACCTTTCCAAGCTAGTATTTGTGGTCTTTGGTTTGACTCTTGAGGTATCTTGGTTTGTAAGCAATCTAAAAGAAAGAAAAGAAAGAAAAGAAAGAAAGAAAAGAAAAAAGAACAAGAAAAATTCAGAAAAAGAAAAACGAGAAAAAAATCAAAAAGTACAGGAGGTCAGTCGACCGACCATACCCAGAAGTCGGTCGACCACCTGACAGCATCAGAATGCAAATTTCGTTCCAAAAGTTCCCTTTCTTTTATGTGTTATCACTCCCGTACCTCATTCAAAATATTTGGGAGTCCTTTCTTTTTTTAATGTGAGAGTTGTGCTACAAAAGAGCACTTTCTTAATTTCAAAAGTTGTGAAATATGTTGTTGGGAATCGGTTTTACTAGCTTGGCTACTAACCCCACATATCCGAAAACATCTTAACCACTTTTTACCTTTTACCTCACATATCTTTCATAACCCCAATTGCATGTATCTGGGTCACTTAATAAGATTGTTATACAAAGTTGTAGAATTCTTGTTCATGTTAGATTGCAGGCATGTTTCCATGGGTCGTAGTTAGGTGAGTGTCATGACAAATGTACTTCTTTCTATCTTTTACATATACTCACCTTTTGCTTCATGAGTGTCTCGAGCGTGCCACGAGAGTCCATGGTATAAAGACTCTATAGTTTCTATTTTTGCAAGTTTGACAAAACCATAACTTGTTTGCATGATTTATATACTTTCTTATTTTGTACTTAGCATTGGTTTAGGCTTACATGTAAATTTCGCTCTGAGATTGAAATCGTTCCATTAGTTAAGATCGAGTCTATTTCTTGCTTGAGGGCATTGGTTTACACCTTAAGACGGATAGGTTACTCAAGGCTGAAAGGTATGTGACCTGGGATTTAGGAATCACCCTTATTGTTGACACCCAATAATTGTGAGACCTAGGAACCAATAGCATAGGCCGAAAGGAGCTATTAGGTAGCATAGACCTAAAAAGATATGTTACACCCCCTTACGCGACTGCAATACATGTTGACCTTAGGATTAATATTACCTTAGCTATTTATTACCCAAACATCCTAGCATCCTCTTTTATTATATTTTACCCTCATCTTTTAATTCTTGTTTTATTTTAATCTTTGCCTTAGATATAGTAATCAACCAATCAAACCCCCAAATTTGTTACCTTTAAACATTAACATTCAACAATAAACATTCCCCACCTCCTTGTGGTTCGACCCTGACTTTCGCTATCTATAGTTAAAGGTTAGGAATTATAAATTTATTTTTGGTACCCTCAACGACGGGCATCACACGTGAATCCTGGCTAAAAGCCTTCATGGACTCCATGAATCCGTCTACTAGAGTGAGGAATGATGGGTCAAACTTCTCTGACTGGGAGGCAGCACTAATACGGAATGCTGCCATTGCTGACGGAAAGCTCAAGTACTTAACTGAGCCCATTCCGGCACACCCAGGAACTGGAGCTAGAGCTTACGAAGTTCGCGCTTATAGCGACTTCGTCATGGAAGCGGGTGCGATAAAGAACGTACTCATCTATGCAATGGAATCCAATTTGCAAACACGCTTCATAACCCATGGTGCAAACAAGATTTTCACCACGCTCACTAACGAATTCTCAAAAGCTCCGAGAATCGTTTCTTATAAGCATACCTGTCGCTTCTTTGAGGCGAAACTCCAGAAGGGCCAAGCGGTTAGCCCACATATTCTCAACATGATTGAGAATATCGAGAAACTGGAGGCCCTAACCTTTAAGATCAGTGAGAACATAATCGTTGATCGAATGCTTCATTCGCTTCATGATGGGTTCGCCCTCTTTAGGGCCAACTATTACATGAACGACATGAAGAAGACTCCTCATGAGCTCCACTCCCTTCTCGTACAGACCGAGAAGAATCTGAAATTAAGTGGGAGCGTGAAGCAGGATGTTCTCATGATCTCCAGCAAGGGTAAGGGTAAGGGAAAAGCTAAAGCTCAGGGCGACCTAACAGTAGGCAAGCCCAAGTTTAAGAAGTCAGGATTTACTAAGAGTGGGCCAGGTGAGTCGAGCAACTCACAGGGCAAGACAAAGAGCAAGGATAGTAGCATGGAATGTCACCATTGCCACAAGACTTGGCATTGGAGGCGCTCATGCCCCGTATATCGTGAGGACATTAAGGCAGGCCGCGTTACTCCTGTTGGTATGTCTTCTTCTTCTTTTATTCACATGATTGAGATTAACCATGCAAGTTACGGAACTTGGGTACTAGATACTGGTTGTGGTTCTCATGTATGTAATCATGTGCAGGGCCTCCGAAACCAAGAACCCCTCATCAAGGGTGAGGTTGACCTGCGTGTCGGGAATGGAGCACGTGTTGCTGCAGTCTCGAGGGGAACATACGTGATCAAGCTTCCAAGTGGATTCAAGTTATCTTTATATAACTGTTATTATATTCCTTGTTTATCCAAAAACATTATTTCAGTTTCTGCACTTGACAAACTTGGTTTTTCATTTGTAATAGAAAATAACAGTTGTATTTTCTCATTACACAATATGATTTATGGCAAGGCAGTTTCCATGAATGGAATTTATGTTTTAGATCAAACCACTGAAATATTACATGTGAATAATAAGAGATTAAAGGTAGGTGACAAAGATCAAACTTACCTATGGCATTGTCGTATGGGACACATAAATGAGAAACGCGTAAAACAGCTCATACAAAATTGAGCTATCTCGGCCTTTGATTTCGAATCATATGGCACGTGTGAATCATGTCTCATCGGCAAGATGACTCGTATTTCCTTCAAAGGTGTTGGTGCGGGGAATATAGCATGTATTCGCCCTAAAACGTGAAGGATTATAACGAATTTTACAATTGAGATTATTGTCATAAGTTAAAAAAAACATGAAAAAGGAATACAACCTTGGGTCCTTGCTTGAATAGGCCTAAGAACATGAATTAAAGTAAATTCTCTCCTATAACTTGCACCCAAGACTTGAATGAGATGATGCCGCGTGTGCTAGAAATACTCTCCAATTGCCTTGCAATATGGGGAGAGCTTTTGTGAGGTTTTAGATGTGAGATCTGAGTTTTGGGAAAATAATGTTCTCAAAATCCTAATTCTTGAGATTATCAATTAACCAGTAACTGACAAAAGGAGAAGGACTCTCCTTATGTAGTACTTGTGGGTCGGCCGAATTGGGTGGGTGAGAGTGGGCTTTCTCCACTCTTACCTTATTCCTTTGCGTGATTCGACCCGTTTTGCTAAATATTATTCGCGCGTATTTATTATAAATCGCACACATGTTATCAGATATTAATACAGTCGATGTATTAATAATGGTCTGATAAAATTACGATATTGTATAATTATCCAAATAAATATAACTGTTTATATTAATACGCGAATACAATATTTAATTAAATATAACCGTTTATATTTAATATACGAATTAATCATGTAATCCGTATTAGCTAAAATTATTTAATCTGTATTAAATAATAATCTCAACATCTTATTGACTAATTTAATAGTCAATACCTCTGACTAACTGTTTAGTCGTATCCGGCATAAATGTGACTGTATTTTCATACCTTCACATCTCTCAAACGTGTCCTATAGGTGTGACGTATAGGGACCAGTTGATCACCGCCATCCGTATGACAATAACGTCAAACTTATCTAGCAAGCCAACCGTTATTGATAAACGTGGATCAACTGATAATAATACTGAAGTATGCCCTTGTGATCCTTAAAGAGATTTAATAAGTCATTGTACTTAATTGTTAAGGACACCAGCCCCAACAATCTCCCACTTGTTCGTACAAGGGTATGTGCAATGACGTTATCACACTACATGTGAAGGAGACAAGCTCCAACAAACTCCGACTTGTCCGTACAAGTGTAGGTGCGATAACCGATTCTCATATCCTTTTAAAATTTCTCCCACTCAATGTAAGACAATTTGCAAATCCGCATTCGCAAAGGTCGTATCTCACAAGCGATCTGTATCAAGAGTGGTTTCCCCGACTAGAGAGTAACTTAACTGATAAAACGAATCTGTATTCGAGCATGGCCATGCATTTCAGTTACTACTCCTCGAGTGGCCCTGAGAAATGATAAAATCCTGATAAGGGTTTGGATATTTCCCTCAACTCGAATCCTGCCGATATCGCGCAGTATGAAATAACCCAGAAAAAATCCTCTTGGCCCCTGTTACGATGACTGTGGGAAAGAAACCAAAGTTACCCAAAATCTGCCTTAATCTCAAGAGACAGTTGAAAGTCAAAAGACTCGACTCTAAGGAACACTATGGAGGTCCTATCCACGACCTGGCACCCAATGTTATAAACATTTAGGACTCCATAACGTTGTCACGGGGTGTCCTACGAGATATCCGTATAACTCGCCTTTGTGATTGGTCAGTCATCCGATTGACTTATGGCTCGTTGAACCCACCATCAACCAACGTCACAAAATGATTACCTGAGTTATCAGTCAAGTGGGTAATCAAGGACTAAAACGATGTAATGTTATTCAGTTCACTTTGTGGTGTTCAAAATTAGCGTACAATTCCACATGAAAAACAAAACATTATATATCATAACAATGAGGTTGAATAGAGTACACGAGAAAATGAATTATTACATGAATTCATAAAAGAGTACTATAACTTAGGAACACATCTAATTCCCATGGAATGAATGTGCCCTTCATGCTTATCACGTGGTAATGCTTTAGTGAGAGGATCAGCTATGTTGTCATCCGTAGCGATCTTATCAATAAATATCTCCTTTTACACGGACTCAGTTGTAGAATCTGCTATAACACTTGGTTTAGAACCTTTATAGCTGACAGCAGCGCCATTAAGAGTAAAAACGAATCCAGATTGAGATTTCGAGTCATCTTGATCCGTTTGGAAGCTAGCATCTGCGTAACCCGTGGCGCAGAGCGTCGAGTCGCCTCCGTAAGTCAATCACCAATCTTTAGTCCTCCGTAGGTACTTAAGAATGTTTTTCACGGCCATCTAGTGTTGTTCACCTGGATGAGCTTGAAATCGACTTGTCATACTCAATGCATATGCAACGTCTGGACGTGTGCATATCATGGCATACATGATCAATCCTATAGCCGAAGCATAAGGAATCCGACTCATGCGCTCTTTCTCTTCCAATGTCTTAGCTTCTTGAGTCTTGCTCAAGTGAAGCCCAGTAGTCATAGGAAGGAACCCTTTCTTGGAGTTCGTCATGCTGAATCTCTCTAGAGTCTTATCTATGTAAGACTCCTGACTGAGAGACAACATCCGTCGTGATCTATCCCTGTAGATACGGATGCCCAAAATTCTTTGTGCCTCTCCCAGATCTTTCATCTGGAAATGGTTTTTCAACCATGCTTTAACCGAAGATAAGAGAGGTATGTCATTCCCAATCAAGAGTATGTCGTCGACATACAGTACTAGGAATACAATCTTGCTCCCACTCGACTTGATATAGAGACATGGTTCCTCGACTGATAGAATGAACCCATTCTCTTTTATCACTTGGTCGAAGCGATGATTCCAACTCCATGATGCTTTTTTAGGTCCATAGATGGAACGCTTAAGCTTGCAAACCTTCTTAGGATGTTCTGGATCAATAAAACCCTCGGGTTGTACCATGTACAACTCTTCCTCCAAATAACCGTTTAAGAAGGCGGTTTTAACGTCCATTTTCCATATTTCATAGTCATGAAATGCGGCGATCGCTAAGATACTCCGAATGGAACGTAGCATGACTACGGATGCAAAGATCTCATCGTAATGCAAGTCTGGCACTTGGGTGAAACCTTTAGCAACTAGTCGTGCCTTGTGGATATCTTGTTTTCCTTCCACGGCATGCTTTATCTTGTAAAGCCATTTGCATTGAAGGGGACGTACCTTTGCAGGTAGGTCCACAAGATCCCATACGTTGTTCTCATACATGGAGTCTATCTCGGATTGCATGGCTTCTAGCCCTAGCTTTGAGTCAGAACTGGTCATGGCACCTTTATAGGTTGTGGGTTCATTACCCTCTAGGAGTAAGACGTCATCTATATCATGTTCCTCGACCATACCAATGTATCTGTCCGGAGGAATAGAGACTCTTCCCGACCTCCTAGGTTCCTCAGGAATATCTACCGCAGCCTCGGTTGAAGGAACTGTTTCCTCCAATGGTTGCTCGGTAGTTGGTTCTTGAACCTCCGATAAATCTAAGGTTGTTCGGAGTAAGAACGTCGCACTAGCCGCAACAAAAACACGTTGTTCGGTTGGCGAGTAGAAGTAATGACCAAAAGTTCCCTTTGGATAGCCTATAAAGTATGTCTTGACCGATCGCGGGCCGAGCTTATCCTCGTGTCTCCACTTGACATAAGCCTCGCAGCCCCAAACCCGAATAAAGGACAAGTTAGGGATCGTTCCCTTCCATAATTCGTATGGAGTCTTGTCAATAGCTTTAGACGGACTTCGGTTAAGTATTAGAGCGGCCGACAAAAGACCATAGCCCCACAATGAATCAGGCACGACGGTGTGACTCATCATGGATCGAACCATATCGAGTAGAGTTCGATTTTTCCGTTCGGACACACCATTTAATTGTGTGTTCCAGGTGGAGTCAACTGTAGCACGATGCCACAGTCTTTAAGGTGTTGATCAAACTCGTGTGAAAGATACTCACCACCACGATCAGAACGTAGTGCGTTAATCTTTCTTCCCAGTTGGTTCTGTACCCGATTCTGGTATTCTTTGAACTTGTCAAAGGATTCACTTTTATGCTTCATTAAGTAGACATAGCCATATCTACTCAAATCATCCGTGGAAGTGATGAAATACCTATAGCCTTCTCGTGCGTTGATCGACAAAGGGCCACATACGTCCGTATGTATGAGTCCTAATAGGTCGGCAGCGCGCATTCCAACACCTTTGAAGGATATACGAGTCATCTTACCGATGAGGCATGATTCACACGTGCCATATGATTCGAAATCAAAGGCCGAGATAGCTCCATTCTGTATGAGCTGTTTTACGCGTTTCTCATTTATGTGTCCCATACGACAATGCCATAGGTAAGTTTGATCTTTGTCACCTACCTTTAATCTCTTATTATTCACATGTAATATTTCAGTGGTTTGATCTAAAACATAAATTCCATTCATGGAAACTGCCTTGCCATAAATCATATTGTGTAATGAGAAAATACAACTGTTATTTTCTATTACAAATGAAAAACCAAGTTTGTCAAGTGCAGAAACTGAAATAATGTTTTTGGATAAACAAGGAACATAATAACAGTTATATAAAGATAACTCGAATCCACTTGGAAGCTGGATCACGTATGTTCCCCTTGAGACTGCAGCAACACGTGCTCCATTCCCGACACGTAGGTCAACCTCACCCTTGATGAGGGGTTCTTGGTTTCGGAGGCCCTGCACATGATTACATAGATGAGAACCACAACCAGTATCTAGTACCCAAGTTCCGTAACTTGCATGGTTAATCTCAATCATGTGAATAAAAGAAGAAGAAGGCATACCAACAAGAGTAACGCGGCCTGCCTTAATGTCCTCACGATACACGGGGCATGAGCACCTCCAATGCCCAGTCTTGTGGCAATGGTGACATTCCATGCTAGTATCCTTGCTCTTTGCCTTGCCCTGTGAGTTGCTCGACTCACCTGGCCCACTCTTAGTAAATCCTGACTTCTTAAATTTGGGTTTGCCTACTGTTAGGTTGCCCTGAGCTTTAGCTTTTCCCTTACCCTCACCCTTACTGGAGATCATGAGAACATCCTGCTTCACGCTCCCACTTAATTTCAGATCCTTCTCGGTCTGTACGAGAAGGGAGTGGAGCTCATGAGGAGACTTCTTCATGTCGTTCATGTAATAGTTGGCCCTAAAGAGGGCGAACCCATCATGAAGCGAATGAAGCATTCGATCAACGATTATGTTCTCACTGATCTTACAGTTTAGGGCCTCCAGTTTCTCGATATTCTCAATCATGTTGAGAATATGTGGGCTAACCGCTTGGCCCTTCTGGAGTTTCGCCTCAAAGAAGCGACAGGTATGCTCATAAGAAACGATTCTAGGAGCTTTTGAGAATTCGTTAGTGAGCGTGGTGAAAATCTTGTTTGCACCATGGGTTATGAAGCGTCTTTGCAAATTGGATTCCATTGCATAGATGAGTACGTTCTTTACCGCACCCGCTTCCATGACGAAGTCGCTATGGGCGCGAACTTCGTTAGCTCTAGCTCCAGTTCCTGGGTGTGCCGGAATTGGCTCAGTTAAGTACTTAAGCTTTCCGTCAGCAATGGCAGCATTCTGTAGTGCTGCCTCCCAGTCAGAGAAGTTTGACCCATCATTCCTCAGTCTAGTAGACTGATTCATTGAGTCCATGAAGGCTTTTAGCCAGGATTCACGTGCTAGCTTGGCACTTGGCATTGGGTCTTCACCAGCCATTAGTTATACAGCAGTTTAAATGATCGTGTTCTACACTGAAAAGAAGATAAAACAAAACCATATAAGCAACTCATTGTTGTGATTTAAGTCTATTTTAAATTGTATTTAAACTCGTAGACTCATGCATTTATATAATCGATCTCCCTCAAGAATTATATAAACGATCCCAAGACTCAATTTATGTATATTGATAAGCCCACAGCTTGGCTAATTCCACCGTTGGAACTCTTGGTCGATAGATTTCCGTAAATCCTATCTATTAGTCCATCTCAGTCGCTAGATAGTATCGAGTGACCATGATGTTGAGATAAAAAAAATCATCTGTTCCCACTTACCCGACGTAGAAGGGGTCATATTATGCCTACCGACGAAGAAGGGATTCATGGGAGTCTGATTTATAAAGACTATTCTCAATTTTTGGTTATACGAGGAAGACCCCATCAACTTTTATTTATCCATTTTAAGTGAACTAATATCTAGCATATGCGTGAATGAATGAAATAAAGTGATGGCTTTGCAATTGACATGTGACATCTGTATTGTCACAGAAAACTAACGCGTAACCTCTACATGAGTCAGTTTTCAGGCATGTTATAGGTCGTTTGGTTTTAGGCGGAATATGATGCAAGCTATTATCGATGAAAGCATAAAATAAATGCGATAAACATAAATACAAGTCCTAGTGTGGCCTATCCTACCAAAATAAACAGAAAAACAACTTTGGAATCCACCGTTGGACCCTAGAAGCTTGTCTTGATGTTCCATCTTGGTCCTTGCAGCGGGAGTGAGCATCCGGTCTCCGTCTTTGGTCTTCACAAAATTACTAATTTAAATTACAAATATAACCCTATTTACATTCTAATTTAAATACAAAAGTAATTACATGGCAAAAACCAGATCTCAAAATTACAAGCAAGACTGTGTCCCATCATTACGGTGACACAATCTTCTAAGGCCACACTAAGTTACAACTGTTTGCAAAATTAAATACGTTATAGAAAGCATTCAAAAGGCATTCAACAAGACGATAAATAAAATGCATCAACTAAAATTAAAATTCATTCATGACATATGATGCGTGTCTATTTTATGATGTTTTTCATCTATTTTTACACGCATTTGGTCGCTCATTTACTATGTTTTAGCCTTTATTTCCCAACAATCGTGTACTTTCGTATTTTTATGCACTTTTGCATATTTATGCGGAAAAGGGGCGATTTAGCACCAAATTCATGTCCTTGAGTCTTTTGCATAATTAAGGAATAACGAAAGGTCAACTGAAATCTTTATTTAAGTGCCAAAAGTCAAAACAAGAAGAAATCTGAAGCTTTCCATACGGAGGCGGTCGACCGACCAGCTAAACGGGTCGACCGACCAGCCCTGATCTCAATAAAAGTCCAAATCTGAAGAAAAGCCCAAGAATTCAATTATGTCCATACGAAGCGGTCGACCGACCCACAAAGTAGGTCGGCCGACCTCAGCAGAAGCCCAGACGATTCTTTTCGGAAATAAATAAAATAGAAGTAGAGTCTTTAGGAAACTCTAAGTTGTGCCCTATATAAGAAAACCTCATGTTTAGGGTTTTAATATCTAGTTTTCATTAATCTTTACATAGGAGAGTTATATATCAAGTTCCATAATTCCCTCTTAGTTTATATTGTAATCTTTCAACAATTCCCAAGCATTCAATAAAGTTTGTTTCTTTCTGCCCTAATTCCAATTGTGGTAATTACTCTTTTAATCTAGCTTTATTATCGTTCTTATTTATTATAATTGTTTAAGTCAGAATCTCAAGCTTTGTTAATTCTTGCATGTTTAGATTATTCAATATATTTACCATGTTTATTCCCAATTTTATAACCGTCTTAACAACCATGAGTAGCTAATTTTCATATGTTAGGATGTAGGGGATAATATGCATGGGTAGAATAAATTCCGAAACCGACTTGTAGCAGAGCCACGGTCGGCCGACTCAAATAGTGGGTCGGTCGACCGAGGCTGTGGTCGGCCGACTGGAGTAGCTGGTCGGTCGACCACTCGCGTCTGTATCCCGTTTCGTCTTTCCTTGTTGACTATAATACCCTGCAATGAAACTGAAAGAAGTCTTGTAGGATGTTAGTAATGACCTACCGAAGATTGAAAGATACGGGAAGGGCATTGGTTTACACCTTAAGACGGCTAGGTTACTCAAGACTGAAAGGTATGTGACCTAGGATTTAGGAATCACCCTTATTGTTGACATCCAATAATTGTGAGACCTAGGAACTAATAGCATAGGCCGAAAGGAGCTATTAGGTAGCATAGACCTAAAAAGATATGTTACACCCCCTTACGCGACTGCAATACATGTTGACCTTAGGATTTATTTTACCTTAGCTACTTATTACCCAAACATCCTAGCATCCCTTTTTATATATTTAATTCTCATCTTTAATTCTTGTTTTATTTTAATCTTTGCCTTAGATATAGTAATCAACAATCAAAACCCCCAAATTTGTTACCTTTAAACATTAACATTAAGACAATAAACATTCCCCACCTCTCTGTGGTTCGACCCTGACTTTCGCTATCTATAGTTAAAGGTTAGGAATTATAAATTTTATCTTTGGTACCCTCAACGACGGGCATCAAATTTTGGCGCCGTTGCCGGGGAGGTGACGCCAGTGTTTATTGTTTTTTGTTTTTGTTTCTCTTTGTTTAAGGAACTTTTTGTTCCTTAAACCTTCTCACCATTTTCTTGTAGTTTCCTTCTTATGCGCAGGTCAGTTCAAGGAGAACTCCTACCACTTGACCACGAGCTTGAGAGGACTCTTAGAGAAAGGAGAAAGCAACTTCTAGCAAATCAGGAGGGAGGATCACCATCTTCCTTATTTCAAGAAGACTTATTCGAACAACCATCATTACCATTTCACCAAAAACACCACCCTCACAACCAAATTCACCCATCAATCCACTTTCACCAAAAACACCACCTTTTACCTACTTTCCAGTTTTTCCGAAAGAAGAAGAAAACATGACAGAAGAAGCTACTATTGCCAGTCACACCATGCCTCAGGCAAAGGACCTATACAAAGGGTTCACTTTACCTGCAGGTACTGGGAAGCCATTCGAGGCCAAGCCCGCCTACATAACTATGGTTGAAAGAAACCAATTTGGAGGCTCGGCCAATGAGGATGCTGCTAAGCATATTGAAATCTTCACAGATTACATATGCTCTATAGCACCCCCAGGAGGAGTGACGCAGGACCAGATTAAGCAGACCATGTTTATCTTCTCTCTTAGGGACGCTGCGAGAGAGTGGTACAGAGATTTAGACCGCACTGCTGCGGGAGTCACAGATTGGAACACCTTAGCCTTAGCATTCTACAGGAAATACTATTCTACATCAAAGACTAATGCTTTAAGGGCGCAGATTACTAATTTCAAGCAAGGTCCCAATGAAGACTTTAGCGAGGCGTGGGACAGGTTCAAGAGACTTGTTCGATCCATACCACATCACGGATTCGAACAATGGTTTCTTTGCAACCAGTTCTACAATGGCCTCTATGATGACAACACGGCCTATCTAGATGCTGCAGCTAATGGGAGATTCCAAGATAATTCAGGAGAGACTAAGGGTCTCAAATTGATAGAAGATGTTGTTGTGCACCGTGCTGAGCATGGTACCTCCAGAGGAAATCAAAGAAAATCTGAATACAACTTGTCAGCTATTGAGGCCTTGACAGCCAAACTGGAAAAATTAGAGGCTGGAGGAAAATTCGACCTAGGAACTGGAAGCAAGGGAGGAATATACCAAGTAAACGCCGTTCAGGACGGACCCTTCGCTTGTGAGAGGTGCGGTGGAGAAGGGCACGTGTCAAAATTCTGTACTTCATCTAATGAAACATGTGCCGCTTTTCAACACTATCGTGGGAACAATTTCTATGACCCGAATAATAATAATGTCCATCCCAACTTAAGGTGGACAAGCCAGAATGTTCAAAACCCACAACACATGCAACCTCAGCAAAATTCCACATATATACCCCCACATAAACAAAATTTCCAAAAACCACCTTTCAACCCTCAACCACCTTCAAACCCACCACCCAACACAGATGCTCTTATCCAAAATCTTATTGGGTTGGTTCAGAAGGAGTCACAGGCTAGAGAGGCAGGGATGAAGATGTTAGAGTCCCAGATTGCTCAAATTGCGAGCAAGAATGATACTAGGGCTCCGGGTCAGCTTCCGACCAAACCAGACCAGAAAAAAGAGACTCTAAACATCATCTCCCTGCGAAGTGGAGCAAAAGTGGGGAGCGAGAAAGAAAAACAGGCGAGTAGCAGCGAAGGCGGTCGACCGACCGAAGATTCTGGTCGACCGACCACAAATTAGGACCCGAAAATTTTACCTGAACAGGAAACTGGTCGACCGACCGAAGAAACTGGTCGACCGACCACTGAAGCAGAACCCGAAGTTCCCTTTCGTCCAGATTTGCCGAATAACTTGCGGGATTTTCTTTTTCGGGGTGACAAGACCCCCAGGTTTCTAAAAAGGGCTGCAAATACTGGGTCCTCAGCTGCTCCTTTCCCAGAAAGACTCGTGCCTTCAAAGGATCAGGTATCTTTTGACAAATTTAAGGATGTGATTCGTTCATTAAATGTTCAAGTCCCGTTTTTAGAATTAGTTCAACAAGTTCCTTCCTATCTTAAATTTATGAGACAGCTTTTGTCAAGGAAGAGGTCTCTAGAAAAGGTTGAGTCGGTGGCCCTCACTGAAGAGTCATCTAGCTTTTTGTCACATGTCATTGCCCCTCATAAACTAGAGGACGCTGGTAGTTTTTCTGTACCCTGTAATATAGGAACCTTCCCAGTTAAGAAGGCTTTATGCGACTTAGGTGCTAGTATAAGTGTCATGCCCCTAAGCGTCGCCTTAAAACTAGGAATGACCGAATTTGCAGTTACTAATATGACAGTCCAGATGGCAGATCGCACATCTATGGAACCTATAGGGGTGTTGGAAAACATCCCTGTACGTATTGACAGGTTTTTCTTCCCAGTTGACTTTGTAGTTTTGGACATCCCAGAGGATGCCTATATACCTATAATTCTAGGAAGACCTTTCCTTCACACTGCAGGTGCCATTATAGATGTAGGCACTGGGACTCTAACCTTCAAAGTAGGCAAGCATTCTATTATCTATGGCCTATCTTATAGGATAAAAGATGCTATGACCCCCATCACATGTAATGCTATCACTTCTGAGAAGAAGTATGAGGTCATCACTACTTCTCCCACTTTATTACCTGTCCCTGTATCTGTTTTTACACCTCCGCCCCAGATTGGGAGCAGTAGGGAGGACACTTCTATTATGACTATTGCAGGAATTGGTTTGGGGAGACCCAAAGTGAAGGAAGTCATCGTCCAGAGAGGAGGAATGGGATGTCTAAGCTATGAAGAAGATGAGGACCCAGACGTCGTGGATCGGGAGGAGAAGAAGAAGAGGAGGCAAGCTCAAGAGGAGAGACCGTCGCATATGCTTTGCGACGGCGGAAAGAAGATGTGTTTTGCTACTAAAGCAAAAACCGTGGAGACTACGGCATGTCGTCAGAAGCCGTGGTCGGATATTTTCCGCATCTTTAGCGGATAGTTTTTTTGAGTTGCAGCTTTTAAGACAATTTATTTTTGTTGTGTGAGACTTTTTAATTTGGCTTAGTTTTAGATCATTTCCTTTATGTTTGAGTAGTTAAGACTTTAGAATCTTTTTTTTGCATCTCGCGCATTGTTGGGCGCGCGTACTTTCTTGCTTTTTCAGATTTTACGAAGAAACGAAGACCTCCGGGACGCAGAGGGTCGACCGACCAGAAACATCAGTCGGTCGACCTAAGCAGCTGTATCGCTAAATTTTCTGTGGTTCACAGGAGGTCGGTCGACCTGTTACATAGGTCGGTCGACCTACTGTCCGCTGCGGTCTTTCGCTTCTCTTCCTTGGAAATCATGAAATTGACTTGGTTACTTGAGTGGCACTGCTGGCCACCAAAACCTCCCAGCTTACGCTGGTTTGGGGAGGTTTTTCTCATGCGCTTCATAACCCAGTGAGTTCTTTCCAGTTTTTCCTTAGTTGTTATTTCTTTGCATCTTTCTTTTAATTTTATGAAACCTTTACTTAGGCTAATGCACAATGGGGACATTGTGCGGGTTGGTTTGGGGAATGGTTTCGTGTTACATGCATTGCATTTTGTCACACGTTTACTGCATTTCTGTCTTGCATCGTTCTTTTCTTTATTTTCCTTATATATTCAAAAATCCAAAAAAATAAAAAAATTCAAAAATTCCAAAAAATGCACGTTTATTTTAGCATATAGGTCGAGTCGGAACGATAGTATTTCAAGGATGATTTTGCTTTCTTACATGTTTATGCCTTTACCTTGCCTTGTCAACTTGTTTTAGTATAAGAGTCTTTTGCATATCTACGAGTTTTTGTCAATTTGTATATCTTGAGACTTGACTTATACCTTGGCAACCTACTATACATTCTAAGGTTTAGAGCTTATTTCCTGGTTTCATTCTTAAACCAGCTGTCTAGGATGTGAGTAGTACTCCCCTTGAAACATGTTACATCAATATGCATAAACATGAACTTGAATTGCTATACACTTGTCTTACTTTCTCGTTTTGTGAGTCTTGATACGTGCATTTGGGATCCCTTTTCTCTTATTTACCCATAAGCTTCGCATAGCCAAAATTGTCTTTTTATTCCCCCAAAACTACATCCCATACTTAGCCTACCTTTCCAAGCTAGTATTTGTGGTCTTTGGTTTGACTCTTGAGGTATCTTGGTTTGTAAGCTATCTTAAGCAAAGAGAAGGAAAAAAAAAAAAAAAAGAAAGAAAGAAAAAGAACAGAAAAATTCAGAAAAAGAAAGAAAGAAAAGAAAAACGAAAAAAAAATCAAAAAGTACAGGAGGTCAGTCGACCGACCATACCCTGAAGTCGGTCGACCACCCGACAGCATCAGAATGCAAATGTCGTTCCAAAGTTCCCTTTCTTTTATGTGTTTTCACTCCCGTGCCTCATTCAAAATATTTGGGAGTCCTTTCTTATATAATGTGAGAGTTGTGCTACGAAAGGGCACTTCCTTAATATCAAAAGTTGTGAAGTTTGTTGTTGGGAACCGGTTTTACTAGCTTGGCTACTAACCCCACATATCCAAAAACATCTTAACCACTTTTTACCTTTTACCTCACATATCTTTCATACCTCATTTGCATGTATCCGAGTCACTTAATGAGATTGTTTATACAAAGTTGTAGAATTCTTGTTCATGTTAGATTGCAGGCATGTTTTCATGGGTCGCAGTTAGGTGAGTGTCATGACAAATATACTTCTTTCTATCTTTTACATATACTCACCCTTTGCTTCATGAGTGTCTCGAGCGTACCGCGAGAGTCCATGGTATAAGTCTCTATAGTTTCTATATTTGCAAGTTTGACGACACCATAACTCGTTTGCATGATTTGAATACTATCTCATTTTGTACTTGGCATTGGTATAGGCTTACATGTAAATTTCGCTCTGAGATTGAGATCGTTCCATTAGTTAGGATCGAGTCTATTTCTTGCTTGAGGGCAAGCAAGGGTTTGGTTTGGGGAATTTGATGCGTGTCTATTTTATGATGTTTTTCATCTATTTTTACACGCATTTGGTCGCTCATTTACTATGTTTTAGCCTTTATTTCCAAACAATCGTGTACTTTCGTATTTTTATGCACTTTTGCAGATTTATGCGGAAAAGGGGCGATTTAGCACCAAATTCATGTCCTTGAGTCTTTTGCATAATTAAGGAATAACGAAAGGTCAACTGAAATCTTTATTTAAGTGCCAAAAGTCAAAACAAGAAGAAATCCGAAGCTTTCCATACGGAGGCGGTCGACCGACCAGCTAAACGGGTCGACCGACCAGCCCTGATCTCAATAAAAGTCCAAATCTGAAGAAAAGCCCAAGAATTCAATTATGTCCATACGAAGCGGTCGACCGACCCACAAAGTAGGTCGGCCGACCTCAGCAGAAGCCCAGACGATTCTTTTCGGAAATAAAATAGAAGTAGAGTCTTTAGGAAACTCTAAGTTGTGCCCTATATAAGAAAACCTCATGTTTAGGGTTTTAATATCTAGTTTTCATTAATCTTTACATAGGAGAGTTATATATCAAGTTCCATAATTCCCTCTTAGTTTATATTGTAATCTTTCAACAATTCCCAAGCATTCAACAAAGTTTGTTTCTTTCTGCCCTAATTCCAATTGTGGTAATTACTCTTTTAATCTAGCTTTATTATCGTTCTTATTTATTACAATTGTTTAAGTCAGAATCTCAAGCTTTGTTAATTCTTGCATGTTTAGATTATTCAATATATTTACCATGTTTATTCCCAATTTTATAACCGTCTTAACAACCATGAGTAGCTAATTTTCATATGTTAGGATGTAGGGGATAATATGCATGGGTAGAATAAATTCCGAAACCGACTTGTAGCAGAGCCACGGTCGGCCGACTCAAATAGTGGGTCGGTCGACCGAGGCTGTGGTCGGCCGACTGGAGTAGCTGGTCGGTCGACCACTCGCGTCTGTATCCCGTTTCGTCTTTCCTTGTTGACTATAATACCCTGCAATGAAACTGAAAGAAGTCTTGTAGGATGTTAGTAATGACCTACCGAAGATTGAAAGATACGGGAAGGGCATTGGTTTACACCTTAAGACGGCTAGGTTACTCAAGACTGAAAGGTATGTGACCTAGGATTTAGGAATCACCCTTATTGTTGACATCCAATAATTGTGAGACCTAGGAACTAATAGCATAGGCCGAAAGGAGCTATTAGGTAGCATAGACCTAAAAAGATATGTTACACCCCCTTACGCGACTGCAATACATGTTGACCTTAGGATTTATTTTACCTTAGCTATTTATTACCCAAACATCCTAGCATCCCTTTTTATATATTTAATTCTCATCTTTAATTCTTGTTTTATTTTAATCTTTGCCTTAGATATAGTAATCAACAATCAAAACCCCCAAATTTGTTACCTTTAAACATTAACATTAAGACAATAAACATTCCCCACCTCTCTGTGGTTCGACCCTGACTTTCGCTATCTATAGTTAAAGGTTAGGAATTATAAATTTTATCTTTGGTACCCTCAACGACGGGCATCAACATAATACTGTTATTATGATTAACAAATTTTACCAAACCACCTTTACGGGATTAAAATTATGTGATAATACCGTTTTAACCACTTTAATTTTAACAAGTTTATAATCCATTATCTTAAACCGTTTTAAAATAATATGTATCATGCGAGAGTGAACCGTTTCACAAAAATAATATACTATTTTCGTATACAGTATATTACTTAAGGCCATGGGAAAATAAAAACAAGTTATTTTCGGGAAAAATAAAACGTCTGTTACAGGGACGAGGTCTACCGACCTCCTGACGAAAAAAAATATATATTTTTTTTTAACAGCAGAATGGTCGACCGACCTATTAAACAGGTCGACTGACCACAAAACATGAAATCGAGTTTCTGAAAACGCGAAATTGCTGCACTTTCAATCAAAACAAGTTTTTACCTTTGATTCAAAACGTGTAAATCAAAATAAACAGCAACAAGGTTTCACATATTGTCAAGAATATCGATTAATTAACAATATGTAAACAGGAATCGAAAACAAGATCGATTACACAAAGAGAAACTGCCGAAAAAAATAGAAACCCAACGCGGGTGGTGGTCGACCGACCACAATAATGGGTCGACCGACCCACACGCCGGCAGAACGCGATTTTCAAAATTTTTAAATTGAAACTTATGAAAAACACAAAAGCAAAATTTCGTGGCCTCGGCTTTGATACCACTTGTGGGGAATATAGCATGTATTCGCCCTAAAACGTGAAGGATTATAACGAATTTTACAATTGAGATTATTGTCATAAGTTAATAAAAACATGAAAAAGGAATACAACCTTGGGTGCTTGCTTGAATAGGCCTAAGAACAGGAATTAAAGTGAATTCCCTCCTATAACTTGCACCCAAGACTTGAATAAGATGATGCCGCGTGTGCTAGAAATACTCTCTAATTGCCTTGCAATATGGGGAGAGCTTTTGTGAGGTTTTAGATGTGAGATCTGAGTTTTGGGAAAATAATGTTCTCAAAACCCTAATTCTTGAGATTATCAATTAACCAGTAACTGACAAAAGGAGAAGGACTCTCCTTATGTAGTACTTGTGGGTCGGCCGAATTGGGTGGGTGAGAGTGGGCTTTCTCCACTCTTACCTTATTTCTTTGCGTGATTCGACCCGTTTTGCTAAATATTATTCGCGGGTATTTATTATAAATCGCACACATGTTATCAGATATTAATACAGTCGATGTATTAATAATGGTCTGATAAAATTACGATATTGTATATTTATCCAAATTAATATAACTGTTTATATTAATACGCGAATACAATATTTAATTAAATATAACCGTTTATATTTAATATACGAATTAATCATGTAATCCGTATTAGCTAAAATTATTTAATCCGTATTAAATAATAATCTCAACATCTTATTGACTAATTTAATAGTCCATACCTCTGACTAACTGTTTAGTCGTATCCGGCATAAATGTGACTGTATTTTCATACCTTCACATCTCTCAAACGTGTCCTATAGGTGTGACGTATAGGGACCAGTTGATCACCGCCATCCGTATGACAAGAACGTCAAACTTACCTAGCAAGCCAACCGTTATTGATAAACGTGGATCAACTGATAATAATACTGAAGTATGCCCTTGTGATCCTTAAAGAGATTTAATAAGTCATTGTACTTAATTGTCAAGGACACCAGCCCCAACAGTTGGAATGCGTGCTGCCGACCTATTAGGACTCATACATACAGATGTATGTGGCCCTATGTCGATCAACGCACGAGAAGGCTATAGGTATTTCATCACTTTCACGGATGATTTGAGTAGATATGGCTATGTCTACTTAATTAAGCATAAAAGTGAATCCTTTGACAAGTTCAAAGAATACCAGAATCGGGTACAGAACCAACTGGGAAGAAAGATTCAAGCACTACGTTCTGATCGTGGTGGTGAGTATCTTTCACACGAGTTTGATCAACACCTCAAAGACTGTGGCATCGTACTACAGTTGACTCCACCTGGAACACCACAGTTAAATGGTGTGTCCGAACGGAGAAATCGAACTCTACTTGATATGGTTCGATCCATGATGAGTCACACCGTTGTGCCTGATTCATTGTGGGGCTATGCTCTTTTGTCAGCCGCTCTAATACTTAACCGAAGTCCGTCTAAAGCTGTTGACAAGACTCCATACGAATTATGGAAGGGAACGGTCCCTAACTTGTCCTTTATTCGGGTTTGGGGCTGCGAAGCTTATGTCAAGTGGAGACACGAGGATAAGCTCGGCCCGCGATCGGTCAAGACATACTTTATAGGCTATCCAAAGTGAACTTTTGGTCATTACTTCTACTCGCCAACCGAACAACGTGTTTTTGTTGCGGCTAGTGCGACGTTCTTAGAGAAAGAATTTCTCGAGAACAAGTCGAGTAATAGAACCTTCGATTTATCGGAGGTTCAAGAACCAACTACCGAGCAACCATTGGAGCAAACAGTTCCTACAACCGAAGCTGCGGTAGATATTCCTGAGGAACCTAGGAGGTCGGGAAGAGTCTCTATTCCTCCGGACAGATACATTGGTATGGTCGGAAACATGACATAGATGACGTCTTACTCATAGAGGGTAATGAACCCTCAACCTATAAAGGTGCCATGACTAGTTCTGACTCAAAGCTATGGCTAGAAGCCATGCAATCCGAGATGGACTCCATGTATGAGAACAACGTGTGGGATCTTGTGGACCTACCTGCAAAGGTACGTCCCCTTCAATGTAAATGGCTTTACAAGATAAAGCATGCCGTGGAAGGACAGCAAGATATCCACAAAGCAAGACTAGTTGCTAAAGGTTTCACTCAAGTGCCAGGCTTGCACTACGATGAGATGTTTGCACCCGTAGTCATGCTACGTTCCATTCGGATTATCTTAGCGATCGCCGCATTTCATGACTATGAAATATGGAAAATGGACGTTAAAACCGACATCTTAAACGGTTATTTGGAGGAAGAGTTGTACATGGTACAACCCGAGGGTTTTATTGATCCAGTACATCCTAAGAAGGTATGCAAGCTTAAGCGTTCCATCTATGGACTTAAGCAAGCATCACGGAGTTGGAATCAACGCTTCGACCAAGTGATAAAAGAGAATGGGTTCATTTGATCAGTCGAGAAACCATGTCTCTATATCAAGTCGAGTGGGAGCAAGATTGTCTTCCTAGTATTGTATGTCGATGACATACTCTTGATTGGGAATGACATACCTCTCCTTTCTTCGGTTAAAGCATGGTTGAAAAACCATTTCCAGATGAAAGATCTGGGAGAGGCACAAAGAATTTTGGGCATCCGTATCTACAGGGATAGATCACGACGGATGTTGTCTCTCAGTCAGGAGTCTTATATAGATAAGATTCTAGAGAGATTCAGCATGACGAACTCCAAGAAAGGGTTCCTTCCTATGACTACTGGGCTTCACTTGAGCAAGACTCAAGAAGCTAAGACATTGGAAGAGAAAGAGCGCATGAGGCGGATTCCTTATGCTTCGGCTATAGGATCGATCATGTATGCCATGATATGCACACGTCCAGACGTTGCATATGCATTGAGTATGACAAGTCGATTTCAAGCTCATCCAGGTGAACAACACTGGATGGCCGTGAAAAACATTCTTAAGTACCTACGGAGGACTAAAGATTGGGGATTGACTTACGGAGGCGACTCGACGCTCTGCGCCACGGGTTACGCAAATGCTAGCTTCCAAACGGATCGAGACGACTCGAAATCTTAGTCTGGATTCGTTTTTACTCTTAATGGCGCTGTTGTCAGCTTGAAAAGTTCTAAACAGAGTGTTACAGCAGATTTCACTACTGAGTCCGAGTATTATGCCGCCTCGGAAGCAGCTAAGGAAGCAATATGGATGCGTCAATTCTTACAAGGACTCTCAGTAGTGCCTAGTTCGAATGACCCAATCACCGTTTATTGTGACAATAAAGGTGTCATCTTCCAAGCTAAGGAGCATAAGTCTAGCAACAAGGCTAGACATGTACAACGGAAAGCTCATCTAATCAGAGATTACGTGGAGCAAAAGGAGATTTTCATTGATAAGATCGCTACGGATGACAACATAGCTGATCCTCTCACTAAAGCATTACCACGTGATAAGCATGAAGGGCACATTCATTCCATGGGAATTAGATGTGTTCCTAAGTTGTAGTACTCTTTTATGAATTCATGTTATAATTCATTTTCTCGTGTACTCTATTCAACCTCATTGTTATGATATATAATGTTTTGTTTTTCATGTGGAATTGTACGCCAATTTTGAACACCAAAACGTGAACTAAATAACATTACATCGTTTTAGTCCTTGATTACCCACTTGAGCTGATAACTCAGGTAATCATTTTGTGACGTTGGTTGATGGTGCGTTCAACGAGTCATAAGTCAAACGGATGACTGACCAATCACAAAGGCGAGTTATACGGATATCTCGTAGGACACCCCGTGACAACGTTATGGAGTCCTAAATGTTTTATAACATTGGGTGCCAGGTCGTGGATAGGACCTCCATAGTGTTCCTTAGAGTCGAGTCTTTTGACTTTCAACTATCTCTTGAGATTAAGGCAGATTTTGGGTACCATTGGTTTCTTTCCCATGGTCATCGTAACAGGGGCCAAGAGGATTTTTTCTGGGTTATTTCATGCTGCGCGAACATCGGCAGGATTCGAGTTGAGGGAAATATCCAAACCCTTATCAGGATTTTATCATTTCTCAGGCCCACTCGAGGAGTAGTAACTGAAATGCATGGCCATGCTCGAATACAGATTCGTTTTATCAGTTAAGTTACTCTCTAGTCGAGGAAACCACTCTTGATACAGATCGTTTGTGAGATACGACCTTTGCGAATGCGGATTTGCAAATTGTCTTACATTGAGTGGGAGAAATTTTCAAAGGATATGAGAATCGGTTATCGCATCTACACTTGTACGGACAAGTGGGAGTTTGTTGGAGCTTGTGTCCTCCACATGTAGTGTGATAACGTCATTGCACATACCCTTGTACGGACAAGTGGGAGATTGTTGGGGCTAGTGTCCTTGACAGTTAGTACAATGACTTACTAAATCTCTTTAAGGATCACAATGGCATACTTCAGTATTACTATCAGTTGATCCACGTTTATCAATAACGGTTCGCTTGCTAGATAAGTTTGACGTTATTGTCATACGGATGGCGGTGATCAACTGGTCCCTATACGTCATACCTATAGAACACGTTTGAGAGATGTGAAGGTATGAAAATACAGTCACATTTATGCCGGATACGACTAAACAGTTAGTCAGAGGTATTGATTATTAAATTAGTCAATAATATGTTGAGATTATTATTTAATACGGATTAAATAATTTTAGCTAATACGGATTACATGAATAATTCGTAAATTAAATATAAACGGTTATATTTAATTAAATATTGTATTCGCGTATTAATATAAACGGTTATATTAATTTGGGTAATTATACAATATCGTAATTTTATCAGACCATTATTAATACATCGACTGCATTAATATCTGATAACATGTGTGCGATTTATAATTAAAATCCCGCGAATAATATTTAGCAAAACGGGTCGAATCACGCAAGGGAATAAGGTAAGAGTGGAAAAAGCCCACCCTTACCAAATACCTATTCGGCCGACCTAGGTACTACATAAGGAGAGTCCTCCTCCTTTTGTCAGACACTGGTAATTGATTTTTCACAGTATTAGGATTTTGAGAACATTATTTTCCCAAAACTCAGATCTCACATCTAAAACCTCACAAAAACTCTCCTCATATTGCAAGGCAATTGGAGAGTATTTCTAGCACACGCGGCATCATCTCATTCAAGTCTTGGGTGCAAGTTTTAGGAGGGAATTTACTTTAATTCCTGTTCTTAGGCCTATTCAAGCAAGGACCCAAGGTTGTATTCCTTTTTCATGCTTTTAATTAACTTATGACTATAATCACAATTGTATATTTCGCTATAATCCTTCAAGTTTAGGGCGAATACATGTTATATTCCCCACACCTATGACTACTGGGTTTCACTTTAGCAAGACTCAAGAAGCTAAGACATTGGAAGAGAAAGAGCGCATGAGTCGGATTCCTTATGCTTCGGCTATAGGATCGATCATGTATGCCATGATATGCACACGTCCAGACGTTGCATATGCATTGAGTATGACAAGTCGATTCCAAGCTCATCCAGGTGAACAACACTGGATGACCGTGAAAAATATTCTTAAGTACCTACGGAGGACTAAAGATTGGGGATTGACTTACGGAGGCGACTCGACGCTCTGCGCCACGGGTTACGCAGATGCAAGCTTCCAAACGGATCAAGATGACTCGAAATCTCAGTCTGGATTCGTTTTTACTCTTAATGGCGCTGCTGTCAGCTGGAAAACTTCTAAAAAAAGTGTTACAGCAGATTCTACAACTGAGTCTGAGTACTATGCCGCTTCGGAAGCAGCTAAGGAAGCAATATGGATGCGTCAATTCTTACAAGGACTATCAGTAGTGCCTAATTCGAATGACCCAATCACCGTTTATTGTGACAATCAAGGTGCCATCTTCCAAGCTAAGGAGCATAAGTCTAGCAACAAAGCTAGACATGTACAACGGAAAGCTCATCTAATCAGAGATTACGTGGAGCAACAGGAGATATTTATTGATAAGATCACTACGGATGACAACATAGCTGATCCTCTCACAAAAGCATTACCACGTGATAAGCATGAAGGGCACATTAATTCCATGGGAATCAGATGTGTTCCTAAGTTGTAGTACTCTTTTATGAATTCATGTTATAATTCATTTTCTTGTGTACTCTATTACAACCTCATTGTTATGATATTTAATGTTTTGTTTTTCATGTGGAATTGTACGCCAATTTTGAACACCACAAAGTGAACTGATTAACATTACATCGTTTGGTCCTTGATTACCCACTTGAGCTGATAACTCAGGAAATCATTTTGTGACGTTGGTTGATGGTGGGTTCAACGAGCCATATGTCAAACGGTTGACTGACCAATCACAAAGGCGAGTTATACGATATCTCGTAAGACACCCCGTGACAACGTTATGGAGTCCTAAATGTTTTATAACATTGGGTGCCAAGTCGTGGATAGGACCTCCATAGTGTTCCATAGAGTCGAGTCTTTTGACTTTCAACTGTCTCTTGAGATTAAGGCAGATTTTGGGTAACTTTGGTTTATTTCCCACGGTCTTCCGTAACAGTGGCCAAGAGGATTTTTTCTGGCTTATTTCATGCTGCGCTTACATCGGCAGGATTCGAGTTGAGGGAAATATCTAAACCCTTATCAGGATTTTATCATTTCTCAGGGCCACTCGAGGAGTAGTAACTGAAATGCATGTCCATGCTCGAATACAGATTCGTTTTATCAGTTAAGTTACTCTCTAGTCGAGGAAACCACTCTTGATACAGATCGCTTGTGAGATACGACCTTTGCGAATGCGGATTTGCAAATTGTCATACATTGAGTGGGAGAAATTTTAAAAGGATATGAGAATCGGTTATCGCACCTACACTTGTACGGACAAGTGGGAGTTTGTTGGAGCCTTGTGTCCTCCACATGTAGTGTGATAACGTCATTGAACATACCCTTGTACGGACAAGTGGGAGATTGTTGGGGCTGGTGTCCTTGACAGTTAGTACAATGACTTACTAAATCTCTTAAAGGATCACAAGGGCATACTTCAGTATTATTATCAGTTGATCCACGTTTATCAATAACGGTTGGCTTGCTAGATAAGTTTGACGTTATTGTCATACGGATGGCGGTGATCAACTGGTCCCTATATGTCACACCTATAGGACACGTTTGAGAGATGTGAAGGTATGAAAATACAATCACATTTATGCCGGATACGACTAAACAGTTAGTCAGAGGTATTGACTATTAAATTAGTCAAATGAGATGTTGAGATTATTATTTAATACGGATTGAATAATTTTAGCTAAATACGGATTACATGATTAATTCGTAAAATTAAATATAAACGGTTATATTTAATTAAATATTGAATTCGCGCATTAATATAAACAGTTATATAAATTTGGTCAATTATACAATATCGTATTTTGTCAGACCATTATTGATGTTATCAAATGCATTAATATCTGATAACATGTGTACGATTTATATTAAATACCCGCGAATAATATTTAGCAATTCGGGTCGAATCACGCACTGGAATAAGATGAGAGTGGAAAAGCCCACCCTCACCATAAATCCATTCGGCCGACCGAGTGAATACAAAAGGAGAGTTGTTCTCCTTTTGTCAACTACTGGTTAATTCATAATTCTCACAAATAGGGTTTTGAGAGCATCATTCTCCCAAAACTCAGATCTCACATTTAAACCTCACAAAACTCTCCCCATATTGCAAGGCAATTGGAGAGCCTTTCTAGCACACGCGGCATCGTCTTAAACCAGGTCTTGGGTGCAAGTTATAGGAAGGAATTTACTTTAATTCATGTTCTTAGGCTTATTCAAGCAAGGACCCAAGGTTGTAATTCTTTTCATGTTTTTATTAACTTATGACTATAATCACAATTGTATATTTCGTTATAATCCTTCATGTTTTAGGGCGAATACATGTTTTATTCCCCACACTGACATCACACATGATCTCGAATGGGAGATCTCAATCAGGCGGCTGAATGATTGGTGCTGAAATTAGAGCTTCCTTTAACCTGTTAAAAGATAAAAGACACTCATCAGTAAACTCAAAGACAACATCCTTAAGGAGCAATTGTGTAAGTGGTTTAGCAATCTTAGAGAAGTCCTTAATGAAACGTCGGTAGAAACCTGCGTGACCAAGGAAACTTCTCACCCCCTTAACATTCACAGTATGAGGGGGCAATTGCTCATTCACTTGCACTTTTGCTTTATCAAAATGAATACCCTTTTCAGAAATAAGATGCCCTAACACCACCCCCCTCATTGACCATTAACACCCGTCGTTGAGGGGTGCCAAAGATAAGATTTATAAAACTTCGGCATAAGACTAGATAGCGTAAGTCAAGGGTCGAACCACAAGGAGGTGGGGAATGTTTGTTGTTTAAGGTCAATGTTTTAAGGTAACAAATTGGGGGTTTGATTGTTGATTGTCACTAAGTCTAAAATAAAGACAATAAAAGAAACAAGAAATAAGAATGAGATAAAACTTATGGTAAAAAGGATGCTAGGATGTTCGGGTAGTAAAAAGCTATGATAGTGTAAATCCTAAGTCAAAATGTATTGCAGTCGCGTAAGGGGTGTAACATATCCTTTCGGTCTATGATACCTAATAGCTCCTTTCGGCCTATGCTATTAGTTCCTAGGTCCCACGAATATTGGGTGTCAACAATAAGGGTGATTCCTAAATTCCAGGTCACATACCTTTCAGTCTTAAGTAACCTAGCCGTCTTAAAGCGTTAACCAATGCCCTTCCCGTATCTTTCAATCTTGGGTAAGTCATTACTAACATCCTACATGTCTTCTTTCGGTCTCATTATAGGTTGTTATAGTCGACGAAATAAAACAGTCTGAAAACGTACGCAGGTTGGTCGACCGAACAGCTATTCCGGTCGACCGACCAGTTAAGCTGGTCGGCCGACCAAAGTCTACTACAGGCAAATTCAGGTATTACACCATCTACGCAAATTACTCCCTACGTGCGTAAGTAGAAATTACAACGTAGAAGTGAATGACCTATGACTGACCTAGTTTTTCCTTTTATAAACAAGGATTTCTGGTCAGCTGGTCCTGGTCCTGGTCCTGGTCCTGGTCCTGGTCAGGTCCGAGAATATAGGAGTGAGTTGAGGAAAATATGCTCTAGGGTTTTGACTCCTTCACACCCCTCCAACGTCTCTTTTCTAGTATGTAAACTGGCTTTGTCAATGGGTTGCTTGCTTCCTGGCTCATCTTTGGGCCAATAACATAATGGCATATTTTGAGCTAAACTAATATGTCTGTCATAAATGAGAATTTGTGTTTAATCAGTAAACAACCCGAACCGTATTAATATTAAGACCCGAACGACGTTGACGAGTGCTGTTCTTGCTCTTACTAACACGACGACTGTATTTTCAATTCCGAAAGCAAAGAGGACGCATCATTTAGTGGAGTTGGGACCCACAGTCGTTTCTTGTCATACTCAATTATTATACACTTTGATTAATTAATAAAACCCACTCGTCCAAGTTAGGACACGTATCCTATCACAGTATTTTACAAGTTTACCCTTGATGGTCTTCTTTTTGGTGTCAGATTCCGGGGGCAACGGTGGGGTTAGATTCCAAGGAAGGGACCCACTCACTTAAGGTGGAAAAATTCTATACTCTGGTCCAATGACAGGTGACATGTATTACATCATCTCTATTCTTCTTATTCGCTAATCACATTAATTACATTAATTAGTACCCACAATTGTTAAGTAATTGAGTGTCTTTAATAGCAAATCAAATCATTAATAAAGTACATTTCAAGTAGGACCCACTAGAAAGAGAAATTATAAAACCAGCAGGTCTTGCTTGTAACGGGCTAATTCCGTCACAAGCTTATATTTTGTGAGAGGAAACGATATTTATCACAAATGTGAATTTGTGAGGTAAAAATACACCAATTGTTGTTTAAAACTCTTTTAAACATAAATACGCGTCAAAATAATATCAAAAGCTTTGCTCTCATTAACCTCAATTTCTAATATTTGAATCTGTTTTATTTTTACATAGGTACTCGGTTTTAAACAAAACTTATATGTAAAAAGATTTTACTAACGCTTGTCATGAGGTCACACATTAATAACTTAAATATGAAAATATATAAGAGATATTGTTATAAAATGCAATTCTAAACTCATTATTGTCAAAATTAGTGAAAATATCTTTTATAAATTTACTATATTTAGGTTATTAATATGTGTTCTAGGGGCATACATTAGAGAAATCCTATGTAAAATAAAATGATATACTCTCTTGGTCATTTGTTGTCATATTCTATTTTCAAATGTCTCAGTTAATTATGGTTCTTTTTATTGTAAGATTGAGTTTAATGAGTAATTTGATCAATCACATAATTTGGCCCATTTATGCATTTGATAAATCGTATCTCTTATATTTTTTTTTGAGTGTTTTTGTGAAAACCAACTGAATAATAGAAGTAATTGATTGAATAAAGGGAATATAATAATAAAAAAAAAAGTTTAGAGTGGGCAAAGTGTAAGCACTAATTCATAGAAGTACATAAATTGACAACGCCCTTGAAGTAGCATATTGGAGAGAGTCTGATTTTGGTGTGTTATACTCCAAAACACCCAAAAATATCCCTTAGCCTCTCCCCAAACTTATTACCACCAATCATGTTAGGAAAGCGATCCCGTCTTTCAACAATCGGAAAACTTGCCGGAGCACTCCGGTCAAGCGGGATTATGGAGTCGGTCACAAGCCCTAGAAGTCCATTGGATTGTGGAATGCAATCTCCAAGACCCCAAAAAAGCTTTGATCAACAAGGTGGTGTAGGATTGGGAATAATTGTGTCTCTTACTAGTAATAGTAATACAAGTAAAAGTGGGGGTGAAATTCTTGCAAAATATGGTTTATGTATTAAAAAAAGCAAGGAATGTGAAGCAAAAGAAGAAGAGTTTACAATAAGTGATGCTACTGAAAAATCAATAACGACTAGAGTTGTTTATTGCCCTACAATCAATCAACGTATCGGAGTTTTCGATATTTCTTCGTCACCAGCAACATTATTCGACGATTCTTATCACTCATCTGATTATGATTTTCTCAGCTCATGTCAATTGTGTCGGAAAACTCTCCATGGCAAAGACATCTACATGTACAAGTAATCAAACTTTCCCTCTTAAGTTTTTGCCTTTCCTTTTTATTAATTTTCGTTTATTTTTTATCAATTCGCATAGAATCGTAGATATAGATAGTACAACAATATATAAATTATCAAAACATAGACATATCTTGATACTTCGTATATGTTATGCTATCAAACAACTATTTCAGTCAAAAGCTTAAGACAGATGATTGGTGATCTAGGATTCATTTTGTAATCTAACACGCCTTTTGACGCAAATATCCTATAAACTTCAAGTGTGGATGCCTCCCCCAACCTCGTGTTAGGTTAGACTCTGATACCATGTTAAAAATTATAGTTTATATGAATGCAGGGGAGAGAAGGCATTTTGTAGCGAAGAGTGCAGGCAAAGGCAGATAGGAATCGACGAAAGGAAAGAGAAATGCAGATCAAAAGCGTCGAGATCTACCAACGTTTCAAGCTCCTCGTATTCTTACACTGGTAGAGGAGGGAAGCTCTTCTCACCTGGAATTCTGGCACTTTAATTAGCATTTACCAGTATCTCTAATTAAGATTAAATCATGGTTTAAATGTTTAATCTTGATTTAAGATGCTCAAAGTATTTACTCTGAAAAATCCACCAACAAGTTGACTATATAAATACGTACAATAAAATTTTGAAGCTCACCTGCCCAAGAGAACCAAAAACATGTTCTTGGGATTAAGAGCTTAACAAATGTCGTTGTAATCAAACTATTATAAATTTTGATATCAAGTATACAACTTTTTTAAAGTTCTTCAATGGTTGTTATGTACGTATCAATTATGTAATGCCCCGATCTAATGCCAGATTTCATCCCATCCGATTACTAAAATCGTTGAGTTTAGATACTCATAACTAAAGTTCAAAATACATGGGCATTACGTTTTACCTTTGTGCAAATTTTAAACATTAATAAAAAACATGACAGGTTGAACTCGATAAGAAAATATTAGGAGGAGATGGTCAAAGTGTTTGATACTACTTGAAATGATTTTGACTAAAAAGACTACTTGAAATGATTTTGACTAAAAAGACTAAAATGCAGAGAAAACAGAGATGAAGAGGAAAGATAGGTGTTCAATTAGAGAAATTTATAGGCTATGACATACTTCCTCCGTTCATATCCAATCTAGATATATTCCTTTTCTATCCATTCATTTCCACTCTAACACTTTTCTAAAAAAGAAAACAAAATAACTAAACTAACCTTATGAAAACCACTTATCTACATAAAATGTCACTCCATGGCCCACCTATAATCCACCATCACACATTTAAATTAATAAAAAAACATCTTACACACTTCCAAATGTCCTTTTAATAATTTTTTAATATCTTTCTTAATATTTGTGCAAAAAACATATATGCGGTTTGGATTTGAACGAAGGAAGAACTAAATTTGGTGAGTATTAGTTTAGTAACATGTGCATTTTCCCTCATCTGAATGACTTTCGGCGCGTAGTACAGTTGGTAGAGGTCAGCATGTGTTGGGATTGTATCAATACCCTCCTCTCTAGAAGATCCTTGTCCCCAAGGATTAAATTTGGAATTTTTTTTCTGTAAATCCTAGAGGAATTCCCATGTGTAGTCTTCTAAGGGAGAGTTAGCCCATTTGACTAAGACCTTGATTACATTAATCCTCCCTTTTCACAGATTTCCTAGCAATGATCAACTCAGGTTCTTCTGGCGAGTCATGGTAATCTTGAGTGCTAACTAGTGTAGCATAGTAAGCTTTGAGTAGAGACACATGGAAAGTAAGGTGGATTTTTGCACCAGGAGGTAGTGTCAATTTGTATGCCACTTTACTAATTCTCTATAAAATCTGATATGGTCCATAATACCTTTTAGCTAACTTTTGCTTTGCTTTGCTGGCCACGGTGCTCTACCTGTAAGGTTGGAGTTTGAGGTATACATAGTCTCCTATTTTGAATTCCTTGTCACTACTTTTCTTGTCTTCTTGTTGTTTCATTCTATTTTGAGCCCTAGCAAGGTTCATTCTAACATTGGCTTCTTTTCTTGCCATCATAGTCCTGTCTACTGCATTAACCTTACTGTCACCAGGCATGTACGGTAAGTGTAAGGGAGGTAGGTGCCTATACAGTACCTCACAAGGAGTTATTTTTAGAGCAGTATGGTAGGAAGTGTTATACTAGTATTCAGCTGATGGTAACCACTTACACCAATTCATAGGAGCCTCACCACAGAAGCATTTAAGGTATGTTTCAAGGCATCTATTCAGTACCTTTGTTTGCCCATCAGATTGAGGGTGATACGCAGAAGTCATGTGTAGGTTCACTCCATGGATGGAGAATAATTCCTGCCAAAATGTACTCAGGCTCATTGAACCGCTGTGTAAAATCATTTATTCAGGCATTCCATGATGCTTGTAGACATTGTCAAAGTAGGCTTGTGCTACCTCAGTGGCTTTGTATGGGTGTTGTAGAGATATAAAGTGGGCTGATTTGCTGAGTCTATCAACCACCACCAAAATTGAGTCCATCCCCATAGACTTGGGTAGGCCATCTATAAAATGTATACTGACTCCAGCCCATACTGTCTACGAGATGAGAATGGGCTGTTGTTACGGTTTTACATTTATAAACCCTACAAGCGGACGAAATCTGTTGTAACATGCGAGGGTCGAACTCAAAGGACGGGTGGACTTCCTAAGTTCATTCGTTTGAGCAACTAGTTTAGTTCGTAAATTGATTTTTTGGATGATATAAAAACTAACTAAGCAAATATATAACACTAACTAGCATAAACTAATCAAGAGATAAACGAGGTAAACTATATGATAAAAAGACTAAGATGATGGGGTCATCAAAATAAGGATAGAGGAGAGTAAATAGCATGCAAACGGGTTCGAAGCAAACAAAAGACGACAATAAAATCTTAGCCTCTTGGCCTAAACTCTAACCTAGGTCGATGGGGATTGACTTACTCATTCAACTGAACCAACCTAAGAGTTATTACCACGCCCCAATCACTAGCAAAGCTACTCGCTCAACTAACGGGCAAATTGTAAGACAAAATGATGACTCAATTTACTCAACCAATAATTTCATCGAACACCTTCTATGAATAATAACAAGACAACAAATTTCGCTAATTAAGAACCAAGTAAACATGCTAAACCCTCCCTTAAACCCATACAAAGGATCTCCCGACATCATAGTTAACAAACTACTCATACATGTTCACTAAAATTGTCATTTCAAAGCAAACACAAGATGAGTAGAAGTATGAAGAATTCATAGAAATAAGGATGAAACAAGGAAACACAAAACAAATGTAAAAAAAATGATAAGTAAAGAAGATTAAGGAAGAAATCAATACCAAATAAGCCACTTTGATTGAATATGGAAGAATTTCTCAACAATTCTGAATTACAACCCAAATTACAAGCCTTGAGTTGAAGAATAACTTAATCTAAACTAGGATTAAAGAGATATAAAGAGAGTGATTAATCTAATCTAAGGCTAATCTAAAGTTAAGTGACGGAAATCGATCTAGGGATGTGTGCTAATAGGGTTTTATGTCTAATTAATTCATCCTTATAAAAAAAAATAAAAGTTGTTTATATAGTAGGGGAAGAAAAGAAGAAACATGCCAACCTCCCGCCGGTCTCCCACCGACTGAGAGCCCCAATCCTCAGTTCTGGGATCTTCAAAAATGCAGCACGCCTCCCAGCCGGTTGATCGGCCGCCGGTGGGAGACCAGCTGAGATCCCCTTCACCAAGTTCTGATTGTCGATTGAATTTTAACAAGATAGCAGGTAGGTTGAGCTGGTTAACCGGCCGATGGTCATAGACCGGCTGACAGCCATTTCTTCTAGTTCTGAACTATTAACGATCTGAAATTTGTTTAAGTATAGAGCGGGGTCCTGAGTTGACTGACCGGCCGCCGGTGGGTGACCTGCTGTGAGGCCTTTTCCTCGGTTCTGCCCAATTATGCTCTCTTTCTCGCGAAATGACGAAGTATGGAAGGTAAGTGTCCCGAACCGGCTGATCGACCGTCAGGGTGGTGACCGACCGACAACCCTCTTTGCTTCCCTTCTTTATATCTCGCTTCAAATCAATCAATTTCACTCCAGTTTCCTCGAATCTTTCCCGAAACCTATATGACGGAACATAAACTCGTAGAATACGTAAATAAATATAAAATGCTGGAAATCGAATTTCAGATTATAAACTCATATCCATATGAGTTTAATTATATAAGTTTAGTCATAAAACTTAACTAGATCTTATGCATGCATGGTGTGTGGGAAATATCCGTATACTTCCCAACTCAAAAATATAGGATTATAACGAAATTATAAAATACGATAAAATTGCGTAATTTATGTCTTAGCAATTTAATTTTATGGTCCGGATATAATTATGTTGTCTTAAGTTTATAGTGACCTTGAGTCGGTAAATCTAGCTTAAACCGTCTTAAAACTTGTCTCATGGGCCTAATTTGTAATTGGGTCAATTCCCTCATCTTTTTTTCCTCACAAAAACCCTCTCAAAAATCCTAACCTCCTCCTTTTCTCCTCATTTTTGCAGATTTGGGAACATAAAACAATCACCATTGTTATCATTATCCACCTTTAACCTTCAAATGCTCATAAAACCATCGTTTCTTATCCGTTTTGGACGATTTTCACGCCTATTTCTTCCTCTCACCGTCCTCCATCTTTCTAGATAAGTTTTATACCAAAATCTTTCCGTCTTAGCTGCTGACCGTGCCCTTTAATGCACGTTTTTCGATGCTAAGAATGTTTGTTGCGTTTCTAGTTGCGGACTCAGACAAAGGAGTAGCTTTGAGTCGGAATCTTGTTGATTTGAGGAGCTAAAAGGTGACGAGAATGAGAAAACTCGACCTTGTCTTAAATTAATTGGACATGTGATTTTTCTTGTTGTTATGTGAATTTTATGTTTATTAGTTAGTGGTTAATTTATATCCGTCACATATTCATGTTATTCAACTAAAAAATGTGGTTAATTGCTACTGTTTTAGTGCTCTTATGTTCAATTGTCAACATGCTATAGCTGTACATGACTGCGTTTGTGTGTTGCTGTGTGTGGCTGTTATTGTTGCCTCGCTATTGTTGTTATTGCTGTTGTATTGTTGCTCTATGTCGTATGTTCTGCCGCTGAAGTTGATGCGGTTTATTGTTGTTATCACTGTTGTTATTGTTGCAGTAAGACGATGCTACCTGCGTGTTAATGTCGCTACTTCACTGCGTACTTGTTGTTGTCGTTATTTAATGTTGGTGTTGTTAATGCGTTGGTTTGATAGCAATAGTGGTGGTTTATTGTTGCTGATGAATATAGCTGCTACTTTTTGCCCTGTCTGCGTACTATTATTGCTATCAAACCCCTGGTATTACTAATGTTTTCTAATAATTTTCTTATTTTATTATTATTTTACGTACATGTTTGCTAGCCTGCTTGTACTTAATTAGTTTACGTATGTGCTTGCTAGCTTGTTTACGTTTAAATATAATACGTTAGAAATCGTTGCGAATTAGTAATGAGTTACGATTTTTATGTTAAGAAGCATGTTAAAATGACGAAATTAGTTAATTGTTTCCCCAAAGACTTAAAATACGACTTGTAATATTAATTTCTCACAAGTTAATTTTATATAGAAAATATGAGGATATAATATGAAATGTTAAATTAGTTCTGGTTTCTCCCTTCCGAATGAACTATATCTTTATTACGATTCTTTTGTTATTTTATATACGTAATAAATTCCATAAAGAATATACGTTATATAATATGAATTGTATGCTTGTTTGAAGTCCCATAAATTGGGCGGCACTTATATTGGGTTTAGAAATGGAATTGAGGAGAAAGACCCCCCGGTCGGGCAACTGGAAGAGAAACAGGCTCTCGCCTCAAATTAGTTTTCGAGGCCGGCTAAATGTTGAATGCATGATTAGATATGAAATATACATGTAATGTTTGTCAATCGACTTTGAGTTATTGTACATCTTTGAGATGCCATTGTGTGAACCTGCTGTGCGCTGCTATATTACTCGAGTTCTCACCTGATTGCATTGTGTAGCTGGTTGGCCGTAGTGGCTTGGTCCTCACGGTCAGGTCTTAGATTGTGTGCCCGCGTTAGGGCATATCTCGTTCCTTTCTAGTTCGAGTCTTGGGGGTGCTTCGTGTGCTTATCGAATCGGGGATCGTAATTTGTTTGCGCTCCGAGAGTCTGGTCAGGTTTACACTAGGACAGTCATTTGTTGTCGTCCTACCAGGGCGTTGTATAGTCCGAGATTGAGGATTTCGTAGTGGTATAGACGAGTCAATCGTCGGTCTGCTCATAGTAGTCTAGTCGAGTCAATTGTTGACCAATCTAGTCGGAGTCGAGTCACTTGGTTGACCTATCTCCTTATTTGTTGAGTCACTTGGTTAACCTATCTTGATAGAGTCGAGTCACTTGGTTGACCTATCTCTTATGTTGTTGAATCCGTTGTTGATTGTGTTTGTGATAATGATTGTAAAAGTATGGTGAACTGATTATGCTTCTCATAATTATTGTTTACGTTGGATCATTCTTATATGTTTTATATGTTATGTGTTAATGACAATAGGTGGCTAGGAGAACCTCTAGTCACTCCCCAGTGACTGTGGCGTTCATGTTTTCATGTATGTAGGTTGATGCTGTTTGCAGGGGGTTTCATGAGCGCTGGCGAGCGATGTATTCATCGTCATGACATTTACCTTTATGTTAGCTAGACTCTTTATACATTTCAATTTTTTGATGCCTGTAGGGATACGCTATCCCACGCCGATGTTTTGTATTTATACTTAATAACTTATCTAGTTTAATTTCTTTTGCATTTTGAATTAGTAATTCACCTCGCATGTTTTATTTATCATGTCAAAAGTTTTACATCCGCGCATTTTTCATGCACGAGGGGTTTTACAGTTGGTATCAGAGCGTTATCGCTCCCGACACACTCATGTAATCCCCAAAACTTAACTTGACCAATAATCAAATAATGAATGAGAGATGGGTAGACTTAAGGACAAGTGGTATTCTGTATTGTGAATGCTTTTACTAGGCCCTAACGTGTTTGTTGATTTTCAATGATTTTACTTTTTATATCTTTGAATTGATGAACCGTGAGCTCATCCATTTGACGATCAAGACCGGTGTTTTCTACCGAAGACGGACGATTCGTGCTACCGTTGGAGAATGCTTCTGAGCCTTGAAGATAATCCTCTTCCTTTGTGCATCACCTTCTTTGATAACTCCGGATGCACATCCCTTCTTATTGAATAGTTGACCGTCTTACTTGAAATTTATCATCATACCTTTTCAACTTAACCTTGTTGTTCTCCTTCTCGAAGTACCTTATAGGTAAACCTCCCCTTTGATTTGATTTTGAGGAATTAGCTCTGGGATAACCGTAGCGGTTAGTGCTTTCTGTATCCCGAAGAGTTCTCATCCTTCTTGACTCGACCTTTGTTGTTTCCGCCTCCTTGATCCTTCGTTGTTTGTTTTTGTTAGTTTGGAAGCTGGTAATTGTGATGCTTTGTGCTATGTGTAATCTGAGTTGCTGTCTTTGTGCTTTCTGTAACCGTTTTGAATTGTTTTCCTTTCTGATGATTTTAACTTTCGTTACTTTTACAAACATTACTCATTTTGGGAATTTGGGAATGAGAGTCGGGTTCAAAAGCTTTGTTTTAAGAAGTTTGAAAGGATTTATGATAACGTCGGGTTCTTGAATGTACAACGAGAACCCTAACGTCCATTGACGAAGACTTGTGCCTTGGAAATTGTTTTCGAAATCTTTGAAAGAAACCTAAGTTTTTAAATATCAAAGTTTCAGTAAACGTTTTGGTTGTTAGCGTTGTCCTTGTAACTACTTTCAAGTTTCGAGGATGAAACATTTTGATAGGTGGGGTGATTATAACATCCCAATATTTCGGGTCTGGAAGTTTAAAGATTTTAAGTTAAATTTCGAAAATAATTTATATTTTGTAATTTCGTAATTTCATTCAAATAAGTAATTAATTTATATGGAAATATTTTAAAGAGTCTTAAATAAGATTTTATTTAATTACGTAATTTATGTCTTAGCAATTTAATTTTATGGTCCGGATATAATTATGTCGTCTCAAGTTTATAGTGACCTTGAGTCGGTAAATCTTGTTTAAACCGTCTTAAAACTCGTCTCGTGGGCCTAACTTATAATTGGGTCCATTCTCTCATCTTTTTCCTCACAAAAACCCTCTCACAAACCCTAACCTCCTCATTTTCTCCTCATTTTTTCAGATTTGGGAACATAAAACAATCACCATTGTTATCATTTTCCACCTTTAACCTTCAAATGCTCATAAAACCTTCGTTTCTTATCCGTTTTGGACGATTTTCACGCCTATTTTTCCTCTCACCGTCCTCCATCTTTCTAGGTAAGTTTTTTACCAAAATATTTCCGTCTTAGCTGCTGACCGTGCCCTTTAATGCACGTTTTTCGATGCTAAGAATGTTTGTTGCGTTTCTAGTTGCGGACTCGGACAAAGGAGTAGCTTTGAGTTGGAATCTTGTTGATTTGAGGAGCTAAAAGGTGACGATAATGAGAAAACTCGACCTTGTCTTAAATTACTTGGACATGTGATTTTTCTTGTTGTTATGTGAATTTTATGTTTAATAGTTAGTGGGTAATTTATATCCGTCACATATTCATGTTATTCAACTAAAAAATGTGGTTAATTGATACGGTTTAGTGCTCTTATGTGCAATTGTTAACATGCTATTGCTGTACATGACTGTGTTTGTGTGCTGCAGTGCGTGGCTGTTATTGTTGCTTCGCCATTGTTGTTATTGCTGTTGTACTCTTGCTCTATGTCGTATGTTCTGCCGCTGAAGTTGATGTGGTTTATTATTGTTATCATTGTCGTTATTGTTGCAGTAAGACGCTGCTACTTGCGTGTTAATGTCGCTACTTCACTGCGTACTTGTTGTTGTTATTGTGTTGTCATTATTTAATGTTGGTGCTGTTAATGCGTGGTTTATTGGTGCTGATGAATATAGCTGGTACTTTCTGCCCTGTCTGCGTACTACTATTGTTATCAAACCCCTGGTATTACTAATGTTTTCTAATAATTTTCTTATTTTATTATTATTTTACGTACGTGTTTGCTAGCCTGCTTGTATTTAATTACTTTACGTACGTGCTTTTAGCTTGTTTACGTTTAAATATAATACGTTAGAAATCGTTACGAATTAGCAATGGGTTACGATTTTTATGTTAAGAAGCATGTTAAAATGACGAAATTAGTTAATTTTTTCCCGAATGACTTAAAATACGACTTGTTATATTAATTTCTCACTTGTTAATTTTATATAGAAAATATGAGGATATAATATGAAATGTTAAATTAGTTCTTGCTTCTCTCTTCCGAATGAACAATATATTTATTACGATTCTTTTGTTATTTTATATACGTAATTAATTCCGTAATGAATATACGTTATATAATATGAGTTGTATTCTTGTTTGAAGTCCCAGAAATTGGGCGGCAGTTATATCGGGTTCGGAAATGGAATTGAGGAGAAAGACCCCCCGACCGGGCAACCGGGAGGGAAACCGGCTCTCGCCTAAAATTAGTTTCCTAGGTCGGCTATGTGTTGAATGGATGATTAGAAATGAAATATACATGTAATGTTTATCAATCGAGTTTGAGTTATTGTACATCTTTGAGATGACATTGTGTGATGTGTGTGAACCTGATGTGCGCTGCTATATTACTCGAGTTCTCACATGATTGCATTGTGTAGCTGGTTAGCCGTAGTGGCTCGGTCCTCATGGCTAGGTCTAAGATTGTCTGCCCGCGTTAGGGCATATCTCGTTTCTTGCTAGTTCGAGTCTTGGGGGTGCTTCGTGGGCATATCGTATTTTTTTTGCGCTCCGAGAGTCTGGCCAGGTTTAGACTAGGACAGTCATTTGTTATCGTCCTACCAGGGGGTTGTATAGTCTGAGATTGGGGATTTCGTTGTGGTATAGACGAGTCAATTGTTGGCCTGTTCATAGTAGTCTAGTCGAGTCAATTGTTAACCAATCTAGTCGGAGTCGAGTCACTTGGTTAACTTATCTCCTTATTTGTAGAGTCACTTGGTTGACCTATCTTGTTAGAGTCGACTCACTTGGTTGATCTATCTCTTATGTTGTTGAATCCGTTGTTGATTGTGTTTGTGATAATGATTGTAAAAGTATGGTGAACTGATTATGCTTCTCATAATTATTGTTTATGTTGGAGCATTCTTATATGTTTTATATGTTATGTGTTAATGACAATAGGTGGCTAGGAGAACCTCTAGTCACTCCCCACTGACTATGGCGTAAATGTTTTCATGTATGTAGGTTGATGCTGTTTGCAGGGGGTTTCATGAAAACTAGCGAGCGATGTATTCATCGTCATGACATTTACCTTTTGTTAGCTAGACTCTTTATACATTTCAGTTTTTGGATGCTTGTAGGGATATGCTATCCCGAGCCGATGTTTTGTATTTATACTAAATAACTTCTCTAGTTTTATTTCTTCCGCATTTTGAATTAGTAATTTGTTGGAAAATGTGTTCTCAACAATAGTGCGATCACGTAATTAAATCTCATGACGAGAATATGCAAGGGATGATCCGATATTATATAGTTAACTGACCAACATTAATCGGTTATGATTGGCTGACTAGAGTTTGACATTACTGTCGTATGACGGTGGTGGTCAGTTGATCCCTTTAGGTCACACCTATAGGACAATCCCCTTAATTGATATATTGATCAATTTTATACGATACGAGTTGATCAAATTCCTTAAAATCAAATATCGAGAAATCAGAGGTTGAATCTTAATGTAAGATTTATATTCGAAATTGAAATGTGTCGATTGTCGAATATTAATCGATATTTTTGAAATGTCGAAATTAGAATGAGAAAGGTTTGTGGTTATAACAAACGATGTATATCGTATTGACGATTATTATAATAACCATATATTGGGACGGTAATTACGAATTACTAAAATCATTTGTTAAATGTGATTTAATTAATTTAAAAATTAATATTTATTTGATAAATATATTTTAAATTAATACAATTGAATTATGTCACATAGGATGTCACATATTATACAATTGTACAAATTACAAATTGTAAAATGAAGGTCCATTTTACATAATGTGAACCGTGTAAATGTATGTTGTGGGTTAATATTATGATATTTTTATCTTATAATCATAATCATGAGTTAGGGTATGATGGTTAATAGGTAGCCATGCAACCCTAAGTGTATAGATAAGACAAAAGAGAATCAAATCCCTTTCTCATGCACCTATCTACACGGCACAACCCCCACACCCCCTATATATGTAAATTGCTCACATAAAATCATTCTTACCCCTTATGCTAATTTTTCTAGTAATAGAAAACCATAAATTCTCTAATATTATTATTACATAATATTTATTAATAAATATAATAGTGATTATATTTATTGACTACAATAGTTATATTATTTAGATTATTGTTCTAGTTAGATTAGAACACGATTTTAAGGTAAACCGAATTCCGTCACCTAGTCCGTGTTAGTTTCCGGTAATTAAGGGCGTGTCTTGGGTGCATCGTAAAAGAGGCAATCTACTTTGGTTGCTTCGTGGAGGATCATCCTAAGCTATCTTGGACCGAATGTAAGAGTCCGATTCTTTATATTTCCGCATTTACATTTGCATGCCTCAGATCTAAACCTAATTTATATCATAAATTAGTAATGTAATTAGTGAGATTAATTTTGTGGTAGGGTTGGTATGACCGTGTAACCTACAAGTGGTATCAGAGCATACGGTTGCTTGCATGCAACTCGTTTTTTTCTACGGTTTTTTCGAGTAATATGATTAACTATAAAAACGTATTTTAATTGGTACATATAAGATATGCACGAAATTAAATATGCATGTATACTTTCTGGTCCTAAAAATGTTTTAGGTCATTTTGAATGATTTATGGAATTATATTGTTCATCTTTATAATTAATTGTTAATTTATGATTATTAATCGGCTAAAACGTTTTATTTATGGGAAAAATAGCAATTTAAACTTTTTGGCCGAGATTTTTAGATATGTTCTCACATGCATTTAATATATTATGAGTATGAATTTTTCCGATTTATTGGAGTTTTATGCATGGTTTATGAAATTTAATAGTTAAATTGTCATAAAATGAGTTAAAAATGGGTTTATATAGTTAGATTGTAAATTTAGCTATGAAATTGTTTTTGTATGTCACATGCAATATTTACAATGTTCACTAATTTTTTCAGAATTTTATATTAAGTATTGCATGATTATTGATTTTTATGGTAAATATCTAGATAATAGTGACATAATTCAACTTAAATAGTTTGAGTTTGAATTTGGCCATAAACTTTTTATACAGTGTCATATATATAATTTCTAGCATGCATGTAATTTTTGAGATTTTTCTTTCGAATATTTCATTAGAATTGATTTGAATGGTTAAAATCGTATATTATACGACATAATTTGTTAAAAATAGTAAAAGTTACTAAAATGGCCGGAAAAATTAACCCATAATTGTCATACTAGATATGTTCATCATCATATTTTTCTTGTATGCCAAAAGTTTCTGGAATTTTAATTTTTAATTTTTAAATGTTAAAGTTAAAAATTTGAATTGTAAGAGTCATATTATGTTTTTTCGGTCCTTGAACAATGTTTTTCTGATTTTTTCTGTCCATTTTAGTATCCTGAGTGTTTTGGAATATGTAAAATTTTTATTAGTATTTTATTGCATTATTTAAAAGGTAATTTTGAATTTCCGTCTAAATATGCATGTTTATACGTTTTATTTCGAAATAAATTGTTTATTTCGTTTATATTTATGTTTTTAGCATCTGAAATTTTAAGAATGTTAAAAATTTCGAAATCTTATGACTCATTTGGATTTTATATTATTTTTTCCCGTAAAACCGATAATATACCGAACAATATTATAATAAATAAGTTAAGTCATGTTCAAAATTTTAGTAAGACTAAATTTTGAAACCTAAATGTGTTAGGATGTTTAACTTAATCGTGAATATTGATTCACATAATGTAAAGTGATTTTAAATGTTATAATCACGTTATTCCATAAAACCGTGTTATTATGATAACGATATTTAAATTATGTTTAAATAGGACGATTTGGCTTAGGATTGGCATGTTATTTGCATATTCATAAGCATTGCATATTTATTTATTTATGAAATGTCATAATTTAATTTACGTAATTTGGAATTATGTATTTTTGCTTAGTATGACCTTAGTTTTTAAATCGGTAATTCCCGTAATATAAGGGGTTATCGATTCGGTTGTAATTTAATGTGATCTCGTATCACTTTATTTTATTGCTTTATCGATTCCGAATTATCATGAGCTCGCCCCTAGTTGCTTAAGTGAGGTGACGTCTCAATGCAACTAGATGTGTGATGCGATTGATGGCGAGTTCAAATGTCATAGAGTCATACGGGATGACTAGTCGATCACCTAGGCATAGACATGTAAGGATACATTAAAGATTGCCTGGTCGTGGCGGGAGCTACTATCGTGTTTGTAACACCCCCATTTATTTAAGGGCCTGTACTAGGACTCCCCAGATAAATAAGGGTGTTACCATCTCGGTTTCCCGAGGCAGTAGATACAAAGGAAAGATAAACAGTACTTTAATTAAATAAGGTTAAACTCAAGGATGAGTTCATACAACCAACTTATAAAACTGTCTTGTAAAACTAAGGTACAACTCATGAAAAGACTACTACGGTGATCTAGACTCTAGGCTGGTCCGGATCCGAGCTTCTCCCTTCCCTTAGCTCCCATGGTCTCAAAACCTGTCAATCTGCTCCCCAATAATTGGTTCATCACAGGTGATCACGAATACATAGGGTCAACCACAAGGTTGAGTAGAGGAAAAAATATAAACAAACGAACATTACTATAAATAGAAAGTCGATCGTCTCCACTCCAAATCACAAGACCCATTATTCTCCACACCAATCACAAGACCCATTAACTCCACACCAATCACAAGACCCATTAACTCCGCACCAATCACAAGACCCATTAACTCCGCACCAATCACAAGACCCATTATCTCCGCCTCGTATCGTAACTCAAATTTGTATAAGCAAATAGCACAATATAATAATCATATGATAATATAAACATGATTAACACCAAATGACAACAGATTATTCATCATTATTCACAAGTATTTCCCCTACCTGAAATAGTAAGAATGCAAATAAGTCCAAGCTTGCTAGAAATGTTCCACACGAAACTCGCTACCTAAACACGTACACATAACGAATTAATAACCTTCCCGAAACCCCATAACATCCTATACATACTATAAATAGAAACCTTCCATAAATGGAAAGTTTCCAAAAATAGAAACCCATTATAAATGGAAAGTTTCCATAACTAGAAACTTCTCTAACTTAATGATTTCCCGACTCAACTTCAACTATACGATAACGAATTAATATTAAAAATAACGAAAGACGGCTATAATTACATAATAGTAATATCACTACTAAAATATTATTAATAAAATAATTTAATAATAATAATAATAATAATAATAATAATAATAATAATAATTAAAATCATAAAAGTAGAATTAAACGAACACGAGACCAACAGCCCAAAAACCCGACTCCTCCTCTTTCCCCGACTTCAACCCACAACTCCACCGTGTACCACCATTTCGACCACCAGCGGACGCCCTCCCTCGACACTGCCGACACCCCACTATCCCCCTGACACCACCAACCCACGCGACAACTGTCGGCGAGTCAGACCAGAACCCACTAACCCAGGTCTAACTCCTACCTGCACTTCAACCAGTCTGAAAACAGACCCTGTCGACCACCTCTACCATTGATGCCCGTCGTTGAGGGTACCAAAGATAAAATTTATAATTCCTAAATTTAACAATAGATAGTGAAAGTCAGGGTCGAACCACAGAGAGGTGGAGAATGTTTATTGTTTGATGTTAATGTTTTAAGGTAACAGTTTTGGGGGTTTAGATTGGTTGTTTACTAGGTCTAAGGCAAAGATAAAAATAAAACAAGAAAATAAAGATGAGATTAAAACTATATTAAAAGAGATGCTAGGATGTTTGGGTAATAAATAGCTAAGGTAATATAAATCCTAAGGTCAACATGTATTGCAGTCGCGTAGGGGGTGTAACATATCCTTTCGGTCTATGGTACCTAATAGCTCCTTTTGGCCTATGCTATTAGTTCCTAGGTCTCACAATTATTGGGTGTCAACAATAAGGGTGATTCCTAAATCCTAGGTCACATACCTTTCAGTCTTAAGTAACCTAGCCGTCTTAAGGTGTAAACCAATGCCCTTCCCGTATCTCTCAATCTTGGGTAGGTCATTACTAACATCCTACAAGTCTCCTTTCAGTCTCATTGTGGGGTATTATAGTCAACAAAGAAAGACGAAACAGAATACATACGCGAGTGGGTCGACCGACCGGCTAGTCCAGTCGGCCGACCACCGCCTTGGTCGACCGACCCATTATTTGAGTCGACCGACCACGACTCTGCTACAGGTCGGTCTCGGAATTTACGCTACCTATGCATATTCATCCCCTACATCCTAACATATGTATTTAGCTACGCATGGTAAGTGAAACAATAATAAAAACAGAAGTAAACATGGAAATCATGGTGAACATCAATCTAAGCATGCAAGAATTAATAAAGCTTGAGATTCTATCTTAACCGAATGCAATAATAATAAGAACAATAATGAAACTAAATTAAGAGAGTAATTACCAGAAATCGGAATTAAGGCAGAAAGGAACAAACTTTATTGAATGCTTGAGAATTATTGAAAGATTAAAACTTAAAGAGAAAACTAAAATTAGGAACTTGATGATAAAACTAGATTATAAACTGAATGATAAAAACTGAATATGTGACCCAATGATTAACCCTAATCAAAAGATTAGTTTATATAGGGTAGAAAATAGGAGTTTCCTAAAGACTCCAACACTTCTAATCGATTTCTAAAAAGCTTCTCTGGGCTTCGCTGAGGTCGGTCGACCAGATTTGTGGGTCGGTCTACCTCTTTACGGGCTTTAGGAATTCTGGGCTTCAAAGAACTGGTCGGCCGACCCATATAGTAGGTCGGTCGACCCGTTACTGCATAAGATTGCTTTGATTCATCTCGGGTTTGACTTTTGATACTTGATTAATGATTCCTGTTGACTTTCCTTCGTTCGTTAATTATGCAAAAGTCTCGAGGGCATACGTTTGGTGTAAAATTGTCCTTTTTCCGCACAAATCTGCAAAAGTGCATAAAAATGCGAAAGTGCACAATTGTTGGGAAATAAGGGCTAAAACATAGTAAATGTGCGACCAAATGCGTGTAAAAATAGATGTAAAACATCATAAAATAGACACGCATCAAATTCCCCAAACCAAACCCTTGCTTGCCCTCAAGCAAGAAGTAGACTCGATCTTAACTAATGGAACGATTTCAATCTCAGAGCGAAATTTACATGTAAGCCTAAACCAATGCCAAGTACAAAATGAGAAAGTATTTAAATCATGCAAACGAGTTATGGTGTTGTCAAGCCTTGCAAAACTAGAGACTATAGAGACTTCATACCATGGACTCTCGCGGTACGCTCGAGACACTCATGAAGCAAAGGGTGAGTATATGTAAAAGATAGAAAGAAATCTATTGTAATGACACTCACCTAACTGCGACCCATGAAAACATGCCTGCAATCTAACATGAACAAGAATTCTACAACTTTGTATAACAATCTCATTAAGTGGCCTAGATACATGCAATTGAGGTAATGAAAGATATGTGAGGTAAAAGGTAAAAGTGGTTAAGATGCTTTTGGATTTGTGGGGTTAGTAGCCAAGCTAGTAAAACCGGTTCCCAACAACATATTTCACAACTTTTGATATTAAGAAAGTGCTCTTTTGTAGCACAACTCTCACATTATATAAGAAAGGACTCCCAAATATTTTGAATAAAGTACGGGAGTAATAACATATGAAAGAAAGGGAATTTGGAACGATTTTTTTTTTCATTCTGATGTTGTCAGGTGGTCGGCCGACCCATGAAGGAGGTCGGCCGACTTCTTTCCTGTACGTTTTGATTTTTTCGTTTTTCTTTTCTTTCTTTTCTTTTTTTTTCTGAATTTTTCTGTTCTTTTCTTTCTCTTGATTCTTTCTTTCTTTTCTCTTTTTGCTCAAGATAGCATACAAACCAAGATGCCTCAAAATAATCCAATGACCACAAGTACTATCTTGGAAAGGTAGGCTAAGTATGGGATGTAGTTTTTTGGGGGAATAAAAAGGCAATTTTGGCTATGTGAAGCTTATGGGTAAATATGAGAAAAGGGATCCCAAATGCACGTATCAAGATTCACAAAACGAGATAGTAAAACAAGTATATAGCAATTCAAGTTCATGTTTATGCATATTGATGTAACATGTTCCAAGGGGAGTACTACTCACATCCTAGACAACTGGTTTAAAAATGAAACCAGGAATAAGGCTCTAAAACTCAGAATGTATAGTAGGTTGCCAAGGTATAAGTCAAGTCTTAAGATATACAAATTGACAAAAACTCGTTGATATGCAAAAGACTCTTATACTAAAACAAGTTGACAAGGCAAGGTAAAGGTATAAACATGTAAGATAGCAAAATCATCCTTGAAATACTCTCGTTACGACTCGACCTATATGCTAAAATAAACGTGCATTTTTTGGAAATTTTTGAATTTTTGAATTTTTTTTTTTGTTTTTATTTTTCTTTTGTATAGGTAAGGAAAATAAAGAAAAGAACAATGCAAGACAGAAGTGCAATAAACGTGTGATAAAATGCAATGCATGTGACACGAAACCATTCCCCAAACCAACCCGTACAATGTCCCCATTGTGCATTAGCCTAAGTAAAGTTTTCAGAAAATTAAAGAAAAGGTGCAAAGAGAATAAAAACTAAGGAAATTTGGAAAGAACTCACTGGATTGTTAAGTGCATGAGAGAAAACCTCCACAAACCAGCGTAAGCTGGGAGGTTTTGGTGGCCAGCAGTGCCACTCAAGTAACCAAGATTGGTGCACGATTCCCGAGGAAGAAACGAACAGGCTGTCGCAGATGGCAGGTCGACCGACCCATGTATTAGGTCGACCGACCTTCCTGCGGACTGCAGGAAATCCAGGAATGCAGGGGCTAGGTCGACCGACCCATATTTCAGGTTGGTCGACCCCTCTGCTGCACAGCGGTCTTCGTTTCTTTGTTTAAACCTGAAAAAGCAATAAATATGCGCCCAACAAATGCGCGAGATGCCAGAAACAGGTCCAAAGTCTTAACTACGCAAGCACAACGGAAAAAGTTCTAAAAAGCAAGCAAACTTAAAAAGTCTCAACAATAAAAGTAAATTGTCTTAAAAACTGAAATTTGAAACAACTATCCGCTAAAGATGCGGAATATCTCCGACCACGGCTTTTGACGACATGCCGTAGTCTCCACAGTGTTTTCTTGAGTAGCAAAACACATCTTCTTTCCGCCGCAAAGCATATGCGACGAACTCTCCCCTGGATCTTGTCTCCTCTTTTTCTTGTCCTCCCGATCTACAACATCTGGGTCTTCATCTTCTTTGTAGCTCAAGAATCCCATTCCCCCTCTCTGCACTGTGACTTCCTTTATTTTGGGTTTCCCCAAACCAATTCCTGCATTAGTCACAACAGAAGTATCCTCCATATTGCTCCCAATCTGGGGCGGAGGTGTAAAAACAGATACAAGATTAGGCAATAAAGTAGGAGAAGTAGTGATGACCTTATACTTCTTTTCCGAAGTAATAGCATTACAAGTGATGGGGGTCATATCATCCTTTTTCCTATAAGATAGGCCATAAATAATGGAATGCTTTCCTACTTTCAAGGTTAAAGTCCCAGTGCCTACATCTATGATGGCTCCCGCAGTGTGAAGGAAAGGTCTTCCTAGTATTATAGGTATATGGGCATCCTCAGGGATGTCCAGTACTACAAAGTCAACTGGGAAGAAAAACATGTCTATACGCACAGGGATGTTTTCCAACACCCCTATGGGTTCCATAGATGTACGGTCTGCCATCTGGACAGTCATGCTGGTTACTGCAAAATTGGTCATTCCTAGTTTTAGGGCAACACTTAGGGGCATGACACTGATACTAGCTCCTAAGTCGCATAAGGCTTTTTTTACAGGGAAGGTTCCTATATTGCAGGGGACAGAGAAACTCCCAGGGTCCTCCAGCTTATGAGGGGCAATGACATGTGATAGGAAGCTGGAGGATTCCTCAGTTTAGGGCAACTGACTCAACTTTATCTAAAGACCTCTTTCTTGACAAAAGTTGTCTCATAAATTTAAGATAAGCAGGAACCTGCTGAACTAATTCTAAAAACGGAACTTGAACATTTAATGAACGAATTACGTCTTTAAATTTGTCAAAAGATACCTGGTCCTTTGAAGGTATGAGTCTTTCAGGGAAAGGAGGGGCTGAAGAGTCAGTATTTGCAGCCCTTTTCAGAAACCTAGGGGTCTTATCACCCCGAAAAAGGAAGTCCCTCAAGTTGTTTGGTAGTTCGGGACGAAAAGGAGTTTCTTTCTCCGCATCGGTGGTCGGTCGACCCTCTTCCTCGGTCGATCGACCAGTTTCCTGTACAGCGGATTTTTTTGGAATCTGCTCAGAGGTCGGTCGACCCGGATCCTGGGTCGGTCGACCTTCCTCGCTGTCAGTCAGCTTCGGCTGTTTTTCTTTCTCTTTTTCACCTCCCACTTTAGCTCCACTTCGTAGGGATATGATATTTAGAGTCTCTTTTTTCTGGTCCGTCTTGGTCGGAAGTTGACCCGGAGCCCTAGTATCGTTCTTGCCCGCGATTTGAGCAATCTGAGATTCTAACATCTTCATCCTTGCTTCCCTAGCCTGAGATTCCTTCTGAACCAACCCAATGAGATTTTGGATAAGAGCGTCTGTGTTGGGTGGTGGGTTTGAAGGTGGTTGAGGGTTGAAGGGTGGTTTTTGGAAACCTTGCTTATGTGGGGGAATGTATGTGGAGTTTTGTTGAGGTTGCATGTGTTGTGGGTTGAGAACATTCTGGCTTGTCCACCTCATGTTGGGATGGACATTATTATTATTTGGGTCATAAAAATTGTTCCCACGATAGTGTTGGAAAGCGGCACATGTCTCATTGGATGAGGTACAAAATTTTGACACGTGCCCTTCTCTACCACACCTCTCACAATCAAAGGGTCCGTCTTGAACGACATTCACCTGATAAATACCTCCCTTGCTTCCACTTCCTAAATCGAACTTCCCTCCAGCTTTTAGCTTCTCTAACTTGGCCACCAAGGCCTCAATAACAGCTACGTTAGACTCAGCCTTCCTTTGGTTACCGCGGGAAGTTCCATGTTCAGCGCGGTGCACAGCAACATCCTCTATTAACTTGAGACCCTTAGTCTCTCCGGAATTATCTTGGAACCTTCCATTGGCCGCAGCATCTAAGTAGGCCCTGTTGTCATCATAGAGGCCATTGTAGAACTGGTTACAAAGAAACCATTTTTCGAATCCATGGTGTGGTATGGATCGAACAAGTCTCTTGAACCTGTCCCAAGCCTCACTGAAATCCTCATTAGGTCCTTGCTTGAAATTTGTAATCTGCGCCCTCAAAGCATTAGTCTTGGATGCAGAATAGTATTTTCTGTAGAATGCTAAGGCTAAGGTATTCCAATCTGTGATTCCCGCAGCAGTGCGGTCTAAGTCCCTGTACCATTCTCTTGCAGAGTCCCTAAGAGAGAAGATAAACATGGTCTGCTTAATCTGGTCTTGTGTCACTCCTTCTGGGGGTGCAATAGAGCATATGTAATTTGTGAAGATTTCAATTTGCTTTGCAGCATCCTCATTGGCCGAGCCTCCAAATTGGTTTCTCTCAACCATAGTAATATAGGCAGGCTTGGCCTCGAATGGCTTCCCAGTACCTGCAGGTAAAGTGAACCCTTTGTATAGGTCCTTCACCTGAGGCATGGAGTGACTGGAAATAGTAGCTTCCTCTGTCATGTTTTCTTCTTCTTTCGGAAAAACCTGCAAGTAAATATAAGGTGGTGTTTTTGGTGAAGGTGGATTGTTGGGTGAATTTGGTTGTGAAGTTGGTGTTTTTGGTGAAGATGGTAATGGTGGTTGTTCAAAGATGTCCTCTTGGAATAAGGAAGATGGTGAACCTCCTTCCTTACTCGCTAGAAGTTGCTTCCTCCTTTCTCTTAAAGTCCTCTCAAGCTCGTGGTCAAGTGGTAGGAGTTCTCCTTGGACTGACCTGCGCATAAGACGGAAACTACAAGAAAAAGGTGAGAAGGTTTAAGGAACAAAAGTTCCTTAAACAAAAGAAACAAAAACAATAAACAATAAACACTGGCGTCACCTCCCCGGCAACGGCGCCAAAATTTGATGCCCGTCGTTGAGGGTACCAAAGATAAAATTTATAATTCATAACTTTAACAATAGATAGTGAAAGTCAGGGTCGAACCACAGAGAGGTGGGGAATGTTTATTGTTTGATGTTAATGTTTTAAGGTAACAATTTTGGGGGCTTAGATTGGTTGTTTACTAGGTCTAAGGCAAAGATAAAAATAAAACAAGAAAATAAAGATGAGATTAAAACTATATTAAAAGAGATGCTAGGATGTTTGGGTAATAAATAGCTAAGGTAATATAAATCCTAAGGTCAACATGTATTGCAGTCGCGTAAGGGGTGTAACATATCCTTTCGGTCTATGGTACCTAATAGCTCCTTTCGGCCTATGCTATTAGTTCCTAGGTCTCACAATTATTGGGTGTCAACAATAAGGGTGATTCCTAAATCCTAGGTCACATACCTTTCAGTCTTAAGTAACCTAGCCGTCTTAAGGTGTAAACCAATGCCCTTCCCGTATCTCTCAATCTTGGGTAGGTCATTACTAACATCCTACAAGTCTCCTTTCAGTCTCATTGTAGGGTATTATAGTCAACAAAGAACGACGAAACATAATACATACGCGAGTGGGTCGACCGACCGGCTAGTCCAGTCGGCCGACCACCGCCTTGGTCGACCGACCCATTATTTGAGTCGGCCGACCACGGCTCTTCTACAGGTCGGTCTCGGAATTTACGCTACCTATGCATATTCATCCCCTACATCCTAACATATGTATTTAGCTACGCATGGTAAGTGAAACAATAATAAAAACAGAAGTAAACATGGAAATCATGGTGAACATCAATCTAAGCATGCAAGAATTAATAAAGCTTGGGATTCTATCTTAACCGAATGCAATAATAATAAGAACAATAATGAAACTAAATTAAGAGAGTAATTACCAGAAATCGGAATTAAGGCAGAAAGGAACAAACTTTATTGAATGCTTGAGAATTATTGAAAGATTACAACTTAAAGAGAAAACTAAAATTAGGAACTTAATGATAAAACTAGATTATAAACTGAATGATAAAAACTGAATATGTGACTCAATGATTAACCCTAATCAAAAGATTAGTTTATATAGGGTAGATAATAGGAGTTTCCTAAAGACTCCAACACTTCTAATCGATTTCTAAAAAACTTCTCTGGGCTTCGCTGAGGTCGGTCGACCAGATTTGTGGGTCGGTCGACCTCTTTACGGGCTTTAGGAATTCTGGGCTTCAAAGAACTGGTCGGCCGACCCATATAGTAGGTCGGTCGACCCGTTACTGCATAAGATTGCTTTGATTCGTCTCGGGTTTGACTTTTGATACTTGATTAATGATTCCTGTTGACTTTCCTTCGTTCCTTAATTATGCAAAAGTCTCGAGGGCTTGAGTTTGGTGTAAAATTGTCCTTTTTCCGCACAAATCTGCAAAAGTGCATAAAAATGCGAAAGTGCACAATTGTTGGGAAATAAGGGCTAAAACATAGTAAATGAGCGACCAAATGCGTGTAAAAATAGATGTAAAACATCATAAAATAGACACGCATCAACCACCACTAACACCACCCACGACTACTACCAAAACCACCTTCGAGAAACAGACTGTAGACCACGGTGGTACTACTGTATAGACCTCCCCTCGTCAGTAATACCACCCCCAAACCGACTCCCTGACCTGAACAACCATAACTCCCTGACTCCTATTTTATTTCGTGAGGAACAGACCACCAAACCCCCTCCGTCGACGACACCACAACCACCTTATCCCACTGACACCACCCCCACGACACGACCCTGACTACAAACAAAACCACCCTGCCAACAACGCCTGACAACCACGTCCCTACACCCTTCGAATTAGAACAAAACCAGAGACACATAGATAACATGGTAAAACAGTGGCTGTGACTTACCTATTTCACGGCCAAAACGAGGTTGCCTAGGGTGGTCTGACCTACTGTTCCGAGCGTCCTTCCTCTTCTCTGGTATGGCGGCTAAGATCTTGGGGTGGTGGTTGTGTGTAGATTAGGGTAAAAGTGGGGTAGACAGCCTATTATAAGGCGGCATAAAGCGGCTGTGTGATTTTCTTTGTTTTTTTAGGGTTTTAGTAACGTGGGCTGTGTTGTTCACACAAAACGAGGCCTAACCTCGTTCCAAGTTTCATGTGTCCGCTAGTCACAAGATCGAACCCCACCAACTACACTTATTAACCATTTAAATGAAACACCTATCGAAAGCTAAAACACGATAAGCATTATCGACACAACAATTATAAAAACAAATCTCGTACTAAAATTATCTAAAAGTTTGGGTTATTACAGTGTTTCACATGAGTCAATTCTTGGACTAATGACTATTAGCTGAGGTGACAAAGTTTTCAGATTAACTTTGATTTATGTCCTAACACCTTCGTAACTGGGGTTTATAAGGACATATTTTAGGTTATGATGGGCTATGGCCAGCCGGAAGGAATAGGTCGATTAGGAATTGTCCACCCCTTGTCAGGGTTGAGAAATATCTCTAGGCCACTCGAGGAGAAAAATAACTAAAAATGCGTGGCCACGCTCGGAAGGTATCTATGGTAGATAATTCCGGTCATTAGTTATAACTCCAGATCAAGAAAAACCACTCTAGATAAGATCAATTGCAAGCACGACCTGAGAAGATGTCTTGCATTGAGTGGGAGATAGAAATAGGGCAAGAGAATTGGTAACGCACACTTGTCTCGGACAAGTGGGAGATTGTTGGAGGAAGTGTCCTCGACAATAATGCGTTGACATAATTAAATCTCATTTGAATGAAACACAATTGGGAATGTTACTCTTTTGAAGTCGACTGATCAACATTTACCAATAATGATTGACTGTCTAGAGTTTGACATTATCGTCATATGATGGTGGTCACAGTTGATCCCTTAAGGTCATATCTTTAGGGAATTCCGTCTTAATGGAATATTTAATTAGATCGTATTGGATACGAATTAATTAATAACTAGAAATTTGGAAATGATTTTACGTGACAAATATTATTGTAATAGGATTATAATAATAATGGTCAATGTAATAAAATTGTTTTATTACACGGTTTTATTTACTCGTTTGGGAAACGATTAAATTGAGAACGAACACGGTTGATCATAAAATTACAAAAAGTTGTAATTAAAATTATGACATTACATTTCATAATATGGTAATTGAAAATTACTAATGATATTATTTAAATGTTATAAAATAGTGAATTATGAATTTTAAGAGTTAAAATTGCATAATTAACAAATTGGTTCATGTGTAATGGGACATGTGTGACATGTTACAAATTAACACAATTGACAAAGATAAAATGGGTCCATAATAAGTCTCATTTGGACCGTGTAAATAGAGTATTTATGTGTGATAGTTGTGTGTGTAAGTGAACAATATGATTGTGTGTGTCATACATAAGGAATATGTAAGGCATATTGTATGCATTGTGTAAGAACAAGAAGGCCATGCATTGACTTCCTTTTGGCTTGATTTGGCCGGCCATGAGGCTTGTTTAACAAGCTCATGTGCTTATAAAATCACCACTTACTACATGCATAAGGTAGTAGTGTTGGCATTTGTTACTAGCACACAACTTCAAAAACTCACACATCTTACAAATATCCCATATTTGTTATACGTAGAAAATAGTTTTCTAAGTGAAAATCATTTCTAAAATTAATAATATTAAGAGTAATATTGTTATTATTTCTAGTATACTAATTCAATTTTTCTAGTAACAAAAATTGTTTTAGTTTGAGAACGGTTCCTTGATAAGAGCTTTTGGAGACGGTTTCAATACATATCGTTATAAGGGTATTTCGGTTCAATTGAAGACTCAATAATAGGAGATTATTGAGTATAAACCTTCTTAAATCAATGTAAGGACATTCATACTTCTTATGTAATCATCGTGCGTGCATAAGATCTTATTAAGTTTTAATAACTAAACTTAAAAAAACAAAACTCATATGAGATATGAGTTAATAATCTGAAATTCGATTTCTAACTGTAACATCCCGTATTTTTATAAAAGTAACTTTAATAATTTAAAAGGAGTTTACGGAATTTAATAATATTTTAATTATAATTCGTAAGTTTTATTTTAAGAAATGTCGTTAAGTTCCGTCTTAAGTTGTTTAATTTAAGATTTCATGTTTACTTGGTAAATTCCGTTTTAAGTTTTTCCGCTCCTTACATTTTACAAACCCGACTCAAGTCAATATAAGGTCACCCTCCTTCCTCTTTTCACGTTACATCCTCCTTCCTCAAAAATAATACATAACATTTGTTCCTCCATTTTTACTCTTTTCATCTTCACAAAATCATCATCCGTTTTCTCATCTCAACTCCGTTTAACTCGAGGTTTTCACCATCGCATTCCTCTCTTCATTTCCGTTCTTTCTATCTCTTTCTTTTTCCGTTTCGTCAAAGTTGATTTCCGGGCTGTTTTGAGAAGAACTCGAGATTGCCCTCTTACAACCCGTTTTTGTTGTTTGTAGGTGTTGACATTGACGACCCGGATAAGGATTCATATATTATTCAAGACTAGACGTGAAGAAATCGTTCTTTAAGGTGACGATAATGAGAAACTCGGCCTTTTGTCTATATTAGCACTTTACTTGATTTCTAGTATGTTTATCTACTAGAAACATGTTTAGGTTATGTGGATTGTGGTTGTGATGCTGTAAATTAGTTAGTATCATGTTAGGATTTGATGATTATATGTTTCTCACATGATTTATGGAGTATTAGTAATGGGTAATAAGTTTATGTAGACAAATGGAAGTTTTGTTAATTTGGTATGAATGTTTATGTTTGATCTTTGTTTATGATTTAAGAATGTGGCATGAATGTTTGTAGATGCTGTTAATCGTGATTTTAGTAGTGTTTACAAAGTATAGAAGCAATCCCATGAAGTTTAATTGAATTCTTGAATGTCGAATTTGCGTATTTCTGGGCAGAGGACTCCCAGCCGGTCTGAGGCCGGCGGCCGGTGGACCGGCTGAGAGCCCCTTTGGGTATTTGTGGTTGTCGTTCTTGTTTTTGCAAAATTTGAGAAAAAGGGTCCCCAGCCGGTGGACCGGCGGCCGGCTGGCCGGCTGGGAGACCATTTTGTTGTGTCTTTGTTGTTTGTTAGAAATTGGGAAAAAGGGTTCCCAGCCGGTGGACCGGCAGCCGGCCGACCGGCTGGGAGTACCTCTTAGTTGTTTTTGTTGGTTGAGCATGAGGAATTGGGACTCTCAGCCGGCCAACCGGCAGCCTGTGGCTGACCGGCTGAGACCCCCTGATTGAATTGTTTTGCTCATAACTTGTGTTTCGCATGTCGGATTGGATTGATTCTTTTTCCGTATGTTTCGTATGTTTGTTTGAAGTCCCAAGAAATTGGGCGGCGCTTATGTCGGGTTCGGTAATGGATTTGAGGATGAAAGACCCCCCGGCCGGGCAACCGGAAGGGAGACCGGCTCTCGCCTCAAATTAGTTTCCGAAATCGGCTAAGTGTTGAATGAATGTTTAGTAATGAGATATGTAAGAAATGATTGTCATTCGAGTTTGAATTGTTGTACATCTTTGAGATGACATATTGTGATTTGTGTAAACCTGCTGTGCGCTGCTATAGTACTCGAGTTCTCACCTGATTGCATTGTGTAGCTGGTTGGCCGTAGTGACTTGGTCTCACGGTCAGGTCTTAGATTGTCTACCCGCCTTCGGGCATATCTCGTTCCTAGCTAGTTCGGGTCTTGGGGGTGCCTCGTGCACTTGTCGAATTGGGGATCGTGATTCGTTCCGCTCCGAGAGTCTGGCCAGGTTTAGACTAGGACAGTCATTTGATGTCGTCCTACCAGGGGGTTTTATAGTCTGAGATTGGGGATGTCGTAGTATATAGTCGAGTCGATTGTCGGCCTGCTCATAGTAGTAGGAGTCGAGTCACTTGGATGACCTATCTCCTGTTTGTAGAGTCACTTGGATGACCTATTTGTAGTAGGAGTCGAGTCACTTGGATGACCTATCTCCTGTTTGAAGAGTCACTTGGATGACCTATTTGTAGTAGGAGTCGAGTCACTTGGATGACCTATCTCTTGTTTGTAGAGTCACTTGGCTGACCTATTGTTGTTAGAGTCGAGTCACTTGGATGACCTATCTCTTGTTGATATAATTGGATGTTGAGTATGCTTTAGTTGTGATTGTGATTGTATGATACTTGGTTATCTTAGTATTGTTCGTCCAAGGCATTGGACGACTCTTAGTCCGGTTTCGTAAATGGTTTGGATTAAAAGACCCCCCGGTCGGGCAACCGGAAGGGAAACCGGCTCTCCTTCCAAATAGTTTCCGAAATTGGTTGAGAGCCTTTGCATAGTATTACATGATGTTATGAAAGATGAGATATCAAGATTTGTATGCTTCACATGTTTTATATATGCTGGAGTATATTGTATGCTTATGTGTTATGTGTCACTGACAATAGGTGGCTAGGAGCACTCTAGTCACTCCCCACTGACTGTGGCGCACATGTTGTATGTGTGTAGGTACTTTGAGGCTGTTTTGCAGGGGGTTACGTTGAGGCTAGCGAGCGATGATCCTTCATCGTTGACTTTTACCTTATCGTGTAGCTAGACCTTAGACTTATGTTTCCGTATTTTGTGCCTGTAGGGATATGCTATCCCGGGCTGCTTGTATCGTACTTAATACTTATTTATGTTTTATCTTTCGCATGTTTAGATTTCTAAAGCACCTCGCATGTTTAGTTTTGTTAGAAAGTTTTAATTCCGCTGCATTTTTGGTACTTTGTATGTTTTACTTTTCCGCTTTCGCGAGGGGTTTTACACTAACACTATCTCCTTTAAGTGAACTAAGTCGGTGAATTATCGATAGATTAATTGACATGGTCGATAAACTCGATGAAAATGCATGACATAGAATGACGATTTGGCTATGAATGTAAATATATAAAGCATAAATAAAAGCATAAAACCTAGTATGGCCTTCCTAAAATAGAAAATTTAATGAACATTACAAATTCGGAAACCAACTCCTTGGTCCCTTGAACTTCACACGCGGCATGCATCTCAAGGCAAACTCCGTCTTGGTCGGGACTCCTTTCCGAAAAGCACCGTCTTCATGGATCTCCGGAATAAATAATTACAAATTTTCTATAAGAGCAAGGGGAAGTTCAAGAGGAAGGGTAAGGCGGAAAGGAAGCAAACTTCCAACAGTTCTAAGAAGGTGTCTTCTGAAGCAAGCACCTCAAATCCCAAGATGAGCTCTCATCAAGGAGCTAAGTGCTTTTATTGCAATGGTAAAGGGCATTGGAAGAGGAACTGTTCCAAATACCTCAGCGATCTCAAAGCTGGGCGAATTCTTCGAGTTGGTATAATAACTATCCCTATTTTATGTTAAATCCCAACTTTAGTATTATGATACAAGTTGTGATATGGATGCTCTTCTTATTTAAATTGGGGCATGAAAGCAAAGATAAGGGAAAGGAAAAACAAGCTTGATGGATCAAGGGAACTAAGGGTAGCTCCCTACGGGATGATCAAGGAGCTTAGTTTTTCACTTATTTTGCTAATGATTTGAAGTGTTGTAAGAACAATTTAAACCTATGTTTTATTTCCTTGTAGAACAAGGAAAAGTACTTCTGAGAAGTATACGAGTTTTCAATTCTAGATGACAAATTGATATGATTTAAATCTAATTAAACATAGGATGTTTGGTTGAGATTGTAAAAGACGTCTTGTTATGAGGAATGCAAGATTAATTTTATGACCTTTTAACCAATGGTAAAGGACAATGGCCTCACAACATGACAATTTATCTCGTCCTTCCCGACGCGGCATGATTGTATTCCAAAGAAAATTCAAGAAAAACTTAATTTTTGGAGAGAAAGACTCGGTTAAAATCGTGCTAGACTCGGTAGCAGTAGGATCAAAATAGGTTTTAATAACCATTTTCAGTTCACCAGCAACATTTCCCCATTCCTTGATAGGGTCGAGTTCGACCCCTTCATTATCCAACTTAAACACTCGACAAATATCGCTCAAAGACACGCAAACATCTTTCTCGTTTACAAAAACCTTCAAACCACCATCATTCATCTTAACCGACACAAAGAATTAAATTACTTCAATCGGAAACATAAGACCCGAAAAATCACTAATGTAATTCCACCCTTGAAAATTCAGAAATTCTTTGAAAAACTTTAAAGAAACTGACCCATTTACCCAAGAACTCGGATATTATCTACCCTGTAACATCCCGTATTTTCGTAAAACCTAATTTAAGCGATTTTAATTATTTTAAATAATAAAATAATATTTTAATAATTTAATTCGGAAATTTTTATAAATAAATAAGATCCGCCTTAAGAACCTCCAGTTCTTAAGACGAATACAACTTGGCATAATTAAATATCCGACTCAAGTACTCGTTCCATACCCGTTTAAAAGTCCGTTCCATTTAATTATTCGGAAAGGACCCACTTGTACCTTATAAACCCAATATGTCGACATCTTCTTCTCCCTCAAGTTTCATTTCACTGTAACTTTAAATCTCTCAAAACCTCCATAAAACCCTTCCTTCTTTTCGAGTTTTCTCCATCATCCGTTCATCGAATCGCGAGAGTAAGTACATTTTCGGAATCCTCGTTCGATTTCCAAGACATCCGTCACTTTCAATTTTCGTTTCGTCAACCTTTAAAATTCGGCCTGTTCTCCTATAATTCATTTTTGGTGTTCTTAAACCGTTTTCTTTATTGTAGGGGTTGGTCTTGACGATCCCGACGTGGACTCTTACGTGGTAGAGGAGGATCACTTGCCGGAATAAGCTTTAAGGTGACGATAATGAGAAACTCGGCCTTTATGTGTATATTAGCATATTGATGTGATTCTTGACTTGATTTCTGTTTTTGTTAATGTTTGATGATCAAGAGTTGTAGTAACATGTTTAGGAATGCTTTACTTTGATGAATTTATGCTTGTTAAGGCTTATATGCTCATATGTTGTTTTGATGGAAAATCTCATGTTTGCGACGGATACTTGTTTTGACCGTCTTAAGGATTGTTATGGGAATTTCGTGCTGCTAGGAGGTAGTATTGAATGTTTAATAATGATGGGTAAACTTATATTGTAGCAATTGTGAAGTTTGGGTATCGATTTGTGGAGATTTAGAAGTATTTGGAAAATGCGTTTTTGCGTGACAGGCTCTCTGAGCCGGTCGACCGACCGGCCGCCGGTCGACCGGCTGGGAGAGCATCTGGTGAATTTTCGAGTTTTTGTGGAAATTGGCCTAGGACTGACAGCCGGCCGACCGGCTGCCTGCCGACCGACTGGTAGTCGTTTTGTCTTGAGTAACTTTGCGAAGACCTAAGTAGAAGGGGACCTCAGCCGGCAGACCGGCCGCCTGCCAGCCGGCTGAGGGTACATATGGGATTGGATGCGAGTTGTTTTGTGGGCTTTGGGAAGGTCTTCCCAGCCGGCCGACCGGCTGCCTGCCGACCGGCTGGGAACCCTTTCTTGTTATTTCTCGGTTTTGAAGGAAAGTGAAAGGGGAGAGGTCACCAGCCGGCCGACCGGCTGCCTGCCGACCGGCTGGGGACCCCTGTATGTTGTTTATTAGCTTTTCGTTCATAACTTTTAAACGGTTAATCGGTTTTGATTGAAACTCGTTTTGTATACTTATGACATGTATTTGAGGTCCCCGGTGTACGGGCAACACTATATTGGGTTCGGGAATGGAGTGAGGATAGAGACCCCCCGGTCGGGCAACCGAAAGGGAAACCGGCTCTCCCTTAACTTAGTTCTCGGGGTCAATTAAGTGGTGATTAGAGGATAAGAAAAGTAGAACCGATGGTTAGTTCATAAACTTTGATTGATATTGTATTGATGCGTATTAAGTTATGCCTTAAGTTGGCCTCTGAACTTAATACGTGAGTTGTTTGTCATATATGGGGATATGCCTTAAGTTGGCCTCTGAGCCCTATATGTGTATGTTTGTCGTGTCTGGAACATGCCTTAAGTTGGCCTCTGAGTTCAGACATGTTTGATAGTGATCGCGTTGGAACATGCCTTAAGTTGGCCTCTGAGTCTGACGAGTGGAGCAGCTGCACAACGGGATAGCTAAGGTATTGACACCTTGCCCGGAGTGTAGATGTTTGGTGCTAGGACATGCCTTAAGTTGGCCTCTGAGTCTTGTACCTTGTGATGTGGTGAAGGGACATGCCTTAAGTTGGCCTCTGAGTCCTTTGCTTTTGGATGCTAGTCTATGCCTTAAGTTGGCCGCTGAGTCTAGTATCTTGCTGATTGGCGGGTCTATGCCTTAAGTTGGCCTCTGAGTCCTTGCTTGCTGAATGATTGTTTGGTGTCTAGGTTATGTCTTAAGTTGACCGCTGAACCTTTTCACTTGCTGAATGAATTTGGTATAGGTTATGTCTTAAGTTGACCGCTGAACCTTTACTTGCTGATGTTGTCTTCTTACCTTGAGTTGGTTTGTATCAGAGATGGTTATTGATAAAGATGAGTTAATGAATGTTTATTGAGTTGTGGTTTAATCATCCAAGGCATTGGATGACTCTTGTTCGGTTTCATAAATAGTGGGACTGAAAGACCCCCCGACTGGGTAACCAGTAGGGAAACCGGCTCTCCTTCCTAGTTGTTTATGAAGTTAGTTGAGAGCCGTGCATGGTAATCGCCTGATAGTAAGAGATCAGATGATGAGTTGTTTATGCTTCACATGTTGTTATATGTTGGAGTATTCTGTATTGCTTTATATGTTACGTGTTGTCACAAAAGGTGGCTAGGAGAACTCTAGTCACTCCCCACTGATTGTGGCGTACATGTTTTCATGTATGTAGGTACATGCAGGGTTGGAGATCAGGGTTACAGGAGAGCTAGCGAGTGATGATCCATTCATCAGATGACCTACCCGTTTACGCTTAGCTAGACTCTTAGACTTTGTTGTTTACGTTTTGGTGCCTGTAGGGATGTTCCATCCCAGGCGATGTATATATTTTCATTTCCGTACCTAGAACTGTTACTTATCCATTCCAGTTTTCAGTTTCAGTTTATGTTTCCGTTAAGACTTCTCGCATGTGGTTTTATCTTCTAAAAAGTTTTAATTCCGCTGCATTTTTAGTACTTTTATGTGTTTACTTTTCCGCTTTCGCGAGGGGTTTTACAGTTGGTATCAGAGCATTATTGCTCCCGACGCACTCATGTGACCCCCAACCTTAACTTGACCAAATAAACAAATAATGAATGAGAGATGGGTAGATTTAAGGACTTATTTTGTAGTCTATTTGTGATTGCTAATTGCTAAGCTAATCCTTATTTTCTCTTTTGAAGGATGGTGAGACCTAGAGCTGCTGATAACATCGTTCTTCAAGCAATTCAGCATTTGCTTGAGACTCAGAGACAGCAAGCGGAGAATGTTCCACCTCCTCCACCGCCGGGCGGCGAGACTAATCGTCCGGGTAGCTTCTCCTGGATTGCTTCTCAGATGTCCCGAAGCCATGTTAGGACCTACGGAGGCGAGGCTGACCCAGTAGCCCTTACAGAGTGGTTTAGAGAGATGGAGAAGAGCTTCACCTTATACTCAGTCGTTAGGGAGGATAGAGTGCGTTTAGCCGCTCACTTCCTGAGATTGGAGGCTGACCGTTGGTGGGCATTGGCTGGACCTACCGCTATTCTTGACCCGTTGTTTGATTGGGAGGCTTTCAAAGACAGACTAGAGGCGAGGTTTTATCCCAAGGAGTTGAGATCGCAGAGGTTGAAAGAGTTTATGGATTTGAAGCAAGGCAAGATGACCGTCCAGGAGTTTACTGACAAGTTCAACCAGTTAGCTCACTTTGCATCGAGATTTGTTCGTGATGAGGCTGAGAGGGTATATTTCTACCGTGGGAAGCTAGGGCCGAGGATTGAGAGCATGGTTCGTCGTGACTCTACTTCTTTTGTGGAGGTGTATGACGATGCTATTTGGGCCGAGAGTTCTATTCGTGCTATTGATGCTGAGACTCGTGCCGCTACTTCCAGTTTCACTTCTCACCAGAGGTCTGTGTACCAGGGGAAGAGACCTTTCGTTCCTACTGCTTCATCGCCTTCTTCCCAGAAGAAGCGATTCGAGAGGTTCACTGCTCCGATTCCCAAGACCATTGTTCACACCGACACAGCTGCTAGCGTTTGCCACCGTTGTGGTAAACCACCTCACCCAGGGTTCGACTGTTTCAAGAATGCTTTCAAGTGCTATACATGCAACGGACTTGGGCATAGATCCTTTGAGTGTCCTGAGAGAAACACCGCATTGGGCAAGGCTGCCACTGCTGCTGCAGCTACCAGAGGAGGGAAGCCGAAAGGGAAGATTTTTGTGATGACTAGGGCTGAAGCTGAGGCTCATCCGGATATTGTGGCTGGTATATTTTCTGTACTTGGCGCTGAGTGCCTTATTTTGTTCGACACTGGAGCTTCTTTATCATTTATATCGACTCAGTTCGCCGATCGTCTAGCTCTTGAGTCTTCGTTGGTTGAGGAGACTTCCATTTCCTTACCTTCTGGAGACGTATTTGCCTGCTCATCGTCCCATAGGGATGTTCCTATTGTTATTGGTCAAGCCACATTTCCAGCGGACTTACTGAGATTTCCTCTCGAGGAGTTTGACATTATCCTCGGTATGGATTGGTTATCGCGATACCATGCTCGCTTCGAGTGTCGCGACCAGAAAATCTGCTTGAGGAGTTCTTCAGGAGTTCGTGTTTCCTATAGGGGAACTCGCCCTCAAAAGGGTGTCCGAGTGATTTCCTCGATGAAAGCATCTCATCTTCTTAGGAAGGGTTGCCAAGCCTTCCTGTGTGTTGTTACAGCTGCTAAACCATCGCTACCGAAGCTTGAAGATGTAGCCATTGTTTGTGAGTATCCAGATGTGTTCCCAGATGACTTGCCAGGGATACCGCCAGAGAGAGATGTGGAGTTTACCATTGAGCTTGTTCCAGGTACCGGACCGATTTCCAAAGCTCCTTACCGTATGGCTCCGCCAGAGTTGAAAGAGTTGAAGCAGCAATTGGAAGAGATGATCGAGAAAGGTTTCATTAGACCGAGTGCTTCTCCGTGGGGTGCTCCTGTTTTGTTCGTTAAGAAGAAGGATGGTTCCATGAGACTTTGCATTGACTATAGAGAGTTGAACCGAGTGACCGTGAAGAACAGATATCCTTTGCCTAGGATTGATGATTTGTTTGATCAGTTGAGAGGTGCTTCGAGGTTTTCTAAGATTGATCTTCGATCGGGTTATCATCAGATTCCAGTGAGAGAGGCTGATATTGCAAAGACTGCTTTTCGTACCAGATATGGGCATTTTGAGTTTGTAGTCATGCCTTTTGGGTTGACTAATGCACCGGCTATTTTCATGGATCAGATGAACCGTACCTTCAGCGAGTATTTGGACACATGTGTAGTGGTTTTCATTGATGACATCTTGATATATTCGAAGACCGATGAGGAACATGCTGAGCATCTTCGATTGATTCTAGGGATTCTGCGCAAGCAGAAGTGGTTCGCAAAGTTTTCAAAGTGTGAATTTTGGCTCTCGAAGGTTGCCTTTTTAGGACATGTGATATCCAGCGAGGGTGTGATGGTTGATCCCGCAAAGATAGAGGTTGTGGTTGATTGGGAGAGTCCCAAGGATGTGGGAGAGATCCGTAGCTTTTTGGGTTTGGCTGGTTACTATCGTAGATTTGTTGAGGATTTTTCGAGATTGGCTCGTCCGATGACTCAGTTGCTGAAGAAAGAAGCCAAGTTTGTGTGGACCGACAAGTGTGAGAGTTCCTTCCAGGAGTTGAAGACCAGATTGACTTCCGCCCCAGTGTTAGCTTTGCCAGAGATCGGAGTAGACTTTGATGTATATTGCGATGCTTCGATGTTAGGACTTGGGTGTGTACTGATGCAGAGTGGTAAGGTGATAGCATATTCATCTAGACAGTTGAGAGTTCACGAGGTGAACTATCCGACTCATGATTTGGAGTTAGCCGCAGTTGTTCATGCCTTGAAGATGTGGCGTCATTACCTGATGGGATCTCATTGCCGCATTTTCACCGATCATAAGAGCTTAAAGTACATTTTCACTCAGAAAGACCTTAACATGAGACAGAGACGTTGGCTAGAGTTGGTGAAAGATTATGACATCGAGTTGTTGTATCATGAGGGAAAAGCCAATGTAGTTGCAGATGCGCTTAGTCGCAAGACTTCTCATTCGATGAGTGCCATGAGAGTATTGCCCGATGAGTTGTGTTCCGAGTTCCGGAAGCTGAGATTAGAGATGGTGGGTAGTGGTTTTGATTGGTTGTCTGCTATGACTGCCGAGCCGTCTTTATATTGGGAGATTCGCCAGAGTTTGCCTTTAGATGCCGATTTTAAGAAGTTCGAGGCTAAGATTTCGAGTGGTGTTGCACCTGACTTGGTGATTGATGCTGATGGTTTCCTTAGGTTCCGTGGTAGGATGTATGTTCCTGTGGTGCCAAATTTGAGGAAGAGGATTCTTGATGAGGCTCATTTGTCACCATATTCCGTTCATCCGGGTGGAGAGAAGATGCACAAGGATTTGAGGCTTATGTTTTGGTGGCCTGGTATGAAGAAGGAGATCTTGGATTATGTTAGTAGGTGCTTGACTTGTCAACAAGTCAAGGTAGAGCACAGGAGACCTGGTGGTTTGCTACAGCCGCTTCCCATTCCTCAGTGGAAGTGGGAGAGCATATCTATGGATTTTGTCACCGCTTTGCCTAAGACCGTGGGAGGCAAAGATGCGATTTGGGTTATTGTTGATCGTCTAACTAAGTGTGCCAGATTCGTGCCGATCAGAGAGACGTGGGACATGGATCGTTTAGCCAGGGCTTATATTGCTGAGATAGTCCGATATCACGGTGTGCCGAGAGAGATAGTTTCAGATCGTGATCCGAGGTTTTGTTCCAGGTTCTGGAAGGCCTTGCAGGAGGCTATGGGTAGCCGTTTGTTGATGAGCACAGCTTTTCATGCTGCGACCGATGGTCAGTCCGAGAGGACGATACAGACACTTGAGGATTTGCTCCGCGCTTGTGCCCTCGATTTTCAGAGTTCTTGGGAGCAGAGTTTGCCGTTGGTAGAGTTTTCTTACAACAACAGTTATCATGCTTCCATTGGTATGGCTCCGTACGAGGCTCTTTATGGCAGGAAGTGCCGTAGCCCTATTTGTTGGGATCAGGCTAGTGATGTTCGTGACCTTGGACCTGATCAGCTAGCTGAGACCATTGACCGTGTACAGCTCATTAGGAATAGGATGAAAGCCGCTCAGGACCGGCAGAAGTCCTATGCAGATGTCCGTCGTAGGCCCTTAGAGTTCGAGGAGGGCGACAGTGTCTTTTTGAGGGTGTCTCCGTTGAAAGGTGTCAAAAGGTTTGGCGTTAAGGGCAAGCTAAGCCCTAAGTACATTGGACCTTTTGTGATCGCAAAGAAGATTGGTGCCGTAGCTTATCGTTTGGACTTGCCTCCTAGCTTGGGCAAGGTTCATAACGTTTTTCACGTTTCCCAGCTCCGCAGATACATTAGTGACCCGAGTCACGTTTTGCCTAGAGAGATTGAGAACCTGGAGCCGAGTCTTGCTTTCGAGGAGCGTCCCGTGAAGATCCTTGACCGACAGGAGAGGAAGCTTAGGAGCAAGGTGGTGCCCTTGGTGAAGATCCTATGGCGTTGCGGCGAGGTCGAGGAGCAGACTTGGGAGACTGAGGCATCGATGCGTGCTGCGCATCCTTTCTTATTTGATTGAGGTATAGTATATAGTTTTATGTCCGTTCGAGTTTCGAGGACGAAACTTTTTGAAGTTGGGCTGATTGTAACATCCCGTATTTTCGTAAAACCTAATTTAAGCGATTTTAATTATTTTAAATAATAAAATAATATTTTAATAATTTAATTCGGAAATTTTTATAAATAAATAAGATCCGCCTTAAGAACCTCCAGTTCTTAAGACGAATACAACTTGGCATAATTAAATATCCGACTCAAGTACTCGTTTCATACCCGTTTAAAAGTCCGTTCCATTTAATTATTCGGAAAGGACCCACTTGTACCTTATAAACCCAATATGTCGACATCTTCTTCTCCCTCAAGTTTCATTTCACTGTAACTTTAAATCTCTCAAAACCTCCATAAAACCCTTCCTTCTTTTCGAGTTTTCTCCATCATCCGTTCATCGAATCGCGAGAGTAAGTACATTTTCGGAATCCTCGTTCGATTTCCAAGACATCCGTCACTTTCAATTTTCGTTTCGTCAACCTTTAAAATTCGGCCTGTTCTCCTATAATTCGTTTTTGGTGTTCTTAAACCGTTTTCTTTATTGTAGGGGTTGGTCTTGACGATCCCGACGTGGACTCTTACGTGGTAGAGGAGGATCACTTGCCGGAATAAGCTTTAAGGTGACGATAATGAGAAACTCGGCCTTTATGTGTATATTAGCATATTGATGTGATTCTTGACTTGATTTCTGTTTTTGTTAATGTTTGATGATCAAGAGTTGTAGTAACATGTTTAGGAATGCTTTACTTTGATGAATTTATGCTTGTTAAGGCTTATATGCTCATATGTTGTTTTGATGGAAAATCTCATGTTTGCGACGGATACTTGTTTTGACCGTCTTAAGGATTGTTATGGGAATTTCGTGCTGCTAGGAGGTAGTATTGAATGTTTAATAATGATGGGTAAACTTATATTGTAGCAATTGTGAAGTTTGGGTATCGATTTGTGGAGATTTAGAAGTATTTGGAAAATGCGTTTTTGCGTGACAGGCTCTCTGAGCCGGTCGACCGACCGGCCGCCGGTCGACCGGCTGGGAGAGCATCTGGTGAATTTTCGAGTTTTTGTGGAAATTGGCCTAGGACTGACAGCCGGCCGACCGGCTGCCTGCCGACCGACTGGTAGTCGTTTTGTCTTGAGTAACTTTGCGAAGACCTAAGTAGAAGGGGACCTCAGCCGGCAGACCGGCCGCCTGCCAGCCGGCTGAGGGTACATATGGGATTGGATGCGAGTTGTTTTGTGGGCTTTGGGAAGGTCTTCCCAGCCGGCCGACCGGCTGCCTGCCGACCGGCTGGGAACCCTTTCTTGTTATTTCTCGGTTTTGAAGGAAAGTGAAAGGGGAGAGGTCACCAGCCGGCCGACCGGCTGCCTGCCGACCGGCTGGGGACCCCTGTATGTTGTTTATTAGCTTTTCGTTCATAACTTTTAAACGGTTAATCGGTTTTGATTGAAACTCGTTTTGTATACTTATGACATGTATTTGAGGTCCCCGGTGTACGGGCAACACTATATTGGGTTCGGGAATGGAGTGAGGATAGAGACCCCCCGGTCGGGCAACCGAAAGGGAAACCGGCTCTCCCTTAACTTAGTTCTCGGGGTCAATTAAGTGGTGATTAGAGGATAAGAAAAGTAGAACCGATGGTTAGTTCATAAACTTTGATTGATATTGTATTGATGCGTATTAAGTTATGCCTTAAGTTGGCCTCTGAACTTAATACGTGAGTTGTTTGTCATATATGGGGATATGCCTTAAGTTGGCCTCTGAGCCCTATATGTGTATGTTTGTCGTGTCTGGAACATGCCTTAAGTTGGCCTCTGAGTTCAGACATGTTTGATAGTGATCGCGTTGGAACATGCCTTAAGTTGGCCTCTGAGTCTGACGAGTGGAGCAGCTGCACAACGGGATAGCTAAGGTATTGACACCTTGCCCGGAGTGTAGATGTTTGGTGCTAGGACATGCCTTAAGTTGGCCTCTGAGTCTTGTACCTTGTGATGTGGTGAAGGGACATGCCTTAAGTTGGCCTCTGAGTCCTTTGCTTTTGGATGCTAGTCTATGCCTTAAGTTGGCCGCTGAGTCTAGTATCTTGCTGATTGGCGGGTCTATGCCTTAAGTTGGCCTCTGAGTCCTTGCTTGCTGAATGATTGTTTGGTGTCTAGGTTATGTCTTAAGTTGACCGCTGAACCTTTTCACTTGCTGAATGAATTTGGTATAGGTTATGTCTTAAGTTGACCGCTGAACCTTTACTTGCTGATGTTGTCTTCTTACCTTGAGTTGGTTTGTATCAGAGATGGTTATTGATAAAGATGAGTTAATGAATGTTTATTGAGTTGTGGTTTAATCATCCAAGGCATTGGATGACTCTTGTTCGGTTTCATAAATAGTGGGACTGAAAGACCCCCCGACTGGGTAACCAGTAGGGAAACCGGCTCTCCTTCCTAGTTGTTTATGAAGTTAGTTGAGAGCCGTGCATGGTAATCGCCTGATAGTAAGAGATCAGATGATGAGTTGTTTATGCTTCACATGTTGTTATATGTTGGAGTATTCTGTATTGCTTTATATGTTACGTGTTGTCACAAAAGGTGGCTAGGAGAACTCTAGTCACTCCCCACTGATTGTGGCGTACATGTTTTCATGTATGTAGGTACATGCAGGGTTGGAGATCAGGGTTACAGGAGAGCTAGCGAGTGATGATCCATTCATCAGATGACCTACCCGTTTACGCTTAGCTAGACTCTTAGACTTTGTTGTTTACGTTTTGGTGCCTGTAGGGATGTTCCATCCCAGGCGATGTATATATTTTCATTTCCGTACCTAGAACTGTTACTTATCCATTTCAGTTTTCAGTTTCAGTTTATGTTTCCGTTAAGACTTCTCGCATGTGGTTTTATCTTCTAAAAAGTTTTAATTCCGCTGCATTTTTAGTACTTTTATGTGTTTACTTTTCCGCTTTCGCGAGGGGTTTTACATACCCGCATGTATGGAATAAGGTAAAAGACGGTCAACCAACATACCTTCAAGCTTAGTCATTCGAACTCTGTCTAACCCTTTTCTAGTAGCATTGAGAGACACTTCGCGAAATAAAGGACGAGGAGCAGTCTCTGACGGAGTGAAGTCAGCAGGATCATCTTCCATTGTACTTTTGATTTACCCTTGTTTAATTTCCTTCGTTTGCCATCTACTTTTGACAGATCCGACAATGGAGTAGGTATGGGTGAAATAGGGGGTGACGAGTTTGACGATGGGGATGATGAGGAAGATGTTTTCTTGCGATGCGAACGAGTTGCTTGTGATGGAGGCATAGTTTTAGCAAGATTGTACAGTATAAAGTAGTAAGGATTTTAATGGAGATTTTTCGGTTTTGGTGATGATGAAGATGGGTGATAATGGGGAAGTGATTTGAGAAGGTGGGGTAAAAAAGGTTGGTTAGTAAAAGTTAATGTTGAGTGGGTTGAGTAAAGATAGGAAAGACACGTGGTTGAGGTGGAGTGTGGAACTAAGGTAGTTTTAGGAAAGTAAATCTTTGACAAGGATTTTACCCGGTTTTGGTTAAGTAATATATGGTAATATGTGATGTTTGGTCAATTATGGTAAGTATAGTTGTAATTTGATTTAGTAGGATTTTTTAATATTTCGGTTGAAATCATGGTTGAGTACAAACGTAAATAGCATTGCATAACATAGTCACAATTCGAGTATATAATCATAGTATACACACGTAAACATGCAGCGGAATATACGGACACAGTCATACAATTCTGTCTAAACATGGTCAGTCATTGGGTTATTTCAGCTATTAAGATTGATTGGTGCCACCGATTAAACTAATTTTCAACCGCAAAGTCTCAAATCGTTCTCTAGCCAATGGTTTAATAAAGATATTTACCCATTGTTTTTCCGTATTCCAAAATTTCAACTTAATGTTTTTCTTTTCAACTTGGTCTCGTAGGAAGTGATAACTAATTTCAATATGTTTAGCTCGCGAGTACTGAGCTGGATTCTTAGATATAATTATTGATACCCGTCGTTGTGAGTGTCAAAGATAAAATTTATAATTCCTAAACTTAAACTATAGATAGTGAAAGTCAGGCTCGAACCACAAGGACGTTGGGAGTATTAACTGTTTTCGGTCTTAAGTCTTAAGGTAACAAAATGGGGTTTTATGTTTGTGTTTGATATGAACTAAGTCTAGAAATTAAAACAAGAACGAAACTGAAAATAAACATGTAAAAGATTATAAAAGAGATGCTAGGATGTTCGGGTTACTATAGCTACGATGGCAGACGGTCTAGGTCAACATGTAAGATAGTCGTGTAAGGAGTATAACAAATCCTTTTGGTCTATGCTAACTAATAGTTCCTTTCGTCCTATACTCTTAGTCCCTAGGTCTCACATATACTAGTTGTCAACTTGATAGGTGATTCCTAATGTCTAAGTCACATACCCTTCGGTTTTAGTAACTTAGCTGTCTTAAAACGTTAACTAATGCCCTTCCCTTATCTTTCGATCCCCGGGTTGGTCATTACTAAGCATCTAACAAGTCTCCTCTCGGTCTCATTGAAAGATATTGCACTTAACAAACAAAAACAGGTCTGATCATACACGAAGTCGGTCGACCGACCAGTTAATCCGGTCGATCGATCAACCTGCTCAGTCGACCGACCAGAGAAGCCAATCGGTCGATCAAACATTGTTACAGGTTGCCCTAAACTACGCCATCTACGCTATAACATTAATAAAAACAGAAACTTTAACAACAACAACGATAAACATCATGATTAAAACAATAGCGAAACAATTAACGATAGCAAGGTTTGGGATTCTAATATCCGGTGTAAAAATATGCAAACTATGAATAAAACTGACATATGAATGATGATTACCGTAACAAGGAAGGAAAAGAGATTGAATATTATTGAACTTCTTGCATGGAACAGATTGTTTGTATAAAAATTCTATAACCTAAAGCGAAATACTAATAAACTGATTAAGACTAATTAAAAACTATAAAAACTAGATTAGGACTTGATAAGTGAAAAGATTAGATTATAAAACTGAATTACTTAGTACAAGGGGGCAATTAGGCTTTTATAGAAATCCCTGAAGACTTGCTTACCCCTAATCATGCGTTGGTGGGCTTTAATCCCTTTCAGAAATTTCCGAAAGCAGCTTTCTGGTCGACCGACTGGTGATGATGGTCGGTCGACCGATTATCGGGCCCAACATAGCTTCTGACTTCGTAAGTAAACTTTCTAAAATTTGCTTGTCAGGTACGTTGGTCGACCGACCAGTGTGCTCGGTTGGTCGACTGATGTACTGTTGGGAATTATGTCCTCAACAATAGTGCGATCACATAATTAAATCTCATGACGAGAATGCGCAAGGGATGGTACAAAATAATATAGTCAACTGACCAACATTAATCAGTGATGATTGGCTAGCTAGAGTTTGACATTACTGTCGTATGACGGTGGTGGTCAGTTGATCTCTTTAGGTCACACTTATAGGACAATTCCCTTAATTGATAAACTGATCAAATGTATATTGATACGAGTTGAATAGATTCCTTAAATTCGTATATCGAGAAATCAGAGGTTAAATCTTAATGTAAGATTTATGTTTGAAATTGAAACGTGTCAATTGTCAAACATTAAACGATATTTATGAAATGTCGTAATTAAAATGAATCGGGTTTAATATAATCACAAGTGTTGTAAATCGTATTGACGATTATTGAAATAACCATTTTATATATTATTAATTTCGAATTACTTGTCAAATTGTTAAATGTGATTTATTTAATTTATTATAAATGATATTTATTTGATAATATGCATTTTAAATTAAAACAATTGTATCTTAAAATATTGTGACATAGTGTATATCACACATGTACAATTGTATAAATGACAAAATATAAAATGGAGTAAATTTTATGTAAGTGCCGGTTTTATGGGTTGGTTTAGGGTAGTGATTTTGTGTCTTAAATGTTAAGCAAACATAATCATAAAAGCACACCTTGATATCTAAAACCTATAGCCACCCTATGTGCATGGGTAAGGGAAAATGTTCCCCTTCTGCTACTACCCATGGCCGGCCATTACAAGCTACCACACCCAACATAAAACTTGTGAGTGTATCATAATTTAACATATTCTAATTCCTTGACAAGTTTTTCTAGTGAGAAAAACCTCTAAAAACCTCTAAAATCATTCTCTCTCAATATTAATATAATTAGATTATATTATCAGTACTACAATATTTGTAGAATTCATATATTTAATTATTATAATAAGTGATTAGAATATAGTTTAAGGAAAACCGTTTTAACACCTAGCTAGATGTTATTTTCGGCTCTAAAGGGATTGTCTTGGGTGCATCTTGGAGGAGGTATCCTACTTTGGATACTAAGGGTTGGAGGATCATCCTAGCACCGGTTTCGTTGGATTGTAAGTATTCGACACCATTATTCCGCATAAATTTATAAGCATGCATAAAATCTTGAAACCCTAATTAAAGAGTTAATTAAGATATTATAATTAGTAAGACTAATTATTTAAGGGCGTGTAAAACATAGTACCCTACAATTGGTATCAGAGCAAATCAGTTGTTTGCATGCTTTTCGTTATAATTTTTACGAAGTTATCAGATAACAAAATAAAATTGAAATTTTAACATCATATTTGATATGGCCGAAAATTTTAATGCATGAATATCTACTGGTCCTAAAAGTATTTTAGGTTATTTGGAATAATTTTTTGATATATATTATTTATATGTATATTTAATTCGGTTTTTGTCATTTTAAATTGGTTAAAGTGAATTATATTTGGGAAATATAGTTATTCATACATTCTGGCCGAGATTTTTTAGTATGGTGTCACATGTATTTCCTATGTTATGAATATGAATTTTCGTAAATATTGGAGTTAAAATGCATGGTTTATGAATTTTAAATGTTAAAATGCCATAAAATGAGAATAAATGGGTTTATGTAGTTATATTGCGAATTTAAATATGAAAATTTTTGAGTATGTCACATGCAATATTTAAATGTATGTTAAAGTTTCCAAATATTTTAACATATATTGCATGATTATTGATTTTTAGTGTAAAAGTCGGATAATAAGTGACATAATTTCGACTTTAATAGTTTGAGATGGAATTTGGCCATAAAAATTTTACACAATGTCATATATATTATTTCCAGCATGTATAAAAATTTCGAGATTTTTATTTCATGTTTTGCTTGTGAAATAACTTTAATGGTTAAAATCGTATAATATATGACATAATTTGTTAAATATAGTAAAAGTTGCTAAAATGGCCGAAAAATGTAACCCATGTAAGTCATATTTGATATGTTCCCTATATTTTCCTTGGGAGCCAAACGTTTCTGCATATTTATTTTTAATTGTTAATTGTTAAAGTTAAAAATTGAATTGTAAAAGGTCATAAAATGCGTTTCAGTTCTTGGGCAGTGTATTAGCTGTAATTTTCTGTCCATATCAGTTCCCTAAGTGTTTTGGAATATTTAAAAATAATATTTATTTTATTGCATGCTTTTAAAGTGAATTTTGAATTTATGGCTTAAAAATGCGTGTTTTATGTTTTATTTATGAAATAAATTAATAATTTTTGTAATACTAATATTTTTAAAGTTCTGAAATTTTAAGAAAATTCCAGAATATTCAAAATTTGAATTTTGAATTTTTCGAAATTTTATGTCTCTTTTCGAATTTTATATTATTTTTCCCGTAAAACCGATTAAAATACGAACAATATTTGAAAATAAGTTTGTCAAAATTTGAGTAAGACTAAATTTTGAAACCTCAATGAGTTAGGATGATTAACTTTAATGTGAATTTCGATTCACGTGATGCCAAATGATTTTAAACGTTAAAATCACGCAATTCCATAAAACCGAGTTATACGATAACTATATTTTAATGATATTTAATAGGACGATTTGGCTTAGGATTTGCATGTTAGTTCATATTCATAAGCATTGCATATTTTATTATGATTGTCATAATTTTATTTACGTAATTTTGGGATTATGTAATTTACTTAGTATGGCCTTAGTTTTAATTGATAATTCCCGTAATGTAAGGGGTTATTGATTCGGATGTAATTAATGTGATCTCGTATCACTTTATTTATTGTTTTCTATTTTATAATGTATAAAGTAGATAGAAAAGTTGTAATTTTTGTAAATTCCGGAGAGCTTTGAAGACGGTGCCTTTCGGAAAGGAGTTCCGACCAAGACGGTGATTGCCTTGGGATACGTGCGTCGTGAAGGTCAAGGGACCAAGGAGTTGGTTTCCGAATTTTTACTTTTATTACTTTTCTTTCCTAGGAAGGCCATACTAGGGTTACTTATGCTTTAAGTTTTATGCTTTTATTTTGCTTTATGTGTTTGCATGCATAGCCAAACCGTCATATCATGTCATGCGTTTTATTCGAGTTCATCGACCTAGTCAATTAAATTTATCGATAATTCACCGACTTAGTTCACTTAAACGGAGATAGATAATGAATTGACTAGATCTCTTACAATATAAATATTGAGACTTAGCCTTACCAAAGAGTAAAAACCCATGACTCCCTTCTTCATAAGAAAGTGGGCTCGGCTACACCGGGGTACTAAGCTTGTTATGTTGGGTAAGTGGGGTAATATGATTACACCTTGAAATTTGGTCGATCTCAACGAAGGTATTCGTAACCGTAGTTGCAATAAGTTCGGGCTAAAGACAATTTAAAGTAAAATTGTCGACCGAGAGTTCTAAGGTAGAACCGATTAAGGAGTTAATCCACCAAATTATATCAATAATGGATGAATCGGCTACACCGTGCCCGAATTAGTATGGATTTGGATCTCGGAATCGTTTACTTAATTGGGTAAGAGGTCATTAAGTAAATGTTAAACTTGTTTAAAATATACTTACGAGCTTTAAATATAAATGATGTTGTTTTTAATTCCTTCACTTTTATTTGTAGTTAATTTTCAAACATCATCAATCGTCACCAACGCTCCACCTCTCACTAATGTATCATAGCTTCGATCCTTCATGGATCGTTGCAAACTCGATAAGCATGGTTCCAATTTTAAAGATTGGGATGCGCAATTGCTTTTGGCCGCTCAAGGTGACGATAAGACTCGTTACCTTTCCGAGGCCGCTCCAACCGCTCGCTCCGCGGCTCCGACTCGTGAGGCTTATGAAGCCTACATGAAAGAGTCCTCCGCTCTCAAGAATGTGCTTATCGTCTCTATGGAGCCGGATCTCCAAAGGAGTATGATCAAGCTAAGCACATCATATAAGATTTACACCAAACTTGCGACTATGTTTTCGCAAACTCCAAGGGTGATTCAATATGAGCCGGCCTCCGCCTTCTTCGACATTTGTTTGAAGGAAGGGCAAAAGGTTAGCCCTCATGTACTCAAATTGGTTGAGTTAGCGGAGACCCTCAAGTTGCAAGGAGTTGATGTTCCCGACTCCTTCATCATTGACCGAGTTCTTCACTCTCTCAATAAGGGGAAATCGTATGCTCAGTTCCCGGTGAACTTTAACATGCGAAATCAAGAAACCAGATTGGACGAATTGCATAAGATGCTCGTCCAGGCAGAGATGGACATGGGACTTAATGAAAGTTCTACTAAGGATGTTTTGAACATCGAGAAGAAGGGAAAAGGAAAATTCAAGAGGAGTGCCTTCAAAGGCAAGGGCAAGAAAACGTTCAAGCCCAAACCAGCTAAAGAGAAGACCTTTTCGAAAGGTGCTTCCACCTCATCTTCAAAGGCTGAAGACAAGTGTCGTTATTGCACGAGGTTAAGACATTGGAAACGTAATTACCCCAAATACTTGACCGATCTAAAAAATGGAAAGGCTCTCGCCGTAGGTAATAATTCTCGTTTAAAATTCATGTTATTTTGTCAACTTATGTACGGTGATACAAGTTGTTGACTATTACCCTTTTCAATTGTTTTAAAGGGGCACCTCCTAGTGACAAAGGCAAGGAGAAGGAAGCTTGAAGTACCTTACATGGATGGCTATGGTAGCATCCAAGTGATTGAAGAGTTGAAGAGCTTGGCTCTAATTTTCATTATTGTCTTCTTTCATTTTTTGCATTTTATTTTCAAGAACAATTTCTTTTCTTGTAAGACAAGGATTTTAATTCTAAACAATGGTTGTATCTTCGATATTAGTGACTTGGTTTTCAACCCAAGTCACTACTTTTGTTCTTAATCAAATTATTGATTCCTAAAATAAATTGCATGCCTTGTAAAAACATGAATTAATGTGATTTTAATCACGTAAGAAGTACCCTGAAACGTTCATTGTACAATAACATTGATACGATCAATATAAAAGAATCAAGGTGTTGATTAATTTAAAACAGAGAACTTCACAATCAAAATGAGATATAATTAGTTCATTATAAGATGATCATTTTAAGTGAAAATGAGAATTAATTTATCACACCTAAAAAACTTTTCAACATTCATATACATTGGTTATAGGGAAATTGCTATCCTTATACAAATAAAAGTTATTTTAAAGGATAGAGTGGGCGAATATATTTCGCCCGCAAACCAATGATATAAATGTGGGATCTTAGAGAAGAATCCTACATGAATGGATAGAAGAAACTACGAGAGGATACAGAAGAAACTACAGGAGGACACGAAAGGACATGTTCCTCATGTCATTGTTTCTTAGAGAGGATAAAAGAAACCCCATATGAAATCGGAAGGAAATCGGTTCCTTAATAATAACGTTTCTCAAAATTATAATATAATAGAGGAGAAATCATCTCAGTTCTCTCGATGGTAGTCTCTTTTGTATCGAAAAGTGTAATTAGGAAATATCACAATAAATGAAGAGTTCATTTAAGGAATGATAATTGATTGATAAAGTAGGTCACTATGGGGATAGTGATAATGGTTCAAGTATAAGCAAAAGAATAACATGCGAGAAATGAAAGGTTCATTTAAGAAATAATGTTGATTATGTAAAATCGATCACTGTAGAAAGAGTGATATTGATTTTAGTGGGAGCAACATTCATTAAAGAATTGAACATACCATTAGGAGAGAATGGTGATTCTTTAGAGCATGAAGAATAAGAAGTTCTCAAGTCTAGATGAATAAAATGTAATATATCATAGGATGACGGAGCTTCACGGGTAGGTTTATTACATTAATAATAAAAGGTCACCCATTAGAAATCAAAATGGTTGGATACATTATTCATATTGATGAATATTGAATCACGTAACCTAAACTTTTGATTAAGTAGCCAAGATAATTGAAAATGTTGGGTTCTCCAAGAGAACGAGTAATGAAAACATGAATAACTACAAAATTGATTTCAGTACATAAGTGACTAGGTACTTTAGAGCGATAAATTGATCCCTCTGACATACCAATACGTCACGAGTTATAAGATAATAGTGGGAGCTTCCTTCAGGAAAGGAAACTCAAGATCTAGAATGAGTTCTAGATATGTACTCAAATAAGATCATATTATACGAGATAATATGAGATGGAAGGAGACTAAGATTTGTAGGTTTTGAAAACATGAATAAAAGGTTTATTCACAAATTCAAACAACTAATACAAATTGATGATCATGCATCAAATATTATGGAGCAGTAATATTGTATTGACTGTCCATACATGATAATATCGTTAGAGTTATAATTAACTCACAATTAAAAGATACTTTCTCAAATCCAAATGGGTTGTAAGAGACAACTTTTGAACCCCATAAAGTGAACTGCATTAACTTAGTATAGCCCCTAGCCGCTTGTATGAGGTGACATCTCGAAGCGACTAAAGTGTGAGACGATTGATGGCAAGTTCAAATGCCATAGAGTCATAAGGGATGACTAGTCGATCACATAGACAGACTATGGGAGACACTCTGTCGGGCAGAGTGACCGCTTATAGAGTTCTGGAAATTTTATAATAGCCCGGTCGTGGCAAGAGCTGCTATAATATTCTTATGAGTCAATTCTTAGACTAAAGACTACTCGCCCAAGATGGCATAGTTTTGGCATAACTTTGATCCATTCTCTACGACTTTTCGTAACTGGAGTCAAATGGGATTGTTTTGGGTTGTGTCAGGCATTGGCTAGTTGAAAGCAGTAGTGCGATAGGAATTGTCCACCCCTTTGTCAGGGTTGTTCAAATCTCAAGGCCACTCGAGGAAATGTTAACTGAAAATGCGTGGCCTCGCTCGGAAGGTATCTATGGTAGATAATTCTGGTCAAACAGTTAACCTCCAGATCGAGGAAACCACTCACGATGTGTTCAAATGCAAGTACGACCTGAAAGACTCCTTGCATTGAGTGGGAGATTGTAATAGGACAAGAGAATTGGTGACGCACACTTGTCGAGGACAAGTGGGAGATTGTTGGGAATTATGTCCTCAACAATAGTGCGATCACATAATTAAATCTCATGACGAGAATGCGCAAGGGATGGTACAAAATTATATAGTCAACTGACCAACATTAATCAGTGATGATTGGCTAGCTAGAGTTTGACATTACTGTCGTATGACGGTGGTGGTCAGTTGATCCCTTTAGGTCACACCTATAGGACAATTCCCTTAATTGATAAACTGATCAAATGTATATTGATACGAGTTGATCAGATTCCTTAAATTCGTATATCGAGAAATCAGAGGTTAAATCTTAATGTAAGATTTATGTTTGAAATTGAAACGTGTCAATTGTCAAACATTAAACGATATTTATGAAATGTCGTAATTAGAATGAATCGGTTTTAATATAATCACAAGTGTTGTAAATCGTATTGACGATTATTGAAATAACCATTTTATATATTAGTAATTTCGAATTACTTGTCAAATTGTTAAATGTGATTTATTTAATTTATAAATGATATTTATTTGATAAATATGCATTTTAAATTAAAACAATTGTATCTTAGAATATTGTGGCATAGTGTATATCACACATGTAGAATTGTATAAATGACAAAATATAAAATGGAGTACATTTTATGTAAGTGCCGGTTTTATGGGTTGGTTTAGGGTAGCGATTTTGTGTCTTAAATGTTAAGCAAACATAATCATAAAAGCACACCTTGATATCTAAAACCTATAGCCACCCTATGTGCAAGGGTAAGGGAAAATGTTCCCCTTTTGCTACTACCCATGGCCGACCATTACAACCTACCACACCCAACATAAAACTTGTGAGTATATCATAACTTAACATATTCTAATTCCTTGACAAGTTTTCCTAGTGGGAAAAACCTCTAAAAACCTCTAAAATCATTCTCTCTTAATATTAATATAATTAGATTATATTATCAATACTACAATATTTGTAGTATTCATATATTTAATTATTCTAATAAGTGATTAGAATATAGTTTAAGGAAAACCGTTTTAACATCTAGCTAAGTGTTATTTTCGGCTCTAAAGGGATTGTCTTGGGTGCATCTTGGAGGAGGTATCCTACTTTGGATACTAAGGGTTGGAGGATCATCCTAGCACCGGTTTCGTCGGATTGTAAGTATTCGACACCATTATTCCGCATAAATTATAAGCATGAATATGATCTTGAAACCCTAATTAAAGAGTTAATTAGGATATTATAATTAGTAAGACTAATTATTTAAGGGCGTGTGAAACATAGTACCCTTCATGTACCTGTTGTGTCAGCCCCTTTTGTCTTTTAAAATCAGTGTTTTGGTCTTTGAATTACGCACTAGACTTCGTTCCTTCGTATCTTTAGCCATGCAAATCATTTGAGGATAAATTTGACTTGAAATCGACTCATTTCCGCATAAATCTGCATTAATGCACACAAATACGAAAATAGACGAAATAGGAGAAATAATAACCAAAAACTCATAAATGAGCTCTGAAATGCGTGTAAAAATAGATGTAAAACATCATAAAATCGACACGCATCAATTATCGCACCCGTGTTATCACATAAAATAGGAACACAACCTACATCGACATGATAAGTCAAGCAACTGTTGTTTTAACCAAAAGAATTAAGAACAGATCAGTGCGGCTGTAATATATTCTGCTTCAATAGTTGAAAGAACGACAGTATTTTGCTTCTTGGATCCCCATGATATTATGCATGGTCCAACGAAAGTAGCAAGTCCAGAAGTGCTTTTCCTGTCTAAAGAACATCCTGCATAATCCGTATCTGAATACCCTAATAGGTTAAAGTTGCAATCTAAGGGATACCATAAATATAATTTTGATGTACCGATTAGGTATCTTAGAATTCTTTTAACCGCAGTCATATGCGATCCTTTTGGTGCAGATTGAAATCTAGCGCAGACGCAGACACTAAACATTATATCTGGACGACTTGCAGTAAGATAAAGAAGTGAGCCTATCATACCTCTGTAAGTTGTTTCATCTACAGACTTATCATCTTCATCTTTGGCTAACTTCTTATCTGTGACCATTGGTGTAGGCATTGGGTGAGAGGTTTCCATACGAAATTTCTTTAGCAATTCTTTCACATATTTTTGTTGATGAACTTTGATTCCATCTTCTGTTTGTTTAATTTGAAGACCAAGGAAGAACTTCAGTTCTCCCATCATACTCATCTCGAATTCGGATGTCATCAACTCGGAGAAGTACTTGCACAACTTTTTATTAGTTGAGCCGAAAATAATATTGTCAAAAAAGATCTGAACGACCAGTAAATCTGAGTTCTCGCTTATAAGAAATAGGGTTTTATCCACCGATTCTCTCTTGAATCCACTATTCAACAGAAATTTTGATAGACTGTCATACCATGCTCTGGGTGCTTGTTTCAGGCCATAAAGAGCTTTGTCCAATTTGAATACATGGTCTTTAGTTTGCTGTCAGGAAATCCAGGAGGTTGTTCAAAAAAACTTCCTCTTGGACATAGCCATTAAGAAAGGCAATCTTAACGTCCATCTGAAATAACTTCATTCCTTTATGAGCGGCAAAATTATGAGTAGGCGAATTGCCTCAAGACGAGCAATAGGAGCGAAGGTTTCGTCGTAATCGATCCTTTCTTGTTGGTTGTATCCTTGACTAACTAGTCTGGCCTTGTTTCGCACAATGACTCCGGTGTCATCCTGTTTATTTCTGAACACCCATCTTGTTCCAATGACGGATCGGTCCTTAGGCTTAAGAACAAGGTGCCAAACTTTATTTCTTTCGAATTGTTGGAGTACTTCTTGCATCGCAACTATCCAATCTGGTTTTGCGAGTGCTTCCTTTATATTTGAAGGTTCAATTGTGGAGAGGAAAGAGTAGAATGAGCAGAAGTTGTTTAAACTTCTTCGAGTCTGAACTCCATCTGTCAGGCCTCCTATGACATTGTCCAAAGGATGAGAATCCTTATATCTCAAATTCCTGGATTGATCGTTTGCATAACCTTCACTGGACTCGGAGTTTTGACTTGTTCCCCCTGAATCCAAACCTAGGGTTATATAGGATCAGGTATAACTCTAACATTTTCCCTTCTGTAACATCCCGTATTTTCGTAAATAATATTTTAATACTTTTAAAGTATTTTTCGGAATATAATATTATTTTAATAATATTTCGTAAGTTTTATTTTAAGATTTCCGTTAAGTTCCGTCTTAAGGTTATTTTAAACTTAAGATATCATTCACTTGGCTTTTCCCGACTTGAGTTTCCATCCCGCTTATTTAAAGAGAATCCGACTCAAGTATATAAAGGACCTATTTCATCCATCGACATCTCATCTCCCTCACAAACTCTTTTACAGTAAACACAAAAACCCATTTTTCTCTCCTCTTTAAGAACTTCAAGAGATCATCTCGAGCCCTTCCTCAACTCGAATCAAGGTAAATTTTGTATTTTCGGAATCCTCTCGAAATATGTGATCTTTCTATCACTTCACATTTTCGTTTCGTTGACTTCCGTTTTTGGGCTGTTTTGCATTAATTCGGGATTAAGCACTTAACTTCCATTTTTACGGTTGTAGGAGTTGGATTAGAGGATCCCGAGGTTGATACTTACGTGGTGGAAGAAGACTTTGGAGCTTAAACCGCTTTAAGGAGACTATTATGAGTACCTCGACCTATATTGTTAAATTAGCATGTTTTTGTGGTTTTTGTGGTTTTGTTTCTGAAATTATGAAGATTAGTTAAAGTATGAATATAGGAACATGTTAGGAATCTGTTTTACATGTTGAATATATGATTTAATTGATGAAAATGAAGTTCTATAAATCTCATATGCTTATTTTCAGTTTTTGAGAAATTGCTACGGATATGATGAATCGATGCTAAGATGGTTTCTTTTGTTGATTAAGTGCTTGAATATGTTTCATATGTATGTTAATATGCTGGGCAAATCATTGTTGTTGCAAATTATAAGCTTTGTATCGATGCCTAGAAGTTTTGAAGTATTGTCAGTATTGCAAAAATTGGCTCAAGGACTCTGATCCGGTCGACCGACCGGCAGCCGGTCGACCAGCTGAAAGGTCGTCTTGGGATTTTTCTTTCGTTTTGAGAAATTGGCTGAAGGGGTGCTAAGCCGGGTGGCCGGCCGCCGGTCGACCTGCTGAGACCCCCATGTGTGTTCTTCTTTAGCGCATAGAATGGAGGAAGAAGGGAGAATAGGTCTCCCAGCCGGGTGGCCGGTGGCCGGTCGATAGGCTGGGGACCCCTTCCTCAATTGATTTGTTTTTCGAAGGCTTTTGTGTGTGGGGCTGTCAGACGGCTGGCCGGCAGCCTGCCTCTAACCGGCTGAGAGTCCCATTACACCTAAAATCATCTTTAACTTGTGATCGGCTTGTCCGGTTTGCTTGAGACTTGTTATGTACGCTTCGTATGTCTGTTTGAGCTCCCCGAGGTTCGGGCGGCACTATATTTGGTTCGGGAATGGAGTGAGGATAGAGACCCCCCGGTCGGGCAACCGAAAGGGAAACCGGCTCTTCCTCAACTTAGTTCCTGGGGTCAATTAATTGTTGTTTAGAGGTCAGTAAAGTGAGGACTAAGGACTTGGTTGTAGTACATATCGGAATATGTCTGAGTTGGGACCGGTAGAGTACGATATGTACTGATGTTTGATGCGTGTCAATGTATGTCTGAGTTGGGACCTCTAGTTTGACATGTGAGTGTTTGTGCCGTGACGGCCATGTCTGAGTTGGGACCTCTGGACCGTCTCGTGTAATGATGATGTGATAGGAGATGTCTGAGTTGGGACCTCTGTCCTTCCGTGAGTTTGTATGACCGTGGTGAATTGGGTCTGAGTTGGGACTCTGATTCACTACGAAGGGTAATGGTTCTGACTGAGTTGCGTTATGAACCATTATTAGCTGATTGGTATCCATCCGTGCCTGAGTTGGGGTTCACGGGTGTATGCTTGCTGATTGTGTACCAAGTATACCTGAGTTGGGGTGTGACTTGGACACTGCTGATTGTGTTTAGTTCTTGCCTGAGTTGGGGTAGGTTCTAGATACTACTGATTGCATCTGCTTGCCTGAGTTGGGGTACATTGTCAGATGTTGCTGATTGATTGTGTGTTTTTATGGAGTATTGTCTATCTTAGTATTGTTCGTCCATGGCATTGGACGACTCTTAGTCTGGTTTCGTAAATGGTTTGGAGTGAAAGACTCCCCGGCCGGGCAACTGGAAGGGAGACCGACTCTCATTTCAAATAGTTTCCGAAGATAGTTGAGAGCCTTTGCATGTTGATATGAAAGTCGAGGTATTGATATATACATACTTCGCATGTTATAGTGTGGGAGTATGTTGGATGCTCTATGTGTTACGTGTCGTTAACAATAGGTGGCTAGGAGAACTCTAGTTACTCCCCACTGATTGTGGCGTACATGTTTTCATGTATGTAGGTACATGACAGGTTGTTGGAGGGTTACAGGAGGCTAGCGAGCGATGATCCTATCATCGATGACTTACCCGTTTATCGTTTAGCTAGACCTTAGTCTTTTTATATACTTTGAGTGCCTGTAGGGATGTGCCATCCCAGGCTGTTTTTATACTTATACTTTTCGTACTTAGACTGATATACTTATCTATGTTGTTCATTTCAGTTTGTATAGTTTGTTTTAATTTACCTCGTTTTATCTTGCATGTTAAAGTTTAAATTCCGCATAAATTTTGGCATGTTTGTAGGTTTTATTTTTCCGTTGCGACGAGGGGTTTCACACCTTCGGTTTTGATTCAAAGTTATAGCTTCATTAGCTATAGCTTTGGGTTCCAAGTTATTGGTTTGAGAGGAATTTATATATAGTAACAACAACTATAGTTTCAGCTATCGTACCGTTTACTTCCAAGTTGAGTTCATCATGATTACCTTGAATCTCGCCTTCTTCATTATCTAGCTTAAGAGGATCTTCCCATGACATTCAAAAGTCCGGTTCGTCTAGGTTTTCCTCTTCATCATGTAAAGGCTTATCAAAGGCATTATCTTTATCAAAGTTAACATGAATACTCTCTTCTATGCATAAAGTACGCTTATTAAACACTTTGTAGGCTTTACTATGATCAGAATATCCTATAAAAATTGCTTCATCACTTCTAGGGTCAAATTTGCTTAACTTATTTTTACCATTATTATGAACAAAGCATTTACTCCCAAAACATCTAAGATGAGATATATTAGGTTTATGACCACGTAGGAGTTCATAAGGAGTGTTTTTAAGGATAGGTCTAATCATGACACGATTGTGAATATAGCAAGCAGTACTAATTGTCTCAGCCCAAAAGTTTCGAGGTAGACCACTACAATGAAGAATTTTTCTAGCCATGTCTTCTAGGGTTCTGTTCATACCTTCTATGACTCAATTTTGTTGTGGGGTTCTAGGTGCTAAGAAGTATGTCCAACACCATTTGTCTTATGATACCGTCGTTTCAGTACCAAAAGAAATAACCTAAGTACTACTAACGGAAGTCAGCGGTAAATAGGGTCGATCTCAGGGAGGCTAAGTTGCTAAATATATGTTTAAATTGGTCTGTCGGAATGTCACAAAATGGGGGTTTTAAATTGTTTTAACTAAACTACGAAAAGAAACGAGAAAGATATAAAATAGTTCAGAGAAGAGGGATATGCTAGGAATTCGGGTCACTGTGTCGTCAGCATTATCGGTATAAACTAGGTTGGTCAGATTATTGGTAGGAAGGGCTAGGTTATTACAGTCACGTCTCTAACCCAACTATACCTTCCGGTCTTAAGTCGCCCTAAGGTCATTCCTGCTTGACTTCCGCCCTCACAGAAACTAATTATTATTGCTAAGCAAGCCTTACCCTTCCAATCTTCCGATCTAGGTCGGGGTTTAACTAAACAAATGGTCTCCTGCGTATACTCATTCAACCAAACATCATATAAATTGCTCAACAACAATTCCTACCGCAAAACTACCCATCCCGGTTATAACCTATCATGCATAAGACACAGTTTCCCTCATCCCGGCATACAAACAATTTAGCTACTCAACGTAATTATAAACGAATACAACTACGATATTCATACTAACAATTGACATGCTATAAAATAGGATAAAATCAGAATGATAAACAGTGAGTGAACAAGGGCTGTAAAACCGTAATAAACAAGCAGGAGGGTATGATTTTCAAGGCTAACAGACGGGAACAGGGGCGAGAAATAGGACCCAAAAACTGGTGCAAATAAGCGAGTATAAGCAGAATAATTATGTGATAAAACTAGATGGTAACAGAGATGATAAGGGAAGGGGAAAACAACAACAGAACTTGTAAGACGAAAGAGAAACAGGGACGAAAACGAAAGAGAAAATGAGCATAAAAACAGAGAACGAAACGCGCTGAACGAAGCAAGTGAAAGAAGAAGTAAGGCAGATAATACGAATTAACAACAACATCAATAAAAGTAAGAATAAGATTAAGAGAAAAAGATTACAATCGTAAGAATCCGGCCTAAGAACAAGATCGAAACCGATTACAATCCTTGAGTTTGTAAGAAAAGATCATAAAACTAAGTATTTTATTTTTGAGAAAAGTGGCTGCTAAAAGAGTAGGAAAGAGAGCTCAAAAATATGCCAGATGACCTCAATGAACTCACAAACGAGTTCTTTTTAAGACACAAAATAAAAACTGACAAAAGCACTCGGGAAAACTGAACAGTCACCCAACAAGGCTCTCGATCGAGAAGAGAAACCTCTCGAAGTTCTCGATCGAGAAGAATGGCTATGAAAAGCTCACGATCGAGAAGATTAAGTACTTAAACCTCTCGTTCGAGGAGATTAATAACCAAAACCTCTCGATCGTGAAGATTAGTGCCTCATCGAACAAATAAAGTTCTCGATAGAGCACTTCTCAGCGTGTATTTCATGCACTGCGCACTGAACTTTCAATGGCTGTCATTTCTTCGTTACTCGCTTAAATCAAGCGTTCTTGGTGGCAATGGAAAGCTAAGAGGATAAGATTTCATTTCCAATTGGAATCACCTGATTATATGTTGTATAACTCGAGATATGGCTCTCCAAAGCAGGCACTAGCAAATTGAAGCTCTTCCTTTGCTTGATAGACTTTCATTGCTCCTATGCACATCTCAAAACGGTAGTAACAAGCTCCGACTCTACTCTTCTCCTAAATGCATGCATAAGGACATGTTTTAGGCTCGATTATGATCTTCTCCGGCTCATATCTGCAAAATTGCAAAACAAACCAAAGTAGACTATTCGGGGGATATTCGTAGTGAAATACTACGGAATAAGCATGGAAATGCGTGCTAATATGGCCTAAAAGGTCTATATAAAATGCACACATCAAACTTCCACAAACCAAACCTTTGCTTGCCCTCAAGCAAACTCATGCAACTAACTAAGACTAACTAGATAAGAGTAAAACATGGACAAGCTGATAACTGTTAACTCAAACCATTTACTGCACATGAACCTATCTCAATAGCCCAAAAGCCTAAGCAAACGAATTTATACATATTTCAAATAATGTTGAACTTTCGACCTTGCAAGACTTTCAAAATTGGAGTTTGATTTTGATCTAATTTTGAGTGTTAGTTGATTTAATTTTGGGACTTGTCTCAGATTTGGAATGTCGGGCTCTTGAATACGTAACGAGAACCCCAATGTCCATTGACGAGGACTTGTGCCTTGGAAATTGTTTCGAGATTTTAGAAGGAACCCTAAGTTTTTATATATAGAAGTTCCAGTGAACGTTTTGGTTGTTAGTGTAGTCTTCGTAACTTCTTTCAAGTTTCGAGGATGAAACTTTTTGAAAGATGGGGTGATTGTAACATTCCGTATTTTCGTAAAAGAATATTTTAATAATTTAAAGTGATTTTCGGAATTTAATAATATTTTAATATAATTCGTAATTTATATTTTTAAGAAATTCCGTTAAGTTCCGTCTTAAGACTTGTTTCATCTTAAGATGTCGTGTTCACTTGTTAATCCCGTTCTTAAGGTTTTTGTTTCATTAATTAGGAAACCCGACTCAACAAATATAAAGGACAACTCATCTCCTCCTTCATACGACATTTCATTTCTTCACAAAACTCAAGTTACAATAAACACAAACTCTCCTTTGTCCTCTCATTTTGTGTTCTTAAAAGATCATCTAAAGGCTCATCTCAACTCCAATCAAGGTAACGTTTTCACCTTCGGATTCCTCTCGCAATTCTCGTTCTTTCCATCACTTTCTTTTATCAAATCGCCAAACTTGATTTTTGGGCTATTTTACCCTAGAATCGTTTTTAGTCTCTTAATTCGTGTTTTTGTGCTTCAAGGTGGTGCTTGTGATAACCCGGAGGAAGAATTAGTGATCATTGAAGAGGGACCCGAAGAGCTTGCTTAGTAAGGTGACGATAATGAGTAACTCGGTTTTTTGTTATATTAGCATGCTTTGTGAATGTTGTTGTATTCTGAAATTATGATGAGCTTATGCAAGTATGAGTTTAGGAACATGCTAGGAATTACGTTTCATATGCTTACGATATGGTTTGGTTGTAAAATATGAAGTTTCACATGTTTCACATGCTTATTTCATATGTTGAGTAATTGTGACGGATGTTGAGTAATTGTGACGGATATGATTAATTGATCCTAAGACGAGTTTCTTTTGATGTTCAAGTGGTTGTTTATGCATAACATGAGTGTTGAAGTACTGGGTAAACAATGGTTGTTGTGAATTATAAGTCATGTGTCGGTTGCCAAAGTTTTGATTGAGTTTTATGTCGAGAAAATGGCGTTCGTGGGAACAGGGGGTTCCCTGCCGGTCAGGGTCCGGCAGCCGGTCGACCGGCTGAGAGCCCCATTTGGTCTTTGTGTTGATTTTCGCAAAAAATAGAGTAATAGGGGTCCCCAGCCGGTGGACCGGCAGCCGGCCGCCCGGCTGGGAGGCCCTCTTGAGTGTTTTTGTTCATGGTTTGGCATGAGAGTTAGGGACTCTCAGCCGGGGGACCGGCCGCCTGTGGCCAACCGGCTGGGAGCCTCAGTCAGCTATGTTTGCTTCGTAACTTTTGATTCTCAAGTCGGATTTCGTTGATTCTTTTTCCGTATGCTTCGTATGCGTGTTTGTAGTCCAAGAGCCTTGGACGGCACTTACGTTAGGTTCGGGGATTGGTTGAGGAGAAAGACCCCCCGGTCGGGCAACCGGAAGGGAACCCGACTCTCGCCTTAAATGGTTTCCGAAGTTGACTAAGTGTTGATTGGATGTTTATCAAAAGTATATCGTTTACCAATTGAGTTTGTTTGAAGTCCAAGAAATTGGATGGCTCTTACACCGGGTTCAGAAATTGGTTTGAGGGGAAAGACCCCCGGCCGGGCAACCGGAAGGGAAACCGGCTCTCATCTCAAATAGTTTCCGAAATCGGTTAAGGGTTGAGTAAAGTCTTAGAAATGGAATAGTAGAACTGTTAATTGTTTAGGTCACAATTTTATTATGAATCATATGAGTATTACATCTTTGGGTGATATGTTGTGTGTGCATGTAGAGGTTGTATTATGAGCTGTTATATGACTCTTGTTCTCACCAAGATTGAGTTGCGTCTTGGTATGACCGTTAGGCTTATGGCAAACGGCCAGGTTTCAGATTGTCCGCCCTAAGTCGGGGGTATCTCGTTCCTAGCTAGTTCGAGTCTTGGGGGTATCCTGAGTCGGGGATACTTGTCGAATCGAGGAAGAATTATACCTCGAGAGGCTGGCCAGATTTAGAGTATGACCGTATATCGGATCGATCGTTCTACCAGCGAAGTGTATTTCCTGAGGCTAAGTAGACTTGTTGTTGTATTATGGAGTCGTTGTATGAGTTCTCCCATGATGTGATGTTCGTTTGTATCTTTTCATGCCTGAGTCGGGGCCATAGATTGATATTGCTGATTGTGTACCTAAGTTTACCTGAGTCGGGGTTAGACTTAGATACTACTGAATGTATATACTTGCCTGACTCAGGGTATAGTGTTGTATACTGTTGATACATGTTTAGACATATCTGAGTTGCTGATGTGTGCATTTTGTATAGACTTTTTAGTCTTGTTTTAGCACACAATCTCGTAATATGTGGTGATTTTATATCATTTTATACCCCGTATGTGCTACTTTGTGTTCGTGTTGCTATTTTGCAGATAGTGACCGAATAGTAGCGGAAACCGAGCTCTTTCTGCCTCAATGCACTGTTTCTCTATAGTCGATGGAGGAACCACGGTTGGTCGTATGACAATCGAGAAGTTTGAAGCAAAGAATCAACTTCTGGGCCTGTCGAAGAATCTATTGAGGAAGCAGAGTCCTCGATCGAGCTGTCCTGTGCTCGATCGAGGGATCCAGATGAAGAAAAGTCCTCGATCGAGCTGTCCTGTGCTCGATCGAGAGGTATCCAAGACGGCAGCACTCGGTCGAAAGCCCAAGTAGTCGATCGAGGAAGTGCTAGAGAAGAGACGTCGATCGAGTAATTTACATCATTCGATCGACCGGTTTTTGAAGCTAAAAAGGGCTCGATCGAGAGGAATTTTCCCTCGATCGAGAACTTGGAGACTCTTCGTGTTCACTGATTTATTACACCAGTTTATTTTTCCTCTACTATTTAAAGAGCTCGTTTGTAGAGCATTAGGCATCATCATCAGACTTTGCAGACCCTAGTTTACTCTCAAAAACACTCTTTTACTTTAAGTTATTTCTGAACTTTTGTAGCCGTCGGAATTTTAGCAATTTCGGGTTTTTCGTTCTTTCGTTCCAATTCCTGTCCTTACCTTTGTTACTGTAATTTCTTCTCTCTTATATTTACTTTTCTATTCTTAATTCAGTTTTTATCTACTGTTTTCATTTATCGTTTCCGATCAGTTTCGCACGCGTGATACTCTGCTTTCGTTATTCACGTTCGTCGCCTTTGTTCGTCCGTTCTTGTTAGCCTCTGTTTCCGCTTTCTGTTTCAGTTCATCCTCTTTGTCAATCCTTATTTCTAGTTTTAATCTATTCATTCTAAATCCCTGTTTGATTTGTATCCTGTCGTATGCTAGTTTGTTATTTTTACATCCGTCTTAAGATTACAATTCGCATCCCTTTCACTTTGACTCACGTTAATTTCGAATCCCTTGCCTTGTGTTTATAATCTGATTTTTAATTATCATTTTATCATGTCATATGCTAGAATTTTCGTTATCGTCATATTCTTTATCAACCCCATTATGAGTAGCTAAATCCATAATATGTTGGGATGAGGGAGTTGTGTCGAATATATGTTATGTAGTAGTCGGGTTAGACTGTCTTTGGTGGGAGTAATCGTTAAACAATTTATTTTATTTTCGGTTTAGTGAGTGTACGCATGAGACCTTACATCTAATTAATCCCTGACCTAGACCGGAAGGTTGGAAGGGTAAGACTTGTTTATCGATTTTAAATAGTTTTTGTGAGAACGGAAGTTAAGCAAAAACGACCTTAGGGCGACTTAAGACCGGAAGGTATAGTCGGGTTTGAGACTTGACCGTAATAACCGAGCCTTTCCCACCAATATCTGGCCTATCCCAATTAGGACGATCATACGTAAGACACAACGACCCAAATTCCCAACATATTCCTTTTCCTTGATGTTTATCTCAACTTGTGTTATTTTCCGTGTTCTTATTCTTTGCATATTTCCATATCGTAGTTTAGTTAACGCAATTTAAAACGCCCCATTTCTGTGACCATAGGTAAAAAATGTTAGTTGAACAAGTCTGCTTCCCTGAGAGGATCGACCCTATTTACCGCTAACTTCTGTTAGTAGGACCTAGGCTTTTATTTTTGGTGTATGAACGACACGCATCAAATTTTGGCGCCGTTGCCGGGGAAGCAACGCTGTTTTTCTATTTCTGTTTTTATCTATTTTAGTCTTAAGGAATTTTAATTCCTTAAGGCCGTACTAATCGTTCTCTTCAGTTTTATGCGCAGGTCTCAAAGGGGAGATTTGGTGACTCCTGATCCTGAACCTGAGAGATTGTTTCTACGTCGAAGGAGAGAGCGTAAGAGAGCTATTCAGGAGGAAGGCTTGAGTACCCCCGAACAAGAGAGAACCGATTTTTGTGAGGAAACCTTCAATTCCGAACCTATTTTTCAACCAACCATGCCTAACATCGCAAGCCACTTTGAACCCACAGCCGCGTTTATACCAAGAGGGTTAAGTATAGCCACCGATGAAGATGGCCAAACTTTTGATTTTCGACCCTCTTACATAAACATGGTTGAAAGGAACCAATATCGTGGGGCCACGGGAAAGGACCCCAGAAAGCACATGGAGCGATTTGCTGACTATTGCTCCTCAATTCCAGCAAAGGGCGGGGGGGGGGGGGGGGGGGTAACCTAGGATAAGATCAAAGAGGCCCTCTTTCCCTTTTCCTTAGCCGACAACGCAAGGGAATGGTTGTCGGATTTAGATAGGGATGTAGCTGGGATAACTGACTGGACGTCCCTAGCCCTTGCTTTTTACAAGAAGTATTTTCCACCACAACGTACAAACGCCTTACGCACACAAATAACCAACTTTAAACAGAAACCCTCTGAAAACTTGACTGAAGCTTGGGAGAGGTTTAAAGGTTATGTAAGGTCGGTCCCCCACCATGGTTTCGAGCCATGGTTTATTTGTAACCAGTTTTACAATGGCCTATACGATGATCATAGGGCCATTTTAGATTCGGCTGCAAATGGGCGATTCCAGCGAGAGGTGGATGACGATAAGGGCTGGAGTTTAATTGAGGAGATGGCTACCCATACGTCTGAGTATGGCAACCCCAGAAGTGGGACGAGAACGGTTGCCAATATTGAGACTGAGGGTCTACAGGCAAAGTTTGATAAATTGTTTGCGAAAATTGAAAAGTTAGAGAACGGAAGTGTTGGGAACCGTCAGACGGTTCATGTCCTACAAAAAGAGGAAATGGTGCTTTGTGAGAGATGTGGCGAGCAAGGCCACGGTGCGGTTGAATGCTTCGCTGAACGCGAGCAAGTGTTTTCGTTTCAACAATATAAACAAGGGAGATACAATCACAATCACGGGTATGTCCACCCGAATTTACGGTGGACAAGCCAAAATGTTCTCAATCCGTCTCCCCCACCACAACAACAACAACCGTATATTCCACCCCACAAGCAACAGTTCTCGAGGGCCCCGCAGTTTCCGAACCCTCAACATGGTAGTTCCTCGAGTGGAGGGGTGTCCGAGGTAGGAGAGTTGAAGAGCATGATACAGTCTTTGGCCACACAAATGGCTAAATCTGACCAAGCGACAAACTCAACGATAAAGATGTTAGAGTCGCAAATTGCCCAACTCGCCACAAATCAATCGTCAAGACAACCGGGCCACCTCCCCTCTCAGTCGGAAACGAGGAAGGAGACATTGAACGTGGTGACCCTTAGATCAGGTAAATTGTATTCAAATGATGAAGTTAGTAATCTGGCTGTTTTTGATGTCGCGGGAAAAGAAGAAGAAAAAGTTGCTGGAAAAGCTGAGAAAGTACTCGATTGAGAGGTTTCAGACTCTCGATCGAGAGGTAATGCAGAAAAAGAGATCGATCGAGAGACTCAATCTCCTCGATCGAGCGATGTGTCAGTAGAGATTGCTCGATCGAGAACTGTTGAGAAAGAAACCACTCGATCGAGAACGCTGGAAGGTCGATCGAGTGGATTTGTTGCTGAGAATGCTCGATCGACTGGTCTGGAGCAAGAAAACGCTCGATCGAGTGAACCAAACAGTAGAATGTTGAACAATGCGTTAATCTGTGATACGCATAGACCAGATTCAGAAGTGCAGGTCCCATTTCCGGGACTTTTGATGAAAAAGAAGACAAGTGAACCAGAATTCCAAAGATTCGGCCAATTGATCAAGGGCCTCAACGTCCACATTCCATTCTTGGACTTAGTAAGAAAGGTACCCTCTTATTTAAAATTCATGAAAGACATTCTTATGTGTAGGCGTACCGTTAGTGAAATTGAGACCGTAGCTTTTACGGAAGGGTCTTCAGCCCATTTGCAATACAGGACCTCACTCAAACTATCCGACCCGGGTAGTTTTCCATACTTTGCTACATAGGACTTCACTATATTGACCGCGCGTTATGTGACTTAGGCGCTAGTATTAGCGTTATGCCATGGTCTTTAGCAAGGAGGTTGGGTCTTAACCAGTTTCACTACACGAGTATGTCGGTGCAAATGGCTGACAGGTCGACGGCTAAGCCTATGGGGATTTTGGAGGATATACCAGTAAAGGTGGGACGTTTTTATATACCGGTTGACTTTGTCGTTCTCGACATTCCGGAAGACTCATACACACCCATCATACTTGGTCGACCCTTTCTACATACTGCCCAAGCAATCATAGATGTTGGATTGCGCACTTTGACCTTCCGAGTCGGGGGAGAGGAATTAGTTTTCGCCAAACCCGCGACACACAAGGGCCCAATTCGCATTTTAGAATGTAATGTCTTGCAAGCCGTTGACTCTGACTCTTGTCCTATGGAAGTGACCCCGTCGAAAGACTCCATGATCATAGATGAACCTCCTCATGTCGTTGTACCCCCAACCCCACTAACACCGTTGCCTCGTAAAGAGAGCAAAAGAGGGGCCCGTATTTCTGTTATCAGGTGCACCGGGCCAGGATGGGGACACTTCGCATTGGACCCACCTACGGGAAAATCAAGGAGCATAGCGGAGCTGTTTAAAGAGTACAAAGACGAGCGGAAGTCGGAAGATGAGTCACGAGCGTCGAGAAGGAAGTTGAGGACCAATGCTGGAGAAACCAGTACATCACAGCCGAGGCCGAAGGATGGCCAATCTGAATCGATGGAGGAATAGCCGGGTTTGCAACCCCGTGCGAAGTTGTAAATAACTAGTTTTCGTGAATTTTTAGCTTTCTTTAAAACTTGTGGCTTTTATTTTTAGGGCATCCATAGCTAGACAATCGTAGTTTGGACAGTAGAATGACTCGGAAAAATATTTTTGGTGGTTTTGGGATATTTGTATTATGCTTATTGCAGGTAAAACTGAGCCGCGACAATCAGAAACAGATCAAAGTGCGGCCAGGTGAAAAAGCACTCGACCGAGAGGATAAATCCCCTCGATCGAGCAAAATTAGGGATTGATGAATTCGGTCGAGAAGATTTCTTCTCGATCGAGGGAAATAATTGGTCGTTCGATAGGAGGGAGTCCAACAGTCAGGTACCTCTTGATCGAAGGGAATTTAGAAGGACGATCGAGAGATTTCTCTCGATCGAGGGTCCAGAAGTTCAACAATCAAGGATCTTTCGATCGAGCTGCTACTGTTCTCGATCGAGCCCTCCAGGTATCAAAAAGCACTCGATCGAGAGGAATTTTCTCTCGATCGAGTACCTTTCTCGGTCTATATAAGGTAAAAATCCTCGATTTTTCCCTCATTTTCTTCGACCGAGTTTTCTGAGTTCTTCCCCATTTTTTGAGCTTTTTCATATCTCCTTGCAATTTATGCCTTGTTTTGCCCAAATAACAACTACATTGTAATACGCAACTGATTTACATATCAATTTTAACAAAAGCTCTATCAAAAAACCCGATTTCAAGCCCCAATTCGAAAATTTTCGATTCAAGGGTTTCGGTTGAAATTTCGATTTCTGTGCTTTTTGTTCCAATTATTTGCAATACGTGGGTATTATCAACAACAAGTAAGTGTTCCTAGCTCTTGTTTGTTAATTAAACACCCCATTCCCTTAGTTTTTCGAATTTTTTGGGTGTATGTTAGACGAGCTTCGAATCGTGCCCTTTAACTGTTTAATCTTTGTTTAAATTAGATTTTACTTGTTGTTTAATGTAGTAATGGACCAAGTAAATCAATCCCCTGCTCCTGAACTTTCTGTCGAGACAATCGTCTCGAATGTCGTAACCGAGATAACAGAGCAACACTCTGTTTCTACTGTCGAGGAGTCTGGGCTGCCTGATGTTGCTGTTTCTGAGGCTGCGATGGTGTCTTCCGACATCGTCATTCCTGGGGGAGGGATGACCGTGACTCCACTGACCTTGGAGGGTACTGTTGCTTCTCAGGCAATTTCTGGTGCCCCTGTTATAGTCGAGGACGTCGAGACGGAGTCCGAGAGTGACTCCGGGGAGGAGACCGAGTCTGATGAGGATGCTGGACAGCCGCGTCCTCCTTTCTCTTTATTAGCCGCGGGTGCCACTCCTAGGTACTCAAAGCTCCCTAGCATTCCCCGTCCCCAGCCCTTGGCCAACACCACCACCACTTCTTGACCTCCTATGGTCGCCTCTTTGAGCTCCACTGCAGTTTCTACTGAGCTCACCATAGCACCTGGGGCCACTGCTGCCGAGCCCCATGTTACCGAGGCTACTGCTACGCCCCCCCCTCTGCTGCGGCCACTTCATCGAGGGCCGTTGACACTTATTCATGAGGGACAGACCTCGCCCCTTTGCCTAAGAGGCCTGAGGTACGTTTTGTTTCTGCTGACCACCGTTCTAGGTTGTCTACGCTTTTATCTGTACCCCTCACCCCGACCCGTTTCCTCTCGCGCCCTGACCTAGAGACTCTAGGTATCTATGACGATGTTTGCCACCTGCTGAATGGGACGGGGATGTCTGGATTGATTAGGATGGAGGAGCTCACGCTAGATAGACCTACTTACGAGTTCTTTAGCTCCTTCACCTTTGACCCCGAGAGCTATAGGGAGGACCGCACTCTCCCTTGTATTCATTTCCGACTCATGAATGAGTCGTTTGACTGGACTCTGGGGCAGTTTGGGGAGGCATTAGGCCTCGTTAGTGATGGACCCATCGAGCCTCCTTGAAGGCTCATTCCTCAGTTGTGGGCTGCCCTCTCTCACACTCCACTCTCTTCACGGAAGAGAGCCCACGTTCACACCCTTGCCCCTCGTTATTTTCTTCGTCTATTGGGTGAGACTATCTTTGGGCGACCTGAGCCCAATAACCTCACCAACACTGAGCTTGCCATCTTGGTCGGGTATGTGAACATCGATTCGCGTACCCCTTTTGTTCTTAACATTTCATTTCTGGTTGCTCGGTAATGGAGTGGTATTGCGAGGCGGGTCACGAGCTCTATTGTCTGTGGCGGATTGGTCACTAGGATCCTCCGCCACATTCGCCCTACTTACATTGAGAGGGTTGGCCTAGTGGGGGAGCTTAGGCGCCTAGATATAGAGGTCATGCGAGTTTTTCGCTGGCTAGATGGGATGTCGTCAAAGATTTGTGGCTACCCTTCAGTGACCCTACCTTGCGCCACACTTCCTCGACTTTTACCGCTCTCCACTGCTGAGGGAGCGAGACCACCACCCACCACCTATCATCTCACATTCACCACCGCACCCCCCTCTTCTTCTGGGAAGAAGAGGAAGCGCGAGATTGGGCAGTCTTCCCTGTCTCCGACCCAGACTCCACCACCCAGGGTTGGACCTACACCCACGTCCACGCCCGCGTCCGCGTCCACGTTCACCTTCATGCCCACTCCATCCATCACTCGTACACCTACCACCCTCACCACTCACTCACCTTCACCATCCATCACTTCTACCCCTACCCCTGCTTCTTCTGGGATGGTTTATCCTCCCAGCATTGTTTTACCTCCTGCCCTTGATTCGCCTGTGGTCTCTGACCAAGGGCTTCGTGATCATGTTCTTGATGGCATTTGCAGGTACCTCACCGATATGCGTCGTGATCTATGAGGACTACATCCGCACAACACGTCCCCTTCCAGCGGGATGGGTGCATCCTTCTTTCTACCGATACCCTGATGGTGGGTACCCTTACTCTTCTTCTTCTGACAAGGAGAGGGAGGAGACACCGGTAGCGAGAGAGGTGCGCTTACGTGTCGAGGCTGCAGCGAGGCGCGCTACGAGAGAGGAGGAGCAGGATCCTACGTTTCGGGAGGAGGGAGCTTCTCGTGATGCTTAGGGCTTCCCTAGTTTTGGTACTGGTTTTGGGAAGCCAGTTTTGCGAGTACCACCGTCTTCCATCCTTTCTTTTGTTTTCTTTTTGTTTTTAGGAACCTGTATTCGGTTGATTTCCTTTTCCCCTTGCTTGCTGGTTTTGATGTGCTGAGAAGACAACGAGGGCGTTGTCTGTTTTGGTTTGGGGAGGGTATGCATCCTTTTGCGTCTGCATTTTTATTTCGTTTTGCATTCACGTTTATTGCTTTATGTAAATTTCAGAAAATTTTCAAAATTTCAAAAAATATCACGTTTCTTTTTGCATTTAGTTGAGTCGGATTGGAGATTTGATGATGAAAGCTGTTTATAGTCAATTTCATGTCATGTTATGCCAATTTTCGACCCTTGCCTTGCGAAGTTTTAAGCGTTATCCCGAATTTTGTCATGGACTTCATGTTAGATCACTAAACTTGACTCATAGTTTTGGCAACCTACTACACATTCTGAGCTTTAGAGCCTTTAAACTGGTGACATCTATGACCGGTTACATTAGGATTGTGAGTAGTACTCCCTGCATTTCATGTTTTGCATGTGTATGAGTCTTGGTTTCTTATTGCCTACAGGTACCGTTTTGTGGTTGGTATTACACGTAGGAGAACTATTGCATCACCCCCATCTCGTTATGCCCATTTAGCCCCACATTAGCCAAAAATTGCCTTTTGTCCCTTTTGCTACATCCTATATATTGCCTACCTTATGCTGAGCTAGGAGTAGTGAAGGATTTGTGCCATTTTTATCAATTTTTGGCCTGTTTTCATTGTTGTTGGAGTGTTTACGAAGGAGAGGGAAATTTTCAGCTGGATTTTACTCGATCGAGGGCCATTTATACTCGATCGAGTGGTTTTCCTGGCTAAGGTTGATCGTTTGAGAGCTTTCAAATAGAAAAGTGCTCGATCGAAGCTTTTATTGCTCGATCGATTAAACTGGGGAAGAAAGCACTCGATCGACCGCCCATTTTGGTCGATCGAGAAGAGGTTCACCACTGTCAAAATAACCGATAGTTTTCATCAAAAAGAGAAAAAAAAAGAGAAAAAAAAACAAGCAAAGAAAAATTCAAAAAAAAAAGAATTCAAAGAAAGAAAGAAAAAATTGATGAAAAGGAAAAATACGAAAATTAGTATCCGGCTGACAGTTGGTATGATTTTGGGGTAGTATTTTGTTTGCCTAGCAAAGGCAATGTGCTACATCTATAGTCGGAAGAATTGGGAATGTATTTTCAAGAGATTTGGAGGTTCTAGCTCGGCCTAAACCCCCACTTACCCATACTTGTTTTGCCCCTTTCTGTCCCACTTATCCTCACTATCCCAAAACTTGCAACAGTTCGGCGTGTAATGGACATCGTTGGTGGTTGTGCGTGTGTACGGTGCTTGAAACCTTTATTCATGCTAGTCTAGCATTCATGTTTTGTCGGTTGTAGTTTAGGCGGGAGTCTATACTTCTTTATTCTTCTCTTCTCTTCACATATATTTTACCATTTGCTTGATTGAGAGAAGAAAGATTCCAGGAGAGTCCAAAATTTTATGAGTCTAGCAAGGTTGAAAGTCTACATGTGTTTTCCATGATATGCACAAATTCGTTCGCTTATTTCCAATCTTGGCATCGGTTGATTTATGGGCATAGTATGTACTTGGCTTTGACTATTTTGGTAGCTTTGAGTCTTTTCTCCATCCATTAAGTCCGTAATTTTCTTTAGTTTTCTTTAGTTTGCATTAGGTTTGCTTGAGGACAAGCAAAGGTTCGGTTTGGGGAAGTTTGATGTGTGCATTTTGTATAGACTTTTTAGTCTTGTTTTAGCACACATTCTCGTAATATTTGGTGATTTTATATCATTTTATACCCCGTATGTGCTACTTTGTGTTCGTGTTGCTATTTTGCAGATAGTGACCGAATAGTAGCGGAAACCGAGCTCTTTCTGCCTCAATGCACTGTTTCTCTATAGTCGATGGAGGAACCACGGTTGGTCGTATGACAATCGAGAAGTTTGAAGCAAAGAATCAACTTTTGGGCCTGTCGAAGAATCTATCGAGGAAGCAGAGTCCTCGATCGAGCTGTCCTGTGCTCGATCGAGGGATCCAGATGAAGAAAAGTCCTCGATCGAGCTGTCCTGTGCTCGATCGAGAGGTATCCAAGAAGGAAGCACTCGGTCGAAAGCCCAAGTGGTCGATCGAGGAAGTGCTAGAGAAGAGACGTCGATCGAGTAATTTACACCATTCGATCGACCGGTTTTTGAAGCTAAAAAGGGCTCGATCGAGAGGAATTTTCCCTCGATCGAGAACTTGGAGACTCTTCGTGTTCACTGATTTATTACATCAGTTTATTTTTCCTCTACTATTTAAAGAGCTCGTTTGTAGAGCATTAGGCATCATCATCAGACTTTGCAGACCCTAGTTTACTCTCAAAAACACTCTTTTACTTTAAGTTATTTCTGAACTTTTGTAGCCGTCGGAATTTTAGCAATTTTCGGGTTTTTCGTTCTTTCGTTCCAATTCCTGTCCTTACCTTTGTTACTGTAATTTCCTCTCTCTTATCTTTACTTTTCTATTCTTAATTCTGTTTTTATCTACTGTTTTCGTTTAACGTTTCCGATCAGTTTCGCACGCGTGATACTCTGCTTTCGTTATTCACGTTCGTCGCCTTTGTTTGTCCGTTCTTGTTAGCCTCTATTTCCGCTTTCTGTTTCAGTTCATCCTCTTTGTCAATCCTTATTTCTAGTTTTAATCTATTCACTCTAAATCCCTGTTTAATTCGTATCCTGTCGTATGCTAGTTTGTTATTTTTACATCCGTCTTAAGATTACAATTCGCATCCCTTTCCCTTTGCCTCACGTTAATTTCGAATCCCTTGCCTTGTGTTTATAATCTGATTTTTAATTATCATTTTATCATGTCATATGCTAGAATTTTCGTTATCGTCATATTCTTTATCAATCCCATTATGAGTAGCTAAATCCATAATATGTTGGGATGAGGGAGTTGGGTCGATATATGTTATGTAGTAGTCGGGTTAGACCGTCTTTGGTGGGAGTAATCGTTAAACAATTTATTTTATGTTCGGTTTAGTGAGTGCACGCATGAGACCTTACATCTAGTTAATCCCCGACCTAGACCAGAAGGTTGGAAGGGTAAGACTTGTTTATCGATTTTAAATAGTTTTTGTGAGAGCGGAAGTTAAGCAAAAACGACCTTAGGGCGACTTAAGACCGGAAGGTATAGTCGGGTTTGAGACTTGACCGTAATAACCCAGCCTTTCCCACCAATATCTAGCCTATCCCAATTACGACGATCATACGTAAGACACAACGACCCAAATTCCCAACATATTCCTTTTCCTTGATTTTTATCTCAACTTGTGTTATTTTCCGTGTTCTTATTCTTTGCATATTTCCATATCGTAGTTTAGTTAACACAATTTAAAACCCCTCATTTCTGTGACCAAAGGTAAAAACTGTTAGTTGAACAAGTCTGCTTCCCTGAGGAGATCGACCCTATTTACCGCTAACTTCTGTTAGTAGGACCTAGGCTTTTATTTTTGGTGTATGAACGACACGCATCAGTTGCAGTATGTTATCTATTTACATGACTATGTTAAGAGGAGTTTATGTTGAATTACTTCACATGATTTTATTTATGTTGGAGTATGATGCTTGTATCTATAGGTTTCTGTGTCGTATGACAATAGGTGGCTTGGAGAACTCTATACACTCCCCGCTGATTGTGGCGTACATGTTTTCATGTATGTAGGTACATGATGGTTGATGGAGGGGTTACTGAGGCTAGCGAGCGATGATCCTATCATCGATTACATACACTTTATCGTTTAGCTAAACCTAGACTTTTGTTATACATTGAGTGCCTGTAGGGATATGCTATCCCGGGCTGCATTTTGCACTTTTGGTTTTGTACTTAGACTTATATACTTATCTATGTTTGTTTATTCCGCATGTATAGTTTTGTTTAATTCACCTCGTACTTTTCAAGCATGTTAAAGCTTAAATTCCGCGTAAATTTTGGCATGTTTGTATGTCTTATTTTCCGCTGTGGCGAGGGGTTTTACATAACTGGTCAGGGATGTCACCAGTTTAAGGCTCTAAAGCTCAGAAAGTTATTGTAGTTTGCCAAAATTTTCAGCAATGAAACACTCTAATCTGACTCAACCCAATATGCAAAAGTAAACGTGATATTTTTTTTTTTTGGGAATTTTTCGATTTTTTGAAATAAAACAACAATGCATGCGAAAATTGAGACGTGCAAACAGAAATGCAGACACAGATATGGATGCAAAACCTCCCCAAACAAAACTGTACAATGTCCCATTATAAAAAGTAAAGGAAAAGAAATGCAAACTAAAGAGAAAGAGTTGGGAACTTACAAGAGTGCGCGCACCACGGACCTCCCCAAACCGAACGAGAAAGAGATGTCGCAATCGAAGCGTAGAAGTTGGCAGAATAATCCGTCACGGCAGTCGGTACAAGAGCAGCAGTTAGATCGAGAAAAAGCAGTACTCGATCGAACGATTTGTCCTGCGATTTCCTCGATCGAATCATTTGACCTCTCGATCGAGGAGTCCGAACCACAAATCCTCTCGATCGACTTCCTTGGGTTGCTCGATCGAGCATTATGGCTTGCAAAACCTCTCGATCGAATAATGAGGCTACTCGATCGAGATCAAAACCCTGCAATTAGATAACCACAGCCACGGAATACTACCAAAACGCGAAGACGAGTTCAAAGTCTAAATTCGAGCACGATTATTACAACACACAAAAAATAAAAAGCTAATTGTTCCAAAACAGAAATAGATGAAAAGTTAAAACTCCGGGTTGCCTCCCGGTAGCGATAGATTAAACGGTCCCAGCTCGACCTCCCTCTTTATCAACCAACACCACAAATTAATGGCCTTCTATAAGGCTTCTGACTGAATGCGGTAGCTTCAGCTAATGTCAAGTCAAAAAACGGCCTCCACAGCTTGGCAACTGAAAAATGGGAGCTCCTCATAGCACTTGGCTCCCAAACTTTATCCTCATAACGCGTCCTCTTTCTCAATGGCATAGCCTTATCAACACCTCCTCCTGGGTCGTCTATCCAAATATTTCCTGATTTCAAGCTACGAGCACCCATCACATCCCCTAGTTCTTTGTACTTGTAAAAACCTGTAAAAGGAGAAACAAAGAGATGCTCCTCCAATTTGCTCCCAGAAGAATAGGGCGGAGGTGTCATGACAACAGCAATAATATGTGACTCAGAAAGTGGCTCAGACAGGATGGCAACGGACTCTACATGAGGGATATTATCGCAAGATACGATAGGTATGGGTTCTCTAGGGTCATTGGACTTAGTAAAACCAAATCCTCTCCTCCGACCTGAAAGGTAAGTGTCCCAACCCCGACATCAACAATTGCACTAGCAGTGCACAGAAAAGGTCTTCCCAAAATGATGGGAACATTACGGTCCTGAGGTATGTCTAGAACAATGAAATCTACGGGAATATAGAAATTCCCGATCCTAACAGGTACATCATGTAAAGCTCCTTTGACCTTTACGTAAGAGTAGTCAGCAAACTGAATGGTCGTTCTAGGGCGCACAAACTTAGTCAATCCTAGTTGCATTGCAAGAGGTAAAGGTAAGATGTTGACACTAGAATCGAGGTCACATAAAGCATTATCGAACGAATGGGTCCCTATAGAACATGAGATAGAAAAATGACTTGGGGAAAATATTTTAGGGAGGGTCCCCTTCCTAAGAAGCATGCTACACCCTTCACTCATGGTTACGTTCATTACCGAGTCATTAATATCCTTCCTAGACCAATCAATTTGAGAAATAAAATTAGCATAAGGAGGTACCTGAGTTATCATCTCATCGTAGTGAGCCATGACGTCGAGAGCTCGTATACGGTCCAGAAATCCTCGGTGTGGGAGCAACCGTTGTGGGTAAGGAACTGATCGAGCGGTAAATCTACTCGGTTGAGCATCAAAGAGTAGTTGAAGAAAGGCCTCGTCGTCAGGAGTCCTCGATCGAGTATTTATATCTACTCGATCGAGGATTATATCCTCAATTCTGTTCGATCGAGTATTTTTGTTTACTCGATCGAATTCTTTTTCCTCATACTTGCTCGATCGAGCAATTGCAGCAGCTCGATCGAGAGGCTTGTCCTCTAATTCACTCGATCGAATACTGTCAGGTACTCGATCGACATGATTACTCCTCGATGCTCTTGAATCAGCCTCATCTCGTTCAATTCCTTTGCTCAAATCGTTCACTTGGACTTGCAACTTCTCAAGACGGATAGCGTGGGAGTTTGATTGCACCTTTAACGTCAATGCCTTTATCATCTCGAATATTTCAGCGATCTCATTATTTTCAGCAGGTGGAGGGGTTTGTTGCGGTACCGGTTGTGGCGTAGAAGCAATGTAGTAATTACCACAACCCCAAGATTCCACTACAACAAATTGACACTTGCGCCACGATTTATGCCACGGGAATTTATAATTTGTGTCTAAATTTTGTTTAGCCATGGGAAAAAAATTATTCACTATTTTAGAAAAAAATTTTCCCACGGGAAAATTTTTCCCGTGGCAAAAAGTCAATTGCGCCACGATTTAGGTTACAGTCGTGGCTAATAATCATTTTTGCCACGAACAATGTCACACCCATGGCAAATATATATTTAGCCACAGATCATTCCGTGGCCAATATTTCTTTAGCCACGGCTTACATATTGTCCGTGGCAACATAGTTGTTTACCAACGAAACTAGTAACAAACACCAGTGGCTAAGATTTTCTTCAGACTTTTATCAAGATATTTTATATTAAGGTAAACGTAAAAACTTGGTTTTGTAAGAAATAAAAGGAAAATACAAAAGCTGAATGAAACTTAATCAAATATACATAATATGAAAAATTTAAATGTAAAATTTTGAAAATATTTCAATTAATTTAATAAATATTTGGTATTTGTTTTTTTAGTCTAATAAGAAATGTAAAACTTCTATAAAATGATACACACGGAAAGAAAATTACCATCGTCTTAAATTTTTTATTTTTTTTACAGATTAGAATAATATTTAGTGGTTTTTTCATAACATCGATAATTTACTAAATAATTAATTCATTTTTTGTTAAATTTTATAATATTGAATCACATTATTTAGAGACCGCATCACATTTAAAGAGAAAGTATGTCCAATTAAATAATTAACTTATAAACACCTATCATTGAGAAGTCTGAAACTAATATATTCTTAAGTTTTTCATTAGAAAATTGATTTACAACTTTATTTGTAAAATATTTCTAGAAGAACTTGAATTCGAGATGTTAAATTTGAAAAAAATTGGGGAAGTTTTTAAGGAGAAAAAAAAGACAATTAGATTTATAATATGAGTAAATAAAAAAAAAGTAGTCTAAAAAATTAAATTCAAAATGATTTCCAATAAATCATTGAATAAAATGGAACAAAAAACATATTGATAAAATTACCGATATAAAAAAAACAGTATAGAAAAACATTTTAATTATTGAAAATAAGCGTATCACACCGAAAAGTAAAATGGAAATTAAAATAATATATTTACATGTGTAATAATGTGAAATTTTGTTAACAAAAAAAATATCAAAAATAATGAAAAGAACTCAATTTAGAGAAAACAAAAATTTGTACGATCTTTTCTGTATTTTTTGGCAAAAACGGATTATTTTCGAGTTAATAATGCTTGGTCATTTTTTTAAAACTCGGTCATTTTTTTAAAACTCGGTCATTGACACCCATTTGTAATCATTATTTAAAAGTGATCATTACTTAGTAAAAAGTGATTAAACTTTTTTTCGTTAAAAATACGACGATCTTACAAATAGTATTTGTGTGAAAAAATATATGAAAAAATGGATAAAAGAGAAATAAAATAAAAATGCCGACAAATGAAAAAAATAAAAAATAATATATTAGGGAAAAAAATATAAGGAATATTTGATTAAATAGTTTGGATAAAATGGTGTTGTTGAGTCGGGCAAAAAATGACCCGAGCATCATTAGTCGGGAGGTCAACATTGAAAACTCGAGTAATTTGAGAAAAATAATAGTTTTTTTGCAAAAATATGTAAATCATTTAATATTTTTTCGCAAGAATAATAGTGAAGGTAATTTTGAAGGAAAAGAATATAATTTAAAAAGGTTTCAAAGTGTTAACTATATCAACAAGTTTAAGTTTCAATTTCGGTAGCTCATCATAATAACTTCACAGTTAAGCGTGCTCAGGTGAGAGTAGTCTTGGGATGGGTGACCTCCTGTAAAGGATATACGATTTGCAAAAGTGAATGACTTCTGATTGTAAGTAACGAGTTGAGATAACTAGCCAAACAAGGATTAAAGCTTGACAAGATTCCATATGTAACCAAATGTCTTTGGTAGTGTGGTGGTTGCTCACCTCATCCCTTAACCATGAGGTCAGGGGTTCGACACCTACCCATGAGAATGGAGCAACTCTTTGGCCAGCCGATTACCTCTTCGTGAGAGCACCCGCGGTGAGGGGATGATACACTATTGTTTACGGTGGACACCCCGGTTTCATTAGACCAAACAAAAAAAGATTTCACATGTGAAATTATTTTCATTATAAGTAAAAAATAATATTTTACATTTTGTTTATTTATTTTTTATTTTTTTGTTTGCCACGAGAATAATTTTGGCCACGAGAATTAATTTTTGGCCACGGGAATTATTAGCCACGTGAGAATCTGTGGCTAAAAATATAATTTTAGCCACGTTCTTGTTTTTCACGTGGCTATCTGTTAGCCACGGCCACTTGGGCCACGGAAGGTATTTCCTTGGCAAAGAGCTTTAGCCACGGGAAATTAGTACTTGCGCCACGAATTTAGTCGTGGCCCAAGTGCTCAATTGTAGTAGTGTTCCTTCCTCTCCCAATCGACGGATTTTTCAGCTTGGGCTTCGAACTGTGCAATCAATCGGGAAATGGACGTCATCTTGGCAAAAGGGATCGAAGGTACTCAAGCCTTCCCTTCGATAATCTCCCTCCGTAGCCTATCTAATAAACCTGTGGGCCTATCAAAACAACACTAAAAAAAAGATAAGAACAACCCCAAGGTACTTAGCCTTCCCTTGAGGCGAAAAGCAGACAAAATTAAACATATAAAAAGCGTCGCCTCCCCGGCAACGGCGCCAAAAGAAACGAGACAGATATAAAATAGTTCAGAGAAGAGGGATATGCTAGGAATTCGGGTCACTGTGTCGTCAGCATTATCGGTATAAACTAGGTTGGTCAGATTATTGGTAGGAAGGACTAGGTTATTACAGTCACGTCTCTAACCCGACTATACCTTCCGGTCTTAAGTCGCCCTAAGGTCATTTCTGCTTGACCTCCGCCCTCACAAAAACTAATTATTATTGCTAAGCAAGCCTTACCCTTCCAATCTTCCGATCTAGGTCGGGGTTTAACTAAACGAATGGTCTCCTGCGTATACTCATTCAACCAAACATCATATAAATTGCTCAACAACAATTCATACCGCAAAACTACCCATCCCGGTTATAACCTATCATGCATAAGACACAGTTTCCCTCATCCCGGCATATAAAAAAGTTAGCTACTCATAACGTAATTATAAACGAATACAACTACGATATTCATACTAACAATTGACATGCTATAAAATGGGATAAAATCAGAACGATAAACACTGAGTGAACAAGGGCTGTAAAACCGTAATAAACAAGCAGGAGGGTATGATTTTCCAGGCTAAAGACGGGAATAGGGCGAGAAATAGGACCCAAAAACCGCTGCAAATAAGCGAGTATAAGCAGAATGATTATGTGATAAAACTAGATGGTAACAGAGGTGATAAGGGAAGGGTAAGACAACAACAAAACTTGTAAGACGAAAGAGAAACAGGGACGAAAACGAAAGAGAAAACAAGCATAAAAACAGAGAACGAAACGCGCAGAACGAAGCAAGTGAAAGAAGAAGTAAGGCAGATCATACGAATTAACAACAACAGCAATAACAGTAAGAATAAAATTAAGAGAGAAAGATTACAATCGTAAGAATCCGACCTAAGAAGAAGATCGAAACCGATTACAATCCTTTAGTTTAATTTGTAAAAAAGAACATAAAACAAAGTATTTTAGTTTTGAGAAAAGTGGCTGCTAAAAGAGTAGAAAAGAGAGTTCTGAAAAATGCCAGATGACCTCAATGAACTCACAAACGAGTCCTTAAATAAGACACAAAATAAAAACTGACAAAAGCTCTCGGGAAAACTGAACAGTCACCCGACAAGGCTCTCGATCGAGAAGAAAAACCTCTCGATCGAGAAGAATAGCTATCAGAAGTTCTCGATCGAGAAGAATGACTATGAAAAGCTCTCGATCGAGAAGATTAAGTGCCAAAACCTCTCGATCGAGGAGATTAAGAACCAAAACCTCTGGATCGAGAAGATTAGTGTCTGATCGAACAAATAAAGTTCTCGATCGAGCACTTCTCAGCGTGTAATTCCTGCACTGCGCGCTGAACTTCAAATGGCTGCCATTTCTTCGTTACTCACTCAAATCAAGCGTTCTTGGTGGCGTTGGAAAGCTAAGAGGATAAGTTCTCATCACCAATTAGAATCACCTGATTATCTGTTGTAAAACTCGAGATATGGCTCTCCAAAGTAGGCATTAGCAAATTGAAGCTCTTCCTTTGCTTGATAGACTTTCATTGCTCCTATGCGCATCTCAAAACGGCATTAACAATCTTCGATTCAACTCTTCTCCTAAATGCATGCATAAGGACATGTTTTAGGCTCGATTATGATCTTCTCCGGCTCATATCTGCAAAATAGCAAAACAAACCAAAGTAGACTATTCGGGGGATATTCATAGTGAAATACTACGGAATAAGCATGGAAATGCGTGCTAATATGGCCTAAAAGGTCTACATAAAATACACACATCATCTTACAGAACTCAATGAAGGCATTATTATCAAATTTTGTTCCATGATCAATACATATAGTTACTAGGTTGGATTTATATTTGTTTTGGACAAGTTTCATAAGACTCACGGATTCATCAAAAGTTTCGTCTTTAGAATGTAGAAAAATTGGCCAAACAAATCTAGAATAATCATCAACTAGAACGAATACGTACTTGGAACCACCTATGCTTCTTACTTTCATAGGTCCACACAAATCCATGTGTACTAGCTCAAGATCTTGATTTGTACTCACCATTTTTTTCGGCTTAAAAGATGATTTGACGTGTTTGCAACGAGCACATGTATCACACATCTTTTCTTGGTCAAATTTGATCTTTGAAAGTCCTTTAACCAAGTCCCATATTTTGAGTTTGGTTAGAATTGGTGAACCAATATGACCAAACCTCTTGTGCCAGAGACACGGTTCTTCTAAGGTAACTTTCATGCATGAGAGAGAGTTAGTAGGTACAACATTTAAATCAATCATATAGACATTTTTATTTCTATGTCCTTCAAGGATTACCTTACTTGTACCTTCAATAATTATACGACACGTATCTGCGTGAAAAACAACATTGTTTCCTTTGTCGCATAATTGAGATATACTTATTAAATTATGTTTCAGACCACTTACTAAATATACATCGCGTATGGCATGAGATGATGAGATACCGATCTTACCAACTCCTATGACTTTTCCCTTTTTGTTGTCGCCAAAGGTGATTTTTCCTCCGTCAAAAGGTTTTATAGATAGGAATAGGTTTACGTCGCCTCTCATATGCCGAGAGTAACCACGGTCGAGATACCAAAGATTATTCTCCTTAGCGACAACCTGCACAATTATGTTCAAAGACAGTTTTTAGGTAACCAAGCATACTTGGGTCCTTTGTAGTTAGTTATCATAAACACGCCTTCCTTTTTAACCCAAACTTGTCTTACATGAGTGTTCTTATATTTATAATTTTGGGGTTTAGACGTTATCTTATGAGTCTTTAGAGTCCATTTGGGCGTTTGACTTTTGGGCGTTGTTGGCTGGGGAATATTAGTGGTTCTGTTGATTTGGGGTAGGTGCATTGGTAGAAACAAAATAAAGAAACAACAACTTAAGGAAGGACCACAAGCTGTCACTTTTAGTCCTTGGAGATTGTTGCTTTTCCCTTATTTCTGCTTTTCCTTGGGATAAAACAAAGTCTCATCATCGTCTTAACATTCCTCATTATTTTTTGGTCATTTATGCACATTAATTAAGGTTGATGGACGACACCTCGAAGTCTCCTTGATCCCTATGATAAGAATACTTATCAAACAGATTTCTCAGCACAGCTACCTACCTATGTTTCAGGCCTTAGTTGTGGCATCTATAAATCCCTGCTTTGGATGAATCAAAATCCCCCATAGGTACACAATGAAAGCCAAAAGAGTTATATTTTTTTCAAAAAGGCTCACTAAAAAAAATAGGCCCAGCTTGAGATATTAAGTTTTGTGTACTGACAGGTCAATTTCAGAAACTGCATAGCATTTCTGCGTGACAGGCTTTGAAAGCTTACTGTGACAAATCTACTCATTCAAACCTGTGGATTCAAACTCCCAATGAAAGTAGACTCTCTCAAGATTTTATAACTATAAAGAACACAAATTTTTACCATCTAAATTTTAAGATATGGCCATCTGAATTCAAACCAGCAATTCTAAAATTGTTGATGAATCTCAGATTTGTCTATCTCATTTGGAAATTGTTTTTCTCACAAAATAAAAATGGCTTTTGGTCCTATTCCAAAACTCATGGTCAATTGTCATATTAAGCTTTCAAATGAATCAAGAATAAAATGATTTGTATGAGTAAAACGTGAGATATGATGCTTGAAAAATCAGGCCAAATTTGGATGCAAAAATTGTATGAAGGCTGTCCAATTTAGTGCATAAAGGAATTATATTCGACGTAACAGACATTATGACAACAGTAAATATTTTCAAATTGTTATCTTAGAATGTAGTAAAAATGAAAAGAGGAAAGAAATAATCGGAATTTGTAGTACGGAGATTTTACACTCCTGCGCTCAGGCACGGCCACTCGAGACTGAGAGCATTGGAACGATATTTGAACTTTACCCATAAAATATTGTAGAAGAGATAAAGAGAGGAAGTGAGTGAGTTGTGTTTTTTTAGGAAGGGTGAGTGTTGTTTATATAGCAAGGAGTAGAAAACTCTGGTTTACTCACCAATGTCGGACAACACTAGTTTCCTCACCAATGTGGAACAACTTGTGTTTCTTCACCAATGTCAGTAACACTAGTTTTCTTACCAATATAGTACAACACTTATTTGCTCACCAATGTGAAAGAAATAATAAAACACTTGACTAAAAAGAGCCCCTATTTCCAACGGACCCAACAAACATCTTCTGATAAAAAAACCCTAAATTATGCTCCATAATATCTATTTTTCAGTGTACCAAAAACAATATCTATTTTTTAGAACAAAATTTTGTAGTGTTGTGCAACTGACGAGTCTTGACTCTTGAGAAAATTTCACAGATATATATATATATATATATATATATATATATATATATATATATATATATATATATATATATATATATATATATATATATATATATATACGACTCCACTAGCAAAGCTAAAAACAACCCAAAAAAAGACAATGATCCCTTCCGTCATCTTTACTCTACTCACTCTTATCCTCCTCCAAACTCCCATGGTTAACTCCAACAATCTCATCAGCCAAACATGCAAAAACTCATCAATGAATGATCGAAACATCAATTACAACTTCTGCATTAAAGCCTTTCATTCATCTCCATCGAGTCACGACGCTAATCTGAGTAGATTAGGGTTAATCTCAATTAACCTAGTTAAACACAACTCTTCATATACAACTTCCTTCATTAAAAGGCTAATAGGAAGCCATGTGTTGGATAGTATAACCAAGAAAGGGTTGAAGGATTGCCTGGAACTTTACTCAAATTCGGTTTCGACATTGTTTGAGGCAGCTAGAGATTTTAGAGCCAGGCGTCTTGATGATGCTAATGTTAAAGTAAGCTCGGTTATGGATGATTGCTCAACTTGTGAGGATGGGTTTGATGATATTGGTGTTTTTTCTCCATTGACTAAACAAAATAATGATACCTTTCAATTATCTGCAATTTCACTAAGCATCATTCATATGCTGCATTATTATGTCTTATAATAACACAGTCTTATAATTTAATTTGAATTATCTCTCTTTCTTTTTTTACTATAATTGTTTGTGTTTTAGTTTACATGAAATTGCTAGATAGTTAATTACTTGCATAACCTTAAGTTTGGGATCGTTTAGTTATCCACTAAATAACACGGGAATTGGAGTTCATGTGAGTTTTAAAATGGGCATACACTCCACTTCACAAAAAAATGGACGTTTCGTTGGATTCCGCATCTTCTGTAGCTGAGAGAGTTGCTTATCTATACCCCTCTACTTTCTCTTCATTGCAATCAAACAATATTTTATAATTGACATATTCTAAATCACGTGTTTTAGGAATACTAATTTCTAAGTACAACCAAACGACTCCTGAATACTATTTCCTCATTTTGGAGTGTATCTTCAAAAAACTTTGTACCATGCTTTCATACTAAATAACTGAAGGAGATGTTTATTTTTTAGTTGTTGGTTTTTATATTAATTTGAACTTGACTTTGTGTTGAATTGAGTTATCTATGAGTTTTATCAAGTACTCCATTTAGGGTAGGCCGACTTTGCTAACTAAATCAACCATGATTGCTATTCCCTCCCACGCTATGCAGTGTATCCCGCTCCCCTCCCCTCTACTATTCTCATTGATATTGACATGCTGACGAGAAGTTTCCCGTGGGCTAGCCATTTGTCTAATAAGTTTAACCTAGCGAATCAAAGCGGCTAAACCATTTAATGATGCCTTCTCGACTAAGCTGTGTTGGAAACTCCTTTTGAACAACTCTTGTTTTGCCTCAAGGCCATTCGTAGTAAGTATCTAAATTCTCACCCCTCCCGCTTGTCCTTTAGATACGGCTCTTACATTTGGAAAAACATCGGAATTGGGTAGCCTATCCTTAAGAACCATCTAACCTGGTCCATCGGTGACAAAGCTTCTATCCATTTATGGGATGATGTGTGGTTTAGTATTGGACCTCTACGAGGCGCTATTTATGGACCGCTTAGCGCTCTCTGTATCAATGCGAAACTTAGTTTCATCATTGTTGACGGAATTTGGTGGATGAGCTTTGTTCTTCCGGACCGAATTATTTCATCCCATGTTGGATCTGCTCACTACCTTCCTTACTCTTGTGGGCAAATTGTCCTTAGGTGAATTGAAGCCTATTACTCTCTCTTTGATCCACACCCCACCTCGGACTAGTCATGGTTGTGGGAAATTCTCTCTCAGCCTAAGATTATAGTGTTTATGTGGTTAGCTTGGTGGGATAAAATTCCCACCAAGTGGCCCTCTTTAATAGAAGCATCTTCCACCCCCCTTCTTTTTTCTGTCTCTACCTTAGTTCTCCCCTCGAATCTATGATCCATGTGCTTCACTATTGTAGCTTTGCTAATAGTGTGTGGTCTATCCCTTGCATTAGCCAAGACTTCTTCACCTCTGACCTTACTCAATGAATTTTCGCTCTAACACTACTTGAGAGACTTTGTTCACCTTCCTTATTTGGCGTCTCTGACAAAGACGCTTCGACCTTACTTTCTCATTTGCTGTCCCCCTTAACCCCTTCAATACTGTGACTTGAGTGTGTGCTAATGATCGTGGCTCTTCATTCCATCCCCTCTCCTTCCTCCTCCTCCTTCCCTTTTTCTGCCTTGAGCTCTTCTAATAGCTCCACCCCGCCCCACTAGGGATGGTTTTTGACGGCTAGAGGTCTTGTAAATAACGTTTTGGTTGCATCTGATTATATGAATGTTATAAACTTTATTTTGAGGACGGATGTTCCTTGTGGTACCTATGCTAAGATTATTCATGAATCATGAGTGTAGGGATTTTTTGCAGAATTGACCCGTTTAAGCTCGTTTATTAGAGGACAACGCTCAACCGTATTGTTGACGTACTTGCACTCATCTCTACCTTAGATACTATCTTGTCCAAAGGTTGTTTTGAGTGCGAATTTTCCCATCCTTTCGAACTACATCTTCGTACAAGTGACTTTGTTTCGGCTATTACACCACTGTCCCTCGACCCGCCCTTTTGATATAATCAACTTTTTTTTAACATTATTTATCTAAGCTGATTTTTATCTAAAAAATTACTCTATTTATTGAGAGGTCATTTTTTTATCTATACTTTTGGCACAACGATAAGCTCTTGGAATGTGAACGGCTTGTGATTGTAGTTAATAAATGACAACTGCACAAATGAGTGAATACCCTAAAATAGAATATGAAAATAAATAATTAGGAAAACAATTAAATGTATTAAACAAGTTTAAGATGCACAATAACAATATAGTGCTCCCCATATGCACATACATATATTTCAAAAATAAGTAAATAGAAAAAAGGTGTTATTCTACGCACAAGAAAACATCATGTTGTCAGAACATCATATATTTAGCCTATCTTGAATGATTTACTTTGTTTTTATGATATGATTGCGTGAACCATCACTAGAGCACTATATGTACGAAATGATGTATATAATTCCTCAACTTTTGTTTCACAAAGGCTTCCAAATCTACAACCCCTATAAATGTGCAAACTTGGTAAATTATGAACAGTAGGCCAGTAACTTTCGTGCCTAGCATGTGATGAATAGCGTCGCCTTTGTCATCTTCTACTTCTGAACGGTTATAAATACCGAGGCATGATGCTCTGTTTTTTGTTTAAGAGGTAATTGTCTGTTCTTCTTTAATGTGTTGTTTTTAGCTTTCGTTAGGTTTATTTATTAATCTTATACATTTGCTGAATTTTAGTGATGTTGCTTTAGTTAATATTATTAACTGATTTTATCGATCAATAATGCTTCCTAATCGACCCCTGTTTTCACTGTTGACAGGTTGATTTGCATTGTCTGTTTTTAAGCTTGTTGTTTTAGAATTCCGTTTTGTCTCTTTATTCTTTATTATTCTCATCTGCTTGAGTTTAATTCTTCTGTAATCAATAATCGGTCTGTGTTTTGCTAATTGTTCCTTGATTTCTCTGTTTTAGGTGGTCAAAGTGTGATTCGGTATGCCTATGACTAACATTGATGAGGTGCATTATCTTCAAGAACGGATTGATGGTATTGTTAATGGATTTCGTCCCTTGTTCTATCGTTTGATGGTTGTTCTGAACAACGATGTTATTTGGAACCTCATGAGGCGGGAGGGTTTCGGACTCTCATCGTTAAAATTGACAATGACTCGCCGGTACAAGGTTCAGAGACCTGTTATTCCTGATGAGAGCATAACTAAGGGTATGTTTAATCTGCTTGGCTTTAATTGGATGTATGATTCAAATTAATTGCTTTTAGGCCTTCTGATGAACTTTAACTGGCTGTTCTGCAAATCATCTTCATGTACTTGGTTATTTTTCATTTTCTTCTGAAAACTTGCTTTCTGATTTCCATAGAATTGGTCATATGGTTATTGGTTGTGCTTACATATTCTGTGATTTAAGGAGCTCCGATTCTCTTTTGGAACCTGTTTTCCTTAGTTTCTTCATCTATATGCTTACTTTTCTATGCATTGTCAACTGCATATTCTATTTATTTGTTTAACTTTACACATCTTTATCAACTTGAGAGTTCTCACTTTCTGATGTAGATTGAATTGGTTAACTGATTATTGGTCAGGCTTGGTGTCAATGTGTCAATACTTGAATAGTAAACTTGATTATTGTTAGTGCTCACATATTATGTTATTGACCTTTTTAAATTTCATTTAGTGTGTCGGTACTGAAGAAGTTAACTGACATAGTGGTGTTTTTGTGTTACACAGAAGTGGTTGCCATGAAAAGGGTTGAGTTAAGCAACTTAGAGGTTGAGGTTGTTGAGTTCTTCAAGAGATGTGAAACTATTGTTCCTCATATGACTCTATATCATCTATGCATGGCTACAGGTGAGGTATTCGGAACGAATTTTAACAAGCTTGATATATATGAAATCTATTATAGTCATCTGGAAGAAGAGCTATGGAAGCCAAATTGTTCCTCGTCTGATGGTTGTTCTACGGATTAGGGGTTATAGTGGTTCAGAGAGTCTCGCTGATGAATTTGTGATGTATTATCTTAGTTGTTCTATGGACATGTTATTTGTTCTGCAATCTAGCAACAGTTTATGGTGCTGTAATTTTTTACATATGTTTAATAGAAGTTTTAGTTTATTTAACATGTATAATTGTCTAATCGGCAAACTGTAATCATAGTGCTGAAATCTTTGATCTTGAGATTATAGGTTGTTTGGGTAGGTAAGTTGGGGTGTTGTCTTGTCAGAAGACCTTACTTTTGCCCATACTTTAAGTACTAACAACCACTGTAGTAGTATTGGTTATCTAAGTTTGCAAGCAACTTTAAAGGAGCAGAAATTATTCTACTGTTCACTCATATGTACTATAGTGTGGAAGCGGAAGTTGAAGTTGTGTCCCTCCATTTACTTAGCTGATTAGTATAGCTAACTACGAAAATTTAGAGCAGTGTCTATACATTATTCCTATGTTGATAGATGGCTTTCGGTTAATTATGATAGCTGTTGGATGATTACGATTGTTTGCTTTGTTACACGCAACTGGAAGCATATTTCTGGTACATTGTTCCTGGCGTTGTTGTTCATGTCTTGTAAATATATGTCGGATTTTACATACATTGTATTTATAGTATTTACGTTTAATGAATTAGTTATTTGCTCGTATAAATGCCTCTATCAGTTCCTCCATTTAAGGACTGTTGTTGGTGGCGCAAGCATTGCTTTCTGCCTGTTGTCTGTTGAATTCGTGTGTTACATGGTTCTACGTACCAGAGTTGCCTGTTAGATGTGTTTAATTGCGGATATTGTTAATGTCAGCTTCTGAATATACGTAAACGTCAAACTTTTTAAAAAGGTGATATTCTTGTTATTATAATTTTAGGCATGTCTATACGCCTTACGTTTCAGCTTATGTATCCCGTTTGCAGTCGCTATGTCCCTACATTTGTTCAAAAAGTTCATTGTTGTATAAATATGTCACCGGTGTAAAAACTTCGCATGTACATCCCGTTTGCAGACCCTATATCGCTTCCTGTGTAAAAATAAAGCAGAATTGACAAATATGTCGCTTGTGTATAAACTTCACATATATTTGCTTGTTCAAGTCGGAAAAGTCCAGATAAACATATAAACCGTCGTTTTGTTTGAAGCCTATAATTTTTTACAGAAGGCTTTATTATTTAGGTCTGTTGCAAGTAATTGGTCTGTAGTGTTCTAAGTTCTGAGTTAGATACTAATGTTAGGATTGTTTTTCTGACTTGAATGATTACCTTACTTCTATGACCGCATTATAGATTAACTATTCTTACACTCAATTCTATACACTAGGTAATGTAATTGTTGTACTTTTCCTATATTTAGGGGACAACTGGTTTAGTTACTTTCCACTTATATCTTTAAAATAACTGATACACAGTGGTTATAGTACCCGACCTTTCTGTTGCAGTCTTTATATAAGCTCAAGCATTAATAACTTGGCATTCTGTAGTTTCATTACCTATAATTCATTGTCCTATTTTAGGTTTGTTTGAAATGAACTCTAATCATGCAGTCTAAAATAGTATTGTATATGGTTGTTTTTAATATGCTTTGTGGTGTTGTTAAATGGATACTACTAATTCTAAACAGCTTGATAAGTGTGCTATTACATTCTGAACTATTATCTTTCATATCTGAAGGCTTGCCTCGACGAGTCTTTTTTTGGACGATGATTGTTACTGTTTAATTGTTTGTTCTTTAAATTGGGTGGAGGGTGGGGTGGCCAAATGTCAGGGTGGCCTAATATCAGGCAGTGTGGTAAACTTCTATTCCTATGTGTATATATAGCATGTTTTTATTTGTTTGTCCCGGGCTTCTGGTAGTCTCTGAAATGTAAAATGCTTTTTTGTTCAGTACCTCGTTCTGTTTCAGTGCAAAGTATTTTCGATCTTTGATTTGAAGGTACTAATTTATAGCTCAATTTCACAACTATTCGGCGTTATGGCACTCTATCTATATATTCCTGCTGATATACTTCCCTGCATTCATTTTGCTTTTATAATGGTTGTTATATTTGCTGAAATTGCAGATGGCGCTTGCTACTCCATTACAAATAGTGGTTCCTTATCATCCTTTACTTAAACAGATCACTGCCGAATTGCAGTTCCCTGATCCTGCGTATCATGTTCTAGAGTTGTCTGTAAATAGCGTTTACGTCGTAGTGGAAACGAGGTATCGTTATCGTTGCTCTAATGAGCTTGAGAAGCTTACGTATGTGTGCGAACGTGCTGATACACTTGAAGACTCGTGTGAGCTTGCTGCTAAGAAAGCTGTGCACAATCTTGTTCGACGATGGGCATTAGTTGTTGAGGACTTCTCGTTTGAGCGGTGTGATGTTCTTAAGCATTGCAGTGAATTGTATCATCTGAAGCGCAAAGAGCTACAGAGTATCTCCAAGAATGTTTTAAACCGTGGAGTAGGTGGAACTACATGTGGCCAGCGTGTCAGAACTAATCACATTTGTTTGGAATATGTGCCTCTACTTAGAAAGATTATGAAGACCCTACTAATACAGTGTACTCCGTTGGAGTCTGTTATGCATTCTGCAGGGAACTACAGCGCTTGGATTACTATTTTGTCCTCCGCCAGCCCTACTTATAACCCAATATTTATTGTATCAAGGCGTGAAACTCTTGCTGATGCTAGAAACTGTTTAGCTAAGAACGTTGTCATGTACTTGGCATTGGCTTACAACCTTGAAATCATTGACGTCAACTATCAGTCTTCAGAGACTGAAATGGCTGCATTGTTATATAACCTTGAGATAGAGAGTTATTTGTCTATGAGGGGGCGGATGTATGAGATATTTGATGAGCCTATTTTTTCAAATAATCTTATTGAACGGGATGATCTTGCATCTGGACATGGAGTTGATGACACTGCAATTATTACACCGGCCTCTCCTACAAAGGACACAGTGCATACCCGTTTTGGAAGTCCTGATAATGTCGTGTACTGCCTGTCGGGTCCCATTCCTGTTCCTTATATGCTACCAGTGGTTCGTGACTTGGGCTGCTGAAGTAGAGTGGATGCTTAGTTATCTGAATATGGTTGAATGATATGTGTGGTTTCAATCTATGGATGTGACATTTTGTGAAACTGAGATGACGCTCTCTCTAGCTCCATTGTTATTGCTTCTTGATTAGCTTTTTCCTTTTACGGTGGTAGCATCCCTAAAGATTAAGTTGTATCACGTATGGTATCTTCATGTATGCATGTTTTGATGTTATTGGAAGATTAATGATTACGTTTAGTGTCTGTATTGTTAGTACATGGCTAACGTGTATCACCATTATATCGGTTTTTAATGCATATCTATATAATATGGAGTAGATTGGTTTGTAGCGGGAATTGCTTCGGATTGTGTGAACATGGCCAATAACAAGTGGGGCGTAATTACTATTGTTTTGTCAGTCAAAGCGTATCTTAGAATAAGGTTTACGATGGCTCTTAGTGAAAAAAAGGTATAATCTTCAGAAATTTCATGTTTGTGATAAATGTATCTAGACTACTTTTGTACAGAAAACTGATGTATAATCACGCCGGATTATACAGTAGTTACACTGATTGCAATCTTCAATATACATGGTTCCTATGTTTTCCGCTTTGGTTAAGTGTACGTCAAATTCAATAAATCAAGCCCACGCTGTTGAGCATGTTTGTCTGGCTGTGATATCTACGCTGTAGTTTGAATTTATTTTTATGTATAAACCTTTTTTCCGAGATTTAAGTTAATGCTGCAGGTTGTCCTTCATTCACTTTAGATAGTTAAACACGTCTATAACTATGGCTGTGGTACTGTTGTGTTCAGTAACTATACTGATTGAGTGTGTACAGTTTAATATTGGGGATGGTTAGGATACAAGGTAGTTAACTAATTGTTGGATATGTTTATAGTACATACTTGTAGATATGCAGAAGTAATGTCCTGTCAGAAACACTTAACTTCACCCATACTGTCTAACAAACTGTTCCTCCACTTGTGAGTTAATATAGTCATTAAAGCTTGTTTACAGGTAATATAAATATCTGTAGATGTTATTGCGGAAGTTGTATGTATACTTCTTGCGAACTCATTTTAAAAGGTCTTTTTTTATTCCATCTTTTTATTTTATTATTGGTGCCCAATGCCTGGAAATATGTTTTATGATATCTAATGTTTGTTAGTACTCGTATAACAGAATGTCACAGTCTAGGCAGAGCGCTAGATCCCTTGCAGGCAGAGATGGTGGGTATTCTATAAGAGCCAGGGTAATTGAGAAAATCAGCATACATGGATCCTTAAGTGCGTGTGATCTCGAGTGTCAGCTGATTACGTTTGAAGATGAAAAGGTAATTGTTTACATACTTACATTACAGTTCCTATATGTTTTAAACGTTGTAAGGTATAGTTTTATGGATAGTCGTCGTACTATTTTGTGTATTTAATTCGGGACGTTATCATGGTACCGCTGCGAGTTATGTGTCAGTCTTTCGTGATAATGTACGTAATTTTACTTTTCTTACTGTAATAGCATGGTTAAGAGAGTAGTTTAAGTTTTGCACTCGCCCCTGTATTATATTTTATGTTTCTTACAGACAGTTGATACCTCTGGGGTTTACCTAAACATTGGAATTGCTAATGATGAACACATTAGTATGTTGAATTCTCTTAGTCAGTACCCTCTTAAAATGAGCGATTGATAAAGGTAGATTTCAGGTTACTAAAACCATTTTTAAAAACGACTATTTTGTGGTGCATAGGTGGTTAATGCTGTTGAGATACTACTTCTGTCATTGTAGGGTGCTAAGATAAGGACGGCGTTTTATAATGAAGAGTTGGAGTTGTTCGGTGATATCATGGAAAATAATGTGGAATATGAAATCACTAATGCTAGAGTCAGAGTGGTTGGAGGTTTCTGCTTGGGCCCTCGGGATCACCAGGTTTATGAAATTATATTCAATAAAGATACCGTTGTTCAGCCTGTGTGTGATGGAGCTGTTATCGTTCCTGAAATTTATGTAGCTATCGCATCCATCCCGCGAAGGCTATCCTTGGAAAATCAATATAGTAAGGCATGATTTACCATTTATGTTTTAGATGACCTGGGTGATTATTAACGCAGACGTTTGGGACTTCTTTTATATATGTAGATGTAATAGCTGTAGTTGTCTTCGTTGAACATATATGCCAAAAGCCAAGACCAGCTGGTCATACTTCTGAGATATGTGAAGTTTTCATAATTGATCAAAGGTATGCGATGTTAACAGCTGCGATTCCGTTGGAGGTATTGGTTCATCATTTGGTTATTTGTATCATTTGATCGTTGTTTATGTTCTGTGTGTTCCTTCTGCGCAGTTTCGAGCAGGTTACACTTATAACTGTGTGGGAAAGAACAATTGTAAAACAGTTCAGGAAATTGCAGTGTAATACAGGATCCTACCCTGTTGTCAGCTTCACGCATCTGAGAACGTGTAACCGAAATGGTCGGTGATTTACAGTTGTATATAGAAATGTGCTAAGGCAATTTTCATGTCTCTTTTACTGATAATGAGTTGTGTAGGTTTCTCTTTTGCGACTACCAGAGAGACAACTGTGAACGTCAACCCAGAGGGTGACATGGCTGATACTCTGCGCGATTGGTAAGGAATTTAATATTGATGTTAGTTTATATCCTTTGTTTACATGGTGGTAATGTCGAATTGTTTCAGGCAAGCTGCTAATTACGCGTGCCTTAGTTTAAAAAATTGTTTACTGTGCAACGTTCGTCGCCCGACTGATGAGCGCGTTATCACCACAATTGGATGGCTTCTTCAACAGGATGTATGTATACCTCTTTTAGATACTACTGAACTATTTTTAACTGACATGTTTCAGAGAGACGTAATCTGCCGGTATCTAATGTTTCTGATTTGTTGGACATTCATTGTTAGTAACTGTCTGGACAACTGCTAAGAACGGTCGCTTAAACTACATACTGCTTTAATGTACTATTAGGGGAGAAGCATTTACCAAGAAGAACGTTTCTGGCTGTGTGTGCATTTTGCTAATATGGATCGGATGAACATCCAATACTACACCGGGTGTAGCAACTGTGGAACTGGTGGTTACGAAGATGTAGGCGTATTGTATACATGTTATACGTGCATACAGGAGAATGTCGTCTCCACTCCAAGGTACGATATTAGTGACCAGCAAGTTACATCCTCTTATGCTTACGTTACTTTGACATCTCAATCGTACAGGCTGATGGTTGTCCTTGACGTCGCGGATGATACTGGGGCTTGTACTTTCACTGCACTTACTAATAATGCAGAGAAACTACTGGACCCAGACGCAAATACTCTCTACTCTATGCTACCGCAGGTATTCATTCCTTGTTCTGTTATCGTTGTCAATGTGGTAGTCAGGTGTACGTGCTTGAGAATATAGCTAATGAAGAAATGGTGTTACAAATTTACTATTATCCGGATATGATAAATTGTTGATATGCGGATTTTATGAAACTGAAACAGGAAAAGGAGGACTATCTTTCTCAAGCTGAAAATCATTTGAAGACTAACCAGTTTTACATCCAAGTGAAGCCAACTAAATCATTTTACTTAACTCGTCATTTGGATTGGGAATTGTCTGATATCTCTCTCAATTAGGGCTGAGTACTGTTAGACTATTGTGAGTGCTGGTAATATGTTTTGGTATGTATGTTTGTATTTGCGTAGGCTATTTTGAACTACTATAACATATCTGGAATTCGGCTAAAGCAGGTTAGGGTTAGTACTGTCTTCGTAGTTGTACGCTATGTTATAAAACACATCTGCTGTTCTCAAGTTTATGTTAGTGTTTACGTGTTTGTTGCTGCTTTGTGTAATAGATTCTGAAATATGTACAGATGTGAAAAGATTAGGACATCCTTGTTAAAACCAGAGATACACTACTGCAAAACTACATCGCTTGTTTTAAAATGCGCTAACAACTAAAACACACAAAACAGACTTGCGATGTTTACAGAACATGGTTTTCCTTAGCCTATCCATAGTTTAGGAATTACAAGTAATATGACGGAGTAAACTTCCGTTCCTTCAGCAGTCTGGATCGTAGTATCCTTCGCTGCCTGACTCTTCACTAAGACGATCTGCAAGTAGTGTTTCCAATATGGCAAACTCCTGATTCCTCCTAATTTTACGATGAATCCTTTTTGCCTCCCTCTTTGACCTGGCATACGCACAGGAACAGTACATAGCAACTGTGCGATAGTCCCTGGTCACCCTTATAGTGCAGTTGACATTTTCTTTCACTAATTGCCTCTCATAATCTACATCCACCTTTGAGGTTTCAGTCCCAACTAGAAATAATGAGGCCCAGGCTTTGCAGACTACTGCCATGCTCTTCTTGTCTGCTTTATCGAGCTTGTCGAAAATAGCAGTTATTATTTCTGGAAGGCTTAGACAGGGGTGGTGAGGCCTGCTGCCATAGGCTGTTTGCTCCTCGACTGTTGTTGTTGAAAACAGAGACTTAGATTTAAATTGTTCTCTCTTCCAACTATCATAGTTACTGATAAAATTTAGCTTGTCTTCTTTCCTGATATCCTTAATTACTCTGCATTTAGAAACCATTGTTGAATTGAAGATGTTTTCAGGGGGTGTTAATTTCAGCGGTTATCAGAAGGGAGGTGAAGTTTGAGGGGAGTTTTTTTTACGTTTGTGATGTACTTAATGATGGTGTAGATTTATGTCTAATCACTTCCTTTATAGGAAATGTGTAAGAAAGGCCAAAGGTCATGCTTTGGGTGTAGTGAGTCTGGATTGTTATATTCTTAACCATATTTTACAAACTGATGCAATTTGTTGTATTGTCGGAATATGTTATCTGGACCATCCCCAAGCAATGTCGGTTGGGTGGTCGATTTGGGGGCGAGTTAAGTTAATTGTAATTAAGAATTACATTAAATTCGATCGAGAAGATTTGCGTCACAAATCGACCCACTTAGAGGTAAATTGTCTCACCAACCGACCTCATACGCCTCACATTTTTCTTGGTTCCAGCCATTTAAGGTAAAAAAAAACGAGAAACAAAAAAAAAATAAATAAATTAAAATGGTTGTTTAGAAAGGTTTATTGACTTACGTTCTGACTTTCTACTTGTGAGAGTTAAAGTGGTCAAGGTCAATAATGAGATATTAAGGCTTAATATACAATTGACCCAATTAATTTGACTCGTAGCTTGAGAATGGTCTTAATAGTCTTGTTAATTAACATAGTCTTTTAATCTTTGGTTATGTAAATAACTTATTTGTGACTTATATATGATCGATCGAACATAACTCAACCGATTAGAAACTATTTCTTACACATCAAACGATAGGCATACTTGCGTTGTTTACGATACATAACCAAACATTATGAAAAAGGAAGTTAAATGTTTTCTTAACTTTTGGTTCGGGAAAAAAACTTATTATGTGTAATAATAACGTTACGGCCATATAATTAGCGTCTTGTCTAATAATTCTTATATACATAATGTCAAATTGTTCCGCTAATGCATATATATATACATACAACTACGTCTTCGATATAAAAAGATTTAAATCTAAAACACGTTCTATTAGAGTAAGAATTAAATATATATCTGGTTGTTCATTCGTGCTGATATTATGAACTTTCCCACCCCAAATGCAACACTACACATATATACGTTATCGCGTCTAATAAAATTAAAATGTGTCTGTTATGCTCATAGTTAAGATATAAGTTCAAATTAATACGCATCGAACCTACTCAAATGTAATGTCAAACATGAGACTGTTTTTAAATTTGGGTAGTTCGTTTAACGTCTGTTGGAATTAGAATTGCGATTTCGATTGATTTTTTAATACTAACTGATTATGTGACTCACCTTACAAATTGCATGTTTGGTATGTATATAATTAGAATAGTGGATATATCTATTAACCATACTCATACTCAATGTCATATCTTAGGTAATGTAAAAATTGTACTCTTCCTTAATCTAAGGGATTTTTTTTTTGATAGTGTAAATCTTGTGGTTTTACAATGTTATGTATTAGACCATTTACGAGCCCATAATCGATTTAATTTTCCCTTATTGACTTAACTCACTTAAAGTCGATTAAGCAATAGATCACAACTTATGTCAGTAACCCAAACAATTTATTTTGATAAATAAAATATAATCACTTGTTCCTTTTTTTGCGTTTTAACTTTAAAAGTTTAAACAAAATAAAATATGCCATAAATGAGGACGATTGTTGAGTCTATTTACCTCAAATTTGGTTGCTACGTGTCTCAGATCGACGTAAGTCCATTTCATTTATTCTCGTACCTGGAATTAATTTTGCTCGACCACATATCGACCTCCTAATTTACCTCGCTTCAGGTTAATCTTATGATTTATGGGTAGTGAACACTATAAGAAGGATGCATAGTTTAACACAAGAATCAACCCAGCTACCTAAATCTGGGAAAACAGGGGTCGTTTAGAAAGTGGTAAGTTTACAGTACTCTAAGTTAATAGTGGTACTGATAACATCTTAATTAAACTTAAGCAGATAAGAAATAAAAGGAATACAGAGACGCAAGTATGGAACAAACACTTACATGTACTACGTTCAATACGTATGATATAACTACTCTGCCTTTAATCATATGTATGCGCCAATTTAACGAATGCATAATATTAAACTACAAACAATTTAATACATAACCAACAATCTGAATATCCCACAAATGGAAGTATCTCTTCAGTTGGTGTAGCGGCTTGATAAACAACTCTTGTTATGAATTAACAATCGGAGTCGTAATATCCTTCACTCCCGGACTGGTCATCCCATTGTTCTTGTCTCTGTTCCTCCAACCTTGCTAACTTATATCTGTTCTCGTTCCTTGCATGTAGTTTTCTCTTCTGCTTCTTCGTTTTGCCGTACATGCAGGAACAATATATCGCAACCGTCCGTCGATTCCTTTCAACCCTTATAGTTCCATTGTAGTTCTCCTTCAATAACTGCTTCTCATAATCTAAATTGACCTTGGAAGTTTCTGTGCCAACTAAAAACAACGCAGCCCAGGCTTTACAGACTTCTGTCATATTTCTTTTGTCTGAATTTCCAAGTCTGTTAAATACATTAGTTGTCAGGTCGGGAAGATTTAATAATAGGTGATGGGGTCTGTAGCCATTCTCTGTTTTCTCTTCAACGGTCGTTGTCGAAAAGAGCGTTGTCGACTTAAATTGTTCCTTTTTCCAATTTACGTATCCTTCGACAAATTCTTGCTTGTCATTTTCCCTCGCGAAGAAAGCTTTTTTGCAGTACTTAGGCATTGCAATTGATGCCCGTCGTTGAGGGTACCAAAGATAAAATTTATAATTCCTAACTTAATCAATTAGATAGTGAAAGTCAGGGTCGAACCACAAGGAGGTGGGGAATGTTTATTGTCTTAATGTTAATGTTTAAAGGTAACAAAATTGGGGGTTGATTGGTTGATTACTATATCTAAAGCAAAGATTAAAATAAAACAAGAATTAAAAGTTGAGAGTAAAATATAATAAAAGAGGATGCTAGGATGTTTGGGTAATAAATAGCTAAGGTAAAATAAATCCTAAGGTCAACATGTATTGCAGTCGCGTAAGGGGGTGTAACATATCTTTTTAGGTCTATGCTACCTAATAGCTCCTTTCGGCCTATGCTATTAGTTCCTAGGTCTCACAATTATTGGGTGTCAACAATAAGGGTGATTCCTAAATCCCAGGTTACATACCTTTCAGCCTTTAGTAACCTATCCGTCTTAAGGTGTAAACCAATGCCCTTCCCGTATCTTTCAATCTTGGGTAGGTCATTACTAACATCCTACAAGTCTCCTATTGGTCTCATTGCAGGATATTATAATTTATAAGAAAAGACGAAATAAGAAAACAGACGCGAGTGGTCGACCGACCGGCTACTCCAGTCGGCCGACCACGGCCTCGGTCGACCGACCGACTATTCCAGTCGGCCGACCGAGGTCCTGCTACAGGTCGGGTTTTTCGGATTTTATTTACCTATGCATATTATTCCCTACATCCTAACATATGAAAATTAGTTACTCATAATTGTTAAGACGAATATAAAATTGGGAATGAACATGAAGAACATAGTAAATAAACTAAGCATGCAAGATTCAAATAAAGCTTGGGATTCTAACTTAATAATTGTAATAAAAGCAATAAGAACAATAATGAAACTAGATCAAAGAAGAATTACCACAATTGGGATTGAGGCAGAACGGAATTAACTTTATTGAATACTTGGGAACTATTGAAAGATTACAAAACTAAAGCTTGAATAAAACTGAATATGATAAAGACTTGATACTAAAAGATTTTATAGATAAAAGATCTAAATAATCCAAGATGCCAAACCCTAATCACAAGATTGGCTTATATAGGGTAAAAACTAAGAGTTTCCTTAAAATTCTAATTCTACTTTATTTCCGAAAAAGAAAAGAAATCGTATGGGCTTTAATCTGGTCGGCCGACCCGTATAACTGGTCGGTCGACCACTTCTTGTTGGGCTTCTCTTATTTCCGGTCCTTTCATGAAAATTGGACTTTATGAAAATCGGGCCTGGTCGGTCGACCGCTTCTGTACGGAAATCTTCGGATTTCTTCTGTTTTGACTCTTGGTACTTGATTTTGACTCCAGTTGACTTTCCATTTATTCCTTAATTAAGCAAAAGACTTGAGGATACGAATTTGGTGCTAAATCGTTTTTTTTTCCGCATAAATCTGCAAAAGTGCATAAAAATACGAAAGTACACAATTTGTGGGAAATAAAGGCTAAAACATAGTAAATGAGCGACCAAATACGTGTAAAAATAGATGTAAAACATCATAAAATAGACACGTATCAAATTCCCCAAACCAAACCCTTGCTTGCCCTCAAGCAAGAAATAGACTCGATCTTAACTAATGGAACGATTTCAATCTCAGAGCGAAATTTACATGTAAGCCTAAACCAATGCCAAGAACAAAATGAGATAATATTCAAATCATGCAAACGAGTTATAGGGTTGTCAAACTTGAAAACATAAAGTCTATAGAGACTTATACCATGGACTCTCGCGGTACGCTCGAGACACTCATGAAGCAAAGGGTGAGTATATGTAAAAGATAGAAAGAAGTAATTTTGTAGAGACACTCACCTAACTGCGACCCATGGAAACATGCCTGCAATCTAACATGAACAAGAATTCTACAACCTTGTATAACAATCTCATTAAATGGCCTAGATACATGCAATTGAGGTAATAAAAGATATGTGAGGTAAAAGGTAAAAGTGGTTAAGATGTTTTTGGATTTGTGGGGTTAGTAGCCAAGCTAGTAAAACCGATTCCCAATAACATATTTCACAACTTTTTGATATTAAGAAAGTGCTCTTTTGTAGCACAACTCTCACATTATATAAGAAAGGACCCCCAAATATTTTGAATGAGGTACGGGAGTGATAACATATAAAAGAAAGGGATTTTTTTTTTTTTTTGAACGAAAATTTGAATCTGATTCTGCCAGGTGGTCGGTCGACCTGTGTATGTGGTCGGTCGACCGACTTTCGTATTTTTCGGATTTTTTTTTTTTTTTTTTTTTTTTTTTCGTTTTTCTTTTCTTTCTGTCTTTGAATTTTCTGTTCTTTTTCTTTTCTTTTTTTTTTTTCTCTTTTTGCTTATGATAGCACACAAACCAAGATGCCTCAAAAAATAATCCAATGACCACAAATACTAGCTTGGAAGGGTAGGCTAAGTATGGGATGTAGTTTTGGGGGAATAAAAAGGCGAATTTGGCTATGTGAAGCTTATGGGTAAATAAGAGAAAATGGATCCCAAATGCACGTATCAAGACTCACAAAACGAGATAGTAAAACAAGTATATAGCAATTCAAGCTCATGTTTATGCATATTGATGTAACATGTTCCAAGGGGAGTACTACTCACATCCTAGACAACTGGTTTAAGAATGAAACCAGGAAATAAGCTCTAAACTTTAGAATGTATAGTAGATTGCCAAGGTATAAGTCAAGTCTCAAGATATACAAATTGACAAAAACTCGCAGATATGCAAAAGACTTTCATACTAAAACTAGTTGACAAGGCAAGGTAAAGGCATAAACATGTAAGATAGCTAAATCATCCTTGAAATACTATCGTTCCGACTCGACCTATATGCTAAAATAAATGTGCATTTTTTTGGAATTTGTGAAAAATTTTTTTTTTTATAATTTTTTTTTTTCTTTGAATTTTTGTATATATAAAGAAAATAAAGAAAAGAACGATGCAAGACAGAAATGCAATAAACGTGCGACAAAATGCAATGCATGTAACACGAAACCATTCCCCAAACCAACCCGCACAATGTCCCCATTGTGCATTAGCCTAAGTAAAGGTTTCAGAAAATAAAAGGAAAGATGCAAAGAAAATAAAAAAAACTAAGGAAAAACTGGAAAGAACTCACTGGGTTAATAAGCGTAAGAGAAAAACCTCCCCAAACCAGCGTAAGCTGGGAGGTTTTGGTGGCTAGCAGTGCCACTCAAGTATCCAATTTGATTTTGCGGTTCCCAATGAAGAAAACGAAAGACTGCGACGGACAGTAGGTCGACCGACCGGTGTTTCTGGTCGATCGACCTCCTGTAAACAGCGGAAAAATCTGCGATACAGCGCCTCTGGTCGACCGACTGATGATTCTGGTCGGTCGACCATCTGTGTCCTGGAGGTCTTTGTTTCTTCGGAAATCCTGAAAAAGCAAGAAAATATGTGCGCCCAACAATGCGCGAGATGCCAAAACGATTCTAAAAGTCTTAACTACTAGCAAACCGAACTAAAAAGTTTCACACAACATAAAATAAATTGTCTTAAAACTGCAATTTAAAAACAACTATCCGCTAAAGATGCGGAAGATATCCGACCACGGCTTCTGACGGCACGCCGTAGTCTCCACAGTTTTTGCTTCAGTGGCAAAACACATCTTCTTTCCTCCATCGCAAAGCATATGCGACGGTCTCTCTTCTTGAGCCTGCCTCCTCTTCTTTTTCTCCTCTCGATCCACGACGTCTGGATCCTCATCTTCTCCATAGCTTAGGCATCCCATTCCTCCTCTCTGGATGATGACTTCCTTCTCCTTGGGTTTCCCCAAACCAATTCCTGCAATAGTCATAATAGAAGTGTCCTCCCTATTGCTCCCAATCTGGGGCGGAGGTGTAAAAACAGATACAGGAACAGGTAATAAAGGTGGAGAAGTAGTGATGACCTCATACTTCTTCTCAGAAGTGATAGCATTACATGTGATGGGGGTCATAGCATCCTTCTTCCTATAGGATAGGCCATAGATAATAGAATGTTTGCCTACTTTGAAGGTTAGAGTTCCAGTGCCTACATCTATAATGGCACCTGCAGTGTGAAGAAAGGGTCTTCCTAGAATGATGGGTATATGGGCATCCTCTGGGATGTCCAAAACAACAAAGTCTACTGGGAAGAAAAACCTGTCAATACGCACAGGGATGTTTTCTAACACCCCTACAGGTTCCATTGATGTGCGATCAGCCATCTGGACCGTCATACTGGTCACTGCAAATTCGGTCATCCCTAGTTTTAAGGCAACGCTTAGGGGCATGACACTTATACTAGCACCTAAATCGCATAGAGCCTTTTTAACTGGGAAGGTTCCTATATTACAGGGGACAGAAAAACTTCCAGGGTCCTCTAATTTATGAGGGGCAATGACATGTGTTAAAAAGCTAGATGACTCTTCAGTGAGAGCTACAGACTCAACCTTTTCTAGAGACCTCTTTCTTGACAAAAGTTGTCTCATGAATTTAAGATAAGAAGGAACTTGTTGAACTAATTCTAAAAATGGAACTTGAACATTTAATGAACGAATTACATCTTTAAATTTATCAAAAGATACCTGTTCCTTTGAAGACACGAGTCTCTCTGGAAAAGGAGCAGCTGAGGATTCCGTATTTGCAGTCCTTTTTAAAAATCTGGGGGTCTTGTCACCCCTGAAAAGAAAGTCCCGTAAGTTATTCGGCAATTCTGGACGAAAGGGAACTTCAGATTCTGCTTCGGTGGTCGGTCGACCAGTATCCTCGGTCGATCGACCAGTCTCCTGTTCAGCTGATAATTTCGGATCCTGCTCCGCGGTCGGTCGACCAGATTCTTCGGTCGGTCGACCGACTATGCTGCTACTCGCTGTTTTTTCTTTCTCAGCCCCCACTTTAGCTCCACTTCGCAGGGTTACGACGCTTAGAGTCTCCTTCTTCTGGTCTGGTTTGGTCGGAAGTTGACCCGGAGCCCTAGTGTCATTCTTGCTCGCGATCTGAGCAATCTGGGACTCCAACATCTTCATCCCTGCCTCTCTAGCCTGCGACTCCTTCTGAACCAACCCAATAAGATTTTGGATAAGAGTGTCTGTGTTGGGTGGTGGATTGGAAGGTGGTTGAGGGTTGAAAGGTGGTCTTTGGAAGTTTTGTTTATGTGGGGGTACATAGGTGGAATTTTGCTGAGGTTGCATATGCTGTGGGTTTTGAACATTCTGGCTTGTCCACCTTAAGTTGGGATGGACATTGTTATTATTTGGATCATAGAAATTGTTCCCACGATAATGCTGAAAAGCGGCACATGTTTCATTAGATGAAGTACAGAACTTTGACACATGCCCTTCTCCACCGCACCTTTCACAAGCAAAGGGTCCGTCCTGAACGGCGTTCACCTGGTATATTCCTCCCTTGCTTCCACTCCCAAGATCGAGCTTTCCTGCAGCCTCAAATTTTTCCAACTTGGCCGTTAAGGCCTCAATTGCTGCCAGGTTGTACTCAGATTTTCTCTGATTTCCTCTGGAAGTACCATGCTCAGCGCGGTGCACGGCAACATCTTCTATTAACTTGAGACCCTTAGTCTCTCCTGAATTATCCTGGAATCTTCCATTAGCTGCAGCATCTAAGTAGGCCCTGTTGTCATCATAGAGGCCATTGTAGAACTGGTTGCAAAGAAACCATTGTTCGAATCCGTGATGTGGTATGGATCGAACAAGTCTCTTGAACCTGTCCCACGCCTCGCTAAAGTCTTCATTGGGACCTTGCTTGAAATTGGTGATCTGCGCTCTTAAAGCATTTGTCTTTGATGCAGAGTAATATTTTCTGTAGAAAGCTAGGGCTAAGGTGTTCCAATCTGTAACTCCCGCAGCAGTGCGGTCAAGGTCTCTGTACCATTCTCTCGCAGAGTCCCTAAGGGAGAAGATAAACATGGTCTGTTTAATCTGGTCTTGCGTCACTCCTTCTGGGGGTGCTATAGAGCATATGTAATCTGTGAAGATTTCAATATGCTTAGCAGCATCCTCATTGGCCGAGCCTCCAAATTGGTTTCTTTCAACCATAGTTATATAGGCAGGCTTGGCCTCGAATGGCTTCCCAGTACCTGCAGGTAAAGTGAACCCTTTGTATAGGTCCTTTGCCTGAGGCATGGAGTGACTGGCAATAGTAGCTTCCTCTGCCATATTATCTTCTTCTTTAGGAAAAACTGGAAAGTAGGTGGAAGATGGTGTTTTTGGTGAAGGTGGATTGATGGGTGAATTCGGTTGCGAAGGTGGTGTTTTTGGTGAAGATGGTGGTAACTCGAAAAGGTCTTCTTGAAATAAGGAAGATGGTGAACCTCCTTCCTGATTTGCTAGAAGTTGCTTTCTTCTTTCCCTAAGAGTCCTCTCAATTTCGAGATCAAGTGGTAGGAGTTCTCCTTGAACTGACCTGCGCATAAGAGGAAACTACAAGAAAAAGGTGAGAAGGTTTAAGGAACAAAAAGTTCCTTAAACAAAGAGAAACAAAAACAAAAAACAATAAACACTGGCGTCACCTCCCCGGCAACGGCGCCAAAATTTGATGCCCGTCGTTGAGGGTACCAAAGATAAAATTTATAATTCCTAACTTAAACAATTAGATAGTGAAAGTCAGGGTCGAACCACAAGGAGGTGGGGAATGTTTATTGTCTTAATGTTAATGTTTAAAGGTAACAAAATTGGGGGTTGATTGGTTGATTACTATATCTAAAGCAAAGATTAAAATAAAACAAGAATTAAAAGTTGAGAGTAAAATATAATAAAAGAGGATGCTAGGATGTTTGGGTAATAAATAGCTAAGGTAAAATAAATCCTAAGGTCAACATGTATTGCAGTCGCGTAAGGGGGTGTAACATATCTTTTTAGGTCTATGCTACCTAATAGCTCCTTTCGGCCTATGCTATTAGTTCCTAGGTCTCACAATTATTGGGTGTCAACAATAAGGGTGATTCCTAAATCCCAGGTTACATACCTTTCAGCCTTTAGTAACCTATCCGTCTTAAGGTGTAAACCAATGCCCTTCCCATATCTTTCAATCTTGGGTAGGTCATTACTAACATCCTACAAGTCTCCTATTGGTCTCATTGCAGGATATTATAATTTATAAGAAAAGACGAAATAAGAAAACAGACGCGAGTGGTCGACCGACCGGCTACTCCAGTCGGCCGACCACGGCCTCGGTCGACCGACCGACTATTCCAGTCGGCCGACCGAGGTCCTGCTACAGGTCGGGTTTTTCGGATTTTATTTACCTATGCATATTATTCCCTACATCCTAACATATGAAAATTAGTTACTCATAATTGTTAAGACGAATATAAAATTGGGAATGAACATGAAGAACATAGTAAATAAACTAAGCATGCAAGATTCAAATAAAGCTTGGGATTCTAACTTAATAATTGTAATAAAAGCAATAAGAACAATAATGAAACTAGATCAAAGAAGAATTACCACAATTGGGATTGAGGCAGAACGGAATTAACTTTATTGAATACTTGGGAACTATTGAAAGATTACAAAACTAAAGCTTGAATAAAACTGAATATGATAAAGACTTGATACTAAAAGATTTTATAGATAAAAGATCTAAATAATCCAAGATGCCAAACCCTAATCACAAGATTGGCTTATATAGGGTAAAAACTAAGAGTTTCCTTAAAATTCTAATTCTACTTTATTTCCGAAAAAGAAAAGAAATCGTATGGGCTTTAATCTGGTCGGCCGACCCGTATAACTGGTCGGTCGACCACTTCTTGTTGGGCTTCTCTTATTTCCGGTCCTTTCATGAAAATTGGACTTTATGAAAATCGGGCCTGGTCGGCCGACCAGATTAGCTGGTCGGTCGACCGCTTCTGTACGGAAATCTTCGGATTTCTTCTGTTTTGACTCTTGGTACTTGATTTTGACTCCAGTTGACTTTCCATTTATTCCTTAATTAAGCAAAAGACTTGAGGATACGAATTTGGTGCTAAATCGTTTTTTTTTCCGCATAAATCTGCAAAAGTGCATAAAAATACGAAAGTACACAATTTGTGGGAAATAAAGGCTAAAACATAGTAAATGAGCGACCAAATACGTGTAAAAATAGATGTAAAACATCATAAAATAGACACGTATCAGCAATGTTGGTTATGGTACAATTTGTCAGATTTTGAAAGAAATATCATTATGTTGTACAATGTTTGATTACTTTTTATACTCGCTGTTAATAAAAGGGGATGAGTATTGCGTGTTGTTTGGGTTGGTCCAGATTCATGTTGAGTTATGTGAATTGTACTGTATACTGTGAATCAGTGTGTTGTTTCGAATTCTTGTTCATATTACTCATAGTTTGCAAATTGTGCTGATTACTATATATTATGTGCATTTAAAACATTCATTGTTTGATTTATCAGTGACAAATCGTTATATTTGGAGGACGAGGCGTGTTTGTGTAGGCCTGATAAACTACTGTTCTAGCAGGTGGGACGTGTTAGATACCCGTACTGACAAAACTACTGATTAGTCTTTTATTTATGGATATATGTCTTACGTGATTGGATATAATCACCCTCTAATGTATCCTGACAATAGTCGTTTATCGAGATAGGTTAGCGTTCTTCTTATAATATACGCCCCGCAATTTATTAGTCCACTCATCATAAAAGATAAAACAACTATATGACATTCTAATACGTATCTGTTTATTCTTGGAAAAAATATAGGAATCGTCAAATGCAAAATTGTTAATTAATACGAATTACTTCATTGACATATCCAACAAATTCGTAATTCCACAATACATACATAAGCCTACGGGAAAAATAATATAATTTTGCTCGTACATGGTTTTCTAGGAGAAAAAATGGGGAACATCGTGTACTTAGAACAATCTATAAATACTTGTTTCTTTTAAAATATTCTTCAAGTGTAGTGCTTAAAGCTCAGTATATGGTAGAAATGTGACATTGTTTTTAAAACCTATCTTACAACTTTAACACATTTGCATAATAGTCATCATTAACTTGTTGCAATAACATGAGAGTACAAGTGTAATAATCAAACTAACTTTATACATTACCTCTATTAACTATATTCATACTCAATGTCATGTTTTAGACTAAAGAGAGGTTGTAACCATAATTATTGCACCTAGCAATGTACTACTCCAATGCATGTTTTTTTGGTTTTGAAAAACAAACTTATACTAGGTCTGTTTATCGTTTATCAACAAGATTGATAAACATGCAATAAACGGTTAAATAGAAGCTAAACATGTTATAGAATATGTGTATCTAACATGTGCACTCATACCATATGTTCCGTGTGTTTAGTTATACATTGATACTATCTTTGAATACACATACAGTCGTAGTATAAATTATTTGTTCATATGAACTACGGTTTCAAATATATATTGATTCAGAGCGTGAAAATTGGTTGTATACTAAACAATAATAACATACTATGGTGAAAATATTAGATCGATTATTAAAACATAGAGTATCGTAAGAAGCTAACTCGAATATATGCTATTGCGTAAGAGCGTTGTGAATACCCCTGCTATATGACGAATACGTTGGTTAACGGTCAGACGCCTTAACTGACATACCTCGTTTTGATATACTTACCATCCTATAACACAGTGCTTTTACGATTCTGGTCATTTTATAATATATATTAGAAGATAGACTATTAGCTAAACACTTCATTAACAGAAGAACTGATCATATTAAAACTATAATGGAAACAGACCTTGATGTTATATTTAACAGTTTTTGCTGGAAACGCGTAGCATTGTACACTCGGTGTTATCGAAATTAGTGCTTAAATATTAACTTATACTTCTAAGATAAATATACTGGTCTGCGTAGTTCTTTAGTTTACTAACTTGGATATATGTTTGCAAATTCAACTTGCTTATCAACTGTTCTCAAAACTTTCTAAAAATAAACATTCCCAAGGGAACTGTACTATGGTATGGTTAGGCAGCATTGCTGTCTGAATTACAGTGGTTTTTGAAGCTTCGTCTTAGTCCACTCAATACGTTTATTAGGTCATTGGTAATACTTACCGGCCATACATTTATACATTTTAAAACTACTAAACAGTGTTTATAAGTACAGGCAATCAATTATATACTACTGCTGGAAGATATGCAGAATGGCGCCAAACGTACCTGTCTGTTGCTGACTTACATGCTTTGCTAACCATACTTCCAACTGTTTTTTAAACACACCCAACCAAGGGCGATTGGGAGGTCAATATGAGGTCGAGTCAAGTTAATTATAATTAAGGATATTTTTATAATTGACTCAAGTCAATTTAAGACAGAAATTGACATTATTTGAGGCAAATTGACTTGCCAATCGACCTCATTCGTGGCACATTTTAATTAGTTCTAACCATTTTAAAAAAAAGAAAAACAAAACCAAAAAAAAAAGAATAAAAAGTGGTGGTTACGGAGAGATTATTGGCCTAGGCCGTGACTTTCTGCTTGGGAGCGTGTAAGTAGGCAAGGTCAATAAGGAGAGATTAAGGCCTAATGTACAATTGACTCGATTAAATTGAGTTGTTGCTTGGAAATGGTCGATTTATCATTTTACAATAAACTTATCTTATAAGGATTTGATTTAACTTACGTCAATGTTCGGGATCCTGTAAATGAACGTCGGCATTATTAAATCTGTATATATATATATATATATATATATATATGTGTATATATATATATATATATATATATGTGGTGGTATAAAGAAATAACATCAACATATCATTACCATATTAACTACTTCTACTAATAAGCTCAACCCTTTATTGTGTAAAAGGAATTTGAAGTTTATCTTGCAGGTAGTTAATTTTTTTCCTTTTTTTTGCTTCATTAATTGTGAGGTGTTAGCACAATTCCGTTTTTTAAAAATAACAAAAAGCATTAACATTTATGTATTAGGAATGGTTTCTGTTGTTGTTTAAATAGGGTATCATTCACTAAAATATGGTATTTACATGAAATATCGTCGTCAAACAATACAGAAATGACACAAACTAATGCAAGTACTCTTTTACGGATTTCCCACAAACATGCTCATATATTGATCAATATACATTCTGTGCAGTCTGTTAATTATTTTTTGTGTTAGTATCTGGTAGCTTATATGCAATTGTATAACATAAGTTTGCAACATACAGAGTTCTTGATATATAATATATCTTTTGTTGAGTACATTGGTAAGCACTATTGCATTGGTCGTTTTATACACCTCAAAATGTTGTTTTTTGTATGCATTCAACTCAGAATTATTATTTTGTTTGAGATATCTTATTGTCAGGAAATGACGTCTCCAGTGTTAACAATCTCAATTCCTTTCCGACCTTTACTGGGTAGAATTACTGAATTTCTGGAATTTGAGGAGCCCCACTATGCCCTGTACGATAAAGTACATCACGTTGGGTCTGTCACCGTGAGAAACAATTTAGAACATGAGGACTATGTCTTCATAGGTGGTTCGTCATCTAACTTCGAAGAGTCCTGTGAGCAAGCAGCCAGACTAGCTGTAACTGATTTAATAGAGAAATTCGACATTTATATTGGTGATTTCACAGCTGCCACCAAACAGGCGCATGAGAGGTGTGCAAATCTATGGAGATTGAAACATGAGGAACTGAAACGAAAATCTATGGGGTTTCCTAAAGTTCCATTAGTAGAAGAATTCGTGTGCCATGAGATGTGTCATTACCAATCACTTGCGTTAGACATGGTGTCTATCTTGCGTGTGGTTGTTAATAAGATCCCTATCAAGTGCAGCTCTATCACCACATTAGAGCAAACACCTCACTGTTTCACATCATGGTTGACTATAAACCATGATAGGGTAGAGTGTGGTCCTACGCATATTGTAGGTGAAATAGCTTCATCTGAGACTGCATCAGAGCGGAACCTTGCTTATAAAACTATCGAATATCTGATTCCTATATATAATATTGATCTGATCGATGCTAATTATGCACCTGAAGAAGTTAAGCTAGCTGCGTTGACATGCGAATGTGCTAGGAACTATTTCGAAAAACTTCAGAAGCGCTTGTCAGCATCTCAGGAAACACCTCCCAGTATTCAAACAGAGTTTCCAGGAACTGTAGTCTTAGATGAAGACGAATGTATTACCCCTAAGAGTTCTCCACACACGATTCCTGGTCAATTATACCCACCACCGCCACCCAAAAAGCAGAAAACACCCCCACAGTTAGTCGATATACGTGGCTGTACGTCTCGAACTACCAAGATTGTTCCATATCCCAAACCTGTCTCTAAAAGGAGCGTGTTCTACAAACCTTCCAAGTTACTTTGAAGCTTTAATAGTAATTGCTGCCTTTTTTGGAAATTTGCTCATAGATGAGAGCTGGTGTTTAGCAGTGTTATGTTAAGAGGGATCTTATTATTCATAGAATATTAGTTTTGTGGATTATGTGATCCGTTATTGTATTCTGTTTTATCACTATCTTTTGCTTTGTTAATGATCAAGTTTATGCTTTTTATAAAATCTATACAACAAGTGATGGTTAGGCTGCGCAACTACTTCTTAGTATTGACAACGTTCCGTTGTCCACTTGTTATTTTCAACACGTAGTTGCATTTTCAGTGCTTTGTTTTGGTAATACAATAGCACCTCTTCAGATTTGACGATTGTTAACTATTATGCTTACGAGCGTATACATTTTGTCCTTGAGGTTTTATTCTGTTGGCGATACGTCCATATACGTTAAAACCCTCAATGTTTTACTGTTTCCAATGCTGCAGAGCGCAAGGATTAGACCTCATTGTATACGTGATCTACAGTAGTCCTTGTGCAATGGGTATGTTGTGCGTTACGATAGTGTTTAACCAGATTTATATATGTAACATAGACTTATTGTAAGTGCTGACATTCTGGAATTCAGATGACAGCTTCCCATATTATGTGGAAAAGGACGGAAGTGGGCGAAAAAAACGCAAATGTAGGACTCAAAAACAGATTGATCCTATCGTGACAAGGTAGTGTAGAACAACGTCTTTGCCCTTAATTAGTTCCTTCTATATTATCAGTCGGGAACTATTAACAGTTGCTTGTTTGCACTTAGTCATACCTTAAAAAATGCTGATGTTGATGTCGCCGCAAAGCGTCCCGGAAGACCCCGTTTACAATTACAAATTGGTGAGTGCCTCTGTAACTGAAATGTATATTATTTTCTTATGTATGGTATAGTTTAGTATTGTTGTTCGGAATTGCAGGGTTACCTGCTGCTATGATTGGTCAGCCATTAGTTGGTACTCCTTACAAGTTGCCAGACGCGCAGTCATGTGTACATTGCTTTGCAAAGAAATTTGTGTATGAAACTAAGAATTTCTGTTGTGGCAATGGATCAATTGTCCTGCCGTTCAACACGTACCCATTGCTGCTTTCAAGGTTATACACTTCATTAGACGATATTTCGGTCCACTTCCGGGTGTACGCTCGCTTGTACAATAACTTGTTCGCTTTTACATCTATTGGAGGTAAATTTGACTCGAAAACTATCAAGGGTATCTATGTGTTCAAACTACATGGTCAAATGTATCACAATGTCCCAGATCTATTGCCATGTGGTTCTCACCCAAAGTATCTTCAGTTGTACTTCTACGATGGCCAACATGAAGCTGCAAATCGTGCGGCGTGTTTCAACGAGCTGAATATGGCTGTTATAGAAATCCTAATGAAAGTCAGCCAAACTAACCCATATGCGCGTTTCTTCCGTTCGCTAAAAGATGTTCCCCTTACCGTCAATAGTCAAATAGTTATAACAAAAAATCCTAGACAGGATCAGCGTGTGAGCAATGCTCCTGCATCAAACGAGGTAGCTGCTATATGGCCCGAAAACTCTACATCTGGTGAGACTGATGGACCACACATATTAGTAACCAGCCATTCTCAAACATCTCACCGAGTTATGCATTACTATGGATGTTATGACCCACTGCAATATCCCTTATTATTCCCAAACGGTGAATGTGGATGGCATCAGGGACTGAAGAAGCAAGTTGGTCTACGTCAGACAACATCACCTGCACAGACTTTAGCACCACTTCCATCCAGTTTTCCAGATGCTGAATCTTTATTACAGTCTGAGGAAAACCGTAAGTTATCACTGTAAAATATAAATTCGCATTTTTACAAAACTCCCAACAACAGTATGAACTATTTAATCTGTATAACGATATTTAATAGTGTTTTAACCTCGTGGCAGATAACTCCTTTCAAACTAATACAAGTGAAAAAAATGTGTCTTGCCGAGAGTACTATTGTTACAAACTACAGAATAGGCCAGGTAATATGATGCTGAGAGCTGGGCGATGTCTTCAGCAATATGTTGTGGACATGTACGTCAAATTGGAAAACACAAGGCTAGATTATTTGAGGCATAATCAGGATACAATAAGATCTGAGTTATACCAAGGTTTGATTGACACAATTGATGCTGAGGAGCAGTGCGCTGCAAATGTTGGCAGACGGGTCATTTTACCAGCAACTTATATTGGAGGACCTCGGGATATGAAAAGGAGATACTTAAATGCAATGGCACTTGTACAGCGTTACGGAAAGCCAGATTTTTTTGTTACAATAACTTGTAATGCAAATTGGCCTGAGATAAAAAATGAATTGGCGGCTGGGGAAGAAGCTCAGAACCGGCCCGATTTGGTAGCTAGAGTATTTCGAGCTAAATTGCTTTTATTGAAAAAAAAATTGGTTGAGGAAAAGATATTTGGGGAAGTTGCTGCGTTTGTGTATGTGGTTGAATTCCAAAAGAGAGGACTACCTCATGCGCATCTGTTGTTGATAATGAAGCCTGGGAGTAGAATGAATTGCCCGGCCGACTTTGACAAGTTCGTATCAGCTGAAATACCTTATGAGGCTAATGGGAACCTCCGTGCATCAGTGTTAAAACATATGATGCATGGACCGTGTGGGAAGATGGATCCTGACTGTTCGTGTATGAAACATGATGATAGTCTAGGTCAGTGTAAGTTTATGTATCCTAAGCCATACACAGCTGTGACAACTAACAGTGAAGATGGCTACCCAGTATACAAGCGGCGACCAACCAATGATATTGTGCGGGTACGAGGTCAAAACCTTAACAATCGTTGGGTAATCCCGTACAATCCATACCTGATAGCCTTCTTTGATTGTCACATCAATGTGGAGGTCTGCTCAACTATCCAAGCGGTGAAATATCTATACAAGTATGTTTACAAGGGCCACGACAGAATATCATTCAATGTTGAGTCTGAAGGCGAAATTAAGGTAGTCGACGAAATACAGCAATACCAGTCAGGTAGATGGGTATCTCCTATAGAAGCAATGTGGCGTATTTATGGCTTCGAACTCTTTGAAATTCATCCAGCAGTGATGGCACTTCCTGTACATCTAGATGGTATGCAGCCTATACAGATGAAACTCCACGAAAATTTGGTTAATGTAGTGTCCAACAGAAGACGCGTTAGTACTCCTCTGACTGAATTCTTCAGGTTGAATACTGAAAACGCTGCAAAACCTGAGTGGAAATACCTTTACGGATCGTTTACTGAGCATTACCGTTGGGTCCAGGCTGAGCGGTCTTGGGTAAAGCGTAAGAACAAGACATGTGTCGTATCTAGGCTCGTTTTTGTGGCTCCTTCGGAAGGGGAGCGGTATTTTCTGCGGTTGTTGTTAACGCACGTGCCTGCACCTAAGTCGTTTGCAGATTTGAAGGTAGTGGACGGGTATGAATGTGCAACCTTCCAAGAAGCGGCACTAAAAAGGAAACTCATTGAAGATGATAACATGGTAGAGTTGTGCTTAGATGAGGCTGCGATGGTACAAATGCCAGTCGCGTTGCGACGTCTATTCGCAACTTTGCTGATATTTTGCCAACCTAAAGATCCAGGAGCATTATGGGAACGGTATTACAATTCGTTATCAGAAGACTTCAGAAGAGAACACCCAAACGATGCATACACTGCGCAGGTCCTCACTGTAAAAAGGTTGGAACAACAATTAGAGGCGATGGGCAGGTCTCTAAAGAGTTTTGGTTTGTCAGGTTTAATAAATCCACAAGGTGCAGAAATGCGTACATCCCAAGATACGATCGATGCACTCAATGCTCCAATTCCGGACGAATGTGTGGTTTGCCGCAAAACCTTGAACCCAGAGCAACAGAAAGCTTTTGATACGATCATCAATCATGCTACCTGTAATAAGCCAGGGGCTTTTTTTGTGGACGGTCCTGGAGGAACAGGCAAAACATACCTGTACAATGCTCTGTATGCAGAAATACGACTGATGGGCAAAATTGTTCTAGCAACGGCTACTTCGGGAATAGCCGCAGCAAATATCCCATCTGGTAGAACTGCTCACTCAAGGTTTAAACTTCCTCTGGATTTTGAAGCTTCTTTATCTTGTTCTGTGCCAAAGCAGAGCAGTCTTGCTGCGTTAATTAAAGTATCTACATTGATAATATGGGATGAAGCTTCTATGGCACGAAGGGAGAGCGTTGAGGCCTTAGATAAGCTGTTACGAGACCTATGCAACCCTAATATCCTGTTCGGTGGCAAACTTATTGTATTTGGCGGGGATTTTAGGCAGGTTCTTCCAGTCGTTCCGAATAAATCAAATAGTGACATTGTTCACTCTACAATGGTCTCTTCTGAAATTTGGCCACATCTTATAAAATTTAGCTTAACTGTCAATGTAAGAGCTAAGACTGATCCAGATTTCTCAGCATTCTTACTGTCTCTTGGCAATGGCGAGTTACAGACATCTGATTCTGAGATGGTCGAATTACCAGATGGGATAGTTTTAGATACATCTGGGATGGGTACAGATCTTATCAGCACAGTTGCTGATTTTGTGTATCCAGATGCTGACGTCAATAATATAGGCGTAAATATATTTAACCACAGGTCTATACTTACGCCTATAAATGACGATGTTGATGATATAAACACGTACATGATCAACAAGTTCCCAGGTGAAGCAGTCGTGTATAAGGGGTTCGACTCAATGTTAACAGAAAACTGCAATATATACCCTTCAGAATTCATAAACACACTTTGTCCTGGTGGCATGAGCCCGTATGAGTTAGTATTGAAACGGAATGCTCCGGTGATTCTGTTGAGAAATCTTCTCCCATCTGCCGGGCTCTGTAATGGTACAAGACTAATTTGTGCAGATTTCACCCCAAATATGATCGAATGCATCATAACCAATGGTCATTACAATGGCCAACATGTGTTTATACCCCGGATAAAGATGCGTCCATCTAGCACTTCAAATTATCCATTTCAGTTCCAGCGGAATCAGTTTCCAATAAAGCTTAGTTTTGCAATGACCATAAATAAGTCACAAGGTCAGACCTTAGACAGTGTTGTTGTATACCTTCCCCAACCCTGTTTCTCGCCAGGACAACTGTATGTTGCATTGTCGCGGGTGAGGGAATCGAAGAAAGTGACTGTTGTAGCAGCGAATAGCAACTCAGGGACGACTATAAATTCTATCAGAAACCTTGTGTCTTTGAAGTCCTAAGGCTAGCAGGTATTATATAGATTCTAAAAATGGTTTCTGTAGTATTTATGTATTTACTTGTCGTCTGTAATTAAGTTGTGTACCAACCCTAATTATGAAATACATAGTTTGTTAATTCAGGTGAATGACACTACAGATGACAAAGGTAATGCTGCTTACATTATTGACAGATTAGTTATATAAATCGTTTATTCTGGTATGCGTATAATATCTGATTGTCAGAGATGGCCTATTAAAGATCAACGATGGTATGCATATTATATGACGAGTTTGCAAGACAAGTCATAATTTCGATTGTAGGTGTCATTTGCATACTATCGCGTATTGTGCATTAACGATGAGTCCAGATACTGGGGGGTCTATCCATGTCATACTTTAATTAGTTACTCCTATAAATCTGGCAAACAGTATAAAGCCAAATCAAATATACTCGAAGATGATATAATCTTTAACGTTATAGATTAATACAACTGTGTAAGCATATGAGTTCAGGCGTAACACATAGATTGATATCTACGAAGCTTGAAATGGTTTCCGATTTACAGAATTAGGTATTCCATGTTCCTTCTATTTCCATCCACTTCAAAGTATCAAGTAGTATTCCAATGTCAAACACTGTATTTATCGTAATGTTAACTTTCCGAATTTCAGATTGACAACACGCAGACATACCATAATCTTTATATCAAATCTTTACACCATACTCCTACTGTGTACTGTTTCATAGACAAGTACACATAGTTTGACATGAACAGTTACCCTATAAATCTTAATATAATCTACATGATAAGGTATGGGTTTTCACTAACAATGCACTCTACTGCAATTATATACATAGATATATAACTACTACCCTCTCATAGTCTTTCACTTTATCCCTTCACACATTTGCAGTATCAACAAACTGACTTAAAAGGTATGAATTTCTATTACATTAATTTCATGTGATTCCATTAACAGTAGTTAGTTGAAGACATAGTTGTATGAATTTAACAAACTGCTAAAAATATTAATACTCTAACGGTATTATACAAACGATTATGGTGTTCCATAATCTACAGGCCACTTACAAGCAACTCATTAATACTGCAAATTTAATTCTGAATTCTGACGAATTTAATTTCCTTTTGTTCATTTTTGACTTAAACGTTTTGCAGTGCAATGAAATCTAAAAAGGTCTTCCTTGATGAGCTAACCAGCGAAAGCAAAAAATTCAAGGTTAGCGTAAAAGTGGTAGAAAAGCGTCGTCCAAAAGAGTCTCCTGTTAAAGTTCGGTACCAGAGTTTGTTATTTGAAGATGATAAGGTATTTCGAATTATTTTAACTGCTTCAAATATCGTCTAAATTTATGATGAATTACGAATCCATTATAACACTATCTGCTCGTTTATGGTAAACCAATTAAAGCAGATATTGTGAATAGATGTTAATGAGTATATATGCCTAATGCATTTAGATATATACTTTTATATAGCTGATCTAAAATTAAACTTGGTCTATAAAATTAGTTTCTGAACAAATACCATTACATCATGAAAATTTAGTAAAAATACATATACTCACATTTTAAAATATTGAAGCTGTGGACGTTGTAATACAGACCTATGCTGTTTGCATCTTCATTAGCTTCCATCTATATGTAACCATTGGTAAAATAATGGTGATCATGGATACTTTTACTAGCTTGGATTATATTAAGAAATGCTTTTGCATCAGTGTTTATACATGATGTCTTAGTGAAGGTTTGGCTTTAGGAGTGGACAAAATAATACAGAGCAAAATACATTTGTTATCCTAATGTAACTTAAGGGGGTTTATTTTTTGGTTTTACAAGGGTAATAAGATGCGCGGTGCTTTAGAGATATATGAGGATGCTATCAAGCACAATGGTAGATATGAAATATCAGATGCAAATATCAGTCCAGTAAAACCTGAGTACCAAACCCATGGTGCAGGTCTTGGATACCAAATGACCTTTAACAACCGTACAATTATCGTGCCTGCTGATGATGGTGCCTGCACAGATGTCAATTATTGTCCCATTAACCAACTACCCAGGTCGCCTGATTATAGTGAGATGTTTGGTATATCTTCTAAGTACACTCCTAATGAGTACACTGGGTGAAGCCCACATCATCCTTATTATATTTAATATGCAGCTAACATTCTTCGCATACTTTGTAGACATAGTGGGCGTTGTACTCTTTGTCGAAGACCAGCCACGTAAGGTGCTCACATCTAAGACACGAGAAACCAGTGTGCGTGAAATTGTATTGGTTGACCACAGGTGCGAAAACATGGCTACTAAGATGCCATTACATCCATTTATAGGACTAACAGTAATAACATTTACGCTATTCCTCATAGTATTAACACAAAACCTTTTGCAGCACTGTGCAGCCACTGTCAGTTTCAGTTTGGGATGATCTTGCTCATGATGATTGTACTCTATTGATGCCCGTTCGTGGTAAATTCAGAACAGTTGGTTTAACTGCACTCCGAGTATCTATGCACAGAGGGTGTCCTAAATTCTACTACCATGGGCTTCCACACTTTAACCTTTAGAAATTACAAGTCATTGTGCTATTGTGATATCCTAATAGAATTTATATGTAACAGTAATCTTCGCATACTGTGCAATGATACAGGTTTCTCAATGACTACAAGTGCTTCAACTGTCTTTATACATAAGCCTGTTGGTGAAAAGGCGGATGCTATTACGTCCTGGTACTGTCCAAACTTTTAATTATCGCTAAATCATAATGTACGTCTAATATATCAAAATTTTGATAATGCCAGATCTAAATGTTTATGCAGGATGAATAGGCATGTTACAGCGCTGTCGCATTTGCAGACAAAACTGTTCAATGTAAAGATGCATGAACTGAATGACAACCCAATCAAAATTTCAACCCTACGGTCTAAGAAGGTATCAATTATTTAGTAGGAGTTGTCTTTGCGGACTTCATTAGTGTTTATTTTGGCTGCAAATACACAAAACAATTGCATTGAAATTCAACATGTGAATTGATAAACAACCAAAATGTTGCTAATAATAACACAGCTGCTATTATAGTAAAGTATTTGATGCTCCATCAGACACATAAGTTAATGAAATAGTTACTGAGTTATTACACATATATAAACAACTGTTTGCAGGCAAAGACAACATTGCAGGATGAAAAACATTGGCTGGAAGTTACCATTCCTGAAATTGACTTTGAGAAAATTAATGCTTACATGGGATGCTCAAAATGCTGGAAGCGCTCCACCATACCTCCGGGTGCTACATATACATGTAACAACTGTTCAAAACCTGACTGCACTTCAGTCCCTAAGTAAGTTTACGCTGATCTTCTTTCAATTGGATTCCTGCATTTCCTGCTACAAAACAACTATTATTAGAAACGGAGATTTGGATGGCATACATCCTAACCAACAGATTTACACTAACTGCAGGGTCACATTTAACTGCGATATATCCGACGGTACAGGAACCTTGCCTCTCACTATGTTCACGGAAATTGCAGAACAACTGTTTAGGATGACTGCCCCTCAGATATTCCACATGAAACATGCTGTAAGTGTACATATTTGGAAATTGGTTTTCATATTTTACAACTACTGCTTAATAATCCTGCAAATTCTTTGCAGTCTGATGCTCAAACTTTTACGGCGATAAAAGAATTGCTCTCCCAGACTCCTTTCAAAGCACAAGTTGTTCCAGCTAGAACACTTTCAGTAAACAATATATTACAGTGGGTCGTTAGACGTGTGGTCGTTAATGGTGACGAGGATGTGTTGGCCAAAACTGACCTTAGCCGTCCCAAGGCTGGTTTAAACCCAGAATCAATTAACCCTGAAGGAAGCAATGTTTTGGAAGACATCAATGGAAAGCATATCACTTTTCCTAATACCATTGAGCATTCAGATGAGACATCCATGCCAGGTATTAATGATGTTGACAGTGTAAACAGGATTGACAGTTCTACTGCTTCAATAGGAACTAACAAAGTTAAAGATGTGCCTTTAAGTTCATCGCACTCAAGCATACCGAAGAGGAAATGTAGGAAGGACAAATCAGGATCACCTTCTACGGTTCACGCACCGTGAAATTACACCCCCCAGGCTAAAGATTGTTAAGACTTTATGATAATGTTTTATTGTATGCTATTTTAGTGCATTTACAGTGCACCTATCACTCTTCTACACAAAAACAATTGGGATCATTGTATCCTATAGTAAGTAGCTTTTGTTAAGCTGTTTAAGTGCAGCTAATAACAGGAATCAGGTAACTGTATGGGGCACTAATGATGCAATACCGTCGTATCGTAGATGGATCGTATGCCATTGTTTGTTGTGTAGTTATTTGTAGTATGCTTGATAGTATCGTTAAACGGATGTTACTAATCTGACTACGCTTCCTAAGTGTTATGTCATATTCTGAACATTTTAAAGCTCGCCTCAACAATTCTATTTATGTGTATGATTGTTATTGTTTAACTGATTGTTATTGAGATATCGTATAGGGTGAGTGGGGATAACATCAGGGTCTGAGGAACACTTGCACTTGTATGTATATTACATGTACGGCTTTTTTTCACAGGTTTCCGGTAAATTCTGAAACCCTAAACATATTATGTAATTATAAACACCCTATAAACCCTTTACACAGGTTTTAATAAATTGCAATCTCTTTCTAACTTACGCTTCTAGCTACTATTTTAAAGCAATGACATGGGTGGCCAATAATGCTAATCTAATTCAGTTTCCTGACACACCCTGACCAGTAATTTAAAAGCAATTTGTAAAGCGTCTGTTGCTTATTATTAAGTGCCTTACCCGTAGCAAAATTGGAATTACAAACTCATCCATGAGGTAGCCTTACCAGTCTAACTTAGACGCTACGACTGTTTGGATAGGAGAATGATATAGAGTGCAGAAATGGTTCTACGCTACTTCACGTATCATCGCGTACTAATCATCATTATTTGAGACTTACGATGAATATATATATATATATATATATATATATATATATATATATATATATATATATATATATATATATATATATATATATATATATATATATATATATATATATATATATATATATATATATATATATATATATATATATGAATGCTTACTTTCCATGTATCTAATAACAAAGAATGATTGTGTACTATATCAATTTGGAGATCATACAAGAACGACACACAAATACATAATATTGTCTCTGCTTTCCAGACACAAAATATCAATTTCAATTGTTGGATAGCTATTAAGAATACAGACATCATCGGCAGTGACAATCAGCATAGCAGAACAACAAACAACCCTCTACAGAACACATAAGTAGACACCATTACAGTAGCCTAAAATATCGTTAACCAATAGACGAGTAAGTATTAGCCACTGTTGTAGCCTAAAATGTCTTCAACAGCACATTACAGACAAATTTACAACAACGTCTTGTGGGTGATTGCCAATTTCAGGACGAATAACTAAAAATCATTACTGTAGTGTACCGATACTAACATTAAGATGCCTAATTTCTTATACAATATAACATTACCAAAATGATGCAGACACAGCGTTTAGGCTAACATCGAAAACATGCATAACTTTAGCTATCCCCAAAACATAAAGATGCAACCTTTTATAGTGTAGTCATCTTACCGGATAGTTAATTTCCAATATTAACAATCAGAATCATAGTATCCTTCGCTTCCTGATTTCTCAATGTAGGGTTCATATGAGGTGCTGCACCTTATGCTACGTTTCCTCTTCCTCTGCACTCTAGCCTTACGTTGCTTAACCACCTTTAAAATTGACACAACCTTCCCATCTCTCATCACCCATAATTTTTTACCACGATTTTCCCTAACCAACTGTCTATTGTAATCCAAGTCAACCTTAGAGGTATCCATACCAACAAGGAATTGATTAGCCCATGCTTTACAAACCTCCGCCGTGTTCCTTTTGCTTGCATGATCAAGCCTGCTAAACACATTCCCTGTAAGGTCTGGCATTTCAAAAAAAGGGTGATGAGGTTTACTACCAATTTCTGTTTCTTCTTCAACTGTTGTTTTAGTAAACAGAGACTTAGACTTAAATTGTTCCTTTTTCCAATTAACATAATCTTCCAGGAAGTTTGGTTTATCATCTTTGTTAAAATATACCAGGATTCCTGGACATTGTTCCATTGTACTTGAGTAGATTAATTGAGCTTCAGGTTACAAATGTGATGATGATGAGTTTAGAGATGTTGTGTTCGTTGATGACTGAAGATGCAAGTAATTATGGTATACAGTTGTGTCTTATCATAGGGGGGTGTGTATTTGGTTTAATTACAAGAGAGTAAGTCGTTTTTCAGTAATTGTGAAAGTAGGCGTCTAATTACGAATATACTATTTATATAAAATACGGTTTTAGAATGTGTTAGTAATACAGTATTAGTCTGGTTTAGAGAAAGCAATATACGTCTTTAGATAGATTGTTGGTGCATTTTTTTAAAATAATGGGCAAGTTGGGCTAATATATAGTACGTATTTGACGTAAGTACGACTGTACCGGACATATCGCAAAGAATTATAAACAAATGATCACCTGTCACAAGCGAAATTTACAGTATATTATATAATTAAAACAGTTTGTTGAAAATTAAAATGACTTATAACTTAATTTCGATCTAAATAAAATAGGGTATCCATTTCTCCTTTATTACAATTACTGGTAGTAAATCAAAATGCAAAAAAAACCCTTTCCTATATCAGCTAAAGATAAATCCTAAAAAAGATATATATACAAATCAACTTAAGTTTGTTATTTTTTGATAGACTATGCTATTGGTTCAAATTTGTAATACGTTACCCTTGTTTCAGTCTTAATCATCAAACAATCTCTCTATTTAGCACAGTCGAACTTGCGCGTACTGAATTTTGAGAGACCAAATAAGTACATCGACAACTAAGAACAAGGCATACTATATAACTACATTTCATTATACGAAAAAACAATAAACTGATATAATAATCTAAATAAATACATAATTAAGGTGTGTCATAAACAACACATAAGATAGGACTATTAGGGTAATACTCCGTACTACACATTAGTACACAACAACAACATAATATATAAATATATTGTCATCGCTGCAAATCATCATTACTAGATGTCATTATCGGAATCATCGTCAGTTAAAATGTTGTCAGTAAAGGAATAGTTAAGGCTGTTTGCTTGTAAATGTTGCTCACGTAAATATTCAAGCTCATCCTCCATTGTGACCTCGTTGTAGACGTGATAATAATAGAGGCATTCACGTGGGATATAAAGTCTCCCAAACCCAGATAATAGATCTAATAAAGAGTCGGGTTTCATGACGTTGAACAACCGTCGAATAATTTCAACTACTTCTTCCCTTAATTTGCGATGTTCTTCTCCTTTTGAATTGTAAGTAGCTGCAATAAAAAAAAAAAACAAATTGGATGACTTTACCTTTAAAAAAAATCAAAATAAAAAATAAAAAATTTAAAACAGACTTTTAAACAAATCCAACAAAAGAAATCACTTTTTAATGTAAAGTTAAATAACATAGTAATAACATTACCAATTGTTGAATTGTTCAAAACTGATGGACTCAACACAGTACGTGCGTTTCCATTTATGATTAAGATCAACATCGACAATGGCGGTGAACAGTGTAACATATTCATGTAAACTGTTTCTGGCATAACTAGATTCAACCGAGACACAAAATTAGAAGCATCATCTCTTATCATGTCTATGCCTCTTTGAAATTCCTTAACTTTATCATCCCAATACGTCATTCTCAATTTCTCTTAATCTGATACATCATAAAATAATATAATACTAATTACAAATTAAATTGTTCGTGCAATAATTTGTGACTTATAAATATCAATTTAGTTAGAGAGATTACAACAATATAGCCGTTTGTAATAAAGACATTTTATCTAATGGTAACTTAAATGCATAACATGACAAAATAATTACTACGTCAACAAAATCAAAAGCTTACATTTGAAAAAAAAACATTAATCAAATTAACTACATACTACCCAAGCAATAGAAAAATTTAAATTAATTTTCAAACATTTTAGAAACATAATAGTACATCAATATTTGAGATCAGGCTTTTTAAAATTGCATTAAGCAAATTTGGTCTATCATTGATACCTGAAAAGGAACCTTGAAAAAAAAATTAGATCATTTTTTAATGTGTTTTTGTGGGAGGTAAGCTAAAGAGGGTAAAGGAAATTATAAAGAAAAATGGTGGTGTGTTGAAAAATGGTGGTAATATTATTTATTTATATAGACAGGATAAACTTATCTAAACTTGTTAGTAATCTAGACAGACCAATCATAATAAGTAGTGGAGATATCATTTATTCAACCTTATCCATTATTGGGTTGTTATAACTTAGAATATTATTGGACTTATTTACCAACATATTGAATTGTATACTTTATTCATGAGTTAGATCAAGTTACGTAATTTAAGTTAATGTGTTCATTTTTAAATTTAGCCTGTTTAATTTAAGCGTTTTAAATTGAAAAATATACGTAGTATTTTATTACAATTTAATTCGTCTACAAAACTTAAACGCTTGTTCAACAACAATATCTAATATAGTAAGAAACAATTAATAGGTACAACTATCAATAGATTGATCAAAATGTGAAACCTATTAATAAATATTCGTAAATATTGGATATATCCGATACCTATTTTTTCATACAACAAAGACAGCTTTTTGATGTCATTAATGTTGTTCCAAATCAACAAGAATGACGTGTGAAACTTGAAGATATGCTTTGTTATAATGATCATTCGGATGAACAAAGAGATTTGAGAGTGTTGGCTAATGGGTTGAAGCTTACTCCATTGACTATCCCAAATCATTCAGAAGGCAAGCCTTCGGACTTGGAGACTAATGGCACCAATGACACCAATAACACCAATGGTGGACCTGCTGTGTCTGAATAGAAGGAATATCCCTTAGATCCATCCCTTCTTGATATAAAGATCAGTGTGTACTCGACCGATGAATTCCAAATGTACTCCTTCAAAGTCCGGCCTTGTTCACGGGCATACTCCCATGACTGGACTGAGTGCCCTTTCATTCACCCTGGGGATTACTACAGACATAGAGGTCCGTGGAATTGTCACATCAAAGGCCCGTTAAACAACAGTGTGTGAAATTGTCGTAACCGACCATAGGTGATTGTAATCAGATACTTTGAAAAAATAGGCTCCATATCTTTCTGCATATTGATGACATATAATATCGTATTGTTGCTGATACTAATGTTAACGCTCTTGCAGTAATACACAACCTCTGTCCATTTCAGTTTGGGACGATCTTGTGTAGGATGACTGCACTATACTAATACCACACCCTGGTACATTCAAGGCAGTTTGTATAACTGCCCTTAGAGTATCAATGCACAAAGGTTCTGGTGGTCATGATTAATAATTATTGACTGCATTCTGTAGATTAATGTTTTGCAATTTCTCAAAATACTAACATGGATTGCATCAGTAAGACATTTGGTACTATTCTAATACAGTTCAAAATGGAACAGGCTTCTCGATGACTACAACTACTTCTACTGTCTTTGTTCATTCACCTGATGGTGAGAAAGCTGATGCTCTCAAAGCATGGTACTAAACTAGACTTCACACGAGCAGCGACATACCTTCTAGACAAAATGTATTGTTACTTACAATTGATCTACATGAGTGTGCAGGATAGCTAGTCATATTATGGCATTGACAAAATTACGAAGCACAGTTTTAAGTGTGAAGGCACCCGTGCTAGCTGACATTACAACGACCATTTCAACCCTCCGTTCCAAAAAGGTATCCAAAATACTGCATAATTACGTGCACCATATTCACAACTGAACCATGTCAGCAGACCTATATCAGTACAAAATGTTGCAAATATCACACAATAGTACCAAGAAAGCATAATCCTTTATGATAAAGCATCTTACACAGTTTCCATCGTACTTTCAAAAAATTTTAAAATAACTTTTTAAAACTTGTGAACAAAAGCATATACTAATATGCACTTTAGATATGAACGAAAAAATGAATAATTTCTGACCCATAGTCTTTGACGTAATAAAAATGATTAATTAAAAGTTAAAAGGGAGGAAGAACGATAATAATGAGGGGTAAGGAGTGACAAGTTAACATCTGTTTAATTCATAAGTTTATGTGTCTTATATACCATGATCAGCCCAACACAACTTTGCAAGATGAGGGACATTGGTTAGAAGTGACAATCCCAGATGTTGATTTTGATAAGATAAATGCATACATGGAATGCTCAAATTGTTCAAAGCGGTCAAGCATACAACCAGGAAATACATACACTTGTGACACCTGCGCTAAACCGAACCGCACCTCAAAACCAAAGTAAGTCTCCCGATCATTTGTTAGTCATTCTGAACTTTATAATTTCACAACACATTTTAACTAGGAATCAGTACAGGCGGATACTAACCTGCGTAAAATAGAGCATGGAAATTCCACCACTAATGTTCGAATGAAATACAAGGTCACGTTCAATTGCGATGTATCGGATGGCACTGGGACACTAACAGAGGATAAATGTGACAGTATCCGGCAACTATATGTAGCTTACCATGCGTTGTATATGACCTTAACCTTAAGTAAATAGTTCAATAACTATCACTACCTGAAATATCTTAGTACAATTAACAAATCATACTGTAATAGTACACAATCCTACTAGATGTTGCAGATTCATAGCAAGCATGAAAACCCTTAGATGCAGGAGCTGTTAGACTACCATTAGCTTAGCATATAACATATACATTACCAGTCAATATAATGATGACAGTCACTAATAGAAGTATAATACCAATCATTACTTGTAAGATCCACACAATCATACCCAATGCGGCGACTTATGCTGCTCTCACATCTTTTACCTTCTGATCTTTTAACCCTGTAATGTGTGCATGCACATCTTACTGAAATCAGACGACCTCCCCTTAACACCCAAATAGTCCTACCACGATTTTCTGTGACCAGCTGCTGATTATAGTCAATATTAACTTTTGATGTCTCTGTACCCAGCAGAAATTGACTCGCCCAAGCCTTGCACACCTCTGCCATACTTCTCTTATCTTCATTTCTAAGCCTCTGGAAAATCTGATCTGTAATTTCAGGAATCATAAAAATGGGGTGATGGAGTTTACTTCCACACAGTAAATCTTCCTCCACAATCTTTTTGTAAAACAGAGAGTTATATTTAAATTGTGATTTCTTCCAACAAACGTATGCTTTTATAAAATCCACTTTGTCATCTTTGTCAAAGTATAACAGTTTCTTACATTGCTTCACCATTGTAGAGAATCTAAACAGTTTAGATTGTAAAGGTGATGTTCTATGTCAGCAAGTGATAGTAGGAAGATGGTCGTTTAAAGGATTTAGGAAGGTGATACAGTGTTGTCTAATTCGTAGATTAAGGAGATGTATTAATTTACAGAGTAAATGAAAAAGCTAAATATCAGATGAGAAGTTTGGTCATCATTATGGTGTACAACTAGCATTTGTGAAAAGATTGTTTAATTTTGCATAATTACGAGCAAGACGTGTATATTAATTTATCGATCATAAATGTACTTAACTAATATCAGTATAATTTTAGACCGTCGTCTAATAACATGTGGCGACAAGATTCCTTTCATAAAGTTTACGAAGCTTTAAAAATGGTTTAAGATAATCAACAACCGTGTATATTAACAAAACGTACATAAATATCATATCTAAACGTATTACGTACTAAACAACAACCTTAAAGCATATTTTTTATATTTAGTGTACTTTATTCATATTTTAGTAAAATGTAATTTCACTATATAGTAAGCTATAAATATCAACCTGTCCAGATCCGGAGAAATCAAGACGTAACGTAATCACCGGCAAGCAGATGACAAATAGTCTTGCCTTATTAACATTGTCACTCTTGTACTCTTTTACAAATAAATTCATTTTAATCAAATAAAAGCGAGTTAAAAAATTACTTCTTACGTATTCAAGACACCTGAAGCCACTAAAATATACACGTGCAAACTTGACAGAATGGGACAGTATGCCAGATACTTCCGTGCATAGTGCATGATAATTCGTGTTCACATTGTCATACTCCCCGTCTTTTTTATGGATTCGTTTACAGTTAGAGTTTATTATTTAATATGGTGCGTGGTTTACGCCCATTAAATGTGCATACTTTGGAAAATATGAACTGAAAACCAGTGTTTTGTGTGCCTTGCATATGATAAATAGCGTGCACTTCGTATTCTTCCTTTTTTCTTTACCTTTTCCTTGCTTCTTAATTTTAAATTTATTTTAACAAAATTTCGGAGTTTCGTAACTTTTAATAAACGAAATGACCAAATTAAATCCCAACTACTACAATCATTATAGTTAGAAGTAAAAAAGTAGTTATGCTAGAGATGATCATTCTCAGAATTAGATTAGACGTGGGCTGGACATACCCTATCAAAACATCCGTACCCATTCAATATAACTTAATGAGCCAGTCGATAGGATTACGGGCTTTCTTCGGAGTTAATTACTATTCAATGTACATATCCGTAACATATATTGTCTAGATTCCGGTGAAATAAACTAATTAATAAATATAAAAAAGGTACGTTGTATAAAACCCAAGTCTTCATTATTATGCCTTCCTTGACTCCATTCTCTTCCATTATGTGCCTTCCCCTCAGTTCTTAACGCAATAAATCAAACCCCCTCGCCAACAACTTCCTTCATCACCAACTGAGGAAACCACGTTCACCACCACAACAAGGTAACAGTCTTCCTACCATTATCTATACAAATTAAGGTATGTTTTTTCAATTTAAATGTACTTAATCCTAAATAGGGAATTTTATAATTTGTACCCTGAATTCCAAATGTCATACTGATACGAATATATGTAAAGAAATACTATTAATTAGATTGATTAATTTGATTCATTTTAATGATTATTTAGTGACTTGCTGTGGCATGGATTAACTATTGCAATAAACTGATGTTAATGTTATTAGACACCTACAATTCTGCAAATAATAAGAGAATTTAATAGTTAATACGTATGTCTGAGATATAAGTAATAAATCAGCATTGACAGTAAGAAACAATAAAATTATGACTATGGCCTTAAGTTCAGAGTGGTTTCGGACTGGATCTGTAATTCTGAGAGTGAGTAGACAAGGGTTTCTGGATAGATTAGAAGGGTTAGAGTAACGAAGCAAGATAGCCTGATATTTGCATGTTATTGCATAGCATCAAGGATTGTAGGTTCTTTCAGAGAAAGAGTAGAGGGTTAACAACATTGTAATGCAAAAGCTAAGCACATAAACAACACCTAACCATTTCAGTTTATGAACGACACAAAAGGTTACTACTAAAATCAATCTAATTGCAGTGACTGAATCCAATTTCAAGTACTAAGCTAGAGTTTAATGACGTGTACCACTGTAGAGGTTCGGAAATATGCAGCATTTTCCCTCTGTTTTCAATGGGCATTTAGTTAACTTTACAATTTCTCAGAATTGTCATAGCATTTAGTCACACTGCCTAAGATAATAATGCTGGTATAGTTGTCATCGTGTCCCCGATATCTAAATACAGTCAAGAGTCGGGGAGTATTATCTTTATGTTCAGCTTTCTCTGAATTGGAGTATAACCTTATGGTGATTATTTACATGTGTGCACCATCCCTTTGAGCACTGCGAAAGTTAGGCTCCAGCTTCTGACAGAAAATGTTGGAGATGCGGCTGCTTTTCGAAATATAGGGGGATGTTAGGTACAGTTGGGACTAAGGGCTTGCATCCCTCTGGAAAGGAATTGTGCCGGGTTTGCATCGACAATGTTTATATGGTGGTTGAGGGTCGAACTGTATGACCCTGTCAGTTTTCAGTGCCGTTTTCCATGTTGACCTGGATAAGGTATACTGTATTATATAAATAATGAGTTACTTACATAAGCGTTTCATTGACACAGGTTAAGACGTTACATGTGAGTAAAGGCATTATATTAAAACAAAACAGAATGATCATCGCCGATTGGTGCAAGGGGTGGGTAGTCAATGATGTCGCAGCAGATTATGAGGATTTCATTAATTCCAACAAAAAGAATATCAGTTTCCCGTTACAGCCATTAGCAGACGTCGAGTTCACTAGCTACCGTAACCAAGGACCGAAAGTCCGTGTTTTCAATGATGAAGACTTAGTTGCTAAGATATTTGAGCTACTTAGTAATCGCGACAAATCAAAGATGGTCATGGTTTGCAAAAGATGGTGTCAGTATTTTCTTTTCCATCCACGTGCGCCACTCCTTAAATCGGAATATAGTCTTTTCCTGCGCCAAAACGACATCAACGGTGTCCGTATCATTCGTAGGGGTTGCAGAATCATATACAAAAGGTGCACGTGTTTTGAGCGTCCAAAGGATGAAGATGAGACTCTCGTACATTACCGTCAACTACAAAATCCGTTCCAACAAGAACACCTTCGTGAGCTCAAACCTGATGAAATGACACAAGTTAAGGAGTTCATAGAGTCTTTGCGAAAAGACCCAACTAGATATGCTATGTCAGATAACCTCGCAAATATTGCATTATATCGGTTAAGACTATATTTTCCTCCAAACTTCGCTGAACTCGAGTATTGATGTAAACTATAAATTTTATGAAGATAGTAAGTTTAATACATATGTATACAATCATGAGAATGGTTCACAAATTCAAATACTTCATTCATTAGTTATACTATGAAATGAACTAAAATATCAAAACTTTATTGAAATTATGAATATTTACATTATGAAAAATAACGTCCCTTGGAATTCCGCGCGCATCGCGCGCGGAGATACAACTAGTAAAGTAGAAATGCGTCGAAGCACTAAGAGGATATGTTATTTAATGCAATTTGATACGATTAGTCTTCACCTTTATGCAATTTAATAGTTCCTTCGTTACAATCAATTCTACACATTTCACTTTTCAACATTATTCATATGTTATTTAATATATTTTGATATATTTTACATTTGTATCGATATGTAACTAAATATATTAATAAAAGAAAACGGGTATTGACAAACGTGAATAAAACAAATGTACAGAATTGATTGAAATGGAGGAAATACTATGAATAATCTTTTACGTTTATAATTCATGGGAATTTGAACATGACAGCATGGCTATTTTGACTGTACACTACTACAAAAATAGGTTTGGAGAACTGTCGAAATAAGTTTTAGAGAACACCTTAGATGCCTTCTTCAGCTCAGCGTTCTCCAAAGCTTAGACAACTGTTATAAGAGGCGTTTTGTATTCACAATCATAGAGAACAGTTGAACTGAGGTTTAGAAAATACCTTATAAGCGTTCTCTTTTCATAGGAAAAAAGAACGGTTGAATAAGCTAACAGTTCTTTATCCTTCTTGATATCTATATAATAACATAAAAAGCCTAAACTGAGTAGTATTAGAATGACACGTGACGCACTATATTATTGACATGCTGGACCAATTTTATTATTATTTAAAAAAAATAGCAAACGAAAAGGCAAAATAGTAATCAATATTCAATAGACTAATTATTCATGTTATTTAAACTTTCATTTATATTTCACTTAATAACCATAATTTAGTGCTAAACTTTTTTATATTCTACGGTTATAAAAAATTTCATCTATAAAAGAAAATGAATTGATAAAAATTCTACCACCCTAGCAAAAACAAATTAATGAAATTTTTTGTTTATTTTCACCAAATTATTTCATTTGATTTATTTTCAAACACCTTTTATACCATTACTTTGTGGTGAGCATGAAACAAGTAGAGAAGAAATGAGAAAATAAGAGAGAAATAGAAGAGAAGTGTCCAATTTGACAAACATTTGTCTTATCTAGTTCGTTTAGGCATTGTGAAATGCTTATGAAGACGTACACTTGAGATCCTCAATGATTTAATATAATTATGGTGAATTGTTGTCAAATTTTTGTGAAATAAATCATAGCTTAACTAAATTGTAACTTTAACTTTTTAATTTCACATTTTTAATTGTGATAGTTTAATTTGTTTTGCAGATATTTTTAATATATTTTTCATTGTTAATTAATGTGTAGTGAATTTATTAATATTGATATTAACAACAAATTACAAATATGACTAATGCAAGTTTAGCATAAATATAGTATTATCTATATAATTAATTATGTTAGTTAAAATGGTAAATTTATATTTTCTTTGTGATTTGAGTACTAATGAGATATGAGGCATTTGATTTTGTTGTCTTATTGATGTTTAGATAATAACATGACAAAAATACATTTTATATACTCATCGATTTTTCATAATTTGTTTATATTAAATATTTACTTACATTTAATCCCAAAAAAAAGCAGATACTAATGAGTAACATATCTTTTTTATTTTGAATTTTCAATGTGAGAATCTATCTTGTTTTATCTATTTACTTACCACATTTGTTTTATTTTTATTTGATTAAAAGTTACAATAGTAAAGACAAAATGAGTAAAGAATATTTTAAGTCTTAAATATCATCATTATTTTGCAACTAAAAAAAATATAGAGATATCCAAACTATCATTAATATTACATATTATTTTTGTTACTAATACAAAGTATCATCATTTTAATAAATTTCGATTAACAAAATATCATTTTAACGTTGAGAAAAAATGATATTATTTGGTTAGAAAAGTAAGGAAAATGAGAATAACAAAATAATATTTTTAATAAAAAAACACTACTTAAAATTATGTGAATATCAAACTACTATAAAACGCAGTAAAAAACATTTACTCTAGCAAATATTTATTAATGAAGAGTTTGAAAAATCCCGTGATTTCACGGGAAACTAAACTAATTTTTTTTTAAAGACATTAATATTGGTGATATTTAAATAATCATAATAATATATTTATTCTCATTAAAATAACAATATCAATACAATTGTTTCACAACCAAGTCCAAAACGGCCAACAAATTAATTACAAAACAACATCTATACGTAAAAGCTAAAAAATAACCAATACTGTAGCATTTGATGCATCGTTGTCCAAGCTCCACTCAATGCCTGTCACTGACAAAGTTCAGGTGCACTACTACAAATTCAGGCATTAACAACGCCCCTTCAACAACTCTTATTCACGAAAATTAGGAAAAACCGTTGTCAAATGGATTATTATGTTGCCGCGCAATTTTATTAAAACTAATAACAACAGTTTTTCTGTTGACCGTTGTTATTAGTATTAACAACGCGTAAAACTCTAAAAACCGTTGATAATAGATAAACTAATAACAATAGTTTACTCGGTAATACATTATATCCGTTGTTATTAATTTGGTGCAAAATTAGTGAAAAATAAAAACAATGGTTTTAATAAAAACCCGTTGTTATATTCTTTTAACAACGATTGTCATTGGAACCATTGTTAATATATAATTTAATAACAACGGTTTTATTGTTAATAACCGTTGTTAAACGAGTTAGTAAAGATTTAAAAAAAAGATGTTATATTCTTTTAACAACGGTTCTTGTTGGAACCGTTGTTAATATATAATCTAATAACAACGGTTTTATTGTTAATAACCGTTGTTAAAGAAGTTAGTATATATAGATTACAAAAAAAAAGACACCAGTGGTATTAGCACAAAACACAAAATACAAATCAGATAAACTCAATCCTCTGTCATCAGTGTGATCGTCTCCTTCTTGTTATCATCTCCATCAATCATTTGTTTATCAATCAGGTATTATTCTTATAACTATTATCATCCTGATTGTCTCCCCTCTGTCATCATTATTATGGATTTGCTTATTGTCGTTTATTATTGATTTATGAATTATGAATTGCCTATTATAGTGTTAATTTTGCATGATTGTAGTGTTATTCTTATTTTGTATGATTGTAGTGTTATTCTTATCTTGTGTTTGGTATATGTTATTGTACTCTTAAGTTTGAACATCACAAACGGAAATAGTTTGCAAAGGAATGGTACTAAATATAGAGGATAAAAATATAATTTTATTTGCTAAAGATTTCGGTGTTAAAAAGAAAAGGAGGCCGGGTTGGTTATTGTAGGATAATAGATAAGTACTTTCCAATTAATTTTGAAGTGTTGAAATCAATCTAAATTTCAAGTACTTAATAGCGAGGAATTGATGGAAACAGTTTTTCAAATTTTGAAAAATAGTTTGGACAAGAGCAATATGGCTCTTGTTTGTAAGAAATGATCGCAAATGTTTCTCTTCCATGAAACTGGACCTCTTGTTAAGAAAGAATACAAGAGACGTCTAAGATCATATTATAAACGCGGTTTTAAATTTGTTTCCAGGGGGTTGAAATTAGTTTCAAAACAATGCCACTGCTACTTGTCTAACAGTAAGAGAGGGAAAAGACAATTTTACATATCCGCCAGCAAGTGCTATTTTCATCTCGTAGCATGGTTAGCTTACCACCAGCTATTAGAGACAAAGTAAAGGCCTATTATATTAAAATACTCTCGGAGTTTGACCCTTACTTTTGTTATAAAATTTATCATAAGTGCATCAATGTTATGGAGGTTGACTGAGTATTAGGTTATGTAATGTTATATAATGTACTTACTTTGTCTCCGTTTTTGGATATTAATGTTAATATCTTGTTATCTTTAATTTGTCTTCGTTTTTGGATATTACCTGAATCTCGTTAATATGTTTGCCTATTATTGGATTTTTTGAATTACTTGGCTTATTATTGAATTAGTTTTTCTTATATGCTAATATATATATTGTATTGAATAACTTGTGATATTGTAACGAAAAATTATTCGAGAAAAAAAAACTTCGAGAAAAAACGCCTTTTTATTAAAAAAAAAAACGTGTTTGTTTTAAAAAAAGTGCATACTGGAAAATAGATTTTTTTAATAAAGAAAATGTCATTTTAAAAGAAAAGGCAAAAAAAAGGAAAAAAAAATAATATTGAAAAAGGAAAAACAAAAAAAGGAAAAAAAATTTGATATTGAAAAAACGTGATACTTTTTTATATAACTTGTGATATCATTGTTCGACTCATGGACTCAAATATTTAGGGTGGACTCATGTGATCCCAACTATATATAGAGGCAGGATCCGGCGAGTCCACCTAAATATTTGAGTCCATGAGTCTACCTAAAGTATCACTAGTTTTATTAAAAAATATCACGTTTTTTTACACTACAAAGTCTACAATATCACAACCTTTTCAATACAATATCACAGGAAACAATATCACACACTATATAGAACAATATCACGAAATTTTTTCCAGAATTTTTTTTCCCCAAAATTTTTTTTTTCTATTTTTTTCTCGAATTTTTTTCCGAAATTTTTTTCTCTCGTTTTTTTTTTTCAAAATTTTTTCTTTGTGATATTATTTTGAAGAACCGGTGATATTGTATTGACTAACTTGTGATATTGTAGTGAAAAAAAAATCGAAAAAAATTTTCGAGAAAAAACGCCTTTTGTTAAACAATATCACGCACTATATTAAACAATATCACGAAATTTTTTTCCCGGAAATATTTTTTTCAAATTTTTTTTCTCGAATTTTTTTCCCGAAATATTTTTTTCTCGAATTTTTTTTTGTGATATTATTTTGAAGAACCGGTGATACTGTATTGAGTAACTTGTGACATTGTAATGAAAAAAAATCGAAATAAAATTTCGAGAAAAAACGCATTTTGTTAAACAATATCACGCACTATATTAAACAATATCACGAAATTTTTTTAACAAAAATTTTTCCCGGAATTTTTTTTTTCAAATTTTTGTTTTCAATTTTTTTTCTTGAATTTTTTTTCTGAAATATTTTTTTTCTCGAATTTTTTTTTTGGTGATATTATTTTGAAGAACCGGTGATATTGTATTGAGTAACTTGTGATATTGTAATGAAAAAAAAAATTCGCGAAAAAAAAGCTTTGAGAAAAAACGCCTTTTTATTAAAAAAAAACGTGTTTGTTTTAAAAAAAATGCATACTGAAAAAGGGAATTTTTTTAATAAAGAAAATGTCATTTTAAAAGAAAAGGCAAAAAAAAATAATATTGAAAAAGGAAAAACAAAAAAAGGAAAAAAAATTGATATTGAAACAACGTGATACTTTTTTATATAACTTGTGATATCATTGTTAGACTCATGGACTCAAATATTTAGGGTGGATTCATGTGATCTCAACTGTATATATATATATATAGAGTTTTTTTTTAATAAAAAGGCGTTTTTTCTCGAATTTTTTTTCATTACAATATCACAAGTTACTCAATACAATATCACCAAAAAAAATTCGAGAAAAAAAAATTTCGGAAAAAAATTTCGAGAGAAAAAATTGAAAAAAAAATTTGGAAAAAATATTTCCGGGAAAAAAAGTTCTTGAAAAAATTTCGTGATATTGTTTAATATAATGCGTGATATTGTTTAACAAAAGGCGTTTTTTCTCGAAATTTTGTTCAATTTTTTTTCGTTACAATATCACAAGTTACTCAATACAATATCACCGGTTCTTCAAAATAATATCACCAAAAAAAATTCGAGAAAAAAAATTTCCGGAAAAAAATTTCGAGAGAAAAAATTGAAAAAAAAATTCGGAAAAAATATTTCCGGGAAAAAAAGTTCTTGAAAAAATTTCGTGATATTGTTTAATTTAGTGCGTGATATTGTTTAACAAAAGGCGTTTTTTCTCGAAATTTTTTTCAAATTTTTTTCGTTACAATATCACAAGTTAGTCAATACAATATCGCCGGTTCTTCAAAATAATATCACAAAAAAAAATTCGAGAAAAAAAAATTTCGGAAAAAATATTCGAGAGAAAAAATTGAAAAAAAAAATTCGAAACAAATATTTGCGGGAAAAAATGTTCTTGAAAAAATTTCGTGATATTGTTTAATATAGTGCGTGATATTGTTTAACAAAAGGCGTTTTTTCTCGAAAACTTTTTTCAATTTTTTTTCACTACAATATCACAAGTTACTCAATACAATATCACCGGTTCTTCAAAATAATATCACAAAAAAAAAATTCTAAAAAAAAACCGAGAAAAAAAATTCGAAAAAAAAATGTCGAAAAAAAAATTTCGGGAAAAAAAAGTTTTGGAAAAAAATTTCGTGATATTGTTTTATATAGTGCGTGATATTGTTTGCTGTGATATTATATTGAAAAGTTTGTGATATTGTAGATTTTGTAGTGTAAAAAAAACGTGATATGTTTTAATACAACTTGTGATACTCTAAATGGACTCATGGACTCAAATATTTAGGTGGACTCACCGGATCCTGCCTCTATATATATATATATATATATATATATATATATATTAAAAAAACGGTGATATTTTATTGAGTAACTTATGATATTGTAATGAAAAAAAAAACGAAAAAAAAATTCGAGAAAAAACGCCTTTTTATTAAAAAAAATCGTGTTTGTTTTAAAAAAGTGGATACTGAAAAAGAAATTTTTTTTTTAATAAAGAAAATGTCATTTTAAAAAAAAGGCAAAAAAAAGGAAAATAAATAATACTGAAAAAGAAAAAACCAAAAAAGAAATAAATTTTGATATTGAAAAAACGTGATATTTTTTTATGTAACTTGTGATATCATTGTTAGACTCATGGACTCAAATATTTAGGGTGGACTCATGTGATCCTAACTCTATATATATATATATATATGTGTGTGTGTGTGTGTGTGTGTGTGTGTGTGTGTGTGTGTGTGTGTGTGTGTGTGTGTGTGTGTGTGTGTGTGTGTGAGAGAGAGAGAGAGAGAGAGAGAGAGAATGAATGAAAGCAAATGAAGATAAACGTATATATTACAAATGTAGATAAATGACTCGAACTTGGATGACTGCTTCACATATGAGTGAGCCCCACTATAAGGATGGTTTAGCTTAATTTTATGAAGTCGTTGAGAACAATTTGAAAGGTTCTTCTAGTATTCCATGCCCTTGTGAAAGATGTGGTAATATTAGGTATATGGCTTTTTCGGACGTTAAAATTTACCTAGAAAAGTATAGTTTTAGTCGATCCTACACCCATTGGATTTTTCATGGGGAATCATTAGAAGAAGAGAATAGCTTTGAAGAAGATGATCTTGAGGTATACAAAAGGCTAACTGATGATCCAGAGTTTGCCGAGTATGCCGAGTTGGAAGCATACAAGTTGAATGTTGGGTCTACAGATAATGAAGAAAAAGATGACGAGTCGAATGCTTTTGAAGATGACAATATTAATTTGGATGACCTTGACAACATGTATGAGAAGTTGCGTGAGTCTGAAGCGCCTCTGTACCCTAGTTCTAAGTACACAAAAATGTCGGTTGTGGTGAAGTTGTATAATATCAAGGGGACAAATGGGGTGACTGACACTTGTTTCACTAGTTTTTTAGCCTCGATAAACGACATGCTTCCAGATGGTAATGTTGGGTCTACAGATACTGTTATTACATTCTGATTTCATCCTATCTTATTACCATGTCACATGTTAGCATGAATCTCGTAGTTGTGAGTAGCTAACTTGTTTAATATGCCGGGATGAGGAAATTTGTGTCTATTGCATGATAGGTTGTAATCGGGATGGGCAGTTTTGCGGTAGGAATTATCGTTAAGCAATATTTTTGTGTTTGGTTGAATGAGTGCACGCATGAGACCGTTCGTTTAGTTAAACCCCGACCTAGACCGGAAGGTTGGAAGGGTAAGGCTTGCTTAATTATATTAATTAGTTTTTGTGAGGGTGGAAGTCAAGCAAAAACGACCTTAGGGCAACTTAAGACTGGAAGGTATAGTCGGGTTTGAGACGTGACTGTAATGACCCAGCCTTTCCTACCAATAAACTGACCAACCTAGTTACACTGATAATGCATATGACACAATGACCCGAATTCCTAGCATATTTATTTTCCCTTAAATTAATTCATACTCATTCCGTGTTTGCTATCTTTTTCTTATCCTTTTCTCATCTTATATCTCGTAATTTAGTTAACAATTTGAAAACCCCCAATTGTGACCAACAGTTAAAGACCAATAGATGACAGTTAGCCTCCCTGAGGAATCGACCCTATTTACCACTAGCTAGAGATGGCATTATGGGCTGAGGCACGGTGGGCGGCACGGCCCAGCACGTAGCACGGCACGGCACGGCCCGGCCCGGCCCAACGGCGTTTTCGAGGCGGCATGGCACGAGCACGGTCGGGCTACCTCCGGACTGCGACGCACAATTTTTGAAAAATCCGTGCCCAGGCACGACACGACACGGCCCGAAGCACGGCGTGCCATGGCATAAAACAGGCACGCTGGCCCGGCACGACCGGCTCGGTCTGAGACACGGTGGGCTTTATTAGTAATACAAATAATTAGTTATATAAAATAGTTAATTGAGTTTGTTGAATCGAAAATTCGGAAGTTCAAGCAAAAGTAATTACTAATTACTAATTAATATCGTTTCTTAATCGTTTTATTGTATTTTTAATTAAATAAACTTGTAAACTTGTATCGTTTCATACTTTTTTAATAAAAGATTGAGGTATTTTTTTAACATCGTTTCTTAATCGTTTAATAACAAATTCTTTTTTTCATCGTTTCTTAATTATTTGATAAATCGTATATGCATCCCGTATTTTCGTAAGGAATATTTTAATAATTTAAAATAATTTCCGGAATTTAATAATGTTTTAATAAAGTTTCGCAATTTATATTTTAAAGAAATCTCCGTTAAGTTCCGTCTTAAAGACATTTAATATTAAGATGCCTTGTTCATTTAGTAATATCCCGTCTTATATTTCCGCTTCACTTAAATAAAGCAAACCCGACTCAAGCTTTTAAAAGGACAACAAACCCTACATAACCCATCCCCTTCATCGACATTCTTCTTCTTTTTACAGTAACTTGAAAACCACCATTTCTCTATTTTTCTCAAGCTTAAAATCAACATCTCGACCCCTTCCCGAACTCGTATCAAGGTAAGCTTTACATTTTCAAAATCCTCTCGAGATTTGCAAGCTTCCTATCTCTTTCAATTTCAGTTTCCCTAAAGTCGAAAAAGACGCTGTTTTGCCCTAAATCACGTTTTAGCCTCCTAATTGGTGTTTTTGTGCTTTTACGTGGTACTTGTGATAACCCGGAGGAAGAACTAGTGATTGTTGAAGAGGAACCTGGTGAACTCGCGGAGTAAAGGTGACGATTACGAGTAACTCGGCCTTTTTGTCTAAATTAGCATATCATGTGAAATTGGTGTGTTTTGATGAAAGTTAATATGGTTTATGTTGCTTAATGTTCTTATTATGTTATACAAACTGATTTTTATGAAGAATTCATGATGAATTTGGTATGAAGGTCGATTAAGGTGTATACATGGTAAGACCGGATAAATTTGGGAATTTGTTGTTGATTCATGAAATGAATGTTTGTATACATGTTCTTGTGTTTATTTGATGTCTTATATATGCTGGAAATGTTTGGTTGTCGGTTAAAATCATGCTTATGACGGATTGGTAAAGTATTGCATTGTCTAGAGGATGTCGAAATAAGTGAAATGCGTGAACAGGGCCTCTGAGCCGGTCGACCGACCGGCGGCCGACCAGCCGGCTCAGAGCCCCATTTAGCATTGTGGAGTTTTTGTGAAAAAATTTGGAAATGGGTCCCCAGCCGGTGGACCGGCAGCCGGCCGGCCGGCCGGCCGGCTGGGAGGCCCTATTGAATTCTTTTGTGTGTTGTTGGGCATGAGAGTAAGGACTCTCAGCCGGTGGACCGGCCGCCTGTGGCCAACCGGCTGAGAGCCCCAAACCGTGATATTTACTTCGTAACTTTCGTTTCTTAAGTCGGATTGCGTTGATACCTTTTCCGTATGCTTCGTATGTGTGTTTGAGGTCTCCGGAGTTCGGGCGGCACTATATTGGGTTCGGGAATGGAGTGAGGATAGAGACCTCCCCCCCCCCCCCCCCCCCGGTCAGGCAACCGAAAGGGAAACCAGCTCTCTCTCAACTTAGTTCCTGGGGTCAATTAAGTGTCGATTGGATGTTTATCAAGAGTAGATCGTTTATCTTTAAGTCTGTCGTAGTCCCAGGAGTTGGGCGACATTTACGTTGGGGTCGGGTATGGATTTGAGGAAAAAGACCCCCCGGCCGGGCAACCGGAAGGGAGACCGGCTCTCGCCTCAAATTAATCCCCGAAGTCAACTAAGCGTTGATTTGATGTGGTTAAGCAATTGATTTGTGGTTTAGTGAGAGCCTCCTTTGGAGATTTGGGTTGTTGAACCACTTAGTGGTTGGTTCGTTGTGTTAGCTTCGTGTGAACCCCTTAGTGGGTGGTTCCTTCTTAGTGCGAACCCTTAGTGAGTGGTTCTTTCTTCGCGTGAACCACTTAGTGTTTGGTTCTAGCTTAGTGGTCGAACCCCTTCATGGGTGGTTCCGTCTCTTTGTCGAACCCCTTCGTGGATGGTTTCTTGCTCCTTGTTGAACCCCTTAGTGGGTGGTTCTTTATTCTGTGGTCGAACCCCTTTGCATGGTTGGTTCATGTTCGATTTGTGTTTAGCTTGCCTGAGTCAGTTTATAGTGCTAGACATTGCTAAATGATTTGTATATACTTGCCTGAGTTGGGGTACGGTGTTATATACTGATGATACATGTTTAGATGTGTTTGGATATAGTTGTGTTGTGGTACGTTATCTTATGCATGAGTATGTTAAGAAGAGTTTTGATGGAGTACTTCACATGTTTGTGTATGTTGGAGTATAATGCTTGTATTCATATGTTCTATGTTGTATGACAATAGGTGGCTATGAGGGCTCTAGTCACTCCCCACTGACTGTGACGCACATGTTGTATGTGTGTAGGTACATGAGGCTGTTTGTAGGGGGTTATGTTGACGCTAGCGAGCGATGATCCTATCATCGATGACTTACCTTTATCGTGTAGCTAGACCTTAGACTTATGATTTCAGTATTTTGTGCCTGTAGGGATATGCTATCACAGGCTGCTTTGGTATTATACTTAATACTTATTTATGTTTTATTTCTTCCGCAAGTTTAGTATTGTTAAATCACCTCGCATGTTTTTCTTATCATGTCAAAAGTATTAAATTCCGCGCGTTTTTGGCATGTCTTTGTATGTGTACTTTTCCGCTGCCGCGAGGGGTTTTACAGTATACATTAAAAATACAATAAAACAAGTGAACAAGTAAAAACAATTGTTTTTTTTTTAAAAAAAATATGTAGCACGCGGGACAGCCCATGAACATGGCACAACCGGCCCATGGGCCAGACACGACACTGTTGGGAAATGTATCCTCAACAATAGTGCGATCACGTAACTAAATCTCATGACGAGAATGCGCAAGTGATAAGACGGGTTTAGTAGGACATAAAAGTGTCAAGTTAGACGAGTTATTGATGGAATTAGAAGCGTTTTGAGGTACAATTATATAATTCCGACTTCTTGGTGTTGATTGCATTTAAGAATAATTAAGTTGAAATATGGATCAATGGAGTTGTTGGTATTATTTGGGTTGAAGTTTACATAATTTGTGGATTGACAATATTGGTCTAAGCTTAGTATAGTGGGTTAGCAAGTAGATAAGCTCAACTTGGGCTTATACTAATGGGTTGGAAAAATAAGTCGAAAAGAAGTAATTGGCATTTTGGGAGCAATTGGTTGGACATAAGAACATGTCACATGGGTTGTCCCATGATGGCCCAACATCTACTCAACCAAACAAGAGGAAGGCGGAGTGCAATTCCTCCAGAACTTGGTGCGACCCGCGTGAATACACGGGCGACCCGCGCGGAAGTCGGACAAGATGTAATATGATTTGTGCTGTTGCATTATTTTCGGCGATTGCTTTGATTTTTGTTTATTAGTAGTAGTATTAGGTTAAGTAGGGATATCCGTCACATTATCATTCATTCAACTTTTAGAATTGGGGAAGACTATCAAGAACCCTAGTTTCTTTTGTTTAATAATTATGAGGAACTAATCCTCCCTTTTCTTGGATTGATAAACGGAAGCTTCGACTAATTAATTGTGAGATTGTTCTTTCTCCCTTTTATTTCTCAAGTATTGTTTATGTCTCTTGCTCGTATTTTATGATTATTGTTTTCTCTCGCTAATCTGATCAATTAGTAATTGTTAACTTTAATTTATCGCATGTTTAGAAATTGAATCCGTAATTGTTCAATTAATCTAGACTAAAGTAGCAAGCTTTACCCTAATAATTTGTATGCGTTTCATCGTTATTAGGACGAGGTAGAGACTAAACATATAATTCGAATCGTTAACCGCGTGTGTTAAAGATCGTTATCTTTATTGCTTCCTTGGATTGTTAATGCTATTGTTGGATTAAATCTAGACGCTTGGCTTAGATTGTTCAATAATTAGGGTCTTCTAATATCGCGTTTCGACTTAGTTGACTATACTTAAGAGGAAGAAGGAAACTTGTTTTTCACAATAAAGTACTTGAGAGTAATTGAGTTAAAGACAATCGAAGACCAATTAGTTTGTTGATAGCGGATGTTTATTGACCCAAGATCTTTTAATCATCTGAATTCATTCATCTTTATTGTTTGTTTAGTAGACTATAGAGTTTTCAATCACAACACCCCCTATTCTTGTTACTTACTTTCTATACTTTAATTCACATAAATTACATCGCCTTCTCTGTGGATCGATCCTTATTACCATATACTATATTAGTTTAAGGTTTTAAGTGTTATAAATATTATCTTTGGGAGCATACGACTTCGGCTCACCAAATTTTGGCGCCGTTGCCGGGGAAGGCAATAGTTAATTTTTGTGTTTCTTTAGTGTAGACTTTAATTTTATTGTTTTAGTTTATGCCTAATACTCGTTCTTCTGACCAACCACTCGAGCCTTACGACTCAGAGATTGAACGTACTTTTTTCAGGTTAAGACAAGTCGGAGAAGGTTTGCTAGTTGCTTTTGAGCACCCAGATTCTGAGAAGGATATACACTCTAATTCAGACACATCGGAAATTTCTACTACTACTGAGAATATGGCTAGAGAGACTCGAACCTTAAGGGAACTTACAGCTCCAAATCTTGACGTTCAACCATTGTGCATCACTTTTCCAGCCTTGGATGATGGAGCTACTTTTGAACTGAAATCTGGGTTGATACATCAATTACCCAGTTTCAGTGGTATGAGCATCGAAGATCCGAACAAGCATCTCTCGGATTTTCATATTGTTTGCACCACTATGAAGCCAGCCAATGTCACAGAAGAGCAGTTGAAATTGAGAGCATTTCCCTTCTCCTTGAAGGATAATGCAAGAGATTGGTTAAACTACCTACCACCGGGGAGTATCACTACTTGGGTAGGTATGAAGAAGGCATTCTTGGAGAAATACTTTCCTCCTTCTCGATCATCTCAACTAAAAAGAGCCATCAGTAATGTTGAACAACAAGATGGAGAAACTATGTATGAGTTTCTTGAGAAATTTAAGAAGCTTTGTGCTAGTTGTCCTTACCATGGATACTCCGACCAAGATCTCATCATGTATTTTTGTGGAGGGCTAAACCTAGATGATCGTCGTATGATTCACTCTGCTTGTGGGGGAAATATAGCCAATAAGAATCCAGATGAGGCTTGGGAGGTTATCACAGAGCTAGCTGAGACCTCTAGACAGTTTGAGAGGAGACCATCACGAAGAGGAGTGAGTGCTATGGGTGTTAGTCCTGGCTTGGAGGAGAAAGTTGATAATATTGCTTCCACCCTACGTGACATGTTATCTGGAAGACAAATGGCCGTTGTTTGTGGTGTATGCTATATTGAGGGTCATCCTAGCGATTTGTGCCCCCAAATGCAAGAGGGTGGTTCTCAGACGGTGAATGGTATATGGGAGAGTAGTTCAAACAAGAAATGGGATCCACACTCTAATACCTATAATGAAGGATGGAAGGCTCACCCTAACTTCCGTTGGGGAAACTCTCAAGCCGGTCCATCAGCTGGCCCTCCTAAAGGCCAGTTTCTCCAGCGACCACAAGGACAACAATTTACTCAACAAGTGCCACAACAAGTAGCTCAACAAGCGCCACCGAGCTCATCAATGTCCACGGAAGATATGATTCGTGCTCTCACTCTCAGTGTTACTCAAGATCGAGCTGATAATAAGCAAAATTTTAAAAATCTTGAGAATCAAGTGAGCCAATTGGCTACTGCGGTCAATCGGTTAGAAGCTAAACAGTCGGGTGCTCTACCATCTCAAACAGTGTTGAATCCCAGGGAGAATGTGAGTGCCGTGTCATTGAGAAATGGTAGGCAATTGGTGGAGATTGAAAAGCCAAAAGCTAAGCCTAAGGTGGTGACTATTCAAGAAGAAGAGGAGTTAGTGGTTGAAGGTGACAAGCTACTTGGTGATGGAGTGAAAGAAGATGTATCTAATTCCAATGAGGTGACACCAGTTATGCCCACATATGAGTCACTCCCACCTTTTCCCGAGGCTTTGAAGGACAAAAGAAGAAAGGAGCATGACACTGATATTTACGAAACCTTTCGTAAATGCGAGGTAAATATTCCTTTACTTGACTTGCTTAAGAGTGTTCCTAGGTATGCAAAGTTTTTAAAAGAACTTTGTACAATTAAAAGAAATCAAAAGGAACGTAGTTTGAAAAAGCAAAAGGGTAAACCTAGTGAGTTTGTTTCGGCCTTGTTTAAGAGTAAGACCCCTCCTAAGTGTAGTGATCCGGGTGTGTTTACCATACCTTGCACTATAAGTGATACACGGTTTGAAAGAGCCATGTTAGATCTAGGGGCATCAATAAATGTTCTCCCCTACCATGTTTATGAGTCTCTTAAGCTTGGTCCTTTGAAAAGCACTAGGGTAGTAGTCCAACTTGCTAATCGGTCTAGTGTACACCCTAGAGGAGTAGTAGAGAATGTTATGGTCAAGGTAGATCAACTGGTTTTTCCAGCAGATTTCTATGTTTTGGATATGGCACAGGAGGTTGATGCTATCCCAATTTTATTGGGTAGACCATTCCTAAAGACCGCAGGAACCCGAGTTGATGTCCCAAATGGTTCCTTGGCTATGGAGTTTGATGGGAAGGTGGTTAAATTTCAAATTAATCCACCTAATTCAACTAATTCTATGGTTTCTACTTTGTGTGCCATTACTACCAATCATACTTCTATGAGAAGCCGGAAGCCACCACTTCCGAGCAAAGCTTGTGAAATTTTGCAGGACTCCCCGCCTAGAGAGAAAAGGTGTATCCTTCTATGGGAGAATCACAGAGATGCTGAGGCTGGAAAAAGGAAGGGTAAGACTTGGTTTGATAATCTAATTCGCCGGAAGAGCTCCGGTAAAGCAACACAAGTTATACATATTAAATCAAGTGTTTACCCCAGTCCCTTGAAAAGGTAAAGCTCTAAACTCTATCTTAAGTCGGGTGTTTCACCACTCCGCGAGATGTCGAGCCAACGACGTTAAACAACAGCGCTTCTGGGAGGCAACCCATAGATTTGTGTGTGTTCTTTCTCCAAAAAAAAAAAAAAAAAAAAAAAAAAAAAAAAAAAATCCGAAAAAAAAAACGAAAATTCAAAAAAAAACGGAAATCGGAACTGCTTAATTTATGATGTTGGCGACATAAGAAGGGAGACCTAGAAGGAAGGATGGGTAGGATAGTGGCTAAGGTGTGGTGTAACCGCGGTGCGTTGTTGTGGGCACTTGTTCATGCGGTTGGATGGATTGTTGATTTGGTGTAGAGGAGATTAGGAATGACCTTGTAAGCTCGGAGTTGCGGAAGTTTTATTTATGTGCATTCTGTTACAGGCATATATTTTTCTACAGCTTCTTGGTCTTTGGTTAGGATTGGAGTAATAAGGGGCGTTAGTCTTGTTTTTCACTCTTATCTTTTGTTGGCTTTGTGTGATTGTGCTTTATGATGTCTGCTCATAGCCAAGTGTGGGGAGGAGGTGTGGTGCGTGGATTGCTCTGTTTTCATGTTGCGATATGTTTGATGGTTTCTGTCGTCATTGGCGCTTCCTTAGATGAGGTGTGTGTTTTTCTCTTCCCTTTTTATTGTGTCCTTGCAACATTGAGGACAATGTTTCATTCAAGTGTGGGGAGGGAGAATCGTTCCGATTTGTATACTTTTGTAATTGTGTGGTGTTTTTATTTCAGTACTTTATTTCAAAGAAAAATGAAAAAGAAAAAAAATGAAAAATGAAAAAGGAAAAAAAGAAGAAGAAAAAGATTAATCCCGGCTAGGTGAAAACCCGAAAGGGCGCCTAGGCAAGATTGGGATGTGGCCGAGGACGGAGTGAAAACCCGAAAGGGCGCTCCGGGTAAAATGAAGAAACGAGTTGCGTGCCACTGAGAGTAGAGGTGAGATGGAAAAAAAAATGATAAGCTAGAGTGAAAATCCGCAAGGGCGGACACTCTAGGCAAAATGAGAGACATAGGTAAAAAAAAAAAAATTCCGATGTTTTTGATCTCATGTTGCTAGGTTGAAGACCGTCTGGCTCAAGGATTACTACGAGGTTTTACTACTCTTCTTACACTTCTGTGGATCGGTGTTGGTATAAGCTTATAATGAGTCCTTTGAGTTTACTCGAGGACGAGTAAAGATCTAAGTGTGGGGAAGTTTGATAAGACGGGTTTAGTAGGACATAAAAGTGTCAAGTTAGACGAGTTATTGATGGAATTAGAAGCGTTTTGAGGTACAATTATATAATTCCGACTTCTTGGTGTTGATTGCATTTAAGAATAATTAAGTTGAAATATGGATCAATGGAGTTGTTGGTATTATTTGGGTTGAAGTTTACATAATTTGTGGATTGACAATATTGGTCTAAGCTTAGTATAGTGGGTTAGCAAGTAGATAAGCTCAACTTGGGCTTATACTAATGGGTTGGAAAAATAAGTCGAAAAGAAGTAATTGGCATTTTGGGAGCAATTGGTTGGACATAAGAACATGTCACATGGGTTGTCCCATGATGGCCCAACATCTACTCAACCAAACAAGAGGAAGGCGGAGTGCAATTCCTCCAGAACTTGGTGCGACCCGCGTGAATACACGGGCGACCCGCGCGGAAGTCGGACAAGATGTAATATGATTTGTGCTGTTGCATTATTTTCGGCGATTGCTTTGATTTTTGTTTATTAGTAGTAGTATTAGGTTAAGTAGGGATATCCGTCACATTATCATTCATTCAACTTTTAGAATTGGGGAAGACTATCAAGAACCCTAGTTTCTTTTGTTTAATAATTATGAGGAACTAATCCTCCCTTTTCTTGGATTGATAAACGGAAGCTTCGACTAATTAATTGTGAGATTGTTCTTTCTCCCTTTTATTTCTCAAGTATTGTTTATGTCTCTTGCTCGTATTTTATGATTATTGTTTTCTCTCGCTAATCTGATCAATTAGTAATTGTTAACTTTAATTTATCGCATGTTTAGAAATTCAATCCGTAATTGTTCAATTAATCTAGACTAAAGTAGCAAGCTTTACCCTAATAATTTGTATGAGTTTCATCGTTATTAGGACGAGGTAGAGACTAAACATATAATTCGAATCGTTAACCGCGTGTGTTAAAGATCGTTATCTTTATTGCTTCCTTGGATTGTTAATGCTATTGTTGGATTAAATCTAGACGCTTGGCTTAGATTGTTCAATAATTAGGGTCTTCTAATATCGCGTTTCGACTTAGTTGACTATACTTAAGAGGAAGAAGGAAACTTGTTTTTCACAATAAAGTACTTGAGAGTAATTGAGTTAAAGACAATCGAAGACCAATTAGTTTGTTGATAGCGGATGTTTATTGACCCAAGATCTTTTAATCATCTGAATTCATTCATCTTTATTGTTTGTTTAGTAGACTATAGAGTTTTCAATCACAACACCCACTATTCTTGTTACTTACTTTCTATACTTTAATTCACATAAAATACATCGCCTTCTCTGTGGATCGATCCTTATTACCATATACTATATTAGTTTAAGGTTTTAAGTGTTATAAATATTATCTTTGGGAGCATACGACTTCGGCTCACCAGCAAGGGATGATACGAAATATATTAGTCAACTGACCAACATTAATCGGTAATGATTGGCTAGCTAGAGTTTGACATTACTGTCGTATGACGGTGGTGGTCAGCTGATCCCTTTAGGTCACACCTATAGGACAATTCCCTAAATTGATTAAATGATCAAATATATATTGATACGAGTTGATCATATTTATTAAACTCATATATCGAGAAATCAAAGGTTAAATCTTATTGTAAGATTTATGTTTATAATTGAAACGTGTCAATTGTTGAACAATGAACGATATTTGTAATATCGTGATTATAATGAATCGGGTTGTATGTTAATACAAAGGTTGTAAATCGTATTGACGATTATTATGAATGACCATTTTATATGTTTGTAATTACGAATTACTTGTCAACATGATAAATATGATTTATTTAATTTACAAATTATATATGATAAATATGCATTTTTAATTATAACAATTGTTATCTTAATGTGACACTTTAGATGTCACACTTATACAATTGATTAAAGGACAATTATAAAATGGACCACATATTATAAGAGGGTGCCGGTTTTGGGGATGGTTAAGGGAATGATTATGGGTGTTTATTAATCAATAAAACATAATCATTAAAGGGTGTCTTGGAAACACTACCTAGAGCCACCCTAAGAAGCATGGGTAAGGCAACATGTCCCCTTGTTGCACTTCCCATGGTCGGCTTCACCTTCCCAAAAGCCTACCCACTTAAATATTGTGAAGTGTTCAGAAAACAATTCACTCTAATCCTTTGGCAAGTTTTCTAAGTGAGAAAATTACATCAAATTCTCTAAAAATTATTATTGAGATAATAATAACACTAATAGTAATAAGTTATATTAGTTTTAATTCTAATTAAGAGATTAGAATTTGTTTAAGGAAAAATCCGTTTCTTGTACTAGCATATTCAAAGTTTCGGTTTCATTAAGGGGTGTCTTGGTGCATCACTAAGGAGGTGTTCTTGTTGAATACTTGGCGGATCATCCTAGCATTTCGTTTGGACCGTGTGTAAGGGTTTAAACCTCATTATTTCCGCATTTCCATTAGCATGCATAAGATCTATATATATTAATTAAAATGTTAATTAAGTTTTTGTTTAGTATGACTAAAATATTTAGCTTATGAGATAACTAAACCTAACAATTGGTATCAGAGCAACAAGGTTGTTTGCTTGCTTTCCGTTTAATTTTTTACGGAGTTATTAGGATAACAAAAAATAAAATTGATATTTCGTTTCGTATATGATATGGCCGAAATAATTTATGCATGAATACCTACTGATTCTAAAATGTATTTTAGGATATTTGGAATATATTTTGCAAATATATATTGTTCATTGGTATTTTTATTTTCGGTTTTATTGATTTTTAATGGTTAAAAATGTTTATTTTTGGGAAAAATAGTTAAAATAAGCTTCTGGCCGAGATTTTTTAGTATGTTTTCACATGTATTTCATATGATATGAATATGAATTTTCGTAAATTATGGAGTTATAATACATGGTTTATGAATTTTAAGGGTTAAAATGCCATAAAATGAATAAAAATGGGTTTGTATAGTTATATTACGAATTTGACTATAAAAATTTATGAGTATGTCACATGCAATATTTAAAATCTATGCTAAATTTTCCAGAAATTTATCTCATATATTTCTTTATTATTGATTTTTAATGTAAAAATCGGGTAATTAGTGACATTATTTCAACTTTAATAGTTTATGTTGGAATTTGGCCATAAAAATTAACACGATGTCACATATATTATTTCCAGCATGTATAAAAATTTCGAGATTTTTATTTAATTTTATGCTTGAGAAATAATTTTAATGGTTAAAATTGTACGATATATGACGTAAATCGTTAAAAATTGCAATAGTTGCTAAAATGGCCGGAAAATTTAACCCATAATAGTCATATATGATATGTTCATCACCATATTTTTCTTGGGAGCCAAAAGTTTCTGTTTTTATTGAATTTTAATTTGTTAAAAGGTTGTATTTAAAATTTCGGTTCATTGGGCAGTGTTCCATTTATTTTTCTGTCCATTTCATGTTCTTAAAGTATTTTGGAAAGTGTAAAAAATATTATTAGTATTTTATTTGCATTTATGGAGCTTATTATTTAATTTTCCGACTTAAAATGCTCGTTTTACGTATTATTTTCGAAATAAATATTAAAACCGTATAAATACTAATACTTTAAAGTTCAGAATTTTTAAGAACATTCTAGAATTTTCAAAATTTGAATTTGAAATTTTCAAAATTTTTATGACTCTTTTTGAATTTAATATTATTTTTCCCGTAAAACCGAGTAATACCGAACAATTTTATAATAAGTTAAGTCATGTTCAAAGTTTGAGTAAGACTAAATTTTGAAACCTAAATGAGTTGGGATGATTAACTTAAGAGTGAATTCCGATTCACATAATGCATAGTGTTGTTAATCGTTAAAACACGCAATTCCATAAAAACCGAGGTATACGATAACTATTTATATAAATGATATTTAAATAGGACGATTTGGCTTAGGGTTTGCATGTTAGTTCATATTCATAAGCATTGCATATTTTAATTATGATTGTCATGATTTTATTTACGTAATTTTGGATTATGTAATTTACTTAGTATGACCTTAGTTTTTAATCGGTATTTCCCGTAATGTAAGGGGTTACCGATTCGGATGTAATTAAAGTGATCTCGTATCACTTTATTTATTGTTTGCTATTTTATAATGTATAAAGTAGACTAGAAAAGTTGTAATTTTTGTAAATTCCGGAGATCCTTGAAGACGGTGCCATTCGGAAAGGAGTTCCGACCAAGACGGAGTTTACCTTCGGAAGCGTGCCTCGTGAAGTTCAAGGGACCAAAGGAGTTGGTTTCCGAATTTGTACTTCTATTATTTCTTTTCTAGGAAAGGCCATACTAGGGTTTATTTTTATGCTTTTATTTTGCTTTATATGTTTGCATGCATAGCCAAATCGTCATATATCATGTCATGCATTTTATTCGATTTAGTCGACCTAGTCATTTATTTTATCGATAATTCACCGACTTAGTTCACTTAAACGGAGATAGATAATAAAAATTTGACTAGATCTCTTACATATGAATATTGAGACTTAGTCTTACCAAAAAGTATGGACCCATGAATCCCTTCTTCACAAGAATGTAGGCTCGGCTACACCGGGGTGCTAAAATTGTCACGTTCGGTAAGTGGGGTAATAAGATTACACCTTGAAATTTGGTCGATCTCAACGAAAGTATTCGTAACCGTAGTTGCAATAAGTTCGGGCTAAAGACGATTTTAGAAAATTGTCGACCGAGAGTTCTAAAGTAAAACCGATTAAAAGGTTAATCCACCAAATTATACCAATACGGGTTGAATCGGCTATACCGTGCCCGAATTAGTATGGGTTTGGGTCTCGGGATTGTTTACTTAATTGGGTAAGAGATCATTAAGTAAATAACTAAACTTGTTTAAAATTATTTACGAGTTTTAAAAAATGACGTTGTTTTAATTCCTTCATTTTTATTGTAGTTTACTTTTCAACATCATCAATGGCAACCAACGCTCCACCTCTCACTAACGTTTCATGGCTTCGATCCTTTATGGATCGTTGCAAACTCGATAAGCATGGTTCCAATTTTAAGGATTGGGATGCGCAATTACTTTTGGCCGCTCAAGGTGACGATAAGACTCGTTACCTATCCGAAGCCGCTCCTCCCGCTCCGACCGCTCGTTCCGCGGTCCAAACTCGTGAGGCCTATGAAGCCTACATGAAAGAGTCCTCCGCTCTTAAAAGTGTGCTTATCTTCTCAATGGAGCCGGATCTCCAAAGGAGTATGATTAAGTTAACCACATCATATGAGATATACACCAAGCTTGCGACAATGTTTTCGTAAACTCCAAGGGTGATACAATATGAGGCGGCTTCCGCCTTCTTCGACATTAGCTTGAAGGAAGGGCAAAAGATAAGCCCTCATGTGCTCAAACTAGTTGAGCTCGCGGAGACTCTAAAAGTGCAAGGAGTTGATGTTCCCGACTCACTCATCATTGACCGAGTCCTTCACTCTCTCAACAAGGTGAAATTGTATGCACAATTCCGGGTGAATTTTAATATGCGAAATCAAGAGACCACATTGGATGAATTGCATAAGATGCTTGTCCAAGCAGAGAGGGATATGGGACTTCATGAAAGTTCCACTAAGGATGTTTTGAACATCGAGAAGAAAGGGAAAACGAACTTCAAGAGGAATGCCTTCAAAGGCAAGGGCAAGAAAACGTTCAAGCCCAAACCGACCAAAGAAAAGATCTTTTCGAAAGGTGCTTCCACCTCTTCTTCAAAATCTGAAGACAAGTGCCATTATTGCACGAGGATAGGACATTGGAAGCGTAATTGCCCCAAATACTTAAGTGATCTCAAAAATGGAAAGGCAACCGCCGTAGGTAAAAATTCTCGTTTAAATTCATGTTATCTTATCAACTTATGTATAGTGATACAAATTTGTTGATATTTACCCTTTTTAATTGTTTTAAAGGGCCAGGCCACCTCCTAATGATAAGGGCAAGGAGAAGGAAGCATGAAGTTCCTTACTTGGATGACTATGGTAGCATCCAATTGATTGAAGACTTAAAGAGCTAGGCTCTAATTTTTATATTGTCTTCTTTCATATTTTGCATTTTATTTCTAGAACAATTTACTTTCTTGTAAGACAAGGATTTGAATCCTAAAACAATGGTTGTAATTTTGGATATTAGTGACTTGGTTTTCAACCCGAGTCACTACTTTTGTTCTTAATCAATTCCTTGATTTCTAAAATAAATTGCATACCTTGTTAAAACATGAATAATAGTGATTTTATCACAAAATAAGTCACATTGATACGATCAATTGAATATAATCAAAGTGTTGATAAAAACGGAAAACTACACCACATGAGATACTTTCAATCAAATTAAGACATCATTAATTCATTATACGATGATCATTTTAAGTGAAAATGAGAATGTATACATCACACCTATAAACCTTCAAACATTCATATGCATTGGTTAAATCGAAAATTATTATCCTTATACAAATAAAGGTTATTGTTAAAAGGATAGAGTGGGAGAAAATATTTCTTTCGCCCGCAAACCAATGATATAAATACAGGATCTCAGAGAAGAATCCTACATGGGAGTCTCAAGAAGAACCCTAAGTGAATGAATTGAAGAAACTACGAGAGGACACTGAAGAAACTACGGGAGGACACAAGAGGAAAGGTTCCTTATGTTCATTGTTTCAAAGAGAGGATAATAGAAACCCCGTATGAAATCGGAAGGAAAACGGTTCCTTAATAAATGATTTTTCTAAATTTATAAGATAAAAGAGAAGAAATCATCTCAATTCTCTCAATGTAGTTATAAGGGAATATCATGTCATTTTCGTCTCGAGAAAATGAAGACATGAAAGATGTAATGTTGATTGAATGGAGGTAGATCACTATAGGGATAGTGATGATAATAATGATTCAAGTAATAGCAAAAGATTCACATGCGAGAAATGAAAGGTTCATTTAAGAAATCGAGTGATATTGATTTTAGTGGGAGCAATGTTCATTAGAAAATTGAACGTACCATTTAGAGAGGTTGGGAGATTCTTTAAAGTGTAAAGAATAAGAGGTTCTCAATTCTAGATGAACAAACGTCTTAAATCATACGATGATGGAGCTTCACGGGAAGGTTTATTATATTGATAATAAAAGGTCGCCCATTAGAAATCGAAATGGTTTGATATGAATAACCTTGATCAAATAGCCAAGATGATTGAAAATAATTGGAGTGATGAAATCATTAATAACTACAATATAGATTTCAGCACATGAGTGACTAGGTAATTTCGAGTGATTCTTTAATCCCTCTATTATATCCATACGTCACGAGTTATAAGATAACAGTGGGAGCTTCCCTCAAGAAAAGGGAACTCACGATCTAGAATGAGTTCTAGATATGTGCTCAAATAAGATCATATTATATGAGATAATATGAGATGGAAGGAGACCAAAATTTGTAAGTTTTAGAATCATGAATAAAAGGTTTATTCGTAAAACACTAATACAAATTGATGATCGTGCATCAAATGTAATGAAATAGTATTGACTACTTTGCATGACAATGTCATTTGAGTTATAATTAACTCAAAATGAAAGATACTTTGTCAAAATCCAAATGGGTTGTAAGAGACAATTTTGAACCCCATAAAGTGAACTGGATTGACTTAGTATAGCCCATGGCCGCTTACATGAGGTGACATCTCAAAGCGACTAGAATGTGAGGCGACTGATGGCGAGTTCAAGTGCCATAGAGTCATATGTGATGACTAGTCGATCACATAGGCAGACTGCAATAGACACTTTGTCGGGCAATGTGACCCCTTATAGAGTTCTGGAAATTTTATAATAGTCGGGTCGTGGCGAGAGCTGCTATAGTATTCTTGTGAGTCAATTCTTAGACTAAAGACTACTCTCCCAAGATGGTACAGTTTTGGCATAACCTTGATCCATTCTCTACGACTTTTCGTAACTGGAGTCAAATGGGATTGCTTTGGGTTGTGACTAACTGTGACTAGTTGAAGGAAGTAGTACGATAGAAATTATCCACCCCTTGTCAGGGTTGTTCAAATCTCAAGGCCACTCGAGGAGAAGTTAACTGAAAATGCGTGGCCATGCTCGGAAGGTATCTATGGTAGATAATTCCGGTCAAACAGTTATTCTCCAGATCGAGGAAACCACTCATGATATGATCGAATGCAAGTACGACCTCAGAGAGACAGCTTGCATTGAGTGGGAGATTGTAATAGGACAAGAGAATTGGTGACGCACACTTGTCGAGGACAAGTGGGAGATTGTTGGGAAATGTGTCCTCAACAATAGTGCGATCACGTAATTAAATCTCATGACGAGAATGCGCAAGGGATGATACGAAATATATTAGTCAACTGACCAACATTAATCGGTAATGATTGGCTAGCTAGAGTTTGACATTACTGTCGTATGACGGTGGTGGTCAGTTGATCCCTTTAGGTCACACCTATAGGACAATTCCCTAAATTGATTAAATGATCAAATGTATATTGATACGAGTTGATCATATTCCTTAAACTCGTATATCGAGAAATCAGAGGTTAAATCTTATTGTAAGATTTATGTTTATAATTGAAACCTGTCAATTGTTGAACAATGAACGATATTTGTAATATCGTGATTAGAATGAATCGGGTTGTATGCTAATAAAAAGGTTGTAAATCGTATTGACGATTATTATGAATGACCATTTTATATATTTGTAATTACGAATTACTTGTCAACATGATAAATATGATTTATTTAATTTACAAATGATATTTATATATGATAAATATGCATTTTTAATTAGAACAATTGTTATTTTAATGTGACACTTTAGATGTCACACTTATACCATTGATTAAAGGACAATTATAAAATGGACCACATATTATAAGAGGGTGCCAGTTTTGGGGATGGTTAAGGGAATGATTATGGGTGTTTATTAATCAATAAAACATAATCATTAAAGGGTGTCTTGGAAACACTACCTAGAGCCACCCTAAAAAGCATGGGTAAGGCAACATGTCCCCTTGTTGCACTTCCCATGGCCGGCTTCACCTTCCCAAAACCCTACCAACTTAAATATTGTGAGTGTTCACAAAACAATTCACTCAAATCCTTTGGCAAGTTTTCTAAGTGAGAAAATTACATCAAATCCTCTAAAAATTATTATTGAGATAATAATAACACTAATAGTAATAAGTTATATTAGTTTGAATTCTAATTAAGAGATTAGAATTTGTTTAAGGAAAAATCCGTTTCTTGTACTAGCATATTCAAAGTTTCGGTTTCATTAAGGGGTGTCTTGGTGCATCACTAAGGAGGTCTTCTTGTTGAATACTTGGAGGATCATCCTAGCATTTCGTTTGGACCGTGTGTAAGGGTTTAAACCTCATTATTTCCGCATTTCCATTAGCATGCATAAGATCTATATATATATTAATTAAAATGTTAATTAAGTTTTTGTTTAGTATGACTAAAATATTTAGCTTATGAGATAACTAAACCTAACAGGCACGACACGCAAATCCACCGTGCCATGGGCGGGCTGCGACTGGGCTTTTAGTCATTGGGCCAGGCACGGCACGGTGGGCCCAAAAGCACGGCACGATCGGACCATTTTAAAGGTTCCGGCTGTAACACCCCGATATTTTCCGTACTATAAATTTAAAGATTTAATTTAATTTCGGGAATAATTTATATTTCATGAAATTTCGTAAATATATTTTAATAATATGAATATTTTGTTTTAAATCATTTTCGTTTCAATTCCTATTTCGTGTTTTATAATTTTTAAGTTTCGATTTTAATTCTCGAAAAATGACAAGTATGTCGGATAATCTCATGAATTGTAGTTTACTTTGTATATTTTGTTCCATCTGGAGTAATAACAGACTTGAGATGTCATTTCCGTCTTAGTTAGCCAAATCCGAGCCATCCCGACTCATTAAATGAATACCGAGTCATTTCCGACTCAAAACCCCTTATAACCCTTATGTTGTGTTTATTTTCACACAACTCACTCCCTTCATCCTCTTCATAAACACAAAACCCATTCACCATTGTTGGTGTTTCTCAAGAGCACAAGTCCGACTCTAGCTCCCTCGTTTCTCGCTCAAATTCCGAGTTCTTTATAGGTATGTTCTCTTCTTCTTCTTCTCCTTCTTTTGATATAATCAATTCCTTATCTTGTTGAGTTTTCTAAAAACCCGTCTTTCTAGGGTTACGTTTTTAATTCGTTTTTCTTATTGTTTGTTGGTGAGAATGGATGTTTGGACTTCAAAGAAGAGTTCTTTGAAGATTTGAAGAGTTTTAAAGGTAACTTTGAGAGGTTACTCAACTTTAAGTCAAAAATCGATTGTGTGGGTAATTTGTGTTTAATTTCTGAAATTATGATGTATTGTGTGGTTTAGTTCATTAACCAATTGATTGGGATGATTTTCTTGTTAATTGGTAGTAACGAAAGATGAATTTTAGTTGTGAATATTTGGTAGTTTAGTATCCGTCACATGCTCATTGTGTTCATAGTAACATTGTGACTTTCGATTGATTATTTAATCCATGTTTAAGGTTGATAAATCTAGCTTGTTATCGTCTGTTTACGTTGGTACATGGGTATACATACATATATATATATATATATATATATATATATATATATATATATATATATATATATATATATATATGAATCGTTGGGATTGTATGTTGTTTAGATCATTGAATTCATGTACATATATCGTTCCTAAGATCGTTGCATCGATTGCTTGTTGTTGCGAAATTGAGAGCTGATGGTGCGTGTTTGGGCAGGCATTGGCGCAGGCCTGCGGCCACCAACGCAGGCCTGCGGCCTAGGCTGCGGCCAAGGGCTGATCCGTGCTTTTGGTCGTGGCTTGTGCAGGCTCTTTTGGGGCTGTTTTCGCTCGATTCTTTTAGCGTTTGTCGAGTGTTATTACATGATGAAAATACTTATTTTATTTGTATAAATATATTATATGAGTTCCGTAATTTAAACTTCCGTTAGTGTTATGATTAATTCATCGTATGCTTGGTAATAAAGAGTTTTCATGGTGTTGTCACTTAATTAAACATCACGCGAGTTGTAAACTTATCGAGTACGAAATTAATGTACCTTGTGACTCCTTTCTTCGCAATTGAACCGGGAGATTTTCATGTAAGACTTGGTATCTTATTTTTCACTCACTTTACCTTCATATGATATATAAGCTTGTGCATCCTAATACGGCAAATGTTTCTTATTGATCAGCTTTCCTCTTGTTGAATCACATGTTGCGAACCATGACTCGGTAATAAATTCTTGGTTAGTGGTATTTATGTGAATACTTGCTTGGTTGTGGCTAAATGGTTGTATGGTTGAATGTTTAAGCCGTTTTAGAAGCTAAGTTGAGGAGGAAGACCCCCCGGCCGGGCAACCGGAAGGGAAACCGGCTCCCACTTCAAGTTAACTTCTAGAAACTAGCTTAAGTGTTGTTTTGGTTGAATTGAGGCTCACATGTATTAAATGAGTCAGTTAACGGTTATGTTAGCTTGAGTGGTAATAATAACGGTTATGTTATCTTGGTTTGAGTTGGGTAACGGTTATGTTGCCTTGCTTGTGTTTGGGTGACGGTTATGTCATTCTAAGTTGTGTCGGTAACGGTTATGTTACCTTGTTTGTGAATAGATAGCGGTGGTACGATTGGTGTATCATTGTAATGAACTAATGCCACCCAAGTTATAGGATTTTTATATGTTCGGGATTGGTCGGTGTCCGTGGTTATGCGGCCCGGTCCCCGTGTGTCGTTCGGTGTAGGTTATTACATCGAGAGGTCTGGTCAGGTCTTAGGCATATAGTTTGCGGTTATGCGTCCCGATAGCTAGTGTCGTGGTTATGCGATCTAGTAGTCAGTGGTAACGGTTATGTTCCCTGACGGCGTTCATTCTATTCTTGTGTGTACTCGGTGATTGGCCATGCCATCAAGTGTTGGCCGATGAGTCATTCACTTGGTTGATTTATCCGTTGATAATAGTTCATATGATGACTATGTTTATTTTTCATATGTTAGTTCATGCCTTGATCATGTTTGTCATTGTTAGATATATCATATTTGATTACTTATTAAGGTATATGCATGTTCGTATGTATGTGTTGTGTTGTATTACCGTTTACGTGTTTCTGACAAAAAGTGGCTGGGAGAACCTCGAGTTACTCCCCACTGACTGTGGCGTACATGTTTCATGTATGTAGGTTGGTGCTGTTTGGGGAAGACGTGTGGCTAGCGAACATTGTTGATATTCGACAATTACCTATTTACGATTAGCTTAGGTTTAAATTGTATTGCTATCGAGGGATACCTTATCCCTTGTTTATTTAATTTAACTTGTATAAGTTTTACTTTCTCTTCAGTTTTAGACTTCCGCATATTGTTTTGATATTCCGTGATTTAAAGTTTTATTATATATATCGAAAGTTTTTAAAATATCGTATTTCCGTTGCAATTTTGTTGTTTATTTTTATGTAATATCGCGGGGTGTCACAGTTGGTATCAGAGCAGTAATGCTCCCGACGCACGCACGTGTACCCCAACTTAAATATGAACTTGACCTGAAATAATGAATGAGAGATGGGTAGACTTAAGGACCAAGTGGTCGCCTGTATTGTGATTTCTCTATGTTAGATCTAACCGGTTTGTTAATTGTCCTTGAGTTTATTGTTGTGCTGTAGAACAGCGGAACCACAAGCTTACCTAAATGGTTATCAAGACTGCTGTCTACTACCGAAGTTGGAAGATTCTTGTTATCCTTGGTAAATGTTTTTGTAACACCCCCATTTACCTAGGAGCCTGAACTAGGTCTTCCAGAGTAAATAGAACTGTTACCTTCCTGGATAACCAGGATAGTAGATAATCATAGTGAAAGAAACACAGTACTTTAAATTATAAAGTGAAACTGGAAACTATTACAAGGCGTAGTCCAACCAAACTTCCAAAACAACTGAAATAAATAAGTGTTCAGCTATGAAAGACTAAGTGATCTAAAGCTAGGTAGGTCCAGTCCATGTCTCTCCTCCATGTCCAGTCCTAGTCCACCTGTCTCTGACCTGAAAGATCTACTCCCCATTCCGGATCATTGTAGGTGAACACGAATACACTGTCAACCTCGCGGTTGAGTAGGGTAACACAATATATAAAATGCAACAATGTAATAATATGCAAATGCTTATGACATGCTCGAGCTCAACCAAATTCTCATTCTCATACCCTTGCACCAACCCATACCGAACCTCCTGGTAGAGTATAGTCGGCCTCGCCGAACACCAGCATATTATTACAATTCTGCATAACTAGCCTGGGCCCAATAATATCTCGTAATCTCAATTCTGTATCCAATGCATATGCCATGCTTATGAATGCAATATAAAATGTTCACCCAATATATATAACATACAAATATCACACTTGTATCCACAACACACAATATACACATCCATTCATAATACGTCATAGATCATGGTCAGTGTATCCTACCTGGAATAGCAAATCTGGACAAGAAAATCACCATCTAGAAATACTCCACCTCAAACGTTCCTATAAAATTACTTAATATCAACTTCTATCCAATCAAACAATCACCACTACTACATACTAGATCATGTCCTAATAGGCTTACTTAAAACACATGGTGAAAATATCCACATAAAAGCTGTAAAACCCCTCGCGAAAGCGGAAATGTAAAACATACAAAGTACCAAAATTGCAGCGGAATTAAAACTTTTCAACATAAATAAACATGCGAGGTGTTTTAACAAACTAAACATGCGGAAGATAAAAACATAGATAAGTATATAAGTACTATACAAAAGCAGCCCGGGATAGCATATCCCTACGGGCACCAAGTACGGAAAACATAAAGCTAAGGTCTAGCTAACGAATGGGTAAAATCATCGATGAAGGATCATCGCTCGCTAGCCTCAACGTAACCCCCTGAAGAACAGCATCAAGTACCTACACACATACATAATGTGCGCCACAGTCACTGGGGAGTGACTAGAGTTCTCATAGCCACCTAATGTCATACAACACAGAACATGTAATTACAAGTATTATACTCCAACATAAACAATCATGTGAAGCATTTACATAAACATCTCAAACTCCTATCATCATGCAAATACTATACAAAGGCTCTCAACCAACTTCGGAAACTATTTGGAAGGAGAGCCGGTTTCCCTTCCGGTTGCCCGGCCGGGGGGTCTTTCAATCCAAACCATTCACGAAACTGAATAAAGAGTCATCCAATGACTTGGATGAACAATACTATAAGCAAGGTACTAAACTCATCAATATCATCATATAGATCTGACACCGTACCAACTCTAGGCAAGCAGATATCAACAGCAAGTATATAACACTATACCCCATCCTAGGCAAGTATATACTATATTCAGCAATATCAAACCATGACCCAATCCTAGGCATGGAGGAGTACAAATACACATTAGAAGAGAAAACTCGTATGAAGACTCCGTTATACAACCACGGCATAAATACATAGCCTCAGCAATTATAATCCACATGTATAAATACACCTCAGAATACAAAGGCAAGTAAAACTGTGACCTAATCCAAATCACAGCTCTACGAAAATACACCTCAAAATACAAAGGCAAGCAAAGACTCTGACCTAATCCCAATCACAGCCCCACTACAATACACCTCAAAATACAAAGGCAAGCGAAACTGTAACCTAATCCAAATTACAGTTCCACGACAATATACCCCATAATACAAAGGCAAACGAAACTGTAACCTAATCCAAATTACAGTTCCACCACAATATACCCCATAATACAAAGGCAACACAAAGCCGTGACCTAATCCAAATCACAGCCCTACAACAATACACCTCAAAATACAAAGGCAACACCAACTATGACCTAATCCAAATCATAGTCTAACCACACTACATCTCAAAATACAAGGCAACACAAACTATGACCTAATCCAAATCATAGTTCTACAACTTAAATTCTGAACTTAATCAATTCATATCTAAATATGCAACAACGTATACTCCAACCAACACTTAATTGACCCCGGGAATTAAGCCGAAGGAGAGCCGGTTTCCCTTTCGGTTGCCCGACCGGGGGGTCTCTATCCTCACTCTATTCCCGAACCCAATATAGTGCCGCCCGAACCTCGGGGACTTCAAACATGCATACGAAGCATACGGAAAAAGAATCAATGCAATCCGACATGTGAATCAAAAGTTATAAGCAATTTATTATGCATCAGGGGCTCTCAGCCGGTTGGCCACAGGCGGCCGGTCAACCGGCTGAGAGTCCTTTAATCTTCAGCCGACAATACTCAAAAACAACATAAAAGGCCTCCCAGCCGGCCGGCCGGCTGCCGGTCCACCGGCTGGGGACCCCTTCTTCCTTTCTCGCATAAACAACACATAACACACGATAGGGACTCCCAGCCGGCCGGCCGGCTGCCGGTCCACCGGCTGGGGACCCTTTTTCCCAAAATTCTCGAAAATCAAACAATGCAATGAGGGACTCTGAGCCGGTTGGTCGGCCGCCGGTCGGTCGACCGGCTCAGAGCCTCTGATCGCGCATTTCTTAAATCTCGCCATTTCCAATTCATTCAATACTTTACTAATCCGTCTTAAACATGTTTTTACGCTACAACACAACATTTCCCACATGTATACAACATCAATTACACATAAGAACATGTATAAAAGCAACCAATTCAAGAGTTAACAAGAAAATCCCAAATAAACCGGTCTTAACATGTATACTCCTAAATTCACTTTCTCATCAAATTCTTCCTCAAATCTTCACCAAAATCAGTTTATAAGACATTATAAGAACATTAAAGAACTTAATAACCATACTAACTTCATCAAAACACATTAAAATCACATAAAGTGCTAATTTAGACAAAAGGCCGAGTTTCTCATTATCGCCACCTTTACTCCGCGAATGCTCCGGTTTACTCTTCAAGGATCACAAGTTCTTCCTCCGGATTGTTACAAGCACCACCTTTAAGCACAAAAACACGGATTAAAGGGTAATTTCGTGATTAGGGAAAAACAGCCCCGAAATGAAGTTTCACGAATTGAAAATGAAAGTGATAGAAAGATCATAAATCTCGTAAGGATTCCGAATATGTAACTTTTACCTCAATACGAGTTCGGGAAGGCCTCGAGATGATGATTTAAAGCTTGAGAAATGAGATGAAAATGGTGTTTGGAGTTTTAACAATGAAATGAAATATGGGGAGGAGTTTGTGTCGATGGAAGCTTCCTTTTGAGGGTTTTAAGTTGTCCTTTAAGAGCTTGAGTCGGGTTTGCTTTATTTAAGTGAAACGGAAATGTGAGACGGGTTGATATTAAATAACCAAGGCATCTTAAGCTTAAATGGTTTTTAAGACGAACTTAACGGAAATCTTAAAAACGTAAATTACAATTATTATTAAATTATTATTAAATTCCGTAAATTACTTTATTTTAAGAAGATATTCCTTTACAAAAATACGGGATGTTACAATCACCCCATCTTTCAAAAAGTTTCGTCCTCGAAACTTTAAAGCAGTAACAAGGACAAAGTTAACAGATCAAAGTTTTCATGTAACTTGTTTTACAAACCTAGGTTCCTTTCAAAGATTTCAAACGATTTTTCCAAGGCACAAGTCTTCGTCAATGGACGTTGGGGTCCTCGTTGTACATTCAAGAGCCCGACATTCCAAATCTGAGACAAGTCCCAAAAATTAAATAAAATAAAATCCAAGTTCTAGATCGATCCGGTGTCGGCAAGCATTTTTCAGGTTATCAGACGTCTCCAATAACGAGCTCAAATGACAAATCGACACTGAGATCAATCAAGTTGCAAGTCAAGTAACTCTTTAAAATCGGGTTTTCCGAAAAATTAACACCAAAACCTATCAAAGTTGAAAGGTTATCCACTTCCTTTAACCAAAATCCTTTCGAAAACAAGCTTTTATTTTGAAAATCTTCAGAAAGAGCAAAGTCTCGAAATATTACAAGTTGCAATTGACCGAAAGGAAGGATAGCTTAGCGAATTTACAGGTGCACAAAAGAGAATCGGTGTGCCGAGGAGATTAAGATTTAGAACAAATAATAAGACCTTGGGGTCTTAGAAGGGGATAGAAGGTAGAAGTCAGTGATGAAGACATACCAGTGATCAACTGAGGGCAAGTCTCTACAGCAGCTCTGCTCATCACGTACATAGTACCCTTGGTCTTCGGCTTTCGAACAGCACCAGCAGCAGTGGCAGTCCTCCCAACAACGGTCTTCTTCTCCGGGCACTCGTAGAAGCGATGTCCAGGCTTCTTGCAGGTGTAGCACAAGTAGGGATCACCGTTACAGTTAACACCAGGGTGAAGGGCCTTGTGACACTTGAAACACTTCAAGGAAGGTGATGCCCGTCGTTGAGGGTACCAAAGATAAATTTATAATTCCTAAACTTAAACTATAGATAGTGAAAGTCAGGGTCGAACCACAGAGAGGTGGGGAATGTTTATTGTTGAATGTTAATGTTTAAAGGTAACAAATTTGGGGGTTTGATTGGTTGATTACTATATCTAAGGCAAAGATTAAAATAAAATAAGAAATAAAGATGAGAATAAAATATAATAAAAGGGATGCTAGGATGTTTGGGGTAATAAATAGCTAAGGTAATATAAATCCTAAGGTCAACATGTATTGCAGTCGCGTAAGGGGGTGTAACATAACTTTTTAGGTCTATGCTACCTAATAGCTCCTTTCGGCCTATGCTATTAGTTCCTAGGTCTCACAATTATTGGGTGTCAACAATAAGGGTGATTCCTAAATCCTAGATCACATACCTTTCAGTCTTAAGTAACCTAGCCGTCTTAAGGTGTAAACCAATGCCCTTCCCGTATCTCTCAATCTTGGGTAGGTCATTACTAATGTCCTACAAGTCTCCTTTCAGTCTCATTGTAGGATATTATAGTTAACAAGTTAAGACGAAACAAGATACATACGCGGGTGGTCGACCGACCAGCTATTCCAGTCGGCCGACCACAGCCTCGGTCGACCGACCCACTATTTGAGTCGGCCGACCGCGGCTCTGCTACAAGTCGGTCTCGGAATTTCTACTACCTACGCATATTCATCCCCTACATCCTAACATATGAAATTTAGCTACTCATGGTTATTAAGATGATTATAAAAACGGGAATAAACATGGTAAACATAGTAAATAATCTAAACATGCGAGATTCAATAAAGCTTGGGATTCTGATTTAAACGAATGTAATGATAATAAGAACAATAATAAAGCTAGATTAAAAGAGTAATTACCACAGTCGGAATTTGGGTAGAAAGGAACAAATTTTATTGAATGCTTGGGAATTATTGAAAGATTAGAAGATAAACTAACGAACTGAATAAAAACTGAATAATTGAATCTCTCTAAAACTGAATATTAATCGATGCAAAACCCTAACTACAAGATTAGCTTATATAGGGCAAGAGATTAGAGTTTCCTAAAAGACTTCTACTTCTAATTTATTTCCGAAAACTTGTTCCTGGGCTTCGCTGAGGTCGGTCGACCACTCTGGTGGGTCGGTCGACCTCTTTCGCGGGCTTAGTTGAATTCTGGGCTTTTCTTCAGATTTGGACTTTTATGAAAATCAGGCCTGGTCGGCCGACCCGTTTAGTTGGTCGGTCGACCGCTTCCGCAAAGAATTCTTCGGTTTTCTTCTCGCTTTGACTTCTGGTACTTAGATAAAGACTCCAGTTGACTTTCCTTTGTTCCTTAATTATGCAAAAGACTCGAGGACATGAATTTGGTGCCAAATTGTCCATTTTCCGCATAAATCTGCAAAAGTGCATAAAAATACGAAAGTGCACGATTGTTGGGAAATAAAGGCTAAAACATAGTAAATGAGCGACCAAATGCGTGTAAAAATAGATGAAAAACATCATAAAATAGACACGCATCAGAAGGGTCGGGTGCAGGTCGAGGATCCATTGTCTTGGAGGAACCAATCTTCTGGAACTTTTCATGCTGAATTTCTGGAGAATCAGGTGAAGGATCAAGGGGCCTCTTCCCAAGAGAGCGAGCCTGAGGGGAACTGAGAGCAGAACACGCTCTAGCCTCTGCATCTATGGCCTTAATTGAATTCTCAGCCCAAATAGCATCACCGTACACCTCCACGAAAGAAGTAGAATCTCTGCGAATCATACTCTCGATTCGGGCACCTAACTTTCCTTTGTAGAAGTAGAATCTCTCGGATTCATCCCTTACGAACCGAGAAGCAAAGTGAGCCAACTGATTAAACTTGTCCGTGAACTCCTGCACTGTCATGTCTCCTTGCTTGAAATCCATGAATTCTTTGAGTCGCTGTGATCTGAGCTCCTTAGGATAAAACCTCGTCTCGAGCTTATCCTTAAAAGCCTCCCAATCGAACAAAGGATCAAGAGTGAAAGTAGGTCCAGTCAATGCCCACCACCTATCGGCCTCAAGGGTCAGAAAGTGAGTGGCTAGCCGCACTCTATCCTCTCTACCCACCGAATACAGGGTAAAGCTCTTTTCCATCTCCCTGAACCACTCGGTAAGAGCTACCGAATCAACCTCACCACCATAAGTCTTCACATGGCTACGGACATCTGCGAAGATATCCAAGAGAAGCTACCAGGTCGATTAGCCTCGTTGCCTGGCGGTGGAGGAGGTGGAACATTCCCTGCTTGCTGTCTCTGAGTCTCAAGCAAGTGATGGATTGCTTGCAGCATAATGTTATCAGCAGCCGTGGGTCTCACCATCCTTCAAAAGAGAAAACAGTGTTAACCTAACAATTAACAATCACAAACAGCCTACCACTTGTCCTTAAGTCTACCCAAATCTCTCATTCATTATTCAAGTGTTTGGTCAAGTTAAGTTTGGGGATTACATGAGTGCGTCGGGAGCAATAATGCTCTGATACCAACTGTAAAACCCCTCGCGAAAGCGGAAATGTAAAACATACAAAGTACCAAAATTGCAGCGGAATTAAAACTTTTCAACATAAATAAACATGCGAGGTGTTTTAACAAACTAAACATGCGGAAGATAAAAACATAGATAAGTATATAAGTACTATACAAAAGCAGCCCGGGATAGCATATCCCTACGAGCACCAAGTACGGAAAACATAAAGCTAAGGTCTAGCTAACGAATGGGTAAAATCATCGATGAAGGATCATCGCTCGCTAGCCTCAACGTAACCCCCTGAAGAACAGCATCAAGTACCTACACACATACAACATGTGCGCCACAGTCAGTGGGGAGTGACTAGAGTTCTCATAGCCACCTAATGTCATACAACACAGAACATGTAATTACAAGTATTATACTCCAACATAAACAATCATGTGAAGCATTTACATAAACATCTCAAACTCCTATCATCATGCAAATACTATACAAAGGCTCTCAACCAACTTCGGAAACTATTTGGAAGGAGAGTCGGTTTCCCTTCCGGTTGCCCGGCCGGGGGGTCTTTCAATCCAAACCATTCACGAAACTAAATAAAGAGTCATCCAATGCCTTGGATGAACAATACTATAAGCAAGGTACTAAACTCATCAATATCATCATATAGATCTGACACCGTACCAACTCTAGGCAAGCAGATATCAACAGCAAGTATATAACACTGTACCCCATCCTAGGCAAGTATATACTATATTCAGCAATATCAAACCATGACCCAATCCTAGGCATGGAGGAGTACAAATACACATTACAAGAGAAAACTCGTATGAAGACTCCGTTATACAACCATGGCATAAATACATAGCCTCAGCAATTATAATCCACATGTATAAATACACCTCTGAATACAAAGGCAAGTAAAACTGTGACCTAATCCAAATCACAGCTCTACGAAAATACACCTCAAAATACAAAGGCAAGCAAAGACTCTGACCTAATCCCAATCACAGCCCCACTACAATACACCTCAAAATACAAAGGCAAGCGAAACTGTAACCTAATCCAAATTACAGTTCCACGACAATATACCCCATAATACAAAGGCAAGCGAAACTGTAACCTAATCCAAATTACAGTTCCACCACAATATACCCCATAATACAAAGGCAACACAAAGCCGTGACCTAATCCAAATCACAGCCCTACAACAATACACCTCAAAATACAAAGGCAACACCAACTATGACCTAATCCAAATCATAGTCTAACCACACTACATCTCAAAATACAAGGCAACACAAACTATGACCTAATCCAAATCATAGTTCTACAACTTAAATTCTGAACTTAATCAATTCATATCTAAATATGCAACAACGTATACTCCAACCAACACTTAATTGACCCCGGGAATTAAGCCGAAGGAGAGCCGGTTTCCCTTTCGGTTGCCCGACCGGGGGGTCTCTATCCTCACTCTATTCCCGAACCCAATATAGTGCCGCCCGAACCTCGGGGACTTCAAACATGCATACGAAGCATACGGAAAAAGAATCAATGCAATCCGACATGTGAATCAAAAGTTATAAGCAATTTATTATGCATCAGGGGCTCTAAGCCGGTTGGCCACAGGCGGCCGGTCAACCGGCTGAGAGTCCTTTAATCTTCAGCCGACAATACTCAAAAACAACATAAAAGGCCTCCCAGCCGGCCGGCCGGCTGCCGGTCCACCGGCTGGGGACCCCTTCTTCCTTTCTCGCATAAACAACACATAACACACGATAGGGACTCCCAGCCGGCCGGCCGGCTGCCGGTCCACCGGCTGGGGACCCTTTTTCCCAAAATTCTCGAAAATCAAACAATGCAATGAGGGACTCTGAGCCGGCTGGTCGGCCGCCGGTCGGTCGACCGGCTCAGAGCCTCTTATCGCGCATTTCTTAAATCTCGCCATTTCCAATTCATTCAATACTTTACTAATCCGTCTTAAACATGTTTTTACGCTACAACACAACATTTCCCACATGTATACAACATCAATTACACATAAGAACATGTATACAAACAACCAATTCAAGAGTTAACAAGAAAATCCCAAATAAACCGGTCTTAACATGTATACTCCTAAATTCACTTTCTCATCAAATTCTTCCTCAAATCTTCACCAAAATCAGTTTATAAGACATTATAAGAACATTAAAGAACTTAATAACCATACTAACTTCATCAAAACACATTAAAATCACATAAAGTGCTAATTTAGACAAAAGGCCGAGTTTCTCATTATCGCCACCTTTACTCCGCGAATGCTCCGGTTTACTCTTCAAGGATCACAAGTTCTTCCTCCGGATTGTTACAAGCACCACCTTCAAGCACAAAAACACGGATTAAAGGGTAATTTCGTGATTACGGAAAAACAGCCCCGAAATGAAGTTTCACGAAATTGAAAATGAAAGTGATAGAAAGATCATAAATCTCGTAAGGATTCCGAATATGTAACTTTTACCTCAATACGAGTTCGGGAAGGCCTCGAGATGATGATTTAAAGCTTGAGAAATGAGATGAAAATGGTGTTTGGAGTTTTAACAATGAAATGAAATATGGGGAGGAGTTTGTGTCGATGGAAGCTTCCTTTTGAGGGTTTTAAGTTGTCCTTTAAGAGCTTGAGTCGGGTTTGCTTTATTTAAGTGAAACGGAAATGTGAGACGGGTTGATATTAAATAACCAAGGCATCTTAAGCTTAAATGGTTTTTAAGACGAACTTAACGGAAATCTTAAAAACGTAAATTACAATTATTATTAAATTATTATTAAATTCCGTAAATTACTTTATTTTAAGAAGATATTCCTTTACAAAAATACGGGATGTTACAAAAGCATGCTCATAACATACAATTATCACTTACTAAATATAACTTGCTATTTTTAGACTTACTATTTTTAGACTTACTAAAAATAGCATAAACTCAACCAAACAATTATTATATCACAACAATAAAGATAATTATTAATAACCACAATATAGCTTAACAATAGTAACCATCCCAATAAATACTAACACATGATTAATACTATTTATATTACTATTAGCATAGAATTTATCAAGTCTTAACAGTAATAATATTAATAATAATAATAATAATAATAATAATAATAATAATAATATCCATATCACTTAATATACCATATATAACAATACAATTCATGCCAAAATTAAAATATTATAATCATCTAATGTTAGTAATAATATACCACTAAAATTAGACAACTAACTACATAATTAACGAAAACAGCCCAGCAACCCCTACGTAAAACGCAGCAACAGACCACTGAACCTCACGTTTTTCTCGCCTGACCACCGTGTCAAAACCCGCTGGTGACACCAACCATGACTACCACCTTCACCCCTGGCACCACCAGACTCGCCACTGAGTCGTGGTGGTTCCAATGGCGAGGGTAACAGTCGCAACCACCGAGTCTAACACCCATGACCGCTGAAACAAAACCCAGACAACACGACAACAATGGTTAACCTATGCACCGTGACAACCTTTATTCTCCACCATGAGACACCACGACCAGCCACTATAACCACCCATCGACTCCCTAGACTACGACCATGCAACCAACACCAAAACCCAGAATGCAAACTAACAGGAAAGAGATCGAATCCACATTTAAAACCCCCAGCCGCAGACTCTGTTTTTGATGAAACCAAAAGAAAGAACTAACCCAGAATTGAACCATACCCAGAAACGAACACTAGTAGAAAAACCCCTATAGCGGCGGTTGTAAATGGGCTTTTTACGGCGGTTCTTACAATTCTTGGTGCGCCGTTTATTTTGGCGTCGTTTAGCCTTTGCGGCGGTTGTACAACCGCCGCTAAAAGTTACCTATTGTGGCGGTTTTGAAACAGAACTGCCGTATTAGGTTTATATAAAACAATGGTTTTTTAACAGAACCGTCGTGTTAGGTTTACAGAGAACGACGGTTTTATACAGAACCGTCGTGTTAGGTTTATATAAGACGACGGTTTTAAATAGAACCATCGGGTTAGGTTTATATAAGACAACGGTTTTTAAAATAGAACCGTCGTGTTAGGTTTATATAAGACGACGGTTTTTAAATAAAACCGTTGTGTTAGGTTTATATAAGACGACGGTTCTTAAACACAACCGCCGTTTTTTATTCATATAAAACGACGGTTATTTAAACACAACCGCCGTTTTAGGTGTATATAATATGGCGGTTTTTAAACATAATCGTTGTTTTATGTGTATATAAAACAACGGTTTTTAAACACAGCCGTCGTTTTAACTCATTTAATTTTCACGTCGTTTCTTCAGAAATTTCAGTAGCGCCTCCCCATAATTTTCTAATGAATAAATAATATATACACAAGAATGCAACGAGCTACCAAAAACCTTTCATATCGTAAGTGTTCAAAATTATACATCAAGGGGTATAATCACAAGATCTTGAATTAAACAATTACAAGATACGTATTGACCCTACAAGTACACGCAACTAGCAAAAAAAAGCAAGAATCCGCCAAAAATAATGATCTGAACACCGGTCAATAGTCGATAGAATAGTTGGTCTATAGGCAACAACCTCAACCTGCATCAAAGTAAAACAACAATGTAAGAAGCACTACAACAGTCACGACTCGATAATCAGTTCCACGGTTCTAACATTGTGCATCATTGTCTACCATCCACGATAATCATGCTTATTAAAAATAAATATCACAACCCATTCTAATGTTCTTGCACGAATTAATTAACGAAGCAAACAGTTACACAACGATTGCCCAAACTGTGACTAGTCAGCGGCTACGCAGCAGTCATGCAACGGCCAGCAGCAGCGTAGCAGCAACCCAGCAGCAACCCAGCATCAGTTAGTAGCGACGAGAAACAATAATTATCGTAGTACCAGCATTATAATGACAGTAACAATAACAATGCAGCACTTACGGAAATAACAACTAAACTCCGGAAAGTAACACATAGCCAGCAAAGAAAAATAACAATATAACCTATACAGATAAACGCAGCTGTAGCAACAACAATAAATACAGTAGCAATGGACTGGCAGAGTAGCAGTAGTATAAGCAACAATAGCAACATACAATGGCCATGAAATTAGCAACAGTGAGTAGTAGCCATCAGAACACCACTCGCAACAGCAATAAGGAACAACAACGTTAGACTATCCCAATAAAAACAGAAAGCAGTAACAATTCAAGCCACGTTAATCCCTGCAAGAGAAATACTTATATCAATTAACATACTAGTAATTGACCTCAAAACAACATCAATTGCAGCAAATCAAACCATATTACTGCATTTTATATCAAGACAAAAGTAATTTGCATCATCTTATACTATATCAGCTCAGGCAGGCAGGCAGGCTGATTTCAATGTTTTATTTTGTGGAGCAGAATGTTTGACTTCTAAACTCGTATTGTCTTACAATTACCAAAAACTACTCCACCACACAACCTATGATACAACTCTCATAAGACAGCTTAACTGAATTCATTCTAACCAACATTTTAAACAGAAAACAAACAGTCTATGGCATTTTCTTATTACACATATAAATTCACATAACTCAATCAATAAACTTGATAGCAGCTTCGAGTGTTCTCCGAGCATCTAGTGTTGAAGCCGTTGAGCAAAATAAAATAAATGTATATTTTTTTTGGTATTGACCAGGTTAATTGGAATATTTGAAACTTTAGCTCCTTAACTATAACAATAATAAAAACATTACCCCATTTCCTGAAGGGCTCCGATATAGCGAGATAGGGGGTGGGGGGTCAAAAGGACACAAGTCACATAACTTTACCCAATGCCAACCACCAAGTCGCCAACCAATGTTAAGAGGTTGTTCAGGATGGCTCATAACTAAAATTGTGATTGCTACTTCACAGCAACAAAAAACAAAAAAATACCATTTTGTTTTATTCCATTATAATTCTAGGCTCTCACAGAAAAAAAAAAATTACTTCTATAAGATAGGATAAAAATCTTTTTAAAATTGATGCAGATATAAGGTAAAATCGGAACAGAACATCACCTAGAATCCGTTCATCCTGCTTAGATGTTGTGGGATATCTGTATAGAAATTCATGGCATTGTTGTTGTAACTCCTTTGTTGCCTTTCTCTCCTCACTAGGAATTGGAGGAACATCTCTATCGGACCAAGTAGGCAATATTCTAGGGGCAGCAATTACTGCTCCATCAGTAAAATTACCCCCATCTACAGTTATTTCACCTGCACGAAGAGTCGAAGAGGGAATCAACAGATTTAAGAATGTAGAAAACTGTGAAGTATCATTATAGATTTACAGTTCCATTAAAAACAAACTAAAAAAATGAGGGTAGGATCTTACTATTATGATAATATTCTGTTGGAAGACCAGTTATGTTGAACACAGACAAAAATTTCTCCAGATGAATCCTTGAATCTCGGTGAAGGAGATCACATCCCAAGGATTCTGAAGACAAAATTACAGAAAACTGTAAAAGATGATAATGAAAAAAAAGATGATATTACCTACATGGTACCAGCTTTGGTTACTTTCAAGGAAGACGAGGTCTGAGGCAAGGAGACCCCATCTCCCCTCTCATTTTCACTGTGTATGGACTGCCTGACTAGAATGATCAATTATGCTACTAACAGATGGCCATTTCAATATCATCCTTTATGCAAAAGCCTTAAATTGAATCACCTCATGTTTGCTGATGATCTCTTGCTTTTCAGCAAAGGAAACACTCAATCTATTATGCTTCTGCTACGAGCTATGATTGGTTAAGAACTGTTAACTCTATTCAGGATTGGCACCTTAAGGTCTGGAACAAATGGAACATCCCTAGGCATGCTTTTATCACTTGGCTCACCCTAAATAATGGACTGAATCTTAGAGACAGGTTTTTCAGATTTGGCTAATGTCCGACCAGGGAATGTTGTATATGTGAGACTGAGGCTGAAACTAAGGAACATTTATTCGTCACATGTGCATATTGCAAATGAATAGTACAACTTACTGAATACTGGTATGGAAACCACATTGATCTGGGTAATACAGCTCCTGCAACAAATACTCTACAGGGCTGGATGCAAGATATTGTCTAGACTGCTTGTTATTACTATATTTGGAACCAACGCAACAATGCTAGAGTGAATGCTACATTGGTAAGGCCTGAAAATATTCCTTTTAAGAACAGAGGGGATGCAAATAATCGTATCAGATTGTCTATCTCAGAAAAACTTACCAGTGCAGAACAGAATTTTTTACAGCAGTGGAACTGATGCTACCAGTTAACTGACAGTACAGTAGCAGCAACTGCAGTCTAGAACGAATCTGAAGATAGATGCTGATAGATTGTTTGTCATGTTATTAGGACATTTGAAGGACAAATTCTGAGCAATCGCTTCCAGATTTCACACATTGTATTAGAAGTCACTGCTAGATGTATGAGAGATGGCATGATCTCCGGACTCTTACAAATATAAAATAAGGGCAATTTTATAAGAAATGCAATATACCTTCAATGAAGCAATCAGATACTCCTGATATCTTGCAATGAACCTTGGCACTTCCTAAACCTTTTGCAGATATTTCTTCACCAGTGGCAGCCTGGTTTAATTATCACACATACATGCACACATTAAAACCAGGTCTATAAAGTAGTCGCAAAATCATACTTAGTGAATTCTCTAGATACAAGCATTATTTCCCAAAGCCAGAACCCTACTAACCTTTACGAGTGGTGGCCCGACTAGAAATATTGTTCCATTTCCTTTTACCATGACACTTTCATCAGCCATTGCTGGTATGTAAGCACCTCTGGCAGTACATGAGCCCAAAACTAGAGCAATTTGAAGTATGCCTTGAGCAGAAATGAGAAGCAGCGGAACCAACATATGTAATGTACCTGAGCGCCTCCCACTATAGATATTCTAGCATTTGGCCAAAAGAACATAAAATTTGGACTATATGCACATCTGCACATTGCATAGTTCCCAGCACCAAAACAATAAAGATCCATTGTTCATACCCATTAAAATCCAAAGAAAAACCCTAAATTTGGTATAAACCTAAACCCTAAATCAAATTAAGCAAAAATTAAATATATATATATATATATATATATATATATATATATATATATATATATATATATATATATATGAAAGAATCGATCCGAAAAAATACCTGAATTGAGTTACCCATCTAGCAGATGCCCAAATGAACTGTCGGAACAAGAGTTTAGTGATTAGATCCTACAAACGCTCACGAGTTAAACTTAATAAACAGTACAAAATGCCCAATACTTAATTAAGATCAAATTAAATTGAAAACAAATTATCCCCAAATTGAAAACGAATTTGATTGAAAACCATAACCCTAACAACTTTAAAAATAATTGAATAAAAAATCATACCTGAGTTAGAATGAAGATTTGAATCTTGAACATATTAATTAAATCTAAGTTAGAATGAAATTAGGGATTAGGGTTTTGCAATTTGGGATAGAGAAGAGCCGCAAGAAATGGTTTGGATTGAATTGTGCATTTGTGTTTTCACTTTTCAGAGATAAGAAACGCGTGAATGCGTGATACTAAGTTAGAAATCGAGTATTTTTTTTCAGGTCACTTTTAATAAAACCGCCTCAAATAATCTATGTGGCGGTTGTAACTTATAATGACGATTTTGGTTTTGATATTGTTCTTAGATAATTATAAATATGATTATTTGAGTGGGTATTGACGTCAGTTCTTGTTAAAACCGCCACAAAAATATAAAAATATATAACGGCGGTTCTATAATAAAAAAAAGTGTTGTCAAGTATTATTAGCTTTAACATCGTTATTTGCGGCGGTTGTTAATACAACCGTCGTAATTGACTTATAGCGACGTTTCTTATCTAAAACCGCCGCAAATATCTACTTCTATTACGGCGGTTCTTAATTTAAACCGCCGCAATAGACCTCCTACACCTTAAAAACTTCCCCCGCCAATTTTTGGGGCTTTTTGCGACGGTTCTATTAGAACCGCCGCGATAAAGGCGTCGCCGTAGGGGTTTTTTCTACTAGTGGAATCCCCCTAAACGAAGATCTTAAATTATCAAAGACGTCCTGATGATGATTGAAGCATAAAATTTGCATAACACAGATTATAAAAATACAAGGACACGAGATTATAAGCATGTGATGTATGATGCGTGCCTATTTTATGATGTTTCACATCTATTTTTACACGCATTTTGTCGCTCATTTACTATGTTTTAGCATTTATTTCCCAACAATTGTCTACTTTCGTATTTTTATGCTCATTTGCAGATTTATGCGGAAAAGGGATGATTTTATACCAAATTTATGCCCTCGGGATTTTTCATGACTAAGGACAAGAAGGAACGAAGCCTAGCGCGCATTTCAAGACCTGAAGATAGCTTTAACAAGCAAAGAATCGATCCACGATGTTGCAGCCTGTTTCAAATGGGTATATCTCGAGTTCTAGAGCCGATAATGGAGTGATTCTAGTTGGAGGTGAAAGCTTATCCACTTAGCTTTCCAACGCCGCAAGAATCGCTTGATTACGATAAGTAACGAAGAAATGGCAGCTGTTTTAAGATCGACGCGCGCTGTAGTCCCGACAGGAGGTCGACCGACCTACTAATTGGGTCGACCGACCTCTGCGCAGACCCAGAAGTTTCCGCAAAGCCCATTAAAGTGTTTAGGTCATTAGGGAACTCTTTATTTCCGCCTATTTAAGCTAAATTACGGGATTAGGGTTATTCATTCAGTTTTTAATCAAGTTTCTATCATAGAGTTAGAATCTAGTTTTAGTTTTAATCTTTCAATAATTATCAAACACTTTTCTTTAGTTTTGTTCATTGTAATCATCAATCTTTCCAGGATACTCAATAAAGTTGGTTCTTTCCTTCCTTAATCCATTGTTTCCGGTAATTCCTTTCTTAATTTCAGTTTCAAATATTGTTCTTATTTTAGAATTATTAGTATCCGGTTTAAGTTAGAATCCCAAGCCTTTATTATTATTACATGTTTAGATTAATGTTCTTTATAATATCCATGTTTATTCCTGTTTTTATTATTGTTTCAATAGTTATGAGTAGCTAATTTCATATGTTAGGATGTAGGGAGTAAATATGCGAAAGTAGTATAAATTCCGAATCAATATGTTGCAGGGTGGAGGTCGGTCGACCGGGCTAGCTGGTCGGTCGACCGACACGCGTATGAATTCTGTTTCGCTTTAATTTGTAGACTATAATAACCTACAATGATACCAAAAGGAGACTTGTTGGATGTTAGTAATGACCTACCCAAGATTGAGAGATATGGGAAGGGCATTGGTTTACACTTTAAGACGGCTAGGTTACTCAAGACTGAAAGGTATGTGACCTAGAATTTAGGAATCACCCTTATTGTTGACACCCAATAATTGTGAGACCTAGGAATTAATAGCATAGGCCGAAAGGAGCTATTAGGTAGCATAGACCTAAAGGATATGTTACACCCCTTACGCGACTGCAATACATGTTGACTTAGGATTTATATTATCTTAGCTATTTATTACCCAAACATCCTAGCATCTCTTTTATCATAGTTTATTCTCATCTTTATTTACTTGTTTTATTTTATATTTGTTTTAGACATAGCAACAATCAATCAAACCCCCTCTCTATTGTTACTTAATAGATTAAAAATTAGCAAACATAATTAACCTTGTCTCTCTGTGGTTCGACCCTTACTATCACTATCTATAGTTTTAGTTTGGTTTATAAATCTTATCTTTGACACCCACAACGACGGGTATCAAATTTTGGCGCCGTTGCCGGGGAGACGGTATAATTTTGTTTGTTAGTTTTTTGTTTATTTTCCTTGTCTTAAGGAACTTCGGTTCCTTAAGACCGTTACTTACCTTTTCTTCAAGTTTTGTTTTAGAAGAACAGGTTTTTGAGAGGAAGACTTGAGTACTCTCAGTGCTATTGCGATCATGTCTACTATTTCTGATAATCTTCAGCCAGCAGCACACCACCTTCCCCAGGGATTTACACTCCCCTTTGAAATTCAACTTTCCTATATCGAATTGGTGGAGCAAAAACAGTTTGCAGGTCTACCGGATGAAGATCCTTTGAAGCATTTGGGGCTATTTGCAGATTATTGTTGTTCCATACCCGTACCGGCTGGAGTGGCGCAAGATGAGGTTAAGGAGAAGTTGTTTCTTTTCTCCTTGAAAGATTCTGCGCGTCAATGGATTCGGTACCTTGATAAGGTAGCGGCTAGAGTTACAGATTGGACATCTCTGGCATTGGCTTTCTGCAAACAGTACATTTCGCCAGCGAAAACCAATGCTATGAGAGTTCAAATTTTTATGTTCCAGCAAGGACCTGATGAGGAATTTCATGAAGCATGGGCCCGTTTTAAGAAGTTGGTTCGATCCGTTCCTCACCATGGCTTTGAGGAGTGGTACCTTTGCAACCAATTCTATAACTCTTTCTGTGATGACTACAGAGCCATCCTTACAAACGGTGGATTTCATAATGTAGCTTATGATAAGGGTTGGGATATTATTGAGGAGTTGGTGGTTCATAGAGCTGAAAATGGAAATTCACGTGGGAATTCACTGAAAACAAGTATTGAAATAAGTCATGTTGCCGCACTTGAAACATCCAATAACGCCCGTTCCGAAGAACTTGAGAAAGCTTATGAGGGACCAACCCCAAAGGATGATTCTGCCGTAGTTCAGAACGAAGAAACTGATCCCGTGCACAGGTCAGAAGGACGACCGACCACAACATCAGGTCGACCGACCTCGACACCTGACGTGAGATTAGTTTCTGCAGAACAGAAAAATCTCGATAATACAGCACATGGTCAATCGACCAGTATACCAGGTCGACCGACCGCGTTACCTGAGCAGATTGTGGGTTCGCCTCTTGAGCTACCTGACTCTCCTCTCATCAATGCCTCGACGAAGATTCTGAAGTTAAAAGAGCCAAAGATTGTTGATTCTGCGACAAGCATTGCGGTCCCGTATCCGGATCATTTGGAGAAAGTGAAGTTGGAGCATCAGTTCGGAAAAATCTTGGAGATCGTCAAAGGCCTTGAGCTTAAGAGAAAATTGGAGGACCATGCTGTTATTTCTGTTACTACGGGTCATGGTAAAGAGGGCATAGGAGATCCTAGTGATACTGGGAAGACAAAATTGGAGCAAGTTGCTGAAGAAGACCGGCCGGGCAAAGTAAAGAAGCGTGTCATAGCCTATGTGACACCAGATACCCTTCCTCCGGCTAGGCCTGTTGTCTGGAAACCCAGAGTAGCGGTCCATACTGCTGAAAGGACCTCTTTTAGCCAAGTGCCTTACTTTGGGGTATCTTGCTGCTGAGTCGTAGTGCTAGTCAAATGTTCTATTTCAGTTTTGTTGGACTATTTTTTTTGTTCTTGTTTTTAGACTTAGACGCTTTTCGCTTTTGTTGCTTTGTTTTGAGACATTTTAGACTTGGTTCTGGGATCCTGCGCATTTGTTGGGCGCGTATATGATGATTTTTCAGGTTTGAGGAAGAATGACTTGGTTAATACAAGTTATTTCCGAAGAAAAGACGGGTGTTGTGCAGCAGAGGCGGTCGACCGACTAGAGACGTAGGTCGGTCAACCTGACCCTTGCAGTTCCGGAGATCCTACAGTCCGCAGGAAGGTCGGTCGACTAGAAACGTAGGTCGGTCGACCTACCCCTCTGTTACAGCTTGCTCGTTTCTTCCTCGGGAATCATGCAGCCATCTTGGGCACTTAGAGTGGCACTGCTGGCCACAAAAACCTCCCAGCTCGCGCTGGTTTGGGGAGGTTTTTTCTCATGCGCTTCATAATCCGGTGAGTTCTTTCCAGTTTTTCCTTGGTTTTTATTTTCCTTGCATTTTCTCTTTAATTTTGTGAAACCTTTACTTAGGCTAATGCACAATGGGGACATTGTGCGGGTTGGTTTGGGGAATGGTTTCGTGTCACATGCATTGCATTTTGTCACACGTTTATTGCATTTCCGTATTGCATCGTTCTTTTCTTTTCCTTGCATATAAAAAAAAAAAAAACCAAAAAAAAAAAAATGAAAAAAATTCAAAAATTCCAAAAAAATGCACGTTTATTTTAGCATATAGGTCGAGTCGGAACGAGAGTTTTTCAAGGATGATTTTGCTATCCTACATGTTTATGCCTTTACCTTGCCTTGCCAACTTGTTTTAGTATGAGAGTCTTTTGCATATCTACGAGTTTTTGTCAAACTATTTGTATATCTTGAGACTTGACTTATACCTTGGCAACCTACTATACATTCTGAGTTTAAGAGCCTTATTCCTGGTTTCATTTTTAAACCAGTTGTCTAGGATGTGAGTAGTACTCCCCTTGGAACATGTTACATCAATATGCATAAACATGAACTTGAATTGCTATATACTTGTTTTACTATCTCGTTTTGTGAATCTTAATACGTGCATTTGGGATCCCTTTTCTCTTATTTACCCATAAGCCCTACATAGCCAAATTTGCCTTTTTATTCCCCCAAAACTACATCTCATACTTAGCCTACCCTTCCAAGCTAGTATTTGTGGTCTTTGGTTTAACTTTTGAGGCATCTTGGTTTATTTGCTATCTTGAGCAAAAAGAGAAAGAAAAGAAAGAAAGAAAAGAAAAAGAACATAAAAATTCAGAAAAAGAAATAAAGAAAAGAAAAACGAAAACGAAAAAATCAAAATATACAGCAGAAAGGCAGTCGACCGACCCCCTTCATAAGTCGGCCGACCACCTGACAGTGTTAGGATTCAAAATTTCGTTCCAAAAATCCCTTTCTTTTATTTGTTATCACTCCCGTACCTCATTCAAAATATTTGGGAGTCCTTTCTTATATTCAATGTGAGAGTTGTGCTACAAAATAGCACTTTCTTAATATCAAAGAGTTGTGAAATATGTTGTTGGGAATCGGTTTTACTAGCTTGGCTACTAACCCCACATATCCAAAAACATCTTAACCACTTTTTACCTTTTACCTCTCATATCTTTCATTACCTCAATTACATGTATCCGTGTCACTTAATGGGTTTGTTTATACATAGTTGTAGAATTCTTGTTCATGTTAGATTGCAGGCATGTTTTTATAGGTCGCAGTTAGGTGAGTGTCATGACAAAATTACTTCTTTCTATCTTTTACATATACTCACCCTTTGCTTCATGAGTGTCTCGAGCGTACCGCGAGAGTCCATGGTATAAAGTCTCTATAGTCTTTATGTTTGCAAGTTTGACGACCCTATAACTTGTGTGCATGATTTAAATACTTTCTCATTTTGTACTTACATTTGTTTAGGCTTACATGTAAATTTCGCTCTGAGGTTGAAATCGTTCCATTAGTTAAGATCGAGTCTATTTCTTGCTTGAGGGCAAGCAAGGTTTGGTTTGGGGAATTTGATGCGTGCCTATTTTATGATGTTTCACATCTATTTTTACACGCATTTTGTCGCTCGTTTACTATGTTTTAGCATTTATTTCCCAACAATTGTCTACTTTCGTATTTTTATGCTCTTTTGCAGATTTATGCGGAAAAGGGATGATTTTATACCAAATTTATGCCCTCGGGATTTTTCATGACTAAGGACAAGAAGGAACGAAGCCTAGCGCGCATTTCAAGGCCTGGAGATAGCTTTAACAAGCAAAGAATCGATCCACGATGTTGCAGCCTGTTTCAAATGGCTATATCTCGAGTTATAGAGCTGATAATGGAGTGATTCCAGTTGGAGGTGAAAGCTTATCGTCTTAGCTTTCCAATGCCGAAAGAATCGCTTGATTACGATAGGTAACGAAGAAATGGCAGCTGTTTTAAGATCAACGCGCGCTGCAGTCCCGACAGGAGGTCGACCGACCTACTAATTGGGTCGACCGACCTCTGCGCAGACCCAGAAGTTTCCGCAAAGCCCATTAAAGTGTTTAGGTCATTAGGGAACTCTTTATTTCCGCCTATTTAAGCTAAATTACGGGATTAGGGTTATTCATTCAGTTTTTAATCAAGTTTTCTATCATAGAGTTAGAATCTAGTTTTAGTTTTAATCTTTCAATAATTATCAAACACTTGTCTTTAGTTTTGTTCATTGTAATCATCAATCTTTCCAGGATACTCAATAAAATTGGTTCTTTCCTTCCTTAATCCATTGTTTCCGGTAATTCCTTTCTTAATTTCAGTTTCAAATATTGTTCTTATTTTAGAATTATTAGTATCCGGTTTAAGTTAGAATCCCAAGCCTTTATTATTATTACATGTTTAGATTAATGTTCTTTATAATTTCCATGTTTATTCCTGTTTTTATTATGTTTTCAATAGTTATGAGTAGCTAATTTCATATGTTAGCATGTAGGGAGTAAATATGCGAAGGTAGTATAAATTCTGAATCGACATGTTGCAGGGTGGAGGTCGGCCGACCGGGCTAGCTGGTCGGTCGACCGACACACGTATGAATTTTGTTTCGCTTTAATTTGTAGACTATAATAACCTACAATGAGACCAAAAGGAGACTTGTATGATGTTAGTAATGACCTACCCAAGATTGAGAGATATGGGAAGGGCATTGGTTTACACTTTAAGACAGCTAGGTTACTCAAGACTGAAAGGTATGTGACCTAGAATTTAGGAATCACCCTTATTGTTGACACCCAATAATTGTGAGACCTAGAAACTAATAGCATAGACCTAAAGGATATGTTACACCCCTTACGCGACTGCAATACATGTTGACTTAGGATTTATATTATCTTAGCTATTTATTACCCAAACATCCTAGCATCTCTTTTATCATAGTTTATTCTCATCTTTATTTACTTGTTTTATTTTATATTTGTTTTAGACTTAGCAACAATCAATCAAACCCCCTCTCTATTGTTACTTAATAGATTAAAAATTAGCAAACATAATTAACCTTGTCTCTCTGTGGTTCGACCCTTACTATCACTATCTATAATTTTAGTTTGGTTTATAAATCTTATCTTTGACACCCACAACGACGGGTATCAATGTAATTACAAACGAGATCAAAACATAAAGCAGCAACACGAAAACAAAAAATAACGAAACAGGTATGGTGTTCATACCTCCTTGCCCTTGCCAAAGATCACCCTACAAACCCTAGAACCACCGTGATAAACGCTCCCTTGCAGACCCAGTAGTGGCGGCAGTCGATGAGGAGTGTGTGTGTGAAGATTAGGTCAGAAAAGGTCTTTTTTTGAGGTATAAGTAGGACGGTTGTGAAGGGGTTTAAGAATTTCTGCTTTCAAAATAAAAGAAACGTGTATGGGTTAGGGTTTTGCACGCAGCCATAGGCCCATTAACGTGGCTATCCGTGTATAGGTCAAGCCCTTCACGCACCCCAAGACTCAATTAACATATCTTAAGTACGGTTTTCTTAAACGTTCGCATTCACGACTCAAAATACAACATATAAGGCACCTCGTTCAAACCACTAATTCTCGCTTATAAACCCGTCGACATACAAAATAACATTAAATGTTACTTAAAACGAAATAAAAATACGGAGTATTACAGTCTTCCCTCCTTAAAATGCACTTCGTCCCGAAGTTCACCGTCCCACGATTAACAAGACTAATCAAAAAGCATGTAACGAACATAGAAAGCGATATCATATAACGTTAAAACCAATAAAAGTAGGTTAAACGCGAATTGTCACATTCTACCCTCCTAAAAAGAAAGTTACGTCCTCGTAACATACCTTAAGTGAACAGCTCTGGATATTTTTCCCTCATCGAGACTTCAGTCTCCCAGGTAGCCTCCTCGACATCGTGATTGGTCCATAATACTTTAACTAGCGCGGTTTCTCCATTCCTGGTTTTTCTCACCTTCCTGTAAAGGATCTCCTTGGGTCTCTCCTCATAGGTCAACTGTTCATCGATCTCAATGACCTCGTGGTCAAGAACATGCGAAGGATCACTGATATATCTCCTTAGTTGCGATACATGAAACACGTTGTGCACCCTGGCTAACGCTGGAGGTAGAGCTAATCGATAAGCTACCTCACCAACTCGCTCTAAAATCTCGAATGGCCCAATAAACCTCTGGCTCAACTTGTCCCTCTTGTCAAACCTCATCACTCCTCGCATAGGTGACACTTTCAGCAACACTTTCTCTCCTACCTCGAATGTGATGTCACTCCTCTTTAGGTCGACATAACTCTTCTGTCTATCTTGGGCCGCTCTCATTTTCTGTCGAATTACCTGGATTTGTGCTATCATCTCCTGAATCATCTCAGGTCCCAAAGTCACTACATTGGCTCTATCATCCCAGCAAACTGGACTCCTACACTTCCTCCCATACAGTACCTCAAATGGAGCCATCTCAATGCTACTATGGTAACTGTTGTTGTACGAAAACTCTATCAAGTCAAGTCTGTCCTCCCAAGATCCTCCAAACTCTAGCACACAAGCCCTCAGCATATCCTCCAGTGTCTGGATAGTCCTCTCAGTCTGACCATCTGTTGCTGGATGGAATGTTGTACTCATCTTCAATGTAGTACCCATCAATGTTTGCAACTCTTGCCAGAACTTAGAGATGAACCTGGAATCACGATCCGAAACAATATCCATGGGGACCCCATGTAACTTCACCACATACTTGATGTAAGCCTTTGCCAACTCAGCTTTACTCCAAGTCTCTTTCATTGGATTGAAATGGGCTGACTTAGTCAGTCTATCAACGATCACCCAAATCATGTCATTTCCCTTTGAAGTCCTCGGTAAGCGCACAATGAAATCCATGAAAATGTTTTCCCACTTCCACTCAGGTACATCTAGAGGTTGCAACTTCCCTTGCGGTCTCTTATGTTCCCCTTTGACCCTCTGACATACCAAGCAGCGAGAAACAAACTCAGCTACCTCTTGCTTTGTCCTTGGCCACCAAAAAGCTTTCTTCAGATCTTTGTACAACTTATCCCCTCCAGGATGAACAGAATAAGGTGTAGAATGAGCTTCGACCATAATCTTTCTCTTTAGCTCCTCATCTTCAGGTACACACCATCTCCCATTGAACCTCAAACTACCATCTCTGTGAACCTCGAACTTAGAATATGGCTCTGCATCACTAGCTTTGCTCACTGCCTCACGCCACTTCTGAATTCTAGGATCACTCTTCTGTCTTTCTCGAATCTCGGAATATAACGCAGGCTCGATCGTCAAATCCCCCTGGGTCTCACCCTTCCGAATCACAGTGATTCCCATCTGACCCAACTCACGATACATACTCAATCTGGACATAGATGTACATAGAGCGTGAACGGACTTCCTACTCAATGCATCAGCCACAACATTAGCCTTTCCTTCTTTGTATAGAATCTCCATGTCATAGTCTCCTATCAGCTCGATCCATCTCCTTTGGCGCATGTTTAGATCACTTAGTCTTTCATAGCTGAACACTTATTTATTTTAGTTGTTTTGGAAGTTTGGTTGGACTACACCTTGTAATAGTTTCCAGTTTAACTTTATAATTTAAAGTGCTGTGTTTCTTTCACTATGATTATCTACTACCCTGGTTATCCAGGAAGGTAACAGTCCTATTTACTTTGGAAGACCTAGTTCATGCTCCTAGGTAAATGGGGGTGTTAGAAAGTGGTATCAGAGCGAACGATCCTCATGCCTAAACCAAAATGAAAATAATGAACATAGGAGTGTCCAAATAAAATGAACCCCATTCTAGTAACTGTTAGGAGCCCCTAGGAGTTGGGATGAGTTAGAGGCCCCCTCAAACCAAGCCACCGGCCCTTTCAGTCTAACCTGGTTACCTTGAGAGATGAAGAGTGTGGGTAGTATTGGAATAAAGAAAGACCCAAGGTAGATACGTATATATATATATATATATATCTTGTACTAACATTTCAGCAGCAAGGGAATGAGGTAAGTTATGATATGAAAGATTAGTGATGATATGTATACGGTGAAGCATGAAAGTGATATTGTATGATGAGTGACATGTATAAACTGTTATTTCTAAGCATTGACAGCATAATATATATATATATATATATATATATATATATATATATATATATATATATATATATATATATATGAGTTTCAAATATGACCCTGAATTATGTGATGATATGCATGCGGTTATGTGATCCCTAAGCCTTTAGGTAGACTTATAATATGATGTTAAATAGGGCTTAACCGTATGAAAGAAGTTACATGCTAGGTTATGTATGTTAGAAAGACCAAGTCAGGGTATGAGTTAACCTAGGATGCTCATAAATTTTGTCACGTGTATAGCAAAATGCCTCCCAGAAGAGAACCAAACGCTGCTAACATTTCACAAGAAGAATTAGACCGCTTACTGGCTATGAATGCTGCTCTTTTAGCCAGGATAGGAAGAAATGCTCAAACCGATGTCGTTAAGATGAGTAACAACATCTCTAGGCATAATCCAACCAAATATGATGGTGAGGGGGCACCAAGCCTGCTGGCTGAGTGGTGCCGGGAATTTGAGAGCATCTTCGAACTGTTGACAGTTCTAGAGACGATGAAGGTAGACCAGGCTGTGTTCTACTTAAAGGGTACAGCTCGGTTGTGGTGGAATAACAACAAAGAGGAGATCAAGGCTGCTACGGAAGAGATTGGGTCAGAGTTTGTGAGCTGGGAAGGGTTCAAGGGGATTTTATCCTCTAAGTTCATGCCAGAACATGTAAAGGACAAGCTGAGAGCTGAGTTTGATTCCTTCAAAATGACTGAGGGAATGACCGTTGAAGCATATCACAGTAAGTTTGTGCAACTGGCTGAGAACGTAGCTGATATGGGATATACATCGGAGATGCTAGCTGCGAGATTCGAGAAAGGACTCACCACCGACATTAAGAAAAGGCTACTGGCTGCCAAGCCCACAACTGTTGAAGATGTTTATGAGAGGGTTGGGCAGGCTGGGCGAATTTCTGACATGATTAAGGAGGAAAAGAAAGAAAGAGGTGACAAGAGGAAGTCTGAGTCTGCAACTGAGGGCTCGGGGAGCAAGAAACCAAACAATCAATACCGTTCCTTTTTCTCTAATAGTGCACCAGGAGGCAATAGAAGTGGAAACTGATCTATGTCTGGGACAGGCGGTGCTAATCCTACATGTTTCAAGTGTGGGAAAATTGGGCACAAGAAAGCAGACTGCTGGTCGGGAACTCAGAGTGCGGGGAGCGGTTACCAAAGGGGTAATCAAAGCGGTGGATTCCGAACACCAAATGCGAGTTATGGAAATAACAGATCTGGAGGTAGCAGCTACCAGCCGAATTACAACAACTTTAATAACCAGAACCACTATCTGGGAAACCAAGGTGGTGGGAACGGCAAATTTCAGAAGAACCTAGCTTAAGCCATCAATAAAAGTGGAGATGCATCTGTCAACCAGAGTGCAACCAAGAAGAGTGGGACCCTGTTTATGATGGGCAAGGAGGCTGCAGAGGAGGATGCTCATGTTGTTAGTGGTACATTTCTAGTACATTCCGCTCCTACTTTTGTTTTATTCGATTCTGGTGCATCGTATTCGTTCATATCTGCGGAGCATACTAGGGCTATAGGACTTGATGTATATGATATTATAGCTGATTCTGTAACTATACCATCTAGAGAGTCCATAGCTTGTAGTAAAGTCTATAGCAATGTAATAATCCAAGTAGGAGTTTTGAGTTTTGAGTCGAACTTGATAGAGTTTCCTTTGGGTGGCTTTGAGGTGATATTGGGGATGGATTGGCTGAAAAGGTATAAGGCCTACATTGATTGCTATCAAGGGAAGATTACCTTGAGAGGACCAAAGGGAGTGAGAGTGTCTTACAAGGGATATTCTGTGAAGCCTAAGCTGAAACTGATAACTATCAATGCGCTGAAGACTTGCCTAAAGAGGGGTGATGAGATGATGTTTTGCCATGTGAGAGATTTGACTGCAGAGAAACCCCAAGCCAGTGAGATCGAGGTGGTAAGAGATTTCGAAGATGTGTTTCCAGAAGAAATTCATGGGTTACCGCCAAAGAGGGACTTAGATTTTGGCATTGATCTGAAACACGGGGCTGAGCCAATTTCTAAAGCACCTTATCGTATGGGACCTAAGGAATTGGAAGAATTGAGGAAGCAGTTGGATGAGTTAGCCAGTAAGGGGTATGTGAGACCGAGTGTATCACCTTGGGGAGCGCCTGTGTTGTTCGTGAAGAAGAAGGATGGAACCATGAGGCTGTGTGTGGACTACAGGGAGTTGAATAATGTGACGATCAAGAATAGGTATCCTTTACCTCGTATCGATGATATTTTTGACCAGTTGTGTAAAATCCCTCGCGAAAGCGGAAATATAAACATACAAAAGTACTAAAAATGCAGCGGAATTTAAAACTTTTTAACAAACTAAACAGCATGCGAGAAGTCTTAACTGAAACAGAAACTGAAACTGAAATAAAACCAAAATAGATAAGTAGCAGTTCTAAGTCTCAAAAACAAATATGTACATCAGCCTGGGATGGAACATCCCTACAGGCACCAAAACGAAAGTATCAGACTACGAGTCCAGCTAAACGATGTAAGGGTAAGTCATGATGAAAGGATCATCGCTCGCTAGCTCTCGTGAACCCCGCTCCAACCAGCATGTACCTACATACATGAAAACATGTACGCCACAATCAGTGGGGAGTGACTAGAGTTCTCCTAGCCACCTTTTGTGACAACACGTAACACATAAAACAATACAGAATACTCCAACATATATATAAAACATGTGCAGCATAAACATCTCATCATCTGATCTCTTACTATCATGCGATTACAATGCACGGCTCTCAACCAACTTCATAAACAATTAGGAAGGAGAGCCGGTTTCCCTACTGGTTACCCAGTCGGGGGGTCTTTCAATCCAACTATTTATGAAACCGAACTAAGAGTCAGCCAATGCCTTGGATGATTAAACCATAACTCAATAAACATCAATAACTCATCATGCATATCTGACACTGTACCATCATCAAGGCAAGCAGATAAAACATCCATAACACTAGCAACGGGTCCAGAGGTGAGCTTAACACATATCCCATTACTACACTATGTCGGGTCCAGAGGTGAGCTTAACACATATCCCAACATACAATTCAAGTAAAGGGTCCAGAGGTGAACTTAACACATATCCCTAAACTTACACAACATGAAAAGGGTCCAGAGGTGAGCTTAACACATATCCCTAATCATCCAAAAGCAACGGGTCCAGAGGTGAGCTTAACACATATCGCGATGCTACAAACAAGTATTGGGTCCAGAGGTGAGCTTAACACATATCCCAATACACAGCTACCGCACAACGGGTCCAGAGGTGAGCTTAACACATATCCCGTGTACGACAACCGATCACGTGTCAGGTCCAGAGGTGAGCTTAACACATATCCTGACACGCCCAAGCAAAACACGTAACGGGTCCAGAGGTGAGCTTAACACATATCCCGTCACGCGACATATAAACACGTAGTGGGTCCAGAGGTGAGCTTAACACATATCCTACCACGCGACAACCATCGTAACCACTAACATCCAAAGGTAGAAACTAACCTATAGTTCTAACTTCTTAAACCTCTAATCAACACTTAATTGATCCCGGGAACTAAGACGAGGGAGAGTCGGTTTCCCTTTCGGTTACACGACCGGGGGGTCTCTATCCTCACTCCATTCCCGAACCCAATATAGTGTTGCCCGTACATCGGGGACCTCAAATATATATCACGGGTATACAAAATGAGTTTCAATTAAAACCAATCAACCGTTTAAAAGTTACGATCGAAAAACCATAAAACAGCCTTCAGGGATCCCCAGCCGGTCGGCAGGCAGCCGTTCGGCCGGCTGGTGATCCCTCAGCCTATGCCTTTTTTTTCCAAAACTAAGAAACATCACAAGGACTCCCAGCCGGTCTGCAGGCAGCCGGTCGGCCGACTGGGACTCCATTTCCCTAGCTTCTCTATTTCGCAAACCAACCCATATGCACTCCCAGCCGGCTGGCAGGCGGCCGGTCTGCCGGCTGGGCTCCTCTTTCTTCCTAGGTTTTTCGCAAATCAACACCATACAAATTGACTACCAGCCGGTCGGCCGGCTGGCAGTCCAAGGCCAACATTCCAAAAATTACGAAAAACACACAAATGCTCTCCCAGCCGGTCGACCGGCGGCCGGTCGGTCGACCGGCTCAGAGAGCCTGATCGTGAAATCGCAAAATCGCAACATGTTGAAAACTTCATAAACCGACCTACAAACTTCAAAATTGCTACACATGATATTTACCCAACATTACTAATAATCAATTACATCTTATCTAGCAGCAAACAAGTCCCATAACAATCCTCAAACAAATTTAACAAGTATCCGTCGCAATTTATGAAAAACTGAAAATGAACTTAAGAACACATAACAACATCTTAGAACATGAATTCTTCACATATTCAACATCCTAAACATGTTACTATGTCCTTTGAACAATAAACATCAACCAAAACAGAAACTAACACAAGAATCACAACAAAAGTGCTAATACACATAAAGGCCGAGTTATCTCATTATCGTCACCTTTCAAGCTTTTCCGGCTAAAGATCCTCCTCAACCAAGTAGCTATCGACCTCCGGATCGTCTAAGCCCACTCCTACAAACAAAGAAAACGGAATTTAGGACAGAAACGATTCCTTACCAAAACGGACAGATTTTCGAAATGAAAGAAATGGAAAACTAAAGTGATAGATGGCTTGGAAATCGAATGAGGATTCCGAAAATGATATTTTTACCTTGATTTGATCGACGGATGATGAAGAATTTCTCAAAAGAAGGAGGAATAAAATGGAGGTTTTATGAGAAGTTGTTTAACAGTGGAAATGAGTTGAAGGAGAAGCAATATGTCGACATTGGGGTTTATAAGGGTTTAAGTGAGTTGTCCTTTCCGTATTATGAAACGGGTTAGGAAATTAGATCGGTTATTCAAGTCGGGAATTAAACCTTGCCAAGTTCGTATTCGTCTTAAGGACTTGAGGTTCTTAAGACGGATCTTACTTATAATTTGAAATCAATTAAAATAAATTATTAAATTATTATTTTATCCCTTAAAATAATTAAAAATGCTTAAATAGATTTTTACGAAAATACGGGATGTTACAAGTTGAGTGGGGCTGGAGTGTTTTTCCAAGATTGATTTGAGGTCAGGGTATCATCAGCTGAGAATCGAGGATGCAGATATCCACAAGACTGCGTTCAGGTCGAGGTATGGGCATTATGAATTCGTGGTGATGCCATTTGGTTTGACTAATGCACCTGCTGTTTTCATGGATTTGATGAACAGAGTGTTTAGTCCTTATCTGGACCAGTTCGTGGTGGTGTTTATCGATGAAATTTTGGTGTATTCGAAGAATAGAGAAGAGCACGCTCAACATTTGAGCTTAGTGCTGCAGACCTTGAGGGATCATCAATTGTATGCCAAGTTGAGTAAGTGCGAGTTTTGGCTCGAGAAAGTTGTTTTTCTAGGCCATGTGGTGTCTAAGGAGGGTGTGTCTGTCAACCCTAGCAAGATTGAAGCCGTTTCGAAATGGGAGCGACCGAGGAATGTGGCCGACATTCGTAGTTTCTTTGGTTTGGCTGGTTATTATAGGAGGTTCGTGAAAGATTTTTCGAAGATAGCTAAACCGATGACTTCATTGATGCGGAAGGAAAACAGATTTGTCTAGGATGAGAGTTGTGAAAAGGCATTCCTAGATCAGAAGGAGCGTCTTACTACAGCTCCTATCCTTGCTTTGCCAGAGGGAAGTGAGAACTTTGAAGTTTATACCGATGCGTCTAAAAAGGGTCTGGGTTGTGTGCTAATGCACAATGGGAGAGTGATCGCGTATGCTTCCAGGCAACTGAAGCCTTATGAGGAGAATTATCCGACGCATGATCTAGAACTGGGAGCAGTGGTTTTTGCACTTAAGCTATGGCGACATTATCTTTATGGAGCTACATTTAAGGTGTATTCTATTACAAGGCGACACGGTAGTTTAAATTATAAAGTTAAACTTGAAATTATTACAAGGCGTAGTCCAACCAAACTTCCAAAACAACTGAAATAAATAAGTGTTCAGCTATGAAAGACTAAGTGGTCTAAAGCTAGGTAGGTCCAGTCCATGTCTCTCCTCCATGCCCAGTCCTAGTCCACCTGTCTCTGACCTGAAAGATCTACTCCCCATTCCGGATCATTGTAGGTGAACACGAATACACTGTCAACCTCGCGGTTGAGTAGGGTAACACAATATATAAAATGCAACAATGTAATAATATGCAAATGCTTATGACATGCTCGAGCTCAACCAAATTCCCATTCTCATACCCTTGCACAAACCCATACCGAACCTCCCGGCAGAGTATAGTCGGCCGCCGCCGAACACCAGCATAACAGCTGAGGTCACCAGGTCTAGTCCTGCAGAACTAGCCTAGGCCCAATAATATCTCGTAATCTCAATTCTGTATCCAATGCATATGCCATGCTTATGAATGCAATATAAAATGTTCACCCAATATATATAACATACAAATATCACACTTGTATCCACAACACACAATATACACATCCATTCATAATACGTCATAGATCATGGTCAGTGTATCCTACCTGGAATAGCAAATCTGGACAAGAAAATCACTGTCTAGAAATACTCCACCTCAAACTCCGTTCCTATAAAATTACTTAATATCAACTTCTATCCAATCAAACAATCACCACTACTACATACTTGATCATGTCCCTAATAGGCTTACTTAAAACACATGGTGAAAATATCCACATAAAAGCATGCTCATAACATACAATTATCACTTACTAAATATAACTTGCTATTTTTAGACTTACTATATATTTTTTGACTTACTAAAAATAGCATAAACTCAACCAAACAATTATTATATCACAACAATAAAGATAATTATTATTAACCACAATATAGCTTAACAATAGTAACCATCCCAATAAATACTAACACATGATTAATACTATTTATAGTACTATTAGCATAGAATTTATCAAGTCTTAACAATAATAATAATAATAATAATAATAATAATAATAATAATAATAATAATAATAATAATATCCATATCACTTAATATACCATATATAACAATACAATTCATGCCAAAATTAAAATATTATAATCATCTAATGTTAGTAATAATATACCACTAAAATTAGACAACTAACTACATAATTAACGAAAACAACCCAACAACCCAACAACCCCTACGTAAAACGCAGTAACAGACCACCGAACCTCACGTTTTTCTCGCCTGACCACCATGTCAAAACCCGCTGGTGAGACCATCCACGACTACCACCTTCACCCCTGGCACCACCAGACTCGCCACTGAGTCGTGGTGGTTCCAATGACGACGGTAACAGTCGCAACCACCGAGTCTAACACCCATAACCGCTGAAACAAAACACAGACAACACGACAACAATGGTTAACCTATGCACCGTGACAACCTTTATTCTCCACCGTGAGACACCACGACCAGCCACTACAACCACCCATCGACTCCCTAGACTACGACCATGCTACCAACACCAAAACCCAGAATGCAAACTAACAGGAAAGAGATCGAATCCACATATAAAACCCCCAGCCGCAGACTCTATTTTTGATGAAACCAAACGAAAGAACTAACCCAGAATTGAACCATACCTAGAAACGAATCCCCCTAAACGAAGATCTTAAATTATCAAAGACGTCCTGATGATGATTGAAGCATATTATTTGCATAACACAGATTATAAAAATACAAGGCCACGAGATTATAAGCATGTGATGTAATTACAAACGAGATCAAAACATAAAGCAGCAACACGAAAACAGAAAATAACGAAACAGGTATGGTGTTCATACCTCCTTGCCCTTGCCAAAGATCACCCTACAAACCCTAGAACCACCGTGATAAACGCTCCCTTGCAGACCCAGTAGTGGCGGCAGTCGAAGAGGAGTGTGTGTGTGTGTGTGTGTGTGTGTGAAGATTAGGTCAAAAAAGGTCTTGTTTTGAGGTATAAGTAGGACGGCTGTGAAGGGGTTTCAGAATTTCTGCTTTCAAAATAAAAGAAACGTGTATGGGTTAGGGTTTTGCGTGCAGCCCTAGGCCCATTAACGTGGCTATCCATGTATGGGTCAAGCCCTTCACGCACCCCAAGACTCAATTAACATATCTTAAGTACGGTTTTCTTAAATGTTCGCATTCACGACTCAAAATACAACATATAAGGCACCTCGTTCAAACCACTAATTCTCGCTTATAAACCCGTCGACATACAAAATAACAATAAATGTTACTTAAAACGAAATAAAAATACGGAGTATTACAGTTTTCGTGTTCCCTAAATTACTCCTTGTTCTCATGCATCCCATTTCTTCTCTTGTCTCTAGATGCACTTCCTTTTCCTTAAGCTCTCTTCTATCTTGTCTCGGAAGCTACCTTCTTAACTTTCCGACTTAAACTCACTCTTGTTACTTGCCTCTTCTCTTGGCGCTTCATAAGTAGCTTACCTTAGTAGTTGAATTTGAGGAACTTGATCGAGGGTAACCCTTAGCCTCTTTTGGAAAGGTAATGTTTTCGGATTGGCTTAGGGAGTGTAGTAAGCTATGTCTTAATGGACCTAATGCTTAGTTTTTTGGCCTGTAGTGAGTGGAATTGGTTGGTAGAATCCTTGGCTTAGATGATGAGTAGTAGGTGTGATAGTTGGTGAAGCGTAATCTTGGAATCTGAATTGGGATTGAGAGGTAGTAGATTGAAATGTGTTGGTTCAAGAGTACGAGTGAGGTGTTAGGACTCATAATAATAAATTGGGAAAATATATTTGGGATGCTAGTAAAGATAAATAGATGAGTAAAGGGAGCTAGTAATACTTGACCTTGGGAATCCGTTCTAAGTTTAATTGGGATGTTACCTTTGGTGAATGAGAGTTGTTCATAATTATGGATGAGTAATAGAGTAATTAGCAATGTGACCTTAGAAGGATTTATTGGAGTTTATGCTCATGGTTGCTTGAACGGACTTAGCGATATGCCCTTAGTGGAGTTACTTAAAGGTCATGTCCTAAAATGAGTAAATGGTGTAGTGAAGTACAACTTGAGGACTTATAGGACTTCGAACCGACAAGTTTAAAGGATGTTGGATTCTTACATACGGGTGTGAGAACTTTGATGGTGAACCCGAAAGTTCACATTCTGAGGTATTAATGAACTTTGAGGAATCTGCTTCTTTTACGAGACTGATATAGAGTGATGTGATGAATTAAGAGATAATAACGGTATAGAAATGGTTGATCCTGGAGTGATATGGAAGTATCTTTAGAGGAATGCAAGATATAGAGATACCCAAACTTTATAAAGTGGTTGATATTGAGATGACCGTACACCTTTAATTTTGGAAGAACTTATAGTATGGTGGACCCTTTAGGAAGATGTGTCTTGGACAAAGTTAGTTCGACATGCTTGATTGGGAAATAGGAGTTGAGAACCTTATGAGGATCCCAGAAATCCTGAGCCTTGAGATTTGCGCCAGTTGAAATCATAATCTTGCTTCAACGCTTCTCTTCTTCTTTCTTCTCCCATATGAGTCATGTCGAGCTATACTTTCCTAACAATTCTTACTTGACCTTCTGTTATATCTCGTATCTTCTTACCTCTGATGCTTATCCTTCCACTCTTGGTTTCACTTTTGTTGGAGTCCTTGACCAAGAGTCTCTTACCCTATCATCTCATATCTCTTTCTCTCTGTCTCCTTTTTCTCGAGTTTCTGTACCTCGCTTGTTTCTGAGTTGTAATCATGTCCATGCTTTGTAAACCTCGTTGTCCTTCCTTTGTTTTAGATGTGAGGTTGGCCCCGTTTTGTGGAGTAGTAATGTGTGTTTGAGGATCCTTGGTTTAGTTTTATCAGGACAGGTGGAGAGAGTTGGCAATGATGTCCTTGGATAATGAGGTAGTATACCACCTTAGTGGTTTTGTGTTCAAGACTTAGCAGTATGAGTGCTTCCTATGTTTTGGTGAAAACCGTGAGGGTGGTGTTGTCGGTGGTTCCTTATGAGAGTGTTCATGGCTAAGTAGAAATCGTTGGATGAGAGTTGTTGCCTTTTGGACTGAATGTCCTCCTTATGGTGATAGAACTTGGTAATCGATGTTATAAGATGTAATTTGTGGTTTGGGTTTGAGAATCCTTGAGTAGATGGAACTAGGTGCCTTGGGTGTTGACCGTAGTCCTATAGTTGGGTGTATTCGAATTGAGGAATATCGTGTTATAATTTTGGAATTTGAGGTTGTGGATGAGTGTCTCATGGTTATATACGTGGGAATATGTGAGATTCAGAGAATGTCGCTTTCATATTTTGGTTGTCGGTATGAGTATATTGGACTTTGTTTGGGTTGGCTGGATAACCTAATGTGTGATGGGTCCTAATGTGTGATCCTTGTTTGGTGATTCCCCTTAGTTAGGGCCTTACAATTTATGTTGGTTGAGTGTGAGAAAGGTCGTGTTAATAGTTTTGGACCTAGCCTTAGGGAGGTTGTGATTGTTGGATAACGATCTCGAGTGGTGAAACCCTTTGGTAATGAAATACATGGTACCGTGGTTAACCTGGTAATGAGTGACCAAAGTTGAGCTGAGGAAAACCTTGAGAGATTGGTGGATTGAAAGAGTTGTTTTCTGAGGTGTGCAAGGAATCGTGATGACGATGTTTCTTTTATGGATCGAGTGGTTAGTGTCTCCGTATCCTGGCAGAGTTATCCATCCTCCCTTAACCTTGAGCTTTTGTCTTCCTTCTCTCCTCTTATGTTGAGTACCATCTTTTACTTTGAAAATGATGGTTTTGATGCTTTGTCTTAGTTAGTTTCCTTGTTAACTTTGTTGTGTTTCGAGTTCTTTGATGGTCCGATATGACTCTCTTTGGTTGTTCATGTATGGCTTTCATGCTTGCGGGTTGCCTGAGCAATGTTCAAATTGTTTTCAATTTATGTGCTTTAGGGTTGATTTGAGTAGCATTGCTTATGTTGTTGGAAGTTTTTATTTCGGTTGTAATCTTGTTTATTTTAAGATTTCAAAATGAAAATTTTCTTTCGAAAGGACATGTTTTGAAAAGCTTGGTTTGGTTTATAAATTTTGGTGGGTTTTGGCGTTTGATTGGATGTAAGACTTGTTATTGGAGACGTCTAATGACTTGTATTACGCTTGTCAACTCATGATTTAATTTTGGCTTTTGGACTTGCCCTTGTTTCGGAATGTCGGGCTCTTGAGTACGTAACGAGAACCATAACGCTCCGTTGATGAGGACTCGTGCCCTTGGAATTTTCTTTTGGAAAAATATTTGAAAGAAAGCTATGTTTTAGAATGTCAACTTTTGATAAACACCTTTTCTGCTTTCAAGTTTCGAGGACGAAACTTCTTAAAAGGTGGGGTGATAGTAACACCTGTTGGAAACTAGGTTCCTTATTTTATACTCAAATCTAATATGAGTTTTGTTTCTTTAAGTTTAGTCATAAAAACTTAAATGGATCTTATGCATGCAAGATGATATCATAAGATGAGATTGTCCTTACATTGGTTTTAGAAGGTTTATACTCAATAATCACCTATTACTTGAGTCTTCAATACCGAAATACCCTTCCAACGATCTAAGAAAAATCGTCTCCAAAAGATGCGTATCAAGGACCCGATCTCAAACTAATACTAATTTTGTTACTAGAAAATTAGTATAAGTATACTAGAAATAATAACAATAATATTACTCTTAATATTATTAGTATAGGAAATAATTATTTCCTTAGTAACAACTATTGTACTAGAAATATAGAGAGAATGGAGTGGTAGTATGAGTATGTTAGTGTGATTATCTAGTATCCACCAACAATTACTATCTCTTTTTTCACAAGTGTAGTGTGTGTGTGTGTGTGTTATATAGAGGCAAAATTTGAGCTCAAATGCTCTTCATTTGGCCGGCCAAAGCATGCCATAGAGACCCAATGCATGGCCTTCTATATCTTACACAAAAGCATGAGTTATTCCTTACACATACACTTTGCCTTACACACTCAACCCTTGTCCACTTACACACACAAACTCACATGCATACTCACATTTACACGGCTGAAAATGGGTCTAAAATGGACCCATTTTATCTTTGTCAATTGTGTTAATTTGTAACATGTCACATATGTTCCATAACACATGACTCAATTTGTTAATTGTGCAATTTTAACTATTAAAATTCATAATTTACAAATTTATTACATTTAAATAATAATTCCTATATTTCGAAATTATCATTGTATAAAATGTAATATCATAATTTTAATTACAACTCTTTGTAATTTTATGATCAACCGTGCTCATTCTCAATTTAATCGTTTCCCAAACGAATAAATAAAAACCGAGGAATAAAACGATTTTATTACTTTGACTTTTATTATTATAATCCTATTATAAAAATATTCGTCATATAAAATTATTTCCAAAATTTCCAGTTATTAATTAATTTGCATCCAATACAATATTAATTAATTATTCCATTGAGACGGAATTCCCTAAAGATATGACCTTAAGGGATCAACTGATCACCACCATCATATGACGATAATGTCAAACTCTAGACAGCCAATCATTATCGATAAATGTTGATCAGTCGACTTTAAAAGAGTAACACTCCCAGTTGTGTTTCATTCAAATGAGTTTTAATTACGTCAACACACCATTGTCGAGGACACTTCCTCCAACAATCTCCCACTTGTCCGAGACAAGTGTGTGTCACCAATTCTCTTGCCCTATTACTATCTCCCACTCAATGCATGGCGTCCTCTCAGGTCGTGCCGGCAATTGATTAAAATCTAGAGTGGTTTATCTCGATCTGGAGTTTATAACTACTGACCGGAATTATCTACCATAGATACCTTCCGAGCGTGGCCACGCATTTCTAGTTATTATTCTCCTCGAGTGGCCTAGAGATATTTCTCAACCCTGACAAGGGGTGGACAATTCCTAATCGACTTATTCCTTCCGGCTGGCCACAGCCCATTATAACCCAAAATATGTCCTTATAAACCCCAGTTACGAAGGTGCTAGGACATAAATCAAAGTTAATCTGAAAACTGTGCCACCTCAGAGAACAGTCATTAGTCCAAGAACTGACTCATGTGAAACACGATAGATGCTCCCGCCACGACCAGGCAGTCTTTTAATAAGAGTACGCCAGAGCTCTATCAGCGGTCATTAGCCCGGCAAATGTATCTTAACATGTCTATGCCTAGGTGATCGATTAGTCATCCCGTATGACTCTATGGCAATTGAACTCGCCATCAATCGCATCACACATCCGGTTGCATTGAGATGTCACCTCACTTAAGCAACTAGGGGCTAGGTCATGATAATTCAATTCACTTTAATGGGGTTCAATATGGTCCTACCATCCCATTTGAATTTTACTTGACCTTTCGTGAGTTATAAATAACTCAAACAATTAGTGGATTACACCATCCAAGTGGTCAACCTTTGAACACCATTTAATTTACAATCAGCTTTAGGGTCTCTCGTTTACATCCCTTAAAATTGTAATTATCTTCATTTTGAGTAAACCAGGTTTACCACGGTTCGTGCGATCGTTCACTTTGCGGATCATATCCATACATTGATCTTTCCTCTGAAAGAGACAAGTCATTCTCATGACTAGCGAATAAGATTATGTGCATTGTGTAACTCCCAGCCACAGTAATGCCTTTACATAATTTATGAACTTACACATTTTGTAGAATCTTGTGATGACCATGTAGTTAAAATACAAGTCATTGAGATGCATAGTCAATGAATGTAAGCCAAAGATTATCTCAAATCTTTGCTTGGTTTCTTGGAACTTGAGTCGTTGCAAACCTTTTATCATACGACTAAGTTATCTTCCAAGATCTTGAATTTGTCTTTTATCTTCATTGGAGAATACTTTGACAATTGATCAAGGTTTAATCATTGATTTAAAACCTGCTCTACGGGTTGTCCTGTAAGCGGTGCGCATCCACTTTACACGATCATACTAATGGCGGAAACATTAGTGATTTAAACGTGCAAACAATAGTACTTAAGGTTCGATAAATTTCCATGATCCCATCATGGTTATACTATCTTCATCTCCATGAACAACCTTAATACTAACATCAAGATGTCTCTTATAATCTCAACTAAACATCCTATGTTCAATTAGATTTAATTCATATCAATATGTCATCTAGAACCAAAAACTCGTGTACCTTTCATGAGTATCAATGCTTCATTCCAAACGAGCAATGAGTTGTTTTAGATAACGTTTACTCCCACTAAACTCTTGTTCTTGCTTGATTCTGAAGATCCTGAAGTCATACCCATGACTCAATAGCTTCAAATCCTGGAGCGAGAACTCCCACTGAACTTTTCATTTAACCGTAAATCATAAAGCTCCCACTCAATTCAATGTTCCTTAACATTCAATGAATTGAAATGGTTGGGACTTCAACCATATGTGCTAATAGTCACATCCTTTTCAAATACCCTTTTGAAAAATGGTTATTGAGTTTACTGAATTCATTCTCAATGAATTGCCTTACTACTTTCAACAAAGTTACCCTTAACCTTGTAGACTGCTGGCATCCACATGTCAACGTATGCTTCTCCCAATAAATCTCATTTATTAGCATGTATGTCTTATAAATTTCATGGTTCTTTGCATTGGCATATTTAGATCACCATCTAAATCCAAGAACCCTTTCTTGAGCCTTTGCAAAATCTTTTGAATAATTTTCTTCGAGTGTCCTCCCGTAGTTTCTATAAGAGTCTTTTCTTATGGTATACAATTTCTGTGTGTAGGAACTTTCAGTTCCCCACATTTATCTTATCTTGTACTGTACGAGGACTATATCATGGATCTTATCCATGTATAGAATTTTTCCTTACAAACTTCAAGAATTTATCTTTGAAGTATCCTCCAGGGCCGGGGCCGTTGGTATATAAGGCGTAGATTTTTACCAAACCGTAGATCTTATCCACAACTTTTGGGCTTATCCTCAACTTTTGGGATGATAAGGCGTAGAATCTTATCCACAACCTAATCTACCTTTTACAACCATAAGGTGTAGATTTTCTTAAATCGTAGATCCCATCCACAACTTAATCTTCCTTCTTATCTTTCACATAACCAAAACACAATAAATCCTACTATTCACTAATAGATCACATCCATTGTGCTTATCAAAATCATATGCTATGTGTGGCATTGCAAATTTCTCCCACTCTATCTTTGTAATAATAATCCCATTTTATTACCAAAGATAGCTACTAAGGCCACAAGCAATGACTTTGATGTTGGTTTGTGTACCCTTATGATTTATTACAGAAATTATTCGATTTAAAGCTTTAGATAGTTTAGAATGGTTGATAACTTTGATGTTGGTTTGTGTACCCTTATGATAACTTTTCTTCTTTAATTAAGTTCTTAACTTAATTTGATTTTGATTTGATTTGAATTGGGTATCCTATACCTATTCGGTTTCAATGGTCATACATTGAAATGTGACAATCAATTCTATTTTATGTTTAAGATGTGCAAGTGTTAAAACTAATTAAGAACATAAATATAAAACCAATAGTGACTTGGGTTGAAAACCAAGTCACCTCATTATCCAAAATACAACCAATTGTTTAAAGGATTAACATTTCCTCGTCCAACAAGGAAATAAAATACGGATTTTAAATTGTTCTTTCAACACTTGAAATAAAATAAGCAGGAAAAACAAAGCTCCTTGATCATCCTGAGTGGAGCTACTCTTAGTTCCATTGATCCATTATGCTTGATTTTTCTTTCCCTTATTTTTGTTTCCATGCCCTAATTCAAGTAAGAAGAGCATTCACATCACAACTTGTATCATAATACGTTAGTTGAGATTAACACAAAATAGAGATAGTTATCATACCAACTTGGAAGAATCTTCCCAGCTTTGAGATCGCTGAGATATCTGGAACAATTCCTCTTCTTATGTCCTTTATTATTACAATAAAAGCACCTGGCTCCTTGAGGAGCGCTCATGTTGGGATCTGATGTACTTGCCTCCGAAGACACATTCTTTAAACCTTTGGAAGGTTGCCTCCCCTTAGCCCTACCCTTCCTATTGAACTTTCCTTTGCCCTTAACATTTATATAGAGCTCATCCTTAGGGGAACTAACATTTAGGTCCATATCCCTTTCTACTTGCACGATCATATTGTGCAGTTCATCGAGAGAGATGTCTTGGTTCCTTATGTTGAAATTCATCCGGAATTGTACATAAGTCTTCACCTTAGACAAGGAGTGGAGGATTCTGTCAATCACAAGTTCCTTAGGAATGTCCACTTGATTCATCCTTAGGGTTTCTACATGCTCAATCATCTTGAGTACATGTGGGCTAACCTTTTGCCCCTCCTTAAGGTTGAGATCAAAGAAAGCCGATACTGCCCCATATTGGACAATTCTCGAAGCCTTTGAGAACATTGTCAGAAGCCTGCAATAGATCTCATAAGCTGTGCCAATCTTTAGGGCAATCTTTTGGAGTTCCGGCTCCATCGAGAGGATCAAAACATTTTTCAATTCCCAAGACTCCTTGTGATAAGAATCATAAGGTCGTCTTGCCACGGCGGTGGCATTTTTAGCAGGTTCGGGAGGTGATGCTTCAATAAGGAATTCGGTCTTACCGTCACCTTGTGCCGCCAACAACAGTTGGGCATCCCAATCGGCAAAGTTTGCCCCATTCTCTTTTAGCTTACAACGATCCGAGAAGGATTGTAACCATGAAGTGTTTGTAGTAGTGGAAGTAGTCATGATTGATATTGATACGAAGACTACAAAATTTTAAACATATGAAGAAATTAAATGCTAATCGTTTTAATTTTCATTTTAACTTGTAAACATATTTACTAAGTTGATGCATCTATAAAATGACCTCTATCCAATTTTATAAATGATTCCAAGACCCAAACCCATACTATCGAAATCGTGAACCACTGGAACTCCGACCCAACAATATGGTTTGGTGGGTTAAAATAAACCGGTTCTACCCTAGAACTCTTGGTTGATGACAAATAATTATTTATTCATCTTAGCCCGGAACACATTGACCACTGGTCCTCTACACTTCCGTTGAGTACAAACCAAATTTCAAATGCATCGGGATGCGATCCGCCCACTGGACTGAATCCATCCCATCGCCCCACTTATCCTACGTAATGGGGTTCGTACTGCCCACTGGACTAGCACCACCCCACGAAATAGAAGCTCATGGGTTCTACTATTTGGTAAGGCTAATTCTCAATTGTTTTTGTTTAATATAGAGGTCTTGTCAATTTATTATCCATCTCCTTTAAGCGAATTAAATTGGTGAACTCGATAATTATAATTGACACGGTCGTTTTTAACGATCTAAACTAATATGCATGTTTATGGCGATTTGGCTATGCATGCAACCATATTAAAATGCAAAAATAAAAGCAATAAAGCAATAAAATCCTAGTATGGCCTTCCTAGTAATAGTAAAAACTAATTAACTATTACAAATTCGGAAACCAACTCCTTGGTCCCTTGAACTTCATTGGCACGCCATTCAAGAAAACACCGTCTTGTCGGAACTCCTTTCCGTATGGCACCGTCTTTTGGATCTCCGGAATTACAATAAAATAATACAACTATTCTATTGCAAAACTTGAAAATTTAAATTACAAACCCGTGATACGAGATCACATAAATTACAACCGAATCAATATTCCCTTCCATTACGGGTAATATTGATTAAAACTAAGGCCATACTAAGAAAAATTACATAATTCCAAATTATATAAATAACATTCAAAATATGACATTCATATTAAATAAATTGCAATAAATAAAATATGTATGCACATGCTCAATTTTTAATGCCAAATCGCCTTATGGGAGCAAATATCTCATATTTGTTTACGGTTTTTACGGATATGCGCGATTTTAACTATTAAAATCATCAAAATTACATAAATCTCATTTATGTCCAAGTTAATCATCCTAACTTACTTTAGGAATCAATGTTTAGTCTCTACTAATATTTGATCATGATCTAACTTGATTTTGCATTATTGTTCATAAATTACTTGTATTTTCGGGAAAAATAAACAAAATATGGCCAAATGAGTCAATAAAATTCGAAATTTAAAATTCAAAAATTTTAAACTTTCTGGAAATTTTCTAAAAATTCAGAAATTATTAAAATGGTCTCATGCAAATATATATGGTTTATTTCCTAAATAAATCGTATAAAAAGCGTTTTTAAGGTTAAAAAATCCGATTTAAATTATAAAAACTTGCAATAATTTGCCATAAATTTTTAGTCATCCTAAAATACATATTAGAATCTGAAAGTGACCAAAAATTACAGACCATACTCGAAATTTTATTTTCCGACTCATAAATTACGATTATTAGCTAATTAACTCATTAGAAAATAATAATCATAAAAACAGAAACTTTTTGATATCTAACTTTTAGATCTGATGTTCCTATCATATAAGACATCTATGGGTAAAATTTCATGCCATAATATTAAGATTAACTATTTTTAACACAATAAGTCACTATTTCTCCGATTTTAACCATTAAAATCATAAATCATGCATCACTTGAGAATAAATTCCCAAAACTTACATACATACTGTAAATATTGCATGTGACATTGTGTAAAGTTTTTATGGCAAAATTCCAACTATAACTATTAAAGTCGAATTTAAGTCACTATTAATCCGATTTTTACTATAAAAATCATTAATCATGCAAAATAATTCCAATAATTTCAAAAATTCATACAGGAACTTTATATATTGCATGTGACTTCTCATAAAATTTTTAAGGTCAAATTCGAAATATAACCATATATACCCATTTTTACTCATATTATGACTATTTATCTCATAAAATTCATAATCCATGCATATTAACTCCATTTCTTACGAAAAATCATATACAATATATTAAATATGCATGTGAGAACATATCAAAAAATCTCGGCCAGAAACTATTTTTAGCTATTTTTCCCATTAATTGTTGTTTAAAACCAATTTAAACTACAAAATATACAAATAAATATAAAAATGAACAATAAAAATCCATAAAATTATTTTTATGTCCTAAAACCATTTTAGAAACAGAAACTTTAACATGCAAAATTATTTTGTGATTTATCATAATAAATCATAATTATTTCGAAATTTTCGAAATATATGTTAAACGGATTTTAACATAAAACATGAATCCGATCATGCATGCAACAACCGTAAAGCTCTGATACCAATTGTTGGAAACTAGGTTCCTTATTTTATACTCAAATCTAATATGAGTTTTGTTTCTTTAAGTTTAGTCATAAAAACTTAAATGGATCTTATGCATGCAAGATGATATCATAAGATGAGATTGTCCTTACATTGGTTTTAGAAGGTTTATACTCAATAATCACCTATTACTTGAGTCTTCAATACCGAAATACCCTTCCAACGATCTAAGAAAAATCGTCTCCAAAAGATGCGTATCAAGGACCCGATCTCAAACTAATACTAATTTTGTTACTAGAAAATTAGTATAAGTATACTAGAAATAATAACAATAATATTACTCTTAATATTATTAGTATAGGAAATAATTATTTCCTTAGTAACAACTATTGTACTAGAAATATAGAGAGAATGGAGTGGTAGTATGAGTATGTTAGTGTGATTATCTAGTATCCACCAACAATTACTATCTCTTTTTTCACAAGTGTAGTGTGTGTGTGTGTGTGTTATATAGAGGCAAAATTTGAGCTCAAATGCTCTTCATTTGGCCGGCCAAAGCATGCCATAGAGACCCAATGCATGGCCTTCTATATCTTACACAAAAGCATGAGTTATTCCTTACACATACACTTTGCCTTACACACTCAACCCTTGTCCACTTACACACACAAACTCACATGCATACTCACATTTACACGGCTGAAAATGGGTCTAAAATGGACCCATTTTATCTTTGTCAATTGTGTTAATTTGTAACATGTCACATATGTTCCATAACACATGACTCAATTTGTTAATTGTGCAATTTTAACTATTAAAATTCATAATTTACAAATTTATTACATTTAAATAATAATTCCTATATTTCGAAATTATCATTGTATAAAATGTAATATCATAATTTTAATTACAACTCTTTGTAATTTTATGATCAACCGTGCTCATTCTCAATTTAATCGTTTCCCAAACGAATAAATAAAAACCGAGGAATAAAACGATTTTATTACTTTGACTTTTATTATTATAATCCTATTATAAAAATATTCGTCATATAAAATTATTTCCAAAATTTCCAGTTATTAATTAATTTGCATCCAATACAATATTAATTAATTATTCCATTGAGACGGAATTCCCTAAAGATATGACCTTAAGGGATCAACTGATCACCACCATCATATGACGATAATGTCAAACTCTAGACAGCCAATCATTATCGATAAATGTTGATCAGTCGACTTTAAAAGAGTAACACTCCCAGTTGTGTTTCATTCAAATGAGTTTTAATTACGTCAACACACCATTGTCGAGGACACTTCCTCCAACAACACCCCGATATTTTCCGTACTATAAATTTAAAGATTTAATTTAATTTCGGGAATAATTTATATTTCATGAAATTTCGTAAATATATTTTAATAATATGAATATTTCGTTTTAAATCATTTTCGTTTCAATTCCTATTTCGAGTTTTATAATTTTTAAGTTTCGATTTTAATTCTCGAAAAATGACAAGTATGTCGGATAATCTCATGAATTTTAGTTTACTTGTATATTTTGTTCCATCTTGAGTAATAACAGACTTGAGATGTCATTTCCGTCTTAGTTAGCCAAATCCGAGCCATCCCGACTCATTAAATGAATCCCGGGTCATTTCCGACTCAAACCCCCTTATAACCCTTATGTTGTGTTTATTTTCACACAACTCACTCCCTTCATCCTCTTCATAAACACAAAACCCATTCACCATTGTTGGTGTTTCTCAAGAGCACAAGCCCGACTCTAGCTCCCTCGTTTCTCGCTCAAATTCCGAGTTCTTTATAGGTATGTTCTCCTCTTCTTCTTCTCCTTCTTTTGATATAATCAATTCCTTATCTTGTTGAGTTTTCTAAAAACCCGTCTTTCTAGGGTTACGTTTTTAATTCGTTTTTCTTATTGTTTGTTGGTGAGAATGGATGTTTGGACTTCAAAGAATAGTTCGTTGAAGAGTTGAAGAGTTTTAAAGGTAACTTTGAGAGGTTACTCAACTTTAAGTCAAAAATCGATTGTGTGGGTAATTTGTGTTTAATTTCTGAAATTATGATGTATTGTGTGGTTTAGTTCATTAACCAATTGATTGGGATGATTTTCTTGTCAATTGGTAGTAACGAAAGATGAATTTTAGTTGTGAATATTGGGTAGTTTAGTATCCGTCACATGCTCATTGTGTTCATAGTAACATTGTGACTTTCGATTGATTTAATCCATGTTTAAGGTTGTTAAATCTAGCTTGTTATCGTTTGTTTACGTATATATATATATATATATATATATATATATATATATATATATATATATATATGAATCGTTGGGATTGTATGTTGTTTAGATCATTGAATTCCTGTACATATACCGTTCCTAAGATCGTTGCATCGATTGCTTGTTGTTGCGAAATTGAGAGTTGATGGTGCGTGTTTGGGCAGGCAGTGACGCAAGCCTGCGGCCACCAACGCAGCCTGCGGCCTCCCAACACATGCCTGCGGCCACCAACGCATCCTGCGGCCTCCCAACACATGCCTGCGGCCTAGGCTTCGCAGGCTGCGGCCAAGGGCTGATCCGTGCCTTTGGTCGTGGCTTGTGCGGGCTGTGTTGGGGTTGTTTTCGCTCGATTGTTTTAGCGTTTATCGAGAGTTATTACATGATGAAAATACTTATTTTATGGTGTATAAATATATCATATGAGTTCCGTAATTTAAACTTCCGTTAGTGTTATTATTAATTCATCGTATGCTTGGTAATAAAGAGTTTTCATCGTGTTGTCACTTAATTAAACATCACGCGAGTTGTAAACTTATCGAGTACGAAATTAATGTACCTTGTGACTCCTTTCTTCGCAATTGAACCGGGAGATTTTCATGTATGACTTGGTATCTTATTTTTCACTCACTTTACCTTCATATGATATATAAGCTTGTGCATCCTAATACGGCAAATGTTTCTTATTCATCAGCTTTCCTCTTGTTGAATCACATGTTGCGAACCATAACTCGGTAATAAATTCTTGGTTAGTGGTATTTATGTGAATCCTTGCTTGGTTGTGACTAAATGGTTGTATGGTTGAATGTTTATGCCGTTTTAGAAGCTAATTTGAGGAGGAAGACCCCCCGGTCGGGCAACCGGAAGAGAAACCGGCTCCCGCTTCAAGTTAACTTCTAGAAACTAGCTTAAGTGTTGTTTTGGTTGAACTGGGGCTCACGTTTATTAAATGAGTCAGTTAACGGTTATGTTAGCTTGAGTGGTAATGATAACGGTTATGTTGTCTTACTTATAATTTGATAACGGTTATGTTATCTTGGTTTGAGTTGGGTAACGGTTATGTTGACTTGCTTGTGTTTGGGGGACGGTTATGTCATTCTAAGTTGTGTCGGTAACGGTTATGTTACCTTGTTTGTGAATAGATAGCGGTGGTACGATTTGTGTATCATTGTAATGAACTAATGTCACCCAAGTTATGGGATTTATCTATGTTTGGGATTGGTCGGTGTCCGTGGTTATGCGGCCCGGTCCCCGTGTGTCGTTTGGTGTAGGTTATTACATCGAGAGGTCTGGCCAGGTCTTAGGCATATAGTTTGCGGTTATGCTCTATACATAGAACCAGTGTCGTGGTTATGCATCCCGATAGCTAGTGTCGTGGTTATGCGATCTAGTGGCCAGTGGTAACGGTTATGTTCCCTGACGGCGTTCATTCTATTCTTGTGTGTATTCGGTGATTGGTCATGCCATCAAGTGTTGGCCGCTGAGTCATTCACTTGGTTGATTTATCCGTTGATAATAGTTCATATGATGACTATGTTTATGTTTCATATGTTGGTTCAGGCCTTGATCATGTTTGTCATTGTTGGATATATCATGTTTGATTACTTATTAAGGTATATGCATGTTCGTATGTATATGTTGTGTTGTATTACCGTTTACGTGTTTCTGACAAAAAGTGGCTGGGAGAACCTCGAGTTACTCCCCACTGACTGTGGCGTACATGTTTCATATATGTAGGTTGGTGCTGTTTTGGGAAGACGTGTGGCTAGCGAGCATTGTTGATTATTCGACAATTACCTATTTACGATTAGCTTAGGTTTAAATTGTATTGCTATCGAGGGATACCTTATCCCTTGTTTATTTAATTTAACTTGTATAAGTTTTACTTTCTCTTCAGTTTTAGACTTTCGCATATTGTTTTGATATTCCGCGATTTAAAGTTTTCTTATAGATGTCGAAAGTTTTTAAATATCGTATTTCCGCTGCAATTTTTTTGTTTATTTTTATGTAATATCGCAGGGTGTCACACCGGCACGTTGGGCCAGCACACGGGCCGGCCCAGCACGGCCCACTGCCAACTCTACCACTAGCTTATGTTAGTAGTTCATTAGGTTTATTTTTGGTGTCTACAACGACAGGCATCAGTTATGTTCCCCGACGGCGTTCATTCTATTCTTGTTGTTTAGTAGCTTGGATGCTATGGTTGTGGTGAATGGTTATGTTCATCCCCTATTTACGATGTGGATGCTTATATCCTATTGCTCTTGTGATTAATACATATCTCTCGTATTCTATTGTTGGTTGACATCACATGCCTTATCCTATTGAACATGTTGGACAATATATCGTGATTTATAAATTACTCACATACCTACTCGTATGATATGTTTGTTATTATTGTATACTTGTCTTTTGACGTAAATGGCATGGGAGGACCTTGTGTCACTCTCCACTAACGTTGGCATTCATGTTTTGTGAATGACAGGTTTGTGGAGTATATTTTGGGGAGACGTGTGGGCAAGCGAGAACTTACCCTTGGACCTTAACTTTAGTTTTTGAATCGCTACAATATCTACCTAACGCTATGATTACATTCGTGGGATATCTTTTCCCCATACACTCTGTATTTGGTTGAGGATCGAACTTACTTATTTTCCTTTCCGCATTATCTTTTGTTTGAACCTTCGCATGCTAGGTCGTTTAACTCTTTAAAGAAAAGTTTTAAAAACCTCTTATTTCCGCTTCTTTTATATTTATTTTTCCACTAAATCGTGGGGGTTCACAACTTTGATTTGTTAACCTTGTTATTCACTACCTCTGTTTACCAGGATGGTAATAGTTTGATTTATTGGGGAAGTCTTGCTAAAAACTCCTTAATAAATCAGGGGTGTTACACCACACGAACCTCTCCGTACTCAAGTCATAAATGTGCACGTCCCTCTTATTGCGGGAAGCTCCAAGAGGCGACCCACACGTAAAACGGTCTCAAAACTTCCACAAAAACACCCAAATATAGGGTTATTACTAGTAAATAAAAAGGAGGTAAAATGGTAAATAAAAACTTACAATGTAAAGAAATGAGAAGGAATGGAACTTCAGTGCAAATCTCCTAAGATGGGAGGAAATGTTCAAAAGATAAGGTTTGAGAGGATTTGAGAGGGATTATGGTTGTAAAGATAAAGTAGAGAAAATATTTAGGGTTTCAAAATAAAGGAGAAAATCGAAATGGGAGCTTATATAGGTAGGCCCAAAACAGAGAGCCCAGCACGAGAAAACGAGGTATGAGGTCGTACATCAAGTCGAGTGCTCGATGGGACTCCTGTCGTGTGCACCAACCATTTGGTTGAGTTACCCACCACTTGGAGCCTAGTTAATGACCAGAGGGCACTCGGTCAGGGGACGCGGTCAAATATAGTGTTATTCGGTTGCAGGGCTGTCTTTGGGCCTGTGCAGCCCGTGCTATTGCACAGGGCCCCACAATTTTGGGCCCAAAATAATAAAAGCCAGTCAGCTAATTCATTTAATAAAAAAAAAGAAATTGAGGAAATAAAGTACAATCAATGACTACAATTACCCACATTCACACGCTTAATCTCTTTCTCCTTCCCTAGAATTACCAATCCCTTTCAATTTCCTCTTTTAATCCCTTTCTCCTTCCCTAGAAATCAGCCATGATAATCAATTTCCCTAAAATAACTACTTTCCAATCTTTCAATCTTCATCCTAGACATCATTCCAAGGGTGCAATTTTTAGATATATAATATCAACAATTTTCCTTTCCAAACTCAATTATACTCATCTACTGTTGAAATTTAAGGTAATTTTTTTTCCTTATCAAACTTCTTAAAGATCAATATCCTTCAATTCTTGTTATAATTTGATTTATGTGGAGAAATTCGGCTGATATTTTATGTTTAGTAAACAGTTATAGTGTTTTTTTAATTATTTTTATATACAATTATACATCAACTAATTTTGTTTATTTTGTTTGCAGAAACAGAAATTAAATTCAATCATTCACGAAATTGGTTCAATCATCGTTTCTTAATATCTTACTTATTAATATAGGGTTGTTTGATTTTTTTTATTTGTTGGGTTGCGTGTTGTTTGTTTAGTTGTTTTTCGTTTTTTTTTTTTATATTTATTCCGAAGAGTCATGTCTTCAATCAGAAATTATGATTCCGGTTATGAAAAACGTAAGAGAAAACAAAAAATTGCAGATTTAGAGCAGTCTCAAAAAGGAGCTATTGATAAATTTGTGATAAGAAATTTTAATCTTGATGATATTGTGAATGAGGTAGAGGTACCTATTGAAAATGAAACTCAGGCGTCTCATGACAATGCTGGAAATTTCGACGACTTTAGAAAATCTTTAAGAACCCATGTAATATCTTTAAGAACCCATGTAATATATGAGGTATATTTTAGTTGGTGTAATTTTCACTAGTTTGGAATCAGATTTTCAGCACAAGTTGCAGGGGCAGAGCATGTATTTCTAGGCTCTTTTTTCAGCAGGTTATCTAAATAGGGATTAGGGCCCCATTTTAACTTCGCACATGGCCACCTAAATAGCCGAGACGGCCCTGTTCGGTTGAGTATTCTGCTATAATTAGCCGGGTGCACGGTAATAGAATACACGGTATTGTTAGGTTCACATACCTATTTAGTCATACTAGTTTTATTTATCTTATAAATAGTAAATCTTATGCATGCTTAACAAAATATATGTCGAGATATAAGAGAAAAACTAGCTCCCTTACATTACTAGTCTCGGCTAAAATAGGGCACAAGTGAAGTCACCTTCTTCACTTGTTCTTGAGCTTATCACACGGATGATCCTCCTTGAACCTTCAAAGAGATGATGGCCTCCAAAAGATGAACACCAAGACACACTACTCTCAACTATTTGTATGTTATTATGCTAGAATCAACACACAAAAACTCTAGATAGTGTAAGGAGGCACACGGTTTTAGGGTTAGAAAGTATGAATTATTTTTCTTTCTTTCTTTTCTTCTCTCTAAACAAAAACCCTAAAATGAAATGTGAATAAATGAGTAGTATGAACCAAGGAACAAAATCTCCTTTTGTTCTTCCATTTGGTTCGGCCGAGACATGGGTTAGCATGCCCAATGGATTTGCTCTAAATCCTTTCAAATGTTCCTCATGCCTAATTGCATATTAAATGACATGTCTCATACATGTTCCTAACCAATATGTAATATTGTATGTTTGTATGTGTGTGACATATCACACGGTCCATACAAACAAAACGGACCCAATACAAATTAGTTAGGACGACTTAGTTTACGTAGTTTAACCTTTAAACTCTTTATCGTAAATTTATAAGTAATTCAAATAATTACATATATTTATTTAATTGCAATTTTGTTACTGCAACAATTGTAGTAAAAATAACTCATTCAAGTTTAATCATGTTTCTTAAACATATAAATTATAGTGATGACATTTCAATCACTAAAACAATTTATAATCTTATTATAAATTATCTCCTTATTTTATTCATAATCTAGAAATGAACTAACTCGTATCATATACAGTTATTTCATTTATTATTGAGAGAGTTGTCCTAAAGGTGTGACCTAAAGGGATCAACTGGTCACCACCGTCATTACGACAGTAATGTCAAACTCTAGCAAGCCAATCATTACCGATTAATGTTGACCAGTTGACTTATGATAAAGAATCATCCCATGCGCATTCTCGTTATGAGATTTAATTACGTGATCGCACTATTGTTGAGGACACATTTCCCAACAATCTCCCACTTGTCCTCGACAAGTGTGCGTCACCAATTCTCTTGTCCTATTACAATCTCCCACTCAATGCAAGATGTCTCTCTGAGGTCGTACTTGCATTCGATCATATCATGAGTGGTTTCCTCGATCTGGAGAATAACTGTTTGACCGGAATTATCTACCATAGATACCTTCCGAGCGTGGCCACGCATTTCCAGTTAACTTCTCCTCGAGTGGCCCTGAGATTTGAACAACCCTGACAAGGGGTGGACAATTTCTATCGCACTACTTCCTTCAACTAGTCACAGTCAGTCACAACCCAAAACAATCCCATTTGACTCCAGTTACGAAAAGTCGTAGAGAATGAATCAAAGTTATGCCAGAACTGTACCATCTTGGGAGAGTAGTCTTTAGTCTAAGAATTGACTCACAAGAATACTATAGCAGCTCTCGCCACGACCCGGCTATAAAATTTCCAGAACTCTATAAGCGGTCACATTGCCCGACAGAGTGTCTCTTACAGTCTGCCTATGTGATCGACTAGTCATCACATATGACTCTATGGCACTTGAACTTGCCATCAATCGCCTCACACTCTAGTCGCTTTGAGATGTCACCTCATGTAAGCGGCTAGGGGTCATACTAAGTCAATCCAGTTCACTTATGGGGTTCAATATTGTCTCTTAAAACCCATTTGGATTCTGACACAGTATCTTTCACTTTGAGTTAATCATAACTCAAATGATGTTGTCATGCAACAATAGTCAATACTATTACATTGCATTTGATGCACAATCATCTATTTGTATTAGTGTTTTGCGAATAACCTTTATTCATGATTGCAAAACTTACAAATTTTGGTCTCCTTTATTCTCATATTATCCCGTATAATATGATTCTATTTGAGTACATATCTAGAACTCTTTCTAGATCTTGAGTTTCCTTTCCGGAGGAAGGCTCCCACTATTATCTTATAACTTGTGACGTATCGATATACTGGAGGGACTAAAGAATCACTCTCTTTAGTCACTTATGTACTGAAATCTATATTGTAGTCTATTTATGATTTCATCATTCTAATAATTCTCACTCATCTTGGCTATTTGATAATGGTTTTGTTCATCGTTATGAATAATGTATCCAACCATTCTAACTTCTAGTGGGCGACCTTTTATTATCCATATAATAAACCTTCCCATTAAAACTCCATCATCATATGATACAAATTATAATAACATGTATCACCTTTAATTATGAATCGGTTTCTTCCTTAATAACTCTAATCACTCTTATTAGAATATTATTTCAATACTAATATTAACAACCTTTTATCATTAGTATTCTTATTATTATCACTATAATAATATTAGAGGATTTTAGTTGTTATTTTTCTCACCCTTAGAAAAATTCACAAACATTAGCATTAGAATGAAAGGAGGCTAGGGTTAGTTGTTATTATGTGAACAACTCACATAATATATGGAGTGTTGGTGGTTTTTGCCGTGAACAAGGCATAGGGAAGAGGTAAAGAGAGCATATTGAGCTTACCCATGAACTAGGGTGTCTCTAGGATGATTAAAGTCTAAACACCTTTAATCATGATGTTGGAGTCATTAAATAACTCTTAATACTAATGCTTATTACCCTCCCAAAACCGGTACACCAAACACAAATATGGACCTCATTTTACAATTTTGTCAATCTTACAATTTTATGTTATGTGACATACAATATGTCACAATTTAATAAAATAACAATTGTTTTAATTTAATCATACATATTTATCAAATAAATATTGTTCATAAATTAATAAATCTCATTTATCAAGTTGACAAGTAATTCGAAATTACTAATTGTAAAATAGTCACTTATAATAATCGTCAATACGATTTACAACCTTTGTATTAATTATAACCCAATTCATTCTAATAACGATATAATAAAATATCGTTTATTGTTTAACAATTGACACATTTCAATTTTAAACATGAATCTTACATTAAGATTTAACCTCTAATTTCTCGATATACGAGTTTAAGGAATATGATCAAATCGTATCAATATACATTTGATCACTTTATCAATTAAGGGAATTGTCCTAAAGGTGTGACCTAAAGGGATCAACTGACCACCACCGTCATACGACAGTAATGTCAAACTCTAGCTAGCCAATCATTACCGATTAATGTTGGTCAGTTGACTAATAAATCGTATCATCCCTTGCGCATTCTCGTTATGAGATTTAATTACGTGATCGCACTTATTGTTGAGGACACATTTCCCAACAATCTCCCACTTGTCCTCGACAAGTGTGCGTCACCAATTCTCTTGTCCTATTACAATCTTCCACTCAATGCAAGATGTCTCTCTAAGGTCGTACTTGCATTCGATCATATCATGAGTGGTTTCCTCGATCTGGAGAATAACTGTCTGACCGGAATTATCTACCATAGATACCTTCCGAGCGTGGCCACGCATTTCCAGTTAAGTTCTCCTCGAGTGGCCCTGAGATTTGAACAACCCTGACAAGGGGTGGACAATTTCTATCGCACTACTTCCTTCAACTAGTCACAGTCAGTCACAACCCAAAACAATCCCATTTGACTCCAGTTACGAAAAGTCGTAGAGAATGGATCAAAGTTATGCTTAAACTGTACCATCTTGGGAGAGTAGTCTTTAGTCTAAGAATTGACTCACAAGAATACTATAGCAGCTCTCGCCACGACCCGGCTATAAAATTTCCAGAACTCTATAAGCGGTCACATTGCCCGACAGAGTGTCTCTTACAGTCTGCCTATGTGATCGACTAGTCATCACATATGACTCTATGGCACTTGAACTTGCCATCATTCGCCTCACACTCTAGTCGCTTTGAGACGTCACCTCATGTAAGCGGCTAGGGGCCATACTAAGTCAATCCAGTTCACTTATGGGGTTCAATATTGTCTCATACAACCCATTTGGATTCTGACAAAGTATCTTTCCTTTTTGAGTTAATCATAACTCAAATGATGTTGTCATGCAACAATAGTCAATACTATTACATTGCATTTGATGTACAATCATCTATTTGTATTAGTGTTTTGCGAATAACCCTTTATTCATGATTTGCAAAACTTACAAATTGGTCTCCTTCATTCTCATATTATCCCGTATAATATGACTCTATTTGAGTACATATCTAGAACTCTTTCTAGATTTTGAGTTTCCTTCCGGAGGAAAGCTCCCACTGTTATCTTATAACTTGTGACGTATCGATATACTGGAGGGATTAAAAATCACTCTCTACAGTCACTTATGTACTGAAATCTATATTGTAGTTTTATTTATGATTTCATCATTCTTAATAATTTTCACTCATTCATTCATCGTTATGAATAATGTATCCAACCATTTTAACTTCTAGTGGGCGACCTTTTATTATCCATATAATAAACCTTCCCGTTAAAGCTCGATCATCTTATGATATAAGGTATTTGATCATCTAGAATTGAAAACCTCTTATTCTTTACACCTTAAAGAATCACCCATTCTCTCAAAATGGTAGGCTTAATTCTTTTAATGAAAATCGCTCCCACTAAAATCAATATCTCTCGATATCTTAAATGAACCTTTCATTTCTCGCATGTTAAACTATTACTTGAATCATTATCACTATCACTATCCCTATAGTGATCTGTTTCCATTCAATCAATCATTACCTTTTCGTTTCCTTGAGACGAAATGACATAACTACATTGAGAGGATTGAGATGATTTCTTCTCTTTTATCTTATAAACTTAGAAAAATCATTTATTAAGGAACCGATTTCCTTCCAATTTCATACGGGGTTTCATGTCTCCTCTCTTTGAAACAATGAACACAAAGAACCTTTCTTCGAGTGTTCTCCCGTAGTTTCTTCAGTGTGCTCTCATAGTTTCTTCAAATCATTTAGGGCTCTTCTTAAGACTCCCAAGTAGGAATCTTCTCTAAGATCCTTTATTTTCATCATTGGTTTGCGAGCGAAATATTTTCTCCCACTCTATCCTTCTAACAATAACCTTTATTCGTATAAGGATAGCTATTTCGATTAACCAATGCATATGAATGTTTGAAGTTTGATAGGTGTGATGAATACATTCTCATTTTCACTTAAAATGAAAATCTTATAATGAACTAATATAGTCTCATTTTGATTGAAAGTATCTCATGGGGTGTAGTTCTCCGTTTTAATCAACACTTTGATTATTTAAATTGATCGTATCAATTGTTTATTGCGTGATTAAATCACTATTATTCATGTTTAAACAAGGCATGCAATTTATAATCAAAACATTGATTAAGAACAAAAGTAGTGACTCGGGTTGAAAACCAAGTCACCAATATCCAAAATTACAACCATTGTTTTAGGATTTTAATCCTTGTCTTACAAGAAAATAAATTGTTCCATAAATAAATGCAAAATATGAAAGAAGACGATATGAAAATTAGAGCCTAGCTCTTCAAGTCTTCGATCAATTGGACGCTACTTTAGCCATCCAAGTAAGGAACCTCAAGCTTCCTTCTCCTTGCCCTTATCATTATTAGGGGGTGGCCCTTTAAAACAATTAAAAAGGGTAAACATCAACACATTTGTATCACTATACATAAGTTGATAAATGACATGAATTATAAACGAGAATTATTACCTACGGCGGTTGCCTTCCCATTTTTGAGATCACTTAAGTATTTGGGGCAATTTCTCTTCCAATGACCGATCCTAGTGCAATAATGGCACTTGTCTTGCTCTTTAGAAGACGAGGTGGAAGCGCCTTTAGAAAAGGTCTTTTCTTTGGTCGCCTTGGGTTTGAACGTTTTCTTGCCCTTGCCTTTCGAGGCATTCCTCTTGAAGCTCGTTTTCCCTTTCTTTTCGATGTTCAAAACATCCTTGGTGGAACTTTCATGAAGTCCCACGTCCCTTTCGGCTTGGACGAGCATCTTATGCAACTCTTCCAATGTGGTCTCTTGGTTTCGCATATTGAAATTCACCCGGAATTGAGCATACGCCTTAACCTTATTGAGCGAGTGAAGAACTCGGTCAATAATTAGAGAGTCGGGAACAGCAACATCTTGAGCTTTTAGAGTCTCCGCGAGCTCAACGAGTTTGAGCACATGAGGGCTTATCTTTTGCCCTTCCTTGAATGTAATGTCAAAGAAGGCGGAAGCCGCCTCATATTGAATCACCCTTGGAGTTTGCGAAAACATGGTCGCAAGCTTGGTGTAAATTTCATACGATGTGGTCAACTTAATCATACTCCTTTGGAGATCCGGCTCCATGGAGAAGATGAGCACATTTTTAAGAGCGGAGGACTCTTTCATGTAGGCTTCATAGGCCTCACGAGTTCCGATCGCGGAACGAGCGGTTGGAGCGGGAGGAGCGGCTTCGGATAGGTAACGACTCTTATCGTCACCTTGAGCGGCCAAAAGCAATTGCGCATCCCAATCCTTAAAATTGGAACCATGCTTATCGAGTTTGCATCGATCCATAAAGGATCGAAGCCATGATACGTTAGTGAGAGGTGGAGCGTTGGTTGCCATAGTCGATGTTGAAAATTAAACTACAATAATAAAAGGATAAACAACATCATTTTTAAATTCATAATTTGAATTTTAAGAAACTTAAACATGTTAAGTATATTTACTTAATGATCTCTTACCCAATTAAGTAAACAATCCCGAGACCCAAACCCATACTAATCCGGGCACGTGTAGCCGATTCAACCCGTATCGGTATAATTTGGTGGATTAACCCTTTAATCGGTTCTACTCTTAGAACTCTCGGTCGACAATTTTCTTAAAATTATCTTTAGCCCGAACTTATTGCAACTACGGTTACGAATACTTTCGTTGAGATCAACCAAATTTCAAGGTGTAATCTTATTACCCCACTTACCCAACGTGACAATTTAGTACCCCGGTGTAGCCGAGCCTACGTTCTTGTGAAGAAGGGATTCATGGGTCCGTACTTTTTGGTAAGGCTAAGTCTCAATATTTATATGTAAGAGATCTAGTCAAATTATTATCTATCTCCGTTTAAGTGAACCAAGTCGGTGAATTATCGATAAAATAAAAGACTAGGTCGATTAAATCGAAGATGCATGATACGATATACGACGATTTGGCTATGCATGCAAACATATAAAAGCAAATAAAAGCATAAAAATAAACCCTAGTATGACCTTTCCTAGAAAAGAAATAACAAAGTAAAAATTCGGAAACCAACTCCTTTGGTCCCTTGAACTTCACGCGGCACGCACTTCGAGGTAAACACCGTCTTGTCGGAACTCCTTTCCGAATGGCACCGTCTTCAAGGAACTCCGGATTTTACAAATATTACAACTTTTCTAGTCTACTTTATACATTATAAAATAGAAATAAATTACAATTGGGTGATACGAGATCACAAAATTACAACCCAATCGGTAACCCCTTACATTACGGGGAATACCGATTTAAAACTAAGGTCATACTAAGTAAATTACATAATTCCCAAAATTACGTAAAAATAAATCATGACATTCATAATAAAATATGCAATGCTTATGTAAATATGAATTAACATGCAAACCCTAAGCCAAATCGTCCTATTTAAAACACTTATTTAAATAGTTATCGCAAACCTCGGTTTATGGAATCGCGTGTTTTAACGGTTAACAACACTATGCATTATATGAAACGGTTTTCATCTTTAAGTTAATCATCCTAACTCGCATAGGATTCAAAATTTAGTCTTACTCAAACTTTGAACATGACTTAACTTATTATATTTCAATATTGATCGGTATTACTCGGTTTTACGGGAAAAATAATATGAAAATCCAAAAGAGTCATTTAAAATTTCGAAAATTCAAAATTCAAATTTTGAAAATTCCAGAATGTTCTTAAAATTTTCAGAAAGTTAAAACATTAGTATTTTATACGGTTTTATTATTATTTCGAAAATAACACGTAAAGCGAGCAATTTAAGTCGGAAAATTCAATAATTAACTTCATAAATGCAAATTAAATACCAATAATATTTTTATACCTTCCAAAACATTTTAAGAACACAAGATGGAGAGAAAATTAAATGGCACATTGCCCCATAGCCGAAATTTTAAATAAAAGACTCTAAATATTCAATTTTAAATGCTACTTTTAACAAATTAAAATTAAATTAAATCAAATCAAATCTGAAACTTTTGGCACCCAAGAAAATTTTCATGATGAACATATCACATATGAGTAAAATGGGTTACATTTTTCAGCCATTTTAACAACTTTTGCAAATTTTAGCGATTTACGTCATATATCGTACGATTTTAACCTTTAAAATTATTTCTCAAGCATAAAATAAGATAAAATTCTCGAAAATTTTATACATGCTGGAAATAATATATATGACATCGTGTTAAATTTTTATGGCCAAATTCCAACTTAAACTATTAAAGTCGAAATAATGTCACTAATTACCCGATTTTTACACTAAAAATCTATAATATTGCAATATTTGAGATAAATTTCTGGAAAATTCAACATAAATTTTAAATATTGCATGTGACATCCTCATAAATTTTTATAGTCAAAATCATAATATAACTATTTTAACCCATTTTTATTCATCTTATTGCATTTTAACACTTAAAATTCATATCACACGATTTATAAGTCCATAATTTACGAAAATTCATATTCATATTATAGAAAATACATCTGATAACATACTGAAAAATCTCGGCCAAAAGATGATTTTTGCTATTTTTCCCGAAATAAACTATTTTAACCATTAAAACTTTAAATAAACCGAGATATAACATACCAATAATCAATATTCATGCAAATATTATTCCAAATATTCTAAAAACATTTTAGAAAACAGTAGGTATCATGCTAAATTAATTTCGTGCATATCATATATCAAAACGAAAATACCAATTTTATTTTGTTATCACTATAACTCCGTAAAAACGTAAACGGAAAGCATGCAAACAACCTATTGCTCTGATACCAATTGTAAGGTTTTACTAGTTGCTCATAAACTAATTTTAGTCATACTAACATAAACCTTTAATTAACTTTTAATTAACATATTAATAAACTCGTTTATTAGATCTTATGCATGCTTACTAAATGCGGAAATAAGGAGAAAACCGTGTTCTTACACTCGGTCCAAGCTTAGCAAGGATGATCCTCCAAGTACCCAAATTAGAATACCTCCTTCGGATGCACCAAGACAAGCCCTCAATAAACCGAACCCTTATTAGTGCTAGACAAGGAATCGGTTTCTTCCTTAATAACTCTAATCACTCTTATTAGAATATTATTTCAATACTAATATTAACAACCTTTTATCATTAGTATTCTTATTATTATCACTATAATAATATTAGAGGATTTTAGTTGTTATTTTTCTCACCCTTAGAAAAATTCACAAACATTAGCATTAGAATGAAAGGAGGCTAGGGTTAGTTGTTATTATGTGAACAACTCACATGAATCACCCATTCTCTCTAAATGGTAGGTTTCAATTCTTTGATGAATATCGCTCCCACTGAAAACAATATCCCTCGATTTCTTAAATGAACCTTTCATTTCTCGCATGTTAAACCATTTCTATAATTATTATCACCATCACTATCCCTATAGTGATCTATTTTCTTTTCAATCAATCATCACCCTTTTATCATGTCTTCGTTTCCTCGAGACAAATATGACATGATAATTTCCTTGTAACTACATTGAGAGAATTGAGATGATTTCTTCTCTTTTATCTTATAAACTTAGAAAAATCATTTATTTAGGAACCGGTCTTTCCTCCCGTATAGATAGATGATTTCTCCTCTATTATCTTATAATCTTTAAAAAATCATTATCTCAAGGAGCCGATATTCCTTCCGAATTCATACGGGGTTTCATGTCTCCTCTCTTTGAAACAATGAACATAAAGAACCTTTCTTCGAGTGTTCTCCCGTAGTTTCTTCAGTGTCCTCTCGTAGTTTCTTCAATTCATTTAGGGTTCTTCTTAAGACTCCCAAGTAGGAATCTTCTCTAAGATCCTTTATATTATCATTGGTTTGCGAGCGAAATAATTTCTCCCACTCTATCCTTCTAACAATAACCTTTATTCGTATAAGGATAGCTATTTCGAGTAACCAATGTATATGAATGTTTGAAGTTTTATAGGTGTGATGAATACATTCTCATTTTCACTTTAAAATGAAAATCTTATAATGAACTAATATAGTCTCATTTTGATTGAAAGTATCTCATGGGGTGTAATTCTCCGTTTTAATCAACACTTTGATTATATCATATTGATCGTATCAATAGTTTATTGCGTGATAAAATCACTATTATTCATGTTTAAACAAGGCGTGCAATTTATTTGAGAAATCAAAACATTGATTAAGAACAAAAGTAGTGACTCGGGTTGAAAACCAAGTCACCAATATCCAAAATTACAACCATTGTTTTAGGATTTTAATCCTTGTCTTACAAGAAAATAAATTGTTCCATAAATAAATGCAAAATATGAAAGAAGACGATATAAAAATTAGAGGCTAGCTCTTTAAGTCTTCGATCAAATTGGATGCTACCATAGCCATCCAAGTAAGGAACTTCAAGTTTCCTTCTCCTTGTCCTTATCTTTATAAGATGCCCCTTTAAAACAATTTAAAAGGGGCGTAATAGTCAACAACTTGTATCGCCATACAAAAGTTAACAAAAGAACATGAAAGTAAACGAGAATTATAAACTACAGCGGTTGCCTTTCCATTTTTGAGATCGCTTAAGTATTTGGGGCAATTTCTCTTCCAATGACCGATCCTCGTGCAATAATGGCACTTGTCTTGCTCTTTTGAAGACGAGGTGGAAGCGCCTTTCGAAAAGGTCTTTTCTTTGGTCGCCTTGGGTTTGAACGTTTTCTTGCCCTTGCCTTTAGAGGCATTCCTCTTGAAGCTCGTTTTCCCTTTCTTTTCGATGTTCAAAACATCCTTGGTGGAACTTTCATGAAGTCCCATGTCCCTTTTGGCTTGGACGAGCATCTTATGCAACTAATCCAACGTGGTCTCTTGGTTTCGCATATTGAAATTCACCCGGAATGAGCATACGCCTTAACCTTATTGAGCGAGTGAAGAACTCGGTCAATAATAAGAGAGTCGGGAACATCAACATCTTGAGCTTTTAGAGTCTCCGCGAGCTCAACGAGTTTGAGCACATGAGGGCTTATCTTTTGCCCTTCCTTGAAAGTTATGTCAAAGAAGGCGGAAGCCGCCTCATATTGAATCACCCTTGGAGTTTGCGAAAACATGGTCGCAAGCTTGGTGTATATTTCATACGATGTGGTCAACTTAATCATACTCCTTTGGAGATCCGGCTCCATGGAGAAGATGAGCACATTTTTAAGAACGGAGGACTCTTTCATGTAGGCTTCATAGGCCTCACGAGTTTGGACCGATGAACGAGCGGTCGGAGCGGGAAGAGCGGCTTCGGATAGGTAACGACTCTTATCGTCACCTTGAGCGGCCAAAAGTAATTGCGCATCCCAATCCTTAAAGTTTGAACCATGCTTATAGAGTTTGCAACGATCCATAAAGGATCGAAGCCATGATACGTTAGTGAGAGGTGGAGCGTTGGTTGCCATTGATGATGTCGAAAATTAAACTACAATAATAAAAGGATAAACAACATCATTTTTAAATTCATAATTTGAATTTTAAGAAACTTAAACATGTTAAGTATATTTACTTAATGATCTCTTACCCAATTAAGTAAACAATCCCGAGACGCAAACCCATACTAATCCGGGCACGTGTAGCCGATTCAACCCGTATCGGTATAATTTGGTGGATTAACCCTTTAATCGGTTCTACTCTTAGAACTCTCGGTCGACAATTTTCTTAAAATTATCTTTAGCCCGAACTTATTGCAACTACGGTTACGAATACTTTCGTTGAGATCAACCAAATTTCAAGGTGTAATCTTATTACCCCACTTACCCAACGTGACAATTTAGTACCCCGGTGTAGCCGAGCCTACGTTCTTGTGAAGAAGGGATTCATGGGTCCGTACTTTTTGGTAAGGCTAAGTCTCAATATTTATATGTAAGAGATCTAGTCAAATTATTATCTATCTCCGTTTAAGTGAACCAAGTCGGTGAATTATCGATAAAATAAAAGACTAGGTCGATTAAATCGAAGATGCATGATACGATATACGACGATTTGGCTATGCATGCAAACATATAAAAGCAAATAAAAGCATAAAAATAAACCCTAGTATGACCTTTCCTAGAAAAGAAATAACAAAGTAAAAATTCGGAAACCAACTCCTTTGGTCCCTTGAACTTCACGCGGCACGCACTTCGAGGTAAACACCGTCTTGTCGGAACTCCTTTCCGAATGGCACCGTCTTCAAGGAACTCCGGATTTTACAAATATTACAACTTTTCTAGTCTACTTTATACATTATAAAATAGAAATAAATTACAATTGGGTGATACGAGATCACAAAATTACAACCGAATCGGTAACCCCTTACATTACGGGAAATACCGATTTAAAAACTAGGCCATACTAAGTAAATTACATAATTCCCAAAATTACGTAAATAAATCATGACATTCATAATAAAGTATGCAATGCTTATGTAAATATGAATTAACATGCAAACCCTAAGCCAAATCGTCCTATTTAAAAAACTTATTTAAATAGTTATCGTAAACCTCGGTTTATGGAATCGCGTGTTTTAACGTTTAACAACACTATGCATTTATTGAAACGGTTTTCATCCTTAAGTTAATCATCCTAACTCATATAGGATTCAAAATTTAGTCTTACTCAAACCTTGAACATGACTTAGCTTAATATATTTCAATATTGATCGGTATTACTCGGTTTTACGGGAAAAATAATATAAAAATCCAAAAGAGTCATAAAAATTTCGAAAATTCAAAATTCAAATTTTGAAAAATCCATAATGTTCTTAAAATCTCAGAACCTTAAAATTATTAGTATTTATACGGTTTTAACATTATTTCGAAAATAATACGTAAAACGAGCATTTTTAAGTCGGAAAATTCAATAATTAGTTCCATAAATGCAAATAAAATACTAATAAAATTTTTACACTTTCCAAAACACTTTAAGAACACAAAATGGACAGAAAAATAAATTACACACTGCCCAAGAGCCGAAACTTTAAATGCATGACTCTTTTTATTCAATTTTAAATGCTACTTTTAACAAATTAAAATTAAATTAAATCTGAAACTTTTGGCACCCAAGAAAATTTTCATGATTAACATATCACATATGACTAATATGGGTTAAATTTTTCGGCCATTTTAACAACTTTTGCAAATTTTAACGATTTACGTCATATATCGTACGATTTTAACCTTTAAAATTATTTCTCAAGCATAAAATAAGATAAAATTCTCGAAAATTTTATACATGCTGGAAATAATATATATGACATCGTGTTAAATTTTTATGGCCAAATTCCAACTTAAACTATTAAAGTTGAAATTATGTCACTAATTACCCGATTTTTACATTAAAAATCTATAATATTGCAATATTTGAGATAAATTTCTGGAAAATTCAACATAAATTTTAAATATTGCATGTGACATCCTTATAAATTTTTATTGTCAAATTCATAATATAACTATTTTAACCCATTTTTATTCATCTTATTGCATTTTAACACTTAAAATTCATATCACACGTTTTATAAGTCCATAATTTACGAAAAATCATATTCATATCATAGAAAATACATGTGATAACATACTGAAAAATCTCGGCCAAAAGATGATTTTTGCTATTTTTCCCAAAATAAACGATTTTAACCATTAAAACTCTATAAAATCCGAGATTTAATATACCATTAAACAATATTCACGCAAAATATATTCCAAATATTCTAAAACATTTTATAAAACAGTAGGTAATCATGCTAAATTAATTTCGTGCATATCATATATTAAACGAAAATTTCAATTTTATTTTGTTATCTCTATAACTCCGTAAAAACATAAACGGAAAGCATGCAAACAACCTAATGCTCTGATACCAATTGTTAGGTTCACATAAATATTTAGTCATACTAGTTTTATTTATCTTATAAATAGTAAATCTTACGCATGCTTAACAAAATATATGTCGAGATATAAGAGAAAAACTAGCTCCCTTACATTACTAGTCTCGGCTAAAATAGGGCACAAGTGAAGTCACCTTCTTCACTTGTTCTTGAGCTTATCACACGGATGATCCTCCTTGAACCTTCAAAGAGATGATGGCCTCCAAAAGATGAACACCAAGACACACTACTCTCAACTATTTGTATGTTATTATGCTAGAATCAACACACAAAAACTCTAGATAGTGTAAGGAGGCACACGGTTTTAGGGTTAGAAAGTATGAATTATTTTTCTTTCTTTCTTTTGTTCTCTCTAAACAAAAACCCTAAAATGAAATGTGAATAAATGAGTAGTATGAACCAAGGAACAAAATCTCCTTTTGTTCTTCCATTTGGTTCGGCCGAGACATGGGTTAGCATGCCCAATGGATTTGCTCTAAATCCTTTCAAATGTTCCTCATGCCTAATTGCATATTAAATGACATGTCTCATACATGTTCCTAACCAATATGTAATATTGTATGTTTGTATGTGTGTGACATATCACACGGTCCATACAAACAAAACGGACCCAATACAAATTAGTTAGGACGACTTAGTTTACGTAGTTTAACCTTTAAACTCTTTATCGTAAATTTATAAGTAATTCAAATAATTACATATATTTATTTAATTGCAATTTTGTTACTGCAACAATTGTAGTAAAAATAACTCATTCAAGTTTAATCATGTTTCTTAAACATATAAATTATAGTGATGACATTTCAATCACTAAAACAATTTATAATCTTATTATAAATTATCTCCTTATTTTATTCATAATCTAGAAATGAACTAACTCGTATCATATACAGTTATTTCATTTATTATTGAGAGAGTTGTCCTAAAGGTGTGACCTAAAGGGATCAACTGGTCACCACCGTCATTACGACAGTAATGTCAAACTCTAGCAAGCCAATCATTACCGATTAATGTTGACCAGTTGACTTATGATAAAGAATCATCCCATGCGCATTCTCGTTATGAGATTTAATTACGTGATCGCACTATTGTTGAGGACACATTTCCCAACAGGTATTACACGTGGTCTTTATTTTATTTTATAATAGAGTGTTAGATGTTCTATTTTTTTTATTTTTCAATAAAAATCGTTTTATACATGAGTTAAGTTACCTTTATTGAACCAAGTGGTGTTAGTCCAGTGGTAACTGAGTTAAACCTTAAAGCTTGCAGAAATGCAGGGGTTGAGAGGTCTCAGGTTCGATTACCAGCTCGGGCGATGACCACTTGGCCACTGCAGCTCCCGAAGGGGTGGCTTACATGGTCCATGTGGTGGTGCGGGAATGCATGGGCCCGGGGATTAAACCCCTCGTTACCAAAAAAAAAAGTTACCTTTATTGAGTGTACTACAAAAGTATTTATTGAGTAATTGTTTTAGAATGATTATAATTTTAGATTATTCGATATCAAAATTATTTGGACAACATATGTTTTTGCAGTTATTTACACATCGCCATTTCATTTGAAATTTAGATTTTGTTTTGCATGTTACATTTACGATAATTTATAAAATCAATGTACTTTTTGATATTTTATTTACAAATTTAGCTGTCTTTTAAGAAAATAGCAAGAGACTAATTAATTTCATCGAGTCATCGAGTCGTTGAGACTATGGGAGTCCCCACATCACAAAAAAATGAAAAGAATGTAGCTATGTAGATGAGCTAATATAGTCGGCGTACTGCAAAAACACAATTTCTTGTTTCAAACCAAACATATCCGTTTGAAAAAATAAAACGGGTTAAATAGCTAACACTTTATATAAAAGACAAAAATAAAATGCCTAAATATTAACAAAAAGACTTATCTTATACTCCATCCGATTTCTTGTGTTGTTCCCTTTTGATTTTAACCCAAGAAATAAGGTAATCAATTTGGACCACACAATAAACATGACCCCACATGAAATTGATTTTGGACCACACAAAGTTGTCCAAAAGAGGAAAGAGGGAACATCATGTAATTAGACTAAAACGGAAAGAGGAACATCATACGAAATCAGAGGTAGTATATACAAATGGGGTGTATTTGATTCGTTTTAGTCTTAAAATGATTATATCCATCCGAAGAGAGAATTATTGAAAAATATACATATCGGCCTTGGATACGTACGTGTTATGTTAGATTAAAAGAAAGGATAATTTGTGAGAAACTACCTTATATTTATGCCTATTTGTGAACAACTACCTTACTTTTTTTTTTGGTTAAAAACTACCTTTCATTTTAAATTTTTGTTAACAACTACCTAAAAAAAGTTTTGAGGCTAATTTCTCTTTATTATTGGTTTCACACGTGTGAGTTCTCTAAATTTTCATTCTTATTTTGTCGTTAATCTTGATATCCAAGCTTATCCTTCTTATCTAAAGTTCTAAACGAAAGAAAATTCTTGTCATTAGCTTCAATTTCTTTCTGCTAAATCCTTTCACTAGCAAGTAGCACTTGGACATCCTACTTCAGCCCCCTAGGTAGTTTTTGACAAGAGAGGGAGTTACTATGGCTGCTGCAAATGAATATGAAGTATTGCGGCATCATACGGCAATGAGTAGAACAATATGTATCAGAAATGCATAAACCAATCAATACTAGTGCATTTTATCAAATAAATGCATGACTAACACTTATTCACTAATAGCATAGAGTTCATACCATTTAGCCCATGTTCATCATCCGGAGCAATCATTCCACATGCTTAAAGAAAGAAATTGAAGCTAATGGCAAGAATTTCCTTTCGTTTAGAACTTTAGATAAGAAGGATAAGCTTGGATATCAAGATTAACGACAAAATAAGAATGAAAATTTAGAGAATTCACACGTGTGAAACCAATAATAAATAGAATTGGCCTCAAAACTTTTTTTAGGTAGTTGTTAACAAAAATTTAAAATGAAAGGTAGTTTTTAACCAAAAAAAAAAAGTAAGGTAGTTGTTCACAAATTGGCATTAATGTAAGGTAATTTCTCACAAATTATCCTAAAAGAAATGAAAAATAGGTGTTCATTGATTTTGAGTTGTTTTGTTTTGTTTGCAATTATGGTGGGCCTATCCGCCTATACGTACCCCTTAAAGCATACCACCCTCGTCTGGTTTATATCCAAAATGGGTATTGAGGCTGCCTTGATGCGTTGCGGGGTAGAGATCAGCCCACCTTTTCTGTATATTTGACCCCGCACGCGGGGATCCTTTTCCATCACATGTCTAAATTATTATCTACTAATACGGAGTATATCTCTAGACACATGTTACTATCACCCTACGTAAACACAGATGCACTATATCATACATATATATGCTCTGCCTCCTCTCATTTAAGATTCTAAAACCAATTTCAATGGTGCAAATCATCCGTCTTTTATAGAGATTATCATTTCTAGTACTTCACCAAAATTGGTAGAGTATTTATCACAACTTGATCCTCCGCCTCGCCTAAGCTTTTGCTTCAGATTTTCAATTAACTTGTTAAATTAATTTTTTGCGATATGCAATTGTACTCCATTATATGACTCATTGTTTTGACCAAAATAATGACTTCACTAAATTCATTTCTCCACCAACTTTTTATGTCTCTAATTGGTAAGTGGGATGTTCTATTTAGGTTCCATTGAATTTGATTATCACTTGTATATTATGAGAGATACTATTCGTTTTCAATTTGTAACGGACAGTGTCCGTCCGTGGTTAATGAGAATTTGGATTGAAGTAAATGGAGTAAGAAGTTAGTTTCTTGTAACTTTGTTGAATACATAATATTTTATGGATAGTGCTAGGGCGACACCGGCAGGGACGAAGTTCGAATAAAATGTGTGAGGGGGCCGAAAACTTATAGTATATATAACGGGTAAAAATATAAAGAAATAAAGAGCAAAATATTTTGTTGGAAAATGATGATAAATGAAGAGGAATAAGTATGATTAGAAAAATAAACATAACAAATATGCCAAAATTTTACCGTAGGAGAAATAGAACCCAGAATCTCATGACTAGATGTAATTAGCATTTACCAATTAAGCCAAACAATTAAATTGACTATAATACTATACATAATTAATTTATTTTGAACCAAGGGCCCTGCTTGTGCTTCGCCTTGTGTTACTGATCTTTGGTAACACCCTAATAAAAAATAGAAAAAAATAGAAAATAAAAAAATAAATTTTCGTATTTGCACCAATTTCGAAAGGATAGAACTATAATTCACATATTTATCATATTAATAAAATATAAATGATAATAATAATTAAAACTAGACAATAGGGTGGTTGATCAAGGGGGGCGACGGTCTAATGAGACTTGAACACATGACCTCTAGGTTGAGATATAATTGCTAAAACCACTATGCCACATGGATCTGTCTGATAAATTTGTATCTCTTTTGGTATATATCCGTATATTAAAACTTGAATTAAAACAATATGTACCTATAATAATTATTACATGTACTTATAACTTATAATCAATGTACCTTCATTATAAAATCAATATAATTCTTAGTTACTAAAGTGTATTTGACAAAATTGAACAAAAGATTTGAATACTTATAGTATACATAATTATTATAAAATTTACATTTATTATATGTGTCATATTATTTTAACAAAAAAAATGTATGCACGTAAAGTATATATAAGTCAAATGTACGTACATTATATTTTCATTAGAGGTACATCATATTTCATAAACGACATGCCATGTATATAAGTATATTTCAATGTTTTATTTAACAATTTTTTATTTTCTTCTATGTTTGATTTATTTTGCTTTTAAACTTAAGCATTTTGTTAGATGTTGATTTTGTTTTAGCAAAAGTAATTTTCTTTTAATTTGGTGATTTTGTGAATATTAGGCCTTGTTTTGTAAACCTTGAAGGTGATTTTGTAACACTTGGTAATGAGCGATATCTTTTATACTTTTTTTTTTGTGAGTTTTCTTAATGTATAAACAAGTATATGTTATATTTTGAAAACTATTAAAAGTAAGTAAATCAGTTCAAATTTCCAAAAAAATAATATATTCCATAATTCATTAAATTTGTAATTTAATTAATAAAATAATTATTATTACTCTTAAATAATATTATAATCTTATATTTCAAATTTATTTAAATATAAAATTCTAATACAACTATGTAATCAACTATTATGGTAGTAACCACCTATGTAAGTCATAAAAACAACAATAATAGCAACTCGAGTAGTGAAAGTCATACTAGCAGCAACGGGGTAATAAAATTAACAATAATAAATGCAGGGGTAGTGAAAGAAAAAATAATGACAACGGGAGAAGTGAAAGTAATAGTTAAGGGTGTTCAGAATAAACTGAACCGCAATAACCGAATCGAAAAACCGAAAAACCGTACATTTTTAAGGCTTAATTAATCGAATCGTAATGACAAAGCGATTCGGTGAACCGAACCGTTAGATTTATCATATACACGGTTCAGTTTAGGTTCGCAATTTTAGAAAAGAGGTTAACCGATGAACGAACTGTTTCACAAAAAAAGTAAGCATAAAATTAAAATATTATATAAAGTGTTTTTTCGTTTAATATTTTAAGTGTTTTTAAATTGTAAAATTGTTTAATTGATTAATATTAAAGTTTCACTAATTAACTTTATCGTTGACTATAATATATAATAAGATTTTAATTAAAGCAACAGATAAAATTCACGAAAACTAATAAAGAAAAAGTATATTTAGCACGTTTATAGGTTAACCGGTAACCGAACCGCAAATAACCGTTTAAAGAGGTTAACCGGGCGGTTTATAACCGTTATGAACGGTGCGGTTTAGGTTCGTTGTTTTGCCTAAGCTAACCGAACCGTGTGCGAACCGAATTAAATATACAGTTTGGTGAGGCAAACCGCGAATGAACACCCTTAGTAATAGTAGTGACAATACATGTAACGAAAGTAACAGTAGGAACAATGGATAGAGTATAAAAAAATAATTAACAATTCTATTTTAAGAAAATATTAGTTTTTTAAAATACATGAGTTTGATAGAACTAACGGGTTAACCGTAAAAATAACACGAGTAGTTATACAAACAGCAGTAACCGAAAAAGTAGTGAACGTACTAGTATTAACAAAGGATGTAATGAAAGTACTAATATTAACAAGAGTATAGGTGAACGTGTCTCATAATTTGTTGATTAATTTTACTTCGTTTTCATCATAATTTCAAGATATAAATTGTAATATATATGATTAATTTCAAGATATTAATTTTACTTCGTTTGGTAAATAGCGATTTAATATTGGCAGAAGCAGATTTAAAAAGCAGATTTGACTAACAGAATGATTTAGCGGATTTGACTAGCAGATTTATTTAGCAGAAATATTTTAGAGGTCTTTGGTAATTAGCAGTTTAGATTAGCAGATTATCTAGAATCTTTGTAAAATGACATATAAGGACATGAAGAAATTATTTAATAAATATATAAAAGGAATGTTAGTATTTTATTAAGAGAGTAAATAAGACAATTTTTTTCTTTCTAATATGTTAATCGAATATGCTGGTAGGAGCAGCATATTGTAAAATAGCATACTGGACCCCAATATACTATTTCAATATGTCATTAACCAAACACCCTAAATAGCATATTGGTAAGTCAAACATGCTAAATCTCTCAAATATGCTGAAATTTGACCAATATGCTGTTTACCAAACAGAGCCTTATCGAATCATATTTCATAAAAAATACTAATGTAATAAAAGTAACAATTTAGTAAATTTTAAATGGTAAATAAAAGTAGCACGGTAACAATAATTACATCGGGTGTAATGAAAGTAACAATAGTAATAACGAATGTAATTAAAGTAACTATTCTAAGAATAAAATAAAGTATATATGAAAAATTAGCTAACAATTGATTTAAGTAAAATATTAATAGTAGGAGTAGTGAATTTGTCTCATAATTTATTTCGTTGTAATTTTAAGATATACCCGGTCTCATAGAAAAATATATTAATGATAAATTTATGAGTTATGCAACTTAAAAATAGTTTTAATTAATTGAAAATATATTTTAATGTTAAATAGAGGTAGCCTGGGCGAAGCGGGGGACCAATACTAGTATAGTAATATATTATACACCTCCAATAAAAATAAAATGTACCTTTGTCATAAATATATTGTACGTACTAAACTTTTTTTTTGTTATAATAATATGACCTATAATAAATGTAATTTCGAATTATAATTATCTAAACTATAAGTACAAAAAATATATTGTTCAATTTTTTATCAAATACATTTAACTAAATGAGCATTATATTGATTTTATGATGGGTACCTTGAATATAAGCTAGAAGCACATTTGAAAATTATTATAGGTAGATATTAATTTAACTTAAATTTAGTTGTCATATGTATAACAAAAGAGATATTAAAATTACAACAAGATGCTTGTGTTAGAGTGACATAACAAGTGTATTTCATTCAAGAGATCATGGGATCAGGCGTCGCTCAATTTGAGTAACACCCGCTATTACTATGTCATTTTATTTTCTCCAAAAATTGCATGTAAGTGAATATAGTAGTAACTTCCCGGGAAGATGTTGGTGAGTAAAAAATGGTCCAAAAAATCTACCCCTTCTGAGAATGTGACTAATAACTAGGAGTAATTAATTAATATATGTCCATATTAATAAATTTTAGAAATTCCAAAGGCAGGAGTGGTGATAAAGTGAGGCATCATAAATAGACTCCCCACCATACACATAATTATCTGGTTGTAACGTTGTGTAATACTCGGATGCCGTATAGTCCTCGAATCCAGTTAGGTAGCCGAATTCAGAGACGTAATTACCGGAGCCAAGTGCCGCACATAAACTCAATTCCTCGTGAAAATGTTGTTCTACTCCCATTGTCTCACTATCCATTTGTACTGTACCTTCCGAAATGGAGGGCGAGTAAGACATCATGGACTCACTTCCAGATCTCAACTGTTGTTGTTGTTGTTGTTGTTGTGAACAGTCTGTTTGAGCTAGTACTGGTGGTAGGTTCGCAAAGCTGGCAGCAGCAGCTTGTATTTCAGAGGGGGTCATTGACTGACCCCCAGCAATTTGAGGTGGGTTATCAGGAAAATTAAGATTGGCCAATTTGCCACGCAGGCAAACTTGGGCGACGTCAAAAGCACGTGCAGCCTTTTCCGGGGAATCATAAGATCCTAACCATATCCTTTCACGACTATTTGGGAGTCGAATCTCTGACACCCATTTACCCCAATTCCTCTTGCGGACTCCTTTGTACTTAGAAGAAGACGATGATGATGGTGAATCGTCTTTATTTCGATTTTGATGTACTCCAGCCATATTGTTGGTGGGTATGTTTGTATATATATTGGTACAAATATGTATAGATATGTGTTGAACAAGTGTTGAGAAGGTGTTAGTGAAGTGTTGGTACTAAATATTTGAGTATATATAGTCATTGAGTAAAGTGACCAAGTGAGGAGGTTCTTGGAGAGTGGGGGTCAACTAATCTAACAACCGTGTAGTCAGAGACATGGGGGGACAGTCGGGACACGTGGAATGGGATGATCAGGGAATTTTTCGAAAATATAAACGCGCTTTTATATTATTTTACTCCTATGTTGTTTTGGGTTACAAGAACGTGAGAGTAGTGAATAGTTTATAAAATTATAAGCCATTGAATTTTGTAATACTATTGCCTTTCCTCGTGTTCTAATTCTACCACTATCGGAGAAACCACTTCAGCCGTAATCTCAGATTTTTGTGGGGGCAAGTGGCCCAATTTATCAAAATCTAAAATCAGACTAACAATATACTCCCTCCATTTATATCCACATTACACATTTGAATTTTGTACACTATTTACAAATCAACGTTCAGTATTAATTTTCTCCTAATACGTAAGAAAAAATATACTCATACGGGATCTTGTTTGATACGTCTTCACGAGTACATTGAAAATATCTAACTTTTATAATTTTTGCGAATACGTAGCCAAATATATTTAGCACATAAAACGTGCGTTGGCAAACGTGAAAAAGCAAATGTGTAAAGTGGATATGAATAGAGGGAGTAGTGCGTAAAGTACCCCTCAATTTAAATTCAAATAACAACTTTAACTTTTTATGCTTGCTAACGCACGTTTTACGTGTTTAATATCTTTAACTACGTATTTGTAAAAATTATAAAAGTTATATATTTTTAATGCTCTTATAAATACGAATTAAACAATACTCCACATGAATAATTTTTTTCCTATATATTTAGAGAAAATTGAGATTGAAAGTTGATTTGTGAATAATATATAAAAAGTAAAGTTGTTATTTGGATTTAAATGACACGACGGATACCGTTTCCTCTCACAAAATACCCACTTTTTCTCTCTCTCTGACACTATTCATGTGGTCCCCTTCCTCCACTAACTCATTTTATAACCATTTTATCTCACAAAATATCCGTCACAAATGGTGACTCGTCACAAGCAAACTTACTATTTAAATGGAGGGAGTAGTGTGTAAAATAGGGTGGGCAAGTGCCCCATATAAAAGAATTGAAACTTTGACCTTCAAATATCTTATTAAATTCTAAACTATTGAACCACTTACGATTTTGTTAATTTAAGTACTAATATGTATTATATTTTATGAAGGAGATTTATTTTACGCATACTTCAAATTTAAATTTTCTTAGAGGAAAAAAACATAATTCACGGGTTGTTCAATTTTAATTTTGACGGGAAATGATCAATTAAAGTTGTTAGATATTCTAATAATGTATGTGGTGTATATGTAAATACTTTAAAGAAAAATAAAAAAGTATATCTATAACATAAGATATATAAGAACATGTTGACATTAAAAATTTGACGTATAATTTGAAAAGCATAAAATATAATTAAAAAATGTAAACTTATAACTTTCCAATAAAATGAGGTTTTAGTAATAGAATAGAAAAAGTTATAAGGGGTGAAAAAGATTAAGTGAGATAAAATAAGATTTAGAAAAAAGAAAGAATAAAAAATAAATAAGGTAAAAAAGAGAAATTTAAGTAATTATATAGTTGGAATATTAATTAATAAGTTGATATTTAATAAAAGCTGACATGACGGTTATTATTCATGTTATTGGCCGAAAAAAAGTGAAATTATGAGGTTGAATGAGAGAGCTCCGTTAATCTAATTCTGAAACTTGGTTGCGCCACATCATCAGTTTTACAATTTGCTTTTATATATATAATAAAATGATGATATAATGATACCTAATTACCTAGTGCACATAATTATTTTGAACACTGTTTTGTTTAAGGAAGTCAAGTAGGGATGTTTGCATATTCGCAAGCGCGGAAGGAGACCAAACGTCATTCCTTATTTTGAATGTTCAACACATCAACTCCTTTTACTCCATTTTTACACTATTTATATTTTATTAATCTGCTCTTTCTTTAATTTATGTATATACTATATAGGTACAAGTCAAATAAAAATCACATAAAAAATTAGAAACCCATGAAAAAAAGTCCGTACAACATATCTACAAAAAGGTCAAAAGATCAGTCATTCATGCGTGCTTAATTAACGCGTAGTTCGACCAAATAACTTGGTATTTGCAACAGTCAATATAATGAGTTTTCACGTCGTCATTGCATGTCATATAATAAAGGTCAGCATGGCGATTGGCGAGGTATTCAGTGTTTCTATTTAGGGCAAGTTTGATAATTGTATCCGTACCGACTGATCATCAGCAGCGGCCACTTTGGCTACTTCCTCATTCAGTTATGGTTCTGCGAATAGTAACTTGAATAAGTTACGGAGCCAGAATTTGGAGGTCAGGATGACAATCACGGGATGTCGATGAGAGGTGGCAAGATATAGATGAGGTGAGTATTTGAATATTAGGTCTATATTAGACCCGTTTATTATTAGGATTTTATCATTTAGAATTTTTTTAAGGGATGAGGTATTTATAAATACCTAGCCACATATCAATTTAAAACAACACAATCAATAACACAAGTCTTCCCCTCATATCTCTTTAGTATATATGGTATTAAAGCCTCTTTATTGAGGCCTCTGTAATTGCTTCCGCTTCTTGCCATTGAATGAAAAACTATGACATTCACCGGCAATAATTCACATTTTCATTTAAAATAATAATGCCAAAAAAACGAAGCTAAGTCGATCTAATTGCTCGATCAAAAGTGTCAGAAGTTTAACAATATTTGGAGAGTTGGTTGTCCCACATCGGTGGGCAACAACTCTTTTATGTTGTTTATTAATCTTCCTTCCTTTGTATGGTTAAGAGAATGGATCAAGGTGAGTTTTGTGTGTGCTTGTTGGGCTAATGGGTTTGGGTCCAACACACGCGCGCCGGCCCGGGTTCGGGTTCGGGTAGAGCCCATGTGGGGCGGGCCAAAGGCCCTCTTTTATCCTTGGGTCCGTTTTTTTTTGTTTTGTATTGTTAGGGTTTTCTTTGTCTGACTCAGTCAGTCAAAGACTGTTAGTGGGTGATATATTCTCTCCACTAACAGCTCTGACATAGTATTTTTAGGAGTTCGTTTTTGCAACAGAATATACACAACACAACTCAATTCTCTCTTCGTCTTTCTCTCTTCTCTTCTCTCCAAATTTCGGGTATTGCTAAAATCGTTCCAGGTCTTCCAGTCTTGAGTGGGCAAGTCTGTAAGGCGGTAGTAGTGTAATCCTTGGGAACTACCGGTCATAGCTGATCGCCACCTCGGTCGTACCAGAAATATAGTTTTCAAGGCAGTGGTTCTACCACGTCACTACCTTCTGTTCGGTATTTCTAATCTTCTATTTTCCCGTTACTGCAATTTTTCGATAAGTACAATTACAGTTTTTCCCGAGTTCTGTAATTCTGTCCAACAATTGGAAAACTATATTATTATTGCGGTAACAATGTCGTCTGTTTTGGCAAAAACCCTTCCTGATTTGACCAAACTTGAACGTCTAGTTGGTAATAACTATAAGTGCTGGTCACAAAAACTGCTCATGTTCTTCGAACAATTAGAAATTGATTATGTGTTGTTTAGTGCCCCCCCCCTGCTCTAGTCGTTTCTGACCCCCTGCTGCTAGTAAGGAAATAGTTACTGCTGCGTCGGCTGTTACTGGTGTCAAGTCGAATGAGGATGTTATTAAGAAATTTGATAAGGATAATAAGACTGCTAGATTTCAACTTCTGAATAACATGACCGACACCCTGTTTGACCTTTTTATGATTCATAAGTCTGCCAAAGTGATATTGAAGTCTTTAGAAACTAAATATGGGGCTGATGATGCGGGGAAAAAGAAATATGTTGTGGGTAAGTGGCTGGGGTTTCAAATGGTTGACGGGAAACCTATTATGGAACAAGTACATGTTTATGAGAATTTATGTGCTGATGTGGTTAATGAGGGTATGAAATTAGATGACACAGTTGTAGCCAATGTACTGTTAGAGAAATTCTCTCCCTCCTGGTCTGACTATAGGAACCACCTCAAGCATAAGAAAAAAGACCTGACCCTCCAAGATTTAGTATGACACATGAGGACTGAGGAGGCAAATCGCCTTAAAGACCTACCTGTCAGTCAACCTGTCAACACTTCTGTTGCTGCTGTGAAAGGTAATCTGGTCGAGTCTGGTGGTCCATCTAATGTTGGAAAGTTCAAGGGTAAGGGTAAGGCAAAGGTTGGTTAGGGTCAGAACCATGGTCCTGCCAAGAAGAATGCTGCAGGGAAGCATACCAAACCAATTGCGAAGATTTAGAAAGCTAAGGGTCCCATGGTCTGCTATGTCTGTGGGAAATCAGGTCACAAAGCCTACCAGTGTACTAAAATGAAAACTCCTGAAGCAAATGTTGTTGTGACTGAGGCTGAGGATATCATTGCTGCTGTGGTTGTTGAAGCAAATCTGGTGGGTAATGCTGCTGAATGGGTGTTGGACACTGGTGCTTCTAGACACCTCTGTGCTGATAAGGGGATGTTTGCTGAGTTTGAGGAAGTTGCTGATGGGGAATGTGTCTACATGGGTAACTCTTTATCTGCATTGATCACAGGCAAAGGCAAGATCTTTCTCAAACTCACCTCGGGGAAAACACTTGCTCTCACTAATGCTTTATTTGTACCCTCGTTGCTTCGAAACCTCGTGTCTGGTGCGTTATTAAACACAGCTGGTTTGAAAATTATTTTTGAGGCTGACAAGGTTGTAATGTCGCGTAATGGGGAATTTGTGGGAAAGGGTTATCTTTCTGGGGGTCTTTTTGTATTGAACACTGATTCAGTTTCTAATAATATTGCATCTACTTTTGCTTATATCGCTGAGTCTATTGATGTTTGGCATGGTAGATTAGGTCGTGTGAATGTTGACTATATTAAAAAAACTTAGAACTATGTGTTTAATTCCAAGTTTGACGAGTCAAGAATTTTCTATATGTGTTAGCTGTGTTGAGGCTAAGTTTACAAAGAAACCTAGTAAACCTGTGACTACTAGGACTACGAGTGTTCTTGAGTTAATTCACACCGACCTAGCTGACTTCAAAAATGTTGCAAGTAGATGTGGCAAGAATTATTATATCACGTTTATAGATGACTATTCGAAATACACTCGTGTATATTTGCTTAAAACCAAAGATGAAGCAGAACAATCTTTTATAAACTTTAAAAATGAAGTCGAGAACCAACTTGACAGGAAAATTAAAAGAGTAAGGTCCGATCGAGGAGGTGAGTATGGCTTTAATTATTTGATCAATTTTTGTGAGAAAAATTTTTTAATTCATGAAAAGAGCCCACCATACTTACCTCAATCGAATGGAGTAGATGAACGTAAAAATAGAACTTTAAAGGAGATGATGAATGCTATGCTTTTAAGTTATGGCCTATCTGAAAATATGTGGGGGGAAGCTATACTGTCTGCTTGTCACATTCTTAACCGTGTACCTCATAAGAAAATTGACAAGACACCCTACGAGATCTGGAAGGGCTACCCTTCTAACCTGAACTTCCTTAGGGTTTGGGGTTGTTTGGCTAAAGTGGGTTTACCTGATTTTAGGAGACCTACCGTTGGACCTAAGACCTATGATTGTGTGTTTATAGGTTATCCTCAAAATAGCTATGCTTATAGATTTATGTCTTTGAGTGATCGTTCTATATCTGAGGCTAGAGATGCTGAATTTTTTGAGCATGTTTTTCCTTTTAAGAAAACTGTTGTCCCATCTCCTAGTTTATTTGTTGCATCTTCTGATTTGTCTTCACATGCTAGTGTTAGCACTTCTACAGATTTTTCTGTTGAACCTAGAAGAAGTAAAAGACCTAGATGCCCAAAGAACTTTGGTCATGATTATGATACAACTTGTTTGTCTGAAGTTGGATACACTGTTTTTGCTAGTGATGAGTTTGTTTCAGCCTTTTTAATAGAGGATGATCCCAAAACATATAGTGAGGCAATGAGATCCATTGATGCTAATGATGCCCGTCGTTGAGGGTACCAAAGATAAAATTTATAATTCCTAACCTTAACAATAGATAGTGAAAGTCAGGGTCGAACCACAAGGAGGTGGGGAATGTTTATTGTCTTAATGTTAATGTTTGAAGGTAATAAAATTGGGGGTTGATTGTTGATTACTAAGTCTAAGCAGAGATTTAAAATAGAACAAGAAATAAAAGATGAGAATAAAATATAATAAAAGGGATGCTAGGATGTTCGGGTAATAAATAGCTAAGGTAAAATAAATCCTAAGGTCAACATGTATTGCAGTCGCGTAGGGGGGTGTAACATATCTTTTTAGGTCTATGCTACCTAATAGCTCCTTTCGGCCTATGCTATTAGTTCCTAGGTCTCACAATTATTGGGTGTCAACAATAAAGGTGATTCCTAAATCCCAGGTTACATACCTTTCAGCCTTGAGTAACCTATCCGTCTTAAGGTGTAAACCAATGCCCTTCCCGTATCTCTCAATCTTGGGTAGGTCGTTACTAACATCCTACAAGTCTCCTTATGGTCTCATTGCAGGATATTATAATTGACAAGAAAAGACGAAATAAGAAAACAAACGCGAGTGGTCGACCGACCGGCTACTCCAGTCGGCCGACCACGGCCTCGGTCGACCGACCGGCTATTCCAGTCGGCCGACCGTGGTCCTGCTACAAGTCGGTTTTTCGGATTTTATTTACCTCTGCATATTATCCCCTACATCCTAACATATGAAAATTAGCTACTCATGACTGTTAAGACGATTGTGAAATTTGGAATAAACATGGAGAACATAGTAAATAATCTGAGCATGCAAGATTCAATAAAGCTTGGGATTCTAACTTAACAATTGTAATAATAACAAGAACTATAATAAAAACTAGATGAAAGAATAATTACCACAATTGGAATTAAGGCAGAACTGAATAAACTTTATTGAATGCTTGAGAATTCTTGAATAATGATAAAAGATGAACTAGATGGTAAAAGATTGAATAAAAGATGCTAAGGATTGATAATAGATATCAAGCATACATATGAAAAAGCATACCTAACCCTAATTACAAGCTTTGTTTATATAGGGTAAAAACTAAGAGTTTCCTAATAATTCTAATTCTACTTTATTTCCGAAAAAGAATCGCGTGGGCTTCGTTCTGGTCGGCCGACCCGTTTAGCTGGTCGGTCGACCGCTTCTTGCTGGACTTCTCTTATTTCCGGCCTTTCTTGGAAATTGGGCTTTATGAAAATCAGGCCTGGTCGGCCGACCCGTTTAGCTGGTCGGTCGACCGCTTCTGTACGGAAATCTTCGGATTTCTTCTGTTTTGACTCTTGGTACTTGATTTTGACTCCAGTTGACTTTCCATTTATTCCTTAATTAAGCAAAAGACTTGAGGATACGAATTTGGTGCTAAATTGTCTCTTTTCCGCATAAATCTGCAAAAGTGCATAAAAATACGAAAGTACACAATTTGTGGGAAATAAAGGCTAAAACATAGTAAATGAGCGACCAAATACGTGTAAAAATAGATGTAAAACATCATAAAATAGACACGTATCAAATTCCCCAAACCAAACCCTTGCTTGCCCTCAAACAAGAAATAGACTCGATCTTAACTAATGGAACGATTTCAATCTCAGAGCGAAATTTACATGTCAGCCTAGACCAATGCCAAGAACAAAATGAGATAATATTCAAATCATGCAAACGAGTTATGGTGTCGTCAAACTTGCAACACTAGAGACTATAGAGACTTTATACTAAGGACTCTCGCGGTACGCTCGAGACACTCATGAAGCAAAGGGTGAGTATATGTAAAAGATAGAAAGAAGTAATTTTGTAGAGACACTCACCTAACTGCGACCCATGAAAACATGCCTGCAATCTAACATGAACAGGAATTCTACAACTTTGTATAACAATCTCATTAAATGACCCAGATACATGCAATTGAGGTAATGAAAGATATGTGAGGTAAAAGGTAAAAGTGGTTAAGATGTTTTTGGATTTGTGGGATTAGTAGCCAAGCTAGTAAAACCGGTTCCCAACAACATATTTCACAACTTTTGATATTAAGAAAGTGCTCTTTTTTTGTGGCACAACTCTCACGTTGAATATAAGAAAGGACTCCCAAATATTTTGAATGAGGCACGGGAGCGATAACATATAAAAGAAAGGAATTTGGAGCGTTTTTTTTTTTCTCTGATGGTGCCAGGTGGTCGACCGACCTATACAGGCGGTCGGTCGACTGCCTTCTGCATTTTCCGGATTTTTTTCTTTTTCTTTTTCGTTTCTTCTTTTCTTTCTTTCTTTTCTGAATTTTTTTTCTGTTCTTGTTCTTTTCTTTCTTTCTTTTCTTTTCTCTTTGCTTAAGATAGCTTACAAACCAAGATACCTCCAATAAGTCAAACCAAAGACCACAAATACTAGCTTGGAAAGGTAGGCTAAGTATGGGATGTAGTTTTGGGGGAATAAAAAGGCAAATTTGGCTTTGTGAAGTTTATGGGTAAATATGAGAAAAGGGATCCCAAATGCACGTATCAAGACTCACAAAACGAGATAGTAAAACAAGTATATAGCAATTCAAGTTCATGTTTATGCATATTGATGTAACATGTTCCAAGGGGAGTACTACTCACATCCTAGACAACTGGTTTAAGAATGAAACCAGGTAATAAAGCTCTAAACCTTAGAATGTATAGTAGGTTGCCAAGGTATAAGTCAAGTCTCAAGATATGCAAGTTGACAAAAACTCGTAGATATGCGAAAGACTCTCATATTAAAACAAGTTGACAAGGTACGGTAAAGGCATAAACATGTAAGATAGCTAAATCATCCTTGAAATACTCTCGTTCCGACTCGACCTATATGCTAAAATAAACGTGCATTTTTTGGAATTTTTGAATTTTTTTAAATTTTTTTTTTTTTTTTTTTTTTTTTTTGATTTTTTTGTATATATAAGGAAAATAAATAAAGAAAAGAACAATGCAATACGGAAATGCAATAAACGTGTGACAAAATGCAATGTATGTAACACGAAACCATTCCCCAAACCAACCCGCACAATGTCCCCATTGTGCATTAGCCTAAGTAAAGGTTTCAGAAAATTAAAAGATAAATGCAAGTAAAATAAAAACTTAAAGAAAAACTGGAAAGAACTCACTGGGTAAAAAGATGTATGAGAAAAACCTCCCCAAACCAGCGTAAGATGGGAGGTTTTGGTGGCTAGCAGTGCCACTCAAGTACCTAAGACGATTTCACGAGTTCCAAGGAAGAGAAACGAAAGACTGCAGCGGACAGTAGGTCGACCGACCGGTGTTTCTGGTCGATCGACCTCCTGTGAACATCGGAAAAATCTGTGATACAGCGCTTCTGGTCGACCGACTGATGATTCTGGTCGGTCGACCAGCTGAGTCCTGGAGGTCTTCTTTTCTTCGGAAATCCTGAAAAAGCAAGAAAATATGCGCGCCCAACAATGCGCGAGATGCCAAAACGATTCTTAAAGTCTTAACTACTAGCAAGCCAAACTAAAAAGTCTCACACCATAAAATAAATTGTCTTAAAACTGCAACTTAAAAACATCTATCCGCTAAAGATGCGGAAAATATCCGACCACGGCTTCTGACGGCATGCCGTAGTCTCCACAGTTTTTGCTTTAGTAGCAAAACACATCTTCTTTCCTCCGTCGTTAAGCATATGCGACGGTCTCTCTTCTTGAGCCTGCCTCCTCTTCTTTTTCTCCTCTCGATCCACGACGTCTGGATCCTCATCCTCTTCATAGCTTAAGCATCTCATTCCTCCTCTTTGGATGATGACTTCCTTCTCCTTGGGTTTCCCCAAACCAGTTCCTGCAATAGTCATAACAGAAGTGTCCTCCCTATTGCTCCCAATCTGGGGCGGAGGTGTAAAAACAGATACAGGAACAGGTAATAAAGTGGGAGAAGTAGTGATGACCTCATACTTCTTCTCAGAAGTGATAGCATTACATGTGATGGGGGTCATAGCATCCTTCTTCCTATAAGATAGGCCATAGATAATAGAATGTTTGCCTACTTTGAAGGTTAGAGTTCCAGTGCCTACATCTATAATGGCACCTGCAGTGTGAAGAAAGGGTCTTCCTAGAATTATGGGTATATGGGCATCCTATGGGATGTCCAAAACAACAAAGTCGACTGGGAAGAAAAACCTGTCAATACGCACAGGGATGTTTTCTAACACCCCTATAGGTTCCATAGATGTGCGATCTGCCATCTGGACTGTCATACTGGTCACTGCAAATTCGGTCATTCCTAGTTTTAAGGCGACGCTTAGGGGCATGACACTTATACTAGCACCTAAATCGCATAGAGCCTTCTTAACTGGGAAGGTTCCTATATTACAGGGGACAGAAAAACTTCCAGGGTCCTCTAGTTTATGGGGGGCAATGACATGAGTTAAAAAACTGGATGACTCTTCAGTGAGAGCCACAGACTCAACCTTTTCTAGAGACCTCTTTCTTGACAAAAGCTGTCTCATAAATTTAAGATAAGAAGGAACTTGTTGAACTAATTCTAAGAATGGAACTTGAACATTTAATGAACGAATCACATCCTTAAATTTGTCGAAAGATACCTGATCCTTTGAAGGCACGAGTCTCTCTGGGAAAGGAGCAGCTGAGGACTCCGTATTTGCAGCCCTTTTTAAAAACCTGGGGGTCTTATCACCCCGGAAAAGAAAATCCCGTAAGTTATTCGGCAATTCTGGACGAAAGGGAACTTCAGGTTCTGCTTCAGTAGTCGGTCGACCAGTATCTTCGGTCGGTCGACCAGTCTCCTGTTCAGGCGAAAATTTCGGATCCTGCTCCGCGGTCGGTCGACCAGAAGCTTCGGTCGGTCGACCGCCTTCACTGCTACTCGCCCTTTTTTCTTTCTCAGCCCCCACTTTGGCTCCACTTCGCAGGGTTACGACGTTAAGAGTCTCCTTCTTCTGGTCTGGTTTGGTTGGAAGTTGACCCGGAGCCCTGGTATCATTTTTGCTTGCGATTTGAGCAATCTGGGACTCCAACATCTTCATCCCTGCCTCTCTAGCCTGCGACTCCTTCTGAACCAACCCAATAAGATTTTGGATAAGAGCGTCTGTGTTGGGTGGCGGATTAGAAGGTGGTTGCGGGTTGAAAGGTGGTCTTTGGAAATTTTGTTTATGTGGGGGTACATAGGTGGAATTTTGTTGAGGTTGCATGTGTTGTGGGTTTTGAACATTCTGGCTTGTCCACCTTAAGTTGGGATGGACATTATTATTATTTGGATCATAGAAATTGTTCCCACGATAATGCTGAAAAGCGGCACATGTTTCATTAGATGAAGTACAGAATTTTGACACATGCCCTTCTCCACCGCACCTCTCACAAGCAAAGGGTCCGTCCTGAACGGCGTTCACCTGGTATATTCCTCCCTTGCTTCCACTCCCTAGATCGAGTTTTCCTGCAGCCTCAAACTTTTCCAACTTGGCCGTTAAGGCCTCAATTGCTGACAGGTTGTACTCAGATTTTCTCTGATTTCCTCTAGAAGTACCATGCTCAGCGCGGTGCACAGCAACATCTTCTATTAACTTGAGACCCTTAGTCTCTCCTGAATTATCTTGGAATCTTCCATTAGCTGCAGCATCTAGGTAGGCCCTGTTGTCATCATAGAGGCCATTGTAGAACTGGTTGCAAAGAAACCATTGTTCGAATCCATGATGTGGTATGGACCGAACAAGTCTCTTGAACCTGTCCCACGCCTCGCTAAAGTCTTCATTGGGACCTTGCTTGAAATTGGTAATCTGCGCTCTTAAGGCATTCGTCTTTGATGCAGAGTAATATTTCCTGTAGAATGCTAAGGCTAAGGTGTTCCAATCTGTAACTCCCGCAGCAGTGCGGTCAAGGTCTCTGTACCACTCTCTCGCAGAGTCCCTAAGGGAGAAGATAAACATGGTCTGTTTAATCTGGTCCTGCGTCACTCCTTCTGGGGGTGCTATAGAGCATATGTAATATGTGAAGATTTCAATATGCTTAGCAGCATCCTCATTGGCCGAGCCTCCAAATTGGTTTCTTTCAACCATAGTAATATAGGCAGGCTTGGCCTCGAATGGCTTCCCAGTACCTGCAGGTAAAGTGAACCCTTTGTATAGGTCCTTTGCCTGAGGCATGGAGTGACTGGCAATAGTAGCTTCTTCTGCCATATTATCTTCTTCTTTAGGAAAAACTGGAAAGTAGGTAAAAGGTGGTGTTTTTGGTGAAAGCGGATTGATGGGTGAATTTGGTTGCGAAGGTGGTGTTTTTGGTGAAGATGGTGGTAACTCGAAAAGGTCTTCTTGAAATAAAGAGGATGGTGACCCTCCCTCTTGATTTGCTAGAAGTTGCTTTCTTCTTTCCCTAAGAGTCCTCTCAATTTCGAGATCAAGTGGTAGGAGTTCTCCTTGAACTGACCTGCGCATAAGAGGAAACTACAAGAAAAAGGTGAGAAGGTTTAAGGAACAAAAAGTTCCTTAAACAAAGAGAAACAAAAACAAAAAACAATAAACACTGGCGTCACCTCCCCGGCAACGGCGCCAAAATTTGATGCCCGTCGTTGAGGGTACCAAAGATAAAATTTATAATTCCTAACCTTAACAATAGATAGTGAAAGTCAGGGTCGAACCACAAGGAGGTGGGGAATGTTTATTGTCTTAATGTTAATGATGGTAATAAAATTGGGGGTTGATTGTTGATTACTAAGTCTAAGCAGAGATTTAAAATAGAACAAGAAATAAAAGATGAGAATAAAATATAATAAAAGGGATGCTAGGATGTTCGGGTAATAAATAGCTAAGGTAAAATAAATCCTAAGGTCAACATGTATTGCAGTCGCGTAGGGGGGTGTAACATATCTTTTTAGGTCTATGCTACCTAATAGCTCCTTTCGGCCTATGCTATTAGTTCCTAGGTCTCACAATTATTGGGTGTCAACAATAAAGGTGATTCCTAAATCCCAGGTTACATACCTTTCAGCCTTGAGTAACCTATCCGTCTTAAGGTGTAAACCAATGCCCTTCCCGTATCTCTCAATCTTGGGTAGGTCGTTACTAACATCCTACAAGTCTCCTTATGGTCTCATTGCAGGATATTATAATTGACAAGAAAAGACGAAATAAGAAAACAAACGCGAGTGGTCGACCGACCGGCTACTCCAGTCGGCCGACCATGGCCTCGGTCGACCGACCGGCTATTCCAGTCGGCCGACCGTGGTCCTGCTACAAGTCGGTTTTTCGGATTTTATTTACCTCTGCATATTATCCCCTACATCCTAACATATGAAAATTAGCTACTCATGACTGTTAAGACGATTGTGAAATTTGGAATAAACATGGAGAACATAGTAAATAATCTGAGCATGCAAGATTCAATAAAGCTTGGGATTCTAACTTAACAATTGTAATAATAACAAGAACTATAATAAAAACTAGATGAAAGAATAATTACCACAATTGGAATTAAGGCAGAACTGAATAAACTTTATTGAATGCTTGAGAATTCTTGAATAATGATAAAAGATGAACTAGATGGTAAAAGATTGAATAAAAGATGCTAAGGATTGATAATAGATATCAAGCATACATATGAAAAAGCATACCTAACCCTAATTACAAGCTTTGTTTATATAGGGTAAAAACTAAGAGTTTCCTAATAATTCTAATTCTACTTTATTTCCGAAAAAGAATCGCGTGGGCTTCGTTCTGGTCGGCCGACCCGTTTAGCTGGTCGGTCGACCGCTTCTTGCTGGACTTCTCTTATTTCCGGCCTTTCTTGGAAATTGGGCTTTATGAAAATCAGGCCTGGTCGGCCGACCCGTTTAGCTGGTCGGTCGACCGCTTCTGTACGGAAATCTTCGGATTTCTTCTGTTTTGACTCTTGGTACTTGATTTTGACTCCAGTTGACTTTCCATTTATTCCTTAATTAAGCAAAAGACTTGAGGATACGAATTTGGTGCTAAATTGTCTCTTTTCCGCATAAATCTGCAAAAGTGCATAAAAATACGAAAGTACACAATTTGTGGGAAATAAAGGCTAAAACATAGTAAATGAGCGACCAAATACGTGTAAAAATAGATGTAAAACATCATAAAATAGACACGTATCAGCTAATTTTTGGAAAGATGCTATTAAAAATAAACTTGACTCTATTGTGTCTAATCAGACTTGGGAGTTGACTGATTTACCTAAAGGTAGTAAACCCATTACGAGTAAATGGATCTTTAAAAAGAAAATGAGACCTGATGGTACAATAGAGAGGTTCAAGGCTAGACTTGTGGTTAGAGGCTTTACACAAAAGAAGGGTATTGATTATTTTGATACTTACTCTCCTGTGACCAAAATTTCGACCATTAGAACTCTTGTCGCCTTAGCTATTATTCATAATCTTGTTATACATCAGATGGATGTTAATACTGCTTTTCTGAATGGTGAACTAAGGGAAGAGATCTATATATCTCAACCTGAAGGTTTTGTGATTAAGGGTCAAAAGAGTAAAGTGTGTAAACTGAACAAGTCCCTTTATGGACTGAAACAAGCACCTAAACAGTGGTATGAGAAATTCAACAACACTTTGTTGGGTAATGGCTTTATTATTAACAACTCTGATTCATGTGTTTATTCCAAAGTGATAGAATTTGATTGTGTTATTATATGCCTATATGTGGATGACATGCTTATTATTGGTAATAATTTAGATGTGATAAATAAAACCAACGAATTTCTGTCATCACATTTTGAGATGAAGGACTTAGGAGAAGCTGATGTAATCCTAGGGGTTAAAGTTATTCGAAGCCCCAATGGGATTTGTTTAAGTCAATCTCATTATGTTGAAAAAGTGTTGAAAAAGTTTAACTGCTTTGATGAAGTGCCTGCTAGGACACCTTATGATGCTAGTATACATTTGTGTAAAAATTTGGGTATCCCAAGATGAGTATGCTAAGATCTTAGGTAATGTGATGTTTCTTATGAACTATACCCGACCAGATATTGCATATGCGGTTAGTAGACTGAGTCGTTATACACATAACCCTAGTAATGAACACTGGAATGCTCTCCGTCGTTTAGTAAAATACCTGAAGGGAACGGTTGATCTTTGTTTGCATTATAGTAAATTTCCTGCTATGTTAGAAAGATATTGTGATGCAAATTGGGTTTCAGGTAACGATGATATTTGTTCTACTAGTGGTTATGTCTTCACCATAGGTGGAGGCGCTATATCGTGGAAGTCTTCAAAACAGACTTGTATAGCACACTTTACCATGGAATCGGAGTTCATAGCTCTTGAGTTAGCAGGACTAGAAGCTGATTGGTTGAAAAACCTATTAGCAGATGTACTAGTGTGGGGAGGACAGAAAACACCGGTTTCCTTACACTGTGACTCTCAAGCTGCAATTGGTGTTGCTAAGAATAGTGTCTATAATGCAAAGAAACGTCACATTCGAATCAGGCACGCTGTAGTTAAACAACTCCTTGAGAATGGAGTAATCGCTTTGGACTATGTGAAGTCTGAAAGTAATCTTGCTGATCCCTTTACTAAGGGACTGACTAGGAGACTAGTCACTGATACGTTGAGAGGAATGAGACTTAAGTCCTTAGGCCAAGGTAAAGTGACACTTGACTAAGTTTGAAGTCTCTTGTTCCTATGACGTAGTATAATTCATAGCCTTAAATGGTGGTGCTATTGAGACGCACTTGATGAATTATAAACTAGGATGGACTTATGTCCTTAATGGCTCATGTGAGAAGTGCTATTGAGACGCACTTGAGCCACCTACGTAGGTGTGATGATCTCAAGACTATGAGAAGTCTTGTGAGCACATCTATTAGTACCAAGGTAACGCATAAGCTCCAAAAGAGCGCGTTGCACTCTGAAATCGCGGGACGATCCTAATTCTGAAGGTATGATATGTGTTGTGGGGGTATCGACCGAAGCTCACCTAAGAATTCAAATCGCAAGATATTCTCCAGTTGTAAGTAAGTTGTTTCCTCACCTCACTAAAGTGTCAATTCAAATTGAAAGATATTGATACCTAAGTATCCAACCCTTCCTTTACCCAGGAATTCTTCTTTGTTTTCTCTTATCCATCAGTAGGGGATTGTTGGAAGTTTAACAATATTTGGAGAGTTGGTTGTCCCACATAGGTGGGCAACAACTCTTTTATGTTGTTTATTAATCTTCATTCCTTTGTATGGTTAAGAGAATGAACCAAGGTGGGTTTTGTGTGTGCTTGTTGGGCTAATGGGTTTGGGTCCAACACACACGCGCGCGCGCCGGCCCGACCCGACTCGAGCTCGGGCTCGGGCTCGGGTGAGCCCCTGCGGGGCGGGACAAAGGCCCTCTTTTATCCTTGGGTCCGTTTTTTTGTTTTGTGTTGTTGGGGTTTTCTTTGTCCGACTTAGTCAGTCAAAGACTGTTAGTGGGTGAGATATTCTCTCCACTAACAGCTCTGACCTAGTATTTTTAGGAGTCCGTTTTTGGACTTTCGCCTTTGCTATTTTCCTATAAATAGTAGAGTCTTCTTCATCAGAATACACACAACACAACTCAATTCACTCTTCGTCTTTCTCTCTTCACTTCTCTCCAAATTCTAGGTATTGCTAAAATCGTTCCAGGTCTTCCAGTCTTGAGTGGGCAAGTCTGTAAGGCGGCAGTAGTGTAATCCTTGGGGAACTACCGGTTATAGCTGATCGCTACCTCGGTCGTACCGGAAATATAGTTTTCAAGGCTGTGGTTCTACCACGTCACTACCTTCTGTTCGGTATTTCTAATCTTCTATTTTTCCGTTACTGCAATTTTTTCGATCACTACAATTAAAGTTTTTCCTGAGTTCTGTAATTCTGTCCAACAAAGAGTTCAGGGATTATGGCTTTGCAAAATCCATTCATAAATATTGAATATACGTTTTGGATTATTGATCTAATGTGATCATTATCCACTTTTGTTCATGTTTTTATGAATTGAGTATTGTCGTTAGTCAATTCCACCATTTTTTTGTTAAATATCATAGATCTCAACCAAAAACCAAAAAAAATGTTATCCGTAATAAATGTCCTCCTTGTTTTGAACTTGTTAAAAGTTTTCAAATCCGCTCAAGGTGGTAAAATTAAAATTGATTTATTCAGAGTCCGAAAACTTAACGTTTTCCAAATCTTAAAATTAACGGTTAATTTTCCTTTTTATTGATATTTGTCATGTTTGTTTAGGGTTCCTGCAAATTAGTTAATACTCCCGACAAGTTCGAAAAAATTAACGTTCTTGTTCGGAAATTTTCTAGCGAGTCTTAATACTCGTTTATCTTACCAACCTTGCAGAGATGAAGATCTAAATGAAGACAAAGAAGAGACGAAGATTTGCTTTTTCTTTTTCTTTTTTATTTTGTGTTTTCTTTTGTATTTCTTCAATCGTAAAATTCGTACTACGTACTGCCTTTACGATTGCGGGAGGGTAATAGGATATTTGGCCCATTTGGACCGGCTATTGTCTAGGGTTTTTTAGAGTACGGTTTATTATATATAGACTCCTGTATCCTACTACCATAAATACCCCCTCTATAATCTTAATAGTGGGGGCTTAACTCTGCTATGGTGAATAAGGAAGGGAAATGGAGATAGAAAATTTGAGGATAGAAAATTTGAGGAGTGAGTCGAGAATCGCTAAGGATGTTCGATACGTAGACACAGGGTGAGTTATTGAGAAATAATTTTCCACCGTAAAAATGTACGGATGATAAAAAGTCAAAGTGCTCGTTGGAGCATGCCTTTGGAAAGAAGAGAAGAGAAATATTTAGTTTGTGATGATTTTTGGAAGAGGATAAGAAAGCAAGATGACTTGTTTTATTTTTGTGAGATAATTTTGTAAAGGTCAGGAGAGAAGCATAATTTGACAGAGATATTGACAGTGGCCTGGGCAAGATAAAAGTTGGCCAAATTTTTGATGTAGAAGATGGAAAATTTGTAGGAAAGAGCACCATGAGAGATTTGAAGACGAGAATTAGTTGATAGTAAGAAATAGAGTAAGACTACGAGATCATAAGGTCGACTTTGAGGGGAAGAGTCAGACAAGTAAGGAAACGATATCCGGAATAATTCAGAGATGTGCAAGTATAACATGGGTCAAGCTAGTACAATCTTTTGTCACTTATAATGAAAGAACATAAATAATTCAGGAAAAAAGGAACGGATAAAAACGAGCAATTTAGTGAATTAGTGAAGGTCTGCAATAAGTGAATTGCTAAGAAAGGAGACATAGTCATCACGTCATCAATTAGCTAGTAAAAGTAAGATAGGCTTAGAAGATGAAAAAACTTTGGATTTCAATTTTCAAAGAATCGGGTGGAAGTGGACGATATAGATCGTAGGTACGGAGTTATTGGAATTTGACGAGAAAGGAGGGAGAGAGTAATTATTGGATGAAACGAAAGAAAAAAAGGGCTAAGTGATAGGCTAATTATTAAGTCTGCCGGAGATGGAACAAATGATAACCATCCCCAGCCGGCAGCGGAAAGACGGTTGCTTTTGTGGTAGTATTTGTGTAAACAGAAGTCCCTAGGATGTTACCCTACTGATATCATGCACAAAATATAAAATTGTATTGAATTGATTACTTGAATATGAAATTTTGAATGATAACAAAGGTTGCTTATATACCAATTACATGAGACGATAATTAGAAATAATCTAGCTAGAATAAATCTTAGAGATATATTTGACATAATATAGAAAAGTGTAACTAATAAAACATCTAAAGATTATATTGAGATATATAATTTATTTTGAGATCATCACAATATTTCCATGTTATGGTTCCTAATATAATAAATGTTCTATATTCCTTATAATGGATGATTGTTTTTCAAAGCATGAAATATTTTAATTTTTAGTTAAACTTTATGTTCATAGGAATTTTTTATTTCAGACGGTCAACTGTTCGTCTGAAATGAGATATCTATAGCGAATTCTGATGCGTGCCTACTTTATATACTTTTTAGCATCATTTGGCACGCTTTTCTATGCATTTTCATGCATTTTACGTGCCATTTTGCCCCTATTCTGCTTCTTTGTGTATCTCTTGTTGTTTTACAGGAAAATATGCTAAAGTTGCGAAAACAAAGTTGAGAAAACCAAACTTTTCTTGCCCAAAGTAGGCTACTTTTAGAAGATGGAACAAAGTCAAGGAGTCTCATAGTCTCCGAAGTGCAGTTTTGAGCTGATAAGAGCTTTAACCGAGGGAAAAACGAAGGACAGAAGCATAAGAACAACAAAAGAAGCATTCTGGTCTGTCAGGAGCTGGATCGAGCTCTGGCTTTTGCTTGATCGGGTAGATGCGGTGGAGGAAGTGCTCGATCGAGTGATTTATTACTCGATCGAGGACTCTGCAGGAAGGACAATGGTTTCGAGGATTTTGGAGTCACTCGATCGAAGGGATGCAGGACATATGTTACTCGATCGAAGGGTTTTCGAAGAATGGTTACTCGATCGAGTGATTCTGTCACTCGATCGAGCAACTCACTTACTGTACCGGATTTTGCATTTCGTGTTTTAGGTTTAAGGATTAAGCAGTTAACCTAATCCCTATATAAGGAGTAGGTTAACACTAATCACTTATCAAATCTTTTAATCAGTCACTTTTCACTTAGAAACTAGTACTAACATTTCACACATTTCAACAATCAGTAGCTTTTTGTTATTTCAATCTTGTAGTTCATTTCCGAATTCTGTTCATCATTTCCTGCCAGTTTATTGTAATCTCTTTTACCCTTTTTCTCTTATTTTTATTATTGTCATTTTATTGTTTATGTTCTTTAGCTTATATTGGTTATTTATCATATCACATTTTATTATTTTCATCATTGTTAGCGTAGATCCCGAAGTCATGCGTACGTAATTTTTATAATATGTTAGGATGAGGGAATTCGCGGTAGTAATGTCGTAGGAATCACATGTTAGCCGTCTTTGCGACGAAGTTCGTCTATAAGCAATTTAATCAGAAAACTAGTCAAATGAGTGCACGCAGGAAACCGGTTTAATTAGTAAAACTGAACTTAGATCGAAAGATTGGTAAAGTAGGCTTGCTTAGGATGATCGATATAACCTTCCTAGATCGAAAGATTGGTTGGGGAGTTAAGGGAGATTTTAGACCGAAAGGAGATAATCACTACCCACTTCGTTAATGACTCGACTGACCTAGTTATCTCGCATGACATGCATTATCACGATGACCTGATTCCTGACATATTTCCCCTTTTTATTGATTAAATTCATCCTTGTTTTATTTTGTTTGTTTTTATATCCGTTTATTCTTAGTTTATCAACAACAACAACAACAACCCCCCATTTTGTGACCAATGAACTGACCTTTACTTAAGACTCTGCCTCCTTGAGGAATCAACCCTACTACCGCTAGCTTCAATTAGTAGTACTTAGGTTTTATTTTTGACCGTGTATACGACAGAGCGTGTCAAATTTCGGCGCCGTTGCCGGGGAGGCAATCGGTTTTAAGTTTTTTGTGTTAGTTTATTTTTGTTTCTTTGTCTTAAGGAATTTCTTTTAATTCCTTAAGACCATTCTTATTTTTTCCTCAGTGTTGTGTATGCCCAGGTCTTCTAGGTACGAATTAGTAGCTGCTAATCCGGAGCCCGAGAGAGCTTTCTTACGCCGCAGGAGGGAGAGAAGAAGGACAAGTCAGGAGGAAGTCTTGAGTACCCCCGATTCTTTTACTGCTGAACCAGTCAACCAACCAATCAAAATGCCAAACATAGCTAGCCATTCCGAGCCCAAGGCTGACTCTATTCCTAAGGGGTTCACTCTTGCTACTGATTTAGCCGGTAACACCTGATACCCGTCGTTGTGGGTGTCAAAGATAATATTTATAAAACCAAACTAAAACTATAGATAGTGATAGTAAGGGTCGAACCACAGAGAGACAAAGTTAATATTGTTTACGAATTTAAAGTCTATCGAAAGAACAATTAAAAGGGGGGTTTGTTTGTTTTGGTTGAATCTAACAGCTAAGACGATAAAATAAAATTAAGTCTAGAACAAGGTAAAAGGTGATTGGGAACTTCGGTTCACCATGGCTAAGTCAAGTAAGAAAAGGGTAAAAACTCATGAAACACAGCCTCAAGGAACGTGAATAAGCCCTTCGGTCATTATTCATCCAAAACCTTACGGTCTTCGGGTTCCTAGAAAAACACAAAGCTTTCGCTCATAGGTAATTCTAAATCTATTGATAAACCCATTCTACTAATCTTTCAATCTAGTAGAATGAATCTAACAACAAAAATTAAGATCGGTACAAAAATTCATACAACCGGTAAAAGACCTAATTCGCCATGGTTCCCCTAATTCCCAATCAAGAGAATTAGCTACTCATAAACAAGAAATCAATACTAACGAATCTAGTAAAATTAATGTGAGATGACATATTTATAAAATAATAACTAAGAGAAAAGGCAATTAAATCAAAATAATAAGAACAGGAGAAATTAGGGATTGGAACAATAAAGAAACAAGATTGCATTAAAACTTACTAATAGAACGGAATTCGATGAACAAGCATGATAATGGAGTTTCTTCTCGCTAGGTCTAATGTGTTTTTTGAATAATAAAAGCTTAACCTAATTCTAATTACTGTTCTCCTCTAATAATCTCCAAATTACAAGATTAGAGGAAAAACCGAAAATAAAATAAAAGTATGCTCAGCCCGTGAAGTGGTCGACCGACCGGACATTGTGGTCGGTCGACTGCTTGTGCTGTTACTCAAACCTTCTAACATGACACCTTGGTCGGTCGACCAACTTGACTGGTTGGTCGACCGATTCTTGGTTCCAGCGACTTCTGAACTTCTTGCACGCATCCCCAAAGTATCGAGTTCGGACCCTTTTCTTGTGAGTTTCCCTAAGATAACCTCCGGGGAACGATTAAAGCTTGGTTTAACTCACTTTTGCTTATTCCTACATTAAAAACATAGAAATGCCAAAGTAAAGCGTTTCGGGAGGAAAGATAGCTAAAAGCTACCAAATATGCATAGAAATACGTGCCAAAATTGTAAATAAAGTGTATAGAATATGCACATTGATACCCGTCGTTGTGGGTGTGAAAGACAAAATATATAATCCTAAACTTAAACTATAGATACAGTAAGTCAGGGTCGAACCACAAGGAGGATTGGGAGTGTTAATTGTTTTACATCTATGTCTTAGGGTAACAATTTGGGGTTTTAGATTTAAGTTGGTATTGTCACTAAGTCTAACAAAATAAAACAAGAACAAGACTAAAAATAAGATGTGAATAAACTATGATAAAAAGAGATGTTAGGATGACTGGGTCGTTATAGCTACGATGGCAGACGGTCTAGGTCAACATGTATTGCAGTCGTGTAAGGGGGTATAACAAATCCTTTTGCTCTATGTTATCTAATAGCTCCTTTCGGCATATGCTATTAGTTCCTAGGTCTCACAAATACTGGGTGTCAACAATATAGGTGATTCCTAATGTTAAGGTCACATACCCTTCGGCCTTAGTAACCTAGCTGTCTTAAAACGTTAACTAATGCCCTTCCATTATCTTTCGATCCCCAGGTCGGTCATTATTAAGCATCCTACAAGTTTCCCTTCGGTCTCATTTAGAGATATTGCAATTAACGAACAAAAATAGGTCTGATCATACACGAAGTCGGTCGACCGACCAGCTAACCCGGTCGATCGACTAACCACCTTAGTCGACCGACCAGAGAAGCCAGTCGGTCGACCAAGATCTGCTACGGGTTACCCTAAATTACACCATCTACGCTATTACTCGCCTACATCCTAACATATGGGTTTTAGCTAAGCATAATAATAGTAAAAACAATAACTTTAACAATAATAGCAATAAACATGATGATTAAAACAGTAAAAACTTGATTAACAAGCAATTAGGGTTAAGGATTCTAACTATCCGTTCTAATCCTAATGAAAGCTGTAAATAAACTGAATAGAAATAATAATTACCGTAAACAATGAGGAATAAGAACTGAAAGTTTGAATGATATTGATAATCGCGTGGGAACAGAATGTTTGAAGAGAAACTAATCAAGAACTTTATTGTAGACTAACTAATAAGAATTATAAAACTTAGATTATGAACTAAAAGATGATTAAGAGATTAAAGACTGAATGATTAATACATTGAGGATGATTACTTTAAATAATAAACTCTGATGACTTCTCTTGACCTAATTAATCACACATCAATGGGCTTAAACCTCTTTTCTGATTTTTCCAAATCTCGCGCTTTGGTCGACCAGTTATCGGGCCCATAATGATTTCTGCCTTCGTAAACAAATTTCTGAATTTGGATCACCAGTTATGTTGGTCGACCGACCAGTGTGTTCGGTCGGTTGACCGAAGCACCTGATCTATCAGCTTCGAAATCTTCAGAAATTGGTCTTTCAAACGCGCCTTGGACTTCGTTCCTTCGTTGCTCATTTGTTCCTTTAGCCATGCAAAACTCTTGAGGATAAACTTGGCTCGAAATCGTCTCATTTCCGCATAAATCTGCAAAAGTGCATAAAAAGACGAAAGTAGACGAAATAGGGAAATAATGACTAAAAACTCGTAAATGAGCTCTGAAATTCGTGTAAAATAAAGTGTAAAACATCATATAAAAGACACGCATCAAATTCCCCAAACCGAACTCTTGCTTGTCCTCAAACAAGAACTAGACTCGATCTTAAACTAATGGAACGATTTCAATCTCAGAGCGAAATGCAAATGTAAACCTAAACCAATTTAATGCAAAGTCAACAATGAAATAGTAAATGAATCACGCAAACGAGTTATGAAGTTGTCAAACTTGCTAATCTATCAACCATAAAGACTTTTCACAATGGACTCTCGCGAGTCGCTGAAATCACATAATAAGCACAGGGTGAGTGTATATGAAAGATAGAAAGAAGTAATTTTGTAAAGACACTCACCTAACTTCAACCCATGAGAACATGCTTGCAATCTAACATGAAAGTAAACTCTACAACCGTGCATTTACATACCAATCTAATGACTTTGACACATGCTGAGGTAAAGAAAGATGTGTGAGGTAATGGGTAAGAAAGGTTAAGATGATTTTGGATGTGTGGATTTAGATAGCCAAGCTAGCAAACAACGGAATCCAAACTATGAAAGATTTCATAACTTCCAAACCCAAGGAACTTAAACACGGTGCTATTTTGTAGCACGAATCTCACAAAGTTTTCAAAGAAAAAGACTCCCAAGTGATATGATTGAAGTACGGGAGTAATGATTGTTAAAGAAATAAATTTTTGAACAAACTGCACTTTTCTGTTTCTGTCAGTTGGTCGACCGACCAAGGGATGCGGTCGGTCGACTGACTTGCAGTATAATTTTTCGATTTTTCTTTTCTTTTTTCGTTTTTCTATTTTCTTTTCTTTTCCTTCTTTTCTTTCTTTCTTCCTTTTCTTTCCTTTCTTACATGAAAAACATCACAACCAAACACGACCAAAACGTTCCCATGACCACAAATACTAGCTCGGTTAAGGTAGGCTAAGTATGGAATGTAGCTCTTGGGACAAAAGGCAATTTGGCAATGTAAGGCTTATGGGTAAGATAAGAGAAAGGGTCCTCAAATGCACGTGTCAAAAATCACAAAACTAGATAGCATACAGGCATAAAGCAGATTACATTTATGTTTATGCATATTGATGTAACATGTCACAAGGGGAGTACTACTCACATCCTAGACAACTGGTCATGAATGGAACCAGTGATAAGGCTCTAAAACTCAGAATGTAAAGTAATTTGCCAAAGGTACATGGTGACAAGCAAGGCTTAAGCATAAACATATGAAAAATGCAATGTCATCATAGAAATACTCTCGTTCCGACTCGACCTATATGCTAAAATAAACGTGCAATTTTTTGAAAATTTTGAAAATTTTCAATTTTTTGGTGTTTTTGTGTATATGCAAGAAAAAATAAAAGAAACAATGCAAAACGGAAATGCAATAAACGTGAGACAAAATGCAATAAAACATGCATGCAACGCAAAACCCTTCCCCAAACCAAATCGCACAATGTCCCCATTGTGCAAAATCATGAGCAAAGAACACGGAAAAATGGGAATTTGCGTAAAAGTAAAACTAAGAGGGAACAAAGAAGGAACTCACAAGACTCATGCGTGAACGGAAACCTCCCCAAACCAGCGTGAGCTAGGATGTTTCGATAGCCAGCAGTGCCACCTCATAGACCAGAAAAGGAATAAGAAGACAAAAACTCTTTTCGGAGATTAAATGTGTTTTGGGTGATAAACTAATGAATACAAGGTATAAAAATGGAAGAAAATATGAGAGCGTAAAGAAAGGATAGAAAGAAGGACTCCCTTTGATTGCTTGCACGCTTTCTGAGATTCCCGTGACAGGTAGTAGCAGCGGTTGTGGTCGACCGACCACAATTCCTGGTCTACCGACCAAATCTCGGGGTAAATTGGCTACTGGAATGCAGATGCCGGTCGACCGACTGATGCATCTGGCCGGTCGACCAGAACTCCTGTGACAGCTCTCTTTTCTTCCTCGAATTAACTCAACGAATTGCGTTAATTCCTTTCAAAACCTGTAACACAATATATACGCGCCCAAACTTGCGCACAATCCCAGAGTACCAAGTCTAAAGTCTTAAAAAACTAAACCACAAAGCAAAATTGTCTAAGTCTAAAACAAACAAACAACCAAAAGTCTTAAAACAGAAAAATAGTCTTAAAAATCAGAAATGCAAAAGCACATCCGCGAAAGATGCGGAAAATCTCGGACCAAGGCTTATGACTACACGCCGTGGCCTCCACTGTGCTTGTCTTGATAGCCAAGCACGTCTCCACCCCATCACACATCATATGTGACGGTCCACCATCTCCAGCATCCTCTTTTTTCTCTTTGTCCTCCTTATCCACCTTGTCGGGTTCATCATCCGATCGATAACTCAAAAGTCCAAGGCCTCCTCTTTGCACTATAGGTTCTTTGACGGTTGGTTCAACTCCTTGCTCTTCCATCTTCCCCAAACCAATTCCTGCAAAAGATGAAACAATAGTTTCCTCCATTTTGCTCCCAATCTGGGGCGGAGGTGTAATAGCAGGTATAGGTGTAGGTTCCAAAGTAGGAGAATCAGTAATGACCACATATTTCCTTTCGGAAGTCAAAGCATTGCATGTGATAGGGGTCATGGCATCCTTCTACCTATAGGACTGCCCAAAAATAATAGAGTGTTTTCCAACTTTGAATGTCAAAGTCCCACTCCCGACGTCGATTATTGCACCAACAATGTGCAAAAAGGGCCTTCCTAGAATTATAGGTATGTGGGCATCCTGGGGGATGTCCAACACGACGAAGTCAACGGGGAAGAAAAACCGATCGCTGCGAACGGGAATGTTTTCTAGCATCCCTATGGGCTCGACTGAGGTGCGGTCCGCCATTTGGAGCGTCATACTACTCACGGAGAAAGTGGTCATCCCTAATTTCTTAGCTAAACTTAAGGGCATGACACTGATACTAGCCCCCAAATCACATAGTCCCTTCTTTATGGGGAAGGTACCTATGTTATAAGGGACAAAAAAGATCCCTGGGTCCTCAAGCTTATGGGGTGCTATGACATGGGTTAGAAAACTCGACGACTCTTCTGTCAACGCAACCGACTCTACTTTATCTAAGGACCTCTTCCTAGTCAACAACTGTCGCATGAATTTCATATAGGCCGGGACTTTTGTACTAGTTCTAAAAACGGGACTTGAACGTTAAGACTCCTAATTACATCTTTGAATTTGTCGAAGGATACCTGTTCCTTCGTAGAAATAATCCTCTCCGGGTATGGAGGAAGAGTGGAGCCTTCAGCATCCGCGGCTCTCCGTAGGAATTTAGGAGCATTGTTTGCGTCGCATGCATGTGTTATTGCATTTTGTCTCACGTTTATTGCATTTCCGTTTTAAAAGTGTCTGCCTCGCCGGTTACTGTGGTTGGTCGACCACTGTCCTCGGTCGATCGACCACTCTCCGCTTCCTCCGAATTTCCCGTAGGTACTGGAACTGATTCTGAACTCCCTACATCGGTCGACCGACTGACATCGTTGGTCGGTCGACCAACCTCACTGGTACCCGCCTCCTTTTTCTTCTGTTTTCCTTTCTCCGCAGCCTTTGGACTACCAAGCTTAGTCCCACTCCTCAATGAGATGATATTGAGGGTCTCTTTTTTCTGGTCAGGTTGTGTTGGAAGTTGTCCCGGTGTTCTCGAATTATTCTTGCTCGCGAGTTGAGCAATCTGGGACTCCAACATTTTCATACCCGCCTCCCTAGCTTGGGATTCCTTCTGAACCATCCCCATAAGGTTTTGAATCATAGTTTCGGTACTTTGGGGTTGTTGTGGGACAAAATGTTGTTTTTGAAACTGTTGTTTATGAGGTGGGATGTAGTTTTGGTTTTGTTGTGGTGGGGGTTGTGGATTTTGAACATTTTAGCTGGTCCACCTTAGGTTAGGATGGACATTGCTCGGGTCATAAAAATTGTTTTGGCGGTAGTGTTGAAAGTCGCACAAGTTTCGTTTGGAGTTGTACAAAACTTAGAGACATGACCCTCTCCTCCACACCTTTCACAAGCGAAAGGTCCATCCGACACCGCATTAACTTGGTACATCCCCCCTTTGCCACCTCCACCAAGCTCGTACTTATCAAAACGGGCCACGAGAGCCTCAATTGCAGCTACAAACAGCTCGGTCTTTCTTTGATTACCACGTGAAGTCCTGTGCTCGGCTCGGTGGACCACAATATCCTCAGTGATTTTGAGACCCTTGGTCTCTCCACTATTCTCTTGGAACCTCCCGTTGGCCGCGACATCCAAGTAAGCTCGGTTGTCATCATACAACCCGTTATAGAACTGATTGCATAGAAACCATTGTTCAAATCCATGGTGGGTATGGATCAAACAAGTCTCTTGAAGCGCGTCCACGCCTCACTAAAATCTTCAGAGGGGCCTTGTTTGAAACTGGTGATCTGGGCCCTCAAAGCGTTGGTTTTCGACGCGGAATAGTATTTCCGGTAGAAAGCCAAGGCTAACGTGTTCCAATCTGTGACTCCCGCAGCAGTGCAGTCTAAATCCCGATACCATCCGTTGTTGAGTCACAGAGGGAGAAGATGGACATTGTTTGTTTAATCTGATCCTGGGTGACACCATCTGGAGGAGCTATGGAGCAGATGTAGTCGGTGAAGATCTCAATGTGCTTCGCCGCGTCCTCGTTAGTTGCACCCCCGAACTGGTTTTTTTCAACCATGGAGATGTAAGAAGGTTTGGCTTCAAATGGTTTCCCAGTTCCCGCAGGTAAAGTGAACCCTTTATAGAGGTCCTTCACCTGGGGCATAGAGTGACTAGCAATGCTTGCTTCTTCCGCCATGTTTTCTTCGGGTTTTTATGGCTCGGTGGTTGTGAAGGTGATGGGTGTTGGTGGTTGATTAGGTGTGGGTGGTTGGTTGTCAAATATATCCTCTCGGAACAAAGAAGACGGTGAACCTCCTTCTTTGTCTTGCTGAAACAATCTCCTCTGAGTCCTGAGGATATTCTCTAGCTCAAGGTCAAGGGGAAGTAGTTCTCCTTGAACCGACCTGCGCATAAGATGAAAACTACAAGAAAAGTGAGAACGGTTTAAGGAACAAAGTTCCTTAAACACAAAATAAGACAAAAAACAGAAAACAACTAACACTAGCGCTACCTCCCCGGCAACGGCGCCAAAATTTGATACCCGTCGTTGTAGGTGTCAAAGATAAAATTTATAATCCTAAACTTAAACTATAGACAGAGTAAGTCATTGTCGAACCACAAGGAGGATTGGAGTGTTAATTGTTTTACGTCTATGTCTTAGGGTAAAAATTGGGGGTTTTAGATTTAAGTTTGGTATTGCCACTAAGTCTAACAAAATAAAACAAGAACAAGACTAAAAGTAAGATGTGAATAAATCTTGACAAAAGAGATGTTAGGATGATTGGGTCGTTATAGCTACGATGGCAGACGGTCTAGGTAAACATGTATTGCATTCATGTAAGGGGTATAACAAATCCTTTCGGTCTATGTTATCTAGTAGCTCATTTCGGCCTATGCTATTAGTTCCTAGGTCTCACAAATATTGGGTGTCAACAATATAGGTGATTCCTAATGTCTAGGCCACATACCCTTCGGCCTTAGTAACCTAACTGTCTTAAAACGTTAACTAATGCCTTTCCCTTATCTTTTTATCCCCGGGTCGGTCATTATTAAGCATCCTACAAGTCTCCCTACGGTCTCATTTAAATATATTGCAATTAACGAACAAAAAAAGGTCTGATCATACACGAAGTCGGTCGACCGACAGCTAACCCGGTCGATCGACTAACCACCTCAGTCGACCGACCAGAGAAGCCAGTCGGTCGACCAAGATCTGCTACGGGTTACCCTAAATTACGCCATCTACGCTATTACTCGCCTACATCCTAACATATGGGTTTTAGCTAAGCATAATAATAGTAAAAACAATAACTTTAACAATAATAGCAATAAACATGATGATTAAAACAGTAAAAACTTGATTAACAAGCAATCAGGGTTAGGGATTCGAACTATCCGTTCTAATCCTAATATATGAAAGCTGTAAATAAACTGAATAGAAATAAGAATTACCGTAAACAATGAGGAATAAGAACTGAAAGTTTGAATGATGTTGATAATCGTGTGGGAACAGAATGTTTGCATAGAAACTAATCAAGAACTTTATTGTAGACTAACTAATAAGAATTATAAAACTTAGATTAAGAAGTAAAAAATGATTAGGAGATTAAAGACTAAATGATTAATACAATGAGGATGATTAGTTTAAATAATACTCTCTGATGACTTCTCTTGACCTAATCACGCATCCTTGGGCTTAAACCTCTTTTCTGATTTTTCCAAATCCCGCGCTTTGGTCGACCGACTGGTGATGCTGGTCGGTCGACCAGTTATCGGGCCCATAAATATTTCTGCCTTCGTAAACAAATTTCTGAATTTCGATCACCGGGTATGTTGGTCGACCGACCAGTTTGTTCGGTCGGTCGACCGAAGCACCTGATGTATCAGCTTCAAAATCTTCAGAAATTGGTCTTTTGGTCTTTCAAACGCGCCTCGAACTTCGTTCCTTCGTTGCTCCTTTGTTCCTTTAGCCATGCAAAACTCTTGAGGATAAACTTGGCTCGAAATCGTCTCATTTCCGCATAAATTTGCCAATGTGCATAAAAATACGAAAGTAGACGAAATAGGGAAATAATGACTAAAAACTCGTAAATGAGCTCTGAAATGCGTGTAAGATGAAGTGTAAAATGAAGTGTAAAACATCATATAAAAGACACGCATCACACGTATCAACACCTTCGACATTTGGCCTTCCTATATTAATCTGGTCGAACAAAATATGTACCAGGGTGTAGCTGGAGAGGATCCACGCAAGCATATGGAGATCTTTACTGATTACTGCTCAACAATCTCGGTGTCGCAGACGGTGACTCATGATAGGATTAAGGAAGTCCTTTTTCTTTTTTGCTTATCCGAGGGAGCTAGGGAGTGGTACCGTGACCTTGACAGGGAAGCTGCTAATGTTACTGACTAGGAGTCTTTAGCTCTTGCATTCTACAAGAAATACTATTGCCTCAAAAGACCAATGTCATCCGTTCCCAAATCACAAACTTTAAAAAACACGGAACGGAAATCCTCTACGAAGCTTGGACTAGGTTCAAAAAATTAGTAAGGGCATGTCCTCATCACGGTTTCCAACCGTGGTTTATCAGCAACCAGTTTTACAACGGGTTATTTGATGATCACCGAGCTATTCTCGATGCTATTGTGGAGGGAAGGTTCCAAAAGGAGACCGAGGATGACAAAGGCTAGGGTATAATTAAGGAGATGGCGAATCAATTTACTGAGTATGGTAATCCAAGATTTGGGACAAGAACTGTAGCCAACATGAATACTGATGGCATGGAGGCTAAGCTAGATAAGTTGGCTGCGCGGTTTGACCAATGAGACAAACAACAGGAGGGAAGTCAACAGACGGTTCACCTACTGCAAAAGGGTGAGCCAATGATGTGTGAGAGATGTGGAGGAGACGGGCATTCCGCTATTAAATGCCTTGCAGAAAAAGAGCAAGTTTTCTCCTTTCAACAGTTCAGACAAGGAGGAAACTTTTATAACCAAAACCAAGTTCACCCCAATCTGAGGTGGACAAGTCAGAATGTGCTCAACCCTTCCCCACCACCTCAACAAAACTACATTCCCCCTCACCGCAACCAACAAAATTACCAGAAACCGCCATAATTCCAGCCATCACAAGCTAGTGCCTCCTCATCTGGATGAAATTCTGAGATAAGTGAGTTGAAGACTTTGGTTCAATACTTGGCATCCCAAATGCAAGCTGGGAATGCGTCAATCAAGTTAGTAGAGTCGCAAATTGCCTAATTGGCAGTTAAGCAATCGTCCCGACCACAAGGACAACTTCTCTCACAAACCCAACAGCATAATAAGACAATCAATATGGTCAGGTTGAGGAGTGGACGCGAGTATGAGGGGCCAAGTGTTGAAGTTTCTGGTCAAAAAGGTGAAAAAGACAGAAAAGAAGAAGCTGCAACCGGAGTTGGGATCGATCGAGTAGTTGTTAGAACACGATCGACTGAAAAATTGGAAGATTCACTTGACGAGCAGATGTCAGAGCTCGATCGAGTGAAGTTGATAGAGAAGTCCTTGATCGAGCAACACCACTTGCTCGATCAAGTAAAGCAGAAGAAAGGATCACTCGATCGAGTGATCTGATGGCAGAAAACACTCGATTGAGTGTTCTTCAGAAAAGACAAGAAAAAAGAGAAAAAAATCAGGCTGATTACGAGAAATAGTGTACGGAGCGTCGTGTTGATATGAGAGACATTCCGTACCCGTCCAGGCTAGTAGAGAAAGAGTTTGCAAGATTCGCGGATACATTGAGAGAACTGAAGGTGCATGTGCCGTACCTTGAGCTGCTATTAAAGGTATCTTCTTACTTAAAGTTTATGCGTGAAATTGTTATGCGTAAGCGAAATGTGGAAGTTTTTGAGATAGTTGCTTTGGCGGAGGAGTGTTATGCATTACTCCAAAACAAGAGTCCACCCAAGCTAGCCGACCCAGGTAGTTTCTCGATTCCTTGTCAGATAGGTACCACACGATTGATAATGCTTTATGTGACTTAGGGGCCAGTGTTAGTGTGTTACCCCTATCTCTAGCAACTAAGTTGGTTTTTTCAAAGTTTAAGTGTACGAACATTACAGTATAGGTGGCGGACCGTAATGTGTCAAGGCCACTAGGCATTTTAGAGGACAGTCCTGTTCAAATAGGAGAGTTCTTTATTCCTGTTGATTTTGTGGTTTTGGACATTCCTGAGGATTCTTACACCCCTATCACCTTAGGTAAACCTTTTTTGCATACTACGAAAGCAGTAATCGATGTAGGTACCAAAACATTGACCTTTCAGGTGGGTGGGGAGGACCTAGTGTTTAGGCAGAGTAGCACATCTCGGTCACCTATGACGGTTATTCCATGCTATTCCATGTCTGATGATGTTTCTGTGGATGTGGAAATGTTACAACTAACGCCTCTGCCTCAGTTTGAGAGCAAATTAGAGGACAATTTTATGATCATTTATGATGCAGGTACTGAGCCAGATTACAACCCGGATGGACGGGGTTGGTTAGCACTGAAGAACGGGAGAAAGAATCTCAAGGAACAAGCTGATAAGAAGAAAAGGACGTCAAAAGACTATGTCATGACATACGATCCTGCCGATTATTCTATTATTTGGAAGTTTAGAGCTGATGCTGTCACATCTGCGGAAGAGAGTTCTGCAAGTCAGTAGCCCTGTCGTGGGCAATAAACTATCACTTTTCTGAACTTTTTGAGCCGGGCTTGCAGCCCTGTGCAACTTGTAATAGATATTTTTACTGTTTTTTGACTTAGACTATTGCGTTGCTTGAATTTCTAAACTTTTAGTGCGAATCCGTAGGTAGAAGTAGAGACAATTCTTGTATCCGACACAATTTTTGTGGTTTTGTATGTTTGTGGTTTGTTTTGGTGCTCATGTGCAGATACGGACGAATGAATGGAAACGGAAACGAAGAAAAAGGAAGAAAACGAGCTTCATAGTGGCAAAAGCCTCGATTGAGTTCTGCATTTTACTCGATCGAGGGAACCTCAGTGAATAAATGGTCGATCGAGTGGAAGATTCTTCGATCGCGGAAAATGCAGTCGAGGAGTTGCCAGTACTGAGAACCACTCGATCGAGTGGAACCCAGTACTCGATCGAGCAGATTCCCCCTAAGTGACTTACTCGATCTAGTAGATTCAGTTGCTCGATCGAGTAAAGTCCAGCCTATATAAAGGGAGTTCCTTGATGCTCATGCTCATTTACTCAATTTCAGCTTTTCGAAACCCCTTCCCTTCGATTCCTCTCATTTTCTTTGAATTTTTGCAATCTAATCACTCAATCTCACTCATAATCAACTTAATTTCGATAAACTAGTAAAAGCCCCATCAATTTTTAGCTTAATTTCGAGTAATTGGAAATTTTCGAAGCTAGGGTTTGCTCATTCGAATATTTTTCGAAATTTGGTTGCTTTTTTTTTATTTTCTGGTCTAATCATCATCTTAATCATCAAGTAAGTCGTTTTTTAGCTTTAATTTCAGTTTCGCTTACCGTTTTTTTCCCCAAATTTGGAATTTAGGGTTCTGAAATTGAACTTGACTGCGTTTTTTTTTCGATTTTAGCTTGATTTGTGGTGATATCTATGTTGATTGTGTGTTTGTTGTGCAGCAATGGTTGGGAAATCTACCACCATAGCTACCACCAGCACCACGGCAGTAGGCACAATGGCTGGCCGTGTTCCGTCTTCTTCTGCAGCAACAACCACCACCGCTATGGTGGTTGCTTGTCCACCTACGCCTGCTACTGCAGACACTACTCCACCAGGAAACACAACGTACTACCCCACCACCATGGCTCCCATCGCTTCTTCCTCAGCTAATAAGGGAAAGGAGAAAATCCAAGTAATGAGCCAAAAGGGTCGCAAATCGGTCCTTGGGATGCCACCACGCCGCGCACCATGTCCACCAGCTATACCTGCGATTCCCTCAATCGAGGAAATCTCTGAGGTAACTTTCGCTTCCACCCATCAGAGAGGTCAGATGGAGGTTATAGTCGAGAGTTACATTCGTTGTAGCTGTTTTTTGTACCGTCCTGACTTAGATCGCCTAAGCTTGACTAGACCCATAGTTGACCTATTGACCGAGACGAGGATGTACGGGTTAACGACCATGGAGGAGCCCACCTTCCGAGTGCGTACCTTGTAGTTTTTCAGCTCTTATTCTTTTACGGCCGACACTTTCTTAGCTCACCCGACCGAGCCTTGCATTCATTTTCGACTCCGTATTGAGTCGTATGCCTAGACATTAGCTAGGTTTGGGCAGGTATTGGGGAATGCCAGTGACGGACCTTTGAGACCTCTGAGGAACCTAGTTCCTCAGATGTGGGTAGCCCTATCCGACGTACCTTTCGCTAATCGAAAGGTTGCCCACATTCACACCCCTGTAGTTCGTATTTTCCTCCGCCTGCTAGGAAAGACCATCTCTGCGCGACCTGAGCCCAACAATATTAGGAACACCGAGTTGGCCATCGTCGCGGGGTACCTCAACATCGACAGTGGTACCCCTTTTGTCCTTAACATAGCCTATTTAGTGGCTACCCACCTTAGCGACATAGGTCGCAGAGTCACCGTCGCTGTCGTAGGCGGCTGGCTTGTCACCTGGATTTACCGTTACATTTTTGGCACTAGGCCTGGTGGTGAGCCCGTTTCCTAGGACATGTACCTTTCTGTGGCATCCATGTCCAGTTGACCCGGTTTGCCCATGCTGATCTCCGGACCTGGAGAATTGTTGGGGTACCCACAGTAGTTCTCTCTTCAGACTCACTACCCACACTTTCACCCCTCACCACCGTCGAGGGGGTGAGACTAGACCCACCATCATACCGCATTCCTTACACAACCTTCTCTGCGAAGAGGAAGCAATCTTCACGTGAGAGAGAGGTTAGAGGCCCTCATCATCACAGACGACCAGCGCTCACACCACTACACAGACCACCACCACTTTCACCACCCCTTCACCTACCACTTTCACCACCCCTTCATCATCATTATCATCTACCCCAGGTTTTCCCGCCTATTTCATTTTACCTCCACTTTTTGAGGTACCACCGGTCGCAGACCGAGGGTACCGTGATCCTCTTCTTTTTTAGCTTCTTAGGGCCCAGTCTGTACTTCAGAGAGACCTAGCCTTCGCCAGCTTTCCAGATTACGATGCGAGGATGCGCACTGGCACATTCCATCCTCCTAGTGGCCCTCACCCCTCTTTCTACCGATACCCAGATGGCGGGTACCCATATCTGTAACACCCCCATTTATTTAAGAGTCTTTAGCCAGACATTCTCAAATAAATATGACTGTTACCATCTCGGAATGACCGAGGTAGTGAATAACAAAGTAAAGCAACCAAAGTACTTTATATGAATTTGATAAAATTTAAACTTTGATATTACAGAAACTACACAGCATAATAAAAGTACAACTGATGAGTACTCTATATGTGATATAATTCTAAGTCGGTCCCAAGTCTGCATCTCACCTTCCCGTCCCAGCTCCTAGCTCAACTGTCTCCTTCCTGTAGAATCTACTCCCCATTCCGGATCATCGTAGGTGTCACACGAATATCCAGGGTCAACGACGAGGTTGAGTAGACAAATAGATAAAACATAACAACAATAGAAAACAATACACTTCCATCTCCATACCATCTCAGCAACTACTTCCCGATCAAACACCACTCCATATCACATGACCCAATATCACACAACTCCATATCACAAGACCCAATATGACACCACTCCATATCACAAGACCCAGTATCACACCACTCCATATCACAATACCCATATCACATAACTCCATATCACAACACCCACAATTCTCTTCCCTGCATCATATAGTAGTATTCAAGGCAAAACAATAACAACATCTCAACAACAATGTTCGGCATCATATACCAATCTCATAATAAACGACCAATCTCATTCATGACATAAATATAACTCACAGTCAAATCCCCCTACCTCTATTTGCAGAAAGACAGTCAACAGATCCTAGAAATGTTCCACGCGGAAACCGTCACCTAAACATATAATATTCAACGATTACAACCTTTACCAAACCCTATACTTAGAATCGTAACAAAAATGCCGAATATAGTAACTTCTAAAATTGGGAAGTTTACAAAATATAAACTTTCCCGAAATAGCAACTTCCCTAAAATAGTAACTTCCCGACTCGTAAAGTCCCTTAAATAATAACAGCATTAGAAATTACAAACATTACTAATAATAATAGATAAAATAATAATAGGATTATTACAAAATAATAATAATATGACTATGCATCACCACTAACTTAGTAATTATAATAATAATAATAATAATAATAATAATAATAATAATAATAATAATAATAATATTTTAATATACAAAGACTTGAACCACGAGAAAGACATTATACAACAACGCATTACACCGCAATATACGGCCTGACCATCCCTATACCGCGCCTTCACAGCCCTTCAACTGTTGGAGCTTGTGTCCTCCACATGTAGTGTGATAACGTCATTGCACATACCCTTGTACGGACAGGTGGGAGATTGTTGGGGCTGGTGTCCTTGACAGTTAGTACAATGACTTATTAAATCTCTTAAAGGATCACAAGGGCGTACTTCAGTATTATTATCAGTTGATCCACGTTTATCAATAACGGTTGACTTGCTAGATAAGTTTGACGTTATTGTCATACGGATGGCGGTGATCAACTGGTCCCTATACGTCACACCTATAGGACACGTTTGAGAGATGTGAAGGTATGAAAATACAGCCACATTTATGCCGGATATGACTAAACAATTAGTCAGAGGTATTGACTATTAAATTAGTCAATGAGATGTTGAGATTGGAGCACGAGTTGCTGCAGTCTCGAGAGGAACATACGTGATCCAGCTTCCAAGTGGATTCGAGTTATCTTTGTATAACTGTTATTATGTTCCTAGTTTATCCAAAAATATTATTTCTGTTTCTGCACTTGACAAACTCGGTTTTTCATTTGTAATAGAGAATAATAGCTGTATTTTCTCATTACACAATATGATATATGGCAAGGCAGTTTGCATGAATGGAATTTATGTTTTAGATCAAACCACCGAAATATTACACGTGAATAACAAGAGATTAAAGATTGGTGACAGAGATCAAACTTACCTATGGCACTGCCGTATGGGACATATAAATGAGAAACGCGTAAAACAGCTCATACAGAATGGAGCTATCTCGGCCTTTGATTTCGATTCATATGGCACGTGTGAATCATGTCTCATCGGTAAGATGACTCGTATTTCCTTCAAAGGTGTTGGAATGCGCGCTGCCGACCTATTAGGACTCATACATACGGAAGTATGTGGCCCTATGTCGATCAACGCACGAGAATGCTATAGGTATTTCATCACTTTCACGGATCATTTGAGTAGATATGGCTATGTCTACTTGATGAAGCATAAAAGTGAATCCTTTGAAAAGTTCAAAGAATACCAGAATTGGGTACAGAACCAACTGGGAAGAAAGATTAAAGCACTTCGATCTGATCGTGGTGGCAAGTATCTTTCTCACGAGTTTGATCAGCACCTTAAAGACTGTGGCATCGTTATACAGTTGACTCCACCTGGAACACCACAATTAAATGGTGTGTCCGAACGGAGAAATCGAACTCTACTTGATATGGTTCGATCCATGATGAGTCAAACCGTTGTGCCTGATTCATTGTGGGGCTATGCTCTTTTGTCAACCGCTCTAATACTTAACCAAAGTCCGTCTAAAGCTGTTGACAAGACTCTATACGAGTTATCACTACTACAAAAGTTGCTTACTACATAGGATTTTTTGACTAATAGACATAGGTTTTTGAACCGATGTAGAGTTCAGTTATGTCCTTTAGTTTGTAATAGACATAGGTTGTACAACCGATGTGCATTACTGTAATGGACATCGGATGTTTCAAAAATCCTATGTCTATTGCTTATAATGGACAACGGACTTTCGTAAAATCCCATGTCTAATATGTAAAAATCCTATGTCCATTAATGTTATTTACATCAGTTTTTCCTTAAAAATAATCCTATGTCGATTGTTGATTTTTACATCAGACTTTCGTTTAAATCCCATGTCTATTGTTGTTATGTACATCAGTTTTTTACAAAATCCCATGTCTATTATTGGGTAGTATACATCAGATTTTTTACAACCTCTGTCCTTTAATGTGGTTTTGTTTAAAAAAAAATTGGAATCAAAATTCCTGTTGCCAATATAATGCCAAAATCCGTGATTGTACGAAAACGGAGCCCTTTCATTACTAATTACGACAACAAAAGTCGTTCGTCGTCATACATTGTTTCAAGAACGAACCAAACAAAGGTCGTTCGTCGTGATACGTACAATAATACATATATACTGTTAGAGTGCAGAAGACGCCCAATGTTATCGAAATCAAACTACATACATTACTAATAGCTACGGCTAGAGGTAAAGAAAATAGTTTGCCCACAAGTCCCGAACCTCATCAAGTTCTTCTTGTGAAAATGGAGTTGTGTCTTGAAAAACCTGTCAATAGTGCACATAACGGGCAGGAACAGTAAGAGAAATTCAACACACATACACACGTAAACATACTCCGACAGACATACACAAACATACGCAGACAGATAGACATACACACACACAAACAGATACACACACAGACTAGTAATTACTCTAAACTCTAGACAATGATATTGAACATAAGACATTAGGAAAACAAAGGGATGCATATACCAGCGGATCAACTCTTGACGGTGAGGTAGCTGCTATAGAATACCTGGCACCGCACAAGTAGACAGAAAATAAAGAAATTTACCATCCAAATTGATGTAAAATAAAGTTGAATATAAGAAGTTGGAAAAATTTGCTTGAATTAGCTTGCACAGCAGATTGCTAGGTAGATCCAGGCAGGAACAGTAAGAGAAATTCAACACAGCCACGAAACGATATGAGACGATACATGAACATAGCAATACGTATCTTGGAAAGGCTAAAGCTATTCTATTATTGACTTCAATAAATTGCCATAAGACCACTTCACTGGGGAACTTAATTCTACTTTCATAAGGCCAATTACGTCCAGTTTCATACTAGTGTCCTTGAAATCCCTTAGTTCACATTTCAATTCAACATAGATTTTCCATACTTCAGGACCATACTTATCCATCAAATCCAGATTTTCTAACCTAGATGTAAACCATTAAACAAGAAGATATATTACTAATTAAAACACGAACTGCGACATAATCCTAAATTACCAACACCATAACAGAACTGACCATAACAGAACTGGACTGCAAATGAAAGGTTGAATAAGATGATAAATACCTTTCAGAAACCACGTTTGCAATTTCAGTCCACCTGTTACCAAATATCTTCTGAGCCTGCAATATAAACTAATTATCATGAAATACTTAGTTTTCGTGGCAGTGCATCAGCCTGTTCAAGTCATCCTCAAAAACTTGATCTTAACAATATAGCATGCAATATAAACTAATTTTCATACAAAACTTTTTAGATCGTCATTATAAACAAAAACATATAAAGAACCAGATTCTATCTAAATGAGATATGAGCATTACCTGCAAGAATAGGCCAGGTGCTGATTCAAAGAGTAAACCATTTATTCCAACCAAATAGACAGTCTTAAATGCGTTTATGGCACCAGGACGAGCCTGCAAATATCAAATACACTATATACATGAACGAGGGAATACTTTTTTTTCATTCTTTGCTATCATTACCATAAGTTGAGTCTATTTCAACTGATTAGATTAGACAGAAGCCTTGCAACTTCCAGCATCATGTTAAATTGAGTCATGGTTGATATTACATATATAAGAAACAAGAAACTAATCCTCTTAGAGTTGGCCTATTGACACCAGTTAGGTTTTCAAAGCCTCTATACCTGAGAGCAAATCACTTTAAAAATGAGAAAAAGGGAAAATTACTGTCACTTAAAGTTGCACCGAGGCCTTGAAATGAGAATGAAGAGTGTGAAGAGGTGTGATGTTCTGCCATTCTGCCACAATTTTCAAGTAGGCATCAACATCTTAGATGTCTGGTCATGAAGTCATGGTTGATAGCTGATTGAGTAGTTCCTCTTTGTCTAACTACACGAACATATTAGATTATTAGTCACTTACACATTCAGACCTTCAGAAACACAAAACATGAATAAAACATTTGTCAATGATGTAGTTTCATTAGCGAGACAAACCTTAACGATGCAATTGTTGAACAATGCAACCACAAGTCCGTCAGCAGTTACAATTCTGAAAATAACTAGTAGTCCGTAGTTACAAGAGGAGAAGTTGAATAAGAGGGAGAGATGCATAAAAGGGTTGTTTTATGTTTTCGAAAATGATATAGTGGGTAGTTTGAGGATAAATTACCTTTGTCTTTGACAATTCGGGTGGAGATATCATTCAAAACTAGAGCAACTTGAGAATCAGTTAACATAGATGCTTTGCGTAGTTGAATCAAGTCGACAACCAGTCTGGAAGATGAAAAAGACAAGATGGAGCATAGGGTATTGTATATTATGGTATGCTAAAGTATATACGGATTAGTAATAATAATGATATAGAGATGTTACCTTATTAATGGGGTATATACGGATTAGCACTTCTTCGCCCTCTTCCTCCCTTACTTTGCACCGAGCTCCGTCTTCCTGGACTTGTCCAAATTAACCTCTAGGCGGTTGACTCACTAAACTAACATCCACAACCAATAATGTAACTCAAGTTCAAGTCAATACTCGCATATAACATACAGTAAAACCGATAAATCAAGCAAATCCGATAAATTGAATAATTAAACAACAAAATAGTCAGAACTTTTAATTGAAATAAAACAATAATGAGGAACAAAACCGCCGCCGCTAGTACTAGCTCCTACGCCGTTAAAACCGCCGCCATTGGTGTACAAGTGGTAGTCGCTGCCACATAGTCACAAGAAAGCTAACCCAGATGGTACAAACCCTAAGAAATATCAGAACTTTTAATTGAAATAAAAGAGTAAATATACCCAAATTGAGGAACAAAATTAGGGTACAAACCCTAAGAGGAAAGACGAGAGACGATGGTGCGCGAAAGTTGTAAACATAGGGGCCGTCATGGTGCGCAGTGGAAGCTAGTGCGTGGTGGTAAGTGGTGTCTGGCCACCTTGCTCGACGCCGTGGATTGAAAGGGTGCGAGTACTGTGAAATCGTGAGGATGAGGGAAGGAGTAAGGAAATAATAAAGGGTTTGTATTGTTAATTAGGGAATTTATGTGATGAGTGATTGTTATTATTAAAAAATGAAATGCAATAGACATGGCTTGTGTCAGAAATCCGATGTAAATAAGCATGTAATGGACATGGGTTTTACAAAACATCCGATGTCCATTAATATCATCATTCATGGACATAGGTTGTAAAAAACAACCGATGTAAATAATCTTATAAGGACATCGGATTTTTGAAAAAACCTATGTGCATTATTTACTACATCGGATTTTAAAAAAACCTATGTGCATTAACTGATGTAGTTAAGAGGTTTTGTAGTAGTGTATGGAAGGGAACGGTCCCTAACTTGTCCTTTATTCGGGTTTGGGGCTGCGAAGCTTATGTCAAGTGGAGACACGAGGACAAGCTAGGCCCGCGATCGGTCAAGACATACTTTATAGGTTATCCAAAAGGAGCTTTTGGTCATTACTTCTACTCGCCAACCGAACAACGTGTTTTTGTTGCGGCTAGTGCGACGTTCTTAGAGAAAGAATTTCTCGAGAACAAGTCGAGTAATAGAACCTTCGATCTATCGGAGATTCTAGAACCAACTACCGAGCAACCATTGGAGGAAACAGTTCCTTCAACCTCGGCTGCGGTAGATATTCCTGAGGAACCTAGGAGGTCGGGAAGAGTCTTTATTCCTCCGGACAGATACATTGGTATGGTCGAGGAACATGACATAGATGACATCTTACTCCTAGAGGGTAATGAACCCACAACCTATAAAGGTTCCATGACTAGTTCTAACTCAAAGCTATGGCTAGAAGCCATGCAATCCGAAATGGACTCCATGTATGAGAACAACGTGTGGGATCTTGTGGACCTACCTGCATAGGTACGCCCCCTCCAATGCAAATGCCTTTACAAGATAAAGCATGTCGTGGAAGGACAACAAGATATTCACAAGGCAAGACTAGTTGCTAAAGGTTTCACCCAAGTGCCAAGTTTGCACTACGATGATATCTTTGCACCCGTAGTCATGCTACGTTCCATTCGGATTATCTTAGCGATCGCCGCATTTCATGACTATGAAATCTGGCAGATGGACGTTAAAACCGCCTTCTTAAATAGTTATTTGGAGGAAGAGTTGTACATGGTACAGCCCGAGGGTTTTATTGATCCAGAACACCCTAAGAAGGTTTGCAAGCTTAAGCGTTCCATTTATGGACTTAAGCAAGGATCACGGAGTTGGAATCATCGCTTCGACCAAGTGATAAAATAAAATGGTTTCATTCGATCAGTCGAGGAACCATGTCTCTATATCAAGTCTAGTGGGAGCAAGATAGTCTTCCTGATATTGTATGTCGATGACATACTCCTGATTGGGAATGACATACCTCTCCTATCTTCGGTTCAAGCGTCGTTGAAAAACCATTTCCAGATGAAAGATCTGGGAGAGGCAAAAAGAATTTTGGGCATCCGTATCTACAGGGATAGACCACGACGGATGTTGTCTCTCAGTCAGAAGTCTTATATAGATAAGATTCTAGAGAGATTCAGTATGACGAACTCCAAGAAAGGGTTCCTTCCTATGGCTACTGGGCTTCACTTGAGCAAGTCTCAAGAAGCTAAGACATTGGAAGAGAAAGAGAGAATGAGTCGGATTCCTTACGCTTCGGCTTTAGGATCGATCATGTATGCCATGATATGCACACGTCCAGACGTTGCATATGCATTGAGTATGACGAGTCGATTCCAAGCTCATCCAGGTGAACAACACTGGATGGCCGTGAGAAACATTCTTAAGTACCTACGGAGGACTAAAGATTGGGGATTGACTTATGGAGGCGACACGACGCTCTGCGCCACTGGTTACGCAGATGCTAGCTTCCAAACGGATCGAGACGACTCGAAATCTCAGTCTGGATTCGTTTTTACTCTTAATGGCGCTGCTGTCAGCTGGAAAAGTTCTAAACAAAGTGTTACATCAGATTCTACAACTGAGTCCGAGTACTATGCCGCTTCGGAAGCAGCTAAGGAAGCAATATGGATGCGTCAATTCTTACAAGGACTATCAGTAGTGCCTAGTTCGAATGACCCGATCACCGTTTATTGTGACAATAAAAGTGCCATCTTCCAAGCAAAGGAGCATAAGTCTAGCAACAAAGCTAAACATTTACAACGGAAAGCTCATCTAATCAGAGATTACGTGGAGCAAAAGGAGATATTTATTGATAAGATCGCTACGGATGACAACATAGCTGATCCTCTCACTAAAGCATTACCACGTGATAAGCATGAAGGGCACATTAATTCCATGGGAATTAAATGTGTTCCTGAGTTATAGTACTCTTTTATGAATACATGTTATAGTTCATTTTCTTGTGTACTCTTTTACAACCTCATCGTTATGATAATTTTATGTTTTGTTTTTCATGTGGAATTGTACGCCAATTTTGAACACCACAAAGTGAACTGATTAACATTACATCGTTTTTAGTCCTTGATTACCCACTTGAGCTGATAAATCAGGTAATCATTTTGTGACGTTGGTTGATGGTGGGTTCAACGAGCCATAAATCAAACAGTTGACTGACCAATCACAAAGGCGAGTTATACAGATATCTCGTAGGTCACCCTGTGACAACGTTATGGAGTCCTAAATGTTTTATAACATTGGGTGCCAGGTTGTGGATAGGACCTCCATAATGTTCCTTAGAGTCGAGTCTTTTGACTTTCAACTGTCTCTTGAGATTAAGGCACATTCATTTTGTGAAATAGCTTCGCGACACCAAAGCTTGAACAGGTTAGCAATTTCATGATAAGTTTCCCTTTTCAAATAGGCAACTAATAATTTGATTTTGATCTTAGTAAGAGTCTGTAATCGATAGAACATTTCGTTTGTTGTCCTTATTAACTGCGTATCCTATGTACTTGCTGGTTGAATTAATGGTCGTCAGGGTGTATGAAGAATAAATGTTATGGCATGGTACCTGACTTCATTTTCTTTATTCTTGTTACACACTTTATATTACATGCAAACACCAGCCTATTACGACTGATTCAAATCTCATCTCTAAATGCAAATGTCAGGCCAAAGTAACTTTTCTATGTGAAAGTGCAGAAGAGACACGTTCCCATTTATTTTTTGTTGGCAGGTTCTCTGCAACAGTCTGGAATGTTGTGCAGGAACTGTTTGCTTTTGACACTCACACTGACAGTGTGCAGGAAGTGTTGTAGTGGTATCAGTCCCACAATCGATTTATATTTTGATCTTATATTTTGTTTTCTTTATAATTTTACTATCGATTTATTGGGCTTTTTGTGACATTGATGTTGTGTTTCTGCTCAAGGATGCCGGGATTTCACTAGACAAACATGCTCTAGTGCCATCATTCATGAGTCGTGCGAATAAAGTCCCTCATGCACCGTATTCTGATTCGATGTCCATGTAAGCTCCTTTTGGATCCTTGAACCACTGTTTTAAGTCTTGTTTTTCTGTTTTTATTTTTGAAACTTGAAGGTCATTACTAATGCGAACGATTTCTGAGCATTCAAATATGTCATGTATGCTCGTTAGTAGTTAGTTTGTGATAATGCAGTATGTAGTTTGATGGCCTATGTCTGTGTGGTTGATGTTTGGGTACTGGTTATCAGTTTCTGTACTATGCAGTACAATTAGTGTTGTTTCTGATGTTCAGTGCAACATTGTTTACTGAAGACTTTTATGGTAGGATTTTATCTGGTAGCATTCTCGTTTTTAGCCAAACTTCTATTATAGCAGCATTCTATGGCAACTCTTCTTGCTCTGCCTAAGCTTCGCATGCTCTATGCAGGGCTGGCAGTTGAGGGGTTTTGTAGTCAGATATGGTGTTGATACTGCAGATCATGCGTGTGTTTGCCGACCGTTTGTATGCAGCGATTTGCAGACTGATTTGCGGACTAGTCTTCAGCATATGCAGTGTTATGGTGAGTAGTGTTGGCAGTGGCAATTCTCGGTGGTAGCAGGTCTGTTTTGCAGACCAGTTTCATTCAGGAAGCATGTCTCAGCTATACTATTTGTGAGCATTTGATGAGTAGAAAGCATGCAGCAATTACTTTGCAGTCATGTATGGCAGCAGTTCTGTTATGATGCAGTAGGTTGCAGACTGATTTTGTAGGAAAATTGTTATGGTTTTTACCTGTTGGGGATAAATGGATTACCAGTTTTGCAGCTCTCTTATTCTCAGGGATCTGCAGTTTTTTTATGGGTTTTAATCAAATTGTAATAGGTGGTCAGTAGCTTAAGATTTGGTTTTCTTTCGGTATTATTTTTTGAATTTTGAAAGCTTGTAATTTGGTAATCGCAATTTTTATTTATGATATAAAATTTTGTTTGAGGCTATTAATTAATTCAATCACGTATTGATAAATAAAAGTCGTAGCTGTATGTAGTGTCTTTTTCAAATACTGGAAAAGCGTCGATAAAGACTGACACCTATAGGCGTTGTGGCTCTTGACACCAAAAAGCGTCGCCAAGGTCGACACTAACAAGCGTCGCCAAGGTCGACACTAACAAGCATCGAAAAATCTCGACACCCCAAATACTGACGCTTTATGAAGCGTCAATAAAAAAATGCCGACGCTTAAAAGCGTCGAAAATTGACCAAAAAAGCGTCAGGAAGTGGCGGGATGTGTTGTAGTGATATGAAGGACATCAGACATATTAAACCTCCGATGTGCATACATATGAAGGACATCAGATGTTTTAAACATAAGGATGATGGACATCAGACGTTTTAAACATCCGATGTGCAATAACATATGGACATCAGATGTGAGCTAAAGTCTGATGTGCATAAGGATGATGGACATCAGACGTTTTAAACATCCGATGTGCATTAGCAAATGGACATCGGTTGTACAACCGATGTCCTTGATACCCATAATGGACATCAGTGAACTCTACATCGGTTGCTAATCCGATGTCCATTACCATAAAAGTCCGATGTCCTTAAGGCTTTCTGTAGTAGTGAAGGGCCAAGAGGATTTTTTCTGGGTTATTTCATGTTGCGCTTACATCTTCAGGATTCGAGTTGAGGGAAATATCCAAACCCTTATCAGGATTTTATCATTTCTCAGAGCCACTCGAGTAGTAGTAACTGAAATGCATGACCATGCTCGAATACAGATTCGTTTTATCAGTTAAGTTGCTCTCTAGTCGGGGAAACCACTCTTGATACAAATTGATTGTAAGATACTCCTTTGCGAATACGGATTTGCAAATTGTCTTACATTGAGTGGGAGAAATTTTAAAAGGATATGAAAATTGGTTATCGCACCTACACTTGTACGGACAAGTGGGAGTTTGTTGGAGCTTGTGTCCTCCACATGTAGTGTGATAACGTCATTGCACATACCCTTGTACGGACAAGTGGGAGATTGTTGGGTCTGGTGTCCTTGACAGTTAGTACAATGACTTATTAAATCTCTTAAAGGATCACAAGGACATACTTCAGTATTATTATCAGTTGATCCACGTTTATCACTAACGGTTGGCTTGCTAGATAAGTTTGACGTTATTGTCATACGGATGGCGGTGATCAACTGGTCCCTATACGTCACACCTATAGGACACGTTTGAGAGATGTGAAGGTATGAAAATACAGTCACCTTTATGCCGGATATGACTAAACAGTTAGTCAGAGGTATTGACTATTAAATTAGTCAATGAGATGTTGAGATTATTATTTAATACGGATTAAATAATTTTAGGTAATACGGATTACATGATTAATTCGTAAATTAAATATAAACGGTTATATTTAATTAAATATTGAATTTGTGTATTAATATAAGCAGTTATATTAATTGAAATAATTATATAATATTGTATTTTTGTCAGACCATTATTAATGTATCGACTACATTAATATCTGATAACATGTATACAATTTATAATTAAATCCCGCGAATTATATTTTAGCATTAGGGTCGAATCACGCAAGAGGATAAGATAAGAGTGGAAAGCCCACTCTCACCATAGTCCACATTCGGCCGGCCGAGTATTACAAAAGGAGAGGAACTCTCCTTTTGTCAGGACTCCAATTTTACTGATAATCACATCTCAAGAAAATTAGGGTCTTTGAGAACTGCTTTCCCAAAACCCTAGATCTCACATCTGTAAAACCTCACAAATCTCTCCCCATATTGCAAGGTAATTGGAGAGCATTTATAGCACACGCGGCATCGTCTCAGACAAGTCTTGGGTGCAAGTTATAGGAGGGAATTTCCTTTAATTCCTGTTCTTAGGCCATCCGCGCAAAGGACCTAAGGTTGTACTCTTATTCATGTTGTTTTTCATCTTATGACCATAATTCGCATATGTTATTTTCGTTATAATCCTGGAAATTTTAGGGTGAATACATGTTTAATTTATTCCCCACATCAACTACCCATACTCGACACCAAGACCATACCCTAACCGCACCCATGACGCCACCAGGCTCGCCCCTGAGCCACGGTGGTTCCAGGGGTGAAGCCACTGCCCATCGACACTTCTAACAAACCCCAAAACACCCCCTATACTCGTCCCTGTCACAAACCCGTGTTTTTCCCCCACGACGACCACTGTAACAAAACCCATGTAACATCCCATATTTTCGTAAATAATATTTTAATGCTTTTAAAGTATTTTTCGGAAATAATATTATTTTAATAATAAATCGTAAGTTTTATTGTAAGTTTCCGTTAAGTTCCGTCTTAAGAATATTTTAATTCTTAAGATGTCGTTCACTTGGCATTTCATTTCCGACTTGAGTTTCCGTATCGCTTAAGAAAATAAAACCGACTCAAGTAAAGGTGAAAGGACAACATAAAACCCTACCAAAACCTCATTCATCGACATCTTCACCCTCTTTATTTCATTTCACTGTAAGAAAAGAAAACACCATTTTCACTTTTCTTAAAAGCTTCAAAAGACGATCTCGACCCCTTCCCGGACTCGTATCAAGGTAAATTTTATATTTCCGGAATCCTCTCGAGATTTTCAATATTTCTATCTCTTTCAATTTCCGTTTTGTTGATTTCGAAAAATGGGCTGTTTTGCCCCAAAACGAGTTTAGGCCTTAATTTCCGTTTTAATGGTTGTAGGAGTTGGATTAGAGGATCCCGAGGTCGACTCTTACGTGATTGAAGAAGACTTTGGAGCTTAAACCGCAAAATGGTGACTATTATGAGTACCTCGACCTAATTTGTTAAATTAACACAATTTGTGATGGTTGTGGTGTTGTTTATGAAATTGTGAGTTTATATTGTTTTATGAGTATAGGAATATGTTAGGATTTCGTTTTACATGTTCTTCATATGATTTAATTAGAGTTTGTGATGTTTCATATGCTTTATATGTCCATTTTTCAGTTTTTGGAGAAATAAAGACGGATACAAGTAATTGATGCTAAGATGGTTTCTTGTTGGATTAAATGCTTGTTTATGATTCATATTTATGTTTAACATGCTGGGTAAACATTGGTTGTTGCGATTTAGAAGATTGGTATCGATTCCTTGAAGTTTTGTAGGATTGGCGAATTGCGTTTTTATCGCTCAGGAACTCTGAGCCGGTCGACCGGCCGGCAGCCGGTCGACCGGCCGGGAGACGGTCTTGTTGTTTTTTTGAATTTTTAGAAAATGTGCATAGGACTCTGAGCCTGGTGGTCGGCCGTCGGTCGACCGGCTCTGAGATCCTATTTGGTGGAAGTTTTCGTAAAAGTTAGCTAGGGAAGGATTCCTAGCCGGTCGGCCGGCTAAGAATTTGACCCTCCTTTCGAAAGATTATAGAAGTAAGTTGGGAATGGACTCCCAGTCGGGTGGCCGGCAGCCGGTCCACCGGCTGAGGGTCCTATCCCTTGGATTTTGTATTGTTGGCTGCAGAATAGGAAGGGACTCCCAGCTGGCTGACCAGCGGACGGTCTGGCACCGGCTGAGAGCCCATGTTCTCATAAAACCGTCTTTAACTTTTGATCGGGTTGTCCGATTTGCTTGAGACTTGTTCCATGTGCTTTATATGCATGTTTGAAGTCCCCGGAGTTCGGGCGTCACTATATTGGGTTCGGGAATGGAGTGAGGATAGAGACCCCCCGGTCGGGTAACCGAAAGGGAAACCGGCTCTCCCTTAACTTAGTTTATGGGGTCAATTAAGTGTTGTTTAGAAGTCAGTAAAGTTAGGACTAAGGATTTGGTTGTAGTACATATCGGAATATGTCCGAGCATGGACCACTAGAGTACGATATTTGTTGATGTATGGATGCATGTCAAGATATGATCTGAGCAGGGATCCTCTAGCTTGACATGTGAGTGCTTGTGGCGTGACGGACATGTTTGAGCAGGGACTTCTGGACCGTCACGTGTATGGTTGATGCGGTAGGAATATGTCTTAGCAGGGACCTCTGTTCTACCGTGAGTTTGTATGACCGTAGTGGGTTTGGTCTGAGTTGGGATCCCGGTTTCACTACGAAGGGTAATGGTCATGACTGAGCAAGGTCAATGAACCATTATTAGCTAATTGGTATCCATCCGTGCCTGAGCAAGGGTTCACGGGTGTATGCTTGCTGATTTGTGTATACCTGAGTTGGGGTGTGACTTGGACACTGTTGTTTGTGTTTAGTTCTTGCCTGAGTAGGGGTAGGTTCTAGACATTGTTGATTGCATCTGCTTGCCTGAGTTGGGGTACAGTGTCAGATGTTGCTGATTGATTGTGTTATACAGAGTATTGTTTATCCTAATATTGTTCGTCCAAGGCATTGGACGACTCTTAGTCTGGTTTCGTAAATGGTTTGGAGTGAACGACCCCCCGGCTGGGCAACCGGAAGGGAGACCGGCTCTCATTTCAAATAGTTTCTGAAGTTAGTTGAGAGCCCTTGCATAGTATTGCATGTTGTTGTGAAAGTTGAGATATTGATATACATGCTTCACATGTTATAAATGTTGGAGTATGTTGGATGCTTTACGTGTTACGTGTCGTGAACAATAGGTGGCTAGGAGAACTCTAGTCACTCCCCACTGATTGTCACGTACATGTTTTTCATGTATGTAGGTACATGACAGGTTGATGGTGGGTTGCAGGAGGCTAGCGAGCGATGATCCGATCATCATTGACTTACCCGTTTATCGTGTAGCGAGACCTAGTTTTCGGTTATACACTTGAGTGCCTGTAGGGATGTGCCATCCTAGGCTGTTTTGTACTTATACTTTGGTACTTAGATTCACATAATTATCTATGTTTTGATCTATTTCAGTTTGTACAGTTTTGTTTTAATTCACCTCGTTTATCATGCATGTTGAAGTTTAAATTCCGCGTAAATTTTGACATGTTTGGTTGTTTTATTTTTCCGCTGCGACGAGGGGTTTTACAACCCATTCTAACACCGACACCCTACACAACGAACCACCACGAGAACCACCACGCTAATATTTGACTACCAAAAGACGAAAATACTTTAATCCACACACTAAATGTAAACGAAATGCTAATCAAATTCAAACATTAATAACCCCTTTCCCGAACTCTTTATCGCAACAGTCAATGAAAACCACCCCCTCACGGCGGTCATAGGTGGTAAAAGACGACTAACGAAGGTCCATATACGACTACAGTATGTCAAAGTTTAACAACATGTGATTATTAGCATGGTACAAATGATTATACGATGGTGATGACAATACGAAAAAGGAAACGCAGACAGGAGGAGAAACAGTCTTGGTGAACATACCTTAATCACAGCGTAATCGAACCACCCTAGGCTGCTCTAAACCCACCGTGTGAACCTCTCCTATACTCCTTGTTGTGTCGGCAGAAGGTGTGTGGTGACAGAATGTTGATTAGGGTAAAAATTAGGTTAGGGATGGCGGATGATATGTGACGGCAGAGTGGGGCTGTGTGTGTTTGTGTGTTTGTGACGAGGTGTGGGCTGTTTCAAAGGTAACACACATTTCGAGGCCCAAAACAGATGTGTGTCAAAGATCCCGAGTTCAACTCCCACCAACAACATATAAAATATCAACAACTATATCCGTTATGTGATAACCTAATTATTGAATTACTAACGTTCAAATAGTATCGACACGATAAATATAATAATAAATATTTAAAAAAAGACGAGGTATTACAATAACACACTTATTCGATAAATTAATTATCGAATACGAACGTTCAAATAACTATTAACACGCCCAAATAAAAAATAATAAAATATAATATAATAAAATATAATATAATAAAATAAGGAGTATTACAGTCTTTCCACCTTAAAATGAACTTCGTCGCGAAGTTCACCATCCCATGGTCAACAAACTGGTCACTAGGCACGTAACGAACACAAGGTGTGACATCATATAACATCAGAAACTAATAGAGGTACTTTTAAAACACGAAATGTCACATTCTACCCTCGTTAAGAAAACTTTGTCCCCAAAGTTTAACGTACCACTAAATTAAAGGATACTTCACGAAACACAATAAAATGCATAACAGAAGTAACCAAGATTATCAAGTATATTCAAACAATCACGACATACTACTTAGCCATGTCATAACAACTAGCCATATCATAATCATTAAGATTTTACAATCCTATCCTCCTTAAAACACGGTTACGTCCCCGTAACCTTATTATACAAATCCCAGCTCATTACGCCGTCTTACTCGCTCGTTACTTTATCTTATACCATCTCACTCCAAGTAACCAAGTATCGCACTCATCGTCGAATCTAAGACCAAAGACAAGGGGTGAGTGAACTGGCGGGATAAAACCGCAAATCAATACTTCCATTTCAATATCGATTTCAAACTCCGAATATTCCTCAATAACCAAGGTCACACTGGACCGTAAACACAATATGGCACAACGGCCTAATAACTCATAACTCAATGCCAGTAACAATTCTCATCTCAATTTCAATATCAATATTATCAAATATTCCATTAAAGGATCTGTTGAACACTTAGAGAATAAAACGCTAAGCTACTCACCCATGTGTCAAGGTCAAAGAATACAACAACCCGATATAACACTGAACTGCAATCTCAATCTCAAGACAAAATCAATCAGGGTCTTTGTTGACTCACGAGCAACTTAATCCCCTCAAACTCTATCCCATCAGCTAATTAACATGTCAATGTTCGTACCTTTACCAAATTCATTGACATGCTTGTATGTATACTTATAATTCCACAGTTCATAAAACAAGAACTTGTACGCTATACCAAACCAACCTAATACAGAATCATTATACATAACTCAAACTAATCAATTACCAAAAGTTTACCCATCTCACAACTCAACCCGTCTCCCAACAAAATAACGATCTTATCAATAGAAAACATTAACTATCAAAATAGAATAATAATTACTAATATTAAACTCAAATAAGCACTCATAAGAAAGCCATACCAATTATCATGTAAACATATAACCTCGAACAATAATAAGAGTATTAGGATCGGTAGAATCGTGTTACGCAGTAAACACAAAATCAGAGTAGCTAACACTTATAAGGAAATTTTTTTTGGTGACAGTCAATAAAAGCTCGATACTTCCCCATCCAGTCCATCCCTAGGATCACCTCAAAGCCCCCAACGGAAATTCTATGAGGTCACAATAGAAAATTGCTTCCCCGATTTTGATGGGTACACTCCCATAAACCCTATTACAAGCTATCGACTCTCCTGAAGGTATGGTCACTGAGTCCGCGACCCAGTCGAATCTCTCAAGTCCCAAGGCCTTAACATGATCTCTAAACACAAAAAAATGGGTGGCACCGGAATCGAAAAGTACGAAAGTAGGTTTAGAGTTCACAAGAAAAGTACCGGTTACCACATGAGCATCATCCTTGGCTTCCTGTTTTCCCATGGCAAAAAGCTTGCCACTGGATTTGACTCCACTCTGACTGGCACTAGATGTCCCAGCCTGCTGGTTCCCTTCTGCTCCCGTCTTCTGATTGCTTCCATTCCCATGGTATTGATTTTGGTACGAACGGTTCTGATTGTTGTTGTAGTTCCTTTGATAGTTGCTGCTGCCTCCAGACTTCGCACCCCCACCATAAGTTGTCATGGGTGTGCGATAGCCACTGCTACCATAAGACTGGGTGCGAGATCCCTGATATTCGGATGTAGGCGTACGATAACCCCCGGACTGATTCCCTCCAGATGAGCGACACACCGCCTGCTTGTAACCCCTCTTTCCATAGCTCAAACAAACTATTCCAGTTGCACCACTGCCAGAAATCCCACTCATGTGATTACCCCCACTCTGGTTCTTCACTCCTCCAGAGGCATTGCTGCTGAAATAACCACTGTACTTGTTGGTGCTCTGCTTTTTCGACCCAGAACCTTCAGTTACCGCTTCAGCCTTCCTCTTTTCAGACTTTGACTTCTTGTCCTCTTTGATCATCTCTGAGAGCCTCTCCGCCGCCCCAGCCCTTAAGTAGATGTCCCGGACTGTGGTGGGCGGAGCCGCAATCAGTCTCTTCTTGATATTGATTGACAACCCTCTCTCAAACTTCATCGCCAGCATAGCATCATCAAAACCCATGTCCCCCACATAGCTCACCAACTGGATAAATTTCCTATAATAAGCCTCCACCGTCATGTCCTCCGTCATCCTGAAGGTATCAAATTCCTCTCTCAGCTTACTTTTCTAAAATTCGGGTAGGAACACCTCATATAAGATCCTCTTAAATGCAACCCAGGCCACGAACTCGGTCCCATCCTCTCTAGCTGCCTCTCGGATCTCCCCCTTGTTCCCGGTCCACCAGTCACTGGCCATACCCCTCAGATAGTGGGCTGCTTGGTCAACCCTCAATTCTTCGGGGCAATCCACCAACTCGAACAGGTTACTGAATTCCCGGCACCAGGCCCCTAACAGATGAGGTTCCCCCTCCCCAGTGAATTGGGTAGGGTGATGCCTCGCGATAATCGTGCTCATCTTTGCGGAGTCCATACGTTTGGCCTTTAGGGCCTCATTCTCAGCTATCAAACGATCCAATTCTTCTTGCGTGATGTTAGCGACATTGTTTCTTCGCGGAGGCATACTATAATACAAAAGATCGAAAGAGATGAGTCCCGACTCATGTGGGCACCCATTTGGGTTAGGGCTATGTCCCTAGACAATAGAGTCTTTAAGCAACTACTAGATTGAGTAATACGTAACTATAACATGGCTCGGGGATCACATAACCGCATATCACTAGACATGATAAAATTAATGGTATAAGTCAAATCGCCTCATGCATCCATATTAATATACACCTTTTGTATTTATACAATTAAAATTCTTTCATGCTCATGCCCTTACTGGCTTTTCCAAATCGTTCACATATATACTAAGAGTTCTCATAACATTTCTAATATACCATCACTTCCATCACCTCCTAATCTACCCTTTTCTCTCGTATATGCACTCTGGGTTCCCGGGTAAAACTGAGAGGGCCAATGGTTCGGTGTGAGGGGGGGCCCAGACTCATACTTTTCCTTTAGTGTGCTCCTAACAGTCCTATCCCGGGGTTCATTTTATTTACTCTCCTACATTCATTAGGTTCATTAGGTTAGGCCTGAGGATCGTTCGCTCTGATATCACTTTGTAACACCCCCATTTATTTAAGGGCCTGTACTAGGACTCCCCAGATAAATAAGGGTGTTACCATCCCGGTTTCCCGAGGCAGTAGATACAAAGGAAAGATAAACAGTACTTTAATTAAAAGTTAAACTCCATAACATGTTCTTACAACTGTAATAAAACTGTCTTATGAAAAGTAAGTACAACTCATGCTAAACTGACTATGGTGATCTAGACTCTAGTCTGGTCCGGATCCAAGCTCTCTCCTCCCACAACTTCCCATAGTCTCAGCCACCTTTCAATCTGCTCCCCAATAATTTGGTTCATCACAGGTGATCACGAATACACAGGGTCAACCACGAGGTTGAGTAGAGGAAAAATAAATAAACAAGCTTATAATATATATATTGGGATCAATCATCCCTTAACTCCGCACCGATCCAACGCCAAATAAACTTCGCACCTATCCAACGCCAAATAAACTCCACACCGATCCAACGCCAAATAAACTCCGCACCGATCATAACGTATCACGGGAAGATATAAATGAATAGCTCATATAACAGTCAGGTTATAGCATAAGATAAACACGGAAATCACCAAATATTAACAGCATGTTCAACACTATTATCACAGTAATTCCCCTACCTCGAATAGCAGAATTGTAGATAAGTCCAAGCTCGCTAGAAGTGTTCCACACGAAACTCGCTACCTAAACACGTATATGTAACGAATTAATAACCTTCCCTAAACCCCTTAACAACCTATACATACTATAAATAGAAACCTTCCATAAATGGAAAGTTTCCAAAAATAGAAACCCAACATAAATGGAAAGTTTCTATAAATAGAAACTTTCCTAACTTAAAGATTTCCCGACTCATATACTTCAACTACATAGAACGAATAATATTGAAATCACGAAATACGACTTTATATCGATAGTAGTAAAATAATAACACTAAATAAAAAGATAACAATAAAAATAATTTTAACAATAATAATAATAATAATAATAATAATAATAATAATAATAATAATAATAATAATAATAATAATAATAATAATAATAATAATAATAATAATAATAATAATTCACCCTCCCCCTCACGGCTACAGCCCGCGCAACCCAGCAGCCCCACTTAACAGCCTCGTAACCACCACCTAACACCTTCCCCACCACCGACAACCACCAACTTAGACACCCACATACACCGGCCACCCTGCCATCCGACCACTGGACCACCGACCAGCACCGACGCAAAGATCCAGACCACGCAAACAGACCCGGTCCACCTCCTGCACTCTCTGACCGTAACCTTAAACCTGACATCGACACTCCCTGTCACCACTGACAACCCCTGAAAACACCAACCCGTTATCCCTGACACACAACCTAGGCACCATGGTGGTACCACCGCGTCGACCTCCCCCGAGTCAACGGTGGTACCACCCCCAAACTTACCTCCTGAACACAACCAAACCGTGACTGACACAACCAGCGGTGACAAAAACACCTTTCGACACCCATTGCGACAACCTATACCTACCGTGACAACCCCCTGATAACCCCTCACCCACCAGCCGTACATAAAAACAACACCAAGGTTACAGTGACTCTCTACCACCCTTCGAACAGACAACAAACACGGGCAGACGCAACATAATTATAAACGAATGTCAAATCCTTAACACGTACCTGATTTCTGACTCAAAACGAAAGAACTAGGCAAGGCCAATCTGACCGTGAAAACCTTCTCTCACTGCTGTGTGGTGGCGGCTGCAAAGCTAGGGTACTGGTGGTGTTGTAGATAGGTCAGAAGTACGGTAAAAACTAATCTTATATGACGGCATGGGAAGGGCTGCGTGAGGGTTTGAGTTGTGAGGGTTTCGAGAGTAGTATGGGCTGTTTGTGTTTGCACAAATATCGAGGCCCAAGACTCCTATCTAAAGGTCCCAAGCTCGAACCCCACAGACGACATAAACATAACTTTAAAAAAACATAAATAACTAGTACCCATATGAAGTATTAACTGTCGAATCTTAACCTATATTTAACGTCAAACAACTAAAACAACATCATAACTTTATAAATAAACGAGGGATTACAGTCATATGACAGTAATGTCAAACTCTAGCTAGCCAATCATTACCGATTAATGTTGGTCAGTTGACTATATAATTTCGAATCATCCCTTGCGCATTCTCGTCATGAGATTTAATTGTGTGATCGCACTATTGTTGAGGACACATATCCCAACATTCCTCTCGGTTTCTTTCATAGTATCTAAGCATTGTTTTAGAGGTAGGATTTGATGGTTGCGAAAATAGATTTGAATTGGAACCTATCATAACATCAACCAAATTATACATGCGACGATTTTGTTGCATATTTATTGTTTGCGGTTCGTAGAAATCTCCCATTCGTTGACCAAAAGAAATGATATTAGAATCGTTTAGGTTTGTTTCATTTTCAGAATGAGGCATATTTTTGGTTATTTTTGGTTAAGGGATAAATGTTGGTAATTAATTTTGTTGAATAGTATATCACATTTTCCTATGTCAAACATGTTATATAGATATTAGAATTCGGAAACACAATAATTTAGTTTATAATTATGTTAGACATGAAATGATGAAACAATGACAAATAAACTAACAACATGCTACACTAAAATGACGTGACAATACACTGACAATAAAATTAAGACATTACACTGACAATAAGAAGAAATGACAATACACTACTTGAAATGAAATGCCAGTATACTGACTTGAAATTAAATAAAATTGTTGTAAACTGAACTGATATGAAATGACGATACACTGACTTCTACTTTGACAATAAAACTAAGGCATGACAACTGAAATAAAGTGACCGTAAAACCCCTCGCAGCAGCGGAAAGTAAAACATACAAATATGCATGAAATTTGGCGCGAAATTAAAACTTTTGAATGAAATAAACTATCATGCGAGGTGTAATACTACAAAACTGAAATGCGGAATAAAATGAAAACATAAATAAGTACTAAGTATTAAATACAAGCACAGCCCGGGATAGCATATCCCTACAGGCACCAAAACTGAAATATCCAAACTAGGTCTAGCTAAACGATAAGGTAATAATCATACGATGAAGGATCATCGCTCGCTAGCCTCAACGTGAACCCCTGATACGTCTGCACAAACCTACATACATAAAACATGTACGCCACAGTCAGTGGAGAGTGACTAGAGGTTCTCCTAGCCACTTGTTGTCACAAACACATAACATATATTCATATAGTCAAACATGTATACTCCACCATAAATTTCATCATGTGAAGTACACTACTCATATGTCATTCTCTTACATTCACTTTCATCTAACATCATCATGATGTACTCATATATACATCTCATACAAGCATACATGCATATTGTCCAACTATGAAGGTTCAACAGTAAACTAAAGACATAACCTAAACATAACATACATTCACATTTACTAACTATGAAGGTTCAGCGGTTAACTTAAGACATAACCTAAACATAACACACATTCACATTCACTAACTATGAAGGTTCAGCGGTCAACTTAAGACATAACCTAAACATAGCATACATTCACATTCACTAACTATGAAGGTTCAACGGTCAACTTAAGACATAACCTAAACATAGCATATATTCAGCGAGTAGAAGGTTCAGCTGCCAACCTAAGGCATAACCTAATACCAAGTTCACTTTATCAAGCAAGGACTCAGAGGCCAACCCAAGGCATACTCCTTTGCTAATCATCAAGACACTAGATTAAGAGGCCAACTAAAGGCATAGACTATCATCCAAGTCACTCAATAACTAAAGGACTCAGAGGCCAGCTTAAGGCATACTCCTTTACTACATCACAAGACACTAGACTCAGAGGCCAACTTAAGGCATACTCTAGCATCCAACAATTGTATTCCAGGCACGGCATCAACACCATAGCTACCCCGTTTCACAATTGCTCTACTTGTCAGACGCAGAGGCCAATTTAAAGCATATTCTGACACGATCACATAAAACATGTCTGAGCTCAGAGGCCAACTTAAGGCATATCTCAGACACGACATAAATACACATATCGGGCTCAGAGGCTAACTTAAGGCATATCCCAATATATGACAACTTGTTCACGTATCAAACTCAGAGGCCAACTTAAAGCATAGTTCAATACGCATCAATACAATTTGCATTCAGTTTAACATAAATAACTAGGCTACTTACAACTCATTACATAACACAAGTATAGAAGGTAAGCCATTCAATTAAGATCCTTAGCAACCTAAGACTCCTCATTAATAAGCCTAACGATTACTATTAATTAACTAACTAGGTCCAACAAGCTTTATAAACAAACTTAAAAATTAATTAATTTAAGACAAGAAACTAATCACTTACTAATTCTTGCTTAATTAAATTACCCATTAAGAACTAAGTGTATTCCTCAAGTTATAACACTTAACCATACTAGCCAAACTAGTTTTAAACAACCAAAAGCAACCCGCATAGACCACGAGCAAACAACGCAGCACAGTGAAAAGCGCAGCCTGCGCTGGCCAGGCCGCAGGCCTGCGGTGAAAGCCGCAGCCTGGGGTTTTCACTGCGGTCCGCGACACAGTTCCTGTAAATTCGCGATTTCTTCCTACATTTCGTTTATAATCTTCCAAGTTACAATTCAAGGCATGAATTATACTATTCTAATAGCACATAAATCCCAACAAATCCCAAGTGCTTCTCATTTATCGATTCTACAACAACAACCATGAATTTAACCAAGCAATTAAACATTAAAGAAGAAAAACTCAGATTTTGTGACGGATATATAAAGTTCATCAATACACTTCATAAACTCACCCATAACATTCACATACTTTCTGAAATTACTCCCTAAACCTAAACATCACATAATCATCCTCAAATCATCATAAACCAACACATAAACACATGTCAAATTAATGTAATGACAAAGTCGAGTTATCTCATCACGGTCACCTTAACAAGCGTCTTCTCCACTAGCTTCATCAATCACAAAGGAGTCATTCTCCAAGTCTTCCAAATCAACACCTTAAAACAAAACAAAAGAGGGATTAAAACTGATTTTCGAAATTAATCCCAAAACACCCCAGAACTCTAATGGAACGATTTTCAAATTAAAAGACATAGATGAGCCGGGAATGAGACAAGGAAAATGTAGGAGAAAACGTTAGCTCAAACGGAGTTGAAGCGAGCACGGAATAAGGATTTTAGTGAAGTTGAGAAAAGTGAAAATGGAGGAATTGAGAGAATCTGATTTCTTATTTTTCAAGAGTTTGGGAAAGAAATAACTGGGTTGTGAGGAAATGAAGGGGAAGTTTCCTCCACAATTTCTTTTATGTTACTTTCATGAGACGGGTTTTTAGTAAGTTGTTCAGGATTTTTAGTAACGGAAATGCCAAGGTAATATTTACATCTTAAGGTTATAAAATCTCAAGACGAAACTTGAACGATATATTTAAATCTAAGTTTAAGAATTTTAAATAAAATATATTAAATTTCCGAAAACTACTTTAATTTATTTAAAATACGGTTTATGAAAATAAGGGATGTTACAGTGGCAATACACAACTAAAAAGTTTTACCCATCATTTTCTCTATAAGATCTTCTATCATAGCATATTGTTCATGGGTTAAATGAGTTTTTACCAATAATGTGTTCAATATTGCGGCATAACGCTTGTGCTTCTCATTGATCTCTTTGTTTATTAAACCTGGCCATTTCTTAGATTTGTCTTTCCGACATTTCGAGCACTTTTGGTCTTATTATTCTCATTGCACGATACTTTTAAGTGAACTCGTTATTATTTGAAGATTTTGTAACTCTCCGTTTTTCTCTTTTATTTTTAGCAGCTTCCCTCCCTTGACGCCGATTAATACTATATGTAGGAATATTAACTGGAGTATCAAGATCTGTAGGAATGACATAATTTTCATCTTCATTGGTTTTTGATATTTCCGTGCTCCCTCCACTTTCATGGATGATATCATCGCCTATTTCAACATATTCATTGCCACCCATTTCCATCCCTGTCGGAACTTTCCATATTTTAGTTTACTCATCACTTCTTCAAAAACTACCATTTCATTGAAATTGGAGCTAGTCTTTAGATTGTATTGAGCATGTCACTATTTAATCTAAAATGATAACTCTTTACCAAAAAATGATCACTTTTCTATTGGTCGCACATGTGACCGTTGTAGAGTAGAATTTGGGCATAGTAAAATAGTAACCTAAATTGCGTTTCAAAATACCAATGACCTTTAAGTCCTAACCTAGTTTTTTTTGTATTTGATCCTTGTGATGGATGTAAATTTGTTTAATTAACAATCTATGAGAATGAATACTCTTGATATTGGTGTATAGATTAGCTTTTATTCTCCTTTCCAAAAAATTTCATAGGATTGGCGATATCACATAATTTTAGAAGTTAATGAAGAGCCGGGATGTTTATCTGGTACGGAAGGAGTATTAATCTTTCCACAATTCTTAAACTTTGATAGAATTATCTTTCCACAATTCTTAAACATTAATAGAATTATGCAGGGATAGTCTGGTTATCTTGGTTATCTTGGTGTAATGTGTAACAACATAAGAAATTAATTAACTTAAGACAAGCCACTAACCACTTACTAATTATCACCTAGCTTAAATGTATATTTTAAACTAAGTATATATATCCCATATTATCACTCAAAACATACTAAAACCAATTAATATCTATTACCCAAACCAGCCCGCATAAACCACGAACAAACAGCACAAACCCATAGAAAACGTAACCTGCGCTGTCTGGCCGCAGCCTGCGCTGGCCAGGCCGCGGGCCTACGTTTAACGCCACAGCCTGCGGTATTCACTACAGTCCGCGACAGCTTCCTACACAAACACGATTTCATCCCCAATTTCGCCTATGTTCATCCAAGCCACATTACAAGCATACATTCTACTATACTAACAGCACATAATCCCAACAATATTGCAACTGGTTCATCCTCATCAACCCTACACATAAAAGCTAAGCAAGAACCAAAAATTGTAACGGATATACAAAGTTCATCAATTATCCTTATAAACACAACCACAATACTTTAATACTTTCTAAAATTACTCCATAAACATCCACAATATATAATCATCCTCAAATTCACCATAAAACCACACATAAACACATGTCACATGAAAATAACAACAAAGTCGAGTAATCTCATCACGGTCACCTGTTTTAAGCGTCTTCTCCGCTTGCTTCATCAATGACAAAAGAATCCTTCTCCAAATCCTCTAAGTCTTCACCTTAAAACAACACAAAAGAGGAATTAGGGATTGTTTTCGAAATAACTCACAAAACAGCCCGGAATTCGAACGGAGTGATTTAAAAATTGAAAGAGATAGATGAGACAGAAATAAGACAAAGAACGCGTAGGAGAAAACCTTACCTCAAACGGAGTTGAGTTAAGATCGGGACAAGCGATTTTGTGAATTGGGGAAAAATAAGAAAGATGAAGATGAGTATTTTGATTTTGATTTTGATTTTTTTGAGCTTGAAAAACTAGTAACATGAGGTTTGTGAGGAAATAAGAGGGAAGTTTCCTCACAATCGCTTTTATGGATATTTGTGAGTCGGGTTTTAAATAGTTGTTTGGGATTTAGAAAACGGAATGCAAAAGAGTCTTTTTAACATCTTGAGACTATTTAATCTCAAGACGGAACTTAAACGCTATTTTTAAAATATAAGTTTACGGATTTAAATAAAATATATGATCTTCCCAAAAAATACTTTAGTTAATTTAAAATAAGGTTTCCGAAAATAAGGGATGTTACAATACTTGTACATGTAAATAAACAAGATTTTAAGCATTTATAAAGTGACCTCAACTCCACTTATATAAATGATTCCGAGACCCAAATTATCACTAATTTCCATGGTGGCCAACGGACCTCTCCCACTTCCCTTAGCACAACTTGGTGGATTAACCTCTTAATCGGTTCTACACTATAACTCTCGGTCGACAGAATTACTCTAATTCTATCTCCTTGGCTCCGGAACACGTGTGGCCTACAGACCTCTCCACACTTCCGTTGAGCCTAACCCAATTTTCGATGTAATAACACTTATTACCCATGCACCTAATGTAACAAGGTTTGCACCCCGGTGAGCCGAGCCTACTCCCTCGTGAAATTAGGATCTATGGTTTCTACTTTTTGGTACGGCCAATGCTGAATTATTTAATAACGTTGAGGTCAAATTCTCTCTAGACACCTCTGGCAAATTCACTCTCTTACCCAGGTATCCTACCACCCCAAATGTGCAAAGCTTAAGCTTAATCATCTCATTTTTGTTGATGACGTCATGCTCTTCCTGCGTGGTGATGTTCCCTCTGTGGCTGCTGCTGTCCACTGTCTTAAAAGTTTTGCCCGGATCTATGGGCTCCATGTGTTAGGTTTAATAACTCATAACCTAATGATTTTAGTCATACTATATAAATTTTAATTAACAAACTTTTAGATCTTATGCATGCTAATGGAAATGCAGAAATAATAAGATTTGAACCCTTACTCACGGTCCAAATAATGCTAGGATGATCCTCCAAAGTATTCAACAAGACCACCTCCTCTATGATGCACCAAGACACCCCTTAAAGGAACCGAAACCTTGATAATGCTAAAGCAAGAATCGGTTTTGCCTTAAACAATATACTAATCTTTATTAGAAATATTAAATCAAAATACTATCACTAATATAGTATATATTATTATCTTTATAATAACTTTGAGAGGTTTTAATTAGTTTTCTTACTTGGAAAAACTTTGCAAGAGATTAGAATGGAATGAAATGTGAGCATCTCACAATATTTAAGTGGGTGTTGCTTAGGGTAGTGGGTGGCCGGGTATTGGGAGCTACAAGGGGGAACACTTCCCCTTTCCCATGTAGTTAGGGTGGCTCATAGGTAATAGTCTCAAAGCCACTTTAATGATTGTGTCTTTAAACAATAAACACACCTAAATCATTTCTATTTACATACCCCAAAACCGGCACATACACACTAAAATGGACCTTATTTTACAATTTTATCAACTTTACAATTGTATGTTATGTGACATACAATATGTCACAATATTAATTATAAAATAACAATTGTTTTAATTTAATCATACATATTGATCAAGTAAATATTATTCATAAATTAATAAATCACATTTATCAAGTTGACAAGTAATTCGAAATTACTAACATGTAAAATGGTCATTCATAATAATCGTCAATACGATCTACAACTCTTGTAATAATTATAACCCGATTCATTCCAATCACGATATTATAAAATATCGTTCATTGTTTAATAATTGACACGTTTCAATTATAAACATAAATCTTACAATAAGATTTAACCTCTGATTTCTTGGTATACGAGTTTAAGGAATATGATCAACTCGTATCAATATACACTTGATCATTATATCAATTAAGGGAATTGTCCTATAGGTGTGACCTAAAGGGATCAACTGACCACCACCGTCATACGACAGTAATGTCAAACTCTAGCTCGCCAATCATTACCGATTAATGTTGGTCAGTTGACTAATATAATTTCGTATCATCCCTTGCGCATTCTTGTCATGAGATTTAATTGCGTGATCGCACTATTGTTGAGGACACATTTCCCAACAATCTCCTACTTGTCCTCGACAAGTGTGCGTCACCAATTCTCTTGTCCTATTACAATCTCCCACTCAATGCAAGGTGTCTCTCTGAGGTCGTACTTGCATTCGATCATATCTTGAGTGGTTTCCTCGATCTGGAGAATAACTGTTTGACCGGAATTATCTACCATAGATACCTTCCGAGCGTGGCCACGCATTTCCAGTTAACTTCTCCTCGAGTGGCCTTGAGATTTGAACAACCCTGACAAGGGGTGGACAATTTCTATCGTACTACTTCCTTCAACTAGTCACAGTCAGTCACAACCCAAAGCAATCCCATTTGACTCCAGTTACGAAAAGTCGTAGAGAATGGATCAAGGTTATGCCAAAACTGTACCATCTTGGGAGAGTAGTCTTTAGTCTAAGAATTGACTCATAAGAATACTATAGCAGCTCTCGCCACGACCCGGCTATTATAAAATTTCCAGAACTCTATAAGCGGTCACTTTGCCCGACAGAGTGTCTCTTGCAGTCTGCCTATGTGATCGACTAGTCATCACATATGACTCTATGGCACTTGAACTTGCCATCAGTCGCCTCACATTCTAGTCGCTTTGAGATGTCACCTCATGTAAGCGGCTAGGGGCTATACTAAGTCAATCCAGTTCACTTCATGGGGTTCAAAATTGTCTCTTACAACCCATTTGGATTTTGATAAAGTATCTTTTATTTTGAGTTAATTATAACTCAAATGACATTGTCATGCAAAAACAGTCAATACCGTTTCATTGCATTTGATGCACGATCATCAATTTGTATTAGTGTTTTGCGAATAAACCTTTTATTTATGATTCCAAAACTTACAAATTTTGGTCTCCTTCTAACTCATATTATCTCACATAATATGATCTTATTTGAGCACATATCTAGAACCTATTCTAGATCTTGAGCTTCCTTTCCTGAGGGAAGCTCTCACTGTTATCTTATAACTCGTGACGTATGGATTATTAGAGGAATTAAAGAATCACTCGAAATTACCTAGTCACTCATGTGCTGAAATCTATATTGTAGTTATTTATGATTTCATCACTCCAATAATTTTCAATCATCTTGGCTTTTTGATCATGGTTATTCATATCTAACCATTTGATTTCTAATGGGCGACCCTTTATTATCAATATAATAAACCTTCCCGTGAATCTCCATCATCTTATGATATAAGGTATTTGTTCATCTAGAATTCAGAACCTCTTATTCTTTACACTTTAAAGGATCACCCATCCTCTCTAAATGGTACGTTCAATTTTCTAATGAACATCGCTCCGACTAAAAACAACATTACTCGATTTCTTAAATGAACCATTCATTTATCGCATGTGAATCTTTTGCTATCACTTGAATCATTATCACTATCACTATCCCTATAATGATCTACCTCTATTCAATAAACATCACTTCTTTCATGTCTTCGTTTCCTCGAGACGAATATGACATGATATTCCCTTATAACTACATTGAGAGAATTGAGATGATTTCTTCTCTATTATCTTATAATTTTAGAAAAATCATTTGTTAAGGAACCGTTTTCCTTCCGATTTCATACGGGGTTTCTTTTATCCTCTCTTTGAAACAATGAACATAAGGAACATTTCCTCTTGTGTCCTCCCGTAGTTTCTTCAGTGTCCTCTCGTAGTTTCTTCAATTCATTCATTTAGGGTTCTTCTTAAGACTCCCATGTAGGATTCTTCTCTAAGATCCTGCATTTATATCATTGGTTTGCGGGCGAAATATTTTCTCCCACTCTATCCTTTTAACAATAACCTTTATTTGTATAAGGATAGTAATTTTCGATTAAACCAATATATGTGAATGATTTAAAAGTTTTATAGATGTGTTGAACTCATTCTCATTTTCACTTAAAATGAAAATCTTATAATGAACTAATGATGTCTCAATTTGATTGAAAGTATCTCATGTGGTGTAGTTCTCCGTTTTAATCAACGCTTTGATTATATTATATTGATCGTATCAATGTTTCTTATTTTGTGATAAAAATCACTATTATTCATGTTTTAACAAGGTATGCAATTTATTTTAGAAATCAAGGAATTTATTAAGAACAAAAGTAGTGACTCGGGTTGAAAACCAAGTCACTAATATCCAAGATTACAACCATTGTTTAAGGATTCAAATCCTTGTCTTACAAGAAAATAAATTGTTCTAGGAAATAAAATGCAAAATATGAAAGAAGACAATATGAAAATTAGAGCCTAGCTCTTTAAGTCTTCAATCAATTGGATGCTACCATAGTCATCCAAGTAAGGAACTTCATGCTTCCTTCTCCTTGCCCTTGTCATTAGGAGGTGGCCCTTTAAAACAATTAAAAAGGGGTAAATATCAACAATTTGTATCACTATACATAAGTTGATTAACATGAATTTAAACGAGAATTATTACCTACGGCGGTTGCCTTTCCATTTTTGAGATCGCTCAAGTATTTGGGGCAATTACGTTTCCAATGTCCGAACCTCGTGCAATAATGACACTTGTCTTCAGATTTTGAAGATGAGGTGGAAGCGCCTTTCGAAAAGGTCTTTTCTCTGGTCGCTTTGGGCTTGAACGTTTTCTTGCCCTTGCCCTTGAAGGCATTCCTTTTGAAGTTCGTTTTCCCTTTCTTCTCGATGTTCAAAACATCCTTAGTGGAACTTTCATGAAGTCTCATATCCCTCTCGGCTTGGACAATCATCTTATGCAATTCATCCAATGTGGTCTCTTGATTTCGCATATTAAAATTCACCCGGAATTGTGCATACGATTTCACCTTATTGAGAGACTGAAGAACTCGGTCAATGATGAGAGAGTCGGGAACATCAACTCCTTGCACTTTTAGAGTCTCTGCGAGCTCAACTAGTTTGAGTACATGAGGGCTTATCTTTTGCCCCTCCTTCAAGCAAATGTCGAAGAAGGCGGAAGCTGCCTCATATTGAATCACCCTTGGAGTTTGCGAAAACATTGTCGCAAGTTTGGTGTATATCTCATATGATGTGGTTAACTAGATCATACTCCTTTGGAGATCCGGCTCCATGGAGAAGATAAGCACATTTTTTAGAACGGAGGACTCTTTCATGTAGGCTTCATAGGTCTCACGAGTTTGGACCGCGGAACGAGCGGTCAGAGCGGTCGGAGCGGCTTCGGATAGGTAACGAGTCTTATCGTCACCTTGAGCGGCCAAAAGTAATTGCGCATCCCAATCCTTAAAATTGGAACCATGCTTATCGAGTTTGCAACGATCCATAAAGGATCGAAGCCATGAAACATTAGTGAGAGGTGGAGCGTTGGTTGCCATTGATGATGTTGAAAATTAAACTACAATAAAATTGAAGGAATTAAAACATCATTTTAAAACTCGTTATTTAAATATAAACAAGTTTATTTACTTAATAATATCTTACCCAATTAAGTAAACAATCCCGAGACCCAAACCCATACTAATCCGGGCACGGTATAGCCGATTCAACCCGTATTGGTATAATTTGGTGGATTAACCTTTCAATCGGTTCTACCTTAGAACTCTCGGTCGACAATTTTCTAAAAATCGTCTTTAGCCCGAACTTATTGCAACTACGGTTACGAATACTTTCGTTGAGATCGACCAAATTTCAAGGTGTAATCTTATTACCCCACTTACCCAACGTGACAATTTTAGTACCCCGGTGTAGCCGAGCCTACATTCTTGTGAAGAAGGGATTCGTGGGTCTATACTTTTTGGTAAGGCTAAGTCTCAATATTCATTTGTAAGAGATCTAGTCAAAATTATTATCTATCTCCGTTTACGTGAACTAAGTCGGTGAATTATTGATAAATTATTGAGTAGGTCGATTAAATCGAATAAAATGCATGACATGATATGACGATTTGGCTATGCATGCAAACATATAAAGCAAAATAAAAGCATAAAACAATAAACCCTAGTATGGCCTTTTCAAGAAAAGAAATAATGTAACACCCCCATTTATTTATGAGCCTTTAGCAAGACATTCTCAAATAAATAGAGTTGTTACCATCTCGGAAGGACCGAGATAGTGAATAACAAAGTAAACCAAACCAAAGTACTTTATATAAAACTGATTAAATTAAAACTTTTGATGTTACAATTACTATACAACAAAAGAAAGTACAACTGATAACTTCTAAGTATGTGATCTAATTCTAAGTCGGTCCATCCAAGTGCTCACGCCATCCCATACTCCTAGATAAATTTCTTCCCTGTCAAATCTGCTCCCCATTACGGATCATCACAGGTGTTAAACGAATACACGGTCAACCTCGTGGTTGAGTAGGATAATAATAAAACCAATGAATATGCAATGAATGAGTATGCAAGTGAAAATGCAATGTCATGGCCTTTCTACTGAGCTCATCCCCAAACTTCCACCCGCCTCCTCCTGGCCGGGTCTGCCTCGATCGTCATCGAGAAACCAGCTTAATAGCTGAACTACACCACCACGAAGGTATAAAACGGTGTCTGCCGGTAAGTTATTTATATATCACCCGAAGGCTCTTACCATGATGTCTGCCCATGTTAAACCTGTATACCGATGCATATGCCATGCCAATGAATGCAGCCATGCTACTTCATAACTCAATTCGTAATCAACCAATAACAATGCATGTGCTATGCCAATGAATGCGACCATTATCTCAAAACTCAACTTGTATACAAATGGATAATAATGCATATGCCAGACAGAAGAATAAAATATCTCAACATACAAAACTCACATTATAATTCATCCAATAGCACCCAGACCGAATAAGCAAACAAGATGACATACAAAATTATCCTACCTCTTAAAGCAAGCAAGTCCAAAAGCATGCAGTCCGAGCAACCAAATGCAAAGTATCCGTCAACCAAAATCGTCACCTTAACAAGTAGTACAAATACAGTCACTACTAATACTATAGCTCGGTAAGTATTAATAATATATATATATATATATCGCGGGATAAACTACTTAACGACTTTAACTAAATATAATTTATTAGATTAATTAAAACAACAATAAGCAATTAAACTCGATTAGTATCCTTATTACATGCCACAGTTATTAGATAAGTCGTCCTCATATATTAAACAATTAAATTAAATAAATAAATTAATTAAATTAAATACATAATAAACTTAGCTTTTAAAAATTCGTTCCCAAAAGAATACTTTGGATCGATGTATACGTATAAGATCCCGACTCGTCATAGAAACACTAACACGGCTTATGTAAACTAATTACTAATAATAAAAAATAAACAAATGAAACTAATTAACACCCACCATGTCTATCAAACCCACGACAAGCCAAAAACACAATACATAACATATCATTCCTCAGCCTCGTAGCTACTACTTTCCACCACTACCACCACTAGCCTAACCACCCACGACCACCACGTTGGGTGCCAACCTCTAGCCTACACCACCACCCACAACATTCACCACTTGGCCACCACCCGAGACTACCCTAACAGCCACCAATAGTGCCCAGACCAGCCCACACACGACTAATCTTGCTCTGTTTCCAGCAACCCTTCAACTCCCTCTCTTCTCACGTTTTCTCCCTCAACATCAGGCCCAACAGCTCCACTACCCACCACCGTGGTCACCACTGATTCACGGTGGTCCCCTAGGAGGTCCATAAGACTCGTCATTCCTCTCGTAGCATCCTCACCAACCACCTCAAACACCCACGCTCAACACGTCCTTAACTCCCCTGTTATGTCCTACTTTCTGTCCAGTCCTAAACTTAGTCTCATCACAACCACCACCGTCGCCCAAACAACCTCTAGACACCACCCTTTTCACCTCTGACCTATGGTGGTTCTAGAGTGGGTAACCTCTCGCTCTAGTCTCCCTTCTAGCTGCTATAAAATCCACCACCAAGTCTCATGTCCCAACCACGTTTTCTGTCCCAGTTCTGGGATCGTGTTTTGTTTGTGTTTTTCTCGGCCACCACAGTCACCGCGCACCACCTACGACCACTACCCATGGACCAGAGTGGTCGGCCATGACCCATTACCTATAAGTCATCAACCCGATGCTGCTACTTCCTACCCAAGCGCCCCCGACACCGTCACTATGTAAAACCGCTAGGTATAATCATCCCTAACCTTTATATAAATATGAAATCAATAATCCCCATATGAGGACCCTATGAAACCGGAATTTGAACTCAAAGGAAATTAATAAAACCAGAAAGTAATCAAGAATCACCTCGAGTTCATATAATATTCGAAGGACTAGAAGATTTAACGCGAGACAGAGCTTTTCCGAGAGACCGTCGCATAAACATCCTTGCAGCTTTGAATTCAGATTCGTCCATGGTTTTCGATTGGAGGTGATGAAGAGAATAAGAGATTTTAAGTGTCTATGATGTTCATATTATCAAACGCAATATCAGGAAATAAGCGATTGAGTTTTTGAAGTGATGAGAATGAGAATGGTTATGTAGATGATGAATGACGGTTCCTCTAATTGGAGTTGGTTTGTTGGTTTTATCGATTTATTGGAGAATAAAAGTCCAATGTATCACGTTGATTCTCATGTCTCGAAAATACTCGCCATGAAACTTCGTAAATGCTTGTACTCAAGCCTCGTAAAATACTCGGCCTTGACCCTTATTCCCAATACCGTCTCATTATTTATTATATTCAACTCTTGTCACAAAATCATAAAACACGTCCCACACAAAATTATCGTAATATTGAATATCGTATGCGTGTATATTAAATATCGAAATATTAATTCCATAACACGAGCTTATATAATAATAAAAATAATAATAATAATAATAATAATAATAATAATAATAATAATAATAATAATAATAATAATAATAATAATAATAATAATAGTAAAAATAATAATAACAAAAGGAACAGCTTGATAAAAGCTAATAATAATAATAATAATAAGGTAACAACAACGCTAAAACGCTAAAATAATAATAATAAGAATAATAGTATAATACGAGATATAAAATATTCAAATATATATGTAAAATATCCCACATATAAAATATAAGTTATCTCTAGTCAAAATAATTAAATTAATATTCTTATTACGAGATATAAAAATACGGGTTATATAAAAATACGGGTTATTACAGTCTTTCCCCCTTAGAATGAACTTCGTCCCGAAGTTCAGCCACTCCGTTGGAAACCATACATCTAACTTTACTTACTACTAGGTAACTTGTTCCTCTTTCCAACCACACACTGAGCCCAAAAGATGACTAACTAAAACATATTAATATATTCTATCCTTTATAAGAAACTTTGTCCCCAAAGTTAAACATGCAACAAAAACAGAGGACACTTAGAGATCCACAACATTGACCAAAGCATAACAGAACCAAAACAAAGATACTTCGTAAAGTATTTTTCCAAGCTACTCATTGACCAATCAAAGGTCAAAATAAAGATCCGACAACGACACCAATCAATGATCTAAGAATCCGACAACGATAACACAATATGAAGCAAAAGCAAAACATCTGTCCAACAATTCATTACTTAATTCAAGTATAGTCAATTTTAATAAACAAATCACGACAGCCCAACCAAACATATCATATCCTCGAGATTTTAAAATCATATCCTCCTTAAAACATGGTTACGTCCTCGTAACCTCATCATGAAATTCCACATCCAGTGCTTAAGCATATTTTACTAAAACATCAATCACAAATCACCTGGTGGGCTAAGTACTTTATATTGGGCAGCCAGTATCCAACTAATAAGGCAACACATTTGACGATCATACACCACGCAATTATAGTCAAAATCGAAGTCATTAACATATTTACACATTTAGTAAACCGACACCAAAGTAACACACGTTACATTAATATAGACAATAATCATACTTTTAGGGCATACTTAACAATTTAAAATATATTATGTTAATAAACACATTGATGAAGTAAAAGTTCATATTTAAACACACAAGGTTAAGAAAACAACACCATCTAAAAGTGAATTAGCGTAAATGAACATGGAGCAATGACATAAATTACGAGACACCTCTATTATAGACCAGCAAGATAATTGATCATCCCTAAATATAATAATTTAAAATTATGCAGCTATATGTACTCCAGTCATTCACATGACATCATTTAACATCAACTAGTAAGATATGCATTTTATTAAATATGAAAATTTATCATGATGTGAAAACAAATTAAGCTAACCATACAATTTATTAAAGTTTTACAATGCGAAAGAATCACGTAAAGTTTTATTGATACCTGAATACAAAATTTTGGGTCATATTGCAAGTTAATATAAAAGATTGACACATCGAGTCTCAACATGACTTGTCAATTTAGAACAATTTGAAACAAGCTAATAGTAGAGTTGAAATTAGTAACAATTCAATAACATGGGTAAGTGAAAATCTTTACAAAATTAGAGGTCGAAAACAAGACTGCACAAGAATTTTATGCTCATTGTCCACTACATAATTATTTTTCTTGAACGCTTAAATTAAATAGGTGCAAAATCAGTGGCATTGAAAATCTAACTTACTAGACTATTACACATAAAAATTCCAAACGCCAATTTTAACTACATTTAAAACGTCAATTAAAACAAGTATAGGTAAAATTGATGAGAAGTTAAACAATCTTCGTTTAAACCAAATTTTCATTTCCAACGTATATGTGATTGAAATTACCAAATATATTTTCCAAACTGTGGGGTCAACATTTCGATAGGCGAATAACATGTATTGGACCAATGACATTGGCTTAATCAATTGAGTATGAAAATACAAGTATATGAATTTAACAATCTCACATGTATTAACAGAACTTACCAACAAAGTTCACATTATTTGAGATATTGCAAAACTAACTAAAACAATAGGGTTGTCACTTATAAAACTTCAACGAAATTAAATTGCCATTAAAACAACAACTAAAAACGCATAACCAATAAACTTTAAAATTTAACTTTGCTTGATTATTGTTTATTTAACCCTCTTAAGTCGATTCCCATCACAAACCGATCCATGTCTTGGTGTCTCATATTTAGGTGCTTAGCTAAACATTTTTTTTTTTAGGTGTACTTAGGTCATTCTAGGTTTCAGCATGGTCTAGGTCTTCGGTTTCAAAAACCATTCCTTCCCCTTTTTTCCCTTTTATTATTTATCATAAAAGCTTATGTACGCTAACAAATAAGCACACATGTTACCATCATAACTAAAGGCTTTGGGGCAACATGTATCACCTATCTCGCAACACAACATTACTATTCGACATATACATGTCAAACATCCATTTACGCTTTTAGCCACATACATACGTAAGGAATCAAATTTAACAAGTCGTTTCACTTCATAAACACATAGTCATACGATCACACGATCATCCGATGGGCAAGAGCAAGTAGTAGACAATCAGACAAAATCATGTAGGACTAACCTTAATCCGCACCCTGCAATTAGGTTAGTTATTCTATTTCAACACAACCAACTGACCCTTAAGACACAAAATATCTCTAACTACCCCTCTCCTTCATTCTCTCATTGGGTTCCCGAGATAGGACTGAAAGGGCCCATGGTTTGGTGTGAGGGGGCCCCTAACTCATCCCGTTCCTTTTTGGGGCTCCCATCAGCTCCTATCTCGGGGTTCATTTTATTAGACTCCTCCTACGTTCATTATTATTTGTTTGGTTTAGGCCTGAGGATCGTTCGCTCTGATACCACTTTGTAACACCCTCATTTATTTAAGAGCCTTTAGCAAGACATTCTCAAATAAATAGAGTTGTTACCATCTCGGAAGGACCGAGATAGTGAATAACAAAGTAAACCAAACCAAAGTACTTTATATAAAACTGATTAAATTAAAACTTTTGATGTTACAATTACTATACAACAAAAGAAAGTACAACTGATAATAACTTCTAAGTATGTGATCTAATTCTAAGTCGGTCCATCCAAGTGCTCACGCCATCCCATGCTCCTAGATAAATTTCTTCCCTGTCAAATCTGCTCCCCATTACGGATCATCACAGGTGTTAAAAGAATACACGGTCAACCTCGTGGTTGAGTAGGATAATAATAAAACCAATGAATATGCAATGAATGAGTATGCAAGTGAAAATGCAATGTCATGGCCTTTCTACTGAGCTCATCCCCAAACTTCCACCCGCCTCCTCCTGGCCGGGTCTGCCTCGATCGTCATCGAGAAACCAGCTTAACAGCTCAACTACACCACCACGAAGGTATAAAACAGTGTCTGCCGGTAAGTTATTTATACATCACCCGAAGGCTCTTACCATGATGTCTGCCCAGGTTAAACCTGTATACCGATGCATATGCCATGCCAATGAATGCAGCCATGCTACTTCATAACTCAATTCGTAATCAACCAATAACAATGCATGTGCTATGCCAATGAATGCGACCATTATCTCAAAACTCAACTTGTATACAAATGGATAATAATGCATATGCCAGACAGAAGAATAAAATATCTCAACATACAAAACTCACATTATAATTCATCCAATAGCACCCAGACCGAATAAGCAAACAAGATGACATACAAAATTATCCTACCTCTTAAAGCAAGCAAGTCCAAAAGCATGCAGTCCGAGCAACCAAATGCAAAGTATCCGTCAACCAAAATCGTCACCTTAACAAGTAGTAGAAATACAGTCACTACTAATACTATAGCTCGGTAAGTATTAATAATATATATATATATATATATATATCGCGGGATAAACTACTTAACGACTTTAACTAAATATAATTTATTAGATTAATTAAAACAACAATAAGCAATTAAACTCGATTAGTATCCTTATTACATGCCACAGTTATTAGATAAGTCGTCCTCATATATTAAACAATTTAATTAATTAAATTAAATACATAATAAACTTAGCTTTTAAAAATTCGTTCCCAAAAGAATACTTTGGATCGATGTATACGTATAAGATCCCGACTCGTCATAGAAACACTAACACGGCTTATGTAAACTAACTACTAATAATAACAAATAAACAAATGAAACTAATTAACACCCACCATGTCTATCAAACCCACGACAAGCCAAAAACACAATACATAACATATCATTCCTCAGCCTCGTAGCTACTACTTTCCACCACTACCACCACTAGCCTAACCACCCACGACCACCACGTTGGGTGCCAACCTCTAGCCTACACCACCACCCACAACATTCACCACTTGGCCACCACCCGAGACTACCCTAACAGCCACCAATAGTGCCCAGACCAGCCCACACACGACTAATCTTGCTCTGTTTCCAGCAACCCTTCAACTCCCTCTCTTCTCACGTTTTCTCCCTCAACCCCAGGCCCAACAGCTCCACTACCCACCACCGTGGTCACCACTGATTCACGGTGGTCCACTAGGAGGTCCATAAGACTCGTCATTCCTCTCGTAGCATCCTCACCAACCACCTCAAACACCCACGCTCAATACGTCCTTCCCTCCCCTGTTATGTCCTACTTTATGTCCAGTCCTAAACTTAGTCTCATCACAACCACCACCGTGGCCCAAACAACCTCTAGACACCACCCTTTTCACCTCTGACCTATGGTGGTTCTAGAGTGGGTAACCTCTCGCTCTAGTCTCCCTTCTAGCTGCTATAAAACCCACCACCAAGTCTCATGTCCCAACCACGTTTTCTGTCCCAGTTCTGGAATCGTGTTTTGTTTGTGTTTTTCTCGGCCACCACAGTCACCGCGCACCACCTACGACCACTACCCATGGACCAGAGTGGTCGGCCATGACCCATTACCTATAAGTCATCAACCCGATGCTGCTACTTCCTACCCAAGCGCCCCCGACACCGTCACTATGTAAAACCGCTAGGTATAATCATCCCTAACCTTTATATAAATATGAAATCAATAATCCCCATAAGAGGACCCTATGAAACCGGAATTTGAATTCAAAGGAAATTAATAAAACCAGAAAGTAATCAAGAATCACCTCGAGTTCATATAATATTCGAAGGACTAGAAGATTTAACGCGAGACAGAGCTTTTCCGAGAGACCGTCGCATAAACATCCTTGCAGCTTTGAATTCAGATTCGTCCATGGTTTTCGATTGGAGGTGATGAAGAGAATAAGAGATTTTAAGTGTCTATGATGTTCATATTATCAAACGCAATATCAGGAAATAAGCGATTGAGTTTTTGAAGTGATGAGAATGAGAATGGTTATGTAGATGATGAATGACGGTTCCTCTCATTGGAGTTGGTTTGTTGGTTTTATCGATTTATTCGAGAATAAAAGTCCAATGTATCACGTTGATTCTCATGTCTCGAAAATACTCGCCATGAAACTTCGTAAATGCTCGTACTCAAGCCTCGTAAAATACTCGGCCTTGACTCTTATTCCCAATACCGTCTCATTATTTATTATATTCAACTCTTGTCACAAAATCATAAAACACGTCCCACACAAAATTATCGTAATATTAAATACCGTATGCATGTATATTAAATATCAAAATATTAATTCCATAACACGAGCTTATATAATAATAATAATAATAATAATAATAATAATAATAATAATCATAATAGTAAAAATAATAATAACAAAAGGAACACCTTGATAAAAGCTAATAATAATAATAATAATAAGGTAACAACAACGCTAAAACGCTAAAATAATAATAATAAGAATAATAGTATAATACGAGATATAAAATATTCAAATATATATGTAAAATATCACACATATAAAATATAAGTTATCTCTAGTTAAAATAATTAAATTAATATTCTGTTATTACGAGATATAAAAATACAGGTTATATAAAAATACGGGTTATTACAAATAATAAAAGTACAAATTCGGAAACCAACTCCTTTGGTCCCTTGAACTTCACGAGGCACGCTTCCCAAGGTAAACACCGTCTTGGTCGGAACTCCTTTCCGAATGATGGCATCGTCTTCAAGGCTCACCGGAATTTACAAATTACAACTTTTCTAGTCTACTTTATACATTACTTCCTCCATTCCAATCAATTCTATACATTTACTTTATTCACGTTTACCAATACTCGTTTTCTTTTGTTAATATCTTTAGTTACACATCGATAAAAATTATAAAATTTTGATATTCACAATGTACTCGGTAAGACAATTTAAACAAGATCTCACATGACTATCTTTTATATTATATATTAGAAGTTGTGTCGAAAATTCACTCGACTTATGAATAGTAACCATAAAGTGAAATGTATAGAAATGATTGGAATGGAGGAAGTATAAAATAGAAAAACAATAAATAAAGTGATACGAGATCACATTAATTACATCCGAATCGATAACCCCTTACATTACGGGAAATATCGATTAAAAACTAAGGCCATACTAAGTAAATTACATAATCCAAAATTACGTAAGTAAAATCATGACAATCATAATTAAAATATGCAATGCTTATGAATATGAACTAACATGCAAACCCTAAGCCAAATCGTCCTATTTAAATATCATTCATATAAATAGTTATCGTATACCTCGGTTTTATGGAATCGCGTGTTTTAACGATTAAAAACACTTAGCATAATGTGAATCGGAATTCACTCTTAAGTTAATCATCCCAACTCATTTAGGTTTCAAAATTTAGTCTTACTCAAACTTTGAACATGACTTAACTTAATATTATAATATTGTTATTCGGTATAACTCGGTTTTTACGGGAAAAATAATATAAAATCAAAAAGAGTCATAAAAATTTCGAAAATTTCAAAATTCAAAATTTGAAAATTATAGAATGTTCTTAAAATTTCAGAAATTTAAAATATTAGTATTTATACGGTTTTAACATTTATTTCGAAAATAATACGTAAAACGAGCATTTTTAAGTCGAAATTAAATAATTAGCTCCATAAATGCAAATAAAATACTAATAATATTTTTACACTTTCCAAAATACTTTAAGAACATGGAATGGACAGAAAAATAAATGCCACACTGCCCAATTAGCCGAAATTTTAAATAAAATGACTCTTATTATTCAATTTTAAATGTAACTTTTTAACAAATAAAATTAAAATAAAACAGAAAATTTTGGCTCCCAAGAAAAATATTTTGATGAACATATCAAATATGACTATTATGGGTTAAATTTTTCGGCCATTTTAACAACTATTGCTAATTTTAACGATTTACGTCATATATCGTACAATTTTAACCATTAAAATTATTTCTCAAGCATAAAATTAAATAAAAATCTCGAAATTTTTATACATGCTGGAAATAATATATATGACATCGTGTTAAATTTTTATGGCCAAATTCCAACTTAAACTATTAAAGTCGAAATAATGTCACTAATTACCCGATTTTTACATTAAAATCAATAATAATGCAATATTTGAGATACATTTCTGGAAAATTTAGCATACATTTTAAATATTGCATGTGACATACTCAAAAAATTTTATAGTCAAATTCAAAATATAACTATACAAACCCATTATTATTCATTTTACGGCATTTTAACATTTAAAATTCATAAACCATGTATTTTAACTCCATAATTTACGAAAATTCATATTCATATCATAGGAAATACATGTGAAAACATACTGAAAAATCTCGGCCAGAAGCTTATTTTAACTATTTTTCCCAAAAATAAACATTTTTAACCATTAAAAATCAATAAAACCGAAAATAAAAATACCAATGAACAATATATATGCAAAATATATTCCAAATATCCTAAAATACATTTAGAATCAGTAGGTATTCATGCATAAATTATTTCGGCCATATCATATACGAAATGAAATATCAATTTTTATTTTGTTATCCTAATAACTTCGTAAAAAATTAAACGAATAGCATGCAAACAACCTAGTTGCTCTGATACCAATTGTTAGGTTTAATAACTCATAACCTAATGATTTTAGTCATACTAAATAAATTTTAATTAACATTTTAATTAACAAACTTTTAGATCTTATGCATGCTAATGGAAATGCGGAAATAATGAGATTTGAACCCTTACTCACGGTCCAAATAATGCTAGGATGATCCTCCAAAGTATTCAACAAGAACACCTCCTCTATGATGCACCAAGACACCCCTTAAAGGAATCGAAACCTTGATAATGCTAGAGCAAGAATCGGTTTTGCCTTAAACAATATACTAATCTTTATTAGAAATATTAAATCAAAATACTATCACTAATATAGTATATATTATTATCTTTATAATAACTTTGAGAGGTTTTAATTAGTTTTCTTACTTGGAAAAACTTTGCAAGAGATTAAAATGGAATGAAATGTGAGCATCTCACAATATTTAAGTGGGTGTTGCTTAGGGTAGTGGGTGGCCGGGTATTGGGAGCTACAAGGGGGAACACTTCCCCTTTCCCATGTAGTTAGGGTGGCTCATAAGTAATAGTCTCAAAGCCACTTTAATGATTGTGTCTTTAAACAATAAACACACCTAAATCATTTCTATTTACATACCCCAAAACCGGCACATACACACTAAAATGGACCTTAGTTTACAATTTTATCAACTTTACAATTGTATGTTATGTGACATACAATATGTCACAATATTATAAAATAACAATTGTTTTAATTTAATCATACATATTGATCAAGTAAATATTATTCATAAATTAATAAATCACATTTATCAAGTTGACAAGTAATTCGAAATTACTAACATGTAAAATGGTCATTCATAATAATCGTCAATACGATCTACAACTCTTGTAATAATTATAACCCGATTCATTCCAATCACGATATTATAAAATATCGTTCATTGTTTAATAATTGACACGTTTCAATTATAAACATAAATCTTACAATAAGATTTAACCTCTGATTTCTTGGTATACGAGTTTAAGGAATATGATCAACTCGTATCAATATACACTTGATCATTATATCAATTAAGGGAATTGTCCTATAGGTGTGACCTAAAGGGATCAACTGACCACCACCGTCATACGACAGTAATGTCAAACTCTAGCTAGCCAATCATTACCGATTAATGTTTGTCAGTTGACTAATATAATTTCGTATCATCCCTTGCGCATTCTTGTCATGAGATTTAATTGCGTGATCGCACTATTGTTGAGGACACATTTCCTAACACCATGCCAATCCGTCCAAAACCAACATCTACAATGGTGGCGTACACCATCAGATTAAGACCCAAATTAACCTTATGACTGGCTACAAAGAAGACTCATTCCCTTTTCGCTCTTTGGGCATCACTCTGAATCCGGGTAGACTCTCGCCGAACATGTACAACCTTATGCTCGATAAAATCCAAAAATATATCCAAGGTTGGACCGGGAATCTGCTCTCTTATGCGGGTAAGCTACAGCTCATCAACTCTGTTGTTTTTGGCTTGGAAAACTAATGGTGCTCTGTTCTTTTGCTCCTGAAATATGTTTCAAAAATGGTTAACAAGCTATGTAAAGACTACTTTTGGGGGATTGATACCGGGAAGAGAAAAATGGTGTTTAAAAGCTGGAAGTCTATTTGCACTCCATGGGATGAGGGAGGTTTAAATGTGAAAGAGCCCCTAAGCTGGAACAAAGCGCTGCTATGCAAATGGCTTTGGAACTTAACCCAACGTGGCGAGGGAATTTGGGACAGATGGGTTCTTGCCTACAACCTTGCAAATACTCAGATTTGGGATGCGACTTGCCAACCACATCATGCCGAATGTTGGAAAAGCATAATCAAAACCAAAAATGCCTTACTCAGTGTTGCTGGCATCCCTATGGGCGCACAAAAGATGTTGGATTCCTGTGTTCACAAAGATACGTTCTCGATTTGCAAAGCCTACCACTTGTTTCGCCATAAAAACTGTACCCTTAGCTGGACTGTTCCGTTGCAGCTTACGAAAATCATCCCCAAACACCGTATTTTCGTGATTCAGGCTGCTTAAAACAAGCTCCCCACTGTTGATAACCTCTGTTCTCGGGGTTTCAACTAGTTAACAGATGTTGCCTTTGTAAGGGCGTTTCTGAGACGCATCGTCATCTGTTTTTTCGGTGCCCTTTTTCTCAAAAAGTGCGATGCTCTATGCTCTCTTGGATTGGTGCGACGGGGCTTGGGTCTGATGTTGACTTAAAGAATTGCCTCTACAAAATTTTTGCGGACAAAACTCCCTCTACCTGGAAAAGGGTGATTCTGTCATGTTGTGTTGTGGGGCTAGTCCACGGCATTTGGGAAGCAAGAAATAAATGTATTTTCGGTGGACATCTCACTTCTTCTGATTAGGTGGTGGAGAATGTGAAATTCTCTATCAAGACTAGACTTAGTTCAAGTAGTGATCCCAATATTCGTAGATGGTTGGCTGTAATGCTCTAAATTGAGAGTTTTTTTTTTTTTTGGTCCTTTCTTGCTATCTTTTGGTTTTTGTTTTTGTAAGATACCATCTCATATTTTTTTCCCTATATGGATGAATAAAAGTGAGACTAACCTTCTTGCAAAAAAAAAAAAAATAGTATATGAACAATATAATCCATAAACCTCAACTTATGACCTAAAAACATTTTAGGACCTGAAATATTAACATGCAAAATTATTTTCGTGATTTTATCACATAAAAACACAAATATCTATTTTTATTTGTAAATCTTATTTACTCGGAAAAATTAAACCGATTATGCATGCAACAACCGAAATGCTCTGATACCACTTGAAGGAAATCGAATTTCTAGAAATTATATCATATCTTATATGAAGGTTTTAATTTTATTCATAAAATAAAAACAAGATCTTAAGCATGCAAGTTAAAATTCGAAATCTTACATTGCATAATAACTTCATTTGTTACGAAATTTTTATACAACATATAAAATATGCATGTGAGAACATATAAAAAAATCTCGGACAGAAACTAAGCTTAGCTATTTTTCTCATTTATTGTTGTTCAAAACCGATTTAAAAATCTAAAATGTAATATACAAATAAATATAAAATGAACAATAAAAATCCATAAAATTATTTTTATGTCCTAAAACCATTTTAGAACCAGAAACTTTAACATGCAAAATTATTTTGTGATTTATCATAATAAACACAAAAATTTCGAAATATATGTGTTAATCTAATTAACACAAAACATGAATCTGATCATGCATGCAACAACCGTAATGCTCTGATACCACATGTTAGCAATCGAATTTCAGATTATATACTCATATCTTATATGAGTTTTGTTTCTTTAAGTTTAGTCATTAAAACTTAATTAGATCTTATGCATGCATGATGATTACACAAGATAGATGAAATTCCTTACATTGGTTTTAGAAGGTTTATACTCAATAATCACCTATTACTTGAGTCTTCAAAAACCGAAATACCCTTAATAACGGTCTATTGTGAAACCGTCTTCAAAACCTCTTATCAAGGAACCGTTCTCAAACTAAAAACAAACATTTTATACCCCCTAAAATTGAAGCTAATTAATACTGTTAAATAACAACTTTATTTCATCTGTTAAGCAATCTTATACAAAAATGTGAATAGAATGATAGAAAGGATCAGTGACACTACCATTTTATTAACAATAGTGATAAAATTTTTTGCTTGCAGGTTTGCGTTCTATAAAAAATATATAAACAATTGAGGATACGTTTTATGGCTATTAAATATTCTTTTTTTTTTTGGTTAAAGGTAAGTATATTATAGAAAAAACACTATAAAGTATCCATATACATCAAAGTCACAGCTCTCAGACTCTTACTTGAGCCGAGCTAGAAAATTAGTATCCCTTCTACTTAAGTAGCCTGTTTGAAGGCTACTATAATACATAGCTAACTCTTTCTTAATGTCGTTAGTCACTTTCTCTGGTCTATCTAGATAGCCTTCCAATCTTGCTTGATTTCTCTGCCTCCAAACATGGTAAGTTACTGCATTCACTATCCCATTTATAATTGCTCTCTTCATTTTGGATCCTCTGATATGTAATCTCCATTGATTATCCATAGTATCTGGTATCACATGTCTCGCCCATCCAGCCATATATTTCAAAATCAGCCTACTGTAAGGACACTTACAGAAAAGATGTTCTCCAGTCTCTCTGTCAGCAGCACACAAGCAGCAAAAATCATCCCCAGTTATATCCCATTGTGCCAGTTTTGTTTTGGTACTCATAGCATTGTGTTGTTTCATCCAAGCCATAGTCCTATGCTTTGGAACAGTCCATCTATTCCACACCAAGCTACACCAGTCCACTTCCTCTCCTTTATGCCTGATCCATTGGTACCCCTTTGCTACAGAATAGCCCTTAGGGTCCGTAGTATCCCATACATTCTGCTCATAAGCAACTCTGAACTCCTCTTTAACCCTGCAAATTTTACGCCAACTCCAGCTAGTGTCCAGCCCTGGTTTGTAGTCCATCCAGCTCTGATTTTTTAAATAGACATGGTTCACCCATTGGACCCATAGCTTATTAGGATAATTAAACACCCACCAAGCTAATTTAGCCACTGCAGCCTTATTCCAGTTTTTCCCTTGAGTAATGTTCAGACCCCCTTCCTTATATGGTCTGCATATTCTGTCCCATGAAATTAGAGGCACCCTTTTGTAGTCCACACTCCGTCCCATAAGTAGTTCCTGCATATAGATTCTAGGCTTCTCATTACACCTGCAGGCAGTATGAAAATCGTGCTCCAATAGCTATGTAAGGTGCTGAAAACAGATTTAACCAACACCAACCGTCCTGCGTATGACAACTTCCTTGCTCTCAAACGTCTTATTCTCTCTGTCAGGTTATTTATGAGTGGCTGACAGTCCAGCATAGTCAGCTTTGTGGCTTTAATTGGGACGCCTAGATACTTAAAAGGCAAAATACCTTCACTACAGCCTGATACTTCAATAATGTCAAGTTTACACTGATGGCTGACCCCACTGAAATAAACATTTGACTTACCCTTGCTCAGTTTTAACCCAGATGCATTAGAGAAGGTTGAGAAGGTCCTAAGTAAAATCATCATAGAGCCCATGTCTCCCTTGCTGAATAACAACAAATCATCTGCAAACATTAGGCTGGCAAGTTTCATTGGCTTGCATTTAGGATGAAAATTGAAGTCCATTGTAGTTGTTGTATGTTGCAACAATCTGGTAAGATATTCAATGCAAATGGTGAAAAGAAGGGGAGACAAAGGATCTCCTTGTCGAAGTCCACGCTTCCCTTGAAAAAAACCAAAAGTGTCACCATTGAGTTTTAGTGCGTACGTGGCAGTACTCACACATTGCATAATAAGTTGAATGAAGTGTTCAGGGAACTTCAAGGCCATTAACATTTGGTGTAAAAACTTCCATTCAACAGTGTCGTATGCCTTCTGCATGTCCATCTTGAAAATGCATCTGGGAGTGACAGTCCTCCTGTTGTACATCTTCACTAGGTCCTGGCAAATAAGGATATTCTCCACAATATTTCTTCCTTGAATGAAACCACCTTGAGTGTTAGAAATGAGTTCAGGGAGCACTATAGCAAGTCTGTTACACATTAGCTTGGTTATGCATTTATAGATAGTGTTACAACATGCTATTGGACGAAACTGTAAAACAGTGCTTGGTTTATCCGTCTTAGGGATGAGTGATAGATGGGTAGTATTAATTTGCTTGAGCAGTTTGCCAGTAGCAAAGAAATCTTTAATAGCCTTGCACACATCCTCCCCAGTGATACCCCAGGTATCTTTCAAAAACTTACTTGAATACCCATCTGGCCCTGGTGCCTTATCATTAGGGATACTTTTCATAGTTTGTAGTATCTCCTCATCTGTAACCGCCCTCAGCAGGTGAGCCTTATGTATATCAGAGCAAACTGGACCCCTTTCTTACTATACTGACAGCTAGGGATGTCAATGGGGCGGGGCGGGTGCGGAGGGGGGTCAACCCGCGCCCGCCCCGCGAACTTTTAATGCGCACCCGCGCCCGCCCCGCGACCCGCGGCGGGTTGAACTATTCAAAACCATCCCCGCCCCGCGGGGACCCGCGGTTGACCCGCATATCTCCTCAAGAAACGTAAATCTTAAATCTAAAATATATTTGTCGTACTACTTATACAAATAAGTTTTCGCAAAATGCCTTAACATTCAATTAACTAGAGTCCGTGGAGCCATAAAATGGTTTTACATACAAATATACCACCAAAAACATGCACAAACAGCAGCCGAAAGCCTAAATTCTGACAGAGTACTAGAAGAGTAAACAAAACTACACAACAAATACTCTTCAATTCTTCATCTTCAGTTGTTCAGCTCCGTTTGTTTTATCAATTTGGGAAAATGGGGATTTAGGGGAATTTGGGTAGTTAGTGAATGACCTGAATGTAGTGATAACGATTTACGAATGATTATTGTTTATTGCCTTATTGGACGGGGAAGTGGGTAGTCTGGGTTATTTTTCTTATTTACTTGTTTGGGCATGGGGAAGTGGGTAGCTTGGTAGGATAGACTTAATTTATTAATTTTTTTTTATTATTTTAAGTTATATTTAATTTATCTTATTATTCTTATATATTACTACTAGATATTATTATTTATTAGGCGGGTATAAGAGGGGCGGGGACATGTGGGGCGGGGCGAGCGGGGTGGGTGTGGGGCGGGGTGGGTATGGGGCGGGTCTCATGTGAAACCCGCACCCGCCCCGCGACCCGCGACGAATGATGTTTTTGATACCCATCCCCGCCCCACGACCCGCCAAATTATTACCCACACCCGCCCCACGTGGGGCGGGTGCGGGGCGAGACCCGCCAAGACCCACCCCATTGACATCCCTACTGACAGTGACAGCCACAGCATCTGTTTGGGTACATTCCCTCAGGAGCTGTTGATAGTAACTTAAAAAAGCTTCTTGAACATCAGAAGGTTCCTTATGAATGTGACCATTCTGATCCTCAATCTGGTGGATTGTGTTTATTTGTCTCCTGGCCTTTAAGGTGCCATGAAAGAAAACTGTATTAGCATCACCCTTCTTCACCCAGTGAGTTTTTGCTTTTTGTTGCAGGAAACTCATTCTGGCATTATCCAACATCCTAGCTGTTTGCATAGCCTCCAATTCCTCACTGATCAGACTGTGGTTGCCAGGGTCTTGACTGATTCTTTTCTGTATATCCAGTAATTTCACCATAGCCAGTTCAGCTTGTTGCTCCATATTATTGAAATTATCTCTATTCAACCGTTTCAATGGAATCTTCAGTCTCTTTAGCTTATGAAAAAGTCTGAACATCTTAGTCCCTTGAACCTGAGGCTGCCAATTATCCTGAACCAATTTCTGAAACTCAGCATGTTCACTCCACATGTTGAAGTATTTAAAACTTCGAGTCTTATGCCTGGTTGCTTGCTTATCAGAAATTATACAAGGGCAATGGTCAAATAATCCTTCTGGCAAGAAGTTTGCTCTATACTCTGGACACAGCATTGCCCATTCTTGATTAATCAGTACCCTATCCAGTCTACTGTAAACCCTTTCTGAAGGTGGTTGTTTATTATTCCATGTATATAGAGCACCATCAGCAGGGCTATCCACCAAGCCACACATATCAATACAGTTCTGAAAAGGAGTTGCCTCAGCCAATTTAAACCCACCCCCTATTCTCTCCTCTGGCTTCAGGACACAATTAAAGTCCCTCACGACCACCCAAGGCCCCTGGATATCATGAGCAATATCCCTAAGTTCTTGCCACAGTGGCTCTCTCTCAGCAATATGATTAAACGCATACACAAAACTTATATCAAACTGGATCTGTGTTACCTTATCAATGACAGAACAATGGATTAGTTGTTCAGTATATTGATGAATGTGAATATCACATTGGTCTGGATCCCACAGCACCCAAACCCTCCCACCAGGGTTCACATGAACATTAGTAGCTATAGACCATCTAGTAAAACTTTGATGAATGGTTTTATTTTGATTCTTATTCTTTATTTTGGTTTCTAAAAGAGCAAAAAGACCTACTTTATTCCTGGTTAAGAAATTATTGATATCTACTTGTTTCTTAACCCAACTCATACCTCGTACATTCCAAAAACCAAAATTCATGGATCACTAATTGGTTTTTGGTATCCCTGACCTTCCTGTTGCATATTTGTCTCTGTGCCAGACACAATCTGTGCATACGTAGGACTATCTCCTCTATTACTTCCTTCTGGTATCTCATTATCATCTTGCTGGTTTGGGTACATAGAGCTAGTCTCCTTTCTTGGTGCAGTACATATACTTGGTAATGACTTTTGCTGCATATTCTCCTTAGTCTGCACATTTTGCACCGGTCTCCATACCTTCTTCATAACACCATTAGTCTGCTGAGTGATGCGTACTTTACAAGTGGAATGGTGATGTCCCATGCCCTTGCATCTAGTACACACGATACGCTTCCAATCATATTCCACCTTAATTGTTATTTTGGTCCCTTTCTCATCTTTAAAAGCGATCTGCTCAGGTAAGTGTTGACCCACCTTCAATTCAACTAGAACCCTAGCAAAATCCAGTCTAGTCTTTTTATCCGTAGGTTCATCCTTCCTTATGACTGGGCCAATTATTCCTGCAATTTTCTCAAGGCTTGATCCCCAGAACTTCAAAGGGAGTTTATGAAGCCTAATCCATGATGGCACCACAGATATATCCTCCTTCTCTAAATCTATGTCAGGCTGCCACTCCTTGATAATTACTGGTCTGTTATCAAACATGTAATGACCCCCTCTAAGCACCCTCTGCTTCACTTCTTCCGTTTCAAATCTGACCAGAAAAATGCCATTATGAAAATAAGAGATGGAGTCAATCTTATTTGCCTTCCAAATCCTACGTAAAAAACCTTCCAAGATCTGCCATGGGGGGTTTGAACCCACGACAAATCCATAAATCGCATTTTTACAATACTCCAATCCATCTTGGACATCCTCTGTTGTCAATTCTAACAAAGGGGATTCATCTTCTACTCTGTTCAGGGGTATATCCTTCCCCCCCTGTCGCATAAACCAAACTCCGTCCAAGTTTGGATCGTTGTCATCCCTCTTATCATCCTCCTCATCCGTCTCAATCACATCCTCCACAAATCCTTCATCATCAGAACCTAGGGTATATGGAGGAATTCCCATGATATCACGCAATGATTTTTCTTTGCCTGGTGTTTCTATGTCCGGTCTTTTCATGTCTTTCTCATTTGTTATCTTACTTGCAGTCTTTGACTTCCTAGTAGTGATGTAGCTAGGTCTTGGAGATCTCGAAGAACCAGACTTGGCCATGGTGCCTCAGCTGTCTTTCAATCTCCAGAGCAGCTTTCTCTCTAGGGTTTTTTTTAAAATATTCTTTTATTATTACTATTATTAAATTTTAATATAGACAAAAATACGGATCAAGATTCATGAATTTTGAGCATCTGTTGTTCATTATTATGAAGTTTAATATAAACACTAGTTTATTTGTGAACTGTGAAATTCACATGATATTTTGTTTCTAGTGAAAATATTTTTATTGTTTCTAGTAATTGGATATATAAAATATCAAACACACATATCACCTCATGAATAATTCATGATATAACTTGTATTGAAATTATGAACATTGACATGTCAATAATATAAAGACCAAAGTCGGGAAAATCAAATAAGTCGGTAGGTGAATACTGTTATTTTTCAAAGGCAAAATGATGGGGAGAAACAATAAATACCAAAATCAAACATACATATGAAAAATAAACTATTAATTAGTCATGGTGATGTCGTACGTCTTGTAGTTAGTCGTAATTTATAATTGTTTAAGCAATCCTAGTATTTCACTTTTCCATGTAGTCTTTTTCTCCAATGAATCGTCTCTCTATATGTATAAACAAAAAGAAATCAATAACTAGGGCAAAATAACCAACAATAGTGAAATTTGTTTTATGCAATATCATCGTTATTAACTTAACTTTCCTCGTAAACGGTGATAAAAATAGGGAATGTGAATCAAGTATATTTACCTTTAAAGAGTCGAACATACAAATCTTGATATAACCCCTAAATGAGAACACAACAAATACATACGATGAAGTTGAAATGTGATGAATATTTCACAACTCAATGTAAGTTACATAAAAAATAAACAAATTAGTTAATAATTTAATACCTTAATACAAATAACTTGATGTGAATAGAAAGATAAGAAAGATTAGTGACACATATAATTCTAGTAACGATAAAAATAACAAAAAAATTGCTTAGATTTTACCTTTCAACAAAAAATATATAAATAGTCGAGGATGCGTTTTATGACTTGTGAGCATCCTCTTTTTAAATATTATCAAATTTAATATAGGCATAAATATCAATCAAGATTCATGACTTTTGAGCATTATATTGATATTATTGTGAAATTTAATATGGATATGAATATGGGCCAATGAGAAATGGAATGCATAAGGTTTGTTTACTCAATATATAGTTTGACTTGCCTTTTAATTAGATTTATAGATAAGATTATTGTTATTTTTTTTTCTACAAAATCCACTTTACATGAGATTAATTTAAGATTTTATCTTATGAAATTAAAATATGACATGTGAGTGACATGTGGATGATAACAAAAAGTTTGGCTTGCATTTTAATTAGATTTATACATAAGATTATTGTTAATTTTTTTTCTACAAAATCCACTTTACATGAGATTAATTTAAGATTTTATCTTATGAAATTAAAATATGACATGTGGGTGACATGTGGATGATAACAAAAAGTTTGGCTTGCATTTTAATTAGATTTATAGATAACTTTATATTCATAAATTTTTCTCATTATTATGAAATTTAATATAGACATGAATATATAGCAAAGAGAAATAAAATGTAAAAAATTTTCTTAATTATTATTACTATTATTTTATTCCTTTTTCAAAATATATACTTTGTATGAGTGTGGTTTAAGAAGTTATCTTATGAAATAAAAAATACGATATATGAATGATGGCAAATAGTTTAACTTATTTTTTAATCATATTTAATTATATATTTATAGAGTCAATTATTATTAAATTTATGTTATATTTTCAATTTGATTAAATAATCCAGAAAAAGGAATATAAATGAATGAGGTGTGAAATTGCCATATGGAAAAAATGGATCTTCTAAACTAACTTTTTATTTGATAGTATAAATAATTAAATTAAATAATCAATTAAAATAAATTAAAATTAATGGGTATAAAATGTCATATGGAATACAATTAAATGTTAAGAGATAGAATTAAATTAAATACTCTAATAATAACATAATATCCTTTAATTTTATAAATAAGTGAGTTAAATTAAGATAATTAAATTAATTTATAAATAAATAATTTAAAAGAAGGTCATTTAATAATAAATTGATAATCCATGCCACATTAATTTGCCATGTCACATTAAAGTTATGCCATGTCACATTTAAATATGTCACGTCACATTTAAAATTAGTCATGTCACATTATTTTAGCTATCCTTTTAATAAGATTTTATAAATTCCATAAACTACCTAATTAATATTCTATAGGATATTTTGGAATAGTCTTGGGTGCAAACCAATAGACGTCTTCTCCATGGAAGACTTTAGGTTGGAAAATCATCTAAGCTTGTAGATTGTAAAATAAGACTACAATAGTTGTCGTTCTTATAACCTTTCCATCAATGTAAGGAAATCTTACTACATGTACCATCTTTGCAAATTCTCATCGAAGACATACACTATTCGTTACAAGTTGAAAACGGATAGTGTTGTCTCACATAATGCAAATTGTACTATCTATATGATGTTTAACTTTCTCTCACTTGCATATTCACTTGCATTTTTATGAGAGTAAAGTATCCGTTTTCAGCTTGTGACGGATATTATCTGTCACAAACAAGACTTTTTGTACCATCTTATGAGTATTTAGGATGCATGCAAGTGTCATTAAAACCATCTAATTAAATAAACTTGTTATTAGCTTGACATTAGAGTAGTCTGACGAGGGTCTTAAACTAACACTCTTAAGTTTTGTACACAATGTTATTTTCACATTTTGAGAGATCCACAATCATTATATATATAAAAGAAAAATGTAAGATTTCTGACGTGGCACAATGTAAATTTAGAATTAGCCTAATACAAGCCTCTCATTCAATCTCACAATTTTAGTTTTTTTAAACCAATTAGGTTTAACAAAGTTGGCCACATCAGCCATGATTAGGCATAAAAGGGCAGAATTGTGATGTTATGATACAATTAATGATCCAGTTAACATATTGCCTCAATTCTCAAAACCTAATTAAGAATACAATAATTGCAGGTTTCTTCACATAAACCGAAAATTTTGGCCAATGATAATTAAGTTAATCTAAGTTGTCCATAAATACAAACCACCTACTTACAATTATTAACGTGCTAAACAACCCTTTGTCATTCTCAAGGTTACTCAAGAATGACAATAGATGCTTCCTGCTCTATTTCAAGAGGTTTTAATTCTCAAAGTGTATACTTATACAACTACCAAAAAAACAAAAAATATAAGATTGCTGACGTGGCACAATGTAAATTCAGAATTAGCCTAATACAAGCCTCTCATTCAATCTCACAATTTTAGTTTTTTTAAACCAATCAGGTTTAACAAAGTTGGCCACATCAGCCATGATTAGGCATAAAAGGGCAGAATTGTGATGTTATGATACAATTAATGATCCAGCTAACATATTGCCTCAATTCTCAAAACCTAATTAAGAATACAATAAATGCAGGTTTTTTCACATAAACCGAAAATTTTGGCCAATGATAATTAAGCTAATCTAAGTTGTCCATAAATACAAACCACCTACTTACAAATATTAACGTGCTAAACAACCCTTTGTCATTCTCAAGGTTACTCAAGAATGACAATAGATGTTTCCTGCTCTATTTCAAGAGGTTTTAATTCTCAAAGTGTATACTTATACAACTACCAAAAAAACAAAAAATATAAGATTGCTGACGTGGCACAATGTAAATTCAGAATTAGCCTAATACAAGCCTCTCATTCAATCTCACAATTTTAGTTTTTTTTAAACCAATCAGGTTTAACAAAGTTGGCCACATCAGCCATGATTAGGCATAAAAGGGCAGAATTGTGATGTTATGATACAATTAATGATCCAGCTAACATATTGCCTCAATTCTCAAAACCTAATTAAGAATACAATAAATGCAGGTTTTTTCACATAAACTGAAAATTTTGGCCAATGATAATTAAGCTAATCTAAGTTGTCCATAAATACAAACCACCTACTTACAATTATTAACGTGTTAAACAACCCTTTGTCATTCTCAATGTTACTCGTGAATGACAATAGATGCTTCCTGCTCTATTTCAAGAGGTTTTAATTCTCAAAGTGTATACTTATACAACTACCAAAAAAACAATTCAATTCATCTTCTCCAATGGCCATTACATACTAAAATCTGAAACTCAAAATCAGTATAATTTACAGCCACCACGAAATCAACTCAATTCATCTCCTTTAATGGCCATCACACCAAGCTTCACCGTTAGCCAACTCAATGATTAGAACACAAGTGGACAAGACCTGGAAATCAAGGATAAGACAAAGAAAAAAGCAAGTGGTACTAAATAGGTATGTTGTATATGCCTAATATTGTTATTTTTCACATATTATAATTGTTTGTGAATCTAAATAATCCTCAATTTGTGGGTATTAATAAGTTGTTAGTAAACTGACCTTAAAACCCATGTGTTTGTAACTTTGTATAGATGGAGTAGTTGAGAAACAAGTACTTACAAGGCTTATATTCAAGGTTAGACTGCAACGGTTCATCTGCCTATCACCACCACAGTAGTTCTAAAATGCAATATAAAAGCAAAAGTTGAAAGGTAAACTTCTTGACATAAGGTAATGTTCATTGATAGATTCTATTCTACATAAAATTTCTGTGGTTTTGATTCTCAACTACTTGCAAATTAGAAAAAGTAAATGAAGTGAATGTCATAACATAACATTTATGTTCAATGGAAATTTCGTCATCTTCTAATATATCATACCAACTCTCATGTTTCTTTTATTATCAAAGTGTCATATAATTGTTCCTAACTACAATTTATGTTTTAATATTACAAGGTAAACCAGAAACCCTTGCGAGGGAGAGGCATTCATTGAGAAATCACAAGTTTTCAAGACTAATATGCATGAAAAGTACAACATCTGTTTAAGGTTAGTTGAAAAAAAATTTACACCTGTTTTCATGTTATAATAACCTACATTATTCAGAATATACTCTTGAAACTGCTAAAGATGATTTGAGAAAGCCAAATTTTAATAACTAATGTCTTACCTCATTTTCTACCATCAGAAGATTGGCAGCCTTCAAATATGTTTTATCTTGCCTCAAAAAAACAGAAAAAAAAAATAACACCATGACAATTAGAACTTAGAATGACATGATATACTACAACTTTCCGTGAGATTGCTAAGCAAAATTTGTAAAACCCCTCGCGAAAACGGAAATGTAAAACATACAAAGTACCAAAAATGCAGCGGAATTTAAACTTTTCAACATAAATAAACATGCGAGGTGTTTTAACAAACTAAACATGCGGAAGATAAAAACATAGATAAGTATATAAGTACTATACAAAAGCAGCCCGGGATAGCATATCCCTACAGGCACCAAAGTACGGAAAACATAAAGCTAAGGTCCAGCTAACGAATGGGTAAAATCATCGATGCAGGATCATCGCTCGCTAGCCTCAACGTGACCCCCTGAAGAACAGCATCAAGTACCACTACTACAATTGAGCACTTGGGCCACGAATAAATTTGTGGCGCAAGTACTAATTTCCCGTGGCTAAAGCTCTTTGCCACGGAAATACCTTCCGTGGCCCAAGTGGCTGTGGCTAACAGATAGCCACGGGAAAAACAAGAACGTGGCTAAAATTATATTTTTAGCCACAGATTCTCCCGTGGCTAATAATTCCCGTGGCCAAAATTATTCCCGTGGCAAAAAAAAAAAAATTAAACAAAATGTAAAATATTATTTTTTACTAATGAAAATATTTTCACATCGCCGCGGGTGCTCGCGGAGTGCTCTCACGAAGAGGTAAACGGCTGGCGAAAGAGTTGCTTCATTTCCATGGGTAGGGATCGAACCCCTGACCTCATGGTTAAGGGATGAGGTGAGCAACCACCACACTACCAAACACATATGGTTACATATGGAATCCTGTCAAGTTTTAATCCTTGCTTGGCTAGTTATCTCAACTTGTTACGTACAATCACAAGTCATTCACTTTTGCGAATCATATATCCTTCTGTGGGGAATAAAGCATGTATTCGCCCTAAACTTGCAGGATTATAATGAAAATTACAGTTGTGATTATTGTCATAAAATAAATAAAAACATGAAAAGAATACAACCTTGGGTCCTTGCTTGAATAGGCCTAAGAACAGGAATTAAAGTAAATTCCCTCCTATAACTTGCACCCAAGACTTTGTTTGAGATGATGTCGCGTGTGCTAGAAATTACTCTCCAATTGCCTTGCAATATGGGGAGAGTTATTGAGGTTTTAGATGTGAGATCTGAGTTTTGGGAGAAGAATGCTCTCAAAACCCTAATTGTGAGAATTATGATTCAACAGTTACTGACATAAGGAGAAAGACTCTCCTTATGTAGCTATATGGGTTCGGCCGAATTGGGTTAGGGTAAGAGTGGGCTTTTTCCACTCTTACCTTATTCCTTTGCGTGATTCGACCCGATTAGCTAAATATTATTCGCGGGTTTTATTTATAAATCGTATACATGTTATCAGATATTAATGCAGTCGATGTATTAATAATGGTCTGATAAAATTACGATATTGTATAATTACCCAAATTAATATAACCGTTTATATTAATACGCGAATACAACATTTAATTAAATATAACCGTTTATATTTAATTTACGAATTAATCATGTAATCCGTGTTAGCTAAAATTATTTAATCCGTATTAAATAATAATCTCAACATCTCATTGACTAATTTAGTTGTCAATACCTCTGACTAACTGTTTAGTCGTATTCGGCATAAATGTGACTGTATTTTCATACCTTCACATCTCTCAAACGTGTCCTATAGGTGTGACGTATAGGGACCAGTTGATCACCGCCATCCGTATGACAATAACGTCAAACTTATCTAGCAAGCCAACCGTTATTGATAAACGTGGATCAACTGGTAATAATACAGAAGTATGCCCTTGTGATCCTTAAAGAGATTTAATAAGTCATTGTACTTAATAGTCAAGGACACCAGCCCCAACAATCTCCCACTTGTCCGTACAAGGGTATGTGCAATGACGTTATCACACAACATGTGGAGGACACAAGGCTCCAACAAACTCCCACTTGTCCGTACAAGTGTAGGTGCGATAACCGATTCTCATATCTTTTTAAAATTTCTCCCACTCAATGTAAGACAATTTGCAAATCCGCATTTGCAAAGGTCGTATCTCACAAGCGATCTGTATCAAGAGTGGTTTCCCCGACTAGAGAGTAACTTAACTGATAAAACGAATCTGTATTCGAGCATGGCCATGCATTTCAGTTACTACTCCTCGAGTGGCCCTGATAAATGATAAAATCCTGATAAGGGTTTGGATATTCCCCTCAACTCGAATCCTGCCGATATCGCGCAGCATGAAATAACCCAGAAAAAATCCTCTTGGCCCCTGTTACGATGAACGTGGGAAAGAAACCAAAGTTACCCAAAATCTGCCTTAATCTCAAGAGACAGTTGAAAGTCAAAAGACTCGACTCTAAGGAACACTATGGAGGTCCTATCCACGACCTGGCACCCAATGTTATAAAACATTTAGGACTCCATAACGTTGTCACGGGGTGTCCTACGAGATATCCGTATAACTCGCCTTTGTGATTGGTCAGTCATCCGCGTGACTTATGGCTCGTTGAACCCACCATCAACCAACGTCACAAAATGATTACCTGAGTTATCAGCTCAAGTGGGTAATCAAGGACTAAAACGATGTAATGTAATTCAGTTCACTTTGTGGTGTTCAAAATTGGCGTACAATTCCACATGAAAAACAAAACATTATATATCATAACAATGAGGTTGGATAGAGTACACGAGAAAATGAATTATTACATGAATTCATAAAAGAGTACTATAACTTAGGAACACATATAATTCCCATGGAATGAATGTGCCCTTCATGCTTATTACGTGGTAATGCTTTAGTGAGAGGATCAGCTATGTTGTCATCCGTAGCGATCTTATCAATGAAAATCTCCTTTTGCTCCACGTAATCTCTGATTAGATGAGCTTTCCGTTGTACATGCCTAGCCTTGTTGCTAGACTTATGCTCCTTAGCTTGGAAGATGGCACCTTTATTATCACAATAAACGGTGATTGGGTCATTCGAACTAGGCACTACTGATAGTCCTTGTAAGAATTGACGCATCCATATTGCTTCCTTAGCTGCTTCTGAGGCGGCATAGTACTCGGACTCAGTCGTAGAATCTGATGTAACACTCTGTTTAGAACTTTTCCAGCTGACAGCAGCGCCATTAAGAGTAAAAACGAATCCAGACTGAGATTTCGAGTCATCTCGATCCGTTTGGAAGCTAGCATCTGCGTAACCCGTGGCGCAGAGCGTTGAGTCGCCTCCATAAGTCAATCCCCAATCTTTAGTCCTCCTTAGGTACTTAAGAATGTTTTTCACGGCCATCCAGTGTTGTTCACCTGGATGAGCTTGGAATCGACTGGTCATACTCAATGCATATGCAACGTCTGGACGTGTGCATATCATGGCATACATGATCGATCCTATAGCCGAAGCATAAGGAATCCGACTCATGCGCTCTTTCTCTTCCAATGTCTTAGCTTCTTGAGACTTGCTCAAGTGAAGCCCAGTAGTCATAGGAAGGAACCCTTTCTTGGAGGTTCGTCATGCTGAATCTCTCCAGAATCTTATCTATGTAAGACTCCTGACTGAGAGACAACATCCGTCGTGATCTATCCCTGTAGATACGGATGCCCAAAATTCTTTGTGCCTCTCCCAGATCTTTCATCTGGAAATGGTTTTTCAACCATGCTTTAACCGAAGATAAGAGAGGTATGTCATTCCCAATCAAGAGTATGTCGTCGACATACAGTACTAGGAATACAATCTTGCTCCCACTCGACTTGATATAGAGACATGGTTCCTCGACTGATCGAACGAATCCATTCTCTTTTATCACTTGGTCGAAGCGATGATTCCAACTCCGTGATGCTTGCTTAAGTCCATAGATGGAACGCTTAAGCTTGCAAACCTTCTTAGGATGTTCTGGATCAATAAAACCCTTGGGTTGTACCATGTACAACTCTTCCTCCAAATAACCGTTTAAGAAGGCGGTTTTAACGTCCATTTGTCATATTTCATAGTCATGAAATGCGGCTATCGCTAAGATAATCCGAATGGAACGTAGCATGACTACGGGTGCAAAGATCTCATCGTAGTGCAAGCCTGGCACTTGGGTGAAACCTTTAGCAACTAGTCTTGCCTTATGGATATCTTGTTTACCTTCCACGGCATGCTTTATTTTGTAAAGCCATTTGCATTGAAGGGGACGTACCTTTGCAGGTAGGTCCACAAGATCCCACACGTTGTTCTCATACATGGAGTCCATCTCGGATTGCATGGCTTCTAGCCATAGCTTTGAGTCAGAACTGGTCATGGCACCTTTATAGGTTGTGGGTTCATTACCCTCTAGGAGTAAGACGTCATCCATATCATGTTCCTCGACCATACCAATGTATCTGTCCGGAGGAATGGAGACTCTTCCCGACCTCCTAGGTTCCTTAGGAATATCTACCGCAACCTCGGTTGAAGGAACTGTTTCCTCCAATGGTTGCTCGGTAGTTGGTTCTTGAACCTCCGATAAGTCGAAGGTTCTATTACTCGACTTGTTCTCGAGAAATTCTTTCTCTAAGAACGTCGCACTAGCCGCAACAAAAACACGTTGTTCGGTTGGCGAGTAGAAGTAATGACCAAAAGTTCCCTTTGGATAACCTATAAAGTATGTCTTGACCGATCGCGGGCCGAGCTTATCCTCATGTCTCCACTTGACATAAGCCTCGCAGCCCCAAACCCGAATAAAGGACAAGTTGGGGACCGTTCCCTTCCATAATTCGTATGGAGTCTTGTCAACAGCTTTAGACGGACTTCGGTTAAGTATTAGAGCGGCCGACAAAAGAGCATAGCCCCACAATGAATCAGGCACGACGGTGTGACTCATCATGGATCGAACCATATCAAGTAAAGTTCGATTTCTCCGTTCGGACACACCATTTAATTGTGGTGTTCCAGGTGGAGTCAACTGTAGCACGATGCCACAGTCTTTACGGTGTTGATCAAACTCGTGTGAAAGATACTCACCACCACGATCAGAACGTAGTGCTTTAATCTTTCTTCCCAGCTGGTTCTGTACCCGATTCTGGTATTCTTTGAACTTGTCAAAGGATTCACTTTTATGCTTCATTAAGTAGACATAGCCATATCTACTCAAATCATCCGTGAAAGTGATGAAATACCTATAGCCTTCTCGTGCGTTGATCGACATAGGGCCACATACTGTAACATCCCGTATTTTCGTAAAATCTAATTTAAGCGTTTTAAATTATTTTATGTAATAAAATAATATTTTAATAATTTATTTCAAAGATTTTAATTTAATAAGTTAGATCCGTCTTAAGAACCTCAAGTCCTTAAGACGAATATACACTTGGCAAGGTTAAGTTCCCGACTCAAATATCCGTTCTAAGTTCCTAACCCGTTTCACAATACGGAAAGGACGACCCACTTGTACCCTACTTAAATCATATGTCGACATAACTCCTTCCTCAAGGATTCATTTTACAGTAACACAAAACCTCATAAACCTCCATTTTATTCCTCCTTCTTTTGAGAAATTCTTCATCATCCGTCGATCAAATCAAGGTAAAAATATCGTTTTCGGAATCCTCATTCGATTTCCAAGCCATCTATCACTTTAGTTTTCCATTTCTTTCACTTCGAAAAATCTGTCCGTTTTGGTAAGGAATCGTTTCTGTCCTAAATTCCGTTTTCTTTGTTTGTAGGAGTGGGCTTAGACGATCCGGAGGTCGATAGCTACTTGGTTGAGGAGGATCTTTAGCCGGAAAAGCTTGAAAGGTGACGATAATGAGATAACTCGGCCTTTATGTGTATATTAGCACTTTTGTTGTGATTCTTGTGTTAGTTTCTGTTTTTGTTGATGTTTATTGTTCAAAGGACATAGTAACATGTTTAGGATGTTTAATAGGTTGAGAATTCATGTTCTAAGATGTTGTTATGTGTTCTTAAGTTCATTTTCAGTTTTTCATAAATTGCGACGGATACTTGTTAAATTCGTTTGAGGATTGTTATGGGACTTGTTTGCTGCTTGTTAGGATGTAATTGATGGTTTTTAATGTTGGGTAAACATCTTGTGTAGCAATTTTGAAGTTTTCAACATGTTGCGAATTGCGAAATTTCCGTTACAGGCTCTCTGAGCCGGTCGACCGGCTGAGAGTGCATAGTGTGTGTTTTTCGAAATTTTTGGAATGTTGGCCTTGGACTGCCAGCCGGCCGACCGGCTGGTAGTCAATTTGTATTGAGTTTGTTTTCCGAAAACCTAGGAAGAAAGGGAGCCCAGCCGGCAGACCGGCCGCCTGCCAGCCGGCTGGGAGTGCATATGGGGTGGTTTGCGAAATAGAGAAGGCTAGGGAATGGAGTCCCAGCCGGCCGACCGCCTGCCTGCCGACCGGCTGGGAGTCCTTTGTGATGTTTTCTTTGTTTTGAAAAGAGCATAGGCTGAGGGGATCGCCAGCCGGCCGACCGGCTGGGAGTCCCTGAAGGCTGTTTTGGGTTGTTTTCGCGTGTAACTTTCAAACGGTTAATCAGTTTTAATTGAAACTCGTTTTGTATACCCGTGATATATATTTGAGGTCCCCGGTGTACGGGCAACACTATATTGGGTGCGGGAATGGAGTGAGGATAGAGATCCCCCGGTCGGGTAACCGAAAGGAAAACCGGCTCTCCCTCGTCTTAGTTCCCGGGATCAATTAAGTGTTGATTAGAGGATTAAGAAGTTAGAACTATAGGTTAGTTTCTACCTTTGGATGTTAGTGGTTACAATGGTTGTCGTGTGGTGGGATATGTGTTAAGCTCACCTCTGGACCCACTACGTGTTTATATGTCGCGTGACGGGATATGTGTTAAGCTCACCTCTGTACCCGTTACGTGTTTTGCTTGGGCGTGTCAGGATATGTGTTAAGCTCACCTCTGGACCTGACACGTGATCGGTTGTTGTACACGGGATATGTGTTAAGCTCACCTCTGGACCCGTTGTGCGGTGACTGCGTATTGGGATATGTGTTAAGCTCACCTCTGGACCCAATACATGTTTGTAGCATTGGGATATGTGTTAAGCTCACCTCTGGACCCTTTGCTTTTGGATGATTAGGGATATGTGTTGAGTTCACCTCTGGACCCTTTTCATGATTGTAAGTTTAGGGATATGTGTTAAGTTCACCTCTGGACCCTTTACTTGATTGGATGTTGGGATATGTGTTAAGTTCACCTCTGGACCCGGCATAGTGTAGTAATGGGATATGTGTTAAGTTCACCTCTAGACCCGTTGCTAGTGTTATGGATGTTTTATCTGCTTGCCTAGATGATGGTACAGTGTCGGATATGCATGATGAGTTATTGATGTTTATTTGATGGTGGTTAAATCATCCAAGGAATTGGATGACTCTTAGTTCGGTTTCATAAATAGTTGGATTGAAAGACCCCCCGACTGGGTAACCAGTAGGGAAACCGGCTCTCCTTCCTAACGGTTTATGAAGTTCGTTGAGAGCCGTGCATTGTAATCGCATGATAGTAAGAGATCAGATGATGAGATGTTTATGCTTCACATGTTGTTATATGTTGGAGTATTCTGTATTGTATTATGCGTTACGTGTTGTCACAAAAGGTGGCTAGGAGAACTCTAGTCACTCCCCACTGATTGTGGCGTACATGTTTTCATGTATGTAGGTACATGCTGGTTGGAGATGGGATCACAGGAGGGCTAGCGAGTGATGATCCTTCATCATATGACTTATACCCTATCGTTATCTAGACTGTTAGACTTTTGATACATTTGCTTTGGGTGCCTGTAGGGATGTTCCATCCCAGGCTTGTATTTATGTTTTGGTTTGATACTTAGAACTGCTACTTATCTATTGTTGTTTATAACAGTTCTGTTTCCAGTTTTCAGTTTAAGACTTCTGATACCCGTCGTTGTGGGTGTCAAAGATAAGATTTATAAACCAAACTAAAACTATAGATAGTGATAGTAAGGGTCGAACCACAGAGAGACAAGGTTAATTATGTTTGCTAATTTTTAATCTATTAAGTAACAAAAGAGAGGGGGTTTGATTGATTGTTGCTAGGTCTAAAACAAGAATAAAATAAAACAAGTAAATAAAGAGGAAAATAAAAATATAATAAAAGAGATGCTAGGATGTTTGGGTAATAAACAGCTAAGATAATATAAATCCTAAGTCAACATGTATTGCAGTCGCGTAAGGGTTGTAACATATCCTTTAGGTCTATGCTACCTAATAGCTCCTTTCGGTCTATGCTATTAGTTCCTAGGTCTCACAATTATTGGGTGTCAACAATAAGGGTGATTCCTAAATTCTAGGTCACAAACCTTTCAGTCTTAAGTAACCTATCCGTCTTAAGATGTAAACCAATGCCCTTCCCAAATCTCTCAATCTTGGGTAGGTCAATACTAACATCCTACAAGTCTCCTTTTGGTCTCATTGTAGGTTATTACAGTCTGCAAATTAAAGCGAAACAAAATTCATACGCGTGTCGGTCGACCGACCAGCTAACCCGGTCGGCCGACCTCCATCCTGCAACATGTCGGTTCGAGATTTAAACTACCTTCGCATATTTACTCCCTACATCCTAACATATGAAATTAGCTACTCATAACTATTGAAACAAAAATAAAAGTAGGAATAAACATGGAAATTATAAAGAACATAAATCTAAACATGCAATAATAATAAAGGAAATTAAAATAAGGGAAAAAGGAGATTAGGAACTTTGGTTCCCCATGGTTAAAACAAGTTAATGAAAGGTAAAATAATCAAATAACACAATCCCAAGGAACAAAGAATAAACCTTTAGGTGAATATTCTACCCAATTCTTACGGTCTTAGGGTTTCTAGAAAAGCACTAAACTTTCGTTCAAGAGCAACCCCAAAGTTGTTGTTAAACTAATCCTAATAATCTTTCAATCTAAAGGAATTAGTTTACCAACAACAATGGGGGATTGGTAATTTAATCATAAAACTATCAAAATCAAGTCTTTACCATGGTTCCCCTAATTCCTAATCACAAGAATTAGCTATGCATAATCTTAATCATAAAATTAACAATAACAAGAATTAAGAATATCAAAGGAATTAACATAATTAAAGATGATAATAATGAGGAAACATGAATTGAGAAATAACAAATAAGATGAACAACAAGATTAATTAAAAAGGAAAGATTGAATTGTAGCAAACTTACAACTTAATTGGAAATCTAAGAACAAAGATGAAAACTTGGACTTGATTATTCTATGATAGAAAACTAGATTAAGAACTTGATTGATAAAAACTAAGTAGAAAACTTGATTCCTCTGAATTAGGGACTGAATTTGCTTAAATAGGCAGAATTAAAGAGTTTCCTAATGACCTAAACACTTGTATGGGCTTTTCGGAAACTTCTGGGTCGGCGCTGTGGTCGGTCGACCAGTATTTTCGGTCGGTCGACCGCTTTACGGATTTTATGCAATTTTTGGGCTTCAGGCAAATTCTGGGCTTTTCCAATTGGCACCTGGTCGGTCGACCTACTTTGTTGGTCGGTCGACCTGACTGACGGGACTGCAGCGCGCATCGATCTTAAAACAGCTGCCATTTCTTCGTTACTTATCGAAATCAAGCGATTCTCGCGGCGTTGGAAAGCTAAGAGGATAAGCTTTCACCTCCAACTGAAATCACTCCATTATCAGCTCTAGAACTCGAGATATAGTCATTTGAAACAGGCTGCAATGTCGTGGATCGATTCTTTGCTTGTAAAAGTTATCTTTAGGCCTTGAAATGTGCGCTAAGCTTCGTTCCTTCTTATCCTTAGTCATAAAAAGTCCCGAGGGCATAAATTTGGTATAAAATCGTCCCTTTTCCGCATAAATCTGCAAAAGAGCATAAAAATACGAAAGTAGACAAATGTTGGGAAATAAAGGCTAAAACATAGTAAATGAGCGCTAAAATGCGTGTAAAAATAGATGTAAAACATCATAAAATAGACACGCATCAAATTCCCCAAACCAAACCTTGCTTGCCCTCAAGCAAGAAATAGACTCGATCTTAACTAATGGAACGATTTCAATCTCAGAGCGAAATTTACATGTAAGCCTAAACCAATGCCAAGTACAAAAATGAGAAAGCATTTAAATTATGCAAACGAGTTATGGTGCTGTCAGACTTGCAAAAATAAAGACTATAGAGACTTTATACCATGGACTCTCGCGGTACGCTCGAGACACTCATGAAGCAAAGGGTGAGTATATGTAAAAGATAGGAAGAAGTAATTTGTAATGACACTCACCTAACTGCGACCCATGGAAACATGCCTGCAATCTAACATGAACAAGAATTCTACAACTTTGTATAACAATCTTATTAAGTGACTCGGATACATGCAAATGAGGTATGAAAGATATGTGAGGTAAAAGGTAAAAAGTGGTTAAGATGTTTTTGGATATGTGGGGTTAGTAGCCAAGCTAGTAAAACTGATTTCCAACAACAAACTTTACACTTTTGGTATTAAGAAGGTGCTCTTTTGTAGCACAACTCTCACATTAAATATAAGAAAGGACTCCCAAATATTTTTTTGAATGAGGTATGGGAGTGATAACATATAAAAGAAAGGGATTTTTGGAACGAATTTTTTTTTTTCTGATGATGTCAGGTGGTCGGCCGACCCAAGAAACTGGTCGGTCGACTGACTTTCGTATTTTCCGGATTTTTTTTCGTTTTTCTTTTCTTTTCTGAATTTTTTCTGTTCTTGTTCTTTTCTTTCTTTCTTTTCTCTTTGCTTAAGATAGCTTACAAACCAAGATACCTCCAATAAGTCAAACGAAAGACCACAAATACTAGCTTGGAAAGGTAGGCTAAGTATGGGATGTAGTTTTGGGGGAATAAAAAGGCAATTCTGGCTATGTGAAGCTTATGGGTAAATATGAGAAAAGGGATCTCAAATGCACGTATCAAGACTCACAGAACGAGATAGTAAAACAAGTATATAGCAATTCAAGTTCATGTTTATGCATATTGATGTAACATGTTCCAAGGGGAGTACTACTCACATCCTAAACAACTGGTTTAAGAATGAAACCAGGAAATAAGCTCTAAACCTTAGAATGTATAGTAGGTTGCCAGGGTATAAGTCAAGTCTCAAGAAATACAAATTGACAAAAACTCGTAGATATGCAAAAGACTCTCATACTAAAACAAGTTGACAAGGCAAGGTAAAGGCATAAACATGTGAGATAGCTAAATTATCCTTGAAATACTTTCGTTCCGACTCGACCTATATGCTAAAATAAACGTGCATTTTTTTTTGAATTTTTGAATTTTTTTCATTTTTTTGGATTTTTTTTTTTTTTTTTTTTTTTCTTTTGTATAGGTAAGAAAAAATAAAAAAAAGAACAATGCAAGACGGAAATGCAATAAACGCGTGACAAAATGCAATGCATGTGACACGAAACCATTCCGCAAACCAACCCGCACAATGTCCCCATTGTGCATTAGCCTAAGAAAAGGTTTCAGAAAATTAAAAGAAAGATGCAAGGAAAATAAAAACTAAGGAAAACTGGAAAGAACTCACTGGATTATGAAGCGCATGAGAAAAACCTCCCCAAACCAGCGTAAGCTGGGAGGTTTTGGTGGCCAGCAGTGCCACTCAAGTACCCAAGAACGGCTGCACGGTTCCCGAGGAAGAAATCGAAAGACTGCGACAGAACGGTAGGTCGACCGACCAAGAAAACAGGTCGACCGACCTTCCTGTAAAGTAAGAAAATTTCAGCAATGCGGCGACTAGGTCGACCGACTGGTGTAACTGGTCGGTCGACCGTCTTTGTCCCAGCGGTCTTCGTTTTTTCTTCGTAGAACCTGAAAAAGCAAGAAAAATATACGCCCAACAAATGCGCGAGATCCCAGAAACAAGACCAAAAAGTCTTAACTACGCAAACACAACAGAAAAGTTGTCCTAAAAACTTAAAGAAAGCAAACTAGAAAGTCTTAACAAAACAAAAAAAATGTCTTAAGAAAAACAGAAACGAGTGAAAAGAAGAAGTCATCCGCGAAGGATTCGGCGTTTCTTTGACCAAGGGCTCTGACTATAGGCTACTCCTTCAGCTATGGTGATTTGGGTAGATGAGTTTCTCTCCACCATGTAAATAGGTGGGTCATCATCCACAGCTTTAGCCATCCATCTCCTGTGGTTGTCGACTCCCAAGTCGTGGGTCGACACCTTCCTCGGTTTCTTCTTCTTAGGGCTCTTTTCTTTAGCCAAATGATCACTTGCTTGAGTGACCTCGTTCTCTACATCATTTGATCGAGTAAGTGGTACTACTCGATCGAGAACATCTCTCTTCCTACTGCTTATAGACTTTATCATTAGTGTCGCAATTTCTGGAGCATCCAAATCAGCCTTTTGAGCAAGAGATTCACCTGCACATGCCTCAAAACACATCAAAGCCTCCGAAGGATCCTTTGAAAAGGATCCTTGCATAGAACATTCACTAATATTAAAAACATCAGGAATGTCAATAAATGAATCCTGCAAAAAACAAGGTTCATCAACAGAGGGTTCAATTATGTTAGGAACATGGTCATCACTAATACCTACAAAAATAGGTTGGTCAGTCAAGGGGTGAAAGTCTAACTCATTGGTTGTTTCTAGATCCAAGATAGTATCATCAACGGGGAGGGAGAGGGAATCAAGTAACCTATCATCCTCATCCTTAAGAATGAGCGACTCTTTAGTAATGGGTGTGATGGGATCACACTTGACAGAAATATCTGGGTTACCAATATCAACGCCCTCATACCTCTCCAAGATTTTTTTGGACTGATGCTCCAACATTAATTTCTCCAAATGATACGGACACTGGATCACAATGCTTGTCGCGGAATCGCCAAGCCTTGGCTCTTTTAACTTCAGAATCTCCGTCGAGTCATTGATGAGTGGAGAATTAGGTAGCTCAGGAGGCGACTCCATAGTCTGTTCAGGTATCATGGTGAGGTCTTGAACGAGGGAAGGATCCAGCGATTCGGGAATAGAAACTGCATTCTGCTCAGTAACAGTGGTCGGTCGACCTGGTATAGTGGTCGGTCGACCAGACTCCGTATCATCAAAAATTTCCTGTTCTGCAGAGACTGATCTCACGTCAGGTGTCGAGGTCGGTCGACCTGATGTTGTGGTCGGTCGACCCTCTGACCTGTGCACGGGATCAGTTTCTTCTACCTGAGCTGCGGCAGAATCATCCTTTGGGGTTGATTCCTCATAAGCACGACTACTCACAAAGTCCCAGAGTAGGTTGCGAAGGTACCACTCCTCAAAGCCCCGGCGAGGAACAGGTTGAACCGACTCCTTAAAACGGATCCATGCTTCATGAGGTTCCTCATCAGGTCCTTGCTGGAATTTTGAGATTTGAATTCTCAAACATCGGTTTTCGCTGGTGAATAGTACTGTTTGCAAAAAGCCAATGCCAGAGATGCCCAATCTGTAACTCTAGCCGCTCCCATATCAAGGTGACTAATCCACTCCTGCGCAGAATCTTTTAAGGAGAATTGAAACAACATCTCCTTAGCCTTATCTCGCTCTTCCTCCGAAACGTGTAGGATACAAAAATAATCTGTAAAATTCTGCAAATGCCTCAAAGGATCTTCGTCTGGTAGACCTGCAAACTGTTTTCGCTCCAACAATTCGATAAAGGAGAGATAAAAATCAACGCGGGGATTAGATCCCCCTGGGAGGTGGTGTGCTGCTGGCTGAAGATTATCGGAAATAGTAGACATGATCGCAATAGCACTGAGAGTACTCAAGCCTTCCTCTCAAAAACCTGTCTTCTAAAAGAAAACTAGAAGAAAAGGTAAGAAACGGTCTTAAGGAACCTAAGTTCCTTAAGACAAGAAGAAAAAAAAATAAACTAAAAACTAACAAACAAAATTATACCGTCTCCCCGGCAACGGCGCCAAAATTTGATACCCGTCGTTGTGGGTGTCAAAGATAAGATTTATAAACCAAACTAAAACTATAGATAGTGATAGTAAGGGTCGAACCACAGAGAGACAAGGTTAATTATGTTTGCTAATTTTTAATCTATTAAGTAACAAAAGAGAGGGGGTTTGATTGATTGTTGCTAGGTCTAAAACAAGAATAAAATAAAACAAGTAAATAAAGAGGAAAATAAAAATATAATAAAAGAGATGCTAGGATGTTTGGGTAATAAACAGCTAAGATAATATAAATCCTAAGTCAACATGTATTGCAGTCGCGTAAGGGTTGTAACATATCCTTTAGGTCTATGCTACCTAATAGCTCCTTTCGGTCTATGCTATTAGTTCCTAGGTCTCACAATTATTGGGTGTCAACAATAAGGGTGATTCCTAAATTCTAGGTCACAAACCTTTCAGTCTTAAGTAACCTATCCGTCTTAAGATGTAAACCAATGCCCTTCCCAAATCTCTCAATCTTGGGTAGGTCAATACTAACATCCTACAAGTCTCCTTTTGGTCTCATTGTAGGTTATTACAGTCTGCAAATTAAAGCGAAACAAAATTCATACGCGTGTCGGTCGACCGACCAGCTAACCCGGTCGGCCGACCTCCATCCTGCAACATGTCGGTTCGAGATTTAAACTACCTTCGCATATTTACTCCCTACATCCTAACATATGAAATTAGCTACTCATAACTATTGAAACAAAAATAAAAGTAGGAATAAACATGGAAATTATAAAGAACATAAATCTAAACATGCAATAATAATAAAGGAAATTAAAATAAGGGAAAAAGGAGATTAGGAACTTTGGTTCCCCATGGTTAAAACAAGTTAATGAAAGGTAAAATAATCAAATAACACAATCCCAAGGAACAAAGAATAAACCTTTAGGTCAATATTCTACCCAATCCTTACGGTCTTAGGGTTCCTAGAAAAGCACTAAACTTTCGTTCAAGAGCAATCCCAAAGTTGTTGTTAAACTAATCCTAATAATCTTTCAATCTAAAGGAATTAGTTTACCAACAACAATGGGGGATTGGTAATTTAATCATAAAACTATCAAAATCAAGTCTTTACCATGGTTCCCCTAATTCCTAATCACAAGAATTAGCTATGCATAATCTTAATCATAAAATTAACAATAACAAGAATTAAGAATATCAAAGGAATTAACATAATTAAAGATGATAATAATGAGGAAACATGAATTGAGAAATAACAAATAAGATGAACAACAAGATTAATTAAAAAGGAAAGATTGAATTGTAGCAAACTTACAACTTAATTGGAAATCTAAGAACAAAGATGAAAACTTGGACTTGATTATTCTATGATAGAAAACTAGATTAAGAACTTGATTGATAAAAACTAAGTAGAAAACTTGATTCCTCTGAATTAGGGACTGAATTTGCTTAAATAGGCAGAATTAAAGAGTTTCCTAATGACCTAAACACTTGTATGGGCTTTTCGGAAACTTCTGGGTCGGCGCTGTGGTCGGTCGACCAGTATTTTCGGTCGGTCGACCGCTTTACGGATTTTATGCAATTTTTGGGCTTCAGGCAAATTCTGGGCTTTTCCAATTGGCACCTGGTCGGTCGACCTACTTTGTTGGTCGGTCGACCTGACTGACGGGACTGCAGCGCGCATCGATCTTAAAACAGCTGCCATTTCTTCGTTACTTATCGAAATCAAGCGATTCTCGCGGCGTTGGAAAGCTAAGAGGATAAGCTTTCACCTCCAACTGGAATCACTCCATTATCAGCTCTAGAACTCGAGATATAGTCATTTGAAACAGGCTGCAATGTCGTGGATCGATTCTTTGCTTGTAAAAGTTATCTTTAGGCCTTGAAATGTGCGCTAAGCTTCGTTCCTTCTTATCCTTAGTCATAAAAAGTCCCGAGGGCATAAATTTGGTATAAAATCGTCCCTTTTCCGCATAAATCTGCAAAAGAGCATAAAAATACGAAAGTAGACAAATGTTGGGAAATAAAGGCTAAAACATAGTAAATGAGCGCTAAAATGCGTGTAAAAATAGATGTAAAACATCATAAAATAGACACGCATCAAATTCCCCAAACCAAACCTTGCTTGCCCTCAAGCAAGAAATAGACTCGATCTTAACTAATGGAACGATTTCAATCTCAGAGCGAAATTTACATGTAAGCCTAAACCAATGCCAAGTACAAAAATGAGAAAGCATTTAAATTATGCAAACGAGTTATGGTGCTGTCAGACTTGCAAAAATAAAGACTATAGAGACTTTATACCATGGACTCTCGCGGTACGCTCGAGACACTCATGAAGCAAAGGGTGAGTATATGTAAAAGATAGGAAGAATTAATTTGTAATGACACTCACCTAACTGCGACCCATGGAAACATGCCTGCAATCTAACATGAACAAGAATTCTACAACTTTGTATAACAATCTTATTAAGTGACTCGGATACATGCAAATGAGGTATGAAAGATATGTGAGGTAAAAGGTAAAAAGTGGTTAAGATGTTTTTGGATATGTGGGGTTAGTAGCCAAGCTAGTAAAACTGATTTCCAACAACAAACTTTACACTTTTGGTATTAAGAAGGTGCTCTTTTGTAGCACAACTCTCACATTAAATATAAGAAAGGACTCCCAAATATTTTTTTGAATGAGGTATGGGAGTGATAACATATAAAAGAAAGGGATTTTTGGAACGAATTTTTTTTTTTCTGATGATGTCAGGTGGTCGGCCGACCCAAGAAACTGGTCGGTCGACTGACTTTCGTATTTTCCGGATTTTTTTTCGTTTTTCTTTTCTTTTCTGAATTTTTTCTGTTCTTGTTCTTTTCTTTCTTTCTTTTCTCTTTGCTTAAGATAGCTTACAAACCAAGATACCTCCAATAAGTCAAACCAAAGACCACAAATACTAGCTTGGAAAGGTAGGCTAAGTATGGGATGTAGTTTTGGGGGAATAAAAAGGCAATTCTGGCTATGTGAAGCTTATGGGTAAATATGAGAAAAGGGATCTCAAATGCACGTATCAAGACTCACAGAACGAGATAGTAAAACAAGTATATAGCAATTCAAGTTCATGTTTATGCATATTGATGTAACATGTTCCAAGGGGAGTACTACTCACATCCTAAACAACTGGTTTAAGAATGAAACCAGGAAATAAGCTCTAAACCTTAGAATGTATAGTAGGTTGCCAGGGTATAAGTCAAGTCTCAAGAAATACAAATTGACAAAAACTCGTAGATATGCAAAAGACTCTCATACTAAAACAAGTTGACAAGGCAAGGTAAAGGCATAAACATGTGAGATAGCTAAATTATCCTTGAAATACTTTCGTTCCGACTCGACCTATATGCTAAAATAAACGTGCATTTTTTTTTGAATTTTTGAATTTTTTTCATTTTTTTGGATTTTTTTTTTTTTTTTTTTTTCTTTTGTATAGGTAAGAAAAAATAAAAAAAAGAACAATGCAAGACGGAAATGCAATAAACGCGTGACAAAATGCAATGCATGTGACACGAAACCATTCCGCAAACCAACCCGCACAATGTCCCCATTGTGCATTAGCCTAAGAAAAGGTTTCAGAAAATTAAAAGAAAGATGCAAGGAAAATAAAAACTAAGGAAAACTGGAAAGAACTCACTGGATTATGAAGCGCATGAGAAAAACCTCCCCAAACCAGCGTAAGCTGGGAGGTTTTGGTGGCCAGCAGTGCCACTCAAGTACCCAAGAACGGCTGCACGGTTCCCGAGGAAGAAATCGAAAGACTGCGACAGAACGGTAGGTCGACCGACCAAGAAAACAGGTCGACCGACCTTCCTGTAAAGTAAGAAAATTTCAGCAATGCGGCGACTAGGTCGACCGACTGGTGTAACTGGTCGGTCGACCGTCTTTGTCCCAGCGGTCTTCGTTTTTTCTTCGTAGAACCTGAAAAAGCAAGAAAAATATACGCCCAACAAATGCGCGAGATCCCAGAAACAAGACCAAAAAGTCTTAACTACGCAAACACAACAGAAAAGTTGTCCTAAAAACTTAAAGAAAGCAAACTAGAAAGTCTTAACAAAACAAAAAAAATGTCTTAAGAAAAACAGAAACGAGTGAAAAGAAGAAGTCATCCGCGAAGGATTCGGCGTTTCTTTGACCAAGGGCTCTGACTATAGGCTACTCCTTCAGCTATGGTGATTTGGGTAGATGAGTTTCTCTCCACCATGTAAATAGGTGGGTCATCATCCACAGCTTTAGCCATCCATCTCCTGTGGTTGTCGACTCCCAAGTCGTGGGTCGACACCTTCCTCGGTTTCTTCTTCTTAGGGCTCTTTTCTTTAGCCAAATGATCACTTGCTTGAGTGACCTCGTTCTCTACATCATTTGATCGAGTAAGTGGTACTACTCGATCGAGAACATCTCTCTTCCTACTGCTTATAGACTTTATCATTAGTGTCGCAATTTCTGGAGCATCCAAATCAGCCTTTTGAGCAAGAGATTCACCTGCACATGCCTCAAAACACATCAAAGCCTCCGAAGGATCCTTTGAAAAGGATCCTTGCATAGAACATTCACTAATATTAAAAACATCAGGAATGTCAATAAATGAATCCTGCAAAAAAACAAGGTTCATCAACAGAGGGTTCAATTATGTTAGGAACATGGTCATCACTAATACCTACAAAAATAGGTTGGTCAGTCAAGGGGTGAAAGTCTAACTCATTGGTTGTTTCTAGATCCAAGATAGTATCATCAACGGGGAGGGAGAGGGAATCAAGTAACCTATCATCCTCATCCTTAAGAATGAGCGACTCTTTAGTAATGGGTGTGATGGGATCACACTTGACAGAAATATCTGGGTTACCAATATCAACGCCCTCATACCTCTCCAAGATTTTTTTGGACTGATGCTCCAACATTAATTTCTCCAAATGATACGGACACTGGATCACAATGCTTGTCGCGGAATCGCCAAGCCTTGGCTCTTTTAACTTCAGAATCTCCGTCGAGTCATTGATGAGTGGAGAATTAGGTAGCTCAGGAGGCGACTCCATAGTCTGTTCAGGTATCATGGTGAGGTCTTGAACGAGGGAAGGATCCAGCGATTCGGGAATAGAAACTGCATTCTGCTCAGTAACAGTGGTCGGTCGACCTGGTATAGTGGTCGGTCGACCAGACTCCGTATCATCAAAAATTTCCTGTTCTGCAGAGACTGATCTCACGTCAGGTGTCGAGGTCGGTCGACCTGATGTTGTGGTCGGTCGACCCTCTGACCTGTGCACGGGATCAGTTTCTTCTACCTGAGCTGCGGCAGAATCATCCTTTGGGGTTGATTCCTCATAAGCACGACTACTCACAAAGTCCCAGAGTAGGTTGCGAAGGTACCACTCCTCAAAGCCCCGGCGAGGAACAGGTTGAACCGACTCCTTAAAACGGATCCATGCTTCATGAGGTTCCTCATCAGGTCCTTGCTGGAATTTTGAGATTTGAATTCTCAAACATCGGTTTTCGCTGGTGAATAGTACTGTTTGCAAAAAGCCAATGCCAGAGATGCCCAATCTGTAACTCTAGCCGCTCCCATATCAAGGTGACTAATCCACTCCTGCGCAGAATCTTTTAAGGAGAATTGAAACAACATCTCCTTAGCCTTATCTCGCTCTTCCTCCGAAACGTGTAGGATACAAAAATAATCTGTAAAATTCTGCAAATGCCTCAAAGGATCTTCGTCTGGTAGACCTGCAAACTGTTTTCGCTCCAACAATTCGATAAAGGAGAGATAAAAATCAACGCGGGGATTAGATCCCCCTGGGAGGTGGTGTGCTACTGGCTGAAGATTATCGGAAATAGTAGACATGATCGCAATAGCACTGAGAGTACTCAAGCCTTCCTCTCAAAAACCTGTCTTCTAAAAGAAAACTAGAAGAAAAGGTAAGAAACGGTCTTAAGGAACCTAAGTTCCTTAAGACAAGAAGAAAAAAAAATAAACTAAAAACTAACAAACAAAATTATACCGTCTCCCCGGCAACGGCGCCAAAATTTGATACCCGTCGTTGTGGGTGTCAAAGATAAGATTTATAAACCAAACTAAAACTATAGATAGTGATAGTAAGGGTCGAACCACAGAGAGACAAGGTTAATTATGTTTGCTAATTTTTAATCTATTAAGTAACAAAAGAGAGGGGGTTTGATTGATTGTTGCTAGGTCTAAAACAAGAATAAAATAAAACAAGTAAATAAAGAGGAAAATAAAAATATAATAAAAGAGATGCTAGGATGTTTGGGTAATAAACAGCTAAGATAATATAAATCCTAAGTCAACATGTATTGCAGTCGCGTAAGGGTTGTAACATATCCTTTAGGTCTATGCTACCTAATAGCTCCTTTCGGTCTATGCTATTAGTTCCTAGGTCTCACAATTATTGGGTGTCAACAATAAGGGTGATTCCTAAATTCTAGGTCACAAACCTTTCAGTCTTAAGTAACCTATCCGTCTTAAGATGTAAACCAATGCCCTTCCCAAATCTCTCAATCTTGGGTAGGTCAATACTAACATCCTACAAGTCTCCTTTTGGTCTCATTGTAGGTTATTACAGTCTGCAAATTAAAGCGAAACAAAATTCATACGCGTGTCGGTCGACCGACCAGCTAACCCGGTCGGCCGACCTCCATCCTGCAACATGTCGGTTCGAGATTTAAACTACCTTCGCATATTTACTCCCTACATCCTAACATATGAAATTAGCTACTCATAACTATTGAAACAAAAATAAAAGTAGGAATAAACATGGAAATTATAAAGAACATAAATCTAAACATGCAATAATAATAAAGGAAATTAAAATAAGGGAAAAAGGAGATTAGGAACTTTGGTTCCCCATGGTTAAAACAAGTTAATGAAAGGTAAAATAATCAAATAACACAATCCCAAGGAACAAAGAATAAACCTTTAGGTGAATATTCTACCCAATTCTTACGGTCTTAGGGTTTCTAGAAAAGCACTAAACTTTCGTTCAAGAGCAACCCCAAAGTTGTTGTTAAACTAATCCTAATAATCTTTCAATCTAAAGGAATTAGTTTACCAACAACAATGGGGGATTGGTAATTTAATCATAAAACTATCAAAATCAAGTCTTTACCATGGTTCCCCTAATTCCTAATCACAAGAATTAGCTATGCATAATCTTAATCATAAAATTAACAATAACAAGAATTAAGAATATCAAAGGAATTAACATAATTAAAGATGATAATAATGAGGAAACATGAATTGAGAAATAACAAATAAGATGAACAACAAGATTAATTAAAAAGGAAAGATTGAATTGTAGCAAACTTACAACTTAATTGGAAATCTAAGAACAAAGATGAAAACTTGGACTTGATTATTCTATGATAGAAAACTAGATTAAGAACTTGATTGATAAAAACTAAGTAGAAAACTTGATTCCTCTGAATTAGGGACTGAATTTGCTTAAATAGGCAGAATTAAAGAGTTTCCTAATGACCTAAACACTTGTATGGGCTTTTCGGAAACTTCTGGGTCGGCGCTGTGGTCGGTCGACCAGTATTTTCGGTCGGTCGACCGCTTTACGGATTTTATGCAATTTTTGGGCTTCAGGCAAATTCTGGGCTTTTCCAATTGGCACCTGGTCGGTCGACCTACTTTGTTGGTCGGTCGACCTGACTGACGGGACTGCAGCGCGCATCGATCTTAAAACAGCTGCCATTTCTTCGTTACTTATCGAAATCAAGCGATTCTCGCGGCGTTGGAAAGCTAAGAGGATAAGCTTTCACCTCCAACTGGAATCACTCCATTATCAGCTCTAGAACTCGAGATATAGTCATTTGAAACAGGCTGCAATGTCGTGGATCGATTCTTTGCTTGTAAAAGTTATCTTTAGGCCTTGAAATGTGCGCTAAGCTTCGTTCCTTCTTATCCTTAGTCATAAAAAGTCCCGAGGGCATAAATTTGGTATAAAATCGTCCCTTTTCCGCATAAATCTGCAAAAGAGCATAAAAATACGAAAGTAGACAAATGTTGGGAAATAAAGGCTAAAACATAGTAAATGAGCGCTAAAATGCGTGTAAAAATAGATGTAAAACATCATAAAATAGACACGCATCAACTTCTCGCATGTTGTTTCTTTAAAAAGTTTTATTTCCGCTGCATTTTTAGTACTTTTGTATGTTTATATTTCCGCTTTCGCGAGGGGTTTTACAGTTGGTATCAGAGCATTATTGCTCCCGACGCACTCATGTGACCCCAACCTTAAGTTGACCAAATAAACAAATAATGAATGAGAGATGGGTAGATCTAAGGACTTATTTTGTAGTCTATTTGTGATTGCTAATTGCTAAGCTAATACTTGTTTTCTCTTTTGAAGGATGGTGAGACCTAGGGCTGCTGATAACATTGTGCTGCAAGCAATTCAGCATTTGCTTGAGACTCAGAGACAGCAAGCAGGGAATGTTCCACCTCCTCCACCGCCAGGCAACGAGGCTAATCGTCCTGGTAGTTTCTCATGGATAGCTTCGCAAATGTCCCGTAGCCACGTGAAGACATATGGTGGCGAGGTTGATCCGGTAGCTCTTACCGAGTGGTTCAGAGAGATGGAAAAGAGCTTCACTATGTATTCGCTGGGTAGAGAGGATAGAGTGTGGCTAGCCACTCACTTTCTTACCCTTGAGGCCGATAGGTGGTGGGCGTTGACAGGACCTACCTTCACTCTTGATCCATTGTTCGATTGGGATGCTTTTAAGGATAAGCTCGAGACGAGGTTTTATCCTAAAGAGCTCAGATCACAGCGACTCAAAGAATTCATGGATTTAAAGCAAGGCAAGATGTCAGTTCAGGAGTTCACAGACCGTTTCAACCAGCTTGCTCACTTCGCATCGAGATTAGTCAGAGATGAGGCCGAGAGAGTCTACTTTTACCGTGGCAAGCTAGGGTCGCGCATTGAGAGCATAGTTCGTCGAGATTCGACTTCTTTTGTGCAGGTATATGATGATGCTATTTGGGCCGAGAGTTCTATTCGTGCCATAGATGCTGAGACCCGTGCCGCTACTTCTAGTGTGGCTCCTCACTAGAGATCAGTGTACCAGGGGAAGAGACCATTTGTTCCTTCTACTTCTTCGCCTTCTTCTCAGAAGAAGCGTTTTGAGAGGTTCTCTGCTCCGGTTGCTAAGACCACATTTCACACCGACACATCTCCTAGTGTTTGCCCCCGTTGTGGTAAACCATCTCATCCGGGTTTCGACTGTTTCAAGAATGCTTATAAGTGTTCCACTTGTAATGGATATGGGCATCGATCGTATGAGTGTCCTGAGAGGATGTAACACCCCAAGAGTATGAGAGGAAAGTTGTCCCACATTGGTAGAATGTGAGGCTTGTGATATGTTTATAATAGCTCCCACCCACCATTTAGTAACAAGGCCTTGTGCTTTTGGGCTTAAGTGAGGACAAATAATGGGCTCAAAAGCTTACCTCCCATCTTATTGGGGGTGTGTTACGACTGTGGTGGGTCGGGTTGTTACAAATAGTATCAGAGCGACCCTGCGACCGTGTGGTGAGCCTATGGTCGGGAGTACCCGGGTCACCAGCCTAGCGGGGGAGGATTCTGGCCCTGGTTGTGGTCAAGTTTGAGGCACAACGAGGACGTTGTGTTCTTTAAGTGGGGGAGTTTGTAACACCCCAAGAGTATGAGAGGAAAGTTGTCCCACATTGGTAGAATGTGAGGCTTGTGATATGTTTATAATAGCTCCCACCCACCATTTAGTAACAAGGCCTTGTGTTTTTGGGCTTAAGTGAGGACAAATAATGGGCTCAAAAGCTTACCTCCCATCTTATTGGGGGTGTGTTACGACTGTGGTGGGTCGGGTTGTTACAAAGGAACACCGCACTTGGCAAGGCTGCCACTGCTGATGCAGCGACTAAGGGAGGAAAGCCGAAAGGGAAGATTTTTGTGATGACTAGGGCTGAGGCAGAGGCTCATCCAGACATTGTTGCCGGTATCTTTTCTGTCCTTGGCGCTGAGTGCCTTATTTTATTCGATACTGGAGCTTCTTTATCATTTATATCGACTCAGTTCGCCGACCGTCTCGCTCTTGAGTCTTCATTGGTCGAGGAGACTTCTATTTCCTTACCTTCTGGAGACGTGTTTTCCTGCTCTTCGTCCCATAGGGATGTTCCTATTATTATTGGTCAAGCCACATTTCCAGCGAACTTACTGAGATTTCCTCTCGAGGAGTTTGACATTATCCTCGGTATGGATTGGTTATCGCGATACCATGCTCGCTTCGAGTGTCGCGACCAGAAAATATGCTTGAGGAGTTCTTCAGGAGTTCGTGTTTCCTATAGGGGAACTCGCCCTAAAAAGGGTGTCCGAGTGATTTCTTCGATGAAAGCTTCTCATCTTCTTAGGAAGGGTTGCCAAGCCTTCCTGTGTGTTGTTACAGCTACTAAGCCATCGCTACCGAAGCTTGAAGATGTAGCCATTGTTCGTGAGTATCCAGATGTGTTCCCAGATGACTTGCCAGGGATACCGCCAGAGAGAGATGTGGAGTTTACGATTGAGCTTGTTCCAGGTACCGGACCGATTTCCAAAGCTCCTTACCGTATGGCTCCGCCAGAGTTGAAAGAGTTGAAGCAGCAATTGGAAGAGATGATCGAGAAGGGTTTCATTAGACCTAGTGCTTCTCCGTGGGGTGCTCCCGTTTTGTTCGTTAAGAAGAAAGATGGTTCCATGAGACTTTGCATTGACTATAGAGAACTGAACCGAGTGACCGTGAAGAACAGATATCCTTTGCCTAGGATAGATGACTTGTTTGATCAGTTGAGAGGTGCTTCTAGGTTTTCTAAGATTGATCTTCGATCGGGTTATCATCAGATTCCAGTGAGAGAGGCTGACATTGCGAAGACTGCTTTTCGTACCAGATATGGGCATTTTGAGTTCGTGGTTATGCCTTTTGGGTTGACTAATGCACCTGCTATCTTCATGGATCAGATGAACCGTACCTTCAGTGAGTATCTTGACACTTGTTTTGTGGTGTTTATCGATGACATTATCATTTATTCGAAGACCGATGAGGAACATGCTGAGCATCTTCGATTGATTCTTGGGATATTGCGTCGTCAGAAGTGGTTCGCTAAGTTCTCTAAGTGTGAGTTTTGGCTTTCTAAGGCTGCATTTCTTGGACATGTGATATCTAGTGAGGGAGTTATGGTTGATCCCGCGAAGATTCAGGCCGTAGTTGATTGGGAGATTCCCAAAGATGTTGGAGAGATCCGTAGTTTCCTTGGATTGGCTGGTTATTATCGTAGATTTGTTGAGGATTTCTCTAGATTAGCCCGCCCGATGACTCAGTTACTGAAGAAGGAAGCTAAGTTTGTTTGGACCGACAAGTGCGAGAGTTCTTTCCAGGAGTTGAAGACCAGCTTAACTTCCGCCCCCGTGTTAGCTTTGCCAGAGATCGGAGTGGACTTTGATGTGTATTGTGATGCTTCGATGTTAGGACTTGGATGCGTACTGATGCAGAGTGGTAAGGTGATAGCCTATTCATCTAGACAGTTGAGAGTTCATGAGGTGAACTATCCGACACATGACCTGGAGTTGGCTGCAGTCGTTCATGCTTTGAAGATGTGGCGTCATTACCTGATTGGATCCCATTGCCGTATTTTTACAGATCACAAGAGTCTTAAGTACATTTTTACCCAGAAAGACCTTAACATGAGACAGAGACGTTGGCTAGAGTTAGTGAAAGATTACGACATCGAGTTGTTATATCATGAGGGGAAAGCCAATGTGGTTGCAGATGCGCTTAGCCGCAAGACTTCTCACTCGATGAGTGCCATGAGAGTATTGCCCGATGAGTTGTGTTCCGAGTTCCGGAAGCTGAGATTAGAGATGGTGGGTAGTGGTTTTGATTGGTTAGCTGCTATGACTGCCGAGCCATCTTTATATTGGGAGATTCGCCAGAGTTTACCTTCAGATGCCGATTTCAAGAAGTTCGAGGCTAAGATTTCGAGTGGTGTTGCACCTGACTTGGTGATTGATGCTGATGGTTTCCTTAGGTTCCGTGGTAGGATGTATGTTCCCGATGTGCCAGATTTGAGGAAGAGGGTTCTTGATGAAGCTCACTTGTCACCGTATTCCGTTCATTTAGGAGGAGAGAAAATGCACAAGGATTTGAGGCTTATGTTTTGGTGGCCTGGTATGAAGAAGGAGATCTTGGATTACGTTAGTAGATGCTTGACTTGTCAGCAAGTCAAGATAGAGCATAGGAGGCCTGGTGGTTTGTTACCGCCGCTTCCCGTTCCTCAGTGGAAGTGGGAATGCATATCTATGGACTTTGTGACAGCTTTGCCTAAGACTGTGGGAGGCAAAGATGCGATTTGGGTTATTGTGGATCGTCTAACTAAGTGTGCCAGATTTGTGCCGATCAGAGAGACGTGGGACATGGATCGATTAGCCAGGGCTTATATTGCTGAGATAGTCCGATATCATGGCGTGCCGAGAGAGATCGTTTCAGATCGAGATCCGAGATTTTGATCCAGATTCTGGAAGGCTTTGTAGGAGGCTATGGGTAGTCGTTTGTTGATGAGCACCGCATTTCATGCCGCGACCGATGGGCAATCCGAGAGGACCATTCAGACACTAGAGGATTTGCTCCGTGCTTGTGCCCTCGATTTTTAGAGTTCTTGGGAGCAGTGTTTGCCGTTGGTAGAATTTTCTTACAACAACAGTTATCATGCTTCCATTGGTATGGCTCCGTACGAGGCTCTTTATGGTAGGAGGTGTCGTAGTCCGATTTGTTGGGACCAGGCTAGTGACGTTCGTGACCTTGGACCTGATCAGCTAGCTGAGACCATTGACCGTGTACAGCTCATTAGGAATAGGATGAAGGCCGCTCAGGACCGGCAGAAGTCCTATGCTGATGTCCGTCGTAGACCCTTAGAGTTCGAGGAGGGTGACAGTGTCTTTTTGAGAGTGTCTCCGATGAAAGGCGTCAAAAGGTTTGGCGTTAAGGGCAAGCTAAGCCCTAGGTACATTGGACCTTTTGTGATCGCGAAGAAGATTGGCGCCGTAGCTTATCGTTTGGACTTGCCTCCTAGTTTGGGCAAGGTTCATAACGTCTTTCACGTTTCCCAGCTCCGCAGATATGTTAGCGACCCGAGTCATGTTTTGCCTAGAGAGATCGAGAACTTGGAGCCGAGTCTTGCCTTCGAGGAGCGTCCAGTGAAGATCCTTGACCGACAGGAGAGGAAGCTTAGGAGCAAGGTGGTGCCCTTGGTGAAGATCCTATGGCGTTGCGGTGAGGTCGAGGAGCAGACTTGGGAGACTGAGGCATCGATGCGTTCTGCGCATCCCTTCTTATTCGATTGAGGTATAGTATATAGATTTATATCCGTTCGAGTTTCGAGGACGGAACTTTTTGAAGTTGGGGTGATTGTAACATCCCGTATTTTCGTAAAATCTAATTTAAGCGTTTTAAATTATTTTATGTAATAAAATAATATTTTAATAATTTATTTCAAAGATTTTAATTTAATAAGTTAGATCCGTCTTAAGAACCTCAAGTCCTTAAGACGAATATACACTTGGCAAGGTTAAGTTCCCGACTCAAATATCCGTTCTAAGTTCCTAACCCGTTTCACAATACGGAAAGGACGACCCACTTGTACCCTACTTAAATCATATGTCGACATAACTCCTTCCTCAAGGATTCATTTTACAGTAACACAAAACCTCATAAACCTCCATTTTATTCCTCCTTCTTTTGAGAAATTCTTCATCATCCGTCGATCAAATCAAGGTAAAAATATCATTTTCGGAATCCTCATTCGATTTCCAAGCCATCTATCACTTTAGTTTTCCATTTCTTTCACTTCGAAAAATCTGTCCGTTTTGGTAAGGAATCGTTTCTGTCCTAAATTCCGTTTTCTTTGTTTGTAGGAGTGGGCTTATACGATCCGGAGGTCGATAGCTACTTGGTTGAGGAGGATCTTTAGCCGGAAAAGCTTGAAAGGTGACGATAATGAGATAACTCGGCCTTTATGTGTATATTAGCACTTTTTTTGTGATTCTTGTGTTAGTTTCTGTTTTTGTTGATGTTTATTGTTCAAAGGACATAGTAACATGTTTAGGATGTTTAATAGGTGGAGAATTCATGTTCTAAGATGTTGTTATGTGTTCTTAAGTTCATTTTCAGTTTTTCATAAATTGCGACGGATACTTGTTAAATTCGTTTGAGGATTGTTATGGGACTTGTTTGCTGCTTGTTAGGATGTAATTGATGGTTTTTAATGTTGGGTAAACATCTTGTGTAGCAATTTTGAAGTTTGTAGGTCGATTTATGAAGTTTTCAACATGTTGCGAATTGCGAAATTTCCGTTACTGGCTCTCTGAGCCGGTCGACCGACCGGCCGCCGGTCGACCGGCTGAGAGTGCATAGTGTGTGTTTTTCGAAATTTTTGGAATGTTGGCCTTGGACTGCCAGCCGGCCGACCGGCTGCCTGCCGACCGGCTGGTAGTCAATTTGTATTGAGTTTGTTTTGCGAAAACCTAGGAAGAAAGGGAGCCCAGCCGGCAGACCGGCCGCCTGCCAGCCGGCTGGGAGTGCATATGGGGTGGTTTGCGAAATAGAGAAGGCTAGGGAATGGAGTCCCAGCCGGCCGACCGGCTGCCTGCCGACCGGCTGGGAGTCCTTTGTGATGTTTTCTTTGTTTTGAAAAGAGCATAGGCTGAGGGGATCGCCAGCCGGCCGACCGGCTGCCTGCCGACCGGCTGGGAGTCCCTGAAGGCTGTTTTGGGTTGTTTTCGCGTGTAACTTTCAAACGGTTAATCAGTTTTAATTGAAACTCGTTTTGTATACCCGTGATATATATTTGAGGTCCCCGGTGTACGGGCAACACTATATTGGGTGCGGGAATGGAGTGAGGATAGAGACCCCCCGGTCGGGTAACCGAAAGGGAAACCGGCTCTCCCTCGTCTTAGTTCCCGGGATCAATTAAGTGTTGATTAGAGGATTAAGAAGTTAGAACTATAGGTTAGTTTCTACCTTTGGATGTTAGTGGTTACAATGGTTGTCGCGTGGTGGGATATGTGTTAAGCTCACCTCTGGACCCACTACGTGTTTATATGTCGCGTGACGGGATATGTGTTAAGCTCACCTCTGGACCCGTTACGTGTTTTGCTTGGGCGTGTCAGGATATGTGTTAAGCTCACCTCTGGACCTGACACGTGATCGGTTGTCGTACACGGGATATGTGTTAAGCTCACCTCTGGACCCGTTGTGCGGTGACTGCGTATTGGGATATGTGTTAAGCTCACCTCTGGACCCAATACATGTTTGTAGCATTGGGATATGTGTTAAGCTCACCTCTGGACCCTTTGCTTTTGGATGATTAGGGATATGTGTTGAGTTCACCTCTGGACCCTTTTCATGATTGTAAGTTTAGGGATATGTGTTAAGTTCACCTCTGGACTCTTTACTTGATTGGATGTTGGGATATGTGTTAAGTTCACCTCTGGACCCGGCATAGTGTAGTAATGGGATATGTGTTAAGTTCACCTCTGGACCCGTTGCTAGTGTTATGGATGTTTTATCTGCTTGCCTAGATGATGGTACAGTGTCAGATATGCATGATGAGTTATTGATGTTTATTTGATGGTGGTTAATCATCCAAGGCATTGGATGACTCTTAGTTCGGTTTCATAAATAGTTGGATTGAAAGACCCCCCGACTGGGTAACCAGTAGGGAAACCGGCTCTCCTTCCTAACGGTTTATGAAGTTGGTTGAGAGCCGTGCATTGTAATCGCATGATAGTAAGAGATCAGATGATGAGATGTTTATGCTTCACATGTTGTTATATGTTGGAGTATTCTGTATTGTATTATGCGTTACGTGTTGTCACAAAAGGTGGCTAGGAGAACTCTAGTCACCCCCCACTGATTGTGGCGTACATGTTTTCATGTATGTAGGTACATGCTGGTTGGAGATGGGATCACAGGAGGGCTAGCGAGTGATGATCCTTCATCATATGACTTATACCCTATCGTTAGCTAGACTGTTAGACTTTTGATACATTTGCTTTGGGTGCCTGTAGGGATGTTCCATCCCAGGCTTGTATTTATGTTTTGGTTTGATACTTAGAACTGCTACTTATCTATTGTTGTTTATAACAGTTCTGTTTCCAGTTTTCGGTTTAAGACTTCTCGCATGTTGTTTCTTTAAAAAGTTTTATTTCCGCTGCATTTTTAGTACTTTTGTATGTTTATATTTCCGCTTTCGCGAGGGGTTTTACACATACGTCCGTATGTATGAGTCCTAATAGGTCGGCAGCGCGCATTCCAACACCTTTGAAGGAAATACGAGTCATCTTCTTGATGAGACATGATTCACACGTGCCATATGATTCGAAATCAAAGGGCGAGATAGCTCCATTCTGCATGAGCTGTTTTACGCGTTTCTCATTTATGTGTCCCATACGACAATGCCATAGGTAAGTTTGATCTTTGTCACCTACCTTTAATTTCTTATTATTCACATGTAATATTTCGGTGGTTTGATCTAAAACATAAATTCCATTCATGGAAACTGCCTTGCCATAAATCATATTGTGTAAGGAGAAAATACAGCTATTATTCTCTATTACAAATGAAAAACCGAGTTTGTCAAGCGCAGAAACTGAAATAATGTTTTTGGACAAACAAGGAACATAATAACAGTTATATAAAGATAACTCGAATCCACTTGGAAGCTGGATCACGTATGTTCCCCTCGAGATTGCAGCAACACGTGCTCCATTCCCGACACGCAGGTCAACCTCACCCTTGATTAGGGGTTCTTGGTTTCGGAGGCCCTGCACATGATTACATAGATGAGAACCACAACCAGTATCTAGTACCCAAGTTCCGTAACTTGCATTGTTAATCTCAATCATGTGAATAAAAGAAGAAGAAGACATACCAACAGGAGTAACACGGCCTGCCTTAATGTCCTCACGATACACGGGGCACGAGCGCCTCCAATGCCCAGTCTTGTGGCAATGGTGACATTCCATGCTTGTATCCTTGCTCTTTGTTTTGCCTTGTGAGTTGCTCGACTCACCTGGCCCACTCTTAGTAAATCCTGACTTCTTAAACTTGGGCTTGCCTACTGTTAGGTCGCCTTGAGCTTTAGCTTTACCCTTACCCTTACCCTTACTGGAAATCATGAGAACATCTTGCTTCACGCTCCCACTTAATTTCAGATCCTTCTCAGTCTGTACGAGAAGGGAGTGGAGCTCATGAGGAGTCTTCTTCATGTCGTTCATGTAATAGTTGGCCCTGAAGAGGGCGAACCCATCATGAAGCGAATGAAGCATTCGATCAACGATTATGTTCTCACTGATCTTGCAGTTTAGGGCCTCCAGTTTCTCGATATTCTCAATCATGTGAAGAATATGTGGGCTAACTGCTTGGCCCTTCTGGAGTTTCGCCTCAAAGAAGCGACAGGTATGCTCATAAGAAACGATTCTCGGAGCTTTTGAGAATTCGTTAGTGAGCGTGGTGAAAATCTTGTTTGCACCATGGGCTATGAAGCGTCTTTGCAAATTGGATTCCATTGCATAGATGAGTACGTTCTTTATCGCACCCGCTTCCATGACGAAGTCGCTATGAGCGCGAACATCGTTAGCTCTAGCTCCAGATCCTGGGTGTGCCGGAATTGGCTCAGTTAAATACTTAAGCTTTCCGTCAGCAATGGCAGCATTCCGTAGTGCTGCCTCCCAGTTAGAGAAGTTTGACCCATCATTCCTCAGTCTAGTAGACTGATTCATGGAGTCCATGAAGGCTTTTAGCCAGGATTCACGTGCTAGCTTGGCACTTGGCATTGGGTCTTCACCAGCCATTTAGTTATACAGCAGTTTAATTGAACGTGTTCTACACTGAAAAGAAGATAAAACAGAACCATATAAGCAACTTATTGTTGTGATTTAAGTCTATATTAAATTGAAATTTAAACTCGTAGACTCAAGCATTTATATAATTGATCTCCCTCAAGAATTATATAAACGATCCCAAGACTCAATTTCCGTATATTGATCTCCCTCAAGAATTCTTCCTCAAATCATCACCAAAATCAGTTTGTATAACATCACAATAACATTAAGAACTTAAGACTAAACTAACATTCATCAAACACAACCAAAAATCACATAAAGTGCTAATTTAGACAAAAGGCCGAGTTTCTCATTATCGTCACCTTTACTCCGCGAATGCTCCGGTTTACTCTTCAAGGATCACAAGTTCTTCCTCCGGATTGTTACAAGCACCACCTTCAAGCACAAAAACACGGATTAAAGGGTAATTTCGTGATTAGGGAAAAACAGCCCCGAAGTAAAGTTTCACGAAATTGAAAATGAAAGTAATAGAAAGATCATAAATCTCGCAAGGATTCCGAATATGTAACTTTTACCTTGATACGAGTTCGAGAAGGCCTCGAGATGATGATTTAAAGCTTGAGAAATGAGATGAAAATGGTGTTTGGAGTTTACAGTGGAAAAGAAATGAAGGAGGAGGGTTTGTCGATGGATGGGGTCTCATGTGGGGTTTTGGTTGTCCTTTTAAAACTGGAGACGGGTTTTACTTAATCCAAGCGGAACGGGAACGGGTTTATATAAAATAAACGAGGCATCCTGAGATTAAATGATTTTTAAGACGAACTTAACGGAAATCTCAAAAGTATAAATTACGATCACTACTAAATTATTATTAAATTCCGGAAATTACTTTATTTTAATAAAATATTCCTTTACGAAAATACGGGATGTTACAAAATTAAACCATTGTAAGTTCTCTGCACATATTTCTATATAGTCAAGGAAGTTAAACAAACCAAATTAACCATTTGTAGAAGGTAGTTTGATTTCCGCACGAACTTCAACAATCATCAACAACGATCTCTCCCCAACGCCAAGTCTACCATACCTGCCAATTTCAGAATAAAAAAACCCAATTAGTATAAACATAAATGAATGAATAAATAATATACAATGGAGGATATGTAGGACTATACAATGCAGTAATCTGATAGAATAAACTATAACAATCTGTTGTTGGATAGAATAAACTGATAAATTTACTTTTCAATCGGTTAAAATTGCAATAACAACGAATAATGCAGTAATCGAATAGAAAGTTTTTCTAATAAGAGTTCTAATTCAAAGGCAGGGATTGTTCTAATTAATTAAATTATTGAACGCTAGAATTAAAATAGCAAATCCTTGGGTTAGGATCAAAGGCCTGAAGGCAGTCCCACATAATTAACAAAAAGGGAAGTTTCATCTCACTATAGAGGATCCTATACTTTATAGTATAAAAAAAGGACCAACTTTTGGACAAGAAAATTATAGCTCTGAATTTAATACTTATTTTGTCAATTGATGAACGAAATGCACCAGAAATTAAGATCTCGAACAATTAAAATTTACTGATTTTAATTGTTCGAAGATTAGTGTAACAAACAATGATTATATTACTACTTATAAAAATGCGAGTAATTGTGTTAAACGCACCTTAATTTCAACCGATCCGCCTTTTAAAAGATCGAACTTGAATTGCTTTCTTCTTCCTTCATTTGTTAGTAACTCATAGCATTTATATCTTCATAATTCTAAATTTGTATATCAGCTTCTACAACAACAACAAACTTAATAAGCAAACAGAAACAGAACACGCAGCAAGGCAACAAACAATCTGAATGAAAACATGCCAATTTAAACAAACATTACTGGCACCTTTCAGTTAGAAACAAAGACGGCTGTGAGACTGTTCCAGAGTTCACAGCTAACCTCACTTCTCGACTAGATTCATTCATGTGCCACGTTTCTACTGTGCAACGCTTAACATGGAGAAACTCCGAGAAGGTAGTAGATTACAGTCTATCTAGCACATTTACTTAATTTCTTAAACAGTTCATACAAGTTAAACCCTAAACCCTAAAATTATGAATCAATTAAAACATTCGTATAAGAAATTAAGGATAATGGAATTAAACAATAAATCTGATTAATTGAATCATGAATTAATGATGATGAGAGATCAATTAAAACATGTCGGTTTTGATAAAAACATGAAACACAGGATAACGAAATTACAAATAGAAAGAGAAGAAATACTTACGATTAAAAACTGAGCAGTGATTGATGATGAGAGATTTGATGATTGGAGAGGAGAAACAAAAGAACAACTGAAATCTGATGATGAGAGATTGAAAAATAGGGTGGGGTTTTGAGGGAGGCGAAGGAAGTAAAAGATTTTAGGGTTTGAGTTATTTAGGGGAGGGTTTGAGGGAGTGAAGGAGATGATGGAGAGTATTAGTATTTAGGGTTTGAGTTTTCGTGTTTGATTTTTGTACGTTTCTTTTCATTTTTAGATTTTTTCTTTTTGTTTTAAATAATGTTTTAAAAACCGGATTTTTTCAGAAATCGAATCGGAATTGGATTAAAATTTGTACCGGATTTTTTTCTTAGCCCTAACATGAAGTATAGAAACTGTATAAATTGATAAATATGAATTGAATTTGAATAACTAACAACCCAAAAGTTCATAAATTTGATTTAATCACTAACTTTTCATTGCATGTCCCCAATTTTCAGTTTTGCTCAACTAATCCTTTGAACCCTCCTTGCGATATGCAATTTTTGGTTACGGATCTTACATGTTTGACAACTTTAATCTCAAAATGACTTCGATGTCAATTGAAAACAAAGGTGATTATGGAAGGAGACGAAGGAATGGGATGAAGTAAGGAGATGAAGGGATGAAGGAAGTAGATGACGGTGACGAAGGAAGAATATGTGCAACTTCATTTACAAGGGTTGATTAAGGAAAGAGAGAAGGAAGACGTAACAGTGTGTGGTTGGTGAAGTCTAAGGCATTTGGTGATTGAAAAAAGTTGCGGAGTAATAAGAAATGGGTCGTTTCATTTTCAACGGTTCCTTTAAATTTTTTATTTTATTTTTAGTTATTACAGAGTATTCAACAAGTTAGTAAAGTCGGGTTTTATTAGTCTTCATTTCTTTCAGAATATAGTTTTTAGTGTACCTAATTTTAATAATTTATTTAATTTGCTTATTCAATTCTTTTGTTAAACGTTTACCTAATTTTAATAATTATTTAATTTGCTCATACAATTCTTCTATTATTAACATTTTCATTATTTTTTCTTAATATTTATTCTCAACAATGTTTTAAAATGTTATATTTTATATATATTTTAAATTTTATTTTTAACCATTAAATATACAATAAATAAGTTAATAGATTATCAAAGAATTATAATTTATCGTCTTTTTAAAATATGAAATTAAACAACCCCGTGAATTTTCACGGGTGTTACACTAGTTATCTTTGTATTTCTAAAAGTATAAGTAGGGGTACAACTGAGTCGATTTGAGCTCGAGTTTTGGTTGGCTTAAACTTTACCTTAAGCTCGAATTTTCTGAGTTTAAAAAATTAAAACTTGGAATCAGTTTGGATAAGGTTTGAGCTCAAATCGTGCTCGTTAAATCTATATTATCTTTACTTTCAAAACTTTTATATCAAATTAAAAAAAACGAATATACTTTAAGAAAAATGCATATATAAAATACCTACTCCCTCCTACCCATAGCAAATGTCTTATTGTCCATTTCGGTTTATTCGTCAAAGTGTCCCATTATCCAAATGTAAACTTGTTTTTACCATTGTACCCTTACCTATTGCCATTTTTTTCCCACCCACCCTTAACCCAACAAATCATAACACTTTCTCTCTAATCTATATAGCCCTACACAACCAAAATATTAAACAACTATTATTTGATAAATTTTGTACTTTGTCCAAAATTGGACATTTGCTATGAGTAGAGGGAGTATTAAAATATAACAAAAATATAATCATAATTGATCAAATAACATTTTCTTAAGAACAACATAATTGTAAAAATGCTAAAATTAAATATTAATAAAAATAAAATGAGTCTAAATAAGCTTCCGATTCTGAGTTTTACTAAGCTCAAAATTTCGAAATTGGCTTATACTTGCTCCACCTCGGCCCGAAATCAGTATTGATCAATTTGGAGTTGAGTTCTGACCTAACTGGTTTCCAGAGCTCGACGAGTCGGCTAAGATTATTTACAACCCCAAGTATGACAAAATACTATGAAAGCTACTTCGAGCTAACTCAAAATGGTTTACTTATAACAATTTTTCTAACGTGTGCCCTTAGGGCACATATTACACAAATAGGATCCTACACCCAGGTGTATAGAAGCATGGTACATCAGGCTCACCTGATATATAATTTTCTAATTTTCTATTAGATTCCAATACAAAACAATTATCTAATTATCAATTAACGTAAACACTTTCTCAATTCTCTCTTGATGACAGTCACAACAAATTTCTCTCCCACCAAAAATTTGATCCGAAGATGGCGGGAAGGAAGCGATTGGTATGTTCAACAAGGCGGAAAAATGCATCGAATACTATTTCGGTGAACGAGAAGCAATTTGCGTCGACATCAAGAAGGAAAAATGCATCAAACAATACTAATTTGAGGTAAATTTTTACATCAATCATAACCCTAATGAATATTTAGGGTGAATTTTCTGAAGCACTTAACAAATGAATATTTACGATAAGCTTCATAAGCATCATTCTCTCAATCAATTCTGATTGTTCAGATTCATTCCATGCATTTGTGGTACACGGAAGCACAGTAAGTACTCATTAAAATTTGATGATATATGGACACATAAAAATGCGAGCTATTATGATAAGAATACGAGCTAAATTAAAAAGAATACGAGCTTATATAAAAAATAACGAGTTATTAAAATAAGAATACGAGCTATTGATATAAGAATATGAGCTATTAATATAAAAATACGAGCTATAAAGATAAGAATACGAGCTATTAATATAAGAATACGAGCTAATGTAAAAAAAATACGAGTTTAAGAAAATCACGAACTAAAAAATACGAGCACAAAAGAATACAAGTTATTACCCTAAGAATACGAGCTATTATAAAAAGAATATGAGCTATTAATATAAGATTACGAGCTAATGTAAAAAGAATATAGACTAATAAAATAAAAAATTAACTTGACATAATAATTAAATAAATTGAAAGATGGAGATATAATAATTAATGAGAAAAATCAATTACTCGATGATGGAGGAAGATGAGTTAGAAAAATAGGGAAGAAGTTACACACAAAAAAAAAAAAAGTGGAGAAGAATGAGATTACTGACTTTTTTTTCAAAAATAAATAAGAATAAGACTGAAATAACCCCTGATGTACAATAGCATTGTACATCAACTGCACATATTATTAACTTAAATGTAAAAATATTTATAAGATATTCTCAGAAAAAATTCAACTATAAACTTATTTTTACCATAATTATTGAGAATATAAACTCATTTTTACTATAAAGTTAGTTTTATGTAAGACGTTTTTCCATTAATATAATGGTCATATCTCATATGGCTTCAAAAAGAAATTAGTAGTGAAAAAAGTGTTTACTAAAAGATCGTGTTTAACGGTATATTTGTGCAAAACCGTTGTAAACTATTTGTTAAAATAATTTCTAATTTTTTATTTGTTTTTATAATAGGTAATTGGTAAAAGTTTTAAAAGATGGTAGCAAATCAAATTCAGATAATTTAACATTAAATATTGGATAAAGAAAAAAAAATAAATAGAGTAGGATTTGGGCATATTCCAATTTGCTGAGTTTTGTGGTGTTTGTTTTGCCTCTTCCGATCTCACCTTTCTCAATCTCCTTCCATTTTCTCCATTTTTCAACTCATACCCAGAAATTTAAAACCATTTTTAATTCTAAAGTTCCTATCCTTTTCTCCTAATTTTAAATTAATTCTTAAGATTTAGTTGACATAATCATTGGATTTTATCTCTTTAACAACCTATATGATTTCAGGGAATTAACCTGAAATCTGTTGGAATTTCATACTTTTTTTTTCGAATTTCTGGGAATTTAGCTGAATTTTGTTGGTGGGTTTTTTGAAAAATAAAAAATGGTGTTTTTGAAGCAAGGAATGTTACAAAAATGGGGTTTTGATGAAATTGAAGGGTTGAATTGAAAACAATTGAGTTATAAAGTGTGAGAATTCCTTGGCCATTGAAGGGTTGGGGAACAAGAATTCCAAGGACAAATGGGGTCTCAACAGAATTATGAAACCCTAAGTTTCCATCCGTCTCTTTCCTCTCCTCAGCCATGTATAATGCACAAGTTCAGGCTCTATGAAACTCGATCGGTACCGCCTTTTTGTTACTCAGAATATCCTTTTTATTTATCGCTGTTGTGGTTGATTATTAAATTCTTTTTCTAGCATGCCAATTTTTTGTAATAGTGAAGTTGTATTGTATGAAGATCATTTCTTTTTGTATGGTTTTGTATAAGTTAGATATGATATTTTGAAGTTGGTAAACGGAGTTACAATTGATGAAACTCATGAATTGCCTGAATGATTAGTTTTATTTGTGATTGAGTTATGCAAATGATGTAACCATTGCTGGATCATCCAGAAGCAGCCTCTCTATCCTGTAAACAAAGGGTTAGCGCTTCCGAACCCCTCATCCTGCAATTTAGGGGAGTGCCGTTGTAATGTTGTGGCGGTTTACAAGTTATCTTATTTTTTTATTAGGTAATCAGTACGTACTAGAAATCAAAGCATATAGGTGATAAAATATACGGAGTAAATGTATGAAGGCAAATGTTGATATGGCAATGCTTTAGGGCACCTTCTTATGTACGCATAGAGGTTTGCTAATGTCACTTGGAAGGAAATTGACACCAGTATATTACATACTAACTGACTTATTCACACATTGCCATTATAGCATATGAAACTAGCTACTGCTTGATGACGCTACTCAAATTACTTACATAATGAAGGATTGATGTACTGTGATCAAATCAGACATTGGATCATGTATAATCAATCAGTGGAGAGTTATTCACGCATTGCCATTATAGCTTATGATACTGGAATTGATAGAGAATGTCTATTGAAATTTGAGCATATGGTAAACCAAATATTTATGGGTTTTTTCACAATGGTGCTGAAACACGATATCAAGTATCAAAATACGTGTTTAGCCGTTGGCTAAAAGCTTCACTTTATTGTTTAAAATTATATGTCCTTCTGTCCTACATTTGCCTGACTGGCGCTGGTATCCCTATACATAAGGTAAACATAAGCTGGAGCAACGTATCCCACACAGCGTGGTATTAGGGTTATCTAGTGGGATCTATATGCCAGTTTAAAAGAATCTTCGGTTAAGAAAGTCTGCAGCATGTAGTAGTTTCATTTTTAGCTCTACGTGCTCAAAAGTAGCTTATTTGGAAACTATTTATCATTTATAACTTTTCACTTTAACAGCATATGGCACATTAGCAACTTTCGTAGTTGAATGCTTACCAGAAACTTTTTTTTTTTTTTTTTGGGTGGGGGGGGGGGGGGGGGGTGGTTAGTTGTTAACTGACAGTCCCATTATCCCATTAAATCATACTATGGATCAATTTCTCTGTGTAAATTTGCAGCTCATTTGGTGTTGTTTTCTTAGCATAGCTGTTTCGATTACGGACACTAGTATTGCAGGGTTGTACCTGTGGGATCCTGAGCTGGACTATTATGTGGTTGAAAATTGAAATTGGGAGGGTGAGGGAGGGATGTGCTGTTGGTCTGTGAGAGGAGAGGATTGTGGAAGTCATGCTTGGTCTCGAAGGTGGTACAAGGTTGACGGTGTAGGTAGGTGTGGGCTTTGTTATTGTAAAATTTGCTCCCATACTCTACTTGGGTTTGTTTGTTGGAAAAACGAAAAATAGTTTGATATTTTTGTATACCAAAAGTTGCAAAAATGGAAGTGTAAATAATTAAGTGGATTTACTAAATACTGATAAGGAATAAAATTTATCAATTGGGATGAAGGGAGTTATGAATTATGTTTGAAAGAAACCTAACTACTTTGGCCTTCAATTTTGCTGGCATAAGCCTGGAAAGTGGATACACCGTTCAAATTAGTCTAGGACAATTTAAAAGAGTATTTATCATGTTGAAAATCATATCTTACTATTGAGTGTCGAATGGAGGAAAGTGAAGTTAATACGATTTGTTGAAGAGAATGCCTTCAAAATCAAAATCAAGATAGAGATCTGGAATTGATGTGGAGATTGTGCGCGCGACTATAAAATGTTATACATGTTCTCTTTGTACCCGACCTAACATTGAAGACGGCCTTGTTGCAGTTTGTATGATGCGATTACCAGCAAGCAAATGTAATGCAAGTTGCATTACTATGCAATTTTTTTTTATGACAGAGGTGAGACATGCTTATAATGATGAATTAAGAGTTGAGACAATAAACAATTAGTTCTCGGGAAGGCTCTATCCTTGTTTATCTCATCGTAGCTTATATTAGCCATAGCTAGAGGTGGCAATCAGGTTAGTCGGTTCCTGGCCGGGTCATATTGATGAGTATTGAGTACTAAATTATTATTTTCACGGCCCGTAGCTCCTTTAATTTGATTGATGAGTATTGAGTACTAAAGTTCAGATTGGCTGGGATATAGACCTCAACCATCTCCAAAATTTAATAACAATTCCCTGTCAGGCTACTTTTTTGGTCTCAAGTTTGTGAACATGTTTAGGTGATATGTTTTCATGTAGCTTGCGGCAAAGCATAATTATATTATTATGCAACTGTCTCCTATCTTATTGTTTGTACTTAGATGTTTTTTTTGTCAATGTGTAGAATTTCTACATGATAGGAAGGGACAAGAGTAGGAGGTATTGGCGAGTTTTAACAATTTGTAGGTCAGAACCATCTGAGCTGGATCTTCGGGAAGATCCTACGACATACTCTGAAACTGAATGCAATGACCTTATAAGGCGGATCAATGAAGGGAATAAGTGTATCGGTGGCCTGAAATTTGTTACTATTTGCTATGGAATTGTTGGTATGTCCATTTTTTTCATGTAAGTTTAGCCAATTACGACTCTTTCTTATTACGATAAATAATAAACGCTTGTTTATTCTCCGTTTAGGGTTTATTAAATTTCTAGGACCTTACTATATGCTCTTAATTACCAAACGGAGGGAAGTTGGTGCGATATGTGGCCATACGATCTATGCTATTTCTAAAAGTGAGCTGATTCTGCTTCCAAATTCAACCGAGCGAGCAAATATGCCGGTGTATAGAAATGAAAACAGGTACATTAAGACTACATCTCTAATTTCTCGTTTCATATTAAGCAACATAGATTTTCTCTTATCTTTCTTTATCATTGGTGCTCAAATTTTTTCCAAGTCACCAGTTCGTCAAAAGGTTTTAGTGATTAGAGTGAGATATTTCTTAAATTTGTAAACTTGTCTTGGCTAGACCATTTCCTGTACCTCGTAGTACTTGAACTAAATGTTCATCATGGTTGTCAATGTTCATCACTATCTCAATGCCTCTTGCAAGACCCCTGTTCCAAATGGGGTAAAGAGAACAACTCTAACATACAGAACCTTCCACTGAAAAAGTTAAAATGCGAAAGCTACCATGTTGAGCTAGTATTATTAGGGAATAAATTTAACTTGATTTCTATCAAATTTGCCTTTCCCCTCTACAGCTTACCACTATCAGATATGGTTTTTTACATTTCGAGAATGCAGTTTGTGTATTTAATATTATATAGTTATGAAAAGGTGCCCATATGAAGACCAAAAATTTGATTAATCCACTTTGAGTGTTTTCTCTCCTTACATTAGCTGTGTCAAAAATCGCTGTCCAAATCTTAAGACTATATTGCTAACATCCGTGTCTTTGGGTGCAGATATAAGAAGCTTCTATGCATGGTTGATCTTACGAAGGACTTCTTTTATAGCTATTCGTACAATGTCATGCGCACTCTGCAGAAAAATCTATGGGACAGAGAAACGGGTCAGATTGTCTACGAAACTATGTTCGTCTGGAATGAATTTTTGACTCGTGGAATCAGGAATCATCTTCAAAACACTCGATGGACTGTTGCATTGGTATATGGCTTTTTTAGGCAGGTTAGTGTTAACTTGCTCTCACCTCATTTATTGTCATGAGTCTCATTAAATTTCAACCACGACGTAATTACGTGAACTTGATGTGGTCTGAGATGTTGCTGATGGCTAAGCCGGAGAGTTTTTGTCTTACGTTGGTTTCTATTATTAATAGAGGCATAGAGCCAAAGATTAGTATTCTTTTGTTTTGGATTGTTAATTGTTATGTGATAAGGTAAAATGACTCCCCACATCAAGTTCCTTTTTTTTCTTATTTTAAAAATTTTAAATTGTTAAATAGTCATTTGACGCAATTTCATTATGGGTGGAGTAAGGCTGTGTACATTTAGCGCTCTTTTATTCGTCATTTACAGGAACCCTTGAGGTTTTATGAAGCTCTTCATGTATTTCAAATTCACTATCGTCATCTTGCTGTATGTCCGTTGTCTGTGTTCTATTCGTCTGTTCTGACTTGTTTTGTCTACCTAATTCAGGACACACTATCTGTAGATGGGCGGTACTTCAGTCTTACTCTTATAGCAAGGCGTTCGCGCCATTATGCAGGGACAAGGTTGGCAGTGAAGTTGTTTGCTTCGTTTAATTTGCACTTTTTTTTGAACTTTTTTACCCACTCTGCTATAAAATTTGACCATCTTTTCTCCTCCCTTTAGTCCTGCTTATTGCAGGGTCTAAGTTTGTTTGGATCGTATTCTAATGGATTCTTACTTATTCATTCATGATTCATATCTATTGAATTCAATCTTTATCTGATCATATGCATGCAATATCATATACAAAGAGTGGTTCTCCTGTAGGCGCTTACAGTGTTCTGTGGCCTTTATTGGGTATCTTACTATATAACATGTGGAGTTAATGGCTCCCTTTCTAGTTTCCAACTATTTTTTAGCATTTATCTTGAGCTGAAAGTGAAACTTGTATAGGCTCTTGTCGTATTGAGTACTTTCCTGTATTAGGTATCATATACGTTGAGTAATGGCTCTCTTTCCAACTAATTTTAGCATTTATCTTGAATTGGAAGTGAAATTTGTATAGGTTCTTGTCGTATTTAGTTCATTTTTCGTCGCCTCGATTAGGTATCTTAAACGTGGAGTAAATGAGAAGGGACGAGTAGCAAATGACGTTGAAACAGAGCAAATTGTGTTAGAAGATATTCCTGAAGGATCCCCTGTGCAAATTAGTTCTATTGTCCAGAACCGTGGCTCTATTCCCCTTTTCTGGTCACAGGAAACATCACGCTTAAATCTCAAGCCAGATATAATATGTATGTTTATCTCAATTTCATTGTATTAATTTGTATCTTGGTATTCTCACTCTTTTTAGCATTATTAGATGCACAATTATTTTAGTATCTTCAAAATTATAGTCATTATGTTGTGATTTTGGGAAATCAATTTCCTTACTAGTGGCATACTTGATGCTGCTGTTACTCTGATTTGGTTATTCATGAATTTTGCCTGCTTGTTGCTGTTTCCCCAATCCATTTTATTACCTGAAATTCCTTGTTCTGAATTTTACTTTTTAGTGTCGAAGAAAGATCTGAACTATGAAGCCACAAGGCTACACTTCGAAAATCTTGCAATGAGATACGGCAACCCAATTATCATTTTGAACTTGATCAAGGTATGTAGTTAATTGTTCTTGTGTTTGATCAGTGTTAACATATTATCTTTGCAGCTGACTTCAGCCATTCCCATCCTCTCCCACAAAGATGATCCAAGAAAGTACTCTGACCTCTTCATGGCAAAACAGTTGTTGGGATACTGACGAATTATTCATTCTCTAAATAAGTATCAGGAGCTTTTTCTTTTTCTTTTTTCTGGGGGTGGATTTGGAGGGTGAAGGGAGACTATTAAATTAAGCTCTTCAATTCCTTAAATTGACATACTTGAACCCTCCTGAATATTTCTCTCTCATGGCTAACGGTGTCACAGACTCGAACGTCGCACCTTATCTTGAATACTTATCTTCATGTTACATGGCGTACCTGTGTCCATACCCTCGAAGTGGCCTCGACACTTCCACATGGTTATGGCACTGGACAAATAGCTGAGTCTGACACCTTGCGCACTCCTTTTATCGGATAGTCTTTTCAAGTTCGAGTAACATCTGTTACTTCTATTACATCATGGAGTTAACTGTGAGAGTCATTGAAATTCTATTCAATATTGGTACACAGCTGCATACAGAAAAGCATTGTATTATATTAGCTTTATCTTCTTCGAACAGACAGTAGAGAGAAGGCCGCGAGAGTCTATTCTCCGTGCGGAGTTTGCAAATGCCATTGAGTGTATTAATAGAGATTTACCCGAAGACAAACGCTTGAAGTTCTTGCATTGGGACCTAAATAAACATTCACGAAGGTAATTGTCTCACTTTTCTGCTGCTATTCTGTCTTTTTTCTTTTGATATTTTGTTGTTGTATGTTCACAAATGCTTCTCTTTTTTCTTTCGTTTTTTTTTTTTTTGACGTTTTTTTTGAGTCAATGGTGTTTTGATGACTAATCTTTATTGAAAGATACACGGGTGTTATTTTTCTCTTTTTCCAGCAAAGCAAACGTCCTGGTCCTCCTTGGGAAACTTGCTGCATATGCACTGACACTAACAGGATTCTTTTATTGTCAACTTCCTGCCTCCGGGCCTTGCGAATCTTCAAGCACCCCTCTTACGTAAGCCAATCTCCTTGTTTTATTTACTCTTATTATATCAACAAGCTTTTTGGGCCTAATATTTTTTCATAAATCCTCAAAAAGCTTTAGTTTACTGTGCTTTTCTTCATTGGATAGAAAACAAATGGTCTAGTTTGTTTTTTTATCACTGATTGTTACATGAGAGTGGTATATTTTGCTGCAATAATGTAATATATATCGTGGAACGTGGTTTACATGATTTGTTTCCTTCAGATAACTTGTCTTGAGTAGAACTCACTGTAAAGGCATGTCTTGTCTCTCTACTTCTGATGTTCTCTCTTGCGCCCCATGATGCAGGAGCATTCATGAAGTGTTGTGGGTAAAGATATTATTAGTAGAAGCTCATATCTTTAGTAGAATAAAGCAGTTTTGTTTGCCAGGATTATTATGTTCCATTATGTCAGTATATTCCTAACTTGTTTTGGTAGGATTTTTTTTTCCTAATTATTTAGGAGTTTATTTCTGTGAAATTAGAGTACAATATGAAGGGACTTTGTATCCTTTTTATTAGGTGGATGTGTTGTGATTATTAAATAATTGAGAGGATTCTTAAGGAAAATCTTTTGTTCCTAATTGAGATATGTTTGATTAATTCAAAGTCACTAAATCTCACTTTTTTGTGAAGACTTGTGTGTGTGTGTGTGTGTGTGTGTGTGTGTGTGTGTGTGTTATAGCTACAACTTATTCAACTCTTTGTGAGTTGAATAATCTATCCTTTATTTTACAATTCCGATTTACATCAAATTGGCCTCATAACTAGGTTAAACAAATTTCTTCATTTGCATGGTTTGAAACATTTGTGCGTTGTAGTACTTTGATACATCGACTCTTCTTGGCTGACATGGAGGGTTGAAAAGTTACTCTTAAAAATTTTCATTCGATCACAGACGTCTAAGCATGAACACAAAAAGTTCGGAGTTATGGATTACGATCTAGGCTTCTATCAAAACCTATTGAAATGATCAAGAAAGAAGAAAAAAAAGAATCAAATTTTCCTCCTGGTGTTTTATACTTCCTCCATTTTCCTATTTTCTTCCCATTTCCCTTATTTGGCAAATTACCTATTTTCTTCCCATTTCTTTTCTTTCCTATTTTAGACAACCAAATTACAACTTTATCATTTTTTTATTACAAAAAATACCCTCTTTTCATTACTAACCCCACTTATTACCTTCCTTTCATTACTTTATCATTTCTTTATTAGTTTGCCTTAATCCAAGTGCAAAATGAAATGGGAAGAACACTTATAAATGGAGGAAGTAGGATTTATAATTCGTTAAATCCAGAGAACCAGAATTACCATCCTTCATGATGAAGATGAAATGATTTTCAAGAAAGTTGCTACCTATCTTTGATGATAAGTATGGTGATATTTTTCAAGAAGGTGGGCCTTCACATGAGAAATATAGAGATGATGAGCTCTGTGGGTAGATGAGAAAATTACATTTATTTTGAGTATTTTCACAAGTATTATGTGCAATAAGTCACGATGGACCAAATATTAAGCGTGAGGGAAGTCGGATGGACAAAAGAAAAGGAAGTAGGGTACATGGGTGGTGATCAAATTATCTAATTTTCGCATATTATTTGATCATGGATGCTGTCTTTTTGACACCTACTAAAATCATATTGGATTCAAGGTCAAATCTTTTCAAAAAGGAGAATATGATGTAGGAGAATTACGATGCGTAATGGTGAAGGATATGATTTGGACAGATTCACATCTTTAGTAAATATGATATGATAGAATAAACTAGTTTGGTTTGCTTAGGATTATCATGTTTTCTTATCTCATTTTTTGCTAACTTGAGGTGTGGTAGGATTTCGTCATTCTAGTAGATTTAAGAAGTAATTTTCTGCATAATTAGGCTACTATTTTAGGTGAGCTTGTATTCTGTTTATTAGATGTGTCTCCGTGTCTTGTGATTTATGTTCCTCAAGATTTGCTTAGAAGTATCCGCGTATCAAGTGTTGAACTCGATTTTTTTATGAAATTCTGCATATTTTGGCTTAAAATGAAATGTCCAAGTGTCATACCCATCAGAGAGGAGAGTGTCGGACACAGGTATGCGTGGTAATAAGAAGAGTTGGAGTAACATAGGGTTTTGATTAATAAATAATTCTGAGGATTCTTAAGAAGTTTGTTTTTGTTTTTGATTTGCGTGATTTATTCGAGTCATTAAATTTCGTTCTTTCACATATTCAACTCTTTGTAAGTTGAAGAATCTATCCATTGTTTTTACCCTTCCACTTTACATCACCCCTTTCTCACCAATGTCTCTTCCCTCGACCCGGGGCTTAAATATGGCATTCAAATCCACTTGTTTAAAGAGTTTTTTCTTCATATTACCTATATATATGACTTGTTATTTTATCCCTGTAACATAAGATAGGTTGATAATTAATTTCTCGAGTATTCACACGATATTTAAGCATAAGAATCGTTAATGAAAAGAAGGTAGGAATTGTAGAACCCAATTTTACATCTGGTATCGCTTCCATCACTATTTATGCAATAAAATCCTTTTCATGTATATCAAGGACTTTATTTCTGTATGGCAACTTTCAAGACCAAGGCGAAAAGTCTATAAACTCCTTCAATGCATCAACAATACATTACCTCAATAGCCCTCGATAGCTCTAGCTGGTAGGGTAAGGAGGGCCATATGCATGCATCCTTACCCCTACGTTGAAAGCACAGCAAGGTGGGTGTTGGGCGGATGTATGTAAAGTTACTGCATATGTTTTCTGTCTCCTGGAGATCATAACGAAAATATTGAGTATTTTTAGAAATATTTATGCAAATAAATCTCTGTTTTCCATGTTGGAAGCAAGTGCTTTTTCAGTGTCATCCTACCAAACTTAGTGTTTATGTAGGATATATAAATAGAAAGTGTTACTGGAAAATCAAAAAAGGCAGTTATTAGTTCCATAAATTTTAGTTGATCGTTCCTTTTTCCCATGATATTAATGAGCTAAATGGGTAAGTGATACATTTTCTTCATTCATCAGCTCTTAGGATCATCTTAAAACTATTTTGTGGGCCACCACTTTAAAAATTAGATTATCGGAGATTTTGCATTTTACCACCTCTTAGTGGGGATATCTGGTCATGTATTTTGCCTACTCGCAGTGCACTCTTGTTCGTGGCGTGAGCAAGGACCATCTTTTGTTTCTTTCTGATTTGATTTATTACTTTTTGCAGGGTCTTATCTGTAATATGTACTTGTAGTATTCTCATTTTTTAAAATCCATTCTGTTTGTTGCTATGCACATCTCTTCGATTTTGCTGCTTACAGGACTTTATTCTTCTATATTTTATGTATGATTATCTATTTGTTTAAGTGTATCTCATTTGGCTAAACTTTTGCACGTGAACTGCTGGATGATCACAGTGAACAGTCTCCAGTTTAAGTCTATTTTCCATTTGTCTTGGTTTCTAGAGTGTAAGGATGATCTTTTATGCAGGAATGCTGGCACAAGTAGCTTTTCCCAGCAGGTGTATCATGAATTTTCACATAAAGATGTTGATGTCATTGAAAGAGATACTGTTGATGGTGAAGCTAGTGGAGATATTGCTGAGAAAAAGACAATGTTTCAAAATGGTGTTTTGAGGACCAATTGCATAGATTGCCTGGATCGGACAAATGTTGCGCAGTTTGCTTATGGATTGGCTGCCCTTGGCCATCAGCTTCATGCTTTAGACATGGTAGATATCCCAAGGATAGACCTTGATTCTCCTTTGGCGAATGAGTTAATGAGTATCTATGAGAATATGGGAGATACTCTTGCCCATCAGTATGGAGGGTCTGCCGCTCATAACAAGGTATACTTTGCATGGCCCTCAACGAGCAGTTCTTTTTTGCTTCCTTCGTTTCCCAATGTTCTTCCCATTAATGAGAAATAGGAACATACATCGGAGGTACTACCTCACATTTTTTTAGTTTTTGAGCAGATGTATAATTTTTTTGAGCATATGAATGTTTTTTTGAGCTTATGAATATTTTTTAGAGCATATTACCTTAAATTTTATTTATTTTTGAGCATGTGTGTTTTTTTTTTAGCTTATTACGTCAAACTTTATTTGTTTTTGAGTATATGTGTATTTTTTCTGAGCTTATAAAAATTTATAAGTTAGATTTTAATTTTTTTCGTTAAAACTAAAATATAGCTAAATTTATATGTAATGTTTTTGAGTTTTATTTTATGTTTTTGAGCTTAATGTTTTAATAACTTAACTCAAAAACTTTATAACAATACTCATAATTTTATTATTATAAATGCTCAAAAAGTATAAAGTTGGTGGTAGTACATTAGATGTATGGTCCTCCTACTGCCCATTAATCTTTGATATCCCTCTAAAAAGGAAAAATAATCACGCAGAAGAAAATTATCTTATTAAACAGGAACAAATCTGCTCCCGGATTCCAAACTTTTAAATTTTACTCCACCCTTCCCTCCCTGAAACAAGAAGATAACTTTAGTGGCAAAGTAGATAAGTGAATATATTTTCCGTCTTGTATTTGTAGATATTTTCTCAAAGAAGGGGTCAATGGAAAGCAGCGACTCAATCTCAGGAATTCTTCAGAACTCTTCAGCGGTATTACAGCAATGCATATATGGATGCAGATAAGCAGAACGCTATAAATGTGTAAGCTTTATGTTTTTGTTTTCTAAATAAGTTTTCTAATAATTTAGGTTTCAAACATTGCTCACTCTTCCATACTTAATTAATTTTTAAATGTACGGAGTATCTGACTGAAAGTAATATAAGGCATGAAACAATTAATACAAGTTTGGTTTGTGATTAAAATCCTGGATGATTGCCTTAGTTTTCTGCTGCTCTTGAAAATTATTACACACGCAGTTCTTTGCTTGTCTCATGGAAACAAATTCCTGCAGATTTTTGGGGAATTTTCAACCTCAGAGTGGCAAACCTTCGGTGTGGGAGTTAGGCTCGGATCATGATTGTGATTCTAGGAGAAATGCGCAATCAGAACACAAGGAAACTGAAAGGTACTTATAGCTCATGGACATGAATAGGGCTATATAGAAGCCTTAAGCTGCTATGTTTCTTTTTTATTTGTTAATATAGGATCTTTAGTGGTAAAATTTTTAATAGCTACTTTTAGTAGTGTTCAGTTTGGATGATAATTTAAAATGTCTACATAATGGATGCTAGTTATTGCATTCCTTTTGTAGCCAGCATACTAGTCATGCTGTTTACAATGATAAATTTTCAAGAATATGGAGTATGTTTTAGCAGTTCAAGATTCTAAGATGACTATATATGCCTGTAGGCTGTAACTAAAAGTTATTCTAAAGCAGTCAAGACATCTGGGTCCAAAGTACACCCTTGTGCTTTATCGGTGTCCTCATAAATGATAAATTATGAAATGCTTTATAGACAAGTCGACGACAATTTAAAGTTAAGGTGTTTGGTAATATTTATATTTTCGCTTATTAATTGTAAGATGTCATGATGTCCTTCATTAATGGAAGTAAAATAGTTGTGCCAATGTTACGTTAAAATGCCATTTTGCAGGCATTTTCTGCCAACCCAACTCATGCCGATTTGACATAAGATTCATGTGTAATGCTCCATAAAATATGGTGACATCACAGTGGAAAACTTACAAATGTGTGGCTGCTTAGTGAATTAGTTGTATGCATTGTTGAGTGCATCTAGAATCATGAATCAGTGTTTTTCTTTTTAATAAGTGGGAGGCCATTACACATTATTTCTTACATTCTTATATGTCCTTGGTTATTCCCGTGCATAAGTAGCAGGGTGAATTTTTACCAGGACACAAGGTTTTACCAAGGAATGTTAACTATCTATATAACTTCTATTAGGTCATCGTTCAAAAGGTGTTGGTCTGATGGAAGCATTCTCCGTGAAAGCAGCTCACCTATTTCATCTTCAAATATGCGGCGAGAAAATTTTTCAAACTATGTTTTCCCCATTTCATCTGAAGATTCTAACAGGCTTCTGGTGGAGTCATCTCCAGACATATCAGCATCAGAAAGTGATACATCCTATTGCAGGTTATTCATGCCTCCTTTCCATAAATGTTCCATCATGTTATAGGTCTATGTCTTTTGTTGCTTTGGTAGTTGGGTGATAAGTTTTAGCTGGCGTGATAACTTGATCACTGTTTTTGGTCATTTGGCTTATTAGGGAAGATTTATCACGTTGATGTAACTAGCTGTGTCATGATGCTACTTCACGTAGCTGATATAAGGATGTTATGACTTGTGAGTGGATTTAAAGGGTAGATTAAATTTCTTCTCCAAGCCTGAAAGAACTTGAACTGAACAAACACATGGATTTAAAGAAAAGATTAAGTTTCTTTGATTGCTGGATTGTGTTGGCTTGAGCTGATTAGTTTGAAGTGGGCAAACAAGCATTATGCTTGTGTCATCCTCAGATGTGGATTTGGAGCACTATGAGATCTCTTGGTGATTAAAGCACCTAATGCCACTCTAAAATCATCTTTTTTTTTTTTTCTAAAATTGCCACTATATAATTATTTTTCTAACAATGCCACTACTAAGCATGTTTAAGCTATGAAAATGCCATAAAATGGTATACTAAAAGAAGTTTTTCTCCTAGTAAGCACCTTCTAACCTACTATAACAAGTGAGTCTATATGGTGGTCAAAATTTCAGAAGCTATTACTTATAATAAAGTCTATAAAATTTTAAACTATACTATGATAAAACTAAATACCAAAAATGGTTTACAAAAATAAGTTTTCGTCCTATATAGATATGAGCTCTCAAAAATCCAATTTGTTTGAAACTATATTGTCAACGTTACTAAAAGATCACTATATTATGTTAAGCGAATTATGACGTTTCCTTTTTTGGGTGTCTATAAAAATATTCAGACAAAAATAATAGAAACTCCATTCAAGCTAAGGTTGGGCAAAGTTTGAAATAAAGTTGTGGCAATATTGCATACATTGCACAAGTTCGATTAGGCTTGAAGAAAATGTTCAAATTTATTAATGTTACATCACCGAGTTTGAATATAAAGAACATCAAGAATCTTCTTCACAAACGAATATATCTCAATACGAAAGACTTGATTCAAGGATAGACGTATATATAGGATTTGAAAATCTCACCTAAAAATAGTCGTAGACACTAAAAGTATATTGCTAGGCTTATAATCCTTATATTATGAGGGTTGAGGAAACACTTACTTGAAATATCATTGATTAAAATTTCCAAAGTGATAAAAAATGAATAATTACAAGTGTAGTTAGGTTTTATCCTGTGGTAGTAGGTAACAAAAGTAACCATTGGCAGTTAACCAAGTAATGAGTAATTTGAAGGGGAAATTGTAGAAAAAAAATATTTTGGAATTGCAAATTTAGAAAATTACTGTTTTTACAATGGCACTTAGTTTTTACTCAGATCCCTTGTTAACTTTTAAAAACTTTGACCATTAAAATATTAAAAAAATATTTTGGAATTGCCTCCATCCCATTTATATTATTCCCAGTTGACCTCAACTTTGACCATTAATTTTCCAAATATATGTAGCTATGCTATGTAATACTTATTTCATCTGACTTGTCAAAACTACTATCTCATATTCGTCTTTGAAAAGTTGTACAAGTTTATATTACGAGAGTGTGGATCAAAGTTAACGTGTGTCTACCATTAAAGTTACCATGAATTCTAAGATGATCCCACGAAGGCTTATCGTGAGATTTCACACAATATGTAATTTTTTTAATTTCATATCTTTTTCTTTCCTTTTATGTTTGTTGTTGTGTTATTTATTGTGACTCATATTATCTTATTATGAGGCGGTCTCTTAGGTGACTTATCTGAAACTAAGGATGTGTTTGGATTGAAGGATTTGGAAGGAAAGGGAGGGGAGTGATTTGAAGGGATGAGAAATCAATTGTTTGGTTAGCAAAATGGAGGAAGGATTTGGAGGGAAGGGAAAATGGATCCCTCCATTTCCCTGCTCCAAGGCAATTTATTTTCTCTCCAACAAAGGCAAGATTTGGAAAGAAAATCACCTTCTCCATTCTCCATTCTCCCTCCTCCCTTCTCTCCCTTTCTTTTTCCTCCTTCTCCCTCCCCTCCCTTTCCCTCCTTTTTTGCTATCCAAACACACCCTAAAGAGGGAAAATATAAATGACATATATGGGGTGATATCTACTGATCCGTGTAAGGTCTGACAGCCTCTCTGCAGATCAGGAGTCCGATAGTTTAGAGTTGATTCTTTTCTTGTGGTTTATTGTTTGGTCTTTGTGTTTCTGACGTTAGACATTTTTTTCGTATGCATTCGTCTTCCCAAGTATTGAACTTCTCTAATATTCTTTGCCACAGGTATACAAAATCTATACCCCGAAAGCAGTTCTTTGGAGATGTACAACGAGAACAGTATGTCGAAAACAATCATGTCAACATTCATGAACGGTTAGATTCATTAGACTGCTCAAATTTTGTAGACTTGGAATGGCTTTCTTCTTCCGGAAATTCGTGCGAGGAAGAGTTATATGAAAGGTACTATTTCCTCTTCTCCAACCATTGTCATTTTTGGTCTAGTCATGTGTAGCTAGAAGTTCCAGTTGTTCTTAATAAGGTATCATGCTGTCATGATATTGTATTTTGCCTTTTGCCCTCATCATTTTGTTAGGATTAAGTAATAACAGGGGGGGGGGGGGGGGGGTACTTTTTCAGTTTATGCTTTATCGTGGACTTAGCGCCAGCTGCACTGAACTACCACCTTTGTATCATTTTAGTTGACATCCTATGCTCTGTTATTCTGCCAGTGGCTGTAAATTGATTTTAGGTCTCTACATCAACAATAGAGCCTAGCCCAAGTCTTGTTTCCTACATTGTTCTGTCTGATTTACTTTCAAACTATACATATCATCTGGGCACAATTGACTCTGTTCTTATAAAATTTGATTGTCTGTTGTTCGCACAACCTTGAATTACTCTTATGACCTGATATATTTGGGTGAGCTGTATCCAGCAGTAGTTTCAGGCAGCATTGGCATTTTGGCAAACAAGACTTAGGCTGCGAATAGTCAAGTAGTCTTACAAAAGATATCAAAGTACCAACTTCTCCCGCATACATGATTAACGGTTTCTGCACCCTACTATTAAGATGACGAGTAAAATCTCGTAAGAAATAACCAAAGCCATTTTTCTCACTAATTCCTATGGACAATTTTTTTAAAATTATGAGTAACATCTTTGAGTAGCAATGCTTATGCTAGAACCCGTTTATGAAAAACGAAGAAGCATTTGATTTTATGCTTTGATAGTGGAACGGGGGAAGTGTTGAATAGAAAGTAAGATATATAAATTATAATCATGTTGAAATTAGATCTTTGGCTTATCTTCTAGAGAGTATTCAGTCTTCCTGAGTAGGATCCAAGTTTGTGAAATTGTGGTAGTTTTTGCCTTCTCATACAACAACATTCCAGTGCTTCAACAGCTCCCGCAAGGTAGGGGTGAGATATACATACCCTTACCCCTTTCTTAAAATCACACAGGCTTTCATGTGTTTCTTTGCTTTATTAGAAATGACAAGTTTCTGCCTTCTCATACCAATATGAAAAACTACTGTTTGGTGACTCCACTTTATCCGGTCTTTGTTGGGTACTTGTTATTACGTGAATATTATATGAAGCACCTGAAGTGTTTTGTTATATTTTGCTGTTTATGAAGGAGCTATTTCCTCCTATAGAATGATTCATGATATTCTGGACACCTTTTACTTTAGAATGAACAAATATTCTTAGGATAAGAAGTGCTATTAAAGAGTTACTATCCAAACACCTTATTCTTTTTTCTATAAAGTGTTTTGACACCAAATGTTGGATATGGGAAAGGAGGGAGAGATAGTTTTTGAGGAATTTTTTTATGATCTGTGTTTCTGTTGCCTCAACAGTACATGAGTTGTAATGATAATCATGCATCCATTTAGTTCTAAGATGCAACAACACATCTAGATTAATTCGTACATGCATAGAGTGACGAATCTAGAATTTTAGTTTTAGGGGGTACTAAAAATTTTTTTGACGCTTTATTTACGCACTTCTAAGGCAAATTTTTACCTTTTGAAGTTTTTTTCCGAATTAGTTATTATATAAGTATAAGAATAAAAAAAAAAATTGGTTTTATAGATATCTTTTTTCAAAACGTAATATTTTCTCTAAAATACTTAAATTCTAAATATATGCAAAAATAATATTTTTTTTATAGAATATAACACACTTTTGTACTTGATTTAATAACAATGGTTTAGAAGTTGGTAAGTCATTTGAGGTTAGGGGTTCGAATCTTATATGAAGCAATTTTTTCATATATATATGAGATAGCTGACAAATATACATGGGCTAAAGCCCAAAAAAAGTTTATAAAACATGTGTTGATAATAGGAATTGAGCCCGTATCTCCTAAACGGAACTCGATACATCTCCCAACTATGCCATAATAACTTAGTGTCTAATTCAGATACTTATAAAAATTTATTTCTGAAAATTCACGAGGGGCATTTCCCCCCGGGCAGAAGAGGATCTTCCTTATCACGCGCTGGGGCCAGGCCTCCCCCTACGATTGTGGCCTAAGTACTAACTTTCAAAAAAAAATATACGAAACTTTTTGTATTTGAACAGGCTGACCCCCTTCCCTTAATAAAATCCCCAAGTAAGACTAGACTTTAGATTTTACATTGAAAATATAGAAAAAGTAATAAAAAATGGGAGCATTCGCACTTGCATAATGATTAATGATATTCATTAATTCCAAAATTACAAAATCAATGTCTATAATTATCTTTCCCAAACTTGCTTAGTGATTGAAAAATCACTATTCACAATTTCTTAGGCGTAACTGTTCGTGATTTTTGTAATTTTAAGCATGAGCACAATGTTTATGGAAATATATGATCAATTTTTATCAATTTTCATTACTCCTTAATCCTTACGGCTTCCGTTCCCGTCATTTGTTTACCTCTACGTTTGACACTGGATAAAGTTAAGGTATAAGACCATTCGAGGGTAATGCTATTAGACACTCAAAAATGAAATTGGATAATAAATGAGCGGGACGGAAGGAGTATATTTTTATTGAACTAATCATTACTATAATCGAGATTTTGAGATAAAATTTTAATATTTTATTTTAGATGTGTGACTTTTTGTGCGTGTATAAAGGTGTGTTCATATAAGAAAATGTATTTATAAACACCTCTCTTTAAACTATATATAAATGGTTGCTTATTTAATCGTAAGTAAAATTCGGTTATTTACTTTTCGGCCCCCCTAGATAATATTTTCAAGATCCGCCACTGCCCCCGGGCCACCCCTAGATCCGCCCATGCATGCATAGTGAATCTCAGCGATACTATATTTCCTATGTTTATGCCTCTAAACTATACAGTGTATGGGTACTATGTTATCTTTCATGCATTCATGTTCATTCATGAGTTGATAGGTTTGAATTGGTGTTAAATTCTTTATTCCGAGAAGTCTCACATTTCTGAACACCGTATGCAGAATGGTAGAGGCACTAGATTGAGTAGGACTGTGTAATAAAGCTACACCGTATGGGTAATGTTTAAATTTGTATCGCTTTTCAATCACCACAGGTCGACATTTACAAGCTCTCCAATTGCTGGGCTGTCATCAGATAATGTTATGAATGGAGTGTTGGAGACCCCATCCAGTAGTCAATTTGGGTCTGGGATGAAGGTCAGTGCTTTTATTTTACTATTTAATGGTTTTAAATCACGACGGAATAAGACAAAATTGCTTACCAAAGACCGCGTTCCTTTTGTTGTGAAGTAGCCGTCATTGGCAATTAATTTCATTTGGCTCATACGGAAACAATGTCTTTTTGTTAACACTAGGGTAAGAGTGTAAGACTACTTTCACCCAACCCTCCTTACCATGCCATCTGGGGTAATGTGAAAGCCCTCAATGCATTGGGGTAACGTTGTTGTAATGGTTGCAGTAATACATTTATGGTGTGCATGTAGTAGATGATCGTTTTGTGGTTGACTCTGCAATGGTTTGGGAGAATCCTCTTCACTTTGTGTTTAAAGCAAGACATTCCCATAGCTTAGAAGGTGACCAGTGATGCATGGATTCCTGAGTATGTGCATGAAATTTGCTACGATATATGTCCTGATCGGTTGCTCTTGCTAGCGCCAAATCCACTTATACTTGAACACAAATTCTCATTTGCGATGGGTCAAATAATACACACATAGGGAGATCAGACAAAAACTAAGTGCCCAGGGAGTAACATTCTTTTTTGTCTTATTTGTCAATGAGTAGTATTTGACTCGTCGTAAGTTTGTGACGGATATACGTGTCACAAGGAGACTTGCTGATACTTGTTCACCAGGCCTAATTTCTGAATAAGTTACTTTTCAATATCCCGTATTTGAATATTCATATATGATAATGTAATAGCTATTTGCCTATTTAGTTTTTACACAGTGGTGGTAATTTCTTAGATGCCGGGGCATAATTAATGTGTTCAAATTCATCACAGGGAAGAGAGCCGACAGACCCAGAACTATCTAACAAGGCTGGCAATTCTGTGTTAGAAGAATACTCGGACAACTTTGTGCATTGGGTAACATATGGCGAGACACTTTGCCAATGATTTAATTATCAACTTTGTCTTTCTTCCTTTTTTTGCGGGCGACTTCATACTTCAGCTGTGTGCCATGAGAGTAGCGAACATCATTTGACGCTTGTATGCGATAGAGTCAAACGCCATGGCTCAGAGAGTTCTTCATTCGGCTGTCTTATTGTATATGGTAAATACTATATACCGGTAGTCAGAATATATTCTAGTCAGATTACCTTAGAAGTTTTTTTTTACTCAAATGCCCTGTAAATATTTATGTTATACCCTTTGGAGTTGTCTCAAATGTAGTCCATTAATTTTCTTAAATCATTTTTGTTGCCGATTGTAATAGGCTTATCTTGAAAGCGATAGAAAGAAGATACTGTTTTTAAAAAATGGTATAGCATTTGCCTTTGGGACACCCTTCAGCAAGAGGAATTCGTGCAATTTTGCAGTCTTGGTTTCATCTATATTGCAAATTCTGACTCGAGTTTCACAGAAGGACTCGGATTTGACTGTCATTTTGAAATTTGTGCCAGCTAGTAAACATTTTAGATATTAAACGAACCCGCCGATTACTATCGAGCGTCATTTGGATACAGTGGATATTGGCCTTGCTGGGTACACGAAAGGACGGATTGATTTCAACATAAGCAGATTATAAATTACGGATCTTATCAAAATGTTTGACTAGTGTCACGGTCCAGTACTTTAGCGGAATGTGGTGCGCACCCATGTCTAATATCACAAGAAGAATGCAAGTGAAAGTGTCAAACACTATTGACAGATTGCCCATTAGTGCATTCGTAATCGATCTCGGTTTGTATGTGTCGGGATCATAATCTCGATCATCAACGGGCGACACGCACATGCTCATTAGTAAGAAGGAAGACAACAATTCATAAGAAGCCAAGCAACGAGAGATAAGAAAGCTTTTGGTGGGTTGCAATTGATTGACTAGTAGTTCGCATAGAGGCAGATTTGATATTACATGTCTCGTAAACATGAAACATTGATTGTGTAGAATATCGATACGTTTTCTAAACGCCTAAAAACGTATCTTAAACTAAATAACTAGCTCCATGATTCGACATGCAGGAAGAAATCTTGAAGTACTACTTTAATATAAAAACATAAGCGAAAATAAATGAAAGAATGATAAAAATCTAAGGGCTCGAAGTGAACGGGCCGTGCACGCAATTTCGTGGCTTATGAAGTTAGAACTGCGGTCACGCTTGTATGCTACTTCCCCAAATCGTTTTATTGCTTGATATAAAATTTGAAACTTTGACCTTCAGGTAACTTATCAAATCTACTTCATTGAACAACTTACATTTGTTATTAATTTAAGTACTACGGTGTATTGTATATATTTTATTGAAGAGATATTACTTTAAAATCGTAATTTATTTTCTCATTACAGTACTTTTTACATCAACCTTTCCTTTTTTTTTTTACCCTCGCTAAAAAATATCAAAATTCTCTCTACCTTCTCTCCACCTTCTCGAACTATTGAGACTTTAAACTTCGCCAACCTCAACATTTTTTAATTATGAACGATAATTCAAATGAATAGTAAGTATTTAATTTGATAATCTCATATTAAAAATTTAATTGACTCGTTTTTACACATTTATTCCTCTTTTAATTAAATATCCCTTTTTAATTAGGGTTTATATTTAAATTAATTAACGGCTAATTAGTGCGATATGTTGAGCTTAATTTGTGGTGTTTTATGAACAAGCGTGCTGATGTGCTTTGTCGGCAGCCGACAATGTGAGAGTCGCCGTATGAGCATAGTACGGTGGTAATGGTATTTGTAGTGGAATGGTACATCACTTCGGTGTTAATAAATTGAAAAAGAGGCATTACAAGATTGGTTATTCTTCAATGTGTGTAACGACAGTAATTATGTCATTGATTTTTGGTTTTTTTTTTTTTGTCTAACATTACCTTTAAAAAACCTTTTTTTTCTAAACACCACTTTTTTAAAAAATTTTTGTCAAACACCACCTTTAATAAAATTCTTTTTGTCAAACACCACATTTTGGCCAAAGTTTCAACGTTTGTGATGGGTAATTTTCAGTCGATGTTTGAGATAGCAAACGAGGTCGGTTTAGAGTGTTCTTGAACTCGTTGGAAAAGTGGGAGTACAGGCTTTCCAACGGTTGTCAACACAGTGGTCAAATATGTTCTTATGTGGGGTAGATTGATGTGTAGAGTAAGGTTGGTTAGAGAAATAACTAGAAATTTGGGTTTACAACGAGTTGTTAGAGGGGTTTTCAAGGGTCTTTAAATGGGGTTATGATGTTTGGTTTGGTTTGAAATTTGGTATGTAGGTTGAGGGGAGGTCAAGGTATGTCACAGTTGTGTTCACTGTGGTGGTCATTGGTACAAGTGGTGGTTCAACGAGAGTGAATTGACCCACGAAAAATCCTACTTCAACTTACACTAACCCTATGTGACTAGCCTTACTTTACACATCAATCTACCCCACATAATGACACTTTTGACCACCGTGTTGACAGCCGTTAGAAAGCCTGTACTCCCACCTTTCCAACGAGTTCAAAAACACTCTAAACCGACCTCGTTTGCTATCTCAAACATCGACTGAAAGTCACCCCATCACAAATGCTGAAACTTTAATTTGGCCAAAATGTGGTGTTTGACAAAAAGAATTTTATTAAAGGTGGTGTTTGACAAAAAAAATTTTAAAGGTGGTATTTGGAAGAAATTTTTTTTTAAAGGTGGTGTTAGACAAAAAAAAAAACCCTTGATTTTTCTATTTTTTTTACTCAATGCCTATTTTTCAATGTAGCATGTACGTAGACGTTTACAAATACGGTACATGCGTTTGAAGAATATTTATATATTATACGTGTTTGTAAATATTATTTATGAATAAAGTACATGGTTAATTAGGGTGGGTGAAATTAGAGGATTATTGTTTACTGAAATTAGAGAAAATAATTTAGTGAGAAGTTAGAGAGGGAAAATGGGAGGGTAAAATGAGAGGGGTATAATTGTCAATATTGTACGTTAATGAGTAAAATGCGTAATGCGAAAATCGGCACCCTTTTAATATATACTTAGAATTTACATTATTTTAGAGAAAACATTATTTTTTGAAAAAAGATATTTTTTGGAACAATAATGTTTTCATTCTTTTACTTATATAATAACCAATTTACGGAAAAAAACTCCAAAATATGAAAATGTTGTCCTAGATTTGCTTAGATAACACGTAATTTTTTTTGTTAAACCCCCGACACCAAATTTTTGGGTCCATATCACCAACATTGAACTCACGGGGTCTGCGGTTCTCATTTGCCCACTTCTTCATACGGCGGGATGTTTTCTCCAAGTAAGCCCTGACAATCTCGACATTGACTTTTAATTCTCTGGCAAACCCATGTACTTTTCTTTGTCTGATGTGCATAAGTATCTACAAAAATGGGAGGTAATAATGACATCTAACATGTAACAAGCTCGAACGAGTTCTTGTTGGAAGAGGAGCTCGTTGGATCATCAAAACAAAACTGGGCAACATCAATAAGTCTCACCCACTCCATCGGAGTTGCACCCACAAAGTGTCGCAGGTATTCTTTCAACATACCGTTGAAGCGTTCTGTCTGGCCATATGTTTGGGGATGATAGCTGGAGGATATCCGAAGATGGACCTAAGTAGCTTGAACAACTCTCCCCAAAATAATCTCGTGAAGCGAGCATCAAGATCACTGATTATACTATGAGGTAGTCCCCCCATACTTCACAAGAAGTCTGAAAAACATTGTAGGTGTTTCCACTAGAAAGAAAACATGGATTCCTGACGGCGCAAATCTGTCAGAAACAGCCCAAATTCGTCAGAAATACGGATTCCTGAGGGATTATCCGTCAGGAAACACTACAAGGATTCTGAGAACGAGGGACTGATTTTGGCGACTGAAATCAGTCGCCAAATACCAGTGGCAGACCAATAAACATCAATAAGGCAAACAACATCGTCTTACGCTAATTAATACCACAAATTGTACAAATAAAAGCATAACAACATCGTCTTACACACTAACTAATATCCTAATAAGCTACTACAATCTAATTAACATTTGCTAATACTAAGTCTGTCTTTAAAGGTAACAATTTGTTGGTTTGTTTGTTTAATTGCTAACAACTAATAACGAGGTAAATAAAAGGGTTGTATCAATAATAGAAAAGGTCTAGGGATCAAGTTCACTGGGTCAATGGTCCGGGGATACAATTTCATCAATTATAAGATTAGTCGAATTACCTAAGGTCATACAGTTATGATCGACTCGAATATGATCTTTAGATCTAAACTTAAAAACGTACAATCGCGATAATTAAGCTAGTCTATCTGGTTGGCGTAGCCTATACTAGTCTTATTGATACGATCGTCAATAATCCTAGTTTATGCAACACCAATCATAAGTTTTAGGCCTAAATCAACAATTCGAATGAAAACAACAATCAGACGATAATTCATGTGACTTCGCTACTAATCAATTCATTAATTCCTCTTTCATTAACCCAAATCCCTTTTTACCCGAGATAGGAGATTTAGCTACTCATAATACTAGAAACAATAATAAATATCATAGGGGAAAACATGATAAAGAGCAATAAAAGATGAATCGCAATTGAATAAAAGAGTACTTGAATTAATTAAAGAGAGAACGATTAGTACCGTAAACTGTGTTGGAGGTTGTGTCCTCGACAATAATGCGTGACATAATTATATCTCATTCGAATGAAACACAATTGGGTAAGTTACTCTTCTAAAGTCGACTGATCAAAATTTATCGATAATGATTTGTTGTCTAGAGTTTGACATAATATCTTTAGGGAATTCCGTCTCAATAGAATATTTAACTAATCGTATAGGATACGGATTAATTAATAACTAGAAATTTGGAAATGATTTTACGTGACGTGTATTATTATAATGGGATTATAATAATAATTGTCAAAGTAATAAAATTTGTTTTATTACTCGGTTTTGATTTAATTGTTTAGGAAACGATTAAATCGGGAATGAATACAGTCAATCATAAAATTACAAATAGTTGTAATAAAATTATGATATAACATTTTTATAAGATAGTAATTAAGAATTACTAGTGGAATTATTTAAATGTTATGAATTTAACACAATTGACAAAGATAAAATGGAGTCCATTTTATCACATGTTGAACCGTGTATGTGTGCATGTTTAGGGAGATAGTGTGTAATATTAAACACAATTATAAAAAGCTTACACACTAGAATGACATAGCTTACAAACTAGTGTCTTGTGTAAGAACTTTTTTATGCATTTGACATAATGTAAGAGCCATGCATTGGCCTTCCTATTTGGCTTGGCCAGCCATCTCATGAGTATTAAGAGGATGTTTTCCTCATATACTCATGTGAGATCACAAACAAAATCATTCATTCATCCTTACTAGTTTTTGTAGAGACAAAAACTCTTATAATTCTCTCTAGAAAAATAGTTTTTCTAGAGAAATAAAATCATTTTTCAAAACTAATAATATTATTGTAATATTATTAATTATTTCTAGGTAACTAAATTCAATTTTCTAGTAACAAAATTGATTTTGGTTTTGAGATCGGGTCCTTGATATGAGCTTTTGGAGACGGTTTCATTATAAACCGTTAGTAAGGGTAAAACGGTTTTTGAAGACTCGATTAATAGGTGATTAATTGAGTATACACCTTCTAAAGCAATGTAAGTACATTTCTTTCAATCTTATGTAATCATCATGCATGTATAAGATCTAATTAAGTTTTATGTCTAAACTTAAATAACTAAACTCATATGAGATATGAGTTAATAATCTGAAATTTGATTTCTAACAAACTGTTGTAGATCCGAAATAATAAAAGTAGAAATAAGGTTGAGAGCAAACTAAACTAAAAGTTCTGAAATATTCTAAAGCATCCAAAGCATGACCTAAAAGGATGTCTCGAATTAGGTATTTATAATAAAAGGTCCAAAACCGAAATTAGGAAAGTTGCGGAAAACTTCTCAGCGGGTAAGCGCACTCGATTAAGTGCACTATGAACTCGATCGAGTTCTCTCAGCGCGTAATTTCTGCTTCGCACACTGAATTTCAAACGGTCGCCATTTCTTCGTTACTTGTCCGAATCACGTGATTTTTGTGGCGTTGGAAAGCTAAGAGGATGAGCTTTCACTTCCAGTTAGAGTCACTTGATTATCATTTGTAGAACTCGATATATGGCTCTTTAAAGTAGGTGCTAGTTATATGGAGCTCTTCTTTGTGCTCGCCTTCGATAATCTCCTTAACTCTTCCTACCTAGATCCTCGTGCCATGCTATGTGTGTTCCTTCATGTCGGGTCCGTGGTGCTCCAATCCATATTTTGCTCAATAAATGCATCAATCCTGCAGTAAACACCGAAAGGCGGAAGTATCGACATTCTAATATAAATAGCATATAAAAGGCAACATTTAGCACAAGAATCATCTCAAAACTACTAAAGGGGAGGCATAGAAGTGTATACGAATATGACTCATCAAACTCCCCCAAACCAACCCTTTGCTTGTCCTCAAGCAAAGCATCACACACAGTACAATAGGCAATCATACAAATGACGAATAAATAACTCAGAGCTAATGTTAGTGCACATACAAATCCCAAGTTGTCCACATCTATAACAAAGTAATAACCAAATGTACCAATAAAACAGATTCAAAGGTACGGGTAATAGAAAACGCAGCTCAAGTCACAAGGTTGATATGAAGCTGTAATATAGACAAAAACCAAATACCTTTCGACCTTGCAAGACAAATTTCAGTCAGATTTTTCGGACTACTTTTGCATTATTAATGATTTTTAGAGTAAAAAATCGTATTAAAAGTGACTAAATTCGACTTTAATGATTACAGTTGGAATTTTTCCATAAAATTTTTACACATTGTCACATGCAATATTTACAAAATGTATGTAAATTTTGAGAATTTATTCTCTTGTGATGCATGATTTATGATTTTAATGGTTAAAACCGACTAAATAGTGACTAATTGTGTTAAAAATAGATAATCTTAAAATTATGGCATAAAATTTTACCCATAGATGTCTTATATGATAGGTATATCAGATCCAAAAGTTTGATATAAAAATTTTTCTGGTTTTATGATTATTAATTTCTATGAGATAATGGTTAATAATTGTAATTTTGCGTCATGAAAATTAAAATTCGATTTTGGCCTGAATTTTTTTTTTGGTCATTTACAGATTCCAAAAGGTATTTTTCGTTGAATAAAAAATTTATTATAATTTTGTTGCAAATTTTTATAATTAAATTGGATTTTTGGACATAAAAACATGTATTTATCGATTTATTTGAGAAATAAATTATTTATTTTGCATGAGGCAAGGACATTTTAATTAAGATATGAAATTTTCGATATTTCCAGAATGATCAAAAATTTTATTTTTGAATTTTTGAAATTTTTATCGACTCATTTGGCCATTTTCCTTTATTTTTCCGTAAATACGAATAATTTATGAACAATAAGGTAAAATCAAGTTGAATCATGATCAAAATTAGTGAGGACCAAATTTTGATGCCTAAAGTGTGTTAGGATGATTAACTTAGACATAAATGAGATTTATGTAATTTTGGTGATTTTAAAAGTTAAAATCACGCATATCCGTAAAAACCGTAAACAAATATGAGATATTTGCTTGAGTAAGGCGATTTGGCATTAAAATTGGCATGTGCATGCATATTTTAATATTACATTTTATTTAATATGAATGTCATATTTGGATTGTTTTATATAATTTGGAATTATGTAATTTTTCTTAGTATGACCTTAGTTTTTAAACAATATTACCCGTAATGAAAGGGAATATTGATTCAGTTGTAATTTATGTGATCTCGTATCACCGGTTTCTAATTTTATAGATTTAAATTTAAGTTTTACAATAGTATAGTTGTATTATTTTATTGTAATTCCGGAGATTCCAAAAGACAGTGCCATTCGGAAAGGAGTTTCGAAAAGACGTTGTTTTCTTGGATGGCGTGCTTTTGAAGTTCAAGGGACCAAGGAGTTAGTTTCCGAATATGTAATAGTTAATAAACATGCATATTAGAATAATCGTTAAAAACGACCATGTTCAAGGGACTAAGGAGTTGGTTTCTATTATTAGGAAGGCCATACTAGGAGTATATTGCCTTATTGCTTTTAATTTGCTTTATTTATATGTTTGTATGCATAGCCAAATCGCCATAAACATGCATATTAGAATAATCGTTAAAAACGACCATGTCAATTATAATTATCGACTTCACCAATTTAATTCACTTAAAAGGCGATAGATAATAAATTGACAAGACCTCTATATTATTAAAACAATTGAGATTAGCCTTACCAAATAGTAGAACCTATGAACTTCTATTTCGTGGGGTGGTGCTAGTCCAGTGGGTAGTACGAACCCCACTACGTAGGATAAATGGGGCGATGAGGTGGATTCAGTCCAGTGGACGGATCGCATCTCGACGCACTCGAAATTTGGTTTGTACTCAACGGAAGTGTAGAGGACCAGTGGTCAATGTGTTCCGGGCTAAGATGAACAAATAATGATTTTTCATCGACCGAGAGTTCTAGGGTAGAATCGGTTAAAAGTTAACCCACCAAACCATATCATTGAGTCGGAGTTCCAGTGATTCACGATCTTGGTGGTATAAGGTTTGAGTCTTGGAATCATTTATAAAATTGGATAGAGGTAATTTTATAGATGGTTTAACTTCTTGAAATATTTACAATTTGAATCAAATGGATGAATGTTTGTTTTTCCCTACTTTGTTGTTTTATAATTGTTCATTCTCACTCCTATATAATATCATTCGATTGTAACCAATATCTCCGTTAAACATCTTATGCTATATTGATGGCCGGAATATACCGTCACTACCGGCCTTCAAACAAGATTTTTAAACCCGAAGAAAAGTAGTATTTGGTTCGGGGTCGAACGCGAAGATGGTGGGGAAGTCGATTAGTTACGTTCTAATTAAAGCTTGAGTCGGGGTAATAGTTTGGTTTAGAAATGACTAACAACTAAAGATAAATGAAAGCAAATATGTTAAGATTAAATTGTTGATAAGGAGGATTAGGGTGTCGGGGGTCACTTAGGTACGTCGGTAGCCAAAGATAAGGTAACGGTCTTGTGTCACTTCTATGGTAAGTCTAGGGTCGTCTCTTCTCTCGAATCGACTACCCTTAGGTCAAGACTAGTCCTAGCTTTTGCTACAAACCAAGCTAACTTAACACACAAACATGCTCATGAAACTCAAGACTATCGTCTAAAGCAAACAAAGCGAAGACTAATACCCAACCGTCGTTGAGGCAATTCGTCGAACATGTAGCATGCAAGATGTGAAAACTCAACCAAAGAGGCAAACAAGACTAACCCTAAGCATTTTTCATGGCTACTAACTACCCAAGCAAACCCCTAACCCTAGAATGAAACTACTCACACATGATTAAGAAGTAAACATGAACAAATGAGGAATTAATGCTAAACATGGTGGAATAAGTAAGAGTAAACAATTGAACAAGCAAAACTTAAAGGAAATGCAAAGACAAAGTAAAGATGAAGAAGATTATACCATTAACTATGGAAAATGAATGAACTTGGATAACAAGATGAAGAATTCATTCAAATGCCTTCAAATTACAACCCAAATACCCAAATTAAACTAAAGCTTACAATAAGATCAAACTAAAATAACAAAGAGATTGACTAAGAGATTCTAAAATCAAAAGAAAGATTAATGTTTTTAAGGAAGTTTTTATGGCTAAGAGTATCTTAAGGGAATAGTAAAAACCCTAAAAATATCTCAAGTGTTGCGTAAAAAGTGCGTTAAAATAAATGACACAAGTGCGGGTTTATATAAAGTGCGAATTTCTGAAATATGACTCTCAGCCGGTCAACCGGCTGCCAGTGGTGGACCGGCTGAGAGTCCAAATGTAAACTTCTGAATCTTTTTCTTCTTTTCTTCAACTTGGATTGTTTTTCAGCCGACCGGCCGGCTGCCGGTCGGGCACCGGCTGGGGCGGGGGGGGGGGGGGGGGGGGGGGGGGGGGGCGGCTTCTTTATCATTCTGACTTTTTCTTCACTTTTTCAATATGTGCAGGTACCACCAGCCGGTGGACCGGCTGAGAACCCTTTTCCTAGAATCTGCCCAAAACATGTTTTCTTCAACTTTAGAAAATTTGACTAAGTATAGAATATGCACCTCAGCCGGCCTACCGGCCGCCGGCTGGGAACTGGCTGGGAGGGCCTGGGAATGCTTCTTACATTTTCTTCTCAATTTCTTCACATTTCGCTCCAAATTCGTCTCGTTTGCTCCCGTTTCTTTACTCCCGCCACAACACCTACAAAATGTAAACCAAAAAGGAATATTCGAGGCAATGGGCGTAAAATCGAGCAAATGCACGCAAAACGAGGTCGAATCGGGACCAAAAATGAAGAATAAACAGTGGAAAACATGACCAAAATATAGCTCATCAGAATTACGCACACTTAAACCTTACTCGTAGCCGAATCGGGTTTAGCTACACCCGTAGCCCTTTCAGCTCACAGTTTGACATTCATGAGGAAGAATGCCCTATTGCAAGGCAAGTATGGTCTTGCTACAAAATTTTTGATGCCAACAAGTAAAAACATAACACGTATAAACAAGCAACATGCATTGGAAAAAGGAAAAGACGACCGCTTGCCTCATTCAAGCGGGGTTTTGAAAAACTAAACAAGGGAGGTCTATAGCGGAGGATGCCGACTCAAAGTCTAACCACGGCGTCAAACCCCTAAATCAAGCTCAAGCAACCAAAAATGACATCACCAAAGGCCAAGAAACTAATTCAAGGCGGGCAAACGAAAGTACTAAGCTATACTTCCAAGAATGACACGACGCACACATGATTCGACTCCATGCAAGACCCATAACCGATAAAAGAACCCTAAGTACCAACTCTCACGGGTGACACTCAACACACAAGGAAAGAAAGAGGGTGATTTTTGTGACAAAAAGTAACCAAAATCACTCACCTACCTCAACTTGCGAAGCATGCCCACAATCTAGAATGGTACTCCATCCAAAAATCCATGAGAAAATGCAAATGCACACTATGAGAACAACAACAAGGATGCAACTGGGCTTGGGTTGGGTGAAAATGGTTTGGTGCAAGCACCGTTCTAGAATTTGAGGCTCAAAAACAAGAATGATTGCCATTATCCACACAACTCCTTATTACAACAACTAAGCAACGTCTATGCCCTACCTTTGGTTTTAACAAAACCAAGCAAAAATTGCATAAACCCCAACTTACTTTTGAAAAAATGAACCCATCACGACCTTAAACAAAGTGGTCATTATTAAAAACACCGAACAACGTCTACACCCTAACATAAGACTTGAAATCCAAATCAAATGCAAAAAATGTGTAAACCCGGCACGCGTGTAAAAACATCAAAAGACCACATTATTATAGCAACGGCTTTTTCTATCTCCCCTTGATGGATGGGATTTGTTGCTAGCCTTTTTCTCTTTCAAAACACATATATACACTTCTATTTTCTTTCTTTTTTCATTTTTTTTTCTTTTTTCTTTTTTTTTTGTCAAAACTCCATTCACCAAGAAAACAACAAGTAAGACCACAACGGAAGAGTGCACCAACCAACATCTAAATCCCGACTCTACCACCAACAAAGTACCACAAAAGCAACCATTCTTGATCAAGGAAGGGTGTTTTTGGGGATGTAGTTCATTTAGTGGTTAATGCCAAATGAATAGGCTAGAGCTCAAAGTGGTTAAACAAAAGAGGGAATAAGATGCAAGGGTCAAAACAAGGCTAATTTGGCAAATGTGAAGTTAATTTATTTGGAACAAAAGTTGTCTCACATGCACATGAACATTAATACGGAAATAAGGAATGAGCGTCATTCTTATGCGTAAAGACATAACACACCACGTAAGGAGGACTACTCACAATCCTAAACTGAGTCGGTTTGATGGACCGACTATAAAGGAGGCTCTATCCTCACATTTGAGTAGCTAATGTCGGTCCTAGGTCGAGCCAAGGTCTAACACGGTCTCACAAGGTGGTCGAAACTTGGTCATTAAGCCTAGACTTCCGGGTCCTTGCAAGCAAGAACCCTAACAAGGTGACATTAAACGGTGCAAGCTATTAGGAGGGGTAAGACACAAGCAAGACAAATATCATCATTGACGGCATATATCCTCCACTATTCAACCTCCTATGCATATTTACAAACAAAAGCAAAAAAGCAAAAACCGACTAACACATATTCACAAAACTATGAAAATGAAAAGGCATGTGAAACTAAAGTAAACTAATGACAAACACAACAAACAAGCAACAACAAGAGGACTAAACTAGCAGCACGTCAACCACAACAACCACAAGTTCCCCAAAGGAACATCCAAGGCACAAAAATCCCGTTCTCCTTCATACTATCAACATAAAAAGAAAATAGGAAAGGGAAGGAAGAAGTAGGAAAGAGTATACCAAGCATCTTCATTCTCCTAATACCTCGGGTTGTCGTCGCATCTGCCACTTGTTAGTCCAACAAACATATATATACAATGCAAACAAAGAACAAAAACAAAAGAAATGAAGAACATGTTTTTTGAAATTTTTGAAATTTTTCGATTTTTTTGGTATTTTTGAAGTTTTTTCATATTTACAAAAGCAAATAAATATTCACAAAGTGGATATTTTCCCTCCCCACACTTAAGATTTACATTGTCCTCAATGGAACAAAGTGCAAGGGGGAAATGAAGAAAAAGAACGAAAACAACATGTTTTTGGCTTTTTTGAAATTTTTGAGAAAATGAAAAACTTGTTTTTGTGTTTTTTGAAATAAACGGTTATTCCTCCCCACACTTATTTATGTGCATAATGTGAGGAGGAAAACCGGAAAATAAAGAACATGTTTTTGAAGGTTTTTGGTTTTTCAATTTTTTTGGAATTTTGGTTTTTATGAAAGCAATAAAAATAAAGGTAAACAAAAGAAATGAAAAACTAAAAACTAAACTAAATGCAAACTAAATGCTCTAATCTACATGTATGCAAACTACATGTGACAATATGATACAAAATAAGAAAATATAATGCATCTAAATGAATGCAACTAAATGCAACTAAACTAGATATGAAGTGATGAAATGAAAATAAAATAAGCTAACTAAACTAACTAACTACTCTAAATGCATGCTAGAAAGTAAAATGCAAACTAAAGTTAAATTTGGATTAAAGGGAGTTACTTGCTTTGGATTTTTCAAAGGGGAGCATAGCCATCACCTACCACCTCCAAGGGTGGTCACTCATCATCTTCTTCATCATCACCTCCATTACCGCTCACATCACCATCTCCATTGTCATCTACCACCATGTAGTCATCCGGGTTGTTCACTAAATCACGAAAGGGGGAAGCATGCGAGCCACTGGCCCCGAGGTCACCTACCATGCCACGGGGAGAAGGGTGCCCTTGAGGGCGAGGGCTTGAGTTCCCGGCTCCACGGAGTTCAGGGGAAAGATCGGGCTAGAGAAATAGCCCGGGGCAACATTGATCTCCCCGTAAAAACGCCCTTCGAGAGGCACATAACCACGCTCCGGAGGCAGGTAGTAAGAAGGGTGACCACCGCCCGCATGATGAAGCCCCTGGCGAACAGACTGGTCGTAACTAGGAAAGGTCCCATAGGCCTGATCGTGGTACAAGTAATCAAGCCTATAATTCAAATCCCGATGGCGCTCATCCTCCACTGCTTGGCGCTCATCTGCAAGGTCTAGCGCCGTCTTCATACCCAAATAAACCCGGGCCATGAAATCTATGAGGTCCTGAGGCATAGTGTAAGACTGAGGAGGAACGGAACTGGAGGAGGATCCCTGGAAAAATGTAGGACCACTCTGAAAATGAGGCATGGTAACTGCAGGCTGCTCAAACTGGAGGTCGGAGGAGGTAGTACCGATCCTATCTCGGGTATAAACTCTAGGAGGACGCTGATTAGGAGGGAGCTCATCTAGGTCAACCTCTATGTCAAGAAGGTAGGAGGCACTCCCGGCCACAACTCTCATCCTCTCGGTGTTAGGCAAAGGCACAGAATTTCTGAATTTGTTATTGACGCGAATCTGCCAATACTCTTTCCGATCGTTGGGGTTATATTTGATCCATTCCAACGCCTTCTGTAAGTACCGGCGAGATAACACGTTCTCATCCTGTATATAGTCCACCGTAAAATGCCTCTGACAAAGGTCTTCGGCTGTCAAGGTGACCATCCCGCCAACACAAATAGGGGTGGTAAGCTGAGGTTGGGTTGCCAACCTACTCAAGTGAAGTGCCATATGGTGGGCAATGTGAAGTTTCGGCCCCTTGACCAAATAGCACCCTAAGATCTCAAGCTCCGCCGTAGTGAAATTGCCAGGCTCATCCCAAGAAAAGACGGTCCATCCCATGAACCGATGCCATATCCTAATCGGTGCCAAATGCACCCTATTAGCCGGTTTCTTTTTTGTTCTATCACTCACTAAACCGGTGATGGCTGTCCAAATAGCCTCCGTATCAAATCCCTCCGGAGGCTTAATCGACAATTTTCCATTGAGACCAAAAATTAGAGCAAAGTTCTCCAAAGTAAGACGGTGTTCCTTGTTCATCAGACGAAATTCAAAAAAGACCACTTTCCCTAAACTCCGGTTCTTTGTAACTACAAGAGAGCTCAAAAACTACCAAGTCAATCGGGGAGAGGTGTGAACCGGTCAAGTTTAGTACAAGGTTTTAATCCCCAAACCATCAAAAAGAGCCTCTGTAACCCTCTCAATACCTAACTCCCTCAAACCAGCCCTATCAATAAACCTAGTCGGATGAAGGGGGCGATGCTTTAAATAAGTAAAATTACCTTTTTGTTGGATAGTAGCGAATTGGAGGCCGGGAAAGCTCAGATCCGGACCAATATAGTTGCTATCAAGAACATTTTGCACTTCTTGTTCCACAATCGGGTCATGTCTCGATTTTGATCTTTTTCTGTCCTTCCTGACATGGTTAATGTGTAGGGATTTGAAGAGGGGATGAAAGGGGTTTGATTTAGGATGTTTTGTGGAGTTTTTGTAGGTAGGGGATGTGAGGGAGAAGAGGGAGAAGAGGGAAATAAGAGATGTAGAAGAAGAAATGAAGAAATGAAGGGGTGTCGCGTGTTTTTATTTTTGCGGCAGATGCTTCTCAGCCGGTATGGGACCGGCCGTCGGCCTACCGGCTGAGAGTTAGGGTTTGATTTTTTGACTCTTTTGCGAAAATTTTTATGAGATTTGATTCTGAGCCGGCGGACCGGCTGCCGGCCGACCGGCTCAAAATCGCCCTTCGGATTCTTCCCTTCATTCTTTTCTTCTTCTTGCTTCACTTACAAAAAACCCCAGCCGGCAGACCGACCGCCGACCGACCGGCTGGGGGTCCTTCTTTCCTTCCTTTTTCTTCAAACATGGTCACACCTCCATGATTCTCAGCCGGTGGACCGGCTGCCAGCAGACCGGCTGGGAATCAATCTTCTTTGATTTTTTCGCCTTTTTGAATAAGAAACATGTCTATGAGCCGGTTGACCGGCTGCCGGTTTGGTGCAGGCTGGGAGTGCAAAATCTCAAATCTGCCAAATAAACTATCAAAAACAGAAATGTGTCCAGGTGCTCTCAGCCGGTATAGGACCGTCAGCCGGTAGGCCGGCTGGGAGTACCTGTACACAATTTCGAAAAATAATTTATTTTAACATAAAAATCGATTTTACAAACAACAATTTTGCCTAACATCCTCCGACTCCACTCAAGAATTAACCACAAACAAGTAACCAATACTTCCACAACTCACATGCAAGCTAGAAATCAAACTAAAAATCGAACTAAAAATGCAAACTAAATGAAAGAAAGGAAACTTATACTTACAAATAGTGGTTATTAAGTGACTCCACCAAACCTTCCACGACCACTCTTCAATTTCTTTGAACGGAAACTTCGTCCATGCTAGCCAAAGACCTTAGAAAACGGTCAAAGGCTTCTACCGAAGCTTCCACCTTGCTTTCATGGGCGAATCCCGCTCCACACATCGTCAACTTTCGAACCTTGACATCTTTTCCGGCAATTAGCTCCTCTAGGTCCCCTTTTTCAACCAAAGGGTCCTTAAAAGAACTAGCACAACTTGGTTTTTGTTGTTCTTCATCACGGTCCCTCTTTTCCGGAACAAATAACTTCCCGCTAGCAAAACTAGCATCCTCATTCTTCAAAGTCATACTTTTCATTATTCCCTTTTCATCAAGCATCTTAGGGGCATCATTCACCATCACACTTGCAACCATGCCAACATTTTTTTCCTTGTAACTTGTACCGGGAGCTTCCGGAAATTCGAACTCCGCCACTTCCTTTCCCACTTGGAATGATAGCTTTCCTCTCTTAACATCAATAGTAGCTCCTCCGGTGGCCAAGAATGGCCTACCAAGTATCACGAAAGAGTTGCTACCGACGGGGACATCCAATATAAAGAAGTCGGTGGGGATGGATAGATTCCCCACCTTGACAATAGCCTCTTCAAGTACCCCTAGAGGAAGTTTCTCGGTACCATCCGCAAGAGAGATAAGAGTTGTAGCGAGAGATAAATTCTTGATGTCCAATTTCTTGGCCATTGCTAGAGGCATGACACTCACGCTTGCTCCCAAGTCACATAATGCATTCTCAATCTTCTTCCCTCCAACATAGCAATTTATCGAAAAGCTACCCGGATCTCCGAGTTTGATGGGGAGGGTGCTTGGGACTTTCTTGGCGGACATGATTGCATTTACTTCTCTTTTCTCTTCACGTGAGGGGATCATTGCTTCCACCTCTTCAACAAGTTTCATCAATTCCTCGCAACGAGGATCTCCCTTTGTGATTCTCCGAAAGAACTCACAAACTCTTCTTTCAGTGAGTCCCTCTTCATGTTCGGACTCTTCCTCAATCACACTTTTTCCTTTCCCAATATTCACTTTCCTTTCATCTCTCTTCTTCCTTGGAAACTCTTTGACTTGTTCCATCACAAATAAATCTTCATTCATTCCATCTTGGTCACTACCTTCCGGGGAAACAACGGGCACCATCACCATTGCTTCCTCCTCACTATCCCCTCCAACTTCACTTCCAAAAACCGTCATGAGTTGCTCAAGTGAGGGTTTTCCTCCGCTACTAGTGGTTTCAAGCATTGGTTGCTCATCGGCATTTGTCATGATTGCATTAACCCCATAATGTTTTGTGGCATCTCTCGAGCTTTGCCCTTGAGCTAGAAAACCACCCGGAGGCCTTTGAGGATTGGCTAAGGCTTGGGAAGCGACTCTAGCCTCCATATCTCTTATCTCCTTTTGGTTGGCATTCCTCAAGTTCATCACCTCTTGATTGTGGGTAGTTTGCATATTCTTCACAAGCTTGAGTAATTCACCCACTTGATTCTCACTCGATGGTTCTTGGTGAGCGGTATTAGTAAGAGGTAAAGCAAACCCATAGTCATTCCTAGGGACTCCAACTTGAGAGTTCCCTTTGGGCATTTGGCTATTGAAGTTGGGATTTTGTTGAATGAAATTTGGGTCATTGAAACTTTGGTTGTGAAAGTTTTGGTTTGGATTTTGGTTGTTGTGGAAGTTGTTTTGAAATGGTGGTGGGTTAAAATTTTGGGTTTGGTTTTGGTTTTGGTGTGGGTTTTGGTTGTTGTTGTTGAAATTCGGGTTGTTGTAACTTTGGTCATTGAAGTTTGATGCAAAGCCTTGATTGGCTTGGTCGATTTGGTTTCCTTGATAAAAGCCTTGGTTTTGGTAGCTATTTCTTGGGTTGAAATCCCCCCCCCCCTTGGTTGGAAAGCGGGTGGGTTTTGAACTTGGTTTTGTTGGAGTTGATGCGGGTTTAATACGTTAGTACTCTTGTAGCTCATGTAAGGGCTTCCACGAATGCCCGGATGGTAATAATTGGAATTCGGGTTGAAAGTATTTTGACTACGAGAGTTGTTGAATGCTTGGAAAGCATACAACTCCTCTTCACTCCCACTTCCCTCAAAAGAATTATTGGCACATACATCGAACGTATGCCCACTTCCTCCACACAAATCACAAGCAACGACATTATGCACTTGGTACATTCCCGGAGTGTTGCTCTTGGTCTCTTTGCTTGTAGCCCCCTTAGTCAATTCTTCCAACTTCTTGGTCAACAAATCAATTTTGGCATTTGTTTCTTCATTTGCTTTGGAGTTGGAGAGATGCTCATTGGGGTATTTGCTAATTTTTCTCAAGACATTTCCCCTAGTACCATAGTTCTCCTCGGAATCCACTATCTTCTTGATAAGCTCGATCCCATCTTCATTTGGGAGGTGGTCAAAACTACCCCCCACGGACGCATTCACCATCTCCTTGGTGCGTGGGAGAAGAGTTTGAAAGAAGGTTTGAGTCGTATACCATGTCGGTATCCCGTGATGAGGACACCGAGCAAGCAAATCTTGGTACCGGTCCCATGCCTCTCCCAAGCTTTCACCCTCGTCCTATTGAAATTGGGTGATTTCATTACGGAGCATTGCGGTCTTCGAAGATGGATAGTACTTAGCGAGAAAAGTCGTGGCTAAGTCATCCCAAGTAGTGAAGGTGTTAGGGGGATGAATGTTCAACCACCTATCCGCTTTGTCCGTTAATGAGTAGGGGAAGAGCATTAGTCTCAAAGTTTCTTCCGGCACCCCCGTCTTCTTGATCATGGCAACTTTGCCTTTAAACTTTCTCAAATGTCCGTGAGCATCTTCATGAGAAGCTCCACTAAAAGCATTCTTCTCAATAGAGCTCATTTGAGAAGGGTGAATCTCGAAGTTTTGGGGCACAAGAGTGCCAAAATTAATTGGGTTTGTTGTATCATTGTGGTTTGGCCGATTGTGATCTCTAAGGGCGGCCATTATGGGAATTTGTGGGTGGTTTGGAATTTGAGGTGAGGGTGGTGGTGATTGGTAGAATGGGTTGTCGAAGTTTTCGGAGGTTGGGCTAGAAATGCTTTGATTTGGGCTTTGTAGTTCGGGAGAAGGGGGTGGTTGTTTTGGCTAGTAGATGCGTGGGAAGCTATTCTCACTCTCGCAATAGTCCTCCTCCTTAAGGCTCGAAAAAGCCTCTCCGGTTCGGAAGTCGACAACAAAGAATTAGAATCACCCCTAGGCATAAAACTTGGCACAAAATTAGTCGTCCTAGTGTTTTTTAGGCACTAGGGTGAGCAATATATCAACCACTCTACACTTAACTAACAAAGCTTTGATCAAAACAAAGAAAGCACAACTAACTAAAGCTAAAACTAAAACTAAACTAAACAACTTCTAACACCATCCCCGGCAACGGCGCCATTTTGATGGCCGGAATATGCCATCACTACCGGCCTTCAAACAAGATTTTTAAACCCGAAGAAAAGTAGTATTTGGTTCGGGGTCGAACGCGAAGATGGTGGGGAAGTCGATTAGTTACGTTCTACTTAAAGCTTGAGTCGGGGTAATAGTTTAGTTTAGAAATGACTAACAACTAAAGATAAATGAAAGCAAATATGTTAAGATTAAATTGATGATAAGGAGGACTAGGGTGTCGGGGGTCACTTAGGTACGTCGGTAGCCAAACATAAGGTAACGGTCTTGTGTCACTTCTATGGTAAGTCTAGGGTCGTCTCTTCTCTCGAGTCGACTACCCTTAGGTCAAGACTAGTCCTACCTTTCGCTACAAACCAAGCTAACCTAACACACAAACATGCTCATGAAACTCAAGACTATCGTCTAAAGCAAACAAAGCGAAGACTAATACCCAACCGTCGTTGAGGCAATTCGTCGAACACGTAACATGCAAGATGTGAAAACTCAACCAAAGAGGCAAACAAGACTAGCCCTAAGCATGTTTCATGGCTACTAACTACCCAAGCAAACCCCTAACCCTATAATGAAACTACTCACACATGATTAAGAAGTAAACATGAACAAATGAGGAATTAATGCTAAACATGGTGGAATAAGTAAGAGTAAACAATTGAACAAGCAAAACTTAAAGGAAATGCAAAGACAAAGTAAAGATGAAGAAGATTATACCATTAATTATGGAAAAGGAATGAACTTGGATAACAAGATGAAGAATTCTTTCAAATGCCTTCAAATTACAACCCAAATACCCAAATTAAACTAAAGCTTACAATAAGATCAAACTAAAATAACAAAGACATTGACTAAGAGATTCTAAAATCAAAAGAAAGATTAAAGTTTTTAAGGAAGTTTTTATGCCTAAGAGTATCTTAATGGAACAGTAAAAACCCTAAAAATATCTCAAGTGTTGTGTAAAAAGTGCGTTGAAATAAATGACACAAGTGCGGGTTTATATAGAGTGCGAATTTCTGAAATATGACTCTCAGCCGGTCAACCGGCTGCCGGTGGTGGACCGGCTGAGAGTCCAAATATAAACTTCTGAATCTTTTTCTTCTTTTCTTCAACTTGGATTGTTTTTCAGCCGACCGGCCGGCTGCCGGTCGGGCACCGGCTGGGGGGGCTTCTGTAATACCCCGTATCTTAGCCTCGGCCAACGACAGTCAAACCATATTTTATGCACGTATTTTCAAAAGAAAGGTTTATGAAATATTTTACGTAACTGTTATTGTTTTATAAATCGTATTTTTACGATTATTTCTTATTTCTTATTTCATAATCATTTTTTTGATATTTGATGATTATTTCGTAAAATGACATTTCGTTCGTATTTCTTTAATTTTAATAAGATATTTATAATTAAATATATTTCTTATTTAATATTTATTTATCGTTAATATATGTTTAAGTTTTAAGTTATGAGTTGAGAACGGAGTATAGATGTTAGGGTGCCTCGAGTTGCGTGATGGGCCAAGTAAGTATAGTGTTTGACTCGTACTTAGAGTTAAGAAACCGAGTCAGCAACTTAACCCTAAACCCTACCTTATACACTACATCGACAAAAAAAAAACAATACACGTTTCAACCCTAACACAAAACCCTTCCAACCCATCGACATCCCAGCCTCCCTTCCCCCTCACACGATCTTCAATTCAAAAACCCTATTCTACAGCCACCACCGCGAGATGGAGAATAACGAGAGAGACATCAGACCACCTTCATCATCACCATCGTCACTGTAAGAAGCACCTCGACTTGTACTCTGTTCTGTTTTGTTTAATTGATTTTTTCGAACTGTTTTGATTGAGCCTTTGGTACGAGTCCCTAGGTGGTCATAACAGGTTGTTCATAGTTCAGTATGGTTGTGGTGGAGTGGTGAGTGGTGGCCGTAGAGGGCTGGTTTTGACAGCCTGTTCAGAGGCGACAAATATAGGCTGAAACAGGGGTTTTGTTACAGCGCAGGTGGAACGGTTTTGTAGGGGTTGTTTTAGGAAGTCTTGGTGGTGTCGAGACCTGGTGGTTACCACCATAGTATTCATGGGTATGTGGGAGATGTCGAGGGGGTGTCGGGTGGTCGTTAGGGTGGTGGTATTGGTGGTAGGAGTCGGGTTTTCAGGGAGTGTTAACACGGTTTTGGATACAAGTGCGTGTTCAGTAGTAGTTTTGGGGTCGGTTTTGTGTTGTTTCATGGGGTACGAGAACATGCGTGAACCACCCATGAAACCACCGTGGGTTAGTGGTGACCACGGTGGTGGCTAGGGGTGGTATGGGGGCTTGGTGGCGAGTATAAATGCGTGAGAAATAGGGTGCGCGAATGTGTCGCAGAGAACAGAGTAACACAGTCCGTGTGTGTAGGCTGTTCAGAGGGTCGTGGTGGTTGTTGTGGTGGCTCCCAGTGGTGTCCCATGCGTAATAATGGAAGTTTGTAGTACGTTGTTGAGTTTAGAATAATTGGTGGTGGTCGTGGGTGTCTTGGTTGGTGGTGGTGAGGCCGTGAACTAGGGTTGTACGAGTAGGAGTTGTGTTTGGATGGTTTGGTTATTTTTTTTGAATAGTTGCTGGTTGTGCGAGTCGAACCCCGGGTCATGGGGGCTGTTTTGTGTTATATTATTATTATTATTATTATTATTATTATTATTATTATTATTATTATTATTATTATTATTATTATTATTATTATTATTATTATTATTATTACTATTATTGTTATCCTTATTATTTATTAATATTGGATTGGGTGTTGTTATTAGTGTCGTTAATTCGGAATTTATATATACTTTCGTTATGCGTAATTTTGTATATGAGTCGTGTGTTGTTTTAAATAATAAACCTTATTTATTTATTAACTATAATTTATGTATTCATATTTAATTATTATTTGGAAATAATTAATGTTAATGTTGAGACGGTTTAATAATGTTATATGTCGTTGTTTAACACATCATTCTATATTAGGAATAATTATAATTATTGTTCCGTGTTTGTTTATTTAATTAAGCTCATGCAAATGTTAAGTAGATGTGGAGTAAAATTAGTTATTGAAATGATCAGTGATTGTATATTACTGCTAATTGTTTTAGGTGACGAGTTGAGGTGAAATATTCTGGTTGTGATTGGATTGCTATTTGGATTATATTGCTATCCAGGTAGGACATACCTACTCAATCTCGGTTTAATGTGGTTATCTTTGTTTGCGTATTACATGTGATGTGTTATGAATGGATGATTAAATTGTGTGTTATGGATGCTGAGCATGATTGATATGATAATGATATTGGTTGGAATGAGTGTTGATTATTATTAGTGGCATGAGCATTGCATTATTTAATAGTATGATTGATTAAGAGTATTGTTGCATTCATGAGCATGGCATATGCATTGGTTACTGAGAAAGATGTGAATCAGATGTTGTTCTGATATAAAGCCCAGGGTGGTTCTGCAGACCAGGCCTGGTGTCTTATCAGCTATTGAGCCGGTGTTCGGTGACGACCGATTATAGTCTGCCGGGAGGTTCGGTATGGCTGGGTGTTACGAGTTTGAGATTGTGATTGAGATTGAGATTGAGCTCGAGCATATCATTGCATTTGCATATCATAATTGTTGCATTATCTATTTTTGTGTTGTCCTACTCAACCGCGAGGTTGACTGTGTATTCGTGTGACACCTGTGATGATCCGGAATGGGGAGTAGATTTTGACAGGTCTCGAGTTAGCTGTTTTGGGAGCTCATGGGGAAGCATGAGGATGTTGACTTGCCTACCTAGTTGATTAGCCCACTTAGTCAGACTACCACGATGTAGCTTTGTATTTAATGTTTCCGTTGTAGTAGTTTTGTAATTTGGTACTTCGGTTTGAGTTAAGTAAGTTGTAATTATAAAAGTTTAAATTTAATCAGTTTTTTTTATATAAAGTACCTTGGTTTGTTTACTTTGTTATTCACTACCTCGGTCATTCTGAGATGGTAACAACCCTATTTCTTCGAGAATGTCTTGCTAAAGGCTCTTGAATAAATGGGGGTGTTACAAAGTGGTATCAGAGCGAACGATCCTTAGGCCTGAACCAATGAATTTAATGAACTTAGGATGTGTCTAAATAAATGAACCCCAGGTAGGAACTGTTAGGAGCCCCTTAGTACGGTTAGGAAAGCGCGCCTAATTCGTACCCTGGCCCTCTCAGATTTGAACTGGGAATACCTTGGGAAGGGAAAATAGAGAGGTGAGGATTTAAAGGAACTCGATTACATAGGAATCTGTTATTGTTTGTAGTTAGAAACCATGCATGTCTGTAATTTGGAATGTATTCTAAACTTGTTGCAGGATACGGAATCAAGGTAAGTCTTATGTGTTAAGGCCAGTAGGCCGAAATGTGTGATGTGTGACGTCGACAATTGTGCTTTTATTGCTATTCTATTCGTGTATACAATTCTTATTTGAATGCCTTATTCTTTGCAAAAAATTGATATTGGCTTACTTGCAAATGTAGTCGGCTTTTGAGATTTATGTTTGTTATTATTTTACTACTTGTCTTAGAAATCCATGTCTAGTGATGTGCGGAATGTGTTGCCTAAAGCCATGAATGTCATATAGTTATGTGTTAGATAAATCATACTTAAAATTTTCATGCCAGTTTTTGTTATGCCTATTCATACACATGTAATTTAGTTATAAGGTTAATATTCAATAAGTGGCGCCTTAATGGTTTCTAGTTTACATTTATGTACCCTAATAAGTTATGATGGTTTTGATGGTAAGGACTAATTTGTTTATTTATACATATATGTAACTCTCGAGTTATTTGGTTGGTACTAATTTTCAAATTCGCAATCTTTACCGTTTTCTTGATGACAATTACAGTTTAAAATAATGAGTAAATGTTAATATGGAACAATGTGATTTCTATGCTTCAAAAGATATGTCAACATGTTTAGGAGAAAGAATGGTTGTGTTAAATGTGATAATGTGAAGTAATGTGAAAATTTAATGAAATCAAAATTGTAATAAAATTTCCAGAATGTTACCTTGGTTGTGTGTGCTGCCTTTCAAAATGTGTTCCATATATGATCATGAAATTTTTTTTATGTATGATAACCTTCTGAGTTAGGTTCCAAATGCTTTTGGTTTCATGTTAATACGAATTATATTTTGCGAGAAATAAATATTTTAGTCGACAGTGGTCAGACTGTTACTGCACATTTCTGTTTTGACCCATGTTTTTGTAAAAGCAATAATTTAAAACGTGGTTATTGTTTATTCATTATTCCAACTCCACTGTTTACAATACTCTTTTATGTTTTCAAAATAATAAGCCACGTAAAATCTTAACGATTCGTTATTTAATAGTAATTTTTGCAAGTTGCCCCAAGTTACTGTCTAATTGCTGTAAAGTTTTTGTTCAGACAAACTGAGTTGTAAAATTTGTTATAAATAATTCCCTTTAAGATTTGGGTTTTTCCTATAATTAGTTGATTCATTATATTTTCTAAAAACTATAATATCTTACAAAATGGCTAAGCGGTTATTTATTTATGATTTTTTTTAAAGTTGCAGCATGATGTGTGATTGTTGAAAATGCAAGTTATGAAAGTTTTAAATAAAAAGGTTTAATCAAATATGAATTATGTATTGTGACCATGTAATGTTTTGTTATGACATTAGTAGCATGAGCAGTAGACATATGAAATGAATATAACATTTGTTATATGATAATTTAACTTTGTTGTTACAATTATGTGAATGAATTTCTTGACCTTGTATGACTGTTATTTGCAGAAGTTGAAACGAAATATATAAGTCTATGTATGCGATGACAATGTGATATGGCTATTATTTTCCAATACTTGGTGTGATTACGCTGTATATAAATGACTGGATACGTGCCTTTATATGCTTATAGTCGTGCTTATTTATAACTGTTAATAGTTAACCTTGACCAATTCTTGTAATAAGAGATTAGCAGCAGGTGTACTTATGTATGTTTTATTACGTGTTACCACTATTGTCTTATCACAGAAGTAGTACATGTTATGCAATCGCGTAAGAAGTTCGGAATTTTATACAGGTAAATGGATGTTGTCACACTGTTTTGTGACCACGTGAATATTTATTTGATAATTTGAGTAGTGCTCTGATGTTCAGATGTTGTGTGTTTTGGTAACTTAATTATGTCTTTAGTCAGAAGACGTATTATGAATGTCATAATTGTTGTTTAGTCGTAGTGAAATGACAAATGGGTAGTAGGTTGTGCTTAATTATCTTTTAGCATGTCGCTTCGCCTTTATATGTGGTGACGATTGGTGTTTAGTGATATATAGATATGATGAGGTTACGGGGACGTAACCAGGTTTAAGGAGGATAGGATTGGAAAATCTCGAAAGTTTGGTTGTTAATTATCACATGAGTTGTGCAGTAGCTCTATACATGAAAGTATTGTATAGCTTTGTACCTTTTGAGTTTGTGCAATGATGCGAGTTATGTATGTGTATTTTTTTTTTGCATTTACTTGTTGGCCTGTTTCTTTTAAGGAGGATAAACCGTAATATAATGTCTTCATAGAAGGTTTAGCGAGTCAGTGCAGAAGAGTGGAGGAGTCTCGTGTTTGGTTGTGTGGTTGAGTAGGTGTGTAGACAGCTGTTAAACTTCGGGACGAAGTTTGGTTTAAGGGGGGTGGAATGTAACACATGCCATTTCTGAAGGTAGTGACCTAGAGTAGAAGGCGTCAGTTGAGTTGGTTTGGTGATGGGTAGTGTGGTGAACTTCGGGGACGAAGTTCTTTTTAAGGAGGGAAGACTGTAATACCCCGTATGTTAGCCTCGGCCAACGACAGTCAAACCATATTTTATGCACGTATTTTCAAAAGAAAGGTTTATGAAATATTTTACGTAACTGTTATTGTTTTATAAATCGTATTTTTACGATTATTTCTTATTTCTTATTTCATAATCATTTTTTGATATTTGATGATTATTTCGTAAAATGACATTTCGTTCGTATTGCTTTAATTTTAATAAGATATTTATAATTAAATATATTTCTTATTTAATATTTATTTATCGTTAATATATGTTCAAGTTTTAAGTTATGAGTTGAGAACGGAGTATAGATGTTAGGGTGCCTCGAGTTGCGTGATGGGCCAAGTAAGTATAGTGTTTGACTCGTACTTAGAGTTAAGAAACCGAGTGAGCAACTTAACCCTAAACCCTACCTTATACACTACATCGACAAAAAAAAAACAATACACGTTTCAACCCTAACACAAAACCCTTCCAACCCATCGACATCCCAGCCTCCCTTCCCCCTCACACGATCTTCAATTCAAAAACCCTATTCTACAGCCACCACCGCGAGATGGAGAATAACGAGAGAGACATCAGACCACCTTCATCATCACCATCGTCACTGTAAGAAGCACCTCGGCTTGTACTCTGTTCTGTTTTGTTTAATTGATTTTTTCGAACTGGTTTGATTGAGCCTTTGGTACGAGTCCCTAGGTGGTCATAACAGGTTGTTCATAGTTCAGTATGGTTGTGGTGGAGTGGTGAGTGGTGGCCGTAGAGGGCTGGTTTTGACAGCCTGTTCAGAGGCGACATATATAGGCTGAAACAGGGGTTTTGTTACAGCGCAGGTGGAACGGTTTTGTAGGGGCTGTTTTAGGAAGTCTTGGTGGTGTCGAGACCTGGTGGTTACCACCATAGTAGTCATGGGTATGTGGGAGATGTCGAGGGGGTGTCGGGTGGTGGTTAGGGTGGTGGTATTGGTGGTAGGAGTCGGGTTTTCAGGGAGTGTTAACACGGTTTTGGATACAAGTGCGTGTTCAGTAGTAGTTTTGGGGTCGGTTTTGTGTTGTTTCATGGGGTACGAGGACATGCGTGAACCACCCATGAAACCACCGTGGGTCAGTGGTGACCACGGTGGTGGCTAGGGGTGGTATGGGGGCTTGGTGGCGAGTATAAATGCGTGAGAAATAGGGTGCGCGAATGTGTCGCAGAGAACAGAGTAACACAGTCCGTGTGTGTAGGCTGTTCAGAGGGTCGTGGTGGTTGTTGTGGTGGCTCCCAGTGGTGTCTCATGCGTGATAATGGATGTTTGTAGTACGTTGTTGAGTTTAGAATAGTTGGTGGTGGTCGTGGGTGTCTTGGTTGGTGGTGGTGAGGCCGTGAACTAGGGTTGTACGAGTAGGAGTTGTGTTTGGATGGTTTGGTTATTTTTTTTGAATAGTTGCTGGTTGTGCGAGTCGAACCCCGGGTCATGGGGGCTGTTTTGTGTTATATTATTATTATTATTATTATTATTATTATTATTATTATTATTATTATTATTATTATTATTATTATTATTATTATTATTATTATTATTGTTATCCTTATTATTTATTATTATTGGATTGGGTGTTGTTATTAGTGCGTTAATTCGGAATTTATATATACTTTCGTTATGAGTAATTTTGTATATGAGTCGTGTGTTGTTTTAAATAATAAACCTTATTTATTTATTAACTATAATTTATGTATTCATATTTAATTATTATTTGGAAATAATTAATGTTAATGTTGAGACGGTTTAATAATGTTATATGTCGTTGTTTAACACATCATTCTATATTAGGAATAATTATAATTATTGTTCCGTGTTTGTTTATTTAATTAAGCTCATGCAAATGTTAAGTAGATGTGGAGTAAAATTAGTTATTGAAATGATTAGTGATTGTATATTACTGCTAATAGTTTTAGGTGACGAGTTGAGGTAAAATATTCTGGTTGTGATTGGATTGCTATTTGGATTATATTGCTATCCAGGTAGGACATACCTACTCAATCTCGGTTTAATGTGGTTATCTTTGTTTGCGTATTACATGTGATGTGTTATGAATGGATGATTAAATTGTGTGTTATGGATGCTGAGCATGATTGATATGATAATGATATTGGTTGGAATGAGTGTTGATTATTATTAGTGGCATGAGCATTGCATTATTTAATAGTATGATTGATTAAGAGTATTGTTGCATTCATGAGCATGGCATATGCATTGGTTACTGAGAAAGATGTGAATCAGATGTTGTTCTGATATAAAGCCCAGGGTGGTTCTGCAGACCAGGCCTGGTGTCTTATCAGCTATTGAGCTGGTGTTCGGTGACGACCGATTATAGTCTGTCGGGAGGTTCGGTATGGCTGGGTGTTACGGGTTTGAGATTGTGATTGAGATTGAGATTGAGCTCGAGCATATCATTGCATTTGCATATCATAATTGTTGCATTATCTGTTTTTGTGTTGTCCTACTCAACCGCGAGGTTGACTGTGTATTCGTGTGACACCTGTGATGATCCGGAATGGGGAGCAGATTTTGACAGGTCTCGAGTTAGCTATTTTGGGAGCTCATGGGGAAGCATGAGGATGTTGACTTGCCTACCTAGTTGATTAGCCCACTTAGTCAGACTACCACGATGTAGCTTTGTATTTAATGTTTCCGTTGTAGTAGTTTTGTAATTTGGTACTTCGGTTTGAGTTAAGTAAGTTGTAATTATAAAAGTTTAAATTTAATCAGTTTTTTTATATAAAGTACCTTGGTTTGTTTACTTTGTTATTCACTACCTCGGTCATTCCGAGATGGTAACAACCCTATTTCTTCGAGAATGTCTTGCTAAAGGCTCTTGAATAAATGGGGGTGTTACAGCTTCTTTATCATTCTGACTTTTTCTTCACTTTTTCAATATGTGCAGGTACCACCAGCCGGTGGACCGGCTGCCGGTTGGCCACCGGCTGTGAACCCTTTTCCTAGAATCTGCCCAAAACATGGTTTCTTCAACTTTCGAAAATTTGACTAAGTATAGAATATGCACCTCAGCCGGCCTACCGGCCGCCGGCTGTGCACCGGCTGAGATGTAAACTTTCAAGGCCTGTAACATTTCGCATTTTTGCCCAAGGTTAAGTCAAGATCCCCAGCCGACCTACCGGCCGCCGGCTGGGAACCGGCTGGGAGGGCCTGGGAATGCTTCTTACATTTTCTTCTCAATTTCTTCACATTTCGCTCCAAATTCGTCTCGTTTGCTCCCGTTTCTTTACTCCTGCCACAACACCTACAAAATGTAAACCAAAAAGGAATATTCGAGGCAATGGGCGTAAAATCGAGCAAATGCACGCAAAACGAGGTCGAATCGGGACCAAAAATGAAGAATAAACAGTGGAAAACATGACCAAAATATAGCTCATCAGAATTCCCCACACTTAAACCTTACTCGTCCTCAAGTAAGAGATCAAGTAACTACATAAGCCTTATTCGAAAACAAAGAAACAAACTAACGAAGCTAACTAGAAGCCGAATCGGGTTTAGCTACACCCGTAGCCCTTTCAACTCACAATTTGACATTCATGAGGAAGAATGCCCTATTGCAAGGCAAGTATGGTCTTGCTACAAAATTTTTGATGCCAACAAGTAAAAACATAACACGTATAAACAAGCAACATGCATTGGAAAAAGGAAAAGACGACCGCTTGCCTCATTCAAGCGGGGTTTTGAAAAACTAAACAAGGGAGGTCTATAGCGGAGGATGCCGACTCAAAGTCTAACCACGGCGTCAAACCCCTAAATCAAGCTCAAGCAACCAAAAATGACATCACCAAAGGCCAAGAAACTAATTCAAGGCGGGCAAACGAAAGTACTAAGCTATACTTCCAAGAATGACACGACGCACACATGATTCGACTCCATGCAAGACCCATAACCGATAAAAGAACCCTAAGTACCGACTCTCACGGGTGACACTCAACACACAAGGAAAGAAAGGAGGTGATTTTTGTGACAAAAAGTAACCAAAATCACCCACCTACCTCAACTTGCGAAGCATGCCCGCAATCTAGAATGGTACTCCATCCAAAAATCCATGAGAAAATGCAAATGCACACTATGAGAACAACAACAAGGATGCAACGGGGCTTGGGTTGGGTGAAAATGGTTTGGTGCAAGCACCGTTCTAGAATTTGAGGCTAAAAAACAAGAATGATTGTCATTATCCACACAACTCCTTATTACAACAACTAAGCAACGTCTATGCCCTAACTTTGGTTTTAACAAAACCAAGCAAAAATTGCATAAACCCCAACTTATTTTGGAAAAAACGAACCCATCACAACCTTAAACAAAGTGGTCATTATTAAAAACACCGAACAACGTCTACACCCTAACATACGACTTGAAAACCAAATCAAATGCAAAAATTGTGTAAACCCGGCACGCGTGCAAAAACATCAAAAGACCACGTTATTATAGCAACGGCTTTTTCTATGTCCCCTTGATGGAAGGGATTTGTTGCTAGCCCTTTTCTCTTTCAAAACACATATATACACTTTTCTTTTTTGGATTTTTCAAAACTTTTTCAACTTCGATAAAAGTTAATATGTACATCATCTCTAAATATAATTCGAGTTTTACGTAAAAGGTAAAAGGTTTTACCAATACGCAATTGAAACAAATGTTGTACTCAATGTTACCACGAATTGATTCATGGTTAGGCCATACGAATCAAGATAATCATATTCCAAAACAAGGTTTAAAAGGTCATATGTATCCTAGAACTCAAGTTGGTGTCCCAAGTTAATTTTCCTCGTTTCTTGATTAAAAGTCGCATTTGAGGTTAGGAATCTCATGGGTTATGCGAATCTTGCATTCAAAGCAAGTCATTTACCCAATAAACACTTTAAGGTGTATGGGTAAGTACAATTTTCAATCTTAAAAGATATTTTTAATTCTTCTCTTTTACCGACAAACTAGGTTGATACGTGGTATCCACCTAATATGGTAAGAAGAGATAGAGATAACCGAAATAGAATTACTTCACCTAGAGGATTTATCCTCGAGTAGATGAGATCTATCTTCGATTGAGGAAATTAACACACAGGAAACTCTCGTTGAGAATTCTTGTACATTGGCTCAAGAAGATGCTCTTGGAATTAGATAATGATCTAATTAAGCCTAGTAATTTACACCAAATAGAGTGTGATAAAGTATCACGTGTTTACTTTCGTAAGCACATTCATAAAATGCACGAGAGAGTAATATTGAATCAAATGAGATATGATTAAATCTTTACAATTAAGTGGGAGTTATTTTCTACTCCGATTTTGTCGAGCATTTATTTTTCCGCTATGTTATAAAGCATGGGCGTACAAGTCATATGAGATATGAATAGGCAAGGTGCCTAAGTATGTAGCCCATTTCGAATGGTGAAATTTTTCCTATATGATCATGAGAACAAAAAGTTTGTGGCTCATGATGCTGTCTATAAAGAAAGGAGGATTATTTCTTTTACACAAAGTGGGAGAAATTATTATAGAGCCACAATTTCAGTATGCAATAGGAAAATGTTCTTCCTAGTTGAAACCAGTGGAAATTTCATTCGAAAATTAAGTTGACGAGTGTTTGTTGCCTTTTTAGTGCAACGAACTTGTAACTTGTTTAGATGCTTTATTTAGTTTTGACTCTACTTGAATCCGAAATAGCTGAGTTGATTGGTGGAAAGGGTTTCGCACGCAACAACAGAACTATATTAAAATCAGATCTAATGATGTTGGATTTTAAAATAATCTTGAATGAGTTTTGAAAATCACAACTATCCTAAGAAAGGATGACAAAAGTTGAATTTGGTTGATTGGTGGCAAAGAGTTTTCTACGCAATAACACAGCTTCATTGAATTCAGAGATGTATTGACTTGTTGGATTTTAAAAGTCATCGAGTATGAGCTTTGTAAAATCGCAACTATCCTAAAAGGAAAATGTCAAAGGGTTGAATTCTTTGTTTTTGATCATGTGATAAACTTTTTCTTGAATGTCAAGAAGTTATGTCTATACATGAAGTTTAGTGGGATTAAAATAAAGGCACTAGTCTTACATGAATGTGACATGTTGATCATCATGAATGATAAAGATCATTATGAATGATAAAGACTTGTGAAAGGAATAAATACATCAATAGAATATCCCATTAATGGATATTAGCGTATAAGTAGATATTCTTATGTCGATAAGAATAAGGGTAAGTTCAAATGTTTTGAACTAGAAATTGAATCCACATGCTTCCCCTGCAGGATCAATTCTTTACGCTAAGATTTATTACCATTATTAAACTTCGTATACTTGGAGTATGACAAAATGTTACGAATCGAATTTGGAGAGAAGTCTCTATGTGTAGCCATATAGTTCATCAGACAATACTCAAGGAGTACTAAAAGGATGAAGCTAAGTGTTTGGATAAATTATTGGATTAATGTGCAATTGAGTTGCACAATACCATATTCTAAAGACATATGGATGGTTAGAGAACCATTTTGACTACAATCAGAAAGGAGGAAATCTGTTAGAAATGTTTTAGACAATAGAACAATGGAAGGTATTCAACAAATATGAGTACGCTTATATCTATGAGATATGATAGAGGGAAGAGTCTCTCAGACACTGTGAAAATAGTGGGAGCTATTCTATTGTTAGAATGCTTGTATATTCATGAGATATTATAGAGGGAAGAGTCTCTGGGAGCTGTTCTATTGTTAGAAAGCTTGTGTCTAGATATGGATCAAGACACGTACTCATAAGGTTATCATAATGAGAATATACATAACCAAGGAAAATAATCGTAAGGTTAAGTGAAGCACAAAAGTTGTTAAGGCTTACTAACCAAAGGCCTTCTTATAGGCTTAACATGGTAAATCATGTCATTTCAATTGAGTTGAGATGTAATACTATACAAGTATGTATTATAGATTATGTAGTAATTCATATGGTATCAATTTTACATAATGTGATAATGTATTCATCATTTGAGTTTATACAAACTCACTCTTTTGAACCGTGTTATATCCAATTGGGATGGTATGACCATAGTGAACCCAATTAAAGTGAACTGGATTAACATAGTTCCGCCCCTAGTAGCTTAAACGAGGTGACGTCTCAAAGCAACTAGATGAGTGATGCGATTGATGGCAAGTTCAAGTGCCATAGAGACATACGAGATGACTAGTCGATCACCTAGACAAGGATATGTTATGATACATTTGCCGGGCTTTTGACCGCTTATAGAGCTCTGGCTTATCTTGTGAAAGATTGCATGGTCGTGGCGGGAGCTTCTATAGTGTTTCACATGAGTCAATTCTTTGACTAATGACTATTAGCCTAAGGTGACATAGTTTTCAGAGTAACTTTGATTTGTGTCCTAACACCTTCGTAACTGGGGTTTATAAGTACATATTTCGGGTTATGATGGGATGTGGCTAGCCGAAAGAAATAGGTCGATTAGGAATTGTCCACCCTTTATCAGGGTTGAGAAATATCTCTAGGCCACTCGAGGAGTAAATAACTAGAAATGCGTGGCCATGCTCGGAAGGTATCTATGATAGATAATTCCGGTGAGATAGTTATGTCTCCAGATCGAGAAAACCACTCTAGATAAAATCACTTGCGAGTACGACCTGTGACGAGGACTTGCATTGAGTGGGAGATAGTAATTGGACAACAGAATTGGTAACGCACACTTGTCGCGGACAAGTGGGAGATTGTTGGAGGTTGTGTCCTCGACAAAAATGCGTTGACATAAATAAATCTCATTCGAATGAAACACAATTGGGTAAGTTACTCTTTTAAAGTCAACTGATCAACATTTATCGATAATGATTGGCTGTCTAGAGTTTGACATTATCATCATAAGATGGTGGTGATCAGTTGATCCCTTAAGGTCATATCTTTAGGAAATTCCGTCTCAATGGAATATTTTATTAATCGTATAGGATAGAGATTAATTAATAACTAGAAATTTGGAAATGATTTTACGTGACGTGTATTATTATAAACCGTCAAAGTAAAACATTTTGTTTTATTACGCGGTTTTGATTTAATTGTTTAGGAAACGATTAAATTGGGAATGAATACGGTCAATCATAAAATTACAAATAGTTGTAATAAAATTATGATATTACATTTTTATAAGATAGTAATTAAGAATTACTAGTGGAATTATTTAAATGTTATGAATTTGTAAGTTATGAATTTCAAGAGTTAAAATTGCATAATTAACAAATTAGTTCATGTGTTATGTGTGACATGTTACAATTTAACACAATTGATAAAGATAAAATGGAGTCCATTTTATCACATGTTGAACCGTGTATGTGTGCATGTTTAGGGAGATTGTGTGTAATATTAAACACAATTATAAAAAGCTTACTGTAATACCTCGGTTTTTAGGATAAGCTTTGGTTACGACTTTTCGTTTATTTTATAGTAAGGCTACGTTTGTATGTTTTATTTTGCTTTCGATATGTTATAATCTTTAACTAGGGAGTTGTGTCACCATGGGGGCTCGAACTGGGGACCTTAAGGTTGCGTTTTGGGCCTCGATTATCGAGCCTCACTAACAGCCCGTAAAAGAAATAAAATACTCAGCAGCCCTAGCTACCTCGTTTGACTTCCAGCCGCCTTATATTAAGGCCTTGCACTCTTTTCTATGAGTCACCTTCTACATCACACAAACCCTAGATCTAGTGCTGCCACTACACGCGAGAGAGGGAGAGTGTTTGTGTTCAGTCTAGCCCCGTCGTGTGCCGTCGTTATTGGTCTGAAGTCAGGTATGTGGTGTTTCGTTCATCAGTCTTTTGTTTCTGTTTTCATGGCTGTTGTTTTATAGGTGTTTCGAAGGGAGGTTGTGTACTGGTGGTACGGTGGGGGTGTTGTGGTGTGTTACTAGTAATGGTGGGGTGGTCGTGGGGTTAGTCATGGTGGAGGCAAGGGTCACAGGCGGCGTCGACAGGGGTGTTTATCACCCCTGGTTACAGCAGTCTCGGTAAGGGTTGTCGGGCAGTGAGTTTGGGGGTGGTACCACCGTTGACTCGGGGGAGGTCGACACGGTGGTACCATTGTGGTCATGAGGGTGGTGTGTCAGGAGTGAGGTGTCGGTGGTTTGGGGGTGGTTGATGGTCGTTGAGGGTGGTCGAAGGTAGGGTTTCCTTTAGCGGTCAGAAGGTTCAGGCGGCTGTTCTGGGTTGATGGTGGGCCTGTTTCTGCCTCGTCGGTGGGTTGGGCGGTGTCGACGGGGTAGCTGGTGGTTCTGGGGGTTGAGGTTGGTCGGTGACGGAGGTAGGGGCAGGTGCTACGTGGTGGTAGGTGGTCGTTTTAGGCGCTGATATGGGCGTGTTAAGGGTTGTGTCGGGTTAGTCGTGTTTGATGTTGGGTGTTTTCGTGATTTGCCTTATTATTATTATTATTATTATTATTATTATTATTATCATTATTATTACTATAATTATATTTAATAGTTTTAATAATAAGTTGGTATTTATGGATAATATATTTTGTAATGATGGTGTAATATTGTATTTATGGTAATTTTGATATGGGTCTTATTTAATATTTTGAATGATTTGAATTTCAAAACTAAAGCATCTATTTTTGGAAGCTACTTTTTTTTAGGAGTTACTATATTTAGAAAGTTACTATTTTGGGTAACTCGGTTGTTGGGGAACTTTCTAAATATAGGAAGTGACTATAAATAGAATGTGTGCATGCTATACGTGAATTAGGAAAGTATTAATTAAAGTAATACTTATCTAGGTGGAAGTTTCCGTGTGGAGCATTTCTAGTAGCAGTTGCGCAGTAACCATTTCTTCTGCAGTTTGAGGTAGGGAAAACTACTAATGTTCGATATTTGTGTAAACCGTTCATGATTGATATCAAACATGTTGTTATATATTATCATGTGATCTTTATATTGTGCATTTATATTATACTGTGATAACGATGAGGCGATGAGATGATGGGTCTTGTGATTGGCGCGGAGATAATGGGTCTTGTGATTGGTGCGGAGATAATGGGTCTTGTGATTGGTGTGGAGATAATGGGTCTTGTGATTGGTGTGGAGATAATGGGTCTTGTGATTGGTGCGGAGATATTGGGTCTTGTGATTCGGAGTGGAGATGATCGACCTTCTATTTTTAGTAATATGGTTGTTTACAGTTTTACTCTACTCAACCTCGTGGTTGACCCTGTGTATTCGTGATCACCTGTGATGAACCAATTAATGGGGAGCAGACTGACAGGTATAAAGACTGTGGGAGCATCAGGGAAGGGAGAAGCATGGACCCGGACCTGTATAGAGTCTAGACCACGTGATAGTAGTCTATGAGTTGTACTTTTATTTTTATCAGGACAGTTTTCTTTTCGGTTATGTAAGAACTTGTTATGAGTTTAAGTTTAATTTAAAGTACTGTTTATCTTCCTTTGTATCTACTGCCTCGGGAAACCGAGATGGTAACACCTTCATTTATCTGAGGAGTCCTAGTTCAGGCCCTTAAATAAATGGGGGTGTTACAAAGTGCTATCAGAGAGAACGATCCTCAGGCCTAACCTAATGAACCCAATGAATGTAGGAGAGTCTAAATAAAATGAACCCCGGGATAGGACTGTTAGGAGCACACTAAAGGCAAAGTATGTGTCTGGGGCCCCCTCACACCGAACCATTGGCCCTATCAGTTTTACCCGGGAACCCAGAGAGCATATACGAGAGAAAAAGGGTAGAATAGGAGGTGGTGAAAGTAATAGCATACAGTGATAAGTATGAGAATTTTGTGTATAAGTGACTTTTGAAAAGCCGGAAGGGGCATGAGCATGAATAAATCTTTAATGGTTGGAAAAGGTGTATATTGATGTGATATGTTAAGTGATTTGAAACATGTTAGAAATCTTTCTTTCAACATGTCTAGTGATATGCGGTTATGTGATCTCGAGCCATGTTATATTTTCTTGATTATTCATTTTGATAGCTGATGATAGATTTTATCGTTTAGGGATTTTAGCCCTAACCCTAATGTGCGCCCACATAAGTCGGGACTCATGTCTTTCTGTTGTATTATAGTATGCCTCCGCGAAGAGATAATGCCGTTAACATCACCCAAGAGGAGGTGGACCGTTTGATAGCTGAAAATGAGGCCCTAAAGGCCAAACGAATGGACTCCGCGAAAATGAGCACAATCATCGCAAGACATCACCCTACCCAATTCACTGGGGAGGGGGAACCTCATCTGTTAGGAGCTTGGTGCCGGGAATTCGGTAACCTGTTCGAGTTGGTGGACTGCCCTGAAGAATTGAGGGTAGACCAGGCTGCCCACTATCTGAGGGGTATGGCTGGAGACTGGTGGACCGCGAATAAGGGAGAGCTCCGGGAAGCAGCTATAGAGGGTGGATCCGCGTTTGTTCCGTGGGATGCATTCAAGGGGGTTCTGAACGAGGCGTTTCTACCAGAATTCCAAAAGAGCAAGCTGAGGGAGGAGTTCGACTCATTCCAGATGTCGGAGGACATGACTGTAGAGGTTTACTACAGGAAATTCATCCAGCTGGTACACTATGTGGGAGATATGGGATTTGACGATGCTATGCTAGCCATGAAATTTGAGAGGGGATTATCAATCGCCATCAAAAAGAGACTGATTGCAGCTCCGCCCACCACAATCCGTGACATCTATTTAAGGGCTGGGGCGGCGGAGAGGCTTTCAGATATGATCAAAAAGGACAAACAGTCCAAGACAGAAAAGAGGAAAGCTGAAACAGTAGCTGAGGGTTCAGGATCGAAAAAGCAAAGTAATAACAAGTACAGTGGGTATTTCGGGAGTAGTGCCTCTGGTGGTGGAAGGAATCAGAGTGGGGGCAACTTCAGGAGTGGGGGTTCAGGCAGTGGCTCAGTGGGAATAGTTTGTTTCGGCTGTGGAAAGACGGGACATAAGCAGGCAGTGTGTCGTTCGTCTGGAGGAAACCAGTCCGGGGGCTATCGTACACCTACATCCGGATACCAGGGACCTCGCACTCAGTCCTATGGCAGCAGTGGCTATCGCACACCCATGACAAACTATGGTGGGGGTGCGAAGTCTGGAGGCAGCAGCAACTACCAGAGGAACTACAGCAACAACAACAATCAGAACCGTTCATATCAGAATCAGTACAATGGAAGTGGGAACAACAACAAGACGGGGACGGCAGGAAATCAGCAGGCCGGGACATCTTCTGCCAGCCAGAGTGGGGTCAAGTCCAGTGGCAAACTCTTTGCCATGGGAAAGCAGGCCGCTCAGGAGGATGCTCATGTGGTTACTGGTACTTTTCTTGTAAACTCTAAACCTACGTTCATACTTTTCGATTCCGGTGCCACCCATTCGTTTGTGTCTAGAGATCATGTTAGAGTTTTGGGACTTGAGAGATTCGACTGGGTCGCGGATTCAGTGACCATACCTTCGGGCGAGTCTATTGTTTGTAATAGAGTATACGGTAGTGTACCCATTAAAATCGGGGAAGCAACTTTCTTTGGTGACCTTATAGAATTTCCGCTGGGGGGTTTCGAAGTGATCTTAGGGATGGACTGGTTGGGGAAGTATAGGGCTTTTATCGACTGTCATCAAAAGAAAATTTCCTTGAAGGGACCCAAAGGGGTGAGGGTATCCTACAAGGGGTATAGAGTCAAACCAAAGATCAAATTTATATCTGTCAATACCCTGAAGTCTAGTTTGCGGAAAGGAGAAAGCTTAATTTTGTGCCAAATGTGGGATTGTGAGGCTGAGACCCCCAAGACTAGTGAGATACCTGTGGTACGGGAGTTTGAGGGAGTATTTCGAGACGACGCGCCAGGGTTACCGCCGAGGAGGGAAGTGGAATTTTCCATTGACCTCAAACCAGGAGCGGGACCGATATCTAAATCACCGTACCGTATGGGACCGAAAGAAATGGAGGAGTTGAAGAAGCAATTGGATGAACTATCTGAGAAAGGGTTCATCCGACCCAGTGTGTCGCCCTGGGGAGCACCTGTTTTATTCGTGAAGAAGAAGGATGGGAGTTTGAGGTTGTGTGTTGACTACCGAGAGCTGAACAATGTAACCATCAAGAACCGTTATCCTTTGCCGAGAATTGACGACTTGTTCGATCAGTTAAGTGGAGCTGGGGTTTTCTCCAAGATTGACTTGAGATCCGGGTATCATCAGTTGAGGATAAAGGATGAAGATATTCCGAAGACCGCTTTCCGAACGAGGTATGGCCACTATGAATTTGTGGTTATGCCCTTTGGATTGACTAATGCTCCCGCTGTGTTCATGGACTTGATGAATCGAGTCTTCCGCCCGTATCTAGACAAGTTCGTGGTGGTATTTATCGATGATATCCTGGTATATTCCAAGAATGCAGAAGAGCACGAAGATCATTTGAGGAAAGTACTTCAGACCTTGGAGGAGCATAAGCTCAATGCTAAGTTGAGCAAGTGTGAGTTCTGGTTGGAGAAAGTGGCATTTCTGGGGCATGTAATTTCAAAAGAGGGGGTGGTTGTTGACCCTAGCAAGATCGAGGCAGTGACTAAGTGGCAGAGTCCGAAGAAGGTGAGTGAGATTCGAAGCTTTCTAGGTTTAGCTGGTTATTACCGGAGATTCGTCAAAGATTTTTCAAAGATAGCGAAGCCGTTGACGTCGTTGATGAGGAAGGAGAACCGTTATATCTAGGATGAGAGTTGTGAGAAGGCATTCCTAACCCTTAAGGAACGCCTGACAACAGCTCCTATCCTGGCCTTGCCAGTTGGAAGTGATAATTTTGAAGTATACACCGACGCTTCAAAGCATGGGTTGGGTTGTGTGCTAATGCAGAATGGTAGAGTGATCGCGTATGCTTCTCGCCAGTTGAAGACCTACGAAGAGAATTATCCGACTCATGATTTGGAGTTGGGCGCTGTGGTCTTTGCACTGAAATTGTGGCGTCATTACCTTTATGGAGCCACTTTTAAGGTGTTTTCTGATCATAAGAGCCTGAAATATATCTACACCCAGAAAGAGTTGAACATGAGGCAGAGGAGGTGGATAGAGTTGATCGGAGATTATGATATGCAGATTGTCTACCACGAAGGCAAGGCAAATGTGGTAGCTGACGCTCTAAGTAGGAAGTCAATACATGCTTTGGATTGTGCCAGATCGAGAGAGAGGTTGTATGGTGAACTAAGGGAGATGGGAATATTCATGATCCGGAAAGGGGACACTCTTGGTGACTTGACAGTGGAGCCTGAGTTGTATGGGGAGATTCGGGAGTTACAGCAGAACGATGAGAGAATCCTGAAGTGGCGTTTGATGGTGGAGAATGGAAATGGTGATGAGGCATCCAAGTTCAGTATTCATACCGATTGTAGTTTGAGGTTCAGTGGGCGATGGTGTGTACCGAATGTTGAGGAGCTAAAGAAGAAGATCCTGACTGAAGCTCATGCTACTCCTTATTCTGTTCACCCAGGGGGTGATAAGTTGTATAAGGATCTTAAGAAGACGTTTTGGTGGCCTAATATGAAGAAGGAAGTCGCAGAGTTTGTGTCGAGGTGTTTGACTTGTCAGCGAGTGAAAGGGGAGCATAAGAGACCTCAAGGGAAAGTTCAACCGTTGGATGCGCCAGAGTGGAAGTGGGAGAACATTTCGATGGATTTTATCGTGGGGTTGCCTCGGACTCAGAGAGGCAACAACATGATTTGGGTGATTGTGGATCGTTTAACTAAGTCAGCTCACGTTATTCCCATGAAAGATACCTGGAGTAAAGCTGAATTGGCTAAGTCGTATGTTCAGAATGTGGTCAAACTGCATGGCGTACCCAAGGATATTGTTTCAGATCGAGACTCGAGGTTTATATCCAGATTCTGGCAGGAGTTGCAGGCTGCTTTGGGTACCCAATTGAAGATGAGTACAGCTTTTCATCCGGCTACTGATGGTCAGACTGAACGGACGATTCAGACTCTTGAGGATATGTTGAGAGCTTGTGTACTTGAGTTCGGAGGATCTTGGGAGGATCGACTGGGGTTGATCGAGTTTTCTTACAATAACAGCTACCATGCAAGCATAGGCATGGCCCCTTTCGAGGCTCTGTACGGGAGGAAGTGTCGGAGCCCTGTGTGTTGGGATGATCGAGCTGATGTGGTGACATTGGGGCCAGATATGATCCAGGAGATGGTGGAGCAGGTTCAGATTATTCGACAGAAAATGAGGGCCGCTCAGGATCGACAGAAGAGCTATGCCAATCTGAAGAGGAGCGATATTTCATTTGAGGTCGGAGAGAAAGTACTACTGAAAGTCTCTCCGATGAAGGGAGTGATGAGATTCGGCAAGCGTGGCAAACTGAGTCAGAAATTTATTGGACCATTTGAGATTTTGGACAGAGTTGAAGAGGTGGCATATCGCTTAGCTTTACCTCCAGCCCTATCCAAAGTCCATAATGTGTTCCATGTGTCTCAGTTGAGGAAATACGTGAGTGATCCATCACATGTGCTTCAGCATGAGGTGATTGAGGTAGATGAGCAGTTGGCATACATTGAGACTCCGAAGGAAATTCTGGACAGGAAGGTGCGAAAGACTCGCAATGGCGAGACATCCTTGGTGAAAGTCCTGTGGACAAATCATAATCAGGAAGAGGCTACGTGGGAGCCTGAGGCATCTATGAGGGAGCGTTACCCACATCTCTTTGGTTGAGGTAAGTTACGCGGACGTAACTTTTCTTTAAGGGGGGTGGAATGTAACATTCTGTGTTTTGAGCAAGTTTTTGATGATTGCTTGTGTGATATTTGTGGGTTTCAAGTTCGTTTGAGTTGATTTTTTTGCCACCTAAGTATGGGTGAACTTCGGGACGAAGTTCAATTTAAGGGGGGAAGACTGTAATACCTCGGTTTTTAGGATAAGCTTTGGTTACGACTTTTCGTTTATTTTATAGTAAGGCTACGTTTGTATGTTTTATTTTGCTTTCGATATGTTATAATCTTTAACTAGGGAGTTGTGTCACCATGGGGGCTCGAACTGGGGACCTTCAGGTTGCGTTTTGGGCCTCGATTATCGAGCCTCACTAACAGCCCGTAAAAGAAATAAAATACTCAGCAGCCCTAGCTACCACGTTTGACTTCCAGCCGCCTTATATTAAGGCCTTGCACTCTTTTCTATGAGTCACCTTCTACATCACACAAACCCTAGATCTAGTGCTGCCACCACACGCGAGAGAGGGAGAGTGTTTGTGTTCAGTCTAGCCCCGTCGTGTGCCGTCGTTATTGGTCTGAAGTCAGGTATGTGGTGTTTCGTTCATCAGTCTTTTGTTTCTGTTTTCATGGCTGTTGTTTTATAGGTGTTTCGAAGGGAGGTTGTGTACTGGTGGTACGGTGGGGGTGTTGTGGTGTGTTACTGGTAATGGTGGGGTGGTCGTGGGGTTAGTCATGGTGGAGGCAAGGGTCACAGGCGGCGTCGACAGGGGTGTTTATCACCCCTGGTTACAGCAGTCTCGGTAAGGGTTGTCGGGCAGTGAGTTTGGGGGTGGTACCACCGTTGACTCGGGGGAGGTCGACACGGTGGTACCACTGTGGTCATGAGGGTGGTGTGTCAGGAGTGAGGTGTCGGTGGTTTGGGGGTGGTTGATGGTCGTTGAGGGTGGTCGAAGGTAGGGTTTCCTTTAGCGGTCAGAAGGTTCAGGCGGCTGTTCTGGGTTGATGGTGGGCCTGTTTCTGCCTCGTCGGTGGGTTGGGCGGTGTCGACGGGGTAGCTGGTGGTTCTGGGGGTTGAGGTTGGTCGGTGACGGAGGTAGGGGCAGGTGCTACGTGGTGGTAGGTGGTCGTTTTAGGCGCTGATATGGGCGTGTTAAGGGTTGTGTCGGGTTAGTCGTGTTTGATGTTGGGTGTTTTCGTGATTTGCCTTATTATTATTATTATTATTATTATTATTATTATTATCATTATTATTACTATAATTATATTTAATAGTTTTAATAATAAGTTGGTATTTATGGATAACATATTTTGTAATGATGGTGTAATATTGTATTTATGGTAAATTTGATATGGGTCTTATTTAATATTTTGAATGATTTGAATTTCAAAACTAAAGCATCTATTTTTGGAAGCTACTTTTTTTAGGAGTTACTATATTTAGAAAGTTACTATTTTGGGTAACTCGGTTGTTGGGGAACTTTCTAAATATAGGAAGTGACTATAAATAGAATGTGTGCATGCTATACGTGAATTAGGAAAGTATTAATTAAAGTAATACTTATCTAGGTGGAAGTTTCCGTGTGGAGCATTTCTAGTAGCAGTTGCGCAGTAACCATTTCTTCTGCAGTTTGAGGTAGGGAAAACTACTAATGTTCGATATTTGTGTAAACCGTTCATGATTGATATCAAACATGTTGTTATATATTATCATGTGATCTTTATATTGTGCATTTATATTATACTGTGATAACGATGAGGCGATGAGATGATGGGTCTTGTGATTGGCGCGGAGATAATGGGTCTTGTGATTGGTGCGGAGATAATGGGTCTTGTGATTGGTGTGGAGATAATGGGTCTTGTGATTGGTGTGGAGATAATGGGTCTTGTGATTGGTGCGGAGATATTGGGTCTTGTGATTCGGAGTGGAGATGATCGACCTTCTATTTTTAGTAATATGGTTGTTTACAGTTTTACTCTACTCAACCTCGTGGTTGACCCTGTGTATTCGTGATCACCTGTGATGAACCAATTAATGGGGAGCAGACTGACAGGTATAAAGACTGTGGGAGCATCAGGGAAGGGAGAAGCATGGACCCGGACCTGTATAGAGTCTAGACCACGTGATAGTAGTCTATGAGTTGTACTTTTATTTTTATCAGGACAGTTTTCTTTTCGGTTATGTAAGAACTTGTTATGAGTTTAAGTTTAATTTAAAGTACTGTTTATCTTCCTTTGTATCTACTGCCTCGGGAAACCGAGATGGTAACACCTTCATTTATCTGAGGAGTCCTAGTTCAGGCCCTTAAATAAATGGGGGTGTTACACTTACACACTAGAATGACATAGCTTACAAGCTAGTGTCAGCTTGTGTATGAACTTTTGTATGCATTTGACATAATGTAAGAGCCATGCATTGGCCTTCCTATTTGACTTGGCCGGCCATCACATGAGTATTAAGAGGATGTTTTCCTCATATACTCATGTGAGATCACACACAAAATCATGCATTCATCCTTACTAGTTTTTGTAAAGACAAAAACTCTTATAATTCTCTCTAGAAAAATAGTTTTTCTAGAGAAATAAAATCATTTTTCAAAACTAATAATATTATTGTAATATTATTAATTATTTCAAGGTAACTAAATTCAATTTTCTAGTAACAAAATTAATTTTGGTTTTGAGATCGAGTCCTTGATATGAGCTTTTGGAGACGGTTTCATTATAAACCGTAAGTAAGGATTAAACAGTTTTTGAAGACTCGATTAATAGGTGATTAATTGAGTATAACCTTCTAAAGCAATGTAATTACATTTCTTTCAATCTTATGTAATCATCATGCATGCACAAATTAAGTTTTATGACTAAACTTAAATAACTAAACTCATATGAGATATGAGTTAATAATCTGAAATTTGCTTTCTAACAAACTGTTGTAGATCCGAAATAATAAAAGTAGCAATAAGGTTGAGAGAAAACTAAACTAAAAGTTCTGAAATATTCTAAAGCATCCAAAGCATGACCTAAAAAGATGTCTCGAATTAGGTATTTATAATAAAAGGTCTAAAAGCGAAATTAGGAAAGTTGCGGTAAACTTCTCATCGGGTAAGCGCACTCGACCGAGTGCACTATGAACTCGATCGAGTTCTCTCAGCGCGTAATTTCTGCTTCCCGCACTGAATTTCAAACGGTCATCATTTCTTCGTTACTTGTCCGAATCAAGTGATTTTTATGGCGTTGAAAAGCTAAGAGGCCATGAGCTTTCACCTTCAGTTGGATTCACCTGATTATCATTTGTAGAACTCGAGATATGGCTCTTCAAAGTTGTTACTAGTTATATGGAGCTCTTCTTTGTGCTTGCCTTCGATAATCTCCTTAACTCTTCCTTCCTAGATCCTCGTGCCATGCTACATGTGTTCCTTCATGTCGGGTGCGCGGTGCTCCAATCCATATTTTGCTCCATAAATGCATCAATCCTGCATTAAACACCGAAAGGCGAACGTATCGACATTCTAATATGAAAGCATATAAAAGGCATCATTTAGCACAAGAATCATCCCAAAACAACTAAAGGGGAGGTATAGAAGTGTATACGAATATGACTCATCAAAGGTCGTATCTTAGGGAATTCCGTCTTAATTGATTATTTAATTAATCATATATGGATACAGATTAATTAATGCCTTGAAATTAGAAATGATTTTGTGTGACGTATATTATTGTAGTGGGATTATAATAATATTTTGTCGAAGTGATTAAATTGTTTTATTACTTAAAATTATTTTAATTGTTTACGAAACAATTAAATCGGGAATGACACGGTTGATCATAATTACAAATAGTTGTAATATAAATTATGATAACACATTTTTATAAGATAGTAATTATGAATTACTAGTGAAATTATTTAAATGTTATGAATTTGTGAGTTATGAATTTTAAAGAGTTAAAATTGCATAAATTACAAAATGTCCCATGTGTCATGTAACATGTGTGACATGTTACATTTACACAATTGACAAAGTTAATATAGACTCCATATTACACAAGTGAACCGTGTAAAACAAGGGAGTGATGCTCTTATCTAAGCTTTGCATAGTTATTGTGTAAAACATAATTGTAACATCCCGTATTTTTAAAGTCCGTCATTTTTAATAATTTAAATAAGCTTTCGGAAAACTAATATATTTTAAATAATTTTGTAAACTTAATTTTAAGAAAAACTGTCAAATTCCATTTTACGGTTATTTAAATCTTAGAATGTTCAATCTTGCTTGCCATTGTCATTTACTAAAATTCCCAATTCTGTTCATTCACGTAAAAACCCGACTACCTCTCTTGCAATAAAAATTAAAGTTGATGTGTCCCATTCACCATCAACCTAAACCCTAACAAAACCTTCAATCCTCCATTTATAAACCTTCAAGTTCACAAAAATCTTTCTAGTGAACTCATTTGTTATCCGATTAAGGTAATTCTTTCGCCTACGCATTCCTAAGATCGACGCCGTCATTTTAGTACCAACTTTCGCGAGTTTCAAGATGGCCGAGTTTAAGGTCTGTTCTCCTTATTTCGAAATATTGAGACTTTAACTCGTTTTTGTTGTTTTTAGGCGGCAATCTCGATGACCCAGAAGTTGACTCGGTTGTTATTGAAGATTCGCTTGAGGAATAGCAAGAAAAAAGTAACCTTGATGAGAAAACTCGGCTTATTTCATAAACTTGACAATATTATGGATTTTGGTGTTAGAAACATGTTTAGCCTGTGTTGAGTATGTTCTGGATGTGTGGTTTGTGATTTGGATGTTGTAAATTAGTTAGTAACATGCTAAGTTTGATGAATTTATGATCCTCACATGTTAGATAATAGTTTTGGTTGAAAAAAGATAGTCTTATTGGGAAATATGATGTTTGTATATGAATAAGAATGAATTGTTGGTTGTAATTCATGAAAATGGTTGTAAGGTGAGTTATTCATGCTTGTATATGTTGTTTAATGTTGATGGGATGCTGTAATTGGAGTTTAGAAGCAATCTTATGAGTTTTGATTGAGTTTCAATAGTCGAAAATGACAATTTCGCGTACAGCGACTCCCAGCCGGTCGGCCGTGTAACACCCTGTAATTTCCAAGTCCTTATATATTAGTAAAATCTTATTTTAGTAATAATAATGATCGACAATAAATAAAATTCCATTTAAAATCTATCGTTTTTGACAATGATATTAAAATGCCCGTCTGAAACTTATACTCCTTAAACTTGTGAAACGCTATTCTGTCCTTGTTACTAATTTTAAGATATTTTAAAGGCATATTTAGCTCTTTCTTATAGAATAAAAGTTTTATCTCTTTTTCTTAGCTTTCAAATGCCACTGAAAACGCCTTAGTCGGAGTTCATTGGAGGAAACTATGCCGAAAATACGAATGGCTGTCGCAGAAAATCCACCGACGAGACTCTCTCTCGTTACTACTCCTTTCACATGGCCTAAGAATTTTTACACACGCCCTAAGCATTTAGACACATGCCTTAAGCATTTCAACACATGTTTTAAGCTTCGACACATGACCTAAGGTTCTCGACACATGTCGTAAGCTTCGACACATGGTGTGATCATCTCGACACATGGCCTAATCGTAGCGACACATGGCGTGAGCTTTTCGAAACTTGGTTTAAGCATGCAAACCATGTTCCTTGCTGCCCAAGGTCTAATCTAGTAGACATGATGACCCTTAATTCCTCTATTTTTCAGCTTGAAGACGATCCACACAACCACCTTTGTTATGCACACCTTCAACCTTAAGAGGATCGTAAAATCTTCGTTTCTTATCCGTTTTCGACGATTTTCACGCCTATCTTTTCCTCTCCCCGCCCTCCATCTTTCTAGTTAAGAAAAGACTCAAATTTCTTCCTTCATATACTCTAATCGTGGCCTTTAAGGCACGGATTCCTATGCTAAACTCGTTTATTTATGTAACTAGTAGCAGTTTGGGACAACTGGAGTGGCTTTGAGTCAAAATCATGCTTATTAAAGAGCTATAAGGTAACGGTGAGAGGTTACTCAACTTTAATCGTCTATCTTTGGGTTCTATATGCTACTGATACTTAGTATACTAGAAATGTGATTGATTAATTAGTTGCTTGATGAGGTTTATAAATCATATGTTTGGATGAATTTCATCGTGGAATGATTGTGTTGGATGAAATTTTAGCTGTGGAAATTCATTAAGATTTGTATTATTAAATGAGGTTATGATCATTGAGTATTGTTAGTTTGATAGTCTGTAAAACCCCTCGCGGCAGCGGAAAAATAAACATACAATATGCATGAAAAATGCGTGGATTCAAAACTTTTGACATGATAAATAAAACATGCGAGGTGAATTACGAATTCAAAATGCGGAAGAAATAAAACATAGATAAGTAAAAGTATTAAATACAAAACCAAGGCCGGGATAGGATATTCTTACAGGCACAAGACGAAATGTCAAAAGAAGGTCTAGCTCGTTACTACTCCTTCCACATGGCCTAAGAATTGTGACACACGCCCTAAGCATTTAGACATACGCCCTAAGCATTTCAACACATGTTATAAGCTTCGACACATAACCTAAGGTTCTCGACACATGTCGTAAGCTTCGACACATGGTGTGTGACACCCGTCGTTGAGGGGTGTCAAAGATAAGATTTATAAAACCTCAGCTTAAACTTAGATAGGATAAGTCAAGGGTCGAACCACAGAGAGACAAGGTTAATTATGTTTGTGAATTTAAAGTCTATTACAAGTAACCAAAAAAGGGGGGTTGAAATGAGATTTAAACTAATAACTAAAAGGACAAAATAAACAAGGGAAATAAAACAAAGTAAAAAGGAGATTAGGAACTTTGGTTCCCCATGGTTAAAACAAGTCAATGAAAGATAAAATAACCAAATAACACAATCCCAAGGAACAAAGAATAAACCTTTTAGGTCAATATTCTACCCAATCCTTACGGTCTTAGGGTTCCTAGAAAAGCACTAAACTTTCGTTCAAGGGCAATCCCAAAGTTGTTGTTAAACTAATCCTAATAATCTTTCAATCCTAAGGATTAGTTCACCAACAACAATGGGGGATTGGTAATTCAATCATTAAACTTGTCAAAATCAAATCTTTACCATGGTTCCCCTAATTCCTAATCACAAGAATTAGCTATGCATACTTTTAATTATGGAGCTAACAATAACTAAGAACATTAAAGGAATTAACATAATTAAAGATGACAATAAAAGGGAAAACATGAATTAAGAAACAACAATAAGATGAACAACAAGATTAAATTAAAAGGGAAAGATTAATTGTAGCAAACTTACAACTTAATTGGGAATTAAGAACAAAAGATGAAAACTTGAATAAAATCTCTTTCTAACTATGGAGTTTTTCTCTAATTGGGGCTGCTTGACCTAATTTTGGAGTTTAGGTCTCCTTAAATAAGTTCTAATTACAAGATTAGGAGCAAAGCCCGTAATAAAAATCGCGGAAACATAGTGGGTCGGTCGGTCGACCTCCTAACGACCTAATAACTTAAATGGGCTTTGCGGAAACTTCTGGGTCCGTGCTGTGGTCGGTCGACCTACTTTGTTGGTCGGTCGACCTGATTGTCGGGATTGCAGCGCGCATCGATCTTAAAACAGCTGCCATTTCTTCGTTACTCATCGTAATCAAGCGATTCTTGCGGCGTTGGAAAGCTAAGAGGATAAGCTTTCACCTCCAACTGAAATCACTCCATTATCAGCTCTAGAACTCGAGATATAGCCATTTTAAACAGGCTGCAATGTCGTGGATCGATTCTTTGCTTGTTAAAGCTATCTTTAGGCCTTGAAATATGCGCTAGGCTTCGTTCCTTCTTGTCCTTAGTCATAAAAAGTCCCGAGGGCATAAATTTGGTATAAAATCGTCCCTTTTCCGCATAAATCTGCAAAAGAGCATAAAAATACGAAAGTAGACAATTGTTGGGAAATAAAGGCTAAAACATAGTAAATGAGCGACAAAATGCGTGTAAAAATAGATGTAAAACATCATAAAATAGGCACGCATCAAATTCCCCAAACCAAACCTTGCTTGCCCTCAAGAAAGAAATAGACTCGATCTTAACTAATGGAACGATTTCAATCTCAGAGCGAAATTTACATGTAAGCCTAAACCAATGCTAAGTACAAAATGAGAAAGCATTTAAATCATGCAAACGAGTTATGGTGCTGTCAGACTTGCAAAAATAAAGACTATAGAGACTTTATACCATGGACTCTCGCGGTACGCTCGAGACACTCATGAAGCAAAGGGTGAGTATATGTAAAAGATAGAAAGAAGTATATTTGTAATGACACTCACCTAACTGCGACCAATGAAAACATGCCTGCAATCTAACATGAACAAGAATTCTACAACCATGTATAAACAAAACTCATTAAGTGACCCAGATACATGCAATTGAGGTAATGAAAGATATGTGAGGTAAAAGGTAAAAAGTGGTTAAGATGTTTTTGGATTTGTGGGGTTAGTAGCCAAGCTAGTAAAACCGATTTCCAACAACATATTTCACAACTTTTTTTTGATATTAAGAAAGTGCTCTTTTTTGTAGCACAACTCTCACATTATATATAAGAAAGGACTCCCAAATAATTTGAATGAAGTACGGGAGTGATAACACATAAAAGAAAGGGAATTTGGAACGAATTTTTTTTTTTCATTCTGATGCTGTCAGGTGGTCGGCCGACCCAATAAGGTGGTCGGTCGACTGACTTTTGTACGTTTTTGACTTTTTTCATTTTTTCTTTTCTTTCTTTTTCTGAATTTTTATGTTCTTTTCTTTCTTTTGTTTTCTTTCTCTCTTTTCTCTTTTTGCTCAAGATAGCATAAAAACCAAGATGCCTCAAAAAAAAGAACCAAAGACCACAAATACTAGCTTGGAAGGGTAGGCTAAGTATGGGATGTAGTTTTGGGGGAATAAAAAGGCAATTTGGTTATGTGAAGCTTATGGGTAAATATGAGAAAAGGGATCCCAAATGCACGTATCAAGACTCACAAAACGAGAAAGTAAAAACAAGTATATAGCAATTCAAGTTCATGTTTATGCATATTGATGTAACATATTCCAAGGGGAGTACTACTCACATCCTAGACAACTGGTTTAAGAATGAAACCAGGAAATAAAGCTCTAAAACTTAGAATGTATAGTAGGTTGCCAAGGTATAAGTCAAGTCTCAAGATATACAAATAGTTTGACAAAAACTCGTAGATATGCAAAAGACTCTCATACTAAAACAAGTTGACAAGGCAAGGTAAAAGCATAAACATGTAAGATAGCAAAGATCATCCTTGAAATACTATCGTTCCGACTCGACCTATATGCTAAAATAAACGTGCATTTTTTGGAATTTTTGAATTTTTTCTATTTTTTGTATTTTTTTCTTTTGTATAGGTAAGGAAAATAAAGAAAAAGAACAATGCAAGACATAAATGCAGTAAACGTGTGACAGAATGCAATGCATGTGACACGAAACCATTCCCCAAACCAACCCGCACAATGTCCCCATTGTGCATTAGCCTAAGTAAAGGTTTCAAAAAATTAAAGGAAAGATGCAAGGAAAATAAAACTAAGGAAAATTGGAAAGAACTCACTGGATTATGAAGCGCATGAGAAAAACTCCCCAAACCAGCGTAAGCTGGGACGTTTTGGTGGCTAGCAGTGCCACTCAAGTGCCCAAGATGGTTGTACGATTTCAAGGAAGAAACGAACAGGCTGTGACAGACGGGGAGGTCGACCGACCCATGTATTAGGTCGACCGACCTTCCTGCAGACTACAGGAATTCCAGCATTTACAGGGACTAGGTCGACCGACCCATATGATAGGTCGGTCGACTCCTCTGCTGCACAGCGGTCTTCGTTTCATCGTAAAACCTGAAAAAGCAAAAAATATGCGCCCAACAAATGCGCGAGATCCCAGAAACAAGTCCAAAAAGTCTTAACTACGCAAACACAAAAAAGTTGTCCTAAAAATTTAAATAAAGCAAGCAAGAAAGTCTTAGCAAAACAAAACAAAAAAAAAAAAAAATTGTCTTAAGAAAAACATAAACGAGCAAAAAGAAGAAGTCATCCGCGAAGGATTCGGCGTTTCTTTGACCAAGGGCTCTGACTATAGGCTACTCCTTCAGCTATGGTGATTTGGTTAGATGAGTTTCTCTCCACCATGTAGATGGGTGGGTCATCATCCACAGCTCTAGCCATCCATCTCCCGGAGTTGTCGACTCCCAAGTCGTGGGCCGACACCTTCCTGGGTTTCTTCTTCTTAGGGCTCTTTTCTTTAGCCAAATGATCACTAGCTTGAGTGATCTCGTTCTCTACATCATTTGATCGAGTAAGTGGTACTACTCGATCGAGAACATCTCTCTTCCTACCGCCTATAGACTCTGTCACTAGTGCTGCAATATCTGGAGCATCCAAATCAGCCTCTTGCGCAAGAGATTCACCTGCACATGTCTCAAAACACATCAAAGCCTCCGAAGGATCCTTTGAAAAGGATCCTTGCATAGAACATTCACTAATATTATTAAAAACATCAGGAATGTCAATAAATGAATCCTGCAAAAAACAAGGTTCATCAACAGAGGGTTCAATCATGTTAGGAACATGTTCATCACTAATGCCTACAAAAATAGGTTCGTCGGTCAAAGGGTAAATTCCTAACTCATTAGCTGTATCTAGATCCAAGTCAGTATCATCAACGGGGAGGGAGAGGGAATCAAGTAACCTATCATTCTCATCCTTAAGAATGAGCGACTCTTCAGTAATGGGTGTGATGGGATCACACTTGACAGAAATATCTGGGTTACTAATATCAACGCCCTCCTACCTCTCCAAGGGTTTTTTGAACTGATGCTCCAACATTAATTTCTCCAAATGATACGGATACGGGACCACAATGCTTGTCGCGGAATCGGCAAGCCTTGGCTCTTTTAACTTCAGAATCTCCGTTGAGTCATTGACGAGAGGAGAGTCAGGTAGCTCAGGAGGCGAATCCACAATCTGCTCAGGAACCCTGGTCGGTCGACCTGATATAGTGGTCGGTCGACTGACTTCTGTATTATCGGAATTTTTCTGGTTTGTAGAAACTGATCTCACGTTAGGCGTCGAGGTCGGTCGACCTGATGTTGTGGTCGGTCGACCTCCTGACCTGTGCACGGGATCGATTTCTTCGTCCTGAACTTTGGCATAATCATCCTTTGGGGTTGGTCTCTCATAAGCACGACCACTCCTGAGATCTATAACATTTAATGTCTCTATGGAACTCTTACAACCAACTGGAGAGCTAGCAATCCGATTAGCTAAGATTACTAATTGCCTTTCAACACTCTTCACAGCTGCATCTCGTTCTTTTTTTAATTCCGAAAAAATCGCTTCTAACTCAGACACAGTAACCATGATCGCAATAGCACTGAGAGTACTCAAGTCTTCCTCTCAAAAACCTGTCTTCTAAAACAAAACTAGAAGAAAAGGTAAGTAACGGTCTTAAGGAACCGAAGTTCCTTAAGACAAGGAAAAATAAACTAAAAATTAACAAACAAAATTATACCGTCTCCCCGGCAACGGCGCCAAAATTTGACACCCGTCGTTGAGGGGTGTCAAAGATAAGATTTATAAAACCTCAGTTTAAACTTAGATAGGATAAGTCAAGGGTCGAACCACAGAGAGACAAGGTTAATTATGTTTGTGAATTTAAAGTCTATTACAAGTAACCAAAAAAGGGGGGTTGAAATGAGATTTAAACTAATAACTAAAAGGACAAAATAAACAAGGGAAATAAAACAAAGTAAAAAGGAGATTAGGAACTTTGGTTCCCCATGGTTAAAACAAGTCAATGAAAGATAAAATAACCAAATAACACAATCCCAAGGAACAAAGAATAAACCTTTTAGGTCAATATTCTACCCAATCCTTACGGTCTTAGGGTTCCTAGAAAAGCACTAAACTTTCGTTCAAGGGCAATCCCAAAGTTGTTGTTAAACTAATCCTAATAATCTTTCAATCCTAAGGATTAGTTCACCAACAACAATGGGGGATTGGTAATTCAATCATTAAACTTGTCAAAATCAAATCTTTACCATGGTTCCCCTAATTCCTAATCACAAGAATTAGCTATGCATACTTTTAATTATGGAGCTAACAATAACTAAGAACATTAAAGGAATTAACATAATTAAAGATGACAATAAAAGGGAAAACATGAATTAAGAAACAACAATAAGATGAACAACAAGATTAAATTAAAAGGGAAAGATTAATTGTAGCAAACTTACAACTTAATTGGGAATTAAGAACAAAAGATGAAAACTTGAATAAAATCTCTTTCTAACTATGGAGTTTTTCTCTAATTGGGGCTGCTTGACCTAATTTTGGAGTTTAGGTCTCCTTAAATAAGTTCTAATTACAAGATTAGGAGCAAAGCCCGTAATAAAAATCGCGGAAACACAGTGGGTCGGTCGGTCGACCTACTTTTTGGGTCGGTCGACCTCCTAACGACCTAATAACTTAAATGGGCTTTGCGGAAACTTCTGGGTCTGTGCTGTGGTCGGTCGACCTACTTTGTTGGTCGGTCGACCTGATTGTCGGGACTGCAGCGCGCATCGATCTTAAAACAGCTGCCATTTCTTCGTTACTCATCGTAATCAAGCGATTTATGCGGCGTTGGAAAGCTAAGAGGATAAGCTTTCACCTCCAACTGGAATCACTCCATTATCAGCTCTAGAACTCGAGATATAGCCATTTTAAACAGGCTGCAATGTCGTGGATCGATTCTTTGCTTGTTAAAGCTATCTTTAGGCCTTGAAATATGCGCTAGGCTTCGTTCCTTCTTGTCCTTAGTCATAAAAAGTCCCGAGGGCATAAATTTGGTATAAAATCGTCCCTTTTCCGCATAAATCTGCAAAAGAGCATAAAAATACGAAAGTAGACAATTGTTGGGAAATAAAGGCTAAAACATAGTAAATGAGCGACAAAATGCGTGTAAAAATAAATGTAAAACATCATAAAATAGGCACGCATCAGTGTGATTATCTCGACACATGGCCTAATCGTTGCGACACATGGCGTGAGCTTTTAGACACTTGGTTTAAGCATGCAAACCATGTTCCTTACTGCCCAAGGTCTAATCTAGTAGACATGATGGCCCTTCATTCCTCTATTTTTCAGCTTGAAGACGATCCACACAACCACCTTTGTTATGCACACCTTCAACCTTAGGAGGATCGTAAAATCTTCGTTTCTTATCCGTTTTCGACGATTTTCGCGCCTATCTTTTCCTCTCCCCGCCCTCCATCTTTCTAGGTAAGAAAATCTCAAATTTATTCCTTCATATCCTCTATTAGTGGCCTTTAAGGCACAGATTCCTATGCTAAACTCGTTTATTTATGTAACTAGTAGCAGTTTGGGACAACCGGAGTGGCTTTGAGTCAAAATCATGCTTATTAAAGAGCTATAAGGTAACGGTGAGAGGTTACTCGACTTTAATCGTCTATCTTTGTGTTCTATATGCTAGTGATACTTAGTATACTAGAAATGTGATTGATTAATTAGTTGCTTGATGAGGTTTATAAATCATATGTTTGGATGAATTTCATCGTGGAATGATTGTGTTGGATGAGATTCTAGTTGTGGAAATTCATTAAGATTTGTATTATTAAATGAGGTTATGATCATTGAGAATTATTAGTTTGATAGTCTGTAAAACCCCTCGCGGCAGCGGAAAAATGAACATACAATATGCATGAAAAATGCGTGGATTTGAAACTTTTGACATGATAAATAAAACATGCGAGATGAATTATGAATTCAAAATGCGGAAGAAATAAAACATAGATAAGTAAAAGTATTAAATACAAAACCAAAGCCGGGATATGATATCCCTACAGGCACAAGACGAAATGTCAAAAGAAGGTCTAGCTACACGATAAAGGTAATGTCATCGATGAAGGATCGTCGCTCGCTAACCTCAACGTAAACCCCTACAAACAGCAATCATTAACCTACATACATGAAAACATGTACGTCACAGTCAGTGGGGAGTGACTAGAGGCTCTCGAGCTCCTAGCCACCTATTGTCATTAACACACAGGTAAACACATCAACATGGTCCAACATAAACACGAATTATGAGAAGCATTAACATATATCATCATGTGATTACTATCGATAACCAAGTATCATACATCCATAATCACAAACTAAGACATGCTCAACAACTGATTCGTCAACACAAGAGATAGGTCACCAAGTGACTCGACTCCAACTACATAGATCGACAATCGACTCTACAACAAACGAGTTAGGTCAACCAAGTGACTTTACTCCAACAATATTGGTCGACAATCGACTCAAAATACAGGTCGACAATTGACTCACAATACAGGTCACAATCGACTCAACTAGACTGGGCGACAATCGACTCGGCTAGACCACTATGATCAGGCCGACAATCGGCTCGTCTATATAACTACAGAAGTCCACAATCTCAGACTATACAACCCCCTGGTAGGACGAGGACAATCGACTGTCCTAGTATAACTCTCAGGGCGTAGACAATCCACGTCCCCGATTCGACAAGTGCCCAAGACACTCCCAAGACCCAAACCATAATGGAACGAGGTATGCCCTAAGGCGGGCAGACAATCGAAGACCTGACCGTGAGGACCAAGCTACGGTCACCCAGCTACACAATACAGTCAGGTGAGAACCCGAGTCATACAACAGCCATAGAAGCATCACATAAATCATTCAATGACATCTCAAAGATGTTCACATATTAGTCACATCATAATCCATAACTTGAACTCGATTGGCAAATGTATATTCTTTATTTCTAATCATCCATTCAACACTTAGCCGACCTCGGAAACTAATTTGAGGCGAGAGCCGGTTTTCCTTCTGGTTGCCCGGCCGGGGGTCTTTCTCCTCAATTCCATTTCCGAACCCAATATAAGTGCCGCCCAATTTTTGGAACTTCAAACAAGCATAAAATTCGTATTATATAACGTATATTCTTTACGGAATTTAATACGTATATAAAAATAACAAAAGAATTGTAATAAATATATAGTTCATTCGGAAGAGAGAAACAAGAACTAATTTAAAATTTCATATTATATCCTCACATTTTCTATATAAAATTAACATGTGAGAAATTAATATAACAAGTTGTATTTTAATTATTCGGGAAACAATTAACTAATTTTGTCATCTTAACATGCTTCTTAACATAAAAATCGTAACACATTACTAATTCGTAAAGATTTCTAATTTATACGATTTACTTAAAAATTAAGTTGACGAAATTAAATAAAATATATTAAATTTCCGAAAATCACTTTAAATTATTAAAAATGCGAATTTCGAAAATACGTGATGTTAAATTTGGGGCATTCTTTTTTTTTGTTCAGGGGTAAGTACTTTATGTTCACCCTTTCCACCAACACAAAAGAGTGGGCCGGGATAGGTTAATCCTAGTCGAACGACTTATATAACTAATAAAATAATATTGTGAATTAAATATTTATATGAGATTCCAAAATTATGTTTAAAGGCGATATTGCTAATAAAAATACTTTCATATTTATGTTACAATAAACATAATTACAGTCGTAGAGTTATCATTTAATAAATTTTCTTACTGCATGGTACATGTAACTATGTAATGTTATTAGATAGTTTACATGTTTCTAAAATATTGTCTTTCACTAAAATAAGGGAGACATAAAATGAAAAATAGAAATTAAATAGCTCTCTCCTTTTATTATATGAGAGGTTTCTCAATAACGCTATTAAGAAACCGTTTCTCTATAGTTTTTGTGTCACATTAAAAACGTTAAAAACAATTAATAGGCGCAAGTTACAAATTAATACTATTTATTAATGTTTTAAGGATAATTTGTGAGAAACTACCTTACATTTATGTCCATTTGTGAACAACTACCTTACTTTTATTTTTTTGTCAAAAACTACCTTTTATTTTAATTTTTTTGTTAAAAACTACCTAAAAAAAAGTTTTGAGGCCAATTTCTATTTATGAGTTGGATTTCACACGTGTGAGTTCTCTAAATTTCATTCTTATTCACGAATAACATAGAGTTCATACGATTTAGCCCATGTTCATCATCCGGAGGAATTATTCCACATGCTTAAAGAAAGAAATTGAAGCTAATGGCAAGAATTCCCTTTCGTTTAGAACTTTAGATAAGAAGGATTAGCTTGGATATCAAGTTTAACAACAAAATAAGAATGAAAATTTAGAGAAATCACACATGTGAAACCAATAATAAATAGAAATTGGCCTCAAAACTTTTTTTAGGTAGTTTTTAACAAAAAATTAAAATGAAAGGTAGTTTTTAACAAAAAAATAAAAGTAAGGTAGTTGTTCACAAATGGACATAAATGTAAGGTAGTTTCTCACAAATTATCCATGTTTTAATTGCGTAAGTAGAACTTAGAAAAATGGAAAATATATAACTTTTGTGAATGAGGAAAAAAATTTAGAATTTTTTTTTATTTTTTTTATCAAGTGCTACAATTTAGGAGTTATCATAGGAAACAATACTTTTTTTTTCAATAGCAATGATGAATGGGTAGTTTGGAGGGAAAAATGTAGTGGTGAATGTTGTTATATTATTTTATATAGATTATTAATGCACCCGTGATTTTCACGGACTCTAAAACTAATTTATTCTAAAAAGACAAAAAAGGCCTTGCTATCCTGCTACCCGTTCCCTAAAGAGTCAAAAGTGCGACTCCGAGTCCCCATCCTTTGTGAGAAAACAGATATACAAAAGACCATTCTCATGCAAGATCATGAGGGTGGTCATGACCTTATTATTTGGTCATGGTTAATGTGATAATTAAATTAATTAATTGGTGAAAAATTTGCTAATTTGATATGCTCAACCAAGGTCAATTTGTGACCATTATTGTTGAACATTTGTGACCACTATTCTTACAATTCTTATTGGTTCAAGAATAAAACAACAATAAAATGATCGGTAAGAGAGGAGTTTTGGTGGGGTAGAAAATGTGGTAAATGATTGGAAATATTGGAAAGTGGAAAAATGTTTGGGTTATTGACCTAGGTTGCGAGTTGCGACCTTCTGTTTGAAAGGGTGAAAGTAGGTCAAGGTAAATAAGATGAGATTAAAAATAAAATCGTGTCGCGACCTAATTATTGCGACCCTAGCTTGAGGATGGTCTAAGAATTCACAAATTCTTGTTTCACGGTCTTGATTTCGGACCGTACTCACAATCGATTTAAATAATATTGAAATGATAGGAGGATTGTGAGAGTTCTGAAATAAAAAAGTGAGACAAGAATTGGTGCACGAATTTACACAAATACAAAAGATTTTTTTTGTGAGAAACTACCTTATATTTATGTCCATTTGTAAACAACTATCTTACTTTTTATTTTTTGTTAAAAACTACCTTACATTTTATTTTATTTTGTTAAAACCTACCAAAAATATAACTCGGGCCAAGTTCCGACGATAATTGTGGTTGGATTAACCACAACAGCAAGCGTATTTCCCTCTATTTAGCAGAGAAGTACATGGATTATTGAAGGTTTCAACTTGAGACAAAGGTAAACAGATTTTAGAAGAATTTGTTAAAAGAGTTCGGATTGATGTGAGTTATTACAAGGCATATTATGCTAAGGAAAAGACTTTAAAAATGATTTATCGAGAAGCAGGTGAACAATATAAAATGTTTTCACAAAAATAATCGAGTTATCGTCGAAAATCGGCCTGAGTCATATTTTTGGTAGTTTTTAACAAAAAAGTAAAATATAAGGTAGTTTTTAACAAAATAAAAAATAAAAAATAAGATAATTGTTTACGAATAGACATAAATATAGGGTAGTTTTTAAAAAAAAACCAAAAAACAAAAAACAAAAAAAAAACTAATACAAAACCTCGTAAATTTGTTAAAACTCTAAAAGCAAATCAAAGGAGGGAAGATTTATCATTCATCGTAAGAGGGTTTTACAGAATCGGAGGAATCAATGGAAGGACTTCAAACTGCTTTCCAAAAATTCACTTATGATGCAAAATCAATGGCTTCTTCTTTTGAATTACCTTCCCCACCTCCTCCTCCCCCTCCTCCTTCTATCCATTCTGGAGTTCTCATCAGTAGACCTCCAAGGTTCCCGCTTTCTCCTTTTTTTGCTTTTTTTTTTAATCCTTATTACATTCGTCATAATCTATTTTGTATTGAACAGTTAGGTTGTCCTCATAATTTCATTGGTTTTCAGACCGGATTTTACTTTTTTTTTTTTCTGCCAGATTTGACCGCGATAGCCGATACCCTAATCGCGACGGAGACCAATATTTGTTACTATGGGTGTGATGAGCTTGAAGTTTGATTAATTTGTGTTTGTGGAAGATGTGAACTTATTATCCTTTAATGGGTGTTTAACAGTAATGGGTAAAACTAGGTGAAAGTAGATTTAATCTTAGCATAGGTTAGCCCTGAGAATCAGCCAAACTCATTCTGCCAATCTTAACCCAAGTTAGTTTCAATGTTCATTACTGTACGGTAAATGTTCGACCTTGATAGCGTTTTTATGACAATTGTACAAATTATTAATTTTCGATAGCTCCGTTTCTGTGGCGTGTTTTTCACTGTTGTAAACGATAGTTCCTTATTCAAGGATGACATTGTGTATCAATGGAGCTTTGAGAGGGAAGTGGAAATGGAGGAGTTCTGTTAGTTAAGTGTTTGGCATGGAGGAATTGATTTTGGGGCCATATGTATGAAGCTATTGTGGAACGAAGTCTTCAATTTTGAATATTTCTGAGTGTCTGAATGGTTGTTACTGCTCGACTCAATATGATCCTAGATGTTACATATCAAATCTGTGCTAGTTAATGTGTGCCTTCTGAATTTTAATGTCCTTCATACTCATTCGCTCTCATTTACCATCCCAATTTCTTTCTAGGTCCATCCAAAAAAATAGTCTCTTTCTATATTCAGTGAAATAGGAAGTGAATTTTTGCATAATCCCTAGTTCTGCATTCCATATGTCCATAACATACTCCGTCCATTGGAAGTGGAGAGAATAGTAAGATATGCAGTATCTTTCCTTGTATTCCCTTGGTCAAGGGTTAACTAGAGAATAGTAAGGTATGTGTTATATTTATGTCTACAGATTGGCTTAATTTTACAAGATGAATTAGGTCTTAGGCTACTTGTCGATCAATTATCTTCGACTTCTCTTGGGTTTTCTAATTGTTTACTGTAACATAAGCTGTCCTTGGGGGGTGGGAAATCTCAAGTACCATTCAGTATTGAAATTATGATAGGGTGATAAACTCTCCCGGGAGAATTTAGGCGTGTGCCTATTGATTGCGGACCATTATTGGTAGTTGGTTTGTGTCAAACATGATTGACAATAGTTTTATAGTCTAATTGAGTAATATTTTCACTGCGACATTAACAATATTACCCTAGTGCCTAATGGCTCCAGCAAATTGTGGATTAAGGGTTGTTCGGGTTACACACTCTTGCCTCTGTATTAGCAACAAAAAGAGACTATTTCCAAATGACCCAAGATGAAAATTGCGTTTGCATTGAGAGCCGAGTGACTGCTATTTCACAATAGAAAGAAGCGCAACCACTTTAGTTAGTAATTTTGCTTCACTCAATCATAATCCAGAACCGCCTAGCCTGTGGACATTTTGTGATAAAAGCAGGTAGGTGTAACTGCTAGGTGAGGTATGTTCTTGTAGTAACTAGCTTAGCTGGTGATATCATTTGATATGGTATTGCATATTTGCATGACCACTGGTCCCAATGCTGCTGAAACGAAACCGAGGCCTTTGATCAGTCTGGTTGTTTTTAAAGTCCAAAGTTACTTTTATGTGGCTTCTAGAATATCACTACAAAAGCTGCATGCAGTTATAGAAACTGTTTTGGCATCTTAAAGAAAAAGCTTTTTGCTAGTTGCCCCATGTTCTTAAATATTAAGAGAAAATATAGGGGGTCAGTTGATGATGAAATATAATGTTGTATAATAAACTATAGGACAAAGATAACAATTAAGTATGTGGGGATGTCATATCTTTCTGATGTGCGAAGTCCAATCAAAGCTAGCTTGTTGGTATGAGGTTTACTGATTTAGGCAAGGATTTCAATGCTTATAACCAAGCTATGTGGCCACCAATCTTCACGGCAGGCTGCATGTTTCTGTTTAGTCCCAAGACGTTAGAACATAAGGTGTGATGTTTAGTGTATGCCTAAATCATCAGAACAAAGCGAAACTCATAGCCATCATTGGATTGAATTATGAGGGGTGAATCGTGAATGTGCAGTCTTTACGCAGCGCAAGAGATCAGTTTAATAGCCTTGAATTTGAACACCTGATTAGGCATTTAGATCTACAAGACACTAGTATCCAATGAAGCTGTTGGTACCAATGCTACTGCTCTATCGTGCCGTTTACCTAATATGGCGCTATAAAGTGCCCCAGTCCCAACTTTTTTGTAAAGCGAATTTGGAATAGAGGCTGGAGCATTGTAGATGGGAAGTGTGGATACAGTGGAAAACCTTGAGGTGATGATATTACTTACATGCGCTAGGTTAGGGGTGTCAGTTACGATTTCATGTAGAAAAGTAAATACATGGCTATTGTGAAAAGTTTCATGTTTTGGACTAAATTTCGAAAGTTGAGTGATGTTGCATTGAAAGAACTCGGGTGGCGCCATGTCACACAAGTACACAACTATGCGTGTCAAACGGATCGGTCAGTCGGGGTTGCGGGTTCGGGAAACATGCGGCTCAACTGTATTTTTGGTACGACTATATATGGGTTTCGGACGGGTTAGGGTCAAAGACGGGTTCCGGATTGACCAATTGATCGAGTCAAATTTTGACCGGTCTAGGCACAAGTGCAGAACAATAATGGAATCTCTTAATAGCATAGTTCTTGTCTGCTCTAATATATAGTGATCAATCACATTTAGTTGGGAATATGAGGGTTTTGCTTTATGATTTTAACATTTGGATAATGGTTATGCATGAAGTTTTCTGCTGCAAATTTGCTCTCTCTTTTCTAGTACAATTGAATGTCTGTCCAAATTAGTTTTACCCCAATTTTGATGTGTTTCTTTGTTTTTGTTTTGTGCAAATATGTTCATTAACTGCTGGCTAGAAGTTTTATAGTTTACTGTGCAAGAGAAAAACCCCTCAATGGCTGCCTTGCATCAATTTCTCCGTTTTTGAGAAAAGATGAAGGACAGTAGTTCCGCTTTTACGACACTAATGACTTGTGAGTGACGTGACTATTTTGAAAAAGAACACAAATTATGATGGTAGAACCTAAAATTCCTATCTAATATTTCCTTACGAAATCATTTTTCAAAAAAGTACTCGTATACTTTTGAGTGTATCGTAGGAGGCATCTTTGGATGGCTTCTTCGGAACGTAACATCTGTTCTTTGTGAATGCAGGAATTTGGTATCAGTATGGACATGCTCAAAGATATGTGCAGTGTGTTTTGTTGCCGGAGTTTTTGTGGGATACAATTTGAAGCGACGTGTGAGGCGCTGGGTATCTGCCCTTTTGAAGAAATTAAAGGACTAATTACCCTGTCGGAGTGTCAGATGTGGATGTGTAGCCAAAAAAAATATCAAAGATGAATCAAGGGAAATGTTTGTGCCTGAGATGTTATAGGATGACAGGTTTAAGCCTTAGGTTTGCACATTACAAAGTGGTGTGAATGTGAGTAATTTGGAGACATTTTTAGATAAACTGCTTATACAGTTTACCTTGTATTTGACACAATGTTGATTTGGTAGTGCAAACATTTATTGGTAAATTATCTATTTTTCTTGAGCTGATTCTATGATCTTTTAGTCTTTTACCTTACTAGTAGGAGATGCATTTTCGCATTTGATGAAAGCGTTCCCATTGAAATACTTTAGACTTGCCAATCCAGGCTGAAGAGTTTCATGCATTGAATGAAAGATGGAAAGGTTCTCATCGTCCATTTTTTTTTTTTTTTTGACAGTTGGAAACATACAGCATTAGCATAAGGCTCTTTTAGCTGCATCATGAGCTATCCTATTAGCAGTACGACTAATGAAAGAAATAGAACAACAATGAAAATTACACAAAGTACTCCTAATCCTCCTGATAGTAGAAGAAAGAAACGATCTAGGTTCATGGGTACGTAGCTTAGTTGACTCTTGAAAAGAATCGTTTGCATGCATTATACCCATTTGGTTAAAACCGATGTCATTGGTAAACGACTATGACGTGGAGTTGGTATACCATGAAGAAAAGACGAATGTTGGCATTTCATGCAAAATAAACGACTTTATTCTCAAAATTTACATACAGTAGTTAAATATTGCATGTGAAGGCATATGAAAAAAATTTAAGGTCAAATTCGAAGTTTAACTATTTTTAGCCTTGGAACCTCGATTTATAGCCTTTTATATCATAAAAATTATAAATCATGCAAAATCAATTCACTTTATCCCAAATTTTCCACTCTACATGTCTAATATGCATATGAGGTAACATAAACATTTCAAGGTCAGATTCGAAGTTAAACTATTTTTAGTCATAAAATCCCATTTTATTGATAAAATCGTCATTTTATACTAAATAAATATTTAAATGTACAATAAAAATCCATAATCTAAATTTATGACCTAAAACACTTTTAGGACTAGAATGTTTAACATGCAAAATAATTTAGTGGCTTTATCATATAAATCACAAATTTTATAGTTTTATTTTAAAGTTTAAAACTCATAAAAACTAATAAAAAACGATTTTGCATGTAAAACTAACTCTTGATGTCAATTGTAAAGTTCATATACCTCATTAATCATATTAATGTTCAAAATTAACTCTTTAATTAAATAGATCTACTACATGCAAAAACTATATTTGAAGAAGGTTTTCCTTACATTGAGTTTTCGGAAATAATTGACACAAAATTAGTCACCTACCAATTTTGTTCTTGGGTTTATTATCACAATGGATAAACTATAGATCGCAAAATCCTCCAACACGTACGCACCAAGACTTAGCCCGAGACTCTACTAACTATTTAGGTCTAGAAATAAATTTGTAGAAAACTTAATTAATAATATATTAATAAATTTTACTACACTAGCAAATATTTAGAATATTATATTTTAGTGAGATAATGCAACATTCAAAATGTAAGAACACTAGAACAATTTACCAGCACAAAAGTCCTCTTATTTTGAGGGGTTTGCCACGCCACCAAGAGAGAAGGAGGCGAAGTGATGTGACCTTATATAATCACTTTTTCTCTAATCAAAATGTGGAAAATACAAAAATCATTTTAACTTTTTCATATGATTTTGACACTACACAAATAAAATCATATTTTATTTTCCTTTTTCTTCTTAATGGTCATCCACACTACAACACATCCCGCCACTTCCTGACGCTCTTTTGGTCAATTTTTGACACTTTTAAGCGTCGGCATTTTTTTTCTCGACGCTTCATAAAGCGTCAGTATTTGGGGCGTCAAGATTTTCCGACGCTTTTAAGTGTCGACCTTGGCGACGCTTTTTGTGTCATGAGCCATGACGCCTTTAGGTGTTAGTCTTTCTCGACGCTTTTTTGCGTCGATTTCTTAACTTTCTCGACGCTTTTCCTGTATTGAGAAAAGACACTACGTATGCTACGACTTTTGTCAATACACGATTAAATTAATTAAGCTATATATATAGATTACGAAATGATATCATAGTACATTATATATATAAACAACATTATATATGAATTAATATGACAATAATATATACCAAACCAAAATTATATAGCATAAATTAAAATTGCATTATCAAATTACATGTTTTCAAAAAGTCAAAAGAATTATTGTAATTGTTTTGTTCATCCGAACAATAGAAATTTTTCCACACAAAAATAATAAAATGTCTCGAAAGATTAAATAATTTACGACAAAAGGTACGACTAGCTAAACTACACCCAAAAATAATAAAATGTCTCGAAAGATTAAATAATCTACGACAAAAGGTACGACTAGCTAAACTACACCAAAAAAGGCGAATTCCAGATTTACTTGCTCCTCTCATCTCGATGCACCACCACCATTTGTCGAGTCCGATATCTACATGCAGAAAAAATAAATATCATCAAGTCAATCAATTAAGAAATTGTGCTACTAATAATGAAAAGTTGAAATCACAACACTCATCTGATCACGCACCATTGCATTTCTTGTTATTATTTTGTTTTATGGTGTGTTTGGATTGAGGGTTTTGGAGGGAAAAGAAAGGGAGGGAGAGTAAGGGATTTAGAATGCCTTGTTTGAATAGCAAATAAGGGTGGAAGAGAAAAGGAGAGGGAGAGATTTGGAGGGATTCATTTTCTCCTTTTCAAGATAAATTAAAATCTCTCCATAATAGGAGAGATTTGGAAGGAAATGTATCTAAACATCCATAACTTATTTTCCCTCCCCTCCCTCCCCTCCCTTTCTCTTCCCCTTTTCTCCCTCCCCTCCCTTTCCCTCCATTTTTGTTATCCAAACACATCAATAGTGTAATTTTGAGTCCAGCTAAACCAAAATCAACAGCATGCAAACCAAAAATAATGGGGTGAAAAAGTACTAACTACTAATACAATAATTAGTAAAAAAGAAATGCTCGTAATTTTCTTTAAAAGTAAACCCGTGAAACTTTTGTACGGTTTTAATTAAAACTACTAAAATAGTAATACGGACAAAGCATCCATCTGGAAAAAAACAAGTCTAATTATGAGACTAACGTGAACCCTTAACAACTATCCAGCTTGTTGAAACAAAGTGTTGTTATAAGCAAAACTTCATTTAGTCATTACAGTCATAATTCCACAATCTTCTCAATAATTCTGTTTATTGTTAATTATGCTAATTAATCAATCATTTGCTGGCTAATTACTTTATTATTTGCCAAATTTTACTATAAATATATCTGCCCATTTTTCATCTTTCACACGAAAACCAAAACAACATTACCTTCAAATCAGTCATTAAAGTCATTACAGTCATAATCCCACAAATCTTCTCATTTAGTCATTACAATCATTTCTTATTCTTCTCATTCCAATTATATTCAAATATTGAATAATAATAAATCCTGGCTAGGATATCTACGTCAATGCCATATTTATCAGAACCTTTCAAGAAGTTTCTGATCTTGGCATAAATACCATTTAGAATGAGCATCATTCCTATACGAACCATTCAGCATAGACAAAACCGAAACCAACATATAAGAAAATACTTCCGATCCTATAAGAACCATTCATCCCAGCATTGACGAAACCAGCTACCAACAACATCATACTACGATTCCAGCTCCGATCCAATGCAGACACATGTAATCAATTTAAAGCCAACATAAACGGAAAAATACCTGGGAATTCAAGGGTGATTTGAGCTGAGCTATCTCGGACGACGACATTCCAAGACTCATACCTTCCAAGATTTTATACAAAATGATATTCGTCTCATTCAGCTTGCTTTGCAGCTCTTCTTTGTCCTTGTTCAAACTTAGAACAACTTTTTTCATATTCTGGAGTGTCAAAGAGCTATTATCCCCCTTTTCGCTAGTCTCTTTCGTTAAGATACTATGCACTCCAAATACACCAGTTCCTTTCACACCGAAACCATAGCCTAAAGGGCGTTTAGGGATATCTTGCTCATACATTAGTTTGCTGAAAGCTTCATTTTGAATTTTCACTTTGGGCTTGGTAGGATTAGTCGCAAGTTGAGATTCAACATATGTATCAGCATCAAACTGCACACATTTAAAAAATGCTAAGTATGTGAAATTTACAAGAAAATTTAGAGTACATCAAACTTTATTTTTGAATATGTGTACCACAAATTCTTCCGTTGCGGTATCTTTCCCATATGGCCCATCTTTCGTCTTATGAGTTTGCTTAAAAACCTCCAATGCAGTTGGCTTCCTTTTGTTCTTTTCTTCCTGTTAGTCATGACCACATAAATACTTAGCTTCTACCTACTAACGACTATTCGCCTAAGGTGGCATAGATTCAGAGTAACTTTGATTTATGTCTTGCGACCTTCGTAAACAGGGTTTGTATGGGCAGATTTTTGGTGATGATGAGCTATGGCTAGTCGAAGGGAATAATGCAATAGGAATTGTCAACCCCTTGTCAGGGTTAACAAATATCTCTAGGCCACAAGAGTAAGTAACTGGAAATGCGAGGCCACGCTCGGATGGTATCTATGATAGATAATTTCGGTCAGACAATTATATCTCCAGATCGAGAAAACCACTCATGATATGATCAAGTGCAAGTACGACTTGCAAGACACCTTGCGTTGAGTGGGAGATATAGTAATAGAACAAGAGAATTGGTGACGCACACTTGTCTTGGACAAGTGGGAGATTGTTGGAGGTTGTGTCCTCGACAATAATGTGATCACATGTTTAAATCTCATATTTAAGAATACAATTGGGAAAAGTTACTCTTTGTCAACTGATTACCATTTAACGGAATGATTGGCTGTCTAGAGTTTGACATTATCGTCATATGATGGTGGTAATCAGTTGATCCCTTAAGGTCATATCTTTAGGGAATCAGTCTTAATTGATTATTTAGTTGATCGTATGTAGATACGGATTAATTAAAGCCTTGAAATTAGAAATGATTTTGTTAGTAGATGACTTGTCTTGTTGTAATGAGATTATAATAACACTCGGTCCAAGTAATCGAATTGTTCTATTACTTATAGTTATTTTATTGTTTACGAAACAATTAAAATGAGAATGAACGGTTTATCGTAATTGCAGATAGTTGTATTTAAATTATGATGACGTATTTTTATAAGATAGTAATTAAGAATTACTAGTGAAATTATTTAAACGTTACAATTTTGTATTTTATGAATTTTAAATAGGTTAAAATTGCATAAATATTTAATGAGTCAAGTGTCATGTAACATATGTGACATGTTCCAAAAATAAAAATGACCAACATAATATGGGCACCACATTAGGGCCATTGTAGCAATGTAAATGGGAAGGAGAAGGGAAAGAGCGAGTGTTCTTATCTAAGTAAAAAACTAATGATTATAAAAGCATAATTATTACCCTAGCCTTTCACCTGGTTGCCTTGTGAAGGCAAATATGTAAGAATTGAGAAGTTTTGTAACACCCCCATTTATTTAAGATCCTTTACCAAGACATTCTCAAATAAATAGAGCTGTTACCATCTCAGAATGTCCGAGGTAGTTAATAACAAAGTAAAACAACCAAAGTACTTTATATAAAACTGATAAAATTTAAAACTTGTTTATTACAGTTACTACATAACGGAAAGGAAAATACAACTGATGACTTCTCTAAAGGTGATATAATTCTAAGTCGGTCCTTAGTATGCATCTCACATTCCTGCCCCAGCTCCTAACTCATCTGTCTCTGACCTGTAGAATCTACTCCCCATTCCGGATCATCGTAGGTGTACACGAATACACTGTCAACCTCGCGGTTGAGTAGGGTAACACAATAATTATAATGCAACAATTATGATATGCAAATGCAATGATATGCTCGAGCTCAATCTAAATCTCAATCTCAATCACAAATCTCAATCTCAAACCCGAAATACCAAGCCATACCGAACCTCCCGGCAGACTATAATCGGTCGTCACCGAACACCAGCTCAATAGCTGATAAGACACCAGGCCTGGTCTACAGAACCACCCTGGGCTTTATATCAGAACAATATCTGACCATAACTTCCTCAGTAACCAATGTATATGCTATGCTCATGAATGCAACGATATAATTATTCAATCATGCTATCAAATAATGAAATGCTCATGTCATTGCCAATAATCCACAATCAATCCAACCCATATCCTTCTCATATAAATCATATTCAGCATCCATAACACACAATACCATATCCATTCATAACACATCATAGAGTATAAGGTCAGTGTACCCTACCTGGATAGCAAATATAATCCCATCACGCAGCTAACATCCAATCAGTAGCATCACTCCATCACATACTCAACACCTAATTAATAAAATAATATACTTAATTACTAACTAATACAACTACGTAAACAAATATAATATATCAATTATTTAAATTAACGATTTAAATAATATATTACGCATAACGAGACCGTATAAAACATTTCTACTTCAATAATTAACTTACCCAACCTGACCTCATTATTGTTATAACTAAATTCAATAAAATACTCGAACATAGAAAATTTAATCGAACTATTGATAACCGTCACATTCTTATATAAAATTTACATAACAACTTATACACATAATTATTATAAACAATATTTACCAATAATAATAATTAATTAAGCACACTATAACAACTATAATAATAATAACATTAATAATAATAATAATAATAATAATAATAATAATAATAATAATAATAATAATAATAATATAATATGTCGACAACGATAACGACAACAACATATAATACTAATAATAACAAAAATAATAACAATAACAATAATAATATCAAACTAGTAGTAGTATACGGACAAACAACATAAACTAACTAACTAATAATAATAATAATAATATTAATAATGGCCAGACCAACAATAACACCACATACCATACTAATAATATAATAATAATAATAATAATAATAATTATAATAATATAATAGTAATAATAATACATAGGCGGCAACGACAATAAACCAAAAAGACGTACGCATACCATCTATAGTAAGCAAACGTGAACAATGGCCAGATGCAGCCCTTTTCCCGACACCACCACCACCAACCCGGTCCCCGAGAACTACCACCACTGTACCCAACCTCAACTACGTACTACCCACTACAACTTCTACCCATTAGCCACCACCATAGGCCACCATACCCGCTCTAAACAGGCTGTCGAAATAGCCTGCACACAACCCGTAAACTCCGTTCCCCTGCTACTCCCGTGTACACCCCTTCCTTCTCTCATTTATTTCTCTCACCACCATGCCCCAAACCTCCCTGGCCACCACCATCATCACCACTGACCCACGGTGGTTTCAGGGGTGGTAAACATGAGTCCTCGTTCTCCCATAAAACAACACAAACGCATCTTGAAAAGCTGCTGAACACGCACCCATACCCCTGTTTCTGCCCTATTTTTAACGTGTTTAAAGGCTATCAAAACCAGGTTCTCCGACCACCACTCACCACCCTACCACCACGATTCTAAACTATGAACACCCTATAACGACAAATCAGGGACTCGTACCAAAACAAAGTAAAAAAAAACTGTTCGAATATACAATTCAAAACAACGCAGAGTAACATAATATACGATTGTCGACAAAACAATTCCTTACTGTGGTCACGGTGGTTGAAGATGATGGTGATGATGATGATGATGGCGATGCAGTCTTCTCGTTCTTACTAAACCTCACGGTGGTTGTAGGCTGATTAGGGTTTTGATATGTCAATGTTGGGAGGTAGTTTTTGGTATGTCGATGTTGAGGTTTGATAGGGTTTCTTTTTTTGTTTTGTTTTTGATTAATACGGTTCTCACAACCAATTCGAGCCCAAGCCCATCATGTGTTAGTCATAACCCGAGTCTAATAGCCCATCACGCATCTTGAGGATTTATATATCTATATCACGTTCTTAACCCGTAACATAAAATAAACGAGTACGTAAAAATATAAATTAAATATAAAAAGGTATTACAAGTCTAAGAATATAAATATAAATTATTCTTACATAGGAATATATAAAGAATATCGTAATTAAATACAATTACGACTTAAATGAAAATAGAAATTACGTATAGATGAGAAATAAATATAAAATATGAAATATATTTAATTATAAATATATTATCAAAATAAAGAAATACGAATAAAATGACATTTTATGAAATAATCATCAAATATAAAATGATTATGAAATACGAAATAATCGTAGAAATACGATTTATAAAATAATAATAGTTTACGTAAAATACTTTATAAACATTCCATTTGAAATAATTGTATAAAACCTGGTTTGACTGCCGTTGACCGAGGCTAATATACGAGATATTACAGTCTTCCCTCCTTCAAAATGAACTTCGTCTCGAAGTTCGTCACCCGTAACGATAACAAAATACTCCACAACATAACAGAAATACAAGTAGTACATATATATAAACTCTAAAACGCGAAGTGTTACATTCTATCCACCTTAAGAAACTTTGCCCCCAAAGTTTAACATACGCCAGGAGTACAGACACTTCAAGAACCGGAACATTGACTGAAACATAACAAATTAAAACAGCAGACTCCATGCATGGTAAATCTCAGTCAGCCAATCACAACATACCACTTAGCCAGATCGTAAAACAACAAGATTTTACAATCCTATCCTCCTTAAGACATGGTTACGTCCCTGTAATCTCATTATAATATTTCACATCCAATACTCATGGAGATCACCGAAACAACAGTCACAAATCATCCGACACGCTAATTACTCTATACTGGTCAACTAGCATGCGGCTTTTAAAGCAACAAACATACTTGTCAATTTAATGCTACGCAGTAAAACAAAATCAAGGTAACTAACACTTATATACCCTTTGAAATTTTAACACAACTTAACACATTTACACTTATGTAGACAAAAACTCATAGTTCATATTATAGAAGCAAAATCATGTTTATGCACACAAGTTTTAGAAACGACATTAGGCAAATATTTGATTAATGTAAGTAAACACGGAGCAATAACATATTTCACGAGATATACACCAATCATAGACTAGCAAGTCAGCTTAGCATTTTTAGGTATAAATAAGTTAAAATCACATAGGTACATTTCCCATCTACTCACATTACACCATTTGTCATAAAACAAGTAATATATATAACTTGCAAGCAAAGAGGTTTATATCATGTGGAACAATTTCATGTTCAGGAAAAATTTCATCAACATGTAGCTACAGATTCTTTTATGTCGCAAAATAATTTTCATAATTATCATACATCAGCTTTATCATGGATTATCACTTTGAAAACATTTTGAAACTTTCAAAACGATGAAGTTGTTATTAATGGCAATTTATAAACACGAATCAACTGACGATTTTACAAGTTACAGATCAAAAAAAAAACTTGCATTCCCACAATTCTCATGTCAACCAAATTACTAATTCAATATTTTATGATCAGATTTAAACATAACAATATGTAATTCACCTTGTGGCATAACAATAGCGTCGGTATAAATGAAACTAACTTTATATAAAACTCACCAATAATGAGTAAGGTTATACTATCATATAATAAAGTTCATATTCATATCATATGCCTACTGTTCAGGCTACTAGTGTCATAACAGAATATTACATGGTACATCACATAATTCATATTTGATTAAAATTTTATATTTAAAACTTTACCATTTCAACAATCATACATCACGCAACAACTTCCAAAAATCATAATTAAATAAACGCTTAACTATTTTGCGAGCTATTATATTTTTTAGAAAATATAATGAATTAACTAAACATAGGAAAAAGAATCGAATGCAAAGTTTAAGGGAATTATTTATAACAAATTTTACAACTCAGTTGGTCTGAACAGAAACTTTTCAGCAATTAGACAGAAAAATTGGGCAACTTGCAAAATTACTATTAAATAACGGCTTGTTAAGATTTTACGTAGCTTATCATTTTGAAAACGTGAATGAATATTCTAAATAATGGCGTTGGAATTATGCATAAACAATAACTACGTTTTAAATGATTTCTTTTGCAAAAACATGGGTCAAAACGGAACTGTACAGTGACAATTTGACCACTGTCGACTAAAATATTTATTTCTCTCAAAATATAACTCGTATACACATGAAACCAAAAGCATTGAGAAACTAAGTCAGAAGATTATCACACATAAAATTTTCACATTCATATAGAAAACACATTTTAAATGGCAGCCCGTACAAACAAGGTAACATTCTGAAAATTTATTAAACCTTTTTGTTCCTTAAAATCACTTCACATTATCACATTTACATACAACCATTCTTTTTCCAAACATGTTGACATATCATCGAAGCAGAGAAATCACGTTGCACCATATTAACATTTATCCATCGTTTCAAGCTGTAATTGTCATCTAAAACACGGTAAAGATTGCGAAACAGAAAAGTAAATCAACTAATTGACTGAATAATTCTATATAACACATAACTATATGACACTCATGGCTTGGGGTATCACATTCCGCATATCACTAGACATGGATTACTATAACACATAAGTATGCTCATTCATATCCAAATACCAGCCAATATATTACATAATTACGATAGTCATTTAATAACCAGATATCATATGGACAAGTCAGAAGACTAAATCATATGATTACTTCACTCTATCTATGGCTCAATAAATATAGGTCCATACTCATATACACATACTCATGTTCTCAATACTTGAAAATCATATATCTCAATCAACATTTAATATAATTCTCATACAACACAGATCTCCAACCATATTTCACATCATACTTACCTCATTCCTTTTCTGCGGAGACGTTAGTTTAATATATATATATATTGGGTCATGTCCTTTATTCTATACTACCCATGCTCTACATCTCTCAAGGGTGACCAGGTTAGACTGAAAGGGCCGGTGGCTTGGTTTGAGGGGGCCCCTAACTCATCCCAATCCTGGGGGCTCCAAACAGTTACTAACCTAGGGTTCATTTTATTAGACTCTTCCTACGTTCATTATTATTCATTTGGTCTAGGCCTGAGGATCGTTCGCTCTGATACCACTTTGTAACACCCCCATTTATTTAAGAGCCTTTAGCAAGACATTCTCAAATAAATAGAGCTGTTACCATCTCGGAATGTCCGAGGTAGTTAATAACAAAGTAAAACAACCAAAGTACTTTATATAAAACTGATAAAATTTAAAACTTGTTTATTACAGTTACTACATAACGGAAAGGAAAATACAACTGATGACTTCTCTAAAGGTGATATAATTCTAAGTCGGTCCTTAGTATGCATCTCACATTCCTGCCCCAACTCCTAGCTCATCTGTCTCTGACCTGTAGAATCTACTCCCCATTCCGGATCATCGTAGGTGTACACGAATACACTGTCAACCTCGCGGTTGAGTAGGGTAACACAATAATTATAATGCAACCAATTATGTTATGCAAATGCAATGATATGCTCGAGCTCAATCTCAATCTCAATCACAAATCTCAATCTCAAACTCGAAACACCAAGCCATACCGAACCTCCCGGCAGACTATAATCGGTCGTCACCGAACACCAGCTCAATAGCTGATAAGACACCAGGCCTGGTCTGCAGAACCACCATGTGCTTTATATCAGAACAATATCTGACCATAACTTCCTCAGTGACCAATGCATATGCTATGCTCATGAATGCAACGATATAATTATTCAATCATGCTATCAAATAATGAAATGCTCATGCCATTGCCAATAATCCACAATCAATCCAACCCATATCCTTCTCATATAAATCATATTCAGCATCCATAACACACAATACCACATCCATTCATAACACATCATACTGTATAACGTCAGTGTATCTGATGAGCTATATTTTGGTCATAATTTTCATTGTCTTTTCTTCATTTTTTTGGTCCCGATTCGACCTCGTTTTGCGTGCCTTTGCTCGATTTTACGCCCATTGCCTCGACTATTCCTATTTGGTTTCCATTTTGTAGGTATTGTGGCGAGAGCAAAGAAACGGGAGCAAACGAGACGATTTTGGAGCGAAATGTGAAGAAATAATGAAGAAAGTCCCCAGGCCCTCTCAGCCGGTCCCAGACCGGCAGCCGGTGGGCCGGCTGGGAGCATTGACTTGACTTTGGGCGAAAATTGGTTAAATGTTACAGAAATTCTACAATTGACTATGAGCCGGTACCCGACCGGCAGCCGGTCGGTCGGCTGAGGATCGTGCATACCTTCAAATAATGTCAAAACTTCAGACCCTTAAGAAAAGACTCCCAGCCGGTGGCCAACCGGCAGCCGGCCCACCGGCTGGCTGTACCTGTGCACTGAAAAAATTGAAGAAAAAAAATAGAAGTGGATTTTCAGCCTCCCAGCCGGTACCAGACCGGCAGCCGGCCGGTCGGCACAGGATCAAGCCCAATGAAGGATTTATCATTTGTTTACGTTTTGACTCTTAGCCGGTCACATGACCGGCAGCCGGTTGACCGGCTGAGAGTCAATTTCCAGATTTTCGCACATTATATAAACCCGCACTTAGTCTATTTTGAGGACAGATCTTTTACGCAATTTTCTTTTCCTATTTTAGGTTTTTTACTGTTCCGTTCATATACTCTTAGCCATCAAAACTCTCTGAGAAACTTTAATCTTTCCTTAGTTTTCATTTTAATCTTGTAGTTCTTGATAATCCTTCCTCAGTCACTTTCCTCGTCATTGTTCTTAGCAATTGTTCTAGGGTTTTTGGTTGTATTTGGGAGCATTTGAAAGGATCTTCCATTTGTAATCAAAGTTCATGCCTTTATTCAATTGTTTGGTATAATCTTCCTAATCTTTACTTTGTTTTTACATTACTTCAAGTTTTGCTTAAATCAATTGTTTACCTTTGCTTGTTCATCATGTTTAGCACTTGTTTACCTCTTGTCCACATGTTTTTCCTTACCATGAGTGAGTAGACTTATACCTAGGGTTAAGGGGGAAATTGGGTGTTGTTAGATGATAAATTTATGCCAGTTTGTTGATTAGTTGTTCTCGATAAAGGGGTTTTCCATTTGTTGCATGCAAGGTGTTTGATGATTTGCTTCAACGAAAGTTGATCTTTGATTTTAGCGTGACTTTCCTTTAGCGACGGTTGAGGGTTTGTCTTAGTATGTTTTATGGTTGGTTGTGGGTATTTGTAGCGAAAGCTAGGGTATTCCGACCTAGGTTTAGTCGACTCGAGAGAAGAGACTTACCGAGACCACTTACTTGAGACCAATTAGTTCACTTTCTAGTATTTTCGTCTACCCATCTTAGTGACCCCCGACACCCTAGTTGACCTTTAATTGATTTTTCATCATCTTAGCTTTTACTATTGCTCATTAGTTGTTAATCACTCTCAAACCTTATTACCCTGACTTAGGCTTCAATTAGAACTAGACTAAACGATTATCCCCACCATCTTCGTGTTCGACCCGAACTAAATACTACTTTATTTTTTTCGGGTTTTATAAATCTTGTTTGATGCCGGTAGTGACGGCAAAAACCAGCCATCAAAATGGCGCCGTTGTCGGGGATGGTGCTAGAGATTGTTTAGTTTAGTTTAGTTTTATTTTTAGCTTTAGTTAGTTGTGCTTTCTTGGTTTTGGTCAAAGCTTTCTTAGTTAAGTGTAGAGTGGTTGTTATTTTACTCTCCCTAGTGCCTAAAAAACACTAGGACGACTAATCTTTGTGCTAAGTTTTTATGCCAAGGGGCGATTCAACTTCTTTACTTTCAAGCTCCGAACCGGAAAGGCTTTTTCGAGCCTTAAGGAACCGGACCTTAGCAAGAGTGAGGATTGCTTCCCAAGCATCAACTAGTCAAAACAACCCACCTCCTTCACCCGAACCACAAAGCCCAAATCATAACATTCCAAGCCCAACCTCCGAAAACTTCGACAACCCATTCTACCAATCACCACCACCCTAACCTCACATTCCAAACCACCTACAAATTCCCATAATGGCCACCCTTAGAGATCACAATCGCCCAAACCACAATGATACAACAAACCCCATCAATTTTGGCACTCTTGTGCCACAAAACTTCGAGATTCACCCTTCTCAAATGAGCTCCATTGAGAAGAATGCTTTTAGTGGAGCCTCTCACGAGGATGCCCACGGGCATTTGAGAAAGTTTAAGGGCAAAGTTGTCATGATTAAGAAGACGGGAGTGCCGGAAGAAACTTTGAGGTTAATGCTCTTCCCCTACTCATTGACGGACAAGGCGGATAGGTGGTTGAACATTCATCCCCCAAATACCTTTACTACTTGGGATGACTTAGCCACGGCTTTTCTTGCTAAGTACTATCCATCCTCTAAAACTGCCATGCTCCGTAATGAGATCACCCAATTTCAACAAGACGAGGGGGAAAGTTTGGGAGAGGCATGGGATCGGTATCAAGACTTGCTTGCTAGGTGTCCTCATCATGGGATACCTACATGGTATACCACTCAAACTTTATTTCAAACACTTCTCCCTCGCACAAAGGAGATGGTGAATGCGTTCGCGGGAGGTAGTTTTGACCACCTCACGAATGAAGATGGGACCGAGCTTATCAAGAAGATAGTGGATTCCGAAAAAAACTATGGTACAAGAGGAAATTCATTGAGAAGAAGTAGTAAATACCCCAATGAGAGCCTCTCCAACTCCAAAGCAAATGAAGAAACAAATGCCATAATTGATTTGTTGACAAAGAAGTTGGAGGAGTTAACAAAGGGGTCTTCAAGCAAAGAAACCAAGGGGAACACTCTGGGAATGTACCAAGTGCACAATGTTGTTTCATGTGACTTGTGTGGAGGGAGTGGGCACACATTCGATGTATGTGCCAATAATTCGTATGAGGGAAGTGGGAGTGAAGAGGAGTTGTATGCCTTCCAAGCATTCAACAACTCGAGGAGTCAAAACACTTTCAACCCAAATTCCAATTACTACCATCCGGGCATTCGAGGGAGCCCTTACATGAGATATAAGAGTACAAAAGTCTTGAACCCGCACCAACTTCAACAACCCAAGGTTCAAAATCCACCCGGTTTCCAACCAAGGGGTGGAAAATTCAATCCAAGAAACAATTACCACAATCAAAACTTCTACCAAGGGAATCAATCAAATCAAGCCAACCAAGGCTTTCCACAAAATTTCAATGACCCGAATTTCAACCCAAATTTCAATAATCAAAACCAACAAAATTTCAATCCACCAAACCAAAATCTCAACCAACCATCATTCCAAAATAATTCCAACAACCCCAATCAAAACCAAAACAACTACAACCACAATCCACAACAAAATTTCAATAACAACCAAAATCTCAACAACCCAAACTACAATCCAAACTTTAATCAAAACTTTCCATCAAACAACCAAAATCAAAACTTCAACAACCAAGCTCCAAGAGGAAACTCTCAAGGCGGGGGTGCCAGGAACGATTATGGGTTCCCCTTGCCCCTCACCAATGCACCTCATCAAGACACGACAAGTGATTCCCAAGTGGGGGAGTTGTTGAAACTTGTCAAGAACATGCAAGCAACTCACACCCAAGAAATGGCGAATTTGAAGAGTGTCAATCAAAGAGAAATACGGGAAATGGAGGCTCGAGTTGCCTCTCAAGCTCTAGCAAACCCACAAAGGCCACCGGGCGGCTTTCTTGCCCAAGGCCAAAGTTCTAAGGATGCCTCACATAATCACCAAGCACATGCGATGATCTTGAGGAGTGGTACGAAGCTAGAGGACCCGTACAAAGACTATAATTTTGGTGAAGAGGAGCCCATTTTGGAGCTTGTGAAAGAGAAGGAAAAGGGAGTTGATGCAAGCACTTCAAGGGATAATGAGTATTATGTGGAGGACATCCCTTATGAGGAAAAAGAAGAAGAGGATATCTTGGAGGAAGTGGATGCTAGACAAGAAGAGTTGGTTGCACAACCAACTACTAAGGTAACAAGCAAATCAACACCCACCAAGGTACTATCTAACCCTCAACCTACTAGCTTGCCTTATCCTTTAAGGGCCTTGAAGGGAAAATAAAACTTCAAGCTCACCAACTTTTGTAAGATGCTTGAACAACTTGAAGTGATTCTTCCCTTTACGGATGTGATTTTGAATATGCCGACTTACTCAAATTTTTTGAAAGAAATCTTGTCGGGAAAGAGGACCTTGGGTAACCAAGAAGTAATGGCTATGAAAGAGGAGTGTAGTGCACTTCTCCTCCAAAAGGTGCCAAAGAAACTTGGTGACCCGGGTAGCTTCTCTATTCCTTGCATAGTCGGTGATTTTCCTATCTCTCGTGCTCTTTGTGATTTGGGAGCTAGTGTTAGTGTGCTCCCCTTGAAAGTTGCTAAAATAATTGGTATGAATTATTTGGTTCCAACAAGCATCACCCTCCAATTGGCGTATAGGTCCGTCAAGCGCCCTTTAGGGGTGCTTGAGGAGGTACCCGTCAAGGTGGGTAAACATTTAATTCCCGCCGATTTTGTTGTCCTTGATATCCCGGAGGATAGCCACACCCCCATCATCTTCGGTAGGCCTTTCTTGGCTACCGGAGGCGTCTTGATAGACGTGAAGAATGGACGGCTCACCTTTAGGGTTGGGGATGACAAAATTGAATTTAATCTTCCTACTATGATGAAAGGTCCAAGACATGATGAGACATTCACATTGGACATTGTGGAACAAGTGGTAAGAGAAATGGAAGAAGTGGAAGAAGACAAAGAAAGTCACATGGAGCAATTGTGTGGCATCTCAACATGTGAGGACAAAGGGATGGATGAAAACCTCGAGCTTGATGATGATGAGGTAAAAAAAGTTGAGGGAATGCTCCCTCCAAAGGTACAACTCAAACCCCTTCCTCCCTCCCTAAAGTATGCCTTTCTTGGGGAGGGAGAGGCTTACCTGGTGATTATCAATGCTAACCTCAATGAGAACCAAGAATCCAAGCTCCTTTCAATCTTGAAGGATCATAGGAGCTCATTAGGGTATAGCCTTGACGACATCAAGGGGCTAAGCCCGAGTCTTTGCATGCATAGAATAATTCTTGAGGAAGGGAGTAGACCTAGGGTTGAAGGTCAAAGGAGATTGAATCCCAAGATGGGGGAAATAGTGAAGGGTGAAGTTCTTAAGTTACTTGAGGCCGGCATCATCTACGAGATCACGGATAGCCAGTGGGTGAGCCCCGTCCATGTTGTCCCCAAGAAGGGGGGTGTAACATTGGTTACACAAGAGGATGAGACTCTCCTACCGACTCGTCCGGTGACGGGTTGGAGGATGTGTATTGATTATCGCAAGTTGAATGCGGCCACTCTCAAGGACCATTTCCCAATCCCCTTCATTGACCAAATGTTAGAGAGACTAGCGGGGCATTCATACTATTGTTTTCTCGACGGTTATTCCGGGTTTTTTCAAATCCCTATTCACCCGGAAGACCAAGAGAAAACAACTTTTACATGCCCCCAAGGAGTGTATGCTTATCGGAGGATGTCATTCGGGTTGTGTAATGCACCCGGCACCTTTCAAAGGTGCATGATGGCCATCTTTGCCGATTTTCTTGAGAAGAGTATGGAGGTATTCATGGATGATTTTAGTGTCCATGGTGACTCTTTTGATCTTGGGCTTGCTAATCTGGAGAATATGTTGAAAAGATGTGAAGAGCATAACATTGTCCTCAATTGGGAAAAGTGCCATTTTATGGTAGAGGATGGGATTGTGCTTGGTCACATTGTGTCCAAGAGGGGGAAAAGTGCCATTTTACTAATGATTGTCTTGAAGCCTTTTCTAGGATCAAAGAGGCACTTGTGACGGCTCTTATCATCCGTGCTCCGGATTGGGAATTGCCTTTTGAGATCATGTGTGATGCGTCGGATTTCGCGGTTGGAGCGGTCCTAGGGCAAGTTGTGGATAAGAAGCACCATGTGATATATTATTCAAGCAAGACCCTTGACCAAATCCAAGCACACTATTCTACGACCGAGAAGGAGATGTTGGCGATTGTTCATGCCATTGAGAAGTTTAGACAATATCTTGTGATCTAGAGTGGTGGTGTACACCGATCACACCGCTCTAAGGCAATTGATGTTGAAGAAAGATTCTAAGACTAGGCTCTTCAGATGGGTCCTTTTGTTTCAAGAGTTTGATCCTGAGATTAGAGACAAGTCGGGGTCGGAGAATGTTGTTGCGGACCACTTGTCTAGATTGACTATTGAAGATCATGGTTTACAAGATAGGGATGGGCCAATTAATGAATGGTTGCGCGAGGATAGCTTGATGGCTATAGGCAATAAGTTGCCTTGGTTTGCGGATCTAGCCAACTATCTTGTTAATGGCTTTATCCCCGAGGAATTGGACGCTAGAGATAGGAGAAAATTGAAGGTGGATGCTAAGAGATACTTTTGGGATGATCCTTACCTATTCAAAAAGTGTGGGGATGGACTCTTGAGGAGATGCGTGTCCAAAGAAGAGGGGCTTGAGATAGTGGATAGGCTTCACAATTCCGCCTATGGAGGACACTTGGCGGCTTCTCGGACTATAGCCAAGGTGCTCCAAGGAGGGTTCTTTTGGCCTTCTATGTACAAAGACATTCACGATGTGGTTAGATCTTGTGACGCATGTCAAAGGTCGGGCAACATTGGTAAGAGGAATGAGATGCCCCTCAAGACTATCTTGGAGATTGAGCTATTCGATTGTTGGGGGATTGACTTTATGGGACCTTTCCCCAATTCTTGTGGGAATGAATAAATCTTGGTGGCGGTGGATTACGTCTCCAAGTGGATAGAAGCGGTTGCCTCCCCCACCAATGACTCCAAGGTAGTTGTGAAGCTCTTCAAAAGCATAATCTTTCCCCGTTTCGGAGTACCCCGAATTGTGATTAGTGATGGAGGTTCCGACTTCCGGAAACACACATTCAAGACCCTTCTAGCCTCTTATGGAGTGACCCACAAGGTAGCACTTGCCTACCACCCTCAAACTAGTGGGCAAGTCGAGGTTTCAAATCGTCAAATCAAGGCTATCTTAGAGAAAGTGGTACACAAGAACCGGAAAGATTGGTCCCAAAAGTTGTATGATGTATTATGGGCTTTGAGGACGGCTAACAAGACACCAATAGGAATGACTCCCTACAAGCTTGTGTACGGGAAAGCATGCCACCTACCGGTGAGAAAAGATTCTTGCAAATGAGTGAGCTTGAAGAGCTTAGATTTGAGGCGTATGACAGTTCAAAACTCTATAAAGAGCAAACCAAGAAGTGGCATGATGCCAAGTTGATGAACAAGTATGTAAGCATAGGAGACCTTGTGCTCCTTTTCAATTCAAGGGTTAAGAATTTCCCGGGAAAACTTAGATCAAGATGGTCGGGTCCCTTCAAAGTAATGGAAATTTCACCTCACGGAGCTTTTGAACTTTGGAGTGAAGGCGCTGACACCTTCAAAGTCAACGGGCACCGGATCAAACATTATTACCAAGGGGATTCTAAAGGAACGATAGAAGTGATTGACCTCGGGGACCCACTCCCCGAGGAGGAATGATTCTAAAGGAGTTTGTTCGTGTAAGGTTTGGTGGAGTCACTTAATAACCACCATTTGTAAGTATTAGCTCCCTTTCTTTCATGTAGTTTGCATTTTAGTTCAATTTTTAGTTTGATTTCTAGCTTGCATGTGAGATTTGGAAGTGTTGGTTGCTTGTTTTTGATTAATTCTTGAGTAAAGTCGGAAGATGTTAGGCAAAATCGTTGTTGGCAAAATCGTTTTTTTTGTTCAAGTAAATTATTTTTCGAAATTGTGTACAGGTACTCCCAGCCGGGTGACCGGCCGACGGTCCCATACCGGTTAAGAGTACCTGGGCACATTTCTGTTTTTGATGATTTATTTGGCAGATTTCATATTTTGCACTCCCAGCCTACGCCAAACCGGCGGCCGGTCCACCAGCTTAAAGTCATTGTGCCTTATTAAAAAAAGACGAAAATTCAAAGAAGCTCGATTTTTAGCCGGTAGGCCGGCAGCCGGTCCACCGGCTGAGAATCGTGAGGGTGTGTCCAAGATTGAAGAAAAAGGAAGAGAAGAAGGATCCCCAGCCGGTCGGCCGGCAGCCGGTCCGCCGGCTGGGAGTTTTTGTAAGATAAGACAAGAAGAAGAGAAGGCTGAAAGAGGAAAATGAAGACCGATTTTGAGCCGGTCGGCTGGCAGCCGGTCTACCGGCTCATAATCAGATATCATTCAAAAAGGTCGAAAAATTTGAAATTCCTAACCCTAACTCTGAGCCGGTCTACCGGCAACCGGTGCCAGATCGGCCGAGAGTCACCTGCTCGCGAATTAAAAGCCTCGACTCCCCTCATTCTTTCTCATTTCTTCCTCTTTCTTTCTTATTTCCCCCTTCTCTCTTACATTCCCAACCTACAAAAACTCCATAAAACATCCCAAATCAAACCCATTTCAACCCCTCATCAAATCCCTTCAATTTCACCATGTCAGGAAGGACCGAGAGGAGATCAAAATCGCGACATGACCCGGCGGTTGAACAAGAAGTGCAAGATGTGCTTGATAGCAGCCACATTGGTCCTGATCCGGACTTTCCCGGTCTCCAATTCGCAACTATCCAACAAAAAGGTAACTTCACTTATTTCAAACACCGCCCCCTTCACCCGACTCGGTTTATCGATAGGGTCTCTATGAGGGAGTTAAGGATTGATAAAATTACTGGGGCACTTTTTGATGGTATGGGAATGAAAGCCTTGTACGATACTAGACCGGTTCACACCTCCCACCGTTTGACTTGGGAATTTTTTAGCTCTCTTGTGGTTACCAAGAACCGGGGTCTCGGGACGGTAGTTTTGTTAGAATTCCGTCTTATGAATAGGCTACATCGTTTTACTTTGGAGGACTTTGCCTTAATTTTTGGTCTTAATGGGAAATTGCCTATTCATCCTCCGAGGGATTTGACACGGAGGCTATTTGGACAGCCATTACCGGTTTAGTGAGTGATAGAACAAAGAAGAAGCCGGCTAATAGGGTGCATTTGGCACCAATTAGGATATGGCACCGGTTCATGGGGTGGACCGTCTTATCTCGGGATGAGCCACATAATTTCACAACTGCGGAGCTTGAGATCTTGGGATCTTATCTGATCAGTGGGCCGAAGCTAAACATTGCCCATCATATGGCTCTTCATTTGAGCCGGTTGGCCACCCAACCTCAGCTTACCACCCCTATTTGTGTTGGCGGGATGGTCACCTTGATAGCCGACAACCTTTGTCAGAGGCATTTCACGGTGAATTTTATTCAGGGAGAAAACATCTTATCTCGCCGGTACATGCAGGAAGCCTTGGGGTGGATCAAATATAACCCCAATGACCGGCAAGAGTATTGGCAGATTCGTGTTAGCAACAAATTCAGAAATTCTGTTCCCTTGCCAAACACAGATAGGATGAGGGTAGTGCCTGGAAGTACCTCATACCTCCTTGACATTGAGGTCGATCCAGATGAGCTCCCACCTGATCAGCGCCCTCCCAGAGTTTATGCCCGTGATAGGGTCGGTACTACCACCTTCGACCTCCAGTTTCAGCAGCCCCCCGTCACCTTGCCTCCTTTTCAGAGTGGTCCTACATTTTTCCAGGGCTCCACCTCCAGTCCCGTTTCTCCTCCTCAGCCTTTGCCATTACACCAGGACCTCATTGATTTCATGGCCAGAGTTGATTTGAATATGAAGACGGCAGCTGACCTTGCTGATGAGCGCCAGGCATTGGCGGATGAGCGCCATCGGGATTTGACTTATAGGCTTGACTACTTGTACCACGATCAGGCCTATGGGACCTTCCCTAGCTATGACCAGTCTGTTCGTCAGGGGTACCATCATGCAGCCGGTGGTCATCCTTCTTACTACTTGCCTCCGTAGGGTAGATATGTGCCCCCTGAGGGTCGTTTTTATGGGGAGATTAATGTTGCTCCGGGCTACTTCTCTAGCCCAATCTTTCCTCCTAAACTCCGGAGAGATGGGGACTCAGGCCCTCCTAGGCATTCATCCTCCCGGGGCATGGTTGGTGATCCCGGAGCTAGTGGGTCGCATGCTTCACCCTTCTGCGACGTCATGCTCAACCCGGATGATTATATGCAAGTCGATGCTAGTGGAAATGTGAGCGGAGATGGCAATGGAGATGGAGAAGGTGATGAGGATGATGAGTGACCACCCTTAGTGGTGGTAGGTGATGTCTTTGCTCCCATTTGAAAATCCAAAACAAGTAATCCCCTAAATCCAAATTTCTCTTTAGTTTTGCATTTTCCTTTTTGCATGCATTTAGAGTAGTTAGTTAGTTTAGTTAGCTTGTTTTAGTTTCTTCTTTTACCTTTTCTTATCATTAGCATAGTTGCATTTAGTGGCATTCATTTAGATGCATTAGATTTACTTTTTGTACCATATTGTCACATGTAGTTTGCATACATGTAGATTAGAGCACTTAGTTTGCATCTTAGTTTAGTTTTTAGTTTTTCATTTCTTTTGTTTATCTTTGTTTTTATTGCTTTCATAAAAATCAAAAATCCAAAAAAATTGAAAAACCAAAAACACCAAAAACATGTTCTTTACTTTCCGGTTTTCCTCCTCACATTATGCACATAGATAAGTGTGGGGAGGAAGAACCGTTTATTTCAAAAAAAAATACAAAAACAAGTTTTTCTTTTCTTAAAAATTTCAAAAAAGCCAAAAACATGTTGTTTTCGTTCTTTTTCTTCATTTCCCCCTTGCACTTTGTTCCATTGAGGACAATGTAAATCTTAAGTGTGGGGAGGGAAAATATCCACTTTGTGAATATTTATTTGCTTTTGTAAATATAAACAAACTTCAAAAACACCAAAAAAAAAAATCGAAAAATTTTAAAAATTTCAAAAAACATGTTTTTCCTTTCTTTTGTTTTTGTTCCTTGCTTGCATTGTATATATATGTTTGTTGGACGAACAAGTGGCAGGTGCAACAACAATCCGAGGTATTAGGAGAATGAAGATGCTTGGTATACTCTTTCCTACTTCTTTCTTCCCTTCCCTATTTCTTTTTATGTTGATTGCATGAAGGAGAACGAGATTTTTGTGCCTTGGATGTTCCTTTGGGGAACTTGTGGTGGTTGTGGTTGATGTGCTGCTAGTTTAGTCATCTTCTTGTTGCATGTTTGATATGCTTGTTGTTTAGCTTACTTTAGTTTCACATGCTTTTCATTTTCATAGTTTTGTGAATATGTGTTAGTCGGTTTTCTGTTTTGCATTTGTTTGTAAGTATGCATAGGAGGTTGAATAGTGGAGGATATATGCCGTCAATGATGATATTTGTCTTGCTTGTGTCTTACCCCTCCTAATAGCTTGCACCGTTTGATCTCACCTTGTTAGGGTTCTTGCTTGCAAGGACCCGGAAGTCTAGGCTTAATGACCAAGTTTCGACCACCATGTGAGACCGTGTTAGACCTTGACTCGACCTAGGACCGACATTAGCTACTCAAATGTGAGGATAGAGCCTCCTTTTTAGTCGGTCCATCAAACCGACTCAGTTTAGGATTGTGAGTAGTCCTCCTTACGTGGTATGTTATGTCTATACGCATAAGTATGGCGCTCGTTCCTCATTTCTGTGTTTATGTTCATGTGCATGTGAGACAACTTTTGTTTAAATAAATCAACTTCACATTTGCCAAATTAGCCTTGTTTTGACCCTTGCATCTTATTCCCTCTTTTTGTTTAGCCACTTTGAGCCTTAGCCTTTTCATTTGGCCTTAACCACTAAATGAACTACATCCCCAAAAACACCTTTCCTTGATCAAGAATGGTTGCTTTTGTGGTACTTTGTTGGTGGTAGAGTCGGGATTTGGATGTTGGTTGGTGCACTCTTCCTCTTTGGTCACTACTTGTTGTCTTCTTGGTGAATGGAAGTTTGAGAAAAAGAAAAGAAAAGAAAAGAAAATGAAAAAAGAAAGAAAATAGAAAATCAAAGAAAAAAGTCGAAAAAGTTTTGAAAAATCCAAAAAGAAAAGTGTATATATGTGTGTTGAAAGAGAAAAAGGCTAGCAACAAATCCCTTCCATCAAGGGGAGATAGAAAAAGCCGTTGCTATAAGAATGTGGTCTTTTGATGTTTTTACACGCGTGCCGGGTTTACACATTTTTTGCATTTGATTTGGATTTCAAGTCTTATGTTAGGGTGTAGACGTTGTTCGGTGTTTTTAATAATGACCACTTTGTTTAAGGTTGTGATGGGTTCGTTTTTTCCAAAGTAAGTTGGGGTTTATGCAAATTTTGCTTGGTTTTGTTAAAACCAAAGTTAGGGCATAGACGTTGCTTAGTTGTTGTAATAAGGAGTTGTGTTGATTATGGCAATCATTCTTGTTTTTGAGCCTCAAATTCTAGAACGGTGCTTGCACCAAACCATTTTCACCCAACCCAAGCCCCGTTGCATCCTTGTTGTTGTTCTCATCATGTGCATTTGCATTTTCTCATGGATTTTTGGATGGAGTGTCGTTCTAGATTGCGAGCATGTTTCGCAAGTTGAGGTAGGTGAGTGATTTTGGTTACTTTTTGTCACAAAAATCACCCCCCTTTCTTTCCTTGTGTGTTGAGTGTCACCCGTGAGAGTCGGTACTTAGGGTTCTTTTATCGGTTATGGGTCTTGCATGGAGTCGAATCATGCGTGTGTCGTGTCATTCTTGGAAGTATAGCTTAGTGCTTCCGTTTACCCGCCTTGAATTAGTTTCTTGGTCTTTGGTGATGTCATTTTTGGTTGCTTGAGCTTGATTTAGGGGTTTGACACCGTGGTTAGACTTTGAGTCGGCATCCTCCGCTATAGACCTCCATTGTTTAGTTTTTCAAAACCCCGCTTAGATGACGCAAGCGGTTGGCTTTTCTTTTTCCCGATGCATGTTGCTTGTTTATATGTGTTTTGTTTTGACTTGTTTGCATCAAAAGTTTTGTAGCAAGACCAAACTTGCCTTGCAATAGGGCGTTCTTCCTCATGAATGTCAAATTGTGAGTTGAAAGGACTACGGGTGTCGCTAAACCCGATTCGGCTTCTAGTTAGCTTAGTCATTTTGTTTCATGTTTCTAAAAAGGGTTATATAGCTTCTTGATCTCTTACTCGAGGACGAGTAAGGTTGAAGTGTGGGAAATTCTGATGAGCTATATTTTGGTCATAATTTTCATTGTCTTTTCTTCATTTTTTGGTCCCGATTCGACCTCGTTTTGCGTGCCTTTGCTCGATTTTATGCCCATTGCCTCGACTATTCCTATTTGGGTTCCATTTTGTAGGTATTGTGGCGGGAACAAAGAAACGGGAGCAAACGAGACGATTTTGGAGCGAAATGTGAAGAAATAATGAAGAAAGTCCCCAGGCCCTCTCAGCCGGTCCCAGACCGGCAGCCGGTGGGCCGGCTTGGAGCATTGACTTGACTTTGGGCGAAAATTGGTTAAATGTTACAGGAATTCTGCAATTGACTATGAGTCGGTACCCGACCGGCAGCCGGCCGGTCGGCTGAGGATCGTGCATACCTTCAAATAATGTCAAAACTTCAGACCCTTAAGAAAAGACTCCCAGCCGGTGGCCAACCGGCACCCGGCCCACCGGCTGGCTGTACCTGTGCATTGAAGAAATTGAAGAAAAAAACAGAAGTGGATTTTCAGCCTCCCAGCCGGTACCAGACCGGCAGCCGGCCGGTCGGCTCAGGATCAAGCCCAATTAAGGATTTATCATTTGTTTACGTTTTAACTCTTAGCCGGTCACATGACCGGCAGCCGGTTGACCGGCTGAGAGTCAATTTCCAGATTTTCGCACACTATATAAACCCGCACTTAGTCTATTTTGAGGACAGATCTTTTACGCAATTTTCTTTTCCTAATTTAGGATTTTTACTGTTTCATTCATATACTCTTAGCCATCAAAACTCTCTGAGAAACTTTAATCTTTCCTTAGTTTTCATTTTAATCTTGTAGTTCTTGATAATCCTTTCTCAGTCACTTTCCTAGTCATTGTTCTTAGCAATTGTTCTAGGGTTTTTGGTTGTATTTGGGAGTATTTGAAAGGATCTTCCATTTGTAATCAAAATTCATGCCTTTATTCAATTGTTTGGTATAATCTTCCTAATCTTTACTTTGTTTTTACATTACTTCAAGTTTTGCTTAAATCAATTGTTTACCTTTGCTTGTTCATCATGTTTAGCACTTGTTTACCTCTTGTCCACATGTTTTTCCTTACCATGAGTGAGTAGACTTATACCTAGGGTTAGGGGGAACTTGGGTGTTGTTAGATGATAAATTTATGCCAGTTTGTTGATTAGTTGTTCTCGATAAAGGGGTTTTCCATTTGTTGCATGCTAGGTGTTTGATGATTTGCTTCAACGAAAGTTGAGCTTTGATTTTAGCGTGACTTTCCTTTAGCGACGTTTGAGGGTTTGTCTTAGTATGTTTTATGGTTGGTTGTGGGTATTTGTAGCGAAAGTTAGGGTATTCCGACCTGGGTTTAGTCGAATCGAGAGAAGAGACTTACCGAGACCACTTACTTGAGACCAACTAGTTCACTTTCTAGTATTTTCGTCTACCCATCTTAGTGACCCCCGACACCCTAGTTTACCTTTAATTGATTTTTCATCATCTTAGCTTTTACTATTGCTCATTAGTTGTTAATCACTCTCAAACCTTATTACCCCCACTTAGGCTTCAATTAGAACTAGACTAAACGATTATCCCCACCATCTTCGTGTTCGACCCCGAACTAAATACTACTTTCTTTCGGGTTTTATAAATCTTGTTTGATGTCGGTAGTGACGGCAAAAACCGGCCATCAGTATCCTACCTGGATAACAAATATAATCCCATCACGCAGCTAACATCCAATCAGTAGCATCACTCCATCACATACTCAACACCTAATAAAATAATATACTTAATTACTAACTAATACAACTACGTAAACAAATATAATATATCAATTATTCAAATTAACGATTTAAATAATATATTACGCATAACGAGACCGTATAAAACATGAATATTTCAATTAACTTAACCAACCTGGCCTCGTTATTATATTGTTATAACTAAATTCAATTAAATACTCAAACATGGAAAATATAATCGAACTATTGATAACCGTCACATTCTTATATAAAATTTACATAACAACTTATACACATAAATATTATAAACAATATTTACCAATAATAATAATTAATTAAGCACACTATAACAACTATAATAATAATAACATTAATAATAATAATAATAATAATAATAATAATAATAATAATAATAATAATAATAATAATAATAATATAATACGTCGACAACGATAACGACAACAACATATAATACTAATCATAATAAAAATAATAACAATAACAATAATAATATCAAACTAGTAGTAGTATACGGACAAACAACATATACTAACTAACTAATACTAATAATAATACTAATAATGGTCAGACCAACAATAACACCACATACCATACTAAAAATAAAATAATAATATTAATAATAATAATAATAATAATAATAATAATAATATAATAGTAATAATAATACATAGGCGGCAACGACAATAAACCAAAAAGACGTACGCATACCAACTACAATAAGCAAACGTGAACAATGGCCTGATGCAGCCCTTTTCCCGACACCACCACCACCAACCCGGTCCCCGAGAACTACCACCACTATACCCAACCTCAACTACGTACTACCCACTACAACTTCTACCCATTAGCCACCACCATACCCGCTCTAAACAGGCTGTCGAAATAGCCTGCACACAACCTGTAAACTCCGTTCCCCTGCTACTCCCGTGTACACCCCTTCCTTCTCTCATTTATTTCTCTCACCACCATGCCCCAAACCTCCTCCGGCCACCACCATCGTCACCACTGACCCACGGTGGTTCCAGGGGTGGTAAACATGAGTCCTCGTTCTCCTATAAAACAACACAAACGCATCTTGAAAAGCTGCTGAACACGCACCCATACCCCTGTTTCTGCCCTATTTTTAACGTGTTTAAAGGCTATCAAAACCAGGTTTTACGACCACCACTCACCACCCTACCACCACCATTCTAAACTATGAACACCCTATAACGACAAATCAGGGACTCGTACCAAAACAAAGTAAAAAAAAATGTTCGAATATACAATTCAAAACAACGCAGAGTAACATAATATACGATTGTCGACAAAACAATTGTTTACTGTGGTCACGGTGGTTGAAGATGATGGTGATGATGATGATGATGATGATGATGATGATGGCGATGCAGTCCTCTCGTTCTTACTAAACCTCACGGTGGTTGTAGGCTGATTAGGGTTTTGATATGTCAATGTTGGGAGGTAGTTTTTGGTATGTCGGTGTTAGGTTTGCTAGGGTTTCTTTTTTTGTTTTGTTTTTGATTAATACGGTTCTCACAACCAATTCGAGCCCAAGCCCATCATGTGTTATTCATAACCCGAGTCTAATAGCCCATCACGCATCTTGAGGATTTATATGTCTATATCATGTTCTTAACCCGTAACTTCAAATATACGAGTACGTAAAAATATAAATTAAATATAAAAAGGTATTACAAGTCTAAGAATATAAATATAAATTATTCTTACATAGGAATATATAAAGAATATCGTAAATAAATACAATTACGACTTAAATAAAAATAGAAATTACGTATAGATGAGAAATAAATATAAAATATGAAATATATTTAATTATAAATATATTATCAAAATAAAGAAATACGAATAAAATGACATTTTATGAAATAATCATCAAATATAAAATGATTATGAAATACGAAATAATCGTAAAAATACTATTTATAAAATAATAATAGTTTACGTAAAATACTTTATAAACATTCCATTTGAAATAATTGTATAAAACCTGGTTTTACTGCCGTTGACCGAGGCTAATATACGAGGTATTACAAGTTTTAAGAGGGAAACTAACCCACCCATTGCATGGGTGTGGCCGACCACCCTTCCTTCTCCCCTCCTATTTTAAGACCTTATTTTCTCCATAAAAGAATTGATTCTATGTATTATTACATGCATGTTTCTTATCTCTCTACAAGAGTTCTAGAGAAATAAAAACAAAGTAATTTCTTCTTACTAATTCATTATATTACCAGTATTAGTAATATTATTATTAGTAATTATTTTAGGGTTATTTCATGGGAATAATCCAACCTATGTCCCATTTTCTCATATTAATCCATACTAACGATTAACTAGGAAAAATACAACCTATAACCTCATTTATCTTTCATTGAACTTTGACTATTTTTAAACTCTGATTATCGGTAAGTTAGCATGTCACCTTCACTTACTTTTTGTCCAGGAACAAGGAAAAACAAAAAGTAAGTCATGGTGACGTGCTTGCTTATCGAAAATAAGAGCTCAAAAATAGACAAAGTTCAATGAAAGATTATTGAGGTCATAGGTTGGATTTTTCTCAGTTAATCGTTAGTATGGATTAATATGAGAAGATGAGGTATAGGTTGGATTATTCCTATGAAATAACCCATTATTTTAAGGTAAGCAAATAATTGTTTTTTAGTAACAAAATTATTAGCATTAAGGCCATCTACCTTGATCCTTATATTATTCACGTGATGAATCTTAGTTGTTTGATCTAAAACATAAATGTCATTTATGGAAACTGTTTTGCCATAAATCATATTATTTAATGAAAAAGTACAACAATTGTTATTAATATTAAATTCGAAATCTACCATATCTAACATGGATATATACGGATAAAATGTTTTTAGATAATGATGGAACAAAATAACAATTATTTAATTGCAAAATAAATCATGTAGGGAGTTTAAGTGCATAAGTTCCAACGGCAACATCAGCAACTCTTGCTCCATTTCCAACTCGAAGATCAATCTCGCTTTTTGCCAGATGTCGCATGTCCCTCAGCCCCTGTGAATGATTACACAAGTAAGAACCACAACCAGTATCAAATACCCAAGCTGCAGAATTAGCGTCATTGATTTCAATCATGTGAATAGATGAAGATATACCTGTGGGCGTCACATGTCCAACCTTAATATCCTCAAGGTATTTGGGGCAGTTCCTCCTCCAATGGCCAAATTGGTGGCAATGGTGGCACTGTATATCGTTCCCCTTGCTCTTAGTCTTGCTCTTTGAGCTACTGGTCTCACCAGGCACACTCTTTGCTTTTAATTGGCACGAGCGCTTGAAAGATGGCTTCTTAACATTTAAGTCAGCCGGAGCCTTTCCCTTTCTTTTTGACTTGATCATTAGGACATCCCGCTTTTGGCTCTTACTTGAAATAAGATCCTTCTCTGCTTGCACGAGTAGAGAGTGAAGCCCATGAAGACTTTTCTTCATGTCGTTCATATAGTAGTTCACCCTAAATTGGGTAAAACCATTATGAAGAGAGTGAAGGATGCGGTCAATGATGATATCCTCATTAATCTTGCACTGTAATTCCTCTAATTTTTCGACATTCTCAATCATATTGAGAATGTGTGGCTAACAGATTGGCCCTTTTGGAGTTTCGCCTCAAAGAAACGAACAACACAGTCATACTTAATGATTCTCATAGCTTGCGAGAATTCGTTAGTTAGGGTGGTGAAAATCTTATTTGCACCTTGAGAAATGAAGCGGCGTTGCAAATTGGATTTCATTGCATAGATCAAGACATTCTTAATCGCACCGGCCTCACGAGCGAACTCATCATATGCAGTTCGTTGGGCTCAACTCCTCGCGGTGGGCTCAGCTGGCATTGGCTCAATTAAATACTTGAGTTTGCCATCTGCGACGGCAACATTCCGTAATGATGCCTCCCAATCAGCAAAGTTGCTCCCATCATTTTTAAGTCGAGTGGATTGATTAATATGGTCTATAAATGATCAAAGACATGATTCACGGGTGAGTGTAGCAGAAGGTCCAGTATTAACGTCACGGTCAGTCATTTTAACAATAGTTTATAATTATCAACAATGCGAAAAGAAGATAGTAAGTAAAAAACATCGAATAACTGAAGTCAATGTAAATGGTTTTAACAATGACTTCAACATTTATGTAATCGACCTCTCTCAATTGGATTACATAAACGATCTCAAAACCCAACTTCTATAAATTGGTAAGCTAACCACTTTGTTTTTACAAATAAAAAGAATGCATTAATTATCATAGAACAAATGTAACTGGTTTAAAATGTTGTTTACACTCGAAAAACACTATTTTTTCAGTGACATCCGACACTCTGACTTTTTACGAATAAAAAAACTGTCTGAAAGAAGAAAAAAAACGTCGAAATTATTATTATTATTATTATTATTCGTTCTTATAATATTTGGCCCAACAATTTCCAGTCATTATCGTATAATAAACAAAAACAAGCAAATTTGATTAATACATTAATTTTCATATAACAAATGTAATAATCAAAATTTTCGGGGAGGATTTTTATCGCATAAAAATCAATTTATATTGTGTTGATTCAATCTGTATTATATCATCAAATAAATTTAAATAAGTCAATTTAACTTTTAAACTGATTAAGGGGGCTGAAAAAATCAAGAATTGAATCGATTTACATCAAGAAAATCAAGAAACCATTTATCATCATATGAAAAATCAAGAACATACATATTAAAACAATTTTGAAGCCTATGCTCTGATACCACTTGTAGGAAATATCGTATATTTCATAATGAAATTAATCAAATTAATGTCAAAAGGAAGGATTATATCAAAATTAACTTTAATATGAATGCTATAAAAGTAAATAAGTTGATATAATAAGGTTAGAAATAACCTTGGGTCCTTTTCTTTTGGCCTAAAAACAACCTAGGATAATAGATTTCAAGGTAGAAATCCTCCTACCAATTGCACCCAAGATGATCCAAGAATATGCCTTGCTCGAATTTTGTATAAAATAGACAAAAACCGAATGCCTCTCCTTTCTCTTATATTTCACACGAAATTCCCCTCCTCATTAGGGTTAATGTAAAGTCTTTATATAAGAAGGAAATAATATTATGAGAATCCAAACAAGATATTATTTCGGAAGTTGTTATATTTATATATTAATAATATATGGACCGAAATTTCTGTGCACTTGGAAAATTGATTTTCCGATACTTATCCAATATTATAATTTAACATGTATAAATATGGCAGAAGAATATAATTAATTATCGTATATCAATTTATTTTAATATCGTATATTAAAACTTATATTACTAATAAATATAACATTTATATTTATTTAGAATTAACATTTTAATTCATTTCTCCTGATAATTATTTAATCGTATTAAATAATTAATCGTATTATTTCCATGACTAATATTTAGTCAATTTAGCCATCTATGTAATATATCAGTATATAATCACATTTCTTAGAACCATCTTATAGTTGTGACCGATAGGGACCAACTAATCACCGCCATCAGTAACGTCAAACTTCTAGAAAAGCTAATCGTTACTGATTTACGTTAATTAGTTGATAAATATACAAAGTATCCCTTTATGATTCTGTAAGAGATTTAGATTGTAGTCGTATTAACTGTGGAGGACACATGCTCCAACAAATTTATGTAGACATAGTTGATGATGCCTGGAGATAGTTGAATTAGCGAGGAGAATGATTTGTGCCGGAGTGACAGATGCAGCATTAAAAATAATTGAGTTGCGGGAGAGCCAGATAACACGAATGATACAGAAGAATGCAAGCTTATTATCATTCTCAGAAGGCTGATGTAAATGAAAAAGCCTGAAGATATCGACCATCCAACGTGCTAAAGGTACCTCCTAGTTTGCAATTGAATTAAGGCCAAGAACGGAGGCACGCCAAACATGTTGGACAATATCACACGAACGGAAAATATGATCTGAAGTTTCAGGCTGATAATTGCAGAAAACACAAGTAGTTGAGATGCCGAATCCTCTAGCAGAAAGTTTGCATTTTTTCGGCACAATATCATGAACAATATTCCAGAGTAAAAGCGGTAACTGACGAGAATAAGGAGAGCCCCAAATCAAATTCCAAGGAAAAAACCGAATAGAAGGATTCACCGTAGAGGTAACGACGTTGGTAAGGAGAAGCGAATAACCAGACTTTATAGAATAATGGTCGTCTTTAGTATATTTCCAATAGAGGAAGTCATCGTCAAGCAAGTTTGGAGGCTCCAAAGACAGGATCGATTTTGCTGAATCCTAACGAAAGATTTGAAACAGAGATCCAGGGTTCCATTTCCCATCCGGAAGAAGTAAATCATTTATTGTAAAAGTAGTAGGGATTTCAGTTCGAAACAAAGGTTTGCCACCAATGATCCAGTTATTAGACACCATATTTAAGAGCTTACCATTACAAATCTTCCAAGTGAAACTAGGAGAAGAGATTGTTGCGCTCTCCCAAATTCTCCTTGCCTTTTTGTATCACCTGCTTTCTTCCGTCCCTCTACCTGTTTCCGTCTCCCGTAAAATTGATTCATTAATTGCGGCTTTCTGGTGGAAGAAGGATTCAAATCATCGCTCTATTCACTGGCTGAAGCAGGAGACGCTTCACTCTTCCTTGGATACTGGTGGGATTGGTATTCGTTCGGTTGCTGTTGTGGGGCAGGCTTCTCTACTCAAAAATATTTGGCGTATCCATCACGCCCCTCTGGGTATTCTAGCCGAATATTTTTACCCTGAGTATCGTAAGGACTTTCCAGTCACCCTTCAAAAATCCAGAGTGTCCAATCCATCGTACGTTTGGCAGGGGATTTGCAAGAGCGCAACAATCTCTTCTCCTGGTTTTGCTTGGAAGATTGATAATGGTAAGCTCTTAAATCCGGTGTCTGATAACTGGGTCATTGGTGGCTTTGTTTCGAACTAAAATCCCTACTGCTTTTACAATAAATGATTGACTTCTTCCGGATGGGAAATGGAACCCTGGATCTCTGTTTCGAATTTTTTCGTCAGGATTCAGCAAAGTCGATCCTGTCTTTGGAGCCTCCAAACTTATTTGACATTGACTTTCTCTATTGGAAATATACTAAAGACGACCATTATTCTATAAAGTCTGGTTATTCGTTTCTCCTTACCAAAGTCGTTACCTCTATGGTGAATCCTTCTATTCGGTTTTTCCCTTGGAATTTGAATTGGGGCTCTCCTTATTCTCGTCAGTTACCGCTTTTACTCTGGAATATTGTTCATGATATTGTGCCGACAAAATGCAAACTTTCTGCTAGAGGATTCAGCATCTCAACTACTTGTGTTTTCTGTAATGATCAGCCTGAAACTTCAGATCATCTTTTTCGTTCGTGTGATATTGTCCAACATGTTTGGCGTGCCTCCGTTCTTGGCCTTAATTCAGCTGCAAATCATGAGGTACCTTTAGCACGTTGGACTGCCGATCTCTTCAGGCTTTTTCATTTACATCAGTCTTCTGAGAATGATAATAAGCTTGCATTCTTCTGTATCATTCGTGTTATCTGGCTCTTCCGCAACTCAACTATTTTTAATGCTGCGTATGTCACTCCGGCACAAATCGTTCTCCTCGCTAATTCAACTATCTCCAGGCATCATCAACTATGTCTACATAAATTTCTGCCAACTCGATCTCATGTGCTTCACTCAGGTATTGTGTCCTCTGAAGTGGATTATTCAGTTTATTTTTACTTCTCTACTCGCAGGAAGTCGCGTTCCCAGATCTTCGAGATTTTTTATTCCAATTCTATCACCGGTGTGTCCTCCTACATTCGAGTCCGTGCACCAACTCTTTTTGCGGCTCATGCCTTCGCGCTTTCCGAGGTTCTCTCCACTATGCGCAATAGCCCTTACCAGTCATGCAATTTCGTCAGACCTTGTAGAAAACTATTCTTTGTTCAGGCAAATAACATGTCAGTACCAATGATAGTACGCAATTCTGTTAACAAAATGTGTTTAATGTTATGCTCGCAGCGTCACTGGTCTGTAAGCCTTACCACAGGCTAATTAGTTTTACTATTTGTAACACCCCGAGAGTATGAGAGGAAAGTTGTCCCACGTCGGTAGAATATGAGACTTGTGATATGTTTATAATAACTTTCACTCACCACTTAGTAACAAGGTCTTGTGATTTTGGGTTTAAGTGAGAACAATTAACGGGCCCAGTTGTGATTTTTGGGTTTAAGTGAGAACAACTAACGGGCCCAAAAATGCATACCCCATCTTATTGAGTTTATGTTAGGACCGTGGTGGATCGGGTTGTTACATTGTTCCTGTACTTTGTAGTTCTTTCACTTTCTTTAATATTAATGAGTTTACTTTGTAAAAAAAAAACAATTAATCGAAAAGAATGATAAAAACAAGAGGGCTTTGGCTGGCCTGAAATAATCCACGCTAGAAAGGCAATCTACTTATCAAGAAGCAACAAATTACAAACCACATTGCAAAAGGAAACCATACCAATTGCAACTCCTCCCAGACATTCAAGAGTTTCTCCAGCACTAACAGTTTGAAACTCCTTGATTCAATGGCTTCCCTTTCTCTTTCCAAACACTCTATGTCCTTTGCATTTCATACTCAAACCCCAAAAACACATCTTTCCCATACTCGCTCTATTCTTTCCAAATCAACTCAATCCCAGTTCCGTGGCCTTCAATTATCTTACCTTTCTTCTTCTCTTCCTTTAACTTCCTACTCTTCTAAGTCCTTAACCATTGTTGCTGCCAAGGTACATTGTAACTTACCCTTCTCTTATTTTGGGTCATTCCCAAACAATCTCTCGTCTTGCTAACACCCATTATTTGCGGGACGCATAGAGGCACCGGCGTAATGTCGTTGTTATGTAAAATTCCCGCATTTCCATGTTATACTTTTAAAATTATTCCTGTAATACGTGTAATTTAATTAACTTTCTCTCTTTAAGTTTTATCATTGTAAGTTTGGAAATGGTACTAGTATTAATTGGATCAGTCATCACGAATTTGGAAATGCTTAGGTTATGTTAACTCCAATGGTGAAACTGGAGTATTGCAATAATTTTGTCAGTGTGAAATTTTGTATGTGGGGTTTAGTGATGAAGTGTAATGTAATGGCAGGTAAGTGAAGGAAGTATGGCACCTGCATTTAATTTGAAAGACCAAGATGGGAGGAGTGTGAGCTTGTCGAAATTCAAAGGAAAGCCTGTTATTGTTTACTTCTATCCTGCTGATGAAACTCCTGGTTGTACCAAACAGGTCCTTTATTCCTTTGCATCCCTTTACCTTACTGCCATTTTTGGTTCTTTTCGTATTCTTTCAATTGTTTGTTTTGGGAGGTCAAAATGTATCTTTTATTCTAAAACATTTCCCACCAAGTTCTTCCTTTCTTTCAATTGCCATGTAATCATGTTAAAGAAGCATGTGATAGTGGCTCGGCTTCTGTCAATCCCTCTTATTTTTCCTACCAAATGAGTTGGTAGTTAGTACTGTTCTTTTGGAGCAACAATGTGATGGGGATTTGTCAAAGTAACTACTCTTTGCTACATAGTGGCATGTTTTGCTGTCAGAAAATATTACCGGCTTCTTTGGAACCGCTTATCTTGAACCCCTCGATAATCTTTTTATGGCACTCTTTACTACAAGTGTAAGTTCGAGAGGTGAGCACGTGAGGTTGTGGTTGAAGTTCGCCCCTATGCTTTGGTTAAATTATTGATTATGTAGGTTGTCGTTGGTGATTGCTAACAATCAAAATAAAGGCGTTTACTCGATAATCTAAGTATAGGCAGGCGTACAGTATTGTGTAGCAAATGTGAAAGAGATGAACTTTTGGGCAAAATAAGTTGCACATTTGCTTCCAAGTATTTTTTTTTTGTCACTGCTCTTAATCAGCTTTTGCCAAGACTGAAGATTGGCATGCTCAAGCAGTCAAGCTGTAAGCTGTTGAATGATTCATGTCAGGATTTGCATGTATGAAAAAAGAATTCGTTTTATGCACCATCAATCAGCAGTGAGCAATCACACACTTTTAGTCAATAACAACAATGTTAACTCGGTGTCTAAGGTAAGCGTTTGCATGTGATAGAATATATGTAAATACCTTACGTTTAATCAATGAGAAGACAAGCATAATCTTCCTTTAGAATGTCCACGACCTTTATTCCTGGGTGTACAGAATTAAGAAGGTGTTTCTGGATGACTAATATGAAAGTTCCGTCGAGGATGCCATCGAGTGAGTACAAAAAAAGTGTGGGGAACCTTTTTTTACTGCATCATGTTGTACAGTCAGTAATTTTTTGCTCCATTACAATAAGTTCAGGAGTTAAGATTCTATGGATTGGTCTTTTGTGAACAGTATGAATTTATTGTAAGCGGATTGAATTCTTTATTGGTAACTTAACTTCAGGCTTGTGCATTTAGAGACTCTTACGAGAAATTTAAGAAAGCTGGAGCGGAGGTTGTCGGTATTAGTGGCGATGATGTAACTTCTCACAAGGTTAGTGCTGTACTCACATTTGCTATTATTGAACAAAATATCTGAATGTCCGATTGAAATATGTGACCGCTGGTTTCTTAGTTTAAGAAAAGAGCGCCTCAAGTGTGCCTAAAGCGCCTTGGATGAGGCACTAGGCGCCTCGGCGTGCCTTCTAGATAAGCCTCTCCTAAGGAGTCCTAACGAGGCTCACTAGTACACACTTTACATATGATTTTGTTCAAGACTTATAGTTGTGCCATTTATTTTCCTCATTATACATAACCTGTACTGACTTACATGTTAACCAATTTGAAAACTTCTGCAAAGAGTATCACTGCGAAAGTTTTATTGGGAAAGTACAAAGAAGTTTTTGTGAGTTTTGATCATTTCTTGTGATTTTGATAAATTGATAATTTCTTGAGATTTTGATAAATTGATTTTCTTGTGATATTTCAAGCCAATGCGTCTAATTTTGTAATGTTAATTGAATTAAACAGGGTTGGATGAACAATACGATTTTTTTTTAGGAAAAATTACAAATTACCACCTAATATGTTCCATTTTTTACAAAATACCACCTATTATATTCAACTTTACAAATAACCACTAAGTTTTTTATTTATCCACACCAATCTAACTTATTTTACGTACGCATGACGGTTTTGCGTAATTATCGACTCGTTTTCATTTTAACGAATTCCGATCCTTTTTTATGACCAAACTACCCTTACTAATTATAATACACACATTGACTTCTTTTTTTTTTCCCTTTCTCTTCTATTGTTCACAATTAAGAAACATCTATTTCCTAACCTAGAAATCAATTTAGGGATTTTTTCAATTTATCCTCTTTCAATTCCATTTTACAATAGTTTACAACCAAGCAAAAAAATAAGCATACAAGAAACTGAAGTGCGAAAAAGAGAGATGCCATACATATAGACATAAAAAAATCTATTCTAAAGCTCAGCCTTGTGATATCATCTATTCAGTCACCCAAACTAACTGGCATATGTGGAAAGCAACCCTCATTCATGCTAGGCAGAGTGAACAATAGAAGAGGATAAATTGAAAAAAAATCCCTAAATTGATTTCTAGGGTTAGGAAATAGATGTTTCTTAATTGTGAACAACAGAAGAGAAAGGGAAAAAAAAGAAGTCAATGTGTGTATGATAATTAGTAAGGGTAGTTTGGTCATAAAAAATGATCGGAGTCGTTAAAATGAAAACGAGTCAATAATTACGCAAAACCGTCATACGTATGTAAAATAAGTTAGATTGGTGTGGATAAATAAGAAACTTAGGTGGTTATTTGTAAAGTTGAATATAATAGGTGGTAATTTGTAAAAAATGAAACATATTAGGTGGTAATTTGTAATTTTTCCTTTTTTTTATAAAAAGCATAACCAATTTTCCCTTTATTAAACAGGGTTGGATGAACACTACACGTAACGTTATTGAATTAAACATGGTTGGATAAACAATACGATGTTTTTTTTTTATAAAAGCATAATAAATTTTACCTTTGTGATATGATAAATTGAATTTCTTGTGGGATTTTGAGTAAGGGGTTTAATTTCACTTAGTGTATCATTGACACCCATGTCTTATGTAAGTGTCGGACTAGGCAATCTCTTGAAAACCCTGGCAACATTCTTGTGTTCTGTTGTGTTCTGTTTGCTGTGATCACATTTGACGTGAACCCATTTACATACTCGTCGTTTAATTGATTCTTCACACATGTTAAGTCCGTCTCTCATAAGATTTCTGTGTGTTTAATTGGAGTTTCTTAAGCAGTTCAAAACTGTGAAAGTGAGCCCTAAGATAATTGTGAAAAGAATGCAATGTGCTCAAGATTTTACTGAGCCCTTATATAAAAGTGATTTCTTTTATTTAGTTCTTTATCTTATATAGTCCTGATATGAATAATTATATGTGCGCGAAAACCAGTCATTCAAACAGAAGTACAAGCTTCCATTCACTTTACTAAGTGACGATGGCAACCGCGTGAGAAAGGAATGGGGAGTGCCATCAGATTTGTTTGGAGCTCTCCCAGGGAGACAAACCTATGTTCTTGACCGCAATGGAGTGGTCCGACTGGTTTACAACAATCAATTCCAGCCTGAGAAGCATATCGATGAGACCCTCAAGTTCCTTCAAAGCCTTTGAGCATTCTGATTTTGTGAATCCCTCGACTTTGTATACATACAATCTTGTACGGTAGTATGTCTAAGCTCATCGCTCCGTCTCAACTACGTACCATTATCATGTATTCATGTGTATGTCCTGTGAAGTACTCGTGTTATTTTGAAGAATTTAGTACAGAAATCGAGGCTTTGTTGCAGTTATTGTCATAAGCTGAAAGGCACACTCCTTCAAAATCTTGAGACTTGAACTACATAGCTACCTTGTCATTCTTAACTTAACCGAGCATTATAAACCAACAAGAATTCTGTATGAAAAAGTGATAATCAAATATCATGATCTTGAGCTTAAAGTCAAACTCGGAAGAGGTTTTACTTTTTATGGATTTTACCGTACTTTCGAAAATACTCCTGAATCATTTTTCTCTAATGCATATATCAACAAATCTTCTTAAATTAAAGACAACGTATATTTTTAAGGGTCTGTTTGGGAATGGATATTTCATTCTTAAATATGGATTTGGCCCAAATACTTTGTTTGGGGTGTCTAAAATTTCAGAATTCTGATCTGGGCCAAATCATTCAGAATTTGTTTAGAATCCAATTGGGCATAAATCAAGGGTACTTATTTTCGTAGTACACATTTTACTCAACGTAGTACGCCAATTCCCAAATTACCCCTCATTCTCACAGCTTTCCAATTCACTCAATGTAGTACAACAATGAGGAAAAAATGTGAACAAAGTCTCCAACCAACCCACCACCAAGTTCCCAATCAACCACCTATGCAGCCTCCACCATCCCAACCACTTGAATACCGGCGTCCGGTGACACTATAATCCATCTGTCTAGTCGACTCATCAACTTCCCCTGTCGCACGACCGATCGAAAAACCCATCACCACGACTAATACACACTACCACGCACCCTTGCTTCCATCTACGAAGGGCAACCCACGCCGACATTCCCTCTAGTGCCCCTCCGACGACCAACGTCGATGATCTGCCGCCGACTACCAACTCTAAAACCCCAAAATCTTGAATTAAACAATTCAAATAAGAGAAATGCATATGAGAAAACAATAAAATTTGATTATTGATTTGCCATTAACTAATTAAAAATGCAGGTTCGATCGAATTATAATCCATAAATGAAAAAAATTAATTGAGTTGAGAAATTGTATGTTTATTGGTTACCCAGTGAGGAAATTAGGTTTTTTCGCTCTTTTTTTAGGCAGGGGTATGCAAATGGAAATTATTATGTAAAATGTATTGCGATGAGTAAAAAACGTATTGTGAAAATAAATTACGTAAATCAAATACCATCAAAATAATTCTTATTTACAAATCCTTTGCTTCTGTTCATCAACCTTCTCACTACTCTCTCACGACGACTCTCTCTGACGCTGCTTATCTTCACCTCAAAGCTTTCATGGAAATTAAATCAAGCTTCCAATAATACGATTTTTGCACAGTTCATCAACGATTATGATCTTTATTGTGTTCTAGTAAGTTGAAATTTCTTTTAAACTATTAATTGTTTCAGTTTTGTTTCTAGGGTTTATTTAATCAATAGTATGCTCTCGTGCGACAATCAATCACATACCTGTATTATACTACTACAGTCTAAACACTCTTATTTTCATTGTTTTCTGCTTTCGTAGAAGCCTCGTTTTAAGGCAATTGGGTCTAAATTAGCATAAGTAATTGCGTGTATAATCAATTGATTCTTGTTCGGAGTTTCTGGTCTCAAAGGGATCAATTATTGTTGTCCTTAAATTATGGAAGGTCTTTCAGGCATTGTTGCTGCTGTTTATTTGTGGTAGGTTGTGGTTGTCTTACTGCCTGTTACTGCTGTTTGATGAACGTTGTTGTTGGTTCGTGTTGTCTATGGTTGCTTCTACATTGCTACATTGTTCGTCATTGTTGTTGTTACTGCTGAGTTGCGGCTGTTTATACGATGTGCTGCTGCCTATTGTTATCACTGTTGCATAGTTGTTGCTACTACGTAATGAGACAATTGGAGGTTGGTCACCAAAACATTAAACATGGAACATGACAAATAATATTTATTACTAGTATAATATATGTGGTCAAGCTTGCGCATTATAAATATTATTAGGATTTAGGACTTAAGACTTAGGAGTTAGAAGTACCCAATACATATTTGGTACTTCCTCCATTCCAATCAATTCTATACATTTACTTTATTCACGTTTGCCAATACCCGTTTTCTTTCGTTAATATCTTTAGTTACGTATCGATAAAAATTATAAAACTTTGATATTCACAATATACTCGGTAAGACAATTTAAACAAGATCTCATATGACTATCTTTTATGTTATACTTCCTCCGTTCATATCCAAAGCGCATATATGCTTTTTGCACAAATATTAAGAAAGATATTAAAAAACTATTAAAGGTACATTTGGAAGTGTGTAAGATATTTTTTTATTAATTTAAATGTGTGATGGTGGGTTATAGGTGGGCCATTGAGTGACATTTTATGTAGATAAATGGTTTCCATAAGGGTAGTTTAGTCATTTTGTTTTCTTTTTTAGGAAAGTGGTAGAGTGGATATGAATGGATGAAAAAGGAATATATGTAGGTTGGATATGAATGGAGGAAGTATATTAGAAGTTGTGTCGAAAATTCACTCGACTTATGAATAGTGTCTAAAAAGTGAAATGTATAGAATTGATTGGAATGGAGGAAGTATGATTTATTACTAGTATAATTTATGTGGTTAAATGCATTGCCTTCTGAATTTTAAAATTGATTCATCATACGGAGTTATCAATTTTTGTTTACATCAATGAATGACAAAAGTAATTCACGAGTTTCAAGGAAACGGACTGGGATAGAGGAAGATGATGCCGATATTGAGATTTAAAAAAACCATATTTTTATGCTGACCCAACATCCCTCATGATCTTTTAATGATTTTTTTACAATACAAAATTAATCCAAACATTTTTTTTACAGTACAATCTTTAACCATGATTTAGCTAACTAATTAAGTTTATGATATTAATTAGAGTTGTTCATGGTTCATCCGTCTATTGAACCCGGCCCATCCCGCCCGCTAAAGACGCGGGTATATATAAGCATTTTAAAGAAAATACAAAGGCTCAACCCACTAATAAGTCTCAAACCCGCTAACTCGCTTATCTGTGGACCAAAAATTAAACACGAGTCCGGCCCAATCCCGCATTTCAACACTTCTATTAATTAACAAGGCCGAAGTTCATAAATCAACTCGATTAATAAATAACTCGGTTAATGTAAAAAAAATCATGAATAAAACACAATAGATAATATATATATAATAAAATCAAAAGGGACGTGCTTTTTCACATACGTATTTTCCTCTTTCACATACGATTTTTACCACCCTACCCTTATCATTTTTTAAGATTCACCCCATTAATTTTAATTTTCTCCCTTCCTTCATCCGCTTAAACAACTACTCCGTTCACCATTTCTCCGCATCAACTTCGTTCACCGTTCCTCCGCATCAACTCCGTCGCCGCCCCTTCCTCCTCCTCGTGCCACGCACCCCTCCAACACCGCCGTGATATTGCAGACTTAAAAATAAAAAAAACTTCAAAAAACTAAATACGCAGCCAAACTAAAGATCGAAATAATGAAAAAAACCTAAAGAAATTTTTAAAAAAACACTAAAAGTGAAGCTTTCCTTCTAATTGAATACAAATTGCAGACAAGGACAAGCACTGTCAACGAGAGGCAAGGCTCGTAAGACCAATTGCAGACAAATTGATGCAGGCAACTGAATACAGATGACGGATAAATTGCAGACTAATTTATTTTGTTGAATTAGAAGAATGAAATTGAATAGCAGATAATGAAATTGAAATTGACGACGTATGAATTGAAGACGGATGTACGACGAACGTAATAAACAATATTACCTCAATATTTGAAGAATTGTAATTTATCGTTTAAGTTTTTAGAGGAATTTGTTAAATTGTTGTTTTGTTTAGGGTTAGGAAGGAGAATTTTGATTTAGGAAGGAGAGTTAGGTTTAGGAAAAAGGGTAGAAGATGAAAATTTTATGAAAAAGTGTATGTAAAAAAGTAAAGTCCGTATGTGAAAAAGTAATTCCGAATCAAAAATAATTTAAAAAAATACAGACTTTCAAAGAAAAATTGATCAGCCAATAATGTTTAGTCGAAAAAAAATCATATATTTCATAAAGTTATAGATCCAAATATAAAAAGGTTCTTTAAAAAAAGGAAAAGACACGCCAATAATTTGAAAAAAAAAAATACAACTATTTAATTAAACAATACTAAATTACTGGAAAAATATGGTCTATAACAATATAGTCTTGAAATTCAAAAGTCATAAACAGTAGAAACTTTGTAAATTTACCTTCTCCAAATGTTTATCGATAAATACATAATTTATTTTTTAATGAATATTGACATTCAATTTTGTCATTAAAGCAATCAGTTTTTAGATGGAAGATTTGCAGTAAAGTTAGAGTTTAGCGAGGGGATAGAAATGAGCTATGGTTGTGATAGCGCATGAGAGTGTTTCAAATGATATATGAAGGCTATTGTTTATATGTGATTTGTGGATCAATCCGACAATGATAGGAATTTATGGGCTTTGTTTAAGCTCGAAATAATTTGGACTCATTCATCACCATCAATTGAGATCATCTGTGGTGTTCCACTGCCTAATATCTTGATACATCACCCATAGGATAATAGAAAGGGTAATAGTAAATCTTAGTGTTTATGTGTCAATAGGAGAAGTGATGAACACAAGATGAGACATGAAATGCAATAGATGCTGATCTGCACTAATTCACCATTGCGATACTCCTATGTTTTTTTTTCTACATTCTTATTTCAGACAACACTGTCCGTTTTAATCTTAAGATGATGGGTCAAGTATTATTATAAATGAGACAAAAGAATAATGTATACGAAATAACAAAATGTTTGTCCTATGTATGTAAGTGTGTGTATAGTTAACCTGTTTTAATTTTAGAACGGGTACACACGTCTTAAGATAGATTTACCGTTTTTTATAAAGAACGTGGTACGAACGATGGAGTATTGTTCTTTATTTCTCAGATACATTAATTTGCCGACTATTTTGATTGTTTGTTAACTGGATGATATGAATTTAGGTTTTATGAATTTTTAAACTAAGTATCAAGTTTCAAACTATAAAAAAAATGTATGTATAAGTAGTCAAATGATAAAAAAAAAGCAAACAAAATATTACCGATATAGTCATATATATAATATAGTAATAATATAGTTAGTTTACATAATATATTGTACTATTAAAAATATATCACTGGTCATGGCTCAGCCTCAGTGCCTCACAGGTCACATATCTAAGTAACAAGTTCAAATAACTATTTTGAGTTAGGTCTCGATACGTACAATTTTTAAACCCAAATAAATAAATAAATTTTATTAATAAGCTTTTTAGACCAAAACAAGAGCTGCAAAATGCAATTGTGGCAAATCCCTTTACTATAAAAGGAATAGCTTTTCAAGGATTTCTATTGGTTGATGGATTAATGAAAATGATTTTTTTTAATTATGGTAGGGTCCACCATGATCTTATGCATAATTAATTACTTGCCTCAAGTTTTTCATCAATTTAATTTCTTCCCTACTTTCATCAATTTAATATGAAGTCTTTCGAGGTCCTAACTTCAATTCAACCGTAAAATCAAATCTTCGATGATCATTGATAATAAGTTAACTAATTTTACATAAATTAAAGGGATACATTAAATATAATAATATGATTGAGACGCATAAACTTTAGAGATGAGTATATGCCAAGATTAAATAAGTTTTTAATATTACGTTAACATGCAATAGTTAAAATGATTAAATTGAGTGACGATGAGAATAAAATAAGAACAAACGAATACCAAATATAATAATAACATATAAATTGGCGAAAATTAAAACATTCAGATAGTGGAAATCAACAAATTAAAATAGTTGAGATTTGGAAATCAACGAAAATATGTAACCCGTCTTAAATGTACGTAAAAAAATGGGATTATATTATATGGTCGGAGTTTTTTTTGGATAGTTAAAGGGTCAACTAAAAAAAATTTGGGTCCATTGCGATGGTATAGAAGTTGGAAGACTTGGAACTTAGGACTAAATCCGTAAACATAATTTTAAAATATATATATATTTTTTTATCGGTTACTATTTTTCTTAAGTTTAAAACGGGTCTCCTCACGGATTATAGGACACATATTTTATTTTCGTCATGCATAATGCTTTTTCATCCTACATATGTATATTTGACCCGTTTTAAACTTAAATCGATAAGTCGTTCTTAATAAGATTTGTGTGCTGTTATAATGTCAAGCAGATGCATTAATTTACTTGCGTCTGAGTCAAATATATAAATTCTCTTTACTTCTTACATTGATATGAGTGCGATACTAAAATTCTATTTTGTTAAATATATTTACCTTCTTATTGATTTTTCGATTTAATAAAATTAGACCCGTGCATTTTTTGCACGGGCGTAAAATAACTAGTAATGCAGAAAATTTAGATTTGACACAGATGTAAAATGTGCATTTCAAATTTGAAACTTTTTAATATAAAAACTAGTTTTGTGACACGGGATAATTCTATTTTACTTATATTTTTGACGTATATTTTTATTCATAAAATTAAACGCCAATGTTTCTAACTCATTAACTTAAAATATGCGCTCCTTTATTCGAGTATATCTTCTAATATATACATAACTTAAAATTTTTTACCTTGCTTTTTTAAACTTTAACTAGGTTTGTGACCCGTGGAATTCACGGGTTTATCTTTTTTAGTTTTGTTATTTTATCGTATTCTTAAGATTTGTCCGAAGAATTAGGTGATCCATCTAAAAAAATATATAGTTTTGAAATATATAAAAGTTAGTTAGTTAATGCCTTATTTCTTTAACAACTTTGATTTATTTTCGAAATTATATATTGTATTTTAACCAATTATGGTTGCGATTTACGACTTTTGGACGTCTTTTAATTAGATTTTATAGATTTGAACGTTTAAGAAATACTAATTTTTTTGTTATTATATAGTAATGAGGGAGTGTATGGAGAATTTTTTTAAGCAATTTTAATTTTTTCTTTATTCGTATATTCTTTTTTCTCTCATGAACCCTCCCTACAAAAAAAAAATGAGTATTACCAACGGACAAAATGGTGGAATTTGATTTATGTAATATTAACCTTACCGTTATTTATTTAAGTTTTCCCTTAAATAATAAAAGAAAGAGGGCATTATGTCATAAAGATGTAAGTATATTTACCTTTAAGTAGGATAATAGCACAAATCTTGATAATCCTAAATAAGAACAATACAACACTTAAAAATAGAGATGATGAGCACTTCATAACCAATGAAATTTTAAAATAAATATATAGTTAATTAATTTAAAACCTTAATGCAATTACCTTACCTAAATATATTTACCTTTATGTTGATACAATAATAAGAAAAATTATTGACACACACAATTCTGACCATGAGAGTAAAAAAATATTGACTTGAATTTTGGCTCACAAATATTGTCTTCTCTCAAAAATTAATAGCCAATTGAGGATGTGTTTTATGACTTTTGATCATCCTTCTATATTATTATCAAATTTAATATATATACATAAATAAATAAGTAGTAAAGTTTTATGACTTTTGAACATTATTTTTTAATTATTTGCAAATTTAATTTATACATAAATATGGATCGAGGAGAAATGACTTGTGAAAGATTTGCTTTAATATAAATAAATATGTAGTATAGTTTTATTACTTTTGAGCATTATTTTTCATTATTAGCAAGTTATAAAATTAGAGACTTTAAATTTTTACTTGAAGTTTAACCTATTATAGTTTAAAAATTAAAAAGGCTAATATTTAATGTTAAATATGTTACTATTTGCTCTTAATATTTACAAATTTTTAATTTTTATAAACGTTATAAATATTAGGATTATATGGTATTTATTTTATGACTTTTTGGCATGATTTTTTATTATTAGAAAATTTAATGTAGACATAAATATGGATAAAGGAGAAAATGTGAAAGGTTTACTTTAATATACATAAATATGTAGTATAGTTTTATTACTTTTAAGTATTATTTTTCATTATTAGCAAGTTATAAAAACAGAGACTGTAAATTTTTATTTGAAGTTTAACCTATTATAGTTTTAAAAATTAAAAGGCTAATATTTAATGTTAAATATGTGATTATTTGTTCTTAATATTTACAAATTTTTATTTTTTATAAACGTCGTAAATATTAGAATTATGTGGTATTTATTTTTATGACTTTTGATCATGATTTTTTATTATTAGCAAATTTAATGTATACATAAATATGGATCAAGGAGAAATAAAATGTGAAAGTTTTGCTTTAATATACATAAATATGTAGTATAGTTTTATTACTTTTAAGTACTTTTATTATCTTTCATTACTAGCAAGTTATAAAAATCGAGATTGTAAATTTTTATTTGAAGTTTAACTTATTATAATTTAAAAAATTAAAAGGTTAATATTTAATGTTAAATTTGTTATTATTTACCCTTAATATTTACAATTTTTTACTTTTTTATAAATGGCGTAAAAATTAGAATTATATGATATTTATTTGTTGCTTAAAATATTATAACAATAAACATCGATATTTTAAATTTATTAGGAATTTTGATTTTTTATAGTTATTTAATTTATCTAGAAATTAAAAAGCCAAAAGTTTAATGTTTGTTATGCAATTTGCATTTAGTATTTTAGTTTTTTCTAATAAGAAATAATCACGTAGCTCCATGTCATAAATTTTGATTTTTAATTGTTATTTAATTTATTTAGAAATTAAAAAGCTCAAAGTTTAATGTTTATTATGTTATTTACATTTAATGTTTTAGTTTTTTTTAAATAAAAAATAATGACATGGCTCTATGTAATAAGTGACGTGGTTTTTTGTAAATGATATGTGACGTTGTCTACGTGGCATTTTAGGTTACCCTTTTAATAATATTGTATAGATTTACCTCAGTTTCATGCCTTTTGTATTTCTTCAATCTTAAAATTACCCACGTGATGTTTTGCTTTATCTACATTCATATACATTTCATGATACTTTAAAACTTATATAAAAACTATTTTGACCAAAAAGTGAAATATTAACAAGACAAAAACTTGACAAATGAATCAAGACGTTGTCACATGTAAATCATTTAAGTTACACCAAATCGAAAACATGAATTCAAATATACAACAAACGATTAACGAATATAAAAACAACATAACAAACTAAAATATATTTTATTGCACACCATCACCGTAGCAACAATAACGCTCAACAATAATTCTCAATATACTCACTATCATCAAATAACTATATTAAACCATAGAATATAATCCACTACATAGAAAAACTCATGGACAATAGATATTAAATAAATAAAATGAAATAAAATATTATAGGTATTATAGTTTTTTATAGACATTACATAACCATAAATTTTCATATTTATTTTGTAGTATTAATAAATTAGATAATTGATTGGCAAGAAACTCAAGAGGTGAATTAAATAGCAAAAAATGTTAATGAAAATTATGGGTGTTAAGTAATATAGAGTTTTAATTAATTTATTAACATATTATATTACAAAAATTAATTAAATAAAAACTTTTTAATTAATTTGGTGGGTGTTAAGTATTATGAAGAGCTTTAATTAATTTATTACCATATTTAATTAAGAAAATGAATTAAATAAAAATAAATGTTAATAAAAATGGTGGGTGTTAAGAAAAATATGAAAAACTTTAATTAATTATTAACATGTTTTATTACAAAAATTTCAATTAAAACTTTAATTTTAATTATAAATTATGAAATTTTTATTACAAAAATTTCAATTAAACAATATTAATTATAAATTTTAAAATTTTAAAGGGCTACATAAAAATTGGAAAACAATATATTTAATATGAAAGATTATTTTAAGAATAATGATAATATACTTTAATATTATAAATAAGTGAATTTAATTTATAACGTTATAGTTAATTGAAATTCTATTTCACATTAATTAGTCACGCCACATTAAAAATACGTCACTTCACATTTAAATATGCCACATCACAATAAAATTTGACATGTCACATTATTTAAGGTACCATTTTAATAAGATTTTATAGATTCGGTAATTAATTCTTCAAAAAAATAAACGGCTAAGAAGTGTGAACATAATGGGCTACAAATATATACTCATGTAAATCGTTTTTTAATGACATTATTTTAATAGCCAAATTTCGTGTCAGTTGATAAAAAAACGGTTACATAACTACATTAAAATTTTAGTCATCATGATTTTATCAATATATATATATTAATAAACATATGTTTTAATAGTAACAAAATTTGAGCTAACTCGTACAATTTTGCACGGGTTTAAGACTAGTAAATAATTAAAAGCAATTACCAAAACACAAATTCTCATTGAAGACGGAAGTATCAATTTTAACAAGAAGACGGGCCAAATAATAACCCATTTGCATAGATAAGACACTTTTTGCTCTTCTTGTGCCTTTTCATTTTTGTCTTATTAATGCAAATGAATATTATTTGATCTGTCTTCATTTAATGGAGACTAATTGTTACCTAAAAAAGGAACTAGCCACAAAACTGAAGTGTAATCATATTATTTTCCTATTTTCATAACCTTTCTTAAGACTTACCACACGCACTAAACTATTTTGAAGAGGGTAGTATAAAAGTTAGGATTATTGCGGGAATATTAATAATTGAGATTATTTTGAGTAGAAGAGTGATAGATGAGATTATATTCGTTAAATTTTCCAATTATTTTCCTATTTTCCTTTCTATAGTAAATCCAAGGAAATTTTTAGCAATAAAGTCAAAATTCTCAAGTTTTTTCTTGCACCGTAAAAAGTAGAACCCCTCGAGATTACAAATACTTAACTTGCTTCACTAAGTTGTGCATCTTCCGGTTTAAAGAGCTACGCCTTCAACGCTATGGTGTGCGGTCTCCACTTCCAAGAGCTGTCAAGTAAGCATCGTTTTATCAAGCACCCATGCTAAGATGTTCGACACCTCAATAGCTTCAGCTTAAAGAGGGTTTCGGCACAAAATTTCCTTCCCAAGCAATACCATTCTGAGTTACCAGTAGGAGCATAGAAGACTGCCTATTTTTTTGTCCAAGCGGACATCTACTTTTACCCTAACAATGGGACAGCTACAAACACTACAAATAACAAGAGAGGTTACAACTTACAATCCAGCAATGAACCTCCCCCTTGCTGCTAATTCACCTGAAAGTCTAAGGTAATTTCTACCAAAGTACCAATACCTCAATGGCATATTCACCCCTCCACCCCCATTTTACAGGCATATGGAAAGCTAGCTCTATAAAATCCATGATACCTCTGAAAATCGCAATATTATGCAGTGTCCAAATCATAGAAATCAGATGAATAAAGACCATAATTCCTCACGTTTTCCAATAAGCATCTTATCCAGTTAGTAATCCAGAGTCTTAACTTTGCAGTCAAGAGTCTCACGAACCATTCCACTTGCAACAACATGGAATACAATCAAATTCCGTTGCTGTCTTATGGACATTGATAGCACTCCAAACTTCGTCTTGGAGCTTCCAGGAATTTCACAAGAGTGCCATTATTCCAACAACATATTTGAGTATAATGGCTCAACAACGGAAGAAATTGGCATGGCGTTTCATCACTTTAAGGGACTAATAATCCAACCGGTGATGGGATTTTGTTTACGAATCCTAGATGGCCGATGAGAACCACTTTGTAGCCGCTCTAGAATTGAGTAAGTAATTGAGTCAGGAGTCAAACCCTGTTGCTTCAATTTAGCATAAAGATCTACAGCTTCACCTGTTTTGCCACTTCGCTCGAAGCAATCAAGCAAGATATTGTACGTCACTATATTTGGACAGCATCCTCGAGCAACCATATCATCAAACAATCTACTAGCCATCTCAACTTTATCTGATTTCCCAAAGCACTCAATAAGTGTACTGTAGGTGACCACATCAGGACTGAAACCCTTCTCCTGCATTTCCTGGAACCTCATGTGAGCTTCATCAACATCACCATTCTTTCCCAAACAATTAATCAAAGCATTGTATGAAACAATATCGGGTTTACAATCGCTCTCTTCAAGCTGCTCAAAGATTTTAATGGCTTCACCGACTTTTCCAGCCCGTCCAAAACTTGATATAAGAATATTGTAAGTATAAATATCGGGTGAAGGAGCGTCAGTTATCATCTTTTCATAGAGGTCTAATAGATGGGAAATCTGCTTTAATCTACCAAGAGCAGATAATACTATGTTGAACATCATAGTATCACACCTAATCCCCTTCTCATGAATCTTATTTAGTAAGTCGATTGCCTCAATTGTTTTGCCAGCATTACACAAGCTCTCTAACATAGACACGCACGCTTCCCTGTCACCCTTGTCATGAAACGCCCACATATTGCAAAAGAGACGGTGGGTTTCACTTGCATGACCGAGTTTTCCGAGCGTCTTCACAAGAAATGCATATATTGCTTTAGTTATGAATTTCTTTGATAGGTCAATAACCTCATCTAGTCTACCAAGTTGTCCTTCCGCAACAAGAAGAGTCAGAATAACACTATAGGTGAATTCGTTTGGCCGACAATTGTTTTCTATCATCTTTGAGAAGAGAAAAATTGACTTGTCGACAATACGATTTTTGGCAAGTGCCTCAATCATTGTATTATATGCCATTAAGTTAGGACATATACCCTTTGAAAGCATTTCCTGAAACAATGTCAAGCATTCGTCAGGCTTCTGCATCTTGCCCATCATTCTGATCATGATAGTGTACGTAAACTCATCAGGCTCGCAAAACTTCCTCTTCATATCTCCCAAAACCATGCAGGCCTTATCAAACTGTATAAAACCGTGCATTAGATAATTAAAATTTACGTTTGAACTGGATATGAAAAACAGATTAGTTTCAATTAAAAATAGATAGAAAAATCCTTAAGAGTTGCATATCTATCTACGAGTCAACAACTAGTAGCCTGATTAAACAAAGGGGAAAAAAGGACATCATTTTTTTTAATAGCTGACCATCTTATAAACGAAGAAAACCACAACCTTGAAAAGAAAAACATTAGATAATTGTCCATTGCACGATGATCACAATCCGCTTTTCACACAGGAAGAATTATAAAGCCATACAGAGATAATAGCTTGCAAATTTACTCGTCATTTATATATATTACACATTTACACAAGCAAAAACCCACAATTTCAAAGACGCCTCAATCATGTATCTAGGCCAAGAAAATTATTGACATTGTAGAAGCATCAATGACAGTAGGCTCCCAAAGTGCATTTGAGACTATTTATATTACTCATCACCCAGTGTAAAAAGAAAACTTAAATTCTCCCATCCGGAGTTAGCAATTTGGATCCAAAATAGTTTTTACAACTCCGAGAGATAATTACCCTCAACGGTAGTTATATAGAACGTGATTCAGAAAAGCCAGAGCAAAAATACATGAATAATTGTCCTATAAAGATGTCAACAACAACAACATCAGAGCCTTAGTCCAAAATGTTTTGGGGTCGGCTGACATGAATCATCCCTTGGAACCGTCATGAGTGAACTCTCATCTCAAAAAAAAAAAAAAAAAAAAAAAAACGGAAGTGGAGTTGAACAAAAAATGGAAGGCAAAGGGGTTTTATAAATTTTAAATCGAACTTATCACATGTATAAAAACCCAAAAAAATAAATCAAGAATAAAGTTTAAAGTGATTTTGAGAAACGAAGTAAAAATTAAAATAAGAGTTTTGAAGGAAAAAGTGTAACAAATCCAAACATAAATTTTTTTAGAAAACTTAATAAAAACAACACAGGCTAGAAGTCCACATGTATCATATCTCTCCATAGTGCCCTCTCCATCACCATCCCCTCCTGAAGCCCGAGAAATCTCATATCGTGCTCAATCACTCTTCTCCAAGTTTGTTTAGGTCTCCCTCTACCCCTAGCAACCGTTTCGGCACCCCAGGTCTCCATAGGTCTCCTTCTCACATGGTCAAACCATCTTAGTCGGTTTTCCATCATCTTGTCCTCTATTAGGGCCACTTTTACCTTCTCTCTAATCACCTCATTCTTTAACCGGTCTTTCCTTGTATGACCGCACATCCACCTCAACATACGCAACTCCGCCACACTCATCTTATGAATGTGACACTGCTTCACGGCCCAATACTCCGAGCCGTAAAGTAAGGCCGGTCTAATTGTCGTACGATAAAATTTCCCCTTTAATCTTTGGGGCATACCCTTATCACACAAAAACCCCGTAGCACTTTTCCATTTCATCGATCCCGCTTTAATTCTGTGGGCCACATCTCCGTCTACATCTCCATCTTTTTGGATAATAGATCCGAGATATCTAAAGGAATCTGACCCCTCAACAACCTTTCCATCGAAAATAATGCTCCCCACCGCCGTCGATCTCGGCCCCGCAAATTGACACCTCACATACTCGGTCTTACTCCTACTTAGCCTAAACCCACGAGTCTCCAACATATGCGTCCATAATTCCAACTTTCTCTCAACCCCCTCTTTCGTCTCATCAATCAACACAATATCATCCGCAAACATCATACACCAAGGGATCTCGTCCTGAATATCCCTTGTCAACTCATCCATAACTTTAGCAAAGAGAAAGAGACTAAGTGCGGAACCTTGATGCACACCAATTGTAATGGGGAATTCTTCCGTTCTCCCAACATTAGTTCTAACACTTGTACTAGCCCCTTCATACATGTCCTATAAAGATGTCAAATTAAAATTAAAAAGGCATTTTCCTTTTAACATTTTCAATTTTTCTGCAAGGAAGAGAATTCCAATGCATGTGAAACCAGCCCCTTCAATCCAACCTATCTGCTCAGGAGAAGGACCAAACGACCAGAGCATTAGGCATACATAACAGGAAGATACTGTTTTAAGTATATAGGCTGTTATCCAGTAAGCAAAATAAGTACAATTCATATATGTTTGATGATTACAAAGTGGTCAGGGGTTTGAAGAACTGAAAAGAACGTTCAATCCAAGTTTAGAGGTCGTGTGATCATATCAGAGATGTAGGGTAGCGACAACTAGCCAGACTTGAAGAACTGAATGTCAAGGAAGTTGTAAGGAGAAAGATTTGTATTTAGAATCTAAACTCGAATAAAATTGCGTGGGCATGACAGTTGTTGATGCAGGCCTAACTTCTAATCAAGGAATCTAAGGATGCATCATGAAGAAAAACGAAATGCAGGAAGTAAACATAGCACAATCCAAATAGTTTGCAGCAACTTTAACCCTGCTTAACTAGTAAGATATTGAGAAGCAAACCCTGACCAAATTCAAATGATGATGTAAAATAATAGACAGACCAAATGAAAAAGCATGAAAAAAAGAGAAAAGGCATAGAGAAGGCAGTGAGAGTTACCTTATTTTTGTTAGATAGATTATGAAGGAGCATATTGTAAGCAATGACATCAAGCTTAGAGGCAGACCTCCTGATAAGCATATAAACCTGGAGTGCCTTTTCAGTGTCATACGCCCTCAAATAGGCCTGCAGAGCGCAGCGATAGGTGTAGGAGTTGGGTCGCAATCCCCATTTGTTGGCCAAGTGGAAGCACCAGTCAATACCCTCAGCACCCATGGCGGCAATCAAAATGTTGACCGTGCTAACATTACCGACAATGGCGGTGTTGTCCATATCAGCAACGAGATGACGGATGATGTCATTGTAATGGTGATTATAGTGGTTAAAAGAGAGAGTGAGGAGGAGGCGGTTGTAGGAGAATGTGCAGTGGCGGAAGGCAGGGAAGTGGGAGGAGCAGCATCTGAAGAATTGGAGGGAGAGGGAAGGAGATTTGGAGAGTGATTTAAGAATAAGAGAGCATTCTGAGGAAGTTAGGGTTAAGGATTCTTGAGTTTCTAGGAATGCGAGGAGGGAGGGGATTGGGGTAGGAGAAGTGGTCAAGATTTGGGAGATTTTGCAAATTAGGTCGCGCCGTGGGAGCGGATAGCCACGTGGGTCGGATGGGAGTGATGAGGAGGGGACTTCCGCCGAGAGCTGGCAGCCAAGGTTGGTGGTTGCAGTTATTTTAGCTGTGTATGCGGTGGCGTAGTGGCGGAGTTGACAGCAGGAGTAGTAGTAGCAGTGAGAGAGAGGATGGGAGAGTTTCATTTGGGAAGTGCGAATTTGGTGACAAAACCATAGATGCCCAACATATTTTCTTAATCAACATTCCTCCACTCAACTTTATTACTACCAGGTGGCAGGTATCAGACTTTCTTCACCGCACTTTTTTTGGCCCTAGAAAAAATGATAAAAGTTAAGCTATCTCGTTAGGCTGCACTAAAAGTCCAATTAGCAAATCTAGTACAACAAAGTTATAATAAAATATTATATAAATATTTAGTATATCTAAGAAAATAACGAAGCAAAGTAGAACGAGAGTAAGTTGAAGAAGCGATATTTGAAGACAAGCAAAGTTGTCGACTTCATTAGCTTTGCTAAACCCGCAGGCCAACGGGACAGACCATGTGCACTTATGTTACAAGAGCGTAGAAAGAAACGGGGAAGAACGAGCCGAACAAGCTTGTCTTCAGCGAAGACGAATCTCCTACACTGTGGTGATCGACCCAAACAGTCCAAAGACCAACAACCCAGAGGACCAAGTAAACTAACAAGGGCGACTAAAGAGCGCATCCTAACCAATTTCCCAATAAGGAGTCTCGAAAGTGCCCCGAAAATACAATAAAAACTCCATAGAAGGAATTGAACGACAGAAGACATTAACTTAAGACCACCGCATCCAACCAACCAAGAACATTGTCAAACCCCGACTTCACCCTACTCAACACATCTCAAAGACTCATATAAAACCCCAACAACCATCATCCTCCAACTGATCCACAACTTCAAATTTGTCCCCAACCTGAAACTCAATGTCCTTGCGATATAAGTCCGCATAGCTTTTTTGTCGATCCTGCGTTGTCCTCTTCTTCTGGCGGATCACTCTTACCTGATCTATCATATCTCGAACCATCTGGGGACCCAACACTGTGGCCTCGGAACTGCCATCCCAACAAACTGGACGCCTACATCTCCTCCCATACAAAGCCTTTAAAGATGTCATCCCAATGCTCGCATGGTAACTGTTGTTATAGGAAAACTCAATCAAATTCAGCCTCTCTTCCCAACTACCCCCAAACTCCATCACACAACCCCTCAACATGTCCTCCAGGGTCTTAATGGTCCTCTCAGTCTAATCATCAGTAGCTGGATGAAAAGTTGTACTCATCTTCAAGGTAGTACCCATTATCTCCTGCAACTCCTGCCAGAATCTCGAAATGAAGCGCGAATCTCGATCTGACACTATATCCTTAGGAATCTCGTGTAGTCTGACCACGTTCTTCTTATAGGCTAAGGCTAACTCCACCTCGCTCTAAGTGTCCTTTATGGGGACGAAATGAGCTGACTTAGTCAACCTGTCCACGATGATCGAGATCATGTTGTTACCCCTCTGAGACCGAGGTAACCCCATAATGAAATCCATTGAGATCGACTCCCACTTCCACTCTGGTACCTCTAAAGACTGAATCTTACCCTGCGGTCGATGTTGATCTCCCTTTACTCGCTGATAAGTCAAACATCGAGCCACAAAATCTGCAACATCCCTCTTTATACCCGGCCACTAGAACGTCTGCCTTAGATCCCTATATAGTTTAATTATCCCCACCAGGATGCACTGAATAAGGTACACAATGAGCCTCAGTCATGATCCTCTTCCTCAACTCATCATTGTCCGAAACGTACCACATGCCGTCGAAACGAAGACTCTCATCATCTCTAAGAGAAAACCTCAATGGTCCACCCGACTCAAGCTTTGCTCTCCACTCTAAGAACTTAGGGTCTGATAACTGGCTCTCTCTAATCTCACTATATAGCTCAGGTTCCACTGTCAAATTGTCTCGCGTATCACCCTTACTGATCACATGAATACCCATCCGGTCCACCTCATCTCTCAACCTCATCAAGAACATCGATGTGCACAAAAAATGCACACTCTTCCTACTCAGGGCATCAACAACTACGTTCGCCTTCCCTTCATGGTACACTATCTCCATATCATAGTTTCCGATCAGCTCCATCCACCTCATCTGCCTCATATTAAGCTCCCTCTAGGTAAAGATGTACTTCAGACTCTTATGGTCTGAGAACACCTTGAAAGTCGCACCATACAAATAATGCCGCCAGATCTTGAGTGCAAAGACTACACCACCCAACTCCAAGTCATGAGTAGGCTAGTTCTCCTTGTATTGCTTAAGCTGTCTTGACGCATAAGCAATCACCTTCCCATTATGCATCAGCACACAACCCAACCCATTCTTCGAAGCATAAGTATACAGCTCGAAGTTATTTATCCCCTATGGCAAGGCTAAGACGGGAGCGGTGGTCAGACACTCCTTAAGGGTCTGGAACGCCTTCTCACAATCCCCAATCCAGCGAAATCTAGAATCCTTCTTCATAAGCGCAGTCATAGGTCTAACAATCTTGGAGAAGTCTTTCACGAATCGTCTATAGTATCCCGCCAAACCCTGGAAACTGCGTACTTCAGCCATATTTTTAGGAGCCTCCCAGTTAGATATAGCCTCAATCTTTCTAGGATCCACAGCCACACCTTCTTTCGAGATCACATGCCCTAAGAACGCCACCTTCTCCAACCAGAACTCACACTTGGACAACTTAGCATATAACTGGTTATCCCTCAAAGTCTGTAGAACAATCCTTAAGTGCTTCTCGTGCTCCTCTTTGGTCTTAGAGTAGACCAAGATGTCATCAATGAAAACGACCACGAACTTGTCCAGGTATGGACTAAATACACGGTTCATCAGATCCATGAACACAACAAGTGCATTAGTCAACCCGAACGGCATCACTACGTACTCATAATGGCTATACCTAGACCTGAAGGCAGCCTTAAGTATGTCACCATCCCTGATCCTCAACTGATGATATCCCGACCTCAGATCAATCTTTGAAAACACTCCAGCCCCATTCAACTGGTCATAAACAGATCATCTATCCTCCGCAAAGGGTAACGATTCTTCACCGTCGCAAGGTTCAGCTCACAATAGTCAATGCACAATCTCATAGACTGTGAGAACCTTGAGTTAGGGTAAGATTATTGGGGGTCTTGAGATAAGACTTTGACGAGTCCTAAGTGTTTGGAAATGTGTCCTCAACAATAGTGCGATCACATAATTAAATCTCATGACAAGAATACGCAAGGGATGATACAAAATTATATTAGTCAACTGACCAACATTAATCGGTACTGATTGGCTAACTAGAGTTTGACATTACTGTCGTATGACGGTGCTGGTCAGTTGATCCCTTTAGGTCACACCTATAGGATAATTCCCTTAATTGATAAAGTGATCAAATGTATATTGATACGATTTGATCATATTCCTTAAACTCGCATACCGAGAAACCAGAGGTTAAATCTTATTGTAAGATTTATGTTTGTAATTGAAACGTGTCAATTATTAAACATTGTACGATATTTTATAATATCGTAATTAGAATGAATCGGGTTGCATATTATCACAAGGGATGTAAATCGTATTGACGATTATTGATAATAACCATTTTATATTAAAGTAATTTCGAATTACTTGTCAATTTATTAAATATGATTTATTTAATTTACAAATGATATTTATTTGATAAATATACATTTTAAATTAAAATCAATTGTTACTATTTCAATGTGACACTTTAGATGTCACACATGTACAATTGATCAAATGACGATTATAAAATGGAGTCCATATTAATAGGGGTGCCGGTTTTATGAGGCATGCTTAAGGGTTATTTTTGTGTGTTAATTACACCCTTAATGCATGTTTATAGGTAGCCTTGAAAATTAAAGCTAGTGCCACTCTAAGAGCCTTGGAAAGGGAAAATGATCCCCTTTGCTTCTTTCTATGGCCGGCCAACCTATTGCCAAGACAAATCACTTAAATCTTATGCTTTACTCACTGAAATTTGTAATCTGCGCCCTCAAAGCATTAGTCTTGGATGCAGAGTAGTATTTTCTGTAGAAGGCTAAGGCTAGGGTATTCCAAACTGTGACTCCCGCAACAGTGCGGTCAAAGTCTCTGTACCATTCCCTTGCGGCGTCCCTAAGAGAGAAGATAAACATGGTCTGCTTAATCTGGTCCTGCGTCACTCCTTCTGGGGGTGCAATAGAGCATATGTAATCTGTGAAGATTTCAATATGCTTTGCAATATCCTCATTGGCCGAGCCTCCAAATTGGTTTCTTTCAACCATAGTAATGTAGGCAGGCTTGGCCTCGAATGGCTTCCCAGTACCTGCAGGTAAAGTGAACCCTTTGTATAGGTCCTTTGCTCGAGGCATGGAGTGACTGGCAATAGTAGCTTCCTCTGTCATGTTTTCTTCTTCTTTTGGGAAAACTGGCAAGTAGGTAAAAGGTGGTGTTTTTGGTGAAGGTGGATTGTTGGGTGAATTTGGTTGTGAAGTTGGTGTTTTTGGTGAAGTTGGTAATGATGGTTGTTCAAAGATGTCCTCTTGGAATAAGGAAGATGGTGAACCTCCTTCCTTACTCGCTAGAAGTTGCTTCCTCCTTTCTCTTAGAGTCCTCTCAAGCTCGTGGTCAAGTGGTAGGAGTTCTCCTTGAACTGATCTGCGCATAAGACGGAAACTACAAGAAGAAGGTGAGAAGGTTTAAGGAACAAAAGTTCCTTAAACAAAAGAAACAAAAACAATAAACAATAAACACTGGCGTCACCTCCTCGGCAACGGCGCCAAAATTTGATGCCCGTCGTTGAGGGTACCAAAGATAAATTTATAATTCCTAAACTTAAACTATAGATAGTGAAAGTCAGGGTCGAACCACAAAGAGGTGGGGAGTGTTTATTGTTGGATGTTAATGTTTAAAGTAACAAAATTGGGGGTTGATTGGTTGTTTACTAAGTCTAAGGCAAAGATTAAAATAAACAAATAACAAAAGATGAGAGTAAAATATAATAAAAGAGATGCTAGGATGTTTGGGGTAATAAATAGCTAAGGTAATATAAATCCTAAGGTCAACATGTATTGCAGTCGCGTAAGGGGTGTAACATATCCTTTCGGTCTATGGTACCTAATAGCTCCTTTCGGCCTATGCTATTAGTTCCTAGGTCTCACAATTATTGGGTGTCAACAATAAGGGTGATTCCTAAATCCTAGGTCACATACTTTTCAGTCTTGAGTAACCTAACCGTCTTAAGGTGTAAACCAATGCCCTTCTCATATCTCTCAATCTTGGGTAGGTCATTACTAACATCCTACAAGTCTCCTTTCGGTCTCATTGTAGGGTATTATAGTCAACAAAGAAAGACGAAACAGGATTCATGCGCGAGTGGGTCGACCGACCAGCTATTCCAGTCGGCCGACCACCGCCTTGGTCGACCGACCCATTATTTGAGTCGGCCGACCACGGCCCTGCTACAGGTTGGTCTCGGAACCTATACTACCTATGCATATTTATCCCCTACATCCTAACATATGGAATTTAGCTACGCATGGTAATTGAAACAATTATAAAAACGGGAATAAACATGGAAAACATAATGAAAATCAATCTAAGCATGCAAGATTTAATAAAGCTTGAGATTCTATCTTAACTGAATGCAATAATAATAAGAACAATAATGAAACTAAATTAAGAGAGTAATTACCAGAAATCGGAATTAAGGCAGAAAGGAACAAACTTTATTGAATGCTTGAGAATTATTGAAAGATTACAACTTAAAGAGAAAACTAAAATTAGGAACTTGATGAATAAACTAGATTATAAACTTGAATGATAAAAACTAGGTCTCCATAACCCTAATCACAAGATTAGTTTATATAGGGTAGAAACTAAGAGTTTCCTAAAGACTCCATACTTCTAATCTATTTCCGAAAACACTTCTGGGCTTCTCTGAGGTCGGTCGACCTACTTAGTGGGTCGGTCGACCTCTTTTACGGGCTTCAGGAATAATCCGGGCTTTCTTAAGATTCTGGACTTCTTAAAATTCAGGCCAGGTCGGCCGACCCATTTAGTAGGTCGGTCGCCCCGTTTCCGCGTAGAAGTTCTCCGGTTCTTCTTGATTTGACTTTTGGTACTTAAATAATGACTCCAGTTGACTTTCCTTCGTTCCTTAATTATGCAAAATTCTCGAGGGCATAAATTTGGTGCAAAATCGTCCCTTTTCCGCATAAATCTGCAAAAGTGCATAAAAATACGAAAGTACACAATTGTTGGGAAATAAGGGTTAAAACATAGTAAATGAGCGACCAAATGCGTGTAAAAATAGATGAAAAACATCATAAAATAGACACGCATCACGCACCTCTTTTAAATTGTTTTAAAGGGGCACCTTATAAAGATAAGGGCATGGAAAAGGAAGCTTGAAGTTCCTTACATGGATTGCTATGGTAGCATCTAGTGATTGAAGACATCAAGAGCTTGGCTCTAAGCTTCATTATCGTCTTCTTTCATTTATACACTTTAATTTTAAAGAACAATGTATTTTCTTGTATGACAAGGATTCAAATCCTAAACAATGGTTGTATTTTGGATATTGGTGACTTGATTTTCAACCCAAGTCACTCCTTTTGTTCTTAATCAAATCCTTGATTCCTAAAATAAAGTGCATACCTTGTAACATGAGTTCATGTGATCTTAATAAATTACTAAAGAAATACCCTGAAATGTTCATTGTACAATAAGATTGATACGATCAAGAGAAAGAGTCAAAATAGTGTTGATTAATTTAAACGGAGAACTACACCTCAAGAGGAAAATATTCAATCAAAATGAATATTAATTCATTATACGATGATCATTTTAAGTGAAAATGAGAATGTATAAATCACACCTATAAAACTTTAAACATTCATATGCATTGGTTAAAAAGAAAATTGCTATCCTTATACAAATAAAGGTTATTGTTAAAAGGATAGAGTGGGAGAAAATATTTCGCTCAAACCAATGATATAAATAAAGGATCTTAGAGAAGATTCCTACATTGGAGTCTTAAGAAGAACCCTAAATGAATGAATTGAAGAAACTACGAGAGGACACTGAAGAAACTACGGGAGGACACAAGAGGAAAGGTTCCTTATGTCCATTGTTTCAAAGAGAGGATATAATGAAACCCCGTATGAAATCGGAAGGAAAACGGTTCCTTAATAAATGATTTTTCTAAATTTAGATAAAAGAGAAGAAATCATCTCAATTCTCTCAATGTACTTATAAGGGAATTATCATGTCATATTCGTCTCGAGGAAACAAAGACATGAAAGAGGTGATGATTGATTGAATGAAGATAGATCACTATAGGATAGTGATGGTGATAATGATTCAAGTGATAAATAAAGATTTACATGCGTGAAATGAAAGGTTCATTTAAAGAGATCGAGTGATATTATTTTTAGTGGGAGCGATATTCATTAAAGAATTGAACCTACTATTTAGAGAGGATGGGTGATTTTTTAAAGTGTAAAGAATAAGAGGTTCTCAATTCTAGATGAACAAATACATTATATCATAAGATGATGGAGCTTTACGGGAAGGTTTATTATATTGATAATAAAAGGTCGCCCATTAGAAATCAAAGTGGTTAAATATGTTATTCATATTGATGAATAAAGCCTTGATCAAATAGCCAAGATGTTTGAAAATAATTAGAGTGATGAAATCATAAATAACTACAATATAGATTTCAGTACATAAGTGACTAGATAATTCCGAGTGATTCTTTAATCCCTCTAGTATATCAATACGTCACGAGTTATAAGATAACAGCGGAAGCTTTCCTCGGGAAAGGAAACTCAAGATCTAGAATGAGTTCTAGATATGTGCTCAAATAAGATCATATTATATGAGATAATATGAGATGGAAGGAGACCAAAATTTGTAAGTTTTAGAATCATGAATAAAAGGTTTATTCGTAAAACACTAATACAAATTGATGATCGTGCATCAAATGCAATGAAATAGTATTGACTATTTTTGCATGATAATGTCATTTGAGTTATATTTTAACTCAAAATGAAAGATACTTTGTCAAAATCCAAATGGGTTGTGAGAGACAATATTGAACCCCATAAAGTGAACTGGATTGACTTAGTATAGCCCATGGCCGCTTACATGAGGTGACATCTCAAAACGACTAGAATGTGAGGCGACTGATGGCGAGTTCAAGTACCATAGAGTCATATGTGATGACTAGTCGATCACATAGGCAGACTGCAAGAGACACTCTGTCGGGCAAAGTGACCGCTTATAGAGTTCTGGAAATTTTATAATAGCCGGGTCGTGGCAAGAGCTGCTATAGTATTCTTGTGAGTCAATTCTTAGACTAAAGACTACTCTCCCAAGATGGTACAGTTTAGGCATAACCTTGATCCATTCTCTACGACTTTTCGTAACTGGAGTCAAATGGGATTGCTTTGGGTTGTGACTGACTGTGACTGGTTGAAGGAAGTAGTGCGATAGAAATTGTCCACCCCTTGTCAGGGTTGTTCAAATCTCAAGGCCACTCGAGGAGAAGTTAACTGGAAATGCGTGGCCACGCTCGGAAGGTATCTATGGTAGATAATTCCGGTCAAATAGTTATTCTCCAGATCGAGGAAACCACTCATGATATGATCGAATGCAAGTACGACCTCAGAGAGACATCTTGCATTGAGTGAGAGATTGTAATAGGACAAGAGAATTGGTGACGCACACTTGTCGAGGACAAGTGGAAGATTGTTGGGAAATGTGTCATCAACAATAATGCGATCACATAATTAAATCTCATGACAAGAATACGCAAGGGATGATACTAAATTATATTAGTCAACTAACCAACATTAATCGGTAATGATTGGCTAGCTAGAGTTTGACATTACTGTCGTATGACGGTGGTGGTTAGTTGATACCTTTAGGTCACACCTATAGAACAATTCCCTTAATTGATAAAGTGATCAAATGTATATTGATACGATTTGATCATATTCCTTAAACTCGCATACCGAGAAATCAGAGGTTAAATCTTATTGTAAGATTTATGTTTGTAATTGAAACGTGTCAATTATTAAACATTGAACGATATTTTATAATATCGTAATTAGAATGAATCGGGTTGCATATTATCACAAGGATTGTAAATCGTATTGACGATTATTGATAATAACCATTTTATATTAAAGTAATTTCGAATTACTTGTCAATTTATTAAATATGATTTATTTAATTTACAAATGATATTTATTTGATAAATATACATTTTAAATTAAAATCAATTGTTACTTATTTCAATGTGACACTTTAGATGTTACACATGTACAATTGATCAAATGACGATTATAAAATGGAGTCCATATTAATAGGGGTGCCGGTTTTATGAGGCATGCTTAAGGGTTATTTTTGTGTGTTAATTACACCCTTAATGCATGTTTATAGGTAGCCTTGAAAATTAAAGCTAGTGCCACTCTAAGAGCCTTGGAAAGGGAAAATGATCCCCTTTGCTTCTTTCTATGGCCGGCCAACCTATTGCCAAGACAAATCACTTAAATCTTATGCTTTACTCATAAGATTAATCATTCTAATTTTGATAAGATAATTTTCTAGAGAGAAATTTTTATCCAACAAAAGTAAAGTCTGAGACGAGTCTGACGGATAATGTATAAAATTTGAGGTGAGTCTGAGATAAGTCTGAACAATAAAGAAATAATAAAAGTTAGTGGAAAGCTGACGTGGCACAGTCTTAAGACTTTGGAAAATCTGAGGGATAATCTTACCCTTACTTCTCACTGACTGTGACGTTCATGATTTTCATGAATGACGGGTGCCCGTTGCTGTTTATATGGGAAAATACTCGTGTGAGCTAGCGAGTGTCGATTAGTTGACACTTACTCTTATCGTTGTCAAACCTTATTTGTTTTGACTTTTATATTCATGAGATATCTTTTCCCGTTGATATGTAAACTTTAATACTTATCTATTGTTTCACTATTGTTTTATTTATGTATCGTTTCGTTTATTTTCGTGAATTCCACGTTGTTTATGTTGTCAACAAAAGTTTTCAAAAAATCGTAATTCCGCTGCGTATTTTTCGTTTAACTTTCCGCTACAACTCGAGGTGTTCACACTTGCAACCCGAAACTAACCCGATGATGACCTATCACCCGACACGACCCGATAATCAGTGACCCGAACCTGAACCAAACCCGGCCCAATTAAATAAATGACCCGACAATTAGTAAGCTTAATATTGATTAAAAATGAAAAGTACTTTAGTGTTTAGATTGATACGTTTGACTTAATAATAAAGTAAATATACCTAATAATGGTTAAAAAAATAAATTAATGCGATAAAGTAATCGACCCCGATAATGACCCAACCAAGACCAACCTAGACCTGATACATCATTCAACCCGAATGACCCGGCCCGGTAAGGACCTAACCCGAAAGAATAGGTCAACCCAATATAACCCAATCCGGCCCTGTTGACCCGATTGCCACTTCTACACTACCAAGACATATCAAACTATATATTGGTGCATGTTACATGGCAAGCCCGAATTTGTTGGGTAGTGGCTGCATATCACAAAATCAACAAACCAAATATCACTATATCGCAGCCGAATTTAAAAAAAGGGTAGAACCAACAAAAGGCAGACGATTTTTAGTGTTGGTATGCATTTTCCATTGAAGAAAATTTACAAGTAGTTCTTGAAAAAAACAAATAACGTCCCGCGAAATACATCAACAATACTACTACTACCAATCGAATTTCCATTTCTGTTGACTAAAAACAACATTTGGGAACCATAATTTCTACATTAAAAGTCAAGTGGAGTGTATCCAACAGAAGTTCATTTAATCTTCAGCTGTCATGTTTCCTTCCTCCAATTGCTTCTGCTTTTCTTGTTCCTCTGAAAAAAAGAAGCATAATCATTACAATCTACAATTATAAGGCGTGTTCTCATGTAGCTTGCTTGCAACAATGGACGGAAAGCAGTATAATGTTTGGCTAATCAATAATAGGTAGGCAACAAAGAAGCAAATTACACAAACACAGAAACAGAAATCCAGAGTTACGTGACATGTCTTTTCTAAACTACCAATGTATGATACCAATGATTCCAGAAGAAGAATCCATTTTGAAAATGAAGCAAATAGGATGTATCCCAAGACTCCAAACCCATAAAAAAAGGTCATATTAATTTCAGCCCTTGAGAAAACAACTTCACAGACTCCATTAAGGACGACAATCAGCTCACTGATCACAGATCACTGCCAGATTATAAGAGACAAACAATTGGAACCCTCACATATACCAAAACTTATCGTCTTAACTAATGAAAATATTCTTTATATTGTGGAAAAGTTACTGCGGAAATGGAAAAAATTTCACCCCTATATAATGACAGATATTTAGATGTCTTATACTTCAGTGTTTTAATTTGTGTGTAACTGACAAGTAATATCGTAAGCCAAATAGCCTATCAGCTCCCTATTCTCACTTAACTTACTCTATTAGTCTCTTATCATGCCAAACATATTGTTGAAAGTTTAATAGAATATGTTTCCAATAACCAAACGTATTACAAGTGGAGCCTCGTAAAACATCAAGGCAACCTCTGCAATCTAATGCTATGTTACACAGTGCATGTCAAAGTAGCTGACTCAGCTATATTTATGAAAACAATGCGCATACTTTGATTTAAAATGTGGCGTCCAAATGTCATAGCCATGCCCGAGCGTCAAGTGTCATACACAGGAACGCAAAGGATCAAGAAGGGTCCGAGTAACATACTATTGTTAATGATGAGAATTAAGAACCTATGTGGCTCAACCTCCAACAAAAATGACAAAGCTAATCTTCAATAAATTTGATTCCTGCCACATTATATAAGAGCACATCAAGGCTACTGTCTTACGTGAGGGGGAGTGGCAAAGTGCTATGAACTCGAAGTACAGTTAACACATTTTGCATTCTTTTATAACTGTGGCAAGCATCAAATATTGCCCAGAATCAATATAAAGTAGTGCTAGTCAGAAGTACCATCCTCAATCCCCATCGTCACTTTAATTGCTGAGTCAGTGACAAGATAGCATTACGCAGTGAAATGCTCTTCAGCAGTTGGTTTCTCAATTGTCTATTTAAGTCACCTGATAGCTACTATCACTTAGTAGTCTTTAGTCTTTACATGCCTATCGGCTATCGCGAGCAGTGACATGATCTCCTTACTTATTTTTCTCAGTTGACACTCCATACTCTACGTGTTAAGACTTAAGAATGCTATCTTGCTAGTAAGCTGATAGGGCTACACTAGACCAAACCCATTAAATAACCTACTCCCCCCAAAAGGATTTATAATTCCCACTTTCCCTATTGGGATGTTGCCATTTGTTCTCTTGGCAAATTTGGCGTTATTTACGAGACCAACTTACCAAATTGTCCTTATGGCTATTGAGCAATTACAACAATCACCATTACAAAACAAAGCTTAAGTTTATATAACAGAGATTATAAGCATAAATGATCTACGGGGATTAGTGAGGCACTAGCCAAATCACCTTTTAACCACCAAATGGTGCGTATCCTACTATGCAATACCCATACCTATTCCAATTCTGTTGTTTTGCCCTCTCCTTTGCCTCATTATCCAAATCTTACACATTAGCCCTCTTTAAAATTGAAAAGGAAAATATAAATTCTTGCACGTTATTTTATGTTAAAAATACCAAATTTTTTGAATGTGTGCCTCCTGATTATAAGGCATGCACTTTCACTTCACACCTTGCGCCTGGTTGTCTAAAGCGTCAGAGACTCAATCTGTCTCGTGCCTTATAAAACTAGTTAATAATAATCACCCAACAAATCACCACCACCTATCAATCACTTCCCTCCCATCCTTTCTCCACCAACCCCCCTGTACCAGTCTCCTCTCACCCCTCATGAAGTGAACTCCCTCGCTTGCTCTATTTCCAACATGTAATAGTCTTCTCTTAAACTATGATATAAAAAGAAGTGGGAATATCATGCTATTACCAAACAAAGCAACGACTGATCCTTTACAGATGATATTTTGCCTTTTAAAAACTACCCGGCATAGATTTATGAAGATGCAAGGCACTAGTTTATACTTAAAGGTTTCCAGCAGCATTGCATTGACAATGTGTTCTAACGAAACAATCACATACTATGTATGAAATTTCAATTCCTAAATCAATTCTAATAGAAACTTATAAGAGAGAAGGCAAATAAACTTACCCATGAGCTTATACAGCGCCTTCTGTGTTCGCCTTTCTAGTTTATCTAGTTTCTTTTGTACATCCCTTCGAAGATCCCAATTAGGCTTTTTGGGTGCAATATTCAGAAAAGGATCCTGCGTGAGTGTATAATATTAGCACTCAGCGTCTTTCAGAAAAAGGGGAAAAATACACAACGATAAACCAGTTTCAAGTATATCAAAATTACTAATCCATGAAGCACCGAATCTGAAGACAACCTCAGCTTGCTCTGCCGGAGGCTCTACAGCAGGCTCTGCAGCAACAGGGTCCTCAAATTTGGTTAATTCTGGTGCATTTAATTTACCCTCTTGCAGTTGCTTGTCATGAGGAAGATAATTTCGGAATTTTAAGTTAAGACCACTGCACAAAAATTAAAATTGAGTATCAGAAACTTATAATTCTTGATCAGGCATAAACGAGTATAAAACCACGCACATCAAAATCATAAGCGAATATCTAACATCTGCTCTATATGTTTTCAAATTCAAAACTATACCCTCGGCTTTATAAATCATCCAATACTTGATTCCATAAATAACCTGAATACTCAAATATTTGACTCGCTAAAAAACCTAAATACTAAATAAAACTATCAACCTAATCCTCGTGTATTCATCAATAAACATCGTTTGACGACAAAACCTTATGAACACAAAATGTACTACCAATCATTGTTTAGAATTGCCCCCACTTTTTAAGATTTGCGAGAAGTATTTTAATCAAATGGGGTAATTCTAAGAATCAGAGGGAGTACCACATGGAATAATGCTAGTTAAGTAAACTTATGAACTATTCACGGAGTTCAGGGATTATACGGTAGTTTGAAAAACACAAAGTAAAGTGCACAACATAAAAAAATCGGAAATTGGAAATTGAAAGGATAAGTAGTACTCTTGATCGTTAGTAGTAACAACGCCATTACGAGAATCATCACCATCATCATCATCAGGAGTTTCGGAAAGTTCTTTAGCAGCTTTAAGAGCTTTTAATCTCTCTCTTCTCTCGGCCGCTGCTCGCTCAAGTGAATCTTCTCCGTCTGACATTGATGAATGCTTCACAGTTCACTAAAACAAGTTAATGCTGAGTGAAAAATACGACCAACAATTAATTAATACAAGGAAGATTAGGAAGTAGGTTTAACAAGAGGAAGATAAATTAAGGAGAGATGTCACCAGGACTCTTACCTTTCAGAGGATTTTGATTTCGATTTTGATTTTGATTTTGATTTTGATATTGGGATTTTAAGAAGAGTAAGATAATTAGGGTTTTGATTTGGGGATTTTTGCGCCAAGACACAACTTATATATCCCACTAGCAAACTAGCAAGTAGCAACACTATGGTCCAATTCTTCTTTTTTGACGAGGAGGATTATCCTCGCGGGCACGCAACAATGTCAACTGTCAAGTAAGCTCAATTTACACGGGTTAGGAACACATGTGGCTAAGTTTTATCATACAGGGAGATACGAACCCAGGATCTCGCAGTCCATCATTTTGGATGTTTTGAGGAAATCCGAATCTCCACTCGACTAAGTACTTGGTTTATGGTCCAATTCTTAGGTAGGCGGTTTCTTCTACTAATATTACATAAAATTAGTTTAAACCCGTGTAAAGTTGCACGGTATATATAAAATCATTTAAAATTTTACTTAGAATTTTATAGCAAAACTAATATTTTCTCCATACATTTCAAACTCCTTACTTTAGATAATATCATAAACATTTTTGTCGATCCGTTTGAATCGATTTTCATCATATGTTTACTCAATATTTTGACGGATATTACACTAATAAAGGTTATTAAGATAACAAAACCAGAGTTATGATGATTTTTGTAACCCGTTCAAATGCAGTACTCATGCAATACAATTAAAGATGTTAAAATTTAATCCGACTCAACCTTAATCCTGAATATTTGATCCATTTTACAGCAAAGTGCTGTAAATTATGACTTGCAATCCGAGAGATATACGACTCTTAATGGCGCGTTATTTCCGGGTTAAACCTGATAAATTGAAAATAAGTTTATATTAAAAGTATGTCAAATATTACAAAAACATTAATAATTATTTCATAATTTTATGAAAATATTTAATTTTTATGTATACAAAATTGTATAATAAATGATACTGTAACGACTATTAAGTTCTGATTTTTAATTCACAAACATGATAAAAAAAATTAATAAAAGAAACTTTGATTTTATAATTGTTCAATGTAAGAACCATGATTTCAGTCAGTAATGAATACGTAGTATGATTAAAATAGTACTATCAAATATGGAGTATTCTTTTAATTGTCGATACCACTGTTGAAATTTCTTTTTTTAATTGTTGACACCATGATTGAAATTTCTTCTTTTAAGAAAGTGGAGTATTCTTTGTGTTTTAAGAGATCAATAAAGTAGGTGACTTCATGGTAAACTCGAGGCATTATTTTTATTCGAGGTAAGTCATTGATTTTAACCCCTCATCCAAAAGGATGAGATAGGTTTTGATTAAAATAGTACTATCAAATATGGAGTATTCTTTTAATTGTCGATACCACTGTTGAAATTTCTTTTTTTAATTGTTGACACCATGGTTGAAATTTCTTCTTTTAAGAAAGTGGAGTATTCTTTGTGTTTTAAGAGATCAATAAAGTAGGTGACTTCATGGTAAACTCGAGGCATTATTTTTATTCGAGGTAAGTCATTGATTTTAACCCCTCATCCAAAAGGATGAGATAGGTTTTGCCAAGTCGAGGGACTCGGCATAGCTAGCAAAATAATGCTGCGAACAAAATATTTATATGAGATTCTAAAATTATGTTTATTTTATAGACGATATTGCTAATAAAAATAATTTCATTTATATGTTACATTAAACAAAATTTCCGTCATAGGGTTATCATTTAATTATTTTTCTCACCACAAGGTACATTTAACTGTAACACTTCGCGTTTTAGAGCTTATGTATATGTACTACTTGTGTTTGTCTTATGCTTGTATATATTTCGTTATCGTTACGGGTTGGCAAACTTCGGGTCGAAGTTCATTTTAAGGAGGGAAGACTGTAATACCCCGTATATTAGCCTCGGTCAACGACAGTCAAACCATGTTTTATACAAGTATTTCAAATGGGATGTTTATAAATTATTTTACGTAAACTGTTATTATTTTATAAATCGTATTTCTACGATTATTTCGTATTTCATAATCATTTTATATTTGACGATTATTTCATAAAATGACATTTCATTCGTATTTCTTTAATTTGATAATATATTTATAATTAAATATATTTCTTATTTTATATTTATTTCTTGTCTATACTTGTTTTATATTTTATCAAGACGAGGTATAATTACATTTTATTCGATACGTATTTGCTAATCACTATAGTAATTATATTAGTTATGTGTGCTCGTTTATCCTTAATCGAGTCGAGAACGGAATATGGGTATATAGTTATCGAGATGCGTGATGGGCTTGGGTTTGAGTGATGAATGAAGGGTGTTGTGTTAACCATGTGTAAGAGCAAACCCTAAACTGTCAACCTAATACACGCATATGCTCCCTATACCTTCCTTCGACAAAAAAAAGAAGAAGAGAAGAAAGAAAAACCCTAAAATACTACATCACTCATACACAAACCCTACTCCTCCTCTGCCTCCATCTCTTTCTACCTCCCTTCATCTTCAAACGAAAGCACCCTAACCCAGCGAGAGGAACAAGAGAAGGAAACCAGTGAAGACCACTCCACCATCACGCATCATGTTCATCCGTACACAGTAGAAATTCGTAAGTTTTACACCCCTTCTATAAGTTTTTCGACCAGAGTAATGTATTAGGAGTGACTACTGCAGTATGATTAACATGTTCCTCGTGTTTAACAATCGTTCCACCACCATAACTCGTATACAGGAACCATGAATGTCGCCAGTAAAACGTTTTTATGCTCTGTTTTCATGCGTTGTGACCGTGTTCTTTTACGATTGTTAATTCGTTATGCTTTGGGTTATTTCTTGTCGTGAGTCATGGGTATTGATGGTGGAGAGTTAGTAGGGTATGCTAATGGTGTTGGGATGGTGTCTGGTGGTCGGAGCACCACTATAAAGAGAGTCGTGAAATGCGTTCAGAAACAGGGGGTTTGTGGTGTCGTGTGTGAGCAGTGAAGTTGGTGAGGTTGTCGTGGTGGCTCAGTTGAGGACGAGGGTAAGAGTGGGTTTTCCCTGGAACCACCATGAGTTAGTGGTGATAACAGTGGTGGGAGGAATAAGCGCGTGAAGAAGAGGGTGTACATGTGAGTTGCTGGAAAATAGAGTGATAACGTGTGGGTGCAGGCTGTTTGGGCAGCGTGTTGCAGCAGTCGTGGGGGTTGTTGGTGGTTGCCAAGGGGTGTAAGTCGTGGTTGGGGGTTCAAGTGAGAGTAGGGGCATGGTGGTACTGGCCATAGGTGGCATGACCGGTGGTTGTGTGGTCGTGAAGTTGGGTGCTCGAGCTGTCATGTAAGGTGTTGTTTGTTGGTGTTGTTTTTGGTTGTTTGTCATGGGTTTCGAACCCATATCTGAGGAGGGGGCTGTTTTGATTGTGTATGCTCATTCTCATTCTCATTATTATTATTAATAATATTAGTATTGATGTTGTAAAACCCCTCGCGAAAGCGGAAAATAAAATCATACAAAGTACTAAAAATGCAGCGGAATTAAAACTTTTTAACATAAACATGCGAGGTGAATTAAAACTGAAAACGGAAACTGATATAAACAGAAATAGATAAGTATACTGTCTAAGTACTGAAACGGAATATATACAACAGCCTGGGATGAAACATCCCTACAGGCACCAAAACATAACTGTATCAAAACTAGAGTCTAGCTATCGTGAAGTGTAAGTCAAAAGATGATAAGCGGATCATCACTCGCTAGCTCTCAGCAACCCCTGCCAACCTGCATGTACCTACATACATGTAAACATGTACGCCACAATCAGTGGGGAGTGACTAGAGTTCTCCTAGCCACCTTTTGTAACGACACGTCACACAGAAATGCAAACAGAATACTCCAGCATATATAAACATGTGAAGTATAAATATCTCATCAACTGAATCATACTATCATGCAATCACTAATGCACGACTCTCAACCAACTTCGGAAACCATTTGGAAGGAGAGCCGGTTTCCCTACCGGTTACCCGGTCGGGGGGTCTTTCAGTCCAAACTATTTACGAAACTGACCAAAGAGTCATCCAATGCCTTGGATGAACAAACTATAACCAAGTTATTATAATCATCAATATCATCATGCATATCTGACACTGTACCAACACAAGGCAAACAGATATAAAACAACAAGTATAAAGGTTCAGCGGTCAACTTAAGACATAACCTAAATACTAGAATACTTTCACAGTCAAGGACTCAGAGGCCAACTTAAGGCATAGACCAAAATATCAATAAACACTAGCAATGGGTCCAGAGGTGAACTTAACACATATCCCACTACGAAAACAATGTCGGGTCCAGAGGTGAACTTAACACATATCCCAACATACAATCCAAGTAAAGGGTCCAGAGGTGAACTTAACACATATCCCTAAACATCCACAAGCAAAGGGTCCAGAGGTGAACTTAACACATATCCCAATGCTACAAACAAGTATTGGATCCAGAGGTGAACTTAACACATATCCCAAAACACAGCTATCGCACACCGGGTCCAGAGGTGAACTTAACACATATCCCATGTACGACAACCGATCACGTGTCAGGTCCAGAGGTGAACTTAACACATATCCTGACACGCCACAAGCAAAACACGTAATGGGTTCAGAGGTGAACTTAACACATATCCCATCACGCGACATACAACTCACGTGTTAAGCTCAGAGGCCAGCTTAAGGCATACCTTAACACGCATCAACCAATAACATCCAAAGATAGAAACTAACCTATAGTTCTAACTTCTTAAACCACTAAACAACACTTAATTGATCTCGGGAACTAAGATGAGGGAGAGCCGGTTTCCCTTTCGGTTACCCGACCGGGGGGGGGGGGGGGTCTTTATCCTCTCTCCATTCCCGAACCCAATATAATGTCGCCCATCCTCCGGGGACCTCAAACACACATATAAGGTACACGGAACGAATCTCAAACCAAACCGATAAACCGTTTGAAAGTTATAAATGATTTTTAAGTCAACAAGGGCTCCCAGCCGGTCAGTGGCAGGCAGCCGGCTGACGTCTGGCAACCCAACTACTTACAATTCTTAAAAAGCAAAAACAGCCAAAAAGGATCCCCAGCCGGTCGGCAGGCAGCCGGCCTACCGGCTGGCAATCCTTCTTCCCTTTACAATTTCTACGAACTGGACGAAGAACCAAGGCCCTCAGCCGGTCGGCAGGCAGCCAGCCTACCGGCTGGGGAGCCCAATCCCTAAAGTCTAAAATAATGCGCAACGACACTAAGAAGGACTCCCAGTCGGTCGGCAGGCAGCCGGCCTACCGGCTGGGCACCCTAAGCACTAATATTTCAACTTTCGAAAAACAACCCATAAACACTTCCAGCCGGTCGACCGGCTCAGAACCCCTGAGCACGAAAATCGCGTTTACAGTGATTTACAAATTCCACCAAATCGACATCGAACTTCCACGATTACTACCAACCAGCAATTCCCAGCATACATAAGGCTTATACCATTCATTAACAAGCATGAATTCCTAACATTTAAGCATATTAGAAACATATTCACTACTACAAAAACGGCTTATTAAGGCGCTTACCTAGAGGCGCTTATCATAAAAGTGTTGAAATTGGAGTAAAATAGGGAAAATTCACGCACAATTGATTAGCGCCTCTTATTACTGCCAAAACAAATTAAAAGACGATATATTCTTTTTCTCATTCCTCCTAGACTATAAGCCACTCACTGTAAGTTACCATTTTTATTTTCTCAGAAAAACCAAAACCCTAGAGAGAAAAAACCACCATAATTGATCCTCTTCAGAAATTATGACGGGGTAATTGGCAAGCTAAGAATTGAAATTCTCATCAAAGTTTTAATCAAGTATGAAATTCTTTTCTATTGTTTTTGTTCTTTAATTAATTTGATTCTCTTGTTCATTTTTTTCATCGCTAAATTGGGGGCTGACTCTCTTTGTTTCATGTAAATCTACCGATTTACAAAAAAATCACAATTTCATGCTTAACTAGGTATAATTATGTAGTCTTTTTTATCACTTTCGGTAGTACACTTTGCTTTAATAATGGTTATTGTGGTAAAATAAACTTGCTTCGATTTGAATTTGGTGATGTATCGATCTGGATTTATTCGAAGGAATATTAATGAGTATAATTTTGTATAGTTGTTGATTGATTGAAGTTAATATGTCAATTGTATTTGTTTTCATGTCTATTTAGTTAAAACAACTGAGGGTATAGTTTGAGAAGTTTGTATAATTGAAGTGATTACGAAACATCTATACAGAGCAAAAACTAGCTAAGTCTTTTGCTCAAAACATTCTAGTTATTAGGCGGGTGGGGGAGCTGCACAACGATCAAAATCAAGCCATCACGTTCGATCCCAAGTTCATGTCCTGATTCAAGATTCCGTGTTATACCATACTGATTCCAGTATGGTATAATTTTTGGGTGATTTTTCTGTGAATTTAGCCTATTTGGTTGTCGTGTTAACTTCTCATTTATAAATGCTCTACTTGAACTTCAGAAGATGTATCCAAACATACCTGCACAACTTTTTGAATTTGACAAACGGTTCCAGCAACATGTAAGTGATTTTACATTTTATGATTATAACTTGCCTGAAGAGTTGCCACAAGCAATGAAGCACACTTATCGGATCATCGTTGCAGACCCTCCTTATTTGGTAAGTACTGAATTAAAGCAACTCCTGTTGCAATCTCTTACTCTTCCTTCTGTGCTGAAATGCGTGGAGCGTATCATAATGGAGGGGAGCAGGGGACTGGGAAAAGGGTTCAGAATGGGATTTTGCAAAGTCTGGGAGTGGAGAGAATGGCGGCAAATACTCCTGATCAGCGCAGTGAACAATGGATTCCACCTGCGAGAGGGAATCTAAAAATCAATGTGGATGCGGGTGTTGTTGCTGGCATTGACGTGAGCGCAGGTGTAGTGTGTCGGGATGAGCGTGGGGAGGTGTTATGGGGGCTGACTGAACAGAAGAGGGCAGGAATGGAGGTGCAGGATGCGGAGGCGGTCCTGGTGGGACTCCAAGAAGCCAAACGTAGAGGGTGCAAGGGAGTTGTGCTGGAGGGTGACTGTCTTACTGTGATGACGGAGCTAAAGAATCGGGCTCAGGCGCGTAGTGGTATTGGGTTGATTTATGAGGACATTTATTCCATTAGTCGTTTTTTTGATAAAGTTATGTTTTGTACTGACAATGTGTCTTTTTACCCAATTGTGTTTGTATGCTTATAAAGGTTATGTTTTTTTTGAATTCACAGGATGTTTATTTGCCTTTTCGATTGCGAAAGATGAAGCACCCAGGCTAGGAACAGTCATAGGTATTGATCTTGGTACTACCTACTCATGTGTGGGTGTGTATACCCCCTCGTTTGATTTTAAACGATGTTAACTTTGATCGGTATTTTCACAGTATACAATAATTAATATGAAAATAGTTGTTTTATAAAATTCAACATGACTAATTTTATATCGTATATAAAACCATCGTCTGACCATCGAAGTCAAATGGGTACACGAGATGGAGGTCGTTGTATCTTGTTTTTGTAATGAACTGTGAATATTAGTGAATAGCTACTTACTAAGTCTGTAAATGTGCAGCTTACTTGAATGATTCCCAAAGGCAAGCAACCGAGGATGCAGGAGTTATCGCTGGTTTGAATGTTGCTAGGATCATTAGTGAGCCAACTGCGACAACCATTGCTTACGGTTTGGACAAGAAGGATGGTGAGTAACTGTTTAATGAGTAACTTGTTTAATTTTCGAAGGAATATTAATGAGTAACTTTTTTTTTTGGGTAATACTTATTAAGGTAATCGTTACTGTACAAGTTCTTAAAACTCATCATCTCTCTCACTATTTGCATCCACTTCACAAAGAGATGTATAATATGCATGCTACTAACTTCTTTTCCTCCGCATTTCTTAAAGCGATACATGAAAATACTAAGGAAAGCTTTAGCAGCATTATGTTTGAGCCTACTCCTAGAAATTTCACATTTGAAATGCTGCAACCTTAATTCTGTGATTGGTTGATAAATGAGGTATTGTGCTTGGCCTCTTTTCATGTGTATGTGCTGGCCGTTTCTGTTTCTTGATGGAATGGTCGACCGATTATATTTGATATAATATTAAATGACATAGTAAATTTGGTAAATGACTTACATTGTTTTCACTTGAATTTTCAGTAATTCTATGTTCAAGTTGATGTATGTATCGTCAAGCAGAAACTTCATCATAAGGATTGCTCAAGGGACGCCGCTGAGATGTATTGCTAAGATGCAGCCGGTAGTCACTCGTTAGCGTTGATGGACGGATAATAGAGAACTTTGTGTAAATATTAGGATATTTTTTGACGTACTTTTTATTTAAGATACATTTATTCTTATTAGGTTCAGACATGTATTTGACATTACAGTTATTTAATATTAAGATATGTTTGTTTCTCGAAAAATTGTGTAGTTCTTGTTGTGATAAGAAATATGTTGAAGGTAATACAAAAGGAAATGCAGGTGTAATAAATAATTTGTAACATTGTTGGTTGTAGTATAAAAGCAACGCGAAAAAGCGTGTGAGCAGAAGCACAGTGGTGCGGCATAATAACCCAATGGTCAACGTTTAATTGAGACGCTTGGAAAGCGCAGGATTTTCTCTGGCGGCGCTTTAAAAGCATTGGTGTAGTCCACAAATAGCGCGTCAATGTTAGCGGCGCTATACTTATGCTATACCGACGCAATAAAATAGCGTTGCAAAAGAGGTTAGCGGCATAGGCAAATGCGGCGCATTTGAAAGCGTCGGTATATCCCATTACGACGCTATTTAGCGTCGTCATAAGTGACTACAAAGCGTCGCAAGAGTCCATTTCTGTAGTAGTGATTTTGTATTCGTCTTAAGGATGTAATTTCTGAAAATCAAACTATGAACATGTGAAACACAATCAAAGCATATGAACATCATACACATGTATTCCTAGCATGATTCTAAGTCCATTCAACATAAATAACATACAAAATCAGAAACCTAACTCATCTAAACAAGAAAAGTGCTAATATCACAAATAAGGCCGAGTTTCTCTTAATTGTCACCTCTTGCGATTTTGATCAAAGCTCCTCCTCAACAATGAAGCTATCAACGTCTGAGTCTTCTAAGCCTTCACCTATAACAAGAAAAACGGATTTAAGAGACCGAAAATGGGTTTCTACAAAAACAGGCCAATTTTCGAATTAAAGGAAATGGAAATTGGAAGTGATAGATGACTTGCAACTTTCATGAGGATTCCAAAAATGTATAAATTACCTTGATTCGGAAATCAGATGATGATGCAAAATCGAAAAGAAGCTTGGAGGTTTTAGAGGAAATGAAGAACAATGAAGATGCTGAGTTCTTATTTTTGGAAGGAGATTATGTCGACATTCATAAGGGTTTAGGGGTTTTAAGTGTCCTTTCCCGTTTAAATGAAAACGGGTTTGGAAATGAACGGGTTTTATGATACGGACTTAAGTTTGCCAAGTTGTATTCGTGTAATACCTCGTATTTTGGGTCACGACTTGTTGTAAACGATAATTTCTTTTATAGAATCATTCGTTTATTAGGCTTGTTTGTACTCGTTTGTGCGAGGTGTTTTAGACTTAGGTAGGACTCGAAGTGGGGATCTAAGTATCTTACTTTAATAGTAGTAGTATGGTGTTGCTAGGGCTCGAACTTGAGACCTGTTGAGTGCCTCGTGTGGGCCTCGTTTTGCGTGCTCAAGTAGCAGCCCACACACACGTTTCAGAAACCCTGACCAGACCTGTAGCCTGCCGTCATATATATGGCATCTCTACTTACCCTAAACCCTACTCAAATTCAAAAACAACCACACCAAGCCCTAGCCGCCACAGTAGAGAAAGAGAGGAACCCATCCACGGTGGTTGTAGACCGACGTAGGGTGGTTCGAATTGGTGAAGGATCTGGTATGTCCACCACCATCTCGTTATTTTCTGGTTTTCAGTAGAGTTTCGTCGTCTGTTTAAGGAGGGTTTTGTGCATCGAATGCTTATAGTTTTTACATAATATTGTACTAGAAAGTATAATGTTTGTATGTAGGCTATAGATTAAGGGTCGTTGGCTGTTGTTGCTTATTTCGAAGGTGTTTATTGTTGGTGTCAGATCAGTGGTTGCAACAAAATGATAACATGCGTTTTATATGCATCTTTTGTAATCAGTTTTATTTTTGAGTCTATGTTTTTGTGTTAGGGGTCGTTGTGTTTTGGGACAGGTGGTGGTAAGGGGTTACTCATGGTGGTAGCCTCGGGGTGCAGTGGTGGTTGGTCATGGAGGTACAGCGGTGGTTGATGGTAGGAGTCAGAAGGTCGTTTTTATTTTTTGTTGTTGTCAGTCAGTCCGCGTGTGTCAGGGGTTTTGGGTGGTGGTAATATCGTGGACTCGGGGGAGGTCGGAACGATATTGTCACCGAGTGTTTAGTCTGGAGTCTGGTGGTGGTGGTGGTGGTCGAGTCTGGTGTCGTTGGTGGCTGGGTCAGCGTCGAAGGGTGGTCTGATATGGCATGGTCAGGTGCTGCGGGTGAGGAATCAGTCCTGAACTGGGCCTGGTGCGGCTCACCGGCGGCTGTCGAGTGGCTGGTTGGTGGTTGTGGTGGAAGTCGGTGGTTCTGGGTAGGTGTGGTGGTGGTTTTTGGGGTCGGCAAAGGAGTCACGTGGTGGTTGTAGAGGTGTTTGTCACGGGTTGTTGTTGAGGGTGTACGGGGCTGTTTTGGCATGTGTCGTGTTGTTTTATTTTTATTATTATTATTACTATCATTAATATTATTTTTATCATTTTATTAATATGATTGTTATTTATGGTACTTATATTTTTTTTATTAAAGGTAAAGATTTTATTATTTAATAAGGGATATGTTTTGGGAATTATTAAGGGAAGTTTTAATATGGATATTAATGGATATTTAGAATCATTTGAATTTCAAAACCAAAGTACTATTTTTGGAAGTTGCTATTTTTAGAAGTTCTATATTTAGAAGGTTACTATTTTGGGTAACCTCGGTTTTTAGGAAGCCTTCTAAATATAGGGAGATTCTATAAATGGAATGTGTGTACATATTACGAGAATTAGGGTGTTTATTAATTAAGTAATATTTGTTTAGGTAGCGGGTTTCGCGTGGAACATTTCTAAACAAGCTTTGGTTCGATCTGCGTTTTCTGCTATTCCAGGTAGGGGAAAATACCGGTATATGATGACGTGTAAACTATTCTTATTTGTTATTCAGCATGTTTGTGATATAATACCATGTGATCGTTATATTGTGTTATCTATATTATTCTGAGATAGTGTTATGAGGTGAATATATTGGGTCTTGTGATATGGTGTTGGATCGGTGCGGAGTATATTTGGTGTTGGATCGGTGCGGAGTATATTTGGTGTTGGATCGGTGCGGAGTATATATGGTGTTGGATCGGTGCGGAGTTTATTTGGCGTTGGATCGGTGCGGAGTTTATTATGTTGTTATATTTATTCTTTTCCCTACTCAACCTCGTGGTTGACCCTGTGTATTCGTGATCACCTGTGATGAACCAAATTATTGGGGAGCAGATTGACAGGTGGCTGATTCTAAGGGGGGAGCTATGGGAGAAAGAGCTTGGATCCGGACCAGTCTAGATGTTAGATCACCTTAGACAGCAATATATGAGTTATACTTTATTCCTTTTGTTAAGACTTTATAATACAGTTGTAAGAACATGTTTGAGTTAAATTTTATTTTAAAGTACTGTTTATCTTCCTTTGTATCTACTGCCTCGGGAAACCGAGATGGTAACACCCTTAATTATCTGAGGAGTTCTAGTCCAGGCTCTTAAATAAATGGGGGTGTTACAATTCGTCTTAAGGACTTAAGGTTCTTAAGACGGATCTTAACGATTTATTTAAAATACTTTCTCAATAAATATTAAAGTATTATTTTATTACTTAAAATAATTAAAAACCCTTAAAATATATTTTACGAAAATACGGGATGTTACAATCACCCCAACTTCAAAAAGTTTCGTCCTCGAAACTCGAACGAAGATAACTTCTAAATAACTATACCTCAATCGAAAAGAGAAGGATGCGCAGCATGCATCGATGCGTCGGTCTCCTATGTCTGCTCCTCAACATCACCGCAACGCCAAAGAATCTTCACTAAGGGCACCACCTTGCTCCTAAGCTTCCTGTCCTGACGGTCTAGAATCTTCACGGGACGCTCCTCGAAAGCAAGACTCGGCTCTAAGTTCTCGATCTCTCTATGAAGCACATGACTCGGGTCACTAACATACTTACGGAGCTGAGAAACATGAAAGACACTATGAATCTTGCCCAAACTAGAAGGCAAGTCCAAACAGTAAGCAGCAGCACCAATCCTCTTCACGATCTCAAATGGCCCAATATACTTAGGGCTCAGCTTGCCCTTAACGCCAGACCTCTTGACGCCCTTCATCGGTGAAACTCTCAGGAAAACTTTGTCACCCACCTCGAACTCGAGAGGTCTACGACGGATATCTGCATAGGATTTCTGCCGATCCTGTGTGGCCTTCATCCTACCTCTGATAAGCTGGACGTGATCAATCGTCGCAGCCAACTGGTCCGGTCCTAGGTCGTGCACGTCGCTCGCCTGATCCCAACAGATCGGACTACGACACTTCCTACCATAGAGCGCCTCATACGGAGCCATATGTAACATCCCGCATTTTCGTAAAATATATTTTAAGGGTTTTAAATTATTTGAAGTGATAAAATAATATTTTAATAATTTATTGAGAAAGTATTGTTAATAAATCGTAAGATCCGTCTTAAGAACCTTAAGTCCTTAAGACGAATACAACTTGGCAACTTGAATTCACATCATAAAACCCGTTCATTTCCAACCCGTTTTCATTTAAACGGAAAGGACACTCATAAACCCCTTAAACCCTTGTTTATGTCGACATTTAACCCTTCACAAAAATAAGAACTCGGTTTCTCATTTCTTCATTTTTCTCCCAAAACTCCAATCTCTTAATCCATATTCAGAGATCATCTGATTCCCGAATCAAGGTAATAGATACATTTTCGGAATCCTCATGAAATTTGCAACTCATCTATCACTTCCAATTTCCTTTTCCTTCAAATCGAAAATTGGCCTGTTTTGGTATAATTCGAGTTTTAGCCTCTTAAAACCGTTTTGCTTGTTGTAGGTGAAGACTTAGAAGATCCTAAGGAGGTTAGTGGCGAGATTGAAGAGGAGATATGAGCTTAATCACGTAAAAGGTGACGATAATGAGAAACTCGGCCTTATTGTATATATTAGCACTTTTCTTGTTTGAATTGGTTTAAGTTTCTGATTTTTAATGTTATTGTTGTTGTTTGAACTTAGTAACATGATAGGAATGTTCACATATGATGATTACATGCTTGGATGATGTTTCATATGCTTATTGCTTAATTTTCAGAAATTTATGCTTAAGACGGATACAAATCATTTTCTTATTGAGGATTGTTTGTGGGATTAATTGCTGGTAGTTAGTATATTTGGTGATTATATGTAATGGGTAAACTTCATATGTTGCGATTTTAGAAGTCTTGAATTGATTAGAGGAGATTTGAAGGTTTTGAGAAATTGCGTTTTGCGTACATCGGCCTCTGAGCCGGCAGGCTGACCGGCAGCCGGTCGGCCGGCTCAGAGTCGAGGTTGTTTCTTTCGAATGTTCAGAAATTTGAGAATGGTTTCTGAGCCGGTCAGTCGGCCGCCGGTCGACCGGATCAGGATCCTTCTTGGGTATTTTTCATGTTTTGCAAAGGCTTGGGAAGTGACTCCCAGCCGGCAGGCCGGCAGCCGGTACACCGGCTGAGAGTCACTCCTCGTGTTTAAGATTTGAAGTTTGGCTATAGGGAAGAGACTCCCAGCCGGCTGGCCGGCGGACGGTCCACCGGCTGAGAGCCTCTTCTCATTGTGTTCTTAGACGGTTGTTTGGCATGGGAAGGGACTCCCAGCCGGTGGACCGACAGACGGTCTGGGACCGGCTGAGAGCCCCTGTTCTCATTATTTTGCTTTTAACTTTTAAACGATTTATCGGTTTTGTTCGAGATTCGTTCCGTGTACCTTTCATGTGTGTTTGAGGTCCCCGGAGGATGGGCGACACTATATTGGGTGCGGGAATGGAGAGAGGATAGAGACCCCCCGGTCGGGTAACCGAAAGAGAAACTGGCTCTCCCTCAACTTAGTTCCCGGGGTCAATTAAGTGTTGATTAGAGGTATAAGAAAGTAGAACTATAAATTAGTTTCTATATTTGGATGATATTGTAATGATGCGTATTAAGGTATGCCTTAAGCTGGCCTCTGAGCTTAATACGTGAGCTTGTTGTCATATATGGGGATATGCCTTAAGCTGGCCTCTGAGCTCTATATGTATATGGTTGTCGTGTCTGGGATATGCCTTATGCTGGCCTCTGAGCCCAGACATGTTTGTTGTGATCGCGTCAGAACATGCCTTAAGTTGTCCTCTGAGTCTAACGAGTAGAGCAGCTGCACAACGGGGCATTTAGGTCGTAACACCTCACCCGGAGTGCAGATGTTTGATGCTAGAACATGCCTTAAGCTGGCCTCTGAGTTTAGTATCTTGTGATGTGGTGAAGGGACATGCCTTAAGTTGGCCTCTGAGTCCTTTGCTTTTGGATGCTAGTCTATGCCTTAAGTTGGCCTCTGAGTCTAGTGTCTTGCTGATTGGCAGGTCTATGCCTTAAGTTGGCCTCTGAGTCCTTGCTTGCTGAATGATTGGTATTTAGGTTATGTCTTAAGTTGACCGCTGAACCTTTTTACCTGCTGAATGATTGGTATGTAGGTTATGTCTTAAGTTGACCGCTAAACCTTATACTTGCTGGGTTTATCTGCTTGCCTTGAGTTGATATAGTGTCAGATATGCATGATAGATGTTGATGATATAGATGTTGATATTAATGAGTATGTTGCTTGACTTTGTTATTGTTCACCCAAGGCATTGGGTGACTCTTTAGTCAGTTTCGTAAATGGTTTGGACTGAAAGACCCCCCGACCGGGCAACCGGTAGGGAAACCGGCTCTCCTTCCAAATAGTTTCCGAAGTTGGTTGGAGTGTTCTGTTTGTATTCTGTGTTACGTGTCGTTACAAAAGGTGGCTAGGAGAACTCTAGTCACTCCCCACTGATTGTGGCGTACATGTTTTCATGTATGTAGGTACATGCAGGTTGGACGGGGTTCACCGAGAACTAGCGAGTGATGATCCACTTGTCATCTCATGACTTACACTTTCGTTTAGCTAGACTCTAGTTTTGGATACAGTTTATGTTTTGGTGCATGTAGGGATGTTCCATCCCAGGCTGTTGTATATATTTGGTTCAGTACTTAGAATTGGTATACTTATCTATTTTGTTTATATCAGTTTTCAGTTTCAGTTTTAATTCACCTCGCATGTTGTGTATGTTTAAAAAGTTTAAATTCCGCTGCATTTTTAGTACTTTGTGTGTTTTATATTTCCGATTTCGCGAGGGGTTTTACACCATACCAATGGATGAGTGAAAGCTGTTGTTGTAGGAAAACTCAACTAACGGTAGACACTGCTCCCAAGAACCCTGGAAATCAAGTGCACAAGCACGAAGCAAGTCCTCTAATGTCTGAATAGTCCTCTCGGACTGTCCATCAGTCGCGGCATGAAATGCAGTACTCATCAGTAGACGGCTACCCATAGCCTCTTGTAGAGCCTTCCAAAATATGGAACAGAAACGAGGATCACGATCAGAAACGATCTCTCTCGGGACACCATAGTAATGATCTCGGCAATATAAGCTCGGGCTAAGCGGTCCATATCCCACGTCTCGCGGATAGGCACAAATCTGGCACACTTAGTTAGCCTATCGACCACAACCCAAATCGCATCCTTGCCTCCCACTGTCTTAGGCAATGCAGTCACGAAGTCCATCGAAATGCACTCCCACTTCCACTGAGGAACGTGGAGCGGCTGTAACAAACCCCCTGGCCTCCTATGCTCTATCTTGACTTGTTGACAAGTCAAGCACCTACTCACGTAATCCAAAATGTTCTTCTTCATCCTTGGCCACCAAAAAATAAGTCTCAAGTCCTTGTGCATCTTCTCTCCGCCCGGATGAACTGAATAAGGCGTCAGGTGAGCCTCATCTAAAACCCTCTTCCTCAAATCTGGCACATCTGGAACATACATCCTACCTCGGAACCGAAGGAAACCATCAGAATCAATCACTAAATCACGTGCATCACCACTCCAAATTTTGGCTTCGAACTTCCGGAATGCAGCATCTGTAGGCAAACTCTGGCGAATCTCCCAATATAATGTCGGCTCGCCAGTCGTAGCAGATAACCAATCAAAACCACTACCAACGATCTCTAATCTCAACTTCCGGAACTCAGAACAAAGCTCCTCAGGTAGAACACGCGTAGCACTCATCAAATGAGAAGTCTTGCGGCTAAGCGCATCAGCAACCACATTGGCCTTACCCTCATGATACAACAACTCAATGTCATAATCCTTAACCAACTCTAGCCATCGATGCTGTCGCATATTGAGGTCCTTCTGCGTGAAAATGTACTTTAGGCTCTTATGATCCGTGAAAATGCGACAATGAGATCCTATCAAGTAATGACGCCACATCTTCAGGGCGTGAACAACCGCAGCTAACTCAAGGTCATGCGTCGGATAGTTCACCTCGTGAACTCGCAGCTGTCTCGAAGAATAAGCAATCACCTTACCACTCTACATCAACACACATCCAAGCCCTAACATCGAGGCATCGCAATAAACATCAAAGTCAACCCTAATCTCTGGCAAAGCAAGTACAGGAGCAGAAGTCAACCTGGTCTTCAATTCCTGAAATGAGCTCTCACACTTATCGGTCCAAACAAACTTAGCCTCTTTCTTCAATAATTGAGTCATCGGACGAGCCAATCTAGAGAAATCCTCAACAAATCTACGATAGTATCCAGCCAAACCGAGGAAACTACGAATCTCTCCCACATCTTTGGGACTCTCCCAATCAACAACGGCCTCAATCTTCGCGGGATCAACCATAACTCCCTCACTAGATATCACATGTCCAAGAAATGCAACCTTAGAAAGCCAAAACTCACACTTAGAGAACTTTGTGAACCACTTCTGTCGACGTAAAATCCCAAGAATCAATCGAAGATGTTCGGCATGCTCAGCATCAGTCTTCGAATAAATGAGGATATCATCAATAAACACCACAACACAAGTGTCTAAGAACTCACTGAACGTCCTATTCATCTGATCCATGAAGATAGCAGGAGCATTCGTCAAACCAAAAGGCATGACAACGAACTCAAAGTGCCCATATCTGGTACGAAAAGCAGTCTTCGCAATATCAGCCTCTCTCACTGGAATCTGATGATAACCGGAACGAAGGTCAATCTTCGAAAATCTGGAAGCACCTCTAAGCTGATCAAATAAATCATCGATCCTAGGCAAAGGATATCTGTTCTTCACTGTAACTCTGTTCAACTCTCTGTAATCAATGCAAAGTCTCATGGAACCATCTTTCTTCTTGACAAATAAAACTGGAGCACCCCAAGGAGAAGCACTCGGTCTAATGAATCCTTTCTCGATCATCTCTTCTAATTGCTGCTTCAACTCTTTCAACTCAGGTGGAGCCATACGGTAGGGAGCCTTAGATATAGGTCTGGTACCTGGAACAAGCTCAATAGTAAACTCCACATCTCTCTCTGGCGGTATCCCTGGCAACTCTTCTGGGAAAACATCTGGAAACTCACGAACAATAGCTACATCCTCGGTAATACTCCGTATTTTTATTTCGTTTTATCTATTTATCTTAATTTTATTGGATGTCGATGTCGATGTGTTATAATAAAAGCGATATAATATTGTTGAACAAGGTGCCTTATGAGGTGTGTTTTCGGGTCGTAATTGTGAGTGTTTGATGCGCGAGATTTAGTCGTCGGTTCTCACGATCAAACACATTTATAAAACCCAAATTTGTAGTATAATAGGGTTGTCGAACACGAAGATGGTGGTGAAGTTATATAGTTATGTTCTAATTATAACTCGAGTCGGGGTAATAAGTTTGAGATTGATTAACGGCTAAAGACCAACTAAAGCAAATAAATTGAGATGAAATTGATGATTAAAGCGACTAGGGTGTCGGGGGTTACTAGGGTAGTCGATGTCAAACATGCAAAGGGTAGATGGTGTCATCTATGTTAGGTCTAGGTCCGTCTCGTCTATCGATTTGACTCGCCTAAAATCAAACCATATCCTAGCTCTCGCTACAAACACGGTCAATTTAACATGCACACATACTCATGAGAGCCCTAGACTATCGTCTAAGACAAACAACAATAAGAATCATGCCCAACCGTCGTTGAGGCATTTCATCAAACATCTAGCATGCATACAATGAAAACCTAACAAAGATGAAATCCAAACCCTAACCCTAAACAACAAACATCAACACCAACTACCTAAGTGCACCCCTAACCCTAGCAAAAAGACTACTCACTCATGATTAAGGAGAACATGTGAACAATAGATGGGTAAATGGTAAACATGATGGATTATAATAAAAACAAGCAATTGAACAAAAGAAACTTAAACAAATTAAATAACTAAGTAGGGATTAGGAAGATTATACCAATAACAAAGGAAAAGGAAGTAACTTGGATAACAAGTTGAAGAGTTCTTTCAAATCCTTCAAAATACAACCCAATAAATCCTCTAACAATGCCCAAGAAGATTACTAGAGCGAATTACTAGAGCGAGATTAACAAGAATCAAAGGACTAAACTAAGATCTAGGAGTGATTAAAATATTTTTCGAGAGTTTTTGTGACTAAGTATGAACTAATAGAACAGTATCAAACCCTAAAATTGCATAAAAAGTAACGTATCAAATAATAGACTAAGTGCGGGTTTATATAGTGCGCGAAATTCTGAAAAGTGACTCTCAGCCGGTGGACCGGCTGCCGGTCTGGGACCGGCTGAGAGTCCAAATACGAACTTCTGCAAACTTCTTCACATGGCCATGCTTCCCAGCCGACCGGCCGGCTGCCGGTCTGGCACCGTCTGGGAGGCCTAATCCTCCAATCTGACTTTTTCTTCAATTTTCAACTTGTACAGGTCCCCTCAGCCGGTGGACCGGCTGCCGGTTGTCCACCGGCTGGGAGCCCTTTTTCAATAATCTGCCCAAAGTCGCATTTTTCTTCAATCATCGAAAATGGCTTAGTATGGAAAACGATCCCCAGCCGGCCTACCGGCTGCCGGCTGGGAACCGGCTGGGAGTCCTTTGTCTTGAATCTGGAACTTTCTCTCTTTTTGCCAAAAACACAAGTCAAGATCCCCAGCCGGCCTACCGGCCGCCGGCTGGGGACCGGCTGGGAAGCCCTGGGTATGGTTCCTTGCTACTTCCTTCATATTTCTTCATAATTCGCACCAAAATCGTCCCGTTTGCTCCCGTTTCTTCGCCCCCGCCGTAATACCTACAAAATGTGAAACAAATAGGAATAGACGAGGCAACGAGCGTAAAAACAATCAAAGGCACGCAAAACGAGGTCGATTCGGGACCAAAAATGAAGAATATGTAATGAAAATAACGACCAAAATAGAGCTCATCAGAATTCCCCACACTTAAACCTTACTCGTCCTCGAGTAAGAGATGAAAGAACTATATAACCCTTATTAAAAACAAATAAACTAACTTACTAAGCTAACTATAAGCCGAATCGGGTTTAGCTACACCCGTAGCCCTTTCAACTCACAATTTGACATTCATGAGGAAGAATGCCCTATTGCAAGGCAAGTAAGGTCTTGCTACAAAACTTTTGATGCCAACAAGTAAAAACATAACACGTATAGACAAACAACATGCATCGGAAAAAGGAAAAGAAAACCGCTTGCCTCATTCAAGCGGGGTTTTGAAAAACAAAACAAAGGAGGTCTATAGCGGAGGATGCCGACTCAAAGTCTAACCAAGGTGTCAAACCCCTAAATCAAGCTCAAGCAACCAAGAATGACATCACCAAAGACCAAGAACTAATTCAAGGCGGGCAAACGGAAGTACTAAGCTATACTTCCAAGAATGACACGACACACACATGATTCGACTCCATGCAAGACCCATAACCGATAAAAGAACCCTAAGTACCGACTCTCACGGGTGACACTCAACACACAAGGAAAGAAAGGGGGGCGATTTTTGTGACAAAAAGTAACCAAAATCACTCACCTACCTAAACTTGCGAAGCATGCCCGCAATCTAGAATGGTACTCCATTCAAAAATCAATGAAAAAATGCAAATGCACATGATGAGAACAACAACAAGGATGTAACGGGGCTTGGGTTGGGTGAAAATGGTTTGGTGCAAGCACCGTTCTAGGATTTGAGGCTCAAAAACAAGAATGATTGCCATAATCAACACAACACCTTATTACAACAACTAAGCAACGTCTATGCCCTAACTTTGGCTTTTACAAAACCAAGCAAAAATTGCATAAACCCCAACTTACTTTGGAAAAAACGGACCCATCACAAACTTAGACAAAGCGGTCATTATTAGAAACACCGAACAACGTCTACACCCTAACATACGACTTGAAAATCAAATCAAATGCAAAAAATGTGTAAACCCGGCACGCGTGCAAAAACATCAAAAGACCACATTATTGTAGCAACGGCTTTTTCTATGTCCCCTTGATGGAAGGGACTTGTTGCTAGCCTTTTTCTCTTTCAAAACACATATGTACATTTTTTCCTTTTTGGATTTTTCAAAACTTTTTCAACTTTTTCTCTGATTTTCTATTTTCTTTCTTTTTTCATTTTTTTTTTCTTTTCTTTTCTTTTTCAAACTTCCAAACACCAAACAAACAACAAGTGACGACCACAACGGAAGAAGCCACCAACCGGCATCTAAATTCCCGACTCTACCACTAACAAGGTACCACAAAAGCAACCATTCTTGATCAAGGAAGGATGTTTTTGGGATGTAGTTCATTTAGTAGTTTAGGCCAAATGAAAAGGTTAAGGCTCAAAGTGGTTAAACAAAAGGGAAATAAGATACAAGGGTCAAAACAAGGCTAATTTGGCAAATGTGAAGTTGATTTATTTGGAACAAAAGTTGTCTCACATGCACATGAACATTAATCACGGAAATAAGGAATGAGCGCCATTCTTATGCGTATAGACATAACACACCACGTAAGGAGGACTACTCACAATCCTAAACTGAGTCGGTTTGATGGACCGACTATAGACTTCCGGGTCCTTGCAAGCAAGAACCCTAACAAGGTGACATCAACGGTGCAAGCTATTAGGAGGGGTAAGACACAAGCAAGACAAAAATCATCATTGACGGCATATATCCTCCACTATTCAACCTCCTATGCATATTTACAAACAAAAGAAAAACGGAAAAACCGACTAACACATATTCACAAAACTATGAAAATGAAAAGGCATGTGAAACAAAAGCAAACTAATAACAAACACAACAAAGGTGCAACAACAAGAAGGCTAAACTAACAACACATCAACCACAACAACCAAAAGTTCCCCAAAGGAACATCCAAGGCACAAAATTCCCGTTCTCCTTCATGATATCAACATAAAAAGAAATCGGGAGGGGGAGAGAGAAGTAGGAAAGAGTATACCAAGCATCTTCATTCTCCTAATACCTCGGGTTGCCGTCGCACCTGCCGCTTGTTAGTCTAACAAACATATATATATATATATATATAAAACAAGCAAAGGACAAAAACAAAAGAAAGGAAGAACATATTTTTTGAAATTTTTGAAATTTTTCGATTCTTTTGGTATTTTTGAAGTTTTTTTCATATTTACAAAAGCAATTAAATATTCACAAAGTGGATATTTTCCCTCCCCACACTTAAGATTTACATTGTCCTCAATGGAACAAAGTGCAAGGGGGAAATGAAAAAAAAGAACGAAAACATGTTTTTGGCTTTTTTGAATTTTTTGAGAAAATAAAAACTTGTTTTTGTGTTTTTTTTTTTGAAATAAACGGTTCTTCGTCCCCACACTTATTTATATGCATAATGTGAGGAGGAAAACCGGAAAATAAAGAACATGTTTTTGAAATTTTTTGGTTTTTCAATTTTTTTTGGATTTTTGATTTTTATGAAAGCAATAAAAACAAAAAGAAACAAAAGAAGATGAAAAACTAAAAACTAAACTAAATGCAAACTAGATGCTCTAATCTACATGTATGCAAACTACATGTGACAATATGATATAAAACGTAAATCTAATGCATCTAAATGAATCCAACTATATGCAACTAAACTAATAATGTGAAAAGATGAATTGAAAACTAAAACTAACTAACTAAACTAAACTAACTACTCTAAATGCATGTTAGAAAGGAAAATGCAAACGAAAGTGAATTTGGATCAAGGGAGTTACTTGCTTTGGATTTTTCAAGGGGGAGCAAAGTCATCACCAACCACCTCCAAAGGTGGTCACTCATCAAAATGATCCTCCGACTCGAAACCTTCTCCATTGCCATCATCATCTTCATTGCCATCAATCGCCATGTAGTCGCCCGGATTGGTCACGAAATCACGGAAGGGAGAGGCGTGCGAGCCACTAGCTCCCGGATCACCAAACATGCCATGGGGAGAAGGGTGCCCTTGAGGGCGGGGTGCCGAGTCCACGTCCCTACGGAAGTTGGGGGGAAAGATCGGGTTACAGAAATAACCCGGAGTAACATTGATCTCCCCGAAAAAACGCCCCTCTGGAGGCACATATCCCTTCTCGGGAGGCATGTAGTAAGATGGGCGACCACCGTCCTCATGATGAAGTCCCTGGCGGACAGACTGGTCAAAGCTGGGGAATTTCCCATAGGCCTGATCATGGTATATGTAATCAAGCTTATAAGACAAGTCCCTATACCGCTTATCCGCCAAAGCTTGGCGCTCGTCAGCAAGGTCTGCCGCCTTCTTCATGCCCAAATCAACCCGGGCCATGAAGTCAATGAGGTCCTGGGGAATGGTAGACTGAGTAGAAGGACCGGAGCCGGAGGTAGATCCCTGAACGTATGAAGGACCGCTCTGGAAAAGGGGCATGGTAACAGAGGGCTGCTGAAACTGCTGAAATGGAAGGTCAGATGCGGTGGTACCCGTCCTATCTCGGGCATACACTCTCGGAGCACGCTGATCGGGAGGGAGCTCATCGGGGTCCACCTCAATATCAAGGAGGTATGAGGGCTTCCCTGGCACAACTCTCATCCGCTCGGTGTTTGGCAAGGGCACCGAATTCCTGAACTTATTATCCACGCGAATCTGCCAATACTCATTACGATCGTTGGGGTTATACTTTATCCACCCCAAAGCCTCCTGTAAGTACCGGCGAGATAGCACGTTCTCACCCTGAATGAAGTCCACTGTAAAATGCCGGTGACAAAGGTCGTTGGCAATCAAAGTGACCATCCCCCCAACACAAATGGGGGTAGTAAGCTGAGGTTCGGATGCCAACCTACTCAAGTGAAGCGCCATGTGGTGAGCAATATTAAGTTTCGGCCCATCAATCAAATAACACCCCAAAATCTCGAGCTCCGTGGTCGTAAAATTGTGAGGCTCATCCCTAGAGAAGACGGTCCACCCCATGAACCTATGCCAAATCCTAATCGGTGCCAAATGCACCCTATTATCCGGTTTCTTCTTAGTTCTATCACTTACTAACCCGGTTATGGCGGTCGAAATAGCCTCGGTATCAAAGCCCTCCGGAGGATTAATGGGCAATTTTCCATTGAGCCCAAAAATCAAAGCAAAATTTTCTAAGGTGAGACGGTGTTCCCTATTCATTAAACGAAATTCCAAGAAAGCAACCTTCCCTAAATTCCGATTCTTAGTAACTACAAGGGAGCTCAAAAACTCCCAAGTCAATCTAGGGGAAGTGTGAACCGGTCTAGTTTCATACAATGCCTTCATCCCCAAACCATCAAACAACTCCGCAGTAATTTTCTCAATCCCAATCTCCCTCAAACCTGCCCTATCAATGAACCTAGACGGATAAAGGGGGCGATGCTTAAAGTAAGTGAAGTTACCTTTCTGTTGTATGGTGGCAAATTGGAGGCCGGGAAAGCAAGGATCCGGACCAATGTTGCTACTATCCATCACATTCTGCACTTCTTGCACCACACTCGGGTCGTGTCTTGACTTTGACCTCCTTTCCGTTCTTCCAGACATGGTTATTTTGAGGTGAGGTGATGAGGGAATGAAGGGGGGTTTTGATTTGGAGTGTTTGGATGTGTTTTTGAAGGTAAGGGATGAGAGGGAGAGGAAGAAATAAGGAAGAAAGAAGAAGAAATGAAGAGAAATGAGTGAAAAATGGAGTATCTCGTGCTTTTTAATTCGCGGATAGACGACTCTCAGCCGGTCTGGGACCGTCCGCCGGTCGACCGGCTGAGAGTTAGGGTTTGGTTTTTTTCAATTTTCGCGAAATTTTCTAAGGTACTCGATTATGAGCCGGCGGACCGGCTGCCGGCCGACCGGCTCACAAACTTTCTTCACTATCCTTCGTCTTCTCTTCTTCATCAAGCTCTTCTTACAAAAACTCCTAGCCGGCGGACCGGCTGCCGGCCGACCGGTTGGGGTTCCTTCTTCGTCTTCTTTTTCTTCAGCTTCTTCACTTACAAAAACTCCCAGCCGGCGGACCGGCTGCCGGCCTACCGGCTGGGAATCAAGCTTCCTTTGAAATTTCGATTTTTGAACAAGTAATATGTCTCTGAGCCGGCTGACCGGCTGCCGGTTAGGTGCAGGCTGGGGATGCAAAATCTGAAATCTGCCCAAATAAATCATCAAAAACAGAAATGTGTCCAGGTCCTCCCAGCCGGTATGGGACCGTCGGCCGGTAGGCCGGCTGAGTGTACCTGTACACAATTTCGAAAAATAATTTAATTGAACATAACAATCGACTTTGCGAACAACGGTTTTGCCTATAATCCTCCGACTATACTCATGAATTACCCACAAACAAGCAACCATTATATCCAAATCTCTCATGCAAGCTAAAGATTAAACTAAAAATCGAACTAACCATTAAACGATCATGCAAACTACTTGAAAGAGAGAAAACTAATACTTACAACCGGTGGTTATTAAGTGACTCCACCAAACCTTTCATGAACAAACTTCCTTGAAATCAATCCTCCTCGGGGAGTGGGTCCCCGAGGTCAATCACTTCTACGGTACCTTTGGAATCTCCTTGGTAGTAACGCTATATCCGATGTCCGTTGACTTTGAAGGTGCCACCGCCTTCACTCCAAAGTTCAAAGGCCCCATGAGGTGAAATATCCATTACTTTGAAGGGCCCGGACTATCGTGATCTAAGTTTTCCCGGAAAATTCTTGACTCTTGAATTGAAAAGGAGAACAAGGTCTCCTATGCTCACATTCTTCTTCATTAACTTGGCATCATGCCACTTCTTCGTTTGCTCCTTATAGAGTTTTGAACTCTCATAAGCCTCATATCTAAGCTCCTCAAGCTCACTCATTTGCAAGAATCGTTTCTCCCCGGCCATATCTAAGTCGAAGTTCATCTCCTTCAAGGCCCACCAAGCCTTGTGCTCAAGCTCCACCGGTAGGTGGCATGCTTTCCCGTACACAAGCTTGTAGGGAGTCATTCCTATAGGCGTCTTGTAAGCCGTCCTCAAAGCCCATAGCACATCATTCAACTTTTGGGACCAATCTTTCCGGTTCTTTTGCACCACCTTCTCTAGGATAGCCTTGATTTGACGGTTTGAAACCTCCACTTGCCCACTAGTTTGAGGGTGGTAGGCAAGTGCTACCTTGTGGGTCACTCCATAAGAGGCTAGAAGGGCTTTGAATGTGTGTTTCCGGAAGTGGGAACCTCCATCACTTATCACAATTCGGGGTACACCAAAACGGGGAAAGATTATGGCCTTGAAGAGCTTTACCACTACCTTGGAGTCATTGGTGGGGGAGGCAACCGCTTCTATCCATTTCGAGACGTAATCCACGGCTACCAATATGTACTCATTCCCGCATAAATTGGGGAAAGGTCCCATGAAGTCAATCCCCCAACAATCAAACAACTCAATCTCCAAGATGGTTTTTAGGGGCATCTCATTCCTTTTACCGATGTTGCCCGACCTTTGACAAGCGTCACAAGATCTAACTACATCGTGAATGCCTTTAAACATAGAAGGCCAAAAGAACCCTCCTTGACGAACCTTGGCTATAGTCCGTGAAGCCGCCAAGTGCCCTCCATAGGCGGAGTTGTGAAGCCGATTCCACAATTTCAAGCCCCTCTTCCTTGGATACGCATCTCCTCAAGAGTCCATCCCCACACTTCTTGAAAAGGTAAGGATCATCCCAAAAATATCTTTTAGCATCCACTTTCAACTTTCTCCTATCCCTTGCCTCCAACTCCTCCGGGATAAAGCCATTAACAAGATAATTGGCAATATCCGCAAACCAAGGCAACTTATTGCCTATTGCCATCAAGCTATCCTCACGCAACCATTCATTGATCGGGCCATCCCTATCATGCAAACCATGATCTTCAAAAGTCAATCTAGACAAGTGGTCCGCAACTACATTCTCCGACCCCGACTTGTCTCTTATCTCTAGATCAAATTCTTGGAGTAAAAGGAGCCATCTCAAGAGCCTTGGCTTGACATCCTTCTTCAACATTAATTGCCTCAAAGCGGTGTGATCGGTGTACACCACCACTTTAGATCCCATGAGATATTGTCTAAACTTCTCAATGGCATGCACGATTGCCAACATCTCCTTTTCGGTCGTGGAATATTTCGCTTGAGTTTGATCAAGAGTCTTGCTTGAATAGTATATCACATGGTGTTTCCTATCCACAACTTGACCTAGGACCGCTCCTACCGCGAAATCGGACGCGTCACACGTGATCTCAAAAGGCAATCCCCAATCCGGAGCACGAATAATAGGAGCCGTCACAAGTGCTTCTTTGATCCTAGAAAAGGCTTCAAGACAATCATTAGTAAACAAAAAGGGAGCATCCTTGAGAAGAAGAGAAGTCAATGGCTTGGCAATTTTTGAAAAATCCTTGATAAAACGCCGGTAAAAGCCGGCATGCCCAAGAAAACTCCTCACCCCTTTCAGATTGGTGGGGGGTGACAAGTTCTCAATGACCGCCACTTTTGCACCATCGACTTCTATCCCCCTCTTGGACACTATGTGACCAAGCACAATCCCCTCCTCTACCATGAAATGACACTTTTCCCAATTGAGGACAAGGTTGTGCTCCTCACATCTTTTCAACACATTTTCAAGATTAGAAAGCCCTAGATCAAAAGAATCACCATGAACACTAAAATCATCCATAAAAACCTCCATAGTTTTCTCAAGAAAATCGGCAAAGATGACCATCATGCACCTTTGAAAGGTGCCGGGTGCATTACACAACCCGAATGGCATCCTTCGATAAGCATACACACCTTGGGGGCATGTAAAAGTTGTTTTCTCTTGGTCTTCCGGGTGAATGGGTATTTGAAAAAACCCGGAATAACCGTCAAGGAAACAATAGTACGAATGCCCCGCAAGTCTCTCTAACATTTGATCAATGAAGGGGATTGGGAAATGGTCCTTGAGAGTGGCCGCATTCAACTTTCGGTAATCGATACACATCCTCCAACCCGTCACCGGACGAGTCGGTAGGAGAGTCCCATCCTCTTTTGTAACCAATGTTACACCCCCCTTCTTGGGGACAACATGGACGGGGCTCACCCACCGACTATCCGTGATTTCGTAGATGATGCCGGCCTCAAGCAACTTAAGAACTTCACTTTTGACAACTTCTCCCATCTTGGGGTTCAACCTCCTTTGACCCTCTACCTTAGGTCTACTTCCTTCCTCCAAGATTATCCTATGCATGCAAAGATTCGGGCTTAGCCCCTTGATGTCATCAAGGCTATACCCCAATGAGCTCCTATGATCCTTTAAAGTTGAAATGGGTTTGGATTCTTGTTGCTCATTGAGGTTGATTGGCGTTGATAATCACCGGGTAAGCCTCTCCCTCCCCAAGAAAGGCATACTTGAGGGAGGGAGGAAGGGTTTTGAGTTGTACCTTTGGAGGGAGCATCCCCTCCACCTTCTCAACTTCCTCATCTTCTAGCTTAATGTTCTCATCCATTTCTTTGTCTTCACAAGTTGTGATGCCACATAATTGTTCCATGTGACTTTCCTTCTCTTCTTCCATCTCTACCATCTCCCTTACCACTTGCTCCACAATGTCCAATGTGAATGCCTCATCATGCTTTGGACCTTTCATCATAGTAGGTAGATTAAACTCAATTTTGTCATCCCCAACTCTAAAGGTGAGCCGCCCATTCTTCACGTCTATCAAGACGCCTCCGGTAGCCAAGAAAGGCCTACCAAGGATGATGGGAGTGTGGCTATCCTCCGGGATATCAAGGACAACAAAATCGGCGGGGATTAAATGTTTACCCACCTTGACGGGTACGTCCTCAAGCACCCCCAAAGAGCGCTTGACGGACCTATCCGCCAATTGGAGGGTGATACTTGTGGGAACTAAATCATTCAAGCCAATTCTTTTTGCAACTTTCAAAGGGAGCACACTTACACTAGCTCCTAAATCACAAAGGGCACGAGAGATTGGAATGCCACCGACTATACAAGGGATAGAGAAGCTCCCCGGGTCACCAAGTTTCTTTGGCTCCTTTTGGAGGAGAAGTGCACTACACTCCTCCCTCATAGCCATTACCTCTTGGTTACCCAAGGTCCTCTTGCCCGACAAGATTTATTTTAAAAACTTAGAGTAGGTCGGCATATTCAAAATCACCTCCGTAAAGGGAAGAGTCACTTCAAGTTTTTCAATCATTTTACAAACGTTTGTGAACTTGAAGTTCTCTTTTCCCTTCAAGGCCCTTGAAGGATAAGGCAAGCTAGTAGATTGAGGGTTAGATAGTACCTTGGTGGGTGTTGGTTTGCTTGTTACCTTAGTAGTTGGTTGTGCAACCAACTCTTCTTGTCTAGCATCCACCTCCTCCAAGATAACTTCTTCTTCTTTCTCCTCATAAGGGAGGTCCTCCACATAAAAGTCATCATCCCTTGAAGTTGTTGGAGTAGTGTCCTCCACAATAATGCTTCTACATAATAAATCTCGTACAAGGAATATGAGGGATTTATATTTTATATGTTTGTCAGCTGGTCAACGTTAATCGGTAATGATTGGCTGACTAGAGTTTGACATTACTGTCGTATGACGGCGGTGACCAGTTGATCCCTTTAGGTCACACCTATAGGATGATGCCCAAATGGAAAAATTAATTATTTGTATAAGATACAAGTTAATTAATTCCTTGATTAGGTTGACTTTTATTAGTCAAGTGAATTTAATGTTTGATGAAGAGTAAAGTACTCAGGCCATAGGATTTTATTATTCGGTTATATGATAATTGAATAATAAATGTAATACGATATTTAGTAATTAATAGTTAATTTACTAAATATATACGTAGTTTGTATTATTTATGAGGTGGAGGTAATTAGCAAATTAATGTTACAAGAAGTTGTAAAATTAGCCAAACGGGTTTTATAAGACTCATTTTATGTTGAAAGTGATAAAATGACACTTAAATGTTAAGTGTATTTTATTTAATATTTTGTATTATTTAAGTGTTAAATAATCAGATAAATATTTTTATTATATAAGATAATAAAATAAACGACTTATACGCATTTGAAGGACAAATGTCGAAAGACGAAATAAGACTCGGAATACTATATGTAAACCGAGAATATGGAGATAATGTGACCATAATAGGTCTTTGTCTTCCACTCATGTTTATGAGTATTATAAGCTCATTTGTTTACATTTGATGGCCTATAAATAGGCTACTATTCCACTTGTTCTAAGTGGAAAAATCTAGAGAATCAAAATCCTCAAAATACATACTTGTTGTTAAGCCATTTAAGAGGAAAAAGAGAAGACTTAAGATCTTCATCTTCAACCTCTAAAATTGATTAAAATTTGATCAATCTTCATCAAAATAAGTTCACAAAAATTAATATATTTCCTATATTATCAAAGTAATAATATTTGTAATATAAAAAAACAAGGTTTACACTAAACTATATCTAGTTAATATACTTAGTGTTTTTGGGCTAGTCTTGGGTGCAACCAAAGGAGGTCACCTATTTTGGTGACTTGGGTTATGGAGGATCATCCTACACTATTATAGCTCAAGAACTACAAAGGTAGGAGACATTTGTAGTGCCAAAAATGCCATCTTACCAATGTAAGAAAATTTCTTCTTATTTTTTTTTGCATGCATGTATTATTTAGACCACCTTATGAAATTAGCTTGTAATTTTAATATCATTAGAGAGTATAATGAGGTCTAAATTCCTAACAAGTGGTATCAGAGCATTATTACATACATGCTGTTGTCTTAAGACGATTTTATGAGTTTATGAGATAAATTAGTAAAGTTGATATTTTGATGTTAAAATTAGTTTTATCAAAAAATATGGTCTTGCATGTATATAATCTGGTCATATTGTTATATAGGTCGAAAATTTAGTTTATGTAAAAATTTATGACTTATTTTTACTTAATATGGCATAAAATTGGAAGAACATGCATTAAAATTGATTAAGAGTTACTTTAATTAAGTTGCATGTTAATTTTATGTATGTTTATTTGGAAATAACCACATGCATGTTCTATTTGTGTTACATAGAAATTTTTAAGTTAATGTGATTAATATATATAGTTTATTGATTTTTATACGATAAAAATTGGTAAATAATGTTTATTTTAAAATAAATAAATATTTTATTTTTGGTGCACGAAAATTTTGTTTTTTAAGCTCCTGAAAATATTCTAAAATGTCCAAAATTTTCATTTAAATTTATTTTAATTTTTATGATTTAATTTGGAATTAAATCGTAAAATTGCATTTTACCGACAAATATTGTGGTATATGTTTGAATCAATTTTATAACCATTTGTTTCCCACATGCATGGCATTTTGGTACAATACCATAATGTATAAAATTTTAAAATTTTATTTTTCATAATTTTTATTAACTTAATGGATTGTTTTCATAATAATCATGAATTATTATGTTATTTTTATCATAAAATGTATTTTAAACCCATATAATGTCAAATTAATTAGTTTGACTAGTGATTTTTGAGGTTGGACCAGATTATAATGAGAAATCCATCTTAAAATTGTGTTAAGAATTGATTAGGAATATTTAATGGTTAAAAATCCCGCTTAACAAGCTCGCATGATCGTTGTTGGTAAGTTGCACGATTTGGCATGTCATATTTATTACAATGCATTTTATTATTCATATGGATGAATGTATTTAAATTAATGTAATTTTACCTTATATGGCCATAGGTAGAAATTGGTATTATCCGCAATGTATGGGAATACCGGTTTAATTTGTAATTTATTGCGATTTCGTATCGCTAATTTGTAATTAATTAATAGTTTTATTTTAGTTACAATTTGTATAATAGGATATTGCCATGTAATTTTATTTCTAGTAGTAATATTGATTTTGTAAAAGAAGGAGTTTCCTAAAAGACGGTGTTATTTTCGGAAAGGAATTCCGAAATCCAAAAGAAGGAGGCCATTTCATTGAAGACCTTAGGGACCAAGGAGTTGGTTTCCGAAGTGTAATAGAATAGTTAATTAGATTACCTAGGTGGCCATATAAGGATTTTATTTGTTGCTTATCTTCATGCCAAATCGTCATTACATGTTTTTTTTTATTTATTTTTCCGTTGTTATCGATTCAATTGTCTACCATTCACCAATTTTGTTCACTTAAAAGTGTTAGACAATTAAATTGATAAGATCTCTCACTTTTAAAATTGAGATAAAGCCTTACCAAGTATTAGCACCTATGAATCCCTTCTTCATTAGAGGTAGGCTCGGCTCACCGGGGTACTCTCTTTTTACGTTGGGTAAGTAGGGTAATAAAAGTTATCACACGTGAAAATTGGTTGGACTCAACGGGATTAATGTGGGATGAATCGGCCTCACCGTGCCCATGATTAGTTCCGGGGCTAACAGATAGTTTTTTGAGAAAATCTGTCAACCAAGAGTTCTAATGGTAGAATCAGTCAAATTGTTGACTCACCAAATTTATATAAATAAGGGATGAATCGGCTCACCGTGCTCGTGTTCATATAAAGATGAGTCTTGGAATCGTTTATATAATTCAGTGGGAGATCATTATATAAATGCCTATTTATTGAAACTTGTTAAAGTTATTTTTCAAGTATTTATTTACGATGAATGTTAAATTTCCCACTTATTCCGTTTATTATTTTATATCGCGCAATGACTATATATTCAACTCGCTCCTCCATTTATAGAAGAGTAAATTAATAAACACTACCAACTTTAGTCCTCTTTTTTATAATCAATACCAACATAATTAATAATTAGTAATCAGTACCAAGATATTAATTTTTTTCTATGTTAGATACCAAGTGGTCGTTTTACTCTAGTTTTTTCTTACTTTAAATGGTGCTTTTATCTAAGAGAATGATTTTGGAGCTGAGTGTCTAGAGATTTGTACCTATATAATGGCTTTTTGGACCTCTTCGAGTAGGTTAGTATAGGATTTTCACATGACTTGGTACCTATCTTAGAAAAAAGTTAATATTTTGGTAGTGATTACTAATTATCAATTATGTTGGTACTGATTATGAAAAAGGGTCCTTATATTGGTATTGTTTATAAATTAACCCTTTATAGAATCGATAATCCGTTATACATGAAAAATAGTTTTCTAAGAGTATACGGTAACTTGTTTAATCGATTATTCATCTTTTCTCCGATTTACCACCATAGCTAATTAGAAAAATGCATTTACATTTGATCCTCATATTGTCTGTTGTAAAGATCTCTTATGAAGAGGATAAACTGAATTTTGCTTAAATCAAAAGTGTTTCGATTTTACAATATCATTTTATTTACAACAATATTACTACAATCTTATTGCTCGTGAGATAAATGGTTATACATACTTAAATTGTTTAAGTACTTATTAAATTCGTTGGGAACTGATTCGTAATATGATTTGCAATCGAAATCATGATTAACCAATGACCACATTCACTTTATTAAGTTTCTTAGAAGTGAGTGGGAGCTCTAAGAGGGATGTATATATCTTAATAGTTAAGATTAGGACAAGGTTCAAAAAAGAATTTGGTTTAAGTATTTGGTTTAAGGCAAAGGTTAATAAGGATAAACTATTGTGAATAGCAACACCAAACCATAGTGCAAGGCCAACCCTAACCAAATTTGTTGATATTTTAATTGAAATATTACATTAATAGAAAAATACCCCTAATTTTTGAATAAGAAAGTTAGGTGTGTGACACCTAAAAGGTTCGTTCTTTTCTAGATATCTATATGATTGACATTAGTTATACTTCTACCACTTCATCAATATTTGATATCGATAGTGGTTATAATAATTGTTATTGGTTCATGAGATGATAGTCGTGTGACGATTAGCTTTTAACTAATGTTAACTTTCTCGTAGGAAATGGAACTAGAGTAGTTGTCATTCCATTATGAGGCTTATAAGTGTTATAAATATGTACTTAATCTAGTTTTTTGGGTTTAGAATTTTGTTTTAATAAAAGTTTTATGTAAGACACATAGGGTCACTCATGTGATATAAACAAAAGTTGTACCCAAATTTGCCATGATTTGATCTATGGCTATGCCAATCAAAATATTGGTTATTCTTCACCTAAACTAGATAAATTTATATATATCATATATATATAGCATATTAAAGGTTCATAATTATTTTGGTGACCCCGATCTAATCTTAGTTCTGGATTGAAATTGCATTCATGGACTAGTGTAAACTAGGTCTTCGTGAATCATTTGATTGTGAATCTTGTGATATATGCGAATCTTGTATTCCAAGCAAGATAACTCGTACCTTTTGGAGAAAAGGAAATTTAGCATAAGAGTCGTTATTCATCCTAATCACATGTGGATGTGTATGATCGAATAACAAATTCAATCAGAGTAGATTACAGTTACTTTTTTTCTTTTACCATCAGTTTAGAAAGATAGTGGCGTATCTACTAAACGAGATATAAAGAGAAACTCTTCATGAGATCAAAGAGTTTGTATTGTAAATATGATTACCAGTAAGACTATAAGATCAAAGTTTCACGATCCGATCGTGGAAAGTATAACTAAGTGATGATTTTTGTTTGTTGCCAAAAGTAATGTGATACAGTATCACAAGTTAAAATATTTCCGTAACACACATTATTCGATAAGGCGTGGTTGGAAAGAGATAATATAGAACTTATACGATATGGTTTTGTATCTTAGTCAAGTTTTATTGAGCCACTTGATTTTATAATTGGGGTCTTTCTATTTTGTCTACTAATTTCTTTTTCCCACTAAGTCAAAGTACCTTTTTAAACAACCATATTCATTCCGTATTAGATATGGAAAGGTATAGTACCTAATTTGTAAGTTGTCCGAATAAAAACATGTGGTCAATTATCCTACAAGTTCATGAGAATAACGTGTTTGTGGCTCATGATGCTGTCGTTATAGAAAAGATGACAATTTCTAAATGACAGAGTGGGAGAAAATACAGAAGAGCCACAAATGATTCAAGAAATTTGTTTTCTTATTGTCAAATAGAGTGTATATTTGTTCGGAATATACGAGGTCGGGTTAAAATCCATCACTCTTTAGAGATGAGTATATAAGTGTTACTTTTTGAAAGTGATGAGAGGTGATAAATCGTTATTTAAAAAATTATGATACCTCTTACTTACAAAGAGGTTGTTTAAAAGGTTGTTTCTAGTTTCAACTCTATGCAATGGCTATATAAGTCATCTTAATCCGAATTAGAATTCAAGTGTAATTATCAGGTAAATAACCTGGTATATTTACATGAAGAAGTTTGACCTATTCAATGTAATTGACTTGAATAAAAAGATGTTTTCTAGGCTTAATTGGTGAAAAAGGGTTTTGCACCAGTTTCAATGCTTCTATAAACTCGGATTATACTGGCAATTGTTGCATTTCATAATTGTCAATTTAATAGTAGGATATCAAAACCATCTTCCCGAGTTTGACTCGTTCTAGAAGAAGAAGTGTGTTTGACACATTTAAAGGGTTTTTTGTAGATCCTTACAATCTTAAGATTGTAGCAAACTTATGAAGAAATCTTAAGAGAGCATCATGGAGTTGGAATGATTAGTTTCTCAAGATGTTGAGGAATTATGTTTACACATGAAGTTTAGTGGGAGTATGGTGGTCTTATGAGTCTTTATATAGTCTGTATATAAATCATTTGGAATGATGAAAGACTTAGGAGAATATTAATACATCTTAAAATATTCAGATTTATTAGATAAATCAAGGAGGGATATATGCTCTTTATTAGGAGTCTTATGTAGATGAGATTCTTGACTAGTTCAAACAAGTTGAACTCATTAGATTTGATTCTACTTGCTTCCGTTGTCAGATTAATTTACGCTATGATGTATTATTGTCTTAACAATTCATATAGTTTGAGTATTGTGAGTTTTTATTAATCAAAGTTAAGTGAAGGTCATTTAATTGCCAAATTAGTTATTATTTAGTACTTTGAGAAGAACTAAGTAAATAAAACTAAGTGTTTTGATATTTTGATATTTATAATTCATGTAAAGAGTTTCATGAATGTTTGTTGTTGTTTATGTAAAAGATACATTAAACACCATCCTTTAAAACATATAAGGATTGTTTGAAATCCCGTATTGGCTATGAGGAGTTGATCTGCTGTAAGAGTTTCAGGCAGTCATACATTGCGGATTTTACAACGGAAATTAAGTACTTCATAACATTCGATGTTGCGATACGAAGTAGCTTGGATTTTACAATAATGCAAGGGCTAGTAGTAGCTCATCCAGTCGCATATCCTATCATGATATACTGTGAAAACAGTGGGAGCTATCTTCGAGGTAAGGGTGTCATAGTCTAGAGTTAAGTCTAGACATGTACTTAATTAAGTTACATGTGATTTCAGTTATGTGAAACAATGAGAAATAGCAATTGTTGGTTTGATAAAATGAGGTGTCATTGATTTTAAACCAAGGTTTTGTTGAAGGCTAAACATGATAGTCATGTCATTTCAATGTGATCGAAATAGGGCAATTGAATTGCTGCAGATTATATGATGTGTAATAATCTGATAATGTATCAACTTTTACATATATGATAATATCATTTATCGTTTGAGTTTTTCCAACTCTTATATATTCAGGGCTAACTTGATATTAGTTATACTTTTTTTTTATCCAAATAGGTTGTAGTGACAATGTCGAACCCTATTAAGTGAACTGGATTAACATTGTATAGTGTCCCTAGTTACTTAATGAGGTGACGTCTCAGAGTGACTAGATTGTAAGGCGATAGATGACGAGTTCGACTGTCATATGACCATAGAGATGACGAGTCCTTTATGTTGCCTGGTCGTGGCGAGGATTTCAATTATTCCTTCGAGTCAATTCTTTAGACTTGCGACTATTTGTCTAAGTTGGTATGGTTTTCCGGTGGCTTTGGTTTTTGTCCAAGGTCGCGCCGTAAAAGGAGGCTGATGGACATTTACTGGGTCATTGTGATCTGTATCGAACGAATAAAATAGGTCAATAGAATTGTCCATCCATGTCATTATATATATCTCAAGGCCACTCGAGGAGAGGTGACTGGAAATGCGTGGCCACGCTCGGATGTGATTTATAGTAGATTATCCGGTCAGACAGTCATTCTCCAGATCGAGGAAACCACTTTATGATATGATCACGTGCAAGAACGACCTGAAAGACCTCTTGCATTGAGTGGGAGATAATATTGGACAAGAGAATTGGTAGCGCACACTTGTGTCGGACAAGTGGGAGATTGTTGGAGTAGTGTCCTCCACAATAATGCTTCTACATAATAAATCTCGTACAAGGAATATGAGGGATTTATATTTTATGTGTTTGTCAGCTGGTCAACGTTAATCGGTAATGATTGGCTGACTAGAGTTTGACATTACTGTCGTATGACGGCGGTGACCAGTTGATCCCTTTAGGTCACACCTATAGGATGATGCCCAAATGGAAAAATTAATTATTTGTATAAGATACAAGTTAATTAATTCCTTGTTTAGGTTGACTTTTATTAGTCAAGTGAATTTAATGTTTGATGAAGAGTAAAGTACTCAGGCCATAGGATTTTATTATTCGGTTATATGATAATTGAATAATAAATGTAATACGATATTTAGTAATTAATAGTTAATTTACTAAATATATACGTAGTTTGTATTATTTATGAGGTGGAGGTAATTAGCAAATTAATGTTACAAGAAGTTGTAAAATTAGCCAAACGGGTTTTATAAGACTCATTTTATGTTGAAAGTGATAAAATGACACTTAAATGTTAAGTGTATTTTATTTAATATTTTGTATTATTTAAGTGTTAAATAATCAGATAAATATTTTTATTATATAAGATAATAAAATAAACGACTTATAAGCATTTGAAGGACAAATGTCGAAAGACGAAATAAGACCCGGAATACTATATGTAAACCGAGAATATGGTGATAATGTGACCATAATAGGTCTTTGTCTTCCACTCATGTTTATGAGTATTATAAGCTCATTTGTTTACATTTGATGGCCTATAAATAGGCTACGATTCCACTTGTTCTAAGTGGAAAAATCTAGAGAATCTAAGAGGAAAAAGAGAAGACTTAAGATCTTCATCTTCAACCTCTAAAATTGATTAAAATTTGATCAATCTTCATCAAAATAAGTTCACAAAAATTAATATATTTCCTATATTATCAAAGTAATAATATTTGTAATATAAAAAAACAAGGTTTACACTAAACTATATCTAGTTAATATACTTAGTGTTTTTGGGTTAGTCTTGGGTGCAACCAAAGGAGGTCACCTATTTTGGTGACTTGGGTTATGGAGGATCATCCTACACTATTATAGCTCAAGAACTACAAAGGTAGGAGACATTTGTAGTGCCAAAAATGCCATCTTACCAATGTAAGAAAATTTCTTCTTATTTTTTTTTGCATGCATGTATTATTTAGACCACCTTATGAAATTAGCTTGTAATTTTAATATCATTAGAGAGTATAATGAGGTCTAAATTCCTAACAGAAGTGCTACCATCAACTTCCTTTCCTTTCTCTTTCACAAGCTCCAAAATAGGCTCCTCTTCACCATAATTGTAGTCTTTGTACGGGTCCTCTAGCTCCGTTCCACTTCTCAAGATCACCGCATGTGCTTGGTGATTGTGTGAGGCATCTTTGGAACTTTGACCTTGGGCAAGGAAGCCGCCCGGTGGCCTTTGTGGATTTGCTAGAGCTTGAGAGGCAACTCGAGCCTCCATTTCCCGTATCTCTCTTTGGTTGGCACTCTTCAAATTCGCCATTTCTTGGGTGTGAGTTGCTTGCATGTTCTTGACAAGTTTCAATAACTCCCCCACTTGGGAATCACTTGTGTCTTGGTGAGGTGCATTGGTGAGGGGCAAGGGGAACCCATAATCATTCCTTACACCCCCACCTTGGGAGTTGCCTTTCGGAGCTTGGTTGTTGAAGTTTTGGCCTTGGTTGTTTGATGGAAAGTTTTGGTTGAAATTTGGGTTGTAGTTTGGGTTGTTGGGATTTTGTGGGTTGTGGTTGTAGTTGTTTTGATTTTGATTGGGGTTGTTTTGGAATGGTGGTTGGTTGAGATTTTGGTTTGGTGGATTGAAGTGTTGGTTGTTTTGATTGTTGAAGTTTGGGTTGTTGTTGTTGAAATTTGGATTGAAATTTTGTGGGTTTTGGTTGTTTGGGAAATTGGGATTAAAGTTCTGGTCATTGAAACTTTGTTGAAAGCCTTGATTGGCTTGATTGGATTGGTTACCTTGGTAGAAATTGTTGTTGTTGAAATTGTTCCTCGGGTTGAAGTTTCCACCCCTTGGTTGAAAACCGGGGGGATTTTGCACTTGAGGTTGTTGGATTTGATGAGGATTCAACACATTGGTACTTTTGTAACTCATGTAAGGACTCCCTCGAATCCCTTGATGGTAGTAGTTTGAATTGGGGTTGAAAGTGTTTTGCCCTCTAGGATTATTGAATGCTTGGAAAGTATACAATTCTTCCTCACTTCCACTTCCCTCAATTGAGTTGTTTGCACATACTTCGAATGTGTGCCCATTTTGCTCCACACAAATCACATGAGGCTACACTATTCACTTGGTACATCCCCGGGACATTGCTCTTTGTCTCTTTGCTTGTGGAGCCCTTAGTCAATTCTTCCAACTTCTTGGTTAACATGTCCAACTTGTCATTGGTTTCCTCGTTCGCCTTTGAGTTGGAAAGGTGCTCACTAGGGTACTTGCTACTCTTTCTCAAGACTTTCCCCGAGTACCATAATTTTCCTCCGAATCAACGATCTTTTTGATAAGCTCCGTTCCCTCCTCATGCGGCAAGTGGTCAAAGCTACCCCCCGCCGATGCATTAACCATTTCTTTCGTCCGTGGGAGAAGAGTCTGAAAAAAGGTTTGAATCGTGTACCAAGTGGGTATCCCGTGGTGGGGACACTTAGCAAGCAAATCTTGGTATCTATCCCAAGCTTCTCCCAAAGATTCTCCCTCGTCTTGCTGAAATTGAGTTATCTCATTCCGTAGCATGGCGGTTTTAGAGGACGGGTAGTACTTGGCAAGGAAGGTCGTTGCCAAGTCGTCCCAAGTGGTGAATGTGTTTGGAGCATGCACATTTAACCATCTATCCGCCTTGTCGGTTAAGGAATAGGGGAAGAGCATAAGCCGTAAGGTTTCCTCGGGCACTCTCGTTTTCTTAATCATTGCTACTTTACCCTTGAACTTTCTCAAGTGTCCATGAGCATCTTCATGAGAAGCCCCACTAAAGGCGTTCTTCTCAATAGAACTCATTTGTGAAGGGTGTATTTCAAAATTTTGAGGAACCAGAGTGCCAAAGTTGATTGGATTTGTGGGGTCATTGTGATTGGGCCGGTTATGATCACGAAGAGTGGCCATTATATGAATTTGGTGGTGATTTGGAACGTGTGGTGATGGTGGTGGTGATTGATAAAACGGGTTATCAAAATTTTCGGATGTTGGGCTAGGATTGCTTTGATTGGGGCTTGGTGGTTTGGGTGAAAAGGGGTTGTTATGGCTAGTAGATGCTTGGGAGGCAATCCTTACTCTTGCAATGGTCTTCCTCCTTAAGGCCCGAAAAAGCCTCTCCGGTTCGGAAGTTGACAACAAGGAATTAGAGTCGCCCCTAGGCATAAAACTTAGCACACAAATTAGTCGTCCTAGTGTTTTTTAGACACTAGGGTGAGCAATATAGCAACCACTCTACAATTAACTACCAAATCTTTGATCAAAACAAAACAAGCTCAACTAACTCAAGACTAAAACTAAAACTAAACTACACAACTTCTAGCACCATCCCCGGCAACGGCGCCATTTTGATGCGCGAGATTTAGTCGTCAGTTCTCACGATCAAACACATTTATAAAACCCAAATTAGTAGTATAATAGGGTTGTCGAACACGAAGATGGTTGGGAAGTTATATAGTTATGTTCTAATTATAACTCGAGTCGGGGTAATAAGTTTGAGATTGATTAACGACTAAAGACCAACTAAAGCAAATAAATTGAGATGAAATTGATGATTAAAGCGACTAGGGTGTCGGGGGTTACTAGGGTAGTTGATGTCAAACATGCAAAGGGTAGATGGTCTCATCTATATTAGGTCTAGGTCCGTCTCGTCTATCGATTTGACTCGCCTAAAATCAAACCATATCCTAGCTCTCGCTACAAACACGGTCAATTTAACATGCACACATACTCATGAGAGCCCTAGACTATCGTCTAAGACAAACAACAATAAGAATCATGCCCAACCGTCGTTGAGGCATTTCATCAAACATCTAGCATGCATACAATGAAAACCTAACAAAGATGAAATCCAAACCCTAACCCTAAACAACAAACATCAACACCAACTACGCAAGTGCACCCCTAACCCTAGCAAAAGGACTACTCACTCATGATTAAGGAGAACATGTGAACAATAGATGGGTAAATGGTAAACATGATGGATTATAATAAAAACAAGCAATTGAACAAAAGAAACTTAAACAAATTAAATAACTAAGTAGGGATTAGGAATATTATACCAATAACAAAGGAAAAGGAAGTAACTTGGATAACAAGTTGAAGAGTTCTTTCAAATCCTTCAAAATACAACCCAATAAATCCTCTAACAATGCCCAAGAAGATTACTAGAGAGAATTACTAGAGAGAGATTAACAAGAATCAAAGGACTAAACTAAGATCTAGGAGTGATTAAAATATTTTTCGAGAGTTTTTGTGACTAAGTATGAACTAATAGAACAGTAGCAAACCCTAAAATTGCATAAAAAGTAACGTATCAAATAATAGACTAAGTGCGGGTTTATATAGTGCGCGAAATTCTGAAAAGTGACTCTCAGCCGGTGGACCGGCTGCCGGTCTGGGACCGGCTGAGAGTCCAAATACGAACTTCTGCAAACTTCTTCACATGGCCATGCTTCCCAGCCGACCGGCCGGCTGCCGGTCTGGCACCGGCTGGGAGGCCTAATCCTCCAATCTGACTTTTTCTTCAATTTTCAACTTGTACAACACTACAAGAATAACTGGATCGGGCGACAGTTTTTGGCGACTGCAACAAGTAGTCGCCAATTTGGCGACAGAAGAAAATAATCGGGCGACTGAAATAAGTCGCCTATTTGGCGACAGAACCAATTTTCCAAATTTCCCACCACCGACACACACGGGCGACAGAAATACCAATTTGGCGACAGAAAGTAGTCGCCAAATTTGGCGACAGACCCTATTCCGTCGCCAAATTGATGAATCCGTCGCCAATCCTCTTTATAGAAACAGCGAAAATCAGAACGCATCCCTTCTTCGCAAATCAACAAAAACACAAACACACAAATTACCTCCTACGGCGAAAACCACCACCACCACCACCCTACCCTACGTGTTCCGGCCACCCTCAACACCACTGTCACCAGATTCCGGCCACCACCACCACCACCCTACTTGTTCTTACCTTCATTCAACCCATTTAAGGTTTGTATACTCTTTTGTATTTCAATTTCAATTTCAATTTTTTGTTTGATTGTTGGTTTGTTTTGTGCATTTAGTGATTGTAGTAGGTTATTAAGACCGTCTTAGCTTATTAGGTTGTGATTAATTAGGTATTAGAAGCCAATTAGCATATTAATTAGATAATTGTGGGTTAGGGTTTATAAGAAGTTTGAAGATGATGATGTTGTTAGCCTTATTGATGTTGGTTAATTAGATTAAAGTAGTCGATTAGGATGTTTAATAGCTTATTAGGATGTTAGTTAGATTATACTAGCTTATTAAGACCGTCTTAAATTAGCTTATAAGTTTGTGGTTAATTGTATAATTGGAACTTGTTGTTAATAAATTGTTATTATTATGTGATTGAGATTGTTCTTCAATTAAGTGAGTGTAATTTTAATTTAGATATATGTATTTTTAGTGTTGAAAATTGTTTTTTGGGTTTTTTTGTTTAGATTAAAATGAAGAGATTGGAACGTTCATGGATGTATGATGGAGGGATATTAAGAAGAGACGTTCTAATGCTAGGTTTATAGAGGGTGTTGGCGAGTTTATTGAGTTTGCTAAGCAACAAGAGGAATATGACTCGTTAGAAAATAAACTTAGGTGTCCTTGTAGCAAACGTCGAAATATGAAATACATATATGTCATTGAGGTACAAGAACATCTCTATACAAATGGGTTTCGTCCAAATTATTATAATTGGATTTCTCATGGAGAAGCCTATTCCCCAATTCACGAACAACCTCACATCGAACATGTTGACGATAACCCATATAGAGATATGGTTGTTGATGCCTTGGAGTTTAATGTAGCCAATAATGACGATGACCGTGTAGCCTTGAATGAAGAGCAACCTCCAAATCCCCAAGCAAAGGCTTTTTTTGACATGTTAAAAGCTGCGGAATAACCTTTATACGAAGGGAGCAGAATGTCATTATTACAAGCCGCCTCTAGGATAGTAACCTTGAAGTGTGAGTATAATATGCCATTTCCTGCCGTTGATGGTATTGCTTCTTTCCTTGAGGATGCTATCCCCGAAGATAACGTCATGACTCGAAGTTTCTACAACACCAAAAAAATAGTTAAAGGTCTTCAGTTACCACATCAAAAGATCGATGCTTGTCCCGAAGGATGTATGTTGTTTTGGAAAGATGATGCGTTACTTGACAAGTGCAGAAAATGTGGAAGGGATAGATTTCAGACAAGCGATGGAGATGTTGTTTTCAAAACAAAAGAAGGCAACAAGAGTGGTAATAGGGGTCAAAAGTGTAAGAAACCAATAGCAGAAAACCAATTAATTTACCTTCTTCTTTCCCCTAGACTTCAAAGAATTTATTCTACCAAAAAATTGCCGAACAAATGACATGGCACAAAGAAAATCCACGTACTCCTGGGAAGATGTGTCATCCAAGTGACAGGGAAGAATGGAAACGATTTGATCAAATCTATCCTGAATTTGCCGAGGAACCCCGGAATGTGCGACTTGGCTTGTGTACGGATGGATTTAGTCCTTTTACCCAATTTGGTAAGAATTACTCTTGTTGGCCCGTAATGGTCACACCATACAACTTACCGCCTTGGTTATGTATGAAAAGAGAATTCATTTTCTTGTCTCTCATTATTCCCGGTCCTAAAAATCCGAAAGGCCATTTGGATGTTTATTTACAGCCATTAGTGGAAGAATTGAGACAATTGTGGGAAGTTGGGGTGGAAACATATGATGTTTTCAGAAAGCAGAATTTTCAACTAAGAGCTTCACTTTTATGGACAATAAACGATTTTCCCGCATATGGTATGCTATCTGGCTGGGCTACTGCGGGACAAATAGCATGTCCTCGTTGCATGGGTGAAAGTAAAGCTTTTTGGCTTCCGAATTCCAAGAAAATTAGTTGGTTTGATTGTCATAGATGCTTTTTACCACTAAATCATTCTCTTAGGAGAAACAAGAAAGCTTTCAAAAAAGGGAAAGAGGTACTTGATGATGCCCCGGATCATCTTCCGGGTGATGAGGTATGGGAGTTGATATATGATTTCCCATCTTCTATTGATGGTACTGAAGAAGAGTTTAAAGAACTCAAAAAGAAGAAAATTGGTTGGTTTAAAAGAAGCATATTTTGGGACCTTCCATATTGGAAAACAATGTTAATCAGACACAACTTGGATGTGATGCATATAGAAAAGAAGTTTTTTGAGCAATTAATTGACATGATCATGGATGTCGAAGGCGAAACATGGGACACTATTGGATCAAGAAAAGACTTGAAGTTGTTTTGTGATCGTCCCAAATTACATATTCGCAATGATGGGCCCAAGCCAAAAGCCATTTACACTCTTGACAAACCACAAAGGAAGGTATTATGTGAGTGGTTACGAAATCTGAAATTCCCCGATGGATATGCATCAGATTTTCGTCGATGTGTTGATCTTAAGAGGCTCAGGTTACAAGGCATGAAAAGTCATGATTGTCATGTGTTCATGGAGCGACTATTACCCGTTGCTTTGAAACATCTCCTCCCAACCACGGTATGGAATGCAATTGTTGAGATTAGTCAATTTTTTAGAGATTTATGTTCGTCCTCAATATGTGTTGATGACATGATTCATCTTGAAGATCAAATACCTACTTGTTAGGTCCTGTGCCTACTTCTTGGGGGAAAGCTAGCAAGGCTCAAAAAGAAGCTTGGTTCAATGCGTATCGGGTAATTGCATTAATTATAGTTGTTTTTTAACTCATTAAGCTAACTACTAATTACATTTACTGTTTTTTTTGTGTAGCAATCTTTCTATTGGGCTCCTGAACATGAACAATCCGTCCTTGATAGATACCATGAAGTTGGTAAATCAAGATATAGAGACTATATCTACAAGATTGTTACAAGAAAGAAGGAACCGGAGCATCTAAAAGGTACATGTAATATATAAGTTTTGTCACTTGTAAATACAAGAATTAATGAAATATCTTAATACTACTAACATACTTTTTAATTGTAGGTGAGAAATATCAAGATCTCATGAAGCGACGCGAGACTCCCGAGTTCCAAGCCGTGTCCGCTCAAAAGAAGATGAACAAAAGAAGAGGGAAGAAAGATACGGAGGTCGAGCCTACCCATCACGGGGGATCACGATCATTTTTGACGCGTATTTTTAGTGTAAGTCTTGAATGAATACTTCTTTTTTGAATGAATATACTATACTTCTTATATTAACAATTTTCCCTATTTAGGGAGGGAAGAAGAAGAAGGATAGCAGCAACAACGACGGCGGCAACAAAGACGGCGGCAAGAAGCCGATGATGACGATGCCCGAACGTTTCCTTGACACGCATTCCAAGGTCAACGAAAAGACGCAGAGAAGAATCTGGATTAAGGCGAAGGACAAAGAGTTATATGTAAGATAGTTTCTCTCAACTAATGATGTTTTTTTGTTACCTTCGACAATGATTGTTTTTGCTTAACTAATAATAGTTTTCTTAATGTTATAGGAGAAATATGAGGCAGAGAAAGAGGCCCACCCTGAGCGGGATGATAATGAAATTTGGTTCAAATTGGTGGATGGTTACAAGAAGGGTATGGTATATGGGGCTGGACAAGCTCATGGGGTGTTTTACAAAGAACCGGCTAGAAGGTCCTCATATGAGCCGCGACAAACCTACGAGCCGTCTATTGTAAGTCAATTGCAATCGCAACTTGAGAAAGAAAGAGCCGCAAATGCGGAAAGAGATGAGGATAAGCGGTTGATGAGAGAACGTCTTAAAGCCATGGAGACATATTTCTACTCTTGCAACCCCGGTTCACGGCCATTTAATGAAGATCCTAATGATCCAAGAGGAAAGGGAGGCGACGGTAGTGGAGCTAGCATTGGATTTCAAGCAGTTAATTAGTTTAGTAACTTAGGAAAAATTGTCGAACGTGGAGATTTATTAGTTTAGTTAACGTGTTCTTGTAATTTGATAACGGTTCTCTTTTTCTATAAAAGGAGATTTGGTTGTTGTTTCAAAAGGTGTTCGTCATCAATTGCTGGTTACTTTCTGGTTGCAGGTGTATTGAAATTATTTCGTATTTGATTTGGCAGAAACGAAATGATTTTTATGAAAAATGCCCAGGAATTTTGGCGACTGAAATGATGTAATGGCGACTGAATTCAGTCGCCAAAACAGAGCACAAAAAACCAAACCCCTGGAAAGTCAGGAGCATTGGCGACGGAAACAAAGGAATTGGCGACGGCAGTCTGTCGCCAATTTGGCGACTGCTACATTTCTGTCGCCAATCTGGCGACTGCCATTTCTGTCGCCAAATTGTATGTATGGCGACTACCTCTACTGTCGCCAAATTTGGCGACGGATTTCAGTCGCCCGATTTTTTTTGGCGACAAAAGTCAGCGACAAGTTTTTGGCGACTGTTGTCCGTCGCCAATTGGTGTTTGGCGACGGCTTTCAGTCGCCAATATTTGTCGCCCGATTAAGTTTTCGTTGTAGTGCAGGTCCCCTCAGCCGGTGGACCGGCTGCCGGTTGTCCACCGGCTGGGAGCCCTTTTTCAATAATCTACCCAAAGTCGCATTTTTCTTCAATCATCGAAAATGGCTAAGTATGGAAAACGATCCCCAGCCGGCCTACTGGCTGCCGGCTGGGAGTCCTTTATCTTGAATCTGGAACTTTCTCTCTTTTTGCCAAAAACACAAGTCAAGATCCCAAGCCGGCCTGCCGGCCGCCGGCTGGGGACCGGCTGGGAGGCCCTGGGAATGGTTCCTTGCTACTTCCTTCATATTTCTTCATAATTCGCACCAAAATCGTCCCGTTTGCTCCCGTTTCTTCGCCCCCGCCGTAATACCTACAAAATGTGAAACAAATAGGAATAGACGAGGTAACGGGTGTAAAAACAATCAAAAGCACGCAAAACGAGGTCGATTCGGGACCGAAAATGAATAATATGTAATGAAAATAACGACCAAAATAGAGCTCATCAGTGTTTAACAAAACCGGGCCATAGATACATTATTTGGGTATTGGGGTGCGTGAGATGCTGACCCATACACGGAAAGCCATGCGTATGGGCCTAGGGTTGCGTGCACAAACACAGCCCACACACACAAGCTTCAAATCTGAAATTAGAATTTCAGAGAATATCTCCCTACCGCCTTATTTAAGCACACTCTTCCTCTTGTTCTGACCTAAAAACAACTCAGACACACACGCACATCTGTAGCCGCCACTTCAAGGTTTGTCAAGGGTAGGTTGTCACGGTGGTCAGAACAGTCTAAGGGTGGTCGTTGGCTAGGGCAAGGAGGTATGACCACCACACTTATCTCGTTTTTACTGTTTTCACGTTTTCTCTTAATATTTAAGATGTAATTGTGTTTACCTCATATGATAATAATCAGAGTCTCTTGTTAATTCTTAATCTATGATATGTAATTGCTATGTTTCATGCATCTTTAAGTTGTCTTTTATCAGTAGGTGCATCGTTGAGGGTGTTTCGTTTTATCAGTCGTGTCTGGGTTCGTTCATTTCTTTTGTTTTATCAAAACAGAGGCCGCGAATGGTGTTTTGTATAAGGGTGTCGATGGCTTATTTGTAGTGATGTACTCTGTGTTTTGGTATTTTTGGCATGACCATAGTCAGGGGAGTCGATGGGTGGTCGGGACTGATAGTCGTGGTGTCTCAAGGCGGGGCATGGTGGCTGTCAAGACCATAAGTGTAAACATCAATGTCGTCGGATCTGGGTTTTTGTAAGGGCTTTGGAGTCGTTTGTCACGGTGGTTGTGACTGCTATCTTCACCACTGGAACCACCACGACTCAGTGGCGAATCTGGTGGAGCCAGGGGTGAAGGTGGTGGCCGAGGGTGGTTTCAGAGGCTAGTTTTGTCACGGTGGTTCTTGGTTAGTTTGGTTGCGGGATTCCCGTTAGTACGCGGTCAGGTTCTGGTGGTGTTTGTGGCGTCTGTGGTCGTGGCAAGCAGCCACTAATCTCCTCCCTGGAACCACCATGGCTCAGTGGCGAGCCTGGTGGTGCCAACGGGAAGGCCAGCGGTGGCAGCAGGCGTTGGGAAGGGGGTTTGTCAGAGCTGTACGTGGTGGGTTCACGGTTCTGGGCTGTTATGTATGTATGTTGTATATACGTGATAAACGTGGGGTAAGTTTGGGTGTGGCCTGATTTAGTAATAGTGATATTTCCTTCTTTAGTAATGTATTTAATTTTGTGGGAAATATTATTATTATTATTATTATTATTATTATTATTATTATTAATATTATTATTATTATTAATATTATTGTTGTGGTTAGGACTTGGTAATTTCATGATTAATAGTACCATGTGTGGCCTTAGTCACGTGTTAATATTTATCGGGATGGTTACTAACGACGAATTACGTTGTGATTTATAATAATTATCTATTTGTTGGGACGTAATAATAATTGTGGTTGAGTTATGCTATTTATAGTAAGTCTAAAAATAGTAAGTATATTTGGGTAACGATAATTGTATGAAAAGGGCATGCTTATATATATATATATATATATATATATATATATATATATATATATATATATATATATATATATATATATTCATAATGTGTTATGTATGAATCGACTAGAAACATGTTTAAGTAATTTTAGTAGCATTGTGTATATGGGCAGAATTTGATATGGATAATAATTTATATGAACGGAATTCGAAGTGGAATACTTCTAGAGGGTGTTTACATTCGCAGACTCGCTAAAACAGGTAGGATACACTGGTGCTTGTTTTGTGTTAAGTTCTGTATAAATGTGCATTGTATGTTATGAATGCAAGTATGAGTTCTGAACATGTTTGATGATACGTGTCTATTTTATGATGTTTTACATCTATTTTTACACGTATTTGGTCGCTCATTTACTATGTTTTAGCCTTTATTTCCCACAAATCGTGTACTTTCGTATTTTTATGCACTTTTGCAGATTTATGCGGAAAAGAGACGATTTAGCACCAAATCCGTATCCTCAAGTCTTTTGCATAATTAAGGAATAAATGGAAAGTCAACTGGAGTCAAAGTCAAGAGCCCGAAGTCAAAACAAGAAGAAATCCGAAGATTTCCATATAGAGGCGGTCGACCGACCAGCTAAACGGGTCGGCCGACCAGGCCTGAACTCTAATAAAGCCCAAAATCTCAAGGAAGGCCAAAAATAAAAGAAGCCCAGAAAGAAGCGGTCGACCGACCCACATAGTAGGTCGACCGACCACAGCGGAAGCCCAGACGATTCTTTTCGGAAATAAAGTAGAATTAGAGTCTTTAGGAAACTCTTACTTTTTCTACCTATATAACCTAATCTTGTGATTAGGGTTAGATATCATCTCATATCTGGGAACTATCAAGTTTTATCAAGTATCAATTAGCATCTAGTTTATTTAGAAGAATTTTAGTTTTGTAATCTTTCAACAATTCTCAAGCATTCAATAAAATTTGTTTCTTTCTGCCCTAATTCCAATTGTGGTATTACTCTTTTTAATCTAGCTTTTTATTATCGTTCTTATTTCTATTACAATTGATTAAGATAGAAATCCCAAGCTTTATTGAATCTTGCATGCTTAGATTATTTATTATGTTTACCATGTTTAATCCCGTTTTTATAATCGTCTTAACAACCATGAGTAGCTAATTTTCATATGTTAGGATGTAGGGGATGAATATGCGTAGGTAAATAAAATTCGAAAGACCGACTTGTAGCAGGACCACGGTCGGCCGACTGGAATAGCTGGTCGGTCGACCGAGGCCGTGGTCGGCCGACTGGAGTAGCTGGTCGGTCGACCACCCGCGTATGTATTCTTATTTCGTCTTTTCTTGTCAATTATAATATCCTGCAATGAGACCATAAGGAGACTTGTAGGATGTTAGTAATGACCTACCCAAGATTGAAAGATACGGGAAGGGCATTGGTTTACACCTTAAGACAGATAGGTTACTCAAGGCTGAAAGGTATGTGACCTGGGATTTAGGAATCACCCTTATTGTTGACACCCAATAATTTTGAGACCTAGGAACTAATAGCATAGGCCGAAAGGAGCTATTAGGTAGCATAGACCTAAAAAGATATGTTACACCCCCTTACGCGACTGCAATACATGTTGACCTTAGGATTTATTTTACCTTAGTTATTTATTACCCAAACATCCTAGCATCCCCTTTTTATATATTTAATTCTCATCTTTATTTCTTGTTTTATTTTAATCTTTGCCTTAGACTTAGTAATCAACCAATCAACCCCAAATTTGTTACCCTTAAACATTAACATTAAGACAATAAACATTCCCCACCTCCTTGTGGTTCGACCCTGACTTTCACTATCTATTGTTAAGGTTAGGAATTATAAATTTTATCTTTGGTACCCTCAACGACGGGCATCAAATTTTGGCGCCGTTGCCGGGGAGGTGACGCCAGTGTTTATTGTTTTTTTGTTTTTGTTTCTCTTTGTTTAAGGAACTTTTTGTTCCTTAAACCTTCTCACTTTTTCTTGTAGTTTCCATCTTATGCGCAGGTCAGTTCAAGGAGAACTCCTACCACTTGACCTCGAAATTGAGAGGACTCTTAGAGAAAGAAGAAAGCAACTTCTAGCAAATCAGGAAGGAGGTTCACCATCTTCCTTATTTCAAGAAGACTTATTTGAACAACCATCACTACCATCTCCACCAAAAACACCACCTTCACAACCAAATTCACCCATCAACCCACTTTTACCAAAATCACCACCTCTTACCTACTTTCCAGTTTTTCCTAAAGAAGAAGAAGATATGGCAGAAGAAGCTACTATAGCCAGTCACTCCATGCCTCAGGCAAAGGACCTATACAAAGGGTTCACTTTACCTGCAGGTACTGGGAAGCCATTCGAGGCCAAGCCCGCCTACATTACTATGGTTGAAAGAAACCAATTTGGAGGCTCGGCCAATGAGGATGCTGCTAAGCATATTGAAATCTTCACAGATTACATATGCTCTATAGCACCCCCAGAAGGAGTGACGCAGGGCCAGATTAAACAGACCATGTTCATCTTCTCCCTTAGGGACTCTGCGAGAGAGTGGTACAGAGATCTAGACCGCACTGCTGCGGGAGTCACAGATTGGAACACCTTAGCCTTAGCATTCTACAGGAAATACTATTCCGCATCAAAGACTAATGCTTTAAGGGCACAGATTACCAATTTCAAGCAAGGTCCCAATGAAGACTTTAGCGAGGCGTGGGACAGGTTCAAGAGACTTGTTCGATCCATACCACATCACGGATTCGAACAATGGTTTCTTTGCAACCAGTTCTACAATGGCCTCTACGATGACAACAGGGCCTATTTAGATGCTGCAGCTAATGGGAGATTCCAAGATAATTCAGGAGAGACTAAGGGTCTCAAGTTGATAGAAGATGTTGCTGTGCACCGCGCTGAGCATGGTACTTCTAGAGGAAATCAGAGGAAATCCGAATACAACCTATCAGCTATTGAGGCCTTGACAGCCAAGTTGGAAAAATTTGAGGCTGCAGGAAAGCTCGATCTAGGGAGTGGAAGCAAGGGAGGAATATACCAAGTGAACGCCGTTCAGGACGGACCCTTTGTTTGTGAGAGGTGCGGTGGAGAAGGGCATGTGTCGAAATTCTGTACTTCTTCTAATGAAACATGTGCCGCTTTTCAGCACTATCGTGGGAACAATTTCTATGACCCGAATAATAATAATGTCCATCCCAACTTAAGGTGGACAAGCCAGAATGTTCAAAACCCACAACACATGCAACCTCAGCAAAATTCCACCTATGTACCCCCACATAAACAAAATTTCCAAAGACCACCTTTCAACCCTCAACCACCTTCTAATCCACCACCCAACACAGATGCTCTTATCCAAAATCTTATTGGGTTGGTTCAGAAGGAGTCACAGGCTAAAGAGGCAGGAATGAAGATGTTAGAGTCCCAGATTGCTCAAATTGCAAGCAAGAATGATACTAGGGCTCCGGGTCAACTTCCGACCAAACCGGACCAGAAAAAGGAGACTCTAAACGTCGTAACCTTAAGAAGTGGAGCCAAAGTGGGGGCTGAGAAGGAAAAACAGGCGAGTAGCAGTGAAGGCGGTCGACCGACCGAAGCTTCTGGTCGACCGACCGCAGATCAGGATCCGGAATTTTTGCCTGAACAGGAGACTGGTCGACCGACCGAAGATTCTGGTCGACTGACCACAGAAACAGAACCCGAAGTTCCCTTTCGTCCAGATTTGCCGAATAACTTGCGGGATTTTCTCTTCCGGGGTGACAAGACCCCCAGGTTTCTAAAAAGGGCTGCAAATACTGAATCATCAGCTGCTCCTTTCCCAGAAAGACTCGTGCCTTCAAAGGATCAGGTATCTTTTGACAAATTTAAGGATGTGATTCGTTCATTAAATGTTCAAGTCCCGTTTTTAGAATTAGTTCAACAAGTTCCTTCCTATCTTAAATTCATGAGACAGCTTTTGTCAAGGAAAAGGTCTTTAGAAAAGGTTGAGTCGGTGGCCCTCACTGAAGAGTCATCCAGTTTTTTAACACATGTCATTGCCCCTCATAAACTAGAGGACCCTGGTAGTTTTTCTGTCCCCTGTAATATAGGATCCTTCCCAGTTAAGAAGGCTTTATGCGACTTAGGTGCTAGTATAAGTGTCATGCCCCTAAGCGTTGCCTTAAAACTAGGAATGACCGAATTTGCAGTGACCAGTATGACAGTCCAGATGGCAGATCGCACATCTATGGAGCCTATAGGAGTGTTGGAAAACATCCCTGTGCGTATCGACAGGTTTTTCTACCCAGTTGACTTTGTAGTTTTGGACATCCCAGAGGATGCCCATATACCTATAATTCTAGGAAGACCTTTCCTGCACACTGCAGGTGCCATTATAGATGTAGGCACTGGGACTCTGACCTTTAAAGTAGGCAAGCATTCTATTATCTATGGCCTATCTTATAGGAAGAAGGATGCTATGACCCCCATCACATGTAATGCTATCACTTCTGAGAAGAAGTATGAGGTCATCACTACTTCTCCCACTTTATTACCTATTCCTGTATCTGTTTTTACACCTCCGCCCCAGATTGGGAGCAATAGGGAGGACACTTCTATTATGACTATTGCAGGAATTGGTTTGGGGTAACCCAAAGTGAAAGAAGTCATCATCCAGAGAGGAGGAATGGGATGCCTAAGCTATGAAGAGGATGAGGATCCAGACGTCGTGGATCGGGAGGAGAAGAAGAAGAGGAGGCAAGCTCAAGAGGAGAGACCGTCGCATATGCTTTACGACGGAGGAAAGAAGATGTGTTTTGCTACTAAAGCAAAAACCGTGGAGACTACGGCATGTCGTCAGAAGCCGTGGTCGGATATTCTCCGCATCTTTAGCGGATAGTTGTTTTTTAGTTGCGGTTTTTAAGACAATTTATTTTTTATGTTGTGTGAGACTTTTTAATTTTGTTTGCTCGTAGTTTTAGATCCCTTCCTTTATGTTTGAGTAGTTAAAACTTTAAGAATCGTTCCGGGCATCTCGCGCATTGTTGGGCGCACATATTTTCTTGCTTTTTCAGGATTTACGAAGAAACAAAGACCTCCAGGACGCAGAGGGTCGACCGCCCAGAAACATCAGTCGGTCGACCAGAGACGCTGTATCACTAATTCTTCTGTGATTCACAGGAGCTCGGTCGACCTGTTACATCAGTCGGTCGACCTGCTGTCCGCTGCGGTCTTTCGTTTCTCTTCCTTGAAAATCGCGAAATTGACTTGGTTACTTGAGTGGCACTGCTGGCCACCAAAACCTCCCAGCTTACGCTGGTTTGGGGAGGTTTTTCTCATGCGCTTCATAACCCAGTGAGTTCTTTCCAGTTTTTCCTTAGTTTTTAATTTCTCTGCATCTTTACTTTAATAATTTTCTGAAACCTTTACTTAGGCTAATGCACAATGGGGACATTGTGCGGGTTGGTTTGGGGAATGGTTTCGTGTTACATGCATTGCATTCTATCACACGTTTATTGCATTTCTGTCTTGCATCGTTCCTTTCTTTATTTTCCTTATATATACAAAAATCCAAAAAAATTAAAATTTAAAAATTTCCAAAAAAATGCACGTTTATTTTAGCATATAGGTCGAGTCGGAACGAAAGTATTTCAAGGATGATTTAGCTATCTTACATGTTTATGCCTTTACCTTGCCTTGTCAACTTGTTTTAGTATGAGAGTCTTTCGCATATCTACGAGTTTTTGTCAACTTGCATATCTTGAGACTTGACTTATACCTTGGCAACCTACTATACATTCTAAGGTTTAGAGCTTGTTTCCTGGTTTCATTCTTAAACCAGTTGTTTAGGATGTGAGTAGTACCCCCCTTGGAACATGTTACATCAATATGCATAAACATGAACTTGAATTGCTATATACTTGTTTTACTTTCTCGTTTTGTGAGTCTTGATACGTGCATTTGGGATCCCTTTTCTCATATTTACCCATAAGCTTCACATAGCCAAATTTGCCTTTTTATTCCCCCAAAACTACATCCCATACTTAGCCTACCTTTCCAAGCTAGTATCTGTAGTCTTTGGTTTATTTTTTTTTGAGGCATCCTGGTTTATATGCTATCATGAGCAAAAAGAGAAAAGAACGAAAGAAAGAAAGCAAGAAAGAAAAAAAAAAAGAACAGAAAAATTCAGAAAAAGAAAGAAAGAAAAGAAAAACGAAAAAAAAATCAAAACGTACAGGAAAGAAGTCGACCGACCACCTTCTTGGGTCGGCCGACCACCTGACAACATCAGAATGAAAAAAAAAAAATCGTTCCAAAATCCCTTTCTTTTATATGTTATCACTCCCGTACCTCATTCAAAATATTTAGGAATCCTTTCTTATATTCAATGTGAGAGTTGTGCCACAAAAAAAGCACTTTCTTAATTTCAAAAGTTGTGAAGTTTGTTGTTGGGAACCGGTTTTACTAGCTTGGCTACTAACCCCACAAATCCAAAAACATCTTAACCACTTTTTACCTTCTACCTCACATATCTTTCATTACCCCAATTGCATGTATCTAGGTCACTTAATGAGTTTGTTTTACAAAGTTGTAGAATTCTTGTTCATGTTAGATTGCAGGCATGTTTTCATGGGTCGCAGTTAGGTGAGTGTCATTACAAATATACTTCTTTCTATCTTTTACATATACTCACCCTTCGCTTCATGAGTGTCTCGAGCGTACCGCGAGAGTCCATGGTATAAATCTCTATAGTCTTTATGTTTGCAAGTTTGACGACCCCATAACTCGTTTGCATGATTTAAATACTTTCTCATTTTGTACTTGGTATTGGTCTAGGCTGACATGTAAATTTCGCTCTGAGATTGAAATCGTTCCATTTGTTAGGATCGAGTCTATTTCTTGCTTGAGGGCAAGCAAGGGTTTGGTTTGGGGAATTTGATACGTGTCTATTTTATGATGTTTTACATCTATTTTTACACGTATTTGATCGCTCATTTACTATGTTTTAGCCTTTATTTCCCACAAATCGTGTACTTTCGTATTTTTATGCACTTTTGCAGATTTATGCGGAAAAGAGACGATTTAGCACCAAATCCGTATCCTCAAGTCTTTTGCATAATTAAGGAATAAATGGAAAGTCAACTGGAGTCAAAGTCAAGAGCCCGAAGTCAAAACAAGAAGAAATCCGAAGATTTCCATATAGAGGCGGTCGACCGACCAGCTAAACGGGTCGGCCGACCAGGCCTGAACTCTAATAAAGCCCAAAATCTCAAGGAAGGCCAAAAATAAAAGAAGCCCAGAAAGAAGCGGTCGACCGACCCACATAGTAGGTCGACCGACCACAGCGGAAGCCCAAACGATTCTTTTCGGAAATAAAGTAGAATTAGAGTCTTTAGGAAACTCTTACTTTTTCTACCTATATAACCTAATCTTGTGATTAGGGTTAGATATCATCTCATATCTGGGAACTATCAAGTTTTATCAAGCATCAATTAGCATCTAGTTTATTTAGAAGAATTTTAGTTTTGTAATCTTTCAACAATTCCCAAGCATTCAATAAAATTTGTTTCTTTCTGCCCTAATTCCAATTGTGGTATTACTCTTTTTAATCTAGCTTTTTATTATCGTTCTTATTTCTATTACAATTGATTAAGATAGAAATCCCAAGCTTTATTGAATCTTGCATGCTTAGATTATTTATTATGTTTACCATGTTTAATCCCGTTTTTATAATCGTCTTAACAACCATGAGTAGCTAATTTTCATATGTTAGGATGTAGGGGATGAATATGCGTAGGTAAATAAAATTCGAAAGACCGACTTGTAGCAGGACCACGGTCGGCCGACTGGAATAGCTGGTCGGTCGACCGAGGCCGTGGTCGGCCGACTGGAGTAGCTGGTCGGTCGACCACCCGCGTATGTATTCTTATTTCGTCTTTTCTTGTCAATTATAATATCCTGCAATGAGACCATAAGGAGACTTGTAGGATGTTAGTAATGAACTACCCAAGATTGAAAGATACGGGAAGGGCATTGGTTTACACCTTAAGACAGATAGGTTACTCAAGGCTGAAAGGTATGTGACCTGGGATTTAGGAATCACCCTTATTGTTGACACCCAATAATTGTGAGACCTAGGAACTAATAGCATAGGCCGAAAGGAGCTATTAGGTAGCATAGACCTAAAAAGATATGTTACACCCCCTTACGCGACTGCAATACATGTTGACCTTAGGATTTATTTTACCTTAGTTATTTATTACCCAAACATCCTAGCATCCCCTTTTTATATATTTAATTCTCATCTTTATTTCTTGTTTTATTTTAATCTTTGCCTTAGACTTAGTAATCAACCAATCAACCCCAAATTTTTTACCCTTAAACATTAACATTAAGACAATAAACATTCCCCACCTCCTTGTGGTTCGACCCTGACTTTCACTATCTATTGTTAAGGTTAGGAATTATAAATTTTATCTTTGGTACCCTCAACGACGGGCATCATTTGATATGGTTATTTATTTTGGTATTGCTTTCAAACTCATGACATATGCATTGGTTACTGAGCAAGATGCGAATCAGATGTTGTTCTAATATTAAGCCCAGGGTGGTTCTGCAGACCAGGCCTGGTGTCTTATCAGCTTTTTAGCTGGTGTTCGTCGACGGCCGATTATAGTCTGCCGGGAGGTTCAGTATGGCTATGTGTTACGGGTTTGAGATTGAGATTGTGATTGAGCTCGAGCATGACATAAGCATTTGCATATTATTGTTTTGTTGCTTTATTAATATTTATTATTGTGTAATCCTACTCAACCGCGAGGTTGACAGTGTATTCGTGTTCACCTACAATGATCCGGAATGGGGAGTAGATCTTTCAGGTCAGAGACAGGTGGACTAGGACTGGGCATGGAAGAGAGACGTGGACTAGACCTTCCTAGCTACTAGATCACTTATCTTGTCATAGTTGAACACTATATTTATTTCAGTTGTTTTGGAAGTCTTTTGGACTATACTTGTAATAGTTATCAGTTAACCATTTATATTTAAAGTACTGTGTTTCTTTCACTGTGAATATCTACTACCCTGGTTTATCCAGGATGGTAACGGTCCTATTTACTCTGGAAGTCCTAGTTCAGGCTCCTAGGTAAATGGGGGTGTTACAAAGTGGTATCAGAGCGAACGATCCTCAGGCCTAAACTAAAAAGGAAATAATTAACATAGGAGTGTCTAAATAAAATGAACCCCAGGCTAGTAACTGTTAGGAGCCCTAGGAGTTGGGATGAGTTAGGGGCCCCCTCAAACCATGCCACTGGCCCTTTCAGTCTAACCTGGTTACCTTGAGAGTTGAAGAGTGTGGGTAGTTTTGGAATAAGAAAGACCCAAAGTATATATATATGTTGTACTAACATTTCTGCGCCAAGGGAATGAGGTAAGTTATGATGTGAAAGATGAATGGGTATATATGTACACTGTGAAGTATGAAAGTGATGTTACATGATGAGTGACATGTACATGTTGTTATTTCCAAGCATTGAGAACATGAGTTTATAGCTTAATTTTGTCTATGAGTGTGATTTGTATGAATACATGCATGCGGTTATGTAATCCCTAAGCCTTTAGGTAGACCTCTAATATGATGTTAATATGACTTAACCGTATGAAAGAAGTTACATGCTAGACTATGTATGTTAGCAAGACCAAGTCAGAGTAGGAGTTGACCTAGGATGCTCATAAATTTTGTCACTTGTGTAGCAAAATGCCTCCCAGGAGAGAACCCAACACTGCTAATGTATCACAAGAGGAATTCGATCGCCTACTAGCTATGAACGCTGCTCTTCTAGCTAGGATTGGGGCAAACACACAATCTGATGCAATTAAAATGAGTAATAATATCTCTAGGCACAACCCCACCAAGTACGATGGGGAAGGAGCACCGAGTTTACTTGCGGAGTGGTGCCGAGAGTTCGAGAGTATCTTCGAACTACTGTCTGTACCAGAATCAATGAAGATGGACCAAGCTGTATTCTATCTGAAGGGTACAACTAGGTTATGGTGGAATAACAATAAAGAGGAGATCAATGTAGCTGCGGAAGAGATTGGGTCAGAATATGTCCGCTGGGAAGGGTTCAAGGGGATTCTGTCCTCTAAGTTTGTGCCAGAGCATGTTAAAGGGAAACTGAGAGCTGAGTTCGATTCTTTCAAGATGACCGAGGAAATGACTGTGGAAGCATATCACAGTAAATTTATGCAACTGGCAGAGAATATAGCTGACCTAGGCTACACATCGGAGATGTTAGCTGCTAGGTTTGAGAAAGGGCTAAACACTGAAATCAAGAGAAGTTTTCTAGCAACTAAGCCCACGACTGTGGAAGATGTGTACGAGAGGGCTGGCCAGACAGAAAGAATCGTTGTCATGATTAAAGAGGAAGAGAAAACCAAGGGTGACAAAAGGAAAGTAGAATCTGGGGCCGAAAGCTCAGGGAATAAGAAGCCAAATAACCAGTACCGATCATTTTTCTCCAACAGTGCACCAGAAGGAAATGGCAATCGTGGTGGCAACCGATCTACATCTGGGACAAGTAGTGCGGCGATTACCTGCTTCAAGTGTGGAAAGGCTGGGCATAAACAAATCAATTCCTGGTCAGGTACTCAGAGTACTGGAAACAATTATAATAAAGGCAATTAGAGTGGAGGCTTTAGGACGCCAAATGCAAGCTACTCGAACAACAACAGATCCGGGGGTCACAGCTACCAACGGAATTTCAATAACCACAATAATCAGAACCGTTACCAAGGAAATCAAAGCAGTGGTAATGGTAATTTCCAAAGGACCTTGGCAGAGGCTAGCACTCAGAGTGGAGCAGGATCTGTGAAGCAGAGTGGTGTGGGGAATAAAGCATGTATTCACCCTAAACTTGCAGGATTATAATGAAAAATACAGTTGTGTTTATAGTCATAAGATTAAAAAGGATAAGAAAAGAAGTACAACCTTTAGTCCTTGTGCGAAAGGCCTAAGAACAGGAATTAACACAAATTCCCTCCTATAACTTGCACCCAAGACTTAGAATGAGACGAGACCGCGTGTGCTAGAAATCCTCTCCAACTGCCTTGCAATATTGGGAGAGCTATTTAGGTTTTAGATGTGAGATCTGAGGTTTTGGGAGAAGAAAGCTCTCAAAACCCTAATTTTTCCTTGAGATTTGTTTAAACAGTGAAACAAGAGTCCCTGACATAAGGAGAGTCCTCCTCCTTATGTAGCTCTTTTGGCCGAAATTTCCAATAGGGTAGGAGTGGGCTTTCCACTCTTACCTTATTCTAATTCGTGATTCGACCCATTTAGCTATAAGTTATTCGCGGGATTTTAATTATAAATCGTAACATGTTATCAGATATTAATACAGTCGATATATTAATAATGGTCTGACAAAATACGATATTGTATAATTACCCAAATTAATATAACTGTTTATATTAATACGCGAATACAATATTTAATTAAATATATAACTGTTTATATTTAATTTACGAATTAAACATGTAATCTGTATTAGCTAAAATTATTTAATCCGTATTAAATAATAATCTCAACATCTTATTGACTAATTTAATAGTCAATACCTCTGACTAACTGTTTAGTCATATCCGGCAAAATGTGACTGTATTTTCATACCTTCACATCTCTCAAACGTGTCCTATAGGTGTGACGTATAGGGACCAGTTGATCACCGCCATCCGTATGACAATAACGTCAAACTTATCTAGAAAGCCAACCGTTATTGATAAACGTGGATCAACTGGTAATAATACAAAAGTATGCCCTTGTGATCCTTAAAGAGATTTAATAAGTCATTGTACTTAATTGTCAAGGACACCAGCCCCAACAATCTCCCACTTGTCCGTACAAGGGTATGTGCAATGACGTTATCACACTACATGTGGAGGACACAAGCTCCAATAAACTCCCACTTGTCCGTACAAGTGTAGGTGCGATAACCGAATCTCATATCCTTTTAAAATTTCTCCCACTCAATGTAAGACAATTTGCAAATCCGCATTGGCAAAGGTCGTATCTCACAAGCGATCTGTATCAAGAGTGGTTTCCCCGACTAGAGAGTAACTTAGCTGATAAAACGAATCTGTATTCGAGCATGGCCATGCATTTCAGTTACTACTCCTCGAGTGGCCCTGAGAAATGATAAAATCCTGATAAGGGTTTGGATATTTCCCTCAACTCGAATCCTGCCGATATCGCCCAGCATGAAATAACCCAGAAAAAATCCTCTTGGCCCCTGTTACGGTGACCGTAGGAAAGAAACCAAAGTTACCCAAAATCTGTCTTAATCTCAAGAGACAGTTGAAGGTCAAAAGACTCGACTCTAAGGAACACTATGGAGGTCCTATCCACGACCAGACACCCAATGTTATAAAACATTTAGGACTCCATAACGTTGTCACGGGGTGTCCTACGAGATATCCTTATAACTCGCCTTTGTGATTGGTCAGTCATCCACGTGACTTATGGCTCGTTGAACCCACCATCAACCAACGTCACAAAATGATTACCTGAGTTATCAGCTCAAGTGGGTAATCAAGGACCAAAACGATGTAATGTTAATCAGTTCACTTTGTGGTGTTCAAAATTGGCGTACAATTCCACATGAGAAACAAAACATTTTATGTCATAACAATAAGGTTGAATAGAGTACACGAGAAAATGAATTATTACATGAATTCATAAAAGAGTACTACAACTTAGGAACACATCCGATTCCCATGGAATGAATGTGCCCTTCATGCTTATCACGTGGTAATGCTTTAGTGAGAGGATCAGCTATGTTGTCATCCGTAGCGATCTTATCAATGAATATCTTCTTTTACGCGGACTAAGTCGTAGAATCTGCTGTAACACTCTGTTTAGAACTTTTCCAGCTGACAGCAGCGCCATTAAGAGTAAAAACGAATCCAGACTGAGATTTCGAGTCATCTCGATCCGTTTGGAAGCTAGCATCTGCGTAACCCGTGGCGCAGAGCGTCGAGTCGCCTCCGTAAGTCAATCCCCAATCTTTAGTCCTCCGTAGGTACTTAAGAATGTTTTTCACGGCCATCCAGTGTTGTTCACCTGGATGAGCTTGGAATCGACTTGTCATACTCAATGCATATGCAATGTCAGGACGTGTGCATATCATGGCATACATGATCGATCCTATTGCCGAAGCATAAGGAATCCGACTCATGCGCTCTTTCTCTTCCAGTGACTTAGCTTCTTGAGTCTTGCTCAAGTGAAGCCCATGAGTCATAGGAAGGAACCCTTTCTTGGAGTTCGTCATGCTGAATCTCTCTAGAATCTTCTCTATATAAGACTCCTGACTGAGAGACAACATCCGTCGTGATCTATCCCTGTAGATACGGATGCCCAAAATTCTTTGTGCCTCTCCCAGATCTTTCATCTGGAAATGGTTTTTCAACCATGCTTTAACCGAAGATAAGAGAGGTATGTCATTCCCAATCAAGAGTATGTCATCGACATACAGTACTAGGAATACAATCTTGCTCCCACTCGACTTGATATAGAGACATGGTTCCTCGACTGATCGAATGAATCCATTCTCTTTTATCACTTGGTCGAAGCGATGATTCCAACTCCGCGATGCTTGCTTAAGTCCATAGATGGAACGCTTAAGCTTGCAAACTTTCTTAGGATGTGCTGGATCGATAAAACCCTCGGGTTGTACCATGTACAACTCTTCCTCCAAATAACCGTTTAAGAAGGCGGTTTTAACGTCCATTTGCCATATTTCATAATCATGAAATGCGGCGATCGCTAAGATAATCCGAATGGAACTGATGAGCTCCATTTTGGTCATCATTTCCTTTGCATTTTCTTTGTTTTCGGTCACGATTCGACCTCGATTCGCGTATCTTTAGGTGTTTTTACGTCCGTTGCCTCGTATATTCCTATTCTGTCTAATTTTTGTAGGCATTACGGCGGGGGCGAAGAAACGAGAGAAATCGAGGTGAATTTGGAGCGATTTATGAAGATTTATGAAGGTTTTGTGAAGAAGCCGCTTCAGGCCCCCCCAGCCGGTTCCCAGCCGGCGGCCGGTAGGCCGGCTGGGGAACTTTGACTTTGCCATTTGAAGAAAACTCAGAAGTCAGATTTTGGGCTCTCAGCCGGTCCACCACCGGCAGCCGGTCGACCGGCTGGGAAGCATTTTTCAGATTTTCGCGCACTATATAAACCCGCACTTAGTCTTTCATTTACACACTTCTTATTACGCATTCTTAAGCTTTTTTAGGGTTTACTACTGTTTTGAATACTTAGCACTTAGACTCAAAAACACTAAAAAAATACTTTAATCTTATTTAGATCTTTACTTAATCTTTCTTTATTAGTTAATCTCTCTAGAGGATTCTCCTTGAGTTTGTGTTTAAGCATTTGTAGTGGATTATTTGGGTTGTAATTTTGGGGGATTTGAAAGAATCCTTCAACTTGTCATCCAAGTCATTTCCTTTTCCATAGTTAATGGTATAATCTTCTTCATCTTTACTTTATTTTTGCATTTCCTTTAAGTTTTCCTTGTTTACTTGTTTACTCTTTCATTTCTCATAATGTTTATCATCAATTCCTCATTTGTTCATGTTTCTTCTTTAATAATGTGTGAGTAGTTTCATTCTAGGGTTAGGGGTTTGCTTGGGTAGTTAGTAGCCATGAAAAATGCTTAGGTTTAGTCTTGTTTGCTTCTTTGGTTAAGTTTTCGCATCTTGCATGTTACATGTTCGACGAATTGCCTCAACGACGGTTGGGTATTAGTCTTCGCTTTGTTTGCTTTAGACGATGGTCTTGAGTTTCATGAGCATGCTTATGTGTTAGGTTAGCTTGGTTTGTAGCGAAAGCTAGGACTAGTCTTGACCTAAGGGTAGTCGACTCGAGAGAAGAGATGACCCTAGACTTACCATAGAAGTGACACGAGACCGTTGCCTTACGTTTGGCTACCGACTTACCTAGGTGACCCCTGACACCCTAGTCCTCCTTATCATCAATTTTATCTTAATTTATTTGCTTTAATTGTTCTTTAGTTGTTAATCAATCTCAAACTTATTACCCGACTCAAGCTCGAACTAGAACTTAAATATACAAGTTCCCCACCGTCTTTTGGGTTCGACCCTAAATTATACTACTTAATTTGGGAGTTTAAAAAATTGTTTTTGGTGACGGAATCGACGACAAAATCCGGCCATCAAAATGGCGCCGTTGCCGGGGACGGTGTTTAGAAGTTGTGTAGTTTAGTTTTAGTTTTAGTCTAGAGTTAGTTGAACTTGTTTTGTTTTGATCAAAGATTTGGTAGTTAATTGTAGAGTGCTTGTTTTATTGCTCACCCTAGTGTTTAACAAGCACTAGGACGACTAATTTGTTTGCTAAGTTTTATGCCTAGGGGTGACTCTAACTCTTTGTTGTCATCTTCCGAACCGGAGAGGCTCTTTCGGGCTTTAAGGAGGAAGACCATTGCAAGAGTAAGAATTGCGTCCCAAGCATCTACTAGCCAAAACAACCCCTCTTCATCCGAACCACCAAGTCCCAATCAAAGCAATCCTAGCCCAACATCCGAAAGTTTTGACAATCCGTTTTATCAATCACCACCACAATCACCACACTTCCCAAACAACCATCAAATTCACATAATGGCCGCTCTTCGTGATCATAACCGGCCCAATCACAATGACACCACCAATCCAATCAACTTCGGGGTCCTTGTTCCTCAAAATTTCGAAATACACCCTTCGCAAATGAGTTCAATCGAAAAGAATGCCTTTAGCGGGGCTTCCCACGAAGATGCTCATGGGCACTTGAGAAAGTTCAAGGGTAAAGTCGCAATGATAAAAAAACCGGAGTACCCGAGGAGACACTAAGGCTTATGCTTTTCCCCTATTCCTTAACCGACAAGGCCGATAGGTGGCTAAATGTCCATGCTCCAAATACATTCACCACATGGGACGACTTGGCAACGGCTTTCCTTGCCAAGTACTACCCATCCTCCAAGACCGCGATGCTCCGGAATGAGATAACTCAGTTTCAACAAGACGAGGGAGAATCTTTGGGAGAAGCTTGGGATAGATACCAAGATTTGCTAGCCAAGTGCCCACACCACGGGATACCACCTTGGTACACAACCCAAACTTTTTTTCAAACTCTTCTCTCCCGGACTAAGGAAATGGTTAATGCATCGGCGGGTGGTAGCTTTGACCACTTGCCACATGAGGAAGGAACGGAACTCATTAAGAAGATTGTTGATTCGGAGGAAAACTATGGTACTAGGGGGAATGTCTTGAGGAAGAGTAGCAAGTACCCTAGTGAGCACCTGTCCAATGCTAAGGCAAACGAAGAAACCAATGCCAAGTTGGACATGTTAACCAAGAAATTGGAGGAATTGACAAAGGGCTCCACTAGCAAAGAAACCAAGAGCAATGTCCCGGGGATGTACCAAGTAAATAGTGTTGCCACATGTGATTTATGCGGAGGAAGTGGGCACACATTTGAAGTTTGTGCAAACAACTCAATTGAGGGAAGTGGAAGTGAGGAAGAATTGTATGCTTTTCAAGCATTCAACAATCCTAGAAACCAAAATACTTTCAACCCCAATTCAAACTACTATCACCAAGGGATTAGAGGTAGTCCTTATATGAGTTACAAGAGCACCAATGTGTTGAATCCTCATCAAATTCAACAACCTCAAGTGCAAAACCCCCCCGGTTTTCAACCAAGGGGTGGAAACTTCAATCCAAGGAACAATTTCAACAACAACAATTTCTACCAAGGCAACCAATCCAATCAAGCCAATCAAGGCTTTCAACAAAGTTTCAATGATCCAAACTTCAACCCCAATTTCCAAAACAACCAAAATCCACAAAATTTCAATCCAAATTTCAACAACAACCCAAACTACAACCAACACCAAAACCAAAGCTTCAATCCACCACCATTTCAAAACAACCCCAATCAAAATCAAACCAACTACAACCACAACCCACAAAATCCCAACAACCCAAATTACAATCAAAATTTCAACCAAAACTTTCCACCAAACAATCAAGGCCAAAACTTCAACAATCAATTTCCGAAGGGCAACTCTCAAGGTGGGGGTGCAAGGAATGATTATGGATTCCCCTTGCCCCTCACCAATGCACCTCACCAAGATACTAGTGATTCCCCAGTGGGTGAGTTATTGAAGCTTGTCAAGAACATGCAAGCAACTCATACCCAAGAGATGGCTAATTTGAAGAGTGCCAACCAAAGGGAGATACGGGAAATGGAGGCTCGAGTCGCCTCTCAAGCTCTAGCCAATCCACAAAGGCCACCGGGCGGCTTCCTTGCCCAAGGTCAAAGTTCCAAAGATGCATCACACAATCACCAAGCACATGCGGTGATTTTGAGAAGTGGAACGGAGCTAGAAGACCCGTACAAAGACTACAACTATGGTGAAGAGGAGCCTATCTTGGAACTTGTGAACGACAAAGGAAAAGAAGTTGATGGTGGCAATTCAAGGGATGATGACTTTTATGTGGAGGACCTCCCTTATGAGGAGAAAGAAGATGAAGTTATCTTGGAGGAGGTGGATGCTAGACAAGAGGAGTTGGTTCCACAACCAACTACTAAGGTAACAAGCAAACCAACACCCACCAAGGTACTATCTAACCCTCAACCAACTAGCTTGCCTTATCCTTCAAGGGCTTTGAAGGGAAAGGAAAACCTCAAGTTCACAAATTTTTGTAAAATGATTGAAAAACTTGAAGTGACTCTTCCCTTTACGGAGGTGATATTGAATATGCCAACTTATTCCAAATTTTTAAAAGAAATTTTGTCGGGCAAGAGAACCTTGGGTGACCAAGAAGTCATGGCTATGAGGGAGGAGTGTAGTGCACTTCTCCTCCAAAAGGAGCCAAAGAAACTTGGTGATCCGGGGAGTTTCTCTATCCCTTGCATAGTTGGTGGCATTCCAATCTCTCGTGCCCTTTGTGATTTAGGAGCTAGTGTAAGTGTACTTCCTTTGAAAGTTGCAAAAAGAATTGGCTTGAATGATTTAGTTCCTACAAGTATCACCCTCCAATTGGCGGATAGGTCCGTCAAGCGCCCTTTGGGAGTGCTTGAGGATGTACCCGTCAAGGTGGGTAAGCATTTGATTCCCGCCGATTTTGTCGTCCTTGATATTCCGGAGGATAGCCACACTCCCATCATCCTTGGTAGGCCTTTCTTGGCTACCGGAGGCGTCTTGATAGACGTTAAGAATGGGCGGCTCACCTTTAGAGTTGGGGATGACAAAATTGAGTTTAATCTACCTACTATGATGAAAGGTCCAAAGCATGATGAGGCATTTACATTGGACATTGTGGAGCAAGTGGTAAGGGAGATGGTAGAGATGGAAGAAGAGGAGGAAGGCCACATGGAACAATTATGTGGCATCACAACTAGTGAAGACAAGGAAATGGATGAGGACATTGAGCTTGAAGATGAAGAAGTTGAGAAGGTGGAGGGAATGCTCCCTCCAAAGGTACAACTCAAAACCCTTCCTCCCTCCCTCAAGTATGCCTTTCTTGGGCAGGGAGAGGCTTACCCGGTGATCATCAATGCCAACCTCAATGAGCAACAAGAATCCAAACTCATTTCAACTTTAAAGGATCATAGGAGCTCATTGGGGTATAGCCTTGATGACATCAAGGGGCTAAGCCCGAACCTTTGCATGCATAGAATAATTCTAGAGGAAGGGAGTCGACCTAGAGTGGAAGGTCAAAGGAGATTGAATCCGAAAATGGCGGATGTAGTGAAGAGTGAAGTCCTTAAATTGCTTGAGGCCGGAATCATATATGAGATCACGGATAGTCGGTGGGTGAGCCCCGTCCATGTTGTCCCCAAGAAGGGGGGTGTAACATTGGTTACACAAGAGGATGGGACCCTCTTACCGACTCGTCCGGTGACCGGTTGGAGGATGTGCATCGATTACCGTAAGTTGAATTCGGCAACTCTCGAAGACCATTTCCCAATCCCCTTCATTGATCAAATGCTAGAGAGGCTTGCGGGGCATTCGTACTATTGTTTTCTTGACGGTTATTCCGGGTTTTTTCAAATACCTATTCACCCGGAAGACCAAGAGAAAACAACTTTTACATGCCCCCAAGGTGTGTATGCTTATCGGCGGATGCCATTCGGGTTGTGTAATGCACCCGGCACCTTTCAAAGGTGCATGATGGCCATCTTTGCCGATTTCCTTGAGAAATCTATGGAGGTTTTTATGGACGATTTTAGTGTTCATGGTGATTCATTTGACCTAGGGCTTTCTAATCTTGTAAATGTATTGAAAAGATGTGAGGAGCACAATCTTGTCCTAAATTGGGAGAAATGCCATTTCATGGTAGATGAGGGGATTGTGCTCGGTCACATAGTGTCCAAGAGGGGCATAGAAGTTGATGGTGCAAAAGTGGCGGTCATTGAGAACTTGTCACCCCCCACCAATGTGAAAGGGGTGAGGAGTTTTCTTGGACATGCCGGCTTTTACCGGCGTTTTATCAAAGATTTTTCCAAAATTGCCAAACCATTGACTTCTCTTCTTCTCAAGGATGCTCCCTTTTTGTTTACTAATGATTGTCTTGAAGCCTTTGCTAGGATCAAAGAAGCACTTGTGACGGCTCCTATTATTCGTGCTCCGGATTGGGGATTACCTTTTGAGATTATGTGTGACGCATCCGACTACGCGGTAGGAGCGGTCCTAGGTCAAGTTGTGGATAGGAAACACCACGTGATATACTATTCAAGCAAGACTCTTGATTCAACTCAAGCAAAGTATTCCACGACCGAAAAGGAGATGTTGGCAATCGTGCATGCCATTGAGAAGTTTCGGCAATATCTCATGGGATCTAAAGTGGTGGTGTACTCCGATCACACCGCTTTGAGGCAATTAATGTTGAAGAAAGATGCCAAGCCAAGACTCTTGAGATGGGTTCTTTTACTCCAAGAATTTGATCTAGAGATAAGAGACAAGTCGGGGTCGGAGAATGTGGTTGCGGACCACTTGTCTAGATTCACTTTTGAGGATCATGGTTTGCATGATAGAGATGGCCCAATCAATGAATGGTTGCGTGAGGATAGTTTGATGGCAATAGGCAATAAGTTGCCTTGGTTTGCGGATATTGCCAATTATCTTGTTAATGGCTTTATCCCGGAGGAGTTGGAAGCAAGAGAAAGGAGAAAGTTGAAGGTTGATGCTAAGAGATATTTTTGGGATGATCCCTACCTTTTCAAGAAGTGTGGGGATGGGCTCTTGAGGAGATGTGTATCAAAGGAAGAGGGGCTCGAAATTGTTGATAGGCTTCACAACTCCGCCTATGGAGGGCACTTGGCGGCTTCACGGACTATAGCCAAGGTTCTTCAAGGAGGGTTCTTTTGGCCTTCAATGTTCAAAGACATTCACGATGTTGTTAGATCTTGTGATGCTTGTCAAAGGTCGGGCAACATCGGTAAAAGGAATGAGATGCCCCTAAAAACCATCTTGGAGATTGAGTTGTTTGATTGTTGGGGGATTGACTTCATGGGACCTTTCCCCAATTCATGCGGGAACGAGTACATCTTAGTAGCCGTGGATTATGTCTCGAAATGGATTGAGGCGGTTGCCTCCCCCACCAATGACTCCAAGGTAGCGGTTACCTCCCCCACCAATGACTCCAAGGTAGTGGTAAAGCTCTTCAAGACCATTATAATAAAGGCAATTAGAGTGGAGGCTTTAGGACGCCAAATGCAAGCTACTCGAACAACAACAGATCCGGGGGTCACAGCTACCAACGGAATTTCAATAACCACAATAATCAGAACCGTTACCAAGGAAATCAAAGCAGTTGTAATGGTAATTTCCAAAGGACCTTGGCAGAGGCTAGCACTCAGAGTGGAGCAGGATCTGTGAAGCAGAGTGGTGTGGGGAATAAAGCATGTATTCACCCTAAACTTGCAGGATTATAATGAAAAATACAGTTGTGTTTATAGTCATAAGATTAAAAAGGATAAGAAAAGAAGTACAACCTTTAGTCCTTGTGCGAAAGGCCTAAGAACAGGAATTAACACAAATTCCCTCCTATAACTTGCACCGAAGACTTAGAATGAGACGAGGCCGCGTGTGCTAGAAATCCTCTCCAACTGCCTTGCAATATTGGGAGAGCTATTTAGGTTTTAGATGTGAGATCTGAGGTTTTGGGAGAAGAAAGCTCTCAAAACCCTAATTTTTCCTTGAGATTTGTTTAAACAGTGAAACAAGAGTCCCTGACATAAGGAGAGTCCTCCTCCTTATGTAGCTCTTTTGGCCGAAATTTCCAATAGGGTAGGAGTGGGCTTTCCACTCTTACCTTATTCTAATTCGTGATTCGACCCATTTAGCTATAAGTTATTCGCGGGATTTTAATTATAAATCGTAACATGTTATCAGATATTAATACAGTCGATATATTAATAATGGTCTGACAAAATACGATATTGTATAATTACCCAAATTAATATAACTGTTTATATTAATACGCGAATACAATATTTAATTAAATATATAACTGTTTATATTTAATTTACGAATTAAACATGTAATCCGTATTAGCTAAAATTATTTAATCCGTATTAAATAATAATCTCAACATCTTATTGACTAATTTAATAGTCAATACCTCTGACTAACTATTTAGTCATATCCGGCAAAATGTGACTGTATTTTCATACCTTCACATCTCTCAAACGTGTCCTATAGGTGTGACGTATAGGGACCAGTTGATCACCGCCATCCGTATGACAATAACGTCAAACTTATCTAGCAAGCCAACTGTTATTGATAAACGTGGATCAACTGGTAATAATACAAAAGTATGCCCTTGTGATCCTTAAAGAGATTTAATAAGTCATTGTACTTAATTGTCAAGGACACCAGCCCCAACAATCTCCCACTTGTCCGTACAAGGGTATGTGCAATGACGTTATCACACTACATGTGGAGGACACAAGCTCCAATAAACTCCCACTTGTCCGTACAAGTGTAGGTGCGATAACCGAATCTCATATCCTTTTAAAATTTCTCCCACTCAATGTAAGACAATTTGCAAATCCGCATTGGCAAAGGTCGTATCTCACAAGCGATCTGTATCAAGAGTGGTTTCCCCGACTAGAGAGTAACTTAGCTGATAAAACGAATCTGTATTCGAGCATGGCCATGCATTTCAGTTACTACTCCTCGAGTGGCCCTGAGAAATGATAAAATCCTGATAAGGGTTTGGATATTTCCCTCAACTCGAATCCTGCCGATATCGCCCAGCATGAAATAACCCAGAAAAAATCCTCTTGGCCCCTGTTACGGTGACCGTGGGAAAGAAACCAAAGTTACCCAAAATCTGTCTTAATCTCAAGAGACAGTTGAAGGTCAAAAGACTCGACTCTAAGGAACACTATGGAGGTCCTATCCACGACCAGGCACCCAATGTTATAAAACATTTAGGACTCCATAACGTTGTCACGGGGTGTCCTACGAGATATCCGTATAACTCGCCTTTGTGATTGGTCAGTCATCCACGTGACTTATGGCTCGTTGAACCCACCATCAACCAACGTCACAAAATGATTACCTGAGTTATCAGCTCAAGTGGGTAATCAAGGACCAAAACGATGTAATGTTAATCAGTTCACTTTGTGGTGTTCAAAATTGGCGTACAATTCCACATGAGAAACAAAACATTTTATATCATAACAATAAGGTTGAATAGAGTACACGAGAAAATGAATTATTACATGAATTCATAAAAGAGTACTACAACTTAGGAACACATCCGATTCCCATGGAATGAATGTGCCCTTCATGCTTATCACGTGGTAATGCTTTAGTGAGAGGATCAGCTATGTTGTCATCCGTAGCGATCTTATCAATGAATATCTTCTTTTACGCGGACTCAGTCGTAGAATCTGCTGTAACACTCTGTTTAGAACTTTTCCAGCTGACAGCAGCGCCATTAAGAGTAAAAACGAATCCAGACTGAGATTTCGAGTCATCTCGATCCGTTTGGAAGCTAGCATCTGCGTAACCCGTGGCGCAGAGCGTCGAGTCGCCTCCGTAAGTCAATCCCCAATCTTTAGTCCTCCGTAGGTACTTAAGAATGTTTTTCACGGCCATCCAGTGTTGTTCACCTGGATGAGCTTGGAATCGACTTGTCATACTCAATGCATATGCAACGTCTGGACGTGTGCATATCATGGCATACATGATCGATCCTATTGCCGAAGCATAAGGAATCCGACTCATGCGCTCTTTCTCTTCCAGTGACTTAGCTTCTTGAGTCTTGCTCAAGTGAAGCCCATGAGTCATAGGAAGGAACCCTTTCTTGGAGTTCGTCATGCTGAATCTCTCTAGAATCTTCTCTATATAAGACTCCTGACTGAGAGACAACATCCGTCGTGATCTATCCCTGTAGATACGGATGCCCAAAATTCTTTGTGCCTCTCCCAGATCTTTCATCTGGAAATGGTTTTTCAACCATGCTTTAACCGAAGATAAGAGAGGTATGTCATTCCCAATCAAGAGTATGTCATCGACATACAGTACTAGGAATACAATCTTGCTCCCACTCGACTTGATATAGAGACATGGTTCCTCGACTGATCGAATGAATCCATTCTCTTTTATCACTTGGTCGAAGCGATGATTCCAACTCCGCGATGCTTGCTTAAGTCCATAGATGGAACGCTTAAGCTTGCAAACTTTCTTAGGATGTGCTGGATCGATAAAACCCTCGGGTTGTACCATGTACAACTCTTCCTCCAAATAACCGTTTAAGAAGGCGGTTTTAACGTCCATTTGCCATATTTCATAATCATGAAATGCGGCGATCGCTAAGATAATCCGAATGGAACGTAGCATGACTACGGGTGCAAAGATCTCATCATAGTGCAAGCCTGGCACTTGAGTGAAACCTTTAGCAACTAGTCTAGCCTTGTGGATATCTTGTTGTCCTTCCACGGCATGCTTTATCTTGTAAAGCCATTTGCATTGAAGGGGACGTACCTTTGCAGGTAGGTCCACAAGATCCCACACGTTGTTCTCATACATGGAGTCCATCTCGGATTGCATGGCTTCTAGCCATAGCTTTGAGTCAGAACTAGTCATGGTACCTTTATAGGTTGTGGGTTCATTACCCTCTAGGAGTAAGACGTCATCTGTATCATGTTCCTCGACCATACCAATGTATCTGTCCGGAGGAATAGAGACTCTTCCCGACCTCCTAGGTTCCTCAGGAATATCTACCGCAGCCTCGGTTGAAGGAACTGTTTCCTCCAATGGTTGCTCGGCAGTTGGTTCTTGAACCTCCGATAACTCGAAGGTTCTATTACTCGACTTGTTCTCGAGAAATTCTTTCTCTAAGAACGTCGCACTAGCCGCAACAAAAACACGTTGTTCGGTTGGCGAGTAGAAGTAATGACCAAAAGTTCCCTTTGGATAACCTATAAAGTATGTCTTGACCGATCGCGGGCCGAGATTATACTCGTGTCTCCACTTGACATAAGCCTCGCAGCCCCAAACCCGAATAAAGGACAAGTTAGGGACCGTTCCCTTCCATAATTCGTATGGAGTCTTGTCAACAGCTTTAGACGGACTTCGGTTAAGTAATAGAGCGGCCGACAAAAGAGCATAGCCCCACAATGAATCAGGCACGACGGTGTGACTCATCATGGATCGAACCATATCGAGTAGAGTTCGATTTCTCCGTTCGGACACACCATTTAATTGTGGTGTTCCAGGTGGAGTCAACTGTAGCACGATGCCACAGTCTTTAAGGTGTTGATCAAACTCGTGTGAAAGATACTCACCACCACGATCCGAACGTAGTGCTTTAATCTTTCTACCCAGCTGGTTCTGTACCCGATTCTGGTATTCTTTGAACTTGTCAAAGGATTCACTTTTATGTTTCATCAAGTAGACATAGCCATATCTACTCAAATCATCCGTGAAAGTGATGAAATACCTATAGCCTTCTCGTGCGTTGATCGACATAGGGCCACATACGTCCGTATGTATGAGTCCTAATAGGTCGGCAGCGCGCATTCCAACACCTTTGAAGGAAATACGAGTCATCTTGCCGATGAGACATGATTCACACGTGCCATATGATTCGAAATCAAAGGGCGAGATAGCTCCGTTCTGTATGAGCTGTTTTACGCGTTTCTCATTTATGTGTCCCATACGACAATGCCATAGGTAAGTTTGATCTTTGTCACCTACCTTTAATTTCTTATTATTCACATGTAATATTTCAGTGGTTTGATCTAAAACATAAATTCCATTCATGGAAACTGCCTTGCCATAAATCATATTGTGTAAGGAGAAAATACAGCTATTATTCTCTATTACAAATGAAAAACCGAGTTTGTCAAGCGCAGAAACTGAAATAATGTTTTTGGACAAACAAGGAACATAATAACAGTTATATAAAGATAACTCGAATCCACTTGGAAGCTGGATCACGTATGTTCCCCTCGAGATTGCAGCAACACGTGCTCCATTCCCGACACGCAGGTCAACCTCACCCTTGGTTAGGGGTTCTTGGTTTCGGAGGCCCTGCACATGATTACATAGATGAGAACCACAACCAGTATCTAGTACCCAAGTTCCGCAACTTGCGTGGTTAATCTCAATCATGTGAATAAAAGAAGAAGAAGACATACCAACAGGAGTAACGCGGCCTGCCTTAATGTCCTCGCGATACACGGGGCATGAGCGCCTCCAATGCCCAGTCTTGTGGCAATGGTGACATTCCATGCTAGTATCCTTGCTCTTTGTTTTGCCCTGTGAGTTGCTCGACTCACCTGGCCCACTCTTAGTAAATCCTGGTTTCTTGAACCTGGGCTTACCTACTGCTAGGTCGCCCTGAGCTTTAGCCTTCCCTTTACCCTTTCCCTTACTGGAGATCATGAGAACATCCTGCTTCATGCTCCCACTTAATTTCAGATCCTTCTCAGTCTATACGAGAAGGGAGTGGAGCTCATGAGGAGTCTTCTTCATGTCATTCATGTAATAGTTGGCCCTAAAGAGGGCGAACCCATCATGAAGTGAATGAAGCATTCGATCAACGATTATGTTCTCACTGATCTTGCAGTTTAGGGCCTCCAGTTTCTCGATATTCTCAATCATGTGAAGAATATGTGGGCTAACAGCTTGGCCCTTCTGGAGTTTCGCCTCAAAGAAGCGACAGGTATGCTCATAAGAAACGATTCTCGGAGCCTTTGAGAATTCGTTAGTGAGCGTGGTGAAAATCTTGTTTGCACCATGGGTTATGAAGCGTCTTTGCAAATTGGATTCCATTGCATAGATGAGTACGTTCTTTATCGCACCCGCTTCCATGACGAAGTCGCTATGAGCGCGAACATCGTTAGCTCTAGCTCCAGTTCCTGGGTGTGCCGGAATTGGCTCAGTTAAGTACTTAAGCTTTCCGTCAGCAATGGCAGCATTCCGTAGTGCTGCCTCCCAGTCAGAGAAGTTTGACCCATCATTCCTCAGTCTAGTTGACTGATTCATGGAGTCCATGAAGGCCTTTAGCCAGGATTCACGTGCTAGCTTGGCACTTGGCATTGGGTCTTCACCAGCCATTTTAGTTATACAGCAGTTTTAATGAACGTGTTCTACACTGAAAAGAAGATAAAACAAAACCATATAAGCAACTTATTGTTGTGATTTAAGTCTATATTAAATTGAATTTAAACTCATAGACTTATGCATTTATATAATTGATCTCCCTCAAGAATTATATAAATGATCCCAAGACTCAATTTCCGTATATTGATATATAAGCCCACAGTTTGGCTAATTCCACCGTTGGAACTCTTGGTCGATAGATTTCTGTATATCCTATCTATTAGTCCATCTCAGTCACTAGATAGTATCGAGTGACCATGATGTTGAGATAAAATAAATCATCTGTTCCCACTTACCCGACGTAGAAGGGGTCATATTATGCCTACCGACGAAGAAGGGATTCATGGGAGGCTGATTTATAAAGACTAGTCTCAATTTTTGGTTATACGAGGAAGACCCCATCAACTTTTATTTATTCATATTAAGTGAACTAATATCTAGCATATGCGTTAATGAATTAAATAAAGTGATGGCTTTGCAATTGACATGTGACATCTGTATTGTCACAGAAAACTAACGCGTAACCTCTACATGAGTCAGTTTTCAGGCATGATATAGGTGGTTTGGTTTTAGGCGGAATATGATGCAAGCTATTATCGATGAAAGCATAAAATGAAAGCAATAAACGTAAATAAAAAGTCCTAGTGTGGCCTATCCTACCAAAATAAACATAAAACAACTTGGAATCCACCGTTGGACCCTAGAAGCTTGTCTTGATGTTCCATCTTGGTCCTTGCAGCGGGAGTGAGCATCCGGTCTCCGTCTTGTCTTTGGTCTTCACAAAATTACTAATTTAAATTACAAAAGTAGTCCTAGATACATTCTAATTTAAATACAAAAGTAATTACATGGCAAAAACCCAAAACGGAGATTCAAGATCTCAAGATTACAAGCAAGACTGTGTCCCATCATTACGGTGACACAATCTTCTAAGGCCACACTAAGTTACAACCGTTTGCAAAATTAAATACGTTATTGAAAGCATTCATTAGACATTCAACAAGACGATAAATAAAATGCATCAACTAAATTAAAATTCATACATGACATAATACTGTTATTATGATTAACAAATTTTTACCAAACCACCTTTTAGGATTAAAATTATGTGATTATACCGTTTTAACCACTTTAATTTTAATAAGTTTATAATCCTATTATTTTAAACCGTTTTAAAATAATATGTATCAAACGAGGGTGAACCGTTTCACAAAATTAATAATATACTATTTCCGTATATAGTATATTACTAAAGGCCATGTGAAAATAAAACATGTTATTTTCGGAAAATAAAAAAAAAACGAGTCTGTTACAGGGGTGGTCTACCGACCGAAAAAACAGGTCTACCGACCACCTGACGAAAAAAAAAAAAAATTTTTTTTTTTTTTTTTTTAAAGCAGAATGGTCGACCGACCCGAAAAACAGGTCGACCGACCACAAAACACGAAACCGAGTTTCTGAACACGATTTCTCACAAAAGATAAACTGTCGAAACAGAAAAACACGCAGGAGGCGGTCGACCGACCGCAACGGGGGGTCGATCGACCGACTTAGCGGCAGAAGACGATTTTTCAGGTTTTAAAACTTACGAAAAACACAAAGGTAAAATTTTCATGGCCTGGCTCTGATACCACTTGTGGGGAATAAAGCATGTATTCACCCTAAACTTGCAGGATTATAATGAAAAATACAGTTGTGTTTATAGTCATAAGATTAAAAAGGATAAGAAAAGAAGTACAACCTTTAGTCCTTGTGCGAAAGGCCTAAGAACAGGAATTAACACAAATTCCCTCCTATAACTTGCACCCAAGACTTAGAATGAGACGAGGCCGCGTGTGCTAGAAATCCTCTCCAACTGCCTTGCAATATTGGGAGAGCTATTTAGGTTTTAGATGTGAGATCTGAGGTTTTGGGAGAAGAAAGCTCTCAAAACCCTAATTTTTCCTTGAGATTTGTTTAAACAGTGAAACAAGAGTCCCTGACATAAGGAGAGTCCTCCTCCTTATGTAGCTCTTTGGGCCGAAATTTCCAATAGGGTAGGAGTGGGCTTTCCACTCTTACCTTATTCTAATTCGTGATTCGACCCATTTAGCTATAAGTTATTCGCGGGATTTTAATTATAAATCGTAACATGTTATCAGATATTAATACAGTCGATATATTAATAATGGTCTGACAAAATACGATATTGTATAATTACCCAAATTAATATAACTGTTTATATTAATACGCGAATACAATATTTAATTAAATATATAACTGTTTATATTTAATTTACGAATTAAACATGTAATCCGTATTAGCTAAAATTATTTAATCCGTATTAAATAATAATCTCAACATCTTATTGACTAATTTAATAGTCAATATCTCTGACTAACTGTTTAGTCATATCCGGCAAAATGTGACTGTATTTTCATACCTTCACATCTCTCAAACGTGTCCTATAGGTGTGACGTATAGGGACCAGTTGATCACCGCCATCCGTATGACAATAACGTCAAACTTATCTAGCAAGCCAACCGTTATTGATAAACGTGGATCAACTGGTAATAATACAAAAGTATGCCCTTGTGATCCTTAAAGAGATTTAATAAGTCATTGTACTTAATTGTCAAGGACACCAGCCCCAACAAGTGGGACCAAGAAAAGCGGGGCCTTGTTCATGATGGGCCAGGAGGCTGCAGAGGAGGACGCACACGTTGTTACGGGTACATTTCTAGTGCATACCTTTCCTACTTTCGATTTATTTGATTCTGGTGCATCGCATTCTTTCATATCTGCAGAGCATGCTAGGGCTATAGGACTCGATGTATATAGTAGTATAGCTGATTCTGTAACCATGCCATCTGGAGAGTCCATAGCTTGTAATAGGGTCTATAACAATGTAATGATCCAAGTAGGGGCTGTAAGTTTTGAGTCAGACTTGATAGAATTTCCCTTAGGAGGCTTTGAGGTGATACTGGGTATGGATTGGTTGAAAAAGTATAAGGCCTGTTTTGGTAAAATTTCTACCGGGTCGTGATATTGTGATGTGGGTCAAAGTGTCAACCAATATAAGAATTTACGTGAAGAATGAATACGAAAATTAAAGAGATAAAATAATGACGCAAGAGATTTTTGGTGACGCGGAAAAACCATGTTTAGGGAAACAACCGCGGGGGGAACGGAATCCCACCAATATTTCTACTATGATCGAAGATTTCGCTTGATGATGATTAAAAGTGAATGCGTAAGTATTAGATTTACAATGTGTGAACAGAATGACTAAGAAATGACCTACTCTTTCTTTTTATAGCTGGGAATTGCTGCTCAACTGACTCGGTTTTTGGTGCTGAAATGTGGGAGAGAATATAGGGGAATATCCTCTTAGGGTTTTGACCCATTCCCTTTCCTTTAACAGCTCTTTTTTCTGCTCTGGGCTGTGCCTGGTCTGCATCTGCTTTCCCCCTGCTCTGCTCCTGGCGTTAGGTTGTTTACTTATCTTCTGGGCCCAGTAGTGGATTTTTGGGCTAAACAATTTCCCCCAAATTTCAGCCTTATTTCGGCTTTAATTGGGCTGGAATTTTCCTGTTCCCAACCTGGTTTCTGGAATTTACTCGGGTAGTTGAGGTTTTGCTGACGATGCTTACGTGGGCTGCCCACTAGGCTACTTTTTCAACCGCCTATTGATGGTATGTCCCCTCAACTATTTCAACTTCCCACTTGCATTTACTTTCAACTTTTGAATTCAAATTTTACTCTTTCTTTTAACCGTTCCTTTCCCCTATAAATTACCTCTCATCGGGTTTTTTCACTTTTACCATCTCCAAAGTTTACTTCCTTTTACTTGCTTTCCCACTCTCAGTAAAAACCTTTTACCACTTCTTTCGTTATGTCTGCTTCTGGGTCTAGTTCTGCTTCGGGGGACTATTCTGGTCCTTTTCCATCGCAGAAGTTGCTTGCGGCTAAGCACTTATGCGACTCTTCTTTCAACGAATCTCATGCTTCTTTCATTAAGCTTCGTTTCGGATTCCCGGAGGGGGTGGTCTATCACTTTCCTCTTGCCGGCGAGAAGGCCGATTTTGAGAGGGAGGGATGGACTTGTCTCTATGAGTATCCCTTCCGTCTGGGTCTCAAGTTTCCTTTTCCTGACTTGATTGTAGATTTTCTGAAGTTAACTAAACTTGCTATGTGTCAGATTGCTCCTCATTAATGGAGAATCTTGCTCAGTATTTGTGCTCTGAACCGTGAACGGGGGCTGAACATTGGTGTGGCTGACTTGGGGCAGTGGTTCGCTCCTCGTTCTCTGGGTCATTCGCAGTGCACAATTCGTAGTCATGATGATATGCCTTCTGCCATTATTTTTTCCACCACTCCGGATAATAGTAAGTGGTTTACCCGTTTTATCTTCGTCAAGATTGACACATTGCCTTCCTCTCCTGACTATATTTTCTCTGCATGGCAGCCCGTGGAAGGTACTGGTTTTTTGCTTTAGCATTCCTTCGATTTTTCTTACTTTATTGGTTCTTCGTTTGTTTCTGACGGTTTGTTAGTCTCTGCAGGTCGTAGCTTGGCTAAGTTTCCTGACTCTGCTGATCCTCCTGCTTCCAAGGCCAAGCTCCTGGACCTTCCTCCCGAGGAGAGGACGTTCTCCAAATTGGTCCGGGATGCTGCTGTTCTGGTGGTGAAGAAGGAGGGTACGGTATTTTTGGTGTTCTTTGTTTTCTTTGGGTGGTCCTGCGTTAATTCTACTCTGATTTCTGCTGTCACCTTTTCAGGCAAGCCCAGAGTAGATGTGAGCAGGGTGATGCAGCTGCGCAGAAAGAGGTTGGCTTCTGGGGACGCGAGGTCCTCGAAGAAGACAAAAATGGACGTTGTGGAGGGGAGCTCTGTTGGAGCCGGGTCCAAGGCTGCCCCTATTGAAGTTGATAACGTTGATCTGGTCCAGGAACCTATTGCTGAGGCTCCATATGTTGATCCTTCTCCTCTCAAGATTCCTCCCTCCATTCCTACTCCTGGTTACAAGCCAGTTTTGGAGCAGCTGCCTCTGCCTCCTTCTGGAGAAGGTTTATCCTCCTCTTCTTCTTTGCGCCTGGAGCTCCCAGCGGACTTTGGTGGGTCCAGGACCCATCTCTGGCCTACTTTGGACTCACTACTTTTCCCCGCCTCTGCCTCTATTATGGAAACTCGTCCTTTCAAGGACTTGATCAGGCGTACTGCGGAGGTTTCCTTTGAGGTAACCTTCCTTTTTCCTTCCCCTTTCTCTTCTCTTTTCTTTCTTCTGTTTTCCCTGACCTGGTCTGGACGTCCAGGTTCTGGAGCTGTCACTTTGTGCTAAACGACAGAGTGAGGCCTTGCTGGCTGAACTCCATTGCTCGAAGGCAGCTCAATCTGAGGCTCTGAGGAGGAGGCAGGAGGTGGAGAGGATGCAGGAGGCCCTGGCGAAGAAGGAGCGGGAGTTATCAGAGAAGTTAAGATTGGAGGAGACCTTGAGGGAAAGTCTGCGGCAGGCTGTTGAGCGTTCTCGCCAGGATGTGGCTAAGGGCCAGGAGATGCTCAAAGCTCAGGAGGAGGCTTCTCAGAACCAGCTAGCCACGGCTCACTCTAAGCTGGAGAGGGCCTTGACTTCAGAGGCGGACCTGGTGCTGAAGGTGGAGGCTCTGGAGCAGAAGAAGGCTGGTCTGCAGAGGGCGTTGATTGAAGCTGTTGCTTATATTGCTGCTGAGACCCGGGTGAAGTGTGTTCGGGAGTTCCAGGAGGGTAGCCATACTACCTGGGACTTAGCAGCTTTGGAGAAGGCCTTTGCTTCTGACTTTCCCGAGGGTTTAAACATGGACCTGATTTCTGACGATGATGAGGAAGAAGATGGGGTGGGGTCCCAAGACGTTGGAGAGGAGGTGACCTCTGACCCCACCGATGCTGATGTAGCTGCTGCTGGGCCTACTCCTGATGAGTAGGTCTTTAAAAATTTATCTGTTGGGCCCTAGTATGGGCGTTAATATTTTGTTTTTGAACTTTGGATGCCCCTGCGTGGGCTTAGCTGTTGTAATTTTTTGCTGCTGGTCCGGGTGGACCAGTAAAACAATGCTGTTTTGGGGCTGCTTTGGGCAGCCTTTCTTTTAATCGTATGACCCCCGTTGTATGGGGTTTTGCTCTTATTTTGTTGCTTTCTGCCGTTTTTCTGGCGTTTTCTCTTTTGTACATGCATGTTTCGTTTGTGTTTTGGCCATCGCTGTTTTGGTGTGCTGGCCTGGTGTTTTGTATACCCATCCCTATACTGGGGTGCCAGGCTTAACTTAGGTTCTCCTGCGATCAGTGCAGATTTCCTCTTTAGGTCAGTCCATTAGGATAAGTAAATTCTGGTCCAGAAAATAAGTAGTGAAATTTCTCCTAAAAATTTGAAAATATACTAAGGTTTGAAATTACAAGACTTAGATTACTAAACTTAAAAAATATATGGCAAGATATTATTCTAAACTTAGGTTTATATAAAAAATATAAAGGCAAAACAAAATTTTAGGCTGAACCAAAGTAAACTTTATACAGAATAGAACCTGAGTCTAAGGGAGCTGCTCTGGTCTGGTGGAGGCACCTTTAGACAATATACTTTTTTAAGTGAAGTATATTCCATGATCTGGGTATCATTTCCCCTTCCATTGTCATTAGCCTGTAGGCCCCATTACCAACTATGCTCTCGATTTGGTATGGACCTTCCCAGTTGTAGGCGAATTTTCCGGCTTGTCGGTTTTTGGTGTTTTGGAACACCTTTCTCAGGACCAGGTCTCCTACTTGCAGGGTTCTGATCCTGACATTCTTGTTGTAGCTTCGAGCCACCATCTGCTTGGACGATGCCATTCTGACGTAGGCACTGGTCCTGAGTTCATCAACAGTGTCCAGGCTACTGGCCAATTCCACTTGGTTCTGGTCCTCAGTTATACGCCCGTACCTGTGGGTTGGGACTTTGACCTCAGAGGGAATTACCGCTTCTGCTCCGAAGACAAGGCTGAAGGGGGTCTGACCTGTTGCTACTTTCGGAGTAGTTCTGTCAGCCCACAGGACCAGAGGAAGTTCCTCTGCCCATTTCCCTCCCATTTCTTGTAGTTTCTTTTTCATATTCTCAATGATGATTTTATTACTAGACTCAGCTTGTCCATTGGACTGGGGGTTCCTGGGGGTAGATTTCTGGAGTGATACATTCCACTCAGCACAGAAAGCCTTGGTTTTCTTCCCAATGAATTGGGAACCATTGTCACATATTATTTCTGAAGGTATGCCAAATCTGGTGAATATATTGCGCTTAATAAAAGAGATGACCTGTGCTTCGGTGGTCTGGGTGAACGATTCTGCTTCGATCCACTTAGAAAAGTAATCTGTCATGGCTAGCATGTATAGCTTGTTTCCTGGTGCTCTGGGGAGAGGTCCCACAATATCCATCCCCCACTTCATAAAAGGCCATGGGGATATGATCGGGTGCAGAGGCTCTGCTGGTTGGTGATTGACAGATGCGTGCCTTTGACAGGCGTCACATTTCCTTGCATACTCCTTCGCATCCTTGCGCATTGTGGGCCAGAAGTATCCCATTCTGAGGGCTCTATTGGACAGGCTTCTTCCCCCTGCATGATTTCCACAGTCCCCGCTGTGGAGGTCATGCAAGACTGTCTGTGCCTCAGTCTGGTCCAAGCATCGCAGATATGGTCCTGCTAATGATTTCCGGAACAGGATTCCATCAATTAGTAGGAATCTGGAGGCCTTCATTCTGAAACTGCGTGCTTCTTTCTTACTGCTGGGCTGGATATCCTGCTGCAACCAGTCCAGGCATGGCTTTCGCCAGTCTTGTTCTGACTCCTGGTCTGGGTTGTTGCTGTAGATAGGTAGCTCCTCCTGGTCCGAATCTGGTCCAGGAATGGCTGGTCTGAGGACATGGGTGATTGGAATACTGGCTACGTCGGCTGGTTTGAAGGTTGAGCCTAGAGTTGCCAGTGCATCCGCTTCTGCGTTCTGCTCTCTGGGTACTTGCTGGATGCAGAATTCCACGAATCTGCTGATTAACTCCTTTGCTACACATAAGTAGGCCGCCATTGTGGGGTCTCTTGCTTCGTATGTTCCGTTGACATGGTTCACAATTAGTTGTGAATCACTGTATACATTGACATGGTCAATTCCCATGTCCAGGGCTAGATGCAGTCCCAGGACTAGGGCTTCATACTCAGCGACATTATTTGTGGTCTTGAACTCACATCGGACTGCCTGGGTGATTAGATCCCCTTCTGGCGATCGTAGGATCAACCCAACTCCGGACCCTCTGGCGTTTGAAGCTCCATCTATTCGTAACTCCCAGGTGCCTGGTTTGACACCCTGGTGTAGGTGCAGGATTTCCTGCTCTGCTTGGGTCTGGAGTGCTGGGCTGAAATCGGAGACGAAGTCTGCGAGGGCTTGTGACTTTATGGCTGTGCGTGGTTCAAACTGGAGGTCATATCCACTGAGGTGCACAGACCACTTAGCCATTCGTCCTGATAATTCTGGCTTTCTCATAACCGTCTTGAGTGGGTGATTGGTAACCACTGAGATGGTATGAGACTCGAAGTATGGACGCAGCTTATAGGATGCTGTGACCAATGCCAATACTAGTTTCTCCAGTGAGGTATACCTTGCTTCTGCCGGCAGTAATGACTTGCTGACGTAGTACACCGGGTGCTGAGATCCTTCGTGCTGTCGGACCAGAACTGCACTTACTGCTGCTTCGGTTACTGAGAGGTACAGGAGCAGGACCTCCCCCTGCTCTGGCTTGGATAGCAGGGGTGGGCTGCTCAGGTACTGCTTTAGTTCCTGGAATGCTTTTTCTTGCTCTGGCGTCCAATCAAACTTCTGGCTTTTTCTAAGGATATCATAGAATAATCTGCACCGGTCTGAGGATCTGGAGATAAACCTGCTCAGGGCTGCTACTCTTCCCGTCAGACGCTGCACATCTTTTGGTTTCTGGGGTGATTCCAGCTGCAGAACTGCTTTGATCTGTTCTGTGCTGGCTTCTATCCCCCTCTGTGTTACCATATACCCTAGGAATTTCCCACTGGAAACTCCGAAGGTACACTTAGCTGGATTTAACTTCATTTTGTACTTCCGGAGGGTGTTGAATGTTTCCTCCAGGTGCTGGGTGTGGTCTGCTGATTGCTTGGATTTGACCACCATGTCATCTATGTAGACTTCCATATTGCGTCCTATCTGATCTTTGAACATCATATTGACGAGCCGCTGGTATGTGGAACCAGCATTCTTAAGGCCGAAGGGCATTACGTTGTAGCAGTAGATGCCTCTTTCAGACCTGAATGCTGTCTCTTCCTGGTCTGCCGGGTCCATTTTGATCTGGTTATACCCACTCCAGGCATCTAGGAAAGTCAACATTTCGTGGCCTGCAGTGGCGTCGACCATAGCATCTATGTGTGGCAAGGGGAATGGGTCCTTGGGGCAGGCCTTATTCAGGTCTGTGAAATCCACGCAGACCCTCCACTTGCCGTTCTTTTTTGGTACCACCACTACATTAGATAGCCACTCAGGGTACCTGACTTCCCTGATCTTTCCTGCTTCTAGAAGGTTGTCCACTTCCTGGTTTATGATCTGATGTCTTTCTACTGCGAATTTCCTGCGCCTCTGCTGTACTGGTCTGAATCCTGGATCTATGCTGAGTTTGTGTGTTATGATTTCTGGGTCTATGCCAATCATATCCTTGTGGGACCAGGCAAAGCAGTCCGTGTTCTTTCGGAGCTGCTGACGTAGATCTCCAGAGCATCTGAGCCTATGTACACTGTCCTTTCTGGGTGCTGCTCATCCAGGTGGACCTCATCGATTTCTGCCTGCTGGGGCTCGATGTATTCCTCCTGGATGTGCAGTTGCTGTAGTTGCTATGCCCTGACAGCTGGTGGTTTGGTGGTCCTTTTGAGAGCTACTTTGTAACAATCCTTGGCCTCCTCCTGGTCTCCCCGTATCTCCTGAACTCCCCACGGCGTAGGAAACTTCAGGCACTGGTGATACGTTGACGGGATTGCTCGCATTTCGTGGATCCAGGGCCTGCCAAGAATAACATTGTAAGTAGATGGACCATCAATAACTAAGTACCTTACCTGTTTGTTCAGCCCCCCGGCGTAGGTGGGGATGGTGATTTCCCCCAGGGTATGCGCTGTTTCTCCACTGAATCCGACCAGGGGAATAGCTTTCTTTGTCAGGTCCTTCTCGTCAAATCCCATACTCTTTAGTGCTTCCAGCATTAGTAGGTTGACGGAGCTGCCTGTGTCTACCATGACCTTCCTGACCTCACAATTTCCAATGTTCAATGTGATAATTAGGGCATCATGACGCTGCTCCGGTACAGCTTATGCGTCTGTTTCGTGAAAGGTCACTGCTGGGAGGTCCTGCCTTGCTATTCTGCATGACGATTCTGGCTTGTCTCCCTTTGCTGCAGTTACACGTCTTTTGGCTGCTGAGTAGGTGAGCCCACACAGCTCTGATCCTCCAGTAATGACATTGACAATTCTATTGCAGGGAGGAGCTGGTGAAGGCTGCACCTGGCTGGCTGCGTTGACTCTGGTGGACTACTCTGGGAGCAGATGGTCCAAGTTGCCTCGGTCATACTGGAATCGGACCTCCTTTCTGAGGGTGTAACATTCGTCCGTGGTGTGACCTATGTCATCATGAAATTCACATTTTTTGCTAGCATCACGGCGGTCGTTGAGCCGCTTCTCTCTCTTCTTTGGCCATCTGACTCCTTTGAGCTCTTTCAGGGCTTTTAGCAAGCCAGCTACTCCGGTGGTAAAACCATACTCACTGACCTTCGGAGGTGGATCTGCATCATTTTTCCCACCGGTGCTCTCGGATACTTTGCTCACTGGCTTGCTGTAGGGCTTTGATCTTTCATTCCTTTTTTCTACTGGTGCTTTCCTAGACACAGGTTCTGTGTCGTAGGTACTTCTTCTGGAGGCAGCGTCTTCTTCCAGCCTCATGGCTGCAACTGCCTGGGCCTGTACATCAGCAAAGGCAGTGCATGGGTGCATTGTCAATTGCTTGTACAGATCTGAATCGTGATGTAGCCCCCTGCGGAAGGCTTCAATGGCAGTGGGTACATCACAATACGGGATGGCAACCTTTTCCTTGTTGAACCTGGTGAGGTAATCTCGAGTGGTCTCCTCGAATCCTTGAACAATTCTGTATAGATCACTGGTCTGCTTTTCTGGTTTCATGCTGCTAGCAAACTGCTGATTAAAAGCATTAACCACATCTGCAAAGGAGGAGATGCTGCGATTGGGCAATCCCACAAACCAGTGCAGGGCTGCTCCAGATAGGGTTGACCCAAATCCTTTGCACATGCAAGCCTCCTTAAGTGCTCCGGTTGCGGTTACCACCATCATTTTCTGCTTATACTGATTTATGTGGTCCAGAGGGTCGGCCGTACCATCATATAGTGTCATGGTTGGTGGCACAAACCCCTTGGGCACATTGATCAGGGCAATGTTGTCGATGAATGGTGAATCTGCATAGCTGTCCTGGGAAGCTTTCTCCATGGGCCTTGGCATGCCAGGTATCTTGGTGATCATGTCTTTCAGCTCCTGGTAGCGCTGGTCTGAGAGACTGCCTACTCCAGGGAATGGATTGACTGGCGGAGGGAGGGAGCCTGGAGGGGCTCCTCCCCAGGGACCTGAGGTCGGGTTGACTGGCGGAGGGAAGAAGCCTGGAGGGGCTCCTCCCCAAGGACCTGCAGCTGGTTGATTGGTTGCTACGAATGAACTGAAGCCTGGTCCTGGATACCAGCCTACTGCTGACTGCGCTGGTGCTCCTCCTTGCCATCATCCAACGCTGGGCTGGTTCTCGGGTGCTGCTCCTGCTGAGATCTCTGGCGTTCGTCCGATGGCAGGCTGCGGAGGGGTACCTGAAAAAATCAAAGGGTCAGTCCCAGGGGGAAAACAAGGTGTAGGATTACCTGCAGGCTGAACTGGTCTGGACTGCGGTGCTGCAAACACGGATGAGTCCAGATCCAGTATCTCTGGGCCACTGCTCGGGGTGGTGACACCTAGATCCAGCCTGGTGACGATCTCCTGAGGAATTGGCCGGTTCAACCCGGCTCTCCCGAAGGGGTTGAAGGTCTGGCCAGGCCCTGGCTGCAACATTCTGAACGGCTACTCTGGACGTGCGACTGCGGCGATCTGCTCTCTCAGGTCCAGATTGTCCTTCTTCAGGCCCTCTATGGCTTCCTGCAGAGCACTCATTCCCTGGACCACCATCTGCATCGGATCTGTACGGGGAGCCTGCGGCTGCTGGCCTGCTCCTGGCATCTGGGTTTCTCCACTTCTGCTGGGGCTGCTTTCTCTGCTCTGCCTTGGAGAAGCTGACACAGGGGGTGATCTGGGAACCTGAGGAGGTTTGCTAGGTGGAACCACAACTTTGGAGGCTGTGGTCTGACTCACGACCAGGGATGGTCCTGTAAGTCCAGCGGATACAGTAGGGTTGATCCCACTGGACTGGGCTGGCATGCTCTGGGAACTGGAAGGGTTAGCTCTGGTCCTAGACATGTTTTTGTGGCGAGATGACGGTTTTATATATTGGAATGCGCACTATGCCCCACGGTGGGCGCCAAATTGTTTTGGTAAAATTTCTACCGGGTCGTGATATTGTGATGTGGGTCAAAGTGTCAACCAATATAAGAATTTACGTGAAGAATGAATACGAAAATTAAAGAGATAAAATAATGACGCAAGAGATTTTTGGTGACGCGGAAAAACCCTGTTTAGGGAAACAACCGCGGGGGGAACGGAATCCCACCAATATTTCTACTATGATCGAAGATTTCGCTTGATGATGATTACAAGTGAATGCGTAAGTATTAGATTTACAATGTGTGAACAGAATGACTAAGAAATGACCTAGTCTTTCTTTTTATAGCTGCGAATTGCTGCTCAACTGACTCGGTTTTTTGTGCTGAAATGTGGGAGAGAATATAGGGGAATATCCTCTTAGGGTTTTGACCCATTCCCTTTCCTTTAACAGCTCTTTTTTCTGCTCTGGGCTGTGCCTGGTCTGCATCTTCTTTCCCCCTGCTTTGCTCCTGGCGTTAGGTTGTTTACTTATCTTCTGGGCCCAGTAGTGGATTTTTGGGCTAAACAAGGCCTACATTGATTGCTACCAAGGAAAGATCACTTTGAGGGGACCCAAGGGAGTGAGGGTATCCTACAAGGGATATTCTGTAAAGCCTAAACTGAAGCTGATAACTATCAATGCGCTGAAGACTTGTTTGAAGAGGGGTGATGAGATGCTGTTGTGCCATGTGAGAGATCTGACTGCAGAGAAACCTCAAGCTAGAGAGATCGATGTTGTAAGGGATTTTGAAGACGTGTTTCCAGAAGAAATTCCTGGGTTACCACCAAAGAGGGACTTGGATTTTGGCATTGATCTGAAACCTGGGGCTGAGCCAATTTCTAAAGCACCTTATCGCATGTGACCTAAGGAATTGGAGGAGTTGAGAAAGTAGCTGGATAAACTAGCAAGCAAGGGATATGTAAGACCAAATGTGTCACCTTGGGGAGCACCAGTATTGTTTGTAAAAAAGAAGGGCGAAACCATGAGACTGTGCGTGGATTATAGGGAACTTAACAATGTGACAATCAAGAATCGGTATCCTTTACCTCGCATCGATGATCTTTTTGACCAGTTGAGTGGGGCTGGTGTGTTTTCCAAGATTGATTTGAGGTCAGGGTATCATCAGCTGAGAATCCAAGATGCAGATATTCACAAGACTGCGTTCAGATCGAGGTATGAGCATTATGAATTCGTAGTGATGCCATTTGGTTTGACTAATGCACCTGCTGTTTTCATGGATTTGATGAACAAAGTGTTTAGTCCTTATCTGGACCAGTTTGTGGTGGTGTTTATCGATGACATCTTGGTGTATTCAAAGAACAGAGAAGAGCATGCTAAACACTTGAGCTTGGTATTACAGACTTTCAAGGATCATCAATTATATGCCAAGCTGAGTAAGTGTGAGTTTTGGCTTGAGAAGGTTGCCTTTCTGGGGATTGTGGTGTCTAAGGAGGGTGTATCTGTTGACCCTAGCAAGATTGAGGCCGTTTCGAAATGGGAACGACCAAGGAATGTGGCTGACATTCGCAGTTTCTTGGGTTTGGCTGGTTATTACAGGAGGTTCGTGAAAGACTTTTCGAAGATAGCCAAACCGATGACTTCGTTGATGCGGAAAGAGAACAGATTTGTCTGGGATGAGAGCTGTGAGAAGGCATTTTTAGACCTAAAAGAACGTCTCACCACAGCTCCTATCCTTGCCTTGCCGGAGGGAAGTGAGAATTTTGAAGTCTATACAGATGCTTCTAAGAAGGGTTTGGGATGTGTGCTGATGCAGAACGGGAGAGTGATTGTTTATGCTTCTAGGCAGTTGAAGCCTTATGAGGAGAATTATCCGACGCATGATCTGGAACTTGGAGCGGTAGTTTTTGCACTTAAGCTGTGGCAACATTACCTCTATAGAGCTACATTTAAGGTGTATTCGGATCATAAGAGCCTGAAGTATATCTATACTCAGAGAGAACTAAACATGCGCCAAAGGAGATGGATAGAGCTTATTGGAGATTATGACATGGAAATTCTGTACAAGGAAGGAAAGGCTAATGTTGTGGCTGATGCATTGAGTAGGAAGTCTGTTCACGCTCTATGCACAGCTATGTCCAGGTTGAGTATGTATCGAGAGTTGGGACAGATGGGAATCATAGTGATAAGGAAGGATGAGACCATGAGAGATTTGACGATCGAGTCGGAGTTATATTCCGAGATTCTAGAACGCCAGAAGAGTGACCCAAGAATTCAGAAGTGGCATGAGGCAGTGAACAAAGCTAGTGATACCGAGCCATATTCTAAGTTCGAGGTTTACAGTGATGATAGCTTGAGATTTGATGGGAGATGGTGTGTACCTGATGATGAGGAATTAAAGAGAAAGATTTTGGTCGAAGCTCATTCTACACCTTATTCCGTTCATCCTGGAGGGGATAAGCTGTACAAAGATGTGAAGAAAGCATTCTGGTGGCCAAAAATGAAGCAGGAGGTAGCTGGGTTTGTCTATCGATGCTTGGTATGTCAGAGGGTGAAGGGAGAACATAAGAGGCCGCAATGGAAGTTACAGCCACTTGATGTACCTGAGTGGAAGTGGGAAAGTATATCAATGGATTTCATCGTGCGCTTACCTAGGACTTCGAGAGGGAACGACATGATTTGGGTGATAGTTGACAGATTGACTAAGTCGGCTCATTTCATACCGATGAAGGAGACTTGGAGTAAGGCTGAATTGGCCAAGGCATATGTAAAGCATGTGGTGAAACTTCATGGTGTCCCTAATGACATTGTTTCTGATCGAGATTCCAGGTTCATCTCTAAATTTTGGCAAGAATTGCAGTCATTGATGGGAACTACTTTGAAGATGAGTACTGCATTCCATCCAGCAACCGATGATCAGACTGATAGGACTATCCAGACACTGGAGGATATGTTGCGGGCTTGTGTGCTAGAGTTTGGAGGATGATGCGTGCCTATTTTATGATGTTTTACATCTATTTTTACACGCATTTTGTCGCTCATTTACTATGTTTTAACCTTTATTTCCCAACAATTGTCTACTTTCGTATTTTTATGCTCTTTTGCAGATTTATGCGGAAAAGGGACGATTTTTATACCAAATTTATGCCCTCGGGACTTTTCATAACTAAGGACAAGAAGGAACGAAGCCTAGCGCATATTTCAAGGCCTAAAGATAGCTTTAACAAGCAAAGAATCGATCCACGACATTGCAGCCTGTTTCAAATGGCTATATCTCGCGTTCTAGAGCTGATAATGGAGTGATTCCAGTTGGAGGTGAAATCTTATCCTCTTAGCTTTCCAACGCCGCAAGAATCGCTTGATTACGATGAGTAACGAAGAAATGGCAGCTGTTTTAAGATCGATGCGCGCTGCAGTCCCGACAATCAGGTCGACCGACCAACATAGTTGGTCGACCGACCACAGCACAGACCCAGAAGTTTCCGCAAAGCCCATTTAAGTTATTAGGTCATTAGGAGGTCGACCGACCCAAAAAGTAGGTCGACCGACCGACCCACTGTGTTTCCGCGATCTTTATTACGGGCTTTGCTCCTAATCTTGTAATTAGAACTTATTTAAGGAGACCTAAACTCCAAAGTTAGGTCAAGCAGCCACTTTAATAAAAACTCCATAGTTAGAGAGAAGTTTTACCAAGTTTTCATCTTTTGTTCTTAGATTTTCCAATTAAGTTGTAAGTTGCTACAATTCAATCTTCCCTTTTAATTTAATCTTGTTGTTCATCTTATTGTTGTTTCTTAATTCATGTTTCCTCTTTATTATCATCTTTAATTATGTTAATTCCTTTGATGTTCTTGATTCTTGTTATTATTAATTCTATGATTAAGATTATGCATAGCTAATTCTTGTGATTAGGAATTAGGGGAACCATGGTAAAGACTTGATTTTGATAGTTTTATGATTAAATCACCAATCCCCCATTGTTGTTGGTAAACTAATTCTTTTAGATTGAAAGATTGTTAGGATTAGTTTAACAACAACTTTGGGATTGCCCTTGAACGAAAGTTTAGTGCTTTTCTAGGAACCCTAAGACCGTAAGGATTGGGTAGAATATTGACCTAAAGGTTTATTCTTTGTTCCTTGGGATTGTGTTATTTGATTATTTTACCCTTCATTGACTTGTTTTAACCATGGGGAACCAAAGTTCCTAATCTCCTTTTCATCTTATTTTAATCTCCTTATTATTATTGCATGTTTAGATTGATGTTCTTTATGATTTCCATGTTTACTCCTATTTTTATAATTGTTTTAATAACTATGAGTAGCTAATTTCATATGTTAGGATGTAGGGAGTAAATATGCGAAAGTAGTATAAATTCCGAATCAACATGTCGCGGGCAGGAGGTCGACCAACCACCATTATAGGTCGGACGACCGACTCGTGTTCGAATTCCGTTTCGCTTTAATTTGTAGACTATAATAACCTACAATGAGACCAAAAGGAGACTTGTAGGATGTTAGTATTGACCTACCCAAGATTGAGAAATTTGGGAAGGGCATTGGTTTATATCTTAAGACGGATAGGTTACTTAAGACTGAAAGGTTTGTGACCTAGAATTTAGGAATCACCCTTATTGTTGACACCCAATAATTGTGAAACCTAGGAACTAATAGCATAGACCGAAAGGAGCTATTAGGTAGCATAGACCTAAAGGATATGTTACACCCCTTATGCGACTGCAATGCATGTTGACTTAGGATTTATATTATCTTAGCTGTTTATTACCCAAACATCCTAGCATCTCTTTTATTATATTTTTATTCTCCTCTTCATTTACTTGTTTTATTTTATTCTTGTTTTAGACCTAGCAACAATCAATCAAACCCTCTATATTATTGTTACTTAATAGATTAAAAATTAGCAAACAGAATTAACCTTGTCTCTCTGTGGTTCGACCCTTACTATCACTATCAATAGTTTTAGTTTGGTTTATAAATCTTATCTTTGACACCCACAACGACGGGTATCAAATTTTGGCGCCGTTGCCGGGGAGACGGTATAATTTTGTTTGTTAGTTTTTAGTTTATTTTCCTTGTCTTAAGGAACTTCGGTTCCTTAAGACCGTTACTTACCTTTTCTTCTAGTTTTGTTTTAGAAGACAGGTTTTTGAGAGGAAGACTTGAGTACTCTCAGTGCTATTGCGATCATGTCTACTGTTTCTGATAATCTTCAACCAGCAGCACACCACCTCCCAGGGGGATTTATTCTCCCCGTTGAAACTCATCTCTCCTATATCGAATTGTTGGAGCAAAAACAGTTTGCAGGTCTACCAGATGAAGATCCTTTGAGGCATTTGGAGTATTTTTCAGATTATTTTTGTTTCCTACGCGTTTCGGAGGGAGAGCGAGATAAGGCTAAGGAGATGTTGTTTCGGTTCTCCTTAAAAGATTCTGCGCGTGAATGGATTAGTCACCTTGATATGGGAGCGGCTAGAGTTACAGATTGGACATCTCTGGCATTGGCTTTTTGCAAACAGTACTTTTCACCAGCGAAAACCAATGCGTTGAGAATTCAAATCTCAAAATTCCAGCAAGGACCTGATGAGGAACTTCATGAAGCATGGATCCGTTTTAAGGAGTTGGTTCGACCTGTTCCTCGCCGTGGCCTTGAGGAGTGGTACTTTTGCAACCAATTCTATGACTCTTTGAGTAGTCGTGCTTATGAGGAATCAACCCCAAAGGATGATTCTGCCGCAGCTCAGGTAGAAGAAACTGATCTCGTGCACAGGTCAGAGGGTCGACCGACCACAACATCAGGTCGACCGACCTCGACACCTGACGTGAGATCAGTCTCTGCAGAACAGGAAATTTTCGATGATACGGAGTCTGGTCGACCGACCACTATACCAGGTCGACCGACCACTGTTACTGAGCAGAATGCAATTTCTACTCCCGAATCGCTGGATCCTTCCCTCATTCAAGACCTCACCATGATACCTGGACAGACTATGGAGTCGCCTCCTGAGCTACCTGACTCATCTCTCATCAATGACTCGACGGAGATTCCAAGGTTAAAAGAGCCAAATATTGCCGATTCCGCGACAAGCATTGTGGTCCCATTTCCGTATCATTTGGAGAAATTAATGTTGGAGCATCAGTTCAAAAAAACCTTTGAGAGGTATGAGGGCGTTGATATTAGTAACCCAGATATTCCTGTCAAGTGTGATCCCATCACACCCATTACTAAAGAGTCGCTCATTCTTAAGGATGAGAATGATAGGTTACTTGATTCCCTCTCCCTCCCCGTTGATGATACTAACTTGGATCTAGAAACAACCAATGAGTTAGACTTTCACCCCTTGACTGACCAACCAATTTTTATAGGTATTAGTGATGAACATGTTCCTAATATGATTGAACCCTTTGTTGATGAACCTTGTTTTTTGCAGGATTCATTTATTGACATTCCTGATGTTTTTAATAATATTAGTGAATGTTCTATACAAGGATCCTTTTCAAATGATCCTTCGGAGGCTTTGATGTGTTTTGAGGCATGTGCAGGTGAATCTCTTGCTCAAAAGGCTGATTTGGATGCTCCAGAAATTGCGATACTAGTGATAGAGTCCATAAGCAGTAGGAAGAGAGATGTTCTCGATCGAGTAGTACCACTTACTCGATCAAAAGATGTAGAGAACGAGGTCACTCAAACAAGTGATCATTTGGCTGAAGAAAAGAGCCCTAAGAAGAAGAAGCCGAGGAAGGTGTCGACCCACGACTTGGGAGTCAACAACTCCGGGAGATGGATGGCTAGAGCTGTGGATGATGACTCACCCATCTACATGGTGGAGAGAAACTCATCTACCCAAATCACCATAGCTGAAGGAGTAGCCTGTAGTCAGAGCCCTTGGTCAAAGAAACGCCGAATCCTTCGCGGATGACTTCTTCTTTTTGCTCGTTTCTGTTTTTTTTAAGACTTTTTTTTTGTTTTGCCAAGACTTTCGAGCTTGCTTTCTTTATGTTTTTAGGACAACTTTTTCGTGTTTGCGTAGTTAAGACTTTTTGGACTTGTTTCTGGGATCTCGCGCATTCGTTGGGCGCATATATTTTTCTTGCTTTTTCAGGTTCTACGAAGAAAAACGAAGACCGCTGGGACAAAGACGGTCGACCGACCAGTTACACCAGTCGGTCGACCTAGTCGCCGCATTGCTGAAATTTTCTGTACTTTACAGGAAGGTCGGTCGACCTGTTCTCTTGGTCGGTCGACCTACCGATCTGTCGCAGTCTTTCGATTTCTTCCTCGGGAACCGTGCAACCGTTCTTGGGTACTTGAGTGGCACTGCTAGCCACCAAAACCTCCCAGCTTACGCTGGTTTGGGGAGGTTTTTCTCATGCGCTTCATAATCCAGTGAGTTCTTTCCAGTTTTTCCTTAGTTTTTATTCTCTTTGCATCTTTCTTTTATTTTTCTGAAACCTTTACTTAGGCTGATGCACAATGGGGACATTGTGCGGGTTGGTTTGGGGAATTTGGTTTCGTATCACATGCATTGCATTCTGTCACACGTTTACTGCATTTCTGTCTTGCGTTGTTCTTTTCTTTATTTTCCTTACCTATACAAAAGAAAAAAATCCAAAAAAATGAAAAAATTCAAAAATTCCAAAAAATGCACGTTTATTTTAGCATATAGGTCGAGTCGGAACGAGAGTATTTCAAGGATGATCTTTGCTATCTTACATGTTTATGCCTTTACCTTGCCTTGTCAACTTGTTTTAGTATGAGAGTCTTTCGCATAACTACGAGTTTTTGTCAACCTGCATATCTTGAGACTTGACTTATACCTTGGCAGCCTACTATACATTCTAAGGTTTAGAGCTTATTTCCTGGTTTCATTCTTAAACCAGTTGTCTAGGATGTGAGTAGTACTCCCCTTGGAACATGTTACATCAATATGCATAAACATGAACTTGAATTGCTATATACTTGTTTTACTTTCTCGTTTTGTGAGTCTTGATATGTGCATTTGGGATCCCTTTTCTCTTATTTACCCATAAGCTTCACATAGCCAAAATTGCCTTTTTATTTCCCCAAAACTACATCCCATACTTAGCCTACCCTTCCAAGCTAGTATTTGTGGTCTTTGGTTTATTTTTTGAGGCATCTTGGTTTGTATGCTATCATGAGCAAAAAGAGAAATTCAGAAAGAAAGCAAGAAAAGAAAAAGAACAGAAAAATTCAGAAAGAAGGAAGAAAGAAAAGAAAAAATGAAAAAAAAAAGAATCGAAAAATAGAAAGTCAGTCGACCGACCACCATCATAGGTCGGCCGACCAACTGACAGTATCAGAGTAAAAAAAAAAAAAAAATTTCGTTACAAAATCCCTTTCTTTTATATGTTATCACTCCCGTACCTCATTCAAAATATTTGGGAGTCCTTTCTTATATTCAATGTGAGAGTTGTGCCACAAAAAGAGCACTTTCTTAATTTCAAGAGTTGTGAAATATGTTGATGGAAACCGGTTTTACTAGCTTGGCTACTAACCCCACAAATCCAAAAACATCTTAACCATTTTTTACCTTTTACCCCACATATCTTTCATTACCTCAATTGCATGTATCCAAGTCACTTAATGAGTTTGTTACACATAGTTGTAGAATTCCTGTTCATGTTAGATTGCAGGCATGTTTCCATGGGTCGCAGTTAGGTGAGTGTCATTACAATATACTTCTTTCTATCTTTTACATATACTCACCATTTGCTTCATGAGTGTCTCGAGCGTACCGCGAGAGTCCATGGTATAAAGTCTCTATAGTCTTTATTTTTGCAAGTCTGACAACACCATAACTCGTTTGCATGATTTAAATGCTTTCTCATTTTGTACTTGGCATTGGTTTAGCCTTACATGTAAATTTCGCTCTGAGATTGAAATCGTTCCATTAGTTAAGATCGAGTCTATTTCTTGCTTGAGGGCAAGCAAGGTTTGCTTTGGGGAATTTGATGCGTGCCTATTTTATGATGTTTTACATCTATTTTTACACGCATTTTGTCGCTCATTTACTATGTTTTAACCTTTATTTCCCAACAATTGTCTACTTTCGTATTTTTATGCTCTTTTGCAGATTTATGCGGAAAAGGGACGATTTTATACCAAATTTATGCCCTCGGGACTTTTCATAACTAAGGACAAGAAGGAACGAAGCCTAGCGCATATTTCAAGGCCTAAAGATAGCTTTAACAAGCAAAGAATCGATCCACGACATTGCAGCCTGTTTCAAATGGCTATATCTCTAGTTCTAGAGCTCATAATGGAGTGATTCCAGTTGGAGGTGAAATCTTATACTCTTAGCTTTCCAACGCCGCAAGAATCGCTTGATTACGATGAGTAACGAAGAAATGGCAGCTGTTTTAAGATCGATGCGCGTTGCAGTCCCGACAATCAGGTCGACCGACCAACAAAGTTGGTCGACCGACCACAGCACAGACCCAGAAGTTTCCGCAAAGCCCATTTAAGTTATTAGGTCATTAAGAGGTCGACCGACCCAAAAAGTAGGTCGACCGACCGACCCACTGTGTTTCCGCGATCTTTATTACGGGCTTTGCTCCTAATCTTGTAATTAGAACTTATTTAAGGAGACCTAAACTCCAAAATTAGGTCAAGCAGCCACTTTAATAAAAACTCCATAGTTAGAGAGAAGTTTTACCAAGTTTTCATCTTTTGTTCTTAGATTTTCCAATTAAGTTGTAAGTTGCTACAATTCAATCTTCCCTTTTAATTTAATCTTGTTGTTCATCTTATTGTTGTTTCTTAATTCATGTTTCCTCTTTATTATCATCTTTAATTATGTTAATTCCTTTGATGTTCTTGATTCTTGTTATTATTAATTCTATGATTAAGATTATGCATAGCTAATTCTTGTGATTAGGAATTAGGGGAACCATGGTAAAGACTTGATTTTGATAGTTTTATGATTAAATCACCAATCCCCCATTGTTGTTGGTAAACTAATTCTTTTAGATTGAAAGATTGTTAGGATTAGTTTAACAACAACTTTGGGATTGCCCTTGAACGAAAGTTTAGTGCTTTTCTAGGAACCCTAAGACCGTAAGGATTGGGTAGAATATTGACCTAAAGGTTTATTCTTTGTTCCTTGGGATTGTGTTATTTGATTATTTTACCCTTCATTGACTTGTTTTAACCATGGGGAACCAAAGTTCCTAATCTCCTTTTCATCTTATTTTCATCTCCTTATTATTATTGCATGTTTAGATTGATGTTCTTTATGATTTCCATGTTTACTCCTATTTTTATAATTGTTTTAATAACTATGAGTAGCTAATTTCATATGTTAGGATGTAGGGAGTAAATATGCGAAAGTAATATAAATTCCGAATCAACATGTCGCGGGCAGGAGGTCGGCCGACCACCATTATAGGTCGGCCGACCGACTCGTGTTCGAATTCCGTTTCGCTTTAATTTGTAGACTATAATAACCTACAATGAGACCAAAAGGAGACTTGTAGGATGTTAGTATTGACCTACCCAAGATTGAGAAATTTGGGAAGGGCATTGGTTTATATCTTAAGACGGATAGGTTATTTAAGACTGAAAGGTTTCTGACCTAGAATTTAGGAATCACCCTTATTGTTGACACCCAATAATTGTGAAACCTAGGAACTAATAGCATAGACCAAAAGGAGCTATTAGGTAGCATAGACCTAAAGGATATGTTACACCCCTTATGCGACTGCAATGCATGTTGACTTAGGATTTATATTATCTTAGCTGTTTATTACCCAAACATCCTAGCATCTCTTTTATTATATTTTTATTCTCCTCTTCATTTACTTGTTTTATTTTATTCTTGTTTTAGACCTAGCAACAATCAATCAAACCCTCTATATTATTGTTACTTAATAGATTAAAAATTAGCAAACATAATTAACCTTGTCTCTCTGTGGTTCGACCCTTACTATCACTATCTATAGTTTTAGTTTGGTTTATAAATCTTATCTTTGACACCCACAACGACGGGTATCAGAGGATCTTGGGAGGACATACTTGATTTGATAGAGTTCTCTTATAACAATAACTATCATGCTAGCATAGGGATGACTCCTTTCGAGGCATTGTATGGGAGGAAGTGCAGGAGTCCAGTCTGCTGGGATGATCGAGCTGATACAGTGAGTTTAGGACCAGAGATGATTCAGGAAATGATAGCACAGGTCCAGGTGATACGTCAGAAGATGAGAGCTGCCCAAGATAGGCAAAAGAGTTACGCAGATATAAAACGGGGTGACATTACCTTTGACGCCGGAGCGAAAGTGTTGCTGAAAGTATCACCCATGAGAGGAGTGATGAGGTTCGGCAAGAGGGGCAAATTGAGTCAGAAGTTCATTGGGCCATTCGAGATTTTGGAGCGAGTTGGTGAAGTAGCCTACCGATTAGCTCTACCACCAGCGTTATCCAGAGTACATAATGTGTTTCACGTTTCACAACTGAGGAGATATATCAGTGACCCTTCGCATATCCTTGACCATGAGGTCATCGAGGTCGACGAGCAGTTGACCTACGAGGAAAGACCCAAGGAAATACTCGACAGGACGGTGCGGAAAACCAGGAATGGGGAGACCGCGCTTGTCAAGGTACTATGGACAAATCATAATGTCGAGGAAGCTACTTGGGAGACTGAGATTTCGATGCGGGAAAAATATCCTGAACTGTTCCCTTGAGGTATGTTACGAGGACGTAACCTTTTTTTTTAGGAGGGTAGAATGTGACAATTCGTGTTTTAAAGTACTTTTTCAGCTTCTAATGTTATATGATGTCACCTCCTCTGTTCGTTACGTGCTTTATTGATCAGTTGTGTTGACCTTGGGATGGTGAACTTCGGGACGAAGTCCATTTTAAGGGGGGAAGACTGTAATACTCCGTATTTTTATTTCGTTTTATCTATTTATCTTAATTTTATTGGATGTCGATGTCGATGTGTTATAATAAAAGCGATATAATATTGTTGAACAAGGTGCCTTATGAGGTGTGTTTTCGGGTCGTAATGGTGAGTGTTTAACAAAACCGGGCCATAGATACATTATTTGGGTATTGGGGTGCGTGAGATGCTGACCCATACACGGAAAGCCATGCGTATGGGCCTAGGGTTGCGTGCACAAACACAGCCCACACACACAAGCTTCAAATATGAAATTAGAATTTCAGAGAATATCTCCCTGCCGCCTTATTTAAGCACACTCTTCCTCTTGTTCTGACCTAAAAACAACTCACACACACGCACATCTGTAGCCGCCACTTCAAGGTTTGTCAAGGGTAGGTTGTCACGGTGGTCAGAACAGTCTAAGGGTGGTCGTTGGCTAGGGCAAGGAGGTATGGCCACCACACTTATCTCGTTTTTACTGTTTTCACGTTTTCTCTTGATATTTAAGATGTAATTGTGTTTACCTCATATGATAATAATCAGAGTCTCTTGTTAATTCTTAATCTATGATATGTAATTGCTATGTTTCATGCATCTTTAAGTTGTCTTTTATCAGTAGGTGCATCGTTGAGGGTGTTTCGTTTTATCAGTCGTGTCTGGGTTCGTTCATTTCTTTTGTTTTATCAAAACAGAGGCCGCGAATGGTGTTTTGTATGAGGGTGTCGATGGCTTATTTGTAGTGATGTACTCTGTGTTTTGGTATTTTTGGCATGACCATAGTCAGGGGAGTCGATGGGTGGTCGGGACTGATAGTTGTGGTGTCTCACGGCGGGGCATGGTGGCTGTCAAGACCATAAGTGTAAACATCAATGTCGTCGGATCTGGGTTTTTGTAAGGGCTTTGGAGTCGTTTATCACGGTGGTTGTGACTGCTATCTTCACCACTGGAACCACCACGACTCAATGGCGAATCTGGTGGAGCCAGGGGTGAAGGTGGTGGCCGAGGGTGGTGTCAGAGGCTAGTTTTGTCACGGTGGTTCTTGGTCAGTTTGGTTGCGGGATTCCCGTTAGTACGCGGTCAGGTTCTGGTGGTGTTTGTGGCGTCTGTGGTCGTGGCAAGCAGCCATTGATCTCCTCCCTGGAACCACCATGGCTCAGTGGCGAGCCTGGTGGTGCCAGCGGGGAGGCCAGCGGTGGCAGCAGGCGTTGGGAAGGGGGTTTGTCAGGGCTGTACGTGGTGGGTTCACGGTTCTGGGCTGTTATGTATGTATGTTGTATATACGTGATAAACGTGGGGTAAGTTTGGGTGTGGCCTGATTTAGTAATAGTGATATTTCCTTCTTTAGTAATGTATTTAATTTTGTGGGAAATATTATTATTATTATTATTATTATTATTATTATTATTATTATTATTATTAATAATAATATTGTTGTGGTTAGGACTTGGTAATTTGATGATTAATAGTACCATGTGTGGCCTTAGTCATGTGTTAATATTTATCGGGATGGTTACTAACGACAAATTACGTTGTGATTTATAATAATTATCTATGTGTTGGGACGTAATAATAATTGTGGTTGAGTTATGCTATTTATAGTAAGTATATTTGGGTAACGATAATTGTATGTAAAGGGCATGCTTATATATATATATATATATATATATATATATATATATATATATATATATATATATATATATATATATTCATAATGTGTTATGTATGAATCGACTAGGAACATGCTTAAGTAATTTTAGTAGCATTGTGTATATGGGCAGAATTTGATATGAATAATAATTTATATGAACGGAATTCGAAGTGGAAAACAGGTAGGATACACTGGTGCTTGTTTTGTGTTAAGTTCTGTATAAATGTGCATTGTATGTTATGAATGCAAGTATGAGTTCTGAACATGTTTGATATGGTTATTTATTTTGGTATTGCTTTCATACTCATGACATATGCATTGGTTACTGAGCGAGATGCGAATCAGATGTTGTTCTGATATTAAGCCCAGGGTGGTTCTGCAGACCAGGCCTGGTGTCTTATCAGCTTTTTAGCTGGTGTTCGGCGACGGCCGATTATAGTCTGCCGGGAGGTTCGGTATGGCTGGGTGTTACGGGTTTGAGATTGAGATTGTGATTGAGCTCGAGCATGACATAAGCATTTGCAGATTATTGTTTTGTTGCTTTATTATTATTTATTATTGTGTTATCCTACTCAACCGCGAGGTTGACAGTGTATTCGTGTTCACCTACAATGATCCGGAATGGGGAGTAGATCTTTCAGGTCAGAGACAGGTGGACTAGGACTGGGCATGGAAGAGAGACATGGACTAGACCTTCCTAGCTACTAGATCACTTATCTTGTCATAGTTGAACACTATTTTTATTTCAGTTGTTTTGGAAGTCTTTTGGACTATGCTTGTAATAGTTATCAGTTAACCATTTATATTTAAAGTACTGTGTTTCTTTCACTGTGAATATCTACTACCCTGGTTTATCCAGGATGGTAACGGTCCTATTTACTCTGGAAGTCCTAGTTCAGGCTCCTAGGTAAATGGGGGTGTTACATCCTCAAGCTTCGGTAGCGATGGCTTTGCAGCTGAAACAACACACAGGAAGGCTTGGTAACCCTTCCTAAGAAGATGAGAAGCTTTCATCGAAGAAATAACACAAACACCCTTTTTAGGGCGAGTTCCCCTATAAGAAACACGAACTCCTGAAGAACTCCTCAAGCAGATTTTCTGGTCGCGACACTCGAAGCGAGCATGGTATCGCGATAACCAATCCATACCGAGGATAATGTCAAATTCCTCGAGAGGAAATCTCAGTAAGTCCGCTGGAAATGTGGCTTGACCAATAATAATCGGAACATCCCTATGGGAAGAAGAACAAGAAAACACGTCTCCCGAAGGTAAGGAAATGGAAGTCTCCTCAACCAAGGAAGACTCAAGAGCTAAACGGTCTGCGAACTGAGTCGATATAAACGATAGAGAAGCACCAGTATCAAGTAGAATAAGGCACTCAGCGCCAAGAACTGAAAAGATACCGGCAACAATGTCTGGATGAGCCTCAGCCTCAGCTCTAGTCATCACGAAGATCTTCCCTTTAGCCTTTCCTCCCCTAGTAGTTGCTGATGCCCGTCGTTGAGGGTACCAAAGATAAATTTATAATTCCTAAACTTAAACTATAGATAGTGAAAGTCAGGGTCGAACCACAAAGAGGTGGGGAGTGTTTATTGTTGGATGTTAATGTTTAAAGTAACAAAATTGGGGGTTGATTGGTTGTTTACTAAGTCTAAGGCAAAGATTAAAATAAACAAATAACAAAAGATGAGAGTAAAATATAATAAAAGAGATGCTAGAATGTTTGGGGTAATAAATAGCTAAGGTAATATAAATCCTAAGGTCAACATGTATTGTAGTCGCGTAAGGGGTGTAACATATCCTTTCGGTCTATGGTACCTAATAGCTCCTTTCGGCCTATGTTATTAGTTCCTAGGTCTCACAATTATTGGGTGTCAACAATAAGGGTGATTCCTAAATCCTAGGTCACATACCTTTCAGTCTTGAGTAACCTAGCCGTCTTAAGGTGTAAACCAATGCCCTTCCCGTATCTCTCAATCTTGGGTAGGTCATCACTAACATCCTACAAGTCTCCTTTCGGTCTCATTGTAGGGTATTATAGTCAACAAAGAAAGACGAAACAGGATTCATGCGCGAGTGGGTCGACCGGCCAGCTATTCCAGTCGGCCGACCACCGCCTTGGTCGACCGACCCATTATTTGAGTCGGCCGACCACGGCTCTGCTACAAGTCGGTCTCGGAATTCTATTACCTATGCATATTCATCCCCTACATCCTAACATATGAAATTTAGCTACTCATAATTACTGGAACAATAATAAAAACGAGATTTGATGTAGAAAACATGGCGAACGGTAATCTAAACATGCAAGAATTAATAAAGCTTGGGATTCTAACTTAAACTGGATGCAACAATAATAAGAGCAATAATGAAACTAGATTAAGAGAGTAATTACCAGAAATCGGAATTAAGGCAGAAAGGAACAAACTTTATTGAATGCTTGAGAATTATTGAAAGATTATAACTTAAAGAGAAAACTAAAATTAGGAACTTGATGAACAAACTAGATTATAAACTTGAATAATAAAAACTAGGTCTCTCTAACCCTAATCACAAGATTAGTTTATATAGGGCAGAAACTAAGAGTTTCCTAAAGACTCCATACTTCCAAACGATTTCCGAAAACTGCTTCTGGGCTTCGCTGAGGTCGGTCGACCTACTTAGTGGGTCGGTCAACCTCTTTTACGGGCTTCAGGAATAATCCGGGCTTTCTTAAGATCCTGAACTTCTTAAAATTCAGGCCAGGTCGGCCGACCCATTTAGTAGGTCGGTCGACCCGTTTCCGCGTAAAATTATCCGGTTCTTCTTGATTTGACTCTTGGTACTTAAATAATGACTCCAGTTGACTTTCCTTCGTTCCTTAATTATGCAAAAGTCCCGAGGGCACAAATTTGGTGCAAAATCGTCCCTTTTCCGCATAAATCTGCAAAAGTGCATAAAAATACGAAAGTGCACAATTGTTGGGAAATAAGGGCTAAAACATAGTAAATGAGCGACCAAATGCGTGTAAAAATAGATGTAAAACATCATAAAATAGACACGCATCAAATTCCCCAAACCAAACCCTTGCTTGCCCTCAAGCAAGAAGTAGACTTGATCTTAACTAATGGAACGATTTCAATCTCAGAGCGAAATTTACATGTAAGCCTAAACCAATGCCAAGTACAAAATGAGAAAGTATTCAAATCATGCAAACGAGTTATAGGGTCGTCAATCTTGCAAACTGGAAACTATAGAGACTTATACCATGGACTCTCGCGGTACGCTCGAGACACTCATGAAGCAAAGGGTGAGTATATGTAAAAGATAGAAAGAAGTAATTTTGTAGAGACATTCACCTAACTGCGACCCATGAAAACATGCCTGCAATCTAACATGAACAAGAATTCTAAAATTTTGTATAACAATCTCATTAAATGACCTAGATACATGCAATTGAGGTAATGAAGGATATGTGAGGAAAAAGGTAAAAAGTGGTCAAGATATTTTTGGATATGTGGGGTTAATAGCCAAGCTAGTAAAACCGGTTCCCAACAACATATTTCACAACTTTTTGATATTAAGAAAGTGCTCTTTTGTAGCACAACTCTCACATTAAATATAAGAAAGGACTCCCAAATATTTTTAATGAAGTACGGGAGTGATAACACATAAAAGAAAGGGAATTTGGAACGATTTTTTTGAATCAGATATTGACAGTTGGTCGGCCGACCCATGAAGGAGGTCAGTCGACTTCTTTCCTGTATGCTTTGATTTTTTTCGTTTTTCTTTTTCTTTCTTTCTTTTTCTCAATTTTTCTGTTCTTTTTTTTTTCTTTTCTTTTTTTCTTTTCTCTTTTTGTTCATGATAGCATATAACCAAGATGCCTCAAAATAACCAAGGACTACAAATACTAGCTTGGAAGGGTAGGCTGAGTGTGGGATGTAGTTTTTAGGGGAATAAAAAGGCAATTTTGGATATGTGAAGCTTATGGGTAAATATGAGAAAAGGGATCCCAAATGCACGTATCAAGATTCACAAAACGAGAAAGTAAAACAAGTATATAGCAATTCAAGTTCATGTTTATGCATTTTGATGTAACATGTTCCAAGGGGAGTACTACTCACATCCTAGACAACTGATTTAAGAATGAAACCATGAATAAAGCTCTAAAACTCAGAATGTATAGTAGGTTGCCAAGGTATAAGTCAAGTCTCAAGATATACAAATTGACAAAAACTCGTAGATATGCAAAAGACTCTCCTACTAAAACAAGTTGACAAGGCAAGGTAAAGGCATAAACATGTGAAATAGCATAAATCATCCTTGAAATACTTTCGTTCCGACTCGACCTATATGCTAAAATAAACGTGCATTTTTTTGGAATTTTTGAATTTTTTTCATTTTTTTTTGTACTTTTCTTTGTATATATAAGGGAAATAAAGAAAAGTGATGGCCGGGTTTTGTCGTCAATTCCGGCACCAAAAACAATTTATAAACTCCCAAATTAAGTAGTATAATTTAGGGTCGAACCCAAAGGATGGTGAGGTTAGGCTATAAGTCTTGTTTTAGTTCTAGTTTAGTCGGTCAACAAGATTGTGAGATAGATAACTAAAGTCTAAAGCTAAAATAAGAGTAAACGATAAATTAAGGGAGTTAGGGGTATGGGGTTTCATGTAGTCAAGTATGAGTCTATCAATAAGGAAACATGACATAAATTAGCATTCTTTCAAATCACTAATTCACGCAATAAGCAAGGTGATTATCATCAATTAGGGTCTCAAACTAGCATTCTCTCGAACAACTAATTAAATTCCCGATCAATACATTAACTCACATTCGTGACGTCAACTTAACAATCATAGTCAAGTAACTAAACCAATTAAACCTCGGATTTCTCGTTGGCATAATTAAGCACACTAATCGTCATTAGTATCACAAGACTAATAATGAACAATAATCCAACCAAACATTATTTAAACAATTACCCACATACAAGACTCAAACTTTTCTACACTAATCCCATCCCCTAACTATTAAACTACTCTAACATGATTAAATTAACATGAACTAAACTACCCACTAACCTTAAACATGAAATAAACATAGTTAAACTAATAAAGATTACAACTTTAATAATAAAACTAAACATTAACCCTATGAAAACAATAAAAGATAAAATAAGAACAAGTAATGAAATAGGGAAGAAATTTATACCATAATGAAGGAAATGTTTGGAATTGTATAGATCTAGAAGACGGATTACAAAAGCTTGAAACTTGCTATCTAATTAAACGAAAAATTAAGAGTAATTAAAAGAAGGGAAAAAAAATGATAAAACTACTCTACTCTTCTGTTTGCGTTTTTTTTTTTAAAACAAAAACAAAGCTGCTGTTTTCTCACGAAAATTGTGTCTTTATACAAGTTCTAAAAACAAAAGATAATTACTAAACTACCCTCACTTAAATAAGACAAGATTCACAAGAATGAATAAAAGCAAGGGTTACTTAGTCATTTTGCCTCTTCAATTCCTTTCTTCAAAAAATGGACTTTCTGCGCTTTCTATTCCTCTCTTAATCTGATAAAAACACCATACATTCTTCATCCAATTCTGATAAACCCGTCTCCTCTTCTTCTTCACTTTTCTTCCATATTCAACAACTCAGCTAATTCCAATGCTAAACCGATCAACCGAGTTTGCTCTTGAGATACGACGGTGGCGCGCTTGCTGCGAGACAACCCGGGTTTCAATCCCGAGTTCAAATTTGAAGATGGAGATGGCGGTTGTTGGTTCTGGGCTCGTGGGCAGGAGGCAGAGCACGGTGGTGCATCGGGTTGGAGCTGCTGGTGGAATGATGGTGGTTTGGCTTGGTGATGACCGAAATGGTGGCGAAGGATGCGTGGTGATTGCGCTGGTGATGCGGTGGGGTAGCAATGGTGGTGCGCTGGTGATCGGGGATCAAAAGCAGGACGGAATGATGGCTGCTGGTTGAGTCAAGGTCCGAAGGATTGGGTTGGAGCAGCCAGGTGGTTGAATTGTTGTGGTTGTCGGGTTTGTGAATGGTGATGCTCGAATGGTGGAGGTCGAATTGATTGATGGTGGTGAATGATGATTGATTGACTATGGCGAATTGGGTTACGGTAATGGTGGTGTGAAACGAATGGTGATGATAAACTGATGGTGATGTAAATGGTTGTGGTTGCGCTGGTTGTACGAAAAGGAGGGCTGGATGGAGCAGGGGATGGTCGATGCTGCTGGTAGTGATGGGTAGCAATGGTGATCGTGGATGGTGAAGGTCGAATTGTTAGCGGTGGTGATGATGAAGCTGGGTGAAGTGGTAAGTGATTATGAATGACGAAGGAGGGCGTGAAATGGTGAGATAGGATTTAATAAGGTCAAATGGGTTGACCTTTTGACTTTGCTCAATCGACCCGGTCTTATCTCCTCCGTCTTTGTTCACGAAATAGCTCCTAAACAAAGCTAAAACGACCAAAATAATGCCAAATTCCACAAATCTAACAATTATTCACAATAAATAAAATAAAACTAATAATTATCAATTAAATAATAAATTGAGCTATTTAATCTATTAAACACGCAAAATCGAGTCGGAATAAGGTATAAATGAGGGGTAAAATGTTACCAAAATACTACTCATCAAAAAGCAATGCAAGATAGAAATGCAATAAACGTGTGACAGAATGCAATGCATGTGACACGAAACCATTCCCCAAACCAACCCGCACAATGTCCCCATTGTGCATTAGCCTAAGTAAAGGTTTCAGAAAATTAAAGGAAAGATGCAAAGAGAATAAAAACTAAGGAAAAACTGGAAAGAACTCACTGGGTAAATAGACGTATGAGAAAAACCTCCCCAAACCAGCGTAAGCTGGGAGGTTTTGGTGGCTAGCAGTGCCACTCAAGTAACCAAGACGGTCGCACGATTCCCGAGAAAGAAACGAACAGGCTGTGCGGACGGGTAGGTCGACCGACCCGTATATTAGGTCGACCGACCTTCCTGCAGACTACAAGAATTCCAGCATTTACAGGGACTAGGTCGACCGACCCGTATTTCTGGTCGGTCGACCCTCTGCTGCACAGCGGTCTTTGTTTCTTTGTCGAACCTGAAAAAGCAATAAATATGCGCCCAACAAATGCGCGAGATGCCAGAAACAAGTCTAAAGCCTTAACTACGCAAGCATAACGGAAAAAGTTCTAAAACTACGAGCAAACCAAATTTAAAAGTCTCAAACAACAAAAGTAAATTGTCTTAAAAGCTTAAATTTGAAACAACTATCCGCTAAAGATGCGGCATATCTCCGACCACGGCTTTTGACGACATGCCGTAGTCTCCACGGTGTTTTCCAGAGTAGTAAAACACATCTTCTTTCCGCCGCAAAGCATATGCGACGAACTCTCCTCTTGAGCTTGTCTCCTCTTTTTCTTTTCCTCCCGATCTACAATATCTGGGTCTTCATCTTCTTTATAGCTCAAGAATCCCATTCCCCCTCTCTGCACGATGACTTCCTTTACTTTGGGTTTCCCCAAACCAACTCCTGCATTAGTCACAATAGAAGTCTCCTCCATATTGCTCCCAATCTGGGGCGGAGGTGTAAAAACAGATGCAGGAGTAGGTAATAAAGTGGGAGAAGTAGTGATGACCTTATACTTCTTTTCAGAAGTGATAGCATTACAAGTGATGGGGGTCATAGCATCCTTCTTCCTATAAGATAGGCCATAGATAATGGAATGCTTTCCTACTTTGAAAGTTAAAGTCCCAGTGCCTACATCTATGATGGCTCCCACAGTGTGAAGGAAAGGTCTTCCTAGTATTATAGGTATATGGGCATTCTCTGGGATGTCCAAAACTACGAAGTCAACTTGAAAGAAGAACCTGTCAATACGCACAGGGGTGTTTTCCAACACCCTTATGGGTTCCATAGATGTACGATCTGCCATCTGGACAGTCATGTTGGTTACTGCAAAATTGGTCATTCCTAGTTTTAAGGCAACACTTAGGGGCATGACACTGATACTAGCTCCTAAATCGCATAAGGCCTTTTTTACAGGGAAGGTTCCTATATTGCAGGGAACAGAAAAACTGCTTGGATCATCGAGTTTGTGAGGGGCTATAACATGTGATAAAAAACTGGATGATTCTTCAGTTAGGGCAACTGACTCAACTTTATCTAAAGACCTCTTTCTTAACAAAAGTTGTCTCATAAATTTAAGATAAGCAGGAACCTGCTGAACTAATTCTAAAAACGGAACTTGAACATTTAATGAACGAATTACGTCTTTAAATTTGTCAAAAGATACTTGGTCCTTTTAAGGTACGAGTCTTTCTGGGAAAGGAGGGGCTGAAGATTCGGTATTTGCAACCCTTTTCAGAAACCTAGGGGTCTTATCACCCCGAAAAAGGAAATCCTTCAAGTTGTCTGGCAAATCGGGACGAAAAGGAGCTTCCTATTCCGCCTCGGTGGTCGGTCGACTCTCTTCCTCGGTCGGTCGACCACTTTCCTGTACAGCGGGATTTTCCAGATTCTGATCTGAGGTCGGTCGACCTGGCTCTTGGGTCGGTCGACCTGCCTCGCTGTTATTCAGTTGTTTTTCTTTTTCGCCTCCACTTTAGCTCCGCTTCGCAGGGATATGATATTTAGAGTCTCTTTTTTCTGGTCCGTCTTGGTCGGAAGTTGACCCGGAGCCCTAGTATCGTTCTTGCCCGCAATTTGAGCAATCTGAGATTCTGACATCTTCATCCCTGCCTCTCTAGCCTGAGACTCCTTCTAAACCAACCCAATAAGATTTTGGATAAGAGTGTCTGTGTTGGGTGGTGGATTCGAAGGTGGTTGAGGGTTGAAGGGTGGTTTTTGGAAACCTTGCTTATGTGGGGGAATGTATGTGGAATTTTGCTGAGGTTGCATGTGTTGTGGGTTGAGAACATTCTGGCTTGTCCACCTCATGTTGGGATGGACATTATTATTATTTGGGTCATAAAAATTGTTCCCACGATAGTGCTGGAAAGCGGCACAAGTCTCATTGGATGAGGTACAGAATTTTGACACGTGCCCTTCTCCACCACACCTCTCACAAGCAAAGGGTCCGTCTTGAACGGCATTCACCTGATAAATACCTCCTTTGCTCCCACTTCCTAGATCGAACTTCCCTCCAGCTTCTAGTTTCTCTAACTTGGCCGTCAAGGCCTCAATAGCTGCCAGGTTATACTCAGCTTTCCTTTGATTGCCTCGGTAAGTTCCATGTTCAGCACGGTGCACGGCAACATCCTCTATTAATTTGAGACCCTTAGTCTCTCTTGAATTGTCCTGGAATCTTCCATTGGCCGCAGCATCTAAGTAGGCCCTGTTGTCATCGTAGAGGCCATTGTAGAACTGGTTACAAAGAAACCATTGTTCGAATCCATGGTGTGGTATGGATCGAACAAGTCTCTTGAACCTGTCCCACGCCTCACTGAAATCCTCATTAGGTCCTTGCTTGAAATTTGTAATCTGCGCCCTCAAAGCAATAGTCTTGGATGCAGAGTAGTATTTTCTGTAGAATGCTAAGGCTAGGGTATTCCAATATGTGACTCCCGCAGCAGTGCGGTCCAAGTCTCTGTACCATTCCCTTGCGGCGTCCCTAAGAGAGAAGATAAACATGGTCTGCTTAATCTGGTCCTGCGTCACTCCTTCTGGGGGTGCAATAGAGCATATGTAATCTGTGAAGATTTCAATATGCTTTGCAGCATCCTCATTGGCCGAGCCTCCAAATTGGTTTCTTTCAACCATAGTAATGTAGGCAGGCTTGGCCTCGAATGGCTTCCCAGTACCTACAGGTAAAGTGAACCCTTTGTATAGGTCCTTTGCCTGAGGCATGGAGTGACTGGCAATAGTAGCTTTCTCTGTCATGTTTTCTTCTTCTTTTGGGAAAACTGGCAAGTAGGTAAAAGGTGGTGTTTTTGGTGAAGGTGGATTGTTGGGTAAATTTGGTTGTGAAGTTGGTGTTTTTGGTGAAGTTGGTAATGATGGTTGTTCAAAGATGTCCTCTTGGAATAAGGAAGATGGTGAACCTCCTTCCTTACTCGCTAGAAGTTGCTTCCTCCTTTCTCTTAGAGTCCTCTCAAGCTCGTGGTCAAGTGGTAGGAGTTCTCCTTGAACTGACCTGCGCATAAGACGGAAACTACAAGAAGAAGGTGAGAAGGTTTAAGGAACAATGTTCCTTAAAAAAAAGAAATAAAAACAATAAACAATAAACACTGGCGTCACCTCCCCGGCAACGGCGCCAAAATTTGATGCCCGTCGTTGAGGGTACCAAAGATAAATTTATAATTCCTAAACTTAAACTATAGATAGTGAAAGTCAGGGTCGAACCACAAAGAGGTGGGGAGTGTTTATTGTTGGATGTTAATGTTTAAAGTAACAAAATTGGGGGTTGATTGGTTGTTTACTAAGTCTAAGGCAAAGATTAAAATAAACAAATAACAAAAGATGAGAGTAAAATATAATAAAAGAGATTCTATTACCTATGTATATTCATCCCCTACATTCTAACATATGAAATTTAGCTACTCATAATTACTGGAACAATAACAAAAACGAGATTTGATGTAGAAAACATGGCGAACGGTAATCTAAACATGCAAGAATTAATAAAGCTTGGGATTCTAACTTAAACTGGATGTAACAATAATAAGAGCAATAATGAAACTAGATTAAGAGAGTAATTACCAGAAATCGGAATTAAGGCAGAAAGGAACAAACTTTATTGAATGCTTGAGAATTATTGAAAGATTATAACTTAAAGAGAAAACTAAAATTAGGAACTTGATGAAAAAACTAGATTATAAACTTGAATGATAAAAACTAGGTCTCTCTAACCCTAATCACAAGATTAGTTTATATAGGGCAGAAACTAAGAGTTTCCTAAAGACTCCATACTTCTAAACGATTTCCGAAAACTGCTTCTGGGCTTCGCTGAGGTCGGTCGACCTACTTAGTGGGTCGGTCGACCTCTTTTACGGGCTTCAGGAATAATCCGGGCTTTCTTAAGATCCTGAACTTCTTAAAATTCAGGCCAGGTCGGCCGACCCATTTAGTAGGTCGGTCGACCCGTTTCCGCGTAAAATTCTCCAGTTCTTCTTGATTTGACTCTTGGTACTTAAATAATGACTCCAGTTGACTTTCCTTCGTTCCTTAATTATGCAAAAGTCCCGAGGGCATAATTTTGGTGCAAAATCGTCCCTTTTCCGCATAAATCTGCAAAAGTGCATAAAAACACGAAAGTGCACAATTGTTGGGAAATAGGGCTAAAACATAGTAAATGAGCGACCAAATGCGTGTAAAAATAGATGTAAAACATCATAAAATAGGCACGCATCAGTTGCAGCAGCAGTGGCAGCCTTGCCAAGTGCGGTGTTCCTCTCAGGACACTCATAAGATCGATGCCCAAATCCATTACAGGTGAAACACTTATAGGCATTCTTGAAACAGTCAAAGCCCGGATGAGATGGTTTACCACAACGGTGGCAAACACTAGAAGATGTGTCGGTGTGAACAATGGTCTTAGCAACCGGAGCAGAAAACCTCTCAAATCGCTTCTTCTGAGAAGAAGGAGAAGAAGTGGATGGAACAAATGGTCTCTTCCCGTGCTACGCAGACCTCTGGTGAGAAGAAACACTGGAAGTAGCAGCTCTGGTCTCGGCATCTATGGCACGAATGGAACACTCGGCCCAAATAGCATCATCATAAACCTCAACGAAAGAACTCGAGTCACGGCGGACCATGCTCTCAATGCGCGGCCCCAACTTCCCCCGATAGAAGTAAACTCTCTCAGCCTCATCCTTGACAAACTTCGAAGCGAAATGTGCAAGCTGGTTAAACTTGTCGGTGTACTCCTGAACGGACATCTTACCATGCTTCAAGTCCATGAACTCCTTAAGCCTCTGCGATCTAAGCTCCTTAGGATAAAATCTCGTCTCGAGCTTATCCTTAAAAGCCTCCCAATTAAATAAAGGATCCAGAATGAAAATCGGTCCGGTCAACGCCCACCATCTATCGGCCTCTAATTTAAGGTCAAAAAGTGAGTGGCTAGCCGCACTCTATCTTCTCTGCCAACCGAGTACATGGTGAAGCTCTTTTCCATCGGAACCACTCAGTAAGAGCTACCGGATCAACCTCGCCTCCATAAGTCTTCACGTGGCTCCTGGACATCTGTGATGTTATCCATGAGAAGCTACCAGGCCGGTTGGCCTCATTGCCTGGCGGTGGACGAGGTGGAACAGTCTCTGCCTGCTGTCTCTGGTTCTCAAACAACTGATGAAGTGCTTGCATTATAGTATTCTCAGCAGCTGTAGTCCTCACCATCCTTCAAAAGAAAAGCATGTGTTAACTTAGCAATTAGCAATCACAAATAGACTAAAATATAAATCCTTAGATCTACCCCATCTCTCATTCATTATTTATTTATATGGTCAAGTTAAGTTTGGGGGTCACATGAGTGCGTCGGGAGCAACAATGCTCTGATACCAACTGTAAAACCCCTCGCGAAAGCGGAATATAAAATCATACAAAGTACTAAAAATGCAGCGGAATTAAAACTTTTTAACATAAACATGCGAGGTGAATTAAAATTGAAAAAGGAAACTGATATAAACAGAAATAGATAAGTATACTGTCTAAGTACTGAAACGGAATATATACAACAGCCTGGGATGGAACATCCCTACAGGCACCAAAACATAACTGTATCAAAACTAGAGTCTAGCTATCGTGAAGTGTAAGTCAAAAGATGATAAGCGGATCATCACTCGCTAGCTCTCAGCAATCCCTGCCAACCTGCATGTACCTACATACATGTAAACATGTACGCCACAATCAGTGGGGAGTGACTAGAGTTCTCCTAGCCACCTTTTGTAACGACACGTAACACAGAAATACAAACAGAATACTCCAGCATATATAAACATGTGAACTATAAATATCTCATCAACTGAATCATACTATCATGCAATCACTAATGCACGGCTCTCAACCAACTTCGGAAACCATTTGGAAGGAGAGCCGGTTTCCCTACCGGTTACCCGGTCGGGGGGTCTTTCAGTCCAAACTATTTACGAAACTGACCAAAGAGTCATCCAATGCCTTGGATGAACAAACTATAACCAAGTTACTATAATCATCAATATCATCATGCATATCTGACACTGTACCAACACAAGGCAAGCAAATATAAAACAATAAGTATAAAGGTTCAGCGGTAAACTTAAGACATAACCTAAATACAAGAATACTTTCACAGTCAAGGACTCAGAGGCCAACTTAAGGCATAGACCAAGATATCAATAAACACTAGCAATGGGTCCAGAGGTGAACTTAACACATATCCCACTACCAAAACAATGTCGGGTCCAGAGGTGAACTTAACACATCCCAACATACAATCCAAGTAAAGGGTCCAGAGGTGAACTTAACACATATCCCTAAACATCCACAAGCAAAGGGTCCAGAGGTGAACTTAACACATATCCCAATGCTACAAACAAGTAATGGGTCCAGAGGTGAACTTAACATATATCCCAATACACAGCTATCGCACACCGGGTCCAGAGGTGAACTTAACACATATCCCATGTACGACAACCGATCACGTGTCAGGTCCAGAGGTGAACTTAACACATATCCTGACACGGCACAAGCAAAACACGTAATGGGTCCAGAGGTGAAGTTAACACATATCCCATCACGCGACATACAACTCACGTGTTAAGCTCAGAGGCCAGCTTAAGGCATACCTTAACACGCATCAACCAATAACATCCAAAGATAGAAACTAACCTATAGTTCTAACTTCTTAAACCACTAAACAACACTTAATTGATCCCGGGAACTAAGATGAGGGAGAGCCGGTTTCCCTTTCGGTTACCCGACCGGGGGGGTCTCTATCCTCTCTCCATTCCCGAACCCAATATAATGTCGCCCATCCTCCGGGGACCTGAAACACACATATAAGGTACACGGAACGAATCTCAAACCAAACCGATAAACCGTTTGAAAGTTATAAATGATTTTTAAGTCAACAAGGGCTCCCAGCCGGTCAGTGGCAGGCAGCCGGCTGACCGTCTGGCAACCCAACTACTTACAATTCTTAAAAAGCAAAAACAGCCAGAAAGGATTTCTAGCCGGTCGGCAGGCAGCCGGCCTACCGGCTGGCAATCCTTCTTCCCTTTACAATTTTTACGAACTGGACGAAGAACCAAGGCCCTCAGCCGGTCGGCAGGCAGCCGGCCTACCGGCTGGGGAGCCCAATCCCTAAAGTCTAAAAAAATGCGCAACGACACTAAGAAGGACTCCCAGTCGGTCGGCAGGCAGCCGGCCTACCGGCTGGGCACCCTAAGCACTAATATTTCAACTTTCGAAAAACAACCCATAAACACTCCCAGCCGGTCGACCGGCTCAGAACCCCTGATCACGAAAATCGCGTTTAAAGTGATTTACAAATTCCACCAAATCGACATAGAACTTCCACGATAACTACCAACCAGCAATTCCCAGCATATATAAGAACTTATACCATTCATTAACAAGCATGAATTCCTAACATTTAAGCATATTAGAAACATATTTTGTATTCGTCTTAAGGATGTAATTTCTGAAAATCAAACTATGAACATGTGAAACACAATCAAAGCATATGAACATCATACACATGTATTCCTAGCATGATTCTAAGTCCATTCAACATAAATAACATACAAAATCAGAAACCTAACTCATCTAAACAAGAAAAGTGCTAATATTACAAATAAGGCCGAGTTTCTCTTAATTGTCACCTCTTAAGCGATTTTGATCAAAGCTCCTCCTCAACAATGAAGCTATCAACGTCTGGGTCTTCTAAGCCTTCACCTATAACAAGAAAAAAGGATTTAAGAGACCGAAAATGGGTTTCTACAAAAACAGGCCAATTTTCGAATTAAAGGAAATGGAAATTGGAAGTGATATATGACTTGCAAATTTCATGAGGATTCCAAAAAATGTATAAATTACCTTGATTCGGAAATCGGATGATGATGCAAAATCGAAAAGAATCTTGGAGGTTTTAGAGGAAATGAAGAACAATGAAGATGCTGAGTTCTTATTTTTGGAAGGAGATTATGTCGACATTCATAAGGGTTTAGGGGTTTTAAGTGTCCTTTCCCGTTTAATGAAAACGGGTTTGGAAATGAACGGGTTTTATGATACGGACTTAAGTTTGCCAAGTTGTATTCGTCTTAAGGACTTAAGGTTCTTAAGACGGATCTTAACGATTTATTTAAAATACTTTCTCAATAGATATTAAAGCATTATTTTATTACTTAAAATAATTAAAACCCTTTAAAATATATTTTACGAAAATACGGGATGTTACAGATGTTATTATTATTGTTAGTAGTATTATTATTATATGTTATTGATGGCCGATTTTTGTCGTCAATTCCGGCTCCAAAAACAATTTGTAAGCTCCCAAATTAAGTAGTATAATTTAGGGTCGAACCCAAAGGATGGTGGGGTTAGGCGATAAATCTCGTTTTAGTTCTAGTTTAGTCGGTCAACAAGATTGATTTGTATTCTAAATTCTAAACTAACAAAATAAACTAAGTAAACAACTAAGTAAACACAATGAGAGAAAAGGCTAGTGTCTCGGGGTCACTCAAGTAGGATGGGTCTAGTTTAAGTCGATATAAATGAAATAACGGAGGGTGAAGGCTAGGTGTGTCCCTATCTCTCGATATGAGGCGGTCCTTGGGTCAAGTCTAGTTGAACTCTCGTCCTAACTAATCCCAACCCACTTATCTAGTACGGTCCAACTAAGCCCGACTTTCGCCGCAAACAAGTCTAACCAAACACAGGGAGAGCCAAACTCTCGTCCAAGCAATCCGACAACATGTTCAAAGCAAAACATAAGAGACCAACATCCAACGAAATATGTAAACAATTGAAGCTATGAACATGGGTATTTTGTCTAGGCAAAGCATAAGCATTATACTAACTAGTCTCAAACTCTCGTTTCGAAGAATAGCTAATAATAAGAGTGGAATTAATCAAGCTCTCACTTGGGCATTTCCACAAACACTTTGTGTGCAAAAGATTAAAGACGAATTACCCATAACGATTAGCATTCAAAACACGACTCAAATTCGACCCATTAATCCCACAAGAGGTTCCCTTAACCCTAGGTTAATCTACTCACACATAATCAACACAAGCAACACACTAACAACAATAATAAACATGATTAGAATTATAAAGAAGATAACTTGAATTAGTGAGACAATAAACTAATAAAGATATGAACTATGTTTTGGTAAAATTTCTACCGGGTCGAGTTTTTGTGATGCGGGTCAAAGTGTCAACCAATATGAGGATTTACGTAAAAAACGAATATGAAAATTAAAGAGATGAAATAACGACGCAAGAGATTTTTGGTGACGCGGAAAAACCCGTTGAGGGAAACAACCGCGGGGGGAACGGAATCCCACCAATATTTTTACTATGATCGAGTGATTTCACTGCTTTGTATGAGTACAAGTGTTTGCGTAAGTAGTAAAGTTTACAGCGTATGAACTGAATGAATAAAAAATGCCCTAGCCTTTCCTTTTATAGCTGCGGATTTTAGCTCAACCAATTCTGCTCTGGCCCTGGAATTTAGGAGTGAATATAGGGGGATATTCCTTTAGGGTTTTGACCCATTCTCCTACTCCAACAGCTCTTTTCCTGCGTCTGGTCTGCTTCTGTGATGGTCTGCTGCTTCTGAGACTACTTATGGGCCCAACATTGCGATGAGGATTTTTGGGCTAAACAATTTCCCCCAAATTTCTGCCTAACTTGGCTTCAATTGGGCTGGAATTTTACTCTGCTTTCAAGTGTGCTTCAGGAATTTGTATGGGTTGTTAGGGACTGCTGATGCTGCTCACGTAGGCTACCCACTAGGCTGCTTTTTCCACCACCCATTAATGGCATGTCCCCTCAACTATTTCAACTTCCCACTTGCATTTATTCTCAACTTTTGAATTCAAAATTTACTCTTTACTTTTAACCGTCCACTTCTTCTTTAAATTTCCTTTCATCCGACTTTTTCACTTTTACCATCTTCATAATTTACTTCTTTCACCTGCTTTCTCTTCTCTTACTTTCTTTTTCACAGTAAAATTTGTTTACCTCAACCTTCGAAGTTTTATAATGTCTGCCCCTAGTTCATCTGCTGTTACTCCTGCTGGATGCTCTTCTGGATCTTCACCTGTGCTGGGGGTTTACTCTGGTCCCTTTCTATCACAGAAACTATTGGCCCCTAGATATCTCTGTGATTCAGCCTTTGATGAGTCTCACGCAGCTCTAATCAAGGTCATGTTCGGCTTCCCGGATGGGGTTGTCTACCACTTCCCCCTCGCCGGTGAGAAGGCGGATTTCGCGAGGGAAGGGTGGACCTGTTTTTATGAATACCCCTTCCGCTTGGGTTTGAGGTTCCCGTTTCCTGATCTTATTGTTGATTTCCTGAAATTGACTAAATTAGCCATGTGTCAGGTTGCCCCTCACGCATGGCGTATTCTGCTTAGCATATGTGCTCTGAACCGGGAGCGTGGTTTGAACATTGGGCTGGCGGATCTTGGCTAGTGGTTTAACCCACGCTCTTTGGGTCATTTCCAATGTACAATTCGTGGTCATGATAACATGCCTTCTGCTATTGTCTTTCCCACTACTCCGGATGACAGTAAATGGTTCACCCGTTTCATCTTTGTCAAAATTGATACGTTGCCTTCCTCTCCTGATTATATTTTCTCTGCATGGCAGCCGATTGAAGGTATGGTTTCTATTCTGGGTTTATTTCTTGCTTTTTGCCTTTGATGTTTGTTCTCGTTCTGACAGCTGGCGTGTTTTTCCCGGGCATAGCCTGGCAAAACTTCCTGAGTCTGCGGATCCTGCTGCTTCGAAGGCCAAGCTCCTGGACCTTCCTGCGGAGGAGAGGTCTTTCTCCAGGCTGGTCCAGGATTCTGCTGCTCCGGCGGCGAAGAAGGAGGGTATGGCGTCTTTTCTGTTTGGTTATCTTCTTGAGCAGGGTTATACTTAACCTGTTCTGATTTTGCGTTTGTTTGATTTTCCAGGCAAGGCCAGGGTGGATGTGAGCAGGGTTATGCAGCTGCGCAGAAAAAGATTTACTCCTGGGGACGCGGGGTCCTCGAAGAAAAAGAAGGTAGAGGTTGTAGAGGGGAGCTCTGCTAGAGCTGGGTCCCAGGCTGCCCCGATTGAAGTTGACGCTGTGGATCCAATCCAGGGGTCTGTTCCTTAGACTCCCTATGTTGATCCATCTCCTCTTGAGATCCCTCCCACCATTCCTACTCCTGGCTTCAAACCTATACTGGAGCAACTACCTCGGACATTCTCTGGAGAGTCCTCCTCTCCTCCTCTACAGTTAGAGATTCCTAGAGGTTTTGGAGGGCTCAAGACCAAGCTCTGGCCTACCTTGAACTCTTTGTTGTTCCCTGCCTCTGCCTCTATTTTGAAGAAGCGTCCTTTTCAGGACCTGACTAGGCATGTGGCGGAGGTATCTTTTGAGGTAGGCTCCTTTCTTTGGTTTTTTTCTCTTTTTTTTTTGTATCTGATCTGGTTTGGTGGTTTGGTGTACTCAGGCTTTGGAGTTGGCGTTGTGCACCAATCAACAGAGTGAGGCGTTGCTGGCTGAACTTCAGCGTATGAAGGTGGCTCACGATGCTGCTCTGGAGAAGGTGGAGGAGATGGCGGCGAAGCTCAGCTCGGAGGAGGTCTTAAGGGCGAATCTGCAACAGGCTGTCGATCGTTTCCGTCGGGAGGTGATTGCGGGCCAGGAGAAGCTCAAAGCCCAGAAGGAAAAGCTCAAGGCGCAAGAGGAGAAGCTCAGGGCCCTAGAGGAGAAGCTCAAGGCCCTGGAGAGGACGTCCCAGGACCAGTTGGCCACAGCTCAGTCTAAGTTGGAGTGGGCTTTAGCCTCTGAGGCTGACCTGGTCCTGAAGGTGGAGGCCCTGGAGCACAAAAAGGCTGGTCTGCAGAGGGCTTTGATTGATGTTGTTTCCTATTCTGCTGCTGAGACCCGGATTAAATGTGTCAAGGAGTTCCAGGAGGGTAGTCATACTACCTGGGACTTGACTGCTCTGGAGGAGGCCTTTGCTGCAGATTTCCCCGATGGCCTGAACATGGACCTGCTTTCGGATGATGAGGAAGAGGGCATGGTGGGGTCCCAAGATGTTGGAGAGGAAATGTCCTCTGGCCCCACTAGTGCTGATGCTGCTACTGCTGGACCTACTCCTGACGAGTAGGTCCTCTTTTTTAAAGAATTTATCTGCTGGGCCCTGATATGGGCGTTAATATTTTTATCTTTGAACTCTGGATGCCCCTGCGTGGGTTTTAACTGTTGTAATTTTTGCTACTGGTTCGGGTGGGCCAGTAAAAACAATCCTGCTTTGGGCTGCCTTGGGCAGACGTTAATCGTATGACTCCCCGTTGTATGGGGTTTTGCTTTGTTTTTCTGCCGTTTTTTCTGGCGTTTTTTCTTTTGTACATGCATGTTGCGTTTGTGTTTTGGCCATCGCTGTTTTGGTGTGCTGGCCTGGTGTTTTATATACCCATCCCTATACTGGGGCGCCAGGCTTGACTTAGGTTCTCCTGCGATCAGTGCATATTTCCTCTTTAGGTCAGTCCACCAGGATAAGCAAATTCTGGTCCAGAAAATAAATGATAATATTTTTCCTTTAAAAGATTCAAGAATTGACTCTAATTGCATCAAAGTTTGAAATTATAAGACTTAAGTTTTTAGACTTAGGTTAAAAATAGAGAAGTATGATAACATTTTAAACTCAAGTTTATAGAAAATATAAAGACAAGACAAAAATTTTAAGATGAACCAGAGTAAACTTTATACGGAGTAGAACCTGAGGTCTAAGGGAGCTGCTCTGATCTGGTGGAGACACCTCTAGATGATATACTTTTTTAAGTGAAGTATATTCCATGATCTGGGTATCATTTCCCCTTCCATTGTCATTAGCCTGTAGGCCCCATTACCAACTATGCTTTCCACTTGGTATGGGCCCTCCCAGTTATAAGCAAACTTTCCAGCTTGTCGGTTTTTGGTGTTTTGGAACACCATTCTCAGGACCAGATCTCCTACTTGCAGGGTTCTGATCCTGACATTTTTGTTGTAGCTCCGAGCCACCATCTGTTTGTATGAAGCCATTCTGACGTAGGCGCTGGTCCTGAGTTCGTCAACTGTGTCCAGGCTACTTGTCATTTCTACTTGGTTCTGGTCCTCAGTTATACACCCGTACCTGTGGGTTGGGACTTTGACCTCGGAAGGAATTACTGCTTCTGCTCCGAAGATAAGGCTGAAGGGGGTCTGACCTGTTGCTACTTTTGGAGTAGTTCTGTCAGCCCACAGGACCAGAGGAAGTTCCTCTGCCCATTTTCCTCCCATTTCTTGTAGTTTCTTTTTCATATTCTTGATAATGATCTTATTACTAGACTCAGCTTGTCCGTTGGACTGGGGGTTCCTGGGGGTAGATTTCTGGAGTGATACATTCCACCCAGCACAGAAAGCCTCGGTTTTCTTCCCAATGAATTGGAAACCATTGTCACATATTATTTCTGAAGGTATGCCAAATCTGGTGAATATATTGCACTTAATAAAAGAGATGACCTGTGCTTCGGTGGTCTGGGTGAATGATTCTGCTTCGATCCATTTAGAAAAGTAATCTGTCATGGCCAGCATATACATCTTGTTTCCTGGTGCTTTGGGTAGGGGTCCCACAATGTCCATCCCCCACTTCATAAAAGGCCATGGGGATATGACCGGGTGCAGAGGCTCTACTGGTTGGTGATTGACAGGTGCGTGCCTTTGACAGGCGTCGCATTTTCTTGCATATTCCTTTGCATCCTTGCGCATTGTGGGCCAGAAGTATCCCATTCTGAGGGCTCTATTGGACAGGCTTCTTCCCCCTGCATGATTTCCACAGTCTCCGCTGTGGAGGTCATGCAAGACTGTATGTGCCTCAGTCTGGTCCACGCAGCGCAAGTACGGCCCTGCCAATGATTTCCGGAACAGGGTTCCATCAATTAGTAGGAATCTGGAGGCCTTCATCCTGAAACTGCGTGCTTCTTTTTTACTGGTGGGCTGGATATCATGTTGTAACCAGTCTAGGTATGGCTTTCGCCAATCCTGCTCTGATCCCTGGTCTGGGTCGTTGCTGCAAATAGGCAATTCTTCCTGGTCCGAATCTGGACCAGGAATGGCTGGTTTGAGAACATGGGTGATCGGTATATTGGCTACGTCTGCTGGTTTGAAGGTTGATCCCAGAGTTGCCAGTGCATATGCCTCTGCGTTCTGCTCCCGAGGTACCTGCTGGATGCTGAACTCTGCGAACTTGCCGATTAACTCTTTTGCCACACACAAGTAGGTCGCCATTGTGGGGTCTCTTGCTTCGTATGCTCCATTGACATGATTCACAATTAGTTGTGAATCACTGTATACATTAACATGGTTGATTCCCATGTCCAGGGCTAGTTGCAGTCCCAGGACTAGGGCTTCATGCTCAGCCACATTATTTGTGGTCTTGAACTCACATCGGACTGCTTGGGTGATTAGATCTCCTTCTGGTGATCGGAGGATCAACCCAACTCCGGACCCTATGGCGTTTGAAGCTCCATCTACTCGTAACTCCCAGGTGCCTGGTTTGGCACCCTGGTGTAGGTGCAGGATTTTCTGCTCTGCTTGGGTCTGGAGTGCTGGGCTGAAGTCGGAGACGAAGTCTGCGAGGGCTTGTGACTTTATGGTTGTGCGTGGTTCAAACTGGAGATCATAGCCACTGAGGTGCACAGACCACTTAGCCATTCGTCCTGATAATTCTGGCTTTCTCATAACCGTCTTGAGTGGGTGATTGGTGACCACTGAGATGGTATGAGACTCGAAGTACGGACGCAGCTTATAGGATGCTGTGACCAATGCCAATACTAGTTTCTCCAGTGAGGTATACCTTGCTTCTGCTGGCAGTAATGACTTGCTGACGTAGTACACCGGGTGCTGAGCTCCTTCGTGCTGTCGGACCAGAACTGCACTTACTGCTGCCTCGGTTACTGAGAGGTACAGGAGCAGGACCTCCCCCTACTCTGGCTTGGATAGCAGGGGTGGGCTGCTCAGGTACTGCTTTTGTTCCTGGAATGCCTTTTCGTGCTCTGGTGTCCAATCAAACTTCTGTCTTTTTCAGAGAATGTCATAGAATAATTTGCACCGGTCTGAGGATCTGGATATAAACCTGATTAGGGCTAGGGCTGTTCAAAAAGAGACCCGGACCGGCAAACCCGACCGACCCGGACCGTTCAGTCCGGTCCGGTCCGGACCGGATACAAACCGATCCGGTCTCCGGGTCCCCAAAAATATGGTGACCGGTCTCCGGTCCGGTCCGGTCCGGTCCACATGAGACAAAAAAATCAATTTACCTTGTAAAGTAGTACCGGTCCGGTCCAAACCCGGAAAAAACCGGACCTAAGGGGTGTCGGTCCGTTCCGGTCCGGGTCCCCTCCCAACCGGTCCAGTCCGCGGTCTTGGGGATGGTGAGTGTCCGGTCCACGGGTTTGTACGGTCCGGTCCGGTCCGGTCCGGTTTTGGACCGGTGAACACCCCTACTTAGGGCTGCTACTCTTCCCGTCAGACGCTGCACATCTTTTGGCTTCTGGGGTGATTCCAGCTGCAGAACTGCTTTTATCTGTTCTGTGCTGGCTTCTATCCCTCTCTGTGTTACCATATACCCCAGGAATTTCCCACTGGAAACTCCAAAGGTACACTTAGCTGGATTCACCTTCATCTTGTACTTCCGGAGGGTGTTGAATGTTTCCTCCAGATGCTGGGTGTGGTCCACCGATTGTTTGGACTTGACCACCATATCGTCTATATATACTTCCATGTTGCGTCCTATCTGGTCTTTGAACATCATATTGACGAGCCGCTGGTATGTGGAACCAGCATTCTTAAGACCGAAGGGCATTACGTTGTAGCAGTAGATGCCTCTTTCGGACCTGAATGCTGTCTTCTCCTGGTCTGCCGGGTCCATTTTGATCTGGTTGTACCCGCTCCAAGCATCTAGGAAAGTCAACATTTCGTGGCCTGCAGTGGCGTCTACCATAGCATCTATGTGTGGCAAGGGGAATGGGTCCTTGGGACAGGCCTTATTCAGGTCCGTGAAATCCACGTAGACCCTCCACTTGCCATTCTTTTTTGGTACCACCACTACATTAGATAGCCATTCTGGGTACCTGACTTCCCTGATCTTTCCTGCCTCCAGAAGGTTATCTACCTCCTGGTTTATGATCTCATGTCTTTCTGCTGCAAATTTCCTGCGCCTCTGCTGCACTGGTCTGAATCTTGGATCTATGCTGAGCTTGTGTGTTATGATCTCTGGGTCTATGCCAATCATGTCTTTGTGGGACCAGGCAAAGCAGTCCACGTTCTTTCGGAGCAGCTGGAGGAGCTGCTGGCGCAGATCTCCAGAGCACTCTGAGCCTACGAGCACGGTCCTTTCTGGATGTTGCTCATCCAGGTGGACCTCATCGATTTCTGCCTGCTGGGGCTCGATGTACTCCTCCTGGATGTGCAGTTGCTGTAATTTCTATGCTCTGGCAGCTGATGGTCTGGTGGTCCTTTTAAGAGCTACTTTGTAACAATCATTGGCCTCCTCCTGGTCTCCCCGTATCTCCTGAACTCCCCACAGTGTAGGAAATTTCAGGCACTGGTGGTACGTTGACGGGATTGCTTGCATTTCGTTGATCCAGGGCCTGCCAAGAATAACGTTGTAAGTAGATGGACCATCAATAACTAAGTACCTTACCTGTTTGTTCAGCCCTCCGGCGTAGGTGGGGATGGTGATTTCCCCCAGGGTATGCGCTGTTTCTCCACTGAATCCGACCAGGGGAATAACTTTCTTTTTCAGGTCCTTCTCGTCAAATCCCATGCTCTTTAGTGCATCCAGCATTAGCAGGTTGACGGAGCTGCCTGTGTCTACCATGACCTTCCTGACCTCACAGTTGCCGATGTTCAATGTGATAATCAGGGCATCATGGTGCTGCTCTGGTACAGCTTCTGCATCTGTCTCATCAAAAGTTACTGCTGGGAGGTCCTGCCTTGCTATTCTGCATGATGATTCTGGCTTGTCTCCCTTAGCTGCAGTTACACGTCTTTTGGCTGCTGAGTAGGTGAGCCCACACAGCTCTTATCCTCCAGTGATGACATTGACAATTCTATTGCAAGGAGGAGCTGGTGAGGGCTGCACCTGGCTGGCTGCATTGACTCTGGTGGACTTCTCTGGGAGCAGATGATCCAAGTTGCCTCGGTCATACTGGAATCGGACCTCCTTCCTGAGGGTATAGCATTCATCCGTAGTATGGCCTATGTCATCATGAAATTCACATCTTTTGCTAGCATCACGACGGTCGTTGGGTCGCTCCTCTTTCTTCTTTGGCCATCTGACTCCCTTGAGTTCTTTTAAGGCCTTCAGCAAGCCTGCCATCCCGGTGGTAAAGCCATACTCGCTGACCTTCGGAGGTGGATCTGCATCACTTTTACCACCGGTGCTCTCAGATACTTTGCTCACTGGCTTGCTGTAGGGCTTTGATCTTTCGCTCCTTTTTTCTACTGGTGCTTTCCAGGACACAGGTTCTGTGTCATAGGTACTTCTTCTGGAGGCAGCGTCTTCTTCCAGCCTCATGGCTGCAACTGCCTGGGCTTGTACATCAGCAAAGGCAGTGCATGGGTGCATTGTCAACTGCTTGTACAGGTCTGAATCATGATGTAACCCCCTGCGGAAGGCTTCGATGGCAGTGGGTACATCACAATGTGGAATGGCAACCTTCTCCTTGTTGAACCTGGTGAAGTAATCTCGAGTGGTTTCCTCGAATCCTTGAACAATTCTGTATAGATCGCTGGTCTGCTTTTTTGGTTTCATGCTGCTAGCAAACTGCTGATTAAAGGCATTAACCAGATCTGCAAAGAAGGAGATGCTGCGATTGGGCAATCCCACAAACCAGTGCAGGGCTGCTCCGGATAGGGTTGACCCAAATCCTTTGCACATGCAAGCCTCCTTAAGTGCTCCGGTTGCGGTTACCACCATCATTTTCTGCTTATACTGGTTTATGTGGTCCATGGGGTCGGTCGTAGCATCATATAGTTGTTGGAGGAAGTGTCCTCGACAATAGTGTGTTGACGTAATTAAAACTCATTTAAATGAAACACAACTGGGAGTGTTACTCTTTTAAAGTCAACTGATCAACATTTATCGATAATGATTGGCTGTCTAGAGTTTGACATTATCGTCATATGATGGTGGTGATCAGTTGATCCCTTAAGGTCATATCTTTAGGGAATTCCGTCTCAATGGAATAATTAATTAATATTGTATTAGATGCAAATTAATTAATAACTGGAAATTTTGGAAATAATTTTATATGACGAATATTTTTATAATAGGATTATAATAATAAAAGTCAAAGTAATAAAATCGTTTTATTCCTCGGTTTTTATTTATTCGTTTGGGAAACGATTAAATTGAGAATGAGCACGGTTGATCATAAAATTACAAAGAGTTGTAATTAAAATTATGATATTACATTTTATACAATGATAATTTCGAAATATAGGAATTATTATTTAAATGTAATAAATTTGTAAATTATGAATTTTAATAGTTAAAATTGCACAATTAACAAATTGGGTCATGTGTTATGAGACATGTGTGACATGTTACAAATTAACACAATTGACAAAGATAAAATGGGTCCATTTTAGAACCATTTCAGCCGTGTAGTATTAAGGTGGTATTGAGGTTGTGTGTGCATGATGATTGAGTGTGTAAGTGATCAAAGGTGTGTAAGACATGTAAGGAATCTTTGTTCCTTTTGGCATTGTGTAAGAGACCATGCATTGGCTTCTCTTGCTCTCTTAGGCCGGCCATGATGCTTGCTAGGCAAGCTCATGTGCTTATATAATCACCACTTACAACACTCATCTTTTTGCTAGTCTCTTTGGTTGTTGATTAACACACATCTCCCATAAACACTACCACTCCATTCTCTCATCTTAGTAAAATAGTTTTTACTAAGAAAATACTTATTTCCTATACTAATAATATTAAGAGTAATATTATTATTATTTCTAGTATACTTGTACTAATTTTCTAGTAACAAAATTAGTATTAGTTTGAGATCGGGTCCTTAATACGCATCTTTTGGAGACGATTTTTCTTAGATCGTTTAAGGGTATTTCGGTGGTTTGAAGACTCATATAATAGGTGATTATTGAGTATAAACCTTCTAAAACCAATGTAAGGACTATCTCATCTTATGATATCATCTTGCATGCATAAGATCTAATTTAAGTTTTATGACCTAAACTTAAAGAAACAAAACTCATTTTAGATTTGAGTATAAAATGTGGAACTTAGTTTCCAACAATTGGTATCAGAGCATTACGGTTGTTGCATGCATGATCGGATTCATGTTTTATGTTAAATCGGTTTAACATATATATTTCGAAAATTTCGAAATAATTGTGTTTATTATGATAAATCACAAAATAATTTTGCATGTTAAAGTTTCTGTTTCTAAAATGGTTTTAGGACATAAAAATAATTTTATGGATTTTTATTGTTCATTTTTATATTTATTTGTATATTTTGTACTTTAAATCGGTTTTAAACAACAATTAATGGGAAAAATAGCTAAAAATAGTTTCTGGCCGAGATTTTTTGATATGTTCTCACATGCATATTTAATATATTGTATATGATTTTTCATAAGAAATGGAGTTAATATGCATGGATTATGAATTTTATGAGATAAATAGTCATAATATGAGCAAAAATGGGTATATATGGTTATATTTCGAATTTAATCTTAAAAATTTTATGAGAAGTCACATGCAATATATAAAGTTCCTGTATGAATTTTCGAAATTATTGGAATTATTTTGCATGATTAATGATTTTTATAGTAAAAATCGGATTAATAGTGACTTAAATTCGACTTTAATAGTTATAGTTGGAATCTTGCCATAAAAACTTTACACAATGTCACATGCAATATTTACAGTATGTATGTAAGTTTTGGGAATTTATTCTCAAGTGATGCATGATTTATGATTTTAATGGTTAAAATCGGATAAATAGTGACTTATTGTGTTAAAAATAGTTAATCTTAATATTATGGCATGAAATTTTACCCATAGATGTCTTATATGATAGGAACATCAGATCTAAAAGTTAGATATCAAAAAGTTTCTGTTTTTATGATTATTAATTTTAATGAGTTAATTAGCTAATAATCGTAATTTATGAGTCGGAAAATAAAATTTCGAGTATGGTCTGTAATTTTTGGTCACTTTCAGATTCTAATATGTATTTTAGGATGACTAAAAATTTATGGCAATTTATTTCAAGTTTTTATGATTTAAATCGAATTTTAACCATAAAAACGGCTTATTATACGATTTATTTATGAAATAAGCCATAAATAATTGCAAAAGATCATTTTAATAATTTCTGAAATTTTAGAAAATTTCCAGAAAGTTTAAAATTTTTGAATTTTAAATTTCGAATTTTATTGACTCATTTGGCCATATTTTGTTTATTTTTCCCGAAAATACAAGTAATTTATGAACAATAATGTAAAATCAAGTTAGATCATGATCAAATATTAGTAGAGACTAAACATTGATTCCTAAAGTAAGTTAGGATGATTAACTTGGACATAAATGAGATTTATGTAATTTTGATGATTTTAATAGTTAAAATCGCGCATATCCGTAAAAACCGTAAACAAATATGAGATATTTGCTCCCATAAGGCGATTTGGCATTAAAAATTGAGCATGTGCATACATATTTTATTATTGCAATTTATTTAATATGAATGTCATATTTTGAATGTTATTTATATAATTTGGAATTATGTAATTTTCTTAGTATGGCCTTAGTTTTAATCAATATTACCCGTAATGAAAGGGAATATTGATTCGGTTGTAATTTATGTGATCTCGTATCACGGGTTTGTAATTTAATTTAATTTTCAGTTTTACAATAGAATAGTTGTATTATTTTATTGTAATTCCGAAGATCCAAAAGACGGTGCCATACGGAAAGGAGTTCCGACAAGACGGTGTTTTCTTGGATGGCGTGCCAATGAAGTTCAAGGGACCAAGGAGTTGGTTTCCGAATTTGTAATAGTTAATTAGTTTTTACTATTACTAGGAAGGCCATACTAGGATTTTATTGCTTTATTGCTTTTATTTTTGCATTTTAATATGTTTGCATGCATAGCCAAATCGCCATAGACATGCATATTAGTTTAGATCGTTAAAAACGACCGTGTCAATTATAATTATCGAGTTCACCAATTTAATTCGCTTAAAGGAGATAGATAATAAATTGACAAGACCTCTATATTAAACAAAAACAATTGAGGATTAGCCTTACCAAATAGTAGAACCCATGAGCTTCTATTTCGTGGGGTGGTGCTAGTCCAGTGGGCAGTACGAACCCCATTACGTAGGATAAGTGGGGCGATGGGATGGATTCAGTCCAGTGGGCGGATCGCATCCCGATGCATTTGAAATTTGGTTTGTACTCAACGGAAGTGTAGAGGACCAGTGGTCAATGTGTTCCGGGCTAAGATGTATAAATTATGATTTGTCATCAACCAAGAGTTCTAGGGTAGAACCGGTTTATTTTAACCCACCAAACCATATTGTTGGGTCGGAGTTCCAGTGGTTCACGATTTCGATAGTATGGGTTTGGGTCTTGGAATCATTTATAAAATTGGATAGAGGTCATTTTATAGATGCATCAACTTAGTAAATATGTTTACAAGTTAAAAATGAAAATTAGAACGATTAGCATTTAATTTCTTCATATGTTCAAAAATTTTGTAGTCTCCGTATCAATATCAATCATGACTACTTCCACTACTACAAACTCTTCATGGTTACGTTCCTTCATGGATCGTTGTAAGCTAGAAAAGAATGGGGCTAACTTTGCCGATTGGGATGCCCAACTATTATTAGCGGCAGAGGGAGACGGTAAGACCGAATTCCTCATTGAAGAATCACCTCCTGAACCTGCAGAAAATGCCACCGCCGCGGCAAGACGACCTTATGATACTTATCAGAAGGAGTCTGCGGCAATCAAAAATGTTTTGATCTTCTCGATGGAGCCGGAACTCCAAAGGAGTGCCATAAAGATTGGCACGGCCTATGAGATCTACTCCAGGCTTGTGACTATGTTCTCAAAGGCTTCGAGAATTGTCCAATACGAGGCGGCATCGGCTTTCTTTGATCTCAACCTTAAGGAAGGGCAAAAGGCTAGCCCACATGTGCTCAAGTTAATTGAGCATGTAGAAACCCTAAGGATGAATCAAGTGGACATTCCTAAGGAACTTGTGATTGACAGAATCCTCCACTCCTTGTCTAAGGTAAAAACTTATGTACAATTCCGGGTGAATTTCAACATGAGGAACCAAGACATCTCTCTTGATGAATTGCACAATATGATCGTGCAAGCTGAAAGGGATATGGGACTAAATGTTAGTGCCCCTAAGGATGTGCTCAACATTAATGTTAAGAGCAAAGGAAAGTTCAAAAGGAAGGGTAAGGCAAAAGGGAAGCAACCTTCCAAAGGTTCAAAGAAAGTGTCTTCTGAGGCAAGCACCTCCAAATCCCAGAAGAGCCCTCATCAAGGGGCCAAATGCTTTTACTGCAATGGCAAAGGACATTGGAAGAGGAACTGTTCCAAGTATCTCAGCGATCTCAAAGCTGGGAAGATTCTTCCAGTTGGTACGATAACTATCCCGATTTTATGTTAATCTCAACTAATGTATTATGATACAAGTTGTGATGAGAATGCTCTTCTTACTTGAATTAGGGCATGAAAGCAAAGATAAGGGAAAAGAGAAACAAGCTTGATGGATCAAGGAGCTTTGTTTTTTCCGCTTATTTTGCTAATATTTCAAGTGTTGTAAGAACAATTTAAAAACCGTATATTATTTCCTTGTTGCACGAGGAAAGGTTAATCCTTTAGACAATTGGTTGTATTTTGGATAATGTGGTGACTTGGTTTTCAACCCAAGTCACTATTGGTTTTATATTTATGTTCTTAATTAGTTTAAACACTTGCAAACCTTAACATAAAATAGAATTGATCGTCACAATTCAATGTATGACCATTAAGATGAGATAAGTATAGGATACTTAATTCAAATCAAATCAAAATCAAATTAAGTTTAGAACTTAATTAAAGAGGAAAAGTTATCAACCATTCTAAACTATATATCTAAGCTTTAAAAACGAATATTTTCTGTAATAAATCATAAGGGTACACAAACCAACATCAAAGTCATTGCTTGTGGCCTTAGTAGCTATCTTTGGTAATAAAATGGGATTATTATTACAAAGATAGAGTGGGAGAAATTTGCAATGCCACAAATAGCATATGATAAGCACAATGGATATAATCTATTAGTGAATAGTAGGATTTATTGTGTTTTGGTTGTGTAAGAGATTTAGAAGGTAGATAAAGTTGTGGATAGGATCTACGATTTAGAAAATCTACACCTTATGGTTGTAAAAGGTAGATTAGGCTATGGATAAGATTCTACGCCTTATCATCCCAAAAGTTGTGGATAAGCCCAAAAGTTGTAGATAAGATCTACGGTCTGGTAAAAATCTACGCCTTATATCCCAACGGCCCCGGCCCTGGAGGATACTTCAAAAGTAAATTCTTGAAGTTTGTAAGGAAAAATTCTATACATGGATAAGATCCATGATAGAGTCCTCGTACAGTACAAGATAAGATAAATGTGGGGAACTGAAAGTTCCCACACACAGAAATTGTACACCATAAGAAAAGACTCTTATAGAAACTACGGGAGGACACTCGAAGAAAAATTATTCAAAAGATTTTGCAAAGGCTCAAGAAAGGGTTCTTGGATTTAGATGGTGATCTAAATGTGCCAATGCAAATTCTAAGAACCATGAAAATTATAAGATATACATGCTGATGAATGAGATTTGTTGAGAGAAGCATAAGCTGACATATGGATGTCTGCATTTATAAGATATAAATGCTAATAAATGGATTTATTGAGAGAAGCATGGGTTGACATGTGGATGCCAACAGTATACAAAGTTAAGGGTAACTTTGTTGAAAGTAGTAAGGTGATTCATTGAGAATGAATTCAGTAAACTCAATAACCACTTTTCAAAAGGGTATTTGAAAAGGATGTGACTATTAGCACATATGGTTAAGTCCCAACCATTTCAATTCATTAAATGTTAAGGAACATTGAATTGAGTGGGAGCTTTATGATTTACGGTTAAATGTAAAGTTCAGTGGGAGTTCTCGCTCCAGGATTTGAAGCTATTGAGTCATGGGTATGACTTCAGGATCTTCAGAATCAGGCAAGAACAAGAGTTTAGTGGGAGTAAACGTTATCTAAAACAACTCATTGCTTGTTTAAAATGAAGCATTGATACTCATGAAAGGTACACGAGTTTTTGGTTCTAGATGACATATTGATATGAATTAAATCTAATTAAGCATGGGATGTTTAGTTGAGATTATAAAAGACATCTTGTTAGTGTTAAGGTTGTTCATAGAGATGAAGATAGTATAACCATGATGGGATCATGGAAATTTATCGAACCTTAAGTACTATTGTTTGCACGTTTAAATTCGCTAATGTTTCCGCCATTAGTACGATCGTGTAAAGTGGATGCGCACCGCTTTAAGGACAACCCCTTGGAGCAGGTGTTAAATCAATGATTAAACCTTGATCAATTGTCAAAGTATTCTCCAATGAAGATGAAAGACAAATTCAAGATCTTGGAAGATAACTTAGTCGCATGGTAAAAGGTTTGCAACGACTCAAGTTCCAAGAAACCAAGCAAAGATTTGTGATAATCTTTTGCTTACATTCATTGACTATGCATCTCAATGACTTGTATTTTAACTACATGGTCATCACAAGATTCTACAAAATGTGTACGTTCACAAATTATGTAAAGGCATTGCTGTGGCTGGGAGTTACACAATGCACATAATCTTATTCGCTAGTCATAAGAATGACTTGTCTCTTTCAGAGGAAAGATCAATGTATGGATATGATCTGCAAAGTGAACGATCACTCGAACCGTGGTAAACCTGGTTTACTCAAAATGAAGATAATTACAATTTTAAGGGATGTAAACGAGAGACCCTAAAGCTGATTGTAAATTAAATGGTGTTCAAAGGTTGACCACTTGGATGGTGTAATCCACTAATTGTTTGAGTTATTTATAACTCACGAAAGGTCAAGTAAAATTCAAATGGGATGGTAAGACCATATTGAACCCCATTAAAGTGAATTGAATTATCATGACCTCGCCCCTAGTTGCTTAAGTGAGGTGACATCTCAATGCAACCGGATGTGTGATGCGATTGATGGCGAGTTCAATTGCCATAGAGTCATACGAGATGACTAATCGATCACCTAGGCATAGACATGTTAAGATACATTTGCCGGGCAAATGACCGCTGATAGAGCTCTGGCGTACTCTTATTGAAAGACTGCCTGGTCGTGGCGGGAGCATCTATCGTGTTTCACATGAGTCAGTTCTTGGACTAATGACTGTTCTCTGAGGTGGCATAGTTTTCAGATTAACTTTGATTTATGTCCTAACACCTTCGTAACTGGGGTTTATAAGGACATATTTTGGGTTATGATGGACTATGGCCAGCCGGAAGGAATAAGTCGATTAGGAATTGTCCACCCCTTGTCAGGGTTGAGAAATATCTCTAGGCCACTCGAGGAGAATAATAACTAGAAATGCGTGGCCACGCTCGGAAGGTATCTATGGTAGATAATTCCGGTCAGTAGTTATAACTCCAGATCGAGATAAACCACTCTAGATTTTAATCAATTGCCGGCACGACCTGAGAGGACGCCATGCATTGAGTGGGAGATAGTAATAGGGCAAGAGAATTGGTGACACACACTTGTCTCGGACAAGTGGGAGATTGTTGGAGGAAGTGTCCTCGACAATAGTGTGTTGACGTAATTAAAACTCATTTAAATGAAACACAACTGGGAGTGTTACTCTTTTAAAGTCAACTGATCAACATTTATCGATAATGATTGGCTGTCTAGAGTTTGACATTATCGTCATATGATGGTGGTGATCAGTTGATCCCTTAAGGTCATATCTTTAGGGAATTCCGTCTCAATGGAATAATTAATTAATATTGTATTAGATGCAAATTAATTAATAACTGGAAATTTTGGAAATAATTTTATATGACGAATATTTTTATAATAGGATTATAATAATAAAAGTCAAAGTAATAAAATCGTTTTATTCCTCGGTTTTTATTTATTCGTTTGGGAAACGATTAAATTGAGAATGAGCACGGTTGATCATAAAATTACAAAGAGTTGTAATTAAAATTATGATATTACATTTTATACAATGATAATTTCGAAATATAGGAATTATTATTTAAATGTAATAAATTTGTAAATTATGAATTTTAATAGTTAAAATTGCACAATTAACAAATTGGGTCATGTGTTATGAGACATGTGTGACATGTTACAAATTAACACAATTGACAAAGATAAAATGGGTCCATTTTAGAACCATTTCAGCCGTGTAGTATTAAGGTGGTATTGAGGTTGTGTGTGCATGATGATTGAGTGTGTAAGTGATCAAAGGTGTGTAAGACATGTAAGGAATCTTTGTTCCTTTTGGCATTGTGTAAGAGACCATGCATTGGCTTCTCTTGCTCTCTTAGGCCGGCCATGATGCTTGCTAGGCAAGCTCATGTGCTTATATAATCACCACTTACAACACTCATCTTTTTGCTAGTCTCTTTGGTTGTTGATTAACACACATCTCCCATAAACACTACCACTCCATTCTCTCATCTTAGTAAAATAGTTTTTACTAAGAAAATACTTATTTCCTATACTAATAATATTAAGAGTAATATTATTATTATTTCTAGTATACTTGTACTAATTTTCTAGTAACAAAATTAGTATTAGTTTGAGATCGGGTCCTTAATACGCATCTTTTGGAGACGATTTTTCTTAGATCGTTTAAGGGTATTTCGGTGGTTTGAAGACTCATATAATAGGTGATTATTGAGTATAAACCTTCTAAAACCAATGTAAGGACTATCTCATCTTATGATATCATCTTGCATGCATAAGATCTAATTTAAGTTTTATGACCTAAACTTAAAGAAACAAAACTCATTTTAGATTTGAGTATAAAATGTGGAACTTAGTTTCCAACAATAGTGTCATGGTTGGTGGCACAAACCCCTTGGGCACATTGATCAAGGCGATATTGTCGATGAATGGTGAATCTGCATAGCTGTCCTGGGAAGCTTTCTCCATTGGCCTTGGCATACCGGGTATCTTGGTGATCATGTCTTTCAACTCTTGGTAGCGCTGGTCTGAGAGACTGCCTACTCCAGGGAATGGATTGACTGGCGGAGGGAAGAAGCTTGAAGGGGCTCCTCCCCAGGGACCTGCAGTCGGGTTGATTGGCGGAGGGAAGAAGCCTGGAGGGGCTCCTCCCCAAGGTCCTGCGGCTGGTTGATTGGCTGGTTGATTGGCTGCCACGGACGAACTGAAGCCTGGTCCTGGATGCCAACCAACTGCTGACTGCGCTGGTGCTCCTCCTTGCCACCCTCCAGTGCTGGACTGGTTCACGGGTGCTGCTCCTACTGAGATCTCTGGCGTTCGCCCGATGGTAGGCTGCGGAGGGGTACCTGAAAAAATCAAAGGATCAGTCCCAGGGGGAAAACAAGGTGTAGGATTACCTGCAGGCTGAACTGGTCTGGACTGCGGTGCTCCAAACACAGATGAGTCCAGGTCCAGTATCTCTGGGCCACTGCTCGGGGTGGTGACACCTAGATCCAGCCTGGTGACGATCTCCTGGGGAATTGGCCGGTTCAACCCCGCTCTCCCAAAGGGATTGAAGGTCTGGCCAGGCCCTGGCTGCAACATTCTGAACGGCTGCTCTGGACGTGCGACTGCGGCGATCTGCTCTCTCAGGTCCAGATTGTCCTTCTTCAGGCCCTCAATGGCTTCCTGCAGAGCACTCATTCCCTAGACCACCATCTGCATCGGATCTGTACGGGGAGCCTGCGGCTGCTGGCCTGCTCCAGGCATCTGGGCTTCTCCACTCCTGTTAGGGCTGCTCTCTCTACTCTGCCTTGGGGAAGCAGACACAGGGGATGATCTGGGAACCTGAGGAGGTTTGCTGGATGGGACCACAACCCTTGAGGTTGTGGTCTGACTTACGACCAGGGGAGGTCCTGCGAGACCAACGGACACAGTAGGGTTGGTCCCACTGGACTGGGCTGGCATGCTCTGAGAACTAGAAGGGTTGGCTTTGGTCCCAGACATGCTTGTTGTGACGAGATAACGATTTTAAATATTGGAATGCACACTATGCCCCACGGTGGGCGCCAAATTGTTTTTGTAAAATTTCTACCGGGTCGAGTTTTTGTGATGCGGGTCAAAGTGTCAACCAATATGAGGATTTACGTAAAAAACGAATATGAAAATTAAAGAGATGAAATAACGACGCAAGAGATTTTTGGTGACGCGGAAAAACCCGTTGAGGGAAACAACCGCGGGGGGAACGGAATCCCACCAATATTTTTACTATGATCGAGTGATTTCACTGCTTTGTATGAGTACAAGTGTTTGCGTAAGTAGTAAAGTTTACAGCGTATGAACTGAATGAATAAAAAATGCCCTAACCTTTCCTTTTATAGCTGCGGATTTTAGCTCAACCAATTCTGCTCTGGCCCTGGAATTTAGGAGTGAATATAGGGGGATATTGCTTTAGTGTTTTGACCCATTCTCCTACTCCAACAGCTCTTTTCCTGCGTCTGGTCTGCTTCTGTGATGGGCTGCTGCTTCTGAGACTACTTATGGGCCCAACATTGTGATGAGGATTTTTGGGCTAAACAAACTACACTAATGAGACTAACAAATAACAATAACGTGTAAATAAACATAATAAATTAACAAAGATGAAAACTTTCATTAAACCAAACATAAACACAATCTAAACTATAAACTTGAAATAAAATGCAATAAAAATGAGGGATAAGAGCAATTATACCAAACTTGAATGGAGATAAGCATTAAAGGATGGATCTAGAAAATGAATTACCAAAGTTTTGAACTTGAACACAAATTAATTGAGTAATTGAAAATAATTAAAAGAAGAAAAATAAATAAAATAAACTCCATACTCCTACTGTTGTCCTTTTCTAAAAAAAGAATGCTGTGTGCCTCCTAATTCTTGTCTCGATTCCGAAATGCCGAAATGTTGCTCCTGCCCCAAAAAATTCTTGAGGGTTGCTTGGCTGCTTGTTTTCATTCTTTTCAATTCCTTCACGTGCACGCTCAAAATTGAAGAGAAATGTCACATGCCTAGCTTTGGCCCAACAACCACGAGATGTAACGTGAGAATGATCGGCCCAAGTTTCCGTTTTATTTCATGTTCGTCTTTCTTTAATCCGTCTTGAATCGATTTTCATACCCGAACTTGATACCTTTTTTACTTTTCCGTCTTGACTCGATCTTATTTCTCATTTTCCGTCTTCGTTCATGAAATAGTTCCTAAACAACACTAAAACGACCAAAATAATGGCAAATTTCACAAATCTAACAATTATTCACAATAAATAAAATAAAACTAATAATTACTAATTAAATAGTAAAATGAGCTATTTAATCAATTAAACACGCAAAATCGAGTCGGAATAAGGTATAAATGAGCGGTAAAATGGTACCAAAATAGTACTCATCAAATATCCCCACACTTAAACCTTACTCGTCCTCGAGTAAGCTCAAAAATTAAACTAAGACACTTAATATAAAAGGCTAGCTACACTAATAAAATCCGATGGTAGGCAATTAACGGGCCTCCTCCGTCCCTTCAACTGACACCGAAATGCAATGAGGTATGCATCCTTTGCAAGGCAAGTGGGGGCTTGCGAGAAAATTTTGACACATCAAACAATTAATAAGCACAAGTCAACACATAAGATGCATCACAAAAGAGAAAAGCCGCTTTCCTCATCTAAGCGACGGAAATCAACTAAAAAAGAACAAATTCAAAATCATAAACTCCCTCACAAATACTAATTCAACAAGTCACTAAGACAAAAAGGATGACAACAAAACACCACCAAATAATGCTAAACTAGGCTACTTTCATAACCACTATCCAAATACTTTCCTCAAGGGCGATCGGATGGAATGGAATGATAATCCCGCGATGTTAGAGGCAAAAGATCCAACAAGTCTAGATTCTTCACATAGTAAAGGTCATGGGTCGTCCCAAGATCGACAAGACGGCATGGCAAAATTTGGTTTTTAGAGTGAAATGCTCAAATCAATGCAAAATGGTAGATTTCATTCAAAACTTGACCTCATTCGATTTTTCATTTCTTTCTCATTTCATGAGTTAAGATGGGGTTTGTCCCTTGATGCCCGTCGTTGAGGGTATCAAAGATAAAATTTATAATTCCTAACTTTAACAATAGATAGTGAAAGTCAGGGACGAACCACAGAGAGGTGGGGAATGTTTATTGTTTGGTGTTAATGTTTAAAGGTAACAAATTTGGGGGTTTGATTGGTTGTTTACTAAATCTAAAGCAAGGATTAAAATAAAACAAGAAATAAAGATGAGAATTAAATATATAAAAAAGGGATGCTAGGATGTTTGGGGTAATAAAAAGCTAAGGTAATATAAATCCTAAGGTCAACATGTATTGCAGTCGCGTAAGGGGTGTAACATATCCTTTCGTTTTATGGTACCTAATAGCTCCTTTCGGCCTATGCTATTAGTTCCTAGGTCTCACAATTATTGGGTGTCAACAATAAGGGTGATTCCTAAATCCTAGGTCACATACCTTTCAGTCTTAAGTAACCTAGCCGTCTTAAGGTGTAAACCAATGCCCTTCCCGCATCTCTCAATCTTGGGTAGGTCATTACTAACGTCCTACAAGTCTCCTTTCAGTCTCATTGTAGGATATTATAGTCAACAAGGAAAGACGAAACAGGATTCATGCGCGAGTGGTCGACCGACCAGCTATTCCAGTCGGCCGACCACCGCCTCGGTCGACCGACCCACTATTTGAGTCGGCCGACCGCGGCTCTGCTACAAGTCGGTCTCGGAATTTCTACTACCTACGCATATTCATCCCCTACATCCTAACATATGAAATTTAGCTACTCATGGTTATTAAGACGATTATAAAATTGGGAATAAACATGGTAAACATAGTAACTAATCTAAACATGCGAGTTTCAATAAAGCTTGGGAATCTGACTTAAACGAATGCAATAGTAATAAGAACAATAATAAAACTAGATTAAAAGAGTAATTACCAGAATCGGGATTAAGGCAGAAAGGAACAAACTTTATTGATGAATGCTTGAGAATTATTGAAAGATTACAAATAAACTAAAGAACTGAACTAAAACTGAATGATTAAATCTATCAAAACTGAATTATTGAATATGAATGTCAATTGATACTAAACTTCGATGATGTAACCCTAATTACAAGATTAGCTTATATAGGGCTTCAAAATTAGAGTTTCCTAAAGACTCCTACTCCTAAATACTTTCCGAAAACTGTTTCTGGGCTTCGCTGAGGTCGGTCGACCACTTTGGTGGGTCGGTCGACCTCTTTTACGGACTTAATTGAATTCTTGGGCTTTTCTTCAAGATTTGGACTTTATAGAAATTAGGCCTGATCGGCCGACCCGTTTTGTTGGTCGGTCGACCGCTTCCGCAAGGAATTCTTCGGTTTTCTTCTTGCTTTGAGTTTTGGCACTTTAATTAAAGATTCCAGTTGACTTTCCTTCGTTCTTTAATTACGCAAAAGACTTGAGGACATGAATTTGGTGCTAAATCGTCCCTTTTCCGCATAAATCTGCAAAAGTGCATAAAAATACGAAAGTACACGATTGTTGGAAAATAAGGGCTAAAACATAGTAAATGAGCGACCAAATGCGTGTAAAAATAGATGAAAAACATCATAAAATAGACACGCATCAAATTCCCCAAACCAAACCCTTGCTTGCCCTCAAGCAAGAAATAGACTCGATCTTAACTAATGGAACGATTTCAATCTCAGAGCGAAATTTACATGTAAGCCTTAACCAATGCCAAGTACAAAAATGAGAAAGTATATAAATCATGCAAACGAGTTATGGTGTCGTCAAACATGCAACACTAGAGACTATAGAGACTTTATACTATGGACTCTCGCGGTACGCTCGAGACACTCATGAAGCAAAGGGTGAATATATGTAAAAGATAGAAAGAAGTATTTTGTCATGACACTCACCTAACTGCGACCCATGAAAACATGCCTGCAATCTAACGTGAACAAGAATTCTACAACTATGTATAAAAAACTCATTAAGTGACCTGGATACATGCAATTTGAGGTAACGAAAGATATGTGAGGTAAAAGGTAAAAAGTGGTTAAGATGTTTTTTGGATATGTGGGGTTTAGTAGCCAAGCTAGTAAAGCCGATTTCCCAACAACATATTTCACAACTCTTGAAATCAAGAAAGTGCTCTTTTGTAGCACAACTCTCACATGAAATATAAGAAAGGATTCCCCAATATTTTTGAATGAAGTACGGGAGTGATAACAAATAAAAGAAAAGGATTTTAGAACGAAATTTGCATTCTGATGCTGACAGTTGGTCAGCCGACCCATGAAGAAGGTCGGTCGACTGACTTTTGTACGTTTTTGACTTTTTTCGTTTTTCTTTTCTTTCTTTCTTTTTCTGAATTTTTCTGTTCCTTTTATTTTCTTTCTTTCTTTTCTTTCTCTTTTTGCTCAAGATAGCATATAAACCAAGATGCCTCAAAAGTCAAACCAAAGACCACAAATACTAGCTTGGAAGGGTAGGCTAAGTATGGGATGTAGTTTTGGGGGAATAAAAAGGCAAATTTGGCTATGTGAAGCTTATGGGTAATCATGAGAAAAAGGATCCCAAATGCACGTATCAAGATTCACAAAACGAGATAGTAAAACAAGTATATAGCAATTCAAGTTCATGTTTATGCATATTGATGTAACATGTTCCAAGGGGAGTACTACTCACATCCTAGACAACTGATTTAAGAATGAAACCAGGAATAAGGCTCTAAAACTCAGAATGTATAGTAGGTTGCCAAGGTATAAGTCAAGTCTCAAGATATACAAATTGACAAAAACACGTAGATATGCAAAAGACTCTCCTACTAAAACAAGTTGACAAGGCAAGGTAAAGGCATAAACATGTGAAATAGCATAAATCATCCTTGAAATACTTTCGTTCCGACTCGACCTATATGCTAAAATAAACGTGCATTTTTTTGAATTTTTTTTTTTTTTTTTTTTTTGTATTGGTAAGGAGAATAAAGAAAAGAACGATGCAAGACAGAAATGCAATAAACGTGTGACAAAATGCAATGCATGTGACACGAAACCATTCCCCAAACCAACCCGCACAATGTCCCCATTGTGCAATAGCCTAAGTAAAGGTTTCAGAAAATTAAAGAAAAGATGCGAATAAAATAAAAACTAAGGAAAAATTGGAAAGAACTCACTGGATTAATAGATGTATGAGAAAAACTTCCCCAAACCAGCGTAAGCTGGGAGGTTTTGGTGGCCAGCAATGCCACTTAAGTACCAAAGAATGGTTGCACGGTTCCCGAGGAAGAAACGAACTGACTGCGACAGACAGGTAGGTCGACCGACCAAAAGAACAGGTCGACCGACCTTCCTGCAGAAACAGGAAATTCAGCGAAACTGAGACTAGGTCGACCGACTGGTGTATCTGGTCGGTCGACCCCTCTGTGTCCCAGCGGTCTTCGTTTCTTCGTAAAAAACTGAAAAAGCAAGAAAAGTATATGCGCCCGCAAATGCGCGAGATTCCAGAAACAAGTCTAAAGTCTTAACTACGTAAGTATAAAGAAAAAGTTCTAAAACTACGAGCAAACCAAATTAAAAAAAAAAATCTCACACAACAAAAAGTAAATTGTCTTTAAAAACTGAAACTTGAAACAACTATCCGCTAAAGATGCGGAAAATATCCGACCACGGCTTTTGACGACACGTCGTAGTCTCCACAGTGTTTGCTGGTGTAGCAAAACACATCCTTTTTCCGCCGTCGCAAAGCATATGCGACGGTCTCTCCTCTTGAGCTTGCCTCCTCTTTTTCTTCTCTTCCCGATCCACGACATCCGGGTCTTCATCTTCTTTATAGCTTAAGCATCCCATTCCTCCTCTCTGGACTATGACCTCCTTCAATTTGGGTTTCCCAAAACCAATTCCTGTACTAGCCACAATAGAAGTGTCCTCCATATTGCTCCCAATCTGGGGCGGAGGTGTAAAAACAGATACAGGAACAGGCAATAAAGTAGGAGAAGTAGTGATGACCTCATACTTCTTTTCAGAAGTGATAGCATTACATGTGATGGGGGTCATGGCATCCTTCTTCCTATAAGATAGGCCATATATAATAGAATGCTTCCCTACTTTGAAGGTTAAAGTCCCAGAGCCTACATCTATAATGGCACCTGCGGTGTGGAGGAAAGGTCTTCCTAGTATAATAGGTATATGGGCATCCTCTGGGATGTCCAAAACTACGAAGTCAACTGGGAAGAAAAACCTGTCAATACGCACAGGGATGTTTTCCAACACCCCTATAGGTTCCATAGATGTGCGATCTGCCATCTGGACTGTCATACTGGTCACTGCAAATTCGGTCATTCCTAATTTCAAGGCAACGCTTAGGGGCATGACACTTATACTGGCACCTAAGTCGCATAAAGCCTTCTTAACTGGGAAGGTTCCTATATTGCAGGGGACGGAAAAACTACCAGGGCCCTCTAATTTGTGAGGGGCAATGACATGTGTTAAAAAGCTGGATGACTCTTCAGTGAGGGCCACCGACTCAACCTTTTCTAGAGACCTCTTTCTTGACAAAAGCTGTCTCATAAATTTAAGATACGAAGGAACTTGTTGAACTAATTCTAGAAACGGGACCTGAACATTTAATGAACGAATCACATCCTTAAATTTGTCAAAAGATACCTGATCCTTCGAAGGCACGAGTCTTTTTGGGAAAGGAGCGGTTGAAGACTCAGTATTTGCAGCCCTTTTCAGAAACCTAGGGGTCTTATCACCCCTGAAAAGAAAATCCCTTAAGTTATTCGGTAATTCGGGACGAAAAGGAGCTTCTGGTTCTGCCTCGGTGGTCGGTCGACCGTCATCTTCGGTCGGTCGACCGCTCTCCTGTTCCGCGGAAATTTTTTGATTCTGCTCTGAGGTCGGTCGACCGTCATCGCTGCTACTCGGCTGTTTTTCTTTCTCGCTCCCCACTTTAGCTCCACTTCGTAGGAATATAATGTTTAGAGTCTCTTTTTTCTGGTCCGTTTTGGTCGGAAGTTGACCCGGAGCCCTAGTATCATTCTTGCCCGCGATTTGAGCAATCTGAGACTCTAACATCTTCATTCCTGCCTCTCTAGCCTGAGACTCCTTCTGAACCAACCCAATAAGATTTTGGATAAGAGTGTCTGTGTTGGGTGGTGGATTAGAAGGTGGTTGAGGGTTGAAGGGTGGTTTTTGAAAACCTTGCTTATGTGGGGGGATATAAGTGGAATTTTGCTGAGGTTGCATATGTTGTGGGTTAAGAACATTCTGGCTTGTCCACCTCAGGTTGGGATGGACATTATTATTATTTGGGTCATAGAAATTGTTCCCACGATAATGTTGAAAAGCGGCACATGTTTCATTGGATGAAGTACAGAATTTTGACACGTGCCCTTCTCCACCGCACCTCTCACAAGCAAAGGGTCCGTCTTGAACGGCGTTCACCTGGTAAATTCCTCCCTTGCTCCCACTTCCTAGATCGAACTTCCCTCCAGCCTCTAATTTTTCCAGTTTGGCCGTCAAGGCCTCAATAGCTGCTAGGTTATATTCGGATTTCCTTTGATTTCCTCTGGAAGTTCCATGCTCAGCACAGTGTACAGCAATATCTTCTAACAATTTGAGACCCTTAGTCTCTCCTGAATTATCTTGGAATCTCCCATTAGCTGCAGCATCTAGATAGGCCCTGTTGTCATCATAGAGGCCATTGTAGAACTGGTTACAAAGAAACCATTGTTCGAATCCGTGATGTGGTATGGATCGAACAAGTCTCTTGAACCTGTCCCACGCCTCACTAAAGTCCTCATTGGGGCCTTGCTTAAAGTTTGTGATCTGCGCCCTTAAATCATTAGTCTTTGATGCGGAATAGTACTTCCTGTAGAATGTTAAGGCTAGGGTGTTCCAATCCGTGACTCCCGCAGCAGTGCGGTCTAAATCTCTGTACCACTCTCTCGCAGCGTCCCTAAGAGAGAAGATAAACATGGTCTGCTTAATCTGGTCCTGCGTCACTCCTTCTGGGGGTGCAATAGAGCATATGTAATCTGTGAAGATTTCAATATGCTTTACAGCATCCTCATTGGCCGAGCCTCCAAATTGGTTTCTTCCAACCATAGTAATGTAGGCAGGCTTGGCCTCGAATGGCTTCCTAGTACCTGCAGGTAAAGTGAACCCTTGTATAGGTCTTTTGCCTGAGGCATGGAGTGACTGGCAATAGTAGCTTCCTCTGTCATGTTTTCTTCTTCTTTAGGAAAAACTGGAAAGTAGGTAAAAGGTGGTGTTCTTGGTGAAAGTGGATTGTTGGGTGAATTTGGTTGTGAAGGTGGTGTTTTTGGTGAAGATGGTAAAAATGGTTGTTCAAATAAGTCTTCTTGAAATAAGGAAGATGGTGAACCTCCCTCCTGATTTGCTAGAAGTTGCTTTCTCCTTTCTCTAAGAGTCCTCTCAAGCTCGTGGTCAAGTGGTAGGAGTTCTCCTTGAACTGACCTGCGCATAAGATGGAAACTACAAGAAAATGGTGAGAAGGTTTAAGGAACAAAAAGTTCCTTAAACAAAGAGAAACAAAAACAAAAACAATAAACACTGGCGTCACCTCCCCGGCAACGGCGCCAAAATTTGATGCCCGTCGTTGAGGGTATCAAAGATAAAATTTATAATTCCTAACTTTAACAATAGATAGTGAAAGTCAGGGTCGAACCACAGAGAGGTGGGGAATATTTATTATTTGGTGTTAATGTTTAAAGGTAACAAATTTGGGGGTTTGATTGGTTGTTTACTAAATCTAAAGCAAGGATTAAAATAAAACAAGAAATAAAGATGAGAATTAAATATATAAAAAAGGGATGCTAGGATGTTTGGGGTAATAAAAAGCTAAGGTAATATAAATCCTAAGGTCAACATGTATTGCAGTCGCGTAAGGGGTGTAACATATCCTTTCGTTTTATGGTACCTAATAGCTCCTTTCGGCCTATGCTATTAGTTCCTAGGTCTCACAATTATTGGGTGTCAACAATAAGGGTGATTCCTAAATCCTAGGTCACATACCTTTCAGTCTTAAGTAACCTAGCCGTCTTAAGGTGTAAACCAATGCCCTTCCCGCATCTCTCAATCTTGGGTAGGTCATTACTAACGTCCTACAAGTCTCCTTTCAGTCTCATTGTAGGATATTATAGTCAACAAGGAAAGACGAAACAGGATTCATGCGCGAGTGGTCGACCGACCAGCTATTCCAGTCGGCCGACCACCGCCTCGGTCGACCGACCCACTATTTGAGTCGGCCGACCGCGGCTCTGCTACAAGTCGGTCTCGGAATTTCTACTACCTACGCATATTCATCCCCTACATCCTAACATATGAAATTTAGCTACTCATGGTTATTAAGACGATTATAAAATTGGGAATAAACATGGTAAACATAGTAACTAATCTAAACATGCGAGTTTCAATAAAGCTTGGGAATCTGACTTAAACGAATGCAATAGTAATAAGAACAATAATAAAACTAGATTAAAAGAGTAATTACCAGAATCGGGATTAAGGCAGAAAGGAACAAACTTTATTGATGAATGCTTGAGAATTATTGAAAGATTACAAATAAACTAAAGAACTGAACTAAAACTGAATGATTAAATCTATCAAAACTGAATTATTGAATATGAATGTCAATTGATACTAAACTTCGATGATGTAACCCTAATTACAAGATTAGCTTATATAGGGCTTCAAAATTAGAGTTTCCTAAAGACTCCTACTCCTAAATACTTTCCGAAAACTGTTTCTGGGCTTCGCTGAGGTCGGTCGACCACTTTGGTGGGTCGGTCGACCTCTTTTACGGACTTAATTGAATTCTTGGGCTTTTCTTCAAGATTTGGACTTTATAGAAATTAGGCCTGATCGGCCGACCCGTTTTGTTGGTCGGTCGACCGCTTCCGCAAGGAATTCTTCGGTTTTCTTCTTGCTTTGACTTTTGGCACTTTAATTAAAGATTCCAGTTGACTTTCCTTCGTTCCTTAATTACGCAAAAGACTTGAGGACATGAATTTGGTGCTAAATCGTCCCTTTTCCGCATAAATCTGCAAAAGTGCATAAAAATACGAAAGTACACGATTGTTGGGAAATAAGGGCTAAAACATAGTAAATGAGCGACCAAATACGTGTAAAAATAGATGAAAAACATCATAAAATAGACACGCATCATCCCTCGTGTGCTAATGTCTTTTGCTTTCGCCAATCGCTTACTAGGCAACCGGTTAACCTCTAGACAATAGCTTATCGGGGTGACAATCACTCTGTCTTTGGGCGGTCGAATTCACAACCATGTGGGAAGCCAAATAAATGGCTACCCTCCAAAGCACATCGAAGTGGTACGCCTCCATCAAAACAACATGTTTTTATTCCTTTTCAACAACTTTTTTCGAGGTTTCTTTTTCATTCAAAACATTTCCACATCTTGGAATCATTGAAAAGAGCATTCCTAATTTATTCATGAAATTTATTTTTGGGTTGCCAAACCGCCAAGTCTAACAAGGTCACCAAGACAGGCTAATCAAAACCATTTCGCATCTCGGGGTTGGACAAGGTGACTCACATGCAAACCCTTGACTCAGCATTGGATCATGGTTTGAAAGATACTAGCAAAGCACAACCTAGGGTGTTTCAAAACCATTCTAAAAGGCAAAGTCACAAGTAGAAAGATTATTTGCAATGGCCTAAACGATTTTGTCAAAGTTCCCAATTAGGCATTTTCAAAACACGTTCCTAAATGAAACTATATGCCAAGAATGCAACTAATATAAACATGTTATAATGCAAATGAGTCTACCAAACTACATGCCAAGCAAAACTAATGCATCTCCTAACAGCACAAAAGCACACAAACCACACACAATCTCCACAATATACTCCACATCCTCCATATACAAGCCCATCCTCTTCAATTGTAACAAAAGAATGAAAATGAGAGTGAAATAGGGGTTGGAGCGATCATACCATGGCGTCTTCACAATCCAATGCGGTGCTCAAGTAAGTGTTGCCTATGCGAAAGGAGAGAAAACAAGCAAAAGTATATACAATTCTACGCTAATAAGATAAAGACATGTTTTTGAATTTTTCAAATTTTTCAAATTTGTATGGTATTTCTTTTTAATAAAACGAATACGAAATGAATTCCCTCCCCACACTTAAAATGTACATTGTCCTCAATGGACCAAATGTAGGGAGGAGATAAGAAAGCAAAGCATATTTTTTGGATTTTCAAGATTTTTTTCTTTCAAAATTCCCTCCCCACACTTGAGACGGGCATTGCCCTCAAAAATCAAGTATAAGAAGGGAGAATAGGGACAAAAATGCTAGATGCGAGTGACTCATGTAAAAAGGCATTCAATGAACGCATTAGTTTATCGAATGAAATGGACCAATCCTCGCCAAAGTGGTCATAGGCCATCATGGGCAACAAGTGAGACTAATAGTACCTATAGGGAACAAGACAAGTCATAAGCAACGAATAAGCATATATGAGCCTACTGAAAGCATCAAACTCACCCCAAGTCTTGTCATGACGTTCCAAAGGTGTAGGAGGAAGGCCAAGACTCGTCACATCATGGACCTCATCACAACATTCGTTTATGTCCCCTCCAAGAGTGTTGATTTTGTCCCCATTTTCACAAATTTCAAGCAAGTAATCGTCATGGAACAAATTAACCTCTTTGAGGGGAACTTCACAATCACAATCATCAAAAATTAAAGCAAACAAAGGAGTAAGAGAAATGAGGTCTTCATGATCGGTGGATGATAGATGTGACTCATCCTCAATACAAAAGCAAACCTCAAATCTCTCAAAAAGAGGGTCATCAATGATCTCAAATTCCTCATAAAGGCTTTCAGGCTTGTAGTCCTCAAAAGGGGTTTCTACCCTTTTCTCTTCCTCACAATTCTCACTGCCATTATCCTTCTCCAACTCGAGAATCATCCTTTCATCACACTCTCTTCCCAACAACTCATCATCATCCTCAAACAAGGATACATACTCGAACTCACTTAAGTGCAATGACTCCACAACTCCCTCTCCACGTAACTCAATCACATCATCACACTCAAACCTCATAACCTCCATCTCACACTCATCACTCATCAAATAATCATCCAAGGGTTCTTGAGGAGCATAAGAAGAACAAAAGTCAACGTCATCGCCACAATCACTACATGACATATAATTAGATGAGGAAACATGCATGGCATCATTTGAGTAAAAAGGAGTATGGTATGATTGAACATTGTGCATATTATCATCATATTTCATCATATTCTTATACATAGGAGATGGGGATGCATATAAAGAACAAGCATTAGAATCATGTCCCAAATAACCACATATACCACAAGAAATGAAAATGCATACACATCACTCTTAATTAGGGAGGGAGGAACAACATAATTGTGTTGAACATTGTGAACATAAGAGGGAGAATCAACCTCAACTTGTGGTTCAACCAATCTTGTCACTCTCCCAAACCCACAACTAGCATCGGTCATAGCCACTTTCTCAAGCAAAGATCTTGCCTCATCATCACCCAATCATAAAAGGCACCTCCGGCCGAAGCATTTATCAATTCTTTAACGGATTGATGTAAATTGTTAAAGAAAGTTTGCATAATTAGCCAAATTGGGATCCCATGATGAGGACAAGATATCAAAAGTCCATTTAACGTTTCCCAAGCCTCACTCAAATTCTCAAGCTCGCCTTGATGAAAAGAAACGATCTCATTTCTTAGTTTAGCGGTTTTCGAAGGAGGAAAATATTTGGCAAGAAAGGCTTGGGCAAGGTCATCCCAAGTAGAAAATGTGCTAGGAGGGTGAGAATATAACCATTTCTCGGCTCCATCCCCAAGAGTAAGAGGAAAAAGCATAAGTGAGTCAGAAAAACCCATTCTTTCTCACCAAAAGACATTTTCTATTAAAACGTTTAACATGGTCAAGCACACACTCATTAGGTAACCCACAGAATGAATCTTTTTCAAAGATCTCAACCCACTCCGGATGTAGCCCAAGCTCCACATCCTCTCCAATATCAATTGGAGAGTCACACAAATTTGGATCAAGTCTACTATGGTCACGTAAAGTCATGTGTGAAGACATGCTAACAAGAAAGACTCTAAATGCAAGTAACTAAAACTAAAGATGCAAGAAATAAAGAAACAACATATTTTTTTTCTTTTTTCAAATATTCTTTTTTTTTTCTTTTGTTTTTGAAAAAGCAATAAAATGACTAATCCTAAAACTCAACAAAAACTTATATCTAACAAAGCACCATCCCCGGCAACGGCGCCATTTTGATGGCCAGTTTTTGTCGTCAATTCCGGCACCAAAAACAATTTGTAAGCTCCCAAATTAAGTAGTATAATTTAGGGTCGAACCCAAAGGATGGTGGGGTTAGGCTATAAATCTCGTTTTAGTTCTAGTTTAGTCGGTCAACAAGATTGATTTGTATTCTAAATTCTAAACTAACAAAATAAATTAAGTAAACAACTAAGTAAACACAATGAGAGAAAAGGCTAGGGTCTCGGGGTCACTCAAGTAGGATGGGTCTAGTTTAAGTCGATATAAAAGCAATAACGGAGGGTGAAGGCTAGGTGTGTCCTTATCTCTCGATATGAGGCGGTCCTTGGGTCAAGTCTAGTTGAACTCTCTTCCTAACTAATCCCAACCCACTTATCTAGAACGGTCCAACTAAGCCCGACTTTCGCCGCAAATAAGTCTAACCAAACACAAGGAGAGCCAAACTCTCGTCCAAGCAATCCGACAACATGTTCAAAGCAAAAGATAAGAGACCAACATCCAACGAAATATGTAAACAATTGAAGCTATGAACATGGATATTTTGTCTAGGCAAAGCATAAGCATTATACTTGTTAGGAAATGTGTCCTCAACAATAGTGTGATCACGTCAGTGAATATAAATCACTGATAAATCTGCAATAAGAATACTCATGGGATGATTCTTTTCATACAGTCGACTGATCAACACTAATCGGTGATGATTGGCTTGCTAGAGTTTGACATTACTGTCGTATGACGGTGGTGATCAGTCGATCCCTTTAGGTCACACCTTTAGGACAGCTCTATTAATAGAAAATGATGTGACTGTATATTGATACGAGTTATATCGATCCTAGTTTATATTTCGTGTATGGAGTACATTTATAATACGATTATAAATTATAAAATTTTAGTGAATGAATTTTCATTACTAAAATTAATATGTTTATGAAACATTACTTAAGAATGAATATATTTATATTAGAAATGTTTTAATATAATTTATAAAGATAATAATCGGATTATTATTTTATAAGAATTAAAGTTTAATTAGTTAAACTTATGAAATGTTTTACAAGTTCAATTTATAATTGATAAAATTGAACCTATTGTGAGGTATGGACCGTGTGACATTAGGACACACTACACATTTTACAATTAGTGTAAGTGTAACATTTTATATGATAAAATTAACAATAAAATATTTTAAATTATTATTGTGCATGAGATGCCAAGTGGTGGTTTGGTGCCCATGCATAGGGCACCCTAACCCACCCGGCCATTAGCATAAAGAAGGGAAAAAGAGGTGTTTTCCTCTTCTCAATATTCATTCATCATTTTAGTTTTTGCATGAGGTTATTAGAATAAGCAAGAACAAGTTTTCTCTCTTCTTCTCTTGACCGTGCATTTGCTTCTCCCTCACAATCAATTAGTTGATTTTATAGTATAATTATTATAAGATAATAATAATATTAACTAGGTTATTTGTGTGAGTTTCTAGCAAAATCAAACACAAATTTTATTAGAGTGTGTCTTGGTGTTTACTTCTTGGAGGTCTTCTATTTTGGGGACTAAGGAGGATCATACCGTGATATTAAGCTCAAGAACAATCAAAGAAGGTGTCTTTGATTGTGCCCTATTTTAGCCGAAATCAAGCAATATAAGGATTAATTTTCTTCTCTTAAATCTCGGCTATTTTTGTTATGCATGCAATAAGATCTTTACATTATGAGATAATAATTAGTATGACTAAATTTATTTTGAGTTTAAGAAACCCAACAGTAATGACTTTATTTTATTCATTATAATAAGTTACATTATCATTTACTTTGATATTATGCCTCAAGAAACTAGATGGTAGAAATTTCATAGTCTGATGGTCCTCCCTAAAGGTCTTGGATTATGAGGGTGTTACACTTATCCGATGTAACAAGGTCCGTACTGCCCAATGGACTAACACCACCTCATAAAATAGAAGATCATGGGTTCTACTTTTTGGTAAGGTTAATCTCAATTAAAATATTTAATATAGGTCATGTCAATCTATTATCTATCTCATTTAAGTGAACTAAATCGGTGATTACAGCAATAATTATTTTTGACATGGTCGATGAAATGATGAAATATGCATGTTTACTTATGGCGATTTGACTATGCATGTAACATATTAAGAAGCAAAGCATTAAGATTAATAAAATTCCTAGTATGACCTTCCTAGAAATAGAGAATTATTAATCTATTACATATTTGGAAACTAACTCTTTTGGTCCCTTGAACATCATGTGATCCACCATCCAACACCGTCTTCATCGGAACTCCTTTCCGAAAGGCACCGTCTCTTGGAATCGCCGGGATTACAAAATAAAATAATACAAAACTATTCTATTAAAGTAAAATCTAAATCTATTAAATTACAAACCGGTTATACGAGATCACAAAAAAATTTACAACCGAATCAATATTCCATTACATTACGGGTAATATCGATTAAAACTGCAACAACCCAACCCACCACCGTCGTAACACAAACCCAATAAGATGAGTATACACTTTTGGACCTATTTATTGTCCTCATTTAAGCCCAAAAACACAAGGCTTTGTTACTTGGTGGTGGGTCGAATCTATTATAAATATATCACGAGCCTCTCATTCTACCGATGTGGGATAAACTCCACACACCCACATTCTACCGATATGGGACAAATCTCTCATGGAGTATTACAAAAACTAAGGTCATACTAAGATTACATAATTCAAAATTACGTAATTAAATTAATCAGCAATAAAATATGCAAATGACATGCCAAATTAAAAGTCAAATCGCCCTATTTAACTCATATCGTATATTTTCATTCAAGTTTTTAATAAACTCGCGATATTAACTCTTAAAATGCACCAAATACTAAAATCACAATTTAGTCCAAGTTAATTAACCTCACACACTTAGGACTCAAAAATTAGTCATTACTAAATTTTTTACCATAATTTAACTTGTCATATCAAATATGTTCATTTTATGACCTATTCATAACTTTTATGAAATAAATTCAAGTTAAATTAAAATAATTTTAATTTTTAAATTTTAAATTTTTGAATATTCTGAAATTATCCATGACACTCATAATGTCCAAAACTTAAGTTAAAATTCTCGGTTTTATCAAATAAAACATCTAAAGGATATGAAAATTAATTCTATTAAATTTTCAACTTCAGATATGATTAATATAATATAAATTCAACCTAAAATAATTTTCTCAAGTAATTTAATCTGTTTTAGCTGTTTTTGCCAAAAATAGTCACTATTTATGTCATTTTTAAACTAAAAATTCATAAATCATGCATAATAAGCTCAAAAAAGTTTAAAATGTACACACACTGAGTAAATAAAGCATACGAAAACATATTAAGATTTCATGGCCAGATTCACTGTTTAGCTTTTTTTTTCACCAATTAGCCTCATAATATGACACTTTATCTTATAAAATTCATATTACATGCAAAATAAACGATTTTATTCTCAAAATTTACATACAGTAGTTAAATATTTCATGTGAGGTCATATAAAAATTTCAAGGTCAAATTCGAAGTTTAACTATTTTTAGTTTTGGAACCTCAATTTATAGCATTTTATCTCATAAAAATTATAAATCATGCAAAATAAACTCAATTTATCCTAAATTTTACCGTCTACATGCAAACATTGCATATGAGGTTACATAAAAATTTCAAGATCATATTCGAAGTTAAAGTCTTTTCAGTCATAAAATCATATTTTATCGATAAAATCGTCATTTTATGCTAAATGTTTTTTAAATGAACAGTAAAAATCCATAAATCTAAATTTATGACCAAAAACACTTTTAAGGCCGGAATTTTAAACATGCAAAATAATTTCGTGGCTTTATCATATAAATCACTATTTTTTAGTTTTATTTTAAAGTTCAAAACTCGTAAAAATTAGTAAAACGAGTTTGCGTGTACCTGGCTCTGATGCCAATTGTTAGTTTCATATACCTCCTTTAATCTTATTAAAGTTTGAATTAACTCTTTAATTTTAGGATCTAGTACATGCAAAATTATACTAGAGAAAATTGTTCATACAACGAGTTTCAGGAAATTAGGGCACAAAATCAATTTTGTTCTTGCGCTTATTATCACAATCGGATGATCCTCCTAGATCACAAGAGTAGATTTCCTCCAACAAATGTGCACCAAGACAGCCCAAAAATCACTTAGTAATTTAGGTCTAGAAATCACTAAGTGAAAACCTTAAATAATAATCTAATATTAATATTTACTACACTAGCTAGTAAATTATAAGGAATATTAGATTTATGAGAAAATATTAACATAACTATTTTATGTAATTTTAGAGAGATAAAACATATTTCAAATTGTGAGAACATTAGAATAGTTTTAGAGGACAAAAGTCCTCTAAATGGAGGGTGGTAGCCGTGAGAAATGGAGGAGAGAAGGAGTGATTGTGAGCTTACACAATTACTTTTTTCTCTTCTCCAAATATAGAAAATGTAAAAAACATTTTCCTCCTTTTTGTGTGATTTGATTTATCACATAAATCAATTTTTTTTTCTTTTTTTTTTCTTAAAGACCATCCACCATATTACCATAATATGAACAATCATTTTAACTTTGTCAATTATTAATTTGTAGCATGTGACATACCCCATGTCACTAGGCATTTTTATCATGTATTAATCAAATTAAATACTTCAATGCATAAACAATAACAATTGACGACTTGTACATGTAATTCATAATTACATATATGTAAAATTCAATTTAATTATAACTTACCACATTTGTAGTTATAATTAATTGATTATTCTAATTTCGTATGTTTCATAAACATCAATTAATAATTAATAAAATAACGTTTTATTTACTGATATTAAATATTATTTAATCATATTAAAATAAGATTTCATTTTCTCATTCGTACTAATTAATGATTTATTTAATTGTATTGATATACGATCAATTAACTTTTCTGTTTTGGGATCCGTCCTTTAGGCGTAGCCTGAATAGATCATCTGATCACCACCATCATACGACAGTAACGTCAAACTCTAGTCAGCCAACCGTTACCGATTTATGATGATCAGATGACAATATATATAAGAATCATCCCTTGCGTATTCTGTGACAGTTAAATTACGTGATCGCATTATTGTTGAAGACATTTACTCCAACAAGGATCATATCCATAGGGAGGAAGAATATTTATTTGTTTATTAAAAATTCATCTTAAGGTAACAATCTTATGGAGGAAAAAAGAGTAAATTATCGAAACTAAGACAAATAATAAAATAGCTAAAAAGACTAAAATAATTAAAGCAATAAAGTAAGATGTGAATAAGGGAAAATAGTTAGGATAGTCGGTTCATCATGGTCAAGTCTACGGTCAAAGGTAATGTCAAGATCTGTCAAAAATCTGTCTGAGGGGTATTGAATAAATATTCGGGCGAGGTCTGATATTCACCCTAAAGTAATACTAACATAACGGGCGAGTCATATTAATATAATTTGATGTTCACAACAGGTCTCACTTCTTCCGATCGGTCAAGATATGGGTCGAAGCTTACGCAAATTAATTAACCAATTAAGTCGACTTAATTGTTTAATTATTATTATATATTGTGAAGGGAACTTGGATGCAATTATAAGAGAAGATCCATTAATTAACTAAGAACATATTAAGACCATAATTTCCCGATATCCTAGCATAAAAAATCTAGCTAATCATATGTAAGGTAACGAGAATAATATAAAAGGTAGATATAATTTAAGACAATAAATTAAAAGGCAAAAAAATAAATAAACAAGAAATAAAAGGTTACGATAAATAAAAGGGAAAGAAACTTTAGAAAACTTGTTATCCGTAAATAAGCACGTAAACTTGAATAAAATCTACTTCTATCTTGAAACTTTAAACTAGAAACGAAACTAAAGGTCCGAATTACTTCGGAAACCGAATCAGAACTGAATGAATAAAAACTACAAAGTACCTCTGTATTAATAGTAGAGAAGTTTCTTATTTGGCGTAAATAAAGAAACTAATAATAGAATCGTAAACAAACTCTAAAACTACATGAAACATAACGGTCCCGCGGAAATAGCTCTCGACCGAGCACTTCAGCAGCCCTCGATCGAGCATAATCCAAGCAAAAGCCCTCGATCGAGTATATCGTGTAGTCGATCAAGTATCTTCCCTCACAAAACACCTCGATCGAGTAAATGAGGCCAATCGATCGAGCACTCTTCACCACATAAACACTCGATTGAGCATCTATAAGTACTCAATCGAGTTCCTGAAGCCTTGATTTCACTCGATCGACACCCATATGTCCTCGATTGAACATTTGTCTACTGCACATCTGTTAATAACGCCCTAAATGCTTCTGAAACGTCTTCACGCATTCCGAGATGATGATAATTCCGCTCCAAACTCTTCTAGTCCTAAATATATGCTCAAGGGACGGGTTTAGGCTTGATCCGCACCACTTTTGCATCTTTCCTGCACAAATTACAAGACAAACACAAAGTAGCGAATTCGGGTTAAAATATAACTTAAAGCTATAATAAATGCATAAGGGTAAGTCCTATAAGGGTTCCTCTATGAATCATCCTCCTCCTAACACACCATACGTCTTATTAATAATCAACTATACAGCATAACCCTAACTTAGCAAATCGACAAAAGAACTAAGAAACTTACTTGCAATAAAGGTGACACGACAACTAAGATGATCGATGCGCGAACTAACTTCTAGTAGGCAATTTAGAGGATTAGGGTTATGTTGAGAGGAAAGTTGCTTACCGCGAGATTAAGAAAGTGATTTTATGATTTTAAGTTTCTGAAATCCTTTAATTAACCTACCGCAAAACCGACACGAGACGTTGTACTCGACCGAGTACGCCCTACTCGATCGAGTACACCATGTATTCGATCGAGTAAGCCTTACTCGACCGAGTACACCATGTACTCGACCGAGTTCAGACGAACATACTCTGACTTCACTCTTGATATGGGTGTACTCGACCGAATATGGTCTACTCGACCTAGTAGACCAATTCGTCTAAGAGAGGGGTGTTACAGTAATAACCTTAGTTATTTGAGAATGTGTTGCTAAAAGTTCTTAAATAAATAGTAATGTTGCATGATTTCAGTTATCTTTTTTCTTTTGTTAATGTAGTACCGTAAGAGAGACAAATAACAATGGTAAAACGGTCCAAACTATACTCCATTGAGTAAAAGGCCTACTGCAGAATCCAACACGCATTAATAATAACACCATCTCGTCTCCTTGTCAATCTCTACTTTTTTCACAACACATTATCAACACAAAATTCTTAAAGACGGGGCTCATCATTAGGTAACCGATGGGAGATACATTTACCAAATGTTTAGCCAAGTGAAGCTAGTTATGACATAGTAGTCACGCCTGGAGAATGGTGCCTATTTTTGAAGCACCCAGTGTTCATAACTCGATAGGCCACCAAGCTAATATTCTCCATGATTTGCCATATTTGCTTTGGTAGAAGAGGGCCTAGGAATATAAACTCTCCCATCTCTCTAAAAAAATACTCTCCCATCTCTCTAAAAAAACCCAAACACTAAAACCCTAATTTTCTGCCGCCGCCGCCTCCTTCCAAAACACACCTAATCCGCCGCCGCCTCCTCCCTCTTCACCGGAGATGGGCTCTTCTCTGGGCCTGTCTCTGGTGAACCGCCACTCCGTGGTTTGTTTCGGGCTTCTTTGATCTCGTTTTTCGCCCCTTCTTTTTGGCTCTTGGTCGTTCCTTGCCGCGCGGTGGTTGTGTGGGTTCGTTGGTTGATCTGAGGTCGGTCCGTTCCGTCGTTCCCCTGTCCTGTCTTCGAATGTGGTACATGCAACCCAGGGATGCCCCCTTTCCCTCGCCCCTTCCCACATCCCTGGTGTGATCCGGGAGGCTAGATGGTTGTAGGTGGTGAGTTTTACTCATCTTTAATCTGTTGTTTTTATCTTATGTGGTTAGGTCTTCGTGTTGATATGGTGGTTTCCCTTCCCCTCGCCCCTCCCCCCACCAATCAGACTCTTCTACTGTTTTTCTTATGGGTCGTTTTTTTTGGTTTTCCTCTTGTGGTGGTCTGTTGCATGTACTCCGATGGTCCTGGGGGGTTCGTTTGTCGGAATTTGGAGTCTCAGGGGAATGTTGGGTGTGCTAGAGGTGTCCGCGTGAGGCAGTGTCGGGGCGGTGGTTGAGTCTGCGTGGTGGGGGTGTGGATGGGTCCGTGGGGTGTTGGCCTTTGTTTTGGGTGGCGGGGAGGAGGCTCACGGGTTGTTTGGTTGTGTTCTTGGTTGGTTTGGTTGCGGTGGTATTATAACCCACTGTTGATGGTTTTTAAGGATAGTTTGTTAGTTCCGTTTTGCAAAATAATGACATTAGTAGTTTTGCATTGGAGGTGTGTTGTTTCCATGTTTATGTGGCCGTCTTGGAAGGTCATGGGTATGTGGCTTATCTTATTGTCAGGATTCTCCTTGCTCACTGGCTCGGTCTTTGGTTTACGTACCCGTTTTGAGTGGTTCTCAAAGTGTAGGAGTTTTCGCTCCGTTAGACATAGATTATTATGGTCTTTGTCCCTCTTCTTCTTTCTACGTCCTTGTGGCGTAAGTACACTTTGCTCCCTCTCTCTGGATCACGGGACTCGTTGGTTTCCGAGGTTTCTGCTGAGTAATGATTGTACCTGTCGTTTGGCAAGCTCTATTCGCCCCCTCGGGAAAGTGGAGGTTAAAGATAGTGGCTTCGGGACTACTTCAGTCGTTAGTCATCAACACATGTTTAGTATCCGATGTATTTACTATTATGTCTTTGTTTATCGTTTCAGAATTAAAGGTACATTTGACCAAATGAGTCAAATGCCGGTTGTATGAACCTTGTTTTTACCATTGCCAAACAAAAAAAAAAAAAAAAAGCTTTGGTAGAAGAGCTTTGAGAAAGACTCGTACTCCGGCAAAAATGAGTAATCACGAATGTAATTCATAACATGTAGTCATAACAAACAATATAAATCTCATTTTTACATAGCATAACTGGTACAGTCGGACATAAGTGCAATCAACATCTCGGTCAATAGCGCCTTAAAATAAAGTATCGCAAAAACCTTCAAAACCTCTATAAAACGGTCATGGATCAGAATTATGCCATGTACATCACTACATTCTATCACAACACTAGCTTTACAAACACGTTGCATACAAAAACATAAGTGGGAAACCCAAAACCTAAACCGGATCCGGATCCCTAGCATCCCATTTCCCAAATGTTTTTAGAACTAACTGTTAAGGGAAATACCGAGTTCATTACCACTATACTCACATGAGAGTATAAGACTAATATAATACAAAAGGGTATATGATATAATTTAATGTTTCATGTGAGTATGAATCGCCCATTTCATGTAAGTAGCTAAATCAACGGATGGTAATCTAGAATCACCTTGTTGTGGTCCTATTGGTTTCGTGAGAGATCACTCACCTCGTGCATCCTTCAATATTCATGTTCACCAACTGCCCAAATCTCATACTTCAACCACAAGAAATGGATCTGTTAAGCAACATTTGAACCTCAGAAAGTTATCGGTTGAATGAGGCGGCCGAGTTATCATCATAATGTCCTCTCCAAGCATTACCACTGTCGGTCCCACTAGATGCTTGATTTGGAATAGGTGCACTGCCCAAATCTCCATCAAGGCTCATTTGTTGCACTTCGGCTGATGAAAGTATCTTGATGCTTTGAACACAGTTAACGAATTCACTGAAACCGGGTAAAATAGAAGTCAAGAGAGAAGAATATGAAGGGGAGTAGAAGTAGAAAAACAAAGGAAAAGAGAGGGAGAAAATGCAATCTACTTACTCCCATGGGTCATCTCCCACAAGTAGAATGTCATTTTCAAGATCTACATAAACAAGCTTCCAGTCTGTCCTCTGTGGATCTTCCAACATTCCTTCAATACCAAACATTCGAGCAAGATCACGCCTCAGCTCATCATATCCCTTGTAACGAGTAACATCGATGGATCTTCCAACTGAGCCACGCTTTTGAACCTGTTTGAAATTCAAAAAAAGATAGCCAAATAAGGTTGAGATAGAAGATTAAATCAACAAAACTGAGTTCAACTGACCAAGAATTGTATAGCAACATGTACACCCTAGTCCCAAAGTAAAAGAGATATCACAGTTCCGTTCTTGATCTTTTATCTGTTAATCTACAATCTTCACCATTTTGTGGCTAAGAGAAAGATATCAACAGCTATATACCGCCTCAAAAGGCGGTTACAGTAACTTTCCATTCGATCACCTATAAGGTGTGGCACCTCAAATTTTATACCATGCTCCCAAAACTAATAAGTGGTATAAGAGATGTAGAATCAAAAGTAACTGCTTCAACAGTAAAGTGGTATATATTGACGAGCCGAGCCAACTACGTCACTCGTACTCGACTACAAATGTCAGACCAGAGAAGGTGTCCAACGTCTGACGCGGCCATTTTGTGACGTTGTAAAAGAGATGGAAGTGTAGGAATGCCATATCATGTTGGAAGGTCGGACTGTAGTGTGGAACCTCAGAGGGCCTCAAAGGGCCCAGCTCCCCAGCCTATGGTGGAGTATGGAGCATTAAAAGTATGCAGTAAGCTCCTTATCCTAGATTTAAAAGAACATATAAGTTGTCTCCGGATTATCTGTAATGAAACTTGCACTGAAAATTACATCAACCAACTAGTACATCCCAATATAATAAGTGCATAAAAAATTCGGTGAGCCGTCAATTCATTCAACGTATTCAAATGCCAAAGAATCCAAAAACATACAAGTTGTCTCCGGATTATTTTTTATGAAACTTGCATTGAGAATTCATCAGTTAACTATTACTTTTCAGTATAATAAGCATAAACAATTCAGTGAGCTATCACGTCAACATATTCAAATGTCAAGGAATAGAGAATCTTTGGCTTCAGAAGGAAAACGATGAATGCTTGGGTAAAGAACATGAAGATACGTATTTCCCAAATTAATGCTCCTTGTTTTACCTCCAATGATGTACACCCTCCGTTCCGGTTATTTGTTATCCTAATTCATTTTAGGATGTCTCGCTCAATAGTTGTCATTTCTATTTTAGGATTGTATTTGATGAGCAATGTGATCCTTCACACTCAATTTGGTCCACTTATAATTGGCCACCTCATATTTCCTTGGTCTTTGTACTAAAACCAAAGGACAACAATTGACCGGGACGAAGGGAGTATATCAACTCTTAACTTTTACAATAACGAAGATAATAAGTAGGGAGAACAACAATCTGAATAACTAACCTTTGTGTAAGTCCTCATACGTTGAGTTTGGCTTGGCCAAATCCCACCACCCAAGACTGTAGGGTCATTTATTGCAACATCATTGGAACATCCAGATTTGAATGGCATGTTTGGCAAGCCAAATGTCTGGGAGCTCAATGCAGCAGCCGACAATTCAGTTTCAATGTCTCTCGGACCACCATTGTAATCAGAAAGCATGTTGTGAAGTTCTTTACCCGTGTCAAACCCTCTTGACAACAGAGTATCAGGAGCCAAACCATCCATAGCTGTTGAAAAAGAAAGACTATTTCTTGGATGAGATTGCACATCACTGTCCACGCCAAAACTAGGTAAAGATAGATTCTGCTGAAGCCCACTAGCATCTATCCCGTATGAAGTGACTGAAGAACATGCTTCCAGTGGATCACCTATGGTGCCATTGAATCGAGGTGGTTCAACCACCTTTGTGAGAGGAATTTCACTTTTAATCCTACTATCAGACCTCTCCTGAAGATCTTGTATCAACTTACCATTTTCAAGAACTGGATGCTCAACTAACATGTTCTGTCCCGACAAGTTGCGACTCAAGAAACTTGAAGGAGGAATCTGACAATTATTTGTAGAAGGTGATGTCGAGCATGATGGAGCATCAACATCAGTGGGCCCAGATTGAGATCTCACTATCGTTGTCTTCTGCAATCCATGAAATGGGGCTGCCGGAATTTGTGGAGAAGATATAATCTGGGATGTGGGGATACCACTAACCCCAACTTGTTGGGTTTGATAGTAAGACGAAGGGCGATTCTGGAGAAGTTGGTTCTGTTGAGAAGCTTGTTGTTGAATGCTTACTTGAGGTTGCATCTGTGAACTAACAGGAGAAATCAGATGGTGAGACTGCTGATGCGACTGCTGCTGTAATTTCTGAAGCAGCTGGATTTGAAGCTGGTGGTCTGACAGGCTTTGAAGAACAGGTGGCTTTTGTTGTTGAAACTGCATTTCTTGAGGTAAGGATGTTAATGTAACAGGATCTTTGTTAGCTTGAAGATTTTGTGGGGCCTGGCTGTGTCTAACCAATTGCGGTTGTTGAAGGTGAGACAACACTAAAGGCTGTGCCAAATTCTGGTTTAAAATCTGGTTATGGTTCCGGTTCGGGTTCTGGTTCTGGTTCTGGTTTAGGTTCTGATTCTGGTTTAGGTTCTGATTCTGGTTTGAGTTCTGACTCCGGTTCTGGTTTATGTTATAGTTTTGGTTTTGATCCTGATTCTGATTCTGATTCTGGTTCTGGTTCTGGTTCTGGTTCTGGTTCTGATTCTGATTCTGGTTCTGGTTCTGGTTATGGTTCTGGTTCTGGTTTTGGTACAGATTCTGGATAAGGTTCTGGTTCTGGTTCTGGTTCAGATTCGGGTTTGAGTTCTGCTGCTGGTTTGGGGAAACAAGGCCACTATTTACAAAAGTTGATTGAGATAATTGCTGTTGTTGCTGTTGTTGTTGCTGCTGCTGCTGCAGCAGCTGTTGCTGTTGCTGTTGCTGTTGCTGTTGCTGTTGCTGTTGCTGTTGCTGTTGCTGTTGCTGTTGCTGTTGCTGTTGCTGTTGCTGTTGCTGTTGCTGTTGCTGCTCCTGCTGCTGTTGCTGCTGCTGTTGCTGTTGCTGCTGTGAGTTAAGTGGATTGTGTAACATTTGCTGAAGTTGATGCTGCTGAGACCAATTAGGAGATTGCTGCTGGGGGAACTGTCCAAGTTGATTTTGTTGTGAAGCTTTGTTGAACTGGAGACCAGGCATGGACAAAGATGGGGATTGAAAGTTGAGCAGCTTGGATGGATCATCGGCACTAAGGCCGCCATGCATGGCGGAGGCAGAAACCATGGATGGGAATAAACCTGGTTGTGCACCAGGAAGCTGGTTATTTTGTTGCATGCTCATCCATTGGACTAGACTCAAGCCAGGAAATATCGAGTTGGGAACATCCTTCATCCCAAAATTATCACCCAGCCAAGGCATCCCTCTCTTAAACATGTTCTCTACATCAGTCTCGTCATCTGCAAGGCAACCAACATAGATGCATTAAATTTAAATTCAGATAACTCTTACGGTAAGCTGAGTTCTTGAGTAAACCTGTCAAAACTGACCCAACTCGAGATCTTAATTAGACCACTGTGTTGCGACTAAAAGCAACTCGATTAAAAATTACTCGACACGAACGACTTGACTAGAAAATAACTCGTTCTAAAATGAACGAGTATTGGCCCACAAGGACCAAGTTTTATTAACTGACAAATAATAAAAAAAAATGCTAATAGACACAACAGAGACGACCCTACTCTAACTTTATTGATCTGACCCGTAACCATTGACATGAAAATAATTTGACTCGAAATGAACCGTTTAGAAAACTACTCAACCGAGCAAGGCCCATTCCGAAGGGCATCATATATATAAAATGACATGACTTACCAGAATGACTAGTTTGCCAGGTCCAATGTGGAGCATATAAGATGTTGATTGGTGCACACTCAAAATTACCAAACACAAAATGTGCTAAACTTATTAGTATACCTGGTAACCCTGGTTGCTTGGGGAACTTTGGCCTAAAGAACGGTGGAGGACAAATGTAGAAGGGGGTGACAACGGGCTCTATGTCCCAAATTGAGACTCGGCTTGGTCGTTCACCAGCTGTTGATTCATCCCAACCAACCTGTCAATAATGGATATATTAGAACGAAACCTATCAAAAATTTGCAGGGAAGGAAGTTATATGTTAGAACAGTAAAGGGACTCCTAAGTGGATTCCATTAACTTAGACGGCAAGCTCCAACATTTGTAATCTCCAAGTGGAGCCATCTAACATGCACACAGTTAGTTCCGAAATCTGTTAGTCCTTCAGCAGTTTGACATGTGATAGATATACTGTAATCTTCATCTTCCCCAACCCAGCATCCAATTCAATAAGCCCCTTCTGTCATGTATTTCTCTCACTTTCATCATCTCTTCTTCAACAAAAAAAGTTACTAGTCTCTGTTTATTTGATTCTCATTTTCTCTTTTAATTCCTTCAATTTTGCATCATGGTCAAATCTAGTTATCCAATATCTTCTTTGAACTCTTAATTCATGTTAAGATTTACTTATCGATGGTTGGGTTCACCCATCACCAACAACAACAACATCAGCGCCTTAGTCCCAAAATGATTTGGGGTCGGCTGACATGAATCATCCTTTGGAACCGCCATGGGGGAACTCCCATCTCAACAAGCGAAAATAAAGAAAGAAAAGGAAAAACAGAAGTGGAGTGAAACATAATATAAAAGGCAAAGGGGATTTATAGATTTTAAATCGAGCTTATTACATATATAAAAAACCTAAAAATTAAATCGAGAATAAAGCTTAAAATGAGTTTGAAAAATGAAGTAAAACTTAATACAAAAAGTTTTTGGGAAAAAGGTGTAATAAGTCAAAAAGAACAAATAATATTAAAAAAAACTTAAATAAAAACATCAAATGCTAACCATTCTTTAAAAATTTCAACATAGTGGTTAGAAACCTCAATCACCGATCATCTAATCAATCAAGGCAAATTTACATCTCAAATTCCCCAAAACAGTTTAAACCCAGCATCACACTACAAAAAGGCTTGTAAGCAATCCAACGACCGACCCAAACACATATACATTACTGAACATTTTTTTTATAGTCTACGCCATAACAATCAGACATCACTATTTTGAATATCATTAATCATGGGCCAAATTTGGTTGAACAATAATATATAATCCATAACAGAATAGTATTACCCCACCTCCGGTCCCCTATTCCTCCGAGCTTGCCGCCGATGCCCCTCTAGCATACCGTCTGATCAATCCATCATCCACACAAGAGATATATTCGGCGAATGTGACCGACTTATATTAGGATAATTGGTGCAGAACAAGAAAAAGCCTATTCATAATTGCATTTATTTCACTCCTTTGAAATTTATCCAAATTCTAAGTTATCCTGCCCTTTAAAAAAACTTCTGAGTTATCCATCCACTGATTTGTGCCTAATCTAATACAGTTCATGTGTTTTTCTGTTAATTAATGTCAAATACGACGATATGCTTTTTCAGCAGTGAGGTGTTTAACGGAGTTAAGGATTGAGTCCTTAACTGGATTGTTTGAAAGTATAAGTCCTTGATGGAAAACAAAATGTCTAAGTTGAGGTCCTTATGACTTATCATGACCTTAACTCTATGTTAGAAAGGAACTATTATTTCACAGAATAAAGAATCAATTTTGAAGACAATTATACCTGGAGATTACGCCACTGAGAGCTTTTCCATCGCACTGCATCAAGGTCACTGATACCTGTTATGGTACCCATGTATCTACGCACGCCACAATCCTCAGTCTCAAACATCATCCTGAATCGCATGCCAAGAGAAACCTGGGTGTACATAGCTTTGTTGTACTTTGCTAAGGGAACCACAAACTCAGCTGGGCTTGCCCTGTCAAAATTCGTCAATATTAAGGGGATATCGCCCAAATATCGATAGATGAAATGTAAAAAGTATTTTTTCTAAGGTGGCAAGGAAGCTACAAAGGTACTTTTTTATGCTGATGGGTTGCACGCAGATCGCAAGTACCACGACTCAACTACTTCACCTAAGCTACCTGACATATGCTAACTATTTTAAGGATATACATACATTAATATACCTTGGGTTATAAAATATTGTAAATGGACTGTTATTAGCCGCAGCATGAGCTGCAGCTGCAAGAATTCCGATATGCATGCTATCACTAGATATAACAGATGATGCAAGGGCAGGCTGCTGTCTGTTTGCACGCCGGATACCTAAAAGAAGTTGTGATTTCTCATCTCTGCATGAGGTATGGAAAGTAATCAGACCAAGGAAAAATGTCCTATATAAGTTTAACTATTCAGAATCAAAATCATTATATACCTTATAAAAAGAACAGAATCACCAGCAAACAGTCTTTTTGAGCTAACAAAAACACTCCAGCCGGTTGTCAGCAAGTGCCTTTTTGGCTGACCTGAAATAACGAAGATATGCAACGTGTTCTTAGTTTCTTTGAACAAATTTACTGAGCAAGCAAGCTAATGGAGTTTTGAGTGCCGAGTGTTAATTATTGCAAAACATGTAGTAAGAAATATCAATAATATTTGCAAACGTTTATGACACATGTACTCTTTTCCGGATGTCTAAACTTTCAAGCTATTTAAAAGGGATCTGTCAAGTACCTGCCATGTTCATACAGAGTATAACTTGCATCAAATACGCCCATTATTACGGACAGGCAGTGACATCTAAATCCTATATGATCATACATCACTTTAGGAATATAATGTGTGAAAGGATGTACCCCGATATATATGTTTGAATGTCCACGCCTGACTATGTAAATCCTTAGCAACTAACTCTTGAGCAGGAGGTTGCATGGAGAAGTCCTATCAAATATCTTTCAGGTAAGAACGATAATAGAGTAGAAAAAACCCCACTATAAAGAACTTGGTTTACAAATTTGAATACAACAAAGAATTATCCAAACTTTCACTCACTAAAGGTGGGAAGATCTTCTCAGCAGCCCGACGAGGTACAGAAAATCCACCATGTGTACTTGTGTCACTAGCTGTTAGGGTTTTGCAGAAAAACTCTGCAGGTTGTCTACTTTGTTTCAGAGCCATCTCCGATGCCAGCAAAGCGTCCCTGTCATACTGCAAGGTTTACACGGAGCTATATTACTAAGAAGGGAACATTAACAGAAGCAATAGTCCCTATTTTGATCTTCAAGTTGTTGATTTATATAATCCTTACCTTGTTAACAGGTTGTAGGGTCATTTGAGCATACACCTCATCCGTTTCTGGATCAGCCTGGTAAGAAAAATAACAAAGCATGAATATGTACAGCACGAAGTAGGCTGTTAAAAAACACAATGGTATGATACTGAAAAGTTGGTGTGAAGGCAGCGACAAGGACAATTTTAATGCTAATGACCACTATTCAATTATCATGCCAGCTAAGCTACCTGACGTGCATTTAAAGTTTGTTTTAGTGAAGCAACATATGCAAACGAGATATATGTTGATCAATCACCATGGATCACAGGACTACTAAAACATTACACTGGAGATATAATGTTGAAGCATAAAAAGAACGAAAGAAAAAAAGAAGACATACATGTAGTGTGACATTATGAAGCATGCAGATTAGCTTCGAGGGAAGATTTGGATAGCTCGGGATACTGTCAGTCTCCTTTTGCATGGAGGCTGCCACCTGATGAAATCATCATTGTAGCAACTTATATAAGAATCAAGAACACAGCAGACTTAGACTCATGGAGCAAGGAAAGCTGTCATACTTGCTCACTATGGCCCTGTGGGAAGTAAACCACCAGGCTTCCAACAGGAGGCACAGCAATCAGCGGTCCAGCGCAGGCATGCCATAGCTCAGAATTCTGGACACTTCCCTCTGTTGTCATACAAAAAATAAGATAACAAAACTAAGCTGGAAACAGAAATAAACACAATTTCAAGCTCAATAGGTATTATTACCTCCATGCTATATATTGTCAACACTCAACATCACATTTCAAAAGATGTCAACTTTACTAATTTATCTGTACATATATAAAAATCCATAGTGAAATTTGTGATCTTTGTTATATCTTAGACGACTATTATCATATCATGGAGTCATATTTTTAATAAATCAAAAAGTAATCCGCACATATTATGAGAAAATTTAGCCAGAAATAAATTGTTTCACTACCAAAGTCAAATAGGAACACTATGATAAGACGGAGGGAGTAATAAAATGCCATCAACCGGCTATACATTACGAGAGCAGCAGTACAATTGTACCAACAACATAAATGACACGTAATAATATGTTCAACACGAATATACAGAGTTGCACACAAGAGAGGGCAATAAATAGGGTGGGAGGAAACAAACAAATAGTAAACAAGACACACCCTATGCTGATAAAAATGAACTAAGCCAGAACTCAGACCTACAGACTGTAAGGTTGTTTTTTAGTTTCAACTCGTATCGGGTTGTGGTTGCATCAGACCTAAGAGTGATGAAACGCTACCTCCGGCTTGTTTTTTTAACTTTCAACTCGTATCAGGGTTAAATTTAGGATGATACTGCAATGTCCGAACCCAAGTCTTTTTGCAAGCTGAACAGGCCATCCAAGCCGGGTTAAATGGGTGGCATGACCCAGGACCGGCTTTAGGTATGGAACAAAGCAGTGAAAATGAAAAGAGCAAGAAAGTTGAGAAAACTTAAGCTTTGACAAAGTATAGAAAAAAAAGGTCAACTTCAATTCAATAGTGAAGGACAAAACATAGCTACACAACTGCTTTTTTTATTATTGATGATTGGTTGTGTTCTTGACAACTTGTCCCCTTCAGCTAATTACACAGAGAAATAATTACCATCATTTTAAACCTCAAGCACCACAGATCAACCATCACAATAACCTAACATGAACTTACAATATTGGTAATTTAACTCTCCCTCCCGGTCAAACATAGACCAAGGAGAACGGAGGGAACCATTTGTGGCTGTCAGTAATAATGTATGTAACTGGATGATTAAAAAACAATCCTAACTAGAAAAGTAAACAAACGAATAAAATTGGATAGGTAAACTTATGACCGGACCGATAGTGTACTTGACATAGCCAAATCATAATTTACCCAGATCATCAATTAATTACTAAATGAACTCCATAAATGATTTTTTTTAAGAAAATCAGTTTTTTTCCTTTTCTGGGTGAAGTACCATGAACACATTTCAGATCATACAAAGTAATTAATGATAATGAAAAAGTAATCAAAATTTTTGTACAATTCCTTTTGTTATATAAAAGAGGTAATATTTACTCATGAACCCACCTTCAAAACATTAAAAAAAACATTAAAAAAAAATTAGTCACCTTCAGCAGAGTTTGCCATGAAACCATTGGTAGGAGCTTTCATATCTGTAATAACTGTTGTTCGACTACCAAAATTTGAGTTTGCTCTATTTCTCTTGACAAAATTACTACATATAGATATTAGTGTATGAATTAACAGAGGAAACTGGGGAGAGACGGTCGAGAAATTAAATTCCTTTCCTTGTTAGAATTTCATAAGACCAAGAATCAATCCAAGCAATACCCACATTCATTACACTTCATCTCCAAACTATTACTCAAATCTAACCAAAACCCCATCGTATTGCAGCTCAGAAATTATACTTCAAAAAAGGTGAAATGCTGTGCTATTCTCCATACTCTTAGAAAAGGTAGCGACCCTTTTCCAATATAACATCAATTTCAGAAAAGTATTCAGCAAAAAGGGTAGCTAAAGAAGAAGAAGTTAGTGAAGAAAAATAATGCCGGAAAGGGAGATGCGTCGGGGAAAAGGCGTCGAGAATGATGCGTCAATGGGGTTGAAAAGGAAGAACTTTAGAGAGAGAGAAGAAAGGGCCGGAAAATGAGAAAGGGGAGAAAGAGAGATGGTGGGGGAGGATTGAGGAAGGATTAAGAAGGGAAAGAGGAAGCCGACATTGAACAGACTGGAGCAGGTCCCTCCCTCTTCTACTTCTCCCTTTTCTCTATCCCCGCTTCATGGAATTTTCTTTTTCTTTTTCCTTGTATATATTTCGGCCAAGATTCGGAATTTTAATCTCATCACTAATTATATAAAGCTGGTTTTATATGGCAAAATAAAACTCCAAAGGTGTGTTTGGATTGAGAGAATCGGAGGGAAGGGGAGGGAAGGGAAAGGGAGGGATTCAATTTTCATTGTTTGGTTACCATATATGGAAGGAGAGAAATGGAAGGGGAGAGAAATGAGAGGATTCAATTTCCCTCCATTAGGCCAAACTCTAATCTCTCCATTGTTGGAGAGATTTGGAAGGAAAACTTTTTTTTTTTTTACTCTAATATGTCTTAACTTCCTCCATCCTCCAACTCACTAAAATCACTTCTTCCTCCATCCTCCTCCATTTCCCTCTACTTTATTTTTGCTATCCAAACAACCCTCTTCATTCTCCCTCCCTTTCCTTTCTTTCCCTTTCCCTTCCCTACATTCCCTTCCCCTCACTTTCCCTCCCAATTTGTTATTCAAACACACCCTAAGAGTTGTTTAGTTGGAGCTTTTGAAATGGATTGGAATGGATTCAATCCATTATAGTGTTTGGTTATAGGGGGTTTTGGAATGGAGTTAGATACCCAATGTATTCTAACTGCATTTCAATCCCTTGGAATCTCATAACTAGGTATACATCAAAGTTTCTAAATACATTCCATCTTATTACTATACCCAATCCTTCTATGATCAAACCAAACACTTTTGAGCAAGTATGAGGTTTTACATTCATACCTTTATGGTATCACAATCCATTCCAAACGACCCCTAAGTCTTGTTGAAGACCGACATATTCGTCACAAGTTGAAGATAAGACAAAAGCAGATTGAGTAGGGGGTAGTATCATGCTTTTGTGTTATTTAACTATTTGGGTAATACTTGACCTGTATTCAGTTTGTGACGGATATATCCGTATTCAATGAGAATTTGTGAAAATAAAATACTCCGAATTCACAAAACCGTTTTTCAGTACTTCTAATTTTTTATTTTTTTACAAATCAATCAATATTTTTAATATAATAAGTTATCAAGTATAAATTATAATCATTGATTATTAATTATTATTAAGAAATATGGCAAGTCTATAAAATCTAATTAAAAGGCTAGCAAAAATAATGTGACATGACAAGTTTTAATGTGACATGACAAGTTTTAATGTGACATGGCATATTAATGTGACATAGATTAACAATTTATTATATGACATTTGTTTAATTCATTTACCAATAAATATATAAATAAAATAAAAGGCTAACCAAAAGTATCTTATTTCACCACTAGAATACTAACAAATTACATCATTATTTCTTATTTAAAAAGTAAAAGAAAATATTAAACTTTAACCTCTTAAATTTCTAGATAACTTAGACAACAATTAAAAATTAAAATCAAATTTCATACTAACTTTTAAATTTCGACGTTTTAGAATATTTTAAGCAACAAATAAATATATACTCCGTACAACTTATAAAATAATAGTATATAATTTTTAAATATTAAAGAGAAATAATAACATACTACATAAAACATTGACATTTTAATTTTTGAAATTAGAAAAGGTTAAACGACAAATAAAAATTTTAAATATTGACCTTTTAATATTATCATTATTCTTAAATTAGTTTTGTATATTAAATATATTATTTACCAAATTTATGTAACCCTTCAAATTTTCATAATTTATAATTAATATTGACATTTTAATTGGAAATTTTGTAATAAAAATTTCATAATTTATAATTAAAATTAAATTTTTAATTAAAGTTGTTTAATAAAACATACATGTTAATAACTAATTTAAGCTTTACATATTACCTAACACCCACCATTTTTATTAAAATTTCTTCATATTTAATTCATTTTCTTAAATAAGCATGATAATAAATTGATTCAAAGTATTCATAGTATTTTATCCCAACCAAATTAATTAAAATTTAAAGCAAACCTTTTACATTTCATTTATCTTTACTCTATTCTTATGTCAATATTAAATTTGCTAATAATGAAAAGAATGCTCAAAAGTCATAAAACCGTGCTACATATTTATTTATATATTAAATTTTCTAATAGTGATAAAAAAAACGTCCATCTAACATCCCTTATTTTCGTAAACATTATTTTTAAGTAATTAAAGTATTTTCGGAGTTTAATAATATTTTATTTAAATTCGTAAACTTATATTTTAGAAATATCGTGTAAAATTCCGTCGTAAGATTTATTTAATCTTAAGTTGTTAGAAAGGTGCTTGACATTTCCGTAACGAGCTTTCCCGAACATTTTATTTAAAACCGTCTTGAGTTAATTGTACTTAAAAGAAATAGAGGAAGGAAGCTTCCTAGACCTTTCTCTCATCACATTCCTTCTTGTTCTCCAAGTAAGAAATAAGAAATCAGTTTGTTCATTTTATTTCTTAAACAAAATTCTCATTTCACAAATCTTCTCATAAAATATTCATTTCTTAACGGAATTTAGCGATTCTTGCGCCTATAGATTCGTGAGACCATCCCCGTCGTTCTAAGGTAATCAATTTCATGTTTTGGTTCGACTGAATTCCGGGCTGTTTCGCCCTATCTCGAATTTCGTCCCATTAATGGTGTTTTTGTGGTTTTAGGCGGTACTTGTGATAACCCGGAGGAAGACTTAGTGATCATTGAAGAGGAACTCGAAGAGCTTGCTAAGTAAAGGTGACGATTATGAGTAACTCGGCCTTTTTGTCTAAATTAGCACTAAATGTGATTGTGTTGTGTTTCCATGAAAGTTAGTATAGATTACGAGTCTTAATAACTCTATTGTGGTTTACCAACTGATTCTTATGAGGATTTTACAATGAATTTGAGATGGTTGATGAGTTTTGAGTATACATGAAAGATCGGTTTAATTTGGGATTTTGATATTAATTCACATGATGAATGTTTGTTGATATGATTATATGACCAAATGATGTGATATTCATGATGTGACTGTTGAGATGCTGCTTAGAAACATTTATAGGATGGATTATTGAAGGATTGAGATGTTTAGAAATGGCGAAAACATGTATCGCGGGTTACAGTGACTCCCAGCCGGTTGGTTGACCGGCGGCCGGTCAACCGGCTGAGAGTCTCGAGTGTTGGTTTTTAAGGAAAGCTGAGAAAGGACCCTCAGCCGGTCAGCCGGCTGAGTGCCCCTTCTTGGTATGTTTGAGGATTTTGTTGCGAGTCAAGGACTCTCAGTCGGGTGGCCGGCAGCCGGTCCACCGGCTGAGAGCCCCTCTTGTGTAATTTCTGAATGTTTGCATGAGAGAGTCAGGTACTCTTAGCCGGCCGACCGGCGGCCTATGGTCTGACCGGCTGAGAGCCCCTGCTCATTGTACAATGCTTGTAACTTCTAATCTCAAGTCGGATTTCGTTGATTCTTTTTCCGTATGGTTTGTATGCGTGTTTGTAGTCCATGAGCCTTGGACGACACCTATTTCGGGTTCGGAAATGAATTCGAGGAGAAAGACCCCCTGGCCGGGCAACCGGAAGGGAGACCGGCTCTCGCTTCGAAATAGTTTCCGAAGTTGGCTAGGTGTTGAACGGATATATATATATATATATATATATATATATATATATATATATATATATATATATATATATATATATATATATATAGGGTTGGGATCCGGTGAGAACCACCTTACAATGAGAACCGGTGACAACTATTCCTTACGGAGTTTTTTTAAAAAAATTAGTGACATAATTGGATTCGGCATGGAATTTTATGGCCAGAGAACATATTTCTTGGTCTAGAAAATAAATACTAGTGGCGGAAAAATGATAGATACGAAAAAATAGATATTAGGTGCATGCAAATAAATAAAACGTATCTCACCTTGATTTTCGTCACTAGTATTTATTTTCTAGACCAAAAAATATGTTCTCTAGCTATAAAATGCCATGCCGAATCCAATTATGTTATTAATTTTTTTTTAAAAAGTCCGTAAGGTAGAGTTCTCACAAGGTTCTCATTGTAAGGTGGTTCTCACCGGATCCCAAGTCTATATATACGGACTTTTTTAAAAAAAATTAATAACATAATTGGATTCGGCATGGCATTTTATAGCTAGAGAACATATTTTTTGGTCTAGAAAATAAATACTAGTGACGGAAATCAAGGTGAGATACGTTTTATTTATTTGCATGCACCTACTATCTATTTTTTCGTATCTATCATTTTTACGCCACTAGTATTTATTTTCTAGACCAAGAAATATGTTCTCTGGCCATAAAATTCCATGCCGAATCCAATTATGTCATTAATTTTTTAAAAAAAACTCCGTAAGGAAGAGTTCTCACCGGTTTTCATTGTAAGGTGGTTCTCACCGGATCCCAACCCTATATATATATATATCAATTCTAAACATCCGTTCAACACCTAGACAACTTCGGAAACTATTTCGAAGCGAGAGCCGGTCTCCCTTCCGGTTGCCCGGCCGGGGGGTCTTTCTCCTCGAATCCATTTCCGAACCCGACATAGGTATCGTCCAAGGCTCTTGGACTACAAACACGCATACAAACCATACGGAAAAAGAATCAACGAAATCTGACTTGAGAATTAGAAGTTACAAGCATTGTACAATGACAGGGGCACTCAGCCGGTCAGACCATAGGCCGCCGGTCAGCCGGCTGAGAGTACCTGACTCTCTCATGCAAACATTCAGAAATTACACAAGAGGGGATCTCAGCCGGTGGACCGGCTGCCGGCCACCCGAATGAGAGTCCTTGACTCGCAACAAAATCCTCAAACATACCAAGAAAGGGCTCTCAGCCGGCTGACTGGCTGTCGGCCGACCGGTTGAGGGTCCTTTCTCAGCTTTCCTTAAAAACCAACACTCGAGACTCTCAGCCGGTTGACCGACCGCCAGTCAACCAACCGACTGGGAGTCACTGTAACCCGCGATACATATTTTCGCCATTTCTAAACATCTCAATCCTTCAATAATCCATCCTATACATGTTTCTAAGAAACATCTCAACAGTCCCAGAATGAATATCAAATCATTTGGTCATATAAACATATCAACAAACATTCATCATGTGAATTAATATCAAAATCCCAAATTAAATCGATCTTTCATGTATACTCAAAACTCATCAACAATCTCAAATTCATTGTAAAATCCTCATAAGAATCAATTTGTAAACCACAATAAAGTTATTAAGACTCATAATCTATACTAACTTTCATGGAAACACAACACAATCACATTTAGTGCTAATTTAGACAAAAAGGCCGAGTTACTCATAATCGTCACCTTTACTTAACAAGCTCTTCGAGTTCCTCTTCTGTAACAACCCGTAATTCTTTTAGTAGTTTATAAAATAGGCTTCGAGTCGTTGTAAAAAAAATAAAAACAAAACCCATGAACGCTAGTATAATTATGTGCTCGTAATTATCTTGTGGGATTCGATCTGGGGATTTAAGTCATCATATATTTTAAGAGTAGTGTGGTGCTAGTGAGGCTCGATCCTATGACCTTCAGAGACCCACCATTGGGCCTCATTTTGCGTGCTTAAGTAGCAGCCCATGAACACGTTTTCAGAAACCCTGCATAAACTTAGAGCCTGCCGTCATATTTATGGTAGCTCTACCTACCCTAAACCCTACTCAAACTCAAAAGCAACCACACTAAACCCTAGCCGCCACAGTAGAGAAGGAGAAGAACCCATCCACGGTGGTTGCTGACCGACGTAGGGTGGTTCGAATTGGTGAAGAATCTGGTATGTCCACCACCATCTCGTTACCTTCTGTTTCTCAGCACGGTTTTGTCGTCTGTTTAAGAAGGGTTTTATGCATCTAATTCTTATTGTTTTTACATAATATTGAACTAGGAAGTATAAGGTTTGTATGTAGGCTATAGATGAAGTGTCGATGGCTGTCGTCACTTAGTTTCGAAGGTGTTTAATTTGGTGTCGGATCAGGGGTGCAGCAATGCGATAACAGGCGCTTTAGATGCATTCTTTTGTAATCGGTTTTATTGTTGAGTCTATGTATTTTGTTATGGGTCGTTGTGTGTTGGGACAGGTGGTGGTAAGGGGTTACTCATGGTGGTAGCCTCGGGGTTCAGAGGTGGTTGGTCGTGGTGTTGCAGGGGTGGTTGATGGCGTGGTTAGAAGGTTGTTTTACAGTCTGTTAGTACTCTGTTTTATCTGCGTGTGTCGGGGGGGTTTTGGGTGGTGATAATATCGTGGACTAGGGGGAGGTCAGTACGACGTTGTTGCCAAATCTTGAGTCTGGAGTTCGGGGGTGCTGGTGGTGGTCGGATCTAGTGTCGGTAAGGTCTGGGTTAGCATCGAAGGGCAGTGGAAGTGTCGTGGTCAGAGGCTGCGAGTGAGGAACCAGGCCTGAATTGGGCTCTGGTTCGACCCACTGGTGGCTATCGAGTGGGTGGTTGGTGTTTGGGGAGGTAGCCGGTGGTTCTGGGGTCTAGACAGGTGGTTGTCGGTGGTAGGGGCAGGTGCTACGTGGCTGTTTTAGGGGCTGTTTTGGGTCGTGTGTGGTGGCGCGGTAAAGGTTGGTCGTGGGCTGTTTTGTGTTAGGGTTATTAAGTTCTTATTATTATTATTAGTATTATTCTTATTATTATTATTATTATTTTTTTATTTTTTTTTTATAACGAGGGCTTTTATTAAAACCGAAAAGAAGGATTACATGAGATTGGTGGGCACCCGTGAAACAAGCTGGGCGCCCACTCCCTTAGCAATAGCAAAACTAAGGCGAGTAAAAATAAAAGCAGCGGTCTTCGATCCAGCATCTTGGGACACAGAATACTTCTGAATCCGCTTGAGCAGGGAAACAGCATCTTATTATTATTATTTTTATTTAGTTAAAATTATGATTTTTGTTGAGTTATTAATATTAATGTTAGTAATATTATTACCTTAATTATAATTAGTGTTGTATTATTTTCTTACGTTTTTGGGTCGTGTTATTTGATGTGCGAGTCGGGATTTATGTAAGTCATGGGAGCGACTATAATTGGAAGTTACTATATTTGGGAAGTTTCTATTTAGGGAAACTTTCCCAATATGGAAAGTTGCTATTTATAGTAAGTATGGTCGTGGTGGTTCGGGAAGATTGTTAATTCGTTACGTATATCTGTTTAGGTAGCGAGTTTCGCGTGGAACATTTCTGACAAGCTTCGGGTTATCTGCGTTTCCTGCTAATTCAGGTAGGGGAAAATACTGGTATATGTTGATGTGTAAACTGTTCTTATTTGGTATTAAGCATGTTTGTGATATAATATCATGTGACCGTTATATTGTGTTATCTATATTATTCTGTGATATAATACGATGTGAATATAAAAGGGTATGTGATTGGTGCGGAGATAAAAAGGGTCTGTGATTGGTGCGGAGATAAAGGGTTTGTGTTTGGTGCAGAGATAAAGGGTCTGTGAATGGTGTGGAGTATTATGGGCCTTGTGATCCGGAGTGGAGAAGTTCGACTTTCTATTTATAGCAATGTGGTTTGTTTACAGTATTTCTCTACTCAACCTCTTGGTTGACCCTGTGCATTCGTGATCACCTGTGATGAACCAAATTATTGGGGAGCAGATTGACAGATGGCTGAGACTAAGGGGGAGCTATAGGAGAAAGAGCTTGGATCCGGACCAGACTAGAGTCTAGATCACCTTAGTCTGTTTAGCATGAGTTGTATTTTATTTTATTCTTTTTGTTAAGACTTTCGGATACAGTTGTATGATCATGTTATGAGTTTAATTTTAATTAAAGTACTGTTTATCCTTCCTTTGTATCTACTGCCTCGGGAAACCGAGATGGTAACACCTTTATTTATCTGAGGAGTCTTAGTACAGGCCCTTAAATAAATGGGGGTGTTACATCTTCAATGATCACTAAGTCTTCCTCCGGGTTATCACAAGTACCACCGAAAACCACAAAACACCATTAATGGCACGAAATTCGAGATAGGGCGAAACAGCCCGGAATTCAGTCGAACCAAAACATGAAATTGATTACCATAGAATGACGGGGACGGTCTCACGAATCTATAGGCGCAAGAATCGCTAAATTACGTTGTTGGTTGAGCCAAAAATGATATTGTCAACGTAGATCTGAACGACCAATAGATCGGAATTTTCGCTCTTAAGAAATAGCGTTTTGTCCACTGATCCTCTTTTGAATCCTCTCTCCAATAGAAACTTTGATAATCTGTCGTACCATGCGCGAGGTGTTTGTTTAAGGCCATAGAGATCTTTTCCAACTTGAATACATGCTCCTTGAGTTTGCTGTCTGGAAATCCAGGAGGTTGTTCAACATAAACTTCCTCTTGAAGATAGCCATTAAGAAAGGCAGTCTTAACGTCCATCTGAAATAGTTTCATTCCTTTATGTGCAGCAAAGACTATGAGTAAACGAATTGCCTCAAGACGAGCAACATGAGCGAAGGTTTCGTCATAATCGATCCCTTCTTGTTGGTTGTATCCTTGAACGACTAATCTGGCCTTGTTTCGCACAATAACTCTAGAGTCATCCAGTTTATTTCTAAACACCCATCTAGTTCCAATCACAGATCAATCTTTAGGTCGAGGAACAAGATGCCAAACTTTGTTTCTTTCGAACTGTTGGAGTTCTTCATTCTTGCATGGCAACTATCCAGTCAGGTTATGCGAGTGCTTCTTTTATATTTGAAGGTTCAATTATGGAGAGGAAGGAGTAGAATGAGCAGAAGTTGTTTAAGCTTCTCCGAGTTTGAACTCCATCTGTAAGGCTTCCTATGACATTGTCCAAAGGATGAGAATCCTTGTATCTCCAGTTCCTTGATTGATTGTTTTCATTACCTCTACTTGACTCGGGATTTTGACTTGTTCCCCCTGAATCCAAACCTGGGTTTGTAGTAGGATCAGGTATAACTCTGACCTCTTCCCTTTGGTTTTGATTCAAAGTTGTAGCTTTATTAGCTATAACTCTGGGTTCCAACTTCCAAGTCATTGGTTTGAGAATGATTTACAGTATCATCAACTGTTGTTTCAATTCTCGTACCTTTTTTTTCCCAAGTTAAGTTCATCATGAGTTCCTTGAATCTCACCTTCTTCATTTTCTATCTCAGGAAGATCTTCTCTTGACAATCGAAAGTCCGGTTCGTCTAGATTTTCCTCTTCGTCCTGTAAAGGCTTATCGAAGGCATTATCTTCGTCAAACATAACATGAATACTCTCTTCTATACATAAGAAATGTTTATTGAAAACTTTATAGGCCTTACTATGATCAGAATATTCTATAAAAATTGCTTCGTCACTCCTAGGATCAAATTTGCTTAATCTGTTCTTGCCATTGTTATGAACGAAGCATTTAATCCCAAAACATCTTAAATGAGATATATTAGGTTTACGACCACGTAAAAATTCATAGGGTGTCTTTTCAAGGATAGGTCTGATCATGACACGATTATGAATATAGCAAGCTATACTAATAGCCTCAACCCAAAAGTTTCTAGGTAGACCACTACAAAGAAGCATTGTTCTAGCCATGTTTTCTAGGGTTCTGTTCATTCGTTCTACGACTCCATTTTGTTGTGGGGTTCTAGGTGCCGAGAAGTTATATCCAACACCGTTGGTCATACAGAACTCAATAAATGCATGATTTTCGAATTCGGATCCATGGTCAGTACGAATGGTTACTAGGTTTGATTTGTATTTGTTTTGGACAAATTTTATGAGACTCACAAATTCATCAAATGTTTTGTCTTTAGTGTGAAGAAAAATTGGCCAAACAAATCTAGAATAATCGTCAACTAGAACGAAAACGTACCTAGAACCACCTCTGCTTCTTACCTTCATAGGGCCACATAGATCCATGTGAACTAGTTTCAGAGCTTGGTTAGTACTTACTATTCTTTTTGGTTTGAAGGATGATTTGACGTGTTTGCATCGTGCACATGTATCACACATCTTGTCTTGATCAAACTTGATCTTTGGAAGACCTTCGACCAAGTCTCATCTCTTAAGTTTGCTAAGAGTAGGAGAACTAATATGACCAAATCTCTTATGCCAAAGACATGGATCATCTAACGTAACTTTCATACATGAGAGAGAGTTAGTAGGAACAACATTTAAATCAATCATATAGACATTTTTCTTCCTATGTCCTTCGGGGGTTACCTTACTTGTACCTTCCATAATTATACGACAAATATCTGCATGAAAGACAACTTTGTTTCCTTTGTCGCATAACTGTGATATACTAATTAAATTATGTTTAAGGTCACTTACCAGATATACGTCGCTAATAGCATGAGATGATGAGATGCTTATCTTACTGACTCCTATGACCTTTCCCTTTGTGTTGTCTCCGAACGAAGGTGACCTTTCCTCCGTCAAACGGTTTCAGGGTTAGGAATAGGTTAACATCGCCTGTCATGTGTCGGGAGCTTCCACTGTCGAGGTACCACAAGTTATTCTCTTTAGCAAATATCTTTATAAAGCAAATCAAAGACAGGTTTTAGGTACCCAAGCATACTCTTGGTCTTCGTTGTCTGAGTCTAATTCTCCATAGAGGCAAAATTGCGATGCTTTATCGTCATCATGATCGTCGAAGATTAGATCTAAACTGATGTTGCTTAGACACAGGTTTGCTACCTCATCTTCTTCTGAGTCCTCGTCGTCCTCAGATTCTAATTCTCCCCAGCAAGATGCGAGCATAACCTTTTTGAATTCAGTTTTGGTCTTTTCGCTTTTGGATTTGTCTTTAATCTTATCCCAACTTGGACAATCCTTGATCATATGGCCTTGTTCACCACATTTGAAGCATCCTCATTTGAAGAAGGTTTGCTTAGAGTCATTCTTCTTTTTGTCATATGTCTTGTTGTTTGGTTTAGTGAACTTTCCTTTGAAGACAGCCTTCTTGAAACGTCTTGCGAATAGAACTGTTTCATTTTCTAGTTCTGGTTCGCACTCTCGCTCGTAGAGGCTTATAAGGCAACACTTTTGCCTTTCGGATGATCATCATCATCTTTGTTTAACATGATCTCGTGAGCCATTAGAGATCCGAAGGTCGTGAGATCACGAGCTTCCTTGATGGCAGTGACTTTCGGTTGCCATTTTTTGGTAAGACTTCTAAGGACTTTCCGAACTATGTCCTCAGAATCATATTTCCTACCAAGGTTCCGTAGTTCATTCAATATGCAAGAAAATCGTGCAGACATGCTATCAATAGATTCATTCTTTTCCATAGTGAAAAGTTCATATCTTTGAATCAGCAAGTCTATGCGATGTTTCTTGACTACGGAGGTTCCTTCGCAAGCAAGTTCTAGGCCGTCCCATATTTCTTTGGCCGAATTACAAGAGGAGAAACGATCAAATTCCGAAGTAATCATACCGTTTTGAAGTAGACTCATGGCTTTTGAATTTTTCTCGGCGATCTTGTAATCCGCTTCTACATAGTCACTCTCCATCTTTTCGTATGTGGTTCCATTAGCAGCGGTGACCAAGATTTTCTTTGGTCCAGTTTGGATGATCTTCCAGCATTCTCAGTCACATTCCTTGACGTAGTGGGTCATCATATTCTTCCACAAACTGTAGTTCTTTCCATCGAAGATAGGACACTTGAGGTGTTTGGAATCCATGGTAGAATCAATAGAAGGATCAATCTCAAGCGGTTAGGCTATTAAGAGTACGAGGCTCTGATACCAATTGAAGAGTCTATTGATATAGATATACTCAAGAAAGGGGGGGGGGGGGGTTGAATTGTGTATGCCAACTTTTTCGATTCTTCTTCGATGTATGATAGTTAGCGTGATAGTAACAAGTAAAGAATAAAAACAATAAACAAGAGGAGACACGATATTTTTGAAGTGGTTCAGTTTCACAAATTGATACCTACGTCCCCTATTCTCGATTAATAAAATTAGTACCTCTCTCCGGATTACAATTTTATCAACCCACTCGTACAACTTTGATGTTAGTTGTAACTCAATCTAGATACCGTAAAATATCTAGCTACTTCAAGTACCGTGAAATACTTGAATACAACGAGTACCGTAAAATACTCAAACTATCTTACGTAAATAAGATAAGTCTTCAACGAGACGAACGTGAGGTTGCGTCTTTCTTTGATGTATGCGTGTATTTCGATGTTTTTCGTAGTCTTTTTAATGTGTTATGAATGTCTTATTTATAGTGAATTAGATCTACGTTTATTCCAAACCCTAGATGTTTTAGGAATATTACTTTGACTAGAATTCTTGTTCAAGGTAATATTCTAAAAATTAATCTTAATCAAATTAGGAAAGATTACATAAGATATTGTTATATTTAAATATAAGACTAACTTCCTAAACCTATTTAATTTAGGAAAGATCTTATACCATAAAACATAATATCCTATTTAAAATCAAACTCCTAATTCTTGTCAAGATATAATAAATTATATCTTTTACCAAAATCCAGTTTGTTTAAGGTATTTAAATAAACACAAAATATTTATTTAAATTGACCTAAAAACAATTAGGAAAATCGTGACATCTCACGGTCACAACCGTCTACACGACTTTCTAGGCTTTTGGATATTGACAATTTCGGTTAGAATACAATCCTTAGTATATTAAGATAAATAATTAACTTATAAGATAATTATTTTAATCCTTTTAACCATAGAACATTTTATTCTATAAAAACCGTTTAAGATTACTAATTCAATATTTGACAACAACACAACAATAACACTTGTACACATATACACAATTCCGTGCATTTTTTGTTCCGTGCATTTCTTGTTGTTTCATGGAGTTATAGATGCGAGCTATAACTTTGAACATGTTACTTACCAAAGTTATAACAATAAGCTATAACTTCAGCTAATAACGTTCCAACTAAATATGATTTCGTTACTTGACATCTATCCTTACTAATCTTAAAAAAGACTTGAAAGGAGCTTATAGTCTTTCATCAATCTTTGATTAGTCTAAGCTTGATTAATATCTTGAATCTTCTTAAAGTAGAAAACTCTTTTAGCTTTACGTTGATTGACGAGATCTTCATTCTATTGGTAACTGTACACTTAACACACGATTAAGCGCACGAGTATATAAAACATATTACCTAGACTTGTCATCATTTAAAACATAAAACATATATTAAACATATATTAATATATTACTCAACATTTCTCATAGCCACATGTTGCCAATAACACATACAAGATACATACACAAATACCATACTCCAACATAAATAAAGTATTGTGAAGTAATCAATCGTAAGTGTAACACCCGACCCACCACGGTCGTAACACAAACTCAATAAGATGGGTGTGCACTTTTGGGCCCATTATTTGTCCTCACTTAAGCCCAAAAGCACAAGGCCTTGTTACTAAGTGGTGGGTGGAAGTTATTATAAATATATCACAAGCCTCACATTCTACCGATGTGGGACAACTTTCCTCTCATACCTCTTGGGGTGTTACAAACTCCCCCACTTAAAGAACACAACGTCCTCGTTGTGCCTCAAACTTGACCACAACCAGGGCCATAATCCTCCCCGCTAGGTGTGTGACCCGGGTACTCCCGACCACAGGCTCACCACACGGTCGCTCTGATACCATTTGTAACAACCCGACCCACCACGGTCGTAACACAAACTCAATAAGATGGGTGTGCACTTTTGGGCCCATTATTTGTCCTCACTTAAGCCCAAAAGCACAAGGCCTTGTTACTTAGTGGTGGGTGGAAGTTATTATATATATATCACAAGCCTCACATTCTACCGATGTGGGACAACTTTCCTCTCATACCTCTTGGGGTGTTACAGTAAGTCTTCTTCTCAACTTAGTCATGTAATTAGATCAAATACCGCAACTCAGGCATATCTAAAACATATATCAAGAGTATATAACACCGTACCCCGACTCAGGCAAGTTACATACAAACATTCAACAGTATTTAGCACTATACCCCCACTCAGGCAAGCTAAACACAAATCATTCAGCAGTGTCTAAGTCTGACCCCGACTCAGGCAAGACCTAAACACACATTCATCACAACATGGGAGAATTCATATGACGACTCCATTATACGACAACAACAAGTCTACTTAGTCTCAGCGAATACAATACCCTGTTAGGACGACAATCCGATATACGGTCCTAGTCTAAATCTGGCCAGACTCTCGAGGTATAAACCTTCCCCGATTCGACAATTATCCCCAACACAGGATACCTCCAAGACTCGAACTAGCTATGAACGAGATACCCCCGACTCAGGCCGGGCGGACAATCTGAAACCTGACCGAAACACCTATCAACGGTCATACCAAGACGCGACTCAGTCTTGGTGAGAACGAGAGTCATATAACAGCTCATAGTATAGGCTCCACATATCACACAACATCATTCTTGAATATATGATAAAACTATAATATATATATATATATAAAAGAAGAATGTAAAACTGCATACGTGGCGCAATCAGGTTGCAGCGTTGAGTGTTTCGAGCTCTCACATTCATCCTCAGAAATTTCAGTTTTGTAGACCAATCAGAATTACTCATCTACGCCACCTCATATTAATTTAATAATTTAATAATTTAATAATAATTTAATTATTATTATATACAAAAATATGACCAGAATAAAATCCTTCCAAATTTGACCATGTTGATTATTAAATTGTTGTGCACAAAATAAAATCATTCTCAGAATCATTCTCATTTTACCAGAATACAATCATTCTGAATACAATCATTCTAAATCGTCTTTTTCCTATATCCAATTCTCAGAATCATTCTCAGAATCATTCCCATCCATCACTTTTCCTGAAATCATCTTCAGTTTTCCTGAAATCATTCTGACCGTGAGTACTGCTTTCAAATTAATAGACGATATCTTAATTTTACTTTTCATGAAATCATCTTCAGTTTTCCTGAAATCATCTTCAGTTTTCCTGAAATCATTCTGACCGTGAAATCATTCTGACCGTGAGTACTTCTTATTTTCTACTGTAAGGAGAGCTGCAATGCCCAGAAGGTCTTTTTCAATGATGGCGGGATTCAAGCCTGGGTCATGATTATCGTCCATGTCGCTTTACCGGCTATCGTAACTAGCATCAGCAACTATAAGGTTATTCTGCAACACCACTATAAGAGTATAAGGTTACTTCAACACTTATAATTTCTTTTACAAATTTTTTTATATTAAACGTAATTTATAATCTATAATCTCGAAAAAAATAGGAATATAGACCAATATTATTAAATTAAGAGTCTGACCGTATTATAATAATTAAATTCAAATACTCTGATTGTTATCTATCCTAAACATAGATTATCAAGCATAAAAAATATCTATTCCATAAAAAACGTTTCAAGATGAAAAACAGAAAAATATTGTGAAGATTTATTAGGAATATTCTACACGAATATTTTAGGAATTAATATAATAAATAGTAAGTCTTGCTTGCGACGGGTCGTTATTTGTGACGGATATTTTGTGAGGTAAAATGGATATAAAATGAGTTAGTGGAGAAAGGGGACCACAGGAATAGTGTTGCAGAGAGAGAAAAAGTGAGTATTTTGTGAGAGAAAACGGTATCCGTCGCAAGCTTGCGACGGATAGTGCCGTTGCAAATAAGAATTTGTGAATAAATATATAATACATAATATTCTATTCTATGCCATAAAAATCGTCAACCCAAAATCAACTAAACTGAAATTAATAATATTGTGAAGATTTATTAGGAATATTCTACACCCCGTTAAGATTTATTACTGCTATTAACATATTTTAGGAATTTGCTGATATTACGTCAATTATTATACAAATAGTCCAACTAAATTAAGAAACTTGAGATACACCTTTTAAAATATTCTACACGGTTATTTTAGGAATTAATATAATAAATATATAATACATAATATTTATAAATCATATATAGCAATTTTATTACGTCAATCAGCTATTATATTTAATATTTAATAATGATTCTATGCTATAAAAATCGTCAAACCAAAATCAACTAAACTGAAATTAGGAATATTGTGAAATATATGTGAGATAATAATTTAATAGGAGTAATCAACTATTATACTTAATAATGATGCCATAAAAAACGTGTTACCTAAATATAGAGTCCTTAGGGGTGTTACCAAATCATATTCCATATTCCATATTACATATAAACTTGAGATACACCTTTTAAAATATTCTACACGGATATTTTAGGAATTAATATAATAAATATATAATACATAATATTTATAAATCATATATAGCAATTTTATTACGTCAATCAGCTTTTATATTTAATATTTAATAATGATTCTATGCCATAAAAATCGTCAAACCAAAATCAACTAAACTGAAATTAGGAATATTGTGAAATATCTGTGAGATAATAATTTAATAGGAGTAATCAGCTATTATATTTAATAACGATGCCATAAAAAACGTGTTACCTAAATACAGAGTCCTTAGGGGTGTTACCAAATCATATTCCATATTACATATAAACAGAGATTTACCTCCTAGAGAATTCCACTTGATAAGAACTATCCCCGAATTATAAATAGAGACTTCAAACCGTGTAATACAAAGTACCTGCATCCACAATATATTTTTCAGCCCTAATACACACTACCTGCTATCATACCTCAACAAATATTCATATCAAATGGCTATGACAAGTTTTTTTACTATTAGCGACCTCAAGTACGGGGTTCGCGTTACTCAGACCAACGTAAGAGTGGTACACAAATGGGAGAAACCTGAATTAACTTTCAAAAACAAAAACTTCGAAAAAAAATCAGATACTTCTAACAAAAAGAAACTCGATGCAATAGAGTTGCTATTTTTGGATTCCAAGGTTTGTCTTTCTTCTACCGTTTATTCTACAATTATTTTATACGTTATGTGTTCTTTTTATTTATACAAAAACTGATCTGAATTTTATTTCTATTGTTTTCAGAATGATTTTATCCAAGCCACCATAAGGAAACAATTGATTTCTCACTTTGGATCACAGTTGTGTGTCGGTGAAGTTTACACTATTCGTAACATGACCGTAGACAACAACACAGGCCTTGACAAGGCAACCCCTCATCCCTATCGATTGAGGTTTGAATACTCAACACGAGTCCAGAAAATAAGTGATCCTACCATACCAAATAGTCTATATCGTTTTTCAGCTTTTAATGACATATTGGATGGCATAATTCCACCCACACATTATATAGGTACGACTCTTACATATTATATTCATTTACTCTATTTTATTAATTGTCGACTATGATTTTGATTTTTTACATATTTGACAATGCAGATGTTATAGGAAAACTTTATGAGATTGGTCCTATAACGGAAACTCCGAGTAAGCATGTGTGTCGCACAATAAGGCTTGAAGACTATCAGTTAGTTCATCTCTACATCACTATTTAAATCATTTTCTTATATTTCGAATATTCTTTAATTGTCGCCTATCTATTTACAAAATTATTATTTTGTTTTAGGGGAACAAAACTCCAATGCACATTATGGGAACCATTTGCAAGTCAAGTACCCGATCTTATATCCAAACTCCCCAATCCCGAGCAGTCAAAAGTAATCGTCATCCAATGTGTGCAAACAAAAAAGTTTGAAGGTACGTATAAAAATCGTAATTTTAGATAGGCAGTATGTGTTTTTACGGCTGAAAAAATCCTTCTAAGTCGTCTGTAAAAAATCAAAAATTCAGCAGCAAAAATAAAAAAAAATGCTTAAACCATGCAAATGAATAATGAAAGCAAGTCCCATAAGCAGTGATTTCTTTTCTAAATTTATAGATATGTGTTTTTACAGCTGAAAAAATTAAATTTATGGATATTTGACCTCTTATAAACAATTTCTCAGGTTCTTGGCGGATCCAGACAACCTTCAACGCCACAGTGTTTAACGTCAATCCGGATTTACCGGAACTTAGAGAGTTTGAGCCTAGGTATTAATTTCCAAAATTATCTTAGAGAACTAAAATATCTGCCAAACTTCTCACTTTTAATTAATTTTTTCTATATTAACCCGATGATATTTTACATTGTTGCAGTCTTTCGACTACCGATGCAAGTAACTCTTTACAAGTTATTGAAATTCTAGATGACGCTGATACTGACGACATGACATTGGATCGCATAAAATCCATTGCCGATTTGAAGGAGAATAAAAAGGTATATTATCTTAACTGTTTTAGTTTTGCTACCCAGTTTTTGTTAATCAAGTATAAAACTATATCTTATAATAGAATCAACATTGACTAAAGTCCTAAACCTTATACGATTGGTAGAAGTAGTTAAAACCATAATCTAGCATTACATATCCAAGAAATTAAATCTAATATTTTCTGATTTTTATCTTTATCTTTTTGAATAGGTAGTCAAGACCCAAATCAGGTTGATCAAATCCAACAATACTACGACTGCCATTACATTTCACCGTGTGAAGCTGTTTGGAGAATCTTTGCATTTCCTATTCACTATAGGACCCCCCCTGTTTTAAGGTTAGATTATCACCTACCTAATGAGCAAAATGTTATTTTCCATGACGAAGATCCAATCGACGAAGTGGTTGAAAGGTCTTCTGGTGGTAGAACAAAATTCACCGCTTGGTTGGAGTATAATAATTTAAAATCTGATGGTAGAGATCTAACGTATTGGGAGTTTCCTCAAAAATATGTGTGGAAACAAAGAGAAAGGGTATGGACTCCAAGGCACAAAGGATTTACTCTTGGCCGAATGTATCACATGTCTCCAAATGGTGGTGAAAGGTACTATTTGAGAACCCTACTCAACTTTGTGAAAGGCCCTAAATCATATAAGGACATTCGTACTGTAAATGGTATCACTAACCCCACTTTCAAAGAGGCCTGCTACGCTCTAGGCTTACTTGGTGATGATAAAGAGTATATTGATGCCATTAAAGAAGCAAGTTTCTGGGGGACTGGGTTTTATCTTAGGAACCTTTTCGCAACTCTTTTGCTCACAAATAGCTTAGTGAAGCCTGAGTTGGTGTGGGAGGAGACGTGGAAGTTATTGTCAGATGATATCTTACACAGAAGACGAAATGAACTCCGTAATCCAGGTAATTTATCATTTTTTTTAATAAACACTTTTATTTAACTAATCGTAACAACATTCTCATTTATATATTGAGATTTGTTCACTGTTTGTGTACACAGATCTCCAACTCACAGAAGAGCAACTGCAATAGTACGCACTATCCGACATTGAATCATGGTTGCAAAGAAATGACAGTTCATTGCGTAAGTTCGACAACATGCCATATCCAGACGTTGACATTCTTGCTACGTGCTCGAATAGGCTCTTGGCAGATGAGTTATCTTACGATAGGGATGATTTGAATAGGCAACATGAAGTCTTCACTTCTTCAATGACCGACGAACAGAAATCAATTTACAGAAAAATCATGAGCTCGGTGAATTGTGGTCAAGGAGGTGTTTACTTCGTTTATGGGTATGGTGGAACCGGTAAGACCTTCCTATGGAAAACCTCATGTGCTGGACTAAGGTCCAAAGGTGAGACCGTTATAGCGGGTGCTTCAAGTGGCATTGCAACTATCCTTCTTCCAGGAGGGCGGAAAGCCCACACACGACTAAGCATACCTATCAATGTCGATGAAAATTCCACCTGTCATGGAATACGACCAGGAACCGATTTGGCTGGTCTGTTAACAAGAGCAAAACTGATCATATGGGACGAGGCATCTATGGTCAATCGTTATTGTTTTGAAGCTCTTGATAGAAGCATGAGAGATATTATGAGAACTTCACCGGAAGGAGACCCTGAAAAACCATTCGGTGGGAAGGTTGTGGTGTTTGGCGGTGATTTTCGACAAGTCTTGCCTGTTATACCTAAAGGAAGCAGGCAAGATATTGTAGGTGCTGCTATTTGTTCCTCACCTTTATGGAGATATTGCAAGGTTAGAGCCTATTTCTAAAAATTCTCCCGAGAATTATCTAAATTTCATATGTAATACTTACTTTTAAATAGTTGTACATTTCTGACCGTTTCAGATATATATTAAATTTCAGGTTTTGAAGCTCACGAAAAATATGAGACTTCGGGTAGGAAGTGCACAATCAAATGTTGATGAAATCCGAGAATTTTCAAAGTGGATTCTCGAAGTTGGGGATGGCTTAGCAGGATGGGTCAAATGATGGAGTAGCTAGCATCGAGTTACCAGAAGATATAATTATTCAGCCTGGTGTAGATCCAATATCTACTATTGTAGATAGCACTTATCCATCTTTAAAAGATCACTTAGGTGACCCTTTGTATTTCACTGAAAGAGCTGTACTAGCACCTACTCACGATGTGGTCGAGGAGGTAAACGACTATATATGTCTTGGATCAAATTCAAAAGGAAGAAAAAATTTACTTAAGCTCTGATGAAATAAGCAAGGAAGAGACTAATTGCGGGGTCAGAGAACTTTACTCTACAGAGTTTCTTAACTCAATCAGATGTTCCGGTTTACCTAATCACAGCTTAAGATTGAAAGTTGGAGCTATATTGATGCTTTTAAGAAACATTGACCAAGCAAATGGTTTGTGCAATGGCACCCGAATGGAGGTAAAGCAACTAGGAAATCGCGTTATTAGTGCAACAGTTATTTCTGGCAGTCATATCGGAAGCAATGTCTATATTCCCCGCATCACCTTGACTCCTTCCGATCAAACCAGGTTCCCAATTAAGTTTGAAAGAAGACAGTTTCCTTTAGCAGTTTGTTTCGCTATGACTATCAATAAAAGTCAAGGTCAATCTCTATCCCGTGTTGGACTTTATCTTCCAAGACCAGTCTTTACCCATGGCCAACTGTACGTTGCTATATCTAGGGTCACGAGTAATAAAGGTCTAAAAGTGCTACTTTTTGATGAAGAAAGAGGGATGACTAATACAACAACAAATGTTGTTTACAAGGAGGTTTTCGAGAAACTGTAATTTTCGTGTTGGGTTATCGAATTTTAATACACCCATTTAATTTATATTTGTACCTGATTAGTTATTTTGTTCATCGCATTTGTCCGTCAAATTATGTTCCGTAAGTAATTCATCAAAAGACAATAACTTTCCAAACTACTCATTATTAGTTATTTAATCTTTTTTTAGTCGTCTATTATTTTTTCTTATATACCTTATTTATTAATGTTATCATAAGTAATCCAAATATTATCATCATTACTAATAGTTATTCGAAGATTAGTGCACCAGGAAATTCATCTTTTCACCGAATATATCTTATATTCAAACATCCCGTTAAAAAATAATTCGTTCGAATAAACAGAATTGCTATATATTCAAATAAATATACCGACGTCGTCTTAAAAAATAAGTGTACACAACCCCGTGATTTTTCACGGGTGTTACACTAGTATATATATATATATATATAGATATATATATATATAGATATATATATATATAGATATATATATATATATAGATATATATATCTATATATATATATATATCTATATATATATATATATATCTATATATATATATATAGGGTTGAGATCCAGTGAGAACCTCTAGTATAATGAGAACCGTGAGAACCATTCACGGCTCTTAGATCTCAAATTAATGAAGGGTTGAGATTAAATCAACTAACTCTCCATACCCTCCAAACCCTTCAAGATCCCGTCATTCTAACTTGCTTCTCATTGTTTTTTTCTCTTTCTTTGAAACTAAACTCGCATAACTCATGTCTTATGTCTGTTTGATCAATCAATATCGCGATATTACTACTTCTCTTACTTCGATCACATTTCAGACTTTGTGAATGTAATCTCGTCATTCGTTATTCATCAATAGACATTGTGGATTCGATGAGGTAAAGACTTGAAATTGATTTTATTTTTGTGAAATTAGGGTTTATATTTTATGTCTTTTAAATTTTACGATTCATCAATTAAATTAGTCGAATTAGTTGAAATTATGGTTTATATTCATCAAATTAATTTTTATTTATTGTTGTTGATGATAATTAGCTTTTATATTCATCAATTTAGATGACAACAATTCGTTGTCGTTACTTATACATATTGTTGTTGAATTTTGGTGTTATAATTGAATCGTTTTGGTGTTTAACAGAAACATCTCATTTGATACCGGTATATCAAATCCCGAACTCAAAAGTGCCTAAATTAAATAAGACTTTTTTTGGGTTCTTCGTCTGCTTTTGTTTGGGAATTTAAGTATAATTCGGAAAGAAACCTACAAAATCTCATTATCTACCAATGTCTCTCGTAATTGCATCATTAATACCTCAAATGACCCAATAATGAAACTTATTTGCTGAAACTTTCACAAATGTAGAGGGAAATAATGCGATTTTACTAGTAGCACCTACATCGTATATTGTCCATTACGAGTATAAGAAATGACGTAGTGTAAATTTGGTCAGATGTGTCAGATACCTACATGTGCTCTTCTCAGTCGATGACATTCCATACTTGAGAAGAGTGGAAATTGTTTGGAATTTGTTGCAGGAAATGCACAACCTCACTTTCTTGTAAATGTTATTAATGCTTATTTTGTGTGTATTTACTGGTTATTTTCGTGCATCTACTGAATATTTCTATGCACCTAAGCTTATTTCTAATACATAATACTTTCTTAGTGGTAGGAGATCAAATCATATAATTCAGATACATAAGCATATTTCTATGCGCATAAGGTTATGGCTAGTTAAAATTTCGAAACTTAAGTGACCTAGTAGCTTGTAATGTGTGAAACTGTGAACACAACGTACATGTTAAGCCGAGTTTTATCCATAAACACGTCATGTAGATATAAAAAGATTCATGTCACATGGTGGCATATTTGTGATTCAAATTGGTTGACCTGGTATCATTTTTTTAGGTGTACGTGAAGCCTATTATATTTAGTAACTTTTGTTATTGTGAATTGTGCATCATTAGGAATTTTCTTTATGGTGTTCCACTCTATCGCTTGCAGGCAGAGAAAGAAGAATGACAAATATTCTCTTCCTTAGACGTGGAGAAATAACAATACCAGGAATGTAGAGACCATAAAAGGAAAGAAATGAAACCATCGAAAATTTTTTTGGGTGGCATCTATAGCGCAGAGCAGGAGAAATGAGTTGCCATATGAATTGTGAGATTTATTCAAATAATTTTTAAATGGTATGTACATGAATATATTTTGGAGGTGATGAGTAAGGTTGGATAAGTTTGTATCCTTAATATAGTCATTATTGTTTTGACATTATGAATGCTTACGTTTTACTTATTTTGAAAGTCAATTAGCTCAAATGGGAGAGCATTGTGCAACGCACAAGACATGGGTTCGACTCCCGTATTGGCTATCAAATACCAAATATTTTTTTTACACTATGAATCAGAAAAAAGTGTTAATTGGTAATCCCATTTAATTCAAGTATGAAATGTATGATAATAATTTGGTATTAGTCTTTGAAATACTTGTATTGAACTTTTGATAATTACGAATCTATTACACTGGTTCATTGTTGTAGTTGTTGCTCCTCTCTTGAGTCTGATCATGGTTTGCGTGCCATTGTCCGAATATGATGATAGCCACCTAAATAATTTATTTGTATTGCTTGCATTATAACACGTCCATATAATTGGATTTACTTTTTAATTGACTATATGGGACTCGAACCCATACCTTTGTGCAAAATTTGCACATTGCTCTACCATTGAGCTAATATCCTTTAGAATATGCTAAACGAATACGAGTATAATACATTAAATATCATTCATACTCAATTCCATTACTTCATGTACATAATACCTTATTTCATGCACATAGAAATTTAATTCATGCGCATAGAACCTTATTTCATGCTCATAGAATTAAAATGTTCTTATTGTAACAGCCCGTATTTTCGTAAAATATATTTTAAGCGTTTTAAATTATTTTAAGTAATAAAATAATATTTTAATAATTTATTGTGAAATATTTTAAATAAATAGTAAGATCCGTCTTAAGAACCTTAAGTCCTTAAGACGAATACAAACTTGGTAAACTTAAACTCACATCTTAATATCCGTTCAAGATGTCCAACCCGTTTAATTGACTCGGAAAGGACACTTACTTAAACCCCTAAAACCACATATGTCGACATATTTCTTCATCTTCAAACTCTTTACACTGTAAAAACATTTCACAAAAAACCTCCATAAACATCATCTTCTTTTGATCTTTTCTCCATCATCCGTTCATCAAATCGAGGTAACAATAGCATTTTCGGAATCCTCATTGAATTTCCAAGCCATCAATCACTTCCGTTTTTCAATCCCTTCATTTCGAAATCTGGCCTGTTTTACATATAATCCGTTTTTAAGTCCTTAAACCCGTTTTTCGTGCTTGTAGGTGAAGGGTTGGAGAACCCGGACATCGATAGCTTCGTGGTAGAGGAGGATCTTTAAGCCGGAGTGCATTTAAGGTGACGATAATGAGAAACTCGGCCTTAATGTGAATATTAGCAAGTTTTGATATGTTCTTATGTTAGTTTCTGATTTTTGTTAATGTATAATGTTTAATGGACTTAGTATCATGTTTAGGATTGTTCTTATGTGAAGAATTCATGCTTTGTGATGTTGTTATATGTTCTTAAGTTAAATTTCAATTTTCACAAAGTTAAGACGGATACATTGATTTAATCGTTTATGGATTGTTATGGGATTTGTTTGCTGGTAGAAAGTAGTGTTGGATGATTAGAAATGTTGGGCAAATCATACTTGTAGCAATTATTGAAGTTTGTATGTCGAATTGTGATGTTTTCAAATAAGCTGAGAATTCGCGTTTTCGTATCAGAGTCTCTGAGCCGGTCGACCGACCGGCCGCCGGTCGACCGACCGGCCGCCGGTCGACAGGCTGGGAGCGTTTTTTTGTGTTTTTGCGAAATTTGTAGAAGTTGGCCTTGGGACTGCCAGCCGGCCGACCGGCTGCCTGCCGACCGGCTGGTAGTCTCCTGGTGTTGTTTATGTTTTGCGAAACCATAGGGAGAATGGGAGCCCAGCCGGCAGACTGGCCGCCTGCCAGCCGGCTAGGAGTACATATGGGGTGGTTTACCAGTTTTGTAAAGGCTAAGGGAATGTATTCCCAGCCGGCCGACCGACTGCCTGCCGACCGGCTGGGAGTCCCTTTGTGTTGTTCTTCGTTTGGAAAAAAAAGAAGAAAGGCTGAGTGGGTCACCAGCCGGCCGACCGGCTTCCTGCCGACCGACCGGCTGCCTGCCGACCGGCTGGGGACCCCTGTAGGCTGTTTTGTTGTAATTCATTCGTAACTTTCAAACGGTTAATCGGTTTTGGTTGAAACTCGTTTTGCATACCCGTGATATGTATTTGAGGTCCCCGGAGGATGGGCGACACTTTATTGGGTCCGGGAATGGAGAGAGGATAGAGACCCCCCCGGTCGGGTAACCGAAAGGGAAACCGGCTCTCCCTCAACTTAGTTCCCGGGGTCAATTAAGTGTTGATCGGTGATATAAAGAGATGAGAACTAAAGTTAGTTTTAAAGTTGAATGCTTATAGTGATGCGTATTAAGTTATGCGTTAGGATGTCGCCTCTGAACTTAATACGTAGATTGTTTGTCATGTATATGGGTATGCGTTGAGATGTCGCCTCTGAGCCTTATATGTGTTTGTTTGTCGTGTATGGAGACATGCGTTGAGTTTTCGCCTCTGAGCTTCATACATGGTTGTTTGTCGTGTCTGGGACATGCGTTGAGTTTTCGCCTCTGAGTCCAGACATGTATGTGTGATCGCGTCGGAACATGCGTTGAGTTTTCGCCTCTGAGTCTGACGAGTAGAGCAACTGCACGTCGGGGCAGTCAGGTTGTCATACCTTACCCGGAGTGCAGGTGTTTGGTGCTAGAACATGCGTTGAGTTTTCGCCTCTGAGTTCCTTACTTGTGATAGTGAATTGAATGCTAGTCCATGCGTTGAGTTTTCGCCTCTGAGTCTAGTGTTCTGTGATAGCCGGTCCATGCGTTGAGTTTTCGCCTCTGAGTCCTTGCTTGATTTTGTGAACTTGGTATGTAGGTGCGTTAAGATGTCGCCTCTGAACCTTTATACTTGCTGAATGTTTGGTGACTAGGTTAGGTCTTAAGTTAACCGCTGAACCTCTTTACTTGATGTTATATCTGCTTGCCCTAGAGTTTGGTACAGTGTCAGATATGCATGTTGAAGTTTATGAACTTATCGCTTGAGTCGTAATCTGTTCATCCAAGGCATTGGATGACTCTTAGTTCGGTTTCATAAATAGTTGGATTGAAAGACCCCCCGACTGGGTAACCAGTAGGGAAACCGGCTCTCCTTCCTAACGGTTTATGAAGTTGGTTGAGAGCCGTGCACTAGAGTTTGCATGATAGTATGAGAACAGTTGATGAGATGTTTATGCTTCACATGTTGATATATGTTGGAGTATTCTGTATTGCTTTATGTGTTACGTGTTGTCACAAAAGGTGGCTAGGAGAACTCTAGTCACTCCCCACTGATTGTGGCGTACATGTTTTCATGTATGTAGGTACATGCAGGTTGGAGCGGGGTTCACGAGAGGGCTAGCGAGTGATGATCCTGTTGTCATCATATGACTTACACTTATATCGCCTAGCTAGACTCTTAGTCTTTTGATACAGTTGTTTTGGTGCCTGTAGGGATGTTCCATCCCAGGCTGTTGTACATATTTGTTTTTGATACTTAGAACTGTTACTTATCTATTTTGGTTTTATTTCAGTTTCAGTTTCCTTTTCAGTTTAAGACTTCTCGCATGTTGTTTACTTTAAAAAGTTTTAATTCCGCTGCATTTTTAGTACTTTTGTATGTTTATATTTCCGCTTTCGCGAGGGGTTTTACACTTATCCAAGAGTAATTAGTATCATAATATAACTAACTGATGCAACTGAAGAACTTTTAATGCACATAAAACTTTATTTCATGCATATAGAACCTTATTTCATGCGCATAAAATCTTATTTCATGCACATAGAATTAAAATTAATGTTCTTATCCTAGAGTAGTTAGTATCATAATATAATCAACTTTTGCAACTGAAGAGCTTTTTAATGCACATAAAACCTTATTCATGCATATAGAACTCTATTTCATGCGCATAGAATCTTATTTCATGCACATAGAATTAAAATTAATGTACTTAACCAATTATAATTTGTATCATAATATAACAAACTGATACATTGAAAAATATTTTAATGTGCATAGAAACTTATTTCATGCATATAGAAGCTTATTTCATGCATATAGAAGCTTATTTCATGCACACAAAACTTTATTTCATGTCTACTTAATACTTATTTCATGCATATAGAACCTTATTTCATGCACATATAAAATTATTTCATGCACATACAATTTAAACTAACGTCCTTTTTAAAAAAGTTAGTATCATAATATAACCAGGAAAATAACGCATTTTCGATTATAAAAACAAATTTTCACTATATGTGAATTTCTATATCGAAAATTATGGAGGAGTTAAGCAATAAGATCATATCTTCGTGCATTAATAAACTCTCTTTTGCACAATGCAGTTTTTCAGTGATGCATACGGAGCTAAGTCTACTTCCTAGTTCAAAATCAAGTCAAAATATGGTCGACCTTTCAAAATCAATCGAAGCCAAGCATATACAAAATGCTTGATATCCCATCAATGGATGCCTGCGAAATGGCGACGTAAAACATAAGAAACGCGACTCCAAACAATTTTTCAGCCAACTTTGTTATAGAATCAATTTATCTATCAGTGAGCTAAGTACCTGTAATCGAGTATATATTTCGATTTGCCTATCCTGCAAAGTTGTAAGATAGTTTATCTTCTATTTCCCTGCTAGTAGCTACAGGAACAAGATAAGCTACTGTAAAGGAAATCAAGCAAAAACGCAGCATTTAGAAACCGCAATGAGCATTATATTTTTTACCTCCATAGTAAGCTGTCTTCACTGAACTTTGGATTTTAAGTCCGACTTTTACATTTTCTCTAAAATCCATTTCATATTTCTTGGAGTTCTAAAAAAGACAGAAGGAACCATCATCAATTACCAGATGCATCTAGATTCTAATTATGAGAGCTGCAAACAGAGAAAACGTAGATTTTATTCTAGTGTCTGCATACAAATTACAAGTTTAAAATCCAATATGTCATCCACTATGATTGGACCTAAATTTCGATCTTAATAAACTATGATTGGACCTAAATTTCCACCTAAATAAACTTGGTTGACAGCATAATACTCTAACTCATCTAAGTAATTAATGTAGCTTTCCCTTATTTCACATTTACGACTCAAAATGTAATTAGTAGACACCATAACTTCTAATTAGATTGAGAAATATTATACTCTTCCATGCAAATTCATGAACATAAAAAAACTCAAGGTAAATATTTGGAACCAAAGTGTATAAATCATCATATTGATCAGACAAGACGTGTAAGTCATTTGCGGAAATGCAGCCAGTATTACATATATAGGCGATGTTGTATATCCTAAATGGGCGGTATTCGCCCTCCTATGGGTAAGGGCACCTGGTTACAATTTAAATTAACGTACTTTTTAAAAAAGTTAGTATCATAATATAACCAGGAAAAGCTAGCATTCTCGGTTATAAAAATTGGTTTTTCACTATATGTGAATTTATATATCAAAAATTATCGAGGAGTTAACCAATAAGATCATATCTGTAATACCCCGAACATTTAGATAATTTTAGTACGAGAATTGTTTTTATAATTGTTGTGTCGATAGTATTTAAACGCGTTGTGCATTCGATAGATATTTTATTGCATAATTTACCTTGATAATTTATGAGTCGATAGTGCGTAAGCATGTTTTAGCATTCGATAAGTACTTTATTAAATCATGTTAGTAGTTGTCGATGGTGGGGTTTGATCCTATGACTGTCGGGCAGCCAAGGTTGTGTGGTCATGGGCCTCGTTTAGTGTGCACGGCCAAGAGAGCCCACGTCCCAAACCCTAAGTTTTTTTTACACCCTTCCCCTCCAGCCTCTCTTAGCCGCCATATAAGATATGTTACCCTACCATTTGCACAGCCACCACCTCATTTGCTTAGCCGCCATATCAGAGATAGGAAGGAAAGTTCGTAGCAGTAGGTCAGACCACCCTAAGGACCCTCGTTTTAACCGTTAAACAGGTAAGTCACATCTCTACTGCTTCGTTATGGGTCGTGTGTTGTGTCTGTTGTGTGGTAATTCGAAGGATAGGGTGTCGTTGTTGCCAGGTCTGGTTGGCACTATTTTGGTGGTAGTCACGGTTGTGACAAGGGAGTGGTGTCAGTAGGCTAGGGTGGTGGTGGTGTCGTCGAAGGGGGTGGTTCTAGGAGCCTGTTCATCACGGTAAATGGGAGTCATGAAGTTTATGGTTGTTCAGGTCAGGGAGTCGGTTTGGGGGTGATATTACTGTCGACTCGGGGGAGGTCTATACAGTAGTACCACCGTGGTCTACAGGCTGTTTGCCGGAGGTGGTATTGGTGGTAGTCGTGGGTGGTATTAGGTGTGGTAGTGGTGGTCGACAAGGTATGTTTCCAGACGGTTTGAAGCACGGGTGAGAGTTAGACCTGGGTTAATGGACTCTGGTCTGACTCGCCGGCAGGTGTCGTGTGGGTTGGTGGTGTCAGGGTGATAGTTGAGTGTCGGCAGTGTTGAGGGAGGGTGTCCGCTGGTGGTCGAAGTGGTGGTACACGGTGGTGTTGTGGGTTGAAGTCGGGGGGAAAGGAGGAGTCGGGTATAGGGCTGTTTGGTTTCGTTTTCTTTTATTTCTATTTTAATTATTTTAATTATTCTTATTATTATTATTATTATTAGTAGTAGTAGTATTATTCTTACTAGTATTATCATTATTATGTTGGTATTATTATTATTAATAATTTTGAGGGTGTGTTAATCGTTATGGTTAGTATTATTTATTATTAACAATAAATAATAATGTTATTAGTTATTCGTTTATGTTAGTTAAGTTGGTGAGTCGGTAAAGTTATGAGTCATGAAGTGTCTACTTTGGGAAGCTTCTATTTTTGGAAACTTTCCATTTATGGAAGGTTTGTATTTATAGTAAGTGTAGGTTGTTATGGGGTTCGGGAAGGTTATTAATTCGTTACGTATACGTGTTTAGGTAGCGGGTTTCGCGTGGAACATTTCTAGCGAGCTTTGGATTTATCTGTATTCCTGCTATTTGAGGTAGGGGAAATTATTGTGTTTATAGTGTTGAGTATTCTGTTGATATTTGGTGATAATCATGTCTTTCTTATGCTATAATATGATTGTTACATTGAGCTATTCATTTATATCATTCCGAGATACGATGCGAGGTGATGGTTAATGGGCCTTGTGATCGGTGCGGAGTTAATGGGCCTTGTGATCGGTGCGGAGTTAATGGGTCTTGTGATTCGGAGTGGGGATGATTGAATTTCTATTTATAATAATGTTTGATTGTTTACTTTTCCTCTACTCAACCTCATGGTTGACCCTGTGTATTCGTGATCACCTGTGATGAACCAATTTATAGGGGAGTAGATTGACAGGTGGCTGAGACTATGGGAAGCTACGGGAAGGGAGAGCTTGGATTTGGACCAGACTAGTCTAGATCACTATAGTCGTTGGTCATGAGTTGTATCTTTATCTCACAAGACAGTTTTGAAGTTGGTTGTATAAACTTGCTTTTGAGTTAACATTAATAATAAAGTACTGTATTTCCTTCCTTTGTATCTACTGTCTCGGGATACCGAGATGGTAACACCCTGATTTATCTGAGGACTCCTAGTTCAGGCCCTTAAATAAATGGGGGTGTTACAAAGTGGTATCAGAGAGAACGATCCTCAGGCCTAACCTAATGAACCCAATAAATGTAGGAGAGTCTAAATAAAATGAACCCCGGGATAGGACTGTTAGGGGCACACTAAAGGGGAACTATTAGTCTGGGCCCCCCTCACACCGAACCATTGGCCCTCTCAGTTTTACCCGGGAACCCAGAGTGCATATACGAGAGAAAAAGGGTAGAATAGGAGGTAACGGAAGTGATGGTGAATTATGATGAGATTGTTCTTAATATGTGAATGACTTAAAAGCCAGTAAGGGCACGTGCATGAGGGAATTCTATTTGTATGAATACAAAGGATGAATAACGTTATGGATGCATGAGTTGATTTGAATTATATCAGTAATTTTATCATGTCTAGCGATATGCGGTTATGTGATCCCCGAGCCATGTTATAGATACGTATTACTCAATATGTTAGTTGCTTATAGACTTTGATGCTTAGGGAATAAAAACCCCAATCTAAGTGAGTACCCACTTGAGTCGGGACTCATTTTTTCTTTTGTGTTATAGTATGCCTTCGAGAAGAAATAACGTCGCAAACATCACACAAGAAGAGTTGGACCGTTTGATAGCAGAGAATGAGGCCCTAAAGGCCAAACGCATGGATTCCGCGAAAATGAGCACTATCATCGCGAGGCATAACCCTACCCAATTCACTGGGGAGGGGGAACCTTATTTGCTGGGAGCATGGTGCCGGGAATTCAGTAACTTATTCGAACTGGTGGATTGCCCCGAAGAACTGAGGGTTGATCAAGCAGCCCACACTAGTAGAAAAATAGCTATTTGCGGCGCCAAAAAAGTGGCCATTTGCGGTGTTTTTGGAGTAGCAGCAAATAAGGGGGCCGCAAATAGAAAAAGCTATTTGCGGCGGAAAAAAACGCCTCAAATAGCTTCTCTATTTGAGGCGTTTTTTGTCAAAAACGCCGCAAATAGCAAAAAAAAAAAAAAAAATGAAATGATGCAAAAAAATTATTTAAATATAATAACTCTCAAATATATTATTTTTCCGCAAGAGAATCTTACACGATTTTTGTTATTATTTTAAATCCATACATCAAATGGAAATAACACACATACAAACATATAATACAATTTATCCCTATTTCACTGACTACTATGAAAACCCGTCTTAGTTTCTTCAGCACTCGGGTTTAAAACTAATCTCTTTGACCGGACCAAAGACACAGGTAGTAGAGGCGTACAATCCTCCAGCCATTATCTTCGTATTGCCTCCAGCAATTATTAGTTTCTTCAGCTCTCGGGTTTCTTCGTATTGCCTCCATCCATTATTACACGGGACTGGCTAACAAGCTACAATAGCAATCAGGCTCGTCTAAAAAATGATCAGCTTCATCTAACACAAGTATTTTTACCCCCATTAGCAGAGTAGCAAAACCAACAGTATTCTCAAGATGATCCCTGAGCCTTCCAGGTGTAGCCACAAGAATCTGTGCAGAAAATTATATTAACCACCTATCCTAACATATAATTGAACAATATAGAGTTTCGAAAAATATGACTTGACATATCAATTCAATAGGAATGGCTTACTAAACCGGTTTTACTCCTTTTTATTGCCAAGTATCGGTCACTTGATATAATTCACAACACAGTTTTCAGTATGAGTCATATATAAACAAGGGCAAGGCTGCGTAGGAACCCCTCTTATTCCACAATATGCGGGAGCCCTTGAGGCATTGGGATAATGTCGTTGCTAATGTTGTTGCTGATATGTTAAGTCCAGCCTAGCAGTAAGGCAAATCTCTATCTAAGACTGTTAGAAATTGATTTTTGGCAGATGGACCTAACTGTTACATTTGAAAATTCAGTTTGTGGATCCAAGGCTTCTTTGAACTCCATTTAAAAATATTAGAAGTGCCAAGTCACAAACAAACGGTTACAATTAGAGGGCTACAAGTTGTCTCAATTTTTCGCTTTAATAAAAACTCAAAACCTTGTACATTTGAAGCACAATGAACTGACCTGACAAGGATTTGCCTGCATGCGTTTCTGCTCAATTGCAGGTCTTGTACCTCCAATCACTACTTGGACGTCAAGAGAATGATGTTATTTAAGCAAATTTTTGGCTTCTGCAGCTACTTGACTGACAAGCTCACGAGTTGGACATATAACAAGGACAAGAATTGGTGGCCGCTTATCATCACGACCAGTAGATGGTGTCTTTATCACATCTTTAATAGACGGAAGCTGAAATCAAGAAAATGTCGCAGTAAATTTCTAGGAAAGAACAAGCAAATTTCAAACTAAGTGAGCAATGATATTCAATCCTTAAAAAATCAATAGAACACTTGCAACTAGAGGAAGTATATATTACCAAAAACGCTACAGTTTTGCCTGTGCCTGTTCGAGCCTTAGCCATGACATCCTTGCCTGGAGAGTAAGGAAGAAGTTAGAGATAGTAACTAAACAAATCAAAGGGAGAATAATAATAAATATCGTAAGTTAAAAAAGGTTTAGAAAAAGTGCACATGTAGAAGTCAAATACAATCATAGTCAAGTCAAATGCAAGTAAGACGAGTTCAACAGTTCTGTACATATTCCATGGTTTTTAGTTGTTCATAAGCAGGAACTCACTTAGGTTATATATATACTCCACCTCTTATCCGAGAGACTATGAAGAGTACTGGTTATTTTTAAACTGTGCATGTATAAGCTTCAAGGATGAGTGCACACATTATAAAGACACAAATTCTTGTATGAAAACCTAAAGTAACATCTCTAAATAGGGAGTGCACACAGAATAGGCGATGCCAACCCCGAGTTAGCAGTAGAAATCTGTCAAATAACAACACAAATTATATGCAAATTATACGCCCTATGCTCTCTACAGAATGTTTGACATGTATGAGTAGTTTTTAAGCAAGCGACATTGCTAAATAAGCGCAAAGAGATTCACAATACACTATAGTCGAACGAATCCAGTAACCCAAAGAAACTCACTCACAAAGATTAAAAATCCCACAACTGTTTTTCAGATAGGAACTTCAGTTCCATTCATCAAACCAAAGCAATGATTGAAAACCAATTTGCCCTTTTTAATGAAAGTTTGCAGGAATTCGATCTTAGGCAACAACGATCCTCACATGGCACCAGTGTCCAGTGGCGCAGCTAGCAGGAACTGTCACCTCACAGGAAAAATTTCGATTTCAAGTTAAAATTTTTGAATATTTTTCCAATTTTACTTATTCCATCAGTAATGGTTGGAGTTCCAAGATCGGCTTTATACTCTTACACACCCCCTCACACGAATGCCCTTTGGGCTAAGGGCATTCATGTGTTGCAACTACAGGCGGCCTCCCCTTACCTGGTGCGGCCTTTTGGTCGGTCACACGGGCTCTGATACCACATCAATAAACCATATCAACCAAAAGCATAAGTTTATAGTTGGAGTTCCAACATCGGTTTTATACTCTTACAATCCGCCCCAATTTTTTTTTCTCCCCTAACCACAAATTCTGACTCCCCACTGCACAATGCATGACAAACTAATAAAGATAAAGAGAACCCATTTCAGAATGATACAACCTTAATACAGACTACAGTAGTAATAAAGATAGCTATCTTAATTATGTCTTAAAGATAAGCTAGCTTGCCCGATCAAGACTTACTGCCCTAACAATAGTGTATGCCAAGTTGTAATGCTTCTACTTAGTGGTAGCTTTCCTAATGGCAACAATTGAACTGCAAAATAAAGGCAGTTTTCAGACACATACTTCTTTGACCTCCTCAACAGCATAATAAGCCTTGGTTGGTATTCCCAGCTCCTCTGGTTGAACATCAATGATAACCAAGACAGGGTTTGGAACATAGCTGCAATAACCCAAAACAGAAGTAAATCGAGCAATACAATTATGGAATAAAGCCAGCAACAAAAGTAAGCTTAGAGTGATTGAGTGAAAAACAAATAAATAACCATGCAAGCAGAGTAGCAGACATAAAGAGTATCTTAAGTTTCAATAAGAATTCCCAAGGTACGATGGAAACCAGTACTTCAGATTTCACACAGTGGTTTTATCATCTTCTTTTGGATATTTCAGTAATTCTAAAACTTACAGATTTTCCAAAGCGGTCAGACTATGAAAGTTATCTTTTCCTTTCTTTGGTGAAGAAGATAACTAAATAAAGGGTGAAGAGAGCACAACAGATGTCAATTACTCATTTATAAATGCTACACATATAAGTTTGCAGATATTCAGAACAAAGGCCCTTGGCATATACCAAAACAATGAAACAAGATAACAATATGACACAGTTTCATCTTGCTCAACTTATTGAGATCTCCCTACGCAGAAAACTAAGTTCAAGTATCAAAAGAAAAGCACCAACTCAGAGGTGTTAATTCAAACCTTCAAAGCATGAATAAGTAACCCAGAAGGGTTCTAGAAATTATGCATTTCGAGCATACTAAGGGCTCCTCAGAGTCTCTCACTAAGCATAGAGTCCATTTAAAAGACTATAAGAGAAGTCATGTGTTACCCCTCTTTCGTGATTATACTAATACAAGGGCCATAGCAACAAATATAATGCATGAGAGAAGATTTAAACAGATGCTAATAAAGAAAAGACACTAATTAAACAAGTTCGGATAAAAGCATAAAAAAGGAGGGAGGCCATCTACAAACCTTGCAAAAGACAATGCCAAAGCATAAATACCATATGTTCCTATTTTTCCAATAGGGGTAAAGTACTGAAATAACAGAAGAAGAAAAACTAACCTGCTGTAAAAATCTTTCATCGGGTACATAAGATTGAGATAACAGCATATCCCACCAAATAAATAACTCCAAAACGAATGTACCACTAAAACTCGTGGATGTAGACCTTTGTCTCCAAAAGAAGTGTAATACCTAGCAAAAATAGCTCAGCCTAATGACCAACCTACGCCATTTCCAAACAAACAAACCCAAATATGACCCAAAACTTGAACATTCCAACCCACACAAATTTAAGAGGAAAAAAACCCTAATTTAATTACAATGTATCTCAACAATATGAAGTTTTAATCGAAATAAACCCTAATTTAATTAATACACCAGCAATTCAAACTCAGAGATCAAAACTCAAAACTTTCAATTGAAATAAAACAATAAGGATATCCGAATTGAGGAACCAAATAAGGGTACAAACCTGAGCAGGAAAGAGGAGAAAACAGTGGTACACGGAAGTTGCAAGTATAATGGCTCGTTGTTGTGCGCTGTGGAAGGTGGTGCGTTGTGGAATGTGGTGACTGGCCACCTTGGTCGCCAGTGAGGGATAACGGAGATCGAGGGTGTATTTGGGGTTGGTATCTTTGACGGGGATCTGGTGAGTGAATGAAGTGGGTAACACTTTCTTCTTTAATTTCTTATTTGGGGATGTATGTTATTTGCTGCGTTCCATTTCAAAACGCCTCATAAGCCTTATTTGCGGCATCTTTTTTATTAACGCCTCAAATAGCCTTCAGTCTTTTTTAAAAAAAAAATATTAACTTCAATATCATTTGCTGCGTTTTGATAAAAATGCCGCAAATAAGGAGCCGCAAATGAATGTTTTTCTACTAGTGCCACTATCTTCGAGGTATGGCCGGTGACTGGTGGTCCGGGAACAAAGGAGAAATTCGGGAGGCAGCTAGAGAGGATGGGACCGAGTTTGTTGTCTGGATCGCGTTTAAGAGCATCCTATATGAAGTGTTCCTACCAAAATTCCTGGAAAAGTAAACTGAGAGAGGAGTTCGATACCTTTCGAATGACAGAGGATATGACGGTGGAGGCCTATTATAGGAAGTTTATCCAGTTGCTGAGCTATGTGGGGGACATGGGTTTTGATGATGCTATACTGGCGATGAAGTTTGAGAGAGGGTTGACAATCAATATCAAGAAGAGACTGATTGCAGCTCCACCCACCACAGTCCGGGACATCTACTTAAGGGCTGGGGCGGCGGAGAAGCTCTCCGAAATGATTAAGGAGGACAAGAAGTCAAAATCTGAAAAGAGGAAGGCTGAAGTAGTGACTGAAAGTTCTGGGTCGAAGAAGCAAAGCACCAACAAGTATAGTGGGTATTTCAGCAACAATGCTTCCGGAGGAGTGAGGAATCAGAGTGGGGGTAATCACATGAGTGGGGTTTCTAGCAGTGGTTCGATTGGAATAGTTTGTTTTGGCTGTGGAAAGAGGGGGCACAAGCAGGCGGTGTGTCGCTCATCTGGAGGAAATCAGTCCGGGGGTTATCGTCCGCCTACATCAGGATATCAGGGATCACGCACTCAGTCTTTTGGTAGCAGTGGCTATCGTACACCCATGTCAAACTATGGTGGGGGTGCGAAGTCTGGAGGCAGCAGCAATTATCAGAGAAACTACAACAACTATCAGAATCGTTCGTACCAGAATCAATACAATGGAGGTGGAAGCAATCAGAAGACGGAAGCGGAAGGGAACCAGCAGGCTGGGACATCTAGTGTCAGTCAGAGTGGAGCTAAATCCAGTGGCAAGCTTTTTGCCATGGTAAAACAGGCAGCTAAGGATGATGCTCATGTGGTGACCGGTACTTTTCTTGTGAACTCTAAACCTACGTTCGTACTTTTTGATTCCGGTGCGACCCATTCTCTTTGTGTCTAGAGAGCATGTTAGGGCCATGGGACTTGAGAGGTTTGATTTGGTCGCGGACTCCGTGACCATGCCTTCAGGAGAGTCGATCACCTGTAATAGAGTCTATAGAAGTGTACCCATCAAAATCGGGGAAGAAATTTTCTATTGTGACCTCATAGAATTTCCACTGGGGGGGTTTTGAGGTGATTCTAGGGATGGACTAGCTGGGAAAGTATCGAGCCTTTATTGACTGTCATCAAAAGAAAATTCCTTGAAGGGACCTAAGGGAGTGAGGGTGTCTTACAAGGGATATCGAGTCAAACCTAAAATCAAGTTCATTTCTGTCAATACTCTTAAGTCTGGCTTGAGAAAAGGAGAGAGTCTGATCTTATGCCAAATGTGGGATTGTAAGGCTGAGACCCCCAAGACTAGTGAGATACCTGTAGTACGGGAATTTGAGGGAGTATTCCGAGACGACGTTCTAGGGTTACCGCCAAGGCGGGAAGTAGAGTTCTCCATTGACCTAAAACCAGGGGCGGGACCAATATCTAAATCACCGTACCGTATGGGACCGAAGGAGATGGAGGAATTGAAGAAACAGTTGGATGAACTAGCTGAGAAAGGATTCATCCGACCCAGTGTGTCACCCTGGGGAGCAGCTGTTCTGTTTGTGAAAAAGAAGGATGGGAGTTTGAGGCTTTGTGTTGACTATCGAGAGCTGAATAATGTGACACTCAAAAACCAATATCCTTTACCCAGAATTGACGACCTGTTTGATCAGTTGAGTGGAGCTGGGGTTTTCTCTAAGATCGACTTGAGATCCGGGCATCACCAGTTGAGAATAAAGGATGAAGATATTCCAAAGACCGCTTTCAGAACGAGGTATGGCCACTATGAATTTGTGGTTATGCCATTCGGATTGACTAACGCTCCAGCTGTGTTCATGGATTTATGAACCGAGTCTTTAGCCCATATCTGGATAAGTTCGTGGTGGTCTTCATAGATGATATCCTAGTGTATTCCAAGAATGCGGAAGAGTACGAGGATCATTTGAGAAGAGTACTTCAGACCCTGGAGGAGCATAAGCTCAATGCTAAGCTGAGTAAGTTTGAGTTCTGGTTGGAGAAGGTCGCATTTCTAGGGCATGTAATTTCCAAAGAGGGGGTATCTGTCGATCCTAGTAAGATCGAGGCTGTGACTAAGTGGCAGAGTCCGAAGAATGTGAGTGAGATTCGAAGCTTCCTGGGTTTGGCTGGTTATTATCGGAGGTTTGTCAAGGATTTTCGAAGATAGCAAAGCCCTTGACGTCGTTAATGAGGAAGGAGAACTGTTTCATCTGGGATGAGAGTTGTGAGAAGGCATTCCTGACCCTTAAGGAACGTCTGACAACAGCTCCTATCCTTGCTTTGCCTGTCAGGAGTGATAATTTTGAAGTTTATACTAACGCTTCGAAGTATGGACTGGGTTGTGTGCTAATGCAGAATGGGAGAGTGATAGCGTATGCTTCTCGCCAACTGAAGACCTATGAGGAAAATTATCCGACTCATGATTTGGAATTGGGAGCAGTGGTCTTTGCACTTAAATTGTGGCGCCATTACCTTTATGGAGCCACTTTTAAGGTGTTTTCTGATCACAAGAGTCTGAAGTATATCTACACCCAGCGAGAGTTGAACATGAGACAGAGGAGGTGGATAGAATTGATTGAAGACTATGATATGCAGATTGTCTACCACGAAGGCAAGGCAAATATGGTAGCTGATGCCCTAAGTAGGAAATCTGTTCATGCTTTGAGTTGTGCCAGATCGCGAGTGAGGTTGCATGGAGAACTAAGGGAGATGGGAATTTTCATGATCCGGAGAGGGGATGCTCTTAGTGATTTGACAGTGGAGCCTGAGTTGTATGGGGAGATTCGGGAGTTACAAAAGAATGATGCGAGAATCCAGAAGTGGCGCGTGATGGTTGAGAGTGAGGATGGAGAGGTTGCATCCAAGTTCAATATTCATACCGACGGTAGTTTGAGGTTCAGTGGGCGATGGTGTGTTCCGGATATTGAGGAGCTAAAGAAGAAAATTCTGACTGAAGCTCATGCTACTCCATATTCCGTCCACTCAGGGGGTGATAAGTTGTATAAAGACCTTAAGAAGACGTTATGGTGGCCAAATATGAAGAAGGAAGTCGCGGAGTTTGTGTCGAGGTGTTTGACATGTCAACGAGTAAAAGGGGAGCATAAGAGACCCCAAGGGAAAATACAGCCGTTAGATGTGCCAGAGTGGAAGTGGGAGAACATCTCGATGGATTTTATTGTGGGGTTGCCTCGGACTCAGAGGGGCAACAACATGATTTGGGTAATTGTGGATCGTTTGACTAAGTCTGCTCACTTTATTCCGATGAAAGATACCTGGAGTAAAGCCGAGTTGGCTAAGTCTTCTGTTCAGAATGTGGTCAGATTGCATGGTGTACCCAAGGACATTGTTTAAGATCGAGACTCGAGGTTCATATCCAGATTTTGGCAGGAGTTGCAGGCCGCCTTGGGTACCCAGTTGAAGATGAGTACAGCCTTCCATCCAGCTACTGACGGTCAGACTGAGAGAACGATTCAGACCCTTGAGGATATGTTGCGAGCATGCGTACTTGAGTTCGGAGGATCTTGGGAGGATCGACTGGGATTTATAGAGTTTTCTTATAACAACAACTATCATGCCAGTATAGGGATGACCCCTTTTGAGGCTTTGTATGGGAGGAAGTGTCGGAGCCCTGTGTGTTGGGATGATCGAGCCGATGTTGTGACTTTAGGGCCAGATATGATCCAGGAGATGGTGGAGCAGGTTCAGGTTATTCGATAGAAGATGAGGGCCGCCCAGGATAGACAGAAGAGCTATGCAGATCTAAAAAGGAGCGATATTTCATTCGATGCGGGAGAGAAGGTACTGCTGAAGCTATCTCCAATGAAAGGGGTGATGAGGTTTGGAAAGCGTGGCAAATTGAGTCAGAAATTTATTGGGCCGTTTGAGATTTTGGACAGAGTTGGGGAGGTGGCATACCGATTAGCTTTACCTCCAGCCCTATCCAAGGTCCATAACGTGTTCCATGTGTCTTAGTTACGGAAGTATGTGAGCGATCCATCTCATGTCTTACGACACGAGGTGATTGAGGTAGATGAGCAGTTGTCCTACGTTAAGACTCCAAAAGAGATTCTGGACAGGAAGGTACAAAAGACTCGCAATGGGGAGACGTCCTTGGTGAAAGTTCTGTGGACTAATCATAACCTAGAGGAAGCTACATGGGAGGTCGAGGCGTCCATGAGAGAGCGTTATCCACATCTGTTTGATTGAGGTAAGTTACGTGGACGTAACTTTTCTTTAAGGGGGATGGAATGTAACATTTTGTGGTTTAATTGATGTTTTGTATCCCAAGTCCACATGAGTAGATTTGTTTGTCACCTGAGTATGACTGAACTGCGGGACGAAGTTCATTTTAAGGGGGGAAGACTGTAATACCCCGAACATTTAGATAAGTTTAGTACGAGAATTGTTTTTATAATTGTTGTGTCGATAGTATTTAAACGCGTTGTGCATTCGATGGACATTTTATTGCATAATTTACCTTGATAATTTATGAGTCGATAGTGCGTAAGCAAGTTTTAGCATTCGATAAGTACTTTATTAAATCATGTTAGTAGTTGTCGATGGTGGGGTTTGATCCTATGACTGCCGGGCAGCCAAGGTTGTGAGGTCATGGGCCTCGTTTAGTGTGCACGGCCAAGAGAGCCCACGTCCCAAACCCTACATTTTTTTTTACACCCTTCCCCTCCAGCCTCTCTTAGCCGCCATATAAGATATTTTACCCTACCATTTGCACAGCCACCACCTCATTCGCTTAGCCGCCATATTAGAGATAGGAAGGAAAGTTCGTAGCAGTAGGTCAGACCACCCTAAGGACCCTCGTTTTAACCGTTAAACAGGTAAGTCACACCTCTACTGCTTCGTTATTGGTCGTGTGTTGTGTCTGTTGTGTGGTAATTCGAAGGGTAGGGTGTCGTTGTTACCAGGTCTGGTTGGCACGACTATTTTGATGGTAGTCACGGTTGTGTCAAGGGAGTGGTGTTAGTAGGCTAGGGTGGTGGTGGTGTCGTCGAAGGGGGTGGTTCTGGGAGCCTGTTCATCACGGAAATGGGAATCAGGAAGTTTAAGGTTGTTCAGGTCAGGGAGTCGGTTTGGGGGTGGTATTACTGTCGACTCGGGGGAGGTCTATACAGTAGTACCATCGTGGTCTACAGGCTGTTTGTCGGAGGTGGTATTGGTGGTAGTCGTGGGTGGTGTTAGGTGTGGTAGTGGTGGTAGATAGGGTCTGTTTCCAGACGGTTTGAAGCACGGGTGAGAGTCAGACCTGGGTTAATGGACTCTGGTCTGACTCGCCGACAGGTGTCGTGTGGGTTGGTGGTGTCAGGGTGATAGTTGGGTGTCGACAGTGTTGAGGGAGGGTGTCCGCTGGTGGTCGAAGTGGTGGTACACGGTGGTGTTGTGGGTTGAAGTCGGGGGGAAAGGAGGAGTCGGGTATAGGGCTGTTTGGTTTCGTTTTCTTTTATTTCTATTTTTATTATTTTAATTATTATTATTATTATTATTATTATTATTATTTTATTATTATTATTATTATTATTATTATTATTATTTGTATTATTCTTACTAGTATTATCATTATTATGTTGGTATTATTATTATTAATAATTTTGAGGGTGTGTTAATCGTTATGGTTAGTATTATTTATTATTAACAATAAATAATAATGTTATTAGTTATTCGTTTATGTTAGTTAAGTTGGTGAGTCGGGAAAATTATGAGTCATGAAGTGTCTACTTTGGGAAGCTTCTATTTTTGGAAACTTTACATTTATGGAAGGTTTCTATTTATAGTAAGTGTAGGTTGTGATGGGGTTCGGGAAGGTTATTAATTCGTTACGTATACGTGTTTAGGTAGCGGGTTTCGCGTGGAACATTTCTAGCGAGCTTTGGATTTATCTGCATTCCTGCTATTTGAGGTAGGGGAAATTACTGTGTTTATAGTGATGAGTATTCTGTTGATATTTGGTGATAATCATGTTTATCTTATGCTATAATATGATTGTTACATTGAGCTATTCATTTATATCATTCCGAGATACGATGCGAGGTGATGGTTAATGGGCCTTGTGATCGGTGCGGAGTTAATGGGCCTTGTGATCGGTGTGGAGTTAATGGGCCTTCTGATCGGTGCGGAGTTAATGGGTCTTCTGATCGGTGCGGAGTTAATGGGTCTTGTGATTCAGAGTAGGGATGATTGAATTTCTATTTATAATAATGTTTGATTGTTTACTTTTCCTCTACTCAACCTCATGCTTGACCCTGTGTATTCGTGATCACCTGTGATGAACTAATTTATTGGGGAGCAGATTGACAGGTGGCTGAGACTATGGGAAGCTACGGGAAGGGAGAGCTTGGATTTGGACCAGATTAGTCTAGATCACTATAGTCGTTGGTCATGAGTTGTATCTTTATCTCACAAGACAGTTTTGAAGTTGGTTGTATAAACTTGCTTTTGAGTTAACATTAATAATAAAGTATTGTATTTCCTTCCTTTGTATCTACTGCCTCGGGAAACCGAGATGGTAACACCCTGATTTATCTGAGGAGTCTTAGTTCAGGCCCTTAAATAAATGGGGGTGTTACAATATTTTCATACATTCCTAAACTCCCTTTTGCACAATGCAATTTTCTAGTGATGCATACGGAGCTTAGTCGACTTCCTAGCTCAAAATCAAGTCAAAATATGGTCGACCTTTTAGACTGTACACCAAAGCTTTGGATCAATCGAAGCCAAGCATATACAAAATGTTTGATATACCGTCAATGTATGCTTGCGAAATGGCGACGTAAAGCATAAAGATCACGACTCCAAACAATTTTTCAGTCGACTTTGTTATAGCATCAATTTATCGATCATTGAGCTAATTACCTGTAATCTAGTATATATTTCAATTTTCCTATCCTACAAAGTTTTGTAGGATAATTTGTTTTCCATTTCCCTACTACTAGCAACAAGAACAAGTTTTCTACTCTAAAAGAAAATCTAGCATAAAATGCAGAATTCAGAAACCGTAGTGAGCATTATATTTTTTGCCTCCATAATAAGCCGAAAGTTCTTCACTGAACTTTGAATTTGAAGCCTAGCTCTCACCTTTTCTCTGAAATACAGTTCATATTGCTTGGAGGTCTAAATAAATATTTCAAAATCAGCAACTCAAAACTAAAACAAGGATTCTAAATAAAGATTTCAAAATCAGCAAGGAACACAAGAGAATATAGTGATTGGGCAATACTTCAATGATTAACTACGTAAATTGATAGATACTTATAGTGGAATGCAAGTAAGAATCAAACGACATTTGGAAGCAACGAAAACAACATAAGGTAGAACAAATAAAAAATGCAACCCTAATCAAACTAATGTGTATCATTAAAATCGGAAAATTGGGTAATAAAAGAGAAAAAGGGGAAATTAAGAAATTACCTAAATTGTAATCTATTCAAAAGAAAAGATATTATAGTTGAAATCAAGGAGAACAAATTAGGGGAATTACGGAGTACAATCGCCATTACCTGAATCCGCGGAAATGTTCGATTGAAGGAGCGAAAATGTTGGCGATCGATGAATTTGATACGAATATATGTGAAGCGGTTTGAGAAGAGTCGAAAACATGGTGATCAGAGAGTGATAGAATTGGAGAAGATGATCGGGGTGTGAAATGATAGAGAGGATGATTAGAGAGGATGATTGGAGAGGACGATAGAAAAGAGAGAAAATGAATTGTGAAAGTGAGGGAGTTCAGAGGATTTTGGGGTGTCTGATGGCTTTGAATTTTCGGAAACAATCTCAATCGTCAAATTTCAGTTATATCTAAGGATTGTAAGTGGTTCTCACCGTTCTCATTATCTTCATGGTTCTCATAGGATCTCGATTTTATATATATATATATATATATATATATATATATATATATATATATATATATATATATATATATATATATATATATATATATATATATATATATATATATATATATGTATATGTAACACCCCCATTTATTTAAGAGCCTTTAGCAAGACATTCTCAAATAAATAGAGCTGTTACCATCTCGGAATAACCGAGGTAGTGAATAAGAAAGTAAACAAACCAAAGTACTTTACATAAAACTGATTAAATTTAAACTTTTGTTATTACAGAAATTACATAGAAAATAAAAGAACAACTGACGACTATTCTATATGTGATGTAGATCTAAGTCGGTCTCAACTCCGCATCTCACATTCCCGTCCCAGCTCCTGGTTCATCTGTCACTGACCTGTAAAATCTACTCCCCATTCCGGTGTGGGGAATAAAGCATGTATTCGCCCCAAACTTGCAGGATTATAATGAAACATACAATTGTGATTATAGTCATAAGTTAATTAAAAGCATGAAAAAGAAATCAACCATTGGTCCTTTGTGCTTATGGCCTAAGAACAGGAATTAAAGTAAATTCCCTCCTATAACTTGCACCCAAGACTTGATTGAGATGATGCCGCGTGTGCTAGAAAATACTCTCCAATTGCCTTGCAATATTGGGAGAGCCTTTTGAGGTTTTAGATGTGAGATCTGAGTTTTGGGAAAAAAGATGTTCTCAAAACCCTAATTATTCTTGAGATCTGTTTTAATCAGTAAAACAATCAGTAGTCTCACAAAAGGAGAAGTTCTCTCCTTTTGTAATACTTGGCCGGCCGAGATTGGTCTTGGGTAGGAGTGGGCTTTCCACTCTTACCTTATTCCAATGCATGATTCGACCCATTTTGCTAAAATATAATTTGCGGGTATTTATTATAAATCGCACACATGTTATCAGATATTAATACAGTCGATATATTAATAATGGTCTGATAAAATACGATATTGTATAATTGGCCAAATTAATATAACTGTTTATATTAATACGCAAATTCAATATTTAATTAAATATAACTGCTTGTATTTAATTTTACGAATTAATCATGTAATCCGCATTAGCTAAAATTATTTAATCCGTATTAAATAATAATCTCAACATCTCATTGACTAATTTAATAGTCAATACCTCTGACTGACTGTTTAGTCATATCCGGCATAAATGTGACTGTATTTTCATACCTTCACATCTCTCAAACGTGTCCTATAGGTGTGACGTATAGGGACCAGTTGATCACCGCCATCTGTATGACAATAACGTCAAACTTATCTAGCAAGCCAACCGTTATTGATAAACGTGGATCAACTGATAATAATACAAAAGTATGCCCTTGTGATCCTTTAAGAGATTTAGTAAGTCATTGTACTAACTGTCAAGGACACCAGCCCCAACAATCTCCCACTTGTCCGTACAAGGGTATGTGCAATGATGTTATCACACTACATGTGGAGGACACAAGTCTCCAACATCCGGATCATCATAGGTGTCACACGAATACACAGGGTCAACCGCAAGGTTGAGTAGAGAAAAACTGTAAATAAACCACATTACTATAAATAGAAAGTCGAGCTTCTCCACTCCGAATCACAAGACCCATAATTCTCCACACCAATCACAGACCCTTTATCTCCGCACCAATCACAGACCCTTTATCTCCGCACCAATCACAGACCCTTTATCTCCGCACCAATCACAGACCCTTTTCACACCTCCCGATCTCCACAGTGATCAATAATAATAATACAATCCACAGTACAGTAATAATCAATTATATCAAACTCGTAATAAGCATCACTTACACATTTCATGTCGTAACATGAATCATAATATATTTCCCCTACCTCAGTTTGCAGAAAGGCAATCGAACCGCTGCTAGAAATATTCCACTTCGAGCTCAGTTCTTATAAATAGTACTTAATATCAAATTCTATTCATACGACCACACTTCTACTCAACTTTTAATCATGTCCTCATAATTGCTTTACCAATAACCCTTGTGATTACACACATATAAACACACCCATATGCTTATCAATCATCATTAACTAGTTATTCATATTAATTATTACCAACAACTAAATAACGATACTTGTCCCATACATATACCCATTTATGGAGATACGACTTTATTATTAATATCACAAAACGTGAAAACACAACCCACGAGCATTCATATACAAACTCAATTACTTACGACTCAGGTACCCATCAGGAAACAACAATTACTTAATAAAGATATTACTAATATTAACCATAATATTAATAATAATCATATTACATATAATAATAGTAGCAATAACACACAATTAAGGATAATAACAAAGAATACTAATAATTATAATAATGATAATAATAATAATATTGACAATTGGCTTCCTAATAATAAACAAACATTTGAAGGCAAAAACAACCACAACTACGAAGCTTGTAACACGCAAACCACAACCAGTCCCTGGCCAGCCCTCAACTCAGCCCCATCGACACCTCTATGCCACCTAAACCACCACCACGACGTGGTGGTTGCCACCACTGTACCCCAGTGGACCCCTAGACAGTCTCCTCGATCTAACCATGCCCAAACCCGCTATCGACGACCCTTCAAACAACCATGACTCTCTTGCCGTAACCCGCATAAATCCAAAACTCATAGCGTGAGTGTCCTGAAAATGTGACCCCAGCCACCGGCGCAACCACCCTAACCACCCACTGACGCTACACCTGAAACCACCCACCTCCCGTGAATCCCTTGGTGACGACCACACGCCCTCGACACCGGACCAGCCCTTTGAAAAACACCCACAAACACCCCTCTCTCGCGACCTCTGTTCGTCCCTGTTTCCGACCGTAAAACCCGACCCACTTCTGGTGATGCTCCGACCACCCAACACCCCATTCGACCACCACAAAACCTATAAACCTTCTACTACCCCTACCCATAACCCACGGCCGGATTTAAACCCAACCATAAACAATAACACACTAATTAACGAGATGGAAAACCCACTTGAAAACAGAGGTCTGAAACGTATTTTAAACAGCCTGACACTCCGATTAAACACCATATCTAACGGTCAAGGACGGTCAAAGACGACATTACAATGGTCCATAACACATCTACTAACATCATAGATTGATATTGCACAAAGAATCGGAATAATAAGGCATTACACGATTAGAAATTCCGAAATCAAAAGGAAAGGAAAGAACTGCAATTTATCAAAACAATGGTGAACGTACCTATTCCCTTGCCCAACGAACCACCCTAGACCACCTTAGGCCACCGTGTGAACCCCCTTCCTTACACCCTGATGCGGCGGCAGTAGGTAGGCGTGTTTACATCAGGCGTTCATTAGGTTAGGGTAGGGTTTTGAGTTGTGTTCTTATGTGACGGTATAAAGAAAATTCTAAAGTGTTTGTGTTATTGTTTTATGTCGATTATGGGCTAATCCAGCCCTTGGCACGCATCCCAAGGCTATCCCTAGGCCCGTATGTGACATTAACCCGCTTCTCGACATTAGATCGTGATTCGATGAACAACCCGTACCCGACTTAATTATCGAGCTTAAACATTCCAAGTAAATTATCAATTATTAAATAAAACATAATAAAATACGGAGTATTACAGTTCAGAAAAGAGGCTTAAGTATGACGGCTTGATAAGGTATGTAATTAGGTTTAATCAAGAATTAACGTATGGGCCGCATTGTTCTTTGAGTTGTGAACGACCATAAAAATATAAAATAAAACGGCCATCAAATAATAAAATAAAACGAATAACCCGTCACCATCAAATAATAAAATAAAACGGCCATAAAAATATAAAATAAAACGGGTTATTACAATCTTCCCCCCTTAAAATGAACTTCGTCCCGAAGTTCACCACTCCATAGTGGTAACGAAATATATAACAAGCATAAAACAATTATAAGTAGGACTTATATAAGTTTTAAAACACGAATTGTTACATTCTACCCTCGTTAAGAAACTTTGTCCCCAAAGTTTGACATACAACTTTATTTAAGGACACTTCACGAAACACAATAAAATGCGTAACATAAGTAATCAAGATTACGAAGTATATACAAACAATCACAACACACCAATTAGCCAAATCATAACGACTTAAGATTTTACAATCCCATCCTCCTTAAAACATGGTTACGTCCCCGTAACCTCATAAAATTCCAGCTCAAAATCTGTCTTACTCATTACGTGATTGGTCAGTCAGCCGCGTGACTTATGGCTCGTTGAACCCACCATCAACCAACGTCACAAAATGATTACCTGAGTTATCAGCTCAAGTGGGTAATCAAGGACCAAAACGATGTAATTTTAATCAGTTCACTTTGTGGTGTTCAAAATTGGCGTACAATTCCACATGAAAAACAAAACATTTTATATCATAACAATAAGGTTGAATAGAGTACACGAGAAAATGAATTATTACATGAATTCATAAAAGAGTACTACAACTTAGGAACACATCTAATTCCCATGAAATGAATGTGTCCTTCATGCTTATCACGTGGTAATGCTTTAGTGAGAGGATCAGCTATGTTGTCATCCGCAGCGATCTTATCAATGAAAATCTCCTTTTGCTCCACGTAATCTCTGATTAGATGAGCTTTCCGTTGTACATGCCTAGCCTTGTTGCTAGACTTATGCTCCTTAGCTTGGAAGATGGCACCTTTATTATCACAAAAAACGGTGATTGGGTCATTCGAACTAGGCACTACTGATAGTCCTTGTAAGAATTGACGCATCCATATTGCTTCCTTAGCTGCTTCTGAGGCGGCATAGTACTCGGACTCAGTCGTAGAATCTGCTGTAACACTCTGTTTAGAACTTTTCCAGCTGACAGCAGCGCCATTAAGAGTAAAAACGAATGCAGACTGAGATTTCGAGTCATCTCGATCCGTTTGGAAGCTAGCATCTGCGTAACCCGTGGCGCAGAGCGTCGAGTCGCCTCCGTAAGTCAATCCCCAATCTTTAGTCCTCCGTAGGTACTTAAGAATGTTTTTCACGGCCATTCAGTGTTGTTCACCTGGATGAGCTTGGAATCGACTTGTCATACTCAATGCATATGCAACGTCAGGACGTGTGCATATCATGGCATACATGATCGATCCTATTGCCGAGGCATAAGGAATCAAACTCATGCGCTCTTTCTCTTCCAATGACTTAGCTTCTTGAGTCTTGCTCAAGTGAAGCCCAGGAGTCATAGGGAGGAACCCCTTCTTGGAGTTCGTCATGCTGAATCTCTCTAGAATCTTATCTATATAAGACTCCTGACTGAGAGACAACATCCGTCGTGATCTATCCCTGTAGATACGGATGCCCAAAATTCTTTGTGCCTCTCCCAGATCTTTCATCTGGAAATGGTTTTTCAACCATGCTTTAACCGAAGATAAGAGAGGTATGTCATTCCCAATCAAGAGTATGTCGTCGACATACAGTACTAGGAATACAATCTTGCTCCCACTCGACTTGATATAGAGACATGGTTCCTCGACTGATCGAATGAATCCATTCTCTTTTATCACTTGGTCAAAGCGATGATTCCAACTCCGTGATGCTTGCTTAAGTCCATAGATGGAACGTTTAAGCTTGCAAACCTTCTTAGGATGTTCTGGATCAATAAAACCCTCGGGTTGTACCATGTACAACTCTTCCTCCAAATAACCGTTTAAGAAGGCGGTTTTAACGTCCATTTGCCATATTTCATAGTCATGAAATGCGGCGATCGCTAAGATAATCCGAATGGAACGTAGCATGACTACGGGTGCGAAGATCTCATCGTAGTGCAAGCCTGGCACTTGGGTGAAACCTTTAGCAACTAGTCTTGCCTTATGGATGTCTTGTTTAACTTCCACGACATGCTTTATTTTGTAAAGCCATTTGCATTGAAGGGGACGCACCTTTGCAGGTATGTCCACAAGATCCCACACGTTGTTCTCATACATGGAGTCCATCTCGGATTGCATGGCTTCTAGCCATAGCTTTGAGTCAGAACTGGTCATGGCACCTTTATAGGTTGTGGGTTCATTACCCTCTAGGAGTAAGACGTCATCCATATCATGTTCCTCGACCATACCAATGTATCTGTCCGGAGGAATGGAGACTCTTCCCGACCTCCTAGGTTCCTCAAGAATATCTACCGCAGCCTCGGTTGAAGGAACTGTTTCCTCCAATGGTTGCTCGGTAGTTGGTTCTTGAACCTCCGATAAGTCGAAGGTTCTATTACTCGACTTGTTCTCGAGAAATTCTTTCTCTAAGAACGTCACACTAGCCGCAACAAAAACACGTTGTTCGGTTGGCGAGTAGAAGTAATGACCAAACGTTCCCTTTGGATAGCCTATAAAGTATGTCTTGACCGATCGCGGGCCGAGCTTATCCTCGTGTCTCCACTTGACATAAGCCTCGCAGCCCCAAACCCGAATAAAGGACAAGTTAGGGACCGTTCCCTTCTATAATTCGTACGGAGACTTGTCAACAGCTTTAGACGGACTTCGGTTAAGAATTAGAGCGGCCGACAAAAGAGCATAGCCCCACAATGAATCAGGCACAACGGTGTGACTCATCATGGATCGAACCATATCAAGTAAAGTCCGATTTCTCCGTTCGGACACACCATTTAATTGTGGTGTTCCAGGTGGAGTCAACTGTAGCACGATGCCACAGTCTTTAAGGTGTTGATCAAACTTGTGTGAAAGATACTCACCACCACGATCAGAACGTAGTGCTTTAATCTTTCTTCCCAGCTGGTTCTATACCCGATTTTGGTATTCTTTGAACTTGTCAAAGGATTCACTTTTGTGCTTCATTAAGTAGACATAGCCATATCTACTCAAATCATCCGTGAAAGTGATGAAATACCTATAGCCTTCTCGTGCATTGATCGACATAGGGCCACATACGTCCGTATGTATGAGTCCTAATAGGTCGGCAGCGCGCATTCCAACACCTTTGAAGGAAATACGAGTCATCTTACCGATGAGACATGATTCACACGTGCCATATGATTCGAAATCAAAGGGCGAGATAGCTCCATTCTGTATGAGCTGTTTCACGCGTTTCTCATTTATGTGTCCCATACGACAATGCTATAGGTAAGTTTGATCTTTGTCACCTACCTTTAATCTCTTATTATTCACATGTAATATTTCGGTGGTTTGATCTAAAACATAAATTCCATTCATGGAAACTGCCTTGCCATAAATCATATTGTGTAAGGAGAAAATACAGCTATTATTCTCTATTACAAATGAAAAACCGAGTTTGTCAAGCGCAGAAACTGAAATAATGTTTTTGGACAAACAAGGAACATAATAACAGTTATATAAAGATAACTCGAATCCACTTGGAAGCTGGATTACGTATGTTCCCCTCGAGATTGCAGCAACACGTGCTCCATTCCCGACACGCAGGTCAACCTCACCCTTGATTAGGGGTTCTTGGTTTCGGAGGCCCTGCACATGATTACATAGATGAGAACCACAACCAGTATCTAGTACCCAAGTTTCGTAACTTGCATGGTTAATCTCAATCATGTGAATAAAAGAAGAAGAAGACATACCAACAGGAGTAACGCGGCCTGCCTTAATGTCCTCACGATACAAGGGGCATGAGCGCCTCCAGTGCCCAGACTTGTGGCAATGATGACATTCCATGCTTGTATCCTTGCTCTTTGTTTTGCCCTGTGAGTTGCTCGACTCACATGGCCCACTCTTAGTAAATCCTGACTTCTTAAACTTGGGCTTGCCTACTGTTAGGTCGCCCTGAGCTTTAGCTTTACCCTTACCCTTACCCTTGCTGGAGATCATGAGAACATCTTGCTTCACGCTCCCACTTAATTTCAGATCCTTCTCGGTCTGTACGAGAAGGGAGTGGAGCTCATGAGGAGTCTTCTTCATGTCATTCATGTAATAGTTGGCTCTAAAGAGGGCGAACCCATCATGAAGTGAATGAAGCATTCGATCAACGATTATGTTCTCACTGATCTTGCAGTTTAGGGCCTCCAGTTTCTCGATATTCTCAATCATGTGAAGAATATGTGGGCTAACAGCTTGGCCCTTCTGGAGTTTCGCCTCAAAGAAGCGACATGTATGCTCATAAGAAACGATTCTCGGAGCCTTTGAGAATTCGTTAGTGAGCGTGGTGAAAATCTTGTTCGCACCATGGGTTATGAAGCGTCCTTGCAAATTGGATTCCATTGTATAGATGAGTACGTTCTTTATCGCACCCGCTTCCATGACGAAGTCGCTATGAGCGCGAACCTCGTTAGCTCTAGCTCCAGTTCCTGGGTGTGGCGGAATGGGCTCAGTTAAGTACTTGAGCTTTCCGTCAGCAATGACAGCATTCCGTAGTGCTGCCTCCCAGTCAGAGAAGTTTGACCCATCATTCCTCAGTCTTGTGGACTGATTCATGGAGTCCATGAAGGCTTTTAGCCAGGATTCACGTGCTAGCTTGGCACTTGGCATTGGGTCTTCACCAGCCATTAGTTATACAGCAGTTTAATTGAACGTGTTCTAGACTGAAAAGAAGATAAAACAGAACCATATAAGCAACTCATTGTTGTGATTTAAGTCTATATTAAATTGAAATTTAAACTCGTAGACTCAACCATTTATATAATTGATCTCCCTCAAGAATTATATAAACGATCCCAAGACTCAATTTCCGTATATTGATAAGCCCACAGCTTGGCTAATTCCACCGTTGGAACTCTTGGTCGATAGATTTCCGTAAATCCTATCTATTAGTCCATCTCAGTCACTGGATATTATCGAGTGACCATGATGTTGAGATAAAATAAATCATCTGTTCCCACTTACCCGACGTAGAAGGGGTCATATTATGCCTACCGACGAAGAAGGGATTCATGGGAGGCTGATTTATAAAGACTATTCTCAATTTTTGGTTATACGAGGAAGACCCCATCGACTTATATTTATTCATATTAAGTGAACTAAAATCTAGCATATTCGTGAATGAATGAAATAAAGTGATGGCTTTGCAATTGACATGTGACATCTGTATTGTCACAGAAAACTAACGCGTAACCTCTACATGAGTCAGTTTTCAGGCATGTAATAGGTGGTTTGGTTTTAGGCGGAATATGATGCAAGCTATTATCGATGAAAGCATAAAATAAATGCGATAAACGTAAATAAAAGTCCTAGTGTGGCCTATCCTACCAAAATAAACATAAAACAACTTGGAATCCACTGTTGGACCCTAGAAGCTTGTCTTGATGTTCCATCTTGGTCCTTGCAGTGGGAGTGAGCATCCGGTCTCCGTCTTCGGTCTTCACAAAATTACTAATTTAAATTACAAAAGTAGTCCTAGATACATTCTAATTTAAATACAAAAGTAATTACATGGCAAAAACCCAAAACGGAGATTCAAGATCTCAAAATTACAAGCAAGATTGTGTCCCATCATTACGGTGACACTATCTTCTAAGGCCACACTAAGTTACAACCGTTTGCAAAAATTAAATACGTTATTGAAAGCATTCACAAGGCATTCAACAAGACGATAAATAAAATGCATCAACTAAAACAAAATTCATTCATGACATAATACTGTTATTATGATTAACAAATTTTTACCAAACCACCTTTTAGGATTAAAATTATGTGATTATACCGTTTTAACCACTTTAATTTTAATAAGTTTATAATCCTATTATTTTAAACCGTTTTAAAATAATATGTATCAAACGAGGGTGAACCGTTTCACAAAATTAATAATATACTATTTTCGTATATAGTATATTACTAAAGGCCATGTGAAAATAAAACATGTTATTTTCGGAAAAAAAAAAAAAAACGAGTCTGTTACAGGGGTGGTCTACTGACCCAATAAACAGGTCTACCGACCACCTGGCGAAAAAAAAAATTTCTTTTTTTTTTTTTTTTTTTTAAAGCAGAATGGTCGACCGACCCGAAAAAACAGGTCGACCGACCACAAAACACGAAACCGAGTTTCTGAACACGATTTCTCACAAAAGATAAACTGTCGAAATAGAAAAAAACGCAGGAGGCGGTCGACCGACCGCAACGGGGGGTCGATCGACAGACTTAGCGGCAGAAGACGATTTTTCAGGTTTTAAAACTTACGAAAAACACAAAGGTAAAATTTTCATGGCCTGGCTCTGATACCACTTGTGGGGAATAAAGCATATATTCGCCCCAAACTTGCAGGATTATAATGAAACATACAATTGTGATTATAGTCATAAGTTAATTAAAAGCATGAAAAAGAAATCAACCATTGGTCCTTTGTGCTTATGGCCTAAGAACAGGAATTAAAGTAAATTCCCTCCTATAACTTGCACCCAAGACTTGATTGAGATGATGCCGCGTGTGCTAGAAAATACTCTCCAATTGCCTTGCAATATGGGGAGAGCCTTTTGAGGTTTTAGATGTGAGATCTGAGTTTTGGGAAAAAGATGTTCTCAAAACCCTAATTATTCTTGAGATCTGTTTTAATCAGTAAAACAATCAGTAGTCTCACAAAAGGAGAAGTTCTCTCCTTTTGTAATACTTGGCCGGCCGAGATTGGTCTTGGGTAGGAGTGGGCTTTCCACTCTTACCTTATTCCAATGCATGATTCAACCCATTTTGCTAAAATATAATTTGCGGGTATTTATTATAAATCGCACACATGTTATCAGATATTAATACAGTCGATATATTAATAATGGTCTGATAAAATACGATATTGTATAATTGACCAAATTAATATAACTGTTTATATTAATACGCAAATTCAATATTTAATTAAATATAACTGCTTGTATTTAATTTTACGAATTAATCATGTAATCCGCATTAGCTAAAATTATTTAATTCGTATTAAATAATAATCTCAACATCTCATTGACTAATTTAATAGTCAATACCTCTGACTGACTGTTTAGTCATATCCGGCATAAATGTGACTGTATTTTCATACCTTCACATCTCTCAAACGTGTCCTATAGGTGTGACGTATAGGGACCAGTTGATCACCGCCATCTGTATGACAATAACGTCAAACTTATCTAGCAAGCCAACCGTTATTGATAAACGTGGATCAACTGATAATAATACAAAAGTATGCCCTTGTGATCCTTTAAGAGATTTAGTAAGTCATTGTACTAACTGTCAAGGACACCAGCCCCAACAATCTCCCACTTGTCCGTACAAGGGTATGTGCAATGATGTTATCACACTACATGTGGAGGACACAAGTCTCCAACATCCGGATCATCATAGGTGTCACACGAATACACAGGGTCAACCGCGAGGTTGAGTAGAGAAAAACTGTAAATAAACCACATTACTATAAATAGAAAGTCGAGCTTCTCCACTCCGAATCACAAGACCCATAATTCTCCACACCAATCACAGACCCTTTATCTCCGCACCAATCACAGACCCTTTATCTCCGCACCAATCACAGACCCTTTATCTCCGCACCAATCACAGACCCTTTTCACACCTCCCGATCTCCACAGTGATCAATAATAATAATACAATCCACAGTACAGTAATAATCAATTATATCAAACTCGTAATAAGCATCACTTACACATTTCATGTCGTAACATGAATCATAATATATTTCCCCTACCTCAGTTTGCAGAAAGGCAATCGAACCGCTGCTAGAAATATTCCACTTCGAGCTCAGTTCCTATAAATAGTACTTAATATCAAATTCTATTCATACGACCACACTTCTACTCAACTTTTAATCATGTCCTCATAATTGCTTTACCAATAACCCTTGTGATTACACACATATAAACACACCCATATGCTTATCAATCATCATTAACTAGTTATTCATATTAATTATTACCAACAACTAAATAACGATACTTGTCCCATACATATACCCATTTATGGAGATACGACTTTATTATTAATATCACAAAACGTGAAAACACAACCCACGAGCATTCATATACAAACTCAATTACTTACGACTCAGGTACCCATCAGGAAACAACAATTACTTAATAAAGATATTACTAATATTAACCATAATATTAATAATAATCATATTACATATAATAATAGTAGCAATAACACACAATTAAGGATAATAACAAAGAATACTAATAATTATAATAATGATAATAATAATAATATTGACAATTGGCTTCCTAATAATAAACAAACATTTGAAGGCAAAAACAACCACAACTACGAAGCTTGTAACATGCAAACCACAACCAGTCCCTGGCCAGCCCTCAACTCAGCCCCATCGACACCTCTATGCCACCTAAACCACCACCACGACGTGGTGGTTGCCACCACTGTACCCCAGTGGACCCCTAGACAGTCTCCTCGATCTAACCATGCCCAAACCCGCTATCGACAGCCCTTCAAACAACCATGACTCTCTTGCCGTAACCCGCATAACCCAAAACTCATAGCGTGAGTGTCCTGAAAATGTGACCCCAGCCACCGGCGCAACCACCCTAACCACCCACTGACGCTACACCTGAAACCACCCACCTCCCGTGAATGCCTTGGTGACGACCACACGCCCTCGACACCGGACCAGCCCTTTGAAAAACACCCACAAACACCCCTCTCTCGCGACCTCTGTTCGTCCCTGTTTCCGACCGTAAAACCCGACCCACTTCTGGTGATGCTCCGACCACCCAACACCCCATTCGACCACCACAAAACCTATAAACCTTCTACTACCCTTACCCATAACCCACGGCCGGATTTAAACCCAACCATAAACAATAACACACTAATTAACGAGATGGAAAACCCACTTGAAAACAGAGGTCTGAAACGTATTTTAAACAGCCTGACACTCCGATTGAACACCATATCTAACGGTCAAGGACGGTCAAAGACGACATTACAATGGTCCATAACACATCTACTAACATCATAGATTGATATTGCACAAAGAATCGGAATAATAAGGCATTACACGATTAGAAATTCCGAAATCAAAAGGAAAGGAAAAAACTGCAATTTATCAAAACAATGGTGAACGTACCTATTCCCTTGACCAACGAACCACCCTAGACCACCTTAGGCCACCGTGTGAACCCCCTTCCTTACACCCTGATGCGGCGGCAGTAGGTAGGCGTGTTTACATCAGGCGTTCATTAGGTTAGGGTAGGGTTTTGAGTTGTGTTCTTATGTGACGGTATAAAGAAAATTCTAAAGTGTTTGTGTTATTGTTTTATGTCGATTATGGGCTAATCCAGCCCTTGGCACGCATACCAAGGCTATCCCAAGGCCCGTATGTTACATTAACCCGCTTCTCGACATTAGATCGTGATTCGATGAACAACCCGTACCCGACTTAATTATCGAGCTTAAACATTCCAAGTAAATTATCAATTATTAAATAAAACATAATAAAATACGGAGTATTACAGTTCAGAAAAGAGGCTTAAGTATGACGGCTTGATAAGGTATGTAATTAGGTTTAATCAAGAATTAACGTATGGGCCGCATTGTTCTTTGAGTTGTGAACGACCATAAAAATATAAAATAAAACGCCCATCAAATAATAAAATAAAACGAATAACCCGTCACCATCAAATAATAAAATAAAACGGCCATAAAAATATAAAATAAAACGGGTTATTACAATCTTCCCTCCTTAAAATGAACTTCGTCCCGAAGTTCACCACTCCATAGTGGTAACGAAATATATAACAAGCATAAAACAATTATAAGTAGGACTTATATAAGTTTTAAAACACGAATTGTTACATTCTACCCTCGTTAAGAAACTTTGTCCCCAAAGTTTGACATACAACTTTATTTAAGGACACTTCACGAAACACAATAAAATGCGTAACATAAGTAATCAAGATTACGAAGTATATACAAACAATCACAACACACCAATTAGCCAAATCATAACGACTTAAGATTTTACAATCCCATCCTCCTTAAAACATGGTTACGTCCCCGTAACCTCATAAAATTCCAGCTCAAAATCTGTCTTACTCATTACGTGATCTCATAAAGTCTTGGTCCAAGGGACCAAGTATCGTATTCTCCTCTTCGAACCAAAGACCAAAGAAAAAGGGGTGAGTGATCTGGCGAAATAAAACCGTCAATCCATACTTCCATATCAATATCAATCTCGTACCCTGAATATAATTCCATAACCAAGGTCACACTGGACCGTAACACAATATGGCACAACGGCCTAATAACTCATATCTCAGTGCCCTTAACCAGTTCCCATCTCAATTTCAATATCGATATATTCGAAGGTTCAAAGAGCCATGCACAACACTTAGAGGTGAGGCAAAAGTATGACAAAATTAACAATACAGGAAAAAAAGTATAGCCCAACAAGACAAAATAATGGGTACTTGCAAGTCTTCCCCCTTTGAACGCACAAACACAGCCATTTAAACATGAACAGCTCTGGCAGAGCAAACATTGAAATCATCTCGTCATTCAATCATTCCAACCTTAACAACTATACCTTACCACCCATTACCTTTCATCATATTATTCACTTTATGAACAACTCACTTTTTCACTAACAGCCCAAACTCTTGTACATAAATCACAACTCCCCAAAGCCCAATGCAAGACAAGACATTCAAAATATTATAGGTAACTTTATACCAATACATTCCATGAGTGACAATGAAATAAATTCCCTATAACCTCAGCACAGAAACCCGAACAATCACAAACCACTTATAAGAACTATAATGAACAACCTCGAACAATAATAAGATTAATAAGATCGGTAGGATCATGTTACGTAGTTAAACAGATTCGGAATAGATAACACTCATATACCCTTGAAATTTATCACAAATTTAGTATACTAACAACAATGTAAACAGTTAAGAGTTAAATGTTTCATGCTCATAAACATATTATAGAAGCAAAATCATATTTTAGGAAAAGACATAGAGCAAAATTTTAATGAACGTAATTAAACATGGAACATTGACATGACCGTTTAACATTCTCAGATGTCGATAGGTTAATCAAAACCACGTAGGTACATTTCCCGTCCACTCACATTACATTCTTTAACATGAAACTATTAATATATGTGACTTGCAAAATAAAAGGATATTATCCCACATAGATACAAAACATATCATATTGCAAACAATCATCATAATTACTAAACAGCAAGCTTACGCATGGTTTAACATATCGAAAATATTTTGAAACATTTGAAACATTGAAACGGTAATTTGTGACAATTTATAAACACGAATAAAAAAACAATTCTACAAGCTACAAATATGAATTAAGGCTGCACGGGGACATTTTTTTTTTTTTTTTGAATCATGAAAATTTAACGATAAAAAGTAAACGAATGCACAACACTCAATCACATGCCAAACTAATTAATGACTCAATACATCGTGATCAGATTTTGAACATAGTAATATGTAATTCATTTTATGGCGCAACAGTATACATGACGAAGTCATAGGGCTATTATATCAGGGAACTAGACAAAGATGTACCTTTAATACACGAAAGAACAACAACAACAAGGTTCACGTTGTGCAAAATAATCACCATTAAGTATAACAATTAAATTGCTATATAACTTTTACTCATGACATTGTGCTAATAATCTTACTAGTTAAATTCCATTCTACCACTGGTCAAGACTCTTCTCTGATAAACATGATTTTAACATCACATAGGGACATCACAAAATTATTTTGAGGTCATAACAAAGAATACTAATAATTATAATAATGATAATAATAATAATATTGACAATTGGCTTCCTAATAATAAACAAACATTTGAAGGCAAAAACAACCACAACTATGAAGCTTGTAACACGCAAACCACAACCAGTCCCTGGCCAGCCCTCAACTCAGCCCCATCGACACCTCTATGTGAAGAGTCTATTGATATAATATACTCAAGAAGGGGGGGGGGGGGTTGAATTGAGTATGCCTTCTTTTTAAATCTTCTTCGATGTGTGTATGGTTGTATGAAGATCTTCGAGTAGAGCAAATAATAAAGAGAGACACAATATTTTTGAAGTGGTTCAGTCTCACACTTTGAGACCTACGTCCACTTTTCTCGATTAATAAAATTAGTACCAACTCTGGATTACAATTTTATCAACCCTACTCGTGTGACTTTGATGTTAGTCACAACTCTATCTAGATACCGTTAAATACCTAGCTATGACAAATACCGTTAAATATTTGACTTACAATGAGTACCGCTAAATACTCGTTCTATCTTACGTTAATAAGATAAAGTCTTCAATGTTTCTTGATGTCACAATCTTGAATGAATAAGATCAATGCTTGAGCACTTGAATCTTGAATCGGATTTGACAATGATAAGCTCAAATATTGAAGTATACGATCGGCGGTTTCTCTCTTGATTTGCGTGTATATGTGTGTATGTATTTCGTGTCAACTAATGTGTCATAGGTAGTCTATTTATATAGAATATGTATCTAGGTAATTCAAACCCTAGATGATTTAGGAATATTACTTAAACTAGAATACTAGTCTTTTAGTAATACTACCTTAAATCTAATCTTAATATATTTACGAAAGATTTAATAATATACTACAAGTATTATATAAGGAATCAATTTCCTAATTCATATTTAGGAAAGATCTTTATATAATAAACAACTAGTATCCTTATTAAAACAACTTCCTAAACTATGTCAAAGATAATAAAATATATTATCACAATATAATCTTAGTTTGTTTAGGATATAATATTTACTTAATTTAATCCCACACGAATTATGGAATCGTGACATGATACACGTTTCCAAAGTCGTACCAAACTAATATATCCGATTATATTATTTGACAAATAAGATCATATAAAAATCCTTAGTTTATTTTAGTAATAAATAATTATCTCATAAGAAAATTATTTATTCCTATTTTAACCAAAAGATATTTTATATAATCCTATTAAGATTAACAATTCTATACTTAAAATAAAATACCAATTAACATTAATTGTACACGATATTACTTGGAAACAAACGTTTCATCCAAACACATATATTCCGATCATTTCTTCATAATATAGAGTTATAGCTACGAGCTATAACTTGAATCAATCTTGTACTAAAGCTATAGTTGATAAATATAACTTTAGTTCATTATGCGCGCTTGTGATCTTCTATCAATCTTCGACTTAGCCAATTCATTGACTAACATACTTGAATCTTTTATACTTGATAGATTAGATCTTGTTACTAATAATCTGTACACTTAGCACACGATTATACATACGAGTATATAAAATATAATTAGCTAGACTTGTCATTATCAAAACATAAACATATATACTATATATATATTTGAATATATGGTTCAACAAATTCCCCCTTTTTGATGATGGCAAGTCTTTCTTAGATTTTGTGTCTAAGTGTATGTTCCCCCTCAATATAATAATGGTCATTCATAGCAAAGATCAACTTAGGATTTTTATCTTCTATCTATCCCATATCCTTTAAGAACCCTAAGAGACAATGAATTACGACAAGGAGCAAGCTTAGGCAAATTCTTATCTAAGTCGCATTTTTCCCCCTCTTGACATCATCGAAAAGATGAGAACAAAGACATAAAACGACTAGAATAATATACGTACGAAACATAAGCATGCATATAAACGAGTCTAAAAACATGAACATAGAAAATATCACACAAACACATACGTAATGTTAAAATATACACAACCAATCCGAATATACTATGCCAATGGGCCGAATTAGGAATAATAGTGGTTTAAGAAAATTGGGCCTGGCTAGGATTAGGATAGTATGGGCCAAAGCAAAAGATAACAAAATAAGATGGGCCAGAATAAAGGAATGTGAAGTTGGGCCACATCAAAACAATAACAAGGCCGGTTAGGATTAAGAAATCCGAGGGAGGCAAAAAGAAATATGGCCTCGGATTCCTAATGGGCCAGGGAAGGGAATTGGGCCACAAAGTTAAAGAGTTTATAAGTCCACCCCAGGACTTAAGCAAAAGAACAACAAACCAACTTCAATTCTGAAAAACAGAGACGGAGATGACGGATCACGAACGAGAACTTGAGCCCGGTGTCTTTGCATATGGGTTCACATAATCGGGTCGGGTACGGAATTCTAGGGTCTCCAACCTATCTAGGCAGCTATTGACGTTCCTCCCTTGAGCATTGAGCGCAATCTCGAAGTTAAGCACCTTGAGCGAGAGTGCCTTGACGGCCTCAAGTGCTTTAGAAGCATCCTCTCGCAATAGGCCATGATCACGCACCATTGCCCCTCCTTGTGTCGTGATAAAAGACAAGCGATCACTTATGGCGAGTAATTCGGAGCATACCACCGAGACCTCTGACCCAATCTTTACCAAGTGCTTATCAACTTTTTCCATCCAAACCTTAACATCTTCTTCAAATCCTCGACGACCCTCTGCACGACTTCCTGAGGCACCCAAATTCTCTTTTTCTTGCTTAACTTGGCACAGTCCAATAATTTGATCCATCTTAGCCGCCAAACCTTCGAAAGATGGAGATGGATTCGGGTTGGGTCCCTCCTCAACCGTCTTCCCAAAAGCCAAATCTACTCCATCACCCATAATACCCATCAACTTAAGCAATTTATCACACATCCGATCACGTGGCTTAACACCAAAACTCAAATCATCGACAACACCCTTTTTTAGCAAGATTTCTGAAACCCACATTCCATAGGGGATGTCTAGTGTAGAACTTGGTTTTTCTTTGATTAACACAGATGAAGTTTGACAAATCTTGGTACACAAAAGAAAGGCTAGGTTTATCTTGTTTCCTTCCAACCAATGATAAAGAACAATGGCCTCAATGCTCGACAACTTATCACGACCACCCCTCCTTGGTAAGATAGTGTTCCAAAGGAAGTTAACAAAGAGTTTTAATTTGGGTGAGAAAGAGTTTGTCAAGAGTGGAGTAATTTCAGTAGCATTGGGATCAAAGTATTGTTTGATGAGCATTTTTTGTTCTCGGGTTACCACTCCCCACTCCTTACGGGTATCAATTTCAAGACCATTAGGATCAAGGTGGAAAATTTCACAAATATCACCATAAGAAATCTCGACATCTTTTCCATTTACCACAGCTTTTAACCCAGATTCACTCAATTTAACAGAGGCAAAGAACTGTACCAACTCAATAGGAAATATCAAACCCGAAAAATTACTAATATACTTCCATCCCTGAAACTCCAAAAACTTTTTAAAGAAAAGCAGAGACTTCGACCCTTCGACCCAAGATGTCGGGTAGAACCGACCCGAATGAATGGAATAAGGAAGAAGATGATCAATAAGCATACCTTCATGTTTTGTCATACGAACTCGCTCGAGTCCTTCCTTGGTGGCTTCGATGGAGTAATCTTTAAACAGAGGACGAGGGTTCTTGAGGTTTGATCCTAGTTCTTGCATGTCATCAGAAACGGAGGATGAGACTCGGTTTAGTTTACGACGCTTGCCGTTGTCTGGGGTTGGACTTGCGGTGGCAATGGGTGTTGGGGATGGTGGTGGTGACGGAGTAGGTGAGGGTGGAGAGGGTTTCTTTTGTTGAGAGCGGGTTGCACGAGATTGAGGCATGATGAGAATGGTGTTTTAAGTTGACGGTTTTTGGTGGAGGTTTTGAGGATGTTTTAATGGAGGTTTGGTGTTTGTGGAGGTTTGAGAGTATTAATGGTTTTTACAAATTTTATGACGGTAATAATGGTGGGAGGGTGAGGTAAGTTGAGGGAGTTGGGGTAATAATGGGAAAGGGGTAAAGGTCAAAGGCTAGGGAATAGAGGGTAAGGCACGTGGCAGGTAGTAGTGGGACAGGTTTGGGGGGAGACGTGGCACGGGGGACCATCACACACACTTTGTGTGTTTAATTTTAGGTAAGTTTATTTTTTTTTTTTTTTTGTAATATTTGTATATTATGATTTGATATAGTATATATATTGGAGGGAAATTATAATATGTGACGTAATATTATTGTGAAATTGATTGTGCGCACATTCATATGTAAATCGTATAATATAACTATAATCACAAAATTTATTGTCGAATATACACATACACATGCAGCGGAGTATACGGACACAGTCATATAATCTCATCTAAACCGTAGTCAATCATTGGGTTATTTTTGCTTTTAAGATTTGATTAGGTGCCACCGATTAAACCAATTTCCAATCGCAAAGTCTCAAAGCGTTCTCTAGCCAATGGTTTAGTGAAGATATCTGCCCATTGTTTTTCCGTACTAAAAAATTCCAATTTTATATTTTTCTTTTCAACATGGTCTCTTAGAAAGTGATGTCTAATTTCAATATGTTTAGTTCTTGAGTGCTGGGCTGGGTTTTTAGATATAATTATAGCACTCGTATTATCACATAATATAGGCACACATCCAACATCAACACCATAATCATGTAACTGTTGCTTTAACCATAAAAGTTGAGAACATACCAGTGCGGCTGCAATATATTCTGCTTCAGCAGTTGAGAGAGCGACAGAATTTTGTTTCTTGGATCCCCAAGATATAATACAAGGACCTACAAAGGTAGCAAGTCCGGAGGTACTTTTTCTGTCTAAGGAACATCCTGCATAGTCCGCATCTGAATATCCTACTAGATTAAAGTTACAGTCCATAGGATACCATAGATATAATTTTGAGGTTCCGATTAGGTATCTTAAAATTCTTTTAACTGCAATCATATGTGATTCTTTTGGTGCAGATTGGAATCTCGCACAAACACAGACACTAAACATTATATCTGGACGACTTGCTGTGAGATAAAGAAGTGAGCCAATCATACCTCTGTAAGTAGTTTCATCTACAGACTTACCATCTTCGTCTTTAGTTAACTTCTTATCTGTGACCATTGGAGTAGGTATTGCATGGGAGGTTTCCATTCCAAATTTCTTTAGTAACTCCTTGACGTATTTTTGTTGATGAACCTTGATTCCTTCTTCAGTTTGTTGTATTTGAAGTCCAAGGAAAAACTTTAGTTCTCCCATCATACTCATCTCGAACTCAGAAGTCATCAACTCAGAGAAGTACTTGCACAACTTTTTATTAGTTGAGCCAAAAATAATATCGTCAACATAGATCTGAACGATTAGTAGATCTGAGTTTCGCTTTTAAGAAATAGGGTTTTATCCACAGACCCTCTCTTGAATCCACTCTCCAATAAGAACTTTGATAATCTGTCGTACCATGCCCTAGGTGCTTGTTTCAGACCATATAGTGCTTTGTCCAATTTGAATACATGATCCTTGAGTTTGCTGTCAGGAAATCCAGGAGGTTGTTCAACAAATACTTCCTCTTGGAGATAGCCATTAAGAAATGCAGTCTTAACGTCCATCTGAAAAAGTTTCATTCCCTTGTGTGCTGCAAATGCAATGAGTAGTCTTATTGCCTCAAGACGAGCAACAGGAGCAAAGGTTTCGTCATAATCGATCCCTTCCTGTTGGTTGTATCCTTGAACGACTAATCTGGCCTTATTTCGTACAATAACTCCAGTGTCATCCAGTTTATTTCTGAAAACCCATCTAGTTCCAATGACAGTTCTATCCTTAGGTCGAGGAACAAGATGCCACACTTTGTTTCTCTCAAATTGCTGGAGTTCTTCTTGCATGGCAACTATCTAGTCTGGTTCTGCGAGAGCTTCCTTGATATTTGAAGGTTCAATAGTGGAGAGAAAAGAGTAGAATGAGCAGAAGTTATTTAAGCTCCTTCGAGTTTGAACTCCATCTGTCAGGCTTCCTATGACATTGTCCAAAGGATGAGAGCCTTTATATCTCCAGTTCCTTGATTGATCATTTGCATTCCCTGAACTTGACTCGGGATCTTGACTTGTTCCCCCTGAATCCAAACCTGGGTTTATAGTAGGGTCAGGTATAACTCTGGCCTCTTCCCTTTGGTTTTGATTCAAAGTTACAGTTTCATTAGCTGTAACTCTGGGTTCCAAGTCATTGGTTTGAGAGTTATCTACAGTATCATCAACTGTAGTTTCATCTCTCGCACCATTTTCTCCCAAGTTGAGTTCATCATGAGTTCCTTGAGGTTCTCCTTCTTCCATTTCCATTTCAGGAGGATCTTCCCTTGATAACCTGAAATCAGGTTCGTCTAGGTTTTCCTCTATATCCTGTAATGGCTTATCGAAGACATTATTCTCATCAAAGATAACATGAATACTCTCCTCTATGCATAAAGTACGTTTGTTAAAAACTTTGTAGGCTTTACTATGATCTGAATATCCTATAAAGATTGCTTCATCACTTCTAGGGTCGAATTTGCTTAATCTGTTTTTACCATTGTTGTGAACAAAGCATTTACTACCAAAGCATCTTAAATGAGATATGTTTGGTTTACGACCACGAAGAAGTTCATAAGGAGTATTTTTAAGGATAGGTCTAATCATAGCACGGTTATGAATATAGCAAGCTGTACTAATAGCCTCAGCCCAAAAGTTTCTAGGTAGGCCACTACAAAGAAGCATTGTTCGAGCCATGTCTTCTAGGGTTCTGTTCATTCGTTCTACGACTCCATTTTGTTGTGGGGTTCTAGGGGCCGAGAAGTTATGTCCAACACCATTGGTTTTACAGAACTCAATAAAAGCATGATTGTCGAACTCAGTTCCATGGTCAGTACGGATTGTTACTAGGTTTGATTTATATTTGTTTTGGACAAGTTTCATGAGACTAACAAATTCATCGAATGTTTCGTCTTTAGAATGAAGAAAGATTGGCCAAACAAATCTAGAGTAATCATCAACTAGAACGAAAACGTACCTGGAACCACCTCTGCTTCTTACCTTCATAGGGCCACATAGATCCATGTGTACAAGTTCAAGAGCTTGTTCTGTGCTTACCACTCTTTTTGGCTTAAAGGATGATCTGACGTGTTTACATTGTGCACATGTGTCACACATCTTTTCTTGATTAAATTTGATCTTTGGAAGACCTTCGACCAAGTCCCATCTTTTCAGCTTACTTAGAATAGGTGAGCTAATATGACCAAATCTCTTGTGCCATAGACATGGATCATATAACGTAACTTTCATGCATGATAGAGAATCAGTAGGTACAACATTTAAATCAATCATATAAACATTTTTCATCCTGTGACCTTCAAGTATTACTTTACTGGTGCCTTCTAAGATTATACGACATATATCTGAATGAAAAACTACTTTATTTCCTTTGTCACATAATTGAGATATACTGATAAGATTGTGTTTGAGACCACTTACAAGGTATACATCATTTATAGCATGAGAGGATGAAATACCTATCTTACCAATTCCGATGATCTTTCCCTTTTTGTTATCACCAAATGTGACTTTACCTCCATCAAAGGGTTTAAGGGTTTGGAATAGATTTACGTCGTCTGTCATATGTCTTGAGCATCCACTGTCGAGATACCATAGGTTATTTTCCTTGGCGACAAACTGCATGAATAATTTCAAAGACAAGATTTAGGTACCCAAGCATACTTGGGTCCTTTGTTGTTAGTAATCACAAATACATCTTCCTTTTTAACCCAGACTTGTCTTACATAGGTCTTTCTATATTGATAGTAGTTGGGTTTTGATGTTCTTGTGTAGGTCTTAGTTTGGACTCTAGGTGACCAATTTTTGTGTGTTTCTTGTTGAGGAGTTTGTTTGGTTCTATTTTTCTTTTCTTCGTAATCAAATGTCATGTCATAGAACCATCTGTGGTCAATGTTTCTTTTCTCAGTTTTGTCATTATCACTATTAGAGACAGAAATAGTGTCGTTTGGAATTCCTAAGGATTTAACAAACTTGACTCCGGTTTTAAAATCTTGTGCGTGTTTTACACAGTTTTCTCGGAGGTGTCCAGTATGGCCACAATAAGTGCATATTAAATACTCAGGAAGGTCGGCATATTTTCTTCTTCTAAAGTCTCTATCTGTTGGACTTTGTTTACACTTTGAGTGATCCCTTCTTCCATAACATTCGTGACCTAATCCCATCTTCATGTTGTTGTCGGATTGTTCAGTTAGGAAGTTTAGAACGTTAGTGCTTCCTTCCCATTTGTCGTGAACCTTCCGAGCATGAAGAAGGAGGTCTTTTAGGGAGTCTATTTCTTTCTTACATTCACTATGGTCAGTGTTGCTAGACTCTTTTAGGTTTTGAATGTCTTTATGGAAGTCAGACACAATTTTGGCATGTTCTTTCTTGATTTTAGATATACTGAATTCTAGATCCATGATTTTGCTTTCGAGAATCTCAACTTCTTCCAGATGAGTCTCATCTTCGACCATAATCGAAGATTCTGACTTAAGCCGCTCATTAGCCTTTCTTAATTCTGAAGTTATAGCTTCATTAGCTATAACTTTAGATTGAAGCTCTTTAATGTTGAGTTTTAGTTTTGAGGTTATAGCTTCATTATTAGCTTCATTTGCTTCAATGCTTATTTTGGATTTCAGTTTCTTAGCTTTGGCTTTCGGAAGTTGATTTTCCTCAGCAATATCGAGGATCTGTTCTTTCAAGTCATCTAACTCAAGACTTTGTTCATGACATTGGTCTAGTGTTTTCTCAAAATATTTAACCAACATAGCTTTAGATAAATTTTTAACTTGACCTTTTAGTTGAAGAAAATTTACCTCTTCATCGTCGTCGTCGTCGTCTGAGTCGGATTCTCCAAGGAGACACATATGGGATGCGTCGTCTTCGTTGTTGTCGTTTGAGATTAGATCTAGGCTGACGTTGCTTAGGCACAGGTTTGCTACCTCATCTTCTTCTGAGTCCTCGTCATCCTCGGATTCTAATTCTCCCCAACACGACGCAAGCATTACTTTCTTGAACTCCTTTTTGGTCTTTTCTCTTTTTGACTTATCTTTGATTTTCTCCCAACTTGGACAATCTTTGATCATGTGGTCTTGTTGTCCACACTTGAAACATCCTCTTTTGAAGAATGTTTGCTTTGTGTCAGTTTTCTTTTTGTCGACTGTTTTGTTGTTAGAGTTTTTGTATCTTCCCTTGAAGACAGCCTTTTTAAAACGTCTTGCGAATAGAACTGTCTCGTCTTCTAGTTCTTCTTCGCATACTTCACTTGTGGAGGCTTGTAAAGAGACGCCCTTTCCTTTGGGATCATCATCGTTTTTATTTAGTATGATCTCGTGTGCCATTAAGGATCCAATCAACTCTTGGTAAGTAATCTTAGATAGATCACGTGCTTCCTCTATGGCTGTGACCTTAGGTTGCCATTTTTTAGTGAGACTCCTAAGAATCTTACGAATGATATCCTCAGAATCGATCTTTCTGCCAAGGTTCCGCAGTTCATTAATAATACAAGAAAATCGTGCAGACATGCTATCAATAGATTCATTCTTTTCCATATTGAAAAGTTCATATCTTTGAACGAGCAAGTCTATACGATGTTTCCTGACAGCGGATGTTCCTTCATAAGCAAGTTCGAGACTATCCCATATTTCCTTAGCGGAACTACAGGATGAGAATCTATCGAATTCTGAGGTTATCATTCCGTTCTGTAGGAGGCTCATGGCCTTAGAGTTTTTCTCTGCAATTTTGTAGTCACTTTCCACATAATCGCTTTCCATCTTTTCAGAGGTTGTTCCATTGGCGGCGGCGACCAAGATCTTCTTTGGTCCAGTTTGGATGATCTTCCAACATTCCCAATCACAACCCTTGATGTAATGAGTCATCATATTTTTCCATAAACTATAGTTTTTGCCATCGAAGATAGGGCACTTGAGATGCTTGGAATCCATTGATCAAAGAGTATATAATATAGAATCAATAGAAGGATCAAAACTCACGTGGCTAGGCGATCAAGAGCACGAGGCTCTAATACCAATTGAAGAGTCTATTGATATAATATACTCAAGAAGGGGGGGGGGGGGGTTGAATTGAGTATGCCTTCTTTTTAAATCTTCTTCGATGTGTGTATGGTTGTATGAAGATCTTCGAGTAGAGCAAATAATAAAGAGAGACACAATATTTTTGAAGTGGTTCAGTCTCACACTTTGAGACCTACGTCCACTTTTCTCGATTAATAAAATTAGTACCAACTCTGGATTACAATTTTATCAACCCTACTCGTGTGACTTTGATGTTAGTCACAACTCTATCTAGATACCGTTAAATACCTAGCTATGACAAATACCGTTAAATATTTGACTTACAATGAGTACCGCTAAATACTCGTTCTATCTTACGTTAATAAGATAAAGTCTTCAATGTTTCTTGATGTCACAATCTTGAATGAATAAGATCAATGCTTGAGCACTTGAATCTTGAATCGGATTTGACAATGATAAGCTCAAATATTGAAGTATACGATCGGCGGTTTCTCTCTTGATTTGCGTGTATATGTGTGTATGTATTTCGTGTCAACTAATGTGTCATAGGTAGTCTATTTATATAGAATATGTATCTAGGTAATTCAAACCCTAGATGATTTAGGAATATTACTTAAACTAGAATACTAGTCTTTTAGTAATACTACCTTAAATCTAATCTTAATATATTTACGAAAGATTTAATAATATACTACAAGTATTATATAAGGAATCAATTTCCTAATTCATATTTAGAAAAGATCTTTATATAATAAACAACTAGTATCCTTATTAAAACAACTTCCTAAACTATGTCAAAGATAATAAAATATATTATCACAATATAATCTTAGTTTGTTTAGGATATACTATTTACTTAATTTAATCCCATACGAATTATGGAATCGTGACATGATACACGTTTCCAAAGTCGTACCAAACTAATATATCCGATTATATTATTTGACAAATAAGATCATATAAAAATCCTTAGTTTATTTTAGTAATAAATAATTATCTCATAAGAAAATTATTTATTCCTATTTTAACCAAAAGATATTTTATATAATCCTATTAAGATTAACAATTCTATACTTAAAATAAAATACCAATTAACATTAATTGTACACGATATTACTTGGAAACAAACGTTTCATCCAAACACATATATTCCGATCATTTCTTCATAATATAGAGTTATAGCTACGAGCTATAACTTGAATCAATCTTGTACTAAAGCTATAGTTGATAAATATAACTTTAGTTCATTATGCGCGCTTGTGATCTTCTATCAATCTTCGACTTAGCCAATTCATTGACTAACATACTTGAATCTTTTATACTTGATAGATTAGATCTTGTTACTAATAATCTGTACACTTAGCACACGATTATACATACGAGTATATAATATATAATTAGCTAGACTTGTCATTATCAAAACATAAACATATATACTATATATATATATATTTGAATATATGGTTCAACACTATGCCACCTAAACCACCACCACGACGTGGTGGTTGCCACCACTGTACCCCAGTGGACCCCTAGACAGTCTCCTCGATCTAACCCATGCCCAAACCCGCTATCGACAGCCCTTCAAACAACCATGACTCTCTTGCCGTAACCCGCATAACCCAAAACTCATAGCGTGAGTGTCCTGAAAATGTGACCCCAGCCACCGGCGCAACCACCCTAACCACCCACTGACGCTACACCTGAAACCACCCACCTCCCGTGACTCCCTTGGTGACGACCACACGCCCTCGACACCGGACCAGCCCTTTGAAAAACACCCACAAACACCCCTCTCTCGCGACCTCTGTTCGTCCCTGTTTCTGACCGTAAAACCCGACCCACTTCTGGTGATGCTCCGACCACCCAACACCCCATTCGACCACCACAAAACCTATAAACCTTCTACTACCCTTACCCATAACCTACGGCCGGATTTAAACCCAACCATAAACAATAACACACTAATTAACGAGATGGAAAACCCACTTGAAAACAGAGGTCTGAAACGTATTTTAAACAGCCTGACACTCCGATTACACACCATATCTAACGGTCAAGGACGGTCAAAGACGACATTACAATGGTCCATAAAACATCTACTAACATCATAGATTGATATTGCACAAAGAATCGGAATAATAAGGCATTACACGATTAGAAATTCCGAAATCAAAAGGAAAGGAAAGAACTGCAATTTATCAAAACAATGGTGAACGTACCTATTCCCTTGCCCAACGAACCACCCTAGACCACCTTAGGCCACCGTGTGAACCCCCTTCCTTACACCCTGATGCGGCGGCAGTAGGTAGGCGTGTTTACATCAGGCGTTCATTAGGTTAGGGTAGGGTTTTGAGTTGTGTTCTTATGTGACGGTATAGAGAAAATTCTAAAGTGTTTGTGTTATTGTTTTATGTCGATTATGGGCTAATCCTGCCCTTGGCACGCATCCCAAGGCTATCCCAAGGCCCGTATGTGACATTAACCCGCTTCTCGACATTAGATCGTGATTCGATGAACAACCCGTACCCGACACTCTCCTAATCAAATATAAGAACACTTGGTCGATAACTTAATTATCGAGCTTAAACATTCCAAGTAAATTATCAATTATTAAATAAAACATAATAAAATACGGAGTATTACAGTTTAGAAAAGACTCTTAAGTATGACGGCTTGATAAGGTATGTAATTAGGTTTAATCAAGAATTAACGTATGGGCCGCATTGTTCTTTGAGTTGTGAACGGCCATAAAAATATAAAATAAAACGGCCATCAAAAAATAAAATAAAACGAATAACCCGTCACCATCAAATAATAAAATAAAACGGCCATAAAAATATAAAATAAAACGGGTTATTACAGTATATGTATATAGTTTTATCATATATTCAAGAATGATGTTGTGTGATATGTGAAGCTTATACTATGAGCTGTTATATGACTCTCGTTCTCACCAAGACTGAGTCGCGTCTTGGTATGACCATTGATAGGTGTTTCGATCATTGTTTCAGATTATCCGCCCTGAGTCGAGGGTATCTCGTTCCTAGCTAGTTCGAGTCTTGGAGGTATCCTGTGTTGGGGATACTTGTCGAATCGGGGAAGGTTTATACCTCGAGAGTCTGGCCAGATTTAGACTAGGACCGTATATCAGATTGTCGTCCTAACAGGGGATTGTATTCGCTGAGACTAAGTAGACTTGTTGTTGTCGTATAATGGAGTCGTCATATGAATTCTCCCATGTTGTGATGAATGTGTGTTTAGGTCTTGCCTGAGTCGGGGTCAGACTTAGACACTGCTAAATGATTTGTGTTTCGCTTGCCTGAGTCGGGGTATAGTGCTAAATACTGTTGAATGTTTGTATGTAAATTGCCTGAGTCGGGGTACGGTGTTATATACTGTTGATATATGTTTTAAATTTGCCTGAGTTGCGGTATTTGATCTAATTACATGACTAAGTTGAGAAGAAGACTTATGATTGATTACTTCACATGACTTTATTTATGTTGGAGTATGGTATTTGTGTATGTATGTTGTGTGTGTTATTGACAACAGGTGGCTATGAGAACTCTAGTCACTCCCCACTGACTGTGGCGCACATGTTGTATGTGTGTAGGTTGGTGATGATCTTGCAGGGGGAATTCACAGAGGCTAGCAAGCGATGATCCATTTCATTGATGACTTACACTTTATATCATTTAGCTAGACCTAGACTTTACATACAATATTTTGGTGCCTGTAGGGATATGCTATCCCGGGTTGCAGTTTGTACTTATGTTTTATATACTTAATTATGTTTGTTACTTTTTCCGCATTTCAGTTTTAAGACTTTACACCTCGCATGTTTAGTATGTTTATCTAAAAAGTTTAAATTCCGCTGCATTTCTGGTATCTTGTATGTTAATTTTCCGCTGTCGCGAGGTGGGGTTTTACAGTCCAAAAGTCGTAAATTGCATCCTCAATCGGTTATAAATAGTCGATGGAAGATAACATTTGTGAGCTAAAATTCAAGCCTATATCTTTTTTTTATGCCTCCATCACCAAGAAAATTGTATGTGTTAATATTGTTTCTTGTCACTGTCTCAACATTAAGGTAAGCTAAGTATATTAAGGTTTTATTTATTTATTTATTTATAATTATGGATGACTCATCTAACTTCACATATATGTTGTTTTGTTTTCATCTAGGACTATCAAAATTTGTGGGTTGTGATATTCAAAGGTAAAGTACTTACCTCTTTATAATTCAATGTCTTATTTCTTTTATTATATTAAAGAAAGCTTAAACTAATAACGATAAGGTCAACATTATATAAATCATATTCTACCATTTTCTTTGTTATTAATCATTCAGTGATTTTTTTTTGTAGGAATGATTCATTGGAGAAAGAGGACTATATGAAAAAAATATTAGAATTACAAGATGGATAACATGAAGGACTAATTGTTTTTAGTTTCATAAAAAAAATTGTTTTATAAACTTTCAAATGTACGCTTTATTTTGGTATGTGTTGTTGTTTTATTCATCATTTTATTCAATGTATATGTCTTATAACACATAATGAAAATGGAGTTGTGAGTATCTCAATCTTATTAACAAGTTAGACAAAATTAATCTTATTGACATTGATAATGGCTGAATATACATTATTATATAGTACTTCCTCCATTTTTCTATGTTCTTCCCATTTGCTTTTTGGAGGTCAAAGTTTTCGAACTTTGACCGTAAATAAGTTAGACAATAATGAATTTTAAGTTATAAAATTAGAACATTTACAATTATTATCAACAAATCTTCGTGGGGAAAAAAAATTCAATAGAAAAAAATATCGTATAGGTGTCGGAAAAGACGGTCAAAGGTGCGTCATGGAGACCGCAATAAAGCAAATGGGAAGAACACAAATAAATAGAGGAAGTAGTATTTATGCGTACATATAATATTATTCAATGTATATGTCTTATAAAATATAATCAGATTGCAATGAGATTGTAGTAAACTACTATTTAACTCAATTTATCATTTTTGCAAAATTTAAAATTTTGATTTTTAACAAATTTATATAAATTATATATTAAGACTAACATTTATTAAACTTTACAACTATATGCTACTTACAAAATAAATGATTTATGAGAACAAAAATATTAGGAAGATAAAAAGCTCTAAAATTCTATAGATTTTAATCTTCTTATTATATTGGGGATTTATCGTTCCCAAAAAAAGAAAGAAAGAGAAAGAGATATAATCCAACGTTATGCATTAATTTGGCCTTTCGTCTTCGCTTACTAACTTCATTTGTCTATATAACAAATGGACGTACAAGTATATCCATAGAAGATTTAGTACCCAATTTATTTTTAAAATTGATAATCTAATTAAAAGACAACCTTAAGCATTTACCTTTTTTGGCACATGACAACTACACTAAATTTTCAAATAAAATAACATTTAAATACTTATTAATAATTAAGTTTATTCATGTTGATGGACCCACATTGCTGGCCGTTTTGAACGCGAATGATTTATAAGTATAGAATCAATAATGTAAATTTAATTTTTTTTGGTAAATTGTAAGTATATTAGAATTTCCAAAGTGGCTATTACAACCTACTAGCTATCAGCAGCTAGTGTCACAACAAGTCTAACATGTAAGCGAAATTACACAGCTAAATTATGCTCCATATAATTACAATCTTTAGCTGATAACTTCCCTTTAGAAACATGTCTGAAGTAAATCCTCATTTCCTCCTTAATCTGTTTATGAAGAGCTTCTGGTCTGAGTAAGATACCATCATTTCTGCTTTTGTTCTGCTGTAGCCACACATGATATACAACAACATTGATCACTCCATTGATTACTCCTCGCTTTAGCTTGGTGCCTCTTATATTTAGTCTCCAATCAGTCAAGAGATGATGCCTCATTGTGTACTTCAGCCAGCCATTCATGGACTCCCAAATGTTGCGGCTATAATCACATTTGCAAAACAAGTGTGCAATCTCCTCTGCTTCCTTATGACAGATACAACATAGGTTGTCATCTATCAATTGTAACTGATATAACTTTGCTTCCGTGTTCATTGCTTCATGATTATGCAGCCATGCTATCATTCTATGCTTTGGTATGGACCATTTCTGCCAAACCAATTTGCTCCATTCCACTGGTACACCCCGTTCTCTACACCATTCATATCCCTTTGCAATAGTGTATGCCTTCTGTTCTGTCCATTCCTGAGCTTCATACCCTCTCTTAAACTTCTCCTTTACTTGGCAAATCTTCCTCCATCCCCAGCTAGTATCATATTTTGGTTGATATTCTAACCAGTGAGCACCTTTCAGGTACACACTATGAATCCAACGCACCCATAGTTTCCCTGGTTCATACATCACCCACCATGCTAGCTTGCCTATAGCTGCCCTATTCCATGATGCGTTTTGTAAAATATTCAGGCCCCCTTCATTGTATGGTGTACATACTTTACTCCATGCTACAAGAGGCACCATACTATATTCAGCTATTCCTTCCCACAGATAATTCCTGCACAGACCTTCTATTCTCTTAATGGTCCCAGAAGGTAACACAAAAATGCTGGCCCAGTAAGAATGGAGTGTACTTAATACAGCTTTAATCACCACTAGCCTCCATGCATAACTCAATTTCCTAGCTCCCATTCTTCTTAGACGAGCTATCACATTATCAATCAGTGGTTGACAGTCTATCAGATTAAGTCTTGTTGATTTAATAGGGACACCCAGATATTTGAAAGGTAACTTACTTCCTTACATCCTGACACTTCTAGTATATCATCTTTGGTTTGCTGATTAATGCCATTAAAGTATATATTGGACTTCCCTCGGCTCAATTTCAGACTAGATGCAGCTGAAAAGGTTGCAAACGTGCGCAATAAAATCATCATGGAAGAGAGGTCACCTTTGCTAAACAACAATAGATCATCAGCAAACATGAGACTTGAGAGCTTAATAGACTTGCACATTGGATGGTATTTAAACTCCATGGAAGAGGTTGTATGATGCAATAACCGAGTCAAGTACTCCATACAAATTGTAAAGAGCAATGGGGATAAGGGGTCTCCTTGTCTCAACCCACGCTTTCCCTTGAAGAACCCATAGGTGTCCCCATTATGTTTCATTGTTGACAAGTTCCCGTTAATTACAAGTTAAAACAATTTTAATCTCGCATGTGTTTCAATAAAAATTAACTTATAAGAGAAAACCAAAACAATGACAAGATTAGATGTGATGGCCCGGTACGTTATATGTAGTTTAAGCAATTTTTAGTAACGTACACATCATCTAAACAAAGTTTATCTTTTTACAATTTACAATGCATATTCGTTTAGGGCATGTTGCTCGGATGTTGATCAATTGGTTGAGTTACTCATAAATTGGTTGAATGGTTTTCACATGGGTATCATGAATTACTTGACTCACTAAAGATATGTTTTTAAAAGCCACATGCTATTAGTATATTGATCAAAATAACAACTAAAATATAACATATAGTTTTTAAAATAAATCAAAGTTTTTAAAAAATAAAGTATTAACTAACTAAATTTTATGTATTTCAAGACTATATCTTTTTAAATGGATCAGGTAATTGTTCGAACAAATGTTAAGAATACGATAAAATAATAAAACTAAAACAGATAAACCCGTGAATTCCACGGGTCACAAACCTAGTTACTACCTAATAAGTTCAAACAATTGTATATTACTACCTAATATAATTTATTATGCATCTTACTGCCTAAAATCACACCTAATTAATCAGTTTGCTACATTTTTGACGGAAACCGGACTTAAGTTAGTTTTAAATGGTTGGAGTAAGTTAAATGACGCTTTTACCCCCATTAATATTCCCCTCTCCCTAAATGTTAACTGTGATCGTGGTGCTCCTTCTTTGGTTCAGGCATCTTGTGAGATGCGGGTTGTTGGGCAATCTTGTTGCCTGATTGCTGGCTGGCTAGGCTGGCCTACATCTTTTGGCAAATCTCAGGCATGACTCACAAACTCGGATGAAAATCCATTGAAGATTTCATTAGAACCGGTTAGGAAGAAATTAGTGAATTGTCCTAATTTGTGACCCTTGGAAGTGTCATCGAAGAAATGAACAGTCAATAAAGTGTCGTCCTTGTAGTACCACCATGTAACCACTCCGAAAGGAAACATAATTGTATCTCCCTTTTTAATGGCAATCACCTTCTCGTCCTTTTTAGGAAGAACAATCCCAGCTACTCCTTGGCCCGAAGGACAGAATACAACATTCAGATTTTAATATCAAATAAGATTTAGGGGAAAGATTAATAGAGGAATGAAGGAGATGAAAATGGAAGCAGTAGAGGGAAATCTGGAATGATAGAAAACGAAATTTGGAATGATAGAAAATGAAGGAGATGAAAATGGAAGAAGTAGAGGGAAATCTGGAATGATAGAAAACGAAATTTGGAATGATAGAAACTGAAGGAGATGAAAATGGAGGAAGTAGATGGGTTTTAATGGAGGAAGGAGAGAGAAATGGGTTTTAATTGAGGAAGGAGAGTAAATGGGTTTCAATGGAGTAAGGAGAGGGAAAGGGGTAGGATGGGTATTAATTTGGGTTTAAAATAAAAAAAAAGCACGAAATACACTAATTTTCGTAATTTTTTTAGCAATTTCCGTCATAGTGGTAGTAATCGTGCAAGGTTTTACACATTGTGGGTTGTTACTTGAATAATTCAACATATTAGGTAGTAATATGCACAATTTTAGACTTATTAGGTAGTAATATGCTAAATGACCTTATTATTATTAAAGATTGATGGGTTTTAGAGGGTTTATTTATCATGATTTTTTTTGTTTTATAAAAACGTTATTGCTCTAAATTTGTTAGGGTAAGATTATTGGGTGTCTTCAGACAAAGATTTTAGTAAGTCTTAAGATAAGACTCATCCAAGACTACCAATAATCTACTCAAGTCTTAAGTCAAGTCTTGAAAATCCAAGACTCAACTTAAGACTTTTGTAGAGTCTTGACCCCGCCTTTTTATAATAACAACCAATAAATGACTATCATGTGTTAAAGTGTAGTGAAAAAGTAGAGTTTGAGATAAGTCTGAGGGATGATGTATATAGTATGAGGTGATTATGAACAATAAAGAAATAATAAAAGTTAGCGGAAATATCACTAGTAGAAAAATATTTTTTTGCTGCTCCATATAAAGGCCTAATTGCTGCTTTTTTAGTGTAGCAGCAAATAAGGGGGCAGCAAATAGAATATTTATTTGCGGCGGTATAAAAACGCAGCAAATAAATGGGCTATTTGCTGCTCCACCTTCGGAAAACGCAGCAAATAAATAGGCTATTTGCTGCGTTTTTTGAAGGTGGAGCAGCAAATAAATACATTTATTTGCTGCGTTTTTTTGAAGGTGGAGCAGCAAATAAATACATTTATTTGAGGCGCTTTTTCGCAAAGGAGCCGCAAATAATATTTAAAAAAAAAAAAAAAATTAATGGGCTGTTTTCGCCCAAGTACATCTGTACACATAAATTTCCAAAGTTAACCGGAATACCATTATATATATATAACCGTAACTTTCATCCAATACATACACGTAATACTGTTTGTCATACAAAGAACACATAAACTTAGAAAGTAAAAACAAAAGGCAAATGAAAATCTAAACTTAGAGAGCAAAGAGCTCATCAAAAGGCTTGAGCAATCTGATAAATGGCACAAGCAAGCGAGTTATTTTCCGTGTATTCATATATAAACAGCAACTCTTTCCCTTCAATGCAACATCCATGTAGCTTCACCATATTTGGGTGTTTCTATGAACCTTAGAGCACAAACCTTGAGTGTCGGAACCTCGTAGACTCTAACATCATCAGTCACTGCTATACAGCTGAAGTTGGTAGATATACATCAACAGTAGGTTTGAGACAGCGTAAGGTAAGAATTTATTCCACCACCTTCAATGAGAAGACTAAGTCTCAGTTAACATTATTATATAAGCCAGAATTGAAGTCCCGAATCAACTAGAAAGCTTACCGAAAAACACCTAGACAATTACTATTCAGAGACCGGTCAACTAGCCCAACACAACTACCAATGAAATATGGTAAGGAAATCCAACAAGGATGACTAATGCCCACACCAAGCTATATAATTGGCAGGAGTAACCAAGATGCTTCCCGCAGTTTAGAATGTGTTGAATTATTAATAGAAAAGCTAGATATCATGAGAAAATATTTAGAAGGTAAAAGTCCATGCCACAACGTATTTGTTGCCGATTGAGAAGTAGATATTAACACCTCATGTTTAATCTTTATGAACATATGAATGTGACATGAGGTAGAATATATATACTAACTTAGACAAATAGACAATCCACAGCAACTAATTAGCTTTATATTTCACTAGAGTAAACTATGTACCTTACTAAAATATTCTTTATTACTTTTACAGTGGTGATGAAACAAGCTAATGAATACCTTTTGGAAACAAAGTGATTAATTAAAGGGTATAAGGTTAAATTACTATCGAGTACCCCACAGCAACCCATAGAAACAAGGGAGATTAGTCACTAACCTCGTTGAAGCTGCTGCATGTTCTCATGGTGAACGCATATGGTCTTGCAGGTGAAAGCAACTATTACAGAACTTAAGGATTACCTCATTCAAACTGTTGGGATTCTGATTCACTGCTTTTAAAGCATGACTTCCTTCTCTATCTTGCCATAAAACATGTCAAGTTCAAGAACACTCTAAGTAAACACATGTTACACACAATGATTTCATTCAAGAAACTACAGCTCTTACCATGAACAGATAGAACTTCAAGGCTCTAAATAAAATATACTACTAATACCATTTTAAGAAGAAATTCAATAGCCCTGATTTCGCAGGGATAAATGCAACATGACTGTTTAGATGGGTAAAAAGCAATGAACATAACTCCTTATATATGCATTACAAAAGAGACGCTCATAATAGACTAATCAACAGCCATGCGCTGGTCAGCGACAACCATTTCTTACAACCAAAATTCAGAAACTAAGGATTGATTCTCTTAGTATTCCAAGTTCTAATTCCATTCAAGCTGCCGGACTCGAAACTTGCCCTCATATTGGTCTTCAAATTCAAGTAATCCACCTGCTTTTACAGAACTTAAGATAATATTATGTGAAAACAAAGACGGACAAGAAATTGTATATATGCACACCCCATGTGATTACTGGATCAGAGATATACAGCATGACTCACAGAACAAGCAAACAAAGAAACATGCAGGGCGTTGAATTTAGAACTTTACCTCATTGTGATTTGATTTCAGTGAGTTGAGGTCATCTCTTAACAAACTGCTCATCCTTTGTTCATCTGTAAACAACAGTGATACATACATTCATGAATTGAAATTGATATATGGAGAAAGAAGATATATGGAGAAAGAAGATAGTTGTATTTACCTGGCACCAGAGTATTAACTAATCAAAAAGATATATGGAGAAAGAAGATAGTTTTATTTTCTTAACATCAAACCATAGCTCACAATGTCTCAACTCTTACACCAAAAGTGCACTCCCAAATAGTTAGTACTACGTCATACTTCGTATTAGTTACGTACTAGCATTAACACAATTGATAACAAAGATAAGATTAGTATAGCATATTACTCGCATTATTGAAACTATGAATGATGAGGAAGGAGATTCCCTAAACCCAAACTGATAGAAAATCGAAATTCAGTGATAATAATAATTAAAATAACTGAATCACTAAACCCAAAAATGATAGAAAATCAAAGTTCAGTGACAAACGAAGTCAAATCTTCGAAGATCAGATGAATTTTGATGACTTTTTAAGAAACAATTGAAAGAAAAAACCATACTTGATAGCGAACTTGAAGTTGACGAACTGCAATGAAGTTGACGAACCTCGTCCTTGCTCTCCTCAGAGAAAACATCTCCAGTTTCTTCATGAATATTAGCTTTAACAACAAAGGCCTCCTCCAAATCATCAATATTAGAACCTATCTCTGATTCAGCATCGTCAAACAACTTGGCAATGTCAGGATCAACAGCTCTCTGAACTCTCACATTCACAGATTTCTCAGCAACTTTGTACACTGTTTTCGGAACGATATCTTCATCTGCTTGAAGAATACGTACTCTCGAAGCATCATACGCCTTAACATCATCAGGAACATCATGAAGATTTGCCTTAGGGTTCTCATAATATGCAGATCCTGCACCAGTATTCCGAATCTCTCTCAAATGAGTCAAATAATTGTAACCATCATCCGGGAATCCAAGCTCCAATATTTTTTTCCTCACACGATCCGGCAAAGCACCAGATTGACCACTAAACCGGTCAGAACAATCAACAATGGCGTAGCCCCTAATTTCATGGAAAATGCTAATAGGGGTGTTCCTAAGAAGCCTAGAGCTCAACGTATGTCAGATCAGCAGTTTGACATCCTAATACATAAACAAATTAATACTGGATTTACATACCTAATATCCAAATAATAGAAGAAGGCGATGGTTCCGGCCAGTTGGATTGAAGGTGGTCAGGCATGCGGTGGATTGAAGGTCAACTTCCGACGATTTGGCATGGTGGTGGTGAGGCACGCGGTGGTGATGAGGGTTTTTGTGATTATAATTGGTAGGGTTAATTGATTGTGTTTTTGGGAGGTAGGGTTATTGTGTTTTTGCTGAACACTGTTATCGCGCGGTAGTATAGGCCTGATGAGTGTGTATTTGCTGCGTATTTTTTGGGTTTTTGGTTTTCTTTTTTCTTTTTTTCATTAATATAAAGGAGGGAGTGGTAATTGGTACATTTATTTGCTGCTATTTGGATAAAACGCCGCAAATAGAGAGCAGCAAATAAATATTTTTCTACTAGTGTATGATGTGGCATAATCTTAAGATTTTGGGGAGTCTGATGTATAATCTTACCCTTTTATAATTTTTTTTCCTAAAATTACTCTCTTAAGATACTATTTTGTTAAAATTGCTTAAAAACTCCAATTTACATGACATATTCCGTATGATTTTGAACTTAATTCTCTATTGTTATACCTTTCAAAGTGTAAATTGCCTAAGTCACAAACGGAATAGATTCATAAACAAGCAGAACAAGTTGCCTAAATTGGAGTTTTGAAGAATTTTTTGATAAAATTGCCTCTTAAGGGAGTAATTTAAACAAATAAAAAATTACATAAGGGAAGGCAGTAATTTTAGAAAACTGAATTTTAAAAGGGTTTTATATTTAATTTACTCTAGTTTTTATTAAGAATCTTAGTATGATTATGTGTATTCACATGGAAATTATGACACCCCGCGATATAGCATAAAAATAAAAAAGTAATTTGCAGCGGAAATAAGATACTTTTAAAAATTTTTCGACATATTTATTAAATATTTTTTCGCGGAATATCAAAACAACAAGCGAAAGACTAAAACTAATAACTAAGTATAAATTATACACGAATACTTAACTAAACGAGGGATAAGATATCCCACGATAAAAACATGAAATAAATCAAAACTAAGCGTAAGGATAATTGTCGAATGATCAACAATGCTCGCTAGCCACACGTCTTCCCCAAACAGCACCAACCTACATTCATGAAACATGAACGCCATAGTCAGTGGGGAGTAACTCAGGGTTCTCCCAGCCACTTCACGTCAAAAATACAAATAGATAACAATAATAACATATTGTATATGGAGTAGTATATGTGAATATGAGAAATATCAAAGCATGATACTCAAAATCAGGTAAACAACCAGGTGATCGACTCAGAGACCAACACTTGATGGCATGTCCAATCACACAAACAACAACAACCAAGAATAGAATGAACGCCGTCAGGTAGCATAACCGCTACAACTGACAGTCAGGGAGCATAACCGCCCCACTAACAGGCTAGGGCGTATAACCGCGCCCTAGCTACCGGAGCGCATAACCACGTCATCCGGATACTATGTATAGCGCATAACCGACAACTATATGCCTAAGACCTGGCCAGACCTCTCGATGTAATAATCTACACTGAACAACACACGGGGACCGGGCCACATAACCACGGACACCGACCAATCCCGAACATAGCTAGATAGAATCCTATAATAGGAGTGGCGTTTGTTCATTACAGTGATACATAAATTGTATCACCGCTATCTATTCACAATCAAGGCAACATAACCGTTAGAAACACAATTTAGGATGACATAACCGTCACCTATACAAACTTAGGATAAGATAACCGTTAACCAACTCATTAACAACACATGAGCTAACAATGGATAAATAAGACAACACTTATATTCATTCCATGCGGAAAGAGAACACACGGGATTGAGTAATGAAACAAAAGTTCTAAATGCATTTCACATTACAGCTGTCCTATGCCGTAAAATTCATAATTAATTCAAATAAAATCAAAATGGCACAAGGCCAATTGGGTCGGATTAATAAGACCTTTAGCTACAATAGTCATCAAATAACAATTTCCAAGAGATGAACTCAACATGGGTTTATAATCTTATCTTTACAGTATTTCAGAAATCGTCGCATTAAAAGTATCGTTTCATAAAATGGGTTTAACAAAACGTTTTGAGGAAAATTAAACTCCTAATATCATCTAAACTCTTCAAAGTTTAATTATGGAAAAGGCCCAGAATAGTTTCAAAGTATAAAAATGGTTTTCGAAATAATCTTTGAGCTACGGTCCGTTCTGCGAATATTTCAGCGCAATGTTTGTAAATTTTTTTTGTAAACAAACGACATGCAAGAAAATTACGAAATTTTAGAGGTAGACTTTAAACTTAAAATAAACAGGGGTCTATTTTCAACATTTTCAAAGACGGATACTCTAAGATGTCGAAATAAATTGTACAAGACAACGGACAAATTTGTCAAGGTGCTGAAACTTTATGAAATAACCAATGTAAACAAAACACTATGAAATTGAAAGACTATCAAAGTAACCATCCTCAATGATCATAAACTCATTTAACAAAACAATCCTTAATAAATTTCCACAACTATAATCTCATCCAACACAACCATGCAAGATGAAATTCATCCAAACATAAGATTTATAAACCTAATCATGCAACTATTTAATCAAACACATTTCTAATATACTACATATCACTAATATATATAACACATGCAAATATAGACGATTAAAGTCGAGTATCCCATCACCGTTACCTTATAGCTCTTCAATAAGCATGATTTTGACTTAAAGCCACTCCGGTTTGGACAACCGCAACTAGCTACATAAATAAACGAGTTTAGCATAGAAATAGGTGCCTTAAAGGCCACGACCAGAGTATAGAAAGAGATAGGCGCGAAAATCGTCGAAAATCGATAAGAAACGAAGATTTTACGACCGTCTTAAGCTTGAAGGTGAAGATGTGTAACAATGGTGTTTTGTGTTTTGGTGTGATAGCTGAAAAACATAAAGGAAGGAAGAAGAAGAAGAAGGAAGAAGTCCTTGGGCAGCAAGGAAATTGCATGCTTAGCCAAGTGTCATAAATTCTAGGACATGTGGAATGAGTAGGCAACGAGCGAGAGTTTTATTAGCGGATAGTCCGCGACAGCCTTTCGTATTTTCAACATAATTTCCTCTGCAGAACTCGGATTAAGGTGTTTTCGATGGCGTTGGAAAGCTAAGAAAAAGAGCTAAAGCTTTTAGTTTATAAGCAAAAGCTAGATATGCCTTTAAAATATCTTAAAATTAGCATCAAAGACACGGTAGCTGTCCGTAAGATTAACGAGTATAAGTTTATGACGAGCATTTGAATATCATTGTCAAAAATGATAAACTTTAAATGGAAATTTATTTATTGTGGAACATAATTATTATAAATATAAAATTTTAATAATATATAAGGACTTGGAAATTACGGGGTGTTACAATCACCCCACCTTTTAAAAAGTTTCGTCCTCTAAACTTGAAAGCAAGAAAACGATAAATTGTAAAAACAAGGTTAACAACCAAAGCGTTTACCAAAATTTGATATTTCAAAACTTAGATCTCTTTCAAAGACTTCGAAAAGAATTTCCAAAGGCACCAGTCCTTATCATTGGAGCGTTAGGGTTCTCGTTACGTATTCAAGAACCCGACATTTCAAACAAAGGATAACTCCAAAAGCTAAATCAAATCAGGCGCTGACGAGTGTAATACGAGTTATTAGACGTCTTCAATAACCAGCCTTACATCAACTCAACACTAATACCAATCAAAACTATAAACAATTTCAAGCTTTTCAAAACATGTCATTTCGAAAGTAAGCTTTCATATTTGAATCCGTAAAATAAGTAAGGTTGTAACAAAAATTGAGGTTTTTAACATCAAAAGTAAGATAACTCAAATCGGTTATAAAGTACATAAATGAAAAATATTTTGAAAATCACTTCAAACAAAACACAATGTTGAAAGCTACATATTAACAACCAAAGATGGTTGGGTCGGACCATCCAAGAAATCAAAACACAAAAGGCCATAAGGAAGCTAACATAAACAAGGCATCAAATTACCATCTTCAGGGTTAAAGACAGTACTCAACAAGAGAGCAAAGAGGCAAAAACAACAAAGGAACTGAAGTATGAACAAAAGAGGTTTAAGGTTAGGAGAGGGAGGGTAACCTTTCCAGGATGCGGGAGCACTAACCACTAGATCCATAAATGAAACATCATCATGGTTCTTTTCCCACCTCAGAAGGTAGCTCTTGTAACCACAAAACTCTCAAGGCTTTCTCAGCTCCACTTGGGTCACTCACTCCCAGGTTATCCACGATACAAGCTATCACATTACCAAAGGGCTTCACAACTCCCGATCATTACTCAACAACCAACATTCTTCATAAACCTAGATCCAAAGCAACTGGCAAGGTCACACTCATAACCAACCGACATAAGATATATGTCTTTAAACTAGTTTAGAACCCGTGCATAATGCACGGGTATGGGTAAAGAAAAATTTAAAACATATTATGTATAATACGTTACATAAAATTGATCTTGATTGATTCTTTTAAAGTGACTATGTGATATGATCCAACAAATTAGGTATATTTGATTAAAATACTCTCTTGAAAAAAAAACCAAAAAAACATAAATAACTTTTTGAGTCTTTCAAAATATAATCAAAGAGTTACCATCAGGGCCGTCTCAAGAAAAGTGGAGACCCGGAGCAAACAAAAAATGAGGCCTCAAATTCATAAATTAAAGAACATTTATATAAAATATTAATGCAAACTCTACAAATTATTTGAAAACGATTCTTTCACATTGTTTTTCTTGAAACGAATTCCTCTATCAAAAAAATAATTTTAACAAGAAATGTTAACAATTTCGATTTATTTGAAACTAAAGTGTAAATTTAACGAATTGATTTGGGATAACTGAATCCAATCAGAAAACACTGAAAAAAGTAATAGAATTGGAACAGTTCCCTTCTCCCGCATGAATTAGACATTTTGTGATAAATTGATTTAGGATAATCATATTTAAAGATTGCGTTAATTTTTTTTGTGAAAGAATAGTTTTAATTGGAGAAGGAGAGAAGAATGAGGATTAAAATTATTTTTTTTGGGAAAGAATAGTTTTATTTGGGGAAGGAGATGAGAATGAGGATTAAAAGGAGTAATTGAAATTTGTGTTTACTCCTTCCATCCTTCCATCCTTCCTGCGTTTCCTCTTTCACTCTTTTTATCTTTTGGTTTTTTTTTTTAAAAAAAATTAGTATGTGAGTTTTGCAAGTTTGGGCCCCAAAAATTTTGAGGCCCAGTGCAAATGCACATAGAGCACCCACTGTTAGACGGGCCTGATATCCGTGACAAGCTGAAAATAAATAGTGTCTCCCTCATATCATGCAAGTGACAGTATCCATGAAATGTTCAATTACCTCTCACTTGCTCTTCCACTTGCTTTATTGTGAGAGAAGTGTATCCATCTTCAACTTAATGCATGGGATTATAAAAATTCTGAAATGCAAAAACGGAGATTTGTACAACAAACCTTTTACCGCTAAGGAGGTTAGACAAGCAAGTTTCCAAATGGGAGCTCTTAAGTGTCCGGGTCTGGATGGGGTTCCTCGTATTTTTTATCAAAAATATTGGTACATTGTCAAAAAAGATGTCACGCGTGGTGTTCTCTCGAACCTAAACGCCCGAACGTTTTAAAAGAGCCGAATGAGACTTTAATTACTCTTATTCCTAAATGTGACAGTCCAATGTTGGTTAGTGATTACCGACCTATTATTCTGTGTCATTATGAGGATTATCACTAAATGCATTACTACTAGATAATCCCAAGTAATTGAATACTTCATTGGTGATATACAATATTTCTTCGAGTTTGGTAGGCATATTAGTGATAATAATCTTCTTGCGCAAGAAGCAATTCATAATATTAATTCACATACAAAAGGTGTGATGAATGGGAGATTTGCCTTTGAGGCAGATATGTGTAAGGATATGATTGGGTAAAATAGGATTATTTTAATGCTACGCTTTTTTGGAGGATGTGTCCCCGACAATAATGCGATCACATGTTTTTAATCTCATCATCAAGAATACACTACAATTGAGAAAAGTTACTCTTTGTCAACTGATTAACATTTACCGGTAATGATTGACTATCTAGAGTTAGACGTTATCGTCATATGATGGTGGTGATCAATTGATCCCTTAAGGTCATATCTTTCGATCTCAATTGATTATTTAATTGATCTTATATAGATACGGATTAATTAAAGCCTTGAAATTGGAAATAATTTTTGTAAGTGATTAACGTGCCATATTGTAGTGAGATTAAATATGACACGGTCTAAGTGATAAAATTGTTTAATTACTTAAAATTATTTTATTGTTTACGAAACAATTAAAACGAGAATGAACGATTTATCATAATTACAATTAGTTTTAATATATATTATGATGACACATTTTTATAAGATATAAATTATGAATTATTAGTGAAATTATTTAAATGTTACTCCCTCCGTCCCAGTGATATGTTTACACTTCCTTTATTTCCCCCTCACAAAATAAAAAAAGTGTAAACATCCCACTGGGACAGAGGTAGTACAAGTTTGTATGTTATGAATTTTAAATGGTTAAAATTGCATAAATATATAATGGGCCCTTCAAACCGTGTAAATAGAGTTAGAGGAAAGGATTGAGTGTTCTTTTCTACAACAAAATCACAATCATTTTGATAGTTGCTAAACCCTAGCTTTAGACTACCTTAGTGCATGGATAAGAGAGAGAGAGAGAGAGAGAGAGAGAGAGAGAGAGTGCATTGGTTCTTTCTCATATGCATGGCCGACCACTTCCTTCTCCATAAGAGAAGAGATTATCTCTTATTTTATTAAGACATACACTTCATGCAAAATTAAGTTTAAGAGTTTTCTCTTCTCTCTAAAATAGGTTTAGAGAAATAAATCATAAAATCATTTCTCATACTGACATACTCCAATATTAGTAGTAGCAGTGATATTAATATTATTAGTAATTATTTTAAGGTAAGCTAATAGTGGTTTTCTAGTAACAAAACATTATTAGCAGTAAAGCCCCTCCTTGATACGAATCTTTTGGAGTGGATCTTTTATTAGGTTGTTTTCTAGTAACAAAACATTATTAGCAGTAAAGCCCGTTCCACCGCTCAACCGGCTGAGAACCCCTCTTCTTCCCTTTTTCAGATTTTTGCAAACAGTTGAGTGGGATTCCCAGATGGACACCCGGTAGGCCAGGGCCGGTTGAGAACCCCTGTTACATTTTAAAGATGCAGTAAGAGTGATCAGATGATCCGATTTTATTGATTGTACTTTCATATGTCTTCTATGCTTGGATGTATTCATATGATAAGATGCTTATTAATAAAAGTGAATGAGTAGGTAGCACATTTTGTGGATGCGTGTTGGGTGAGACCACGAGTGGGCCATGGACCCTAGCACCTATGAGTCGCATATTGAGATATGTCTCGAGTGGACCTCAATAATCGAAATGTGTTTGTTTGTATGCGTATTAAGTTGGGTCTTGGAACGAATTCAAGTTAATATTTGAGTGTATGATGCGTGTCGGGGTATGTCTCGAGTGGACCTCTCAGCCCGAGCACGTGATTGTATGATGCATTGGCCCCCGCCTTGGAACGGGAATGGGACCTTCGTGAGTTTGTTTGTCAATGTCAGGTTAGGTCTTGGAACGGACCGGGTCTTGGAACAGACCTTATGACATGTCATGTAGGGGTAGCAACGTATGAGGATGAACTTCGGTTGGAACGCCGAGACATGTATGGGGCTGTCTAGTGCCGGTTAAGCCTTGGAACGGGCCTTGTACATGTGCTTGTTTGAGCATACCTTGGAACGGGTATTTAGATGCTTGATTGTGCGTATCTTGGAACGGATACGGAATTGCTTGAGTATACCTTGGAACGGGTATTGAGATGCTTGAGTGTGCCTTGGAACGGGTACTAAGATACTTTAGTATGCCTTAGAACGGGTATTGTTTTGTGTAAGTACGTGTCTAGTCATGTCTAGAGTGGACAGGTGATTTAGATACTGGAAATGATATGTGGAATGAAAAGAGTAATGAGATGAGAAATGATTGATTGTGTTATAAGTTAGCATAATAGAATTATGTTGACTAATGTATATGGAGATGAGTATGCTTATTCTAAATGATGTTTTATAATGTGCTTCACATGATATGTTTGTGTTGGAGCATGTATGAATATTTTTGTGTTTACCTGTTATGTGTTTATTGATAATAAGCGACTGGGAGAACCTCTAGTTGCTCCCCACTGATTGTGGCGTACTTGCTTGTTTTCATGTATGTAGGTTGGTGCTGATTTACAAGGGATAGACATGAGAGCTAGCGCGCAATGCTATGGCATTGACATGACTTACCTTATTTTGTTAGCTAGACTCTACTTTACAATTTTGGTACCCGTGGGATATGCTATCCCGGGTTGATACAGTTTTGTATTTAACATTATAACTTATCTATTTTTGTTTTGTTTCCGCACTTGTAATTAGAATCACCTCGCATGTTTTACTTTCATATCAAAAAGTTTTAATTCCGCGCATTTTTTCCGTATGATGCGTGTTTATATTTACGCTTCGCGAGGGGTTTTACAGTTAATATAAGAGCGTTATCGCTCCCGACGCACTCATGTGATCCCCGAACTTAACTTGACCAAAAATTCCACTACTACAAAACAGATATGTTGCAACATTTTGCGTGTAACACATAATTTTTTTGTTGTAATTTATAGTAAAGATATTAACTAAGCAACACTTAGAAAAGAAATGTTGCATTTTACTTTAATTTGCAACACTTGTATATAATTGTTGCATTTATCACTAGATATAGCAACATTATTCCTATATGTTTGAACTTTGTCACCTACCTTAATCCTTTTATTATTCACGTGATGAATTTCAGTTGATTGATCTAAAACATAAATTTCATTTATGAAAATTGCTTTGCCATAAATCATATTATTTAATGAAAAAGTACAAAAAATGTTCTTAATATTAAATTTCGAACCTTCCATATCTAACATGGATATAGATAAAAACATTTAGATGACAATAGGACAAAATAACAATTATTTAATTGCAAAATAATCCACTAGGGAGTTTAAGTGCGTAGGTTCCAACAGCAACAGCAGCAACTCGTGCTCCATTTCCAACTCGAAGATCAGTCTCGCTTTTTGCTAGACCTCGCACGTCCCTCAGCCCCTTTGAATGATTACACAAGTGAAACCACAACTAGTGTAAAACCCCTCGTGAAAGCGGAAATATAAAACATACAAAGTACTAAAAATGCAGCGGAATTAAAACTTTTTAACATAAATAGACATGCGAGGTGTTTTAACAAACTAAACATGCGGAAGATAAAACCTAGATAAGTATATAAGTACTATACAAAAGCAGCCCGGGATAGCATATCCCTACAAGCACAAAAATACGGAAAATATAAAGCTAAGGTCTAGCTAACGAAAGGGTAAAATCATCGATGAAGGATCATCGCTCGCTAGCCTCAACGTAACCCCCTGAAGAACAGCATCAAGTACCTACACACATACAACATGTGCGCCACAGTCAGTGGGGAGTGACTAGAGTTCTCATAGCCACCTAATGTCATACAACACAGAACATGTAATTACAAGTATCATACTCCAACATAAACAATCATGTGAAGCATATATCTCAACTTCTCAAACTCTTATCATCATACCAATACTATGCAAAGGCTCTCAACCAACTTCGGAAACTATTTGGAAGGAGAGCCGGTTTCCCTTCCGGTTACCCGGCCGGGGGGTCTTTCAATCCAAACCATTTACAAAACCAATTAAAGAGTCATCCAATGCCTTGGATGAACAACACTATAAACAAAGTAATATACTCATCACTATTAACATACATATCTGACACTGTACCAACTCTAGGCAAGCAGATGTACAACAGTAAGTATATAACACCGTACCCCTACTCAGGCAAGTATATACCATCAGCAATATCAGACCATAACCCCAATCCTAGGCATGGAAGGATACAAATTCACACTGCAAGGGAAGACTCATATGGAGACTCCATTATACAACCACGGCATAAATACATAGCCTCAGCAAATACAATCCACAAGTATAAACACACCTCAAAATACAAAGGCAAGCAAAGACTGTGACCTAAACCCAATCACAGCCCCAATACAATATACCTCAAAATACAAAGGCAAGCAAAGACTGTGACCTAATCCCAATCACAGCCTCAATACAATACACCTCAAAATACAAAGGCAAGCAGAACTGTAACCTAATCCAAATTACAGTTCCACCAAACATACCCCATAATACAAAGGCAACACAGAACTGTGACCTAATCCAAATCACAGCCCTACACCAATACACCTCAAATACAAAGGCAAGCAAAACTGTAACCTAATCCAAATTACAGTTCCACCACAATACAAGGCATACCAAACTGTGACCTAATCCAAATCACAGTTCTACCACAACATTTCACACCAAAACTATAACTTAATCCTAGTCATAGTTCCTAACTCCATTACAGAACTTACTCAATTCATAACTAGCTATGCAACGACGTATACTCAAACCAACACTTAATTGACCCCGGGAATTAAGCCGAGGGAGAGCCGGTTTCCCTTTCGGTTGCCCGACCGGGGGGTCTCTATCCTCACTCTATTCCCGAACCCAATATAGTGCCGCCCGAACCTCGGGGACCTTAAACAAGCATACGAAGCATACGAAAAAGGAATCAATGCAATCCGACATGTGAATCAAAAGTTATAAGCAATTTATTATGCATCAGGGGCTCTCAGCCGGTTGGCCACAGGCGGCCGGTCAACCGGCTGAGAGTCCTTTTACTCTCAAGCCGACAAGCACAAAAACAACGCAATAGGTCTCCCAGCCGGCCGGCCGCTGCCGGTCCACCGGCTGGGGACCCCTTCTCCATTCTTGCAAAAACAACACACAACACACTATAGGATCTCCCAGCCGGCCGACCGGCTGCCGGTCCACCGGCTGGGGCCCTTTTTCCAAATTCCTCAAAAATTAACACGACACAATGAGGGACTCTGAGCCGGTGGGTCGGCCGCCGGTCGGTCGACCGGCTCAGAGCCTCTGATCGCGTTTTCGCCATTTTTGCTATTCTCTAATCCGTTCGATACTTCACCAATCCGTCTTAAACATGATTTTACGCAACAACACAACATTTCCCACATGTATACAACATCAATTACACATAAGAACATGTTTACAAACAACCAATTCAAGAGTTAACAAGAAAATCCCAAATAAACCGGTCTTAACATGTATACTCCTAAATTCACTTTCTCATCAAATTCTTCCTCAAATCTTCACCATAATCAGTTTATAAGACATTATAAGAACATTAAAGAACTTAAGACAAAACTAACATTCATTAAACACAACCAAAATCACATAAAGTGCTAATTTAGACAAAAGGCCGAGTTTCTCATTATCGTCACCTTTACTCCGCGAATGCTCCGGTTTACTCTTCAAGGATCACAAGTTCTTCCTCCGGATTGTTATTAGCTCCACCTACAAGCACAAAAACACGGATTAAAGGGGTAATTTCGTGATTTAGGGAAAAACAGCCCCGAAATGAAGTTTCACGAAATTGAAAATGAAAGTGATAGAAAGATCATAAATCTCGCAAGGATTCCGAATATGTAACTTTTACCTTGATTTGATGAACGGATGAAAAAGAATTAAGCAAAAGAAGATGAGGATTAAGGAGGTTTTAAGAAGATGAAGTTTACTGTATTCTTATTTGAGGTTGAAGAATTATGTCGACATATTTGGGTTTAAGGGTTTATAAGTTGTCCTTTCCGCTTAAGTGAAAACGGGTTGGAAAACACAAACGGGTTTTTAAGATGAACTTATGTTGCCAAGTTATATTCGTCTTAAGGGCTCAAGGTTCCTAAAACGGACCTTATTATTTATAAAATACTCATCAATAGTTTATTAAAATTTTACTTTACTACTTAAAATAATTAAAAACCTTAAAAATATATCCTACAAAAATACGGGCTGTTACAACTAGTATCAAGTACCTAAGTTGCAGAATTAGCGTGATTGATTTCAATCATGTGAATAAATGAAGATATACTTGTGGGCATCACACATCCAGCTTTAATATCCTCAAGATATTTAAGGTAGTTCCTTCTCCAATGGTCAAACTGGTGGCAATGGTGGCACTGTATATCGTTCTCCTTACTCTTAGTCTTGCTCTTTGAGCTATTGGTCTCACCAGTCCCATCCTTTGCCTTTCGCTGGCATGAGCGCTTGAAAGATGGCTTCTTAACATTTAAGTGAGTCGGAGCCTTTCCATTCACTTTTGACTTGATCATTAGGACATCCCATTTTTCTTCTTGTCGTTCATATAGTAGTTCACCCTAAATTGGGTAAACCCATCATGAAGAGAGTGGAGGATGCGGTCAATGATGATATCCTCATTGATCTTACACTGTAACTCCTCCAAATTTTCTAACGTGTGGGCTAACAGATTGGCCCTTTTGGAGTTTTGTCTCAAAGAAACGAACAACGCAGTCATACTTAACGATTCTCGAATATCGCGAGAATCCGTTACTTAGGGTGGTGGAAATCTTATTTGCACCTTGAGAAATGAAGCGGCGTTGCAAATTGGATTCCATTGCATAGATCAAGACGTTCTTAATCGCACCGGCCTCACGAGCGAACTCAATGTATGCAGTTCGTTGGGTCTCAGTCCTCGCGGTGGGCTCAGATGGCATTGGCTCAATCAAATACTTGAGCTTGCCATCTGCGATGGCAGCATTCCGTAATGATGTCTCCCAATTAGCAAAGTTGCTCCAATCATTTTTAAGTCGAGTGGACTGATCAATATGGTCCATAAATGATCAGAGCCATGATTCTCGGGTGAGTGTAGCAGAAAGTCCAGTATTAACGTCACAGTCACTAATTTTAACAACAGTTTAAATAATCTATAATGCAAAAATGAAGAAAGTAAGTAAAAAACATCAAATAATTGAAGTCAATGTAAATGGTTTTAACAATGACATAAACATTTATGTAATCGACCTCTCTCAATTGCATTACATAAACGATCCCAAGACCCAAATTCTATAAATTGGTAGGCTAACCACTTAGATAGTTCTACCTTAGAACTCTTGGTCGACAAATCTCCCAAATTTGTCTCATATTCCATTATAATCTAACACTGTTTTAAACTATAATGTTAAGTTGAACTAAATCAATATGCACTACTTAGCCAAGGTATAAGCACTAGTACAAAATAGTTAATTTGCGGCTATGAATATGAGGCGTTTTTGTCTATTAGCCGCACATTAGTTTCATATTTTTAAGACACAAAGAAACTATGTGAGGCGTATTGTTATTTAACGCCTCAAATTAGACATAAGAGGCGTTTTATGAAACCGCCTCAAATAAGAATATAATAAAATATTCCTGGACTCCACTCTATAGCAAATAACGACACATCAATACAATACTCAGCAACAAAATAAACCCTTCGCTGGAAAATGAACACACAAACACCATCCCTACAATCGCCTCAAACACAACCCACCCTTCGCCGAAATCTACCTTTCGCCGGAAACAAGCCCTAGCCGGAAACCCCTCTTAGCTCAATTCGACAGTAAGTGTCTCTTCCTTAACTTATTTTCGATTAGGGTTGTTGTTTAGGATTAATTATCAATTTGCGTCTTATCCATTCGATATAAAGTTTTTTTTTCAGATTATTGTTGATTAGGCTTAGTTATCAAATCATTAATTTGTTAATTGGAATGAGTATAAAGTTTTTCTTCAGATTATTGCAATGTATCGGGTTAACAAATAGGTTTTACCACCTTGTCTTCAGATTATTGCAATGTATCAATTTGGTTCATATTTTGTGCTTATCTTCCAATTTCTATGTTTCTTGTTTTATGAATTAATTTACTTGTTGCTGTAGTTTTATGAATTAACTTACTTGTTGAAGTAGTTTTATGAATTAACTTATTTATCGGTATTAGATTAAAAGGAGTAAACCGAGTAATTAAGTAGAGATTATTAGGGGGAGATTATTAGGGGGAGATTATCAGGGGGAGGCTATAGCAGTACAACTCATCCAGTATGTTCCTTAGTTGATGGCAGTATGTGCAGGAATTTTAATTCTGGGTAAGAAGATTCAATTGGGTTTTATCAGAATAATGGTGGGATCAAATCAGTGGTTTTGGACTGAGAATCTGAGGGTCTGCAAAATATATCAAGTATTGGAATGGGGCTTTGGGAATTGTGTTCATTTAAGGTCAGTGGGGCAAAAAGTGAGTGGCTTTGGGCATTGCTTAGTGTTAGAGACTGACAGTCTGGAGTCGAGTGAGGTGTTTGTAATTCAACGATGTCATATTTTGTCTCTAGAGCTGCGACTGTAGCTGCTGCTTTTTTTTTCCTGCTTTTAGGGAGTACTGTAACATGACTATAGGGTCTGTTCTGACATTATAGATTGTTTAGTTGGTACTAGTATAATCCATTCCCTTGAAAGAGTCTGGCAGATCTAATACTGAATGACTAGCAGTAAAATTACTCAGTTGAACAACTATTTCATGATAAATGTCTGTATACGACTTCAAAGTTTGTCATTAGCTTCGGTTTGAGTGATGCCTTGAAGATTCGGGTGTATAAAATCTTTGCTTTTGACGACTTAGAATTGGTACTCCTCCGTAATTGAATTTCTGGAATCGACAATTGAAATTCAACTGCTCATCGAAGACACTGATCTTAATTTATAGTCTTCCGATGATTAGAAGACGATCTGTGCATACGTTTCCCAACAAATCAATTATCTCAAAATCGATTTCAGCTGCTCATCAAAATCAGATGGTGCAATGAAGTGCAATGCTACATTACCTATTTCAGATTTATCACCATAATCTGCTCTTTATCATCCCTATCATTCCACTCCTATCAACGTAGTCTTCCTCCTCTAATCTTTACTGCTAGGTTCATTTGCTGGGGTGGTGGGTGTTCTACAAGTCTCCACTTTTTATCATGAAATTCATGAAATTTATTTGCTTCTTCAATAACTTATGATATATGCTCCATAAGTTCTGTATACTCTTATACACCAAGTCGTATACACGCACATAGTTGCTGTCTCATTTAAGTTTATATCATTTTGCAGACTTTATTACTTTAGTTAGTTACTGGTGAGATGAATCGAAGTTGGATGTATGGTCAGCGTAGTTCAATGGAGTTTAGGAAATGAGTTGAAGAGTTTTGTAGAAGTGCGTTAAATTACGCCAAAAGTATGGGTGATGATGAATTTTTCTGCCCTTGTGTTGATTGCTCCAATGTGGAAACCGTTCCTACCATAAGGGTGTTAAGGGAACATGTTTGTCGTGGGTTTAGACAAGATTATCACATTTGGATATGGCATGGTGAAGAAGGAGTATATAGGGGAGGTAGTAGCATAAATGATCAAATGACCGAGCAACATGAACAGATTGAACACCTTGCAGACATAGAACACCACTTAGAGGAGGAACCCAACCCTAATATTGATGCATGTGATGAGGACACTAGTATTACTATTGAGGATGAAAATGTGGACGATGATGAAGAAGATCGGTTAAATGAGATGTTAAATGGGCTTGAAGATGAAATGAGTAATCGGCCTGATGTATTTGAGAGTTTGATGCAGGCATCTGAAACTCCGTTATATCCTGGATGTGTTAAGTACACTAAGTTGTCGGCGGTGCTGACATTTTTTAACATTAAAGCAAAACATGGTTGGAGTGACAAAAGCTTCACAGAGTTGTTGGAAGCTTTGCAAGACATGTTCCCCGAAGGAAACCAAATCCCAAAGTCAAATTATTATGCTAAAAAATTGTGCTGTCCCTTGGATTTAGGCTACCAGAAAATTGATGCTTGTCCAAGTGACTGTCTTCTATATCGAAATGAGTACAGCCATTTACATGAGTGTCCTCGTTGTGGTAAATCACGTTACAAGTTGGCAGATGGGATTCAGTTTGAGCATGGTAAGAAGTATCCTTCAGCAAAGGTGTTATGGTATCTTCCAATTATACCACGCCTTATACGTTTGTTTTCTATCAAGAGTGCTGCTAGGTATTTGAGGTGGCATGCTGAGGGGAGGAAGAAAGACGGGAAGCTTAGGCATCCAGCGAATTCTCCTCAATGGGAAATAATTGATGATAAGTACCCTGAATTTAAGAATGAAGTTAGAAATTTGAGACTTGGGCTTAGCACGGATGGGATGAACCCATTTGGTAGTATGAGCAGTTTACATAGCACATGACCAGTTCTCTTAGTGATTTACAATTTGGCTCCCTGGTTAACCATGAAGAGGAAGTACATTATGCTGTCACTTCTAATATCAGGGCCTAAGCAACCAGGGAATGACATCGATATTTACCTTGCCCCACTCATTGATGATCTTAAGAAGTTATGGTACGAAGATGTAAGAGTGTTCGATGCGCATGCTAATGAGAATTTCATGTTGCGGGCAATGTGATTTTGTACCATTAATGACTATCCTGGTTATGGTAATTTGTCGGGATATAAAGTGAAGGGAAAGAAAGCATGTCCTATATGTGATGATGACATGAAATCCACATATTTAACACATTCTTGGAAATACGTTTACCTGAATAATAGAAGGTTACTCAAACGTTTTCACCCTTATAGGAAAAAGAAACTTCCCTTTAATGGAAAAGTGGAGGAAGAAGTAGCCCGTAAACCACTGAGCGGGAAAGAGGTATATGAGCGGGTTAAAGATATAAAAACAGTTTTTGGTAAGACTGTTAAGGTGAAGGAATCAAGCTGTCTATGGAAGAAAAAATCTATTTTTTGGGAACTTCCATATTGGCAGGACTTGCCAGTAAGACATTGTCTTGATGTGATGCACATAGAGAAGAATGTATGTGATGCTATTTTAGGAACACTACTCAATTTACCTGGGAAGACAAAGGATGGCCTGAAAGTGCGTAAAGATATGGAGGAAATGAAAATTCGATCAAAGTGATGGCCAGTTGAGAAGGATAAGAGTAGGAAGGGAAAAGGTTCATCCTTTTATCTTCCACCAGTTTGTTACACCCTTTCTAAATTAGAAAAAAAATTATTCTGTGAATGTTTGTACGGGATTAAGGTCCCTACTGGGTTCTCATCTAATATAAAGAGGTTAGTATCTAGGAATGACTTAAAGTTAATTGGCATGAAGTCCCATGATTGTCATGTCATGATACAAGTGTTCTTACCAACTGCGATTCGCGGCATTTTGCCAGAGTATGTAAGACGTGCCATTAATAAACTTTGCTCATTTTTTAATACAATATGTAGTAAAGTGGTTGATCCGGAGACACTTGATACACTACAAGTCGATGTTACTGAAACACTTTGTGAGTTTGAGATGTATTTTCCACCTTCTTTTTTTGATATTATGGTTCATCTGATTTCACATATTGTTCGAGAGATCAAGTTGTGTGGTCCTGTATTTCTGTGGTGGGCTTATCCCTTTGAAAGGCATATGGGTGCCTTACACGATATGGTAAGGAATCCAGCCCGACCTGAAGCGAGTATTGTTCAAGGGATTGTGAGCGAGGAGGTCTATGAGTATTGTAGTGAGTTTGTGCAGAAGCTTCAGGCTATTGGTCTCCCAAGGACTAGAGATGATGGAAGGTTTGAAGGGAAAGGACTAGTTGGTGCAAAAGAGATCTCGCCTCCATCAAATTTAAGAAATAAAGGACACTTGTACGCGTTACAACAAAGTGAAGCTGTACAACCATATTTGGAAAGACACAAGCTGAAGTTAGCTTCCATGTATCCTTCTAAAGGTGAAATGTGGTTGATGAAAGAGCATAATCGTACATTTGTGGACTGGTTTCACAACGAAGTAATGCAAGAATTGTCAAATACCAATAATGATGTACCTGATACAATCAAATGGCTTGCATATGGTCCTAGAGAAAGTGTGCACTCTTACGAAGGGTTTACCATAAATGGATACACGTTCTATACAGAACGCCAAGATAAGAAGTCATTATCAGTGCAGAAGAGTGGTGTGTCGATGGTTGCATCTTCAAGATAATTTGCCAATTCTAAGGATAAATCACCCATTGATGCGACATTATCATACTATGGGATCATTCAAGAAATATGGGAGTTAGATTATTGTGATTTTAAGGTTCCTTTTTTTCGATGCAAGTGGATTGAGAATAGTCGGCGTGGTGTTCATTTAGATGAATTTGGTTTTACCCAAGTAGATATGACTCGTTTAAGAGATAACGATGAGCCATTCATTCTTGCATCACAGGCTAGACAAGTCTTTTATATTGTTGATCCATCTGACCATCGTTGGTCTCTTGTAGTCCATGGAAAGAGAAGAATTCTAGGCGTTTGGGACGTCCTTGATGAAAATGAGTATGATGAGTTCCAAGATATACCACCTTTCGCAAATCCGATAAACAGTGTGAGCGATGGTACAAATCTTGACACGGCCTACCTACGATCCGACCACGGAGAAGGGCTTACTGTGCACAATCCTTAATGTTGATTATGGTAATAAGTCGTTCAATCTAGTGTATCTGTTAAGTGTTAAGTATGATATAAGTATACGTGCACACATATAACATAGCATGCATCAACAACAGTCTGACCACATACAACATTCTGACCACATATAACATATCTGCTCAAATAAGACATTCTGACCACATACACCATTCTGACCACATACAAATATGATGATTATATATATATAACTGTAAATCTGATGCTAGTGTAAATATGATGATTTTATTTGCATATTTTAAGTGTTTGTTTTATGCTCTTTATTTATACCGATGACTATATTTCAGGTATACTTCATGGCGAATGAGGATAGTTATATGATTCCCGAGGATGATGAGTCCTATGACGACGATGCGTCTTATGACAATGACCTTGAGGAGGACAGAGGTGATGAAGATGACATTGCTGATGAGATGGAGGCTGTAGAGGCTCGTAGGCTAGAGGAAGAGGAGCAGCGCAAGTTTGATGAATATGAAATTTTAGCCGATAATGCAGCAGCCCAGAAATCCCAGGAGGTAGATATGGAGGAGCCTACAAATCCATCAACCTGCAACACTGTTTTACAAAAAACAAAGCGCTCGCGAAAGGGAAGATGTGCGACAAAAAGGATAAGACCGACAGGGCCTATGCATCTTGAGTTTGATGCTCTCGGTCATCCACGAGGTAAATGGCGGCGTAAATATGGCCAGCAGTTGGGGTTTTGCATGCGAAAGTTCAACATTAATTGGAATTGGAAAGATGTGAGTGTGAGAAAAAGGAAGTTAATGTGGGAAGACACAATGGTAAACTAATTTTCTTTCCTTCTTTTCACTTCAATTATGATTTGCTTTTGTCACTCTTCTGCTTTTATAATACATGTCAACCAAAGCAGACTCTCTTGTGGATTCTGATTCTGACTGATTAAATTAAGCTCTGTGAAATGAGCAGTAAAGATAGGTTTCTGGTTTGAAATTAGTGGGTGTTGGACAGGTGAAAGTAGAGTATCAGGCCAGCAGTAAAGATAACTAGAAACAAGCTAAAGACAAGGGTTAATGAATGTTCATTGGGTGAATTTGGGTAAAAACTGTCAGTGGGTGGCTATGTTATTTTATTAAGGTGTATGATTGTAGTCAGTGGGTGGCAGCCTATGTAATTACAGAATGTTCATTGGGTGAATTTGGGTAAAAACTGTCAGGTTAACCTTTTTTTGAAATGAGCAGTAGAGTATCAGGCCAGTTTGAAATGAGCAGTAAAACCTTTGATATATTTTGTCACTTTGCTTTATACTTATGTATCATGACACTTTGCTTTATATATTTTGTCTCAAATTAGTTTAGAGTGGGTCTTTGATTAGTTTAGAGTTAGCTTCTAGTAAGCATTTTCGTGCCACTATATTAGTGTCATTTTTGTGATCAGGCATTATATTAATAGTATTACAGTAGGTTGTAGGCTGTAAGGCGTGTTCAGGCATTATTTTTGTGATCAGGCATTATTTTTGTGATCATCTTTGCTCTTCGTTGGTGGGATTACAGTAGGTTGTAGGCTGTAAGGCGTGTCCAGGCAGTGTTCTTTAATTAGTAATGCTTGAATACGAGTTGCAGGAACATGCTGCTGTCTGTGGGGCTGACGTGCATCACTGATTTTCAATACATGACAGCAATTTCTAATACATGGCAGCATTTTCAATATATGACATTACTAACTTTAACTGTCTTGTGATTTGTAGAATTTATTCCATATTCCCGATGACACGAAATTGAGGAAGAAGTTCTTGGCTGGCGTTGCCAAAAGGTTTAGGGATTTTAAAGCTAAATTGGTAAGCGGATGGATCACTAAGACGAGGCGAAGAACCATAGAAGAGGATGGAAAAGAGCCCCCAGATATTTGGAGTCATATTAAAGTGGAAGATTGGAAGCTTTTTCAGCAAATCAAAACTTCTAGCCCGGCCAAGGTGAGGAAACGATTCTGACGAGTTCAATTTATTATCTTCACATATACACACCTAATAGCAACATCTTTTATTTTTACTAGAGAAAACGTGAAAAAGCAACTGTGAGTGCGAAAAAAAACAATCATTACCATCACATGAGGCAGTATGACTTCAATACTGCTCGTGCTATTTGGATCAAAGATAATTTTTATCCTACTTCAGCATCTACTGGAGTCACTACTGGTGGAACAGAAAGTGGTACTGGTGATGCGTCATCTGCCGTAACCGCAACAATTGAGGTTAATCGAGCCGATGACTGGTATTGTGCAATGCATGTCAAAGATAAGCAAACTGGCAAATATGTGATAAGGAATCCTAAAACCAAGGAAGTAGCTGACGAAGTTGTAAGTTTCTGGTTTCTTGTTTTTTTAAAGATTATAGGCTGGTCACTCTTTTACATTATGCTCACCATTTGCATTTGAATTGAATATTAGCGTGAGTTAAGAAAGAAGGAAGCTGAAGGAAAGTTTGTTGTAGAGCGAGAAAAAGATTGTTTGTTTTATGCGCTCGGTGAGAAGCCTGATCATCCAGGCCGTGCAAAAGGGTTTGGTGGAGTTAATATCAGCGTGAGAGAAGCTTTTGGGGTTCCAACTACTAAATTAGGCGGTTCAGGTGAAATATCGTTGGCGGAACGAGAGGCCATAAAAAATGAACTTAGGGAGGAGTTTAGAGATGTGTTGAAATCGGAGCTTAAGGGAGATCTCTTGTCCGTTTTACAACAACTGGGTTTCAAGTTACCTAATGAGATCCAGAGTCAGCAAATGATATGTGCTCACCGTGCTGAAGGGCACCAATTAGAGTCATCACTGCCAGCAATAGTTAAGGTAACATGTGTTTATTTTCCCTGCTTATTTGTATTTATTTTTACTTATTACTGCTTGTAGCCAACAATTTAAGGAAAAACATGTGTTATATGCAGAATGATACTCCTAGTCGGCTTTTTCTGTCAGACCCTCATAGTGGTGCGTCATATGAGGTTGCCCGTGGCAAGACATTTCCTGTAGAAGAGGGCCAAGAAGAATCATTTGTGCTCGATCATGTGAGGGTGAAAGTGTCCATTGTTCATGAAGAGTTCCAGGGTCTTCCACTTCCAGTTCCCGTGCAAGTGTACGATGTTCACGTATTAAGTGACGCTATTGGAAGTTTTGTACAGTGGCCAATTGCATTTGTGAGGCTTAAAGAAGAGGTATGACAATTAACTTAGAAAGTTTCACAATTAGGCAATATACAATTTGTCGACTGATTTCATGATATTTCGTTATTAGGATGATCAGAATGTGATGAGGAGAGGACATGAGGTACTGGGTAGCAACTCTCACCAGTCAAGATTGTCAACTACACCAACGAGAAAACCTGCCAAAGAGCTCATGGTGGAGTCCTTAAGTCCGGATTGTCAATGGTTAAATTCGCTAATTGGTACAATGGCCGATGAAGAGTCCTTTGACGTTTACTTTGAAGTTGAGTTATTTTATTTTAAAGAGGATGGGAAAATAGAAGTGTTGAAGAATGACCTAAAAGAGTTCCTCAAGAGGAGTGAGCTTAGTATATCAATCATCCAGATCTTTATAAGGTATTTTCCTTTTAATGTCGTAAAAATCATGCATTAAAGGTTGCGTGAATATTTTCCTGACTTTCAAATTTCTTAGCTTTGTTGATCTTTCTGTCAAATTTCTAGCTTATGTTGTGAATGACAGCAGGTGTTTTTGATAACTGCAACAAGAAACAACCAGAAAAATAATCATGGGTAGTGATTAGGAGAAATGTTTCGTAGCATTGCTGGTTCGATCATTTGTCTGATCATTTGTTTGATATATGTAACTCGAAAATATGTTTGTGAATAATCTGTCATTTGTCTGATCATCTTTAAATGAAGAGTTGGTGTCTGCTGATAGTTAACTATGCTCTTATTGATGCATACCAGCATGTTTCCCTCTTTTCGAACTATACTGGAGTAGGCGACCGCTGAAACACCTTCGTTCAAAATGAACAAAGCATTGCTCCATTGTATTTGTTGGTTGTGTTATCACTAAAATCAAATTTACAGGATTTTAATTTTGATATCAGTGACAGAGATCTGGTGCATAAACTGTGGTGCCAGTGTTGGTTTTGGCGTTGGTTTGAACTGGGATTAGTCTCTACATCTGAGAATCAGAACTTTAATAATGGCTTATTGGTGTATTTAGACTCTTAATGAAGCACAAAGGTGGATATGGTTTCGGATTACATTATTAAGGTGGAACATAATTTCCAAGAAGCCCTTTCCGAATTTGCTAACTGTCTTACACTGACTCACATTCCTGTTTCAAAATTGCGATTTTTGTAGTTAGGTACTGAATGCTAAACAAAGATTTTGAAGGCCTAGCATATCATACTGTGTGTGCTTTATTTTTTTTTATAAATGCATGTACATAGTAAAAATGTAATTGATTGAAAAAATTTGTCACCTTTGACAGAATGCTATATTTTGCCGAACTGCAAAAGTAATTACTTTGATTTGATTGTCTCCTTGTCCTCTCGTTGTCCCACTATTTATTCTGCTCTGCTTAAATTCTCAGGAATTATGTCTGTCGATCGACTCTAAGAGAGTACTTATAGAAGTAGTATATCCGGTCCTGTCTTTTCTTTGGATAATCTATTAAACCTGTAGAAGTATTTGTTCAAGAGAACAACAATATGTTGCTGTCTTCTAGTAGAACAAAAGCACACCACCGGAAATTTTCCTGTAATCTCAGGATCACAATGCATAATATGGAGTAGCCCAAATGAGTGACTTGGAATTCCAGGCCGATGACTTTCAACTTATGACAGAAATGTTATCCCTAGCTTGCCCGGGATTCTGAATGAAAACGCCTCGCTCTAAGGTGTAGGACATGGTACATGTAGAAATTACCGGGTTAAGAGAGGCTATCAACGAGCTTCATTTTAATCACTACATATGCATGTATTTTATTCAGTGTGGTAGGCTGAACTGGTTATGTGCTCTGTGTGTCAGTTCTGATGCAGGGAACTTGACTGGCAGGGGCAGCGTAGAAGTGCATTTGAGACAGAAGTGCAGTAGCTCAGGTGCTACTGTATCGTGGCTGATTTTATGGCAGACTTCTTTGGGATGATTTCATTTGTTTGATGTACATGTAGGGCAATTCAAGATGACTTGATAAAAGCTGATACCCGACCTCGTCTTGGATGGTTGTGCCCTGACGCTACTTCAGATGCAAAATTGATTAAGAATGCCGAGAATGCAATAGCATATGTTACTTCGGCATTTCAGAAGGCAGACATCAATGATGACAAGTTCATCTTAGCCCCGATTTTCGATAGGTAAGTTAGTACTTTAATTTGTTGGTTAGCATAATCTTATTCTTGAATTTTCCTATCTTGCACTAATTTTATATTTTAATGTAGTAAGCATTGGTTGCTACTTGTCATTTCTCCGCAAACCTACACAATATATGAGTTTGATTCAATCCGCCGCAAAGAAGGACGAAAGTTGTATATGAAGATGGTAGTTCTTAGGTAAATTATAGTTTATGGTTATGTTTTTGTTATTTTTGTCATAGATATACTCTAGACTGCTTCTAACCACCATCATATTCGCATAGTGCTCTAAAAAGGTACAAAATGTCTGGGGGTAAACTGGAGAACAGTAGGAGAGAACCACTATGGAAATCCATGAAAGTGAGATTGATTTTCATGTACATTTACGCAAATTTTATATTAGCTCTTATTTAATCGACAATTATCTAATTATATTCTAATATGACATGCTTGTAGTGCCCTCAACAAAATGAAGAGGCCGAGTGTGGTTTATTTGTGTTGCGCTTCATGTACGACATAGTCAAGAGTTGCAGAGCCGTAGAAGATTTGGAGAAGGTTAGTTGGTGCACATATACATGTAGTGCCCTCTGGTTTGTGTACGATTTTCTGGTTTGTGTACGATTTTCTGGTTTGTGTTTTTCTGAAATGTGAAGTGATATGTACCACCTTCTTGTGTATTTTTCTAGTTACTGCATTCTAGTATTAATGAACTACTGCTCTACTCACTTCTGTTCTCTTCCTCATGCGTATTTGGTATCTTAAATTGCTTGAGGTTAATTACGGTTCCTGCTACTGCTGTTACCATTTTAATTGCTACCACAATACTTATTCTTTTACGCTTACTGATGTTGCCCCTACTGAATGTACTGCATCTCCGCTTCTACTGTCTATACTCACGTCTTTACTGACTTCCTAAACTACCCTACTACTCTACTGTTCCCTACACTACACTTCACTATTACTGTCATTATACCCCACTGCACCACACCCCCCGCCTTTCTGCTACTGCACTTATACGCTACTGTGCAGTGTACTATGCGCGTCTGCCCATTACTGCACTGCTAGTCTGTTCTTTCTTCTATGATTCTGTCCTACTGCTTGCATTCATGTCACTACTGAACTGCTTGCCTCATTTAATGCCTCAATTTAGTTGTTGGCTGCAAATCCTCATTTAGTTGTTGGCTGCAAATCCTCATATAATGCCTCAATTCTACTTAGTTGTTAAGTTGTAGTAAGAACCTTTATATCAATTATATAGATGGTATTGCTTAGTTAATCAGTTTAATGGTAGGAATCAGTTGTCTTGAGATTATTTAGAAGACTCCCCATGTTCTCGTAGGGATGTTTTCGTCTTTAGAAGATCCATTCCCTGTGTTATTAGTTGGCGAAAACGTTTTTGCTATACACTTGATATAATAAAATCTTATATATTACTCAAAAACTCCCTAAAACAGTCTAATAATGATAAATTGGTGTATGTGTTCTGTTTTTCATAGGTTTGGAGCTCAACAAAGGAAGATATCGTCTACAATGAATGTGAGATCAACGAAATACGAGATAAATGGGCATCGTACTTCACTAGTAGTTGTATTAGCTGAATTATTGTGTGCGTAGCTTGTCCTTCGTTTTCTTATTTCTGCAACTTTTGGTGTGATGAAACTTGGTTATTTTGGATGTACTAGATATCACAACCTTTTGGTGTGATGGAACTTGGTTATAAACCTTTTGGTGTAATCATATTTAGTGATTAATGAAAAAGTTTCTGTTCGATGTTTTATGAGAGTGTTGATTTTAATTAATTGTAGGTGACATTCATGGTACGTATAAATTTAAGCTGTAATTTAGCTTTTTTTAAAAAAAAAGAAAATAGAGATTGCAGCGTATTCACAAATAACACGCAGCAAATAAGACCTCATATGAGGCGTTTTTTAATGAAAAACGTAGCAAATGACCCCCCACATATGAGGCGTTTTTTGTAAAAAACGCCTCAAATAACTGCTTATATGAGGCGTTTTTTTAACGCCGCAAATGAAAATCCTATTTGTTGCCCCCTCATTTGCTGCTACTCGTAAAACGCCTCAAATGAGCTATTTATTGACGCCGCAAATTAAGTTTTTTGTACTAGTGAAGGGGTCCATAATGAGAGCAATATGTCCAATATGTTGGGACAAGTGTCCTCGACAATAGTGCGATCACATGATTTTATTATTTATTATAAAATCGTAAAATCTCATGTATATTTATATACTGAATATGGAAAGGATGATAAATTATTAAGTCGACTGATCGTCATTTACCGGTAATGATTGGCTTTAAATGGTTTGACACTATCTTCATATGATGGTGGTGATAAGTTGATCCCCTATGGTCACTCCTAAAGGATGTTACCTGAAATTGTTAAGATTAATAATTCGTATACGATATGAATCTATTAATTCCCTAATATGAACGAGATAGACGAGAGGTACGTTTCTCGTGATAATATGATTATACGCGATTCGTTTAAAATAAAATAAGTAATTATTTTATAATCGATAATAGTTATCGTATATTTTATCGGTAAGGGTTATCAATTAGTAGTGATTACAATTGAGTTGTGAATGATGATGGATGAATATGATCGAAATGACGGGTTTTACGAAATAAATTGGTATTTCATACTTAAATGTTAATTAATATTTATGAAATATAAAATTGTATTTAAATTGGTTAAATACATATTTTTAAATTGCCTAATGTCAAATTTCATGTGATATGTCACACATGTGACATATGACATTTGACAAATTGTAAAACTTAATATAGAACCCATTAAGGGTGCCGTGTAATTGTGTTATGTGTGGGTGATAATTATTTTTATCTTATTAAGAATAAGGTAAATGATTATACCATAATCTAGTTATATACGATATGACTAATGCATGTTATGTAAAAGAGAAGAAACAAATTACTCGATCTTCCCTATTGTGCATGTGTGTGCCGTGTGCTATATGAAGAAAAGAAAGAGTTTTCTTTTCTTATTTTTCTATATAATGCACACAATACCCATCACATAATAACTAGTTCATATTTATAGTATATGTTGGACATCTTCATCTTAAATAACTTCTCATAATAATACTATCTATCTCATAGTAAGTATTTTTCTAGTAGTAGAAAAACCGATTTTATTAGGCATATTAATACTAGATAATTAGATTATTTAGTATTGTCATTTCAGGTTCATCTTGGGTGCATTCTTGGAACGACTTCTACTCTCGGGGTCTTGGATTTCATCCCGTTTTCATAGCTCAAGAACGGTTTTTGGTAGGTGACCAAAACCGTGCCCTTAGTGCCATTTCCGCAATGTAAGGTTTCAAATTTATCTTGCATGCATAAGGTCCGACTTTTATTTTATGAGTTAAATAAAACCTCATCATATAGGATATGATTTTATTTTCGGAAATGTGATTTCCTTCAAGTGGTATCAGAGCAATATGGTTGTTGCATGTATAATCGGTTTATTTTTCCGAGCAAATTAGATATACAAATAAAAATCGAGATTTTTGTGTTTTATAAGAATAAAGTACGAAAATAATTTTGCATGTTAATGTTTCTAGTCCTAAAATATTTTCAGGACATAAAATAAATTTTATGTATTATATTGTTCATTTATTTAATTATTTATTATAATAATACATTTTATACGATTAATATGTGATTATTAAGGGAAAAATAGTTAAGTTAACTTTATGGCCTAGATATTTTAGTATGTTCCCACACACATATTTTATATTATGAATATAAATTTTCGTAATTTATGAAGGTTTTTTGCATGGATTATGAATTTTAATAGTTAAAATGTCATAATATGAGAATAAATGGGTAAAATAGTTAAATTATGAATTTGACTACGAAACGTTTTGAAGATTTCACATGCAATATTTACAGTGTTCATGTAAATTTTTAGATTTTATTATCACATATTGCATGATTAATGATTTTTAGTGTAAAAATCGTATTAATAGTGACTAATTTCCGGTTAAATAGTTTGGCCATAATAATTTAACACAATGTCATATATCATATTTACAACATTCATGTAATTTTTGGGATTTTATTATCGAATATTGCAAGAGGTACGATTTTAATAGTTAAAATCGAGTAAAATGTGACATAATATGTTAAAAATAGTAGATGTTATTATTATGGCCTAAACATTCATCCATAGATGTCATATTGGATATGTTCATCAGAATAAATTTCTTGGGAGCTGAAATTTTCTGCATTTCTAATTATTGATTTTATAAGATAAAGTTGAATAATTGAATTTTAAGAGTCACCATTCCGAAACGGATCGAATTGAAGGGTATATAATACACGTTTTTTTAGGCCTCTGAGCTCCCGAAACGAAGATTACCGAAAATTTCAAGGATGGCTAATCGATTCAGATAAAGCGGGCACAAAAATTTTCAAAAACATCAGATTTCATTTGACGTTACCGGTATACAATAAACCAGTTTCGGTCGAAAATCGGATAACCGTGAAAAAGTCATTTATAATTGTTTATAGGGTCTAGAATCGAAAAAGATACCTCATGATGCGATTTAGGACACGTGGTATAAAAAGCATTTTTCAGACTTGGGACAACGTTTTTCCTGACCATATCAGATTCTAAAAGAGTTTTAGAAAGTATAAAAATTTTATTAGTATTTTATTGCATTTTTAAAAGGTAATTTTTGAATTTACGACTTAAAAATGCGCGTTTTACGATTTATTTGTGAAATAAATTAATTATTTTAATAACACTAATAATTTAATGGTTCTGGAAATTTAAGTAAATTCCAGAATATTCAAAATTTGAATTTTGAATTTTTCGAAATTTTTATGACTCATTTGGCATTTTATATTATTTTTCTCGTAAAACGACTAATTATTGAACAATATATTTATAAATCGAGTTGAATCATGATTGAAATTTGGTAGGACCGAATTTTGATACTAAAAGTGTTAGGGTGGTTAACTTGGACATAAATAAGATTTATGTAATTTATAGTGATTAAAAGGTTATTATCACACAAATCCGTAAAAACCGTAATCAAATATACGATATTTGCTCCCAAGGCGATTTGGCTTAAAATTTGGCATTTGTATAAATATTTTAATGCTGCATTTTATTTAATATGAATGTCATATTTTATTTCTTTTATTTACGTAATTTTGGAATTAAGTAATTTCTTAGTATGGCCTTAGTTGTTAATTAGTATTTCCCGTAATATAAGGGAATATCGATTTGGTGGTAATTTAATGTGATCCCGTATCACCGGCTTGTAATTTAATAGTTTTAAATTTTATTTACAATAGAATAGTTTGTATTTTATTTTATTGTAATCCCGGTGATACCAAGAGATGGTCCCACCGTCAAGACGGTGTTTTCTTGGGAGGCGCGCATTGAAGTTCAAGGGACCAAAGGAGTTGGTTTCCGAATTTGTAAAAGTTGATTAAATTTTCTATTATTAGGAAGGCCATACTAGGGGTTTTTATTTTCTTGCTTTGCATTTTCTTCTTATATTTGCATGCATCGCCAAATCGCCATAACTAAACATGCATATTATTAATCGAGTTTAAATCGACCGTGGCAATTAATTATTAATTTCACTGCTTTAGTTCACTTAAAACGTGATAGATAATAAATTGTTAAGACCTCAACGTTAGTAAATAATTGAGCATTGGCCGTAACAAAGATTAGAACCATAAATCCTAATTTCATAAGGTAGTAGGCTCGGCTCACCGGGGTACAAACCTTGTTACGTTAGGTGCATGGGTAATAAGTCTTATTACATCGAAATTTGGGTTGGGCTCAACGGAAGAGTGGAGAGGTCCGTAGGCCACACGTGTTCCGGAGCAAAGGAGATTGAATTAAAGTAATTCGATCGACCTAGAGTCCTAGGGTAGAATCGATTAAAGAGTTAATCCACCAAATTGTGCTAGGAGAAGTGGGAGAGATCCGTAGGCCACCATGGAAATTAGGGAAGATTTGGGTCTCGGAATCATTTATATAAGTTGAGTTGAGGTCATTTTATAAATGCTTAAAATCTTGTTTATTTATATTTACAAGTATTAAAACGATAAGTGTTTAATTTCGTCAATTTTAATTTTGTAGTAACGCATTCATTCATCATTCGAAATGTCGACTTCCACCAACGCTAATGCAAACTCCGCCACAACCGTTCCTTGGCTAAGATCCTTTATGGATCGTTGTAAACTTGAGAAGAATTGGTCTAATTTTGCCTATTGGGACGCCCAATTAAGATTGGCCGCCCAAGGTGACGATAAGACTCGTTACCTTATTGAACCTTCACCCCCGAACCCACTGAAACTTCAACCGCCGTAAGGAGGGCCTACGAGGCCTACCATAAGGAGTCCGCGGCTATAAAAAAAATGATTTTATTTTCTCGATGGAGCCGGAACTCCAAAGAAGCGCCATAAAGATTGGCACCGCGTATGAGATTTACGCAAAGCTTGTGACTATGTTCTCGAGGGCTTCGAGAATAGTACAATTTGAAGCTGCATCCGCTTCCTTCGATCTCAAGTACAAAGAAGGGAAAAAGTTAGCCCTAATGTGCTCAAGTTGGTTGAGCATGTTAAGACTCTTAGAATGCATCAAATTGAAATTCCTAAGGATCTCTTTATTGACCGAATCTTACACTCCTTGTCCAAAGTGAAAGCGTACGTTCCATTCCGGGTGAATTTTAACATGCAAAACTTGGATGTATCTCTAGAACAGTTGCACACGATACTTGTGCAAGCGGAAAGAGACATGGGGCTAAATTTTAGGGTCTCAAAGGATGTCAATGTGAATACAAAGAGCAAAGGGAAATTCAAGAAGGGAGGAAAGAAAAGCTTGAAGAAGCAAACTCCTTATAAAGGGAGGAATGTAGTTTCCGAGGCAAGCACCTCAAAAACCAAGAAGGCAACCTCCGATGATGTCAAATGCTATTATTGTAATGGCGCGGGGCATTGGAAATGTAACATCCCGTATTTTTATAAAATATATTTTAAGCGTTTTAAATAATTTTAAGTAATAAAATAATATTTTAGTAATTTATTGAAAAGTATTTTAAATAAATAGTAAGATCCGTCTTAAGAACCTTAAGTCCTTAAGACGAATACAAACTTGGCAACTTAAATTCACATCTTAAAAACCCGTTCAAGATATCTAACCCGTTTTCATTAAACGGAAAGGAAAACTCTTGAACCCTCATAAAACCCATATGTCGACATAATTGTTCATCTTCAAAACAATAACACTGTAAAACATTTCCTCACAAAACCTCCATAGAAACTCATCTTCTTCTCCAATTTTCTCCATCATCCGTTCATCAAATCAAGGTAATAATAACATTTTCGGAATCCTCATCGAATTTGCAAGCCATCCATCACTTCCGATTTTCATTTCCTCTATTTTGAAATTTGGGCTGTTTTTCCTAAAATCGTCTCTTGATCCCTTAAACTCGTTTTTCTTGATTGTAGGCGAAGGCTTGGAGGACCCAGACATAGATAGCTTCATTGTGGAAGACGAGCTTTGAGCGGGATTGCATATAAGGTGACGATTACAAGTAACTTGGCCTTTTTGTTAAAATAGCAAGTTTTGTTGTGTTCTTGTTATTGTTTCTGATTTTTGTTTAAGATTGATGTTTAATGGACTTAGTAACATGTTAGGAATGACCTTACTTGAGGATTATATGCTTACTTGATGTTCATATGAATAATGGTTTAATTTCTGAAATTTGTGTTTTGCGACGGATACAAAATATAATCGTATTGAGGATTATTATGGGTTTGTTTTGCTGTTAGTTAGTGTTATTGAGTGATTTGTGATGTTGGGTAAACTCTAATTGTTGCAATTATTAAAGTTTGGTATCGATTTATTGATGTTTTGAGATTACTGGAAACGCGATTTTTGCGAACAGGCTCTCTGAGCCGGTCGACCGACCGGCCGCCGGTCGACCGGCTGGGGATGCTTTTAGTTATTTTTGCGATTTTTGGATTTGCGTAGGATTAGGAAGCCCAGCCGGCAGACCGGCCACCTGCCAGCCAACTGGGAGTGCATTGTAGTTGCCTTGCGTGTTTTGAGAAAATAGAATTTGGGATGCCAGCCGGTAGGCCGGCTGCCTGCCAACCGGCTGGTAGCCTCATTTAAGGAATTGCGTAAGTTTGGGATTGGGTTCCCAGCCGGTAGGCCGGCTGCCTGCCGACCGGCTGGGAGTCCCTTGTGGTTGTTTTTGTTTAAAGAAGGAGGAAGCATGGATGGGTTGCCAGCCGGCAGGCCGGCTGCCTGCCGACCGGCTGGGGACCCCTGTAGCTTGTCTTTAATTCGTAATTCGTTTATAACTTTTAAACGGTTGATCAGTTTTGATTGAAACTCGTTCCTTGTATCTTTGATATGTGTATGAGGTCCCCGGAGGATGGGCGACACTATATTGGGTTCGGGAATGGAGTGAGGATAGAGACCCCCCGTTCGGGAAACCGAAAGGGAAACCGGCTCTCCCTCGTCTTAGTTCCCGGGATCAATTAAGTGTTGTTTAGTGATTTAAGAAGTTAGAGCTATAGGTTAGTTTCTATCTTTGGATGCTAATGATTGAGTTGTATGTCGCGTGATGGGATATGTGTTAAGTTCACCCCTGGACCCATTACGTGTTTTGTATGTCGCGTGATGGGATATGTGTTAAGTTCACCTCTGGACCCATTACGTGTTTTGCTTGTGGCGTGTCAGGATATGTGTTAAGTTCACCTCTGGACCTGACACGTGATCGGTTGTCGTACACGGGATATGTGTTAAGTTCACCTCTGGACCCGGTGTGTGATAGCTGTGTATTGGGATATGTGTTAAGTTCACCTCTGGACCCAATACTTGTTTGTAGCATTGGGATATGTGTTAAGTTCACCTCTGGACCCTTTACTTGAATTGCATGTTGGGATATGTGTTAAGTTCACCTCTAGACCCGACATAGTTTGGTAGTGGGATATGTGTTAAGTTCACCTCTGGACCCATTGCTAGTGTTTGTGTTATATCTGCTTGCCTAGAGTTTGGTACAGTGTCAGATATGCATGATGAAGTTAATGATTATAATACTTGAGTTATAGTTTGTTCATCCAAGGCATTGGATGACCCTATGATCGGTTTCATAAATAGTTGGATTGAAAGACCCCCCGACTGGGTAACCAGTAGGGAAACCGACTCTCCTTCCGAACGGTTTATGAAGTTGGTTGAGAGCCGTGCATTAGTGATTGCATGATAGTTGTTGATCAGTTATTGAGATATTGTTACACTTCACAAGTTTATATATGTTGGAGTATTTTGTATTGCTTTACTTGTTACGTGTCGTTACAAAAGGTGGCTAGGAGAACTCTAGTCACTCCCCACTGATTGTGGCGTACATGTTTTCATGTATGTAGGTACATGCAGGTTGGATCGGGGTTCACTTGAGAGCTAGCGAGTGATGATCCTTTCATCATATGACTTACACGTTTATCGATTAGCTAGACTCTTAGTTTTTGATACAATTATCTTTTGGTGCCTGTAGGGATGTTCCATCCCAGGCTTTGTATTTATTTTGGTTTTCCGAACTTAGAACTGTTATACTTATCTATTTTGTTTATATCAGTTTCCAGTTTCCGTTTCAGTTTAATTCTTCTCGCATGTTGTTTATGTTTAAAAAGTTTTAATTCCGCTGCATTTTTAGTACTTTGTGTGTTTTATATTTCCGCTTTCGCGAGGGGTTTTACAGGAAAAGAAATTGTTCTAAGTACCTTGCTGAATTGAAAGTTATTTAACTAAACCCTTCTTTCATGTTTTTAAAATCACATTTGATTTATGATGCAAGTTGTGATATATGCTCTTTTTATGGTAAATAGGGCATCCAAGCAAGGACAAGGGCAAAGAAAAACAAGTTTAGATTGTCCGAGGATTGCTAGACGTAGCTACCCAAGATGGATCATCTATGGGAGCTTGATCTCGTTTTGACTTGCTTTTGTCGTTGTTAAGTTATGTGTGTTATTTTAGAACCTTTATTTCCTAGTAAGACTTGGAAATTATTTCCATCAAACAAAAGTTGTATTGTGGATATTTGTGACTTGGTTTTCAACCCAAGTTCACTTCTTTTATGCTATATCGTTCTAAATTAACCGTCACACATCCTTGCATTATAGAAACATGAAATCATTTGAATTGATTAAAAGGCATATTAATGTAAGATCATTGAAAGTCCATAAAAGCTAGGAGCTTTAATTCATAAATCAATCAAAATTATTGAGTTAAGAACTCATAATTGGGGGACATTAAATAACCAAATTTAACCCATTAAGTTTAAAATTCATATTTTTCATATAATCCTTCGTAGGTCGCATATCATCCTCTTTTATCGACTTGTGACTAGTGGTTATCTTTGCAAATAAGTAGGGTATTTATTTGAAAGATAGAGTGGGATAAATTTTATAGCCACAAGTTCAAGACAAGAGGTTTATCATGTAGATAAGATCTATGTGTATGAATATTGTTTTCCGAATAGATGGGATCTATGATTTGAGAAGAAGAAACAATCTTTATGAGATGTTTTCGATGAATGCGACGCGCATGAGGAACTGTAATGGTTCTTATGTAAAAACTAATGGTCCTTGATACCGTCGTTTCAGTATCAAAAATAAAAACCTAATACTACTGACAGAAGTCAGCGGTAAGTAGGGTCGATCTCCACAGGGAGGCAAAGTTGCTATTTATCTGTTCAAATTGGTCTATCGGAATGTCACAAAACTGGGGGGTTTTTTTAAATTGTTTTAACTAAACTACGAAAAGAAACGAGAAGGATATAAAATAATTCAGAAAAGAGGAATATGCTAGGATTTTGGGTCACTGTGTCGTTAGCACTATCGGTATAAACTAGGTTGGTCAGATTATTGGTAGGAAGGGCTAGGTTATTACAGTCACGTCTCTAACCCGACTATACCTACCGGTCTTAAGTCGCCCTAAGGTCATTTCTGCTTGACTTCCGCCCTCACAGAAACTAATTATTATTGCTAAGCAAGCCTTACCTGTTGGAGTAAGTGTCCTCGACAATAATGTGATCACGTCAATTATATATTAAATTGACAAATCTCTATAAATGAATATTCATGGGATGCTTCTTTATCATAAGTCAACTGGTCAACATTAATCGGTAATGATTGGCTTGCTAGAGTTTAACATTACTGTCGTAATGACGGTGGTGACCAGTTGATCCCTTTAGGTCACACCTTTAGGACAACTCTCTCAATAATAAATGAAATAACTGTATATGATACGAGTTAGTTCATTTCTAGATTATGAATAAAATAAGGAGATAATTTATAATAAGATTATAAATTGTTTTAGTGATTGAAATGTCATCACTATAATTTATATGTTTAAGAAACATGATTAAACTTGAATGAGTTATTTTAACTCCAATTGTTGTAGTAATAAAATTGCAATTAAATAAATATATGTAATTATTTGAATTACTTATAAATTTACGATAAAGAGTTTAAAGGTTAAACTACGTAAACTAAGTTGTCCTAACTAATTTGTATTGGGTCCATTTTGTTTGTGTGGACCGTGTGATATGTCACACACATACAAACATACAATATTACATACATTAGTTAGGAACATGTATGAGACATGTCATTTAATATGCAACTAGTTTTGGTTCCCGTGCAATGCACGGGATATTAATTTTATGATATTTGTGTAACGCATTATAAATGAACGTCAATCACCTTTTCGTGCAATCTACAAGAGGACTTACGAACTCATTTATTTTTCTCCATATTTTGATTATTTAAAATGATATTTTGATAGTAGCATAAATACGAACTTTAATAAATTTTAGTCTCAGTAAACATCTATATCAATTGGTCAGTATATTAATCCAATACAAATTCATTACAATATCATTATGGGCTATAAGACATATCTTTAAGTTCTTAAACACATGGAAAGTAGGTGATAATGAATTTTAGCGATAATCCATGTTAAGAAAAAAAAATTTGTACTACATATTAATATATAAGATTGAGATCTAATTTTTTCCACTAATTAAAATTGTTATATAATCTTTAAATTTTGAATATTGTACCCGAACATGAGCTACTATATGATTAAGCCTTAATTTTCTGTTATTTTTCATTTGTAAGTTGTTTTAATTGTTTAGTTGAAAAATTAAATTAACATCAGACAGATAATTAATATTCATTTCATTTTCAAATGGTGATATTACTCCATCTCGAATGAAAATTTAGGGGAAAACACATAACCTAAGTTGTTTCTAAGTAAAATTAGGCAAAAATATTGATCATATTAAATATTATTTTAAGTGCACAGTGGTCAATGAGTCATCAAAACTAAAACCCTTCATATGCATACATTTTCAACTTAATATTAAAAATATTTTATACAATTAAATCATTAGCTTAGCATAATAGCTACCGATATTTAGCCCCATCCTATATGTAAATGTTGACATCTTAAAACACTATATAACAAACAAAAATAATAACGTATAAGAAATGATAAGCAAGAAAATGCTTATTAAATACGCAAGAATAAGATTGTTGGTTACGATATCAGTTAAATTTAAAACTTAGAATTAGAATCATGTAATCTACAATTCACAATCATAATGTAATCAAATGAATTGGAATTTTATAAAAAACGAAAACAAATAGAAAGATCACGTCATGCACTATTCAGGATAGATCGTGTGCTAAAACCACGGACGTCGATATGTTAACATAAAAACCAAACTCGAAAAACTTAAATAAGTCAAGTAGGTGAAAATACAATTTTTCAAAGGCAAACTAATGGAAAAAAACACAAATATCAAAATAAAACATAGATTTAAAAGTATTTAAAATACTAAACCTTTGTACGGGCCTACAAGGTATTATTTATTCACGTTATTGTTCTTAATCTTGTAGTTAGGGTGCAATATATTGTTGGTAATTCTAGTATTTAATTTATTCATATAATTTTCTTTATCAATAAACCATCCCTATAAAATAAAATCAACTAAGTGATTAGTGAGACTAACCAACAAAATAGTGGAATTGATATTATTGTTTTAACTAAAACTTCCCCTTAAATGGTGAAAAAAGGGAATGAGAATCAACTCGTACAAATGTTAGTATATTTACTTTTGAAGAGTACAACACAACAAATTTGATATCCCCTAAATGTTAGTGTACTTTTTCATTAGATTTATATATTATAGATATGTCCATTTTAATTAAATTGTGGAAATGTATAACAAAAAGTTGGAGTTGCACATAAAACTATTCAAAATTAGAGTGATGTGATTTTTTTTTATTGTTTGATTTATTCTAAAAAATTTTAAAAAAAAGAATTTAAACTTTATTCTGAATTTCAATTTCAATTTTTTTTATTTAAAAAAAATGTCAAAGTTTATTGTTTATATTGCTATTACTAATTTAAATTTAATGTTTATAAATTTCTTAATTTCTTAGAAACTGCATAAAATTAAAATGATGTAATTTTTATTTGTCTTTTTATCTTGTTCTAATAATAAACGTAAAAATTTAAAATTTAGTATGTATTTTTTAATTATTGTTTAATTTAATTTAAAATTAAATAAACTAAAACTTTAATGTTTATCATGTTATTGCATTTAATGATTACAATTTTATTTTTCTTTTCTTTTTTTCTTTTCAAAATAAGGGATGATGATGTGGCTAAATAAATTACTCTTAAATAGTGGAATGGTGAATTGTAATGCATTTGATTGTGTTTTTATTATATTTATAGATTAGGCATGAGGAACATTTGAAAGGATTTAGAGCAAATCCATTGGGCATGCTAACCCATGTCTCGGCCGAACCAAATGGAAGAACAAAAGGAGATTTTGTTCCTTGGTTCATACTAATCATTCATTCACTTTGATTTTTAGGGTTTTTGTTTAGAGAAAACAAAAGAAAGAAAGAAAAATAATTCATTTTTTTCTAACCCTAAAACCGTGAGCCTCCTTACACTATCTAGAGATTTTGTGTGTTGATTCTAGCATAATAACATACAAATAGTTGAGAGTAGTGTGTCTTGGTGTTCATCTTTTGGAGGCCATCATCTCTTTGAAGGTTCAAGGAGGATCATCCGTGTGATAAGCTCAAGAACAAGTGAAGAAGGTGACTTCACTTGTGCCCTATATTAGCCGAGATTATCAATGTAAGGGAGCTTGTTTTACCTCATATATATCGACATATATTTTGTTAAGCATGCATAAGATCTACTAATTATAAGATAATTAATATTAGTATGACTAAATAGGTATAAGAACCTAACAATTGGTATCAGATAGAGCTGATCAAATGGCCCAGGACCGATGGCCCGACCCGGTCCAGCCCGATTTTTTCTCGGGTTTGGGCCTAATAGTTTGGCCCAAAAAGCCCGTGGCCCGGCCCAAAATAAGCCCGATATAAATATAGGGCCGGGTTTGGGCCAACCTAAAGGCCCTATTTTTGACCCGGCCCGACCCGAAATTATTTTTTTAAATAGAAAAAAAATGCAAAAGTTGGAATCGTATATCACATCATACTAATAATCTAATATCACTAATGCATCGAATTATCAATTTTGCGGATATCCTTATATTTTTATCGTACACCTTTAGTTAATACTATTCATTTTTTGTCAACTCATAAGTTATGTATGGTACTATGGATGGTTCTCCTACCAAAAGAGTCGAAGTCAAATACCTAAGACTTGAAAATTTTATTTCGTTGCTAATAGTTTGTTCACATATCGATTTTGTTGATTATTTCATATTATATTATTTTGGCCCGTTTTGGCCCATTTTGGCCCGAGGCCCGTAATAGCCCGAACAATTGTGGGCTTGGGCCAAGAAAATTGGCCCATCGTTTTGGCCCGGCCCGGCCCGGCCCGTGTATTTGGGCCGTTTATTTAGCACGAGCCCGGCCCAAACCCGGCCCAGCCCGGCCCATGATCAGGTCTAGTATCAGAGCATTGTTGTTGCATGCTTAATCGGTTTATAGTTTTTCCGAGTTTTTGAGACTTAAAACAAAACTAATATTTATAGACTCATATGTATGTCACTCGACATTTTGGCATGTAAATTAAATCTGGTCCTAAAAAGTTTTTAGGTTATATTGATAATTTATGAGATTTAAAATATATTGTTCATAATATAGATTTTAATCGTTTAATATGTATTTTTATGACAAAATCGAGTTAAATGATTAAAATAGTAAGAAAAATGTTTCTAGCCTTGTAATTTTCACATGACCTCACATGCTTATTTTACTTAATGTATGTAAAATTTGGTACAATATGATTTTGTATAGCATGTTTTATGATTTTATTGAGAAAACCGTATTAAGAGGTGATTTTGGCCATTAATATATGATATTTCGAGTTAAATTTCGAATAAAATGACCAAAATTTTTACATTATAAATATTAGAGTAATATTTTCAGAATGTTAGTGAAAATAAAATCCAAAAATTTTGAAATTTTATTTTTGTTTGGATTTAATACGTAAATGTTATGCAATTTTAAGGCATTATGAACAATATTAATATAATTAAACTGTTAATTATTATCAAAATTATTTATGATTAATTTTGAATCCTAAAATGTGTTGGGATATTATTTAGAACATAAGTTGTTTATGTTTTAATTTATGCATTTTAAAAGAGTTAAAAATGCTAAAATCTCATAAAACCGGGTTAATTTCGACATAATAAGTTATTAGGGCGATTTGGCATTAAAATGAACATATTCATAACATATATATATTGCTGCGTTTTTCTTATGAATGTCATATTATATTGCATTATTTTGAATCTTGTAATTATTCTAGTATGGCCTTAGTTTTTTAAATCGGTATTTCCCGTAATGTAAGGGGTTACCGATTCGGTTGTAATTTTGTGATCTCGTATCACCAATTGTAATTTATTTCTATTTTATAATGTATAAAGTAGACTAGAAAAGTTGTAATTCTTGTAATTTCCAGAGAACCTTGAAGACGGTGCCATTCGGATGAAGTTTCGATCAAGACGGTGTTTGCCTCGATTTGCGTGCCTCGTCAAGAGCAAGGGACCAAAGGAGTTGGTTTCCGAATTTGTACTCTTGTTATTTCTTTTCTAGGATAAGGCCATACTAGGAATTTATCGTTTGCTTTATTTTATTTTAATATGTTGCATGCATAGCCAAATCGCCATTAACATGTCATGCATATCGAGTATCGGGTCTTCAACATATCATTTTATTGTCGATAATTCACCTAATTAGTTCACTTAAAAGGAGATAGATAATAATTGATAAGATCTCTTACGTTTAAAATATTGAGACTTGGCCTTACCAAAGAGTATGGACCCATGAATCCCTTCTTGACAAACATGTAGGCTCGGCTAAACCGGGGTACTAAAATTGTCACGTTGGGTAAGTGGGGTAATGACGATTACACCTTGAAATTTGGCCGATCTCAACGAAAGTATTCGTAACCGTAGTTGCAATAAGTTCGGGCTAAAGATAATTTTAAGAAAATTGTCGACCGAGAGTTCTAAGAGTAGAACCGATTAAAGAGTTAATCCACCAAATTATACCGATACGGGTTGAATCGGCTACACCGTGCCCGGATTAGTATGGGTTTGGGTCTCGGGTTTATTTACTTAATTGTGTAAGAGATCGTTAAGTAAATACTTAACTTGTTTAAAATGTTTAACAAGTATTAAAATGATGAACGTTAATTTTCCTTCATTTTCCGTTTTTGTAGTTATTTTATCGCAATGGATTCATTCAACCCTATCACTATTGATTCTTGTCACAATGTTTTCGATGATATTTGCAACCAAAACAACATTGATACTACTAGAGAAGTTCATTTCGGAACTGGTCCGGATGGCAGTGTTAACTTTATTACTTCTTTCCCACCTCCCAAAAGGGGACCACTTCTTGACACGGCTTATATAGATGAGCTAAATGAAGAATTGGATGCCTTGTACTTGAAAGAAAGGGCTTATGATGAAGCCAGTGGGAGTTCTAGCAAGAAATGTCTTGCAAAGAATAAGAAGAAGAAAAGAAAGTTAGAAAAAGGGCGATGCCACTATTGTAGTGTCATGGGTCATTGGAGGAGGAATTGCCCCAAATACTTACGTTATATGCAAGAAGGTCTTGTGATTCCGTTAGGTAATTCCAAATCTGAAATTTTTGTTATTGACATAAATTTTACATCCAACACATCATGGGTATTGGATACCGGATGTGGTTCTCACCTTTGTAATCGTTTGCAGGGTTTAAGAGAAGTGGAGAAGGTGGACAAGGGTGATATGGATCTCCGACTTGGAAATGGAGCTCGGGTAGCGGCCACTTCAAAAGTAACTTGCACTCTTGCCTTGACGACTGGATACGAGCTAAAACTTAATAATTGTTATTTTGTACCGTCTCTTTCCAAAAACATTATTTCTGTTGCAATGGTTAGACATTGAGGGATATAATTTTTCCATTAAAGACAATTGTTGTGTAATTTCTAAGAATGACATGGTAGTTGGACGTGCCAATTCAATTAATGGAATCTATGTTTTGGAAACTTCCGACTCGTCTAATAATGTCTACAACGTTAATAACAAAAGGATTAAAACGAGTGAATCTTATGGTACATGCGAAGCTTGCCTTCTAGGAAAAATGACTCGTAACCCCTTTAGTGGTAAAGGGACGCGAGCCAGTGAGTTATTGGGACTAATACATACAGATGTATGCAGACCACTATCAATCACCGCTAGAGGCAATTATGACTATTTCATCACCTTCACCGATGATTTAAGTAGATATGGGTATATCTACTTAATGAAGTATAAGAGTGAAGCTTTTATGAAATTTAAAGAATTTCAGAATTAAGTAGAGAACCAACTCAATAGGAAGATTAAAACATTACGATCCTATCGTGGTGGAGAATATCTTAGTAATGAATTTGATTCACATCTAAAGGAGTGTGGCATTGTGTCACAACTTTCACCTCCAGGAACACCACAACTTAATGGTGTGGCAGAAAGGAGGAATCGAACCTTATTGGATATGGTCCGATCAATGATGAGCCAAACTGATTTACCTAATTCATTTTGGGGATTTGCGATCCTCACAGCCATCAAATCGTTGAACAATAGTCCAACGAAAGCGACCGATAAGACTCCATATGAGATATGGAAAGGAAAGGTTGCTAACTTATCCTATATGAAGATATGGGGGTGCGATGCTTATGTCAAGTCTAAAAACGATGACAAACTCGCACCAAGATCCGAAAAATGCATATTTGTTGGTTATCCAACCACCTCACGTGGCTACCACTTCTACAAACCTCATGAAAACAAAGTGTTTGTGTCTTCTGAGGCTGTCTTCTTAGAAAAGGAGTTTATTTCTAAGAGACAGAGTGGGAGAAATTTTGAACTTAATGAAGTTCGAGAAGTTCAAGAGCCACAAACTGAAGCTGAGACAGATGAAGATGTTCCTTCTTCATCCACTTCGGTACCTATTCCACCCAGGAGGTCGAGTAGGGTCCCACATCAACCTGATAGGTATGTTGGACTAATTGAGGAAGATGGTAGCCTAGACTTATTACTTTTGGAAAGTGATGAGCCTACCACTTACAAAGCTGCAATCTCTAGTCCCGACTCCGCCAAATGGCAAGAGGCCATGATATCCGAGATGGATTCTATGCATCAAAACCAAGTATGGGACTTGGTAGACTTGACAAAGGAGATGAGACCTCTCCAATGCAAGTGGATCTTCAAAGGGAAGAATGGTATAGAAGGACATGATGATGTCTATAAAGCTAGGCTGGTGACACCCGTCGTTGAGGGGTGCCAAAGATAAGATTTATAAAACCTCAGCTTAAACTTAGATATGATAAGTCAAGGGTCGAACCACAGAGAGACAAGGTTAATTATGTTTGAGAATTTAAAGTCTATTGCAAGTAACCAAAAAAAGGGGTTTGATTTGTGATTTAAACTAATAACTAAAAGGACAAAATAAACAAGAGAAATAAAATAAGGTAAAAGAAGATTAGGAACTTTGGTTCCCCATGGTCAAAACAAGTCAATGAAAGGTAAAATAATCAAATAACACAATCCCAAGGAACAAAGAATAAACCTTTAGGTCAATATTCTACCCAATCCTTACGGTCTTAGGGTTCCTAGAAAAGCACTAAACTTTCGTTCAAGGGCAATCCCAAAGTTGTTGTTAAACTAATCCTAATAATCTTTCAATCTTAAGGATTAGTTCACCAACGACAATGGGGGATTGGTAATTCAATTATTAAACTTATCAAAATTGAGTCTGTACCATGGTTCCCCTAATTCCTAATCACAAGAATTAGCTATGCATACTCTTAATTATGAAACTAACAATAACGAGAACTAAGAACATTAAAGGAACCAACATAAATAAAGATGATAATAAAAGAGAAAACATGAATTAAAGAATAACAATAAGATGAACAACAAGATTAAATTGAAAGGAAAGATTAATTGTAGCAACTTACAACTTAATTGGAAAATCTAAGAACAAAGATGAAAGCTTGGTACCAAATCTCTAACTATGGAGTTCTTCTAACATAAAGTTTACTTGTTAATAGAAAATTAGTTAGATCTGAATTGCTTGACCTAATTGAAGAGTTTAGGTCTCCTTAAATAAGAATAATTACAAGATTAGGAAAGTAGAAACACGAAACAAAAGTCCTCGGGTCAGCCTCTGGTCGGTCGACCTCTGAAGCGGGTTGGTCGACCGCTTTAAGTGCTGCTGGGCCTTTATGCGAAATTGGCTTTGGTCAGGAATTGGGCTTCGGTCGGTCGACCTATGATGCGGGTCGGTCGACCGCTTCTTGTCCGTTCCAGCTTTAATCAGGCCCAATAACAACACTCGGACATGCAATCCGGATCCTTGCTCCGCATTAGTACTCAAAACAGCTTCCGAAAGGCAATTAAGGTTCAGTTTTGCTCACTTCCGCGTATTCCTACATATAAAACATAGAAATGCCAAAGTAAACCGTTTCAGGAGAAATAGCAACTAAAAGTCACGAAAATGTAAGAAAATACGTGCCAAAAGAATAAATAAAATGCATAAAATAGGCACGTATCAAACTCCCCAAACCAAACCTTGCTTGTCCTCAAGCAAGCACTAAGACTCAAAAGAAAAGAAAAACTTCTAATGGAACGGATTTCATACTTTTTACAACCAAACACAACACTATGCCCAACCAATTTAATGCGACCTTCAAATATAAACAAGCATAATGTCAAGAGCAAAACGAATTGGACATGTTGGAATAGCATGCTAAAATTTCAACCTTGCAAGACTCATTCTAATTGGACTCTCGCGGTACGCTCGAGACACTCATGAAAGTAAAGGGTCAAATGTATATGTGAAAGATAAGAAGATAAATAAAAGTAAAGACTCTCACCTATCTGCGACCCGTAAGAGCATGCGTGCAATCTAACATGAATATAATCTCTACAACCGTACATATGCATTCCCACACTAGATACCCATGACACATGCCGAGGCAAATTTGGAATTGTGAGGCTAAAGGTAAGAAGGGGTTAAAATAAGTTATGGGAAGAGGGGTTAAACCGAGCTAACAACCGTCTATCCATACTATAAGATCACTTCTTTTTATTTTTCGATACATGCCAATGCTCGAAGTTTTGGAGCAAAAATCACAATTCCTCCAATTTTCCCCTTTTCTTTTTTTTTCTTTCTTTCCTTCAGAAAATAACCTGTTCAATGGTCCTGGTCGACCGACCAAGGATGCAGGTCGATCGACCAGCCTTGAAAACAGGCTGATTCGAATTATTTTTTTTTCTTCTTTTCTTATCATTTTCATTTTTTTTTTTCGTATCTCTTTTTTTTCATTATTTTTTTTTCGAATCCTTCTCTTTTCTTTATCTCCTTCTACCATTCTCACAAAATCAATATTTAACAATAAAGCACAAACCAAAGGATGGCCAAAACAGACCCATCACTATATTACTAGCTCGGCTAGGGTAGGCAATTTTTTTAGGATGTAGCAATTGGGTAAAATGATTCAATTTGGCTATGTGAGGATTACGGGAATAATGAGAAAGGGGGACCTCTACCACATGTGTCAACAAACCACAAATCCGAATGCATACAGGTAATAAGTAGACAAAATTCATGTTTATGCATATTGATGTGACATGCCTCAAGAGGAGAAACTACTCACAAACCTACATGAAATCGGTCATAGATGTCACCGATTTATTAAGCTCTAATCCTTAGAATATGATGTAGCTTGCCAAGAAGAGAGTCAAGTTTAATAATTTAGCATGAAATCAACAAAAACTCGTAGATAATGCAAAAGACTAGCTTGAAAATTTTTGAAAAATGCAAGGCAGGGCAATAGGTGATATGTGAGGCATAAATTGTATTCGTCCGTTCCGACTCGACCTAAAAACTTAAGACAGAGAAGAACGCGCGACAGGGAAGAGCACGCGGCAAGAGAGGATGAAAACAAGAAAAACACCTAAAGGAATGTAAAACAAAAAGACACAAAGACAATTGCATACTCACAAAGGAGTATGCAAACACCCTCCCCAAACCAAAACGCACAATGCCTCCATTGTGCTCATCAGCATACAACCACAGCATAGGGATGGGGGTAGGCAAAAAAGAAACAAGCAAAGAAAGGAAAAGGAAAAAGACTAGAAACTACAAAAAGAGTCTATGGAGGAAGGAGAGGAAAACTGGAAATCTAGAGGGAAAAACTGGAAATCTAAGGGAAAAAAAACTTACAAAAGAAATGGGGACCTCCCCAAACCGAACTAAAGAAAGGGGACCTCCCCAAACCGAACCCCAAAGAGGGTAAGGTTAAGCACGTCCCTAGGACTCTGAGTCGAAGTCCGGCTCAAAGTCCTCTCCTCCTTCTTCCTCCTCCTCCTATTCTTCAGACCCTATGCCTGTTCCCGAGGCAGAGCCTGAAGCTTCACCGTGGACACGACCGCCTGCGAGAGCTGTGTACCAGGTGGGGTGAGTCCATGGGCCGGTAGAGAGCCTACCCTGAGTGGCATACTCCCTGTAAACCGGATATTGGCAAAGACTATCGTTCAGCTGTTTTTGGCTGAACTGCCTGCAAAGGCTCGCCATCATTTGTGGCATAGATCTGTCATCAATAAAAGGAGGAACATAAACATTAAGGGGAGCAGTAAAATCAGATGGGTACCCCGTCCCAGATGTGGTATGGTGGCCACCGGGAGCAGGGACCCTATGGCCTCTAGAGGTGCCTCTTCTAAGTGGGAGGCGGTAAGACGGGAGTAGTGGTCGGGGCTCCCCTACAACATTAAAAAGGGGTAGCATAGGGGGAGCCATGGTGATGGGGATGCGATCACTGAGGTAGGTGTCTACCTTCCAATAATCTCGCCTGTTCACCCAACGCACGGACCGGATATAAGCCATGTCCATGAACCGGGAGGTAGTGTCAATCGCATCCTCAAAGCGAGGGAACTGGGGGACAAGGGAGCGGGCTAACCTAGTGACTAGTCCACCACAAACAATAGTAGACAAGGAAGTTCCCTCGCCCACCGACATGAAATGAGAGGCGACCAAAAATGCAGTGTTATAAAACTGCTGACCCGTACGTCTGATGTTCAGATAACCAGACAAAATGGAGAGCTCAATGTTGTTAACATTTTGAGACTCTTTGCGGCCGAAAACAGTGTTGGCCAAAAGACGCAAATAATAACGGGGGGTAGGAAGGTGGATGGTACTGTTTTTCTTCTTCACATCGCTGGAATCAGAAATACAGGACCACATATCATTATACGACCCCGTGGGGTCATCAGTAAGACCCGTAGAAGATAAACCTAGATACTGAGCAAATTGGTTTAAAGTCAAAGAAAAAGTTTCATTGAACAAACGAAAAGAAATGCAAATGTTGTCATAGCCGGGATGAAATGCTCTAAAATCAAAAGTAAAGGAAGAAAAGAACTCAAAAGTGAGAAGGGAATAGGTGAACTCATCCATAGTGACAAGTCCTGCAAAACCAGTCCCGTCGAGCAAAGATACCACCTCGTCATGACATCCCAGGGCTTGCAAGGCTGGAACAGAAAGGAAACGGGTTGCCACTACCAAGCAATAAGCGGTGAGATGGAGGAACCGGGCTTTCTGGGCCGGACTGCTGAAAGTGATTTGCGGATAGTTGGGTAGACTATCCGTGTCTTGCACCGCCAAACCTCTCGACCTAGGGACACGTCCTCTGGAGGTGCTTGTACCCGAAGTGCGGGCGCGCTTCCCACCTTGATCACGGCTAGACATTGCGAATCTGAAAAGTTCAATAAAAATATAAGTCTTGTGTGGTTATGAAAACATTTCTTTAGCAAATTAGGAACAAAAGTTGCAGAAACAGGAACTTTTTAAAACAGCACCGGTCGGCCGACTTCACAGGTAAGTCGGTCGACCATTTTCGCGAGAAAACACAAAATTTCTGCAGCACAACCGGTCGGTCGACCGTATACCTAGGTCGGTCGACCAATTAACGAAGAAAAATCAGAAACTGCAAAAATTAAACTCAGGAAAAAACACGGTTCTGGTCGGCCGACCTCATTTTCGGGTCGGTCGACCGACTATCGTCAGAAAAATGCAGATCTGTAAATTACGAAACCCAGAAAATTCAAATTTTGGTCGGCCGACCTCCGTTTCCGGTCGGTCGACCATGAACAGTGCCAGCGTCGGATTTTCGTGACTGAAAACGCGCGAAAAAGGGCATAAAAAATTAAAAGAGGAATTAAAGTAACCCTAATCAGCACGAAATCACCCAAAAGTTACAGATCTAAGCATATAAAATCAAAAGGAAGAAAAAACTAAGATAAAAACACACAAACAAGCATGGAACGGAATTAAGAGCAAAATAAACTTAAAAAGACAAACTAATACTACCTAAAACGGAATTAAGATGATAAAAAAAACGAAAAAGAGAGAAAGAAAACTAAGAAAATCATACCTTGAATGAGGAAATTGAAAGAAAGCAAGTAAATTGGTGAAGGATGAAGAAGGTGGGTGTTTTTTTTAGGGTTTTAAGAGAGAAAGGGAATGCAGGGAAAGTGAGGAGATGAAGCAATTATTGTGTTTTCAAAAACACAAAAGACCCGTGACCTTTGACTCAAAAGAAAAAAACCGGAAAAAACACGCGGTCGGTCGACCAGAATACTCGGTCGGTCGACCTCCGTCCTTTTACCTGCTCTGCAAATTTTTACTTAATCTGTCAGGAAAAATAATTAAAGCTGCCAGTTGGTCGATCGACCTAGTAGCTCGGTCGGTCGACCGCTTGTACTGACGGATCCCTTTTATTTTACTTTTTCTGCAGAGATTTCAAATTTTCATCAAGGATAAAACGAAAATAAAAAACGCAAACTTAAAATAGAGCACGGGTTGCCTCCCGTGTAGCGCTGGTTTAAGAGGTCCCGCACGACCTTTTTACCTGTCGTGAAGCATCCTAAAAAGGGTCAAAGTAAGAAACTTCGACCATTCCGACAAATTCATTTTCGCCTCTAAAGTGCTTCACATATTGGCCATTGACTTTGAACCTCTCACCAGATGAGGTTTCTAATTCGATTGACCCGAATTTTGAGACAGCTGTGATGGTGTAGGGTCCGCTCCACCTGGATTTCAGCTTACCAGGAAAAAGACGAATATGAGCATTAAAAAGCAACACCCTATCACCTACCTGAAAATCACGTCTAATGATTCTCTTGTCATGCCAGCGCTTTGTTTTTTCTTTGTAAATCCTGGCATTGTCATAAGCTAACAACCTGAATTCTTCTAACTCATTGAGCTACAACAAACGTTTCTCACGGGAAAGATTAGGGTCTAAATTAAGATTACATATAGCCCACCAAGACTTACGTTCTAACTCTACTGGTAAATGACAAGTCTTACCATAAATCAATCGGAATGGTGACATTCCTATGGGGGTCTTGAACGCGATTCTATAGGCCCATAAAACATCATCAAGTTTTAGGCTCCAATCTTTCCTAGACTTAGAAACTACCTTCGCTAGGGTCTCCTTGAGTTCCCTATTAGAGATCTCAACTTGACCACTAGTTTGAGGGTGATAAGCTAAACCCCTACGGTGTTGGACACCGAATTTATTTAACAAGTCACCTAAGCGTTTCTCCTTAAAATGCATACCTCCGTCACTTATGACAACCCTAGGGACACCAAAACGAGGAAATATGATTTTTTTAAACATCTTTATAACAGCCTTTGCATCACAATGGGGAGTAGCAATAGCTTCTACCCACTTAGACACATAATCAACAGCCATAAGAATATACCTGTTACCTTGACTACTAGGAAAAGGTCCTTGATAATCAATACCCCAGACATCAAAAATTTCTACCTCTAAAATACCAACTTGTGGCATCTCATGTCTTTTTGAGACATTCCCAGTTCTTTGACAGGCATCACAGTTACCTACAAAATTTCTACAGTCAGCATGTAAAGTAGGCTAATAAAAACCAGACTGCTATACCTTGGCCACGGTCCTAGATGGATCATGGTGACCACCATATGCAGAAGAGTGACATGCTTCCAGAATGTCCTTCACCTCCCATTGGGGGACGCATCTCCGGATGAGTCCATCTCCGCATTCTTTAAAAACATAAGGGTCATCCCAAAAATACTGTTTTGCATCAAACATAAATCTCTTCTTTTGTTGCCAAGACAACTCAGGAGGGATTTTACCTATAACAGCAAAATTAGCAAAATCAGCATACCAAGGAGGGGGATAAGAACCTGAATTATTAATGATAAATAAACTCTCATCAGGAAATGAATCATCAATAGGTAAAGAATCTTCCCCATCAGTCAACTGTAGGCGAGATAGGTGGTCAGCTACCACGTTTTCCGCGCCTTTCTTGTCCCTAATCTCAATGTCAAACTCTTGGAGAAGGAGTATCCACCTTAAAAGCCTTGGCTTTGAATCCTTCTTTTGAAAAAGACCCTTTAAAGCTGCATGGTCAGTGTAAACAATTACCTTATTACCTACTAAATATGACCTGGATTTTTCTAAGGCAAATATGACAGCTAGCATCTCCTTCTCAGTAGTGAAATAGTTGACTTGAGTCTCATCTAGGGCGCGGCTCGCATAGTATATAGCATTAAGAGCCTTGTTCTTCCTTTGACCTAGCACATCGCCTACAGCATAGTCACTAGCATTGCACATGATCTCAAATGAGAGATCCCAATCTGGTGGCTGGATGATTGGTGCTGAGATCAAAGCTTCCTTCAACCTGTTAAAAGCTGAAAGGCACTCATCAGTAAAATCAAAGATGGCATCTTTAAGAAGCAATTGTGTAAGTGGTTTAGCAATTTTAGAGAAGTCCTTAATGAAACGCCTGTAGAAACCTGCGTGTCCTAAGAAACTTCTTACCCCCTTAACATTAACAGGAGGGGGTAATTGCTCAATCACCTGCACCTTTGCTTTATCTACATGTATACCTTTATCTGAAATTAGATGCCCTAACACTACCCCTTCAGTAACCATAAAATGACACTTTTCCCAATTTAAGACAAGATTTACATCAATACATCGCTGCAAGACTTTATCAAGATTAGCTAAGCATTGATCAAAAGCATTACCGTAAACAGAGAAATCATCCATAAATACCTCCATAATGTTTTCTATAAAGTCAGAAAAGATACCCATCATACACCTTTGAAAGGTAGCAGGAGCATTGCATAACCCAAAAGGCATCCTGCGATAAGCAAAAACACCCTGTGGACATGTAAAAGTAGTCTTACTCTGATCATCAGGATGGATGGGAATCTGAAAAAAACCTGAATAACCATCTAGAAAACAGAAGAATTTATTAGAAGCTAGTCTTTCAGTCATTTGGTCAACAAAAGGAAGGGGGAAATGGTCTTTCTTGGTGGCGGCATTTAACTGTCTATAATCAATGCACATCCGCCACCCAGTTACAACTCTAGTTGGTATTAACTCATTTTTATCATTCTTAACTATTGTGGTTCTTCCTTTCTTAGGAACCACCTGAACTGGGCTAACCCACTTAGAGTTGCCAACTGAATAGATAATACCTGCATCAAGAAGTTTCATTACCTCAGCCATAACCACATCCTGCATCTTGGGATTCAACTTACGCTGTCCCTGTCTATAAGGCTTATGCCCTTCCTCTAACTCTATTCTGTGCATACAAACATCAGGGCTTATGCCCTTAATATCATCCAAAGAATAACCTAGAGCTTTTCTATTCATTTTAAGAACAGTCATTAAGGCAGAAAGTTGGTCAGGACTAAGTTTAGAGCTAACAATCGCAGGGTACTGTTCAGTATCATCTAAGAAAACATACTGAAGATTAGGAGGAAGTGGCTTACGCTCTGGTACCTTTACCTCAACTGCCTGAACTGAATCAATATTAATAGAATAGCACATGTTTACCAGACTTGCATTAGCTAGGCTTATGAGCTTCTCATTCTCTTCTTCAGTGAGCTCATATTCCTCTTCCTCTTCTTCTATCATTTCCAGCTCTTCAGCATCTTCAGCTGGATTACCTGCATACTTATCCAAAACTGTCAGATCATCTAAGGGATCCTTGGTCAAGGATTCCCTCCAAGTAAGGATAACATTCCTGTCTATAATATCAATGGAACAACAAGTATCGTCAATAGGAATAGTTGCCTTATGGGCAAGACTAAACTCGATAGTGTCATCCCCAATTTTTAAAGTAATGGTCCCGCGTTTGACATCTATTACAGCCCCAGCTGTGTGTAAAAATGGTCTACCTAAAATAATAGGTATTTGACTATCCTCAGCAATGTCTAAAACAACGAAATCCACAGGAATAAAGAACTTTCCCACTCTTACTGGGACATCCTCCAAGACCCCTAATGGTCTTTGGGTTGATCTATCAGCCATCTGTAGGGTAATATTGGTGACTTTAAGTCTACCTAAACCAAGTCTTTCACATACAGAATAAGGTATAACACTGACACTAGCCCCTAGATCACAAAGGGCTTTCCCTATAACATGATTACCTATGGTACAAGGGATGGAAAAACTACCTGGGTCTTTTAACTTGGGTGCTATATTATTTTGTGAAAGAACATAACATTCTTCCACAAAAGCAACAGCACCGTCGTCCTGAAAATTCCTCTTACGACTCAAAATATCTTTCATGAATTTAGCATAAGAAGGTACCTGGGTAATTAAATCAGTGAAAGGGATGGTTACCTCAAGATTCTTCACCATCTCCAAAAACTTACCAAATTTCCGATCCTCTTTTGAGTTTTTCAGTCTTTCGGGATAAGGAACGGTGACTTTAGCCATAGGATCAGCAACCTTTGGCTTTTTCAGCTGTAAAATTTCGGTGAGACCTTGAACGAAGGAGGAATCCAGCGATTCCGGAGTCAAAACAGCACTCTGCTCAGGAACGTCGGTCGGCCGACCAACAGAAGCGGTCGGTCGACCAGAATCTGCAACATCCGAAATTTTCTTTTCTCCAGAATCTGGTCTCTCGTCAGGAATCGAGGTCGGTCGACCTACTGTAGCGGTCGGTCGACCTCCTGATCTGTTGACGGGATCAGATTCCTTGTTTTGAACCTCGGCAGAATCTTCTTTTTGGGTCGATTCTTCACAAACACGGCCACTCCTAAGATTTATGGCGTTTAACGTCTCCATGGGTCCCTCACAACTAGTTGGAGGGCTGGTTATTCGGTTAGCTATGTTTATCAAGTGTTCTTCAAAAACTTTTGAGGAGGCAAATTGAGCCTTACTCATCTCCATAACCTTCCTTGTTAAAACATCAACAAGAGCTCTCAAGTTCTCAATCTCACCCGTGTTGTCAACCGTAGTAACTAGGTTCGCACTTTCAAGCTTCAGCTGGGTTGCCTCAAGCTTTTCAAAACGGGCTTCAACTGTTGTCTCAAGAGCCATCACTCTATTCATCTCCACATTCAGCCTCCTTGAATTCCCACGTGAACTCTTAAAGGCAGCCCTATGCACTGCCATGTCTTCAATAGTTTTCCAACCTTTCATATGGTTGGTGTTATTCTGGAATCTTCCATTGGCGGCCGCATCAAGAATCATCTTATAATCATCGTAAAGGGCGTTGTAAAATCGGTTACACAGGTCCCATTGTTGAAAGTTATGGTGAGGGATAGAACGGACCAAATTCTTGAACCGATCACATGCTTCATAAAATGCTTCATCAGGTCCCTGTTGAAAGTTACGGATTTGGCTTCTCAAGTCCTCGGCTTTTGCAAGAGGGAAGTATTTCTTGTAAAAAGCCAATGCCAAGGAAGTCCAATCCGTAACCTTCTCAGCTGTCCTATCAAGGTAGCGGTACCAATCTCGCGCGACATCTTTTAATGAGAACAGGAACATCGTTGCCAACACCTCGTCTCTAGTCATCCCGTCAGGTAGGGGTATGGCACAACAATAATCCGTGAAGGTTGTAACATGCTTCATTGGATCTTCTTCGGGTAGACCAGAAAATTGACTCCGTTCCACCAAAAAAATATTATTTGGGTGGAGTACAAAGGAGCCAGTGGTGGGGGTAGGCAAGGCGAATCCCTTCGGTAAATCTTGAGCCTTTGGCTGTAGGTGGTCATAAATAGAATCAATATCTAAACAAGAGAGTACTCAAGCCTTCCTCTCAAAAACCTGTCTTCTAAACAAAACTAGAAGAAAAGGTAAGAAACGGTCTTAAGGAACCTAAGTTCCTTAAGACAAGAAAAATAAACTAAAAATTAACAAACAAAATTATACCGTCTCCCCGGCAACGGCGCCAAAATTTGACACCCGTCGTTGAGGGGTGCCAAAGATAAGATTTATAAAACCTCAGCTTAAACTTAGATAGGATAAGTCAAGGGTCGAACCACAGAGAGACAAGGTTAATTATGTTTGAGAATTTAAAGTCTATTGCAAGTAACCAAAAAAAGGGGTTTGATTTGTGATTTAAACTAATAACTAAAAGGACAAAATAAACAAGAGAAATAAAATAAGGTAAAAGGAGATTAGGAACTTTGGTTCCCCATGGTCAAAACAAGTCAATGAAAGGTAAAATAATCAAATAACACAATCCCAAGGAACAAAGAATAAACCTTTAGATCAATATTCTACCCAATCCTTACGGTCTTAGGGTTCCTAGAAAAGCATTAAACTTTCGTTCAAGGGCAATCCCAAAGTTGTTGTTAAACTAATCCTAATAATCTTTCAATCTTAAGGATTAGTTCACCAACGACAATGGGGGATTGGTAATTCAATCATTAAACTTATCAAAATTGAGTCTGTACCATGGTTCCCCTAATTCCTAATCACAAGAATTAGCTATGCATTCTCTTAATTATGAAACTAACAATAACGAGAACTAAGAACATTAAAGGAACCAACATAAATAAAGATGATAATAAAAGAGAAAACATGAATTAAAGAATAACAATAAGATGAACAACAAGATTAAATTGAAAGGAAAGATTAATTGTAGCAACTTACAACTTAATTGGAAAATCTAAGAACAAAGATGAAAGCTTGGTACCAAATCTCTAACTATGGAGTTCTTCTAACATAAAGTTTACTTGTTAATAGAAAATTAGTTAGATCTGAATTGCTTGACCTAATTGAAGAGTTTAGGTCTCCTTAAATAAGAATAATTACAAGATTAGGAAAGTAGAAACACGAAACAAAAGTCCTCGGGTCAGCCTCTGGTCGGTCGACCTCTGAAGCGGGTTGGTCGACCGCTTTAAGTGCTGCTGGGCCTTTATGCGAAATTGGCTTTGGTCAGGAATTGGGCTTCGGTCGGTCGACCTATGATGCGGGTCGGTCGACCGCTTCTTGTCCGTTCCAGCTTTAATCAGGCCCAATAACAACACTCGGACATGCAATCCGGATCCTTGCTCCGCATTAGTACTCAAAACAGCTTCCGAAAGGCAATTAAGGTTCAGTTTTGCTCACTTCCGCGTATTCCTACATATAAAACATAGAAATGCCAAAGTAAACCGTTTCGGGAGAAATAGCAACTAAAAGTCACGAAAATGTAAGAAAATACGTGCCAAAAGAATAAATAAAATGCATAAAATAGGCACGTATCAGCTGGTAGCTAAGGGATTTTCTCAAGTTCACGGTCTTCATTATGATGAGAACTTTGCTCCGGTAGCCATGCTAAGATCCATTAGGATAATGTTAGCGATTGCCGCATTTCATGACTATGAAGTGTGGCAAATGGACGTCAAAACCGCCTTCTTAAATGGGCATTTAAAGGAGGATGTGCATATGATACAACCTGAGGGTTTTGAAGATCCTAAAAATCCTAACAAGGTATGCAAGCTTAAGAGATCCATCTATGGTCTTAAGCAAGCATCGAGGAGTTGGAATCATCGCTTCAATGAAGTCATAAAAGAAAATGGTTTCACTCGAAGTGTCGAGGAACCTTGTCTATATATGAAATTCAGTGGGAGCAATGTTGTATTCCTAATCTTGTATGTGGATGACATCCTACTCATTGGAAATGATGTTCCAATGCTTTCATCAGTGAAAGGATGGTTAGGTAACCATTTTCAGATGAAAGATCTAGGAAATGCACAATGCATATTAGGTATCCGGATCTATAGAGATAGATCCAAGAGGATATTGGCATTAAGTCAAGAACCTTATATCGATAAGATTCTTCGACGGTTCAGCATGGGAAATTCCAAGAGAGGGTTTATCCCCATGGGAAGTGGCATTATATTGAGGAAGTCTCAATCTCCCACAGAGCCCAAGGATGTTGAACGCATGAAAATGATCCCTTATGCTTCTGCCGTGGGATCTATCATGTACGCCATGATATGCACTCGTCCTGATGTCTCGTATGCCTTAAGCATGACTAGTAGATATCAAGCAAATCCAGGTGAAAGTCACTGGATTGCAGTCAAGAACATCCTTAAGTACTTGAGAAGAACTAAGGATTCATACTTAGTGTTTGGAGGGGAAGAAGATTTGTGTGTAAAGGGTTACACAGATGCAAGCTTCCAAACAGATAAAGACGATTTTAAATCCCAGGCAGGATTTGTCTTTATCTTGAATGGTGGTGCCATTAGTTGGAAGAGCTTCAAAGAACCAGTCGTTGCAGATTCTACAACGGAAGCAGAGTACATTGCAGCATCAGAAGCTGCTAAGGAGGCAGTATGGATAAGGCAATTTATCGAGGGACTAAGAGTAGTTCCAAATGCTGAAGATCCTATCACCCTGTACTGTGATAACAGTGGTGCTGTCTTTCAGGCTAAGGAGCCGAAGTCTAGTAATAAATCTAGGCATGTACCAAGAAAATATCATGTAATTCGGGATTTCATTGATAGGAAGGAAATAGCGATATGTAAGGTTGGGACAGACGATAATGTGGCTGATCCTTTAACCAAACCCTTGTCGCAAGCTAAGCATGATTCTCATGCACGTTCTATGGGTCTTAAGAGTTTACCCAATGTGTAACCGATTATACGATATGAAATGAAAATTGTTGTTTTTTCGTTCATATAAGATAATCTCGTTCATCATTTAAAGTTTTATACAACTTGTTTATTTCATATATACTTTGTTAAATCCAAACAGGATTGTAAGACAATTGCTGAACCCTGTAGAAGTGAACTGGATTAACTTAGTATTGCCCCTAGTCACTTATATGAGGTGACGTCTCGAAGTGACTAGATTATGATGCGATTGATGGTGAGTTCTAACACCATAGAGTCATAAGGGATGACTAGTCGATCATATAGACAAACTGTAAGGTACACTTGTGTCGGGCAGTGACCGCTTATAGAGTTCTTTAGAATTCAATGGAGCCTGGTCGTGGCAAGAGCTGCTATATATATATTCTTATGAGTCGATTCTTTGACTAGAGACTGGTTGCTCTAGAGGTGACATTATTCAGAATGACTTTAATTTATATTCTACGATCTTCCGTAAAAGGGGTCAAATGGATATATTTTGTGTCACAATGGATGATGTTGGCCAAGGAGGACAGTTGGAAAGGAATTGTTCTGCCCCTTGTCAGGGTTATCTTAAATCTCAAGGCCACTCGAGGAGTAATGAACTGGAAATGCGTGGCCACGCTCGGAGACTATCTATGGTAGATAATTCCGGTCTAACAGTTACGCTCTATATCGAGAAAAACCGCTATTGATTTGATCACGTGCAAGTACGACCTGTAAGACACCTTGCATTGAGTGGGAGATGATGTAATAGAACAAGAGAATCGGTGATCCACACTTGTGAGGACAAGTGGGAGATTGTTGGAGTAAGTGTCCTCGACAATAATGTGATCACGTCAATTATATATTAAATTGACAAATCTCTATAAAAGAATATTCATGGGATGATTCTTTATCATAAGTCAACTGGTCAACATTAATCGCTTATGATTGGCTTGCTAGAGTGACATTACTGTCGTAATGACGGTGGTGACCAGTTGATCCCTTTAGGTCACACCTTTAGGACAACTCTCTCAATAATAAATGAAATAACTTTATATGATACGAGTTAGTTCATTTCTAGATTATGAATAAAATAAGGAGATAATTTATAATAAGATTATAAATTGTTTTAGTGATTGAAATGTCATCACTATAACTTATATGTTTAAGAAACATGATTAAACTTGAATGAGTTATTTTAACTACAATTGTTGTAGTAATAAAATTGCAATTAAATAAATATATGTAATTATTTGTATTACTTATAAATTTACGATAAAGAGTTTAAAGGTTAAACTACGTAAACTAAGTTGTCCTAACTAATTTGTATTGGGTCCATTTTGTTTGTGTGGACCGTGTGATATGTCACACACATACAAACATACAATATTACATACATTAGTTAGGAACATGTATGAGACATGTCATTTAATATGCAATTAGGCATGAGGAACATTTGAAAGGATTTAGAGCAAATCCATTGGGCATGCTAACCCATGTCTCGGCCGAACCAAATGGAAGAACAAAAGGAGATTTTGTTCCTTGGTTCATACTACTCATTCATTCACTTTGATTTTTAGGGTTTTTGTTTAGAGAAAACAAAAGAAAGAAAGAAAAATAATTCATTTTTTTCTAACCCTAAAACCGTGAGCCTCCTTACACTATCTAGAGATTTTGTGTGTTGATTCTAGCATAATAACATACAAGTAGTTGAGAGTAGTGTGTCTTGGTCTTCATCGATCTTTTGGAGGCCATCATCTCTTTGAAGGTTCAAGGAGGATCATCCGTGTGATAAGCTCAAGAACAAGTGAAGAAGGTGACTTCACTTGTGCCCTATATTAGCCGAGATTATCAATGTAAGGGAGCTTGTTTTTCCTCATATATCTCGACATATATTTTGTTAAGCATGCATAAGATCTACTAATTATAAGATAATTAATATTAGTATGACTAAATAGGTATAAGAACCTAACATTACCCTTCCGATCTTCCGATCTAGGTCGGGGTTTAACTAAACGAATGGTCTCCTGCGTATACTCATTCAACCAAACACAATTATATTACTTAACAAAAATTCCTACCGCAAAACTTCTCATCCCGGTTACAACCTATCATGCATAAGACACAGTTTCCCTCATCCCGGCATATAAACAATTTAGCTACTCATAACGTAATTATAAACGAATACAACTACGATAATCATGTTAACAATTGACATGATATAAAATGGGATAAAATCAGAATGACAAATCAGTAAGAAAAAGGGGCTATAAAAACGTGATAAAACGAGCAAAGGGAGCACGGTTTTCGAAGCTAATAAGCGAGAAAGAGGGGCGAGAAGAAGGACACGAAAACCGATGTTGATTAACGAGTATATGGCAGAATGATTACGTACAAAAAATAGATGAAAATAGAGATAAAAGGGAAAGGGAAAACAGGAACAAAAACTCGTAAAACGAAGGTAAACAGAGGCGAGAAACAGAGGCGAAACAAAGCACCAATACCGAGACAAATAGCGAACGGAAACAGAATGGAAATAGCGAGAATGGGAATAGTAAACAAAACAAACAGAATGATAAAGATTAAGAAGAGAAAGAGGGATTACAAATAGGATAAAATCCGGTGTGAGAACAGAATTAAACCCGTATGCGAAGGAAATAAGAACTAAAACTATATTTTTTTATATCTGGAAAAATGACTGCTAAAGAAACTAAGAAAAGTGTCTACTAAGAGCAGATGACCTAAAATGAACTCACAAACCGAGCTCTTATAGCAAAAATAAAAGAAAACTGATAAAAGTTCTCGGGAAAATGATTAATCACCCGACAAGGCTCTCGATCAAGAGGAAAACCTCTCGATCGAGAAGAATAGTTATGAAAAGTTCTCGATCGAGAAGATTAAATACCAAAACCTCTCGATCGAGGACTTTAAGAACAAAAACCTCTCGATCGAGGACTTTAAGAACCAAAACCTCTCGATCGAGGACTTTAAGAACCAAAACCTCTCGATCGAGGACTTTAAGAAGCAAAACCTCTCGATCGAACAAATATTCTTCTCAATCGAGCAGCGTGTATTTCATGCACTGCACACTGAACTTCAAATGGCCGTCATTTCTTCATTACTCGCTCAAATCAAGCGTTCATGGTGGCATTGGAAAGCTAAGAGGATAAAATTTCATCTCCAATTGTAATCACCTGATTATCTGATGTAGAACTCGAGATATGTCTCTCCAAAGTAGGCACTAGAAAATTGAAGTTCTTCCTTCGCTTGATAGACTTTCAGTGCTCCTATGCGCATCTCAAAACGGTAATAACAAGCTCCGACTCAACTCTTCTCCTAAATGCATGCATAAGGACATGAGGCTTGATTATGATCTTCTCCGGCTCATATCTGCAAAATAGCAAAACAAACCAAAGTAGACTATTCGGGGGACATTTGTAGCAAAATACTACGGAATAAGCATAGAAATGTGTGCTAAAAAGGCCTAAAAGGTCTATATAAAATTAACACATCAAAATTCCCCAAACCAAACCTTTGCTTGCCCTCAAGCAAACTCATGCAACTAACTAAGACTAACTAGATAGGAGTATAACATGGACAAGCTGAAAATTATTAACTCAAACCGTTTAATGCACATGAACCACTCTCAATAGCCCAAAATCCTAAGCAAACGAATTTATACATATTTCGAATAAATGTTGAACTTTCGACCTTGCAAGACTTTCAAAATTGGACTCTCCCGGGTCACTCTTCTCTCATCAAAGCAAAGGGTAAGCAGATTTTATGTAAGAGAGAAAGAAGTAAAAGTCGCTCACCTAGACTGCGACCAACAAATCACGCATGCTAGACTAGTATGAATAATGATTTCAAGCACCGTACACACGCACAACCATCGTCAATGTCCATTACACGCCGAACTATTAAAAAATATGGGAAGGTAAGGCTAAGTTGGACAGAAGGGGCAAGACATGTATGGAAATGTAGGGGTTAAAGCCAAACTAAAACCTAACAAACCATAATAAACGTATCCCGATCTTCCGACTCAAAAAGAAACTCAATGCCTTTTAAATGACTAAGCATACACATCACACATCCCAATTATTTTCCAACCGAATTATTCTTTTTTTTTCATTTTCTGTTTTTTTTCATTTTTTTTTCCTTTTTTTTCTCGGTTGTGTAGGCAAAGTACGACCAATTCCCTCGATCAACCACAATACCATTCGATCGAGGACTTTTTCTTCCCAGAATTCTCGATCGAGCAAATTGAACACCCAAAACCACTCGATCGAGCTATAAAGCTCTCAATCGAGCAACAACAACATTACTTCTTCAATTCTCACTTGCACGCACTCCAAGATATCTAAATACGAGCCAAAACTGATACAACAAGATAATTTCCTTCACTACTACCTAGCTCGGCACAATGGTAGGCTAAGTATGAGATGTAGTTAAGGACAAAAAGGCAGTTATGGCTTAATGTGGAGTTAAATGGGCAAAATGAGAAAGAGGGTGATGCAATAGTCCTGCAAACGTGTAATTTCGACCTCTAACCGATGCGTGTAGGCAAAAAGAAATCAAAACTCATACACATGCAAAACATGAAATGTAGGGAGTACTACTCACAATCCTAAGATAACTGGTCATGGATGTCACCAGTTTAAGGCTCTAAAGCTCGGAAAGTTATTGTAGTTTGCCAAAATTTTCAATCAAGTCTACTAGTTCAACAAAAATGTGAAATGAAATTCGGGAAATTGCTATGGGATTTGCTAAAAGACGTGAATCAGTGCAAGGCTTAAGCATACAACAATTTTCAGTAATGAAGCACTCCAATCTGACTCGACCTAATATGCAAAAGTAAACGTGATGTTTTTTTTTAATTTTTATTTTTTTGGAAATAAAACAACAATCATGCGAAAATTGAGACGTGCAAACAGTAATGCACTAAAACAAAATGCAGACACATATATGGATGCAAAACCTCCCCAAACCAAATCGTACAATGTCCCCATTGTACAAAGTAAAGGAGAAGAAATGTAAACTAAATAAGAGTTATGAACTTACAAAAGTGTACGCACCACGGAACTCCCCAAACCGAACCAGAAATGGGAGGTTGCAATCTAAGCATAAAAGTCGGCAGAAAAATCCTCACAACAATTGATACAAGAGCAGCATCTCGATCGAGAAGAAGAAGTTCTCGATCGAGCAATTTGTCCTTTGATTTTCCTCGATCGAACCGTTTAACCTCTCGATCGACTGCCTGGGCTGCTCGATCGAGCAATCTTGGTTGCAAAACGTCTAAATCGAGTAATGACACTACTCGATCGAAATCAATCCTCGCAAAAACACAACCACAGCCACATAATACTACCCAAAACTGTAAAACCCCTCGCGAAAGCGGAAATATAAAACACACAAAGTACTAAAAATGCAGCGGAATTTAAAACTTTTTAAACTTAAACATCATGCGAGGTGAATTAAAAACTGAAACGTAAACTGAAACTGAAACTGATATAAACAAAATAGATAAGTATAACAGTTCTAAGTACGAAAACCAAATATATACAAAGCCTGGGATGGAACATCCCTACAGGCACCAAAACATGAAATGTATCAAAACTAAGAGTCTAGCTAATCGATGAAGTGTAAGTCAAAAGACGATAAGGATCATCACTCGCTAGCTCTCAAGTGAACCCCGTCCAACCTGCATGTACCTACATACATGAAAACATGTACGCCGCAATTAGTGGGGAGTGACTAGAGTTCTCCTAGCCACCTTTTGTAACGACACGTAACAAGTAAAGCAAACATAATACTCCAACATATACAAACATGTGAAGTATAACAATAACTCAATAACTGATCAACAACTATCATACAATCACTAATGCACGGCTCTCAACCAACTTCATAAACCGTTAGGAAGGAGAGCCGGTTTCCCTACTGGTTACCCAGTCGGGGGGTCTTTCAGTCCAACTATTTATGAAACCGATCAAAGAGTCATCCAAAGCCTTGGATGAACAAACTGTAACTCGATTAACATAATCATCAACTTCATCATGCATATCTGACACTGTACCAATCTCAAGGCAAGCAGATATAAACATCCATAAACACTAGCAATGGGTCTAGAGGTGAACTTAACACATATCCCACTACCAAACAATGTCGGGTCCAGAGGTGAACTTAACACATATCCCAACATGCAATTCAAGTAAAGGGTCCAGAGGTGAACTTAACACATATCCTTATACATACATTTCAAGAAAAGGGTTCAGAGGTGAACTTAACACATATCCCTAATCATCCATAAGCAAAGGGTCCGGAGGTGAACTTAACACATATCCCAATGCTACAAACAAGTATTGGGTCCAGAGGTGAACTTAACACATATCCCAATACACAGCTATCGCACACCGGGTCCAGAGGTGAACTTAACACATATCCCGTGTACGACAACTGATCACGTGTCAGGTCCAGAGGTGAACTTAACACATATCCTGACACGCCACAAGCAAAACACGTAATGGGTCCAGAGGTGAACTTAACACATATCCCATCACGCGACATACAAAACACGTAATGGGTCCAGAGGTGAACTTAACACATATCCCATCACGCGACATACAACTCAATCATTAGCATCCAAAGATAGAAACTAACCTATAGCTCTAACTTCTTAAACCACTAAACAACACTTAATTGATCCCGGGAACTAAGACGAGGGAGAGCCGGTTTCCCTTTCGGTTACCCGACCGGGGGGTCTCTATCCTCACTCCATTCCCGAACCCAATATAGTGTCGCCCATCCTCCGGGGACCTCAGATACATATCAAAGATACAAGGAACGAGTTTCAATCAAAACCGATCAACCGTTTAAAAGTTACAAACGAATTACGAATTTAAAACAAGCTACAGGGATCCCCAGCCGGTCGGCAGGCAGCCGGCCTACCGGCTGGTGACCCATCTCAGCCTTCCTTTTTCTTTAAAACGAAAACAACTACAAAGGACTCCCAGCCGGTCGGCAGGCAGTCGGCCTACCGGCTGGGAACCCAATCCCAAACTTACGCAAATTCTTAAAAGAGGCTACCAGCCGGTTGGCAGGCAGTCGGCCTACCGGCTGGCATCCCAGGCCTACATTCCTACAATTCACAAAAAACCTACAATGCACTCCCAGCCGGCTGGCAGGCGGCCGGTCTGCCGGCTGGGCATCCTAATCCTACGCATTTCCACATTTCGCAAAACAACTAAAAGCATCCCCAGCCGGTCGACCGGCGGCCGGTCGGTCGACCGGCTCAGAGAGCCTGACCTCCAAAATCGTATTTTCCAGCCAAATCAAAACCTCATTAAATCGATACCAAACTTTAAGAATTGCGACATATGAAGTTTACCCAACATCACAAATCACTCAATAACACTATCTATCAGCAATTAAGCCACAAAACAATCTTCAAACGATTACTACATGTATCCGTCGCAAACATGAAATTTCTGAAATTAAATGATTAAGCAAATGAAACATCATCCAAGCATGAATTCATCAAGTAAGAACATTCCTAACATGTTACTAAGTCCATTAATCATCAAACTTAAACAAAAATCAGAAACAATAACAAGAACACAACAAAACTTGTTACTTTAACAAAAAGGCCGAGTTACTCGTAATCGTCACCTTAAATGCAATCCTGCTCAAAGCTCGTCTTCCACAATGAAGCTATCTACGTCCGGGTTCTCCAAGCCTTCGCCTACAATCAAGAAAAACGAGTTTAAGGGATCAAAAGACGATTTTAGGAAAAACAGCCTATTTTTCGAAATAAGGGAAATGAAAATCGGAAGTGACGGATAGCTTGCAAATTCGATGAGGATTCCGAAAATGATATTATTACCTCGATTCGGTGAACGGATGATGAAGAAAAGAGGAAAAGAAGATGAAGATTATGGAGGTTTTGTGAGGAAATGTGTTTACTGTTTTATTGTTTTGATGAACAAGTATGTCGACATATTGAGGTCTTAAAGGTTTAAGAGGTGTCCTTTCCGTTTAATGAAAACGGGTTTGGATATCTTGAACGGGTTTTAAGATGTGAACTTAAGTTGCCAAGTTTGTATTCGTCTTAAGGACTTAAGGTTCTTAAGACGGATCTTATTATTTATTTAAAACACTTTTCAATAAATTACTAAAATATTATTTTATTACTTAAAATAATTAAAAACCCTTAAAATATATTTTATAAAAATACGGGATGTTACAATCACTCCAACTTCAAAAAGTTTCGTCCTCGAAACTCGAACGAAGATAAATTATAACTAACTATACCACAATCGAAAAGAGAAGGATGCGCAGCACGCATCGATGCCTCGGTCTCCCACGTCTGCTCCTCAACATCACCGCAACGCCAAAGGATCTTCACTAAAGGCACCACCTTGCTCCTAAGCTTCCTATCCTGTCGGTCAAGAATCTTCACTGGACGCTCCTCGAAAGCAAGACTCGGCTCTAAGTTCTCGATCTCTCTAGGAAGGACATGACTCGGATCACTAACGTACTTACGGAGCTGAGAAACATGAAAGACACTATGAACCTTGCCCAAACTAGGAGGCAAGTCCAAACGGTAAGCAGCAACACCAATCCTCTTCACGATCTCAAAAGGCCCAATATACTTAGGACTCAACTTGCCCTTAACTCCAAACCTCTTAACGCCCTTCATCGGTGAAACTCTCAAGAAGACTCTGTCACCCACCTCAAACTCGAGAGGTCTACGACGAACATCAGCATAGGATTTCTGCCGATCCTGTGCGGCCTTCTGTAACACCCCGTATTTTATAATAATATTTTATTATAAAATTATTTTATTTAATTAATTGTTTCGAAATTTATAAATGAATTTTGGAAATATATATTTATGGCTTCCGTTTCCTATTTTTGTTATTTCCGTTTTAATCTACTTTTGGATGGGTTAAAATGTCCGTGCACAATTTTATTATTTTAATTTGATCTTTACTTTTCTATTCCAAGTTCTCTTTACGTTTTAATATGGCTCAATCCAATTTGTAATCAGATAATCCATTGTATGAGCTAATGGACCAAAAGCCCATTAGCTAATCTCCTTATAAATAGAATTTAACCTAACAAGCAACTAGGTCAAATCTTTGGTTTTGTGTGTGAAGTGCCGCGCTTCACTTTCTTTCTCTCGTCTGTTTTCTCTCCTCTTCTCCTATTGACTTCATTGTTGAATATCTTTTATTCCTCCAAACTCATACATAAATTATATTTTCACAATCCTTACTCTTACCTCTACAATATAATCTATTCAAAATATTTTATTGAGAATTATTTGTATGGACCTTTAGACCTACGTTTTGGGTCTCTTGTTTTGTGGGTAAAAAAAAAGATCTCTTTCCCTTTTGGCGTTTTCGAAAGAGTGACTGTTTGGTACAATTTCTATCACAAGGATTTGGATTTCCGCTTTCTTTAAAGTTGAGTTTTGGGGTTACTGACACGTGTTGGAGACAAGGCTTTGTTGGTCATATTCTTTATGAAGGTTTTCATTAATTGCCAAAGAGGTAACTAGGTGTTTCTCTTTTAATTGTGTTTATGCCAATTGATGTAATTAATATGATTTAATGATTGTTTGTATGATTAGTACATGTTTGATTATTTATTGTCATTAATTAATTGTGCTTCATATATTTATGTATGTCTTATTATCGTAATTGTGGATTATAATGTGTTGATAAGTCGTTATGGGTGTCGTGCGCGCAACTAGGGTTCGCGAGGAAAACCCTAGATGGCGACACGGGTAACGGCCAAGAGCGTTGCTCAAGGTTATAGTTGAAGTATGTGTAACCTTGAAAATATGATTCAAGGTTATAGCTGAAACTAGTACAACCTTGAGTACGACTCAAAGTTATAGCTGAAGTTAATATAACTTTGAGTTGTGAGTCAAAGTTATAGCTGAAGCTTATATAACTTTGAGTTGCAAGTTAAAGTTATAGCTGAAGTTAATATAACTTTTGGTTGCGAGCTAAAGTTATAGCTGAGACTAATGTAAACCTGAGGTATGACTCAAGGTTATGGTTGGTGCTAGTATAACTTTAGATTCGTGGCATGGTTTGGCTAAGGTTACTAACCTCAAGCCATATGTGGAAGTTATAGTCGAGGTTAGAATAACCTCGCATCCATCACTTATGTTATAGTTAAAGTTACTATAACCTTGGCTGTTTATACTTGTTTCACATGTTGAGTTGTGTTCAGTGATTGTATAATATTATGTTTGCATATGTCGTTGGATACTTCCATGCATTTGACATGCATTAGGACAGTCTGTTATGATGTCCTACCGAGTTGAGTCGTGATGTTATTCACGCATGTTAGTACAGTCAGTTATACTGTGCATTGTTGTCTGCTGGTTTGAATAGATGACGGTAGTATCGTTTGTATACTATCGGAATGAACAGAGCAACCCTTCGGGGTCTGGTGTATGGTCTATGTTCGGGGGGGTAACAGAGGCAGTGCGTTATACGCTCTGTTCCCCGAGTGTCGTTCGGTGTACAATTATTGCACCGAGAGTCTGGCCAGGTCTTAGGCATATAGGCAGTGGTTATACGCTATACATAGTACCTTGGAGGCAATGCGTTATACGCTCCACACCGATGGAGGCAGTGCGTTATACGCTCCATCAGCTAGAGGCAGTGCGTTATACGCTCTAGCAGTTAGAGGCAGTGCGTTATACGCTCTAACGGCGTTCGCTCTATTCGTTATGCTTTGATGATAGCTTTGTGCCTTCTGTTGCTGTGGATCGTGTATCACCATATTTGCTATGCTTTAATGCTAGCTTTGTGCCTTCGATTATTGTGGATCGTGTGTCACTTCCAGTTTAGTAAGTGTTCGTGGTTTAGTGGTCGTAAGTGGTTTAGGTTCGTATGGTTCCATTCACCTAGTGTTAAGAATATCATGGTATGGTAAGTTTGCATGCATGTCATGACGTGTTATATCCTCACATGATTGTCTTAATATCTCTTCAGATGATGGTAAGTTTGATTGGACTTTCATGAGTGTAGATGATCTCGCATGTCTACTGGTTTTACATTACATTTGTTATTGATTGTTGGTTATATTCAATTGTTGTAAACATGACTGGGAGAGCATCTAGTTACTCCCGACTGATTGTCGACCCCCCTTCTCAGGTTGTTCAGGTTGTTGCTGTTTGGTTGATGCTTGCTTGGGGAATGTGCGAAGCGAGCTTAATAAATTGTTTAGGACCTTTGCTTTAAGTTTTAAGAACCTTTGAATAATGTATTAGTTTGGTTTCGATTTGAGTATCGATCCGGATTTGGGTAAGGTGTTTCCGCCACCTTAACCCAGTTATCATTTAGTTACACTCTGATATTCACTTATTTTATGTTTTTCCTTTGTTTTATAATCCAGGTTGTTACAGTTGGTATCAGAGCGAACACGCTCCCAACTCTCGCGTAGTTTATGACTAAAATAAAATTGACTTAGTAAATGAGTGAGAGTAAATGGGGTAGAAACAATTAAGGACTTGTTTGTTTACATCTTAATGTTTTATATCGTTGTTAATTAAAGTACATGTATTGTTCATCTACTTATTTGTTTATCCGTTAATGTTTCGCATAACATGTGTGCTCATGTATTTGTTTGTTGCCTTTTATTTTTCATATCATTACTTAATGTATTGAATGTATAATTCATTTACTTGTTTTATTATGCGTTTATGTTTCATATATTTATTAATTGTGTTATTTGTGTTGTTCATGAAATTGTGCATTTATACATTGAGGTTTTGCATCGTTAATAATTGTATTACATGTTTGTTCATGCATTTGTTTGTTTATGTCTTAATAATGTTCATCGCTATTAATTGTATGAAATCTACAGTTTATGTATTGTGTTGTTTATGACTTGATGTTATGTTTCGTCATTAATTGTACAAAAATGTGTTGTTCATGTATATCTTTTTCGAGCATGCTCTGTTGATTTAAAGATGGTCAATTTTGAAAATGTCTTTGGAATGTTACGTCTTACATGTTGTTTTTGGTTATATGTTGGTCAAAACTTTTTCCTTGATAACCCGAGCTTTACTCTTATCGTACTTTCATCCTTTTGGATCGTTTGGTGACATCGTCCTTGTTTGAGGTGATTTCGAGGTTGTTTCCCTTGTGGTTTTTGAGGTATCAAGTTAGAATTTTTTGGCAGATTAGGATGTTCAGGTATGAAAGAAAAGTGCATTTATGATTTTGGTAACGAGGGAGTTAACTTGAGATTTGAGGTTGTTAAGAACAAGTTAATTTTGGGATTAGAGTTTGTTGAGATGAAGTTTCTTTTGAGATTAGTTGTTGTTAGGATGAAATCTCATTTGGGATAAGAGGTTGTTAAGTTCTTTGTGTGCTTAAGGAACTCCTTATTGAGGATAGAAAGTGAGTGAATGATATGTGGCATAAGACGTTTAATTGGGGTTCATAGTGTCACAAGAAGTGATAGACATAATGAGTGAATTTATCTTATGATCTTATTTTTGGGAATACCGGGGCTTATGCTCTTAATGGTTATAATTTTGGATTTCGGTCTTGTGTTAAGGGAAAAGTTATGTGAGTTATTTATGGATCGAGGATAGAATGATGGGATGAATCGAATGTTATTGTGGAGTTTAGATTAAGCACATTGGAGAATTTTAGAGATTTTGCTCGTCTTTAATTGGAATACCATATTTGAGGAATAAGAATCTTTAATGATTTCTAGTGAATTATGAAATGTTTGATGGTTTATCCGTTGAGGAGATATTTAATGATTGTAGCTTTTAAAGGATTGAGTGAAAGAGATGCAATGTAATTTATGGGCTTGTGAGATGTTAATGTTAAAGAGTTTTAGCGTTGTCTTAGTGAATGATCATGTTGACGATGTTTATAATGGAATGTGGTGTGCATCTTTTGAGGGTATATGGATTGCTGTGGATTGATTCATTAAGTATGATTGGATGAAGTTCTTGAGAGTGAAAGGACTTGAGAGTTGATGGTCGTGAGAGTTTATGATCTTGAGAGTTGATAATTTGAGGAATGTAGTTAGTGATGATAAAAGGGCAATTATATAGATATTTGTTGGTGTTGAGGTATTATGGAGATATGATGAAAGGATGTTTCGAGACGTTGTGACCTTGAGTGATGATTGTACGAAAATTGTAAGACCCTGGTTATCGTGCTTTATTTATCTTATCTTGAAGTGTCGTCTTGGTGTTTATAAATTTGTTTTGGAGTCGGCTATTCTTGTTATCCTTGCACGTGTCGACCATACCTCTTTTATTTAAGCCTTTAGACCAAAAGTTTCTTATTTATCTTTGTCCTCTAACTATTTTATCTATTGTTACTCTCTATTTGTTCTTTATTTAAGTTTCAGTTCCTTCTTGTTTGAAGTTTGGTAATTATCCTCTTTACATTTATATCTCATTGAGCTTATACTTTCTAAAACTATGTTTTCGTTTGCTTTGTGATATTGCGCGAACATATTCGGTTTTGGTTTACAAGTTATTTATTCTTTTATGGTAACTTGAAAATGTTTGAAATATCTTTAAAGCTACTTGTGATCATCTCGTAGTGGAAGCTTGAATCCTTTCGTGAGGAATGTTAGATCTTTGATTTTGATGTTTGGCTATTGGAGATTGAGAGTATAGTAACATTTGTGAATGAGAGTATGAATTTGAATGACATATAAAGTTTTGGAGAAAAAGTATAAAAGGTCTTATATGAGGTTTCTGAGGATGTTATTAGTTTGATGGACATAGCTTTATACAGTGTTTTGGTGGATTCTTAATGTTGAGATGATGTTCATGGATGGTAGGTCGTAACAACGAATTGAGGTTATAAGCTTAGTTTTATATGAGCATGGGTGATGAGATTTGTATAGTGATGTTGTTACGATTTGATGGAAATGCGTTGTTGATGATAAGTGTTCAAAGATAATGATTTGGGATCTTGCAAGTGTGATTGGTGATTAGGTGGTGAGACTGAGGTTTGAGATTGATGACTTTGGATAATACATATATCGAGGGCTATCGAGAGTTTATATTAAGCCTTTTTTAGGTTAGAGTTGTATATGAAAGTAAGCACTACCAACTTTGAGGAAATTATGGTAGCAATAATTTTAATGGCACTCGTGAATAGAAGAGTTTGCTTAATTGGAAGAGTTCCTGGCTTTGAGATTATATGTTTGAGGTTTTGGTCAATGCCAGATTTTGTGTGGTGAATGGTAAACTATAATTGAAGTGTTGGTTGAAAGTTATTTGGACTTGGAGAAATAGTAAAAAGTTTTTGAGAGGTTATATATGTTGTTTAATGATGGTGGAGTAATGTTTGGTATACGAGGACAAGAAGTTAGATAGTTCATGCGACGAAAGAGTAGACATTGATGAGTGTACTGCTTAATGGTTTTGAGTGAGCTTGGTAAAAGTGAGGAAACCTTGATGATTTAGTATGTGAGATGTAATGGTGTTTATGAGTGTTAACCACATGCTTAAAGGTGATGCATGTGTGAAAACATTGTGGTTTTACGATAACTAGATCGTATTGAGATAGATGATAATTTTGGGTTGTGAGTATTAGTTTGATATTTCTTTTGAGGTTGTATAGTGTGTGAATATGATTATAACATTGAGGATGTGAGATATCTCTTTATGGTTTGAGTGTTAGTAATGAACAGAGTGCGCAGCGGTTAGGATTCCGAGATGACTTTCGTTGATGATCACTTGTAATTCTTACCTTGTTTTGATCATATGTTTGAAATTCAAGTTTCGAGGACGAAACTTCTTTTTAGGGGGTTAGATTGTAACACCCCGTATTTTATAATAATATTTTATTATAAAAGTATTTTATTTAATTAATTATTTCGAAATTTATAAATGAATTTTGGAAATATATATTTATGGCTTCCGTTTCCTATTTTTGTTATTTCCGTTTTAATCTACTTTTGGATGGGTTAAAATGTCCGTGCACAATTTTATTATTTTAATTTGATATTTACTTTTCTATTTCAAGTTCTCTTTACGTTTTAATATGGCTCAATCCAATTTGTAATCAAATAATCCATTGTATGAGCTAATGGACCAAAAGCCCATTAGTTAATCTCCTTATAAATAGAATTTAACCTAACAAGAAACTAGGTCAAATCTTTGGTTTTGTGTGTGAAGTGCCGCGCTTCACTTTCTTTCTCTCGTCTGTTTTCTCTCCTCTTCTCCTATTGACTTCATTGTTGAATATCTTTTATTCCTCCAAACTCATACATAAATTATATTTTCACAATCCTTACTCTTACCTCTACAATATAATCTATTCAAAATATTTTATTGAGAATTATTTGTATGGACCTTTAGACCTACATTTTGGGTCTCTTGTTTTGTGGGTAAAAAAGAAGATCTCTTTCCCTTTTGGCGTTTTCGAAAGAGTGACTGTTTGGTACAATTTCTATCACAAGGATTTGGATTTCCGCTTTCTTTAAAGTTGAGTTTTGGGGTTACTGACACGTGTTGGAGACAAGGCTTTGTTGGTCATATTCTTTATGAAGGTTTTCATTAATTGCCAAAGAGGTAACTAAGTGTTTCTCTTTTAATTTTGTTTATGCCAATTGATGTAATTAATATGATTTAATGATTGTTTGTATGATTAGTACATGTTTGATTATTTATTGTCATTAATTAATTGTGCTTCATATATTTATGTATGTCTTATTATCGTAATTGTGGGTTATAATGTGTTGATAAGTCGTTATGGGTGTCGTGCGCGCAACTAGGGTTCGCGAGGAAAACCCTAGATGGCGACACGGGTAACGGCCAAGAGCGTTGCTCAAGGTTATAGTTGAAGTATGTGTGACCTTGAAAATATGATTCAAGGTTATAGCTGAAACTAGTACAACCTTGAGTACGACTCAAAGTTATAGCTGAAGTTAATATAACTTTGAGTTGTGAGTCAAAGTTATAGCTGAAGCTTATATAACTTTGAGTTGCAAGTTAAAGTTATAGCTGAAGTTAATATAACTTTTGGTTGCGAGCTAAAGTTATAGCTGAGACTAATGTAAACCTGAGGTATGACTCAAGGTTATGGTTGGTGCTAGTATAACTTTAGATTCGTGGCATGGTTTGGCTAAGGTTACTAACCTCAAGCCATATGTGGAAGTTATAGTCGAGGTTAGAATAACCTCGCATCCATCACTTATGTTATAGTTAAAGTTACTATAACCTTGGCTGTTTATACTTGTTTCACATGTTGAGTTGTGTTCAGTGATTGTATAATATTATGTTTGCATATGTCGTTGGATACTTCTATGCATTAGACATGCATTAGGACAGTCTGTTATGATGTCCTACCGAGTTGAGTCGTGATGTTATTCACGCATGTTAGTACAGTCAGTTATACTGTGCATTGTTGTCTGCTGGTTTGAATAGATGACGGTAGTATCGTTTGTATACTATCGGAATGAACAGAGCAACCCTTCGGGGTCTGGTGTATGGTCTATATTCGGGGGGGTAACAGAGGCAGTGCGTTATACGCTCTGTTCCCCGAGTGTCGTTCGGTGTACAATTATTGCACCGAGAGTCTGGCCAGGTCTTAGGCATATAGGCAGTGGTTATACGCTATACATAGTACCTTGGAGGCAGTGCGTTATACGCTCCACACCGATGGAGGCAGTGCGTTATACGCTCCATCAGCTAGAGGCAGTGCGTTATACGCTCTAGCAGTTAGAGGCAGTGCGTTATACGCTCTAACGGCGTTCGCTCTATTCGTTATGCTTTGATGATAGCTTTGTGCCTTCTGTTGCTGTGGATCGTGTATCACCATATTTGCTATGCTTTAATGCTAGCTTTGTGCCTTCGATTATTGTGGATCGTGTGTCACTTCCAGTTTAGTAAGTGTTCGTGGTTTAGGTTCGTATGGTTCCATTCACCTAGTGTTAAGAATATCATGGTATGGTAAGTTTGCATGCATGTCATGACGTGTTATATCCTCACATGATTGTCGTAATATGTCTTCAGATGATGGTAAGTTTGATTGGACTTTCATGAGTGTAGATGATCTCGCATGTCTACTGGTTTTACATTACATTTGTTATTGATTGTTGGTTATATTCAATTGTTGTAAACATGACTGGGAGAGCATCAAGTTACTCCCGACTGATTGTCGACCCCCCCTTCTCAGGTTGTTTAGGTTGTTGCTGTTTGGTTGATGCTTGCTTGGGGAATGTGCGAAGCGAGCTTAATAAATTGTTTAGGACCTTTGCTTTAAGTTTTAAGAACCTTTGAATAATGTATTAGTTTGGTTTCGATTTGAGTATCGATCCGGATTTGGGTAAGGTGTTTCCGCCACCTTAACCCAGTTATCATTGAGTTACACTCTGATATTCACTTATTTTATGTTTTTCCTTTGTTTTATAATCCGGGTTGTTACACCTTCATCCTACCTCTGATAAGCTGAACCTGATCAATCGTAACAGCTAACTAGTCCGGTCCTAGGTCGTGCACGTCACTCGCCTGATCCCAACAGATCGGACTACGGCACTTCCTACCATAGAGCGCCTCATACGGAGCCATACGAATAGATGAATGGTAACTGTTATTGTAAGAAAACTCAACCAACGGTAGACACTGCTCCCAAGAACTCTCGAAATCAAGTGCACAAGCACGGAGCAAGTCCTCTAATGTCTGAATAGTCCTCTCAGACTGACCATCAGTCGCGGCATGAAGTGCGGTACTCATCAGCAAACGGCTACCCATAGCCTCCTGTAACGCCTTCCAAAATCTGGAACAGAAACGAGGATCACGATCAGAAACGATCTCTCTCGGGACACCATGGTAACGGACTATCTCTGCAATATCAGCCCTGGCTAAACGGTCCATATCCCATGTCTCTCTGATAGGCACAAATCTGGCACACTTAGTTAGCCTATCAACCACAACCCAAATCGCATCCTTGCCTCCCACTGTCTTAGGCAATGCTGTCACGAAGTCCATCGATATGCACTCCCACTTCCACTGAGGAACGTGGAGCGGCTGTAACAAACCACCTGGCCTCCTATGCTCTATCTTGACTTGTTGACAAGTCAAGCACCTACTCACGTAATCCAAAATGTCTTTCTTCATCCCGGGCCACCAAAATATAAGTCTCAAGTCCATGTGCATCTTCTCTCCGCCCGGATGAACTGAATACGGTGTCAAGTGAGCCTCATCAAGAACCCTCTTCCTCAAATCTGGCACATCTGGAACATACATCCTACCTCGGAATCTAAGGAAACCATCAACATCAATCACTAAGTCTGGTGCAACACCACTCGAAATCTTAGCCTCGAACTTCCGGAAAGCAGCATCTGTAGGCAAACTCTGGCAAATCTCCCAATATAAGGACGGCTCGACAGTCATAGCATCTAACCAATCAAAACCACTACCCACCATCTCTAATCTCAACTTCCGGAACTCGGAACACAACTCATCGGGCAGTACACGCATAGCACTCATCGAATGAGAAGTCTTGCGTCTAAGCGCATCAGCAACCACATTGGCCTTTCCCTCATGATACAATAACTCAATGTCATAATCCTTAACCAACTCTAGTCAACGACGCTGTCGCATATTGAGGTCCTTCTGTGTGAAAATGTACTTTAGACTCTTGTGATCCGTGAAAATGCGACAATGAGATCCCATCAAGTAATGACGCCACATCTTCAAGGCATGAACAACTGCAGCTAACTCAAGATCATGTGTCGGATAGTTCACCTCGTGAACTCGCAACTGTCTAGATGAGTAAGCTATCACCTTACCACTCTGCATCAGCACACATCCAAGCCCTAACATCGAAGCATCGCAATAAACATCAAAGTCAACTCCAATCTCTGGCAAAGCAAGTACGGGAGCGGAAGTCAACCTAGTCTTCAATTCCTGGAAAGAGCTCTCACACTTGTCGGTCCAAACAAACTTAGCTTCCTTCTTCAGTAACTGAGTCATCGGACGAGCTAATCTAGAGAAATCCTCAACAAATCGACGGTAATAACCCGCTAAACCAAGGAAACTACGGATCTCTCCCACATCTCTGGGACTCTCCCAATCAACAACGGCGTCAATCTTCGCGGGATCAACCATAACTCCCTCACTAGATATCACATGTCAAAGAAATGCAACCTTAGAAAGCCAAAACTCACACTTAGAGTACTTCGCGAACCACTTCTGTCGACGTAAAATCCCTAAAATCAATCGGAGATGCTCGGCATGCTCCTCATCGGTCTTCGAGTAAATGAGAATGTCATCAATAAACACCACAACACAAGTGTCAAGATACTCACTAAAGGTGCGGTTCATCTGATCCATGAAGATAGCAGGTGCATTAGTCAACCCAAAAGGCATAACCACGAACTCAAAATGCCCAAATCTGGTACGAAAAGCAGTCTTCGCAATATCAGCCTCTCTCACTGGAATCTGATGATAACCCGATCGAAGATCAATCTTAGAAAACCTAGAAGCACCTCTCAACTGATCAAACAAATCATCTATCCTAGGCAGAGGATATTTGTTCTTCACGGTCACTCTGTTCAACTCTCTATAGTCAATGCAAAGTCTCATGGAACCATCTTTCTTCTCAACAAATAAAACTGGAGCACGCCACGGAGAAACACTCGGTCTAATGAACCCTTTCTCGATCATCTCTTCTAATTGCTGCTTCAACTCTTTCAACTCTGGTAGAGCCATACGGTAAGGAGCTTTGGATATCGGTCCGGTACCTGGAACAAGCTCAATGGTAAACTCCACATCTCTCTCTGGCGGTATCCCTGGCAAGTCATCTGGGAAAATATCTGGAAACTCACGAACAATGGCTACATCCTTAAGCTTCGGTAGCGATGGCTTTGCAGCTGAAACAACACACAGGAAGGCTTGGCAACCCTTCCTAAGAAGATGAGATGCTTTCATCGAAGAAATAACACGGACACCCTTTTTAGGGCGAGTTCCCCTATAGGAAACACGAACTCCTGAAGAACTCCTCAAGCAGATTTTCTGGTCGCGACACTCGAAGCGAGCATGGTATCGCGATAACCAATCCATACCGAGGATAATGTCAAATTCCTCGAGAGGAAATCTCAGTAAGTCCGCTGGAAATGTGGCTTGACCAATAATAATCGGGACATCCCTATGGGACGAAGAGCAGGAAAACACGTCTCCAGAAGGTAAGGAAATGGAAGTCTCCTCAACCAATGAAGACTCAAGAGCTAATCGGTCTGCGAACTGAGTCGATATAAATGATAAAGAAGCTCCAGTGTCAAATAGAATAAGACACTCAGCACCAAGTACAGAAAAGATACCAGCCACAATATCTGGATGAGCCTCAGCCTCAGCCCTAGTCATCACGAAGATCTTCCCCGTCGGCTTTCCTCCTCTAGTCACTGCAGCAGCTGTGGCAGCCTTGCCAAGTGCGGTGTTCCTCTCAGGACACTCATAAGATCGATGCCCAAATCCATTACAGGTGAAACACTTATAGGCATTCTTGAAACAGTCAAAACCCGGATGAGATGGTTTACCACAACGGTGGCAAACACTAGCAGCTGTGTCGGTGTGAACAATGGTCTTAGCGACCGGAGCAGAGAACCTCTCAAACCGCTTCTTCTGAGAAGAAGGCGAAGAAGTAGAAGGAACAAACGGTCTCTTCCCCTGGTAAACTGATCTCTGGTGAGAAGTCGCACTGGAAGTAGCAGCTCGGGTCTCAGCAACTATGGCACGAATGAAACTCTCGGCCCAAATAGCATCATCATTTACCTCCACAAAAGAAGTCGATTCACGACGAACCATACTCTCGATGCGCGGTCCTAACTTCCCACGGTAGAAGTAAACTCTCTCAGCCTCATCTCTGACAAACTTCGAAGCAAAATGTGCAAGCTGGTTGAATTTGTCGGTGTACTCCTGAACGGACATCTTACCCTGCTTCAAGTCCATGAACTCCTTAAGTCTCTGTGATCTAAGCACCTTAGGATAAAACCTCGTCTCGAGCTTATCCTTAAAAGCCTCTCAATCGAACAAAGGATCAAGAGTGAAAGTCGGTCCGGTCAATGCCCACCATCTATCGGCCTCTAGGGTCAAAAAGTGAGTGGCTAGCCGCACTCTATCCTCTCTGCCAACCGAATACATGGTGAAGCTCTTTTCCATCTCACGGAACCACTCAGTAAGAGCTACCGGATCAACCTCGCCTCCATAAGTCTTCACGTGGCTCCTAGACATCTGGGATGCTATCCAAGAGAAGCTACCAGGACGATAAGCCTCATTGCCTGGCGGTGAAGGAGGTGGAACAGTCTCTGCTTGCTGTCTCTGGTTCTCAAGCAACTGATGAAGTGCTTGCATTATAGTGTTCTCAGCAGCCGTGGTTCTCACCATCCTTCAAAAGAGAAAACAAGTGTTAACTTAGCAATTAGCATTCACAAATAGACTACAATATAAATCCTTAGATCTACCCATCTCTCGTTCATTATTTGTTTATTTGGTCAAGTTAGGGTTGGGGTCACATGAGTGCGTCGGGAGCAATAATGCTCTGATACCAACTGTAAAACCCCTCGCGAAAGCGGAAATATAAAACACACAAAGACTAAAAATGCAGCGGAATTTAAAACTTTTTAAACTTAAACATCATGCGAGGTGAATTAAAAACTGAAACGTAAACTAAAACTGATATAAACAAAATAGATAAGTATAACAGTTCTAAGTACGAAAACCAAATATATACAAAGCCTGGGATGGAACATCCCTACAGGCACCAAAACATGAAATGTATCAAAACTAAGAGTCTAGCTAATCAATGAAGTGTAAGTCAAAAGATGATAAGGATCATCACTCGCTAGCTCTCAAGTAAACCCCGTCCAACCTGCATGTACCTACATACATGAAAACATGTACGCCACAATCAGTGGGGAGTGACTAGAGTTCTCCTAGCCACCTTTTGTAACGACACGTAACAAGTAAAGCAAACAGAATACTCCAACATATACTAACATGTGAAGTATAACAATAACTCAATAACTGATCAACAACTATCATACAATCACTAATGCACGGCTCTCAACCAACTTCATAAACCGTTAGGAAGGAGAGTCGGTTTCCCTACTGCTGGTTACCCAGTCGGGGTGTAACACCCCCATTTATTTAAGAGCCTTTAGCAAGACATTCTCAATAAATAGAGTTGTTACCATCTCGGAATGTCCGAGGTAGTGAATAACAAAGTAAAACAAACCAAAGTACTTTATATTAAAAACTGATTAAATTTAAACTTTTGATATTACATCGATTACACAAAGAATAAAGTACAACTGATAACATCTAACTATGTGATCTAATTCTAACTATGTCCAAGCCATGTCTCTCTCTCCTTGCCCAAGCTCCTAGTCCACCTGTCTCTGACCTGTAGAATCTACTCCCCATTCCGGATCATCGTAGGTGTACACGAATACACTGTCAACCTCACGGTTGAGTAGGGTAACACAATAATAAATAATGCAACAAATATGATATGCAATGCCATGACATGCTCGAGCTCAATCACAATCTCAATCTCAAACCCGAAACACCAATCTCAAACCCGAAACACCAAGCCATACCGAACCTCCCGGCAGACTATAATCGGCCGTCGCCGAATACCAGCATAACAGCTGAGGTCACCAGGTCTAGCCCTGCAGAACTAGCCTGGGCCCAATAATATCTCATCACCTCAAATCCGTATCCAATGCATATGCCATGCTCATGAATGCAACAATATAATTATTAAATCATGCTATCAAATAATGTAATGTTCATACCATTACCAATAATCCACAATCAATCCAACCAATATTATTCTCATATCAAACATACTAGCATCCATAACACACAATACCACATCCATTCATAACACATCAAAGAATGTAAGGTCAATGTATCCTACCTGGAAAGCAATATAGTCCCATAGCAAGCCAGCAAGTAAACATAATTTTTCCACTTCAAAACCGTCACCTAACAATATAATATACATAATTACTCACTAATATAATTACGTAAACAATTCTTATCTGTCCACTTAATTCAATTTAATTAATTAAATTAATTAATTAGTCAACCCAATTACGCAACTAACATAATTAACCAATTAATATATTAAGCATAACGAGCTGATACTAAGCATAACTAGTCGATCAACTAAATAGGTGATTAATTCAAGTTACCGTCACAACACTATTTAAACAAATTAACTAAACCAGTTCAACTAATTAAACTAATTGATCTCAACTAAATAAACATGAAGTAAACAATTTAAACTACTAACAACATCAAACATAAACTAATCAAATAATATAAATAACCATCACATAATTATTATAATTACGAATAATAACTTATAATCGCAAACATAATATATATTAATAATAATATATATTAATAATAATAATAATAATAATAATAATAATAATAATAATAATAATAATAATAATAATAATAATAATAATAATAATAATAATAATAATAATAATAATAATAATAATAATAATAATAATAATAATAATAATAATAATAATAATAATAATAATAATAATAATAATAATAATAATAATAATAATAATAATAATAATAATAATAATAATAATAATAATAATAATAATAATAAACATGAGCATGCTAATAATAATAACATGAGCATCCAAAGAAAAACAGCCAGCGACTCACTGAAGGCAAAATACGAACAATCCCCGACACTAACAGCCCCACAAACAGCCCCCAACGAGTCACCTTTCAGCCCCTGGACCGCCACTACCCCACCGTGGTTGCCACCAGTGCACCACGGTGAACCACCTGACACCAATCATTCACCCTGACTCGACGACACTGACCCTCGATAGCACCTACAAAAGCCGCAGCAACAACAGTAACAAACCGAACCCAGAACCGTGGTCTGTCGCAGACCCTTTTCCCAACACTACCACCACGAGCCCGGACCCCGGTAGCGGCTATTACTAAACCCGACCTCTACTATGTACCACCAACTACAACTTTCACGCACTTAACACCACTAGGGACCACCACAACAACCACCACGTCACCTCTAAAGAGCCTGCACATCACGACACTCTGTTTTTCCCTTTTTCAGTACTCGCACGCACCCCCTTTTCTCACGATTTTCTCTCACCACCTAGCCCTACACCACCTATGGCCACCACCACAGCCACCACTAACACATGGTGGTTCCAAGGGTTGACAGTTCCCTATCTCGTTTCCTTTATACTAACCACACAAGTTGCACCAAACTCCCTGCTCCAAATGAGTGTTTCCTGAAACCGCTATGTCAGACGCCTATTTCAGATTAAATACACAGTGGTTCAGCCGCCACTCACCACCATAACTACCACCACACAACCTACTAACATTCTACTACTATTACCCATACATTTGTACTCAAAATTAAACCCAAAACACAAACGAAAAACAACAAAACGAGAAGGAAAACACACGCAGGAAAACAGAGTATAATTCGTGTTTACTGTCGACATCTAGGGCCTCAGTTATCCTAGCTTTCGTGGTTTAATGGTGGTTTAAACATGAGGTACATGTTGTATATACTAGCAAGATCATTCACGACCATACAAAACAGATTCGAAGCAATACAAAAAACGAACAATTACTTACGAACACTACAGCTCGAGGGTGATGACGTTGGGCTGTTCTTGTCTCGCTATATTCTCTTTCCTTCTTCTCAAATCACACAGCAGTCTAAGGCATCCTTTGGTGTAGGAGAGGTAGACGAGAGGTAGCAGCATGAGTAGGGTTTTTGGTGAGTGTTGAGGGTGGCAGATTGTGATGTCGATGGAGGCAGAATATGGGGGATGGTGATTAGGGTTTATTATTTTATTTTTTTGTTGAGTGTCGATGGATTGTGTAGAAAAGCTAGGGCTTCGTCTCTTCATTTTTCTCTCTTGGGTTAACACGGTCTAAACAGCCCAAGCCCACTACGTGTCACACATAACCCGAGTTTAACAGCCCATCACGCTTCTCGAGACATTCAAACATGTTCCCAACTCGTAATTTAAAATAAACAAGTACGTATAAATTATTTATACCAAATAATTAAGTAATTTAGTATTAATAAATATTAATTAAATTAACTATAAGAATATAATTTTATTAGGACTAATCATAAAAATATATATAAAATGTAGGATTTAAATATAATCATGACGTAAATAATAAAACAAGTATAAATGAGAAATAAATACAAAATATGAAATATATCAAATTACAATATATTAACAAAATAAAGAGAATACGAATAAAAAGTTATTTTACGAAGTAATCATCAAATATAAAATGATTATGAAATACGAATTAATCGCAGAAATACGATTTATAAAATAATAATGGTTTACATAAAATAAAATACTTTATAAACATTCCGTTTGGAATACAGCAGTCAAACATGGTTTGACTACCGTTGACCGAGGCTACAATACGGGGTATTACACGGGGGGTCTTTCAGTCCAACTATTTATGAAACCGATCAAAGAGTCATCCAAAGCCTTGGATGAACAAACTGTAACTCGATTAACATAATCATCAACTTCATCATGCATATCTGACAATGTACCAATCTCAAGGCAAGCAGATATAAACATCCATAAACACTAGCAATGGGTCCAGAGGTGAACTTAACACATATCCCACTACCAAACAATGTCGGGTCCAGAGGTGAACTTAACACATATCCCAACATGCAATTCAAGTAAAGGGTCCAGAGGTGAACTTAACACATATCCCTATACATACATTTCAAGAAAAGGGTCCAGAGGTGAACTTAACACATATCCCTAATCATCCATAAGCAAAGGGTCCAGAGGTGAACTTAACACATATCCCAATGCTACAAACAAGTATTGGGTCCAGAGGTGAACTTAACACATATCCCAATACACAGCTATCGCACACCGGGTCCAGAGGCGAACTTAACACATATCCCGTGTACGACAACCGATCACGTGTCAGGTCCAGAGGTGAACTTAACACATATCCTGACACGCCACAAGCAAAACACGTAATGGGTCCAGAGGTGAACTTAACACATATCCCATCACGCGACATACAAAACACGTAATGGGTCCAAAGGTGAAATTAACACATATCCCATCACGCGACATACAACTCAATCATTAGCATCCAAAGATAGAAACTAACCTATAGCTCTAACTTCTTAAACCACTAAACAACACTTAATTGATCCCGGGAACTAAGACGAGGGAGAGACGGTTTCCCTTTCGGTTACCCGACCGGGGGGTCTCTATCCTCACTCCATTCCCGAACCCAATATAGTGTCGCCCATCCTCCGGGGCCCTCGGATACATATCAAAGATACAAGGAACGAGTTTCAATCAAAACCGATCAACCGTTTAAAAGTTACAAACGAATTACGAATTTAAAACAAGCTACAGGGATCCCCAGCCGGTCGGCAGGCAGCCGGCCTACCGGCTGGTGACCCATCTCAGCCTTCCTCTTTCTTTAAAACGAAAACAACTACAAAGGACTCCCAGCCGGTCGGCAGGCAGCCGGCCTACCGGCTGGGAACCCAATCCCAAACTTACGCAAATTGTCAAAAGAGGCTACCAGCCGGTTGGCAGGCAGCCGGCCTATCGGCTGGCATCCCAAGCCTACATTCCTACAATTCGCAAAAAACCTACAATGCACTCCCAGCCGGCTGGCAGGCGGCCGGTCTGCCGGCTGGGCATCCTAATCCTACGCATTTCCAAATTTCGCAAAACAACTAAAATCATCCCCAGTCGGTCGACCGGCGGCCGGTCGGTCGACCGGCTCAGAGAGCCTGACCTCCAAAATCGTATTTTCCAGCAAAATCAAAACCTCATTAAATCGATACCAAACTTTAAGAATTGCGACATATGAAGTTTACCCAACATCACAAATCACTCAATAACACTATCTATCGGCAATTAAACCACAAAACAATCCTCAAACGATTATTACATGTATCCGTCGCAAACATGAAATTTCTGAAATTGAATGATTAAGCAAATGAAACATCATCCAAGCATGAATTCATCAAGTAAGAACATTCCTAACATGTTACTAAGTCCATTAATCATCAACCTTAAACAAAAATCAGAAACAATAACAAGAACACAACAAAACTTGCTATTTTAACAAAAAGACCGAGTTACTCGTAATCGTCACCTTAAATGCAATCCTGCTCAAAGCTCGTCTTCCACAATGAAGCTATCTACGTCCGGGTCCTCCAAGCCTTCGCCTACAATCAAGAAAAACGAGTTTAAGGGATCAAAAGACGATTTTAGGAAAAATATCCTATTTTTCGAAATAAGGGAAATGAAAATCGGAAGTGACGGATGGCTTGCAAATTCGATGAGGATTCCGAAAATGATATTATTACCTCGATTCGGTGAACGGATGATGAAGAAAAGAGGAAAAGAAGATGAAGATTATGGAGGTTTTGTGAGGAAATGTGTTTACTGTTTTATTGTTTTGATGAAAAAGTATGTCGACATATTGAGGTCTTAAGGGTTTAAGAGGTGTCCTTTCCGTTTAATGAAAACGGGTTTGGATATCTTGAACGGGTTTTAAGATGTGAACTTAAGTTGCCAAGTTTGTATTCGTCTTAAGGACTTAAGGTTCTTAAGACGGATCTTACTATTTATTTAAAACACTTTTCAATAAATTACTAAAATATTATTTTATTACTTAAAATAATTAAAAACCCTTAAAATATATTTTATAAAAATACGGGATGTTACAAAAACGCGAAGACAAGTTCAAAGTCTATAGTCGAGCACGATTATTACAACACACAAAACATAAAAAGCTAATTGTTCCAAAACAGAAATAAATTAAAAAGTTCAAACTCCGGGTTGCCTCCCGGTAGCGCTAGATTAAAAAGGTCCGAGCTCGACCTTCTTCTTCATCATCCAACACCACAAATTAATGGCCTTCTATAAGGCTTCTGACTGAATGCGTTAACTTCAGCCATTGTCAAGTCAACAACCGGCGTCCACAGCTTATCATTTGAAAAATGAGAACTCTTCAAAGCACCCGGCTCCCAAACCTTCAGCTCATCACGCATCCTCAACGGCTTAGCCTTATCAACACCTCCTCCTGGATCATCTATCCAAGTAGTCCCAGTTCATTGAACTCATCAAAACCTGCAAAAATAGAAACAAGGAGATGTTCCTCCAATTTGCTCCCAGAACGGGGCGGAGGTGTCATAACAGCAACAATGATATGTGACTCATAAAAGGGCTCAGACGGAATGGCAATTGGCTCTACAAGAGGGATATCATCGCAAGGTACGATAGATATGGGTTCCCTAGGGTCATCGGACTTAGTAAAAACTAAATCCTCTTCTCCGACCTGAAAGGTAAGTGTTCCAACCCCGATATCAACAATTGCGCCAGCAGTGCACAAAAATGGTCTTCCAAAAATAATTGGAACATTGCGGTCCTCGGGTATGTTTAGAACAATAAAATCTGCGGGAATATAAAAATTCCCGATCCTAACAGGTACATCATGTAAAGCTCCTTTGACCTTTACATAAGAGTAGTCAGTCAACTGAATAGTCGTTCTAGCGCGCACAAATTTAGTCAATCCTAATTGCATTGCAAGAGGCAATGGTAAGATGTTGACGCTAGAATCGAGGTCACATAAAATGTTATCGAACAAATGGGTCCCTATAAAACATGAGATAGAAAATTGGCTCGGGTCAGATATTATAGGGTGGGTCCCCTTCCTAAGAAGCACGCTACTCTCTTCACTCATGGCTATGTTCATGACCGACCCAGTGGTATTCGTCCTAGACCAATCAATTTTAGAAATAAAATCGGCATAAGTAGGTACCAGAGTTATCGTCTCATTGTAGTGAGCCATGACGTCGAGAGCTCGTAAACGGTCCAGATATCCACGGTGTGGCAGCAAGCGTTGTGGGTAAGGAACTGATCGATCGGTAAAACTACTTGGTTGATGATCGGAGAAAAGTTGAAAGAAGTCTTTGTCATCAGAAGTCCTCGACCGAGCATTTACATCTACTCGATCGAGAATTTTATCCTCTCTTCCGTTCGATCGAGTATTTTTGTTTACTCGATCGAGGTCTTTTTCCTTGTACTTCCTCGATCGAGCATTTTGAGTAGCTCGATCGAGAGGTTTATCCTCCAACTTGCTCGATCGAGTACTTCCTTGTACTCGATCGACAGGATTACTCCTCGATGCTCTTGAATCAGCCTCTTCTCGGTCAATTCCTTTGCTCAAATCGTTCACTTGGACTTGCAACTTCTTAAGACGAATAGTGTGGGAGTTTGACTGCACCCTTAACATCAATATCTTTATCATCTCGACTATTTCAGCGATCTCATTATTTTCAGCAGGTGGAGGGATTTTTTGTGGTACCGATTGTGGTGTAGTGTGGTGATTACCACAACCCCAAGACTCCTTCTTCTCCCTATTAGCAGATTTTTCAGTTTGAGCTTCAAACTGAGCGATCGGTCGGGATACGGACGTCATCTTATCAAAGGGATCGAAGGTACTCAAGCCTTCCCTTCGAAAATCTCCCTCCGCAGCCTGTCTAATAAACCTGTGGGCCTATTAAAACAGCACTAAAGAAAAAGATAAGAACGGCCTCAAGGTACTTAGTCTTCCCTTGAGGCGAAAAACAGACAAAATTAAACAGATAAAAAGCGTCGCCTCCCCGGCAACGGCGCCAAAATTTGATACCGTCGTTTTAGTATCAAAAATAAAAACCTAATACTATTGACAGAAGTCAGCGGTAAGTAGGGTCGATTCCACAGGAATGAAAAGTTGTTAATTATCTGTTCAAATTGGTCTGTCGGAATATCACAAAACTGGGGGTTTTTTATATTGTTTTAACTAAACTACGAAAAGAAACGAGAAGGATATAAAATAATTCAACGAAGAGGGATATGCTAGGAATTCGAGTCACTGTGTCGTCAGCATTATCGGTAGAAACTAGGTTGGTCAGATTATTGGTAGGAAGGGCTAGGTTATTACAGTCACGTCTCTAACTCGGCTATATATATCTTCCGGTCTTAAGTCGCCCTAAGGTCATTTCTGCTTGACTTCCGCCCTCACAAAAACTAATTATTATTGCTAAGCAAGCCTTACCCTTCCAATCTTCCAATCTAGGTCGGGGTTTAACTAAATGAATGGTCTCCTGCGTATACTCATTCAACCAAACATCACATAAATTGCTTAACAACAATTCCTACCGCAAAACTACCCAACTCGGCTATGACCTATCATGCATATGACACAGTTTCCTTCATCACGGCATATAAACAATTTAGCTACGCATAACGTAATTATAAACGATTACAAACACGATAATCATGCTAACAAGTGACATGGTAATAACAGGATGAAAACAGAATGAGTAAACAGTGAGTAGACAAGGGATATAGAACTGAAATAAACGAGCAGGGGAGCACGATTTCGTGGCTAACAAACGAGAGACATGGGCGAGAACTAGAGTATGAAACACAGCACAAAAACGATATAAATAGTGATGAACAATCAGAACAAAAATAGTACTAAAAGAAAGATTAAGATCAAAGGGAAGAGAATTACTAACAAGAAAATTTCAGGCGTGAGAACGAAATGCTAAAACCCGAAACAGTCCTTCAAAAACTGTGAGAAAATAAGAACTAAAAGTATATTTTTTATTTCTGGAAAAATGACTGCTAAAGGAACTAAGAGGAGTGTCTGCTAAGAGTAGATAACCTAAAATGAACTCACAAACCGAGTTCTTATAGCAAAAATAAAAGAAAACTGATAAAAGTTCTCGAGAAACTGATCAGTCACCCGACAAGGCTCTCGATCGAGAAGAAAAACCTCTCGATCGAGAGAAACAACTATCAAAAGCTCTCGATCGAGAAGATTAAGAACCAAAAACCTCTCGATCGAGGACTTTAAGAAACAAAACCTCTCGATCGAGCAAATATTCTTCTCGATCGAGCGGCGCGTATTTCCTGCACTGCGCACTGAACTTCAAATGGCCGCCATTTCTTCGTTACTCGCTCAAATCAAGCATTCTTGGTGGCATTGGAAAGCTAAGAGGATACACTTTCATATCCAGTTGGAATCACTTGATTATCTGTTGTAGAACTCTAGATATGGCTCTCCAAAGTAGGCGTTAGCAATTGAAACTCGTTTCTTTGCTTGATAGACTTTATTGCTTCTATGCGCATCTCAAAATGATAATAACAAGCCCCGACTCAACTCTTTTCCTAAATGCATGCATAAGGATGTGTTTTAGGCTCGATTATGATCTTCTCCGGCTCATATATGCAATTAGCACAAGACAAACCAAAGTAGACTATTCAGGGGACATTTGTAGTAAAACACTACGGAATAAGCATGGAAATGCGTGCTAATATGGCCTAAAAGGTCTATATAAAATGCACATATCAATCCTTATGAAGAAACTACGCGAGGAGACTAGAAATGTAACACCCCGGCCCAAACCTAGGACCGGAAATGTTAGCCACGGTAGCTCGCCAGGCTGTGTACTGGCCTCACAGACCAACACGGGTCCTCTCCAGCGCATTCCTCACTCATGCGCATCCCGGGAAGCTTCCCATGAGGTTACCTGTAACACCCCCGTTTATTTAGAGGCCTGATCTAGGACTCCCCAAATAACCAAGGGTGTTCACATCTCGGATAACCGAGGCAGTAGATAATCACAGGGAAGAAACGCAGTACTTTATTAAATAATTTAAATGATAAAACAAGAAGTCTCAAAATATTACAACTGTCTCGTAAGATAAAACTATAAGTCAAGACAAGTGAAAGACTAAACAACATGAGCTAAATCTAGACGGGTCTGATCCATAGCCTCTCCTCCCTTCCAGCTCCCATGAGTCTAAGACCTGTGATTCTGCTCCCCAATAAATTGGATCAACACAGACACATACAAACAAACAGGGTCAACACAAGGTTGAGTAGGTAATATCATCAAGACATGAAACAACATAATACGAATTTCCTCCAACTCCTCAACAATCACCTCTCCACTTCACCTCCACCACACCACACCTCCCATGGCCATATCACAAGTCACTTATCACAAGACCCATATCACAAGACCCGATTCACAAGCCCCATTCTCCACAATAATCAATAATAAACAATCACAGTATATCCATAATTAAATATATTAAGCATGCAGTGAGTAATCTCATGTCATAACACAACCACAACATTAATATCCCCTACCTCAGAACTGCAGAAGGCAACGTCAAAAGAACAGTTGCTACTAGAAGTGTTCCACGCGGAAACCTCCACCTAAACATTTATTATATAGAGAATTAAAATCCTTCTAAACCCTTCTGTCACACTTATACTAACCATAAAAGGTAACTTTCTAAAAGCGGAAAGTTTCCTAAAGTGGAAACTTTCCAAAGAAGGAAACCTTCCTATTAAGGAAGCTCTCAAATAAGTTTCCCGACTACACTAACACGAATAAATATATTAAACCACTCTAATAATAAAATTCATAAAATAATAATATCCATAATAATAAATATTAATAATAATAAATATTAATAATAATAAAACTAATAAAACAATTAAAACGATTAAAACGATTAGAACAACCCCCTTTTCTTCGACTAGCGACACCCGACTCTAACAGCCCTATCACCACCGCGAAACACCACCTCCGACCACCAGCAACACCCGGCCTTGTTCCCACGACTGCCTGCTACATTCCCAACCACCGGCAACCCCCTCGCTGGCCGCCGGCGAAGCGAACCAGACCCAGACCCAGGTCTGGTTTCTCACCCACACGACTCAGCCACCCCATAAGTAACTCCCTGTCGACGCTGACACCAGCGCTACCACCACCCAAAACCACCTTTTACGCCTCCACTGACATCGGACTCATACACCACGGTGGTACCACTGTGTCAACCTCCCCCGAGTCAACAGTGGTACCACCCCCTACACCTCCCTGTGAACGCGTGAACCAAACCGTGACCAAGACTGAGACCAACCAGGGTAACGGACACTCCTTTTTACGCCACCCCTGATACCTAAACCCACTGCGACAGCCCTCACACAACTCCCCTGACCACCGTGATCAAAGAAACAGGAACACAAAACGAAGATGACAACCCGACACTAATCGAATCTAATACAAAAAGTGAGCAGAAACAACTGGATTGAACTATTGACAAAGATGCGTGTAACCGTACCTGATTCTGGGTCAATTCGAAGGGTGTTAGACCGCTCTAGACCGTCGCGTGGACCTCCTCTCCTAAGACTGTAGTGGCGGCAGTAGGGTTGTGTGATTGTTTATGTGTAAAGTGATTTGGAAAGGAGGTGTGCAGCCTCTTATATGACGGCAGGCAGAATGTGACGGTGTGAGTGAGTGTTTGAGGGTTTCTCAAATCTCGTGGGCTGCTTAAGAGTTGTACACGCTTCACGAGGCCCACTCCCCTTTACCCAAGGTCTCTAGTTCGAACCCCCACATAGACAAATACCAACATCAAACGATCCCAAGTTCGAACCCCCACAAGGCACGTAACAAGTATTAAACGATTACTTATTTAACAAGTATTAAAACGTAGGATGTGACACCCTAGGTTGCACGAAAACGGACACGGACACGGACACGGACACAGACACGACACGGACACGGGACACGGCACCCCGATTTTTTTAGGACACGGGACACGGCAAAAAAAATCAATATACATATTAAAATAAAGGGAATTTAAAGTCCATTACAACCAACATCTAAACTTTGGTCATTTGAAGGTAACAAAGTCATAAAATGACAACCAATACTAATGTCTTATACGTCAAAATCAAATATGTCTTACAAAATAGAAAATTCCCTACAAAATAAATAATAAGCATGAATGATTTAAGGATTATAACTCGTCTTTTAAATTCTCGAAATTTAATTAGAAATCTCAATTAGAACAATGCAAGTTTATTTAGATTCTGAGGTGATATTTAATAAGCCGACCATCAATTTAATATTTTAATTGAAATAAACTACTCACATATAGTGCCATCTATTAGGGGTGTTCATGGTTAACCGAACCGAAAAACCCAAAACCGTACAATTATTTCGGTGCGATTAACCGAACCGAATTAATATAATGGTTCGGTGAACTGAATCGGTTCAATAAACTATAACTCAGTTTGGTGTCGGTTCATGGTTGCATAAACCACGGTTCAACGAACCGAATCGGTAGGCCAAAATTATTTGTAGAAAGATAGCTGACCAAAGTTGGGCTGGCCCATATTAAATAGAGATATAAACCCTAATTACCTTCATAAACATAAGAGCCTCACTGCCTCATCCTCCCTCTTCCTCAAAAAAGAAAATAATTCACAGCCTCTTCCTCACAATCTCACAATCATGATCTAGCATCTATCCTTTTACACATAGTAACTTATTTATTTACTTACTTACTCTATTTTATTTTATTTTATTTTTGAATCAATTATCTTCATTATAAATAGTCCTTACACACCCATCATTTCAAATAATTGTCAAACTCCAAACAAAACAAGGTGGCGGCGCCCGGCGCCCGGCGAGGGTGACGACAGTGACGACAGTGACGAAATGACGAGTGGACTGTGGAATTGGGGTTTGCAAATTGCAATTAGAACGAATTAGGTTTTCAATTAGAATGAATTCTAATTTCTGAATTAGGAATTTTGCGGTTTTCTTTACATTAGGCGTGTCTCAGGGACACGGACCGTGTCTGTAATAAAAAGACCGTGTCGGACACGTTAGGCTCAAAAAAAAACCGGCGACACGGTTTTTGAGGTGTCCGACACGTTTGGAGCCGTGTCCCACGCGTGTCCGTGTCCGACACGTGTCGGACACGCGGAGACAAAATTTTTGCCGTGTCCGTGCTTCATAGGTGACACCCCGCGATTTAGCATAAAAATAAACAAATAATTTGCAGCGAAAATACGATACTTTTAAAACTTTTCGACATATTTATTAAAACTTTTTCGCGGAATATCAAAACAACATGCGGAAGACTAAAAACTAATGAGAAAGTATAAATTATACAAAATAACTTAAATAGACGAGGGATAAGGTATCCCATCATAACAACATGAATTAAATCTAAACTAAGCGTAAGGGTAATTGTCGAATTATCAACAATGCTCGTTAGACACACGTCTTCCCCAAACAGCACCAACCTACATTCATGAAACATGAACGCCACAGTCAGTGGGGAGTAACTCAGGGTTCTCCCAGCCATTTTACGTCAGAAAACACGTAAACGGTAATTCTAAACATCTTATACATATGAACATGTATATAATTTCATAAACAATCATATATATTACCAAACATGAACAATATGATCAATGCGTGGGTGATAAGTCAAAAACATGTGAAAACAGCATGAATCAACATGTATAACAAAATTAAAGCCAGCATATGAGATAGTATCAAAATCAAGGAAACATCCAAGCAAAGAATACACATAGTCAGAACGTATAACCACTGCCTCTAACATACCAGAGCGTATAACCACTGCCTCTAGCTACTGGAGCGTATAACCGCTGCCTCCAGTTACGGAGCGTATAACCACTGCCTCCGATTACAAAGCATACAACTATCAAACAACACAAGAATAGAATGAACGTCGTCAGAGCGTATAACCACTGCCTCTGACGTACCAGAGCGTATAACCACTGCATCTGGCTACTGGAGCGTATAACCACTGCCTCCAGCTACGGAGCGTATAACCACTGCCTCCGAATACTATGTATAGCGTATAACCACTGCCTATATGCCTAAGACCTGGCCAGGCCTCTGGATGTAATAACCTACACCGAACGACACACGGGGACCGGGCCGCATAACCACGGACACTGACCAATCCCGAACATAGTTAGATAAACTCCCATAACAGGAGTGGCGTTTGTTCATTGCAGTGATACACAAATCGTATCACCGCTATCTATTCACAACCACGACAACATAACCATTACCAACACAATTTAGGGTGACATAACCGTCACCTAAACACAAGCAAGGCAACATAACCGTCACCCTACCCATCTTAAGATAACATAACCGTCATCAAAACACAATTTAAGCTAACATAACCGTTAACCAACTCATTTACATACAAGAGCCAACAATAGATAAATAAGACAACACTTAAATCCATTTCATACGGGTGAAGAATAAACGGAACTGATTAATAAAACATAAGTCTTAAAAGCGTTTTACATTTCAGCTGTCCTCTGCCGTAAAATTCATAATTAATTCAAATAAAATCGAAATGATACAAGGCCAACTGTATCAGATTAATAAGACTTTTATCTACAATATTTGTCCAATAAACATTTTAAAAATACGAACTTAAAAGGGGGTTATTTTCCGATCTTTGCAGTGTGTCAGAAATCGTCACACAAAATGTATCGCTTCATAAAACGGGTTTAACAAATCATTTTGGGGCAAAGCAAACTTCTAACATCATCTAAACTCTTCAGAGTTTAATTATTGAAAAGTACCAGAATAGTTTCAAAGTATAAAAATGGTTTTCGAAATAATCTTTGAGCTACTGTCCGTTCTGCGAGTATTTCAGCGCAATGTTCGTAAATAATTTATTGTGAAGAAACGACATGCAAGAAAATTACGAAATTTTAGAGGTAGACTCTACACTTAAAATTAACAGGGGTCTTTTTTCAACATTTTTAAAGACGGATACTCTAAGATGTCGAAATAAATTGTACAAGCCATTGGACAGATTTGTCAAGGTGCTGAAACTTTATCAAATAACCAAAGTAAACCAAGCATTATGAACTTGAAAGACTATCAAACTAATCATCCTCAAAGATCACAGCCTCATTTAACAATACAATCAATAATGAATTTCCAACTAGAATATCACCCAACACAACCATGCAAAATGAAATTCATCCGAACATATGATTTATGAACTTAATCATGTAACTATTTAACCGAACACAATTCTAGTATAATAAACATTACTAGCATATAGAACACATGAAAACATAGACGATAAGTCGAGTAACCCATCACCGTTACCTTATAGATCTTCAATAAGCATGATTTTGAATCAAAGCCACTCCGGTTAGGACAACCGAACTAGCTACACATAAATAAACGAGTTAGCATTCAAATTCGTGCCTTAAAGGCCACGACCAGAGGGTAGAAAGGAAGTTATATGATTCTTTTCTTACCTAGAAAGATGGAGGGCGAGGAGAGGAAGAGATAGGCGCGAAAATCGTCGAAAACGGATAAGAAACAAAGATTATACGATCATTTTAAGGTTGAAGGTAAAGATTGTAACAATGGTGTTTGTGTTTTGTGTTTGGGTGTGTTTGTGCTGAAAAAAATAAGGAATGAAGAAGAAGGAAAGAGGAGGGGAAAGACCTTGGGCTTCAAGGCAAAATTGGTGTATTAAGACAAGTGTCCCAAAGGACAAGTGGAATAAGTAAAGAGTAAGCCACGAGCGAGATTATGTTAGTGGATAGTCCGTGACAGTCTTTCGTATTATCGGCATAATTTCCTCCACAGAACTCTGATTGAGGTCTTTTTGGTGGAGTTGGAAATTTAAGAGAAAGAGCTAAAACTTTTATTTTATAACCAAGAGCTAAATATGCCTTTAAAATATCTTAAAGTTAGTAACAAGAACAGAGTGACGTTTCAAAAGTTTAAGGAGTATAAGTGTAAGACGGACATATTAATATAATTATCAAAAACGATAAATTTTAAAAGGAATTTTATTTATTGTGGAACATTATTATTACTAAAATAAGACTTTAATAATATATAATGACTTGGAAATTACGGGGTGTTACAATCACCTCACCTTTTAAAAAGTTTCGTCCTCGAAACTTGAAAGTAGAAAATCGGTAAGTTGTACAGACAAGGTAAATAACCAAAGCATTTACCAAAATTTAATATTACAAAACTTAGATTTATTTCAAAGACTTCAAACAGAAAAGTTTCCAAAGGCACAAGTCCTCGTCAATGGAACAAGAGGATTTTCGTTGCGCATTCATGAAGACGACATTCCAAATCAAGGACTAGTCTAAAACCAAATCATAGCATGCGTCGACAAGCGTAATACGAGTTATTAGTCGTCTCCAATAACAAGTCTTACATCAAATCAACGATAAAACCAATCAAAATTATAAACCATTTCAAGCTTTTTTTGAAAATATGTCATTTCGAAAGTAAACTTCCATTTTTGAAACCGTGAGAGCTTCCTTGATATTTGAAATTGCTGGAGTTCTTCTTGCATGGCAACTATCCAGTCTGGTTCTGTGAGAGCTTCCTTGATATTTGAAGGTTCAATGGTGGAGAGAAAGGAGTAGAATGAGCAAAAGTTATTTAAGCTCCTTCGAGTTTGAACTCCATCTGTCAGGCTTCCTATGACATTGTCCAAAGGATGAGAGCCTTTGTATCTCCAGTTCCTTGATTGATCATTTGCATTCCCTGAACTTGACTCGGGATCTTGACTTGTTCCCCCTGAATCCAAACCTGGGTTTATAGTAGGGTCAGGTATAACTCTGGCCTCTTCCCTTTGGTTTTGATTCAAAGTTACAGCTTCATTAGCTGTAACTCTGGGTTCCAAGTCATTGGTTTGAGAGTTATCTACAGTATCATCAACTGTAGTTTCATCTCTCGTACCATTTTCTCCCAAGTTGAGTTCATCATGAATTCCTTGAGGTTCTCCTTCTTCAACTTCCATTTCAGGAGGATCTTCCCTTGATAACCTGAAATCAGGTTCGTCTAGGTTTTCCTCTATATCCTGTAATGGCTTATCAAAGACATTATTCTCATCAAAGATAACATGAATACTTTCCTCTATGCATAAAGTACGTTTGTTAAAAACTTTGTAAGCTTTACTATGATCTGAATATCCTATAAAGATTGCTTCATCGCTTCTAGGGTCGAACTTGCTTAGTCTGTTTTTACCATTGTTGTGAACAAAGCATTTACTACCAAAACATCTTAAATGAGATATGTTTGGTTTACGACCTCGAAGAAGTTCATAAGGTGTCTTTTTAAGGATAGGTCTAATCATAGCACGGTTATGAATATAGCAAGCTGTACTTATAGCCTCAGCCCAAAACTTTCTAGGTAGGCCACTACAAAGAAGCATTGTTCGAGCCATGTCTTCTAGGGTTCTGTTCATTCGTTCTACGACTCCATTTTGTTGTGGGGTTCTAGGGGCCGAGAAGTTATGTCCAACACCATTGGTTTTACAGAACTCAATAAAAGCATGATTGTCGAACTCAGTTCCATGATCAGTACGGATTGTTACTAGGTTTGATTTATATTTGTTTTGGACAAGTTTCATGAGACTAACAAATTCATCGAATGTTTCGTCTTTAGAATGAAGAAAGATTGGCCAAACAAATCTAGAGTAATCATCAACTAGAACGAAAACGTACCTGGAACCACCTCTGCTTCTTACCTTCATAGGGCCACATAGATCCATGTGTACAAGTTCAAGAGCTTGTTCTGTGCTTACCATTCTTTTTGGCTTAAAGGATGATCTGACGTGTTTACATCGAGCGCATGTGTCACACATCTTTTCTTGATCAAATTTGATCTTTGGAAGACCTTCGACCAAGTCCCATCTTTTCAGCTTACTTAGAATAGGTGAGCTAATATGACCAAATCTCTTGTGCCATAGACATGGATCATCTAACGTAACTTTCATGCATGATAGAGAATCAGTAGGTACAACATTTAAATCAATCATATAAACATTTTTCATCCTATGACCTTCAAGTATTACTTTACTGGTGCCTTCTAAGATTATACGACATATATCTGAATGAAAAACCACTTTATTTCCTTTGTCACATAATTGAGATATACTGATAAGATTGTGTTTGAGACCACTTACAAGGTATACATCATTTATAGCATGAGAAGATGAAATACCTATCTTACCAATTCCGATGATCTTTCCCTTTTTGTTATCACCAAATGTGACTTTACCTCCATCAAAGGGTTTAAGGGTTTGAAATAGATTTACGTCGCCTGTCATATGTCTTGAGCATCCACTGTCGAGATACCATAGGTTGTTTTCCTTGGCGACAAACTGCACGAATAAGTTCAAAGATAGGATTTAGGTACCCAAGCATACTTGGGTCCTTTGTTGTTAGTAATCACAAATACATCTTCCTTCTTAACCCAGACTTGTCTTACATAGGTCTTTCTATATTGGTAGTAGTTGGGTTTTGATGTTTTGTGTAGGTCTTAGTTTGGACTCTAGGTGACCAATTTTTGTGTGTTGCTTGTTGAGGAGTTTGTTTGGTTCTATTTTTCTTTTCTTCGTAGTCAAATGTCATGTCATAGAACCATCTGTGGTCGATGTTTCTTTCCTCAGTTTTGTTATCATTATCATCAGAGACAGAAATAGTGTCGTTTGGAATTCCTAAGGATTTAACAAACTTGACTCCGGTTTTAAAATCTTGTGCGTGTTTTACACAGTTTTCTCGGAGGTGTCCAGTATGGCCACAATAAGTGCATATTAAATACTCAGGAAGATCGGCATATTTTCTTCTTCTAAAGTCTCTGTCTGTTGGGCTTTGCTTACACTTTGAGTGATCCCTTCTTCCATAACACTCGTGTCCTAACCCCATCTTCATGTTGTTGTCGGATTGTTCAGTTAGAAAGTTTAGAACGTTAGTGCTTCCTTCCCACTTATCGTGAACTTTCCGAGCATGAAGAAGGAGGTCTTTTAAGGAGTCTATTTCTTTCTTACATTCACTATGGTCAGTGTTGTTAGACTCTTTTAGGTTTTGAATGTCTTTATGAAAGTCGGACACAATTTTGTCATGTTCCTTCTTGATTTTAGATAGATTGAATTCTAGATCCATAATTTTGCTTTCGAGAATCTCAACTTCTTCCAGATGAGTCTCATCTTCGACCATAATCGAAGATTCTGACTTAAGGCGTTCATTAGCCTTTCTTAATTCTGAAGTTATAGCTTCATTAGCTATAACTTTATATTGAAGCTCTTTAATGTTGAGTTTTAGTTTTGAGGTTATAGCTTCATTAGCTATAACTTTAGACTCAAGAACCTTTTTCTCAGACATAACTGTTTCCAACTTAGCATTTGCTTCAATGCTTATTTTGGATTTCAGTTTCTTAGCTTTGGCCTTTAGAAGTTGATTTTCCTCAGCAATATCGAGGATCTGTTCTTTCAAGTCATCTAACTCAAGACTTTGTTTATGACATTGGTCTAGGGTTTTCTCAAAATATTTAACCAACATAGCCTTAGATAAATTTTTAACTTGACTTTTGAGTTGAAGAAAATTTACCTCTTCATCGTCGTCGTCGTCGTCTGAGTCGGATTCTCCAAGGAGACACATATGGGATGCGTCGTCTTCGTTGTTGTCGTTTGAGTTTAGATCTAGGCTGACGTTGCTTAGGCATAGGTTTGCTACCTCATCCTCTTCTGAGTCCTCGTCATCCTCGGATTCTAATTCTCCCCAACACGACGCAAGCATTACTTTCTTGAACTCCGTTTTGGTCTTTTCTCTTTTAAACTTATCTTTGATTTTGTCCCAACTTGGACAGTCTTTGATCAAGTGGTCTTGTTGACCACACTTGAAACATCCTCTTTTGAAGAATGTTTGTTTTGTGTCAGTTTTCTTTTTGTCGACTGTTTTGTTGTTAGGGTTTTTGTATTTTCCCTTGAAGACAGCCTTTTTAAAACATCTTGCGAATAGAACTGTCTCGTCTTCTAGTTCTTCTTCACACACTTCACTTGTGGAGGCTTGTAAAGCGACTCCCTTTCCTTTGGAATCATCATCGTTTTTATTTAGTATGATCTCGTGTGCCATTAAGGATCCAATCAACTCTTGGTAAGTGATTTTAGATAAATCACGTGCTTCCTCTATGGCCGTGACCTTAGGTTGCCACTTTTTGGTGAGACTCCTAAGAATCTTACGAATGATATCCTCAGAATCGATCTTTTTGCCAAGGTTCCGCAGTTCATTAATAATACAAGAAAATCGTGCAGACATGCTATCAATAGATTCATTCTTTTCCATATTGAAAAGTTCATATCTTTGAACGAGCAAGTCTATACGATGTTTCCTGACTGCGGATGTTCCTTCATAAGCAAGTTCGAGACTATCCCATATTTCCTTAGCGGAACTACAAGATGAGAATCTATCGAATTCTGAGGTTATCATACCGTTCTGTAGGAGGCTCATGGCCTTAGAGTTTTTCTCTGCAATTTTGTAGTCATTTTCCACATAATCGCTTTCCATCTTTTCATAGGTTGTTCCATTGGCGGCGGCGACCAAGATCTTCTTTGGTCCAGTTTGGATGATCTTCCAACATTCCCAATCACAACCCTTGATGTAATGAGTCATCATATTTTTCCATAAACTATAGTTTTTGCCATCGAAGATAGGGCACTTGAGATGCTTGGAATCCATTGATGAAAGAGTATATAATATAGAATCAATAGAAGGATCAAAACTCACGCGGCTAGGCGATCAAGAGCACGAGGCTCTGATACCAATTGAAGAGTCTATTGATATGATATACTCAAGAAGGGGGGGTTGAATTGAGTATGCCTTCTTTTTAAATCTTCTTTTATGTGTGTAAGTTTGTATGATGATCGTTGAGTAGAGCAAGTAATAAAGAGAGACACGATATTTTTGAAGTGGTTCAGTCTCACACTTTGAGACCTACGTCCACTATTCTCGATTAATAAAATTAGTACCAACTCTGGATTACAATTTTATCAACCCTACTCGTGCGACTTTGATGTTAGTCACAACTCTATCTAGATACCGTTAAATATCTAGCTACAACAAATACCGTTAAATATTTGCCTTACAATGAGTACCGCTAAATACTCGTTCTATCTTACGTTAATAAGATAAAGTCTTCAATGTTTCTTGATGTCACAATCTTGAATGAATAAGATCAATGCTTGAGCACTTGAATCTTGAATCGGATATGACAATGATAAGCTCGAACTTGAAGAATATAATCGGCGGTTTCTCTCTTTGATTTGCGTGATTATGTGTGTATGTATTTCGTGTATTTTAATGTATCATGGTAGTCTATTTATATAGAATATGTATCTAGGTAATTCAAACCCTATATGATTTAGGAATATTACTAAAACTAGAATACTAGTCTTTTAGTAATACTACCTTAAATCTAATCTTAATATATTTAGGAAAGATTTAATAATATACTTTAAGTATTATATAAGGAATTAATTTCCTAATTCATATTTAGGAAAGATCTTTATATAATAAACAATTAGTATCCTTATTAAATCAACTTCCTAAACCATGTCAAAGATAATAAAATATATTACCATAATATAATCTTAGTTTGTTTAGGACATTAAATAAATACATAATATTTATTTAAATTAATCCTACACGAATTATGGTAAACATGACATATCACACGTTTTCCAAAAGTCGAAACAAACTACATTTAGATTATATATATTTGACAATAAAGATCATATAAAAATCCTTAGTTTATTTTAGTAATAAATAATTATCTCATAAGACAATTATTTATTCCTTATTTAACTTAAAGATATTTTATATAATCCTATTAAGATCAACAATTCTATTTATTAAAATAGAATACCAATTAAACACTAATTCTACACGACACAGATTTGGAAACAAACGTTTCAACTTAAACACATATATATTCCGATCATTTCTTCATGATATAGAGTTACAGCTACGGGCTATAACTAGAACCAATCTTGTACTAAAGCTATAGCTGATAAATATAACTTTAGTTCATTATGCGCGCTTGTGATCTTCTATCGATCTTCGATTTAGTCAACTCATTGACTAATATGCTTGAATCTTTTATACTTGATAGATGAGATCTCTTAAACTAATCTTCTGTACACTTAGCACACGATTATACATACGAGTATATAATATATAAATAGCTAGACTTGTCATTATCAAAACATAAACATATATACTATATATATATTTGAATACATGGTTCAACAAATTCCCCCTTTTTGATGATGGCAAGTCTCTCTTAGATTTTGTGTCTAAATGTATGTTCCCCCTCAATATAATAATGGTCATTCATAGCAAAGATCAACTTAGGGTTTTTATCTTCTATCTATCCCATATCCTTTAAGGACCCTAAGAGACAATGAATTACGACAAGGAGCAAGCTTAGGCAAATTCTAATCTAAGTCGCATATTTCCCCCTCTTGACATCATCGAAAAGATGAGAACAAAGACATGAAACGACTAGAATAATATACGTACGAAACATAAGCAAGCATATAAACGAGTCGAAAAATATGAACATAGAAAATATCATACAAACACATACGTAATGTTAAAAGATACACAACCAATCCGAACATATTATGCCAATGGGCCGAATTAGGAATAATAGAGTATTAAGAAAAATGGGCCTGGCTAGGGTTAGGATAGAATGGCCTGCAAAAGATAGCAAAATAAGATGGGCCAGAATAAAGGAAGGTCAAGTTAGGCCACATCAAAACAATAACTAGGCCGGTTAGGATTAAGAAATCCGAGGTAGGCAAAAAAAATATGGCCTCGGATTCCTAATGGGCCAGGAAAGGGAATTGGGCCACAAAGTTAAAGAGTTTATAAGTCCAACCCAGGACTTAAACAAAACAACAACAAACCAACTTCAATTCTGAAAGCAGAGACGGAAATGACGGATCACGAACGAGAGCTTGAGCCCGGTGTCTTTGCATATGGGTTCACATAATCGGGTCGGGTAAGAAACTCGAGTGTCTCCAACCGATCCAAACAACTCGACACGTTTCTCCCTTGAGCATTTAGAGCCAACTCGAAGTTGAGTATTTTCAATGAAAGCGCCTTAACCGCTTCAAGAGCTTGACTCGCATCTTTGCACAATAACCCGTGATCCCTTACCATAGCACCACCTTGGGACGAGAGGAACGAGAGACGATCACTAATAACAAGCAATTCCGAGCACATGACCGACACTTCCGAACCAATTTTCACCAAATGCTTATCCACTTTCTCCATCCACTCCTTTACCTCAACCTCAAACACACGGCTACCTCCTGCACGACTTCCCGAAGCACCCAAGTTCTCTTTTTCTTGCTTAACTTGGCACAGTCCAATAATTGTATCCATCTTAGCCTCCAAACCTTCAAACGAGGGAGATGGATTTGGATTAGGACCCTCCTCAACCGACTTTCCGAATGCCAAATCAACTCCATCAACCATAATACCCATCAACTTGAGCAACTTATCACACATTCGATCTCGAGGCTTAACACCATAGCTACAATCATCCACAACACCCTTTTTCAACAAGATTTCGGATACCCACATTCCATAAGGAATATCGAGTGTTGAACTTGGTTTTTCTTTGATTAAAACAGAGGAGGTTTGACAAATCTTCGAACACAACAAGAAGGCAAGATTGATTTTGTTTCCTTCTAACCAATGAAATAATACGATAGCTTCAATACTTGACAACTTATCACGACCACCTCTCCTAGGTAGAATCGTGTTCCAAAGATAGTTAACAAACAACTTCAATTTTGGTGAGAATGAATTTGTTAGAAGCGGAGAAATTTCAGTAGCGTTTTCATCAAAGTATTGTTTAATCATCATTTTTTGTTCTCGGGTCACCACCCCCCATTCCTTACGGGTATCAATGTCAAGACCATTTTGACTAAGATAAAAATTTCACAAATATCACCCAAGGATACTTCGACATCCCTTCCATTCAACACAGCTTTCAACACAGATTCACATGGTTTTACAGAGGCAAAGAACTGTACCAATTCAATCGGAAATATCAAACCCGAAAAATTGCTAATATACTCCCACCCTTGAAATACTAAAAATTTCTTAAAGAAAAGCAGAGACTTAGACCCGTCTACCCAAGATGTCGGGTAAAACCGACCCGCATGAATGGAATAAGGAAGGAGACGGTCAATAAGCATACCTTCGTACTTAGTCATGCGAACTCGCTCGAGACCCTCCTTAGTAGCTTCGACGGAGTATTCTTTGAACAGAGGACGAGGATTCATGGAATCGCTTTCTTGCATGTCGTCCGAAACAGAAGAGGCAACTCGATTAAGTTTGCGACGTTTTCCGTTGTCTGGGGTTGGACCGGCGGTGGCAATGGGTGTCGGAGATGGTGGTGGTGAAGGGGTTGGTGAAGGTGGAGTCGGTTTCTTTTGTTGAGAGCGGGTTGCACGAGATGGAGGCATTATGAGAATGGTGATTTAAGTCGATGGTTGTTGGTGGAGGTTTTGAGGATGTTTTAATGGAGATTTGGGTTTTGTGGAGGTTTGAGAGTATTAATGGGTTTTACAAATTTTATGACGGTAATAATGGAGGAAGGTGAGGTAAGTTGAGGGAGTTGGGGTAATAATGGGAAAGGGGTAAAGGTCAAAGGCTAGGATTAGTAGGGGGGTACGTGGCAGGTGGTAGTGGGATAGGTTTGGGTGGAGACGTGGCACAGGGGGGACCATCACACACACTTTGTGTGTTTAATTTTAGGTAACTTTATTGTTTTGTTTTTGTAATATTTGAATATTATTATTTTGTATATATTGTAATATGTATGTTGTGGGGAAATTATAATATGTGACGTAATATTATTGTGAGATCGATTGTGCACACATTCATATGTAAATCGTATAATATAACTATAATCACATAATTTTTCATCGAGTATACACATACATATGCAGCGGAGTATACGGACACAGTCATATAATCTCATCTAAACCGTAGTCAATCATTGGGTTATTTTTGCTTTTAAGATTTGATTAGGTGCCACCGATTAAACCAATTTCCAATCGCAAAGTCTCAAAGCGTTCTCTAGCCAATGGTTTAGTGAAGATATCTGCCCATTGTTTTTCCGTACTACAAAATTCCAATTTTATATTTTTCTTGTCAACATGGTCTCTTAGAAAGTGGTGTCTAATTTCAATATGTTTGGTCCTCGAGTGCTGGGCTGGGTTTTTAGATATAATTATAGCACTCGTATTATCACATAATATAGGCACACATCCAACATCAACACCATAATCATGTAACTGTTGTTTTAACCATAAAAGTTGAGAACATACCAGTGCGGCTGCAATATATTCTGCTTCAGCAGTTGATAGGGCGACAGAATTTTGTTTCTTGGATCCCCAAGATATAATACAAGGACCTACAAAGGTAGCAAGTCCGGAGGTACTTTTTCTGTCTAAAGAACATCCTGCATAATCCGCATCTGAATATCCTACTAGGTTAAAGTGACAGTCCTAGGATACCATAGATATAATTTTGAGGTTCCGATTAGGTATCTCAAAATTCTCTTAACTGCAATCATGTGTGATTCTTTTGGTGCAGATTGGAATCTCGCACAAACACAGACACTAAACATTATATCTGGACGACTTGCTGTAAGATAAAGAAGTGAGCCAATCATACCTCGGTAAGTTGTTTCGTCTACAGACTTACCATCTTCGTCTTTGGTTAGCTTCTTATCTGTGACCATTGGAGTAGGCATTGCATGAGAGGTTTCCATTCCGAATTTCTTTAGCAACTCTTTGACGTATTTTTGTTGATGAACCTTGATTCCTTCTTCAGTTTGTTGTATTTGAAGTCCAAGGAAGAACTTTAGTTCTCCCATCATACTCATCTCAAACTTAGAAGTCACCAACTCAGAGAAGTACTTGCACAACTTTTTATTAGTTGAGCCAAAAATAATATCGTCAACATAGATCTGAACGAGTAGTAGATCTGAGTTTTCACTTTTAAGAAATAGGGTTTTGTCCACAGATCTTCTCTTGAATCCACTCTCCAATAGGAACTTTGATAATCTGTCGTACCATGCTCTAGGTGCTTGTTTCAGACCATAGAGAGCTTTGTCCAATTTGAATACATGATCCTTGAGTTTGCTGTCAGGAAATCCAGGAGGTTGTTCAACAAATACTTCCTCTTGGAGATAACCATTAAGAAAGGTTGTCTTAACGTCCATCTGAAAAAGCTTCATTCCTTTGTGTGCTGCAAATGCAATGAGTAGTCTTATTGCCTCAAGACGAGCAACATGAGCAAAGGTTTTGTCATAATCGATCCCTTCCTGTTGGTTGTATCCTTGAACTACTAGTCTGGCCTTATTTCGCACAATGACTCCAGTGTCATCCAATTTGTTTCTAAATACCCATCTAGTTCCAATGACAGTTCTGTCCTTAGGTCGAGGAACAAGATGCCAAACTTTGTTTCTTTCAAATTGCTGGAGTTCTTCTTGCATGGCAACTATCCAGTCTGGTTCTGTGAGAGCTTCCTTGATATTTGAAGGTTCAATGGTGGAGAGAAAGGAGTAGAATGAGCAAAAGTTATTTAAGCTCCTTCGAGTTTGAACTCCATCTGTCAGGCTTCCTATGACATTGTCCAAAGGATGAGAGCCTTTGTATCTCTAGTTCCTTGATTGATCATTTGCATTCCCTGAACTTGACTCGGGATCTTGACTTGTTCCCCCTGAATCCAAACCTGGGTTTATAGTAGGGTCAGGTATAACTCTGGCCTCTTCCCTTTGGTTTTGATTCAAAGTTACAGCTTCATTAGCTGTAACTCTGGGTTCCAAGTCATTGGTTTGAGAGTTATCTACAGTATCATCAACTGTAGTTTCATCTCTCGTACCATTTTCTCCCAAGTTGAGTTCATCATGAATTCCTTGAGGTTCTCCTTCTTCAATTTCCATTTCAGGAGGATCTTCCCTTGATAACCTGAAATCAGGTTCGTCTAGGTTTTCCTCTATATCCTGTAATGGCTTATCGAAGACATTATTCTCATCAAAGATAACATGAATACTTTCCTCTATGCATAAAGTACGTTTGTTAAAAACTTTGTAAGCTTTACTATGATCTGAATATCCTATAAAGATTGCTTCATCGCTTCTAGGGTCGAACTTGCTTAGTCTGTTTTTACCATTGTTGTGAACAAAGCATTTACTACCAAAACATCTTAAATGAGATATGTTTGGTTTACGACCTCGAAGAAGTTCATAAGGTGTCTTTTTAAGGATAGGTCTAATCATAGCACGGTTATGAATATAGCAAGCTGTACTTATAGCCTCAGCCCAAAACTTTCTAGGTAGGCCACTACAAAGAAGCATTGTTCGAGCCATGTCTTCTAGGGTTCTGTTCATTCGTTCTACGACTCCATTTTGTTGTGGGGTTCTAGGGGCCGAGAAGTTATGTCCAACACCATTGGTTTTACAGAACTCAATAAAAGCATGATTGTCGAACTCAGTTCCATGATCAGTACGGATTGTTACTAGGTTTGATTTATATTTGTTTTGGACAAGTTTCATGAGACTAACAAATTCATCGAATGTTTCGTCTTTAGAATATAGAAAGATTGGCCAAACAAATCTAGAGTAATCATCAACTAGAACGAAAACGTACCTGGAACCACCTCTGCTTCTTACCTTCATAGGGCCACATAGATCCATGTGTACAAGTTCAAGAGCTTGTTCTGTGCTTACCATTCTTTTTGGCTTAAAGGATGATCTGACGTGTTTACATCGAGCGCATGTGTCACACATCTTTTCTTGATCAAATTTGATCTTTGGAAGACCTTCGACCAAGTCCCATCTTTTCAGCTTACTTAGAATAGGTGAGCTAATATGACCAAATCTCTTGTGCCATAGACATGGATCATCTAACGTAACTTTCATGCATGATAGAGAATCAGTAGGTACAACATTTAAATCAATCATATAAACATTTTTCATCCTATGACCTTCAAGTATTACTTTACTGGTGCCTTCTAAGATTATACGACATATATCTGAATGAAAAACCACTTTATTTCCTTTGTCACATAATTGAGATATACTGATAAGATTGTGTTTGAGACCACTTACAAGGTATACATCATTTATAGCATGAGAAGATGAAATACCTATCTTACCAATTCCGATGATCTTTCCCTTTTTGTTATCACCAAATGTGACTTTACCTCCATCAAAGGGTTTAAGGGTTTGAAATAGATTTACGTCGCCTGTCATATGTCTTGAGCATCCACTGTCGAGATACCATAGGTTGTTTTCCTTGGCGACAAACTGCACGAATAAGTTCAAAGATAGGATTTAGGTACCCAAGCATACTTGGGTCCTTTGTTGTTAGTAATCACAAATACATCTTCCTTCTTAACCCAGACTTGTCTTACATAGGTCTTTCTATATTGGTAGTAGTTGGGTTTTGATGTTTTGTGTAGGTCTTAGTTTGGACTCTAGGTGACCAATTTTTGTGTGTTGCTTGTTGAGGAGTTTGTTTGGTTCTATTTTTCTTTTCTTCGTAGTCAAATGTCATGTCATAGAACCATCTGTGGTCGATGTTTCTTTCCTCAGTTTTGTTATCATTATCATCAGAGACAGAAATAGTGTCGTTTGGAATTCCTAAGGATTTAACAAACTTGACTCCGGTTTTAAAATCTTGTGCGTGTTTTACACAGTTTTCTCGGAGGTGTCCAGTATGGCCACAATAAGTGCATATTAAATACTCAGGAAGATCGGCATATTTTCTTCTTCTAAAGTCTCTGTCTGTTGGGCTTTGCTTACACTTTGAGTGATCCCTTCTTCCATAACACTCGTGTCCTAACCCCATCTTCATGTTGTTGTCGGATTGTTCAGTTAGGAAGTTTAGAACGTTAGTGCTTCCTTCCCACTTATCGTGAACTTTCCGAGCATGAAGAAGGAGGTCTTTTAAGGAGTCTATTTCTTTCTTACATTCACTATGGTCAGTGTTGTTAGACTCTTTTAGGTTTTGAATGTCTTTATGAAAGTCGGACACAATTTTGTCATGTTCCTTCTTGATTTTAGATAGATTGAATTCTAGATCCATAATTTTGCTTTCGAGAATCTCAACTTCTTCCAGATGAGTCTCATCTTCGACCATAATCGAAGATTCTGACTTAAGGCGTTCATTAGCCTTTCTTAATTCTGAAGTTATAGCTTCATTAGCTATAACTTTATATTGAAGCTCTTTAATGTTGAGTTTTAGTTTTGAGGTTATAGCTTCATTAGCTATAACTTTAGACTCAAGAACCTTTTTCTCAGACATAACTGTTTCCAACTTAGCATTTGCTTCAATGCTTATTTTGGATTTCAGTTTCTTAGCTTTGGCCTTTAGAAGTTGATTTTCCTCAGCAATATCGAGGATCTGTTCTTTCAAGTCATCTAACTCAAGACTTTGTTTATGACATTGGTCTAGGGTTTTCTCAAAATATTTAACCAACATAGCCTTAGATAAATTTTTAACTTGACTTTTGAGTTGAAGAAAATTTACCTCTTCATCGTCGTCGTCGTCGTCTGAGTCGGATTCTCCAAGGAGACACATATGGGATGCGTCGTCTTCGTTGTTGTCGTTTGAGTTTAGATCTAGGCTGACGTTGCTTAGGCATAGGTTTGCTACCTCATCCTCTTCTGAGTCCTCGTCATCCTCGGATTCTAATTCTCCCCAACACGACGCAAGCATTACTTTCTTGAACTCCGTTTTGGTCTTTTCTCTTTTAAACTTATCTTTGATTTTGTCCCAACTTGGACAGTCTTTGATCAAGTGGTCTTGTTGACCACACTTGAAACATCCTCTTTTGAAGAATGTTTGTTTTGTGTCAGTTTTCTTTTTGTCGACTGTTTTGTTGTTAGGGTTTTTGTATTTTCCCTTGAAGACAGCCTTTTTAAAACATCTTGCGAATAGAACTGTCTCGTCTTCTAGTTCTTCTTCACACACTTCACTTGTGGAGGCTTGTAAAGCGACTCCCTTTCCTTTGGAATCATCATCGTTTTTATTTAGTATGATCTCGTGTGCCATTAAGGATCCAATCAACTCTTGGTAAGTGATTTTAGATAAATCACGTGCTTCCTCTATGGCCGTGACCTTAGGTTGCCACTTTTTGGTGAGACTCCTAAGAATCTTACGAATGATATCCTCAGAATCGATCTTTTTGCCAAGGTTCCGCAGTTCATTAATAATACAAGAAAATCGTGCAGACATGCTATCAATAGATTCATTCTTTTCCATATTGAAAAGTTCATATCTTTGAACGAGCAAGTCTATACGATGTTTCCTGACTGCGGATGTTCCTTCATAAGCAAGTTCGAGACTATCCCATATTTCCTTAGCGGAACTACAAGATGAGAATCTATCGAATTCTGAGGTTATCATACCGTTCTGTAGGAGGCTCATGGCCTTAGAGTTTTTCTCTGCAATTTTGTAGTCACTTTCCACATAATCGCTTTCCATCTTTTCATAGGTTGTTCCATTGGCGGCGGCGACCAAGATCTTCTTTGGTCCAGTTTGGATGATCTTCCAACATTCCCAATCACAACCCTTGATGTAATGAGTCATCATATTTTTCCATAAACTATAGTTTTTGCCATCGAAGATAGGGCACTTGAGATGCTTGGAATCCATTGATGAAAGAGTATATAATATAGAATCAATAGAAGGATCAAAACTCACGCGGCTAGGCGATCAAGAGCACGAGGCTCTGATACCAATTGAAGAGTCTATTGATATGATATACTCAAGAAGGGGGGGTTGAATTGAGTATGCCTTCTTTTTAAATCTTCTTTTATGTGTGTAAGTTTGTATGATGATCGTTGAGTAGAGCAAGTAATAAAGAGAGACACGATATTTTTGAAGTGGTTCAGTCTCACACTTTGAGACCTACGTCCACTATTCTCGATTAATAAAATTAGTACCAACTCTGGATTACAATTTTATCAACCCTACTCGTGCGACTTTGATGTTAGTCACAACTCTATCTAGATACCGTTAAATATCTAGCTACAACAAATACCGTTAAATATTTGCCTTACAATGAGTACCGCTAAATACTCGTTCTATCTTACGTTAATAAGATAAAGTCTTCAATGTTTCTTGATGTCACAATCTTGAATGAATAAGATCAATGCTTGAGCACTTGAATCTTGAATCGGATATGACAATGATAAGCTCGAACTTGAAGAATATAATCGGCGGTTTCTCTCTTTGATTTGCGTGAATATGTGTGTATGTATTTCGTGTATTTTAATGTATCATGGTAGTCTATTTATATAGAATATGTATCTAGGTAATTCAAACCCTATATGATTTAGGAATATTACTAAAACTAGAATACTAGTCTTTTAGTAATACTACCTTAAATCTAATCTTAATATATTTAGGAAAGATTTAATAATATACTTTAAGTATTATATAAGGAATTAATTTCCTAATTCATATTTAGGAAAGATCTTTATATAATAAACAATTAGTATCCTTATTAAATCAACTTCCTAAACCATGTCAAAGATAATAAAATATATTACCATAATATAATCTTAGTTTGTTTAGGACATTAAATAAATACATAATATTTATTTAAATTAATCCTACACGAATTATGGTAAACATGACATATCACACGTTTTCCAAAAGTTGAAACAAACTACATTTAGATTATATATATTTGACAATAAAGATCATATAAAAATCCTTAGTTTATTTTAGTAATAAATAATTATCTCATAAGACAATTATTTATTCCTTATTTAACTTAAAGATATTTTATATAATCCTATTAAGATCAACAATTCTATTTATTAAAATAGAATACCAATTAAACACTAATTCTACACGACACAGATTTGGAAACAAACGTTTCAACTTAAACACATATATATTCCGATCATTTCTTCATGATATAGAGTTATAGCTACGGGCTATAACTAGAACCAATATTGTACTAAAGCTATAGCTGATAAATATAACTTTAGTTCATTATGCGCGCTTGTGATCTTCTATCGATCTTCGATTTAGTCAACTCATTGACTAATATGCTTGAATCTTTTATACTTGATAGATGAGATCTCTTAAACTAATCTTCTGTACACTTAGCACACGATTATACATACGAGTATATAATATATAAATAGCTAGACTTGTCATTATCAAAACATAAACATATATATTATATATATATTTGAATACATGGTTCAACAAATCCTTTTGTTATTAACGTTGTAGACATTATTAGACGAGTCGGAAGTTTCCAAAACATAGATTCCATTAATTGAATTGGTACGGCCAACTACCATGTCATTCTTAGAAATTACACAACAATTGTCTTTAATGGAAAAATTATATCCCTCAATGTCTAACATTGCAACAGAAATAATGTTTTTGGAAAGAGACGGTACAAAATAACAATTATTAAGTTTTAGCTCGTATCCAGTCGTCAAGGCAAGAGTGCAAGTTCCTTTTGAAGTGGCCGCTACCCGAGCTCCATTTCCAAGTCGGAGATCCATATCACCCTTGTCCACCTTCTCCACTTCTCTTAAACCCTGCAAACGATTACAAAGGTGAGAACCACATCCGGTATCCAATACCCATGATGTGTTAGATGTAAAATTTATGTCAATAACAAAAATTTCAGATTTGGAATTACCTAACGGAATCATAGACCTTCTTGGATATGACGTAAGTATTTGGGGCAATTCCTCCTCCAATGGCCCATGACACTACAATAGTGGCATCGCCCTTTTTCTAACTTTCTCTTCTTCTTCTTATTCTTTGCAAGACATTTCTTGCTAGAACTCCCACTGGCTTCATCATAAGCCCTTTCTTTAGAGTACAAGGCATCCAATTCTTCATTTAGCTCATCTATATAAGCCATGTCAAGAAGTGGTCCCCTTTTGGGAGGTGGGAAAGAAGTAATAAACTTAACACTGCCATCCGGACCAGTTCCGAAATGAACTTCTCTAGTAGTATCGATGTTGTTTTGGTTGCAAATATCGTCGAAAACATTGTGACAAGAATCAATAGTGATAGGGTTGAATGAATCCATTGCGATAAAATAACTACAAAAACGGAAAATGAAGGAAAATTAACGTTCATCATTTTAATACTTGTTAAACATTTTAAACAAGTTAAGTATTTACTTAACGATCTCTTACACAATTAAGTAAATAAACCCGAGACCCAAACCCATACTAATCCGGGCATGGTGTAGCCGATTCAACCCGTATTGGTATAATTTGGTGGATTAACCCTTTAATCGGTTCTACTCTTAGAACTCTCGGTCGACAATTTTCTTAAAATTATCTTTAGCCCGAACTTATTGCAGCTACGGTTACGAATACTTTCGTTGAGATCGACCAAATTTCAAGGTGTAATCGTCATTACCCCACTTACCCAACGTGACAATTTTAGTACCCCGGTTTAGCCGAGCCTACATGTTTGTGAAGAAGGGATTCATGGGTCCATACTCTTTGGTAAGGCTAAGTCTCAATATTTTAAACGTAAGAAATCTTATCAATTATTATCTATCTCCTTTTAAGTGAACTAATTAGGTGAATTATCGACAATAAAATGATACGTTGAAGACCCGATACTCGATATGCATGACATGTTAATGGCGATTTGGCTATGCATGCAACATATTAAAACAAAATAAAGCAAACGATAAATTCCTAGTATGGCCTTATCCTAGAAAAGAAATAACAAGAGTACAAATTCGGAAACCAACTCCTTTGGTCTCTTGATCTTGACGAGGCACGAAAATCGAGGCAAACACCGTCTTGATCGGAACTTCATCTGAATGGCACCGACTTCAAGGTTCTCCGGAAATTACAAGAATTACAACTTTTCTAGTCTACTTTATACATTATAAAATAGAAATAAATTACAATTGGGTGATACGAGATCACAAAATTACAACCGAATCGGTAACCCCTTACATTACGGGAAATACCGATTTAAAAAACTAAGGCCATACTAGAATAATTACAAGATTCTAAATAATGCAATATAATATGAAATTCATAAGAAAAACGCAGCAATATATATATATGTTATGAATATGTTCATTTTAATGCCAAATCGCCCTAATAACTTATTATGTCGAAATTAACCCGGTTTTTATGAGATTTTAGCATTTTTAACTCTTTTAAAATGCATAAATTAAAACATAAACAACTTATGTTCTAAATAATATCCCAACACATTTTAGGATACAAAATTAGTCATAAATAATTTTGATAATAATTAACACTTTAATTATATTAATATTGTTCATAATGCCTTAAAATTGCATAACATTTACGTATTAAATCCAAACAAATATAAAATTTCAAAATTTTTGGATTTTATTTTCACTAAAATTCTGAAAATATTACTTTAATATTTATAATGTAAAAATTTTGGTCATTTTATTCGAAATTTAACTCGAAATATCATATATTAATGGCCAAAATCACATCTTAATACGGTTTTCACAATAAAATCGTAAAACATGCTATACAAAATCTTATTGTACCAAATTTTACATACATTAAGTAAAATAAGCATGTGAGGTCGTGTGAAAATTACAAGGCTAGAAACATTTTTCTTTCTATTTTAATCATTTAACTCGATTTTGTCATAAAAATACATATTAACCGATTAAAATCTATATTATGAACAATATATTTTAAATCTCATAAATTATCAATATAACCTAAAAACGTTTTAGGACCAGATTTAATTTACATGCCAAAATGTCGAGCGATATACATATGAATCTATAAATATTAGTTTTGTTTTAAGTCTCAAAAACTCGGAAAAAACTATAAACCGATTAAGCATGCAACAACAATGCTCTGATACCAATTGTTAGGTTCTTATACCTATTTAGTCATACTAATTTTAATTATCTTATAATTAGTAGATCTTATGCATGCTTAACAAAATATATGTCGAGATATATGAGGAAAAACAAGCTCCCTTACATTGATAATCTCGGCTAATATAGGGCACAAGTGAAGTCACCTTCTTCACTTGTTCTTGAGCTTATCACACGGATGATCCTCCTTGAATCTTCAAAGAGATGATGGCCTCCAAAAGATGAACACCAAGACACACTACTCTCAACTATTTGTATGTTATTATGCTAGAATCAACACACAAAATCTCTAGATAGTGTAAGGAGGCTCACGGTTTTAGGGTTAGAAAATATGAATTATTTTTATTTCTTTCTTTTGTTCTCTCTAAACAAAAACCCTAAAAATCAAAGTGAATGAATGAGTAGTATGAACCAAGGAACAAAATCTCCTTTTGTTCTTCCATTTGGTTCGGCCGAGACATGGGTTAGCATGCCCAATGGATTTGCTCTAAATCCTTTCAAATGTTCCTCATGCCTAATTGCATATTAAATGACATGTCTCATACATGTTCCTAACTAATGTATGTAATATTGTATGTTTGTATGTGTGTGACATATCACACGGTCCACACAAACAAAACAGACCCAATACAAATTAGTTAGGACAACTTAGTTTACGTAGTTTAACCTTTAAACTCTTTATCGTAAATTTATAAGTAATTCAAATAATTACATATATTTATTTAATTGCAATTTTATTACTACAACAATTGTAGTTAAAATAACTCATTCAAGTTTAATCATGTTTCTTAAACATATAAATTATAGTGATGACATTTCAATCACTAAAACAATTTATAATCGTATTATAAATTATCTCCTTATTTTATTCATAATCTAGAAATGAACTAACTCGTATCATATACAGTTATTTCATTTATTATTGAGAGAGTTGTCCTAAAGGTGTGACCTAAAGGGATCAACTGGTCACCACCGTCATTACGACAGTAATGTCAAACTCTAGCAAGCCAATCATTACCGATTAATGTTGACCAGTTGACTTATGATAAAGAATCATCCCATGAATATTCTTTTATAGAGATTTGTCAATTTAATATATAATTGACGTGATCACATTATTGTCGAGGACACTTACTCCAACACATTACATGACCTAGTACAATAATATGTAAAAACAACAGAGATTACAACGTTTTAAACCCATCCAATCATGCGATGAAAACTATAATATACACAGGAATTAACAGCGTTGTGGTGAGCATACCAGACTTACTGCCGAAACGAACCACCCTAGGCTAGCCTACAACCACCGTGAGCTGTTGGAGTAAGTGTCCTCGACAATAATGTGATCACGTCAATTATATATTAAATTGACAAATCTCTATAAAAGAATATTCATGGGATGATTCTTTATCATAAGTCAACTGGTCAACATTAATCGGTAATGATTGGCTTACTAGAGTTTGACATTATTGTCGTAATGACGATGGTGACCAGTTGATCCCTTTAGGTCACACCTTTAGGACAACTCTCTCAATAATAAATGAAATAACTGTATATAGATACGAGTTGGATCGTTTCTAGATTATGAATAATATAAGGAGAAAATTTATAATGGGATTGTAAATTGTATTAGTGATCGAAATGTCGTCACTATTATTTATATGTTTATGAAACATGATATCACTTGAATGAATTAATTAACTACAATTGTTGTAGTAATAAAATTGCAATTAAATAAATATAAGTAGTTATTTGAATTACTTATAATTTACGATAAAGAGTTTAAAAGTTAAACCATGGATTACGTAAGCTAAGTTGTCCTAACTAATTTTTATTGGGTCCGTTTTGTTTGTGTGGACCGTGTGATATGTCATACACATACAAACTTACAACATTACATACATTATATTGTTAGGAATATGTGTGAGACATGTCATTTAATGTGCAAATAGGCATGAGAAACATTTGAAAGGATTTAGAGCAAATCCATTGGGCATTCTTACCCATGTCTCTCGGCCGAACCAAAAGGAAGAACAAAAGAGGTTTTGTTCCTTGGTTCATCAACTCAATTCATTCATACTACACACTAGGGTTTATGTTTTAGAGAAAACAAGAGAATAAGAAAGAAAATAAATTCCTTTTCTTCAAAACCCTAACCGTGTGACTCCTCATCAATCTAGAGAGTTTGTGTGTTCATTCTAGCACAATAACATACAAATAATTGAGAGTAGTGTGTCTTGGTGTTCATCTTTTGGAGACCATCTCTTTGAGGGTTCAAGGAGGATCATCCGTGTGATAAGCTCAAGAACAAGTGAAGTAGGTGACTTTACTTGTGCCCTAAAATTGCCGAGAATATCAATGTAAGGGAGCTCATTCTTCCTCCTTAATCTCGACATATTCACATAGTTAAGCATGCATAAGTTCCTTATTATAAGATAATATAAATTAGTATGACTAAGTAGCTATAAAAACCTAACATAAGCGGCTCCTTCTTCTTCTCTGATGTGACGGCTAGGGTTTAGTGTAAAAAGATATGAGTTTGTGTAGGGGTTAGGGTAAGAACTCCTAGCCTATATATGGTGGCAGAATGAGCATTCTGCTTGTGTTACCATTTCGCAGAATGGGCTGCTTTGTTCCTCACGCAAAACGAGGCCCAAATTAGTGATACCACTGATCCCAGGTTCGAGCCTCACTAGCAACATAATACTATTATCATACATTGATGGCCTAGGTCCCCATTTAGAATCTCACGAAGGCTAACTAAGCATACCATTATACGAGTATACACTAGCTTACTTAACGAACAACTACGATTAATTATCGTCGACCCGTAAAAATAATTATATATATTAATAATAACACGGGTTATTACAGTCCTCCCCCCCTTAAAATGAACTTCGTCCCAAAGTTCACCCACTCATATCGTCAAAAATCCATACTCACAACATGACTTATTCAGGTTAAATCATGGAATCTTAGAGAATCGGGTTTGTCGGGGGAAAACACGTGAGAGGCTGGGACAGCGATAGGACGAAAGTGACAGTTGGGGTTGCTGTTAGTGTTTGAAGGTGGGTTTGGTGGTCGGAGGAAATCATCGTGGGGCCAGGGGTTGGGCACGTTGGCTGGATGTAGGTATATTGGCGTACGTTTGGGGTCGGGTGTAGGGTGCAGTGTGAGTGTTTGGTTGATGTTAGTGGGTTGCGTCTTTTATTATAATTATGTTGTTATTTGATATAGTTCATGTTAGTTGTTAGATAGTAGTGATTATTCATCTAGTTATTTATATGTTAATAATTCCGTCAGTAATTTGTTAATTTGTTAATTTGTTAATTGGTTAATTTGTTAATTTGTTAATTGTTTAATTAGCTATTAGTTAGTAATTGTTTAAATTAAATTATGTTAGTCGTGCTAGTGTTTGAATGTTGAGTTGGGATCTAATACAAATACATCGACCCAAGTATATATTGGTGGAGCGAGTTTTAAAAGCTAAGTTTATTTATTTTAATTGTTTTATGTATGATGACAGTTTGTCTAATAATCGAGGTACATAATAAGGATTTTAATTGGGTTTATTTACGTTAATCTAATTATTTATAATTAGCTCGAGTCGTTAAGTAGCTTATCACGAGATAGATATGTGAATTATTAATATTTACCGAGTTATGATATTAGTAGTGATTGTATTTCTACTACTTGTTAAGGTGATGATTTTGGTTGACGGATTGTTCGGATTGCTTTTGGACTTGCTGGCTAAAAGGTAAGATATACCTACTAAATCTCGGTTTAATGTGATTATCTTGATTTGTGTATTACATATGATGTGTTATGAATGGATGATTAAATTGTATGTTATAGATGCAAGCGTGGTTTATATGTGAAAGATGTTTAATGGTTGATTATTTTAATAATGCATTCATGAGCATAGCATATGCATTGGTTATTGAGAAATATATGGAACGGATATTGTGTTGATATAAAGCCCAGGGTGGTTCTGCAGATCAGGCCTGGTGTCTTCAGCCGTTGTGTTGGTTCTCGATGACGATCGAGTTATACCTCGGCCTAGGGAATGGTGGGGTGGGTGTTTCGGGATGTGATCACGGGAGTTTCGGGTGTATGGAAAGGGATGCGGAGGTGCATCGGTTGCATGGTCTCATGTAGTTGCATTCATCAATTATATTTGTTTGTTTATGTCCTACTCAACCGCGAGGTTGACCGTGTATTCGTGTGACACCTGTGATGATCCGGAATGGGGAGCAGATTTTGATAGGTCTCGAGTTAGCTGTTTTTGGAGCTCATGGGGAAGCATGAGGATGTTGACTTACCTACCTAGTTGATTAGCCCAGTTAGTCAGACTATCATGATGTAGCTTTGTAACTTAATGTTTCCGCTATAACAGTTTTGTAATTTTGGTACTTCGTGTTGAGTTAAGTAAGTTGTAATAATAAAAAGTTTAAATTTAATAAGTTTTTATATAAAGTACTTTGGTTTATTTACTTTGTTATTCACTACCTCGGTCATTCCGAGATGGTAACAACTCTATTTTTTTGAGAATATCTTGCTAAGGCTCTTGAGTAAATTAGGGTGTTACAATTTTTGTTCTTTTTGGTAGGATAGGCCACACTAGGACTTGCTTATTTTCGTTTTTATTTCCGTTTTGCTTTTCATTCACATGTTTTGCATCATTTTTCTGCGTAAACCAAACCACCTGAGATTGCATGTAAATTGACTCATATAGTATGTATGCTAGTCAGTGTCGACATACAGATGTCACATGTTTTTCCCTAAAGCCATCACCTTATTTTATTCATTCTCGCATGCTAGATATTTGTTCACTTAAATGAATTAAAATTAAAGATGATGGGATCTTCCTCTATAACCTAAAATTTAGATTAGTCTTTTATAAGTCAAATTACTATGAATCCCTTCTTCGTCGCCAGGCATATAGGACCTTACTCTTTATATGACCCCTTCTACGTTGGGTAAGTAGTAGCTGTTGACTTATTTTACCTCAACATCATGACTCTCGTACGATCCTGTGGTTATGGTGGACTAAAGATAGAATTTACAGAAATTTATCGACCAAGAATTTTAAATGTAGAATTAGCCAAGAGGTTGGCTTATCAATTTACTGAAATTGAGTCTTGGGATCATTTATATAGTTCTTGAGGAAGATCAATTATATAAATGCTAAAGTCATCGCATTAAACTGTTTTTGCTAGACTATTTAAAAAAACGTTGGTATGCTTATTATGTTTTAATTTCTTCTTTACAGTGTCGTAAGGGACACATAAATGAGAAACGTGTAAAGCAGCTAATACAGAATGGCGCTATATCTCCATTTGATTATGAATCATTTGGCACATGTGAATCATGTCTCATAGGCAAGATGACTCGTATTTCCTTCAAAGGTGTTAGAATCCGCGCTGCTGACCTATTAGGCCTCGTTGATGCGCGAGATTAAGTCGTCGGTTCTCACGCATCAAACACATTTGTAAAAAACCCAAATTAGTAGTTGTAACAACCCGACCCACCACGGTCGTAACACACCCCCAATAAGACGTGAGGTATGCCTTTGGGCCCATTACTTGTCCTCACTTAAGCCCAAAAGCACAAGGCCTTGTTACTAAGTGGTGGGTGGAAGTTATTATAAACATATCACAAGCCTCACATTCTACCGATGTGGGACAACTTTCCTCTCATACTCTTGGGGTGTTACAAACTCCCCCACTTAAAGAACACAACGTCCTCGTTGTGCCTCAAACTTGACCACAACCAGGGCCAGAATCTTCTCCCGCTAGGTGTGTGACCCGGGTACTCCCGACCACAGGCTCACCACACGGTCGCAGGGTCGCTCTGATACCATTTGTAACAACCCGACCCACCACGGTCGTAACACACCCCCAATAAGACGGGAGGTATGCCTTTGGGCCCATTACTTGTCCTCACTTAAGCCCAAAAGCACAAGGCCTTGTTACTAAGTGGTGGGTGGAAGTTATTATAAACATATCACAAGCCTCACATTCTACCGATGTGGGACAACTTTCCTCTCATACTCTTGGGGTGTTACAGTAGTATAATAGGGGTTATCGTTCGCGAAGACGGTGGGGATAGTTGTATAGTTACGTTCTAATTTAAGTAAGAGTCGGGGTAATAGGTTTGGTTTGGAAAGACTAATTAACTACTAAAGCAAGTAAATTGAAATGAAATTGATGATTAAAGGAACTAGGGTGTCGGGGGTTACTAGGGTAGTCGACGTCAAACAAGCATAGGGGTAGATGGTCTCATCTAAATTAGGTCTAGGTCCGTCTCGTCTTTCGATTTGACTAACCTAAGGTCGAGTCCTATTCTAGCTTTCGCTATAAACAAGGTCAACCTAACACATACACATGCCCATGAAAGTCCTAGACTATCGTCGAAGGCAAACAACAATAAGAATCATGCCCAACCATCGTTGAGGCATTTCATCAAACATCTAGCATGCATACATTGAAAACCTAACAAAGGTGAAACCTAAACCCTAACCCTAAACAACATACATCAACATCAACTACCCAAGATCATCCCTAACCCTAGTAAAGAGACTACTCACTCATGGCAAGGGAAAACATGTTAACAAGAGACAAACAAATGCTAAACATCATGAACAAGCAAAGGTAAACAATTGATTCAAAAGAAACTTAGATAAATGCAATAACTAAGTAGAGATTAGAGAGATTATACCAATAGCAAAGGAAAAGGGTGAAACTTGGATAACAAGTTGAAAGATTCTTTCAAACCCTTCAAAATACAACCCAATAAAAATCCTCTACAAATGCCCAAGAACAAGACTAAGTGGATTACTAAAGAAAGATTAACAAGGAATGAAAGATTAAACTAAGATCTAAAGAGGATTAAAATATTTAAGAGTGTTTTTTTGTGTCTAAGTATGAACCAATGAAACAGTGAAAAACCCTAGAAATAAGCTTAGGAATGCGTGATAAGAAAATGATACAAGTGCGGGTTTATATAGTGCGTGAAAATACGAAATATGACTCCCAGCCGGTCGATCGGCTGCCGGTCTAGGACCGGCTGAGAGTCCAAATTAGGACTTCTGAAAGTTTCTTCAAATGAACCTTGATTCCCAGCCGACCGGCCGGCTGCCGGTCTGGCACCGGCTGGGAGGCTGATGCCCGTCGTTGAGGGTACCAAAGATAAAATTTATAATTCCTAACCTTAACAATAGATAGTGAAAGTCAGGGTCGAACCACAAAGAGGTGGGGAATGTTTATTGTCTTAATGTTAATGTTTAAAGGTAACAAGTTTTTGGGGGTTTAATTGGTTGATGCTATATCTAAGGCAAAGATAAAAATAAAACAAGAATTAAAAGATGAGAATAAAAATATAATTAAAGGGGATGCTAGGATGTTCGGGTAATAAATAGCTAAGGCAAAATAAATCCTAAGGTCAACATGTATTGCAGTCGCGTAGGGGGGTGTAACATAACTTTTTAGGTCTATGCTACCTAATAGCTCCTTTCGGCCTATGCTATTAGTTCCTAGGTCTCACAATTATTGGGTGTCAACAATAAGGGTGATTCCTAAATCCCAGGTTACATACCTTTCAGCCTTGAGTAACCTATCCGTCTTAAGGTGTAAACCAATGCCCTTCCCGTATCTTTCAATCTTGGGTAGGTCATTACTAACATCCTACAAGTCTCCTATTGGTCTCATTGCAGGATATTATAATTTACAAGAAAAGGCGAAATAAGAAAACAGACGCGAGTGGTCGACCGACCGGCTACTCCAGTCGGCCGACCACGGCCTCGGTCGACCGACCGACTATTTCAGTCGGCCGACCGTGGTCCTGCTACAGGTCGGGTTTTCGGATTTTTATCTACCTATGCATATTATTCCCTACATCCTAACATATGAAAATTAGTTACTCATGATTGTTAAGACGAATACAAAATTGGGAATAAACATGGAGAACATAGTAAATAAACTAAGCATGCAAGATTCAAATAAAGCTAGGGATTCTAACTTAACAATTGTAATAAAAGCAACAAGAATAATAATGAAACTAGATCAAAGAAGAATTACCACAATTGGAATTGAGGTAGAACGGAATCAACTTTATTGAATGCTTGGGAACTATTGAAAGATTACAAAACTAAAACTTGAATAAAACTGAATAAGTGAATCTCTCTGAAACTTATTGTCTGTAAAACTGGATGATAAAAAGATAGATAGATACCAAACCCTAATCACAAGGTTAGTTTATATAGGGTAAAAACTAAGAGTTTCCTTAAGATTCTAATTCTACTTTATTTCCGAAAACGAATCGTACGGGCCTCGTTCTGGTCGGCCGACCCGTTTAGTTGGTCGGTCGACCACTTCCTGCTGGGCTTCTCTTATTTCCGGCCTTTCTTGGAAATTGGACTTTATGAAAATCGGGCCTGGTCGGCCGACCCGTTTAGTTGGTCGGTCGACCGCTTCTTCTGGGAAGTCTTCGGATTTCTTCTTGTTTTGACCTTTGGCACTTTGACTTTGACCTCAGTTGACTTTCCTTTTATTCCTTAATTAAGCTAAAGACTTGAGGATACGAATTTGGTGCTAAATCGTCTCTTTTCCGCATAAATCTGCAAAAGTGCATAAAAATACGAAAGTACACAATTTGTGGGAAATAGAGGCTAAAATATAGTAAATGAGCGACCAGATACGTGTAAAAATAGATGTAAAACATCATAAAATAGACACGTATCAAATTCCCCAAACCAAACCCTTGCTTGCCCTCAAGCAAGAAATAGACTCGATCTTAACTAATAGAACGATTTCAATCTCAGAGCGAAATTTACATGTCAGCCTAGACCAATACCAAGTACAAAATGAGAAAGTATATAAATCATGCAAACGAGTTATGGTGTCGTCAAACTTGCAAACATAAAGACTATAGAGACTTATACCATGGACTCTCGCGGTACGCTCGAGACACTCATGAAGCAAAGGGTGAGTATATGTAGAAGATAGAAAGAAGTAATTTTGTAGAGACACTCACCTAACTGCGACCCATGGAAACATGCCTGCAATCTAACATGAACAAGAATTCTACAACTTTGTATAACAATCTTATTTAATGACCCAGATACATGCAAATGAGGTACGAAAGATATGTGAGGTAAAAGGTAAAAGTGGTTAAGATGTTTTTGGATTGGTGGGGTTAGAAGCCAAGCTAGTAAAACCGATTTCCAATAACATATTTCACGACTTTTTGATATTAAGAAAGTGCCTTTTCTTGTGGCACAACTCTCACTTTGAATATAAGAAAGGACTCCCAAATATTTTCGAATGAAGCACGGGAGTGATAACATATAAAAGAAAGGGATTTTTGGAACGAATTTTTCTGATGGTGCCAGTTAGTCGGCCGACCTGTGTATGTGGTCGGTCGACTGACTTTCGTATTTTTTTTCGGATTTTTTTTTTTTTTTTTTTTTTTTCTTTCTTTGAATTTTCTGTTCTTTTTCTTTTCTTGCTTTCTTTCTTTCTTTTCTCTTTTTGCTCATAATAGCATACAAACCAAGATGCCTCAAAAAAAATCAAACCAAAGACCACAAATACTAGCTTGGAAGGGTAGGCTAAGTATGGGATGTAGTTTTGGGGGAATAAAAAGGCAATTTTGGCTATGTGAGGCTTATGGGTAAATATGAGAAAAGGGATCCCAAATGCACGTATCAAGACTCACAAAACGAGATAGTAAAACAAGTATATAGCAATTCAAGCTCATGTTTATGCATATTGATGTAACATGTTCCAAGGGGAGTACTACTCACATCCTAAACAACTGGTTTAAGAATGAAACCAGGAAATAAGCTCTAAACCTTAGAATGTATAGTAGGTTGCCAAGGTATAAGTCAAGTCTCAAGATATACAAATTGACAAAAACTCGTAGATATGCAAAAGACTCTCATACTAAAACAAGTTGACAAGGCAAAGTAAAGGCATAAACATGTAAGATAGCTAAATCATCCTTGAAATACTTTCGTTCCGACTCGACCTATATGCTAAAATAAACGTGCATTTTTTTGGAATTTTTGAATTTTTTAATTTTTTTGGATTTTTGTATATATAAGGAAAATAAAGAAAAGAACGATGCAAGACAGAAATGCAATAAACGTGTGACAAAATGCAATGCATGTAACACGAAACCATTCCCCAAACCAACCCGCACAATGTCCCCATTGTGCATTAGCCTAAGTAAAGGTTTCAGAAAATTAAAGGGAAATAAAAATAAAAACTTAAGGAAAAACTGGAAAGAACTCACTGGGTTAAAAGATGCATGAGAAAAACCTCCCCAAACCAGCGTAAGCTGGGAGGTTTTGGTGGCTAGCAGTGCCACTCAAGTACCCAAGTTGATTTCACGAGTTCCGAGGAAGCGAAACGAAAGTCTGCAGTGGACAGTAGGTCGACCGACCGGTGTTTCTGGTCGATCGACCTCCTGTGAACAGCGGAAAAAATCTGCGGTACAGTGCCTCTGGTCGACCGACTGATGATTCTGGTCGGTCGACCATCTGCGTCCTGGAGGTCTTCGTTTTTTCTCGGAAATCCTGAAAAAGCAAGAAAATATGCGCGCCCAACAATGCGCGAGATGCCGAAACGATTCTAAAAGTCTTAACTATTAGCAAACAAAACTAAAAAGTCTCACACAACATGGAGTAAATTGTCTTAAAACTGCAATTTAAAAACAACTATCCGCTAAAGATGCGGAAGATATCCGACCACGGCTTCTGACGGCACGCCGTAGTCTCCACAGTTTTTGCTTCAGTGGCAAAACACATCTTCTTTCCTCCGTCGCAAAGCATATGCGACGGTCTCTCTTCTTGAGCCTGCCTCCTCTTCTTTTTCTCTTCTCGATCCACGACGTCTGGATCCTCATCTTCTTCATAGCTCAGGCATCCCATTCCTCCTCTCTGGACGATGACTTCCTTCTCCTTGGGTTTCCCCAAACCAGTTCCTGCAATAGTCATGATAGAAGTGTCCTCCCTATTGCTCCCAATCTGGGGCGGAGGTGTAAAAACAGATACAGGAATAGGTAATAAAGGTGGAGAAGTGGTGATGACCTCATACTTCTTCTCAGAAGTTATAGCATTACATGTGATGGGGGTCATAGCATCCTTCTTCCTATAGGATAGGCCATAGATGATAGAATGTTTGCCTACCTTGAAGGTTAGAGTTCCAGTGCCTACATCTATAATGGCACCTGCAGTGTGAAGAAAGGGTCTTCCTAGAATTATGGGTATATGGGCATCCTCTGGGATGTCCAAAACAACAAAGTCTACTGGGAAGAAAAACCTGTCAATACGCACAGGGATGTTTTCTAACACCCCTATAGGTTCCATAGATGTGCGATCAGCCATCTGGACCGTCATACTGGTCACTGCAAATTCGGTCATTCCTAGTTTTAAGGCAACGCTTAGGGGCATGACACTTATACTAGCACCTAGGTCGCATAGAGCCTTTTTAACTGGGAAGGTTCCTATATTACAGGGGACAGAAAAACTTCCAGGGTCTTCTAATTTATGAGGGGCAATGACATGTGTTAAAAAGCTAGATGACTCTTCAGTGAGAGCCACCGACTCAACCTTTTCTAGAGACCTCTTTCTTGACAAGAGTTGTCTCATGAATTTAAGATAAGAAGGAACTTGTTGAACTAATTCTAAAAATGGAACTTGAACATTTAATGAACGAATTACATCTTTAAATTTGTCAAAAGATACCTGTTCCTTTGAAGGCACGAGTCTCTCTGGAAAAGGAGCAGCTGAGGATTCCGTATTTGCAGCCCTTTTTAAAAATCTGGGGGTCTTGTCACCCCGGAAAAGAAAATCCCTTAAGTTATTCGGCAATTCTGGACGAAAGGGAACTTCGGGCTCTGCTTCTGTGGTCGGTCGACCAGTATTCTCGGTCGGTCGACCAGTCTCCTGTTCAGGAAAAATTTTCGGATCCTGCTCCGCGGTCGGTCGACCAGATTCTTCGGTCGGTCGACCGACTTTGCTACTACTCGCTGTTTTTTCTTTCTCAGCCCCCACTTTGGCTCCACTTCGCAGGGTTACGACGTTTAGAGTCTCCTTCTTCTGGTCTGGTTTGGTCGGAAGTTGACCCGGAGCCCTAGTGTCATTCTTGCTCGCGATCTGAGCAATCTGGGACTCCAACATCTTCATCCCTGCCTCTCTAGCCTGCGACTCCTTCTGAACCAACCCAATAAGATTTTGGATAAGAGCATCTGTGTTGGGTGGTGGATTGGAAGGTGGTTGAGGGTTGAAGGGTGGTCTTTGGAAGTTTTGTTTATGTGGGGGTACATATGTGGAATTTTGCTGAGGTTGCATATGCTGTGGGTTTTGAACATTCTGGCTTGTCCACCTTAAGTTGGGATGGACATTGTTATTATTTGGATCATAGAAATTGTTCCCACGATAATGCTGAAAAGCGGCACATGTTTCATTAGATGAAGTGCAGAACTTTGACACATGCCCTTCTCCACCGCACCTCTCACAAGCAAAGGGTCCGTCCTGAACGGCGTTCACCTGGTATATTCCTCCCTTGCTTCCACTCCCTAGATCGAGCTTTCCTGCAGCCTCAAATTTTTCTAGCTTGGCCGTTAAGGCCTCAATTGCTGCCAGGTTGTACTCTGATTTTCTCTGATTTCCTCTGGAAGTACCATGCTCAGCGCGGTGCACAGCAACATCTTCTATTAACTTGAGACCTTTAGTCTCTCCTGAATTATCCTGGAATCTTCCATTAGCTGCAGCATCTAAGTAGGCCCTGTTGTCATCATAGAGGCCATTGTAGAACTGGTTGCAAAGAAACCATTGTTCGAATCCGTGATGTGGTATGGATCGAACAAGTCTCTTGAACCTGTCCCATGCCTCGCTAAAGTCTTCATTGGGTCCTTGCTTGAAATTAGTAATCTGCGCTCTTAAGGCATTAGTCTTTGATGCAAAATAGTATTTCCTGTAGAAAGCTAGGGCTAAGGTGTTCCAATCTGTAACTCCCGCAGCAGTGCGGTCAAGGTCTCTGTACCATTCTCTCGCAGAGTCCCTAAGGGAGAAGATAAACATGGTCTGTTTAATCTGATCCTGCGTCACTCCTTCTGGGGGTGCTATAGAGCATATGTAATCTGTGAAGATTTCAATATGCTTAGCTGCATCCTCATTGGCCGCGCCTCCGAATTGGTTTCTTTCAACCATAGTAATATAAGCAGGCTTGGCCTCGAATGGCTTCCCATTACCTGCAGGTAAAGTGAACCCTTTGTATAGGTCCTTTGCCTGAGGCATAGAGTGACTGGCAATAGTAGCTTCTTCTGTCATGTTATCTTCTTCTTTAGGAAAAACTGGAAAGTAGGTGGAAGGTGGTGTTTTTGGTGAAGGTGGATTGATGGGTGAATTCGGTTGTGAAGGTGGTGTTTTTGGTGAAGATGGTGATAACTCGAAAAGGTCTTCTTGAAATAAAGAGGATGGTGACCCTCCCTCTTGATTTGTTAGAAGTTGCTTTCTTCTTTCCCTAAGAGTCCTCTCAATTTCGAGATCAAGTGGTAGGAGTTCTCCTTGAATTGACCTGCGCATAAGAGGAAACTACAAGAAAAAGGTGAGAGGGTTTAAGGAACAAAAAGTTCCTTAAACAAAGAGAAACAAAAACAAAAACAATAAACACTGGCGTCACCTCCCCGGCAACGGCGCCAAAATTTGATGCCCGTCGTTGAGGGTACCAAAGATAAAATTTATAATTCCTAACCTTAACAATAGATAGTGAAAGTCAGGGTCGAACCACAAAGAGGTGGGGAATGTTTATTGTCTTAATGTTAATGTTTAAAGGTAACAAGTTTTTGGGGGTTTAATTGGTTGATGCTATATCTAAGGCAAAGATAAAAATAAAACAAGAATTAAAAGATGAGAATAAAAATATAATTAAAGGGGATGCTAGGATGTTCGGGTAATAAATAGCTAAGGCAAAATAAATCCTAAGGTCAACATGTATTGCAGTCGCGTAGGGGGGTGTAACATAACTTTTTAGGTCTATGCTACCTAATAGCTCCTTTCGGCCTATGCTATTAGTTCCTAGGTCTCACAATTATTGGGTGTCAACAATAAGGGTGATTCCTAAATCCCAGGTTACATACCTTTCAGCCTTGAGTAACCTATCCGTCTTAAGGTGTAAACCAATGCCCTTCCCGTATCTTTCAATCTTGGGTAGGTCATTACTAACATCCTACAAGTCTCCTATTGGTCTCATTGCAGGATATTATAATTTACAAGAAAAGGCGAAATAAGAAAACAGACGCGAGTGGTCGACCGACCGGCTACTCCAGTCGGCCGACCACGGCCTCGGTCGACCGACCGACTATTTCAGTCGGCCGACCGTGGTCCTGCTACAGGTCGGGTTTTCGGATTTTTATCTACCTATGCATATTATTCCCTACATCCTAACATATGAAAATTAGTTACTCATGATTGTTAAGACGAATACAAAATTGGGAATAAACATGGAGAACATAGTAAATAAACTAAGCATGCAAGATTCAAATAAAGCTAGGGATTCTAACTTAACAATTGTAATAAAAGCAACAAGAATAATAATGAAACTAGATCAAAGAAGAATTACCACAATTGGAATTGAGGTAGAACGGAATCAACTTTATTGAATGCTTGGGAACTATTGAAAGATTACAAAACTAAAACTTGAATAAAACTGAATAAGTGAATCTCTCTGAAACTTATTGTCTGTAAAACTGGATGATAAAAAGATAGATAGATACCAAACCCTAATCACAAGGTTAGTTTATATAGGGTAAAAACTAAGAGTTTCCTTAAGATTCTAATTCTACTTTATTTCCGAAAACGAATCGTACGGGCCTCGTTCTGGTCGGCCGACCCGTTTAGTTGGTCGGTCGACCACTTCCTGCTGGGCTTCTCTTATTTCCGGCCTTTCTTGGAAATTGGACTTTATGAAAATCGGGCCTGGTCGGCCGACCCGTTTAGTTGGTCGGTCGACCGCTTCTTCTGGGAAGTCTTCGGATTTCTTCTTGTTTTGACCTTTGGCACTTTGACTTTGACCTCAGTTGACTTTCCTTTTATTCCTTAATTAAGCTAAAGACTTGAGGATACGAATTTGGTGCTAAATCGTCTCTTTTCCGCATAAATCTGCAAAAGTGCATAAAAATACGAAAGTACACAATTTGTGGGAAATAGAGGCTAAAATATAGTAAATGAGCGACCAGATACGTGTAAAAATAGATGTAAAACATCATAAAATAGACACGTATCAGAGGCCAAATCCTTCAGTCTGATTTTTTCTTCAATTTCTTCAATGTACAGGTCCCCTCAGCCGGTGGACCGGCTGCCGGTTGTCCACCGGCTGGGAGCCCTTTTTGAGTAATCTGCCCAAAGTCGCATTTTTCTTCATTTCTTCAAATTTGGTTAAGTGTGGGAACTGCATCCCAGCCGGCTGACCGGCTGCCGGTTGGCCACCGGCTGGGAGCCTTTTCTCATGGGTCTGGAAAATTCTTCATTTTTCGTCAACAAGGTCAATTCAAGATCCCAAGCCGGCCTACCGTCCGCCGGCTGGGGACCGGCTGGGAGGCCCTGGGAGGCTATCTTGCTAATTCTTCATAATTCTTCAAAAATCGCTCTAAATCCGCCTCAATTTGTCTCGTTTCTTCGCCCCCGCCGTAATACCTACAAGAAGTGGATCGAATTGGAATATACGAGGTAACGGACGTAAAAACAACCGAAGACACGCAAATCGAGGTCGAATCGTGACCGAAAATGAAGAATAAGTAAAGAAAATGATGACCAAAATGGAGCTCATCAGAATTCCCCACACTTAAACCTTACTCGTCCTCGAGTAAGAGATCAAGCGACTACATAACCCTTATTAAAAACAAAGAAACAAACTAACTAAGCTAACTATAAGCCGAATCGGGTTTAGCTACACCCGTAGCCCTTTCAACTCACAATTTGACATTCATGAGGAAGAATGCCCTATTGCAAGGCAAGTGAGGTCTTGCTACAAAACTTTTGATGCCAACAAGTAAAAACAAAACACGTATAGACAAGCAACATGCATCGGAAAAGAAAGAAAACCCGCTTGCCTCATTCAAGCGGCGGAAAACAACTAAAAAGGAACAAATTCAAAATCGTGAACTCCCTTACAAATATTAATTCTACAAGTCACTAAGGCAAGAAGGATGACAACAAAACACCGCCAAATCATGCTAAACTAGGCTACTTTCATAACCGTTATCCAAATACTTTTGTCAAGGGCGATCGGATGGAATGGAATGATGATCCCCGCAATGCTAAAGGCAAAAGATACAACAAGTCTAGATTCTTCACAACGTAAAGGTCTTGGGTCGTCCCAAGATCGACAAAACGGCATGGCAAAATTGATTTTTTGGAGTGAAATGCTCAAATCAATGCAAAATGGTGGATTACAATCAAAACTTGACCTCATTCAATTTTTCATTTCTTTTTCATGTCATGAGTTAGGATGGGGTTTGTCCCACGCGTGCTAATGTCCTTTGCTTTCGCCAATCGCTTATTAGGCAACCGGTTAACCTCTAGACAATAGCTTATCGGGGTGACAATCACTCTGTCTTTGGGCGGTCGAATTCACAACCAAGTGGGAAGCCAACTCAATGGCTACCCTCCAAAGCACATCGAAGTGGTACGCCTCCACCAAAACAACATGTTCTTATTCTTTTTCAACAACCATTTTTTTCTTTTTCACTTGAGGTTTCTTTTTTCTTTCCAAACATTTCCACTTCTTAGGATCATTGAAAAGAGCATTCCAAATTTATTCATGAAAGTTATTTTTGGGTTGCCAAACCGCCAAGTCGAACAAGGTCACCAAGACAAGATAATCAAAACCACTTCACATCACGGGGGTGGACAAGGTGACTCACATGCAAACCCTTGACTCGGTATTGGACCATGGTCAGAAAGATACTAGAAAAGCATGACCTAGGGTGTTTTAAAAATCATTCTAAAAGACAAAGTCATAAGTAGAAGAATTATTTGCAATGGCCCAAACGATTTTGTCAAAGTTCTCAATTAGGCATTTTCAAAACATTATCCTAAATGCAACTATATGTCATGAATGCAACTAATATAGACATGTTATAATGCAAATGAAACTATCAAACTACATGCCAAATAAGACTAAATTATCTCCTATCAGCACAAAATCACACAAGCCACACACAATCTCCACAATGTACTCCACATCCTCCAAATACAAGCCCATCCTCCTCATTTGCAACAAAAGAATGAAAATGAGAGTGAAATAGAGGTTGGAACAATCATACCGTGGTGTCTTCAAGATCCAAAGCGGTGCTCAAGCGAGTGTTACCTATGCGAAAGGAGAGAAAGCAAACACAAGTATATACGATTCTATACTAATAAGATAAAAACATGTTTTTGAATTTTTCAAATTTTTTGATTTTTTTGGCATTTTTGAAGTTTTTCATACTTACAAAGGCAATCAAATATTCACAAAGTGGATATTTTCCCTCCCCACACTTAAGATTTACATTGTCCTCAATGGAGCAAAGTTCAAGGGGGAAATGAAGGAAAAAGAACGAAAACAACATGTTTTTGGCTTTTTTGAAATTTTGGAGAAAATAAAAACTTGTTTTTGTTTTTTTTTTTTGAAATAAACGGTTCTTCCTCCCCACACTTATTTATATGCATAATGTGAGGAGGAAAACCGGAAAATAAAGAACATATTTTTGAAAGTTTTTGGTTTTTCAATTTGTTTGGATTTTTGATTTTTATGAAGGCAATAAAAACAAAAGGAGACAAAAGAAGATGAAAAACTAAAAACTAAACTAAATGCTCTAATCTACATGTATGCAAACTACATGTGACAATATGATACAAAAATATAAATCTAATGCATTTACATGAATGCAACTATATGCATCTAAACTAATGATGTGAAAACATGAAAAGAAAACTAAAACAAACTAACTAAACTAAACTAACTACTCTAAATGCATGCTAGAAAGGAAATGCAAACTAAATCGAAATTTGGATTAAGGGAGTTACTTGCTTTGGATTTTTCCATGGGGAGCATAATCATCACCAACTACCACCTCCAAAGGTGGTCATTGATCAAAGTGATCCTCGGACTCATAACCTTCATTACCGCTTCCATCATCATCATTCCCATCCACTTGCATATAGTCGCTCGGGTTGATCATAACATCACCGAAGGGGGAGACATGCGACCCACTAGCTCCCGCATCACTAAACCCACCATGGAAGGATGAATGCCTCGGAGGGCCCGAATCCTCATTTCCCCAGAAGTTGGGGGGAAAGATCGGGTTTGAAAAATAACCCGGGGCGACGTTAATCTCCCCGTAAAAATGACCCTCAGGAGGCACATAACCCCTATCAGGAGGCATGTAGTAGGATGGGCGGCCACCTGCCAGATGATGATAACCCTCGCGGACGGACCGATCATAACTCGGAAATGTCCCATAGGCTTGATCATGGTAGAGGTAATCAAGCCTATAGGTCACATCCCTGTGACGCTCATTGGCCAAAGCTTGGCGCTCGTCTGCTAGATCCACCGCTTTCTTCATTCCCAAGTCAACCCGGGCCATAAAATCAATAAGCTCTTGGGGGCATGAAGATAAAGATGAACCGGAGGCGGAGGTAGATCCCTGGAAGTACGAGGGACCACTCTGGAACTGGGACATGGTAATGGGGGGCTCCTGAAATGGCTCAAACTGGAGGTCGGAAGGAGTGGCACCGACTCTATCTCTGGTGTAAACTCTCAGAGCACGCTGGTCGGGAGGGAGCTCCTCGGGGTCCACCTCAATATCAAGGAGGTAGGAGGTGTTCCCGGGGACAACTCTCATCCTCTCGGTGTTAGGCAAGGGCACCGAGTTCCTGAACTTATTGTCTACGCGTATCTGCCAATACTCATTACGATCACTGGGGTTATACTTGATCCACCCCAACGCCTCCTGTAAGTATCGGCGAGATAACACGTTCTCACCCTGAATGTAGTCAATAGTGAAGTGCCTCTGACAACGGTTACTGGCAATCAAAGTGACCATCCCCCCAACACAAATGGGGGTAGTAAGCTGAGGTTGGGATGCCAACCTACTCAAGTGAAGGGCCATATGGTGAGCAATGTTTAGTTTCGGGTCACCAACCAAATAACAACCAAGTATCTCGAGCTCCGTAGTAGTGAAATTATGCGGTTCATCCCTAGAGAAAACGGTCCACCCCATGAACCTATGCCATATCCTAATCGGTGCCAAATGCACCCTATTAGCCGGTTTATTTTTGTTTTTATCACTTACAAGACCGGTGATGGCTGTCCAAATGAGTTCGGTATTAAAGCCCTCCGGAGGCTTAATGGGCAATTTTCCGTCGAGCCCAAAAATTAAGGCAAATTCCTCTAATGTGAGACGATGTTCCTTATTCATCAATCGGAACTCTAAGAAGGCAACTTTTCCCATAGTTCAGTTCTTAGTCACTACCAAAGAACTCAAAAACTCCCAAGTTAACCGGGGAGATGTGTGAACCGGTTTTGTTTCATACAAAGCTTTCATACCCATACCGTCAAAAAGAGCCGCGGTTATTTTCTCAATCCCTATTTCCCTCAAACCGGCTCTAGCAATAAACCTAGTTGGGTGAAGGGGGCGATTCTTAAAATAGGTGAAATTACCTTTTTGTTGAATTGTAGCAAAGGTGAGTCCGGGAAAGCAAGGATTCGGGCCAATGTTACTACTATCCATCACATTCTGAACTTCTTGCTCCACCATAAGGTCGTGCCTTGATTTGGATCGCCTTTCTGTTCTTCCTGACATGGCTATTTGAAGGAGAGGTGATGAGGGAATGAAGGGGGTTTTGATTTGGAGAGAGTTTGGTTGAGTTTGTGGGTGTTTTTGAAGGTAAGGGATGAAAGGGAGAGGAGGAAATAAGGAAGTAAGAAGAAGAAATGAAGTGAAATGAGGGAAAAAAATGAGGGGTTTCGAGTTTTATTAATACCGCGACAGGGGCCTCTCAGCCGGTTCGGGACCGGCCGCCGGCCGATCGACTGAGAGTTAGGGTTAGGATTTTTTGCAATTTTCGAATTTTTTTCTAAGGCATATGTTTCTGAGCCGACGGACCGGCTGCCGGCCGACCGGCTCAAAAACAGGTCTTCAAATTCCCTTCGTCTTCTCTTCTTCTTCAATCTCACTTACAAACACCCCCAGCCGGCGGACCGGCTGCCGGCCTACCGGCTGGGGAGCCTTCATTTTCTTCTTTTTCTTCACTTATAAAAACTCCCAGCCGGCGGACCGGCTGCCGGCCGACCGGCTGGGGTGCTTCCTCCTTTGCCTTTTCTTCAGATTTGGTTCACACTCTTGATTCTCAGCCGGCGGACCGGCTGCCGGCCTACCGGCTGGGAATCAAGCTTCCTTGAGTTTTTGATTTTTGAAAAAGTCTTCGTCTTCTCAGCCGGCTGACCCCGGCTGCCGGTTTGGTACAGGCTGGGGATGCAAAATCTGAAATCTGCCCAAATAAATTATCAAAAACAGAAATGTGTCCAGGTCCTCCCAGCCGGTATGTTACTGTCGGCCGGTGGGCCGGCTGGGAGTACCTGTACACAATTTCGAGAAATAATTTAATTTGAACATAAAAATCAACTTTGCCAACAACGGTTTTGCCCATAATCCTCCTACTATACTCATGAATTATCCACAAACAAGCAACAAACATATCCAAATATCTCATGCAAGCTAAAAATTAAACTAAAACCGAACTAACCATGAAACTAACATGCAATCTAGATGAACTAAAGGAAACTAATACTTACAACCGGTGGTTATTAAGTGACTCCACCAAACCTTTCATGAACAAACTTCCTTGAAATCAATCCTCCTCGGGGAGTGGGTCCCCGAGGTCAATAACTTCGACGGTGCCTTTGGAATCTCCTTGATAATAGCGCTTAATCCGATGTCCGTTGACTTTGAAGGTGCCACCGCCTTCACTCCAAAGTTCAAAGGCCCCATGAGGTGAAATATCCATAACTTTGAAGGGCCCGGACCATTGTGATCTAAGCTTTCCCGGAAAGTTCTTTACTCTTGAATTGAAAAGGAGAACATGGTCTCCTATGCTCACATTCTTCTTCATTAACTTGGCATCATGCCACTTTTTCGTTTGCTCCTTATAGAGTTTTGAACTCTCATAAGCTTCATATCTAAGCTCCTCAAGCTCACTCATTTGCAAGAATCTTTTCTCCCCGGCCATGTCTAAGTCGAAGTTCATCTCCTTCAAGGCCCACCAAGCCTTGTGCTCAAGCTCCACCGGTAGGTGGCATGCTTTCCCGTACACAAGCTTGTAGGGAGTCATTCCTATAGGCGTTTTGTAAGCCGTCCTCAAAGCCCATAACACATCATTCAACTTTTGGGACCAATCTTTCCGGTTCTTTTGCACCACCTTCTCTAGAATAGCCTTGATTTGACGGTTTGAAACCTCCACTTGCCCACTAGTTTGAGGGTGGTAGGCAAGTGCTACCTTGTGGGTCACTCCATAAGAGGCTAGAAGGGCTTTGAATGTGTGTTTCCGGAAGTGGGAACCTCCATCACTTATCACAATTCGGGGTACACCAAAACGGGGAAAGATGATGGTCTTGAAGAGCTTTACCACTACCTTGGAGTCATTGGTGGGGGAGGCAACCGCCTCAATCCATTTCGAGACATAGTCCACGGCTACCAAGATGTACTCATTCCCGCATGAATTGGGGAAAGGTCCCATGAAGTCAATCCCCCAACAATCAAACAACTCAATCTCCAAGATGGTTTTTAGGGGCATCTCATTCCTTTTACCGATGTTGCCGGACCTTTGACAAGCGTCACAAGATCTTACTACATCGTGAATGTCTTTAAACATTGAGGGCCAAAAGAACCCTCCTTGAAGAACCTTGGCTATAGTCCGTGAAGCCACCAAGTGCCCTCCATAGGCGGAGTTGTGAAGCCTATCCACAATTTCGAGCCCCTCTTCCTTTGATACGCATCTCCTCAAGAGTCCATCCCCACACTTCTTGAAAAGGTAGGGATCATCCCAAAAATATCTCTTAGCATCCACTTTCAACTTTCTCCTATCTCTTGCTTCCAACTCCTCCGGGATAAAGCCATTAACAAGATAATTGGCAATATCCGCAAACCAAGGCAACTTATTGCCTATTGCCATCAAACTATCCTCACGCAACCATTCATTGATCGGGCCATCTCTATCATGCAAACCATGATCCTCAAAAGTCAATCTAGAAAAGTGGTCCGCAACCACATTCTCCGACCCCGACTTGTCTCTTATCTCTAGATCAAATTCTTGGAGTAAAAGGACCCATCTCAAGAGTCTTGGCTTGGCATCTTTCTTCAACATTAATTGCCTCAAAGTGGTGTGATCGGAGTACACCACCACTTTAGATCCCATGAGATATTGCCTAAACTTCTCAATGGCATGCACGATTGCCAACATCTCCTTTTCGGTCGTGGAATACTTTGCTTGAGTTTGATCAAGAGTCTTGCTTGAATAGTATATCACGTGGTGTTTCCTATCCACAACATGACCTAGGACTGCTCCTACCGCGTAATCGAATGCGTCACACATGATCTCAAAAGGCAATCCCCAATCCGGAGCACGAATAATAGGAGCCGTCACAAGTGCTTCTTTGATCCTAGAAAAGGCTTCAAGACAATCATTAGTAAACAAAAAGGGAGCATCCTTGAGAAGAAGAGAAGTCAATGGTTTGGCAATTTTGGAAAAATCTTTGATAAAACGCCGGTAAAAGCCGGCATGTCCAAGAAAACTCCTCACCCCTTTCACATTGGTGGGGGGTGACAAGTTCTCAATGACCGCCACTTTTGCACCATCAACTTCTATCCCCCTCTTGGACACTATGTGACCAAGCACAATCCCCTCCCCTACCATGAAATGGCACTTTTCCCAATTGAGGACAAGGTTGTGCTCCTCACATCTTTTCAACACATTTACAAGATTAGAAAGTCCTAGATCAAAAGAATCACCATGAACACTAAAATCATCCATAAAAACCTCCATAGATTTCTCAAGAAAATCGGCAAAGATGGCCATCATGCACCTTTGAAAGGTGTCGGGTGCATTACACAACCCGAATGGCATCCTCCGATAAGCATACACACCTTGGGGGCATGTAAAAGTTGTTTTCTCTTGGTCTTCCGGGTGAATGGGTATTTGAAAAAACCCGGAATAACCGTCAAGAAAACAATAGTACAAATGCCCCGCAAGTCTCTCTAACATTTGATCAATGAAGGGGATTGGGAAATGGTCTTTGAGAGTGGCCGCATTCAACTTGCGGTAATCAATACACATCCTCCAACCCGTCACCGGACGAGTCGGTAGGAGAGTCCAATCCTCTTGTGTAACCAATGTTACACCCCCCTTCTTGGGGACAACATGGACGGGGCTCACCCACCGGCTATCCGTGATCTCATATATGATTCCGGCCTCAAGCAACTTAAGAACTTCACCCTTCACTACATCCGCCATTTTCGGATTCAATATCCTTTGACCTTCCACTCTAGGTCGACTCCCTTCCTCAAGAATTATTCTATGCATGCAAAGGTTCGGGCTTAGCCCCTTGATGTCATCAAGGCTATACCCCAATGAGCTCCTATGATCCTTTAAAGTTGAAATGAGTTTGGATTCTTGTTGCTCATTGAGGTTGGCATTGATGATCACCGGGTAAGCCTCTCCCTCCCCAAGAAAGGCATACTTGAGGGAGGGATGAAGGGTTTTGAGTTGTACCTTTGGAGGGAGCATCCCCTCCACCTTCTCAAATTCCTCATCTTCTAGCTCAATGTTCTCATCCATTTCCTTGTCTTCACTAGTTGTGATGCCACATAATTGTTCCATGTGGCTTTCCTCCTCTTCTTCCATCTCTACCATCTCCCTTAACACTTGCTCCACAATGTCCAATGTAAATGCCTCATCATGCTTTGGACCTTTCATCATAGTAGGTAGAAAAACTCAATTTTGTCATCCCTAACTCTAAAGGTGAGCCGCCCATTCTTAACGTCTATCAAGACGCCTCCGGTAGCCAAGAAAGGCCTACCAAGGATGATGGGAGTGTGGCTATCCTCCGGGATATCAAGGACAACAAAATCGGCGGGGATTAAATGCTTACCCACCTTGACGGGTACGTCCTCAAGCACTCCCAAAGGGCGCTTGACGGACCTATCCGCCAATTGGAGGGTGATACTTGTGGGAACTAAATCATTCAAGCCAATTCTTTTTGCAACTTTCAAAGGGAGCACACTTACACTAGCTCCTAAATCACAAAGGTCACGAGAGATTGGAATGCCACCACTATGCAAAGGATAGAGAAACTCCCCGGATCACCAAGTTTCTTTGGCTCCTTTTGGAGGAGAAGTGCACTACACTCCTCCCTCATAGCCATTACTTCTTGGTCACCCAAGGTTCTCTTGCCCGACAAGATTTCTTTTAAAAATTTGGAGTAAGTCGGCATATTCAATATCACCTCCGTAAAGGGAAGGGTCACTTCAAGTTTTTCAATCATTTTACAAAAGTTTGTGAACTTAAAGTTTTCATTTCCCTTCAAGGCCCTTGAAGGATAAGGCAAGCTAGTTGGTTGAGGGTTAGATAGTACCTTGGTGGGTGTTGGTTTGCTTGTTACCTTAGTAGTTGGTTGTGAAACCAACTCCTCTTGTCTAGCATCCACCTCCTCCAAGATAACTTCTTCTTCTTTCTCCTCATAAGGTAGGTCCTCCACATAAAAGTCATCATCCCTTGAAGTGCCACCATCAACTTCTTTTCCTTTGTCTTTCACAAGCTCCAAGATAGGCTCCTCTTCACCATAATTGTAGTCTTTGTACGGGTCCTCTAGCTCCGTTCCACTTCTCAAGATCACCGCATGTGCTTGGTGATTGTGTGAGGCATCTTTGGAACTTTGAACTTGGGCAAGGAAGCCGCCCGGTGGCCTTTGAGGATTTGCTAGAGCTTGAGAGGCAACTCGAGCCTCCATTTCCCGTATCTCCCTTTGGTTGGCACTCTTCAAATTAGCCATCTCTTGGGTGTGAGTTGCTTGCATGTTCTTGACAAGCTTCAATAACTCTCCCACTTGGGAATCACTAGTATCTTGGTGGGGTGCATTGGTGAGGGGCAAGGGGAACCCATAATCATTCCTTGCACCCCCACCTTGGGAGTTGCCTTTCGGACCTTGATTGTTGAAGTTTTGGCCTTGATTGTTTGGTGGAAAGTTTTGGTTGAAATTTTGGTTGAAATTTTGGTTGTAATTTGGGTTGTTGGGATTTTGTGGGTTGTGGTTGTAGTTGTTTTGATTTTGATTGGGGTTGTTTTGAAATGGTGGTGGATTGAAGTTTTGGTTTTGGTGTTGGTTGTAGTTTTGGTTGTTGTAAAATTTGGATTGAAATTTTGTGGATTTTGGTTGTTTTGGAAATTGGGGTTAAAGTTCGGATCATTGAAACTTTGTTGAAAGCCTTGATTGGCTTGATTAGATTGGTTGCCTTGGTAGAAGTTGTTGTTGTTGAAATTGTTCCTCGGGTTGAAGTTTTCACCCCTTGGTTGAAAACCGGGGGGGTTTTGCACTTGAGGTTGTTGAATTTGATGAGGATTCAACACATTGGTGCTTTTGTAACTCATATAAGGACTACCTCTAATCCCTTGGTGATAGTAGTTTGAATTGGGGTTGAAAGTATTTTGGCCTCTAGGATTATTGAATGCTTGGAAAGCATACAATTCTTCCTCACTTCCACTTCCCTGAATTGAGTTGTTTGCACAAACTTCAAATGTGTGCCCATTTCCTCCTCACAAATCACATGTGGCAACACTATTTACTTGGTACATCCCCGGGACATTGCTCTTGGTTTCTTTGCTAGTGGAGCCCTTAGTCAATTCTTCCAATTTCTTGGTTAACATGTCCAACTTGGCATTGGTTTCCTCGTTCGCCTTTGCATTGGAAAGGTGCTCACTAGGGTACTTGCTACTCTTTCTCAAGACATTCCCCCTAGTACCATAATTTTCCTCCGAATCAACGATCTTTTTGATGAGTTCTGTTCCCGTCTCATGCGGCAAGTGGTCAAAGCTACCACCCGCCGATGCATTAACCATTTCTTTCGTCCGGGGGAGAAGAGTCTGAAAAAAGGTTTGGATTGTGTACCAAGGTGGTATCCCGTGGTGTGGGCACTTAGCAAGCAAATCTTGGTATCTATCCCAAGCTTCTCCCAAAGATTCTCCCTCGTCTTGCTGAAACTGAGTTATCTCATTTCGAAGCATCGCGGTCTTAGAGGACGGGTAGTACTTGGCAAGGAAGGTCGTTGCCAAGTCGTCCCATGTGGTGAATGTATTTGGAGCATGGACATTTAACCACCTATCTGCCTTGTCGGTTAAGGAATAGGGGAAAAGCATAAGCCTTAATGTCTCCTCGGGTACTCCCGTTTTCTTTATCATTGCGACTTTACCCTTGAATTTTCTCAAGTGCCCATGAGCATCTTCGTGAGAAGCCCCGCTAAAGGCGTTCTTCTCGATAGAACTCATTTGCGAAGGGTGTATTTCAAAATTTTGAGGGACGAGAGTACCAAAGTTGATTGGATTGGTGGTATCATTGTGATTGGGCCGGTTATGATCACGAAGAGCGGCCATTATATGAATTTGATGGTTATTTGGAAAGTGTGGTGATTGTGGTGGTGATTGATAAAACGGGTTGTCAAAATTGTCGGATGTTGGGCTAGGATTGCTTTGATTGGGGCTTGGTGGTTCGGATGAAGAGGGGTTGTTTTGGCTAGTAGATGCTTGGGACGCAATTCTTACCCTTGCAATGGTCTTCCTCCTTAAGGCCCAAAAGAGCCTCTCCGGTTCGGAAGTTGACAACAAAGAGTTAGAGTCACCCCTAGGCATAAAACTTAGCAAACAAATTAGTCGTCCTAGTGCTTGTTAAACACTAGGGTGAGCAATAAAACAACCACTCTACAATTAACTACCAAATCTTTGATCAAAACAAAACAAGCTCAACTAACTCAAGACTAAAACTAAAACTAAACTACAAAACTTCTAACACCGTCCCCGGCAACAGCGCCATTTTGATGCGCGAGATTAAGTCGTCGGTTCTCACGCATCAAACACATTTGTAAAAAACCCAAATTAGTAGTATAATAGGGGTTATCGTTCGCGAAGACGGCGGGGATAGTTGTATAGTTACGTTCTAATTTAAGTAAGAGTCGGGGTAATAGGTTTGGTTTGGAAAGACTAATTAACTACTAAAGCAAGTAAATTGAAATGAAATTGATGATTAAAGGAACTAGGGTGTCGGGGGTTACTAGGGTAGTCGACGTCAAACAAGCTTAGGGGTAGATGGTCTCATCTAAATTAGGTCTAGGTCCGTCTCGTCTTTCGATTTGACTAACCTAAGGTCGAGTCTTATTCTAGCTTTCACTATAAACAAGGTCAACCTAACACATACACATGCCCATGAAAGTCCTAGACTATCGTCCAAGGCAAACAACAATAAGAATCATGCCCAACCATCGTTGAGGCATTTCATCAAACATCTAGCATGCATACATTGAAAACCTAACAAAGGTGAAACCTAAACCCTAACCCTAAACAACATACATCAACATCAACTACCCAAGATCACCCCTAACCCTAGTAAAGAGACTACTCACTCATGGCAAGGGAAAACATGTTAACAAGAGACAAACAAATGCTAAACATCATGAACAAGCAAAGGTAAACAATTGATTCAAAAGAAACTTAGATAAATGCAATAACTAAGTAGAGATTAGAGAGATTATACCAATAGCAAAGGAAAAGGGTGAAACTTGGATAACAAGTTGAAAGATTCTTTCAAACCCTTCAAAATACAACCCAATAAAAATCCTCTACAAATGCCTAAGAACAAGACTAAGTGGATTACTAAAGAAAGATTAACAAGGATTGAAAGATTAAACTAAGATCTAAAGAGGATTAAAATATTTAAGAGTGTTTTTTTGTGTCTAAGTATGAACCAATGAAACAGTGAAAAACCCTAGAAAGAAGCTTAGGAATGCGTGATAAGAAAATGATACAAGTGCGGGTTTATATAGTGCGTGAAAATACGAAATATGACTCTCAGCCGGTCGACCGGCTGCCGGTCTGGGACCGGCTGAGAGTCCAAATTAGGACTTCTGAAAGTTTCTTCAAATGAACCTTGATTCCCAGCCGACCAGCCGGCTGCCAGTCTGGCACCGGCTGAGAGGCCAAATTCTTCAGTCTGATTTTTTCTTCAAATTCTTCAATGTACAGGTCCCCTCAGCCGGTGGACCGGCTGCCGGTTGTCCACCGGCTGGGAGCCCTTTTTGAGTAATCTGCCCAAAGTCGCATTTTTCTTCATTTCTTCAAATTTGGTTAAGTGTGGGAACTGCATCCCAGCCGGCTGACCGGCTGCCGGTTGGCCACCGGCTGGGAGCCTTTTCTCATGGGTCTGGAAAATTCTTCATTTTTCGTCAACAAGGTCAAGTCAAGATCCCCAACCGGCCTACCGGCCGCCGGCTGGGGACCGGCTGGGAGGCCCTGGGAGGCTATCTTGCTAATTCTTCATAATTCTTCAAAAATCGCTCTAAATCCGCCTCAATTTGTCTCGTTTCTTCGCCCCCCGCCGTAATAGCTACAAGAAGTGGATCGAATACGAATATACGAGGTAACGGACGTAAAAACAACCGAAGACACGCAAATCGAGGTCGAATCGTGACCGAAAATAAAGAATAAGTAAAGAAAATGATGACCAAAATGGAGCTCATCACTCGTACATACCGATGTATGTCGACCTATGTCAATCACCGTGAGAGACGGCTATAGATATTTCATCACTTCCACGGATTATTTAAGTAGATACGGATATGTCTACTTAATGAAGCATAAAAGTGAATCCTTTGAAAAGTTCAAGGAATTCGAGGCGAAGGTTGAAAACCAACTGGATAAAAAGATTAAAGCACTACGATCAGATCGTGGTAGTGAGTATCTTTCGAATGAGTTTGATCAACACCTTAAAGACTGTGGTATTGTACTATAATTAACTCCACCTGGAACACCACAGTTAAATGGTGTGTCCGAACGCAGAAATCGAACACTATAAGATATGGTTCGATCCATGATCAGTCACACAGTTGTGCCAGATTCAGTACGAGGCTTTGCTCTATTGTCAGCTGCTCTTATACTTAACCGAAGTCCGTCTAAAGATGTTGACAAGACTCCATATGAGATATGGAAGGGAACGGTCCCTAACTTGTCCTTTATTCGGGTTTGGGGCTGCGAGGCTTATGTCAAGTGGAGACACGAGGATAAGCTCAACCCGCGATCGGTCAAGACATACTTTATTGGTTATCCAAAAGGAATGTGTGGTCATTACTTCTATTCGCCTACCGAACACCGTGTTTTTGTTGCGGCTAGTGCGAAGTTCTTCGAGAAAGAGTTTCTCGAGAATAAGACAAGTAATAGAACCTTCGATCTGTCGGAGGTTCAAGAACCAACTACTGAGCAACCAATGGAGGAAACCGTTCCTTCATCTCCAGATAGATACAACGGTATGATCGAGGAACTTGACGGAGTTGACGTTTTTCTCTTAGAGAGTAACGAACCCGTGACCTATGATACGTGCCTATTTTATGCATTTTATTTACTCTTTTGGCACGTATTTTCTTACACTTTCGTGACTTTTAGTTGCTTTTTCTCCCGAAACGGTTTACTTTGGCATTTCTATGTTTTATATGTAGGAATACGCGGAAGTGAGCAAAACCAAGCCTTATTTGCCTTTAGGAAGCTGTTTTGAGTACTAGTATGGAGCAAGGAATCAGATGGTGCACTCAAGTATTATTTTCGGGCCAGATCAAAGCTGGAAAGGACGAGAAGCGGTCGACCGACCTGCAATAGTGGTCGACCGACCGATGTCCAGTTTGCAAAAGAGGCCCAGTTCACAGAAGCCCAAGTTCGCATGAAATAAACCCGTATCGCCAGAATCGGTCGACCGACCGAAAATCTCGGTCGACCGACCACCAGCTGTTTCGGGACTTCTGTTTTATTTATTTTCTATTTTTCCTAATCTTGTAACAATTCTTATTTAAGGAGATCCAAACTCTAAAATTAGGTTATGCAGCCCCAATTAGAGAAAAAACTCCATTGTTAGATTTTGGTACCAAGCTTTCATCTTTATTCTTAGATTTTCCATTCAAGTTGTAAGTTTGTCACAATTCAATCTTTCCTTTTAATTCAATCTTGTTATTCATCTTGTTGTTATTTCTTATTTCATGTTTACTCTTTTATTGTCATCTTTGATTATGTTCATCTCTTTAATATTCTTAGTAATTGTTAGTTCCATAGTTAAAAGTATGCATAGCTAATTCTTGTGATTGGGAATCAGGGGAACCATGATAAAGACTTGACCTTGATAAGTTTGATGATTAAATTACCAATCCCCCATTGTTGTTGGTGAACTAATCCTTAGGATTGAAAGATTATTGGGATTAGTTTAACAACAACTTTGGGATTGCCCTTGAACGAAAGTTTAGTGCTTTTGTAGGAACCCTAAGACCGTAAGGATTGGGTAGAATATTGACCTAAAGGTTTATTCTTTGTTCCTTGGGATTGTGTTATTTGATTATTCTTACCCTTCATTGACTTGTTTTGACCATGGGGAACCAAAGTTCCTAATCTCCTTTTTATCTTACTTTAATTTTCTTGTTAGTTTGCTACCTTAGTGTTAGTTTAAATCTCAAATCAAAACCCCCTTTTGGTTACTTGCAATAGACTTTAAATTTACAAACATAATTTACCCTGTCTCTCTGTGGTTCGACCCTTGACTTATCCTATCTGAGTTTAAGCTGAGGTTTTATAAATCTTATCTTTGGCACCCCTCAACGACGGGTGTCAAATTTTGGCGTCGTTGCCGGGGAGACGGTATAATTTTTCTTGTTAATTTTTAGTTTATTTTTCTTGTCTTAAGGAACTTAGGTTCCTTAAGAACGTTCTTACCTTTTCTTCTAGTTTTGTTTTAGAAGACAGGTTTTTGAGAGGAAGGCTTGAGTACTCTCTTTATGGATTCTATTTATAGCTACCTACAGCCGAAGCCTAAGGATGTACCGAAGGGATTCACCTTGCCTAAACCCACCACTGGCTCCTTTGAAATCCGCTCAACTCATATCTCTTTGGTGGAGAAGAGTCAATTTTCTGGTCTACCCGACGAAGATCCAATAAAGCATGTTACAACCTTCACAGATTATTGTTGCTCCATATCCCTACCTGAAGGGGTAACTAGAGACGAGGTGCTGGCAACTATGTTCTTGTTCTCATTAAAAGATGACGCGCAAGATTGGTACCGATACCTTGACAAGACAAGTGAGGAGATTACGGATTGGACTTCCTTGGCATTGGCCTTTTACACGAAATACTTCCCTCTTGCAAAAGCCGAGGACTTGAGAAACCAAATCCGTAACTTTCAACAGGGACCTGATGAAGGATTTTGTGAAGCATGGGATCGATTCAAGAAATTGGTCCGTTCTATCCCTCACCATAACCTTCAACAATGGGACCTGTGTAACATATTTTACAACGCTCTTTACGATGACTATAAGATGATTCTTGATGTGGCCGCCAATGGAAGATTCCAGAATAACACCGACCATATGAAGGGTTGGAAAACCATTGAAGACATGGCAGTGCATAGGGCTACTTTTAAGGGTTCACGTGGGAATTCAAGAAGGCTGAATGTGGAGATGAATAGAGTGATGGCTCTTGAGACAACAGTTGAAGCCCGTTTTGAAAAGCTTGAGGCAACCCAGCTAAAGCTTGAAAGTGCGAACCTAGTTACTACGGTTGATAACACGGGTGAGATTGAGAACTTAAGAGCCCTTGTAGATGTTTTAACCACGGCAGTTTTGAAGATAAGTGAGGCTCACTTTACCTCCTCAAAAGTTTTTGAGGAGCGCTTGATAGACATAGCCAACCAAAGGACTAGCTCTCCAGCTAGTTGTGACGGACCCATGGAGACGCTGAACGCCATAAATCTAAGGAGTGGCCGTGTTTGTGAAGAATCAACTCAAGAGGATGATCCAGCCGAAATTCCGACCAAAGAATCTGATCCCGTCAAAAGTACAGGAGGTCGATCGACCACTGTTCCTGACGTAAGATCGGATTCTGAAAAGGAGAAAAATTCGGATTTTGCAGACTCTGGTCGACCGACCACTTCTACCGGTCGACCGACCGACGTTCCTGAGCAGAGTGTTGTTTTGACTCCGGAATCGCTGGATTCTTCCTTCATTCAAGGCCTTACTGAAATTTTACAGCTGAAAAAGCCAAAGGTTGCTGATCCTATGGCTAAAGTCACCATTCCTTATCCTGAAAGACTGAAAAATTCAAAAGAGGATCGGAAGTTTGGTAAGTTTTTAGAGATGGTAAAGAATCTTGAGGTAACCATTCCTTTCACTGACTTAATTACCCAGGTACCTTCTTATGCTAAATTCATGAAAGATATTTTAAGTCGTAAGAAGAACTTTCAAGACGACGGTGCTGTTGCTTTTGTGGAAGAATGTTATGTTCTTTCACAAGATAATATGGCACCCAAGTTAAAAGACCCAGGTAGTTTTTCCATCCCTTGTACCATAGGTAATCATGTAATAGGGAAAGCCCTTTGTGATCTAGGGGCTAGTGTCAGTGTCATACCTTATTTTGTATGTGAAAGACTTGGTTTAGGTAGACTTAAAGTCACCAATATTACCGTACAGATGGCTGATAGATCAACCCAAAGACCACTAGGGGTCTTGGAGGATGTCCCAGTAAAAGTGGGAAAGTTCTTTATTCCTGTGGATTTCGTTGTTTTAGACATTGCTGAGGATAGTCAAATACCTATTATTTTAGGTAGACCATTTTTACACACAGCTGGGGCTGTAATAGATGTCAAACGCGGGACCATTACTTTAGAGATTGGGGATGACACTATCGAGTTTAGTCTTGCCCATAAGGCAACTATTCCTACTGATGATACTTGTTGTTCCATCGATATTGTAGACAGGAATGTTATCCTTAATTGGAGGGAATCCTTGACTAAGGATCCCTTAGATGATCTGACGATTTTGGATAAGTGTGCAGGTATTCCAGCTGAGGATGCTGAAGAGCTGGATTTGATAGAAGAAGAGGAAGAGGAATATGAGCTCACTGAAGAAGAGAATGAGAAGCTCATGAGCCTAGCTAATGCAAGTCTGGTAAACATGTGCTATTCTATAGATACTAATTCTGTTCAGGCAGTTGAGATAAAAGCACCAGAGCGTAAGCCACTTCCTCCTAATCTTAAGTATGTTTTCCTAGATGATACTGAACAGTACCCTGCAATTGTTAGCTCTAAACTTAGTCCTGACCAACTTTCTGCCTTAATGACTGTTCTTAAAAAGAATAGAAAAGCTCTAGGTTATTCTTTGGATGATATTAAGGGTATTGATGCCCGTCGTTGAGGGTACCAAAGATAAAATTTATAATTCCTAACCTTAACAATAGATAGTGAAAGTCAGGGTCGAACCACAAAGAGGTGGGGAATGTTTATTGTCTTAATGTTAATGTTTAAGGGTAACAAATTTGGGGTTGATTGGTTGATTACTATATCTAAAGAAAAGATTAAAATAAAACAAGAATAAAAAGATGAGAATAAAATATAATAAAAGAGGATGCTAGGATGTTTGGGTAATAAATAGCTAAGGTAAAATAAATCCTAAGGTCAACATGTATTGCAGTCGCATAAGGGGGTGTAACATATCTTTTTAAGTCTATGCTACCTAATAGCTCCTTTCGGCCTATGCTATTAGTTCCTAGGTCTCACAATTATTGGGTGTCAACAATAAGGGTGATTCCTAAATCCCAGGTTACATACCTTTCAGCCTTGAGTAACCTATCCGTCTTAAGGTGTAAACCAATGCCCTTCCCGTATCTTTCAATCTTGGGTAGGTCATTACTAACATCCTACAAGTCTCCTTATGGTCTCATTGCAGGATATTATAATTTATAAGAAAAGACGAAATAAGAAAACAGACGCGAGTGGTCGACCGACCGGCTACTCCAGTCGGCCGACCACGGCCTCGGTCGACCGACCGACTATTCCAGTCGGCCGACCGGGGTCCTGCTACAGGTCGGGTTTTTGGATTTTATTCACCTATGCATATTATTCCCTACATCCTAACATATGAAAATTAGCTACTCATGACTGTTAAGACGAATATAAAATTGGGAATAAACATGGAGAACATAGTAAATAAACTAAGCATGCAAGATTCAATAAAACTTGGGATTCTAACTTAACAATTGTAATAAAAACAAGAACTATAATAAAACTAGATTAGAGAATAATTACCACAATTGGAATTAAGGCAGAACTGAATAAACTTTATTGAATGCTTGAGAATTCTTGAATAATGATAAAAGATGAACTAGATGGTAAAAGATGATATATGATAAAGCATCCCTAACCCTAATCACAAGATTTGTTTATATAGGGTAAAAACTAAGAGTTTCCTTATAATTCTAATTCTACTTTATTTCCGAAAAAGGATCGCATGGGCTTCGTTCTGGTCGGCCGACCCGTTTGGCTGGTCGGTCGACCACTTCCTGCTGGGCTTCTTTTATTTTCGGTCCTTTCATGAAAATTGGACTTTATGAAAATCGGGCCTGGTCGGCCGACCCGTTTAGCTGGTCGGTCGACCGCTTCTGTACGGAAATCTTCGGATTTCTTCTTTTTTGACTCTTGGTACTTGATTTTGACTCCAGTTGACTTTCCATTTATCCCTTAATTTAAGCTAAAGACTTGAGGATACGAATTTGGTGCTAAATTGTCTCTTTTCCGCATAAATCTGCAAAAGTGCATAAAAATACGAAAGTACACAATTTGTAGGAAATAAAGGCTAAAACATAGTAAATGAGCGACCAAATACGTGTAAAAATAGATGTAAAACATCATAAAATAGACACGTATCAAATTCCCCAAACCAAACCCTTGCTTGCCCTCAAGCAAGAAATAGACTCGATCTTAACTAATGGAACGATTTCAATCTCAGAGCGAAATTTACATGTAAGCCTAAACCAATGCCAGGAACAAAATGAGATAATATTCAAATCATGCAAACGAGTTATAGGGTTGTCAAACTTGAAAACATAAAGACTATAGAGACTTATACCATGGACTCTCGCGGTACGCTCGAGACACTCATGAAGCAAAGGGTGAGTATATGTAAAAGATAGAAAGAAGTAATTTTGTAGAGACACTCACCTAACTGCGACCCATGAAAACATGCCTGCAATCTAACATGAACAGGAATTCTACAACTTTGTATAACAATCTCATTTAATGACCCAGATACATGCAAATGAGGTACGAAAGATATGTGAGGAAAAAGGTAGAAGTGGTTAAGATGTTTTTGGAATTGTGGGGTTAGTAGCCAAGCTAGTAAAACCGATTCTCAACAACATACTTCACGACTTTTTGATATTAAGAAAGTGCCTTTTCTTGTGGCACAACTCTCACATTATATAAGAAAGGACTCCCAAATATTTTGAATGAGGTACGGGAGTGATAACATATAAAAGAAAGGGATTTTTTGGAACGAAAATTTGAATCTGATTCTGCCAGGTGGTCGGTCGACCTGTATATGTGGTCGGTCGACCGACTTCCGTATTTTTCGGATTTTTTTTTTTTCGTTTTTCTTTTCTTTCTTTCTTTGAATTTTCTGTTTTTTTTTCTTTTCTTGCTTTCTTTCTTTCTTTTCTCTTTTTGCTCATAATAGCAAACAAACCAAGATGCCTCAAAAAAAAATCATCCAAAGGCCACAAATACTAGCTTGGAAGGGTAGGCTAAGTATGGGATGTAGTTTTGGGGGGATAAAAAGGCAATTCTGGCTATGTAAGGCTTATTGGTAAATATGAGAAAAGGGATCCCAAATGCACGTATCAAGACTCACAAAACGAGATAGTAAAACAAGTATATAGCAATTCAAGTTCATGTTTATGCATATTGATGTAACATGTTCCAAGGGGAGTACTACTCATATCCTAGACAACTGGTTTAAGAATGAAACCAGGAAATAAGCTCTAAACCTTAGAATGTATAGTAGGTTGCCAAGGTATAAGTCAAGTCTCAAGATATACAAATTGACAAAAACTCGTAGATATGCAAAAGACTCTTATACTAAAACAAGTTGACAAGGCAAGGTAAAGGCATAAACATGTATGAAAGCAAAATCATCCTTGAAATACTCTCGTTCCGACTCGACCTATATGCTAAAATAAACGTGCATTTTTTTTTTTTTGGAATTTTTGAATTTTTGAATTTTTTTGGATTTTTGTATATATAAGGAAAATAAAGAAAAGAACGATGCAAGACAGAAATGCAATAAACGTGTGACAAAATGAAATGCATGTAACACGAAACCATTCCCCAAACCAACCCGCACAATGCCCCCATTGTGCATTAGCCTAAGTAAAGGTTTCAGAAAATAAAAAGAAAGATGCAAAGAAATTAAAACTAAGGAAAAACTGGAAAGAACTCACTGGGTTAAAAGATGTAAGAGAAAAACCTCCCCAAACCAGCGTAAGCTGGGAGGTTTTGGTGGCTAGCAGTGCCACTCAAGTATCCAATTTGATTTCACGAGTTCCAAGGAGGAGAAACGAAAGACTGCAGCGGACAGTAGGTCGACCGACCGGTGTTTCTGGTCGATCGACCTCCTGTGAACAGCGGAAAAATCTTCGATACAGCGCGTCTGGTCGACCGACTGATGATTCTGGTCGGTCGACCATCTGTGTCCTGGAGGTCTTCATTTCTTCGTAAATCCTGAAAAGGCAAGAAAATATGTGCGCCCAACAATGCGCGAGATGCCAAAACGATTCTAAAAGTTTTAACTACTAGCAAACCGAACTAAAAAGTTTCACACAACATAAAATAAATAGTCTTAAAACTGTAACTCAAAAACAACTATCCGCTGAAGATGCGGAAGATATCCGACCATGGCTTCTGACGGCACGCCGTAGTCTCCACAGTTTTTGCTTCAGTGGCAAAACACATCTTCTTTCCTCCATCGCAAAGCATATGCGACGGTCTCTCTGCTTGAGCCTGCCTCCTCTTCTTTTTCTCCTCTTGATCCACGACGTCTGGATCCTCATCCTCTTCATAGCTTAGGCATCCCATTCCTCCTCTCTGGATGATGACTTCCTTCTCCTTGGGTTTCCCCAAACCAATTCCTGCAATAGTCATAATAGATGTGTCCTCCCTATTGCTCCCAATCTGGGGCGGAGGTGTAAAAACAGATACAGGGACAGGTAATAAAGGTGGAGAAGTAGTGATGACCTCATACTTCTTTTCAGAAGTGATAGCATTACATGTGATGGGGGTCATAGCATCCTTCTTCCTATAGGATAGGCCATAGATGATAGAGTGTTTGCCTACTTTGAAGGTTAGAGTTCCAGTGCCTACATCTATAATGGCACCTGCAGTGTGAAGAAAGGGTCTTCCTAGAATTATGGGTATATGGGCATCCTCTGGGATGTCCAAAACAACAAAGTCTACTGGGAAGAAAAACCTGTCAATACGCACAGGGATGTTTTCTAACACCCCTACAGGTTCCATTGATGTGCGATCAGCCATCTGGACCGTCATACTGGTCACTGCAAATTCGGTCATCCCTAGTTTTAAGGCAACACTTAGTGGCATGACACTTATACTAGCACCTAAATCGCATAGAGCCTTTTTAACTGGGAAGGTTCCTATATTACAGGGGACAGAAAAACTTCCAGGGTCCTCTAATTTATGAGGGGCAATTACATGTGTTAAAAAGCTAGATGACTCTTCAGTGAGAGCCACAGACTCAACCTTTTCTAGAGACCTCTTTCTTGACAAAAGTTGTCTCATGAATTTAAGATAAGAAGGAACTTGTTGAACTAATTCTAAAAATGGAACTTGAACATTTAATGAACGAATTACATCTTTAAATTTGTCAAAAGATACCTGATCCTTTGAAGGCACGAGTCTCTCTGGAAAAGGAGCAGCTGAGGACTCCGTATTTGCAGTCCTTTTTAAAAATCTGGGGGTCTTGTCACCCCTGAAAAGAAAGTCCCGTAAATTATTCGGCAATTCTGGACGAAAGGGAACTTCAGATTCTGCTTCGGTGGTCGGTCGACCAGTATCCTCGGTCGGTCGACCAGTCTCCTGTTCAGCTGATATTTTCGGATCCTGCTCCGCGGTCGGTCGACCAGATTCCTCGGTCGGTCGACCAACTTTGCTGCTACTCGCTGTTTTTTCTTTCTCAGCCCCCACTTTAGCTCCACTTCACAGGGTTACGACGTTTAGAGTCTCCTTCTTCTGGTCTGGCTTGGTCGGAAGTTGACCTGGAGCCCTAGTGTCATTCTTGCTCGCAATCTGAGCAATCTGGGACTCCAACATCTTCATCCCTGCCTCTCTAGCCTGCGACTCCTTCTGAACCAACCCAATAAGATTTTGGATAAGAGCATCTGTGTTGGGTGGTGGATTGGAAGGTGGTTGAGGGTTGAAAGGTGGTCTTTGGAAGTTTTGTTTATGTGGGGGTACATAGGTGGAATTTTGCTGAGGTTGCATATGCTGTGGGTTTTGAACATTCTGGCTTGTCCACCTTAGGTTGGGATGGACATTATTTTTATTTGGGTCATAGAAATTGTTCCCACGATAATGCTGAAAAGCGGCACATGTCTCATTAGATGAAGTACAGAACTTTGACACATGCCCTTCTCCACCGCACCTCTCGCAAGCAAAGGGTCCGTCCTGAACGGCGTTCACCTGGTATATTCCTCCCTTGCTTCCACTCCCTAGATCGAGCTTTCCTGCAGCCTCAAATTTTTCTAGCTTGGCCGTCAAGGCCTCAATTGCTGACAGGTTGTACTCAGATTTTCTCTGATTTCCTCTGGAAGTACCATGCTCAGCGCGGTGCACGGCAACATCTTCTATTAACTTGAGACCCTTAGTCTCTCCTGAATTATCCTGGAATCTTCCATTAGCTGCAGCATCTAAGTAGGCCCTGTTGTCATCATAAAGGCCATTGTAGAACTGGTTGCAAAGAAACCATTGTTCGAATCCGTGATGTGGTATGGATCGAACAAGTCTCTTGAACCTGTCCCACGCCTCGCTAAAGTCTTCATTGGGACCTTGCTTGAAATTAGTGATCTGCGCTCTTAAAGCATTTGTCTTTGATGCAGAGTAATATTTTCTGTAGAAAGCTAGGGCTAAGGTGTTCCAATCTGTAACTCCCGCAGCAGTGCGGTCAAGGTCTCTGTACCACTCTCTCGCAGAGTCCCTAAGGGAGAAGATAAACATGGTCTGTTTAATCTGGTCCTGCGTCACTCCTTCTGGGGGTGCTATAGAGCATATGTATTCTGTGAAGATTTCAATATTCTTAGCAGCATCCTCATTGGCCGAGCCTCCAAATTGGTTTCTTTCAACCATAGTAATATAGGCAGGCTTGGCCTCGAATGGCTTCCCAGTACCTGCAGGTAAAGTGAACCCTTTGTATAGGTCCTTTGCCTGAGGCATGGAGTGACTGGCAATAGTAGCTTCTTCTGCCATATTATCTTCTTCTTTAGGAAAAACTGGAAAGTGGGTAAAAGGTGGTGTTTTTGGTGAAAGTGGATTGATGGGTGAATTTGGTTGCGAAGGTGGTGTTTTTGGTGAAGATGGTGGTAACTCGAAAAGGTCTTCTTGAAATAAGGAAGATGGTGAACCTCCTTCCTGATTTGCTAGAAGTTGCTTTCTTCTTTCCCTAAGAGTCCTCTCAATTTCGAGATCAAGTGGTAGGAGTTCTCCTTGAACTGACCTGCGCATAAGAGGAAACTACAAGAAAAAGGTGAGAAGGTTTAAGGAACAAAAAGTTCCTTAAACAAAGAGAAACAAAAACAAAAAACAATAAACACTGGCGTCACCTCCCCGGCAACGGCGCCAAAATTTGATGCCCGTCGTTGAGGGTACCAAAGATAAAATTTATAATTCCTAACCTTAACAATAGATAGTGAAAGTCAGGGTCGAACCACAAAGAGGTGGGGAATGTTTATTGTCTTAATGTTAATGTTTAAGGGTAACAAATTTGGGGTTGATTGGTTGATTACTATATCTAAAGAAAAGATTAAAATAAAACAAGAATAAAAAGATGAGAATAAAATATAATAAAAGAGGATGCTAGGATGTTTGGGTAATAAATAGCTAAGGTAAAATAAATCCTAAGGTCAACATGTATTGCAGTCGCGTAAGGGGGTGTAACATATCTTTTTAAGTCTATGCTACCTAATAGCTCCTTTCGGCCTATGCTATTAGTTCCTAGGTCTCACAATTATTGGGTGTCAACAATAAGGGTGATTCCTAAATCCCAGGTTACATACCTTTCAGCCTTGAGTAACCTATCCGTCTTAAGGTGTAAACAAATGCCCTTCCCGTATCTTTCAATCTTGGGTAGGTCATTACTAACATCCTACAAGTCTCCTTATGGTCTCATTGCAGGATATTATAATTTATAAGAAAAGACGAAATAAGAAAACAGACGCGAGTGGTCGACCGACCGGCTACTCCAGTCGGCCGACCACGGCCTCGGTCGACCGACCGACTATTCCAGTCGGCCGACCGGGGTCCTGCTACAGGTCGGGTTTTTGGATTTTATTCACCTATGCATATTATTCCCTACATCCTAACATATGAAAATTAGCTACTCATGACTGTTAAGACGAATATAAAATTGGGAATAAACATGGAGAACATAGTAAATAAACTAAGCATGCAAGATTCAATAAAACTTGGGATTCTAACTTAACAATTGTAATAAAAACAAGAACTATAATAAAACTAGATTAGAGAATAATTACCACAATTGGAATTAAGGCAGAACTGAATAAACTTTATTGAATGCTTGAGAATTCTTGAATAATGATAAAAGATGAACTAGATGGTAAAAGATGATATATGATAAAGCATCCCTAACCCTAATCACAAGATTTGTTTATATAGGGTAAAAACTAAGAGTTTCCTTATAATTCTAATTCTACTTTATTTCCGAAAAAGGATCGCATGGGCTTCGTTCTGGTCGGCCGACCCGTTTGGCTAGTCGGTCGACCACTTCCTGCTGGGCTTCTTTTATTTTCGGTCCTTTCATGAAAATTGGACTTTATGAAAATCGGGCCTGGTCGGCCGACCCGTTTAGCTGGTCGGTCGACCGCTTCTGTACGGAAATCTTCGGATTTCTTCTGTTTTGACTCTTGGTACTTGATTTTGACTCCAGTTGACTTTCCATTTATCCCTTAATTTAAGCTAAAGACTTGAGGATACGAATTTGGTGCTAAATTGTCTCTTTTCCGCATAAATCTGCAAAAGTGCATAAAAATACGAAAGTACACAATTTGTAGGAAATAAAGGCTAAAACATAGTAAATGAGCGACCAAATACGTGTAAAAATAGATGTAAAACATCATAAAATAGACACGTATCAGGTATAAGCCCTGATGTTTGTATGCACAGAATAGATTTAGAGGAAGGGCATAAGCCTTATAGACAAGGACAGCGTAAGTTAAATCCTAAGATGCAGGATGTAGTTATGGCTGAGGTTATGAAGCTTCTTGATGCAGGTATTATCTATCCGGTTGGAAATTCTAAGTGGGTTAGCCCAGTTCAGGTGGTTCCTAAGAAAGGAGGGACCACAGTGGTTAAGAATGATAAAAATGAGTTAATACCAACTAGAGTTGTAACAGGGTGGCGGATGTGCATTGATTATAGACAGTTAAATGCCGCCACCAAGAAAGACCATTTCCCCCTTCCTTTTGTTGACCAAATGACTGAAAGACTGGCTTCTAATAAATTCTTCTGTTTTCTAGACGGTTATTCAGGTTTCTTCCAGATTCCCATCCATCCTGATGATCAGAGTAAGACTACTTTTACATGTCCACAGGGTGTTTTTGCTTATCGCAGGATGCCTTTTGGGTTATGCAATGCTCCTACTACTTTTCAAAGGTGTATGATGGGTATTTTTTCAGACTTTATAGAAAACATTATGGAAGTTTTTATGGATGATTTCTCTGTTTATGGTAATGCTTTTGATCAATGCTTAGCTAATCTTGATAAAGTCCTGCAGCGATGTATTGATGTAAACCTTGTCTTAAACTGGGAGAAGTGTCATTTTATGGTTACTGAAGGGGTAGTGTTAGGGCATCTAATTTCAGATAAAGGTATACATGTAGATAAAGCAAAGGTGCAGGTGATTGAGCAATTACCCCCTCCTGTTAACGTCAAAGGGGTGAGAAGTTTCTTAGGACACGCAGGTTTTTACAGGCGTTTCATTAAGGACTTCTCTAAAATTGCTAAACCACTTACACAATTGCTTCTTAAAGATGCCATCTTTGATTTTTCTGATGAGTGCCTTTCAGCTTTTAACAGGTTGAAGGAAGCTTTGGTCTCAGCACCAATCATCCAGCCACCAGATTGGGATCTCTCATTTGAGATCATGTGCGATGCTAGTGATTATGCTCTCGGTGCTGTGCTTGGTCAAAGGAAGAACAAGGCTCTTAATGCTATATACTATGCGAGCCGCACCCTGGATGAGACTCAAGTCAACTATTTCACCACCGAGAAGGAGATGCTAGCTGTCATATTTGCCTTAGAAAAATTCAGGTCATATTTAGTAGGTAATAAGGTAATTGTCTATACTGACCATGCAGCTTTAAAAGGTCTTTTTCAAAAGAAGGATTCAAAGCCAAGACTTTTAAGGTGGATCCTCCTTCTCCAAGAGTTTGACATTGAGATCAGGGACAAGAAAGGCGCGGAAAACGTGGTAGCTGACCATTTATCTCGCCTACAGCTGACTGATGGGGAAGATTCTTTACCTATTGATGATTCGTTTCCTGATGAGAGTTTATTTATCATTAATAGTTCAGGTTCTTATCCCCCTCCTTGTATGCTGATTTTGCTAATTTTGCTGTTACAGGTAAAATCCCTCCTGAGTTGTCTTGGCAACAAAAGAAGAGATTTATGTTCGATGCAAAACAATATTTTTGGGATGACCCTTATGTTTTTAAAGAATGCGGAGATGGACTTATCCGGAGATGCGTCCCCCAATGGGAGGTGAAGGACATTCTGGAAGCATGTCACTCTTCTGCATATGGTGGTCACCACGGTCCATCTAGGACCGTGGCCAAGGTATTGCAGTCTGGTTTTTATTGGCCTACTTTACATGCTGACTGTAGAAATTTTGTAGGTAACTGTGACGCCTGTCAAAGAACTGGGAATGTCTCAAAAAGACATGAGATGCCACAAGTTGGTATTTTAGAGGTAGAAATTTTTGATGTCTGGGGCATTGATTATCAAGGACCTTTTCCTAGTAGTCAAGGTAACAGGTATATTCTTGTAGCTGTTGATTATGTGTCTAAGTGGGTAGAAGCTATTGCTACTCCCCATTGTGATGCAAAAGCTGTTATTAAGATGTTTAAAAAAATCATATTTCCTCGTTTTGGTGTCCCTAGGGTTGTCATAAGTGATGGAGGTATGCATTTTAAAGAGAAACGCTTAGGTGACTTGTTAAATAAATTCGGTGTCCAACACCGTAGGGGTTTAGCTTATCACCCTCAGACTAGTGGTCAAGTTGAGATCTCTAATAGAGAACTCAAGGAGACCCTAGCCAAGGTAGTTTCTAAGTCTAGGAAAGATTGGAGCCTAAAACTTGATGATGTTTTATGGGCCTATAGAACCGCGTTCAAAACTCCAATAGGAATGTCACCATTCAGATTGATTTATGGTAAAACTTGTCATTTACCAGTTGAGTTAGAACGTAAGTCTTGGTGGGCTATTTGTGATCTTAATTTAGACCCTAATCTTTCCCGTGAGAAACGTTTATTGCAGCTCAATGAGTTAGAAGAATTCAGGTTGTTAGCCTATGACAATGCCAGGATTTACAAGGAGAAAACAAAGCGCTGGCATGACAAAAGAATCATTAGACGTGATTTTCAGGTAGGTGATAGGGTATTGCTTTTTAATGCTCGTATTCGTCTTTTTCCTGGTAAGCTGAAATCCAGGTGGAGCGGACCCTACACCATCACAGCTGTCTCAAAATTCGGATCAATCGAATTAGAAACCTCATCTGGTGAGAGGTTCAAAGTCAATGGCCAATATGTGAAGCACTTCCGAGGAGAAAATGAGTTTGTCGGAAAAGTCGAAGTTTCTTACTTCGACCCTTTTTAGGATGCTCCTTAGAAGGTAAAAGGTCGTGCGGGACCTCTTAAACCAGCGCTACATGGGAGGCAACCCGTGCTTTAGTTTAAATTTACGTTTTTTCTAATTTTTTTTCGTTTTATCCTCTGGTGGAAATTGAAATCTCTGCAGAAAAGTGAAAGAAAAAGCGAATCCGTCAGTACAGTGGTCGACCGACCGGGTTATTAGGTCGACCGACCAAACTGACAACTTTATGCACTTTTTCTGACAGAGTAAGTGAAATTGCAGAGCAGGTAAAAGGACGATGGTCGACCGACCGACTTTTCTGGTCGACCGACCATGATTTTTTTTACGGTTTTTTTTTTTTTTCAAAGTCAAATGTCACGGGTCTGTTATGTTTTGAAAATACAATAATTGTTTTCACTCCTTCACCTTCCCAGCATTCCCTTTCTCTCTTAAAACCCTAAAAACTATTCACCCACCTTCCTCCTTCACCAATTTACTTACTCTCTTTCATTTTCCATCTTCAAGGTATGTTTTTCTTCATTTTCTTTCTCTCTTTTTAGTTTTATATCTTCTTAATTCCGTTTTAGATAGTATTAGTTTATCTTTTTAAGTTCAATTTTGCTCTTAATTCCGTTTCCATGCTTGTTTGTGTGTTTTTATCTTAGTTTTCTTCTTCTTTTTGATTTTATATGCTTAGATCTGTAAATTTTGGGTGATTTTGTGCTGATTAGGATAGTTTAATTCTTCCTTATAATTTTTATGCCTCTTTTCGCGCGAAATTCAACCGCGAAAAACCGACGCTGACACTATTCACGGTCGACCGACCGGAAACTGAGGTCGGCCGACTGAAATTTGAATTTCCTGGGTTTCGAATTTACAGATCCGCACTTTTCTGATGAAAGTCGGTCGACCGACCTGAAACAGTGGTCGGCCGACCAGCATCGTGTTTTTCCTGAGTTTAATTTTTATGCAGTTTCTGAATTTCTTTCGTATAGCGGTCGACCGACCTGGTTTTACGGTCGACCGACCATAACTGCATCTTTCCTGAGTTTTTGTTTTTCTCAGTTTCTGATTTCTCGTTGCAGCAGAAATTACAGACCATCTCGAAAAAAAATGGTCGACCGACTTGCCCCTGTAGTCGGCCGACCAGCGCTGTGATAAAGTTTCTGTTTTGCAATTTTTCGTACCTATTTTTGTTAAAGCAATGTTTTCATATACTCATAAGACTTATATCTTTATTTGAACTTTTCAGCTTTACGATGTCTAGCCGTGATCAAGGTGGGAAGCGCGCACGCACTTCGGGTACAAGCACTTCTAGAGGGCGTGTCTCTAGGACGCGAGGTTTGGCGGTGCAGGACACGGATAGTTTACCAAACTATCCGCAAATCACTTTCAGTTCTCCGGCCCAGAAGGCCCGATTCCTCCATCTCACTGCCTACTGCGTGGTAGTGGCAACCCGTTTCCTTTCTGTTCCAGCCTTGCATGCCTTGGGATGCCACGACGAGGTAGTATCTTTGCTCATTGGGACCGGGTTTGCAGGACTCGTCACCATGGACGAGATCACCTACCGCCTTCTCACTCTTGAGTTCTTTTCCTCCTTCACCTTTGATTCGGGGGCACTTCACTCCGGCTATGATAAGTTTTGTATCTCTTTTCGCATGTTCAATGAAACTTATGCTTTAACTTTAACCCAATTTGCTCAAATTTTGGGTCTGTCTTCTGAGGGTCTTACTGATGACCCCACGGGGTCGTATTCTGATATGTGGTCCTGTATTTCTGATTCCAGCGATGTGAAGAAGAAAAACAGTACCATCCACCTTCCCACCCCCCGTTATTATTTGCGTCTGTTGGCCAACATTGTTTTCGGCCGCAAAGAGTCTCAAAATGTTAACAACATTGAGCTCTCCATTATGTCTGGTTATCTTAACATCAGACGTACGGGTCAGCAGTCTTACAACACTGCTTGTTTGGTCGCCTCTCACTTCGTGTCGGTGGGCGAGGGAACTTCACTGACTACTATCGTTTGTGGTGGGCTAGTCACTCGATTAGCCCGCTCCTTTGTACCCCAGTTCCCTCGCTATGAGGATGCGGTCGACCCTCTCTCCCGGTACATGGACATGGCTTATGTCAGGTCTGTGCGTTGGGTCAACAGGAGAGATTATTGGAAGATAGACACCTATCTCAGTGATCGCATCCCCATCACCATGGCCCCCCCTATGCTTCCCCTTTCTACTGTTGTAGGGGAGCCCCGACCACTACTCCCGTCTTACCGCCTCCCGCTTAGGGGAGGCACTTCTAGAGGTTTTAGGGCCCCTGCTCCCGGTGGTCACCATACCACATCTGGGACGGGGTACCCATCTGATTTCACTGCTCCTCCTAATGTTTATGTTCCTCCTTTTGTTGATGACAGATCTATGCCACAAATGATGGCGAGTCTTTGCAGGCAGTTCAGCCAAAAACAGCTGAACGATAGTCTCTACCAATACCCGGTTTACAGGGAGTATGCCACACAAGGTAGGCTCCCAACCGGCCCATGGACTCACCCCACCTGGTACACACCTCTCGCAGGCGGTCGTGACCACGGTGAAGCTTCAGGCTCTGCCTCAGGAACAGGTGGAGGGTCTGAGGAGGATGGCGATGAGGAAGGAGAGGAAGAGGACCCTGAGCCGTTCTACGACTCAGAGGGCTAGGGACATGCTTAACCTTACCCTCTTTGGGGTTCGGTTTGGGGAGGTCCCCCTTGCTTGGCTCGGTTTGGAGAGGTCCACATTTATTTTGTAAGTGTTTTCCTCCCTTAGATTTCCAATTTTTCTCTTTCGATTTCCAGTTTTCCCCTCCTTCCTCCTTAGACTCTTTTTGTAGTTTCTAGTTTTTTTCCTTTTCCTTTCTTTGTTTGCTTCTTTTTCGCCTACCCCCATCCCTTTGCTGTGGTTGTATGCTGATGAGCACAATGGGGGCATTGTGCGTTTTGGTTTGGGGAGGGTGTTTGCATACTCCTTTGTGAGTATGCAATTGTCTTTGTGTCTTTTGTTTTTCATACCTTTAGGTGTTTTTCTTGTTTTCATCCTCTCTTGTCGCGTGTTCCTCCCTGTCGCGCGTTCTTCTCTGTCTTAAGTTTTTAGGTTGAGTCGGAACGGATAATTACAATTTATGCCTCACATATCACATATTGCTTTGCCTTGCATTTTTCAAAAATTTTCAAGCTAGTCTTTTGCATTATCTACGAGTTTTTGTTGATTTCATGCTAAATTATTAGACTTGACTCTCTTCTTGGCAAGCTACTTCATATTCTAAGGATTAGAGCTTAATAAATCGGTGACATCCATGACCGATTTCATATAGGTTTGTGAGTAGTTTCTCCTCTTGAGGCATGTTACATCAATATGCATAAACATGAATTTTATCTTCTTAATACCTGTATGCATTCGGGTTTGTGGTTTGTTGACACATGTGGTAGAGGTACCCCTTTCTCATTATTCCCATTATCCTCACATAGCCAAATTGAACTCTTTTACCCATTTGCTACATTCTAAAAATTGTCTACCCTAGCCGAGCTAGTAAATTAGTGATGGGACTGTTTTTCTTGCCAGCCTTTGGTTTATGCTTCATTGATAAATTTTGATTTTGGGAGTATGATAAAAAAATAAAAAAAAATAAAAAAGAAAACAAAAGAGACACGAAAAAAAAACGAAACAGCCTGTTTTCAAGGCTGGTCGGTCGACCAGTTTCCCTGGTCGGTCGACCAGGACCGTTGGATAGGTCAGTTTTTCTGAAAAAAAAAAAGAAAAGAAAAAAAAAAGAGGGAGAAGAAAAGAAAAAAATTTGGAAGATTTGTGATTTTTGCTCCAAGACTTTGAGCATTGGCATGTATGAAAGAAAAAGAAAATAATAAGAAGTGATCTTATAGTATGGATAGACGGTTGTTAGCTCGGTTTAACCCCTTTTCCCATAACTTATCTTAAGCCTCTTCTTACCTTTAGCCTCACAATCCCAAATTTGCCTCGGCATGTGTCATGGTTATTTAGTATGGGAATGCATATGTACGGTTGTAGAGATTCTATTCATGTTAGATTGCAGGCATGTTCTTACGGGTCGTAGATAGGTGAGAATCTTTACTTTTATTTATCTTCTTATCTTTCACATATACACTTGACCCTTTGCTTTCATGAGTGTCTCGAGCGTACCGCGAGAGTCCAATTAGAATGAGTCTTGCAAGGTTGAAATTTTAGCATGCTTTTCCAACATGTTTAATTCGTTTTGCTCTTGACATTGTGTTTGATTATAGTTGAAGGATGCATTAAATTGGTTAAGCATAGTGTTATGTTTGGTTGTGAAAAGTATGAAATCCGTTCCATTAGAAGTTTTATTTTCTTTTGAGTCTTAGTGCTTGCTTGAGGACAAGCAAGGTTTGGTTTGGGGAGTTTGATACGTGCCTATTTTATGCATTTTATTTACTCTTTTGGCACGTATTTTCTTACACTTTCGTGACTTTTAGTTGCTTTTTCTCCCGAAACGGTTTACTTTGGCATTTCTATGTTTTATATGTAGGAATACGCGGAAGTGAGCAAAACCAAGCCTTATTTGCCTTTAGGAAGCTGTTTTGAGTACTAGTATGGAGCAAGGAATCAGATGGTGCACTCAAGTATTATTTTCGGGCCAGATCAAAGCTGGAAAGGACGAGAAGCGGTCGACCGACCTGCAATAGTGGTCGACCGACCGATGTCCAGTTTGCAAAAGAGGCCCAGTTCACAGAAGCCCAAGTTCGCATGAAATAAACCCGTATCGCCAGAATCGGTCGACCGACCGAAAATCTCGGTCGACCGACCACCAGCTGTTTCGGGACTTCTGTTTTATTTATTTTCTATTTTTCCTAATCTTGTAACAATTCTTATTTAAGGAGATCCAAACTCTAAAATTAGGTTATGCAGCCCCAATTAGAGAAAAAACTCCATTGTTAGATTTTGGTACCAAGCTTTCATCTTTATTCTTAGATTTTCCATTCAAGTTGTAAGTTTGTCACAATTCAATCTTTCCTTTTAATTCAATCTTGTTATTCATCTTGTTGTTATTTCTTATTTCATGTTTACTCTTTTATTGTCATCTTTGATTATGTTCATCTCTTTAATATTCTTAGTAATTGTTAGTTCCATAGTTAAAAGTATGCATAGCTAATTCTTGTGATTGGGAATCAGGGGAACCATGATAAAGACTTGACCTTGATAAGTTTGATGATTAAATTACCAATCCCCCATTGTTGTTGGTGAACTAATCCTTAGGATTGAAAGATTATTGGGATTAGTTTAACAACAACTTTGGGATTGCCCTTGAACGAAAGTTTAGTGCTTTTGTAGGAACCCTAAGACCGTAAGGATTGGGTAGAATATTGACCTAAAGGTTTATTCTTTGTTCCTTGGGATTGTGTTATTTGATTATTCTTACCCTTCATTGACTTGTTTTGACCATGGGGAACCAAAGTTCCTAATCTCCTTTTTATCTTACTTTAATTTTCTTGTTAGTTTGCTACCTTAGTGTTAGTTTAAATCTCAAATCAAAACCCTCTTTTGGTTACTTGCAATAGACTTTAAATTTACAAACATAATTTACCCTGTCTCTCTGTGGTTCGACCCTTGACTTATCCTATCTGAGTTTAAGCTGAGGTTTTATAAATCTTATCTTTGGCACCCCTCAACGACGGGTGTCAACCTATAAAGGTGCCATGACCTGTTCCGACTCAAAGCTATGGCTTACTACCATGCAATCCGAAATGGACTTCATGTACGAAAATGACGTATGGGAGTTGGTTGATTTGCCTGATAAGGTACGACCTCTTCAGTGCAAATGGCTTCATAAGATAAAGCATTCCATCGAGGGACAACCAGACACCTATAAGGCACGACTAGTGGCAAAAGGTTTCACTCAAGTGCAAGGGTTGCACTATGATGAGATTTTTGCACCCGTAGTCATGCTGCGTTGCATTCGGATTATCTTAGCGATTGCTACATTTCATGACTATGAAATATGGCAAATGGATGTGAAAATCGTCTTCTTAAATGATTATTTGGAGGAGGACCTGTACATGGTACAACCCGAAGGTTTCACTGATCCTAAAAATCCTAAGAAAGTGTGCAAGCTTAAGCGATCCATTTATAGACTTAAGCAAGCATCTAGGAGTTGGAATCATCGCTTCGACCAAGTGATAAAAAAGAATGGTTTTATTCGATCAGTCGAAGAACCATGTTTATATATCAAGTCGAGTGGGAGCAAGATCGTCTTCCTGGTGTTGTATGTCGACGACATACTCTTGATCGGAAATGACATCCCTCTCTTATCTTCGGTTAAAGTATGGTTAAAGAACCATTTCCAGATGAAAGATCTGGGTGAGGCATAATGTGTGTTGGGGATCCGTATCTATAGAGATAGAACACGACGAATGTTATCACGGAGTCAAGAGTCTTATATAGATAAGATTCTTGTAAGATTCAGCATGACCAACTCCAAAAAGGGGTTACCTCCGATGATCTCGGGGGTGCATTTGAGTAAATCCCAGGCGCCTAAAACACCGGAAGAGGTCGAGCGCATGAGTTGCATTCCTTATGCGTCAGCTATAGGATTGATAATGTATGCCATGATATGCACACGTCCAGACGTGGCATATGCTTTGAGTATGACGAGTCGGTACCAAGGCAATACAGGTGAACCAGGTGAACCACACTGGATGGTTGTTAAAAACATTCTTAAGTACCTACGGAGGACTGAAGATTGGGTATTGACTTATGGTGGAGGCACTGAGCTTTGCGCAAACGGTTACGCAGATGCTAGCTTCCAAATGGATCGCGATGACTCGAAATCTCAGTCTGGATTCGTTTTACTCTTAATGGCGGTGCTGTCAGCTGGAAAAGCTCCAAGCAGAGTGTTATTGTAGATTCTACTACTGAGTAAAAGGAGATAGTGATAGACAAGATTGCGTCAGATGACAACATCGCAGATCCTCTCACTAAACCATTAAGACATGATAAACATAAAGGGCACGTTATTTCAATGAGAATTAAACGTGTTCCTGAGTTGAATTAATACTTTTGTGAATTGGATATTGTATCTATTTCATACTATTTATAACACCATCGATTTTGTTATATATATTGTTTTTCATGTGGATTGTACTGACAACATTGAACACCACAAAGTGAACTGAATTACATTATATTTGTTTTGTCCGTAATCGCCTACACGAGCTGATAACTCTGACAATTATTTTGTGACGTCGATTGATGGTGGGTTCAATAAACCATAAGTCAAACCGTTGACTGATTGATCACAGATACAAGATTATAACGATAAATCGTAGGACATTTTTGTGATGACGGAATGGAGCCCTAAATGTTACTGAATATTCGGTGTCAGGTCGTGGATAGGACATCCATCGTGTTCCTTGAGTCGATTCTTTTGACTGTCGACTATTTCTAGAGATAAAGGGCGGTTTTGGGTGACTTTGATTTCTTTCTCACTAGCTGACCGTAACTGGGGCTAAGCAGTTTTTTTTTGGGTCATTTCATACTGTGCATACATCTGCAAGATTCGAGTTTAAGGAAATATCCACCCCTTATCAAGTTTTAATATTTCTCAGGGCCACTCGAGGAGTAGTAACTGAAATGCTTGGCCAAGCTCGAATAATGATTTGTTATCAGTTGAGTTACACTCTAGTCGAGGAAACCACTCTTGATACAGATCGCTTGTAAAATACGACCTTTGTGAGTATAGATTTGCAAATTGTTTTACATTGAGTGGGAGAAATTTAATTGGATATGAGAATCGGTTATCGCACATACACTTGTACGGGCAAGTGGGAGATTGTTGGAGCTAGTGTCCTCAACAGTTAGTGCGACAACACGTATAAATCTCTTAAAGGAACATAGGGTATACTTTGTATTTTAGCCAGTTGATTCACGTTTATCAATAACGGTTGGCTTGCTAGAAAGTTTGACGTTATTGTCATACAGATGGCGGTAATCAACTGGTCCCTAAGAGTCACACCTAAAGGATGGAATCTTAGAGATATGATTAGATGAAAATGTAATAGTATTGATACCCTATATACGACTAAACGGTTAGTCAAAGTAATGCTGATATAATTATTTAATAATGATTAAATAATATTAGCTAAGACGAATTAAAAAGTTAATTCGTAATTAAACATAAAATGTTATATTCAATTATGTGTAATGAAATTATTTAATAAAGATTAAATGATTTAATTAAATATAAAAGGTTATAATTAATTAGTGGATTATAAATATAAGATATTTATAAGATAAAACATTACACAAGAGAGAGCGATATAACCGAAACAGATAGAATTTCGGTATGTGCAAGGGAATTTCGGCCAGTGGGCCGTGTGGGTCTGATTAAGCTCGACACAACTGGTGCAATTATTAAGTTGTTCAGTTGTCGTGAAGTGCTGTAGGTAGAACCAAATACTGATTTGGGGAATCCTAGTTAATGTCTAATAGCAAGGTTGTTTGCAGCTATAAATATGACATTCACTCTGCACTTAAAGGGCACGAGTTACACGACTACTTCCCTCCTCTCTCTCTAGCTTTCATCTTACACAAAATTAAAGGTAATTTTGTAATTTCTAGCTCAGGAAATGGTATTTCTCAGGACATCTTGGGTGCAACGATTATGAGGATATCTGTTCTGATATCTGATCTTAGGCCTTTGCAAGGACAGAAGGTTAATTCTTAATCCAAATCTTTGTATCTTGTTTTTCGTTTATGACTATAAATCGTGCATATAAAGAATTGGGAATATATACAGATATTTTCCCACATTTTCATCGTCAAACTCATTAGTCATTAGGAATGACAAGGATATACTTCAAGGAAGTATTTGAGTTTTCAATTCTAGATGAAATATATGGACATTATATGAATCTTATTAACCATGGGATGTTTAATAGAGATCATAGTGGCATCTTATTCCTCATTAGAGGATAATGAGGTTATTCATAGAAATGAAGATAGAATTACCATGAGAGGGTAATGCTCATTTATTGAACCTCAATGTATGTAAAGGTTATTCATAGAGATGAAGATATAATTACCATAAGAGGGTTATGGTCGTTTATCGAACCTTAAAAGATCTGAAGGTTATTCATAGAAATGAAGATAGAATTATCATGAGATGGCCATGGTAGTTTTTTTTTTTTGCAGAAAACAAGTATTACAAGACCCCAATAAAGCTAGACTACAAGGAAGCCAGAGTAGCTCCCGTCCAAAAAAAACCCTAGTAAGGAAAAAACAAGACTGATCAGAGTAATCAGTCAATCCAGAAAAACATTGCTAGGAGGAGTAGCAATGTGAAAAAACTGGAGCAACAAGAAAAAACTTGAAGCTAGTACAACAGATCTAGTACAGATTGCTCATAACTGTACGTTCATCAAGACCCCAAAAACAAAAAGAGAGCCTAATTTGAACTTGACTCTGAATTTGCCTAAGGATAACCTCCACAGTAGTATCAATGCCTTTGAAGATTCTTTCATTCCTTTCCCTCCATATGTAGTAAATGGTTGCCAATAAAATGCATCTCCTTCTTCGTTTAACCCAGCTCTTCCCTCTATTGTGAGTCTTGTACCAATCAGCTATATCATCCAACTCAAAAGATCTAGTAAAGAATGAATAGCATTGCTGAACTTACTCCCATATCTGAGCTGACCATGGACATTGGAAAAACAGATGGTAATGAGACTCAGCTGTTGCCCTGCACAAAACACATATATTAACCCAAAGAAAACCACGCTTAATGAATAAATCAACTGTGGGAAGTTGATTCTGGATAGCCAAATGGCCAATAAAAGCATGCTTGGGAAGGTTAGCTCTATCATGGAAAGTTCTGTGCCAAGGAATTGTAGGCCAGGTAGGACGAAGCAGATTATAGAACTGGTCTGCATCATAACTGGACCCCATAGATGCCAGAGTAACCTGCAATTCAGTAGAGCCAACAAGGTGAATCATTTCATCTTTCACAGTGATCACATTGTTCCAATATGCAGTAGGAGTTTTAGAAGCATCCCATATAGAAGTGTCTTTCAAGTGGTAATCTTGAACCCATTGAACCCATAAGGATTGAGGTTGGGTAGTGAGTTTCCAAAGCCATTTCAATGCTTGCGTTTTAGTCCAACTTAAAATCTCTCGAATATCAAACCCACCTTCAGACTTAGGCCTACACAAATGCAACCATTTCTGGCTAACCAACTTACGCTCACCATCTACTTTACCCCATAAGAAGTCTTTGCACATTTTCACTATACGCTTAATTACCCCTTTGGGAAGAAGGACACAAGCCCCCCAAAAGTTATAAAGGCCAAACAAGACAGAATTCAGTAATTGAGCTCTGCCAGCAAAAGAGAGGAAATGGTTAGACCAATTCCCAATTCTAACTTTAATCTTATCAAAAAGAGGAGCAAACATTCCAATAGTAAGTCTAGAAGAGGTAAGAGGAAGGCCAATGTATCTAAAGGGAAAAGATCCTTCAGAGAACCCAGTAGAAGAATTAAGAGGATGGCCATGGTAGTTTATCGAACCTTTATACTCATAATTCACATGATCCGAGATTGCAATATTTCCGCCATTAGCATTTTCATGTGAACTAGAATGCCCACGTCCATGATGAATGAAATGCTAAGAACATGATGTGTGAAAGGATTGAGCCATTAAGAATCGTCATGAATTCTCAAGTAGAATCGATGGACTATTTAAATGGGTTTGGAAGAAAACTTAGTTATGTGTGAAAGGTTTGCACGAGAACTAGAGTTTCTGAACTCAAGGATTTGAGATAATCCAAGGATTGTAATAATCCGAGGCTAACCTTGTTTTAATACACGATCTGTATGACTTGTAAGCGAGTCACATTTTCATTTCATATATCTACAAAATATGCCAAGTACATAGTGATTGAGGTGTGTGCCTTAGAACTGGGAGTTCCATTGTTCACAGTAACAGTATCACGAGTTATGAGATAACTTGACTCTTTTGGGATAAAGAGATTGAGTCTAGGTAAGAGCCTAGAAATGTATTTGGAAATGTTCAAATGTTATGAGTGATAACATGAACATGAAGAAATCCTGCAATTATAAAGGGTTGAAAACCTAGACACTTTATTGCAAGTGTAGAGTTACACTTAGGATTATGCACATTGAGTGGCAATCAAGTATTGGCTACTCAGATGTGATAATCGCACTTGTCGTTTTGAGTTTTAAATAACTCTCTTTTTCATTACTTTGTCATGATCCAAATAGGTTGTAGAGACAAGCTTTGAACCCCATTAAAGTGAACTGTGATTGACTTTGTAATTGTCCCTAGTTACCACCATGAGGTGACGTCTCAAGGTAACTAGATTGTGAGGCGATTGATGGCAAGTTCAATGTGCCATAGAGTCATAAGGTAATGACTACTCGATCACATGGGCAGACTGTTAAGAACACTCTGTCGGACAAGTGATCGCTTTTTATAGAGCTCTGGCATACATTTATTTATATAAATCTGCCTGGTTGTGGCGGGAGCTACTACCGTATTCTGAATGAGTCGATTCTTAGACTAATGACTATTCCGCTACAGTAGCACAGTTTCAGAGTAACTTTGATTTTTGTCCTAACACCTTCGTAAATGGGGTTTATAAGGGAATCTTTTGGGTTATGATAGGTTGTGGCTAGCTGAAGGGAATGGGGCGATTAGGAATTGTCCACCCCTTGTCAGGGTTGTCCAAAATCTCAAGACCACTCAAGGAGCAGTTAACTGGAAATGCGTGGCCACGCTCGGAAGCTATCTAAGGTAGATAAATTCCGGTCAAAACAGTAATATCTCTAGATCGAGAAAAAAATCACTCTAAATGAGATCACTTGCGAGTTACGACCTGGGATAATGCCTTGCATTGAGTGGAAGATTGTAATAGGACAAGAGAATTGGTGATGCGCACACTTATATCGGACAAGTGGGAGATTGTTGGGATAAGTGTCCTCGACAATATTGCGATCACATAATTTTATTGTTTATTATAAAATCATAAAATCTCATGCATATTTATATACTGAATATGGAAGATATGATAAATTATTAAGTCGACTCATCGTCATTTACCGGTAATGATTGGCTTTAAATAGTTTGACATTATCGTCATATGATGGTGGTGATCAGTTGATCCTCTATGGTCACACCTAAAGGATGTTACTCGAAATTGTTAAGATTAATAATTCGTATACGATATGAATCTATTAATGCCTTAATATGAACGAGATAGATGAGAGCTATGTTTCTCGTGATAATATGGTTATACGTTTCTCATACCTAATAAAAAAAATAGCGACTGAAAAATAAAATGTTATTTCTTTTTTTATTATTTACAGTTCTTATAATATTATTTTCGGTCAAAATATTTTTATTCATTATCGTATAATAAACAAAACAAGCAAATTTCATTAATACATTAATTGTCATATAACAAATGTAATAATCATAATTTCCGGGGACGATTTTTATCGTATAAAAATCGATTTATATTGTGTTGATTCAATATTTATTATATCAACAAATAAATCATATAAACTAAGTTAATTTAACATTTAAATTAACAAAACGGCCCGAAAAAATCAAGAACCTATCGATTTAAATCAAGAAAATCAAGAAACGATTAAACATCATATGAAAAATCAAGAACATACATATATTAAAACAATTTTGAAGCCTATCCTCTGATACCACTTGTAGGAAATATCGTATATTTCATAATGAGATTAATCGTATTAATGTCACAAGGAAGGATCATATCAAAATTAACATTAATATGAATGCAACCAAAGTAATTAAATCGATATTAAGAGGTAAGGAATAACCTTTGGTCCTTTTCTTATGGACTAAGAACAACCTAGAATAAAAGATTCCAATGTAGAAATCCTCCAACCATTTGCACCCAAGATGATCCAAGAAATATGCCTTGCACACAATGCTTTTGGTTTGTACCTCACGTGTTGTGTGTTTTTCATCTCCATTTCTAGTTGTCTTGAACCCTATTTATACTGTTAGTATATAAAGTTCTAATGGAAATAAGATTGTGCAAATCGCAACCGATTTTGATGCCTTTAAAACGCTCATTCACACGGTCCAAACAACATCCACAAAATCGAGTCCCAACTTGAGTAAAACTCTCTTTTATAAGTTGAAATAATATCTTTTTGGAAGTTGTTATATTTATCTATTAAATCATAATTATGTGGACCGAAATAAACAATTTTTTTGGCCGTGTATCACGTTTTGAGTCGAAAAACTGTTTTTCCAAGACTTATCCAATATTATAATTTAACATATAAATATATTAGGAGAATATAATTAATTATCTTATAATCAATTAATTTTAATATCGCATATTAAAACGTAGATCATTTATAAATATAACATTGATATTTATTTAGAATTAACATTTTAATTCATTTCTCTTTATAATCATTAAATCGTATTACATGATTATTCGTATTATTTTCATGACTAATATTTAGCCAATTTAGGCATCTATGTAATATATAAGCATATTGTAACATCCCGTATTTTCGTAAAAGTATATTTTAATAATTTAAAGAGGTTTTCCGAATTTAATTATCTTTAATCATATTTCGTAAGACATATTTTAAGAAATTCCGTTAAGTTCCGTCTTAGGATTTATTTCATCTTATGATGCCGTGTCTTACTTAGCATTTTCCGTTCTTAAGGTTTCAGTTTCATTAAATAGGAAACCCGACTCAAAAACAAATATAAAGGACTACCTTCTCTCTCTCCTCCAACGTTATTCATTCTAAACCAACAACAAAGTTACAGTGAACTACTTCTCCATTTTTTATACATTTCCAAGTTCAGTAAAAGATCATCCTAGAACCCGTCTCAACTCATATCAAGGTAACGATTTCACCTTCGCATTCCTCTCGCGATTCTCGTTCTTTCTACCACTTTCGTTTTTCAACTCGGTACATTCCATTTCCGGGCTGTTTTGCCCTAACTCGAATTTAGACTACTAATATGTGTTTTTATGCCTCAAGGAGTTGATTTAGAGAACCCGGAAGAAGACTTGGTGATTATCGAAGAGGAACTTGAAGAACTTGCTAAGTAAAGGTGACGATAATGAGTAACTCGGCCTTTTTGTCTAAATTAGCATATTATGTGATATTGATATGTTTTTATGAAAGTTAGCATGAATTATGATTCTTAACATTCTTAATATGTTATATAGACTGTTTCTTATGAAGAATTAATGACGAATTTGATATGAGAGTTAAATATGGAGTATACATGTAAGACCGGTTTAATTTGGGGTTTTGTTGTTAATTCATGAAATAGATGTTTGTTTACATGTTCTTAAGCTTATTTGATGTCATAAACATGCTGGGACTGTTGAGATGTTGATTAGAAACATGTTTAGGAAGAATTGGTAAAGGATTGGAATGATTGTATATGTCGAAAAATGGCTTTCGCGGGAACAGGGGGTTCCCAGCCGGTCAGGGGCCGGCAGCCAGTCGACCGGCTGAGAGCCCCTCTAGGTGAAGTTTTCGATTGTGCAAGAAAGGGAAATGAGGTCCCCAGCCGGTGGACCGGCAGCCGGCCGGCCGGCTGGGAGACCCTTCTTATTGTTTTGTTGTTGTTTTGGCGTGAGAGTAAAGGACTCTCAGCCGGCCGACCAGCCGTATGTGGCCGACCGGCTGAGAGCCCCTTATCGTGATTACTTTTCCGTATGGTTTGTATGCGTGTTTGTTGTCCAAAAGCTTGGGCGGCACTTATCTTAGGTTCGGGAATCGGTTTGAGGAGAAAGACCCCCCGGCCGGGCAACCGGAAGTGAAACCGGCTCTCGCCTCAAATGGTTTCCGAAGTTAACTAAGTGTTGCTTGGATGTTTATCAAAAGTATATCGTTTATTAATTGAGTTTGTTTGTAGTCCAAGATATTGGACGGCTCTTACAGTGGGTTCGGAAATTGGTTTGAGGAGAAAGACCCCCCGGCCGGGCAACCGGAAGGGAAACCGGCTCTCGCCTCAAATAGTTTCCGAAGTTAGTTAAGGGTTGAGTAAAGTCTTAGAAATAGAATAGTAGAACTGTGGAATGTGTTTAGGTCACAGTTTTATTATGAATCGTATGAGTATTACATCTTGGGGTGATGTGTTATGTATGCATGTGGAGGTTATACTATGAGTTGTTATATGACTCTTGTTCTTACCTAGACTGTGTTTGGGTATGACCGTTGATAGGTGTCCGGTCAGGTTTCAGATTGTCCGCCCTAAGTCGGGGGTATCTCGTTCCTAACTAGTTCGAGTCTTGGAGGTATCCTGAGTCGGGGATACTTGTCGAATCGAGGAAGGATTATACCTCGAGAGTCTGGCCAGATTTAGACTAAGGCCGTAGATCGGTTTGTCGTCCTACCAGGGGATTGTATTCGCTACTAAGTAGACTTGTTGTTGTTGTATAATGGAGTCGTCATATGAATTCTCCCATGTTGTGATGTTTGTTTGTGTCTAGTCTTGCCTGAGTCGGGGTCAAACTTAGATACTGCAGATTGATTTGTGTTTAGCTTGCCTGAGTCGGGGTACAATGCTAGACATTGCTGAATGATTTGTATATACTTGCTTGAGTCGGGGTATGGTGTTATATACTGTTGATACGTGTTTTAGATATGCCTGAGTTGCGGTATGTTATCTAGTTACATGATTATGTTAAGAAACGACTTATGATTGATTACTTCACATGACTGGATTTATGTTGGAGTATGATGGTTTTTTATATGTGATTGCATGTTATGTGTTATTGACAATAGGTGGCTATGAGAACTCTAGTCACTCCCCACTGACTGTGGCGCACATGTTGTATGTGTGTAGGTTGGTGAAGATGTTTGTACAGGGGGATTTCACAAAGGCTAGCGAGCGATGATGTAACATCCCGTATTTTCGTAAAGGAATATTTTAATAATTTAAAGTGATTTCCGGAATTTTATAATATTTTAATAATATTTCGTAATTTATATTTTAAGGAAATTCCCGTTAAACTTCCGTCTTAAGATCATTTCATCTTAAGATGCTTTGTTCACTTTGTAATTCCGTCTTAATGTTTTCGTTCCACTTAATTAAAGGAACCCGACTCTTTAAATAAAAAGGGCACATGCTTATTCCCTTCCATCGACATTCATTCTCAACCAAAACCCTTCCACTGTAAAACACAAAACACCTTTCCTCTCCTTTGAAAAGCTTTCAAAAGATCATCTCAAGGCCTTCTTCAACTCGAATCAAGGTAAAATTTATATATTCGGATTGTTCTCGCAATTTCTGATCTTCCTATCACTTTTATTTCTCAAATCTCGAACTTTCATTTCCGGGCTGTTTTTGCCCTAATTCGTTTTAAGCTTCTAATTTACGTTTTATATTCTTAGGAGTTGGCTTAGTCGATCCCGAGGTTGACTTCACATTGTGGAGGAAGAAAACGGAGCACAAGACGCTTGAGGTGACGATAATGAGCTTACACGGCCTATTTATTAAATTAGCATGCTTTGTGTGATTTTTTATGTGTTTATATGTTTAGAAGCATGAGATAGGTTGCAAACATCTTTAGTATACTTATTATTCATATTGTTGTTGTAAATTTATGTTAAATTCATCATTTGGGGTTGATTTAGGAGTATACATGAAGATGGGTTTAATTTGGGGATTTTGATATAAATGCATGAATTTGATGTTACTTATATGTTTCTTATAGTTTTTTAATGCTATAAACATGCTCGGACTGTTGAGATGTTGTTTAGAATCATGTTTAGGAAGATTTGATGAAGTATTGGAATGATTCTCTTTGTCGAATATTGCGATTTTCACGAAGAGGGACTCCCAGCCGGTAAGCCGACCGGCAGCCAGTCGGCCGGCTGAGAGCCCATTTGGTATCTTTCGAATACTAAGAAAAATAAGGTGAAGGGGTGCTCAGCCGGGTGGCCGTCCGCCGGTCCACCGGCTGAGACACCTTGTGTGTTGTTTTACGCATAAGCATGGAGGAGTTAGGGAGATAGGGCTCCCAGCCGGGTGGCCGGCGGCCGAGTGGTCGGCGGCCGGGTGGTCAGCGGCTGGGGACTCTCTCCTCTTAGTTTTGGTTTTTCAAAGGCTGTTTTGAATTGGGTTGTCAGTCGGCTGACCGATAGCCTGTCTGTGACCACCTGAGAGCCCCATTTCATAGAAAATCATGTTTAACTTTTGATCGGCTTGTCCGATTTGCTTGAGACTTCTTCCGTATGCCTTATATGTGTGTTTGAGGTCCCCGGAGTCCGGGCGGCACTATATTGGGTTCGGAAATGGAGTGAGGATAGAGACCCCCAGGTCGGGAAACCGAAAGGGAAACCGGCTCTCCCTCGACTTAGTTCCTGAGGTCAATTAAGTGTTGATTAAAAGTCAGTAAAATTAGGACTAAGGACTTAGTTGTAGTACATATCGGAATATGTCTGAGTTGGGACCGCTAGAGTACGATATGTACTAATGTTTGTTGAATGTCAAGGTATGTCTGAGTTGGGACCTCTAGTTTGACATGTGTGTGTATGTGGCGTGGCGGACATGTCTGAGTTGGGACCTCTGGACCGTCTCGTGTATGGATGATGCGGTAGGAGATGTCTGAGTTGGGACCTATGTCCTTTCGTGAGTTTGTATGACCGTGGTGAATTGAATCTGAGTTGGGATTTCATTCACTACGAAGGGTAATGGTTCGGGCTGAGTTGCGTCATGGACCATTATTAGCTGATTGGTATCCATTCATGCCCGAGTTGGGGTTCACGGATGTATGCTTGCTGACCTTGTGTACCAAGTTTACCTGAGTTGGGGTGTGACTTGGACACTGTTGATTGTGTTTAGTTCTTTCCTGAGTTGGGGTTAGTTCTAGATACTGTTGTTTGCATCTGCTTGCCTGAGTTGGGGTACAGTGTCAGATGTTGCTGAATGATTGTTTATTTAAGAGTATTGTTCGTCCAAGGCATTGGACGACTCTTATTCTGAGTTCGTAAATGGTTTGAGGAGAAAGACCCCCCGGCCGGGCAACCGGAAGGGAGACCGGCTCTCGCTTCAAATAGTTTCCGAAGTTAGATAGGGGTATTAGCATAAGTGAAGCATGTTGATATGAAAGCTGATATATATATATATATATACTTCGCATATTGTGATGTTGGAGTATGTTGGATGTTCTTATTTGTTACGTGTTGCTAACAATAAGTGGCTAGGAGAACTCAAGTCACTCCCCACTGATTGTGGTGTGCATGTTTTCATGTATGTAGCTACGCGACGGTGCTGGAGGGTTACTGATGCTAGCGAGCGATGATCCTATCATCGATGACACACTTGTTTATCGTTTAGCTGGACCTTAGTCTTTTCATATACATTTAGTGCCTGTAGGGATATACTATCCCAGGCTATTTTTATACTTATGGTTTTGTACTTAGACTTATATACTTATCTATGTTTTGATCATTTCAGTTCGTATAATTTGTTTTAATTCACCTCGTTCTTATCATGCATGTTAAAGTTTAAATTACGCGTACATTTTGGCATGTTTGAATGTTTTATTTTTCCGCTGCGACGAGGGGTTTTACAGTTGGTATCAGAGCAACCCGGCGACCGTCTGGTGAGCGCTTGTGGTCTAGAGTACCCGGGGCACCAACCAAGCGGGGGAGGATTCCTGGTTTGGCTCGGTTGCGGTCGGATGCTGCCAGGCGCAACGAGGACGTTGCATTATTCAACTGGGAGTGTGTAATACTCCATTGAACCGAATAGGATATTCGGGTGGGGTAACCCCTTGAAGAGGTCCATTGATAGGCTTATATGACTAGTGCTTAAAGGGATTGAAGGTACTACTCATAACAACAAAGTGCACTTTCTTTTCTGGTTATCCATGCCAAAGAACTCCAAAGTTAAGCGTGCTTGGCTGTGAGTAGTCTTAGGATGGGTGACCTCCCTGGAAGGTTCCCGGGATGCGCATGAGTGAGGATAAAATGCGCTGGAAAGGACTCCTGTTGGTCTGTGGAGCCAGTACATAGCCTGGCGAGCTACCGTGGCTAACATTTTCGGTCCTAGGTTTGGGCCGGGGTGTTACAAGTAAAGGCCAAGATGGTATTCCCAGCCGGTGGACCGGCTACCGTCCACCCCGCTGAAGATACCTCACACACACACATTACAAACATCACAAGAACGGGCTCTCAGCTGGAGGACCGGTTGTCGGCTACTCAGCTGAGGATTCCTGTACAACATGTTTCGCCGAAATCCATTTCATAAGGTAAGGGGTTCTCAGCCGGTCAGTCAACCGGCGGCCGATTGACCGGCTGAGGACACCTGAATACGGGATTCAAATTTTCGCAAGTTTTAAAGATGGAACGGTTTTAAGACGGTTTTTTTGACACATTCTAAACGCGAATCTCAACATTAAAACCAGCAATATAATCATTAACACTTTATCAACTTAAAACAAACATTACATATGCGATTTCAATAATTAAACATGAATTGAATCAACCAAACATCACATTTTGGGTCGAACAACATGAATATATGAAGGATAACAATTACCCCTTAACTATCATCAAATTTCTCATGTAAATTAACTAAAACCAAAGTGAAAGTCATCTTAAACAATGAATAAACAACCAATCTACTAAATACTACACATTCCCAACATTCAATCAACAAAACAACACACACAAAGCAATTTTTGACTTAAAATCGAGAAACCTCTTAAACTTACCTTATAACTCCTCAAATAAACATGATTCCGACTCAAAGCTACTCCTTTGTCCAAGTCCGCAACTAGAAACACAAAACGAGTTTAACAAATAAAAACGTGCCATAAAGTTTACGGCCAGGAGAGTATGAGGAAGGCATTCCAAAACCTTTTTTATCTAGAAAGATGGAGGATGAGAAGAAGAAGACATAGGCGCAAAAATCATCCAAAACGGATAAGAAACGAAGATTTTATGAGTTTTAAGATTGGAGGTTAAAATGATAACAATGGTGTTGTGTTTATGTTGGTAACTCTTAAAAATGGAGGAAGGTGAATATTAGGGTTTGTTGTGAGGGTGTTTATGAGGAAGAGCACAACCGATGGGCCTAGCATCGTCATTGGTCCATAAGATAAGTTTAAGACGGTTTAAGCTAGAAACATCGACTCAAGATCACGATGAACTTAGAATGGGATAACTATTTTCGGGATAAATATTACACTATAAATTGTATACTTCAACTATACAATTGTATACCTCAACTATATTTTGCGAGATTACTCAAATACATTTAAATTTTCGAATGCATAACTTAAATCTTTAAAAATACAATTTACGCTATAAATTGAAATATCATTTAAAACTAAAACACTTCAAAATGAAATATTCAAATCATTCAAATATAACTATGAAATTTCATGAAATATAATTTATTTCGAAATACAACTAATCGTTAAATTTTAAAGTCGGAAATATCAGGGTGTTATAGGTTATCTATAAAATGGAAAAGAGAAATGATTTTACTTTAGTCTAAAATCAAATCATAAGATAAAGTGATTAATTAAGCCTTTACAATTTTCCATTGTGGGTATGATAAAAAGTGGTGAGTAATTTTTTCCATATATGATAATGTTTAATAATGACAAGATTAGTAATTATAATTTTGTATCTCTTGACTTTAATCGTTTATCTAGTCTATATAGCAAACATGATTATTAAAGGAATAAGAGATCGTATGGTTACAAGACTTCACTAAGCCTCAAGATCAAATGCTCAAGAATCGACTTATGAATCGGCCAAGAGAAGTTCAAGTGAAGTCAAGATAAGAAGTTATTGCGAAGATCTCCAGGAAGATCAAGATAGAATAGGTTCTTGCGTGATATAGTGATATAAAAATAACTTGACTCATATACGGTCAAAGTTATAGCTCGCAGCTATAACCTCACGTATAAAAGAGGTCAAGGTTATAGCTCATAACTATAACCTTGGTTACACGAGAAAAAGCATACGACAAAATGTTAATTTTGTTTTTCAAATCTTTCAAAATATATGTTTAAACATTAAGAGTTGTAATATATCTCTTTATGGATGAAATCTTTTGGGTATACGAAATTAGTATATTTGAAGGGCATAATTAATTTATGAGTTATTGTCTCTTTAAATTGCAAATTTGTGTATAGGTCATACCCTAGTTGCCCTTGATAACTGCCTAGTTTATACCGCTTTTACCTTAGTTCTTGTTGCATTTCGACTCGTTTCGAGTCGGTTATACCCCTTTATTCATGCATTTTGGCCGTAATTTCGTATTCTATGATTTTGTGTCATATATTGCAGATTTGGTGTAAAAACGATCAAACAAGAGCGGAATCGAAAGGATTTGAAGAAGGCAAGGACAAAGGAAGTGAAAGAAGAATTTTCTTCCTCATCCGGACCCCAGCCGACATCCGGGGTCCCGGATGGGAATTCAGACGCCTCATCCTTGGAGCATCAAATGTCGAGAGTTGCAGAATTTGAAGATGTTTTCTCATCCGGACCCCAACCGGCATCGCACTTAAGAGCTACAAAATCAGAAGTTTGAAAGAATTGGAGGATGTGCACTCATCCGGTCCCCAATCAGAATCTGGGGTCCCGGATGAGAGTACCTGCTACTTGTTGCTGAACTCTCAGAAAATCAAAGGAGAAGCCCCATCTGCTGGCTCCGCATTCGACCACCCGGATGAGAATACAAGTTACAACTATTCTGGAATTACAAATGCTGAGACTTAGAGATTTGAGATTTGTATTCTCATCCGGCTCCAGACCGGCATATATATCACAGTTGCTTCTTGTTGGTATAATCTCTTGCTAATCTCGAATTTAAGCAATTTTTTACATTTAGTTTTCTCATCTTAGTTTTCACCTAGATCATCATGCTTAGTTTATATTCTTATCTTTTGATGGATTGTGTTAATTGTGTTGTTATCACCATGTGTGAGTGGTTTCCTTACTAAGGTTATGGGTAAGCCTTGGTGAGGTTAAGTTTGGGGTTTCTAGCTTGTCAATTATTTACATTTTGATAGTTTACACCATTCTTGTTATTGTGCCCATAAGGTGTTTGGGGACATGCTTAGATTAGTAATCTAGGTTTTGACCCTTACATTTAGTATCTTGGTTGGATGAGTAACCTAGCCACAATATAGGACGCCAGTTTAACAAGCGATTGGGCATTGGTTGAGTAGATTAACCTCCGACCTAGGCTAAGTGGAGACCGAGAGGAAACACCTAGACCTTAGTGTGCTATCTTATTGTTGCCCCTTATCACATGTGAGTTCCCCTTACTTGACCTTATCTTTGGTGAACTCATCACTCAAGTCTTTTTTTATCATTTGTTTACATCTCTTTCTTTGACTTGCTTAGTTGACCTTTGTTACAAAATCATCAAAACCTCTTGTCTAGAACGACGAAGCGGACAAATAGCAAAACATGCAACCCTAGGCCAATTATCCGTCCTTTGGGTTTGACCCTCGCGTACTTCAAAACGATTCGTACACTTGCGAGGTTATAAATGATTAAAATTTAGCGTGCTTAAATAACCGACGAACAGCCCTCATCCGCCCTAAAGTATGATTAGGGTTTCCACGGATTTAATAAGGCAATAGCGCGTAGGTTTGCGTGCCGCCTTGATCACGGTCCAACAAGTTGTGGGTTAGCATTCAAACTCTATTATATGATAGATATTTTATCTTATGAGATAACTATTTAGAAAATCATATATGAGCACAAATTAGTTAAGATATGTTGAATAAAATCCTTTTGTTCTCTTATTATCTTACCTAAAGGGTTTAGGAAATATAGTACTAACTTTAAAGATAATTCATATCTTTTTAGATATTGCTATTTCCTAATAAAAGATATAAGATAGATTATCATATGAGAATAATATCCTTATTATTCTAAAGATCTAGGGTTTCTTAAAACCTAGATAATCTGTTCATCCTTATAAAAGAAGAATTGCAACGAGACTACAACTCACGTCTTTCACGCATAACAAGAAGCTTTTCGCAAAAACTATTTTATAATTTTACAAATTGTATTTTTGCAAAGTTCTTTAATCTTTTGAAAGGTCGTGTGCTTGTAAAAACGTGTTGGTTGTTTCTATATCGTTATAAGACTATAGTGCATAATTAGTTTCTTAATACGTTCAATTATGAACACGCAAGGAACAATTAATACACTCTCTTATTAGCGTAAGATAGTTTGATTATTTAGTCATACTCCTAGTGCGTCAAATACTTAACGGTATTTAATTGGTTGAGTATTTAAAGATACTCGTAGAGACACTTATTTACGGTACTTGTTTGAGTTACAACTATCCGTAAGTTGTACGAGTGGGTTGATAATTTTGTAATCCAGGGTAGGTACTAAAATTATTAATCGATAATAGTGGACGTAGGTTTCGACTTGTGAAACTGAACCACTTCAAAATTCCTTGTGTCGTTGTTTATTGCTTTTTGCTCTTCTCATTATTTCGTTCATAATCATTTATATCGATTAGTTAAAGTTTAATCTAATAAACTTTAAATAATTAATCATACAATAAATTTAAAAAACTTAAAATGTTTGTAATACTAAATTCACTCCCCCCCCCCCCCCCTCTTTAGTATTTCGGATCAATAGACTCTTCAGCATGAAGTTTGGGGGAGGTATCTATCAGGGACCTTCTCAAGGGACTCAGATCTATAGGAATAGTCGTCCTGCGAGTACCTGGGGCAATTAGGGGAAGCCGAGATACGATAATTATAACCGTCAGGGAGGCTATCAGAGGCCCAATAAGGGAGGCAGTCACGTATTAGAGGCTAAGCCTACCTCATCCGCGACGACCGTTCAGGACGAGGGCCAGAAGAGTAGCGAGAAGCTATTCGCCATAGGCAAGTAGGCTACAGCGGAGGATGTGCATATCGTGACCGGTACTTTTCTTGTTAATGACTGTCCTAGTTTTGCTTTATTTTAATCTGGGGCAACCTATTTGTTTGTGTCTGTAAGCCATGATAGGAGTTTAGGGTTGGAGTCGCACGAGGTAGCTAGTGATAAGGTATTTATACCTTCAGGGGAGTTGGTGGTGTGTCGAAGGGTGTATAGAGGTGTTTGTTTTGTAATAGGTCAGGTTGACTTCCCGATAGATATCTTTGAGTTTCCCTTAGATTATTTTGAGGTCATAGTCGGGATGGATTGGTTGGGTCGGTACAAAGCTACGATTAATTGCTATTAGAAGAAGGTGACTATAAGGGGACTGAAGGGAGTCAAAGTGTCCTATAAGGGCTTTGTAGTTGGACCTAAGGTCAAGATCATATCAGTCTTGATTCCGATGTCTTACTTGAGGAAGGGGTGTCTGATGAGTCATAATTATATACATCTTTATGCCTTCTGATGCATGTCTATTTTATGATGTTTTACATCTATTTTTACACGCATTTGGTCGCTCATTTACTATGTTTTAGCCCTTATTTCCCAACAATTGTGCACTTTCGTATTTTTATACACTTGTGCAGATTTGTGCGGAAAAAGGACAATTTTACACCAAACTTATGCCCTCGAGATTTTTGCATAACTAAGGACGAAGAAAGTCAACTGTAATCATTAATCAAGTACCAAAAGTCAAACCGAGACGAATCAAAGCAATCTAACGCGGAAACGGGTCGACCGACCTATTACTTGGGTCGGCCGACCAGATCTCTGTTTTGGAAAGCCCAGAATTTTCCTGAAGCCCGTAAAGAGGTCGACCGACCCACATAGTAGGTCGACCGACCTCAGCGCAGCCCAGAAGCTTTCCGGAAGTCCATAAGAAGTGTTGGAGTCTTTAGGAAACTCCTAATTGCCGCCCTATATAAACTAATCTTTCGTTTAGGGTTAAATATTCAGTCATATACTCAGTTTCTATCTATCAAAATCTCACATCAAGTTTTAGTTTTAAGTTCTAATTTTAGTTTCGTTATTGTAATCTTTCAATAGTTTTCAAACACCTTTAGTTCGTTCATCAATATTTCAACATTCATCAATAAAGTTTGTTCCTTTTCTGCCTTAATCCTATTTCCGGTAATTCTTCTTTTAATTTAATTTTTATTATTGTTCTTATAATTACTTATATTCGGTTAAGATAGAATCCCAAGCTTTATTATAGATTGCATGTTTAGATTATCATTCATTATGTTCTCCATATTTATTCCTATTTTCGTTGTTGTTTTAGTAACCATGAGTAGCTAAATTTTCATATGTTAGGATGTAGGGGATGAATATGCGTAGGTAGTATAAATTCCAAACCGATATGTTGCAGGGCCGTGGTCGGTCGACCTACTTAGTGGGTCGGTCGACCGAGGTTGTGGTCGGCCGACTGGGCTAGCTGGTCGGTCGACGCACTCGCGTTCGTATTCTGTTTCGTTTTAATTCATTGACCATAATGACCTACAATGAGACTGAAAGGAGACTTGTAGGATGTTAGTAATGACCTACCCAAGATTGAAAGATACGGGAAGGGCATCGGTTTACACCTTAAAACGGCTAGGTTACTCAAGACTGAAAGGTATGTGACCTAGAGTTTAGGAATCACCCTTATTGTTGACACCCAATAATTGTGAGACCTAGGAACTAATAGCATAGGCCGAAAGGAGCTATTAGGTACCATAGACCGAAAGGATATGTTACACCCCTTACGCGACTACAATACATGTTGACCTTAGGATTTATATTACCTTAGCTATTTATTACCCAAACATCCTAGCATCCCTTTTAATATAGTTTTAATCCCATCTTTAATTACTTGTTTTATTTTTATCTTTGCCTTAGACCTAGTAAACAACCTTTCAAACCCCCAATATTGTTACTTTAAACATTAACATCAAACAATAAACATTCCCCACCTCCTTGTGGTTCGACCCTGACTTTCGCTATCTATTGTTAAAGTTAGGAATTATAAATTTTATCTTTGGTACCCTCAACGACGGGCATCAAATTTTGCCAAAATTTGATGCCCGTCGTTGAGGGTACCAAAGATAAATTTATAATTCCTAAACTTAAACTATAGATAGTGAAAGTCAGGGTCGAACCACAAGGAGTTGGAGAATGTTTATTGTTTGATGCTAATGTTTAAAGTCACAAAATTGGGGGTTGATTGGTTGTTTACTTAGTCTAAAGCAAGGATTAAAAATAAAACAAGTAAATAAAGATGATAATAAAACAGTAATAAAGGGATGCTAGGATGTTTGGGTAACAAAAAGCTAAGGTAATATAAATCCTAAGGTCAACATGTATTGCAGTCGCGTAAGGGGTGTAACATATCTTTTCGGTCTATGGTACCTAATAGCTCCTTTCGGCCTATGCTATTAGTTCCTAGGTCTCACAATTATTAGGTGTCAACAATAAGGGTGATTCCTAAATCCTAGGTCACATACCTTTCAGTCTTAAGTAACCTAGCCGTCTTAGGGTGTAAACCAATGCCCTTCCCGTATCTCTCAATCTTGGGTAGGTCATTACCAACATCCTACAAGTCTCCTTTCAGTCTCATTGTAGGTTATTATAGTCTACGGATTAAAACGGAACAGAAAACATACGCGAGTGGGTCGACCGACCGGCTAGCCCAGTCGGCCGACCACCGCCTTGGTCGACCGACTCACCTTCCCTTATATACTTTTGTTACTGTTTTAGGCGCTAATCCATGTCATATATGCCATTTTTATCATAAATTCGATACTCCCGCATTTTGGTGTTTCTGATGCAGATGGATGCATTCCAGTGGTTTAAAGAAGATCACATGAGTACCGCAGAGTCGACAAGGCGAAGAAAAAGGAAGATAAGCAAGAATCAAGAAAGATTGCCAAGAGAAAGTAGATAAACGAAGAATCATGCTGACAAGGTGGAGAACTCGATCGAGTGCACTGGATACTCGGTCGAGTGCTTTCTTTTATCCCGGTTTCCATAAGTATTTAGCAAGTGTTTCCATAATTTTTTTAGTAGTTTGTTATAAATAAAGACCTCGTAGCCTATTGTTAGATACACTTTCATTACTCTATAAACCCTAATTATTATTAGTAGCCTTCCGGATTATTATTTAGCAATTGCCTTCGGATCTTGTTCTCCTATTTATGGTATTTAATCAAAATCTCTACTTTATTGTTCTTCAATTATTCTCGTTCGTAGTTTATTGCTTTATTAATTATGTTTTCAATCAATATTGTTGTAGTTAGTTCCCAAGCCATGCGTAGCTAATTTATTTGTCTAGGGTGAAAAGGGCTCTATGTGATTAGAAGGGGGAATCAAACTTTAATGATGTTTAATTGTTAAACTGCTTATTATTATTGTTCTATTGTTATTTTAAATCTGATTAATTAATTACTGGCCAGGATTAGTTAATTAGTCTCGCAAATTAGTCTTAAATCCGACCGTAGATTAAGACTAAGATAGGCCACAACAATTGAATAGACTGACCTAATTATAGCGACCGCATGTTAGGTTTAGATCTAAAGATTATATGAATACCGACCGGACATATGATCTTAAATAATAATCTTGCCCAATTAAATTAGTTAAATCCTATTCCCCTTGATAATCGCCTATGTGAACTTGATCCCTAGATCTTTCCTAATATTTGTTTACACCTTTATTTACTTATTTTGCAATTAGTTTGTTAGACAAACAAAAACAATCAAAGCAAACCAATTGTTACTTTAAGACTTATTTACTTTAGCAAACAATTTATTACCACCTCCCTGTGGATTCGATACCTCTCTTACCGCTAGCTATTAGTTAGTAGTATCCTAAGGATTACTTTGATTTAGGCTGACGACTTTACCCCTATCTATCAAATTTGGCGCCGTTGCCGGGGAGGCAACAATTTATTTGTTTGTTACTTGTTTAATTTGTCTTTTGTCTCAGGGAACTCCAGTTCCTTGAGACTGTTTTTACGCTTTTCTTGTTAGTTCCTTGTATGCCCAGGCCAACTCGGTCCCAGATTATTGCTTTTGATTCTGAACCAGAGAGGACTTTTCGCTTCAGAAGGAATTTTAATAGAGAAGTGGGTCAAGTAGAAGACTTGAGTATACTTGACAGGATTGAGCCTTTCATTACTTCAGAAAACCCATCCTCTGATGAGGACGATACTGTTTCTGAAACCTTTGTCGCTACACAAAAGATGGCTGCACCCACCTTGGCAAGCTACAACGAGCCTACTTTGGCTTCTATTACAAAAGGATTTATTCCTCCTCCTACTGATGCTGCAGAAAAGCCTTTTGATATCAAGCCGTCTTATCTTGCGTTGGTAGAGCGGAATAAGTTTGGAGGTCGAGTTGGGGAAGATCCTGCTAAGCATATGGATAAGTTTGTCACTTACTGCAGTTCCATCCCTTTGCCAACAGGAGTGACCTATGATCAGGTCAAGTACCGACTTTTCCCTTTTTCTCTACAATATGATGCTAGCGAATGGCTGCGCGAGTTGGATTTGACTGCTCATGCCATTACTGATTGGAATTCCCTAGCTCTTGCATTCTACAAGAAGTATTTTCCCCCACAAAAGACAAACAATCTCAGGAATCAGATTACTAACTTAAAACAAGGAGGTACTGAAGATTTTAATGAGGCATGGGTACGTTTCAAAAGATTAGTTCGAGCAGTTCCTCATCATGGGTTTGAGAAGTGGTTTCTTTGTACCAGTTTTACAACGGGTTATTCGATGATCATAGAGCCCTTCTAGATTCTTCTGCTAATGGAAGATTTCAAAATAACACTACTGATTATACAGCTTACAAATTGATCGATGATATGGCTACTCATACTGCCGAATATGGAAATCCAATAGGCTCTGCAAGGGGAAGTGGTACAGATAGTGCCGTCGCAGCCCAATTAGAAGCTTTGAATGCTAAGATTGCACAAATTCAAACAACACAAGCTTTGGGTGGCCAACACCAAGTGGTTAATATGGTTCAACAAGGGGAAGTACGTTTCTGCGGAAGATGTGGTGTAGACGGTCATATTGCTGATGAATGTATAAGTCCTACGGAACAAGTACTTGCTTTCCAATCCTACAAGCATGTTAATCCCTTTTCCAACACCTATAATGAGAGGACAAGGGAACATCCCTTTCTTCAGTGGTCAAGCCAGAACGTTCAAAATCCTACCCCACCTCAGCAACAACCAAATTCAAATTATGTGATTCCTCAGAACCGCGGCCAGCAAGGAAACTATAGACAGAATCAAGGAGGTCCTCAGTTTAACAATCAGCGCCAACAACAGTTTCAACCTTTGGTGCCACCCCCTCCACCACCAACTGCAAATAATGATATGTTAGAGATCAAAGCTATGTTGCAGCAAAGCCTTAAAGCTCAGATGGAGCAAATAGCACAGATTACTCAGATAGTGGCTCACAATAAGATATTGGACACTCAAGTTGCCCAACTAGCAAGCCAAAATACAAATAGGCAGCCCGAAAACCTTCCTCCCCAAGGACAACAAGCTCATGAGCAAGTTCATGTTATTCATTTAAGGAGTGGTACTTCTTATAAAGAGCCGGAGATACCCAAAGATGATAGTCAAGTGTCTTATGTTTTTCCTAAAGGTTTAGGGCATCTCTCTTTCAGTGCTGACGAAGAAGAAAAGGAACTAGAGAAAGCTCGTATACATGAGAACAACGAAAAAGAAAAACGAAAAGAAGCGATGCGATCTAAATCCGAGACACTCGATCGAGCTCGTAGTGCACTCGATCGAGTGCCCACCCCACTCGATCGAGTGCCAGCCCCACTCGACCGAGTGACTCATGTTCATACTTCTGATGATTCTTCTGTTTCGCCTATTGCACAGGTACCTACTCCAGGGACTACTATTCCGAGTCAGAGTCCCCCAAATGTCTCTAAGGATGCAGAGGAAGCTGAACCAATAAAGATTATTCTTCCATTCCCAACCCGACAACAGAAATCAAAACTTGATCAACAGTTCGGGAGATTCATGGAAGTTGTGAAGAATCTTCAAGTAAGCGTTCCTTTTACTGAATTGATTACTCAGGTACCAGCTTATGCAAAGTTTATGAAGGAGATATTAACAAAGAAGAGAATTTTCAACGAAGTGGAGACAATTGCATTCACTAAGGAGTGTCATGCCGCGCTGCAAGCCAATTCTCCACCCAAGCTTAAGGATCCAGGGAGTTTTTCTATTCCTTGCACTATTGGTTCTCTTGATTTTTCTAATGCGTTATGTGATTCTGGGGCGAGTGTCAGTGTCATGCCGTATACTACTTGTAAACAACTTAACATGACCACACTTAAATGTACCAATATGACCCTCCAAATGGCTGACAGGTCCATTCAGCGCCCTATGGGTGTCTTAGAGGATGTGCCGGTTAGGATAGGAAAATATTATATGCCCTGTGTTTTTGTAGTGATGGATATGGCAGAGGACGCTGAAATACCTATTATCCTCGGACGACCCTTCCTTAGTACCGCTGGGGCTCTTATTGACCTTAGGGAGGGTAGTCTCATTTTTCGCATCGGGGATGACACCATCACTTTTCTACACAACCAAGCACCCTGTCCTCCTGATTTTCAAGCTACATGCTATGTAATTACCATTCTCGATCCTTCTTTTGATTCTTGCCATGCTTTGTGTATTGACAGGAATTCATTTGACGCTTCTACTACTGCGTCGCATCCATGGGAGCTAGAGGTGGATGAGTTCGAGAAGTTGATCTACGAAGAAGAGCCACCTCCTATTTTGGATTATAGCTGTGACGGAAGTGTTGACTTAGAGGCTGAGTTAGATGCTTGGGAAGCCGAAATTTTCAAAGAAGACTACCTCTCTAAGGAGCCTGAAGATACTGTGGATCTTGCTCATGATCCACCTTTGAGTTTCGTTTTCCAGAATGACAGAGAACTTTTTTATGCTTATAATTTGGCTTTTACTCCCATTGAGACTGAACTTAGACAATTCGTTTTGATATTTGTGTATGTTTTTATTGTTTCATGGTGCTACCTAAGCCTGTGGGTAGCATACGGAGTGAGTTTCGACCTTCTTCTACGGGCATTGAATTGCCTTGATACGGCAGCATTGGAGCTTTGAAGTCACAAAAAGTTGCCTTGGTTACGTATGAATCGTCAAGACCCCCGCTTTGCAGCTGGTTTGGGGGAGTTCTTATGCTTTCCAATTGGTATTATCCTTCTTTTATTTTTTCCTTTATTTACTTTATTTTTAGTGTGTTATGTTTTCTCCTTCATTTCCGTTTGTCAGTATTGTCCTTTAGGGTGCTGGTTATATATTTTATTGTGCCTTTCATGTTGTTTGGGTCACAATGAGGACACTGTGACATTTAGGTTTGGGGGAGAGTCTTTATTTTATGTTGTGTGCTTAAAAAAATATCCAAAAATATGTTTTTTCTTTCATTTTTCTTTTAATTTTAGGTCGAGTCTTGGTGAATTAAATAGCAATGATGATAATTTGCATTGGTTTTGCATTTGAATCCCAAATAGTTATCCATGTACATTGTTTTGACCCGTTAGCCTATGAAAACAAAGCTCAATGATCAAGTCTTGACCGTAATTGACATGCCTTATATTGATTAGACTTGACAAATTAAGTTGGTAAGCTACTTAAATTCTGAGGTCTATAGAGCTTCCTAGGCCAGGAACATTAATAAACTGGTCTCATTGTTATTTAGGCCTGAGTGTGGTTTCTCCTTGTGGAATATGTAATATCAAACTGCATAAGTGTGAAATTGATTGTTTGATGCTTTTATGTGAATGTATGACAAGTACATGAGGATAGACGGTCCTTACCTTCAAATAAGTTTCACATAGCCAAAAATTTGTCTTTCTACCTTTGAAATCAAACTCCCTATGAAAAACTCGTTTGAAACCTTGTGGCATGTTTTGTATTTGAATATTTATAAGCTACAATCCTAGAATTTGCCTACCTTTTCGGGACAGTCGCAGTTGCTTGGTTTATCATGATATTTCATTACTATGATTGGGAAGGGACTAATTTTGTCCAAGTGGGTTAGTGAAAATTTGGGAGCAATTGTGTCAATCTCTTATGTTGAAAAAAAAAAGAAAAATATGAAGCACAAGAAAGAAGAAGAAAAAGAAAAAGGAAAGAAAAAGAAAAATAAAAACTTCAAAAATAGAAGAATATTTGTGATTCGAAAAAAAAAAAAAAAGAATGCTTCATTGGATTTTGTTAAGAGATTTAAGGAGACTATCTAGAGGCTAATACATATTTGGAGAGTAATGTTATAAACTCTCATGTTCTATCAAGTCGAGATAATTTCTCTAGTTTTGGGTTGGTTTATCTTTCATTAAAGAAGTAGTTTTGGTTTTTTGCGCTGCGACTACCGTCTTAGCTCCACATATCCATAACGTGCTTTGGCACAAACCATTTATTTACCCTTACCCACTAGCCTCCTTGCCGTCTTGATACATGTGCTTTGTCCATCTATACATGCATAATTGTTGGGGAAATCTCTATCACACTAGATTGCATGCATGTTTCATTAAGTTGAGTGAGTGTTCTTATTTCTTTCTATCTTCACATATACCTCACCCTTACATATACATATGAGCGTGAGTGAATCCGCGAGAATCCGACTAAAATTTGTCTTGCAAGGTCAAAAGATGTTTGGTTTTTGTCTATATTACACCGTCATATCAACCTTGTGACTTGAGCTGCGTTTTCTATCACCCATACCTTTGAATCTGTTTTATTGGTACATTTGGTCGTTACTTTGTTACGGATATGGATAGCTTGGGATTTGTATGTGCATTTACATTAGCTCTAAGTTGTCTAAAATCACCGTTTGTATGATCGCTTTCGCTTCGAGTTCTTTGTTTTGTTTGAGGACAACCAAAGAGTTAGTTTGGGGGAGTTTGATGAGTCATAATTATATACATCTTTATGCCTTCCCTTATATACTTTTGTTACGGTTTTAGGCGCTAATCCATGTCATATATGCCATTTTTATCATAAATGTCGATACTCCCGCATTTTGGTGTTTCTGATGCAGATGGATGCATTCCAGTGGTTTAAATAAAGAAGATCACATGAGTACCGCGGAGTCGGCAAGGCGAAGAAATATGAAGATAAGCAAGAAACAAGAAAGATTGCCAAGAGAAAGTAGAGAAACGAAGAATCATGCTGACAAGGTGGAGCACTCGATCGAGTGCCACCAACACTCGATCGAGTGCACTGGATACTCGGTCGAGTGCTTTCTTCTGTCCGGGTTTCCATAAGTATTTAGCAAGTTTTTCCATAAATTGTTTAGTAGTTTGTTATAAATAAAGACTTCGTAGCCTATTGTTAGATACACTTTTATTACTCTAAAAACCCTAATTATTATTAGTAGCCTTCCGGATGATTATTTAGCAATTGCCTTCGGATCTTGTCCTCCTATTTACGGTATTTAATCAAAATCTCTTCTTTATTGTTCTTCAATTATTCTCGTTCGTAGTTTATTGTTTTATTAATTATGTTTTCAATCAATATTGTTGTAGTTAGATCCCAAGTCATGCGTAGCTAGTTTATTTGTCTAGGGTGAAAAGGGATCTAGGTGATTAGAAGGGGGAATCAAACTTTAATGATGTTTAATTGTTAAACTGCTTATTATTATTGTTCTATTGTTGTTTTAAATCTGATTAATTAATTACTGGCCAGGATTAATTAATTAGTCTCGCAAATTAGTCTTAAATCCGACCGTAGATTAAGACTAAGATAGGCCACAACAATTGAATAGACTGACCTAATTATAGCGACCGCATGTTAGGTTTAGATCTAAAGATTATATGAATACCGACCGGACATATGATCTTAAATAATAATCTTGCCCAATTAAATTAGTTAAATCCTATTCCCCTTGATAATCGCCTATGTGAACTTGATCCCTAGATCTTTCCTAATATTTGTTTACACCTTTATTTAATTATTTTGCAATTAGTTTGTTAGACAACAAAAACAATCAAAACAACCCAATTGTTACTTTAAGACTTATTTACTTTAGCAAACAATTTATTACCTCCTCCCTGTGGATTCGATACCTTTCTTACCGCTAGCTATTAGTTAGTAGTATCCTAAGGATTACTCTGATTTAGGGTGACGACTTTACCCCTATCAGTGTCCGTTGATCTTGTGTCATGTAAGGGATATCATAGTTGAGGAGGTGTCGGCTGAGAGCATTCCGGTTGTGGGGGAATTTCGAGATATTTTTCCTGAGAAGATTCCTGGGTTACCACCCAAGAGAGACATCGATTTCAGTGTTGAGCTGAAGCCAGAAGTGGGACCTATTTCTAAGGCCCTTTAACGGATGGGACCGAGAGAGTTAGAGGAGCTGAAGAAGCAGCTGAATGAGCTGCTAGATAAGGGGTACATTCGACCTAGTATATCGCCTTAGGGAGCACCCGTGTTGTTCGTGAAGAAGGATGGGAGTACGAGATTGTGCATTGACTATCGTGAGCTGAACCATGTGACGGTGAAGAACCATTATCCTTCGCCTAGTATAGATGACTTCTTTGATCAGTTGATGGAGACTGAAGTGTTCTCGAAGATTGATTTGAGGTCGGGTTACCATCAGTTGAGGATTAGGGATGGAGATATACCTAAGACTGCCTTTAGGTCTAGGTATGGACATTATGAGTATGTGGTGATGCCGTTCGGGTTTACTAACTCCTCTGCTGTGTTCATGGACCTGATTAACCGTGTGTTTAGTCCGTATCTGGATAGGTTTGTGGTTGTGTTCATTGATGACATCTTGGTCTACTCTAAGACCAAAGAAGAGCATGAGTTGTCCAAGTGTGAGTTCTGGTTAGAGAAGGTGGCATTTTTGGGTCATGTAATCTCTAAGGATCCCAGTAAGATAGATGATATGTCTAACTGGGAGGCTCCTAAAAATGTGACCGAGGTGCGCAGTTTTCTGGGTTTGACAGGATATTATAGACGATTTGTGAAGGACTTCTCCAAGATTGTTAGGCCTATCACTACGCTCATGAGGAAGGATACCAGATTTCGCTGGGATGAGGGTTGTGAGAAGGCGTTTCAAATCCTTAAGAAACGTTTGACTACAGCTCATATCCTACCCTTGCCAGAAGGGATCGATAACTTTGAGGTGTATACTGATGTCTCAAAGAATGGATTGGGGTGTGTGTTAATGCAGAATGGGAAGGTGATTGCTTATGCGTCGAGACAGCTTCAGCAATATAAGGAGAACTACCCTACTCACGACTTAGAGTTGGCTGGTGTAATCTTTGCACTCAAGATCTAGAGGCATTATCTGTATGAGGAGACCTTTAAGATGTTTTCAGACCATAAGAATCTGAAGTACATCTTTACCTAGAGAGAGCTTAATATGAGACATATATAGGAGGTGGATGGAGTTAATTGACGACTATGATATGGAGATTGTATGCCATGAGGGGGAGGCGAATATGATCGCAGATGCTTTGAGTAGGAAGAGTGTGCATTCTTTGTGCAATGCAATGTCTTTGACGCGGCTGCGAGATAAGGTGGATCGGATGTGAATACATGTGATCAGGAAGAGAGATACGAGGGGAGACTTGATAGTGGAGCTTAAGTTGTATGGTGAAATCCGAGACGGACAGTTGTTGGATCCTAAGTTTTTAGAGTGGAGGGCAAAGCTGGAGAAGGGTAGACCGTTTATATTTTCTCTTAGTTCATATGGGAGTCTTCGTTTCGACGGGAGATGGTATATTCCCGATAATGCTGAGTTGAGGAAGGGGATTCTGACTGAGGCTCATTGTGTACCTTATTAAGTACATCCTAGAGGGGATAAACTGTATAGGGACCTGAAGCAGACATTTTGGTGGCCGAGCATGAATAGGGATGTTGCAGAGTTTGTGGCCTGATGTTTGACTTGTCAGAGAGTGAAGGAGGAACATCATAGACCGCAGGGTAAGATTCAGTCCTTAGAGGTGCTAGAGCATAAGTGGGAGTCATATCTATGCACTTCATTGTGGGGTTAACTCGATCTTAGAGAGGTAACAACATGATTTGGGTGATTGTTGATCGGTTGACTAAGTCGGCTCATTTTGTCCCCATAAAAGACACTTGGAGCAAGGTGGACTTAGCCTTAGCTTATAGGAGGAATCTGGCCAGGTTGAACGGGATACCTAAGGATATTGTGTCGGATCGTGATTCTCGGTTCATTTCGAGGTTTTGGCAGGAGTTGTAGGAGATGATGGGTATTACGTTGAAGATGAGTACAGCTTTTCATCCAGCTATAGATGGTCAGACTAGCGGGCCATTAAGACTCTTGAGGACATTTTGAGAGCTTGTGTGATAGAGTGTGGGGGTAGCTGGGAGGAGAAATTAGATCTGATTGAGTTTTCCTACAACAACAGTTACCATGCTAGCTTTGGGATGGCACCATTTGAGGCCTTGTGTGGGAGGAGATGTAGGAGTTCGGTATGTTGGGACGACAGTTCCGAGGTTGCAATGATGGATCCTCAGTTAGTTCAGGATATGATCGATCGGGTTAGGGTGAGTTAACAGAAGATAAGAGCAGCTCAGGATCGACAGAAGAGTGATACGGATTTATACCGCAAGGACATTGAGTTTCATGTTGGGGACAAGGTGCTACTTAAGGTTTCACCTATGAGAGGTGTTGTGAGATTCGGGAAGAGGGACAAGCTAAGCCAGAAGCTCATATGCCTTATGAGATTCTTGATCAAGTGGGAGAGGTTGCTTATCGCTTAGTCTTGCCGCCAGCTCTAGACCTAGTGCGTAATGTTTTTCATGTGTCCCTGTTTACGGAATACGTTAGTGACCCATCTCACATCCTTGAGGTGGAACCAGTTGAGTTTGATGAAGCTCTATCTTATGTGGAGACCCCTAAGGCCATACTTGATAGTAAGATTCGTAAGACCAGAATGGGAGAGACCAAGCTCCTTAATATATTGTGGTCAAACCACGATGTTGAGGAGGCTACCTGGGAGTCTGAGACTGCTATGAGGGAGTGCTACCCTCAGTTGTTTGATCAGGTATGTGGGGTTATCGGGACGTAACCTGTTTCTTTTAGGGGGATATGAAATGATCACGCGCTAGATTTCGAGTCCTTTGGAAACTTTGTGTATCTCTGTTGTTGCTCATGTCTTATAATTATGCATAGTTTTGTTGTAAAGGTAATGGGCATGTGTGTGTGTCTGTGGCATGTCATGAGATGTTAGTTGTGAGTCTTTCTTTTTAGGTCGGTAGTTGTGAACTTCGAGGACGAAGTTCGTTCTAAAAGGGGAAGATTGTAACACCCCTCCCTTTCGTAGCTGAGTTGTGGCTCAACTCGGCTGAGTTAGGTCAACTTGGTCGAGTAGGTCGAACTCGGTCGAGTTCGTGTAACTCAGCAGAGTAGTGTCAACTCGGTCGAGTAAGTGTAACTCGACCGAGCTAGTGTAACTCAACCGAGTTGTTCCAATTCGGTTGAGCTGGCTTCTCCGGATTCAGCATCGTGGTAATTATATAAGTTAAATCGAGGTTAAAAACCTCAATTACCTAAATTAGAAAAAGACAAAACCCTAATTCCCTTTTCATTCCTCTCTCTCAAATCCTTCAATAGTCTTTAGCAAAGGTGTAGACGCGCCGATCATCTAGTCTAGATTGTCGTCAACAAGTAAATATCGTTCTTATCGTTTCTATGTCGTTAAATTTTAGTATGCCTTAGTAATTAATTCCTATATATGATTCATATGAGGAGACTTCATAGAAGAACATTGGTAGGGAAAGGCTTGGAATTTGCATTCTTGATTATTTGCCTTGAGGTAGGGTTTCCCTACTCAATTTTGATTGAATATGATTGTGACGATTCTGTTATTGCTTATCTGATATCACTATACTGCTGTGAATTGAGTTCGGAACATATGTGTGGGACCGTTGCGGGAAATAGCTCTCACTCCTACGATCGTTCTTCGTGGGACCCGCCACAGAGAGGATGTGCACATTAAGGATCTGGGTACCCCTTGCCGCGAGCAAGTGGAGGATTGATGTGCGCTTAAGGCCGCCACTTGTGTTGATATGACAGTGATATCAGTGATTGTGGTATATCAGATTGTGGTGTTATTCTTATTTTATTTTGACCGTCTTATTTATCAGATTCTGACGCTTGTTGTAGTTTTACTGTGATGATCCATGTTTTGGCGAGCAGAGTCTCAGGTTCGACGTTGTTGATGATTGTTGGCTTGGGGAGGAAGGGTCATCACATCTTTTGTAGTGTCACCATAGCGTTGCTTAGCTTCCGCGAACTTTATACTTTTATCTTTATTTCAGACAGTTGTATACTTTATTCTTTATTATAATAGAGGTTGCATTTGGTTTGGTTACTTTGATATTATATCTCAAGAAACTGATATGCTAGTGCTTTCATAGTCTGATGGTCCTTCCTAAAGGCCTTAGATTATGAGGGTGTTACACTTGTTATGTTTTGTTATTCTTATATTATTGATCACAATCCCAAATTAAAATGTGTTAATTCGTTTCTATCTATTAGTCGAGAGGCATGGAAATGAATTAGACTAAGCACGTTTTAGTTGACCGATCTAGCAATAGCGAGAGCTCGTTAGAATCTGCTCTATGGCCGATTATAATATCAAGAGGTGGTTGTCATTAGGCCTAAACATTGACCATTGTTCTACATTCTTAGTTTAATATAAGCATGTACATATTTTGCATATGTGGTCCGATCACACTAGATCTTTTTATCATTATTGTTTACACTTTAATCAATCAACCAAACAAACAAATAAATCGTAGTGACATAGATAGAATTCTAACCATAATATTTCATAATAGCAACTTCCGCCTCCTTGTGTTCGACCTCTACCTTACTATTATTTGTTAGCCAAAATTAGAGTAAATTATACTCCCTCTTATTCAGTCTATTGTCCCCCTTTCTTTTTAACCAAAAATTAAGGAAAGGAAATTGGACCACACAAATCACCCTATCTCACATGAAATTGAATTTGGACCACAAAAAACTTACCAAATAAGGAAAGAGGGAAGAAAACGTGATTATCGTCAATAAGAAAAGAGAGAAGAATAGGCTGAATAAGAGGGAGTTTTAATTCCAACAGTTCCAATCTAAAATAACAAAACCTAAGTTGTAGTTGTTTGTCTTGGTAAATGCTTCCTTATATAGATGTTTTTTACGGGCTCCTTGTAACTATTTCCTTAGTGGGGAGCAGTGTAATAATCACTTATATTTCTTGAAACTGCACTTGAGGGGCAGGCAGCTTCTCCTGATCGAGAGCATTATCTCCTGAGCATTCGGTCTTCGTGAATATGCCCAAACATCTATTCTTTAGATAGTGGAACCTTTAAGATAATAAATTTAGCAGTTTAACTAAATTAAGTAGGAACAAGTAACAAGTATATAGGAAAACTGTACTTCCATGGCAGAAACATCTTTTAAGTTGATCATCAAAAGAGAATATGGACTCAATATCAGCATCATCAATGCCAATCATTTATTTGCCATGAAATTCTTGCAGTTCCAAAAAACAATAATACGGAATATCATCCAAAATGTTTAATATAATTCAATAATGTACAAAATACACGTCCATCTCTGGGCTAATATTCGTCAAGGCATGTTCAGGACCACCATGACCTTTCACTAGACACAATTTATCCGACTGTGACTTACATTCTATGCCAATACTAACCCTCAATGTAAAAGCTTTAGCTCTTGGTGTCCCATAAAACGGTGAGCTGTACTTAACTTGCCTCATCTCCTGAAGATCATCAATCTCTTCTATATCCAAGAAAACAAACTCGGTATTATTGTCACCAATTCTCAATTTTAACCATAATACATGATCACTTGTAACATTATACAAAGTCATTTCTAAAGGTACACCAACAGGCAACCCCGGGATAAATCTCAAAGGAGTAACCGAGTCAGACCCAATTATGACCAGCTCTGCCTTCACCTGCTTGATTCTCTGACTAAGGGTCAAGTCCCTGAGAACAAATGAATCGCGCAATTTCTTCAGAGTAGAGGGGTCAGAAAAACAAGTATCATCTTTGGAGAACAAGTCTGATATTTGATTCAAGAAGTTGGAGAAGACTGTTGATTTGTTAGTTCTTAGGTCTTCAAGGAGGGTGATTGTGATACCTAATTTGAGTAAGATTGAGTGCATATGGAAGCTTGAAAGTACCATGATATAGCTGAGAAGTGTCAATTCCAATATGTAAAGCTCATCTTCTTTCTCCAATCCAATAAATCTGAATTTGAAACCAAGGAGTGACGCCTCGAGTTTAGCAAATAGGATGTCCAATTGCCCGATTTCATAAAAGTTGCACTTTCTGGAAGTGACAAAGTTCTCCCATATTTTAGTGATGAGCTTCACTATATGTATATACTGAAGTAGAAAGGATACTGCACCCGTAAATTCATTCGGTTCAAAGCTTATAGTTCTGAGGGATCCCTTGCAGCACCTGGAAATATAAATGAAGCAAGGTTACATAAAGTCGGAAAAATTTCCACCAAGTGCCATGAGTTCAAGAAATTAACCACACTTTGATCCCCTCAGGTTTCGCTAATTCAATTCTGGTGACCTGAGGCTGGACCTATTTTACGCTTTGATGCCCAGAAGTTTGCTTACCATTCACCAAATTTCATCTTAAATAGCAAATATTCTTTCTTTAAGCTTATTTAAATTACATGCAACTCACCTTAATATCCACTATAGTGTTTTCTTTTTCCCAACTTGTGCTTAAAGCATCATTAGGTTAGATGGAATTTGACTATGTTATCCCACAGGCCACCAGAACAAGGAAATTGTCAAACGTCAGGTCCTTGAGCAAAATGAAGTTATCCTAAACCTCAAACACTGAAATGAAAGTTGAAATCTTTAAAAAGAAGGCCAGGTAACTTTTGTTTGCATTTCACCGGGATCTAGCACTAAAAAACAAAACTAACAAGTTAAAAAAAATTGGAAAAGATGCTTGTATGGGAAAAAAGTGCAACTGTGGTGGTACTATGGTAGTATGCCAGCATTGCCACAAGCTCAAAAACAATTGACTCCACGGATACCAAGTAAACGAGATGATCTAGAGACAAACAATGACCAGGCAAGTTACTGGTCACCTTTGATGGAACACTAACAAGCATGATTTCACTTGCATCGTAGAGCAACAAGGGAAGAAAAAAACTAGGAGGAATCCCAAAACCTTAAGTAGGCTGGTCATACTATATGTTGATTGTTTGAGTCTTTAAGAGGCTATAACATTTTCATGAGAAAATTCAACATGAAAGGATGAGTTTGAAAATAAAACCCGACAAAATGTTGCAGCCTCGCATCTTTTTTAAAGCTCATAAAAAATCTTAAAACCTCCGGTTCCTCGACATAAAAACATCAAAGCTTTAATCCCAAACTGATTTGGGGTTTGGTACAACAACATTACCTCAGTGCCTCCTCAATTTCTCGGGGGGCAAAGAGGTTGTTTCCGAGTGACCCAGAGAACTACATTGAAGGACCGCTACTTCACAAGAGAAAGAAGCACAACCACTTTTATTTACCTCAGTGAGCCATTTTTATTTATTCCATCACAATCCCGAACTGATTTGGGGTTTGGTAAAAAGAAAAATCTTAAAACCTCAGGGATCAATGGTAACCCTATAATGAGACAATCCACGAGAAACCCTATCCATAACCTAATAATTAGAATACAAAATAAAAATGACTAAAACAAATGAAACTGACTCAAAGAGCATTCACAATTGTTGAAGATACAAAACTTTAGTGAATGTGAAGACGTGTGTTAAGTGATGATCTCTTATATGACATTTTTCCTTCCCACATATATCTCTCAGCTTCTACCTTGTTTGAGTATAAAACATTTCTCGGCTTCTACCTTGATGGAGTATAACACAAACATGCATTTCGATAATTCTGACCATTTCTTTTAGTGATAAGCTAACAATAAGTTAGAGCTCGCATGCAGAAGATGCTTTGAAAAAACGCATTCATCTCGTAGGAGACATTCATATTAATATAATGTGTGCTAAACCCATTAAACTCAGAAACTACCAATATACACCCACTAACTTGCAAAAAATGACGAAGAATCAATAACTACCCCATATATGAGTTTGATAATATTAGCAAGAGACCATCTCATTAGAATTTGTGTTAATATAAGGCGCAAAATGGCAACAACAAAGACAGCTGTAAACCCTTAAACAAACAATTTGCTCACCTTAATGCCCTCAAAACTTCACTTGTGCATCCGGATTTTACCAGGCCCCATAGACTTGAGACAGATGCAGAAATAAAATTAACAGCATCCAAGATGAGCACAGGTGTTTGTAGCTGATCTTTAGAAGCTGAACCTACGACTGGTTGGCATACAGGTTCAGACTGTGCCTCAGAACACAAATCACCTGTATGTCACAAAACTGTGAACATGAAAACATGTAGAATCTAACTACACAATGGTCATCATGCAAGTCAAAAAGACGGTTATACCACAGTGAGATAAGTATTGCAAAAGGGAATCGGCATCAATAATATCAGCAAAAGCATGAGAGATCCGTCCAAAGAATGCAGCTGCATAAGAAAATATTTTTTGTGGAATTCGACAGCGGAAATTTTCATGTTTAAGGGAAGCGGAGATGGCCAAAACTATCAATCCAGCTACTCTATGATTATTACAACCAAATTTCCAATCACCACAAGGCTCAACCTGAAAAAAGAAAGCAAGCCTAGTAAGAGCGATTTTGGTTTAAAATAATTATCAACAGAATTTTACAGAACATGTTTGTCATAAAACAGCATCTTACACATAGCTAAACTAATTGCAAGATCACCTGAAAAATCAGAAAATACGAAAGACATAAGAGGGCAAATGTGTAAACAGCGACAAAAATGTGCAGGTGCATAATTGCTTCGTCTATACAGCTATCATCATGTGTAAATGGATTACCTGTAAAGTGGCTCCACATGAAACTACATTCTGGAAGCTTAAAAAAAAAACAAAATACAGAATAGGTTTACTCTTTAGTTAGAAACTGGGAATATCTTCCACGATATCCAGAAGAGACGAGAACAGAATGGAGCTAGTTGATAAAAGAGCTTAACTGGAGGCTACAGCTACATTAAGAAAGTCCAGGGGAAAAGGCATGAATACCAACATTGAGTTAGGACTTATTTGACAGACAAGGCATCTATGACAAGATATCTCCATTTGGCAAAATAAGAACTTAATAACTTTTACAAAGCTTAAGTACTTAACCATGTTCCCTAACACATAGGTAAGAGAATGACAAAATATTTCTCCAACCCACTAACCACCCCAACTCCACTGCCGCTACCATGAAACAACCCCCACCGCTATCACCGTCAGTGACAGTGACAGTGCTCCCTCCGTCCCGCTCGTCGGCGTTTTCCTCCCCATCACACTCACTCCAGCCAGAATTTACATCCATACCTACTGAACCTCACGCACAACCCTAGATATCCCTTCCCCACCCCAATAAACCACCTTATGTGGTTTTTAGGCTTGAATTTGGGAAACTCTTGGGGGCATGAGGCAATCAATCTAAGGGAATCGGTGGTATAACTAATCTGAAAAAGGGGTAAAGCGTATGGAAACAGGTATCAAACAAACATCAACAAAGAGAATGGGAATGGTCCATTTCCTTTCCCTTTCTTGAATACTTCTTATCAAACACCCCCTAAGTCTTTGTGGTTTCACACCCAATGCAATGACCACCCCTAGAACACAGAAGATCATTTTCTGCACACTTTCAAATATCTAACAATATGTTTGAATGAACTCGGGAAGAGAAAGCTTAGGTTCAAAACGGGAAAATAGAATAGATAAGACCCAAACACAGACTAAATTCATTTAGGTCCGGTCCTAGGTCCTCATGTTTTGTAGTTTCAGTCTTTGGACCAAGTTGTCAATTGAGTTCAAACTGAATGGACTGAATTTGTTGTTATTTTAGACTAATCCCTATAACTTTTACCAGACAATTGAGAAAGTTAGCTTCCAAAGACATTATAAGCTTAATATGTGTTACCCAAACACAGCGACCAGTGTTGGTGTCCAACACCTGTCGAAGTATTGGACACGTAATTCCTGAACTTTCGGATACGTGGACATGGTCAACGAATGTCTTGACCTACAAAGTGGACACGACACGACTCTGAATGTCTATGAGAAGCATGTCAAAACTAATATGTCAAAATAAAATTGGTGAGGGGAATTAGAGTCCACTACCCATCACCATTAACACTTGCCATTCTCTCGCCATTGTGGACCTAGAATTAAGAATAGAAATATGCCGCATCATAAAAAGGGCGAGTGTCTAGATAAAGCTCATAAATCAAAGGCCCACTTATTAAAACAACTATACAAAGCATAAGACAACGCAAACCCTAACAATGAGACACCTGCGTGCCACCTCATTGCACTTGTCCAACACGCCGCCTTGCAATGTTTGTAAGCCTCGAACAAATCATCGCCGCAATCGAAAGGTAAGATTTCATCGATATTTCGTACCTAATTCAGTCCAAGACCGTCACATTTTGGATTTTAGTTGGATGTAAAAAGCACACTTTTAACCCCTTAACAAACCCTGTTTCGCATGCTTATTTGCACCTATTAGGGTCATTTCGGCGTATTTAACTTCCAATTCGTTATTCTATGATATTTTAGCCCATTTGTATGAAAGGAAGCAAATGAGGGGAAATCGTGCATAAATGGAGCATTTAGGAGCTTAATTTACGGTGCTAATGGCCAAACATAAAGAGAAGTCGAAAACCAAAGGCTCGTAACAAGATTTTAAGGCAAATTGGAGCAATGTCCCACGAACTAGGCCGATCCCCACGGATTCTAGGGCACCAATTTCAATAAGGGATACTTACCAGTGGAACTCACTCTAACCAAAACTCTATGCCCTGCCTTCGTTTAAGTCATTTGCAAATATCTAATTAGCCTCTAAACCTTGTATTAGTACTCCCTCATTCCCCATTAGGAAAGACACACACCATTAGAGGGATAATCACGAAGCCTTTACCTTTACCTTTACCTTGATCACATCTAATTAGTTTAATCTTTCCTTAATTGTATTTCAATATTTCCATAATTAATCTTAGATCTAGTCTTGCATTTGAAGAACTCTTGGGTTGTATTTAAAAGGTGGCAATTCTCCATTAATCAAAAGGTTTCTTCTATTTATTTTTCATTATTATTGTTCATCTCCTTAAGTTGGTACAATTTTTTTACCCTTTACTTAATTTTTGTTAATCCTTGTTAATTGCTTTACTTCAATCGTCATGTTTTCTCTTGCTATGATGCTTGACAACATTACTTGCATGATTTCCATGATGATGAGTGAGTAGTCTTCTAATTAGGGTTAACGAGGATTAGGGGATTGATTAAAGGGTAAATCCATGTTCTAATGAGTTCAATTGGTTGATTAAATTGTTGTTGTAGTTCCAGAATTAGTGCATATGTTGTGTTTGATGAAATGCTTGATTGAGGACTTTGCATAATTCTCTACCTATCCAACACCTTCTACAAGACCGAAAGTCTTAGGAAATGTTAGAACATGCACTATGCTAGTAGGGAGACCGAGTGTACACCAGAAGCTAACTCAACTCGGCCTATGGACCGCAAGACCAAAAGTTTCGGTCCTAGTCTACCATGACCTTGACCAAATAATTAGACTCATACCCTTGGATTTACCATTTGATCACCCTTATAATCCCATGACACCCTAATGTTTTCTCCATATTGTATACACTCCTATTTTATATACTTGCTTTAGTTTTCATTAGTTTACATTTGTTGTTAGTAGTTGTAATTGTTTCATTCACCTTACCAATGAATCAATTGTGACACCCTTGATACTATTATAAGCACCTTGATTAAGGCTCTGTTCTTTTGGACTTATTTTTGCTTAATTTAAGTTAAGTTCAGCAAAAATAAGTTAAGTTCAGAAAGTTTCAGCAAAAATAAGTTAAGTTAAGTTCAGCAAAAATAAGTTCAGAAAAGTTCAGCAAAAATAAGTTAAGTTCAGCAAAAATAAGTTAAGTTAAGTTCAGCAAAAATAAGTTCAGGAAAGTTAAGCAAAAATAAGTTCAAAAAAGTTAGGCAAATACTCATACCCGTTTATAGTATTGACGAGTTTTGAAAATTTTAAGATTTTCACAAATTCTCTCGTACAAAAGTCTCATGTGCGACTATTTTTTTTAATTACCCAAAAGTGTCACTATTAACAAAAGAATAGTTGGACTTTGCAAAAATACACGGGTTAACAATTACACACAATAATTCTCATACAACTTTTATTAAAATTGAAGCAAAAAATAAGAGATTATTTAACCTAAACATAGTCAAAGTCTCAAAGACATTTGGCGAGGCAATAGATTTAACGGTGTAAGCGCAAATGAAGACGAGGGAAGTGAAAAAGGGGAAGTGAAGATAATGCTGATAATATAGAAATAGATTAATAAAAAAATGTGAGATGTAATTTACTTTTTAATTATGTATTGAAGTAAGATAATGAACATACTATATTTATATATCTAAAAAGGAATTATTATTATTATTATTATTATTATTATTATTATTATTATTTAAGTTAATATGTATTTAGTTCGGAAAAGTTAGACTCATATAAGTTAAGTTCACAAAAGTTAAATTCATAAAAGTTAAGCAAATATAAGTTAACTTCAGTAAATATAAGTTAAGTTAAGTTCAGCAAAAATAAGTTCAAAAAAGTTCAGCAAAAATAAGTTAAGTTCAGAAAAAATAAGTTAAGTTAAGTTCAGCAAAAATAAGTTCAGAAAAGTTGAGCAAAAATAAGTTAAGTTCAGCAAATATAAGTTAAGTTTAGAAAAATTCAGAAAAAATAAGTTAAGATAAGATAAGTTAAGCAAAAATAAGTCCAAAAGAACAGGGCCTAAGACAAATCAACGATTAACCGTCCTTTGTCAGGGCCTATCCTTTGCTCTTCTTCTCGTGTCGTGTACCTCACACGTTTTGATGAGTTTACTACGTACTAGAGTTGGTTGAGTGATAAATATTGTTTGATGGCCTTTGACGATGAGGCTGTGCACATTGAAACCAAAATTTATAGGTCCATTCCTCGGTCCACCAATTTTAAATTTTCGGTCTTTGGTCCGTTTTTGGAACGATGTTCACCTCACTTATTTTAGTTTATAAAATCTTATGGCTTTGCCCTATCGTTACATAGTTTTTACTAGGCAGCACAAGAATAAGTTACCAATCTGACTTAAACACAAACACAAGTACACACTATGTGCACGTGCGCCCGCACACATACACACATAAATTGAGGACAGAGAAAGACGAACTAACCTCATGGTCGAAATTGTCAATAATGCCAACTGAATGATCTCCATTATTCTGACCCATACCAAGCAAGGAGCGGAAAATATCGGCTTCACTCTGAAATTGCACATATAATGATTGGCAGAATCAGAGCATGGACGACAATGAGAAGCAAGACAGATGAATGACTTTGAATATTATCTGGAATGAGATGTATAAAACTATAAATCATGATTTTGGTGGAAAATAAGTCGCTCTCAAAGCTAATTGATAGAGAACACATAGTACAAGGAACAACCTTTGGATACATGTCCAAACATTCTAAGAGGCTTTCAACAGTCATTTTAGATAGCTTCAGCGACGGCAACTTCACAGACCCAATTATACGTATTGCTTCGGATCTTATGTGAAGACAGCTATCCACTAGAGTACCAAGTAACTGCAATAGGAGAAAATGAAAATTATTTTGGCTCCTCGCAGACTGTCACCAAAGAAAATAGAAATATGAAATCACATCATAAGTGGAATATCAAAAACTCCCTCCATTCATTTGGAATAACTATGCGATCCTTTATTATACATTCAAATCTATTCACTACATCCCTATTTTGGGTATGAAAAATACACAAACACTCCCATGTAAGTGTGACCACCTTTCTTTTCTGGCATATTCAAATGAATTCACTATATCTCTATGTTGGGTATGAAAAACACACAAACACTCGCATGTAAGTGTGACCGCCTTTCATTTCTAGCATATTTTTCATCTAAAATTTGGTTCCAATAGCAAATTTAATGAATCCAAGAGAATGAAGCAAGCAGCTGATATGTCATAGCAATGGCTCACGCACCAGCGAGATGATCTCTGCAAGCTTGAGGAAATATTTGGCCTCCTGAAACGCAAGCTACAAGCTGCTCACTTGCATGTGACTTTCAGGCAAATATTCATAAGAGAAATAGTCCTGTTTGCCTCAATGACATATCATGATCCCAAGCAACAGAGCCTTTCAAGACGATTGTCTGCCTCATTTCCCTCTATTTTTAATGCCCTTTCTCCACATCAACCAGATCACGTGGGAAAGATGTGAAAGTAATTCCCAATAATCAAGGTGTGGTCAAACAATAAAATTTAGAATCACAGATATTACTCTATTGTCTAGCCTAAAGTCCTAAACCAGTACTTCCCTCATCAGGTTATTCAACACACATGAACAGAGTCTGCAATTGAATTACATAAACAATAGCTTCTTATAACAGATAAAATGTCGCTAGGATAAAACATATCCGGCTATCAAATTCAAAAACATAACTTCATATATACTCATAGTACTTAGGACATACCATTTCAATGTGTTCCTCTTGAATCTTTAGACATCCGGAAACTGCCATATGGTGCAGTGTCTTTAAGGCCTCTAACCTGACAATAATTGAGTCGTCATTCAGAACATAGCTTACTATATTAAAAACTTCCCCAGCAAATTGACCAGAGACGACAGGGAGCATGCGTAAGGTGACACAGGCAGCTTGTTGTACCTTCAAGGTAGCCAAATAAAGGGTTAACTTACCTTCAATAGCAAGAATATTGGCATTTTTTTTGTCAACAAACATTGTACTAGAATGGTCATAAACATGACAATTACTTCCGGATAAATATGCTATAGTGACCTTGGGTTTCTAATAGTTTCAAGGGGCCACGATTCTATATGCCATGGCACTGGAGTACAAGATCAAGTCCTAAATACTTAGCTACAAGAGTTCTTTCTCTGTTGCAACTTCAATTTCACTGAAAATTTCACAATTTTCCTTTTAGTGAAACTAAGGCCTGAGAAGGACATACATAACAATTGAATGACCAAAAACTAACAGAGTAGATAAATAAAAGCAGGAATGTCTTTTTACTAGCTAGTCCATTACCATTCTAGCTGTAAAATCTAAAACTAAATAAGTTAACAAGGGTAATATAGTGTGTGATTTTACCTCATTGAATTCATCTTCAAGGCCATGAATGAAAGCACCAGCAGCATTGGCAACATGGATTTTACATTGCCTTGCACTGCATGGAGCTAGGTTTTGCTTATCCTTCACCTTCACTAGGACTTTTTTGGACAGGGCTTGCAACAGAATATCTTCAGAAACACATGTAAATTTTCCCAGGGCAGTAAACGCTTCCACTCGGACTTTGACATTCATGTCTCTTACTGTAGAGCAAATCTGAAAGGGTAAACAAATGCATTAGCACATCCAAATAAAAAGAAAATTGAAAAAATACTAGAGAAGACGGATACAAGCATAGTCACAAGCAAAGACGGATCACTGTTTGCATCATTAAGACTACAAGCATAGTCACAATCAAAGACGGATCACTGTTTGCATCAAAGAACGGTCATGATACTTTCAAATATATCTAAATTCTGAAGTATTATAGTTGTGAATTGGTTGAGATACTTTCTTCACTCGTGTAACTGCAAACAACTAAAGTGGTGTTTGGATACTTAAATTATATTTGTAAATTATTGTTTCAATTGCAAAATTCATATTACAGATGGGAGAAAGTAAGAATTACAGATTCGAAATCTTCAATAATTTTAAAAAAAAAAAAAGTATGATAAACTTAACATTTACTATCTTAACAAGTAAAAATGACGTAAAATGTGAAGAACTCGATCTAGAACTACCAAACAGTTAACGATCATTTAGATAAAAAAAATTATAGAACTATTTCAAATAATTATGTATCTATTAACGATGAAAGCATATATTAGAATGTCAAACCCTAGTTTTCCGTCCAAAACCTCAAATTTTATTTATAAGGATATAAGGATAGGTGTACAACGAAACCATGACTCTGTGGAAGCAAGACTTTAGAAGAAGGAGAAGGCGCTGAGTTCTGAGAATAGTGATGAAGACTTTGTTTTGGGTGGGTTGAATTTTAGAATGGCAGGGATAGATGTTGTATTTTGTCTTATGCCTATTAGAATTTAGTTCAAGTAGGATTCAGTTGAAGTCCAAATGCAAATCTTGAGAGTTGCCAAACATGGAATTCTGGGCAAATTCAAATTTAAGAATAAAATATGTATTTCGAAACTAGGCCAAACCAAAAGGGGTATATAAATCTGACATGTAAACCAGCACCTATAACCATGAATATGCTCTGGTGTAATATACAAGTAAAGCTCAACTTCAGATGATATATTCTTTTTGTATTCCCACTCGGTCAAAGTGCATCAATCCCAAAGCAAAAAGCTTGATGAGAAGTTAGGTATCATAATCAGAATTAAAGAGCATGTAATCCTTGCCACAACACACATTCATATATCAGTTGTAGATAAAACTCCTCAAAATATACAACCAAATTATAGCTTATGTTAAGAGAAGTCGTGTAAAATAGGACGATTACCTGCAGAAACACAAAATCAAACCAACCTCTCTGATGTTCCTCTTGTTTCAATGTAGCAATCATTCGTCCCCATTCACCAGACTGAAATTTCAACACACTTTTACATTTTAACTACCGCGAAATCCAGTTATATATAAGATAATCAACCTATAATTAAACCTTTTCCCCCAGTTGGGATTAATCAAACAGTATACGAAACATGTTTAATTTCTTTTGCACATCAGCTCGTCACAAAAAAATTGATTGGCACTATAAATGTGTGAATAAAAGTATAAGTCGCAAACTGATTTTCAAAATGACGTTGGCAGCGGCAGCTATTCCAGCAATTAAACAGACTATTAGTCCCAGTGTTAACGAAAATGTGTTGTTTAGCAACATCCTCCTTTTGAAGGAAATGGTAAAAACAATGAATGAAGATAAAAGTAAGAAGGAAGGGGAAAAGGAGAGGCTTACACAGCGAACAGCAGCTTGTCGAACATAATGGTGAGGATCAGAGAGGAGGTGGACAGCACGAAAATAACACAAGTGAAGAACATCAGAGTCTTGAATGAGAATGAGAATGCGAGGGTGGCAAAGAAGGGGCAAGGCCGTAAGTGCAGCTTCCCTGACATTGGGATAAGGATCCTTGGTAAAGCCTAGAAGCAGAGTGATCAATAAATTAGGTTGAATATTGAAGCAGTGTGCATTGCGAAGGAAAGAAAGGCGAAGGGAGATGGAAGGGCGGAAAGAAAGGGAGAGAAGGAGGGTGTGGTGGAGGGAAGTGAAATCAAAGGAGGGAATTGAGAGAAGGAGGGAGAGAGTAGCGGCAGCGAGGCGTGGGGAAGAAGAAGAAAGGAGAGTGGTGAAGGGGAGGGAGTATGGAATATGAGGGCGGGTGAGAGAGAGTTGGGAAAGGAGAGATATAACATGGAGTTGAGTTTGGTGGTGGAAAGAGGCGGAGAGTATGAAGGTTAGGGTTTGGAGTAGGGCGGTGATAGTGGCGTCGGAAGTTGTGGCGTTTGTAATAAGTGACCTAATAGATGATAGGGTTTGGAGAGAGACAGTAGTATTACTACTACTAGTACTACTACTACTGCTGTTTAACCTTTTCTCAATATCTCGCCATACCCATTGCTCTTCCTCCTGCACCTGCACCTGCTCCTGCTCCTGCTCCTGCTCCTTCTCCTTCTCCATTTCCATTCCAACAGCTATTCTCTATTCATAACACACAGTAAGATTCTTCCTCGACTTCCGCCCTATAAATTAACACAATACTCATTTTAACACATCCTAAACACAACATATGATACGTCTCGTAATGTCTGCGTTTGGTTACCAAAATATTTAATCTATTTTCCACAAAAATTTAAGGCACAACATTTTAACAATATTTTTTTCTGGAACAAAGAGAGGGGCGAAGCTTCGATAGAAGAAAAATTAATTATTCGCTATTATACGGGGAATAGCAACCCTAAATATATATTCTTTAAGGACAAACAAGGGCTAGGTCTTGAATAACGACAAAAAATAATTAAAATAAAAAAAGTAAACTAAAATAAATTGTAGGAACTACATTAGTTCCAAATGACCTTGTGGAACTAGTTTACAGGAACTAGTTTTTTTTTGGCGCGTAAAGCTAGTTAGCTAACCTCCCTTCATTTCTCACTGAATATAATCATTCATCTGCTTTTAGGCAACTTATTTTTATAAACATGATAAACATGATTAAATCTTTACTCCAACACTTAATCCTCTTTATAAAAGGATTAAATCTTCAAACATCATTTTTATGAGTAAAAACATGGATATGAGAAACTTATCAAATGAATCATGTTCAATCACCAAAACCTCATCTAAAAACACAATCCTTCATGAATCATTTCAACGAGTGAGGAATCAGCACAACAAGCATAAAAACCACAAATTCAACTCGGCTAATTATCACAAAAACAACCCAAAGCAGATTTTTGACATTAAAGTTGAGTTTCTTCTCAAAGTTACCTCATTTAGCTTAATAGTCTTCAATACTATCGTCAATAACGTAGGAGTCCGCGTCGGGGTCGTCAATATCACCGCCTAAACACAAAATAAAGGACATTAGAGGCGACAAATAAATGGGGAAAAAGACAGTTTTCGAGATGCCCAAAGTGAAGCTTTCTTACTTAAGAACTACGCCTTGTTCGACCCGAAGTGGTACTCGACCGGAGAAAGAGGGTGACGAAAAAGGATCTGCCAAAGGGGTAGCTTTTCTCGAGCTACCACCTGCCTCGCTAGTATGTTATTCTAGACAAGAGAAGCAAGCTTGAAAGAATAATTAATGCGCCCTTTTGCTTTCTTTTTTTATTAAGCGCGACTAGACCAAGATCTGCTGACGGCGACGGTGAGGCAATGAAAGTGATATAAAAATCGTCGAAAATCGATAAGATAAGAATGAGATGTGAGGATTTGAGTGAACTTAAACTAGTTTTAATGGAGAAATAAAATGTTAGGGTTTGTGAGGAAGATGATGATGAATAGTAACTCATGTGAAACATTTCCTAAACCCTTCCCAACTTAAAAAAAAAACAATTTAATCGGGTTAATTGCTTATTTTAATTTATTCTTTCCCTATTAACCTTGACCCACATAAAATTTCACAAGCAAAAAGTCACGACTTGAGTCAATTTACTTAAGTGTTAGTATTGTTAGAAATTGGGAAAAAAAATTGTTGAATGTTATTATTCAAATTAGTACATTATTGTAAGTTATTGTGAATATTTTTTGTGAAAGAATAACTATTGACCGAGTACCCGTTCATGAATTACTCGTTAAGAAGAATTCATGAATAGTCCTCATTTTGGGACTGTATTTTTATATTTCAAGTCACTTAGGTAATAAATACATATTTGTGATTTTATTAATGGGGAAAGAGTTTGGTAACAATTCCTTTAATGTTCTTCGAATACATATGTGAAATAAATACAAATTTATTTCACAATGTGTATTTGAAGAACTGAGGGGAATTGCTGCCAATTTTTTTTTCCTCACTAATAAATCACAAATGTGTGTTTATTAGTGACTTGAAATATACATTGATGGGTTTAGGTTGGAGTGATAAGGACCCAATTGAAATCTTGAAGTATATATATTGACTTGAATTCTTAGCTTGAACTTATTTGTTGAAATATTATTGAAATTGTTGTGTTTATTAAGTATATACTAGTGATTGGACGTAATTATTTGTTATAATATATTATCTAGATTAAAATGAAGAGATTTGAACGTAGCTGGATGTACGAAAAATAGTAGATAAGAAGAAACGTCCCAATGCTAGATTTGTAAAGGGAGTTCGTGGGTTTATTGAACTAGTAGATGGTTTTCATAAAGGAGAAGTCTACGGGGCTGGTTCTGTAACAACCCGACCCACCACGGTTGTAACACAACCCCAATAAGATGGGTGCGCCCAAAAGTACAAGTCCTTGTTACTAAGTGGTGGGTGGAAGTTAATATAAACATATCACAAGCCTCACATTCTACCGATGTGGGACAAATCTCCTCTCATACTCTTGGGGTGTTACAAACTCCCCCACTTAAAGAACACAACGTCCTCGTTGTGCCTCAAACTTGACCGCAGTCAAGCCCAGAATCCTCCCCCGCTAGGTGGGTGACCCCGGTACTCCTGACCACAGGTTCACCACACGGTCGCAGGGTCGCTCTGATACCATTTGTAACAACCCGACCCACCACGGTCGTAACACAACCCCAATAAGATGGGTGCACACTTTTGGGCCCATTATTTGTCATCACTTAAACCCAAAAGTACAAGGCCTTGTTACTAAGTGGTGGGTGGAAGTTATTATAAACATATCACAAGCCTCACATTCTACCGATGTGGGACAAATCTCCTCTCATACTCTTGGGGTGTTACAAACTCCCCCACTTAAAGAACACAACGTCCTCGTTGTGCCTCAAACTTGACCGCAGCCAAGCCCAGAATCCTCTCCCGCTAGGTGGGTGACCCCGGTACTCCTGACCACAGGCTCACCACACGGTCGCAGGGTCGCTCTAATACCATTTGTAACAACCCGACCCACCACGGTCGTAACACAACCCCAATAAGATGGGTGCACACTTTTGGGCCCATTATTTGTCCTCACTTAAACCCAAAAGTACAAGGCCTTGTTACTAAGTGGTGGGTGGAAGTTATTATAAACATATCACAAGCCTCACATTCTACCGATGTGGGGCAAATCTCCTCTCATACTCTTGGGGTGTTACAGGTTCAGCGAAAGAGCTTTTTTATGACCCACCGACAAGAAGAGGGTCATCCTCCTAGCACCAAACATATGTTCCTAGTTTGTTAAGTCACCTCCAATTTCAACTACCTGAGAAGGATAGAAGGGACGCTGAAAGAGATGAAGAAATGAGAAGGATGAAAGAAGAAATGGAGAAGATGTCTTCTTATTTTGAAAATTGCAACAGTGGTTGGCGCCCACAGGATAAGGATCCAAGAGATCCGGATTATGGAGATCGCAGTGGGGCGGGAGCATATTTCCCGTTGTCTTAGCTAGTGTCTCTTTTTGTTTTTAGTGTTGGATGCGTCAGATAATTTTTACTTTCGTTAGACAAGCACTCGAATTTGGTACTTTGTAATCCGAATCAGTTTTATTTATTTAAGTTTCAGATGTTTGGCATCATTTGGGTTGTGCGTTGCTGTTGTTGGTTTTGCTTGCAGGTTTAGAAGTAACAGCTAGGGATTTGGCTAGGACAAAACAGGTTTTTACGGCCAAAAAAATGTACAATTAGCGACCAAAAATGTAAATTTGGCGACCATTTTTGGTCGCTAACCTTCTGTTTCTTTTTTTTCAATGGCGACCAGTGTAACAACCCGGATTATAAAATAAAGGAAAAACATAATATAAAGGAATATCAGAGTGTAACTCAATGATAACTGGGTTAAGGTGGCGGAAACACCTTACCCAAATCCGGATCGATACTCAAATCGAAAACCAAACTAATACATTATTCAAAGGTTCTTAAAAACTTAAAGCAAAGGTCCTAAACAATTTATTAAGCTCGCTTCGCACATTCCCCAAGCAAGCATCAACCAAACTGCAACCACCTGAACAACCTGAAAAGGGGGGGGTCTACAATCAGTCAGGAGTAACTAGATGCTCTCCCAGTCATTTTTACAACAATTGAATGTAACCAACAATCATTAACAAATGAAATGTAAAATCAGTAAACATGCGAGATCATCTATACTCAGGAAAGTCCAATCAAACTTACAATCATTTGAAGACATAATACGGCAATCATGTGAGGATATAAACATGACTTGACATGAAAGCAAACTTACCATACCATGATATTCTCAACACCAGACAAATGAACCAAATGAACCTAGACCATATGCGACCACTAAACCATGAACACTTACAACCCAAGTAACTCACGACTTATAGTAACATAAGGCATGCACAATGCTAGCAATAATGCATAGCGAATATGGTGACACACAATCCATTGCAACAGAAGGCACAAAGCTATCATCAAAGCATAGCGAATAGAACGAACGCCCATTAGAGCGTATCACCACTACCTCTAACTTGTCAGAGCGTATCACCACTGCCTCTGACTGACGGAGCATATCACCACTGCCTCCATTGGTGTGGAGCGTATCACCACTGCCTCCACGGTACTATGTATAGCGTATCACCACTGCCTATGTGCCTAAGACCTGGCCAAACCTCTCGATGCAATAACTGTACACCGAACGACACTCGGGACCCAGAACGTATAACCGACGAATCTGGCCACCCCCGAACATAGACAAAAATAAATCTCACATCAATGGGTGGCGTTAGTTCATTCTGATAGTATATAACTGATACTACCGTCATCTATTCAAACTAGCAAACAACAATGCACAGTATAACTGATTGTACTAACATGCGTGAATAACATAACGACTCAAACAAGTAGAACATCATAACAGACTGTCCTAATATCAAATGCATAGAATTATCCAACGACATATGCAAACACAATATTATACAATCACTGAACACAACTCAACATGTGAATCAAGTATAAACAACCAAAGTTATAGTAACTATAACTATAACATAAGTAATGGATGCGAGGTTATACTAACCTCAACTATAACATCCAAATATGGCTTGAGGTTATAGTAGCCTTAGCCAAACCTTAACACGAACCTAAAGTTATACTAGCACTAACCATAACCTTGAGTCGCATACCTCAGGTTTACGTTAGGCTCAGCTATAACTTTAACTCGTAATTCAAAGTTATATTAACTTTAGCTATAACTTTAACCCGCAACCCAAAGTTATATTAACTTCAGCTATAACTTTGAGTCGTACTCAAGGTTGTACTAGTTTCAGCTATAACCTTGAATCATATTTTCATGGTTACACATACTTCAACTATAACCTTGAGCAACACTTTTGGCCGTTAACCGTGTCGCCATCTAGGGTTTTCCTCGCGAACCCTAGTTGCGCGCACGACACCCATAACGACTTATTAACATATTATAATCCACAATTACGATAATAAAACATACATAAATATATGGAGCACAGTTAATTCATGACAATAAATAATCAAACATGAACTAATCGTACAAACAATCATTAAATCATATTACTCACATCAATTGGCATAAACACAATTAAAAGAGAAACACCTAGTTACCTTTTTAGCAAATAATGAAAACCTTCATAAAGAATACGACCATCAAAGCCTTGTCTCCAACACGTGTCAATAACCCCAAAAATCAACTTTAAAGAAAGCGGAAATCCAAATCCTTATGATAGAAATTGTACCAAGCAATCACTCTTTTAAAAACGCCAAAGGGGAAGATATCTTCTTCTTTACTCACAAAACAAGAGACCCAAAACGTAGGTCTAAAGGTCCATTCAAATAATTCTCAATAAAATATTTTGAATATAATATATTGTAGAGGTAAAAGTCATGATTGTGAAAATATAATTTATGTATGAGGTTGAAAGAATAAAAGATATTCAACAATGAAGTTAAAAGGAGAAAAGAGAACAAAACAGACGAGGGGAAGAAAGTGACGTGCGGCAAAGCTTACGCACAAAACCAAAGATTTGACCTAGTTGCTTGCTAGGTTAAATTCTATTTATAAGGAGATTAACTAATAAGCTTTTGGTCCATTAGCTCATACAATGAATTATTTGATTACAACTTGGATAGGGCCATATTAAAACGCAAGAAGAACTTGAAATAGAAAAGTAAATATTAAATTAAAATAAATAATTATTGCACGGACGTTTTAACCCATCCAAAAGTAGATCAAAACGAGGAATAATAAAAATAGAAATAATTATTGCACGGACGTTTTAACCCATCCAAAAGTAGATCAAAACGAGGAATAATAAAAATAGTAAACGGAAGCTATAAATATATATTTCCAAAATATATTATTAAACTTCAAAATAATTAATTAAATAAAATACTTTTATAATAAAATATTATTATAAAATACGAGGTGTTACAACCAGTAGGCGACTGAAGTTGGTCGCTAACTAGCGACTGAAATCGAAATCAAACAAATTCACTCATTCTTTATTTGGGAGTACAATTTGGGAAAAGAAAACAACTTTCTTTATTTTCTTTTTTATTTTTTTTCTTAAATGGTTGGAACCAATTAAAATGTGCCATGTATGAGGTCGATTGGTGAGTCAATCTACCTCAAATTGGGTCGATTTGTGATTCAAATCGACTTGAGTCAATTCTAATCGATTTCTTAATTACAATTTACTTGACTCGACCCCACACCTCCCAATCGACCTTGCTTGGGGATGGTCTTATATAGAGGATGAATATGAGTTAGATTTTTAATTAAAGGGATGAGATTAACTCGGGTTTTCTTAAATGAGTCGGATTTTTGCCAACTAAAAGAAAATTTAACATTTTAAGACCATTCTGCCTCAAAATGGAAAATTCATATAATTAACTATAGTTTGAGAAAGTACTTGAATGTAATGAATTTTCCAAAAAAATAAAGTTATACTTTAAAATTATATGTTACGGAATATCGGGGAGTTATATAGTTTTTTATACTGTTATTGTTTAGAAAAAAATAGGGTGGTGCACTTTTAAAGTCGGTGTTACTTTTTTAATGGACATAAATAATCATTATGCCCTTTTCATTTCTCTCCATTTTCTCATCTAACTATCACCATCCAAACATCACAGCCCGCCTTCCACCATCCATCCCTCTCACCGCAACCTCCCTTATGCCATTGACCAGTCTTAACGACGTCAAACCGGCCATCAGATTGTATCACAAATCCGCACCCCACAACTGCGAAGGATGAAATACAATATCATACCAGTATTTCTGTAACACCCCGTAATTTCGGAGTCCTTATATATTATTAAAATTTAATTTTTATAATAAGTATATTCCACAATAAATAAATTTCCATTTAAAGTTTATTGTTTTTGACAATGATATTCAAATGCTCGTCATAAACTTATACTCGTTAATCTTGCGAACAGCTACCGTGTCTTTGATGCTAATTTTAAGATATTTTTAAAGGCATATCTAGCTTTTGCTTATGAACTAAAAGTTTTAGCTCTTTTTCTTAGTTTTCCAACGCCACCGAAAACACCTTAATCCGAGTTTCGTAGAGGAAATTATGTCGAAAATACGAAAGGCTGTCGCGGACTATCCACTAACAAAACTCTCGCTCGTTGTCACTCATTCCACATGTCCTAGAATTTAGGACACTTGGCTAAGCATGCAATTTCCTTGCTGCCCAAGGACTTCTTTCTTCTTCTTCCTTCCTTTATGTTTTTCAGCTATCACACCCAAACACAAAACACCATTGTTACACATCTTCACCTTCAACCCTAAGACGGTCGTAAAATCTTCGTTTCTTATCGGTTTTCGACGATTTTCGCGCCTATCTCTTCCTCTCCCCGCCCTTCATATTTCTAGGTAAGAAAAGTCTCAAATTTCCTCCTTCCTATACTCTGGTCGTGGCCTTTAAGGCACCTATTTCTATGCTAAACTCGTTTATTTATTTGTGTAGCTAGCAGTTGCGGTTGTCCAAACCGGGGTGACTTTAAGTCAAAATCATGCTTATTGAAAAGCTATAAGGTAATGGTGATGGGTTACTCGACTTTAATCGTCTATGTTTGCATGTGTTATATATATTAGTGATATATGTAGTATACTAGAAATGTGTTTGATTAAATAGTTGCATGATTAGGTTTATAAATCATATGTTTGGATGAATTTCATCTTGCATGGTTGTGTTGGATGAGATTATAGTTGTGGAAATTTATTAAGGATTGTTTTGTTAAATGAGGTTATGAGATGGTTACTTTGATAGTCTTTCAATTTCATAGTGTTTTGTTTACATTGGTTATTTCATAAAGTTTCAGCACTTTGACAAATCTGTCCGTCGTCTTGTACAATTTATTTCGACATCTTAGAGTATCCGTTTTTGAAAATGTTGAAAATAGACCCCTGTTTATTTTAAGTTTAAAGTCTACCTCTACAATTTCGTAATTTTCTTGCATGTCATTTGTTTACAATAAAATATTTACGAACATTGCGCTGAAATATTCGCAGAACGGACAGTAGCTCAAAGATTATTTCGAAAACCATTTTTATACTTTGAAATTATTATGGGCCTTTTCCATAATTAAACTTTGAAGAGTGTAGATGATGTTAGGAGTTTACTTTTCCCCAAAATGTTTTGTTAAACCCATTTTATGAAGCGATACTTTTAAATAGTTTTAATGCGACGATTTCTGAAATATTGTAATGATCAAATTATAAACCCATGTTGAGTTCGTCTTTTGGAAATGGTTATTCAATGAAGATTGTAGCTAAAAGTCTTATTAATCCGACCCAATTGGCCTTGTGCCATTTTGATTTTATTTGAATTAATTATGAATTTTGCGGCATAGGACAGCTGTAATGTGAAATGCATTTAGAACTTTTGTTTCATTACTCAATCTCGTGTGTTCTCTTTCCGCATGGAATGAATATAAGTGTTGTCTTATTAATCCATTGTTAGCTCATGTATTGTTAATGAGTTGGTTAACGGTTAATTTATCCTAAGTTTGTATAGGTGACGGTTATGTCATCCTAAATTTTGTTGCTAACGGTTATGTTGCCTTGATTGTGAATAGATAGCGGTGATACGATTTGTGTATCACTGTAATGAACAAACGACACTCCTGTTATGGGATTCTATCTAGCTATGTTAGGGATTGGTCAGTGTCCGTGGTTATGCGGCTCGGTCCCCGTGTGTCGTTCGGTGTAGATTATTACATCGAGAGGTCTGGCCAGGTCTTAGGCATATAGTTGTCGGTTATGCTCTATACATAGTATCCGGATGACGTGGTTATGTGCTACCTGTAGCTAGGGCGCGATTATACGCCCTAGCCTGTTAGTGGAGCGGTTATGCTCCCTGACTGCCAGTTGTAGCGGTTATGCTACCTGACGGCGTTCATTCTATTCTTGGTTGTTGTTATTTGTGTGATTGGACATGCGATCAAGTGTTGGTCTCTGAGTCGATCACCTGGTTGTTTACCTGATTTTGAGTATCATGCTTTGATATTTCTCATATTCACATGTATTACTCCATATACAATATGTTATTATTGTTATCTATTTGTACTTTTGACGTGAAGTGGCTGCGAGAACCCTGAGTTACTCCCCATTGACTGTGGCGTTCATGTTTCATGAATGTAGGTTTGTGCTGTTTGGGGAAGACGTGTGGCTAGCGAGCATTGTTGATCATTCGGCAATTATCCTTACGCTTAGTTTAGATTTATTTCATGTTGTTATCGTAGGATACCTTATCCCTCGTTTAGTTAAGTATTCGTGTATAATTTATACTTAGTTTTTAGTTTTAGTCTTCCGCTTGTTGTTTTGATATTCCGCCAAAAAGTTTTAATAAATATGTCGAAAAGTTTTTAAAAGTATCGTATTTCCGCTGCAAATTACTTGTTTATTTGTATGCTATATCGCGGGGTGTCACAGTTGGTATCAGAGCAGTAATGCTCCCGACGCACGCACGTGTACCCCAGATTAGATTTGAACTTGACTTAAAAAAATGAATGAGAGATAGGTAGACTTAAGGACCAAGTGGTAGTCTGTAATGTGATTGCTCCTTTTTAGGTCTAACATGTTTGCTAATTGTCAAAGATTTTATTTTTGTGCTCAAGGGTATGTGAACCATGAGCTTACCTGGATGGCGATCAAGATTGTTGTCTACTACCAAAGATGGAAGATTCGTGCTATCTTTGAAGGAGCTTCTATATCCCTGTAACACCCCAAGAGTATGAAATGATGGAAAATATGAGTGTGTGGCGATTTGTTCAACATCGGTAGAATGTGAGGCTTGTGATATGTTTATAATAGCTCTCGCCCACCACTTAGTAACAAGGCCTTGTGCTTTTGGGCTTAAGTGAGGATAAATAATGGGCCTAAAGGCATACGCCATACCCCCCATCTTATTGGGGGTGTGTTACGACCGTGGTGGGTCGGGTTGTTACAAATGATATCAGAGCAACCCTGCGACCGTGTGGTCAGGAGTACCCGGGTCACCCACCTAGCGGGGGAGAATTCTGGGCTTGGCTACGGTCAAGTTTGAGACACAACGAGGACGTTGTGTTCTTTAAGTGGGGGAGTTTGTAACACCCAAGAGTATGAAATGATGGAAAATATGAGTTTGTGTGGAGATTTGTCCCACATCGGTAGAATGTGAGGCTTGTGATATGTTTATAATAGCTCTCACCCACCACTTAGTAACAAGGCCTTGTGATTTGGGGCTTAAGTGAGGATAAATAATGGGCCCAAAGGCATACCTCCCATCTTATTGGGGGTGTGTTACGACCGTGGTGGGTCGGGTTGTTACAGTCCACGAAGATATTCTTTGCTCATCATGCATCACCTTCTTCCTTATTTCTTGATGCATACCCTCCCTTCCTGAACTCTTTTCAATCTTAACTCAGAAGCTACTTTCGTAACTTCCCGACTTAACCTTATCCTTGTTACTTGCCTTTTTCCCATGACGCTTAGTAGGTAGCCTAACTTAGTTGGATATTGAGGATTTTGTTCGAGGATAACCCCTAGCCTTTATTTTGAAAAGTAATGTTACTGAAAACGTTTAGGGAATGTATTAAGGCATATCTTGGTGATCCTAATGCGTAGTTGTTTGCCCTACATAGTGAGTGAAAATGTTTGGTGGAATTCTTGGTTTAAAATATTGAATTGTATGTGTGATATTTGGTGGATTTTAACCTTGGGAATCATAATTGAGATTTAGAACTAGTGGATTAATGTGTAGCTTTAAGAGTATGAATGAGATGTTAGAATTCATAAAATAAATTTGGAAAATATACTTGGGATGTTACGTTTAAGAATAAGAATCGTTTATAATGATGGATGCGTATTGAAATGATCTATGAGGTAATCTTGGGAGAATTTGATGCCCGTCGTTGAGGGTATCAAAGATAAAATTTATAATTCCTAACTTTAACAATAGATAGTGAAAGTCAGGGTCGAACCACAGAGAGGTGGGGAATGTTTATTGTTTGGTGTTAATGTTTAAAGTTAACAAATTTCGGGGTTTGATTGGTTGTTTACTAAATCTAAAGCAAGGATTAAAATAAAACAAGAAATAAAGATGAGAATTAAATATATAAAAAGGGATGCTAGGATTTTTGGGTAATAAATAGCTAAGGTAATATAAATCCTAAGGTCAACATGTATTGCAGTCGCGTAAGGGGTGTAATATATCCTTTCGGTCTATGGTACCTAATAGCTCCTTTCGGCCTATGCTATTAGTTCCTAGGTCTCACAATTATTGGGTGTCAACAATAAGGGTGATTCCTAAATCCTAGGTCACATACCTTTCAGTCTTAAGTAACCTAGCCGTCTTAAGGTGTAAACCAACGCCCTTCCCGTATCTCTCAATCTTGGGTAGGTCATTACTAACATCCTACAAGTCTCCTTTCAGTCTCATTGTAGGGTATTATAGTCAACAAGGAAATACGAAACAGGATTCATACGCGAGTGGTCGACCGACCAGCTATTCCAGTAGGCCGACCACCGCCTCGGTCGACCGACCCACTAATTGAGTCGGCCGACCGCGGCTCTGCTACAAGCCGGTCTCGGAATTTCTACTACCTACGCATATTCATCCCCTACATCCTAACATATGAAAATTTAGCTACTCATGATTATTAAGACGATTATGAAATTGGGAATAAATATGGTAAACATAGTAAATAATCTAAACATGCGAGATTCAATAAAGCTTGGGAATCTGACTTAAACGAATGCAATGGTAATAAGAACAATAATAAAACTAGATTAAAAGAGTAATTACCAGAATCGGGATTAAGGCAGAAAGGAACAAACTTTATTGATGAATGCTTGAGAATTATTGAAAGATTACAAATAAACTAAAGAACTGAACTAAAACTGAATGATTAAATCTATCAAAACTGAATTATTGAATATGAATGTCAATTGATACTAAACTTCGATCCTGTAACCCTAATTACAAGATTAGCTTATATAGGGCTTCAAAATTAGAGTTTCCTAAAGACTCCTACTCCTAAATACTTTCCGAAAACTGTTTCTGGGCTTCGCTGAGGTCGGTCGACCACTTTGGTGGGTCGGTCGACCTCTTTTACGGACTTAGTTGAATTCTTGGGCTTTTCTTCAAGATTTGGACTTTATAGAAATTAGGCCTGGTCGGCCGACCCGTATAGTTGGTCGGTCGACCGCTTCCGCAAAGAATTCTTCGGTTTTCTTCTTGCTTTGACTTTTGCACTTTAAATAAATATTCCAGTTGACTTTCCTTCGTTCCTTAATTAAGCAAAAGACTTGAGGACATGAATTTGGTGCTAAATCGTCCCTTTTCCGCATAAATCTGCAAAAGTGCATAAAAATACGAAAGTACACGATTGTTGGGAAATAAGGGCTAAAACATAGTAAATGAGCGACCAAATGCGTGTAAAAATAGATGAAAAACATCATAAAATAGACACGCATCAGAATTGATTAAAGTTTATGCTTATAATTGTTCGAACGGAGTTAGTGATGCAACCTTAAAGGGGCTACCTAAAGTTAATGTCTTTAGATGTCAGATTGATGTAGTGAGGTGCAACTTGTGGATTTGTGAGATTTCGAGGTTGCGATGTTTAAAGGACGTTTGGATCCGTATATATAGATGTGAGAAATATCTATAATTAACTTTGGTGTTCATACTTTGAGGTATCTGAGAATTTGTAAGGATTTATCGATCGTGTAGGATTAGAATAGAGTAACTCGATGAGTAATGAAAGTTTTGGGAATTGAAGGAAATAGAGAGTTGATAATCTATGGAGTATAAAGATTTTGAAGTAGCAATGGTATAAAAATGGTTTATTGTAACAACCCGACCCACCACGGTCGTAACACACCCCCAATAAGACGGGAGGTATGCCTTTGGGCCCATTACTTGTCCTCACTTAAGCCCAAAAGCACAAGGCCTTGTTACTAAGTGGTGGGTGGAAGCTATTATAAACATATCACAAGCCTCACATTCTACCAATGTGGGACAACTTTCTTCTCACACTCTTGGAGTGTTACAAACTCCCCCACTTAAAGAACACAACGTCCTCGTTGTGCCTCAAACTTGACCACAACCAGGGCCAGAATCCTCCCCCGCTAGATGTGTGACCCGGGTACTCCCGACCACAGGCTCACGACACGGTCACAGGGTCGCTCTGATACCATTTGTAACAACCCGACCCGCCACCGTCATAACACAAACCCAATAAGATGAGTGCGCACTTTTGGGCCCGTTATTTGTCCTTACTTAAGCCCAAAAGCACAAGGCCTTGTTACTAAGTGGTGGGTGGAAGCTATTATAAACATATCACAAGCCTTACATTCTACCAATGTGGGACAACTTTCTTCTCACACTCTTGGGGTGTTACATTTATCCTGGAGTATTACAGAAGTGTCGTTTGAGGAATTTAAGACATAGAGATACCTGAAACTTTATGGAATAGTCGAAATTGGATTAATCGTACACCCTTATCTTTGAAAGGACTTGTAGTATGGTAAACCATCTGGGAAAATTCTTCTTGGAAATTGCTAGTTTGGCGTGCCTGAATTGGTAAATAGGAGATGAGAACTTTGTGAGGATTTTGGGAACCCTGAGCCTTGGGAACTGAGTCAGTTCAAATCATAACCTTTCCTCAACACTTCTCTTCTTCTTTCTTTTTCCATCTTAATTATGTCGAGTTATGCTTTCATAACGAAGCTTACTTGACCTCTCTTTATGTCATATATCTTCTCACCTCTAATGCTCATTCTTCTCCTCATGGCTTCGCTATTGTTGGAGTTCATAGGCTGGAGTCTCTTAGCCCGTTGTCTTATGTATCTCTCTCTCAAGTTTATGTATCGCGTTTGTCTCTGAGTTTGTATCATATCTTTACTCTTGTGAACCTTTCCCTATGTCTTTTGGTTTAGTTGTGAAGTTGATTTCGTTTGTGGAATAGTGATATACGCTTATAGGATCCTTGGTCTTGTTTTATCGGACATAGTTGAGCGAGTTAGCGTTTGGTGACGTTTGGGTAATATTAGGTAGTGTGACATCTTGATGGTTTCAAGTTAAAGGTTTGAAGGTATGAGTGCTTCTTGTGGATTGGTACCAACCGTGAGGCTGGTAATTTTGGTGTTATTTATGAGAGTGTTGATGGTTACCTAGAGATTGTTTGGGTGAAAGTTGTTACCTTTATGAGACTTTCTTTTGGGATGATCACTTTACTTTAATGAAATATGTTAGTCAAGGTTTAAGAGGTGTTTTCTTAATTTGGGTCGATGAGATTTGACTAGTTTGGGACTGAATCTTTGGATGTTTAACTCGTAGTCCTACGTTTGGGAATAGTTACGGTTTGAAGAATACCGTGTTTATGCTTTTGGGATTAGATGTTTTGGATGTTTATCTTATAGTCCTATATATGAGAGTAAGTACAGTTCCGAGAGTGCCGCTTTCATATCTTTTGTTGTCGGTATGAGCGTAACAGATTTTGTTTAGGGGTCTCGAAGTACGATGAATTCTGGTTTAGGATCTTGTTTTGGTGTTTTACCTTGTCTATATAAAATAATAAAACACAAACCACTATCATGCTTCTTTTCCCGCCTATTTATCCACCTTTCAACCTTAATCCACTAAAAATATTAGGATTACTTCATAGGAATAATCCAACCTATACCTCATCTTCTCATATTAATCCCTACTAACGATTAACTGTGAATAATCCAACTTATGACTTCAATTATCTTTCATTGAACTTTGTCTATTTTTGAACTTTTATTTTCGATAAGCAAACACGTCACCTTGACTTACTTTTTGTTTTTCCTTCTTCCTGAACAAAAAGTAAGTGAAGGTGGCGTGCTAACTTACTGATAATAAGAGTTTAAAAATAGTCAAAGTTCAATGAAAGATAAATGGGGTTATACGTTGGATTTTTCTTAGTTAATCGTTCGTATGGATTATTATGAGAAGATAAGACATAAGTTGGATTATTCCCATGAAATAACCCAAAATATTATTATAATTATTTACAAAATCTTATTCTAACTCTCTTCCTATCTAATATTCCCTCAATCTTAGTCTTTCATATTAACATATACATTTGCTTTGACTCAATCTTAACAAATTACAAAGCAAAAAAAAATACAGGAGACTCTGCGTAATTAATATTCCCTCAATCTGTAAAAAATTTAACATGATATCTTATAGAAGAGGATATAATATGATGCAGCCTATCAGAAAGTCCCGATTTTCTTGGAAATTTTTCGGGTAAAATTGAGCGACAAGAGCGATGATTATGATTAAAGATCCCATCAGCAATATGACGTTGCTCAGCCTCACATCTTCCACATACCCATACCTCTTAACAACCTGACATATATTTGAAAAAGAATGAACTAAGCATTGGAAATCCAAATGTAGCTGTAAATATTATTTGGTACCATAGACAAACATCAAACAAGTGAGGACATACTCTTCATTCAGAATTAAACAATCTACACCAGAAAACCAGAAGTGATACATAGAACGAACTTAACATCAGAAATCCAAATTTAGCAATAGAAATTGTTTGGTGCCATAAACAAACATGAGATGTAACAACCCGACCCGCCACCGTCATAACACAAACTCAATAAGATGAGTGTGCACTTTTGGGCCCGTTATTTGTCCTCACTTAAGCCCAAAAGTACAAGGCCTTGTTACTAAGTGGTGGGTGGAAGTTATTATAAACATATCACAAGCCTCACATTCTACCGATGTGGGACAACTTTCCTCCCATACTCTTGGGGTGTTACAAACTCCCTCACTTAAAGAACACAACGTCCTCGTTGTGCCTCAAACTTGACCACAACCAGGGCCAGAATCCTCCCCGCTAGGTGTGTGACCCGGGTACTCCCGACCACAGGCTCACCACACGGTCGCAGGGTCGCTCTGATACCATTTGTAACAACCCGACCCTCCACGGTCGTAACACACCCCCAATAAGACGGGAGGTATGCCTTTGGGCCCATTACTTGTCCTCACTTAAGCCCAAAAGCACAAGACCTTGTTACTAAGTGGTGGGTGGAAGTTATTATAAACATATCACAAGCCTCACATTCTACCGATGTGGGACAACTTTCCTCTCATACTCTTGGGGTGTTACATGAGATATTTAAACAATCTATGTCAAGAGATAAGAAATAATTATATTGTCGATTTGTAGTCTGGTCAACCAACTTTAAAGGTCCTTAATGCCCTTAAAATGGTCATATATTCCGATTAGCCTTCCCCCACCCCTAGAGTGAGTATCAGCGGCCACAAGAAACAAAATCATCTATTTTTCCACCTTTCAACCTTAATCCACTAAAAATATTATTATAATTATTTACAAAATCTTATTATTCTAACTATCTTCCTATCTAATATTCCCTCAATCTTAGTCTTTCATATTAACACATACATCTGCTTTGACTCAATCTTAGCAAATCACAAAGCAAAAGAAACATACAGGAGACTCCTGCGTAATTAATATTCCCTCAATCTTAGTCTTTCATATTAACACATACATCTACTTTGACTCAATCTTAACAAATCACAAAGCAAAAGAAACATACAGGAGACTCCTGCGTGATTCATTCAACCATATCTCACCAAATCTAGCCTTTAGTCTATAAAGTAATAAAGTAGGTCTTCTTATACTTCTATTCTTCATCTTGTCATTCAGAAGCAATTATTCTTTCATATTACTATCATACAAGCATTACTCACTCTCACTGTCCTACGATGACATCAATTAAAAATTATGATTCTATTAAGTCCATCACACCAGAGAATGAGACATGGCGCATCCGTGGACGAATTGTTTATGCATGGGAACAAGTTTTTCCTGTTGGTGCAGAAAGTCAAGACAGTACTAACATGGATTTTATACTCATTGACTCTGAGGTAATACAAATTCTCTAATAAATGTTGAACAATTTACGACAAACATATATAATATTAATAATAACTTTGTTCATTTCTAATTTTCTATAGGGAGGCAAAATACAAGCTACTATCCATAAAAGATTGATGTGGAAATTCAAGTCTCTGTAACCGAGGGTGAAATTAGATATTTGACAAATTTTCGAGTAAGCCAAAATGTTGGAGAATACAGACCTACACATCATTCATACAAGATAGTCTTCACTGCAAAAACTACATTTGCATCATCCACCAACACCATAATACCTGAAACTTGCTTTGAGTTTGCATTGTTCAAAGACATCATACATAAGCGACTCGACACAAACTACTTAATTGGTGCGTTTTCATAAACTATATTTTCATATAGAATCATAGTCAAATTAATGCAAAACACAATTGTGTCTGGGTACACTCTGATCCCTATCCGTGAAAGAGAAAGAGAAGTGCCTGGATACACTATCCAACTTCTCCCACTTTGTAATAAACACTCATTTTATTATTCGATAAGTCTCTCTTAGGACGGATATATCCGTCTTAAATTAAGACGGGTCAAGTAAAATTCATTTGCATTAATAAAATAAAAATGAAAAAGTGTAGCAAAAAGCAAAAAATATATCTTTCCTATGCAAATGGGTAATTATTTGACCCGTCTTAATTTTAAGATGGATACTTACGTTTTAAATGAGAATTGGTGTTTATTATTAGTTTATGATGTTGGACGATGGTACAATTATTATTATGCTTATAAGTTGAGTTGGTCAGACCGACTATTTTAATCTAAAAATAATAAGACAAAGTTATATGACTCAAAAGTATAATCTTTTGAAAATTAAGTTTACGTAATTTATAATACTGAGTGTATTGTGGCTACACTTAAGCATAAAATGATCACAAATTTCGTCTTATTAGTGTGAAAAAAGAAATTGTGTTATAAGTTTTTCTTAACTCTTGTATAAGTTGATTTTATAAATTAAATAACTTCCCCCCTCATCTTGCGAAAGGTTTCTCAATAACGTTATTGAGACCGTCTCTCTAATTTTTTTTATAAAATATATATTTATACATAACCATATATTTGTAAAGTGTTTTTCTACAATAAACTATCAATAACGGTATTAAATTGGAGTATGTTTATCAGTTGATTTCAAATATAACTAAGCGAAAACACTAAAGCTACCAAAGGACGAGATCTTTGGCCAAATAAAGTGTTTATAGTAGTTATCGTCGACTTTATAAGATTATTTACATCCATTATTGAAAATGCACGAGCTATTTAAAATTGACGATGTAATCTCTATATTTATGTTGTGACATTTTACGTGTAATGGTAAGTCGGATATTATCCGATTTCAATGAAAATTTGTGTTTTCTCACAATTACAATTTTCAAATTTTGTAGTTTTTTTTGACAAATATATGAAAATAACCTAAAACATTGTATTTCGCGTAAACTTTTGATGAAAGAAGGAAAAGAAAATAAATGAATATGATTGATATTGTCTACTATAGAAAATTAGGTACTAAAACCGTGTATTTGAAATCAGACTCTTGTAAATTTCTTTCTCAACACTTTATTTTCATGGTGACACATTCACACAAATGACACTCTCTACTAAGTGAATAAGAAAAAAATAAAGTTAGAAAGAAAGACGCAAAACAAGTAAATGGAATTATGCACAATAAACGTTGCAAACATATTCTATTTCATTTGTAGTTTATGTAATATTGCTACCTTTCACACACGTACATATCACGAATCCACAATGCATTACGTGCTTTGGACATATTTCATTTTTTTTAAATTTTTTTTTTTTGTGACGAGGGGTTTAATTCCCCGGGCCCATGCATTCCCGCACCACCACATAGACCATGTAAACCACCCCTTTCGGAGGCTGCAGTGGGCAAGTGGTCATCGCCCCAACCGATAATCGAACTTGAGACCTCTAAACTCCTGCATTTCTGCAAGCTTTAAGGTTTAACTTAGTTACCACTGGACTACATCACTTGGTTTGCGAGTAAGGAATTAGACTCAAATATTGCATTGTGAAAACTGAAAGCAATTATAATGTTTCTGATGGTACCTATAGGGTCAGATTCACCTGATAATAGACTTTACGTACATAGTTTCAAATTTTCCATTCATGTGAATTTTCAAATAAGTAAAACCACCTAATTTTAGGCGGCCAACTCAGTCGTGGATCACGGTGATACACCATTGGACCTTCCTCTATGAGAAAACCATTTTTAAACATATAATTAAAATTTTAAATTTTTTCTACTTCCTATTTTGACAATAATTTTGAAAACTATTGGACCATTGGACCTAATTGTTTTGTAAATTTTCCGCTTATTAATTATAAAACCTGTTACAACAAAGAATTAAGTGAATCAAATTTTATTTTATGTCATCATGCAAATCTTCGTTTCTCTAGTTGTCACATTATAAACGCTTGACGCTCGTTAATTATGACATAATATCATCATTTAAACTATGTTTAAATTCTTTGTTGTTGGCCGTCGAAAAAAACAAACTTGTTAGTTATTACACATATTACACTACTACAAAAACAAGCAACAATAGCGCATCATTAAGAACGCATATTAACGCTTTATACTTAAACACATTGTTAATTGGATAAAATGACTACAACTCAAATCAGTAAAAATTAATAACGATTTTTCTTTTGTAACCGTTGTTATTAACATTAACAACGGTTTTTATACCATAACCATTGTAAATGGATACAGTAATAACAACGGTGATTTTGTGAAAATTGTTGTTAATAGTAGTTATATAGAAAATGACAATGATGGTATATGTCATATCGTTGTTAATCAGGTTAGTGTATTTTGGCGCAATTCTGTAAAAAGTAATAACAACGGTTATTACTTAGAAACCGTTGTTAATAGTTGAAGGGGAGATCAACGGTTATTCCATTAAAAAACACTTTTGATGCAAATACAAACACTAACCACAAAAACTAACCACAAACACTCTACCACTTTCGTTGTCGTCATTGTCTCCAGCAATTTCATTGTCGTCGTCGTCTCTAAATTATATCATTATCTTATTCTCTTTATTAGGTATATGTAAATCCCCGCGTTATTGCGGAAAAGTAAATAAAGCAGCATGCGGAAGATGGCACGGATTTAAAACTTGTTGACATGAAAAAACAAAGAACACGTTTGGAGAAACATATTTACCTACCTACGTTGAGGGTGTCTCATCATATGAGAGATTTGGGGTCCTGAATTGTCGTTCTTTCTATAATGTCATCCTTGGCAGACCTTGAATCATTAATGTGAAGGCTGGGACATCATCAACTACCATCAATGCATCAAGGTTCTAACTGAATGGAGCGTGGCCACAATCAAAAGTGAAAGTAAGTCAGCTCAGGATTGCTATACTGTGGCATTAAAACCTTCCAAGGAAGGAAAGTCCCTCGCATAGCAATTACTGTACATTATCAGGAGCATGCATATAGCCCCACCCAGGATGGAGACGAATCATGTAATTCGTGATGTAAGTTTCCCTAAAACGTATGTCTTAGTAGGATCATATGTTCCTTATTCTTTCAGACCATAATTGGTAGCACTAGTAGAAAAAACCCCTACAACGACGGTTTTTAAACAACCTTTTATGGCGGTTTTAGAGGTTTAGGGTATGTCGTATATCACGTCACTTTACGACAGTTGTACAACCTCCGTTATAGCTCGCCTATTTTGGCGGTTGTTATAAAAAACCACCAGAATAGACTTATATAATACGACAGTTTCGAGGCACGAACCGCCAATATACTTCATCTATGATGGCGGTTATTTTCTGAAACCGACACCATAGGTAGTTACATGCATGTTCTCTATAACGTCGGTTTTTGTTAAAGAATTGCTGCTAAAGGTAATTATAACGTCGGTCATCGTTAAGAACCATTGCTAAAGTTTAGCTAATAGCGGCGTTTCATACTTAAGAAACGCCATCATAGACAGAATTGTTTTTTAAAAAAAATTATTTGTTACCATAATTTATGGTAGATTTGACGAGCCAAATTGTGAAATAACCAAAACATTCAAAAGATGACAACTAATAAGATTGCATATCACCTAATATAACAATAATGTCGATGTTCAGAATTATACGTGCAAGTGTAATAATAATCACATACACGTCTTAGTTAATAAACTAACTAATACTTCATGTTCTCTAAACATTTAATAGCACGCACGTCTTTAACATCTTTCATCTCATCAATTAACGTTATTGAATCTACAATAATACATTTAGCAAACTAGTCGTTAGAAAAATAAACTAAACAAAAATAATCATATGTGTAATTAGAAGAAGATAAATCATGAGGGTACATAAAGGCACATATATAGCTAATGAAGAAACTTAAATACCTTCCTTTAAAGGTTGACGACATAAAAACTGTTAGGCATGCAAAGTTCTCAAGTACGTATCTTAACGTCTCATACTTTTCATCGATGTTTGAGTGACACAAATTTTCTTCCTCAGACCCTCAATTCAACTTAATTTACTTCATTTGATACCTCTGTTTTGAAAACCCCCATTTTCCTCCAACCCTAAACAAGGGAAATCATATTCTTCCATTTCTTTCGACATCCCTTCATCCAAACAAGGGTACAACGACTATTGTGATCCCATACAGTCATACACAACATAAGCTTTAACAGAAGTTGAATAAAAGAAAAAATATTAGAAGCAAAAAATAAAACAGTCTACAATGCATCAAAGAAAATACGAACCAACATCAATTACTTTTAAGAGTCCAACAGTAGTCAAGAGTCAAGTCTAACTCAGTGGCTAGGTAATAATGAATGCTTTCATCACTATTCAGTTAACGCACGGATACAATTAGAGTCTATTATAATTTGCATGCAATGCTCTTATCAAAGGCACATAAAGCTCAAGTAAAAAAATATATACGTCCTTGGCTATAAGATAAAACTAATGCTTTTCTACTATCCCAGTTATCCTAGCCATCCTTTAAACAACCTGTATAGCCATTTTTTTTTGACACCAATCCCTACACCGTAAACCACCTTCTAGAGGTCAAATTATTTTCTAGAGGTGAAAAAGAATTTCATGAAAATAAAGTGTAATAAATGCAGAAAAAAAAACACACACACACACAACAATCATACGCCACCAGAAAAGGAAAAAAAACGGAGAAAACCCAACAAGGTTCTCTAATAATTACCTCCCAGCTTCAACAAGAAGAAGTTCCTTTTTTATCTAGCCTAACAGGGGAGTTTAGAGTCCGTACTAGCCCAGCTAGCCTAGTGTTAGACAAAAAATCGTGGATTTGCTTTTTGATAAAAGGGCAGGTAATTTTAATAAAGCTTCTCTTTTTCTTAGTACAAATATATAGAATGAATAAACCATCCAATTGATCTTGGCGATATGTCACGATATGTATTGGGTCTACCTTATAGTTTGGACCGACTATATCTAATCACCCTCATTGTTTTTTTCATTCAGTTTTTAATCATCAAATTATTTACTTAGTCTTACTTCAGCCCTAATCTATTTTACTTAGAATTCTTAGTTTACAATAAAGTTTTTGATTAGTTTCGTTTTGCAACAATCTGTTTCCACGCAAGGTTTCAATAAAGCTATCATCTTTTAGTTCGCATTCCTCATTATTTACGGTAATTCTCGTTTCTATTTAGTTTATTTGCAGTTTAGATTAGGATTAGAACGGATAGTTAGAATCCCTAAACTTAATTGCTTGTTAATCGCATTATTTATGTTTTAATCGTCATGTCTATTGTTATTCTTGTTAAAGTTATTGTTTTTATTAGTACTATGCGTAGCTAAACCTCATATGTTAGGATGTAGGTGAGTTATAGCGTAGATGGCGTAATTTAGGGTAACCTGTAGCAGACCTCGGTCGACCGACTGACTTCTCTGGTCGGTCGACTGAGGTGGTTAGTCGATCGACCGGGTTAGCTGGTCGGCGACCAACTTTGTGTATGATCAGACCTGTTTTTGCTCGTTAATTGCAATATCTTACGATGAGACCGAAGGGAGACTTGTAGGATGCTTAATAATGACCAACCCGGGGATCGAAATATAAGGGAAGAGAATTAGTTAACGTTTTAAGACAACTAGGTTACTAAGACCGAAGGGTATGTGACCTAGACATTAGAAATCACCTATATTGTTGACACCCAATATTTGTGAGACCTAGGAACTAATAGCATAGGCCGAAAGGAGATATTAGATAACATAGACCGAAAGGATTTGTTATACCCCTTACACGACTGTAATACATGTTAACCTAGACCGTCTGCCATCATAGTTATAATGACCCGAACATTCTAGCATCTCTTTTATCATTGTTTTTACATCTTATTTTCAGTTCATTCTTGTTTTATTTACTAGACTTAGTTAAGACCAAAACATCAAATCATAACCCCCCCCCCCCCCCCCCCCCCCACTTTTTACCCTAAGACATAGACTTAGAACAATTAACACTCTCAATCCTCCTTGTGGTTCGACCCTGACTTTCACTATCTATAGTTTAAGTTTAGGATTATAAATTTTATCTTTGGCACCCTCAACGACGGGTATCAAATTTTGGCGCCGTTGCCGGGGAGGTAGCGCTAGTGTTAGTTGTTTTTTTTTCGTTTTTGTCTTATTTTTACCGTTCTCACTTTTTCCTGTAGTTTCCATCTTATGTGCAGGTCGGTTCAAGGAGAATTACTTCCCCTTGACCTTGAGCTAAAGAAGACTCTCAGGACTAAGAGGAGATTGTTTCAGCAAGACAAATAAGGAGGTTCACCGTCTTCTTTGTTCCAAGATGATATATTTGATAACCAACCACCTACTCCTAATCGACCACCAACACCCATCACTTTCACAAATACCAAACCACCAAAACCCGAAGACGAAAACATGGCGGAAGAGGCGAGCATTGCTAGTCACTCTATGCCCCAGGTAAAGGACCTCTACAAAGGGTTTACTTTACCTGCGGGAACTGGGAAACTGTTTGAGGCCAAACCTTCTTACATCTCCATGGTTGAAAAAAACCAGTTCGGGGGTGCAGCTAACGAGGATGCGGCGAAGCACATTGAGATCTTCACCGACTATATCTGCTCCATTGCTCCTCTAGTTGGTGTCACCCAGGACCAGATCAAACAAACTATGTTCATCTTCTCTCTCCGTGATTCTGCACGGGAATGGTATCGGGATTTAGACCGCACTGCTGCGAGAGTTACAGATTGGAATACTTTAGCCTTGGCCTTCTACCAGAAATACTATTCCGCGTAAAAAACCAACGCTTTGAGGGCCCAGATCACCAGTTTCAAACAAGGCCCATCTGAAGATTTTAGTGAGGCGTGGACGCACTTCAAGAGACTTGTTCGATCCATACCCCACCATGGATTTGAACAATGGTTTTTGTGCAACCAGTTCTATAACGGGTTGTATGACGACAACCGATCTTATTTGGATGCTGCGGCCAACGGGAGGTTTCAAGAGAATAGTGGAGAGACTGAGGGTCTCAAAATCATTGAGGATGTTGCGGTCCACCGAGCCGAGCACGGGACTTCCCGTGGCAATCAAAGAAAAACTGAGCCGTTTGTAGCTGCAATAGAGGCTCTCGTGTCCCGTTTTGATAAATACGAGCTTGGTAGAGGTGGAAAAGGAGGGATGTACCAAGTTAATGCTATGTCAGATGGACCTTTCGCGTGTGAAAGGTATGGAGGAGAGGGTCATGTCACCAAGTTTTGTACAACACCGAACGAAACTTGTGCGGCATTCCAGCATTTCCGGCAAAATAACTTTTATGACCCAAGCAATGTCCATCCTAACTTAAGGTGGACCAGTCAAATGTTCAGAATCCACAACCCCCACCACGACAAAGCCAAAACTACATCCCACGTCACAAAGAACAATTTCAGAAACAACAAAATTTCCTTAACAAAGGAAGAAAAAGACTGGAAATATATAAACTGAAAGAGACATTTATCCATGTCCATTCTCAACAAAAGGCTTCTCAAGCCAAGCAAACAAACAAAGGCACCCACCCTAAAAGAATACAATAAACGCTCCGAAAAGGAGACAAAACAGCTTAGCACAGCCACACCAAATTCAGTAAAAATTACAAAACCAAGAGCTAAAAGAACCAAAAGAAAAGCTCCTGCAAAAGGGACTTAACATATGATAAATAAAAGGGTATGGGTGAAGAAGGAGAAAACCCTCTTAGGTTCTTGACCTTTTAGAACCGGTGGATGCAGAATCCAATTCATCGGAATCACCAATCTTTCTTTTAGTAGAGCCCGATTCCATAGAACTGGTATCTGTGTCATGCTCACCAAACTCAAGATACCCTATTTTCTTAACAAAAGAGCTGCTGGAATTCATAGATTATAAATTCATGTTGACTGGAGATTATGAATGGGGTAAATTTGTTTATATAATTAATTTATTGATGATATTTAGTACTCCCTCCTATTCTAAATAAATATCTCAGTTTCTATTTCCATCTAGTCACAATAATGTCCCATTGTCCATTTTTGGTAAACTTTTACACTTATTTTACCCACTTTAACTAACAACAATACCAGAGAACAAGAGTTAGCTCAAGTGGTAAGAACTCTCTTATCCCAACCTTGAAGTTGGGAGTTCGATTCTCACTCGCGACATAGTGCGCTCATTTGAACCAAAAAAAAAAAAAACTCACAACATTACCACACTTTACCCCACAATGCTACTTATTTTAATCATTCTAACCACAGTAATAATCAAAACTAGCTTCCCTCTCTTCAATCTTCTTACCCTACACAATACTTTATATTATTTAATTCAATTAGTTAAATATTACTCTATGTCATTATCTAATTGAGACAATCATCATTATATATATTAAAGAATCATGTAAAACTGCTGACGTGGCGCAATGTGGTTTCAGAAAACCTATTTTCAAGCGTCTCATTAACTCTCACAAATTCATTTTTTCTCGACCAATTAAAACTAAGATAACTGCCATGTTAGCAACCGTGATATTTAAATAATTTAATAATTGGAATCTTCCATGATAATCACGTAATCACGTGATATTAGTCATGCCAAACAAAAACAAAAACAAAAAGATTCCCACCCGTGAAAATTGGCATACTTATTGTTTTTGTTTAGTAATTCATATTTTTTATTCTACAAAATCTTTTCGACTGCCAATTTCCATAAAATATTTTATAATTAATATGGAAAATTTATAATTTATAACTACTCTAATTTTATAATTTATAATTTCACAAGTTATGTAAACATATTATTGATTTAATAATTAAAATCTTCCATATGATAATCACGTAATCACGTGATATTATTAGTCATATGATTGTAGAAGGCATGACCTATTTTTAATAACTAACATATTTTCAGGAAGCGAAACATTGAGAAGATATTTTATAATTTAATAATATGGACTAAGAAAATTGGCATACTCGAATAATATTGGTGACCTATTGTTCAAGAGTAAAAATATCACGGCTACAATTGGCATACTTATTGTTTTTGTTTAGTAATTCATATTTTTTTATTCTACAAAATCTTCTCGACTGCCAATTCCGCATAAAATATTTTATATTTAATATGGAACATTTATAATTTATAACTACTCTAATTTTATAATTTATAATTTCACAAGTTATGTAAACATATTATTAATTTAATGATTGAAAGCTCCATGATAATCACGTAATCACGTGATATTATTAGTCATGCCGATTACCGAACAAAAACAGAAACAAAAAGATTTTCACCAACACTTGCTTAAGATATCACGGCTGAAATTGACATAATTATTGTTTTTGTTTAGTAATTCATAACTTTTTATTCTACAAAATCTTCTCGACTACCAATTTCCCATAAAATATTATATAATTAATATTGAAAATTTATAATTTATAAGTACTCTAATTTTATAATTTATAATTTCACAAATTATGGAAACATATTATTAATTTAATAATTGAAATTTTCCATGATAATCACGTAATAACGTGATATTATTAGTCATGTCAATTGCCAAACAAAAACAGAAACAAAAAGACTCCCACCTACACTTGCTTAGGATATCACGGCCGATGACATCCAAAAATTGGCATACTTATTGTTTTTGTTTAGTAATTCATATTTTTTATTTTACAAAATCTTCTCGACTGCCAATTTCTCATAATCTTCTCGGTTGTCATAAATCTTTTATTCTTCATAATCACATAAACATATTATTTCCATATTAATCACGTCTACTTTTAAATGTACACATCTCTATAATTAATTAATATGTAAACATATTATGTCAAATTATTATGTCAAATTATAAATCTAACAATTTACTTTTTTAACTATGTTTTAATTGTTTCATTTTAATCATGTCTTACAATTGTGACTCCTATTAACATTATCATGTGCTAGTTTATTAACTTACATAACTTAAAGTTCTCAAACTTGAATGTTATAATTTCCGTATATATATTTTAATATATACAATGACATTATATTATTTCTTTTTTATTTTTAAAAAGTACACATGTTCGAATAAATGGAATTGCTATATAATAAGTAAAATTTATAGTTATCTTTAAAAATAAGTGTACATAGCCCGTGATTTTTCACGGGTGTTACACTAGTCTATATAATAATATAAAAAGGCTAGATTGAGCATAATATCGCGACACGTGGCAGCGTTAGATGATTAGAAACATTTACTTGATGTATAATTAAAAAGACAATATTGGTAAAGTATAATTATAATTAAGAGATATATTATTACAATGTTTATGTGTTAATTAAATCAAAGATAAGCAAGAGTCGGAAATCTAAAACATCAACCATTTAATATATGTGTTAATAATTAATTAAAGCTTTTCATATTTCTTTAACACCCACATTTTTATTAACATTTGTCTCTATTTAATTCATTTTTTAAATTAAACATGGTAATAAATTAATTAAACCTTTTCATAATACTTAACACTCATCAAATTGACTAAAAAGTTATTCCTATTTAATTAATTTTTGTAATATAATATGTTAATAAATTAGTTAAAACTCTTTATATATATATATATATATATATATATATATATATATATATATATATATATATATATATATATATATATATTACTTAATATCCATAATGTTTCATTAACATTTTTTGCTATTTAATTCGCCTCTTGAGTTTCTCCACAGTCAATTATCTAATTTAATAATATCACAAAATAAATTAAATTTAAAAATAAATATGAGAATTTATGGTTATATAATGTCTAAACAAACTATAATTCCTATAATAGTTTTTATTCACTCTATTTATTTAATACCTATTGTCCATGAGTTTTTCTATGTAGTGGATTATATTATACGGTTTAATTTAATTATTTGATGATAGTGAGTATATTGAAAATCATTATTGAGTGTTGTTGTTGTTATGTACGGTGATTGGTGTGCAACAAAATATATTTTAGTTTGTTACGTCGTTGGTTTTTATAATCGTTTGTTATATATTTGAATTCATATTTTCTATTTTGTATACTTTAAATGATTTACATGTGACAATGGTTTGATTCATTTGTCAAGTTTTTGTCAGGTTAATGTTTTAACTTTTGGTCAAAATATTTTTTATATAAGTTTAAAGTATCATGAATGTAGGTAAAGACAATATTGGTAAAGTATAAATATATAATAATATAAAAAGGCTAGATTGGGCATAATATCGCGACACGTGGCAGCGTTAGATGATTAGAAACATTTACTTGATGTATAATTAAAAAGACAATATTGGTAAAGTATAATTATAATTAAGAGATATATTATTACAATGTTTATGTGTTAATTAAATCAAAGATAAGCAAGAGTCGGAAATCTAAAACATCAACCATTTAATATATGTGTTAATAATTAATTAAAGCTCTTCATATTTCTTTAACACCCACATTTTTATTAACATTTGTCTCTATTTAATTCATTTTTTAAATTAAACATGGTAATAAATTAATTAAACCTTTTCATAATACTTAACACCCATCAAATTGACTAGAAAGTTATTCCTATTTAATTAATTTTTGTAATATAATATGTTAATAAATTAGTTAAAACTCTTTATATATATATATTACTTAATATCCATAATGTTTCATTAACATTTTTTGCTATTTAATTCGCCTCTTGAGTTTCTCCACAATCAATTATCTAATTTAATAATATCACAAAATAAATTAAATTTAAAAATAAATATGAGAATTTATGGTTATATAATGTCTAAACAAACTATAATTTCTATAATAGTTTCTATTCACTCTATTTATTTAATACCTATTGTCCATAAGTTTTTCTATGTAGTGGATTATATTATACGGTTTAATTTAATTATTTGATGATAGTGAGTATATTGAAAATCAATATTGAGTGTTGTTGTTGTTATGTATGGTGATTGGTGTGCAACAAAATATATTTTAGTTTGTTACGTCGTTGGTTTTTATAATCGTTTGTTATATATTTGAATTCATATTTTTTATTTGGTATACTTTAAATGATCGATTTACATGTGACAATGGTTTGATTCATTTGTCAAGTTTTTGTCAGGTTAATGTTTTAACTTTTGGTCAAAATATTTTTTATATAAGTTTAAAGTATCATGAATGTAGGTAAATGCAGATAAAGCAAAGCATCACATGTGTATCTGAAGAGGTATGAAATATAAAAGACACGGAACCAAGGTAAAATAAAAGTTTAAAAAAAGGAAGGTAAAAACTTATAACTTAGAGATGTATTAAAAGATATACTCGAATAAATGAGCGCATATTTTAAGTTAATGAGTCGGAAAGTTTACGGTACAAATTTAAGATAATTATTTTGTTCATATATATTTGTTTTTGCAACTAACAAAAAAAATATTTATTCTCGTAATTTAAATTTTTAATTGTTCTAAAAAATATGTAATTGTCTTGTATTATAGGTTGTATTTGTCTTGTATTATAGATTTTAATTAATGTAAAAATTTGTTATACATTTATCTTTAAACATTGGCGTTCAATTTTGAAAATAAAAATATACGTCAAAAATCTAAGAAAACATAGAATTATCCCGTGCATTACACGGGCCACAAAACTAGTTATTTATAATATAGAGACTAGTAAACTAGTTTAGACTTGACAAACGTGTCACCTAAATTAGTTGGTGCCAAAGCCCATGAAAGTAAGTGAAGTGTTATTTTTGAGTTGATCCAAAAAAATCGTGTCAACTTCCATCTCAAAAAAACTATAAATACAACCTGATTGGATGAAATGCTTTTACATAATTATACACCTTTGAAACTTGTAATCTCCTCCTTAGATTGAATCTACTGAGTGAGAAGCACAACAACCATTTTGATATCCGATATATTTACTCCCTAAATTTTCACCTTCTCTTGTTCATTTTTGTATACATTTTTGAAATTTAATTAAATAAATAACAACATTAGTTTGTTGTGTAGCATTTAATTGGGTATAGTTTGAAAGTTTGAAGGTTTGATAAGCCTAAGAATGGCGGCGTCACCACTGTGCACCTGGCATATGGAGGCGTGTATATGTAAAAATGGTGGAAAACATAAAAGTTGTTATTGTTTAAGGTTTTTACGAGGCAACAAGAAAAATGGTTATTGTTTTTGTTCAATGGACATTAAATGCAATAAGCATAGTTTAGCATTTAAGAGGCGTGATGAGTTTTACAATACAGGGCTTAATCTTAGTATTAATCATAATAACAATTATTATTATTATAAAGGGTTAATGGGTAATAATTTATTTGGATCCAAATATGGTGACATTACCACGAAACAAAGGCGGAGTCATGGAGGTGTTTGTGCAGGTGATTATTTTTGAAATACAAAAATTACTTATCTGTTGACAGTAATTAGTTATTTTATCCTATTGGCAGGTGACTCCGTCTACCCTTTTCCATGGCATTATGAATTATGATGGGATGGGTCGAATAAACCTTAGGGTTGACACACTATTAATTTTAAACTTAAAATATGTTAAATAGTATAATTGGTAGATCATTTTCTACAAATAGGTGTGTAAAGAGTAAAGACGAACAAAAAGATGGTAGAATTTGTATATATGGGTCTTAAAGAGAGGCGAATTGATAAACATGCATGTAATTGTGCATTTTGGTTGTTTATTAAATACTATGCTATGTTATTTGTTTTTGTGTATGTTGGAAGGAATAATAATAATGAAGAAGACGAAGTAGTTGATAGTAGTTGTAGTTGTAGTTTAGTGTACGTAAATAACATAATCAAGTATTTTAGTTAGACAATATTATGATGAGGGATGAAATTTGACGTTAAATATGAGATGAGTGTTTGCTAGAGTTACTGAAACTTTAGTGAGGATGTGTGTTACAACATTGTGTCATGCTATTTTTGTGACTTGGAGGACTACTCTTTGTAGAATATTTTTTATCAACTATGAGTTGTAAGTAAGCATTACGTTCGTTGTTGGTAACATGCATACATACCATGGATACATGCCTCGCCTAGATTCATTTTGTTTCTTAAGCTTCCACCATGCTATTATAATATATCGCAAATTTTCATTGGAGACGGACCAATTCCGTCTGCTTAAGAAAACAGGTTAAAATGTCACCATTTTATGGACAAATTTGACCATGTGAAAAAACTTGTTAACTTAGAAATTTATACTGGCTACATTTGGCCCGTCTTCTTCAGGAGACAGATTGTCACCGTTTTAAGCAAGACTCGCTGATTATATATTACGCTGATTCTTTGATAAAATTTTATATATTACGTGAATAAGCAAAACTTACTTATATTTGCTGAAACACCAAAAATGGATGTTTGTCTCAATCTGTTACCTCCCATAGTCCCATGGTAATGATCTACTCATCCTGGTTTGTAGGCAGGTCAAGGGAAGTGACAACAAGAAACAAGTCAGATAAGAAAGAAAGGCGTGTTGTTGTGACGGGAATGGGTGTGGTTTCCCCATTAGGACATGAAATTGATGTCTTCTACAATAATTTGCTCGAGGGTGTTAGCGGCATTAGTCACATAAGTGCTTTTGATTGTGCCACTTACCCTACCGTAAGTCATTTTAAAAGCGTCTCTTTCATATATATGCTCCTACCTTTTGTTTTGTTTTATTTTACCTTTCTCACGTATATATATTACAGAAAATTGCGGGAGAAATAAAGTTATTTTCAGCTGAAGGATGGGTGACACCTAAACTGTCAAAGAGGATGGACAAGTTCATGTTGTATATGATTACTGCTGGAAAAAAAGCTCTGGTAGATGGTGGGATTACGGACGATTTGTTGGATGATTTTGATAAAACAAAATGTGGAGTTCTTATTGGATCTGCAATGGGTGGGATGAAGGTATCAAATTCTTGTACTATAAAAGGGTAGAATTTTAAGAGCTCTTATTGGTTCCTGATTTTTAGGAATGATAAAACAAAAAAAAAATTCTTATACCCACGTTTTCTATATTTGATTCTTTGATTTAATTCTTCCCATAACACATATGAGATATCCTAACCCCTATAATACTATGCTCATATAATATACCTTTCCTAAATATTATCAACAAAATATAAACATACAAAAAAAATTACAAATAGAATAATTACAAAGAAATAAAAAATTACAAATCGAATATAATTATAAAAATCAATAAAAACCTTATTCGTTAGTCATTACAAATTCTAAATCTAAAATTTTTCTTTTTTCTTTTACAAAAACTAAATAAAAATACACAACAAAAATATGATCATTTTACCTAACAATATTCATAAATTTCAACATAGTGAAAAATTATTTTAAGATAGGGTGGAATACTTTATAGATATTAACATGAACTAGCTTAAAATTTGGGGAAAATTAAGTTAAAATAGAGTTAAAGGAATAGATAATTTAAACCCAAATAATAATTAGAGTGAAAAAAAATTGAATTTCATCGAATCAATTTGGCAAGGGTAAGTGAGTTTAGGAAGTTGAGAGGCTGAGTGAAAAAGAATTTTACCTCATTGAGGGACTGTCATGGTTATTTATAAGATAGGTAAATAGATAAGGTTTTAATGCCTTAAGAGATTGTCGATTTGGATCGTTTGACCTAAACTTTAACTATTCGCTAATTAAGTGACACAACAAACTTAATGATCCCGTTTTTCTACCTTAAAGATTTTGGGAAGACGGCTTCTTAGTAAACACAATCTTTTAATTTAAACGAGCGTATAGTCTTAAATTTAAGACAAGTTAAATAATTAGAATAAAACAAAAGCATAAGACATGTAAAAATGGAAATGTTTGTCTTATATGGTCAAATGATATAATATTTGTCACGCTTTAATGTTAAAATGAAATACGTCGGTGTTAATGAAGACTAACTGATCGATGAATTATTATAAGTCAATTTTCTTCATAGTCATTTAGACCTTGAAAAATATTGCTAGCGAATAAATTAACTATAAATTTACATAAATTAACTTGAAAGTCCTTTTTTTTAAAAAAACAAAAATTATTCCGGATTAGGCATTAAGATCTCTCATAAAACATATCTGAGTTAAATAAAAGTTGAAAACTAATGAAATTTGTGAGTATTTTGCATATCGTACGAAATAATTTTAAAAACCGACATGTGCATTTTCGAGTATCGGTTAGCTTTTAGATTAGTTACACGCCTTGTAAGATACTCTGCATCGAATGGTAATGATTAACAAGTTAAATTATATGTATGTCGAATCTCCCGTTATCGATTTATTTATATTTATATTATCACAACACTGAACATTTAATTACACTTATTTATATGTTTATGTATTTTATGATAACGTCTGTTATTACGACCCGTGAATTTTTTGCACGGGTTTAAAACTAGTATTTTATAAACTTGTATGCATGAGTCATGACTACCAAAGTCGAGAATATGAATGATATAGAGGGACAATTATCCAACAACAACCTTTTACTATTTTAACTCTCTAGTCCGGCTTTCATGGTTGTCCTGGATTGGAACAAACATGATAATGTAGTTGGGGAGGCTAATTAAACAAAATTGATGAAATAAAAATGAGTTGTTTGAAATAATATTTTTGGGTTTTACCGAGAGAAAGGGGTTTTTTAGGTAGGTGGAATACTGGAATATGGTATGCTTCCTATAAAAAAGTTTTGTAATCATACCTTTGTTGTCAATTGTGATAATCCGTTATTTTAAAATTGGCTTAGGTTTTCAACGACTCAATAGAATCTCTTCGTATTTCATATAAGAAGATGAACCCCTTTTGTGTGCCTTTTACAACAACAAATATGGGATCCGCCATGCTGGCAATGGACTTGGTTAGTTGTCTCTTTTTGTGTATTAATCTTAAACTCATATATATTTGCTTGTAATGCTGATTTTGATAGTAGCTAGCTACTTTGTTGTTTGGTTTATAACTACAGGGATGGATGGGCCCAACTTATTCCATCTCAACTGCTTGTGCTACAAGCAACTTCTGTATATTGAGTGCCGCCAACCATATAATTAAAGGTGAAGCTGTAAGTATTACAAAACTATTCTTTATTGTTTATTTTTATTTTATTTTATTTTGGGGAGTAAGTTTTTAACTAATTTGTGTGTAATAAATTATGGTGCAAATGTAGGATTTGATGCTTTGTGGCGGGTCGGACGCAACAATAGTGCCAATTGGTACATATGTAAACAAACCATTTGTACTAACCTTGTATTAAGTGTTGAGCATGAGTATCTATTAATAAACCATAATTTGGAACAGGGTTGGGAGGGTTTGTGGCTTGCAGAGCACTTTCACAGAGGAACAGTGATCCCACTAAAGCTTCGCGTCCATGGGATGTTGTATGATTTATATTACTCAAAATCTCAAATTACTTATGATATATATAATATATATATATGATAGGAGTATATGTATTTGAAGTAGGCCTACCTACGTGAGTAGTTGTTTGACTTGACCTTCATTTCATTTTGCAGAATCGCGATGGATTTGTGATGGGAGAAGGAGCCGGGGTTCTGCTATTAGAAGAATTAGAACATGCTTTGGTACTGGAATTTGGATCATGCTCTCTCTACTTTTTGTTTTAACTCAATTTTAGCATCCAGTTTAACAGAAGCACACTTGAATTTGACAGAGTAGAGGTGCAGAAATTTACGCTGAATTTTTGGGTGGAAGTTTCAGTTGTGATGCATATCACATGACCAAACCTCACCCAGAAGGTACTTCCTTCCTTCCTTAAATGACCTTACCTTGTTTAATTTTTAATTAGTATATTAATTAATTCTAGTACTGTATTTGGATTGGAAATATTAATATGGCAATATGTTATGGAACAAAAGGAGTTGGAGTTAGTCTGTGCATTGAAAAAGCCTTAGCTGAAACGGGTCTTTCTAAAGGGGATATAAACTATGTTAATGCCCATGCAACATCAACTCCAATGGGAGATTTAAAAGAATACCAAGCTTTGGTGCGATGTTTTGCTGATAATCTCGAGGTATATATATATATATATTCACATTATTAATTTCATTCTATTTATTTATACATAAATACAAAGACATATGGCTGGCTAAAGGTGTATGAAATGAACAAGAATTTGATGGGATTCTTTGTTTAACAGTTGAAGATAAACTCTTCAAAATCCATGACGGGTCACCTTCTTGGAGCTGCTGGCGCTGTTGAAGCTATTGCAACGGTACAGGTAAAGTAGGGAGATTCATCATTCAAATTATTATATACTTTTCAATTGACTGAGTATTTCAATTGTAGCTTCACATATGTTGTAATTCCTCTCCTCATTATGAATTATGAATCATGATGCAGGCCATACGAACAGGATGGTTGCATCCAAATATGAACCTTGAAAATCTGGATGACGGCGTCGTATGTATTCCTCTCTATCTAAGCCTTAACTTTCTTATAAAATAAAAAAGAAAACAACAATTCTCATCCGGGGCCTCTAATGGGTGGTTCACATAAATTGCATTCTCTGCACCTATTTGCATCTCCTTTATTTATTCTCATTAACATCAAGGTTTCACTATATCAATAAATGTTGATGATGATGATTTTAAAGGATTAAGATCAATTCTTGTTTTTAATTATTACTTATTAACCAACCCCCTTGCTTCTTCCTCCTATAATTTGTTGTTAATACATACTCTTGGACGTGTCTCCTGAGCGTTGCCCAATTTATCGTCAATTCGCGGAACTACAGCAAAAAAAAAAAAAAAAAACAATCAAAAACTCCAACCTCCAAAGAAACTTACTCTAATTTCTTACCGTAACTGAATTGCATCCCATAAACAAACGAGATTCAATTAACCCCTTGGCCATAGTATTAAAATCTTGGTTTTCGTCACATACTAGCTGGGCCTGGGATATATCTCCGAGAAGCATACCATAATTTGGGGATTTTCAACAAATTTGAGAACTTACCTTAAAGAAAGGTTTAGTTGGAAAAAACAATTAACCCCTCGGCCATAGTATTAAATTCTTTGGCCATGTATATGAACATTGTAGGCCTAATACAAATCATTCAGCTTATATGCAATTTTTGTTGAGTTTTTAACAATTTTTTCTTGCACTATCATATTTTAGTGTTAAAATTAAAATATTTGGCTTTTATATATATTATTTTTTTGTTTTAATAAAATTTTTTGGTTTACAATTTTTTTATAAAGAGCTCAAATTCTTTTTAAAATAGCTCGTAAAATATATGTATAAGCTCAAATTCTTTGTTATAAAGCTCGAAATCTATACTACCAGATGTATACATGTATACATCTGGTTGTACAATCACAATTAAATAATTGAAAAAACAATAAATATTAATTTCAAAGAATTAGAAAATAAACCTCAAGAATGAGAGAGGTCAAAGATGGCTGGCCAAAGAGCTTAAATTTTGAGATTAGGGGTATAGATTTTAAATATTGTTTTAGGAATGATCACAATTGGTTGTCGCCCGTGTTTAATGCGGATAATACCGCTTTGATGTAAGTATAATTCGGTTGTGGTGATCTGAAAAACCTTCCTAATCAATTGTGTATCGCTGTTGGGGCCGGGCCGATATTTAAAACCATAAGTAGGTCGGATTAGTTAATGATAAATGGTTGTGATGAATTAGAGAAGTTTAGGTTATGGGTAGACAATGGGTGCAAGGTTGGCCTGGCCGCTAAGTTGATTGACCTTAGTATCTTGACTTACTTTTACTTCTTTTTGTGGTAGTTTAATTTTCCGGTGGGAAGCATAACCGTGTTATAGGACAATAATTTTTAAAGTGATTTTTGTAAGGTAACTCTTACAGAGTTGCCAAGTTGTACCTAAATATAACGAGTACGTTCCTTGGCTTGTAAACTTAACAGGATGCTAAGTTGCTGGTCGGCCAAAAGAAAGAAAGATACAAAGTGAGGGCAGCGTTGTCTAATTCATTTGGTTTTGGCGGCCACAATTCATCCATCGTTCTTGCTTCATACAAGTAGCTTATTTATTTTTCCATAACCTTCCTCTACGACTAATGCTAAATCCTCATCAGGTTTGAGCTTCTCTCTTTTAGTTTCTATTTGTAATTGTTCTTTAAGACTCTCGTTCTTCTACGTACTTTTACTTCCACAACAAAGTTTGATGATCCCGTAAGGGTAGAATTTAATGCATTTAAATCTTTCGTGAAATTCTCATCGGGGTCGGGGTTAAGCTTCCCCAAAGGCAATCTTGGGGAGTAGCTATGGCAGGAGTCCTTGCCTTATAAACTATGTCATTCTCGGTTAACTTAATTATATGGTATACGGGATTTGCATGCTATCTCGTATAAAATTGATGAATGTCGATAGGTCATTAAAGGGTGCCATATGAATGGAGCGGAAGTTAACAACGTATAAGTTTTGCTTGATAGGAAATCAAGGTTAGTTGTGAGGCGGAAGATGAATGGAGTGGGTCCTAATTGCTTGATCGTTCATCCGGCTTTACCGGATACACTTCAATATATTCATACTTGTTTTGTTACATGAATGTACAAGATTATGTTATAGACTTGTTTCTGAATACTTTCATGTTCAAGTTGACAATAACTTTTTTTTATAAATATATCAGTAGATATATCAAAGAGTTTTTAAATTGCTTTAAGATTATATATGTATTTTGTAGGGAGCAGCTTTTGTATTTGAAAAGGGATATAATGATAAAGTTGGCGCTCAATTTCGGCGCCACCTTATTGTTGGTGATTTGATCACAAAGTCATTTAAGTGTATTCGGATTTTCAGGCCAAAATCGGTTTGAGCTCGAAAACGATATAATGTGAGTTAAGGGGTGCGGAGTGCACACTCATATAATCTGATGATCGAGTGCATGGTTGAATGGATAAGGTTGTGATAAATGTTATTTATCATGTTTTAAGACCGTTTAATAAGTGTTTACATTGTATATTATGTACCCTTTCGGGTTAGACCCTTTGGGTTCGAGAATTGAAACACTTAGTATATTCCTAGTGTTTGGTGGTTACTTGTGTGAATTTTTTGTTTGAAACCTAACAACCAAACATGCTTATCCAAATAATAATCTTGTATAACATATATACTATGCATATATAAGGAAGAGTTAGAATAATTCATTCCGATATATGAAAAATTCAGATTTGGTAAATACAAAGCAAAATAAAAATTTCATTAAGTAATCTCCTTATCTTTGCCTAGATGAGGAGGGCCTCAACCGTCATATCCTACAAGGGATTTCGTGTAACCCGAGGCATGAAATAGGGTCGAAATACTCTTAAAGAAAGCTTGCTTTTCGTGATTCGGTTGATATTCAAGTTTACGATCATTGTCGTGGTTACCCTATACCAATTTTTCCAACATTCTTAAGAGTATTTGTTGTTTGTGATGATGATTAAAATTAGTACACGGGATATCAATGAAAAGCATAAGGTCTAGTAAAAAAATTTGACAAATTTACGTTAGAAGTGAGAATTCATAGCAATGATATAAAGATAAGGTTTGGAAAAAGGCACAGGGCGGTTGGCAGTAATATCAATTGTCCCTTACAGATAAGTTACCGAAACCATTCATTTGTTGTATATCCTTGCTATAATGGATAATCATATGGATTTTAGTTTGCTTATATTCATTTCATTATAACTAGTTTTAGTCCCGTGCAAAAATGTACGGGGTCGTTTTAATAATATTGTTATTTTAAATAGTTCAATTAATAATTCGAATATATTTTTGAAGATGAAATTTTAGGCTACATGTTATAATTAATTAAGATTTTGTAATATAATTGACATTGTAAGTATTTTTTTTTTTTGACGTTATTGTTATTTTAATTTATTCTTATTGCTATTTTAATTCAGTACTGTCATGAAAATTGTACTTGAAATTTCGATCGTGTTTTTATCATTTTCTGTATTTTGTTATATTTTTCTATCAATTAATTGTAAAATTGATTGTTAGTCATAACTCATTATTTAATAATTATGTATAAATCGACATCGACAATATATTTTAATATATAATATATAAGTTAGACGTTATAAATATAATCGTTTATGTATAAATTATTGTTTACGAAATAAATCAGAATTAGTACGTAATAATAAGACAACTAATGAAACGCAAACATTTATTCGATAATTAATTCAGTAAACAACAATACGGGCCCCACCATAATTGATTTTTTTAAAAAAAAAAAAGATAAAATGATGAATTAATGAGGTGGATTCACCAGAATTCATTAAATGTTTCTGTATTAATATAGATAAGATGTTCGTAATATTTCTGAACCTACGATTTTAGGCATTTATTTGTAATAAGTAGAATATTGGGCGATTATGGTGCAGGAAAATCATTAAATATTATGCGGGACCCACCTGAGTGAATTAAAAAAAAAAAAAATTAAAGCTTGTATGAATGACGTGGCGCAACCACAGCTTGAGAAATGATTCGGTATTTATATAGATAAGATTATTGTTTACGAAATAAATCAAAATTAGTACGTAATAATAAGACAACTAATGAAACGCAAACATTTATTCGATAATTAATTCAGTAAACAACAATACGGGCCCCACCATAATTGAATTTTTTTTAAAAAAAAGATAAAATGATGAATTAATGAGGTGGATTCACCAGAATTCATTAAATGTTTCTGTATTAATATAGATAAGATGTTCGTAATATTTCTGAATCTACGATTTTAGGCATTTATTTGTAATAAGTAGAATATTGGGCGATTATGGTGCAGGAAAATCATTAAATATTATGCGGGACCCACCTGAGTGAATTAAAAAAAAAAATTAAAGCTTGTATGAATGACGTGGCGCAACCACAGCTTGAGAAATGATTCGGTATTTATATAGATAAGATTGTACAATCATGTACAGGGTAGTTTCATGCTTCATGAAATAATATATTCAGATATTACCAAACATGTCGATATGTATTCGGGTACGTAATAATCTGACTTTGTCAATGATAATCATGGCATGATCACTATGGGGTAAAAGGTTTTTACTGAAAGTTTATCCTCGTTTTTTGGATTGATAGAATTTAATCGGAACATTTCCGGTTTCTGTGAATGTGAGAAGGCAAGATGGTATATTTTTGATTACGGGTTATCCCATTTCTTTGAGATGAAAACTTGGCATGAACAAGTTAATCTTAACGAATAAGTTGACGGATATAAGTACATTAATTTATGTTGAATTGCTTGCGTCGTTCTCTAGTCATTCGACCAAAACAGTTATTTTGATGAAATCGGTTTGTTGATTGTTTTGATCATGGTTCATCATGTGATTATGACTTTGTTGGATATAATAATAAATTATCGTGGGGATTGGCAAGCTATTATTATTCTGTTATGGATAATTTCTTTTTGCTTTATTGTAATGAGCACATACTCCTTAATTTTATTTGATGATGTTGACTAAATTATATGGTTATCATATCATATTGTTGAAGTCACGTAGTTGAATTCATGTTTCCGTCTTTTTTGCACTTATAGTGAAATTTGGCATTCTTGTTCATCATGAATGTTATTGTATTTTAACATGTTACGAATGAATGCATTTATGCCTCATATACTTCCCGATGGATGAATTGTCAAGTGTGTAAGTTACACTCATTAAGTTATTATGAATGATGTCATGAGCAATGCTATTTGTAATTTGGTTAAGTCATAATAATCAGATGCTTGATATAGCACTTTAAGACGGTTTTTATTATGATGAACATGATTATTTTATGAATAATGGTTTATTGAACGGTGAAGTTTCACATATATGAATATGTCGGTAACTTTGTAAGTAATAGTGTTTACACTATTAATTTTGTGGATGTTTGGTTTTAATATCCATGTTTTATGCCTTTTTTCTAATTGGCTATTGTTAATGATAAATTTATCGATCATGATAATTGTTATGGATAGTCTATAAAATGACTATGTACTTTATTTAAGCATGCTAATAAGTTTTGTTGAGTTTATCGATCCGGTACTTAAGAGGGGGAGAGGGTGAATTAAGTACCCTTTTTAAAATTAAAGCGGAAATAACGTTCACGATTTATGCTGAAGCAGTACACAGGCAAATTGAACAGTCCCTAAGTCTGTTCAAACAATTAAAATTGTGCTGTACTGTTCTGATCGCTTGCGTGAAGAGAATACTATGAACGAGAATGAAAGTAAAACAAATAAAATGAAAGAAAGCGCGAGACACAAGATTTTTAACGTGGTTCGACCTACTCTCTAAAAGTCTACGTCCACCCTCTTTCTCTTATTAAAAATCTCCTTATAACCGAACCCGATTACAAAGAAATATCCCCACGATCAACCCGATCGTGCAACTCGAGTACAACCCGTACTCCAACGAAAGTTTTATCAAAAACAGAAAGTTACAACTCAAATGTCTTCTTATATGGTTCAATCAATTTGAACAATGAAGGACAATTGTTTTCCACTATGAATATAAGAACTTGTATACTCTTAGACAATCTCAAGGACCACGGCTAAAATTGTTTTCCAAACCAAAAAGATAAATTGTTTGACTTGGGATTGCAAATGTTAGTTGACGCACTTTCAATTGCTCTGAAACAATTTTTGCATAAAATATTTTACTTGTGTTAAACTTGCGTGAGTCAACCTCTTCTTAACATACTTCTTAAATACTTGAGGGTTGACAACAAGTTTTGCAAAAGAATCTTAGCATAGAAATTTACTCAAGTTTGGTAACCAAATTTCCCACGGAAATCTTTGACAAAAATGAGTCAATCAAATCTTTTTAAAACATATCCTAACAAAAAGGATTTTGATACAAGTTAGGAAACCTTAATCAAAATATTTTATAAGAGAATAGTTTCAAAGATTTTATCTATTAAATATTAAGCCGTGTTTTATGAGATAAAGAATTAGAGTAAGTACGAGTCTTATATTCTTACAATTTTACTAGACACGGACCGAGACAGACTCAAGCTATATCCAATATCCGAGCGAGCTGAAAGTCTTTATTAACCTGTTAAACAAACGTCTAACAAAAATACTAATTAAGAAGGGGCGGAAAGTAGGAGGACTTGTCATCATCAACAAAATAAGTTCAACAAATTCCCCCTTTGATGATGGCAAGTCCCTATGAGTATACTCTCCCTCAATCAAGCATATATTCCCCCTCAATCAACCAATAACTGAGAAATTTAAACAGCGGAACGAAATATGTCTAAATCGAGAACATTAAATATTAACTGAGATCAAAGTTTGAATTTTCATCCGCTAGGAGAACGCAAAGACAAAAAATCATCATAGTCATAGATCTAGTAAACCAGTAGCTATTAAGAATCATGAGTCCTAAACATTTTCCCCCTCTTGACATCATCAAAAGGAGAAAGACGTGCAAAATATGGTATCGTAGTGCATCACAATTAGTCAGAGACAATGTAATTGCCGGACACAGTCAAAAGACATCATAGCATGAAAGTCAGACAAGAGTAAAAGATTAGCAAATACACACGAGCATGTAAAAGATAAGGCAAATGCAAGGAGGGGTCAAAGTTTTGGGGAAGGAAGGGTCATAAGTTGGTCAAGAATGGTTGGTATAGAGAGCAGGGGTTTATAGGCATCTTTAAGGTCATCCAGTTCATTTGCAATTTTTCCGAGGCCGCCAACCATGATATCAGAAAGGTGCACCAACTGAGCTTTCACACTACGCAAATTTTACGAACTCGAGCCAACTCCATCGTACCCATCTCCCTGCAAGCCCACTAATCTATCGTCAATCAGACGGAGATGCATCTGACAAAAAATCTCATCTGTCATACAATCTAACATCAGAACACAATATCCACCTTTTTTTTTTACCAACATCTCTTGCAATATCCACCTTTTTTTTTTCAATTGCTTTCCAACTCCATAAGATATCTTACAATTGGCTAATTATAACTTTCTCTCATTGCCAATTTTCTAACTGATCTTGTGCCTTCAAATCTTCTCAAGATTAAATCAAAATAAACCTGAGGAAAAGATTGGAACACCTCATGTGATATGAGAGGATTCATCGGGTCAGATAATAGCTCCTAACAACCCCCCCCCCCCTTTTTTTTTAAATTCTTTATTGATCTCAGCCATTCTGGCCAAGAATTTGTTTCTACAGAATCTTCCGAAAAGTGACCAATCTCTCCCAAGTTCTCTACTTTGTTATCAAGCGTCCTATGCACAATATTGTTTACCTCGACCAGGAACTCGAGAAGCAGTCATTGTTGCAGCGGTGTTGGGCTCAGTTACTGGTGGTCTTTCGTCAGGCATAGTAGGAGACTCGGTGTTGGATGAACGCAAAGATCTGGACCGAGTGGAAGGTTTGGTTTTAGCGAAAGGAAAGAGTTTAGGTGAAGGGACAGGAGCTTTGTGAGGTTTTGTGGTGTCGGAAGTAGGTTTGGTGGAATTTTATTTTTTTTGTCGCCATTTGAGAAGGACGAAGGAGGGAGGTGTAATTTGGGGTTTTAGGTTTTGTGGAGTGGGGAAGATAAATGGATTGGTTGGGTAACAGAGGTTAAACTTGAGGAAGGTATAATTTGGGTTCATTTGTATTGAGGTGGGCTAGGAAGGAGGGTTACGGGTTTAAGGCATAAGAGGTGGGTTTGGGTGTCTTGAGTTGGGCCTGGTTATTTGGTTTGAGTTTGGGGTTCTTATGAATTGGTCTGGGTGTGTGTGGTAAGGACGGAAATGTGGGTTATACTTGTCAGAAAAGTCATGCTACGAGTATACAAGTTAAACGTTTTACGCAAAGAACGACTCAATGCTAGTCTTTGAACAACAACCGACTAGAGTAAGCAATTTACATTGAAACTAAAATCATGTGAGACATGTAGAAATCACATATGCACAACTTCTTCCAAATTAGTCAGTCATGGGAGGAGAATAATTATGACAAAGACGCTAAGAGCTATTATTTAGAAGACCTAATTCTAATCGCATTTTCTCAAATTGCTCTCTTGCTAATGGTTTAGTAAAAATGTCAGACAATTGATCTTCAGTTTTGCAAAACTTCAAACATATGTTCCCTTTTTCGACATTATCACGAAAAAACTCAAGCAAGTATTGTTTAAGACCTTTACCATCATCACATCATCCATGAAATGTAAGAAAGACTTACCCTTTTTGCGAATACCAACTATCTCACCCTTTTTGTTGTCTCTGTATGTCACATTTCCACCATTGTAAGCCATTAATGAGAGGAATTGGTTCTTATTACCTGTTATATGTCATGAATATCCACTAACAAGATACCAACGATGACCTCCTCTCGTATGAACCTGAAATAAGATTAGTTAGATGATCTAGGAACCCAAACAAGTTTGGGTCCCTTCTTATGACGAACAGTGTCAAGAATATCTTTTCTAATCCACATTTTCTTAACGACTTTTATGTTATTATCCAAATGTCTCAGTCGTTTGGCACAAACATTAAATACATGACCTGTTTTTCCACAAAATTTACAAATGATATATTCAGGTAATCCAACATATTTATGCTTGCGAAAGTCTCTATCACTGGGTTCAGATTTCTTAGCGTAAATGAAGTCGCCCTGTTTTGAACAGTCTGGAGGAGTGTTTAATTTGTGTTCAGGAATCCTGACAGTACGATATTGAGGATCGTTTTGTCTGATGTCAGAACTAGAATCATGCACATTTGAACAGTATGGAGGGGTGCTTAGTTTCTGTTCAGGAACCGAGACAGTACGATATTGAGGATCATTTTGTCTAATGTTAGAACATGAATCGTACCCTAATCCAAGTTTCTTAGTGTTCTTAGATTGATTGACTAGGAAATTTAGCACGGTATTGCTTCCTTCCCATTTGGATGCAACATTTCTAGCATTATCCAGGTATGTCTCTAGGGATTTTACTCTTTCAAGCAGTTTCTTATGTTTGTATAAAAGAGCATCATAATCAACGTTTAATCTATCAAACCTAGAGCATGTGTCTGAGTACCTAGAAGTTCTGGTAGCATGTAAAGTTTTTGTTCCTCCAGTTCTTTAGTAAGCATGTGAATTTGATTGACAAAAGACTCATTTTTGGCAGTAAGTTCAGTCAGTTCAGATTGAACAGTCTGGTTGACTGTCTGTTTGCCAACTTTTCTTAACTCACGTTTTAAGTCTTTGTTCTCCTCCGCTATACTTTCTATTTCAGATTCCATAGCACTCAGTTGTTTGTTCTGTTCGTAACTGTTATCTAAAGTCTCATCAAGTAATCTTAAAATTCTTTCTTTAGATAAATACCACATTTTAGTTTTGAGTTTTGAAAGACTTACCTCATCTTCTGATTCATTTTCTGATTCACTATCTGAGCCGTCTAAGTGAGCCATAAGACATCTGATTGTATCTTCATCCCTTTTTCGTTGAGATCTTGGTTTGTAGATTGATCTCATACACAACTTATCATTTTTTCCGTCATTAGAGGGTTCATCGTCTTCTGAATCAGACTCACCCCAAACTGCAGCCATCATAGCACGTTTGTACTCTTGCTTAGATTTTTCGCGTTTGTCCTTCGATTTTTCTTCTTCCCACATAGGACAATTTCTGATTTGATGCTCACGTTCCCCACACTTGATACAGCCCATTCGAGATGTGGAACGTGATGAAGATGGTGAAAAATCTTTTGGTTTGTAACTATCGAACTTTCCTTCATTCTGTTTTCTAATGATTTTAGCAATTCGTTTAGATAATAGAGTTACTTCCTCCTTAAGATCATTTTTATTTTCACTTGACAAGGCGGTTAAGGCTAGTCCCTTAGCTTTGGGCTTCTCTGCATCATTATCGAGAACTAACTCGTGTGCCATGAGAGATCCCATTAAAGCTTCATAGGTAAGAGTTGTTAAATCTCTAGCCTCTTCGATGGCGGTGAGTTTAGCCTGCCATTTCTCAGTTAAACTTCTTAAAATTTTCTGGACAAAGTCCTCAGTTTCAAAAGTTCTTCCAAGATTAGAAAGTTCGTTAGTTATGTTGGAAAAACGGGAAGACATGCTTTTAATGGATTCATCCTGTTGCATTTTAAAAGATTCGTATTGTTGCATTAGAATGTCAATACGTTGTTTTTTTACTTGCACAGTTCCTTCATGAGCTAGTTCTAAACTGTCCCATATTTAATTTGTTTGGCCGTTTTACATCCTGCAATACGACTTGTTTCGGATTCTCCAATCCCAGATTGCAGGAGTGATATGGCTCTAGCATTCTTCTCCGCCTTTTTGTAATCATTAGATCCGTAGTCCTTTGGTGACTTTTCACTCACAACACCATTAGCATCGGTGGAAGTGATGGCAAGCGGACCATTTTGAATGATTACCCAACATTTGTAATCCTTTCCTTGTATAAAATGCATTATACGATTTTTCCACCAGCCATAGTCCGTGCCATCAAAGACAGGACATTTGACAATTTTGGAATTCATTGAAAAACAAAAAATAGGATAAATAAACTCAAAAAGGATCAAACACTTTGCGGTAAAGCAATCAAGAGCACGAGGCTCTGATACCAATTGTTGAGTTTATCGATCCGGTACATAAGAGGGGGATGGGGTGAATTAAGTACCCTTTTTAAAATTAAAGCGGAAATAACGTTCACGATTTATGCTGAAGCAGTACACAGGCAAATTGAACAGTCACTAAGTCTGTTCAAACAATTAAAATTGTGCTGTACTGTTCTGATTGCTTGCGTGAAGAGAATACTATGAACGAGAATGAAAGTAAAACAAATAAAATGAAAGAAAGCGCGAGACACAAGATCTTTAACGTGGTTCGACCTACTCTCTAAAGGTCTACGTCCACCCTCATTCTCTTATTAAAAATCTCCTTATAACCAAACCCGATTACAAAGAAATATCCCCACGATCAACCCGATCGTGCAACTCGAGTACAACCCGTACTCCAACGAAAGTTTTATCAAAAACAGAAAGTTACAACTCAAATGTCTTCTTATATGGTTCAATCAATTTGGACAATGAAGGACAATTGTTCTCCACTATGAATATAAGAACTTTTATACTCTTAGACAATCTTAAGGACCACGGCTAAAAATGTTTTGCAAACCAAAAAGATAAATTGTTTGACTTGGGATTGCAAATGTTAGTTGACGCACTTTCAATTGCTCTGAAACAATTTTTGCACAAAATATTTTACTTGTGTTAAACTTGTGTGAGTCAACCTCTTCTTAACATACTTCTTAAATACTTGAGGGTTGACAACAAGATTTGCAAAAGAATCTTAGCATAGAAATTTGCTCAAATTTGGTAACCAAATTTCCCACGAAAATCTTTGACAAAAATGAGTCAATCAAATCTTTTTAAAACATATCCTAACAAAAAGGATTTTGATACACGTTATGAAACCTTAATCAAAATATTTTATAAGAGAATAGTTTCAAAGATTTTATCTATTAAATATTAAGCCGTGATTTATGAGATAAAGAATTAGAGTAAGTACGAGTCTTATATTCTTACAATTTTACTAGACACGGACCGAGACAGACTCAAGCTATATCCAATATCCGAGCGAGCTGAAAGTCTTTATTAACCTGTTAAACAACCGTCTAACAGAAATATTAATTAAGAAGGGACGGAAAGTAGGAGGACTTGTCATCATCAACAAAATAAGTTCAACAAGTTTTATCTTGTATGAATTATGTGTGTACCACAATAATTGTGAATGTACTATTGAATGTACAAAGTGGATGTGAATTTCTCTAATAAATCCTCCTTGATATGAACGCATGGTAATTCGAAAAAGAGCGGTATAATACGAACGTTGTATGGCTTGTAAGCAAGTGTGTTGTTTTGGATGTTGTCAAGTTCCGGTTTATGGTGACTTGAAACATCTTAGGAATTGTTTAAAGGAGAAGTCTGAGAATCACCCATGCAATGGAATATATTTTATGTCTTTTTATTGTTAGTCCTTGTTATTTTGGGACAAGGTTAATGAGATGAGTTTTAGTGTCAATTTTGATCATGAGTTGTTAATTGACCGTGTATGTTAGATATTATATTGAATATGTTTGTTTGATCAATTGGTTTAAAATGATCATGTTTCTTGTTGCGGTTAATATGCATAACTTTATACTCATAAGGATATTAATGTGTTCAATGTTTTGTTTATGATGTTTGATCATCAAATGTTATAATGAACTTTTTATTTTATATTAATGATCGGTAATATATTCACATGGATGTTTGTAGTATTCGCACTATGCTTGTTTGCTAGTAATTGTTCTAGTACAATTTTCTTTTTTTTGCTAAAATGTAAGAATTTTCATTCATCAAATAAGCACATTACATCACTAATTTCAAAATTTTTCTGACTTTGCAGATTACACAAACTGCATTTTAACTAACCAAATCTTATCTGTGTGTGACACTATACTAGGTCTACAACACAAGAACTTGCTTCTGATCATCTCTTTTATCTGTTTTGCCACAAATTCAGGTCTCTGGACATTCAGTTCCACTCTTGCTCTATTGCGTTGCATCCAAATACTGTACCACCCAGCCAAAATGGTAGCAGTAGTAACCAATTTCCTACATCTCCCCCATCTTCTTCGAGCTATTTGTATCAAACTCCCAGCTCTACAAATATTAGCACCCACCCAGGCACCTAATACCTGTAACAGTCTGCAACTGTAACTGCATTCCACGAATAAATGCAAGTGACTTTCAGTGTGCATACTGCAGATACAACACTGATCATCAACACTCACATGAAATTTGTACAGTTTCTCTTTTAAAAGCAATGCATCCTGAACTATTAACCAAGCAATGTAGCAATGCTTAGGAATAGCCAAAGGACACCAAACAGCTTTACTCCACACCACCTTTTCTCTTCTAACTCGCAACCAGTCATAACAGCACTTAACTGTATACATCCTAGCCCCAATACTCCACTCACCCTCATCAAAACCTGACTTTATCTGCTCCTTCACCCCACAAATCTTCTTCCAGTACCAAGAAGACTCTGCAGGAGGAATATAATCAGTCCACTCAGTAGATTTAATATACACTGAATGCACCCATCTGACCCATAACCTATCAGGTTGCTCATATATCCACCATACCAGTTTCCCTACCAGAGCACTATTCCACACAACTCCTTGCTTGAGATCCAGGCCTCCCTCCAATTTAGGCACACACACTCTATGCCATCCAATTGCAGGAACCTTATTATACTCAGCATGCCCTTCCCATAGAAAATTTCGACAAATGCTTTCAACCCTGTGAATCACTCCTTTGGGCAAAACAAACATAGAAGCCCAATAGTTATGCATAGTTAAGAGCACTGAAGACACAAGAGTGAGCCTACCAGCATAGCTCAAATGCTTACTCCCAAATCCATTGATCTTATCAGTAATTTTTGTGATCAGTCTTCCACAATCCTTCTTTGTTAACCTTCCTGCAGTAATGGGCACCCCTAGATAATTAAATGGTAAAGCACCTTCAATAAACCCATAAACTGCCATGATTTCTCTTTTTAATGATCAGGGAACACCACTAAAGTAACAACAAGACTTCTGAGCATTCATCTTGAGACCAGAAGCCTCAGAAAATGCAGCATAGGACCTCAATAAAACTATGATAGAATGAGTATTTCCTTTACAAAACATCAACAAATCATCCGCAAACATTAGATGAGTGAGCTTGATATCTTTGCATAAAGGATGATATTGGAACTTCAGCTTTTCTGTAGCACAGTACAAAATTCTACTCAGATACTCCATACATAATGTAAAGAGTAACGGAGACATTGGGTCACCCTGTCTCAACCCTTTTTTCCCAGGAAAGAAGCCAAAACATTCCCCATTAATAGATAAAGAAAATGTAGCAGTTGTCACACACTCCATCACCAACATTTGAAACTTTGCAGGCATCTTAAAAGCAGTCATCAGTTCCCCCAAAAAACTCCAACTGACCGAGTCATAAGCCTTCATTAAATCCATCTTAAACATACATCTTGCAGATGTATGTTGTCTATTATACATTCTAACAAGATCCTGGCAGATTAAAATGTTCTCCATAATGCTTCTACCTTTAATAAATCCTCCTTGATTCATACTGATCAAGTCTGGCAAAACCAAAGAGAGTCTATTGCAAATCAGCTTGGTAATGCATTTATATATGACATTACAACAAGCTATAGGTCGAAATTGATTCACATGAGTAGGCATCTTGCATTTGGGAATAAGAGTCAGAATGGTAGCATTAATCTGTTTCAACAGCTTCCTAGACTGAAACACATCTTTTACAGCTTCACAGACCTCTTCACCTATAATACTCCACGAATCCTTAAAGAAAGCACTCGTGAAGCCATCTGGGCCAGGTGACTTATGATCAGGGATAGCAAAGATAGCTTCCTTGACCTCAGCACTAGTGACTTCCTTCAGTAAAATTTGACTATGATTTTCAGTACAGATTTTTCCAGATCTGATAATATGTTTATTAACAGCCATGGTCTTCACTTCCTCACCAAGCAACTGTTTATAGAATCCCAAGAAAGCATCCTGAATACCTTGAGGATCATCATGGTTCAGACCATTACCATCCTGGATAGTTATTACTTGATTCCTAACAAACTGCTTCTTTATCACACCATGAAAGTACTTAGAATTGTAGTCTCCATCCTTCAACCAATTCACTTTGGCTTTCTGACTCAGGAACTGATGACATGCTTCTTTCAACTCCTTGTACTCCTTCAAAGCTACTTGCTCCTTTTCCAACCACATCATGTCTCCCCCATGAATAGCAATCTGACTTTGAATATACTCCAAATTCTTCAAAGCCAACATGGAGCTCTTCTCAATATCCCAAAAAAATTCCTTATTGAAACTTTTAAAGTGATTCTTCAAGTTTTTCATTTTTTTTGTTAAGCAATACATTTTAGTACCATAAATAGGCACATCCCACCACTTAGCCAGATTTGGTAAGTAGCAATTTGATTTGCCCCACATATTAGCATATTTGAAAGGCTTTTTGTGATGATCCTTCTGCATTCTGCTCTTCATGATACAGGGAGTATGATCAAAGTCTCCCTTAGGCATATAATGTGAAAACATGTCTCCCATTTCTTTGCTCCACTCCTCATTAATTAGGGTTCTATCTAGTCTACTATAGCTTCTTGTTTCTACATCTTGCTTATTATTCCAAGTAAAAACAGACCCAATAGCAGGGCTATCAAACAAATCACAGTGCCTAATACAGCTTCTGAATTCATTGATTTCAATGTCAGTAGAATTCCCTCCTGTCCTCTCAGTGTGAGCTAACACAGTATTAAAATCCCCACACACTAACCATGGGCCCTTCACCTTCTGATGAAACATACACAACTGCTCCCACAAAGCATGTCTACCAGTCAAGTCATTATATCCATACACCATTGATAACCAAAACTTAGTATTAGTGGCAACTTCCTGGACTTCCATATTAATGCATTGTGCAGAAAGATCACAAAAATCAACATGAAAGATAACTGGATTCCACAACACCCATATTCTACCTCCTTTGTGGTAATTATTGTTAGTAGACAAACTCCACCCATCCAATAAAATACCCTGAACACTATTAAGAGACAAGGACTGCACCTTTGTCTCAAGAAGACCAAACAAACCAACCTTATTCTGATTCATAAACCATTTGACATGCCTTTGTTTAGTCGGTTTGTTTAGCCCCCTTACATTCCAAAATCCCAAATTATACATTCCCCACCTGTTGGTGAGGAACATTACCACTTATCCCAATACCTTCCTTGGGTGTATTAGTACCATTTAGAGCTTCTAGGAACGTTTGCTGCCCAAAAATTTGTCTGCTACATGCCCCTTCAGTTGTTTCCTGTCTACTCATCCTTACAACTTGTCTCATAGGAGTATTTCCCATTGAGTAAGTCCCATCCTTGTGCCAAACAGCAGGTGTTTGCAATTGAACTTCCACCAATGGACCCTTTTCAGGCTGCTGGGTAACTACAAGAACAGGTTGTTTAGGTCTCCATTCCTTCACAGGTTTCTGTTTCCCTGAATGAGGACCCTTCTTCCCTTTTCTGCATTCCTTATCAATATGCCCTATTCCTTGACAGTTTTGACATAACACAGGTTTCCATTCATATTCTACATCCACTATAACAACTTCACCATGCTCATCCAGGAACTTAACCTTATCTGGTAGGTTCTTACCAAAAGCCAGTTCTATCATAACCCTAGCATACCCTATTCTTGTCTTAGCATCAGTAGCTTGGTCACATTTTATAAAGTCTCCCAACAATCCTGCTATCTTCTCCAAACCTTTTCCCCAAAATTTCAGAGACAATTTATGAAATTTAACCCATACAGGCACTGACTGAACAACATGCTTAACTAAATCAGCATCATCAGACCAAGGTTTAACAATAAGGGGTTTATTGTCAAACAAGTAGTGACCCTGTTTTAGCACAGCCTCCATAGCCTCTTTTGTTTTAAAACGAACTACAAATACTCCATTAGGTAAAAAAGATAAGGTATCCACCTGATGTTGCATCCAAAGTCTACGAATAAACCCTTCGACAACTTCCCATGGTGGGTTAGCACCCAAAATAAAGCAATACACCGAATATTTCCAGTGATCTAACTCTATTTGAACCTCTTCTTCTGTAAATTTTAACAACTCACCTTCCTCTTCAATGGGCTCCAAAGTTTCCTTTCCTGCCATCTCCATAACTTCTTCTTCCATAGTACCTTCAACCAGAGAGTCCAATGGTAGAGGAGCAATCCCAATGATACTACCAAGAGATCGTTCTCTACGCGCATCCTGACTTGAAGGCCCTGCATTCAGATTTGAGGTAGGGAATTCTTCACTAGTAGAATTAGATAAAAGAGAGAATTTATTTGTATGGTGATGATTTTTTTTTGATTTTTTTGATTGAGAGATCCCAGATCTTTGCACAGAATTCATGGCGGCTGTCATATCCTGAAGATACTCCTAGGTTTCAGAACGCCTTTTTTTCTTTTTCTTTTTCTTTTTCTCTTTCTATCTCTACATTCTTTTTTCCTAGTACAATTTTCATATGTCTTTATTATATGGTATTATATAATGTATGAAATGAGTCCTATGGAATGGGATGGGCATACTATGTAAGCTCTCTTGAATATATGTAATACACGAAAATGTGGATATTGTGCGGTAACATATGAGTATGCATATGTGGCTTGATAGCATTGTGTATTGATATAGGGCGGTAATAAGGGACCGTAAAATGGTACCTTAGGTAGCCTAATTTTCAATGAGGAGATGAAACTCACCCTCGTAGGACATAAATATTGAAGTTGTGTTAAATTTCATATTGATTATTTATGTGATACGAACATGTAAGGAAATATTTATAAAAAGATGATGTTTTACCATACAATCTCGGGAATAATGGTTTTTGATCGGTTATATAGTATTGTGGTTAGTGTTCTAATTGTCTTGAATTGATTTTACCATACAATCTCGGGAGTAATGGTTTGTGATAATCATAGTGAGATTATGGAGTCATGGTAGTTTAGCCATGTATGAGGTAAATTGGCAGCATTGAAAGTACAACTATTGACGATCCGGCTATGGAGTTGTCATTTGTTTTAGGATTAATGACAAGTCGATCTTTGGCATATACTAAAGGTGATTTATCTTGTAAAAGGTGGTTCTATTAATTATCGTGTTTTTATACGATGGACATATGGGAGTTAATATGATCCTTGCTTAGGATTAGGATAAAGGGTGAGAGTATGATTATTATTCTCCGGTTGATACTCTCAATGGTCAAGTATGACGCTTTTATCCAATAATAAAAGTGTAGTTATGACTCGGGTTTTCACAAGGGCTTAATTACTGTGGTTTGACAAGTTGAGCAAGTATACTTGTTTGTTAGTACTCATCTTTGCCGAACTCTTAATTTACGCAAGTGTGAAAATGTATAAAGTAAATCATGAATTATGATTTATCCAATGTTGGTTTTCCTTCGGTTTTAGAGGGGTAATATTATGCAAATTATTGAATTACCAATGTAAAAGGGGTATTGACTAGCTACTAATGTTAGTGTATTTGCTCGGGGAAATACCATGTATATATGGATTTCCAGGAAGCGAATTTGCATTATAAGTAGAGCTGACAAATAATGACATGACACGAAAACATGACACGAATCCGGCACGAAATTAACGAGTTTGGGTTGAGGCTTAATGACCCATTTATGTAAGTGGGTCGACACGAACACGACACGATATTTAATTGGGTCGGGTTTGGGTTGAGCTCTTTAAACACGAACCCGATACGAATGACCTGTTTACTAAAGTAATCGTAATTTTTTTTATCCTTCATCACATAAATATACTTAAACTTTCCAAATATGTACATGACACAAAAACACGACACGAACCCGACACGAAATTAACGGGTTAGGGTTGAGACTTGATGACCCATTTATCTAAGTGGGTCGACACGAACACGACACAAAATTTAATTGGGTCGGGTTTGGGTCACGAACACGCCACGACCCGATCTGTTTGCCAGGTCTAATTATAAGTTTGACATTGGAGTTGGTATGTGTAGTGCTAGCATAGCCGGTTACAAGGCTAAGTAGCTAAGAAATTAATCTACGTATTACTTAAAGTATTAGACTAATTTCATCCATGATTTTTTGATAGTGAGTAACGGTGCGCACTAGGTTGTTTGCTATAACACATTTTATAGACTATCATAAATGGGGATTGATCTTGGTTGTTGTTTTAATGAGATCTCAACATATCTAGTGGATCACTTTGCTTAAAGTATCAACTAGCGACTTGGTTAACAAGTCGGATATCGGGATGGTAAAGCCTAAATTGATCTTTGTAGTAGGACACCCAACTCCCCTCTAACTAATATTAGAGGCTGAGTTCAATGTGGAAAGCCTACTATGTAAGATTGAAGCACATTATAATGCCCCAAAAGGATGTGCTTGAACATGCAAGAATGGTAGGATCTTTGAAAAATGTTATTGAAGGGTATGATTAAAAGAATCCACCTATATGAGTGTGAAGTGCAGCCGCTTCTTAAAGCTTGGGCTTGGCTTTGTATGCGCTCATGAATGGATATGGACACGTGGCTGTAAAAAGTGTCAAGAATAAACTTTTTGGAGTTATTTGAATTTATGTGTATGTTATCTTCATGTATTCAAAATGGGTTGAGGGGTTCAATCCATGGGACACCCTGATTCTCGAATATTTGGAATGTGTAATGTACTAATGTGGAAGTTCATTCCTTGGGACACTTTCATTTATGCATAGATTTGTTTGCTTTGTTGTTTTATTGGAAACAAGGGATACACTTAAATGAGGGAGGAATGTTAGTGATTTTGATCACAAAGTCATTTAAGTGTATTCGGGTTTTCAGGCCGAAATCGGTTTGAGCTCGAAAACGATATAATGTGAGTTAGGGGTGCGGAGTGCACACTCATATAATCGGATTATCGAGTTCATGGGTTAAATGGATAAGGTTGTGATAAATGTTATTTATGATGTTTTAAGACAGTTTAATAAGTGTTTACATTGTATATTATGTACCCTTTCGGGTTAGACCCTTTGGGTTCGAGAATTAAAACACTTAGTATATTCCTTGTGTTTGGTGGTTACTTGTGTGGATTTTTTGTTTGAAACCTAACAACCAAACATGCTTATCCAAATAAAAATCTTGTATAACATATATACTATGCATATATAAGGAAGAGTAAGAATAATTCATTCTGATATATGAAAAATTCAGATTTGGTAAATACAAAGCAAAATAAAAATTTCATTAAGTAATCTTCTTATCTTTGCCTAGATGAGGAGGGCCTTAACCGTCTTATCCTACAAGGGATTTCGTGTAACCCAAGGCATGAACTAGGGTCGAAATACTCTTAAGAAAAGTGTGCTCTTCGTGATTCGGTTGATATCCAAGTTTACGATCATTATCATGGTTACCCTATACCAATTTTTCCAACACTTATCCTATATACTCCATATTATTGGATTTTTCACTTATTTCATTTGATATATTCATTATTATTGAGACTCCACTTATTACATGTGAGAGAGTGTCGTCGAGATTGGACACCACCGTTAGTACTAACTCATTTTCCTTAGATAAGAGAGAGTGAATTCAGTCGACTGAGATGGAAAATTAGCAGAAAGTAGGGCAGGAATCGGGAGTGACCTATAACCTATGCCATTTGGTTTGCGGAACTGGGGCTAATAAGGTTAAGGGCCTTATCTGAAACAACTACCCATTTAAGTTAAACTACATTTAAATATTTCAAATTCTTGTTTCAGACGACCACTTTTCGTCTGAAGCTTCACACGGTCTTATGTAATCATTTTATAGTTAAATGTAACCATAATGATATGTCCAATGTTACAGTTTATAATAAATTACTTTTCAATAATAGTCACATTTAATTGTAAAATGATTACAAAAGTCCGTCTTACTATTTCTGACCAAAAATACTCGTATAAAGTAAGAGCAGTTGTTCATTATTAGCATATGTGCTTCTGTTGGTAGAGTAGTAGTGCCATCTAATTTTAAATTACAGCTAAGGTCTGGGTATCCATTATGAATACTATTATTTTTACACTTTTTTTTGGGTCGCTCGTGTAATATGAGATAGAGCTGTAATGATGTAAAAAAAGATTAGAATAGAGATAACGCGATTTGTAGTGACGTGGTAAGAGAGTCACTGCCTTGAAAACTATATCCGGTGCGATCAGGGTGGCGATCAGCAGATGACCGGCAGTTCCCAAAGATTTACACTACTACACTCAGACGCGCTCACTCGTGACTGGGAGCATTGGAATGATGTATGAAACTTTACGTAGAAAAGATTTACACTACTACACTCAGTCACTCACCCCACAAGTCCGAAAACCGATTAGTTTTGAAAAAACAATTGCCAACTAAGTGTCCACGAGTTTTACAAGAAGTACAATAAAGCTGACGGCGTTCACCACATTCCTTATCACGTAAAAGACGCCAATCAACCGAAGCTTTCGCAGACGATATGACAAAAGCATCAACCTCAGATACATCAGGGGAATAGTCTTTGGACGCGCGCAACCGCTATTCTTGAAGAACAACATGATACGCTCGACTAAGAGAAGGCAAAGGGTCAAGTTGAAACAGTTGAGACCGTATATTACTGTAAAGGTTTGCATCTCGACCCATAAAAAATTGATGAAGCCTCTCGATCACTATCAAGACGCTTCACAGCCGCTAGTCCAACTCCGCACTCGCATTTGCCACATTTACAAGCAAACGGTAGTTCATGAACAACAATAGAATGCTAAAGCGATTTCATTTTTCCGTAAAAAGTAGTAACATCCATACCTTTTGTTTGTTTACAATCATGTAGCTGCGTTTTCAGGTCGTGGATAAGAGTCTCATCAATAACGTTGAACTAAGATTCTAATTCAGACCAAAGAACGGAGGCATCGTCAACGTAGGACACCGTGTCAAGAATAGGCGGATCAATTGTATTTCGGATCCACTAAACCAAGGTACAATGGACAACTTCCCAATTTTCGAGAAGAAAAACATCTGTAGGCTTTGTGATTGAGCTATCGACGAAGCTGAATTTCTGGCAAGACTTCAAGGACATTTTGATGTCGTTTTTCCAATCGGCGTAATTGCCGCGGCGGAGAACAATATTGGAGATTTTGATATTGCGGATGTTGTGAGGACCAAGATAAACTAGAGAAATTGAGCTTCTGTGGCTCTTTGGTTTCCTCATCGCCAGGCATGATCGGAAAAACAGGGGGTTTTCATGGTGACGTTAGCTTGTTAAAGTGAGGTTTGAAGATGAAGAGTTTTGAGGTTGAGAATCCCGTCTGATACCATGTTAAACGTATAAGAGGGAATAGGAATGGGTTGCTTTGTATTATGATTAGCAATTGGTTTATATAATTACACAAATGGGCTTTATGCCAATAATAACATAATAAGGCCTAACATATCGTTATTTAGCCTCAACAATCACACTAGTCTTTCAAAATTTTGGAAACGTCTCTAACTCAAGGTCCGCATTATCCAGTATTGCAGAGGGTTCCTAAATCCTTAGAGACGATCCTGTAGAGAGCATGCAAAATTGGCGTTCGATTATAGAACTTTTTTTATGTGCCGTTACCTCTTACTCAGATCTCTTTGAATACTTGACGTCCATATTCATTGACATTCGAGAATCATTGTAGACATAAAATCTGAAACAGATTGAATTTTATTTTTAGTGTTTGTCAATTGTGCTTTGTTTAACTTGACATAGCATATAACTAATTCAAACGATTTTAAAAATTGTCACAATAATTGAGTGACGACTCCTAATTACTGTTATACCCCAAAATTGACCATTTTACCTTTTTACACGTGGCATCATGTGAGTGGATTAATGGTCTAGAAAGTCAAAGTCAACAAGTCTTGAGGAGTATAAGGGAAGGAAGTAAGAGCGCGGGAAAGCAAAGGAAGAAGAAAAAAGCCTGTAGGCACCTTACCCAAGGTTACCCAAAATGGGCAAGCAAGAGGAGAGCTGCAGAGTAAAGGAAGGTGAAAAAGAAGCCGGAAGAAGAGAGTAATGGACCGTTGGACAAAGGCTGGATCCAACGGTCCACAAACAAAGAGCGCCTATAAATGTATTCGATATGGGCAATGCAAGGGATCATCCCTGTAACACCCCAAGTGTGTGTGTGGAGATTTATCCCACATCGGTAGAATGTGAGGCTTGTGATATGTTTATAATAGCTCCCACCTACCATTTAGTAACAAGGCCTTGTGCTTTTGGCCTTAAGTGAGAATAAATAATGGGCCCAAAGACATACCTCCCATCTTATTGGGGGTTTGTTACGACCGTGGTGGGTCGGGTTGTTACAATCCCATAACCTAGAACACTGATCTCTCTAAGAATCCAAGAAAATACTTGTAATCCGTTCTATACTCTAGACGAATTTTCTAGTGGAATTTGGAGGAACACTATCCTCCCGCGATTTTTCCCCTTGGGGTTTCCGTGTCATCAGTCTTCTTGCCTTCACCATCTTTCTTAGTTATTCATCTGAGCATAATTAACCTAAAACCTATTCCTACTCAGTCATTAAATCATTATAACCTCCAGCTCGACATTAGGTAATTTTTGACCTAAACATTTTGGCGCCCACCGTGGGGCTATAGTGATTATCCGACCAAAAAAGTAAGAAAAACCTAACCCACAAAAAACACCTTCAAAATAACAAGCACAACTCCTTAGATGACCTCTCAGGCCACCTCTTCAGTGGTGAACACTGCCAGCCGTAATGTCACCTCCACCTCAATGGGGGCTCTGGAAACCCCACCAGCAGTAACGATGGCGCCCCTCAGCAGCAGCGCCCATCAGACACAGTCAGCCACCACCTCAGGTGGAACAGCAGCAACAACCAACTCAGGCGAGACCGGCGGAGCAGCTCCTACGTTGGCCATGTGGAAAACAATGATGGAAGGGATGAGCACCCCCCATCAGGCGGGGGACGACCTGAGAAAAGACAACCAGGAGCTACGAAGCCAAGCCACCAGCAGAAGCCAACCTCTACTCACCAGCGGGATGCCGGATGCGGGACCGAGGATCCCAAGACCTCCAGGAAGCAGAGGCGAAACACGAGCCATCCTCACGGAGCTGGTCACAAGACTAGACCTCACCGGTGTCACCCCACCGAAAAGAATAACGCCGCGGAGGCTAGGATACCTCTGTTACGACTCGCCTCCACCGCAGAGAGGAGCCCCAGGTAATGAACTCGTGAGGTTACCTATTAGCACTAACTATCATGGTTATGTAGGACTCTCGTTCAGGCCAACTCTGGAGTGGGTACAAGGTGAGGGGTCCTCAGTAAGACACCCACCCACAATGGGGGCTAGGCCGTCCGGATGCACCCAACCGACACCGCCAATAGTGCACACGGCGTCATTCAGCCAGCCGACAGTCAGTCAGGCCTTTGGAGCCTACAGGTATGCACCCCCTACCTTTCCTCCAAACCTTGCCAACCCTCTTGCAGGATCTGACCCCTGGGAGCAGCGGTACAAGAAGCTGTGGGACCTGGTCAACCGTATAACAGGAGTGTCGAGGCCCCTAGAGAAAGCTGCTCCAGACAGCTATGCCGACTCACTGTTCACCAGCAATATAGTCTTGGTGGACGTGCCCAAGTGTTTTACTTCTCCCAACATGGCAAACTACGACGGGACGACCGACCCTTAGACCATGTCAACCAGTATAAAAAGAAGATAATGGTGGTAACAGCCTCTAGACCCCTAAAGGAAGCATGCCTGTGCAAAGGGTTCGGATCTACTCTTTTAGGAGCCGCACTCCAGTGGTTCATCAGCCTCCCAAATTCCAGCATCTCCAGCTTCGCGGAGCTAGTGAACGCATTCAACCAGCATTTCGCTAGCAGCAGGAGGCCGGCGAAGCAGACCAACGACCTCAACCAGATTCAGCAGGAAGAAGGGGAGTCGACCAGAGACTACCTTGCCAGGTTCAATAAAGAGAAAGTATCCATACCTCACTGCGACGTGAAGACAGCCATCCACGCCTTCCGTTGGGGCTACCACAGGGCTCGGACCTGTACAAGGAGCTGACCAAGTGGACATGCACGGCATTCGCTTAGGTTCAGCAGAAGGCGTTGGATGCTATCCGGCTAGAAGAGGATGCTGGACCCAGGAGAATCAATTGCAGCACTGCATCCACCAGTAGAAAAGCACCAGTAGAGAGGCCGGAAATGTCGAAACCCTACAGTAGACCGGTACACAAGGTCTCTGGAGGAAAGGGCTGGAAGAACGACCCAAACTTGCCACCAAAGGTAAAGGAGGATGGTTTTACTGTTAAACTTGTAGGGGTAATCAAGGCCCTGAAGGAACTAGGAGAAAAAAATCAAATGGCCCAAGAGGAGGGCGGAGGAAAGAAGTAAAGATGGGAGGGACACCAGCTTGAGGTGCGACTTCCACAACAAGGACATAGGGCATACCACGGAAGACTGCATCACCCTCCGGAAGGAGGTCAGGTACCAGTACGAACAGGGAACCTGGATCACATTCTGTCCAAGGGAACCAAGGTAAATGCGGCCCGTCAGGTAACGCCCTCCAGTCCCCCTATTTGCACGAGAACTATTAAAGTGATAATAGGGGGCTTAGAGTTATGTGGGCTTACGTACTCGGCCGCCAAAAGGCACGCTACCAGAACCAAGGGAGACAAGCCGGAGTTTTCTTGCAGAGTCAGCACCCTGGATCCGCCTGCTGTCAGCTTTGACGAAACAGACGTCGAGGAGGGTGCAGAGTATCACGACGATGCCTTAATCATCACCCTATCTATAGGGAATTGCAGGGTGAAGAAAATCTTGGTAGACACAGGGAGCTCGGTCAACATCATCATGCTTGAGACCCTAAAGAGCATGGGGTTCGGTGAAGCAGACCTGAGTAAGAAGACGGTACCGTTGGTAGGGTTTAGCGGAGAAACCAAACACTCCCTGAGGGAAATCCTCATCCTGACCTATGCCGGTGGAGTCAACAAGCAGGTAAGGTACTTAGTAATTGATGGCCCCTCTACCTACAATGTTATTCTTGGCAGGCCTTGGATACACGACATGAAGGCTATCCCATCTTCGTACCATCAATGCCTCAAGTTTCCCACACCATGGGGGGTCCAGACGATCAGAGGAAGTCAAGAGGAAGCACGGAGCTGCTACAAGGTGGCGCTCAAACCAAAAGTTGTTCCTCCTCCAGCGTAGCAATCACAGGAGAAGTGCTTCAGGGGGACCTACGAGGAACCTCCTCAGGTGGAGATAGAAGAAATCCCCCTAGATCCGCTATGTCCAGAGAGGAAAGTGCTGGTAGGAGCAGAGTGTACAGGTACCACTCGGTCAGAACTTTTGACATTATTAAAAAATAACATTGATTATTTTGCATAGTCCCTGATACGTGCAATTTATATAGACTTTTTAAGTCCATTTTGCACGTATTTTGATACCGTCGTTTGGTACCAAAAATAAATACCTAAGTACTACTAACAAAAGTCAGCGGTAAGTAGGGTCGATCTCCACAGGGAGGCAAGGTATCTGTTCTAAGGTTCGTCTATCCGTCACAAAGGGTTTTTTTTTTAGGGGTTTATAATCTAAAACTATTGGCAAGAAATAAAAGATATAAAATAAATGAAATTATACCAAGGGAAAGAAATAGCTAAGACAATCGGTTCACCATAATTAATTAAGCATAGTAATCAGTTTTTAGAATAAACGATTTAAATATAATCCATGGGGTATCGAATATCTCCTTTCGGTCTCCATTCACCCTAAAACAACATTAGCTTAGCTTTCGCCCTAACTACGGTCCTAATGTGTTACTACATGTCTCACCTTTCCAACCTTTCGGTCCAGGTCAAGGTTTACCGAATCAACTTAGTCAAATGCGTCGACTCAAGTAACTAGTCGCTATTATATGTAGCAAGTGACAACAAGAAATATATGAGCATAATCATAATAATCGAGTACTAACTTTCATAATTACGGATTCCCTAAGTCTTAGCAAGGAAAACTACCTACGCATAATTAAAAGATAAACAAACATAAAAGAAATTAAGAACAAAAGAAAACTAAAATAAAGATTACCGATTAACAAAGGAATGAGTACAGAACTGGAAAAAACGCGGAAGGAAAGGAGAATGGAGTTTCCTCCGTCTCCTTTCTATAGTGACGAAAATAAAATCTGAAAAAAAGAATTCTAAAGTAAAGGTTGATGTTTTATGTGTTGGGAGTAGTCCTTTTATAAGAGAAAACAAGAAACTCCTCAAATCTAACCTAAAGTCCAACAAAAACCGAGGCCCATTAGTGGATTTCTCGATCGAGCTTCAATTTCACTCGATCGAGTAAAAATTTCCAAAAAGCCATCGATCGAGTAAGGCAAGGATTCGATCGAACACTTTCTCTCTGGAAAATACTCGATCGAGCAAAGTAGCCCTCGATCGAGCACTTTTCTTCTGAGAACTCCTCGATCGAGTACTTCTCAGCGCGTATATCCTGCACTGCGCACTGAACTTCAAACGGCTGCCATTTCTTCGTTACTCGTTCAAATGAAGCGTTTTTGGTGGCGTTGGAAAGCTAAGAGGACAAGATTTCATCTACAATTAGAATCACCTGATTATCTGTTGTATAACTCGAGATATGGCTCTCCAAAATAGGTACTAGCAAATTGAAGTTCTTCTTTGCTTGTTTAGCTTCCAGACTCCATTGTGTGCACCTTAAATAGCTTTTCACTTGGATGATTGGCGCTTTCCAATGCTTGTAAATCCTATTTCAACTTCCATCTTCTAAACATAGCTTAACTCCGACAAAAAGGCATGGTTTTCGCGACTTTTACATACTTTCCTGCAAAATAACAAGAAATACACAAAGAAGCAAAAGAGGGGCAAAATATCGCATAAAACGCATGAAAATGCATGAACTAAAACCAACTAACTAACTACCTAATGGACCTAAAAAGTCTATATAAATTGCACGTATCAAATATCCCCAAACAAAACCTTTGCTTGTCCTCAAGCAAACTAATGCAACTACAAGAACTAAAACCAACTAACTAACTACCTAATGGAATGAAATCGCCCTCTGAGCCAACTATAGGTTATATGTTAATTATCTAAATGCAGAAGGTCAGCCACCAAGAAGTTCAAAACCAAAAGCAACGAATTCATACATGTAATGAAAAACAACTCGGACAATTGACCTCAAATGACTTGTGTACTTTGGACTCTTACGGGTCACTCTTCTCTCATCAAACATGGGTAAACATTTATGTGCAAGAGAAGAAGATAAGAAAATGAAGACACTCCCCTAACTGCGACCAACAAATCATGCAATGCAACTAATATGACAAATGATTCTAATTACCGTACACACGCATATCAACCTTTCAATGACTATCACATGCCGAATACTTGCAAGTTATGGTTATGTGAGCTAAAATGGGTAAGAAGAGGAAAAAAACAACATAGAAAAGAGGAGGTAACGTATCGCGCTAGCTACCAAGACTCAACCAAAAGTGGAACCATCTATCTTACTCACAAAAAACTCAATGCCATGCTCGACATACAACTCATACAACCACGAAACTTGAATCGGGCAAAAACATACTTAGCTTATTTTTTTTCTTTCTTTCTTTTTCCAATTCCCAAAAGGTATAATGATAAGCGCGGGAATACATTTTTTTCTTTCTTTTCTTTTCACTTTTTTTTTCTTTTTTTTTTCTTTTCTTTTGCTAAGTTCGTGACAAACAACCAACTCCGAGTTCAAGTTCCAACATTCTCAAAATACCAACTCCAAAGTGAAATCCAAACCAAAACTGATGCAATGAACGTATACCACAAAACAACACTAAGCTAGCTTGACACAAGGTAGGCTAAGATTTGGGTGTAACTTATAGGTCAACTGGCAGTTTTTGGCTAAATGTGGAGTTAAATGGGTAAAATGAAAAATGGGATATGCACGTATTCTCCTAACATGTGATACCAACCACAAAACCATGCGTGCTAGAAAAAAGCAATCAAAAGTCATACATGTGAAATGCGATGAAATGAAGGTAGTACTACTCTCAATCCTAGATAAACCGGTCATGAATGTCACCAGTTATAGGCTCTAAAACTCAGAATTTTTAAGTAGTTTGCCAAATACAAGTCAAGTCAAGTCCAAAAGTCCAAGTAAAATTTTCCAAAACGGAATTCGGGACATGCTAGATGGTTTTTACAGCAAAGTGGTGAAAAACTACACTAAACAATCAACACGGATAACCTAGAAGGCAATATCATCATTGTAAACTCCATTCCGACTCGACTATATGCAAAAATAAACGTGCATTTTTTGTAGTTTTGAATTTTTATGTGAGAAAGATAAAATAAAAGGAAAAGAAAAAAACGAAAAAAATGCAAAATTAAACGTGAATGCATGCAAAATGAAAAATGCAAACGCAAAAGGATTTATTACACCTCCCCAAACCAAAACAGACAATGTGCTCATTGGCTACAGCATACAAAGGGAAAGGGGGTATACAACCTAGTACATGTTACTACGGGATATCTACAAAAGACTATGAAAATAAAATTAAAAAGATGGAAGAAGGGAATAAGGAAACTTACAACCTCCCCAAACCGAACGAGAAAGTGAGGTTTTGGAGCAAAAATTCCTTCATACAACAGCGATTAGCTCGATCGAGCGAAATTTCAGCGGGAAGGTATTCGATCGAGGAAGCTTCAGTGGAAAACTCCTCGATCGAACTCTCAGGGGGCTCGATCGAATAACTTGCAGCAGGAGTCTACTCGATCGAGTGAAATTCAGAGGAAATTCACTCGATCGAACAGATTACAGTTTAACAGCTTTCGACAAAAACATTAGGAGGAAATTCTACATCAACCACAGTTTTAAAGCAGTAAAACAGAAAAATTGTTCGAAAATTAACGAAAACAGAAAACAATAAAATCCGGGTTGCCTCCCGGGTAGCACTAGTTTCAGTTGGTCCCAGTTTGACCTTCTTTTGTCATCCACCACCAAAAATTAAGGAGCTCCAACTAGGCTTCTGACTGAATGCAGTTATTTCAGCCATCATGAGCTTCACTATTGTCCTCCTAATCACAGCAACAGCAGGGCAGCGACTTATCACATCGTAAAGCGCACTTCCGTCGATTCTTGTCTGGACTTTCTTCTTTGGCGGGGTAGAATCTTTCGATCCCCCTCCCGGGTCCTTCAACCTTTCTAGACCTGTACAAGAAGAAATAATACAATGTTCCTCCAAATTGCTCCCAAACTGGGGCGGAGGCGTTAAATCAACAATAGTAGAAAATTTAACGGAAGGTGTACAACAAATCTCACCAAAATCAACAAAAGGAATGATATTACTTTCTATCGAACATGAATAATCCTCGTTTACCTTCTCGTTGCTACCGGGACAGAATCGTGTGCCAAATCATCCCTGTCTTCAGTTACTGTGCTCGATCGAGTAACAAGGTCACTCGCTCGAGCTAATTATTCACCATGATCACTCGATCGACTATCATCGACACTCGATCGAGTAACCTCCTCAACAAAACCCCTCGATCGAGTAAACCAGTTACTCGATCGAGTAAAATCCTCATTAAAAGTGCTCGATCGAGTACTCTAACATGCTCGATCATCCTCTTCCTCCGCTGATTCGTTCGAATGATCATATAAATTGTTGTGGTCGAACTGGTCATGTGCAGCGACGTTGAAGACTTCCTCGATATCCGAACCACACGCGTCTTTCTCTGCTCGGTTGTCACTTGAGCTATTTTATGCATAAGACCCGTGATAGAAGCGTTTCTTGATTCTTCAACTTGAGCGAGTGTCACTATTAATGACTTCAATTCATCCAGCTCTTCATGGTGATCAGCGGGAAGTCGGTTTTGTTGTTGCGGCGGTGAAATATTATAGGAGGGCTTCTGAAAGCCTCGTTGATAGTATGGATGTGGCGGTGTATAACTGCGGGGTGCGATCGGAGCGTAGAGACTTTGCTTGTGCTGTTGATAAGCATAAACTTGACCACTAGCTGCGAAACAGTAAACTGCCTCGTGTCCCACAGTACCACATCTCTCACAAAATGCCACTTGGGGCTCCAGTGAACGGAACATAGGTGACTCTCCAAAAGTACCGCTGATAGGACCTGTAAGACCTATCAAAACAACACTAAAGAAGAAAATAAAACTGCCTCAGGGAATAAAATTCCCTGAGACGAAAAGAAATAAACGAAACAAAAAACAGATAGGGCAATTGTCTCCCCGGCAACGGCGCCAAAATTTGATACCGTCGTTTGGTACCAAAAATAAATACCTAAGTATTACCAACAGAAGTCAGCGGTAAGTAGGGTCGATCTCCACAGGGAGGCAAAGTATCTGTTCTAAGGTTCGTCTATCCGTCACAAGGGGTTTTTTTTAAGGGGTTTATAATCTAAAACTATTGGCAAGAAATAAAATAGATAAAAGAAATGAAATTATACCAAGGGAAAGAAATAGCTAAAACAACTGGTTCACCATAATTAATTAAGCATAGTAATCAGTTTTTAGAATAAACGATTTAAATATAATCCATGGGGTATCGAATATCTCCTTTCGGTCTCCATTCACCCTAAAACAACATTAGCTTAGCTTTCGCCCTAACTACGGTCCTAATGTGTTACTACATGTCTCACCTTTCCAACCTTTCGGTCCAGGTCAAGGTTTACCGAATCAACTTAGTCAAATGCGTCGACTCAAGTAACTAGTCACTATTATATGTAGCAAGTGACAACAAGAAATATATGAGCATAATCATAATAATCGATTACTAACTTTCATAATTACGGATTCCCTAAGTCTTAGCAAGGAAAACTACCTACGCATAATTAAAAGATAAACAAACATAAAAGAAATTAAGAACAAAAGAAAACTAAAATAAAGATTACCGATTAACAAAGGAATGAGTACAGAACTGGAAAAACGCGGAAGGAAAGGAGAATGGAGTTTCCTCCGTCTCCTTTCTATAGTGACGAAAATAAAATCTGAAAAAAAGAATTCTAAAGTAAAGGTTGATGTTTTATGTGTTGGGAGTAGTCCTTTTATAAGAGAAAACAAGAAACTCCTCAAATCTAACCTAAAGTCCAACAAAAACCGAGGCCCATTAGTGGATTACTCGATCGAGCTTCAATTTCACTCGATCGAGTAAAAATTTCCAAAAAGCCATCGATCGAGTAAGGCAAGGATTCGATCGAACACTTTCTCTCTGGCAAATACTCGATCGAGCAAAGTATCCCTCGATCGAGCACTTTTCTTCTGAGAACTCCTCGATCGAGTACTTCTCAGCGCGTATATCCTGCACTGCGCACTGAACTTCAAACGGCTGCCATTTCTTCGTTACTCGTTCAAATGAAGCGTTTTTGGTGGCGTTGGAAAGCTAAGAGGACAAACTTTCATCTACAATTAGAATCACTTGATTATCTCTTGTATAACTCGAGATATGGCTCTCCAAAATAGGTACTAGCAAATTGAAGTTCTTCTTTGCTTGTTTAGCTTCCAGTCTCCATTGTGTGCACCTTAAGTAGCTTTTCACTTGGATGATTGGCGCTTTCCAATGCTTGTAAATCCTATTTCAACTTCCATCTTCTAAACATAGCTTAATTCCGACAAAAAGGCATGGTTTTCGCGACTTTTACATACTTTCCTGCAAAACAACAAGAAATACACAAAGAAGCAAAATAGGGGCAAAATAGCGCATAAAACACATGAAAATGCATGAAGATGTGTGAAAAATGGACCTAAAAAGTCAAAATAAATTGCACGTATCATATTTGTCCTTTAAATTTTAGCTTTAGCACCCTTTTTCCTCCGAATTGTCTACTTTGTTGCCTTTGTGTTCATTGCAGATAAATAACAAAGGAGAAGAAGAATTGCGCTCAAATCTTAGCAAAATTGGCATTTTCAAGACATCAAGAGAAGAACAGGAATCCCAGAAGAAGAAACTCTCGCCAAATCTTGTAATCAACTCGATCGACCTTTGATTCCACTCGATCGAGTGGTTGTTGGTTGAAAGGAGCTTGATCGAAGACTACCTGTGATGACATCGAGGACCACCTGAAGGACACTCGATCGAGTACTAGCAATCACTCGACAGATAGGAAGAAGCAACTTTTTGTAACCTAGATCTCATAAAAACACTTTTCTCATTTTCTCTAGAATTCTTTTAGTTTAGTTTTAACATTTGAATTTCAAGCAATCTTTTGGTTCATCTTCCTTCAATCTTGTAGTAACGGTATTCTTCTCCGTACTTTAATATTTGATTTATGTTTGCATTTCTTACTTTCTCATCATGTTGAACCTCGTTTTATGTTTTATGTATTCTCTTCTCCCTGTGGATTCGATACCCGACTGCCTCTACCACATTAGTTTGGGACCAGTTGTTTATGTTTGATAGGGTTGCGACAGCCGTGTCAAATTTTGGCACCGTTGCCGGGGAGACGGTGTAATTTTATTTGTTCTCTTTAAGTTTGTTTTATCCTCAGGGAAGCAATTCCTTGAGGCTGTTCTCATTGTTTCTCTAGTGCTGTGAGTATTTTCAGGTACTTTGCACCGGAGAGGTTGGTAGTTTTCGATCTAAAATGCCTACTATTGCAAGCCATTTTGATCCGAATGTCCAAGCACTACCCACCGTATCTCTGCTTCCTACTGCAAGTGAGGGTACCTTTTCTATTCATCCTTCGTTCTATCAACTGATAGAACAGAATGTGTTCAAAGGAGAGGTAAATGAGGATCTAGCGAAGCACCTTGAGACGTTCACTGACTATTGTTCCACGGTGCCACTAGCTCCTGGTGTCACGCACGAAAGGGTCAAGGAATTCCTCTTCCCTTTTTCCTTGACCGAGGATGCAAAGGATTGTTGGAGGGATCTAGACAAGGAGAGTTCCGGGATAACGGATTGGAATTCTTTGGCACCAACTTTCTACCGAAAGTACTTTCCCCCTCAGAAAGCTAACGCGCTAAGGGAACAAATAACCGACTTCACCCAAAAGGATACCGAAGACTTGAAGGCCGCGTGGGGAAGATTCAAAAAGTTAGTCCGTTCAATTCCACATCATGGGTTTGAACGATGGTTCTTATGTATCAAATTCTACAATGGGTTGTCCTACTCAAAAAGGGCATTGCTAGATTCGGCCGCTCAAGGTCAATTTTTAGTGAATGTGGCGGATGACAAAGGGTGGCAGTTGATTGATAACATAGCCACACATGAGGCCCAATACGGGAATCCACGGGAAGAACCGGAGATGAAAGTTGCTTGTGAAGCCCGTACGGTTAGTGAGGTGAACCGAGTTCACCTTGATGAGGAGGATACGTGTGGTAGGTGTGGCGAAAAAGGGCACAACCCTGTCACATGCTTAGCTGATTCAGCAAGGGTGCTAGCCTACAAACAATTTAGGTTAGGTGGCTCTTTTTCTAAGATGTATGCCGAGTTTGAGAAAGCAAAGATCGTTGTTAGTCAAGGAAGTTGAACTGAACGAAGAGTAGTCCTCAGAAAATCAACAAACTGCTCGAATGACGCGATCGAACGGAAATATCCTCGATCGAGCTCCAGAATTGACTCTATCGAGTGAATTCGCGCTAGCAGATGCTCGATCGAGTGTTGACCTTACTCGATCGACCGAACCTGGTTTGGAAGGTTTACGATCGAGCATATATCATACAGCCTCGATCGAGTAACTTCGAAGAATAAATCACTCGATCGAGTGAAAGCCTAACTCGATCGAGTGAATTTGCCTCTGATAAAGAAGGCCAGGCTGATAAGTCTGACGGAATACCATCCCCTGCTGCGGGGGTACCACGACCTGTTACGGAGAAAAAGAAAGCTGGAAATGCCGTTCCTATGGTAAAAATTCCATATCCCAGAAGACTAAGGGACGCAAAGCTCGAGAAGCAATTCAGTAAGTTTATTGAGATGATCAAAAACATCCAGGTATCAATTCCTTTTGCTGAGGTAATCACCCAAATTCCTCCTTACGCCAAATTCATGAAAGACATTCTATCGCGTAAGAAGGAACTTGGGGAGGTTGCCACGGTTGCTTTCATGACTGAGTCAAGTAGTTTTCTTCTTAGAAATTCTCTCCCTAAGCAGAAAGACCTCGGGAGTTTTTCCATCACATGTTGCATAGGTAGTGGAACCATAGATAAAGCCCTATGTGATCTTGGGGCTAGCGTCAGTGTTATGCCATTTTCTGTTTGTCGTAAACTTAACCTAGGTCGTTTGAAGGAAACTAACATTACCCTACAAATGGCAGATAGGTCAATTAAGACACCTTTAGGTATCTTAGAGGACGTACCTGTCAGAGTAGGTAAGTTCTTCATCCCGGTAGACTTTATTGTGCTAGACATAGCTGAAGACACCCGCACACCGATCATCTTAGGTAAACCCTTCTTATGCACTGCTGGGGCAGTCATAGATGTTAGACAGGGACGTTTGACCTTATCAGTAGGGGATGACATAGCCTCTTTTAGTTTGGCTAAGACACTTTCCAGGCCTATGATTGCAGATACATGTTATTCTGTTGATATTTTTTAGCATCTTAGCAGCGAGACTTGGACAAATTCTCTGATCGAGGCACCATCGTCAGCACTGAGTCTGCTAAGCAAATATGCAGAGTATACAGGCATTGCTAACCATTCAGAGCCGAATCCTCTCACTCCAGGTAGGTTGACCAAGGATGAAAGGAGAAAGGTAGGGTCACTGGTAACTACCTTGTGATCTCTTGAGGCAAAGGTTCCTGAGCGTAAGCCACTTCCATCTCATCTTCGTTATGCTTTCCTTGATGACACTGAGCAATTTCCAGTTATTGTTAGCAATAAACTGGAAGATGTTCATTTAATTGCCCTACTAACCGTTCTTAAACGAAACAGGAAGGCCATGGGATATTCTTTGGATGACATCAAGGGCATCAGCCCTGATATGTGCATGCACAGGATCGAGATGGAAGAAGGTCATAAGCCATGTAGACAAGGACAGCGTAAGCTAGACCCGAAGATGGAGGAAGTGGTCATGACCGAGGTGATGAAATTGTTGGATGCAGGTATCATCTATTCCGTAGGGAACTCCAAGTGGGTAAGTCCGGTTCAAGTAGTACCTAAGAAAGGAGGTACTACCGTTGTAAAGAATGAGAAAAATGAGCTAATACCCACTCGCTTGGTAACCGGCTGGCGAATGTGCATAGATTATTGCCAGCTAAATTCGGCTACTAAGAAAGACCATTTCCCTCTCCCCTTTATCGACCAAATGATTGAAAGGTTAGTGTCACATGAATTTTTCTGTTACTTAGACGGATACTCAGGTGTTTTCCAGATCCCAATTCATCCGGAGGATCAGGAAAAGACCACCTTTACTTGTCCCAAGGGTGTTTTTGCTTATCGCAGAATGCCTTTTGGGCTATGTAATGCCCCTGCCACCTTTCAAAGGTGCATGATGAGGATATTTTATGAGTACATAGAGTCAATTGTGGAGGTCTTTGTGGATGACTTCAGTGTTTATGGTAACAGTTTTAATGATTGTCTGACTAACCTCGATAAGATTTTACAGCGTTGCATAGAGGTGAATTTGGTTCTGAACTGGGAAAAATGCCATTTTATGGTCAATGAGGGAGTAGTCCTTGGTCACTTAGTTTCCAACCGAGGCATAGAGGTTGATAAGGCAAAGGTGCAAGTGATTAAGCATCTACCATCCCCAGTCAATGTTAAGGGTGTGAGAAGTTTCCTTGGTCATGCCGGGCTTTATCGCCGGTTCATCAAGGACTTCTCAAAGATAGATAAACCACTTACACTATTGCTTTTGAAAGATGCCCCCTTTGTTTTTACTGACGATTGTCTCTCTGCTTTTCAGACCTTGAAACAGGCCTTGGTGTCTGCACCGATCATTCAACCCCCTAACTGGGAATTGCCCTTCGAGATCATGTGCGACGCCAGTGATTATGCATTGGGAGCGGTTTTGGGACAACGGAAGGAGAGAGCTTTGAGTGCCGCCATTTATTACACGAGCCGAACTCTGGATGAGGCTCAAGTGAAATATGCCACCACTGAGAAAGAGCGAAAGTTTGTTAGTTTTATCCTAGGGCGAATAGCGGACCGAAAGGACATTTTCACTGCTCCTTTCCCGCCCTTAATACGTTCTTGACCTTCTCATTTCGCCCTAAGCCATAGTGAACCGAAAATCCTAGTCTCTTCTCCTCTTTGTTTAAATCGCTTTGTTCTCTGCTTTAGTTTCTTTTCTTTTACGATCTTAGACCATAGATAAATTACAAACACCCCCATTTTGGTTACTTAGCAAACTTATAAGAACTTTTAGAATTCCCTTCTCCTTGTGGATTCGATACCCGACTGCCTCTACTACATTAATTTGGCACCAGTTGGTTTATTTTTGATAGGGTTGCGACAGCTGTGTCAGTCCCACGACGACATGGTGGGAATAGATCCGAACATAATTTCGCACAAGTTAAGCGTGAACCCCGGCCACAAGCCAGTTCAACAAAAAAGGAGGAAGTTTGCTGTGGGGAGGAACCAGGTAATAAACCAGGAGGTAGATGACCTCCTAGCTGTAGGAAAAATCAGGGAGGTGAAGTATCCGGAGTGTCTGTCAAATGTGGTGGTAGTTCCCAAGAAGAACGGGAAATGGAGGGTGTGCGTAGACTTCACAGACCTGAACAAAGCGTGCCCTAAAGACCTGTTCCCTCTTCCACACATAGACGCCATGGTGGACGCCACGACCGGCCACGAGATGCTGACGTTCCTGGACGCATGGAGCGGGTACAACCAGATAAAGATGCACCCGGAAGACCAGGAGAAAATGGCCATCAGGTCTGAGCGAGGTATCTATTGCTATAATGTTATGCCATTTGGTCTAAAAAATGCAGGTTTTACCTACCTAAGGCTGGTGAAAATGATGTTCAAGGACCAGATAGGCAAAACCATGGAAGTCTATATAGAGGACATGGTAGTCAAATCAAAGGCAGCCAGCCAGCACGTCCAGCATCTGGAAGAAACCTTCGGCATATTGAGGAAATATCAAATGAAACTAAACCCCTCCAAGTGCACATTCGGGGTGTCCAGCGGTAAATTCTTGGGGTACCTGGTGACGCAGAGAGGAATCGAGGCGAGTACGGAGCAGATTAAAGCCCTCCTCTAGCTAGCTAGAATCCCCAGAAGCCGAAAGACGTGAAGAAGTTAACTGGCAGAGTGGCTGCCCTCAACAGATTCATATCTAGATCCTCTGACAGATCAGATGTAGGTTGTTCTATGATATATTGCGCAAGAGCTAGAGGTTTGAGTGGACGGAGGAGCATGAAAAGGCGTTCACAGAGCTGAAGCACTACCTCAGCACTCCCCCACTCCTTTCCAAGCAAGAGCTAGGAGAGCCCTTGTACCTGTATCTATCAGTGACAGAAGTAGCAGTTAGTACGGTCCTGGTGAGGGAGCACGAAGGAGTCCAGCACCTAGTCTACTAAGTCAGTAAGTCTCTGCTTCCTGCAGAGACCATGTACTCATCCCCTGAAAAGCTTGTCCTTGCTTTAGTTATAGCCTCGTACAAGTTAAGACCCTATTTTGAGTCCCACTCTATATCTGTCTTAACTAGCTACCCCCTGAGACCCATATTGGGAAAACCTGAATTGTCTGGAAGAATGTCCAAATGGTCCGTCCACCTAAGCGGCTACAACCTTAAATTTGAAACTAGAACTGCGATAAAATCACAAGCTCTTGCAGATTTTGTCTCTGATTTTAGCCCAGGACTAGAGAAGGAGGCAGCTAAGGAAATGCTACCCACAGAGATGGACTCCGCGAAAAATTGTTGGACCCTGTACGTGGACGGAGCCTCCAACAGTCGGGGGGCAGGAGTAAGAATAGTGCTCAGATCCCCTCAGGGAGACATGATCGTCCAGGCAGTACGGTGTGAGTTGCAAGCAGCCAACAATGTGGCGAAGTACGAAGCCCTAATACAGGGACTCCATCTGGCCTAGACCTCAAATTCAGATACCTCCAAGCGTTCAGTGATTCACAACTCATAGTGAACCACGTCAACGGCGAGTACGAGGCCAAGGACCCCAGAATGATAGCCTACCTGGAGGTAGTCAAAGACAAAAGAACCAGATTTGTGACCTTCAAGATAGAGCAAATACCTAGAGAGCAGAACACAGAGGCAGATGCACTAGCCAACCTGGGGGCCACATTCAGACCTGGGGATATCTCGTCAGTTCCGATAACCCACGTGCTGGAACCCTCAACTTCCCAGGAAAACCAGGGAGTTGATACATCCAGCACTCAATGGGAATCAGGGCTGGGCGTCCTCAACAACGTAGAAGAACAACAAGAACCTGATGACTGGAGAAAGTCCTACCAGAATTAGCTGCAGGATGGAACCCTTCCACCAGACAGGAAGGAGGTAAGAGGATTCAAAATGAAAGCTTCCAGATTTATTCTAATAGAGGGTGTGATGTTCAGGAAGTCTCTTGCAGGCCCCTACCTGAGGTGCCTGAGCGAAAAAGAAGGACATACAGTCTTGCATGACCTCCACGGCGGGGAATGTGGAAATCATGCAGGGGGCAGAAGCCTGTCCAAAAAAGCAATCGGGCAAGGATACTTATGGCCAACAGTGTGAAGGGACGCAGTGGAACTCGCCAAAAAATGTGAAGCCTTCCATAAACACGCACCAGTCATCCACCAACCTGCTGAACCCCTACATCTAGTCATATTGCCCTGGCCCTTCATGAAGTGGGGGATGGACATTGTAGGACCATTACCCAGAGCACCAGGGAACATAACCTATATGCTCGCGCTGACAGATTACTTCTCCAAATGGATAGAGGCAGAAACCTTCCCGCAGGTTACAGAAAATCAGGTGATATCTTTCCTTAAACCTATATAGTCTCGAATTCTGGCTCCGTCCCGGATTATTTATATGATGCTCAACTTTCTCCCACTTACATTTTTATAAGAGTAAAATATTCGTCTTTAACTTGTAACGGATATTATCTATGACGAGCAAGCTGATAACTCTTGGGTAAATTAACCCAACACAAGTTACACAACAAAATTTTAATTAGAAATGTTACATGCGTTCAAGATACACAAGTAACATTGATGTGTGCATTTCTTATAGACATTTTAGGCTTTTTCAGCACACATTTCTAGGCTTATTCCGTAGTATTTTGCTACAAATATCCCCCGAATAGTCTACTTTGATTTGTCTTGTGCTAATTGCAGATATGAGCCGGAGAAGATCATAATCAAGCCTAAAACATGTCCTTATGCATGCATTTAGGAAAAGAGTTGAGTTGAAACTTTTTACTACCGTTTTGAGATGCGCATGAGAGCAAATAAAGTCTATCAAGCAAGGGAAGAGCTTCAATTTTCTAGTGCCTACTTTGAGGAGCAATACCTCGAGTTATACAACAGATAATCCGGTGATTGCAATTGGAGATGAAATCTTTTCCTCTTAGCTTTCCAACGCCACCAAGAACTCTTTATTTGAGCGAGTAACGAAGAAAGGACATTCATTTGAAATTCAGTGCGCAGTGCAGGAAACATGCGCTGAGAAGTACTCGATCGAGTACTCTTTCTTCTCGATCGAGAGCTATTCTTCTGGATCGAGAGGTTTTGGTTCTTAATCTTCTGGATCGAGAGGTTTTGGTTCTTATTCTTCTCGATCCGAGAGCTTTTCTTCTCGATCGAGAGGTTTTGATTCTTAATCTTCTCGATCGAGAGCTTTTTGTTCTCGATCGAGAAGTTTTCTGACTGTTGAGTTGCACTATGGCGTCAGCGTCAGTTTTGGAATTGTTTTATAAAAGAAAACAATTCGTGAACAGAAAAAAATCATCCTTCATCATTCACAAACACAGAAACCTACTGCTACTTTTTATTCTCGTTTTTAGATTAGAATTTTGCTTCTTTTTATCTTGTACTCGGATTGGATACTTTCTTTTCATTCATTGCTTTGCTACACAATTTCGGTATTTCCGTTCTCTTGTTCTTATTTCATTTCTTTCCCATTTTCTGCTATGTGGTTAATTATTCATTCCGTAGTTATAATCGTTCTTACAACAATCATGCATAGCTAATTTCTATTGCTAGGATTTAGGGTAGTCATGGCGTAGGATTAATTATTAGTTTAAGTTACCCGTAATTTGGTTTGTATGTATCCGTCGCATTTTATAGCTGTTAATTGTTTGAGTCCACGCACTCAATTGACTGTGTAGAAATCCTCTTGACCTGGATCGGAAGTTGGGATAAGGGTAGTTCTGCGACGATTATTAGGACCATGCTAATTAGGGCGGAAGCTACGTTAGTATAGTCTTAGGGCGAATAGCGGACCGGAAGGACCTTTTCATTACCCACAGACCAAGTTTAGGGTGTCTTGTGACTGTTAGTTCAGACTTTAGTAGCCAGGTGAACCGACAATCCTAGTGGTTCTTACTTTACCTGTTTCCTCTTTCCCTTTTTCCTATTAGTTTTTAGAATTCAAAATCAAACAAGCCCCTGAACCGGTTACTTCAGACGGACTTATTAGACTATAGAATGCCCATCTCTCTGTGGATACGATACCCGACTACCTCTACTACATTTAGTTGAGACCAGTTAGGTTTTATTTTTGATAGGGTTGCGACAGCCGTGTCAAATTTTGGAGTTAAATGAATATAAATTCAATTGTTTTTACAATTACGTAAAAGCATATGAATGTGATTAATTCATTTAAGGGTAACGTGAAAAGTGATTTTATTATTATAAAATCTAACGTATTTTCCCAAGGCTATATAAAGGACATAAATATTTTGGAAAAGATATCTCACAAATAATATTATCAAACAAGGTGACTGTAAAGTCGGGGTTTGAGGGTATGAGAGTTAGTACAACGGGTGTCTAATACAATAATTTAAGAGGTTACTCTAGGGGCGATATTAATGTCATTTACTAATATTACTGGAGGTCTAGAGGTTGTTATCTTATTTCATTGTGGGTTCTGGATTGATGTTTATTCGGGACGGTTACGTTGTACTGGTACTATTTTTGTAGTGGATTCTAGTCGATTTGGCTAGTGGGTTTTACTTCCGGTTTAAAAGGTTTTACCCTGGGTTTGACTCTAAATATTGTCTCATTTTATCATTGCTTACATTTATTTAGTTTTACAGTTTACTTGTCACTTGATTGCTTACGTTGCACGTGAGATATTGGCGCTAATTTCCCAACACTAACAAATACGTATGTTGCTAATGGCCAATAATGTGGCACAAATGTTTGACTCTTGCATGTATACCTGACAGTCTGACGTGGGTTAAATAATCGATACAATGTGAGAGGCCAGTCACAAGGAAATTCATGTCGATCATGCATGCAATTACGTTACTTATGAGATTTTGTACCAAATTAGTGAGAATGTGAGATGTTCTTCTAGTTTTGTAACGCTCCTACAAATTCATTGCCAAATGGCATTGCTTTTCTCACCTTATGCTGTGGTTAGTCACCTACCTACTGTCCACTTATTAACTTTAATTTGCAAACTTTGGATCCTTCTATTTATTTTTATCCTAGTAGTATCTGACTTGATTTTGTACCATAAATACTAACTAGTATTTTTTATTTTATTTTTATTCATTTGAAACAAAGATCAGTGAGAGGAAAAAAAACCATTTATTTGTTGATATAATTGTTGGATGATAAATAAATTAATTATAAAAATATTTCGAAATTATAAAAATAAACAAATGAGAGACATTTAAAAATAAAATAGGTAAATAAATACCTCATAGAAAAAGAGTTAATAACATACTAGTTTTAACCCGTGCAAAATTGCACGGGTACAGTTTTAAGAAGATCGATATAACGATTAATATTTAAAAATGTTAAACCAAAATACATGTATATATTTTATATTTTATTTAGTTTATAATTATAATAGTTTAAAACAAGTGCAACAATCATGTTTTAAATCCGTGAAAAAATGGACGAATTCAGTGTTAAAATATGATAACAAAATTTTTAGATCTACTCATTTTAGTGGATTAGCTCAATATCTATAACGAATTCTTTTAGAGTTTTATTTTAACAAATGCTCTAAAATCTACTTAACAGAATTTCATTGTTTATTTTATTTGTTAACTTTTTGGATCTCATTTTTAAAATTAAAAATTAAAACAATACTATTTATTAACATTTTTTGTGGAAAACTTAGTAATATCTCAAAAATTTACTATTATGATGGTTAAAATGTTAGAGTTAAAAGCTTGAAAATAAATATAGTAACCTTATTTGTTTTATCATTTTTTTATCATTTATATTTTCATTGTCTAATAATGTTTTTTGTTCATTTTTTTTATTTTACTTTTTAATTATTGATAAACTATGTGAATTATTGTAAAAATTCTGTATTTTTATATTTCATTATTTATGCAACATATATGGAATTGAGTATGATGGTTCATTGAAGTTTTATATTGATTATTCAATGAAATTCGATTAACAAAGTTGATTTTTCATAAATAATATCCATATTTTTTGTATTGGGTCCTACATTTATTTAAAATAAAAAATAAATGAAAATGAATATGATGATGCGGAAGCACGAAATTGTACGAAAAGTTCTTTTTTTAATATAGATAATATTAATATAATCACAAATATTGTTAAGAAACAATCTTTTACTAAAACATTTAAAATGAAATAGGGCTAAAATTACTAAAATTGATGTGATTTTCAGTAGGATTACAAATAAAAATAGCCACAATATAGAATAAAAAGGGATATATTTAATAAAAAAATATATACTCAAATGAAAGTAATGTTTTGAATTACAACTAATAATAAAAAGATTACAAAAAGCGTATAAATATATACCAAAAAAGTTATATTACAAAATCCATAGGATTTTTTGTTTTACAAATGATGGAAAAATATATGCTAAAGCTATCTCACAATCCTCCTTTTATTGTTATTTATATAAACATTAGGTCTCCTGAGAAACGGCATCTCAATAAGCTTAATGAGAGATTGTTGTAAAAGTTTAAAAAAATGTAGTACTAAACTTAATAAAATAGGTAGACATTAGAATTAAAAATAAAATAGTTACATTTATCATGTAAATAAGTACGAAATGACTATGTGACGATCAACGATAAAAGGATGACGAAATTCAAATAAAAAAGTACGGAGAAATGGTCTCTGAAAAACTGATTTGAAAGACAGTCTCTCTCAAAATTTTAGTATTATATAAATCGGTTATGACTTTATGAAAATGGTCTTAATTTATGATGGTTTTAAGTAAGGATTTATACCCAATAGCACTATATATATGACTAGGTAGGGGGACTCAGAAGCATATCAAATTATCAATACTACTTCCTTGAAAAAAAGTGAATAACAAAAAAGAAAATGGCCACCATAATTGCCCCCGAGTATGCTGATCCTATTGTTGATGCCGAAGCACTTAGAAAGGCTTGCAAAGGTATATAATTATATATCATCTTCCTGGCCTGGTTCTATTAATTAATTAATTAATTAATGTGGTTTATCGTCTTTTAACTTGAGTTTAGGGCAATACTATAGTAAAGGTTTTATGGTGAAGAATTAATTTTGAAACTTGTTCATTTTTGTTCCTTTTGAAATTTATAATTATTTTGACACGAAGCATACATCAGTTTATCTCACTTGTAAATTTGAAGATATATTTACGTTAAAACATGAGAGCGAGACGCTCATAAAGCGGGTAATGCAGTGAGTAGTGATGGAAATTGGTAAGATCTGGACACGATCCTATAGAATTTAGATCCGATTTAGATCCATTTTAAAATGGTATATTCAGATTCTAACTTTTTATAAGGTCTGAAATTTGTAGATCTATATCCGCATCTTAAGGATCTGGGTAAAATCCAGATCCGTCAATCTCCAACGATTCATCCAAATGAAATCGCACCAACTCACTATTATTACACTATTTCACTTTTACTTATCAATTGGAGATGATGTTTTAGTCGAATTGCCCTCTATTAGCTACACTGGTTTATTAATTATGGTCTAAAAGAAACAAAAAGAGTGTTCAAAATGTAAAAAATGTCTTATAGCTACTCACAAATAAGGTTTACAAACCACAAAATAATTATAATTCCAACAGATGATAATAAAAACAATTGTTCAAAAAGTAAACATTAATGCATCGTTCATTGTTTTCATTATCTATTTTTAAAGGGTCGAATTTAACCAAAAATTACACTTATAGAAATTAAAACAGGGTCACGGTAGGATTTGAATTTTAGTGGTGAACTGATGGGATCAAAATCCGACCCTCTTACTTGTATAAAGATATGAAATCAACCCGGATCCTAAGGATCTAAAATAATATGATCCATATCTACCTTTAGGTATATGGTTTGGTGGATTGGGTAGGATCCGGGATTCATTGGTAGGAGTGGGTTATATATCCCTTGTATTACCAATTAGTTAATTCCCAGATTAGCAGAAAACAGATGGATCTTTTATTATGTGTGTGTAACTAAGCGAAGTAATGAAAAATAAACAGGATGGGGAACAGATGAGAAGGGAATCATAGAAGTGATTGGGCATAGAAATGCAACACAAAGGAAGCTCATTAAGGAGACTTATCAACAACTGTTCGATGAAAATCTCATTAAACGCTTTGAGAAAGAGCTTTCTGGTGATTTCGAGGTTCTACCTAATCTCTTACATTTCCATTCTATATACCTTTTCTTTTCTTTTCTTTTCTTTTTTTCCGCTTTTATAGTCATTTTTAATTTCTTTCATCACTTCCTTTTGCTCATTTATTTACGTATATCATTTTCATATATCCCACTCATTTTTCTTATCACTCACTATTATTTTTTAGTTTCGAATATAATTAATCATTCCCCAACTTAAAAAATCAATAACTCCACTTTTGAGACCCATATATTCGTATTAAAATTAAAATGATTTAAATATAAAGCATTCATCATATAGATAAAAACATGACTTTTGTTAATATATAGACATTTTTTTTGAAACAAAAACAAGTTTTCTAATATTACGTCAAACGATTGCCCACGAATAGCTGGTATACACTGTATACCCTCTGTCCATTGAGATGTTTAAACTTACTTTTTTCCCTCATAAAATAAAGTGTAAATATGTCATTAGGACGGAGGAGTAGAAACATACAACGGATCATTAACAAATTACTCTTGTCTATGTAACTAATAAAACTAAATCCATTATACGATGGATAAAAAATACTTCGAAAATAGAGGCAGAAAAAAAATTTCACAGAAAAGAAAACTTGTATTGACTAATTTATAACTTTTCATATTTATAATTGTTATACTGAAAGCGTTCCGTTACCCAAATAGTTAATTGGTAAGTTGATAAGAAAATCAATAACGACTGTAAATAAAGTTGACACAAGGAATGACGAGGTTCACCAGTAAAATATCTGGCTACGTCCACCCGGCGAGAAGATCAAACTTCACTATAATGGAGAAAATAGTACAACAGTAAACCGGGTTTTCACATTTTACAAAGTTATATTAATTGGTTGTTCATTTTCCAATAGTTAAGAACTTGGTTCTTATTTTAGAACTTGGTTCTTATTTTAGAACTTGGTTCTTAAAAATAAGAACAAACTTTTAGATGCAATAAAAGAACTATAAAAATAATGTTCTTGGTAACAAACCCAATGCTAAGAACTACTATTGCTATTGCTCTTAGGTCTCTATATAGTTATTCCACATTTCCACCTAAGATAAAATATCTAAACTAATTAGAAACCAAACATTATTAGGAAACTAATACAATAGTTTACTAATCTATTTCATTCAAGTTTGCTATCTTAAATAAACTAAGAAACCAATTTTTAATAAGACACTTAGCTTAATCCGTCTTCGACACAAATTCACGAAATAAATTCACAACAGTAATTGATAAAGAAAGCTATTTTGGACTTACCATCGATAAATTGTCGATGAAAGCCCTAGATTAATGATTTAATATCTTGATATAATACCTAGGCATTGTATTTTATCTTACCTATGAAAATTGTACCTATTTGATTAGTCTTGGAACTTAAGATAGATACGAAGTAGTATTTATTTTAAATGAGAATTTGTACCTAAAAATATATTTGTGGTCTTTAAAGCAAATGTTTTATCTTCTTGATCTTTATGTGTGAAAAAAAAAAAGAAAACAAAAGATTTGTCCATCGGTGATTTGTTGTCTTATTTCATATTTGTATGTACTAAATTGTTGTCCATTCTATATTAGGAATACACTTGATAAGTAATTTGGTCATTTCTTCTCAATTTGATTTAATTGTTATTTAATAATTAACTATCTTCTCTTTTTTCGGCATTTATGCTAAAATCAAATTGTGATAAATTAACGAAGAAAGGGAGTAATTTGTTACGGTTCGTTCACTTAAATTGGTGATGAACTTCTCGTGGATAAAATGGTTACCTATGGGCAAAATATTTAAATTGTGCTGTAATTAAAATTAGTGGTATACTTAATTACAATATTGTAAAAAATAATTACAATATTGTGAAGTGTAAGAGTTCTCATTACTGTACAGTAGTACACCGTATAAAATTGAATCAAACAGATTAACAGGTTGCTACCAACAGTCTCAGCGTAGCTGCGTAGCAAACTTGCAATGTGTAAATTATGCAAGTGTGCAACTAAATAATACTCCGTATGGCTGTTAAATTTTCTAATAATATGAGTATTTCTTTTCAAACGTATAAAGGCTTTTTTATACTAATTTGAATTTGAAATGCAGAGAGCTGTGTATAGATGGATGTTGGACCCATTGGACCGGGAAGCAGTTATCGCTAACACTGCTCTTAAAAGGTCGGATTTTCGAGTTATCATCGAACTCTCAAGCATCCCTTCTGCTGAGGAATTGTTGGTATTCAAACGCGCGTATCAGGCTCGGTACTCGCATAGCTTGGAGGAAGATGTTGCTTCTTACTTCTCTGGCGACATGCGCAAGGCAAGTCCGCAAGTCCTTTCCATTATCTTTTATACCATATATATATATATATATATATATATATATATATATATATATATATTCTCTCTTTAAAAAACTAAGTTCAAAATGAATATTGTTCATATATATGATGGGAGTATATTGTGAGCTAAATAATGTTTGGATGATTATATTGTTTGTTGCAGTTAGTGCTTCTGCTGGTTAGTGTTCACAGGTTTGAAAGTGAGGTGACAGACCGAAAATTGGCTGAATCAGAAGCTAAGATTCTGCATGAATGTATTAAAGACAAGAAATACAAGCATGACGAGATGATAAGGATCCTCACTACAAGGAGCAAGGCTCAGCTTGTCGCTACCTTTTACCGCTTCAGGGATGTCTTTGGCACTCCCATCACCAAGGCGAGTATCAATAATTACTTACTCGATCATCTTAACTAAAATTACTTGTGTAAGACTGAAAGATGGTCTCACAAAGTATAGTAAGACTATTTGGAGTAGTAGGGTGACATCTTCAGATAAATGGCTAATAAGAATGGGCTTCAAATACTCTAAACTCATCAATTTGTACAAACTTTTTGGCCTTTTGTCATCAGAGCTTAACATCTGACGAAGATAAGGACTTTGTATCGGCACTCCAAACTACCATTAGATGCATCAAATCTCCGCACAAGTATCTGGAAAAGGTAAACTCTTATCATTTTTACATGCTTAATCACAATTAAGAAAACCAAATCTAACCATCGGAAAAAAAATGCATAAACTATGAGTATGACATACATACATACATTTGATACTTCAATTCGACAGGTCTCTCACTCATGATATATTAAGATTATCAAATCAATATTAGAGACCTATTCTAGATTTAATTCAAAAGGTTGTCGTGTTGTTGAATACATAATACTTGAACGTTATGTCCTGTCATGTATTCAAATAGGTTCTGAGCGATGCAATGCATAAGAGGGGAACTGATGAGGATGCTATAACCCGAGTGATAGTGACAAGGGCGGAGAAGGACTTGGGGAGGATCAAGGAGCTCTTTTACAAAAGGAACAGTGTGACATTGGAGCATGCCGTGGCCAAAGAGACTCATGGTGATTATGAGAAATTTCTCCTTACTATTATGGGTAACCACAGTCATTAAAGATATTAAGAGGCCCAAGCTCGGCTATTACGCCATTTATCTTATGCTTTGCAATTATTGACTTCTCATATTTAATAAATGCTACTCTTTGACTCTTTGAGGATTATTGTTTTCTTGGTTATTCTCTTTTGATTGTTCCAGAAAAGGCTACAATACCCATTCTGTATGGAAAACTCTATACACGATCAATCACGTCGCGTTACGTAGATAACCCAACTTAAACAACATTAATTAGTTTTAGGGTAGTTTAGTAGTTATCATGAATTTAGGAAATTTTGTTATTTTGTTTTAATTTTATTTCTTGACAAAATTAAATGATTTTATTTGTAAAATAAATAGAGTAAATTAGATTTTACCCCCTTTTGAAATCAAAATTTTTAAAGTTACACTCTTTTGAAATTTTTTCCTAAAATTACTCCCTTAAATTGCATTTTTTTCCTAAAATTACTTCAAAAAAACCGATTTGAGTTTATTTATTTCCTCTATTTTTGAAACTTCCTTACATTTTGCTACATATTTATACCTTTCAAAGTATAGATTGGCTAAGCCACAAACGGAATATGTTCAAAAATAGACGAAATAAGTCACTAAAATAGAGTGGGAGCAATTTTAGTAAAAAATGCAACTTAAGGGAGTAATTTTAAAAATTATGATTTCAAAAGGGATTAAAATCTAATTTACTCAAATAAATATTTTTGTAATATGTAGTAGAATCAATTAATATTTTTGAAATTTATTTTCTCAATTTTTGTTTTAGTTAATAATTAATCAATAATAATAATTTTTTAAAAATAAACTTTTAGTTTCAACATTTTGTTTATAAAAAATAAAGTCGGTTTAGTTATTAATAAAAATTAAAATTTTGGAAATTATTATTCTAGATATTAATATTTTTTAAAAAAAATCGTTTTAGTTAGTAATAAAATATTCTATGTGTTTTCGTATTAGTTAAATTACATGGAATATTTTTATTTTATTTTTTATTAAAAAAAATTTAGTTAATATGTAATTATAATCTGGTATGTTTAATTTAATTAATAATTTGTTTTAAGGCCTAATTAAATTATATTAATCCAATTATTCAATATATCTAATTTATTTAATTATATTTTGTAAGAAATACGAGTTATTTTTATAAGAACAAAGTTGATAGTAGGGTTTGAACCTCTGATCAATTACTCACAAGCTAATGTTTACAAGTAAAGTTTTAACCATTTAATCAAGGGTATCAGCACACCCATTTATGAATTACAATTGTTAATATTCTGAAATCTATAAAAATAATATTTTCGAAAAATTTATTTTATTGAATAATTTTTTTTTTTTTATATTTTAAAAAAGATATTTAGGGAATGAATAATTTTTCATAACTTGATTTCCTTAGAAAAAAATATGTAAACTTTGGTTATTTCCGAATTCACTACTTTAAAATTTAAATTATATATTATATTTTTTCGAAACTCAATTAATTCAAGTGTGTTCTTATAAAACAATTAAATTTGAGGAAATTCGCTTAAATTTCAATTCAATTCAATTAATTCCAATTTTGGAAATTTGAGTAATAATTCAATTCAATTTTAAAAAACGATTCAATGCAAACTCAAATAAATTGGGAAGTACAATTAGTTTCGTCACATTGTTTTCAAGCCCTAAATATAATTAATTTAATTAAAAATGAAAACAGTAAAAAAAAACAAAATCAATGTGTGTTAAAAAAAACGAAATTCATTAAATAAAAATTAAAAACGAAATCAGTGTGTTGTAAAAAAACAAAAGCAGTAAATTGATTACTACCGTGAATATATTAAAATTTATAAACTCTAAGTAAAATTGATGAAAATCGTAATCAAATCACGAAAGATTTGATTAAAGCCGGAAAAATTGTAAAATTTAAAAACTGATTTGGTAAACTGTAATATTTGATTAAATTTCCATAATATTTGATTAAATTCTCAAGAATATTTGATTTAATTTACATAATTTTAATAAACTAAAAACAAAATCCCAACAAAATTTGATTTGCTAAACCGTATTTGGAATTTAATAAAATTTCCTAATTGCAAGACTTTCCTATTTCATAACTATATTTCATAAAATATGATATTTCGTGAACTATGATAATAAAAAATTATCATAAAAAACGATTTCAATTATTTTTAAGCCATAAATCAAATTAATTAAATAAATAAACGAAGTCAGTACATAAAAAACAACGAAATCAGTACATTAAATGAAACAAAATTTCATAAAATAAAAAAGCGATATCAGTCGATATAATAAAATAAAATAAAAATCTTAGAAGATTAATTTCATTAAAAAAATCGTTATTAGTAGGGTTATAAAAAGTCTTAATTTAAGATGGTCAAGACCAACTATTATAATGGTTTATTTATGTTAGCTAATAAACTCATTAAATGTATGTTATACATGACATACAATTAATATAGACCATATAATTTTTTGGGTGTTGATTTACGCAGTACACATTTTACTTATTACAGTACGGTTTTGACAATACTACCCTCTCATTTCTTTCCCACAAATTACAATGGCGTGACTATATTTGAGAAGAAGAAAAAAACAAATGAAAATCATATATTCCACCTGTTGGGAAATGTGTCATCAACAATAGTGCGATCACATAATTGAATCTCATGACGAGAATGCGCAAGGGATGATACGAAATTATATTAGTCAACTGACCAACATTAATCGGTAATGATTGGCTAGCTAGAGTTTGACATTACTGTCGTATGACGGTGGTGGTCAGTTGATCCCTTTAGGTCACACCTATGGGACAATTCTCTTAATTGATAACATGATCAAATGTATATTGATACGAGTTGATCATATTCCTTAAACTCGTATACCGAGAAATCAGAGGTTAAATCTTATCGTAAGATTTATGTTTATAATTGAAATGTGTCAATTATTAAACATTGAACGATATTTTATAATATCGTAAATAGAATGAATCGCGTTATAACTATTACAAAAGTTGTAAATCGTATTGACGATTATTATGAATGACCATTTTATATATTAGTAATTTCGAATTACTTGTCAACTTGATAAATATGATTTATTACTTTGTAAATAATATTTATTTGATAAATATGTATGTTTAAATTAAAACAATTGTTATTTTATAACATTGTGACATATTGTATGTCACTTGACATACAATTGTAAAATTGACAAAATTATAAAATGAAGTCCATTTGCTAATAAGGGTGCCGGTTTTCATGTGGATGGTTTAAGGGTGTTTAATTGTGTTTTAAATGGTTAAGACACAATGATAACCTAGCATTAACACCTAATGCTTAGGGTTGCATGCCTAGGTTATTGATAAACCAAAAGAGCTTTCTCTTTTATCCTTCCCCATGCCATAGCCGGCTACCCTTTCCCCATGTCCCTTAAGTTAATTTGTTTTCTTAAGTTAAACATGTGTGCAATATATAAATGCACAATACACCCTCATTCTATGATTCTTAGCCGAAATTTTCTAAGAAAGAAAATCAAAATAAAACCTCTCATATATTATAAGATAATATTTTCTAAAATAATAATATAAGTATTATTAGTTTTATAGTTCTAATTAGTGATTAGAACATAGTTTAAGGAACCGATTCTTGTACTAGCATACATCAAAGTTTCGGTTATTTTAAGGGTGTCTTGGGTGCATCATAGAGGAGGTGTTCTTGTTGAATACTTTGGAGGATCATCCTAGCATTATTTTGGACCGTGAGTAAGGGTTCAAATCTTATTATTTCCGCATAAGTTTTAGCATGCATAAGATCTAAAATATAATAATTAAAATGTTAATTATAATTTGTTTAGTATGACTAAAATCTTTAGGTTATGAGATTTTTAAACCGAACACCACCGACACCAACCGTCTAACTTCCCCGACAACCACCACCCTTCCCTGACCACACACTGCCCCACCACCAGACCACCGTAGTCCTTCTTCAGCGACCCATAACTATCAGGACAACCAGCCAACTACCCTCTTCTACAACAACAAACACCTTGACGAACCCACCGGACCGCCACTCTCCTGCGCTCTCGCTGGCGACGTCTTTGTCTATCACCGACGACACTGTTCGTGGCCACCACCTGCCACTTTCCTCACCATCCTTCCCTCCCTAATTAACAAAATCCCCAAATTGATTTCAACCTAAATCCTAAATTAGTGACAAAATGTTCAAAATTGTACTTAAATAAATATTAATTTGATTAAAAATTATGTAATTAGCAAAATAAATACTTATTGTACACCCAAATTATCATACATAATTGAAGAAATTTGTTTATTATGATAAGAATTATGGTTAGTAATAGAGAAAATTAAGTTGATGTATTTTTAGTTAAGGGTAGGTAAATGAAAAGTATAGTATAAAAAGTACTACAATGAGTAAAATAGGTAGTAAAAAAGAATAATCTACCCGTTTTTTAACTTTTAATTTGAATTAATATTAACTACCACTACAACACATACCGCCATTTGACAACGCTTTTTTGGGCTTTTTTCGGCGCTCTAAAGCGTCGCCAATTCCTTTCTCGACGCTACAAAAAGCGTGGTCATTAGGGCTTCAGTATTTTCTGACACTTTTTAGCGTTACCCTTGTCTCCGCTTTAAGTTCTCAAGAGCCCCGACAACTTTAAGCGTCATCATTTACCTACGCTTATTTGCGTCTCAATTTTGAAATTGGCGACGCTTGATCTGCACTAGAAAATATTCAAACTACTTTTAGTATTTTGTCAAGATGATTAAATTAAATCATATAGATTATTAGAGGACATCATAAGTCGTGTGTAAGCAACATTAATTTGACTAGATTATATGCGAAACCAAATTTTATATCATAAATTAAAATTGTATTGTCAAATTACATGCTTTTAAAATTCAAAGAACTATTGTACTGTTATAATTATTACATCCGAACAAGAAAAGCCTTTTCTACATCAACAACACGAATACACAAAATATCAAGAACCTATGGCTGATTTGGCATCACGGGGCGCTTAATTAGATTGCTGAAGAGATTGTGCTTTACATACTCAGCGGCACGAGCACCACCATGTCCTGAAACCAAAAAGATATATAGGATGACATACAAATAGGTGGTGTTCCAGGTGGAGTTAACTGTAGTACTATACTACAGTCTTTAAGGTGTTGATCAAACTCATTCGAAAGGTACTCGCCACCACGATCTGATCAAAGTGCTTTAATCTTTATCTCCAGTTGGTTCTCAACCTTCGCCTGGAATTCCTTGAACTTTTCAAAGGACTCACTTTAATGCTATATCATGGGTATAAGATCTGCAGACAAATTAAGAAGTAAAAATTGTAAGTACTTACAAAATCCATAGCAGAAATCAAAATCAACACAATAGCAAATAAAGAGAGCCAGCAACTCATCATGCCGTCAAGGAAACAATTATTTAAACACATACAAAATGATTTAAAGTTATCACCCACAACCTAAATAAAGATGCTAAAGACATTATTGTCTTCAAATGTATAACAAACAAAAATTAGAAGGAACGGTAACAGAAATTACAGCCTCATTGGTACCATATTGCCACAGAATGCAATGTTCATATAAAGACCATCTCTACTCAGAACTCAGTATGGAGAGTCAGGAACACAAGAGCAAATGAAATAGGACTGAAAACATGCTATAAACATATAATACCTATTTTAGCCCAAGGAAAAGAAGTATATTTTAATACCTCGGGTATCAAATGTTTCTGACAAAATAAGCATAGCAGAATACATTATTCTTTCACTTCTAGAGATGCGCAGTTTCTCAGTCAACATTCACTCCCATATAGCATGTAGGTCTTCAAGTACCTAAGAAAAAAGGATGAACAGTAATGCACTCATTAATTGGAGTTTAGGGTTAAGTTTAAACAAAAATTACCTATCTAACTGATGACAATGATGATTAGATAAAGATGGGCGTGATTGAGGTGATAGCAATTAGGAGAGATGAACATTGAATATGAAGACGATAGATGAATTAGGTTGAACAACAATAATGACAGTGATGACAGCAACAACTATAACGACACCAGTATCAATAGTAACTACACCATTACGATGACGATTCCAGATTTCCAGCATATACGAAAGCGGAAAGTAGAATATAAGAAAATGGGGACTTACAGACTAACCAAAGCAGTCAAGAAAGAGTAGAGACACTCCGAAACGGACGCAATGAACACAAAATCCACGGCAAAGAACGTCTCAAATAGAAATTGCTTGGATGTGAATATCAAGAAATTAGGGTTAAGAACCCCCAAAATTTTGAATCAATTGCAGCGAAATACGGATGGACTAAGATAAAACGAGATCAAAATTAAGAAATTAAACACAGTTGTTCATTAGGTTTTGATTAATTACCTATAACTGATGACAATGATGATTAAATAAAGATAGGCGCGATTGAGGTGATGAGGAACTGAGAGAGATGAACATTGAACATGACAATGAATTAGGTTTTGATTGATTAATTAGATAGGGTGGAAGAAAGCAGCAGTTTAATTTTTGGGAAGGCGCAAAATGAAAAGTTTATGTGCGCATAACTAGGGGATGTCAATGGGGCGGGGAGGGTGCAGAGGGGGGTCAACCCGTGCCCGCCCTGCGAACTATAAATGCGCACCCGCGCCCGCTCCGCGACCCGCGCCGGGTTAAACCTTTCAAAACCGTCCCCGTCCCATGGGGACTCGTTGACCCGCCTATCTCCTCAAGAAATGTAAATCGTGAATCGAAAATATACTAGTCGTACTACTTATACAAAAAAAAATCGCAAAATGCCTTAACATTCAATTAACTAGAGTCCCTTGAGCCATGAAATAGTTTTACATACAAATATACCACGAAACACATGTACAAACCGGGAGAGGACCGAAGTGGCCTATCACCGTGCAAATTCTGACAAAGTACTAGAAGAGTAAACAAAACTATAAAACAAATTAACATTGTTCAGTTTTTCAACTTTAGTTCTTCAGCTCCGTTTACCGTTTTAAGTTACACTTTTTTATCTATATATATTACCATTAGATATTATTATTTATTAGGTGGGTATAAGCGGGGCGGGGCGAGCGGGGTGGGTATGTGATAGGTCTCATGTGATACCCGCACCCGCCCCGCGACCCGCGACGAATGATGCTTTTGAAACTCATCCCCACCCCACGACCCACCAAATCAATACCCACACCCGCCAAGACCCGCCCCATTGACATCCTTACGCCTAACTATTGAAAAGTAGCAGTTTTTTTAAGTAGAAATGATTATTATATTATTAGATTAGATATGGAGTGAAAAAGTAGGTCAACGCTTATAAAGAGTCAATCATAAATAGTTGGAAAAGTAAGGGATGTGTTGTAGTGTACTAATATTATATTGACTCATTAATTTTGTGATAAAATAGTTATAAAATACTATAGATTCTATTATTTTGTATTATTTATCTACATATAATTATATAAGTACCAAATTTATAGTTTTGGGACATTTTCTTACGAGGGTGTATATTGGCTGTTCTGAATGACTCAATTAGTTAATTACTAGACCTGGTAAACGGGTCATTCGATTCAGTTTCAGATCAGTTTCATTCGGATCGGGTTATTTCGGTTTACCTTTATTTTCGATTTCAGTTCGGTTCAATTCAGGTCGGAATCAGTTTTCGCTTTTAATCGGTTGTAAATATTTCGGGCCAGTTCAGGTTCGAGTCAGGTTAATTTCGGAACAGATGAGACTCGGGTCGGGTCTATATCAGAGCAGATGAGATTCGATTCGGGCCATATTCGGATCGGATGTCAAGGGATTAATATTGGATTATATTTATATATCAAATATTTCGATTTTGTTTTTGATATAATTATTTGATTTTTGTCCGATAATATTTCAAATTCTTTTAATAGTAATATAATTTGATTCCACATTTTTTTTCTTATCTATTTTTTTTATAATTATTGATATATTATATATACAAATAATTTAAATATGAACGGTCAAACATGTAATACTTACGAATTGCGATTGTTAAAAAGGAAAATAGTTGGTGACTTGGTGTTATGGTGTATACGTGTATTTTTTTTCGACAAAGGTTGTATACGTGTATTGACGTAATGAGTTTTTGATTTTTTAATTTTTATCATTTATTCATTTGCCATTTGCCATTTGCTACTGTTTTACATTTTAGTTTTTAGTTTTTGACTTTTTAATTTTATGTACTTATTTCTCCACTTGATACTTTTAGGATTAATTATTAAGTTGATCAAATTGAGTGTGGATGATCAAAATGTCTACTAAAGGCATCCAAAATAAAAAGATGAAATATATAAACAAACGATTGAAAATTTGTGACGGAAGGGGTATAAATAGACAATATAGATAGATGAACTTATAAGTTATTAAGTATCAAGTGGAGAAATAAGTACATAAAATTAAAAAGTCAAAAACTAAAAACTAAAATGTAAAACAATAGCAAATAACAAATGGCAAATGAATAAATGATAAAAATTAAAAAATCAAAAACTCATTACGTCAATACACGTATACAACCTTTCTCGAAAAAAAATACACGTATACACCATAACACCAAGTCACCAACTACTTTCCTTTTTAATAATCGCAATTCGTAAATATGGTATACAGTCCATAACACGTATACACCATATATTTTGTAAAGATAGAAAGGATATCTCATTTCGGTAAGAAGATCTCTAATTATCCCTAATTAATTAATGAAATTTCCAGATTTTGCGCTTTAAATCTTTGATTAGTTATTTTGTTCATTTAAATCTTTTTTGTCAGATTCTTTTTTATCATTTCGGTTGAAACTGCAGTCAAATATGGTAAAAAAAATTGATTTTGCCTCCAAAAATTGACGAACTAATTATATTCTGCCTCCAAAAATTGTAGATTCTTGAACTATTTTACTGCCAACCATCATTTTACCCGCCAATATAAAAATATGTATATAAATAATTAATTTTTTTTCTTTTGTTTGACAAACGACAATTACTACATTCGGGTAATTTCGAGTTTCGGTTGAATTTCGGTCATCATTAAGCAGGTTGAAAACGGTTCGAGTGTGTTTCGATTCGGGTCAAACCAGTTCGGGTTGAAACAGTTCAGGTTTATTCGATCTCGGGTCTATTTCGGATATTACAAATTCAGTTCAATTTCGAATCAGTTCAGGTCGATTCAGGTTTCGGGGTGAAGTTCAGTTATATCTTTCAGATGTACGGTCAGGTGTCGATTCAGTTATTTTCGATCGGGTTTTCGGGTTCGGTATATTTTTGCCAGGTCTATTAATTACTAATGAGCCGTTTTCAACATAACTATGTTCTACCAAGAGTGTTGGGTAAAAATATTTATATTAATATAGTGTAAAATCATGTAGTAAAAGTGTATATGCAAGTTCAAATTTAATCAGTATTTATATAAATTATCTTTGGTTTGTTTACCTTGTTATTCACTACCTCGGATATTCCGGGATGGTAACAGTCCTATTTATTTGAGAATGTCTTGCTAAAGGCTCTTAAATAAATGGGGGTGTTACAAAGTGGTATCAGAGCAAACGATCCTCAGGCCTCAACTAAATGAATAATAATGAACGTAGGAAGAGTCAAATAAAATGAACCCCGAGATGAAACTGATAGGAGCCCCAAAAAGGAACGGGATGAGTTAGGGGCCCCCTCACACCAAACTTGGGCCCTTTCTGTTCTGTCTCGGGAACCCAATGAGAGTAAATGAAGAGTGGGGTAGACTATATAGTGACCTGGTTATATATGCTAACGTTCTTGCAGGAGAAGAACGAGGTAAGTCGTATGTGAGTCCTGATTAAGGATGTGCGCAATATGAACTGTGGGTTGATAGGGATGATTGAAATGAAATTATCGGAGTTTGAGTGTTGTATTTGTTGAGCCATGGCTAGAGCGATGTGATCATATGACTTTGATAGTTGAAGTGTTCATACGATTAGCTGGAATTGAATGACTATCGTATCTATGTTATATATTGTTGGTATTTGAACATGAATGATCAGACTTATATAAATTAGTAATCCATGTCTAGTGATATGCGGAATGTGTTTCCTAAGCCATGAACGTATATAGTTATGTGTTGCACATACCGTACTTAAGATTTTATGCTTAGTATATGCATTTAAAGTTGTTATGAAGTTCGTAATCAATAAGGGATACATAGTAGTCTCTAGTTAAGTCTCCGTACTTGGATAAGTTGTGATGATGCAATGGGAGAAATTAATTTTTTTTTTTTTCTGATACACGTGTATAACTATCAAGCTATTTAGTTGACCCTATTTCCAGTTTCGAAACATTTACTGCGTTTTCAATGACAACTACAATTGAAATGAGGAGTGAATGTTAATATGGTACAGAGTGGTGTCTATGCTTCAAATGTTTGTCAACGTGTTTTGGAATAAGAAAGGTTGGGTTTAGGTGTAGTAGTGTTTATTTGCAAAGGAACCCAAAGTCTTAATCAATTTTCAGAATGTTCTCTGTTTTGTGTAGGATGTCATTTTACATATGTTCCAAATATGGTTATGACAATTTTATGTATGATCATCTTCTAAGTTGATTTTTCAATGTTTTGGTTTCATATTAATATGAGTTATTTTCTGAGTGAAATAAATCTTCTAGTTGACCGTGGTTGGATTGTTGCTGCACAGTTCCGTTTTGACCCATCTCTGTGTAAAAGAAATCATTTAAAACTTGGTTATTGTTTGTGCATAATTCCACCTTTACTGTTCAGAATATGTGTTTACGTTTTCAAGATCATAGGCCATGTAAAATGTTAATGAGTCGTTATTTAATTGTGATTTTTGCAAGTTGCCGAATTTTATGTTGAATTGCTATAAGTTCTTATCCAGACCGATTGAGTTATGGAAATGGTATTAAATAATTTCCTTGAGATATGCATTCGATTCCTTTCCTATGATTAGTTAGTCCTTTATATTTTCTAAAAGCTATGATCGCCCGCACGTGAGCTAAGCTGTTATTTAATTACGATTTGGTAAGTTGCTGCGTAATGTTTAATTGTTGAAATCGTGAGATATAAAAGTTTCATATAAAAGTTCAACCAAATGTGATTTATGTGATGTGACCACGTGATATCCTGATATGGCATTAGTAACATGAATAATAGGTGTATGGTATGCGTATGAACCCTCACTATATGATTGGTAACCATGTTTATTTCGTCAAGTTTAATATAGAATTGTTTCAATTATATGTCCAATTGTACGACCTCAAATAACTATGTGCTACTCTTATGTGATGTCAAAAGCATGTTTAACAGAGAGGAGTCTTGCCAAGTAGCAGAATGAAATTTAACTGGTAAACTTGTTAACATGATATAGCAATCTAATTGTTATAAGTAATGGTGATTATTTTGAACGATGTGAAACGTGTTGATGTTCTTTCACATATTCAGGGTATATCGTTGTCTAGTTCACTGAGCTAATAATCTTTATAACACCTTCATGTATCATGTTATGTCACAAACTGTATTGCATCTACTATGTTTAAAATCTTATCATAATATATTGAGTTATTAACTGGTCGACATGTGATTTATAGAAGTGCTAAGCTTGCGAAGTCGTTTACGTATCGTTAAATTTGCATAATTCATGGGTTACAATATACCAGAACAACGTCTTAGTAAAGAAGAGTCAGAATGTCCCCGTGTAGCCTTGTTTCGATCTGTAGCTTGTTGCCTTTTAATTCGTATTTATAAATGATCACAAATTACCGCTTCAATGTTTCAAACGTTTCAAAATGTTTTCAACGTGATAAACCATGTTTAAGCTTGATGTTTGAGAATTATGATGATTGTTATGTTAATTAAGTTTACCTTATGCCTTTCCAAAATCTGATTGTTCATTATGACTTTGCTTCGATAATATGTTTATAAGCATGGAAGGTTTTAATTTGTCAATTATGAACTAGGAGTTGCTGATGGCCTACATTAGGATAAATATGTTAAGTTGTGTAAAAATTTCAAGGATATATGTATGTTAGCTGTTATGATTCTGTTTTACTGCGTAACACGATTCTGCAGGTCCAAATACTTTATTATTGTTCGAGGTTATATGTTACATGATAATTGATATGAGTCTCTTTTGAGTACTGATTTGAGTTGAATATTAGTAGTTGTCCTTTTATTTTGATAGTTAAAACTTTCTATTGATGTGATAATTCTTTTGTTTGTGAGACGGGAAGACTTTTAGTAATTGGTTAGCCTGAGTTATGTACAAGTTCTTGTTTTATGACGTACACATCCTTGTTTTATGAATAGTGGAATGATAAGTATATATACAAGTATGTCAACGAACTTGGGAGGTAAGTACTGAGGAGATTGAGTTACTCGCGGGTTTCGAACAAAGGCCATGGTTGGTTTTGTTTTGGGTTTGAGATTGCAGTACAGTGTTTCATCAAGTTGTCGCATTCTTGTGGAATATTTGATAATATCGATATTGAAATCGAGATGAGAACGAATTGGTCATTGGTATTGAGTTATGAGTTTGAAATCGATATTGAAATGGAAGTGTTGGTTTGCTATTTTATTCCGCCAGTTCACTCACCCCTTGTCTTTGGTCTTAGATTTGACGATGAGTGCGATACTTGGTTACTTGGAGTAAGATGGTATGAAGTTACGGGGACGTAACCATGTTTTTAAGGAGGATAGGATTGTAAAATCTTAATTCTTTATGATATGGCTGGTTGTTATGACATGGCTAATTGGTATGTTGTAATTGTTTGAATATACTTAATAATCTTGTTTATTCATGTTAGGCATTCTATTGTGTTTCGTAAAGTATCCTTTAATTTAGTTATACGTTAAACTTTGGGGACAAAGTTTTCTTAACAAGGGTAGAATGTAACATTTCGTGTTTTAAAATATTCTGATTAGTTTCGATGTGATGGAGTGTCACCCTTCGAATTCGTTATCGGTTTGTTAACCGCTGGGTGAGAACTTCGGGACGAAGTTCACTTTAAGGGGGGAAGACTGTAATACCCCGTATTTTATTATTATATTTATTGTTTATATTGATCGTGTTTGAACAGTAGTGTTCAATAATTATAGTTAATCTTCATATTTGAGTGTTGGGACGATTATATTCGATAATTTAATTATCGAATAAGTGATATGTTATATTTTACATAAATATTTTTTATATTCTTTTATACGACGTTAATTAAGGACCGAGTATGCGAATTATTCATCGAATATGTTTCTTATAAAATAAGTAATGTTTTATGTGGTTTGTGGGATTCGAACTAGGGACCGTTGGCACACATACGAGTCTTGGGCCTCGTTTTGTGTGCGCAACACAAATAGCCCACCTCGTTCTAACCCTAGAATTGAGATAATCACCTCCCACCAGCCTGCTGCCTGCCGTCACTTAGGCATCACTTTTGTATTGTTTTACCCTAATTCAAACACCACCACCACCACACTTTCATAGCCGCCACATCCAAGAATAAGGAGAGGGGTCCACGCGGTGGTCTAGGGAGGTCCAAGGGTGGTCGTTTGCGCAGAGAAGGAGGTACATTCATAAGACCTGTCGTTTCTTCACCGGTTTTGTATTTTCCTTCCTATATTTTTTCATCAGTTTTTATTAGTGTTTCATGATTAATAGTTCCTGGTGATTGCTTAAACTTAATCTGGGACGTATGGTGTTTGTATGTTGATCATTGTGATGGAGTCGTTGGCCATCTAGGGCTGTCGTGGGTAGAGGTTGTCGCCGGTGTCAACAAACCCCTGTTTCGTGTTATCAGAATAGGGTACCTGAGTATACATGTTTGAACCTTAATTCGAACAAGTTCCTGGGTGTTGTTGTTATGGGTGTTTGAGTAGTTGGATGGGTGGTAGTCGGGTGGTTTCTATGGTGGTAGTCACGGTGGTTACGGGTCGTCGTGTCAACCAGTAGCGTGGGTCTCGTTTTGGGGTCTGTTGTGTTAAAAACAGAGCAGTTTCGTATCAGTCACTTCTGGATGGTTGTTTGGTGGCGGTCGTGGCAGTTGACGGCCACTGACTTCCTTCCTGGAACCACCGTGGCTTAGAGGCGAGCCTGGTGGTGCCAGTAGGGAAGCCAGCGGTCCCAGTTGGTGTTGGGGATGGCGTTTGTCGGGGCAGCTGGTCGCGGTAAAGGGCGTCGAAGTCAGGGACTGTTGTTTTCGTTTCTCGCGTGAGTAGTGTTGCTTATTAGTATTTTATTAGGCTCCTTGATTTAGTTTGGTTTACTTTTTTTATATAAAGCTCTTTTTATTGTCTTGACTATTATCTTATTATTATTATTATTAGTATTATTATTATCATTATTATTATTTATTTTTAATACTTGTAATTATTGTGGTAATGATTTGATAATAGTATGATTTGATTTAGTGGTAAATATTGTTTAACAAAAATATTGTAATGTTAGTGGTGTTGTTTTCATCGTTATGAGTTCCAAATGGTTCGACAATTTATCTATCGAAATAATGAGTATTACTATTTGTAGTATTTATGTTGTTGTTATCATTTGATTAATACGTTTACAATGTTAATGTAGGGTAAGTTATTAATAATGTTTATGGATAGCTAATGTTTGTTTATGAGCAAGTTGTGATGTTATATGGTGATAATTATTTATATGTGGTTAAGTTTAATAATTGAGAACATGATCAATGATTTTGTAGTACTTTTTGGGCAAGGTTTCTATTTCGGGAAAGTTTCTATTACAGGAAACTTTCCACTTTTGGGAATTTCTATATTTAGTATGTCGTTACTATATAAAATAGGGGTCTAGTGGAGATTTATTAATTGTTAAATAATATTTATTAGGTGACGGTTTCTGCGTGGAACATTACTAGCAGCTGTTGGTTATCTTTCTACAAATTGAGGTAGGGGAATACTACTTATATGAGATGTGTAATCTGTTTATTGGTTGATATTAACTATGTTCATCTGTATCGTTATATGATTGGTATATTGTGATATATAATTCTGTGATACGATATGGTGCGGAGATAAAGGGTCTGTGTTTGGTGCGGAGATAAAGGGTCTGTGTTTGGTGCGGAGATAAAGGGTCTGGGTGCGGAGATAAAGGGTCTGTGTTTGGTGCGGAGATAAAGGGTCTGTGTTTGGTGCGGAGATAAAGGGTCTGTGATATGGTGTGGAGTTTATTGGGTCTTGTGATCGGTGCGGAGTTTATTTGGCGTTGGATCGGTGCGGAGTATTTTATATTGTTGTCTTATTTATCTTTCTACTCAACCTCGCGGTTGACCCTGTGTATTCGTGTGACACCTACGATGATCCGGAATGGGGAGTAGATTTTACAGGTCAGTGACAGATGGACTAGGAGCTTGGGCGTGGAGAGAGACATGGCGTGGACCTACTTAGAGTTAGATCACATTTAGATATCGTCAGTTGTACTTTCATTTTATCAAGTTTGGAACTCATAACTGTTGTAAGACCAAGTTCAAATTTAATCAGTATTTATATAAATTATCTTTGGTTTGTTTACCTTGTTATTCACTACCTCGGATATTCCGGGATGGTAACAGTCCTATTTATTTGAGAATGTCTTGCTAAAGGCTCTTAAATAAATGGGGGTGTTACAGTGTCGATGTCAGTGAGACATGTACCTTTTAATTTAATGTTAAAAGTATAATAAACGTTGAATTTTAATTCAATATACTTTTATTTGTATGTATAAAAAAATATTGTACATTTATATTTAAATGAAATAATACTACAAATATAAAATTTAAAGTAATTATTTATATATATTTTTTACATATCCGTACCATTTTAGTCTTTTAGACTCTTTTAGACGGGTCATAAACTAGTGAAAACAATACACATGGACATGGTCGTAGCTTAAGGTTGGTTCGTTAGAGGGGAGGTTAAAGAGGCAGGCGAAATCCTGAAAAAGTGAAACGTGGCGAGCATGTAATGCAAACATATATAGGAAGGAGTATGCATTAGATTTAGAACACATAATGCATGCAATTCCAAAGTTAAACCGTGAAATCAAACTGCCTACAACACCTAGCTTTGATTTCATTTTGCAGCTGGTTCATGACTATCAAAATCAACTACTTCACATCCTTACTAATACCCTTTCTCATTCTTTAATCCCAGGTAATAAACCCTCTTTTTTCATTCTCTCTCTCTCTCTCTCTCTCTGTATTTTTTGGGTTAATTTTCTGGGTTTTGGGAGAAATCAGGAATTATGTGGCCTCATTTCTTTAATTATTTTTGTGGGTTTTGAGTTATCATCCATATTTGTTCTTCTGAATTTTGCAATTCTCTTACGATAACGTGTTTACCACCTATCACCGCTACAAGGTTGAAGGGGGTTGTCACTAAATTATATGAAAAACACAAGTTAGTTTTCGGTTAAGATGAATTATGTAAGCCAAAAATGACTCCAACCTCTTCTAACAAATGACTCATACGTGAGATGAGAATTGCGATGGAGGTGTATTGTATATTTGTATGGAATTCAGTGAATGGATGTGGGGAATAACAAAGAGTGAATTTTGATTATGGGTCATATGTAACAGCTTCCTTGATGAAATGATGGGACCCCTGCCTTCAGACACAGAGCTATGGACTTCAATTGAAGTAAACGAAACCCTAATAATTCTAATATTTCCTAATAATAATAATTAAGATGACTGTTTCTTTCTTAAAGGAAATGAGGTTGGCTCGAGCACTCTGAGATCAGAGGCGCTGTTTTGGCTTCCTGAAGCTTGTTCGGAAGAATAAGGGGACCTAACATTTAAGACTATGTAATAGTAGAATGTTCGACTATGGTGTTTATAGTGTATTCCTATTCATTGTCGGGAGGTCCTGTGGAAAAATAGCTCGACGCCAGGATGATAAAAAGCTTAATGCCTATCATTCTTATTGCTAGACCAAAGCTTAAGACTCAGAGGGGGTTGCTGCCGAGGTTTCAACTTAGCCATGGTAGCCATAGCTGCTGGAAGTAATCCCAGTGTAAACAACTTTCACTAAGCAATGTAAGTATGTAACAACATTACCTTGTTGCCCTGGCCAAGGGGTTCCAGCCGTAGAACGGGTTACGTTACGTCTATGTTAAAACGCAGAACATGTTTCATGTTTCTGAATTGTATTGTGTCCTCCACTTTTCATGAATCTCAACCACTTCATCACCCTTTTTTGCTTTTGTTTTAACATGCTCCAACCCCAAACAATTGTCACCCTTATTGTTTCCTGCAACATTAATATTATTTTTTAAGTGTCAACAATTCATAATACTCTTTATGCCTCCCATCCATAGTTCTGTAGGGAGTGACTGCCCGTGTAAGATGTGCAGGAAACAAATCCATTACTATTTCAGTCAATAGGCAAGCAAGAAATGCTATCTTACAAGCTTCTTCATGGACCAGCAGTCACTGTTGCAGGGGGTTTTGCGTTGCTCGCATTGCTGCTCTCCATCATTCTCATTTTCCAACATCTTCGATCATATAGTAATCCTGCTGTATGTTCCTCGCCTCTCTTTATTCAATAATTTACTGCCTTTAGGCAACATTTTTGCATGAATTTTCTGTATACAACACCTCACTATTCAAGTACAATTCAGTAATAGGCTTAATGCAATCAACTCTTACCAAAAGCAAGTCCCAAACACCCAACAGATTATTCTAGCTTTATCCATTTGGCTAGGATTCCGAACAGTTGTTAGTCTGATTTTGCAGTTAGCTTACAGAAAAAATTTAACGGCCAATTGCTTGCCTGGATTTAGCCCAAGTTCTAAATCGTGCTAGTGTGTAGATTATTCAATGTAGCTCATAGCAATTTGTTCCCGTTAAAAAAACAGATGATCAGATTACCGCTATTTTTTTTTTGGGTTCTTTTCTTCGTTGTTTAAATGTGTGGCGAAGACTCATTTAATATGATACATATTCCTCAGGAACAAAAATGGATTGTAGCTGTGCTTCTGATGGTTCCAGTTTATGCAACTGAGTCAGTAAGTTTGATTAAACTTTTGCACAATAGACGACATGTTTAATGAGGTAGCAAGAGACACTAATCGGACCACACATTTTTTCATGAACGGTCACAAAATGTGTGAAAAACAGTGAACATCAAGGTCAATACAGGGATATGTCTCATCACTTCTGTTACATTTAGATCCGTGGGGTTCATCCCAGACTCCCAGTTATTTTGTAGCATCTGACTATGGTGGTGAATCTATTTCATCTTTAGATATTTATTCCCCAAGTCTATGTAGAATAAAGTCAAATTTGTCATGTTAGATTTATCCAAATAGTGACTGGCATATCATACATTGGAGGACATATTGTTTTTGCACTTACCTGTACTGTGCCGTACTGGTTTTTTTCTTTTCCTGTTACCTTGGCTATATTTGCTCTTTTGACCAGTGAACACTTTTTATCCTGTGTGTTCTTAAACGATTCTGTTACTTTTCCGTATTTGACAAAAGTTCTTGTGGAAGGCATCTGATATCTAATTTTCCGTTCCAGATCATATCCTTATCTTACCCGAGGACTTCTCTTGCTTGTGACATCTTAAGGAATTGTTATGAAGCATATGCTCTGTATGCTTTTGGGAGCTATCTCATTGCGTGTCTCGGTAAGTTTCACGATACTTCTTATGTTTATCCCATATGATGATAATTCTAGCTTATGAGCCGCTCATTGTCGCATAGAACTATAGAAGTTCACAAGTTCAAGTTGAGTGTACGTTTTTTAGATGAGTATTGTGCCTTGTTCTTTTCAATGAAGATGTCCATTTATAGTGGAGCCAGAGATTCATTTTTTCAGCTGAAGTATGATGGCAACAAAGCCAAAAGGCTCATTAACTATACACGCTTCTTATATTAAAAAGAAACATTAGGACAATGCGATTCTCCATGCTAGTTCCATTATACGTCAACACAAATCTCTTTTCATTTTCAATGAAGAAATCCTCGTACTTTGCCATATTCAGAAGCCAAAGTGGCATTAAGGCATTGAGGTGCTCAGGTGATTTAGTTCTTTTCATCGAAGACATCTTATTTCAGGTGGAGAAGAGAGAGTTCTCGAACTATTAGAGAATGAATCAACAAACGTACTGAAGAAGCCACTTCTAGAAGAAACAGATGGAAAATCGAAGTCACGTAACAATAAATTTTGCAACTTCTTTCTCAAACCATGTGCACTCGGGGAGCGATTGTTTTCAATCATCAAATTTGGTCTGGTGCAATATGTAAGCGAGATATACTTTATTCCTGTAGCCTGTAGATGCTTCAAAATAAGTTTCTGACTAACATGAGCTTAGTAACCAGATGATTCTGAAGACAGTTTGTGCATTCCTGGCTTTTCTTCTGGAAGTCTGTGGCGTATATGGCGACGGTGAGTTCAAGTGGCACTACGGGTATGTTAGCCATGAACTTTTCATTTTCTGTAGTTATTAATGATGCAAACAATGTTTTAAGTGAAAACGAGTTTGTACCACCCACTGGTATTGTCGTATTGACATAAAAATATAAAATAATATATCAATATAATATGATCCTCACAGTATGCTAAATCACTAATATATATTGAGTATATTTAATGATATATGGTGGTCCGGAAACTCAGGAACACCTTTTGAAACCTATCACTTTCATTCTTAGTTCGGGCAAAATTTGTATTTTCATAGCTCTGAATTTTTATATCAGCTATAATCTTAATTTCAGGTACCCGTATATTACAGTTGTATTAAATTTCAGCCAAATGTGGGCTTTATATTGTCTAGTTCAGTTTTATAATGTGACTCATGAGAGACTCAAAGAGATTAAACCGCTTGCTAAGTTTATAAGCTTCAAGGCTATCGTGTTTGCAACCTGGTGGCAAGGTGTGGGGATTGCTATATTGTGCTCTCTACGAGTTCTGCCAAAAGAGGGGAAGTTTCAGACTGGGTTGCAAGATTTTCTCATCTGCATTGAAGTACGTCTATTGCTTTACATTACTCGATACTTCACTTTGACGGGTCAACATGTCATGAGATTCGAAAATACCTTTTAGTCGAGAAAATTGGTCTATTAACCTATGTGTCTGGTTGATGAACAATGAGGGATTTCATTTTACTTTTACAAAAGACTCATATTATATTTTACTACGTATAATAGAGCCTGTTATAAATAACCAAGTTATTTTTTCCTTTGCAGATGGCGATTGCAGCTATAGCCCACACTTATGTTTTTTCTGCAACACCTTATCGTTACATATCCTTGTCTGAGTATGGAGAAATCACTGCTCATTCTGAGAAAACTGTGGTAGAGATGGAGGAAGGGAATGACAAGGGGACAACTGTGATTGAGGAGACAGAAACCGAAGTGAAAGCTCCTGGGACAAGCATCAAAGAAAGTGTCCAAGACATTGTAGTCGAGGGTGGTCAACAGGTATGAATATCTACTACTCCCTTCACCCCATCTATATTGTCCCTTTTAACTATGATGGTTAGCTGATGTTAACTTTGGCCATTGGTTTCTCATAATATACACTAACGAAAGGTTAACAACTTTTTAAAAATGATTATATGAAAATAGTTGTTTTGATAATCCAAATGTGACAAATTTTATATTGGATCTCAACACATTAGGGAGGAGTTAATGGTGAAATTTGACTAGTTCACACACAAAAGTCAATTGGGAACAATGTACATGGAATGGAGGAGTCAGGAGTACTAGCAGACCAAAAGACTGGTCCATCTGTATTTACTTGTTTGTAAATGTAGGATTTTATATGATAATGACTAAAGATCTTTAATCGAATCTATAATGACAGGTTGTTGAGGATGTGAAACTAACATTAAATCAGGCGATGAAGCCCGTCGAGAAGGGCGTAACGAAAATACAAGAGAGCTTTCATCACATAACAGTGGGTTCTGATGACAAGAAAGGTTCTGAGTTAGAGACTGAGGAATGCATTGAGGAAGATGATCAAGGTGGTGAGCTTCATGTACATTCGGAACAGACGAGAGTCTCTGAAAATGTGAATGAGACTGAGAAGTAACCAGATTGTATTGCATTCAGTGCCCCTTGTCAATATAATGAATTATTACTGGTTGTTTTAGCTATGATAGGGAAACCCTATATTGTGTTGAGATATTGTTACTTACAAGTTGCTTATCTCAGATTTATTGTCTACTACACCACCCGGGCAGGGCGTAAGCATTTTCATTGTATTGTTACCAGAGCGGCTGTTGGTAGCAAGTATTTGTTTAGTTTTATAATTGTATGGTTACCCTTTTCGAAGTTGGGTCGAGTAGAACCCCCATTGGTGTATTGCAGTTGCTGCAAGCCTGCAACAATACTTACCCCAGCGGTTGCTGGTTGGTCTTGCGTGGTACTGTTACATGCTTACATGTATAGAAGTGATAAAGTGATGGAACCAAGGTTTTTAGCATAGAATGAGGACAGGCAATAGATACTTCAATTTGCATAAGAAACTAGTTAAATGCTGCATACAACACAGAATAAGATTGTTTTATATATACAATACTTTATTGAGCTTGTGTTACCGTGAGTCCGTGATAAAACCTCTTATTAAGAATTACCATAGTAAATTTTGGTCACTTGATCGAGGGTTCATTGTTCAGTCCCTATGCATCGCAAATCTTCACAAGGCATACATTAAAACTTCGATCTTGATTTTAAACCATCTTTACTGCTTCGGTTGTACGTATACAGGAGGAGGTCGTTTCGATGATGCAAACTTGCTCAGGCAGCAAAGAAATCGCAACTCATCCATCACTTTTCTCTATAAACAGTATACCGACCTTCAAACAATATGCTACCTTACGTATAAAGCCAAATATATATACGTTTACTTACAAAAAAAATAATCACTATCAAAGTCAATTGACTCGACGCGGCCTATACAGAGAATCAAACCGTTTCTCCGAAGCAAACTACTTATCAATCATTCCCAGAACAGCAAATAGCCGAACAGCATTCAAGGCAGCCAAAACAGGCTAACGCAGTGCAAGCCTGAGTGAGAACAATCGCACATTGATTGCTCATCTTGGAGCATATCTGTATGCAACACATACAACAACAGTATCCGCACATTCTCGTGCAGCAATCCGATGCTGCCTTGACAATGATCTCAGCTGCTTCCGGTGGTTTTGGTTCGTTAAATCCAGGTGAGATGTTTTCTGTCGTTGCCTTCACATTTCCGAATCCGATGCCTATGTTTTTCAGTACTTTGACTTTCTTTGGCTTGGGCTCTGTACCAGCTGCTTCCCCTTTGCTAGGTGATTTTTTCTGATCACAGTAAAGTTGAAAAATTGGCAAGAGTATTGCCGCATAGGCCACACAACCCACGTGGAAAAATAAACATACCAACAAAAGAACCCTTGCTAAAATCAAAAGTTTTCCTCCCCACTTCCCCAGGAAAGTTTATGTTCTCTGGGAAATACTGAAATGTAAGGGGTTCTAACCATGGGGCGGATCCAAGGGGGAGCCAGAGGGTCAGGTCAAGTGCCCCTCATGAATTTCAAGAAATAAATTTATATAAGTATCTAAATTAGACACTAAGTTATTATGGCATAGTTGGTAGATGTATTGAGTTTTGTTTAGGAGAAACGGGGATCAATTCTTATTATTAATACATGTTTTATAAATGTTTTTTGGGCTCTAGCCCATGTGTATTTGTCGATTATTTGAAATATATATGAAAAAATTGTTTCATAAAAGATTTGAACCCCTAACCTTCAAATGACTTACCAAGTTCTAAACCATTGAACCACCTACTCTTGTTATTAAATCAAGTACTAAGGGGGTGTTCGGTTAGGTGGATTGGAATGGAATGGATTCTAGACATTCTAGTGTTTTGTTGAGACATTTTGGAATAGATTTAGAATCCATCGGGATTCTCATTCCACCCCAACCCCCTGGAATCCCATACCCACCTCCTTCCCCTAGATTCAAACTTCATTCCTTTACGTTTATTTTTCTAATGAACCAAACATGTTTTGAAAGGTATGGATTTAGAACCCCATACCACTATGGTTTCTCATTCCAATCCATTTCATTCCTAAAGAGTGAACCAAACGACCCCTAAGTGTGTTATATTCTACAAAAAAAATATTATTTTTACATGTATTTAGAATTTAAAGTATTTTAGAGAATATATTTCTTTTTGAAAAAAGATATTTATAAAACCAATTATTTTTTTCATTCTTTTACTTTATAGTAACTAGTTTCGGAAAAAAGAAATTCAAAAGATAAAAATGTTGCCTTAGAAGTGCGTAAATAAAGCGTCAAATTTAGTTCCCCCTAACATTAAATTCCTAGGTCCATCACTGGTTCTAACCCATTATTTGTACCACTGTTGCATGGTTCGTCTCATCGGTTCAAGGAACATGCTGAGCTCAACTGGGTGTCTGGCAGTCTGGGTTTATAAAGAATTTTAGTGACCTAGTTACTTTGTGAATGTCCATCCCCCGCCCCTTGAACACTACTGGGTGTCTGGGTTTAATATAAAGAATTTTAGTGACCTAGTTACTTTGTGAATGCCCATCCCGATATGAACATTAGTTTGAGGATCGGTCGCCCACACCTTGAACCACATACATCCAAACGACGAAAAATAGATAGAAATACTTGCGAAAAATTCAAGTATCAGATAAGGTATATCTCCATTTATCTTCTCACTCCCCACTCACCCAGGATGGGTTGGGGGTGGGATGAGGAGCAAAGTTCTACTCCCACCTGATTACTGCTGTGCCAAAGTCTTAGCCTGATTATACTTAACCCTAATTATCACTGGGTCGTTGCGATGATATTAAATCCAAGTTACCACGACCATTTATGGGGTAGTATCATCCGCATTTATAGCATAATGACCGAGATCAGAATGAGATTTGGTACCATGGTTGACACAAGAACTGTATGTCTAAAACTTCCAAATATTAAAAAGGCCTATTGTAGGCTAAAAATAGCAAAGAGTACAAAATACTAGGGTAGGCGTAGGAAAGGTCCCAATACCTTCTTAGCTTCAGAGTCTGCCTCTTTCTTCAAGGTCTCAGTTACAAATAAGGCCATAGATGTATACTCTGAGACAATGCTATTCCGGATGCTCATATTTGCTACCTGCCAAATCATTTCATTCAGTCTACAATCATTCCCATAAATTATATAGCCATCCAGGAGCAAATCATGCTATTGTAGCTCCGATAATGTAACTTATAAATAAAGCCCACTTAAGAGACTCTCAAACTTTTTCAAGAACGTCCAGCATCATAGAATGATTCATGACATCAACCTATGAATTGGATGCATAAGAGAACCAAACAAATATAACGGCAGCATGAATCAAGGGAAACCCAAGATGCCCCCATATAGAAATACCAATGCAAGAGAAGTTTCTTGCCCAAATCCTTATTAGTAAAAAAATAACATACGGTTCTTGAGCATGCTGATTGTCAAAGGTTGTAACTCCCACAGCTCAAGTTTTTTAGATATGGTATCATATCAATCTAAACTTTGGAAAATCTAAAATAAATACACATTCTTCTTACCTCTTTCTAGAAGAATGGTACAATATGATACAATGTTCCTGAATTCCTCATACGAAAACTTCAGCGCATGTAATCACATCAGATATTTCAAACACTATGCTAAGATTTTGTTTAGCAGAGCAAAACATGGCATAGCATGAAAATAACGGCAGTGCGTGTAATCACATCAGATATTTTAAACATTAACATTGTAAGAAACTGTTCAGCAGATCATAGGTATGAATATGCAGATCCACAAACATTATTTATACAATACATATAGATGTTTCTAGAATTCTCGAGGCACTGTAATCTCAGATGGTCACAGCCAAAGCCAGTAAGCCACATACCTTTGACTCAAGTTGTTTACTCTCTAAAAACCATGCTTGAGAGGTGTATATAATTATTTGCTGCAATGCCAGTATCTGTAAAATACAAACGCCAACAAGAAATGTTTAAGAATAGAAGTCCTAAAATATAAAAAATAAAATAAAAGTTCGAATCATTTGATGAGCTCAACCCATGCTCCATTAGGAAGCTGTAAAAAGTATAAACATCCACTTTTTAATTTTGAAGGCATCCAAGCTATTAATATACTAACCCAGCCAAATAATTAAGTCATTAAATCAACCAAATGGCTCATTTTGAAATACAATGTCATAAAATTTCATGGAAAAAATCAGCATCGCTCTGACAAAACTCAAAAAAGGGGAACTGATTTAAACTTAGTCCCTCAATAGATAAGCTTTGAAAGAATATGAGACCTCAAATGTGGTTCTGTTGACAGGAGGGAAAAGGGATGTGCACTATTAATTTATATTCTGGCACCCCTAATACCCCAAGTTTGAACACTACCCTTGATAAACCCAAGCTTTTGTTTGTCGTAGCATCACGATAGAAAATACATCAATTAATAAAACAGAAAACAATCAAATCAGAACAACAGCAACACCATACTCTTTCAAGTGGTATTCCCTTTGCCTTGGTGACCTTTAAATCCACTTCGTATCTTGTCATGTCTGCAACAATACCGCTCACTTTGACCACCTCAGGAAAGTCTCCTTTATACCTTCCCGTTATTATCAATGGGCCTTCTGATGAGAGGTCCGGCACACTTGTTGGATATATCTGAGATTTCAGTTGGAAGTAAACAGATCGTAAGACAAGCTCACGAAAAAACAAAAGGTAAACTAGCAGGAGCCAGGAGGTTTATTACATCTCAGGCAGAGAATAATAAAAGCACCAGCAGAACGACAGCAGCAAAAAATACATTCTTGATGAAGAGCCAAATACAGTGTCTAGGTATGGAACTTGGCTCCGCTATTTTTTGAGAAATTGTTAGTTGAGACCCCACAGGCTTCTGCAATCTTATCATATAGGATGCAATCGTATGTGATTTTTCTATATAAGACCCAAGTAATCTTCAATAATGGTTCCTAAGGCTTACATATCCATGCCCTAAATTTGAAGCTATGCCAATGAACGTCATAGAAATCAATCCTTCTCCCTTGACTTTTGCATAAAGTGACAAATAGGAAATTGCCAAGACATTTAAGTTTCGATACTCCAGTGTAATTGCGCAAATTTTAAGGTCCCATCTATTCCATGTGATCTCCGATGCAAAATTGTGCCAATAATTGGGTCTCCACTGACAGTGGCTCACTCATATAGTTTTAGTTCCAACATATATTGTTCAATTGATCTCATATGCAAACTAAACAAACTAGCTGCATAACACTCACAGTTGATTGACAAATTGCGGTTTACAGGGTACTATGCGACTGTTTTCAAGCATAATTCGTCATTCATTTAGGTTTGGTTCACAAGAAAACTTCTCAAACAGATTTGTGCTGATCTAAGTTACAAATCACAATTTATGTCACACATCTATCAACCTATCACGCTGTTTGCTGAAAGCGTGTGATGTAAAACTATCATTTAGCTTATTGTTTGTTTCATGCACTCAACACACTTGTGGCACACTATCTACACATCCAAACATAGAATCTTCTGAGACAATGTCATGAAGTATCAAAGTCCATAAAAAAGAAGGCAAAGGTGTACCTCAACATCATTAAGTTCATCTAATGAGCCAAGAGTCATATTTGCAAATAGAGCTGAAGAAGCCTTATTAATTAGTCTCTGGAACCGAGTCTCTATGCCATCTGTGGAGACAATAAACAAGGATTTTACAACCAAAATAGACATGTCTTGTACAATACAATATTTGGCTAATATTAAAAATTAAAAGGCACATAATAACCATTGAGACTCTATGGTTATTGGTTAATATGTTGAAATCCAAGTAATAAGAACAACTGCCAAACTTGCAGAAACATAAGGTAATAAGAAAACAGACTGGCTAGTCAGAAAAGGAAAAAAAATATGTGCATTATGTCAGAGTACTATGATGTATGATCACAAATTATGATAAATTGATAACCCCTCCCCTCAAACCAATAAACAAAAGGATGCCTTAAAGTCAATCACGGAAGTAGAATAATAAAGAGAAGCTAATTGTCATGACTGGCTGTAGAAAAAACTAGAAACAACTTGAAAAAAATATTTCCGCAGAGCAACTAGCGACAAACATATTGACTAAATCAGAAAGTAAAGACCGCTTAGACCGGTATCAAACATCCTTCACATGTTTGGTGATTTAGGATACAGCCATAGTAACCAACCTGTCTCATAGGCAGCATCATAAAGACCTCTTCCAATCATTGCCAGCATTCTCAAAAAGTAATGATTACAATATAAACCTGCATTTCACAAGGTGTCAAATTGAAATTAACCAATCAAAAAATAAAAATTTAAACGTTTTAAGAAAGAGAAACACCAATTTGCTTCATCATTCAGAAATCAGCTTAGCAACCAGATAACGGTTTGAGGAGGTTGAAATAGAACTCTTTCATTACACTAATAGAAAAACTCTTTATAAAAGACTCACCAACGTGACATCTGCACAACCTGAGTTACTTCACGCTCAAGTAAACAGACAATAAAGCATGCAAAAACCACAAAGACTCACATGAATTTATCTAGCTATTTAAGTGCGCCTTGTTGTAGTGAAGGTTGCAGTAAGTAGGGAGAAATTCATAATGTGCTGCTTTTTTGTAGACTAGTAACTCCATAATGTGAAGTTTCAGTTATTTCACATAGGATAGATTTCCTCGCACCAAAAAAAAGCCATAAGATAGATTTCCTCCTCTTTGAACACAGCAATTTCTGCCCTGTGGTCTCCTATATGATGGTCATTAATTTATGTCCTATATTTTCGTATGAGTGTCACACTTTTAAGATCGCATTGTTGAAAACAACCAATGCACAAGTATTCTTTGAATTTCAATCTAAGAAGGAAGTGCTTTATCTACCAATGCCAAAGGTATGTATGCGCGGACATATTGATTTCATATTGGATAGATGGCTCTTCACATCATTACATATACGTCTCTCATCTTCAACAGCCCCATCAGTGATCATAATAACCATAGGTAATGCGTCACGTGTATCTGACAACATCTCCAATGCCTGCGAGAAAAACAGGATGTTTAATCAATGTCTATTAGTAGAAGAAACATGAAGAATACACTATATCTGGGTCAACTCAATACATCTAAAATGAAAATGATTTGGCTGCCCTATAATGGAATATTCTGTCGAAGAATTTTGTAACAGCTCAAAAGAACCGTGATGGAAATTTATTGGACTCCATTCCGGACAAATTAGAAACATTAATGTAGCAGCTCATAGTAATCAGAAAATTACTTGGTAGAGACCGTATGTCTCTCAATTTCTCAGAACCCTTTCTATTTTTCAAAACCCTATTATTTCCCAAAGTGAATTCCTTTTACCGTACGTAGTAGTGTATCAGCTTATATCATTTGTGACCACCGACATTACTTTTGTTACCTTTTTACTATAAATTGTGAAAGGATCTCACAATAATCTCTCATGAGACTTAAGACCGTTATCAACATCAGCTAGGGAGTAGAGCTGACCGTCTACCAACAATGGTGGTGGTATCCCAAAATTTATTTTAAACCTTGATATTTACTCCCTCCATAATTTTATAACTTCCTACTTCATTTGCTACAAAACCTAAGGAAGCCGATTATATGTGGCTAGTTGAAGAAAGATGCGGGTAAGAAATGATATTGACCACAACAGACAGAAAAGAGAAAAGAATCAAAGTAGGATTTTTAAGATGAACAATTTTTAAAAGAAAAGTAGGAAGTTTAAAAAGTGGATGGAGACGATAGTAGATATATGTTTGAAATAACTCTACCTTCTCCTTGAGAATTGCTTTTATCTGTGGTCGGGTTTCATCTCTTCATATGAGAGGTTTGAGAACAACTCTTATCAAGAAAATGTGAAACATCAGACAATAAATGTGTAAGAGATAAAAAGTCCCTAAATGGGAATTATTTAATTAACACCGCCCCATAGTCAGCCTGTTACAGGAAATTCTGATCAGTAACTGAAGACAAACCTTGTTTAATGCAAGAGAAATGTTGGTGCCATCTCCTGCAACAAAGTTGGTGTCCATCCACTGCACAGCTTCTTCGATTGTTTCTCTACTAGCAATCTTCATGGATAATGAGAAGGGGCAGATACTTCCATGAAAACCTATTATGTTAAATGAATCTTGTGGATTAAGCTCAGATAGAGCATCACATAATGCTCTTTTTGTTGTCTCGAGTGGCTTTCCTTGCATGCTTCTACTAGTATCAATAACATAAATAATTTTCCTGGGAAAAACCTGATAAGTGGCAAACCAATTTAAAATTAGATAGCAAACAAAGAGATTTGAACGACAGAGAGAAAACTGGAAGAAGGAAACATAAGATATAAGATTAATGTGCAAGACTCAGAAGTCAGAGCCACACATTTCTTGATAAGATGACTAAGAATGGGTCAAAAGTTAAAAATCCAAAACTAAAACAACCAGCACCCAGCAGTAATCCTTTCACAGCGTTAATATTTCTTACCAAACGGTAGCAACTTCAACAAGGACTATCTAACTAGTAACTACCATTGTACTCCCAAGTAGTCATCATCATAAATGCTCAAGAATATTAGCAGAAAAACATATTAGAACATTCCAATTCCCAAGCTCAAAACTTCAAATGGAGAGCGGTAGTTGAAATGCTGAGCCTTAAAACTTCAAACAGACATCAATGTTTTTAGTCCAAACCTTTTTGTTTCGATGGCTTCCTGGAAGAATGTGCACGCAAAAGATATCTCTTTGATCAATATCATCCACTGATGGAGATTGCAGAAGCACGCTGCCTGATATATGACTACAAGGAACCTGGCAACAAATAACAAAATTTAGGAAACAATATGAATGCAAATTGGTGTTCAAGGATACACAAGAGTAAATGAATCTAAAGCACTATTGTATTGGAAATTGTTAACTTTGGATTAGAGGTATTACACTGTATGAGAAGCTAAAGTCCATACTTGACCACAAAAGAACATCTGATTCATACAAGAATGAAAGACTATCGACATGCCGCTTTCTTTCCTGAAGTAGGAATAAATTAATCAGGAAACCGCTCCTTATGTCACTACATTATAATGAATATGAAGGTGAAGAGTACCTTTAAAGGGTGACTGACAATCTTACACACGACTTCGCTTTCACTACCTGGGTGGACATTCAACTGTATTCTCTCCCTTTTTGGTATCTTTTTGCTTGGAGGAGTCACGTACTCTGGAAAAGAGAATGGTATACACAGAGAAAATTCACCATCATGATACAATAGCTTCTGTGACCAACTAATTTTAATAGAAACGTTGGTTCCCCCATCAACCTATCAAAGATAAAGCACATATAAGGTTTGCCGTCCAACAACAGATAGATTTGGTAAAAACTGGCAGAATCGACTTTGCACCTGAGGAATCGTTAACAAGAATATGTCAGGCCTTAGAAGTAACCCATCATCAGCTCCTAAGGCATTTTCCTCATCCCTTTTATCTTCTGTAGCAACTAGCTGAGTATGATATGATTTTCGAGGAATATCAATCTCAACACTATGAATAGAACCCTGTCAGGCAGATGACAATACATTATTTGAGAATAGCAGGGGATACAATAGTAAAAGCATAATAATTAATACTAACCAGGTAATAATACACTGACATTCAAAAAGATCGTCCCATACCAGCAATTATAATCAGTTTAACACAATGTGGCCACGCAAATGAAACAGCAAGCAAACAGAAGTGGACATTATTTGTAAGTTTTAACCAATTATAAAAGGCATATGATTTAAAATTCTATTCCGAAGATGCAGCTACTCATATGTTCATTGAAATCAATTCCACCAACAACATACGCTTTTATCTTGATTTTGTCCAAAACCAGCCAAAACAAAAACTGAAGAAAATGAAACAATATGATGAAAAAAAAACCTATAAAACAATAGAGTCACTAAATGAAGCGCCACGAATATACAAAAATGTGTGTATGAGAGGTCACTAATAATTGTAGTCTACACATAAGCTATGATGTACCTCTTCATGCATCAAATAATAAATTCTTTCCAATTTTAGCTAGCTCCTAAAATGCCACTTTTGACGAAAAGCAGCAACACACTGCGCGCGCAACCAGAATCCCGCTTAATAATTGTAATAACTGAAACTAAAATAACTAAACTACATCTGCCTGTTATTACATTTGATCAACTGATTATAATTCCTTATAGAGTGAATGACAAAATATCGACCAACTGGCAATCCAGAATGCCCAAACAATTAGAGACCTTTCAGACTAATGTCAAGCACACGGCTCACGGTTTTATACTTGTATGTTTAGAAGTTGTGGCTAAGATTGTACAAAACCACTTCCTCCATCCCGTTCATTTGTTTACCTTTGGTTTGGCAGAAAGACCAAGGAAAGAGGAGGGATCATTTGTGGTGGTGATTAGTGGATGACAAGTAGACCATAATGGGTGTGTATGATCAAATTACCCAACAAAAACCTTCCTAATATAGAAAGGTTAGCAAATGAAGGAGACACCTCCCTAAAAACAAATGACAAGAGAGGGAGTAACTTTCAGTTACCAACATACTAAAAAGTTAAATTTTTGAAGCTACTCAACTAACTCAAGACCACTGGGAATGAGTTCTAAATTACTCAAATTTCAGCTATTGCCATCAATAAGTATACCTACCAATCACAGATGGTATACGTATCTACACAAGAATTAAGAAGTACGAAATACTAAATAACAATACTTCACTTTTATTTAATTTAAACTAAATAACAAAGAGAGCATGTACATGGTGCAGTAATACGAATGTTGCATACTTGCATTGAGCTAGACCGGTTCAGACTACAACTCGAGTTAACAATGTACTCTATGGTTCCAATCATTTATTTACAAATTTTTTATATTCTAATAATTAAAGGTAAATAGAGAATATGTACGAAGTGGTATTACTGTTTGAGGCAATTATATAATGTAAAGTGAGATGTGACTCCCACCACGACAACATTATCCAGTGCATCAATGCCCGCAAATTGGGAGATAGGGAGATTTTAATTAATTAATTAATTAATCAATCAATCAAACAAGAAATAAAAAAACATACTTGCTCGCCCATGGGAACGGCAAGACGACAATCAACAGTCTTACTCCCCATAACACAGTGAACCCGCCACTCTCCTGCAACGGTCACAAAAACTGTATCATCCAAATACGAATCAACCTCCAACGAAACCCGATTCATGTGAAGCGGAATCAACGCCGGAGGATCACATCGGCCGTATACATAGGGCTGGTAACTCGGAATATCGGGATTGTCCACGACAGCAGGATCGGTGACGACGGCGTATAACATGGCGGCAGTCGGAAGGTACGTATTCGGCGATTTAGACATCGGCGGCGGAGGACGCGGAGGGGCAATTGATCGGTCTTTGCCGTAGTAGAGACGTTTTGAGAGTTTGAGTCCCTCTTCAACTGCTTCCATGAAAGATTCTTGCGCCATTGATTTGAATGTTGAAGATGATGAAGATGATGGAGATGATGAGGGATTTTAGGTGTGTATGGAGACTTGAGCTGGGAAACAGGGGATTTTTGTGTGAAAAGATAGAGAGAGAAAGACAGATAGAGAGAGATGTGGAAAAGACAGTTGGGAGGGGAGAGGTCAATGATTATTGATTTCTTAATTTTAATTGACATTTGATTTGTTCCTAACTAAATTACTCCATCACTTATACTCCTCCCCATCTTATCTATATAATTACTGAATCATTTCAGAAGCCCTCGACGCGCCACGTCATCAATGCATTTGTGATTTTTTTTTCTTTTAAAAATTTTCTCAGGTGGGTCCCGCAATTTCTTTTATGAATTTCCTAGGAAATAACCGCCTGAAATTCTAAATATATACTCCGTACCTGATATCGTAGTTTAAGAAATATTACGTAACATTTTTTATATAAATTCGTAAACATGAAATTTTACGAAAAACTCGTGTAAAATTGCGTAATTCATTTGCACAACTATTTTGATTTTACAAAAATAAACCGTAAATTTTACGTAATGATTAATAGCGGGATTGAATATACCTGTGGATAATTAATAATTTGCACAATTGTTTTAACATTAAAACGGTTTATGGTATTAAAATTTTAGAATAAACCGCAATTTCATTTACGAATTTCCTGAGAAATAACCGTCTAAAATTCTAATTAAATACCTGATAGCGTAGTTTAAGAATTATTACGTAACATTTTTTTATATAAATTCATAAACATGAAATTTTAATTTTTGGCAAGAGTATACCCGTTAAATATACCGGTGCATTTTTGCAATCGAAAATAAGCGACAATACTAAATTTAAAAAGAAAATTGAGTAAAGTTAAAAAATTCCAATAAATAATTACAATACACAATATATCGATAATTATATCGATGTTCTTAAAAGTATACCGGTTAAATATACCCGTGCATTTTTGCAATCGAAAAAAAAGTGACAATACTAAATTAAAAAACAATAAAAATAACATAATATTAATATAACAACTAATAATAGTGTACAAATTTATATATTTTGCGAAATCAAATCATAAACATAACGGTACAAAATAAATCTTGAAATAACATCTATATCGATTTAAAAAAAAAAACAATAAAAGAATGGATATATAAGTACCATTATTATTATCATGTGCATTTTAACGTATTATCAATATAATAGAAATTGAATGCACAATATTCACGTATTATTGACACTATTCGGTAATATGAACTATCCACCATATTTTTTCTAAAAATATACCCGTGCAATTTTGCACGGGTTTAACACTAGTTTCATTAATTATTGTTGCGTAATTGCTCATTCATATACGAGTTTTACTCATTTATACCTTTTTTTCATTACTTTTTCATTATATGCCCTCTGTCTAAGAAAAGTTCTTCTCTCTCATTCTCTCTAATTCTCTTCCCCACAAAAAAAAACCTAAACCACACAACTGTGGATGCTAGCTCTCGTATCGATAAATAATAATTCTAATCTCTACCTTTATCAATTATATTATATGAAATTAAAAAATTGATTTAGACTAATTAGATTAGTGTTTCCTTAAATTGATTTATGACCGAACTTATGATCAGGAATTCACAGATATCATCAACGTGTTATGATTCCCAGGGGAATGTCAATGACCAAAATAAGTCGAGTTTCGACATATATGCTTCACCGTTTACTTATTCAAGTACTGCAAACAAGCTTACTGTTGTTGGGTGTGATGATTATGCATATATTTACTCTGCGCCAGGGATACAAGCAGAAGAAAACAATATCTATAATTTCAGGACTGGTTGTCTTGCTTTATGTTCTAATCTTAAAGAAGTGATCCCTGGATCTTGTTCGGGTTTGGGTTGTTGTCAATCTTCAATACCACCTGGATCGCAATCATTTATGGTTGATATGAAAAGTTTGCAGAATCGAACAATAGCCGGACTCGCTTCTGTTCAGCCTTGTGGGTATGTATTTCTTGGTGGAAATAGCAGCTTTAATTTTTCTGGACAGTCTGATTTACGTACCGGAGTAGTTGCGGAAAAAGTAGAAAATCAAGTTCCTCTTGTACTCAATTGGTCCGTGGGTCGTTTAGGGGATGCAACTAGTGTTTCCTGCAATGAAGCAAAGAAGAATGCTTCAATATATATCTGTCAGTCCAACTCGAAATGTATCGATTCTGATGTTGGTGGTTATAACTGTAACAAACAATAAACAAATCAATAGTAATAAGATGCACAAATTTGAAAATCAAGAACATTGAAATCAACAAAAGTCGATTAATGCGCATGAAGTAGCAGATTGAATTGACGAAATTACTTGTAAATTAATCGAAAATTAAAGAGTAATTGAGAAGATCGAGGAATGAGAATAATACCTAGAAATTGCGAGGATTGAAGAGGGCTTGGATGGCGGTGGCAGGGGTAGATTTGCTCATAATTTTTTCGATCCGTTCAACAACCTGATTATGTCGTTTATCAGAGGGTAGTGGTTGGATGGCGGTAGCAGGGGTGGTGGTTGAGACGGTGGGAGAAATTGAAGGGATGATTACGATGAGAAGAAAATTGAAAAATGTGTGTTGAATGAAAGGGGTAAAATGGGAAATATGTGTATAATTGAGTAAATCATGTATATGAATGAGCAACACCCAATTAAAATACTACTCAAATATAATAGAGAAACGGAACAACGTAACTGTTTGGAGGGACTAGGGAGTATCAATTATATTTCCATTTAATTCCGACTAGTATTTTTGCTCGTGCGATGTACAGATACTAATTTTTTTGTATATTCATAAAATTTGTCACCATGTAAATTAAAAATAAATCATACAGTAAATTTTTTCGTGATATAAAAATAGTATTAATTCGTTCTATAAATATGGTATTTTATAAACAAAGCAGCATGCGGAAAAATGCGCGGAATTAAAACTTTTTGACATGAACTTAAACAATGCGAGGTGATTTACTAAATGCAGAAATTGAAATTAAAATAACTGTTTAAATTTAGATACAACAAACCAAACGGGGATAGTACATCCCACGAATATCAAATTAGAAAAATAAACAAAACTAGCTAAACGATATAGAAGTGTAGTCATGTTGATGTGCAACATCGCTCGCTAGCTCTCAGTCGAATCCTCATATCAGCATCAACCTACATACAAGAAACATGTACGCCACAAACAGTGGGGAGTAACTCGAGTTCTCCCAGCCACTTTTCGTCAAAAAACACATAAGCAGGCATATATGAATTATATACAAGCAAACATGTCCAGATACAATAACAAATCACAAGAGACATATTAATCAACAGATCATCATGTGATAGTTATACTTTCGAACATCATGCGATACTTAACATATTCCAGTCACAAGATAACATACTAACAAAGTATAGAAATCCAATTCTTATCTCAAGACTGGTTCAGCGGCCAACACTCAAGGCATAACCAGACACAACAAACTCAAGTAATGGGTCCAAAGATGAGCTTAACACATATCTCACTACCAAACAAAAGTATTGGGTCCAGAGGTGAGCTTAACACATATCCCACTACAAACAAATGTCGGGTCCAGAGGTGAGTTTAACACATATCAACACAACATACAAACACAAGTAATGGGGCCAGAGGTGAGCTTAACACATATCCCACTACAAAAAAATGTCGGGTTCAGAGTTGAGCTTAACAAATATCCCAAAATTCAAACACAAGTAATGGGTCCAGAAGTGAGCTTAACCCATATCCCATTACCACACACAAGTATTGGGTCCAGAGGTGAGTTTAACACATATCCCAATATGCAACAATCGATCACGTGTCAGGTCCAGAGATGAGCTTAACACATATCCTGACACGCCATATCCATACACGTATCAGGTCCAAAGGTGAGCTTAACACATATCCCGATATGCCACAAACAAAACACGTAATGGGTCCAGAGGTGAGCTTAACACATATCCCATCACGCAACAAACACACACGAGTCAGGTCCAGAGGGGAGCTTAACACATATCCTGACACGCAACATGTACTAGGTCCCGAGGTGAGCTTAACACATATCCTAATATGTAACTATACATGTATCAACACACTAATCTCCTTAAGGAGGCTATACTTCAACTCATAAGATACTATACCAATATAAGAAACTTATGGAGAAAGGAAATCGATAAATATTTAATTTACACAAGTCGGGTGTTCGTAGCTAGCCAGGCTACCAGCTGTCGGCCGACCGGCCACGGACACCAATACTTAACCTTTAGTTTCAAAACCAACAACTAATATTATATTAACCCACATCTCATACGGATTTAAATAGATTACGAACTAAGTACTAAATTATATTCTAATCAGATAGTGCAATCGAGAAAAGAATTAACCACAAATTAATTGAAATTCGTATTATATACATATATTCTTTACGGAATTAATTACGTATATAAGGTGACTAACGAATTGTATGTTAAATATAAGATTTACTCGGAAAGGAAAAAGAAGAATAGATTATCATTTCATAAATTATAAACATACTTTCTATATAAAATTAACATATTTGTGAAGCTTACAGAACGAGTCATATTTTCTAACCCTTTCGAAAACGATTAACGAATTAAATTAATTAAAAGCATACTTCCCCATTACTAATATGTAAACCATTTCAACGTATTATATTTAAGCATAAGCAGGCTAGCAAGCACATACGTAAAAATTAAATTAACATAATAAATAATAGTAGTAGTTGTTGTAAAACAATGAAATATTATCCATATGCATTAACAAATCACAATAGCAACCATGTACAATAGTATTAATTAGTGATAACAATCGATTAACATTAAACATTACAGTACTAGAAACAGGGGAGGCAACGACCACTACAACGAGCAGCAGCGGCCACCACAGTAAGAAGCAGCGGCTACTGTAACAGATTTCAGAACCAGCGGCGCATCATTTCAGTCGCAGCACGCAACAGCAGACCAGACACAAACAACGATAAAAATAGTAAATAGCAGTAGAGGGCAGTTCACGCAGCAAACACCAATTTAAATGGTGTAACAGCAATGGCGGTGTGGTGCATCATCAATTCAATCACAAAACAAATGCATAACAGTGGCAGAACAACACAGAATAACACCGATAACGTAGTAGTAGTAAAATAAGCATGCATCAACATTTACAACAATAACAACCATGGATTTCAGCCATAATAACGCAGAATATATCAACAATAACAATAGTAGTATGAGAAGGAGTGGTAGCAGCGTGTTACATCAACCCAAACCAAAACTATAGCAATAGCTTAACCCAACATCAACGTATAATTATAACAAGACATAACCCAACAAAAAACGCATCACCTATGAACAGACCAACCACAACTCAACTCCGCGATTTTCATACAATAAACAAACGAATCTTTGACATAAGTCGAGTAACCTCTCAAAGTTACATCTTTTTGCAATTAAAACTCCAATTTATCGCAAATCCAAGTTCAAAATCGACCAAGACACAACCTACCCAAACAATGAACGAATTTTAAGTACAAAAACGAAAATGGGTTTAAGGGCAGAAATTTCGAGATGCCCAAGAGTTAGAATTTACTACTTAGAAACGACGACGACTGCGAGATGAAGAGAATGACGCGAAAATCGCTCGAAACCGTTGAGAACGAAGAAATGGCGAAACTTTTTGTGAAATGTTTACATTGTATACAAATGGAGGAAAGTAAGAGGATATGGTTTGAGATGAGAGGATGAGGATTACTGATTATGAAATATCATTTATATAAGAAACGGGTTTTGAGTCGGAAAAATCATTACATGAGTCGAGTTTGAGTCGGATTTTATTATGTGTCGGAAATTGCTCAAATATCAGTAACTCGTTATTTTTACAATTATTACAACTCGAAATAATAATTGAACACATAAATTATATTTTACAAAACTACAGAATACATTTAAGTTGTGCGAACGTTAAAATTAAATCGTTACAATATAATTACGTAATTAATTGAAATATCATTTAAAAACAAATATGCTTTTAAAATGAAATTCATTTCATTTAAATATAATAATCAAATTTCATGAAATATAAATTACTCTGAAATTAGAATTAAAATCAATAAAATTACGATTTCGAAATATCAGGGTGTTACAGGCACTCTTCTCCTAGTTTCCAATACACACCTAAAATATTCTAGTTACCCCTCCTTCATGAAACACTTCACCCAGACTTATCTCACAGAGTTAACTCTCCCTTTGAAAAGTTCATCCATCTATCAGAAACTTAACTTTTACCTTCAAAATCGACCTTGTTTGAATGAGAAGTGTTTGACGGGAAAAACAAAGACATGCAATTTTTTGTTTAGTTAACAGAGGTAGGAGAGAAGTGGCAAGGAATTAATGGAGAATGCAACACCCGAGATGTTACATTGGAGTTGGGTGTAAAATTTAAATCTTGATGTTTTTTTAATCGATCACCAAGATAAAAAAGAATAGCCTAGTTAAAAGTTAATAATAATTTATTGACATGACATTCATTAACATTTGATTGGGTATTTTTGTGTTTCACAAAGAAAAACAAAATTGAGTTTATAAACACGATGTTTTAGAGATTTTTAACCTATTTTCATTGCATATATGCCTATGTCATTTACACATAATAAAAACTTGAAATAAGATTTATCTACTTCCCCAGTTTCCTTACTACATACCCCTCATTTCCACACCATTCAGGCATTTATCGTAGCCTTTTCACCCAACTAACCAACTTAACCATCAGAATCGACGTATGCGTCACTGAACAACCCCATTGTACTTATATTTACTTGTACTGCTCAAATCACACTCGTAAATATCGAAAGTAACCTATCCTAAAAATACTTATCTCCTACCTCAAAACCTATATAACCCCACCTCTAAAAAAATACACATCCATTGTAAAATCAACTTCCCATCATATAGGACAATCAAATAAAATTGAGTATATATACATGATATTTAAGAGATTTTTTTACCTATTTTTAGAGCATATGCGTGCCTCTGTCTTTTCCACATCATACAATCTTGAATGAAATTCTTATAATTATTTTCTCAAATTTTCTAATCACTGTCTTACTTCCCTTTTTCCACACCATTTAGGCATCATCTTTCTGACCCAACTAATCAACTTAAATCAACTAACTATATGCATGAACAGTTCTAGCTTATCGACATTTGATTGCATTACTCAAACACACTATAAAAAGTCAGAGAGTAACCCTAGCCCTAAGACACTTCTACCATCAAGACCTATGTATTCTCACCTCTCAATAAAACGACACATCCAATGTAAAATCAACTCACATCATATATAAAACAATGCCCATCTGTAAAAAAAAAAGTTGAAAATATGTATGGGGAAATTAGAATACAAAATATAAACTATAATCTTATAACTATGGCTAACAAATAAATTTGATCTTCTTACGACGTCTTCGTTTTGGAAATTCTTTTAATTTTTCATTACTTTGTTGTTTATCAAATAACGTTTAATACTCATCTATATTTCATTTCGTCCACACAATTATTCTACTTGATCCACTTATATCATCACCGTGTTCCTTATTATTTATATTTATACTCCTTAGAAAATTGACAACCCAATTAACCAACTTGACCATTCATCAAATGTACCGTACCACTGAACAATTACAGGCTATTGGCATTTGCTTGTACTACTCAAATTACACTCTTAAACGTCAAAGAGTAATATTATCTCTCAAGACACTTACATCCTTCCTCAGTACCTATCCCCCCTCTCCCTCAAAAAATCGACACATCCAGTGTTAAATCCACCCCCTATAAAACAGTGTTTCATCTGTAAAATATAAGTTGAAAATATACAGAAAAAAGAAAAATAATACAGACTATAAACTATTATCATACAACTATGACTAAAAAAATTATTTTTTTACACTGTACTTTATAAATAACCTGGTCGTGGCGTGAGCTACGACCGTATTTTGAATGAGTCGATTCTTTGACCAACGACTATTCGCCTAAGGTGACATAGTTTCAGCGTAACTTTGATTTATATCTTGCGACCTTCGTAACTGGGGTTTATACGGGCATATTTTGGGTTATGATGAACTGTGGTTATTCGAAGGGAAAAGTGCAATAGGAATTGTCATCCCTTGTCATGGTTATTAAATATCTTAAGGCCACTCGAGGAGTAATTAACTGGAAATGTGTGGCCACCCTCAGAAGGTAATCTACGGTAGATAATTTCGGTCAGACAATTATTCTTCAACTCGAGAAAATCACTCATGATAAGATCAAATGCAAGTACGACCTGCAAGACACCCTACATTGAGTGAGAGATAGTAATAGTACAAGAGAATTGGTGACGCATACTTGTCGTGGACAAGTGGAAGATTGTTGGAGGATGTGTCCTCGACAATAATGTTATCACATGTTTAAATCTCATGTCAAGAATACAGTTGGGAAAGTTACTCATTGTCAACTGATCTACACTTATCTGTAATGATTGGTTGTTTAGAGTTCGACATTATTGTCCTATGATGGTGGTGATCAGTTGATCCCTTAAGGTCATGCCTTTAGGATTTCACTCTTAATTGATATATCTATATAATAATATAAAAAGGCATGTTGAGCCTCTTTTGAAGTGACACGTGTCACACTATATGCTCTTGCCACCTAACATACCTATTTATATAATTACTCAATGAATATTAATAAAAAAAATGTACAAAAAAATAATAATAATAAATTTGCACTTAATTATACGGAATGAATGCACATAAATTTATATAAATCAATAGTTATTTACCTGCTCTTCAAACTCCCAAAAAAATCAATGATTCATAAAACACTCTTTCATAATTTTAATGACCTTCATAACTACACCCGCTACAATATAATGTCATCTTTTTATCTTTTGTGTTTCTAAAACAACATAATAAATTTTAAGCATAAACAAAAATAACTCAAAATACATTTTATTCTCATTCTTATCATAAAAACTAGGTAGGGGGTGAATTTGTTCTATATAATAATAACATAAAAAGTTGAGCCTCTTTTCTATTTATACAATTACTCAACCAATATTAATAAAAATTTTGTACAATAATAACAATAATAAATTTTCACTTAATAATACAGAATGAATGCACATAATTCTAAATAAATGGATAGTTATTTACATGCTCTTCAAACTTCCCAAAAAAACAAAGAGCCATACAACACTCTTTTACAATTTTAATGACCTTCATAACTACCACCATTACAAATATAATGTCATCTTTCTATCTTTTGTATTTCTAAAACATAATAATAAATTTCAAGCATAAACAAGAATAACTCAAAGTACATTTTATTTTCATTCTTATCGTAAAACCAAGGTAGGTGTGAATTTTGTTTTCCAATGTTATTGTTATTAAATTAATTTGTTTTACATGTGTTTTGATAATATTGTTTCCAATTGGCAGTTTTAATCATGTAATGCTTTAAATCCTTTTTAAAAGGAGATATTCATCAACTTGATTATTTTGAGCATTTAAAAATTGGACTTATTTAAACATATACTTTTTTCTGATTTTCAATTAACCGAGTGTCAAAATATGTTTATATACGTTTATAAATGAATAAGATTTGAATGGCAAGGAAAATTAAAGAAAAAAGAAGAACTCGTCCAAAGTTGAAAAAACAGTAGAATAAGAAACAAAAAATATAATTGATTAAGTCAAAACTTTCCCTACTATTTTAAGATAAGAACAATACTTTCTTTTTGAGTTTTGAATCAATTGGTACAGTAATTTTCTGTAATGAGAAGATTTGGTAAATCTGGTATGTATGTTTTTGAATCAATTTGTATGATAATGACATTTGAATCAATTGATATGTATGTATGTATAAAGTTGTCAATGGTTACGACATAATTATTGTGATATTGAGTTTTATTAATATTTTATTAGGAATAATTCATAGGGTCTAAGGTGAAAAATTGTGATAATAAGCGTATTTGGAAAATAATTTACATGTTCCTAAATTTCTAACTAATTTCTTTGTTAATATTGGTTATATTGCTTTGACCTCTCATATTTTGATTGTTCTATTAATTTGCCGATCATACTTTTGTCATTTATGTACATAAGATGCTTTCTTTTACATTTTGTTTCTTTTATTAAAGTCGGGTATGATATTTGCATCATGTACTTCCATTTATGAGCCACCTTGAGTTGAAGATATAAAACGTACATATCTATCATTTGATAAATTCATGATTAAATTTTTTATAAAAAACCATGTAAAAGAATCATAATAATAAAAATATAAACATAAATGAGATCTTAAAAATCCCGTGATTTTCACGGGATATAAAACTAGTTAATTAATTGTATGTAGATAGAAGTTAATTAAGCCCTTAAAAATATCGATGTTTTTATTGTCTGTGAGACAATTACGTTTTATTGAAATGACACATTCTAATTAAAAGATGTTGTAGATTATAATTAAATGATTCGTCTTTGTAATATAAAACGTGTAATATATATTGTGTTATAATACTTAATTTATTTTAAGCGATAAATTTTAATAAGTTCAAATTTCCTCGTATCATCACGTTTTACGATAAACAAATGTTACGAGCTGAGACGGATAAATTTGGGGAACCGTGTAAATGATTAATGGGGACAAGATTGTTGCTTTTTATGTGAGACAAAGCATGAATGCTTGTAGCTTATGAATGGACATTTGCATTTTTTTAAATAGAGCAATTGTGAGTAGGGAGGGTAGTGGATTGGGTCCCCGACCCAGATCTTTACGGTTGGATTCTAATGGGTCGTGTATGGGTCTGAATTTTTGAGACTTACTCGGGTATAGGTAGGGTATGGGTATTATATAAAACACCGGGTCCGGGTCCGGGTCTTGGTGTTGGGACCCTACCCGATCCTTAGACCCTTATATTTATTAAAAAAAGAAAAAACACACATACGAACGTCAATAATCCAAATAATACACACATACAGACGACCCTTATTAGTTATCACTAATATACTATACGCATATCAAAATACCCATTAAGAATAACGAGGAAATTGATGAAAATGATAAGTTTGGGTACTAGGTAAATGATATAATTTAGTGAAAAAATTGTTTAGTCAAAGAAAAAAGCAGCCCCTAGGGTAGACCCTACCCGGACCCGGAACCTCTTGGTCGGGTATGAGTCCAATAAATCCAGACCCTTTCGGGTATGGGTCTAAGGTATGTGACTCAAGGTCGGGTCTAGATCTTGTTGGATCTTAACCAGACCCTACCCATTGCTAACCCTGATTGTGAAAAAAGAGGGAGGCTCCCATTGGGCTCTCTTCCCTAACCTTGGACCGGCCACCCCTTTTGCACACCTCCCCCTCTTATATTTTGTTACTCTTTTAGAAATATATGATTACTCATGCCATTTTTCTCTCTAACACAAACAAAACCTTTAAAATTGTTTTAGAGAGAAAACATCAATACTTAGTAATATTTTTACTAGTAAATTTATAATATTTGATACTATTAATTTTATAAGGGATAACTAATATCATTTTCTAGTAACAAATTTGATATTGGTGTTAAGGGCACATCTTGGCACAATCCTTGTGGAGACGATCTTATTATAGATCGTGGATTTTGGAGAATCTTCCATTGTTTATTGGCTCAAGAGCAAGTGAAGGTAGGAGGAAGGTATGAGATCTTACTTGTGCTAATTCGGTCAATATGTGATGGTATGGAAGCCGTTTTTCTAAACTTATACAGTATATTTTATTTTGCATGCATAAGATTTTTATGTTTTTATGACTAAAATATTAAACCTTCATATGTGATATGTGAAATATGATTTCTAACATGGAGCAGGCTAGAATTAAGCATAGAATAAAATGAGAAAAGGGGTTATATTATAAATAAGAGTCGACAGTGAAATTCAGTGTGGTGGTGGGAGAAATCATTTATGACAATTTAAGACATTCTGATGTTTATTTGTTACTCAACCAAAAGTTTATGTAGATATTTGGAGTATAAAATCGATTTTTTATTCTAACAAACCCCCTCACACTAATGATGACCTCCTTATACCTAACTAGGTCATAATCCGTGAAATTCACGGGTGTTTTTAGTATTTTAGATTAATATATTTAATAATATAAAGATAAAGAAATTAATTATTTTAGACTTTAATTTAATAAATATGAAATTAATATCTTTAATAATATAAAGATAAAGAAATTAATTATTTTAGAACTTTAATAATATGAAATATAAACAGATTAATTATTTACGGATAAATTTATTTCGAATGATTTATCATATATGTCGGTTTACATGAGTTGTCATATATTTTGTTAATTAGATTTTACGTATTGCACCATTTCTACATATGTAAAATATTTTTACAATTAAATAGTATATTACATATCTCACATTTAAACCAAAACGTAAATAATATGTTGAAGCTTAAGTAGTAAATGTATAGTTGGGTTGAAAACGTAAATTTGCTTAAATTTAGTAACGATGTTCTATATTCTATATTAAACATCATTTGTTGTGTGCAACTGTCTTACACCAAGACAATACTCCCTCCATTCATATCCACATTACATATTTGGATTTTGTACACTATTTACAAATCAACGTTCGGCATCAATTTTCTCCTAATACGTAAGAGAAAATATATTCATGCGGGATCTTGTTTGATTTGTCTTCACGAGTACATTGAAAATATCTAACTTTTATTAAACGACCACCCATTTAATATATTAAATAAATATTATTCGTGTAAAAATTAATTGGTGTTATTTAAAAAATTGTGTTACGCTATAGTTGTTGCACTGTTATAATAAAGAATATATACAGATATAAAATTAAATTATACTCCCTCCGAGTCGGAGTAATGGTTCTTACTTCCTTTTTGGTGCGAGTTTAGTGATGGTTCTTCTTTTCATTTTTAGTAACTTTTTTGTGGTCCAAAATCGATTCAGGGTGGGGTAGGGTATTTTGTGTGGTTTAAAATCATTTCCTTATTTTTTGTGCATAAAGGTAAAGGAACCATTACTATGACTCGGAGGGAGTAAATTATATCATATATAAAATATTTTACGGAATAGAAAAGATATAATATGATTGAAAATAGGATTAGTTTGAAGATATGATTACTAAGAATATAATATTACCATTTTGTAATTTCCGAATATTATGGAATTATAGAATATTCTATTATTCCATAATATTTGGCTACTACAAATTTGATTTGATTCCAATACATAATATTTCTGTTTTTAAAATTATTGCTTATAGTTAGTCTTTAGTTTAGGAAGTTTCATTCCATTTCATAATTAGTTTGTTATATTTAATTTTTTTTGGAATTTTGGTAGTTGCTCTAATTTTCTGCCACATCAGATTTTGAAAAATTTCTGTGATGCCAAGTCAGCAATGTGGCTATTGCATTAGTAAAATATATGATACTTCTTCCTATTTTATATTTTATTCTCTATTTTCTTATTAGGTTATTTAGGTTTCTTCCTATTTTCCTTTTTGGAATGATTTTTATTATGGCCCAAATTCAATGGTAGAATGGAAGAAAATAAGATTCAAACCCGTACTTTTTTTAGTCACGTTAACTCTAATACTTTTGAAAGAACACAAATTCTCATTGAGGACGAACACTATCTGTCACAAGTTAAAGACAAATAGTGTCCCTCCCAGAAAATGCAAGTGACACTACCTATAAAATGCTCCATTTTCCGAGTTTTTTTTCCAAAATGGGTGATTTTCACTATTTAATTAACGAAATAGGTAACTTTTGAAATTTATTACCAAAAATGGGTCCACGTCATCACCGAAACTAGACTCGTATTGAGGTCGCTCACCAGGGGAGCGACCAAACCAAAATTCTAAAGTTATGGATCCAAACCTGGGTTTGGTGTTTTAGGCCAAGTCGCTCGGGGAGAGAACTACTTGCCTCATTGTCAAGTTCAGTCCCAGATGCAAAATTTGACTAAAAAAATTTACCCTCCCTGGAGACAAGTCGCTTTGCACCATAACGACTTGCCTTCCAGACCCATTCCAGCCATTCCATCCCCATACCAGCCATACAAAACCCGCATTCCATCCTTCAAAGATAGCTAAACATTTCAATGACAGCCAAATTGGAATGGGGCACGGAGACGGATTTGGGGTGTTTTAGAGTTCTTGATTGGATAAGAAGCATCCATTGCAATTCCACATAACCCCTCTTTAGCCGCGATATCACGCTGAAACCCGATGTAACCTTTCTCTCCCCGTTCCTCACCCCCGGAGTTTTTCACAATCCAATACTTTGTCCCGTCCACGGTTGCTCCATAGCCTACAACTACCACACCGTGATTTGTCTGATTTTTTGATTTTTGTGCATTTTGTTTCTAATTCAAGTTCGCTTGTTTTTTTGATTTTTTGATTGTTTTTTTAATTTTTTGTTTTGGGGAAGAACATGAGTGAAGAGAGGAAGAGAGATGGCAGGCTGGCAGCATACAAAAGAAGTTGGTCGCTCTCCACCTCAACGACTTGGAGTCAAGTCGGTCTCCGCCACAGCGACTTGATTTCAAGGCAAGCTTCGGATTTTCCAATCCTACATGGACCCACTTTCGGTAATAAATTTCAAAAGTTTCCTATTTCGTTAATTAATTATTGAAATTCGTCCATTCGAAAAAAAATAAATCCATTTTCCTACTTATTCATTCTCCCACTTACCTTGTTATTAGATGAAAACTATCCATCAAGCAAGATTCTTCCTTTAAAGAAAGCAATCACCAAAGTGGAAGTCATCTAATTCATTCACGTTATTGTTTCAATTAGTCAGTTTTAATTCTCTGCCATGTACGTACGAAGTATAATAAAACATGGAGGGAAGTTGGATCACTTTTTTGGCTTTCTAAAACATACGAAGTGAAATATTATCATTACACAAACTTCCACCTATCTTATTTATATTATTACAAAAACATTTAACTCATCCTCATTCACCCACATCATCATATATGCAATTTTTTTTAGAAAAAGAAATTGTAAATGTGGGATCCACCGTAATGTTTTTGGATTTATTTCTGAAAAATCTCTATGTTTATTTTTTTATACGTAAATGTTTACGTTTATATTTTTACGTAAATATTAACAAATAATGATAAAGTGAATAAATTGAGAGTAACATTTTTTTTCCTAAAATTGAATTTTCATGATAACAAATATTTTTAAACGCATCAATCTATAAAATCTAATTAAAAGGCTAGCAAAAAAAATGTGACATGGCAAGATTTAAATATGACATGGCAAGTTTAAATGTGACATGACATATTAATGTGACATGGCATATTAATGTGACATGGATTAAAAATTTATTATATCACATCTATCTATACAATATTATTAAAAGGCTAACTTAAAATGCCACGTAGACAATGCCACCTAGCATTAAAAAAAGCCACGTCACTTATGACACATGACATGGAGCCACATCACTTTTTTTAATTTAAAAAGAAAAAGAAAAAATTTCTAAAACATTAAATGTGAATAGCATAACAATTAACAAACATTAATTTTTGGTCTTTTTAATTTCTAGATAAATTAAATAACAAATAAAAATCAAAATTCCTAATAAATTTAAAATACCGATATTGAATGTTAGAATATTTTAAGCAACGAATAAATACCATATTATTCTAATTTTATACGTCGTTTATAAAAAATAATTTTTTTAAAATTATAAGGGCAAATAATAATATAGTTAACATTAAATATTAGGTTTTTTTTTTAAAAAACTATAATATGTTAAACTTCAATTAAAAATTTACAATCTCTAATTTTATAATTTGCTAAGAATAAAAAAATAATGCTCAAAAATAATAAAACTATACTATATATATATATATATCTATAAATCTATAAAATCTTATTAAAAGGGTAAACTAAAATATCAAACTAATGTGACGTGACAAAAATTAATTGTGACATGGCAAAATTTTATTGTGACATGCAAAAATTATTGTGACATGACACTAATCTATATATTCAAAATTTATTGAATTAACTTTTCATATACACATAAAATACATATACTAAAATGTTTTACAAAAATGTCTTCACTATCATCATTATTCTTAAATTAATTGTGCATATTAAATATTTGATGAGTTAACAAATTTTAAAAGTGATTTTACTTCTACAAATTCACATTGTATAGTTAGATTTCAAAGTATTAGGTTAGATTAATAGACAAGTAATGGAAATTACGGTGATGAGAAAAATGCACTACGATAATAAACTCGCTACAACATTATATAAAAGAAAAGGACTAGACACCTCACTTACTCATATGTCATTTAAAATTCATCTCCAAAATATTATGGATCACATGCTTACAAATATAAAAAAAATTATAAAATATTAGTTACAAGCACAAAAAATAAATTACTACAAACTTTTTGGTTTCCACTCCCAACTTTGGTTCTTAATTCATCATAATTTATTTATCATCTACTTCTTTTATTTAATAGTATGTTTTTAATCACCATTATTGTACTTTGTAGTTATATTATCATAAATACTATAACTTTTCATTCACAACTTTTCTACTTCCCCTAAATAAATTGGTGATATTAATGAGATAATGAATTATAAAAATGATCTAATATAAATATCACACTAATCCTAATTTTTTTTATTTAGAAAGTTGGTAGGTAACTATATATACATAAAGAAATAAAGGAATTGTTTTGCTTTCTATCGTTTTTATATGATGAATTAATAGTTAGAATAAAAATCTAATTTAATTATTATTTTGTGTTTGTATTCAAATTGCAGGAGCGTGACATACTTACATATCAATAACATTACATGAAATTGGAAAGTAATGGTAATATATATTCTTTCCACTTTTCTTTTGTTTGAATACTTTTTTTGTCGGATTTTTTTTAATTATGACGTGTGCAATATAAAATGGTAGTATGAATCTATGTTATGTGCTGACATGTTATATCTATAAAATCTTATTAAAAGTTTAACTAAAAAATGTCACATAACAAATTTTAATTTGACGTGACATATTTAAATGTGACGTAGCATATTTTTAATGTGACATGGCAAATTTATGTTATTGCATGACATTAATTTAATTCTCTTATCTATATATAAATTAATTTAATTCACTTATCTATAATATTAAAGGATATTATCAATATTCTTAAATTAATTTTGTATATTAAATATATTATTTTCCAAAATTTATGTAACCCTTCAAAGTTTAAATCAAAATTTCATAATTTATAATTAATATTGACATTTTAATTGAAATTTTTGTAATAAAATATGATAATAAATTTTATAATTATAGTTAAGAATATTTTTTTTTAATAAAAAATGTTAACAAATAATAAAAACTTTTCATATTAGTTAACACCCGCCATTTTTATTAACATTATTTCCTATTTTTTTTATTTAAACATGATAAAAAATTGATTAAAACTCTTCATAATACTTAATCCCCACCAAATTAAGTAAAAGTTTTTTCTATTTAATTAATTTTTGTAATATAATATGTTAATAAATTGATTGCTCCATATTTATGTCTATTTTAAATTCCATAATAATGAAAAAAGATACTCAAAACTCAAAAGTCATTAACTTGATTCATATTTATGCCTATATTGATAATAATGAGAAAAATGATGCTCAAAATTCATGAACCTTGCTTAATCCATAATTATGTATATATTAAATTTGAGACTAATGAAAAAGGATACTTAAAAGTCATAAAATACTCCTCAATTGTTTATATATTTGAAATGGAAGGCAAAATTTATAAGTCACTTTTTTTTTCTTATCTCTATGTAGACTATCATGTGCTACTAATATTTTCTATCATTTTATCCTCATCAAGCTAAGTATATTAAGATTTAAAATTATTAACTAATAGTTTATTTTTTATGGAAGTTTCAGTGGGTTATGAAAGGTTCATCACATTTTCACTTTCACGTATGTGTTTATTTTGTTCTCATTTTGGGGAATATCAAGATTATTTGTGGTCTTGATCTCTTCAAAGGTAAATTACTTACACCCTGCGATTTGATTCTCATTCCCTCTTCTTTCACTATTTAAGAGGGAAAACTTAAGTTAATAACCATAATATGTTACTATTTTTTATAGGTATCATTCAATGGAAAAAGAAGATTATATGGAGAAGTGAAATACTATAATTACTTAAACAACTATATATTCCATACGTACTAACTAAAGATTGACGACAATAACGTGAATGATCGATATTTTTTTACTATTTAATATATATTTTGAAATATATGGCTGAAAGTAAAAACTTTAAGAAGACGATATAACACATTTTTGTATAATATTGTTTAACAGATGAAGTATTCGGCCTAATGATGACCCAATAGTTGTTCAAGTTGCTCCTTTCAAATTCTTGGTTCCGCAATTTATTATTATATTAACTACAATATTATGGGAGTTGTGAAAAGACAGTTATGTCATAAGATTCATAATCGTGTGTTTTATGTTATTTACACAATTGATGAAATTTTAATATCTAAAATGTGAGCTTTTTTTTGTAGATCCTTGCTTGACAATAATATAGTTTTGTATAATGTAATTATATGAATACTTATATAACTAATTAATTTTATTTTGCATCGAGTTACTTTAGTTTTGGTAGGTGCGTGTATCTACTATATAGAATTTTAAATTATGAAAAACCGTGTTAAAAAAAGACTAATTGACTTTATACAACCCTTAAAACACGAAAATCGTAAGTTGAGTTGATTGTAGTATGTTATTGTATTAAAGTACAAAACTAAGACACTAGCAACAGAACATCCCGTGAATTTCACGGGTTACAAAACTAGTTTGTTTAGTTAATTTACTAATAAGTCTATAAATAAAATAAAAAGGTTAGCCAAAAGTATCTTATTTCACCACTAGAATACTAACAAGTCACCTCATTATTTCTTATTTTAAAAGTAAAAAAAAATTAAACTTTTACCTCTTGAATTTCTAGATAACTTAAACAACAATTAAAAATCAAAATCAAAGTTCATACAATACTAATTTTTAAATTTCGATGTTTATTGTTAGAATATTTTAAGCAAAAAACTAATATACACAACTTATAAAATAATAGTATATAAGTTTTAAATATTAAGGAGAAATAATATCATACTACATTAAACATTTGACCTTTTAATTTTTAAAATTAGAAAAGGTTAAACGACAAATAAAAATTTACACCACTCTAATTTTAAACATTGACCTTTTAATATTATCATTATTCTTAAATTAGTTTTGTATATTAAATGTACTATTTTCCCAAATATATGCAACCCTTCAAAATTTCATAATTTATAAATTAATATTGACATTTTAAATGAAAATTTTGTTATAAAAATTTCATAATTTATAATTAAAATTAAAGTTTTAATTATTTTGTTTTAATAAAACATGTTAATAAGTAATTAAAACTTTTCATATTACTTAACATCCACCATTTTCTTCCTATTTAATTCATTTTCTTAATTGAACATGGTAATAAATTAATTGAAATTCTTCATAATACTTAACCCAACCAAATTAATTAAAATTTAAAGCAAACCTTTTACATCTCATTTATCTTTACTTTACTCTTATGTCTATATTAAATTTGCTAATAATGAAAAGAATGCTCAAAAGTCATAAAACATTAAAACCGTGCTACATATTTATGTATATATTAAATTTGCTAATAATTATAAAAAAAAAAAAAGAACTTCCAAAAGTCGTAAATTGCATCCTCAATCGGTTATAAATGTTTGATGGAATACAACATTTGTGAGCCAAAACTCAAGCCAATTTTTTGGTATGCCTCCATCATCATGAAAATTGTATGTGTTAATAATGTTTCTTATCATTGTCTCAACATTAAGGTAAGCTAAGTATATTAAGGTTTTATTTATTTATAAGTTTCATTGGCTATGGATGACTCATTTAGCTTCACATATATGTTGTTTTGTTTTAATCTAGGACTATCAAAATTTGTGGTTTGTCATATTCAAAGGTAAACATACTTACATCTCTATGACTCAATGTCTTATTTCTTTATTATATGAAAAAATCTTAAACTAACAACGATAAGGTTAACAATACAAAAATCAAATTCCACCATTTTGTTTATTAGTAATCATTTAGTGAATTTTTTTTGTAGGATGATTCATTGGAGAAAGAAGACTATATGTCTACCCCATCACCGAGAGAATTATATGTGTAAATAATCATTCTTATCATGCATGGTAAGTGTATTACGGTAAGGTGGGTGTTAAATTAATAGTTTCTTTTCTTATTTTTAAGTTCTATTGGTTATGAAGTATTATCACATTTTTTTAACTTCACATATATGTTGTTTTGTTGTTATTTAGGGGCTACCAAAATTTGCGGAGTTGTGATATTCAAAAGTAAAATTTACTTACATTTTTATTATTTAATGCACTATTTCTTTCATTATTTAAGAAAAAAATTAAATTAATATAATCATAATGTAAATATTAAATAAATCAAATTCCACCATTTTGTTTGTTATTAATCGCTAAGTGGATTTTTTTTAGGGATGGTTCATTAATCATTTGAGAAAGAGAACTATATGAAGAAGAGAATACTAGAATTGCTTAAACAAATACTCCCCATATTTCCCTCAATACTATATTATAAACTAACGACATGATTGACAACATGAATGTTCATGATTAATTATTTTTAGTTTTAAAAAAAAAATAGTATTTCATAAACTTTAAAATGTATGTGTTTTTTTTATAAATTTATTTACATGAATAATGACCATATGTACATTATTATTAATATTTATGCCTACAATATAGTTAGAAGGCTACTTAAAACATTTAATTTTAATCAACATGCCATAATTATATTGGTTAATACATAATTCATCTATATTATTGATTACTAGATTATTCATTTATTTTTATCATATTGTAAAAAGACAAGACTAAGTATCTTATTAATACCAAAAATCTTGATAACCCTTAAATTTGAACAAAACAAACGCGTACGACGAAATTTGAAAATGTGATGAATATCTCATAACCCAACAATGAAACTTGCATAAAAATAAATAAATAAATGATTTAATCAATTTAAAACCTTAATACACATAACTTGATGTGAATAGATAGATAAGACATATTAGTGACACATGCAATTCAATTGACGATATGGATAGAACAAAAATTGCTTATTTACAAATTTTTGCCCCTATCAAATATTATAAACAATTAGAGATATGTTTTAGGACTTTTGAGCGTTTTTTTCTATTATTATCAAAAGTAAGATAGACATAAATTGTTGGGGCTGGTGTCCTTGACAATTAAGTACAATGACTTATTAAATCTCTTTAAGGATCACAAGGGCATACTTCTGTATTATTACCAGTTGATCCACGTTTATCAATAACGGTTGGCTTGCTAGATAAGTTTGACGTTATTGTCATACGGATGGCGGTGATCAACTGGTCCCTATACGTCACACCTATAGGACACGTTTGAGAGATGTGAAGGTATGAAAATACAATCACATTTATGCCGGATATGACTAAACAGTTAGTCAGAGGTATTGACTATTAAATTAGTCAATAAGATGTTGAGATTATTATTTAATACGGATTAAATAATTTTAGCTAATACGGATTACATGTTTAATTCGTAAATTAAATATAAACGGTTATATTTAATTAAATATTGTATTCGCGAATTAATATAAACAGTTATATTAATTTAGGTAATTATACAATATCGTATTTTATCAGACCATTATTAATATATCGACTGTATTAATAACTGATAACATGTTACGATTTATAAATAAAACCCGCGAATAAATTATAGCTAAATGGGTCGAATCACGCATTGGAATAAGGTAAGAGTGGAAAGCCCACTCCTACCCGACATCAATTTCGGCCGGCCATGTGTAGTATATAAGGAGAGTCCTTCTCCTTATATAAAAGACTCTTGTTGCACTGTAAAACAATCTCAGGGTAAAATTAGGGTTTGAGAGCATTCTTCTCCCAAAACCTCAGATCTCACATCTAAAACCTCAAGGGCTCTCCCTATATTGCAAGGCAATTGGAGAGGATTTCTAGCACACGCGGCCACGTCTCAAACTAAGTCTTGGGTGCAAGTTATAGGAGAGAATTTGCATTAATTCCTGTTCTTAGGCCATAAGCACAAAGGACCAAAGGTTGAATTCTTTTTCTTATCCTTTTTAATCTTATGACCATAAACACAACTGTATTTTTCATTATAATCCTGCAAGTTTAGGGTGAATACATGCTTTATTCCCCACAAGTGGTATCAGAGCCAGGCCATGAAAATTTTACTTTTGTGTTTTTCATAAGTTTATTTAAAAGTTTTTGAAAAAATCTCGTTTCTGCCGCCGTGTCGGTCGGTCGACCAGTTATACCGGTCGGTCGACCGCCCCTCTGTGAGTTTTCTGTTTTTTTTAAAACAGTTTCCTTTGTGAGAAATCGTGTTCAGAAACTCGGTTTCGTGTTTTGTGGTCGGTCGACCTGTTTTTCGGGTCGGTCGACCATTCTGCTTTAAAAAAAAAAAAAAAAAAAAAAAAAAAAAAAAAAAATTATTTTTTCGTCAGGTGGTCGGTCGACCTGTTTTTCCGGTCGGTAGACCACCCCTGTAACAGAATCGTTTTTTTTTTATTTTACGAAAATAACATGTTTTATTTTCACATGGCTTAAAATAATATACTATATACGGAAATAGTGTATTATTTAGTGAAACGGTTCACCCTCGATTGATACATATTGTTTTAAAACAGTTTAAAATAATGGATTATATGTTTGTTAAAATTGGTGATTAAAACGGTATAGTCACTTAATTTTAATCTTAAAAGGTGGTTTGGTATAAATTTATTAATCATAATAACAGTATTATGTCATGTATAAATTGTTTTTAGTTGATGCATTTTATTTATCGTCTTGTGAATGCCTTGAATGCTTTCAATAACGTATTTAATTTTTGCAAACGGTTGTAACTTAGTGTGGCCTTAGAAGATTGTGTTACCGTAATGATGGGACACGATCTTGCTTGTAATTTTGAGATCTTGAATCTCCGTTTTGGGTTTTTGCCATGTAATTACTTTTGTATTTAAATTAGAATGTATCTAGGACTACTTTTGTAATTTAAATTAGTAATTTTGTGAAGACCAAAGACAAGACGGAGGCCGGATGCTCACTCCCGCTGCAAGGACCAAGATGGAACATCAAGACAAGCTTCTAGGGTCCAACGGTGGATTCCAAGTTGTTTTATGTTTATTTTGGTAGGATAGGCCACACTAGGACTTTTATTTACGTTTATTGCATTTATCTTTACGCTTTCATCGATAATAGCTTGCATCATATTCCGCCTAAAAACCAAACCACCTATATCATGCCTGAAAACTGACTCATGTAGAGGTTACGCGTTAGTTTTCTGTGACAATACAGATGTCACATGTCAATTTAAAAGCCATCACTTTATTTAATTCATTCACGCAAATGCTAGTTTTTAGTTCACTTAAATATTGATAAATAAGAGTTGATGGGGTCTTCCTCGTATAACCAAAAATTGAGATTAGTCTTTATAAATCAGCCTCCCATGAATCCCTTCTTCGTCGGTAGGCATAATATGACCCCTTCTACGTCGGGTAAGTGGGAACAGATGATTTATTTTATCTCAACATCATGGTCACTCGATAATATTCCAGTGACTGAGATGGACTAATAGATAGATATACGGAAATCTATCGACCAAGAGTTCCAACGATTGGAATTAGCCAAACTGTGGGCTTATCAATATACGGAAATTGAGTCTTGGGATCGTTTATATAATTCTTGAGGGAGATCAATTATATAAATGCATGAGTCTACGAGTTTAAATTCAATTTAATATAGACTTAAATCACAACAATAAGTTGCTTATATGGTTTTGTTTTATCTTCTTTTCAGTGTAGAACACGTTCATTAAAACTGCTGTAAAACTAAAATGGCTGGTGAAGACCCAATGCCAAGTGCCAAGCTAGCACGTGAATCCTGGCTAAAAGCCTTCATGGACTCCATGAATCAGTCAACTAGACTGAGGAATGATGGGTCAAACTTCTCTGACTGGGAGGCAGCACTACGGAATGCTGCCATTGCTGACGGAAAGCTCAAGTTCTTAACTGAGCCCATTCCGCCACACCCAGGAACTGGAGCTAGAGCCAACGAAATTCGCGCTCATAGCGATTTCGTTATGGAAGCGGGTGCGATAAAGAACGTACTCATCTATGCAATGGAATCCAATTTGCAAAGACGCTTCATAACCCATGGTGCAAACAAGATTTTCACCACGCTCACTAACGAATTCTCCAAGGCTCCGAGAATCGTTTCTTATGAGCATACCTGTCGCTTCTTTGAGGCGAAACTCCAGAAGGGCCAAGCTGTTAGCCCACATATTCTCAACATGATTGAGAATATCGAGAAACTGGAGTCCCTAAACTGCAAGATCAGTGAGAACATCATCGTTGATCGCATGCTTCATTCGCTTCATGATGGGTTCGCCCTCTTTAGGGCCAACTACTACATGAACGACATGAAGAAGACTCCTCATGAGCTCCACTCCCTTCTCGTACAGACTGAGAAGGATCTAAAGTTGAGTGGGAGTCTGAAGCAGGATGTTCTCATGATCTCCAGTAAGGGAAAAGGTAAAGGGAAGGCTAAAGCTCAGGGCGACCTAGCAGTAGGTAAGCCCAGGTTCAAGAAACCAGGATTTACTAAGAGTGGGCCAGGTGAGTCGAGCAACTCACAGGGCAAGACTAAGAGCAAGGATACTAGCATGGAATGTCACCATTGCCACAAGACTGGGCATTGGAGGCGCTCATGCCCCGTGTATCGCGAGGACATTAAGGCAGGCCGCGTTACCCCTGTTGGTATGTCTTCTTCTTCTTTTATTCACATGATTGAGATTAACCACGCAAGTTGCAGAACTTGGGTACTTGATACTGGTTGTGGTTCTCATCTATGTAATCATGTGCAGGGCCTCCGAAACCAAGAACCCCTAACCAAGGGTGAGGTGGACCTGCGTGTCGGGAATGGAGCACGTGTGGCTGCAGTCTCGAAGGGAACATACGTAATCCAGCTTCCAAGTGGATTCGAGTTATTTTTATATAACTGTTATTATGTTCCTAGTTTGTCCAAAAACATTATTTCAGTTTCTGCACTTGACAAACTCGGCTTTTCATTTGTAATAGAGAATAATAGCTGTATTTTCTCCTTACACAATATGATTTATGGCAAGGCAGTTTCCATGAATGGAATTTATGTTTTAGATCAAACCACCGAGATATTACATGTGAATAATAAAAGATTAAAGGTAGGTGACAAAGATCAAACTTACCTATGGCATTGTCGTATGGGACACATAAATGAGAAACGCGTTAAACAGCTCATACAGAATGGAGCTATTTCGCCCTTTGATTTCGAATCATATGGCACGTGTGAATCATGTCTCATCGGCAAAATGACTCGTATTTCCTTCAAAGGTGTTGGAATGCGCGCTGCCGACCTATTAGGACTCATACATACGGACGTATGTGGCCCTATGTCGATCAACGCACGAGATGGCTATAGGTATTTCATCACTTTCACGGATGATTTGAGTAGATATGGCTATGTCTACTTAATGAAGCACAAAAGTGAATCCTTTGACAAGTTCAAAGAATACCAGAATCGGGTACAGAACCAGCTGGGTAGAAAGATTAAAGCACTACGCTCGGATCGTGGTGGTGAGTATCTTTCACGCGAGTTTGATCAACACCTTAAAGACTGTGGGATCGTGCTACAGTTGACTCCACCTGGAACACCACAATTAAATGGTGTGTCCGAACGGAGAAATCGAACTTTACTTGATATGGTTCGATCCATGATGAGTCACACCGTTGTGCCTGATTCATTGTGGGGCTATGCTCTTTTGTCGGCCGCTCTATTACTTAACCGAAGTCCGTCTAAAGCTGTTGACAAGACTCCATTCGAGTTATGGAAGGGAACGGTCCCTAACTTGTCCTTTATTCGGGTTTGGGGCTGCGAGGCTTATGTCAAGTGGAGACACGAGGATAAGCTCGGCCCGCGATCGGTCAAGACATACTTTATAGGCTATCCAAAGGGAACGTTTGGTCATTACTTCTACTCGCCTACCGAACAACGTGTTTTTGTTGCGGCTAGTGCGACGTTCTTAGAGAAAGAATTTCTCGAGAACAAGTCGAGTAATAGAACCTTCGAGTTATCGGAGGTTCAAGAACCAACTACCGAGCAACCATTGGAGGAAACAGTACCTTCAACCGAGGCTGCGGTAGATATCCCTGAGGAACCTAGGAGGTCAGGAAGAGTCTCTATTCCACCGGACAGATACATTGGTATGGTCGAGGAACACGATACAGATGACGTCTTACTCCTAGAGGGTAATGAACCCACAACCTATAAAGGTGCCATGACCAGTTCTGACTCAAAGCTATGGCTAGAAGCCATGCAATCCGAGATGGACTCCATGTATGAGAACAACGTGTGGGATCTTGTGGACCTACCTGCAAAGGTACGTCCCCTTCAATGCAAATGGCTTTACAAGATAAAGGATGCCGTGGAAGGACAACAAGATATCCATAAGGCTAGACTAGTTGCTAAAGGTTTCACCCAAGTGCCAGGCTTGCACTACGATGAGATCTTTGCACCCGTAGTCATGCTACGTTCCATTCGGATTATCTTAGCGATCGCCGCATTTCATGACTATGAAATATGACAAATGGACGTTAAAACCGCCTTCTTAAACGGTTATTTGGAGGAAGAGTTGTACATGGTACAACCCGAGGGTTTTATCGATCCAGCACATCCTAAGAAAGTTTGCAAGCTTAAGCGTTCCATCTATGGACTTAAGCAAGCATCGCGGAGTTGGAATCATCGCTTCGACCAAGTGATAAAAGAGAATGGGTTCATTCGATCAGTCGAGGAACCATGTCTCTATATCAAGTCGAGTGGGAGTAAGATTGTATTCCTAGTACTGTATGTCGATGACATACTCTTGATTGGGAATGACATACCTCTCTTATCTTCGGTTAAAGCATGGTTGAAAAACCATTTCCAGATGAAAGATCTGGGAGAGGCACAAAGAATTTTGGGCATCCGTATCTACAGGGATAGATCACGACGGATGTTGTCTCTCAGTCACGAATCTTATATAGAGAAGATTCTGGAGAGATTCAGCATGACGAACTCCAAGAAGGGGTTCCTTCCTATGACTCCTGGGCTTCACTTGAGCAAGACTCAAGAAGCTAAGTCAGTGGAAGAGAAAGAGCGCATGAGTCGGATTCCTTATGCTTCGGCAATAGGATCGATCATGTATGCCATGATATGCACACGTCCTGACGTTGCATATGCATTGAGTATGACAAGTCGATTCCAAGCTCATCCAGGTGAACAACACTGGATGGCCGTGAAAAACATTCTTAAGTACCTACGGAGGACTAAAGATTGGGGATTGACTTTTGGAGGCGACTCGACGCTCTGCGCCACGGGTTACGCAGATGCTAGCTTCCAAACGGATCGAGATGACTCGAAATCTCAGTCTGGATTCGTTTTTACTCTTAATGGCGCTGCTGTCAGCTGGAAAAGTTCTAAACAGAGTGTTACAGCAGATTCTACGACTGAGTCCGAGTACTATGCCGCCTCGGAAGCAGCTAAGGAAGCAATATGGATGCGTCAATTCTTACAAGGACTATCAGTAGTGCCTAGTTCGAATGACCCAATCACCGTCTATTGTGACAATAACGGTGCCATCTTCCAAGCTAAGGAGCATAAGTCTAGCAGCAAGGCTAGGCATGTACAACGGAAAGCTCATCTAATCAGAGATTACGTGGAGCAAAAGGAGATTTTTATTGAAAAGATCGCTACGGATGACAACATAGCCGATCCTCTCACAAAAGCATTACCACGTGATAAGCATGAAGGGCACATTCATTCCATGGGAATTGGATGTGTTCCTAAGTTGTAGTACTCTTTTATGAATTCATGTAATAATTCATTTTCTCGTGTACTCTATTCAACCTTATTGTTATGATATAAAATGTTTTGTTTCTCATGTGGAATTGTACGCCAATTTTGAACACCACAAAGTGAACTGATTAACATTACATCGTTTTGGTCCTTGATTACCCACTTGAGCTGATAACTCAGGTAATCATTTTGTGACGTTGGTTGATGGTGGGTTCAACGAGCCATAAGTCACGTGGATGACTGACCAATCACAAAGGCGAGTTATACGGATATCTCGTAGGACACCCCGTGACAACGTTATGGAGTCCTAAATGTTTTATAACATTGGGTGCCGGGTCGTGGATAGGACCTCCATAGTGTTCCTTAGAGTCGAGTCTTTTGACCTTCAACTGTCTCTTGAGATTAAGACAGATTTTGGGTAACTTTGGTTTCTTTCCCACGGTCACCGTAACAGGGGCCAAGAGGATTTTTTCTGGGTTATTTCATGCTGGGCGATATCGGCAGGATTCGAGTTGAGGGAAATATCCAAACCCTTATCAGGATTTTATCATTTCTCACGGCCACTCGAGGAGTAGTAACTGAAATGCATGGCCATGCTCGAATACAGATTCGTTTTATCAGTTAAGTTACTCTCTAGTCGGGGAAACCACTCTTGATACAGATCGCTTGTGAGATACGACCTTTGCGAATGCGGATTTGCAAATTGTCTTACATTGAGTGGGAGAAATTTTAAAAGGATATGAGATTCGGTTATCGCACCTACACTTGTACGGACAAGTGGGAGTTTGTTGGAGCTTGTGTCCTCCACATGTAGTGTGATAACGTCATTGCACATACCCTTGTACGGACAAGTGGGAGATTGTTGGGGCTGGTGTCCTTGACAATTAAGTACAATGACTTATTAAATCTCTTTAAGGATCACAAGGGCATACTTCTGTATTATTACCAGTTGATCCACGTTTATCAATAACGGTTGGCTTGCTAGATAAGTTTGACGTTATTGTCATACGGATGGCGGTGATCAACTGGTCCCTATACGTCACACCTATAGGACACGTTTGAGAGATGTGAAGGTATGAAAATACAATCACATTTATGCCGGATATGACTAAACAGTTAGTCAGAGGTATTGACTATTAAATTAGTCAATAAGATGTTGAGATTATTATTTAATACGGATTAAATAATTTTAGCTAATACGGATTACATGTTTAATTCGTAAATTAAATATAAACGGTTATATTTAATTAAATATTGTATTCGCGAATTAATATAAACAGTTATATTAATTTAGGTAATTATACAATATCGTATTTTATCAGACCATTATTAATATATCGACTGTATTAATAACTGATAACATGTTACGATTTATAAATAAAACCCGCGAATAAATTATAGCTAAATGGGTCGAATCACGCATTGGAATAAGGTAAGAGTGGAAAGCCCACTCCTACCCGACATCAATTTCGGCCGGCCATGTGTAGTATATAAGGAGAGTCCTTCTCCTTATATAAAAGACTCTTGTTGCACTGTAAAACAATCTCAGGGTAAAATTAGGGTTTGAGAGCATTCTTCTCCCAAAACCTCAGATCTCACATCTAAAACCTCAAGGGCTCTCCCTATATTGCAAGGCAATTGGAGAGGATTTCTAGCACACGCGGCCACGTCTCAAACTAAGTCTTGGGTGCAAGTTATAGGAGGGAATTTGCATTAATTCCTGTTCTTAGGCCATAAGCACAAAGGACCAAAGGTTGAATTCTTTTTCTTATCCTTTTTAATCTTATGACCATAAACACAACTGTATTTTTTATTATAATCCTGCAAGTTTAGGGTGAATACATGCTTTATTCCCCACATAAATATTAATCAAGGTTCATGACTTTTGAGCATCAAAGTTAAAAATACAATACTAAGTACTCCCTCCATTCATTTCCACTTGGTACATTTGCTTTATGCACGGATTTTTACGCATTGTTAAAATATTAATAAAAGCACAACAAATAGGTGTAAAGTGTAGTATTGTGTTGAAAAAGTGGGCCTTAATAGTGTTTTTATAGTATTATAGTATTAAAAGTACAACCAAATAAGGAAAGGTGCAAAGTGGATTCGAATGGACCGAAATGGAATAGGTGCAAAGTGGATATGAATGGAGGGAGTATCTTACTATGTCATATTGTCATGTGTCATTAAAAAGACAAATCTAAAATCATGTGTCACATGCTTATTAATACAAAATAAAAATAAAAAATGTTAATTGCAAACACAAAAATAAATTAACACAAACTATTTAGTTTCCTTTCCTAAATTTGGTTATTAACCTAAATATTTATTTGACTTTTATTTCTTTTATTTAATAGGATGACTTTTTGGTTTTCCTCACCAATTCACCATTTGTAGTAGGGTACTATTTAACATAATTTATCATTTTTGCAAAATTTAAAATTTAGGATTTTTCACAAACTGATATAGATGTTATACTAAGACTAGCATTTATTAAACTTGATAAATATGCTACTATCAAAAAATATGATTTTATAAGAAACAAAATATTGAGATAAAAATCCCTCTAATTTAATTAAAAAATATGGTTTAAGCTATTTACACTGGGAATTTTATCATTCTTAAAAAAAAGAAAAAAAATCATAACATTATGCATTAATTTTCCCTTTCGTCTTCACTCACTAACTTCATATAGCTAGATATCAAAGGGTCGTTGAAGCTTTTATATAGAAAACTTTGGTACATAATTTATCTATACAATCTAATCTAATTTAAAAGCAATCTTAAACATTTAATTTTTTGCCAATAACAACTATACTAAATTATTAATAAAATTACATTAAAAAATATATTAATAATTATTTTGTTCATATTCATGGACCTATGTTGTTGGTGGTTTTGAAGGTAAAAGTTTATAATTATAGGATCAACAATGTAGAATTTAATTTCCATTTATTTATTATTTATGTTTCGCGAACGACTGTTGACACTTTCTTTTTTTTTTTTAAAAAAATACATGTTATTAGTATATTAATCAAATTAACAACTAAAGTACAATATATAGCTTTAAAAAGAAATCTGAGTTGTCAAAGAAATAAGACATTAACTATCTAACTTTTTGTATTTCAAGACTATATTTTCTAAATGGATAAACTAATTGTTCGGACAAATCTTAACAATAGATAAAAGAATAAAACTAAAACAGATAAACCCGTGAATTTCACGGGTCACAAACCTAGTTTGTATATTAATTACTCCAATAATCAATTATTATAGCTTATAGTTGATAATTAATATATCCAATATATTAATCAATAAAAAATTAAAAATTAATAACATTGGAAAAATTATAAACTAAATTATATGCACATTAAATAACTAAATCAAATACAAAAATCACATGTTTGTTGATTTGTTTTCGCAGTATATAAATGAAGGTTTAAATTAAAGAACAATCTTTTTCAGAGTTACGACCCGTAGGACCATTACAAATTCTCATTTAAAACGAGCAAATTCGATGGATCAAGTATTATTCACATGACAGAAGTAGAATGTATTGAGAATAATGAAATATTTGTCTCATCTATGCAAGTGAGTGGTAATGACCCATTTTTCCTTAAGATAGATATAATCGTCTTAAGTAAGATCTATTATAACCCAATTGAGGTTAATTTATGGTTAAAGACAACTCAATTTGGTTGATATGTTAGTATAAAAATAAGTTAGTGTTAAAATATGAATAAAACATATAAAAATGAGAAAAAATTATTGAGTTAATTATTTTAACTTTTAATTACAAAAGTTGGTTATTAAAACATATATAAGTAATGCAGGCAACGAATATATATATTTAGTATTAAGATTAAATGTTTATTTAATTCTCAAATATTGTTCACTCAAAATTGATACTTAAGGTCTAATGCATTATATATCTTAAGTGCGTCATTTACAATCTCTTAATTGTAAGTGTAGTTTATATTTAAAATTAAGTTTCTTAGATATTGTTTACAAACTTAATCATCGGTTTATTATAACATTGTTTAAAATGCATACCCGTGCAATTTGCACAGGTTAACACTAGTGAGAGTTATACGTTAATCGTTAGACATAGTGGCGGATTTGGGGTGGATAGGGTTGGCAAGTGCCACCCCCAACATAAAAATAAGAACAAGTTTTGAACACAAATTTCACAAAAATGTGTTGGGATTAGTGGTTAAAAGTGGCTATATGTTAGAAGTTTGGTGAGGTTGGAGGTTCAAATTCCATAAGAGGGATTTTTTTACAAAAACTTGCTTTATTTCACCTAACTTCTCTTTTTTTTTCTACTAATTAAGGGAAAATAAATTGTGTCATCCCGAAACGAAAATCCTAGATCCGCCCCTGGTTAGACATCGATTTTTTTTGTGTGTTTTAGTCATTAAGAGTGAGAGGTTTTAATACATTTTTTGGTGGTGGGGCGAGTAATAGGAGTGGTGAAGCATATAGTATTTTTTGGGGATTTTCTTAATTTTTTTTTGTTGTTGACCTCTTTAATTATGGGTAAAAAATAAAAGACGTAAAATTAAATAAAACGATAAAGTGTGTGAGATTAAATAAAATTATCTGGAGGATTTAATAACTCCCTATAAATATTCAACGGTTATAAATTTATATCTCCACGAGAAAGAAGATCACTTTGCGTTAGAATATTACTCGATCCGTAGGTGATAGACAAAAGTATACTACGTGTGAAATACGCGGGTATCAAGTGACGTAGACACGTTGCCCAACAATTGGTAGAGGTGACCGTTGTGCGACGTTAATTGTCACATGGGGTTGAGGAGTGAGGTAGTTTTGCCTTTTTTCAAAAGGACGTTAACCGGTAACGGTAACATTATTACGAGAACAAGTGAAGAGTATGGATTATGGAGTGATGAATGACAAAATGGCGCGCAATGTGGTGGCCACTTTGTCCACTTGTGTTTTATAATGTTTTGTTTCATTCCGTGGATCAATCATGTCAGTGGATTCCGGCAGCCATAACCAATTACAGAGTACGGATTTCTACTTTTATTGTTTTTCCCCTAAGAATCCCTTTAATATAAAAACAATAATCTTTAGTGAGCCCTTATTAATTGACGATGAAAATTAAAAAGAGAAAAAAATCCGTTTAAGTAGGGTTCAACATGTTCTTTATACATAATTAACAATAAGTTTTGCTGAAAACGAATATTATCCGTCACAAGCTGTAAACGGATAATATCATCTTACAATAATGCAAGTGGAAAGCAATTGGAGGAAAATGAAGAATTTTCATGGGTCATGTCACTTGCACTTTGTGAGAGAGACACTATCCGTTCTCAGTTTGTGACGGATAGTGTCCATCTTTAATGAGAATTTGTGCATAGTTAATTACCTTATCTCAAATTTTCATCAATTTAACCTCTTGCCTACTTTCATTCATTAAACAAGTTACAATCTATAATCATACAATGGAATATGAAATCTTCCGAAATCCTAACCTCAATTTCAACCGTAAAAAACAACCTTTGATGATCATTGATAATAAGTTAACTAATTTTACATAACTAAAAGGCATAAATTAAATATAATAAGAATTGAAACGCTTTGATTTTAGAGATGAGATATATTTCAAGATTAAAGAAGTTTTTAATATTACTTTAACATGCATCAACTAAAATGATTAAATTGAATGACGATGAGTATAAAACAAGAACAAAAAGTGAATACGAAATATAATACTAACTAGTTTAAACCCGTGCAAAGTTGCACGGGTGTATATAAAATCATTTAAAAATTGAACTTATAATTTTATAATAAAGTTAATATTTTCACCATCCTATTTAAACTCCTTTTAGCTTAGATAATATCTTGAGCATTTTTGTCAATCTTTCTCAATCTCACTTTATCATATGTTAACTCACTGAATTAGGCGGTAACTACACCAATAACGGTTTTTAAGATAGCAAAATCAGCGTACTTATTAATTATGATTATTTTTGTAACCCGTTCAAAAGAAGTAATCATGCATTACAATTAATTAATGATGTTAAAATTTAATTGGACCCAACCTTAAACCCGAATATTTGATCCATTTTTTGGCAAAGCCTTGTAAATTATGACATGCAATCTGGACGATAAACGTCTCAATAGCTTGTTATTTCATGGTCAAACCCGACACATTTAACCTAATAAATTGAAAATAAATTTATACTACACATATGTTAATTTTACCTAAAATATTAAAAATTATTTTATAAATAATTTTCTAAAAATATTTAATTTATTCTTTAATCGTGGGAAGATCATTTGCTCTATTTGTAGGATGTGGAAGATCCTTTGAAAATGTCTTCTTTAATCGTGGATATCATGGTCGAACTTTCTTCTTTTACGAAAGTGTAGTATTCTTGTGTTTTTTGGGAGCACAAGAGGGGCAAGGCCCCGAAAATATTCTAGTGTTTCAAGCAATCAATAACGTAGTTAACTTTATGGTAAATTTGTAGCATTCTTTTTCTTGTTCGGGAGGTAACTCATTACTTTTCAACCTTTTCACTCACTCCAAAGAGGAGTGAGTTAGGCTGATCCTAGTCGAGCAACTTACATATATAACTAATGAAATAATATTGCGAATTAAATATTTATATGAGATTCCAAAATCATGTTTATTTTAAAGTTGATATTGCTAATAAAAATAATTCTATGTAGATGTTACAATAAACATAATTTCAGTTATAGAGTTATCATTCAATTAATTTTCTTACTGCCTGTCTGCATGGTACATGTAACTATGTAAGGTTATTAGATAATTCACAGGTTTCTAAAAACCTTTCTTCTGGTCCATGTAATTATGTAAGATTATTAGATAGTTATATAAGTTTTTAGAAGACTGTCTTCGACTAAAATAAGGGAGTCATAAAATAAAAAATAGAAATTAAATAGCTCTCTCCTTCATCATATGAGAGGTCTCTCAATAACGCTATTAAGAAACCGTTTCTCTATAGTTTTTGTGTCATATTAAAAACATCAAAAATAATTTGCGTAAGTAGAACTTTGAAAACATCAAAAATATATAATTTTTCTATAATAGGAAACAAATTTAGATTTATTTATTTTGATAAAGTGCTACGATTTAGGAGTTATTTTAGAAAACAATAGTTTCTTTTGAATAGAAATGATGAATTGGTCGTTTGGAGGGGAAAAATGCGATGGTTGTTATTGTTTTATATAAATATATAAATTGGCGAAAATTAAAGCATTTAAATACTGAAAATCAGCAAAATAAAATTTTTGAGAGTTGGAAATCAACAAAAATATGTAACTACGTCTTAAATGTACATAAAAGATAGGTTTTAAATTAAAATAAAGGAAGATACGAAGGTAAGATTTAATCAACAGAAAAAACAACTAGGATGTCGGTTTACCATGATATTACACAATTTAGTTAAAGGTAAGCCCTGATCAGTCTTTAGTGAGAAGGGTAGTGTAAAAGTCTTCTCGATCTACTACCTGCCCTAGATTCTTCCAAATACGCTTCCGCTCTGATTAGGGTAATCTATTGTTCATAGCAGGTCTTAATTCATTCCAATGTCTCGACCTAGGTTTGAATCTAACCGGATTAATTAACTTATTGTACGCATTCAACAGATTAATTAATATTATATTGATATGAAAACAATTCTCTCGCGAGACTAAGAAGATCTAACGAGAACTTTATTACTTATCTATCTGGCTCCCTTAATCCTAGCATAAAAGATTTAGCTACCGATGAATGTGCTAACAATAATCAAATCTAGTGATGAACTAAACATAAATAAAGTAAACTAATATGCTAAAGCAATAAAGGAAGAAGAATGACACGGCTGTCGCAACCCTATCAAAAATAAACCAACTGGTCCAAGTTAAATGTAGTAGAGGCAGTCGGGTATCGAATCCACAGGGAGAAGAGAATCCTATAAGCTAACTAAGCCTGTCAAAGTAACCAAAATGGGGGTTGTTTGTTTGAATCTTCTAAAAACTAATCAGGATAAGAGAAAGAGAGTAAAGAGAACGAGAAAATTAAAATAAAGGAAAAGAGCTAGGTAATATCTTTTTATTATGTTTTGGAATTAGAATGTAATAATATGATTTTGTTATATAATTCTTCAAATGTAATAAAGAAGATTAGAGACGGAGATCGGATTGCTCACTCCCACTACATCACCAAGAAGGAACATCAAGTCAAGACAAGCTTCTAGGGTCCATTGCTGAATGGATTCCAAAGTTGTATTTTTGTTCTTTTTGGTAGGATAGGTTACACTAGGACTTGTTTTATATTCGTTTTTATTTCCGTTCTTATTGCTTGTCATTCACATGATAGTTAGTGCATCATATTTCCGCCTAAACCAAACCACCTAAGATTGCATGAAAATTGACTCATATAGTTATGCATGTTAATTATCATGGACATACAGATGTCACCTGCACATAATTTCTTAAGTCATCATCTTAGTTTATTTATTCTCGCATGCTAGATATTCGTTCACTTAAAATGAACTAAAATAAAGTTGATGGGATCTTCCTCTATAACTTAAAATTGAAATTAGTCTTTTATAAGCCAAATTACTATGAATCCCTTCTTCGTCGGTAGGCATATATATAGGACCTTACTCTCCATATGACCCCTTCTACGTTGGGTAAGTAGTAGCTGTTGACTTATTTTACCTCAACATTATAATCCGAATAATATTTCGTGGTTATGGTGGACTAAAGATAGAATTTACAGAAATTTATCGACCAAGAATTCTAAAGGTAGAATTAGCCAAGATGATGGCTTATCAATTTACAGAAATTGAGTCTTGCGATCATTTATATAATTCTTGAGGAAGATCAATTGTATAAATGTTTAAGTCGTCGCATTAAACTATTTTTGCACTAGACTATTCACAAAACGATGAGTATGCTTATTATATTTTATTTTCTTCTTTACAGTGTAGAATTCATAACAAATCAATAATACTGCATAATAAATGGCTGGCCATACTGATGACCCAATGCCAAGTGTCACACTCGGATGCGAATCCTGGCTTAAAGCTTTTATGGACCACATGAATCAGTCCACGCGACTGAAGAATAATGGGTCCAACTTTGCGGACTGGGAGGCATCATTACTGAATGCTGCCATTGCTGACGGTAAGCTCAAGTACTTGACTGAGCCCATACCGCTAAACCCAGGCCCCAATGCGGGAGTCAACGAATCACTCGCGTATAGTGATTTCATTATGGAAGCGGGTGCGATAAAGAACGTACTCATCTTTGCAATGGAACCAAATTTGCAAAGGCGCTTCATATCCCAAGGTTCAAATAAGATTTTCACCACGCTCACTAACGAGTTCTCAAAAGCACCAAGAATCGTTACTTATGAGCATACCTGTCGCTTCTTTGATGCGAAACTCCAGAGGCGCAAACCAGCTAGCCCACACATTCTTGATATGATAGAGAATATCGAGAAAATGGAGGCACTTGATTGCAAAATTAGTGAGAGCATAGTCATTGACCGTATGCTTCATTCACTTCATGACGGTTTTGCCCTTTTCAGGGCCAACTATTACATGAATGATATGGAGAAAACTCCTCATGAGCTACACTCCCTTCTCGTACAGACCGAGAAGGATCTAAAATTGAGTGGGAGCATGAAGCAAGATGTTCTCATGTAGCTAACAAGGGCAAAAGTAAGTGATACCGCCGTTTAGTATCAAAGATAAACTTAAGTCTACTAACTAGAAGCTAGTGGAAGTAGGGTCGAATTCCACAAGGAGACACGATTGTAAGAAGAAGGTCAGTCTATAAGTCACGAATTGGGGGGGTTTGTTGTTGAGATTGTAACTAAAACAGATGAAAAAGAATTAAAACAAAGATAACAAAGATGAGTTTAATCAATAAAAAAGGAATATGTCAGGATTCAGGTTGTCGCGGTAAAATATGTCACATAACAATTAGGCCAGTCGAAATATAAACGAAGTGGGAACGATTAATATCCTTTCGGTCTGAAATCACCCTGGACTCCCCTATCAATCTTTCGATCTAGATAGGTTACATAAATCATCCTAAACAAGCCTACCTACCAATGTTTCGTTCCAGGTAAGGTTTTACTAGGTAAACTGGTCTCCTGCGTGCACTCATTTGACAAGTTTCATAATTAAATTGTTTATGGGTGAACTTCGTCGCAAAGACGACTAACATGCAAATCCTACGACATTACTACCGCGAGTCCCTTCATCCTAAAATATTATAGAGATTAGCTACGCATGATTATGGAATCTATACTAACAATGACGATGATAACGATATTAAACATGATTAATAAAGACGAAATACTAGAAATCATAAAATAAACAAAATAATAAGAAACAAAGGTAGAGAAAGGAATTACAATAACTGCGGAAAGGTTGAACGGAATCCAAGTGCTTATACTAGAAACTAAATGTTTGAGAAATGTAAAAACTAGAAGCAAAAATGTTTAGATCTGGAATGATAAATGAAAACTGAATTGTAAAAAACTGAATGATGAAAAATGTGAATAGTCAAAAGCGTCTGATTAGTTTGCTAACCTAATCCTTAAATAGGGATTAGGTTAACTCCTTAATCACTAAACCAAAAACGAGAAATGCATATCCAGTACAGATAAGTGAGTTGCTCGATCGAGTGACTGAACCACTCGATCGAGTAGTTGTTCTTCAGAATGTACTCGATCGAGTACCTTCGAGTAGGCATCTGCTCGATCGAGTAACCTTGAGATCCTCGAGGACTTGGTCCTTCCTGCAGACTCCTCGATCGAGTATCCAGTACTTCGATTGAGGCTTTCTCCTCCTGCATCCACTCGATCGAGCTCTGGTGTTTGCTCGATCGAGTAACTGACAGGCAACTTGTTTCTTTTTTCGATTCTTTTTGCTTTTCTCCTTCGTCCTTGCCTTAGTTACCGTTCCTTTAAGTTCGGTACTGCACATTTGGGGTTATGGAACTCCTTGACTTGTTCCATCTTCTAAAAGGGCCTACTTTGGACGAGAAAAGCTCGGTTTCCTCAACTTTTGCATAATTCCTGCTAAACAACAGAAAGTACACCAAGAAAAGAAAGAGGGGCAAAACGGCACGTGAAGTGCGTGAAAATGCATAGAAATGTGTGCTAAATGATGCCAAAAAGTATATAAAATAAGCACACATCAAATATCCCAAACCAAACCTTTGCTTGTCCTCAAGCAAACTAATGCAACTAAAAGAGGGAAAACAACTGACTAACTACCTAATGGAATGGAATCGCCTCAGAACCGACTATTGATCATGTTGTTGACCATGCAAATGCAGAAATTAACCATCATAAAGTTCAAAACCAAAAGCAACCAATTCATACATGCAATGAAAACAACTTGGACAACTGATCTCGAATGACGTGTGTACTTTGGACTCTCCCGGATCGCTCCTCTCTCAATCAAAGGGTAGACATATATGTGTAAGAGAGAAGGATAAGAAAATGAAGATACTCTCCTAACTGCGACCAACATATCACGCAATGCAACTAGTATGACAAGTGATTCTAACTACGGTACACACGCATAACAACCTGTCAAAGTCTATCACATGCCGAATACTTGCAAAATATGGTTATGTGAGGTAAAATGGGTAAAAGGAGGCAAAAAACTGTATGGGTAAGAGAGCGTAATGGCTCGAGCTAGCTAACATGACTCAACCAAAAGTAAAACCTTCCATAATGCTAAAAAAAATGTCATGCTCGGCATATCACACAACTAACCCCGGAACTTGAATCAGTCAAAATCATGCTTAGCAAACATTTTTTTCTTTTTCTTGCCTTTTTCTTGCCTTTTTCTTTTTTTTTTTCTGTTTTTTTTTCTATTCCCAAAAGATATAAATAAAGCACGGGAATTCATTTTTCTTTCTCTTTTCTTTTCCTTTTTTCTTTTCTTTTCTTTTGCTAAGTTCATGACAAAAACATACTCCCAAATTCAAGTTCCAACTTCTCAAATACCAACTCCGAAATAAAGACCAAACCAAAACTGATATAATGAACGTATACCACAAAACAACACTACGGCTAGCTCGACACAAGGTAGGCTAAATCTGGGTGTAGTTTATAGGTCAACTGGCAGTTTTTGGCTAAATGTGGAGTTATATGGGTAAAATGAGAAAAGGGAAATGCAAGTATTCTCCTAACATGTGATACCAACCACAAAACCATGCGTGCAGGCAAAAAAGCAATCAAAAGTCATACACGTGAAATGCGATGATATGAAGGGAGTACTACTCTCAATCCTAGATAAACTGGTCATGAATGTCACCAGTTATGGCTTTAAAAACTAGAAAGTATGTGTGGTTTGCCAAATACAAGTCAAGTCAAGTCCAGAAAGTCCAAGTATAATTTTCAAAGCAGAATTCGAGACATGCTATATGGTCTTTTACAAAATGATGGTGAATAACTGCAAATAACAATCAACTCGAAAATCCTAGAAGGCAATATCATCACAGAAAACTCCATTCCGACTCGACTATATGCAAAAGTAAACGTGCACTTTTTGTATTTTTGAAAAATAAATGCAAAAAGTGAAAAAGAAATGCAAAAAAAACATAAAGGAAACGTGGATGCATGCAAGAAAAAAAGAAAAATGCAGACGCAAAAGGATGCAACTCCTCCCCAAACCAAACCAGACAATGTCCTCATTAGCTATAAAACAAAGGAAAGGGGGGTACATAACCTAATACATGTTCCTACGGGGTAAGATATATACAAAACTATAAAGCATAAAAGAAAAGAAAAACTAAGATGGAAACAAGGTAAGGAATACATAACCTCCCCAAACCAGCTGCAGCTGTCACTCCGCATCCTCCTCTGAACTCTCCTCATCATCGCCACCACTCTCCTCACTCCCACTCTCACTCTCATCCTCCTCACTTGAGCTCTCCTCTTCCTCGGCTCCACCACTGACACTGGCATATTGGGCGGCCTCCTCCGCACGTCGCCTCACCTCCCCTGTACCGCTGTCTCCACAGGTGCCTCGGGTGAGGTATGTGGGTACCCGTCAACTGGGTATCGGTAGAAAAAGGGGTGAAGACCATTGGGAGGTCGGAATGTGCCAGTGCGCATCCTCGCGTCATAATCCGGGAAGCTGAGCAAGGCAAGGTGCCTCTGAAGAACGGACTGAGCCCTGAGAAGCTAAAAAAAAAAAGAGGATCACGGTACCCCCGGTCTGCCGCCAGTGGTACCTCAAAAAGTGGAGGCAAATTGAAATGTGCAGGGAAGCCTGGGGTGGATGATGATGATGAAGAAGGGGTAGTGAAAGGTGAAGGTGTAGGCGTGGGTGTAGGTGTAGGTGTAGGAATGGTGGTGGTGTGTGTAGCGGTGTGAGAGGTGGTCGGCTGAGAGGATGATGATGGTCGTGATGACGGTGAAGGTCAGGAACCTGAAGTGGCTCCGACCTCTCTCTCAGGTGAGGTTCGCTTCCTCTTTGAAGAGGAAGGGGTGAAAGAGATGCGGTATGTAGGTGGCTCTAGTCTAGGTCCCTCAACAGTGATGAGAGGGGTGAGTGCAGGTAAAGAGTCAGAGGGGAGGACTACTGCGGGTGCCCCAACAATCCTCCAAGTCTGGCGATCAGCATGGGCGAACCAGGTCAACTGGACCATGGCGCCTGTAGAAAGGTAGATGTCGTGGGTGACATGCTCACCACCAGGCAAAGTCTCAAAGATGTATCGGTAAATCCTGGTGACAATCCTGCCGCCTACAAAAGCGTCAGTGACTCTGCGACCTATGTCGCCTAGATGGGTAGCCACAAGGTAGGCTATGTTAAGGACAAAAGGGGTACCATGTGTCAATGTTGAGGTACCCCACGACGATGGCCAACTCAATGTTACGGATGTTGTTTGGCTCAGGTCGCGCAAAGATGGTCTCTCCTAGAAAGCGGAGGAAAATACGAACTACAGGACTATGGACGTGGGCGACCCTTCGGCTAGCGAAAGGTACGTGCGAAAGGGCCTCCCACATCTGCGGAACTATGTTCCTAGGTGGTCTCAAGTATCCGTCACTAACCAGCCCCAAAACCTCCCCAAACCTAGCTAAGGTCCAGGCGTATGACTCATTTCTGAGTAAAAAATGAATGCATGGCTCGGTCGGGTGGGCCAGAAAGGTGTCAGCAGAAAACGAATAGGAGCTAAAGAACTCCAAAGTGGGTACTCGGTATCTTGACTCGACCATGGTCGTAAACCCAGCCATCCCCGTCCCAGTCAATAGGTCAACTAGGGGCCTAAACAAGCCTAATCTATCCAAGTCTGGACGAAGCAAAAACCTACTACCACGAATGTAAAAATCAACTAAGAGCTCCATCTGATCTCTCTGATGGGTGTCGGTGAAAATTACCTCAGGGATTTCCTCGACTGAGGGAATCACAGGTAGAGCTGGTGGGCGAGGAGCGCAGCGAGGTGGCATACCAAGGACGGATTTCCGACCTTTCTACCCTAGAACTTGGACCTTCTTCTTCCACTTATCAGCTGAGGAAGAGGCTACTGGTGCCATGATTGTGATGGAGGTGGCATAGTACGTCGTGGTGTTCGGTGGCGTGGTATGTACAGGAGCAGGGACTCGGGGGCTGGCAACCACCATAACAGACGTGGTTGCCACGACAGTGGCTGACTGAGTTCTACTGACCATTGCGGCTGCCGCCATGGTGCTGGTGGTGGTTGTGGTGGTCTATTTTCCTTCAATTTCTGCATATCAACATCACAAATAAGCTTAACAACGCAAACTCAACAGTGTTTCATAAAAATTTCAGCCAAATCCTCATATTATACCCTAAATTCGAATTTGGGGTAAAAAGATGAAATAATATGGAATTTGAACAAAAATAACAACTTACTTGATAAAGAAGAGGTTGAAATGAACAAGAAATCACAAATTACAACCGAAAGTTGCTTAATTCGAACGAGCAAACCCTAGGTTTCGAAAATCCCAAATTACTCGAATTTGAGGTTGATTTTGATAGGGCTTTCACTCGATTAGGCTACTTAGGGTGGATTAAAGTAAGATTATGTGAATTGATTAAGGAAAAACAAAGATTTAGAGAGGAATTGAGGAGAAAAGGGGTCGAAAATACTGAAATCGAATGAAATGAGCAGAGCATCGAGTACTTCCTTTTATATAGGTTGAGAAGTGCTCGATCGAGTAGTTAAAACTACTCGATCGAGTGATTCACTGAAGGCATTTTTGCTCGATCGAGTTCTGAAGTCCACTCGATCGAGTGGTTGTCAGCACTGAAGCTCCCTCGACTGATTTCTCCTCAATCGAGCTTGGAGAGCTCGATCGAGTATATCTTCACTGGTGTTCACTCGATTGAGCAAATTACAGAGCTCGATCGAGGCTTTTCTACGGTGATGCTCGTTCTTTCCTCTTCTCTTCTGTTTTCATCTCTTTTTCTTCATTTTTGCCCGGTCCATTCCTGCATAAGAATACCAAAAAACTACAGACATACAAAGAACCACAAAATTGTCTCGGATTCATGCATAGTATTTAGTCTACCTATGGATCCTACAAAAAAGTCTAACAGTTTAAGCAAAAAGGTAGTCTAAGTCGAACAAAAACAATAAATTGTCTACTACAAAGTGCACGGGGTTGCAAATCCGGCTTAAAAGTTCAGAAAATGAATGTTCAATCCCCACGACTGGGCTCTTGGCTCGCGGAACTCCCTTCCGCGGTTGTGACATCAGCGTCTCTCAAACTCCAAACAACAGAGCTATCAACTGGATTGTACGTCATGACATATTGCTGCCGCTTTTCCCGTGGCATTGGTCCTTGAGGATTCTTCTTCCTGTTCTGCAATGCTAACCAACCCCAACCATCTGGGTTGTAATCCGGCTCAGTATCTGCATCGGAAATGATCAAGAAATCGTCCTCTGACTTGCTCTCAAACTGAGGTAGAGGAGTTAGCTCTAGCAATTCTAAATCTGCAGATATATCATCGGACATAGAATAGCACGAAACAGCAGACATAGGTGACCGTGACATGCTCAACTGCCTAAAAACTAGGTCCTCGCCACCAACCTGGAAGGTCAGTGTCTTTGTACCTACGTCAATCACTGCTTTCGCAGTGTGCAGAAAAGGTCTACCCAAAATGATTGGTGTGTAGGAATCCTCGGGTATATCAAGGACCACAAAGTCAATGGGTATAAAGAACTCTCCTATCTGAACAGGAATGTCCTCTAAGATGCCTAAGGGTCTTGACACGCTACGGTCAGCCTTCTGGACCGTCATGTTTGTACACTTGAATTTAGAAAAACCCAATTTACCATCTAATGACAGGGGTAACACACTAACACTGGCCCCTAGGTCACACAAGGCGTTATCAATAACATGGGTTCCTATCTGACACGGAATAGAGAAACTACCTGGGTCGGCTAGCTTAGGTGGACTCTTGTTTTGGAGGAATGCATAACATTCCTCTGTTAAAGCAACAGTTTCACTAACGTCTACGGTACGCTTGCGCATTAAAATCTCACGCATAAACTTTAGATAAGAAGGTACCTTGAGTATCAATTCATGGAAAGGAACATGTACCTTCAGATCCCACAGTGTGTCCACGAACTTAACAAACTCTTTCTCCACTAGCCTAGACGGGTACGGAATGTCCCTTATGTCGACTCGACGTTCCGCACTCTGCTTCTCATATTCTGCCTGTTCCAACTCTCGTTTCTCCTTTCTTCTCTGTATAACACTCGATCGAGTGTTTTCTGCCAATGGGATCGAGTGTTTTCTGCCAATGGGATCGAGTGTTTTCTGCCAATGGATCACTCGATCGAGTGATCCTCTCTTCTGCTTTACTCGATCGAGCAAGTGGTATTGCTCGATCGAGGACTTCTCTGTCAACCTCACTAGATCGAGTTCTGACAACTCCTCGATCGAGTGATTCTTCTTGATTTTCAATTGATCGAGCTCTATAATCTACTCGATCGACCCCAGCTTCGTTCACAGCCTCATCGATACTGCTCTTCTCTCCTTTCTGATCAGAAACTTCCATCCTTGCCCCCTCATACTCATGCCCACTCCTCAATCTCACCAAATTAATGGTCTCATTACGTTGCTCGGGTTGGGAGGGTAGTTGCCCTTGGGGTCGCGATGATTGCTTGACCGCTAATTAAGCGATCTGGGACTCTAACAACTTTATGGACGCATTCCCAGCTTGCATTTGGGATGCCAAGGACTGAACTAAGGTCTTCAACTCTCCAATTTCTGAATTTCCTCCAGATGAGGAAGCACCGGATTGTGACGGTTGGAATTGAGGTGGTTTTTTGGAAGTTATTTTGGTTGCGGTGAGGTGGGATGTAGTTTTGTTGTGGCGATGGGGTTGGGTTGAGCACTTTCTGACTAGTCCACCTTAGATGAGGGTGTACTTGGTTCTGATTGTAGAAGTTTCCTCCCTGACAGAATTGTTGGAAGGAAAACACCTGCTTCTTTTCAGCTAGGCATTCAATAGCGGAATGCCCAGCTCCTCCACAGCGCTCACACATAATAGGTTCACCCTTTTGCAATAGGTGAACAGTCTGTTGACTACCCTCCTGTTGTCTGTCCCAAAGGTCAAACCTCGCAACCAATTTATCAAGCTTAGCCTCTACACCCTCAGTATTTATTTCGGCCACCGTTCTTATCCCGGACCTTGGGTTCCCATACTCCTCACAATGATTAGCCATTTCTTCGATGATCCCCAAGCCCTTATCGTCATCAGTCTCCTTTTGGAATCGTCCCTTCGCAGCAGCATTCAAGATGGCTCGGTGGTCATCAAACAGCCCATTGTAAAACTGGTTGCTGATGAAGCATGGTTGGAAACCATGATGAGGACATGCCCTCACTATCTTCTTGAACCTAGTCCAAGCTTCATGCAAGTTTTCCGTCCCAAATTGTTTGAAGTTAGTAATTTTGGAACGGAGGGCATTCGTCTTCTGAGGCGGGTAATACTTCTTGTAGAAAGCTAGAGCCAAAGATTTCCAATCAGTTATTTCAGCAGCCTCCCGATCCAGATCACAATACCACTCCCTAGCCCCATCGGATAAGGAAAAAGGAAAAAGGACTTCCTTAATCCTATCCTGAGTGACCGTCGCGGACGTCGGGATAGTTGAGCAGTAATCAATGAATATCTCCATATGCTTCCTCGGGTCCTCTCCAGTTGCGCGCCGATACATATTCCTTTCGACCAAGTTGATATAAGAAGGTCGAATATCAAATGTATTGCCAGCTTCATCGGCTAGAAGAGTGAACCCCTTCGTAATAGAGTCAGCCTTAGGTTCGGAATTGTTCGCGATATTCGGCATTTTAGTGATTTGGTTGACTGGTTCAGCAGTAACTGGTTCATGAATACTCAAGACTTCTTCCTGACTCGCTCTTCTTCTTTCTCTTCTGCGGCGCAGGAAGGCTCTTTCGTGCTCCAGATTAGCAGCAACTAATCCGTACCTGGAAGACCTAGGCATACACAACACTGAGAAAAAGAATAAGAATGGTCTTAAGGAATTAAAAGAAATTCCTTAAGACAAACAAACAATAAACTAACATAAAAACTTAAAACCTATTGCCTCCCCGGCAACGGCGCCAAAATTTGATACCGGCGTTTAGTATCAAAGATAAACTTAGGTCTACTAACTAGAAGCTAGTGGAAGTAGGGTCGAATTCCACAGGCAGACACGGTTGTAAGAAGAAGGTCAGTCTATAAGTCACGAATTGGGGGGGGGGGGGGGGGGTTGTTGTTGAGATTGTAAATAAAACAGATGAAAAAGAATTAAAACAAAGATAACAAAGATGAGTTTCATCAATAAAAGGGGAATATGTCAGGATTCAGGTTGTCGCGGTAAAATATGTCACATAACAATTAGGTCAATCGAAATATAAACAAAGTGGGAACGATTAATATCCTTCGGTCTGAAATCACCCTGGACTCCCCTATCAATCTTTCGATCTAGATAGGTTACATAAATCATCCTAAACAAGCCTAGCTACCAATCTTTCGATCCATGTAAGGTTTTACTAGGTAAACTGGTCTCTTGCGTGCACTCATTTGACAAGTTTCATAATTAAATTGTTTATGGGTGAACTTCGTCGCAAAGACGACTAACATGCAAATCCTACGACATTACTACCGCGAGTCCCTTCATCCTAACATATTATAGAGATTAGCTACACATGATTATGGGATCTATACTAACAATGACGATGATAACGATATTCAACATGATTAATAAAGACGAAATACTAGAAATCATAAAATAAACAAAATAATAAGAAACAAAGGTAGAGAAAGGAATTAAAATAACTGCGGAAAGGTTGAACGGAATCCAAGTGCTTATACTAGAAACTAAATGTTTGAGAAATGTAAAAACTAGAAGCAAAAGTGTTTAGATCTGGAATGATAATGAAAACTGAATTGTAAAAAACTGAATGATGAAAAGTGTGAATAGTCAAAAGTGTCTGATTAGTTTGCTAACCTAATCCTTAAATAGGGATTAGGTTAACTCCTTAATCACTAAACCTAAAACGAGAAATGTATATCCGGTACAGATAAGTGAGTTGCTCGATCGAGTGACTGAATCACTCGATCGAGTAGTTGTTCTTCAGAATATACTCGATCGAGTACCTTCGAACAGGCATCTGCTCGATCGAGTAACCTTGAGATCCTCGAGGACTTGGTCCTTCCTGCAAACTCCTCGATCGAGTATCCAGTACATTGATCGAGGCTTTCTCCTCCTGCATCCACTCGATCGAGCTCTGGTGTTTGCTCGATCGAGTAACTGACAGATAGCTTGCTTCTTTTTTCGATTCTTTTTGCTTTTGTCCTTCGTCCTTTCCTTAGTTACCGTTCCTTTAAGATCGGTAATGCACATTTGGGGTTATGGGACTCCTTGACTGGTTCCATCTTCTAAAAGGGCCTACTTTGGACGAGAAAAGCTAGGTTTCCTCAACTTTTGCATAATTCCTGCAAAACAACAGAAAGTACACCAAGAGAAGAAAGAGGGGCAAAACGGCACGTAAAGTGCGTGAAAATGCATAAAAAAGGCAGGCTAAATGATGCCAAAAAGTATATAAAATAAGCACGCATCAGTAAGGCTATGGCTCATGGCGAGCTAACTGTAGCTAAGCCATCGAAGTTTAAGAAGGCTGGATTCAAGAGTGGGCCTGGTGAGACAAGTAGCTTAGAAGGCAAGACTAAGAGCAAAGACGGTGACATTGAGTGCCACCATTGCCACAAGACTGGGCATTGGAGGCGGAACTGTCCAGTGTACCGTGAGGACATAAAAACAGTCTGCGTTGTTTCTGTAGTTACGTCATCTTATATTCATATGATTGAGATTAATCATGAAAGTTTCGGAACTTGGGTACTTTATATTGGTTGTGGTTCCCATCTGTGTAATCATTTGTAGGGCCTAAAAAACATCATGCCTCTCGCAAAGGGTGATGTGGACCTGCGAGTCGAGAATGGAGCAAAAGTTGTTGCCCCTTCAATGGGAACATATGTGATCCAACTACCGAGTGGATTTGAGTTATATCTGTATAACTGCTACTATGTACCCACTTTATCTAATAACATTATTTCTGTATCCGTACTCGATAAAGACGGCTTTTCATTCATAATAAAAGATAATAGCTGTATTTTCTCTTTGAATGGAATGATTTATAGTAAAGCAGTTTCCATGAATGACATTTATATCTTAGATCAAACGACTGAAATATTACACGTGAATAATAAGAAATTAAAGGTTGGTAACAAAGATCAAACTTATCTATGACACTGTCGTATGGGACACATAAATGAGAAACGTGTAATGCAGCTAATACAGAATGACACTATATCCCCATTTGATTATGAATCATTTAGCACATGTGAATCATGTCTCATCGGCAAGATGACTCGGATTTCCTTCAAAGGTGTTGGAATGCGCGCGGCTGACCTATTAGGACTTGTACATACAGACTTATGTGGACCTATGTCTATCACCGCGAGAGATGGCTATAGATATTTTATCACTTTTACGGACGATTTAAGTAGATACAAATATGTTTACTTAATGAAGCATAAAAGTGAGTCATTTGAAAAGTTTAAGAAATTCCAGGCGAAGGTTGAAGACCAACTGGATAGAAAGATTAAAGCACTTCGATCAGATAGTGGTGGCGAATATCTTTCGAATGAGTTTGATCAACACCTTAAAGACTGTGGTATAATACTACACTTAACTCCACCCAGAACACCACAATTAAATGGTGTGTCCGAACGGAGAAATCGATCATTACTTGATATGGTTCGATCCATGATGAGGAACACGGTTGTGCCTGATTCATTATGGGGCTTTGCTCTTTTGTCAGCTGCTCTTATACTTAACCGAAGTCCGTCTAAAGCTGTAGACAAGACTCCATATGAGATATGAAAGGGAACAGTCCTTAACTTGTCCTTTATTCGGGTTTGGGACTGCGAGGCTTATGTCAAGTAGAGACACGAGGATAAGCTCGGCCCGCAATCGGTCAAGACATACTTTATTGGTTATCCAAAAGGAACGTTTGGTCATTACTTCTATTCGCCTACTGAACACCGCGTTTTTGTTGCGGCTAGTGCGAAGTTCTCAGAGAAAGAGTTTCTTGAGAATAAGACGAGTAATAGAACCTTCGATCTGTCGGAGATTCAAGAACCAACTACCGAGCACCCAATGGAGGAAACTGTTCCTTCCTGCGGTTAGTATTCCTGATGAACCTAGGAGGTCGGATAAAGTCTCCATTCCTCCAGACAGATACATTGGTATGGTCGAGGAACTAGACGGAGTTGACGTTCTACTCCTAGAGAGTAACGAACCCGCAACCTATAAATATGCTATGACCTGTTCCAACTCAAAGCTATGGCTTAATGCCATGCAATCCGAGATGGACTCCATGTATGAGAATAACGTATGGGAGTTGGTTGCTTAGCCTGATAAGGTACGACCTCTTCAGTGCAAATGGGTTTATAAGATAAAGCGTTCCATAGAGGGACAACCAGACACCTATAAAGCATGACTAGTGGCAAAGGGTTTCACTCAATTGCAAGGGTTGCACTATGATGAAATTTTTGCACCCGTAGTCATGCCGCGTTCCATTCGGATTATCTTAGCGATTGCCGCCTTTCATGACTATGAAATTTGGCAAATGGATGTGCAAACCGCCTTCATAAACGGTTATTTAGAGGAGGACTTGTACATGGTACAACCCGAAGGTTTCACCGATCCTAAACATCCTAAGAAAGTATGCAAGCTTAAGCGTTCCATTTATGGACTTAAGCAAGCTTCTCGGAGTTGGAATCATCATTTCGACCACGTGATAAAAGAGAATGGTTTCATTCGATCGGTCGAAGAACCATGCTTGTATATCAAGTCGAGTGGGAGCAAGATTGTCTTCCTAGTGTTGTATGTCGATGACACACTCTTGATTGGGAATGACATTCCTCTCCTTTCTTCGGTTAAAGTATGGTTAAAGAACCATTTCCAGATGAAAGATTTGGGTGAGGCACAATGCATCTTGGGGATCCGTATCTATAGAGATAGATCGCGACGGATGTTATCACTGAGTCAGGATTCTTATATAGATAAGATTCTTGACAGATTCAGCATGACCAACTCCAAGAAGGGGTTACTTCCAATGATCTCGGGGGTGCATTTGAGTAAGACTTAGGCACCAAAAACACCGGAAGAGGTCGAGCGCATGAGTCGCATTCCTTATGCATCAGCTAGAAGATCGATCATGTATGCCATGATATGCACACGTCCAGACATGGCATACGCTTTGAGTATGACGAGTCGGTACCAAGGCAATCCAGGTGAATCACACTAGATGGCTGTTAAAAACATTCTTAAGTACCTACGGAGGACTAAAGATTGGATATTGACTTATGGAGGTGACACTGAGCTATGCGCAAACGGTTACGCAGATGCTAGCTTTCAAACGGATCGAGATGACTCGAAATCTCAGTCTGGATTCGTGTTTACTCTTAATAGTGCTGCTGTCAGTTGGAAAAGCTTCAAGTAGCGTGTTATTGCAGATTTTACAACTGAGTCCGAGTACTATGCCACTTCGGAAGCTGCAAAGGAAGCTATATGGATGCGTCAGTTCTTACAAGGACTAATAGTAGTTCCGAGTTCGAATGACCCAATCACCATCTATTGCGATAATAGAGGTGCCATCTTCCAGGCTAAGTAGCCTAAGTCTAACAACAAATCTAGACATGTACTGCGGAATGCTCACATGATACACGACTACGTGAAGCAAAAGGAGATAGTGATAAACAAGATTGCGACAGATGACAACATCGCAGATCCTCTCACTAAGCCATTAAGATATGATAAGCATGAAGGACACGTTATTTCCATGGGAATCAAACGTGTTCTTGAGTTGTACTAATACTTTTATGGATTGGATAATTGTATCTTTTCATATACTATTTATAACATCATCAATTTTGTTTTCATATTTTGTTTTTCATGTGGACTGTACAGACAACTTTGAACACCACAAAGTAAACTGAATTACATTATATTTGTTTTGGTCCGTAATCACCTACATGAGCTGATAACTCTGGTAATTATTTTGTGACGTCGATTGATGGTGGGTTCAACGAGCCATAAGTTAAACAGTTGACTGATCAATCACATATACGAGATTATAAGGATAACTCGTAGGACACTTCGTTACAACGCAATGGAGTCCTAAATGATACTGAACATTCGGTGCCAGGTCGTGGATATGACGTCCATAGTGTTCCTAGAGTCGATTCTTTTGACTATCGACTATCTCTTGAGATAAAGACAGTTTTTGAGTGACTTTGGTTTCTGTCTCACGGTCGAACGTAACTGGGGCCAAGAAGATTTTTTCTGGGTCATTTCATACTGCGCTTATATCTGCAAGTTTCGAGTTGAGGAAAATATCCAACCCTTATCAGGTTTTAATATTTCTCAGGGCCACTCGAGGAGTAGTAACTGAAATGCATGGCCATGCTCGAATAATTATTCGTTTATCAGTTGAGTCACTCTCTAGTCGGGAAAACCACTCGTGATACAGATCGCTTGTAAAATACGACCTTTGTGAATACGGATTTGCAAATTGCTTTACATTGAGTGGGAGAAATTTAATGGATATGAGAATCGGTTATCGCACATACACTTGTAAGGACAAGTGGGAGATTGTTGGAGCTAGTGTCCTCCACAGTTAGTGCGACAATATGAATAAATCTCTTAAAGGATCACATGATATACTTTGTATTTTAATCAGTTGATTCACGTTTATCAATAACGATTGGCTTTCAAGAAGTTTGACGTTATTGTCATACAGATGACGGTAATCAACTGGTCCATAAAAGTCACACCTAAAGGATGTAATCTGAGAGATATGATTAAATGAAAATGTAATCATATTGATACCTTTTACGACTAAATGGTTAGTCAAAGTAATGATGATACGATTATTTAATAAATATTAAATAATATTAGCTGAGACGAATTAAAATGTTAATTCGTAATTAAATATAAAATGTTATATTTAATTAGTGTGTGTAATGTAATTATTTATTAAACATTAAATAATTTAGTTAAATATAAACGGTTATATTTAATTAGTAAATTATAAATATAAGATATTTATAAGATAAACATTATATACAAGAGAGGATAAAAACTGATCCTATATTGATAGAATTCGGTTAGCACAGGAAAGTGCACGATCAGTTGAGTTTGTTACATGGTTTAGTAGCAGTTTAGGTATACTCAAATGCGGATTTGAGAAATCCTATCTAAACTCTGCAAGGTGGTTAGACTTATAGAATAAGAGTTATTCTAATTAACAAACACCACCTACTACTATAAATTACAAAAACTCGGCACTCTTATGGGCACGAGTTCCAGCGCAAAACACACGTCTCCCTCATCTCTCTAGTTTTCATCATACACAAAAATTAATAGTAATTTTTGCAGTTTCTAGCTCAAGAAAAGGTATTTCTCGGAGCATCTTGGGTGTAACAATTAGGAGGATATCTACTTTGATATCTGTTCTTAGGCCTTTTGCGGGGACCAAAGGTTGATTCTTGATCCTTATCCTTGTATCCTGTATTTCGTTTATGATTATAAATCATGTTTAGTAAATTCGTTATAATTCTGCAATTTTGTATTGGGAAGTATACAGATATTTTCCCACAACCTCCCCAAACCAAACCCTTGATTGTCCCCAAGTAGGCAAAAGACTGAAAAACAAGAAAAAACTTAATGGGGGTGGCACGCAACCTAGACCCAAGTATACAAAGGATTCATCAAACCGTTTTAATGCATCATAAACACCAAATAAAGAGACCAAATGCAACAAGTTATACTAATGACTTACATGCTATGTAGGGAGTACTGCTCACATCCTAAACGAAATTGGTCATGAATGTCACCGATTTATAAAAGTTCTAAACCTCAGAATAAATATGTAAGTAGTTTGCCATCACGATAATTCAAGTGTATTTGATTGGTGGAAATTATCAAAAACTCGTGTTTATTGCAAATAAAATCTCAAAATAAAGTGCTAAAAGATGCAAGGCATAAGATGAGTTAACCAGAGTCTAAAAGCAATGTTATCATTGTTGTGAAACCATCCCGGCTCGACCTAAAATGTAAAGAAAACATATTTTTGGCTTTTTTCCGATATTTTTCAATATTTTTTGAAAATAAATAACACACCATGCCTGTGGAATGCAATAAATATGCAAATGGTATATATAACACAGATATAAATATTGTAACACCCCGATATTTCGGACTCGTAATTTTATTGATTTTAATTTTAATTTCGGAATGATTTATATTTCATGAAATTTCATAATAATATTTAAATAATTTGACTATTCCTTTTTTTTAAAAAGCATTTTCAGTTTGTAAACGATATTTCAATTAATTACGTAATTATATTGTAACGATTTAATTTTAACGTTCGGAAAACTTAAATGTATTCTGTAATTCCGTAAAATGTAATTTACATGTTCAATTGTTATTTCGAGTTGTAATAGTTGTAATATAATGAGTTACTGATATTTGAGCAATTTCCGACTCATAAATGAAACCTTACTCAAACTCGACTCATGTAGTAATTTTCCTACTCAAAACCCGTTTCTTAGATAAAAAATATTTCATCATCAGTTATTCTCATCCTCACATCTCAACCTTATCCTCTTACTTCCTCCATTTTTATACATTGTAAACAATTCACTAAATTCATCACCATATCTTCGTTTCTCAACGGTTTTGAGCGATTTTCGCGCCATACTCATATTCTCACCGTCGTCGTCGTTTCTAGATAAGAAATTCTAGCTCTTGTGCATCACGAAAACTCTGTCATTTAAAACCCATTTTGTGTTTCCTTGTTGAATCTGGTTTTTGTATGTTTTAGATTGTGCCATGGTGGTTTTCGAGCTTAGTTTGCGACAAAATCGAGCTTTTAATTGCGAAAAGAGGTAAATCTGAGAGGTTACTCGACATATGTCAAAGATTCGTTTGTTTATTGTATGATAATCGTAGAGTTGAGTTGTGGTTGTTCTACTCATGGTGCTGCGTTTTTGTTGTTGTTCTTGTACGTTGCTGTTGTATTCAACTACTGCTACTGTATTGCTTTGGGTTGATGTAAACTGCTACTGTTTCTGCGCTGCTTCTAAATGTTACCGCCACATTGTATTCGTTGTTGTCCAGTCGCGTTCTGATGCTGAATGTCGCTGCAGTACCACTATCATCGTTGCATTAGTATTGTTGCTTCGTTGAACTATAACTGCTGCCTTCTGACCTGGTTTTCTGTCATTGTTGTCGTTAATATCGCTACTGTCATTTGCTAGCTACAAACGTTGTTACCGTTGTGTTCTGTTATTGAGTCTACTACTATTATTATGTGGCTGGTACTGCTACTGTTGCTATGATGTGTTAATGCGGTTGTATTGGTGTATATTTCTTGTATTGTCGTTATTACTGTTTCAGTTTCAGAGTTATGTGCCTTAGGTTAAGGCATTATATTAGTCATAGTTAGTGAGATTAGTTATAGTAGTATGTGGGAGTCAAGCTAGCCTACTTAAATAATTGTAGTTCTGCGAAGGTTACTCAATAAATCAAGTATCTTGTCCATTTCATCTGTACATAATTCACATAAAACTTCAACGTGTACTGTTGTCTATTGTGTTTGTTGATGTCGTTACTGCGTATTGTCATCTTTGTGCTGCTACTACTATTCTACTGCTGTCCACCCTGCTTGGTTATTGTTGTTTCTCACGGCAGTTACTATTGTTAGCACTGTTATGCGCCGCTGTTGCTTTTATAGACGTTCGCCGCTGATCGTCGCTGCACTGTCGCTGCTTTATTGGTGTTGTACAACAGTTGCTGCCACTACATTGCTGCTCTATTGCTGCAATGTTGCAGCGACGCTGCTATGCTGCCCGCGGCCGCTGCCAGGCCATGGCCAGACTGCTGCGTGGGCGTGGCTTGGCAAAGTCGCATTGTTGTTGTTTGTCGTGTTAAATAAAATTGCAAGGATAATTAAATTTGGGTGCGATATTTGTTTTATTTAACATGTTAATAAAACATTTAAATAGGTAAATCGACTTCTGAATAATTAAAATACGAGTTGCTATTTAAATTTCACATACATGTTAATTTTCATATAAAAAGTATATTTATAAAATATGAAATGTTAATTTATTTATTGATTGTCCTTTTCTTGAATGAACCGTATGAATTTACATTACGAGGCTTGTTATCTAATTTATGTTCCTTTTATTTCCGTAAAAATGTGAGCTTATGAATTATAACATGTAAATGGTTTCTTATTTATTATCTTTCCATGTGAATCACATGGTGCGAATTATGATTTGATATTGAATTCTCGTTACTCATTTCTCATGTGAATCTATCCTTGAATGTGATTCAATTGTTGTTTGGGCAATGCTTAAGCCATTTTTAGACGTTAAGTTGAAGAGGAACACCCCCCGGCCGAGCAACCGGCTCCCACTTTAAAATAACTTCTAAAAAGTAGCTTAAGCGTTGTCTTGTTTGGATTGTGGCACATGTATATTTAATGAGTTTTTAACGGTTATGTTAGCTTAAATTGTGATTTGATAACGGTTATGCAATATTAAGTTGAGTCGGGTAACGGTTATGTTGCCTTGCTTGTGTTTGGATGACGATTATGTCATTCTAAATTGTGTTGCTAGCGGTTATGTTGCCTTGTTTGTAAATAGATAGCGGTGATACGATTTGTGTATTATTGTAATGAACTAATGGCACCCATGTTATGGGATTTTAGATATGTTTAGGATTGGTTGGAGGTCGTGCGTTTCAGCGCTCCGGTCCCCGTTTGTCGTTCGGTGTAGGTTAGTACATCGAGAGGTCTGGCTAGGTCTTAGGCATATAGTCAGCGGTTATGCGCTATACATAGTATTTCAGATGTCGTGGTTACGCGCTCCGGTAGCTAAAGCGCAGTTATACGCCCTAGCCTGTTAGTAGAGCAGTTATGCTCCCTGACTGTCAGTTGTAGCGGTTATGCTACATGGCGGCGTTCATTCTATTCTTGGTTGCTTGTTTGTGTGATTAGACATTCCACCTAGCTGTTGGCCTGTGAGTCGATCACTTGGTTGTTTACTTTAACGCCCGCAATAAAATAAAATTTATATATTAAAATGAAATCAAATGAAATAACGAGTACGTTTTATTTATATATAAAAAAAAATAACTTGAAAATCAATTTATTACAAGGCGTCACCGCCGTATTTCCTGTACTGGAAATACAAGGCTACAAGATCTACTCAGCAACTCTTATATTACATACTAATCATATCCTAAGTTAAATTTATAATGAATTCACTCCCTCGGTTCCCCAGCACAGAAGCCTGAAATAATTTGAATAAACAAAATCAGTCAACACTGACTGAATATGATCTCAGTTACCTTCAATGGTCCTAATTAAATAATTCTTATTTAATTATTACCTGTACCAGTCCATTGTCAATTGGAATACCCTGTCATTTTATCATAACATGCAAGATATTGAATACCGGTTTACCATTACTGAAATGAGACACATTACGGAGTAGAAACTCCCCTGGGCTACACCCCCATCTATGTACACAAGATCCCAGATCTAAGACCTGTGTAAACCCCTGACACTTTCGTCAGTAATAATTAGAACCTTAGTTCTTATGAGGCCGTGCCCCCTTCCATGTACATAGGTTAAAATTTGTAATGTCATCTCTTTCTGTAATCGTATCCCGAATGCTATAATTGACCAATTATACATTATAAGGAAAATATGTAATCACACATTCAAATCTTATCTTTACGTAATGCATATATCATGATTATAAAAAGAAAGACATGATTAAATTATATTATATCGAACGAAAATATAACTTGAGACGGTATAACAAACCTATGATGAAATTAACAATAGAATTGATAATAACCGCTTATTTCTAAGTCCTTATTTCACTATATTTAAAGGTAAATAATTACTTTTATCGACGAAGGGTCGTGAAATCATACCTTATTATTAAGTAGGTAGGTAAATATAGATGATTTAATTAGTTTTCGTACAACTTGTTCTTCTTTTCTTTACTTTCTACTGTTTTGTATATTGCTAAATTCAGAAACTTTAGTTGGCTTTTATAGCCTTTCATTGTCGGTGATTATACACCATACTTACCTTGGTAAGTAGTCAAATACAATTTGCTTGGTAAGTAGTCAAATACAATTTGTTTTCTTCCTCCTTAAGTTTCTTTTATACATATCTTACCAAATTATTTTTATACTATAATAAGTATTTTTGAACCATGACATTTATAATAAGGGTAAATATTAAATCGTATAAATACGTAAATGAGGTACATGGAGTATAAAGTACGAAATGTCTTATTTAAGACTAACTATTTCTCGTCTGAAATAAGACTTATTGGTATAAGGTATACTACATGTTCGTCGTATTTTATTATACGTTATAATATTAATAAAGTATATATATTTTCGGCTTATTACATTTACCTATTTGTATATTATTTCATATATTGATTTCGATTTTGTTTTACATGCTTATTCATGCCGTTTTCACATGTTTTGACTTATCGTTCATGCTTTGATCATGTTGATTATGTTTGGGAATGCATATATGATTGTTTCTTAAATTATATATGTGTTCATATGTATAAGATGTTTTGTATTACCGTTTATATGTTTTCTGACAAAAAGTGGCTGGGAGAACCTCGAGTTACTCCCCACTGACTGTGGCGTACATGTTTTATGTATATAGATTGATGTTGTTTGGGGAAGACGTGTGACTAGCAAGCATTGTTGATTATTCGACAGTTATCCCTTTACGATTAGTTTAGATTTAAATTATATGGCTATCGTGGGATACCTTGTCCCTCGTTTATTTAAGTATTCTTCTATAATTTATACTTTTTCTTAGTTTTAAATTTCCGCATGTTGTTTTGATATTCCGCGAAAGAGTTCTAATAGATATGTTGAAAAGGTTTTAAAAGTACCGTTTTTCCGCTGTGTATTACTTGTTTATATTTATGTTATATTGCGGGGTGTCACAGTTGGAATTAGAGCAGTAATGCTCCCGACGCACGCACGTGTACCCCAACTTAAATATGTACTTGACCTGAAATAATGAATGAGAGATGGGTAGACTTAAGAACCAAGTGGTAGTCTGTATTGTGATTGCTCCTTTTTAGGTCTAACCAATTTGTTAACTGTCCTTGATTTTATTGTTGTGCTTTGGAACAGGTGAACTGTGAGCTTACCTGAATGGCGATCAAGACTGGTGTCTACTACCGAAGTTGGAAGATTCTTGTTATCCTTGGTGAATGCTTCTTTGTTCCCTAAGATAGTCCTTGTTTGTATGCATCTCCTCCCTCTTGTCTTTGGATACATATCGTCCCTTGTTGAACTCTCTTCTATCTTGCCTCGGAAGCTACCTTCGTAACTTTCCGACTTAACCTTACCTTTGTTAATTGTCTCTTCTCTTGGCGCTTTATAGGTAGCCTACCTTAGTTGAATTTTGAGGACTTGTTCGAGGATAACCCTTACCCTTCTCCTAAAAAATAATGTTGTTGGAAGAGTTTAGGAAGTGTAGTAAGATATGTCTTGGTGATCCAATACTTAGTCCTTTGCCCTATAGTAAGTAGAGTTAGCTAGTGGAATTCTTGGTTTGAATATTGAGCTATATATGTAGGTGATATTTGGTGAAACTTAGCCTTTGGAATCATTATAGGGATTGAGAGCTAGTGGATCAGAATGTGTTGCTTAGGAGTATCAATGAGGGTTAGGATTCATAGAAATGAATTGGGAAAATATACTTGGGATGCTAGTAAAGATGAATAGATGAGTAAAGTGAATTAGGAATACCTAACTTTGGGAATCTACTCTGACTTTAATTGCGCATTACCTTTGGAGGATAAGAATCGTTTATAATGATGGACGAGTAGTGAAAGAATTAGTGATGTAACCTAAGAGGAATTGAGTGAAGTAAACTATTTTAGTCACTTAATGGAATTAGTGATATACCCTTAGTGGGGTTACTTAAAGGTCATGTCTTTGAATTGCCGAATGATGTAGTGAAGTACAACTTGTGAACTTGTAGGAGTTTCGAGCCTGAGATGTTTAAAGGACGTTTGGATTCTTATATATAAAGGTGTGAGAATGTTGTTAGTGAAACTTAGTGTTCACATTCTGAGGTATTGCTGAATTTTAAGGAATCTACTTCTTTTGTGGGATTGAAATAAAGTGATGTGATAAATTGTAAAGTAAAATGATATAGAGATGGTTGATCCTAGAGTATGATAGAAATACCATTTGAGGAATTTACAGTATAGAGGTACTCGAAATTTTATGAAGTCGTTGGTATTGAGATGATCGTACATCTTTAATTTTGGAAGAGCTAGTTTGACATGCTTGAATTGGGGAAATAGGAGTTGAGAACCTTGCGAGGATCCCAGAAATCCCGAGCCTTGAGATTTGTGTCAGTTGAAATCATAATCTTGCTTCAACGCTTCTCTTCTTCTTTCCTCTCCCATGTGAACTCTATTGAGCTATGCTTTCATAGCAAATTTTACTTGACCTTCTGTTGTATCTTGTATCTTTTAGCCCCTAATGCTTATCCTTCCACTCTTTGCTTCACTTTTATTTGAGCTACCTTGTTACCTTCTCTCTCTCTCTCTCTCTCTCTCTCTCTCTCTCTCTCTCTCTCTCTCTCTCTCTCTCTCTCTCTTCCCCGAGTTCCTGTATCGCGTTTGTCTCTGAGCTTGTACCATATCTTTACCCTTGTGCACCTTACCCCTTTTCTTTTGGAATAGTTGTGAGTTTGCCTTTATTCGTGGGATAGTAGTATGTGCTTGAGGATCCTTGGTTTTGGGTTATTGGAATTTAGTTGAGGGAGTTTGTGTTAGTTATTTAGGTATAGTTTATACTCATCTTATGATATATGTAATTACAAGTTAACTAGTGTAACACCCGTGAAAAATCACGGGGTTGTGTACTTTTTTTTAAAACCAGACGACAAAGTATAGTTATTATTATATAACTAAAATTGTTCATAACTACACCTTGAAGTTTTCGTTGTATCAGGACCGTTTAATATTTTATGAGTGTCTTAAAGTTGTTAAACTTATTGAAAAAATAATGGTGAGTTAAATGTCACTGTTGATATTTCAAATTCTGTAAAATGACGGGCATTAAAATACGTTCTTACACCAACACAGTCCTGACAAATGAAGGTCTCTCGTTCATAGTGAAGATATGCTTCACGATTTTATTTCTAGTGTAACACCCGTGAAAAAATCACGGGGTTGTGTACTTTTATTTTAAAAGAAGACGACAAATTATATTTATTATAGAACCAAAAAAATTATTTATTGAAGATGCATCCTTAAAATAAAAACGAAAAAAATTAATATATATATATATATAGAATCAAGATCTCGTGCGAACTTTCTTATGGTGTGAACCGTTGACATAAATTAAGACTTATCCATATTTAAGATTATACTATTTATCTTAACTATCTTGTATTCTTCTCTCTCTGAGATATTAGTTTATCTCACTAATATTTCTCTTTTCTCAATATTACCATTTTTTTCTACCGAACTTTATCATGAATAAATCTACGTATTTATAAATCAATTTCTCATTTATCCCAAATTAATTTTTCTGTTTCTATAAAATATGTGGCCATCTTTACACACTTGTTAATATTTTGTTAACGACTCACAATTTTGATCAAAATTGTTGTGTTTTGTTTTCAATACAAAAAACATTTGTTTGGAGCAATAATAAATTGTCGAATGTAAATTAGGATAATGTTATTATCTAATAACCATAGATAAATTATCAACCAAGTGGAATAATAAATTGTTGCGTTCAATATTTTTTGTTGGCCATGTCAAGTTGTTTCTTTATATTATATGGCTATTTGGTTAAGTAGTTTAGTATACACTTCATTGCTAATTATTCTCCCGTTTTAAAAACATAAGATCGTCCAAAAATTGTGAATTTGTACTTTTTGTCTAAAGGAGTATAGAAAATTTATAAATTATATCATATTCGACGAATTTTAAATTTTTTGTATCTTAGTAATTTAGCTTTGACATTTATTTTGAGATTGTTCAAAGTGGTTAAAATTTTATTAGTACGTCAAATTGTGCAAGGCAATGGAAATGTGTGAGATTGTAAATAAAAAAGAAAAGGTCAAACTCCAAGGTTGCTGGAATCATATATAAGGGGTGAAAAAGATTAAGTGAGATAAAATAAGATTTAGGAAAGAGAAAGAATAAAAGATAAATAAGGTAAAAAAGAGAAATTTAAGTAATTATATGGTTGGAACATTAATTAATAAGCTAATATTTAATGGAAACTGAGATGACTGTTATTATTCACGTTATTGACCGGAAAAAAACTGAAATGTTGAGGTTGAATGAGAGAGTTCTATTAGCCTAATTCTGAAACCACATTGCGCCACATAAGCGATTTTACAAGATTCTTTTATATATATAATGATTATTTTATACCTAAATCTACATGCATGGAAAAAAAATATGTAAAACTTTGTCTAAATAAAGTTAAAGATAAGAAAACCATACTTAGCTAATGGTTATTTTTTTTTCTTTTTGGGCACCACAACAAGGACTCTTCCTTATTGTAGTTCTTGTGCTTGTATTATAAGGATGATCCTCCACAAAGTTGTTATAATAAACAACCTCCAAAGGTAGCACCCAAGACTAGCCAAAAAAACAACACTAGTATAATTAACTAGATAATACTAGTATTAATAATATATATTTGATATAATAACTAATATTATTACAATAATATTACTAGTTCAAATATGTGTTTTATATAATAAGGATGAAGAAAATAAGAAGATAAAATTGGTCTTTTGTTGTTGATGAAACCATCCAACATGGACTTAAAAGACCAACAATTTCTTCTAATTTTTCAACCTAATAATGTTATGGAATTTAGGGGTATTTATAGGCAAAATTGGAGGACAAATATTAGGAATAATTGACCCTTAGGTGGACACTTGTTGTGTCTACAAAAATTGGTCCAACATGGCCTAATTTTGGTTAGTTCCGATTTTCGACATTGGCCCCCATAAATGCTTATAAGTCTTATATTTAATTATCTTACATAATTAAATATTAATTTAATTGATTTAACTTTTAATAATTCAATTAACAACTCATAATTACTCAACTATTAAGTGATTATAAAACTATTTTATTTACATACATTGTGCAAATATTAAGTCCACTAGCTAATTTTACAACTCATTGTAAAACTAAATAGCTAATTGATTCCCCTTTATATTTAATACACATATCAAATAAATTGTTAACTAATTAACAATTTATAAAAATTTATTATTTAATATCATATATGTAAATAATTAAAACTTCTTTTATTCCGAGTTCGTAACCCGTCATCAAATAACATACTATCTTGACTAATAAAGTCAATATTAGTAGAATAATTATTTCGTATAAATAAGTAATCCTAATACTATTTTGGGCCTCGTCCTATAGGTGTGACCTAAAGGGATCAGCTGATCACCGCCGTTTACACGACAGTAATGTCAAACTCTAGTCAGTCAATCATTACTGATATACGATGACCAGCTGATAAATAAATAAATAGATTCCCAAACATTCCCTACAAGATTTATAAAGTAAATGCACATATTGTGGAAGACATTACTCCAACAGTTTGTGTTATTGATGTCTGAGTGGTGATAGATTTTGTGTCGTCTTAATGGATTCGTGTTAAAGGTTTAGCTCTCTTAATGCTACTTGTGGATTGGTGTCAACCGTGAGGTTAGTAATGATTATATCTTTCTATGAGAGTAGTAATAGTCGTATAAGAAACCGTTTGAATGAAAGTTGTGGCTTCTATATGGACCTTCCTTTTGGATGTTCCCTTTACAATAGTGAGGTTTGGAAATCAAGGATTTCGGAATGTTTCTGTGAATTGAATTTAATGGATTTGAGTTGTTTAGGACTGGATGTTTTTAATCGTTCTCATAGTCCTACGTTTGGGAATAGTTACGGTTTGGGGAGTACCGTGTCCTTGATTTTGGGATTCGATGTTGATAATGGAATTTTGGTTTGATTTATTGGGAGAGTACAGGGTCCGTTTTCTAAAGGTCGCGTGAGGAATCGTTGTGACGAGGTTTCAATTGTGGATAGAGCGGTTAGTGCTTTCTGTATCCCGAAGAGTTGTCATCCTCCCTGACTCGATCTCTATTGTTTTTGCCTCTTTGCTCTTTCGTTGTCCGTCTCTGCTAGTTTTGAAACTGGTAGCTTGTGATGCTTTGTGCTACGTGTAATTTGTGTTGTTGTTTCTGTGCTTTCTGTAATCGTTTTGAATTGCTCTCCTTGTGTTGATTGTAAACTTTTGCTACTTTTGCAAACGTTGCTTATTTTAAGAATTCAAAAAAATGGAAGCTTACTTTCGAAATGACATGTTCTGAAAAGCTTGAATTGGTTTATAATTTTGATTGATTTTAGCGTTTGATTTGATGTAAGGATTGTTATTGGAGACGTCTAATAACTCGTATTACACTTTTCAGCACATGATTTGATTTGGCTTTTGGACTTGTCCTTGTTTTGGAATGTCGGGCTCTCGAGTACGTAACGAGAATCCTAATGCCTTGTTGATGAGAACTTGTGCCCTTGGAAATTCTTTTCGAATATATTTGAAAGAAAGCTATGTTTTAGAATATCAACTTTTGATAAACACCTTTTCTGCTTTCAAGTTTTGAGGACGAAACTTTTTGAAAGGTGCGTTGATTGTAACACCCCGATATTCCGGACTCGTAATTTTATTGATTTTAATTGTAATTTCGGAATGATTTGTATTTCATGAAATTCCATAATAATATTTAAATAACTTGAATATTCCTTTTTTTAAAAAGCATTTTTAGTTTGTAAACGATATATATTGTAATGATTTAATTTTAACATTCAGAAAACTTAAATGTATTATGTAATTTCGTAAAATGTAATTTACCTGTTCAATTGTTATTTAGAGTTGTAATAATTGTAAAATAATGAGTTACTGATATTTGAGCAATTTCCGACTCATAAATGAAACCCGACTCAAACTCGACTCATGTAGTAATTTTCCGAATCAAAACCCATTTCTTAGATAAAAAGATATTTCATCATCAGTCATCCTCATCCTCACATCTCAACCCTATCCTCTTACTTCCTCCATTTTTATACATTGTAAACAATTCACTACATTCATCACCATTTCTTCGTTTCTCAACTGTTTTGAGCGATTTTCGCGCCATTCTCTTCTTCTGGCCGTCACCGTCGTTTCTAGGTAAGAAATTATATCTCTTGATCATCACCAAATCTCTGTCATTTAAAACCCATTGCGTGTTTCCTTGTTAAATCTCGTTTTTTAATGTTTTAGGTTGTGCCATGGTGGTTTTCGAGCTTAGTTTTGCGATAAATCGAGGTTTTAATTGCGAAAAGAGGTAACTTTGAGAGGTTACTCGACTTATGTTAAATATTCGTTTGTTTATTGTATGATAATCGTAGAGTTGAGTTGAGTTGTGGTTGTTCTACTCATGGTGCTGCGTTTTTGTTGTTGTTCTTGTACGTTGCTGTTGTATTAAGCTACTGCTATTGTATTGGTTTGGGTTGATGTAAACTGCTACTGTTTCTGCACTGCTAAATGTTACTGTCACATTGTATTCATTGTTATTTAGTCGCGTTTTAATGCTGAATGTCGCTGTTGTACCACTGTCATCATTGCATTAGTAATGCTGCTACGTTGAACTGTTGCTGCTGCCTTCTGACCTGGTTTTCTGTCATTCTTGTCGTTATTATCGCTACTGTCATTTGCTACCTACAAGCGTTGTTACTGTTGTGTCTTGTTGTTGAGTCTACTGCTATTATTATGTGGCTGGTACTGCTACGGCTGTTATGATGTGTTAATGCGGTTGTAGTGGTGTATATTGCTTGTATTGTCGTTATAACTGTTTCAGTTTCAGAGTCATGTGCCTTAGCTTAAGGCATTATCTTATTCATGGTTAGTGAGATTAGTTAGAGTAGTATGTCGGAGTCAAGTTAGCCTACTTAAATAATTGTAGTTCTGCGAAGGTTACTCAATTAATCAAGTATCTTGTCCATTCCATCTGAACATAATTCACATAAAACTTCAACGTGTACTACTGTCTATTGTGTTTGTTGTTGTTGTTACTGCGTATTGTCATCTTTGTGCTGCTACTACTATTCTACAGTTATCCACGTTGCTTGGTTATTGTCGTTACTCACGTCAGTTACTATTGTTAGCGCTATTATGTGCCGCTATTGCTTTCATAGCCGTTCGCTGTAGATCGTCGCTGCATTGTTGCTGCTCTGTTGGTGTTGTACAGCAGTTGCTGCCACTGTATTGTTGCTCTGTTGCTTCACTGTTGCGGTGAGGCTCCTATGCTGCCCGCGATCGCTCCTATTCCATAGCCAGACTACTGCCTAGGCGTGGCTTGGCACGGTCGCTTTGTTGTTGTTTGTCGTGTTTAATAAAATTGCAAGGATAATTAAATTTGGGTGCGATATTTGTTTTATGTAACATGTTAATAAAACATTTAAATGGGTAAATCGACTCCTGAATAATTAAAATACGACTTGTTATTTAAATTTCACATACATGTTAATTTCCGTATAAAAAGTATATTTATAAAATATGAAATGTTAATTTATTCTTGATTGTCCTTTTCTTGAATAAACCATATGAATTTACAATACGAGGCTTGTTATCTAATTTTTGTTCCTTTTATTTCCGTAAGAAATGTGAGCTTATGAATTATAACATGTCAATGGTTTCTTATTTATTATCTTTCCATGTGAATCACATGTTACGAAATATGATTTGATATTGAATTCTCATTATTCATTTCTCCTGTGAATCGTATGCTTGAATGTGATTCAATTGTTGTTTGGGCAATGCCTAAGCCATTTTTAGAAGTTAAGTTGAGAAGGAAGACCCCCCGGCCGGGCAACTAGAAGGCAAACCGGCTCTCGCTTCAAAATAAATTCTAGAAACTAGCTTAAGCGTTGTCTTGTTTGGAATGTGGCTCATGTATATTTAATGAGTTAGTTAACGGTTATGTTAGCTTAAATTGTGATTTGAAAACGGTTATGTTATCTTGAGTTGAGTTGGGTAACGGTTATATTGCCTTGCTTGTGTTTGGATGACGGTTATGTCATTTTAAATTGTGTTGGTAACGGTTATGTTGCCTTGTTTGTAAATAGATAACGGTGAGACGATTTTAGTATCATTGTAATGAACTAACGCCACCCATGTTATGGGATTTTAGCTATGTTCGGGATTGGTAGCTAGGGCCGGTTATACGCCTTAGCCTGTTAGTGGAGCGGTTATGCTCCCTGACTGTCAGTTGTAGCGGTTATGCGACCTGGCGGCGTTCATTCTATTCTTGGTTACTTGCTTGTGTGATTGGATATGCCACCTAGCTGTTGGCCTCTGAGTCGATCACTTGGTTGTTTACTTGTTTGGATATTATTTCATATATTGATTTCGATTTTGTTTCACATGTTGATTCATGCCGTTTTCATATGTTTTGACTTATCGTTCATGCTTTGATCATGTTGATTATGTTTGGGAATGCATATATGATTGTTTCTTAAATTATATATGTGTTCATATGTATAAGATGTTTTGTAATACCGTTTATATGTTTTCTGACAAAAAGTGGCTCGGAGAAGCTCGAGTTACTCCCCACTGACCGTGGTGTACATGTTTCATGTATGTAAGTTGATGCTGTTTGGGGAAGACGTGTGGCGAGCGAGCATTGTTGATTATTTGACAGTTACCCTTTACGATTAGTCTAGATTTAAATTATATTGCTATCGTGGGATACCTTATCCCTCGTTTATTTAAGTATTCTTGTATAATTTATACTTTTTATTAGTTTTAAATTTCCGCATGTTGTTTTGATATTCCACAAAAGCGTTTTAATAGATATGTCGAAAAGGTTTTAAAAGTATCGTTTTTCCGCTGCGTATTACTTGTTTATCTTTATGTTATATCGCGGGATGCCACAAATATACCCTCCCCAAACCAAATCATACAATACCCTCATTGTATTCAGTAAACAACAACAACATGATAAATATTAGGGAAGGGGTATATGAATAAACGAATGCAAATGATGAAAAAGAAAAAAATACTTAAAAAGCATCAGAAACGACCTCCCCTAACCAACCTACTAATCATTTCCTTCCCTGAACTCCGGATCATCCTCCTCTATATTCATCGAGCACCTAAACGGGAAGCTATTGTTGGAGTAAATGTCTTCAACAATAGTGCGATCACATGATTTTAGTATTAGTGCAAATCTCAAGATCAGAATACGTAAGAGATGATTCTTTTATAAGTCAACAGATCAACATTAGTCGGTAATTATTGACTATCTAGAGTTTGATATTAATGTCGTTTGACGGTGCTGATCAGTTGATCCTATTAGGTCACACCTATAGGACAATTCCCAAACTGTGAGATTAATTAATTGTATATCGATACAAATTAATCAATTCCTTAATTTGACCAAATTGAGAATGTTTAATCTTATTGTAATACGATTAAATAAGATTCAAAAATTTAGCAATTAAAATGATACATTACTTAATATTAATCGACGGTTTACGAAACATGTGAGATAAGAATAGAAAGTTGATTATAATTACAAAGTGTTAACTAAATTTAAAATGGCTTATTTTACATACATATAATTATGAATTACTTGTAAATTTTTTAAATGTAATTTATTTAATATTTAATAATATTTAAGTTGCTAAATATGCATTAAAATCAAAAGTGACATGTTATGTGTAAAAAGGAGAATTGTCTCCCTTTTTCTCTTCTTCCAACCGTGCACTACCACCACCATATATGAGTATTTTGTTCTCATATTTTCATTCTTATACATGTGTGCTTTCTCCAAAAATTCTCATGAATATTGTTTTTTATGTTCCGTTCAAAAATCTAAAAATTTACATAACATTTACTAAAGTAGTAAATTTATATTGTTAGACTATAATTAAGGTAGCTAGTAATAATATCTAGCATAATATTATTTCTAGTGTTTGCGGATGGATAGTCTTGGCTGCTTCCATTAGGATGATTTATACTTTGAGATCTTTGGTTGAAGGACTATCCTTGAATTATTAGCTCAAGAACAAGATTAGTAGGAGACCAATCTTGTGCTCTTTTCCCCATTTTCTTCATCGGAAGGGAAAATATTTTCTCCTTTATCTCCTTATTTTGTTTTGCATGCACTAGGTCCATTTAGTTAATGAGTTAGCTTGTTAAATTATTATCACTAATATGGTTTAAGAATCTTTCAATTGCTATCAGAGCATAGGATGTGCATGCATAATCGTTTTGTAGTTTTTACGAGTCAAAGGAACTTAAATAAAACTAGAATTTGTAATTTATATGATAAATGTCACGAAATCCTTTTTGCATGTAACATACTCTAGTTCTAAATTGATTTTTGGTCATTTTTAAGATTTATGGTGTTTTATTGCTTATTTTAATGATTTTTAGTGTATTTATTATATTTTAATGGTTAAATAATGTAAGATATACTAAAAATAGTTAAACTATATGTTTCTGACCTTGAAATTTTTATATAACATCACATGCATAAATTACTTATTTTAGGTAAACTTTCGTATAAAATTATTTTATCGTGCATGATTTATTATTTTTATATTATAAAAGTATATAAAATGAAGGTAAAATGGTTAAAAATAGTTTTACTTCGAAACTGGATATGAAATTTTAATGTCACATGAAATATTTACACACTGTATGTAAATTTTCAAGTAAATTACTTCTGCTTTGCATGGTTTATGAATTTTTAATGTAAACATGTCATAAATAATGACTATTTTTAGCAAAAATAGCTAATACGAATTTAATGGCATGAGAAAATTGTTTTACGTTCCATTTACGTCCCACCTATCATATCTAAAGTTGAAATTTTTATTAGATTACTTTTCGTATGATTTAGATGCTTTATTTGATAAAACGGATAAATCGTAACATATTTTTCTCAAAATATATTCGAAATTTTTAACCTTGATTTTTAACGTTATGAGGGTCATGAAATTTTTCCAGAATGGTCAGAAATTTAAAATTTAAAATTTGAAATATTGTAATTTAATTTTGATTTATTTCATAAAAGTCAAGGATTTTAAGGTCAATTATGAGCAATTAAATAATAAAAAGTTGAGTAATGCGTACATATCATATACAGTTTTGAACATCTTTTGGCACACATTTCTAGGCACTTACGCATGTTTTATATACTTTTTTGCCCCAAATTCGCTTCTTTGTGTCTTTTTTCTCATTTTGCAGTAAAGTACGCGAAAGTCGCAAAAAAACCACGCCAATCTATCACAAGCAAGCTATTTTTAGAAGATGGAACTTGAACAAAGAACTTGAGAGCCTTGAAAGTGCAATTATCAGAGGAAAAGAGCCTAAACTAGAAGGCAAACCAAGAACAGGAGCAACTGGGACAGCAACGAGCAACTATAGCTGATAAACCTTCGATCGAGTGAACATCAGAGCTCGATCGAGGTGTTTTTGTAGAGGAAAACCTCGATCGAGTGGTCTCATACTCGATCAAGGGGAGCACAGATGAAGGTAGTGGGATCGAAGAAATTGAGGCTTCGATCGAAGGCTTTTGAAGAAGATCAGCTCGATCGAGTGATTCTGGAACTCGATCGAGCAACTCACTTATGACTTCGGATTCCGCATTTCTATTTTCTAGGTTTAGTTAGTATTTTAACCTAATCTCCCTATATAAGGGACTAGGTTAAACACTAATGAGTACGAATTTGTCATTTACTTTTGCATACTTTACACTTTACATTATTTTACTAATCTCTCAAACACAGTTAACAACTTTGTTATTTTTAGGTTTTGTTTAAGCTTTTGTTCACAATAACTTTTCTGGTTCATCCCTTGTTCATCTCCTCTGCCATTATTCGTTATTAGTGTAACTCTTCTTCTTCCTTAATCTTTATTTACATTCTAGTGTATTTATTTTATCGTTATTAGTTTATTTCTATGTTCATCATGTTGTATTTGCTTTATATTGCAATGGTTAGTTTAGATCTCGAAACCATGAGTAGGTAATTCCCTTAATATGTTAGGATGAGGGAAATCGCGGTAATAATGTTGTAGGATTCACATGTTAGTCGTCTCTGCGACGAGGTTTGTTTATAAGCAATATAATCAGAAAACCAGTTAATTGAGTTCACACATGAGACCGATTAATTTTGTAAAACTCAGCCTGGATCGAAAGATTGGTAGAGTAGGCTTGCTTAGGACAATCGATATAACCTTCCTGGATCAAAAGATTGGTTGGGGAGTCTAGGGCGATTTGAGACCGAAAGCAGATAATTACTACCCACCTTATATAAGATTTGACTGACCTAGTATTTTTGTATTACATGCACTACCGCGGTGACCCGATTCCTGACATATTCCCTTCTTAATTTTTTAAACTAAATTTTAATATCCTTCTTGTCCTTTTAATTCTTATTTTGAGTAATTAGTTAATCAAACAAACCAACCCCCCCGCCCCCCCCAATTTTGTGACCAATGAACTGACCTTAGATTAAACTCTGCCTCCCTATGGGATTCAACCCTACTACCATTAGCGTCTGTTAGTTGTACCTAGGTTTATCTCTGACCGTGTACACAACCGCGTGTCAAATTTTGGCGCCGTTGCCGGGGAGGCAATTGGTTTTAATTTTTTTTTTAGTTCCTTAAGACCGATCTTATTTTTCTCTTTAGTGTTGTGCATGCCCAGGTCTTCCAGGTTTGAATTAGTGGAAGCTAATCCAGAGCCTGAGAGAGCTTTTCTACGCCGCATAAGAGAGAAAATGAGAGCCAGTTAGGAAAAAGTCTTGAGTATTCCTGACGACAGTTTCCAGGATTTTGTTCCTGGCAATAACATTATTGCTGAACCTATCAACTTACCAATCAAGATGTTGAACATTGCCAGTCATTCCGAGCCTAAGGCCGACTCTATTCCAAAAGGTTTCACGCTCTTCGCAGATGCAGCCGGTAACACGTTCGATATTCGACCTTCTTACATCAACTTGGTCGAAAGGAACATGTACTGGGGTGTAGCTGGGGAAGATCCGAGGAAGCACATGTAGATTTTCACGGATTACTTCTCTACTATTTCTACTTCGCAGACGGTCACACATGATAGGATAAAGGAAGTCCTGTTCCTTTTTCCTTATCCGAGGGAGCCCGGGAATGGTTAAGGGACTTGGATTGGGATGCAGTTGGTGTAACAGATTGGGAATCCTTAGCTCTTGCTTTTTACAAGAAATATTACCCACCTCAAAAGACAAATGCACTCCGATCTCAGATCACGAATTTCAAGCAACATGGTACGGAAAACCTCTATGAAGCTTGAACCTGTTTCAAGAAGATAGTGAGGGCTTGTCCTCATCACAGTTTCCAGCCTTAGTTAATCAGCAACCAATTCTACAATGGGTTGTTCGATGACCACCGAGTTATCCTTGACGCAGCTGCAAAAGGATGGTTTCAAAAGGAGACTGATGATGACAAGGGTTGGGGTATCATTGAAGAGATGGCTAATCACTGCGCCGAGTATGATAATCCGAGGAGTGGAACGAGAACTGTGGCCAACATCAATACTGATGTTGTGGAGGCCAAGTTGGATAAATTAGCTTCCAGGTTTGACCAGTGGGATAAGCAAGCTGAGGGAGGTCAACAAACCGTTCACCTTTTGCAAAAGGCTGAAAATTTAATGTGTGAAAGATATGGTGCGCCGGGACATTCCGCTATAGAATGTGTCGCGGAGAAGGAGCAAGTGTTTTCCTTCCAACAATTCAGGCAAAGAGGAGGCTTTTATAACCAGAACAACGTTCACCCCAACTTGAGGTGGACAAATCAGAATGTTTTGAACCCAACTCCACCACCACAACAAAGCTATGTCCCCCCTCAACGCAATCAACAAAGCTATCAGAAAACCCAACAATTTCAACCGTCTCAAGTTGGTGCTTCATCATCTGTAGGCAACTCAGAAATCATTGAGCTCAGAAGTAAATGGTTCAATCATTGGCTTCCCAAATGCATAGGAATGAGCAGTCCAGAGATGTGTCTATCAAGCTACTCGAGTCGCAAATTGCTCAACTAGCGGTTAAGAAATCGTCGAGACAACCGTGACAAGTACCGTCTCAAACTGAGCAAAGAAATGAGACTATAAATATGGTCATATTGAGGAGTGGACGCAGTTATGAGGGACCAAGTGTTGAGATTTCTGAGCAGAGAGGTGTGGATTTCAGAAAAGCAGAATTTGTAAACGGAGCAGGCTTCAATCGAGGTACTGACAGTACTCAATTGAAGGAAAAATACGAGGAAGTACTCGATCGATGATGACCGGTTTTGCCGTCACTACCGATATCAAACATAGATTTATAAACCCAAGTAAAGTAGTACTTTAGTCGGGGTCGAACACAGAGATGGTGGGGATAATCGTCTAGTCTAGTTCTAATTTAAGTCAAAGTCGGGTAATAAGGTTTTGTGAGTGATATGACTAACAACTAAAGATAAATTAAAGCAAATATACTAAGATTAAGTCGATGATAAAAACAACTAGGGCTTCGGGGGTTACTAGGGTAAGTTGATGTCAAAACATGCAAAGGGGTCGAAGGTCTCTTCTATGCTAGGTCTAGGTTTGTCGCGTCTCTCGATTAGACTCGCCTAGAGTCGAACCCTATCCTAGCTCTCGCTACAAACAAGGGCAACAAATCATACATACATGCTCATGAAAACCCTAGACTATCGTCAAAGGCAAACAACAATGAGAATCATGCCCAACCGTCGTTGAGGCATTTCATCAAACATATAACATGCATACAATGAGAACCTAACAAAGATGAGGACCAAACCCTAACCCTAAGCAAGAATCATCAACACCAACCACCCAAGCACACCCCTAACCCTAGAAATAAACTACTCACATATAACTAAAGAGGACATGTAAACAAATGAGGAATGAATGCTAAACATAGTGGAATATGATAAAAGTAATAAGCAATTGATTAAAGAGAACTTGAAGCAAATGTAAACAAATGGATATACTAAGTAAAAGAAAGGAGGATTATACCAATACTTGTATTAAAGCAACCAAAACTCCAAATGTAAACTATTGATTACTAGGAAGAACACTAACAAGGATTAAGGAAAGATTAACTAAAAGATTCTAAAAACTAAAAAAAGATTATGAATTTGAGTTGAGTTTTGAATGTGGAAAAGTAACCAATGGAACAGTACCAAACCCTAGGAATGCGTGAAAATAGAGTAAAAGTTGCGTAAATGAAAATAGACTAAGTGCGGGTATATATAGTGTGCGAAAATCTGAGAAATGACTCCCAGCCGGTCAACCGGCTGCCGGTCATGTGACCGGCTAAGAGTCAAATGTAAACAATTGACTTGATTTTTCATTGAGCTTGATTCTGAGCCCACCGGCCGGCTGCCGGTCGGGTACCGGCTGAGGATGCAAATGCTAGGGTCTGATATTTTTCTTCTTTTCTTCAAGGCACAGGTACCACCAGCCGGTGGACCGGCTGCCGGCAGACCACCGGATGGCAGTCAGGATTGGCACTTCTTACTTTTTGCATATATTTGAGGGGAGCCTTGATTCTCAGCCGACCGGCCGGCTGCCGGTCAGGGACCGGCTAGCAGGCAAACTCAGAATTCCTGTAACTTTTCTTCTATTTTCCTCAAAAGTCAAGTCAAGCCTCCCAGCATGCCCACCGGCTGCCGGTCTGGGACCGGCTCAGAGGGCCTAGAGCATTTTAATCATCAATTCTTCACTTTTTGCATGGAAATCCGCCTCGCTTGCTCCCGCTTTTTTGTTCCCTCTTCAATACCTACAAAATGGGAACCAAATAGGAACAGGCGAGGCAATGGACATAAAATCGAGCAAAGGCACGCAAAACGAGGTCGAAACGGGACCAAAAATGAGGAAAAGACAATGAAAAACTTGACTAATATAGCTCATTAATCGAGCAACTCGCAATGCTCGATCGAGGGAAGTTGATAACCAGTTCCTCGATCGAGTAGTACCACTTACTCGATCGAGCAATGTAGAAGAGGGAATCACTCGATCGAGTGATTCATTGGCTAAAAACACTCGATCGAGTTTTTATCAGAAAAAATCAGTTTTGTCGAGAGAGAAAGAGCAAACTGAGTATAAGAAACAGACCAAGGAACGTCGCGTCGATCTCAAGGACGTTCCATATCCGATGAGGCTAGTCGAGAAAGAGTTCGCCAGAATCGCGGACATTCTACGAGAATTAAAGGTTCACGTTCCGTTCTTGGAAATGCTATTGAAGGTACCTTTGTATCTAAAATTTATGCGTGAAATCTTAATGCCTAAGAGGTCTGTGGATGTATTAGAGACGGTGGCCTTGACCGAGGAATGTTGTGCATTCCTTCAAAATAAGAGTCCACCTAAACTAGCTGATCCGGGTAGTTTCTCAATACCATGTCATATAGGAACCCAACCCATTTAATCAATAATGCTTTATGTGATTTAGGAGCTAGCGTGAGCGTGTTGCCTTTTTCATTAGCTACCAAATTGGGTTTTCATAAATTTAGATGTACAAACATGACAGTTCAGATGGCAGACCGTAGTGTGTCAAGACCATTAGGCGTGTTAGAGGACGTTCCTGGCAAATAAGAGAGTTTCTTATACCTGTTGATTTTGTGGTCTTGGACATGTCGGAGGATTCTTACACTCCTATCATATTAGGGAGATTATTTCTGCATACTGCGTAAGCAGTAATAGATGTAGGATCTAAGACACTTACCTTTCAGGTGGGTGGGAAAGACCTTACTTTTAGGCAGACTAATATGTCAAGGTCCCCTATGATAGCCGTTCCATGCTATGCTATGTTTACTGATGAGATTGTTGCGTTAGATGTGCTTGAACTCACACCTCTGCCCCAATCCGGGAGCGAGATAGAGGAATATTTAATTTCGTTTTGATTTCTAATGCAGGGATTGATGAGAAAAACATCCCGGAGAATGGTTGGGGCTTGCTAGCATTGAAGGTCGTGAAGAAGAATCCGGGAGTAAAAGATGCAGTTGAGAAGCCAAAGGCTAAAAGGACGTCAAAAGATTACACTATGACGTATAATTTTGCCGATGGTTCAGTCGTTTGGAAGATGAAATCTGTTGTGATTACCACTGCGGAAGGAAGTTCCGCCAGCCAGAAGCCTTGTCGCGAGCTATAAACAATTTCTCAAGTTTAAGCAGGATTTGCAACCCCGTGCAAATTGTAATAAATAATTTACTGTTTTTCGCTAGACTATATTTTTTGCTTTGCATCTCATACAATTAGCGTGAATCCGTAGTTAGCATAAAAGACATTTTAGAATCCGAGACGATTTTTTGGATTTTGTTCTGCTTGTGGTTCGTGTTTGGTGTTTCGGTGCAGAAAAAGACGAACACAAAGAAGCAAAAAGGAACGAACAAAAAAAAGATGATCAAGGACGAGCCGACCTCGATCGAGTGAAATACAATCCAGATTCACTCGATCGATGGGTTTTCAGAAGAAAAGGACTCGATCGAATGAACAGAAGATCGATTGAGGGAAATTATGTCGATGGATCAGCATGAATTTTTGAATCAATCGATGGAGGCAGCTATCTATTCGATCAAAGGGTTTTGGGAAAGTGACTTACTCGATCGAGTAGAACCAGTTACTCGATCGAGCATCCTTCAGCTTATATAAGGGAGATTCCTCGATCCTCTTCTCATTTTATTCGATTTCACTTACTTGCTTCTTCCTTTTGTTTGATTTCCCTCAAAATCTTTGTTTCCTTACAAATTAATCACCTAAAACACTTGTTAATTCACTCAATTTCATTAATCCCCCATAAGCCCCATCAAATTGTGCTCAAATTGCAATTAATTGCGATTTTCGCAAAAACTAGGGTTCTTGGCATTTCGGATTTTCGAAATTAAGTGATTTCATTGTGTTTTTCTGTTCTAATTGTCGTAATCATTACCAAGTAAGTTGTTTTTCCTCCTTATGTTTCATTTTTTGCTCTGATTTTCGAATTAGGGTTAAGAAATTGAAGTTTTAGGGTTCCATTTTTTCGAATTTGTTGATTGATTATGTACTTGGTTTGATTTTTTTTGTAGTATGGAGGGAAAGAAGTCCACCGCAGCCACCACTACCACGGCAGCAGCCACAGTGGCCCCTTCAGCTGCCGCTTCTTCGTGTTCGACAATACCCGCAACCACCACTGCTTTAGTGGTTGCCCATCCTATCGTTCCTGTTACTGCTCGACCACCAACCACCACTGCCACCACTTCTTTTCCCACAACCGTCACCACTACCGCTGCACCTTCTTCCTCGTATGATAAGGGGAAGGAGAAGATGATGGTGCTGAGCCAGAAGGGGAGGAAGTCCGTCCTCGGAATTCCACCGCGCAAACTAGCTTCACCAGTAGTTCCACCATTACAGGAGATACTAGAGGTACAATTCGATTCTCCCCATCAGCGTGAGCAGATGGAGTTTTTGTTGGATGGACCTATCCGCTGTAGTAGATTTATGTATAGACCCGGCCTTGACCAGTTAGGCTTGACTCGACCCATTTTTGACCTACTAAATGGGATGGGGTTGTTTGGTTTGGCCACCATGTCTAAGTATACCTACCGAGTCCCGACTTTGGAGTTCTTCAGCTCCAATTCCTTCTCCCCTGACATATATCTTGCTCAGCCTGACGCACCTTGCATTCGCTTCCGACTCAGGAACGAATGGTACGCCTGGACCTTAGTTAGGTTTGGGGAGGTTTTAGGGATAGCTAGTACTAGTTCACTAAGACCATCGAGGAACTTAGTTCCTCAGCTTTGGGCAGCCCTTTCCTACGTACCCTATTCTAGCCCTTGGGTTGCCGTAGTTCACACTCATGTTGTTCGTATTTTCCTTCGTTTGTTAGGAGAGACCATCTTCGCCCGACCAGAGCCCAACAACATTAGGAATGTCGAGTTGGCCATCATTACGGGGTACCTCAATATCCATAGTGGTCGACCCTTTGTCCTTAACATAGCCTGCCTTGTGGCCACTCATTTTAGCGAGATAGGTTGTCGAGTCACCGATACGTTTTTGATGCTTTGCCTGGTGGCGATCATGTCTCCTCCGACATCCACCTCTCTGTGGGAACCATGGTTCAGCTGACCTGGTTTGCCCACACTGACCGTAGGACTTAGAGGATTGCTGAGGCTCGCTCAATAGTCCTGCCTTGTGAGACTTTACCTGCACTCTCAACCCTCACCACTGCTAGAGGGGTGAAACCTGACCCACCATCCTACCATCTACCCTTATTAGCTTCCTCTGCAAAGAGGAAGCGATCTTCACCTGAGAGGGAGGTTGGAGGACCTTCTGGTTCTCAACCCTTCCTGTCATCTCAGCCGACCACCACACAAACCACCACACCTACACATAAACCCATCCCCACCTCTAATCATCATCTTCAGCCCTTCCGGCTCATTTCATACTTGCTCCACTTTTTGAGGTACCACCGGTCGCAGACCGAGGGTACCGTGATCCTTTGCCTTTTGAGCTTCGCAGGGCGCAGTCGATCCTTCACAGAGACTTTGCACTCGCCAACTTCCCTTAGTACGATAAGCGAATGCGCACTGGTACCTTCCGTCCTCATAGTGGCCCACGCCCTTCTTTTTACAGAAACCCAGATGGCGGGTACCCACAGTCCTCATCCGAGGAATCTGTGGAGACACCGGTACAGAGAGAGGTGAGGCTACGGGCGGAGGCGAGAGTCCAGAGAGCCAGTGCTAGAGCTGAGGAAGAAGCTGAGGGGAGCGATGATGATGATGAGGAGAGTGCTGAGGAGGAGGAGGGGAGTGATAGTGATGAGGGGAGTAATGATGAGGACGGGAGTGATGAGGAGGAGGATGACGCGAAGGAGAGCGACGCCTAGAGGCTGGTTTGGGGAGGTTGTGAGTTCCCTTGTTCTTTTTTCCATCTTTTTGTTTTTGTTTTCATAGTTTTGTATATAGCCCGTAATAACATGTATTAGGTTGTGTACCCCCTTTCCCTTTGTTTCTTGCAGCAAATGAGGACATTGTCTGTTTTGGTTTGGGGAGGAGTAATGCATCCTTTTGCGTCTGCATGTTTCATTTTTGCATGCATTCATGTTTCCTTTATGCATTTTTAGTTTTTCTTTTCATTTTATTTCATCTTTTTCATATAAAAATTCAAAAATACAAAAAAAATGCACGTTTATTTATGCATATAGTCGAGTCGGAATGGAGTTTACGATGATGATACTGCCCTATAGGTTATTTGTGTTCATTGTTTACTGCAGTTTTTCACCACCTTGAAGTAAAAAACCAATTTTAGCATGTCCCGAATTCTGTTTTGAAAAAAATTATTTGGAGTTTTAGACTTGACTTGACTTGTATTTGGCAAAATACTTAAAAATCCTTAGTTTTAGAGCCTATAACTGGTGACATTCATGACCGGTTTATCTAGGATTGAGAGTAGTACTCCCTTTATTTCATCGCATTTCACATGTATGACTTTTGATTGCTTTTTACTTGCACGCATGGTTTTTGGTTGGTATCACATGTTTGGAGAATACTTGCATATGTTGTTTCTCATTTTATCCATTTAACTCCACATGCATTTAGCTAAAAACCGGTGACATTCATGACCAGTTCATCTAGGATTGAGAGTAGTTACTCCCTCCATTTCATAGCATTGCACGTATATGACATTTGATTTCTTATTGCCTGCGTGCATAGGTTTGTGGTTGGTATCACATGTTTAGAGAATGCTTGCAATTATCCTCCTTTCTTGTTTTACCCATTTTAAACTCCACATTTAGCAAAAAAAATGTCAGTTGACCTATAAACTACACCCAAATCATAGCCTACCTTGTGTCGAGCTAGTTTAGTGTTGTTTTGTGGTATACATTCATTTCATCAGTTTTGGTTCGTTATTTCATTTTGGAGTTGTTATTTGAGAAAGTTGGAACTTGAACTCGGAATTGGTTGAATTTCATGAACTTAGCAAAAAGAAAAAGAAAAAAGAAAAGATGAAAAGAAAAGAAAAGAAAAAAGAAAGTTGTATTCCCATGTTTATCATTGTATCTTTTGGGAATAGAAAAAAAAAGGAAAAGAAAAAAAAATCAAGAAGCTAAACATCTTTTGCCCCAATTAAAGTTCCATGGTTGTAGTGAGTCGTAAGCCGAGCTTGGCATCGATTTTTTTGTGAGTAAGATAGATGGTTTCACTTTTGGTTGAGTCTTGGCTGCTAGCTCGAGTCGTTACCTCCTCTTTTCCATATTGGTTTTTGCCCCTTCTTACCCATTTTACCTCACATAACCATAACTTGCAAGTATTCAGCATGTGATAGTCATTGAAAGGTTGATATGCGTGTGTACGGTAATTAGAATCATTTGTCATACTAGTTGCATTGAATGATTTGTTGGTCACAGTTAGGAGAGAGTCTTCATTTTCTTATCTTTCTCTCTTGCACATAATTCTTACCCTTGTTTGATGAGAGAAGAGTGACCCGGGGGAGTCCAAAGCATACAAGTCTTTTGAGATCAATTGTCCAAGTTGTTTTTCATTACATGTACGAATTCGTTACATTTGGTTTTGGACTTCTTGGTTGATGTTTTTCTGCATTTAGATGGTTAACGAATAATCTATAGTTGGGTCTGAGGCGATTCCATTCCATTAGGTAGTTAGTTAGTTGCATTTAGTTCTTGTAGTTGCATAGTTTGCTTGAGGACAATCAAAGGTTTGGTTTGGGGAAGTTTGAAGCGTGCATATTATATACACTTTTGAACATCTTTTGGCACGCATTTCTAGACACTTACGCATGTTTTATACACTGTTTTACCCCGAATTTCTTTCTTTGTGTCTTTCTTCTCATTTTGTAGGAAAGTACGCGAAAGTCGCAAAAAACCACGCCAATATGTCACAAGCAAGCTATTTTTAGAAGATGGAACTTGAACAAGGATCTTGAGAGCCTCGGAAGTGCAATTATCAGAGTAAAAGAGCCTAAAACAGAAGGAAAACCAAGAATAGGAGCAACTGGGACAGCAACGAGAAACTACAGCTGATAAACCTTCGATCGAGTGAACATCAGAGCTCGATCGAGGTGTTTTTGTAGAGGAAAGCCTCGATCGAGTGGTCTCATACTTGATCGAGGGGAGCACAGATTAAGGTAGTGGGATCGAATAAATTGAGGCTTCGATCGAAGGCTTTTGAAGAAGAACAGCTCGATCGAGTGATTCTGGAACTCGATCGAGCAATTCACTTATGACTTCGGATTCCGCATTTCCGTTTTCTAGGTTTCGTTAGTAGTTTAACCTAATCTCCTTATATAAGGGCCTAGGTTAAAAACTAATGGGTAGGAATTTATCATTCACTTTTGCATACTTTACACTGTACATTTTATTAATCTCTCAAAACATAGTTAACAGCTTTGTTACTTTTAGGTTTTGTTTAAGCTTTTGTTCACACTAACTTTTCCGGTTCATCCCTGGCTCATCTTCTCTGCCATTATTCTTTATTAGTGTAACTCTTCTTCTTCCTTAATCATTATTTACGTTCTAGTGTATTTCTTTTATCGTTATTAGTTTATTTATATGTTCATCATGTTGTATTTGCTTTATATTGCAATGGTTAGTTTAGATCCCGAAACCATGAGTAGATAATTCCCTTAATATGATAGGATGAGGGAAATCGCGGTAATAATGTTGTAGGATTCACATGTTAGTCGTCTCTACGACGAGGTTTGTTTATAAGCAAATCAGAAAACCAGTTAATTGAGTGCACGCATGAGACCGGTTTATTTAATAAAACTCCGCCTGGATTGAAAGATTGGTAGAGTAGGCTTGCTTAGGATAATCGATATAAACTTACTGGATCGAAAGATTGGTTGGGGAGTCTAGGGCGATTTGAGACCGAAAGCAGATAATCACTACCCACTTTATCAAAGATTTGACTGACCTAGTATTTTCGTATTACATGAACTACCGCGGTAACCCGATTCCTAGCATATTCCCTTCTTAATTGTCTAAACTAAATTTTAATATCCTTCTTGTCCTTTTAATTCTTGTTTTGAGTAATTAGTTAATTAAACAAACAAAACCCCCCAAATTTTGTGACCAATGAACTGACCTTAGATTAAAACTCTGCCTCCCTGTGGGATTCGACCCTACTACCACGAGCTTCTGTTAGTTGTACCTAGGTTTATCTTTGACCGTGTACACGACCGCGTGTCATTGAGTTATTGTCAAAAGATGATTAAAGACTAAATTTTGAGGCCTAAAAATGATAGGGTACTTAACTTGGATATAAATTAGATTTATTTATTATATTTGTGATTGTTAAACAAGTTAACGATGGCGCATATTAATAAAACTGGGCGATATACGATATAAATTAATAAAAGGTGATTTGGCACATAAAATGAGCATGTTAGAGACATATTATAATTCCGAATATTTCGTTTATGAATGTCATATTTTGTTTTAATAATTTTGAATTATGTAATTTTTCTTAGTATGACCTCAGTGTTAATCGATATTCTCCGTAATGTACGGAAATATTGTTTCGGTTGTAATTTAATGTGATTTTGTATCACTTTTATTTTTGTTATTTTTTCCTTTTATAATGTATAATAGAAAATCATTGTAATTTTATTATTCCGGAGTTTCCCGAAGACGGTGCTATTCGAAAAACGTTCCGGTGAAACAGTGTTTTGGGAGGCGTTCCATTTGAAGTTCAAGGGACCAGAGGAGTTCGTTTCCGCTTTTGAAATAGAATATTAGATTTTATATTTTAGGAAGGTCATACTGGGAGCTTTTATTTATTTGTTTATTGCATTGCATTTTATTTATAGGGTTAATTTATAAACAATACCAATATAAGAACCCTTTTTAATAATCAATTCCAACATAATTGATAATTAGTAATCACTACAAAACTATTAATTTTTTTCTAAGATAGGTACCAAGTCACTTGAATATCTTATACTAACCTAGTCGAAGAGGTCCAAAAAGCCATTATTCAAGTACAAATCTCTAGACACTCGGCTCAAAATTCATTCTCTTAGATAAAACCACCTTTTAAAGTAAGAAAAAATTAGTGTAAAAAGGCGACTTGGTATCTAACGTAGAAAAAAGTTAATATTTTGGTACTGATTACTAATTATTGATTATGTTGGTACTGATTATAAAAAAGAGGACTAAATTTGGTAGTGTTTATCAATTTACCCTTATTTATATTACATGTAGTGCCAAATTGCCTTTAACAACATGCATATCATATCGAGTGATGGCCGGGTTTTGTCGTCAATTCCGGCACCTAAAACAATTTATAAACTCCCAAATTAAGTAGTATAATTTAGGGTCGAACCCAAAGGATGGTGGGGTTAGGCTATAAGTCTCAGTTTAGTTCTAGTTTAGTCGGTCAACAAGAATGATTTGTATTCTAAATTCTAAACTAACAACATAAATTAAATAAACAACTATGTAAACACAATGAGAGAAAAGTCTAGGGTCTCGGGGTCACTCAAGTAGGAGGGGTCTAGTCTAAGTCGAATAGAAGGAATAACGGAGGGTGAAGGCTAGGTGTGTCCCTGTCTCTCGATATGAGGCGGTCCTTGGGTCAAGTCTAGTTGAACTCTCGTCCTAACTAATCCCAACCCACTTATCTAGTACGGTCCAACTAAGCCCGACTCTCGCCGCAAGCAAGTCTAACCAAACACAAGGAGAGCCGAACTTTCGTCCAAGCAATCCGACAACATGTTCAAAGCAAAAGATAAGAGACCAACATCCAACGAAATATGTAAACAATTGAAGCTATGAACATGGGTATTTTGTCTAGGCAAAGCATAAGCATTATACTAACTAGTCTAAAACTCTCGTTTCGAAGAATAGCTAATAATAAGAGTGGAATTACTCAAGCTCTCGCTTGGGCATTTCCACAAACACCTTGTGTGCAAAAGATTAAAGACGAATTACCCATAACAATTAGCATTCAAAACACGACTAAAGTTCGACCCACTAATCCCACAAGAGGTTCCCTTTAACCCTAGATTAATCTACTCACATATGATAAACAAAAATAACACAATACTAACTATGTAAAACATAGTTAGTAACAAGATTAAATAAACAATGGAAGATGAAATAGAAAACATGTAAACAATTGAAATAAGATGAAATTAAGGTAAGAAATATACCAACTTAAATTAAAGGAGGAAACTTGGATTGAAATATGGAGGATGAATGTCTTCTTGTCTTCCAAAATTACAACCCAAACAATTGTCTAATTTGAATAAACTAAAGATTAATTAAACTAATTATTAAAGAAAGATTGAAGGAAATGAAAGAAGGAAAATTACTTGAACTAGGGTTCTTACATATTTGAGAGGCTAATTTTCTAGTCTAATGATAGTCTAATCTAAGATAGTTCTAAATTGTGAATACTCCTATCTTACAAATGAAAGAAGAGTCTTATATATGACTCTCTCTAATTACAATATTAAAGGGGCTAATTAGAAATAACAATAATAATTCTAATCATAATAATTGTACTAAACCTACGTACTACTAGTCATACTACTACTAATAATAATAATCCTAGTAATAATAATTGTAATAAAAGTAACAAAAAAAAACAACAGCCTCCTCACGCAGCAAGTCGACACAACGCAAAACAGTATGTCCTCGCCGGCCGGCTCGCCGGCGGCCGGTGGATCACCGGCTGGCAGCCTCCTGGAACAAAAGGGAGTAAATTGAGGGTGGTGGGAGCCGGCGAGAAGAGCGGCAGCCGGGTACCCGTCTCAGAGCAAAACAGGGGAAGTGCAGCGCGCGCGGGGCTAGAAGACTTAGCCATGGCTGCTACATTGATGGTCGGCGGTGGGCGTAGATGGTAGTTATGAGGAGCTGGATGTGAGGGGATGTAGGTGGCGGTTATGGGTGGCTGATATGGTGGCCGGAGGTGGCTGTAATGGTGGCTGAAAGTTGGTCGCGCGAAAAGGGTTGTGATTTGAATGTGTGTGGACAGGGGGTATAGGGGAGGTCGTGGTGGCTGGCATATTGGTCGTTGGTGGTTATGAGAGGTTGGGTTGTGAAGGTGGAAGTATAGGGTGGTCAATGGTGGTTAGTGGTTGCTGCCATGGTGGCCATAGGGGGTATCAGATGTTGAGCAAAGACCGTCGCAAGTTACAGCTGCTCATTTACTTAGTTTATTTTTCATACTTGGCAAATTTTGTTTGTGGACAAGGAAGGTTGAGGGGCTCGTGGTGGCTGCCATGGTGGTTTGTGGTGGTCATGGGTTATATGGTTGTGAAGGTGGAAGTATGGGGTAGCCAATGGTGGTAAGCGGTGGTTGTTACGGTGGCCGGAAGTCATATCACATACTCAGCAAAGACCGTCGCATATTTGGCTGATAGCTTGGTATTTGCGTCTAAATTCTACACTCGGCTTATTTTTCAAGATTTAGCCATTTCATCTCATAATACCGTCTTGCCCTTCCGCCTCACTTTCCCTTTTCACATTCCTGTCTCACATTTCCGTCTCACATGTGCATTAAATTAATAAAATAATAATAATAATGCTAAAATTACGCATAAATACAAATAAATATTATATCTAAACTAATATGACTAATTATTATAAATTAGTTAATAAATGAGCTTATTAAACAATTAAGCACACAAAATCGAGTCAGATTAAGGTATAAATGAGGGGTAAAACAATACCAAAATAGTACTCATCATCGAGCTATTCGACCGTGTCAAACAAAACTTATTGTTAGTTCAAATATATTAGTTCACTTAAATTTAATTGATAATAAATTGACTCGACCTCAGATTTAATAAATATTGAGAACTAGCCTTACCAAATAGTAGAAACCCATGAATCTCAATTTCATAAGGGGTACAATTCGATTCGTCGGGGTGCTTTCTATTGACGTTGGGTAAGTGGGGGTAATAAATGGTTATTACACTTCGAAATTTGGTTTATCTCAATGGAAATATTAAGGTCCTTAGGCTCATGTGTTCTGGGTTAGAGATGAACTTAATGTAAGAACATCGACCAAGAGTTCTAAATGTAGAATCGGTTAATAGAGTTAACCCACCAAGTTATATTAATTAGGGAGTGTAAAGGTCCGTTAACTCGCAACCGAGTTAATATGAATTTGGGTCTTGAAATCGTTTACTTAATTGGGGTGAGGTCATTAATTAAATGCTAAACATGTTTAAAATGTTTACAAGTAATTATAAATGATACTTGTTGCCACATCCTTTATATCTAAAATTTTTTAGTCAAATTGAATAATCGCAATGACAACCTCATCGACACTCACCACCGTGTCTTGGCTCCGTTCTTTCATGGACAAATGCAAATTGGAAAAGAATGGTTCGGATTTTAGCGATTGGGATGGATAACTCTGCTTGGTGGCGGAAGGGGATAACAAGCTTAAGTACATCACTGAACCCTCTCCCTCGGCTCCAAATGCTAGGTATGTTGGTTACAAAAACCTCCACTAGTCATTACGAATGATAAATTAAGCTATTTAAGTCATAGGATCTAGTACATGCAAAAACTAGAAAAAGATAAAAGTTCCTTACAATGAGAAATTGGAAATTAGGGTACAAAATCAATCACCTATTGATTTTGTTCTTGAGCTTAATCACAAGGATGATCCTCCTAGATTCCAAAATAGCAGTCCTCCAATAGAGATGCACCCACGACTCTCCGAAAACCTAAACTATAATTTTAGAGTAGATATTATAATTTAGAAACCTTAATATATTATCTAATATAACTATTGAATACCTTAGTAAATATTTGAAGTAATATTAGAATATTTGAAAACTAACATAAACAATTTATGTGAGATAAGAGATAAAGTAAAAGACAACATTAGAATAAAAATTGAGGTTAAAATATCCTCAAATGGAAGAGGGTGGTGGTCGGTTAGGAGAGAGAGAGAGAGGAGAAAGCATGATAATCACCTCTCATACATGCTTTTTCACTTTTCAATAAGAGGAAAATACAATAGGCTTTTTCATTTTCCATGTGATTTGATTTATCATATAAATAAAATCATTTTCTCCTCTTCTTTACTGAAAATGGCCGGCCCACATAATATGTAAAAAGGACTTCCATATTATCTTTTCTCTTTTGTCAATTGTAAATGTGACATGTGACATGCAACATGTTACCAGGGTTTATTATGCATGTTTAACAAATTATATACGATAATACATAAATAATAATAATTGACGACTTATACATGTAATTCACAATTACTGGTGCGTGCATATTATATACAATTTTGAGCCTCTTTTGGCACGCATGTCTAGGCATTTACGCATGTTTTATAGACTGTTTTGCCCTGAATTTGCTTCTTTGTGTCTTTCTTCTCATTTTGCAGGAAAGTACACGAAAGTCGCAAAAACCATGCCAATTTGTCACAAGTAAGCTACTTATAGGAGATGGGACTTGAACAAGGAACTTGAGAGCCTCGGAAGTACAATATTCAGAGGAAAATAGCCTAAACCAGAGAGAAAACAAAGAACAGGAGCAACTGGGACAACAATGAGCAACTTGGACTGATAAAGCTTCAATCGAGCTCTGATGATTACTCGATCGAAGTGATTTTATACAGGAAGGCCTCGATCGAGTGATCTCGTGCTCGATCGAGGGGAATACAGAAGATGTAAGGGGATCGAAGACATTGAAGCTTCGATCGAAGGCCAGTGGAAGAAGAACTGCTCAATCGAGTGATTCTGTTACTCGATCGAGCAACTCACTTATGACCTCGGTTTTCGCATTTCAGTTTTTTAGGTCAAATAAGTAGTGTAACCTAATCTCTCTATATAAGGATTAGGTTTAACACTAATTAGTACTTACTTACTTTTGCATACTTCATTACTTTTAAATATTGAGATTTACAAACATAGTTAGTAGTTTCAGGTTTTGCTTAAGGTTTTCATTCACAACAACAATTCCGGATCAACATTCGTTCATCATTCTCTGCCACTTTTCCTTATTATTGTACTTTTCTTAATCCTTCGTCTTTATTTATATTTTATTTTATTTCTATCATTGTTATTAGTTTATTTCTATGTTCATCATGTTGTATTCATTTAGTATTGCAATGGTTAGTTTAGATCCCGAAATGATGAGTAGGTAATTTCCTTAATATGTTAGGATGAGGGAAGTCGCGGTAGTAATGTCGTAGGATTCACATGTTAGTTGTCTCTGCGATGAGGTTTGTTTATAAGCAATATAATCAGAAAACTAGTTGATTAAGTGCACGCATGAGACCGGTTTATCAAGTAAACTCCACCTGGATAGAAAGATTGGTAGAGTAGGCTTGCTTAGGACAATCGATATAACCTTGCTGGATCGAAAGATTGGTTGGGGAGTCTAGGGTGATTTGAGACCGAAAGGAGATTATCACTACCCACCTTATCAATGATTTGACTGACCTAGTATTTTCGCATGATATGAATTGTCGCGGTGACCCAATTACCGACATATTTCCCCTTTAATTGTTAAAAATCAATTTTAATATCCTTCTTGTCTTTTTAATTTTTGTTTTAGTAATTAGTTAATCAACAAACAACAAAACCCCCCCTTTTTTGTGACTAATGAACTGACCCTAAGTAAGACTTTGCCTTCTTGTGGGATTCGACCCTACTACCACTAGCTTCTGTTAGTCGTACCTAGGATTATCTTTGACCGTATACACGACAGACGTGTCAAATTTTGGCGCCGTTGCCGGGCAGGCAATTGGTTTTATTTTTTGTTTAGTTTATTTTATTGTTTTTGTCTTAAGGAATTATTTTTTTAGTTCCTTAAGATCGTTTTTGTAACACCCCCATTTATTTAAGAGCCTTTATCAAGACATTCTCAAATAAATAGAGTTGTTATCATCTCGGAATGACCGAGGTATTGAATAAAAAAGTAAACAAACCAAAATACTTTATATAAAAACTGATTTAATTTAAACTTATATTATTACAACTTACTTAACTCAACCCGAAGTACCAAAATACAAAACTGCTACAGCGGAAACATTAAATTACAAAGCTACATCGTGATAGGCTGACTAAGTGGGTTAATCAACTAGGTAGGCAAGTCAACATCCTCATGCTTCCTCATGAGCTCCCAAAACAGCTAACTCGAGACATGTCAAAAATATGCTACCCATTACGGATCATCACAGGTGTCACACGAATACACGGTCAACCTCGCGGTTGAGTACGACATAACCAAACAAATATATATAATTGATGAACACAAATTCTACTTTACGACGGTCGCACATGCGACCAGTCACATTTTGATAAATAGTGACCATTTTTTACTATATACTGACCACTTTTTTTGTTTACAAAATGACCTATTTTTCAAAAGTGGTCACGATTTATCAAAAAGTGGTCACGTTTTACCACAAAGTGGTCACATTTTGCAAAAAACCACGGGATAAGACCGTCGTACAGGAGAATTACTGATTGATGAATGCAACTACATGAGCCCATGCAACCGATGCACCTCCACATCCAAATCCACACACAACTCCAACTCCGGTGATCACATCCCGAAATGCCCACCCCGCCATTCTCTAGGCCAAGGTATAAATCGATCGTTATCGAGATCTAGTACAACGGTTGAGGTCACCAGGTCTGATCTGCAGAACCAGCCTGGGCCCAAATCGAAACAGTATCCCATTCATATCTCAAATCTGTATCAAATGCATATGACATGCTAATGAATGCAACAACACCATTATTCACTCATGCCAATAAATAATGTAATACTTATGTCTTTATGCATAACGTAACAATTTGATGCCAGTATAAATAAATAATCCAACCAATCATCACATCACATGTAATACGCCAACCAAGATAATCATGTTAAACCGAGATTGAGTAGGTATATCCTACCTGGATAGCAATATAACCCAAATAGCAATCCAGTCACAACCAGAATATTTCACCTCAACTTGTCACCTAAAACAGTTACCAGTAATATACAATCACTAATCATTCCAATAATTAATTGTACTCCACAACTACTTAACTTATGCATGAGCTTAATTAAATAAAACAATCACGACACGATGATTATATTGTACATAATTACTAACTAGTATAACGACGTAAACAAATATAATACATCAATTAATAAATTAAACTAAAACTAATTAATTAATATATTCCACATTACGAAACTATATAATTCGTAACTAAATAAATAAACTTAATTAGTCGATATTTAAATACCGCCACAAAGAATAAACGAACTATTAATTAAATACAATTATATTGACTAAACCAAATAACTATAAATTAATATAATGAAACTAATACTAACCTACTAACTAATATCCACTACAACCCTTCATCATGGAAATCGCGACCAAACAACAACAGCCGTATAACAAAACGAACAACGAACATGCCACCCTAATTCTAGACACCGCCACCAACCTAGCCACCCACAACCACCACTAACGGTCTCATCTTCTCCCCTATACCACCAACCACGCATCCTACGCTCATGTCACCACCGAAACCCCTCAAAACCACAAAAATTCCTGGCCCAATCTGCCTGCATAAACACCCGTAAATCTCGATTTCTCGCGTAGTCTGTCTACCTCTGTTCTCACTGGTCTTTCTCTCGCCATCACGCCCCATACCACCTCTGGCCACCACCGTGTTGGGTAGTTCTGCTAAACCTAACCAAAATTAGTCATTACTAATTCGGTCTAAAAGTTAACATATTAATTTGTTATAAGAACCTTATGCATACAAAATAGAAATACGGAATAAAAATTTCAAGTCCTTACAATCCGACGAAACCGTGAGCAAGGATGATCCTCCATCGAGCAACCAAAATAGCTTACCTCCTTTATGATGCACCAAGACAACCCCTTAAGGCTGGCCTACGTTCTTGTGAAGAAGGGATTCATGGGTCCGTACTTTTTGGTAAGGCTAAGTCTCAATATTTATATGTAAGAGATCTAGTCAAATTATTATCTATCTCCGTTTAAGTGAACTAAGTCGGTGAATTATCGATAAAATAAAAGACTAGGTCGACTAGTTCGAAACATGCATGATACGATGTATGACGATTTGGCTATGCATGCAAACATATAAAAGCAAAATAAAAGCATAAAAATAAACCCTAGTATGACCTTTCCTAGAAAAGAAATAACAAAAGTACAAATTCGGAAACCAACTCCTTTGGTCCCTTGAACTTCACGCGGCACGCACTTCGAGGTAAACACCGTCTTTGTTGGAACTCCTTTCCGAATGGCACCGTCTTCAAGGAACTCCGGATTTTACAAATATTACAACTTTTCTAGTCTACTTTATACATTATAAAATAGAAATAAATTACAATTGGGTGATACGAGATCACAAAATTACAACCCAATCGGTAACCCCTTACATTACGGGAAATACCGATTTAAAAAACTAAGGCCATACTAAGTAAATTACATAATTCCCAAAATTACGTAAAAATAAATCATGACATTCATAATATAAAATATGCAATGCTTATAAAAATATGAATTAACATGCAAACCCTAAGCCAAATCGTCCTATTTAAAACACTTATTTAAATAGTTATCGTAAACCTTGGTTTATGGAATCGCGTGTTTTAACGTTTAACAACACTATGCATTAAATGAAACGGTTTTCATCCTTAAGTTAATCATCCTAACTCTTATAGGTTTCAAAATTTAGTCTTACTCAAACTTTGAACATGACTTAACTTAATATATTTCAATATTGATCGGTATTACTCGGTTTTGCGGGAAAAATAATATAAAAATCCAAAAGAGTCATAAAAATTTCGAAAATTCAAAATTCAAAATTTGAAAAATCCAGAATGTTCTTAAAATTTTCATAATCTTAAAATATTAGTATTTATACGGTTTTAACATTATTTCGAAAATAACACGTAAAACGAGCAATTTAAGTCGGAAAATTCAATAATTAACTTCATAAATGCAAATTAAATACTAATAATAATTTTATACCTTCCAAAACATTTTAAGAACACAAGATGGACAGAAAATTAAATGGCACATTGCCCCATAGCCGAAATTTTAAATGCATGACTCTTTTTATTTAATTTTAAATGCTACTTTTAACAAATTAAAATTAAATCAAATCAAATCAAATCTGAAACCTTTGGCTCCCAAGATAATTTTCATGATGAACATATCATATATGACTAATATGGGTTACATTTTTCGGCCATTTTAACAACTTTTGCAAATTTTAACGATTTACGTCATATATCGTACGATTTTAACCCTTAAAATTATTTCTCAAGCATAAAGTAAGATAAAATTCTCGAAAATTTTATACATGCTGGAAATAATATATATGACATCGTGTTAAATTTTTATGGCCAAATTTCAACTTAAATTATTAAAGTCGAAATTATGTCACTAATTACCCGATTTTTACATTAAAAATCTATAATATTGCAATATTTGAGATAAATTTCTGGAAAATTCAACATAAATTTTAAATATTTCATGTGACATCCTCATAAATTTTTATAGTCAAATTCATAATATAACTATTTAAACCCATTTTTATTCATCTTATTGCATTTTAACACTTAAAATTCATATCACACGATTTATAAGTCCATAATTTACGAAAAATCATATTCATATTATAGAAAATACATGTGATAACATACTGAAAAATCTCGGCCAGAAGCTAACTTTAACTATTTTTCCCAAAAATAAACATTTTTAACCAATAAAACATATTAAAACTGAGATTTAATATACCAATAATCAATATTCATGCAAAAATTATTCCAATTATTCTAAAACATTTTAGAAAACAGTAGGTATTCATGCCAAATTTATTTCGTACATATCTTATATCAAACGAAAATTTCAAGTTTTATATTGTTATCTCTATAACTCCGTAAAAACATAACCGGAAAGCATGCAAACAACCTATTGTTCTGATACCAATTGTTAGGTTTTATTAGTTGCTCATAAACTAATTTTAGTCATACTAAACTAACCTTGTGATTAACATATTAATTTACATGTTAAAACGATCTTATGCATGCTAATAATGCGGAAATAAGGAGAGTATTTGAACCCTTACACACGGTCCAAATGTTTAGCAAGGATGATCCTCCGAGTACCCAAAATAGAATACCTCCTTTGGATGCACCAAGACAACCCCTCAATCAACCGAGACTTGAACGAGCTAGTTACAAAATCGGTTTTCTCCTTAAACTTATTCTAATCACTCTTATTAGAATGTTATTTTAATACTACAAATAGTATGATATTATTATCTTATAATATATATTTAGAGGTTGTAAAATCTCTCTTACTTAGTGAATTTCGGCTAAGAGTGTAAGAGAGTTTTTTTTTATTTTCTACACTTAGAAAATTATATAAGCATTAGAAGAATTAGGGTTTTCATTAGGTGAGCATCTTATACTTAAATGTTGGAGGCTTGGGTGTGGGTGGCCGGGTATGGGAGGGCTCCAAGGGGGAACACACCTCTTTCCCATGCAATATAGGGTGGCTAATAGGTAACCTTCTCAAGGTACTTTAATGATTATGTTTTTAACAACTTAAAACACTTAAATCATTTCTTGTTTAAACACCCCAAAACCGGCATACACATACCAACATGGACCTAATTTTACAACTTTGTCAATGTTCCAATTTTATGTTATGTGACATACAATATGTCACAATTTAATAAAATAACAATTGACTTAATTTAATCATACATATTTAGCAAGTAAATATTATTCATAAATTAATAAATCACATTTATAAAGTTGATTAGTAATTCGAAATTACTATAAATGGTCATTCATAATTAATCGTCAATACGATTTACAACCTTTGTAATAATTATAACCCAATTCATTCTAATTACGATATTTTAAAATATCGTTTAATGTTTAACAATTGACACGTTTCAATTTTAAACATAAATCTTACATTAAGATTTAACCTCTAATTTCTCGATATACGAGTTTAAGGAATATGATCAAATCGTATCAATATACATTTGATCATTTTATCAATTAAGGGAATTGTCCTAAAGGTGTGACCTAAAGGGATCAACTGACCATCACCGTCAACCGACAGTAATGTCAAACTCTAGCTAGCCAATCATTACCGATTAATGTTGGTCAGTTGACTAATAATTCATATCATCCCTTGCGCATTCTTGTCATGAGATTTAATTACGTGATCGCACTATTGTTGAGGACACATTTCCCAACAATCTCCCACTTGTCCTCGACAAGTGTGCGTCACCAATTCTCTTGTCCTATTACAATCTCCCACTCAATGCAAGATGTCTCTCTGAGGTCGTACTTGCATTCGATCATATCATGAGTGGTTTCCTCGATCTGGAGAATAACTATCTGACCGGAATTATCTACCATAGATACCTTCCGAGCGTGGCCACGCATTTCCAGTTAACTCTCCTCGAGTGGCCCTGAGATTTGAACAACCCTGACAAGGGGTGGACAATTTCTATCGCACTACTTCCTTCAACTAGTCACAGTCAGTCACAACCCAAAACAATCCCATTTGACTCCAGTTACGAAAAGTCGTAGAGAATGGATCAAAGTTATGCCTAAACTGTACCATCTTGGGAGACTAGTCTTTAGTCTAAGAATTGACTCACAAGAATACTATAGCAGCTCTCGCCACGACCCGACTATAAAATTTCCAGAACTCTATAAGCGGTCACATTGCCCGACAGAGTGTCTCTTACAGTCTGCCTATGTGATCGACTAGTCATCACATATGACTCTATGGCACTTAAACTTGCCATCAATCGCCTCACACTCTAGTCGCTTGAGACATCACCTCATGTGAGCGGCTAGGGGCCATACTAAGTCAATCCAGTTCACTTATGGGGTTCAATATTGTCTCATACAACCCATTTGGATTCTGACAAAGTATCTTTCATTTTGAGTTAATCATAACTCAAATGATGTTGTCATGCAACAATAGTCAACACTATTACATTGCATTTTGATGCACAATCATCTATTTGTATTAGTGTTTTGCGAATAACCTTTATTCATGCGAATAACCTTTATTCATGATAGCAAAACTTACAACTTTTGGTCTCCTTTATTCTCATATTATCCCGTATAATATGATTCTATTTGAGTACATATCTAGAACTCTTTCTAGATTTTGAGTTTCCTTTCCGGAGGAAAGCTCCCACTGTTATCTCATAACTTGTGACTCACAAGAATCACTCTCTATAGTCACTTATGTACAGAAATCTATATTGTAGTCTATTTATGATTTCATCATTTTAATAATTTTCATTCATCTTGGCTATTTATGGTTTCATTCATCATTATGAATAAAGTATCCCACCATTCTAACTTCTAGTGGGCGACCTTTTATTATCCATATAATAAACCTTCCCGTAAGCTCCATCATCTTATGATATAAATTATTTGATCATCTAGAATTGAAAACCTCTTATTCTTTACACCTTAAAGAATCACCCATTCTCTCTAAATGGTAGGCTTAATTCTTTTAATGAAAATCGCTCCCACTAAAATCAATATCTCTCGTTATCTTAAATGAACCTTTCATTTCTCGCATGTTAAACTATTACTTGAATCATTATCACTATCACTATCCCTATAGTGATCTGTTTCCATTCAATCATTCATTACCTTCTTATCATGTCTTCGTTTCCTCGAGACGAAAATGACATGATAATTTCTTTATAACTACATTGAGAGGATTGAGATGATTTCTTCTCTTTTATCTTATAAACTTAGAAAAATCATTTATTAAGGAACCGTTTTCCTACCGATTTCATACGGGGTTTCAAGTTTCCTCTTTATGAAACAATGAACATAAAGAACCTTTCTTCGAGTGTCCTCCCGTAGTTTCTTCAGTGTCCTCTCGTAGTTTCTTCAAATCATTTAGGGCTCTTCTTAAGACTCCCAAGTAAGAATCTTCTCTAAGATCCTTCCTCTATTTTCATCATTGGTTTGTGAGCGAAATATTTTCTCCCACTCTATCCTTTTAACAATAACCTTTATTCGTTTAAGGATAGCTATTTCGATTAACCAATGTATCTGAATGTTTGAAGTTTGATAGGTGTGATGAATACATTCTCATTTTCACTTAAAATGAAAATCTTATAATGAACTGATATAGTCTCATTTTGATTGAATTTATCTCATGGGGTGTAGTTCTCCGTTTTAATCAACTCTTTGATTATATTATATTGATCGTATCAATAGTTTGTTGCGTGATAAAATCACTATTATTCATGTTTAAACAAGTAGTGACTCGGGTTGAAAGCCAAGTCACCAATATCCAAAATTACAACCATTGTTTTAGGATTTAATCCTTGTCTTACAAGAAAATAAATTGTTCCATAAATAAATGCAAAATAAGAAAGAAGACGATATGAAAAATAGAGGCTAGCTCTTCAAGTCTTCGATCATTTGGATGCTACCATAGCCATCCAAGAAAGGAACTTCAAGCTTCCTTCTCCTTGCCCTTATCATTATTAGGGGGTGGCCCTTTTAAAACAATTAAAAAGGGTAAACATCAACACATTTGTATCACTATACATAAGTTGATAAATGACATGAATCATAACGAGAATTATTACCTACGGTGGTTGTCTTCCCATTTTTGAGATCACTTAAGTATTTGGGGCAATTTCGCTTCCAATGACCGATCCTCGTGCAATAATGGCACTTGTCTTGCTCTTTTGAAGACGAGGTGGAAGCGCCTTTCGAAAAGGTCTTTTCTTTGGTCGCCTTGGGCTTGAACGTTTTCTTGCCCTTGCCTTTAGAGGCATTCCTCTTGAAGCTCGTTTTCCCTTTCTTTTCGATGTTCAAAACATCCTTGGTGGAACTTTCATGAAGTCCCATGTCCCTCTCGGCTTGGACTAGCATCTTATGCAACTCGTCCAACGTGGTCTCTTGGTTTCGCATATTGAAATTCACCCGGAATTGAGCATACGCCTTAACCTTATTGAGCGAGTGAAGAACTCGGTCAATGATAAGAGAGTCGGGAACATCAACATCTTGAGCTTTTAGAGTCTCCGCGAGCTCAACGAGTTTGAGCACATGAGGGCTTATCTTTTGCCCTTCCTTGAAAGTAATGTCAAAGAAGGCGGAAGCCGCCTCATATTGAATCACCCTAGGAGTTTGCGAAAACATGGTCGCAAGCTTGGTGTAAATTTCATATGATGTGGTCAACTTAATCATACTCCTTTGGAGATCCGGCTCCATGGAGAAGATGAGCACATTTTTAAGAGCGGAGGACTCTTTCATGGAGGCTTCATAGGCCTCACGAGTTCCGACCGCGGAACGAGCGGTTGGAGCGGGAGGAGCGGCTTCGGATAGGTAACGACTCTTATCGTCACCTTGAGCGGCCAAAAGTAATTGCGCATCCCAATCCTTAAAGTTTGAACCATGCTTATCGAGTTTACAACGATCCATAAAGGATCGAAGCCATGATACGTTAGTGAGAGGTGGAGCGTTGGTTGCCATTATCGATGTTGAAAATTAAACTACAATAAAAGGAAATAAAACAACATCATTTTTAAATTCATAATTTAAACTAGAAACTTTAACAAGTTTAGTTATATATTTACTTAATGATCTCTTACCCAATTAAGTAAACAATCCCGAGACCCAAACCCATACTAATCCGGGCACGGTGTAGCCGATTCAACCCGTATCGGTATAATTTGGTGGATTAACTCTTTAATCGGTTCTACTCTTAGAACTCTCGGTCGACAATTTTCTTAAAATTATCTTTAGCCCGAACTTATTGCAACTACGGTTACGAATACTTTCGTTGAGATCAACCAAATTTCAAGGTGTAATCTTATTACCCCACTTACCCAACGTGACAATTTTAGTACCCCGGTGTAGCCGAGCCTACGTTCTTGTGAAGAAGGGATTCATGGGTCCGTACTTTTTGGTAAGGCTAAGTCTCAATATTTATATGTAAGAGATCTAGTCAAATTATTATCTATCTCCGTTTAAGTGAACTAAGTCGGTGAATTATCGATAAAATAAAAGACTAGGTCGACTAGTTCGAAACATGCATGATACGATGTATGACGATTTGGCTATGCATGCAAACATATAAAAGCAAAATAAAAGCATAAAAATAAACCCTAGTATGACCTTTCCTAGAAAAGAAATAACAAAAGTACAAATTCGGAAACCAACTCCTTTGGTCCCTTGAACTTCACGCGGCACGCACTTCGAGGTAAACACCGTCTTTGTCGGAACTCCTTTCCGAATGGCACCGTCTTCAAGGAACTCCGGATTTTACAAATATTACAACTTTTCTAGTCTACTTTATACATTATAAAATAGAAATAAATTACAATTGGGTGATACGAGATCACAAAATTACAACCCAATCGGTAACCCCTTACATTACGGGAAATACCGATTTAAAAAACTAAGGCCATACTAAGTAAATTACATAATTCCCAAAATTACGTAAAAATAAATCATGACATTCATAATATAAAATATGCAATGCTTATAAAAATATGAATTAACATGCAAACCCTAAGCCAAATCGTCCTATTTAAAACACTTATTTAAATAGTTATCGTAAACCTTGGTTTATGGAATCGCGTGTTTTAACGTTTAACAACACTATGCATTAAATGAAACGGTTTTCATCCTTAAGTTAATCATCCTAACTCTTATAGGTTTCAAAATTTAGTCTTACTCAAACTTTGAACATGACTTAACTTAATATATTTCAATATTGATCGGTATTACTCGGTTTTGCGGGAAAAATAATATAAAAATCCAAAAGAGTCATAAAAATTTCGAAAATTCAAAATTCAAAATTTGAAAAATCCAGAATGTTCTTAAAATTTTCATAATCTTAAAATATTAGTATTTATACGGTTTTAACATTATTTCGAAAATAACACGTAAAACGAGCAATTTAAGTCGGAAAATTCAATAATTAACTTCATAAATGCAAATTAAATACTAATAATAATTTTATACCTTCCAAAACATTTTAAGAACACAAGATGGACAGAAAATTAAATGGCACATTGCCCCATAGCCGAAATTTTAAATGCATGACTCTTTTTATTTAATTTTAAATGCTACTTTTAACAAATTAAAATTAAATCAAATCAAATCAAATCTGAAACCTTTGGCTCCCAAGATAATTTTCATGATGAACATATCATATATGACTAATATGGGTTACATTTTTCGGCCATTTTAACAACTTTTGCAAATTTTAACGATTTACGTCATATATCGTACGATTTTAACCCTTAAAATTATTTCTCAAGCATAAAGTAAGATAAAATTCTCGAAAATTTTATACATGCTGGAAATAATATATATGACATCGTGTTAAATTTTTATGGCCAAATTTCAACTTAAATTATTAAAGTCGAAATTATGTCACTAATTACCCGATTTTTACATTAAAAATCTATAATATTGCAATATTTGAGATAAATTTCTGGAAAATTCAACATAAATTTTAAATATTGCATGTGACATCCTCATAAATTTTTATAGTCAAATTCATAATATAACTATTTAAACCCATTTTTATTCATCTTATTGCATTTTAACACTTAAAATTCATATCACACGATTTATAAGTCCATAATTTACGAAAAATCATATTCATATTATAGAAAATACATGTGATAACATACTGAAAAATCTCGGCCAGAAGCTAACTTTAACTATTTTTCCCAAAAATAAACATTTTTAACCAATAAAACATATTAAAACTGAGATTTAATATACCAATAATCAATATTCATGCAAAAATTATTCCAATTATTCTAAAACATTTTAGAAAACAGTAGGTATTCATGCCAAATTTATTTCGTACATATCTTATATCAAACGAAAATTTCAAGTTTTATATTGTTATCTCTATAACTCCGTAAAAACATAACCGGAAAGCATGCAAACAACCTATTGCTCTGATACCAATTGTTAGGTTTTATTAGTTGCTCATAAACTAATTTTAGTCATACTAAACTAACCTTGTGATTAACATATTAATTTACATGTTAAAACGATCTTATGCATGCTAATAATGCGGAAATAAGGAGAGTATTTGAACCCTTACACACGGTCCAAATGTTTAGCAAGGATGATCCTCCGAGTACCCAAAATAGAATACCTCCTTTGGATGCACCAAGACAACCCCTCAATCAACCGAGACTTGAACGAGCTAGTTACAAAATCGGTTTTCTCCTTAAACTTATTCTAATCACTCTTATTAGAATGTTATTTTAATACTACAAATAGTATGATATTATTATCTTATAATATATATTTAGAGGTTGTAAAATCTCTCTTACTTAGTGAATTTCGGCTAAGAGTGTAAGAGAGTTTTTTTTTATTTTCTACACTTAGAAAATTATATAAGCATTAGAAGAATTAGGGTTTTCATTAGGTGAGCATCTTATACTTAAATGTTGGAGGCTTGGGTGTGGGTGGCCGGGTATGGGAGGGCTCCAAGGGGGAACACACCTCTTTCCCATGCAATATAGGGTGGCTAATAGGTAACCTTCTCAAGGTACTTTAATGATTATGTTTTTAACAACTTAAAACACTTAAATCATTTCTTGTTTAAACACCCCAAAACCGGCATACACATACCAACATGGACCTAATTTTACAACTTTGTCAATGTTCCAATTTTATGTTATGTGACATACAATATGTCACAATTTAATAAAATAACAATTGACTTAATTTAATCATACATATTTAGCAAGTAAATATTATTCATAAATTAATAAATCACATTTATAAAGTTGATTAGTAATTCGAAATTACTATAAATGGTCATTCATAATTAATCGTCAATACGATTTACAACCTTTGTAATAATTATAACCCAATTCATTCTAATTACGATATTTTAAAATATCGTTTAATGTTTAACAATTGACACGCTTCAATTTTAAACATAAATCTTACATTAAGATTTAACCTCTAATTTCTCGATATACGAGTTTAAGGAATATGATCAAATCGTATCAATATACATTTGATCATTTTATCAATTAAGGGAATTGTCCTAAAGGTGTGACCTAAAGGGATCAACTGACCATCACCGTCAACCGACAGTAATGTCAAACTCTAGCTAGCCAATCATTACCGATTAATGTTGGTCAGTTGACTAATAATTCGTATCATCCCTTGCGCATTCTTGTCATGAGATTTAATTACGTGATCGCACTATTGTTGAGGACACATTTCCCAACAGACAATTCTTATCGCACTACTCCCTTCGACTAGCCACAGCCTAATATGACCCAAAAGATGCCCATTTGACCCCTTTTACGGAAGATCGTAAAGCATAAATCAAAGTCACTCTGAAACTATGCCACCTTGGGCGAGTAGTTTTTAGTCTAAGAATTGACTCATAAGAATACTATAGTAGCTCTTGCCACGCCGGGCTATTATAAAATTTCCCGAACTCTATAAGCGGTCACTTGCCCGGCAGATTGTCTCCTGCAATCTGCCTATGTGATCGACTAGTCATCCCACATGACTCTATGGCATTTGAACTTGCCATCAATCGCCTCACACTCTAGTCGCTTCGAGATGTCACCTCATACAAGCGACTAGGGGCCATACTAAGTTAATCCAGTTCACTTTTATGGGGGTTCAAAATTGTCTCTTACAATTCATTTGGATTTGACAAAGTATTTATAAATAGTGAGTTAATAATAACTCGAAGGATAAATGTGATTGTCATGTATGAACAGTCAATACAGTATTACTGCTTCACACCTTACAATCTTTGATGCACATTCATCAATTTGCAATGCTAGCTTGAAATGTGAATACACCATTTATTCACGTTCTTCAAACTGCACAAATTTAGGTTTCCTTCTGACTCACGTTATCTCACTTGATCTTATTTGAGTACATGTCTAGATCTCATACTAGACTTGAGTTTCTTTCCCTGAATGAAGCTCCCACTTTATCTTATAACTCGTGACGTGTTGGTATGTTAGAGGGATCAACTTATCGCTCTTAAGTACCCAGTCACATTTGTACTAAAATTTATTTTGTAGTCATCTGGATTCGATTTGCCAGTTCTCCTCGAGAACTAAACATTTTTAATAATCTTGGCATGTTAATCAAAGCTTGTATGAATCACGACGTCCATATCTAGGTGATTCTATATTCATCGGTATGAATAATCTATCCAACCTTGTTGATCTTTAATAGGCGACGTTTCATTATCAATATAATAAACTCTCCTATGATGCTCCATCATCCTATGATGTTTCAACATTTTACTCATCTAGAATTGAAAACCTTTCGTTCTTTACATTTAAAGAATTACCATTCTCTCTTAATGGTAGGTTCAATTCTCTAATGATTATTGCTCACACTTAATCTGGTATCACTATCTCTATTGTTATTAGCTCTTGACTCACTCAATATCTTTTCTTTTGACAATGATCATCTTATGAACTTTTCTTTTCGAGTTCATGTGAAGTGAAGTTTCCTTTGGAGGAAACAGGACATGATTTCTCCTCTATTATCTTATATATTTTAAAATATTAACGTCAAGGAAACACGACATGATTTCTCCTTTATTATCTTATATAATTAGAGACATTAACATCAAGGAAACGTTTTCCTTTCGTCTACTCTCGTAGTTTATTTTGTCCTCTCTAAGAAACATTGACTTTAAGAACATTTTCTTTTGTGTCCTCGCGTAGTTTCTTCTTTGTCCTCACGTAGTTTCTTCTATCCTTTCAATTAGGGTTCTTCTCAAGGACCCCATATAGGATTCTTCTCTAAGATCCTATATTTAGTTTGTGGGTATAAAATTTTCTCCCATTCTATCCTTTAAAATAACCTTTATTTTTACAAGGATAGTATCTTCGCCCACAAACTATGTATTGGATAGTTAAGTATTATAAAGGATGGGAAGTTTGGAGTCATATCCAAGTTGTGATAAAAGGTGTTTATATCTTATATCCAGTATGTAAGATTTATTGAGTGTTGTCATTTAGGTGTAATTCTCTTTAAACAAATCAAATCACTTTATTTGATTTTCATTATGATCCTATCATGTCAAGTGTACAATGAACAATTCAAGGTACTTTCTTAGTGATCTATTAAGATCATATCAACTCGTGTTATGAAGCACACAATGCATTTTAAGAACAACGATTTGATTAAGAACAAAAGGGGTGACTTGGGGTGAAAGCCAAGTCACCAATATTCAAGATTACAACCATTGTTTGAAAACTAAATCCTTGTCATACAAGAAAGGATAACGTTCTTAAAATTAAAATGCATAATTGAACGAAGACATCAATGAAAATTAGAGCTAAGCTCTTCATGTCTTCAATCTCTGGATGCTACCATAGCAATCCATGTAAGAAATTTCAAGCTTCATTTTTGTCTTTGGAGGGTGCCCCTTTAAAACAATTAAAAAGGGTTGAGAGTCAACAACTTGTATCAACATACAAAAGTTGACAAAAGAACATGAATTTAAACGAGAATTATTACCTACTGCAAGAACCTTTCCAGCTTTGAGGTCGGTCAAGTACTTATGGTAATTCCTCTTCCAATGACCCACCCTAGTGCAATAATGGCACTTGTCTTCAACCTTTGAAGATGAGGTAGAAGCACCTTCCGAAAAGGTCTTCTCTTTGGAAGGTGTGGGTTTGGAGGCTTTGTTGCCTTTGCTTTTGCTACCATTCCTCTTAAATTTCCCTTTGCCCTTCTTTCGAATGTTAAGAACGTCCTTCGTGGAACTTTCATTAAGTCCCATGCCCCTCTCCGCTTGAACGAGCATCTTATGCAATTCGTCCAAAGAGATTTCTTGATTTCGCATGTTGAAGTTCACCCGGAACTGTGCATACGATTTCACTTTGTTAAGGGAGTGAAGAACTCGATCTATTATGAGGGAGTCGGGAACATCCACTCCTTGCACCTTCAAGGTCTCGGCTAATTCAACCAATTTGAGCACATGAGCGCTTATCTTTTGACTCTCCTTCAAGTTGAGGTCAAAGAAGGCGGACGCCGCCTCATATTAAACCACCCTATGAGCTTGCGAAAACATGGTCGCAAGCTTGGTGTAAATCTCATGAGTTGTGCTAAGCTTAATCATTCTCCTTTGGAGATCTGGCTCCATGGAGAATATGAGCACGTTCTTAAGAGTGGATGACTCTTTCATATAGGCCTCATAGGCCTCACTAGTCGCCTATGCGGCGCGAGCGGTGGGAGTGGGTGGAGCGGCTACGGTTAGGTAACGAGTCTTATCGTCACCTTCCGCGGCCAAAAGCAATTGCGCGTCCCAATCTTTAAAATTGGCACCATGCTGGTCAAGTTTGAAACGATCCATGAAGGATCGAAGCCATGCTACGTGTGTGAAAGGAGGAGCGTTAAGAGCCATTGATGATTGTTTGAAAAATGAACTACAAATAAAACGAAGGAATTAAAACAATTATCGTTTATAAAAGTTATAAATATTTTAAACAAGTTGGACATTTACTTAATGATCTCTTACCCAATTAAGTAAACGATTCCGAGACCCAAATCCATACTAACTCGGGCACGGTGTAGCCGATTCATCCCTTATTAATATAATTCGGTGGATTAACCTTTAATCGATTCTACATTAGAAGTCTCGGTCGACAATTTACTTTAAATTATCTTTAGCCCGAACTTATTGCAACTACGGTTACGAATACTTTTGTTGAGATCGACCAAATTTCAAAGTGTAATCATATTACCCCACTTACCCAACGTAATAAGTTTAGCACCCCGGTGTAGCCGAGCCCACTTCCTTATGAAGAAGGGAGTCATGCGTTTTTATTCTTTGGTAAGGCTAAGTCTCAATCTTTAAATACGTAAGAGATCTTGTCAATTTATTATCAATCTCCTTTAAGTGAACCAAGTCGGTGAATTATCGATAAATTTAATTGACACGGTCGATATACTCGATAATCATGCATGACTCGGTATGACGATTTGGCTATGCATGCAAACATATAAAGCATAAATAAAAGCATAAAACTTAAAGCATAAAGAAGATCCTAGTATGACCTTCCTAAAATAGAAAATGAAATATAAAATACAAATTCGGAAACCAACTCTTTGGTCCCTTGAACTTCACTCGAGGCACGCATCCCAAGGCAAACACCGTCTTGGTCGGAACTCCTTTCCGAAAGGCACCGTCTTCAAGGATCTCCGGAATTTTAAAATTACAAATTTTCTATCTATTTAATACATTACAAAAAAATAGAATAAAACAATAAAATAAAGTGATACGAGATCACATTTAATTACAACGGAATCAATATTCTCATACATATCGGGTAATATTGATTAAAACTAAAGGCCATAGTAAGCAAAATTACATAATTCCAAATTACGTAAATAAAATTATGACAATCATAAATAAAATGCAATGCTTATGAATATGTAACTAACATGCCAATCCTAAGCCAAATCGTCTTATTTAAACATTGTTATCAATATAACCCGGTCTTATGGAATCGCGTGATTTTAACATTTAAAAATCACTTAACACTAGTAGAAAAACATCTATTTGCGACTACCTATTTGAGGCGTTTTTTGCTAGTAGCAGCAAATACAAGTTCAATTTTTAATTTTTTTCTTAAATATAAATTCATTTGAGGCGTTTTTATAAAAAAAAAAAAAAAACGCTGCAAATAAGACATATGAGGCATTTTACAAGAAAACGCCGCAAATGAAAAACCAATATTTTAAAAACAAATAATTAGGGTATAAATTACGAATCCCTTAGTGTCACTCCCCTTCGTTGCTCTCTCTCACTCCCTCCCCCCCCCCCCCCCCCCCCCCCCGCCCCCAAATACCACCTTTCAATATCACACTACCAATGTTAGAAATCGAATTTCAGATTATATACTCATATCTTATATGAGTTTTGTTTCTTTAAGTTTAGTCATTTAAACTTAATTAGATCTTATGCATGCATGATGATTACATAAGAAGTATAAAAGTCCTTACATTGGTTTTAGAAGGTTTATACTTAACAATCACCTATTATTGAGTCTTCAATTGAACCGAAATACCCTTATAACGATTTATATTGAAACCGTCTCAAAAAGCTCTTATCAAGGACCCGATCTCAAACTAAAACCAATTTTGTTACTAGAAAATTGATAATAGTATACTAGAAATAATAATAATACTCTTAATATTATTAGTATTAGAAATGATTTACTATTGTAGAAAGACTATTTTCTAGAGTAGATATGGAGAATGAGATGTTGAATGAATGTAGTGTTAGGAATGAACAAGCATCATCTACTACTTTGAAGTGTGTGGTGTAGTGTGTTATATAGAGCAAAATATGCTCACAAGTAAGAGCATATGGCCGGCCCTTTTGCCCACACTAGGCCAATGCATGCTCTACTTTCACTTACACAAAAGTGAGAAATATTCCTTACACCTTCATTGTGTAAGATGCACACAATCATTATACTCATGTTTACACACAACCATCACACATCCTACATTCATTTTCACGGTTCAAATGGGGACAATATAGACCCCATTTTATCTTTGTCAATTGTGTTAATTTGTATCATGTCACACATGTCCCATAACACATGACCCAATTTGTTAATTATGCAATTTTAACTCTTTAAAATTCATAATTCACAATTTTATAACACTTAAATAATATGACTAGTAATTCTCAATTACTATATTATAAAATGTAATATCATAATTTTAATTACAACTCTTTGTAATTTTATGATCAACCGTGTTCATTCTCAATTTAATCGTTTCCCAAACGACCAAACAAAACCGAGTAATAAAACAATTTTATTACTTTGACCTTTACTATTATAATCCATTATAATAATATATGTCATGTAAAATCATTTCCAAATTTCTAGTTATTAATTAATTCGTATCCAATACGATTTAATTAAATATTCCATTGAGACGGAATTCCCTAAAGATATGACCTTAAGGGATCAACTGATCACCACCATCATATGACGATAATGTCAAACTCTAGACAGCCAATCATTATCGGTAAATGTTGATCAGTCGACTGTAAAAGAGTAACATTCCCAGTTGTGTTTCATTCAAATGAGATTTAATTATGTCAACGCATTATTGTCGAGGACACTTCTTCCAACAATCTCCCACTTGTCCGAGACAAGTGTGCGTTACCAATTCTCTTGCCCTATTACTATCTCCCACTCAATGCAAGGCGTCATCTCAGGTCGTGATCGTAATTGATCTTATCTAGAGTGGTTTTTCTCGATCTGGAGTTATAACTACTGACCGGAATTATCTACCATAGATACCTTCCGAGCGTGGCCACGCATTTCTAGTTATTTTTCCCCTCGAGTGGCCTAAAGATATTTCTCAACCCTGACAAGGGGTGGACAATTCCTAATCGACCTATTCCTTCCGGCTGGCCATAGCCCATCATAACCCAAAATATGTCCTTATAAACCCCAGTTACAAAGGCGTTAGGACATAAATCAAAGTTAATCTGAAAACCATGCCACCTCAGCTAATAGTCATTAGTCCAAGAATTGACTCATGTGAAACACGATAGAAGCTCCCGCCACGACCAGGCAATCTTTAATAAGAATACGCAAGAGCTTTATCAACGGTCATTATCCCGGCAAATGTATCTTAACATGTTTATGCCTAGGTGATCGACTAGTCATCCCATATGACTCTATGGCAATTGAACTCGCCATCAATCGCATCACTCATCTAGTTGCATCGAGACGTCACCTCATTCAAGCTACTAGGGGCGAGGTCATGATAATTCAATTCACTTTAAAGGGGTCCAATATGGTCTTACCATCCCATTTGAATTTTACATGGCCTTTGGTGAGTTATTAATTGTTGGAGTAAATGTCCTCCACAGTGTGTGATTATTTGAATGTAAAATGACCCATGTAGTTTATTTTGCATTTTGACATATGATGTTTTATATTTGCCATCAGTCATTCCTACTCACCTTAAATAGTTCACTTAAATGAGTTTAAAATGATGATGGGATCTCACTCTACATAAAATTGAGAAATTAGCCTTTCTAAGTCAAAACTACTATGAATCCCTTATTCGTCGGTGGGCATATAGGACTCGTTGTTATCTTTATATGGACCACTTCTACATCGGGTAAGTAGTGTGTTGTGACCTAGTTGAAATCAACACAATGATTCAATTAATTTTTTGAAGTCATTGTGGACTAAAAGATAAATTTAAGAAATTTGTCAACTGAGAGTTCTAGTGTAGAACCAGTTAAAAGGTTAACTCACCAAATCGAGATTTGGGTCTTGGAATACATTATATAATTCTTTAAGTGAGATCAATTATATTATGTTATTAATCTTTGATTAAAAGATTTTTAATTCGATGATTACTCATGTTTATTTATTTTCTCAATTGTAGATCAATTCAAATCTGCTTTAAAATGTCTAATCCAAATGCAACTCCGGGCCCTAGTGCCACCCTCACAAGGGAGTCGTGGTTACGCTCCTTCATGGACGACGTATCCTATAATCAAAACTCTCGCCTTAAGAATGATGGGAGTAACTTTACCGATTGGGAGGCAGCATTATGGAATGCTGTCATTGTTGATGGTAAGCTGAAGTATTTGGTTGAGCCGATCCGGCTGAACCAACTGCCAGAACTGGAGCGCAACGAACTGCATATGATGAGTTCGTTGGTGAAGCAGGTGCGATTAGGAACGTACTTATATATGCAATGGAAAGCAATTTGCAGCGCCGCTTCATTTCCCAAGGTGCAAATAATATTTTCACCACCCTCACCAATGAGTTCTCGCAAGCTCCGAGAATTATGAGATATGACGCAGCAGTTCGCTTCTTCGAGGCAAAACTGACAAAGGGCCAAGCTGTTAGCCCACACATCCTCAAGATGATTGAGAATGTGGAAGTTCTGGAGTCCCTTGGTTGCAAGATTGAGGAGTCAGTCATTGTAGACCGTATCGATCTTACACTCTCTTCATGATGGGTTCACCCAATTCAGCGAATGATATGAAGAAAAGTCTTCATGAAATCCACTCTCAGCTCATGCAAGCTGAGAAGGATCTCAATTTGAGTGGGAGTGTTAAGAAGGACGTCCTCGTCATACAATCTAATTGGAAGGGGAAAGGAAAGGCAAAGGCTCCCTTAAATGTTAAGAAGCCATAGTTCAAGAAGAAGCAACAGCCTATGCCCAAGAGTGGACCTGGTGAGACCAGTAACTCAAAGGGCAAAGCTAAGAGCAAAAATAAAGAGGGAGAGTGCCACCATTGCCACGAGTTTGGGCATTGGAAAAGGAACTTCCCTAAGTACCTCGATGATATCAAGGCTGGACGTGTGACAGCTACAGGTATATCATCATTTATTCACATGATTGAAATAAACCATGCAAGTTCAGCAACATGGGTATTTGATATTGGTTGTGGTTCCCACTTGTGTAATCACTTGCAGGGTTTAAGGGACGTAGACCTTCGCGTTGGAAATGGAGCAAGGGTTGCAGCTGTCTCCATAGGAACTTATGTACTCAAACTACCTAGTGGTTTTGAGTTATTTTTGAATAATTGTTATTTTGTTCCTAGTTTGTCGAGAAACATTATTTCTATTTCTGTTTTGGATACGGAAGGATTTTGTTTTAATATTAAGCACAATTGTTGTACTTTTTCATTAAACGATACTCCCTCCATTCTTTTTATATCACCCCATTTCTTTATACACGTTTGTCAATACTCATTTTGTTTCGATTATATCTTTAGCTACATACTACTAAAAATTATAAAATTTTGATATTCTTAATCCTCTTATCAAGAGAAATTAAAAAAGATCTCACATGAATATATTTCCGTGAACGGATTGAGAGAAAACTGATGTTGAATACTCGATTGTGAATAGTGTCTAAAAGGGGAATGAGGTGATATAAAAAGAATGGAGGGAGTATGATTTATGGCAAAGCTGTTTCCATAAACGGAATATATGTTTTAGACCAAACCACCGAGGTTTATCATGTGAATAATAAAAAGGTTAAAACAGGTGATAAAGAACAAACATATTTATGGCACTGTCGAATGGGACACATAACTGAAAAATGTGTAGAGAAACTCATTAAGAATGGGACAATACCACCATTTCATTACGAATCAATTGGTACGTGTGAATCACGTCTCATCGGAAAGATGACTCGTATATCCTTTAAAGGTATTGGAATGCGAGCTAGTGATCTTTTAGGACTAATACATATAGATGTGTGTGGTCCTATGACAATCACAGCAAGAGACGGCTATAGATATTTTATCACTTTTACGGATGATTTGAGTAGATACGGGTATGTCAACTTGATGAAACATAAAAGTTAATCCTTCGACAAGTTCAAGGAATTCCAAAACAAGGTTGAGAACCAATTGGATAGGAAGATTAAAACACTTCGATCTGATCGTGGTGGCGAATATATTTCGACTGAGTTTGATCAACACCTAAAAGACCGTGGTATTGTATCACAGTTGACTCCACCTGGAACACCACAATTAAATGGTGTATCCGAACGGAGAAACCGAACTTTATTAGATATGGTTCGATCCATGATGAGTCACACGGTTGTGCCTGATTCATTATGGGGATTTGCTCTTCAATTGGCTACTTTAATACTTAACCGAAGTCCGACTAAAGCAGCATACAAGACTCCAGATAAGATGTGGAAAGGAAAAGTTCCTGACTTGTCTTTTATTCGGGTTTGGGGCTGTGAAGCTTATGTCAAGTGGAGACACGAAGACAAGCTAGGCCCACGATCGGTCAAGACTTACTTTGTAGGTTATCCAAAAGGAATTTTTGGTCACTACTTTTATTCACCTACCGAACAAAGAGTTTTTGTTGCGGCTAGTGCAAAGTTTTTAGAGAAAGAGTTTCTCTCGAACAAACAAAGTAGTAGGACTTTTGATCTGTCAGAGGTTCAAGAACCAGAAACCAACAGTGTGATGGAAGAAAGTGTCCCTTCCACATCTGCTATTGTATCCATTCCAGAGGAACCTAGTAGGACGGTTCGAGTTTCTCACCCCCCCAGACCGATACATTGGTATAGTTGAGGAGCGTGGTGTAGAAAACATTTTACTCCTTGAGCGTAACGAACCATCTACCTACAAAGGAGACATGACCTGTTCTGACTCTATGCTATGGCTCGAAGCCATGCAGTCCGAAATAGATTCCATGCACGAGAATCAAGTATGGGATTTGGTTAATTTGCCTGAAAAGGTGAGACCCATTCAGTGCAAATGGCTTTATAAGATAAAGCGCGCATTATATGGACAACCAGATGTTTATAAAGCACGATTGGTAGCAAAAGGTTTCACTCAAGTACACGGGTTGCACTATGATGAGATTTTTGCTCCAGTTGTTATGCGTAGATCTATTCGGATTATCTTAGCGATGACCGCATTTCATGATTATGAGATTTGGCAAATGGATGTGAAAACCGCCTTCCTAAACGGGTTTTTAGAAGAAGAACTGTATATGATACAGCCTGAGGGTTTCATAGATCCTAAACATCCTAAGAAAGTGTGCAAGCTTAAACGTTCCATCTATGGACTTAAGCAAGCATCACGGAGTTGGAATCATCGTTTTGATGATGTGATAAAACAGAACGGATTCATTCGAAATGTCGATGAACCATGTCTGTATATCAAGTCAAGTGGGAGTAAAATCGTGTTCCTAGTATTGTATGTAAATGACATACTACTGATTGGAAACGACATTCTCATGCTCTCGTCGGTTAAGACATGGTTAAAGAACCATTTCAAAATTAAAGATTTGGGTGAGGCACAGAGGATTCTAGGCATCCGTATCTATAGAGATAGATCGAAAAGGATGTTGGCATTGAGTCAAGAAGATTATATAGATAAGATTCTTGATAGATTCAATATGACAAACTCCAAGAGAGGTTACCTTCCTGTTGTTCATGGGGTGCATCTGAGTAAGAAACAATCACCTACAACACCGGAAGAAACCGAATGCATGAGTCGGATACCTTATGCTTGGCAGTAGGGTCGATCATGTATGCCATAATATACACACGTCCAAACGTGGCATATGCATTGAGTATGGTCAGCCGTTACCAAAAGAATCCAGGTGAAAGTCACTGGATGGCTGTCAAGAACATCCGTAAGTACTTACGAAAGACTAAGGATTGGGCTATGGTATATGGTGGAAACACGGAGCTATGTGTTAAGGGTTACACAGATGCTAGTTTCCAAACCGATCGTGATGATTCCAAATCTCAGTCGGTTATTGTCTTTACTCTTAATGGTGGAGCATTCAGCTGGAAGAGTTCCAAGCAGAGCGTTACAGCAGATTCTACAACAGATTCTGAGTACTTGGCAGCTTCGGAAGCAGCAAAGGAAGCTATTTGGATGCGTTATTTCTTACAAGGACTAAAGGTAGTACCTAGTGTGAAAGATTCAATCACCATTTATTGTGATAACAGTGGTGCCATCTTCAAGGCTAATGAGCCTAAGTCTAGCAACAAATCTAGACATGTACTCAGAAAAGCTCATCTGATAAGAGATTACATGAAGCTAAAGGAGATAACATTGTGCAAGATTGGAACGGATATCAACATTGCAGATCCGCTGACTAAGGCACTACTGCATAATAAACATGAAGGGCACATCACATCCATGGGGATAAAACGTGTTCCAGAGTTGTAATAAACATTATTTGATTGATATTTAATCATTTCAATTATTACTTAATAAAATCATTGAATTTCTTTATATTGTATTACATGTGGATTGTATGACAATTTTGAACACCACACAGTGAACTGTTTTACTTTATATGTCTGAATTGTCCGTAAACACCAATATGAGCTGATAACTCAGGTGATTATTTTGTTAGTTGAAGGATGGAAGGTTCAATATTCCATAAGTCAAGCGTTTGACCGATCAATAACAAATATAGGTATATGATATCGCATAGGACATAGTGACCACAACATAGAGTCCTAAATGTTAAGATACATTAGGTGCCTGGTCGTGGATGGGACGTCTATTGTGATTCCTAAAGTCGGTTCTTTTGACCATTGTTTATTTCATGCTATATAGACAGTTTTTGGGTGGTTTAGGTTTCTGTCCTAGGTCGCACCGTAAAAGGAGGCCAATCGGACTTTTACTGGGCCATTTCATGCTTTGCTTCCATCGGCAGGTCATAAGTCAAGGAAAATATCTAGCCTTTATCAGGTTTTATATTCATTTCTCAGGGCCACTCGAGGAGTAGTAACTTAAACGCATGACCATGCTCGAATATCATTCGTATCAGTTATGTTACTCTCTAGTCGAGGAAACCACTCTTGATATGATTACTTGGGAGATACGACCTTGTAAGGTGAGACTTTGCGATTTGTCAATGGATATGAGAATCGTAATCGCACACACACTTGTAGGACAAGTGGGAGATTGTTGGAGTAAATGTCCTCCAAAGTGTGTGATTATTTGAATAAATCTTTTACAGGATCACACAGGGATACTTAGTATATTAATCAGTTGGTTAACATTTATCGGTAACGATTGACTCACTAGAAGTTTGACGTTATTGTCATATGCTGGCGATAATCAGTTGATCCCTAAAGGTCACACCTATAGGATAGTACTGAGAAATGTGATTATATATTGATATAATTATGTATATGCTAAACTTAGCTAAATGTAGTTAGGTAGATGATAAACATTTAATATGATTAAATAATAATTAGGAGAAATGAATTAAATGTTAATTCTAATAAATATATATAAATGTTATATTTATTAATTATATTTTAATATATGATATTTTAAAATAATATAATTGGATTAATTAATTATAAGATAATTAATTAATAATCTCCGGGAATTATAATTGTACACCGAAAATTATTAAAATATATATGATATTTTAAGGAAATTCGGAATAAGGAAACTGAGTTAGAATGTTATAATATAAGGAGGTTTCCTAATAGAAGTACAATACCAACACAAGCCAAAACCCTATAAGTAGGGATTCGGCCGTGTGGTACAAGGCACAAAAGAACATAAGTTGTTTTCTCTCTTGTTCTCTTTGATTAGTTTATCATCTTAAAATCCCAAAAACAAATTCTCTAAAATAATTAATAGTAATTTAGGAGGAGCTTTGAAGGATCTTTCTCAGTCATCTTGGGTGCAATCTAAGGAGAACTTCTACCTTGAAGTTTGGGTTTATACTAGGTTGTTCTTAGGCCGATCTCATATAGGACTAAAAGTTATTTTTATATTCTTGACTGTTTAATTCTTGCAATTGAGGTTTTATTGAATCGTTTTTGATATAATCCTTGGCAGTATTAATATGATTAATACTCTTATAAGTAATTTAAGAAATTATTTCCGACATTAATAACTCAAACGATTAGGGGATTACCCTATCCAAGTGGTCAACTCTTGATCACCATTTAATTTACAATTAGCTTAAGTGTCTCATGTTCACTCCTCCTAGAATTGTAATTATCTTCATATCGGGTTAACTAAGTTTAACACGATTTGCATAAGCGTTCACTTTATAGATCATGTCCATATATATGCTCTTTGATCTGAAAGAGATAAGTCATCTCATGACTAGTGAATAAGATTATGTGCATTATGTAACTCCCAGCTACAGAAATGCTTTCACATAATTATTGTGAACTCATATATTTTGTAGAATCTTATGATGAGCATGTAGTTAAAATACAAGTCATTGAGATGTATAGTCAATGAATATAAGCCAAAGATTATCATAAATCTTCACTTGATATCTTAGAACTTGAGTCGTTGTAAACCTTTTACCACATGACTAAGTTATCTTCCAAAATGTTGAATTTGTCTATCATCTCCATTGGAGAATACTTTGACAATTCATCATGGCTTATTTACTGATTTGGCAACCTTTTAAACAGGTTATCCTGCAAGAAGTATGCATCAAGCTTTACACGACTATACCAATGGCAGAAACATTAGTAGTTCAAAACGTGTATAATGCAGTAGTTAAGGTTCGATAAATTTCCATGATCTCATCATGGTTATTCTATCTTCATCTCTATGAACAACCTTAATACTAATAACAAGACGTCTTTTACAATCTCAATCAAACATCTCATGTTTAATTAGATTTAAATCATATCAATTTGTCATCTAGAATTGAAAACTCGTGTACTTCTCAGAAGTATTAATGCCTCATTCCAAACGAGCAATGAGTTGTTTTAGATAACGTTTACTTTCACTAAACTCTTGTTCTTGCCAGAATCTGAAAATTCCGAAGTCATTCTCTAATGACTTAATATGTTCAATTCTGGTGCGAGAACTCCCACTGAACTTTATACTAAATAGTTAATCATAAAGTTTCCACTTAATTCAATGTTCCTCAACATTTAATGAATTGAAGTGGTTGGGACAAAATCATATATGTTTCTAGACATATCTCTTTTCAAATACTCTTTTTGAAAAGCGGTTTTAGAGTATACTGAATTCATTCTCAATGAATCATTTCATAAGTTCCAACAAAGCTACCCCTAACTTTGCAAACTGCGGACGTCTATATGTCTACTTATGCTTGTCACAATAGATCTCATTTATTAGCATATACACCTTTTAATTTCGCGGACTTTAGAATTTGCATTGGCACATTTAGATCACCATCTAAATCCAAGAACATTTTCTTGAGCTTTTGCAAAATCACTTGAATATTTTTCTTTGAGTGTCCTCGCGTAGTGCATATAAGAGTCTAATCTTATAGTGCATTTTGTGTGTGAGAACTTTCAGTTCCCCACATTTATCTTATCTTATATTGTACGAGAACTCTATCATGGATCTCATCCATGCATATAATTTTTCCTTATTTGTTTGTCACCTTTGTTTGTCTTTCGCGATAGTTCGAGACGCTCATTTTCATGCCCCTATGTCGGTTGAGTGATTTCATAGCGATAACTAGGGTGACCATAGCCTAAGACAAGTCGATTCAAAAGAGGAGATTAGTCGAGACCGATACACTGAGTAGCTTAGTCGGCCATCTTGTTTGTTTCATTGTCTACCCTTCATAGAAACCCCGACTCCCTAGTCTCCCTTAATCTTGCTACTTTACATTCTTACTTTACGTTTGCCCTAGATAGTCAATCGATTCATCAAAATCTTATACCCGACTAGACTAGGATTAGAACGTAATTACGCAATATCCCCACCATCTTCGCGTTCGACACCCTAAATTATAATACTTAATTTGGTTTTTTTATAAATTGTTTTTTGAACAGGAATTGACGACAAATCTCGGTTATCAAAATGACGTCGTTACCGGGGATGGTGCTAGAAATTGCATAGTTTAGTTTTAGTTTTAGTTCTAGTTAGTTGTGTTTGCTTTGTTCTTGCATTAAGTTTTCATAGTTTCTTGTAGATTGGTGTGTTTATTTCTCTCCCTAGTGCCTAAAAAACACTAGGACGACTAACAGTTTGTGTCAAGTATATGCCTAGAGGTGAAAGCTCGTCCCTCCTTTCAAGCTCCGAACCGGTAAGGCTCTTTAAGGCCCTAAGGTGTTGAACTTTAGCGAGAGTGAGAATCGCTTCTCAAGCTTCATCTAGCCAAGCCGGCACCATCACTTCACCGGAAAACTCAAAGCCCAAACCAAGAACAACCTTACCCAACATTCGACAACATTGAAAACTCTTTCTATACTTCGGAGGTAGAAGAAGATTCACACCATCCACACCTCACTTCCAAAACCCACCCAATCTTCATATCATGGCGGCTCTACGAGACCATAACCGTCTAAACCATAATGACACAACAAACCCGATCAATTTTGGTAACCTTGTCCCTAATAACTTTGAGATACACCCCTCATAAATGAATTCCATCGAGAAGCATGCATTCGGTGGGGCCTCTCACGAAGATGCACACGGGCATCCAAGAAAGTTTAAGGGCAATGTGACAATGATCAAGAAAATCGGGGTCTCGAAAGAGACCTTGAGGTTAATGCTTTTTTTCCTTTGTTTTCTTATTTAGGAGAGTGTATTTTGAAGGGAAAATATTAAAGCATTTTTATTTTTTTAGTGGGTTAGGAGAGTGTATTTTGAAGGGAAAATGTTAAAGCATTCTTTTTTTTTTAGTAGGTAGAAAAGGATAATTTGTGAGCAATGAAACTCGTAGTCTTTTAAGTTGATCAGTATCATTTGCGACAACTTGAAATTCCCCCAGAAAACATACCTAAATTCTTACCACTACAATGGGTATTGATTCTACTGCAACTTCTTCTAATGCACTCCAATCCATCTGCTACAAACGTGGTTCCCTCCAGCTTCTTGATCAGGTTTCATTTACTTTATTTTCTGGGTTTTCTAATTACTTTTTCAATTTGATGCTCATTACTGTGTCTTCTCTTGTTGTTCACCTGTAGAGAAACCTTCCTTTGGAGACTGTCTATTTGGATATCCACACTTCTTCTGATGGATGGTAATCTTTTCTTTTCCTATTCTTTCTTTCTTTGTTTTTTTTTTTTTTTTTTTTTTTTTTTTTTTTTTTTTTACTTTTATTCAATCTATTCGACCTCTCTATTCATTTGCTGTGAAGTGAAAGATGGAATAATTGGTAAAAATGCATCGATTTTCGTTACCAAGCTTATCTTATCCTTGCTCCAAAAACTTGTATTAGACTGTCCTATGGATATATTAGTCATTTTAGGGGAAATACATTTTGAAACTAGTTTGGAACTAGGGATTCAAGTTAGGGCGAATTTTGCAGCAGTGAGCTTGTAATACTACGAGGTAAACTAGAAGAAATAAATATCGGAGTAATCAATAATCTTAACTAAAATTTTCATGTTAGTATATAACCGTTTCACACTAGATGAAGTGATCATCAACTAGCTTAACACATGAGAGAAAAAAAAAAGTAGGGATCTGATGTACAAAAGCAAAAACAAACCCTGAGTTGGATGTATTTTCCTTAATGATTTGGTCTTTTGGACAACTGTTGGTAACGAATGTCAATAATACAGCATAGTGACTGTTTGATACCAGCTTATATTACTTATAAGCGCTCACTTTTTGTCCAATGTCTACTGAAGCTTTGAGTCCTAAATATGACTTTACAGTTTTTGAGTTCCGAGCTAAAAGTTGAAGATGAAGCTAGTATTTATGTTATACTCTTTCTGTCTAACTCATTTGTTTACCTGTTATATTCATTGTGAGGGGTATTTTGATCAAAGGTAAACAAATGGTTGGGACAGAGAGAGTATGTACTAGTTATAAATAAAATAGTGACCTTTTCTATGATGGAGGGAGAATGGATGTCAACAATACTTTTAATATGTTGAAGAAAAAATGCAGTTTTATGTGGGAATTGGGAGCAATTTCTTGCCAAAACTTTAACCAGTAATGTTTATTTGACGAGGAAGGTATTAATATGGAGCTGTTTCATAGTGGTGCTTTGCTCTACTGTATAGTTGTGTATAGATCTGGTTGAAGAAGTCTTTTCAGCATTGTGGAATTCTTCCTGTGTAATTGTTTGTAGACTGCAGAGGATATTGTTATAGAACCTTGATTGCTAGTCTCCTACGCTTTGAACTTTGGCCAAAAACAAAGCTGTTAAGAGTGCGTCTGATTTTGTTAGGTTCAGGTATTTTGCTTAAGAAAGACCTTTCGGTAATTGGTTTCTGTCAACCAGTTCCTGTTCTTGGATGGTAAATTATTCCTCCCTCCTACTCTAAATAACCTTCCCTATTTCCTTCCCACAATCTTTATACTTTATCCTTACTTTAATCACTTCATCCCACAACAATACCCCCACAATACCTTCCCTCTCTCCAATGACCTCGCCCCACAACAATACTTTATGCTTATTATAATGAAATCCTTAAATCTTGTACCTTCTCTCAATAGAGAAGGTTATCAAAACTAGGAGGGAGTATTAGTTTTGCCGCAGTACCTTTTGAGAAAACTGAACTTTGGCATCCTTAAGACTGCAAAAGAAAATAATTCATACAACAATATAAACTTAGGGGCCTCACCAGTGCTCTCGCAAACGGTCTGAATCTGATGTATGCACCTTACATTTTTTTGTTTACAGTACAAAAAAAGCAACTGTTTCTATATAACCGTAATGAAAATAACGTCGGGGATCTTGTCAAATGACTACTACTTCACAATTAAAAAAAACCAGGCAGGTAGCAAGGATTCTGTTTTCTTTGATCATACTTTACAACCAAAGAATATTAAGTCCATGGATTCATTGGAAATGGTAACAAAGGGAAATGGTCCATCTTAACATACATTCCCCCACGTATCAGGTTTGCAATAAGAGATATGGTGGTTCGTGGAGCACCTGCAATTGCTATTGCAGCTGCCCTCTCTCTGGCTGTCGAAGCATTTAACTTAGAGGCGTTTCAAGGGTCACCTGCAGATTCGGCTTCTTTTCTAATTGAGAAATTGGAATATCTAGTCTCGAGGTATGCTCGAGTATCATGAACTTATGATCGCATTATTTCATACCTTTAAATCGTTATTGATATCTTTCTGCTGCTTGTCGTCAAATTAACATGTATTTACTTGCAGTCGCCCAACTGCTGTAAACCTTTCAGATGCTGCCACAAAACTTAAAGAGGTGGTTCTGAAAGCATCTTCCACCTTTTCAGAAGCGAAGGATGTATTTCAGGTAATGGTTGTCCTTTTTTCATTACTATTCTTCTTCATCAAAATTGGCATTTATATCACAGCTTTCTGCTTTTTCATTTGGTTGTCTTACATGAGTTATTGAGTTATGTGGCTATTCTCCGAGTTAGTTTAATGAGTACGCTGTGCTGCAGTTACATTTATTATCTGTACTTTTCTGCATCTAGGCTTATATAAAAGCTGCTGAGATAATGCTCGAGGATGATGTTGCTTCAAACAAAGCTATTGGCTCTTATGGAGCTAGTTGTATTCAGAGCCAGCTGAAAGATGTTAAAAATCTGTCCATCTTGACTCATTGCAACACCGGCAGGTAATTATATCCTCAAGAGCGGTCCTTGTCTCCACTGAGCTGTGTGCATGCTTTTGCTATAATATAATCTCCCTAACCTGACCTGCCAGCAACATGTCCTCAAGATAGAGTTTGCTTTAATTGTGTTGCCTTACTGATGTTTGCCTGGTAGTCTTGCGACTGCTGGATACGGTACTGCACTGGGGGTAATTCGTGCCCTTCGCGAGCAAGGAATTCTTGAGCATGCTTATTGTACTGAAACTCGGCCGTTCAACCAAGTAAGCATATACTTCCTTTATTCCAGCCAATAGTTTACACTAATTCCTCTTGGATCTGTTTTTATATAAGCACATATAAGTGGGACAGGGAGTTTTTGACAACCATTTATGGTAGCTTGCTGTCTGAAATAGTTTCAGGTCTCTGATATGTCAGACTTGAACAATATGCTAAATCTTACTTTATACATACCTCCTGGAAGCAATCTAATTCTATGTTATTCATGTTTTCTATGCTTATTTCAGGGTTCTCGGTTAACGGCTTTTGAATTGGTGCACGAGAAAATACCAGCCACACTGATAGCTGATTCTGCAGCAGCAGCATTGATGAAGGCAGGACGTGTGCATGGAGTTATAGTAGGAGCAGATCGAGTTGCCGCAAATGGTATGTGATAATAATACTTGTGGATTTTTTTTATGTATAGTAGAAGGGAAAGGGATGGAAGGGGAGGGAGAATAGAGCATGGTGTTTTCCTTGGAATTATTTCTACTATGTTGGAAGGATTTCAATTTGGCATGTGCGAGGAAACTGGATGGCTTCAGAACAGAGGGTTGGTAAATGTATCTGCTACTTTTTCTGGCTGAAGTAGCTGATCTGCTAGTGGCGACTCATAACATCGTAAAGGAAATGACCTCGGAGTAAAAAAGCATCAGAATATATGGTGAAGTGGCAAACTCTAAATGGAGTATAGGGGGTATTGGTGTGTACTCAATTGATTGGTGTCATGTAACATGCTTTCTGCAGGTGATACGGCTAACAAAATTGGAACATACAGCCTTGCTTTGTGTGCAAAACATCACAATATTCCATTTTATGTTGCTGCTCCCCTTACCTCCGTAGATTTGTCATTGTCCTCTGGAGATGACATTGTCATAGAGGAAAGGTCCCCCAAGGAACTGTTGAATTCTCGTGGAGGACTAGGGGAACAAGTTGCTGCGTCCGGGATCTCAGTCTGGAATCCTGCTTTTGATGTTACTCCTGCTGATTTAATTGCCGGTATCATCACAGAGAGGGTTGGATCTGTCTTTATACTCAGTCCCTTGTCTTTCCCCGTAAGCATTGTGATGCAATGTTTGTGTTTTATCTGATGATTTGTATAATTTCAACAGGGTGTGATTACTAAAGCTGGGAAAGAAGCTTTTGACATCAAGGGTTTTGCGCAACGAGCAGCATCTATATGATTTTTCCCCCCTTGCCTAGAAGGCGGTTGAGAGGATGGGTTTTCGTCGAGACTTCATATTATTCATCTATGCAGCCTGATAATAAAATACATCAAGTACTTGTCAAAAAAAGGATGCATCAAGATGGCAGTGGTGACAAATGTGTGCCATGAAAGGGTTCAAAGCCCTAATCATATATAGCTACTTGAGCAGGAATGATTTTGGAAGTAAACTTTGAATCATGGATTTATATCATCTTCCCATGAATTTTTTATGACAACATCCAATTAATTAGTCTATGTGGTTTTTTTTTTCCTGCGACTGGTTTTGGTATTGATGATGAATCTCTCTAATAACCGCATAGGCACTCTATACGTGACAGTGTTGTTGATGCTCAATTCTAGATTGTTCTTACTACAAACTAGGGGTGAGCAAAACCGTATCGGGTATATGGTTTTAAAAATCGCAAAAATCACTATACGGATCTGATACGATTTAACCGTATATACGATTTTCGGGTACCCGGAAAAACCGCGTATACGGAATCCGTATATACGGATACGGTTTGGTGAGAAATGCCCAATTAAATATTGTGGTTATTTAGATGCTAATAATTACATCTAACCTGCCTACCTCTAATGAAAGATTTTTATTTATTAAGATAAGTTAGTAAAATAAGTCATAAAAAAACCATTAAGAACCATTAAGTGTGGAAATTGAAAGCAGAATTTTTAAACCGTGTCGGAAACCGTATAAACGGTTTCATTTTTGCCTACACGGATACGGTACGGTTTTGTGAAAACCGTATCCTATATACGGAATTTGTATAACTTCTATACCGTATCGTATCCGTATTATAAAACCGTATCGTAATTTTTAGCTCACCCCTAAAACAAACCCTTTGTTTTCTATACGTGAGTGCTGTTGATGCTCAGCTCTTCATAAGCGTCTTTTTTTTTGTTTGAATTCTAGATTATTCATCCAATCTGACACCTTAATGTGGAAACATTAACTTGATATCGAAAACCTTAGCTATCAAAAGCAGCTAACTAAAGTATATGTTGGTATTTTACATATTTTGTCAACAATCTTGCATAAGATTGTCTATGGTGGTCATGAAAGAGATAAATCAATAGCAACTTACCAAGGACGCAGGCAAATGCAAAACAATAGCATTGTTCTCTAACCAAGAAGTCGGAAACAATAAAGATTATCCTTGAATCAAAAGAACAATAAAGATCCATGACAACAAAGTTCTCGCAAAATTTAGCGATAAAGTCATAACATGGTGACATTAGAGCACCAAGAAATGTGTAAAGCTAACAAAAAACACTTCATAATACTCTACTTAGTCCTTTAAACAAACATCAATAGAGAAGATCTTCTACTTCAGCTAGAGCTCCCAGTCCACATGGCTAAGCTCCATCCCATTAACGGTACTGAAATTAATGGAAATAATGTACAAATTAGGTTCACCGCCAGAAATGAGATAAATTTCATACTCATGATGTTAGCAAGGAGAAAATGAAAACGCTTGCACCGCATTAACAAGTCAAAATCCATGGAAAGTAAAACTCTAAAGTTTCAGGCATCGGATACGAATGCAAACTAGTAGACTGAAAATGTGATTGTGTGGGATATATCACAATGTAACTAGTATTAACATACAATTTTGCAAGATAATGAGAGATGAGGGATGCAACGTAAAATCTGATGTTTATCTAACAACTATTTTTACCATTATTTACATAAAAGTGGTGACTATTGTAACGAGATAAAAAGTTCAAAGTAACTTTACTTTGTCACCAATGTACATGGGGATCATATATAAGAAAGAGAGGAAGCAAAATAGAAGGATATGAGGGTGAAATATGAATGATGAAAGAAAACTTGATCTTCCACAAACAACATACCAAGAGGAAAAGAGATTTTGAACATTTACAGGCAAAGGGGAAAAATTGAAAAAAGCAAACCTTGATGAAACCGATTTCCTTGGCGTTGCTGCGGAAGCATTGCCTGCAGCACATGAGACCATACTTCCTGATGATGGCATGGGGATTTCCACAAACACGGCTGCAAATTAAGAAACAGAAATTACAGTTACATTTATATTTAAAATAAACTTCAGTCCCTAACACTACATAAATTGCTTGGAAAATTCTGGACCCTGGATATACAAGCTCTACAACGAATCATCCGCAACAAAGAACTTTTACAGTTCCATTAAGTATTCTTTGTAGAAACTTTGCACATGACTAGCATTGTCACGTCTCAAAACTCGCTGTTTTTTTTTCCAAATAAAAAGGAAAATGTAAAACCTCTGAAACTATGTTAGCTTTCGAAACATTATATTCTGATCAACATAATCAATGCAATCGGGAAAACGATCTACAAGTATAAAAAGAATGTGCTACATATTTTCCAAAAAATGGAGGGAACGGTACTCAAATTCTTCAGGTTATACAACAATCCGACCTACATTCTATCGAGACTGAAGTCTCTTAGTTGGAACTAAACTAACCAACTGCAAAGGTAAACAAATGACCGTGACAAAGGAAGTAGATATTAATGCAAAAACTAGAGCATATTGCGAAACACCGATTGACAAACATTGTTAAATGGCAAATAAAATCTCCAACACCGCATCATCATTCAAACCGCCTTCTATTGCACACAAAGATCAAAGTATCAATTAAATGGGCAACATGATTTCGAACAAATTTTCGGAAAGAATGTTTGAAAATACAAAACAAAGCTAAGAATAACAAAAAATTACATCATGATAAAGCAACAACATCAATACATGACATTGATTCTGAATGAAGAAAGAAAGCGAAGAATACCAGGTACGAGAGCCAGGGCCGTAGAGCTTGGGGTGAGAGTTCCAGATGTTGGTGTGACCCATTTTCAGAAGCTTGCTTTGTTTGATGATTTCTTTGCTCTCAAAGCAGCTGCTGTAAACGGCGTACGAATGCGAGGTGGATTAACCCTAATTTCTATCAGGCCTTTTATACTATGTAGTGGTACAACTTGTCCTAAATACCTTCACGCTTCCTTGCTTAAGGGGCCGCCCTTACTTAAAATCGGGCTAATTCTAGTATTTTAAATTGGGTTATTTCATGATGCGTGTGTCCATTTCAATACCCAACTAGGTTTGTGACCCGTGAAACTCACGGGTTTATTTATTTTAGTTTTATTCTTTTATTCTATTGTTAAGATTTGTGCGAGTAATTAGTTTATCCATTTAAAAAGATATAGTCTTGAAATATATAAAGTTAGATAGTTAGTATCTTATTTCTTTGACAACTCAGATTTATTTTTAAAGCTATATATTGTACTTTAGTTGTTAATTTGTTTAATATACTAATAACATGTTTTTTTTGTAAAAAAAAGGTGTCAACAGTCGTTGGCGAAACTAAATAATAAATAAATCAAAATTAAATTTTACATTGTTAATCCTATAATTATAAACTTTTACCTTCAAAACCAGCAACAACATAAGTCCGTGAATACAAATAAAATTAATTATTAATAAATTTCTTAATTTAATTTTTTTAATAATTTAGTATAGTTGTTATGTGGCAAAAAATTAAATGTTTAAGGTTGCTTTTTAATTAGATTAGATTGTATAGATAAATTATGTACCAAAAATTTTTATATAAAAGTTTCAACGACCCTTTGGTATCTAGCTATATGAAGTTAGTGAGTGAAGACGAAAGGGCAAATTAATGCATAATGTTTGATTTTTTTTTTTTTTTTTTTTGAGAATAATAAAATTCTCAGTGTAAATAGCTTAAACCATATTTTTTAATTTAATTAGGGGGATTTTTATCTGAATATTTTGTTTCTTATAAAATCATATTTTTTGATAGTAGCATATTTATCAAGTTTAATAAATGCTATTTTAATATAACATCTATATCAGTTTGTTAAAAATCCTAAATTTTAAAGTTTGCAAAAATGATAAATTAAGTTAAATAGTAGCGCCTACTACAAATGGTGAATTGGTGGGAAAAACCAAATAGTCATCCTATTAAATAAAAGAAATAAAAGTGAAATAAATATTTAGGTTAACCAAATTTAGGAAAGGAAACTAAATAGTTTGTGTTAATTTATTTTTGTGTTTGCAATTAACATTTTTTATTTTTATTTTGTATTAATAAGCATGTGACACATGATTTTAGATTTGTCTTTTTAGTAACACATGACATAGTAAGATACTTAGTATTGTCTTTTTAACTTCGATGCTCAAAAGTTATGAACCTTGCTTGATTAACATTTATGTCTATCTTAAATTTGATAATAATAGAAAAAAACGCTAAAAAGTCATAAAACATATCTCTAATTGTTTATAATTTTTGATAGGGGCAAATATTTGTATGCAAATTTTTGTTTTCTATCCATATCGTCAATTGAATTGTATGTGTCACTAATATGTTTTATCTATCTATTCACATCAAGTTAAGTGTATTAAGGTTTTAAATCGATTAAATCATTTTTTTATTTTTTTTACGCAAGTTTCATTGTTGGGTTATGAGATATTCATCACATTTTCAAATTTCGTCGTACGCGTTTGTTTTGTTCAAATTTAAGGGTTATCAAGATTTTTGGTATTAATAAGATACTTAGTCTTGTCTTTTTACAATAATTATAAAAATAAATGAATAATCCAGTAATCAATAATATAGATGAATTATGTATTGACCAATATAATTATGACATGTTGATTAAAATTGAATGGTTTAAGTAGCCTTCTAACTATATTGTAGGCATAAATATTAATAATAATGTACATATGGCCATTATTCATGTAAATAAAATTTACAAAAAAAACACATACATTTTAAAGTTTACGAAATACTAATTTTTTTGTGAAACTAAAAATAATTAATCATGAACATTCATGTTGTCAATCATGTCGTTAGTGTATAATATAGTATTGAGGGAAATATGGGGAGTATTTGTTTAAGCAATTTTAGTATTCTCTTCTACATATAGTTCTCTTTCTCAAATGATTAATGAATCATCCCTACAAAAAAATCCACTTAGCGATTAATAACAAACAAATAAAATGGTGGAATTTGATTTATTTAATATTTTTATTATGATTATATTAATTTAAATTTTTTTTTTAAATAATGAAAGAAATAGTGCATTAAATAATAAAAATGTAAGTAAATTTCGCTTTTGAATAGCACAATTCCACAAATTTTGGTATCCCCTAAATAACAACAAAACAACATATATCTAATGCACTATTTCTTTCATTATTTAAGTGTAAATAAACTATATGTTGGAGAAAGGTAAGAATGATGGGGTAGACATATAGTCCTCTTTCTCCAATAATGAATCATTCCTACAAAAAAAATTCACTAAATGATTACTTGATTACTAACAAACAAAATGGTACAAAATGGTGGATTTTGATTTTTGTATTGTTAACCTTATCGTTGTTTGTTTAAGATTTTTTTATATAATAAAAGAAATAAGACATTGAGTCATAGAGATGTAAGTATATTTACCTTTGAATATCACAAACCACAAATTTTGATAGTCCTAGATGAAAACAAAACAACAATATGTGAAGTTAAATGAGTCATCCATAGGCAATGAAACTTAGAAATAAATAATTAAATAAATAAAACCTTAATATACTTAGCTTACCTTAATTTTGACACAATGATAAGAAACATTATTAACATATACAATTTCTTAGTGATGGAAGCATACCAAAAAATTGGCTTGAATTTTGGCTCACGAATGTTGTCTTCCATCAAACATTTATAAGCGATTGAGGATGCAATTTACGACTTTTGGAAATTCTTTTTTTATAGCAAATTTAATATATATATATATATATATATATATATATATATATATATATATATATATATATATATATATATATATATATATATATATACATAAATATGTAGCACGGTTTTAATGTTTTATGACTTTTGAGCATTCTTTTCATTATTAACAAATTTAATACAGACATAAGAATAAGGTAAAGATAAATGAAATGTAAAAGGTTTGCTTTAAATTTTATTTAATTTGGTTGGGGTTAAGTATTATGAAGAATTTTAATTAATTTATTACCATGTTCAATTAAGAAAATGAATTAAATAGGAAAAAATGGTGGGTGTTATGTAATATGAAAAGTTTTAATTAATTATTAACATGCTTTATTAAAAAAAAATTAATTAAAACTTTAATTTTAATTATAAATTATGAAATTTTTATTACAAAATCTTCATTTAAAATGTCAATATTAATTATAAATTATGAAATTGTGAAGGGTTGCATAAATTTGGGAAAATAGTATATTTAATATACAAAACTAATTTAAGAATAATGAGAATATTAAAAGGTCAATGTTTAAAATTAAAGTGGTGTAAATTTTTATTTGTCGTTTAACCTTTTCTAATATTAAAAATTAAAAGGTCAAATGTTTAATGTTGTATGTTATTATTTCTCCTTAATATTTAAAACTTATATACTATTATTTTATAAGTTGTGTATATTAATCTGTTGCTTAAAATATTCTATCAATAAACGTCGAAATTTTAAATTTAGTATTGTATGAACTTTGATTTTGATTTTAAATTGTTTAAGCTATCTAGAAATTTAAGAGGTAAAAGTTTAATGTTTTTTTACTTTTAAAATAAGAATTAATGAGGTGACTTGTTAGTATACTAGTGGTGAAATAAGATACTTTTGGCTAACCTTTTTATTTTATTTATAGATTTATTGGTAAATGAACTAAACAAATGTCATATAATAAATTGTTAATCCATGTCACATTAATATGTCATGTCACATTTAAACTTACCATGTCATATTTAAAACTTGTCATGTCACATTTTTTTGCTAGCCTTTTAATTAGATTTTATAGATTCTTACTTATTGTCCACAAATTATTAGTTATCGCCCCTAAATTTAATGAGCCTTTCACTTTATCCCTTTTTTTTAACTAGTTGCTTGGCCGCAGCCTATCGGCCGCAGCATTCCGTTACGTGATATTATGTTCACAATTTTTCGACTGAGTGAACAAATTACATGGTACATCAATGCTTATAAAACTGTGTACGTGAAGGTAGTTTTAACTTTATCACTAAAATGTCTCAGTAACTATTGTTGGCATTCATCCTCTTTGGCTTGAATTGTTTTATCTTTTGTCGAGACAGTACCGATGACTGTTGCACCAAGTCTCAACATATTAGTAAAGGCTTGTATTATAGTCTTCCATCAAGAGAGAATCACTTTTAGTTAAAATTTCCGACTTTGTTTCCTAAATTACTTTATTGCTTTATTGCTTACTACTTTGCCCCTTAAATTTCGACACAAATTTTCAACCCGTTACTTCAAATCCTGGTTTCGCAACTACTAAAGGTACCATCACGAATTCACAACCGAATGAAACATCATCTAGGCAAATTTAACGTTGTACTCCTTCCGTCACGGTCAATTGTTGTCCTATGGTTTTGTCAGGAAGACCAAGAACACGAGAGGAGGTCAATTACTATGTTAATTGTTAACTCTGTTTATGATTTTTAAGCTATGGATCACGATCCAACTTCTTCAACTACTTGTGGTGTAAGCTCCTGCAACTCTGCAAGTCTGAAGAAATGCACAATACTAACTCGGTTTTTGGTACAACATTACCCATCAATCCATAATCAGCATAAAACCTTGCATTAATATTTCTAGATGCATAGTTTTTTTAAACAATACCTCAAATGAACATAATAACCATTACACAACCGTCTTAACCAATAGACTTATACATATATACATATTCGATAGATGCACAGTGAATACAAACAAGAAACCAAATAGTAATATAAAGTCTTGATAATTATGATAAGCTAAACAGGAAGTAATTTCCTCAAATTAACATAACTTGAGTAACAAAGATTACTCCTTTTTCATCATTTTAAGCAATAATTTTTCCTCATCCTAATTAAAATAAATTCCAATTATGTTGACCCAGCATCTCAGCACGATAAAAGATTGAACTTTATACCCATTTATAGATAAAATTAATCAAATTCACAACACGTGCCAAAAGATCCCAGGAAAAAAAGTACTCGATAAATCACCTGAATTCAGATAAAAGTAGGGGTAATTATATTTATATGAATAGTGTCAAGACAAACCGTAACTCGTAATATGAGTACTGAGTACATGATACAAATGGCTAGAAGCAAGGAACTAAAAAAGTCAAATTCTGACCATCAAGAGAAGTCAAAAGAATACAACAGTGTGCCTTTATTCGACAGATCCGACCCGTTCTCCAATACTCTCCAATATACTACTCCATAGTAAACTCGCACATCTCGCAGCAGAATACCAATGGCATGATCAACAATGTCCTGAATCAACAGTCTAAACCTGGATGGCGACAGACCATCTGTACATCTCTTGCCGCGTAAGTGGTAGGTTTAACGTGAGTACGCCTGTTTCCATGTCATACTTAAACTCGGTGTCTGCCCCACCGATAGTGCAGTTGAGTGGGTGTTAGGAGGAATATGCTCCGAAGACACCACAACCTATGACTTGGAGCTGGATATCTGTCTCATTGGCCTTTCACCACAACTAAAAAACACTGCAGTTTTATTATAATTAAAAGCAGTATACTATTATTATATTATTAAAAAAAGCACCATGACAAACAGATCAATATCATACTAACAAATATATTAGGTGTCTTGCACACATTACAACATAAACAAATACTGACGTACATATATAACAGATGACGCCATTAAATGGAATGCAATTGATAAACATATACTGCCATTGTTAAAAAATGACAGAAATAAGGCAATCTTCCTCATTCAACAACATCAATTATCATAAGATACAAATATAATAAACGCTCACAATGACGTTCAACAAAGAATTTCACAGGTATGAGATTATAGGTTCCAATATTTGAGGATTGACCTACTGACCACAAAGTCCGCAACAATCTACAATGGTGAATACACTCAACCAAAACACACTTCTAGTCTGATAAAGCGAGACAATTTGAAGGGTTTCGGCATACTTTCTTATTTGTGGGATTAACAAGCCATGTACCTTGGTTAGTGTTATAAACTACAACATTGAATCCCTCAGTTATCTTAATGAGACGCGACAACATCTGAACCAGTTTCTGCTGCAAAAGCAATGTAGTTTGAGTCATGATAGAGAGCAAAAGTACACTGACTCGAGATGAAAGTGAATATAGAGAATAAATAAATCCTATTACACAATGGCATTAGAAGAATTTACCCGTCGCTCTGCCAGATCTCCTCTTCCAGAGAAAATAACTCTAAAGAGACCAATAATAGAATCTACAATCTGAAAATGGCAATGAGATCAATCCAGTCTATAAGTTGACGACAGATTTATCCAGTCTCTTTATTATAGATTATTGACGTAAGCAATCACTCACCATTAGTCAAAAGGGCTCCTCGGCCATTTTTTCTGCCAGGCCAAGAAGAAGGCTGTGCTGATGCTCACATGTATATGCACGGTCATATATGATCTGAAAGGAAGAGGCAGCGGTCAGTGCATGATCTCAACAATATTAGACGACTTTCATAGTAAGAGGCAGTTCTCAGTTACATTGTCTAGAACAGTTGCAACATCCATGACAAACTTTTTAACAATCGGCACTATGCGGTCAGGCTGGCTGGTAGTACAAGTTAGTCAAGGGGAAAACAAAGCAAGATGCACTAGTACAAAAATTCCCTATTGCGTCAGTTCTAGGTGACCTATTGCGTCAGTTCTGGGTTGACGTATTTATAGGGGACGTTTATTGAAACGTCAGATTTAAAACTGACGCAAAAGGTTAGCATTTGCGTCAGTTCTTAGTCTAGAACCGGCGCAAATAGTTTATCAAATACATTAGTTCTTTAAAAAGAACCGACGCAAATATGGGTAGAACTGACGGAAATACTCCTCATTTTGCGTTAGTTGTTCAAAAACTGATGCATTTGATAAATTTTCTTAGCGCTAAGTAGAGTGGTATATGCGTCGGTTATTGCTAGAACTGACGCTTTTGCACATCTTTTTGCGTCAGTTTTTCTATAACTGATGTATTTGATAAGCTATTCTAGCACCATTTAGAGTGGTATTTGCATCAGTTATGACCGGAACCGACTCTTTTGCTCTTATTTTTTGCGTCATTTATTTTCAAAAACGATGCAATTACTGTTTACCATTTGCGTCATTTGTTGTAAGAACTGATGCAAATTATTTTTATTTTTTTTTTAAAAAACAATTCTCTACCAAAATTTCGGTAGCACCTCCCTATAAAACTGATACCCAAAACGCCAAAAATTTAAGACCACCTGCATTAAGATATCCAACAAAAGGAGATCACATTCCCTTTGAACCAACAATGTTCATTCCACCATCAGTATAATGAAGGCAGCAGGTATTATATACTAGTACTATAGTTGCCAATCATAATTAACTCGGAAATCGACATGTCTACCCAGCTACGACTCTTGTAGATTCGGGGCAACAGAAAGTCACAACAGAGAGAGTTGCACCAACAAACATACACAATAGTCCAGGGTTTGAGCCAACAACTATCATCTTCCTGTAAAAGTAAGCCACTAAGAGACCGAAACTGCATTGTAAAGCGTCCAAAGGTTCTTTTCTCAGAGTATTAGAGTACTAGCCTTGTAGTATACATTTACCAAAAATCATCTGTTCAGAATTTATAATTAGAAAAGATCCACTTCAAAACAAGGTGCAAAATTATAGATGTTTTACACTAAATCATCAACTAATTGGCATTGAATCTTGAATAAATTCTGATAAACATGATCAAAAAGTTCAGACAAAGCACGATCTAATACCTAACAAATTGCTTAGAATCATCGTCACTTCGCTTCCCATAGGGGTTGGCTGAGCTAAATCCACCCATTTTCTGCTTCTTCCTGAAGTTTGAGGCACTGCTGTCTATTTTTAAGTCCATCTTTGGGGGGCCAGAAAAGCAGAATGATTTAGCTACGGCCTACACAACATTGGAGCACTTGTCAAATAATGATATGTTGTACAACAGAATCAAAAGCACATTTACACACTCCCTCATAAGTTGCATATTGTCCCTGCTTGAACTTGGTGTTCAAACAATACCAAAATAGTTGCAGATATTTAAACGAGAATATGAAAATCTGCACCATTTGAGTAGGTTGACCGTATGACTTCATTTATTACCTCCTTTACTGGTGGCATGGATTAATCAAATCACACCAAAAAACTTGTATTCCTTAATAAAGACAAGGCCTATTACAAAAGTATGGTTTACCTGAAGATCCAAGTTGATGTACATTGAACACATCCTTCATGGAATGAGAGTTGTATGCCAATATGTAGGACCTATAAACATCTTTAGCTCACTTGTTTAAGTAATAATTGTTTCCAACCAATTTTTCCTGCAACAAGCAACAATTACGCGTCTTTCATCTAATCAAAAGAGTTCACAAAAGCACAAGTAGGCCAGATCAGTACCAGATGGGACTGCACATTTGCCAGCTGCTTTTGATCAAAATCAAACTCTTTTACGGGTACTCTCTCACTCTGTGCACAAGAATATCGGATTAATAGAAGATGAAGCACAACCTAAAACTCGTAATCAGAACCACAAAACAAAATCAAAATAGATGAACACAAAAACTAGTAGCTGTATTTACCGAAAACCGTAGTTAAACTCCTAAGAAGTAACTACTTTGATATCAAGACAATTTGCCTCATAGTAAGTGCATAGTAAACAAGGTTCCCAAAATTAACAGCGAGATCAATATTGTAATGAAGGAAATAGGATACCTCGCCAATTTTTTTAGTACAAGACTGGGTATCTGAACAATTTGAAGTCAGGTATAAAATTTATTAGCGACAATCCAATCAGAAAACGGAGTAAAAATTTTCATTGTCATTACTCATTTATGTACATGTGTACATGAGAGGGCTTCGAATCTCCTTCCAATTATTGATAACTAGTATTTTTTCCCGTGCGATGCACGGATACTAAATTAATTTGTGGTATTCATAAATTTTTTACCATGTAAATCAAAAGTAAATCATAAGACTTTTTTTATATAAAAATAGTATTAGTTTGTTCTATACATGTGTTATTTTGTTAATAAAACTACCTCATTTATATTCATTTCTGTCATTAATGTTACCACCAACTCGCCACAATCATCTACAGTACCACACGAAAGAACCCTTCAAACCATTACTCTTACTCTTCAAAGAACACATGAAACGGTCACAATCCAAAGCCACACCTACTAACTTATTATGAAATTAATCATCAAATGCGATTTAGTCATCTTTATTGCTACCTCAAACAACCATCTGACTCATCATCGATACTCTTTCCTAGCTTCCAATACACACCTAAAATATTTTCGTCACCCCTCCTTCACGAAAAACCCGGACTTATCCCTCAAAGTTAGCTCTCCTTTTGAAAGTTCATCCATCTATCATAAACCTAGCTAACTTCTGCTTTCAAAACCGATCTTGTTTGAATGAGAAATCCTGGATGGGGAAAACAAAAACATGCAATTTTGTTTGTTAGCAAAAGAGGTATGAGTTTGTTTCTTGCTTCCCGAGCCCTCAGCTGTAGAGTCGGACTTCCTCTTGTCACCTCGTTCTTTCTTCTCCTCCTTAATCATGTCAGAAATTCGCTCAGCCTACCCAGCCCTCTCATAGACATCTTCAACAGTTGTGGGCTTGGCAGCCAGCAGCTTTTTCTTAATGTCGGTAGTGAGTCCCTTCTCGAATCTAGCAGCTAACATCTCAGAAGTATAACCCAGGTCGGCGACATTCTCCGCCAATTGCACGAACTTACTATGATATGCTTCCACAGTCATTCCCTCAGTCATTTTGAAGGAATCAAACTCAGCTCTCAACTTGCCCTTTACATGTTCTGGCACGAACTTCGAGGTTAAAATCCCCTTGAACCCTTCCCAGCTCTCTTCCGCAGCAGCCTTGATCTCATCTTTGTTGTTATTCCACCACAGCCTAACTGTACCCTTTAGGTAGAACACGTCTTGGTCTACCTTCATCGACTCTAGAACAGTCAACAGTTTGAAAATGCTCTCAAATTCCCGGCACCACTCAGCCAGCAGGCTCGGTGCTCCCTCTCCATCATATTTGGTTGGATTATGCCTAGAAATGTTGTTACTCATCTTAATTGCATCGGATTGAGCATTGCTTCCTATCCTGGCTAATAAAGCAGCATTCATAGCCAGTAAGCGGTCTAATTCCTCTTGTGAAATGTTAGCGGCGTTGGGCTCTCTTCTTGGAGGCATATTGCTACACAAGTGACAAAATTCATGAGCAGCCTAGGTCAATTTCTATCCTATCTTGGGTCTTGCTAGCATACATAACTTAGCATGTAACTTCTTTCATATGGCCAAGTCCTACTTTACATCATATTATAGGTCTACCTAAAGGCTTAGGGATCACAAAACCGCATGCATATCATCACATAATTCAGTGTCATATTCAAAACTCATATATATAACACTCATGATGTCAATGCTTAGAAATAATAGTATATACATGTCACCCATCATGTAATATCACTTTCACGCTTCCCCGTATATATCATCATTAACCTTCACATTATAACTTACCTCATTCCTTTGCTACTGAAATGTTAGGACAACATATACATATACATATATATCTTGGGTCTTTCTTTATTCCAATGCTACCCACACTCTTCATCTCTCAAGGTTATCAGGTTAGACTGAAAGGGCTAGTGGCTTGGTTTGAGGGGGCCCCTAACTCATCCCAACTCCTATGGGGCACCTAACAGTTACTAGCATGAGGTTCATTTTATTAGACACTTCCTATGTTCATTATTTTCATTTTGGTTTAGGCCCGAGGATCGTTCTCTCTGATACCACTTTGTAATACCCCCATTTACCTAGGAGCCTGAACTAGGACTTCCATAGTAAATAGGACTGTTACCATCCTGGATAAACTAGGGTAGTAGACAATCACTGTAAAAGAAACACAGTACTTTAAATTATAAATGGTTAAACTGAAAACTGTTACAAGGCATAGTCCAAACTAAACTTCCAAAACATCTGAAAATATAACAAGTGAACAACTAATGAAAGAGACTAAGTGATCTAAAGCTAGGTAAGTCCAATCCTTGTCTCTCATCCATGCCCAGTCCTAACCCACCTGTCTCTGACCTGAAATGTCTACTCCCCATTCCGGATCATCGTAGGTGAACAGAATACACTGTCAACCTCGCGGTTGACTAGGATAACACAAAAACAATAATAATTAATGCAACAAATATGATATGCAAATGCAATGATATGCTCGAGCTCATTTTCAATCTCATTCTCAAACCCTTGCACCAACTCATACCGAACCTCCCGACAGAGTATCATCGGTCGTCGCCGATTTCCAGCATAAGCTGAAGACACCAGGCCTGGCCTGCAGACCTCCCTGGGCTTTATATCATATCAATAACCATTCTGTAACTTTTCTTGGTAACAAGTGCATATGCATGCTCATGAATGCAATACTAAAATAACAATCATAAAATGTCATGCTCATATATCTCATACTTGCATCCATACATACAACGCCACATACATTAATAACACATCACAGATTATGGTACCAGTGTATCCTACCTGGAATAGTAAGCTGAGACAAGCAAACACCGTCTAGTAATACTCCACCTCGAATTCCGTTCCTATAATATTACTTAATATTAAATTCTATTCATACAACCAATTACCACCAACTAATTATAAGCTTACTAACCATTGACTTACTAAAAATAGTACTTACTAAAAATAGCATTCAATCATTAAACAATTGTTACTAATTAATTAGAACTTACTAAAAATAAACTTGCCAAATTTAGACTTACTGAATATAGTATACAATGACAATAGCCACATATTGCTAACTTAGTGACATACTCAAAATCAAATCCAAAACCAACATTAATATAAATTATACATCAACAACAACTTAAATAATAAATATAACTAATAGTAAAAATACTAGTAATATTTTTATCTTACCATTTTAATAATAACAAAAGTTCTAATATTAAAACTCAAAGTGATTAAACAATAGTAGCACGAAACGTAACAGCCCCACGCAACAACAGCAATGCGCGAACCGAAACCGATAGCAACTCATTACCGTGACCAAACACCTTTACACACGCCCCTTCTGCCGTCAAACGAACCACCATTGAAGAGACCCAAGGAGATCCTTGACAGAAAAGTGAGGAAAACCAGGAACAAGGAGACCGCGCTTGTGAAAGTTTTGTGGACCAATCATAATGTCGAGGAGGCTACTTGGGAGACTGAGGTTTCGATGAGAGAGAAGTATCCTGAGCTGTTTAACTAAGGTATGTTACGGGGACGTAACTTTCTCTTTAGGAGGGTAGAATGTGACATTTCGTGTTTTAAAGTACCCTTATTTTGTGTTCCTTACGTGCCTAGTGACCAGTTTATTGACCATGCGATAGTGAACTTCGGGCCGAAGTTCATTTTAAGGAGGGAAGACTGTAATACCTCGTATTTTGGTGTTAATATGTTGTACTTTATTTTAATTATTAGTATTTGTTTTGGCACGTAGAGATAGTATTTGAACGTTGTATTCGATAATTAATTTATCGCATAAGGTGTTTTATGTTTTTATGAGGTTAGTTAAGTGTCGGGTATGAGTCGTAGTTATCAAACCGGATTTTAAAATCTTTTTGGGGACCTCGAGATGCGTGCCAAGTGTGGCAGCCCAACTCGAAATCTGAAACAAGCCCATCTCCATATATCAGATTTTTCACAAACCCTTGTGTGCAGCCTTATAAAACACTCACAAAAACCCTAACCCTAATCTATTCGACACCTGGCTATCACACACAACATACAGCAGCCGCCACAGAGAGTAGGAAGAGAGGTTTACACGGTGGTCTAAGGGTGGTAGTTTTGCGCAGGAAAAGAGGTACACACATACACTTCGTCCTTTTCTGTTTTCTGTCGTTTTTATTGCATTTTTACACTCATGTAATCATGCTTATAGTTTCTGATCTTCATATATTATGTATCTAGGATGTGTAGTAGTCGTTTTTGGATCTTTCTTGTGTCTTTGTTGGCTATCTAGGACCACCGTCCAAGGGCGTTTAGTCGTTGGTGTCAAAACATAGTTTTTTTTTCAGAATAATGTATTATGAGTGATGTTGCGTGCGTTTTTGAGTCTCAGTAGGTACACGGTTTAGATGGGTGTTAGGGTAGTTTATATAGTGGTAGGCAGGGGTGTTGTACGGTGGTTCTCGTGGTGGTTCTTAGTCGTCCGTAAGGTTTTTAGAGTGGGTTTCGTTTGGGTGGTGGCAGCGTGAAACAGGGGGGGTTGTTTTGGGTGATGGGTTTTACTGTCGTCTATGGGGTGGTGTTGGCGGTGTCGGCCACCACTAGCTTCGTCCCTGGGACCACCGTGGCTCAGGGGTGAGCCTGGTGGTGTCATGGGTGAAGGTGGTGGTTGCGTTTGACGACAGAAGGGGCGTGTGTAAAGGTGTTTGGTCACGGTAATGAGCTGCTATCGGTTTCGGTTCGCGCATTGCTGTTGTTGCGTGGGGCTTTTACGTTTCGTGCTACTATTGTTTAATCACTTTGAGTTTTAATATTAGAACTTTTGTTATTATTAAAATGGTAAGATAAAAATATTATTAGTATTTTTACTATTAGTTATATTTATTATTTAAGCTGTTGTTGATGTATAATTTATATTAATGTTGGTTTTGATTTTGAGTATGTCAATAAGTTAGCAATATGTGGCTATTGTCATTGTATACTATATTTAGTAAGTCTAAATTTAGCAAGTTTATTTTTAGTAAGTTCTAATTAATTAGTAACAATTGTTTAATGATTGAATGCTATTTCTAGTAAGTACTATTTTTAGTAAGTCAATGGTTAGTAAGCTTATAATTAGTTGGTGGTAATTGGTTGTATGAATAGAATTTAATATTAAGTAATATTATAGGAACAGAATTCGAGGTGGAGTATTACTAGACGGTGTTTGCTTGTCTCAGCTTACTATTCCAGGTACGATACACTGGTACCATAATCTGTGATGTGTTATTAATGTATGTGGCGTTGTATGTATGGATGCAAGTATGAGATATATGAGCATGACATTTTATGATTGTTATTTTAGTATTGCATTCATGAGCATGCATATGCACTGGTTACCGAGAAAAGTTACATAATGGTTATTGATATGATATAAAGCCCAGGGAGGTCCGCAGGCCAGGCCTGGTGTCTTCAGCTTATGCTGGAAATCGACGACGGTCGATGATACTCTGCCGGGAGGTTCGGTATGGGTTGGTGCAAGGGTTTGAGAATGAGATTGAAAGTGAGCTCGAGCATATCATTGCATTTGCATATCATATTTGTTGCATTAATTATATTGTTTTTGTGTTATCCTACTCAACCGCGAGGTTGACAGTGTATTCGTGTTCACCTACGATGATCCGGAATGGGGAGTAGACATTTCAGGTTAGAGATAGGTGGACTAGGACTGGGCATGGATGAGAGACAAGGATTGGACTTACCTAGCTTTAGATCACTTAGTGTAACACCCCCATTTATTTAAGAGCCTTTAGCAAGACATTCTCAAATAAATAGGACTGTTACCATCCCGGAATATCCGAGGTAGTGAGTAACAAGGTAAACAAACCAAAGTACTTTATATAATTACTGATTAAATTTAAGCTTGGTATTACAACAACTACAAAAACTAAACTTGATTAAATGAAAGTACAACTGACGATATCTAAATGTGATCTAACTCTAAGTAGGTCCATGCCATGTCTCTCTCCATGCCCAAGCTCCTAATCCATCTGTCACTGACCTGTCAAATCTACTCCCCATTCCGGATCATCGTAGGTGTCACACGAATACACAGGGTCAACCGCGAAGTTGAGTAGGTAAAAACAGATAAGACATAATTAACAATATAACAGTATCATCCTCCACCTCCACATCCTCCAATCAACCACCTCACCTCCAACACACCACACCTCCATCACACCACACCACATCACACCGCACCTCCCATGGCCATATCACAAGTCCCATATCACAAGACCCAATATCACAAGACCCATATCACAAGACCCAATTCACACCTCCCGATCTCCACAGTGATCAATAATAATAATACGATCCACAGTCAGTAGTAATCAATTATATCAAACTCGTAATAAGTATCACTTACACATTTCATGTCATAACATGAATCATAATCTATTTCCCCTACCTCAATTGCGGATTGACAACCGAACAGCTGCTAGAAATGTTCCACCTTGAACAGTCGAACTCAGTTCCTATAATTAGTATTGAATATAAATTTCTACTCAGACAATTAAACAATTATTCGATCATGTTCATAATTGATTTACTTATCACACATTGTAAATATACGTATCAACACACTCATATACATGCCAAACAATATAAGCTAATTATACATATCAATTATCCTTAGCCAAACATAAACTTACTAATTATAGACTTACCAAATATAACATAAAGCCAAATAATCAATTATAACAATAACAATAACAACATAAATAACACATTACCCTACAATTATAACTCATAACAACAATAATAATATCACTAGTACTAATAGTTATAATAATAATAATAATAATAATAATAATAATAATAATAATAATAATAATAATAATAATAATAATATTAATACACAATGCAACACACGCAACACTTCATCAGACCAAAACCGATACCGACAGGCCTGACCAGACCACTTCCAGCCCTCTTCGACACCTCCCTGCCGCTGTAACCACCACCACTCGACCGTGGCCAACTCCCCTGGACTAAGGTGCATCCGCCACCGCCAACCACTAACCTAGAGTCCACCCCAACCGCCGTCGACACCTCCCCCAAAACCCTGGTCACGAAAGCAACCCAGACTCCCCCTGCACCCGCGTGTCAACCTCTCCTGTAACCACCCCCGTTACCACCTAATAACGCCACTACTACCACCACCACCCGACACTCCTAACACTTCATACTGCACCCGACCCCCTGGTGACAACCATCTGCCTTCGACCTCACTAACCCAACTGAACAGACGCCTCAAAGCCCACTACCAACAAGCCAATTGTTCCAGCAATCCCTGTGACACGCCCGCCTCTTTAACTCTACGACCACCACCCTTCATCCCTAACACCACCAGCGTAATCTACCAATTCCCTACTACCAGTATACCCGGCCTCTCACCCTTCGAACCGACAAATATAAACAAAAGAACAGTAAGAACGTAAAACAGCCTCACGCATCAAAACAGAGTATAACACGTTGTCTACTATCGGTTTCCACGACTGTTTTAGAGGTAGCAATGGTGGTCCAAAGGTGGTTCATAAGGTTTAAGCATGTTGTACGTATTACACAGATTACATACAACCAAAATACACATATAACCGACATGAGAATTATAAGACAAACGCTTACCCAAACTGCTGCTGTGAAAGGTAAAAGAAAACGATGATGGTGACGGATCTACGGTTGCGTTTTCCTCCGTTTGTAGCCTCTAATCCACACGGTGGTTTACAGTGGTTTGGGTGGTGTTTGTCGTGGGGTTGTGGAGGCAGACGGGGAAGTATGCAAAAGAAGTGGCAGTAGGGTTTAGACGTGTGATGGAGGCTGTCTAACATGGGTGGTTAGGGTTTGATGTTAGTAAGGTATTTTGTTGTTAGGGTTTGTCGATGGTCTAACTTGTAATACGACTCCGCTTTCACGCAGCCCAAGGTAGACCAGTCCATCACGCATTCCAAGAATTATACCACCCATATCCCGTTCTCGACTTAAATATTAATAGACGAGCGTATAGACTTAACTATAATATAAATCAATAAACGAACCACCATACTTCGTCTTAATATAAATAATAATAAAACCCACCCATTAGTATAAATTATGAAAATACGGGTTATTACAGTCTTTCCCCCTTAGAATGAACTTCGTCCGGAAGTTCACCATCCCATAGTAGTAACGGATCACACAACAGCATGCAACAAACCCCAGTAGCACTTATATAAATTTCAAAACGCGAGGTGTTGCATACTACCCTTGTTACAAAAACTTTTTCCTCAAAGTTTAACACGAAACTAGGTTTACAGATACTTTACGGAACGCAATAGAAGGCATAACAGAAGTAATCAAGATTATCGAGTATATGTAAACAATCACCGTATACCAATTAGCCAAGTCATAACAACTAGTCATATCATAAAATCATTAAGATTTTACAATCATATCCCCCTTAAAACACGGTTACGTCCCCGTAACCTCATTATAACATTCCCAACTCATTACCCCGTCTGACTCATTACTCTATCTCATAAAATGTTACTCTAAGTCACCAAGTATCGTATTCATCGTCGAACCTAAGCCAAGGACAAGGGGTGAGCGAACTGGCGGAATAAAACCGCAAATCAACACTTCCATTAAAATATCAATTTCAAACTCCGAATACTACTCAATAACCAAGGTCACACTGGACAGTAAACACGTTATGGCACAACGGCCCAAAGACTCATAGCTCAGTACCAGTGACCAATTCTCATCTCAATTCTAATACCAGTACTGTCCAATATTCCCTTAAAGGAACAGTTCATCACTTAGAGAGTCAAACTCTAAGCTACACGCCCACGAGGATCAAAGAATACAACAACTCGATAAAATACTAAACTGCAAACTCAACTCAAACTCAAAACAAAACCAACCATGGCCTTTGTTCTAAACTCACGAGTAACTCAAACTCCTCAGTACTTACCTCCCAAGTTCGTTGACATACTTGTATATCTACTTATCATTCCACTATTCATAAAACAAAGACGTGAACGCCATAAAACATGAACTTGTACATAACTCAGACTAACCAATTACCAAAAGTTCTTCCCATCTCACAACCAAAAGAATTATCACATCAATAGAATTTTTTTTTTTTTTTTTTTTTAACTATCAGAATAAAAGGACAACTACTAATGTTCAACTCGAATCAGTACTCAAAAGAGGCTCATCAACTATCATATAACATATAACCTCGAACGATAATAAAGTATTAGGGTCGGTATGATCATGTTACGTAGTAAAACAGATTCGGAATAGGTAACACTTACACACCCATGAAATTTCAACGCAAGCTAGTATTTACAACTACATGAATAATCGAGAAAACTCATAGTTCATAATTGACAAATTAAACGGTTTCATGTTCATAACCATATTTGAAGCAAAACCATATTTAGGAAAAGACATAGCGCAAAACTAAATTACGTAATTAAACATGGAACATGGACATGCCTCACAAGATATACATAACTCTTAGACTTCACAAGATCGTTTAACATTCCCAGATATCAATTAGTCAGTATATTTCACTTAGGTACATTCCCGTCCACTCATATTACATCATTTATCATGGAGCTATTATTATACATGATTTGCACAATAAGGGATCTATACGATATGCAGCGATTAACATTCAAGCCGGTTTCCATCTACACATAGCTACAGGATTGTCATTTGCATACCATCATCATATATAATTATCAAACATCAAGCTTTTCCTTGTTTGTCACCTTGAAAATATTTTGAAATGTTTGGAGCAATAAAAGGTAGTTTGTGACAGTTATAAACTCAATTCAGGACAATCTTACCATCTACAACTCAGATTTAAGACTACATGGCGGCATTCTGATTCTTCTTTTCTAAGTCATTGTCCTTGTTCCTCATGACTTATGAAAACTTTAACGATAAAAGTAACGAATTCACAAGACTAGTACTTCATATTTCACATGTCACTAATTAATAACTCAAACTAGTATGGTCAGACTTTTAAACAAAGCAAATGCAATTCAGTTTGTGACATAAAAATATACATGAAGGTGTTATAAAGGTTATTGTCTCAACGATCTAGACAACGATATACCATAAATATATGCAAGAATATCCACACTTTTAACATTGTTCAAAATGATTTCCATCACGTATAATAATTAGATTGCTTTATCATGCTAATAAGCTTACCAGTTAAATTTCATTCTACGACTTGGCAAGGCTCTCCTCTGATAACATGATTTTGACATCACATACGAACGTCACACAATTAGTTTGAGGTCGTAATACTAGACAGTAAGAGTGTAGGTATAATTGAACCATTCTATATTAAACTTGACGATGTAAACAAGGTCACGCTATCATATGATGAGGTTCTTATTCATGACATATGCCTACTATCCATGTTATTAGTTTCATAACAGGATATCACGTAGTAACATCTGAAAATTCACATTTGATTAACCTTTATATGAAGCTTATATAAATCACAACTTCACCATTTAAATATTATGAAGCAACTTGTAAAAAAAAACATAATTACATAACGACTCGACAAGATTTTACATGGCTTATCATTTTGAAAGCGCTTACGAATGTCCTAAACAGTGGAGTTGAAATTTTACATAAAAAAAAGTAAACACGATTTAAATGACTTGCTTTACAAACAGGGATTAAACGGGACTGTGCAGTAACAATCTGACCATTGTCAACTAAAAGATTTATTTATCCCAATATATAACTCATATTAGCATGAAACAAAAGCATTGTACAACCAACTTAGACGGTTATCATACATAAAATTTTCATACTCATATTTGGAACACATGTAAAATGACAGCTAGTACAGACCAGGTAATATTCTGAAAGAAATTTATTAAGATTTTGGTTCCTTTGCAAATTTACATTACTACTTCAAAGCTCAACGTTTCTTATTCCAAAACACGTTGATGATCATTTAAAGCATATATATCACTCCATACCATATTAACATTCAGTCGACATTTCAATTGCAGTTGTCATCTAAAACACAGTAAAGATTTTTTTAAAAAAAAGAAAATAGGATCAACTAAATAACTTGATAGTTATACATGTATATCTAAATAAATTAGTTTCCACCATCTCACGATCACATCTTATCCAAGTATGGAAATATAAACTAGGGACTACCATGAGGTCCCTTATTGATTACTAACTTCATACCGAACTTAAATGTGCACAGTAGGCATAAAATTTTAAATACGATAAATACCACACATGACTATATACATTCATGACTTAGAGCAACACGTTCCACATATCACTAAACATGAATTGCTAAGGTAATCAGAATAATAATAACGATCATAAATCTCAAAGTCCGTTCACATTTGCATAGTAAACCAGACAGTAAACTCTTGCAAAGTATAAGGCATGCAAATAAGAGGTGTCAAACCGGTTTGGTCTACTAGCTTTATCCATAAGACTTAACTTGGTCCCACATCCTTTAACGACATAGCATAGCTGACTCTACTAACCATTCCAGTCAATTATGATCATATCTCTCTTACATTTAACCTCTTAGGTAGTTATAGCTTATGGTGCCCCTATCGCCAACTCATTACTTATATCCTTATACTATATCTCTACCTAAGGGTTCAGGGATCAGGAAGCCGCATGCATATCATCATATAATTAATAATTCACAACTCGTGCCATTCATACACTAAAATTTCACTCAATTATTCAAATAAGTGAGCATGCCAATATCAACCATATTTTTTTTTTTTTTTTTTCGTTGCGCATCGTTAACCATGTACCACATCATGACTAACCTCATTCCGCCCCTGCAAAACTGTAAGTACAAAATAACTAGGTCACTATATAATCTACCCCACTCTTCAATTACTCTCATTGGGTTCCCGAGACAGAACAGAAAGGGCCCAGGTTTGGTGTGAGGGGGCTGCTAACTCATCCGGTTCCTTTTTGGGGCTCCTAACCGTTTCATCTCGGGGTTCATTTTATTTGACTCTTCCTACGTTCATTATGATTCATTTAGTTTAGGCCTGAGGATCGTTCTCTCTGATACCACTAACACCCCCATTTATTTAAGAGCCTTTAGCAAGACATTCTCAAATAAATAGGACTGTTACCATCCCGGAATATCCGAGGTAGTGAGTAACAAGGTAAACAAACCAAAGTACTTTATATAATTACTGATTAAATTTAAGCTTGGTATTACAACAACTACAAAAACCAAACTTGATTAAATGAAAGTACAACTGACGATATCTAAATGTGATCTAACTCTAAGTAGGTCCATGCCATGTCTCTCTCCATGCCTAAGCTCCTAATCCATCTGTCACTGACCTGTCAAATCTACTCCCCATTCCGGATCATCGTAGGTGTCACACGAATACACAGGGTCAACCGCGAGGTTGAGTAGGTAAAAACAGATAAGATATAATTAACAATATAACAGTATCATCCTCCACCTCCACATCCTCCAATCAACCACCTCACCTCCAACACACCACACCTCCATCACACCACACCACATCACACCGCACCTCCCATGGCCATATCACAAGTCCCATATCACAAGACCCAATATCACAAGACCCATATCACAAGACCCAATTCACACCTCCCGATCTCCACAGTGATCAATAATAATAATACGATCCACAGTCAGTAGTAATCAATTATATCAAACTCGTAATAAGTATCACTTACACATTTCATGTCATAACATGAATCATAATATATTTCCCCTACCTCAATTGCGGATTGACAACCGAACAGCTGCTAGAAATGTTCCACCTTGAACAGTCGAACTCAGTTCCTATAATTAGTATTGAATATAAATTTCTACTCAGACAATTAAACAATTATTCGATCATGTTCATAATTGATTTACTTATCACACATTGTAAATATACGTATCAACACACTCATATACATGCCAAACAATATAAGCTAATTATACATATCAATTATCCTTAGCCAAACATAAACTTACTAATTATAGACTTACCAAATATAGCATAAAGCCAAATAATCAATTATAACAATAACAATAACAACATAAATAACACATTACCCTACAATTATAACTCATAACAACAATAATAATATCACTAGTACTAATAGTTATAATAATAATAATAATAATAATAATAATAATAATAATAATAATAATAATAATAATAATAATAATAATAATAATAATAATAATAATATTAATACACAATGCAACACACGCAACACTTCATTAGACCAAAACCGATACCGACAGGCCTGACCAGACCACTTCCAGCCCTCTTCGACACCTCCCTGCCGCTGTAACCACCACCACTCGACCGTGGCCAACTCCCCTGGACTAAGGTGCATCCGCCACCGCCAACCACTAACCTAGAGTCCACCCCAGCCGCCGTCGACACCTCCCCCAAAACCCCTGGTCACGAAAGCAACCCAGACTCCCCATGCACCCGCGTGTCAACCTCTCCTGTAATCACCCCCGTTACCACCTAATAACGCCACTACTACCACCACCACCCGACACTCCTAACACTTCATACTGCACCCGACCCCCTGGTGACAACCATCTGCCTTCGACCTCACTAACCCAACTGAACAGACGCCTCAAAGCCCACTACCAACAAGCCCATTGTTCCAGCAATCCCTGTGACACGGCCGCCTCTTTAACTCTACGACCACCACCCTTCATCCCTAACACCACCAGCGTAATCTACCAATTCCCTACTACCAGTATACCCGGCCTCTCACCCTTCGAACCGACAAATATAAACAAAAGAACAGTAAGAACGTAAAACAGCCTCACGCATCAAAACAGAGTATAACACGTTGTCTACTATCGGTTTCCACGACTGTTTTAGAGGTAGCAATGGTGGTCCAAAGGTGGTTCATAAGGTTTAAGCATGTTGTACGTATTACACAGATTACATACAACCAAAATACACATATAACCGACATGAGAATTATAAGACAAACGCTTACCCAAACTGCTGCTGTGAAAGGTAAAAGAAAACGATGATGGTGACGGATCTACGGTTGCGTTTTCCTCCGTTTGTAGCCTCTAATCCACACGGTGGTTTACAGTGGTTTGGGTGGTGTTTGTCGTGGGGTTGTGGAGGCAGACGGGGAAGTATGCAAAAGAAGTGGCAGTAGGGTTTAGACGTGTGATGGAGGCTGTCTAACATGGGTGGTTAGGGTTTGATGTTAGTAAGGTATTTTGTTGTTAGGGTTTGTCGATGGTCTAACTTGTAATACGACTCCGCTTTCACGCAGCCCAAGGTAGACCAGTCCATCACGCATTCCAAGAATTATACCACCCATATCCCGTTCTCGACTTAAATATTAATAGACGAGCGTATAGACTTAACTATGATGTAAATCAATAAACGAACCACCATACTTCGTCTTAATATAAATAATAATAAAACCCACCCATTAGTATAAATTATGAAAATACGGGTTATTACACTTAGTCTCTTTCATTAGTTGTTCACTTGTTATATTTTCAGATGTTTTGGAAGTTTAGTTTGACTATGCCTTGTAACAGTTTTCAGTTTAACCATTTATAATTTAAAGTACTGTGTTTCTTTCACTGTGATTGTCTACTACCCTGGTTTATCCAGGATGGTAACAGTCCTATTTACTCTGGAAATCCTAGTTCAGGCTCCTAGGTAAATGGGGGTGTTACAAAGAAGCAGTCACAAGCCCGAGAGAGTGTCCCATACAGTTCGTGTATGTGATTGACTAGTAATCCCTCATGACCCTATGGCACTTGAACTTGCCATCAATTGCATCACACTCCAATCACTTAGAGACTTCACCTCAAATAAGCAACTAGGGGCTAATACTAAGTTAATCCAGTTCACTTTAATAGGGTTATTCAACATTGTCTCTACAACCCATTTGGATATAACAAAACAACTTGAGAGTTTTAAAACTAAAAGGCAAACGATAAATGCGATTATCGTATATGAATAATCAAGACAATATTTTTACTTCATACCTCATAATCAAATGTAATCTTGTATATAGTTTTACATCTCAATTCAATTAAAATGACATGACTTATCATGTTGAACCTATTAAAAGGCCTTAGTTAGTGAGTTTCAGCAACACTTTGCATCATAAAAAAATTACGAGTACATTTCTTGATCCAATCTGGACATAGACTCTCTTGGCTTAGAATAGCTCTCATTGTCCTCACAGTGTGTGAGACTCATCCCTCTTGCATATGCAATACCCTCAAATTCCAAGGCCTTTAGGAAGGACCATCAGACCATGAAACTGCTACCATCTCAGTTTCCTGAGGTATAATATCAAGATAAACAATAATGTAACCTTTATTAAAGTTTAGAATAAAGTCTAAGTATAACAATGTCTGATACAACCAAATAAAACAAGTGACCGCGAAAGCTAAAGGAACTATGACACGGATAGAAAACTGAGTGGAGTCCCATCCTTCTCCAAGCAATCAGACGTCTACAATCATGCCGTACAAGGATCATCACAGCGCACAAACCACAAGCGTCAGTTACTGTTTCGCAATATCGTTGGGATTAAGATCAAGAACATGTACAAAAATCTTATAGTATAGCATGCTGATATCACCAATAGCCAATCATCTCACAACGGCGACCAGTAGTCCCACAATCAACCCCCACTTGCTTGCGGCCCGACAAGGGGTACCCAAATCATTAATGTGCACATCGCCTCCGTGGCGGGTCCCACGAAGAGCGATCGTAGGAGTGGGAGCCGTTTCCCGCAACGGTCCCACATATATGTTCCCAAATCTCATCTCGTAATCACATGTGATATCACTCTTACAACACAACAATAACATCATCACAATATATCAGAGTTACCGTCACAATCACATAATAGATAACTGAGTAGGGAAATCCTACCTCAAACAATCACAGCAAGATCGATGCAAATCCACAATCGTTCTACCAACGCTCTTCTATGAATCCCCCTCCTAATAATATAAACATAACGATTACTCACTAACCAATACCAAAATCCATGACAATTATACGATAAGACGACACTTACTTGATAAACACGGACTAGGCTAGATGATCGGCGCTTCTAGACTCTTGCTAAGTGACACGGCTGTCGCAACCCTATCAAAAATAAACCAAATGGTCCTAAACCAAATGTAATAAAGGCAGTCGGGTATCGAATATACAGGGAGAGGGTAATCTCATGAGTTCAAACAAGTTTGCTAAAGTAACTAAAAAGGGGGGTGTGTTTGTTGTTTTGAGTTCTAAAATATAAAGGTAAAAGGAGAGATAAAGAAGTAATAAGGAGCATAAAACAGAAACTAGGATCGTCGGTTCACCATGGCCTGAGGTTTGAAGGAAGAAATTAAGAACGAATTAAATTGGGATAGGGGTAATGAAAAGGTCCTTTCGGTCCGCTATTCGCCCTAAGATAAAACTAACAAACTTTCGCTCTAGCTAGTTCATCCCAAAGTTCATTGCCGATCTACCTTTTCCAATCTTTCGATCTAGGTCAAGGGAATCCACACAGTTAATTGAATGCGTCGACTCAAACAATCAAAAGCTATTATATGTAATGATTAAATGCAATCCCAATCCAAAACATTCACTACAACAACTAATCCTAAGCCATGGTTCCTCTAAATCCTAGTACGCGACCTAGTTAATCATGCTTAGACAGTTAACATCAAGAATAAAGGAAAGGGGATTAAAAATCATAAAAGAAGAGAGAAAAGAGAATATGAATTAATTAGCAAAATAGAAAAGAAGTATCGCGATTACAAGATTGTGAATAAGATGAACGAGAAATTCGCTTCGAAAGCAAAGAGTTAATCTAATAAACTAATTAGGGTTTTTGAGAATGGAAATGAAAAATGAGATCTAAAGTCTACTGCTACTAACTACTGTTGTGGTGTGTTCTGATGATATGTGATGTCGCTTCTCTTCCCTTTTATGCTATTCTCGAAACCCTTCGAAAATAAGAAGATTTTTGAAATCTCGTTACCTTGCTCGATCGATCAAATATTTGAATGTATATCAGCTCCGACACTGAAAAATGGCCGAGTAAGTTACAGCAACCGCATGTGTACAGACACGACTAGTATTAGACGACGATGGCTAATACCGAGGTGAAGTCTTAAGCTGAATTACATCACTTGGAGAACAGCCCAGACAAGTGATCATCCTTAAGTCGTAGAGGGTTTTTAAGTAAAAATAATGAAAATCAAGTTTTTCAACGACACGCATTACATATGGCAATAAAAAAGAATGCAATGAAACAACTTTAAATGCGGTAATTTCACATGAAAGTGTGTTTCTATAGTTCTTGACCATGTTCTAAATGACCTTAACCAATAGTAGTTAGTAGGTAAATTAGGATAATTTTTTAGATCAATAATTTACATGACCATGTTCTAAATGACCTTGTGGAAAGTATAAAACTTTGAAATTTACTACAGGTATTTTAACCATACCTCCTGCACAAGCTTGCCATAGTTGAGGATCCAAATAACTTTCCACTTTTTTATCAGGATTCATCACATTATTCATTATATTACTTTTAAAATAAACAAATTTCCAGACTATTATAAACTGTAGAAGAGTGAAGTGATCAAAACTTGAACAATTTTCGAGCACAAAACTCATCAGCTGCAACTAACCGTGAACAAAATTTATAAAATAAATAATCAAAAGAGACCGTATTGGGATAAAGAGTTCTATACCAGAAACAATGGTAGGTGATTTCAGTCGGATTCACCTTTTTGCGCTACTACCTGCAAATTTCATAAAGAACAATTTACAAATAATCAAAGCCTGAAGACAAGTTTTATGATGATTGTTTCTTAATAGATATTGAAACTTAAATTTCACGTACATATGTTGAACAATAAGAGTAGGAAAGTAATAATTTGCCATATAAGAACAATGAATTAGCTTAATTAGAGAAACTTATGGAAATTCAGTCCCTAATTTCATTATTTCAACAAATTTACATTGTAACATCCCAATATTTCGGGACTTGGAAGTTTAATAAATTTTAAGTTCAAGTTCGAGAAATAAATTATATTTCGTAATTCTTGATATTTCATTTAAATAACTGTTTAATTTATGTGAAAATATTTTAAAGGATTTAAATAAGCTTCATCTAATTACGTAATTTACGTCTTAGCAATTTAATTTTATAGTCCGAAAATATTTATATCGTCTTAAGTTTATAGTGACCCTTAAGTCGGTGTTCTTAGCTTAAACCGTCTTAAAACTTGTCTGATGGTCCTAACTTGCTAATGGACCCATTTCCCCTCTTTTTCCTCACAAAACCCTAACCCCACCATCCTCTACCTCACTTCTTCATTTCATTTTTCAGATTTGTAAACATAACCACAAACACCATTCTTATGAATTTCTCCTTCAATCTTAAAATGCTCATAGAATCTTCGTTTCTTATCCGATTGAGACGATTTTCGCGGCCACGGATTCCTCTTCTCGAGCCCTCGTTTTAAGGTAATCAATCTTGCAATTGGTGACAGTTGGATTTTCGGCCTGTTCACTTAATTTCGAAATTCGTGATTTTCTTCGATGTTTGTGTTGTTTTAGGCGGTGTTTGTGTTAACCCGGAAGAGGGTTGGTGATTATTGAGCGAGATCTCGAAAGTTTTGCTAAGTAAAGGTGACGATAATGAGAAACTCGGCCTTTATTGTGATATTAGCATGTTTCTTGACTTTGATGGTTATAGTTTCTGATTTTGTGCATAGTATTTGTTGTTAAGGCTTAGAATCATGCTAGGAATACATGAGAAAGACTTTCACATGCTTTGATTGTGTTTTATATGCTTAGATGATGAAATTTCAGAAATTCAATGCTTAAGACGAATACAAAGTATGAACTTGTTGAGGCTTTAATGTGGAAATTGATACTTGCTCTTGATGCATATGAGTCTTATAGATGCTGGGTAATGTATAAATGTTGCAATTTTGGAAGTTTAGAATCGATTTGTGAAGATTTGAGTCTTATAGGAAATGTTGCGTTTTTCGTGCAGGGACTCTGAGCCGTTAGGCTGACCGGCAGCCGGTCGGCCGGCTCAGAGTCATAGTTGAGTTTTTGAATGCGTAAGTTGGGGAAGGAATCATGAGCCGGCAGGTCGGCCGCCGGTCGACCGGCTCAGAATCCCTTATTGGTTTTGGAAAAAGTTGAGAAAGGCATTGGGAGGGACTCCCAGCCGGCAGACCGGCAGACGGTCCACCGGCTGAGAGCCTCTTCCCTTTTTTTTGTGGTTTTGAAGCAAGGCTAGTGGGAAGGGACTCCCAGCCGGCAGACCGGCAGACGGCCCACCGGCTGAGAGCCTCTTCTCCTTGTTTTCAGAGTTTCGAATAATGGCATGGGAAGGAACTCCCAGCCGGCTGACCGGCAGACGGCCCCAGACCGCCTGAGAGCCCCTGTTCTCATTAAAAAGTTTATAACTTTCGAATGGTTAATCGGTTTTGTTTGAGATTCGTTCCGTGTACATTATATGTGTGTTTGAGGTCCCCGGAGGATAGGCGACACTATATTGGGTTCGGGAATGGAGAGAGGATAGAGACCCCCCGGTCGGGTAACCGAAAGGGAAAACGGCTCTCCCTCATCTTAGTTCCCGGGGTCAATTAAGTGTTGTTTAGTGATATAAGAGATTAGAACAATAGGTTAGTTTCTATCCTTGGATGTTATTGGATTGATGCGTGTTAAGGTATGCCTTAAGCTGGCCTCTGAGCTTAACACGTGAGTTGTATGTCGCGTGATGGGATATGTGTTAAGTTCACCTCTGGACCCATTACGTGTTTTGCTTGTGGCGTGTCAGGATATGTGTTAAGTTCACCTCTGGACCTGACACGTGATCGGTTGTCGTACACGGGATATGTGTTAAGTTCACCTCTGGACCCGGTGTGCGATAACTGTGTATTGGGATATGTGTTAAGTTCACCTCTGGACCCAATACTTGTTTGTAGCAGTGGGATATGTGTTAAGTTCACCTCTGGACCCATTTCTTGTGGATGTATGTTGGGATATATATTAAGTTCACCTCTAGACCCGACATTTGTTTGTAGTGGGATATGTGTTAAGTTCACCTCTGGACCCATTACTGAGTTGTGTATAGGGATATGTGTTAAGTTCACCTCTGGACCCTTTACTTGGATTGTATGTTGGGATATGTGTTAAGTTCACCTATGGATCCGACATTGTTTTAGTAGTGGGATATGTGTTAAGTTCACCTCTGGACCCATTACTTGTGCTTATTGATATAAAGGTCTATGCCTTAAGTTGGTCTCTGAGTCCTTGTCAGTGAAAGTAATTTAGTATCTAGGTTATGTCTTAAGTTGACCGCTGAACCTTTATACTTGCTATGTCATATCTGCTTGCCTAGAGTTGGTACAGTGTCAGATATAGATGTTGATATTGAAGAGTATGGTGCTTTGACTTTGGTATTGTTCATCCAAGGCATTGGATGACTCTTTAGTCAGTTTCGTAAATAGTTTGGACTGAAAGACTGTAACACCCCCATTTATTTAAGAGCCTTTAGCAAGACATTCTCAAGTAAATAGGACTGTTACCATCCCGGAATATCCGAGGTAGTGAATAACAAGGTAAACAAACCAAAGATATTTTATATAAATACTGATTAAATTTGAACTTGGTCTTACAACAGTTATGAGTTCCAAACTTGATAAAATGAAAGTACAACTGACGATATCTAAATGTGATCTAACTCTAAGTAGGTCCATGCCATGTCTCTCTCCATGCCCAAGCTCCTAGTCCATCTGTCACTGACCTGTAAAATCTACTCCCCATTCCGGATCATCGTAGGTGTACACGAATACACAGGGTCAACCGCGAGGTTGAGTAGAAAGATAATTAAGACAACAATATAAAATACTCCGCACCGATCCAACACCAAATAAACTCCGCACCGATCCAACACCAAATAAACTCCGCACCGATCACAAGACCCAATATACTCCACACCAAACACAGACCCTTTATCTCCGCACCAAACACATACCCTTTATCTCCGCACCAAACACAGACCCTTTATCTCCGCACCATATCGTATCACAGAATTATATATCACAATATACCAATCATATAACAATATAGATGAACATGGTTAATATCAACCAATAACAGATTACACATCTCATATATGTAGTATTCCCCTACCTCAACTTGCAGAACGACAATTGAACAGCTGCCAGAATTATTCCACCACGAACTCAGTTCCTATAACCAGTACTTAATATCAATTTCTAACCAACCACCAAACACTACTCAATTTATTCGATCATGTTCCTAATTGATGCACTTATCCCATATTGTAAGTATACATATCAACATACCCACATAGACACCAATTGTTATTAGCAACTTATTCATATCAAACACCATTAGACAAATATAGATTTACTAATTATAGACTTACTATATATATAAACTTACTAAACATGGCATACGATCAATTAATCAATTATTATAAGTCCATAACAACAATAATTAATTAGTTGTCAACAAAATATTCCTTAATAATATTAATAACCGTATATTACTAATAATACGATTAATAGCAATAATAACAACCCAACTAATAATATCATTATTAAAGTTAATAATGATAATAACATTAACAATATAAACAACAACCAACAACAAAAATAATAATAATACTAATAATAAGAAGAACCATAGTCTATTATCAAAAGGACGTAACAACAACAACATAGTAAATCAACAGCCCTCCGACCAGCCCACTTCGCCACTCCTTCGACACCCCTTCCACAGCCCGAACCACCACCATACCACTGTGGTTGAGACCACTAAACCATGGTGCAACAACTGACCCTGACCACCACTCCATACTCGACCAGGACAGCCATCGAACCAACCCCAAAACACGCTGGTCACAAACCCAAACCCAGTTCCTGTTATTATCCGTGTTACCTCCCCCATGTACACCCTCCGTTAACACCAGCCGACACCACTATCACCACCACCATTCCCTCCTTCCGACACCTTACACCACACATGACACCCTGATGGCAACTACCAGGCTTTGACACCCCAGTAACCCCACGAAACAGGCCTCCCAAAACCCGTGCACACACCCCTAAGCCTGTCACTCTGCTTCGCACTATAACCCAGCAACCCAACGACAACCACCATACAGTGGCTGTGAAACACCACGACCCCTGATGTCAACCACCACTCTCCTACCCCGACTACCACCCAACCAAAACGTAGAAACCCAGAATAAATTTCAACAGAAAAGAGCATCGAATGCCAGTATGAATGAATACGTTTATGACTCTGTTTCTGACGGAAAAGAAATCAACCAACACCGACAACTAACCACCCATCACGACGGCCGTAGACCATGAAAGACGACCCTACTTTACCCAAAACATAAACACCACATACCACAGATTCTTAACACGTAAAGAATTCGAATTATGAACATGTAACGTGTTTGAAATATGTGAAACAAACAGAAGTAAAAACACGAAATCCAGAACAGTGGTGTACTTACCAATTTCACGGCCAAAACGAACCACCTAGGCTATAACACGACCACCGTGACTGACACCCTCTTGTTCTCTACTGTGGCGGCTGGGTTTGTGTGCAAACAGATCTCAATTTCATTTAGGTTTAGGGTAGGTATGGATGGTCTAAATAAGGCGACAGAGAACAGTAGCTTTGCACGCAAAACGAGGCCCATGGCCATGCTACCACAGGTCCTGGGTTCGAGCCATGCTAACACCACATTACTATTATTATCATTTGATGGCTAGGTTCCCAATTCGAATCCCACCGTAGTCCAAAACGCTTAACATTAAACGAGTACACACAAGATCACTTATTTGGTTTACAACTATCGAGTATCAACGCTCAAATACGACTAACACGTCATTATTAAATAGATAATATAATGAGGTATTACACCAATAATATATAAATATAAAATACGCATTCCTCTTTCAATTATCGAGCATAAACGTTCAAATATTATCAACACCATAATACCCATATAAATTAATTACCGATAAAAATACAGGGTATTACAAAGACCCCCCGGCCGGACAACCGGCTCTCCTTCCAAATGGTTCCCGAAGTTGGTTTAGAGCCTTGCATTAGTAATTGCATGATGATATGAGAATCAGATACTGAGATTATATGCTTCACATGTTTATATATGTTGGAGTATTCTGTTTGTATTTCTGTGTTACGTGTCGTTACAAAAGGTGGCTAGGAGAACTCTAGTTACTCCCCACTGATTGTGGCGTACATGTTTACATGTATGTAGGTACATGACAGGTGGTTGGCAGAGGGTTGCATGGAGCTAGCGAGCGATGATCCTTCCTCGATTGACTTACAGTTTTACGTTAGCTAGACTTAGATTTACATTTCAGTTCTTGAGTGCCTGTAGGGATGTGCCATCCCGGGCTGCTTTTATATTATACTTATGTACTTATTTATGTCTCAGTTTTGTAGTAGGACTTCTTCGCATGTTTAGTTATGTTAAAAGTTTTAATTTCGCTGCATTTTTAGTACTTTGTATGTTTATTATTTCCGCTTTCGCGAGGGGTTTTACATACATAATTTCTTAAGTTTCTCCACCCTAATTTCTCAGTTTTCCCAATCTAATTCATGAAAAACCCTAATTTCATACATCATTACGACTTTAACACATTAAGCATGGTCAAAATATAACTAATTTAATTGACATATTTAAAAAATTCAAATAGAAAAAAACATAAACCCTAATTTATTAATCATCAATATCGAAAGTTTACCTCGTCGAATTACCAGGCTTTATTGCTAGTAGAAGCGTGGCTGATTTTGATCATCAAAGACTTTGATCAGAATGTTTGTGACGATGCGTCGTAGAGAGAAGAAAAATATGAGAGAGATAGGAAATTTGGAAAATGAGTGAGTTTTGAGAGTTTGGGGTGCGACAGATTACAAAATTAGAATATGTGTAATCCAATTATGTTATTAACTTTTTTTAAAATAAATCCTAGTGACGGAAATCAAGGTGAGATACGTTTTATTTATTTGCACGAACCTGCTATCTATTTTTTCGTATCCATCATTTTTCCGCCACTAGTATTTATTTTCTAGACCAAGAAATACGTTCTCTGGCCATAAAATTCCATGCCGAATCCAATTATGTCATTAATTTTAAAAAAAAAACTCCGTAAGGAAGAGTTCTCACCGGTTTTCATTGTAAGGTGGTTCTCACCGGATCCCAACCCTATATATATATATATATATATATATATATATATATATATATATATATATATATATATATATATATATATATATATATATATATATATATATATATATATATATATATATATAGAGTTGGGATCACATGAGTCCACCTAAATATTTAGGTGAGGTGGACTCACCGGATCCGGTGAGTCCACCTAAATATTTGAGTCCATGAGTCCATTTAGAGTATCACAAGTTGTATTAAAACATATCACGTTTTTCTTACACTACAAAATCTACAATGTCACAACCTTTTCCATATAATATCACAGCAAACAATATCACGCACTATATAAAACAATATCACGAAATTTTTTTCCCAAAATTTTATTTTTCAATTTTTTTTCTCGAATTTTTTTCCGAAATATTTTTTTTTGAGTTGTTTTTCTGAGATTTTTTTTTTGTGATATTATTTTGAAGAACCGGTGATATTGTATTGAGTAACTTGTGATATTGTAATGAAAAAAAATCGAAAAAAAATTTCGAGAAAAAACGCCTTTTGTTAAACAATATCACTCACTATATTAAACAATATCACGGAATTTTTTCAAGAACTTTTTTCCCGGGAAATGTTTTTTTTCAATTTTTTCTCTCGAAATTTTTTTCCAAAATATTTTTTTTTCGAATTTTTTTTTTTGTGATATTATTTTGAAGAACCGGTGATATTTTATTGAGTAACTTGTGATATTATAGTGAAAAAAAATCGAAAAAATTTCGAGAAAAAATGTCTTTTGTTAAAAAATATCACGCATTATATTAAACAAGATCACGAAATTTTTTCAAAAACTTTTTTTCCCGAAAATATTATTTTCAATTTTTTCTCTTGAATTTTTTTTCTCGATTTTTTTTTGTGATATTATTTTGAAGAACCGGTGATATTGTATTGAGTAACTTGTGATATTGTAATGAAAAAAATCGAAAACAAATTTCGAGAAGAAATGCCTTTTGTTAAACAATATCACGCACTATATTAAACAATATCACGAAATTTTTTCAAGAACTTTTTTTCCCGGAAATATTTTTTTCAATTTTTTCTCTCGAATTTTTTTTTCCGAAATATTTTTTTCTCGAATTTTTTTTTGTGATATTATTTTGAATAACCGGTGATATTGTATTGAGTAACTTGTGATATTGTAATGAAAAAAAAATTTCGAGAGAAAACGCCTTTTTATTAAAAAAAAAACGTGTTTATTTTAAAAAAAGTGTATAATGAAAAAGGGAATTTTTTTAATAAAGAAAATGTCATTTTTAAAGAAGAGGCAAACAAAAAGAAAAAAAAAAGTAATATTGAAAAGGAAAAAACAAAAAAAGGAAAAAATTGATATTGAAAAACATGATACTTTTTTTATCTAATTTGTGATATCATTGTTAGACTCATGGACTCAAATATTTAGGGTGGACTCATGTGATCTCAACTATATATATATATATATATATATATATATATATATATATATATATATATATATATATATATATATATATATATATATATATATATATATATATATATATACACCAATGTAATGAGAACCACAAACTCTTAACACCTCGTTTTGCACCTCCCAAAAGTCACTTAATGATGATCAAACAACATGTTTAGCATATGGTTATCTAACCATCCTCATGTGTTTGGAATATGGTTTTCTCAAAAACGTCACTCAATCTAAACTGACATTTGTGTAACACTTTACATAATTCAATGAATTGCGTAAAAACACTTAGTTTTATATCATTACTGATTTCTCAAGCACCTTAGGACGATCTATATGGCTATCTTGTGACTATCACATAAGTTCGATTGGAAATTGTTTTTGGTTTCACTACGGTATATGACCTTTTCCAACTGTTGATGATGCTCTTATTTGGTGTAGTGTTGGATAAATGTTAGAAACCCGTGATGGCGGCGAGTTCCGAGAGTTCAGATGGGAGCTTATGGTTGATCTTTTTATGTTCACTTGTGTATTACAATGCTACCGCACAGTTAATGTTCAAGAGATTGAGAAAATCTTCTACGATAATTAAAGAAAATACAAAATTGATTTAAACCGTAAGAAAATGAGCCTAAATACAAATTTATTAACAATGAAATCATTAAAAAATATATACATTGAAAAAACCTCTTATATTAATTTGAAATAAAATCATTAATAAATCATTTAAATTTCAAATAAACAAAGCTCACTAATTACGTTGAAAACGAACTCCATTGTATGACGACATCCATTCGATATCACATTTTGTCCAATTATCAACGAGTGTTTGGTAGAATCCCTGTAAATTCAAATATTGACTGATACAGGTATCTACAGACGGATTCCATAATATTTTGACTCGGAACAAAAAAAGGATCTGAAAATGGACACAATTTTGCCCCCGGACTGCGAATTTACTGTCATTACTATCAAAACGACCGTAAAGACACGCAGATAACGACCAAGGGGTAGACACAAGTGTTTAAGCTATCGTTTATTTATCAATTTACGAATTATCATAAAATTGAGACATATGCTAAACATGTTGTTTGATCATCATTAAGTGACTTTTGGGAGGTGCAAAACGAGGTGTTAAGAGTTTGTGGTTTCTTTGAGAAGTCACCAGCCAAGTTAAAGTTATGATTATGTCTTTCATATGTCTCCTTTATTTACGAGAGTGGTGGGGTGTTGCCAAAGGCAGTTTATGAGGTATATGTCTTCGTTGTTTAAGACGACGTTGTTATGTATTATTGTTGAGATTCGCATAAACATAACATTAAAAACTTATTCAAGGATCAATATACATTTAATATTAATGTCCACATCATCCACCATTACAAAATAACACGCAATTTATATCAAGGACATTCAAACATCCAACTCGTCTCCCTTCTATTGTACCTCCACTCCTACCTTACTTCACGGTCACTCTATTCGGGGGTGAAAATGCGCAAGAATGGCCAAAGATAAACGTTCAACTACAACGGAAATTATTTGAACAATAATCACACCATGACTCAACACAAGCTTGCTTATATACGTACAAACTTGTAGACATATATCCTTACGTTGTGTAATTATATCCGACTTAGTTCTGATTTTACAACAAACTCAATAACCAAGTTTAATTAACTTCTAACAAGTTAATATGTTTAATACCAAACATTGTGTTCTAATGCTAATAATACAAGCTTTCACTACTACAGATATTGCTAACAACAACGGTTAAAAACCGTTGTTATTAAAAAAACGGCCATTTTCATTTTGTCTGTTGTTAATACTTACAAGAATGGTTAAAATTCTTAGAGTAATCGTTGTTGTAACATATATCAACGGTTAAAACTAGTTGTCTCATAAGACAACCCGTTGTTCAAGAAATCAATAACAATGGTTTCTTTAAAAAAGACAGTTGTTAATAACCTAATTATTTACGCACCAATTTAACAGAATCAATGACAACATCTTTTTCCTAATTGCCGTTGTAATTGGTTTTAATAAAAACTAAATTGTGTTAATATTACTGTTGTAAATGTAACACAATAACAACAACAATATTACAACAATAATAACAACAATATAAACAACAATAACAACATCAAATAGATTAATATATTACAAAATGAACCAATAAACAATATTATTAATTAATTTAAAAACAACAATATTATTAATTAAAAAAAGGAAACAAAAAAAACTAGACAATGAGAGGTAGTTGCCACGACACAATCAAAAGGTCTATAAATGTCTGCATATGCAACGTAATTAGCAGCGACCTGAGCATTATGTCTGCATATGCAGCGTAATTAGCAGCGACCTGAGCAACGAAACCTCAACATAATTAACCGAGCCGCGAAAACGACAGTTGTCATAGCGCGTTGCCACATACAGATTGGGCTCATCCTCTACATTATTATACTTTCTTACAAGCCAATCAGTTCTGTCATGATTCCTTAGTTCAAACATTCTCTGCAACTTAAACGCAGATTCACTGTCTTCATCTCTCATCCAAAACTCAACCAAACCTACACCTAAGAAATCCCCACTTGGTGACTACAAAGGCGTAACTCTAGATGCCCTATAACCCAGAGCGCGAATCCTATCCCTGACCACCGAAAAGCTCTTAGCAACATAGCGGCACCCCTCAAAATGGCCAGACATATTGCTCATCACACAACAGTAGGGATGAGCATACTTCACAGTTCTGTTGGTCGACATTTTGATTTATCGTGCAAAAAAAGGAATTTTAGGTGGTAATTAGGGTTTTGATAAAGTAATTTTGGGCAGGATTGGTTGTGACTGAATTTCTCTCGAGATAAATATTTATAGTAGAAAAAAAGTTATTGTTGTCAATTACAAGAAACATACCCTAAAAACCTTTTATCATTTACAATAACTTTTGTTGTCATTTACAATAATATTTGTTGACCACATACTTCAACATTAGCAGAAATAAAGGAGAAACATGCATTTTGTTGCTTTTACGGAATGAATTTGCCACCTTTAGGCCTGAATATGACACCACCATTGCTCATACAATAATTGCTTTATCAAAATTAACAAAATTCAGCAATGGCAACGTAGATAACGGAGACGAATACCAGGTACAAATGGCAAATGAGATACATGGTTTGTGTGTTTATATATAATTCTAGTGCTAGGAATAAAGTGGTTGTTTTTTCAGCGCCATTTTGTTTATTAAAGCAATTCACAACGGGTACGAAAGTAAGAAGGGTTGTTATTAATGTAGACTTTGACAATTGTTAGATAGAAAAACTGTTGTTATTGTTAATTATAATGGTAGACAAGTAAGAACCCTTGTTATTAATGTGAACTTATTCAATTATAATGTGTTTACATATTAAATGTTAATATGCGTTGTTAATGGTGTTTGTTATTGTCTGTTTTTATGGTAGTGTTTGCCATGCCATAACATATTGTTTGAACTACTTCTTAACACACTTTTAAAAATCATCAAATCTTGGACACAAAACAAAGAAAATAAAATCCAAGGATTGCAAAAATAAGGGAGATTGCATGGGAAGAAAGTTCTAAAATAAAAAAAAATTGTCTAAAATAGAAATATTTGAAATTTATTCTAAGTTGAATTAAAGAGCACAAACTAACTTCAAAAAATTTACTTGATTAGACAATTAGTAACTTTCCAATAAAGTTGGATTTCAAGCTTCCAAGGTAAAGATGGCCTTCAAACTCGAAGGCCGATGTCACAAAATTGCAAACCTTTCCGTTAGGATCGTCGTACTTGGCCAAAATCTTGCCATTTTCTGATACTCTTATCACCATGGCTCGCTTGTTAAAGGCTTGCACTGTATTTGCTATCCTTGGAAATGTTGCCATCACATGTCTGGCAATCCGTGACGTGTATAAAAATTCGAATCCTTTGGGTGACAACTGCATTTACATTACCAAATTTTAATGAGCACAAAAAATATAATCAATAGCGAATTCTGAAAAATGAAAACATTGCGACTCAACTCGATCATGTTAAAAACATTGCTTTTAGTTGTTGAGATAACTATATTGATGATGATAACTCCCTTTCATATTATTCCTCCTATCTTAATAGTGAATATGAGATATGCTTTATAAATTCTTAAAGTCATTCAGATTTGGATGACGGAGACCACTATGATAATGTTATCGTCTGGGTCTAGTAAAATGTAAGAGTACAAAAACTATTTGTGCCTACTTTTAATATTCGGTCTTATAAAATACGACTTATCTATTTTACAGGAAAAATATTTCTTATATCCTTTTTAAGGAAAAATATGGGTTCGACATTTTCTAACGTATGCCATATTTGTGCTCCCATATTTGGTCAACAATTGTGTGAGAATAATTTTCAAAAAAATATTTCTTGGATAGAATTATTTAAGAATAATTTTCAAAAATTATTCCCTTGGGTAGGTATTTTGTACGTACTATTGCCAAATCTGAAAGATATTGGTCTTTCTTGACTATATAATCTTTGCATCTGCTATGGTAATGGTCAACGAAATACACAACAAGAATTCAAAGGTTTTCAATTATTTTCTGTAAACTAGAGTTCTTTGAAAATGGAGTATTAGCAAAAAAATTGTTTTGAATTCACGCTTATCTATAGTATTTTACAAAACCTCTTTTAAGCCGTATTCTTGAGACCGTCTTTGAGTTCACAAGTCTTTATACTCATAAGAATACTTTTGTGTTCTCCTTTGTTCTCAATTCTGAATCTTATATGGAGTCAAATCGGTTGTAATTTCCTTTAAAGTGTAAGATTACTTTTGGGGTACGGGGTTGTACTCGAGTTTGCACGATCGTGGTTGATCGTGGGAAATTTCCTTGTAATTTGAGTTTATAAATGAAGATATAATAAGAGAGAGGGTCGATGTAGAGTTTTAAAGAGTAGGTCGAATCAGGTTAAAAATCGTGTGTCTCATCCCTTCTTTCGTTTGTTATTTCGTTCTTTGTTTTATACTTCACGTAAATGATCAAAAGTAGTAGAACGCTACTCTGGTAGTTTTTAAACAAACCCTAAGTCTGTTTAATTTTGGTTGTGTATTGCTCAGTATCAAACGCAAACGTGATATCTATGATTAATATTTGAAAAGGGTACTTCATTCACCCCTTCCCCCTCTTGAGTATCAAATCAATAAACTCAACATTTGTAACAGAACCATGTGCTCTTGATTGCCTTACAGCAAAGAGTTTGATATTTTTTAGTTTATCTTTTTGCTTTTCTTTCAATGAGTTAAAAAACTGTTAAATGTCCTCTCTTTGATGGCACAGATTACGGCCGGCGGAAAAATCATATGAGCACTTCATATAAAGAGCGGATTACGAATGTTCGATAATCATTCAAAAAGGTCTTCTTGCCATCACTTCCACTAATGGCAATGATAATGCGAGTTAAAACGCAACAAAGGACTACACGTCAAATGATTATAAAAAGGCGGAGAAGAATGTTAGGGCCATATTACTCTTGCAATATGCTATCGGTGAATCCGAGACAAGTCGGATTGCTGGATGTAAAAGGACCAAACAAATATGGGATAGTTTGGAACTAGCTCATGAAGAAATTGTGCAAGTAAAGAAACAATGTATTGACATTCTATTGCAAAAATACGAATCCTTTAAAATGCAACAGACCACCGTACTGTCCAATTCGCGACAGAATAAGAAATTTTTGTTCCAAGCCGTTGGAAGCAACAAAATTCCCATCCAATAGACAACATTTTGACTAATATTCACGAGGGAGTCATAACTCGATCTTCTTTGAATAATATTTGTGCTCATTATTCATTTTTGTGTGAAGTAGAACTGTGTAATATCAATGTTGCTTTTACTGATCCAGATTGGATGATTGCTATGTAGGAAGAACTAAATCAATTCGAGAGAAGCAAGGCGTGGCATTTACAACAACTGCGTCCGAGAGATCTTTCCGTCATAGGAACAAAATGGGATTTTCGAAATAAACTAGATGATGAATGTGTCATTGTAAGAAACAAAGTAAGACTTGTGGTGAAAGGTTACAATCAACAATAAGGGATCGACTTTGATGAAACTTTTGCACATGTGGCGCGACTTGAAGCTATTATTCGCTTACTCATTGCTTTTGTCGCTCATATGGGTATCAAACTCTTTCAAATGGAAGTGAAGACTGCATTTCTTGACGGCCATTTGCAAGAGGAAGTGTATGTTGAACAACCTCCCGGTTTTCTAGATAGTAATTTTCCAAATCATGTCTATAAATTGGATAAGGTTCTTTATGGTCTTAAACAAGCCTCTAGATCATGGTTTAGGAGACTTTCAAAGTTTTTACTTGAAAATGATTTTCAAAGAGGGTTAGTTGATAAAACACTATTTTTAAAACCAGTGAAAGTTGTTTTGGTAATTGTTAAAATCTATGTAGATGATATTATATTTGGAGCAATTAATGATGTGTTGTGTGCTTATTTTTCAAATCTTACGCAGTCGAAATTTGAAATGAGCATGATGAGTGAACGAGTTCTTTTTGGGTCTCCAAATCAAGCAAACTACTAATGACATATTGATTCATCAAGGGAAATACATGAAGGAGATGCTGATGAAATTTGGTATGACGAACGCAAACCCGATTTCTACCCCATGAAACTTGACAAAGATGAGAAAGGTAAAAGTGTTGATGAAAAGGTATATCGAAGTAGGATAGGCTCACTTTTATATCTTACCGCAAGTCGTCTTGATATTATTTTGAGTGTTTGCTTATGTGCTCAGTTTCAGCAAATCCTAAAGAATCACACTTAACTGCTGCCAAACGAATTCTTCGATAATTGATTGGAACTCAGGACTTGTATTTATGGTACCCTTGCATTGCAATTTCACTCTCACGGAGTATTCAAATGCAGATTATGTAGGTTGTTCAATTGAAAGAAAAAGTACTTCAGGGGTAGCTACCTTTGTCGGACCACGTCTCACCTCTTGGGCCTCCAAGAAGTAGAACATGGTTGCTCTATCAACGGCGGAAAGTGAATATGTCGCTACTGTTATATGTTGCTTTTAAGTTCTATGGGTAAGACAACAATTGTGGAATTACGGTATGAACATTAATTGTGTTGCTATTCACTGTGATAACACTAGCGCAATACATATTTCTGAAAATACCGTCCAACACTCGAGAACAAAACATATTGATATTCGGCAGTCGACACCACTTTCTTCATGATCATGTAGAAAAGGGGAACATATGCTTGACTTTCGTTCAAATTAAAGATCAACTTTCAGATATTTTTAACAAGCCTTTGGCAAGAGAAGCTTTAGAGAAAATTCGATTAGAATTAGATCTTGTAAATAGTAGCCCGTAGTCTTATGGGTCCTGAAATTCATCTGTCGATGATTAACTAGATTTGAAGAGGTGGTTAAAATGTGTCGAGAAATTTTGTCCAAGCCATTGACCCTATTTGCTCAGTGGTTTTATTAAATAGACTAGTAACAAGGTTGACGTATCTTTGTTATGTAATGGTAGTAATATATTTATGCGGTTTATTGAAGACCACTCTGCTTCCCTCCCTAGACCGTAACCGTATTCTTAATTTTCTTCAGTCTTTAGTCTTTAGATCTGTCTGGTGAAGCTATTGATCAATGTGAACACCTCCTTAAGCACACTATTCTTTTAAGAAGATATTATCCTCTATCATGGTTAGATTCTCACCTTGCTCTATCCTTTTTCCACGATATTCTCGATAGTCAATATTGGACTGGTTTGTTTACGACACAATCTGTGGTGTTTGTTCCTGAAATTCTTCAATTCTATCAATCGGTGCCAGTTAATAAAGGGTGATATGTTAACAGCCAAAGTTAATGGTAAAACTCTGGTTTTAATGGTTGATGAACTCGCTGAAATCTTTCACATTCCGTATACGGGTTTTAAATCTTGCTCTAAGAACGGTTGGCCTCCAATGCGTGATATTAAACCACCTCAGATTCTTCGTTATTTTGACCCGACTGCCACCATAAAGTCCAAAATCCACACCAATAATCTTGATGCTCCTCACCAGTTATTCTTTATAATTTCTTCGCCGGACTGTCACTCCTCGTCTTAATTTTAGGGGTTATTGCCATATTTATGACCTCTTATTGATGTACCATTTAAAGCTGAAAAAACCGGTTTATTCCAGTTTATTCGTGAAGTTGTTGTCGATGTTCAAAATTTGTCTAGCTCCAAGAAACGGGACTTACCATATGGCATGTGGTTGTCCCATATCTTTTGGCACCAGAACCTCATTTCAGATCATAGTTTTTGCATTGCACTGGATGATCGTATGACAAATGGGTTATTGGGGCAAATGTATTTAAGGGTTTTCGCAAAAAAGTTGGTTGGACTGCGTGATATTGAAACTACTGGGTCGCGCTGGGGGGGGGGGGGGGGGGGGGGTTTGGGGCTGTTACTCGAAGTTGGACCATCTCTCGGACATCACGGATGGTTTGGCGCCTCTTGCACAAGAACTGGCGGCTATCAAAGAAACTCTAGCGTCCCTAACCTTCAACCCTGGCCTCCTCAAACACCTTATCGCCCGCCTTCCTCACTAGCCTTACCCGTCTACCTCCCTTTTTTTGTCAATAATTTTGCGGGATGTATTCTCTAATCGTTTTCTATTTGATTGTCACAAACTTGTTATAATGATGCTTATGGATTGTGTCTGGTGACTTCCCTTAGGACCCTCTAGCTTTGGAATTGACTTTGACTCATTTTGACTCCATCTCCTTTTGATGATGTCAAGAGGGGGAAAGACTAGGTAGTCATTCTACTTAGTAGCTACTAGTTATAGACTGCTTCAATGAATATTTATTTTGCGTTCTGTTTTGCTGTTGGCTGAAAACTTTTTATGTTGATCTAATATCAATGCATGTGTTTCTTATTTCTTACTTGTCATTATTTTCTTTTTCTTCCTGTTTTGGCTATTGAGTTCTTTGTTGAGGGGGGACTCGTTTTCTCAAAGGGACTTGCCATCATCACAGGGGGAATTTGTTGAGATAACTATATTGATGATGACAAGTCTCCTTTCTTATTGTTCCTCCTATGCTAATGGTGAATATGAGATATGCTTGACAAGTTTTTAAAGACATTCCGATTCAGAAGACGAAGACTGTTGTGATTATGTTATCGTCCGAGTCTAGTAAAATGTAAGGTAAAAACTTGTGCTTGCTTTTAACATTCGGTCTTATAAAATACGGCTTGCCTTTTTTGAGAGAAAAACATATTTCTTATATCCTTTGTAAGGAAAAATATAGGTTTGACATTTTCTAAACGTATGTCATATTTGTGCTCCCATATTTGGTCAAGAATTATTTGAGAATAATTTTCAAAAAATATTTCTCGGGAAGAAATATTTAGGAATAATTTTCAAAAATTATTCCCTGACATCTTTGGTAGATATATTGTACGTATTTGTCTATTGCCAAATTTGAAAGATATTGGTCATTCTTGACTATATAATCTTTGCATCTGCTTTGGTAACGGTCATTGAAATACACATCAAGAATTCTAAGCTTCTCAATTATTTTCTGTAAACTAGAGTTCTTTGAAAAGAGAGTATTTGCAAAAATCCGTTTTAAATTCACGTTTATTTTTAAATTTTGCAACACCTCTTTTAAGCCGTATTCTTGAAATCATCTTTGAGTTCACAAGTCTTTATACTCATAAGAATACTTTTATTCTCCTTTGTTCTCATTTGTGAATGTTATAAGGAGTCAAATTGGTCGTAATTTTCTTTAAAGTGTAAGAATACTTTTGGGGTACGAAGTTGTACTCGCGTTTGCACGATTGTGGTTGATTGTGGGGAATTCCCTTGTAATTTGAGTTAATTATAAAGGAAGTTATAATAAGAGAGAGGGTGGACGCCTACCTTTGTAGAGTAGGCCGAACCACATTAAAATCCCGTGTCTCGCGCCTTCTTTCGTTTTGTTATTTCGTTCTTTGTTTTATATTTCACATCAAAAGCAGTATAGATTCTGATAGTTTTTAAACAATCTCTAAGTTGTTTAATTTTGCTTGTGTACTGCTCAGTATCAAACGCAAATGTGACATCTACAGTTAATTTTTCAAAAAGATATTTAATTCAATCCATAAACCCAACATTAGTTTTTTCATATTTCTTTTGTATACTGTGAAGGACAACGTTAGGAAGCTATCATATGGTACTACATTTCGCATTAAGGAAGTGCATTTCACTTTGATTTGTTGCTGGTACTGCCTACCTTAAGAATTAATTATGAAGTTTTGGAATTATATGGATATTCAGGTTTGTGTAAAGTGATCATGGACTCAAAATTCATTAGGCATAAAGCATTAGGAAATCCTTGAAAGATTAATGTTAAAATCAGAGTTATTATTGTTCTTGTAAAAAAAAAGGCAAAATACCTGTAGTAGGGAAATCCAAAATGAACCATCTGGAGCAAGATTAATATTATCTGGGCCGCCGGGGAGATTTTCTAGGAAAACTTCAGTTGTTCCTTCGTGTTCGCCACTTAACCAGTATTTTAGGCACCTAAACCTGAAAAATTACTCCTACCTTGTTGATAAAACTTATACAATCATTTATATTACCAATAATACTTCACAAACTCTATCCAAGTATCCTTCACAAACTGAAAAGGACCTAAATCAGGTATTGAGTCGGTTCGACTCATCACGATGGTTTACCCAATTTTTGTCACACACGATATTGTATGGACACCGGTGATAAATTTTAACAAACATGAACCAAGCTATTAGCATAATGACACCATGCAGGCATTAATATCAACGGTTCAAAAACGATTGGTCTGAATTAACCTATACCCTGATTGATCCCAGTCAAACTAACAGGACCCGAGTTGTCTCGATTCCCAAGTCTACTACTTGCAGGATTTTGTATGTAATTCACGATGTATACTTCACTGAGGAAATGGGTGTCCTACTGACTGAAAAAATAGGGTCGATAATATTAAAAATAGGTCGGTAAATTTATATTAGAGATGGATTTTTTTGAAGTTGCAAGCAAGGAAAAAGGGTTGGTGGATTAGTATGAGTGGGTAAATAAAAGAGTGGATTGTAGCAGTGCTTACTTCCATGATTCGCAAATGAGAAGGTAATGTTGGTCCTTTGAAAGTGCAACTCCGTTTGCAAAGCCAAGATTGTCTAGTAATAATGAGATTTGGTCTGTTTTAGGATTGTAGTTGAGTAGCTGGCCGTGAGGAATGGCTTCCAGCACGTCAAGGTTCCATTCATGTAACCCATATTTGGTGCTCGCTACACTGAAATACAAGTTCCCATCTTTTGCTTCAATCACATCATCTGCAAAACTGATCCCGCACCGCCAATAAGTATTACTCGTATGTATGGATAATAATCTACTGTATTATGTAGGATATGTGAAGACAACAAAAGTGGAATAGACGGAGTTACATAGAAGTCAATTACTCCGTGAATATGAAAACTTACTTTATTTGTGACCCATTGAACTGGGACACTAGACTGGTTACACCATCCTCAGTTACCTTAAGCAAACCCTACAAATTCAACATTATTAGCATTTAGCAGGTTCAATTCAGATTAAAATGAAGGTGGATAGCACACGTATGAGAATGTATGTGGTGATGGGCGAATGTAATAGAAATAAGACTAACCAATTGGGTGTCACAAACAACAATACCACCGGCAGCCAAAGGAGCCATACCAAGTAAGCTGCCATTCTCTACCCATTTCCAATTCTCCAAAGACCCATTTTTATGCAATCTTTTTATCCATCCATCTCTTGTTGCTGTGTACACTATCCCTTCCTTGTCCACCCATACGTCTTCCGGCCCTTCTATTTCTCCTTCTCCAATTTTCGCCACTTCCTATTTTATTCAAACAATAAGCCTATAGTGCGGATTTAAAGGGCTGATGGGTGAACCCTCACCCCCATTAATCGGGAAGAACAATTAAGTATATATACTTATCTATGTCTTCATATTATATCAAAGTTTATGGATTGGTGGTAGAATTATTCTCTCACCATCAAATTAGCATGACATCAAGTCTCCACAACTACATTTTAAAAATTTTACTAATCACCCTGATTTCATACATCTTAGATCCGCTACTACCTATAGTAGGAACATGATTCACCACTAGAAACACACGGGATTGCTATCTCAAATTTTAAGAAGCAATCACAACACAGATTTTGTTGGTCGCTATTTTCGTCGCCTAGGTTGGAAATCGCGATTTTAATTGCTAAGTTTTAAAAAAACAATGGAAGACAGACACGCCATTACAGTTGGCGTGTATCTGTAATTCTGTATTGTATGTTTGCCCAAATATCTTTTCTTCAAACCTTTCCCATCTTCATCAACTAATTTTTTCTTTTTGCTTAATTTCTTCCATTATAAAACATCACCTTCATCATCTATCATCGTAAACAATTAAGCACCACCACAGTCCATAATCACCACCTCACCCCAACCTCTCTTGACGTGTATTCACTCAATCTTTACTCATCACAACAAATCCATTCAAACAAGAAATCCAACCCATAAATCCACTAATTATTAAAAAAAATGAAAGGAAGCAATAATAATTCTTCTCACTTAATTAAATTAGGCAGAGTGAGGTATGGTGGAATGTGAGGCGACAATGTAATAAGGGTACGGTGGGACAATATGGTGCAGTGCGGTGTGGTGGTCTGATGTTTGGTTGGTGGATATATGATAATGATATGAATAATGATTATGATGGTGATGAACCATTGAAAAAATAAAGAGAAAAATAAAGAAAACGTGGATTGTATAGAACTATTTGATTAGTAATTGAAATCATAAGCAAAAATAATTGATGATTAGTAATTGATGAATACAGAAAATGATGCGGTACAATTGTTTATTAATTGCTTAATATTTTGTGCGTTATTAAACATTAGTAAAAAGAAGAACTTAGATATCTGGGTTGGGTATAGGAATAAGAAATAAGGAATAAGGAAAGAGAGAGAGAGGGGTAAAAGGATGAGAAGTGTGCTAAAAAATCTGGCTAAAGAGACACGCAAAATGCAATGGTGTGTTCTCCATTTCTTTTAATTTTTTTAGTTTAATCGTAAACACTCCATTTTGAATGGCGTGTCTATCTCGTATTTTAGGTTCGGAATTATCTGAGTCTACGTGGACACCATTTAGACAAATAGTTTCAAAACCAACCTGTTATCACGGTAGTAGGTATAGCGTAGAAACTAAATAATAGAAAAAACAGTAAAGATCTTATCTGAAACGAAAGGTTGTGGCGTGACAAGCGTCACTGTCCTAAAGTTGATTTATGCCCCGTCTACTACACACGGCCTCAAATGGCACTCAACCCCCAGGATTACACAACCGCTGTTTCTCTGGTGTAGGCGGAGAAACAGATGAACAAAGCCAAGTTCGTTGCCAAAGAACCTTTAAGAATTATTTAGTAGACAGAAATATATAAGTAGGAGAGAAAGATTGCAAAGAAGAGAAAGTGATGAGACGAGTTGAGTGAGTTTTTGAGTGGTAGAGTGTGGGTTTATATATTGGTGAAAAATGTACGGTAAAACACTAAATCAGTCTCGTAAAAAGATAGATTTAGGATACTACGTAATCAATGTGGAAACTCCCACAAATCAAGTATGGAGGAATGCACAATCGACTCGGTACTCGCACAATGCGGTGTGGTGGTCTGATGTTTGGTTGGTGGATATATGGTAATGATATGAATGTTGATTATGATGGTGATGAACCATCTGAAAAAAGAAAGAGAAAAAAAAAAGAAGACGTGGATTGTAGAGAACTATTTGATTAGTAATTGAACTCATAAGCAAAGATAATTGATGATTAGTAATTGATGAATACAGAAAATGGTGCGGTGCAATTGTTTATTAAATGCTTAATATTTTATGCGTTATTAAACATTAGTAAAAAGGAAGAACTTGGATATGTGGGTTGGGTATAGGAATAAGGAATAAGGAAAGAAAGAGAGAGAGGGGTAAAAGGATGAGAAGTGTGCTAAAAAATCCCAAATTTACGGACACATAGTGAGTACAACCACAAAGGAGGTTTTACAGGATCTATATATATATAATTATTAGACTTAACAATATAAATGTAAGATTGTAAGACAAGGATTAATAAGGAAAGCTTATATTATAAGGAGATGATATATTTTACAAGAGAGAGTTTTATTGTGAGAGAATACACTTAGACTTAGCTTGGTTATGGCAAGCACCAAGCACCTCTATTTATAGTACAAGCTAGGTAGAATATTACAAGCATATGCCAATCACATCATTTTATTTGCACCATAAACCTAAAGCTTATATTATACACCATTGCTTTATTTAAGCTACTATTTAATTGTCATTCATGTCTCCCATTATTATTCTTTTGGCTAAAGAGACACGCCAAATGCAATGGTGTGTTCTCCATTTTTTTTTAATTTTTTTAGTTTAATCATAAACACACCATTTTGAACGGTGTGTCTATCTCGTATTTTAGGTTCGGAATTTTCCGAGTCTACGTAGACACCATTTAAACAAATAGTTTCAAAACCAACCTAAAACGATAAATATTTTTTTTTTGCGCATTATTTTAATAAATCGCTCCAAACAAACACTAGAATAACTAAAATCCATTCCATTTCAAACCTACCATCCAAATAGTAAAATCGAGAATAAAACATGATACTAACTTTTTAACTGGTTTAAATTTAAATAACATGTCAATGTATTTCTTCGTATGAATTATTAAGTTGCAACCCATGTTATATCATTATAAAGTCTAAGTCTTTGTGACAACAATTTAGCTGCTGTAACCTAATCTTTTTTCGGTCAGGTGATAACGAGTCGAGCTGAATTTTAGCTTGATCTTGATTGGTTTGTGCTCGTGAAACAAAACTTAAGTTCAAGCCGATCTCGAGTTTGAAATATTTGAGCTCAATCATTATCATGCTCGCGAACTTAAAACGGAGCTCGAACAAGCTCGAGCTCATCTCGAACTTATATATAATTGTTCAAATGTTTGTTTATCTTTTTTGTTTCTTTCGATACTTTCAATAACATGGTTTCAGAAATTTGACTTGGTTAATACAATCATGATAATATTTTCATAAAATATCGCACAAATTCGAGCCACGAAGACCGAGCTAATGTTAGCTCGACTTGACTCATTAAATTATCGAGTCGGCCCGAGGTCGAGCCAATCTCGCACGAGCGATGCTTTTACCAAACCGAGCACAAGCCGGTCGCTCGTTATCTGGTCTCGTTTACAGCCCTACTCGAGCACATGAATATAGTTTTGAAGGAGAGCGATAATAAGGAAGGTGACGAAAACAAAAGTTAAGTTTGAACCTGTAAGTAGGTGTTAGCCGGAAGAAGAAGATGAGTTTGGGAAGGCATAGGTAGATGAAATATTTGAGGTGAAATTGGTGAGTAATAATAAACTTGAAGAGCCAAAGCTCCCAAACATCCTATCATGAACAACGCAACGAGCTTTATTGAATCCATGCCTTAGTTAGTTTGGGTGAAACATGTAACAAGATAATGTACGTTGTGAAATCCTTTGTTATTAGGTTGGTATTATATTTAGATAAGATATGCACCAAAATGTCAGGCTCAACCGAATGAATTTATGATTATTCAACTCTTACTTGGACTCCTTTGGATGAATAATCCAATTTGGTCCCATCCGTGAGATAGTAATTGCCTTAACATCTAGTTGTACGTACTACGTACACGTAGAGTCGTAGACTGTGGAGGACTTAGGCCCTGTTCTTTCTGACTTTTAAGAGCTGAACTGAACTGAGCTGGATTGAATTGGGCTGAGTTGAACTGAATTGAACTGAACTGAGCTGAGCTGAACTGAATCGAGCTGAGCTGAACTGAACTGTACCGAGCTGAACTGAATTTAATCGAGCTGAACTGAACTGAGCTGAATGAAGCTGAAATTAATAGAAATAACTTAAGTTTAATTAAAGTATACTACTACTAATAATAATAATAATAATATGGTTGATAGGGAGGTCATGTTGCGTGAGGTGCGTAGTCAGTGTCCCGCTCTTTCTTGTTGGGTGGAGTTCTGCTATTCCCGACCTGCTCGTTTATATTATGGGGAGCATAGCTTGTGGTCTTGTCAGGGTGTTCAGCAGGGTGATCCTTTGGGCCCTTTGCTCTTTTCGCTGGTTTTACATCCTTTGGCCTGTAAGATTCGTGACTCTTTCGACTTGAGTCTGCAGGCTTGGTATTTGGATGATGACACTATTGTTGGGCATACCGTGGTTGTAGGGAAGGTTTTGGAGATGATTATGGTGGATGAGCCGCGATCGGGTCTTCATCTTAATATTGGCAAGACTGAGGTTTTTTGGCCTTCTGAAGACCCCCGAAGCCGGGATTTGGGTGTTTTTCCTTCTGATATTGCTCGCCCTTTGCGGGGTGTCCAGGTTCTTGGTGGCCCGGTGAGTGTGTGCCCTGATTTTTGCAGTGATGTTGTGATGGGGAGAGTGGCTCAAACTATTGGGCTCATGGACTCCGTCTCTCTGATTGATGATCCGCAGTGTGAGCTTCTTTTGCTCCGGGCCTGTATCGGTATCTCGAAGCTTTACTTCGCTTTGCGTACTTGTTCCCCTGATGCTTTCGGGTCCGCCGCGCCTATTTTTGACGCGGCTTTGCGTTCTCATCTAGAGCGTATCGTCACTGCTTCTGGACCAGGTTTTGGGGACTGGCAATGGCGGCTTGCCACCTTCCCCCTTTCCTTTGGTGGGCTTGGTGTGTATGCTGCCAGTGGGCAGTGACGTCATGCACTATGCTTTCCTGGCTTCTCGGTTGCAGTCTGTGGATCTGCAGTGCTCCTTCGGGTTTCAGGTGTCCTTGACCCCGGACCTTCTTTTCAATCAGCTTTGGGTGCTTTTGCTGCAGTTACGGGTTCTGATTTTCTGCGCAATCCTTCTGAGATCGCTGCCACCAAACTTATGAAGAAATTGGCAGATGTTTATTTCACGAGGGTTGTTGCTTCTGCGGAATCGGTTTTCTCTTTGACTCCTCGTCAGATTATGCTATGGAAGTCTCAGCTGGGAGGTCACTCATCTGATTGGTTGCGTGTGGTTTCGATTTCTGGTTTGGGACAGACTATGAATAGTAGGACTTACTGGTTCGTGCTTAATTATCGGCTGGGTGTTCCGTTGTTCTCGGTGTTCGTGCCTTGTTCTGCTTGTTCTCAGGTTTTTGATGGGGATATCTTCGGGGATCATGTTGTCTCTTATGTTAGTGTTGTTGGTGTCAAACATCGGCATAACCTTGTTCGTGATACTCTTTTGGATATTTGCTACCGGTCGGGGATCTCTACTGGTCGGGAGGTGGATATTGGGTTGCTCGATGGTGCGGGTGGGCCTTTGCGACCTGCTGATTTGCTGCTCTATTCTTGGGACCGGGGGGCGCGATATTTGTGTGGATTTGGTAGGGTCCTCTCCTTTGACTCAGTCGGGCATGGCTGATTTTGTGCCAGGAGGGGTGGTGGTTGATGCTGCTCGGAGGAAGTGCGCCAAGTATAGAGACTTGTGCGCGTCGCATAGTTATGGTTTCTTGCCTTTCTCCTTCTCTTCTTTGGGGGAATTAGGGGAAGATGCTGTTTCCTTGCTCAAGCGGATTCAGAAGTTTTCTGTGTCCCAGGATGCCGGATCGCGACACGCTGCTTTTATTTTTTCTCGCCTTAGTTTTGCTATTGCTAAGGGAGTGGGCGCCCAACTAGTTTCGTGGGTGCCCACAAATTTCATGTAATTTTTCCGTTATTTTTAATAAAAGTTCCCGGTTTTTATAAAAATAATAATAATAATAATAATAATAATAATAATAATAATAATAATAATAATAACAATAATATAAAAAAAAATGTTTGATTAATACAAATTTGCGATTTTTTAAAAAACAATTATATTAAAAAAAAATATTAATTTTTAGGTATTTTTTTTGTAATCAACTGTAATGGATTTGCTTTTTTTCTTTTCTTGTGTTTTAAAATTAACAAAAGCAACATTTGAATATTTTACGTCTAATTAACATTAACTAGTTTTGTGACCCGTGAAATTCACGGGTTGTTTTGTTTCTAGTGTCATATTTTAGTGATTTAATATCATAACATACTACGATCAATCAACTTACGATTTCCGTGTTTCGAGGGTTGTATAAAGTCAATTAGTCTTTTTAACACAATGTACCAGGATTTATAGTGTTATAAATATCCCTACCAAAACTAAAATAAATCAATGTAAGCTAAGATAAAATAGTTATATAGGTATTCATATAATTACATTACACAAAACTATATTATGGTCAAGCAAGGATCTCCAGTAATGAAGCACCATCACAAATTAGATATTAAAATTTCATCTATTATTAAAATCACATAAAACACACATTATGAATCTTATGTCAAAAGTGACATTTCACAACCCCCAAAATATTGTTACTAATTCAATAATAAATTGCGGAACCAAGAATTTTTAAGGAGCAACTTGAACAACTATTGGATCATTATTAGGCCGAATATTTCGTCTGTTAAACAATACCTTTGAGTAGCTCAACACCACAAATAATCTTGATATTCCTAAATGAGAACAAAACAAACAAATACGTGAAAGTGAAAATGTGATGAACGCTTCATAACCTAGTGATACTTCCATAAAAAAATTAGTTACTAATTTAAAATCTTAATACACTTAGCTTGATGAAAATAAAATGATAGGAAATATTACTAACACATTCGTCTACTGACGATAGAGATGAGAAAAAAAATTGGCTTGTAAATCTTGCCTTCAATTTCATATATAAAGGTGCATTTTATGACTTTTAAATATCTTTTTTTGATTATTGTCAAATTTAATATATTCATAAATATGGATCAAGGTTCATGAATTTTGAGCATAATTTTTTCATTATTATCAAGTTCAATATAGGCATAAATATGGATTAAGTTCATGACTTTTGAGCATTTTTTTCATTATTATAAACTTTAAAATAGACATAACTATAGAACAATGAAAAAATGGAATCTAAAGGTTTGTTTTATTATTATAATTTATTTATTTAGTTTTTTAATTTTTCACATTTGTCATGTCACATTTAATTTTCCATGTCATATTTAATTTGTCATGCCACATTAATTAGATATTTTAGGTAGCCTTTTAATAAGATTTTATGTCTCCTGACGATAGAGATGGGAACAAATTTGGCTTGTAAATTTTGCCTTCCATTTTAAATATATAAACAATTGAAGGTGCATTTTATGACTTTTAGGTATACTTTTTTTCATTATTGTAAAATTTAATATATGCATAAATATGAATCAAGGGTTCATGAATTTTGAGCATTATTCTATCATTATTATCAAGTTTAATATAGGCATAAATATGGATTAAGTTCATTACTTTTGAGCATCTTTTTCTCATTATTATGAAATTTAAAATAGACATAAATATAGAACAATAAAAAAATGGATTCTAAGGGTTTGTTTTATTACCATAATTTATTTATTTAGTTGCTTTTTAATAAAAATTCACATTTGTCATGTCACAATTAATTTGCCATGTCATATTTAATTTGTCACGTCACATTATTTAGATGTTTTAGGTACCCTTTTAATTATATTTTATGTCTACTGACGATATAGATGAGAAAAATTTTGGCTTGTAAATATTGTCTTCCATTTTAGATATATAAACAATTGAAGGGGCATTTTATGACTTTTAAGTATCCTTTTTTCATTATTATCAAATTTAATAAATGCATAAATATGGATCAAAGTTCATGAATTTTGAGCATCATTTTTTCATTATTATTAACTTTAATATAGGCATAAATATGGTGATGGTTAATAAACACATGGAAAAAAATATATATTAGAGATGATTAAACATATATAAAAAAAACCCCTCCCTAAAAAACCTCCCCCAAAAACTCTCTAAAAACCCTAACCTCCACCAATTCGGGGGCTTCCATCGATTATCAATTGATCGATGGTAAGCCCCAAATTTATATTGAGTTGCAATTAATAGTATGTCTATCTTTAATCTATTCAATAAAAGTCTCCCTTTTGGTGAGAATCGTTTTTCCGTCCCTTATTTCAGGGTTTTCGTCCCTTATTTCGGGGTTTTGTCCTTTTATTCGTGGTTTAGTTTCATCTATAATATTGTCAAGAGTAGTTCGTTGATGGTTCGTAGCGTGTTGTTTCAAAGGGTACAAGTAATTGGTCGACGATCTTTGGAACCAGTCAGATTTATGTTTTATCTCATAAATCAAACGAAGGATCCCCTCAAAAGCTACATGAAGATAGCGATAATAGGACGAGCCGAATTGTCAGATGTTGTTTTGAGATCCCTAGTTTATAAGAAAATTGTTTTTCTTTGGTTTTCATTAGATTTGTTTTCAATTATACTTATTCTCTGTAAGTGCCGTATGGCATTCTATTAATGAATTGTTCTTTGTTTCAAAAAAAAAACATATAAATCGAAAAAATATTAATTCAAGTATGTTTTTCGAAAAAAGTATAATATCACAATTCACAATTACACAACGCTATGCATTTGCTAACAAATTGATGTTTAAACACCATCAACCACAACCTAAAAAAAGTAGTAATATAAATGATATAAAAAAAACATTAAAGAAGACAAATAATGGGGGTTGGGGAAAAAATGAATTGAAAATGCAAATGACATAATTAAAATGATTAATAATTTCATGATGATTTAAAAAGTAAATTGTGGAATTTTAAAAGGTTTTTTATTCGATTTTTTAAATTTATTTTATCATTAATTGTGAAAGTAAGTTTTGATTGTGGAGCTAGCAACACAAGCTAATTATTTGATCTATTTATTTTAATATATGTTAGCAATGCCATATGGAATAAAATGACACCCAACTTGCATTTTTAGTTATATTGTAATAATTAGCTATTCCATAATGGTTCAATAAGTAAATTGTGGAATTTTAAAAGGTTTTTTTATTCAATTTTGTAAATTTATTTTACCATTAATTATAAGAATATGTTTTGATTGCGGAATTGAAAATATAAGCTACTTATTGAAGTTTTTTTTATGTATGTTAGCAATGTCATATTGAGTAAAAATGACACTCAAGTTGCTTTTCATACATAAATCAATTAGGGAAAAAAATGATTGAAAATAAAGTAATACTCTCTTAAAAAGCGCGAATATACAACATAGGCTTTTCTTGGATCTCTCAAACAACCTGCAGAATATTAAAAGTAAACACCAAACAAATCAATATATAAACATAACATGAAAATTATACGCATATGAAAATCAAAGAGTTAAACAAATGATGAGGATTGTGGTTGGTTTATATGAGCTTTATAATGAAGCTAATTTACCTACAAATTAATACTCGTATAAAAGATGAATAAAATAACAGTTTTATATAGAAACACCATGATTTACCGACATAAAAAAGGATAATATAAAAACATTGAAAAAAGTGTAGGGAAATTTAGTAAATTACCACATAACAATAAAACATGGTCATGACATTAGAGTAAACCTATAAAAATACAACAAAATAAATAAAGAAGATAATAACTTTATAATGAAGTTAATTACCTGCAAATTAATATAGAAGATGAATAAAATAACGGTTATAGGGAAATACCATGATTTTACCGACATAAAAAAATAATAATAAAAAAATTGAAAAAAAAAGTATAGGGAAATTAGTAACTTACCGCATAACAATAAAGCTTGGTCATGACATTAAAGTAAACCTATAAAAATACAACCAAATGAAGAATTTAGACTTGAATTACCAATGTAACCTACAAATCAAGAAAATAAAGTGGATATGAAGCTAAAAATGTACTCATTAAAAATAATAGATAATAGGGAGGATGAAGAGTTGAAAGTAAATACAAATTTATAATGATAAGAAATAGGAAAAGTAGAAGTAGAGTTAACCCTATTAAAATATTTTGAATGTGACATTATTATTATTATTATACTAAAAATGTCAAATTAATTTACCATGTCACAATTGAATTATGGTCATGCCAAATCACATGCCATGTCACATTTACGTGGCTTTTTTTCATCCACGTGGCATTGTCAACATGTCATTTTTTGCTTAACCTTTTAATAATATTGTATAGATTTTTTTTTTTATTATCTAAACATTTGACGTCTAAATGTGGTAAATGTGGTAAATGTGGCATGTATTTTATTTTTTTTATTATCTAAACTGTAACATCCCGTATTTTCGTGATTTATATTTAAAGACTTTTAATTATTTTAATTAATAAAATATAATTCTAAAGGTTTCAATTATTGTTACGGGATAAAATAATATTTTAATATTTGATGTTAATCCACTTTAAAATAACACTTTAATGATTATTGATAAGTTAATTTTTAATGTTCCGTTAAGATCCGTCTTGAAAACCTTAAGTCCTTAAGACGAATATAACATGGAAACTTAAAGTCCGTCTCAACAAACCCGTTTGTGTTTTCCAACCCGTTTTCATAAAACGGAAAGGGCACATCTTGTACCCTACTTAAACCCTTAGTCGACATTTCCATCCTCAAGAACAAAAACCCACTGACATTGCAATTCCTCTAAAAACCTCCATAATCTTCATCTTCTTCACCTATTTTCTCCTTCATCTGTTCATCAAATCAAGGTAACAATAACATTTTCGGAATCCTTGCGAGATTTCCAAGACATCCGTCTCTTTCAATTTCATTTTCGTTCAACTTGAAAAAGGGGCTGTTTTGTGTAATTTCCGTTTTAGCATCTAAAAACCCGTTTTCTTTGTTGTAGGAGAAGACTTAGAGGATCTTGGTGTTGGTAGTTTCCTTATTGAAGAGGATCATGGAGCTTAATCGCATTTAAGGTGACGATAATGAGATAACTCGGCCTTGTTGTGAATATTAGCAAGTTTTGTTGTGTTTCCTTAATGTTTCTGATTTTTGGTTTGAGAATGATGTTAATGGACTTAGAAACATGCTTAGGAATGTTTTATTGTGATGAATTCATGCTTGTTGATGTTTATATACTCATATGTTGTTTTTCTGAAAATTTACATGTTTTGCGACGGATACTTGTTATAACCGTATTGAGGATTGTTATGGGTTTGTTTGCTGATAGATAATGATTTTAGATGGTTCATGATATAGGGTAAATCTTACATGTAGCAATTGTTAGGCTTGTGTGTCGAATTGACGAGTTTTGAATAAGCTGGAAAACGCGAAAATGTCGAACAGGCTCTCTGAGCCGGTCGACCGACCGGCCGCCGGTCGACCGTCTGGGAGCACCTTCTTGTGTTTTTGCGAAATTTTGAAGGTAATAGGCTTGGACTGCCAGCCGGCCGACCGGCTGGTAGTCTCTTGTGTTGTTTTGCATTTATACGAGAACATAGGTAGAAGGGAGCCCAGCCGGCAGACCGGCCGCCTGCCAGCCGGCTGGGAGTGCATTTGGGGTATGGTTGTGATTTGTGAAGGCGTGGGAATGGGGTTCCCAGCCGGCCGACCGGCTGCCTGCCGACCGGCTGGGAGTCCTTGTGTTGTTTTGTTTTGAAAAGAAAGTGTAGGCTGAGAGGACCACCAGCCGGCCGACCGGCTGCCTGCCGACCGGCTGGGGGCCCCTGTAAGCTATATTTTGGAATTCGTAATTCGTTCGTAACTTTTAAACGGTTGATCGGTTTTGATTGAAACTCGTTTTGTGTACCTTTGATATGTATTTGAGGTCCCCGAAGGATGGGCGACACTATATTGGGTTCGGGAATGGAGAGAGGATAGAGACCCCCCGGTCGGGTAACCGAAAGGGAAACCGGCTCTCCCTCAACTTAGTTCCCGGGGTCAATTAAGTGTTGATTAGAAGTTAAGAAAGTAGAACTATAGATTAGTTCCTAGACTTGGATGATATTGTATTGATGCGTATTAAGGTATGCCTTAAGCTGTCCTCTGAGCTTAATACGTGAGCTGTTTGTCATATATGGGGATATGCCTTAAGCTGGCCTCTGAGCCCTATATGTGTATGTTTGTCGTGTCTGGGACATGCCTTAAGCTGGCCTCTGAGTCCAGACATGTATGTGGTGATCGCGTTGGAACATGCCTTAAGCTGGCCTCTGAGTCTGACGAGTAGAGCAGCTGCACAACGGGGCATTTAGGTCGTAACACCTCACCCGGAGTGCAGATGTTTGATGCTAGGATATGCCTTAAGCTGGCCTATGAGTTTAGTATCTTGTGATGTAGTGAAGGGACATGCCTTAAGCTGGCCTCTGAGTCCTTTACTTTTGGATGCTAGTCTATGCCTTAAGTTGGCCGCTGAGTCTAGTGTCTTGCTGATTGGCAGGTCCATGCCTTAAGCTGGCCTCTGAGTCCTTGCTTGCTGAATGTTTTGGTAATTAGGTTATGTCTTAAGTTGACCGCTGAATCTTCTTACTTGCTGAATGTTTTTGGTATATAGGTTATGTCTTAAGCTGACCGCTGAACCTTATACTTGCTGAATTTATCTGCTTGCCTAGTGTTGGTACAGTGTCAGATATAGATGTGTCTACTGATGTTTCAGATGCTGTGGTTGAGGAGTCTTATATTTGACTTTAGTATTGTTCATCCAAGGCATTGGATGACTCTTTGATCGGTTTCATAAATAGTTGGACTGAAAGACCCCCCGACTGGGTAACCAGTAGGGAAACCGGCTCTCCTTCCTAACGGTTTATGAAGTTGGGTTGAGAGCCATGCATTAGTATCGCATGATAGTATGAGAACAGTTGATGAGATGTTTATGCTTCACATTTTTATATATGTTGGAGTATTCTGTATTGCTTTATGTGTTACGTGTCGTTACAAAAGGTGGCTAGGAGAACTCTAGTCACTCCCCACTGATTGTGGCGTACATGTTTTCATGTATGTAGGTACATGCAGGTTGGATCGGGGTTCACACGAGAGCTAGCGAGTGATGATCCTTTCATCATATGACATTATCAAATACTTCTATAATAAAACCATGATAAAGAAAATGAGAAGTAAATAAGCACTTACACTTACTAAAATATGAGATAAAAGAGATGTAAAAAATGAAAAAAATAAATGTTCGAAATGGGAGATGAAAACTCACGGCAAAGAGGAGAAGAATGAGATATTTTGTTTAGTGTTGGGTAAGTTGTGACTTGTAGAGTAAACAAGTAGTGTAGGCTTAAGATATTAATTTAAGATATTAGGCACATGCCTATTAAGACCTTGGGTACCAAGGAACAAATTTTTCAACTTAGCATGTGCCTAGGTAATGATTACACAAGGTGGTTGATGATTACATAAGGTGGATGAAGTAGTAACGGATGAGTTTCTTGTCGGCGGATTTCTACGACAGTCTTCCGTATTTTGGGCATAATTTCCTCCCCACACTTGCGATTAAGGTTATTTTGGTGGCGTTGGAAAGCTAAGAGAAAGAGTTAAAACTTTTATTTTATAGGCGAGAGGCAGAAATGCGCTTAAAATATCTTAAAATTAGCATCAAGGACAAAGTAGTTATTCGCAAGTTTAATGAGTGTAAGTTTAAGATGGGTATATGGATTTCATTGTCGAAAATGATAGATTTTAGATGAGATTTTATTTAATATAGATCATTCTTATTATTTAAAATAAGAGGTTAAATATATAGGATAATATAAAAATTACGGGGTGTTTGGGTAAATCTTACATGTAGCAATTGTTAGGCTTGTTTGTCGAATTGACGAGTTTTGAATAAGCTGGAAAACACGAAAATGTCGAACAGGCTCTCTGAGCCGGTCGACCGACCGGCCGCCGGTTGACCGGCTGGGAGCACCTTCTTGTGTTTTTGCGAAATTTTGAAGGTAATAGGCTTGGACTGCCAGCCGGCCGACCGGCTGCCTGCCGACCGGCTGGTAGTCTCTTGTGTTGTTTTGCATTTATACGAGAACATAGGTAGAAGGGAGCCCAGCCGGCAGATCGGCCGCCTGCCAGCCGGCTGGGAGTGCATTTGGGGTATGGTTGTGATTTGTCAAGGCGTCGGAATGGGGTTCCCAGCCGGCCGACCGGCTGCCTGCCGACCGGCTGGGAGTCCTTGTGTTGTTTTGTTTTGAAAAGAAAGTGTAGGCTGAGAGGACCACCAGCCGGCCGACCGGCTGCCTGCCGATCGGCTGGGGGCCCCTGTAAGCTATATTTTGGAATTCGTAATTCGTTCGTAATTCGTTCGTAACCATCGAAACAAATGCCCATCAACTTTAAGAGCTTATCACACATCCGATCACGAGGAATCACACCGAAACTCGCATCATCCACAACACCCTTCTTATAAAGAAGCTCGGACACCCACATCCCATATGGAATGTCGATTGTCGAGCAAAATTTCTCCTTGATGAGAACACTTGACACATGACAAATCTTGTTGCATATTAGAGAAGCTAAATCAATCTTATTACCCTCCAACCAATTGTAAACAATCACGGCTTCAACACTCGATAACTTGTCCCGACCACCCCTTCTAGGCAACACCGTATTCCACAAAAAAATTGACAAACAACTTCAATTTAGGGCTAAAAGACGCGGTCAACAGGGGAGTATTTTCCGTGGCATCCTCATCAAAATACTTCTTGATCACCATCTTTTGATCTTTCAACACAACACTCCACTCCTTTGTAAGATCAAGATTAAGACCGTCTTAATCGAGTTTAAAGATTTCACAAATTTCAGATTTAGATACCAACACATCCGTGCCATTAACAACCGCACGCAACCCTTCCTCACAACCCTTAACAGACGCAAAGAACTGAACAAGTTCAATCGGAAATATCAAACCAGAAAAGTTACTAATATAATCCCAACCTTGAAATTTCAAGAACTCCTTAAAGAACCCTAGAGACTTCAAATTTTCGACCCAAGATGTCGGATAATATCGACCCGCATGAATAGAGTAAGGAAGGACACGATCGATTATCATACCTTCATTCTTGGTCATTCGAACCTTCTCGAGACCCTCTCTTGTGGCTTCCAGGGAGTATTCACGAAACAGAGGACGAGAATTTTTCGTACTTGAACCAAGTTCTTGCATGTCTTCAGAAACGGATGAAGAGGTTCGGTTGAGTTTACGTCGTTTTCCGTTGTCTGGTGTCGGAGCAGAGGTAAAAATGGGTGTCGGAGATGGTGGAGGTGATGGTGTTGGTGAAGGTGGAGATGGATTTTTGTTTTGAGAGCGGGTTGCACGGGAGGGAGGCATCATTGTTGTGGCGGATGTTCGGATTTTTATGGTGGTTTGTCGGATTTTAATGGAGTTTTGGGTAAGTAATTTTGGAGGTTTTAGGGAGAGTGTGGGAGTGAGTGAGGACGGTAATAATGGTTGAATGTGGTGGTAAGTTTGGTTAGTGGTAGTGGTAAATGAAGTAGTTGAGGTAATAAGTGGGGCTAGGGTGTAGGGACACGTGTACGGCAATGGTGGGTTGTAGTGGGGTAAGTATCCACACGGTTAACGTGTTAAGGTAAGGTTGTTTTTCCTTTTTTTTTTTTATTTGAATAATATGTAACATTAATATGTATATGTATATATATATTATAAGGTAGATTATAATATGTATCGTATTATTATTGTGAGATTAAGTTGTGCACACACGCATATATGAATTGCATAACATAAATATGTTCACATAGTTTATCATCGAATACATACATACCCATGCAGCGGAGTATACGGACACAGTCATATAATCTCATCTAAACCGTAGTTAATCATTGGGTTATATTTTCTTTTAAGATTTGATTAGGTGCCACCGATTAAACCAATTTCCAATCGCAAAGTCTCAAAACGTTCTCTAGCTAATGGTTTAGTGAAGATATCTGCCCACTGTTTTTCCGTGCTACAAAATTCCAATTTTACATTTTTCTTTTCAACATGGTTTCGTAAAAAGTGATGTCTAATTTCAATATGCTTAGTTCTCGAGTGTTGGGCTGAGTTTTTAGATATAATTATAGTACTCGTATTATTACATAAAATAGGCACACATCCAACATCAATACCATAATCATGTAACTGTTGCTTTAACCATAAAATTTGAGAACATACCAGTGCGGCTGCAATATATTCTGCTTCGGCAGTTGAGAGAGCGACAAAATTTTGTTTATTGGATCCCCAAGATATTATGCAAGGACCTACAAAGGTAGCAAGTTCCGAGGTACTTTTTCTGTCTAAAGAGCATCCTGCATGATGCCCGTCGTTGAGGGCACCAAAGATAAGATTTATAATTTCCTAGCTTTGACTATAGATAGCGAAAGTCAGGTTCGAACCACAGACAGGTGGGGAATGTTTATTGTTTGATGTCAATGTTTTAAGGTAACAAAAGTGGGGGTTTGATTGATTGTTACTAAGTCTAGAAACAAATATAAGAATAAAAATAGTAAATAAAGATGAGAATAAAACTATAGTAAAAGAGATGCTAGGATGTTTGGGTAATAAATAGCTAAGATAGTATAAATCCTAAGTCAACATGTATTGCAATCGCGTAAGGGGTGTAACACATCCTTTAGGTCTATGCTACCTAATAGCTCCTTTCGGCCTATGCTATTAGTTCCTAGGTCTCACAATTATTGGGTGTCAACAATAAGGGTGATTCCTAAATCCTAGGTCACATACCTTTCAGTCTTGAGTAACCTAGCCGTCTTAAAACGTAAACCAATGCCCTTCCCGTATCTTTCAATCTTGGGTATGTCATTACTAACATCCTACAAGTCTCCCTTTGGTCTCATTGTAGGTTATTATAGATTACGAAATAAAGCAAAACAGAATTCATACGCAAGTCGGTCGACCGACCAGCTACCCCGGTCGGCCGACCTCCTGCCTGCAACACGTCGAATTGAGAATTTATACTACCTACGCATATTTACTCCCTACATCCTAACATATGAAATTAGCTACTCATGACTATTGAAATAATAATAAAAACAGGAGTAAACATGGAAATCAAGATGAACATCAATCTAAACATGCAATGACAATAAAGGCTTGCGATTCTAACTTAACCGTATGCAATAATTCTAAACTAACAATAATAAAACAAAAATTAAGAGAGGATCGAATTACCGGAAATAGGATTAAGGCAGAAAAGAACGAACTTTATTGATTATGGTTGAAAGATTGATGATGAACAATGTATAAAAACTAAAGCAAAAGTATTGTGATGATTTGAGAACTACATTAAAAGATTGAACTTACTACTACAAAACTTGGTAATTAACTTGGTCTAAAACTGAATGATAAAACTTGATATCTAACCCTAATCACGTCATTGGCTTAAATATGCGGAAAAAATAGAGTTTCCTACTGACTCAAACACTTCAATGGGCTTTCGGAAAGCTTCTGGGTCTGCGCAGAGGTCGGTCGACCTATGTTGTAGGTCGGTCGACCTAATGTCGGGCTTCAGTGATTTCCAGACTTTCCATAACAGAGGCTTGGTCGGTCGACCCAGTTAGTAGGTCGGTCGACCTTAATTCCTGTAGGATTGCCTTGATTTTGCCTTGGTTTGACTTCTTGGCACTTGTTTAATGTTTCGAGTTGACTTCTCTTCGTTCCTTGGTTATGAAAGATCCCGAGGGCATAAATTTGGTATAAAATTGTCCCTTTTCCGCATAAATCTGCAAAAGTGCATAAAAACACGAAAGTAGACAATTGTTGAGAAATAAAGGCTAAAACATAGTAAATGAGCGACAAAATGCGTGTAAAAATAGATGAAAAACATCATAAAATAGACACGCATCAAATTCCCCAAACCAAACCTTGCTTGCCCTCAAGCAAGAAATAGACTCGATCTTAACTAATGGAACGATTTCAATCTCAGAGCGAAATTTACATGTGAGCCTATACCAATGCCAAGTACAAAATGAGAAAGTATTTAAATCATGCAAACGAGTTATGGTGTTGTCAAATTTTGCAAAACCAGAGACTATAGAGACTTTATACCATGGACTCTCGCGGTACGCTCGAGACACTCATGAAGCAAAGGGTGAGTATATGTAGAAGATATAAAGAAGTATATTGTAATGACACTCACCTAACTGCGACCCATGAAAACACGCTTGCAATCTAACATGAACAAGAATTCTACAACTATGTATAAACACACTCATCAAGTGACTCGGATACATGCAATTGAGGTAATGAAAGATATGTGAGGTGAAAGGTAAAAAGTGGTTAATATGTTTTTGGATTTTTGGGGTTAGTAGCCAAGCTAGTAAAACCGTTTCCCAACAACAAATTTCACAACTTTTGATATTAAGAAGGTGCTCTTTTTGTAGCACACTCTCACATTATAAATAAGAAAGGACTCCCAAATATTTTGAATGAAGTACGAGAGTGATAACACATAAAAGAAAGGGATTTCAGAACGAAATTTTGAATTTCTGATGCTGTCAGTTGGTCGGCCGACCTATGAAGGTGGTCGGTCGACTGACTTCTGTACGTTTTTGATTTTTTCGTTTTTCCTTTCTTTCTTTCCTTTTTCTGAACTTTTCTGTTCTTTTCCTTTTCTTGCTTTCTTTCTTTCTTTTTCTCTTTTTGCTCAAGTTAGCATACAAACCAAGATGCCTCAAAAAATAATCCAATGACCACAAATACTAGCTTGGAAGGGTAGGCTAAGTATGGGATGTAGTTTTGGGGGAATAAAAATGCAATTTTGGCTATGTAAGGCTTATGGGTAAATAAGAGAAAAGGGATCCCAAATGCACCTATCGAGACTCACAAAACGAGATAGTAAACAAGTATATAGCAATTCAAGTTCATGATTATGCATATTGATGTAACATGTTCCAAGGGGAGTACTACTCACATCCTAGAAAACTGGTTTAAAAATGAAACCAGGAAATAGGCTCTAAAAAGTCAGAATGTATAGTAGGTTGCCAAGATATAAGTCAAGTCTCAGGATATACAAATTGACAAAAACTCGTAGATATGCAAAAGACTCTCATACTAAAACAAGTTAACAAGGCAAGGTAAAGGCATAAACATGTAAGATAGCAAAATCTTCCTTGAAATACTCTCGTTCCGACTCGACCTATATGCTAAAATAAACGTGCATTTTTGAAATTTTTGAATTTTTCTATTTTTTTGGATTTTTGTATAGGTAAGGAAAATAAAGAAGAAAAAAAACAATGCAATATATAAATGCAATAAACGTGTGACGAAATGCAATAGAACAATGCATGTGACACGAAACCATTCCCCAAACCAACCCGCACAATGTCCCCATTGTGCATTAGCCTAAGCAAAGGTTTCATAAAATTAAAGGAACAATGCAAGGGAAATAAAAACCAAGAAAAAATGGAAAGAACTCACTGGATTTTCAACTGCATGAGAAAAACCTCCCAAAACCAGCGTAAGTTGGGAGGTTTTGGTGGCCAGCAATGCCACGCCAAGTACATTTGATGGTTGCAAAATTCCCCAGGAAAATAAGAGTGTTCTGTGACAGGTGGGTAGGACGGCCGACCTACGTCTCTGGTCGACCGACCGTCCTGCAAACTGCAGGAATTCCAGAACTGCAGGGGTCAGGTCGACCGACTGGTGTTACTGGTCGGTCGACCGTCACTGCTGCACAACGGCCTTCTTTTCTTCGGAAATAACTTGTATTAGCCAAGTCATTCTCCCTCAAACCTGGCAAATCATATAAATACGCACCCAGCATGTGCGCAAGATCCCATAACCAAGTCTAGATGTCTTAACTACGCAAACAAAACGAAAGAGTTCTAAAACTTAAAGCAAACAAAATTAAAAAGTCTCAACAAAACAGAAAGTAAATTGTCTTAAGAACTTAAAACTGAAACAACTATCCGCTAAAGATGCGGAAAATCTCAGACCACGGTTTTTGGCGATATGCCGTAGTCTCTACCGTGTTTGCTTGAATGGCAAAACACATCTCCTCTCCGTCGCAAAGCATATGCGACGGACTCTTCTCTTGTGCTTATCTTCTCCTTCTTTTGTCCTCCTCATCGGCAATGTCTGGATCCTCATCCTCCTTGTAGCTTAGGATCCCTAGTCCTCCTCTTTGCATAGTAACCTCCTTCACCATGGTCTTCTCCACATTAATTCCTGCATCATGTAAAATAGAAACATCCTCCATATTGCTCCCAATTTGGGGCGGAGGCACTACAAGAATACATAAAACAGGCGAGGAATTTGGCGACTGAAGACAGTCGCCAAATATAATTTGGCGACTGACATCAGTTGCCAAAGTTCTGTCGCAAGCCCTAGTCGCCAAAAAAAAATTGGCGACTGTTATCAGTCGCCAAATTTGGCGACTGAACCCGCAGTCGCCAAATTTGGCGACTGAACCCGCAGTCGCCAAGTTTGGCGACTGAACCCACAGTCGCCAAAGTAGGGAAACTGGCGACTGAGAACGTAGTAGCCAAATTGGCGACTGAGAGGACAGGTAGTCGCCAATTTGGCGACTGAAGCAATGCGGGAGTCGCCATTTTGGCGACTGTAGGATAGTCGCCATTATTGTTTATTCAGTCGCCAATTTCAGTTTTTTCCAGTAGCTTTTCCAGTTTTGGCGACTGACTGCAGTCGCCAAAACCACCATTTCAGTCGCCGAATTGGCTGGTAATTTTCATGTTATTTTCGTTTTGATCTAGCCAAATCTCGTATTTAGTCATCCCAATACTCAATGAAAACCTGCAAACAGAAAATTGCAACCCATTTGCGCGAACCGCACCTTTTGAAACACCAAATTATCATTTATTAAAAAATGAGAACATTATCCAACTACAAGCTAAACTGACGAAACATTAACCAACTTCAAGCTAAACCAACTACATTATCCAAGTTCATTATCCAACCTTAAGCTAAACCAACTACATTATCCAAGTTCAAGCTAAACTAACTAAAACTTATCCAACAACCTAAGCTACAAATCCCATGCCGGCTCCACTACCACCACCCTTAACATGAGGATCGTTGGGGTCATACCGATATTGTGGACCGGGGTTGCATTGTGAGAAAAAGTTCTCCATGGCCTCCATGCGCTCCTTTATCAACCGAAACTGTTCATCTCTTTCTGAATTCACTCTTCTTTATTCAGCGAGTTGAGTCTGTAGTTGACTCACAAGAGCCGGCTCATATGTTTGTCGAGGCTCATATGAGGATCTTCTGGCCGTTTGTTTGAAGAAGACACCATGGGCCTTTCCGGTGCCGTACACATTTCCCTTCTTATATCCCTTGACCAAATTAAACCAAATCTCATTATCTGGTACTTCGGGATGTTCTTCTTTTTCAGGCTCGAATGCTTCCTACATTAGTTGACAAAAAATTACCATCATTAGTTAACATAAATATCATTAGTTAACAATTCAAAACTATCTTAAGTAAAAAATCTTACATATAAAGCTTTGTCTTTTGGCTTAATCCAAATTCTCTCATTCTTAGCGTTCACCCTGGAATGTGTGGCAAGGAACAGTTCCGGGACCGTCGCAAGAGGATCATCAGTCAACATATCATCTGGTTGATCAGCTGACTGATCAGCTGACTGATCAGCTGACTTCTTCTTTTTATTCTTCTTCTTATTCAGCTACATACACGAACAAAATTCAATGTTTGCTTAGGGAAATTATTATTACCAATATTCAAATAAACGAGCTAAATAAATAAGTGTTAATATGAAAACTTACACCAAAAAGTATGTCCAAAAATGACCGTGAACCAGCATGATGGGTAGGCTCAGCCATTCCATCCTACTTGCCTCCCCTTTTGTTCATGGCCTTCTTTGCCGATCTGGCTCGAAACTCTGGGGTATCACGCCGATTCAGAAGACCCTCAAGCGCCTCACCTACAACAATGATAAATTATGTCGTTATTAGTGAAATTTTCATCCTTTAATCAATACAATTGACAAATAAAGGTAATTGTATAGATATACCTTTAAGATGTGAGGCCTTTCCCCTTTTACCAATCTTATAGATATTGTCTTTGTATCTAGATGCTCCAACATCGCGGTACCTCCTATTGACAGTAGACTCTAATTCAGGCGGCCAGTAAAAATGTAGCTGCAAAAATATAACATTAAGTATTAGTTGAAAAACTATAACAGTGAGTAAAATAAGTAATTAATAAAAAGGATTTTGGTTACCCGAAAGTTATTAAACCAGGCTTTTTTTGAGCTTCACTAGCTTCTGTCCAATTAAGGGGCACAGGACCTAACAAAGATGACTTTGTGCTGTTGGTTACACCTCGAACAGCGGTCTGATGATTAAACCTGAAACATATATAAATTGTAACTTATAATAACTAGCCATTTATTAGTAATAAAATGAATAATTACAATTTAATAAAACTTACCAAAATCCTGCTGGATCAAGTATCTTCTTGCGATCCTGTGTGTACTGAATCTGTATACGTGTGTCCTCCTCAGATTCGCTCTGAACCAACTCCTCCTCCTCCTGCTGCACGGCGGGCTGACTTTGCTGACGACTGTGCCCGCCTCGCTGTCTTCCTCTACCTCCTGCCATCTACAATCATATAAATAAAAGTATTAATACTTACAAATCAAACATGCATAAAATAAATGATTAATACAAATATGAACAATATATAATAACATGACCAAATACAAATATGAACAATAATAACAAATTTGGACTACAGTACTATACCAAATTAATCATCATCTTCATCATCCTCATGATCAACATCATCCTCATTATCCTCAGTATCCTCATCCTCGTCCTCATCCTCATCCTCATCCTCATCCTCATCCTCATCCTCTTCCTCTTCCTCTTCCTCATCCTCAGCTCTCACTTCATCTAATTCCTCCCATCCTTCAACCAACTCATCAAAATTATTAATCTCAACATCCTCCTCCTCTTCCAAGTCTTCAAACTGTTCATTCTCATTTTGGTCAATGACTTCGTCTGTTGGAGGCAAAATTGTCCCATTTGATACTATTTCTTCTTGAAAAAATGTGGTATCAACTTTTGATCGTGCCTTTGTCTTAATGACTGCCCACCATGCCTTACTATTTCTATCATTTGTCGTGCTTGGATAGGAAGCGAAATACACTTGTTGAGCCTGATGTGCTAGTATAAATGGATCATACTTAGAGTATGTTCGGGTACTATTCACTTCCACAAGCTTGTAACATTCATGTACTCTCATTCCAGCCGAGGAATTATCCTTCCATTCAATCTTGAATAAGGTAGTTTTGTAAGCACGATCACGACCATTATAAGACATCTCAAAGATGTCCTCTACAATACCATAATACTCATGGTCATCAGTAGAAGAAATAGTGACACCATAGTTGCATCTAGCCTTACCCTTACCGTGGTCGAATGTGTGGAAATTAAATCCATTAACTGAATATCGGTTCCACATCTTAACCAAGCGTGAAGAACCGAAGGCCAAACTCCTTATCAAATCATCTTGGATATTGAACTCAATGACATGGTTCTGAAACCATTTTGGAAACTTATCCTCATGTTTGTCCCAAACATCATCCTTACTCACACTAGGATGTTCCTTACTGAAATCAGTCACGAATTTTGCTTCATATGGCTCTAAGATCTCACAATTTGATAGAACGTATAAGTGAGCACGATTGTATTCCTTGTCGTCCAAATATCTCGTTCCACCTTTTGATGAACAACCTTCATCATCTTGAGTTTGAAAAAACTCGGGTAAACTTGAATCAACATCATCTGCTTTATCAACATTCAAGTTTCGTGCTTTGGTTTCTATATGCTTTTCAAAGTAGAGAGAACAAAAATTTGCAATCTCTTCTGTTAGATAGGCATTACTGTTGGGGCTGGTGTCCTTGACAATTAAGTACAATGACTTATTAAATCTCTTTAAGGATCACAAGGGCATACTTCAGTATTATTACCAGTTGATCCACGTTTATCAATAACGGTTGGCTTGCTAGATAAGTTTGACGTTATTGTCATACGGATGGTGGTGATCAACTGGTCCCTATACGTCACACCTATAGGACACGTTTGAGAGATGTGAAGGTATGAAAATACAGTCACATTTATGCCGTATATGATTAAACAGTTAGTCAGAGGTATTGACTATTAAATTAGTCAATAAGATGTTGAGATTATTATTTAATACGTATTAAATAATTTTAGCTAACACGGATTACATGATTAATTCGTAAATTAAATATAAACGGTTATATTTAATTAAATATTGTATTCGCGTATTAATATAAACAGTTATATTAATTTGGGTATTTATACAATATCGTAATTTTATCAGGCCATTATTAATACATCGACTGCATTAATACCTGATAACACGTATGCGATTTATAATAAAAATCCCACAAATAATATTTAGCAAAACGGGTCGAATCATGCAAAGGAATAAGAAGAGTGGATAAAGCCCACACTTACCCAACCCAATTCGGCCGACCGACCTAGATGCTACATAAGGAGAGTCCTTCTCCTTATGTCGGTAACGGTTGATTGATAATTCTCACAATTAGGGTTTTGAGAGCATTCTTCTCCCAAAACTCAGATCTCACATCTAAAACCTCAATGGCTCTCCCCATATTGCAAGGCAATTGGAGAGTATTTTCTAGCACACGCGGCATCATCTCAAACAAAGTCTTGGGTGCAAGTTATAGGAGGGAATTTACTTTAATTCCTGTTCTTAGGCCTATTCAAGCAAGGACCCAAGGTTGTATTCTTTTTCATGTTTTATTTTCTTATGACAATATTCACAACTGTAAATTTCATTATAATCCTTCAAGTTTAGGGCGAATACATGTTTTATTCCCCACAAGTGGTATCAGAGCCAGGCCATGAAATTTTACTTTTGTGTTTTTCAAAAAAAAAAAAAAAAAAAAAAACGTGTTCTGCCGCTAAGTCGGTCGATCGACCCCCTGTTGCGGTCGGTCGACCGCCTACTGCGTATTTTTCTGTTTCGACAGTCTTTCTTTTGTAAGTAATCGATCTTGTTTTCGATTCCTGTTTGCATATTGTTAATTAATCGATATTCTTGACAATATGTGAACCCTTGTTGATGTTAATTTTGATTTACTTGTTTTAATCAAAGTTTAAAAGGTAAAAACTTGTTTTGATTTCAAAAGGTGCAGCGTTTTGCGTTTTCTGAAACTCTTTTTTACTGCTTGGTGGTCGGTCGACCTAAATGATAGGTCGGTCGACCGCCTATGCTGTTGCAGAATATTTCTGTTTCTCGTCAGGAGGTCGGTCGACCCCGTGTTGAGGTCGGTCGACCTCCCCCCTTATAACAGACTCGTTTTTTTTTTTTCGAAAATAACCTGTTTTATTTTCCCATGGCCTTTAGTAATATACTATATACGGAAATAGTATATTATTAATTTTGTGAAACGGTTCACCCTCGTATGATACATATTATTTTAAAACGGTTTAAGATAATAGGATTATAAATTTATTAAAATTGGGTGATTAAAACGGTATAATCACATAATTTTAATCCCGTAAGGTGGTTTGGTAAAAATTTATTAATCATAATAACAGTATTATGTCATGTATGAATTTTATTTAGTTGATGCATTTTATTTATCGTCTTGTTGAATGCCTTGTGAATGCTTTCAATAACGTATTTATTTTTGCAAACGGTTGTAACTTAGTGTGGCCTTAGTAGATTGTGTCACCGTAATGATGGGACACAGTCTTGCTTGTAATTTTGAGATCTTGAATCTCCGTTTTGGGTTTTTGCCATGTAATTGCTTTTGTATTTAAATTAGAATGTAAATAGGATTACTTTTGTAATTTAAATTAGTAATTTTGTGAAGACCAAAGACGGAGACCGGATGCTCACTCCCGCTACAAGGACCAAGATGGAACATCAAGACAAGCTTCTAGGGTCCAACGGTGGATTCTAAAGTTGTTTTTATGTTTATTTTGGTAGGATAGGCCACACTAGGACATTTATTTACGTTTATTGCATTTATTTTATGCTTTCATCGATAATAGCTTGCATCATATTCCGCCTAAAACCAAACCACCTATAACATGCCTGAAAACTGACTCATGTAGAGGTTACGCGTTAGTTTTCTGTGACAATACAGATGTCACATGTTAATTGCTAAGCCATCACTTTATTTCATTCATTCACGCATATGCTAGATATTAGTTCACTTAAAATGGATAAATATAAGTTGATGGGGTCTTCCTCGTATAACCAAAAATTGAGAATAGTCTTTATAAATCAGACTCCCATGAATCCCTTCTTCGTCGGTAGGCATAATATGACCCCTTCTACGTCGGGTAAGTGGGAACAGATGATTTATTTTATCTCAACATCATGGTCACTCGATAATATCTAGCGACTGAGATGGACTAATAGATAGGATTTACGGAAATCTATCGACCAAGAGTTCCAACGGTGGAATTAGCCAAACTGTGGGCTTATCAATATACGGAAATTGAGTCTTGGGATCGTTTATATAATTCTTGAGGGAGATCAATTATATAAATGCATGAGTCTACGAGTTTAAATACACTTTAATATAGACTTAAATCACAACAATGAGTTACTTATATGGTTCTGTTTTATCTTCTTTTTAGTGTAGAACACGTTCAATTAAACTGCTGTATAACTAATGGCTGGTGAAGACCCAATGCCAAGTGCCAATCTAGCACGTGAATCCTGGCTAAAAGCCTTCATGGACTTCATGAATCAGTCTACTAGACTGAGGAATAATGGGTCAAACTTCTCTGACTGGGAGGCAGCACTACGGAATGCTGCCATTGCTGACGGAAAGCTTAAGTACTTAACTGAGCCAATTCCGGCACACCCAGGAACTGGAGCTAGAGCTAACGAAGTTCGCGCTCATAGCGACTTCGTCATGGAAGCGGGTGCGATAAAGAACGTACTCATCTATGCAATGGAATCCAATTTGCAAAGACGCTTCATAACCCATGGTGCAAACAAGATTTTCACCACGCTCACTAACGAATTCTCAAAGGCTCCAAAAATCGTTTCTTATGAGCATACCTGTCGCTTCTTTGAGGCGAAACTCCAGAAGGGCCAAGCAGTTAGCCCACAAATTCTTCACAAGATTGAGAATATCGAGAAACTGGAGGCCCTAAACTGCAAGATCAGTGAGAACATAATCGTTGATCGAATGCTTCATTCGCTTCATGATGGGTTCGCCCTCTTTAGGGCCAACTATTACATGAACGACATGAAGAAGACTCCTCATGAGCTCCACTCCCTTCTCGTACAGACCGAGAAGGATCTGAAATTAAGTGGGAGTGTGAAGCAAGATGTTCTCATGATCTCCAGTAAGGGTAAGGGTAAGGGTAAAGCTAAAGCTCAGGGCGACCTAACAGTAGGCAAGCCCAAGTTTAAGAAGTCAGGATTTACTAAGAGTGGGCCAGGTGAGTCGAGCAACTCACAGGGCAAAACAAAGAGCAAGGATACAAGCATGGAATGTCACCATTGCCACAAGACTGGGCATTGGAGGCGCTCATGCCCCGTGTATCGTGAGGACATTAAGGCAGGCCGCGTTACTCCTGTTGGTATGTCTTCTTCTTCTTTTATTCACATGATTGAGATTAACCATGCAAGTTACGGAACTTGGGTACTAGATACTGGTTGTGGTTCTCATCTATGTAATCATGTGCAGGGCCTCCGAAACCAAGAACCCCTAATCAAGGGTGAGGTTGACCTGCGTGTCGGGAATGGAGCACGTGTTGCTGCAGGCTCGAGGGGAACATACGTGATCCAGCTTCCAAGTGGATTCGAGTTATCTTTATATAACTGTTATTATGTTCCTTGTTTGTCCAAAAACATTATTTCAGTTTCTGCGCTTGACAAACTTGGCTTTTCATTTGTAATAGAAAATAACAGTTGCATTTTCTCATTACACAATATGATTTATGGCAAGGCAGTTTCCATGAATGGAATTTATGTTTTAGATCAAACCACTGAAATATTACATGTGAATAATAAGAGATTAAAGGTAGGTGACAAAGATCAAACTTACCTATGGCATTGTCGTATGGGACACATAAATGAGAAACGCGTAAAACAGCTCATACAGAATGGAGCTATCTCGGCCTTTGATTTCGAATCATATGGCACGTGTGAATCATGTCTCATCGGAAGATGACTCGTATTTCCTTCAAAGGTGTTGGAATGCGCGCTGCCGACCTATTAGGACTCATACATACAGACGTATGTGGCCCTATGTCGATCAACGCACGAGAGGGCTATAGGTATTTCATCACTTTCACGGATGATTTGAGTAGATATGGCTATGTCTACTTAATGAAGTGATACGTGCCTATTTTATGCATTTTATTTACTCTTTTGGCACGTATTTTCTTACACTTTCGTGACTTTTTAGTTGCTTTTTCTCCCATTTTGTCTACTTTGATATTTCTGTGTTTTGTATGCAGGAATACGCGTAAGTAAGCAAAACCAAGCCTTATTTGCCTTTAGGGAGCTGTTTTTGGAGCAATAAATTCGGATGGTGCATTCAAGTACAATCATCGGGCTGGATCAAAACTGAGAATAAGAGAGGCGGTCGACCGACCGAGATATCAGGTCGACCGACTGAAGTCGAATATGTAATCAGGCCTAATTCTCCACGGAAGCCCAAATTCGCAGGAAATAAGTTCGCTTCAGCAGAACCGGTCGACCGACCGAGAAAACTGGTCGACCGACCAGACCCTGTTTCGAGGATTTCCGTTTTGCTTTCTGATTTCCTAATCTTGTAATATTTCTTATTTAAGGAATTCAAACCTCTTCTATAAAAAGAGTAGTTTTTCAGCAATTCTCTACCCTAGGAATTTTACCAAGTACTCTATGTTTGAAGCCTCCATTGTTAGAGGATTTTTATCAAGCTTTCATCTTTCTTCTTAGGATTTCCATTCAAGTTGTAAGTTTGTGATAATTAATCTTTCCTTTAATCCAATCTTGTTATTCATCTTGTTGTTATTTTCTTATTTCATGTTTACTCTTTTATTATCATGTTTGATTATGTTCACATCTTTAATGTTCTTGGTAATTGATAGTTTTATAATTAGAAACATGCATAACTAATTCTTGTGATTAGGAATTAGGGGAACTATGGTAAAGATTTGATTTTGATAAGTTTAATGATTAAACTACCAATCCCCCATTGTTGTTGGTAAACTAATCCTTAGGATTGAAAGATTATTAGGATTAGTTTAACAACAACTTTGGGATTGCCCTTGAACGAAAGTTTAGTGCTTTTCTAGGAACCCTAAGACCGTAAGGATTGGGTAGAATATTGACCTAAAGGTTTATTCTTTGTTCCTTGGGATTGTGTTATTTGATTATTTTACCCTTCATTGACTTGTTTTAACCATGGGGAACCAAAGTTCCTAATCTCCTTTTACTTTATTTTATTTCTCTTGTTTATTTTTACTTTAGTTGTTAGTTAAAATCCCAATTCAAACCCCCCTTTTTTTGGTTACTTGCAATAGACTTTAAATTTACAAATACAATTTACCCTGTCTCTCTGTGGTTCGACCCTTGACTTATCCTAACTGAGTTTAAGCTGAGGTTTTATAAATTTTATCTTTGGCACCCCTCAACGACGGGTGTCAAATTTTGGCGCCGTTGCCGGGGAGACGGTATAATTCTGTTTGTTAATTTTTAGTTTATTTTTCTTGTCTTAAGGAGCTTAGGTTCCTTAAGACCGTTCTTACCTTTTCTTCTAGTGCTATTTAGAAGACAGGTTTTTGAGAGGAAGGCTTGAGTACTCTCTTTATGGACTCCATTTATAGCTACCTACAGCCGAAGCCTAAAGATTTACCGAAAGGATTCGCCTTGCCTAAACCCACCACAGGCTCCTTTGAACTCCGCCCGACTCATATTAACTTGGTGGAGCAGAGTCGATTTTCTGGTCTACCTGATGAAGATCCAATAAAGCACGTTACAACCTTCACAGATTATTGTTGTTTCATACCCCTACCTGAAGGGGTAACTAGAGATGAGGTGCTGGCAACTCTGTTCTTATTCTCCTTAAAAGGAGACGCGCAAGAATGGTACCGGGACCTTAAAAAGACAAGTGAAGGAATTACAGATTGGACCACCTTGGCCTTGGCTTTTTACAAGAAATACTTCCCTCTTGCAAAAGCTGAGGACTTGAGGAACCAAATCCGTAACTTTCAGCAGGGGCCTGATGAAGGATTTTGTGAAGCATGGGATCGATTCAAGAAATTGGTCCGTTCCATCCCTCACCATAACCTTCCACAATGGGACCTGTGTAACTGCTTTTACAACTCTCTTTACGATGACTATAAGATGATTCTTGATGTGGCCGCCAATGGAAGATTCCAGAACAACACCGATCATATGAAGGGTTGGCAAACCATTGAAGACATGGCGGCGCATAAGGCTACTTTTAAAGGTTCACGTGGGAATTCAAGAAGGCTGAATGTAGAGATGAATAGAGTGATGGCTCTTGAGACAACAGTTGAAGCCCGTTTTGAAAAGCTTGAAGCAACCCAGCTAAAGCTTGAAAGTGCGAACCTAGTTACTACGGTCGACAACACGGGAGAAATTGAGGAATTAAGAGCCCTTGTTAATGCCTTAACCAAGGCAGTTTTTAAGATAAATGAGGCTCACTGCACTTCCACGAAGATTTTTGAGGAACACTTGATAAACATAGCCAACCAAAGAAAAAGCTCTCCACCTTGTTCTGAGGGACCCATGGAGACGCTGAATGCCATAAATCTAAGGAGTGGCCGTGTTTGTGAAGATTCAACTAAAGAGGATGATCCAGCCGAAATTCCAAGTCAAGAATCCGATCCCGTCAAAAGAGCAGGAGGTCGACCGACCACTTCTGTCAGTCGACCGACCACTGTTCCTGACGCGAGATCAGATTCTGAAAAAGAAAAAAAATCGGATTTTGCAGACTCTGGTCGACCGACCGACTTTACTGGTCGACCGACCGACGCTTCTGAGCAAAGTGCCGTTTCGACTCCGGAATCGCTGGACCCTTCCCTCGTTCAAAGCCTTGCTGAAATTTTACAGCTGAAAAAGCCAAAGGTTACTGATCCTATGGCTAAAGTCACCATTCCTTATCCCGAAAGACTGAAAAATTCAAAGGAAGATAAGAAATTTGGTAAGTTCTTAGAGATGGTGAAGAACCTTGAGGTAACCATCCCTTTCACTGACTTAATTACCCAGGTACCTTCTTATGCTAAATTCATGAAAGATATTTTAAGTCGTAAGAGGAATTTTCAGGACGACGGTGCTGTTGCTTTTGTGGAAGAATGTTATGTTCTTTCACAAAATAATATAGCACCCAAGTTGAAAGACCCAGGTAGTTTTTGTAGTTTTTCCATCCCTTGTACCATAGGTAATCATTTAATAGGGAAAGCCCTCTGTGATCTAGGGGCTAGTGTCAGTGTCATACCTTATTCTGTATGTGAAAGACTTGGTTTAGGTAGACTTAAGGTCACCAATATTACTGTACAGATGGCTGATAGATCAACCCAAAGACCACTAGGGGTCTTGGAGGATGTCCCAGTAAAAGTGGGAAAGTTCTTTATTCCTGTGGATTTCGTTGTTTTAGACATTGCTGAAGATAGTCGAATACCTATTATTTTAGGTAGACCTTTTTTACACACAGCTGGGGCTGTGATAGATGTCAAACGCGGGACCATTACTTTAGAGATTGGGGATGACACTATCGAGTTTAGTCTTGCCCATAAGGCAACTATTCCTACTGATGATACTTGTTGTTCCATCGATATTGTAGACAGGAATGTTATCCTTAATTGGAGGGAATCCTTGACCAAGGATCCCTTAGATGATCTGACGGTTTTGGATAAGTATGCAGGTAATCCAGCTAAAAATGCTGAAAAGCTGGATTTGATAGAAGAAGAGGAAGAGGAATATGAGCTCACTGAAAAAGATGATGAGAAACTCATAAGCCTAGCCAATACAAGCCTGGTAAACATATGCTATTCTGTAAATGCTAATTCTGTTCAAGCAGTTGAGGTAAAAGCACCAGAGCGTAAGCCACTTCCTCCTACTCTTAAGTATGTTTTTCTAGATGATACTGAGCAATACCCTGCAATTGTTAGCTCTAAACTTAGTCCTGACCAACTTTCTGCCTTAATGACTGTTCTTAAAAAGAATAGAAAAGCTCTAGGTTATTCTTTGGATGATATTAAGGGCATAAGCCCTGATGTTTGTATGCACATAATAGATTTAGAGGAAGGGCATAAGCCCTACAGACAGGGACAGCGTAAATTGAACCCTAAGATGCAGGATGTAGTTATGGCTGAGGTTATGAAGCTTCTTGATGCAGGTATTATTTATCCAGTTGGCAACTCTAAGTGGGTTAGCCCAGTTCAGGTAGTTCCTAAGAAAGGAGGGACCACAGTGGTTAAAAATGATAAAAATGAGTTGATACCAACTAGAGTTGTGACTGGGTGGCGGATGTGCATTGATTATAGACAGTTAAATGCCGCCACCAAGAAAGACCATTTCCCCCTTCCTTTCGTTGACCAAATGACTGAAAGACTGGCTTCTAATAAATTCTTCTGTTTTCTAGACGGTTACTCAGGTTTCTTCCAAATTCCCATCCATCCTGATGATCAGAGTAAGACTACTTTTACATGTCCACAGGGTGTTTTTGCTTACCGCAGGATGCCTTTTGGGTTATGCAATGCTCCTGCTACTTTTCAAAGGTGTATGATGGGTATTTTTTCAGACTTTATAGAAAACATTATGGAAGTATTTATGGATGATTTCTCTGTTTATGGTAATGCTTTCGATCAATGCTTAGCTAATCTTGATAAAGTCTTGCAGCGATGTATTGATGTAAACCTTGTCTTAAACTGGGAGAAGTGTCATTTTATGGTTACTGAAGGGGTAGTTTTAGGGCATCTAATTTCAGACAAAGGTATACATGTTGATAAAGCAAAGGTGCAAGTGATTGAGCAATTACCTCCTCCTATCAATGTCAAAGGGGTGAGAAGTTTCTTAGGGCACGCAGGTTTTTACAGGCGTTTCATTAAGGACTTCCCTAAAATTGCTAAACCACTTACACAATTGCTTCTTAAAGATGCCGTTTTTGATTTTTCTGATGAGTGCCTTTCAGCTTTTAACAGGTTGAAGGAAGCTTTGATCTCAGCACCGATCATCCAGCCACCAGATTGGGATCTCCCATTCGAGATCATGTGCGATGCTAGTGATTATGCTCTGGGTGCTGTGCTTGGTCAAAGGAAGAACAAGGCTCTCAACGCTATATACTATGCGAGCCGCACCCTGGATGAGACTCAAGTCAACTATTTCACCACAGAGAAGGAGATGCTAGCCGTCATATTTGCCTTAGAAAAATTTAGATCATATTTAGTAGGTAATAAGGTAATTGTTTATACTGACCATGCAGCTTTAAAAAGTCTTTTTCAAAAGAAGGATTCAAAGCCAAGACTTTTAAGGTGGATCCTCCTTCTCCAAGAGTTTGACATTGAGATCAGGGACAAGAAAGGCGCGGAAAACGTGGTAGCTGACCATTTATCTCGCCTGCAGCTGACTGATGGGGAAGATTCTTTACCTATTGATGATTCATTTCCTGATGAAAGTTTATTTATCATTAATAGTTCAGGTTCTTATCCCCCTCCTTGGTATGCTGATTTTGCTAATTTTGCTGTTACAGGTAAAATCCCTCCTGAGTTGTCTTGGCAACAAAAGAAGAGATTTATGTTCGATGCGAAACAGTATTTTTGGGATGACCCTTATGTTTTTAAAGAATGCGGAGATGGACTTATCCGGAGATGCGTCCCCCAATGGGAGGTGAAGGACATTCTGGAAGCATGTCACTCTTCTGCATATGGTGGTCACCACGGTCCATCTAGGACCGTGGCCAAGGTATTACAGTCTGGTTTTTATTGGCCTACTTTACATGCTGACTGTAGAAATTTTGTAGGTAATTGTGATGCCTGTCAAAGGACTGGGAATGTCTCAAAAAGACATGAGATGCCACAAGTAGGTATTTTAGAGGTAGAAATTTTTGATGTTTGGGGCATTGATTATCAAGGACCTTTTCCCAGTAGTCAAGGTAACAGGTATATTCTTGTAGCTGTTGATTATGTGTCTAAGTGGGTAGAAGCCACTTCTACTCCCCATTGTGATGCAAAAGCTGTCATTAAGATGTTTAAAAAAATCATATTTCCTCGTTTTGGTGTCCCTAGGGTTGTCATAAGTGATGGAGGTATGCATTTTAAGGAGAAACGCTTAGGTGACTTGTTAAACAAATTCGGTGTCCAACATCGTAGGGGTTTAGCTTATCACCCTCAGACTAGTGGTCAAGTTGAGATCTCTAATAGAGAACTCAAGGAGACCCTAGCCAAGGTAGTTTCTAAGTCTAGGAAAGATTGGAGCCTAAAACTTGATGATGTTCTATGGGCCTATAGAACCGCGTTCAAAACTCCAATAGGAATGTCACCATTCAGATTGATTTATGGTAAAACTTGTCATTTACCAGTTGAGTTAGAACGTAAGTCTTGGTGGGCTATATGTGATCTTAATTTAGACCCTAATCTTTCCCGTGAGAAACGTTTATTGCAGCTCAACGAGTTAGAAGAATTCAGGTTGTTATCCTATGACAATGCCAGGATTTATAAGGAGAAAACAAAGCGCTGGCATGACAAGAGAATCATTAGACGTGATTTTCAGGTAGGTGATAGGGTACTGCTTTTTAATGCTCGTATTCGTCTTTTTCCTGGTAAACTGAAATCCAGGTGGAGCGGACCCTACACCATCACAGCTGTCTCAAAATTCGGGTCAATCGAATTAGAAACCTCATCTGGTGAGAGGTTCAAAGTCAATGGCCAATATGTGAAGCACTTCCGAGGAGAAAATGAGTATGTTGGAAAAGTCGAAGTTTCTTACTTTGACCCTTTTTAGGATGCTCCTTAGAAGGTAAAAGGTCGTGCGGGACTTCTTAAACCAGCGCTACACGGGAGGCAACCCGTGCTTTAATCTTAAATTTACGTTTTTCCCTTTTATTTTTCGTTTTATCCTCAGATGGAAATTGAAATCACTACAGAAAAAGAAAAAAATCGGTATTAATCGGTCCAGTGGTCGACCGACCAGCTTTTCTGGTCGACCGACCAGACTGACAACTTTTTGAATTTTTTCTGACACAGTAAGTAAAATCGCAGAGCAGGTAAAAGTACAGTGGTCGACCGACCAGATTTTCTGGTCGACCGACCACGATTTTTTACGGTTTTATTTTTTTTCAGAATCAATGTCATGGGTTTGTTGTGTTTTGAACATCATATTATTGCTTTGACCTATTCTTTCCACCTGCATTCCCTCTCTCCCATAAAACCCTAAAAACTATTCACCCTTCTTCCTCCTCCACCATTTTACTTACTTTCTTTTTAACTTCCATCTTCAAGGTATGTGTTTCCTCCATTTTCTTTCTTTCTTTTTAGTTTTTACCTTCTTGTTTTCGTTTTAGGTAGTATGAGTTTATCTTTTTAAAGTTTAATTTTGCTCTTCATTCCGTTTCATGCTTGTTTATGTGTTTTTATGTTAGTTTTTTCTTCTTCTTGAGTTTATATGCTTACATCTGAAAATTTTGGGTGATTTTGTGCTAATTAGGATAGTTTAATTCTTCCTTACAATTTCTATGCCTTTTTTTTCCGCGCGAAATTCAAACCCGACGCCATCACTATTGCGGTCGGTCGACCGGAATCTGAGGTCGGCCGACCAAAATTTGAATTTCTGGGTTTTTAAATTTTGCAGATCTGGGTTTCGTCTCTGACAAAGGTCGGTCGACCGACCGGAAAATGAGGTCGGCCGACCAAAGTCGCGTTTTCCTGAGTTTAATTGTTGAACAGTTTCTGATTTTTCTCGTAATCTGGTCGACCGACCTGTAATCACGGTCGACCGACCATACCTGCATTGTTCATGATTTTCTCAGTTTCTGATTCCTCATTGCAGCAGAAAAATACAGACCGTTTTGAAAAAATGGTCGACCGACTGACTACTCTGGTCGGCCGACCCGAACTGTGACAAAAAATTTCTGTTTTGCAATTCTTCGTGGCTTATTTTGTTAAAGCAATGTTTTCTTATGCTCATAAGACTTATATTTTTAATTAAACTTTGCAGCTTTACGATGTCTAGCCGCGATCAAGGAGGGAAACGCGCACGCACCACGGGTGCAAGCACTTCTAGAGGACGTGTCTCTAGGTCTCGGGGACTAGCAGTTCAGGACACGGATAGTCTACCGGACTATCCGCAGATCACTTTCATTTCTCCGGCCCAGAAGGCCCGATTCCTCCATCTGAGCGCTCATTGCGCGGTAGTGGCGACCCGTTTCCTTTGTATTTCAGCTCTGCATGCATTGGGGTGCCATGATGAGGTGGTTGCTATGCTCATTGGGACCGGGTTTGCAGGCCTTGTCTCTATGGATGAGATCACCTACCGCCTTCTTACTCTTGAGTTTTTCTCCTCCTTTACCTTTGATCTCGGGGCTCTTCACCCCGGCTATGATAGTTTTTGTATTTCTTTTCGCATGTTCAGTGAAACTTACGCTTTAACTTTAACCCAATTTGCTCAAATTTTGGGTCTGTCTTCTGAGGGTCTTACTGATGACCCCACGGGGTCGTATTCTGATATATGGTCCTGTATTTCTGACTCCAACGATGTGAAGAAGAAAAACAGTACCATCCACCTTCCCACCCCCCGTTATTTTTTGCGTCTGTTGGCCAACACTGTTTTCGGCCGCAAAGAGTCTCAAAATGTTAACAACATTGAGCTCTCTATTTTGTCCGGTTATCTTAACATCGGACGTACGGGTCAGCAGTCTTATAACACTGCTCATTTGGTCGCTTCTCATTTTGTGTCAGTCGGTGAGGGAACTTCTTTGACCACTATTGTCTGTGGTGGGCTAGTCACCCGATTAGCCCGCTATTTTGTACCCCAGTTCCCTCGCTATGAGGATGCGGTCACCCCTCTATCCCGATACATGGACATGGATTATGTCAGGTCTGTGCGTTGGGTAAACAGTAGAGGTGTTTGGAAAATAGACACCTATCTCACTGACCGCATCCCCATCACTATGGCTCCCCCTATGTACCCCCTTTCTATTGTTATAGGGGAACCCCGACCACTACTCCCGTCTTACCGCCTCCCGCTTAGAGGAGGCGCTTCTAGAGGTTCCAGGGCTCCTGCTCCCGGTGGCCACCATGCCACACCTGGGACAGGGTACCCATCTGATTTTACTGCTCCTCCTAATGTTTATGTTCCTCCTTTTGTTGATGACAGATCTATGCCACAAATGCTGGCGAGTCTTTGCACGCAGTTCAGCCAAAAACGGTTGGACGATAGTCTCTTCCAATACCCGGTTTACAGGGAGTATGCCACACAAGGTAGGCTCCCAACCGGCCCGTGGACTCACCCCACCTGGTACACACCTCTCGCAGGCGGTCGTGACCATGGTGAAGCTTCAGGCTCTGCCTCAGGAACAGGAGTAGGGTCTGAGGAGGATGGCGATGAGGGAGATGGTGAGGAGAGCGCTGAGCCATTCTACGACTCAGCGGGATAGGGACATGCTTAACCTTACCCTCTTTGGGGTTCGGTTTGGGGAGGCCCCTATTGATTGGTTCGGTTTGGGGAGGTCCACATTTACTTTGTAAGTGTTTTCCCTCCTTAGATTTCCAATTTTCCCCTTTAGATTTCCAGTTTTTCCCTTCTTCCTCCATAGACTCTGTTTGTAATTTTTAGTCTTTTTCCTTTTCTTTTCTTTGTTTGCTTCTTTTCCGCCTACCCCCATCCCTATGCTGTGGTTGTATGCTGTTGAGCACAATGGGGGCATTGTGCGTTTTGGTTTGGGGAGGGTGTTTGCATACTCCTTTGTGAGTATGCAATTGTTTTTGTGTCTTTTGTTTTTCATACCTTTAGGTGTTTTTCTTGTTTTCATCCTCTCTTGTCGCGTGCCCTTCCCTGTCGGGCATTCTTCTCTGTCTTAAGTTCTTAGGTCGAGTCGGAACGGATAAATACTAGTTATGCTTCACATATCACATATTGCTTTGCCTTGCATTTTTCGAAAATTTTCAAGCTAGTCTTTTGCATTATCTACGAGTTTTTGTTGGTTTCATGCTAAATTATTAGACTTGACTCTCTTTTTGGCAAACTACAACATATTCTAAGGATTAGAGCTTAATAAATCGGTGACATCCATGACCGATTTCATGTAGGTTGTGAGTAGTTTCTCCTCTTGAGGCATGTTACATCAATTTGCATAAACATGAATTTTGTCTTCTTAATACCTGTATGCATTCGGTTTTGTGGTTTGTTGACACATGTGGTAGAGGTCCCCCTTTCTCTTTATTCCCATTATCCTCACATAGCCAAATTGAACTCTTTTACCCATTTGCTACATTCTAAAACTTGCTTACCCTAGCCGAGCTAGTAATTTAGTAAGGGACTGTTTTCCTTGCCATCCTTTGGTTTATGCTTCATCGGTGAATTTTGATTTTGGGAGAATGATGAAAAAAAAAAAAAAAAAAAAAAGAAAAAGAAAAACTCAGAAAACGAAAAAAAACAGAGCAGCCTGTTTTCAAGGCTGGTCGGTCGACCAGTTCCATCGGTCGGTCGACCAGGACCATTGAATGGGCTGATTTTTCAAAAAAAAAAAAGAGAAAAAGAATTTGGAAGAAATTGTGGAATATTGGCATATATGAAAAAAAAAAAAATCAAAAAAAAAACAGAAAAAAGAGCAAACAAAAAGAAGTGATCTTATAGTATGGATAGACGGATGTTAGCTCGGTTTAACCCCTCTTCCCATAACTTATCTTTACCCCTTCTTACCTTTAGCCTCACAATCCCAAATTTACCTCGGCATGTGTCATGGTTATTTAGTGTGGGAATGCATATGTACGGTTGTAGAGATTTTATTCATGTTAGATTGCAGGCATGTTCTTACGGGTCGTAGATAGGTGAGAGTCCTTACTTTTGTTTATCTTCTTATCTTTCACATATACATTTAACCCTTTGCTTTCATGAGTGTCTCGAGCGTACCGCGAGAGTCCAATTAGAATGGGTCTTGCAAGGTCGAAATTTTAGCATGCTTTTCCAACATGTTTAATTCGTTTTGCTCTTGACATTGTGTTTGATCATAGTTGAAGGATGCATTAAATTGGTTAAGCATAGTGTTGTGTTTGGTTATGAAAAGTATGAGGTCCGTTCCATTAGGAGTTTTATTTTCTTTTGAGTCTTAGTGCTTGCTTGAGGACAAGCAAGGTTTGGTTTGGGGAATTTGATACGTGCCTATTTTATGCATTTTATTTACTCTTTTGGCACGTATTTTCTTACACTTTCGTGACTTTTTAGTTGCTTTTTCTCCCATTTTGTCTACTTTGGTATTTCTGTGTTTTGTATGCAGGAATACGCGTAAGTAAGCAAAACCAAGCCTTATTTGCCTTTAGGGAGCTGTTTTTGGAGCAATAAATTCGGATGGTGCATTCAAGTACAATCATCGGGCTGGATCAAAACTGAGAATAAGAGAGGCGGTCGACCGACCGAGATATCAGGTCGACCGACTGAAGTCGAATATGTAATCAGGCCTAATTCTCCACGGAAGCCCAAATTCGCAGGAAATAAGTTCGCTTCAGCAGAACCGGTCGACCGACCGAGAAAACTGGTCGACCGACCAGACCCTGTTTCGGGGATTTCCGTTTTGCTTTCTGATTTCCTAATCTTGTAATATTTCTTATTTAAGGAATTCAAACCTCTTCTATAAAAAGAGTAGTTTTTCAGCAATTCTCTACCCTAGGAATTTTACCAAGTACTCTATGTTTGAAGCCTCCATTGTTAGAGGATTTTTATCAAGCTTTCATCTTTCTTCTTAGGATTTCCATTCAAGTTGTAAGTTTGTGATAATTAATCTTTCCTTTAATCCAATCTTGTTATTCATCTTGTTGTTATTTTCTTATTTCATGTTTACTCTTTTATTATCATGTTTGATTATGTTCACATCTTTAATGTTCTTGGTAATTGATAGTTTTATAATTAGAAACATGCATAACTAATTCTTGTGATTAGGAATTAGGGGAACCATGGTAAAGATTTGATTTTGATAAGTTTAATGATTAAACTACCAATCCCCCATTGTTGTTGGTAAACTAATCCTTAGGATTGAAAGATTATTAGGATTAGTTTAACAACAACTTTGGGATTGCCCTTGAACGAAAGTTTAGTGCTTTTCTAGGAACCCTAAGACCGTAAGGATTGGGTAGAATATTGACCTAAAGGTTTATTCTTTGTTCCTTGGGATTGTGTTATTTGATTATTTTACCCTTCATTGACTTGTTTTAACCATGGGGAACCAAAGTTCCTAATCTCCTTTTACTTTATTTTATTTCTCTTGTTTATTTTTACTTTAGTTGTTAGTTAAAATCCCAATTCAAACCCCCCTTTTTTTGGTTACTTGCAATAGACTTTAAATTTACAAATACAATTTACCCTATCTCTCTGTGGTTCGACCCTTGACTTATCCTAACTGAGTTTAAGCTGAGGTTTTATAAATCTTATCTTTGGCACCCCTCAACGACGGGTGTCATGAAGCATAAAAGTGAATCCTTTGAAAAGTTCAAAGAATACAAGAATCGGGTACAGAACCAACTGGGAAGAAAGATTAAAGCACTACATTCTGATCGTGGTGGTGAGTATCTTTCACACGAATTTGATCAACACCTTAAAGACTGTGGCATCGTGCTACAGTTGACTCCACCTGGAACACCACAATTAAATGGTGTGTTCGAACGGAGAAATCGAACTCTACTCGATATGGTTCGATCCATGATGAGTCACACCGTTGTGCCTGATTCATTGTGGGGCTATGCTCTTTTGTCGGCCGCTCTAATACTTAACCGAAGTCTGTCTAAAGCTGTTGACAAGTCTCCATACGAATTGTGGAAGGGAACGGTCCCTAACTTGTCCTTTATTCGGGTTTGGGGATGCGAGGCTTATGTCAAGTGGAGACACGAGGATAAGCTCGGCCCGCGATCGGTGAAGACATACTTTATAGGCTATCCAAAGGGAACTTTTGGTCATTACTTCTACTCGCCAACCGAACAACGTGTTTTTGTTGCGGCTAGTGCGACGTTCTTAGAGAAAGAATTTCTTGAGAACAAGTCGAATAAAAGAACCTTCGATTTGGGTTCAAGAACCAACTACTGAGCAACCATTGGAGGAAACAGTTCCTTCAACCGAGGCTGCGGTAGATATTCCTGAGGAACCTAGGAGATCGGGAAGAGTCTCCATTCCTCCGGACAGATACATTGGTATGGTCGAGGAACATGATATGGATGACGTCTTACTCCTAGAGGGTAATGAACCCTCAACCTATAAAGGTGCCATGAACAGTTCTGACTCAAAGCTATGGCTAGAAGCCATGCAATCCGAGATGGACTCCATGTATGAGAACAACGTGTGGGATCTTGTGGACCTACCTGCAAAGGTACGCCCCCTTCAATGCAAATGGCTTTACAAAATAAAGCATGCCGTGGAAGGTAATCAAGATATCCATAAGGCAAGACTAGTTGCTAAAGGTTTCACCCAAGTGCCTGGCTTGCACTACGATGAGATCTTTGCACCCGCAGTCATGCTACGTTCCATTCGGATTATCTTAGCGATAGCCGCATTTCATGACTATGAAATATGGCAAATGGACGTTAAAACCGCCTTCTTAAACGGTTATTTGGAGGAAGAGTTGTACATGGTACAACCCGAGGGTTTTATTGATCCAGAACATCCTAAGAAAGTTTGCAAGCTTGAACGTTCCATCTATGGACTTAAGCAAGCATCGCGGAGTTGGAATCATCGCTTCAACCAAGTGATAAAAGAGAATGGGTTTATTCGATCAGTCGAGGAACCATGTCTCTATATCAAGTCGAGTGGGAGCAAGATTGTATTCCTAGTACTGTATGTCGACGACATACTCTTGATTGGGAATGACATACCTCTCTTATCTTCGGTTAAAGCATGGTTGAAAAACCATTTCCAGATGAAAGATCTGGGAGAGGCACAAAGAATTTTGGGCATCCGTATCTACAGGAATAGATCACGACGGATGTTGTCTCTCAGTCAGGAGTCTTACATAGATAAGATTCTAGAGAGATTCAGCATGACGAACTCCAAGAAAGGGTTCCTTCCTATGACTACTGGGCTTCACTTGAGCAAGTCTCAAGAAGCTAAGACATTAGAAAAGAAAGAGCGCATGAGTCGGATTCCTTATGCTTCGGCAATAGGATCGATCATGTATGCCATGATATGCACACGTCCAGACGTTGCATATGCATTGAGTATGACTAGTCGATTCCAAGCTCATCCAGGTGAACAACACTGGATGGCCGTGAAAAACATTCTTAAATACCTACGGAGGAATAAAGATTGGGGATTGACTTATGGAGGCTGTGGGGAATAAAACGTGTATTCGCCCTTTAATTGCAGGATTTTAATGAAAATTACAGTCGTGAATATCGTCATAAGATTAAAAAGCATAAGAAAAGAAGTACAACCTTTAGTCCTCGCGCAAAAGGCCTAAGAACAGGAATTAACACAAATTCCCTCCTATAACTTGCACCCAAGACTTAGAATGAGACGTGGCCGCGTGTGCTAGAAATTCTCTCCAACTGCCTTGCAATATTGGGAGAGCCTTTTGAGTTTTAGATGTGAGATCTGGGTTATGGGAGAAGAATGCTCTCAAACCCTAATTTTACCTTGAGATTATATTAATCAGTGCAACAAGAGTAGTCTGACAAAAGGAGAAGTCTCCTCCTTTTGTAATACTAGCCGGCCGAAATAGGGTTTGGGTAGGAGTGGGCTTTCCACTCTTACCTTATCCCAATGCGTGATTCGACCCAATTAGCTATAAGTTGTCCGCGGGTTTTATTTATAAATCGTAACATGTTATCAGTTATTAATACAGTCGATATATTAATAATGGTCTGATAAAATACGATATTGTATAATTACCTAAATTAATATAACTGTTTATATTAATTCGCGAATACAATATTTAATTAAATACAACTGTTTATATTTAATTTACGAATTTAATCATGTAATCCGTATTAGCTAAAATTATTTAATCCGTATTAAATAATAATCTCAACATCTTATTGACTAATTTAGTAGTCAATACCTCTGACTAACTGTTTAGTCATATCCGGCAAAATGTGACTGTATTTTCATACCTTCACATCTCTCAAACGTGTCCTATAGGTGTGACGTATAGGGACCAGTTGATCACCGCCATCCGTATGACAATAACGTCAAACTTATCTAGCAAGCCAACCGTTATTGATAAACGTGGATCAACTGGTAATAATACAAAAGTATGCCCTTGTGATCCTTATAGAGATTTAATAAGTCATTGTACTTAATTGTCAAGGACACCAGCCCCAACAATCTCCCACTTGTCCGTACAAGGGTATGTGCAATGACGTTATCACACTACATGTGGAGGACACATTCTCCAACAAACTCCCACTTGTCCGTACAAGTGTAGGTGCGATAACCGATTCTCATATCCTTCTAAAATTTCTCCCACTCAATGTAAGACAATTTGCAAATCCGCATTCGCAAAGGTCGTATCTCACAAGCGATCTGTATCAAGAGTGGTTTCCCCGACTAGAGAGTAACTTAACTGATAAAACGAATCTGTATTCGAGCATGGCCATGCATTTCAGTTACTACTCCTCGAGTGGCCCAGAGAAATGATAAAATCCTGATAAGGGTTTGGATATTTCCCTCAACTCAAATCCTGCCGATATCGCCCAGCATGAAATAACCCAGAAAAAATCCTCTTAGCCCCTGTTACGGTGACCGTGGGAAAGAAACCAAAGTTACCCAAAATCTGTTTTAATCTCAAGAGACAGTTGAAGGTCAAAAGACTCGACTCTAAGGAACACTATGGAGGTCCTATCCACGACCTGGCACCCAATGTTTTAAAACATTTAGGACTCCATAACGCTGTCACGGGGTGTCCTACGAGATATCCGTATAACTCGCCTTTGTGATTGGTCAGTCAGCCGCGTGACTTATGGCTCGTTGAACCCACCATCAACCAACGTCACAAAATGATTACCTGAGTTATCAGCTCAAGTGGGTAATCAAGGACCAAAACGATGTAATGTTAATCTGTTCACTTTGTGGTGTTCAAAATTGGCGTACAATTCCACATGAGAAACAAAACATTATATATCATAACAATAAGGTTGAATAGAGTACACGAGAAAATGAATTATTACATGAATTCATAAAAGAGTACTACAACTTAGGAACACATCCAATTCCCATGGAATGAATGTGCCCTTCATGCTTATCACGTGGTAATGCTTTTGTGAGAGGATCAGCTATGTTGTCATCCGTAGCTATCTTATCAATGAATATCTCCTTTTGCTCCACGTAATCTCTGATTAGATGAGCTTTCCGTTGTACATGTCTAGCCTTGCTGCTAGACTTATGCTCCTTAGCTTGGAAGATGGCACCGCTATTGTCACAATAAACGGTGATTGGGTCATTCGAACTAGGCACTACCGAGAGTCCTTGTAAGAATTGACGCATCCATATTGCTTCCTTAGCTGCTTCCGAGGCGGCATAGTACTCGGACTCAGTCGTAGAATCTGCTGTAACACTCTGTTTAGAACTTTTCCAGACTGAGATTTCGAGTCATCTCGATCCGTTTGGAAGCTAGCATCTGCGTAACCCGTGGCGCAGAGCGTTGAGTCGCCTCCGTAAGTCAATCCCCAATCTTTAGTCCTCCGTAGGTACTTAAGAATGTTTTTCACGGCCATCCAGTGTTGTTCACCTGGATGAGCTTGGAATCGACTTGTCATACTCAATGCATATGCAACGTCTGGACGTGTGCATATCATGGCATACATGATCGATCCTATTGCCGAAGCATAAGGAATCCGACTCATGCGCTCTTTCTCTTCCACTGACTTAGCTTCTTGAGTCTTGCTCAAGTGAAGCCCAGGAGTCATAGGAAGGAACCCCTTCTTGGAGTTCGTCATGCTGAATCTCTCCAGAATCTTCTCTATATAAGACTCCTGACTGAGAGACAACATCCGTCGTGATCTATCCCTGTAGATACGGATGCCCAAAATTCTTTGTGCCTCTCCCAGATCTTTCATCTGGAAATGGTTTTTCAACCATGCTTTAACCGAAGATAAGAGAGGTATGTCATTCCCAATCAAGAGTATGTCGTCGACATACAGTACTAGGAATACAATCTTGCTCCCACTCGACTTGATATAGAGACATGGTTCCTCGACTGATCGAATGAATCCATTCTCTTTTATCACTTGGTCGAAGCGATGATTCCAACTCCGCGATGCTTGCTTAAGTCCATAGATGGAACGCTTAAGCTTGCAAACTTTCTTAGGATGTGCTGGATCGATAAAACCCTCGGGTTGTACCATGTACAACTCTTCCTCCAAATAACCGTTTAAGAAGGCGGTTTAAACGTCCATTTGCCATATTTCATAGTCATGAAATGCGGCGATCGCTAAGATAATCCGGATGGAACATAGCATGACTACGGGTGCAAAGATCTCATCGTAGTGCAAGCCTGGCACTTGGGTGAAACCTTTAGCAACTAGTCTAGCCTTGTGGATATCCTGTTGTCCTTCCACGGCATGCTTTATCTTGTAAAGCCATTTGCATTGAAGGGGACGTACCTTTGCAGGTAGGTCCACAAGATCCCACACGTTGTTCTCATACATGGAGTCCATCTCGGATTGCATGGCTTCTAGCCATAGCTTTGAGTCAAAACTGGTCATGGCACCTTTATAGGTAGTGGGTTCATTACCCTCTAGGAGTAAGACGTCATCTGTATCGTGTTCCTCGACCATACCAATGTATCTGTCCGGTGGAATAGAGACTCTTCCCGACCTCGTAGGTTCCTCATGAATATCTACCGCAGCCTCGGTTGAAGGAACTGTTTCCTCCAATGGTTGCTCGGTAGTTGGTTCTTGAACCTCCGATAACTCGAAGGTTCTATTACTCGACTTGTTCTCGAGAAATTCTTTCTCTAAGAACGTCGCACTAGCCGCAACAAAAACACGTTCTTCGGTAGGCGAGTAGAAGTAATGACCAAAAGTTCCCTTTGGATAGCCTATAAAGTATGTCTTGACCGATCGCGGGCCGAGCTTATCCTCGTGTCTCCACTTGACATAAGCCTCGCAGCCCCAAACCCGAATAAAGGACAAGTTAGGGACCGTTCCCTTCCATAATTCGTATGGAGTCTTGTCAACAGCTTTAGACGGACTTCGGTTAAGTATTAGAGCGGCCGACAAAAGAGCATAGCCCCATAATGAATCAGGCACAACGGTGTGACTCATCATGGATCGAACCATATCAAGTAACGTTCGATTTCTCCGTTCGGACACACCATTTAATTGTGGTGTTCCAGGTGGAGTTAACTGTAGCACGATCCCACAGTCTTTAAGGTGTTGATCAAACTCGTGTGAAAGAAACTCACCACCACGATCCGAACGTAGTGTTTTAATCTTTCTACCCAGCTGGTTCTGTACCCGATTCTGGTATTCTTTGAACTTGTCAAAGGATTCACTTTTATGCTTCATTAAATAGACATAGCCATATCTACTTAAATCGTCCGTGAAAGTGATGAAATACCTATAGCCTTCTCGTGCGTTGATCGACATAGGGCCACATACGTCCGTATGTATGAGTCCTAATAGGTCGGCAGCGCGCATTCCAACACCTTTGAAGGAAATACGAGTCATTTTGCCGATGAGACATGATTCACACGTGCCATATGATTCGAAGTCAAAGGGCGATATAGCTCCATTCTGTATGAGCTGTTTTACGCGTTTCTCATTTATGTGTCCCATACGACAATGCCATAGGTAAGTTTGATCTTTGTCACCTACCTTTAATCTTTTATTATTCACATGTAATATCTCGGTAGTTTGATCTAAAACATAAATTCCATTCATGGAAACTGCCTTGCCATAAATCATATTGTGTAATGAGAAAATGCAACTGTTATTTTCTATTACAAATGAAAAGCCGAGTTTGTCAAGTGCAGAAACTGAAATAATGTTTTTGGATAAACTAGGAACATAATAACAGTTATATAAAAATAACTCGAATCCACTTGGAAGCTGGATCACGTATGTTCCCTTCGAGACTGCAGCAACGCGTGCTCCATTCCCGACTCGCAGGTCCACCTCACCCTTGGTTAGGGGTTCATGGTTTCGGAGGCCCTGCACATGATTACATAGATGAGAACCACAACCAGTATCAAGTACCCAAGTTCCGCAACTTGCGTGGTTAATCTCAATCATGTGAATAAAAGAAGAAGAAGACATACCAACAGGAGTAACACGGCCTGCTTTAATGTCCTCCCGATACACGGGGCAGGAGCGCCTCCAATGCCCAGTCTTGTGGCAATGGTGACATTCCATGCTAGTATCCTTGCTCTTTATCTTGCCCTGTGAGTTGCTCGACTCACCTGGCCCACTCTTAGCAAATCCTGGTTTCTTGAACCTGGGCTTACCTACTGCTAGGTCGCCCTGAGCTTTAGCCTTCCCTTTACCCTTTCCCTTATTGGAGATCATGAGAACGTCCTGCTTCATGCTCCCACTTAACTTTAGATCCTTCTCAGTCTGTACGAGAAGGGAGTGGAGCTCATGAGGAGTCTTCTTCATGTCGTTCATGTAGTAGTTGGCCCTAAAGAGGGCGAACCCATCATGAAGCGAATGAAGCATACGATCAACGATTATGTTCTCACTGATCTTGCAGTTCAGGGTCTCCAGTTTCTCGATATTCTCAATCATGTTGAGAATATGTGGGCTAACAGCTTGGCCCTTCTGGAGTTTCGCCTCAAAGAAGCGACAGGTATGCTCATAAGAAACGATTCTCGGAGCCTTGGAGAATTCGTTAGAGAGCGTGGTGAAAATCTTGTTTGCACCATGGGATATGAAGCGTCTTTGCAAATTTGATTCCATTGCATATATGAGTACGTTCTTTATCGCACCCGCTTCCATGACGAAATCGCTATGAGCGCGAATTTCGTTGGCTCTAGCTCCAGTTCCTGGGTGTGCCGGAATGGGCTCAGTTAAATACTTAAGCTTTCCGTCAGCAATGGCAGCATTCCGTAGTGCTGCCTCCCAGTCAGAGAAGTTTGACCCATCATTCCTCAGTCTAGTTGACTGATTCATGGAGTCCATGAAGGCCTTTAGCCAGGATTCACGTGCTAGCTTGGCACTTGGCATTGGGTCTTCACCAGCCATTATAGTTATACAGCAGTTTTAATGAACGTGTTCTACACTGAAAAAGAAGATAAAACAAAACCATATAAGCAACTTATTGTTGTGATTTAAGTCTATATTAAATTAAATTTAAACTCGTAGACTCATGCATTTATATAATTGATCTCCCTCAAGAATTATATAAACGATCCCAAGACTCAATTTCCGTATATTGATAAGCCCACAGTTTGGCTAATTCCAATCGTATGAATTCTTGGTCGATAGATTTCCGTATATCCTATCTATTAGTCCATCTCAGTCACTAGATATTATCGAGTGACCATGATGTTGAGATAAAATAAATCATCTGTTCCCACTTACCCGACGTAGAAGGGGTCATATTATGCCTACCGACGAAGAAGGGATTCATGGGAGGCTGATTTATAAAGACTAATCTCAATTTTTGGTTATACGAGGAAGACCCCATCAACTTTTATTTAACCATATTTAAGTGAACTAAAAACTAGCATTTGCGTGAATGAATTAAATAAAGTGATGGCTTAGCAATTGACATGTGACATCTGTATTGTCACAGAAAACTAACGCATGACCTCTACATGAGTCAGTTTTCAGGCATGATATAGGTGGTTTGGTTTTTAGGCGGAATATGATGCAAGCTATTATCAATGAAAGCATAAAGATAAATGCAATAAACGTAAATAAAAGTCCTAGTGTGGCCTATCCTACCAAAATAAACATAAAACAACTTGGAATCCACTGTTGGACCCTAGAAGCATGTCTTGATGTTCCATCTTGGTCCTTGCAGCGGGAGTGAGCATCCGGTCTCCGTCTTGTCTTTGGTCTTCACAAAATTACTAATTTAAATTACAAAAGTAGTCCTAGATACATTCTAATTTAAATACAAAAGTAATTACATGGCAAAAACCCAAAACGGAGATTCAAGATCTCAAAATTACAAGCAAGACTGTGTCCCATCATTACGGTGACACAATCTTCTAAGGCCACACTAAGTTACAACCGTTTGCAAAAATTAAATACGTTATTGAAAGCATTCAAGGCATTCACAAGACGATAAATAAAATGCACCAACTAAATAAAATTTGTACATGACATAATACTGTTATTATGATTAACAAATTTATACCAAACCACCTTTTTAAGATTAAAATTGAGTGACTATACCGTTTAATCACCAATTTTAATAAACATATAATCCATTATTTTAAACTGTTTTAAAACAATATGTATCAAACGAGGGTGAACCGTTTCACTAAATAATATACTATTTCCGTATACAGTATATTATTTTAAGCCATGTGAAAATAAGAAAACAAGTTATTTTCGAAAAGGGAGCCCGAAACAAGAGCACTTGACCGAGCAGCTGAGGCACTCGATCGAGTGCCAGTGTCACTCGATCGAGTGCAGCAGGGGCTCGATCGAGTGACTCTTTAAAACGCAATCGCTGCACTTTAAATCTAAACAAGTTTTTATCTTTTGATATAAAACATGAAAATCAAAAATAAAAACAACAAAAGATCCACATATTGCTAAAAATATCGATTAATTAACAATATGCAAATTAGAATCGAAAAACAAGATCGATTTCTCACAAAAAACACACGCACGGGGCCTGGTACGAGGGCACTCGATCGAGTGCAACAGGTACTCGATCGAGTGCCTAGGCAGATTGTACGGTTTTTAAAAATTTTAATTCTTATGAAAGACACAATTGTAAAATTTTCATGGCCTAAGGCTCTGATACCACTTGTGGGGAATAAAACGTGTATTCGCCCTTTAATTGCAGGATTATAATGAAAATTACAGTCGTGAATATCGTCATAAGATTAAAAAGCATAAGAAAAGAAGTACAACCTTTAGTCCTCGCGCAAAAGGCCTAAAACAGGAATTAACACAAATTCCCTCCTATAACTTGCACCCAAGACTTAGAATGAGACGTGGCCGCGTGTGCTAGAAATCCTCTCCAACTGCCTTGCAATATTGGGAGAGCCTTTTGAGTTTTAGATGTGAGATCTGGGTTATGGGAGAAGAATGCTCTCAAACCCTAATTTTACCTTGAGATTATATTAATCAGTGCAACAAGAGTAGTCTGACAAAAGGAGAAGTCTCCTCCTTTTGTAATACTAGCCGGCCGAAATAGGGTTTGGGTAGGAGTGGGCTTTCCACTCTTACCTTATCCCAATGCGTGATTCAACCCAATTAGCTATAAGTTGTCCGCGGGTTTTATTTATAAATCGTAACATGTTATCAGTTATTAATACAGTCGATATATTAATAATGGTCTGATAAAATACGATATTGTATAATTACCTAAATTAATATAACTGTTTATATTAATTCGCGAATACAATATTTAATTAAATACAACTGTTTATATTTAATTTACGAATTTAATCATGTAATCCGTATTAGCTAAAATTATTTAATCCGTATTAAATAATAATCTCAACATCTTATTGACTAATTTAGTAGTCAATACCTCTGACTAACTGTTTAGTCATATCCGGCAAAATGTGACTGTATTTTCATACCTTCACATCTCTCAAACGTGTCCTATAGGTGTGACGTATAGGGACCAGTTGATCACCGCCATCCGTATGACAATAACGTCAAACTTATCTAGCAAGCCAACCGTTATTGATAAACGTGGATCAACTGGTAATAATACAAAAGTATGCCCTTGTGATCCTTATAGAGATTTAATAAGTCATTGTACTTAATTGTCAAGGACACCAGCCCCAACAGAGGCGACTCAACGCTCTGCGCCACGGGTTACGCAGATGCTAGCTTCCAAACGGATCGAGATGACTCAAAATCTCAGTCTGGATTCGTTTTTACTCTTAATGGCGCTGCTGTCAGCTGGAAAAGTTCTAAACAGAGTGTTACAGCAGATTCTACGACTGAGTCCGAGTACTATGCCGCCTCAGAAGCAGCTAAGGAAGCAATATGGATGTGTCAATTCTTACAAGGACTATCAGTAGTGCCTAGTTCGAATGACCCAATCACCGTTTATTGTGATAATAAAGGTGCCATCTTCCAAGCTAAGGAGCATAAGTCTAGCAACAAGGCTAGGCATGTACAACGGAAAGCTCATCTAATCAGAGATTACGTGGAGCAAAAGAAGATTTTCATTGATAAGATCGCTACGGATGACAACATAGCTGATCCTCTCACTAAAGCATTACCACGTGATAAGCATGAAAGGCACATTCATTCCATGGGAATTAGATGTGTTCCTAAGTTGTAGTACTCTTTTATGAATTCATGTAATAATTCATTTTCTCGTGTACTCTATTCAACCTCATTGTTATGATATATAACGTTTTGTTTTTCATGTGGAATTGTACGCCAATTTTGAACACCACAAAGTGAACTGAATAACATTACATCGTTTTAGTCCTTGATTACCCACTTGAGCTGATAACTCAGGTAATCATTTTGTGACGTTGGTTGATGGTGGGTTCAACGAGCCATAAGTCACGCGGATGACTGACCAATCACAAAGGCGAGTTATACGGATATCTCGTAGGACACCCCGTGACAACGTTATGGAGTCCTAAATGTTTATAACATTGGGTGCCAGGTCGTGGATAGGACCTCCATAGTGTTCCTTAGAGTCGAGTCTTTTGACTTTCAACTGTCTCTTGAGATTAAGGCAGATTTTGGGTAACTTTGGTTTCTTTCCCACGGTCATCATAACAGGGGCCAAGAGGATTTTTTCTGGGTTATTTCATGCTGCGCGATATCGGCAGGATTCGAGTTGAGGGAAATATCCAAACCCTTATCAGGATTTTATCATTTCTCAGGGCCACTCGAGGAGTAGTAACTGAAATGCATGGCCATGCTCGAATACAGATTCGTTTTATCAGTTAAGTTACTCTCAAGTCGGGGAAACCACTCTTGATACAGATCGCTTGTGAGATACGACCTTTGCGAATGCGGATTTGCAAATTGTCTTACATTGAGTGGGAGAAATTTTAAAAGGATATGAGAATCGGTTATCGCACCTACACTTGTACGGACAAGTGGGAGTTTGTTGGAGCTTGTGTCCTCCACATGTAGTGTGATAACGTCATTGCACATACCCTTGTACGGACAAGTGGGAGATTGTTGGGGCTGGTGTCCTTGACAATTAAGTACAATGACTTATTAAATCTCTTTAAGGATCACAAGGGCATACTTCAGTATTATTACCAGTTGATCCACGTTTATCAATAACGGTTGGCTTGCTAGATAAGTTTGACGTTATTGTCATACAGATGGCGGTGATCAACTGGTCCCTATACGTCACACCTATAGGACACGTTTGAGAGATGTGAAGGTATGAAAATACAGTCACATTTATGCCGGATATGAGTAAACAGTTAGTCAGAGGTATTGACTATTAAATTAGTCAATAAGATGTTGAGATTATTATTTAATACGGATTAAATAATTTTAGCTAACACGGATTACATGATTAATTCGTAAATTAAATATAAACGGTTATATTTAATTAAATATTGTATTCGCGTATTAATATAAACAGTTATATTAATTTGGGTATTTATACAATATCGTAATTTTATCAGGCCATTATTAATACATCGACTGCAATAATACCTGATAACACGTATGCGATTTATAATAAAAATCCCGCAAATAATATTTAGCAAAACGGGTCGAATCATGCAAAGGAATAAGGTAAGAGTGGATAAAGCCCACACTTACCCAACCCAATTCGGCCGACCGACCTAGATGCTACATAAGGAGAGTCCTTCTCCTTATGTCGGTAACGGTTGATTGATAATTCTCACAATTAGGGTTTTGAGAGCATTCATCTCCCAAAACTCAGATCTCACATCTAAAACCTCAAAGGCTCTCCCCATATTGCAAGGCAATTGGAGAGTATTTTCTAGCACACGCGGCATCATCTCAAACAAAGTCTTGGGTGCAAGTTATAGGAGGGAATTTACTTTAATTCCTGTTCTTAGGCCTATTCAAGCAAGGACCCAAGGTTGTATTCTTTTTCATGTTTTATTTTCTTATGACAATATTCACAACTGTAAATTTCATTATAATCCTTCAAGTTTAGGGCGAATACATGCTTTATTCCCCACAATTACATATAGAACCTTCTACCTTAGCTTTGTTACCAATCTTTTTCTTCACATGATTAAGAAACCTACACATTTATTAGATCAATGTTTAATGATAATATAGATTTGTAATTTAATATTCTAAAATAAAATAGTAACGAATCTTTCTTTTATTACCTTTCAAATGGATACATCCATCTATATTGAACGGGTCCTCCAACTTTGGCTTCGTAGGGCAAATGGACAGGTAAATGCTCCATAGAGTTGAAAAATGAAGGAGGAAAGATCATCTCAAGCTTACTGTAACAACCCGACCCACCACGGTCGTAACACACCCCCAATAAGACGGGAGGTATGCCTTTGGGCCCACTATTTGTCCTCACTTAAGCCCAAAAGCACAAGGCGTTGTTACTAAGTGGTGGGTGGAAGTTATTATAAACACATCACAAGCCTCATATTCTACCGATGTGGGACAAATCTCATCTCATACTCGTGGGGTGTTACAAACTCCCCGACTTAAAGAACACAACGTCCTCGTTGTGCCTCAAATAAACTTGACCATAGCCAAGCCCAGAATCCTCCCCGCTAGGTGGGTGACCCGGTACTCCCGACCACAGGTCACCACACGGTCGCAGGGTCGCTCTGATACCATTTGTAACAACCCGACCCACCACGGTCGTAACACCCCCAATAAGACGGGAGGTATGCCTTTGGGCCCACTATTTGTCCTCACTTAAGCCCAAAAGCACAAGGCCTTGTTACTAAGTGGTGGGTGGAAGTTATTATAAACACATCACAAGCCTCACATTCTACCGATGTGGGACAAATCTCATCTCATACTCGTGGGGTGTTACAGAGATTGAGCTCGAGCATATAATTGCATTTGCATATCATAATTGTTGCTTATTAATTATTGTGCTACCCTACTCAACCGCGAGGTTGACAGTGTATTCGTGTACACCTACGATGATCCGGAATGGGGAGTAGATTCTACAGGTCAGAGACAGATGAGCTAGGAGCCGGGGCGGGAATGTGAGATGCATACTTTGGACCGACTTAGAATTATATCACGTCTAGAGAAGTCATCAGTTGTATTTTATTTTTTTTGTTATGTAGTAATTGTAATAATTAGTTTTAAATTTTATCAGTTTTATATAAAGTACTTTGGTTGTTTTACTTTGTTATTCACTACCTCGGACATTCCGAGATGGTAACAACTCTATTTATTTGAGAATGTCTTGCTAAAGGCTCTTAAATAAATGGGGGTGTTACAAAGTGGTATCAGAGCGAACGATCCTCAGGCCTAATCCAAATGAAAAATAATGAACATAGAAAGAGTCAAATAAAATGAACCCCGGACTAGCAACTGTTAGGCGCCCCAGGATTGGGATGAGTTAGGGGCCCCCTCAAACCAAGCCACTGGCCCTTTCAGTCTAACCTGGTAACCCTTGAGTGATGCAGAGAGTGGGTAGTAACAAGATAAAAGATCGGGCCTTGCCTATATTGTCTATATTGTACTAACAGTTTTGCAGGAGCGGAATGAGGTAAGTTATGATGTGAAACATGGTTGGAGATCTGTATTGTGAAGCATGATAATGATATTGAATGTTGGTTGAAATATATGACTTCCAAGTTTTGAGAATATGAGTATGAGTATATGAGTTTGACTTGTATGCATGCGGCTATATGATCCCCGAACCCTTAGGTAGAGATATAGGATAATGATGTGTGTAATGAGTTGATGATAGAAGCACCATAATCTATAGCTATCTAGGAGGTTAGATGTAGGAGAGATATAACCATGATTGACCGGAGTGGTTAATAGAGCCAGCCAGGCAATGTTGTTACAGGATGCGGAATCAAGTTAATTAGTCCTGTGTATAAAGGTAGTAGACCGAAACGGATGTCGTGTCAGTTGATAATTGTTTTGTTGTTATTATGAGTGTGTATATACTTCTTATTTGAATTCCTTATCCTTTGAAAGAGTTTACTGTTTGGCTTACTAAGCAAATGCGATCGAATTTTGAGATTTATGATTGTTACTATTTTACTAATTGCCCTAGCAATCCATGTCTAGTGATATGCGAAATGTGTTGCGCCAAGCCATGAATGTTATATAGTTATGTGTAGGTTCTTCTTTAAGTTTACATGCCAATTCCAGATTTATTTATGCATATATAACTAGTGAATTATTTAATTGTTTCTATTTTTTAGTTTCAAAATCTTTAATGTGTACTAGATGATAATTATAGTTGAAATGAGGAATGAATGTTAATATGGTGCAAAGTGATGTCTATGTTTCAAATATTATGACAACGACGTGCTTTGGAAGAGGAATGATTGAGTTTCGATGTAGTAATGTGAAATTGCAAAGGAACCAAAATTTTGATAAACTTTCATAATGTTACCTTGTTTGTAGGGGCTGTCGTTTAAAATGTGTTTTCTATATGGACATGAATTTTTTTTTCTCGTATGATAACCTTCTGAGTTAGATTTCCAATGCTTTTGTTTCATGTTAAACCGACTTATATTTTGAGAGAAATAAATATTTTAGTCGACAGTGGTCAGATTGTCACTGCACAACAGTTCTGTATTGACCCATGTTTTGGAAAAGAAATCATTTAAAACGTATTTATTGTTTATGCATAATTCCAACTCCACTGTTTAGAATATTCATTCACTTTTTCAAAATGATAAGTCACGTAAAATCTTAACGAGTAATTATTTAATTGTGATTTTTGCAAGTTGCCCAATTTTCTGTCTAACTGCAGAAAGGTTTCTGTTCAGACCAATTGAGTTGTATAAATTGTTATAAATAATTTCCCTGAGATATTCATTTGATTTCTTTTTCTATGATTAGTTAATTTCTTATATTTTCTAAAAACTATAATAGCTCGCAAAAATAGAAAAGCGGTTATTTAATTATGATTTGTAGAAGTTGCAGTGTGATGTATGATTGTTGAAATAGTAAGTTATGTAAGTTTTCAATATAAAAGTTAATCAAATATGAATTACATGATGCAACCATGTGATATCCTGATATGGCATTAGTGGCATGAACAATAGGCATATGATATGATCATGAACTTTATTATATGATAATAAACCTCTTATTTTGCAAGTTATATTTATTACCGGTTTCATGATAAATGATGTAATGTACCTATGTGATTTTAACTTATTTGTACCTAGAAATGCTAAGCTGACTGGCTAGTCTATGATTGATGTATATCTCGTGAAATATGTTATTGCTCCGTGTTTAGTTACATTAATTAGATAATTGCCTAATATCTTTTCTAAAACCTTGTGTGCATAATCATGATTTGTTTCTATAATATGAGTATGAGCATGAAAAGGTTTAATTTGTCAAGTATGAACTTTGAGTTAGCCGAGTGTCTACTTTGGTGTAAATGTGTTCTGTTGTGTTAGAATTTCCAAGGGCATATACGTGTTAGTTACCTTCATTTTTTTTACTGCGTAGCGTGAAATTGACAAGTGAGTTTGTTGCTTTAAAAGTCGGATGTTAGTTGCCTAGTATAGAGTAATTAACTTACCAGATAAATTGTGATCGTTGTTTCGGCGATCTTCTTGAGCATTTAATGTGGAATTTTATAATGAGGTTACGGGGACGTAACCATGTTTTAAGGAGGATAAGATTGTAAAATCTTGACGGTTTATGATCTGGCTAAGTGGTATGTCATGATTGGCTGGCTGAGATTGACCATGCATGGAGTCCGCTGTTTTAATTTCTTATGTTTCGGTTCATTAAGTGTCTGATACTTCTGTCGTATGTTAAAACTTTGGGGACAAAGTTTCTTAGGGGGATAGAATGTAACACTTCGTGTTTTAGAGCTTATATATATGTACTACTTGCGTTTGTCTTATGATGTGGAGTGTTTTGTTATCGTTACGGGGTGACGAACTTCGGGACGAAGTTCATTTTAAGGAGGAAAGACTGTAATACCCCATATTTAGCCTCGGTCAACGACAGTCAAACCATGTTTTATATACGTATTTCAAAGGAAATGTTATAAAGTATTTCACGTAAATTATTATTGTTTTATTAATCGTATTTCTACGATTATTTCACATTTCATAATCATTGATATTTAACGATGATTTCATAAAATGACGTTTCATTCGTATTTCTTAATACTTAATGATATATTTATAATTAAATATATTCTTCTTGTTTTTGTATTTATTTCTCGTCTATACTTAAATTCTATTATTTATTTATTTATTTATTTAAGTTGTAACCCTATTTAAATCCTAATTTTTATATATCCTTACATAAGTGCTAATAATTTTATATTTTTATAATTAGTTTAATTAATATCTACTAATACTAAAATTACATGATTTATTTAGTATAATTTTTATAATACTATGTTACATTATTATTATTATACTATATTTCTATATTATTATATTATTATTGTTATATTACTACGTTTAACTTGGTATGTATTTTAGTTTGAAACCCTAAACCCAACTTCTATTCGTCCTCCGCCCCCAACCTCCTTATTTTGTGTACAGCGACTTCCCCATACTCTTATTCTCTCAGCGAACCAATCTCCTTCGTGTCGGATTGTTATCAAGGTAGATATATAACCCGTCCTCGTCGTCTTAAACCTCGGTAAGTTCTACGTCGTTGCTCGTCTATCACATGTTTTCTGATGTTTTCCTTAAGTCTGGGTTAGAGGGGACGTAGAGGGCAGCGACTGACCTAAGGTGACCGTGGTGGTGGTTGTGGTGGTGGTAAGGGATAGGTTTCGACCATAGATTTTGTAACGTGGGGGAAACAGCCTGAAACTACCCTTCGTTGTTGCTCTGTGTCATGTCAACTAGACCTTGGGTTGTGGGTCTGGCTCAGGATGATATTAAACCTCGATTAGTGTGTATCGTGGTGGTGAACGGAGCGGTAATGGGTAGTAGTGTTTCGCGTGGTAATTGCCGGAGCAGGAACTCAGGCCGCGGTTTCGGCATTTCGTACAGGTAGATTAGGGCAGAATTTTGTGGTGGTCGTGAGGATTGTCAGTGGTGACCAGAACGTGGGATGCGTGGTTGGTGGTGCGGGGAAGAGGATAGGACCATTGGCGCTGGCAATAGGTGGTCTGGCCGGTGTTGGCGTGGTCAGGAAGTGGGGGTGCGTGGGCTGTAAACCGGAGGTGTCTTCGCTTGTAATTGTCGTGCGTTAATAATGTTCGCATGACTATGATTATTGTGTTATTATTATTATATTATATTATTATTATTATTATTATTATTAGTGTTTGATGTTGTTGTTTTGACCGTATCATTATTATTATTATTATTATTATTATTATTATTATTATTATTATTATTATTATTATTATTATTATTAGTATTATTCATTCTATTATTATTTATTCTTATTATTATTATATGTTATTATTATTACTAATTTTGTTAGGGGTTGTTATTAGTATTGTTGTTATTATTTTTAGTATTAATATTATTATTAGTTGTTATTAGTATTTATTATAACTAGTTTGATGACTATTTATATTATGGTTAATCGACTTATTAAGATAATTGAATTGGGTCACGTTTAGTACGGTCTCGTTAGGCGTAATTGGTTTTGATTAATTAATTTGGTTTAAGTGGACAGATAATAATTGTTTACGTGATTATATCAGTGAGTAATTATATATATTATATTGATTAGGTGACGGTTTTGAAGTGGCATAATTCTGTTTGCTTGCTGGCTTGCTATTGGACTATATTGCTTTTCCAGGTAGGATACACTGACACTATACTCTATGATGTGTTATGGATGAATGCTGGATTGTGTGTTATGAATGCTGAGCATGATTTATATGCGAATGGTATTGTGGTTGGATTGTGTGTTGTTTATTATTCTAGGTACGCGCATTGCATTATTTAATAGCATGATGGATTAAGAGTATTGTTGCATTCATGAGCATGACATGTGCATTGGTTACGGATACGAGGTGATGATGATATTATTGGGCCTAGGCTAGTTCTGCAGGACTAGACCTGGTGACCTCAGCTGTTATGCTGGTATTCGGCGACGGCCGATTATAGTCTGCCGGGAGGTTCGGTATGGCTAGGTGTTACGGGTTTGAGATTGAGAATTGAGATTGAGATTGAGATTGAGCTCGAGCATATAATTGCATTTGCATATCATAATTGTTGCTTATTAATTATTGTGCTACCCTACTCAACCGCGAGGTTGACAGTGTATTCGTGTACACCTACGATGATCCGGAATGGGGAGTAGATTCTACAGGTCAGAGACAGATGAGCTAGGAGCCGGGGCGGGAATGTGAGATGCATACTTTGGACCGACTTAGAATTATATCACGTCTAGAGAAGTCATCAGTTGTATTTTATTTTTTTTGTTATGTAGTAATTGTAATAATTAGTTTTAAATTTTATCAGTTTTATATAAAGTACTTTGGTTGTTTTACTTTGTTATTCACTACCTCGGACATTCCGAGATGGTAACAACTCTATTTATTTGAGAATGTCTTGCTAAAGGCTCTTAAATAAATGGGGGTGTTACAAAGTGGTATCAGAGCGAACGATCCTCAGGCCTAATCCAAATGAAAAATAATGAACATAGAAAGAGTCAAATAAAATGAACCCCGGACTAGCAACTGTTAGGCGCCCCAGGATTGGGATGAGTTAGGGGCCCCCTCAAACCAAGCCACTGGCCCTTTCAGTCTAACCTGGTAACCCTTGAGTGATGCAGAGAGTGGGTAGTAACAAGATAAAAGATCGGGCCTTGCCTATATTGTCTATATTGTACTAACAGTTTTGCAGGAGCGGAATGAGGTAAGTTATGATGTGAAACATGGTTGGAGATCTGTATTGTGAAGCATGATAATGATATTGAATGTTGGTTGAAATATATGACTTCCAAGTTTTGAGAATATGAGTATGAGTATATGAGTTTGACTTGTATGCATGCGGCTATATGATCCCCGAACCCTTAGGTAGAGATATAGGATAATGATGTGTGTAATGAGTTGATGATAGAAGCACCATAATCTATAGCTATCTAGGAGGTTAGATGTAGGAGAGATATAACCATGATTGACCGGAGTGGTTAATAGAGCCTGCCAGGCAATGTTGTTACAGGATGCGGAATCAAGTTAATTAGTCCTGTGTATAAAGGTAGTAGACCGAAACGGATGTCGTGTCAGTTGATAATTGTTTTGTTGTTATTATGAGTGTGTATATACTTCTTATTTGAATTCCTTATCCTTTGAAAGAGTTTACTGTTTGGCTTACTAAGCAAATGCGATCGAATTTTGAGATTTATGATTGTTACTATTTTACTAATTGCCCTAGCAATCCATGTCTAGTGATATGCGAAATGTGTTGCGCCAAGCCATGAATGTTATATAGTTATGTGTAGGTTCTTCTTTAAGTTTACATGCCAATTCCAGATTTATTTATGCATATATAACTAGTGAATTATTTAATTGTTTCTATTTTTTAGTTTCAAAATCTTTAATGTGTACTAGATGATAATTATAGTTGAAATGAGGAATGAATGTTAATATGGTGCAAAGTGATGTCTATGTTTCAAATATTATGACAACGACGTGCTTTGGAAGAGGAATGATTGAGTTTCGATGTAGTAATGTGAAATTGCAAAGGAACCAAAATTTTGATAAACTTTCATAATGTTACCTTGTTTGTAGGGGCTGTCGTTTAAAATGTGTTTTCTATATGGACATGAATTTTTTTTTCTCGTATGATAACCTTCTGAGTTAGATTTCCAATGCTTTTGTTTCATGTTAAACCGACTTATATTTTGAGAGAAATAAATATTTTAGTCGACAGTGGTCAGATTGTCACTGCACAACAGTTCTGTATTGACCCATGTTTTGGAAAAGAAATCATTTAAAACGTATTTATTGTTTATGCATAATTCCAACTCCACTGTTTAGAATATTCATTCACTTTTTCAAAATGATAAGTCACGTAAAATCTTAACGAGTAATTATTTAATTGTGATTTTTGCAAGTTGCCCAATTTTCTGTCTAACTGCAGAAAGGTTTCTGTTCAGACCAATTGAGTTGTATAAATTGTTATAAATAATTTCCCTGAGATATTCATTTGATTTCTTTTTCTATGATTAGTTAATTTCTTATATTTTCTAAAAACTATAATAGCTCGCAAAAATAGAAAAGCGGTTATTTAATTATGATTTGTAGAAGTTGCAGTGTGATGTATGATTGTTGAAATAGTAAGTTATGTAAGTTTTCAATATAAAAGTTAATCAAATATGAATTACATGATGCAACCATGTGATATCCTGATATGGCATTAGTGGCATGAACAATAGGCATATGATATGATCATGAACTTTATTATATGATAATAAACCTCTTATTTTGCAAGTTATATTTATTACCGGTTTCATGATAAATGATGTAATGTACCTATGTGATTTTAACTTATTTGTACCTAGAAATGCTAAGCTGACTGGCTAGTCTATGATTGATGTATATCTCGTGAAATATGTTATTGCTCCGTGTTTAGTTACATTAATTAGATAATTGCCTAATATCTTTTCTAAAACCTTGTGTGCATAATCATGATTTGTTTCTATAATATGAGTATGAGCATGAAAAGGTTTAATTTGTCAAGTATGAACTTTGAGTTAGCCGAGTGTCTACTTTGGTGTAAATGTGTTCTGTTGTGTTAGAATTTCCAAGGGCATATACGTGTTAGTTACCTTCATTTTTTTTACTGCGTAGCGTGAAATTGACAAGTGAGTTTGTTGCTTTAAAAGTCGGATGTTAGTTGCCTAGTATAGAGTAATTAACTTACCAGATAAATTGTGATCGTTGTTTCGGCGATCTTCTTGAGCATTTAATGTGGAATTTTATAATGAGGTTACGGGGACGTAACCATGTTTTAAGGAGGATAAGATTGTAAAATCTTGACGGTTTATGATCTGGCTAAGTGGTATGTCATGATTGGCTGGCTGAGATTGACCATGCATGGAGTCCGCTGTTTTAATTTCTTATTTTTCGGTTCATTAAGTGTCTGATACTTCTGTCGTATGTTAAAACTTTGGGGACAAAGTTTCTTAGGGGGATAGAATGTAACACTTCGTGTTTTAGAGCTTATATATATGTACTACTTGCGTTTGTCTTATGATGTGGAGTGTTTTGTTATCGTTACGGGGTGACGAACTTCGGGACGAAGTTCATTTTAAGGAGGAAAGACTGTAATACCCCATATTTAGCCTCGGTCAACGACAGTCAAACCATGTTTTATATACGTATTTCAAAGGAAATGTTTATAAAGTATTTCACGTAAATTATTATTGTTTTATTAATCGTATTTCTACGATTATTTCACATTTCATAATCATTGATATTTAACGATGATTTCATAAAATGACGTTTCATTCGTATTTCTTAATACTTAATGATATATTTATAATTAAATATATTCTTCTTGTTTTTGTATTTATTTCTCGTCTATACTTAAATTCTATTATTTATTTATTTATTTATTTAAGTTGTAACCCTATTTAAATCCTAATTTTTATATATCCTTACATAAGTGCTAATAATTTTATATTTTTATAATTAGTTTAATTAATATCTACTAATACTAAAATTACATGATTTATTTAGTATAATTTTTATAATACTATGTTACATTATTATTATTATACTATATTTCTATATTATTATATTATTATTGTTATATTACTACGTTTAACTTGGTATGTATTTTTGTAATACTCCGTATTTATTTATAATATATTTTAATATTTATTGTACCTTGACGTGTACTTATTTACTTTGAACGTTAAGTTCAACTGCTTACTTATCGACTAAGTTCCTAGTATTTTATAAGCGGTTATTGAAGCGTCGGATACGGGTATTATTTTATCATAACACGTTCTATTATACTACAAGACCTAGGGATGTGTGTACTGTAATACTCCGTATTAATTGTGTGTCGACGAGTTATGTGATAAGTTAAGCTTTTGTAAGCGAGAATAATTTGGTGAACGAGGTTTCGTACGTGTTAGTAGTTTAGTCGTATATGCGATTGTGTAACAAGACCGTAATTGAGTTATGTTATTTGGGCCTTGGAATGCGTGAAAGGCTTTACCCATATACATATAGCCACGTCAATTGGGCCTAGGGTTACGTGAAGGCACAACCCATTCACGACCTACACGAAATTCTGAAATTAGAAGTTAAGAAAAACCCTCTGCCGCCTCAGATATACACCCCAAGTAAACCCTATTCTAACCTAATCGACATACACACACACCCCCACACCTTCTGCCGCCACTTCAAAGTTTGCATAGGAGAGGTTTCCACGGTGGTTTAGGGGTGCTAGAGCAGGTCGTTTGGTCCACAAAGAGGGTATGTTCACATGTCTTCTGCGTATTTCCTGTTTCTGCAGTTTCCTTCCTCTTTTGCTTCGTATAATGAAATAGTATAATTATGTTATGATTCTGATCTTCGTGTATTACAGATCTAGGGTGTTAGTAGTCGCGTTTTAACCATAGTTTGTAGCGTCGTTGACCACCTAGGACCTCCCTTGAGGGTGGTTTATCACCGTGTCAGAGTCTTGGTCTGCGTTTTTTTTCCAGAACAGGGTGTATACGTATGTTGGTTAGACTGTAATTCGAGTCCTTTCTGTTTATGGTTTGATATGGGTGTTTGAGTGTTGGGATAAGAGGTAGTCCAGAGGTTAGTATGGTGGTAAGCACGGTGGGTGTTGGTGGTTCATCATGGTTTTACAGCGGGTTTTGTCAAGGGTGTTCAAACGCGGGTTTTCGGACCTGATGGTGCTGCTGGGTTTGTCACGGGTTTGCTGGCGGTTTTTAAGGTGGCGACGGCCACCACTGACCTCCCTGGAACCACCGTAGCTCAGAGGCGAGCCTGGTGGTGCCACAAGTGAAGCCAGTGGTGGTGGTTGGTGCCTAGGGTGGTGTTTGTTAGGGCTGTCGGCAGACTGATGCGTGTTTTAACGAAAATTTGCGCGTGATTTTGGTCCTTGATTTGGTTGTCGTATTCTTTCCTTGTTAAGTCATAATCATGATGATCTTTATCACTAATCATGAAAATTATTATTATTATTATTATTATTATTATTATTATTATTATTATTATTATTATCACTAATATTCATATTATTGTTTTTATTACCTTGTATGTGGTTGTTAATATTTTGATAAGGTTTTATTATTTATTTGTTTTGTGGATAATAATAATAGTTACTTATGTTTAAGGGTGTTAAGTGTGAAGGTGGTAATTGGTTGTTTACGAGTCGGGAAGTTAAGGTTTTAAGAAAACTGCTACTTCGGGAAAGTTTCCATTTTAGGAAACTTTCCACTTATAGAAGGTTACTAATTATAGTAAGTGGACTTATGGGGTTCGGGAAGTTTATTAATTCGTTACGAATACATGTTTAGGTAGCGGTTTTCACGTGGAACAATTCTAGCAAGCTTTGGTTTTGTCTGCGCTTCTACAAGTCGAGGTAGGGGAATACCGTATGCCTGTTGATGAGTTATTTGTTTATCAATCGTTGTTAACAATGTTCATCTTATTATATTGAATGAGTAATATATTGCTTTATTTGATTGAATAATTCTGTGACACGATACGATGTGACGAATATTGGGTCTTGTGACTGGTGTGGAGTATATTGGGTCTTGTGACTGGTGTGGAGTATATTGGGTCTTGTGCTTGGTGTGGAGGTAATGGGTCTTGTGATCGGTGCGGAGTTTATTTGGTGTTGGATCGGTGCGGAGTTTATTTGGCGTTGGATCGGTGCGGAGTTATTTGGTGTTGGATCGGTGCGGAGTTTATTTGGCGTTGGATCGGTGCGGAGTATATTATATTGTTGGTTTATTTATTTATTTATTTTTCCTCTACTCAACCTCGTGGTTGACCCTGTGTATTCGTGTGACACCTGTGATGATCCGTAATGGGGAGCAGTTTTGACAGGAAAGATGGTGTTGTGGGAGCATGGGATGGCGTGAGCACTTGGAATGGACCGACTTAGATGTAGATCACCTACTTTGTAGTTATCAGTTGTACTTTTATTCCGCTATGTAGTATTTATAACACCAAAGTTTAAATTTTAACAGTTTTTATATAAAGTACTTTGGTTGATTTACTTTGTTATTCACTGCCTCGGATATTCCGAGATGGTAACAACTCAATTTACTGAGGATGTCTTGCTAAAGGCTCCTTAATAAATCGGGGTGTTACAAGTGGTATCAGAGCGAACGATCCTCAGGCCTAACCAAATGAATAATAATGAATATAGGAAGAGTCTAATAAAATGAACCCCGAGATAAAACTGATAGGAGCCCCAAAAAGGAACGGGATGAGTTAGGGGCCCCCTCACGCCAGGCCTGGGCCCTTTCGGTTCTGTCTCGGGAACACAATGAGAGAAATTGAAGAGTGGGGTAGATTCTATAGTGACCTAGTCATCTTGTACTAACGTTCTTGCAGGAGAAGAATGAGGTAAGTAATATTTGAGTTATGATTAATAATGTCGGATGGAAAGATGTGTGTAATATGAAATGTGGATCAATCTGGATGATGGAATTGCAATTTTAAGAGTTTAGAGGTGTAATTGTGAACAATGGTTAGAGTAGCGTGATCATAATATGTTGGTGTTTGGAATGTTCTTATGGTATATGGTTAGTAAATGACTATCGTAGCTATGCAATATATTGGTTGGAATTTAGATGTGAATGATCGGATTCAGATGTTGTAGTAATCCATGTCTAGTGATATGCGGAATGAGTTCCCTAACCCATGAATGTATATAGTTATGTGCTGCATATATCGTACTTCAAATTTTATGCCTTTTATACGCATTTAAAATTTGTTATAGAGATAGTAATCAATAAGTGACGCTGTGGTGACTCCTAGTTTATATTTCCGTATTTGAATAGGTTGTAAGTATGTGACAGTAGAAACTAATTTATTTATATACACAAGTATAACCATCGAGTTATTTAGTTGAGACTACTTTCAGCTCTGAGATCCTTACCGTGTTCTAGATGATAATTATTGGTGAAATGAGGAATGCATGTTGTTATGGTACAAAGTGATGTCTATGCTTCATTTGTATGCCAACATATTTTGGAAAAATAATGGTTATATTTAAATACGATAGTGTGGTGATTTCGAGGAACACAAATTTTGATAAAATTTTTGGAATGTTACCTTACATGTGAGGACTTCCATTTAAAATGTGTTCTCTCTATGTGTATGAAAATTTTATGTATGATAAGCCATGTAGATCTTAATGAGTCGTTATTTAATAGTGGTTTCTGCAAGTTGTCCAATTTTCTGTCGAATCGCTGTAAAGTCTTCTTCAGACCAACTGAGTGTTTAAAATTGTTATAAATAATTCCCTTAGGATATACATTTGATTCTTTTTCCTATGATTAGTTAATTCATTATATTTTTCTAAAAAAGCTTTTAAAACTCGCAATATGGTTGAGCGATTATTTAATTGTGATTTTTATAAGTGCTGCAGCATGCTTATTGGTAAAATTATGGGTTAGATAAGTTTTATATAAAAGTTCAATCAATTAAGGATTATGTGATGTAAGCACGTGACACTCTGTTATGGCTTTAGTAACATGAGCAGTAGTCATATGATAAGAATATGGACCTTACTACATGGTAATGTAACCTTGCTTATTTCGTTGGGTTTTATATAAAACAGTTTCAATTATACGGACGCTCCTACTTACTATTGTTATGACCTCAAATAATTATGTGATGTTCCTATGTGATGGTAAAATCAGGTTTATCAGAGAAGTGTCTTGACGAGTGTAGAATGGAATTTAACTAGTAAGATTATTAGCACGATGTATTGATTTATTAATTAGTTCGGCGTGTGATTTAGTGTTGTGCATTCGTTTACTTTTATCGTTAAATTTTCATGATTCATGAACTACAATTTACGAGGAAATTGTTAGTAAAAAAAAAAAAAAGAATCAGAATGTTCCCGTGCAGCCTTAATTCCTATCTGTAGCTTGTAGAATTGCCTTTTGATTCGTGTTTATAAAATTGTCACAAATTACCGTTTCAATGTTTCAAATGTTTCAAAATATTTTTTTCGATGTGTTAAACCATGCTTAAGCTTGCTGTTTAGTAATTATGATGATTGTTTGCAATATGATATATTCTGTAACTATGTGTTGATGAAATCCTGCACGAAAAAAATTACTTGTTGCGCGTTAGGTAACCCTTTATTTTGCAAGTCACATATATTAATAGTTTCATGACAAAGAATGTGATCTGAGTGGACGGGAAATATACCTACATGGTTTTGTTAACCTATCGACATCTGAGAATGTTAAACGGTCTTGTAAGTCTATGATTGGTGCATATTTTGTGAAACGTGTCAACGCTCAAGTTTAATGACGTACATTAAAATTTTGCTATATGTCTTTTCCTAAAATATGATTTTGCTTCTATAATATGATTATGAGCATGAAACGTTTTAATTTGTCAAATGAACTATGAGCTTCTTGATTGCTTACATCGTTGTAACTCCCTTAGCTCTGTGTTAACATTTTAAGGGTATGTAAGGGTAGCTACTCTGACTTTGTTTTACTGCGTAACACGATTCGGCCGATCCTAATACTCTAATTATTGGTGGAGGTTATATGTTTTCATGATAATTGATATGAGGTTCTTACGAGTGCTTATTTGAGTTGAATATTAGTAACTGTTATTCTATTTTGCTAGTTAATATTTTCTATTCATAAGATAATTCTTTTGTTTGTGAGACGGGTTGAGTTGTGATCTGAGATGGGTAAACTTTTGGTAAATGATTATTTTGTGTTAGGTGTAATAATTCTGTATTAGATTCGTCTGGTATAGTGTACAAGTTCTTGTTTCATGAGTTGTGGAATTGTAAGTGTACATAGAAACGTGTCGATGAATTGGTAAAGGTACGTATAATGACATGTTATATAGCTGATGAGATTGGGTCTGAGGGGATAGAGTTGCTCGTGAGTTAACAAAGACCCTGGCTGTTTTGTATTGAGAGTGAGATTGTAGTTCAGTGTTATATCGAGTCGTTGCATTCTTTGACCTTGACACGTGGGTGAGTAGCCTAGCATTTTGTTCTCTAAGTGTTGATCAGATCCTTTAATGGGATAACTGACAATTTTGATATTGGAATTGAGATGAGAATCGTTACTGGCGTTAAGTTATGAGTTATTAGGCAGTTGTGCCCCATTGTGTTAAGGTCCAGTGTGACCTTGGTTATTGAGTTATATTCGGAATTTGAGATCGATATTGAGATGGAAGTTTCAATCGCGGTTCTATTTCGCCAGTTCACTCACCCCTTGTCTTTGGTCTTAGATTCGACGACGAGTGCGATACTTGGTTTCTTGAAGTAAGATGATATGAGATAAGGTAATGAGTAAGACGGTTTATGAGCTGAGATTTACATAATGAGGTTACGGGGACGTAACCGTGTCTTAAGGAGGATATGATGGTAAAATCTTTTGATTTATGTCATGGTTAAGATGTATGACATGGCTAATTGTTGTGTCGTTATTGGTTGCACGCATCTACTTGATAATCCTGATAACTCTTGTTATGCATCTTGTTGTGTTCGGGAATTTAATTTGGTTATACGTTAAACTTTGGGGACAAAGTTTTCTTAACGTGGGTGGAATGTGACAATTCGTGTTTTAAAGTACTTTTATTAGCTCCTAATGTTATATGGTGTCACTTTTTGTGTCCGCTACATGTTTTATGATCAGTCCTGTTGACCATGGGACGATGAACTTCGGGACGAAGTTCATTGTAAGGAGGGAAGACTGTAATACTCCGTATTTATTTATAATATATTTTAATATTTATTGTACCTTGACGTGTACTTATTTACTTTGAACGTTAAGTTCAACTGCTTACTTATCGACTAAGTTCCTAGTATTTTATAAGCGGTTATTGAAGCGTCGGATACGGGTATTATTTTATCATAACACGTTCTATTATACTACAAGACCTAGGGATGTGTGTACTGTAATACTCCGTATTAATTGTGTGTCGACGAGTTATGTGATAAGTTAAGCTTTTGTAAGCGAGAATAATTTGGTGAACGAGGTTTCGTACGTGTTAGTAGTTTAGTCGTATATGCGATTGTGTAACAAGACCGTAATTGAGTTATGTTATTTGGGCCTTGGAATGCGTGAAAGGCTTTACCCATATACATATAGCCACGTCAATTGGGCCTAGGGTTACGTGAAGGCACAACCCATTCACGACCTACACGAAATTCTGAAATTAGAAGTTAAGAAAAACCCTCTGCCGCCTCAGATATACACCCCAAGTAAACCCTATTCTAACCTAATCGACATACACACACACCCCCACACCTTCTGCCGCCACTTCAAAGTTTGCATAGGAGAGGTTTCCACGGTGGTTTAGGGGTGCTAGAGCAGGTCGTTTGGTCCACAAAGAGGGTATGTTCACATGTCTTCTGCGTATTTCCTGTTTCTGCAGTTTCCTTCCTCTTTTGCTTCGTATAATGAAATAGTATAATTATGTTATGATTCTGATCTTCGTGTATTACAGATCTAGGGTGTTAGTAGTCGCGTTTTAACCATAGTTTGTAGCGTCGTTGACCACCTAGGACCTCCCTTGAGGGTGGTTTATCACCGTGTCAGAGTCTTGGTCTGCGTTTTTTTTCCAGAACAGGGTGTATACGTATGTTGGTTAGACTGTAATTCGAGTCCTTTCTGTTTATGGTTTGATATGGGTGTTTGAGTGTTGGGATAAGAGGTAGTCCAGAGGTTAGTATGGTGGTAAGCACGGTGGGTGTTGGTGGTTCATCATGGTTTTACAGCGGGTTTTGTCAAGGGTGTTCAAACGCGGGTTTTCGGACCTGATGGTGCTGCTGGGTTTGTCACGGGTTTGCTGGCGGTTTTTAAGGTGGCGACGGCCACCACTGACCTCCCTGGAACCACCGTAGCTCAGAGGCGAGCCTGGTGGTGCCACAAGTGAAGCCAGTGGTGGTGGTTGGTGCCTAGGGTGGTGTTTGTTAGGGCTGTCGGCAGACTGATGCGTGTTTTAACGAAAATTTGCGCGTGATTTTGGTCCTTGATTTGGTTGTCGTATTCTTTCCTTGTTAAGTCATAATCATGATGATCTTTATCACTAATCATGAAAATTATTATTATTATTATTATTATTATTATTATTATTATCACTAATATTCATATTATTGTTTTTATTACCTTGTATGTGGTTGTTAATATTTTGATAAGGTTTTATTATTTATTTGTTTTGTGGATAATAATAATAGTTACTTATGTTTAAGGGTGTTAAGTGTGAAGGTGGTAATTGGTTGTTTACGAGTCGGGAAGTTAAGGTTTTAAGAAAACTGCTACTTCGGGAAAGTTTCCATTTTAGGAAACTTTCCACTTATAGAAGGTTACTAATTATAGTAAGTGGACTTATGGGGTTCGGGAAGTTTATTAATTCGTTACGAATACATGTTTAGGTAGCGGTTTTCACGTGGAACAATTCTAGCAAGCTTTGGTTTTGTCTGCGCTTCTACAAGTCGAGGTAGGGGAATACCGTATGCCTGTTGATGAGTTATTTGTTTATCAATCGTTGTTAACAATGTTCATCTTATTATATTGAATGAGTAATATATTGCTTTATTTGATTGAATAATTCTGTGACACGATACGATGTGACGAATATTGGGTCTTGTGACTGGTGTGGAGTATATTGGGTCTTGTGACTGGTGTGGAGTATATTGGGTCTTGTGCTTGGTGTGGAGGTAATGGGTCTTGTGATCGGTGCGGAGTTTATTTGGTGTTGGATCGGTGCGGAGTTTATTTGGCGTTGGATCGGTGCGGAGTTATTTGGTGTTGGATCGGTGCGGAGTTTATTTGGCGTTGGATCGGTGCGGAGTATATTATATTGTTGGTTTATTTATTTATTTATTTTTCCTCTACTCAACCTCGTGGTTGACCCTGTGTATTCGTGTGACACCTGTGATGATCCGTAATGGGGAGCAGTTTTGACAGGAAAGATGGTGTTGTGGGAGCATGGGATGGCGTGAGCACTTGGAATGGACCGACTTAGATGTAGATCACCTACTTTGTAGTTATCAGTTGTACTTTTATTCCGCTATGTAGTATTTATAACACCAAAGTTTAAATTTTAACAGTTTTTATATAAAGTACTTTGGTTGATTTACTTTGTTATTCACTGCCTCGGATATTCCGAGATGGTAACAACTCAATTTACTGAGGATGTCTTGCTAAAGGCTCCTTAATAAATCGGGGTGTTACAATTTTAGTTTGAAACCCTAAACCCAACTTCTATTCGTCCTCCGCCCCCAACCTCCTTATTTTGTGTACAGCGACTTCCCCATACTCTTATTCTCTCAGCGAACCAATCTCCTTCGTGTCGGATTGTTATCAAGGTAGATATATAACCCGTCCTCGTCGTCTTAAACCTCGGTAAGTTCTACGTCGTTGCTCGTCTATCACATGTTTTCTGATGTTTTCCTTAAGTCTGGGTTAGAGGGGACGTAGAGGGCAGCGACTGACCTAAGGTGACCGTGGTGGTGGTTGTGGTGGTGGTAAGGGATAGGTTTCGACCATAGATTTTGTAACGTGGGGGAAACAGCCTGAAACTACCCTTCGTTGTTGCTCTGTGTCATGTCAACTAGACCTTGGGTTGTGGGTCTGGCTCAGGATGATATTAAACCTCGATTAGTGTGTATCGTGGTGGTGAACGGAGCGGTAATGGGTAGTAGTGTTTCGCGTGGTAATTGCCGGAGCAGGAACTCAGGCCGCGGTTTCGGCATTTCGTACAGGTAGATTAGGGCAGAATTTTGTGGTGGTCGTGAGGATTGTCAGTGGTGACCAGAACGTGGGATGCGTGGTTGGTGGTGCGGGGAAGAGGATAGGACCATTGGCGCTGGCAATAGGTGGTCTGGCCGGTGTTGGCGTGGTCAGGAAGTGGGGGTGCGTGGGCTGTAAACCGGAGGTGTCTTCGCTTGTAATTGTCGTGCGTTAATAATGTTCGCATGACTATGATTATTGTGTTATTATTATTATATTATATTATTATTATTATTATTATTATTATTAGTGTTTGATGTTGTTGTTTTGACCGTATCATTATTATTATTATTATTATTATTATTATTATTATTATTATTATTATTATTATTATTATTATTATTAGTATTATTCATTCTATTATTATTTATTCTTATTATTATTATATGTTATTATTATTACTAATTTTGTTAGGGGTTGTTATTAGTATTGTTGTTATTATTTTTAGTATTAATATTATTATTAGTTGTTATTAGTATTTATTATAACTAGTTTGATGACTATTTATATTATGGTTAATCGACTTATTAAGATAATTGAATTGGGTCACGTTTAGTACGGTCTCGTTAGGCGTAATTGGTTTTGATTAATTAATTTGGTTTAAGTGGACAGATAATAATTGTTTACGTGATTATATCAGTGAGTAATTATATATATTATATTGATTAGGTGACGGTTTTGAAGTGGCATAATTCTGTTTGCTTGCTGGCTTGCTATTGGACTATATTGCTTTTCCAGGTAGGATACACTGACACTATACTCTATGATGTGTTATGGATGAATGCTGGATTGTGTGTTATGAATGCTGAGCATGATTTATATGCGAATGGTATTGTGGTTGGATTGTGTGTTGTTTATTATTCTAGGTACGCGCATTGCATTATTTAATAGCATGATGGATTAAGAGTATTGTTGCATTCATGAGCATGACATGTGCATTGGTTACGGATACGAGGTGATGATGATATTATTGGGCCTAGGCTAGTTCTGCAGGACTAGACCTGGTGACCTCAGCTGTTATGCTGGTATTCGGCGACGGCCGATTATAGTCTGCCGGGAGGTTCGGTATGGCTGGGTGTTACGGGTTTGAGATTGAGAATTGAGATTGAGATTGAGATTGAGCTCGAGCATATAATTGCATTTGCATATCATAATTGTTGCTTATTAATTATTGTGCTACCCTACTCAACCGCGAGGTTGACAGTGTATTCGTGTACACCTACGATGATCCGGAATGGGGAGTAGATTCTACAGGTCAGAGACAGATGAGCTAGGAGCCGGGGCGGGAATGTGAGATGCATACTTTGGACCGACTTAGAATTATATCACGTCTAGAGAAGTCATCAGTTGTATTTTATTTTTTTTGTTATGTAGTAATTGTAATAATTAGTTTTAAATTTTATCAGTTTTATATAAAGTACTTTGGTTGTTTTACTTTGTTATTCACTACCTCGGACATTCCGAGATGGTAACAACTCTATTTATTTGAGAATGTCTTGCTAAAGGCTCTTAAATAAATGGGGGTGTTACACTTACATAGTATTTGTGGTATTTTATCTTCGAGACGAATCATGTCATCAACACATATTGAGGAGGAACATAAATCTCGGAAAAATTGACTAATCTCAACAATTGCATTCCACACAGTAGTTGGGAGGAGATGTTTCAAAGCAACGGGTAACAGTCGCTCCATGAATACATGACAATCATGACTTTGCAAGCCTTGTAGCTTGAGCTTCTTGAGATCAACACAGCGACGAAAATCTGAAGCATATCCATCAGGAAACTTCAACTTCCTTAACCACTCACATAATACCTTCTTTTGAGCTTTGTCCAGAGTGTAAATGGCTTTTGGCTTGGATCCATCTTTGCGAATGTGTAATTTGGGACGATCACAAAATGTCTTTATGTCTTTTCTAGAAGCAACAGTATCACATGTTTCGCCTTCAACATCCATGATCATGTCAATGAGTTGCTCAAAAAAGTTCTTCTCTATATGCATTACATCCAAATTGTGTCTGATTAGCATAGTTTTCCAATATGGAAGGTCCCAAAAAATGCTTCTTTTATACCAACCATTCTTCTTCTTTTTCAGCTCTTTAAACTCTTCATCGGTACCATCAATAGAAGATGGCAAATCACGTACCAACTCCCACAACGCATCACCCGGAAGATGAACTGGAGCATCATCAAGTACTTGTTTACCTTTTTTGAAAGCTTTTTTGTTGCTCCTAAGAAGATTACCTTCTGGTAAGAAGCATCTGTGACAATCAAAACAACTCATTTTCTTGCAATTTGGAAGCCAAAAAGCTTTACTTTCACCCATGCAATGAGGACATGCTTTCTGTCCCGCAATAGACCAACCGGATAGCATACCATATGCGGGAAAATCGTTTATTCTCCACAAAAGTGAAGCTCTAAGTTGAAAATTTTGCTTTCAGAAAACGTCATATGTTTCCACCCCACTTGTGGGGAATAAAACATGTATTCGCCCTAAACATGAAAGATTATAACGAATTTTACAGTCGTGAATATAGTCATAAGATAAATAAAAACATGAAAAAGAATTCAACCTTTGGTCCTTGTGCTTATTGCCTAAGAACAGGAATTAAAGTAAATTCTCTCCTATAACTTGCACCCAAGACTTGATTGAGATGATGCCGCGTGTGCTAGAAAAATATTCTCCAATTGCCTTGCAATATGGGGAGAGCTTTTGTGAGGTTTTTGATGTGAGATCTGAGTTTTGGGAAAATAATGTTCTCAAAATCCTAATTCTTGAGATTGTGAATTACCAGTAACTGACAAAAGGAGAAAGACTCTCTTTTTGTAGTATATGGGTCGGCCGAACGGTATATGGTAAGGGTGGGCTTTTTCCACTCTTACCTTATTCCCTTGCGTGGTTCGACCCGATTTGCTAAATATTATTCGCGGGTTTTATTTATAAATCGCACTCGTGTTATCAGATATTAATGCAGTCGATGTATTAATAATGGTCTGATAAAATTGCGATATTGTATAATTACCCAAATTAATATAACTGTTTATATTAATACGCGAAATCAATATTTAATTAAATATAACTTCTTATATTTAATTTTACGAATTAAACATGTAATCCGTATTAGCTAAAGTTATTTAATCCGTATTAAATAATAATCTCAACATCTTATTGACTAATTTAATAGTCAAGACCTCTGACTAACTGTTTAGTCGAATCCGGCATAAATGTGACTGTATTTTCATACCTTCACATCTCTCAAACGTGTCCTATAGGTGTGACGTATAGGGACCAGTTGATCACCGCCATCCGTATGACAATAACGTCAAACTTATCTAGCAAGCCAACCGTTATTGATAAACGTGGATCAACTGATAATAATACTGAAGTATGCCCTTGTGATCCTTAAAGAGATTTAATAAGTCATTGTACTTAATTGTCAAGGACACCAGCCCCAACACCAACTTCCCACAATTGTCTCAATTCTTCCACTAATGGTTGTAAATAAACATCCAAATGCCCTTTCGGATTTTTAGGCCCGGGAATAATGAGAGACAAGAAAATAAATTCCCTTTTCATACATAACCAAGGCGGTAAGTTGTATGGTGTGACCATTACGGGCCAACAAGAGTATTTCTTACCAAATTGGGTAAAAGGACTAAATCCATCCGTACAAAAGCCAAGTCGCACATTCCGGGGTTCCGCGGCAAATTCAGGATACATCTAATCAAAACGTTTCCATTCTTCCCCGTCACTTGGATGACACATCTTACCCGGAGTACGCGGATTTTCTTTGTGCCATGTCATGTATTCGGAAATTTTTTTGGTAGAATAAACTCTTTGAAGTCTTGGGGAAAGAGGAAGGTAAATTAATTGGTTCTCTGCTATTGGTTTCTTACACTTTTGACCCCTTCTATTACTCTTGTTGCCTTTTTTAGGTTTCAAAACAACTTCTCCATCACTTGTCTGAAATCTATCCCTTCCACATTTTTTGCACTTGTCAAGCAACGCATCATCTTTCCAAAAGAGCATACATCCTTCGGGACATGCATCAATCTTTTGATGCGGTAACTAAAGTCCTTTAACTACTTTTTTTTGTATTGTAGAAACTTCGAGTCATGACATTATCTTCGGGGATAGCATCCTCAAGCAGAGAAGCAATACCATCAACGACATTAAATGACATATTATTCTCACACTTCAAGGTTACTATCCTAGAGGCCGCTTGTAATAATGACATTCTGCTCCCTTCGTATAAAGGTTGTTCCGCAGCTTTTAACATGTCAAAAAATGCCTTTGCTTGGGGATTTGGAGGTTGTTCTTCATTCATAGCTCGACGGTCGTCATCATTGAGAACATTGTACTCCAAGGCATCAACAATCATATCTCTATATGGGTTCTCATCAAGTTGTTGGATGTGAGGTTGGATGTGAGGTTGTTCGTGAATTGGAGAATATACTTCTCCATGAGAAATCCAATTATAATAATTTGGACAAAACCCGTTTGTATAGAGATGTTCTTGTACCTCAAGGACAATTGCGTATTTCATGTTTTTACATTTGTTACAAGGACACCTAAGTTGATTTTCTACCGAGTTATATTCATCTTGTTGCTTAGCAAATTCGATAAACTCAGCAACACCCTCTATAAACCTAGCATTAGGACGTTTTTTCTTAATACCAACCCTTCCATCATACATCCATGAACGTTCCAATCTCTTCATTTTAATCTAAACATAAATCCATAAACAAAAAAACTTTCAACAACCTTTGTCAATTGTAAGATAATAATAACAACTTATATATCAAAAATCCCCATTTTTTATAAATCATAACAATTACAAGCATAACGACATAAATAAAACAAACTTATAACAACATCGTCTTAATCAACATAATACAACATTAATAAAAATTCCCCAATTAATTTACAACATTAATAAAAATTCCCCAATTAATTTACAACATTAATCAAAAAACCCCCAATAAATTTACAACATTAGTCAAAAAACCCCAATTAATTAACAATATTAATCAACATAGTACAACATTAATCAAAAATCCCCAATTTTCAATTTTTATAAACCCTAACCCATAATTTAACATAATTAAGTAAAATTACAAACATAAAATCATTAATAAGGCAACCAACATTAATCATATCAACCCTAACCCTCAATTTCATATGAACCCTAACCCCCAATTTCACCAATTTCCATCCTAATTGGCTCTATAACTTAATTAACTACAACCTAATAAGCTAAGATGATCTTAATTGGCTACTATATCACTAAATCTACAAAAAAAAACAAAAATCAAACTAAAAATCGAAATTAAACTAAGAAAAACACAAACGTTCAATTAAACAAAAGTTTTCGTAGGTGGTGGTGGAGGTGTTGGGAAATGTGTCCTCAACAATAGTGCGATCACGTAATTAAATCTCATAACGAGAATGCGCAAGGGATGATACGATTTATATTAGTCAACTGACCAACATTAATCGGTAATGATTGGCTAGCTAGAGTTTGACATTACTGTCGTATGACGGTGGTGGTCAGTTGATCCCTTTAGGTCACACCTTTAGGACAATTCCCTTAATTGATAAAATGATCAAATGTATATTGATACAATTTGATCATATTCCTTAAACTCGTATATCGAGAAATCAGAGGTTAAATCTTATTGTAAGATTTATGTTTAAAATTGAAACGTGTCAATTGTTAAACAAATAAACGATATTTTATAATGTCGTAATTAGAATGAATTGGGTTATAATTAATACAAAGGTTGTAAATCGTGTTGACGAAAATTATAAATAATCATTTTACAACTGTAATTTCGAATTACTTGTCAATTGATAAATATAATATTTATATGATAAATATTTATATATATAAGATAATTATATTGTATTGCCATTGTGACATATTAGATGTCACATTTTATACAAATTATACAATTGACAAAATTGTAAAATTAAGTCCATTTTATGGACTAAGTAGCCGGTTATGGTGAAGGTGGGTGTGGGGTGTTTTAATTGTTAAATACACCCTTAATCATTATGTTTAATGTGTTGCCTAGAGAACACACACTACTAAGCCAACCTACATGCCTTGAGAAGAGAACATGTTCCCCATTGTTGCTCCCTAAGGCCGGCTCCCCTTTCCCCATGAGCATGCTTAAGATAATTTGATTATCTTAATTAATAACATGCTTAATACATATATGTGAGACATATCATACTCATTCTAGTTCTTCTTTTTCTTCTCCTTTGGCCGAAAAATTTGACTAAGTAAGAAGAATTTTACAACCTCTAAATTTATATTATAAGATAATAAAATCATACTATTTTATAGTATTGAAATAATATTCTAATTAGAGAGTTTAGAATAAGTTTAAGGAGAAACCGTTTTTGTGCTAGCTTGTTCAAGTCTCGGTTGATTGAGGGGTTGTCTTGGTGCATCCAAAGGAGGTATTCTTATTTGGGTACTTGGAGGATCATCCTTGCCATTCTCTTGGACCGTGTGTAAGGGTTCAATATCTCCTTATTTCCGCATATATTAGCATGCATAAGATCGTTTTAACAAGTATATTAAAATGTTAATTACAAGGTTAGTTTAGTATGACTAAAATTAGTTTATGAGCAACTAATAAAACCCAACAATTGGTATCAGAGCAATAGGTTGTTTGCATGCTTTCCGTTTACGTTTTTACGGAGTTATAGTGATAACAAAATAAAACTTGAATTTTCGTTTAATATATGATATGCACGAAATAATTTTAGCATGATTACCTACTGTTTTCGAAAATGTTTTAGAATATTTGGAATATATTTTGCATGAATATTGATTAATGGTATATTAAATCTCGGTTTTTATAAAGTTTTAATGGTTAAAGTCGTTTATTTTGGGAAAAATAGCTAAAATCATCTTTTGGCCGAGATTTTTCAGTATGTTATCACATGTATTTTCTATAATATGAATATGATTTTTCGTAAATTATGGACTTATAAAACGTGTGATATGAATTTTAATGGTTAAAATGCTATAAGATGAATAAAAATGGGTTAAAATAGTTATATTATGAATTTGACTATACAATTTTATGAGGATATCACATGCAATATTTAAAATTTATGTTGAATTTTCCAGAAATTTATCTCAAATATTGCAATATTATAGATTTTTAATGTAAAAATCGGGTAATTAGTGACATAATTTCGACTTTAATAGTTTAAGTTGGAATTTGGCCATAAAAATTTAACACGATGTCATATATATTATTTCCAGCATGTATAAAATTTTCGAGAATTTTATCTTATTTTATGCTTGAGAAATAATTTTAAAGGTTAAAATCGTACGATATATGACGTAAATCGTTAAAATTTGCAAAAGTTGTTAAAATGGCCGAAAAATGTAACCCATATTAGTCATATGTGATATGTTCATCATGAAAATATTCTTGGGAGCCAAAAGTTTCAGATTTGATTTGATTTTAATTTGTTAAAAGTAGCATTTAAAATTGAATATTTAGAGTCATTATTTAAAAATTTCGGCTATGGGGCTATGTGCCATTTAATTTTCTGTCCATTTTGTGTTCTTAAAATGTTTTGGAAGGTATAAAAATATTATTAGTATTTAATTTGAATTTATGAAGTTAATTATTGAATTTTCCGACTTAAATTGCTCTTTTTACGTCTTATTTACGAAATAATATTAAAACCGTAAAAATACTAATATTTTAATATTCTGAAAATTTTAAGAACATTCTGGAATTTTCAAAAATTTTAATTTTGAATTTTCGAAATTTTTATGACTCTTTTTTATTTTTATGTTATTTTTCCCGTAAAACCGAGTAATACCGATCAATATTGATATATATATATGTATATATACATATATATATATGTATATATACATATATATATGTATATATACATATATATATGTATATATACATATATATCTATGTATATATACATATATATATGTATATATATACATATATATATATATATATATACATATATATATATATTAAGTTAAGTCATGTTCAAAGTTTGAGTAAGAATAAATTTTGAAACCTATAAGAGTTAGGATGATTAACTTAAGGATGAAAACCGTTTCATAAAATGCATAGTGTTGTTAAACGTTAAAACACGCGATTCCATAATCCGAGGTTTGCGATAACTATTTAAATAAGTGTATTAAATAGGACGATTTGGCTTAGGGTTTGCATGTTAATTCATATTTACATAAGCATTGCATACTTTATTATGAATGTCATGATTTATTTTACGTAATTTTGGGAATTATGTAATTTACTTAGTATGGCCTTAGTTTTAAATCGGTATTTCCCGTAATGAAAGGGGTTACCGATTCGGTTGTAATTTTGTGATCTCGAATCACCCAATTGTAATTTATTTCTATTTTATATTGTATAAAGTAGACTAGAAAAGTTGTAATATTTGTCAAATCCGGAGTTCCTTGAAGACGGTGCCATTCGGAAAGGAGTTCCGACAAGACGGTGTTTACCTCGAAGTGCGTGCCGCGTGAAGTTCAAGGGACCAAAGGAGTTGGTTTCCGAATTTGTACTTTTATTATTTCTTTTCTAGGAAAGGCCATACTAGGGTTTATTTTTATGCTTTTATTTGCTTTTATATGTTTGCATGCATAGCCAAATCGTCATACCTCGTATCATGCATGTTTCGACCTAGTCGACCTAGTCTTTTATTTTATCGATAATTCACCGACTTAGTTCACTTAAACGGAGATAGATAATAATTTGACTAGATCTCTTACATATAAATATTGAGACTTAGCCTTACCAAAAAGTACGGACCCATGAATCCCTTCTTCACAAGAACGTAGGCTCGGCTACACCGGGGTACTAAAATTGTCACGTTGGGTAAGTGGGGTAATAAGATTACACCTTGAAATTTGGTTGATCTCAACGAAAGTATTCGTAACCGTAGTTGCAATAAGTTCGGGCTAAAGATAATTTTAAGAAAATTGTCGACCGAGAGTTCTAAGAGTAGAACCGATTAAAGGGTTAATCCACCAAATTATACCGATACGGGTTGAATCGGCTACACCGTGCCCGGATTAGTATGGGTTTGGGTCTCGGGATTGTTTACTTAATTGGGTAAGAGATCATTAAGTAAATATATAACTAAACTTGTTAAAGTTTCTAGTTGAAATTATGAATTTTAAAATGATGTTGTTTTATTTCCTTCATTTTATTGTAGTTTAATTTTCAACAACATCAATGGCAACCAACGCTCCACCTCTCACTAACGTATCATGGCTACGATCCTTTATGGATCGTTGCAAACTCGATAAGCATGGTTCAAACTTTAAAGATTGGGATGCGCAATTACTTTTGGCCGCTCAAGGTGACGATAAGAGTCGTTACCTATCCGAAGCCGCTCCGACCGCTCCGACCGCTCGTTCGTCGGCCCAAACTCGTGAGGCCTATGAAGCCTACATGAAAGAGTCCTCCGCTCTTAAAAATGTGCTCATCTTCTCCATGGAGCCGGATCTCCAAAGGAGTATGATTAAATTGACCACATCGTATGAAATTTACACCAAGCTTGCGACCATGTTTTCGCAAACTCCAAGGGTGATTCAATATGAGGCGGCTTCCGCCTTCTTTGACATTACATTCAAGGAAGGGCAAAAGATAAGCCCTCATGTGCTCAAACTCGTTGAGCTCGCGGAGACACTAAAAGCTCAAGATGTTGATGTTCCCGACTCTCTAATTATTGACCGAGTTCTTCACTCGCTCAATAAGGTTAAAGCGTATGCTCAATTCCGGGTGAATTTCAATATGCGAAACCAAGAGACCACGTTGGAAGAGTTGCATAAGATGCTCGTCCAAGCCGAAAGGGACATGGGACTTCATGAAAGTTCCACCAAAGATGTTTTGAACATCGAAAAGAAAGGGAAAACGAGCTTCAAAAGGAATGCCTCTAAAGGCAAGGGCAAGAAAACGTTCAAGCCCAAGGCGACCAAAGAAAAGAACTTTTTGAAAGGCGCTTCCACCTCGTTTTCAAAAGAGCAAGATAAGTGCCATTATTGCACGAGGATCGGTCATTGGAAGAGAAATTGCCCCAAATACTTAAGCGATCTCAAAAATGGAAAGGCAACCGCCGTAGGTAATAATTCTCGTTTATAATTCATATCGTTTATCAACTTATGTATAGTGATACAAATGTGTTGATGTTTACCCTTTTTAATTGTTTTAAAGGGCCACCCCCTAATAATGATAAGGGCAAGGAGAAAGAAGCATGAGGTTCCTTACTTGGATGGCTACGGTAGCATCCAATTGATCGAAGACTTGAAGAGCTAGGCTCTAATTTTCATATCGTCTTCTTTCATATTTTGCATTTTATTTTGGAACAATTTTCTTGTAAGACAAGGATTAAAATCCTAAAACAATGGTTGCAATTTTGGATACTAGTGACTTGGTTTTCAACCCGAGTCACTACTTTTGTTCTTAATCAATGTTTTGATTTATCAAATAAATTGCATGCCTTGTTAAGACATGAATAATGGTGATTTTATCACGCAATAAATATTGATACGATCAAGTATAATATAATCAAAGAGTTGATTAAAACGGAGAACTACACCCCATGAGATACTTTCAATCAAAATGAGATAATATTAGTTCATTATAAGATTTTCATTTTAAGTGAAAATGAGAATGTATTCATCATACCATAAACTTTTATACATTGGTTCGATTGAAATAAGCTATCCTTGTACAAATAAGGGTTATTTTAAAGGATATAGTGGGAGAAAATATTCGACCTACAAACCAATGATATAACTATAGGATCTTAGTGAAGATTCCAGAAAGGGTTCTTAAGAAGAAACCTAAATATGATAACAAAAGAAACTACGGGAGGACACTCGAAGAAAGGTACACTGAAGAAACTACGGGAGGACACTCGAAGAAAGGTTCTTTGTGTTCATTGTTTCAGTGGGAAACCCCGTATGAATTCGGAAGGAAGATCGGCTCCATGAGATAGTGATTTTTCAAAGATTATAAGATAATAGAGGAGAAATCATCTATCTATTCGGAGGCAAGACCGATTCCTTGAAATAATGATTTTCTATGATTTTAAGATAATAGAGGAGAAATCATCTCAGTCCCCTCGACAGTAGTTTATGTTGTGTCAGAAGGTATGATCTGAAAAGATGGATCACTATAGAGATAGTGATAATGATTCGAGTAATAGTTTAACATGCGAGAAATGAAAGGTTCATTTAAGATATCGAGAGATATTGTTTTCAGTGGGAGCAATATTCATTAAAGAATTGAAACCTACCATTTAGAGAGAATGGGTGATTCTTTAAGAGTAAAGAATAAGAGGTACTCAATTTGGATGAATATAATAATTTGTATCATATGATGATGGAGTTTTAATGGGAAGGTTTATTATATGAATAATAAAAGGTCGCCCACTAGAAGTTAGAATGGTTGGATACATTATTCATAACGATGAATAAAACCATTATCAAATAGCCAAGATGAGTGAAAATTATTAGAATGATGAAATCATAAATAGACTACAATGTAAATTTCAGTACATAAGTGACTAAAGAGAGTGATTCCTTAATCCCTCCAGTATATCGATACTCGATACGTCAAAAGTTATAAGATAACAGTGGGAGCTTTCCTCCGAGAAAGGAAACTCAAAATCTAGAAAGAGTTCTAGATATGTACTCAAATAGAATCATATTATACGGGATAATATGAGAATGAAGGAGACCAAAATTTGTAAGTTTTGCAAATTATGAATAAAGGTTATTCGCAAAACACTAATACAAATAGATGATTGTGCATCAAATGCAATGTAATAGTATTGACTATTATTGCATGACAACATCATTTGAGTTATGATTAAGTCAAAGTAAAAGATACTTTGTCAGAATCCAAATGGGTTGTATGAGACAATATTGAACCCCATAAGTGAACTGGATTGACTTAGTATGGCCCCTAGCCGCTTACATGAGGTGACGTCTCAAAGCGACTAGAGTGTGAGGCGATTGATGGCAAGTTCAAGTGCCATAGAGTCATATGTGATGACTAGTCGATCACATAGGCAGACTGTTAGAGACACTCTGTCGGGCAATGTGGCCGCTTATAGAGTTCTGGAAATTTTATAGCCGGGTCGTGGCGAGAGCTGCTATAGTATTCTTGTGAGTCAATTCTTAGACTAAAGACTACTCTCCCAAGATGGTACAGTTTAGGCATAACCTTGATCCATTCTCTACGACTTTTCGTAACTGGAGTCAAATGGGATTGTTTTTGGTTGTGACTGACTGTGACTGGTTGAAGGAAGTAGTACGATAGAAATTGTCCACCCCTTGTCTAGGTTGTTCAAATCTCAGGGCCACTCGAGGAGAAGTTAACTGGAAATGCGTGGCTACGCTCGGAAGGTATCTATGGTAGATAATTCCGGTCAAACAGTTATTCTCCAGATCGAGGAAACCACTCATGTTATGATCGAATGCAAGTACGACCTTAGAGAGACATCTTGCATTAAGTGGGAGATTGTAATAGGACAAGAGAATTGGTGACGCACACTTGTCGAGGACAAGTGGGAGATTGTTGGGAAATGTGTCCTCAACAATAGTGCGATCACGTAATTAAATCTCATAACGAGAATGCGCAAGGGATGATACGATTTATATTAGTCAACTGACCAACATTAATCGGTAATGATTGGCTAGCTAGAGTTTGACATTACTGTCGTATGACGGTGGTGGTCAGTTGATTCCTTTAGGTCACACCTTTAGGACAATTCCCTTAATTGATAAAATGATCAAATGTATATTGATACAATTTGATCATATTCCTTAAACTCGTATATCGAGAAATCAGAGGTTAAATCTTATTGTAAGATTTATGTTTAAAATTGAAACGTGTCAATTGTTAAACAAATAAACGATATTTTATAATGTCGCAATTAGAATGAATTGGGTTATAATTAATACAAAGGTTGTAAATCGTGTTGACGAAAATTATAAATAATCATTTTACAATTGTAATTTCGAATGACTTGTCAATTGATAAATATAATATTTATATGATAAATATTTATATATATAAGATAATTATATTGTATTGCCATTGTGACATATTAGATGTCACATTTTATACAAATTATACAATTGACAAAATTGTAAAATTAAGTCCATTTTATGGACTAAGTAGCCGGTTATGGTGAAGGTGGGTGTGAGGTGTTTTAATTGTTAAATACACCCTTAATCATTATGTTTAATGTGTTGCCTAGAGAACACACACTACTAAGCCAACCTACATGCCTTGAGAAGAGAACATGTTCCCCATTGTTGCTCCCTAAGGCCGGCTCCCCTTTCCCCATGAGCATGCTTAAGATAATTTGATTATCTTAATTAATAACATGCTTAATACATATATGTGAGACATATCATACTCATTCTAGTTCTTCTTCTTCTTCTCCTTTGGCCGAAAAATTTGACTAAGTAAGAAGAATTTTACAACCTCTAAATTTATATTATAAGATAATAAAATCATACTATTTTATAGTATTGAAATAATATTCTAATTAGAGAGATTAGAATAAGTTTAAGGCGAAACCGTTTTTGTGCTAGCTTGTTCAAGTCTCGGTTGATTGAGGGGTTGTCTTGGTGCATCCAAAGGAGGTATTCTTATTTGGGTACTTGGAGGATCATCCTTGCCATTCTCTTGGACCGTGTGTAAGGGTTCACTATCTCCTTATTTCCGCATATATTAGCATGCATAAGATCGTTTTAACAAGTATATAAAAATGTTAATTACAAGGTTAGTTTAGTATGACTAAAATTAGTTTATGAGCAACTAATAAATCCCAACAGGAGGCTGCTGTGGTGGCCGGTGGTGGTGGCAGATGGGGTCGCCGGAGGTGGTGGTGGTGGGTGATGGGGTCGCCGGAGGTGGTGGTGGTGGGTGGTGGAGGCTGCTGTCACGGAAGGAGAAGATGAGAGTTTTCGTGGTTTTTTTTTTTAAGTAACTCGCGTAATGAGGGAGAGGGTCTGCTGCTGTTAAATTGTGAATAAAATTGGCGACTGAAGAATAAATTTGTTGACTGCACCTCTTCAGTCGCCAATTTGGCGACTGTCTCTTCAGTTGCCACTTTTTGGCGTTAACTTTGGCGACTGACAACAGTCGCCAATACATTCTTATAGTCGCTCTTTTTTGTCGGTGGTGAAAAAGTTTGGGAAAAGTGACAGTCGCCAAATTGGCGACTTGTATCAGTCGCCAATTTTCAGCTTCAGACGCCAAATTGGCGACTACAGCCTTCAGTCGCCATTAGTCCGTCGCCTGTTTTGTTTATTCTTGTAGTGAGGTGTAAAAACAGGTACATGTGTAGGTAATAAAGTAGGAGAAGTAGTGATGACCTTGTACTTCTTTTCAGAAGCAATAGCATTGCAAGTAATAAGGGTCATAGCATCCTTCTTATAGGATAGACCATAAATAATAGAATGCTTTCCTACTTTGAAGGTCAAGGTCCCAGTGCCAACAGCAATAATGGCTCCTGCAGTGTGAAGGAACGGTCTCCCTAGAATGATGGGTATATGGGCATCCTCAGGGATGTCCAAAACTACAAAGTCTACTGGGAAGAAAAACCTGTTTATACGCACATGGATGTTTTCCAACACCCCTATGGGTTCCATAGATGTACGGTCGGCCCTTTGGACGGTCATGCTAGTTACTGCAAAGTTGGTCATCCCTAGTTTCAAGGCTACGCTTAGAGGCATGACACTAATACTAGCTCCTAGATCGCATAGGGCCTTTTAAACAGGGAAGGTTCCTATATTCCAAGGTACAGAAAAACTTCCAGGATCCTCTAGCTTATGAGGGGCAATAACATGTGACAAAAAACTGGATGACTCTTCGGTAAGGGCTATCGACTCAACTTTATCTAGAGACTGCTTTCGTGATAAAAGTTGTCTCATAAATTTAAGATATGAAGGAACTTGTTGAACTAGTTCTAAAAACGGAACTTGAACATTCAATGAACAAATTACGTCTTTAAATTTGTCAAATGATACATGTTCGTTTGTTGGTATGAGTCTCTCCGGAAAAGGAGGGGCGGAACTTCCAGCATTGGCAGCCCTTCTCAGGAACTTGGGGGTCTTGTCACCCCGAAATAGGAAGTCCCTTAGATTTTCTGGCATTTCAGGTCTATAGGCTTCCGTCTTTTCAGCATCAGCGGTCGGTCGACCCTCTTCCTCGGTCGGTCGACCGACTTCCTGTACGTCAGGAGCTTCTGGAGTCTGTTCCGCGGTCGACCGACTGGCATCAGAGGCCGGTCGACCTGGTTCGCTGTTCAGCGTCTTCGGCTGTTTCTCTTTCTTCTTTTTGCTAGCTTCCTCACTTCCCACCTTAGCTCCACTTCTCAGTGATATGATGTTTAGAGTCTCTTTCATTTGGCCCGTCTTAGTCGGAAGTTGACCCGGAGCCCTAATATCATTCTTGCTCGCGATTTGAGCAATTTGAGGCTCTAACATCTTCATGCCTGCTTCCCTTGCCTGAGATTCCTTCTGAACCAACCCAATGAGGTTTTGGATGAGGGCATCCGTATTGGGTGGTGGGTTCGAAGGTGGTTGAGGGTTGAAGGGGGGTTTTGGAAACCTTGCTTATGTGGAGGGATGTATGTGGAATTTTGTTGAGGTTGTAGGTGTTGTGGGTTAAGGACATTCTGGCTTGTCCACCTCATGTTGGGATGGACATTATTATTATTTGGGTCATAAAAATTATTCCCACGATAATGCTGAAAGACGGCACATGTCTCGTTAGATGAGGTACAAAACTTTGACACGTGACCCTCTCCAACGCATCTCTCACATACAAATGGTCCATCCTGAACGGCATTCACCTCGTACATTCCTCCCTTACTCCCACTCCCAATCTCAAACTTCCCGCCACTCTCCAATTTATCTAGCTTAGCCATCAAGGCTTCTATTGCTGCAACGTTAGACTCGGCCTTCCTTTGGTTACCACGGGAAGTCCCATGTTCAGCACGGTGTACGACAACATCCTCTATAATCTTGAGACCCTTGGTCTCTCCAGAATTTTCTTGGAACCTTCCGTTGGCTGAAGCATCCAAAGTAGGCCCTGTTGTCGTCATAGAGGCCATTGTAGAACTGGTTACAAAGAAACCATTGTTTGAATCCATGATGTGGTATGGATCGAACAAGTCTCTTGAACCTGTCCCAAGCCTCACTAAAGTCTTCATTAGGCCCTTGTTTGAAACTTGTTATCTGCGCCCTTAAAGCGTTGGTCTTGGCCGCAGAGTAGTACTTCCTGTAGAAGACCAAGGCCAAAGTGTTCCAATCTGTGACTCCCGCAGCAGTGCGGTCTAGGTCTCGATACCATTCCCTTGTTGAATCCCTGAGAGAGAAGATGAACATAGTTTGTTTAATCTGGTCCTGCGTCACTCCATCTGGGGGTGCAATAGAGCATATGTAATCGGTGAAGATTTCAATATGCTTTGCGGCATCCTCATTGGCAGAGCCTCCAAACTGATTTTTCTCTACCATGGTGATGTAGGCAGGCTTGGCCTCAAATGACTTTCATGTACCTGCAGGTAAAGTAAACCCTTTGTATAGGTCATTCACCTGAGGCATGGAGTGACTGGCGATGGTAGCTTCTTCAGCCATCTCTTCTTCTTCTTTTGGAAAAACTTGGAAATAGGTATTTGATGGTGTTTTTGGTGTGGATGGATTGTAGGGTGAGTTTGGTTGTGATTGTGGTTTGTTTTGTGGTGATGATGGTTGTTCAAAGATATCTTCTTGGAATAGGGAAGATGGTGAACCTCCTTCCCTACTTTCTAGTAACTGTTTCCTCTTTTCTCTTAGAGTCCTTTCAAGCTCGTGGTCTAGTGGTAGGAGCTCTCCTTGAACTGACCTGCGCATAAGATGGAAACTACAAGAAAAAAGTGAGAAGGTTTAAGGAACAAAAGTTCCTTAAACAAAAGAAACAAAAACAAGAAACAATAAACACTGGCGTCACCTCCCCGGCAACGGCGCCAAAATTTGATGCCCGTCGTTGAGGGCACCAAAGATAAGATTTATAATTTCCTAGCTTTGACTATAGATAGCGAAAGTCAGGGTCGAACCACAGAGAGGTGGGGAATGTTTATTGTTTGATGTCAATGTTTAAGGTAACAAAAGTGGGGGTTTCATTGATTGTTACCAAGTCTAGTAACAAATATAAGAATAAAACAAGTAAATAAAGATGAGAATAAAACTATAGTAAAAGATATGCTAGGATGTTTGGGTAATAAATAGCTAAGATAGTATAAATCCTAAGTCAACATGTATTGCAATCGCGTAAGGGGTGTAACACATCCTTTAGGTGTATGCTACCTAATAGCTCTTTCGGCCTATGCTATTAGTTCCTAGGTCTCACAATTATTGGGTGTCAACAATAAGGGTGATTCCTAAATCCTAGGTCACATACCTTTTAGTCTTGAGTAACCTAGCCATCATAAAACGTAAACCAATGCCCTTCCCGTATCTTTAAATCTTGGGTAAGTCATTACTAACATCCTACAAGTCTCCCTTTGGTCTCATTGTAGGTTATTATAGATTACGAAATAAAGCGAAACATAATTCATACGCGAGTCGGTCGACCGACCAGCTACCCCTGTCGGCCGACCTCCTGCCTGCAACACGTCGAATTGAGAATTTATACTACCTACGCATATTTACTCCCTACATCCTAACATATGAAATTAGCTACTCATGACTATTGAAATAATAATAAAAACAGGAGTAAACATGGAAATCAAGATGAACATCAATCTAAACATGCAATGACAATAAAGGCTTGGGATTCTAACTTAACCGTATGAAATAATTCTAAACTAACAATAATAAAACATAAATTAAGAGAGGAATTACCGGAAATAGGATTAAGGCAAAAAAGAACGAACTTTATTGATTATGGTTGAAAGATTGATGATGAACAATGTATAAAAACTAAAGCAAAAGTATTGTGATGATTTGAGAACTAAATTAAAAGATTGAACTTACTACTAACTTGGTCTAAAACTGAATGATAAAACTTGATATCTAACCCTAATCACGTCATTGGCTTAAATAGGCGGAAAAAATAGAGTTTCCTAATGACTCAAACACTTCAATGGGCTTTCAAAGCTTCTGGGTCTGCGCAGAGGTCGGTCGACCTATGTTGTAGGTCGGTCGACCTAATGTCGGGCTTCAGTGATTTCCAGACTTTCCATAACAGAGGCTTGGTCGGTCGACCTTAATTCCTATAGGATTGCCTTGATTTTGCCTTGGTTTGACTTCTTGGCACTTGTTTAATGTTTCGAGTTGACTTTTCTTCGTTCTTTGGTTATGAAAGATCTCGAGGGCATAAATTTGGTATAAAATTGTCCCTTTTCCGCATAAATCTGCAAAAGTGCATAAAAACACGAAAGTAGACAATTGTTGAGAAATAAAGGCTAAAACATAGTAAATGAGCGACAAAATGCGTGTAAAAATAGATGTAAAACATCATAAAATAGACACGCATCACTGCATAATCCGCATCTGAATACCCTACTTGGTTAAAGTTACATTCCATAGGATACCATAGGTATAACTTTGATGTTCCGATTAGGTATCTTAGTATTCTCTTAACCGCAATCATGTGCGATTCTTTTGGTGCAGATTGAAATCTCGCACAGACATAGACACTAAACATAATATCTGGACGACTTGCTGTAAGATAAAGGAGTGAGCCAATCATACCTCGGTAAGTTGTTTCATCTACAGACTTACCATCTTCGTCTTTGGTTAACTTCTTATCTGTGACCATTGGAGTAGGCATTGCATGAGAGGTTTCCATGCCGAATTTCTTTATCAACTCCTTGACATATTTTTGTTGATGAACTTTAATTCCTTCTTCAGTTTCTTGTATTTGAAGTCCAAGGAAGAACTTTACTTCTCCCATCATACTCATCTCGAATTCAGAAGTCATCAACTCAGAAGTACTTGCACAACGTTTTGTTAGTTGAGCCAAAAATAATATCATCAACATAGATCTGAACGACAAGTAGATCTGAGTTCTCGCTCTTAAGAAATAGGGTTTTGTCCACGGATCCTCTCTTGAATCCACTCTCCAATAGGAACTTTGATAACCTGTCGTACCATGTTATGGGTGCTTGTTTTAGGCCATAAAGAGCTTTGTCCAATTTGAATACATGATCCTTGAGTTTGCTATCAGGAAATCCAGGAGGTTGTTCAACAAATACTTCCTCTTGGAGATAGCCATTAAGAAAGGCAGTCTTAACGTCCATCTGAAATAGCTTCATTCCCTTATGTGCTGCAAATGCAATGAGTAGTCTTATTGCCTCAAGACGAGCAACAAGAGCAAAGGTTTTGTCATAATCGATCCCTTCTTGTTGGTTGTATCCTTGAACCACTAATCTGGCCTTATTTCGCACAATGACTCCAGTGTCATCCAATTTGTTTCTGAATACCCATCTATTTCCAATGACATATCTGTCCTTAGGTTGAGGAACAAGGTGCCAAACTTTGTTTCTTTCAAATTGCTGGAGTTCTTCTTCCATAGCAACTATCCAGTCTGGTTCTGCGAGAGCTTCCTTGATATGTGAAGGTTCAATGGTGGAGAGAAAGGAGTAGAATGAGCAAAAGTTATTTAAACTCCTTCGAGTTTGAACTCCATCTGTCAAGCTACCTATGACATTGTCCAAGGGATGAGAGCCCTTGTCTCTCCAATTCCTTGATTGATTATTTGCATTACATGTACTTGACTCGGGATTTTGGCTTGTTCCCCCTGAATCCAAACCTGGGGTTGTAGTAGGATCAGGTATAACTCTGACCTCTTCCCTTTGGTTTTGATTCAAAGTTATAGCTTCATTAGCTGTAACTCTGGGTTCCAAGTTATTGGCTTGAGAGTTATCTACAGTATCATCAACTGTAGCTTCATCTATCGCACCATTTTCTACCAAATTAAGTTCATCATGAATTCCTTGAAGTTCACCTTCTTCATTTTCTATTTCAGGAGGATCTTCCCTTGACAACCTGAAATCAGGTTCGTCTAGGTTTTCCTCTACGTCCTGTAAAGCCTTATCGAATGCATTATTTTTATCAAAGATAACATGAATACTTTCTTCTATGCATAAGGTACGTTTGTTAAAAACTTTATAGGCTTTATTATGATCCGAATATCCTATAAAAATAGCTTCATCACTTCTAGGGTCGAATTTGCTTAATCTGTTTTTACCATTGTTATTGACAAAGCATTTACTCCCAAAACATCTTAAATGAGGTATATTCGGTTTACGAACTCGAAGAAGTTCATAAGGTGTCTTTTTAAGGATAGGTCTAATCATAGCACGGTTATGAATATAGCAAGCTGTACTAATAGCCTCAGCCCAAAAATTTTTAGGTAGACCACTACAAAGAAGCATTGTTCTAGCCATGTCTTCTAAGGTTCTGTTCATTCGTTCTACGACTCCGTTATGTTGTGGGGTTCTAGGGGCCGAGAAGTTATGTCCAACACCATTGGTCTTACAGAACTCAATAAAAGCATGATTGTCAAACTCGGTTCCATGGTCAGTACGAATAGTTACTAGGTTAGATTCATATTTGTTTTGGACAAGTTTCATGAGACTAACAAATTCATCGAATGTTTCGTCTTTAGAATGGAGAAAGATTGGCCAAACAAATCTAGAGTAATCATCGACTAGAACGAAAACGTACCTGGAACCTCCTCTGCTTCTTACCTTCATAGGGCCACATAGATCCATGTGTACTAGTTCAACAGCTTTTTCTGTACTTACCACTCTTTTCGACTTAAAAGATGATTATGTGTTTGCAACGTGCACATGTGTCACACATCTTTTCTTGATCAAATTTGATCTTTGGGAGACCTTCGACCTAGTCCCATCTTTTCAGCTTACTTAGAATTGGTGAGCTGATATGACCAAATCTCTTGTGCCATAAACATGGATCATCTAACGTAACTTTCATGCAGGAGAGAGAGTTAGTAGGTACTGCATTTAAATCAATCATATAAACGTTTTTCTTTCTATGACCTTCAAGGATTACTTTGCTAGTACCTTCCATAATTATACGACATATATCTGCATGAAAAACAACCTTGTTTCCTTTGTCGCATAGTTGAGATATACTTATTAAATTATGTTTGAGACCACTTACCAGTTATACATCATTTATAGCATGGGATAATGAAACACCGATCTTACCAATCCCTATAAGTTTTCCTTTCTTATTATCACCGAAGGTGACTTTTCCTCCATCAAAGGGCTTTAGCGATAGGAATACGGTTTACGTCGCCTGTCATATGTCTTGAGCATCCACTGTCGAGATACCATAAGTTATTTTCCTTAGCGACAAACTGCACATATAAATTCAAAGACAAGGTTTAGATACCCAAGCATACTTGGGTCCTTTATTGTTAGTAATCACAAATACAACTTCCTTTTTCACCCAGACTTGTCTTACGTAAGATTTTCTATAATGGTAGTAGTTGGGTTTTGATGTTTTTGTGTATGTCTTGGTTTGGACTCTTGGTGACCATTTTTTGTGTGCTGTTTGTTGAGGAGTCTGTTTAGTTCTGTTTTTCTTTTCTTCGTAATCGAACGTCATGTCGTAGAACCATATGTGGTCAATGTTTCTTTCCTCAACATTGTCATCAACACTATCAGAGACGGAGACAATGTCGGTTGGTATACCTAAGGATTTAACAAACTTAACTCCGGTTTTGAAATCTTGTGCGTTTTTTACACAGTTTTCTCGGAGGTGACCAGTGTGACCACAATAAGTACATATTAAATACTCAGGTAGGTCGACATATTTTCTTCTTCTAAAGTCTCGGTCTGTTGGGCTTTGTTTACACTTTGAGTGATCCCTTCTTCCATAACACTCGTGACCTAATCCCATCTTCATGTTATTGTCGGATTGTTCAGTCAGGAAGTTTAGAACGTTAATGCTTCCTTCCCATTTATCATGGACTTTCCGAGCATGAAGAAGGAGGTCTTTTAGGGAGTTTATTTCCTTTTTACATTTACTATGGTCGATGTTACTAGACTCTTTTAGTTTTTGAATGTCTTTATGAAAGTCCGAAACTATTTTAGCATGTTCTTTCTTGATGTTAGATAGATTGAATTCTAGATCCATGATTTTGCTTTCGAGAATCTCAACTTCTTCTAGATGAGTCTCATCTTCAACCATTGTCGAAGATTTGGAGTTTAGAAGTTCATTTGCCTTTCTCGATCAATTATGAAGTTATAGCTTCATTAGCTATAACTTTGGATTGAAGCTCTTTAATGTTGAGTTTCAGTTTTGAGGTTATAGCTTCATTGGCTATAACTTTAGCCTCAAGAACTTTTTTCTCAGACATAACTGTTTTCAATTTAACATTGGTTTCAATGTTCATTTTGGATTTCAATTTTTTTGTTTTGGCTTTCAGAAGTTGATTTTCCTCAGCAATATCGAGGATCTGTTCTTTCAATTCATCTAACTCAAGACTTTGTTCATGACATTGGTCTAGGGTTTTCTCAAAGTATTTAATCAACATAGCCTTAGACAGATTTTTAACTTGACTTTTAAGTTGTAGAAAATTTACCTCTTCGTCATCGTCTTCTGAGTCGGATTCTCCAAGGAGACACATACGAGATGCGTCATCTTCGTCATGGTCGTCTGAGATTAGATCTAGGCTGGCGTTACTTAAGCACAAGTTTGCTACCTCATCTTCTTCTGAGTCCTCGTCGTCCTCAGATTCTAATTCTCCCCAGCATGACGCAAGCATTACCTTTTTGAATTCCGTTTTTGTCTTTTCCCTCTTTGATTTGTCTTTGATTTTGTCCCAACTTGGACAATCTTTGATCATGTGATCTTGTTGACCACACTGGAAGCATCCTCTTTTGAAGAATGTTTGTTTGGAATCAGTTTTCTTTTTGTCGACAGTTTTGTTATTAGGGTTTTTGTATCTACCTTTAAAAACTGCTTTCTTAAATCGTCTTGCGAATAGAACTGTCTCGTCTTCAAGTTCTTCTTCGCATTCTTCACTTGTGGAGGCTTGTAGAGAGACGCCCTTTCCTTTAGAGTCATCGTCATCTTTGTTTAGCATGATCTCATGAGCCATCAGAGATCCTATAAGTTCTTGGTAAGTTATCTGAGATAGATCACGTGTTTCTTCTATTGTCGTGACCTTTGGTTGCCACTTCTTGGTGAGACTCCTAAGAATCTTTCGAATAATATCCTCAGAATCGATCTTCCTACCAAGGTTCCATAGTTCATTAATAATATAAGAAAATCGTGCAAACATGCTATCAACAGATTCATTCTTTTCCATAGTGAAAAGTTCATATCTTTGAATAAGCAAATCTATACGATGTTTCTTGACTACGGATGTTCCTTGGTAGGCAAGTTCAAGACCATCCCATATTTCCTTAGCGGAATTACAAGATGAGAATCTATCAAATTCTGAAGTTATCATACCGTTTTGTAGGAGGCTCATGGCCTTAGAATTTTTCTCTGCAATTTTGTAGTCGGCTTCCACATAATCACTTTCCATCTTTTCGTAGGTTGTTCCATTGGCGCCGGCCACCAAGATTTTCTTTGGTCCGGTTTGAATGATCTTCCAACATTCTCAATCACATCCCTTGATGTAATGAGTCATCATGTTTTTCCATAGACTGTAGTTCTTACCATCGAAGATAGGACACTTGAGATGCTTGGAATCCATAGTTGAAAGAGTATATGTAATACCCCGTATTCAGCCTCGGTCAACGGCAGTAATACTCTGTACTTTTATTCCGTTTTATTTTATTTTATTTTGATTTGTCTTTGTATGTTGACGGGTCATAATAAAAATAGGTGTTATAAGCGATATAATATTGTTGAACGAGGTGCTTTATGTGTTGTGTTTTCGGGTCGTAAATGCGAGTGTTTAACAAAATCGAGTCATGGTTATATTATTTGGGTTTTGGGGTGCGTGAGATGCTGACCCATACACGGAAAACCAAGCCTTTGGGCCTAGGGTTGCGTGGAAAAACACAACCCACACGCAAGCCTAATAAAACTGAAATTAGAAATTCAGAAAGGGGAGACTGCCGCCTTACGTTAACACTCAAACCAAGCCTTATTCTGACCTAATCCTCACACACTCACACACCACATCATCAGCCGCCATACCAGGGAGTAGCAGGGTGGTCTTCACGGTGGGTTTAGGTTAACCTAGGGTTGCTCGACACGCCCGCAAACAGGTAAGATAACACGGCCTCAGTTTCTGGGTTTTGCGCTTTCAATTTCGATTCGTTTGTTTTCATGTTGAATGTATGTTTTCGTTTCTGATTTGTATATACTACTGGTCTAGGGCGTATAGTAGTCGTGTTTCGACCATGGTGGGGTTGTCGTTGGCCACCTAGGACCCTCGTAGGTGGTGGTTTTAACAGTGGGTAATGGGAGTTTTGTCTTCGTTCCCTGGAACAGAGTTATAACATGATTTTCGTACTGTAATTCGATCCGTATGTTGTTTACGTTTTCCATGAGTATTGTGGTTTTTGTGATGGTGGTAGTCAGGGGGTTAGTCTGGTTGTTGCCGCGGTGGACATGGGGTGTCGTGTCAGTAAAAGCAGCGGGTTTCGTAGAGTGGGTTAGTCGCGGGAAAACAAAAACATAGAACAGAGTGGTGGTGTTGTGTTCAGACGGTCTTCTGGTAGTGGTGGTTGTAATCGGTCGCTACTGGTTCCCTCCTTCGGACCACCGTGGCGAGCCGGTGGTGTCTGTAAAGGGGTCAGAGGTGGCAGACGGTGAAGGGGCTGGTGTTTTTGGGTTTAACGGTCGCGGGTTTGAATAGTGTGTGTGTTGATAGTCGGTTGTCGTGATTGTATTCGTTAAGTGTATTGTTGCCTTCTTATCATTATCATCATGATCAATATAATCATTGTTATCATTACTATTATTATATTAATATTATCATTGTTATTTTTATTACTTTTGGTGTTAGTAGTTGTTTTAATTATCAATGGTTTTATTAGTTAGTTTGAGTAATGCCATGTTAGTAATGTTATTAATAGTTGTTATTTAAATTGCTATTGATGCTAGGATTTATTTTTAGTAGTGGTTTTGAGTATGTCAAAAGTTAGCAATATGTGGTTATTGTCCTTGTGTGCTATAATGAGTAAATCTAAACTTAGCAAGTTTATTTATAGTAAGTCTATTTAATTCGTAACAATCGGGTAATGATTGAATGCTATATTGGTAAGTACTATTCTTAGTAAGTCTATAGTTGGCTATTGATGATTGATGTGGATAATGAGTTAATAATAATTGATATGTATACTTACGTTTAGTGTCAAGTAAATCGTTATGAACGTGATCAATTAAGCAATTATTAGTGGTTGGTTATACAAATAAAAGTTGATGGTAAAGTACTATTTATAGGAACCGAGCTCGAAGTGGAATCTTTCTGACAGCTATTCGGATATTGTTCTGCAAATCAAGGTAGGGGAATACTACGTATATGAGATGTGTAATCTGTTATTTGGTTGATATTAATCATGTTCATCTATAATGTTATTTGATTGGTATATTGTGATATATAATTTTGTGATATGATATTGTGCGGAGATAAAGGGTCTGTGTTTGGTGCGGAGATAAAGGGTCTGTGTTTGGTGCGGAGATAAAGGGTCTGTGTTTGGTGCGGAGATAATGGGTCTTGTGATTGGTGCGGAGATAATGGGTCTTGTGATTGGTGTGGAGATAATGGGTCTTGTGTTTGGTGCGGAGAAATTGGGTCTTGTGATTCGGAGTGGAGATGATCGACTTTCTATTTATAATAATGTGGTTTATTAGCTGTTTTACCTACTCAACCTCGCGGTTGACCCTGTGTATTCGTGTGACACCTACGATGATCCGGAATGGGGAGTAGATTCTACAGGAAAGAGACGGATGAACCAGGAGCTGGGACAGGAATGTGAGATGCGGACTTGAGACCGACTTAGATCTACATCACATATAGAGTTGTCGTCAGTTGTGCTTTTATATTCTATGTAATTCCTGTTATAACAAAAGTTTAAATTCTATCGGTTTTATATAAAGTACTTTGTATTGTTTTACTTTGTTATTCACTACCTCGGGTCTTCCGAGATGGTAACGGCTCTATTTACTCGAGAATGTCTTGCTAAAGGCTCTTGAATAAATGGGGGTGTTACAAAGTGGTATCAGAGCGAACGATCCTCAGGCCTAACTAAATGAATAATAATGAACGTAGAAGAGTCTAATAAAATGAACCCCGAGATGAAACTGATAGGAGCCCCAAAAAGGAACGGGATGAGTTAGGGGCCCCCTCACACCAAACCTGGGCCCTTTCTGTTCTGTCTCGGGAACCCAAAGAGAGTAATTGAAGAGTGGGGTAGACTATATAGTGATCTGGTTATACTATGCTAACGTTCTTGCAGGAGAAGAACGAGGTAAGTCATATGTGAGTTCTGATTAACGATATGTGCAATAGGAATTGTGGATTGAGATGGACGATTGAATTGAAATTATAAGAGTTTGGGAGTTGTATTGGTTGAGCCATAGTTAGGGTGATGCGATCATATGATTTTGATGTTTGAAGTGTTTATACGAGTATCTGGAATTGAATGACTATCGTATCTATGTAATATCTTGTTGGTACTTGAACATGAATGATCAGATTTATATAAATTAGTAACCCATGTCTAGTGATATGCGGAATGTGTTACCCTAAGCCATGAATGTATATAGTTATGTGTGTCGTATATCGTATTTAAAATTTTATGCCTTTTTGCATATATAAATTCGTTATGGAGTTAGTGACCAATAAGGGACCTCATAGTAGTTCCTAGTTATATTTCCGTACTTGGGTAAGTCGTGACTGTGCAGTAGTAGAAACTAATTTAGTTAGATACACATGTATAACAATTACGTATTTAGTTGGTCCTACCTCCAGTTTCGAAATCCTTACCGTGTTTCAGATAACGAGTATCGTTGTAATGAGAAATGAATGCTAATTGGGTACAAGTGATGCGTATGCTCCAAATTTTATGTATGATAACTTTCTGAGTTGGTTTTAAAATGTTTTTGGTTTCCGTTAATAGGAGTTGTATGTGAGAGAAATAAATCCTTTAGTTGGCAGTGGTCAGATTGTTACTGCACGGTTCTGCTTTGACCCATGTTTTTGTATAGACGAAGTCCTCTAAAACGTGTTTACTTTTATGTATAATTCCAACTCCACTGTTAAAATATTCGTTCACTTTTTCAAAAGGATAAACTACGTAAAATCTTATCGGGTCGTTGTTTAATTGTGATTTTCTTTGCAAGTTGACCAATTCTCTTCGATGAATTGCTGTAAAGTTCCTGTCCAAACCATTCCAGTTGTCTAAATTGTTTTAAATGATCCCCTTGAGATATGTACCGGCTTCTGTTTCCTATGATTAGTTGATTCATTATATTTCTAAAATTATAATAACTCGCAAGATAGCTAAGTGGTTATGTAATTATAATCTGTGTAAACTGCTACATAATGTTTAATTGGTGTAATTGTGAGTTATGTAATTTTCATATGAATGTGTAATCAAACGTGAACTATGTGATGTGACCATGTGGTATCCTGATATGGCATTAGTAACATGAATAGTAGGCATATGATATGAATATGAATCTTACCTCATGGTAACGTTATCTTGCCTATTTCTATATAAAATAGTTTCAATTATGCCGGCGCTCTTACTGTCTAGTTCTGCGATCTCAAAATAATTATGTAACGTTCGTATGTAATATTAAAATCATATTGATTACAGGATAGTCTTGCCAAGTGATAGAATGATATGTAACTGGTAAATTTATTAGCGTGATATAGCAATCTAATTGTTATGCGTAATTGTGACTATTTGATTAATGTGAATCTGACTGATGTTCTTTTCTATGTTGATGGGTTATCACTGTCTAGCTTCCTGTGATATAAACTTTATAACTTTTCCAAGTATATTGTTATACCATACAGTGAGTTGCATATTGTTATATTTAGAATCTGATCACGATGTGTAAGTTATTAATTGTTGCCATACAATTTATGGGAGTATTAACCTTGTGATTGTTACTTATGTCGTTAAAATTTTCATAATTCATGAGTGAAAAGAACAATGATTTAACAAGGAAGAGTCATAATACCTCAGTGTAGCCTTGTTTCAAGCTGTAACTTGTGAAATTGTCTTTGACCCATATTTATGTAGTCACAAACAACCCTTTCAATGTTTCAAACATTTCAAAATATTTTCAAAATGATAAACCAGGTTCAAGCTTGATGTTTGGTAATAATGGTGATTGGTTACAAAATGACAATCCTGTAGCTATGTGCAGATGAAATCATGCTTGAGTGTTTAATAGCTGCGCTTTGTACCAAACCCTTCTTGTGCAAGTCATATATAATAACCGCCTCGTGATAAATGACGTAATATGAGTGGGTGGAAATGTAACTAAGTGATTTGGTTAACTAATTGATATCTGGGGATGTTAAACGATCTTGTGAGTCTATGAATCATGTATGTCTTGGGAAATATGTCATTGTTCCATATTTAATTACGTTAATTAATTTTGCGCTATGTCTTTTCCTATATATGATTTACTTCTATAATATGTTTATGAGCATGAAACATTTAATTTGTCAAGTATGAACTATAAGCTTCTTAATTGTTTACATTGTTGTTAGTGTATTAAATTTGTGATAAATTTCAAGAGTGTATGAGTGTTATCTATTCCGAATCTGTTTTACTGCGTAACACGATCCTACCGACTCTAATAATTTATTATTGTTCGAGGTTATATGTTATATGATACTTGATATGAGTCTCTTTTGGGTACTGATGTGAGTTAAATATTAGTAGTTGTCCTTTTAATTTGATAGTTAAAATTTTCTATTGATGTGATAATTCTTTTGTTTGTGAGATGGAAAACTTTCAGTAATTGTTTAGTCTGAGTTAAGTACAAGTTCTTGTTTTATGGCGTACACATCCTTGTTTTATGAATAGTGGAATGATAGGTATATATATATATATAAGTATGTCAGTGAACTTGGGGGGGTAAGAACTGAGGAGATTGAGTTACTCGTGAGGTTAGAACAACGACCATGGTTGGTTTTGTTTTGAGTTTGAGTTGCAGTTCAGTATTTTATCGAGTTGTCGTATTCTTTGACCTTGGCTTGTGGGTGAGTAGCTTAGAGTTTTACGCTCTGAGTGTTGAGCAGTTCATTTAATGGAATAAGTGATAACATTGATATCGAATTGGGAGGAAAATTGGTTACGGGCATTGAGTTATGAGTTGTTAGGCCGTTGTGCCACACTGTGTTTACAATCCCGTGTGACCTTGGTTATTGAGTTATATTCTGAGTCAAAATAGATATTGAGGTGGGGGTACTGATTTGCGGTTCATCTCACCAGTTCACTCACCCCTTGTCCTTGGTCTTACGTTTGACGACGAGTGTGATACTTGGTTACTTGGAGTAAGGTGGCATGAGATAAAGTAAGGAGTAAGACGGTTTAATGAGCTGAGATTAGTATCATGGGGTTACGGGGACGTAACCGTGTTTTTATGGAGGATGGGATTGTAAAATCTTATTGATGTATGATAAGACTAATGGTTATGGCATGGCTAATCGATATGTCGTGATGGTGTGAATACATATGATACACCTGATTTCCTCTGTTGTGCATTTTATTTTGTTACGTGAAGTATTCTATAATTTAGTTATACGTTAAACTTTGGGGACAAAGTTTCTTAACGAGGGTAGAATGTAACGTTTCGGGTTTTAAAGTACTCTTATTAGTTTGGGTGTTAGGTGGTGTCACATTTGATGTGCCTAGGGACCATGTTGTTGACCATGGGATGGTGAACTTCGGGACGAAGTTCATTTTAAGGAGGGAAGACTGTAATACCCCGTATTCAGCCTTGGTCAACGACAGTAATACTCTGTACTTTTATTCCGTTTTATTTTATTTTATTTTGATTTGTCTTTGTATGTTGACGGGTCATAATAAAAATAGGTGTTATAAGCGATATAATATTGTTGAACGAGGTGCTTTATGTGTTGTGTTTTCGGGTCGTAAATGCGAGTGTTTAACAAAATCGAGTCATGGTTATATTATTTGGGTTTTGGGGTGCGTGAGATGCTGACCCATACACGGAAAACCAAGCCTTTGGGCCTAGGGTTGCGTGGAAAAACACAACCCACACGCAAGCCTAATAAAACTGAAATTAGAAATTCAGAAAGGGGAGACTGCCGCCTTACGTTAACACTCAAACCAAGCCTTATTCTGACCTAATCCTCACACACTCACACACCACATCATCAGCCGCCATACCAGGGAGTAGCAGGGTGGTCTTCACGGTGGGTTTAGGTTAACCTAGGGTTGCTCGACACGCCCGCAAACAGGTAAGATAACACGGCCTCAGTTTCTGGGTTTTGCGCTTTCAATTTCGATTCGTTTGTTTTCATGTTGAATGTATGTTTTCGTTTCTGATTTGTATATACTACTGGTCTAGGGCGTATAGTAGTCGTGTTTCGACCATGGTGGGGTTGTCGTTGGCCACCTAGGACCCTCGTAGGTGGTAGTTTTAACAGTGGGTAATGGGAGTTTTGTCTTCGTTCCCTGGAACAGAGTTATAACATGATTTTCGTACTGTAATTCGATCCGTATGTTGTTTACGTTTTCCATGAGTATTGTGGTTTTTGTGATGGTGGTAGTCAGGGGGTTAGTCTGGTTGTTGCCGCGGTGGACATGGGGTGTCGTGTCAGTAAAAGCAGCGGGTTTCGTAGAGTGGGTTAGTCGCGGGAAAACAAAAACATAGAACAGAGTGGTGGTGTTGTGTTCAGACGGTCTTCTGGTAGTGGTGGTTGTAATCGGCCGCTACTGGTTCCCTCCTTGGGACCACCGTGGCGAGCCGGTGGTGTCTGTAAAGGGGTCAGAGGTGGCAGACGGTGAAGGGGCTGGTGTTTTTGGGTTTAACGGTCGCGGGTTTGAATAGTGTGTGTGTTGATAGTCGGTTGTCGTGATTGTATTCGTTAAGTGTATTGTTGCCTTCTTATCATTATCATCATGATCAATATAATCATTGTTATCATTACTATTATTATATTAATATTATCATTGTTATTTTTATTACTTTTGGTGTTAGTAGTTGTTTTAATTATCAATGGTTTTATTAGTTAGTTTGAGTAATGCCATGTTAGTAATGTTATTAATAGTTGTTATTTAAATTGCTATTGATGCTAGGATTTATTTTTAGTAGTGGTTTTGAGTATGTCAAAAGTTAGCAATATGTGGTTATTGTCCTTGTGTGCTATAATGAGTAAATCTAAACTTAGCAAGTTTATTTATAGTAAGTCTATTTAATTCGTAACAATCGGGTAATGATTGAATGCTATATTGGTAAGTACTATTCTTAGTAAGTCTATAGTTGGCTATTGATGATTGATGTGGATAATGAGTTAATAATAATTGATATGTATACTTACGTTTAGTGTCAAGTAAATCGTTATGAACGTGATCAATTAAGCAATTATTAGTGGTTGGTTATACAAATAAAAGTTGATGGTAAAGTACTATTTATAGGAACCGAGCTCGAAGTGGAATCTTTCTGACAGCTATTCGGATATTGTTCTGCAAATCAAGGTAGGGGAATACTACGTATATGAGATGTGTAATCTGTTATTTGGTTGATATTAATCATGTTCATCTATAATGTTATTTGATTGGTATATTGTGATATATAATTTTGTGATATGATATTGTGCGGAGATAAAGGGTCTGTGTTTGGTGCGGAGATAAAGGGTCTGTGTTTGGTGCGGAGATAAAGGGTCTGTGTTTGGTGCGGAGATAATGGGTCTTGTGATTGGTGCGGAGATAATGGGTCTTGTGATTGGTGTGGAGATAATGGGTCTTGTGTTTGGTGCGGAGAAATTGGGTCTTGTGATTCGGAGTGGAGATGATCGACTTTCTATTTATAATAATGTGGTTTATTAGCTGTTTTACCTACTCAACCTCGCGGTTGACCCTGTGTATTCGTGTGACACCTACGATGATCCGGAATGGGGAGTAGATTCTACAGGAAAGAGACGGATGAACCAGGAGCTGGGACAGGAATGTGAGATGCGGACTTGAGACCGACTTAGATCTACATCACATATAGAGTTGTCGTCAGTTGTGCTTTTATATTCTATGTAATTCCTGTTATAACAAAAGTTTAAATTCTATCGGTTTTATATAAAGTACTTTGTATTGTTTTACTTTGTTATTCACTACCTCGGGTCTTCCGAGATGGTAACGGCTCTATTTACTCGAGAATGTCTTGCTAAAGGCTCTTGAATAAATGGGGGTGTTACAAAGTGGTATCAGAGCGAACGATCCTCAGGCCTAACTAAATGAATAATAATGAACGTAGAAGAGTCTAATAAAATGAACCCCGAGATGAAACTGATAGGAGCCCCAAAAAGGAACGGGATGAGTTAGGGGCCCCCTCACACCAAACCTGGGCCCTTTCTGTTCTGTCTCGGGAACCCAAAGAGAGTAATTGAAGAGTGGGGTAGACTATATAGTGATCTGGTTATACTATGCTAACGTTCTTGCAGGAGAAGAACGAGGTAAGTCATATGTGAGTTCTGATTAACGATATGTGCAATAGGAATTGTGGATTGAGATGGACGATTGAATTGAAATTATAAGAGTTTGGGAGTTGTATTGGTTGAGCCATAGTTAGGGTGATGCGATCATATGATTTTGATGTTTGAAGTGTTTATACGAGTATCTGGAATTGAATGACTATCGTATCTATGTAATATCTTGTTGGTACTTGAACATGAATGATCAGATTTATATAAATTAGTAACCCATGTCTAGTGATATGCGGAATGTGTTACCCTAAGCCATGAATGTATATAGTTATGTGTGTCGTATATCGTATTTAAAATTTTATGCCTTTTTGCATATATAAATTCGTTATGGAGTTAGTGACCAATAAGGGACCTCATAGTAGTTCCTAGTTATATTTCCGTACTTGGGTAAGTCGTGACTGTGCAGTAGTAGAAACTAATTTAGTTAGATACACATGTATAACAATTACGTATTTAGTTGGTCCTACCTCCAGTTTCGAAATCCTTACCGTGTTTCAGATAACGAGTATCGTTGTAATGAGAAATGAATGCTAATTGGGTACAAGTGATGCGTATGCTCCAAATTTTATGTATGATAACTTTCTGAGTTGGTTTTAAAATGTTTTTGGTTTCCGTTAATAGGAGTTGTATGTGAGAGAAATAAATCCTTTAGTTGGCAGTGGTCAGATTGTTACTGCACGGTTCTGCTTTGACCCATGTTTTTGTATAGACGAAGTCCTCTAAAACGTGTTTACTTTTATGTATAATTCCAACTCCACTGTTAAAATATTCGTTCACTTTTTCAAAAGGATAAACTACGTAAAATCTTATCGGGTCGTTGTTTAATTGTGATTTTCTTTGCAAGTTGACCAATTCTCTTCGATGAATTGCTGTAAAGTTCCTGTCCAAACCATTCCAGTTGTCTAAATTGTTTTAAATGATCCCCTTGAGATATGTACCGGCTTCTGTTTCCTATGATTAGTTGATTCATTATATTTCTAAAATTATAATAACTCGCAAGATAGCTAAGTGGTTATGTAATTATAATCTGTGTAAACTGCTACATAATGTTTAATTGGTGTAATTGTGAGTTATGTAATTTTCATATGAATGTGTAATCAAACGTGAACTATGTGATGTGACCATGTGGTATCCTGATATGGCATTAGTAACATGAATAGTAGGCATATGATATGAATATGAATCTTACCTCATGGTAACGTTATCTTGCCTATTTCTATATAAAATAGTTTCAATTATGCCGGCGCTCTTACTGTCTAGTTCTGCGATCTCAAAATAATTATGTAACGTTCGTATGTAATATTAAAATCATATTGATTACAGGATAGTCTTGCCAAGTGATAGAATGATATGTAACTGGTAAATTTATTAGCGTGATATAGCAATCTAATTGTTATGCGTAATTGTGACTATTTGATTAATGTGAATCTGACTGATGTTCTTTTCTATGTTGATGGGTTATCACTGTCTAGCTTCCTGTGATATAAACTTTATAACTTTTCCAAGTATATTGTTATACCATACAGTGAGTTGCATATTGTTATATTTAGAATCTGATCACGATGTGTAAGTTATTAATTGTTGCCATACAATTTATGGGAGTATTAACCTTGTGATTGTTACTTATGTCGTTAAAATTTTCATAATTCATGAGTGAAAAGAACAATGATTTAACAAGGAAGAGTCATAATACCTCAGTGTAGCCTTGTTTCAAGCTGTAACTTGTGAAATTGTCTTTGACCCATATTTATGTAGTCACAAACAACCCTTTCAATGTTTCAAACATTTCAAAATATTTTCAAAATGATAAACCAGGTTCAAGCTTGATGTTTGGTAATAATGGTGATTGGTTACAAAATGACAATCCTGTAGCTATGTGCAGATGAAATCATGCTTGAGTGTTTAATAGCTGCGCTTTGTACCAAACCCTTCTTGTGCAAGTCATATATAATAACCGCCTCGTGATAAATGACGTAATATGAGTGGGTGGAAATGTAACTAAGTGATTTGGTTAACTAATTGATATCTGGGGATGTTAAACGATCTTGTGAGTCTATGAATCATGTATGTCTTGGGAAATATGTCATTGTTCCATATTTAATTACGTTAATTAATTTTGCGCTATGTCTTTTCCTATATATGATTTACTTCTATAATATGTTTATGAGCATGAAACATTTAATTTGTCAAGTATGAACTATAAGCTTCTTAATTGTTTAAATTGTTGTTAGTGTATTAAATTTGTGATAAATTTCAAGAGTGTATGAGTGTTATCTATTCCGAATCTGTTTTACTGCGTAACACGATCCTACCGACTCTAATAATTTATTATTGTTCGAGGTTATATGTTATATGATACTTGATATGAGTCTCTTTTGGGTACTGATGTGAGTTAAATATTAGTAGTTGTCCTTTTAATTTGATAGTTAAAATTTTCTATTGATGTGATAATTCTTTTGTTTGTGAGATGGAAAACTTTCAGTAATTGTTTAGTCTGAGTTAAGTACAAGTTCTTGTTTTATGGCGTACACATCCTTGTTTTATGAATAATGGAATGATAGGTATATATATATATAAGTATGTCAGTGAACTTGGGGGGGTAAGAACTGAGGAGATTGAGTTACTCGTGAGGTTAGAACAACGACCATGGTTGGTTTTGTTTTGAGTTTGAGTTGCAGTTCAGTATTTTATCGAGTTGTCGTATTCTTTGACCTTGGCTTGTGGGTGAGTAGCTTAGAGTTTTACGCTCTGAGTGTTGAGCAGTTCATTTAATGGAATAAGTGATAACATTGATATCGAATTGGGAGGAAAATTGGTTACGGGCATTGAGTTATGAGTTGTTAGGCCGTTGTGCCACACTGTGTTTACAATCCCGTGTGACCTTGGTTATTGAGTTATATTCTGAGTCAAAATAGATATTGAGGTGGGGGTACTGATTTGCGGTTCATCTCACCAGTTCACTCACCCCTTGTCCTTGGTCTTACGTTTGACGACGAGTGTGATACTTGGTTACTTGGAGTAAGGTGGCATGAGATAAAGTAAGGAGTAAGACGGTTTAATGAGCTGAGATTAGTATCATGGGGTTACGGGGACGTAACCGTGTTTTTATGGAGGATGGGATTGTAAAATCTTATTGATGTATGATAAGACTAATGGTTATGGCATGGCTAATCGATATGTCGTGATGGTGTGAATACATATGATACACCTGATTTCCTCTGTTGTGCATTTTATTTTGTTACGTGAAGTATTCTATAATTTAGTTATACGTTAAACTTTGGGGACAAAGTTTCTTAACGAGGGTAGAATGTAACGTTTCGGGTTTTAAAGTACTCTTATTAGTTTGGGTGTTAGGTGGTGTCACATTTGATGTGCCTAGGGACCATGTTGTTGACCATGGGATGGTGAACTTCGGGACGAAGTTCATTTTAAGGAGGGAAGACTGTAATACCCCGTATTCAGCCTTGGTCAACGACAGTAATACTCTGTACTTTTATTCCGTTTTATTTTATTTTATTTTGATTTGTCTTTGTATGTTGACGGGTCATAATAAAACTAGGTGTTATAAGCGATATAATATTGTTGAACGAGGTGCTTTATGTGTTGTGTTTTCGGGTCGTAAATGCGAGTGTTTAACAAAATCGAGTCATGGTTATATTATTTGGGTTTTGGGGTGCGTGAGATGCTGACCCATACACGGAAAACCAAGCCTTTGGGCCTAGGGTTGCGTGGAAAAACACAACCCACACGCAAGCCTAATAAAACTGAAATTAGAAATTCAGAAAGGGGAGACTGCCGCCTTACGTTAACACTCAAACCAAGCCTTATTCTGACCTAATCCTCACACACTCACACACCACATCATCAGCCGCCATACCAGGGAGTAGCAGGGTGGTCTTCACGGTGGGTTTAGGTTAACCTAGGGTTGCTCGACACGCCCGCAAACAGGTAAGATAACACGGCCTCAGTTTCTGGGTTTTGCGCTTTCAATTTCGATTCGTTTGTTTTCATGTTGAATGTATGTTTTCGTTTCTGATTTGTATATACTACTGGTCTAGGGCGTATAGTAGTCGTGTTTCGACCATGGTGGGGTTGTCGTTGGCCACCTAGGACCCTCGTAGGTGGTAGTTTTAACAGTGGGTAATGGGAGTTTTGTCTTCGTTCCCTGGAACAGAGTTATAACATGATTTTCGTACTGTAATTCGATCCGTATGTTGTTTACGTTTTCCATGAGTATTGTGGTTTTTGTGATGGTGGTAGTCAGGGGGTTAGTCTGGTTGTTGCCGCGGTGGACATGGGGTGTCGTGTCAGTAAAAGCAGCGGGTTTCGTAGAGTGGGTTAGTCGCGGGAAAACAAAAACATAGAACAGAGTGGTGGTGTTGTGTTCAGACGGTCTTCTGGTAGTGGTGGTTGTAATCGGCCGCTACTGGTTCCCTCCTTGGGACCACCGTGGCGAGCCGGTGGTGTCTGTAAAGGGGTCAGAGGTGGCAGACGGTGAAGGGGCTGGTGTTTTTGGGTTTAACGGTCGCGGGTTTGAATAGTGTGTGTGTTGATAGTCGGTTGTCGTGATTGTATTCGTTAAGTGTATTGTTGCCTTCTTATCATTATCATCATGATCAATATAATCATTGTTATCATTACTATTATTATATTAATATTATCATTGTTATTTTTATTACTTTTGGTGTTAGTAGTTGTTTTAATTATCAATGGTTTTATTAGTTAGTTTGAGTAATGCCATGTTAGTAATGTTATTAATAGTTGTTATTTAAATTGCTATTGATGCTAGGATTTATTTTTAGTAGTGGTTTTGAGTATGTCAAAAGTTAGCAATATGTGGTTATTGTCCTTGTGTGCTATAATGAGTAAATCTAAACTTAGCAAGTTTATTTATAGTAAGTCTATTTAATTCGTAACAATCGGGTAATGATTGAATGCTATATTGGTAAGTACTATTCTTAGTAAGTCTATAGTTGGCTATTGATGATTGATGTGGATAATGAGTTAATAATAATTGATATGTATACTTACGTTTAGTGTCAAGTAAATCGTTATGAACGTGATCAATTAAGCAATTATTAGTGGTTGGTTATACAAATAAAAGTTGATGGTAAAGTACTATTTATAGGAACCGAGCTCGAAGTGGAATCTTTCTGACAGCTATTCGGATATTGTTCTGCAAATCAAGGTAGGGGAATACTACGTATATGAGATGTGTAATCTGTTATTTGGTTGATATTAATCATGTTCATCTATAATGTTATTTGATTGGTATATTGTGATATATAATTTTGTGATATGATATGGTGCGGAGATAAAGGGTCTGTGTTTGGTGCGGAGATAAAGGGTCTGTGTTTGGTGCGGAGATAAAGGGTCTGTGTTTGGTGCGGAGATAATGGGTCTTGTGATTGGTGCGGAGATAATGGGTCTTGTGATTGGTGTGGAGATAATGGGTCTTGTGTTTGGTGCGGAGAAATTGGGTCTTGTGATTCGGAGTGGAGATGATCGACTTTCTATTTATAATAATGTGGTTTATTAGCTGTTTTACCTACTCAACCTCGCGGTTGACCCTGTGTATTCGTGTGACACCTACGATGATCCGGAATGGGGAGTAGATTCTACAGGAAAGAGACGGATGAACCAGGAGCTGGGACAGGAATGTGAGATGCGGACTTGAGACCGACTTAGATCTACATCACATATAGAGTTGTCGTCAGTTGTGCTTTTATATTCTATGTAATTCCTGTTATAACAAAAGTTTAAATTCTATCGGTTTTATATAAAGTACTTTGTATTGTTTTACTTTGTTATTCACTACCTCGGGTCTTCCGAGATGGTAACGGCTCTATTTACTCGAGAATGTCTTGCTAAAGGCTCTTGAATAAATGGGGGTGTTACAGTATATAATATAGAATCAATAGTAGGATCAAAACTCACGCGGTTAGGCGATCAAGAGCACGAGGCTCTGATACCAATTGAAGAGTCTATTGTTATGTTATACTCAAGAAGGGGGGGGGGGGGTTGACTTGAGTATGCCTTCTTTTTCAAATCTTCTTCGATGTGTACGGATATATGATGAATGTCGAGTAGAGCAAGTAATAAATAGAGACACGATATTTTTTAAGTGGTTCAGTTTCAAAATTTGAAACCTACGTCCACTATTCTCGATTAATAAAATTAGTACCGGCTCCGGATTACAATTTTATCAACCCTACTCGTACAACTTTGATGTTAGTTGTAACTCTATCTAGATACCGTTAAATATCTAGCTACGTCAAGTACCGTTAAATACTTGATTACAATGAGTACCGTTAAATACTCGATCTATCTTATGCTAATAAGATAAGTCTTCAATGTTTCTTCAAAGTCACAATCTTGAATAAGACCAATGCTGGAGCACTTGAATCTTGAAACGAATATGACAATTTAAGCTCGAATCTTGAAGAATTATGATCGGCGGTTTCACTCTCGATTTGCGTGAATGTATGTGTGTGTTTTCGTGTAAATCAATGTGTCATAAGTATCCTATTTATATGGAATTATATCTAGGTTGATTAAATCCTAGATGACTTAGGAATATTACTTAAACTAGAATTCTAGTCTTTTAGTAATACTACCATAAATCTAATCTTAATATATTTAGGAAAGATTTAATAAGATACTTTAAGTATTATACAAGGAATCAATTTCCTAATTCATATTTAGGAAAGATCTTATATAATAAACAAATAGCAACCTTCTTAAAACCAACTTCCTAAACTTTGTCAAAATATAATAAATTATATTCCATAATATAATCTAGATTGTTTTTAGGATATCTAAATAAATACATATTTATTTATTCAAGTATCCTTACACGTTTTATGGAACGTGTTATACCACACGATTTCCTAAACCGTTTTAAACAATATTTAGATTATATTATTTTGAGAATTATGGTTATATAAAAATCCTTAGTTTATTAGTAATAAATAATTAACTCATAAGAAAATTATTTATTCCTATTTGACCAAAAGATATTTTATACTATCTTATTAAGATTAATAATCCCACAATATTAGAACAGCAATTATATACTAATTAAACACGACGATTTCAGGAACGCAAAATCGTTTCAACCAACACACATATTTCGATCATTTCTTCTTTATGGAGTTATAGCTACGAGCTATAACTTGAACCAATCTCATACTAAAGTCATAGTTGATAAGTATAACTTTAGTTCATTGTATGCAATTGTGATCTTCTTTCAATCCTTGATTAGTCAATCCATTGACTAATATTCTTGAATCTTTTATACTTGATTGATGAGATCTTCTAAACTAATATTCTGTACACTTAGCACATGATTCTATGCACGAGTATATAATATATATAGCCAGACATGTCATTATCAACACATAAACATATATACTTAATATATGCATTTGAATATATGGTTCAACAAGGTCTTTTTTTTTCTCGATACTATCTAGTTATTGCAAACCACAATTTTTTTCACATTCATCACCTATAAACATGTGGTTAGCAATCCTAAAGTCCATAACAACTCATATGCCCCAATATCAACAGTTGCCTCGGTTTCACCAAGAACGCTCAACACCATTACGTAATACTCCGCAATGTACAACAGTTCATCTCATGAACTACTATATTCTAGTCCCCATATTCCAAACATTCTTCCACCATCATTAAATATCATTAAACAATATATATGACATCTCATAAAATTATTACTATTTGTCTGAGTCCAAAGAACTTTCAGCAACCACTGCAATTAGAGTTTACTACTCACCACAAGATATGACATTGACCAAAGCTCAAACAAATATTCTCTAAACCATGAAAAACTTCCCAGCAATGGGAAATCTTCTTCCCTATATAACTCTTAACCTCAAAAAGCTTTAATATAAAATCTCTCTGATTCTCAAAATATATCTAGTTTCCAAAGTTCCCAATCTCAAACTTCAATCTCATCATCAAAACATTACTCATACTCGCCAGTCCAAAACATTTCCTTGGAACACTTAACGTCATGACCTTCCTAAGCACCAAAAAAAATTATACACCTTTAATTAAGCTACTACCCATTATACCATAACACAGTTTCTAACGATAATGCATTTCCATCAAAGCATAATAAGATTACCATAAAAATGTTATTACATGTGATCATATATACAAAAATCAATCTTATAACCACAATTCGTAGTTCCACCTTATTATCCATGAACATTATCTTTACATCACAATACCACCACAAGACTGCAAAAAATTGTCCTTCAACTAATCACTCATACTTTTAAATTAAGCGCCTTATCTCTGAAGTTTTCCATTTTAACTTCAGGCATAATAAAGAAACATCTATGTCTAATCACATTAATAACACCCTCAACCTTTCAAAGCTCATAAAAGACCTTTAATACTCCTCCAAAACTTTATATGTCATCCAAATACTTTCTCCTATTGAACAATGTTACTATGTTCTCATTCTCCAATGACCAAACAACAAACTCGAAGATCTAACACTCTTCACCAAGGATTCAAGCTACCACTATGAGATGATCACCAATAGAACTAAAGGTATTTCAAATATTTTCAAATTACCACGGAAAAATAAATAACTTCAAAGGCAAAATTAACGTTTTCGTGTAATAACACAAGGTAAAAGAATACATTCTTTTTGGAAGTAAAACCTTAGAGATAAATCAATGTAAAAAGGATAATCACAAAAGTCCAAAGAGGAATGAAGGAACTGAAGTTGAAACAAAGAACAAATAGAGAGTAACGATCGATAAAACAGACAGAGGATAAAGATAAATAAGAAACTTTTGGTCTAAAGACTCAAATAGAAGAGTTATAGTTAACACGTACAAGGATGACAACAATGGACGACTCCAAAAACAAATCTATAAACACCAAGACGACACCTTAAGATAAGATAAATAAAGCACGATAACCAGGTTCTTACAATTATCGTACAATCATCACTTAAGGAAACGATGTCTCGGAACATCATTTCATCATATCTCCATAATACCTCAGTACCAACATATCTCTATATAATTGCCCTTTTACAAACATTACATTCCTCAGATTATCAACTCTCAACAGCATAAACTCTCACGACCATTAGGTCTCAAGTCCTTTGACTTTGAAGAACGCCTTCTAACTACGCTTAATGAATCAATCCATAACAATCTCTATACCTCCAAAAGATGAACACCACAATCCATTATAATCATCGCCAACATGGTCGTTCACTATGCCAAGGCTAGAACACTTTAACATTAACATCTCACAAATCTATAAATTACAGTTTTTTTCCAATCAATCCTTAAAGGTAGGATCAGTAATAACTCCTCAACGGATGAATCAAAATCATTTCATGACTCACTAATAGTCATTAACGATTCTTAATCCTCAAATATAGTATTCCCATTAAAGACGAGCACAATCTAAAAAATTCTCAACGTGCTCAATCTAAACTCGATGATAACATTCAATTCATTTCCAACATTCTCTTGATCTATCCATAGATAACTTGCATAAAGTTTTCCTTTAACACTTGACAAAAATCTAATAATTCTAACCATTAAGAGCATAAGCCACAATGTTCCCAAATAATACTATGAGATAAATTGACTCATTATGTCTCACTCCTTGTGAAACTACCAAACAAAAATTATACGTCTTATGCCACATACCATCTACTCTCTATCCTCAATAAGGATTCCCTCAAGCACAAAAAACTTAACAACCACTTATCCGAAACGGGATTTCATCCTAACTGCAACTATTCCCAAAATAAAGTTCATCTCAACAACCTCTAATCTCAATGTAAACTTGTTTTTAGCAACCTCAAATCTCAAAGTAAATTCCCTCATTACCAAACTCATAATAATAAACACTCTTTTCTTTCATACTTGAACTTTGATATTTGCCAACCAATCCTAAATTGTTGCCTTAAAAACCAAATCCCAAGGGGATATCAAACCACAATTACCTCAAAAAGAGACGACACCACCAAGTAATCTAGAAGGATGGAAGTGCGGTAAGAGTAAATCCCGGTTTATCGAAGATTAAAAGTTTTGACTGACATATAACCAGAATGCATGACACGTGATACATAACACATAACACACAAAGGTCATTTACAAAATGACCGACTTTAAAATCAATAAAACATGCTTGAAAAAGTTATACATGAACAAAACATTTTTACAATTAATGACGAAACGTAATATCAAGTCATAAACAGCACAGATACATGGAAAAAATATTTAATACAATTATAACGATGAGAAACAATAAAGCATAAACAAACAAGTACTTGAACAACACATGTATTAAAACTAACATCGATATAAAACACTAAGGCATAAACAAACAAGTACTTGAACCACACATGTAATATTCTAATACAATTAACAACAATATAAAACATTAAGGCATAAACAAACAAGTCCTTAATGTATCTATCCCACACTCATTTAGTCATAATTAATCTTTAATTAAGTTTTATTTCAATCTGAGAGTATTGGGAGCGTCATGGCTCTGATACCAACTGTAACAGCCTGGATTTAAAAGAAAGAAAAAGCTAGATACAAATTTGCATATTATATTAAAATATCATGGTGGCGGAAACACCATAACAATTAATCCGAGTGCTACCAACATAGATAAAGCAACACTTAACTACGCATACAACTACTCTCGGAAATAAAAACCCGACCAAAAGAAAACAACCAGGTTCAATTAATAAACATCAAATTTATTATTTATTATCTCTCCCTCATAACGCATACAAGACCAAGAAGCACATCAACCTGAAAAAATATCAACATCCACCGTGAGTGGGGAGTAACTAGGAGTCCTCCCAGCCATGACTTAAGAAAATCAGGAAACAATTATGAACAAATAATAAGAGACAACATATAATCCATTTAAAATATGAAAACATGTGAACTTCATAAAAGAAATCAAATATCAAGTATATAATCACAAATAAGTAGGCAATATCAAGACATGAAAGTAATACCACATGATTATTTAAAATGTGTCACCAACATGCAAATCTTTATGTCACTTAAATGGATTATATGAATACTGTGAAAAAATGTGGTCATAAGGAAAAGAAATAGAAGCAATTTACCTGAACGATATATAGAAGTGGTATAAACATCCAGAACTTGGACCATAATTACATAGAATAACACGAGGCAAGAACGAGCACCGTCTAGGGCCATAAACCTGAACCTTAAACTTCGGTGTCATGAACGTGACACCAAAATAACCCTACGGTGGGACACATAACATTGAACCCATGCCTAAGACTGGCCAGACTCTCGAGAGACATAACAGTCTAGTTAAGGCGTAAATGTGCGGACCCTTAACCAGTCAAGGCGTAAATGTGTGGACCCTTGACCACCAAACGACATATCCGTAGACTCATAAGAGTTACCAATAACAAGGACGGTCAACCCACAGCAGGCCATAAACCTGACCATGCCAGGGTACTAGGTAGGCCATAAACCTGAACCTACCCAGTTTGATATTAATAATCTCAAGTAGACCATAAACCTGAATATACTCGATATCTTATACTCTAGCTAAACCATATATAAAATGGAACAAAGTCCAAAGGATAACAAATGTGCCCCATGAATAACATCATGTTAACATGTCAACACGCTCATAACCAAGCGATAAATAATATCAGATCAAGTTCAACAATTGGTCATTAAAACTAGAGCATAAGTTCAACTTTTCCAATATAAAACAAAGACACTCATTTAAATATATAGTTTATGCAAGATGATATCACAAAACGTGTATACATAACATTTAGCTTTGAAGAAGTAACAATCAATTCTTAACACGAATGTTCATAATGAATTTCACATCACAGGTGTCCTCTACCGTAAAATTCATAATTAATTCAAATAAAATCAAAATGATAAAAGGCTAACTGGGTTGGATTAATAAGACTATTAACTACAATCTTTGTCAAATAACCATTTCCAAATGACGAACGTAACAGAGATTTATAAACTTATCTTTATAGTATGTCAGAAAAGGTCGCACAAAAAGTATCGCTTCATAAAACGGGTTCAACAAATCATTTTGAGCAACGTAAAATCCTAACATCATCTAAACTCTTCAAAGTTTAATTATAAAAATTACCCAGAATAGTTTCAAAGTATAAAAATAGTTTTAGAAATAATCGTTGAGCCACTGTCCGTTTCGCGAGTATTTCAGCGCGTTGTTCGTAAACATTTTATTGTGAACAAACGACATATAAGAAAATCACGAAATTTTACAGGTAGGCTTTAGACTTAAAATAAACATGACTCTATTTTCAACTTTTTGAAAGACGGACATTTTTATATGGAGAAATAATTTAAATAAAAATATTCCATAATAAATTCTTTAACCCAATTTTATAATTTTATCAAGGCATGTAATAGGCGATTTAATCCAGAAATAAAGAAAAATAATTAAGAAAAATATGTCACCAACATTAATAATTTATTTTTTCATATTTATAGGTCAGAATATACCTAAAAATAATTTATAATTAATTTATTTCTATTTATTTATTATTCAACACAATGAAACATTATTTATGGATTAATTAGCCATAAAAATTCAAAAATAATTATAAAAATTAATAATTTGACATGCAAAATTTTAATATTCTAAAATAAGTCGTCCCTAAGATGAAAAATTCAAGTTTCACATTTATTTATATATTTTACATATTTATAAGAGATTAATTGCCGAAAAGCACAATTATATGTTAAATAAGAGCAATAATAATTATAAAAATTAATATAATCAAACTAAATACTATAAATATATTTATGTACCAGAGTAAAAATCAAATATAGAATTTTCGAAATTTTTAATTTTTTTTTATATATTTTTAGATGATTATCACACAAAATAGTAATTAAATATCAAATAACAACAGTTAAACATATAATAATTTTGGGACTCAAATAAATACATGCAAACTCATAAATAATGATAATAAATCAGAATATAATCAAAATTTAATTTTCATAATTATCTATATATTTTACACACTAATTAGGTTGTCAAATCGCATAAAAACACAATTAAATTGTAAAAATTATTAAATACTTATAAATTCATCACAAATAATAAAAATTACTATTTATTTATATAAATCATGAATCTCATATATTCCCATGTTTTTAAACATCATATATATTATCAATCTTGTTATAAACTCATAAAAGCACTTGAAAATCAAAAATCATAGAAATGAGAAAACCTAATTACCTTGTAAAAGATTAACATTAGTAAATAAGTAGAATAATATTATAAGATCAGCCCAAATGATCTCCCTCAAAAAAGGTCTCTTGATCACCTCCTTGAACAAACATAAGAATGAAAACAAATTATTAAATACTTCTATAATAAAAACCATGATAAACAAAATGAGAAGTAAATAATCACTTACACTTACTAAAATACGAGATAAAAGAGATGTAAAAAATGAAAGAAATAAATGTTCGAAAAGGGAGATGAAAACTCACGGCAAAGAGGAGAAGAATGAGATATTTTGTTTTGTGTTGGATAAGTTGTGACTTGTAGAGTAAACAAGTAGTGTAGGCTTAGGATATTAATTTATGATATTAGGCACATGCCTATTAAGACCTTGGGCACCAAAGAACCATTTTTTCAACTTAGCATGGGCCTAGGTAATGATTACACAAGGTGGGTGATGATTACATAAGGTGGATGAAGTAGTAACGGATGAGTTTCCTGTCGGCGGATTTCTACGACAGTCTTCCGTATTTTGGGCATAATTTCATCCACAGACTTGCAATTAAGGTTATTTTTATGGCGTTGGAAAGCTAAGAGAAAGATCTAAAACGTTTATTGTATAGTCGAGAGGCAAAAATGCTCTTAAAATATCTTAAAATTAGCATCAAGGACAAAGTAGTTATTCGCAAGTTTAATGAGTATAAGTTTAAGATGGGTATATGGATTTCATTATCGAAAATGATAGATTTTAGATGAGATTTTCTTTATTATGGATCATTCTTATTATTTAAAATAAGAGTTTATAGGATAATGTAAAAATTACGGGGTGTTACACAACCGACCGACTGAGAGCCCTATTCTGTTGAAAAAGACCTTTTACTTGTGATCGGTTACTCCGATTTGATTGATTCTTCTTCCATGTGACTTGTATGCATGTATGCTATCGTATGGTGGACCATAATCTAGTAGAAAGGCTAGGTCATCGTTTGGATGTGGTACGTATTGCAATATGTCTGAGTCAGGACCTCTATAGTACAATATGTATCTTTGTTTGTTGCGTATCGAACTATGTCTCAGTCGGGACCTCTAGTTCGATACGTGTGTGTATGTCGCATGTCGTACATGTCTGAGTCGGGACCTCTAAGCCGGTGCGTTTATGGATGGTACATAGGGATATGTCTGAGTCGGGACCTCCATTCCTTTATGAGTTTGGATGACCGTGTGGATCATGTCTGAGTCGGGACCTCTGATTCATTACGAAGAGTATTGGTTATGTCTGAGTCGGGACCTCAGAACCAATGCTAGCTGATTTTATCTTTTCATGCCTGAGTCGGGGTCTATGATAGTTGGATAGTCTTACTTACCCTAATTAAATTCGTCCTTACTAATTATTTTACAAATTAACATATTAATTTAACCATACGATCTTATGCATGCAATATATATAAAATGCGGAACAAAAGAGTCGAGTTCTTACAATCCGATGAAAATCGTGCAAGGATGATCCTCCAACCCAAGTAATAAAATTAGACTACCTCCTTTAAGATGCATCCAAGACCTCCCTTAATGACGAGTACTTACACGAGCTACGTGATGGTACACGATTTCCTTAAACTTATTATCTAATCCTATTAGACAATAATAATAATAATAATACTATAACAATTATAGTATATAATATATATTTTGTAAAATATTAGAGAGGTTTTATGATTTTCTCTTACTAGAAAATTAAGTTTCTCAAAAGGAATAATTATAATTAGAAATGAATGATCTCTTATGTAAACAATTTTTACACAAAAGAGAGTGGGAGAAGGAGGGTGGTCGGGTAGGGTGAGCATGTGGAAGGGAATTTGGTAATTTTTGTTCTAACCCATAACATAGGCTTGCATACCTATCATTAGGCATTAAAGCTACTATAATCATTGTGTTTAAGGGCATTAAACCAACCACATAAAGCCCTTAATCACCCACCCAAAACCGGCACACTACTTACATTATACATAATATGGACTTTCATATTATAAATGTCATTTGCACAATTGTATTCATGTGTGATATGCAACATGTCACAACATAAATATATACTTGTTTTAATTTAAAATGCATATTCATCAAATAATTATCATTTATAAATTAAATAAATCATATTTAACAAAATGACTAGTAATTCGTAATTACTTATGTATAAAATGGTTATTTTAATAATCGTCAATACGATATACAACATTTGTAATTATAACCAACCAGATTCATTCTAATCTCGATCGTTTCTCAAACATCGATCATTATTTGTAACTTGACACGTTTCAGTTACAAATACGAATCTTACATTAAGATTTAATCTCTCTTAATTTTGTCATATATATTTTAAGCATTTGATCAAATCGTATCAATATACATTTGATCAATCAATCTATTAAGGGAATTGTCCTATAGGTGTGACTTAAAGGGATCAACTGACCACCACCGTCATACGACAATAATGTCAAACTCTAGCTAGCCAATCATTACCGATTAATGTTGGTCAGTTGACTATATAATGCGAATCATCCCTTGCGTATTCTTGTCGTGAGGTTTAATTATGTGATCGCACTATTATTGAGGACACAAACCCCAACAATCTCCCACTTGTCCTCGACAAGTGTGCGTTTCTTGTCCTATTACAATCTCCCACTCAATGCAAGGTGTCTTTCAGGTCGCACTTGCATTTGATCATATCGTGAGTGGTTTTATCGATCCGGAGATTAACAGCTTTGACTATAATTATCTACCATAGATACTTCCGAGCGTGGCCACGCATTTCCAGTTAACTTTTCCTCGAGTGACCCTGATATTTGAACAACCCTGACAAAGGGGTGGACAATTCATATCGTACTACTCCCTTCGACTAGCCACAACCCAACATAACCCAAAACAAACTCATTTGACTCCAGTTAGGAAAAGTCGTAGAGAAAGAATCAAAGCTATGCCAAAACTGTGCCACCTTGGGCGATCAGTCTTTAGTCTAAGAATCGACTCATAAGAATACTATAGTAGCTCTTGCCACGACCAAGTTATTTATAAAATTTCCAGAACTCTATAAGCGGTCACCTGCCCGACAGAGTGTCTCCTGCAGTCTGCCTATGTGATCGACTAGTCATCCCACATGACTCTATGGCCTTTGAACTTGCCATCAATCGCCTCACACTCTAGTCGCTTCTAGACGTCACCTCATACAAGCGACTAGGGGCCATACTAAGTTAATCGAGTTCACTTTAATGGGGTTCAATATTGTCTCTTACAAGTCATTTGGATATGACAAAGTATATATGAATAATGAGTTAAGAATAACTCAAACGATAAAAGTGATTGTCATGTATGAACAGTCAAGACAGTATTACTGCTTCACACTTTTCAATCTAAGATGTACACTCATCAATTTTCATTAGTAGCTTGAATTGTGAATACACCATTTATTCACGTCTTCCAAACCCTATGAATTTCGGTTTCCTTCCGACTCATATTATCTCGTATAACATGATCTTATTGATGCGTGTCATTTATATGATGTTTTACACCTCATTTCACACGCATTTCAGAGCTCAATTGTGTAGTTTAGGCTACTATTTCCCCTATTTCGTCCACTTTCGTATTTTGGTGCATTATTGCAGTTTAATGCGGAAATGAGAAGATATTGAGCTAAATCCGTCCCCGAGTGCTTAGCAAAACATATGACATAAAAAGGATGCTTAAATAATGAACTTGGCGCGCATTTCAAGGCCTGAAGATAGCACAAGCAAGGGTGCGTACAGTTTGCAAGCTTTAACAAGAAAAGAATCGCTTCACGATATTGCAGCCAGTTTCAAATGGCTATATCTCGAGTTATAGAGCTGATAATGGAGTCATTTCAATTGGAGGTGAAAGCTTATCCTCTTAGATTTCCAACGCCGCTAGAATCACTTTAATACAATGAGCAACGAAGAAATGGGAGATGTTTTCAGATCGATGCGCGCTGAAGAATTCGTCAGAACGCAGTATTGCATCTGATATTTGGTCGATCGACCGGGTACTATGGTCGGTCGACCAAGGTACCTGATGCGCGAGATTTCAGAAACCCGATAGTTGGTCGGTCGACCAGTATCATCGGTCGATCGACCACATCGAATATTACGGATGATTTTAAACGCCTAATTAAGCCCGTGATGAAGCTAGGTTTTGAAGGAAGCATCGATATTTCTCAATAAAAGCTTATCAACCCTTTTGTACTAATGATCCAAGCGACTACCTATCAAGTCTTAGTTTAGTTTACAATAAAATTTCATTAGCTTCTCTGTTAATTAGGTTTTAGGTTATTCACACAAACAATCAGTTTCCCACGCATTATTTCAATAATATACAATCTTTCAGTTCTAATTCCTTCCTTATTACGGTAATTCTTGCTCTAGTTTACTTTATTCATAGTTTTATTAGTATCCGGTTAGTTAGAATCCCTAAACCTTTATTATTGTTAATTGTTATTTCGTTAATCGCATCAATCATGTTTTCTATCATAGTTATTATCGTTATAATTACTGTTTTCATCAATACCATGAGTAGCTAGACCCTCACATGTTAGGATGTAGGCGAATGATAGCCTATATGGCGTAGTTTAGGGCAACCTATAACAGTGCTTGGTCGACCGACTGGCTTCTCTGGTCGGTCGACTGAGCGGGTTGGTCGATCGACCGGCTTAGCTGGTCGGTCGACCGACTTCGCGTATGACCAGACCTGTTTTTATTCCGTTAAGTGCAATACCTATCAATAAGACCGAGAGGAGATTTGTTAGGTGCTTAGTAATGACCCGCCCGAGATCGAGAGATAAGGGAAGGGGCATTAGTTAACGTTTTAAGACAGCTAAGTTACTAAGACCGAAGGGTATGTGCCTTAGACATTAGGAATCACCTATATTGTTGACAACCGGTATATGTGAGACCTATGGACTAATAGTATAGACCGGAAGGTGCTATTAGTTAACTCGGACCGAAAGGACTTGTTATAACCCTTGCGCGACTGTAATACATGTTGACCTAGACCGTCTGCCATCATAGCTATAGTGACCCGAACATCCTAGCATCTCTTTTATCACTGTTTTTACATCTTATTTTTAGTTTAGTCTTTACTTTAATTGTTAGAGTTAGTTCAAATCAAAATAACTCAAAACACCCTCTTTGTTGTTACTTTATAGATTAAAAATTAGCAAACAGAATTAACCTTGTCTCTCTGTGGTTCGACCCTTACTATCACTATCTATAGTTTTAGTTTGGTTTATAAATCTTATCTTTGACACCCACAACGACGGGTATCAAATTTTGGCGCCGTTGCCGGGGAGACGGTATAATTTTGTTTGCTTTATTTTTAATTTATCTTTCTTGTCTCAAGGAACTTTGGTTCCTTTAGACCGTTGCTTACTTTTGCTTCTAGTTTTGCTTGTGCAGAGTTAGAAGTAAGATTTTTGAGAGGAAGGCTTGAATACTCTCAGTGTTATTGCGATCATGCCTACTATATCTGATAATCTTCAGCCAACAGCACACGACCTTCCACATAGATTTACTATCCCCCTTTGAAATTCGTCTTTCCTATATCGAATTTGTGGAGCAAAATCAGTTTGTCGGTCTACCGGATGAGGATCCTTGGAAGCATTTGGAGCTATTTACGGATTATTGTTGTTCTATACCCGTACCGGCTGGAGTGACGCAAGATGAAGTTAAGGAGAAGATGTTTCTTTTCTCCTTGAAAGATTATGCGCGCCAATGGATTCGCTACCTTGATAAGGTAGTAGCTAAAGTTACAGACTGGACATCTCTGGCATTAGCTTTCTGGAAACAGTACATTTCGCCTGCGAAAACCAATGCTTTGAGAGTTCAAATTTCAAATTTACAGCAAGGACCCGATGAGGAATTTCATGAAGCGTGGGCCCGTTTTAAGAAGTTGGTTCAATCTGTTCCTCACCACGGCTTTGAAGAGTGGTACCTTTGCAACCAATTTTATAACTCTTTGTGTGATGAATACAGAGTCATCCTTGATTCGGCTCCAAATGGTAGATTTCGAAATAATGTAGCTCATGATGAGGGTTGGAACATTATTGAGGAGATGGCGGTTCATAGCCTAAAATGGGAATTCACGTGGGAATGCGCCGAAAACAAGTGTTGAAACAAGTCATGTTGCAGCACTTGAAGCGTTCATTAATGCCCGTTTCGAAAACATTGAGAATGCTCCCGTTCATGAAACAAATGAGGCTGCGGAGTTGAGAACGATTGTCTAAACCCTCATGACTCAAATGTTGGAAATGAAAAAGGCTCAAGCTGCATCATTGAAAAACTTTGAGAGCCAAATAGCAATCTTAGCTGCTAATCAGATTGCTAACACTCCGAGCAAATGTGAGAGTCCCGTAGAGACGATCAATGAAATTAATCTCCGAAGCGGTCTCTCATATGATAGACCGGCATCCCAAGAGAGGTCTGATGAAGTTTCTGATGTGGAAGTTGATCTCGTCCCCAGTAAAGTCAGTCGATCGACCAGTTTACATGGTCGATCGACCAAAAGACCTGTTGATTCGTCAGTTTCTGACAACCAGAAGCCTTCTGTTCCTAATTCGACTGGTCGACCGACTGACATTCCCAGTCGACCGACCTAGACACCTGAGCAGAATATGGATTCGCCTCTTGAGTTACCTGACTCTTCTCTCATCAATGACTTGACGGAGATTCTGAAGTTAAAGAAGCCAAAGATTGCTGATCCTGCGACAAGCGTTGCGGTCCTGTATCCGGATCATTTGGAGAAAGTGAAGTTGGAGCATTAGTTCGGTAAAATCATGGAGATCGTCAAAGGCCTCTAGCTTGGGAGAAAATTGGAGGACCATGATGTTATTTCTGTTGCTGCGGGTCATGGTGAAGAGGGCATGGGAGATCCTGGTGATACTAGTGAGACGGAATTTAAGCAAGTTGCTGAGCAAGATAGGCCGGGCAAAGTAAAGAAGCGTGTCATAGCTTATGCGACACCAGATACCCTTCCTCCGTCTAGGCCTGTTGTCTGGAAACCCAGAGTAGCGGTCCATACTCCTGAAAGGACCTCTTTTAGCCAAGTGCCTTACTTTGGGGTATCTTGTTGCGAAGCCGTAGTGCTAGTCAAGTTTCCTATTTTCGGTTTCTGTTGGACAACTTTTTGTTTTTGCTTTAGACTTAGACTCTTTTTACTTTTTGTTACTTTGTTTTTTATAGACTCGTTAGTTCTGGGTTTGGCGCAAGTTTTGGGCGCATATATATTGTTTTTACAGGTTTTGAAAGGAATTTACTCAATCTGTTGGGTTAATTCGAGGAAGAAAAGAGGAGCACTGTTACAGGAAATCTGGTCCACCGACCAGATGCATCAGTCGGTCGACCAGCCTCGGGAATCCAGTAGCCACTGTCTACCGAGACTGGTCGGTCGACCAAGGGATGCGGTCGGTCGACCATTACCACTGCTACTGCTTGTTCTTGGTTGCCTCGGGAAGCGTACCAGCAAACCTAGGGAGTCTTTCTCTCTATCTTTCTTTTACGCTTTCATTTTCACCTTTATTTTCATAACTTGTAATTATTATTTATCACCCAATTGCTTTTAATTTCCGAAAAAAGGTTGTATTGTTCTTTTCAGGTCTATAAGGTAGCACTACTGGCTACCGAAACCTCCTAGCTCACGCTGGTTTGGGGAGGTTTCCGTTCGCGCATATATTCCGTGAGTTCCTTCCATATTCCTCCTTAGTTTTATTTTATCGCAAATTCCCATACCCCATGTTCTTTGTATATGATATTGCACAATGGGGACATTGTGTGATTTGGTTTGGGGAAGGGTTTTGCGACGCATTCATGTTTTTATTGTTTCTTTTGTCTCACGTTTATTGTATTTCCGTTTTGCATTGTTTCTTTCATTTCCCTTGCATATACACAAAAATCCAAAAAAAAAATAGAAAAAATTCAAAAATTTCAAAAAAATGCACGTTTATTTTGGCATATAGGTTGAGTCGGAACGATAGTATTTGAATGATTACTTTGCATTTCATCTGTTTATGGCTAAGACGTGCTTGTCAACATGTTTTAGTATTAGAATCATATGCATAGTCTACGAGTTTTTGTCAAACTAGTTGTTAATCTTTAGACTTGACTTTGAATTTTGGCAAACTACTATACATTCTGAGTTTTTAGAGCCCTTTTACTGGTGTCATCTATGACCAGTTGTTTAGGATGTGAGTAGTACTCCCCTTGAGACATGTTACATCAATTTGCATAAACATGAACGTAATCCGATGTATACCTGTATGCTATCTAGTTTTGTGATTTTTGACACGTGCAATGAGGTCCGTTTTTCTTTTCTTACCCATAAGCTTCACATAGCCAAATCTGCCCTTTTGTCTCTTAAGCTACATCCCATACTTAGCCTACCCTATCCGAGCTAGTATTTGTGGTCACGGGAATGTTTTAGGTCTTTTTGGTTTTTATGCTCTCATATGAAAGAAAAAGAAGGAAAACCAAAAGAAAAAAAAACAGAAAAAGAAAGAAAAAGAAAGAAAAATCGAAAAATATACACTGCAAGTCAGTCGACCGACCGCATCACTTGGTCGGTCGACCAACTCTCAGAAACAAAAAAATGTGCAGTTCTTCAAAAAAATGCCTTTCTTTATTATTTGTTACTCCCGTACTTCATTCATATCACTTGGGAGTCTTTTTCTTGAAAATATTCTGAGATTTGTGCTACAAAATAGCACCGTGTTTAAGTCCATTGGGTTGGAAGTTGTGAAAATTTGTTGTTGGATCCCGGTTTTGCTAGCTTGGCTATTTAACCCCACTTATCCAAATACATCTTAATCTTTCTCACCCATTACCTCACATATCCCTTCTTTTCTTCAAGCATGTGTCAAAGTCATTAGATTGGTATGTATATGCACGGTTGTAGAGTTTATTTTCATATTAGATTGCAGGCATGTTCTCATGGGTCGAAGTTAGGTAAGTGTCATTACAAATTTACTTCTTTCTATCATTTACATGTACACTCACCCTTTGCTTATTGTGTGATTTGAGCGACCCGCGAGAGTCCATTGTGATAAGACTTTATGGTCGATAGATTAACAAAGTTTGACAACTTCATAACTCGTTTGCATGATTCATTTACTCTTTCATTGTTGACTTGGCATTAAATTGGTTTAGGCTTTACATTTGCATTTCGCTCTGAGATTGAAATCGTTCCATTAGTTTAAGATCGAGTCTAGTTCTTGCTTGAGGACAAGCAAGGGTTTGGTTTGGGAAAGTTTGATGCGTGTCTTTTATATGATGTTTTACACCTCATTTCACAAGCATTTCAGAGCTCAATTGTGTAGTTTAGGCTACTATTTCCCCTATTTCGTCTACTTTCGTATTTTGGTGCATTATTGCAGTTTAATGCGGAAATGAGTAGATATTGAGCTAAATCCATCCCCGAGTGCTTAGCAAAGCATTTGACATGGAAAGGATGCTTAAAGAATGAACTTGGCGCACATTTCAAGGCCTGAAGATAGCACAAGCAAGGGTGCGTACAGTTTGCAAGCTTTAACAAGCTAGGTTTTGAAGAAAGCATCGATATTTCTCTATAAAAGCTTATCAACCCTTTTGTACTAATGATCCAAGCGACTACCTATCAAGTCTTAGTTTAGTTTACAATAAAAGTTCATTAGCTTCTCTGTTAATTAGGTTTTAGATTATTCACACAAACAATCAGTTTCCCACGCATTATTTCAATAATATACAATCTTTCAGTTCTAATTCCTTCCTTATTACGGTAATTCTTGCTCTAGTTCACTTTATTCATAGTTTTATTAGTATCCGGTTAGTTAGAATCCCTAAACCTTTATTATTGTTAATTGTTATTTCGTTAATCGCATCAATCATGTTTTCTATCATCATTATTATCGTTATAATTACTGTTTTCATCAATACCATGAGTAGCTAGACCCTCACTTGTTACGATGTAGGCGAATTATAGCGTATATGGCGTAGTTTAAGGCAACCTGTAATAGTGCTTGGTCGACCGACTGGCTTCTCTGGTCGGTCGACTGAGCGGGTTGGTCGATCGACCGGCTTAGCTGGTCGGTCGACCGACTTCGCGTATGACCAGACCTGTTTTTATTCCGTTAAGTGCAATTCCTATCAATAAGACCGAGAGGAGATTTGTTAGGTGCTTAGTAATGACCCGCCCGGGATCGAGAGATAAGGGAAGGGGCATTAGTTAACGTTTTAGGACAGCTAATTTACTAAGACCGAAGGGTATGTGACTTAGACATTAGGAATCACCTATATTGTTGACAACCGGTATATGTGAGACCTAGGGACTAATAGTATAGACCGAAAGGAGCTATTAGGTAACTCGGACCGAAAGGACTTGTTATACCCCTTGCGCGACTGTAATACATGTTGACCTAGACCGTCTGCCATCATAGCTATAGTGACCCGAACATCCTAGCATCTCTTTTATCACTGTTTTTACATCTTATTTTCAGTTTATTCTTTACTTTAATTGTTAGAGTTAGTTCAAACCAAAATAACTCAAAACACCCTCTTTGTTGTTACTTTATAGATTAAAAATTAGCAAACAGAATTAACCTTGTCTCTCTGTGGTTCGACCCTTACTATCACTATCTATAGTTTTAGTTTGGTTTATAAATCTTATCTTTGACACCCACAACGACGGGTATCACTTATTTGGGTACATGTCTAGATCTCATATTAGACTTGAGTTTATTTCCCTAAAAGAAGCTCCTTCTGTTATCTTATAACTCGTGACGTGTTGGTATGTTAGAGGGATCAACTTATTGCTCTTATGTACTTAGTCACATTTGTACTAAAATTTACTTTGTAGTTATCTAGATTCGATTTGTTAGTTCTTCTTGAGAACTCGTATCGATTTCATAAAGCTTTTGACTCAACATGCTTTAAACATCTTAGATAAGTAATTTTAGTTCATGTTATCAACAACTTTTAGATTCTATGAATCACCACGTCTATATTTAGGTGATTCCATATTCATCGGTATGAATAATCTATTCAACTTTATTGATCTTCAATAGGCGACGTTTCGTTATCAATATAATAAACTCTCCTATGATACTCCATCATCTTATGATGTTCCAACATCTTACTCATATAGAATTGAAAACACATCGTTCTATACATTTAAAGAATTATCATTCTCTCTTAATGGTGGTTCAATTCTCTAATGATTATTGCTCCCACTAAAATTCGTGTCACTATCTTTATAGTTATCAGCTCTAACTCAATCAACACCTTTTCTTTTGACAATTATCATCTTATGAACTTTTCTTTTCGCGTTCTCATGAAGTTTCCTTTGGAGAGTCAAGTATTATAAAGGATGGGAACTCTGAGTCATATCCAAGGTTTTTTGTCAAAAGATGTTTATATTTTATATTTTGAATCTAAGATCTATTGAGTGGTATCATTTAGGTGAAATTCTCTTTTAAATAAATCAAATGACCTTATTTGATTTTCATTCTTTATCCCATCATGTTAAGTGTACAATGAACAATTCAAGGTACTTTCTTGGTGATCTATTAAGATCATTTTAACTCATGTTATGAAGCACACAAATGCATTTTAAACGGAGTTTTAAGAACACCATAATGATTAAAAACGAACGGGTGACTCGGGTTGCAAACCAAGTTACCAATATTCAAAATTACAACCATTGTTTGAAAATTAATTCCTTGTCGTACAAGGAAGAATATGGTTCTAAAACTTAAAATGCAAAATGAAAGAAGACATTAATGAAAAATTAGAGCCTATGCTCTTCATGTCTTCAATCTTGGATGCTACCATAGCCATCCATGTAAAGAACTTTAGGCCTCCTTGTCCTTGCCTTTGTCCTTGGTGGGTGCCCCTTTAAAAACAATTAGAAAAGGGTGAGAATCTACAACTTGTATCATCATACAAAAGTTGACATAAAATAACATGATTTATATGAGAATTATTACCTACTGGAAGAACCTTTCCAGATTTGAGGTCAGCCAAATACTTATGGCAATTTCGCTTCCAATGATCCACCCTAGTGCAATAATGGCACTTGTGTCTTCACCCTTTGAAGAAGAGGTAGAAGCACCTTTCGTAAAGGTCTTCTCCTTGCCATTGGAGGGTGTGGGATTGGAGGCTTTGATGCCCTTGCCCTTGCTCGCACTCCGTTTGAATTTCCATTTGCTCTTCTTTTGGATAGCAAGCACGTCCCTCATGGAACTTTCATGAAGTCCCACGTCCCTCTCTACTTGAACGAGCATCTTATGCAATTCATTTAGAGAGGTTTTGTAATACCCCGTACATAGCCTCAGTCAACGGTAGTCAAGCCATATTTTATACACGTATTTAAAAAAAAATGTTTATAAAGTATTTTACGTAAACTGTTATTATTTTATAAATCGTATTTCAACGATTGTTTCGTATTTAATAATCATTTTATATTTGATGATTATATCATAAAATGACATTTCAATCGTATTCCTTATTTGATAATATATTTATAATTAAATATATTTCATATTCTATATTTATTTCTCATTTATAATTGCTTTATTATTTAAGTCGTAATTATATTTAAATTTAAATTTTTATATATTCTTATGTAAGTACTAATAATTTTATATTCTTATAATTAAGTTAATTAATATTTATTAATACTAAATTACGTACAAAATTTAATTAGTATAAATAATTTTACGTACTCGGTTATTTTAAGCTACGAGTCGAGTATAAGTCCTTGAAAAGTGATGGGCTTGGGCTCGAGTATGTTATGAGAGTCGTGTAAGCTATGGGTTTTGAGAACCGTGTAACCACAACCTTAACCCTAACCTACCCATCGACATACCCATACAATGTAAAACCTAATAATCCTAATTCATAAACATACATACATCGACATAGCATAGCATATACAAACCCTATGTCATCAGCCTCCATAACCTCGTAAAACCCTAGTCACCATCTACCTCGGCTGCCTCCATACTACTACCTCAAACACCAGCCTATTCATCGTCAACCACCGTGGCTACCAGTGGAAGCTTTCGTTTATCGTTGTTTTAATTGTGACGGTCTTATTTATATGCTTGTTGATCCGTTTATATCTGAACCACGGGACTGAGACTAGACCCAACTAAGGACTGACCCCAACCCTAGAATAGACGACGACCACGCAGATCTCAACCCAGGCCGTGACCAACCACCGTGGTGGTGGTGGTTGGGTTGAAAACAGAACAGGGGTAAACGGGTATGGGGCTGCTTCTGTCGGGTTTCTAGGACCCTTTATGGACGTGTGTTTACACCTGGTTGGTGGGTGGCGTTTTCTAGGGTTATGGGTAGCCACTTTGGTGCGGAGCTGGTGGTCATAGGTAGAGTTTTAATGACGGCGGTGCTCGGAGAAACAAGAACAGTAGCGCGGGGTAGAAGGTAGAAAACAGAGTTAGAGCAGGCTTTTGGTGTCGGGTTTTATTGCGGTTTATTGTCGGGTGTTAGAAGAGGAAAAGGGCTCGAGTGGACCACCCCTGAAACCACCGTGAGTCAGTGGTGAATGGTGGTGGCCAGCCGTGGTATGGGCCATGGTGGTGGTCGTGGTGAGGACGAGAATAAGGTGGGTCTGACCAAAACAGAGTATACACTGTTAGTCGTATGTGTGTGCAGGCGTTTTGGCAAGAGTGTTTGGGGTGGTTCTGAGGGCTAAGAGTGGTAGCCAGGTTGGGTAAGTCGTGGTCGGTAGTGTGGGCTAGAGATTGTGACCAGTGTTGGTGGTCGTGGGTGGTTAAGAAGGTGATGGCGATGTCGCGAAGTAGGGTGTGCGAGTAGTGTATACGGAGTTGCGTCGATGTTGCGGTTGTTGTCGTTATGTTATTACTCTATTGTTGATGTTGTCGTTGTTTTCATTGTTTGTGTATTATTATTATTATTATTATTATTATTATTATTATTATTATTATTATTATTTTTTTTTTTTTTTTTTTTTTTTTTTTTTTTATGAAGGATGCGCGCATCTATCATATACAAAGGAACAAAATAAGAGTTTACATAAAATTGGTGGGCAGCCGAGATACAATCTGGGCTCCGACCCCCTTAGCTACAACAAAGCTAAGCCTAGTTAAAATGTCCACAACCATCCGCGCCCCGGCATCCTGAGATACCGACTATTGCTGAATCCGCTTCAACAAGGCTACATCATCCGAACCCAGCTCCCCAAGCGAAGAGAAAGAGAAAGGAAGGAAACCATAACCTGCATCCTCACAACGATCCCTGTACTTAGCACACTTACGTTGAGCCGCATCAGCTACAACCCGGCCAGGTTCAAAATCGGTCATCCCAGTCTGAGTCAGAGGGGAGGACCCAGTCAAATCAATATACACATCACGTCCCCTATCCCACAAATAAAGCAGCAAATCCGCAGGGCGAAGTGAACCGCCATGTCCATCAACCAGACCAATGTCAACCTCCTTACCTGCCGAAATCCCAGACCTATATTATAATTATAATTATTATTATTATTATTATTATTATTATTATTATTATTATTATTACCATCTAATTATTATTTGTTTTGTGTTAATAGTATATGTTAGTATTATTATTGGTAATATTGTTGTTATTGTTATTATTAGTAATATATGTTTATTATTATTAACAATATTGCTCATACTTTCATTATTTTTTTTGCAGAAATGCAAAAGATCTTTATATCATAAAATAAGATTGACATTACAAGACCCTAAACTATATCTACAAGGGAGGCCGGAGTAGCCCCCTCCTAAAAAAACCTTAATAAAGGAAAAAAGACTAGAAAAACATTACAACAGACTGTAATGTTAAAAAAACTGGTAGGATGCAAGAAAGTAACTACCAGAGTGGCAATTAACTATCCAAGCACCCATAAGACCGATAATACATTCGTAAATTCACCAAATGCTTGACATGATCCAGAATTGTTGGTAATAACTAGTGTTGTTAATAATTAGTGTTGAGACGGTTTTACTCTCTATTCGTCATACTTTTTGAGCAGGTAATTTTATAGTAAAGAATAATTAGTTATAAAGGATTTTATATTATTGGAGTCGCATTTGGTATTAGTATACATAATAGTTACATGTTTTTGTATGAGTTTATATGACTTGTCTACGAGTAGTTATATGAGATAATAATAGTTATGAGAAAAGAACAATGTGATAGTTAGTAATCGGATAATTTACAATTGCTAGGTGACGGTTTTGAAGTGGCATAATCTTGTTGTTACTGGCTTGCTGTTGGATTATATTGCTATCTAGGTAGGATACACTTATACTATACTCTGTGATGTGTTACTAATGGATGTTGCATTGTATGTTATGGATGCAAGTATGATTTTTATAAGCATGATGATTAATGGCTTGTTATTTTATTATTGCATTCATGAGCATAGCATATGCATTGGTTATTGAGTAAAGTTATAGAATGGTTATTGTTATGATATAAAGCCCAGGGTGGTCTGCAGGCCAGGCCTGTTGTCTTCAGCTTTTATGCTGGTGATCGACGACGGTCGATGATACTCTGCCGGGAGGTTCGGTATGGGTTGGTGCAAGGGTTTGAGAATGAGATTGAGATTGAGCTCGAGCATATCATGACATTGCAAATCATTATTTGTTACATTATTATTTTGTGTTCTCCTACTCAACCGCTAGGTTGACAGTGTATTCGTGTGCACCTACGATGATCCGGAATGGGGAGTAGATTCTACAGGTCAAAGACAGATGGATTAGGAGCTTGGGCATGGAGAGAGAGACATGGCTTGGACCTACTTAGAATTAGATCACATACTTAGATGTTATCAGTTGTACTTTTATTCTATGCATAGTAATTGTAATATCAAAAGTTAAAATTTAACCAGTTTTATATAAAGTATTTTGGTTTGTTTTACTTTGTTATTCACTACCTCGGACATTCCGAGAAGGTAACAATTCTATTTATTTGAGAATGTCTTGCTAAAGGCTCTTAAATAAATGGGGGTGTTACAGGTTTCTTGATTGCGCATGTTGAAGTTCACCCGGAACTGTGCATACGCCTTCACTTTGTTTAGGGAGTGAAGCACTCGATCTATTATGAGGTGGTCGGGAATATCCACTCCTTGAACCTTCAGAGTCTCAGCTAGCTCAACTAATTGAGCACATGAGGGCTTATCTTTTGACCCTCCTTCAAGTTGAGATTAAAGAAGGCGTAGGCCGCCTCATATTGAATCACCCTAGGAGCTTGCGAAAACATGGTCGCAAACTTGGTGTAAATCTCATGCGACGTGCTAAGCTTTATCATACTCCTTTGGAGATCCGGCTGCATGAAGAATATGAGCACGTTCTTGAGTGTGGAGGACTCTTTCATATAGGCCTCATAGGCCTCACGAGTCGCAACCGCGGAGCGAGCGGTGGGAGTGGGTGGAGCGGCTTCGGTAAGGTAACGAGTCTTACCGTCACCCTCCGCGGCCAAAAGTAATTACGCGTTCCAATATTTGAAATTGCCACGATATTTGTCGAGCTAGCAAAGGATCGTTGCCATGATGCGTTAGTGAGTGGAGGAGCGTTTAGGGTCATTGATGTTTTGTTGAAAAAGAACTACAAATGTAACGAAGGAATTAAAACAATTATCATTTAAACAATTTGACACAAACATTAAGTGTAGTGAACAAATTTTAAATGGAATTTGAATAGTGACCTTTACCCAACTATACAAATTATCCCAAGACCCAAAACCCATATAAACTTCCATGTGAGCCAACGGGCCCTCTACACTTTCATTAATATGATTTCGGTAGGTTAACTCGTTTAAATAATTCTACATTAGAACTCTCGGTCGATAATTTACTTTAAATTATCTTTAGCCCAAACTTTTTTTCCGGCAACGGTCGTTAATACTTTTGTCGAGATCAACCAAATTTCAAAGTGTAATAACATTTATTACCCACTTCTCAACGTCAAATGAGATGCCCCGAAAAATCGTAATGTACACAAATGAAGACTGATGCTCATGGGTTATCTACTCTTTGGTAAGGCTAAGTCTCGATATTTAATATGTAAAGGTCGGGTCACTTTATTATCTATCTCTTTAGAGTGAACTAAATCAGAGAACTAACGATAAATTAATTGACACGGTCAATTTACTCGATGAAATGCATGATATGATACGGCGATTTGGCTATACATGTAAACATATAAAGCAAAATTAAAAGCATAAAAGAAAATCCTAGTATGGCCTTCCTAAAATAGAAAATGAAATATAAAATACAAATTCGGAAACCAACTCCTTGGTCCCTTGAACTTCACCTGAGGCACGCATCCCAAGGCAAACACCGTTTTGGTCGGAACTCCTTTCCGAAAGGCACCATCTTCAAGGGTAATCCGACGAAAATAAAATAAAAATTACAAATTTTCTATCTACTTTATACATTAAAAAATAGAATAAAAGCAATAAAATAAAGTGATACGAGATCACATTTAATTACAACCGAATCAATATTCTCATACATTTCGGGTAATATTGATTGAAACTAAGGCCATACTAAGCAAAAATTACATAATTCTAAATTACGTAAATAAAATTATGACAATCATAAATAAAATGCAATACTTATGAATATGTAACTAACATGCCAATCCTAAGCCAAATCGCCCTATTTAAATTTTGTTATCGACATAACCCGGTTTTATGGAATCGCGTGATTTCAACATTTTAAAATCACTTAACATTATGTGAATCAAATTCACGTCTAACTTAAACATTCGAACATATTTAGATTTCAAAGTTTAGTCTTACTCAAATTTTGAACATGATTTAACTTATTATTAATACATTGTTTGGTAATTAGTCGGTTTTACGGGAAAAATAATACAAAATGCCAAATGAGTCATAAAAAATTTTGAAATATTCTAAATTCAAATTTTGAGTATTCTGGAATTTCCTTAAATTTCCAGAACCATAAAATTATTAATATTATAGAAATAACCAATTTATTTCATAAATAGGTCGTAAAACGCGCATTTTTAAGTCGAAAATTCAAAAATCACCTTTTAAAGTTGTAATAAAATACTAATAATAATTTTATACTTTAAAACCCTTTTAGGAACTGAAATGGATAGAAAAACGTTACCCTCAGTCTGAAAAATTACATTATTACTCTTACAATTCAACTTTTCCACTTTATCTTGTAAAATTAAAAATTAAAATTGCAACCTCTTTCAGCCCCCAAGAAAATTATACTGATGAACATATCTCATATGACATCTATGGGTGAATTTTTAGGCTATTTTAATAACATTTACTATTTTTAACAAATTCTGTCATATTTTACTTGATTTTAACAATTAAAATCGTTTTTCATGCAATATTCGATAGTAAAATCTCAAAAATTAAATGCATGCTGGAAATAATATATATGAAATTGTGTTTAATTTTTATTGCCAAATTCCAACACAAACTTTTTAAGTCAAAATAAGTCACTATTAATACGATTTTTACAATAAAAATCATTAATCATTCTATAGATGATAATAAAGTCTAAAAATTAACATGAACACTGTAAATATTTCATGTGACATCTCCAAAGCTTTTCGTAGTCAAATTCGTAATTTAACTATTTTTATCCATTTATCCTCTTATTATGACATATTAACAATTAAAATTCATAATCCATGCATAAAAACTCCAAAAAATTAATTTAAATTCACAATATAGAAAATTCATTTGAGAACATACTAAAAAATATCGGCCATAAAGTTAATTTTACTATTTTTCCCATAATTATTACATTTTAATCATATAAAATGTATAAAAATAACAATTTATTTATAAAATGAACAACCTTTTTCCATAAATCATTCCAAATGACCTAAAACATTTTAGGACCATAATGTTTTCATGCATGAAATATTTCGTGATTTTTCTTTACAAATCACTTGAAACCGTTTTATTTTGTTATCTTAATAACTCGTAAAACAAAAACGATATGCATGCAAGCAACCGAAAGCTCTGATACCACTTGTTGGATAGTCTTACTTACCCTAATTAAATTAGTCCTTACTAATTATTTTAAAAATTAACATATTAATTTAACCATACGATCTTATGCATGCAATATATATAAAATGCGAAACAAAAGAGTCGAGTTCTTACAATCCGACGAAAATCGTGCAAGGATGATCCTCCAACCCAAGTAATTAAATTAGATTACCTCCTTTAAGATGCACCCAAGACCTCCCTTAATGACGAGTACTTACACGACCTACGTGATGGTACACGATTTCCTTAAACTTATTATCTAATCGTATTAGACAATAATAATAAGGGTTATTTCATGAAAATAATCCAACCTATACCCTCTATTCTCATAATAATCCATCCAAAGGTTTAGCTGAAAATAATCTTGTCTATGACATCATTTAACTTATATTAAACCATCCCTAAATTTGACATGTTTTTGCCGGTTTATGAACAAGTGATATTTACTTAGTCTATTTCTTGCCCTTTCTTTTATTTAATGTTCATATATCTTCATATATTCTTCATCTTTATTTCATCATCTTCTTTCTTTATATCCAGATCTTCCTTTCTTAATATTCATTTCAGATCTTCCTTTCTTCATATTCATTAATCTTAAACTGAATAGGGAAAATCGAAAGGATCATGCTAATAGTATGGTAGCTGTTCTGAACAACCATTGGATATACATTCCTTAATGTTACAAGGGGGTATCCATAGATCTTAGCACATCCCTACCTTGGTCTTTTGTCCTCTATTGTCTTCTCTTTTTCATTAGATAAACAAGGCGTATTTGTTGATTATAATATTATGACACACTAGAATCTAGACAGTATTAAACCTCACCATTCTCCATCATGCAACAATGGTCTGGATCATCCCAGATAATTGTGCACAAGTAATGCACCACTTTGCAAAGTCTGTCACTTTAATTACTGTATAATCTGTGATATACCGTTGTATCGTTGCAATTAAATTCATCACACTTACGCACCCGGATGATCATTTACTATAAGACATCCACTTTGGCGCTTATATCAATTACACACCCACGTTGCAATTAAATTGATCACACTCGATGAAATTTAATCTGCAATTGTCATTAATTTTGGGGGAAATTAAATTAGAGTTTTAATTGTTTGAGAGATTGAAGAGATTTTGGGGAAAAAGTTAGGGTTTTGAGTTTTGAAAATAAGAGATAAAAAAAGTAACATTTACCGGTTGTTTAGGTAAGCCTTTTTCCAATCTAATAGAAGTTAAATGATGTCATAGACAAGATTATTCCCAGTTAAACCTTTGGATTGATAATTATGAGAAGGGAGGGTATAGGTTGGATTATTGTCATGAAATAACCCTAATAATAATACTATAACAATTATAGTATATAATTTATATTATGTAAAATATTAGAGAGGTTTTATGATTTATTCTTACTAGAAAATTAAGTTTCTCAAAAGGAATAATAATAATTAGAAATGAATAATCTCTTATGTAAACAATTTTTACACAAAAGAGAGTGGGAGAAGGAGGATGGCCGGGTAGGGTGAGCATGGGGAAGGGAATTTGGTAGCTTTTGTTCTAACCCATAACATAGGCTTGCATACCTATCATTAGGCATTAAAGCTATTATAATCATTGTGTTTAAGGGCATTAAACCAACCACATAAAGCCCTTAATCACCCACCCAAAACCGGCACACTACTTACATTATACTTAATATGGACTTTCATATTATAAATGTCATTTGCACAATTGTGTTCATGTGTGATATGCAACATATCACAACATAAATGTAATTGTTTGAATTTAAAATGCATATTCATCAAATAAGTATCATTTATAAATTAAATAAATCATATTTAACAAAATGACTAGTAATTCATAATTACTTATGTATAAAATGGTTATTTCAATAATCGTCAATACGATATACAACACTTGTAATTATAACCAACCCGATTCATTCTAATCTCGATCATTTCTCAAACATCGATCATTATTTGTAACTTGACACATTTCAATTAGAAATACGAATCTTACATTAAGAATTAATCTTTTTTAATTTTGTCATATATATTTTAAGGATTTGATCAACTCATATCAATATACATTTGATCAATCAATCTATTAAGGGAATTGTCCTATAGGTGTGACCTAAAGGGATCAACTGACCACCACCGTCATACGACATTAGTGTCAACTCTAGCTAGCCAATCATTACCGATTAATGTTGGTCAGTTGACTATATAATGCGAATCATCTCTTGCGTATTCTTGTTGTGAGGTTTAATTATGTGATCACAATATTGTTGAGGACACAAACCCCAACAATGATTTGATATTGTTGATTGTTTGTGCTTATGTTTACCTGAGTCGGGGTAGGACTTAGATACTACTGAAGTGTGTTAGTTTGCCTGAGTTGGGGTATTGTGCTACCATTGTTGAACGTATGTTTTAGATATGCCTGAGTTGTGGTATTTGATCTAATTACATGAATAAGTTAAGATAAGGATTTGGTGAAAGATTACTTCTCATAATTATATTTATGTTGGAGTATGATGATTGTTTATATGTGATTATGTGTTATGTGTGTATGACAATTGGTGGCTAGGACCATCTCTAGTCACTCACTACTAACTGTGGCGTACATGTTTCATGTATGTAGGTTGGTTATTGCTATACAGGGGACACTTGAGGCTAGCGAGCGATGATCATTCATCGATGACATTTACCTATTCGTTTAGCTAGACCTTATTTTGAGATACAATTTTATGCCTGTAGGGATATCCTATCCCGGGCTGTGATTTTGTACTTATTACTTAATACTTAATTATATTTTAAATTCTTCCGCATTTTTATTATCGTAATTCAACTCGTATGTTAGTTAAGCATTTCTTTTTTGAAAAAGTTTTAATTTCGCAGCATTTTTAGTACATTGTGTGTTTATTCTTCCACTATTGCGAGGTGGGTTTTACAATTGGTATCAGAGCATTATCGCTCCCGACGCACTCATGTGACCCCCAACTAAACTTGACCAAATAACCGAATAATGAATGAGAGATGTGGTATTTTAAGGACCTAAGTATGGTAGTCTGTTTGTGAATGTTTTATGCTAAGTTAACCCAAGTTTCTCTTTTGAAGGATGGTGGAGAACCAGAGGACCCAGGCTGATGTGATTCCTCCTCCGCCTCCTGTTAATGATGCTAATTGTCCCGGTGGCTTATCTTGGATAGCCAACTAGATGTCCAGGAGTCATACCAAGACCTATGGTGGGTGAGGTGGATCCTATTGCGTTGTTTGAGTGGTTCAGGGACATAGAGAGAGGGTTCTTTATGTACTCCGTGGCCAGGGAGGATAGAGTAACATTAGCTGCTTACTTTCTAACACACGAGGCCGATAGATGGTAGATGTTCACTGGTCCTACCGCTCTTCTAGACCTGTTGTTCGATTGGGATGCTTTCAAGAACTTGGTTGAGACCCGCTTTTACCCGAGAGAGCTTCGTTCCCAGAGGCTTAAGGAGTTCATGGATTTGAAGCAAGGCAATATGACTGTTCAGGAGTTTACTGACAATTTCAACCAGCTAGCCCATTTTGCTGCTCGCTTTGTGAGAGATGAGTCCGAGAGAGTTTATTTCTATCGAGGCAAGTTAAGTCCTCGCATTGAGAGCATGGTTATGAGAAATTCTACATCTTTTTTGGAGGTTTATGATGATGCTATTTGGGCCGAGAGTTCTATCAAGGCCATTGACGCTGAGACTAGAGTTGCTAGTGGTTCTTCTTCTTCCCAGAGGACTAGTTACCATGGTAAGAGGTCGTTTTGTCCATCCACTGCTCCTCCTACTTCCCAGAAGACGAGATATGAGAGATTTGTGGCTCCAGTTGCTCGTACCATTGTTCACACTGAGACTTCTAAGGATAAGTGTAATCGTTGTGGCAAGGATCCTCATTCTGGTTCAGACTGCTATAAGCAAGCTTACAAGTGCTACACTTGTAATGGGATTGGACATCGTTCCTTTGAGTTTCTAGAGACGAACACTGCTCTTGGCAAGGCTGCCATTGCTGATGCAGCGACCCGTGGAAACAAAGCTAAAGAGAAGATCTTCGTGATGACAAGAGCTGAGGCTAAGGCAAACCCAGACATAATGCCGGTATATTTTCAGTTCTTAGTGCCGAATGTTTGATCCTATTTGATACCGGTGCATCTTTGTCCTTCATATCGACCCAGTTTGCCGATAGACTAGCTCTTGAGTCTTCCATTTGTGAGGAGACTTCCATATCACTGCCATATAGAGACGTCTTCTCCTGTTCTTCTTCCTATATGGATGTACCCATTATGATTGTTTGCTCAACATTACTGCGAACCTTCTGAGGTTTCCTCTCGAGGAATTTGACATTATCCTCGGTATGGATTGGTTATCGCGGTACCATTCTCGCTTCGAGTGTCGTGATCAGAAAATCTGCTTGACGAGTCCGAGAGGAGTTCGTGTTTCCTATAAGGGAACTCGCCCCCGAAAGGGTGTTCGTCTCATTTTTTCAATGAAAGCCTCTTATCTTCTTAGGAAGGGTTGTCAAGCCTTCATGTGTGTTATTTCAGCTGCGAAGCCTTCATTGTCGAAGCTTAAGGATGTGCCTATTGTTCGAGAGTTCTCTGATGTTTTCCCTAAGGAGTTACCTGGTATACCTCCAGAGCGTGACGTAGAGTTTACGATTGAGCTCGTGCCTGGTACCGGCCCGTTTTCGAAAGCTCCTTATCGGATGGCTCCGCTAGAGTTGAAGGAATTGAAGAAATAGTTGGAAGAGATGATCGAGAAAGGTTTCATCCGACCTAGTGCTTCTCCGTGGGGTGCTCCAGTGTTGTTTGTTAAGAAGAAAGATGGTTCGATACGGTTGTGCATTGATTACATAGAGTTGAACCGTGTGACGGTGAAGAATCGTTATCCATTGCCTAGGATTGATGATTTGTTTGACCAGCTCTGTGGTGCTTCTAGATTCTCTAACATTGATCTACGGTCAGGATATCATCATATTCCCGTTCGTGAGGCCAATGTTGCTAAGACTGCTTTTCGCACTCGCTATGGATATTTTGAGTTTGTAGTCATGCCTTTTGGGTTGACAAATGCTCCTGCCATTTTTATGGATTAGATGAACCGAACCTTCAGCGAATACTTGGACACTTGTCTTGTGGTGTTCATAGATGACATTTTGATTTACTCGAAGACCGATGAAGGGCACCGCTGAACATCTTCGCATCATACTTGAGATTCTGCGTCGTCAGAAGTGGTTCGCTAAATTTTTGAAATGCGAATTTTGGTTGTCAGAGGTATCATTTCTAGGCCATGTGATTTCCAACGAGGGTGTGATGGTTGAACCCTCTAAGATAGAGGCTGTTATGGATTGGCAGAGTCCCAAAGACATTGGTGAGATTCGTAGTTTCCTTGGATTAACAAGTTACTATCGCAGTTTTATTTGTGAAAGATTTCTCTAGACTTGCTCGCCCAATGACTCAGTTGCTAAAGAAGGAAACCAAGTTTGTTTGGAATGACTGTTGGAGTCAGTGTCCTCCACAGTTAGTGTGATAACATGTATAAATCTCTTAAAGGTTCATAGGGTATACATACTTTGTATTATAATCAGTTGATTAACGTTTATCGATAACGGTTGGCTTGCTAGAAGTTTGACCTTATTGTAATACAGATGGCAGTGATGAACCGGTCCCTAAAAATCACACCTAAAGGATTTAATCTGAGAGATATGATTAGATGAAAATGTAATCATATTGATATCTTATACGACTAAACGGTTAGTCAATATAATGATGAAACGATTATTTAATACTGGTTAAATAATACTAGCTGGGACGAATTAAAATGTTAATTCGTAATTAAATGTAAAATATTATATTTAATTGGGGTGTGTAATGGAATTATTTAATAAAGATTGAATAATTTAGTTAAATATAAACGGTTATATTTAATTAATAAATTATAAATATACGATATTTATAAGATAAACATTATACACAAGAGAGGATAAAAACTGATCTTATACTGATAAAATTGGTTGAGCCGAGTGGAGTAGTGTTCGATCAGTATAGGCATGGTACTCGATCAGTTCTGAGTTTGTAGCAGTTTAGGTATACTCAAATACGGATTTGAGAAATCTTATCTAAACTCTACAAGGTGGTTAAGGTTATGTATAAGAGTTATACTTATGAACAAACACCTCCTACTACTATATATACTAGCCTCACGACACACATAGATTCACGAGTTCCAAAAACAGACGTGATACTCCCTTCTCTCTCTATTTCATCATTCACAAAAATTAACGGTAATTTTTGCAGTTCCTAGCTTAAGAAAGGGTATTTATCGGAGCATCTTGGGTGCAATAATTAGGAGGATATCTATTTTGATATCTGATCTTAGGCCTCTTGGAAGGACCAAAGGTTAATTCTTGTTCTCTATCCTTGTATCTTATATTTCGTTTATGACTATAAATCATAATTATAATTTCGTTATAATCCTGCAATTTTGTATTGGGAAGTATACAGATTTTTTCCACACTGGTAGCTGCGAGAGTTATTTTCAGGAGTTGAAGACCAGATTGACGACCGCTCTAGTACTGACTCTTCCGGAGAACGAGGTTGATTATGATGTGAATTGCGATGCTTTGATGCTTGGTTTGGGATGTGTTCTGATGCAGAGTGGGAAAGTGATCGCCTATTCCTCTAGACAGTTGTGTGTTCACGGGGTGAACTATCCTACACATGATTTGGAGTTAGCCGCAGTTGTTCATGCCTTAAAGATGTGGCGTCATTATCTTATTGGTTCTCATTGCCGCATTTTTACTGACCATAAGAGCTTGAGGTATATTTTCACTCAGAAAGACCTTAACATGAGACAGCGCCGATGGTTAGAGCCTGTCAAGGACTATGACATAGAGCTTCTCTACCATGAGGGCAAAGCTAACGTAGTTGCTGATGCGTTGAGTAGAAAGACTTCTCATTCCTTGAGCGCAATTAGAGTGATGCCTAATGAGTTGTGTTTCGAGTTCCGTAAGTTGAGACTTGAGATGGTTGGATCTGATTTCAACTATTTGGATGCGATGACAGCTGAGCCTACTTTCTATTGGGAGATTCGTCAGAGTTAGCCTACCGATGCGATTTTCAAGAAATTTGAGGCTAAGATTTCCAGTGACGAGGCTAAGGAATTTGTGATTGGTACTGATCGATTTCTTCGTTTCCGAGGTCGGATGTTTTTTCCTGATGCTCCTAATTTAAAGAAGAGAGTGTTGGATGAGGCACATTTGACCCCCTATTCGATTCACCCTGGTGGTGAAAAGATGCATAAGGATCTTCGACTCTTGTTTTGGTGGCCTGGGATGAAGAGGGACATCTTGAGTTACGTGAATAATTGTTTGACTTGTTAGCAAGTCAAGATTGAGCATAAGAGACCTGCTAGTTTGCTTCAGCCGCTCCACGTTTATAACACCCCCATTAATTCAAGAGTCTTTAGCAAGACATTCTCGAATAAATAGAGCTGTTACCATCTCGGGATGTCCGAGGTAGTGAATAACAAAGTAAAACAATACAAAGTACTTTATATAGAACAAATAAACTTTAAACTTTGATATTACAAAAACTACGCAACAGAATAAAAGTACAACTGATGACTACTCTACAGGCGATATAATTCTAAGTCAGTCCCAAGTCTGCATCTCACATTCCCGTCCCAACTCCTAGCTCATCTGTCTCTTTCATGTAGAATCTACTCCTCATTCCGGATCAACGTAGGTGTCACACGAATACACAGAGTCAACCACGAGGTTGAGTAGGAAGATAGATAAAACATAACAACAGTACAATATCACAAGACCCGTATCACTCCGTCACCCGCTTCACCTCCATATCATTCCCAAGTCAGTCCCAAGTCTGTATCTCCATATCATTCCGTCACCCGCTTCACCTCCATCACACCACTCCTTCCATCACACCACACCTTCCATCACACCACACCTTCCATGGCCATATCACAAGTCCCATATCACAAGACCTGTATCACAAGACCCATATCACAAGTTCCATTCTCCAAAATATTCGATAATAATCAAACAGTCCACAATACATTCAATATTATTAAAACAGTCTTGTAATAACATCACACACTTATACTTCATGTCAAAACACAACCACAGATATATCCCCTACCTCAACTTGCGGAATGACAACCGAACAGCTGCTAGAAATGTTCCACTTCAAATTCAGTTCCTATAAACATTACTAAATATCAATTTTCTATCCGAACATTACTCATTATTCAAACAATCATGCTCGTATAGGATTTACTACTAACACGCCCATAACATGAACTCATTACTAACTAAGTCATTATCATAGCCCTTTCGACGATTATATTACCAACTTTGATTAGAATAGAAAAATACTTAATCACGACATCACATTAACAAAACAACAACAAATACTATTGATATAAACACTACTTATGTTAATAATAACTTACATATTAATAAACATGATATACACTTATAACATTTGCCAACAACATATTTAGTACTAATAATACTAATATGAATAACATCATTAACTTATAATTATAAAATCACCATAATAATAACAATTCAACTAATAATAACGATAAACATAGTATATATAATAATAACGACAACCATTGATAATAAAAGTAATAATAACAATAATAATAATAATAATAATAATAATAATAATAATAATAATAATAGTAATAGTAATAGTAATAATAAATCATAAAAAGATAGTGACAATACAATGGCAGAACCCACGAACAGCGACAAAACGCAAACCCGAACGCGAACGACCACTTACGCAAACCATGTCTGACCGCTCTATCAAACACCGCCGTTGCCGCCAACTACAACCACCACCTTCGCCAGTGACACCACCAGGCTCGCCTCTGAGCCTTGGTGGTTCCTGGGGAGTCAGTAGCTGCCGTCGACACCGCGACAACCACCCATGGTTTCCGTTACAAAACCCGACCACCAACAGCTCCTCTGATTTTCACTTGATATTACTCCAAACGAAAACTAGTTGAGAAGACACCACGACTACCCAAAACCACAGTGATAACCACCCTATAATAGTCCTATATGCACCCAACCCTGAAACCCGAAACACCCATACAACACTGCCTGAAACTCATTCGAAACCGAGCACAAACAAAACACGTTTACGGACTCTCTTTTTGAAATAAGACTTGCGCATCTGAAAAGTCGACAAAACTATCCCTATTGGTGGTCCTTGGTGGTCAACGACGACTCTACAAGGGTCAACATACGACTACCATAAAACCTAGATGAACATTACAAAAATTATTAAAACTATAACATGATTAAACTGATTGAATTACGAATTGAAAAGAGAAGAAAAAGCGCGAAAAGGAGAAGACAATGGTGAATGTACCGTGTTTCAGGTGAAAACGAACCACCATGAAAACCCCAAAAACGCCTTGTGAACCGTCCTCCTTGATCTCTGATGCGGTGACATTAGTGTCGGTGTGTTTGTATGGTGTCGATAGATCAAAATAGGGTTAGGGATATAGGTTAAAGAGGCGGCAGGAAGGTGCTGCCGTTTTGTTTCATTTTTTTTTTCTATTTTTTTGTTATGTGTCGGGTATGGGCCATAGGGTTTGCACGCATCCCGAGGCCCAAAGTCATTACTTGAACACGGTTTTATTATTAAGTTGTAGTCTCGACCCCTTAACACAACGTATAAACTATAAAATATTTATTCGATAATTAAATTATCGAATACAAACGCTCAAATAATATCAACACGTTAAAAAATAATAAATTAATTATCGATAAAATACGAGGTATTACAGTCTTTCCTCCTTAGAATGAACTTCGTCCCGAAGTTCACCATCCACCATCCCATGGTCAACAATCTGACTAATAGGCATGCAAAAAGTGACACCACATAACACCCAAAACTAATAAGAGTACTTTAAAACTCGAATGTTACATTCTACTCCTGTTAAGAAAACTTTGTCCCCAAAGTTTAACGTATAACTAAATTATAAGATATATCACGAAACAGAATAAAGTGCACAACAGAAATAATCAGGAGTATCGAATGTATACAACAATCACGACATACCACTTAGCCATGTAAAACAACTAGGCATATTATAAATCAAAAGATTTTACACTCCTATCCTCCTTAAAACACGGTTACGTCCCCGTGACCTCAATATAAGAAATTCCAGCTCATTACTCCGACTCACTCATTACTCTATCTCATAAAGTCTTACTCCAAGTAACTACGTATCATATTCTCATTGTCGAATCTAAGACCAAAGACAAGGGGGTGAGTGAACTGGCGGGATAAACCGCAAATCAATACTTCCATCTCAATATCGATTTCAAACTCAGAATATAACTCAATGGCCAAGGTCACTCTGGACCGGAAACACTATATGGCACAACGGCCTAATAATCATAACTCAAAACCAGTAACCAATTGTCATCTTAATTTCAACCTCATACTGTCAACTGTTACATTAAAGGAGTTGCTCAACACTTACAGATTAACTCTAAGCTACTCACCCACGTGTCAAGGTCAAAGGATACAACAATTAAAACACAAGGCTCAAATAACCAAAAACTCCAATCGATGTTCATTTCGCAATTACCAATCCCGGTAAAAGACCTCAACAGTCAAGTAATATCTGAAACCCCATAGAAATAAAATGACATACAACACTCATCATGGTATTGCTTCGAATTCATCGTTATTAAAATCTAAACAATCCAATATACGTCACTTGGTACATACCAAAGTATCGGCTAGACCCATGTCTAGTACTACCTGATCGCCTCAAACAATGAATCAAACCGCATAAACCTCTCCTTACATCTTAGGAGTCATAATCATACCACTCTTACCCCATCTCATCAATAATATAGAAGTAGCAAAGACGAAATAAGATATTATGAATATCAATAAAATTAGTAATCACAATTATTACAAATAACCATCACAAGTAAACACTTCGACCATCAAAGCCCATGAATACGAATAAATAGCATATAATCAAGCAACCCCGCACGATTGTATGGTATTAGGATCGGTAGACTCGTGTTACCCAGTAAACAGAATTGGAGTAGCTAACACCTATGTACCCTTGAGATTGTAACACAAAGTTAACATATTTACACCAGTGTAGGCGATCAGTAATCTCGTAGTTCATAATTGACAAATTAAAACATTCCACGTTTATAACCATATTACAGAAGCAAAATCATATTTTAGAAAAGACATGGAGCGAAATTAATTAACCATATATCATGAAACTATTAATATCTATGACTTGCAAAATAAGGGTTTAATACAGTGCGCAACAATGAAACTTTCGGGCAGGATTTCGTCAACACGTAGCTACAGAATTTGTCATGTTGCAAACAATTACTATAATTATCAAAACATCAGGCGTTATCATGGATAATCATCACTTGGAAAACATATTGAAACTTTTGAAGCATTGAAGTTGTAATTTGTGGCAATTTGTAAACATGAGTCAAAAGACAATTTTTACAAGCTATAGATCGAAACAAGACTACACGGAGGCATTCTGACTCTCCTTTACTAAAACATTGTTCTTGTAAATTGTAGCTCATGCATTATAAAAATTTAATGATAAAAGTAAACGAATTCACAGGATTAGTACTTCCATAAATCACATGTCAACCAGTTAATAACTCGATATATTATGATAAGATTATAAACATAGCAAATGCAATTCAGTTTGTGACATAACAATATACATGAAGGTGTTATAAAGGTTTTTAGCTCAATGAACTAGACCACGATATACCATAAATATATGAAAGAACATCAACACGATTCTCATTGTTCAAAATAATCAACAATACTTATAACAATTAGATTGTTATATTATGCTAACAAGTTTACCAATCAAATTTGATTCTACCACTTGTCAAGACTCTTCTCTGATAAATACGATTATAACATCACATACGAACATCACATCATTATATGAGGTCATATCACTAGGAAGTAAGAGTGTCTGTATAATAAAACTATCTTCTATGAAACTTGACGAAATGTGTAAGGTTACATCATCATATGGTAAGGTTCATATTCATTTCATATTCCTACTATTGATGTTACTAATGCCATGACAGGATATCACGTGGTCATATCACAAATTCACATTTGATTAAACTTTTATATGAAACTTACATAACTCACAATTCCACCAATTAAACATTATGCAACAACTTACAAAAATCATAATTAAATATCCACTTCGCTATCTTGCGAGCTATTATAGTTTTTAGAAAATATAATGAATTAACTAATCATAGGAAAAAGAAGCAAATGCATATCTCAAGGAAATCATTTATAACAATTTTTACAACTCAGTTGGTCGGAACAAAAAACTTTACAGTAATACGGCAGAAAATTGGATAACTTGCAAAAATCACTATTAAATAACGACTCATTAAGATTTTTTGTGGTTTAACATTTGAAAACGTAGGTAAATATTCTAGACAGCGGAGTTGAAATTATGCATAAACAATAAACACGTTCTAAATGGTTTTCTTTACAAAAACATGGGTCATAACGGAACTGTGCAGTAACAATCTGACCACTGTCGACAAAAGATTTATTTCTCTCAAAATATAACTCGTACAAACATGAGACCAAGTGCATTGGAAAACTTAACTCAGAAGGTTATCATACATAAAATTTCCATACTCAAATATGGAACACGTTTAAAATGGCGGCCCGTACAATTAAGGTAACATTCCGGGAAATTTATTAAAATTTTGGTTCCGTTACGATTTCACATTACTACCTCGAAACTCAATCATTCGTCTACAAAAACACGTTGGCATATCATTTGAAGCCTATACATCACTTTATACCACATTAACATCCATTCCTCATTTCAACTATGGTTGTCATCTATACAGTAAGATTTCGAAACTGAAAATATGATCAACTAAGTAATTACTTGATAGTTATACATGCGTATCCAAGTACGGAAATATAAACTAGGGACTACTACGTATCCCTTATTGATGACAAACTTAATAACGAATTTAAATGTATATGATAGGCATAAAATTTTAAGTACGATATACGCAACACATAACTATATGCATTCATAGCTTAGGATACACATTCTGCATATTAAAAAACATGGATTACTATGAAATATAATCATAAGATCACAAAATTAATTATCCCTACAAGGAGTAAAACATCAAAATCATACTACAACGATAGTCATTTAAAGACCAGATAATCGTATGAACATTTCAAAATACCAAAATCATATGATCACATCACTTTTAAATATTGCTTAACAACTACACACCCATATACTTGAAATTTATATTCAACCATCCAGCTCGATTCACATACTGATATCAATCATAATTTCCAATAACACTATCAGCCACAGTTCACAAATTACTTACCTCATTCTTCTCCTGTAAGAGTGTTAGTACAATATAACTACGTCGCTATATATATATATAGTCTACGCCACTCTTCAATTACTCTCATTGGGTTCCCGAGACAGAACCGAAAGGGCCAATGGTTTGGTGTGAGGGGGCCTCTAACTCATCCCGTTCCTTTTCAGGGCTCCTATCAGTTTTATCTCGGGGTTCAATTAATTAGACTCTTCCTACGTTCATTATCATTCATTTGGTTTAGGCCTGAGGATCGTTCGCTCTGATACCACTTTGTAACACCCTCATTTATTCAAGAGCCTTTAGCAAGACATTCTCGAATAAATAGAGCTGTTACCATCTCGGGATGTCCGAGGTAGTGAATAACAAAGTAAAACAATACAAAGTACTTTATATAGAACAAATAAAATTTAAACTTTGATATTACAAAAACTACGCAACAGAATAAAAGTACAACTGATGACTACTCTACAGGCGATATAATTCTAAGTCAGTCCCAAGTCTGCATCTCACATTCCCGTCCCAGCTCCTAGCTCATCTGTCTCTTTCCTGTAGTATCTATTCCCCATTCCGGATCATCGTAGGTGTCACACGAATACATAGAGTCAACCACGAGGTTGAGTAGGAAGATAGATAAAACATAACAACAATAAAATAGGAATGCATATTCCTCCGTCTCAATATCATTCCGTCACCCGGTTCACCTCCATCACACCACTCCTTCCATCACACCACACCTTCCATCACACCACACCTTCCATGGCCATATCACAAGTCCCATATCACAAGACCCGTATCACAAGACCCATATCACAAGTCCCATTCTCCACAATATTCGATAATAATCAAACAATCCACAATACATTCAATATTATTAAAACAGTCTTGTAATAACATCACACACATATACTTCATGTCAAAACACAACCACAGATATATCCCGGCCCCTACCTCAACTTGCGGAATGACAACCGAACAGCTGCTAGAAATGTTCCACTTCAAATTCAGTTCCTATAAACATTACTAACTATCAATTTTCTATCCGAACAACCGAACATTACTCATTTTTCAAACAATCATGCTCGTATAGGATTTACTACTAACACGCCCATAACATGACCTTATTACAAACTAAGTCTTTATCATAGCCCTTTCGATGATTATATTAGCAACTTTGATTAGAATAGAAAAATACTTAATCACGACATCACATTAACTCAACAACAACAAATACTATTGATATAAACACTACTTATGTTAATAATAACTTACATATTAATAAACATAATATACACTTATAACATTTGCCAAAAACTTACTAAGTACTAATAATACTAATATGAATAACATCATTATCTTATAATTATAACATCACCATAATAATAACAATTCAACTAATAATAACGATAAACATAGTATATATAATAATAACGACAACCATTGATAATAAAAGTAATAATAACAACAATAATAATAATAATAATAATAATAATAATAAATCATAAAAAGATAGTGACAATACAATGGCAGAACCCACGAACAGCGACAAAACGCAAACCCGAACGCGAACAGCCACTTACGCAAACCATGACTGACCGCTCTATCAAACACCGCCGCTGCCGCCAACTACAACCACCAACTTCGCCAGTGACACCACCAGGCTCGCCTCTGAGCCTTGGTGGTTCCTGGGGAGTCAGTAGCTGTCGTCGACACCGCGACAACCACCCATGGTTTCCGTTACAAAACCCGACCACCAACAGCTCCTCTGTTTTTCACGTGACATTACTCCAAACGAAAACCAGTTGACACGACACCACGACTACCCAAAACCACCGTGATAACCACCCTATAAGACTCCTATATGCACCCAACCCAGAAACCCGAAACACCCATACAACACTGCCTGAAACTCATTCGAAACCGAGCACAAACAAAACACGTTTACGGACTCTGTTTCTGAAATAAGACTTGCGCATCTGAACAGTCGACAAAACTATCCCTATTGGTGGTCCTAGGTGGTCAACGACGACTCTACAAGGGTCAACATACGACTACCATAAAACCTAGATGAACATTACACAAATTATTAAAACTATAACATGATTAAACTGATTGAATTACGAATTGAAAAGAGAACAAAAACCGCGAAAAGGAGAAGACAATGGTGAATGTACCGTGTTTTAGGTGAAAACGAACCACCATGACAACCCCAAAAACGCCTTGTGAACCATCCTCCTTGATCTATGATGCGGTGACATTAGTGTGGGTGTGTTTGTATGGTGTCGATAGATCAAAATAGGGTTAGGGATATAGGTTAAAGAGGCGGCATGAAGGTGCTGCTGTTTTGTTTCATTTTTTTTTCTATTTTTTTGTTACGTGTCGTGTATGGGCCATAGGTTTTGCACGCATCCCGAGGTCCAAAGTCATTACTTGAACACAATTTTATTATTAATTTGTAGTCTCGACCCCTTAACACAACGTATAAACTATAAAACATTTATTCGATAATTAAATTATCGAATAGAAACGCTCAAATAATATCAACACGTTAAAAAATAATAAATTAATTATCGATAAAATACGAGGTATTACAACGTTCCTCAGTGGAAGTGGGAGTGCATCTCCATTGACAATGTTACCGAAGAATGTTGGTGGTAAGGATGTTGTTTGGGTTGTAGTGGATCGATTGACTAAGTGTGCTAGATTCATTCCGATTAGAGACACCTGGGATATAGATCGTCTTGCGAGGGCTTATGTTGCTGAGATTGTTCGTTATCATGGTGTTCAATACCTCGCTTTTTAGTTCTTTTTATTTTAAATCATTCGTTTTATAAGCTTACTCGTACCCGTTTTATATGAGTTGTTTTGGACTTAGGAGAGACTCGAATTGGGAACTTAGCTACCATAACATAATTCTGGTAATGTGTAGTTGTTGGGGTTCGAACCCAGGACCCATGGCAGCACGGCCATGGGCCTCGTTATGCGTGCAAATCATGGAGTCAGCCCACGATTCATAAGCTTTTTCTACCCCTATATACACCCTACCTCAAGCTGTCATATTTAAGCTTATGTTCTGACCTAACCTGCCCTATCTACCATACAAAGAGCTCATAGTCTGATAGCCGACGTAGCATATTTTAAAAGGTGGTAGTCACGGTGGTCATAGGGTGGTCAGAACTCCGTCGATCTGAGCCAGAAGAGGGGTATGTCAGCACGTTCTTCTTCTTCTTTGTGTTTCCCTGTAGTTTCTGTGGTTTTTCGTGTGTTTTATTCATGGTTACGAGTTCGATTCTGGGGTTAAACCTAATCTATGTCGTTAGTAGTAGGGTTTGGTCTACAGTAAGGGTCACCGTTGGCTACCAGGAACCACCAGTGGTGGTGGTTTTGGTCGCCTGAGTCAGTCAATTAATTCCTTGTTCAAACAGAGTTTTGTCGTATGGTTTTGTGTGGGTAATTCGTGTATAATCTCGTTAGTTTTATTTCTGGGTGGTTGTGTTTTCAGACCGGTGGTGATACAGGGAATGTCGTGGTGGTCGTCGTGGAGGTGTTAGACGTCTAAGGTGGTGTGGAAGGGGTGGTTCGTAACTCCTCTTTGTCTCTGTTTGTCTCTGTTCAGGACTGTCGCAGTTAGGGGGTTAGTTGGGGGTGGTTTTACTGTCGACTCGGGGGAGGTCCATACAGTAAAACCACCGTGGCTTACTAGAGGGTTGTCGGTGGTATAGTTGGCGGGTGTTGTGGGTGGTGCAAGGGCGGTTGTCGGGGTTGGTTTGGGGTCTGTTTCTGGGTGTTTTAGAAGTCAGGCGTGTACCAGGCTGGTTTTGGAGGCGCTGGTCAGAGTCAATAGGGGGTGTCGACTGGCGTGGTGGTGTCGAGGTGTTAGCTGGTGGTCGTGGGTGTTGGGGTCTGGTGCTGTTGGGTGGTCGACGAGGTGGTAGCTGGTGGTAATAGTTGCTGAAGTCGGTTAGGGGCTGTCGGGTTTATGGTCTTTATTTTTATTACTCTTATTAAAATTATTATTATTATTAGTATCATTAATATTATTATTTTGTTTTGGTAGGTTTATATTAGTATTTATGGTAAGAGTATTTTCCTTGATATGGTTTTAATTAGTGGTTTGTATAGTTTGAATTTCAAATCGAAGTTATCGTTATTTCTTTTTAGAACGTTACTATTTTTAGAAGCTACTATATTTAGAAAGTTACTATTTTGGGTAGTTCGGTTGTTGAGAAACTTTCTAAATATAGGAAGTGTCTATAAATAGAATGTGTGCATGCTATACGTGAATTAGGAAAGTATTAATTAAAGTAATACTTATCTAGGTGGAAGTTTCCGTGTGGAGCATTTTTAGTAGCAGTTGCGCAGTAACCATTTCTTCTGCAGTTTGAGGTAGGGGAAACTACTAATGTTTGATGATGTGTAAACCGTTCATAATTGATATCAAACATGTTGTTATATATTATCATGTGATCTTTATATTGTGCATTCATATTATACTGTGATAACGATGAGGCGATGAGATGATGGGTCTTGTGATTGGTGCGGAGATAATGGGTCTTGTGATTGGTGCGGAGATAATGGGTCTTGTGATTGGTGCGGAGATAACGGGTCTTGTGATTGGTGTGGAGATAATGGGTCTTGTGATTGGTGCAGAGATATTGGGTCTTGTGATTCGGAGTGGTGATGATCAACTTTCTATTTTTAGTAATGTGGTTTGTTTACAGTTTTACTCTACTCAACCTCGTGGTTGACCCTGTGTATTCGTGATCACCTGTGATGAACCAATTTATTGGGGAGCAGATTGACAGGTTAAAGACTATGAGAGCTTAGGGAAGGGAGCAGCGTGGACCCGGACCTGCCTAGAGTCTAGATCACATAATAGCAGTTGATGAGTTGTACTTTCTTTTGATCAGAACAGTTTTATAATTTGTTTATGTAAGAACAAGACATGAGTTTAAATTTAATTTAATGTACTGTTTATCTTCCTTTGTATCTACTGCCTCGGGAAACCGAGATGGTAACACCTTTATTTATCTGAGTAGTCCTAGTTCAGGCCCTTAAATAAATGGGGGTGTTACAAAGTGGTATCAGAGCGAACGATCCTCAGGCCTAATCTAATGAACCCAATGAATGTAGGAGAGTCTAAATAAAATGAACCCCGGGATAAGACTGTTAGGAGCACACTAAAGGCAAAGTATGAGTCTGGGGCCCCCTCACACCGAACCATTGGCCCTATCAGTTTTACCCGGGAACCCAGAGTGAAAATACGAGAGAAAAAGGGTAGATTAAGAAAAGATGGAAGAGATGGTGTACAGTGATAAGTAATTTACGGAACTTTGTTTATCAGTGACTGTTTGAAATAGCCGGGACGGGCATGAGCATGAAAAGGATTTTTCTTTTATTGTTGAATAAAGAGGTGTGAATTTATGTGGATATGAGAAGTGATTTGAAACATGTTGGTACTTCTTCTATTATCATGTCTAGTGATATGCGGTTATGTGATCCCGAGCCATGTTATAGTTTCTGTTTATTCAATTTGATAGCTGATGCTAGACTGTATCGTTTAGGGATTTTAGCCCTAACCCTAATGTGCAACCACATAAGTCGGGACTCATGTCTTTCTGTTGTATTATAGTATGCCTCCGCGAAGGGATAATGCCGTTAACATCACCCAGGAGGAGGTGGACCGTTTGATAGCTGAAAATGAGGCCCTAAAGGCCAAACGTATGGACTCCGCGAAAATGAGCACAATCATCGCAAGACATCACCCTACCCAATTCACCGGGGAGGGGGAACCTCATCTACTGGGAGCCTGGTGCCGGGAATTCGGTAACCTGTTCGAGTTGGTGGATTGCCCTGAAGAATTGAGGGTGGACCAGGCTGCCCACTATCTGAGGGGTATGGCTGGAGACTGGTGGACAGCGAATAAGGGAGAGATCCGGGAAGCAGCTGCAGAGGGTGGATCCGCGTTTGTTCCGTGGGATGCATTCAAGAGGGTCTTGAACGAGGCGTTTCTACCAGAATTCCAAAAGAGCAAGCTGAGGGAGGAGTTCGACTCATTCAAGATGACGGAGGACATGACTGTAGAGGTTTACTATAGGAAATTCATCCAGCTGGTACACTATGTGGGAGATATGGGGTTTGACGATGCTATGTTAGCAATGAAATTTGAGAGAGGGTTATCAATCGCCGTCAAAAAGAGACTGATTGTAGCTCCGCCTACCACAGTCCGTGACATCTATTTAAGGGCTAGGGCGGCGGAGAGGCTATCGGATATGATCAAAGAGGACAAGAAGTCCAAGTTAGAAAAGAGGAAGGCTGAATCAGTAGCTGAGGGTTCAGGATCGAAAAAGCAGAGCTCGAACAAGTTCAGTGGGTACTTCGGGAGTAGTGCCTCTGGTGGTGGGAGGAACCAGAGTGGGGGCAGCTTCAGGAGTGGAGGTTCCGGCAGTGGTTCTGTAGAAATAGTTTGTTTCGGCTGTGGAAAGACGGGACACAAGCAGGCGATGTGTCGTTCATCTGGGGGAAACCAGTCCGGGGGCTATCTTACACCTACATCCGGATACCAGGGACCTCGCACTCAGTCCTATGGCAGCAGTGGCTATCGCACACCCATGACAAACTATGGTGGGGGTGCGAAGTCTGGAGGCAGCAGCAACTATCAGAGGAACTACAACAACAGCAATCAGAACCGTTCATATCAGATGCAGTACAATGGAAGTGGGAACAACAACAAGACGGGGACGGCAGGAAATCAGCAGGCTGGGACATCTTCTGCCAGCCAGAGTGGGGTGAAGTCCAGTGGCAAACTCTTTGCCATGGGAAAGCAGGCCGCTCAGGAGGATGCTCATGTGGTTACTGGTACTTTTCTTGTAAACTCTAGACCTACCTTTGTACTTTTCGATTCCGGTGCCACCCATTCTTTTGTTTCTAGAGAACATGTTAGAGTTTTGGGACTAGAGAGGTTCGACTGGGTCGCAGACTCAGTGACCATACCTTCAGGAGAGTCAATAGCTTGTAATAGAGTCTATGGAAGCGTACCCATCAAAATCGGGGAAGCACTTTTCTATTGTGACCTCATAGAGTTTCCACTGGGGGGTTTTGAGGTGATCCTAGGGATGGATTGGTTGGGGAAGTATAGGGATTTTATCGATTGCCACCAAAAGAAAATTTCCTTGAGGGGACCCAAGGGAGTGAGGGTGTCCTACAAGGGATACCGAGTCAAGCCAAAGATCAAATTTATATCTGTCAACACCCTGAAGTCTAGTTTGCGGAAAGGAGAGAGCCTAATCTTGTGTCAAATGTGGGATTGTGAGGCTGAGACCCCCAAGACTAGTGAGATACCTGTAGTACGGGAATTTGAGGGGGTATTTCGAGACGACGTGCCAGGGTTACCGCCGAGGAGGGAAGTGGAATTTTCCATTGACCTCAAACCAGGAGCGGGACCGATATCTAAAACACCGTACCGTATGGGACCGAAAGAAATGGAGGAGTTGAAGAAGCAATTGGATGAACTAGCTGAGAAAGGGTTCATCTGACCCAGTGTGTCGCCCTGGGGAGCACCTGTTTTATTTGTGAAGAAGAAGGATGGGAGTTTGAGGTTGTGTGTTGACTACCGAGAGCTGAACAATGTGACCATCAAGAATCGTTATCCGTTGCCGAGAATTGACGACTTGTTCAATCAATTAAGTGGAGCTGGGGTTTTCTCCAAGATTGACTTGAGATCCGGGTACCATCAGTTGAGAATAAAGGATGAAGACATTCCAAAGACCGCTTTCCGAACGAGGTATGGCCACTATGAATTTGTGGTTATGCCCTTTGGATTGACTAATGCTCCAGCTGTGTTCATGGACTTGATGAACCGAGTCTTCAGCCCGTATCTGGACAAGTTTGTGGTGGTATTTATCGATGATATCCTGGTATATTCCAAGAATGTACAAGAGCACGAGGACCATTTGCGGAAGGTACTTCAGACTTTGGAGGAGCATAAGCTCAACGCTAAGTTGAGTAAGTGCGAGTTCTGGTTAGAGAAAGTGGCGTTTTTGGGGCATGTCATTTCCAAAGAAGGGGTATCTGTCGACCCTAGTAAAATCAAAGCTGTGACTAAGTGGCAAAGTCCGAAGAATGTGAGTGAGATTCGAAGTTTCCTGGGGTTGGCAGGTTATTACCGGAGATTCGTCAAAGACTTTTCGAAGATAGCAAAGCCGTTGACGTCGTTAATGAGGAAGGAGAACCGTTTTGTCTGGGATGAGAGTTGTGAGAAGGCATTCCTGACTCTTAAGGAACGCCTGACAACAGCTCCTGTCCTCGCCTTGCCAGTTGGAAGTGATAATTTTGAAGTATACACTGACGCTTCAAAGCATGGGTTGGGTTGTGTGCTAATGCAGAATGGGAGAGTGATCGCGTATGCTTCTCGCCAGTTGAAGACCTACGAAGAAAATTATCCGACTCATGATTTGGAATTGGGCGCTGTGGTCTTTGCACTGAAATTGTGGCGTCATTACCTCTATGGAGCCACTTTTAAGGTGTTTTCTGATCATAAGAGCCTGAAATATATCTACACCCAGAAGGAATTGAACATGAGGCAGAGGAGGTGGATAGAGTTGATCGGAGACTATGATATGCAGATTGTCTACCACGAGGGCAAGGCGAACGTGGTAGCTGACGCTCTAAGTAGGAAGTCAGTACATGCTTTGAGTTGTGCCAGATCGAGAGTGAGGCTGCATGGCGAGTTAAGGGAGATGGGAATTTTCATGATCCGGAAAGGGGATGCTCTTGGTGATCTGACCGTGGAGCCTGAGTTGTATGGGGAGATTCGGGAGTTACAGAAGAGTGATGAGAGAATCCAGAAGTGGCGTTTGATGGTGGAAAATGGGAATGGTGATGGGGCATCCAAGTTCAGTATTCATACCGACTGTAGTTTGAGGTTCAGTGGGCGATGGTGTGTACCGAATGTTGAGGAGCTAAAGAAGAAGATCCTGACTGAAGCTCATGCTACTCCTTATTCTGTTCACCCAGGGGGTGATAAGCTGTATAAGGACCTTAAGAAGACGTTTTGGTGGCCGAATATGAAGAAGGAGGTCGCAGAGTTTGTCTCGAGGTGTTTGACGTGTCAGCGAGTGAAAGGGGAGCATAAGAGACCTCAAGGGAAGGTTCAACCTCTAGATGTGCCAGAGTGGAAGTGGGAGAATATTTCGATGGACTTTATTGTGGGGTTGCCTCGGACTCAGAGGGGCAACAACATGATTTGGGTGATCGTGGATCGTTTAACTAAGTCAGCTCACTTTATTCCTATGAAAGATACCTGGAGTAAAGCTGAATTGGCTAAGTCGTATGTTCAGAATGTGGTCAAACTGCATGGCGTACCCAAGGATATTGTTTCAGATCGGGACTCGAGGTTTATATCCAGGTTTTGGCAGGAGTTGCAGGCTGCTTTGGGTACCCAATTGAAGATGAGTACAACTTTTCATCCGGCTACTGATGGTCAGACTGAGCGGACGATTTAGACTCTTGAGGATATGTTGAGAGCTTGTGTACTTGAGTTCGGAGGATCTTGGGAGGATCGACTGGGGTTGATCGAGTTTTCTTATAATAACAGCTATCATGCAAGCATAGGCATGGCCCCTTTCGAGGCACTATACGGGAGAAAGTGTCGGAGCCCTGTGTGTTGGGATGATCGAGCTGATGTTGTGACTTTGGGGCCAGATATGATTCAGGAGATGGTGGAGCAGGTTCAGATTATTCGTCAGAGGATGAGGGCCGCTCAGGATCGACATAAGAGTTATGCCGATCTGAAGAGGAGCGATATTTCATTTGAGGTCGGAGAGAAGGTACTACTGAAAGTCTCTCCGATGAAAGGTGTGATGAGATTGGGCAAGCGTGGTAAATTGAGTCAGAAATTTATTGGGCCATTTGAGATCTTGGACAGAGTAGGAGAGGTGACATATCGCTTAGCTTTGCCTCCAACCCTATCCAAGGTCCATAATGTGTTCCATGTGTCCCAGTTGAGGAAGTACGTGAGTGATCCCTCACATGTGCTTCAGCATGAGGTGATTGAGGTAGATTGGCAGTTGGCATACATTGAGACTCCGAAAGAGATTTTGGACAGGAAAGTACGGAAGACTCGCAATGGGGAGACATATTTGGTGAAAGTCTTGTGGTCAAATCATAATCAGGAAGAGGCTACATGGGAGCCTGAGGCATCTATGCGGGAGCGTTATCCACATTTGTTTGATTGAGGTAAGTTACGCGGACGTAACTTTTCTTTAAGGGGGGTGGAATGTAACATTCTGTGATTTAATCAAAGTTTTATGACATTTGCTTGGTGTTGTTTGTGTCCCAAGTCGTTCGAGTTGATTGTTTCGTCACCTAAGTGTGGTAGAACTTCGGGACGAAGTTCTTTTTAAGGAGGGAAGACTGTAATACCTCGCTTTTTAGTTCTTTTTATTTTAAATCATTCGTTTTATAAGCTTACTCGTACCCGTTTTATATGAGTTGTTTTGGACTTAGGAGAGACTCGAATTGGGAACTTAGCTACCATAACATAATTCTGGTAATGTGTAGTTGTTGGGGTTCGAACCCAGGACCCATGGCAGCACGGCCATGGGCCTCGTTATGCGTGCAAATCATGGAGTCAGCCCACGATTCATAAGCTTTTTCTAACCCCATATACACCCTACCTCAAGCCGTCATATTTAAGCTTATGTTCTGACCTAACCTGCCCTATCTACCATACAAAGAGCTCATAGTCTGATAGCCGACGTAGCATATTTTAAAAGGTGGTAGTCACGGTGGTCATAGGGTGGTCAGAACTCCGCCGATCTGAGACAGAAGAGGGGTATGTCAGCACGTTCTTCTTCTTCTTTGTGTTTCCCTGTAGTTTCTGTGGTTTTTCGTGTGTTTTATTCATGGTTACGAGTTCGATTCTGGGGTTAAACCTAATCTATGTCGTTAGTAGTAGGGTTTGGTCTACAGTAAGGGTCACCGTTGGCTACCAGGAACCACCATTGGTGGTGGTTTTGGTCGCCTGAGTCAGTCAATTAATTCCTTGTTCAGACAGAGTTTTGTCGTATGGTTTTGTGTGGGTAATTCGTGTATAATCTCGTTAGTTTTAATTCTGGGTGGTTGTGTTTTCAGACCGGTGGTGATACATGGAATGTCGTGGTGGTCGTCGTGGAGGTGTTAGACGTCTAAGGTGGTGTCGAAGGGGTGGTTCGTAACTCCTCTTTGTCTCTGTTTGTCTCTGTTCAGGACTGTCGCAGTCAGGGGGTTAGTTGGGGGTGGTTTTACTGTCGACTCGGGGGAGGTCCATACAGTAAAACCACCGTGGCTTACTAGAGGGTTGTCGGTGGTATAGTTGGCGGGTGTTGTGGGTGGTGCAAGGGCTGTTGTCGGGGTTGGTTTGGGGTCTGTTTCTGGGTGTTTTAGAAGTCAGGCGTGTACCAGGCTGGTTTTGGAGGCGCTGGTCAGAGTCAATAGGGGGTGTCGACTGGCGTGGTGGTGTCGGGGTGTTAGCTGGTGGTCGTGGGTGTTGGGGTCTGGTGCTGTTGGGTGGTCGGCGAGGTGGTAGCTGGTGGTAATAGGTGCTGAAGTCGGTTAGGGGCTGTCGGGTTTATGGTCTTTAGTTTTATTACTCTTATTAAAATTATTATTATTATTAGTATCATTAATATTATTATTTTGTTTTGGTAGGTTTATATTAGTATTTATGGTAAGAGTATTTTCCTTGATATGGTTTTAATGAGTGGTTTGTATAGTTTGAATTTCAAATCGAAGTTATCGTTATTTCTTTTTAGAACGTTACTATTTTTAGAAGCTACTATATTTAGAAAGTTACTATTTTGGGTAGTTCGGTTGTTGAGAAACTTTCTAAATATAGGAAGTGTCTATAAATAGAATGTGTGCATGCTATACGTGAATTAGGAAAGTATTAATTAAAGTAATACTTATCTAGGTGGAAGTTTCCGTGTGGAGCATTTTTAGTAGCAGTTGCGCAGTAACCATTTCTTCTGCAGTTTGAGGTAGGGGAAACTACTAATGTTTGATGATGTGTAAACCGTTCATAATTGATATCAAACATGTTGTTATATATTATCATGTGATCTTTATATTGTGCATTCATATTATACTGTGATAACGATGAGGCGATGAGATGATGGGTCTTGTGATTGGTGCGGAGATAATGGGTCTTGTGATTGGTGCGGAGATAATGGGTCTTGTGATTGGTGCGGAGATAACGGGTCTTGTGATTGGTGTGGAGATAATGGGTCTTGTGATTGGTGCGGAGATATTGGGTCTTGTGATTCGGAGTGGTGATGATCAACTTTCTATTTTTAGTAATGTGGTTTGTTTACAGTTTTACTCTACTCAACCTCGTGGTTGACCCTGTGTATTCGTGATCACCTGTGATGAACCAATTTATTGGGGAGCAGATTGACAGGTTAAAGACTATGAGAGCTTAGGGAAGGGAGCAGCGTGGACCCGGACCTGCCTAGAGTCTAGATCACATAATAGCAGTTGATGAGTTGTACTTTCTTTTGATCAGAACAGTTTTATAATTTGTTTATGTAAGAACAAGACATGAGTTTAAATTTAATTTAATGTACTGTTTATCTTCCTTTGTATCTACTGCCTCGGGAAACCGAGATGGTAACACCTTTATTTATCTGAGGAGTCCTAGTTCAGGCCCTTAAATAAATGGGGGTGTTACAGACTAAGTGTGCTAGATTCATTCCGATTAGAGACACCTGGGATATAGATCGTCTTGCGAGGGCTTATGTTGCTGAGATTGTTCGTTATCATGGTGTTCCGAAGAAGATCGTATCAGACAGAGATCCCCGTTTTTGTTCGAGGTTTTGGAAAGCTCTTTAGGAGGCCATAGGTAATCGATTGTTGATGAACACTGCATTTCATGCTGCTATTGATGGTCGGTCTGAGAGTACCATTCAGACACTGAAGGATCTTCTGCGTGCGTGTGCCTTAGATTTCCAGACTTCTTGGAGTAGAGTTTGTCGTTGGTTGAGTTCTCGTATAATAACAGTTATCATTCGTCGATCAAGATGGCTCCGTATGAGGCTCTTTATGGGAGAAAGTGCCATAGTCCGATTTGGTGCGATCAGTCGAGTGATGTTCATGATCTAGGACCCGATCAGCTAGCTGAGACCATTGACCATGTCCAAGTGATTTGGTGTAGGATGAAGGCCGCTCAGGACCGGCAGAAATCCTACGCAGATGTCCGTTGTCGACCGCTTGAGTTTAAGGTTGGCAATCGCGTCTTTCTCAGATTTTCGCCGATGAAGGGAGTAAAGAGATTTGGGGTTAAAGGTAAATTGAGCCCTAAGTACATTGGCCCATATGAGATTGCCAAGAGGATTGGTGCTGAGGCTTACAAGTTGGACTTGCCTCCTATTTGGGCAAGGTTCACAACGTCTTTCATGTTTCACAACTTCGCAAATACATCAGTGAGCCAAGTCATGTCCTGAAGAGAGAGATTGATAACTCTGAGCTGAGTCTTGCATTTGAATAGCGCCCAGTGAAGATCCTTGATAGTCAAGACCGGAAGTTGCGAGCAAGGTGGTTCCCCTTGTGAAGATTATTTGGCTATGTGGTGATGTTGAAGAGCAAACCTGGGAGACTGAAGCCTCGATGCGCGCTATGCATCTGAGCCTGTTCGATTGAGGTAATTTTCACAGACTTTTCTTCGTTCAAGTGTCGAGGACGAAACTTTTTGAAAGGTGGGTGATACCCGTCGTTGTGGGTGTCAAAGATAAAATTTATAGTTCCGAACTAGACTAACATAAGCTAGTGTAAGCACGGGTCGACTACAAGGAGGTAATGTCTATTTGCGTTATCGGTTGTTCAGTCACAAATATGGGGGGGGGGGGGGGGTTTGTTGGTGATTGAGAGTTAAACTAGCGACAAAAGTAAAACCAATGACTAAAATAAAGATGTAAACAAATGAAGAAAGAATGCTAGGATGATCGGGTCACTATAGTTACGATGACACATAATTCTAGGTAGGTCCGTATTGCAGTCGCGTAAGATGGGTATGACGAGTCCTTTCGATCCAGGTTAACTAATAGCTCCTTTCGGCCTATGCCAGTAGTTCCTAGGTCTCACTAATACTAGGTGTCAACATGATTAGCTATCCCTAAAGCCTAAGTCACAAATCTTTCGATCGTAAGTAACTTAAGTATTTAAACCGTTAACTAATGCCCTTCCCTGTCTTTCGATCTATGCGTTGGTCAAAACTAAGAATCTAACAACTCTCCTTTTGGTCTCATTGAAAGATATTGCACTTAACGGGATAAAACAAAACTGATCAGACGCGAAGTCAGTCGATCGACCAGCTACTCCAGTCGATCGACCAACCTGCTCAGTCGACCGACCAGAGAAGCCAGTCGGTTGACCAAGCACTACTACGGGTTACCCTAAACTACGCCATCTATATTATATGTCGCCTGCATCCTAACATATGGGGTTTAGCTACTCATAACTTTAATGAGAAAAGAAACTAAAATGATAAACACAACAAACATCATGATTAAGATGAATAATGAAATAAACAATAAGAACAATGGTTTTGGGATTCTAACTAACCGGAAACTAAAACTGTAAATAAACTAAAATGAGAATAAGGATTAACGTAAACAACGAGGAAACAAGAACAGGAAGATTAACTTTATTGAATACGAAGAACTGAAAGATTATCATAAATTAGAAAAACGAAACCCTAAGTAAAACTTAATTTGTGTTTCTGACACTGGATCCTAAGACCAGATCTAAGTGCTAAAAAATAGATAGGTAAAACTGAGGAAGGGTGTACATTATATAGAATTCTTCCAAAGCCTTCCTCAAAACTCTAAACATAATTATGGGCTTAATCACGCTTCGTAATCTTCCGAAAAAGCGCGAGTGGTCGACCGACCGTTGGTACTAGTCGATCGACCAGTTATCGGGTCTATTGATGCGTGTCGATTATACACCAAAAATAAAAGCCTAGGAACTACTAACAGAAGCTAGTGGTAAATAGGGTCGATCTCCTCAGGGAAGCGAACTTGTTCTACTAACAGTTTTTACCTATGGTCACAGAAATGGGGGTTTTGAATAGTGATAACTAAACTACGATATAGGGATAAGCAAGGAATAAAAACACGGGAAATAATACAAGATGAGATAAAAATTAGGGAAAGGGAATATGTTGGAAACTCGGGTCGTTGTGTCTTACGTATGATTATCGTAATTGGGATAGGCCAATTATTGGTGGGAAAGGCTGGGTTATTACGGTCAAGTCTCAAACCCGACTATACCTTCTGGTCTTAAGTCGCCCTAAGGTCGTTTCTGCTTAACTTCCGCTCTCGCAAAAACTATTTAAAATCAATAAACAAGTCTTACCCTTCCAACCTTCCGTCTAGGTCGGGAATTAACTAGATGTAAGGTCTCATGCGTGCACTCACTAAACCGAACATGAATTAAATTGTTTAACGATTACTCCCACAAAAGACGGTCTAACCCGACTACTACATATCATACATTCGACACAAATCCCTCATCCCAACATATAAAGGATTTAGGTACTCATGATGGGGTCAACAATGCTTACGACGATAATGAAAGAACTAGCATACGACATGATAAAATGATAATTAAACACCAGATTATAAACAGTAGGCAAGGGATTCGAAATTAACGAGAAGCAAAGGAAAAAGGGATGCGAATTTGGTAATCTTAAGACGGATATAAAGATAATGAAGTAGCATACAATTCGATACGAATTAAACAAGGATTTAGAATAAATAGATTAAAACTAGAAACAGGGATTGACAGAGGGAAATGAATGGAATCAGAAAGTGAAATCAAAAGCGGAAATGGACGAGTAACAACGACGAACATAAACAAATGAAGAAGATAAGGATAGAAAATAAGGATAAGAGAAGAGAAAATTACAGTAACAAAAGCAAGAACAGAGATTGGAATTCTTGGAACGGGAGAACAAAGAACTCCGTAAATTACTAATATTGTGACGACTACAAAGTTCAGAAAATAACTTAAAGTAAAAGGAGTTTCAGAGAGTAAAATTAGGGTCTGCAAACTTGATACCTAATGCTCTCAAACCAGCTTCTTTAAATAAGCAAAGAGAATTAAACTGCAGTAATAACTGAGTGAACACGAAGAGTCTCCAAGCTCTTGATAGAGGGAAATTTCCTCTCGACCGAGCCCTTTAATCTTCAAAAACGGGTCGATCGAATGGTGGAAGGTTACTCGATCGACTCCTCTTCTTTGGCACCTCTCGATCGATCACTTTGGCTTTCGACCGAGCGCTTTCTTCTTGGATACCTCTCGATCGAGCACATGACAGCTCGATCGAGGACTTTTCTTCATCTGGATCCCTCAATCGAGCACAGGACAGCTCGATCGAGGACTTTTCTCCTCGATGGGTTCTTCGACAAGCTTATGGGTTGATTCTTCACTTCAAAACTCTCGATTGACAAATAACCAACCGCGGTTCTTCCATCGACTATTGAAAAACAGTGCTTTGAGGCAGAAAGAGCTCGGTTTCCGCTACTGTTCGGTCACTACCTGCAAAATAGCAACACGAACACAAAGTAGCACATACGGGGTATAAAATGACATAAAATCACCAATTATTATGAGAATGTGTGCTAAAACAAAACTAAAAAGTCTATACAAAATGCACACATTATCTGTCGAAGCTTCTGATCTTTAAAATTGACTTTTGAAATCTCGCTCTTCAGGTGCATCGGTCGACCGACCACTGTGCCCAGTCGATCGACCAAAGATCGGGGTGCAGTAATGTATTCTGACAAATTCTGCAGCGCGCGCCGATCTTAAAACAACAGTCATTTCTTTGTTTCTTATCAGAATAAAGCGATTCTCGCGGAGTTCGAAAGCTAAGAGGATAATCTTCCATCTCCAATTGGAATTACTCAATTATCAGCTCTAGAACTCGAGATATAGCCATTTGAAACAGCCTGCAATATCGTGAAGTGATTTTTTGCTTGTTAAAGCTTGTAAAGTGTACGCATTCTTGCTTATGCTATCTTTAGGCCATGAAGCGCGCGCCAAGTTCATTCCTTAAGTGTCATGTTCATGTCAAATGCTATGCTAAGCACTCGGGGACGAATTTAGCTCAATATCTACTCATTTCCTGCATTAATCTGCAATTTCACATAAAATTACGAAAGTGGACGAAATAGGGGAAATAGTAGCCTAAACTACACAAATGAGCTCTGAAATGCGTGTGAAATGAGGTGTAAAACATCATATAATAGATACACATCAAACTTCCCCAAACCAAACCCTTGCTTGTCCCAAAGCAAGAACTAGACTCGATCTTAAAAACTAATGGAACGAGTTGAATCTCAGAGCGAAATGCAATTGTAAAGCCCAAACCAATTTAATGCAAAATCAACAATCAATTAGTAGAGTGAATCATGCAAACGAGTTATGAAGTTGTCAAAACATGTTAATCTATCAACTATAGAGACTTGTCAAAATGGACTCTCACGGGTCGCTCAAAACACACAATACGCACGGGTAAGTATATATGTAAAAGATAGAAAGAAGTAACTTTGTAATGATACTCACCTAACCTCGACTCATGAGAACATGCCTGCAATCTAATATGAAGTTAATCTCTACAACCGTACAAATACATTCTAATCTAATGGTCATGACTCATGCTGAGGAAGAACGGATATGTGAGGTAATGGGTAAGAAAGGCTAAGATGATTTGGATATGTGGAGTTCAAAAGCCAAGCTAGCAAACAACGGGATCCAAACAACAAATAACTTCACCACTTCCAAACCCAATATCAATCAAAACGGTGCTATTTTGAAGCACAAATATCACAATCCCTAAGGAAAACGACTCCCCAAATGAAATGAATAAAATATGGGAGTAGGAATCGCCAACAATTAATGACTTTTAAACATGTGATTTTTCTAATTTTTCGAATGTGGTCGACCGACCATGTGTTTCAGTCGGTCGACTGATTTTCAGAACTATTTTCGTTTTTCTTTCTTTTTCTATTTTCCTCTTCTTTTTCTTTCCTTTTTTTTCTTTTTCTTTTTCAGAATTTCACCATCTTTCTCACTTGAGAGTAACACAACCAAAACGGAGTAATGTAGTCCCGCGACTACAAATACTAGCTTGGATATCGTAGGCTAAGTATGGGATGTAGCTTATGTTGGGAAAAGTGTCCTCAACAATAGTGCGATCACGTCAGTAAAATATAAAGTACTGATAAATCTACAATAAGAATACTCATGGGATGATCCTTTTCATATAGTCGACTAATCAACATTAATCGGTAATGATTGGCTTACTAGAGTTTAACATTACTGTCGTAAGACGGTGGTGATCAGTCGATCCCTTTAGGTCACACCTTTAGGACAACTCTCTTAATAAGAAAACGATATGGTCGTATATGATTCGAGTCATATCAATCCTAGTTTATATCGAGTTTGGAATATATTTATAATATGATTATAAGTTGTAAAATTTTAGTGAACGATATGTCATTACTAAAATTAATATGTTTATGAAACATTATTTAAGAATGAATTAATATTAGAAATGTTTTAATAATAATGGGATTATTATTTCATGATAATTAAGTTTAAATTAGTTAAACTTATAATGTCCATTTTATATGTGATAAAATGAACATGGTAGTATAGTTTGGACCGTGTGATAGTTCAATCACACTTCAATTACATTATACATTATTATCTTATGTTTGAATTTTTATATGATAAAAATTGTTTATTCAAATATAGATAAATCATGACAAGTGGTGTATTGGTGCCCATGCATAGGGCACCTCAACCTAACCGTCCAAGCATACACTCAAATGAGAGTGTTGTGTACACTATCTCTAATTCATTCTTACACAACACACATGCAAAAACATTAGAGAGTTTTTTGAAGAGAAAAATACTCTCTTCTTCTTGTTTTTCAGCCGTGTATCACCAAGCTCAAGAGAACAATTTACATTGTTCATTCACTTAATTATTATAAGATAATAATAGTACGTAATAACTAGGTTATTTGTGTGAGATTCTAGTAAAATCAAACATAAATATTATTAGAGTGTGTCTTGGTGCCTACTCATTGGAGGTCTTCTATATTGGGGACTAGGAGGATCATCCTTTGATATAAGCTCAAGAACAATCAAAGAAGGAGTCTTTGATTGTGCCCATTTAGCCGAAACTCAAGCAATGTAAGGACTATTTCATCTTCATATGTTTCGGCCATTACTTTGTTATGCATGCAATAAGATCCATAAGGTTATGAGTAATAATGAGTATGACTAACATCATAATATGAGTTTAAAGAAACCCAACAATTGGTATCAGAGCAAATGGTTATTTGCATGCATAATCGGTATTGTTTTTCCAAGTTATTGTAACTTAAACAAAACTACTTTTTTCGACTTATATGATAAAACACTCGAAATGTTTTGCATGTGTACAAATCCGGTCCTAAAATTGTTTTAGGTTATATTGATAAATTGTGGAATTTAAAGTTGTTCATTTATATCATTTTTAGTAATTTTAGACGATTTAATTGTTAAAATCGGAAAATTAGACTAAAATAGATGGAATAAGTTTCTGGCCGTGATCTTCATGTATAATGTCACATGCATATTTTACAAATGGTGTGTAAAATTTTGTACAATATTGAGTTGTATTGCATGAATTACGATTTATATGATAAATGGAGTAATATTGACATGTTGGTTAAAATTAATTAATTGTCGAAACTAGTTCGAATATTTTAACCATGAAATTTTAACATTGTGATTATTAAAGTTTTTTTTTTCCAGAATGTTAAAAATTTCGAAATCCAAATTTAATTAATGTAATTTAATTTAATTTTTTCCATATTGATCATGAGATATTAAGGCCAAAAATGAACACATAAATTAATTTTGAATTAATTTTGCCAATGTTAGTGTAGACTAATAATAATCCTAAAATGTGTTAGGAATGTTAATTTTGATGTAAATACGATTTATATTGAAGTTTATGGCATGTTTAAAGGTTAAATCGTAAATTCCATAAAACCGGATGAGTTAAGACTAATAATATGTATTAGGGCGATTTGGCATTAAAATGAACATATTTAATGTTGATGCATTATATTATTTTGTATGAATGTCATTATTTTGTTATATAATTTTGAATTATGTATTTTTCTTAGTATGGCCTTAGTTGTTTAATCGATATTTCCCGTAATGTAAGGGCTATCGATTTGGTTGTAATTAAATGTGATCTCGTATCACTTTTATTTTTAATGTATAAAATAGATAGAAAAATTTGTAAATATTTGTAATTCCGAAATCCTTGAAGACGGTGCCATTTCGGAAAGGAGTTCCGACCGAGACGGAATTTTCTTGGGATGCGTGCCGCTTTGAAGTTCAAGGGACCAAAGGAGTTGGTTTCCGAATTTGTAATTTACATTTGTTTTCTATCTTAGGAAAGGCCATACTAGGAGTTTAAATATGTTTTATATTTATTTTATATGTTGCATGCATTGCCAAATCGCCATCAACTTAACATGCATATCGAGTTTTGAGTCCCACTCCGTGTCAATCAATTTATCCATAATTCACCGAATTAGTTCACTTAAAGGAGATAGATAATAAATTGACAAGATCTCTTACGTTTTTTAAAATTGAGACATAGCCATACCAAAAAGTAAAGAACCCGCGAAGGATCTTCTTCATAAGGGAGTAGGCTCGGCTAAACCGGGGTGCAAACCTTATTACGTTGGTGAAGTGGGGTAATATGATTACATTCTAGAAATTTGGTCGATCTCAACGAAAGTATTCGAGCCACCGTAGTGGTAATAAGTTCGGGCTAAGATAAGAATTAATGTAATTTTATCGACCGGGAGTTCTAAAAGTAGAATCGATTAAGGAGTTAATCCACCGAGTCATATTAATGAGGGATGTATCGGCTAAACCGTGCCCAAGTTAGTATGTATTTGGATCTCGGGATCATTTACTTAATTGGGTAAGAGATCATTGAGTAAATGTTTTGCTTGTTTACACAAGTGAATAAATCAAAATGATAAACGTTAATATTTTCCTTTATTTCCGTTTTGTAGTAATTGAGACCGCAATGGATCCATCGAACCCTACAACACCCATTACTATTGACTCTTGTCACAATGTATTTGACGATATTTGCACCCGTAATAACCTTGATACTACTAGAGAAATTCATTTCGGAACGGGTCCGGATGGCAATGTGAACTTTGTCACTTCTCTCCCATATCCCAAGGGACCTTTACTTGATACGGCTTATATTGATGAGCTAAATCAAGAGTTGGATGCCTTGTATTTGAAAGAAAGAGCTTATGATAAAGCTAGTGGGAGCTCTAGCAAGAAAAGTCTTGCAAAGAAGAGAAGGAAGCAAAAGAAATCACAAAAGGGTCGATGTCACTATTGTCGTGATATGGGCCATTGGAGGAGGAATTGTCCAATTTATTTACGGCATATTCAAGAGGGCCTTGTAATTCCGTTAGGTAATTCTTTATCCGAAATTTATGTTATTGACATTAATTATACTTCTAATTCAACTTGGGTATTGGATACCGGTTGTGGTTCTCACCTCTGTAATCGTGTACAGGGTTTAAGAGGAGCCGAGAAGATTGACAAGGGAGAAATGGATCTCCGACTTGGAAATGGAGCTCGGGTAGCGGCCACTTCAAAGGGGACATACACTCTAGCCTTGCCAAGCGGAATTGAGCTGCATTTAAATAATTGTTATTATGTACCATCGCTTTCTAAGAACATTATTTCCGTAGCAATGTTAGACATTGAAGGTTATTGTTTTTCCATTAAGAACAATTGTTGTATTATCTCTAAGAATGACATGGTTATTGGCCATGCCACTTCTATTAATGGAATTTATGTTTTGGAAACTGCAACCTCATTCCGTGATGTTTATAACATAGAGCCTAAAAGAGCAAAAACAAGTGAACCAAATGAATCATTTTATTGGCATTGTCGACTTGGTCATATAAACGAAAAACGCATTAAAAGATTAGTAAAGACTAACATTATTAAACCATTTGATTATGAATCATATGGTATATGCGAAGCTTGCCTCCTAGGCAAAATGACTCGAAATCCTTTTAGTGGTAAAAGAACAAGAGCAAGTGATTTACTAGGACTCATTCATACCGATGTATGTGGTCCATTAACAATCACCGCTAGGGGTAACTATGACTACTTCATCACCTTGACAGATGATTTAAGTAGATATGGGCATGTCTACTTAATGAAATTTAAAAGTGAAGCCTTCATGAAATTCAAGGAATTTCAAAATGAGGTAGAAAACCAACTTGACAAGAAGATTAAAGCACTTCGATCGGATCGAGGTGGTGAATATCTTAGTGGTGAATTTGATTCACACTTAAAAGATAATGGTATATTATTAGAACTCTCACCTCCTGGAACACCACAACTTAATGGTGTGGCTGAAAGGAGAAATCGAACTTTACTAGATATGGTTCGGTCCATGATGAGTCAAACTGATTTACCAGATTCATTTTGGGGATTTGCAATTCTCACCGCCATCAAATCGTTGAACGTTAGTCCAACTAAAGTGACCGAAAAGACTCCATATGAGATGTGGAGAGGAAAGGTTCCTTCATTATCCTATATGAAGATATGGGGTTGTGAGGCTTACGTCAAGGTAAAGACCGATGACAAGTTAGCTCCAAGATCCGAAAAATGCACTTTTATTGGTTATCCAACCACCTCACGTGGATATTACTTCTATAAACCTCGAGATAACAAAGTGTTTGTATCAATAGAGGCTGTCTTTCTAGAAAAGGAATTTGTTTCTAGAAGACAGAGTGGGAGAAATTTTGAACTTCGTGAGATCAATGAAGTCCAAGAGCCACAAACTGAAGTAGAGATGAACGAAAACGTTCCTTCTTCGTCTGCTTCGGTACCTATTCAACCTAGGAGGTCGAGTAGAATTCCACATCAACCTGAAAGGTATGTTGGATTAATTGAGGGAGATGGTAGTCTTGATGTTTTACTTTTAGAAAGTGACGAACCTACCACTTATAAAGCTGCAATCTCTAGTCCCGACTCCACAAAATGGCAAGAGGCCATGAAATCCGAAATGGATTCTATGTATCAAAATCAAGTATGGGACTTGGTTGACTTGCCTGAAGGCGTAAGACCTCTTCAGTGCAAGTGGATCTTCAAAGTGAAGAATGGCATAGAAGGACATGATGATGTCTACAAAGCTAGGCTAGTAGCTAAAGGGTTTACCCAAGTACAAGGTCTTCATTATGATGAGACCTTTGCTCCAGTTGCTATGCTTAGATCCATTAGGATTATGTTAGCGATCGCCGCATTTCATGATTATGAAATATGGCAAATGGATGTCAAAACTGCCTTCTTGAATGGGTATTTAAAGGAGGATGTGTATATGATACAACCTGAAGGTTTTGAGGATCTTAAAAATCCTAACAAGGTGTGCAAACTTAAGAAATCCATTTATGGTCTTAAACAAGCATCCAGGAGTTGGAATCATCGTTTTAATGAGGTTATAAAAGAAAATGGTTTTGCTCGAAGTGTCGAGGAACCATGTTTATATACCAAATTCAGTGGGAGCAAAGTTGTGTTCCTAATACTGTATGTAGATGACATACTACTCATTGGAAATGATATTCAAATGTTGTCCTCTGTGAAAGGATGGTTGGGAAATCATTTTCAAATGAAGGATTTAGGCAATGCACAACGCATACTAGGTATCCGGATCTATAGCGATAGACCTAAAAGGATATTGGCACTAAGTCAAGAATCTTATATAGATAAGATTCTTCGACGTTTCAGCATGAAGAACTCCAAGAGAGGATTTCTTCCTATGGGAAGTGGGATAATTTTGAGTAAATCTCAATGTCCCACTGAACCCGAGGATGTTGAACGCATGAAAGAGATTCCTTATGCTTCCGCAGTTGGATCTATCATGTACGCCATGGTATGCACTCGTCCAGATGTCTCATATGCTTTAAGCATGACTAGCAGATATCAAGCGAATCCAGGTGAAGGTCACTGGATTGCTGTTAAGAATATCTTTAAATACTTGAGAAGGACTAAGGATTCCCTTTTGGTGTTTGGTGGGGAGGATGAGCTAAGTGTAAAGGGTTACACAGATGCTAGCTTCCAAACGGATAGAGACGATATGAAATCCCAGGCTGGATACGTCTTTATCCTTAATGGTGGTGCCGTTAGTTGGAAGAGCTATAAAGAGCCAGTGGTTGCGGATTCTACAACGGAAGCTGAGTACATAGCAGCATGTGAAGCTGCAAAAGAAGCAGTATGGATTAGGCAGTTTCTTGAGGGACTAAGAGTAGTTCCCGAGGCCGAAGATCCTATCACCATCTATTGTGATAATAGTAGTGCTGTTTTTCAAGCTAAGGAGCCGAAGTCTAGCAATAGATCAAAGCATGTACAAAGAAAATATCATGTGATTAGAGATTTTCTAGATAGAAAGGAAATTGTGATATGTAAGGTGGGGACAGAAGAAAATGTTGCTGATCCTTTAACCAAAGCACTATCGCAAGCTAAGCATGATGCTCATATTTTATCTATGGGTTTAAGGCGTATGCCGAACATGTACTAGGTTATATGATATGAAATACAAGCTTTATTATTCATATATGATAACCGCGTTTATTATTTAAAGTTTTATGTTTTACATTAAAACTTCTTATTTATATACTTTGTCAAATCTGGATGGGTTGTAGAGACGATTTGAACCCCATTAAGTGGACCAGATAGACTTAGTATAGCCCCTAGTTGCTTGTATGAGGTGACGTCTCGAAGCAACTGGAATGTGAGGCGATTGATGGCAAGTTCAAATGCCATAGAGTCATAAGGTATGACTAGTCGATCACATAGGCAGACTGCATGAGGCACTTTGTCGGGCATATTGTGACCGCTTATAGAGTTCTGGAAATTTTATAATTAGCCTGGTCGTGGCGAGAGCTACTATATGTATTCTTGCTAGTCAATTCTTTGACTTGAGACTGTTCGCCTAAGGTGACGTAGTTTTCAGAGTGACTTTGATTTTAGCTCTACGATCAACCGTTAAAGGGGGTCAAATGGGCTTCTTTTGGGTCATGATGGACTATGCCAGTTGAAGGGAACAGTAGGATAGGAATTGTCCAACCCCTTGTCAGGGTTGTCTTAAATCTCAAGGCCACTCGAGGACAAGTTTAACTGGAAATGCGTGGCCACGCTCGGAAGGTATCTATGGTAGATAATTCCGGTCAACGCAGTTAAATCTCCAGATCGAGAAAAACTACTCAAGATATGATCAAATGCAAGTACGACCTGCAAGACACCTTGCATTGAGTGGGAGATGACGTAATAGGACAAGAGAATTGGTGACGCACACTTGTCGAGGACAAGTGGGAGATTGTTGGGAAAAGTGTCCTCAACAATAGTGCGATCACGTCAGTAAAATATAAAGTACTGATAAATCTACAATAAGAATACTCATGGGATGATCCTTTTCATATAGTCGACTAATCAACATTAATCGGTAATGATTGGCTTACTAGAGTTTAACATTACTGTCGTAAGACGGTGGTGATCAGTCGATCCCTTTAGGTCTCACCTTTAGGACAACTCTCTTAATAAGAAAACGATATGGTCGTATATGATTCGAGTCATATCAATCCTAGTTTATATCGAGTTTGGAATATATTTATAATATGATTATAAGTTGTAAAATTTTAGTGAATGATATGTCATTACTAAAATTAATATGTTTATGAAACATTATTTAAGAATGAATTAATATTAGAAATGTTTTAATAATAATGGGATTATTATTTCATGATAATTAAGTTTAAATTAGTTAAACTTATAATGTCCATTTTATATGTGATAAAATGAACATGGTAGTATAGTTTGGACCGTGTGATAGTTCAATCACACTTCAATTACATTATACATTATTATCTTATGTTTGAATTTTTATATGATAAAAATTGTTTATTCAAATATAGATAAATCATGACAAGTGGTGTATTGGTGCCCATGCATAGGGCACCTCAACCTAACCGTCCAAGCATACACTCAAATGAGGGTGTTGTGTACACTATCTCTAATTCATTCTTACACAACACACATGCAAAAACATTAGAGAGTTTTTTTGAAGAGAAAAATACTCTCTTCTTCTTGTTTTTCAGCCGTGTATCACCAAGCTCAAGAGAACAATTTACATTGTTCATTCACTTAATTATTATAAGATAATAATAGTAATAACTAGGTTATTTGTGTGAGATTCTAGTAAAATCAAACATAAATATTATTAGAGTGTGTCTTGGTGCCTACTCATTGGAGGTCTTCTATATTGGGGACTAGGAGGATCATCCTTTGATATAAGCTCAAGAACAATCAAAGAAGGAGTCTTTGATTGTGCCCATTTAGCCGAAACTCAAGCAATGTAAGGACTATTTCATCTTCATATGTTTCGGCCATTACTTTGTTATGCATGCAATAAGATCCATAAGGTTATGAGTGATAATTAGTATGACTAACATCATAATATGAGTTTAAAGAAACCCAACAATTGGTATCAGAGACCTACCCTTAAATCGAACCAAAACCGAACCCGAGCTAGGAGACGGAAATAATGAGAATCGGGGTGCAAACCTTATTACGTTGGTGAAGTGGGGTAATATGATTACTTATTCTTGAAATTTGGTTGATCTCGACGAAGGTATTCGAGCCACCGTAGTGGTAATAAGTTCGGGCTAAGATAAGAATTAGTGTAATTTTATCGACCGAGAGTTCTAAAAGTAGAATCGATTAAGGGGTTAATCTACCGAGTCATATTAATGAGGGATGTATCGGCTAAACCTTGCCCGAGTTAGTGTGTATTTGGGTCTCGGGATCATTTACTTAATTGGGTAAGAGATCATTAAGTAGATGTATAACTTGTTTAAATTTACAAGTTTATTTATTAAAACGATAATTGTGTTTTAATTCCTTAATTTTATTTGTAGTTCAATTTCGACTTTCAATCATCAATGGCAAATAACGCTCCACAACTCCCACATCACGTTTCATGGCTCCAATCTTTCATGAATCGTTGCAAGCTTAGGAAGCAAGGCACCAATTTCAAAGATTGGGAATCCCAATTACTTTTAGCTGCGGAAGGTGACAATAAGATTTGTTTCCTTACAAGAGCTGCTCCTCCTGTTCCTACTGCTCGCTCCACGATTGAGACTCGTGAGGCCTATGAGGCCTATATGAAGGAGTCAAATATTCTTAGAGACATAATCATTTTCACTTTGGAGCCGGATCTCCGAGACAGAATGATTGTGTTTAGCACGGCAAATGAGATTTACACCAAGCTAAAGAATATGTTTTATCAAACTCCTAGAACTTTGCTTCATGAAGTAATTTCTGCATGGTTTGACCCAAATTCGTATAAGGATCAATCTATAAGTTCTCATGTGATTAAGTCGGTTGTTCCATCTAAAGTCTTGCAAATTCAAAAGGTGCAAGCTCCTGACTATGTCATAATAGATCGAATTCTTCGCTTCCTTGATATGCCTTTACGGGCAGAGACGGAGTTAGGACTTATTCGAATTACCGAGAAGAATACACTTAATCTTGAGAATAGGAGCAATAGGAAGCATGAAAGGAGAAACGGTAAAGGAAAGGGTAAAATGACATCCATGAACACATCATCTTCAAAAGTTGAAAATAAATGCCATTATTGCATGAAGATAGGGCATTGGAAACGGAATTGTCCAATGTATTTGGCCGACCTAAAGCTTGAAAAGTTCACTCTTTTGGTAATAATTCTTGTTTAAACTCATGTTATAAGATTAACTTTTGTATAATGATACAAGTTGTTAATATTAACCCTTTTTAATTGTTTTAAAGGGACTCCTTCCAAGATCTAGGGCAAGGAGAAAGGAAAGGAGAGCTTGAAGCTCATTCCATGGATGGCTAAGGTAGCATCCAAGATTGAAGACATGAAGAGCATGGCTCTATTTTTCATTTGATGTCTTCTTTCTTTTTGCATTTTAATTTAAGAACTTTGTATTTCTTGTACGACAAGAATATTATTGAAACAATGGTTGTAATAGTGGTGACTTGGTTTTCAACCCAAGTCATCCTTTTGTTCTTAATCAAACATGTTTGGTTGTTTTAAAATGCTTTTATAACATGAATTGATACGATTTTCATAGATCGTAATAAAGTACCTTGAATGATTCAACGTACGGAAGAAATGATAGGATCATTATAAAAGTAATACGACTTACTTAAAAACGAGAATTGCATCCCGTGAAATACTTCAAATTCAAACATAAGAACATCAGTTCATTATAAGATTTTCACCTTAAATGAAAGAATATGTTGATATCTCAATACTCACATAATTCTTTATCCAATACATTGTTCACGGGCGAAAATGCTATCCTTCTTAAATAACGGTTATTTTAGAGGATAGAGTGGGAGAAATTCTACGCCCGCAAACCAATGTTATCAACATAGGATCTTAGAGAAAAGTCCTATGAGGAGTCCTTGAGAAGAACTCTAAAAGATTGGATAGAAGAAACTACGAGAGGACACAGAAGAAACTACGCGAGGATACAAAAGGAAATGTTCCTTATGTTGTCATTAGTTCCTAGAGAGGATAAAAGGAACCGTGAGTATTAACAGAAGGAAATCGTTTCCATGATGTTAATGTTTCTGTTTTATAAAGATAATAGAGGAGAAATCGTCTCCCGTTCTCATGATAATACTAAGATTCTTTCCGTGGGAAAGAAAATCAAAATGAAATGTTCATTACGAGTTGAGAAAATGTTTGAAGTAAATCAAAATGAAATGTTCATTACGAGTTGAGAAAAATGTTTGAAGTAAATCAAAATGAAATGTTCATTACGAGTTGAGAAAAATGTTTGAAGTAAATCAAAATGAAATGTTCATTATGAGTTGATAAGATGTTACCTAATCACTATGAAGATAGTGGGAGTTATTAACTATAAGATAGTAATACAAAATTCAGTGGGAGAAAAAGTTATTAAGGAAACGAAACCTACCATTTAGAGAGAATGGTGATTCTTTAAAAAGTAAAGAATACGAGGTTTTCAATTCTAGATGAATGTATGTTGAGAACATAAATCATAAGTGAGTTTATTATATGATAATGAAACGTCACCGATCAGTTACAAGGTTTGGATTTGAATCCGAGACATGAAAATGTTAATTCATATAACCTTGATCAAAATGCCATAAGTTGAAATAAAGCCCTCTTTCGATATAAGTTCTCAAGGAGAACTAATGAATCGAATCTAGGTAGACTACAATATAAATTCTAGTACAATATGACAATGTTCATATGGATGACATGTCATGAGTTTTAAGAAAACAGTGGGAGCTTCCTTAAAGTAAGGAGACTCGAGTCGAGTATAAGAGACTTGAAGTGTACTTGAATTAGATCATATTATACAAGATAATATGAGTCAAAAGGAAACCGAAATTTGTAGGTTTAAAAGATGTGAACATAGGGTATATTCACATAGCAAACCGTTAATACAAATTGATGTATGATCATCAAAGATTGTTTATGTGGAGCAACAATATTGTATTGTTCGTTCGCACATAACAATCACTCTTATCGTTTGAGTTATTATTATTAATATTAACTCACAATTTATACTTTGTGAAATCCAAATGGGTTGTAAGAGACAATTTGAACCCCATAAGTGAACTGGATTAACTTAGTATAGCCCATAGTCGCTTGTATGAGGTGACGTCTCGAAGCGACTACAATGTGAGGCGATTGATGGCAAGTTCAAAAGTCATAGAGTCATATGGGATGACTAGTCGATCACATCGGCAGACTGTGTAACACTCTGTTGGGCATTTAGTGACCGCTTATAGAGTTCTGGAAATTTTATAATTAGCCTGGTCGTGGCGAGAGCTACTATATTATTCACATAAGTCGATTCTTTGACTTGAGACTGTTCGCCCAAGGTTATGCAGCCTCAGATTGACTTTGATTTTAGCTCTATGATCAACCGTTAAAGGGGGTCAAATGTGTTGGGGCTGGTGTCCTTGACAATTAAGTACAATGACCTATTAAATCTCTTTAAGGATCACAAGGGCATACTTTTGTATTATTACCAGTTGATCCACGTTTATCAATAACGGTTGGCTTGCTAGATAAGTTTGACGTTATTGTCATACGGATGGCGGTGGTCAACTGGTCCCTATACGTCACACCTATAGGACACGTTTGAGAGATGTGAAGGTATGAAAATACAGTCACATTTTGCCGGATATGACTAAACAGTTAGTCAGAGGTATTGACTATTAAATTAGTCAATAAGATGTTGAGATTATTATTTAATACGGATTAAATAATTTTAGCTAATACGGATTACATGATTAATTCGTAAATTAAATATAAACAGTTATATTTAATTAAATATTGTATTCGCGTATTAATATAAACAGTTATATTAATTTGGGTAATTATACAATATCGTATTTTGTCAGACCATTATTAATATATCGACTGTATTAATGTTTGATAACATGTTACGATTTATTAATAAAACCCGCGAACAACTTAAAGCTAAATGGGTCGAATCACGCATTGGGATAAGGTAAGAGTGGAAAGCCCACTCCTACCCAAACCCCAATTCGGCCGAAACAACTACATAAGGAGGAGGAGTCTCCTTATGTCAGTGACTCTTGTGGCACTGTAAAATAATCTCAGGGTAAAATTAGGGTTTGAGAGCATTCTTCTCCCAAAACCTCAGATCTCACATCTAAAACCTCAAGGGCTCTCCCTATATTGCAAGGCAATTGGAGAGGATTTCTAGCTCACGCGGCCACGTCTCAAACTAAGTCTTGGGTGCAAGTTATAGGAGGGAATTTGCATTAATTCCTGTTCTTAGGCCTTTTGCGCGAGGACTAAAGGTTGTACTTCTTTTCTCATGTTTTTAATCTTATGACGATATTCACAATTGCATATTTCATTATAATCCTGCAAATTTAGGGTGAATACGCGTTTTATTCCCCACAAGTGGTATCAGAGCCTTAGGCCATGAAAATTTTACAATTGTGTCTTTCATAAAATCAAATTTTGAGAAAACCGTGCAATCTGCCTAGGCACTCGATCGAGTCCCTGTTGCACTCGATCGAGTGCCCTCGTACCAGGCCCCGCGCGTGTGTTTTTGTGAGAAATCGATCTTGTTTTTCGATTATAATTTGCATATTGTTAATTAATCGATATTTTTAGCAATATGTGAATCTTTTGTTGTTGTTTATTTATGATTTACACGTTTTAAATCCATGTTATAAACCCGTTTTAATTTAAAAGTGCAGCGATTTGCAGTTTTTACGAGCCACTCGATCGAGCCCTGCTGCACTCGATCGAGTGACCCTGACACTCGATCGAGTGCCCCCGTTACTCGATCGAGTGCTCTCGTTTCGGGGTGTTTATTTTCGAAAATAACTTGTTTTTTATTTTCACATGGCTTAAAATAATATACTATATACAGAAATAGTATATTATTTAGTGAAACGGTTCACCCTCGTTTGATACATATTGTTTTAAAACAGTTTAAAATAATGGATTATATGTTTATTAAAATTGGTGATTAAAGCGGTATAGTCACATAATTTTAATCTTAAAAGGTGGTTTGGTATAAATTTATTAATCATAATAACAGTATTATGTCATGTATAAATTTTATTTAGTTGATGCATTTTATTTATCGTCTTGTGAATGCCTTGAATGCTTTCAATAACGTATTTAATTTTTGCAAACGGTTGTAACTTAGTGTGGCCTTAGAAGATTGTGTTACCGTAATGATGGGACACGATCTTGCTTGTAATTTTGAGATCTTGAATCTCCGTTTTGGGTTTTTGCCATGTAATTACTTTTGTATTTAAATTAGAATGTATCTAGGTTTACTCTTGTAATTTAAATTAGTAATTTTGTGAAGACCAAAGACAAGACGGAGACCGGATGCTCACTCCCGCTGCAAGGACCAAGATGGAACATCAAGACAAGCTTCTAGGATCCTACAGTGGATTCCAAGTTGTTTTATGTTTATTTTGGTAGGATAGGCCACACTAGGACTTTTATTTACGTTTATTGCATTTATCTTTACGCTTTCATCGATAATAGCTTGCATCATATTCCGCCTAAAAACCAAACCACCTATATCATGCCTGAAAACTGACTCATGTAGAGGTCACGCGTTAGTTTTCTGTGACAATACAGATGTCACATGTCAATTTAAAAGCCATCACTTTATTTAATTCATTCACGCAAATGCTAGTTTTTAGTTCACTTAAATATGGATAAATAAGAGTTGATGGGGTCTTCCTCGTATAACCAAAAATTGAGATTAGTCTTTATAAATCAGCCTCCCATGAATCCCTTCTTCGTCGGTAGGCATAATATGACCCCTTCTACGTCGGGTAAGTGGGAACAGATGATTTATTTTATCTCAACATCATGGTCACTCGATAATATTCCAGTGACTGAGATGGACTAATAGATAGGATTTACGGAAATCTATCGACCAAGAGTTCCAACGATTGGAATTAGCCAAACTGTGGGCTTATCAATATACGGAAATTGAGTCTTGGGATCGTTTATATAATTCTTGAGGGAGATCAATTATATAAATGCATGAGTCTACGAGTTTAAATTCAATTTAATATAGACTTAAATCACAACAATAAGTTGCTTATATGGTTTTGTTTTATCTTCTTTCAGTGTAGAACACGTTCAATAAAACTGCTGTAAAACTAAAATGGCTGGTGAAGACCCAATGCCAAGTGCCAAGCTAGCACGTGAATCCTGGCTAAAAGCCTTCATGGACTCCATGAATCAGTCAACTAGACTGAGGAATGATGGGTCAAACTTCTCTGACTGGGAGCCAGCACTACGGAATGCTGCCATTGCTGACGGAAAGCTTAAGTTCTTAACTGAGCCCATTCCGCCACACCCAGGAACTGGAGCTAGAGCCAACGAAATTCGCGCTCATAGCGATTTCGTTATGGAAGCGGGTGCGATAAAGAACGTACTCATCTATGTAATGGAATCCAATTTGCAAAGACGCTTCATAACCCATGGTGCAAACAAGATTTTCACCACGCTCACTAACGAATTCTCCAAGGCTCCGAGAATCGTTTCTTATGAGCATACCTGTCGCTTCTTTGAGGCGAAACTCCAGAAGGGCCAAGCTGTTAGCCCACATATTCTCAACATGATTGAGAATATCGAGAAACTGGAGTCCCTAAACTGCAAGATCAGTGAGAACATCATCGTTGATCGCATGCTTCATTCGCTTCATGATGGGTTCGCCCTCTTTAGGGCCAACTACTACATGAACGACATGAAGAAGACTCCCCATGAGCTCCACTCCCTTCTCGTACAGACTGAGAAGGATCTAAAGTTGAGTGGGAGTCTAAAGCAGGATGTTCTCATGATCTCAACTAAGGGAAAAGGTAAAGGGAAGGCTAAGGCTCAGGGCGACCTAGCGGTAGGTAGGCCCAGGTTCAAGAAACCAGGATTTGCTAAGAGTGGGCCTGGTGAGTCGAGTAACTCACAAGGCAAGACAAAGAGCAAGGATACAAGCATGGAATGTCACCATTGCCACAAGACTGGGCATTGGAGGCGCTCATGCCCCGTGTATCGCGAGGACATTAAAGCAGGCCATGTTACTCCTGTTGGTATGTCTTCTTCTTTTATTCACATGATTGAGATTAACCATGCAAGTTGCGGAACTTGGGTACTTGATACTGGTTGTGGTTCTCATCTATGTAATCATGTGCAGGGTCTCCGAAACCAAGAACCCCTAATCAAGGGTGAGGTGGACCTGCGTGTCAGGAATGGAGCACGTGTGGCTGCAGTCTCGAAGGGAACATACGTAATCCAGCTTCCAAGTGGATTCGAGTTATTTTTATATAACTGTTATTATGTTCCTAGTTTGTCCAAAAACATTATTTCAGTTTCTGCACTTGACAAACTTGGCTTTTCATTTGTAATAGAGAATAATAGCTGTATTTTCTCCTTACACAATATGATTTATGGCAAGGCAATTTCCATGAATGGAATTTATGTTTTAGATCAAACCACCGAGATATTACATGTGAATAATAAAAGAATAAAGGTAGGTGACAAAGATCAAACTTACCTATGGCATTGTCGTATGGGACACGTAAATGAGAAACGCGTAAAACAGCTCATACAGAATGGAGCTATTTCGCCCTTTGATTTCGAATCATATGGCACGTGTGAATCATGTCTCATCGGTAAAATGACTCGTATATCCTTCAAAGGTGTTGGAATGCGCGCTGCCGACCTATTAGGACTCATACATACGGACGTGTGTGGCCCTATGTCGATCAACGCACGAGAAGGCTATAGGTATTTCATCACTTTCACGGATGATTTGAGTAGATATGGCTATGTCTACTTAATGAAGCACAAAAGTGAATCCTTTGACAAGTTCAAAGAATACCAGAATCGGGTACAGAACCAGCTGGGTAGAAAGATTAAAGCACTACGCTCGGATCGTGGTGGTGAGTATCTTTCACGCGAGTTTGATCAACACCTTAAAGACTGTGGGATCGTGCTACAGTTGACTCCACCTGGAACACCACAATTAAATGGTGTGTCCGAACGGAGAAATCGAACTTTACTCGATATGGTTCGATCCATGATGAGTCACACCGTTGTGCCTGATTCATTGTGGGGATATGCTCTTTTGTCAACCGCTCTAATACTTAACCGAAGTCCGTCTAAAGCTGTTGACAAGACTCCATTCGAGTTATGGAAGGGAACGGTCCCTAACTTGTCCTTTATTCGGGTTTGGGGCTGCGAGGCTTATGTCAAGTGGAGACACGAGGATAAGCTCGGCCCGCGATCGGTCAAGACATACTTTATAGGCTATCCAAAGGGAACGTTTGGTCATTACTTCTACTCGCTTACCGAACAACGTGTTTTTGTTGCGGCTAGTGCGACGTTCTTAGAGAAAGAATTTCTCGAGAACAAGTCGAGTAATAGAACCTTCGAGTTATCGGAGGTTCAGGAACCAACTACCGAGCAACCATTGGAGGAAACAGTACCTCCAACCGAGGCTGCGGTAGATATCCCTGAGGAACCTAGGAGGTCAGGAAGAGTCTCTATTCCACCGGACAGATACATTGGTATGGTCGAGGAACACGATACAGATGACGTCTTACTCCTAGAGGGTAATGAACCCACAACCTATAAAGGTGCCATGACCAGTTCTGACTCAAAGCTATGGCTAGAAGCCATGCAATCCGAGATGGACTCCATGTATGAGAACAACGTGTGGGATCTTGTGGACCTACCTGCAAAGGTACGTCCCCTTCAATCCAAATGGCTTTACAAGATAAAGCATGCCGTGGAAGGACAACAAGATATCCACAAGGCTAGAGTAGTTGCTAAAGGTTTTACTCAAGTGCCAGGCTTGCACTATGATGAGATCTTTGCACCCGTAGTCATGCTACGTTCCATTCGGATTATCTTAGCGATCGCCGCATTTCATGATTATGACATATGGCAAATGGACGTTAAAACCGCCTTCTTAAACGGTTATTTGGAGGAAGAGTTGTACATGGTACAACCCGAGGGGTTTATCGATCCAGCACATCCTAAGAAAGTTTGCAAGCTTAAGCGTTCCATCTATGGACTTAAGCAAGCATCGCGGAGTTGGAATCATCGCTTCGACCAAGTGATAAAAGAGAATGGGTTCATTCGATCAGTCGAGGAACCATGTCTCTATATCAAGTCGAGTGGGAGTAAGATTGTATTCCTAGTACTGTATGTCGATGACATACTCTTGATTGGGAATGACATACCTCTCTTATCTTCGGTTAAAGCATGGTTGAAAAACCATTTCCAAATGAAAGATCTGGGAGAGGCACAAAGAATTTTGGGCATCCGTATCTACAAGGATAGATCACGACGGATGTTGTCTCTCAGTCAGGAGTCTTATATAGAGAAGATTCTGGAGAGATTCAGTATGACGAACTCCAAGAAGGGGTTCCTTCCCATGACTCCTGGGCTTCACTTGAGCAAGACTCAAGAAGCTAAGTCAGTGGAAGAGAAAGAGCGCATGAGTCGGATTCCTTATGCTTCGGCAATAGGATCGATCATGATGCCATGATATGCACACGTCCTGACGTTGCATATGCATTGAGTATGACAAGTCGATTCCAAGCTCATCCAGGTGAACAACACTGGATGGCCGTGAAAAACATTCTTAAGTACCTACGGAGGACTAAAGATTGGGGATTGACTTATGGAGGCGACTCAACGCTCTGCGCCACGGGTTACGCAGATGCTAGCTTCCAAACAGATCGAGATGACTCGAAATCTCAGTCTGGATTTGTCTTTACTCTTAATGGCGCTGCTGTCAGCTGGAAAAGTTCTAAACAGAGTGTTACAGCAGATTCTACGACTGAGTCCGAGTACTATGCCGCCTCAGAAGCAGCTAAGGAAGCAATATGGATGCGTCAATTCTTACAAGGACTATCAGTAGTGCCTAGTTCGAATGACCCAATCACCGTCTATTGTGACAATAGCGGTGCCATCTTCCAAGCTAAGGAGCATAAGTCTAGCAGCAAGGCTAGGCATGTACAACGGAAAGCTCATCTAATCAGAGATTACGTGGAGCAAAAGGAGATTTTTATTGAAAAGATTGCTACGGATGACAACATAGCTGATCCTCTCACAAAAACATTACCACGTGATAAGCATGAAGGGCATATTCATTCCATGGGAATTGGATGTGTTCCTAAGTTGTAGTACTCTTTTATGAATTCATGTAATAATTTATTTTCTCGTGTACTCTATTCAACCTTATTGTTATGATATAAAATGTTTTGTTTCTCATGTGGAATTGTACGCCAATTTTGAACACCACAAAGTGAACTGATTAACATTACATCGTTTTGGTCCTTGATTACCCACTTGAGCTGATAACTCAGGTAATCATTTTGTGACGTTGGTTGATGGTGGGTTCAACGAGCCATAAGTCACGCGGCTGACTGACCAATCACAAAGGCGAGTTATACGGATATCTCGTAGGACACCCCGTGACAACGTTATGGAGTCCTAAATGTTTTATAACATTGGGTGCCGGGTCGTGGATAGGACCTCCATAGTGTTCCTTAGAGTCGAGTCTTTTGACTTTCAACTGTCTCTTGAGATTAAGGCAGATTTTGGGTAACTTTGGTTTCTTTCCCACGGTCACCGTAACAGGGGCCAAGATGATTTTTTCTGGGTTATTTCATGCTGCGCGATATCGGCAGGATTCGAGTTGAAGGAAATATCCAAACCCTTATCAGGATTTTATCATTTCTCAGGGCCACTCGAGGAGTAGTAACTGAAATGCATGGCCATGCTCGAATACAGATTCGTTTTATCAGTTAAGTTACTCTCTAGTCGGGGAAACCACTCTTGATACAGATCGCTTGTGAGATACGACCTTTGCGAATGCGGATTTGCAAATTGTCTTACATTGAGTGGGAGAAATTTTAAAAGGATATGAGATTCGGTTATCGCACCTACACTTGTACGGACAAGTGGGAGTTTGTTGGAGATTGTGTCCTCCACATGAAGTGTGATAACGTCATTGCACATACCCTTGTACGGACAAGTGGGAGATTGTTGGGGCTGGTGTCCTTGACAATTAAGTACAATGACCTATTAAATCTCTTTAAGGATCACAAGGGCATACTTTTGTATTATTACCAGTTGATCCACGTTTATCAATAACGGTTGGCTTGCTAGATAAGTTTGACGTTATTGTCATACGGATGGCGGTGGTCAACTGGTCCCTATACGTCACCCCTATAGGACACGTTTGAGAGATGTGAAGGTATGAAAATACAGTCACATTTTGCCGGATATGACTAAACAGTTAGTCAGAGGTATTGACTATTAAATTAGTCAATAAGATGTTGAGATTATTATTTAATACGGATTAAATAATTTTAGCTAATACGGATTACATGATTAATTCGTAAATTAAATATAAACGGTTATATTTAATTAAATATTGTATTCGCGTATTAATATAAACAGTTATATTAATTTGGGTAATTATACAATATCGTATTTTGTCAGACCATTATTAATATATCGACTGTATTAATGTCTGATAACATGTTACGATTTATTAATAAAACCCGCGAACAACTTAAAGTTAAATGGGTCGAATCACGCATTGGGATAAGGTAAGAGTGGAAAGCCCACTCCTACCCAAACCCCAATTCGGCCGAAACAACTACATAAGGAGGAGGAGTCTCCTTATGTCAGTGACTCTTGTGGCACTGTAAAATAATCTCAGGGTAAAATTAGGGTTTGAGAGCATTATTCTCCCAAAACCTCAGATCTCACATCTAAAACCTCAAGGGCTCTCCCTATATTGCAAGGCAATTGGAGAGGATTTCTAGCACACGCGGCCACGTCTCAAACTAAGTCTTGGGTGCAAGTTATAGGAGGGAATTTGCATTAATTCCTGTTCTTAGGCCTTTTGCGCGAGGACTAAAGGTTGTACCTCTTTTCTCATGTTTTTAATCTTATGACGATATTCACAATTGCATATTTCATTATAATCCTGCAAATTTAGGGTGAATACGCGTTTTATTCCCCACAAAATGGGCTTCTTTTGGGTCATGATGGACTGTGTTATTCGAAGGGAACAGTAGGATAGGAATTGTCCAACCCCTTGTCAGGGTTGTCTTAAATCTCAAGGCCACTCGAGGAGAAGTTTAACTGGAAATGCGTGGCCACGCTCGGAAGGTATCTATGGTAGATAATTCCGGTCAAAGCAGTTAAATCTCCAGCGAGAAAACCGCTCAAGATATGATCAAATGCAAGTACGACCTGGAAGACACCTTGCATTGAGTGGGAGATGACGTAATAGGACAAGAGAATTGGTGACGCACACTTGTCGAGGACAAGTAGGAGATTGTTGGGGAATGTGTGTCCTCAACAATAGTGCGATCACGACAGTGATAAAATCATTGTCATAAATCTTATGAAATGAATATGCAAGGGACGATCCAATATTGATTTAGTCAACTGACCAACATTAATCGGTAATGATTGGCTGACTAGAGTTTAACATTACTGTCGTATGACGGTGGTGGTCAGTTGATCCCTTTAGGTCACACCTCTAGGACTGACCCCTTAAACGTGCATTGATTAATTGTATAGGATACAGATTGATCGATATTCTTAAAACCGTATATTGAGAAATTAGAGGTTGAATCTTAAAGTAAGATTTATATTTGAAATTGAAATGTGTCAATTGTCAAATGTTAATCGGTATTTATGAAATATCGAAATTAGTATAATGAATGGTTCATGGTTATGACAAACGTTGTTAATATATCGTATCGACGATTATTACGATAACCATATGTTGGGACAGTGATTTCGAATCACTCAATAATTTGTTAAATGTGATTTAATTAATTTAGAAATATTATTTACATGATAAATTTATATTTCAAATTAATACAATTGTCATGTCACATAAGATGTTACGTAATTGTACAAATTATAAAACGTAAAATGAAAGTGCATTTTACGTTTATAGGTGCCGGTTTTGGTGATAATGTTTTATGGGTTGAAATATGAAATTAATACCCTAAAAACATATTGAGTAAATAGCCTTAATACCTAAGGTCATGTGCAAGACACAAATTGACTCTTTCACTACCCTAGACCTTGTGTCTCACGGCTAAACCCAACCCCAACCATCCCATTCTATAAATATGTAGTAACATACATATTCTAAGACTAATGAAAAACCTAGCATCTTTCTAGTGTGAGAAAGTATACTACAACCTCAATAATATTATCTTCATAATATTATCTATAATACTACCATTAGTATTAGTATACGGTTTTGACCTAAATCCGTCTCCTAGCTCGGGTTCGGTTTTGGTTCGATTTAAGGGTAGGTCTTGGTGCGCACTCATTGGAGGCAAGCTTACTTGGTTGCTCTTGGAGGATCGTCCTTAGCATATTTCGGACCGGTTGTAAGAATACGATTCTCATTATTTCCGCTTTTATTTTGCATGCATAAGATTAGATCGTTTATACTAAATTAATATGAGATTAATTAGTATATTAGTAAGACTAATAACTTGAACTAGCTAGTATGACTACCTCGAGTTCCAACAAGTGGTATCAATTGTTGGGAATTGTGTCCTCAACAATAGTGCGATCACGACAGTGATTAAAATCATTGTCATAAATCTTATGAAAAGAATATGCAAGGGACGATCCAATATTGATTTAGTCAACTGACCAACATTAATCGGTAATGATTGGCTGACTAGAGTTTAACATATGGTTATCGTAATAATCGTCGATACGATATATTAACAACGTTTGTCATAACCATGAACCATTCATTATACTAATTTCGATATTTCATAAATACCGATTAACATTTGACAATTGACACATTTCAATTTCAAATATAAATCTTACTTTAAGATTCAACCTCTAATTTCTCAATATACGGTTTTAAGAATATCGATCAATCTGTATCCTATACAATTAATCAATGCACGTTTAAGGGGTCAGTCCCAGAGGTGTGACCTAAACGTGCATTGATTAATTGTATAGGATACAGATTGATCGATATTTCAATTTCAAATATAAATCTTACTTTAAGATTCAACCTCTAATTTCTCAATATACGGTTTTAAGAATATCGATCAATCTGTATCCTATACAATTAATCAATGCACGTTTAAGGGGTCAGTCCCAGAGGTGTGACCTAAACGTGCATTGATTAATTGTATAGGATACAGATTGATCGATATTTCAATTTCAAATATAAATCTTACTTTAAGATTCAACCTCTAATTTCTCAATATACGGTTTTAAGAATATCGATCAATCTGTATCCTATACAATTAATTAATGCAGGTTTAAGGGGTCAGTCCTAGAGGTGTGACCTAAAGGGATCAACTGACCACCACCGTCATACGACAGTAATGTTAAACTCTAGTCAGCCACTATTACAACAATTACTAAATTAATATGAGATTAATTAGTATATGAAATTAATATGAAATAAAATATCAATATAATTTTTACCACTTATTGGGAATAAAATTCAAAACTACTTCAAAAATATGAAATAAAATATCAATATAATTTTTACCACTTGTTGGGAACTCGGGTAGTCTTACTAGCTAGTTCGAAATATTAGTCTTACTAATTTCACTAATTAAACTCATATTAACTTAGTCAATCTTATGCATGCAAAATAAAAGCGGAAATAATGAGAATCGTATTCTTACAACCGGTCCGAAATATGCTAAGGACGATCCTCCAAGAGCAACCAAGTAAGCTTGCCTCCAATGAGTGAGCACCAAGACCTTACCTTAAACGGACCAAATAACCGAACCCGATACTAGAGGACGGAATTAGGCTAAAACCGTGTACTAATAATAATATTAGTATACTAGAAAATATTATCTAGTAATAGTTTTAGAGGTTATACGACAGTGGTGGTCAGTTGATCCCTTTAGGTCACACCTCTAGGAGTGACCCCTTAAACGTGCATTGATTAATTGTATAGGATACAGATTGATCGATATTCTTAAAACCGTATATTGAGAAATTAGAGGTTGAATCTTAAAGTAAGATTTATATTTGAAATTGAAATATCGATCAATCTGTATCCTATACAATTAATCAATGCACGTTTAAGGGGTCAGTCCTAGAGGTGTGACCTAAAGGGATCAACTGACCACCACCGTCATACGACAGTAATAACCATGTAACTTGATATCTCATTTGCCGTGCTAAACACAATCATTCTGATCGTTTATACTAAATTAATATGAGATTAATTAGTATATTAGTAAGACTAATAACTTGAACTAGCTAGTATGACTACCTCGAGTTCCAACAAGTGGTATCAATTGTTGGGAATTGTGTCCTCAACAATAGTGCGATCACGACAGTGATTAAAATCATTGTCATAAATCTTATGAAAAGAATATGCAAGGGACGATCCAATATTGATTTAGTCAACTGACCAACATTAATCGGTAATGATTGGCTGACTAGAGTTTAACATATGGTTATCGTAATAATCGTCGATACGATATATTAACAACGTTTGTCATAACCATGAACCATTCATTATACTAATTTCGATATTTCATAAATACCGATTAACATTTGACAATTGACACATTTCAATTTCAAATATAAATCTTACTTTAAGATTCAACCTCTAATTTCTCAATATACGGTTTTAAGAATATCGATCAATCTGTATCCTATACAATTAATCAATGCACGTTTAAGGGGTCAGTCCCAGAGGTGTGACCTAAACGTGCATTGATTAATTGTATAGGATACAGATTGATCGATATTTCAATTTCAAATATAAATCTTACTTTAAGATTCAACCTCTAATTTCTCAATATACGGTTTTAAGAATATCGATCAATCTGTATCCTATACAATTAATCAATGCACGTTTAAGGGGTCAGTCCCAGAGGTGTGACCTAAACGTGCATTGATTAATTGTATAGGATACAGATTGATCGATATTTCAATTTCAAATATAAATCTTACTTTAAGATTCAACCTCTAATTTCTCAATATACGGTTTTAAGAATATCGATCAATAATCTGTATCCTATACAATTAATTAATGCACGTTTAAGGGGTCAGTCCTAGAGGTGTGACCTAAAGGGATCAACTGACCACCACCGTCATACGACAGTAATGTTAAACTCTAGTCAGCCACTATTACAACCATTACTAAATTAATATGAGATTAATTAGTATATGAAATTAATATGAAATAAAATAACAATATAATTTTTACCACTTATTGGGAATAAAATTCAAAACTACTTCAAAAATATGAAATAAAATATCAATATAATTTTTACCACTTGTTGGGAACTCGGGTAGTCTTACTAGCTAGTTCGAAATATTAGTCTTACTAATTTCACTAATTAAACTCATATTAACTTAGTCGATCTTATGCATGCAAAATAAAAGCGGAAATAATGAGAATCGTATTCTTACAACCGGTCCGAAATATGCTAAGGACGATCCTCCAAGAGCAACCAAGTAAGCTTGCCTCCAATGAGTGAGCACCAAGACCTTACCTTAAACGGACCAAATAACCGAACCCGATACTAGAGGACGGAATTAGGCTAAAACCGTGTACTAATAATAATATTAGTATACTAGAAAATATTATCTAGTAATAGTTTTAGAGGTTATACGACGGTGGTGGTCAGTTGATCCCTTTAGGTCACACCTCTAGGAGTGACCCCTTAAACGTGCATTGATTAATTGTATAGGATACAGATTGATCGATATTTCAATTTCAAATTTAAAATATATGATGAATTTTCCAGAAATTTTTAGTTAATATTGCATGAATATTGATTTTTATCGTAAAAATCGTAATATTAGTGACATATTTTAGCTTAAATAGTTTAAGTTCGAATTTGACCATAAAAATTTAATATAGTGTCACATATATTATTTCTAGCATGCATGTGAATTTTGAGCTTTTAATCTCGAATATTGCATGAGAAATGATTTTAATCGGTAAAATCGCGTAATATATGACACGAATTATTAAAAATAGTAAATGTTACTTAAATGCTCCGGAGCTTATGGGTCAAAAAGACAATTTTGGCTATATATGTGAGGCTTATGGGTAAAATTAGAAAAGTGACCTCTTTCACATGTGTCAGCAATCAATAAACTAGATAGCATACAAGTATTAAGCAGATTAAGTTCATATTTATGCATATTAATTTAACATGTCTCATGAGGAGTACTACTCACATCCTAAACTGTAACACCCCCATTTACCTAGGAGCCTTAACTAGGACTTCCAGAGTAAATAGGACTGTTACCATCCTCGATGACCAGGGTAGTAGATGCTCATAGTGAAAGAAACACAGTACTTTAAATTATAAAAGTTAAACTGAAGTCTATTACAAGGCATAGTCCACATGACTTCCAAAACAACTAAATGTAAATAAATGTCCAACTGAGAAAAACAAAGTGATCTAGCAACTAGGTAGGTCTAGTCCATGTCTCTCTTCCATGCCCAGTCCTAGTCGACCTGTCTCTGACCTGAAAGATCTACTCCCCATTCCGGATCATTGTAGGTGAACACGAATACCCTATCAACCTCGCGGTTGAGTAGGATAACACAATAATAAATAATAAGGCATCACAACAATAATATGCAAATGCTTATGTCATGCTCGAGCTCAATCACAATCTCAATCTCAAACCCGAAACACCCAGCCATACCGAACCTCCCGGCAGACTATAATCGGCCGTCGCCGAACACCAGCTCAAAAGCTGATAAGACACCAGGCCTGGTCTACAGAACCACCCTGGGCTTTATACCAGATTAACATCTGATCCACAATTATCTCAATATCCAATGCACATGCATGCTCATGAATGCAATACAAAAATAAACTATTCATATGATATCATGCTCATACAATTCATGCTTGCACCCACACAGATAAAACCACATACATTCATAACCAAACTTAAAATATGGTGCCAGTGTATCCTACCTGGAATAGCAAATATGGACAAGAAAAATCACCGTCTAGAAATACTCCACCTCAAATTCCGTTCCTATAAAATTACTTAATATCAACTTCTATCAAATCAACAATTACCACTACTACGTACTTGATCATGTCCCTAACAAGCTTACTTAAACACAAGGTGAAAATATCCACATAAGGCATGCTCATAACATACGATTACCACTTACTAAATTTAACTTACCATTTTTAGAATTACTATTTTTAGACTTACTATAAATAGCATAAGCTCAATCAAACAATTATAATATAACAACAATAAGGATAATTATTATTAACCACAATATAACCTTAATTACGTAATCATTCCAACAACTACGAACACATGATTAATACCGTTATAGTACTATTAACATCTCGTTCACCAATTCTTTAACACTAAGAAAATAGCAATACAATTAATAATAACAATAATTCTTATATACTTAATATGCCATATGTACATAGTGTAAACACGCCAAATTAACAACATAATACCCATCTATTATTAATCAATTACACTTACTAAAATTTGGACTCACTAACAAGTCAAACACGAGAACCCAAACCCAGCAACCCCTTCGACAAAAACGTAACAGCAGCCTCTAACCCCATGTTTTTCTCGCCTGACCACCGCGCCAAAACCTGCTGCCGACACCAACCACGACTATCACCTTCAACCCTAGCACCACCAGACTCGCCACTGAGTTCTGGTGGTTCCAATGGTGAGGGTACCGGTCGCAGCCACTGTGTCAAACACCCATACTCGCTGAAACAAAACCCAGGCAACCCGACAACAAGGCTAACCTATGTATCGTGACAGCCTCTAACCTCCACCGTGAGACACCACGACCTACCACCTCCGCCACCCATCGACTCCCTAGACTACAGCCATGCTACCAACACCAAAACCCAGAATGCACACTAACAGTAGAGAGATCGAATTCATATATAAAAACCCCCATTCACATACTCTGTTTTCGAAGAACTAAACGAAATAACAAACCCAGAAATTGAAGTATACCCAGAAACGAAACTCAGAAAACGAAGATCTTAAATTAACAAAGACGTCCCAGTGATGATTGAAGCATATTATATGCATAGCACAGATTATAAAAATACTAAAATACGAGATTATGTGCATGTGATGCGATTACAAACGAGATCAAAACTTAGGGCAGTAACACGAAAACAGGAAAATAACGAAACAGGTATTTGTTCATACCTGTTTGCCCTCGTCAAAGATTACCCTACAGCCCTATAACCACCGTGATGAATGCTCCCTTGCAGACCCAGTAGTGGCGGCAGATGGTGATGAGTGTGTGTGTGTATAGATTAGGTCAAGAAAGGTCTTATTTTTGTGTTATAAGTAGGACGGCTTAGTTGAGATTTCTGAAATTCTGAAATCAAGGAATCAAAAACCCTGTATGGGCTAGGGTTTGGGCACGCAACCCTAGGCCCAATGACTCAGTTACCCGTGTAAAATCAACCCATCACGCACTCCAATACCCACATAACATGAATCAAGTACGGGTTTGTTAAATATTCACTTATACGATTCTAAAAAACAATGCATAAAATGCCTCGTCCACCAATATTATATCGCTTTATTAAAACCCATCGACATCGAAATCTAATAAAGTTAACATAAATAAATAAACGATATAAAATACGGAGTATTCCCCCCTTAGAATGAACTTCGTCCCGAAGTTCACCATCCCAAGGTCAACACAACTGAGCCAAAATATATGTAGCAACCATAGAAAGTGACACCATATAACATTAGAAGCTAACAAAAGTAATTAAAACACAGATTGTCACATTCTACCCTCCTAAAAAAAAAAGTTACGTCCTCGTAACCTACCTCAAGTAAACAGATCAGGATACTTTTCCCGCATCGAAACCTCAGTCTCCCAAGTAGCTTCCTCGACATTATGATTTGTCCATAGAACTTTGACAAGCGCGGTCTCCCCATTTCTGGTTTTCCGCACCTTCTTGTCGAGTATTTCCTTGGGTGTCTCCTCGTAGGTCAACTGCTCGTCGACCTCGATGACCTCATGGTCAAGGATATGCGAAGGGTCACTGATATATCTCCTCAGTTGTGAAACGTGAAACACATTATGCACTCTGGATAACGCTGGTGGTAGCGCCAATCGATAGGCTACCTCACCAACTCGCTCCAAAATCTCGAATGGTCCAATGAACTTCTGACTCAACTTGCCCCTCTTGCCAAACCTCATCACTCCTCTCATGGGTGACACTTTTAGTAACACTTTCTCCCCAGCCTCAAAGGTAATGTCACTCCCTTTTAGATCTGCGTAACTCTTTTGCCTATCTTGGGCAGCTCTCATCTTCTGACGAATCACCTGGACCTGTGCTATCATCTCCTGAATCATCTCAGGTCCCAAAGTCACTGTGTCAGCTCGATCATCCCAGCAGACTGGACTCCTACACTTCCTCCCATACAATGCCTCAAAAGGAGCCATCCCAATGCTAGCATGATAGCTGTTGTTATAAGAAAACTCTATCAAGTCAAGTCTATCTTGCCACAATCCCCCGAACTCTAGCACACAAGCCCTCAGCATATCCTCCAGTGTCTGGATAGTCCTCTCAGTCTGACCATCTGTCGGTGGATGAAATGCAGTACTCATCTTCAAAGTAGTTCCCATCAATGTCTGTAACTCTTTCCAGAACTTAGAGATGAATCTCGAAACACGATCAGAAACAATGTCCTTAGGGACACCATGAAGTTTTACCACATTCTTTACATAAGCCATGGCCAATTCAGCCTTACTCCAAGTCTCCTTCATCGGTATTAAATGGACCGACTTAGTCAACCTGTCAATTATCACCCAAATCATGTTGTTCCCTCTCGAAGTCCTAGGTAAGCGCACGATGAAATCCATTGATATACTTTCCCACTTCCACTCAGGTACGTCCAGTGGTTGCAACTTCCCTTGCGGCCTCTTATGCTCCCCTTTGACCCTCTGACATACCAGGCAACGAGAAACAAACTCAGCTACCTCTTGCTTCATCTTTGGCCACCAAAACGCTTTCTTCAGATCCTTGTACAACTTATCCCCTCCAGGATGAACGGAATAAGGTGTAGAATGAGCCTCGACTAGAATCTTTCTCTTCAATTCCTCATCATCAGGTACCCACCATCTCCCATCAAATCTCAAGCTATCATCACTGGAAATCTCGAACTTAGAATATGGCTCGGTATCACTAGCTTTGTTCACTGCCTCACGCCACTTCTGAATTCTAGGATCACTCTTCTGTCTTTCCCGAATTTTGGAATATAACTCTGGCTCGATCGTCAAATCCCCCATGGTCTCACCCTTCCTTATCACCGCGATTCCCATCTGTCCCAACTCACGATACATACTCAGCCTGGACATAGCTGTGCATAGAGCGTGAACAAACTTCCTACTCAATGCATCAGCCACAACATTAGCCTTTCCTTCCTTGTACAGAATTTCCATGTCATAATCTCCAATAAGCTCGATCCATCTCCTCTGGTGCATGTTCAGTTCCCTCTGAGTATAGATATACTTCAGGCTCTTATGATCAGAATACACTTTGAATGTAGCTCCATAAAGATAATGTCGCCACAGCTTAAGTGCAAAGACTACCGCTCCAAGTTCCAGATCATGCGTCAGATAATTCTCCTCATAAGGCTTCAACTGCCTAGAAGCATAAGCAATCACTCGTCCGTTCTGCTTCAGTACACATCCCAAACCCTTCTTAGAAGCATCTGTATAGACTTCAAAATTTTCACTCCCTTCTGGCAAAGCAAGGATAGGAGCTGTAGTAAGACGCTCCTTCAGATCTAAGAACGCCTTCTCACAACTCTCATCCCAGACAAATCTATTCTCTTTCCGCATCAATGAAGTCATCGGTTTAGCTATCTTCGAAAAATCTTTCACGAACCTCCTGTAATAACCAGCCAAACCCAAGAAACTACGGATGTCGGCCACATTCCTCGGTCGCTCCCATTTCGAAACGGCCTCAATCTTGCTAGGGTCAACAAACACACCCTCCTTAGACATCAATTGCCCCAGAAAGGCAACCTTTTCGAGCCAAAATTCACACTTACTCAGCTTGGCATACAATTGATGATCCCTCAAAGTCTGTAACACCAAGCTCAAATGTTTAGCATGCTCTTCTCTGTTCTTTGAATACACCAGGATGTCATCGATAAACACCACCACAAACTGGTCCAGATAAGGACTAAACACTCTGTTCATCAAATTCATGAAAACAGCAGGTGCATTAGTCAAACCAAATGGCATTACTACGAATTCATAATGCCCATACCTCGATCTGAACGCAGTCTTGTGAATATCTGCATCTTTGATTCTTAGCTGGTGATACCCCGACCTCAAATCGATCTTGGAAAAAACACCAGCTCCACTCAACTGGTCAAATAGATCGTCGATGCGAGGTAAAGGATATCGATTCTTGATTGTTACATTGTTAAGCTCCCTATAATCCACGCACAATCTCATGGTTTCGTCCTTCTTCTTTACAAACAAAACTGGTGCTCCCCAAGGTGACACACTTGGCCTTACATACCCCTTGCTTGCTAGCTCATCCAGTTGCTTTCTCAACTCCTCCAATTCCTTAGGTCCCATGCGATAAGGTGCTTTAGAAATTGGCTCAGCCCCAGGTTTCAGATCAATGCCAAAATCCAAGTCCCTCTTTGGCGGTAACCCAGGAATTTCTTCTGGAAACACGTCTTCAAAATCCCTTACCACATCGATCTCCCTAGCTTGGGGTTTCTCTGCAGTGAAATCTCTCACATGGCACAACAGCATCTCATCACCCCTCTTTAGACAGGTCTTCAACGCATTGATAGTTATCAGCTTCAGTTTAGGCTTTACAGAATATCCCTTGTAAGATACCCTCACTCCCTTGGGTCCCCTCAAGGTGATCTTTCCTTGGTAGCAATCAATGTAGGCCTTGTACTTTTTCAGCCAATCCATGCCTAATATCACCTCAAAGCCTCCCAACGGAAACTCGATCAAATTCGACTCAAAACTCACTTCTCCTACTTGGATCATTACATTGGTGTAAACTCTATTACAAGCTATGGACTCTCCAGACGGTATGGTTACAGAATCAGCTATACTACTATATACATCGAGTCCTATAGCCCTAGCATGCTCCGCAGATATGAAAGAATGCGATGCACCAGAATCAAATAAAACGAAAGTAGGAAAAGGTATGTACTAGAAATGTACCAGTAACAACATGTGCGTCCTCCTCTGCAGCCTCCTTGCCCATCATGAACAAGGCCCCACTTTTCTTGGCCCCACTCTGGTTGTAACACCCCCATTTATTTAAGAGCCTTTAGTAAGACATTCTCAAATAAATAGAGTTGTTACCATCTCGGAATGTCCGAGGTAGCGAATAACAAAGTAAACAAACCAAAGTACTTTACATAAAAACTGATCAAATTTAAACTTTAGATATTAAAACTAATACGTAAAGAATAAAAGTACAACTGATAACATCTAAGTATGTATTCTAATTCTAAGTAGGTCCAAGCCATGTCTCACTCCTTGCCCAAGCTCCTAGTCCATCTGTCTCTGACCTGTAGAATCTACTCCCCATTCCGGATCATCGTAGGTGTACACGAATACACTGTCAACCTCGCGGTTGAGTAGGGTAACACATAAATAATAATGCAACAGATAAATGATATGCAAATGCCATGATATGCTCGAGCTCAATCACAATCTCAATCTCATCCCGAAATACCAATCTCAAACCCGAAACACCAAGCCATACCGAACCTCCCGGCAGACTATAATCGGCCGTCGCCGAATACCAGCATAACAGCTGAGGTCACCAGGTCTAGCCCTGCAGAACTAGCCTGGGCCCAATAATATCTCATCACCTCAAATCCGTATCCAATGCACATGCCACACTTGTAAATGCAACAACACTCTTAATCAATCATGCTATTAAATAATGCAATGCACATACCAACAATAATAATAATAATCAATACTCAATCAAACCAATATCATTCTCATATCAATCATACTCAGCATCCATAAGACACAATACCACATCCATTCATAACACATCATAGAGTGTAAGGTCAGTGTATCCTACCTGGATAGCAATATAATCCAATAGCAAGCCAGCAAGTAAACAAAATTATGCCACTTCAAAATCGTCACCTAACAAATATAATATACGTAATTACTGACTAATACAATTCCGCAAATTAATATAATAAATCAATTATTTAAATTAACTATTTAAATAATATATTACGTATAACGAGACCGTATTGAACACGACTACTTCAATTAATTTGACTAACCTGTCTTTATTACTTTTATAACTAACTTCAAATAATAAATGAACATAGAAAATTTAGTCAACTATCGATAACCGTCACATTCTTGTATAACAAAATTACTTACTAACTTAATCATTAATTATTATGAACAATATTACTAATAATAATAAACATACTATTCTAATAATAACAATAATACAAAATTAGTTATAATAATAATACTAATAATAATAATAACAACATTACAATAACAATAATAATAATAATAATAATAATAATAATAATAATAATAATAATAATAATAATAGTAATATACGGACAAAGCATCCTTAGCATCACTAATAATAATAATAATAAAATAATCATAATCATCATAATCATAAGCATACAAACCCAACGCAATACGACACAAACAAACACCCTCCTTTTACAGCCCGCACACCCCATTTCAGGACCACGCCACCACCGGCCAGGCCGCCTATGGTCAGCACCAATGGTCTCATCCTCTCCCCCGCACAGCCAAGCACGTATCCCACGTTCTGGTCACCACTGACACTCCTCACGACCACCACAAAACTCTGCCCTAATCACCTGTACGAAATACCGAAACCGCGTTATGAGCTCCTGCTCCGGCAACCAACACGCGAAACACCACACCCACCACCTAATACGTCTACCCATAACCGCAACCCCAACTATAACCTAACCTCTGAAACCACCGTCCCACCTAGTGGTCCCCACCACGACAAACCCCTCCTTAAAATCTCACGGCCTTACCCCTTGTTTGTCCCTGTTTTCGCTCAAATCCTGAAACCCACCGCGGTGGTGTACTCCACCACCACCGACCACCATGTCCCGCTCCTATGGGTCACTCAAACTACGTCAACTCTCCAACTAAACCAAAAATTCAATACACAGTTCAAAAGAAATAAAAAACAACGACACAAGTAAAGGCTTACCGAAATGACGAGATGATGGTGAAGACGATGATGGTGGTACGGTCCCCTCGGTGTTCATAGGTCTCACGGTGATGCAGGGTGTCGGTATTGGGTTTTGACTGTCGCTATTGGGAGGTAGGGTTTTGGTAGCTAGTATGGTATGATATGTCGACAAAAGGAATTAGAATTAGGGTAAACGTTGGACTAGTCCATCTATCTTATTTATTCGGTCTGTCTTGAGGCTATATCCCGCTCTCACCCCGTAACTCAAAATAAACGAGTACGTATAAATTATTTATATTTATTAAATTATGTAATTAGTACTAGTAAATATAAATCAACTTAATTATTAGAATATATAAAGAATATAGAATTTAAATATAATTACGACTTAATTAAATAAAATAGAAATTAAGTTTAGATGAGAATTAAATATATAAAATAGGAAATATATATTAAATTATAAATGTATTATTAAAATTAAATAAATACAAAAGAAATAGCGTTTCATGAAATTATAACCAAATATAAAATGATTATGAAATACGAAATAATCGTAGAAATACGATTTATAAAATAATAACAGTTTACGTAAAATGCTTTATAAACATTCTCTTTGAAATACGTGTATAAAACATGGTTTGACTTCAATTAACTGAGGCTAACATACGAGGTATTACAGTCTTCCCTCCTTAAAATGAACTTTGTCCCGAAGTTCGCTACCCGGTAACGATAAGGAAACACATAACAAGCATGAAACAACTACAAGTAGCACTTATATAGACTTGAAAACACGAAATGTTACATTCTACCCTCGTTAAGAAAACTTTGTCCCCAAAGTTTAACGCATAACTAAGTTAAAAGATATGTCACGAATCGCAGTATAATGCATAACAGAAATAAACAGGATTATCAAGTATATTCAAACAATCACGACATAGCAATTTTACATCCTATAACAACTAGTCATATCACAAACCTTTAAGATTTAATAATCCTATCCTTCTTAAAGCATGGTTACGTCCTCGTAACCCCATTACAAAATTCTACATCCAATGCTCAAGAAGACCACCGAAACAACAGTCACAAATCATCGGATAAGTGGAATTACCCTATACTAGACAACTATCATCCGACTTTTAACGCAATCAAACACAGTTGACAATTTCACCTGACGCAGTAAAACAAAATCAGGGTAGCTAACACGTATATACCCTCGAAATCTTCTTTAACACAAATTTAACATTTATACACCAATGTAGATAATGAGCTAACTCGTAGTTCATAATTGGCAAATTAAAACATTCCATGATCATAATCATATCATATTATAGAAGCAGAATCATATTATAGAAAAGACATAAGGCAAATTTAACTAATGTAATTAACATGGAGCATTGACATATTTCCCGAGGTATACACCAATCTTAGACTAGCAAAACTGCTTAGCATCTCCACGTATAAAAAGTTAAACCAATTAATTAATTCAATATATTATTGTGACCAGGTTTTAAACATAGCGATATGCAATTCACTTTGTGGCATAACAACATACATGAAGAAATTATAAAGATTATAATCGCAGGGAACTAGACAAAGATATACAATTAAATTATGAAAGAACATTAACAAGATTCACATTGTTCAAAATACTCGCACTTATAACAATTAAATTGCTATAACATGCTAATGAGTTTGCCAGTTAACTTTATTCTACCACGTGTCCAGACACTTCTCTGATGAACATGATTTTAACATTACACATGAACACCACATAATGATTTAAAATCATAGCAATAGAAAGCAATAGCGTCCGTATAATTGAAATTACTTTATATAAAACTCAACGAAATAACAAGGTTATATTATCATATAATAACGTTCATATTCATATCATGTGTCTATCGTACATACTACTAATGCCATGTCAGTGCATTACATGGTTATATCACATAATTCATATTTGATTAAACTTTTATATTTAAAACTTTACCGTTTCAACAATCATACATCACGCAGCAACTTCCAAAAATCATACTCAAATAAACGCTTAGCTATTCTGCGAGTTATTATAGTTTTTAGGAAAAAAAAAATATAAGGAATTAAAAGAGAATAAAATGAATATCTTAAGGAAATTATTCATAACAATTTTTTTACAACTCAGTGGGTCTGAACAGGAACTTTACCGCAACCAGACAGAAAATTGGACAACTTGCAAAAAAAAAAATCACTATTAAATAACTACTCGTTAAGATTTTACATGGCTTATCATTTTGAAAACGGGAATGAATATTCTAAACAGTGGAGTTGGAATTATGCATAAACAATAACTACGTTTTAAATGATTTCTTTTTCAAAAACCTGTGTCAAAACATAACTATGCAGTAACAATCTGACCACTGTCGACAAAATATTTATTTCTCTCAAAATATAATTCCTATTAACATGAAACCAAAAGCATTGGGGAGCTAACTGAGAAACTTATCATACATAAAATTTTCATATACATATATGGAACACATTTTTAAATGACAACCCGTACAAACAAGGTAACATTCTGAAAATTTATACAATTTTGGTTCGTTAAAAATTGTTTCACATTACCACATTTAAACACAATCATTCCTTCTCTAAAACATGTGGACATATCATTTGAAGCATTTATATTACGTTGCACCATATTAACATGTAATTGCCATCTAGAAAATGGTAAAGATTGTGAAACCGACAATAAAATCAACTAAATAACTCAATAATCATGTATATATAGACAATGCATTAGTTTCTACCATCGTAACAATCACAACTTATTAAACACGAAAATATATCCTAGAAATCACTAAGGTGCCACTTATTGAATACTAACATTATAACCAAATTAAATGTATATAATTAGACGTAAATTCGGCATATAATTTTCAACACATAGCTATATAACATTCATGACTTAGGGCAACACATTCTGCATATCACTAGACATGGATTGCTACGGCAATTAGTAAAATAATAACAATCTTAAATCTCAAAATCCGAACTATTTTGCCTAATAAGCCAAACAGTAAATTCTTGCAAAGAATAAGGCATTTAGATAAGAGTATATACACACTCAGAATAGAAACAAAACTATTATCAATAGACACGACATCCGTTTCGGTCTACTAGCTTTACACACAGGACTTAACTTGATTCCGCATCCTATAACAACATTGCCTGGCTGGCTCTATTAACCATTCCAGTCAATCATGGTCATATCTCTCCTACCTCTAACCTCCTAGGTAGCTATTGCTTATGGTGCTTCTATCATCAACTCATCACAAACATCATTATACTATATCTCTACCTAAGGGTTTAGGGATCATAAAACCGCATGCATATCATCATATAGTTCATAATTCACAACTCATGCCATCCATACACTAAAATGTCACTCAACTATTCCAATAATTCAGCATGCAAATGTCAAGCATATTCTTTCATTGCACATCATTAACCATATATCACATCATTACTTACCTCATTCCGCTCCTGCAAAACTGTTAGTACAATATATCCAAGGTCTGACCTTTTATTTTGTTTCTCCCCACTCTCTGCATCACTCTAGGGTTACCAGGTTAGACTGAAAGGGCCAGTGACTTGGTTTGAGGGGGCCCCTAACTCATCCCAATCATGGGGCTCCTAACAGTTACTAGCCTGGGGTTCATTTATTAGACTCTTCCTATGTTCATTATTATTCATTTGTTTAGGCCTGAGGATCGTTCGCTCTGATACCACTTTGTAACACCCCCATTTATTTAAGAGCCTTTAGTAAGACATTCTCAAATAAATAGAGTTGTTACCATCTCTGAATGTCCGAGGTAGCGAATAACAAAGTAACAAACCAAAGTACTTTACATAAAAACTTATCAAATTTAAACTTTAGATATTACAACTAATACGTAAAGAATAAAAGTACAACTGATAACATCTAAGTATGTAGTCTAATTCTAAGTAGGTCCAAGCCATGTCTCACTCCTTGCCCAAGCTCCTAGTCCATCTGTCTCTGACCTGTAGAATCTACTCCCCATTCCGGATCATCTTAGATGTACACGAATACACTGTCAACCTCGCGGTTGAGTAGGGTAACACATAAATAATAATGCAACAGATACATGATATGCAAATGCCATGATATGCTCGAGCTCAATCACAATCTCAATCTCATCCCGAAACACCAATGTCAAACCCGAAACACCAAGCCATACCGAACCTCCCGGCAGACTATAATCGGCCGTCGCCGAATACCAGCATAACAGCTGAGGTCACCAGGTCTAGCCCTGCAGAACTAGCCTGGGCCCAATAATATCTCATCACCTCAAATCCGTATCCAATGCACATGCCACACTTGTAAATGCAACAACACTCTTAATCAATCATGCTATTAAATAATGCAATGCACATACCAACAATAATAATAATAATCAATACTCAATCAAACCAATATCATTCTCATATCAATCATACTCAGCATCCATAAGACACAATACCACATCCATTCATAACACATCATAGAGTGTAAGGTCAGTGTATCCTACCTGGATAGCAATATAATCCAATAGCAAGCCAGCAAGTAAACAAAATTATGCCACTTCAAAATCGTCACCTAACAAATATAATATACGTAATTACTGACTAATACAATTCCGCAAATTAATATAATAAATCAATTATTTAAATTAACTATTTAAATAATATATTACGTATAACGAGACCGTATTAAACACGACTACTTCAATTAATTTGACTAACCTGTCTTTATTACTTTTATAACTAACTTTAATTAATAAATGAACATAGAAAATTTAGTCAACTATCGATAACCGTCACATTCTTGTATAACAAAATTACTTACTAACTTAATCATTAATTATTATGAACAATATTACTAATAATAATAAACATACTATTCTAATAATAACAATAATACAAAATTAGTTATAATAATAATACTAATAATAATAATAACAACATTACAATAACAACAACAACAATAATAATAATAATAATAATAATAATAATAATAATAATAATAATAATAATAATAATAATAATAATAATAATAATAATAATAATAGTAATATACGGACAAAGCATCCTTAGCATCACTAATAATAATAATAATAATAATAATAATAAAATAATCATAATCATCATAATCATAAGCATACAAACCCAACACAATACGACACAAACAAACACCCTCCTTTTACAGCCCGCACACCCCATTTCAGGACCACGCCACCACCGGCCAGGCCGCCTATGGTCAGCACCAATGGTCTCATCCTCTCCCCCGCACCGCCAAGCACGTATCCCACGTTCTGGTCACCACTGACACTCCTCACGACCACCACAAAACTCTGCCTTAATCACCTGTACGAAATACCGAAACCGCGTTCTGAGCTCCTGCTCCGGCAACCAACACGCGAAACACCACACCCACCACCTAATACGTCTACCCATAACCGCAACCCCAACTATAACCTAACCTCTGAAACCACCGTCCCACCTAGTGGTCCCCACCACGACAAACCCCTCCTTAAACTCTCACGGCCTTACCCCTTGTTTGTCCCTGTTTTCGCTCAAATCCTGAAACCCACCGCGGTGGTGTACTCCACCACCACCGACCACCATGTCCCGCTCCTATGGGTCACTCAAACTACGTCAACTCTCCAACTAAACCAAAAATTCAATACACAGTTCAAAAGAAATAAAAGAACGACACAAGTAAAGGCTTACCGAAATGACGAGATGATGGTGAAGACGATGATCGTGGTACGGTCCCCTCGGTGTTCATAGGTCTCACGGTGATGCAGGGTGTCGGTATTGGGTTTTGACTGTCGCTATTGGGAGGTAGGGTTTTGGTAGCTACTATGGTATGATATGTCGACAAAAGGAATTAGAATTAGGGTAAACGTTGGACTAGTCCATCTATCTTATTTATTCGGTCTGTCTTGAGGCTATATCCCGCTCTCACCCCGTAACTCAAAATAAACGAGTACGTATAAATTATTTATATTTATTAAATTATGTAATTAGTACTAGTAAATATAAATCAAATTAATTATTAGAATATATAAAGAATATAGAATTTAAATATAAGTACGACTTAATTAAATAAAATAGAAATTAAGTTTAGATGAGAATTAAATATATAAAATAGGAAATATATATTAAATTATAAATGTATTATTAAAATTAAATAAATACAAAAGAAATAGCGTTTCATGAAATTATAACCAAATATAAAATGATTATGAAATACGAAATAATCGTAGAAATACGATTTATAAAATAATAACAGTTTACGTAAAATGTTTTATAAACATTGTCTTTGAAATACGTGTATAAAACATGGTTTGACTTCCATTAACTGAGGCTAACATACGAGGTATTACACTGGTTCACAGATCCTGCTCCACTCTGACTGCTAGCCTCTGCCAAGGTCTTTTGGAAATTACCATTACCACTGCTTTGATTCCCTTGGTAACGGTTCTGATTATTGTAGTTATTGAAATTCCGTTGGTAGCTGTTACCCCCGGATCTGTTGTTCGAGTAGCTTGTATTTGGCGTTCTGAAACCACCACTTTGGTTGCCCCGATTATAATTGTTCCCAGCACTCTGAGTTCCAACCCAACAAGTTGCTTGCTTGTGTCCGATCTTCCCACACTTAAAACATGCAACACTTGAACCACTTGCCCCATTCGCAGATCGGTTGCCACCACGATTGCCATTTCCCCCCTGGTGCACTGTTGGAGAAAAATGACCGGTACTGGTTATTCGGCTTCTTATTCCCTGAGCTCTCGGCCCCAGATTCTGTTTTCCTCTTGTCACCCTTGGTTTTCTCTTCCTCTTTAATCATGACAACAATTCTTTCTGCCTGGCCAGCCCTCTCGTACACATCTTCCACAGTCGTAGGCTTAGTTGCTAGAAAACTTCTCTTGATTTCTATGGTTAGCCCTTTCTCAAACCTAGCAGCTAACATTTCCGACGTGTAGCCCAAGTCAGCTACATTCTCTGCCAGCTGCATAAATTTACTGTGATATGCTTCCACAGTCATTTCCTCAGTCATCTTGAAAGAATCGAACTCGGCTCTCAGCTTCCCTTTCACATGCTCCGGCACAAATTTAGAGGACAGAATCCCCTTGAATCCTTCCCAGCGCACATATTCTGACCCAATTTCCTCTGCAGCTGCCCTGATCTCTTCTTTATTGTTGTTCCACAATAACCTAGCTGTACCCTTTAGATAGAATACAGCTTGGTCCACCTTCATCGATTCTGGTACAGACAGCAGTTCGAAGATACTCTCGAACTCTCGGCACCACTCCGCAAGTAAACTCGGTGCTCCTTCCCCGTCGTACTTGGTGGGGTTATGCCTAGAGATATTATTGCTCATTTTGACTACATCAGATTGAGTGTTTGCCCCAATCCTAGCTAGGAGAGCCGCGTTCATAGCTACTAGGCGATCAAATTCCTCTTGTGATACATTAGCAGTGTTGGGTTCTCTCCAGGGAGGCATTTTGCTACACAAGTGACAAAATTTATGAGCATCCTAAGTCAACTCCTACTCTGACTTGGTCTTGTTAACATACATAACCTAGCATGTAACTTCTTTCATACGGTTAAGTCCTATTAACATCATATTAGAGGTCTTCCTAAAGGCTTAGGGATCACATAACCGCATGCCTTTATTCATACAATTCACACTCATAGTCAAAATTTAAGATATAAACTCATGTTCTCAATGCTTGGAAATAACAACATACACATGTCATTCATCATGTAACATCACTTTCATGCTTTACAGTATACATATATGTACTCATCCATCATAACTTACCTCATTCCTTGGCGCTGAAAGGTTAGTACAACATACTTATATTATATATCTGCCTTGGGTCCTTCCATACTACCCACACTCTTCAACTCTCAAGGTCACCAGGTTAGACTGAAAGGGCCAGTGGCTTGGTTTGAGGGCCCCTAACTCATCCCAACCCTATGGGGCTCCTAACAGTTACTAGCATGGGGTTCATTTTATTTAGACACTCCTATGTTCATTATTTTCATTTTAATTTAGGCCTGAGGATCGTTCGCTCTGATACCACTTTGTAACACCCCCATTTACCTAGGAGCCTGAACTAGGGCTTCCAGAATAAATAGGACTGTTACAATCCTGGATGACCAGGGTAGTAGATGCTCATAGTGAAAGAAACACAGTACTTTAAATTATAAAAGTTAAACTGAAGTCTATTACAAGGCATAGTCCACATGACTTCCAAAACAACTGAAGGTAAATAAATATCCAACTGAGAAAAACTAAGTGATCTAGCAACTAATAGGTAGGTCTAGTCCATGTCTCTCTTCCATGCCCAGTCCTAGTCCACCTGTCTCTGACCTGAAAGATCTACTCCCCATTCCGGATCATTGTAGGTGAACACGAATACACTGTCAACCTCGCGGTTGAGTAGGATAACACAATAATAAATAATAATGCATCACAACAATAATATGCAAATGCTTATGTCATGCTCGAGCTCCATCACAATCTCAATCTCAAACCCGAAACACCCAGCCATACCAAACCTTCCGGCAGACTATAATCGGCCGTCGCCGAACACCAGCTCAAAAGCTGATAAGACACCAGGCCTGGTCTGCAGAACCACCCTGGGCTTTATACCAGATTAACATCTGATCCACAATTATCTCAATATCCAATGCACATGCATCTCATGAATGCAATACAAAAATAAACTATTCATATGATATCATGCTCATACAATTCATGCTTGCACCCACACAGATAAAACCACATACATTCATAACCAAACTTAAAATATGGTGCCAGTGTATCCTACCTGGAATAGCAAATCTGGACAAGAAAAATCACCGTCTAGAAATACTCCACCTCAAATTCCGTTCCTATAAAATTACTTAATATCAACTTCTATCAAATAAACAATTACCCCTACTACGTACTTGATCATGTCCCTAACAAGCTTACTTAAACACAAGGTGAAAATATCCACATAAGGCATGCTCATAACATACGATTACCACTTACTAAATTTAACTTACCATTTTTAGAATTACTATTTTTAGACTTACTATAAATAGCATAAGCTCAATCAAACAATTATAATATAACAACAATAAGGATAATTATTATTAACCACAATATAACCTTAATTTAGTAATCATTCCAACAACTACGAACACATGATTAATACCGTTATAGTACTATTAACATCTCGTTCACCAATTCTTTAACACTAAGAAAATAGCAATACAATTAATAATAACAATAATTCTTATATACTTAATATGCCATATGTTCATAGTGTAAACACGCCAAATTAACAACATAATACCCATCTATTATTAATCAATTACACTTACTAAAATTTGGACCCACTAACAAGTCAAACACGAGAACCTAAACCCAGCAACCCCTTCGACAAAAACGTAACAGCAGCCTCTAACCCCATGTTTTTCTCGCCTGACCACCGCGCCAAAACCTGCTGCCGACACCAACCACGACTACCACCTTCAACCCTAGCACCACCAGACTCGCCACTGAGTTCTGGTGGTTCCAATGGTGAGGGTACCGGTCGCAGCCACTGTGTCAAACACCCATACTCGCTGAAACAAAACCCAGGCAACCCGACAACAAGGCTAACCTATGTATCGTGACAGCCTCTAACCTCCACCGTGAGACACCACGACCTACCACCTCCGCCACCCATCGACTCCCTAGACTACAGCCATGCTACCAACACCAAAACCCAGAATGCACACTAACAGTAGAGAGATCGAATTCATATATAAAAACCCCCAATCACATACTCTGTTTTCGAAGAACTAAACGAAATAACAAACCCAGAAATTGAAGTATACCCAGAAACGAAACTCAGAAAACGAAGATCTTAAATTAACAAAGACGTCCCAGTGATGATTGAAGCATATTATATGCATAGCACAGATTATAAAAATACTAAAATACGAGATTATGTGCATGTGATGCGATTACAAACGAGATCAAAACTTAGGGCAGTAACACGAAAACAGGAAAATAACGAAACAGGTATTTGTTCATACCTGTTTGCCCTCGTCAAAGATTACCCTACAACCCTATAACCACCGTGATGAATGCTCCCTTGCAGACGCAGTTGTGGCGGCAGATGGTGATGAGTGTGTGTGTGTATAGATTAGGTCAAGAAAGGTCTTATTTTTGTGTTATAAGTAGGACGGCTGAGTTGAGATTTCAGAAATTTTGAAATCAAGGAATCAAAAACCGTGTATGGGCTAGGGTTTGGGCACGCAACCCTAGGCCCAATGACTCAGTTACCCGTGTAAAATCAACCCATCACGCACTCCAATACCCACATAACATGCATCAAGTACGGGTTTGTTAAATATTCACTTATACGATTCTAAAAAACAACGCATAAAATGCCTCGTCCACCAATATTATATCGCTTTATTATAACCCATCGACATCGAAATCTAATAAAGTTAACATAAATAAATAAATAAACGATATAAAATACGAAGTATTACATAAACAAACTGGTCATAAATGATACCAGTTATGAAGCTCTAAAACCTTAGAATGTATTGTAGCTTGCCAAATATCAAACTCAAGTCTCAAGATCAACAATTATTTTGACAAAAACTCGTAGATTATGCATATGATTCTACTAATAATATGTCAACTAGCAAGGCTTAGGCATAAACCGCTGAAATGCAATGTGATCATTGAAATACTACCGTTCCGACTCAACCTACATGCTAAAATAAACGTGCATTTTTTGAAATTTTTGAAATTTTTCAATTTTTTGGATTCTTTTTATATAAGCAAGGAAAATAAAGACAACCATGCAAGCAAAAATGTAGTAAACATGAAACGGAAATGTAATAAAACATGCGAATGTGCCAATTGTGTAATAAAAGCATATGCGAAGAATCATAGAAAACGGGAATTTGCGTAAAAAAAAAGGCTAAGGAAACAAAAAGGAAGTAATTCACAAGATATTTGCACGAAAAGAAACCTCCCCAAACCAGCGTGAGCTAGGAGGTTTCGGTAGTCAGCAGTGCTACCATAAGTACCTGAAAAAGGACAGAAAGACAACCCTTCTTCGGGAATTAAAAGCGATGGGCGATAAATGGGCAATCAAAGGTAGTGGGTTAGAAGAAAACAAATGTGAAAAGGAAAGAATAAGAAGAAACACTCCCTAATATCTCATTCACGCTCCACGAGATGACCAATTACGGTCATCAGAACAGGCAATAGCAGCACTGGTGGTCGACCGACCGCTGGGTCTGGTCGACCGACTGATAGTCGAAGGTCAGAAATAGCGATCCCAAACCTGTAAAAGCACAAATAGCGCGCCTTTTTTTCTCTTTAGCAGCTTCTCATAATTAGGGCCAATCATAACAGGACAAAGCGCGCAACAACTGATCAAACAACTGCGCATGTGCTACACAAAAGCATAAGTAGCACCATAATACTAAAGGAGCATATAAAATTACAGTTAAAGACCGTCTCAACTTATCTAATTGTTGATGAAAATTATGGTGGAATCTTAGCAGATTTTCCTTCCAAGCGAGAGAGGGTGGATCATCAAAACACAAAGTAGAAACCATACGAGATGGTTCATTACCCGCCATACCAGTAATTCTTACGAAATTATTGTCAATAATTACCTCAGATTGGTCAGGAGGTCTACCACTCCTAATGTCATAGTCAAAGGTAAAAGAATATGTTACCTCGACTGTACTAGGGGCATTTGCTGACTCATGTGCCTTCTTGTTTTCCTACGTTATAGGCTTTGTCCCATATATTGCAGCCTCTGGAGGGTCTAGTTCAGCTTTCCAAATAGGAGATTCCCCTGTACATATCTCAAAACACATCAAAGCCTCTGAAGGATCCTTTGCAAAGGACCCTTGTGCAGAACATTCACTAATATTATCAAAAACATTAGAAATGTCAATAAAAAATCCTGCACATTTACCTTAAAATAAGGCTCATTAGGCTCATTATTAGAAAGTCCAAGCATATCAGAAACATGTTCATCACTAATACCCATAGAAATAGGCTCGTCAGTCAAAGGATGAATCTCTAAATCATCAGCTGCAACAAAATCAGTTTCATCAACAGATAGGGAAATAGGATGAGGTAGCATGTTATATTCATTGTAACACCCCCATTTATTTAAGAGCCTTTAGCAAGACATTCTCAAATAAATAGAGCTGTTACCATCTCGGAATGTCCGAGGTAGTGAATAACAAAGTAAAACAAACCAAAATACTTTATATAAAACTGATTAAATTTAAACTTTTGATATTACAACTACTACGCAAGGAATAAAAGGAATACAACTGATAACATCTAAGTATGTGATCTAAATCTAAGTAGGTCCAAGCCATGTCTCCCTCCATGCCCAAACTCCTAGTCCATCTGTCTCTGACCCGTAGAATCTACTCCCCATTCCGGATCATCGTAGGTGTACACGAATACACTGTCAACCTCGCGGTTGAGTAGGATAACACAATAATAAATAATGCAACAATAAAGGTATGCATATGCCATGATATGCTCGAGCTCAATCTCAATTCTCAATCTCAAACCCGTAACACCCAGCCATACCGAACCTCCCGGCAGACTATAATCGGCCGTCGCCGAACACCAGCATAACAGCTGAGGTCACCAGGTCTAGTCCTGCAGAACTAGCCTGGGCCCAATAATATCTCATCATCTCAAATCGGTATCCGATGCATATGCCATGCTCATGAATGCAACAATAATAGTAACCATACTTATGAATGCAACAGTAATAATAAGTCTTCATAATCATATACCATCCTCATATCATTCATGCTTATCATCCATATCATACACTCAACATCCATTCATAACACATAACAGAAGTATAGTGACAGTGTAACCTACCTGGAATAGTAAATCTGGACAAGAAAGTCACCGTCTAGTAATACTCCACCTCAAACTTCGTTCCTATAAAATTACTTAATATCAACTGCTATCCACTCAAACAAACGCTACGAAAGTTACTTGATCATGTTCCTACTTGATTTATTTATATCACATTATGAATATATCCACACATAAGCATGCCCTTAACATACAATTCTTATTAACCAAGTACAACTTACTATTTTTAGACTTACTAAAAATAGCGCTTACTAAAAATAGCATCTGACCAAATAAGTCACAAGATTACTAAAAACATGTTTCATTTTAACTAATTATCATTTACTGAATGCGGACTTACCAAAAATAGACTTACTATAAATAGCATACCCGATAACATCTTCTAACACTATTACTAATTTAACGTGAGTTACCACAAAACCTTAGTAATATGACTATTCACAAAAATCGAAACAACACCGTTAACACTAAGCGAATAAAGTAGTATTAGCTTTAAACAAGATTGGCATACCATTTAATTAGTAACAAAAGTAATTAATAATAATAATTATACTAATGATAAGGCTAAGGTTCATAAACCAATAAAATAACAAAACCCAAATAAAAGAACTTAAAAAGAAACGTGAACAGCCCGTGCAAAACAGAGTCACAACCCACCGTCAGCCTTCACAACTACCGCCCTGACGCTGACTGCAACCCCTGACCTCCCTACCGGAGCCACCAGGCTCGCCTCTGAGCCACGGTGGTTCCAGGTAAGGGATCAGTGGCCGCCGACTACCCATAACCCCCACGAATAACCTGCACCAACCCAGCAACCCACGCTCTGTACTCGGGTTTACGGTTTTGTTCCCCAAAACGATACCTAGTTCAGACTCGACCACGACAACCCTAGCCCACCGTGACAACACTCCCTCAACACCCCTGTCTGCACGCAACCAAAGGTTCCAATCATCTGTGACAACCAATACCGGTAACTCATTCGAATTCACACACAACCCTCCTTACGTTCAACCCTGATCTGGAAACAACGAACCAGAGCAGATTGACACACGACTAAACGACTCGTTCTGACGGCCGACGGTGGTCAACGACGACCTCCCCATGGTCCCAACGCGATTATTACACTACATATATTATTATTACGTAAAAAAACAGAAATTACAACCTTGATGAACGATTGGAATTACGGGATCAAAACTAAACGAAATAGAGAAAACAGAAGACTTTGGTGAACGTACCTTCTTCCCTCAGACTTCGAGCCACCCTAGACCACCTAAGACCCACCGTGTGACCCTCATACTTGCTCTATGATGTGGCGGCAGTGATGTTAAAGTGTGAGGTAGGCGTTTGATACGTTAGGGTTAGGGTTTTAGAGGCTTTTATATGGGGTGGCAGGAAGATCATATGGTGGTCTGATTTGTGTTATTTTTTTGTAAGTGTCGAGGTGGGTTGTTTGTAGAGGCACGCAAACCAAGGCCCAACTACTACTTGACTCGGTTTTGTTACTCATCCACATACTCAACCCCCTTACTAACACATATAACACTTAGTCGATAAATAAATTATCGATTACGAATAGTTAAATAACACAAATAACACGTTGACATGACAATATATATTTATATATATTGAATAAAACGCAATAAAATACGGACTATTACATTATCAAATATAACAAATCAAATATTATCAACCACGTTCAAATAATTATTAAAACATAAAATAAATATAGTAAATATGATTAATTATAAATATATTATAAAAATTATAGAAATACAAATGCAACGTCATTTTATGAAATAAACACCAATATAAAATGATCATGAAATAAGAAATAATCTTTGAAATACGATTTATAAAACAATAATAGTTTACATAAAATACTTTGTAACATACTGTTTGAAAAACGTTTATAAAACATAGTTTGACAGTTGCTGACCGCGCTAAAATACAGGGTATTACAGTCTTCCCTCCTTAAAATGAACTTCGTCCCGAAGTTCACCATCCCATGGTTAACAAACTGGTCACCACATAACGTCAAATACTAATAAAGTACTTCGAAACACGAATTGTCACATTCTACCCTCCTTAAGAAAACTTTGTCCCCAAAGTTTAACGTATAACTAAGTTAAAGGATCCTTCACGAATCATAATGTAATGCATAACCGAAGTAATCAGGATTATCCAGTATATTCAAAACAATCACGACGTACCAATCACTAATATCATCAATATTATCAATTAGCCATATCATAAATCATTAAGATTTTACAATCCTATCCTCCTTAAAACATGGTTACGTCCCCGTAACCCCATTATAAAATTCCACATCCATGTTCTCGCAAGCCATCGAAACCACAGTCACGAGTCATCTGACAAGTTAATTACTCTATACTGGCAACTAGCATTCGACTTTTAAACAAAGCATACTCGTCAATTTTATGCTACGCAGTAAAACAAAATCAGATAACAAACACTTATATACACTTGAAATTTTAAGACAAACTTAACATAGTTACACCAATGTAAACAATCAATAACTCACAATTCATAAATGACAATTAAACATTTTATGCTCATAATCATATTATAGAAGCAAAATCTTGCTTACGCACCTAAGAGAAATGACATATTAATTAATGTAATTAAACACGGAGCCATGACATATTTCACGAGATAGACACCAATCATAGACTAGCAAGTCAGCTTAGCATTTCTAAATATAAATGAGTTAAAATCACTTAGGTACACTTCTCATCCACTCACATTATCATAAAACTAGTAACAACTATGACTTGCGGAAAGAAGTTTATATCTTGCGATACAATTTCATATTTAAGCATAATTTCATCAACGCGTAGCTACAGATTTTGTCATGTTACAAAACAATTACCACAATTATCAAACATCAGCTTTATCATCGATTATCACCTTAAAAACATTGTGAAACTTTCAAACAATGAAGTTGTAATTAATGGCAATTTATAAACACGAATCAACTGACGATTTTACAAGTTACAGACAGAAAGCAAGACTGGCACTCCCATAATTCACATGTCAACCCAATTACTAATTCAATTTATTGTGATGTGACGATTTTACAAGTTACAGACCGAAAGCAAGACCGAAAGCAAGACTGGCACTCCCTCATACTTGCTCTATGATGTGGCGGCGGTGATGTTAAAGTGTGAGGTAGGCGTTTGATAGGTTAGGGTTAGGGTTTTAGAGGCTTTTATATGGGGTGGCAGGAAGATCATATGGTGGTCTGATTTGTGTTATTTTTTTGTAAGTGTCGAGGTGGGTTGTTTGTAGAGGCACGCAAACCAAGGCCCAACTACTACTTGACTCGGTTTTGTTACTCATCCACATACTCGACCCCCTTACTAACACATATAACACTTAGTCGCTAAATAAATTATCGATTACGAATAGTTAAATAACACAAATAACACGTTGACATGACAATATATATTTATATATATTGAATAAAACGCAATAAAATACGGACTATTACATTATCAAATATAACAAATCAAATATTATCAACCACGTTCAAATAATTATTAAAACATAAAATAAATATAGTAAATTTGATTAATTATAAATATATTATAAAAATTATAGAAATACAAATGCAACGTCATTTTATGAAATAAACACCAATCTAAAATGATCATGAAATAAGATATAATCTTAGAAATACGATTTATAAAACAATAATAGTTTACATAAAATACTTTATAACATACTGTTTGAAATACGTTTATAAAACATAGTTTGACAGTTGCTGACCGCGGCTAAAATACGGGGTATTACATTCATCATCTTCAAGAAGGAGAAAATCTTCTGTAGCGGGTGCAATAGAATCACCCTCAACAGAAAGATCTCGAGTGGCCTTCAGGTCACTAATGTCAGCTCTCCTACGCTCATCTGACTCCGCAGTGGCTTGGGCTAAGTGTTTAGAAGCTCCCATTGCTTCTCATAAGACAAGTCATTAAATTCCCATCCACAATTTCCCTCAATTTTAGCCAGTGTTCTACCATTGACACCATCATATATGATACGACACATCTCCCAAATACTAACATAATAGCCACACTGAGAGATGAAAGAAGTTAGTCTATCCCAATAAATATGCAACAATTTATGTTCAAATTGTGGGAAAGATAAGATGGTCATGACGATGAGTAGCTAAGCAAAAGATATAAACACAGACTGATTAAAAGCAAACTAATAAATCGAACAACACAAATAAAATAAGTGCATCCCCGGCATAGGCGCTAAAATTTGATACCCGTCGTTGTGGGTGTCAAAGATAAAATTTATAGTTCCGAACTAGACTAATATAAGCAAGTGTAAGCACGGGTCGAACCACAAGGAGGTAATGTCTATTTGCGTTATCGGTTGTTCAGTCACAAATATGGGGGGCTTTTGTTGGTGATTGAGAGTCAAACTAGCGACGAAAGTAAAAGCAATGAATAAAATAAAGATGTAAACAAATGCAGAAAGAATGCTGGGATGATCGGGTCACTATAGTTACAATGACACATAATTCTAGGTAGGTCTGTATTACAGGCGCGTAAGATGGGTATAACGAGTCCTTTCGGTCCAGGCTAACTAATAGCTCCTTTTGGCCTATGCCACTAGTCCCTAGGTCTCACTAATATAGGTGTCAACATGATTAGCGATCCCTAAAGCCTAATTCACAAATCTTTCGATCGTAAGTAACTTAATCGTTTAAACCTTTAACTAATGCCCTTCCCTCTCTTTCGATCTATGGGTTGGTCAAAACTAAGCATCTAATTAGTCTCCTTTGGGTCTCATTGAAAGATATTGCACTTAACGGGATAAAACAAAACTGATCAGACGCGAATTCAGTCGATCGACCAGCTACTCCAGTCGATCGACCAACCTGCTCCGTCGACCGACCAGAGAAGCCAGTCGGTCGACCAAACACTGCTATGGGTTACCCTAAACTACGCCATCTACGCTATAGGTCGTTTACATCCTAACATATGGGCTTTAGCTACTCATAGCTTTAATAAAAACAGAAACTAAAACGATAAACGCAACAAACATCATGATTAAGACGATTAATGAAATAAACAATAAGAACAGTGGTTTTGGGATTCTAACTAACCGGAAACTAAAACTGTAAATAAACTGAAATGAGAATAAGGATTACCGTAAACAAGGAGGAAACAAGAACAGGAAGATTAACTTTATTGAATACGAAGAACTGAAAGATTATCATAAACTAGAAAAACGAAACCCTAAGTAAAACTTGATTTGTGTTTCTGAGACTGGGTCCTAAGACCAGATCTGAGTGCTAAAAAATAGATAGGTAAAACTGAGGAAGGGTGTACATTATATAGAATTCGACCACTTTTGAAATCTCGCTCTTCAGGTGCATCGGTCGACCGACCACTGTGCCTAGTAAATCGACCAAAGATCGGGGTGCAGTAATGCATTCTGACAAATTATGCAGCGCGCGCCGATCTTAAAACAGCTGCCATTTCTTCGTTACTTATCAGAATAAAGCGATTCTCACGGAGTTGGAAAGCTAAGAGAATAAGCTCACACCTCCAATTAAAATCACTCAATTATCAGCTCTAGAACTAGAGATATAGCCATTTGAAACAAGCTGCAATATCGTGAAGCGATTCTTTGCTTGCTAAAGCTTGTAAATTGTATGCATCCTTGCTTATGCTATCTTCAGGCCTTGAAGCACGCGCCAAGTTCACTTCTTAAGCATACTCTTTATATCAAATGCTATGCTAAGCACTCGGGTACGGATTTAGCTCAATATCTACTCATTTTCGCATTAATCTACAATTTCACATAAAAATACGAAAGTAGACGAAATAGGGGAAATGGTAGCCTAAACTACACAAATGAGCTCTGAAATGCGTGTGAAATGAGGTGTAAAACATCATATAATAGACACGCGTCATTAGGGTGATTGTAACATCCCTAATTTTCGTAAAGCGTATTTTTAATAAATTAAAGTGGTTTTCGGAAATTTAATATATTTTATTTAAAATTCGTAAACCTAGATTTTAGAAATAACGTATAAGTTCCATTTTGAGATTTAAGTAATCTTAAGATGTAATATCTCACTTGGCATTTCCGTTTGCAAATATTCCCGAACATCCAACTTGAAACCCGTCTCACAAGTTTAAACATAAAAGAAATTTGTGAAGGAAAATTCCTTCTTATTTCCCTCACAACTCCTCCTTCCTTGTCTTCCAAGTCTAGGAAAAACAAAGAATCAGACATACCATTTTCTCCATTGTTACATTTCTGAAGTTCACTAAAATCATCATCCTGAACTCGTTTCAACTCCAATCGAGGTGAGGTTTTCTCCTACACGTTCCCCTCGTCTTTCTCGTCTTATCTATCACTTTGAATCTCAGACTTAAGTAAACCAATTTCCGGGCTGTTTTGAGTAATCTTGAGATTTCCATGTTTAAACCGCTTTTGTTTGTTTTAGACATTGGTTTGGAAAACCCCGATGTGCACTCGTACGTGGCTGAAGAGGAGACGGAAGCTTAGCATGGAAAACAGGTGACGATAATGAGAAAACTCGACCCTTGTTATATATTATCAATCTTTGTGATTTTTATGTGTTTATTATGGAATTAGTAATGAGATAACTCGGCTTTTATGTGTATATTAGCACTTTTGTTATGATTCTTATGTTTGATTCCGATTCTGTTTATGTATTCAGTTTAATAAACTTAGAAACATGCTTAGGAATGTGTTATTTGAAGGAATTCATGCTTAGTGATGCCTTAATGTGTCCATAAGCTTATTTTCAGTTTTTCACATTTTGCGACGGATACTTGTTAAATTCGTTTGAGGATTGTTATGGGACTTGTTTGCTGTTAGCTAAGTTGTATTTGATGATTAGTAATGTTGGGTAAACATCATAAGTAGCGATTTTGAAGTTTGTATGTCGATTTGTGATGATTTCTTATGGTCTGAAAGTTGTGAATTTTCGAACAGGCTCTCTGAGCCGGTCGACCGACCGGCCGCCGGTCGACCGGCTGGGAGTGCATATTGGTGTTTTTCGTATTTCTGAAGAATGAGGCTTTAGGACTGCCAGCCGGCCGACCGGCTGCCTGCCGACCGGCTGGTAGTCTCTTGTGTGTCTTGTGTTGTATACGAGGACTTAGGTAAAAGGGAGCCCAGCCGGCAGACCGGCCGCCTGCCAGCCGGCTGGGAGTGCATGTGGGGATGGATTCGAGTTTTGCGAAGGCTAGGCTTGGGTTCCCAGCCGGCCGACCGGCTGCTTGCCGACCGGCTGGGGGTCCTTTGTGTTGTTTCCTTTGTTTTCAAAGAGGCGTAGGCTGAGAGGATCACCAGCCGGCCGACCGGCTGCATGCCGACCGGCTGGGGATCCCTGAAGGCTGTTTTATGGTTTTTCGATCGTAACTTTCAAACGGTTAATCGGTTTTAATTGAAATTCGTTTTGTATACCCGTGACATGTATTTGAGGTCCCCGGCGTACGGGCAACACTATATTGGGTTCGGGAATGGAGTGAGGATAGAGACCCCCCGGTCGGGTAAGCGAAAGGGAAACCGGCTCTCCCTCGTCTTAGTTCCCGGGATCAATTAAGTGTTGACTAGTGGGTTAAGAAGTTAGAGCTAGAGGTTAGTTTCTACCTTGGATGTTAGTGGCTACATTGTTTGTCGCGTGGTGGGATATGTGTTAAGCTCACCTCTGGACCCACCATGTGTTTTGTATGTCGCGTGACGGGATATGTGTTAAGCTCACCTCTGGACCCTTTTCATGTTGTGTAAGTTTAGGGATATGTGTTAAGTTCACCTCTGGACCCTTTACTTGAATTGTATGTTGGGATATGTGTTAGGCTCACCTCTGGACCCGACATAGTGTAGTAATGGGATATGTGTTAAGCTCACCTCTGGACCCGTTGCTAGTGATATGAATGTTTTATCTGCTTGCCTTGATGATGGTACAGTGTCAGATATGCATGATGAGTTATTGATGTTTATTGAGTTATGGTTTAATCATCCAAGGCATTGGATGACTCTTAGTTCGGTTTCATAAATAGTTGGACTGAAAGACCCCCCGACTGGGTAACCAGTAGGGAAACCGGCTCTCCTTGCTAACGGTTTATGAAGTTGGTTGAGAGCTGTGCATATGTAATCGCATGATAGTATGATATCAGTTGATGAGTTGGTGATGCTTCACATGTTATTATATGTTGGAGTGTTCTGTATTGTTTTACTTGTTACGTGTTGTCACAAAAGGTGGCTAGGAGAACTCTAGTCACTCCCCACTGATTGTGGCGTACATGTTTTCATGTATGTAGGTACATGCTGGTTGGAGCGGGGTTCACGAGAGCTAGCGAGCGATGATCCTTTCATCATGACTTACCCTCATGTCGTTTAGCTGGACTCGTAGTTTGATACATTTTTTTTTGGCGCCTGTAGGGATGTGCCATCCCAGGCCTTGTATTTATCTTTCGGTTTGATACTTAGAACTGCTACTTATCTATTGTTGTTCATATCAGATCTGTTTCCAGTTTTCAGTTTAAGACTTCTCGCATGTTGTGCAGTTTACTTTAAAAAGTTTTAATTTCCGCTGCAATTTTGGTACTTTTATGTGTTTATATTTCCGCTTTCGCGAGGGGTTTTACAGTTGGTATCAGAGCGTTATTGCTCCCGACGCACTCATGTGACCCCCAACCTTAACTTCACCGAATAAACAAATAATGAATGAGAGATGGGGTAGATTTAAGAACTTATATTGTAGTCTGTTGTGTCTTGTTAAGAATACGTCTAACGATTTACTCTCTTATGATTGAAGAATGACGGAGCCAATCGATGCAGAGAATGCTAAGACGCAAGCCATCATTCAAGACCTCCAAGATTGCATAGCTAGGTCATCTATGCCTTCTTCTTCATTTCCAACCTCGGGAAGTAACCAACCTGGGGGATTGGCTTGGACTATCACTCAGATGTGGAGGAGTGCAGCTAAGACATTCGACGGAGAGACCAGTGCTGCGACCCTCACTACTTGGTTCTTTGACATGGAAAGGAATTTCATCATTTATGGTGTTCGTTCTGAGGATCAGACCCGAGTAGCATCACAGTTCTTAGTTCGTGAGGCTAGGAGTTGGTGGTTGACGATCAGTGCTCCTGCTACTCGTGACCCTACTTTCACTTGGAGTCGTTTCAAGACTCTTCTTGGCATGAGGTTTTACCACAGGGACATCCGCCAAGATAAGATGACCGAGTTCATGAACCTCCGCCAAGGAAACCTTTCTGTTCAAGCCTTCACCAATCGATTCGAGGAACTGATCCACTTTGTCCCACAGCTAGTTGAGAGAGAGGAAGACAAAGCCTATCTGTTTCGGAGCAAGCTTAATGCTGAGACTAGGAGTGTAGCCAGTGGTGACCCGACTTCTTACTTCCAGAGTTACTACGGTGTCTTGCGAGCGGAGGACCCTTACCAGATCTATTGTGAAGGATCTAGAGCCTTCTTTCCTCCTCCACCGCCTTTGCATAAATGCCGAAGCGGGAGACCTCTTAGCCCTCTTGCCTCCTCTCCTCTTGGAAAGAAGAAGTGCCCCCAGAAGAACAAGAAGCCCCAGAGAGTTAAGACTTCCCAAATCCGGAGCATGAGCCTCCCATCGGACGTTCCCCTTAAGTGCTTCAAGTGCCACAAGGATCTCCATCTTGGACTTGACTGCCATGCCAACCCGCATCAATGCTTTACCTGCGAGGGATTTGGGCATCGCTCTTTCGAGTGCCGCGTAGGGAATGGCGCCGTCAACCGAGCTATCACTATTGACCCTGAGACTTCACGGAATCGAGACATGGAACCCTCGACAGAAGCACCCCTGAAGTGTTTCAAGTGTCGCAAAGCACTTCATCCTAGAGTTACTTGTGACGGTAATCCATACTTATGCTACACCTGCAAGAAGCCTGGACATTGCTTCTTCGAGTGTCCCAGAGGGATACCGCTGTTGACAGAGCTGTTACTACTGACTTAGGGGCTGAGACCAGTGGAGCCAGAGCTGTCCAGGACCAAGCTGAGACAGGAGTTCATCTTGACCCACCTACCGGTATGTTCTAGCCTACTGTCTTACTCATGGTTGGTATGCTCGTAACTGTTAAGATCTTGACCTCCTCCCTTAGATTCCTGTTAACCTTCTTTGGAACCTGTCTTCATTTCCTTTTTACTCAACCTGATAACTTGCTTCCCTGGAACACCTTGTGCGGTAACCTACCATAGATGAACTTGGAAACCTCTTGGAATTAGCTGTAAACCGTGATTTGGAGAGTGTTGTTACTTGGGGAGAAACCTAAAGAGCTTGTTGAATACGTGTTGGGTAACCCTAGAGTTGTTATGTTACTAATTTGAAGAGTAAGGGAATGATGAGATAATTGTGCTGGGTAGAGTGTTATACACGGCCTTTAATGGAACTTAAGTGCGAGAATCTAGCTGAGTCATGGATAATGGTGAGTTTGGAATGTCCATTTGAGGATCTTGAGGAACTTAGGGTAAAGATTGATTTCGAGGAATATGATAAAGGTACTAACGTTGCCTGATAAGTGAATGAGGTAAGTTAATACTGTTTGAACTTGAGGAACGAGAGTTGTTAGTAACGATGTGAGAACATTGGAACATTTACAAGAACCTGTGGAGTTGACTGAGTGGTTGATCTTAAGTTACTTAATGGATCTTAGCATTTATCTAGTGAAAGACTTAAAGGAAAATTTAGGGTACATGATCGGTTTGAGAATGAATGATTTGTTGGGAGATGTAAGTCCAGAAACGCGTTGATTTGAGTATGGTTATTGTGGGTTATGATACAAGTCTAATAGATGTATCACATGAGTTGAGTGGTCTGAGAGTTTGGTTGAATCGTCATTTGGGAATTAGCTGAGAAGAGTTATCTCAACATTTGAGGAATAAATCATTGAAAGGATAATGTTGATTTAGACTTCGAGGAACCTTGAGACCGGAATCGTTTGAGGGAAGACTTAGGATTTCAAATGCTCCCATAGAATAAACTTGATGGTATTGAACTACGTAGGACCAAAGGATGTAGATGATTTCGGCTACGGCCTGATTGATTGGGAAAAGTTATGTTAACCTTGGTCTGAGGTATGTGTTCTAGACTACCCCCCCTTGAGTGAGAGATCCTTAATCCTAATTGAACAGATTTCTGTGTGGACTGAATGAGAGTTTTGGGAACCTTCTCGTTGTGGAATACCTAGTTTTGCGGATGAGATAGTGGTTAAGAGGGACCGTGAAACCATTGTGAGCATCTAGGTTACAGAAATCGCCTGTTTGAGTATACTAAGGATCGTTGAAAGGATGTTTCGATTTGGATTGAGCGGTTAGCGTACCCATGTTTGGCAAGGTTACCGTCTTCTTTAACCTTCGACTTGTTTGTTCCGTTCTTCCAACCCTCCTTATGGTTGTTCTGACAGCTGTGAGGCTTGAAACCTCCCAACCCTTTGTGTCGAAAGTAATCTCTATGACCGTTTCTACGCTCCCGATGACTGTTTTCGGAACGTTTCATCCTTGTTAACCCTGAAAGTTGTAACTGTATCTGGAAATCTTATTGGTTTTGAGCATTTGACACTGTCCTCGCGCTCTCGAACGGCTGTTTTGAAATCTGTTTCCTTTTTGGTTAACTTGGAATTTACTGATTTTGGAAAAAGTTTGTTTGCCTTGAGAATTTCAACTGCTTCTTCCCGTTAGAAGTGGCTTTTAGTTATTTTTACCATCCTACTTTCTCAAGAATTTTGGAATAAAGGTTCATTTTGAAGAAAACTTGATTTTGAAGAGCAGAACGTGTTACCATTTGAACTGATCTCAGCGTTGATTTCCACCAGAACGTGTTATTAGAGACGTGTGATAAATGTACTGTGTTTATCAACGCCGAATCGACTTAATTTTAGAATTTTGACTAATTTTATTTTGGGACTTGTCTCAGATTTGGAATGTCGGACTCTCGAATACGTAACGAGGATCCCAACGTCCATTGACAAGACTTGTGCCTTGAAATCTTTTGCTCCTTAAAAACCTTTTGGAAGATAAAGTTTTGAGTTGTCATGACCCGCTGGTTCAATCTGAAAGTTTTAGTTGTTTTCGTACTTACTTCTACTTTCGAGTTTCGAGGACGAAACTTTTTGAAGATTGGGTGATTGTAACATCCCGTATTTTCGTGACTTATATTTAAAGGCTTTTAAGATTTATTTTAATAATAAATAATATTTTATTAACCTAACGGAAAATAATTTATTAATGTATCGTGAAGTATTTTACTAATAAGTAAGATCCGTCTTAAGAACCTTAAGTCCTTAAGACGAATACAAACTTGACAAGTTGTTTCACAACTCAAACCCGTTCTAAAATCCGAACCCGTTTTAAATGTGACGGAAAGGACAACCCTTGTACCCTTTTATAAGCCTTCCATCGACATTTCTTTTTCCTCAAGACTCTTTTTACAGTAAAACAAACTTCTCAAAACCTCCATTGTTACTCCTTCCTTTTCAAGCTTTTCTTCATCATCCGTCGCTCGAATTGAGGTAACGATAACATTTTCAGAATCCTCATCAAATTTCCAAGTCATCTATCACTTCCAATTTTTATTTCATCGACTTCAAAAATCGGGCTGTTTTGCCTAATTTCGTTTTTCAGTCCTTAACTTCCGTTTTTATGTTTGTAGGCGAAGGCTTAGACAATCCCGAGGTCGGTAGCTTCGTGATTGAGGAGGATCTTTAGCCGGAAACGCTTGAAAGGTGACGATAATGAGATAACTCAGCCTTTATGTGTATATTAGCACTTTTGTTATGATTCTTATGTTGGATTCCGATTTTGTTTATGTATTCAGTTTAATAAACTTAGAAACATGCTTAGGAATGTGTTATTTGAAGGAATTCATGCTTAGTGATGCCTTAATTGTTCATAAGCTTATTTTCAGTTTTTCACATTTTGCGACGGATACTTGTTAAATTCGTTTGAGGATTGTTATGGGACTTGTTTGCTGTTAGATAAGTTGTATTTGATGATTAGTAATGTTGGGTAAACATCATAAGTAGCGATTTTGAAGTTTGTATGTCGATTTGTGATGATTTCTTATGGTCTGAAAGTTGCGAATTTTCGAACAGGCTCTCTGAGCCGGTCGACCGACCGGCCGCCGGTCGACCGGCTGGGAGTGCATATTGGTGTTTTTCGTATTTTTGAAGAATGAGGCTTTAGGACTGCCAGCCGGCCGACCGGCTGCCTGCCGACCGGCTGGTAGTCTCATGTGTGTCTTGTGTTGTATACGAGGACTTAGGTAGAAGGGAGCCCAGCCGGCAGACCGGCCGCCTGCCAGCCGGCTGGGAGTGCATGTGGGGATGGATTCGAGTTTTGCGAAGGCTAGGCTTGGGTTCCCAGCCGGCCGACCGGCTGCTTGCCGACCGGCTGGGGGTCCTTTGTGTTGTTTCCTTTGTTTTCAAAGAGGCGTAGGCTGAGAGGATCACCAGCCGGCCGACCGGCTGCCTGCCGACCGGCTGGGGATCCCTGAAGGCTGTTTTATGGTTTTTCGATCGTAACTTTCAAACGGTTAATCGATTTTAATTGAAATTCGTTTTGTATACCCGTGACATGTATTTGAGGTCCCCGGCGTACGGGCAACACTATATTGGGTTCGGGAATGGAGTGAGGATAGAGACCCCCCGGTCGGGTAACCGAAAGGGAAACCGGCTCTCCCTCGTCTTAGTTCCCGGGATCAATTAAGTGTTGACTTGTGGGTTAAGAAGTTAGAGCTAGAGGTTAGTTTCTACCTTGGATGTTAGTGGCTACATTGTTTGTCGCGTGGTGGGATATGTGTTAAGCTCACCTCTGGACCCACCATGTGTTTTGTATGTCGCGTGACGGGATATGTGTTAAGCTCACCTCTGGACCCGTTACGTGTTTTGCTTGGGCGTGTCAGGATATGTGTTAAGCTCACCTCTAGACCCACCATGTGTTTTGTATGTCGCGTGACGGGATATGTGTTAAGCTCACCTCTGGACCCGTTACGTGTTTTGCTTGGGCGTGTCAGGATATGTGTTAACCTCACCTCTGGACCTGACACGTGATCGGTTGTCGTACACGGGATATGTGTTAAGCTCACCTCTGGACCCGTTGTGCGGTAGCTGTGTATTGGGATATGTGTTAAGCTCACCTCTGGACCCAATACTTGTTTGTAGCATCGGGATATGTGTTAAGCTCACCTCTGGACCCGTTGCTTTTGGATGATTAGGGATATGTGTTAAGCTCACCTCTGGACCCTTTTCATGTTGTGTAAGTTTAGGGATATGTGTTAAGTTCACCTCTGGACCCTTTACTTGAATTGTATTTTGGGATATGTGTTAAGCTCACCTCTGGACCCGACAGAGTGTAGTAATGGGATATGTGTTAAGCTCACCTCTGGACCCGTTGCTAGTGATATGAATGTTTTATCTGCTTGCCTTGATGATGGTACAGTGTCAGATATGCATGATGAGTTATTAATGTTTATTGAGTTATGGTTTAATCATCCAAGGCATTGGATGACTCTTAGTTCGGTTTCATAAATAGTTGGACTGAAAGACCCCCCGACTGGGTAACCAGTTGGGAAAACGGCTCTCCTTCCTAACGGTTTATGAAGTTGGTTGAGAGTTGTGCATATGTAATCGCATGATAGTATGATATCAGTTGATGAGTTGTTGATGCTTCACATGTTATTATATGTTGGAGTGTTCTGTATTGTTTTACTTGTTACGTGTTGTCACAAAAGGTGGCTAGGAGAACTCTAGTCACTCCCCACTGATTTTGGCGTACATGTTTTCATGTATGTAGGTACATGCTGGTTGGAGCGGGGTTCACGAGAGCTAGCGAGCGATGATCCTTTCATCATGACTTACCCTCATGTCGTTTAGCTGGACTCGTAGTTTGATACATTTGTTTTGGCGCCTGTAGGGATGTTCCATCCCAGGCCTTGTATTTATCTTTCGGTTTGATACTTAGAACTGCTACTTATCTATTGTTGTTCATATCAGATCTGTTTCCAGTTTTCAGGTTAAGACTTCTCGCATGTTGTGTAGTTTACTTTAAAAAGTTTTAATTTCCGCTGCAATTTTGGTACTTTTATGTGTTTATATTTCCGCTTTCGCGAGGGGTTTTACATTAGTGACTCTCGCTGATGAAATTGTGATGTATTATCGTAGTTGTTGTGTGATTAGTTGTGAGCGGAGGATGTGTTTCAATCTCTATGGACATGTGATTTGTTTTGCAACGTAGCAATAATATCTGGTGCTGTATTTTTTAAGATATGTTTGTAGTGAACTGTGACATTAGTAGAAGTTTTAGTTAATTTAACCTGTTTGATTGTCTTATTCGCAAGCTGTAATTATGAATATGGTGTATTCAGAAACTTATTATTTGGTACAGAAATCTTTGATCTTGATATTGTAGAGGGTTTGCCTAGGTAAGTAGGGGTATTGTCTCGTCAGGAGACCTTACTTTTGCCCATACTCTCCTAGTACTAACAACCACTATAGTATTGTTTATCTAAGTTTGCAAGCAACTTAAAAGGTATAGAGATATTTAAACTGTACACTTTTTTGTACTATTATGGAAGCATAATCTTAAATTGTGTATGTCCATTTACCTAGCTGATTAGTATAGCTACTGATGAAAATTGTATGCAATGTCTATACATTCTTCCTGTGTTGATTGATGGCTTTCTGTTAATACTGAGTATTGTTGAACAATTAGGATGACTTACTTTGTTACATGCAAATGGAAGTATATTTAACTATCAAGTATGAAGATGAAACTAGAGGTTTCTGGTACATTGTTCCTAACGTTGTTGTTCATGGCTTGTAAATATATGGCAGATGTTACATACATTGTATTTTTGGTTTGTACGCTTAACGAATTATTTATTTATTCATATAAATACCTTTATCAGTTTCCTTATTGAAGGATTGTTGTGGGTTGCGCAACCATTGCTATCGGAAGGTTGTATGTTGAACTCATGCTTTACATGGTTCTACGTTGGAGAGTTGTCTGTTAGATGTGTATACTTGCGGATATTCTTTATGTCAGCTTCTGGATACACATAATCAGAAACCGTATTTATAAGATCTGTACCCACCCCTGTTGTATCGAAAATAACCCCGTCTGGTAGTTCGACTATCTCAGTTTCACATGTTTGTAATTCGCCATTGCCAAGAGACAGAAAAAATACTGAGAAGTCGTGATCAGTCTTATCTCTTACACTGAAAATTAAGTTGGTTTTTATAAGATGTGGCCAAACATGAAAAGAGACCATTGTTGAGTGAATGAGCTCACTATTTGATTTATTCAAAGGAGACCATTGTAGAGTGAATATTCACTACTGGTGTTAAATTTATACCATGTATTTGTATGAGCTTCTGTTTAATAATCTTTACTTGAGTAAGCGTGTGAGTGGATTTCGAACTATGTTCTTCTATAATTGAAGGCATGTTTGTACGTCTTAGAATTCGAAGGTTACATCCTGTTTGCAGTCCCTATGTCGGCTCATTCTTTCAAAAAGGTCATGACGAAGATGTCACTTGTGTATAAACTTGACATATATACTTGGATTGGAGGGGGATAACACCATTAAATATGGAGAACCGTTGTTTTGTTTGAAACCTATATAATTTGTCACTGTTCTGTTGGTTATGAAGTATAAATTCTGAATTGCCATGGTCAATGACGGTGGCTGTTTATAAACAATTCGACATTATAGTTATTGATAGTTACCTGGTCATGTCATAATAAGTAAACGTTCGTATACGGCCCATACTCTACTACTTCAACGACGAGATGTTAACTTAATAAGTACATCTACCTATGAAATTTGTTTCAAATCTTGTTGTCCGTGCCATAATTGGGTTTGGTTATTTATACGTAGGATACATTTGCATTGTCACATAAAGGACTTTATTAATTTGGGTGTTAGAGCTGTTACTAATCCTATTTTGTATGTCGGAATTAGGTTCGGTTAGTTATACGTAGAAAACATTTACATTGTCACATAATAGGCTTTATTATTTGGGGTGTTGCAAGTAATTGGACTGTGGACTTCTAACTTTTACGTTAGATACTAATGTTACGTTTGTTTTTCTGCCTTTAATGATTACCTTACCTCTATGACCACATTATAGATTAACCATTCTCACACTCAATTCTATACACTAGATAATGTAATTGTTGTACCTTTCCTATATCTAGGGGATTGGTTTGGTTAATATCCATCTATATCTTTAAAATTACTGTTACACAGTAGTTATAGAACCATACCTTTGTGTTGCAGTCTTTATATAGGCTAAAGAGTTAATAACTTGGCATTCTGAAGTTTCATTATCTCTAATTCATTATCATATATTAGGTTTGTTTGAATCGAACTCTGATCATGCAGTTGTGTATTGTTTGGTATATAGTTATTTTTAATAAGCTTGATAGTGTTGTGAATTGGATGTTACTATTTTTAATAAGCTTGATAAGTGTGTTATTATATTCTTAACTATTACCTTTCATATTTGAAAACTTGCCTTGACAATTCTATTTAGGTGGATGATTACTATTGTTTAATTGTTTGGTATTGAAATTGTGTGGAGGGTGGGGGGGGGGGGGTATAACATCAGGAGCTGTGGTAAACTTCTATTCGTATGTATATTGCATGTATGTTCTTTTTCTTCGGGTTCCTGGTAGACTCTGTAATGTAAATTGCGTTTTCGTTCAGTACCTCGTTTTGTTTCAGTGCAAAGTATTTTTAAACTTTGTTTAGAAGGTCATAACTTATAGCTCAATTTCACAACTATTCGGCGCGATGGCACTCTATCGACCTATTCTTGATTATATACTTCCATGCATTCCCTTTGATCTCGTAATAATTGTTATATTTGCTGAAATTGCAGATGACGCCAGCAATTCTGTTACAAGTTGTGGTTCCTTACCATCCTTTACTTAAACAGATCACTGCTGAACTGCAGTTTCCTGAACCTGCGTATCATATTCTATATTTGTCTGTAAATAGCGTTTATGTCGTAGTGGAAACGAGGTATCGTTATCGTTCTACTAATAAGCCTGAAAAGTTCACATATGTGTGCGGTCGTGCTGATACACTTGAAGAGTCATGTGAGCTTGCTGCTAAGAAAGCTGTCCACAACCTTATTCGACGATGGGCATTAGTTGTTGAGGACTTCTCGTTTGAGAGGTGTGTTGTTCTTAAGCATTGTAGTGAATTGTATCATTTGAAGCGCAGGTGAAGTGCGGTGGTTGTTTTAGTGGAGGTGTGGTGAGATTTTGCGGAGGTTTGGGTTGGTTTTAATGGAGGTTTGATTTACTAGAGGGTTTTTAGTGGGGGTGAGAGTTTGGGACGGTAATAATGGTGGAGGTTTGAGGTAAGTTGAGGGAGTTGGGGTAATAATTGTTTGGGTGGATGAAAGTCAAAAGCTAGGATTAGTAGGGGGCACGTGGCAGCTAGTTGTGGGCAAGTGGAGATGAGACGTGGCATTTGGTGGGTCTGGTTCACACGGTTTTTGTGTGAATATTTGAGGTAAGTTTTATTTTTGTTTTTGTTGTAGTAATATTTGGATATTATTATATTATAAAATTTGTAATATGTATATTTGGGGTAAATTATAATATGTGACGTAATATAATTTTGAGATCGGTTGTGCACACATTCATATGTAAATAGTATAATATAACTATAATCACAAAATTTACCATCGAATATATACATACACATGCAGCGGAGTATACGGACACAGTCATATAATCTCATCTAAACCTTAGTCAATCATTGGGTTATTTTTGCTTTTAAGATTTGATTAGGTGCCACCGATTAAACCAATTTCCAATCGCAAAGTCTCAAAGCGTTCTCTAGCCAATGGTTTAGTGAAGATATCTGCCCATTGTTTTTCCGTACTACAAAATTCCAATTTTATATTTTTCTTTTCAACATGGTCTCTTAGAAAGTGGTGTCTAATTTCAATATGTTTGGTCCTCGATTGCTGGGCTGGGTTTTTAGATATAATTATAGCACTCGTGTTATCACATAATATAGGCACACATCCAACATCAACACCATAATCATGTAACTGTTGCTTTAACCATAAAAGTTGAGAACATACCAGTGCGGCTGCAATATATTCTGCTTCAGCAGTTGATAGGGCGACAGAATTTTGTTTCTTGGATCCCCAAGATATAATACAAGGACCTACAAAGGTAGCAAGTCCGGAGGTACTTTTTCTGTCTAATGAACATCCTGCATAGTCCGCATCTGAATATCCTACTAGGTTAAAGTTACAGTCCATAGGATACCATAGATATAATTTTGAGGTTCCGATTAGGTATCTTAAAATTCTTTTAACTGCAATCATGTGTGATTCTTTTGGTGCAGATTGGAATCTCGCACAAACACAGACACTAAACATTATATCTGGACGACTTGCTGTAAGATAAAGAAGTGAGCCAATCATACCTCGGTAAGTAGTTTCATTTACAGACTTACCATCTTCGTCTTTGGTTAACTTTTTATCTGTGACCATTGGAGTAGGCATTGCATGAGAGGTTTCCATTCCGAATTTCTTTAGCAACTCTTTGACATATTTTTGTTGATGAACTTTGATTCCTTCTTCAGTTTGTTGTATTTGAAGTCCAAGGAAGAACTTTAGTTCTCCCATCATACTCATCTCGAACTCAGAAGTCATCAACTCAGAGAAGTACTTGCACAACTTTTTATTAGTTGAGCCAAAAATAATATTGTCAACATAGATCTGAACGACTAGTAGATCTGAGTTTTCGCTTTTAGGAAATAGGGTTTTATCCACAGACCCTCTCTTGAATCCACTCTCCAATAGGAACTTTGATAATCTGTCGTACCATGCTCTAGGTGCTTGTTTCAGACCATATAGTGCTTTGTCCAATTTGAATACATGATCCTTGAGTTTGCTGTCAGGAAATCCAGGAGGTTGTTCAACAAATACTTCCTCTTGGAGATAGCCATTAAGAAATGCAGTCTTAACGTCCATCTGAAAAAGCTTCATTCCCTTGTGTGCTGCAAATGCAATGAGTAGTCTTATTGCCTCAAGACGAGCAACAGGAGCAAAGGTTTCGTCATAATCGATCCCTTCCTGTTGGTTGTATCCTTGAACCACTAGTCTGGCCTTATTTCGCACAATAACTCCAGTGTCATCCAATTTGTTCCTGAATACCCATCTAGTTCCAATGACAGTTCTGTCTTTAGGTCGAGGAACAAGATGCCAAACTTTGTTTCTTTCAAATTGCTGGAGTTCTTCTTGCATGGCAACTATCCAGTCTGGTTCTGCGAGAGCTTCCTTGATATTTGAAGGTTCAATGGTGGAGAGAAAGGAGTAAAATGACCAAAAGTTATTTAAGCTCCTTCGAGTTTGAACTCCATCTGTCAGGCTTCCTATGACATTGTCCAAAGGATGAGAGCCTTTATATCTCCAGTTCCTTGATTGATCATTTGCATTCCCTGAACTTGACTCGGGATCTTGACTTGTTCCCCCTGAATCCAAACCTGGGTTTATAGTAGGGTCAGGTATAACTCTGGCCTCTTCCCTTTGGTTTTGATTCAAAGTTACAGCTTCATTAGCTGTAACTCTGGGTTCCACGTCATTGGTTTGAGAGTTATCTACAGTATCATCAACTGTAGTTTCATCTCTCGCACCATTTTCTCCCAAGTTGAGTTCATCATGAGATCCTTGAGGTTCTCCTTCTTCAATTTCCATTTCAGGAGGATCTTCCCTTGATAATCTGAAATCAGGTTCGTCTAGGTTTTCCTCTATATCCTGTAATGGCTTATCGAAGACATTATTCTCATCAAAGATAACATGAATACTTTCCTCTATGCATAAAGTACGTTTGTTAAAAACTTTGTAGGCTTTACTATGATCTGAATATCCTATAAAGATTGCTTCATCACTTCTAGGGTCGAATTTGCTTGATCTGTTTTTACCATTGTTGTGAACAAAGCATTTACTACCAAAGCATCTTAAATGAGATATGTTTGGTTTACGACCACGAAGAAGTTCATAAGGAGTCTTTTTAAGGATAGGTCTAATCATAGCACGGTTATGAATATAGCAAGCTGTACTAATAGCCTCAGCCCAAAAGTTTCTAGGTAGGCCACTACAAAGAAGCATTGTTCGACCCATGTCTTCTAGGGTTCTGTTCATTCGTTCTACGACTCCATTTTGTTGAGGAGTTCTAGGGGCCGAGAAGTTGTGTCCAACACCATTGGTTTTACAAAACTCAATAAAAGCATGATTGTCGAACTCAGTTCCATGGTCAGTACGGATTGTTACTAGGTTTGATTTATATTTGTTTTGGACAAGTTTCATGAGACTAACAAATTCATCGAATGTTTCGTCTTTAGAATGAAGAAAGATTGGCCAAACAAATCTAGAGTAATCATCAACTAGAACGAAAACGTACCTGGAACCACCTCTGCTTCTTACCTTCATAGGGCCACATAGATCCATGTGTACAAGTTCAAGAGCTTGTTCTGTGCTTACCACTCTTTTTGGCTTAAAGGATGATCTGACGTGTTTACATCGTGCACATGTGTCACACATCTTTTCTTGATCAAATTTGATCTTTGGAAGACCTTCGACCAAGTCCCATCTTTTCAGCTTACTTAGAATAGGTGAGCTAATATGACCAAATCTCTTGTGCCATAGACATGGATCATCTAACGTAACTATCTTACCAATTCCGATGATCTTTCCCTTTTTGTTATCACCAAATGTGACTTTACCTCCGTCAAAAGGTTTTAGGGTTTGGAATAGATTTACGTCGCCTGTCATATGTCTTGAGCATCCACTGTCGAGATACCATAGGTTATTTTCCTTGGCGACAAACTGCACAAATGATTTCAAAGACAGGATTTAGGTACCCAAGCATACTTGGGTCCTTTGTTGTTAGTAATCACAAATACATTTTCCTTTTTAACCCAGACTTGTCTTACATAGGTCTTTCTATATTGGTAGTAGTTGGGTTTTGATGTTTTTATGTAGGTCTTAGTTTGGACTTTAGGTGACCAATTTTTGTGTGTTGCTTGTTGAGGAGTTTGTTTGGTTCTATTTTTCTTTTCTTCGTAATCAAATGTCATGTCATAGAACCATCTGTGATCAATGTTTCTTTCCTCAGTTTTATTATCATCACTATCAGAGACAGAAATAGTGTCGTTTGGAATTCCTAGGGATTTAACAAACTTGACTCCGGTTTTAAAATCTTGTGCGTGTTTTACACAGTTTTCTCGGAGGTGTCCAGTATGGCCACAATAAGTGCATATTAAATACTCAGGAAGGTCGGCATATTTTCTTCTTCTAAAGTCTCTATCTGTTGGACTTTGTTTACACTTTGAGTGATCCCTTCTTCCATAACATTCGTGACCTAATCCCATCTTCATGTTGTTGTCGGATTGTTCAGTTAGGAAGTTTAGAACGTTAGTGCTTCCTTCCCATTTGTCGTGAACCTTCCGAGCATGAAGAAGGAGGTCTTTTAGGGAGTCTATTTCTTTCTTACATTCACTGTGGTCAGTGTTGCTAGACTCTTTTAGGTTTTGAATGTCTTTATGAAAGTCGGACATAATTTTGGCATGTTCCTTCTTGATTTTAGATAGATTGAATTCTAGATCCATAATCTTGCTTTCGAGGATCTCAACTTCTTCTAGATGAGTCTCATCTTCGACCATAATCGAAGATTTGGACTTTAGAAGCTCATTAGCCTTTCTCAAATCTGAAGTTATAGCTTCATTAGCTATAACTTTAGATTGAAGTTCTTTGATGTTGAGTTTCAGTTTTGAGGTTATAGCTTCATTAGCTATAACTTTAGACTCTAGAACCTTTTTCTCAGACATAACTGTTTCCAATTTAGCATTTGCTTCAATGCTTATTTTGGATTTCAGTGTTTTAGCTTTGGCTTTCAGAATTTGATTTTCCTCAGCAATATCGAGAATCTGTTCTTTCAAGTCATCTAACTCAAGACTTTGTTCATGACATTGGTCTAGAGTTTTCTCAAAATATTTAACCAACATAGCTTTAGATAAATTTTTAACTTGACTTTTTAGTTGAAGAAAATTTACCTCTTCATCATCGTCGTCGTCGTCTGAGTCGGATTCTCCAATGAGACATATATGGGATGCGTCGTCTTCGTTGTTGTCGTTTAAGATTAGATCTAGGCTGACGTTGCTTAGGCACAGGTTTGCTACCTCATCTTCTTCTGAGTCCTCGTCATCCTCGGATTCTAATTCTCCCCAACACGACGCAAGCATTACTTTCTTGAACTCCGTTTTGGTCTTTTCTCTTTTTGATTTATCTTTGATTTTGTCCCAACTTGGACAGTCTTTGATCATGTGGTCTTGTTGAGCACACTTGAAACATCCTCTTTTGAAGAATGTTTGTTTTGTTTCAGTTTTCTTTTTGTCGACTGTTTTGTTGTTAGGGATTTTGTATCTTCCCTTGAAGACAACCTTTTTAAAACGTCTTGCGAATAGAACTGTCTCGTCTTCTAGTTCTTCTTCGCACCCTTCACTTGTGGAGGCTTGTAAAGCGACTCCCTTTCCTTTGGGATCATCATCGTTTTTATTTAGTATGATCTCGTGTGCCATTAAGGATCCAATCAACTCTTGGTAAGTGATTTTAGATAAATCACGTGCTTCCTCTATGGCCGTGACCTTAGGTTGCCACTTTTTGGTGAGACTCCTAAGAATCTTACGAATGATATCTTAAGAATCGATCTTTTTGCCAAGGTTCGGCAGTTCATTAATAATACAAGAAAATCGTGCAGACATGCTATCAATAGATTCATTCTTTTCCATATTGAAAAGTTCATATCTTTGAACGAGCAAGTCTATACGATGTTTCCTGACTGCGGATGTTCCTTCATAAGCAAGTTCGAGACTATCCCATATTTCCTTAGCGGAACTACAAGATGAGAATCTATCAAATTCTGAGGTTATCATACCGTTCTGTAGGAGGCTCATGGCCTAAGAGTTTTTCTCTGCAATTTTGTAGTCACTTTCCACATAATCTTTTTCCATCTTTTCATAGGTTGTTCCATTGGCGGCGGCGACCAAGATCTTCTTTGGTCCAGTTTGGATGATCTTCCAACATTCCCAATCACAACCCTTGATGTAATGAGTCATCATATTTTTCCATAAACTATAGTTTTTGCCATCGAAGATAGGGCACTTGAGATGCTTGGAATCCATTGATGAAAGAGTATATAATATAGAATCAATAGAAGGATCAAAACTCACGCGGCTAGGCGATCAAGAGCACGAGGCTCTGATACCAATTGAAGAGTCTATTGATATGATATACTCAAGAAGGGGAGGGGGGGTTGCATTGAGTATGCCTTCTTTTTGGAATCTTCTTCGATGTGTGTAAGTTTGTATGATGATCGTTGAGTAGAGCAAGTAATAAAGAGAGACACGATATTTTTGAAGTGGTTCAGTCTCACACTTTGAGACCTACGTCCACTATTCTCGATTAATAAAATTAGTACCAACTCTGGATTACAATTTTATAAACCCTACTCGTGCGACTTTGATGTTAGTCACAACTCTATCTAGATACCGTTAAATATCTAGCTTCGACAAATACCGTTAAATATTTGTCTTACAATGAGTACCGCTAAATACTCGTTCTATCTTACGTAAATAAGATAAAGTCTTCAATGTTTTCTTGATGTCACAATCTTGAATGAATAAGATCAATGCTTGAGCACTTGAATCTTGAATCGGATATGACAATGATGAGCTCGAATATCGAAGTATATGAATGGCGGTTTCTCTCATGATTTGCGTGTATATGTGTGTGTGTATTTCGTGTGGTTTAATGTATCATGGTAGTCTATTTATATAGAATATGTATCTAGGTAATACAAACCCTAGATGATTTAGGAATATTGCTAAAACTAGAATACTAGTCTTTTAGTAATACTACCTTAAATCTAATCTTAATATATTTAAGAAAGATTTAATAATATACTTTAAGTATTATATAAGGAATTAATTTCCTAATTCATATTTAGGAAAGATCTTTATATAATAAACAATTAGTATCCTTATTAAATCAACTTCCTAAACCATGTCAAAGATAATAAAATATATTACCATAATATAATCTTAGTTTGTTTTAGGATATTAAATAAATACATAATATTTACTTAATTGAATCCTACACGAATTATGGTAAACGTGACATATCACACGTTTCCCAAAGTCGAAACAAACTACAATTAGATTATATATATATATTTGACAATAAAGATCATATAAAAAATCCTTAGTTTATTTTAGTAATAAATAATTATCTCATAAGACAATTATTTATTCCTTATTTAACTTAAAGATATTTATATAATCCTATTAAGATTAACAATTCTATTTATTAAAATAGAATACCAATTAAACACTAATTCTACACGACACAGATTTGGAAACAAACGTTTCAACTTAAACACATATATATTCCGATCATTTCTTCATGATATAGAGTTATAGCTACGAGCTATAACTTGAATCAATCTTGTACTAAAGCTATAGTTGATAAATATAACTTTAGTTCATTATACGCGCTTGTGATCTTCTATCAATCTTCGACTTAGCCAATTCATTGACTAACATACTTGAATCTTTTATACTTGATAGATTAGATCTTGTTACTAATAATCTGTACACTTAGCACACGATTATACATACGAGTATATAATATATAAATAGCTAGACTTGTCATTATCAAAACATAAACTTATATACTATATATATATTTGAATATATGGTTCAACACATTATTTGTTGTTTTGAATCATTTACTCGTTGATCCTGATAACTTTGATCCCGTTGCGTAGTTTCGAGCAGGTTACGCTGGTAACTGTATGGGAAAAAACAGTTGTGAAACAGTGCAGGAATTTGCAGTGGAATACAGGTTCCTATCATGTTGTCAGTTTTACGCAACTGAGAACGTCCAAACGAAATGGTCGTTATCTTACGCTAATAGTTGGAAATATGGTAAGGCAATCTTTATGATATATGTTACTAATGATGATATGTGTTGAATTGTGTAGGTTTTTCCCTTTCAACTACCAGAGAAACAACTGTCGACATCAACCCACAGGGTGAAATGGCTGATACTTTGCGTGACTGGTGAGAGATTTTAATCCTGAGGTTCATTTCTAATAATCGTTGACATGGTAGTAACGTCTTATTGTTTCAGGCAAGCTAGTAATTACGCATGCCTGAATGTTAAAAATGGTATACTGTGCGATGTTCGTCGTCCGTCTAATGAGCGCGTTATCACCACAATTGGATGGCTTCTCCAGCAGGATGTATGTAGACGCCTTTTGAATACTACGTTACCATTTTAAACTGACATGACTCAGGGTTGTTAGTTTGGCAATCTGTGAGGGCATGGTTTGGTGTATATTCATCGATAAGAAATAAGTGAACAACTCTTACAGTCGGCCGCTTAGATTTCATTACGCTTTAATGTATTATCAGAGGAGGAGCATTTACCAAGAAGAGCGATATTGGCTGTGTGTGCATCTTGCTAAGCTAGATCGGATGAACATCCAATACTACACAGGGTGTAGTCATTGTGGAACTGGTGGTTACGAGGATGTAGGTGTCATGTATACATGCTATACGTGCATAAAAGAGAACGTTATCTCAACTCCGAGGTACTATATTAGTGGTCTGCATGGTACATGTGTTTACGCTTCCGTCGCTCTGACATTTCATTCGCACATGCTAATGGTTACCCTCGACGTAGCGGATGAAACTGGAGCTTGTACTTTCACTGCGCTAACTGATAATGCAGAAAAACTACTAGACGTCGACGTATATACCCTCCACTCAATGCTTCCACAGGTATTTTTACGTTCTGCTGTTGTTGTTGTTAATGTGGTTGTTAAGTATACGTGCTTGGAAAGATAGCTCCTCCAAATATGGTTCTACAACTGTAATATTATCTGGTTATGATGAAGCGTTAATATGCGGTATCTCTGTATCTGTGACAGGAAAAAGAGGACTACCTTTCCCAAGCTGAAAATCATCTGAAGACTAGCCAGTTTTACATCCAAGTGAAGCCAGCTAGATCATTTTACTTGACTCGCCAGTTGGTTTGGGAATTATCTGAAATATCTCTCAATTAGGGATCTGTATTGTTAGGCTATTGTGAGTGCTGGCAATATGTTTTGGCGTGTATGTTTGAACTTGATTAAGCTATCCTGAATTGTTAGAACCTATTTGGCCATCAGCTTTAACAGGCTGTGCTATAGTACTGTCTTTGTAGTTGTTTGCTATGTTCTAAAACACACCGGCTGTTGTCGAGTTTATGTTCATGTTTACGAGTTTCCTGCTGCTCTATCTAAGAGTTAGTTAATAATGGAACGAACCAACCATTCTCGAAATATTGAGCCATTTATTCCAACAACGATATCAAAAGATTACAACATCCTTGTTACTGCCAGAATTACATCTACTGGAAAATTACATCGCTTACTTTAAACTGTGATAACAACTAAACCACACAGAACAGTATTGCGATGTTTACAAAAAAACGGTTTTCCTTAGCCAAGCCGTAGTCTAGGATTTGCAAGTAATATAATGGCCTAATTTTCCATTTCTTCAGCAGTCAGAGTCGTAGTATCCTTCACTGCCTGACTCGTCACTGGGACGATCTGCATACTGTGCTTCCAATCTGGCGATCTTCTGATTCCTCCTGATTCTACCATGATTTTTTCTCTTTTCCCTTTTTGACTTGGCATACTAGTAGCAACAGTAAATTGCAACTGTGCAATAGCATCTGGTCACTCTTATAATGTCGTTGACATTTTCTTTCACTAATTGCCTTGCATAATCTACATCGACCTTTGAGGTTTCAGTCCCAACTAGAAATAGTGATGTCCAGGCTTTGCATACTTCTGCCATGCTTCTCTTGTCTGCCTTATCAAGCTTGTCGAAAATAGTGGTTGTTATCTCTGCAAGACTTAGGCAAGGGTGGTGAGGCCTGCTGCCAAAGCCTGTTTGCTCTTCGACAGTTGTTGTTGAGAACAGAGACTTAGATGTAAATTGCTCTCTCTTCCAACTATCATAGTTTTTAACAAAATATAGATTGTCCTGCTTCCTAATGTCCTTAATTACTTTGCAGGTAAAAGCCATTGTTGAATTGTAAGTGTTTTCAGGGGGTGGTAGTTTCACCAGTTATCACAAAGAAGATGAAGTTTGAGGAGTTTTCTTTTCGGCGGTTGTGATGGAATTTAGTAATGATGATACATAATTATGTCTAATCACTTCCTTTATAGGGAATGTGTAAGGAAGGCCAAAGGGCATGCTTTGAGTAGAGTGAATTTAATTTGTAACAATATATTCTAAACTGTACTTTACAATTCGATGTAATTTGTTATATTGTCGGATTGTGTTATCGGCATAGTTATGTCGGAATATGTATTGCTTTATAATCTTGTTAATTAATACAGCTGGTTTAACTTATGATTTGTATATAATCTTATTCGTGTTTCATATTAGATAGATTTAACGTATCTCAACCGGTCGGAAATTTAATTATACATGTTAATCACAAAAAATTAAAACCAATATTTACTTGTTTTTATGAGGATGATAAGACCTAATAGGTACCATAATAACGTTGCGGCCATATAATTAGTGCTATGTTTAAGTATACCCGTATACATAGCGTAAATTTGTTCCGCTAATGCAGATATATACAGCTACGTCTTCAACGTTAAAAGATTGTGATTTAAAATACGTTCAAATAAAGTCCCTTCAAAATATATATGTTGTTGTTAATTTGTGCTGACACGGTGATATTTCACTGTGTTGTTACAACACTACCCGTATATATATTCTTACGTCTATTAGAACCAAAATGTGATTGTTATGCTCATAATGAAGACATAAGTTTAAATTAATACACGTTTAAACTACTCAACTGTAATATTAATTGTTTGTCTGTTTATTAAGTTTGGTTGGCCCTTTAACGTTTATTAGAACTGCATTTTGAACCGATTTTATAATAATATCTGATTATGTGACCAACTATACCAATTGCATGTTTGATTAATAATTTGAATAGTGAATATATCTATTAACCATACTCATACTCAATGTCATATCTTAGGTAATGTAATTATTGTACTTTTCCTTAATCTAGGGGATTTCCTTTGGATAATGTATAACTATAATTTGTACAATGTCATATTAATTACTCGTAATATGTATTAAGATTTATGTGTAGTGTTCAATATGAATTTGATGTAGAGTTTAATCAATACGCACATTTACAAATATCGTCTTTTATTTGGTGTAAATTTATAATTATGTTTACAATATAATTTTTGGGTTTGGGGTGACATTTGTATTAGAACAGTAAATAGATCACAATGACATATGTAAAGAACAAACACGTACATGTATTGCGTTTAATACGTATAAGAAAATCACTTCCCGCTAATAATTAGCACGTTTCGAATGAACAAATACATAATATGAGACTACAAACCGTATACAACCTTACGAAAATTTCGAACTTTTTAAAATTCGAAATGTCTATCCAGCTGGTATAGCGGCTTGATAAACGCTTCTTGGTTGGAATTAACAATCGGAGTCGTAGTATCCTTCACTCCCTGATTGCTCAGACCAATGTTCTTGACTCTGTTCCTCCAACCGTGCAATCTTATATCTCCTCTCGTTCCTTGCATGTAATTTCCTCTTCCGCTTCTTCGTTTTGCCATAAATGCAAGAACAGTATATTGCGACTGTGCGTCCATTCCTTTCAACTCTTATAGTTCCATAGTTGTTCTCCTTTGATAAGTGCCTTTCATAATCTAGGGTGACTTTGGAAGTTTCTGTCCCAACTAAAAATAACGAAGCCCAAGCTTTACAGACTTCTGCCATATTCCTCTTGTCTGTATTTCCAAGTCTGTTGAATACATTAGTAGTCAAATCGGGAAGATTTAAGAATAGGTGATGGGGTTTGTTGCCAGACTCGGTTTGCTCTTCAACGGTTGTTGTCGACTTAAATTGTTGTTTTTTCCAATTTACGTATCCGTCGACGAAATCTTCCCTGTCATTTTTCCTCGTGAAGAAAGCTTCCTTGCAATATTTAGGCATTGTAATATTGATTATGGTACAAATTGACAGATTTTGACAGATATGTAATTATGTTGAATAGTAATGTCTGATTACTTCTTATAACCCACTGTTAAAGGAGGGGAGGAGTCTTGCGTGTTGTTAAGATGGTCTAGATTCATGCCAAGTTATGTGAATTGTACTGTATGCCGTGAACCAGTGTGTCTTTTGGAATTCTTTTCATATCAACTACATTTTTAATTATGTTGAATACTTGTATATATTATGTGCATTTAAAACGTGTATTAATTAATTTATCTGTGAACATTTATAATCCTTGGAATTGTAACGGTGTAATTGTATAAGTGTTATCATTTTAGTTTGTTAGGGCGTATGACATATTCTGTTATTAGGACTTGTTCCGGTGTCCGATGCATTTCTGTTTTGACATAATGGATGACTGTCCCGGAAAGTGGGATGGTTTAGATACCCGTACAGACAAAACAAATGGTTACCAATTCATGTATGGATATATGTCTTACGTGCTTGGATATAAGATCCATGCAATTTATCAAGGTTGGAATCAGATATCGCGACAGGTTCTCGTTATCTGTATAATATCCGAACCACAATTTATTGATTAACCTAACATATTAAATAACACGGTCTTTTGTCATTTCAGTATTATCCGTCAGTAACAAAAGGGTTATTAATCCTCAAATGCAAAACCGTAATTTATTATTAAATTTTATTGGCAAAACCAATAACCAGCAAATGTGTAAGTGACTTTTAAATGTATCTTACAACTTTATGACATTTACATAATGGTCATCATCATTTCTACTAACTTGTTGCAATAATATGAGAGTACAAGTTTAATAAGCAAACTAACTTTATACACTACCTCTATTTACTATATTCATACTCAATGTCATGTTTTTTAGGCCAAAGGGTAGTTGTATTACTCCAATTGATACTATATTTTCTTTTATACGTATACTAGGTCTGATTATGGTATATTGACAGGATTTTAAACTCGCATTAACAGTTAAATAGAAGCTAAACATGTTGTAGGATATGTATATCTTAAATGTTTACTGAGACCATATGTTGTGTGTGTTTAGTTATGCATTGATACTACCTTCGAATTGACGTATAGTGGTGAAAGGTAGGCTCTAATTAATAATAGATAACGTCATAAGCTTCTGATAATATTGTGTTCTACGTCTATTTATTTTTTTTAAAAAAAATTCTTTAAGCGTCAAAATGAGTTGTATGATATGAAACGATAGCATAAATTAGTGTAAGTATTAGATCAGGTATGAAGTCTACGAGTATCGTAGACAGCTATCTCAGGTATATGCCATGTTGTAGGTGTGTTATCAATACCCCTGCTCTTCGACGAATACGCTGAAAAACAGTTGGCCGTCTTGATTGATGTTACGGGTTTCCAAATACTGACCACCTTTTACCCAGTACTTTTACGATTCTAGGCTCTCTAAACTATATTGCAAGGTAGACAATTGGCGTCAACCCACATTGGCGGAATAACAACCCATATAATATCTGTAATAAAAGACAGTAGTGAATACTATATTTATTAGGTTTGCTGGAGTTGCGTAGCATTCTAAAGTCGAAATTATGGACAGTGGTTCTGAAATCTGGACTAATACTTTTGCGATAAATATTCTGGTTTGCAAAGTATCTTAGTTTACTGTCTTCTGTCTTAGCATTCAGATTTGTAGTAATGTATTTCCTTAAGTTCTTGGATATATGTATGCAAATTTAACTTATGTATCCACTGTTCTCAAAACTTGCTAATAGTGAACACTTTCAAATGAACTGTACTTTACTATAATTAGGCAGCATTATTGTCTGAATTACAGTGGTCCCTGAGGCTTCACCTTTGTCCACTCAATCCGCTTATTAAGTCATTGGTAATACTTATCAGCCATAACTTTTTACATTTAAAAAATACTAAACAGTGTTTATAAATATAGACAATCCAGTATATACTACTGCTGAAAGATATGAAGTATGGCGCCAAACGTACCTGTCTGTTACTCACCTACCTGCTTTGCTGAACATACTTCCAACTGATTATCCTCTGCTTTATCGTTATACATAATCTTATGTCATAAAGATTGTACTTAACTGACGTCGATCTTAGGGATCCTATAAGTGAACATCTTATATATATAGTGGTATAAGAAAACACATCAACATATCATTAACAAATTAACTACTTATACTATTATACTTAGCCTCTTGTCATATAAAGGATTTTCGAGCGTATCCTCCAGGTGGTTAAGTGTTTCTCTTTCATTTGCTTCATTAATTGTGAGATGTTAGCAAAATTAAGTTTTCTTAAAATGACAATCAGCAGTAACATTTGTTTGTGATGCTGTCTAAATAGAGTATCATTCGCTGATATATGGTTTTTACATTAAATATCCTCATCAAACAATACAGAAATTACACAAACTTATGCTTATAATTTTTCAGAAATTTTCCATGGATGTGCTTACACTTTGATCAATATACATTCTGTACAGTCTGTTTAGTATTGTTTATGTTAGTATCTGGTAGTTTATATGCAATTGTATGGCAGAGGTTTGCAACATATAGAGTTCTTGATATGTAAGATATCTTCGGTAGGATACATTGGTAAACACTATTGGATTGATCGTTTTATATACCTTATCTAGCACAGTTAAAATGCTTTTTACTTATATAGACATGTTTGTGTAGCATGTCAAGATGTTCGTTTGCGTATGCATTCAATTCTGAATTATTATCTTGTTTGAGATAACTTGTTGACAGGAAATGGCGTCTCCGGTTCTAACAATCTCAATTCCTTTCCGACCTTTACTCAGTAGAATAACTGAACTCCTGAAATTTGAGGAGCCACCTTACGCTCTGTACGATAAAGTACACCACGTTGGGTCTGTCACCGTGAAAAATGAATTAGAACATGAGGAGTATGTCTTCATAGGTGGTTCGTCATCTAACTTCGGAGAGTCTTGTGAACAAGCAGCGCGGCTAGCTGTCACTGATTTAATAGAGAAATTTGACATTTATATTGGTGATTTCACAGCTGCCACCAAACAAGCACATGAGAGGTGTGCAAACCTCTGGAGATTGAAACATGAGGAACTAAAACGCAAAACTAAGGGATTTCCTAAAGTTCCATTAGTAGAGGAATTCGTGTGCAATGAAATGTGTCATTACCAATCTCTTACGTTAGACATGGTGTCTATCTTGCGTGTAATTACTAATAAGATCCCTATCAAGTGCAGCTCTATCACCACATTAGAGCAAACACCTTCATGTTTCATATCATGGTTAACTATAAATCGTGAAAGGATAGAGTGCGGTCATACGCATATTGTAGGTGAAATAGCTTCATCTGAAGCTGCAGCAGAGCGGAACCTTGCTTACAAAACTATCGAATATCTGATCCCTATATATAATATTGATCTGATCGATGCAAATTATGCACCCGGAGATGTTAAGCTAGCTGCGTTGACATGCGAATGTGCTAGGAACCAGTTCGAAAATCTTCAGAAGCGCTTGTCAACAACCCAGGAAGCACCTCTTGGTATCCAAACAGAGTTTCCAGGATCTTTAATCTTAAATGAAGATGAATGTATTACTCCAAGGATTTCTCCACATACGATTCCTGATAAATTATACCCACCACCGCCTCCCAAAAAACTTAAAACACCCCCACAGTTAGTCGATATACGTGGCTGTACATCTCGAACTAACAAGATTCTTCCATATCCCAAACCTGTCTCTAAAAGGAGCGTGTTCTATAAACCTGCCAAGTTTCTTTGATGACTAAGTGGTATTTGCTGCATTATTTGGAAGATTGCTCTTGGATGAGAGCTGATGTTTAGCAATGATATGTTAAGAGGAATCTTATTATTCGTAGGGGATTGGTTGTTTGAGTTATGTGATCAGTAATTGTAACCTGTTTTATGACTATGTTTTACCTTGTTAATGATCAAGGCTACGCTTTCTAGAGATGTATATAACATGGAATGACTGTTTTTTGCAACAACTGTTTAAAAATGAAAGCGCTCCATTGTCCACTTGTTTTCGTCTACACGTGGTTGCATCTTTAATGGTTTATTTTGGTTGTATACTAGCAGGTCATGAGATTAATGGATTGTTATCTATTATGCTTACGAGCGTAGACAGTTTTTCCGTGAGGTTATATTTATCTAACGATTCTTACATATACATTTTAAATCTTGACGTTTTGATGTTGCCAGTGCTGCAGAAATCAAGGATCTGATATCATTGTATAAGTACTTTCCAGTAAACCCTGTGCAATGGGTATGTTGTGAGTTGCAGTGGTATTTAACCAGCTTGCTATATGTATTATAAACCTATTGTAAGTATTGATATTTTGGATTTCAGATGACAATTTCCCATATTATACGGAAAAAGACGGAAGTGGAAAAAAAAAATGCAAGTGTAGGGCTCAAAAACAGATCGACCCTATTGTGACAAGGTAGTGTAGTACAACCTGATTGTCCTTATTGTTTTCCTTCCATATTATCATTTAATAACTACTAACAGATGCTTGTCTGCACTTAGTCATCCCTTAGAAAATGCTGATATTGGTGTCGCTACAAGGCGTCGCGGAAGACCATTCGCAATTAAAGCTTGGTGAGTGTCTGTGTAGCTGTAATATATATTATTCTCTTACGTATGGTATTGTTTACACTTGTTATGGTAAATGGCAGGGTTACCTCTTGCTATGATTGGTCAGCCATTAGTCGGTACTCCTTACAAGTTGCCAGCTGCGCAATCATGTGTAAATTGCTTGGCAAAGAAATTTGTGTATGAAACTCAGAATTTCTATTGTGGCAATGGTTCAATTGTCTTGTCTTCCAACACGTATCCACCACTACTCACAAAGCTATACACTTCATTAGACGTTATTTTAGTCCACTTCCGGCAGTACTCCCGCTTGTACAATAACTTGTTTGCTTTTACATCTATTGGAGGTAAATTTGACTCAAAAACAATCAAGGGTATCTATGTGTTCAAACTACATGGTCAAATGTACCACAACGTCCCTGACCTATTGCCATGTGGTTCTCACCCAAAGTATCTTCAACTGTACTTCTATGATGGCGAACATGAAGCTGCGAATCGTGCGGCCTGTTTCAAAGAGCTGAATGCGGCTGTTATAGAGATTCTAATGGAAGTTACCCAGTCTAACCCATATGCACGCTTCTTCCGATCACTAAAAAATGTTCCCATTACTGTCAATAGTCAAATAGTTATAACAAAGAATCCTAGACAGGATCAGCGTGTGAGCAATGCCCCTACATCTAACGAGGTAGCTGCTATATGGCCCGATAACTCTACATCCGGTGAGACTGATGGACCACATATATTAGTTACCAGCCATTCTCAAATTTCACACCGAGTTATGCATTACTATGGATGTTATGACCCACTGCAGTATCCCTTATTAGTTCCCAACGGTGAATGTGGATGGCAACAGGGACTGAAGAAGCAAGTTGGTCTACATCAGTCGACATCACCTGCACACCCTTCAGCACCGCTTCCATCCAGTTATCCAGATGCTGAAACATTATTAGAGTCTGAGGCAAACCGTAAGTTATCAGTGTAAAATCTTATTATGTATTTTTGTTAGCTCTCGTAAACAGAACGTACGCTTTAATCTCTATAACGATATATAATAGTGCTTTATTTCCCTGGCAGATAACTCTTGTCAACCGAGTACAAGTGAAAAAAATGTGTCCTGCCGAGAGTACTATTGTTACAAACTACAAAATAGGCCAGGTAATACGATGTTGAGAGCTAGGAGATGTCTTCAGCAATATGTTGTGGATATGTATGTCAAATTAGAAAACACACGGCTAGACTACCTGAGGCATAATCAGGATACAATAAGATCTGAGTTATACCAAGGTTTGATTGACACAATTGATGCTGGAGAGCAGTGCGCTGCAAATGTCGGTAGACGGGTCATTTTACCAGCAACTTATATTGGAGGACCTCGGGATATGAAAAGGAGATACTTAAATGCAATGGCACTTGTACAGCGTTATGGAAAGCCATATTTTTTCATTACTATAACTTGTAATGCGAATTGGCCTGAAATTAAAAATGAATTGGCGGCTGGGGATGAAGCTCAGAACCGCCCGGATCTTGTAGCTAGAGTATTTCGAGCTAAATTGCTCTTGTTAAAAAAAACTGGTTGAGGAAAAAATATTTGGGGAAGTTGCTGCGTTTGTGTACGTGGTCGAATTCCAGAAAAGAGGATTACCTCATGCTCATCTGTTGTTGATAATGAAGCCTGGGAGTAAAATGAATTGCCCCGCCGACTTTGACAAATTCGTATCAGCTGAAATACCTTCTGAGGCTAATGGGAACCTCCGTTCATCAGTGTTAAAAAATATGATGCATGGACCGTGTGGGAAGTTAGATCCTGACTGTTCATGTATGAAACATGATGGTAGTCAAGGTCAATGTTAGTTTATGTATCCTAAGCCATACGCAGCTGTGACGACAAATAGTGAAGATGGCTACCTGGTGTACAAACGGCGACCAACCAGTGGTACTGTACGGGTACGAGGTCATAACCTAAACAATCGCTGGGTGATCCCGTACAATCCATACCTGATGGCCTTCTTCGATTGTCACATAAATGTCGAGGTGTGCTCAACTATCCAAGCGGTGAAATATTTATACAAGTATGTTTACAAGGGCCACGACATAATATCATTCAATGTTGAGGCTGGGGGTGAAATTACAGTAGTCGATGAAATACAGCAATACCAGACAAGTAGATGGGTATCTCTTATGGAAGCGATCTGGCGTATTTATAGTTTTGATCTCTTCGAAATTCATCCAGCAGTGATGGCACTTCCTGTACATCTAGAGGGTATGCAGACTATACAGATGAAACCCCACGAAAATTTGGTTAATGTAGTGTCGAACAGGAGACGCATTAGAACTCCTCTGACAGAATTTTTCAGGTTGAATACTGAAAATGCCACAAATCCTGAGTGGAAACACCTATGGAGCGTTTACTGAGCATTACCGTTGGGTTCAGTCTGAACGGACATGGGTAAAGCGTAAGAACAAGACATGTGTAGTATCTAGGCTTGTTTTTGTGGCTCTTTCAGAAGGGGAATGTTATTTTCTGCGGTTGTTGTTAACACACGTGCCTGCACCTAAGTCGTTTGCGGATTTGAAGGTAGTGGACGGATATGAATGTGCAACCTTCCAAGAAGCAGCTTTAAAGAGAAAACTTATTGAAGATGATAATATGGTAGAGTTGTGTTTAGATGAGGCTGCAATGGTGCAAATGTCAGTCGCGCTGCGACGTCTATTCGCAACTTTGCTCATATTTTGCCAACCTAAAGATCCAGGTGCATTATGGGAACGATATTACAATTCGTTATCAGAAGACTTCAGAAGAGAACACCCGAACGATGCATACACTACACAGGTTCTCACTGTCAAACGGTTAGAGCAACAATTATAAGCGATGGGCAGGTCTCTTAAGAGTTTTGGTTTAACGGGTATAATTAATCCACATGATGCAGAGTTGGGAACATCACAGGATACGCTTGATGCACTCAATGCCCCAATTCCGGACGAATGTGTTGTGTGCCGCAAATCCTTGAACCAAGAGCAGCAAAAAGCTTTCGATATGATCATTGATCATGCTACCTGTAATAAGCCAGGAGCTTTTTTTGTTGACGGGCCTGGTGGAACAGGTAAAACATACCTGTACAATGCTTTGTACGCAGAAGTACGACTGATGGGTAAAATTGTTCTAGCAACTGCTACCTCAGGAATTGCTGCGGCGAATATCCCATCTGGCAGAACTGCTCATTCAAGGTTTAAACTTCCTTTAGATTTTGAAGCTTCTTTATCATGTTCTGTGCCAAAGCAGAGTAGTCTTGCTGCATTGATTAAAGTATCTACTTTGATAATATGGGATGAAGCTTCTATGGCACGAAGAGAGACCGTTGAGGCCTTGGATAAGCTGTTACGAGACCTGTGCAATCCTGATATTCTGTTCGGTGGCAAACTTATTGTCTTTGGTGGGGATTTCAGGCAGGTTCTTCCAGTCGTACCGAAAAAATTGAATAGCGAGCTCGTTTACTCTACAATGGTCTCTTCTGATATTTGGCCACATCTTATAAAATTCAGATTAACTGTCAACGTAAGAGCTAAGACTGATCCAGATTTCTCAGCATTTTTACTGTCTCTTGGCAATGGCGAATTACAAACATGTGAATCTGAGATGATCGAACTACCAGATGGGATAGTTTTGGATACAACTGGGATGGGTACAGATCTTATCAGTACAGTTGCTGATTTTGTGTATCCAGATGTTGACGTCAAGAATATAGGTGTAGATATATTTAACCACCGGTCTATACTTACGCCTATAAACGAAGATGTTGACGATATTAACACATACATGATCAACAAGTTCCCGGGTGAAGCGGTCGTGTATAAGGGATTCGACTCAATGTTAACAGAAAACTGCAATATATACCCTTTAGAATTTATAAACACGCTTTGTCCTAGTGGCATGAGCCCGTATGAGTTAGTATTAAAGAAAAATGATCCGGTTATTTTGTTGAGAAATCTTCTCCCATCTGCGGGTCTTTGCAATGGTACAAGACTAATATGTGCAGATTTTACCCCAAATATGATCGAATGCATCATAACTAATGGTCATTATAATGGCCAACATGTGTTTATACCTCGGATAAAGAAGCGTCCATCCAGCACTTCAAATTATCCATTTCAGTTCCAACGGAATCGGTTCCCAATAAAGCTCAGTTTTGCAATGACCATCAATAAGTCACAAGGTCGGACTTTAGTTAGAGTTGTTGTATGCCTTCCTCAGCCTTGTTTCTCACCAGGACAATTGTATGTTGCATTGTCACGAGTGAGGGAATCTAAGAAAGTGTCTGTTGTAGCAGCAAGTAGCAACTCAGGGACATCTAAAAATTCTATCAGGCACCTGGTATCGTTCGAAGTCCTGAGGCTCGCAGGTATTATATAGATTGTACAAATGGGTTACACATCGCTTATGAACTTACTTGTCGTTTTTAATTTATTTGTGTACCAAACCCATTTATCAAGTACATAAAATGTTATTTTGGGTGAATTACACCACAGACGACAGATGTGCTGCTGCTTAGGATACCGTCAGATTTGTTATACAATTTATTTATTCTGTACTGCCTCTAATGTTTGAATATCGGAGTTGGCCTAATAAAGCTCAAAAATAGTATGCATGTTATATGACGAGATTTGAAAACATAAAAAAATTTCGTTTGTAGGTGTTATTTGCCTACTATCACGTTTTGTGCAGCGACAATGATTCCAATTACTTGAGGTCTACCCTTGCATACTTAAATTAGATATCCTTGGAAATATGACTAAACAGTTTGCACCCAAAACAGAGAGATTTAGAAATGGTATAATCTTTATCGTTACAGAACAATACAATTGTGTAAGTACATGAGTTCAGGCCAAACAACAGTTATTTACGAAGCTTGAAAACGGTCTCTGAGTTACAGAAATAGACGTTCCATGTTCTTTCTATTTATATCCGCTTTAAAATATCGAATAGGCATCCAATGTGAAATATTGTATCTATCATAATGTAAATTTTTCAAACTTCAGATTGACAATCACGCAGACATACCACACTCTTCATATTAAATCTTTACACCATACCCCTATCGTGTACTATTGTAGACAAGTACACCCAGTTTGATATGAACAGTATACCTACAAATCCAAATCTACTCTACATGATACGGTATGGGCTTTAACTAATATTGCACTCTACTGTGATTATATACATAGATATATAACTACTACCCACTTCATAGTCCTTCACCTTCTCCCTTAACACATATGCAGTATCAACAAACTATCTTAAAAGGTATGAATTTCCAAGACATTAATTTCATGTGATTCTATTAAAAATAGTTAGTTCAAGACATAGTTGTATGAATTTAACAATCTTCCAATCCTATTAATACTCTAACGGTATTAAACTGATGATTATGGTGTGTCATAGTCTACATGCTACTTACAAGCAACTCATTAAAAATTGTAATTCAATATTGGTTTCTGACAAATCTATGTCCCTTTTGTTTTTAATTTCCGTCCCGTGATGCAGAACAATGAAATCTAGAAAGGTCTACCTTAATGAGCTAACCAACGAAAGCAAGAAATTCAAGGTTAGCGTAAAAGTGGTTGAGAAGCGTCGTCCAAAAGAGTCTCCTGTAAAAGTTTGATACCGGAGCTTGTTATTTGAAGTTGATAAGGTATTTTCGTTAATTTTAACAACTTCAATAATCGTCTTTTTTTATGATGAATTACGAACCCATTATAACACTAATTGCTCTTTTGTTTTTAAATGGTTATCGTTATTGAAAGATAGATTTCTGTTTTTTCTAATCCTAGCTACGAGTTTGAGACGTAAGCTACTAGATGTGTTTGTGAATATGTTGTCTAAATTGAGGATTCATAGGACTTGGTTATGACTTATGAGTGCGATCATAATTAGATCTGACAAATATGCTATTCGGTTTGTCATACTTGACGCAGCCAGAGGGTTGCGTACTTACGAGGTTGAACATGGTCAGTTCAGATGAAGTATTATAGGAAGGTCATTTGGGTCACGGGTACATTCAGTCTCTGACCGTCTTGACTCTTGCTACAGCAAAATAACTATTTCTAATGTGTTTTTTCTTATGTAGAGTTTCATTAATCTGTGGTATGATGGTATAATTCATGCTAACTTTATTTTGGGTAGTTGGTAAGGTTACTGCCTGTGGCACTAGATGTCCCTTCCTTTTCCTTTTTGTCGAGAAGCAATGGCTGCATGAGCTTCTCTAGGTCTAGAAGACATCAGGTAAACCGGAAACATGTTGGCCTATTCACCAGGTTCGTTACGTTTTTCTTTTTGGGTGTGTTCGACAGATTATTAGATGTTCTTGAGTATATAGGCCTGACGCGTTTAGATATATACTCATATATAGCTAATCTTAAATCAAACTTGGTTTATAAAACTAGCTTCCAAACAAATAACATCAGATCATGAAAATCTTTTAAAATGTATATAACTACATCTGTAAATACTGAATCTGTGAACGTCATAGTCCAGTTCTATACTGTTTGCATCTTCTTTAGCTTCCATCTATATATAACCATTTGTAAATAAATTTTATGTTGGAAACTAGGTTCCTTATTTTATACTCACATCTAATGTGAGTTTTGTTTCTTTAAGTTTAGGTCATGAAACTTAATAAGATCTTATGCATGCATGATGATGTCATAAGATGTGATAGTCCTTACATTGGTTTTAGAAGGTTTATACTCAATAATCACCTATTATTTGAGTCTTCAAAAACCCAAAATCCTCTTGTAACGATCTAACAAAATCGTCTCCTAAAGGTGCGTATCAAGGACCCGATCTCAAACTAATACAAATTTTGTTACTAGAAAATTAGTATTAGTATACTAGAATTAATAATAATATTACTCTTAATATTATTAAATATTATTAATATGGAAATAATTATTTCCTTAGTAAAAACTATTTTACTTGAGAAATTATGGAGAATGAGGTTTCGTAGTGTGAGTTTAGTGTAAGCATCAACTTAGCAACAACAACTAGTATGCAAAACCCTTAGTCATTTGTGAGGTGTGTTGAGTGTCTTTTATAGGGCAAAATATGCTCTCTTTTGAGTGCATTAGGCCGGCCAAGCCAAGCCAAAGGAGCCAATGCATGCTCCTTCCTTTCTTACACAAAAGCATGAGATATTCCTTACACCTTCATTTTGCCTTACACTCAACCCTTATACACTTACACACACAAACTCACATGCACACTACATGTTTACACGGTCCAAATGAGGTCCAAAATGGACCCATTTTATCTTTGTCAATTGTGTTAATTTTTAACATGTCACACATGTTCCATAACACATGACTCAATTTGTTAATTGTGCAATTTTAACTATTAAAATTCATAATTTACAAATTTATTACATTTAAATAATTATTCCAACATTTCGAAATTATTATTGTATAAAATGTAATATCATAATTTTAATTACAACTCTTTGTAATTTTATGATCAACCGTGTTCATTCTCAATTTAATCGTTTCCTAAACGAATAAATATAACCGAGTAATAAAACGATTTTATTACCATGACTTTTATTATTATAATCCCATTATAAGAATATTTGTCATATAAAATTATTTCCAAATTTCTAGTTATTAATTAATTCGTACCCAATACAATATTAATTAATTATTCCATTGAGACGGAATTCCCTAAAGATATGACCTTAAGGGATCAACTGATCACCACCATCATATGACGATAATGTCAAACTCTAGACAGCCAATCATTATCGATAAATGTTGATCAGTTGACTTTAAAAGAGTAACACTCCCAGTTGTGTTTCATTCAAATGAGTTCTTATTCTCCTCGAGTGGCCTAGGGATATTGTTCAACCCTGACAAGGGGTGGACAATTCCTAATCGACTTATTCCTTCCGGCTGGCCACATCCCATCATAACCCAAAATATGTCCTTATAAACCCCAGTTACGAAGGTGTTAGGACATAAATCAAAGTTAATCTGAAAACTGTGCCACCTCAGAGAACAGTCATTAGTCCAAGAACTGACTCATGTGAAACACGATAGATGCTCCCGCCACGACCAGGCAGTCTTTTAATAAGAGTAAGCCAGAGCTCTATCAGCGGTCATTAGCCCGGCAAATGTATCTTAACATGTCTATGCCTAGGTGATCGATTAGTCATCCCGTATGACTCTATGGCAATTGAACTCGCCATCAATCGCATCACACATCCGGTTGCCTTGAGATGTCACCTCACTTAAGCAACTAGGGGCGAGGTCATGACAATTCAATTCACTTTAATGGGGTTCAATATGGTCTTACCATCCCATTTGAATTTTACTTGACCTTTCGTGAGTTATAAATAACTCAAACAATTAGTGGATTACACCATCCAAGTGATCAACCTTTGAACACCATTTAAATTACAATGAGCTTGAGGGTCTCTCGTTTATATCCCTTAAAATTGTAATTATCTTCATTTTGAGTAAACCAGGTTTACCACGAATCGTGCAAGCGTTCACTTTGCGAATCTCATCCACATATGCTATTTCATTTCAATGAGATAAGTCATCTTATGACCAACAAATATTATGTGCATTGTGTAACTCACAGCTACAGCAATGCTATCACATAATTTGTGAACTTATGTATTTTGTAGAATCTTGTGATGACGATGTAGTTAAAATACAAGTCATTGAGATGCATAGTCAATGAATGTAAGCCAAAGATTATTTTGAATCTTTGCCTGATATCTTGGAACTTGAGTCGTTGTAAACCTTTTACCCATGACTAAGTTATCTTCCAAGATCTTGAATTTGTCTTTCATCTTCATTGGAGAATACTTTGACAATTGATCAAGGTTTAATCATTGGTTTAACACCTGCTCAACAGGTTGTCCTGCAAGCGGTGCGCATCCACTTTACACGATTATACTAATGGCGGAAACACTAGCATTTTTAAACGTGTAAACAATAGTACTTAAGGTTCGATAAATTTCCATGATCTCATCATGGTAATACTATCTTCATCTCTATGAACAACCTTAATACTAATAACAAGATGTTCTTTACAATCTCAACCAAACATCTCATGTTCAATTAGATTTAATTCATATCAATATGTTATCTAGAACCAAAAACTCGTGTACCTTTCATAAGTATCAATGCTTCATTCCAAACGAGCAATAAGTTGTTTTAGATAACGTTTACTCCCACTAAACTCTTGTTCTTGCCTGATTCTGAAGATCCCGAAGTCATACCCATGACTCAATAGCTTCAAATCCTGGAGCGAGAACTCCCACTGAACTTTACATTTAACCGTAAATCATAAAGCTCCTACTCAATTCAATGTTCCTTAACATTTAATGAATTGAAATGGTTGGGACTTAATCATATGTGCTAATAGTCACATCCTTTTCAAATACCCTTTTGAAAAACGGTTACTGAGTTTACTGAATTCATTCTCAATGAATTATTTTACTACTTTCAACAAAGTTACCCTTAACCTTGTAGATTGCTCGCATCTACATGTCAACCTATGCTTCTCCCAATATATCTCATTCATTGGCATATATATCTTATAAGTTTCATGGTCTGAGATTTTGCATTGGCACATTTAGATCACCATCTGAATCCAAGAACCCTTTCATGAGCCTTTGCAAAATCTTTTGAATATTTTTCTTCGAGTGTCCTCCCGTAGTTTTTATAAGAGTCTTTTCTTATGGTGTATAATTTTCGTGTGTGGGAACTTTCAGTTCCCCACATTTATCTTATCTTATACTGTACGAGGAGTCTATCATGGATCTTATCCATGTATAGAATTTTTCCTTACTAACCTTAAGAATACCAGGGCCGGGGCCATTGGGATCATAAGGCGTAGATTTTTACCAAATCGTAGATCTAATCCAGGACTTAATCTACCTTTATAATCATAAGGCGTAGATTTTCTCAAATCGTAGATCCCATCCACAACTTAATCTTCCTTCTTGTCTTTCACATAACCAAAACACAATAAATCCTACTATTCATTAATAGATCATATCTATTGTGCTTCTCAAAATCATGTGTTGTTTGTGGCTTTTCAAATTTCTCCCACTCTATCTTTGTAATAATAAACTCATTTCATTACTAAAGATAGCCACTAAGGCCACAACCAATGACTTTGATGTTGGTTTGTGTACCCTTATGATTTATTACAGAAAATATTCGATTTAAAGCTTAGATAGTTTTGGATGGTTGATAACTTTTCCTCATAATTGAGTTCTAAACTTAATTCTGATTTTGATTTGATTTGAATTGGGTATCCTATACCTATTCTGTTTCACAATCAATTCTATTTTATGTTTTAAGATTTGCAAGTGTTAAACTAAATAAGAACATAATTATAAAACCGATAGTGACTTGGGTTGAAAACCAAGTCACTACATTATCCAAAATACAACCATTTGTTTCAAGGATCATCCTTTCCTTATCCAACAAGGAAATAAAACACGGATTTTAATTGTTCTTACAATACTCCAAATCTAAGCAAAATAAGTGAAAAACAAAGCTCCTTGATCATCCTGAGTGGAGCTACTCTTAGTTCCCATTGATCCATCATGCTTTGTTTTTCTTTCCCTTACCTTTGCTTTCATGCCCTAATTCAAGTAAGAAGAGCATTCACATCACAACTTGTATCATAATACATTAGTTGAGATTAACATAAAATAGGATAGTCATCATACCAACTGGAAGAATCTTCCCAGCTTTGAGATCGCTGAGATATTTGGAACAATTCCTCTTCCTATGTCCTTTATCATTGCAATAAAAGCACTTGGCTCCTGGATGAGGGTTCTTCTTGGAATTTGAGGTGCTTGCCTCAGAAGACACTTTCTTGGAACCTTTGGAAGGTTTCTTTCCCTTTGCCTTACCCTTCCTCTTGAACTTTCCTTTGCTCTTAACATCAATGTTGAGCACATCCTTAGGGGCACTAACATTTAGGCCCACATCCCTTTCAGCTTGCACGATCATATTGTGCAATTCATCGAGAGAGATGTCTTGGTTTCTCATGTTGAAATTCACCCGGAATTGTACATAATTTTTCACCTTAGACAAGGAGTGGAGGATTCTGTCAATCACAAGTTCCTTAGGAATGTCCACTTAATTCATCCTTAGGGTTTCTACATGCTCAATTAGCTTGAGCACATGTGGGCTAACCTTTTGCCCCTCCTTAAGGTTGAGATCAAAGAAGGCCAATGCCGCCTCGTATTGGACAATTCTCGAAGCCTTCGAGAACATTGTCACAAGCCTGGAGTAGATCTCATACGCCGTGCCAATCTTTATTGCACTCCTTTGGAGTTCTGGCTCCATCGAGAAGATCAAAACATTTTTGGTTGCCGCAGACTCCTTCTGATAAGTATCATAGGGTCGCCTCGCTGCGGCGGTGGCATTTTCTGCAGGTTCAGGAGGTGATTCTTCGATGAGGTATTCGGTCTTACCGTCACCTTGTGCTGCCAACAAAAGTTGGGCATCCCAATCGGCAAAGTTTGCCCCATTCTTTTCTAGCTTACAACGATCCATGAAGGAACGTAACCATGAAGTGTTTGTAGTAGTGGAGGTGGTCATGATTGATATTTGATATTGATTCGAAGATTTAACTACAAAATTTTAAACATATGAAGAAATTAAATGCTAATCGTTTTTATGTTCATTTTAACTTGTAAACATATTTATCAAGCTAATGCATCTATAAAATGACCTCTATCCAATTTTATAAATGATTCCAAGACCCAAACCCATACTACCGAAATCGTGAACCACTGGAACTCCGACCCAATGATATGGTTTGGTGGGTTAAAATAAACCGGTTCTACCATAGAACTCTTGGTTGATGACAAATCATAATTTATTCATCTTAGCCCGGAACACATTGACCACTAGTCCTCTACACTTCCGTTGAGTACAAACCAAATTTCAATTGCATCGAGATGCGATCCGCCCACTGGACTGAATCCACCCCATTGCCCCACTTATCCTACGTAATGAGGTTCGCACTGTCCACTGGACTAGCACCATCCCACGAAATAGAAGCTTATGGGTTCTACTATTTGGTAAGGCTAATTCTCAATTGTTTTGTTTAATATAGAGGTCTTGTCAATTTATTATCTATCTCCTTTAAGTGAATTAAATTGGTGAACTCGATAATTATAATTGTTACGGTCGTTTTAACGATCTAAACTAATATGCATGTTTATGGCGATTTGGCTATGCATGCAAACATATAAATAATGCAAAAATAAAAGCGATAAAATCCTAGTATGGCCTTCCTAGTAATAGTAAAACTAATTAACTATTACAAATTCGGAAACCAACTCCATGGTCCCTTGAACTTCATTTGCACGCCATCCAAGAAAACACCGTCTTGTCGGAACTTCTTTCCGTATGGCACCATCTTTTGGATCTTCGGAATTACAATAAAATAACACAACTACTCTATTGTAAAACTGAAAATCAAATTTAAATTACAAACCCGTGATACGAGATTACATAAATTACAACCGAATCAATATTCCCTTTCATTACGGGTAATATTGATTAAAACTAAGGCCATACTAAGAAAATTACATAATTCCAAATTATATAAATAACATTCAAAATATGACATTCATATTAAATAAAATGCAATAATAAAATATGTATGCACATGCTCAATTTTTAATGCCAAATGGCCTTATGGGAGCAAATATCTCATATTTGTTTACGGTTTTTACGGATATGCACGATTTTAACTATTAAAATCATTAAAATTACATAAATCTAATTTATGTCCAAGTTAATCATCCTAACTTACTTTAGGAATCAATGTTTAGTCTCTACTAATATTTGATCATGATCTAACTTGATTTTGCATTATTGTTCATAAATTACTTGTATTTTCGGGAAAAATAAACAAAATACGGCCAAATGAGTCAATAATATTCGAAATTTAAAATTCAAAAATTTTAAACTTTCTGGAAATTTTCTAAAAATTCAGAAATTAATAAGATGGTCTTTTGCAAATATATATGGTTTGTTTCTTAAATAAATCGTATAATAGTCGTTTTTATGATTAAAAATTCGATTTAAATTATAAAAACTTGTGATAAATTCCTATAAATTTTTAGTCATCCTAAAATACATATTTGAATCTGAAAATGACCAAAACATTACAGACCATGCTCGAAATTTTATTTTAACGACTCATAAATTACGATTATTAACTAATTAACTCATAAAAATTAATAATCATAATAACAGAAACTTTTTGATATCCATCTTTTAGATCTGATGTTCCTATTATATAAGACATCTATGGGTAAAAGTTTATACCATAATATTAAGATTAACTATTTTTAACACAATAAGTCACTATTTATCCGATTTTAACTATTAAAATCATAAATCATGCATCACTTGAGAATAAATTCCCAAAATTTATATACATTCTGTAAATATTGCATGTGACATTGTGTAAAGTTTTTATGGCAAAATTCCAACTATAACTATTAAAGTCGAATTTAAGTCACTATTAATACGATTTTTACTATAAAAATCATTAATCATGCAAAATAAGTCCAACAAATCCGAAACTTTATACAGGCATTTTAAATATTTCATGTGACTTCTCATAAAAAATTTTAGGTCAAACTCGAAATATAACCCCTTATACCCATTTTTACTCATATTATGACTATTTATCTCATAAAAATCATAATCCATGCATAATAACTCCATTTGTTACGAAAATTCATATACAATATATAAAATATGCATGTGAGAACATATCAAAAAATCTCGGCCGTAAGTTAAGTTTTACTATTTTTCCCATTAATTGTTGTTTAAAACCGATTTAAACTACAAAATATACAAATAAATATAAAAATGAACAATAAAAATCCATAAAATTATTTTTATGTCCTAAAACCATTTTAGAAACAGAAACTTTAACATGCAAAATGATTTTGTGATTTATCATAATAAATACAAAATTTTCGAAAAAATCGAAATATATATGTTAATCCGTTTTTAACATAAATCATGAATCCGATCATGCATGCAACAACCGTAATGATCTGATACCACTTGTTGGAAACTAGGTTCCTTATTTTATACTCACATCTAATGTGAGTTTTATTTCTTTAAGTTTAGGTCATGAAACTTAATAAGATCTTATGTGATACGTGTCTATTTTATGATGTTTTACATCTATTTTTACACGTATTTGGTCGCTCATTTACTATGTTTTAGCCTTTATTTCCCACAAATTGTGTACTTTCGTATTTTTATGCACTTTTGCAGATTTATGCAGAAAAGAGACGATTTAGCACCAAATCCATATCCTCAAGTCTTTTGCTTAATTAAGGAATAAATGGAAAGTCAACTGGAGTCAAAGTCAAGAGCCCGAAGTCGAAACAAGAAGAAATCCGAAGATTTCCGTACGGAGGCGGTCGACCGACCAGCTAAACGGGTCGGCCGACCAGGCCTGAATTCTAATAAAGCCCAAAATCTCAAGGAAGACCAAAAATAGAAGAAGCCCAGAAGGAAGCGGTCGACCGACCCGAATAGTAGGTCGACCGACCACAGCGGAGGCCCAAACGATTCTTTTCGGAAATAAAATAGAATTAGAGTCTTTAGGAAACTCTTACTTTTTCGCCCTATATAAGATAATCTTGTAGTTAGGGTTTTGCATCGAATCTTTTAGTATCAAGTTTTAGCATCCAGTTTTATTTAGAAGAATTAGAGTTTGTATTCTTTCAATAATTCCCAAGCATTCAATAAAGCTAGTTTCTTTCTGCCCTAATTCCAATTGTGGTAATTACTCTTTTAATCTAGTTTTATTATCGTTCTTCTTTTTATTACAATTGTTAAGTTAGAATCCCAAGCTTTACTGAATCTTGCATGTTTAGATTATTTACTATGTTTACCATGTTTAATCCCGTTTTCATAATCGTCTTAACAACCATGAGTAGCTAATTTTCATATGTTAGGATGTAGGGGATGAATATGCGTAGGTAAATAGAATTCGAAAGACCGACTTGTAGCAGGACCACGGTCGGCCGACTGGAATAGCTGGTCGGTCGACCGAGGCCGTGGTCGGCCGACTGGAATAGCCGGTCGGTCGACCACCCGCGTATGTTTTCTTATTTCGTCTTTTCTTGTCAATTATAATATCCTGCAATGAGACCATAAGGAGACTTGTAGGATGTTAGTAATGACCTACCCAAGATTGAAAGATACGGGAAGGGCATTGGTTTACACCTTAAGACGGATAGGTTACTCAAGGCTAAAAGGTATGTGACCTGGGATTTAGGAATCACCATTATTGTTGACACCCAATAATTGTGAGACCTAGGAACTAATAGCATAGGCCGAAAGGAGCTATTAGGTAGCATAGACCTAAAAAGATATGTTACACCCCCTTACGCGACTGCAATACATGTTGACCTTAGGATTTATTTTACCTTAGCTGTTTATTACCCCAAACATCCTAGCATCCCTTTAATTATATTTTATTCTCATCTTTATTTCTTGTTTTATTTTAATCTTTGCCTTAGATATAGTAATCAAACAATCCAAAACCCCCAAAATTGTTACTTTAAACATTCACATCAAACAATAAACATTCCCCACCTCCTTGTGGTTCGACCCTGACTTTCACTATCTATTGTTAAAGTTAGGAATTATAAATTTTATCTTTGGTACCCTCAACGACGGGCATCATTATGCATGCATGATGATATCATAAGATGTGATAGTCCTTACATTGGTTTTAGAAGGTTTATACTCAATAATCACCTATTGATAAGGGTAAAGTCGTCACCCTAAATCAAAGTAATCCTTAGGATACTACTAACTAATAGCTAGCGGTAAGAAAGGTATCGAATCCACAGGGAGGCGGTAATAAATTGTTTGCTAAAGTAAAGAAGTCTTAAAGTAACAATTGAGTTGTTTTGATTGTTTTTGTTGTCTAACAAACTAATTGCGAAATAAGTAAATAAAGATGTAAACAAGTATTAGGAAAGATCTAGGGATCAAGTTCACATAGGCAATTATCCAGGGGAATGGGATTTAACTAATTTAATTGGGCAAAATTATTATTTAAGATCATATGTCCGGTCCGTATTCATATAATCTTTAGATCTAAACCTAACATGCGGTCGCTATAATTAGGTCAGTCTATTCAATTGTTGTGGCCTATCTTAGTCTTAGTCTACGGTCGGATCTAAGACTAATTTGCGAGACTAATTAACTAATCCTGGCCAGTAATTAATTAATCAGGTTTAAAACAACAATAGAACAATAATAATAAGCAGTTTAACAATTAAACATCATTAAAGTTTGATCCCCCCTTCTAATCACCTAGATCCCTTTTCACCCTAGACAAATAAATTAGCTATGCATGGCTTGGGATCTAACTACAACAATATTGATTGAAAACATAATTAATAAAGCAATAAAATAAGAACAAGAATAATTGAAGAACAAAAAGGTAGAGATTATGATTAAATACCGTAAATAGGAGAACAAGATCCGAAGGCAATTGCTAAATAATAATCTAGAGAGCTACTAGTAATAATTAGGGTTTTTAGAGTAATAAAAGTGTCTCTAACAATAGGCTACGAAGCCTTTATTTATAGTAAACAACTAAACAATTTATGGAAACTCGGGGTAAATTGAAGCACTCGATCGAGCACTCAAGGCACTCGATCGAGCACTCAAGGCACTCGATCGAGTGTTGGTGGCACTCGATCGAGTGCTCTCAGCGCGTAATTTCTGCTTCGCGCACTGAACTTCAAACGGTCACCATTTCTTCGTTACTCGTCTGAATCAAGTGATTTTCGTGGCGTTGGAAAGCTAAGAGAATGAACTTTCACCTCCAGTTGGAATCACATGATTATCATTTGTATAACTCGAGATATGGCTCTCTAAAGTAGGTACTAGTTATATGGAGCTCTTCTTTGTGCTTGCCTTCGATAATCTCCTTAGCTCTTCCTTCCTAGATCCTCGTGCCGTGCTACGTGTGTTCCTTCATGCCGGGTTCGCGGTGCTCCAATCCATCTTTTGCTCCATAAATGCATCAATTCTGCATTAAACACCGAAAGACGGAAGTATCGACATTCTAATATAAATAACATATAAATGACACAATTTAGCACAAGAATCATCTCAAAACAACTAAAGGGGAGGCATAAAAGTGTATACGAATATGACTCATCACCTATTATTTGAGTCTTCAAAAACCCGAAATCCTCCTGTAACGATCTAACAAAATCGTCTCCTAAAGGTGCGTATCAAGGACCCGATCTCAAACTAATACAAATTTTGTTACTAGAAAATTAGTATTAGTATACTAGAATTAATAATAATATTACTCTTAATATTATTAATATGGAAATAATTATTTCCTTAGTAAAAACTATTTTACTTGAGAAATTATGGAGAATGAGGTTTCGTAGTGTGAGTTTAGTGTAAGCATCAACTTAGCAACAACAACTAGTATGCAAAACCCTTAGTCATTTGTGAGGTGTGTTGAGTGTCTTTTATAGGGCAAAATAAGCTCTCTTTTGAGTGCATTAGGCCGGCCAAGCCAAGCCAAAGGAGCCAATGCATGCTCCTTCCTTTCTTACACAAAAGCATGAGATATTCCTTACACCTTCATTTTGCCTTACACTCAACCCTTATACACTTACACACACAAACTCACATGCACACTACATGTTTACACGGTCCAAATGAGGTCCAAAATGGACCCATTTTATCTTTGTCAATTGTGTTAATTTGTAACATGTCACACATGTTCCATAACACATGACTCAATTTGTTAATTGTGCAATTTTAACTATTAAAATTCATAATTTACAAATTTATTACATTTAAATAATTATTCCAACATTTCGAAATTATTATTGTATAAAATGTAATATCATAATTTTACTTACAACTCTTTGTAATTTTATGATCAACCGTGTTCATTCTCAATTTAATCGTTTCCTAAACGAATAAATATAACCGAGTAATAAAACGATTTTATTACCATGACTTTTATTATTATAATCCCATTATAAGAATATTCGTCATATAAAATTATTTCCAAATTTCTAGTTATTAATTAATTCGTATCCAATACAATATTAATTAATTATTCCATTGAGACGGAATTCCTTAAAGATATGACCTTAAGGGATCAACTGATCACCACCATCATATGACGATAATGTCAAACTCTAGACAGCCAATCATTATCGATAAATGTTGATCAGTTGACTTTAAAAGAGTAACACTCCCAGTTGTGTTTCATTCAAATGAGTTTTAATTACGTCAACACACTATTGTCGAGGACACCTCCTCCAACATTGTAGTCATGGATAATTTTACTAGCTTGAATTCTATTAACAACTGCTTTTGCACCTGTGTTTATAAGTGTTGTCTTAATTAATGTTTGGCATTAGGAGTTAACATCATAACACAGAGCATTATACATTTGTTGTCCTAATGTAACTTAAGCAGGTTGTTTTCTTTTTTTTTTCCAGGGTAATAAGATGCGTGGTGCTTTATTTGATGATCAAGTAGAGATATATGAGGATGCTATCAAGCACAACCGGAGATATGAAATATCAGATGCAAATATCAGTCCAGTAAAACCTGAGTACCAAACCCATGGTGCAGGACTTGGATACCAAATGACCTTCAACCATCGTACAATTATCATGCCTGCTGATGATGATGAATGCACTGATGTTAACTACTGTCCAATTAACCAGCTGCCCCGATCACCTGATTATAGCGAAATGTTTGGTATATTTTCTAAGTACACTCAGAATATATATACACTGGCTGTAGTACTACTGCATCCTGTTTCTATGTAATATACAGCTAACAGTTTTCGCATACTTTATAGACATAGTAGGCGTTGTACTCTTTGTGGAAGACCAGCCACGTAAGGTGCTCACTTCTAAGACACGAGAAACCAGTGTACGTGAAATTGTGTTGGTCGACCACAGGTGCGAGAACATGCCTATTAAGCTGTCATTAAATTCAACACTAAGGCTAACAATAATATTATCTGAGATATTCCACATAGTATTAATACTATTGTTTATGCAGCACTGTACAGCCATTGTCAATTTCAGTTTGGGATGATCTTGCTCATGATGATTGTACTCTATTGATACCCGTGCGTGGCAAATTCAGAATCGTCGGTATAACTGCACTTCGAGTATCTGTGCACAGAGGTTGTCATAAAATCTACTACCATGGGCTTCTACAATTAAAACTTTGGAAATTACAAGTCATCGTGCTATTGTGTTATCCTTAGAGATCAGGCATCTAACAATAATCTTTGCATCTTCTACAATGACACAGGTTTTTCAATGACTACAAGTGCTTCGACTGTCTTTATACATAACCATGTTGGTGAAAAGGCAGATGCTATTACATCCTGGTACTGACCCAACCTATAATTATCAATAAATCAGAACATACGTTTAATAAATTGACACTTTGTTAATGTCATATCTAAATGAGCGTGCAGGATGAATAGTCATGATACTGCCTTGACGCATTTGCAGACCAAACCTTTCAATGTAAAGATGCATGTGCTGAATGACAACCCAATTACAATTTCAATAACACTCCGCTCTAAAAAGGTATCAATGTTTGAACAGAAGTTGTCGTTGCGTAATTTATTAGTGGTTATCTTGTTTGCGAAACCGCAAACCAATCACATCGAACTTTCAGCATGTAAATTGATAAACAACGAATAACTTGCTGATAGCTGCACAAAAGCTACAATAATACTCAACCTGAAACTACATTAGGCGAATAAGTTTACAAATTAGTTATTGTTTTAGTTAACCGATATGAACAACTGTTTTCAGGCAAAAACAACATTGCAAGATGAAAAACATTGGCTAGAAGTGACTATTCCGGAAATTGATTTTGAGAAAATCAATGCATATATGGGCTGCTCAAAATGTTGGAAGCGTTCCACCGTACCTCAGGGTACTACATATACATGTAACAACTGCTCCAAGCCTGACTGCACTTCAGTCCCTAAGTATGCTTATGCTGAACTCTTTACTTTTGGATAACTACGTCTCCTGTTACAAAAATCTATGCTTAGAGACGGGAATTTAGTTAGCATACATCCTACCTAAAAGATTTACACAAACTGCAGGGTCACATTCAACTGTAATATATCAGATGGCACAGGAACATTGCCCTTAACTATGTTTACGGATATTACTGAACAACTGTTTAGGATGCCTGCTCCTCAAATATTCCACATGAAACATGTTGTAAGTGTACAAATATTTGAATTGGTTTACAGATTTTCAGATTAATGCTTATAATCCTGATTTTGCTTTGCATTCTGATGCTCAAGCTTTTTCAGCAATAAAAGAATTGCTTTCTCAAACTCCTTTTAAAGCACAGGTTGTTCCAGCCAAAACACTTTCAATAAATAACGTGTTGCAGTGGGTTGTGAAACGGGTTGTCGTCAATGGTGAGGAGGATGTTTCTTCCAAGTCTGACGTAAGTTGCCCCAGAGCTGGACAAAACTCAAAATCAATCAACCCAGAGGGAAGCCATGTCTTAGAAGACCTTAATGAGAAGCGTCTCAGTTTCCCTAATACCATTGAACATTCTGATGAAACTTCCATCCCAGGTATTACTGAGGTCGACAGTGTTAGCAGAATTGACAGTTCTACTTCTCCTACGGAAAATAATTCAGTGAAATATGTGCCCTTAAGTTCATCACACTCAAACATACCAAAGAGGAAGTGCAGGAAAGATAAATCAGGTTCCCCATCTACGGTGCACGCACCCTGAAATTACACCCCCCCCCCCCCCCCCCCCAGACTAAAAAACACTGAGACCTTATAATATTAGTTTATCTTATGCTGTTTTGGTGCATCCAGTATGCACGGATCACTCTACTTGACCAAAATGCTTAGGATCATTGTGTCCTTATATTAGTAGGTTGCGTTTTGCTGTTTTGGTGCAACTAATATGTCGAAATCAACAGCTAATCTTATAAAAGGTATTGGTTTAACTGTATGTGGCACCCGTGTTGCGATTCCATCATTTCCCAGACGGATCATATACTATATGGGTATGTAATTATAATCACTCTGTAACCCCTTTTGGCGACTTGTTATAAATCGCAACCTCTTACTATCTTAAGCTTCTAGCGGATGTTTAGAACCCAATATATGGGTGTCCAATAAAGCTCGTTTACTACATTGACCATTACACACTAACCATTTATTTATAAACAATTTGTGGACGTTTGTTGTTTATTATAAAGTGCCTTACTCATAGCAGAATTTGAAATTCAAACTCATTTATGAAATAGCTTTGCCATTCCAACTTAGACGCTGTGACTACTTAAATAAGAGATTGTTATAAAGTACAGAAAGCGTTTTACACTAACTCACATATCATCCCGCAATAATCATCATGATTTCTGACTTAATATAGCTAATAGGTGCAGTACGTATCATCTATATATAAATGCTTACTCTTCGCGTATCTAATATCTATAATCATATATACTTGTACAATAGCTTAGACATAATCATAAACGCTGGTAATTATCCATGTAGACTATGGAAGCAGGTTAATCATCCGATTTTACTTAGCACTTATATAACAAATACATCATCAGATAGCGTACTATTATAGATTGAAGATCATACAAGAACAAACACAAATACATAATTTTGACACTGCTTTACCAGCACAAAAGGCAGTATTGATATGAACTAATACTAACATTAAGATGCCTAAGTTCTTATACGATAGATCATTACCAAAATGTTGCAGACCAAGTGATTATGCTAACATCAAAAACATGCATAACTTCAGGCATTGCCGAGACATAAAAACATAACCCTTTATAGAATAGTCATCTTACCAGTTAGTTAATTATCCAAATTAACAATCAGAATCGTAGTAGCCTTCGCTTCCCGATTTCTCAATGTAGGGTTCATATGAGCTGCTGCACCTTCTACTACTTTTCATGTTCTTCTGCACTCTAGGCTTACGTTGCTTGATCACCTTGTAAATTGACACCACCTGCTGATCTCTCATCACCCATATTTTTTTCCACAATTTTCCCTCACTAACCGACTTCTGTATTCTAGGTCGACCTTAGAGGTCTCCATTCCAACAAGGAATTGATTAACCCATGCTTTACAAACCTCAGCCATATTCCTTTTGCTTGCATGATCAAGTCTGCTAAACACATTTCCTGTGAGTTCCGGCATCTCAAAAAAAGGGTGATGAGATTTACTACCCATTACTGTCTCCTCTTCAACGGTTGTTTTATTAAACAGAGACTCAGACTTGAATTGAGCTTTTTTCCACTTAACATAGTCTCCCAGGAAATTTGGTTTATCGTCTTTGTTAAAATATAACAGTTTTCCCGGACATTGTTCCATTGTATGTGGGTAGATTAATTGAGTTTCTGGCTAGAAATGGGATGATGATTAAGTCGGAAATGTTGCGTTTGGTGTTAATGGCTGAATATGGGTGTAATTATGGTCTACAGTGGTGTCTAATCAAAATGGAGAGTGTACACCAAAAGCAACAAAGCCGTCTTTCGATAATTGTGTAAGTAGGCGTCTAATTAAGAGTACTAATTATTCATAATACAGCTTTAAAATGTGTTAGTAATCCAGTATTGGTACGGTTTAGCGTAAACAATTTACATCTTGCGTAAAGTTGTTTATACAAATTATAGGCATAATACGTATGTTGGACTAATCTATAGTAAGCCTTTGACGTATGTACAATTGTAACGGACACGGCCATCAACGTACACACCAACACGAACAACGATATCTATTGCAGGCTTGTAACGGATACTTTTCTATCACAAACAAAAACAATTTTGTTCCTCCCTCTAACTCATTTTGTATCCATTTCATATCACCAAATATTCGTCAAAAATGTTCACCCGTCACAAGCAAGATTTACTATATATTATATAATAACAACAATTTGTTGACAATTTAGATAGCTTATTATAACTTAATTTAAAACCGAAGTTTATAAGGTAGCTCTTAACATGTAAATCAGCCATTTGACCTTTATTACAAATAGTTGTAGTTAATCAAGTTGCAAGACTTACGTTTCCAATAAAAGGTTGTTGTGAAGGTTGATAATAACTTAATTAAGATTAATCCTAAAAAAGATATATATTCGAATCTACTTAAGTTGAATTCCGTTACTAGCAGGCACATTGCAAGATTAATTGACTTAACAATATAATTAACCATCCCAAAGGAAATAGTTAATCTAATTGTATCGATAGGGTCGATTTTAAATTTCTTCGATATACTACACCTTCGGTTAAAATCTGTCTCTCGTTACTCTTTATTCAATCTTAATCATCAATTGATTTCCTTGTAAAGCACAAATGAAGATACGTTTGATACAGTTTAAATGCACAAATGAGCACACAAACAACTGAGAATAAGGCATACTATATAACTAAATTTCATTTTACCAAAGTACCGCAAACTAAAACAATAATTTGAATAAGTACATTATTGAATCATGTCGTAGACAATGCATGAAATAAGACGGTTAAAGTAATATGACACATTAGTTCAAAACAACAACATGGTACATAAACATATTGTTGTCGATACGAATCATCATTAGCAAATGTCATTATCGTAATCATCATCAGATGAAACATTGTCGGTGGAAGAATAATTAAGGCGGTCTGCTTGTAAATGTTGGTCGCGTAAATATTCAAGCTCTTCCTCCATTGTAACCTCGTTGTATACGTGTAACGACCCGTATTTTTATTTAAATTATAATTAGTGTTACGGGTCGTTGTAATATAAACTTATAAACACTCGTATCATTATGTGCTTTTAGTAGGTGGTGGGTTTCGATTTGGGGATCTAAGTCATCAATTGTTGTTAATATTAATGTGATGCTAGTGAGGCTCGATCCTAGGACCTTTAGAGACCCATCATTGGGCCTCGTTTTGCGTGCTATTATAGCAGCCCATTCGGATTTTTATGAGCAGCGAACAAGAGGCTGTTCTGCCGTCATATATACACATCAGAATCTACAACCCTAAACCTACACAAACACAAGTGCATATACACTAAACCCTAGCCGTCACCACATAGAAGATTAAGGAGCCGCTCTTGGTGGTCGTACACTAGCTTAAGGTGGTTCGATTTAGCCGTGAAACTGGTATGCTCACCACAAACGATTTTAATCCCTGCATAGTGTATAGTTTTGTCATCTGTTTATGCGATTATAAGCACGTTATGTCTTCGTTGTTCTTGCATAATTTTATACTACGTTGTATGGTGAGTTTATGTCAACCGTTAATTAAGGGTCGTTGGTTGTCGGAGACTGTCGTCGAGGGCGTTTAACACGGGGTCTGGAAAGGGTGATAAGACGTGTTTTTATATGAACCCAGTAGCTTACTTTTACTCGTGTTTTATATTGATCTGGGTGTGTTTGTTTTGGGTATTCGTGGGGGTATACAGGTGGTAATGGAGGGATGACAGGTGTGGTGGTCACGGTGGATAAGGGTGGCTGGTCGTGGTGGCATAAGAGGTTAAAAGGGGCATGTCAGAGAGGCGTTTTACTGTTGTCTCTTATCTGGGTTGTCTGTGTCCGTGTACAGGGGTGTTGGGGGTGGTAACATCGTTGACTCTGGGGAGGTCGACACGATGTTACCACCGTGTCTTGGGAGTCTGGAGTCAGGGGAGAGTTTTGGTGGTCGAGTCGGGCGTGGGTGGTGGTTGTACCGGCGTCGTTTTGCTGTCAAAGACAGTGTGGTCAGAAATAAGGGGGGAGAGTCAGGTCTGGTCTGGACTCTGGTTCAGACCGCCGGCGGCCGGCGAGGAGGCTGCTGGTGGCCATGGTGGTAGAGGATGGTTCTGGGTACCGGCGGTGGTGGTTGTAGGTGGTAGTCGGGTCATGTCTAGGCGGGTGTGGGCTTTTGTTTACGCGGGTTAGTACTTGGGTTAGGACGTGTAATGTGTTGAGATTTTGGTATTATTATTATTATTATTATTATTATTATTATTATTATTATTATTATTATTATTATTATTATTATTATTATTATTATTATTATTATTTTCATTATTATTGGTATATGGTTATTAATTAATAATAGTAATTTGTTTATCAATTTTGTTGGATATCTTAATTAATTAAGATAGTTTCTATATATAGGATTTGCTATTTTGGGTAATGTCTTTTAAGGGAAACTTTCCTTTTTAGGAAAGTGTGATAAAAGAATGTATATTTATGTTATGGGGTCTAGGGAAGTTATTAATTATACGATATATGTTTAGGTGGCAGTTTTCGCGTGGAGCATTTTTAGTAGCAGTTGCTCATTGCCATCACCTACTGCAGTTTTGAGGTAGGGGAATATCTATGTTGTAATTGTGGTCTGACATGAGAACATCAGTTATCCGATTGATATATTTACTTGTGATATATAATGCGATTGATTGATTGTTGATTATTGTGGAGTACGGGGCTTGTGAAATGGGTCTTGTGATATGGGTCTTGTGTTATGGGACTTGTGATATGGCCATGGGAGGTGTGGTGTGTTGGAGGTGTGTTGGAGGTGTGGTGGAGAAACGGTTTTTGAGAAGATGGAGGAATGTTTAATGTTTTATCTCATGTTTTGATTATATTACCTACTCAACCTCGTGTTGACCCTGTTTGTTTGATTGTGACTGCGTTGATCCAATTTATTGGGGAGTAGAATGACAGGTTTAGACTTGTGGATGCTGGAAGGGTGGAGAGGACTTGGACCAGACCTGTCTAGTGATAGCTCAGTCTTTTAGTTTATCACCGTACTTGAACTTTAGCTTTGGTTTACTCACAGTTGTAATACTTTTGAGACTTTTGGTTAACATTAATTTATTAAATAAAGTACTGTATTTCTTCCTTTGTTATCTACTACCTCGGGTAACCGAGTTGGTAACACCCTTGGTTATTTGGAGGGTCCTAGTTCAGGCCTCTAAATAAATGGGGGTGTTACAAAGTGGTATCAGAGCGAACGATCCTCAGGCCTAACCTAATGAACCCAATGAATGTAGGAAGAGTCTAAATAAAATGAACCCCGGGATAGAACTGTTAGGAGCACACTAAAGGGGAAGTATGAGTTTGGGGCCCCCTCACACTAAACCATAGGCCCTCTCAGTTTTACCCGGGTACCTTGAGTGAATACGAGCGAAAAGGGTAGAATAGGAAGTGATGGTAATTTGTGGTAAAACAGGAAAACGAGTTACGAGAATCCTTCTGTTATATGAATGGCATGTATATAAAAGAAGAGGATGCATATAAGAACCATATGGTCGTTTTACATCAAGTACATGATAATGTGGATATACGTGATAGATGGTATTACATTAATAGTTATGCCATGCTTAATGATATGCGGTTATGTGATCCCTGAACCATGTGTCGGAATCATTGTTAATATATGTTAGTTGCATAAGTAATCTGATGTTTAAAGGGGATGCCCTTAATACGAATGGGTGCCCATACTTAGAATCGGGACTCATCTTTTCTTGTATGTCTTAGAATGCCTCCAAGAAGAAATAACGTAGCTAACATCACCCAAGAGGAGTTAGACCGACTGATAGCTGAGAATGAGGCCTTCAAAGCCAAACGCATGGACTCAGCAAAGATGAGCACCATAATCGCAAGGCACAACCCTACACAATTCACCGGGGAAGGTGAGCCTCACTTGCTCGGAGAATGGTGTCGGGAATTTAGCAACTTGTTCGAACTGATAGACTGCCCGGAGGAGCTGAGGGTAGATCAGGCTGCACACTATTTGAGGGGGATGGCTGGTGATTGGTGGACTGGGAATAAGGGAGAGATTCGAGAAGCTGCTGTCGAGGATGGGATCAATCACGTGGATTGGGTCGCATTCAAGAGGATATTGTTCGAAGTTTTTCTACCTGAATTCCAAAATAGCAAGCTAAGAGAAGAATTTGAACTTTTCCGTATGACTGATGAGATGACTGTGGAGGTTTACTACAGGAAGTTCCTCCAGCTGCTAGGCCATGTGGGAGAAATGGGGATGGATGAGGCAATGCTTGCCATGAAGTTCGAAAGGGGGCTAACCATTGCTGTCAAGAAGAGGCTCATTGCTGCACCACCCAATACAGTTCATGATATCTATTTGAGGGCTGGGGCGGCTGAGAGGCTCGCGGATATGATAAAAGAGGAGAAGAAGACTAGAAGTGATAAGAGGAAGACGGAGGCCTCGGGTGAAAATTCAGGGTCGAAAAAGCAGAATTCCAACAGGTACAGTGGTTACTTCAATTGAGTGTCGAAAATTCCGTCGCAAAGAGAGCATTGTTTTGTAGTGCAACCACAATACTTCAGCAAGTGCAAAGAACCAGAGTGGAGGTAACTACAAGAGTGGGGGTTCGGGAACCAGCTCCATGGGAATAGTATGCTATGGGTGTGGAAAGACGGGACATAAGCAAGCCGTGTGTCGATCTTCGGGAGGATATCAATCTGGAGGTTACCGTACACCAACTCCGGGGTATAGTGGATCCCGCATGAATACATCAGGGAGTGGGGGCTACCGTACTCCTATGTCAGGCTATGGGGGAAATTCGAGATCTGGTACTAACAGCAACTACCAGAGGAGCTATAACAATTATCAAAACCGTTCCCATCATAACCAGTACAACGGGGGTGGTAGTAATCAGAAGGCCGCAGCTGAGGGCAACCAGCAGTCAGGAGCAGCCACTACTAGCCAGAGTGGCGTGAAGACCAGTGGCAAACTCTTTACCATGGAGAAGCAGGCCGCCAAGGATGACGCCCATGTCGTGACTGGTACCTTTCTTGTGAATCTTAAACCTACTTTTGTACTTTTCGATTCTGGAGCTACTCATTCCTTTGTGTGTAGAGAACATGCTAGGGTGTTAGGACTTGATATCTATGATTGGGTTGAGGATTCCGTAACAATACCATCTGGGGAGTCAGTGTCATGTAATAGAGTCTTTCAGAGTGTGCCTATCAAAATTGGGGAAGTGGTTTTCCATTGTGATCTTATCGAGTTTCCTTTGGGGGACTTTGAAGTAATTCTGGGAATGGATTGGCTGGGGAAATACCGAGCTTTCATTGACTGTTACCAAAAGAAAATTTCTCTGAGGGGACCTAAGGGAGTAAGGGTGACCTATAGGGGATTTGTGGTTAGACCTAAGGTCAAGCTCATATCAGTTAATACCCTTAAGTCGAGCCTGCGGAAGGGGGGTAGTTTAATCTTGTGCCAAATGTGGAACTGTGCGGCGGAGACTCCGGTAGTCAGTGGGATACCAGTAGTGAGGGAGTTTGAGGGAGTGTTCCGAGACGACGTGACAGGATTGCCACCTAGGAGGGAGGTCGATTTCTCTATCGATCTCAAACCTGGTGCTGGACCTATATCAAAATCACCTTACCGTATGGGACCAAAGGAAATGGAAGAATTGAAAAAGCAACTGGATGAATTGGCTGAGAAGGGATTCATCCGGCCTAGTGTGTCGCCCTGGGGAGCACCCGTACTATTTGTAAAGAAGAAGGACGGGAGTTTGAGACTTTGCGTTGACTACCGAGAGCTGAACAATGTGACTATTAAGAACCGTTACCCCTTGCCTAGAATCGATGATCTGTTCGACCAGTTGAGTAGAGCCGGAGTCTTTTCAAAAATTGATCTGAGATCGGGTTATCACCAATTGAGGATTAAAGATGCGGATATCCCCAAGACCGCTTTTAGAACGAGGTATGGCCACTACGAGTTTGTGGTTATGCCATTCGGGTTGACTAATGCGCCAGCAGTGTTCATGGATTTGATGAACCGAGTATTCAGTCCGTACCTGGATAATTTCGTGGTGGTGTTTATCGACGACATCCTGGTATACTCTAAGAATAAAGAAGAGCACGAAGAACATCTGAGGACCGTATTGAAAACTCTAGAGGAGAATGGGTTGTATGCAAAGCTGAGTAAGTGCGAATTCAGGTTGGAGAAGGTTTCTTTCTTGGGTCATGAAATTTCCAAAGAGGGGGTGTCAGTGGACCCTAATAAGATTGAAGCAGTAACCAGGTGGCAAAGCCCTAAGAACATGGGAGAGATCCGAAGTTTCCTGGGGTTGGCTGGGTATTACAGGCGGTTTGTCAAAGATTTCTCAAAGTTAGTTAAGCCATTAACATCATTGATGCGGAAGGAGAATCGTTTCATTTGGTATGAGAGTTGTGAGAAGGCGTTCTTAACTCTTAAGGAACGTCTGACAACAGCTCCTATCCTTGCCTTGCCAGAGGGGAGTGATAACTTCGAGGTGTATACTGACGCTTCGAAGAATGGGCTAGGATGTGTACTAATGCAGAATGGGAGAGTGATAGCCTATGCTTCCTGACAGCTGAAGACCTATGAAGAGAATTATCCTACTCATGACCTGGAGTTGGGGCTGTGGTTTTTGCACTGAAACTGTGGCGTCATTATCTGTACGGGGCCACATTCAAAGTGTTTTCCGACCACAAAAGTTTGAAGTACATCTACACCCAGCGGGAATTGAATATGAGGCAGAGGAGGTGGATAGAGTTGATTGGTGACTACGATATGCAGATTGTCTATCATGAGGGCAAGGCTAATGTGGTTGCTGATGCCTTGAGTAGGAAATCCGTTCACGCCTTGAGTAGTGCCAGATCAAGGGTACGGCTGCACAGCGAGTTGGGAGCAATGGGAATTTACATGATTCGGAACGGGGATACTCTGAGTGATCTGACAGTGGAGCCAGAATTGTATGGAGAAATCAGGGAATTGCAAAAAGAGGACTTGCGGATCCAGAAGTGGAGAAGAATGATCGAGGGAAATGATAATGAGACTGAGTCCAAATTCAGTGTCCATTCTGATGATAGCTTGAGATTTAGTGGGAGATGGTGTGTTCCGGATAATGATGATTTGAAAAAGAAAATCTTAACCGAAGCTCATGCTACGCCTTACTCCGTTCACCCAGGGGGAGATAAATTGTACAAAGACCACAAGAAGACTTTTTGGTGGCCTAATATGAAAAGGGAAGTTACCGAGTTCGTGTCGCGGTGTTTGACATGTCAGAGGGTAAAAGATGAGCACAAGAGACCTCAAGGAAAGATCCATCCACTGGATGTACCGGAATGGAAGTGGGAGAACATTTCTATGGACTTCATCGTGGGGTTGCCTCGAACTCAGAGGGCCAACAACATGATTTGAGTAATCGTGGATAGACTGACCAAGTCTGCTCACTTTATTCCAATGAAATATACCTGGAGTAAGGCTGAGTTGGCGAAGTCATATGTACAAATTGTAGTCAAGCTGCATGGCATTCCCAAAGATATTGTCTCAGATCGTGACTCGAGGTTTATTTCTAGATTTTGGAAAGAGTTGCAGGCCGCGTTGGGCACACAATTAAAGATGAGTACCGCTTTTCACCCAGCTACAGATGGTCAGACTGTAAAACCCCTCGCGAAAGCGGGAATATAAAACATTCAAAGTACCAAAAATGCAGCGGAATTTAAACTTTTTAACAAAACTAAACATGCGAGGTGCTTTAGAAATCTAAACATGCGAAAGGCAAAACATAATTAAGTAATAAGTACGATACAAAGCAGCCCGGGATAGCATATCCCTACAGGCACAAAATACTGAAACGTAAGTCTAAGGTCTAGCTACACGTTAAGGTAAAAGTCAACGATGAAGGACCATCGCTCGCTAGCCTCAACGTAACCCCCTGCAATCAGCCTCATGTACCTACACACATACAACATGTGCGCCACAGTCAGTGGGGAGTGACTAGAGTGCTCCTAGCCACCTATTGTCAGTGACACACAACACATAAACATACAATATACTCCAGCATATATAAAACATGTGAAGCATACAAATCTCAATATCTCAACTTTCATAGCATCATGCAAATACCTACGCAAGGGCTCTCAACCAACTTCGGAAACTATTTGGAAGAAGAGCCGGTTTCCCTTCCGGTTGCCCGGCCGGGGGGTCTTTCAATCCAAACCATTTACGAAACCGGACTAAGAGTCGTCCAATGCCTTGGACGAACAATACTAAGATAACCAAAAGCTGTGACCTAATCCTAGTCAAAGTCTCACACAATACACCTCAAATACAAAGGCAAACAAGACTGTAACCTAATCCAAATTACAGTCCCACAACAATACATACCCCATAATCCAAAGGCAACACAGAACTGTAACCTAATCCAAATTACAGTCCTAACACAACATACCCCATAAACCAAAGGTAACACAGAACTGTAACCTAATCCAAATTACAGTCCTAACACAACATACCCCATAAACCAAAGGTAACACAGAACTGTAACCTAATCCAAATTACAGTCCTAACACAACATACCCCATAATACAAAGGTAACACAGAACTGTAACCTAATCCAAATTACAGTCCGAACACATCATACCCCATAATACAAAGGTAACACAGAACTGTAACCTAATCCAAATTACAGTCCTAACACATCATACCCCATAATACAAAGGTAACACAGAACTGTAACCTAATCCAAATTACAGTCCTAACACATCATACCCCATAATACAAAGGTAACACAGAACTGTAACCTAATCCAAATTACAGTCCTAACACAATATAATACATTCCAAACTGTAACCTAATCCAAGTCACAGTTCTACAACACATTTCACATCAAAACTATGACCCAAACCAAATCATAGTCCTACAATTTCAATACTGAACATACTCAATTTATAACTAGATATGCACGACGTATACTTAAACTAATACTTAATTGACCCCGGGAATTAAGCCGAGCGAGAGCCGGTTTCCCTTTCGGTTGCCCGACCGGGGGGTCTCTATCCTCACTCTATTCCCGAACCCAATATAGTGCCGCCCGAACCTCGGGGACTTCAAACAAGCATACGGAGCATACGCAAAAGGAATCAATACAATCCGACTTGAAAATCAAAAGGTATGAAGCAATTACTACGATCAGGGGCTCTCAGCCGGTTGGCCACAGGCGGCCGGTCACCCGGCTGAGAGTCCTTTACTCTCATGCCAAACAACAAACGAAACAACACAAAGGGCCTCCCAGCCGGCCGGCCGGCTGCCGGTCTACCGGCTGGGGACCCCCTTCACTTCTCTTCTCGCAGAAACCACAACAAAAGCACAAAGGGCTCCCAGCCGGCCGGCCGGCTGCCGGTCCACCGGCTGGGGACCCAAAACCCAAAATTCTCGCAAAACTCAATCAACACAAAAAGGGGCTCTGAGCCGGCTGGTCGGCCGCCGGTCTGTCGACCGGCTCAGAGTCTCTGAACCTCAAAATCGCCTATTTCGACAATCACTATACCATTCAATACCTTACAAATCCGTCTTAAACATGATTCTACGCAACAACACAACGTTTCCCACATGTATACAACATCAATCACACATAAGAACATGTATTCAAACAACCAATTCAAGAGTTAACAAGAAAATCCCAAATAAACTGGTCTTAACATGTATACTCCTAAATTCACTTTCTCATCAATTTCTTCCTCAAATCTTCACCAAAATCAGTTTATAAGACGTCACAAGAACATTAAAGAACTTAAGACTAAACTAACATTCATCAAACTCAACCAAAATCACATAAAGTGCTAATTTAGACAAAAGGCCGAGTTTCTCATTATCGTCACCTTTACTCCGCGAATGCTCCGGTTTACTCTTCAAGGATCACAAGCTCTTCCTCTGGGTTGTTATTAGCTCCACCTTCAAGCACAAAAACACGGATTAAAGTGATAATTTCGTGATTAAGGCAAAACAGCCCCGAAATGAAGTTTCACGAAATTGAAAACGAAAGTGATAGAAAGATCAGAAATCTCGCGAGGATTCCGAATATGTAACTTTTACCTCGATCCGAGTTCGGGAAGGCCTCGAGATGATGATTTAAAGCTTGAGAAATAAGATGAAAATGGAGTTGGGTTTATGTCAGTGAAATGAAAATATGGGGAGGTGTTGTGTCGATGGAAGCTTCCTTTTGAGGGTTTTAAGTTGTCCTTTAAGAGCTTGAGACGGGTTTGCTTTAATTAAGTGAAACGGAAATGTGAGGCGGGTTGATATTAAATAACCAAGGCATCTTAAGCTTAAATGGTTTTTAAGACGAACTTAACGAAAATCTTAAAAATATAAATTACGATTATTATTAAAATATTATTAAATTCCGTAAATTACTTTATTTTAAACAAAATACTCCTTACGAAAATACGGGATGTTACACAGACGGAAAGGACCATCCAGACCTTGGAGGATATGTTGAGAGCATGTGTGCTGGAGTTCGGGGGATCATGGGAAGAACGGTTGGGGCTGATAGAATTCTCATATAATAATAGCTACCATGCTAGCATTGGCATGGCTCCTTTTGAGGCTTTGTATGGGAGGAAGTGTCGGAGTCCGGTATGTTGGGATGATCATGCTGATGTCGTGGTCCTAGGCCCAGAGATGATTCAGGAAATGGTTGAGCAAGTCCAGATAATCAGACAGAAAATGAGGGCTGCCCAGGAGAGACAGAAGAGTTACGCAGATCTCAAGAGGAGTGACATTTCATTTGAAGAAGGGGAGAAGGTACTGCTGAAAGTATCCCCAATGAAGGGAGTGATGAGGTTCGGAAAGCGTGGCAAGCTCAGTCAAAAGTTTATTGGACCATTTGAAGTCTTGGACAGGATTGGGGAGGTGGCGTATCGATTAGCCTTACCTCCAGCCCTATCCAAGGTCCATAATGTGTTCCATGTATCCCAACTAAGGAGGTATGTGAGTGATCCTTCGCATGTGTTGAACCATGAAGAGATTGAGGTTGATGAGCAACTCGCCTATGTTGAGATCCCAAAGGAGATTCTCAATAGGAAGGTTCGCAAGACTCGGAATGGGGAGACATTGTTAGTAAAGGTCTTGTGGACCAACCATAACACAGAGGAAGCTACTTGGGAGCCGGAGGCATCCTTGAAGGAGCGTTACCCGCACTTGTTCGTTTGAGGTAAGTTACGCGGACGTAACTCTTTTTTTTAGTGGGGTAGAATGTAACATTTCCATGTTTCTAACACGAATAAGCAATGTTACTGGTATGTTTGTTTTGATATGAGTGAGTGAACTTCGGGTCGAAGTTCATTTTAAGGGGGGAAGACTGTAACGACCCGTATTTTTATTTAAATTATAATTAGTGTTACGGGTCGTTGTAATATAAACTTATAAACACTCGTATCATTATGTGCTTTTAGTAGGTGGTGGGTTTCGATTTGGGGATCTAAGTCATCAATTGTTGTTAATAGTAATGTGATGCTAGTGAGGCTCGATCCTAGGACCTTTAGAGACCCATCATTGGGCCTCGTTTTGCGTGCTATTATAGCAGCCCATTCGGATTTTTATGAGCAGCGAACAAGAGGTTGTTCTGCCGTCATATATACACATCAGAATCTACAACCCTAAACCCTACACAAACACAAGTGCATATACACTAAACCCTAGCCGTCACCACATAGAAGATTAAGGAGCCGCTCTTGGTGGTCGTACACTAGCTTAAGGTGGTTCGATTTAGCCGTGAAACTGGTATGCTCCCCACAAACGATTTTAATCCCTGCATAGTGTATAGTTTTGTCATCTGTTTATGCGATTATAAGCACGTTATGTCTTCGTTGTTCTTGCATAATTTTATATTACGTTGTATGGTGAGTTTATGTCAACCGTTAATTAAGGGTCGTTGGTTGTCGGAGACTGTCGTCGAGGGCGTTTAACACGGGGTCTGGAAAGGGTGATAAGACGTGTTTTTATATGAACCCAGTAGCTTACTTTTATTCGTGTTTTATATTGATCTGGGTGTGTTTGTTTTGGGTATTCGTGGAGGTATACAGGTGGTAATGGAGGGATGACAGGTGTGGTGGTCACGGTGGATAAGGGTGGCTGGTCGTGGTGGCATAAGAGGTTAAAAGGGGCGTGTCAGAGAGGCGTTTTACTGTTGTCTCTTATCTGGGTTTTCTGTGTCCGTGTACAGGGGTGTTGGGGGTGGTAACATCGTTGACTCGGGGGAGGTCGACACGATTTTACCACCGTGTCTTGGGAGTCTGGAGTTAGGGGAGAGTTTTGGTGGTCGAGTCGGGCGTGGGTGGTGGTTGTACCGGCGTCGTTTTGCTGTCAAAGACAGTGTGGTCAGAAAGAAGAGGGGAGAGTCAGGTCTGGTCTGGACTCTGGTTTAGACCGCCGACGGCCGGCGAGGAGGCTGCTGGTGGCCGTGGTGGTAGAGGATGGTTCTGGGTACCGGCGGTGGTGGCTGTAGGTGGTAGTCGGGTCGTGTCTAGGCGGGTGTGGGCTTTTGTTTACGCGGGTTAGTACTCGGGTTAGGACGTGTAATGTGTTGAGATTTTGGTATTATTATTATTATTATTATTATTATTATTATTATTTTCATTATTATTGGTATATGGTTATTAATTAATAATAGTATTTTGTTTATCAATTTTGTTGGGTATCTTAATTAATTAAGATAGTTTCTATATATAGGATTTGCTATTTTGGGTAATGTCTTTTAAGGGAAACTTTCCTTTTTAGGAAAGTGTGATAAAAGAATGTATATTTATGTTACGGGGTCTAGGGAAGTTATTAATTATACGATATATTTTTAGGTGGCATTTTTCGCGTGGAGCATTTTTAGTAGCGGTTGCTCATTGCCATCACCTACTGCAGTTTTGAGGTAGGGGAATATCTATGTTGTAATTGTGGTCTGACATGAGAACATTCGTTATCCGATTGATATATTTACTTGTGATATATAATGCGATTGATTGATTGTTGATTATTGTGGAGTACGGGGCTTGTGAAATGGGTCTTGTGATATGGGTCTTGTGTTATGGGACTTGTGATATGGCCATGGGAGGTGTGGTGTGTTGGAGGTGTGGTGGAGAAACGGTTGTTGAGAAGATGGAGGAATGTTTAATGTTTTATCTCACGTTTTGATTATATTACCTACTCAACCTCGTGTTGACCCTGTTTGTTTGATTGTGACTGCGTTGATCCAATTTATTGGGGAGTAGAATGACAGGTTTAGACTTGTGAATGCTGGAAGGGTGGAGAGGACTTGGACCAGACCTGTCTAGTGATAGCTCAGTCTTTTAGTTTATCACCGTACTTGAACTTTAGCTTTGGTTTACTCACAGTTGTAATACTTTTGAGACTTTTGGTTAACATTAATTTATTAAATAAAGTACTGTATTTCTTCCTTTGTTATCTACTACCTCGGGTAACCGAGTTGGTAACACCCTTGGTTATTTGGAGGGTCCTAGTTCAGGCCTCTAAATAAATGGGGGTGTTACAATACGTGATAATAATGGAGGCATTCACGTGGAATGTAAAGTCTCCCAAATCCAGATAGTAGATCTAATAAAGAGTCGGGATTCATGACGTTGAACAAACGTCGAATGATTTCAACTACTTCTTTCCTTAATTTGCGATGTTCTTCTCCTTTTGAGATGTAAGTATCTACAAACAAGAACATTTCAAAACTGATGGATTTTACCACAAAGGAAAAAAATAAGAAAAAAGGAAAAAAAAATAGAAAACTTTCTTTGTAAAATTAATTAAATTAGTAATAACATTACCAATTGTTGAATTGTTCGAAACCGGTGGACTCAACACATTATGTGCGTTTCCGGCTATGATTGAGATCAACATTGACAGTGGTGGTGAACAATGTAACATATTCATGTACACTGTTTTTGGCATAACTAAATTCAAACGAGCAACAAAGTTAAGGGCATCATCTCTTATCATGTCTATGCCTCTTTAAAAATCCCTAACTTTATCATCCCAATAAGTTATTCTCAAATACTCTTAATTTGGTACACCAACAAATGATATAAGAGTTAAAAAAAATTAAAAAAATTTGGATGTGATAATTTGTGACCTATAATAAAAAAATAATTTGTTGGATGTGATAATTTGATGAAAAATGTATATTATTACTTATTTATATAGACAAAAACCACTTCTCCAATCTCATCAGTAATCTGAATAGACCAATCATAATAAAGCAGTTGAGATATCCTTTATTCAACCTTATCCAATCTTGTGTTGTTGTAACTCGGAATATTATTGAGCTTATTTACTAACGTAATGAATTGTATACTTTATTCATGTGTTAGATTTATTTACGTAATTTAAGTTTACGTGTTCAATTTATAATTTAATCAGTTTAATTTAAGTGTTATAAATCATCACTTATCTATATACTCTTTTGTTTCAATTTTATTCAACTACGAAATTTAAGAGCTCATTGGAGAACGATATCTAATATAGTAGATAAAAATTTACAAGTAAAACGAACAGTAATTTTGTCAAAATATGTCAACTATTAATAACTATTTGTAGAAAGAAGAATTATCGTATACCTATTTTTTTCAAATAACAAACTATGTTTTAATTATTACAGGAATAGAGCTTTACATAAAGAAGAAATAACCCAAAAAATCATTACCAAAGTTTATATAATTCCGAATATATAACGTCATCACAATAAAATGCCACAAATTTACACATTTCTCACTTATAGGCTATAGCGCTGTGTGTGTTCATACTCACAATTCCGCTAATTGTTTTGATCCTCAACTTTACGCATATTCATATCCATTGTTATAATTTTTCAAACCTCTTCATTTCCTCTTTCTTCAAGTTTCACCCAGTATGTACCTTATGATTTGATATGCTTTAACGTCTTGTATATTTATTATAAATACCAAACTAAATTAAGTTACTATGTACACTAACGGTGAGTCAATGTGCAAATAAGGAGTTCTTTCTATTTATCCTACTTATTTACCTTATATATTTCCGTAAATGAGTTTAGACGTGTAACAATCTTCTGATTATGGAGTTTGAAATACTAATGAGGTAATTTATACTGGGTTTTATTTTGATGGATTGTGCATAAGCAAACGTATAAAAAATCTATTTATTTAAAAGGTGGTATTTTAATGAATTTCACTTCATCTGTCATTGCTTCCTCACACAATCTATATATCCTGACCAGTGAAAGCAAGCCTCATGAGGGGGTCGATTTGGAAGTCGATTAACTCCACCTTGGAGCACGAATTGACACCCAAATCCATTAGCTCAATCCTGGTTAACCCTGTTCTGGGGTGGTTAAGCGTACCGGTATAACAATAATAATATTTACGGGATTCCTGAGATTCAACACTTTTAATAGACGAAATGTCCTCTCAAAATTCTAACTATTATAAACATCCTGGTTGGTAGCCTAAATACATTTTCACAAACCTACGTTTTGGACAAACATAATACTTCAACTCTCTATATCTCTATTCTTTTAAAATTCTCCATCTTTTTCTCAAATATCTCTGAAAGGAAACATCCATTTTAGATCAATCTCGAATACGGGATCACGAGGACGAACGAATGTGAGATCGATAACCTGTAGCCACCATTCACCCTCAAACGGAAAGACGCTCGTCACAAAAAACACGGCAACACCTCTCCTACATCCATTTACTACTTTTAAAGTAAGTATTGAATACTTTAATCTATTCAATCATAGATAGTATAATGACTAATTAAATGAATTGTGCATAAATTTATATTTGTTACATTGAGACTATTAGATATGCAGTCACCTGATTTGTAATAGATTTTATCTTGAAAAAATGGTTTAGTTGTGAAACTAGAACAAAGTTAATTAGTATGATTGAAATTAGTGGTAACTGGTTCTGTTCCGCGTGAATCAAACGTTTAGGTATTGTCGATTAGTTATTGCATTACAATGTGGTTAATTGTTGTAGATAATAGTACTGTGATAGTTGTAGTAGTATCCCTCAAACTTCCTTAAATTTGGGTGTTTATGACTTCCCTGTGATTTCATATTTTTCGATCTGTTAGTCAGTCATTTGAAGTTTCTGATTCTTTAATTGTCATGTTAAACAAATGATGGAGACGGGGGTAGTATATAGTGGAATGATGAAAATTGTAATAGTACTCATCGCATTTGTTGAAATCAGGCCGTTTATGACTTCTCTGTGATTTTGTATTTTCCGCTCTTTCGGTTAATCACTTTAAGTTCCTGGTTATCGACTTGTCATGATAAGCAACCGATGGAAACAGAGATAGTAGATAATAGAATTCTGAACGCTGTATTAGTATACCTCAAACTTCCTCAACTTTGGGATTTTGTGGCTTCTCCGTGTTTTTCAATTTTTAGTTCATTGAGTTTATTGCTTTAAGTTTTAGCTTCTCGACATATAATGGTGGTGTTTTAATGCATGGGACATGCGCGTCGGATAAAAATATAGGACCAGACAATAGAACAAAGATAAAAGAAGGTGATAGTCTAAGGATATGAAGGTCGAGTAGAGCTTACAACCTTCACTGCCGACTGCCTAATTGCTACTTTTGCAAGGTGTTACAGTGTCTCTTACATAGTCTTATTGTAGTTGATTCGATTGCAATTGCAACACAACTGTGAGAAGAGATAGCTCACTTTGTGAGGCCAAAGAAGGTCTACTTGTTAGTCTTGTTAGCATTATGCTAGATGTGCAGGTAATTATATACACATGAATATTTGCGACTGGCGTACAAATATCACGCTCAGCGCTACACCTACTGCACCCATACTGAACTAAAGTATCATTGACGAATCTAACATTGAATAATTAACCGGTGAAGTTTTAGAATGGTTGAAGCTTATGCCATGTGGTTTCATGTCATGCAGATATCATACCTCTGATTAGTAGCAAACATCTCATGTCATGCGGATAGCATACCTCTGATCAGTAGCAGTCAAATAACAAAAAAAATAAACCAATATGACATTATGCATAAACCCAGCATTTATCTAAGCCATAACTGTTTTATTCTGTTTTAAGTCTATAACTTCAATGTATAGTTTTTGCAGCTAAATAGGTATGCCTCCCTGTAAGGGTGTTGTTTACTTTAACAAAGAAGACAGGCGTGAGTTTGAGAATGACTACATACGATGGAAAAAGGAGCAGTACATATTTAAATCATTGTTCAAGACACAGTATGTGCTGCAAGAGACGACAGTAGGCAATCAAAATAACCATCTATTGCTCAGTTCTGATGAGTTAATGACCAGCATTTTTGAAAGACTCAGTCACGAGGACAAACGTAGTATGTCTGAAGTGTGCAGAAAGTGGGCTTCTTTATTTGCAGTTGGAAAAGATACATCTAAGATGGCAGCTGATTATAAGAGTCAGGTGAAGAGTGAGCGAAGGGATGGGTTAATAGTTAGGTCAAGGGAGGATCGTGTGTTTTCTATCCAATGTAGCTGTCTTGATTTACCGACCAAAGAAGCAAGGTATATCTATCATGTTTGGATAGAGGGAAACATAGACATGAATGATGTCACTGTTCATGACGATGGCCCTTTTAATATATGTTCAGAAGATGAGGCGTACTACGATTCAGATTAGTAAGCCAAACGCACTAGGTTTAATGCAATAATGTTGAATTGTAAGCTGAACTAATGTAGACCAAAAACTCTTAATTGAAGCTTTTCTTAAATGACACCGAAAAAAATGGGTATAAACATGTTACATATTATCGTATATTAAATTGTGCCGAGATTTAGTACATTCAAATATGCTAAACTTGTGTTAAATTTCTATTGTGCATTTGTTCTTCAATTATAAACTCCTGTTTTGTAAGGGTGGGTTATTATCTATAGTAATTCTTTAAATTGGTACGTTCGAAGTAATCGATCAATTTGAATAAGGCCCCGTTCTTTTGAACTTATTTTTGCTTAACTTAACTTAACTTAACTTAACTTATTTTTTCTGAATTTTTCTGAACTTAACCTATATTTGCTGAACTTAACTTATTTTTGCTGAACTTTTCTGAACTTATTTTTGCTGAACTTAACTTAACTTATTTTTTCTGAACTTAACTTATTTTTGTTGAACTAGTCTGAACATATTTTTGCTGAACTTAACTTATTTTTGCTGAACTTTTCTGAACTTATTTTTGCTGAACTTAACTTAACTTATTTTTTCTGAACTTAACTTATTTTTGCTGAACTTTTCTGAACTTAACTTATTTTTGCTGAACTTAACTTAAATTAAGCAAAAATAAGTCCAAAAGAACAGGGCCTAAGTCATAGTTCAATATTGAAGGAGAAAGACATTTTAGGATTGTAAGCCGACATTTGTTATAAATATGGTTTTATCAAGACAATTTCTCCATTACATATATATCTTAGTTATGATCACATAATTTATACGAAGTACCTGATAGATGTACTATATCATTATAATCAAATATGCAAAATTATTTTTTGATAAAAATAATTCCACATTAGATTATCACCCCGAATGGATACGACATAAACAAATGACTGAACTATGTTAAAATTACGAATATCAAATTAATTATGGATTACGTTCATTGGAAGTCCGCGCGCATCGCGCGCGGAGTAACAACTAGTTGAGTCAAATGTATAATGCGAAAATAAAAGCCTTTATTTTATTGAAGTTTAAACTTGATTTTCCGAATAAAGTAGCATGAAAAAATATGTGGATTTTGCCATGTGATTAGACTAGCCGACTTCACTATACATCAAACCATCGCTATATATATACACGTATTTTGTATATCTATTCGAAGATTAATCTAATATAAATAAAGTACCGAAATAGTGCCAAAATTTATAAACTCCCAAAAACAATGACAATCGACAACCGAATCGTTGGTCCTAAAAAATAAAAGATAATAAAATAACGGTGACCATTAAAATTCGAAATAGCGACATATCCGTGTCCCCGATTCAAGATACGTGGTTCAGGACCACGCATGTACACTTATCATTGGTACACATTTTAAGAACACTCCATTTCTGGCACATATTATAATCTCACTAGGAAGATTCATGCACAATACTCGTTTTGTACTTTTTTTTTAATACGGGATATGAAACGAATTTAAATATTACCGGATAGTATTAATACGAATATAATCTTGATATTTTTTGAGAGTTTGTTTCTTTTGGTTTGTTATTTATTTGTCATGTCGTAAATTTAAGGCAAATACCTGATTATTTATCAAGAAAGGAGAATTGGCGTGATAGTTTTTCATAAAGATCCCTAAGACCATTCCCAAGTAAGGTCGATTGGGGGGTCGATTTGGGGTTGAGTCAAGTTAATTGTAATTAAGAAATTGATTAGAATTGACTCAAGTCAATTTGAGTCACAAATCGACCCAATTTGAGGTAAATTGACTCACCAATCGACCTCATACGTGGCACATTTTAATTGGTTTCAACCATTTAAGAAAAAAGAAAAAAAAAGAAAAGCTAAAAAAGTGATTGTTTGGGAGGGTTTATTGACCTGGGTCGTGACTTTCTGCTTGGGAGGGTTTAATTGGTCAAAGTCAATAAGGAGAGATTAAGGTCTAATATACAATTGACCTGATTAAATTGACTTGTTGCTTGGGAATGGTCTAAGAGCAATAACAATAGTCGTTTTTTTGTTTTGGGTTGTCATTAAAAACTAAAAAAAAGTTATTTTACTCTAAATAAAAGTTTGTTCTTAATTCTAGAAACTTAATTATAAAATAAAATTCCATTTGTACCTATTGAAATTGGGAGCGTAATTAATATATCTCAGACATATGTTGAAATTCTTTTAAATTTAAATAATTCATATTTTCAACTAAAAAATTAGGATAATGAGAAGTGAGATCCATTTAAGAACTTTATATAAAAGTCATTTATTGTAGATAAAAATTCTTAAATAACGAAATTAGTGAAAAATGACATGTCTAATAACCCTCTTTACTTACCTCTTTATTTCACGTCTTCTCAAAATGACGAATTTTATCGGTAAGAACTGAGAATAGGTATTGGGTAATATAATATATACGAGTAATGCATTATTAAATTGCGTGTAATAAATCTCCTATATAATTCACACTTAAAACATTCCATTGAATGAATCATTCAACTTTTGAGGGAATAAAAAAGCTTCACCTCTTCCCTTCATTTCCCTTTATTTTTAAAACAAAATAAAATAAAGGACTGCATCAATTACTTAAGCGTGTTGAGATTAATTTCCAAATATTCCACTATATATAATACTTAATCTATGATTACAATTGAAGCTTCATTAAATCTCTGAAACCACCTAGAAGCTCAGCTTTATTTCTTATTGTCTGTGTATGTCTTTTATTCTCATACTTGATTCAATTTTGTAAAGTTTATAACTTGTTATCACAATATCATTATACACAAATATATTTTGTACAGCGGTTTTACATAAACATTATTGTATTACCGCAACATATCTTACATAACTACCATTGTCAATTTCTGATATTAGTTATACTTTCTTTTGTGTGCCTATCTTGGTAATAAAAGTAGATAAAACCATCTTATACAAAACCTTTTTTTATTATAATCTAATCTTTGGTTGCTATATAATTTGTGGGTATTCTCTCATTATTTTTTGTGATGAGAAACCCTAAATTAAGAGTATTGTTCAGTATAATTTCTGCCATAGTGTTGGTCACACTATTGTATGATTCTTCAGTAAGTGGTAAATGGAATGTGATTCATGAAAATGGGTTCAAATATGGTTGGGTTATGCAAGAATTTGTTGGTCCTTCATTAAATGTTAATAGCACAAAAGATATTAAATTGAATGATTTACAAATATGTGATGAATTCTTTGATCACAAAGGGTACAAAAGTAGTTGTGATTTCTTAATTGCAAACCCAGATTGTACTTCAGGTGGGTTTTTCAATTACATCAAATTTTTCTACTGTGATTGTCAAAATTACTCCTTTTTGGGATACTTAGTTCTTGGTTCATGGCTTGCTGTACTGTTCTATTTACTGGGTAATACAGCATCTGATTACTTCTGTTGTTCATTGGAGAATTTATCTACCCTTCTCAATATGTCCCCTACTATTGCTGGGGTGACTTTACTCCCTTTAGGAAATGGGGCATCCGATGTTTTCGCTAGCATTGCCGCTTTCATGGGGACGGGGTCTGGTGATGTTGGATTGAATGGTGTTCTGGGTGGGGCTGTGTTTATTACCTGTATAGTTGTGGGAGTTGTTTCCTTGAGTGTAGCTGATAAAAGGGTTCAAATTGATAAGAAATGCTTCATTAGGGATCTTGCTTTCCTTCTAATCACCATATTAGCTCTTACAATAATGATGATTATCGGCAAGGTGACAATTTGGGGTGCTATCGCTTTCCTCTCAATCTATGTGGTTTATGCTGTGTATATTACTGTCAATGAGATCCAAAGGGAAAAGGGCACCGGTTTCCAATCCGCTGGTGTTGCACCATTGCTTCCTGTGGTTGAAAGTGAGTCTATCAATGCTTCATTACTTAGTCTTGATAGTCATGGTGACTCACATGATCATTTGCATAAGAAGGGCCATTGGATTTGGGATAGTAATTTCGCTTTCTACTCCGATTATATTAAGGCCACCCCAGAGGATTGCCATACAACTGTGTGGGGTTGGTCTAACGAAGAACAACAGTCTGCCATTTCCTTTTCAAACCTCTGTTGGTTGCTTGAGATACCATTGAATATTCCTAGAAGGTTAACAATCCCGACTATTGATGAGTGTCGTTGGTCTAAGATCTATGCGATAGCCAGTACATTTTTAGCCCCCATACTTTTAGCGTTCTTATGGAACACTAGGGAAAATATTGACCCTTTAAGTGGGAAAATTGCATACTTCATAGGGTTCGGTACTGGATTTGTTCTCAGTATTCTGGCTTCATTGTACACTAAAACCGAACACCCACCTCGTGAATTCTTGTTCCCATGGATATTTGGTGGGTTTTTGATGAGTATGATCTGGTTTTACATTTTGGCTGACGAGCTTGTCTCTCTGCTTGTCTCATTAGGGACCATATTAGGCATCAACCCATCTATGCTTGCCTTAACTGTATTGGCATGGGGGAATTCGATGAATGATTTAATGTCTAATACAGCATTTGCAATGAACGAAGGAAATGGTGTACAAATTGCAATGTCAGGCTGTTATGCTGGTCCTATGTTTAACACATTGATAGGGTTGGGAGTTTCATTGGTGCTTGGAACATGGTCCATGGGTTCCGAACCATATATAATTCCACGAGACGCAGGTTTGTTTCTGACAGTGGCATTTCTCACGGCTGGTGTCATATGGGCGCTTGTTGTATTGCCCAGAAGTGATATGCGCCCGAATAAGCTTTTGGGAGTGGGTCTGATTATAATCTATGTCCTGTTTCTTTCTATCAGGATCAGTATGGCAATAGGAATTGGTTCACTAAGTATCTTAGGTATCGGATCATCATAGAGACCGTAAGTGTAGTCTCAGTATTAAGGTGTATATATTTATCATGTTTGTACAGTTTAATTGTGTGAGTATATGATTATCTGCTTTAGTATTGGAATTAGCATTTGATGCCAGGCAGAGGATCATATCTGTATTGTACAAATCAATTTTCTTGTGTATAAATTACTCCTAGTTCATTTTATTGAGTTCAGTTGCAGAAAGATCAATATTCACCTCTTCTTTGATCTGACATTTGACTTATTGGTTACACTTTTCACTTTACCTCTCTAAGGGTCTCTAAGGGTGTGTTTGGATTGAGAGAATTGGAGGGAAGGGGAGGGAAGGTAAAGGGAGGGAGTATTCAATTTTCATTGTTTGGTTACAATATATTGAAGGAGGGAAATGAAAGGTGAGAGAAATGAGAAGATTCAATTTTCCTTCATTAGACCAAACTCTAATCTCTACATTGTTGCCAAGATGTGGAAGGAAAACTCTCCTTCGACTCTTATTTTAGAATGATATGACTAAAGACTCCTCTAATATAATAACTTAACTCTCTTCATCCTCCAACTTACTAAAATTACCTTCTTCCCTATCCTCCTCCCTTTTATCTCTACTTTATTTTTGCTATCCAAACAACCCCTCTTCATTCCCCCTCCCTTTCCTTTCTTTCCATTTCCCTTCCCTCCATTCCCCTCCCCTTACTTTCCCTCCCAATTTGTGTTTGGATTGAGAGATTTGGAGGGAAAAAGAAAGGGGAGAATGTAGGTGATTTAAAATCACTTGTTTGGATAGAAGTTGAGGGTAGAGGAAAATGGAGGGGGATAAATTTAGAAGGATCTATTTTCCCTCCACCAAACCTAATTAAAATATTTCCACATTAGGCAAAATTTGGAGGGAAAATGTATCCAAACAACCACATTCCTTTCCCCCTCCCCTTCTCTTCTCTTCTCTTCTCTTCTCTTGTTTCCCCTTCCCTCATTCCCCCTTCCCTCCCTTTCCCTCCATTTTTGCTTTCCAAACACACCCTAAGACTCCGTTTGGTTACAATTTTGGGAGGGAAAGTGAGGTGAGGGGAGGGGAGGTGAGGGAAAATAAATTGAGGTTGTTTGGATAACAAAATTAATGAGATGAAAATGGAAGGGGAGGAAGGAAGGGGATGGTATAATGGAGTAAGATTATCCAAGAAAATATGACTGACATAATTAAATGAAGGTTCAAATGAAGTTTTCTTTTCAAATCTTGCCTCCCTTGGAAAGATTTTTGTTTGTTCTAAGGAGACAAATTACATTCCCTTGTTTCTTTTCCCTCTCATTTCCTTCCCTCCATAAATTTTATCCAAACAAAGTAAAATAAATCCCTCCATTTTCCTCCCCCGATTTCCCTCCAATTCTCTCAATCCAAACTAGACCTGATCATGGGCCGGGCTCGAGCTACATAAACGAACCAAATGTATGGGTCGGGCCTGGCCGGACCGAAAAGGTGGGCCATATTCTTTGGCTCAAGCCCATAATTGTCCGGGCTATAATGGGCCTCGGGCCAAAATGGGCCAAAACGGGCCAAAATAATACAATACGAAATAATCAACAAAATGGATATTTGAACAAACTATTAGTAAGGAAATAAAATTTTCAAGTCTTAGGTGGTTGACTTCTAGTGTTCTACTCTTTTGGTTAGTAGAACAATACCATAGTACCATACATAACTCATGAGTTGACAAAAAATTATTAGTACACTTACTAATTAAAGTTGTACGATAAAAATATAAAAATATCCGCAAAGTTGATAATTCAATGCATTAGTGATATTAAATTATTAGCGTGATCTGATATACGATTCCAACTTTTGAACTTTTATTTAAAAATAATAATAATTTCGGGTCGGCTCGGGCCAAAAATCGGGCCTTTAGGATGGCCAAACCCCGGCCCTATATTTATAACGGGCTTCTTTTGGGCCGGACAACCGGCTTTTTGGGCAAACTATAAGGTCCAAACCCGAGAAAAAATTGGGTTGGGTTGGGTCGGGTCGGGTCGGGCCATCGGGCCTGGGCCATTTGATCAACTCTAATCCAAACAAAGCCTAAGGGTGTGTTTGGATAACAAATTGGGAGGGAAATGGAAGGGAGGAGAGGGGAGTGAATGGAAGGGAAAAGGAAAGAAGGGAAAGGGAGGGGGAATGACGAGGGGTTGTTTGGATAGCAAAAATAAAGTAGAGATAAATGAAGGAGGATGGAGGAAGAAGGTGATTTTAGTGATCGAGTTGGAGGATGAAGGGAGTTAATTCATATTAGAGGAGTATTTGGTCCTATCATTCTTAAATAAGAGTCAAAATAAAGTTTTCCTTCCAAATCTTGCCAACAATCAAGAGATTATATAGTTTGGTCTAATGGAGGGAATTTGAATCCTTCTATTTCTCTCATTCCATATATTGTAACCAAACAATGGAAATTGAATCGCTCCATTTCCCTCCCCTCCCCTCCCCTTCCCTTCAATTCTCTCAATCCAAACACAACCTAAGAATAACATTACCAGTAAAACTCACCAAAATGTTAAAATCCTGCCACGTCAGTTTTCCACTAACTTTATTATTATTCTATTGTTCAGACCACTTCAGATTCACCTCAGACTTTATATATTATCCCTCAGACTCACCTCAAATTCTACTTTTCCACTACCATTTTCTTATCGGGTTTTAGATAAAAATGAAAATAATAATACTTTAACATATGGTAGTCATTTATTGGTTGTCATTTATAAAACGGTAAGGTCAAGACTTTTGTAGAGTCTCAAGTTAAGTCTTAGATTTCCAAGACTCTATGTAAGACTTTGTCAAGACTTGAGTAAATTATCGGACCAAGAGAATGGAGCCAAAACAGACCCGTGCTGCACCGTGTGAAGGACAATAACAACTTCTTCGGGCTCGCCAAAATCAGAACAATGGTTCTGCATATCTCGACTATTGTAGGACGGAAATTCATGCTCAATAAACGTCACATCCCTCGACGCGAAATACTTCCCTATCTCTAAATCATACAACTTCCATCCCTTCTTTCCGAATGGATAACCAATAAAAACGCAACGTCGACTTCGACTATCAAATTTGTCACTTGGAGCCATATTTTTAGCATAACACAAACAACCAAAGACACGAAGCAAATTAAAATTTGGAGCACGACCATACAATATTTCATAAGGAGTTTTATTTTCAAGAATTCGAGACGGTGCGCGATTAATTAAATGAGCGGAAGCAAGAAAACCCCCCCCCCCCTCCAAATTCAAGAGGCATACAACTTTGAAACCGTAAAGCACGGGCTACATTTAAGATATGTCTATTCTTACGATCCACCCTAGCATTCTGTTGGGGCGTCTTTATCATCGAGGTTTCATGAATGATCCCATTTTCTCGAAAATATGGAACAAGAGGAAGCAATGTGGTCCATTATCACTTCTAACAACTTTAATGTGAAGATTAAATTGCCGTTTAATTAAAGCGAAAAATTCTTTCATTAAACGAGTAACTTCATCCTTAATATGCATCAAATATACCCATAAACAACGGGAAAAATCATCCACAATAGCAAGAAAGAACCGAGACCCATACGAACGATTTAGGTGATAAGGTCCCAAACATCAACATGAATTAAATCAAACAAATAAGAGGCTTTATTATTGCTCAAAGGAAATGATTTACGAGTTTGTTTTTCCCTAAAACAAATGTCACACGACTTAATAAAAGCATCGTCTTTATTATGAGAAACCTGAGGTAAGAACTGCATAACTTGTAAAGACGGATGACCCAAGCGCTCGTGTCATATCTTAATACTTCCGGTGCCTTGAAATATTTGTATACTTCCCAACTAAAAAATATAGGATTATAACGAAATTAAAAGATACGATTTATAGTCATAAACGAATAACGATATACAAAGGTAAAAGATTAAGAATCAACATTTGGTCCCCGCAATAAGGCCTAAGAACAGATATCAAAGTAGATATCCTTCTAATCGTTACACCCAAGATGCTCCGAGAAATACCTTTCCTTGAGCTAGAAACTTAAAAATTACTGTTAATTTTTGATGTGAATGATGGACGTGAGAGGAGGGGAGTCGTGCAGTTGTGAGAGGCGTTCGATTCTCCTTCAGCCGTGTGGTCTCTCTTTCTTTTAATAAGAAAAGAGTTCCTCTTATTCCCAACTGCTAACCGACTTGTAGAGTTTAGATAGAATTTATCAAATCACTATTTGAGTTTACCTACAACTCTCCAATCAACCGCTTGAGTAACAACTGACCGAGCACACTCCAAACGTGTGAGTGTGTGGGCCGTGTACCACAATTGATAATCTTATCAGATTCGGTTGTTGGTCTCATGTTATATAATGTTTTATCTGTATAAATTGCTAATTAAATATTTAAATATAACTGTTTATATTTAATTACATTATTTAATCATTATTAAATAGTTACATTATATATACCTCAATTAGATATAACATTTTATATCTAATTACGAATTAACATTTTAATTCGTCTTAGCTAATATTATTTAATCAGTATTAAATAATTGTATCATCATTACATTGACTAACTTTTTAGTCGTATAAGGCATCAATATGATTATATTTTCATTTAATCATATCTCTCAGAATACATTTAAGATATGTCTATTCTTACACTCCACCCTAGCATTCTGTTGGGCGTCTTTATCATCGAGGTCTCATGAATGATCCCATTTTCTCGAAAAATGGAACAAGAGCAAGCAATTTGGTTCCCTTATCACTTCTAACAACTTTAATGTGAAGATTAAATTGCCGTTTAATTAAAGCGAAAAATTCTTTCATTAAACGAGTAAATTCATCCCTAATACGCATCAAATATACCCATAAACAACGGGAAAAATCATCCACAATAACAAGAAAGAACCGAGACCCACACGATCGATTTGGGTGATAAGGTCCCCAAACATCAACAAGAATTAAATCAAACAAATAAGAGGCTTTATTATTGGTCAAAGGAAATGATTTCCGAGTTTGTTTTGCCCTAAAACAAATGCCACACGACTTAATAAAAGCATTGTCTTTATTATGAGAAACCTGAGGTAAGAACTACTCCATAACTTGTAAAGACGGATGACCCAAGCACTCGTGCCATATCTCAATACTTCCGGTGCCTTTAACCACATTGACACGTTTTGACTCATCCATCGACAAGATCGAGGTACAGTCCGTCAACAAGCTTCCCCACCCCAATCCTCGTCATCGAGATAAGGCCCTGGATAACACGATTGGAATTAGTAAATTCAATCTTTAATTTCCGTGACAATAATAATTGAGAAACAGAGAGAAAATTACAAGCAAACCTGGGAACAAAAAGCACATCATGTAATATAAGTAAGGTATTAATACGTGTTTTGCCTTTGTGCGTTGCTTTCAAACGTTTACCATTAGGTAAACCAACTTCGAGCGGCTATATTACATCAAACGAATCAAACAAACCCATATCTCCACACACATGGGTGGAGGCACCCGTGTCAATAATCCAAGTCGAAATTAGCTTACCATTGAGACAAGCAAAATTAGTTTCAAGAGTGGTCTCACCGGTTGATGTGCTCACAGTCGCGGCCATGGCTCCACTGGAACTAGACCCTGCTACTGTCCCATCATCATCACGACCCCCAGGCTTTGGTGCTCGTCCCTTATATCCATATTTTTCCCAGCAACGGTCTTCCGTATGACCGATTTTTGTGCAGTGCGTACAAGTGAAACGAGAACGCCCCTGCTTTGAACCAGTCCCTTCGCGGCCGGGCACTGCAAAAGCCATGGCTGTATTGGGCTCGACTTGTCGTTGGGTAATAGTTCGCATCTCTTCCTCCTGCACAATAGGAAAATACACCGAACGCAGAGACGGTAGAGGTTCAACCCCTAAAATTGACGAGCGAGCATTAACATAACAAGCCTCGAGACCCATCAGAAAATTACGAGTCTCGCGTCTTTTGCGCAGTGTGACAAATAAACCACACTTGCATCCACTGCAAGTACACGAAGGGAGTGCATCATAATCATTTAGATCCTCCCATATTTTCTTTAATCGACAATAATAATACTCCATTATAGTCTCACTAGATTTTTGCTTACAGTCGGAAATATCAGATTCTAATTGATACTCCCTCCATTCATTTCCACTTTGCACTTATTCCATTTCCGTCCATTCGATTCCACTTTGCACCTTTCCTTATTTGGACAAAAAAAAGACCAACCTATCCTAATTAATATCTCATATTTACACATTGTGCCATTGTGACCCCACTCTAACCCAACATAAAAGAAACACCCCTAATCCATCTATTCCATCTTAATCCAACCCAAATCCCCCTAACCATTCCCTCCAAATTTTAAGCCCAATTAACTAACCCAACAATACCAAATTTGAAAACCCATCTTCATCCCCAACCACCCACATTCAATACCCATTCGATACCCCATTCAAACCCATATTCTGGAAGCTTCCCATTAAATGTTGTTGACGGTTTCAAAACCTTTAGGGTTTGTAAACATTACTCTCATTCCTCATTGTAGCCGCTCAAATCGTCTCTACCTCTCTACATCTCCCTCTTCCGCTCTCTATCTAAAAAAACCACTTGAAACCCTACATCAATTTCACTATACATCAATATCTCCATTTCACATCTCCTTCAACCACTTCCATCTTATCATTTCTTCTGATTTCAATTTGTTGTTGTTCTTATGAGTAATTCTTCATCTTATTCTGTTCATCAACACGATATTTCTGATGAAGATGATCTAACCGTTGGATTCTCTTATCCAAGCACTATTGTACCGAACTCTCTTGACCCGACTGATTTTGGGTCAGAGGTACCGGATTCGCTGTTGACAGTGACAGTTTGGTTGTCGGAGGTGCTACATGTGTTAATGATGATGATGGTGGTGATTTTGATGAGGCTAGGGTTAATAATGTTGGTGGATCTGTTGTTAAGGATGATAAAAATGCCAGATCTGGTGTTATTCCTGTTGATGACGTTGATTTACGTCTTCAATCACCAAGCTTTTTGAAGTTTCAAGCTTATTTTGATGAGGCTAGGTATTTCTTTGTTTTAATTTACTTTTTTTGTATGTTGGTTATTGATTTTTTTGAGATTGGATTGAATTTGTATGTTGGTTATCGATTTTTTTCAGAGTTTGTTAGTTTGATGTGACTTCCATTAAAATTGGTATTTTTGCATACATTCTGATTAACATTTTTAGCCCTTTTCAAAATTTGTGATTGTTTATATTTTGTTTTTACAAGAGTTTTATGTGATCGTTAAGTATCATCTAAGATGAAAATATCCCTTATCTTTGATGTTTGTTAGCTTAATTTATTTGCACCTTTTCACCTTTTTTAAATTAATATTATGGGTTTGTTGTAGATCCTTACTTGAATACGGATGCCGGGACTATGTCACCCTTTGAACACGGTGAATTGTTTGTCTTAGATGATGGTGGTGAGGTAATCTTCAACATTATCCTTCTTTTCTGGTTGTGTAGTCACCTTTTTTTATTTTTAATTTAGTTTTTGTCTATGCCACTTCTTAAATGTCAATTGGAAGATTATATCAGATTTGGACTTAGGTTGATGTTGCTGTTGTTAATTAATTTCTTTTTATTTACCGGTAATTCGGTTTATGGTGATTATCATTCTGACTTATTCATACTTATAACATGACTTGTGATGTTTGTAAGTTCATCTTTAGTGACTGTTCTTCTGATTTCAGCCTCTTACCATGATTTTGTGTCTTACTTAAGCCGTTACTTATGACTGTTTTATGATAAATCAAACTTATTCATACTTATAACATGACTTGTGATGTTTTTAAGTTCATCTTTAGTGACTGTTCTTCTGATTTCAGCCTCTTACCATGATTTTGTGTCTTACTTTTGCCATTACTTATGACTGTTTTATGATAAATCAAACTTATTCATACTTATAACATGACTTGTGATGTTTTTAAGTTCATCTTTAGTGATTGTTCTTCCGATTTCAGCCTCTTACCATGATTCTATGTCTTACTTATGCCATTACTTATGACTGTTTTATGATAAATCAAACTTATTCATACTTATAACATGACTTGTGATGTTTTTAAGTTCATCTTTAGTGATTGTTCTTCCGATTTCAGCCTCTTACCATGATTCTTTGTCTTACTTATGCCATTACTTATGACTGTTTTATGATAAATCAAACTTATTCATACTTATAACATGACTTGTGATGTTTTTAAGTTCATCTTTAGTGACTGTTCTTCTGATTTCAGCCTCTTACCATGATTCTATGTCTTACTTAAGCCATTACTTATGACTGTTTTATGATAAATCAAACTTATTCATACTTATAACATGACTTGTGATGTTTTTAAGTTCATCTTTAGTGACTGTTCTTCTGATTTCAGCCTCTTACCATGATTCTATGTCTTACTTAAGCCATTACTTATGACTGTTTTATGATAAATCAAACTTATTCATACTTATAACATGACTTGTGATGTTTTTAAGTTCATCTTTAGTGACTGTTCTTCTGATTTCAGCCTCTTACCATGATTCTATGTCTTACTTAAGCCATTACTTATGACTGTTTTATGATAAATGATCCTAATCTATACTTATAACATGACTTGTGATGTTTTTAGTGCATCTTTAGTGACTGTTTACGCTGATATTGGAGTTACATGTATTCATATCTTCCTTACTCTAATTTAGCTGCTGTTTTCACATCATTCATGCTTGTATTAGGAAATAGACTTTGCTCGATGATGAAAAGCCTTCATTGTTTGAGAGTAAAGTTCAGTATCGTGCTTAGTTGTCTGGCCAACCCAATAAAATAGTATTGCCACCACATGGTCTACCAATGTCTGAGTGTGTGTGCTTGTTCAAATGAGTTGAACCTATCCGTGTTTGCGACAGCCAAGAAATCAGGGTCGTTGTTGTTGATATGAGGTCTTGCGTTATCTTGTTGAATGAATATATGCTTGCTAAGACATTCTGGCCACTTTGTCTTGATTGCAGGAATAATTTGTTCTATTATGCATTGTTTTGTTACTTGCTTTGTTATTGAGTCGATTGCCTTTGTTTCTAAAGTCCCCCTTGGCCTATTTCTACTTGATCTGACTGCTGGTAGTTGTCGTGTAAACGGAAACATTCCAATTTTCCCGTCAAATAACAACTCCCCATCCTCCGAATACACTGGTCTGCTCACTGCACACATGAACATTACTTTCGTAATGTACCTTTTAGACTGGCAGCTCCTATATGGCGGCTCCCCCCCTTCGACAATGTATATTTTGTGACCGTCGTAGGTAATGTAAAACCACTTTTCATCCATATGGATGACGTTACACATTTCTGCAAATTTGATTTTGGATGCTGGGATTGCATTTAAATCAATAAAATCCTGGACAGCTTGTTCGACAATAAGACAGTTTAAAGCATGCTTAAGTCTGTTTACCTTATTTGCGTCTGTGAGTTGAGGATGTAATGGGCTTGAATGGGGTTTTAGCAAGCCTTCGCATACCCATTTATGAACAGTGCCCACTGAAACTCCCGTGTTTTCCGACACTCTTTTCATTGTATCGCGTTTCCCCATATCTAGTGCCTTTATAAATTCCAGATCAGGTAGAACTCTTTTTCTGTTTGAGTTCCCAACTCTAACGCTTTCCACGTTAAGTATTTCACCCGGGTTTCTTGGATTTTTTGCCATTCTCCATATTGCTGAAACTGTTCTTTTTTTTATTCCGAACAGTGTAGCTGTTTCATTTATCAGCCCGTGAGTCAGCTTCCCGTCGTGCGACCTTCTCAGCAGATGGACCACAACTTCGTGCCTTCCAGCTTCCGAGAGACATTTGCCAACCATTGCAGAACTTATTTCTAGCTTTCTGTATTTTTTTTTAACGGAGTTTGTAATTTATTTGGGAGTTTTTTAGTGTGTAAACCTAATTGATGTAATTGTAGACTGTTCTTCTGGGTTTTATAGGCAGATATTGGTACTGGAATTCCCAGCCAACTGGCTGATTAGACTACTTTTGGTGGGAAAAAACCACCCACCAAGTGTTTCCTTGGTGTTTTCAAATAGTCAAAAAATTTGGTGGGAAAATTTATCTCACTTTATTAACCTTAATGATACTCCGTATGTACTTTTACATAAACAAAATTAGCACTTAAACACACATGGGAATGTTCCCTAATAAAGCAGATATCACAACCTCACCAAGTACTTTTATTAATATTTTAACAATGCGTTAAAACCCGTGCATAAAGCAAATGTACCAAGTGGAAATGAATGGAGGGAGTACATCTTAACACTATTTCTGACTGAAAACCGCTGCCTTAAATCTTCCCACAGTTCATACGATGTGTCACGATATGAAATCGTAGAACGCAACGTTGGTTCAATAGTATTAAAAGTCCATTGAATAACAGAAAAATTTACCGTCATCCAATCCTCCAAGTCCTCTGAGTCATCGGCTGGTCTCTTGAGTTTTCTGTCGATGAAACTGAGTTTCCGCTTCGCACCCAGACTTACGAAAGAACGTACGCTGGCTTCGTTATATGGGTTTGAGTAGGAGCATTGTTACCCGTCATGATCACAGCAATTCGAGCAAGCTATACACTGATACCATAAAGTATAACAAGCAGAGTTTAGTTTTGAATAGGTTATTCTGCTTATTGATTTCAGTCAGTAGGGTTACAAGCATATATATGTGTGAATACAATCTGTTAGTTTCTAATTTCAAGGACCTAATTAGCTAGAAAGATGGTAACAAAATATAAGCTAACTAATTACAGAATATACATTGCTATATTTGCTATATTTGACTGAGCAAATATCGCAAATATCCTCATACACGGATAAAAAACGACGGGTTAAATGATACTCATATGAAGAAATAAGATAAAAGTAGAATATTTAGCTATTAGCAAATTGTATTGTCTTATCCACCAACATGAATAATATTTGACTCATTGTAAACTTTTAACGAATATATCCGTTACCAGAGAGACTTGCCGTTTATTTCTTTTCCGCTATTTTTCGAGTATTTTAGTATAGTATTAGCATTAGGCATGGTTGACCATGAATTAAATTGGTATCATGACCCTCGTTGCACATTACCATTCGTTGCAATTCTATATCTTACATTTGAATTTTGTGTACCAGTGTTTCGATTGGGAGGAAAATTGTCGATGTTTGAGTCTCTCTTTTAACGGATATATTCGTAATAGGTTTGTGACAAGTTAAATATCACTTATTTAATAAATAAGACAAAAGCAAAAATGTATAGAGAACGACAAATAGATTGTCTTTTATCTATCAAAGTGGATATTATTTGACCCGTCATAAACTTGTGACAGATTGTCTCATCCATGAATAATTTGCAATTAACAAACAAAATACATGTTTTAAATTCAAATTATCGACAATTGGGATAAAAGATGATTAATTTGATACGTTGTTGGGTAATGAATCGAAAGAATTAGTTTTAGAGTTTTTTAGATAGGAGTATGATAATGGAAATTTTTACGTAAAAAGTAATAAGATAAGTAAAATACTTATTAAGAAAATAAATTATAAAATTTTGTCCTTAGTAAAATATGGAAAAACATAAGACTACTCTCTTAAATGAATAATTGTCCCTTAAGAGGAATATAGTTAAGACGGGTCAGTTATTATCAACTGTTTTAACAAGATAAAAATGAAAAAGTTTACGAAAAGCAAAAAGTTTGTCCTATCTATATAAATGAGTCATTATTTGCCATTTGGCCCGTCTTAAATTTAATTCCGTTTTAAATGAGAATTTGTGATCTTAAATATCCAGTAAATCGGGGGTGAACTAGTCGATTCATACGAGTAATATTATACTTGGATGTTATTCAGGCAACTATAGTTAAATCATTTGATCGAATCAGTCTGATGAGGTTTAATCACAAAGTAGGCACGCTAGCCTACTTGATTGGGAGGTTGAAATGAAAGTGATGGCGGCGAAACTTAGCCTTGTTGTTGCTGATCCACTCAATTTGTCTATTCAATATTCTATTCACTTGCGGAGTTGCGGGTATTATGTAATAAAACTTGTATGAAGTACGCAGATGGTACAATATGTAGACTAGACTTAGACAAATACCCTTAAAGAAAGACAAGTCACCTTCCAACATTACTTGACCATCCGACATTTTACGTCTTCGTAATTTTAAAGATATTTTAGCTTTTATTTCAAAACGTATTTATTTTAAATATTTCCGTAAAATATTAAGGGGTGTTTGGTTGGAGTTTTTGAAATGGATTGGAATGGATTCAATCCATTTTAGTGTTTGGTTAGAGGGTTTTGGAATGGAGTTAGATACCCAATGGATTCTAACTTCATTCCAATCCATTGGAATCTCATACCATGTATACATCAAAGTTTTTAAATCCATTCCACCTCATTATTATACTCAATCCATTCCATGATCAAACCAAACACTTTTGAGCAAGTATGGGGTTCTAAATCCATACCTCTATGGTATCACATTCCATTCCAATCCATTCCACTATTTTGAACCAAACGACCCCTAACTAGTTTATGTTATACGGATCATACCACACTAATACTAGACATGTTAAACAGCCGGTGGGTCGGTCGTACAGGCTAAAAACAATAATTAGCCACGGTCGTGGCTAAAACAATTATTAGCCACGGTCGTGGCTTATTTCGCGGCTAATCATAATTATTAGCCACGACCGTGGCTTATTTTGTGGCTAACCACATTTTTTAGCCACGGTTGTAACTTAATTCGTGGCTAAAGGCAACTATTTGCCACGGTTATATTTTTCCCGTGAAAAACTTTTTCATACCAATTCATTTTGAAGGAGAGAAACAATTTTTCCCGTGGCAAAGCTATTTTTTGCCACGAATTACGAATTCCCGTGGCATAATTCGTGACGCAAGAGATGATTTGTTGTAGTGATATGGAATATAATTTATTTACCTTTTTTTTTTTAAAAAAATAGGTTTTATTTTTTATGGGGCTCTCATTAACTGCCACATAAGATTGTGCTTGATAAGTAAGATGTTATGTCAGGGATGTGGCTATTGCATTAGTAAAATATATGATATGTTATTTAGGACTTAAGTGGTACGACTACGAGAACAGAACGAGAACGTAATGAAAACAAAAGTAAACTGCGAGTACGAATGATAAACGAATGAAAGGACAAACAAACGAAAGAAGTGAAAGAAATGCAAACGACACAGACAAAATGGTGACGCAGGAAACCCAAAATGTGGGAAAAATCGCAGGGGGAATGGTATCCCACCAATGATCCACTAGTAATGATAGTATTCGAGGATAAACCTAGCAAAAACAGGCAGGAGGGACAAGGGTCTCAATATGAAATTAAGTACAAATGCTTGTGATTGATGTATCAATTCTAAGTGTATTGATGATGATTTTGCAGTCGTTTGATGATGCCTTCGAGAGAAGTGATTGAGGGAGTGAATGTTGGAATGATGAAATGCCTCAAATCTGGTGGTCGTTGGTCTTTTATAGTGGACTTCGGGTTGTGAAACGTGCATGAGCTTTTTGCTCCTCCATGCGCTCCACCTCCAACTTTCTAGGGATTAGTTGCTGACTTAGTAAAAACCCTATCCAACAACTGCTATTCTTGCTGACCATTTCAAATATATTTTGTAGATAGCTTCCGTTCATGTTGACCATTTTATCGTTCCCTCTGTCTACTGCAATGTTCATGCTGACTGAGTCAACGTTCTGGCTGATCCACACGTTGCTTTTGGGTCGTTTTTATGTCCATGTTCTTGTTCCCCTCGTGTTCCTGCTACTTGCTGCTTTGTCACTAATTTGTGTGCCTATGTGTAGCCCAATCAGGAGTTGTAATGTCACGATAGAAGTGAGAGGGTATTTTTACCAATACAATTACCCCCAAGCAACTGTCAGGATTTGTTCTTGCTTGGTGGATGTTGGGAGTTCCTTCCCCATTGGATTCTGCGTGAAATGGTGATGTCTTTTGATGACATTAGCCCATTTGTAGTTGTCTGGCATGTCTGACCGATAAAGGTCTTATCCGTCAAATCCCATAATAACTCCCCCTCATCCACGTTTCTTACCTTCTTGGCTTCCCCTCAACCTAACTACCTTTATTCTATAGAACCGACTCCCTTAACTTCCCCTATTAACTTTACCTCTAAACTTCCCCTCTCTCTTATAAATACCCCATACCTCTCCACTTCCCTATTTCCGTTTTCTTAAACCTCTCACAAAATTCTCTCACTATAAAACTCGCTAAACCCATCAGGTAACCCCCAGATTTTCTCATATCTCCCTTATTCTGCAACCCTAATTTCATTGTAATTATGACAAGGAACTCCCTCCGTCGCGTCGTTCCTCCTCCTCTCCTCGTGAAGGTGTATTAGTCGCTCCTCTCACTCTTTTTCGTTCATCGGGGATTTTCGTAGAGCACTACCTATGTGATTCCTGCTTTGTTAGCACCCCTCTTGAGGAGGTGAGAGAGAGGTTCGGCCTTGGTAAAGAGGTCGAGACTCACATACCACAGCCTGGGGAGGCGCCAGATGCTCACAATATCGGGTGCGCCTATTTTTATGAGTACCCTTTCACCTAGGGGTTGTCTTTTCCTTTTCCTTCTCTGGTGCAGAGAATACTTCGGATTATAGGTTGGCGATCTCAGCTTGCGCCACATGCATGGCGTATCATGTGTCTCTCTGTATCCTTGCTGAGGATAACGATATGGTGTTTGGTCTGGGTGACCTTGCCCTTCTTTATGCTTTCAGGCCCTTTGTTGCGGGACTCATCTCTTTGAGATCTTGCGACTCTATCAATCTGGTTGTGGGTCTCCCTCTCAAAGTCAGGGATGAAGGAGGCATATTTGCTTCATTTTTGTGAAGATTGCCTCTATTACCCCTACCCCCAAGTACTTATTTTATTAGTGGGGTCCTTCCAAAGGTATATTTAATTTGTTTCGGGTGTGGTTGTTCCCTTTTTTCTTATGTTCTTACTAGTGTATTGCTGCAGGTTTGAAGCAGCTAGTTGCCTCTAGGGATCACAGCGTAGTCAGCCGTATTCTTGCTCCTCCCATCTCAGTTCGCTCTTACCCTGCTGTACTATCTTTCCCCATTGGTAGATCTGTTGTCGAGCCTCTTAACATTTTTGAAGGTGAGCAAGAGTAGGAGGAACAAAGGGGGAAGAAAGAGAAGAAGAAGAAGAGGAAGAGGGAAAAAAAGAAGAGCAAGAAGAAGTTGGTACTTCCTCGGGCTAACAAGAACCTCCAGCTGATGTAGAACTCCAAATGTCGTCTGGTGGGACGTTGTTCTTGGCTTACTTTTTTTTTCTTACTGCCCATTGTTTTGTTTTGTTCTTACAGTGTTCCTATTTTAGGGAATATTAATGTGTCCTCTTTCTTCGTGCTGGACAAGAAAAGGAAGTTAATGGCTTCATCCTCCTTCGGTCCTTTACCCAGGAAGAAGGCGTTTGTCCCAGTTGAGAATGAGCCTGATTAAATTGAGATTGCCCCCCCTAAATGTTGTTGCTTCCAGGCCTCCTCTCCCCAGTATCTCCTCTATGATCCATACTCCCAAGGGGTACAACTCTACTGGAGTCCCACTTTGGCCTAAAATGCACTAGTTCCTGCTTCCCTCTGCTGCCCATGATCTAGGACGTACCCCTCTCTCCCAGGTGCTTGATGAAGCTCCTGGTTAGGCTCTATAGGTACCTTGCGATTCTTTTAGGTTCTTTCTGTTTGGTTTTTTTGTTGATGTGTACTGACTGGTTCATTTACAAGTTCTGCGGGATAGCCTGTTCATTTGTAGGTAGGTTACCAGCCTGATGAGGGAGGTGAACAACTTGACTACCAACCTGGGAAAAGCAGAGACGGAGCTGGGTGGCTAAGAGGGACATAGTTGTTGTGCTGAAGAAGAAGGCTGCTGTTATGAAGCTGTTGGAGGCTGAGAGTAGGAAGGCTGAGAAGCGTCAGAAAGAGTCCAACAAGGAGATTGAGTTGCTGAAGCATCTTCTGTTAGATGTTACTTATGTATCGAGCAGAAGATCAAGTGTATAAGGGAGTTTAATTTCGGAGAGCATTCCAATTGGGATTTGGCGGAGGTGGACCAGATGTTTAATGAAACATATCCCGTCAAGCCAGACTTCAGCGTCATCAATGACCTGCTAGGAGGGGGTGAGGGAGAGATCAGCGCAAGGACTGAGTGTCCCGTGATTGTATCTGCTGAGGAGGTCAGGGGGGATGCCCTTGTTGCTCTAGGAGGAGAAGGTCCTTCTGGAGGAGAGGCTATAGTGGAGCCCTACACCCCTGCGGATGTTCCTTCCAACGTGGCCCTAGATTATGTTGTTGCTGCCTAGTTCAGGCGTTTTATTTTTAATTTTTATCTTGATGTTTCACCGGGAACCCTGTGTGGTGGCCCGTTTGTAATTAGAATCTAGGTGCTTAGTAGCTTAGGGTACCCTTAGTACTTTTGATTTTTTGCCTCGTAGGAGGGACAACATTATTCTATTTCCAGTATCCCATATAGAGGGGTCTTTAATAAAAATGTTTGTTCTTTCTATTTGTATGCTAGCGGTTCATTTGTTCTTTTTGTTTTATTTTAAGTCGGCTACGTACTTGTTGAGGCATCTTTGGTGGTTCAGGGAGTTTTCTGTCCTACAGGATGCGTGTTTCCCTCTGTTTCAACCACGCACGCATTGTGTTCGTCCTGCGGGAGGAATAATTTGCTAACCCTTGTTCATTAGTTAGTCTATTAGGACATTGCCTTTATTCAACTTACCATGTCCACATTCAATCCAAAAAACAACAATAATCAACCTAAAAATGGAAGCAATTTCATAAATAAAAAAATGGTTTCACGGAGCACAAAGTGTGTTCCTCCAGAATCTTTACAATTATAAAGAAATAAAGTTTTATTTCGGCCTTAACGCACTTAGTACACTGCTTGCACATTTGCTCCTTGTGATACATGTGAGGTAGGTAACAAGGATAAATAAGCAATACAAAATGTTTTGACTCAAGGATTTGAAAGATATGTTGTAAGTTGTCATTTCCTTGGTAGTACATGCTGAATCTAGGAGACTTAGCACGTGCGTACTGAACGAAGACCTTGTCTGGTGACTTAGTTATTCCTGTTGTTCAAAAGAGATGTTTCACTGTTAAACCAACGCAAGTGGTGCAGCCAGGTAGTACTAAGCAAAATCATTAGTTTCTTTGTGTATGTACCTTACGATAGAGCGATGTTGTGGTTCCAACAAGTGGGTTCAGGGGTAGTTCCCTCTCAAGCGATAACTGCTTAATCAAAGAAACTTTTAGCAAGTTAGTTCGTGTTCCAAGGTTCCTGGAGTACTTAATGCTAGTATTCAAGGGTCTGAGATGTACCTGCTGGAGGTGGAACTGCTGGGCTCTGCACCTAGAGCCTTAGACATAATACTTATTAAGGTGGATTATGTTCCAAGACCTAGGGACCATTTCCCCATCCATGGTCTCCAGCCTGTATGCTTAGAGCGTTTATTGAAATAATTGTGTTTACTGTTTAGAGCGTTTATTGAAATAATTCAATATAACAATATAACAATATAACAATCTATATTGAAATAATGTTTTTTTTTTCGACATTTTTGCCTAATTTCTTCGAATTAAACCAGAAAAATGATAACTTTGGCTGTGAATCACTGAAATACCCAGAAAACAAAACAACAAAAAGATTAAAACTGAGCATAAATAAAATTGAAATAATTTAAGAAGTAATAGAATGTAGGCGAGGAATGTTAGGTCCTAAACCTTATTATAGTCATACTATGAATATTATCTAATAAAATTATGAACTTATGCATGCACAACTTATAAAACGAGATTAAGAAGGATAAACAAATTCATCCTTACAATGAACTACTCGGTTTTAGGGCACAAGTGAAGACTCCTTCTTCACTTGTTCTTGAGCTAATAGTATGGGAATGATCTTCCTCGAGCCCTCAAAGAGACGACCTCCAAAAGATATGCACCAAGACACACTACTCTTAATATTTGTATTAATTTTGCTAGAAATAAAATACAAATCTAGTTCATATTATATAATATTACTACTAACTCTTTAGTAAAATATTATCAAAATTGATCTAATCAAATGAGGTGTTATACACGATTTTTGGTGGAGAACAAGGATGAACAATTCTTTTATTTTCTCTCTACCAAATCCTAGTACCAACAAGAATGAATGATATTATAGGAACAAGGCACTCTTTTGTTCTTCTCAAAAGAGTGGCCGGTTGGATAGGGTAGAGTGCCCAATACATGGGCACCTCAATCCCTTCAAATGTTTCCCACTTAAACATTGCATTAATTAGATGTTTAATTTTGTTTACTAACACATTATCATATAATGTGATAATATGTAAAATGTATGTATGTGTATGAGTGTGACACTCAGTCCAAATAGCCGCATGGACTAACATACAACATATGTTAATATGGTATGTAACGATTACATTGATCATATTATTTTACGAGATTCGTAGTTTAACTCTTTAAACAATTATTCATAAAATTATTAGTAGTAATTAAAGTACTTACTTACATCTAACTAATCATTCTTAGCCACTACAACAATTGTAGTTTAAAACAATTCATTCGAGCAATTATATATATACTAATTTATTTAAAAAAGTCCGTAGGGTAGAGTTCTCATGGTTCTCATTATATTGGTGGTTCTCATATGATCCCAATTCTATATATATAGATATCATCTCCCACTCAATGCAAGGTGTCTTACAGGTCGTCCTTGCACGTGATCATATCAATAGTGGTTTTCCTCGATATGGAGTGTAACTGATAGACCGGAATTATCTAACGTAGATACCTTCCGAGCGTGGCCACGCATTTCCAGTTCACTACTCCTCGAGTGGCCTTGAGATTTATGATAACCCTGACAAGGGGTTGGACAATTCCTATCCGACTGTCCTCATCTGCTAACATAGTCCATTATGACCCAAAAGATGCCCATTTGACCCCTTTTACGGAAGATCGTAGGGCATAAATTAAAGTCACTTTGAAACTATATCACCTTAGAGCAACTAGTCTCTAGTCTAAGAATCGACTCATAAGAATTCATATAGTAGCTCTTGCCACGACCAGGCTCAAAGCGAATTGCAAAGAACTCTATAAGCGGTCACTGCCCGACACGAGTGTACCTTACAGTCTGTCTATGTGATCGACTAGTCATCCCTTATGACTCTATGGTATTAGAACTCACCATCAATCGCATCACAATCTAGTCACTTCGAGACGTCACCTCATATAAGTGACTAGGGGCACTACTAAGTTAATCCAGTTCACTTCAACATGGTTCAAATTATTGTCATACAATCCTGTTTGGATTTAACAAAGTATAAAAGAAAATAAGTTTTAAATTAAAACTTAAACGATGAACGAGATTATCTTATATGAACACAAAAACAACCTTTTTCATTTCATATCACATAATCGATTACACATTGGGTAAACATTTAAGACCCATAGAACGAGCATGAGAATCATGCTTAACTTGCGACAAAGGTTTGGTTAAGGGATCAGCCACATTTCGTCCCAACCTTACAAATCGCTATTTCCTTCCTATCAATGAAATCCCGTATTACATGATATTTTCTAGGTACATGTTTAGATTTATTACTAGACTTCGGCTCCTTAGCCTGAAACACAGCACCACTGTTATCACAATAAAGGGTGATAGGATCTTCGACATTTGGCACTACTCTTAGTCCCTCAATGAATTGCCTTATCCATGCTGCTTCCTTTGCAACTTCTGATGCTGCAATGTACTCTGCTTCCGTAGTAGAATCCGCAACGACTGGCTCTTTGAAGCTTTTCCAACTAATGACACCACCATTCATGATAAAGACAAATCCGGTCTGGGATTTAAAATCGTCTTTATCTGTTTGGAAGCTTGCATCTGTGTAATCCTTTACACACAAATCTTCTTCCCCTCCAAACACTAAAAATGAATCCTTAGTCCTTCTTAAGTACTTAAGGATATTCTTGACTGCAATCCAGTGACTCTCACCTGGATTTGCTTGATATCTACTAGTCATGCTTAAAGCATACAAGACATCTAGACGAGTGCATATCATGGCGTACATGATGGATCCCACATCGGAAGCATAAGGGATCTCTTTCATGCGTTCAACATCTTTAGGCTCTGTGGGAGATTGAGACTTTCTCAATATAATCCCACTTCCCATTGGGATAAACCCTATCTTGGAATTTCCCATGTTGAAACGTCGTAGAATCTTATCGATATAAGATTCTTGACTTAGTGCCAATATCCTCTTGGATCTATCTCTATAGATCCGGATACCTAATATGCGTTGCGCATTTCCCAAATCTTTCATCTGAAAATGGTTACCTAACCATCCTTTCACCGATGAAAGCATTGGAACATCATTTCCAATGAGTAGTATGTCATCCACATACAAAATTAGGAATACGACGTTGCTCCCACTGAATTTCATATATAGACATGGTTCCTCGACACTTCGAGCAAAACCATTCTCTTTTATGACTTCATTGAAGTGATGATTCCAACTCCTGGATGCTTGCTTAAGACCATAAATGGATCTCTTAAGTTTGCATACCTTGTTAGGATTTTTAGGATCTTCAAAACCCTCAGGTTGTATCATATACACATCCTCCTTTAAATGCCCATTTAAGAAGCCGGTTTTGACATCCATTTGCCACACTTCATAGTCATGAAATGCGGTAATCGCTAACATTACCCTAATGGATCTTAGCATGGCTACTGGAGCAAAGGTTTCATCATAATGAAGACCTTGAACTTGGGAAAACCCTTTAGCTACTAGCCTAGGTTTATAGACATCATCATGTCCTTTTATGCCATTCTTCACCTTGAAGATCCACTTGCACTGAAGAGGTCTCATCTCTTTAGTCAAGTCTACCAAGTCTCATACTTGGTTTTGATGCATAGAATCCATTTCGGATATCATGGCCTCTTGCCACTTAGCGGAGTCGGGACTAGAGATTGCAGCTTTGTAAGTGGTAGGCTCATCACTTTCCAAAAGTAATATGTCTAGGCTACCATCTTCCTCAATTAGTCCAACATACCTATCAGGTTGATGTGGAACCCTACTCGACCTGTAAAACCCCTCGCGAAAGCGGAAACATAAAACATACAAAGTACTAAAAATGCAGCGGAATTTAAACTTTTGAAACATAAACAACATGCGAGTTGAATTAAAACTGAAACAGAAACTGAAACTGATATAAACAAAATAGATAAGTATAACAGTTCTAAGTACGGGAAACCAAATATATACAAAGCATGGGATGGAACATCCCTACAGGCACCAAAAGATAACAACTGTATCAAACTAGAGTCTAGCTACTCGAAAGTGTAAGTCATATGATGACAAGTGGATCATCACTCGCTAGCTCTCATCCAACCCTGTCCAACCTGCATGTACCTACATACATGAAAACATGTACGCCACAATCAGTGGGGAGTGACTAGAGTTCTCCTAGCCACCTTTTGTAACGATATGTAACAAGCAATACAAACAGAACACTCCAACATATATATACATGTGAAGTATATCAATATATCAATAACTGATCTCAACTATCATGCAATCACTAATGCACGGCTCTCAACCAACTTCGGAAACTATTTGGAAGGAGAGCCGGTTTCCCTACCGGTTACCCGGTCGGGGGGTCTTTCAGTCCAAACCATTTACGAAACTGACTAAAGAGTCATGCAATGCCTTGGATGAACAATAACAAAGTCAAGTATCATACTCATCAACGTCAACAGTTATCTCATAAACAACAACATCTATATCTGTCACTATACCAACTCTAGGCAAGCAGATAAACTCAGCAAGTATAAGGTTCAGCGGTCAACTTAAGACATAACCTAAATACCAATCATTCAGCAATCAAGGACTCAGAGGCCAACTTAAGGCATGGACCTGCCAATCTGCAAGACACTAGACTCAGAGGCGAGATCACAACGCATGGACTAGCATCCAAAAGTAAAAGACTCAGAGGCCAGCTTAAGGCATGTCCCTTCACCACATCACAAGATACTAGACTCAGAGGCCAGCTTAAGGCATGTCCTAGCATCAAACATCTGCACTCCGGTCAAGGTGTCAGTTCCTTAGCTACCCCGTTGTGCAGCTGCTCTACTCGTCAGACTCAGAGGCCAACTTAAGGCATGTTCCAACGCGATCACAATCAAACATGTCTGGGCTTAGAGGTCAGCTTAAGGCATATCCCAGACACGACACTCATACACATATAGGTCTATGAACTAATCCATAGTTCTACTTTCTTAACTTCTAATCAACACTTAATTGATCCCGGGAACTAAGTTGAGGGAGAGCCGGTTTCCCTTTAGGTTACCCGACCGGGGGGTCTCAATCCTCTCTCCATTCCCGAACCCAATATAGTGTCGCCCATCCTCCGGGGACCTCAAACACACATGAAAGGTACACGGAACGAATCTCAAACAAAACCGATAAGTCGTTTGAAAGTTAAAACCAAAACAATGGGAACAGGGGCTCTCAGCCAGTCCCAGACCGTCTGCCGGCCCACCGGCTGGGAGTCCCTTCCCAGGCCAAGGCATCGTCTGAAAAACAATGAGAAGAGGCTCTCAGCCGGTGGACCGTCCGCCGGCCAGCCGGCTGGGAGTCCCTTCCCATAGGCCAAAACTTGAAAACTTAAATATGAGGAGTGACTCTCAGCCGGCCTGCCGGCTGGGAGTCACTTCCCATGCCTTTGCAAACTTTGAACACGGGCAAGAATGATCCTGAGCCGGTCGACCGGCGGCCGACTGACCGGCTCAGAAACCTTCCTCAGATTTCTGAACATTCAAAAGAAGACACCCTGACTCTGAGCCGGCCAGCCTACCGGCTCAGAGTCCGCTGTACGCAAAATCGCAATTTCTCAAAACCTTCAAATCTCCTCTAATCAATTCAAGACTTCTAAAATCGCAACATATGAAGTTTACCCATCACATATAATCACCAAATATACTAACTACCAGCAAATAATCCCACAAACAATCCTTAATAAGAAAAATGATTTGTATACGTCTTAAGCATATATTTCCGAAAATTAAACAATAAGCATATGCAACATCATCCAAGCATGTAATCATCATATGTGAACATTCTTATCATGTTACTAAGTTCAAACAACAACAATAACATTAAAAATCAGAAACTTAAACCAATTCAAACAAGAAAAGTGCTAATATAAACAATAAGGCCGAGTTTCTCATTATCGTCACCTTAAAATCAATTCCGATCAAAGCTCCTCCTCAACAATAAAGCTATCCACGTCCGGGTCTTCTAAGCCCTCACCTACATCACGAAAAACGGATTTTAAGGACTCAAAGACGAAATCCATGAAAACAGCCCAATTTTCGAATTGGAGGAAATGAAAAACGGAAGTGACAGATAACTTGCAAATTTCATGAGGATTCCGGAAATGTATTTATTACCTTGATTCGGTGAACGGATGATGACGGAATTTGGAAAAGAAGATGAAGATTTAAGGAGGATTTGAGAAAATAAAATGACAGTGTTCTATTTTTGAGGAATGATGAATGTCGACATACTTGAGGGTTTAGGGGTTTGTAATTGTCCTTTCCCGTTTCAAAGGAAAATGGGTTTGGTAATATGAACGGGTTTTAGGATATGAATTTAAGTTGCCAAGTTTGTATTCGTCTTAAGGACTTAAGGTTCTTAAGACGGATCTTACTATTTATTTGAAACACTTTCCCAATAAATTATTAAAATATTATTTTATTACTTAAAATAATTAAAAACCCTTAAAATATATTTTATGAAAATACGGGATGTTACAATCACCCCAACTTCAAAAAGTTTCGTCCTCGAAACTCGAACGGAGATAAATTCTAAATAACTATACCTCAATCGAAAAGAGAAGGATGCGCAGCACGCATCGATGCCTCGGTCTCCCACGTCTGCTCCTCAACATCACCGCAACGCCAAAGGATCTTCACTAAAGGCACCACCTTGCTCCTAAGCTTCCTGTCCTGGCGGTCTAGAATCTTCACGGGACGCTCCATCAAAGCAAGACTCGACTCTAAGTTCTCGATCTCTCTAGGAAGAACATGACTCGGGTCACTAACATACTTACGGAGCTGAGAAACATGAAAGACACTATGAACCTTGCCCAAACCAGGAGGCAAGTCCAAACGGTAAGCAGCAGCACCAATCCTCTTCACGATCTCAAATGGTCCAATATACTTAGGGCTCAACTTGCCCTTAACTCCAAACCTCTTAACGCCCTTCATCGGTGAAACTCTCAAGAAGACTCTGTCACCCACCCCAAACTCGAGAGTTCTACGACGAACATCAGCATAGGATTTCTGCCGATCCTGTGCGGCCTTCATCCTACCTCTGATAAGCTGAACCTGGTCAATCGTCACAGCTAACTGGTCCGGTCCTAGGTCGTGCACGTCACTCGCCTGATCCCAACAGATCGGACTACGGCACTTCCTACCATAGAGCGCCTCATACGGAGCCATACCAATAGATGAATGGTAACTGTTGTTGTAAAAAAACTTAACTAACGGTAGACACTGCTCCCAAGAACTCTGGAAATCAAGTGCACAAGCACGGAGCAAGTCCTCTAATGTCTGAATAGTCCTCTCGGACTGTCCATCAGTCGCAGCATGAAATGCGGTACTCATCAGCAAACGGCTACCCATAGCCTCCTGTAAAGCCTTCCAAAATCTGGAACAGAAACGAGGATCACGATCAGAAACGATCTCTCTCGGGACACCATGGTAACGGACTATCTCTGCAATATACGCTCTGGCTAAACGGTCCATATCCCATGTCTCTCTGATAGGCACAAATCTGGCACACTTAGTTAGCCTATCAACCACAACCCAAATCGCATCCTTGCCTCCCACTGTCTTAGGCAATGCCGTCACGAAGTCCATCGATATGCACTCCCACATCCACTGAGGAACGTGGAGCGGCTGTAACAAACCACCTGGCCTCCTATGCTTTATCTTGACTTGTTGACAAGTCAAGCACCTACTCACGTAATCCAAAATGTATTTCTTCATCCCGGGCCACAAAAATACAAGTCTCAAGTCCTTGTGCATCTTCTCTCCGCCCGGATGAACTGAATACGGTGACAAGTGAGCCTCATCTAAAATCCTCTTCCTCAAATCTGGCACATCTGGAACATACATCCTACCTCGGAATCGAAGGAAACCATCAGCATCAATCACTAAATCTGGAGCAACACCACTCGGAATCTTAGCCTCGAACTTCCGGAAAGTAGCATCTTTAGGCAAACTCTGGCGAATCTCCCAATACAATGTCGGCTCGGCAGTCATAGCAGATAACCAATCAAAACCTCTACCAACCATCTCTAATCTCAACTTCCGGAAGTCGGAACACAACTCATCGGGCAACACACGCATAACACTCATCGAATGAGAAGTCTTGCGACTAAGTGCATCAGCAACAACATTGGCCTTTCCCTCATGATACAATAACTCAATGTCGTAATCCTTAACCAACTCTAGCCAACGACGCTGTCGCATATTGAGGTCTTTCTGGGTGAAAATGTACTTTAGACTCTTGTGATCCGTGAAAATGCGACAATGAGATCCAATCAAGTAATGACGCCACATCTTCAGGGCGTGAACAACTGCAGCTAACTCAAGATCATGCGTCGGATAGTTCACCTCGTGAACTCGCAACTGTCTAGATGAGTAAGCTATCACCTTACCACTCTGCATCAACACACATCCAAGCCCTAACATCGAAGCATCGCAGTAAACATCAAAGTCAACCCCGATCTCTGGCAAAACAAGTATAGGAGCGGAAGTCAACCTAGTCTTCAATTCCTGGAAAGAGCTCTCACACTTGTCGGTCCAAACAAATTTAGCTTCCTTCTTCAATAACTGAGTCATCGGACGAGCCAATATAGAGAAATCCTCAACAAATCGACGGTAGTAACCCGTTAAACCAAGGAAACTACGGATCTCTCCCACATCTTTGGGACTCTCCCAATCAACAACGGCCTCAATCTTTACGGGATCAACCATAACTCCCTCACTAGATATCACATGTCCAAGAAATGCAACCTTAGAAAGCCAAAACTCACACTTAGAGAACTTCGCGAACCACTTCTGTTGACATAAAATCCCAAGTATCAATCGGAGATGCTCGGCATGCTCCTCATCGGTCTTCGAGTAAATGAGAATGTCATCAATAAACACCACAACACAAGTGTCAAGAAACTCACTAAAGGTGCGGTTCATCTGATCCATAAAGATAACAGGTGCATTAGTCAACCCAAAAGGCATAACCACGAACTCAAAATGCCCATATCTGGTGCGAAAAGCAGTCTTCGCAATATCGGCCTCTCTCACTGGGATCTGATGATAACCCGATCGAAGATCAATCTTAGAAAACCTAGAAGCACCCTCAACTGATCAAACAAATCATCTATCCTAGGCAAAGGATATCTGTTCTTCACAGTCACTCTGTTCAACTCTCTATAATCAATGCGTATAACAAATCATCTATCCCATTATACACATTTAAATTCGTTATGAAGTTAGTAATCAATAAGGGACCTCACAGTAGTTCCTAGTTTATATTTCCGTACTTGGATACGTTGTGATTGGGCGATAGTAGAGACTAATTTATTTAGATACACATGTATAACAATCAAGTTATTTAGTTGACCCTACTCTCAGTCTCGAAATCTTTACCGTGTTCCAGATAACGAGTATCGTTTTAATAAATTCCCTGGATGTTAACTTGTTTGTACGGGTTGCCATCTTAAACGTGTTCCATATTTGCGTATGAAAAATTTACGTATGATAACCTCCTGAGTTGGTTTTACAATGCTTTTGGTTTCATGTTAATAGGAGTTATATTTTGAAAGAAACAAATCTTTTAGTTGATAGTGGTCAGGTTGTTACGGCTTAGTTCCGTTTTGACCCATGTGCTTGTAAAGGAAATCATGTAAAACGTGGTTATTTTTTATGTGTACCTCCAACTCCACTGTTTAGAATATTCGTTCATGTTTTCAAAATGATAAGCCATATGAATTCATCACGAGTCTTTATTTAATTGTGATTTTTGTAAGTTGCTGCAAATGTTTATTTGGTGGAATTGCGAGTCATGTAAGTTTCATATGACAGTTTAATCAAATGTGAATTATGTGATGTGACCATGTGATACCCTGATATAGCGTTAGTAGCATGAATAGTGGCCATATAATATGAATATGAACCTTACTATATGATAGTGTAACTTTCTTTATTTCGTCAAGTTTTATATAAAATAGTTTCAATTATAGCGACACTCCTACTTTCTAGGGTTATGCCTCAAAATAATAATGTGATGTTCGTATTTGATGTTAAAATCATGTTTATCATAGAATAGTCTTGACAGGAGGTAGAATGAAATTTAACTGATAAATTTATTAGTATTATATAGCAATCTAATGGTTACACGTAATTGTGATTACTTGAACAATGTGAATCTTATTGATGTTATTTCGTATATTAACGGTACATCTTTGTTTAGTTTCCTGCGATAAAAGTCCCTATAAATCCTCCATGCATATTATTATGTTTAAAACCTGATCACGATCTATTGAATTAATGATTGGTTGACATGTGATTTACGGAAGTACCAGTCTTGTGTATTCGTTTGCTTCTATCGTTAAAATTTTCGTAATTCATGAGTTACAAGAACAATGTTTTAGTAAAGAAGAGTCAGAATGGCTCCGTGTATTTTTGTTTCGATCTGTAGCTTGTAGAATTGTCTTTTGATTCGTGTTTACAAATTGTCACAAATTACCACTTCAATGTCTCAAAAGTTTCAACAGTTTCCAAAATGATGATTATCCATGATAACGCTTGATGTTTTAATAATTATGATGATTATTTGCGACATGACATATTCTGTAACTATGTGTTGATGAAATCTTGCACGGAAATTTAATTGCGGCGCATTAGGTAAACCTTTATTTGGCAAGTCACATATATTGACAGTTTCTCGAGAAATGACGAATGTGAATGGACAGGGGATGTGCCTAAGTGATATTTTTTTAGCTCACTGATGGCTAGGAATGTGAAACGATCTTGTTAGTCTACGTTTGGCGTGTATCTTGTGTAATATGTCAGTGCGCCCTGTGTAATTACGTTAATTAATTTTGCTCTATGACCTTCCTAAAATATGGTTTTGCTTCAAAAATATGATTATGAACATGAAACGTTTTAATTTGTCAATTATGAACTATGAGTTTCTTGATTGTTTATGTTGTTGTAAAATACTAACTTTGCGTTAAAATTTCAAGGGTGTGTAAGTGTTAGATACTCTAATTCTGTTTTACTGCGTAACCCGATTTCTACAGATCCTAATGCTCTTGCCATTGCTCGAGGTTATATGATTACATGATACTTGCTATGGGTCTTTTTTGAGTACTTATTCGAATTGAATATTAGTAGTTTTCCTTTTATTTTGATGGTTAAAATTTTCTATTGTTAAGATAATTATTTTGTTTGTGAGATGGGTAAGCTTTTGGTCATTGATTAGTTTGGGTTATGTATAATGATTCTGTATTGGATTGTTGGTATAGCGTACAAGTTCTTGTTTTATAAACTGTGGAATTATAAGTATACCTACAAGCATATTAATGAATTTGGTTAAGATATGTACGTTGTCTTGTTAAATAGCTATGAGATAGAGTTTGAGGGGACTGAGTTGTTCGGGAGACTAGAACAAAGACAATGAATGATGTTGTGTTAAGATTGAGATTACAGTTCAGTGTTTTATCGAGTTGTCGCATTCTTTGACCTTGACTCGTGGGTGAGTAGCTTAGAGTTTTACTCTCTAGGTGTTGAGCAGTTCCTTTCATGGAACATTTAACAATATTGATATTGAAATCGAGATGAGAATTGGTTACTGGTATTAAAATATGAGTTATTAGGCCATTGGACAACATTGTGTTGACGGTCCAGTGTGACATTGGTTATTGAGTTATATTCTGAGTTGGGAATCGATATCGAGATGGAAGTATTGATTTGCGGTCTTATTCCACCAGTTCACTCACCCCTTGTCTTTGATCTTGGGTTCGACGATGAGAACACGATACTTGGTTACTTGACGTAAGATTTCATGAGATAGAGTAATGAGTAAGTCGGAGTAATGAGCTGAATATATATATATATATTTTTTTATAATGGGGTTACGGGGACGTAACCATATTTTAAGGAGGATAGGATTGTAAAATCTTAATGATTTACATAATGGCTAGTTGTTATGACATGGCTAAGTAGTATGTCGTGATTGTTTGCACATACTTGATAATCTTGAGTACTTCTGTTATACATTTTATGGTGTTCGTGAAGTACCCTTTTATTTAGTTATACGTTAAACTTTGGGGACAAAGTTTTCTTAACGAGGGTAGAATGTAACATGTCGTAATTTTGAAACCTATATAAGTGCTACCTGTGTTTGTTTCTTGCTTATTATGTGTTTTCCTTATCGTTACGGGATGGCGAACTTCGGGACGAAGTTCATTTTAAGGAGGGAAGACTGTAATACCCCGTAATTTATACTTTGTTGGGACGAGATATTATAACGAGATATAATCATATTTTATTCGATACGTTTTACTAATTGCTATAATAAGTATTTCAGTCACATGTCTCGTACATGTCGCGTATAAGTCCTTGGGAAACGTGATGGGCTTGGGCTCGAGGATGCTATGAGAACCATATGAACATAAACCGAATCCTCTCCTAACCATCGACATATATGTTATGCTTCATCGACTTAAACCCTAATGAAGTTGCCTCCACACCTCGTACAAACCCTAGATGCACCTGCCTCCATATTCCGTGTACTCCTAAATCTAGAGACCTGCCATGGGGCTTGAAGAAGAACGGAGAGAGAAAGAGGACGAGATAACAATAACATCACCATCACGTTTTATTGCCTCTGCACTGCACCAAGTTTGTGAGTTTTTATCATGCCCTTTCTATGTCGTTTTATCTGAGTATTTCAGTCATATGCGACCTGTGTAGTACGTATAACATGTTTATCTTTTCTAAACGACCATAAGACCACCATAACCATCACCAAAACTTACAAGAAAGTCGTTCATGTTACTGGATTTATACTCTGTATCTATAAATTTCAGATTTGTTTCATTCGTTGTTGCTTCGTTCTTCACTCTTTCGATTGTGGTGTTGATGTTATTTTATGGTACGAGTCATGGGTAGTAGTAGTAGGTTGTTAGTAGGTTAGTCTGGGGGTTTTTGGGTGGCTCGTGGTGGCCGGAGCACCACCAGGAACCAAGGGTTTAAGGGCGGCAAAATAAGGAATAAGCGAAACAGGGGCTGATATAGGGTAGTTGAGTCGGTTTTGAGCCGCGGTTTGAAGTTCCTGAGAGTTGGGTTGGGGACTGGTGGTTGCTAGGGCTAGGGGCTAGCACTAGGTTGTGGAGTTGGTGGTCCGTGGTGGCAGGGTTGACCACCACGGTGGCTTTTGTAGGACTATACAGGCAGGGGGCGAGAAGTTGTGTATTTGTGTGTGTGTGTTCAGGCAGGTTGTGGGGGAGTTTTGTGGTGTTTGAGAGGGTGACGAAGGGAGGAGGTGAAGACCATTGGAACCACCGTGGATCAGTGGTGATGATGGTGGTGTCCAGGGGATGCGTGGGGCTGGTGGTTGTAGGATGTGGCGTGAGAAAATAGGGTGGTTGGAGTACGGCAGAAAAACGAGAGAGCACGGTTGCGGACAGTGACTTTTGAAGGAGTTTCTAGGGTGGTTCAAGGGTCGAGAGAGGTGGACGGGACCTGTGAGTGGTTGTTGGTGGTACAGGCTAGAGCTTGGGAACTTCCGTGGTGGTTGTAAGTGGTCTGGCTGGCGGTGGTAGTGTCGTGAAGGTGGGTACACTAGCTGCAATTTTGAGGTTGTTGTGGGCTGTTTGTACTTGTCGTGATCCTTTTGTCACGGCAATTCATGTTGGTTGTACATATTATTATTAATATTATTATTATTGTTTGTTTTACTATTATTATGTTATCATTGTTACTAATACTATTGTTTTGTTCCAAAATTATTATTTTGTACTACTTGTCTTATTATTATAATTGTATGCTAATAATTGTACTAGTAATGAATATTATTAGTAGTATTATTCATGTTATCGTTATCATGTCATTTGGATAGTATGTTAGTATGAAGTATTACTTTGAGCGACATTACTATTTTTGGACAAGGTTGCTATTTCGGGAAAGTTCCTATTTTAGGAAACTTTCCACTTTTAGAAAGTTACCATGTTTAGTAGCATTACTATTCTAATATAAAGGTTAAGTGAAGGATTAGTAATCGTTAAATAATATATGTTTAGGTGACGGTTTCCGCGCGAAATAATTTTGGCAGCTGTCCGGTTATTTTTCTACAATTCGAGGTAGGGGATATATATATATATATATATATATATATATATATATATCTGTGGTTGCATTATGACATGAAGTGTATGTGTTGCTATTTATAAGATTGATATGATTGATTATGATTGTATTTTTGGATTGATGATCAGTATCGATTATTGTGGAGAACGGGATTTGTGAAGTGGGTCTTGTGATATGGGACTTGTGATATGGCCATGGAGGTGTGGTGTGATGGAGGTGTGGTGTGATGGAGGTGTGGTGTGAAGTGGAGATAGAAGTAAACTGTATGATGTTACTTTATGTCTTAATTATATTACCTACTCAACCTCGTGTTGACCCTGTGTGTTTTGTATGTGTCTGTGTTGATCCAATTTATTGGGGAGCAGAATGACAGGTTTAGACATATGGAAGCTGGAAGGGAGGAGAGGATATGGACCGGACCTGTCTAGTGCTAGCTCACCTTACTAAGTCTTTTCACCTTATCGGGACTTTTGTTTTGTAAGACGGTTGTAATGGCTTTTGAGACACTGTTGTTTCTACCTTTAAATTACTTAATAAAATGTTGCGTTTCTTCCTTTGTTATCTACTACCTCGGTTATCCGAGATGGTAACACCCTTGGTTATTTGGGGAGTCCTAGTCCAGGCCTCTAAATAAATGGGGGTGTTACACCTTTTCTAGAAAGACAGTCTCTGAAGACACAAACACTTTGTTTTCTTGAGGTTTATAGAAGTGGTAGCCACGTGAGGTGGTTGGATAACCAACAAAAATGCATTTTTAGGATCGTGGAGCAAGTTTGTCATCGGTCTTTACCCTGACATAAGCTTCACATCCGCATATCTTCATATAGGATAAGTTAGGAACCTTTCCTTTCCACATCTCATATGGAGTCTTATCGGTCGCTTTCGTTGGACTACTATTCAACGATTTGATGGCGGTGAGGATTGCAAATCCCCAAAACGAATCAGGTAAGTCTGTTTGGCTCATCATCGATCGGACCATATCCAATAAGGTTCGATTCCTCCTTTCTGCCACACCATTAAGTTGTGGCTTCCCTGGAGATGAAAGTTGATGCGTGTTGTTCATACACCAAAAATAAAAGCCTAGGTCCTACCTTAGTTTAAAAAGGCGCGCCTGAGGCGCGCCTAGGCGCAAGGCGAGGGTAGGCGCAAGGCCTGGGGCATCAGAGGAAGGAGGCGTGGCTGTGTGCAAAGGCTCAAAAAGGCGCGCGCCTCAAGTGAAGGCTCAAGGCGCAACAAGGCGCGCCTTATTCACTTTAGGCTCTAGAAGACACTTTTTCACTAAAAGTCACATGTTAAGCATTTGACTTTCCTTACTTATAATATCTTAGATTAAAAAAACATTCTTTAACCTAATTTTAACTATATTTTAATATATTTTTGATGTGAATTAATGTGTTTTAGTAATACTTAGTGTGTAGAACTAGTTTAGAGGCTCATACAAAAAAGATGCGCCTCGCGTTCAAAAGGCGCGCGCCTTCGCCTTGCGCCTTGCGCCTCATCGCCTCGGCCCCTCATCGCCTCGGTGCGCCTTGCGCCTCTTCAAACTAAGGGTCCTACTAACAGAAGTTAGCGGTCAATAGGGTCGATCTCCTCAGGGAAGCAGACTTGCTTAACTAACAGTTTTTACCTATGGTCACAGACATGGGGGGTTTTTAAATTGTGATAACCAAATTACGATATAGAGAAATATGTAAAGAATAAGAACACGGAAGAAAATAACACAAGTTGAGATAAAATTTGGGAAAAGGAATATGTTGGGAATTCAGGTCGTTGTGTCTCATATATGATAGTCGTAAATGGGATAGGCCTAAAATTGGTGGGAAAGGCTGGGTTATTACGGTCATGTCTCAAACCCGACTATACCTTCCGGTCTTAAATCGCCCTAAGGTCGTTTTTGCTTAACTTCCGCTCTCGCAAAAACTATTTAAAATCGATAAACAAGTCTTACCCTTCCAACCTTCCGTTCTAGGTCGGGAATTAACTAGATGTAAGGTCTCATGCGTGCACTCAATAAACCGAACATACAATAAATTGTTTTAACGATTACTCCCACCAAATAGGGCTAAACCGACTACTACATATTATATATTCGACACAACTCCCTCATCCCAACATATTATGGATTTAGCTACTCATAATGGGGGTAACGAAGATTAAGATGATAACGAGAATTCTAGTATATGACATGATAAAAGGATAAATAAAAATCAGATTATAAATAGTAGACAAGGGATTCGAAATTAACTTGAACAAAGGGAAAGGGGATGCGAGATTTGATAGTCTTAAGACCGATATAAAAATAACAAACTAGCATATGATTTGATATGAATTAAACAGGGACATAAAATGAATAGACTAAAACTAGAAATAGGATTGGCAAAGATGATGAATTGAAACAGAAAGCGGAAACAGAGACAAGACGTACGGGTGACAGCGAAGAAAACAAAAACGAAAACAGAGCATAAACGATACGAAACTGATCGGGAACGAAAACGGAAACAGAAGATACAAACTGAAATAAGAATACAAAAATAAAGATAAGAGAGAAGAAATTACAGTAATCCGAAGGATAGAACGGAGATTAAAATGGAAGAACGAAAACCCGAAATATTACTAAAAATGTGACGGCTACAGTAGTTCAGAAAATACTTAAAGTAAAAGAGTTTTTTTTTTGAGAGTAAACTAGGGTCTGCAAAAACTGATTATTGATACCTAATGCTCTACAAACGAGCTCTTTAAATAGTAGAGAAAAATAAACTGATGTAATAAATCAGTGAACACGAAGAGTCTCGAAGTTCTCGATCGAGGGAAAATTCCTCTCGATCGAGCACTATTAGCTTCACAAATCGGTCGATCGAGAGGTAGCAGGTTACTCGATCGACTCCTCTTCTTTGGCCCTTCCTCGATCGATCACTTTGTCACTCGACAGAGTACTTCCTTCTTGGATACTTCTCGATCGAGCACAGGACAGCTCGATCGAGTACTTCTCTTCATTTTGACCCCTCGATCGAGCACATGACAGCTCGATCGAGGACTTCGCTTCATCGATAGATCCTTCGACAGGCACAAAGGTTGATTTTCATTTCAAACTTCTCGATTGCTACGTGACCAACCGTAGTTCTCCCATCGACTATGGCAAAACAGTGCAACGAGGCAGAAAGAGCTCGGTTTCTGCTACTATTCGATCACTATCTGCAAAATAGCAACACGAACACAAAGTAGCACATACGGGGTATAAAATGACATAAAGTCACCAAATATTACGATAATGTGTGCTAAAACAAGACTAAAAAGTCTATACAAAATGCACACATCAAACTTCCCCAAACTGAACCTTTGCTTGTCCTCAAACAAACCTAATGCAAGCTAAAACAAACTAAAGAAAAACTACGGACCTAGTGGATGGATAAAAGACTCAAGCTACCAAAATAGTCAAGCCAAGTACATACTATGCCCAAAAATCAACCGATGCCAAAATTGGAAATAAGTGAACGAATTTGTGCATATCATGGAAAACACATGTAGACTTTCAACCTTGCTAGACTCATAAAATTTCGGACTCTCCCGGAATCTCTCTTCTCTCAATCAAGCAAATGGTAAAATATATGTGAAGAGATGAGAAGAATAAAGAAGTATAGACTCTCGCCTAAACTACAACCGACAAATCATGAATGCTAGACTAGCATGAATAAAGGTTTCAAGCACCGTACACACGCACAACCACCAACGATGTCCATTACACGCCGAACTATTGCAAGTTTTGGGATAGTGAGGATAAGTGGGACAGAAAGGGATAAAACAAGTATGGGTAAGTGGGGGTTTAAGCCGAGCTAGAACCACCAAATCTCTTGAAAATACATCCCAATTCTTCCGACTATACATGTAATTCATTGCCTTTGCTAGGCAAACAAATACTACCCAAAATTATACCAACTGTCAACCGGATACTAATTTTCGTATTTTTCCTTTCCATCAATTTTTTGTTTGAATTCCCTCTTTTTTTTGAATTTTTCTTTGATTGTTTTTTTTTTCCTTTTTTTCTGTTTTTGATGAAAACTCTCGGTGACAGTGGTAACTTTCCTATCGATCGACCAAACTAGGCAGTCGATCGAGTGCTTTTTCTACCCAGTGTACTCGATCGAGCAATAAGAGCTTCGATCGAGCACTTTTCATTTTTGAAAGCTCTTCGAACGACAAGTCTAAGCCAGAAAAACTACTCGATCGACTACAAATGGCCCTCGATCGAGCAAAACTCGGCTGAAAACTTCCCTCTCCTTCGTAAACACTCCAACAACAATGAAAACAAGCCAAAAATTGATAAAAACGGCACAAAAACCTTCACTACTCCTAGCTCAGCATAAGGTAAGTAATATATAGGATGTAGCAAAAGGGACAAAAGGCTATTTTTGGCTAAAGTGGAGCTAAATGGGCATAACGAGAAGGGGGTGATGCAATAGTTCTCCTACGTGTAATACCAACCACACTACAACAATTGATCACTTGCGCCACGTTTGAATCCGCGGCGCAAGTGTCAAATTCCTGTGGCTAAATCTATTTGCCACGGAAAAACATCCGTGGCCCAAGTGGCCATGGCTATCAAATAGCCACGGGAAAAATTAACATGTGGCTAATGTTTTTTTTTGCCACGGATTTTAACGTGGCTAAATTTCGTGGCAAAATAATATTCCCGTGGCTAACACGTTTTTAGCCACAGCATGTAAATTCGTGGCAATCAAATATTCCTGTGGCTAACATTTAGTAGCCAAAAAAACTGCCGTGGCTAAATGTTGTTAGGAGATTATTTTTTCCGTGGCTAAATATTTATTTCCGTGGCTAAATCTTGTTAAAAGATTAATTTTTCCGTGGCAGAATATTTATTTCCGTGGCTAAAATTCGTTAAACAAATGTAGCTTTTCCGTGGCAGAATATTGTATACGTGGCTAAATGTTGTTAATAGATGTAGCTTTTCCGTGGCTAAACAATTTTAAAATACAAATAATGGTCTGTCCGATACATTATGAAACTCCTGACGAATAATTATGAGACAAATCGGTAAAAACAATACGTTTGTATTACAAAGTTTTTAATAAAACATGACAAATATGCCTTTAGTCAAACCAGAAGTTTGACCTCAATCTATAATAAAAAAACATATCATTTCTCGATATATGACTAAAGAATGTTTCTTGAAATAATCTAATATATAGGCGCTTGTTTCATGTGCATGCAACGCGTAACCCGAGTGAGAGTAAAATGTTAACCTGCAAAAAAACTCATAAATGTTAAAAAATTACAAATACGAATTTTTGCGTCGCTCTTTCTAGCCAGATTATCATCTAAAGGTGAGTATATATATCTCTTAAGGTTTAACACGGGTCAAATATACTTATATCGACTAAATTAAACAAATGTAAATTTCATAAAAAAAAAACGTAAAATTTATCTTATAAAACCATATTGAAGAATATCTGACCCATTTTCGTTTTAGTATTAAGACGGAGATAACGACTCTTTTTATCCTTTCTACCTAATTATGATTTTATGAGATTACTTATTATATTTTCTAAAAAAATGTAAAGTTTGTACAAACCTTGACGAGACGATCCTATACCATGTAACTTCATCAACTGAGCAAACCTCTCCTCCCAAATTTTGTTATTAGCTGCAATTTTTTCATCAACTTCATTTCTTGCTGCTTCGGCTTCTTTTTTTGCTATTTCAGCATCTTTCCGAGCTTCTTCAGCATTTTTATTAGCAACTTCTACCTCTTTTTTAGCTTCTTCCAAAGTATTTGTCGTTGCTCTCTTAACTAACATAACTTCATTAGCAAGATCCAACCGAGAAGGTTTTACTCCAAAATATTATGTGATACTTTTACAACGTCCATAACAACGCAAATATCCATGACTGTCTTTTCCAAGGACTTCTGCGATAATTTCATCATCTGTCTTTTGATTAAGTCCTTCATCTATGTCATTCTTTAGCTTTTTTACTTCATCCTGCAATAATGAAAATGATTTAGATAGTGTTTTATTTTCGTAAAAATTACAAAATAAAGTGATATTATGTTTCCTTACTATTGCATGCATGTTACAAGCTAAATTAGTAGAATCGACAGACTTCTTTGATGTCCTTTGACGAGTTTCCAGTAACATATCAACTCTTGAACATTTTCCTCCATTTTTCAGCTTCTACAATTACTGAATGATGTCTATAAATAAGTGAACCAATTCACTTATTCCAATGCCAAATAATAGTGCCTTTGGCCCACTACTGACAAAGACACGAGTAGGAAGTTTAATGACAGTTCACTTCCGGTCCATAGCTATCAATTGCTGTTCCAATCTAGATATACACATCCGTTTCTACTCATCATGCTAAGAAGCTTAATTACTGAATGATGTCTATAAATATTCACCTTATCATATCTTATAATTTTTTCAAAAAACTACTTCAAAATATGGAAAATACCTTGAGTAATTAACTCGTTATTATCGATAGTCATTTCTTTGTCTCCATTTGCGTAACATTCAGATGCATTCCCAAAACCATCATCCCTACTTGGCCCCTTTCTAGCAAGGTCTTGTAAAGTATTTTCAATCTCTGTAGAAGTCATAGGAAAAGATTTAGAAAACAAAACTAAACCATTTGCGTAACATTCAGATTCACCAAAAGCATAACATTAATGCCTGGATGCACCAGCATCAGGCTTTTAACACGAAAAGCAAACTCAGATGAAGACAGATGCAGTGACAGTGGTTGAGGAAGACAGTTGTAGTATCTGTGAAAATGCTGCTGAGACAGTAATCTATCATATCTACAGCAGCAGGGAGCAGACCACCTGAGTCTGTAATAGCTAACATTAAGAAAGAGTAGGGAAGTTTTTTCAGAGTCGTATCCAGCATACCATGAGTGATAGGGACAACACTATTCTCCAAAGTCACAAGTTTGAACAAAAACTATCAAATAATACAAGAAATTCACCAGTTTGAACAAAAACTTTTTGGTTAAAATTTTACCTTCCACCTGGACCAGCTCGTCATCACCATTGTAATTGTGCCCATTATTCTCTACAATTTTAATATAGATTTGCATTAATACTAACAATTATTTGAAAAAGCTAAATTTAATGCTTGACATAGTCTATAATCATCATGATATTTGTAAATACCTCTTTCCATTGCCATAAAACGCTCAAATTCCTCATTGTCAATATCTATATTATGTAAAACAAAATATAAATAGATCTATAACAACAAATATATGTAGTATATAAAGAAGGCTGAAGTCATGAACATTGCTGTCTGTGTGAATCGGAGATTGAAACTGTCATCTGGAATGCCCTTACAGTGTGTTCAGGTGATAAGAAGGTTAGAAAATTGGTATGATACTCATCCCATAAACACACCTAACTACGGAATGGGTATGGATGTCAAGGGGAAGATTTATGCTGTCATCTCGAATGCTAGTCATTAGTTCCTCTAGCAGCAAAAGGAATAGGGCAAGAGTGGATTCTAAGTTACTATTATCTACTGTTCTGATCACAATAATAGGGGCATTCAGTAGCGTCGCAGATTAGATTAGGCTGTGACAGTGGTTGATTTTTTTGGGTTTTATGTAGTACAAATGTTAGCAGCTACTTTATGGTAACGCATTACATACCATCATCATTATCTATGCCTTCACTATCTTCACTAATACTAATTTGTTGTTGACTGCAAATGGCTGTATCAAACAAAATAGGGTCACTCAAATGAAGAATATATCAAAAGAAATGTTGACACATCAAACTTACCTTCTTTGACGACTTTCATATCTGTGGAAACCGATCTTAGTTCATCATCAACAATCACTTCCCTCTGTTGTCTGTTGTTCATTTTTAAAAGGTTGGCAAGCAATTATGGTTGAATGTAGATACCTCTCTTACTTCCATTTATTTACGCTTGCTTTTTCTACATTAGAAATAAAATATAACAAAAAAATTATCTTGTTCAACATAATCGAGGTTAACAGTAAACATTTTAGGTATCGATTAGCCATATACTTAAGAATACACATTAAAGTACTCGTACCTTTTTTGCAACATCAAGCTTTGTGTTCTTTTTGGACAATTTTCCAAAAGTTTCATCATTCTCATCATCTACTATTGATCTTTGTTTAACTTTCTTGTTTTTCTCCATTCTAGAATCAACTAAGCTTGATAATGAAGGGCCAATGTGTTTGATATTCAGTGATTCTAATTTTCTTTTGTTGGCTTGGATATTCAAGAGTCTTTGTTGCTCATACGTATTTGACACAACCATAGGCATATCCGCTTGTGATCTTTTCCTAACCTGTGACATATTCCCGCTTTCACAATACAAAAAACGTTAGATAATAAAAAACAAACAACAAAAAAAAAAACAGGGAACCTAAAAGAAACAACTGTTAGGCATTAATGATTAAAAAAACAAAGTAAAACAGAAGCAAAGATTACTTAAAATCCAATTAACATTAAAACACATCAACAGAGTTTCAAAAAACATAAAAAAAAGGACAATTAAGCTATATCAGTATCTTCGTCACTCTCTTCCTCACCATTAAAATCACTATAATCATCTTCATCGTTAGAGTTATCATCGACGTCAAGATGTCTGGTTTCAGTGCCATGAGCCATTCTAGGTTGATTTTGATCATTTGAATCAACTATTATGTCTCCTATGTCATCTCTAAGATTTGATATATTATGGATACCATCCTTCCTTATTGAAGCTGAAAACTCATCAAGTGTAGATTCTAGATGGCTTTGTTGCAATGCATCTCCATCATTATCAAGACATTCGGTCTCTATAACATCGATCCCATCTTTGACATAAAAAAACCTGTTCAGCTTGAGACATTAACACAAAAGGCTCATTTGTGTGCAGTCTCTTTTTAGCATTGACACTGACAAAGCCAAATTTGTCAACCTTTATACCTCTACCTTGATTATGAACATCCCACCAATCACAACGAAATAAATTAACACGTTTTCCATCCAAATACTGTACAGAAATAATCTCTGTTAGAATCCCAAAGTAGTCATATCCAGACCCCTTTACCATAATGCCACTATTCTGGTTTCTCCACTTTTTTTCAACGTCCATTGTATGAAACCGGAAACCATTTACTAAGAAACCACTATAACATTGAACCCCCTTGAAGGGACCTGAAGACAATGTTTGCAGATTCATAAGCACTTGATCACCCCCGTCATTGGATAGACTTGACATCTAATTAGAAAAATGTTTGTTAAGTAATATGTTTATTATTGGAAAATATGATAATAAGACTAAGGAATTAAAATAGCTATACCTTATCGCGAAACCATTCAAATAAATCTCCATCAAACATACCTTCGTTGTATTCACTACAAAAAAAAAGCATGACTATTAAAAAAGTTACATATATAATAGTTTAAGTATACCTTTATAAAAATATTTTCAGACCTTATATACGATCCGGCTTCCTCGCAATTTTTAAGAATTAATCTTGAGCCTGCATTAACTCTATAACTGTAAGCTGTCGTGTTTTAGCTTTACCAATAGGAATGCCTGAAGGTTTGAATATCGCTAAACCCTTATAACCATCAATTTCATTATCTGCATTTCTTTCGGTTTGGTTATATTTTGTCTCAATTTCACCCAAGTACTTTGAACAAAAAAGCATGCATTCTTCAATGATATATCCTTCTGCAATCGAACCTTCTGGTCTATTCTTATTGCGAATGTAACACTTAAACCTACGCAAAAGCCTAAGAAAAAAATATTTAGAGCGTTAGTCTATTTCAAAGTGACGAAATTGTATAAATTGTCTCTAATAGTTATAAAAGTTCATACCTTTCTATTGGGTACATCCAACGATATTGCACAGGTCCCGCTATTTTTGCTTCCAATGCTAGGTGAACACACAAGTGCACCATAATATCGAAAAAAGAAGGAAGAAATATTTTTTCCATCTCACACAATGTAAGAATGATGTGTTCTTGCATGAAATCTAAAACTTCTAATTTCAATGTCTTTGAACATAGCTCCTTGAAAAATATGCTCAATTTAGAAACTACCTCATATACCTTAGGTTAAGATACTCCACGTATAACAAATGGCAGAAGTTGCTCCAAAATTACATGACAATCATGAGATTTGAGTCCCCATATCTTACGCTTGTCTAAATTTATACATTTGGAAAAGTTAGACGAGTATCCATCAGGAACCTTTATGTCTTCCAAAAATTTACAAACCTTTTCCTTTTGATCCCTCGACAATGTATAAGGAGCTGGTGGCATATGCCATTTCCCATTTACAAGTTTAGGAGCTAAATGTTTTCTAATTTTCAGAAATTTCAAATCATGTCTTGCTTTTATACTATCTTTAGTTTTTCCTGGGATGTCCAATAACTAGGTGCCTAAAATATTATCACACACATTTTTTTCGATGTGCATAACATCAAGATTGTGACGTATCAACAAGCTACTCCAATAGGGTAAGTGAAAAAAAATACTCTTCTTTTTCCAGTTATCATCTCTCTTTGGATGAGTAATAGTTTTACCGTATTTCATACCATCAAATTCATGAACTTGTGATAGAATCTCATGCCCTGTTAACCGTGCCGGAGATGGTCTGCTCTCTTCCTTTCCGTTGAAAGTTTTACAATACCGCCATGTATGATCAGCAGGCAAAAAACAACGATGGTCCATGAAGCAAATTTTTGAGCAATTAGGCAAACGCGTAGAGTTAGTGTCACTCATACAACAAGGACATGCCTTATAACCTTTAGTAGACCATCTAGATAAGTTAGCATATGCAGGAAAATCATTTATAGTCCACATAAGAGCAGCTCGCATGTTAAAATATTCGCCCGTAACAACATCAAAAGTTGTGGATCCAACATCCCACAATTGTTGTAATTCCTCAATCATTGGTGCTAAATATACATCAATATTATTTCCAGGTGCACTTTTTCCAGGAATTAGTAAAGTAAGAATGGAGTAAGGTTGTTTCATACACATCCATGGTGGTAGATTATATACAACTATCACTACTGGCCAAATGCTATAATCGCTTCTCAATCCGCCAAATGGGTTAAACTCATCACTTGCTAAGCCTAACCTTACATTTCGAGATTATCCCGCAAATAATGGATACAACTTATTAAAATGTTTCTATGCTTCACCATCAGCGGGATGTCTAAGGACTCCATCATCCTTTCTCCTTTCTAAATGTCATCTCATGTCAAGAGACGTTTTAGATGACATGAATAACCTTTGTAACCTAGGAGTTATTGGAAAATAACGTAACACCTTTGGAGAGCTCATATCACGCTTTTTCTCACATATGCTACATTTTTCAAGATTAATATTTTCTTTCCAAAAGAGCATACAATCATTCTCACATGCCTCTATTTTTATATAATTGAACCCCAAATTAGTAATCAATTTTCTTGCTTCATAATATGAGGACGGAACATCAGCCTCTTTCGGCAACGTATTCTTAAACAATTTCAGAATACTATAAAATGCCTTATTTGTCATCCCATCCATGCATTTTATTTGGAATAATTTCAAAATAAAAGACAATTTTGATAATTCTTCACAACCAGGATACATGGGAAGTTGTGCATCATTTATCAATTTATCTATAATCGCTTCATTGACATGTTTTTTATGAGGCTCTTCTTCATGACAATCATCATTTGTATACTCGCATTCCTCATCTAGTGCATCAACAAACATTATAGGATCACGTGACTCGCGAATCATGGAGATTATATCATCATTATTTCCACCTAATTCAGTCCTAGGTCTTTTGAGAGAGATTTTAGATTCACCATGATAAACCCAACGAATATATCCACGAACAATACCATTTACCATTAAATCTTCAAATATATCATCTCTTTTCTTATGCCGCTTGTTATTGTATGTATAACAAGGACAAGGAACGGTTGGCTCCTCATCCTCATCATTGGTACTATGATTTGAAGACGCATTAGAAAACGCGAAATCAAGAAACTCTTTGACTCCAGTTATATACAACTCGTCTGTTCTATTATTGCATTGCATCCATTCAACCCTTTTCTTCAGTATATTCGTATTATCCATATCTAAAGAATTTAAATAAGTAAAATAAGAAAATTTGAGCAATATAGTCAAAATAAAATATGTCCGGTACTGCTCTGGCCAGCTCTTTTCGCTTAAATTCAATTTGTACTAATTTAAATTCACTCAATCTCTAATTGCCCATATCCAATTCACAATTAGCAGTTCAAAAAACACAATACACAATTCAAAATCCCCAATTTTAATCTCACAATTGACAAAAATCAATTCACAAATCATAATTAAACTAATTGCCCATATCCAATTCATAATTAGCAGTTCAAAAAACACAATACACAATTCAAAATCCCCAATTTTAATCTCACAATTGACAAAAATCAATTCACAAATCATAATTAAACGTAATTTAATTGAATACTAGAGATAAAACGACTTACTAATGCCACGTACGTTCTTCGTGTATGCACTGATACGTACGAAGGCAAAAACGAATATCAGAAGACGAAAAAATGAAGAAGACGAAGTAGTATAAGGTTTAGGAGTTTCTGGAGTTTTTGCTATGGTGTAGAATTGGGATTTGTGTTATAGGTTTAGCCGCTAAAACTTTCGCGCAAAACTGTATAGATACGTTAGTTTCAGGCTGAATAGAATATTGTTATGGTAAATGGGTCGTAGATTTGTTTGCGTTGAATAAGTTTTTTAATTAATAGCAAGACGTTGACAATAATTAGCTTTGTTTTACATACATTCGTCTTAAGACGGTCAAATACATTTACAATTAATCAAATTTAAGTAGTTTAATTACCACTCTACGCTTTACGTCACAATTTTACGATTTAATTTTTTATACTTCTCGTTTTTATATTTCTCGCGACCCTTGACAATAATAACTTCCTGAATTGATCAAACTTCATATTATAGTATTTTGTTATTGCACACTACAAGTCGGGTGGGTCAGTTGTACATGTTGGATTAAAATATAGGGCTGCTCAAATACGAGTTGGGTCATACTGGTTACAAGTCGCATTAGCGTCGGAATAAGGGAACACAAATATTTTATTACTTGTCACAATAGCATACCCAAATGTTACGTTGTTATACATGGGACATTATATATAAATTAAATAACTAGATAATAATAGACGCAAATGCCCTTATTTAACGTAGGAAGACTTAGGGTAGCAATTCCCACATAAAGTTTTAACATAAATAAAAATAATTAGGCAAGATGTAATTGAATTCGTGGTTATAAGCAATAAACATGCACTATATACTTTTACTTATGGCGAAAAAACAATAATTAGCCACGGGCGTGGCTAAAAACAATAACTAGTCACTTTTAGCCACGGTCATGGCTAAAAACAACTATTAGCCACGGACGTTGCTTATTTCGTGGCTAAAAACAACTATTAGCCACGGACGTCGCTTATTTCGTGGCTAATCATAATTATTAGCCACGACTGTGGCTAATTTTCTAGATAACCACATTTTTTAGCCACGAATGTAGCTTAATTCGTGGCTAATAGCAACTTTTTGCCACGGTTATATTTTTCCCGTTGCATACGTTTTCATACCATTTCATTTTCAAGGAGGGAAACAATTTTTTCCGTGGCTAAGCTATTTTTTGCCATGAATTACAAATTCCCGTGGCATAATTCGTGGCGCAAGAGACGATTTGTTGTAGTGCCACAAAATGGTACGTGTAGGCAATAAGAAACCAAGACTCATACACATGCAAAACATGAAATGCAGGGAGTACTACTCACAATCCTAAAATAACCGGTCATAGATGTCACCAGTTTTAAAGGCTCTAAAGCTCAGAATGTGTAGTAGGTTGCCAAAACTATGAGTCAAGTCTAGTGGTCTAACGTGAAGTCCATGACAAAATTCGGGATAACGCTTGAAACTTCACAAGGAAAGGGTTGAAAATTGGCATAACATGACATGAAATTGACTTAAACAGCTTGTCATCATCAAATCTCCAATCCGACTCGACTAAATGCAAAAATAAATGTGATTTTTTTAATTTAAGATTTTCCAAATTTTCTGAAATTTACATAAAGCAATAAATCTGAATGCAAACGAAATGCAAATGCAGACGCAAAAGGATGCATACCCTCCCCAAACCAAAAAAGACAACGCCCTCGTTGTCTTCTCAGCACATCAAAACCAGCAAGCAAGGGAAAGGGGATATCAACCTAATACATGTTCCTAAAAACAAAAAGAAAGCAAAAGAAAAGAAAAGAAAAGATGGAAGACGGTGGTACTCACAAAACTGGCTTCCCCAAACCAGTACCAAACTAGGGAAGCCCTAAGCATCACGAGAAGCTCCCTCCTCCCGAAACGTGGGGTCTTGCTCTTCCTCTCTCGTAGCACGCCTCGCTGCAGCCTCGGCACGTAAACGCACCGCTCTCGCTACCGGTGTCTCCTCCCTCTCTTCATAAGAAGAAGAAGAGGCATGGTACCCACCATCTGGGAATCGGTAGAAAGAGGGGTGAACCCATCCCTCTAGAAGGGGACGTGCTGTGCGGATGTAGTCCTCATAGATTGGGAACATGGCTAAAGCCTGATCCCGTCGCATATCGGTGAGGTACCTGCAAATGCCATCAAGCACAGGATCACGACGCCCTTGGTCGGAGACCGCAGGCGCCTCAAGGGCAGAAGGTAAAACAAAGTTGGGAGGATAAACCATCCCAGAAGAAGCAGGGGTAGGGGTAGGAGTAGGTGGTGGTGAAGGTGAGTGAGTGGTGAGGGTGGTAGGTGTACGGATGATGGATGGAGTGGGCATGAAGGTGAACGTGGACGCGGACGCGGGCGTGGACGTGGGCGTGGACGTGGGCGTGGACGTGGGTGGAGGTCCAACCCTAGGTGGTGGAGTCTGGGTCAGAGACTGGGAAGACTGCCCAATCTCCCGCTTCCTCTTCTTCTGGGGGTGCGGTGGTGAAGGTGAGATGGTAGGTGGGGGGTGGTGGTCTCGCTCCCTCAGCAGTCGAGAGCGGTAAAAGACGAGGAAGTGTGGCGCAAGGTAGTGTCACTGAAGGGTAGCCACAAATCTTCCACGTCATCCCATCTAGCCAGCGAAAGACTCGCATGGCATCTATATCTAGGCGCCCAATCTCCCCCACTAGGCCAACCCTCTCAATGTAGGTAGGGCGAATGTGGCGGTGGATCCTAGTAACCAATCAGCCACAAACAATAGAGCTCGTGACCCGCCTCCCAATACCACTCCAATACTGAGCAACCAGAAATGAAATGTTAAGAACAAAAGGGGTACGCGAATCGATGTTCACGTACCCGGCCAAGATAACAAGCTCAATGTTGGTGAGGTTATTGGGCTCAGGTCGCCCAAAGATAGTCTCACCCAATAAATAAAGAAAATAACGAGGGGCTGGGGCGTGAACGTGGGCTCCCTTCCGTGAAGAGAGTGGAGTGTGAGAGAGGGCAGCCCACAACTGAGGTACGAGCCTTCGAGGAGGCTCGATGGGTCCATCACTAACGAGGCCTAATGCCTCCCAAAACCGCCCTAGAGTCCAGTCAAAAAACTCATTCATGAGTCGGAAATTAATACAAGGGAGAGTACTATCCTCCCTAAAGCTCTCGGGGTCAAAGGTGAAGGAGCTAAAGAACTCGTAAGTAGGTCTATCTAGAGTAAGCTCCTCCATCCTAATAAATCCAGACATCCTCGTCCCGTTCATTAGGTGGCAAACATCCTCATATATACCTAGTGTCTCTAGGTCAGGGCGCGAGAGGAAACGGGTCGGGGTGACGGGTACAGATAAAAGCGTAGACAACCTAGAAAGGTGGTCAGCAGAAACAAAACGTACCTCGGGCCTCTTAGGCAAGGGGGCGAGGTCTGTCCCTCGTGAAGAAGTGTCAACGGCCCTCGATGAAGTGGCTGAAGCAGAGAGAGGCGTAGCAAAAACCTCGGTAACATGGGGCTCGACAGCAGTGGCCCCAGGTGCCATGGTGAGCTCAGTAGAAACTGCAGTGGAGCTCGAAGAGGCGACCATATGAGGTCGAGAAGTGGTGGTGGTGATGGCCAAGGACTGGGGGCGAGGAATCCTAGGGAGCTTCGAGTACCTAGGAGTGGCACCCGCGGCTAGCAAAGAGAAAGGAGGGTGCGGCTATCCAACATCCTCATCAGACTCGGTCTCCTCCCCGGAATCACTCTCGGACTCCGTCTCAACATCCTCTACAGTAACATGGGCACCAGGAGTTGCTTGAGAAGCAACAGTACCCTCCAAGGCCGGTGGACTCACGGTCATCCCTCCCCTAGGAACGACGATGTCGGAGGACACCGTTGCAGCCTCAGAAACAGCAACAGGAGGCTGCCCAGACTCCTTAACAGTAGCAACATAGTGTTGTTCTGTTATCTCGGTTACGACATTCGAGACGATTGTCTCGACAGAAAGTTCAGTAGCAGGGGATTGGTTTACTTGGTCCATTACTACAGCAAACAACAAGTAAAAACTAATTTAAACAAGAATTAAAAAGTTAAAGGCATGATTCGAAGCTCGACTAACATACACCCTAAAAATTCGAAAAACTAAGGGAATGGGGTGTTTAATTAACAAAGAAGAGCTAGGAACACTTACTTGTTGTTGATAATACCCACGTATTGCAATTAATTTGAACAAAAAGCACAAAAATCGAAAATTTTCGAATTGGGGCTTGAAATCGGGTTTTTTTATAGGGCTTTTGTTAAAATTGATATGTAAATCAGTTGGGTACTATAATGTAGTTGTTATTTGGGTAAAATAAGGCTGAAATTGCAAGAGGGATGTGAAGAAGCTCAAGAAATAGGGAAGAACTCAGAAACTTGGTTGAAGAAAGGAGCCGTAAATCGAAGGATTTTACCTTATATAGACCGAAAAAGGTACTCGATCGAGAGAAAATTCCTCTCGATCGAGTACTCTTTGATACCTGGAGGGCTCAATCGAGAACAGTAGCAGCTCGGTCGAGGATTTCGTGACTGTTGAACTTATGGCCCCTCGATCGAGAGAAAAATCTCTCGATCGACCTTCTAAATTCCCCTCGATCGAGAAGTTCCCGACATTTGGACTTCTCCTTTCGATCGATCAATTAATTTCGTCGATCGAACAACAATCTTCTCGACCGAATTTTGTCAACCCCTCAGTTTGCTCGATCGAGGGGACTTTGCCTCTCGGTCGAGTGCTTTTTCACCTGGCCGCATTTTGAATTTGGTTCTGATTGTCGCGGCTCAGTTGTACCTGCAATAAGCATAATACAAATATCCCAAAACCACCAAAAAATATTTTTCCAGTCACTCTACTGTCCAAACTATGATAGTCTACTACGAATGTCCTATAAAAACCACAAGTGCTAAAAAGAGTTAAAAATTCACGAAAACTAGTCTTATTTACAACTTCGCACGGGGTTGAAAAGCCGGCTATTCTTCAATTGATTCAGATTGGCTATCCTTCGGCCTCGGTTGTGATGTACTGGTTTCTCCAATATTGGTCCTCAATTTCCTTCTCGATGCCCGCGACTCATCTTCCGACTTCCGCTCGTCTTTGTATTCTTTAAACAGCTCCGCCATGCTCTTTGATACTCCCGTAAGTGGGTCCATTGCAAAATTTCCCCATCCTGGCCCGGTGCACCTGATAACAGAAATACGGGACCCTCTTTTGCTCTCTTTACGAGGCAACGGTGTTAGTGGGGTTGGGGGAATGACGGCATGCGGAGGTTCGTCTATAATCATGGAGTCTTTGGACGGGGTCACTTCCATAGGACAAGAGTCAGAGTCAACGGCTTGCAATACATTACATTCTAAAATGCGCATTTGACCCTTATGGGTCGCGGGTTTGGCGAAAACTAACTCCTCTCCCCCGACTCGGAAGGTCAAAGTGCGCAATCCGACATCAATAATTGCTTGGGCAGTATGTAAAAAGGGTCGACCAAGTATGATGGGTGTGTATGAGTCTTCTGGAATGTCGAGAACGACAAAGTCAACCGGTATATAAAAACGTCCCACCTTTACTGGTATATCCTCCAAAATCCCCATAGGCTTAGCCGTCGACCTATCAGCCATTTGCACAGACATACTCGTATAGTGAAATCAGTTAAGTCCCAACCTCCGTGCTAAAGACCATGGCATAACGCTAATACTAACGCCTAAGTCACATAACGCGCGGTCAATATAGTGAAGTCCTATGTAACAAGGTATGTAAAAACTACCCGGTTTGGATAGTTTGAGTGGGGTCCGATATTGCAAATGGGCTGAAGACCCTTCCGTAAAAGCTACGGTCTCAATTTCACCAATGGTACGCCTACGCATAAGAATATCTTTCATGAATTTTAAATAGGAGGGTACCTTTCTCACTAAGTCCAAGAATGGAATGTGGACATTGAGGCCTTTGATCAATTGGCCAAATCTTTGGAATTCTGGTTCACTTGTCTTCTTTTTCATCAAACGTCCCGGAAATGGGACCTGTACATCCAAATCTGGTCTATGCGTAACACGGATTAACACATTGTTCATCATTCTTCTGTTTGGTTCCGTCGATCGAACGTTCTCTTGCTCTAGATCAGTCGATCGAGCATTCTCAGCAACCAAACCACTCGATCGACCTTCCAGTGTTCTCGGTCGAGTAGTTTCTCTCTCAGCAGTGCTCGATCGAGCACTCTCTACTGACACATCGCTCGATCAAGGAGATTCAAGCTCTCGATCGATCTCATTTTCTTCATTTCCTCTCGATCGAGAGTCTAAAACCTCAAGCAACTGTCTCGTTTCCTGCAACATCAAAGACAGCCTGATTAGCAACTTCATCATTAGAATAAAATTTACCTGATCTGAGGGTCACCACGTTCAACGTCTCCTTCCTCTTTTCCGACTGCGAGGGTAGATGGCCCGGTTGTCTCGTTGATTGATTTGTGGCGAGTTAGGCAATTTGCGACTCTAACATCTTTATCGTTGAGTTCGTCGCTTGGTCAGATTTAGCCATTTGTGTGGCCAAGGATTGTATCATGCTCTTCAACTCTCCTACCTCGGACACCCCTCCACTCGAAGAACTACCTTGTTGAGGGTACGGAAACTGCGGGGCCTTCGAAAATTGCTGCTTGTGCGGTAGTGTAATACCTCTTATTTTTGTTATGATATCTATTATTATAATTGACGTATTGATCATGTTTTCATAATTCGTATTGATGCGTGATTTTATATTTTGTCAGGACGAGTCATAATTATAGTTTATTCGATACGTATTTACGGTTAGCATAATGGGTATAATTAATTATGCATACTCGTTATTTTAAACACGAGCATTGGTTAAGTTTAAGTTACGGGTTACGAACGGGTTATGTCATGAAGGGCCTCGAGAAGAGGCATGTTTGGACTTGGGCTTGGTAGGGAACCGGGTATGTGAACAAATAAAACACAAAACCCTAGTAATATGAACAACACAAGGACACCCTAAACAAAACTTACCCATCGACACTTTCTATGTCAAACCCTACGCTCCTCTCTGCCACATAAACGTGAAACAAAACAATACCCTCTCTTCTGCCTCCATGCCCCGTATACCAGTAATCCGAGTGCAATGTTAAGAAGAAAGAAAAGGGACAAGGGAAGCCATGATTCGTGAGTGACACAGTTATCACCGTCAGCGTTCACGCTATTTTCGTGAGTACTTATCATCCTGTTTGCAGATCGTTATATATGTGTTTATAGCTATATGTAATCTCTATAATACGTACTATATGTCTACCATCTTCACCTCACCATAGGACCACCATGGGAGTCACGACAACCACCTTAAATGTCGACAGTGACAACCCTAGTTCGTGCTCTGTTCTGTTTGTAGTCTGCTCGTGTTTGTGTGGTGTTCAGTCCTATTCTAATGTGTCCTTGAGTTCGACTTTTTGGGTAATAATAGTAGGGTGTCTGTGGGTTGTTTGGTGGTGATTAGGGTGGTGAGGGGGTGGTTGTATAGCACCATACTTTTATTCGGAAAGTGGCTGGAGTGTATAACACAGAAGCAGGGGTTTAGTGGGGGTGTTGTGCTCGGGTTGAGGAGTCTGTTTTATAGGGTTTAGGTGGTGTCGAACCCAGGTGGTTACCACCAGGGTGTAGGGGGTGGCGTAGAGTGTCGATGATAGTGCTTGATCATGGTGACGGTGGTGTTATCAGGTGGTTAGGGGAGTGTGTACGGAAGGGGGTAACACGGGTTATGAGCAGGGGTTGGGTTGGTGTTTGTGACCAGCGTGTTTAGGGCTGGTTTCGATGTCTGTCGTGGTTGAGTGTGGGTTAGTGGTCAGGGTCAGTTGTTGCACAGTGGTTCAGGGGTCTCAATCACGGTGGTATGGTGGTGGTTCGGGCTGTAGAAGAGGTGTCGAAGGAGCTGCGAAGTGGGCTAGTCGGAGGGCTGTTCGGGCTGTTTGATTCTTTACGAGGCTTGTTGTTACGTTTTATTATTATTATTACTATGGTTATTATCACTATTATTGTTTTGTATTATTATTATTATTATTATTATTATTATTATTATTATTATTATTATTATTATTAATAGGGTTATTATTATTCTTATTATTGTTGTTAATATTGTTATTAGTATTATCAATACTAATATCTTATCAAATGTTATTGTTTTATTTCATATGACATTATTGTTCTTATTGTTACATATTGTTTTTATCATTATCATTATTAACATTAATTTTGTTATGATTAGTGGTGTTGTTATTATTTTATCATGGTTATGGTTATATGATATATACTAATTATGTTATGGTTGTCTATATATAGTAAGTATATAATTAGTAAGTTTTAATTGACTAGTGATGATGTATATGAATGAGGAGTTCATAATAATTGATATGAATATGAACATGGTCAAGTAATTTTAGTAATGCGATTGTATGGGTAGAAATTGATATTCAATACTAATTATGGGAACTGAGTTCGGTTGTTCAAGGTGGAACATTTCTAGCAGCTGTTCGGTTGTCAATCCGCAATTGAGGTCGGGGATATATATATATATATATATATATATATATATATATATATATATATATATATATATATATATATATATATATATATATATATATATATATATATATATATATATATATATATATATATAGATATAGAGGCCGGATCACGTGAGGCCGCCTACTGCGGTGAGGCTTTGTGAAACCGGAACCTTATTTCGTGAAACTTGGACATAAAATGTTTGTTAACTCATAAAATGTTTAATTTCTTATTTCGTGAATCTTGGACTAAAATTTGTGAAACCGTAATCTTATTACGTGAAACTTGGAATTAAAATGTCTGTTCACTCACGAAATGTTTAATTTCTTATGTCGTGAATCTTGGACCTTAATTTGTGAAACCGGAACCTTATTTCGTGAAACTTGGAATTAAAATGTTTGTTCACTCACGAAATGTATAATTTCTTATTTTGTAAATTTTGGACCTTAATTCGTGAAACCGGGGCCTTATTTCGTGAAACTTCGACTTAAAATGTTTGTTTTTTCACAAAATGTTTAATTTCTTATTTTGTGAATCTTGGACCTTAATTTGTGAAACCGGGACCTTATTTCGTGAAACTTGGACTTACAATGTTTGTTTATTACAAAATGTAAAATTTATTATTTCGTGAATCTTGGACCTTAATTTGTGAAATCGGAACCTTATTTCGTGAAACTTGGACTTAAAATTTTTATATACTCACAAAATGTTTAATTTCTTATTTCGTAAATCTTGGACCTTAATTTGTGAAACCGAGACCTTATTTCGTGAAACTTGAACTTAAAATGTTTGTTTAGTCACGAAATGATTAATTTCTTATTTCGTGAATCTTGGACCTTGATTTGTGAAACCTAAACCTTATTTTGTGATACTTGGACTTAAAATGTTTGTTTAGTCACGAAATGTTTAATTTCTTATTTCGTGAATCTTGGACCTTAATTTGTGAAACCGGTACCTTATTTCGTGAAACTTGGACTTAAAAGGTTTGTTTACTCACAAAATGTTTAATTTCTTATTTCGTGAATCTTGAACCTTAATTTGTGAAACCGGAACCTTATTTCGTGAAACTTGGACTTAAAATGTTTGTTTAGTCACGAAATGTTTAATTTCTTATTTCGTGAATCTTGGACCTTAATTTGTGAAACCGGTACCTTATTTCGTGAAACTTGGACTTAAAATGTTTGTTTAGTCACGAAATGTTTAATTTCTTATTTCGTGAATCTTGAACCTTAATTTGTGAAACCGGTACCTTATTTCGTGAAACTTGGACTTAAAATGTTTGTTCACTCACAAATTGTTTAATTTCTTAGTACGTGAATCTTGGACTTTAATTCGTGAAACCGGGACCTTATTTCGTGAAACTTGAATTTAAAATGTTTGTTCACTCACGAAATGTATAATTTCTTATTTCGTGAATCTTGGACCTTAATTTGTAAAACCGGGACCTTATTTCGTAAAACTTGGACTTAAAATGTTTGTTTACTCACGAAATGTATAATTTCTTATTTCGTGAATCTTGGACCTTAATTTGTGAAATCGGAGCCTTATTTCGTGAAACTTGAACTTAAAATTTTTATTTACTCACAAAATGTTTAATTTCTTATTTCGTGAATCTTGGATCTTAATTTGTGAAACCGAGACCTTATTTCGTGAAACTTGGACTTAAAATGTTTGTTTAGTCACGAAATGTTTAATTTCTTAGTTCGTGAATCTTGGACCTTAATTCGTGAAACCGGTACCTTATTTCGTGAAACTTGAATTTAAAATGTTTGTTCACTCACGAAATGTATAATTTGTTATTTCGTGAATCTTGGACCTTAATTTGTGGGATCTTATTTCGTGAAACTTGGACTTAAAATGTTTGTTTACACCCAAAATGTAAAATTTCTTATTTCGTGAATTTTTGACCTTAATTCGTGAAACCGGGACCTTATTTCGTGAAACTTGGACTTAAAATGTTTGTTCACTCACGAAATGTATAATTTCTTATTTCGTGAATCTTGGACCTTAATTTGTGAAACCGAGACCTTATTTCGTGAAAATTGGCCTTAAAACGTTTGTTTACTCACGAAATGTATAATTTCTTATTTCGTGAATCTTGGACCTTAATTTGTGAAATCGGAGCCTGATTTCGTGAAACTTGGACTTAAAATTTTTATTTACTCACAAAATGTTTAATTTCTTATTTCGTGAATCTTGGACCTTAATTTGTGAAACCGAGACCTTATTTCGTGAAACTTGAACTTAAAATGTTTGTTTAGTCACGAAATGTTTAATTTCTTATTTCGTGAATCTTGGACATTGATTTGTGAAACCGAAACCTTATTTCGTGAAACTTGGACTTAAAATGTTTGTTTAGTCACGAAATGTTTAATTTCTTATTTCGTGAATCTTGGACCTTAATTTGTGAAAACGGTACCTTATTTCGTGAAACTTGGACTTAAAATATTTGTTTAGTCACGAAATGTTTAATTTCTTATTTCATGAATCTTGGACCTTAATTTGTGAAACCTGTACCTTATTTCGTGAAACTTGGACTTAAAATGTTTGTTCACTCACAAATTGTTTAATTTCTTAGTACGTGAATCTTGGACTTTAATTCGTGAAACCGGGACCTTATTTCGTGAAACTTGAATTTAAAATGTTTGTTCACTCACGAAATGTATAATTTCTTATTTCGTGAATCTTGGACCTTAATTTGTGAAACCGGGACCTTATTTCGTAAAACTTGGACTTAAAATGTTTGTTTACTCACGAAATGTATAATTTCTTATTTCGTGAATCTTGGACCTTAATTTGTGAAATCGGAGCCTTATTTCGTGAAACTTGAACTTAAAATTTTTATTTACTCACAAAATGTTTAATTTCTTATTTCGTGAATCTTGGACCTTAATTTGTGAAACCGAGACCTTATTTCGTGAAACTTGGACTTAAAATGTTTGTTTAGTCACGAAATGTTTAATTTCTTAGTTCGTGAATCTTGGACCTTAATTCGTGAAACCGGTAACTTATTTCGTGAAACTTGAATTTAAAATGTTTGTTCACTCACGAAATGTATAATTTCTTATTTCGTGAATCTTGGACCTTAATTTGTGGGATCTTATTTCGTGAAACTTGGACTTAAAATGTTTGTTTACACCCAAAATGTAAAATTTCTTATTTCGTGAATTTTTGACCTTAATTCGTGAAACCGGGACCTTATTTCGTGAAACTTGGACTTAAAATGTTTGTTCACTCACGAAATGTATAATTTCTTATTTCGTGAATCTTGGACCTTAATTTGTGAAACCGAGACCTTATTTCGTGAAAATTGGCCTTAAAACGTTTGTTTACTCACGAAATGTATAATTTCTTATTTCGTGAATCTTGGACCTTAATTTGTGAAATCGGAGCCTGATTTCGTGAAACTTGGACTTAATATTTTTATTTACTCACAAAATGTTTAATTTCTTATTTCGTGAATCTTGGACCTTAATTTGTGAAACCGAGACCTTATTTCGTGAAACTTGAACTTAAAATGTTTGTTTAGTCACGAAATGTTTAATTTCTTATTTCGTGAATCTTGGACATTGATTTGTGAAACCGAAACCTTATTTCGTGAAACTTGGACTTAAAATGTTTGTTTAGTCACGAAATGTTTAATTTCTTATTTCGTGAATCTTGGACCTTAATTTGTGAAAACGGTACCTTATTTCGTGAAACTTGGACTTAAAATATTTGTTTAGTCACGAAATGTTTAATTTCTTATTTCATGAATCTTGGACCTTAATTTGTGAAACCTGTACCTTATTTCGTGAAACTTGGACTTAAAATGTTTGTTCACTCACAAATTGTTTAATTTCTTAGTTCGTGAATCTTGGACCTTAATTCGTGAAATCGGGACCTTATTTCGTGAAACTTGAACTTAAAATGTTTGTTCACTCACGAAATGTATAATTTCTTATTTCGTGAATCAGGGACCTTAATTTGTGAAACCGGGACCTTATTTCGTGAAACTTGGACTTAAAATGTTTGTTTACTCACGAAATGTATAATTTGTTATTTCGTGAATCTTGGACCTTAATTTGTGAAACCGAGACCTTATTTCGTGAAACTTGGACTTAAAATGTTTGTTTAGTCATGAAATGTTTAATTTCTTATTTCGTGAATCTTGGACCTTAATTTGTGAAACCGGTACCTTATTTCGTGAAACTTGGACTTAAAAGGTTTGTTTACTCACAAAATGTTTAATTTTTTAATTCGTGAATCTTGAACCTTAATTTGTGAAACCGATACCTTATTTCGTGAAACTTGGACTTAAAATGTTTCTTCACTCACAAATTGTTTAATTTCTTAGTTCGTGAATCTTGGACCTTAATTTGTGAAACCGGGACCTTATTTCGTGAAACTTGGACTTAAAATGTTTGTTCACTCACGAAATGTATAATTTTTATTTCGTGAATCTTGGACCTTAATTTGTGAAACCAGGACCTTATTTCGTGAAACATGGACTTAAAATGTTTGTTTACTCACGAAATGTTTAATTTCTTACTTCGTGAATCTTAGACCTTAGTTTGTGAAACCGGAACCTTATTTCTTGAAACGTTGACTTAAAATGTTAGTTTATTCACGAAATGTTTAATTTCTTATTTCGTGAATCTTAGTCCTTCATTTGTGAAACCGGGACCTTATTTCGTGAAACATAGACTTAAAATGTTTGTTTACTCACGAAATGTATAATTTCTTATTTCGTGAATCTTCTACCTTAATTTGTGAAACCGGAGTCTTATTTCGTGAAACTTGGACTTAAAATGTTTGTTTACTCAAGAAATGTTTAATTTCTTATTTCGTGAATCTTGGACCTTATTTGTGAAACCGGGACCTTATTTCGTGAAACTTGGACTTACAATGTTTGTTTATTACAAAATGTAAAATTTATTATTTCGTGAATCTTGGACCTTAATTTGTGAAATCGGAACCTTATTTCGTGAAACTTGAACTTAAAATTTTTATTTACTCACAAAATGTTTAATTTCTTATTTCGTAAATCTTGGACCTTAATTTGTGAAACCGAGACCTTATTTCGTGAAACTTGAACTTAAAATGTTTGTTTAGTCACGAAATGATTAATTTCTTATTTCGTGAATCTTGGACCTTGATTTGTGAAACCTAAACCTTATTTCGTGAAACTTGGACTTAAAATGTTTGTTTAGTCACGAAATGTTTAATTTCTTATTTCGTGAATCTTGGACCTTAATTTGTGAAACCGGTACCTTATTTCGTGAAACTTGGACTTAAAAGGTTTGTTTACTCACAAAATGTATAATTTCTTATTTCGTGAATCTTGGACCTTAATTTGTGAAACCGGGATCTTATTTCGTGAAACTTGGACTTAAAATGTTTGTTTAGTCACGAAATGTTTAATTTCTTAGTTCGTGAATCTTGGACCTTAATTCGTGAAACCGGTAACTTATTTCGTGAAACTTGAATTTAAAATGTTTGTTCACTCACGAAATGTATAATTTCTTATTTCGTGAATCTTGGACCTTAATTTGTGGGATCTTATTTCGTGAAACTTGGACTTAAAATGTTTGTTTACACCCAAAATGTAAAATTTCTTATTTCGTGAATTTTTGACCTTAATTCGTGAAACCGGGACCTTATTTCGTGAAACTTGGACTTAAAATGTTTGTTCACTCACGAAATGTATAATTTCTTATTTCGTGAATCTTGGACCTTAATTTGTGAAACCGAGACCTTATTTCGTGAAAATTGGCCTTAAAACGTTTGTTTACTCACGAAATGTATAATTTCTTATTTCGTGAATCTTGGACCTTAATTTGTGAAATCGGAGCCTGATTTCGTGAAACTTGGACTTAATATTTTTATTTACTCACAAAATGTTTAATTTCTTATTTCGTGAATCTTGGACCTTAATTTGTGAAACCGAGACCTTATTTCGTGAAACTTGAACTTAAAATGTTTGTTTAGTCACGAAATGTTTAATTTCTTATTTCGTGAATCTTGGACATTGATTTGTGAAACCGAAACCTTATTTCGTGAAACTTGGACTTAAAATGTTTGTTTAGTCACGAAATGTTTAATTTCTTATTTCGTGAATCTTGGACCTTAATTTGTGAAAACGGTACCTTATTTCGTGAAACTTGGACTTAAAATATTTGTTTAGTCACGAAATGTTTAATTTCTTATTTCATGAATCTTGGACCTTAATTTGTGAAACCTGTACCTTATTTCGTGAAACTTGGACTTAAAATGTTTGTTCACTCACAAATTGTTTAATTTCTTAGTTCGTGAATCTTGGACCTTAATTCGTGAAATCGGGACCTTATTTCGTGAAACTTGAACTTAAAATGTTTGTTCACTCACGAAATGTATAATTTCTTATTTCGTGAATCAGGGACCTTAATTTGTGAAACCGGGACCTTATTTCGTGAAACTTGGACTTAAAATGTTTGTTTACTCACGAAATGTATAATTTGTTATTTCGTGAATCTTGGACCTTAATTTGTGAAACCGAGACCTTATTTCGTGAAACTTGGACTTAAAATGTTTGTTTAGTCATGAAATGTTTAATTTCTTATTTCGTGAATCTTGGACCTTAATTTGTGAAACCGGTACCTTATTTCGTGAAACTTGGACTTAAAAGGTTTGTTTACTCACAAAATGTTTAATTTTTTAATTCGTGAATCTTGAACCTTAATTTGTGAAACCGATACCTTATTTCGTGAAACTTGGACTTAAAATGTTTCTTCACTCACAAATTGTTTAATTTCTTAGTTCGTGAATCTTGGACCTTAATTTGTGAAACCGGGACCTTATTTCGTGAAACTTGGACTTAAAATGTTTGTTCACTCACGAAATGTATAATTTTTATTTCGTGAATCTTGGACCTTAATTTGTGAAACCAGGACCTTATTTCGTGAAACATGGACTTAAAATGTTTGTTTACTCACGAAATGTTTAATTTCTTACTTCGTGAATCTTAGACCTTAGTTTGTGAAACCGGAACCTTATTTCTTGAAACGTTGACTTAAAATGTTAGTTTATTCACGAAATGTTTAATTTCTTATTTCGTGAATCTTAGTCCTTCATTTGTGAAACCGGGACCTTATTTCGTGAAACATAGACTTAAAATGTTTGTTTACTCACGAAATGTATAATTTCTTATTTCGTGAATCTTCTACCTTAATTTGTGAAACCGGAGTCTTATTTCGTGAAACTTGGACTTAAAATTTTTGTTTACTCAAGAAATGTTTAATTTCTTATTTCGTGAATCTTGGACCTTATTTGTGAAACCGGGACCTTATTTCGTGAAACTTGGACTTACAATGTTTGTTTATTACAAAATGTAAAATTTATTATTTCGTGAATCTTGGACCTTAATTTGTGAAATCGGAACCTTATTTCGTGAAACTTGAACTTAAAATTTTTATTTACTCACAAAATGTTTAATTTCTTATTTCGTAAATCTTGGACCTTAATTTGTGAAACCGAGACCTTATTTCGTGAAACTTGAACTTAAAATGTTTGTTTAGTCACGAAATGATTAATTTCTTATTTCGTGAATCTTGGACCTTGATTTGTGAAACCTAAACCTTATTTCGTGAAACTTGGACTTAAAATGTTTGTTTAGTCACGAAATGTTTAATTTCTTATTTCGTGAATCTTGGACCTTAATTTGTGAAACCGGTACCTTATTTCGTGAAACTTGGACTTAAAAGGTTTGTTTACTCACAAAATGTATAATTTCTTATTTCGTGAATCTTGGACCTTAATTTGTGAAACCGGGATCTTATTTCGTGAAACTTGGACTTAAAATGTTTGTTTACACCCAAAATGTAAAATTTCTTATTTCGTGAATTTTTGACCTTAATTCGTGAAACCGGGACCTTATTTCGTGAAACTTGGACTTAAAATGTTTGTTCATTCACGAAATGTATAATTTCTTATTTCGTGAATCTTGGACCTTAATTTGTGAAACCGAGACCTTATTTCGTGAAAATTGGCCTTAAAACGTTTGTTTACTCACGAAATGTATAATTTCTTATTTCGTGAATCTTGGACCTTAATTTGTGAAATCGGAGCCTGATTTCGTGAAACTTGGACTTAAAATTTTTATTTACTCACAAAATGTTTAATTTCTTATTTCGTGAATCTTGGACCTTAATTTGTGAAACCGAGACCTTATTTCGTGAAACTTGAACTTAAAATGTTTGTTTAGTCACGAAATGTTTAATTTCTTATTTCGTGAATCTTGGACATTGATTTGTGAAACCGAAACCTTATTTCGTGAAACTTGGACTTAAAATGTTTGTTTAGTCACGAAATGTTTAATTTCTTATTTCGTGAATCTTGGACCTTAATTTGTGAAACCTGTACCTTATTTCGTGAAACTTGGACTTAAAATGTTTGTTCACTCACAAATTGTTTAATTTCTTAGTTCGTGAATCTTGGACCTTAATTCGTGAAATCGGGACCTTATTTCGTGAAACTTGAACTTAAAATGTTTGTTCACTCACGAAATGTATAATTTCTTATTTCGTGAATCAGGGACCTTAATTTGTGAAACCGGGACCTTATTTCGTGAAACTTGGACTTAAAATGTTTGTTTACTCACGAAATGTATAATTTGTTATTTCGTGAATCTTGGACCTTAATTTGTGAAACCGAGACCTTATTTCGTGAAACTTGGACTTAAAATGTTTGTTTAGTCATGAAATGTTTAATTTCTTATTTCGTGAATCTTGGACCTTAATTTGTGAAACCGGTACCTTATTTCGTGAAACTTGGACTTAAAAGGTTTGTTTACTCACAAAATGTTTAATTTTTTAATTCGTGAATCTTGAACCTTAATTTGTGAAACCGATACCTTATTTCGTGAAACTTGGACTTAAAATGTTTCTTCACTCACAAATTGTTTAATTTCTTAGTTCGTGAATCTTGGACCTTAATTTGTGAAACCGGGACCTTATTTCGTGAAACTTGGACTTAAAATGTTTGTTCACTCACGAAATGTATAATTTTTATTTCGTGAATCTTGGACCTTAATTTGTGAAACCAGGACCTTATTTCGTGAAACATGGACTTAAAATGTTTGTTTACTCACGAAATGTTTAATTTCTTACTTCGTGAATCTTAGACCTTAGTTTGTGAAACCGGAACCTTATTTCTTGAAACTTTGACTTAAAATGTTAGTTTATTCACGAAATGTTTAATTTCTTATTTCGTGAATCTTAGTCCTTCATTTGTGAAACCGGGACCTTATTTCGTGAAACATAGACTTAAAATGTTTGTTTACTCACGAAATGTATAATTTCTTATTTCGTGAATCTTCTACCTTAATTTGTGAAACCGGAGTCTTATTTCGTGAAACTTGGACTTAAAATGTTTGTTTACTCAAGAAATGTTTAATTTCTTATTTCGTGAATCTTGGACCTTATTTGTGAAACCGGGACCTTATTTCGTGAAACTTGGACTTACAATGTTTGTTTATTACAAAATGTAAAATTTATTATTTCGTGAATCTTGGACCTTAATTTGTGAAATCGGAACCTTATTTCGTGAAACTTGGACTTAAAATTTTTATTTACTCACAAAATGTTTAATTTCTTATTTCGTAAATCTTGGACCTTAATTTGTGAAACCGAGACCTTATTTCGTGAAACTTGAACTTAAAATGTTTGTTTAGTCACGAAATGATTAATTTCTTATTTCGTGAATCTTGGACCTTGATTTGTGAAACCTAAACCTTATTTCGTGAAACTTGGACTTAAAATGTTTGTTTAGTCACGAAATGTTTAATTTCTTATTTCGTGAATCTTGGACCTTAATTTGTGAAACCGGTACCTTATTTCGTGAAACTTGGACTTAAAAGGTTTGTTTACTCACAAAATGTTTAATTTCTTATTTCGTGAATCTTGAACCTTAATTTGTGAAACCGGAACCTTATTTCGTGAAACTTGGACTTAAAATGTTTGTTTAGTCACGAAATGTTTAATTTCTTATTTCGTGAATCTTGGACCTTAATTTGTGAAACCGGTACCTTATTTCGTGAAACTTGGACTTAAAATGTTTGTTTAGTCACGAAATGTTTAATTTCTTATTTCGTGAATCTTGAACCTTAATTTGTGAAACCGGTACCTTATTTCGTGAAACTTGGACTTAAAATGTTTGTTCACTCACAAATTGTTTAATTTCTTAGTACGTGAATCTTGGACCTTAATTCGTGAAATCGGGACCTTATTTCGTGAAACTTGAATTTAAAATGTTTGTTCACTCACGAAATGTATAATTTCTTATTTCGTGAATCTTGGACCTTAATTTGTGAAACCGGGACCTTATTTCGTAAAACTTGGACTTAAAATGTTTGTTTACTCACGAAATGTATAATTTCTTATTTCGTGAATCTTGGACCTTAATTTGTGAAATCGGAGCCTTATTTCGTGAAACTTGAACTTAAAATTTTTATTTACTCACAAAATGTTTAATTTCTTATTTCGTGAATCTTGGACCTTAATTTGTGAAACCGAGACCTTATTTCGTGAAACTTGGACTTAAAATGTTTGTTTAGTCACGAAATGTTTAATTTCTTAGTTCGTGAATCTTGGACCTTAATTCGTGTAACCGGTACCTTATTTCGTGAAACTTGAATTTAAAATGTTTGTTCACTCACGAAATGTATAATTTCTTATTTCGTGAATCAGGGACCTTAATTTGTGAAACCGGGACCTTATTTCGTGAAACTTGGACTTAAAATGTTTGTTTACTCACGAAATGTATAATTTGTTATTTCGTGAATCTTGGACCTTAATTTGTGAAACCGAGACCTTATTTCGTGAAACTTGGACTTAAAATGTTTGTTTAGTCATGAAATGTTTAATTTCTTATTTCGTGAATCTTGGACCTTAATTTGTGAAACCGGTACCTTATTTCGTGAAACTTGGACTTAAAAGGTTTGTTTACTCACAAAATGTTTAATTTTTTAATTCGTGAATCTTGAACCTTAATTTGTGAAACCGATACCTTATTTCGTGAAACTTGGACTTAAAATGTTTCTTCACTCACAAATTGTTTAATTTCTTAGTTCGTGAATCTTGGACCTTAATTTGTGAAACCGGGACCTTATTTCGTGAAACTTGGACTTAAAATGTTTGTTCACTCACGAAATGTATAATTTTTATTTCGTGAATCTTGGACCTTAATTTGTGAAACCAGGACCTTATTTCGTGAAACATGGACTTAAAATGTTTGTTTACTCACGAAATGTTTAATTTCTTACTTCGTGAATCTTAGACCTTAGTTTGTGAAACCGGAACCTTATTTCTTGAAACTTTGACTTAAAATGTTAGTTTATTCACGAAATGTTTAATTTCTTATTTCGTGAATCTTAGTCCTTCATTTGTGAAACCGGGACCTTATTTCGTGAAACATAGACTTAAAATGTTTGTTTACTCACGAAATGTATAATTTCTTATTTCGTGAATCTTCTACCTTAATTTGTGAAACCGGAGTCTTATTTCGTGAAACTTGGACTTAAAATGTTTGTTTACTCAAGAAATGTTTAATTTCTTATTTCGTGAATCTTGGACCTTATTTGTGAAACCGGGACCTTATTTCGTGAAACTTGGACTTACAATGTTTGTTTATTACAAAATGTAAAATTTATTATTTCGTGAATCTTGGACCTTAATTTGTGAAATCGGAACCTTATTTCGTGAAACTTGGACTTAAAATTTTTATTTACTCACAAAATGTTTAATTTCTTATTTCGTAAATCTTGGACCTTAATTTGTGAAACCGAGACCTTATTTCGTGAAACTTGAACTTAAAATGTTTGTTTAGTCACGAAATGATTAATTTCTTATTTCGTGAATCTTGGACCTTGATTTGTGAAACCTAAACCTTATTTCGTGAAACTTGGACTTAAAATGTTTGTTTAGTCACGAAATGTTTAATTTCTTATTTCGTGAATCTTGGACCTTAATTTGTGAAACCGGTACCTTATTTCGTGAAACTTGGACTTAAAAGGTTTGTTTACTCACAAAATGTTTAATTTCTTATTTCGTGAATCTTGAACCTTAATTTGTGAAACCGGAACCTTATTTCGTGAAACTTGGACTTAAAATGTTTGTTTAGTCACGAAATGTTTAATTTCTTATTTCGTGAATCTTGGACCTTAATTTGTGAAACCGGTACCTTATTTCGTGAAACTTGGACTTAAAATGTTTGTTTAGTCACGAAATGTTTAATTTCTTATTTCGTGAATCTTGAACCTTAATTTGTGAAACCGGTACCTTATTTCGTGAAACTTGGACTTAAAATGTTTGTTCACTCACAAATTGTTTAATTTCTTAGTACGTGAATCTTGGACCTTAATTCGTGAAATCGGGACCTTATTTCGTGAAACTTGAATTTAAAATGTTTGTTCACTCACGAAATGTATAATTTCTTATTTCGTGAATCTTGGACCTTAATTTGTGAAACCGGGACCTTATTTCGTAAAACTTGGACTTAAAATGTTTGTTTACTCACGAAATGTATAATTTCTTATTTCGTGAATCTTGGACCTTAATTTGTGAAATCGGAGCCTTATTTCGTGAAACTTGAACTTAAAATTTTTATTTACTCACAAAATGTTTAATTTCTTATTTCGTGAATCTTGGACCTTAATTTGTGAAACCGAGACCTTATTTCGTGAAACTTGGACTTAAAATGTTTGTTTAGTCACGAAATGTTTAATTTCTTAGTTCGTGAATCTTGGACCTTAATTCGTGTAACCGGTACCTTATTTCGTGAAACTTGAATTTAAAATGTTTGTTCACTCACGAAATGTATAATTTCTTATTTCGTGAATCTTGGACCTTAATTTGTGAAACCGGGATCTTATTTCGTGAAACTTGGACTTAAAATGTTTGTTTACACCCAAAATGCAAAATTTCTTATTTCGTGAATTTTTGACCTTAATTCGTGAAACCGGGACCTTATTTCGTGAAACTTGGACTTAAATTGTTTGTTCACTCACGAAATGTATAATTTCTTATTTCGTGAATCTTGGACCTTAATTTGTGAAACCGAGACCTTATTTCGTGAAAATTGGCCTTAAAACGTTTGTTTACTCACGAAATGTATAATCTCTTATTTCGTGAATCTTGGACCTTAATTTGTGAAATCGGAGCCTGATTTCGTGAAACTTGGACTTAAATTTTTATTTACTCACAAAATGTTTAATTTCTTATTTCGTGAATCTTGGACCTTAATTTGTGAAACCGAGACCTTATTTCGTGAAACTTGAACTTAAAATGTTTGTTTAGTCACGAAATGTTTAATTTCTTATTTCGTGAATCTTGGACCTTGATTTGTGAAACCGAAACCTTATTTCGTGAAACTTGGACTTAAAATGTTTGTTTAGTCACGAAATGTTTAATTTCTTATTTCGTGAATCTTGGACCTTAATTTGTGAAAACGGTACCTTATTTCGTGAAACATGGACTTAAAATATTTGTTTAGTCACGAAATGTTTAATTTCTTATTTCATGAATCTTGGACCTTAATTTGTGAAACCTGTACCTTATTTCGTGAAACTTGGACTTAAAATGTTTGTTCACTCACAAATTGTTTAATTTCTTAGTTCGTGAATCTTGGACCTTAATTCGTGAAATCGGGACCTTATTTCGTGAAACTTGAACTTAAAATGTTTGTTCACTCACGAAATGTATAATTTCTTATTTCGTGAATCAGGGACCTTAATTTGTGAAACCGGGACCTTATTTCGTGAAACTTGGACTTAAAATGTTTGTTTACTCACGAAATGTATAATTTGTTATTTCGTGAATCTTGGACCTTAATTTGTGAAACCGAGACCTTATTTCGTGAAACTTGGACTTAAAATGTTTGTTTAGTCATGAAATGTTTAATTTCTTATTTCGTGAATCTTGGACCTTAATTTGTGAAACCGGTACCTTATTTCGTGAAACTTGGACTTAAAAGGTTTGTTTACTCACAAAATGTTTAATTTTTTAATTCGTGAATCTTGAACCTTAATTTGTGAAACCGATACCTTATTTCGTGAAACTTGGACTTAAAATGTTTCTTCACTCACAAATTGTTTAATTTCTTAGTTCGTGAATCTTGGACCTTAATTTGTGAAACCGGGACCTTATTTCGTGAAACTTGGACTTAAAATGTTTGTTCACTCACGAAATGTATAATTTTTATTTTGTGAATCTTGGACCTTAATTTGTGAAACCAGGACCTTATTTCGTGAAACATGGACTTAAAATGTTTGTTTACTCACGAAATGTTTAATTTCTTACTTCGTGAATCTTAGACCTTAGTTTGTGAAACCGGAACCTTATTTCTTGAAACTTTGACTTAAAATGTTAGTTTATTCACGAAATGTTTAATTTCTTATTTCGTGAATCTTAGTCCTTCATTTGTGAAACCGGGACCTTATTTCGTGAAACATAGACTTAAAATGTTTGTTTACTCACGAAATGTATAATTTCTTATTTCGTGAATCTTCTACCTTAATTTGTGAAACCGGAGTCTTATTTCGTGAAACTTGGACTTAAAATGTTTGTTTACTCAAGAAATGTTTAATTTCTTATTTCGTGAATCTTGGACCTTATTTGTGAAACCGGGACCTTATTTCGTGAAACTTGGACTTACAATGTTTGTTTATTACAAAATGTAAAATTTATTATTTCGTGAATCTTGGACCTTAATTTGTGAAATCGGAACCTTATTTCGTGAAACTTGGACTTAAAATTTTTATTTACTCACAAAATGTTTAATTTCTTATTTCGTAAATCTTGGACCTTAATTTGTGAAACCGAGACCTTATTTCGTGAAACTTGAACTTAAAATGTTTGTTTAGTCACGAAATGATTAATTTCTTATTTCGTGAATCTTGGACCTTGATTTGTGAAACCTAAACCTTATTTCGTGAAACTTGGACTTAAAATGTTTGTTTAGTCACGAAATGTTTAATTTCTTATTTCGTGAATCTTGGACCTTAATTTGTGAAACCGGTACCTTATTTCGTGAAACTTGGACTTAAAAGGTTTGTTTACTCACAAAATGTTTAATTTCTTATTTCGTGAATCTTGAACCTTATTTTGTGAAACCGGAACCTTATTTCGTGAAACTTGGACTTAAAATGTTTGTTTAGTCACGAAATGTTTAATTTCTTATTTCGTGAATCTTGGACCTTAATTTGTGAAACCGGTACCTTATTTCGTGAAACTTGGACTTAAAATGTTTGTTTAGTCACGAAATGTTTAATTTCTTATTTCGTGAATCTTGGACCTTAATTTGTGAAACCGGTACCTTATTTCGTGAAACTTGGACTTAAAATGTTTGTTTAGTCACGAAATGTTTAATTTCTTATTTCGTGAATCTTGAACCTTAATTTGTGAAACCGGTACCTTATTTCGTGAAACTTGGACTTAAAATGTTTGTTCACTCACAAATTGTTTAATTTCTTAGTACGTGAATCTTGGACCTTAATTCGTGAAATCGGGACCTTATTTCGTGAAACTTGAATTTAAAATGTTTGTTCACTCACGAAATGTATAATTTCTTATTTCGTGAATCTTGGACCTTAATTTGTGAAACCGGGACCTTATTTCGTAAAACTTGGACTTAAAATGTTTGTTTACTCACGAAATGTATAATTTCTTATTTCGTGAATCTTGGACCTTAATTTGTGAAATCGGAGCCTTATTTCGTGAAACTTGAACTTAAAATTTTTATTTACTCACAAAATGTTTAATTTCTTATTTCGTGAATCTTGGACCTTAATTTGTGAAACCGAGACCTTATTTCGTGAAACTTGGACTTAAAATGTTTGTTTAGTCACGAAATGTTTAATTTCTTAGTTTGTGAATCTTGGACCTTAATTCGTGTAACCGGTACCTTATTTCGTGAAACTTGAATTTAAAATGTTTGTTCACTCACGAAATGTATAATTTCTTATTTCGTGAATCTTGGACCTTAATTTGTGAAACCGGGATCTTATTTCGTGAAACTTGGACTTAAAATGTTTGTTTACACCCAAAATGCAAAATTTCTTATTTCGTGAATTTTTGACCTTAATTCGTGAAACCGGGACCTTATTTCGTGAAACTTGGACTTAAATTGTTTGTTCACTCACGAAATGTATAATTTCTTATTTCGTGAATCTTGGACCTTAATTTGTGAAACCGAGACCTTATTTCGTGAAAATTGGCCTTAAAACGTTTGTTTACTCACGAAATGTATAATCTCTTATTTCGTGAATCTTGGACCTTAATTTGTGAAATCGGAGCCTGATTTCGTGAAACTTGGACTTAAATTTTTATTTACTCACAAAATGTTTAATTTCTTATTTCGTGAATCTTGGACCTTAATTTGTGAAACCGAGACCTTATTTCGTGAAACTTGAACTTAAAATGTTTGTTTAGTCACGAAATGTTTAATTTCTTATTTCGTGAATCTTGGACCTTGATTTGTGAAACCGAAACCTTATTTCGTGAAACTTGGACTTAAAATGTTTGTTTAGTCACGAAATGTTTAATTTCTTATTTCGTGAATCTTGGACCTTAATTTGTGAAAACGGTACCTTATTTCGTGAAACATGGACTTAAAATATTTGTTTAGTCACGAAATGTTTAATTTCTTATTTCATGAATCTTGGACCTTAATTTGTGAAACCTGTACCTTATTTCGTGAAACTTGGACTTAAAATGTTTGTTCACTCACAAATTGTTTAATTTCTTAGTTCGTGAGTCTTGGACCTTAATTCGTGAAATCGAGACCTTATTTCGTGAAACTTGAACTTAAAATGTTTGTTCACTCACGAAATGTATAATTTCTTATTTCGTGAATCAGGGACCTTAATTTGTGAAACCGGGACCTTATTTCGTGAAACTTGGACTTAAAATGTTTGTTTACTCACGAAATGTATAATTTGTTATTTCGTGAATCTTGGACCTTAATTTGTGAAACCGAGACCTTATTTCGTGAAACTTGGACTTAAAATGTTTGTTTAGTCATGAAATGTTTAATTTCTTATTTCGTGAATCTTGGACCTTAATTTGTGAAACCGGTACCTTATTTCGTGAAACTTGGACTTAAAAGGTTTGTTTACTCACAAAATGTTTAATTTTTTAATTCGTGAATCTTGAACCTTAATTTGTGAAACCGATACCTTATTTCGTGAAACTTGGACTTAAAATGTTTCTTCACTCACAAATTGTTTAATTTCTTAGTTCGTGAATCTTGGACCTTAATTTGTGAAACTGGGACCTTATTTCGTGAAACTTGGACTTAAAATGTTTGTTCACTCACGAAATGTATAATTTTTATTTTGTGAATCTTGGACCTTAATTTGTGAAACCAGGACCTTATTTCGTGAAACATGGACTTAAAATGTTTGTTTACTCACGAAATGTTTAATTTCTTACTTCGTGAATCTTAGACCTTAGTTTGTGAAACCGGAACCTTATTTCTTGAAACTTTGACTTAAAATGTTAGTTTATTCACGAAATGTTTAATTTCTTATTTCGTGAATCTTAGTCCTTCATTTGTGAAACCGGGACCTTATTTCGTGAAACATAGACTTAAAATGTTTGTTTACTCACGAAATGTATAATTTCTTATTTCGTGAATCTTCTACCTTAATTTGTGAAACCGGAGTCTTATTTCGTGAAACTTGGACTTAAAATGTTTGTTTACTCAAGAAATGTTTAATTTCTTATTTCGTGAATCTTGGACCTTATTTGTGAAACCGGGACCTTATTTCGTGAAACTTGGACTTACAATGTTTGTTTATTACAAAATGTAAAATTTATTATTTCGTGAATCTTGGACCTTAATTTGTGAAATCGGAACCTTATTTCGTGAAACTTGGACTTAAAATTTTTATTTACTCACAAAATGTTTAATTTCTTATTTCGTAAATCTTGGACCTTAATTTGTGAAACCGAGACCTTATTTCGTGAAACTTGAACTTAAAATGTTTGTTTAGTCACGAAATGATTAATTTCTTATTTCGTGAATCTTGGACCTTGATTTGTGAAACCTAAACCTTATTTCGTGAAACTTGGACTTAAAATGTTTGTTTAGTCACGAAATGTTTAATTTCTTATTTCGTGAATCTTGGACCTTAATTTGTGAAACTGGTACCTTATTTCGTGAAACTTGGACTTAAAAGGTTTGTTTACTCACAAAATGTTTAATTTCTTATTTCGTGAATCTTGAACCTTAATTTGTGAAACCGGAACCTTATTTCGTGAAACTTGGACTTAAAATGTTTGTTTAGTCACGAAATGTTTAATTTCTTATTTCGTGAATCTTGGACCTTAATTTGTGAAACCGGTACCTTATTTCGTGAAACTTGGACTTAAAATGTTTGTTTAGTCACGAAATGTTTAATTTCTTATTTCGTGAATCTTGAACCTTAATTTGTGAAACCGGTACCTTATTTCGTGAAACTTGGACTTAAAATGTTTGTTCACTCACAAATTGTTTAATTTCTTAGTACGTGAATCTTGGACCTTAATAAGTGAAATCGGGACCTTATTACGTGAAACTTGAATTTAAAATGTTTGTTCACTCACGAAATGTATAATTTCTTATTTCGTGAATCTTGGACCTTAATTTGTGAAACCGGGACCTTATTTCGTAAAACTTGGACTTAAAATGTTTGTTTACTCACGAAATGTATAATTTCTTATTTCGTGAATCTTGGACCTTAATTTGTGAAATCGGAGCCTTATTTCGTGAAACTTGAACTTAAAATTTTTATTTACTCACAAAATGTTTAATTTTTTATTTCGTGAATCTTGGACCTTAATTTGTGAAACCGAGACCTTATTTCGTGAAACTTGGACTTAAAATGTTTGTTTAGTCACGAAATGTTTAATTTCTTAGTTCGTGAATCTTGGACCTTAATTCGTGAAACCGGTACCTTATTTCGTGAAACTTGAATTTAAAATGTTTGTTCACTCACGAAATGTATAATTTCTTATTTCGTGAATCTTGGACTTTAATTTGTGAAACCGGGATCTTATTTCGTGAAACTTGGACTTAAAATGTTTGTTTACACCCAAAATGTAAAATTTCTTATTTCGTGAATTTTTGACCTTAATTCGTGAAACCGGGACCTTATTTCGTGAAACTTGGACTTAAAATGTTTGTTCACTCACGAAATGTATAATTTCTTATTTCGTGAATCTTGGACCTTAATTTGTGAAACCGAGACCTTATTTCGTGAAAATTGGCCTTAAAACGTTAGTTTACTCACGAAATGTATAATTTCTTATTTCGTGAATCTTGGACCTTAATTTGTGAAATCGGAGCCTGATTTCGTGAAACTTGGACTTAAAATTTTTATTTACTCACAAAATGTTTAATTTCTTATTTCGTGAATCTTGGACCTTAATTTGTGAAACCGAGACCTTATTTCGTGAAACTTGAACTTAAAATGTTTGTTTAGTCACGAAATGTTTAATTTCTTATTTCATGAATCTTGGACCTTGATTTGTGAAACCGAAACCTTATTTCGTGAAACTTGGACTTAAAATGTTTGTTTAGTCACGAAATGTTTAATTTCTTATTTCGTGAATCTTGGACCTTAATTTGTGAAAACAGTACCTTATTTCGTGAAACTTGGACTTAAAATATTTGTTTAGTCACGAAATGTTTAATTTCTTATTTCGTGAATCTTGGACCTTAATTTGTGAAACCGGTACCTTATTTCGTGAAACTTGGACTTAAAAGGTTTGTTTACTCACAAAATGTTTAATTTCTTATTTCGTGAATCTTGAACCTTAATTTGTGAAACCGGAACCTTATTTCGTGAAACTTGGACTTAAAATGTTTGTTTAGTCACGAAATGTTTAATTTCTTATTTCGTGAATCTTGGACCTTAATTTGTGAAACCGGTACCTTATTTCGTGAAACTTGGACTTAAAATGTTTGTTTACTCACGAAATGTATAATTTCTTATTTCGTGAATCTTGGACCTTAATTTGTGAAATCGAAGCCTTATTTCGTGAAACTTGAACTTAATATTTTTATTTATTCACAAAATGTTTAATTTCTTATTTCGTGAATCTTGGACCTTAATTTGTGAAACCGAGACCTTATTTCGTGAAACTTGGACTTAAAATGTTTGTTTAGTCACGAAATGTTTAATTTCTTAGTTCGTGAATCTTGGACCTTAATTCGTGAAATCGGGACCTTATTTCGTGAAACTTGAATTTAAAATGTTTGTTCACTCACGAAATGTATAATTTCTTATTTCGTGAATCTTGGACCTTAATTTGTGAAACCGGGACCTTATTTCGTAAAACTTGGACTTAAAATGTTTGTTAACTCACGAAATGTATAATTTCTTATTTCGTGAATCTTGGACCTTAATTTGTGAAATCGGAGCCTTATTTCGTGAAACTTGAACTTAAAATTTTTATTTACTCACAAAATGTTTAATTTCTTATTTCGTGAATCTTGGACCTTAATTTGTGAAACCGAGACCTTATTTCGTGAAACTTGGACTTAAAATGTTTGTTTAGTCACGAAATGTTTAATTTCTTAGTTCGTGAATCTTGGACCTTAATTCGTGAAACCGGTACCTTATTTCGTGAAACTTGAATTTAAAATGTTTGTTCACTCACGAAATGTATAATTTTTTATTTCGTGAATCTTGGACCTTAATCTGTGAAACCGGGATCTTATTTCGTGAAACTTGGACTTAAAATGTTTGTTTACACCCAAAATGTAAAATTTCTTATTTCGTGAATTTTTGACCTTAATTCGTGAAACCGGGACCTTATTTCGTGAAACTTGGACTTAAAATGTTTGTTCACTCACGAAATGTATAATTTCTTATTTCGTGAATCTTGGACCTTAATTTGTGAAACCGAGACCTTATTTCGTGAAAATTGGCCTTAAAACGTTTGTTTACTCACGAAATGTATAATTTCTTATTTCGTGAATCTTGGACCTTAATTTGTGAAATCGGAGCCTTATTTCGTGAAACTTGGACTTAAAATTTTTATTTACTCACAAAATGTTTAATTTCTTATTTCGTGAATCTTGGACCTTAATTTGTGAAACCGAGACCTTATTTCGTGAAACTTGAACTTAAAATGTTTATTTAGTCACGAAATGTTTAATTTCTTATTTCGTGAATCTTGGACCTTGATTTGTGAAACCGAAACCTTATTTTGTGAAACTTGGACTTAAAATGTTTGTTTAGTCACGAAATGTTTAATTTCTTATTTCGTGAATCTTGGACCTTAATTTGTGAAAACGGTACCTTATTTCGTGAAACTTGGACTTAAAATATTTGTTTAGTCACGAAATGTTTAATTTCTTATTTCATGAATCTTGGACCTTAATTTGTGAAACCTGTACCTTATTTCGTGAAACTTGGACTTAAAATGTTTGTTCACTCACAAATTGTTTAATTTCTTAGTTCGTGAATCTTGGACCTTAATTCGTGAAATCGGGACCTTATTTCGTGAAACTTGAACTTAAAATGTTTGTTCACTCACGAAATGTATAATTTCTTATTTCGTGAATCAGGGACCTTAATTTGTGAAACCGGGACCTTATTTCGTGAAACTTGGACTTAAAATGTTTGTTTACTCACGAAATGTATAATTTGTAATTTCGTTAATCTTGGACCTTAATTTGTGAAACCGAGACCTTATTTCGTGAAACTTGGACTTAAAATGTTTGTTTAGTCATGAAATGTTTAATTTCTTATTTCGTGAATCTTGGACCTTAATTTGTGAAACCGGTACCTTATTTCGTGAAACTTGGACTTAAAAGGTTTGTTTACTCACAAAATGTTTAATTTTTTAATTCGTGAATCTTGAACCTTAATTTGTGAAACCGATACCTTATTTCGTGAAACTTGGACTTAAAATGTTTCTTCACTCACAAATTGTTTAATTTCTTAGTTCGTGAATCTTTGACCTTAATTTGTGAAACCGGGACCTTATTTCGTGAAACTTGGACTTAAAATGTTTGTTCACTCACGAAATGTATAATTTTTATTTCGTGAATCTTGGACCTTAATTTGTGAAACCAGGACCTTATTTCGTGAAACATGGACTTAAAATGTTTGTTTACTCACGAAATGTTTAATTTCTTACTTCGTGAATCTTAGACCTTAGTTTGTGAAACCGGAACCTTATTTCTTGAAACTTTGACTTAAAATGTTAGTTTATTCACGAAATGTTTAATTTCTTATTTCGTGAATCTTAGTCCTTCATTTGTGAAACCGGGACCTTATTTCGTGAAACATAGACTTAAAATGTTTGTTTACTCACGAAATGTATAATTTCTTATTTCGTGAATCTTCTACCTTAATTTGTGAAAACGGAGTCTTATTTCGTGAAACTTGGACTTAAAATGTTTGTTTACTCAAGAAATGTTTAATTTCTTATTTCGTGAATCTTGGACCTTATTTGTGAAACCGGGACCTTATTTCGTGAAACTTGGACTTACAATGTTTGTTTATTACAAAATGTAAAATTTATTATTTCGTGAATCTTGGACCTTAATTTGTGAAATCGGAACCTTATTTCGTGAAACTTGGACTTAAAATTTTTATTTACTCACAAAATGTTTAATTTCTTATTTCGTAAATCTTGGACCTTAATTTGTGAAACCGAGACCTTATTTCGTGAAACTTGAACTTAAAATGTTTGTTTAGTCACGAAATGATTAATTTCTTATTTCGTGAATCTTGGACCTTGATTTGTGAAACCTAAACCTTATTTCGTGAAACTTGGACTTAAAATGTTTGTTTAGTCACGAAATGTTTAATTTCTTATTTCGTGAATCTTGGACCTTAATTTGTGAAACCGGTACCTTATTTCGTGAAACTTGGACTTAAAAGGTTTGTTTACTCACAAAATGTTTAATTTCTTATTTCGTGAATCTTGAACCTTAATTTGTGAAACCGGAACCTTATTTCGTGAAACTTGGACTTAAAATGTTTGTTTAGTCACGAAATGTTTAATTTCTTATTTCGTGAATCTTGGACCTTAATTTGTGAAACCGGTACCTTATTTCGTGAAACTTGGACTTAAAATGTTTGTTTACTCACGAAATGTATAATTTCTTATTTCGTGAATCTTGGACCTTAATTTGTGAAATCGGAGCCTTATTTCGTGAAACTTGAACTTAATATTTTTATTTATTCACAAAATGTTTAATTTCTTATTTCGTGAATCTTGGACCTTAATTTGTGAAACCGAGACCTTATTTCGTGAAACTTGGACTTAAAATGTTTGTTTAGTCACGAAATGTTTAATTTCTTAGTTCGTGAATCTTGGACCTTAATTCGTGAAATCGGGACCTTATTTCGTGAAACTTGAATTTAAAATGTTTGTTCACTCACGAAATGTATAATTTCTTATTTCGTGAATCTTGGACCTTAATTTGTGAAACCGGGACCTTATTTCGTAAAACTTGGACTTAAAATGTTTGTTTACTCACGAAATGTATAATTTCTTATTTCGTGAATCTTGGACCTTAATTTGTGAAATCGGAGCCTTATTTCGTGAAACTTGAACTTAAAATTTTTATTTACTCACAAAATGTTTAATTTCTTATTTCGTGAATCTTGGACCTTAATTTGTGAAACCGAGACCTTATTTCGTGAAACTTGGACTTAAAATGTTTGTTTAGTCACGAAATGTTTAATTTCTTAGTTCGTGAATCTTGGACCTTAATTCGTGAAACCGGTACCTTATTTCGTGAAACTTGAATTTAAAATGTTTGTTCACTCACGAAATGTATAATTTTTTATTTCGTGAATCTTGGACCTTAATCTGTGAAACCGGGATCTTATTTCGTGAAACTTGGACTTAAAATGTTTGTTTACACCCAAAATGTAAAATTTCTTATTTCGTGAATTTTTGACCTTAATTCGTGAAACTGGGACCTTATTTCGTGAAACTTGGACTTAAAATGTTTGTTCACTCACGAAATGTATAATTTCTTATTTCGTGAATCTTGGACCTTAATTTGTGAAACGAGACCTTATTTCGTGAAAATTGGCCTTAAAACGTTTGTTTACTCACGAAATGTATAATTTCTTATTTCGTGAATCTTGGACCTTAATTTGTGAAATCGGAGCCTTATTTCGTGAAACTTGGACTTAAAATTTTTATTTACTCACAAAATGTTTAATTTCTTATTTCGTGAATCTTGGACCTTAATTTGTGAAACCGAGACCTTATTTCGTGAAACTTGAACTTAAAATGTTTGTTTAGTCACGAAATGTTTAATTTCTTATTTCGTGAATCTTGGACCTTGATTTGTGAAACCGAAACCTTATTTCGTGAAACTTGGACTTAAAATGTTTGTTTAGTCACGAAATGTTTAATTTCTTATTTCGTGAATCTTGGACCTTAATTTGTGAAAACGGTACCTTATTTCGTGAAACTTGGACTTAAAATATTTGTTTAGTCACGAAATGTTTAATTTCTTATTTCATGAATCTTGGACCTTAATTTGTGAAACCTGTACCTTATTTCGTGAAACTTGGACTTAAAATGTTTGTTCACTCACAAATTGTTTAATTTCTTAGTTCGTGAATCTTGGACCTTAATTCGTGAAATCGGGACCTTATTTCGTGAAACTTGAACTTAAAATGTTTGTTCACTCACGAAATGTATAATTTCTTATTTCGTGAATCAGGGACCTTAATTTGTGAAACCGGGACCTTATTTCGTGAAACTTGGACTTAAAATGTTTGTTTACTCACGAAATGTATAATTTGTTATTTCGTGAATCTTGGACCTTAATTTGTGAAACCGAGACCTTATTTCGTGAAACTTGGACTTAAAATGTTTGTTTAGTCATGAAATGTTTAATTTCTTATTTCGTGAATCTTGGACCTTAATTTGTGAAACCGGTACCTTATTTCGTCAAACTTGGACTTAAAAGGTTTGTTTACTCACAAAATGTTTAATTTTTTAATTCGTGAATCTTGAACCTTAATTTGTGAAACCGATACCTTATTTCGTGAAACTTGGACTTAAAATGTTTCTTCACTCACAAATTGTTTAATTTCTTAGTTCGTGAATCTTGGACCTTAATTTGTGAAACCGGGACCTTATTTCGTGAAACTTGGACTTAAAATGTTTGTTCACTCACGAAATGTATAATTTTTATTTCGTGAATCTTGGACCTTAATTTGTGAAACCAGAACCTTATTTCGTGAAACATGGACTTAAAATGTTTGTTTACTCACGAAATGTTTAATTTCTTACTTCGTGAATCTTAGACCTTAGTTTGTGAAACCGGAACCTTATTTCTTGAAACTTTGACTTAAAATGTTAGTTTATTCACGAAATGTTTAATTTCTTATTTCGTGAATCTTAGTCCTTCATTTGTGAAACCGGGACCTTATTTCGTGAAACATAGACTTAAAATGTTTGTTTACTCACGAAATGTATAATTTCTTATTTCGTGAATCTTCTACCTTAATTTGTGAAAACGGAGTCTTATTTCGTGAAACTTGGACTTAAAATGTTTGTTTAGTCACGAAATGTTTAATTTCTTATTTCGTGAATCTTGGACCTTAATTTGTGAAACCGGTACCTTATTTCGTGAAACTTGGACTTAAAATGTTTGTTTACTCACGAAATGTATAATTTCTTATTTCGTGAATCTTGGACCTTAATTTGTGAAATCGGAGCCTTATTTCGTGAAACTTGAACTTAATATTTTTATTTATTCACAAAATGTTTAATTTCTTATTTCGTGAATCTTGGACCTTAATTTGTGAAACCGAGACCTTATTTCGTGAAACTTGGACTTAAAATGTTTGTTTAGTCACGAAATGTTTAATTTCTTAGTTCGTGAATCTTGGACCTTAATTCGTGAAATCGGGACCTTATTTCGTGAAACTTGAATTTAAAATGTTTGTTCACTCACGAAATGTATAATTTCTTATTTCGTGAATCTTGGACCTTAATTTGTGAAACCGGGACCTTATTTCGTAAAACTTGGACTTAAAATGTTTGTTTACTCACGAAATGTATAATTTCTTATTTCATGAATCTTGGACCTTAATTTGTGAAATCGGAGCCTTATTTCGTGAAACTTGAACTTAAAATTTTTATTTACTCACAAAATGTTTAATTTCTTATTTCGTGAATCTTGGACCTTAATTTGTGAAACCGAGACCTTATTTCGTGAAACTTGGACTTAAAATGTTTGTTTAGTCACGAAATGTTTAATTTCTTAGTTCGTGAATCTTGGACCTTAATTCGTGAAACCGGTACCTTATTTCGTGAAACTTGAATTTAAAATGTTTGTTCACTCACGAAATGTATAATTTTTTATTTCGTGAATCTTGGACCTTAATCTGTGAAACCGGGATCTTATTTCGTGAAACTTGGACTTAAAATGTTTGTTTACACCCAAAATGTTAAATTTCTTATTTCGTGAATTTTTGACCTTAATTCGTGAAACCGGGACCTTATTTCGTGAAACTTGGACTTAAAATGTTTGTTCACTCACGAAATGTATAATTTCTTATTTCGTGAATCTTGGACCTTAATTTGTGAAACCGAGACCTTATTTCGTGAAAATTGGCCTTAAAACGTTTGTTTACTCACGAAATGTATAATTTCTTATTTCGTGAATCTTGGACCTTAATTTGTGAAATCGGAGCCTTATTTCGTGAAACTTGGACTTAAAATTTTTATTTACTCACAAAATGTTTAATTTCTTATTTCGTGAATCTTGGACCTTAATTTGTGAAACCGAGACCTTATTTCGTGAAACTTGAACTTAAAATGTTTGTTTAGTCACGAAATGTTTAATTTCTTATTTCGTGAATCTTGGACCTTGATTTGTGAAACCGAAACCTTATTTCGTGAAACTTGGACTTAAAATGTTTGTTTAGTCACGAAATGTTTAATTTCTTATTTCGTGAATCTTGGACCTTAATTTGTGAAAACGGTACCTTATTTCGTGAAACTTGGACTTAAAATATTTGTTTAGTCACGAAATGTTTAATTTCTTATTTCATGAATCTTTGGACCTTAATTTGTGAAACCTGTACCTTATTTCGTGAAACTTGGACTTAAAATGTTTGTTCACTCACAAATTGTTTAATTTCTTAGTTCGTGAATCTTGGACCTTAATTCGTGAAATCGGGACCTTATTTCGTAAAACTTGAACTTAAAATGTTTGTTCACTCACGAAATGTATAATTTCTTATTTCGTGAATCAGGGACCTTAATTTGTGAAACCGGGACCTTATTTCGTGAAACTTGGACTTAAAATGTTTGTTTACTCACGAAATGTATAATTTGTTATTTCGTGAATCTTGGACCTTAATTTGTGAAACCGAGACCTTATTTCGTGAAACTTGGACTTAAAATGTTTGTTTAGTCACGAAATGTTTAATTTCTTATTTCGTGAATCTTGGACCTTGATTTGTGAAACCGAAACCTTATTTCGTGAAACTTGGACTTAAAATGTTTGTTTAGTCACGAAATGTTTAATTTCTTATTTCGTGAATCTTGGACCTTAATTTGTGAAACCGGTACCTTATTTCGTGAAACTTGGACTTAAAATGTTTGTTTAGTCACGAAATGTTTAATTTCTTATTTCGTGAATCTTGCACCTTAATTTGTGAAACCGGTACCTTATTTCGTGAAACTTGGACTTAAAATGTTTGTTCACTCACAAATTGTTTAATTTCTTAGTACGTGAATCTTGGACCTTAATTCGTGAAATCGGACCTTATTTCGTGAAACTTGAATTTAAAATGTTTGTTCACTCACGAAATGTATAATTTCTTATTTCGTGAATCTTGGACCTTAATTTGTGAAACCGGGACCTTATTTCGTAAAACTTGGACTTAAAATGTTTGTTTACTCACGAAATGTATAATTTCTTATTTCGTGAATCTTGGACCTTAATTTGTGAAATCGGAGCCTTATTTCGTGAAACTTGAACTTAAAATTTTTATTTACTCACAAAATGTTTAATTTCTTATTTCGTGAATCTTGGACCTTAATTTGTGAAACCGAGACCTTATTTCGTGAAACTTGGACTTAAAATGTTTGTTTAGTCACGAAATGTTTAATTTCTTAGTTCGTGCATCTTGGACCTTAATTCGTGAAACCGGTACCTTATTTTGTGAAACTTGAATTTAAAATGTTTGTTCACTCACGAAATGTATAATTTTTTATTTCGTGAATCTTGGACCTTAATTTGTGAAACCGGGATCTTATTTCGTGAAACTTGGACTTAAAATGTTTGTTTACACCCAAAATGTAAAATTTCTTATTTCGTGAATTTTTGACCTTAATTCGTGAAACCGGGACCTTATTTCGTGAAACTTGGACTTAAAATGTTTGTTCACTCACGAAATGTATAATTTCTTATTTCGTGAATCTTGGACCTTAATTTGTGAAACCGAGACCTTATTTCGTGAAAATTGGCCTTAAAACGTTTGTTTACTCACGAAATGTATAATTTCTTATTTCGTGAATCTTGGACCTTAATTTGTGAAATCGGAGCCTTATTTCGTGAAACTTGGACTTAAAATTTTTATTTACTCACAAAATGTTTAATTTCTTATTTCGTGAATCTTGGACCTTAATTTGTGAAACCGAGACCTTATTTCGTGAAACTTGAACTTAAAATGTTTGTTTAGTCACGAAATGTTTAATTTCTTATTTCGTGAATCTTGGACCTTGATTTGTGAAACCGAAACCTTATTTCGTGAAACTTGGAATTAAAATGTTTGTTTAGTCACGAAATGTTTAATTTCTTATTTCGTGAATCTTGGACCTTAATTTGTGAAACCGGTACCTTATTTCGTGAAACTTGGACTTAAAATGTTTGTTTAGTCACGAAATGTTTAATTTCTTATTTCGTGAATCTTGAACCTTAATTTGTGAAACCGGTACCTTATTTCGTGAAACTTGGACTTAAAATGTTTATTCACTCACAAATTGTTTAATTTCTTAGTACGTGAATCTTGGACCTTAATTCGTGAAATCGGGACCTTATTTCGTGAAACTTGAATTTAAAATGTTTGTTCACTCACGAAATGTATAATTTCTTATTTCGTGAATCTTGGACCTTAATTTGTGAAACCGGGACCTTATTTCGTAAAACTTGGAGTTAAAATGTTTGTTTACTCACGAAATGTATAATTTCTTATTTCGTGAATCTTGGACCTTAATTTATGAAATCGGAGCCTTATTTCGTGAAACTTGAACTTAAAATTTTTATTTACTCACAAAATGTTTAATTTCTTTTTTCGTGAATCTTGGACCTTAATTTGTGAAACCGAGACCTTATTTCGTGAAACTTGGAATTAAAATGTTTGTTTAGTCACGAAATGTTTAATTTCTTAGTTCGTGAATCTTGGACCTTAATTCGTGAAACCGGTACCTTATTTCGTGAAACTTGAATTTAAAATTTTTGTTCACTCACGAAATGTATAATTTTTTATTTCGTGAATCTTGGACCTTAATTTGTGAAACCGGGATCTTATTTCGTGAAACTTGGACTTAAAATGTTTGTTTACACCCAAAATGTAAAATTTCTTATTTCGTGAATTTTTGACCTTAATTCGTGAAACCGGGACCTTATTTCGTGAAACTTTGACTTAAAATGTTTGTTCACTCACGAAATGTATAATTTCTTATTTCGTGAATCTTGGACCTTAATTTGTGAAACCGAGACCTTATTTCGTGAAAATTGGCCTTAAAACGTTTGTTTACTCACGAAATGTATAATTTCTTATTTCGTGAATCTTGGACCTTAATTTGTGAAATCGGAGCCTTATTTCGTGAAACTTGGACTTCAAATTTTTATTTACTCACAAAATGTTTAATTTCTTATTTCGTGAATCTTGGACCTTAATTTGTGAAAACGGTACCTTATTTCGTGAAACTTGGACTTAAAATATTTGTTTAGTCACGAAATGTTTAATTTCTTATTTCATGAATCTTGGACCTTAATTTGTGAAACCTGTACCTTATTTCGTGAAACTTGGACTTAAAATGTTTGTTCACTCACAAATTGTTTAATTTCTTAGTTCGTGAATCTTGGACCTTAATTCGTGAAATCGGGACCTTATTTCGTGAAACTTGAACTTAAAATGTTTGTTCACTCACGAAATCTATAATTTCTTATTTCGTGAATCAGGGACCTTAATTTGTGAAACCGGGACCTTATTTCGTGAAACTTGGACTTAAAATGTTTGTTTAGTCACGAAATGTTTAATTTCTTATTTCGTGAATCTTGGACCTTAATTTGTGAAACCGGTACCTTATTTCGTGAAACTTGGACTTAAAAGGTTTGTTTACTCACAAAATGTTTAATTTTTTAATTCGTGAATCTTGAACCTTAATTTGTGAAACCGATACCTTATTTCGTGAAACTTGGACTTAAAATGTTTCTTCACTCACAAATTGTTTAATTTCTTAGTTCGTGAATCTTGGACCTTAATTTGTGAAACCGGGACCTTATTTCGTGAAACTTGGACTTAAAATGTTTGTTCACTCACGAAATGTATAATTTTTATTTCGTGAATCTTGGACCTTAATTTGTGAAACCAGGACCTTATTTCGTGAAACATGGACTTAAAATGTTTGTTTACTCACGAAATATTTAATTTCTTACTTCGTGAATCTTAGACCTTAGTTTGTGAAACCGGAACCTTATTTCTTGAAACTTTGACTTAAAATGTTAGTTTATTCACGAAATGTTTAATTTCTTATTTCGTGAATCTTAGTCCTTCATTTGTGAAACCGGGACCTTATTTCGTGAAACATAGACTTAAAATGTTTGTTTACTCACGAAATGTATAATTTCTTATTTCGTGAATCTTCTACCTTAATTTGTGAAAACGGAGTCTTATTTCGTGAAACTTGGACTTAAAATGTTTGTTTACTCAAGAAATGTTTAATTTCTTATTTCGTGAATCTTGGACCTTATTTGTGAAACCGGGACCTTATTTCGTGAAACTTGGACTTACAATGTTTGTTTATTACAAAATGTAAAATTTATTATTTCGTGAATCTTGGACCTTAATTTGTGAAATCGGAACCTTATTTCGTGAAACTTGGACTTAAAATTTTTATTTACTCACAAAATGTTTAATTTCTTATTTCGTAAATCTTGGACCTTAATTTGTGAAACCGAGACCTTATTTCGTGAAACTTGAACTTAAAATGTTTGTTTAGTCACGAAATGATTAATTTCTTATTTCGTGAATCTTGGACCTTGATTTGTGAAACCTAAACCTTATTTCGTGAAACTTGTACTTAAAATGTTTGTTTAGTCACGAAATGTTTAATTTCTTATTTCGTGAATCTTGGACCTTAATTTGTGAAACCGGTACCTTATTTCGTGAAACTTGGACTTAAAAGGTTTGTTTACTCACAAAATGTTTAATTTCTTATTTCGTGAATCTTGAACCTTAATTTGTGAAACCGGAACCTTATTTCGTGAAACTTGGACTTAAAATGTTTGTTTAGTCACGAAATGTTTAATTTCTTATTTCGTGAATCTTGGACCTTAATTTGTGAAACCGGTACCTTATTTCGTGAAACTTGGACTTAAAATGTTTGTTTAGTCACGAAATGTTTAATTTCTTATTTCGTGAATCTTGAACCTTAATTTGTGAAACCGGTACCTTATTTCGTGAAACTTGGACTTAAAATGTTTGTTCACTCACGAAATGTATAATTTCTTATTTCGTGAATCTTGGACCTTAATTTGTGAAATCGGAGCCTTATTTCGTGAAACTTGAACTTAAAATTTTTATTTACTCACAAAATGTTTAATTTCTTATTTCGTGAATCTTGGACCTTAATTTGTGAAACCGAGACCTTATTTCGTGAAACTTGGACTTAAAATGTTTGTTTAGTCACGAAATGTTTAATTTCTTAGTTCGTGCATCTTGGACCTTAATTCGTGAAACCGGTACCTTATTTTGTGAAACTTGAATTTAAAATGTTTGTTCACTCACGAAATGTATAATTTTTTATTTCGTGAATCTTGGACCTTAATTTGTGAAACCGGGATCTTATTTCGTGAAACTTGGACTTAAAATGTTTGTTTACACCCAAAATGTAAAATTTCTTATTTCGTGAATTTTTGACCTTAATTCGTGAAACCGGGACCTTATTTCGTGAAACTTGGACTTAAAATGTTTGTTCACTCACGAAATGTATAATTTCTTATTTCGTGAATCTTGGACCTTAATTTGTGAAACCGAGACCTTATTTCGTGAAAATTGGCCTTAAAACGTTTGTTTACTCACGAAATGTATAATTTCTTATTTCGTGAAACTTGGACTTAAAATTTTTATTTACTCACAAAATGTTTAATTTCTTATTTCGTGAATCTTGGACCTTAATTTGTGAAACCGAGACCTTATTTCGTGAAACTTGAACTTAAAATGTTTGTTTAGTCACGAAATGTTTAATTTCTTATTTCGTGAATCTTGGACCTTGATTTGTGAAACCGAAACCTTATTTCGTGAAACTTGGACTTAAAATGTTTGTTTAGTCACGAAATGTTTAATTTCTTATTTCGTGAATCTTGGACCTTAATTTGTGAAAACGGTACCTTATTTCGTGAAACTTGGACTTCAAATATTTGTTTAGTCACGAAATGTTTAATTTCTTATTTCGTGAATCTTGGACCTTAATTTGTGAAACCTGTACCTTATTTCGTGAAACTTGGACTTAAAATGTTTGTTCACTCACAAATTGTTTAATTTCTTAGGTTGTGAATCTTGGACCTTAATTCGTGAAATCGGGACCTTATTTCGTGAAACTTGAATTTAAAATGTTTGTTCACTCACGAAATGTATAATTTCTTATTTCGTGAATCTTGGACCTTAATTTGTGAAACCGGGACCTTATTTCGTAAAACTTGGACTTAAAATGTTTGTTTACTCACGAAATGTAGAATTTCTTATTTCGTGAATCTTGGACCTTAATTTGTGAAATCGGAGCCTTATTTCGTGAAACTTGAACTTAACATTTTTATTTACTCACAAAATGTTTAATTTCTTATTTCGTGAATCTTGGACCTTAATTTGTGAAACCGAGACCTTATTTCGTGAAACTTGGACTTAAAATGTTTGTTTAGTCACGAAATGTTTAATTTCTTAGTTCGTGAATCTTGGACCTTAATTCGTGAAATCGGGACCTTATTTCGTGAAACTTGAATTTAAAATGTTTGTTCACTCACGAAATGTATAATTTCTTATTTCGTGAATCTTGGACCTTAATTTGTGAAACCGGGACCTTATTTCGTAAAACTTGGACTTAAAATGTTTGTTTACTCACGAAATGTATAATTTCTTATTTCGTGAATCTTAGACCTTAATTTGTGAAATCGGAGCCTTATTTCGTGAAACTTGAACTTAAAATTTTTATTTACTCACAAAATGTTTAATTTCTTATTTCGTGAATCTTGGACCTTAATTTGTGAAACCGAGACCTTATTTCGTGAAACTTGGACTTAAAATGTTTGTTTAGTCACGAAATGTTTAATTTCTTAGTTCGTGAATCTTGGACCTTAATTCGTGAAACCGGTACCTTATTTCGTGAAACTTGAATTTAAAATGTTTGTTCACTCACGAAATGTATAATTTTTTATTTCGTGAATCTTGGACCTTAATTTGTGAAACCGGGATCTTATTTCGTGAAACTTGGACTTAAAATGTTTGTTTACATCCAAAATGTAAAATTTCTTATTTCGTGAATTTTTGACCTTAATTCGTGAAACCGGGACCTTATTTCGTGAAACTTGGACTTAAAATGTTTGTTCACTCACGAAATGTATAATTTCTTATTTCGTGAATCTTGGACCTTAATTTGTGAAACCGAGACCTTATTTCGTGAAAATTGGCCTTAAAACGTTTGTTTACTCACGAAATGTATAATTTCTTATTTCGTGAATCTTGGACCTTAATTTGTGAAATCGGAGCCTTATTTCGTGAAACTTGGACTTAAAATTTTTATTTACTCACAAAATGTTTAATTTCTTATTTCGTGAATCTTGGACCTTAATTTGTGAAACCGAGACCTTATTTCGTGAAACTTGAACTTAAAATGTTTGTTTAGTCACGAAATGTTTAATTTCTTATTTCGTGAATCTTGGACCTTGATTTGTGAAACCGAAACCTTATTTCGTGAAACTTGGACTTAAAATGTTTGTTTAGTCACGAAATGTTTAATTTCTTATTTCGTGAATCTTGGACCTTAATTTGTGAAAACGGTACCTTATTTCGTGAAACTTGGACTTAAAATATTTGTTTAGTCACGAAATGTTTAATTTCTTATTTCGTGAATCTTGGACCTTAATTTGTGAAACCTGTACCTTATTTCGTGAAACTTGGACTTAAAATGTTTGTTCACTCACAAATTGTTTAATTTCTTAGGTCGTGAATCTTGGACCTTAATTCGTGAAATCGGGACCTTATTTCGTGAAACTTGAACTTAAAATGTTTGTTCACTCACGAAATGTATAATTTCTTATTTCGTGAATCTGGGACCTTAATTTGTGAAACCGGGACCTTATTTCGTGAAACTTGGACTTAAAATGTTTGTTTACTCACGAAATGTATAATTTGTTATTTCGTGAATCTTGGACCTTAATTTGTGAAACCGAGACCTTATTTCGTGAAACTTGGACTTAAAATGTTTATTTAGTCATGAAATGTTTAATTTCTTATTTCGTGAATCTTGGACTTTAATTTGTGAAACCGGTACCTTATTTCGTGAAACTTGGACTTAAAAGGTTTGTTTATTCACAAAATGTTTAATTTTTTAATTCGTGAATCTTGAACCTTAATTTGTGAAACCGATACCTTATTTCGTGAAACGTGGACTTAAAATGTTTCTTCACTCACAAATTGTTTAATTTCTTAGTTCGTGAATCTTGGACCTTAATTTGTGAAACCGGGACCTTATTTCGTGAAACTTGGACTTAAAATGTTTATTCACTCACGAAATGTATAATTTTTATTTCGTGAATCTTGGACCTTAATTTGTGAAACCAGGACCTTATTTCGTGAAACATGGACTTAAAATGTTTGTTTACTCACGAAATGTTTAATTTCTTACTTCGTGAATCTTAGACCTTAGTTTGTGAAACCGGAACCTTATTTCTTGAAACTTTGACTTAAAATGTTAGTTTATTCACGAAATGTTTAATTTCTTATTGCGTGAATCTTATTCCTTCATTTGTGAAACCGGGACCTTATTTCGTGAAACATAGACTTAAAATGTTTGTTTACTCACGAAATGTATAATTTCTTATTTCGTGAATCTTCTACCTTAATTTGTGAAACCGGAGTCTTATTTCGTGAATCTTGGACTTAAAATGTTTGTTTACTCAAGAAATGTTTAATTTCTTATTTCGTGAATCTTGGACCTTATTTGTGAAACCGGGACCTTATTTCGTGAAACTTGTATTTAAAATGTTTGTTTAATCACGAAATGTATAATTTTCTTATTTCGTGAATCTTGGACCTTAATTTGTGAAACCGGGACCTTATTTCGTGAAACTTGGACTTAAAATGTTTGTTTACTCCCAAAATGTAAAATTTCTTATTTCGTGAATTTTTGACCTTAATTTGTGAAACCGGGATCTTATTTCGTGAAACTTGGACTTAAAATGTTTGTTTATTCACAAAATGTATAATTTCTTATTTCGTGAATCTTCTACCTTAATTTGTAAAATAAAGCCGAAATAGCTAAAATCAACTACGAAACAACCACAAAAGTCGGAGTAAGAGGTATGTGCTCACCATCCTTTACGCAGCCAACATTAAGAACCTCTTTCTCATAAGTCCGTTCAATTGACTTAGAAAACTACAAATGTAAATCACATTACATCGCTGGCGAACCTATATTATCACACCAAGCTATAAACTACTGGGAATTTCTAAATCCATTATTAATTATATCCTAATTGCTCATATTATTTTAGCCGGCCGGCCGGGTCAGCCCGTTGCCACTAAGCTCATCTTAAGCTCATCTTCCAATTTCCGTGTTTTTTCCTCTAACTCCTCACCTCCTGCACACATTCTCTCCTTTTCAGCTTCAGAACATTCATTCTGCAAAACAGAAACTACAAATTTCAAACTTCTAATTCGCCTCGTCAAACGAAAACCAACAACTTTATCTTCTCCACCTCAAATTCCCTAACCTTTTTGCTGCATTCAGTTCGCTGTGAATCAATTGTTGAACTCAGCTGATTAATAATGCATTCTTTGTAATCTAAGTTGCATTTCTGTCTTTTTATCTCGGCTTTCGCTTTTTCTAGCTCTTCATGTACTTTCTCCATTTTTACTTATACCTCAAACCGACTCGCTTTCCGATTTACTTAGCCAAACACCCTGAAAACACCCATTTATTCAACAAACATATACCCACAAATCGCATAAAAAAACAATTATAATCCTATATCTCTAAGAATCCGACAATTAGAATTAAAAAAATATATAGACATATACGATATGATATGATATCATACGATACAATATGACGGAACAAAAACGTCAAGAATAGACAAGATCACAGACCTTAGAGGTAAAATACCCAGATCAAACAGAATGCAATATGATTATAAATTCCAATGTATGATCTTGAATGCGAGATTATGATTAGAAAACTACAAATGTAAATCACATTACATCGCTGGCGAACCTATATTATCACACCAAGCTATAAACTGCTGGGAATATAGTAAGTACTATGAATACATCTCCATATCTTTTTGCTTGGTCAGCTGCTTTCTCATTAATCAAGCAGCCTTGTTTATAAGCGATTATGATCAACATTTGATAATGAGTGTTTTGTCTCATAACTAATAATGAACAATAACAACAAAACTAATGAACAATAACAACAAAACTAAACTGCAAGATTAATCAAGCAGATTTGGAACGGAAAAAAAAAATCGATCAAGTCAAGTGAAGGAAATGGTAAAATAAGAGAAAAATCAGTAATTAAAACTAATTATATAAGGTTTTATCCAAAATCTAACATATTGAGGAACAAAAATTGAAATCTAGTAATTAAAGAAGGAGAAACGAACATACATTGAAGCGGAGTAATCAATCAAAACTTGCATAAACAAGAGCGAAAACCAATAATTAAACTAGTTGATAGAGGATTTAACAAATTAAATAAGTTGATCGGAATGTGATGTACGCGGAATAAAATCGAAATGAATAGAAATGAATATTAGGTGATCGAAATTGCTTAGATCCGTAAAGAAATTAGGATGATGATGGTGATGAAAATCTTAGTGATAAAACGACGATCGAAATTCGAGTGAATGACAAAGAGGAATATGAGATGAAGAGTGATGAGTCATATTTATATATACTTTAATACCTCTTCTTAGCATCTTTTGTTATGGTTCTGTGATTAGAATTGATATTTATATGTCACTTTTAGTAGATATCGGTACTTCTGTATTTCTGTGTTTAAATGCAGAATGGATGCATTTGTGGAACTAAGAGTGATATATAGCACCAAGGATTCAACAAGACAAATCACAAGAAGATATCCAAGAACTAAGGAAGAATAAAGGATAAGAATTGAAGCTAGGCGAGCAAAAGAACAACTCCATATAACTAGTACCTAGTTATAAGGGCCATATCTCAGACTATAAAATTTATAATCAAGAGATCCTAATTGGAGATGAAAGCTTATCCTTTTAGCTTTCCAACGCCGCAAAAATCGCTTGATTCTGACAAGTAACGAAGAAATGACGGACGTTTGAACTTCAGTGCGCAAAGCAGGAATTACGCGCTGAGAGGTCCCTCGATCGAGGACAAATAATCCTCGATCGAGGAACCTTTTCTCAGGAACGCGCAGCTACGGCAATAGGTCCCTCGATCGAGTACATCGTGCCCTCGATCGAGGAACCCTTCAGCGACAGGATTCTTTCCGGAACCTTCCAAAGTCGCTCCTTATGTTTTATTATATAAGGAGTCGTGCCCTTTGAGTCTTTTATGCTTTTTTCTACCCTAATTTCAGTCCTCTTTCTTTCTTTTAGTCTAGTTTTACAAACCCTCAAATTAAATTAGTTTTTAGTTTTATGCATCGGATCTTGCCTTCAATTACGGTATTATTGTTAATCTTTCTTTATTTCTTTTTTCAATTAAGTTCTTGTTATTCCTTCATACCTTTAATTATGTTATCAATCGTTTTCCCTCTTTTCTTTGTTGTTGTCGTTGTTGTTATCATGCTTAGCTAATTTATTTGTCTAGGGTGAAAAGGGATCTAGGTGATTAGAAAGGGGAATTAAACTTTAATGATCTATAATTGTTAAATTGCTTATTATTATTGTTCTATTGTTGCTTTAAATCTGATTAGTTAATTACTGGCCAGGATTAGTTAATTAGTCTCGCAAATTAGTCTTAAATCCGACTGTAGATTAAGACTAAGATAGGCCACACCAATTGAATAGATTGACCTAATTATAGCGACCGCATGTTAGGTTTAGATCTAAAGATTATATGAATACCGACCGGACATATAATCTTAAATAATAATTTTGCCCAATTAAATTAGTTAAATTCCATTCCCCTGGATAATTGCCTATGTGAACTTGATCCCTAGATCTTTCCTAATACTTGTTTACATCATTATTTATTTATCTTGCAATTAGTTGATTAGAATCCAAAAACAATCAAAACAACCCAATTGTTACCTTAAGACGGATATAAATATTAACAAACTGAAATTTACCACCGCCTCCCTGTGGATACGATACCCTACTTACCTCTAGCTATTTGTTAGTAGTAATCTAGGATTACTTTGATTTAGGGTGACGACTTTACCCTTGTCAAATTTGGCGCCGTTGCCGGGGAGGCAACTAATTTCTATTTGTTTTTAATTATATTTGTCTTTTCGTCTCAAGGGACATTAGTTCCTTGAGGCAGTTTTACTCTTTTCTTGTTGTTTCTGTGTATGCCTAGGTCTAACAGGTTAGAGATTGCCCCTTTCAATCCCGAACCCGAAAGAACCTTCCGTTATAGACAGAGCCTTTAGAGAAGAAAAAGTCTAATGGAAGACTTGAGTACATTTGTCTACGAGCAGAGCATATGGCGCATGGAGCTAGATGAAATCGAACATTTGCTCTATGGAGATGAGCCGCATCTTCCTCCAATCTACAATTCCGAAGTAGATGGCATCATAGAAGCTGAACTGGATGCTTGGGAAGCTGAAATGCTCAAAGATGACCAACCATCTAAGGAGCATGATGAAGATGCAAAGGATCTCACTGATGATCCCATTTTAGACTTCTCTTCCTTAAAAGACTTTGAACATTTTTGTTTTTGCAATTTTGGCTTTATACCTGTTGAGACTGAAAGGGAACAAATTTTACTGCTTGTATTATATGCTTGCATTGTCTTATGGTGCTACCTAAGCCTGTGGGTAGCACATGAAGTGAGTTTCAACCTTCTTCTACGGGCATTGAATTGCCTTGATACAGCCGCACTGGAGCTTTGAGGTCACAAAAAGTTGTCTTCGTTGTGTATGAATCGTCAAGACCTCCATTTTGCAGCTGGTTTGGGGGAGCTCTCATGCCTTTCAGCTGGTATTATCTTTCCTTTTTTTACTTAGTGTGTGGTCTTTTCCTCTTTTCGTTTGTTAGTAGTGTCCTTTAGGTTGCTGGTTATATTTTATATTGTGCCTTACATGCTGTTTAGGTCACAATGAGGACACTTTGACATTAGGTTTGGGGGAGAATCTTTACTTTATGTTTTGTGGTTAAAAAAAAATGTTTTTTCTTTCATTTTTCTTTTATTTTTAGGTCGAGTCTTTTGGTGAATTTAGTTAACAATGATGATAATTTGCCTTTCTTTTTCGCATTTGAATCCCAAATAGCTATCCATATACATTGTTTTGACCCGTTAGCCTATGAAAACAAAGCTCAATGATCAAGTCTTGACCGTAATTGACATGCCTTATATTGATTAGACTTGACAATTTAAGTTGGTAAACTACTTAAATTCTGAGGTGTATAGAGCTTCCTAGGCCAGGAACATTAATAAACTGGTCTCATTGTCAATTAGGCTTGAGTGTGGTTCTCCTTGTGGAATATGTAATATCAAACTGCATAAGTGTGAAATTGATTTCTTGATACTTGTATTGCTTTCATATGACTAAGTACATGTGGATAGGCGGCTTTTACCGTTCAAATAAGCCTTACAGATTACCCTTTTGTTAGCCCGTTTGAACCTTGTGGCCATTTCATATCTCATCAAATAGCTACAATCCAGAATTTGCCTACCTTATCGGGACAGTCGCAGTTGCTTGTTTACCATGTTTATTCTTACTACTATGGTTGGGATAGGGACTTATATTGTCACTTGTGGGTGTAGTAGAAATAGTTTGAGCAATTGTGTTGTATCTCTTATGATGGAAGAAGAAGAAAAATGTATGAAGCAGAAAATGAAAAACAAAAAAAAAACAAAAAAAAAACAAAAAACTGAAAAAAAAAGAAAAGAAAAAAAATATACGCTTCATTTGATTTTGTTAAGAGATCGAAAGGATGATTACTAGAGTCTAATGCATCTTTGGAGGGTAGTTTGTTGACTCTCATATGTTGTAATATTGAGATAATTTCTCTAGATTGGGATGAATTGTGATACTTAGTATAGAATTGGTTTTGGTTTAATGTTGCGACTACCGTCTTAGCCTCACATATCCATAACGTACTTTAGCACAAACCATTTCTATACCTTTGCCCATTTGTCATCCTTATTGTCCTTGATACATGTACTTTTGTCTACATTATGATTGCATATTAGTTGGGGAAATCTCTATCACATTAGATTGCATGCATGTTTCATTAAGTTGAGTGAGTGTTCTTATTTCTTTCTATCTTCACATATAACTCACCCTTACATATACTTATGAGCATGAGTGAATCCGCGAGAATCCGACTGAAATTTGTCTTGCAAGGTCGAAAGGTATTTGGTATTTGTCTATATTACAGCGTCATATCAACCTTGTGACTTGAGCTGCGTTTTCTATTACCCGTACCTTTGAATCTGTTTCATTGGTACATTTGGTCATTACTTTGTTATATCTATAGCTTGGGATTTATTGCATTAACATTGGCTTTGAGTTATTTTATTCACCATAGTATGTGTCTTTTGTTTAGAGTCTTGGCTTTGCTTGAGGACAATCAAAGAGATGGTTTGGGGGAGTTTGATGAGTCATATTTATATATCCTTTAATACCTCCTCTTAGCATCTTTTGTTATGGTTCTGTGATTAGAATTGGTATTTATATGTCACTTTTAGTAGATATCGGTACTTCTGTATTTCTGTGTTTAAATGCAGAATGGATGCATTTGTGGAACTAAGAGTGATATATAGCACCAAGGATTCAACAAGACAAATCACAAGAAGATATCCAAGAACTAAGGAAGAATAAAGGATAAGAATTGAAGCTAGGCGAGCAAAAGAACAACTCCATATAACTAGTACCTAGTTATAAGGGCCATATCTCAGACTATAAAATTTATAATCAAGAGATCCTAATTGGAGGTGAAAGCTTATCCTTTTAGCTTTCCAACGCCGCAAAAATCGCTTGATTCTGACAAGTAACGAAGAAATGACGGGCGTTTGAACTTCAGTGCGCAAAGCAGGAATTACGCGCTGAGAGGTCCCTCGATCGAGGACAAATAATCCTCGATCGAGGAACCTTTTCTCAGGAACGCGCAGCTACGGCAATAGGTCCCTCGATCGAGTACATCGTGCCCTCGATCGAGGAACCCTTCAGCGACAGGATTCTTTCCGGAAACCTTCCAAAGTCGCTCCTTATGTTTTATTATATAAGGAGTCGTGCCCTTTGAGTCTTTTATGCTTTTTTCTACCCTAATTTCAGTCCTCTTTCTTTCTTTTAGTCTAGTTTTACAAACCCTCAAATTAAATTAGTTTTTAGTTTTATGCATCGGATCTTGCCTTCAATTACGGTATTATTGTTAATCTTTCTTTATTTCTTTTTTCAATTATGTTCTTGTTATTCCTTTATACCTTTAATTATGTTATCAATCGTTTTCCCTCTTTTCTTTGTTGTTGTCGTTGTTGTTATCATGCTTAGCTAATTTATTTGTCTAGGGTGAAAAGGGATCTAGGTGATTAGAAAGGGGAATTAAACTTTAATGATCTATAATTGTTAAATTGCTTATTATTATTGTTCTATTGTTGCTTTAAATCTGATTAGTTAATTACTGGCCAGGATTAGTTAATTAGTCTCGCAAATTAGTCTTAAATCCGACTGTAGATTAAGACTAAGATAGGCCACACCAATTGAATAGATTGACCTAATTATAGCGACCGCATGTTAGGTTTAGATCTAAAGATTATATGAATACCGACCGGACATATAATCTTAAATAATAATTTTGCCCAATTAAATTAGTTAAATCCCATTCCCCTGGATAATTGCCTATGTGAACTTGATCCCTAGATCTTTCCTAATACTTGTTTACATCATTATTTATTTATCTTGCAATTAGTTGATTAGAATTCAAAAACAATCAAAACAACCCAATTGTTACCTTAAGACGGATATAAATATTAACAAACTGAAATTTACCACCGCCTCCCTGTGGATACGATACCCTACTTACCTCTAGCTATTTGTTAGTAGTAATCTAGGATTACTTTGATTTAGGGTGACGACTTTACCCTTGTCAAATTTGGCGCCGTTGCCGGGGAGGCAACTAATTTCTATTTGTTTTTAATTATATTTGTCTTTTCGTCTCAAGGGACATTAGTTCCTTGAGGCAGTTTTACTCTTTTCTTGTTGTTTCTGTGTATGCCTAGGTCTAACAGGTTAGAGATTGCCCCTTTCAATCCCGAACCCGAAAGAACCTTCCGTTATAGACAGAGCCTTTAGAGAAGAAAAAGTCTAATGGAAGACTTGAGTACATTTGTCTACGAGCAGAGCATATGGCGCATGGAGCTAGATGAAATCGAACATTTGCTCTATGGAGATGAGCCGCATCTTCCTCCAATCTACAATTCCGAAGTAGATGGCATCATAGAAGCTGAACTGGATGCTTGGGAAGCTGAAATGCTCAAAGATGACCAACCATCTAAGGAGCATGATGAAGATGCAAAGGATCTCACTGATGATCCCATTTTAGACTTCTCTTCCTTAAAAGACTTTGAACATTTTTGTTTTTGCAATTTTGGCTTTATACCTGTTGAGACTGAAAGGGAACAAATTTTACTGCTTGTATTATATGCTTGCATTGTCTTATGGTGCTACCTAAGCCTGTGGGTAGCACATGAAGTGAGTTTCAACCTTCTTCTACGGGCATTGAATTGCCTTGATACAGCCGCACTGGAGCTTTGAGGTCACAAAAAGTTGTCTTCGTTGTGTATGAATCGTCAAGACCTCCATTTTGCAGCTGGTTTGGGGGAGCTCTCATGCCTTTCAGCTGGTATTATCTTTCCTTTTTTTACTTAGTGTGTGGTCTTTTCCTCTTTTCGTTTGTTAGTAGTGTCCTTTAGGGTGCTGGTTATATTTTATATTGTGCCTTACATGCTGTTTAGGTCACAATGAGGACACTTTGACATTAGGTTTGGGGGAGAATCTTTACTTTATGTTTTGTGGTTAAAAAAAAATGTTTTTTCTTTCATTTTTCTTTTATTTTTAGGTCGAGTCTTTTGGTGAATTTAGTTAACAATGATGATAATTTGCCTTTCTTTTTCGCATTTGAATCCCAAATAGCTATCCATATACATTGTTTTGACCCGTTAGCCTATGAAAACAAAGCTCAATGATCAAGTCTTGACCGTAATTGACATGCCTTATATTGATTAGACTTGACAATTTAAGTTGGTAAACTACTTAAATTCTGAGGTGTATAGAGCTTCCTAGGCCAGGAACATTAATAAACTGGTCTCATTGTCAATTAGGCTTGAGTGTGGTTCTCCTTGTGGAATATGTAATATCAAACTGCATAAGTGTGAAATTGATTTCTTGATACTTGTATTGCTTTCATATGACTAAGTACATGTGGATAGGCGGCTTTTACCGTTCAAATAAGCCTTACAGATTACCCTTTTGTTAGCCCGTTTGAACCTTGTGGCCATTTCATATCTCATCAAATAGCTACAATCCAGAATTTGCCTACCTTATCGGGACAGTCGTAGTTGCTTGTTTACCATGTTTATTCTTACTACTATGGTTGGGATAGGGACTTATATTGTCACTTGTGGGTGTAGTAGAAATATTTTGAGCAATTGTGTTGTATCTCTTATGATGGAAGAAGAAGAAAAATGTATGAAGCAGAAAATGAAAAAGAAAAAAAAAACAAAAAAAAAAACAAAAAACTGAAAAAAAAGAAAAGAAAAAAAATATACGCTTCATTTGATTTTGTTAAGAGATCGAAAGGATGATTACTAGAGTCTAATGCATCTTTGGAGGGTAGTTTGTTGACTCTCATATGTTGTAATATTGAGATAATTTCTCTAGATTGGGATGAATTGTGATACTTAGTATAGAATTGGTTTTGGTTTAATGTTGCGACTACCGTCTTAGCCTCACATATCCATAACGTGCTTTAGCACAAACCATTTCTATACCTTTTCCCATTTGTCATCCTTATTGTCCTTGATACATGTACTTTTGTCTACATTATGATTGCATATTAGTTGGGGAAATCTCTATCACATTAGATTGCATGCATGTTTCATTAAGTTGAGTGAGTGTTCTTATTTCTTTCTATCTTCACATATAACTCACCCTTACATATACTTATGAGCATGAGTGAATCCGCGAGAATCCGACTGAAATTTGTCTTGCAAGGTCGAAAGGTATTTGGTATTTGTCTATATTACAGCGTCTTATCAACCTTGTGACTTGAGCTGCGTTTTCTATTACCCGTACCTTTGAATCTGTTTCATTGGTACATTTGGTCATTACTTTGTTATATCTATAGCTTGGGATTTATTGCATTAACATTGGCTTTGAGTTATTTTATTCACCATAGTATGTGTCTTTTGTTTAGAGTCTTGGCTTTGCTTGAGGACAATCAAAGAGATGGTTTGGGGGAGTTTGATGAGTCATATTTATATATCCTTTAATACCTCCTCTTAGCATCTTTTGTTATGGTTCTGTGATTAGAATTGGTATTTATATGTCACTTTTAGTAGATATCGGTACTTCTGTATTTCTGTGTTTAAATGCAGAATGGATGCATTTGTGGAACTAAGAGTGATATATAGCACCAAGGATTCAACAAGACAAATCACAAGAAGATATCCAAGAACTAAGGAAGAATAAAGGATAAGAATTGAAGCTAGGCGAGCAAAAGAACAACTCCATATAACTAGTACCTAGTTATAAGGGCCATATCTCAGACTATAAAATTTATAATCAAGAGATCCTAATTGGAGGTGAAAGCTTATCCTTTTAGCTTTCCAACGCCGCAAAAATCGCTTGATACTGACAAGTAACGAAGAAATGACGGGCGTTTGAACTTCAGTGCGCAAAGCAGGAATTACGCGCTGAGAGGTCCCTCGATCGAGGACAAATAATCCTCGATCGAGGAACCTTTTCTCAGGAACGCGCAGCTACGGCAATAGGTCCCTCGATCGAGTACATCGTGCCCTCGATCGAGGAACCCTTCAGCGACAGGATTCTTTCCGGAAACCTTCCAAAGTCGCTCCTTATGTTTTATTATATAAGGAGTCGTGCCCTTTGAGTCTTTTATGCTTTTTTCTACCCTAATTTCAGTCCTCTTTCTTTCTTTTAGTCTAGTTTTACAAACCCTCAAATTAAATTAGTTTTTAGTTTTATGCATCGGATCTTGCCTTCAATTACGGTATTATTGTTAATCTTTTTTTATTTCTTTTTTCAATTATGTTCTTGTTATTCCTTCATACCTTTAATTATGTTATCAATCGTTTTCCCTCTTTTCTTTGTTGTTGTCGTTGTTGTTATCATGCTTAGCTAATTTATTTGTCTAGGGTGAAAAGGGATCTAGGTGATTAGAAAGGGGAATTAAACTTTAATGATCTTTAATTGTTAAATTGCTTATTATTATTGTTCTATTGTTGCTTTAAATCTGATTAGTTAATTACTGGCCAGGATTAGTTAATTAGTCTCGCAAATTAGTCTTAAATCCGACTGTAGATTAAGACTAAGATAGGCCACACCAATTGAATAGATTGACCTAATTATAGCGACCGCATGTTAGGTTTAGATCTAAAGATTATATGAATACCGACCGGACATATAATCTTAAATAATAATTTTGCCCAATTAAATTAGTTAAATCCCATTCCCCTGGATAATTGCCTATGTGAACTTGATCCCTAGATCTTTCCTAATACTTGTTTACATCATTATTTATTTATCTTGCAATTAGTTGATTAGAATCCAAAAACAATCAAAACAACCCAATTGTTACCTTAAGACGGATATAAATATTAACAAACTGAAATTTACCACCGCCTCCCTGTGGATACGATACCCTACTTACCTCTAGCTATTTGTTAGTAGTAATCTAGGATTACTTTGATTTAGGGTGACGACTTTACCCCTGTCAAATTTGGCGCCGTTGCCGGGGAGGCAACTAATTTCTATTTGTTTTTAATTATATTTGTCTTTTCGTCTCAAGGGACATTAGTTCCTTGAGGCAGTTTTACTCTTTTCTTGTTGTTTCTGTGTATGCCTAGGTCTAACAGGTTAGAGATTGCCCCTTTCAATCCCGAACCCGAAAGAACCTTCCGTTATAGACACAGCCTTTAGAGAAGAAAAAGTCTAATGGAAGACTTGAGTACATTTGTCTACGAGCAGAGCATATGGCGCATGGAGCTAGATGAAATCGAACATTTGCTCTATGGAGATGAGCCGCATCTTCCTCCAATCTACAATTCCGAAGTAGATGGCATCATAGAAGCTGAACTGGATGCTTGGGAAGCTGAAATGCTCAAAGATGACCAACCATCTAAGGAGCATGATGAAGATGCAAAGGATCTCACTGATGATCCCATTTTAGACTTCTCTTCCTTAAAAGACTTTGAACATTTTTGTTTTTGCAATTTTGGCTTTATACCTGTTGAGACTGAAAGGGAACAAATTTTACTGCTTGTATTATATGCTTGCATTGTCTTATGGTGCTACCTAAGCCTGTGGGTAGCACATGAAGTGAGTTTCAACCTTCTTCTACGGGCATTGAATTGCCTTGATACAGCCGCACTGGAGCTTTGAGGTCACAAAAAGTTGTCTTCGTTGTGTATGAATCGTCAAGACCTCCATTTTGCAGCTGGTTTGGGGGAGCTCTCATGCCTTTCAGCTGGTATTATCTTTCCTTTTTTTACTTAGTGTGTGGTCTTTTCCTCTTTTCGTTTGTTAGTAGTGTCCTTTAGGGTGCTGGTTATATTTTATATTGTGCCTTACATGCTGTTTAGGTCACAATGAGGACACTTTGACATTAGGTTTGGGGGAGAATCTTTACTTTATGTTTTGTGGTTAAAAAAAAATGTTTTTTCTTTCATTTTTCTTTTATTTTTAGGTCGAGTCTTTTGGTGAATTTAGTTAACAATGATGATAATTTGCCTTTCTTTTTCGCATTTGAATCCCAAATAGCTATCCATATACATTGTTTTGACCCGTTAGCCTATGAAAACAAAGCTCAATGATCAAGTCTTGACCGTAATTGACATGCCTTATATTGATTAGACTTGACAATTTAAGTTGGTAAACTACTTAAATTCTGAGGTGTATAGAGCTTCCTAGGCCAGGAACATTAATAAACTGGTCTCATTGTCAATTAGGCTTGAGTGTGGTTCTCCTTGTGGAATATGTAATATCAAACTGCATAAGTGTGAAATTGATTTCTTGATACTTGTATTGCTTTCATATGACTAAGTACATGTGGATAGGCGGCTTTTACCGTTCAAATAAGCCTTACAGATTACCCTTTTGTTAGCCCGTTTGAACCTTGTGGCCATTTCATATCTCATCAAATAGCTACAATCCAGAATTTGCCTACCTTATCGGGACAGTCGCAGTTGCTTGTTTACCATGTTTATTCTTACTACTATGGTTGGGATAGGGACTTATATTGTCACTTGTGGGTGTAGTAGAAATATTTTGAGCAATTGTGTTGTATCTCTTATGATGGAAGAAGAAGAAAAATGTATGAAGCAGAAAATGAAAAAGAAAAAAAAAACAAAAAAAAAAACAAAAAACTGAAAAAAAAGAAAAGAAAAAAAATATACGCTTCATTTGATTTTGTTAAGAGATCGAAAGGATGATTACTAGAGTCTAATGCATCTTTGGAGGGTAGTTTGTTGACTCTCATATGTTGTAATATTGAGATAATTTCTCTAGATTGGGATGAATTGTGATACTTAGTATAGAATTGGTTTTGGTTTAATGTTGCGACTACCGTCTTAGCCTCACATATCCATAACGTGCTTTAGCACAAACCATTTCTATACCTTTGCCCATTTGTCATCCTTATTGTCCTTGATACATGTACTTTTGTCTACATTATGATTGCATATTAGTTGGGGAAATCTCTATCACATTAGATTGCATGCATGTTTCATTAAGTTGAGTGAGTGTTCTTATTTCTTTCTATCTTCACATATAACTCACCCTTACATATACTTATGAGCATGAGTGAATCCGCGAGAATCCGACTGAAATTTGTCTTGCAAGGTCGAAAGGTATTTGGTATTTGTCTATATTACAGCGTCATATCAACCTTGTGACTTGAGCTGCGTTTTCTATTACCCGTACCTTTGAATCTGTTTCATTGGTACATTTGGTCATTACTTTGTTATATCTATAGCTTGGGATTTATTGCATTAACATTGGCTTTGAGTTATTTTATTCACCATAGTATGTGTCTTTTGTTTAGAGTCTTGGCTTTGCTTGAGGACAATCAAAGAGATGGTTTGGGGGAGTTTGATGAGTCATATTTATATATCCTTTAATACCTCCTCTTAGCATCTTTTGTTATGGTTCTGTGATTAGAATTGGTATTTATATGTCACTTTTAGTAGATATCGGTACTTCTGTATTCCTGTGTTTAAATGCAGAATGGATGCATTTGTGGAACTAAGAGTGATATATAGCACCAAGGATTAAACAAGACAAATCACAAGAAGATATCCAAGAACTAAGGAAGAATAAAGGATAAGAATTGAAGCTAGGCGAGCAAAAGAACAACTCCATATAACTAGTACCTAGTTATAAGGGCCATATCTCAGACTATAAAATTTATAATCAAGAGATCCTAATTGGAGGTGAAAGCTTATCCTTTTAGCTTTCCAACGCCGCAAAAATCGCTTGATTCTGACAAGTAACGAAGAAATGACGGGCGTTTGAACTTCAGTGCGCAAAGCAGGAATTACGCGCTGAGAGGTCCCTCGATCGAGGACAAATAATCCTCGATCGAGGAACCTTTTCTCAGGAACGCGCAGCTACGGCAATAGGTCCCTCGATCGAGTACATCGTGCCCTCGATCGAGGAACCCTTCAGCGACAGGATTCTTTCCGGAAACCTTCCAAAGTCGCTCCTTATGTTTTATTATATAAGGAGTCGTGCCCTTTGAGTCTTTTATGCTTTTTTCTACCCTAATTTCAGTCCTCTTTCTTTCTTTTAGTCTAGTTTTACAAACCCTCAAATTAAATTAGTTTTTAGTTTTATGCATCGGATCTTGCCTTCAATTACGGTATTATTGTTAATCTTTCTTTATTTCTTTTTTCAATTAAGTTCTTGTTATTCCTTCATACCTTTAATTATGTTATCAATCGTTTTCCCTCTTTTCTTTGTTGTTGTCGTTGTTGTTATCATGCTTAGCTAATTTATTTGTCTAGGGTGAAAAGGGATCTAGGTGATTAGAAAGGGGAATTAAACTTTAATGATCTTTAATTGTTAAATTGCTTATTATTATTGTTCTATTGTTGCTTTAAATCTGATTAGTTAATTACTGGCCAGGATTAGTTAATTAGTCTCGCAAATTAGTCTTAAATCCGACTGTAGATTAAGACTAAGATAGGCCACACCAATTGAATAGATTGACCTAATTATAGCGACCGCATGTTAGGTTTAGATCTAAAGATTATATGAATACCGACCGGACATATAATCTTAAATAATAATTTTGCCCAATTAAATTAGTTAAATCCCATTCCCCTGGATAATTGCCTATGTGAACTTGATCCCTAGATCTTTCCTAATACTTGTTTACATCATTATTTATTTATCTTGCAATTAGTTGATTAGAATCCAAAAACAATCAAAACAACCCAATTGTTACCTTAAGACGGATATAAATATTAACAAACTGAAATTTACCACCGCCTCCCTGTGGATACGATACCCTACTTACCTCTAGCTATTTGTTAGTAGTAATCTAGGATTACTTTGATTTAGGGTGACGACTTTACCCCTGTCAAATTTGGCGCCGTTGCCGGGGAGGCAACTAATTTCTATTTGTTTTTAATTATATTTGTCTTTTCGTCTCAAGGGACATTAGTTCCTTGAGGCAGTTTTACTCTTTTCTTGTTGTTTCTGTGTATGCCTAGGTCTAACAGGTTAGAGATTGCCCCTTTCAATCCCGAACCCGAAAGAACCTTCCGTTATAGACACAGCCTTTAGAGAAGAAAAAGTCTAATGGAAGACTTGAGTACATTTGTCTACGAGCAGAGCATATGGCGCATGGAGCTAGATGAAATCGAACATTTGCTCTATGGAGATGAGCCGCATCTTCCTCCAATCTACAATTCCGAAGTAGATGGCATCATAGAAGCTGAACTGGATGCTTGGGAAGCTGAAATGCTCAAAGATGACCAACCATCTAAGGAGCATGATGAAGATGCAAAGGATCTCACTGATGATCCCATTTTAGACTTCTCTTCCTTAAAAGACTTTGAACATTTTTGTTTTTGCAATTTTGGCTTTATACCTGTTGAGACTGAAAGGGAACAAATTTTACTGCTTGTATTATATGCTTGCATTGTCTTATGGTGCTACCTAAGCCTGTGGGTAGCACATGAAGTGAGTTTCAACCTTCTTCTACGGGCATTGAATTGCCTTGATACAGCCGCACTGGAGCTTTGAGGTCACAAAAAGTTGTCTTCGTTGTGTATGAATCGTCAAGACCTCCATTTTGCAGCTGGTTTGGGGGAGCTCTCATGCCTTTCAGCTGGTATTATCTTTCCTTTTTTTACTTAGTGTGTGGTCTTTTCCTCTTTTCGTTTGTTAGTAGTGTCCTTTAGGGTGCTGGTTATATTTTATATTGTGCCTTACATGCTGTTTAGGTCACAATGAGGACACTTTGACATTAGGTTTGGGGGAGAATCTTTACTTTATGTTTTGTGGTTAAAAAAAAATGTTTTTTCTTTCATTTTTCTTTTATTTTTAGGTCGAGTCTTTTGGTGAATTTAGTTAACAATGATGATAATTTGCCTTTCTTTTTCGCATTTGAATCCCAAATAGCTATCCATATACATTGTTTTGACCCGTTAGCCTATGAAAACAAAGCTCAATGATCAAGTCTTGACCGTAATTGACATGCCTTATATTGATTAGACTTGACAATTTAAGTTGGTAAACTACTTAAATTCTGAGGTGTATAGAGCTTCCTAGGCCAGGAACATTAATAAACTGGTCTCATTGTCAATTAGGCTTGAGTGTGGTTCTCCTTGTGGAATATGTAATATCAAACTGCATAAGTGTGAAATTGATTTCTTGATACTTGTATTGCTTTCATATGACTAAGTACATGTGGATAGGCGGCTTTTACCGTTCAAATAAGCCTTACAGATTACCCTTTTGTTAGCCCGTTTGAACCTTGTGGCCATTTCATATCTCATCAAATAGCTACAATCCAGAATTTGCCTACCTTATTGGGACAGTCGCAGTTGCTTGTTTACCATGTTTATTCTTACTACTATGGTTGGGATAGGGACTTATATTGTCACTTGTGGGTGTAGTAGAAATATTTTGAGCAATTGTGTTGTATCTCTTATGATGGAAGAAGAAGAAAAATGTATGAAGCAGAAAATGAAAAAGAAAAAAAAAACAAAAAAAAAAACAAAAAACTGAAAAAAAAGAAAAGAAAAAAAATATACGCTTCATTTGATTTTGTTAAGAGATCGAAAGGATGATTACTAGAGTCTAATGCATCTTTGGAGGGTAGTTTGTTGACTCTCATATGTTGTAATATTGAGATAATTTCTCTAGATTGGGATGAATTGTGATACTTAGTATAGAATTGGTTTTGGTTTAATGTTGCGACTACCGTCTTAGCCTCACATATCCATAACGTGCTTTAGCACAAACCATTTCTATACCTTTGCCCATTTGTCATCCTTATTGTCCTTGATACATGTACTTTTGTCTACATTATGATTGCATATTAGTTGGGGAAATCTCTATCACATTAGATTGCATGCATGTTTCATTAAGTTGAGTGAGTGTTCTTATTTCTTTCTATCTTCACATATAACTCACCCTTACATATACTTATGAGCATGAGTGAATCCGCGAGAATCCGACTGAAATTTGTCTTGCAAGGTCGAAAGGTATTTGGTATTTGTCTATATTACAGCGTCATATCAACCTTGTGACTTGAGCTGCGTTTTCTATTACCCGTACCTTTGAATCTGTTTCATTGGTACATTTGGTCATTACTTTGTTATATCTATAGCTTGGGATTTATTGCATTAACATTGGCTTTGAGTTATTTTATTCACCATAGTATGTGTCTTTTGTTTAGAGTCTTGGCTTTGCTTGAGGACAATCAAAGAGATGGTTTGGGGGAGTTTGATGAGTCATATTTATATATCCTTTAATACCTCCTCTTAGCATCTTTTGTTATGGTTCTGTGATTAGAATTGGTATTTATATGTCACTTTTAGTAGATATCGGTACTTCTGTATTTCTGTGTTTAAATGCAGAATGGATGCATTTGTGGAACTAAGAGTGATATATAGCACCAAGGATTAAACAAGACAAATCACAAGAAGATATCCAAGAACTAAGGAAGAATAAAGGATAAGAATTGAAGCTAGGCGAGCAAAAGAACAACTCCATATAACTAGTACCTAGTTATAAGGGCCATATCTCAGACTATAAAATTTATAATCAAGAGATCCTAATTGGAGGTGAAAGCTTATCCTTTTAGCTTTCCAACGCCGCAAAAATCGCTTGATTCTGACAAGTAACGAAGAAATGACGGGCGTTTGAACTTCAGTGCGCAAAGCAGGAATTACGCGCTGAGAGGTCCCTCGATCGAGGACAAATAATCCTCGATCGAGGAACCTTTTCTCAGGAACGCGCAGCTACGGCAATAGGTCCCTCGATCGAGTACATCGTGCCCTCGATCGAGGAACCCTTCAGCGACAGGATTCTTTCCGGAAACCTTCCAAAGTCGCTCCTTATGTTTTATTATATAAGGAGTCGTGCCCTTTGAGTCTTTTATGCTTTTTTCTACCCTAATTTCAGTCCTCTTTCTTTCTTTTAGTCTAGTTTTACAAACCCTCAAATTAAATTAGTTTTTAGTTTTATGCATCGGATCTTGCCTTCAATTACGGTATTATTGTTAATCTTTCTTTATTTCTTTTTTCAATTATGTTCTTGTTATTCCTTCATACCTTTAATTATGTTATCAATCGTTTTCCCTCTTTTCTTTGTTGTTGTCGTTGTTGTTATCATGCTTAGCTAATTTATTTGTCTAGGGTGAAAAGGGATCTAGGTGATTAGAAAGGGGAATTAAACTTTAATGATCTTTAATTGTTAAATTGCTTATTATTATTGTTCTATTGTTGCTTTAAATCTGATTAGTTAATTACTGGCCAGGATTAGTTAATTAGTCTCGCAAATTAGTCTTAAATCCGACTGTAGATTAAGACTAAGATAGGCCACACCAATTGAATAGATTGACCTAATTATAGCGACCGCATGTTAGGTTTAGATCTAAAGATTATATGAATACCGACCGGACATATAATCTTAAATAATAATTTTGCCCAATTAAATTAGTTAAATCCCATTCCCCTGGATAATTGCCTATGTGAACTTGATCCCTAGATCTTTCCTAATACTTGTTTACATCATTATTTATTTATCTTGCAATTAGTTGATTAGAATCCAAAAACAATCAAAACAACCCAATTGTTACCTTAAGACGGATATAAATATTAACAAACTGAAATTTACCACCGCCTCCCTGTGGATACGATACCCTACTTACCTCTAGCTATTTGTTAGTAGTAATCTAGGATTACTTTGATTTAGGGTGACGACTTTACCCTTGTCAAATTTGGCGCCGTTGCCGGGGAGGCAACTAATTTCTATTTGTTTTTAATTATATTTGTCTTTTCGTCTCAAGGGACATTAGTTCCTTGAGGCAGTTTTACTCTTTTCTTGTTGTTTCTGTGTATGCCTAGGTCTAACAGGTTAGAGATTGCCCCTTTCAATCCCGAACCCGAAAGAACCTTCCGTTATAGACAGAGCCTTTAGAGAAGAAAAAGTCTAATGGAAGACTTGAGTACATTTGTCTACGAGCAGAGCATATGGCGCATGGAGCTAGATGAAATCGAACATTTGCTCTATGGAGATGAGCCGCATCTTCCTCCAATCTACAATTCCGAAGTAGATGGCATCTTAGAAGCTGAACTGGATGCTTGGGAAGCTGAAATGCTCAAAGATGACCAACCATCTAAGGAGCATGATGAAGATGCAAAGGATCTCACTGATGATCCCATTTTAGACTTCTCTTCCTTAAAAGACTTTGAACATTTTTGTTTTTGCAAATTTTGGCTTTATACCTGTTGAGACTGAAAGGGAACAAATTTTACTGCTTGTATTATATGCTTGCATTGTCTTATGGTGCTACCTAAGCCTGTGGGTAGCACATGAAGTGAGTTTCGACCTTCTTCTACGGGCATTGAATTGCCTTGATACAGCCGCACTGGAGCTTTGAGGTCACAAAAAGTTGTCTTCGTTGTGTATGAATCGTCAAGACCTCCATTTTGCAGCTGGTTTGGGGGAGCTCTCATGCCTTTCAGCTGGTATTATCTTTCCTTTTTTTACTTAGTGTGTGGTCTTTTCCTCTTTTCGTTTGTTAGTAGTGTCCTTTAGGTTGCTGGTTATATTTTATATTGTGCCTTACATGCTGTTTAGGTCACAATGAGGACACTTTGACATTAGGTTTGGGGGAGAATCTTTACTTTATGTTTTGTGGTTAAAAAAAAATGTTTTTTCTTTCATTTTTCTTTTATTTTTAGGTCGAGTCTTTTGGTGAATTTAGTTAACAATGATGATAATTTGCCTTTCTTTTTCGCATTTGAATCCCAAATAGCTATCCATATACATTGTTTTGACCCGTTAGCCTATGAAAACAAAGCTCAATGATCAAGTCTTGACCGTAATTGACATGCCTTATATTGATTAGACTTGACAATTTAAGTTGGTAAACTACTTAAATTCTGAGGTGTATAGAGCTTCCTAGGCCAGGAACATTAATAAACTGGTCTCATTGTCAATTAGGCTTGAGTGTGGTTCTCCTTGTGGAATATGTAATATCAAACTGCATAAGTGTGAAATTGATTTCTTGATACTTGTATTGCTTTCATATGACTAAGTACATGTGGATAGGCGGCTTTTACCGTTCAAATAAGCCTTACAGATTACCCTTTTGTTAGCCCGTTTGAACCTTGTGGCCATTTCATATCTCATCAAATAGCTACAATCCAGAATTTGCCTACCTTATCGGGACAGTCGCAGTTGCTTGTTTACCATGTTTATTCTTACTACTATGGTTGGGATAGGGACTTATATTGTCACTTGTGGGTGTAGTAGAAATATTTTGAGCAATTGTGTTGTATCTCTTATGATGGAAGAAGAAGAAAAATGTATGAAGCAGAAAATGAAAAACAAAAAAAAAACAAAAAAAAAACAAAAAACTGAAAAAAAAGAAAAGAAAAAAAATATACGCTTCATTTGATTTTGTTAAGAGATCGAAAGGATGATTACTAGAGTCTAATGCATCTTTGGAGGGTAGTTTGTTGACTCTCATATGTTGTAATATTGAGATAATTTCTCTAGATTGGGATGAATTGTGATACTTAGTATAGAATTGGTTTTGGTTTAATGTTGCGACTACCGTCTTAGCCTCACATATCCATAACGTCCTTTAGCACAAACCATTTCTATACCTTTGCCCATTTGTCATCCTTATTGTCCTTGATACATGTACTTTTGTCTACATTATGATTGCATATTAGTTGGGGAAATCTCTATCACATTAGATTGCATGCATGTTTCATTAAGTTGAGTGAGTGTTCTTATTTCTTTCTATCTTCACATATAACTCACCCTTACATATACTTATGAGCATGAGTGAATCCGCGAGAATCCGACTGAAATTTGTCTTGCAAGGTCGAAAGGTATTTGGTATTTGTCTATATTACAGCGTCATATCAACCTTGTGACTTGAGCTGCGTTTTCTATTACCCGTACCTTTGAATCTGTTTCATTGGTACATTTGGTCATTACTTTGTTATATCTATAGCTTGGGATTTATTGCATTAACATTGGCTTTGAGTTATTTTATTCACCATAGTATGTGTCTTTTGTTTAGAGTCTTGGCTTTGCTTGAGGACAATCAAAGAGATGGTTTGGGGGAGTTTGATGAGTCATATTTATATATACTTTAATACCTCCTCTTAGCATCTTTTGTTATGGTTCTGTGATTAGAATTGGTATTTATATGTCACTTTTAGTAGATATCGGTACTTCTGTATTTCTGTGTTTAAATGCAGAATGGATGCATTTGTGGAACTAAGAGTGATATATAGCACCAAGGATTCAACAAGACAAATCACAAGAAGATATCCAAGAACTAAGGAAGAATAAAGGATAAGAATTGAAGCTAGGCGAGCAAAAGAACAACTCCATATAACTAGTACCTAGTTATAAGGGCCATATCTCAGAGTATAAAATTTATAATCAAGAGATCCTAATTGGAGGTGAAAGCTTATCCTTTTAGTTTTCCAACGCCGCAAAAATCGCTTGATTCTGTCAAGTAACGAAGAAATGACGGGCGTTTGAACTTCAGTGCGCAAAGCAGGAATTACGCGCTGAGAGGTCCCTCGATCGAGGACAAATAATCCTCGATCGAGGAACCTTTTCTCAGGAACGCGCAGCTACGGCAATAGGTCCCTCGATCGAGTACATCGTGCCCTCGATCGAGGAACCCTTCAGCGACAGGATTCTTTCCGGAAACCTTCCAAAGTCGCTCCTTATGTTTTATTATATAAGGAGTCGTGCCCTTTGAGTCTTTTATGCTTTTTTCTACCCTAATTTCAGTCCTCTTTCTTTCTTTTAGTCTAGTTTTACAAACCCTCAAATTAAATTAGTTTTTAGTTTTATGCATCGGATCTTGCCTTCAATTACGGTATTATTGTTAATCTTTCTTTATTTCTTTTTTCAATTAAGTTCTTGTTATTCCTTCATACCTTTAATTATGTTATCAATCGTTTTCCCTCTTTTCTTTGTTGTTGTCGTTGTTGTTATCATGCTTAGCTAATTTATTTGTCTAGGGTGAAAAGGGATCTAGGTGATTAGAAAGGGGAATTAAACTTTAATGATCTTTAATTGTTAAATTGCTTATTATTATTGTTCTATTGTTGCTTTAAATCTGATTAGTTAATTACTGGCCAGGATTAGTTAATTAGTCTCGCAAATTAGTCTTAAATCCGACTGTAGATTAAGACTAAGATAGGCCACACCAATTGAATAGATTGACCTAATTATAGCGACCGCATGTTAGGTTTAGATCTAAAGATTATATGAATACCGACCGGACATATAATCTTAAATAATAATTTTGCCCAATTAAATTAGTTAAATCCCATTCCCCTGGATAATTGCCTATGTGAACTTGATCCCTAGATCTTTCCTAATACTTGTTTACATCATTATTTATTTATCTTGCAATTAGTTGATTAGAATCCAAAAACAATCAAAACAACCCAATTGTTACCTTAAGACGGATATAAATATTAACAAACTGAAATTTACCACCGCCTCCCTGTGGATACGATACCCTACTTACCTCTAGCTATTTGTTAGTAGTAATCTAGGATTACTTTGATTTAGGGTGACGACTTTACCCTTGTCAAATTTGGCGCCGTTGCCGGGGAGGCAACTAATTTCTATTTGTTTTTAATTATATTTGTCTTTTCGTCTCAAGGGACATTAGTTCCTTGAGGCAGTTTTACTCTTTTCTTGTTGTTTCTGTGTATGCCTAGGTCTAACAGGTTAGAGATTGCCCCTTTCAATCCCGAACCCGAAAGAACCTTCCGTTATAGACAGAGCCTTTAGAGAAGAAAAAGTCTAATGGAAGACTTGAGTACATTTGTCTACGAGCAGAGCATATGGCGCATGGAGCTAGATGAAATCGAACATTTGCTCTATGGAGATGAGCCGCATCTTCCTCCAATCTACAATTCCGAAGTAGATGGCATCATAGAAGCTGAACTGGATGCTTGGGAAGCTGAAATGCTCAAAGATGACCAACCATCTAAGGAGCATGATGAAGATGCAAAGGATCTCACTGATGATCCCATTTTAGACTTGTCTTCCTTAAAAGACTTTGAACATTTTTGTTTTTGCAATTTTGGCTTTATACCTGTTGAGACTGAAAGGGAACAAATTTTACTGCTTGTATTATATGCTTGCATTGTCTTATGGTGCTACCTAAGCCTGTGGGTAGCACATGAAGTGAGTTTCGACCTTCTTCTACGGGCATTGAATTGCCTTGATACAGCCGCACTGGAGCTTTGAGGTCACAAAAAGTTGTCTTCGTTGTGTATGAATCGTCAAGACCTCCATTTTGCAGCTGGTTTGGGGGAGCTCTCATGCCTTTCAGCTGGTATTATCTTTCCTTTTTTTACTTAGTGTGTGGTCTTTTCCTCTTTTCGTTTGTTAGTAGTGTCCTTTAGGGTGCTGGTTATATTTTATATTGTGCCTTACATGCTGTTTAGGTCACAATGAGGACACTTTGACATTAGGTTTGGGGGAGAATCTTTACTTTATGTTTTGTGGTTAAAAAAAAATGTTTTTTCTTTCATTTTTCTTTTATTTTTAGGTCGAGTCTTTTGGTGAATTTAGTTAACAATGATGATAATTTGCCTTTCTTTTTCGCATTTGAATCCCAAATAGCTATCCATATACATTGTTTTGACCCGTTAGCCTATGAAAACAAAGCTCAATGATCAAGTCTTGACCGTAATTGACATGCCTTATATTGATTAGACTTGACAATTTAAGTTGGTAAACTACTTAAATTCTGAGGTGTATAGAGCTTCCTAGGCCAGGAACATTAATAAACTGGTCTCATTGTCAATTAGGCTTGAGTGTGGTTCTCCTTGTGGAATATGTAATATCAAACTGCATAAGTGTGAAATTGATTTCTTGATACTTGTATTGCTTTCATATGACTAAGTACATGTGGATAGGCGGCTTTTACCGTTCAAATAAGCCTTACAGATTACCCTTTTGTTAGCCCGTTTGAACCTTGTGGCCATTTCATATCTCATCAAATAGCTACAATCCAGAATTTGCCTACCTTATCGGGACAGTCGCAGTTGCTTGTTTACCATGTTTATTCTTACTACTATGGTTGGGATAGGGACTTATATTGTCACTTGTGGGTGTAGTAGAAATATTTTGAGCAATTGTGTTGTATCTCTTATGATGGAAGAAGAAGAAAAATGTATGAAGCAGAAAATGAAAAAGAAAAAAAAAACAAAAAAAAAACAAAAAACTGAAAAAAAAGAAAAGAAAAAAAATATACGCTTCATTTGATTTTGTTAAGAGATCGAAAGGATGATTACTAGAGTCTAATGCATCTTTGGAGGGTAGTTTGTTGACTCTCATATGTTGTAATATTGAGATAATTTCTCTAGATTGGGATGAATTGTGATACTTAGTATAGAATTGGTTTTGGTTTAATGTTGCGACTACCGTCTTAGCCTCACATATCCATAACGTGCTTTAGCACAAACCATTTCTATACCTTTGCCCATTTGTCATCCTTATTGTCCTTGATACATGTACTTTTGTCTACATTATGATTGCATATTAGTTGGGGAAATCTCTATCACATTAGATTGCATGCATGTTTCATTAAGTTGAGTGAGTGTTCTTATTTCTTTCTATCTTCACATATAACTCACCCTTACATATACTTATGAGCATGAGTGAATCCGCGAGAATCCGACTGAAATTTGTCTTGCAAGGTCGAAAGGTATTTGGTATTTGTCTATATTACAGCGTCATATCAACCTTGTGACTTGAGCTGCGTTTTCTATTACCCGTACCTTTGAATCTGTTTCATTGGTAAATTTGGTCATTACTTTGTTATATCTATAGCTTGGGATTTATTGCATTAACATTGGCTTTGAGTTATTTTATTCACCATAGTATGTGTCTTTTGTTTAGAGTCTTGGCTTTGCTTGAGGACAATCAAAGAGATGGTTTGGGGGAGTTTGATGAGTCATATTTATATATACTTTAATACCTCCTCTTAGCATCTTTTGTTATGGTTCTGTGATTAGAATTGGTATTTATATGTCACTTTTAGTAGATATCGGTACTTCTGTATTTCTGTGTTTAAATGCAGAATGGATGCATTTGTGGAACTAAGAGTGATATATAGCACCAAGGATTCAACAAGACAAATCACAAGAAGATATCCAAGAACTAAGGAAGAATAAAGGATAAGAATTGAAGCTAGGCGAGCAAAAGAACAACTCCATATAACTAGTACCTAGTTATAAGGGCCATATCTCAGAGTATAAAATTTATAATCAAGAGATCCTAATTGGAGGTGAAAGCTTATCCTTTTAGCTTTCCAACGCCGCAAAAATCGCTTGATTCTGTCAAGTAACGAAGAAATGACGGGCGTTTGAACTTCAGTGCGCAAAGCAGGAATTACGCGCTGAGAGGTCCCTCGATCGAGGACAAATAATCCTCGATCGAGGAACCTTTTCTCAGGAACGCGCAGCTACGGCAATAGGTCCCTCGATCGAGTACATCGTGCCCTCGATCGAGGAACCCTTCAGCGACAGGATTCTTTCCGGAAACCTTCCAAAGTCGCTCCTTATGTTTTATTATATAAGGAGTCGTGCCCTTTGAGTCTTTTATGCTTTTTTCTACCCTAATTTCAGTCCTCTTTCTTTCTTTTAGTCTAGTTTTACAAACCCTCAAATTAAATTAGTTTTTAGTTTTATGCATCGGATCTTGCCTTCAATTACGGTATTATTGTTAATCTTTCTTTATTTCTTTTTTCAATTAAGTTCTTGTTATTCCTTCATACCTTTAATTATGTTATCAATCGTTTTCCCTCTTTTCTTTGTTGTTGTCGTTGTTGTTATCATGCTTAGCTAATTTATTTGTCTAGGGTGAAAAGGGATCTAGGTGATTAGAAAGGGGAATTAAACTTTAATGATCTTTAATTGTTAAATTGCTTATTATTATTGTTCTATTGTTGCTTTAAATCTGATTAGTTAATTACTGGCCAGGATTAGTTAATTAGTCTCGCAAATTAGTCTTAAATCCGACTGTAGATTAAGACTAAGATAAGCCACACCAATTGAATAGATTGACCTAATTATAGCGACCGCATGTTAGGTTTAGATCTAAAGATTATATGAATACCGACCGGACATATAATCTTAAATAATAATTTTGCCCAATTAAATTAGTTAAATCCCATTCCCCTGGATAATTGCCTATGTGAACTTGATCCCTAGATCTTTCCTAATACTTGTTTAAATCATTATTTATTTATCTTGCAATTAGTTGATTAGAATCCAAAAACAATCAAAACAACCCAATTGTTACCTTAAGACGGATATAAATATTAACAAACTGAAATTTACCACCGCCTCCCTGTGGATACGATACCCTACTTACCTCTAGCTATTTGTTAGTAGTAATCTAGGATTACTTTGATTTAGGGTGACGACTTTACCCTTGTCAAATTTGGCGCCGTTGCCGGGGAGGCAACTAATTTCTATTTGTTTTTAATTATATTTGTCTTTTCGTCTCAAGGGACATTAGTTCCTTGAGGCAGTTTTACTCTTTTCTTGTTGTTTCTGTGTATGCCTAGGTCTAACAGGTTAGAGATTGCCCCTTTCAATCCCGAACCCGAAAGAACCTTCCGTTATAGACAGAGCCTTTAGAGAAGAAAAAGTCTAATGGAAGACTTGAGTACATTTGTCTACGAGCAGAGCATATGGCGCATGGAGCTAGATGAAATCGAACATTTGCTCTATGGAGATGAGCCGCATCTTCCTCCAATCTACAATTCCGAAGTAGATGGCATCATAGAAGCTGAACTGGATGCTTGGGAAGCTGAAATGCTCAAAGATGACCAACCATCTAAGGAGCATGATGAAGATGCAAAGGATCTCACTGATGATCCCATTTTAGACTTCTCTTCCTTAAAAGACTTTGAACATTTTTGTTTTTGCAATTTTGGCTTTATACCTGTTGAGACTGAAAGGGAACAAATTTTACTGCTTGTATTATATGCTTGCATTGTCTTATGGTGCTACCTAAGCCTGTGGGTAGCACATGAAGTGAGTTTCGACCTTCTTCTACGGGCATTGAATTGCCTTGATACAGCCGCACTGGAGCTTTGAGGTCACAAAAAGTTGTCTTCGTTGTGTATGAATCGTCAAGACCTCCATTTTGCAGCTGGTTTGGGGGAGCTCTCATGCCTTTCAGCTGGTATTATCTTTCCTTTTTTTACTTAGTGTGTGGTCTTTTCCTCTTTTCGTTTGTTAGTAGTGTCCTTTAGGGTGCTGGTCATATTTTATATTGTGCCTTACATGCTGTTTAGGTCACAATGAGGACACTTTGACATTAGGTTTGGGGGAGAATCTTTACTTTATGTTTTGTGGTTAAAAAAAAATGTTTTTTCTTTCATTTTTCTTTTATTTTTAGGTCGAGTCTTTTGGTGAATTTAGTTAACAATGATGATAATTTGCCTTTCTTTTTCGCATTTGAATCCCAAATAGCTATCCATATACATTGTTTTGACCCGTTAGCCTATGAAAACAAAGCTCAATGATCAAGTCTTGACCGTAATTGACATGCCTTATATTGATTAGACTTGACAATTTAAGTTGGTAAACTACTTAAATTCTGAGGTGTATAGAGCTTCCTAGGCCAGGAACATTAATAAACTGGTCTCATTGTCAATTAGGCTTGAGTGTGGTTCTCCTTGTGGAATATGTAATATCAAACTGCATAAGTGTGAAATTGATTTCTTGATACTTGTATTGCTTTCATATGACTAAGTACATGTGGATAGGCGGCTTTTACCATTCAAATAAGCCTTACAGATTACCCTTTTGTTAGCCCGTTTGAACCTTGTGGCCATTTCATATCTCATCAAATAGCTACAATCCAGAATTTGCCTACCTTATCGGGACAGTCGCAGTTGCTTGTTTACCATGTTTATTCTTACTACTATGGTTGGGATAGGGACTTATATTGTCACTTGTGGGTGTAGTAGAAATATTTTGAGCAATTGTGTTGTATCTCTTATGATGGAAGAAGAAGAAAAATGTATGAAGCAGAAAATGAAAAAGAAAAAAAAAACAAAAAAAAAACAAAAAACTGAAAAAAAAGAAAAGAAAAAAAATATACGCTTCATTTGATTTTGTTAAGAGATCGAAAGGATGATTACTAGAGTCTAATGCATCTTTGGAGGGTAGTTTGTTGACTCTCATATGTTGTAATATTGAGATAATTTCTCTAGATTGGGATGAATTGTGATACTTAGTATAGAATTGGTTTTGGTTTAATGTTGCGACTACCGTCTTAGCCTCACATATCCATAACGTGCTTTAGCACAAACCATTTCTATACCTTTGCCCATTTGTCATCCTTATTGTCCTTGATACATGTACTTTTGTCTACATTATGATTGCATATTAGTTGGGGAAATCTCTATCACATTAGATTGCATGCATGTTTCATTAAGTTGAGTGAGTGTTCTTATTTCTTTCTATCTTCACATATAACTCACCCTTACATATACTTATGAGCATGAGTGAATCCGCGAGAATCCGACTGAAATTTGTCTTGCAAGGTCGAAAGGTATTTGGTATTTGTCTATATTACAGCGTCATATCAACCTTGTGACTTGAGCTGCGTTTTCTATTACCCGTACCTTTGAATCTGTTTCATTGGTAAATTTGGTCATTACTTTGTTATATCTATAGCTTGGGATTTATTGCATTAACATTGGCTTTGAGTTATTTTATTCACCATAGTATGTGTCTTTTGTTTAGAGTCTTGGCTTTGCTTGAGGACAATCAAAGAGATGGTTTGGGGGAGTTTGATGAGTCATATTTATATATACTTTAATACCTCCTCTTAGCATCTTTTGTTATGGTTCTGTGATTAGAATTGGTATTTATATGTCACTTTTAGTAGATATCGGTACTTCTGTATTTCTGTGTTTAAATGCAGAATGGATGCATTTGTGGAACTAAGAGTGATATATAGCACCAAGGATTCAACAAGACAAATCACAAGAAGATATCCAAGAACTAAGGAAGAATAAAGGATAAGAATTGAAGCTAGGCGAGCAAAAGAACAACTCCATATAACTAGTACCTAGTTATAAGGGCCATATCTCAGACTATAAAATTTATAATCAAGAGATTCTAATTGGAGGTGAAAGCTTATCCTTTTAGCTTTCCAACGCCGCAAAAATCGCTTGATTCTGACAAGTAACGAAGAAATGACGGGCGTTTGAACTTCAGTGCGCAAAGCAGGAATTACGCGCTGAGAGGTCCCTCGATCGAGGACAAATAATCCTCGATCGAGGAACCTTTTCTCAGGAACGCGCAGCTACGGCAACAGGTCCCTCGATCGAGTACATCGTGCCCTCGATCGAGGAACCCTTCAGCGACAGGATTCTTTCCGGAAACCTTCCAAAGTCGCTCCTTATGTTTTATTATATAAGGAGTCGTGCCCTTTGAGTCTTTTATGCTTTTTTCTACCCTAATTTCAGTCCTCTTTCTTTCTTTTAGTCTAGTTTTACAAACCCTCAAATTAAATTAATTTTTAGTTTTATGCATCGGATCTTGCCTTCAATTACGGTATTATTGTTAATCTTTCTTTATTTCTTTTTTCAATTAAGTTCTTGTTATTCCTTCATACTAATTATGTTATCAATCGTTTTCCCTCTTTTCTTTGTTGTTGTCGTTGTTGTTATCATGCTTAGCTAATTTATTTGTCTAGGGTGAAAAGGGATCTAGGTGATTAGAAAGGGGAATTAAACTTTAATGATCTTTAATTGTTAAATTGCTTATTATTATTGTTCTATTGTTGCTTTAAATCTGATTAGTTAATTACTGGCCAGGATTAGTTAATTAGTCTCGCAAATTAGTCTTAAATCCGACTGTAGATTAAGACTAAGATAGGCCACACCAATTGAATAGATTGACCTAATTATAGCGACCGCATGTTAGGTTTAGATCTAAAGATTATATGAATACCGACCGGACATATAATCTTAAATAATAATTTTGCCCAATTAAATTAGTTAAATCCCATTCCCCTGGATAATTGCCTATGTGAACTTGATCCCTAGATCTTTCCTAATACTTGTTTACATCATTATTTATTTATCTTGCAATTAGTTGATTAGAATCCAAAAACAATCAAAACAACCCAATTGTTACCTTAAGACGGATATAAATATTAACAAACTGAAATTTACCACCGCCTCCCTGTGGATACGATACCCTACTTACCTCTAGCTATTTGTTAGTAGTAATCTAGGATTACTTTGATTTAGGGTGACGACTTTACCCTTGTCAAATTTGGCGCCGTTGCCGGGGAGGCAACTAATTTCTATTTGTTTTTAATTATATTTGTCTTTTCGTCTCAAGGGACATTAGTTCCTTGAGGCAGTTTTACTCTTTTCTTGTTGTTTCTGTGTATGCCTAGGTCTAACAGGTTAGAGATTGCCCCTTTCAATCCCGAACCCGAAAGAACCTTCCGTTATAGACAGAGCCTTTAGAGAAGAAAAAGTCTAATGGAAGACTTGAGTACATTTGTCTACGAGCAGAGCATATGGCGCATGGAGCTAGATGAAATCGAACATTTGCTCTATGGAGATGAGCCGCATCTTCCTCCAATCTACAATTCCGAAGTAGATGGCATCATAGAAGCTGAACTGGATGCTTGGGAAGCTGAAATGCTCAAAGATGACCAACCATCTAAGGAGCATGATGAAGATGCAAAGGATCTCACTGATGATCCCATTTTAGACTTCTCTTCCTTAAAAGACTTTGAACATTTTTGTTTTTGCAATTTTGGCTTTATACCTGTTGAGACTGAAAGGGAACAAATTTTACTGCTTGTATTATATGCTTGCATTGTCTTATGGTGCTACCTAAGCCTGTGGGTAGCACATGAAGTGAGTTTCGACCTTCTTCTACGGGCATTGAATTGCCTTGATACAGCCGCACTGGAGCTTTGAGGTCACAAAAAGTTGTCTTCGTTGTGTATGAATCGTCAAGACCTCCATTTTGCAGCTGGTTTGGGGGAGCTCTCATGCCTTTCAGCTGGTATTATCTTTCCTTTTTTTACTTAGTGTGTGGTCTTTTCCTCTTTTCGTTTGTTAGTAGTGTCCTTTAGGGTGCTGGTTATATTTTATATTGTGCCTTACATGCTGTTTAGGTCACAATGAGGACACTTTGACATTAGGTTTGGGGGAGAATCTTTACTTTATGTTTTGTGGTTAAAAAAAAATGTTTTTTCTTTCATTTTTCTTTTATTTTTAGGTCGAGTCTTTTGGTGAATTTAGTTAACAATGATGATAATTTGCCTTTCTTTTTCGCATTTGAATCCCAAATAGCTATCCATATACATTGTTTTGACCCGTTAGCCTATGAAAACAAAGCTCAATGATCAAGTCTTGACCGTAATTGACATGCCTTATATTGATTAGACTTGACAATTTAAGTTGGTAAACTACTTAAATTCTGAGGTGTATAGAGCTTCCTAGGCCAGGAACATTAATAAACTGGTCTCATTGTCAATTAGGCTTGAGTGTGGTTCTCCTTGTGGAATATGTAATATCAAACTGCATAAGTGTGAAATTGATTTCTTGATACTTGTATTGCTTTCATATGACTAAGTACATGTGGATAGGCGGCTTTTACCGTTCAAATAAGCCTTACAGATTACCCTTTTGTTAGCCCGTTTGAACCTTGTGGCCATTTCATATCTCATCAAATAGCTACAATCCAGAATTTGCCTACCTTATCGGGACAGTCGCAGTTGCTTGTTTACCATGTTTATTCTTACTACTATGGTTGGGATAGGGACTTATATTGTCACTTGTGGGTGTAGTAGAAATATTTTGAGCAATTGTGTTGTATCTCTTATGATGGAAGAAGAAGAAAAATGTATGAAGCAGAAAATGAAAAAGAAAAAAAAAACAAAAAAAAAACAAAAAACTGAAAAAAAAGAAAAGAAAAAAAATATACGCTTCATTTGATTTTGTTAAGAGATCGAAAGGATGATTACTAGAGTCTAATGCATCTTTGGAGGGTAGTTTGTTGACTCTCATATGTTGTAATATTGAGATAATTTCTCTAGATTGGGATGAATTGTGATACTTAGTATAGAATTGGTTTTGGTTTAATGTTGCGACTACCGTCTTAGCCTCACATATCCATAACGTGCTTTAGCACAAACCATTTCTATACCTTTGCCCATTTGTCATCCTTATTGTCCTTGATACATGTACTTTTGTCTACATTATGATTGCATATTAGTTGGGGAAATCTCTATCACATTAGATTGCATGCATGTTTCATTAAGTTGAGTGAGTGTTCTTATTTCTTTCTATCTTCACATATAACTCACCCTTACATATACTTATGAGCATGAGTGAATCCGCGAGAATCCGACTGAAATTTGTCTTGCAAGGTCGAAAGGTATTTGGTATTTGTCTATATTACAGCGTCATATCAACCTTGTGACTTGAGCTGCGTTTTCTATTACCCGTACCTTTGAATCTGTTTCATTGGTAAATTTGGTCATTACTTTGTTATATCTATAGCTTGGGATTTATTGCATTAACATTGGCTTTGAGTTATTTTATTCACCATAGTATGTGTCTTTTGTTTAGAGTCTTGGCTTTGCTTGAGGACAATCAAAGAGATGGTTTGGGGGAGTTTGATGAGTCATATTTATATATACTTTAATACCTCCTCTTAGCATCTTTTGTTATGGTTCTGTGATTAGAATTGGTATTTATATGTCACTTTTAGTAGATATCGGTACTTCTGTATTTCTGTGTTTAAATGCAGAATGGATGCATTTGTGGAACTAAGAGTGATATATAGCACCAAGGATTCAACAAGACAAATCACAAGAAGATATCCAAGAACTAAGGAAGAATAAAGGATAAGAATTGAAGCTAGGCGAGCAAAAGAACAACTCCATATAACTAGTACCTAGTTATAAGGGCCATATCTCAGACTATAAAATTTATAATCAAGAGATTCTAATTGGAGGTGAAAGCTTATCCTTTTAGCTTTCCAACGCCGCAAAAATCGCTTGATTCTGACAAGTAACGAAGAAATGACGGGCGTTTGAACTTCAGTGCGCAAAGCAGGAATTACGCGCTGAGAGGTCCCTCGATCGAGGACAAATAATCCTCGATCGAGGAACCTTTTCTCAGGAACGCGCAGCTATGGCAATAGGTCCCTCGATCGAGTACATCGTGCCCTCGATCGAGGAACCCTTCAGCGACAGGATTCTTTCCGGAAACCTTCCAAAGTCGCTCCTTATGTTTTATTATATAAGGAGTCGTGCCCTTTGAGTCTTTTATGCTTTTTTCTACCCTAATTTCAGTCCTCTTTCTTTCTTTTAGTCTAGTTTTACAAACCCTCAAATTAAATTAGTTTTTAGTTTTATGCATCGGATCTTGCCTTCAATTACGGTATTATTGTTAATCTTTCTTTATTTCTTTTTTCAATTAAGTTCTTGTTATTCCTTCATACCTTTAATTATGTTATCAATCGTTTTCCCTCTTTTCTTTGTTGTTGTCGTTGTTGTTATCATGCTTAGCTAATTTATTTGTCTAGGGTGAAAAGGGATCTAGGTGATTAGAAAGGGGAATTAAACTTTAATGATCTTTAATTGTTAAATTGCTTATTATTATTGTTCTATTGTTGCTTTAAATCTGATTAGTTAATTACTGGCCAGGATTAGTTAATTAGTCTCGCAAATTAGTCTTAAATCCGACTGTAGATTAAGACTAAGATAGGCCACACCAATTGAATAGATTGACCTAATTATAGCGACCGCATGTTAGGTTTAGATCTAAAGATTATATGAATACCGACCGGACATATAATCTTAAATAATAATTTTGCCCAATTAAATTAGTTAAATCCCATTCCCCTGGATAATTGCCTATGTGAACTTGATCCCTAGATCTTTCCTAATACTTGTTTACATCATTATTTATTTATCTTGCAATTAGTTGATTAGAATCCAAAAACAATCAAAACAACCCAATTGTTACCTTAAGACGGATATAAATATTAACAAACTGAAATTTACCACCGCCTCCCTGTGGATACGATACCCTACTTACCTCTAGCTATTTGTTAGTAGTAATCTAGGATTACTTTGATTTAGGGTGACGACTTTACCCTTGTCAAATTTGGCGCCGTTGCCGGGGAGGCAACTAATTTCTATTTGTTTTTAATTATATTTGTCTTTTCGTCTCAAGGGACATTAGTTCCTTGAGGCAGTTTTACTCTTTTCTTGTTGTTTCTGTGTATGCCTAGGTCTAACAGGTTAGAGATTGCCCCTTTCAATCCCGAACCCGAAAGAACCTTCCGTTATAGACAGAGCCTTTAGAGAAGAAAAAGTCTAATGGAAGACTTGAGTACATTTGTCTACGAGCAGAGCATATGGCGCATGGAGCTAGATGAAATCGAACATTTGCTCTATGGAGATGAGCCGCATCTTCCTCCAATCTACAATTCCGAAGTAGATGGCATCATAGAAGCTGAACTGGATGCTTGGGAAGCTGAAATGCTCAAAGATGACCAACCATCTAAGGAGCATGATGAAGATGCAAAGGATCTCACTGATGATCCCATTTTAGACTTCTCTTCCTTAAAAGACTTTGAACATTTTTGTTTTTGCAATTTTGGCTTTATACCTGTTGAGACTGAAAGGGAACAAATTTTACTGCTTGTATTATATGCTTGCATTGTCTTATGGTGCTACCTAAGCCTGTGGGTAGCACATGAAGTGAGTTTCAACCTTCTTCTACGGGCATTGAATTGCCTTGATACAGCCGCACTGGAGCTTTGAGGTCACAAAAAGTTGTCTTCGTTGTGTATGAATCGTCAAGACCTCCATTTTGCAGCTGGTTTGGGGGAGCTCTCATGCCTTTCAGCTGGTATTATCTTTCCTTTTTTTACTTAGTGTGTGGTCTTTTCCTCTTTTCGTTTGTTAGTAGTGTCCTTTAGGGTGCTGGTTATATTTTATATTGTGCCTTACATGCTGTTTAGGTCACAATGAGGACACTTTGACATTAGGTTTGGGGGAGAATCTTTACTTTATGTTTTGTGGTTAAAAAAAAATGTTTTTTCTTTCATTTTTCTTTTATTTTTAGGTCGAGTCTTTTGGTGAATTTAGTTAACAATGATGATAATTTGCCTTTCTTTTTCGCATTTGAATCCCAAATAGCTATCCATATACATTGTTTTGACCCGTTAGCCTATGAAAACAAAGCTCAATGATCAAGTCTTGACCGTAATTGACATGCCTTATATTGATTAGACTTGACAATTTAAGTTGGTAAACTACTTAAATTCTGAGGTGTATAGAGCTTCCTAGGCCAGGAACATTAATAAACTGGTCTCATTGTCAATTAGGCTTGAGTGTGGTTCTCCTTGTGGAATATGTAATATCAAACTGCATAAGTGTGAAATTGATTTCTTGATACTTGTATTGCTTTCATATGACTAAGTACATGTGGATAGGCGGCTTTTACCGTTCAAATAAGCCTTACAGATTACCCTTTTGTTAGCCCGTTTGAACCTTGTGGCCATTTCATATCTCATCAAATAGCTACAATCCAGAATTTGCCTACCTTATTGGGACAGTCGCAGTTGCTTGTTTACCATGTTTATTCTTACTACTATGGTTGGGATAGGGACTTATATTGTCACTTGTGGGTGTAGTAGAAATATTTTGAGCAATTGTGTTGTATCTCTTATGATGGAAGAAGAAGAAAAATGTATGAAGCAGAAAATGAAAAAGAAAAAAAAAACAAAAAACTGAAAAAAAAGAAAAGAAAAAAAATATACGCTTCATTTGATTTTGTTAAGAGATCGAAAGGATGATTACTAGAGTCTAATGCATCTTTGGAGGGTAGTTTGTTGACTCTCATATGTTGTAATATTGAGATAATTTCTCTAGATTGGGATGAATTGTGATACTTAGTATAGAATTGGTTTTGGTTTAATGTTGCGACTACCGTCTTAGCCTCACATATCCATAACGTGCTTTAGCACAAACCATTTCTATACCTTTGCCCATTTGTCATCCTTATTGTCCTTGATACATGTACTTTTGTCTACATTATGATTGCATATTAGTTGGGGAAATCTCTATCACATTAGATTGCATGCATGTTTCATTAAGTTGAGTGAGTGTTCTTATTTCTTTCTATCTTCACATATAACTCACCCTTACATATACTTATGAGCATGAGTGAATCCGCGAGAATCCGACTGAAATTTGTCTTGCAAGGTCGAAAGGTATTTGGTATTTATCTATATTACAGCGTCATATCAACCTTGTGACTTGAGCTGCGTTTTCTATTACCCGTACCTTTGAATCTGTTTCATTGGTACATTTGGTCATTACTTTGTTATATCTATAGCTTGGGATTTATTGCATTAACATTGGCTTTGAGTTATTTTATTCACCATAGTATGTGTCTTTTGTTTAGAGTCTTGGCTTTGCTTGAGGACAATCAAAGAGATGGTTTGGGGGAGTTTGATGAGTCATATTTATATATCCTTTAATACCTCCTCTTAGCATCTTTTGTTATGGTTCTGTGATTAGAATTGGTATTTATATGTCACTTTTAGTAGATATCGGTACTTCTGTATTTCTGTGTTTAAATGCAGAATGGATGCATTTGTGGAACTAAGAGTGATATATAGCACCAAGGATTAAACAAGACAAATCACAAGAAGATATCCAAGAACTAAGGAAGAATAAAGGATAAGAATTGAAGCTAGGCGAGCAAAAGAACAACTCCATATAACTAGTACCTAGTTATAAGGGCCATATCTCAGACTATAAAATTTATAATCAAGAGATCCTAATTGGAGGTGAAAGCTTATCCTTTTAGCTTTCCAACGCCGCAAAAATCGCTTGATTCTGACAAGTAACGAAGAAATGACGGGCGTTTGAACTTCAGTGCGCAAAGCAGGAATTACGCGCTGAGAGGTCCCTCGATCGAGGACAAATAATCCTCGATCGAGGAACCTTTTCTCAGGAACGCGCAGCTACGGCAATAGGTCCCTCGATCGAGTACATCGTGCCCTCGATCGAGGAACCCTTCAGCGACAGGATTCTTTCCGGAAACCTTCCAAAGTCGCTCCTTATGTTTTATTATATAAGGAGTCGTGCCCTTTGAGTCTTTTATGCTTTTTTCTACCCTAATTTCAGTCCTCTTTCTTTCTTTTAGTCTAGTTTTACAAACCCTCAAATTAAATTAGTTTTTAGTTTTATGCATCGGATCTTGCCTTCAATTACGGTATTATTGTTAATCTTTCTTTATTTCTTTTTTCAATTATGTTCTTGTTATTCCTTCATACCTTTAATTATGTTATCAATCGTTTTCCCTCTTTTCTTTGTTGTTGTCGTTGTTGTTATCATGCTTAGCTAATTTATTTGTCTAGGGTGAAAAGGGATCTAGGTGATTAGAAAGGGGAATTAAACTTTAATGATCTTTAATTGTTAAATTGCTTATTATTATTGTTCTATTGTTGCTTTAAATCTGATTAGTTAATTACTGGCCAGGATTAGTTAATTAGTCTCGCAAATTAGTCTTAAATCCGACTGTAGATTAAGACTAAGATAGGCCACACCAATTGAATAGATTGACCTAATTATAGCGACCGCATGTTAGGTTTAGATCTAAAGATTATATGAATACCGACCGGACATATAATCTTAAATAATAATTTTGCCCAATTAAATTAGTTAAATCCCATTCCCCTGGATAATTGCCTATGTGAACTTGATCCCTAGATCTTTCCTAATACTTATTTACATCATTATTTATTTATCTTGCAATTAGTTGATTAGAATCCAAAAACAATCAAAACAACCCAATTGTTACCTTAAGACGGATATAAATATTAACAAACTGAAATTTACCACCGCCTCCCTGTGGATACGATACCCTACTTACCTCTAGCTATTTGTTAGTAGTAATCTAGGATTACTTTGATTTAGGGTGACGACTTTACCCTTGTCAAATTTGGCGCCGTTGCCGGGGAGGCAACTAATTTCTATTTGTTTTTAATTATATTTGTCTTTTCGTCTCAAGGGACATTAGTTCCTTGAGGCAGTTTTACTCTTTTCTTGTTGTTTCTGTGTATGCCTAGGTCTAACAGGTTAGAGATTGCCCCTTTCAATCCCGAACCCGAAAGAACCTTCCGTTATAGACAGAGCCTTTAGAGAAGAAAAAGTCTAATGGAAGACTTGAGTACATTTGTCTACGAGCAGAGCATATGGCGCATGGAGCTAGATGAAATCGAACATTTGCTCTATGGAGATGAGCCGCATCTTCCTCCAATCTACAATTCCGAAGTAGATGGCATCATAGAAGCTGAACTGGATGCTTGGGAAGCTGAAATGCTCAAAGATGACCAACCATCTAAGGAGCATGATGAAGATGCAAAGGATCTCACTGATGATCCCATTTTAGACTTCTCTTCCTTAAAAGACTTTGAACATTTTTGTTTTTGCAATTTTGGCTTTATACCTGTTGAGACTGAAAGGGAACAAATTTTACTACTTGTATTATATGCTTGCATTGTCTTATGGTGCTACCTAAGCCTGTGGGTAGCACATGAAGTGAGTTTCAACCTTCTTCTACGGGCATTGAATTGCCTTGATACAGCCGCACTGGAGCTTTGAGGTCACAAAAAGTTGTCTTCGTTGTGTATGAATCGTCAAGACCTCCATTTTGCAGCTGGTTTGGGGGAGCTCTCATGCCTTTCAGCTGGTATTATCTTTCCTTTTTTTACTTAGTGTGTGGTCTTTTCCTCTTTTCGTTTGTTAGTAGTGTCCTTTAGGGTGCTGGTTATATTTTATATTGTGCCTTACATGCTGTTTAGGTCACAATGAGGACACTTTGACATTAGGTTTGGGGGAGAATCTTTACTTTATGTTTTGTGGTTAAAAAAAAATGTTTTTTCTTTCATTTTTCTTTTATTTTTAGGTCGAGTCTTTTGGTGAATTTAGTTAACAATGATGATAATTTGCCTTTCTTTTTCGCATTTGAATCCCAAATAGCTATCCATATACATTGTTTTGACCCGTTAGCCTATGAAAACAAAGCTCAATGATCAAGTCTTGACCGTAATTGACATGCCTTATATTGATTAGACTTGACAATTTAAGTTGGTAAACTACTTAAATTCTGAGGTGTATAGAGCTTCCTAGGCCAGGAACATTAATAAACTGGTCTCATTGTCAATTAGGCTTGAGTGTGGTTCTCCTTGTGGAATATGTAATATCAAACTGCATAAGTGTGAAATTGATTTCTTGATACTTGTATTGCTTTCATATGACTAAGTACATGTGGATAGGCGGCTTTTACCGTTCAAATAAGCCTTACAGATTACCCTTTTGTTAGCCCGTTTGAACCTTGTGGCCATTTCATATCTCATCAAATAGCTACAATCCAGAATTTGCCTACCTTATTGGGACAGTCGCAGTTGCTTGTTTACCATGTTTATTCTTACTACTATGGTTGGGATAGGGACTTATATTGTCACTTGTGGGTGTAGTAGAAATATTTTGAGCAATTGTGTTGTATCTCTTATGATGGAAGAAGAAGAAAAATGTATGAAGCAGAAAATGAAAAAGAAAAAAAAAACAAAAAAAAAAACAAAAAACTGAAAAAAAAGAAAAGAAAAAAAATATACGCTTCATTTGATTTTGTTAAGAGATCGAAAGGATGATTACTAGAGTCTAATGCATCTTTGGAGGGTAGTTTGTTGACTCTCATATGTTGTAATATTGAGATAATTTCTCTAGATTGGGATGAATTGTGATACTTAGTATAGAATTGGTTTTGGTTTAATGTTGCGACTACCGTCTTAGCCTCACATATCCATAACGTGCTTTAGCACAAACCATTTCTATACCTTTGCCCATTTGTCATCCTTATTGTCCTTGATACATGTACTTTTATCTACATTATGATTGCATATTAGTTGGGGAAATCTCTATCACATTAGATTGCATGCATGTTTCATTAAGTTAAGTGAGTGTTCTTATTTCTTTCTATCTTCACATATAACTCACCCTTGCTTGAATAGGCCTAAGAACAGGAACTAAAGTAAATTCCCTCCTATAACTTACACCCAAGACTTAGTTTGAGACGATGCCGCGTGTGCTAGAAAATACTCTCCAATTGCCTTGCAATATGGGGAGAGCCTTTTGAGGTTTTAGATGTGAGATCTGAGTTTTGGGAAAAGAATGTTCTCAAAACCCTAATTGTGAGAATAATAAATCACCAGTGTCTGACATAAGGAGAAAGACTCTCCTTATGTAGCCATAGGGTCGGCCGAATGGTCTTTTGGTAAGGGTGGGCTTTTTCCACTCTTACCTTATTCCTTTGCGTCATTCGACCCATTTAGCTATAAGTTATTCGCGGGATTTTTATTATAAATCGTATACGTGTTATCAGATATTAATGTAGTCGATGTATTAATAATGGTCTGATAAAATTACGATATTGTATAATTACCCAAATTAATATAACTGTTTATATTAATACGCGAATATAATATTTAATTAAATATAACCGTTTATATTTAATTTACGAATTAATCATGTATCCGTATCAGCTAAAATTATTTAATCCATATTAAATAATAATCTCAACATCTCATTGACTAATTTAATAGTCAATACCTCTGACTAACTGTTTAGTCATATCCGGCATAAATGTGACTGTATTTTCATACCTTCACATCTCTCAAACGTGTCCTATAGGTGTGACGTATAGGGACCAGTTGACCACCGCCATCCGTATGACAATAACGTCAAACTTATCTAGCAAGCCAACCGTTATTGATAAACGTGGATCAACTGATAATAATACAATGAGTTGCTTATATGGTTCTGTTTTATCTTCTTTTCAGTGTAGAACACGTTCAATTAAACTGCTGTATAACTAAATGGCTGGTGAAGACCCAATGCCAAGTGCCAAGCTAGCACGTGAATCCTGGCTAAAAGCCTTCATGGACTCCATGAATCAGTCTACTAGACTGAGGAATGATAGGTCAAACTTCTCTGACTGGGTGGCAGCACTACGAAATGCTGCCATTGCTGACGGAAAGCTTAAGTATTTAACTGAGCCAATTCCGGCACACCCAGGAACTGAAGATAGAGCTAACGAAGTTCGCGCTCATAGCGACTTCGTCATGGAAGCGGGTGCGATAAAGAACGTACTCATCTATGCAATGGAATCCAATTTGCAAAGACGCTTCATAGCCCATGGTGCAAAAAAGATTTTCACCACGCTCACTAACGAATTCTCAAAGGCTCTGAGGATCGTTTCTTATGAGCATACATGTCGCTTCTTTGAGGCGAAACTCCAGAAGGGCCAAGCTGTTAGCCCACATATTCTTCACATGATTGAGAATATCGAAAAACTGGAGGCCCTAAACTGCAAGATCAGTGAGAACATAATCGTTGATCGAATGCTTCATTCGCTTCATGATGGGTTCGCCCTCTTCAGGGCCAACTATTACATGAACGACATGAAGAAGTCTCCTCATGAGCTCCACTCCCTTCTCGTACAGACCGAGAAGGATCTGAAATTAAGTGGGAGCATGAAGCAAGATGTTCTCATGATCTCCAGTAAGGGTAAGGGTAAGGGTAAAGCTAAAGCTCAGGGCGACCTAACAGTAGGCAAGCCCAAGTTTAAGAAGTCAGGATTTACTAAGAGTGGGCCAGGTGAGTCGAGCAACTCACAAGGCAAAACAAAGAGCAAGGATACAAGCATGGAATTGTGGGGAATAAAGCATGTATTCGCCCTAAACTTGATGGATTATAATGAAATTTACAGTTGTGAATATTGTCATAAGATAAATAAAACATGAAAAGAATACAACCTTGGGTCCTTGCTTGAATAGGCCTAAGAACAGGAACTAAAGTAAATTCCCTCCTATAACTTACACCCAAGACTTAGTTTGAGACGATGCCGCGTGTGCTAGAAAATACTCTCCAATTGCCTTGCAATATGGGGAGAGCCTTTTGAGGTTTTAGATGTGAGATCTGAGTTTTGGGAAAAGAATGTTCTCAAAACCCTAATTGTGAGAATAATAAATCACCAGTGTCTGACATAAGGAGAAAGACTCTCCTTATGTAGCCATAGGGTCGGCCGAATGGTCTTTTGGTAAGGGTGGGCTTTTTCCACTCTTACCTTATTCCTTTGCGTCATTCGACCCATTTAGCTATAAGTTATTCGCGGGATTTTTATTATAAATCGTATACGTGTTATCAGATATTAATGTAGTCGATGTATTAATAATGGTCTGATAAAATTACGATATTGTATAATTACCCAAATTAATATAACTGTTTATATTAATTCGCGAATATAATATTTAATTAAATATAACCGTTTATATTTAATTTACGAATTAATCATGTATCCGTATCAGCTAAAATTATTTAATCCATATTAAATAATAATCTCAACATCTCATTGACTAATTTAATAGTCAATACCTCTGACTAACTGTTTAGTCATATCCGGCATAAATGTGACTGTATTTTCATACCTTCACATCTCTCAAACGTGTCCTATAGGTGTGACGTATAGGGACCAGTTGACCACCGCCATCCGTATGACAATAACGTCAAACTTATCTAGCAAGCCAACCGTTATTGATAAACGTGGATCAACTGATAATAATACAATGAGTTGCTTATATGGTTCTGTTTTATCTTCTTTTCAGTGTAGAACACGTTCAATTAAACTGCTGTATAACTAAATGGCTGGTGAAGACCCAATGCCAAGTGCCAAGCTAGCACGTGAATCCTGGCTAAAAGCCTTCATGGACTCCATGAATCAGTCTACTAGACTGAGGAATGATAGGTCAAACTTCTCTGACTGGGTGGCAGCACTACGAAATGCTGCCATTGCTGACGGAAAGCTTAAGTATTTAACTGAGCCAATTCCGGCACACCCAGGAACTGAAGCTAGAGCTAACGAAGTTCGCGCTCATAGCGACTTCGTCATGGAAGCGGGTGCGATAAAGAACGTACTCATCTATGCAATGGAATCCAATTTGCAAAGACGCTTCATAGCCCATGGTGCAAAAAAGATTTTCACCACGCTCACTAACGAATTCTCAAAGGCTCTGAGGATCGTTTCTTATGAGCATACATGTCGCTTCTTTGAGGCGAAACTCCAGAAGGGCCAAGCTGTTAGCCCACATATTCTTCACATGATTGAGAATATCGAAAAACTGGAGGCCCTAAACTGCAAGATCAGTGAGAACATAATCGTTGATCGAATGCTTCATTCGCTTCATGATGGGTTCGCCCTCTTCAGGGCCAACTATTACATGAACGACATGAAGAAGTCTCCTCATGAGCTCCACTCCCTTCTCGTACAGACCGAGAAGGATCTGAAATTAAGTGGGAGCATGAAGCAAGATGTTCTCATGATCTCCAGTAAGGGTAAGGGTAAGGGTAAAGCTAAAGCTCAGGGCGACCTAACAGTAGGCAAGCCCAAGTTTAAGAAGTCAGGATTTACTAAGAGTGGGCCAGGTGAGTCGAGCAACTCACAAGGCAAAACAAAGAGCAAGGATACAAGCATGGAATTGTGGGGAATAAAGCATGTATTCGCCCTAAACTTGATGGATTATAATGAAATTTACAGTTGTGAATATTGTCATAAGATAAATAAAACATGAAAAGAATACAACCTTGGGTCCTTGCTTGAATAGGCCTAAGAACAGGAACTAAAGTAAATTCCCTCCTATAACTTACACCCAAGACTTAGTTTGAGACGATGCCGCGTGTGCTAGAAAATACTCTCCAATTGCCTTGCAATATGGGGAGAGCCTTTTGAGGTTTTAGATGTGAGATCTGAGTTTTGGGAAAAGAATGTTCTCAAAACCCTAATTGTGAGAATAATAAATCACCAGTGTCTGACATAAGGAGAAAGACTCTCCTTATGTAGCCATAGGGTCGGCCGAATGGTCTTTTGGTAAGGGTGGGCTTTTTCCACTCTTACCTTATTCCTTTGCGTCATTCGACCCATTTAGCTATAAGTTATTCGCGGGATTTTTATTATAAATCGTATACGTGTTATCAGATATTAATGTAGTCGATGTATTAATAATGGTCTGATAAAATTACGATATTGTATAATTACCCAAATTAATATAACTGTTTATATTAATACGCGAATATAATATTTAATTAAATATAACCGTTTATATTTAATTTACGAATTAATCATGTATCCGTATCAGCTAAAATTATTTAATCCATATTAAATAATAATCTCAACATCTCATTGACTAATTTAATAGTCAATACCTCTGACTAACTGTTTAGTCATATCCGGCATAAATGTGACTGTATTTTCATACCTTCACATCTCTCAAACGTGTCCTATAGGTGTGACGTATAGGGACCAGTTGACCACCGCCATCCGTATGACAATAACGTCAAACTTATCTAGCAAGCCAACCGTTATTGATAAACGTGGATCAACTGATAATAAAACAATGAGTTGCTTATATGGTTCTGTTTTATCTTCTTTTCAGTGTAGAACACGTTCAATTAAACTGCTGTATAACTAAATGGCTGGTGAAGACCCAATGCCAAGTGCCAAGCTAGCACGTGTATCCTGGCTAAAAGCCTTCATGGACTCCATGAATCAGTCTACTAGATTGAGGAATGATAGGTCAAACTTCTCTGACTGGGAGGCAGCACTACGGAATGCTGCCATTGCTGACGGAAAGCTTAAGTATTTAACTGAGCCAATTCCGGCACACCCAGGAACTGGAGCTAGAGCTAACGAAGTTCGCGCTCATAGCGACTTCGTCATGGAAGCGGGTGCGATAAAGAACGTACTCATCTATGCAATGGAATCCAATTTGCAAAGACGCTTCACAGCCCATGGTGCAAACAAGATTTTCACCACGCTCACTAACGAATTCTCAAAGGCTCTGAGGATCGTTTCTTATGAGCATACATGTCGCTTCTTTGAGGCGAAACTCCAGAAGGGCCAAGCTGTTAGCCCACATATTCTTCACATGATTGAGAATATCGAAAAACTGGAGGCCCTAAACTGCAAGATCAGTGAGAACATAATCGTTGATCGAATGCTTCATTCGCTTCATGATGGGTTCGCCCTCTTCAGGGCCAACTATTACATGAACGACATGAAGAAGTCTCCTCATGAGCTCCACTCCCTTCTCGTACAGACCGAGAAGGATCTGAAATTAAGTGGGAGCATGAAGCAAGATGTTCTCATGATCTCCAGTAAGGGTAAGGGTAAGGGTAAAGCTAAAGCTCAGGGCGACCTAACAGTAGGCAAGCCCAAGTTTAAGAAGTCAGGATTTACTAAGAGTGGGCCAGGTGAGTCGAGCAACTCACAAGGCAAAACAAAGAGCAAGGATACAAGCATGGAATTGTGGGGAATAAAGCATGTATTCGCCCTAAACTTGATGGATTATAATGAAATTTACAGTTGTGAATATTGTCATAAGATAAATAAAACATGAAAAGAATACAACCTTGGGTCCTTGCTTGAATAGGCCTAAGAACAGGAACTAAAGTAAATTCCCTCCTATAACTTACACCCAAGACTTAGTTTGAGACGATGCCGCGTGTGCTAGAAAATACTCTCCAATTGCCTTGCAATATGGGGAGAGCCTTTTGAGGTTTTAGATGTGAGATCTGAGTTTTGGGAAAAGAATGTTCTCAAAACCCTAATTGTGAGAATAATAAATCACCAGTGTCTGACATAAGGAGAAAGACTCTCCTTATGTAGCCATAGGGTCGGCCGAATGGTCTTTTGGTAAGGGTGGGCTTTTTCCACTCTTACCTTATTCCTTTGCGTCATTCGACCCATTTAGCTATAAGTTATTCGCGGGATTTTTATTATAAATCGTATACGTGTTATCAGATATTAATGTAGTCGATGTATTAATAATGGTCTGATAAAATTACGATATTGTATAATTACCCAAATTAATATAACTGTTTATATTAATACGCGAATATAATATTTAATTAAATATAACCGTTTATATTTAATTTACGAATTAATCATGTATCCGTATCAGCTAAAATTATTTAATCCATATTAAATAATAATCTCAACATCTCATTGACTAATTTAATAGTCAATACCTCTGACTAACTGTTTAGTCATATCCGGCATAAATGTGACTGTATTTTCATACCTTCACATCTCTCAAACGTGTCCTATAGGTGTGACGTATAGGGACCAGTTGACCACCGCCATCCGTATGACAATAACGTCAAACTTATCTAGCAAGCCAACCGTTATTGATAAACGTGGATCAACTGATAATAATACAATGAGTTGCTTATATGGTTCTGTTTTATCTTCTTTTCAGTGTAGAACACGTTCAATTAAACTGCTGTATAACTAAATGGCTGGTGAAGACCCAATGCCAAGTGCCAAGCTAGCACGTGAATCCTGGCTAAAAGCCTTCATGGACTCCATGAATCAGTCTACTAGACTGAGGAATGATAGGTCAAACTTCTCTGATTCGGTGGCAGCACTACGGAATGCTGCCATTGCTGACGGAAAGCTTAAGTATTTAACTGAGCCAATTCCGGCACACCCAGGAACTGAAGCTAGAGCTAACGAAGTTCGCGCTCATAGCGACTTCGTCATGGAAGCGGGTGCGATAAAGAACGTACTCATCTATGCAATGGAATCCAATTTGCAAAGACGCTTCATAGCCCATGGTGCAAAAAAGATTTTCACCACGCTCACTAACGAATTCTCAAAGGCTCTGAGGATCGTTTCTTATGAGCATACATGTCGCTTCTTTGAGGCGAAACTCCAGAAGGGCCAAGCTGTTAGCCCACATATTCTTCACATGATTGAGAATATCGAAAAACTGGAGGCCCTAAACTGCAAGATCAGTGAGAACATAATCGTTGATCGAATGCTTCATTCGCTTCATGATGGGTTCGCCCTCTTCAGGGCCAACTATTACATGAACGACATGAAGAAGTCTCCTCATGAGCTCCACTCCCTTCTCGTACAGACCGAGAAGGATCTGAAATTAAGTGGGAGCATGAAGCAAGATGTTCTCATGATCTCCAGTAAGGGTAAGGGTAAGGGTAAAGCTAAAGCTCAGGGCGACCTAACAGTAGGCAAGCCCAAGTTTAAGAAGTCAGGATTTACTAAGAGTGGGCCAGGTGAGTCGAGCAACTCACAAGGCAAAACAAAGAGCAAGGATACAAGCATGGAATTGTGGGGAATAAAGCATGTATTCGCCCTAAACTTGATGGATTATAATGAAATTTACAGTTGTGAATATTGTCATAAGATAAATAAAACATGAAAAGAATACAACCTTGGGTCCTTGCTTGAATAGGCCTAAGAACAGGAACTAAAGTAAATTCCCTCCTATAACTTACACCCAAGACTTAGTTTGAGACGATGCCGCGTGTGCTAGAAAATACTCTCCAATTGCCTTGCAATATGGGGAGAGCCTTTTGAGGTTTTAGATGTGAGATCTGAGTTTTGGGAAAAGAATGTTCTCAAAACCCTAATTGTGAGAATAATAAATCACCAGTGTCTGACATAAGGAGAAAGACTCTCCTTATGTAGCCATAGGGTCGGCCGAATGGTCTTTTGGTAAGGGTGGGCTTTTTCCACTCTTACCTTATTCCTTTGCGTCATTCGACCCATTTAGCTATAAGTTATTCGCGGGATTTTTATTATAAATCGTATACGTGTTATCAGATATTAATGTAGTCGATGTATTAATAATGGTCTGATAAAATTACGATATTGTATAATTACCCAAATTAATATAACTGTTTATATTAATACGCGAATATAATATTTAATTAAATATAACCGTTTATATTTAATTTACGAATTAATCATGTATCCGTATCAGCTAAAATTATTTAATCCATATTAAATAATAATCTCAACATCTCATTGACTAATTTAATAGTCAATACCTCTGACTAACTGTTTAGTCATATCCGGCATAAATGTGACTGTATTTTCATACCTTCACATCTCTCAAACGTGTCCTATAGGTGTGACGTATAGGGACCAGTTGACCACCGCCATCCGTATGACAATAACGTCAAACTTATCTAGCAAGCCAACCGTTATTGATAAACGTGGATCAACTGATAATAAAACAATGAGTTGCTTATATGGTTCTGTTTTATCTTCTTTTCAGTGTAGAACACGTTCAATTAAACTGCTGTATAACTAAATGGCTGGTGAAGACCCAATGCCAAGTGCCAAGCTAGCACGTGTATCCTGGCTAAAAGCCTTCATGGACTCCATGAATCAGTCTACTAGATTGAGGAATGATAGGTCAAACTTCTCTGACTGGGAGGCAGCACTACGGAATGCTGCCATTGCTGACGGAAAGCTTAAGTATTTAACTGAGCCAATTCCGGCACACCCAGGAACTGGAGCTAGAGCTAACGAAGTTCGCGCTCATAGCGACTTCGTCATGGAAGCGGGTGCGATAAAGAACGTACTCATCTATGCAATGGAATCCAATTTGCAAAGACGCTTCATAGCCCATGGTGCAAACAAGATTTTCACCACGCTCACTAACGAATTCTCAAAGGCTCTGAGGATCGTTTCTTATGAGCATACATGTCGCTTCTTTGAGGCGAAACTCCAGAAGGGCCAAGCTGTTAGCCCACATATTCTTCACATGATTGAGAATATCGAAAAACTGGAGGCCCTAAACTGCAAGATCAGTGAGAACATAATCGTTGATCGAATGCTTCATTCGCTTCATGATGGGTTCGCCCTCTTCAGGGCCAACTATTACATGAACGACATGAAGAAGTCTCCTCATGAGCTCCACTCCCTTCTCGTACAGACCGAGAAGGATCTGAAATTAAGTGGGAGCATGAAGCAAGATGTTCTCATGATCTCCAGTAAGGGTAAGGGTAAGGGTAAAGCTAAAGCTCAGGGCGACCTAACAGTAGGCAAGCCCAAGTTTAAGAAGTCAGGATTTACTAAGAGTGGGCCAGGTGAGTCGAGCAACTCACAAGGCAAAACAAAGAGCAAGGATACAAGCATGGAATGTCACCATTGCCACAAGACTGGGCATTGGAGGCGCTCATGCCCCGTGTATCGTGAGGACATTAAGGCAGGCCGTGTTACTCCTGTTGGTATGTCTTCTTCTTCTTTTATTCACATGATTGAGATTAACCATGCAAGTTACGGAACTTGGGTACTAGATACTGGTTGTGGTTCTCATCTATGTAATCATGTGCAGGGCCTCCGAAACCAAGAACCCCTAATCAAGGGTGAGGTTGACCTGCGTGTCGGGAATGGAGCACGTGTTGCTGCAATCTCGATGGGAACATACGTGATCCAGCTTCCAAGTGGATTCGAGTTATCTTTATATAACTGTTATTATGTTCCTTGTTTGTCCAAAAACATTATTTCAGTTTCTGCGCTTGACAAACTCGGTTTTTCATTTGTAATAGAGAATAATAGCTGTATTTTCTCCTTACACAATATGATTTATGGCAAGGCAGTTTCCATGAATGAAATTTATGTTTTAGATCAAACCACCGAAAAATTACATGTGAATAATAAGAAATTAAAGGGAGGTGACAAAGATCAAACATACCTATGTCATTGTCGTATGGGACACATAAATGAGAAACGCGTAAAACAGCTCATACAGAATGGAGCTATCTTGCCCTTTGATTTCGAATCATATGGCACGTGTGAATCATGTCTCATCGGTAAGATGACTCGTATTTCCTTCAAAGGTGTTGGAATGCGCGCTGCCGACCTATTAGGACTCATACATACGGACGTATGTGGCCCTATGTCGATCAACGCACGAGAAGGCTATAGGTATTTCATCACTTTCACGGATGATTTGAGTAGATATGGCTATTTCTACTTAATAAAACATAAAAGTGAATCCTTTGACAAGTTCAAAGAATACCAGAATCGGATACAGAACCAGCTGGGAAGAAAGATTAAAGCACTACGTTCTGATCGTGGTGGTGAGTATCTTTCACACGAGTTTGATCAACACCTTAAAGACTGTGGCATCGTGCTACAGTTGACTCCACCTGGAACACCACAATTAAATGGTGTGTCCGAACGGAGAAATCGAACTCTACTCGATATGGTTCGATCCATGATGAGTCACACCGTTGTGCCTGATTCATTGTGGGGCTATGCTCTTTTGTCGGCCGCTCTAATTCTTAACCGAAGTCCGTCTAAAGCTGTTGACAAGACTCCATTCGAATTATGGAAGGGAACGGTCCCTAACTTGTCCTTTATTCGGGTTTGGGGCTGCGAGGCTTATGTCAAGTGGAGACACGAGGATAAGCTCGGCCCGCGATCGGTCAAGACATACTTTATAGGCTATCCAAAGGGAACTTTTGGTCATTACTTCTACTCGCCAACCGAACAACGTGTTTTTGTTGCGGCTAGCGCGACGTTCTTAGAGAAAGAATTTCTCGAGAACAAGTCGAGTAATAGAACCTTCGATTTATCGGAGGTTCAAGAACCAACTACTGAGCAACCATTGGAGGAAACAGTTCCTTCAACCGAGGCTGCGGTAGATATTCCTGGGGAACCTAGGAGGTCGGGAAAAGTCTCCATTCCTCCGGACAGATACATTGGTATGGTCGAGGAACATGATATGGATGACGTCTTACTCCTAGAGGGTAATGAACCCTCAACCTATAAGGGTGCCATGACCAGTTCTGACTCAAAGCTATGACTAGAAGCCATGCAATCCGAGATGGACTCTATGTATGAGAACAACGTGTGGGATCTTGTGGACTTACCTGCAAAGGTACGCCCCCTTCAATGCAAATGGCTTTACAAGATAAGGCATGCCGTGGAAGGTAAACAAGATATCCACAAGGCAAGACTAGTTGCTAAAGGTTTCACCCAAGTGCCAGGCTTGCACTATGAAGAGATCTTTGCACCCGTAGTCATGCTACGTTCCATTCGGATTATCTTAGCGATAGCCGCATTTCATGACTATGAAATATGGCAAATGGACGTTAAAACCGCCATCCGTATGACAATAACGTCAAACTTATATAGCAAGTGAACCGTTATTGATAAACGTGGATCAACTGATAATAATACAAAAGTATGCCCTTGTGATCCTTTAAGAGATTTATTAAGTCATTGTACTAACTGTCAAGGACACCAGCCCCAACAATCTCCCACTTGTCCGTACAAGGGTATGTGCAATGACGTTATCACACTACATGTGGAGGACACAAGTCTCCAACAAACTCCCACTTGTCCGTACAAGTGTAGGTGCGATAACCGAATCTCATATCCTTTTAAAATTTCTCCCACTCAATGTAAGACAATTTGCAAATCCGCATTCGCAAAGGTCGTATCTCACAAGCGATCTGTATCAAGAGTGGTTTCCCCGACTAGAGAGTAACTTAACTGATAAAACGAATCTGTATTCGAGCATGGCCATGCATTTCAGTTACTACTCCTCGAGTGGCCCTGAGAAATGATAAAATCCTGATAAGGGTTTGGATATTTCCTTCAACTCGAATCCTACCGATATCGCGCAGCATGAAATAACCCAGAAAAAATCCTCTTGGCCCCTGTTACGGTGACCGTGGGAAAGAAACCAAAGTTACCCAAAATCTGCCTTAATCTCAAGAGACAGTTGAAAGTCAAAAGACTCGACTCTAAGGAACACTATGGAGGTCCTATCCACGACCCGGCACCCAATGTTATAAAACATTTAGGACTCCATAACGTTGTCACGGGGTGTCCTACGAGATATCCGTATAACTCGCCTTTGTGATTGGTCAGTCAGCCGCGTGACTTATGGCTCGTTGAACCCACCATCAACCAACGTCACAAAATGATTACCTGAGTTATCAGCTCAAGTGGGTAATCAAGGACCAAAACGATGTAATGTTAATCAGTTCACTTTGTGGTGTTCAAAATTGGCGTACAATTCCACATGAAAAACAAAACATTTTATATCATAACAATAAGGTTGAATAGAGTACACGAGAAAATGAATTATTACATGAATTCATAAAAGAGTACTACAACTTAGGAACACATCTAATTCCCATGGAATGAATGTGCCCTTCATGCTTATCACGTGGTAATGCTTTTGTGAGAGGATCAGCTATGTTGTCATCCGTAGCGATCTTATCAATAAATATCTCCTTTTGCTCCACGTAATCTCTGATTAGATGAGCTTTCCGTTGTACATGTCTAGCTTAGTTGCTAGACTTATGCTCCTTAGCTTGGAAGATGGCACCTTTATTGTCACAATAAACAGTGATCGGGTCATTCGAACTAGGAACTACCGTGAGTCCTTGTAAGAATTGACGCATCCATATTGCTTCCTTAGCTGCTTCCGATGCGGCATAGTACTCGGACTCAGTCGTAGAATCTGCTGTAACACTCTGTTTAGAACTTTTCCAGCTGACAGCAGCGCCATTAAGAGTAAAAACAAATCCAGACTGAGATTTCGAGTCATCTCGATCCGTTTGGAAGCTAGCATCTGCGTAACCCGTGGCGCAGAGCGTCGAGTCGCCTCCGTAAGTCAATCCCCAATCTTTAGTCCTCCGTAGGTACTTAAGAATGTTTTTCACGGCCATCCAGTGTTGTTCACCTGGATGAGCTTGGAATCGACTTGTCATACTCAATGCATATGCAACGTCAGGACGTGTGCATATCATGGCATACATGATCGATCCTATTGCCGAGGCATAAGGAATCCGACTCATGCGCTCTTTCTCTTCCAATGACTTAGCTTCTTTAGTCTTGCTCAAGTGAAGCCCAGGAGTCATAGGAAGGAACCCCTTCTTGGAGTTCGTCATGCTGAATCTCTCTAGAATCTTATCTATATAAGACTCGTGACTGAGAGACAACATCCGTCGTGATCTATCCCTGTAGATACGGATGCCCAAAATTCTTTGTGCCTCTCCCAGATCTTTCACCTGGAAATGGTTTTTCAACCATGCTTTAACCGAAGATAGGAGAGGTATGTCATTCCCGATCAAGAGTATGTCGTCGACATACAGTACTAGGAATACAATCTTGCTCCCACTCGACTTGATATAGAGACATGGTTCCTCGACTGATCGAACGAATCCATTCTCTTTTATCTCTTGGTCGAAGCGATGATTCCAACTCCGCGATGCTTGCTTAAGTCCATAGATGGAACGCTTAAGCTTGCAAACCTTCTTAGGATGTTCTGGATCAATAAAACCCTCGGGTTGTACCATGTACAACTCTTCCTCCAAATAACCGTTTAAGAAGGCGGTTTTAACGTCTTGCCATATTTCATAATCGTGAAATGCGGCGATCGCTAAGATAATCCGAATGGAACGTAGCATGACTACGGGTGCAAAGATCTCATCGTAGTGCAAGCCTGGCACTTGGGTGAAACCTTTAGCAACTAGTCTAGCCTTATGGATATCTTGTTTACCTTCCACGGCATGATTTATCTTGTAAAGCCATTTGCATTGAAGGGGACGTACCTTTGCAGGTAGGTCCACAAGATCCCACACGTTGTTCTCATACATGGAGTCCATCTCGGATTGCATGGCTTCTAGCCATAGCTTTGAGTCAGAACTAGTCATGGCACCTTTATAGGTTGTGGGTTCATTACCCTCTAGGAGTAAGACGTCATCTGTATCATGTTCCTCGACCATACCAATGTATCTGTCCGGAGGAATAAAGACTCTTCCCGACCTCCTAGGTTCCTCAGGAATATCTACCGCAGCCTCGGTTGAAGGAACCGTTTCCTCCAATGGTTGCTCGGCAGTTGGTTCTTGAACCTCCGATAACTCGAAGGTTCTATTACTCAACTTGTTCTCGAGAAATTGTTTCTCTAAGAACGTCGCACTAGCCGCAACAAAAACACGTTGTTCGGTTGGCGAGTAGAAGTAATGACCAAAAGTTCCCTTTGGATAACCTATAAAGTATGTCTTGACCGATCGCGGGCCGAGCTTATCCTCGTGTCTCCACTTGACATAAGCCTCACAGCCCCAAACCCGAATAAAGGACAAGTTAGGGACCGTTCCCTTCCATAATTCGTATGGAGTCTTGTCAACAGCTTTAGACGGACTTCGGTTAAGTATTAGAGCGGCCGACAAAAGAGCATAGCCCCACAATGAATCAGGTACAACGGTGTGACTCATCATGGATTGAACCATATCGAGTAGAGTTCGATTTCTCCGTTCGGACACACCATTTAATTGTGGTGTTCCAGGTGGAGTCAACTGTAGCACGATGCCACAGTCTTTAAGGTGTTGATCAAACTCGTGTGAAAGATACTCACCACCACGATCAGAACGTAGTGCTTTAATCTTTCTTCCCAGCTGGTTATGTACCCGATTCTGGTATTCTTTGAACTTGTCAAAGGATTCACTTTTATGCTTCATTAAATAGACATAGCCATATCTACTTAAATCGTCCGTGAAAGTGATGAAATACCTATAGCCTTCTCGTGCGTTGATCGACATAGGGCCACATACATCCGTATGTATGAGTCCTAATAGGTCGGCAGCGCGCATTCCAACACCTTTGAAGGAAATAGGAGTCATCTTACCGATGAGACATGATTCACATGTGCCATATGATTCGAAATCAAAGGCCGAGATAGCTCCATTCTGTATGAGCTGTTTCACGCGTTTCTCATTTATGTGTCCCATACGACAATGCCATAGGTAAGTTTGATCTTTGTCACCTACCTTTAACCTCTTGTTATTCACATGTAATATCTCGGTGGTTTGATCTAAAACATAAATTCCATTCATGGAAACTGCCTTGCCATAAATCATATTGTGTAAGGAGAAAATACAGCTATTATTCTCTATTACAAATGAAAAACCGAGTTTGTTAAGCGCAGAAACTGAAATAATGTTTTTGGACAAACTAGGAACATAATAACAGTTATATAAAAATAACTCGAATCCACTTGGAAGCTGGATCACGTATGTTCCCTTCGAGACTGCAGCAACACGTGCTCCATTCCCGACACGCAGGTCAACCTCACCCTTGATTAGGGGTTCTTGGTTTCGGAGGCCCTGCACATGATTACATAGATGAGAACCACAACCAGTATCAAGTACCCAAGTTCCGAAACTTGCATGGTTAATCTCAATCATGTGAATAAAAGAAGAAGAAGACATACCAACAGGAGTAACACGACCTGCTTTAATGTCCTCACGATACACGGGGCATGTGCGCCTCCAATGCCCAGTCTTGTGGCAATGGTGGCATTCCATGCTTGTATCCCTGCTCTTTGTCTTGCCCTGTGAGTTGCTCGACTCACCTGGCCCACTCTTAGTGAATCCTGACTTCTTAAACTTGGGCTTGCCTACTGTTAGGTCGCCCTGAGCTTTAGCTTTACCCTTACCCTTACCCTTACTGGAGATCATGAGAACATCTTGCTTCATGCTCCCACTTAATTTCAGATCCTTCTCAGTCTGTACGAGAAGGGAGTGGAGCTCATGAGGAGTCTTGTTCATGTCGTTCATGTAGTAGTTGGCCCTAAAGAGGGCGAACCCATCATGAAGCGAATGAAGCATTCGATCAACGATTATGTTCTCACTGATCTTACAGTTTAGGGCCTCCAGTTTTTCGATATTTTCAATCATGTGAAGAATATGTGGGCTAACCGCTTGGCCCTTCTGGAGTTTCGCCTCAAAGAAGCGACAGGTATGCTCATAAGAAACGATTCTCGGAGCCTTTGAGAATTCGTTAGTGAGCGTGGTGAAAATCTTGTTTGCACCATGGGTTATGAAGCGTCTTTGCAAATTGGGTTCCATTGCATAGATGAGTACGTTCTTTATCGCACCCGCTTCCATGACGAAGTCGCTATGAGCGCAAACTTCGTTAGCTCTAGCTCCAGTTCCTGGGTGTGGCGGAATGGGCTCAGTTAAGTACTTGAGCTTTCCGTCAGCAATGGCAGCATTCCGTAGTGCTGCCTCCCAGTCAGAGAAGTTTGACCCATCATTCCTCAGTCTAGTAGACTGATTCATGGAGTCCATGAAGGCTTTTAGCCAGGATTCACGTGCTAGCTTGGCACTTGGCATTGGGTCTTCACCAGCCATTTAGTTATACAGCAGTTTAATTGAACGTGTTCTAGACTGAAAAGAAGATAAAACAAAACCATATAAGCAACTCATTGTTGTGATTTAAGTCTATATTAAATTGAATTTAAACTCGTAGACTCATGCATTTATATAATTGATCTCCCTCAAGAATTATATAAACGATCCCAAGACTCAATTTTCGTATATTGATAAGCCCACAGCTTGGCTAATTCCACCGTTGGAACTCTTGGTCGATAGATTTCCGTAAATCCTATCTATTAGTCCATCACAGTCGCTAGATAGTATCGAGTGACCACGATGTTGAGATAAAATAAATCATCTGTTCCCACTTACCCGACGTAGAAGGGGTCATATTATGCCTACCGACGAAGAAGGGATTCATGGGAGTCTGATTTATAAAGACTAATCTCAATTTTTGGTTATACGAGGAAGACCCCATCAACTTATATTTATCCATTTTAAGTGAACGAATATCTAGCATTTGCGTGAATGAATTAAATAAAGTGATGGCTTTGTATGAGACATGTGACATCTGTATTGTCACAGAAAACTAATGCGTAACCTCTACATGAGTCAGTTTTCAGGCATGTTATAGGTGGTTTGGTTTTAGGCGGAATATGATGCAAGCTATTATCGATGAAAGCATAAAATGAAAGCAATAAACGTAAATAAAAAGTCCTAGTGTGGCCTATCCTACCAAAATAAACATAAAACAACTTGGAATCCACCGTTGGACCCTAGAAGCTTGTCTTGATGTTCCATCTTGGTCCTTGCAGCGGGAGTGAGCATCCGGTCTCCGTCTTTGGTCTTCACAAAATTACTAATTTAAATTACAAATATAACCCTATTTACATTCTAATTTAAATACAAAAGTAATTACATGGCAAAAACCCAAAACGGAGATACAAGATCTCAAAATTACAAGCAAGACTGTGTTCCATCATTACGGTGACACAATCTTCTAAGGCCACACTAATTTACAACCGTTTGCAAAAATTAAATACGTTATTGAAAGCATTCACAAGGCATTCAACAAGACGATAAATAAAATGCATCAACAAAAACAAAATTCATTCATGACATAATACTGTTATTATGATTAACAAATTTTTACCAAACCACCTTACGGGATTAAAATTATGTGATTATACCGTTTTAATCACCCAATTTTAATAAATATATAATCCTATTATCTTAAACCGTTTTAAAATAATACGTATCATACGAGGGTGAACCGTTTCACTAAATTAATAATATACTATTTCCGTATATAGTATATTACTAAAGGCCATGTGAAAATAAAACAGGTTACTTTCGAAAAATAAAAAAAAACGAGTCTGTTACAGGGGTGGTCTACCGACCCAATAAACAGGTCTACCGACCACCTGACGAAAAAAATTTTTTTTTTTTTTTTTTTTTTTAAAAGCAGAATGGTCGACCGACCCGAAAAACAGGTCGATCGACCACAAAACACGAAACCGAGTTTCTAAAACGATTTCTCACAAAAGATAAACTGTCAAAACAGAAAATTACGCAGGAGGCGGTCGACCGACCGCAACGGGGGGTCGATCGACCGACTTAGCGGCAGAACACGATTTTTCAGATTTTATAACTTTATGAAAAACACAAAAGTAAAATTTCATGGCCTTGGCTCTGATACCACTTATGCGGAATAAAGCATGTATTCGCCCTAAACTTGAAGGATTATAATGAAATTTACAGTTGTGAATATTGTCATAAGATAAATAAAACATGAAAAGAATACAACCTTGGGTCCTTGCTTGAATAGGCCAAAGAACAGGAATTAAAGTAAATTCCCTCCTATAACTTGCACCCAAGAATTAAAGTAAATTCCCTCCTATAATTTACGAATTAATCATGTAATCCGTATCAGCTAAAATTATTTAATCCGTATTAAATAATAATCTCAACATCTCATTGACTAATTTAATAGTCAATACCTCTGACTAACTGTTTAGTCATATCCGGCATAAATGTGACTGTATTTTCATACCTTCACATCTCTCAAACGTGTCCTATAGGTGTGACGTATAGGGACCAGTTGACCACCGCCATCCGTATGACAATAACGTCAAACTTATCTAGCAAGCCAACCGTTATTGATAAACGTGGATCAACTGATAATAAAACAATGAGTTGCTTATATGGTTCTGTTTTATCTTCTTTTCAGTGTAGAACACGTTCAATTAAACTGCTGTATAACTAAATGGTTGGTGAAGACCCAATGCCAAGTGCCAAGCTAGCACGTGAACCCTGGCTAAAAGCCTTCATGGACTCCATGAATCAGTCTACTAGACTGAGGAATGATGGGTCAAACTTCTCTGACTGGGAGGCAGCACTACGGAATGCTGCCATTGCTGACGGAAAGCTTAAGTATTTAACTGAGCCAATTCCGGCACACCCAGGAACTGGAGCTAGAGCTAACGAAGTTCGCGCTCATAGCGACTTCGTCATGGAAGCGGGTGCGATAAAGAACGTACTCATCTATGCAATGGAATCCAATTTGCAAAGACGCTTCATAGCCCATGGTGCAAACAAGATTTTCACCACGCTCACTAACGAATTCTCAAAGGCTCTGAGGATCGTTTCTTATGAGCATACATGTCGCTTCTTTGAGGCGAAACTCCAGAAGGGCCAAGCTGTTAGCCCACATATTCTTCACATGATTGAGAATATCGAAAAACTGGAGGCCCTAAACTGCAAGATCAGTGAGAACATAATCGTTGATCGAATGCTTCATTCGCTTCATGATGGGTTCGCCCTCTTCAGGGCCAACTATTACATGAACGACATGAAGAAGTCTCCTCATGAGCTCCACTCCCTTCTCGTACAGACCGAGAAGGATCTGAAATTAAGTGGGAGCATGAAGCAAGATGTTCTCATGATCTCCAGTAAGGGTAAGGGTAAGGGTAAAGCTAAAGCTCAGGGCGACCTAACAGTAGGCAAGCCCAAGTTTAAGAAGTCAGGATTTACTAAGAGTGGGCCAGGTGAGTCGAGCAACTCACAAGGCAAAACAAAGAGCAAGGATACAAGCATGGAATTGTGGGGAATAAAGCATGTATTCGCCCTAAACTTGATGGATTATAATGAAATTTACAGTTGTGAATATTGTCATAAGATAAATAAAACATGAAAAGAATACAACCTTGGGTCCTTGCTTGAATAGGCCTAAGAACAGGAACTAAAGTAAATTCCCTCCTATAACTTACACCCAAGTCTTAGTTTGAGACGATGCCGCGTGTGCTAGAAAATACTCTCCAATTGCCTTGCAATATGGGGAAAGCCTTTTGAGGTTTTAGATGTGAGATCTGAGTTTTGGGAAAAGAATGTTCTCAAAACCCTAATTGTGAGAATAATAAATCACCAGTGTCTGACATAAGGAGAAAGACTCTCCTTATGTAGCCATAGGGTCGGCCGAATGGTCTTTTGGTAAGGGTGGGCTTTTTCCACTCTTACCTTATTCCTTTGCGTCATTCGACCCATTTAGCTATAAGTTATTCGCGGGATTTTTATTATAAATCGTATACGTGTTATCAGATATTAATGTAGTCGATGTATTAATAATGGTCTGATAAAATTACGATATTGTATAATTACCCAAATTAATATAACTGTTTATATTAATACGCGAATATAATATTTAATTAAATATAACCGTTTATATTTAATTTACGAATTAATCATGTATCCGTATCAGCTAAAATTATTTAATCCATATTAAATAATAATCTCAACATCTCATTGACTAATTTAATAGTCAATACCTCTGACTAACTGTTTAGTCATATCCGGCATAAATGTGACTGTATTTTCATACCTTCACATCTCTCAAACGTGTCCTATAGGTGTGACGTATAGGGACCAGTTGACCACCGCCATCCGTATGACAATAACGTCAAACTTATCTAGCAAGCCAACCGTTATTGATAAACGTGGATCAACTGATAATAATACAATGAGTTGCTTATATGGTTCTGTTTTATCTTCTTTTCAGTGTAGAACACGTTCAATTAAACTGCTGTATAACTAAATGGCTGGTGAAGACCCAATGCCAAGTGCCAAGCTAGCACGTGAATCCTGGCTAAAAGCCTTCATGGACTCCATGAATCAGTCTACTAGACTGAGGAATGATAGGTCAAACTTCTCTGACTGGGTGGCAGCACTACGGAATGCTGCCATTGCTGACGGAAAGCTTAAGTATTTAACTGAGCCAATTCCGGCACACCCAGGAACTGAAGCTAGAGCTAACGAAGTTCGCGCTCATAGCGACTTCGTCATGGAAGCGGGTGCGATAACGAACGTACTCATCTATGCAATGGAATCCAATTTGCAAAGACGCTTCATAGCCCATGGTGCAAACAAGATTTTCACCACGCTCACTAACGAATTCTCAAAGGCTCTGAGGATCGTTTCTTATGAGCATACATGTCGCTTCTTTGAGGCGAAACTCCAGAAGGGCCAAGCTGTTAGCCCACATATTCTTCACATGATTGAGAATATCGAAAAACTGGAGGCCCTAAACTGCAAGATCAGTGAGAACATAATCGTTGATCGAATGCTTCATTCGCTTCATGATGGGTTCGCCCTCTTCAGGGCCAACTATTACATGAACGACATGAAGAAGTCTCCTCATGAGCTCCACTCCCTTCTCGTACAGACCGAGAAGGATCTGAAATTAAGTGGGAGCATGAAGCAAGATGTTCTCATGATCTCCAGTAAGGGTAAGGGTAAGGGTAAAGCTAAAGCTCAGGGCAACCTAACAGTAGGCAAGCCCAAGTTTAAGAAGTCAGGATTTACTAAGAGTGGGCCAGGTGAGTCGAGCAACTCACAAGGCAAAACAAAGAGCAAGGATACAAGCATGGAATGTCACCATTGCCACAAGACTGGGCATTGGAGGCGCTCATGCCCCGTGTATCGTGAGGACATTAAGGCAGGCCGTGTTACTCCTGTTGGTATGTCTTCTTCTTCTTTTATTCACATGAGTGAGATTAACCATGCAAGTTACGGAACTTGGGTACTAGATACTGGTTGTGGTTCTCATCTATGTAATCATGTGCAGGGCCTCCGAAACCAAGAACCCCTAATCAAGGGTGAGGTTGACCTGCGTGTCGGGAATGGAGCACGTGTTGCTGCAATCTCGAGGGGAACATACGTGATCCAGCTTCCAAGTGGATTCGAGTTATCTTTATATAACTGTTATTATGTTCCTTGTTTGTCCAAAAACATTATTTCAGTTTCTGCGCTTGACAAACTCGGTTTTTCATTTGTAATAGAGAATAATAGCTGTATTTTCTCCTTACACAATATGATTTATGGCAAGGCAGTTTCCATGAATGGAATTTATGTTTTAGATCAAACCACCGAAATATTACATGTGAATAATAAGAAATTAAAGGGAGGTGACAAAGATCAAACATACCTATGTCATTGTCGTATGGGACACATAAATGAGAAACGCGTAAAACAGCTCATACAGAATGGAGCTATCTTGCCCTTTGATTTCGAATCATATGGCACGTGTGAATCATGTCTCATCGGTAAGATGACTCGTATTTCCTTCAAAGGTGTTGGAATGCGCGCTGCCGACCTATTAGGACTCATACATACGGACGTATGTGGCCCTATGTCGATCAACGCACGAGAAGGCTATAGGTATTTCATCACTTTCACGGATGATTTGAGTAGATATGGCTATGTCTACTTAATAAAACATAAAAGTGAATCCTTTGACAAGTTCAAAGAATACCAGAATCGGATACAGAACCAGCTGGGAGGAAAGATTAAAGCACTACGTTCTGATCGTGGTGGTGAGTATATTTCACACGAGTTTGATCAACACCTTAAAGACTGTGGCATCGTGCTACAATTGACTCCACCTGGAACACCACAATTAAATGGTGTGTCCGAACGGAGAAATCGAACTCTACTCGATATGGTTCGATCCATGATGAGTCACACCGTTGTGCCTGATTCATTGTGGGGCTATGCTCTTTTGTCGGCCGCTCTAAATCTTAACCGAAGTCCGTCTAAAGCTGTTGACAAGACTCCATTCGAATTATGGAAGGGAACGGTCCCTAACTTGTCCTTTATTCGGGTTTGGGGCTGCGAGGCTTATGTCAAGTGGAGACACGAGGATAAGCTCGGCCCGCGATCGGTCAAGACATACTTTATAGGCTATCCAAAGGAACTTTTGGTCATTACTTCTACTCGCCAACCGAACAACGTGTTTTTGTTGCGGCTAGTGCGACGTTCTTAGAGAAAGAATTTCTCGAGAACAAGTCGAGTAATAGAACCTTCGATTTATCGGAGGTTCAAGAACCAACTACTGAGCAACCATTGGAGGAAACAGTTCCTTCAACCGAGGCTGCGGTAGATATTCCTGAGGAACCTAGGAGGTCGGGAAAAGTCTCCATTCCTCCGGACAGATACATTGGTATGGTCGAGGAACATGATATGGATGACGTCTTACTCCTAGAGGCTAATGAACCCTCAACCTATAAGGGTGCCATGACCAGTTCTGACTCAAAGCTATGACTAGAAGCCATGCAATCCGAGATGGACTCCATGTATGAGAACAACGTGTGGGATCTTGTGGACTTACCTGCAAAGGTACGCCCCCTTCAATGCAAATGGCTTTACAAGATAAAGCATGCCGTGGAAGGTAAACAAGATATCCACAAGGCAAGACTAGTTGCTAAAGGTTTCACCCAAGTGCCAGGCTTGCACTATGATGAGATCTTTGCACCCGTAGTCATGCTATGTTCCATTCGGATTATCTTAGCGATAGCCGCATTTCATGACTATGAAATATGGCAAATGGACGTTAAAACCGCCTTCTTAAACGGTTATTTGGAGGAAGAGTTGTACATGGTACAACCCGAGGGTTTTATTGATCCAGCACATCCTAAGAAGGTTTGCAAGCTTAAGCGTTCCATCTATGGACTTAAGCAAGCATCACGGAGTTAGAATCATCGCTTCGACTAAGTAATAAAAGAGAATGGATTCGTTCGATCAGTCGAGGAACCATGTCTCTATATCAAGTCGAGTGGGAGCAAGATTGTATTCCTAGTACTGTATGTCGACGACAAACTCTTGATTGGGAATGACATACACTAGTAGAAAAATAGCTATTTGCGGCTCCAAAAAAGTGGTCATTTGCGGCGTTTTTGGTGTAGCAGCAAATAAGGGGGCCGCAAATAGAAAAAGCTATTTGCGGCGGAAAAAAACGCCTCAAATAGGGAAGCTATTTGCGGCATTTTTTAAAAAAAACGCCGCAAATAGCTTCCTTATTTGAGGCGTTTTTTTAAAAAAAACGCCGCAAATAGCTTCCCTATTTGAGGCGTTTTTTGGCAAAAACGCCGCAAATAGGTAATTAAAAAAAAAAAATTTTTTTTTTTTTTTTTGTTTTTTTGTTTTTTTTTTAAAATGAAATGATGCCAAAAAATTATTTAAATATAATAATAACTCAAATATATTTTTCCACAAGAAATCTTACATGATTTTTGTAATTATTTTAAATAATACATACAAAAACCTTAGTAAAAAACAAAACATACAATTAACCCCATGTTTCAAGCAAGCCTAAACTATAAGTACTAAAAACAAAAGGCACTAAATAGTCTATATGTCCTAACTTGCAAAGAGGATGCTGGAGAAGGCTCATTAAGTTTCGGCTTTCCATTCTCGTAACATTTGATAGACTTGTTCCGAACAGTGGCCTCGACAATACGGCTCTACCTCGTCTACTTCTTCCTCTTCTTCTGCTTCTTTCTAGCAAAACAGTTCACAATGAGAGTCTATATGTCCTAACTTGCAAAGAGGATGCTTGTTTGATTTATCCGAGTTTATGAGGTGTCACACCCCCATTTATTTAAGAGCCTTTAGCAAGACATTCTCAAATAAATAGGACTGTTACCATCCCGGAATATCCGAGGTAGTGAATAACCAGGTAAACAACCAAAGGTAATTTATATAAATGCTGATTAAATTTGGACTTGGTATTACAACAATTACGAGTTCCAAACTTGATAAAAAGAAAGTACAACTGACGATATCTAAATGTGATCTAACTCTAAGTAGGTCCATGCCATGTCTCTCTCCATGCCCAAGCTCCTAGTCCATCTGTCACTGACCTGTAAGATCTACTCCCCATTCCGGATCATTGTAGGTGCACACGAATACACAGGGTCAACCGCGAGGTTGAGTAGAAAGATACACAAGACAATAATAAAATATACTCCGCACCGATCCAACGCCAAATAACTCCGCACCGATCCAACACCAAATAAACTCCGCACCGATCACAAGACCCAATATACTCCACACCATATCACAGACCCTTTATCTCCGCACCAAACACAGACCCTTTATCTCCGCACCAAACACAGACCCTTTATCTCCGCACCAAACACAGACCCTTTATCTCCGCACCAAACACAGACCCTTTATATTCTCATCGTATTATATCACAGAATAATATAGATAGCACTATATACGATCACATGGTATTATATCACAAACATGCTAAAAACAAATAAGAACAGTTTACACATCGTCATAGACCAGTATCTCCCCTACCTCAATTGCGGATTGATAACCGAACAGCTGCTAGAAATGTTCCACTTCGAATTCCGTTCCTATAATTATTATTACTTAATATCAAAAGTTGTTCATACAACCAACATAACTAACTGAATTACTTGGTCATGTTCATTCACATGTCAACTATAAACCTACTAGTTATAGCATACAATCCACTCATCAATAAATAACATACTTATAGACTTCCAATATTAATGTGAATTACACAATAACAATATATATAACCACAACTTACTAATTATTAGAAACCTTCCATAAATGGAAGCTTTCCATAAATAGAACCTTCCCAAAATAGAAACTTCATAACTCATAAATTTCCCGACTCACCAACTTTGACTAACATGAACGAACATCCAATGAAATTGTTATTACTACTAATAATACCAATCATAACAATGACAAAAATGTTATTAAGAGTTACCAAAACAATAAAAATAACAATAATAATAATAAGAATAAGAATAGTAATAATAATAATAATAATAATAATAATAAAAATAATAATAACGATAATAATAGTAATAATAGTAATGATAATAATAGTTCAACGCATAACCACAACAATCCCGTTCAAACGAAACACGCGAACAGCCCCTGCTACCAGCCCGTACACACCCCTGACCTGCGCCTAAACAGACCACCACAACCACCTTACGCTGCCTCTAACCCCGCCCCTGTCACCACCGTGCTCACCTCTGAGCCACGGTGACTCCAGGGGTGGTGTTCTTGGCTGTCGTCCATCCCAACCACCATCAACACGACAGTAACTAACCCATGAACCACCACTGCTCCTCTGATTCACGCGCACAACACCAGCGAAACCTGCTCTAAGACCGACACCAACCACCATTAACCACCACGATAACCACCATTATCTCGCCGTGACTACCACCTATACCAACACTTTACTAATTACACAGACCAAGACCAGAATAGCATTCGAATCCTAACTCCAAAGCACGCGTTCAGACATCACCAGAAAACTAAAGAAAACGACTCTGACACAAGCCTAAATAACCCACCAGACAGACGCCACCTGTACCCACGACCCACCGTTACAACCACCCATCGACTCCCTAGACTACCACCATTCTACTGACCCTAATTCCCATAACCACCAAGTACAGGGACTTTGTCGAAACCAACCCAAAAACGACTGGTTTTTACACTCTGTTCTGAACAGCGCAGAACCGACTCTTACCCAGAAACGAAATGCTCAAAGAGACGACTTTAAAACATAGAAGACGACTCATGAAAGATCAAAACATGAAGAAAGCATAACCCAGAATACGAATATACAAAGAGGCGTGATTAAAATCGCGTGTAGTGAACACAAATTAAACTGAAAAGTAAGGCAGAAACTTGATTATAATAAAACGAGATAAGCAGGGTGTTCTTACCTCCTTGGATGTGTAAACGAACGGCCTTAGGCTAACCTAAACCCACCGTGAAAGCCTCCGTGTTACCCTCTGATATGGCGGCAGTGTAAGTATGAGAGTGGTTTGGTGTCGAGTAGGGTTAGGGTAGGGTTATAGTGTTGTTTAAATAGGGCGGCAGGGAGTGTGTAGCTGAGATTCTAATTCCAGATTTTAAACTCGTGTGTGGGCTGTGTTTGTGCACGCAACCCTAGGCCCATACACATGGTTTTCCGTGTGTGGGTCAGCATCTCACGCACCCCAATGCCCAAATAACATGAACCAAGTACGGGTTTGCTATTGGATTACTCATACGACTCCCAAAACAACGCGCAAAACCCCTTGTCCACAATATTATGTCGCTTTTATAAAATCCCTCGACATCGAAAACTAATAAATTTAGCAAAGAAATATAAATAAACGACATAAAATACGAAGTATTACAGTCTTCCCTCCTTAAATTGAACTTCGTCCCGAAGTTCACCATCCCGAGGTCAACAAACCGGTCACTAGGCGTGTAACGAACACAAAACGTGATACCACATGCAAGGCTAATAAAGATACTTTAAAACACGGAATATTACATTCTACCCTCGTTAAGAAAACTTTGTCCCCAAAGTTTAACGTATAAATAAATTAAAGAATACTTCGCGAAACACAATTAAATGCACAACCGAATTAATCAGGATTATCAAGTATAACCAATCACCCTATACCAAATAGTCATGTTATAACAACTAACCCTACCATAAAATCATTAAGATTTTACAATCATATCCCCCTTAAAACATGGTTACGTCCCCGTAACCTCATCATATTACTCTATCCCCCAGAATCTTACTCCAAGTAACCAAGTATCGTATCCTCATCGTCGAACTAAGACCAGAGACAAGGGGTGAGTGAACTGGCGGAATAAAACCGCAAATCAACACTTCCATTTCACTTTCGATTTCAAACTCCAAATATAACTCAATAACCGAGGTCACACTGGACCATAAACACGATATGACACAACGGTCACATAACTCATAACTCAGTACTAGTGACCAATCCTCATCTCACTCCAATACCGATTTTGTCAAATATTCCCTTAAAGGAACTGTTCAACACTTAGAGAGTCAAACTCTAAGCTACTCACCCACGAGTCAAGGTCAAAGAATACGACAACTCGATAAAATATTGAACTGCAATCTCAAACTCAATACAATTCAATCATGGCCTTTGTCCCAGACTCACGGGCACTCAGTCTCATCAGTACATACCTTCCAAGTTCTTTGACATAATTGTATGTATATATACTGTTCCACAGTTCATAACATAAGGATCTGGACGCTATACCAAACCAACCTAATACAACACCATTATGCATAAACAACTAAGCAATTACAAAAAGTTATCCATCTCACAACTCAACCCGTTTCTCAACAAAAGGATTATCTTATTAGTAGAAAATATTAACTATCAAAATGAAGGAACAATTACAAATTTTCACTCAAATAAGTACTTGTAAGAAACTTATAGCAATTATCATGCAAATATATATAACCTCGAGCAATAACAAAAGTATATGATTGGTAGTAACCGTGTTACGCAGTAAAACAGATTCAGGGTAGCTAACATTTACATACCTCTGAAATTTTAACACAAATTTAATATATCTACAACAATGTAAACAAGCAAAAGCTCATAGTTCATACTTGACAATTCAAAGTGTCTCATGCTCATATTCATATTATAGAAGCAGAATTAATTAACGTAATTAAACATGGAATCATTGTCATAGTTCACAAAATGTACACCATTTATAAACTCACATGACCGTTTAACATTCCCAATATCAATGAGTTAACACAATCACTTAAGTACATTTCTCGTCTACTCACATTACTTCATTTATCATGAAACTATTTCTATATACGACTCGCAAAATAAGGATTGTATACAATGCGCAACAATTAAACATTCAAGCAGGGTTTCATCAATGCGTAACTACAGAATTTGTCATGTTGCAATAACCATAGTTATCAAAACATAAGTATTATCATGGATGATCATCACTTGAAATCATTTTGAAACTTTTGGAACATTAAAGTGGTAATTTGTGACAATTTGTAATTACGAGCCACAAGACAATATTACAAGCTATCGATCGAAACAAGATTACATAGAGACATTCTGACTCTTCTATACTAAAAGATTATTCTTGTAGTTCATAACTTATGAAAACTGGATTAACGATAAAAGTAAACGAATTCACCGGACTGGTACTTCCATAAATCATGTTAACAATTGATAATTCAACACATCGTGATCAGATTCTAAGTATAACCTTATGCGATTCACTGTATGGTATAACAATATACTTGTTATAAGGACTATAATCTCAGAGGACTAGACAGAGGTAAACCATCAATATACGAAAGAACATCAACTAGATTCACATTGTTCAAATAATCACAATTATGTATAACCATTAGATTGCTATATTATGCTAATATGCTTACCAATTAAATTTCATCCTGCCACTTGGCACAGATAAACATGCTTTTATCATCACATATGAGCAGTACACATCCATTTTGAGGTCATAATATTAAACATATAGTTGGAACGATTCTATATTAAACTTGACGAAATAAACAAGGTTACGCTATCACATAATGAGGTTCATACTCATACCATATGCCTACTATTCATGTTACTAATGCCATGTCAGGATATCACGTGGCCGCATCACATAATTCACATTCGATTAAACTTTTATATGTACTTACATATCTCATAAGTTCACCAATTAAATATTATGCAGCAACTTACCAACCATAATTAGATAACAGTTTATCTAACGTGTGAGCGATTATAGTTTTGAGAAAATATAAAGTACTAGATATACATAGGAAAAGAATCGAATGCATATATCAAGGAAATCATTTAATACAATTTTATAACTCAATCCATCTAGCAAGAATTTTACAGCAATTCAACAGAAAATTAGGCAACTTGCAAGAATCACAATTAAATAACGACTCATTAAATTTTTACATGGCTCATCATATGAAGCGTGAACGCAGATAGTTTCGATCTCACATTACTACATCGAAATTCAACCATTCTTCTTTCGAAACACGTTGGCATATATTTGAAGCATAGACATCACTTGTACCATATTAACATTTATTCATTATTTCATTCTGTAATAGTCACCTAAAACACGGTAAAGGTTGCGTAACAGAAAAGTAGATCATCTAAATGTCTGGACATTTATACATGTATATACTAATGTAACACACAACTATATGACACTCATGGCTTGGGGCAGCACATTCCGCATATCACTAGACATGAATCACTATAACATTTAAATCTGATAGGTCATATCCAAATACCAAGCAATATATTGCAAAAGTTACGTTAGTCATATAATAACCAGATATCCTATAGACAATTCGAGACACCAAAACACATGATCATATCACTCTAATTCAGTATACAATAAATATATACTCAATCCTGAAAATTTCGATTCAAACATTTATATCAATCAGCGTTTCAATATCAGCCGCATTCTTCTTATGCATATCATCCTACTAGCCAAGCTTATATTTCAAACTCGTATTTCAATTTTTCATGTCCTCAATACTTAAAGTAATACATTTCTCAATCACTTTCCAATATCAAGCTCATAGAATACAATGCATCATTAACCATGTACACATCATTACTTACCTCATTCCGCCCCTGCAAAAATTGTTAGCACAAGATAACTAGGTCACTATATAGTCTACCCCACTCTTCAATTTCTCTCCTTGGGTTCCCGAGACAGAGCAAAAAGGGCTCAGGACTGGTGTGAGGGGGCCCCTAACTCATCCCGTTCCTCTTTGGGGCACCTATCAGTTTCATCTCGGGGGTCATTTTATTAGACTCTTCCTATATTCATTATTATTCATTTGATTTAGGCCTGAGGATCGTTCTCTCTGATACCACTTTGTCACACCCCCATTTATTTAAGAGCCTTTAGCAAGACATTCTCAAATAAATAGGACTGTTACCATCCCGGAATATCCGAGGTAGTGAATAACCAGGTAAACAACCAAAGGTAATTTATATAAATGCTGATTAAATTTGGACTTGGTATTACAACAATTACGAGTTCCAAACTTGATAAAAAGAAAGTACAACTGACGATATCTAAATGTGATCTAACTCTAAGTAGGTCCATGCCATGTCTCTCTCCATGCCCAAGCTCCTACTCCATCTGTCACTGACCTGTAAGATCTACTCCCCATTCCGGATCATTGTAGGTGCACACGAATACACAGGGTCAACCGCGAGGTTGAGTAGAAAAATACACAAGACAACAATAAAATATACTCCGCACCGATCTAACGCGAAATAACTCCGCACCGTTCCAACACCAAATAAACTCCGCACCGATCACAAGACCCAATATACTCCACACCATATCACAGACCCTTTATCTCCGCACCAAACACAGACCCTTTATCTCCGCACCAAACACAGACCCTTTATCTCCGCACCAAACACAGACCCTTTATATTCTCATCGTATTATATCACAGAATAATATAGATAGCATTATATACGATCACATGGTATTATATCACAAACATGCTAAAAACAAATAAGAACAGTTTACACATCGTCAAAGACCAGTATCTCCCCTACCTCAATTGCGGATTGATAACCGAACAGCTGCTAGAAATGTTCCACTTCGAATTCTGTTCCTATAATTATTATTACTTAATATCAAAAGTTGTTCATACAACCAACATAACTAACTGAATTACTTGGTCATGTTCATTCACATGTCAACTATAAACCTACTAGTTATAGCATACAATCCACTCATCAATAAATAACATACTTATAGACTTCCAATATTAATGTGAATTACACAATAACAATATATATAACCACAACTTACTAATTATTAGAAACCTTCCATAAATGGAAGCTTTCCATAAATAGAACCTTCCCAAAATAGAAACTTCATAACTCATAAATTTCCCGACTCACCAACTTTGACTAACATGAACGAACATCCAATGAAATTGTTATTACTACTAATAATACCAATCATAACAATGACAAAAATGTTATTAAGAGTTACCAAAACAATAAAAATAACAATAATAATAATAAGAATAAGAATAGTAATAATAATAATAATAATAATAAAAATAATAATAACGATAATAATAGTAATAATAGTAATGATAATAATAGTTCAACGCATAACCACAACAATCCCGTTCAAACGAAACACGCGAACAGCCCCTGCTACCAGCCCGTACACACCCCTGACCTGCGCCTAAACAGACCACCACAACCACCTTACGCTGCCTCTAACCCCGCCCCTGTCACCACCGTGCTCACCTCTGAGCCACGGTGACTCCAGGGGTGGTGTTCTTGGCTGTCGTCCATCCCAACCACCATCAACACGACAGTAACTAACCCAGGAACCACCACTGCTCCTCTGATTCACGCGCACAACACCAGCGAAACCTGCTCTAAGACCGACACCAACCACCATTAACCACCACGATAACCACCATTATCTCGCCGTGACTACCACCTATACCAACACTTTACTAATTACACAGACCAAGACCAGAATAGCATTCGAATCCTAACTCCAAAGCACGCGTTCAGACATCACCACAAAACTAAAGAAAACGACTCTGACACAAGCCTAAATAACCCACCAGACAGACGCCACCTGTACCCACGACCCACCGTTACAACCACCCATCGACTCCCTAGACTACCACCATTCTACTGACCCTAATTCCCATAACCACCAAGTACAGGGACTTTGTCGAAACCAACCCAAAAACGACTGGTTTTTACACTCTGTTCTGAACAGCCCAGAACCGACTCTTACCCAGAAACGAAATGCTCAAAGAGACGACTTTAAAACATAGAAGACGACTCATGAAACATCAAAACATGAAGAAAGCATAACCCAGAATACGAATATACAAAGAGGCGTGATTAAAATCGCGTGTAGTGAACACAAATTAAACTGAAAAGTAAGGCAGAAACTTGATTATAATAAAACGAGATAAGCAGGGTGTTCTTACCTCCTTGGATGTGTAAACGAACGGCCTTAGGCTAACCTAAACCCACCGTGAAAGCCTCCGTGTTACCCTCTGATATGGCGGCAGTGTAAGTATGAGAGTGGTTTGGTGTCGAGTAGGGTTAGGGTAGGGTTATAGTGTTGTTTAAATAGGGCGGCAGGGAGTGTGTAGCTGAGATTCTAATTCCAGATTTTAAACTCGTGTGTGGGCTGTGTTTGTGCACGCAACCCTAGGCCCATACACAAGGTTTTCCGTGTGTGGGTCAGCATCTCACGCACCCCAATGCCCAAATAACATGAACCAAGTACGGGTTGCTATTGGATTACTCATACGACTCCCAAAACAACGCGCAAAACCCCTTGTCCACAATATTATGTCGCTTTTATAAAATCCCTCGACATCGAAAACTAATAAAGTTAGCAAAGAAATATAAATAAACGACATAAAATACGAAGTATTACATGAGGAGAGAAACATCACTAGTGATTTCAAAGTTGATACCAACTCCAATATCAGTAATACCTCTTTTAATTTACACTATGCATCAGATTTAATATTACCCTCTTCTCATCTCATCAAATCTAACCTGCCTGTCTTGTAATCTCTTCCCTTCCTTAGCTTCTCACCACCATCACAGTTTGACGAACCTGCTCCTGGATTGAAAGCTATTCTTCGCTTCCGAGTCCCTGAACAGAGATCCGGCAAAGTACACAGGGTTATGTTTCAATGTTTGTTTTCCCTTGAAGGTAAACTTTTATAGGGTCATGGATGTCCTAATACCAAACATCTGAAATTGGATTATTGTTAGGTTGAACTCCAGTACCTGCATGAGTATGCTGGGACCAAGTTGAAATACTTGACTACGATTGCCACTAAATGAAGGATCAGGAGCTGCACAAAACATTATGAAAGAAAACTTGTGGCTTAGTGTAGGATGGCACCTCAAGCATCATAAACTCATTTATCAAAAATAATCAGGGAAAAGTAAGAAATAAATTCAGCATAAGAAAATTTGTAGTACTTAGGGCGAGCTCCCTTTCACGTATCTCGAGGACCAATGATAAAATTTTTGGATGGTTGTGAATGAATAAAGCCTCGAGGACTAATGATAAAATGATTATGTATGGGGCAACTCTCTCTGCCGATTGCTATTTATGTGGACAGGAATTAGAGATTTCTGATCACCTCTTTTCTGGCTGCATTTTTAGCGTACAGGTAGTGAATGCTCTTAATACTTTGACTTCCATTCTGATTCCCTGCAACAATCTGTCCAATGGTGCTTAACTGCAGCGACCAGCCTACAACGAGACACTCATGCCGCGCTAGTGCTAAGCTTCCTGTACCAGATTTGGCGGCAACGGAATTTAAGCAAACAGGAATTTAATCAAATAGTTGCATCTTGCATCTTAAAATAACAATTGAAATTTATGATGATGGCTTACTGAGATAAGTTTGGTGCACCTGGTCCAAAAGTAGTCGAATCGGATATCTTTCTCAAGCCTGAGAAAATAAGGTCATCTGTTTTTAATTATGCACAGTAATAAGAATGTAGAGATAAGTCCCAAGAGTGGATAGGAATTAGGTCTGATAATAACCTGGCAAAGGGAGCGCTGACTCGACGTAGTCGCCATAACCTGAGCATGTTAAGAGCTTTAAAACCAAGTCCACCGTTGTGCTTAGTAAACAGAAGGCTGAAAGACTGAAGTGGTGTTGCTGAACAGCCATCAAAGATAAACCAGGTTGACAGGTACCTGTAATTCAGCATATGAGCCCATTCCTGTCATTTTGAATCATTAATGTATGGTGGATTGGTGGGTGCTCCTTGAACCCACATGCTAGGATGTAAATTTTAGTAGCTACAATGTTAGATCAGGGTATTAAATTAGATCGAGATCTACAAATTTGAGGATGAAATGTTCCCGAAAGATTATTGTGACCATTCTCAGTGTATTCTGAGAGTCGTTAATTATATTAGTCGTTGGTGTTCGTTTATAATGTAGTAAAAGGCTGCATTGTGTTAACAAAACACAAAAGAGAAGCGGTGTACTAACCTGACTGCGATGGTTGCGGGTGCTAAACTGCTACTTTTATATGTTTTCCTTTTTGCCAGAGTCATAATACCATGCCTTTGGGATGGCACAAGAAAAAGGAAATAAATTGACGACATTTCATACAAGATTGGACAAATATCACATATGAAACATTCAGCTACATCTAGTCATCTACCAGTAGAGAAAAGTAAACATAATCGGTTCAAGATCTGACCACTTAGAGTAGCATCGAAAAACGATATAGGAGCTCGGAAAATGCAGGAATGCATCTTACTAAAAAGTAAAGTTGCAGTCATCAATGAGACAGTTGCAAGAACGGTACACCTGGCTAACACGTAAGCCGCTGTTCTAATAGCCAAGTAACTATAAGCGCTTAACAGAATCTTTGAATTAACAGGCGAGTGCCATTTAGATGAGGCCAGAGTTACCTAGGACAACCAATAATTCCGGAACATAAGGCGTCGTGTTATAAAAATAACTAACAGTAAAGTATCCTATGCTATGATTAATATTTGATAATAGACAAAAGAACTAGCAGCTTACCAAATGTTGGTAGCAATGAAGAGTGAAATTCCGGAACCAAGACCGTATCCCTTTTGAAGAAGTTCATCAAGGCATATCACAATAATACCAGCAAAGCAAAGTTGAAGAATGATAAGAATTGCATTACCAACGCCAAGTTGACCAACACTGCCATACATCCCAGAAAGAACATATGCTACAGCTTCACCAACAGCAATAAGAATTCCCAAAAACTTTTGTGCGCCATTCCTGAAGCAATTTGAAGAAAATAGTGTCATTACCAATTAACTCAAAGACCAAAAGTATAACAAAGTAATCTACAGAACCCCTCAAGCATCCTTCCAATACGAATACCTAATTTGAAATAGATCTAGAATAGGTTGCTGACATTTCTCTTATTATCAACATCCTTCCCCTCAAGCATCCTTCTACAGAACCCCTCAAGAACAGGTTGCTGACATTTCTCTTATTATCAACAACGTTCTAGTTTATTTGAAGATACGAATACCTAATTTGAAATAGATCTAGAATACCCAATTTTTCAAACCCTAACTCATAAAATTTGCAATAGAATCCTAAATTCTAAGCAAGTAATACACAAAATCATAATTTAACAACAAGGATGCATAAAAAACTCGAATAAAACTAATTTACCATAAATTGGAAGTGAAGAATATACAAGGAAACGAGGAAGGAAAGGAGCATGCGGTGGTGGTGGAGCACGCGGTGGTTGTGGGTAAGAAGGGTGCGGTACACGGTGGTTGTTGTGGGTTGGTATATGTACTGCGCGGTACACGCGGTGGTTACTGTGGGTAAGAATATCCTCTCTGATTGTAAATAATAAAGTGATGAATTGAATGAAGCACACAACAAATATCAAAGGTTAGTTTATTTTATTTCTCTTTCATTTGCTGCGTCCCAATTTAACGCCGCAAATAACCAACAATCATTTGCTGCGTTTTCCAATTAACGCCGCAAATAAGGTTTTTGAGGCGTTTTTCCAAAAAACGCCTCAAATCGTTATATGATTTTAATTTTTTAAAAAAACTATTTGCTGCTATTGGGATAAAACGCCTCAAATAGATAGCCGCAAATAGCTATTTTTCTACTAGTGATACCTCTCATTTCTTCGGTTAAAGCATGGTTGAAAAACCATTTCCAGATGAAAGATCTGGGAGAGGCACAAAGAATTTTGGGCATCCGTATCTACAGGGATAGATCACGACGGATGTTGTCTCTCAGTCAGGAGTCTTACATAGATAAGATTCTAGAGAGATTCAGCATGACGAACTCCAAGAAAGGGTTCCTTCCTATGACTACTGGGCTTCACTTGAGCAAGTCTCAAGAAGCTAAGACATTGGAAGAGAAAGAACGCATGAGTCGGATTCCTTATGCTTCGGCAATAGGATCGATCATGTATGCCATGATATGCACACGTCCAGACGTTGCATATGCATTGAGTATGACCAGTCGATTCCAAGCTCATCCAGGTGAACAACACTGGATGGCCGTGAAAAACATTCTTAAGTACCTACGGAGGACTAAAGATTGGGGATTGACTTATGGAGGCGACTCAACGCTCTGCGCCACGGGTTACGCAGATGCTAGCTTCCAAACGGATCGAGATGACTCGAAATCTCAGTCTGGATTCGTTTTTACTCTTAATGGCGCTGCTGTCAGCTGGAAAAGTTCTAAACAGAGTGTTACAGCAGATTCTACGACTGAGTCCGAGTACTATGCCGCCACAGAAGCAGCTAAGGAAGCAATATGGATGCGTCAATTCCTACAAGGACTATCAGTAGTGCCTAGTTCGAATGACCCAATCACCGTTTATTGTGACAATAACGGTGCCATCTTCCAAGCTAAGGAGCATAAGTCTAGCAACAAGGCTAGGCATGTACAACGGAAAGCTCATCTAATCAGAGATTACGTGGAGCAAAAGGAGATTTTCATTGATAAGATCGCTACGGATGACAACATAGCTAATCCTCTCACTAAAGCATTACCACGTGATAAGCATGAAGGGCACATTCATTCCATGGGAATTAGATGTGTTCCTAAGTTGTAGTACTCTTTTATGAATTCATGTAATAATTCATTTTCTCGTGTACTCTATTCAACCTCATTGTTATGATATATAATGTTTTGTTTTTCATGTGGAATTGTACGCCAATTTTGAACACCACAAAGTGAACTGAATAACATTACATCGTTTTAGTCCTTGATTACCCACTTGAGCTGATAACTCAGGTAATCATTTTGTGACGTTGGTTGATGGTGGGTTCAACGAGCCATAAGTCACGCGGATGACTGACCAATCACAAAGGCGAGTTATACGGATATCTCGTAGGACACCACGTGACAACGTTATGGAGTCCTAAATGTTTTATAACATTGGGTGCCAAGTCGTGGATAGGACCTCCATAGTGTTCCTTAGAGTCGAGTCTTTTGACTTTCAACTGTCTCTTGAGATTAAGGCAGATTTTGGGTAACTTTGGTTTCTTTCCCACGGTCATCGTAACAGGGGCCAAGAGGATTTTTTCTGGGTTAATTCATGCTGCGCGATATCGGCAGGATTCGAGTTGAGGGAAATATCCAAACCCTTATCAGGATTTTATCATTTCTCAGGGCCACTCGAGGAGTAGTAACTGAAATGCATGGCCATGCTCGAATACAGATTCGCTTTATCAGTTAAGTTACTCTCTAGTCGGGGAAACCACTCTTGATACAGATCGCTTGTGAGATACGACCTTTGCGAATGTGGATTTGCAAATTGTCTTACATTGAGTGGGAGAAATTTTAAAAGGATATGAGAATCGGTTATCGCACCTACACTTGTACGGACAAGTGGGAGTTTGTTGGAGCCTTGTGTCCTCCACATGTAGTGTGATAACGTCATTGCACATACCCTTGTACGGACAAGTGGGAGATTGTTGGGGCTGGTGTCCTTGACAATTAAGTACAATGACTTATTAAATCTCTTTAAGGATCACAAGGGCATATTTCAGTATTATTACCAGTTGATCCACGTTTATCAGTAACGGTTGGCTTGCTAGATAAGTTTGACGTTATTGTCATATGGATGGCGGTGATCAACTGGTCCCTATACGTCACACCTATAGGACACGTTTGAGAGATGTGAAGGTATGAAAATACAGTCACATTTATGCCGAATACGACTAAACAGTTAGTCAGAGGTATTGACTATTAAATTAGTCAATAAGATGTTAAGATTATTATTTAATACGGATTAAATAATTTTAGCTAACACGGATTACATGATTAATTCGTAAATTAAATATAAACGGTTATATTTAATTAAATATTGTATTCGCGAATTAATATAAACTGTTATATTAATTTGGGTAATTATACAATATCGTTTTTATCAGACCATTATTAATATATCGACTGTATTAATATCTGATAACATGCTACGATTTATAAATAAAACCCGCGAATAACTTTTAGCTAAATGGGTCGAATCACGCAAAGGAATAAGGTAAGAGTGGATAAAGCCCACTCTCACCCAACCCAATTCGGCCGACCGACCTAGATGCTACATAAGGAGAGTCCTTCTCCTTATGTCAGTAACTGTTGAATCATAATTCTCACAATTAGGGTTTTGAGAGCATTCTTCTCCCAAAACTCAGCTCTCACATCTAAAACCTCAAAAACTCTCCCCATATTGCAAGGCAATTGGAGAGCCTTTCTAGCACTCGCGACATCGTCTCAAACAAAGTCTTGGGTGCAAGTTATAGGAGGGAATTTACTTTAATTCCTGTTCTTAGGCCTATTCAAGCAAGGACCCAAGGTTGTATTCTTTTTCATGTTTTTATTTATCTTATGACAATAATCACAACTGTAATTTTCATTATAATCCTGCAAGTTTAGGGCGAATACATGCTATATTCCCCACACTTTATTACAAGATTGGTATAATTGTTTATGAAGGTATTGTGGATTGTATTATTATTGATTACTGTGGAGATCGAGGCTTGTGAAATGGGTCTTGTGATATGGAACTTGTGATATGGTCATGGGAGGTGTGGTGTGATGGGAGATGTGGTGTGATGGAGGTGTGGTGTGGTGGAGGTGAAGTGGTTGGTTGAATGATATGGAGATGGAGGAAGATGCATTTCTATTGTTGTTTATGTTTTATCTATTTTACCTACTCAACCTCGTGGTTGACCCTGTTTATTCGTGTGACACCTACGATGATCCGGAATGGGGAGTAGATTCTACAGGAAAGATGGCGCTGTGGGAGCATGGGATGGCGTGAGTACTTGGATGGACCGACTTAGAATTAGATCACACTCTTCGAAGTTATTAGTTGTATTTTTACTTTCCGCTTTGTAGTAATTGTAACATTCAAGTTTAAATTTTACCAATTTTATATAAAGTACTTTGGGTGTTCTGTTATTCACTACCTCGATCATTCCGAGATGGTAACAGTTCTATTTACTGAGGATGTCTTGCTAAAGGCTCCTTAAATAAATGGGGGTGTTACAAAGTGGTATCAGAGCGAACGATCCTCGGGCCTAAACCAAATAAATCATAATGAACATAAGAAGAGTCAAATAAAATGAACCCCGAGATGAAACTGATAGGAGCCCCAAAAAGTAACGGGATGAGTTAGGGGCCCCCTCACACCAAACCATGGGCCCTTTCGGTTCTGTCTCGGGAACCCGATAAGAGTAATTGAAGAGTGGGGTAGACTATATATATATAGCGACCTAGTTATATTGTACCAACACTCTTACAGGAGAAGAATGAGGTAAGTAATATGTGAAATGTGGCTAATAATGTTATTGGAAAATATGATTGATATCAGTATGGGAAACGAGCTGGATGGTTGAATATAAATATCAAGAATATGGATGTGTAATTGTTGAGCGATATTTAAAGGTAATGTGATCATATGATTTTGGTATTTTGAAATGTTCATACGATTATCTGGTATTTAAATGACTATTGTCATATGATATTGGTGTTTAACTCCTTGTGAAGACAAGTAATTCTGTTGATCTTATCATCTGTTATGGTAATCCATGTCTAGTGATATGCGGAATGTGTTGCCCTAGCCATGAATGTATATAGTGTTGGAGGAAGTGTCCTCGACAATAGTGTGTTGACATTATTAAAACTCATTTGAATGAAACACAACTGGGAGTGTTACTCTTTTAAAGTCAACTGATCAACATTTATCGATAATGATTGGCTGTCTAGAGTTTGACATTATCGTCATATGATGGTGGTGATCAGTTGATCCCTTAAGGTCATATCTTTAGGGAATTCCGTCTCAATGGAATAATTAATTAATATTGTATTGGATACAAATTAATTAATAACTGGAAATTTTGGAAATAATATTATATGACGAATATTTTTATAATGGGATTATAATAATAATAAAAGTCAAGGTAATAAAATTGTTTTATTACTCGGTTTTATTTATTCGTTTAGGAAACGATTGAATTGAGAATGAACACGGTTGATCATAAAATTACAAAGAGTTGTAATTAAAATTATGATATTACATTTTATACAATAATAATTTCGCATTATTAGTGTATTCATTTAAAAGTAAAAAATTTGTAAATTATGAATTTTAATAGTTAAAATTGCACAATTAACAAATTGGGTCATGTGTTATGTGACATGTGTGACATGTTACAAATTAACATAATTGACAAAGATAAAATGGGTCCATATTAGACCCATTTCAGCCGTGTATATGGTAGTGTGTAGTGATTGTGTATGCTTTACACAAAGCCTTACAAAACCTATGAATAGGTGTGTAAGTATGTAAGAAACATGTAAGGCATCTTTGTTTCTTTTGCATTGTGTAAGAGGCCATGCATTGGCCTTGGGCATGCATGTTGGCCGGCCATATGGCTTGTGTAACAAGCCTATGTTGCTCAATATATACACACCATTCATGCCTTAGTTTGGAGTGGGTGTTGGATGCTTATTTCCTCTACTAACACATTCACACTACAACTCATTCTCTATGTATTTTCTAGTAAATTAGTTTTCTAAGAAAATAATTATTTCCATACTAATAATATTAAGAGTAATGTTATTATTATTATTTCTAGTATACTTATACTAATTTTCTAGTAACAAAATTAGTATTAGTTTGAGATCGGGTCCTTGATACGCATCTTTTGGAGACGATTTTTCTTAGATCGTTTAAGGGTATTTCGGTGGTTTGAAGACTCATATAATAGGTGATTATTGAGTATAAACCTTCTAAAACCAATGTAAGGACTATCTCTTCTTATGATATCATCTTGCATGCATAAGATCAATTTAAGTTTTTTGACTAAACTTAAAGAAACAAAACTCATATTAGATTTGAGTATAATATAAGGAACCTAGTTTCCCACAATTGGTATCAGAGCATTACGGTTGTTGCATGCATGATCGGATTCATGTTTTATGTTAAAATCGGTTTAACATACTCATTTCGAAAATTTCGAAATTATTGTGTTTATTATGATAAATCACAAAATAATTTTGCATGTTAAAGTTTCTGTTTCTAAAATGGTTTTAGGACATAAAAATAATTTTATGGATTTTTATTGTTCATTTTTATATTTATTTGTATATTTTGTAGTTTAAATCGGTTTTAAACAACAATTAATGGGAAAAATAGCTAAAAATAGTTTCTGGCCGAGATTTTTTGATATGTTCTCACATGCATATTTAATATATTGTATATGATTTTTCGTAAGAAATGGAGTTAATATGCATGGATTATGAATTTTATGAGATAAATAGTCATAATATGAGTAAAAATGGGTATATAAGGTTATATTTCGAATTTAACCTTAAAAATTTTATGAGAAGTCACATGCAATATATAAAGTTCCTGTATGAATTTTCGAAATTATTGGACTTATTTTGCATGATTAATGATTTTTATAGTAAAAATCGGATTAATAGTGACTTAAATTCAACTTTAATAGTTATAGTTGGAATTTTGCCATAAAAACTTTACACAATGTCACATGCAATATTTACAGTATGTATGTAAGTTTTGGGAATTTATTCTCAAGTGATGCATGATTTATGATTTTAATAGTTAAAATCGGCTAAATAATGACTTATTGTGTTAAAAATAGTTAATCTTGATATTATGGCATGAAATTTTACCCATAGATGTCTTATATGATAGGAACATCAGATCTAAAAGTTGGATATCAAAAAGTTTCTGTTTTTTATGATTATTAATTTTTAATGAGTTAATTGGTTAATAATCGTGATTTATGAGTCGTAAAAATAAAATTTCGAGCATGGTCTGAAATTTTTGGTCATTTTCAAGTTCTAATATATATTTTAGCATGACTAAAAATTGATGGCAAATTATTGCAAGTTTTTATAATTTAAATCGGATTTTAAACCATAAAAACGGCTTTTATACGATTTATTTAAGAAATAAACCATAAACATATGCAAAAGACCATTTTATTAATTTCTGAATTTTTAGAAAATTTCCAGAAAGTTTAAAATTTTGAATTTTAAATTTCGAATTTTATTGACTCATTTGGCCGTATTTTGTTTATTTTTTCCCGAAAATACAAGTAATTTATGAACAATAATGCAAAATCAAGTTAGATCATGATCAAATATTAGTAGAGACTAAACATTGATTCCTAAAGTTAGTTAGGATGATTAACTTGGACATAAATGAGATTTATATAATTTTGATGATTTTAATGGTTAAAATCGCGCATATCCGTAAAAACCGTAAACAAATATGAGATATTTGCTCCCATAAGGCGATTTGGCATTAAAAATTGAGCATGTGCATACATATTTTATTATTGCATTTTATATAATATGAATGTCATATTTTTAATGTTATTTATATAATTTGGAATTATGTAATTTTCTTAGTATGGCGTTAGTTTTAATCAATATTACCCGTAATGAAAGGGGATATTGATTCGGTTGTAATTTATGTGATCTCGTATTACGGGTTTGTAATTTAAATTTTCAGTTTTACAAATAGAATAGTTGTATTATTTTATTGTAATTCCGGAGATCCAAAAGACGGTGCCATACGGAAAGGAGTTCCGACAAGACGGTGTTTTCTTGGATGGCGTGCCGATGAAGTTCAAGGGACCATGGAGTTGGTTTCCGAATTTGTAATAGTTAATTAGTTTTTACTATTACTAGGAAGGCCATACTAGGATTTTATTGCTTTATTGCTTTTGCTTTTGCATTTTAATATGTTTGCATGCATAGCCAAATCGCCATAAAACATGCATATTAGTTTAGATCGTTAAAAACGACCGTGTCAATTATAATTATCGAGTTCACCGATTTAATTCACTTAAAGGAGATAGATAATAAATTGACAAGACCTCTATATTAAACAAAACAATTGAGAATTAGCCTTACCAAATAGTAGAACCCATGAGCTTCTATTTCGTGGGGTGGTGCTAGTCCAGTGGGCAGTACGAACCCCATTACGTAGGATAAGTGGGTCGATGGGATGGATTCAGTCCAGTGGGCGGATCGCATCCCGATGCATTTGAAATTTGGTTTGTACTCAACGGAAGTGTAGAGGACCAGTGGTCAATGTGTTCCGGGCTAAGATGAATAAATAATGATTTGTCATCAACCAAGAGTTCTAGGGTAGAACCGGTTTATTTTAACCCACCAAACCATATCATTGGGTCGGAGTTCCAGTGGTTCACGATTTCGATAGTATGGGTTTGGGTCTTGGAATCATTTATAAAATTGGATAGAGGTCATTTTATAGATGCATCAACTTAGTAAATATGTTTACAAGTTAAAATGAAAATTAAAACGATTAGCATTTAATTTCTTCATATGTTTAAAATTTTGTAGTATTCGTATCAATATCAATCATGACTACTTCCACTACTACAAACACTTCATGGTTACAATCCTTCACGGATCGTTGTAAGCTAAAAGAGAATGGGGCAAACTTTGCCGATTGGGATGCCCAACTGTTGTTGGCGGCACAAGGTGACGGTAAGACCGAATTCCTTATTGAAGCATCACCTCCCGAACCTGCTGAAAATGCCACCGCCGCCGCAAGACAACCTTATGATACTTATCACAAGGAGTCTTGGGAATTGAAAAATGTTTTGATCCTCTCGATGGAGCCGGAACTCCAAAAGATTGCCCTAAAGATTGGCACAGCTTATGAGATCTATTGCAGGCTTCTGACAATGTTCTTAAAAGCTTCGACAATTGTCCAATACGGGGCAGTATCGGCTTTCTTTGATCTCAACCTTAAGGAGGGGCAAAAGGCTAGCCCACATGTGCTCAAGTTAATTGAGCATGTAGAAACCCTAAGGATGAATCAAGTGGACATTCCTAAAGAACTAGTGATTGACAGAATCCTACACTCCTTGTCTAAGGTGAAGACTTATGTACAATTCCGAATGAATTTCAACATAAGGAACCAAGACATCTCTCTCGATGAATTGCACAATATGATCGTGCAAGTAGAAAGGGATATGGACCTAAATTTTAGTTCCCCTAAGGATGAGCTCTATATAAATGTTAAGGGCAAAGGAAAGTTCGATAGGAAAGGTAGGGCTAAAGGGAGGCAACCTTCTAAAGGTTCAAAGAATGTGTCTTCGGAGGCAAGTACATCAGATCCCAACAAGAGCGCTCCTCAAGGAGCCAGGTGCTTTTATTGTAATAATAAAGGACATAAGAAGAGGAATTGTTCCAGATATCTCAGCGATCTCAAAGCTGGGAAGATTCTTCCAGTTGGTATGATAACTGTCTCTATTTTGTGTTAATCTCAACTAACGTATTATGATACAAGTTGTGATGTGAATGCTCTTCTTACTTGAATTAGGGCATGGAAACAAAAATAAGGGAAAGAAAAATCAAGCTTAATGGATCATTGGAACTAAGAGTAGCTCCACTCAGGATGATCAAAGAGCTTTGTTTTGCTTATTTTACTAGTATTTCAAGTGTTGTAAGAACAATTTAAAATCCGTATTTTATTTCCTTGTTGGACGAGGAAATGTTAATCCTTTAAACAATTGGTTGTATTTTGGATAATGAGGTGACTTGGTTTTCAACCCAAGTCACTATTGGTTTTATATTTATGTTCTTAATTAGTTTTAACACTTGCAAATCTTAACATAAAATAGAATTGCTTGTGACAATTCAATGTATGACCATTGAGACAGGATAAGTATAGGATACTTAATTCAAATCAAATCAAAATCAAATTAAGTTAAGAACTTAATTAAAGAGGAAAAGTTATCAACAATTCTAAACTATCTAAGCTATAAAACGGATATTTTCTGTAATAAATCATAAGGGTACACAAACCAACATCAAAGTCATTGCTTGTGGCCTTAGTAGCTATCTTTGGTGATAAAATGGGATTATTATTACAAAGATAGAGTGGGAGAAATTTGAAAAGTCCACAAATAGCAAATGATTTTGATTAGCAAAATGGATATGATACATTAGTGAATAGTAGGATTTATTGTGTTTTGGTTATGTGAAAGATAAGAAGGAAGATTAAGTTGTGGATGGGATCTACGATTTAAGAAAATCTACACCTTATGGTTGTAAAAGGTAGATTAAGGCTGTAGATAAGATTCTACGCCTTATCATCCCAAAAGTTGTGGATAAGCCCAAAGGTTGTAGATAAGATCTACGGTTTGGTAAAAATCTACGCCTTATATCCCTAGAGCAATCTACACCTTATGGTTGTAAAAGGTAGATTAGGTTGTGGATAAGATTCTAAGCCTTATCATCCCAAAAGTTGTGGATAAACCCAAAGGTTGTGGATAAGATCTACGGTTTGGTAAAAATCTACGCCTTATATACCAACGGCCCCGGCCCTGGAGGATACTTCAAGGATAAATTCTTGAAGTTTGTAAGGAAAAATTCTATACATGGATAAGATCCATGATATAGTCCTCGTACAGTAGAAGATAAGATAAATGTGGGGAACTGAAAGTTCCTACACACAGAAATTGTATACCATAAGAAAAGACTCTTATAGAAACTACGGGAGGACACTCGAAGAAAATTATTCAAAAGATTTTGCAAAGGCTCAAGAAAGGGTTCTTGGATTTAGATGGTGATCTAAATGTGTCAATGCAAATTCTAAAGACCATGAAATTTATAAGACATACATGCTAATAAATGAGATTTATTGGGAGAAGCATACGTTGACATGTAGATGCCAGCAGTCTGCAAAGTTAAGGGTAACTTTGTTGAAAGTAGTAAGGTAATTCATTGAGAATGAATTCAGTAAACTCAATAACCACTTTTCAAAAGGGTATTTGAAAGGGATGTGACTATTAGCACATATGGTTGAAGTCCCAACCATTTCAATTCATTAAATGTTAAGGAACATTGAATTGAGTGGGAGCTTTATGATTTACGGTTAAATATAAAGTTCAGTGGGAGTTCTCGCTCCAGGATTTGAAGCTATTGAGTCATGGGTATGACTTCGGGATCTTCAGAATCAGGCAAGAACAAGAGTTTAGTGGGAGTAAACGTTATCTAAAACAACTCATTGCTCATTTGGAATGAAGCATTGATACTCATGAAAGGTACACGAGTTTTTGGTTCTAGATGACATATTGATATGAATTAAATCTAATTGAACATGGGATGTTTAGTTGAGATTATAAGAGACATCTTGTTATTAGTGTTAAGGTTGTTCATGGAGATGAAGATAGTATAACCATGATGGGATCATGGAAATTTATCGAACCTTAAGTACTATTGTTTGCACGTTTAAATCACTAATGTTTCCGCCATTAGTATAATCGTGTAAAGTGGATGCGCACCGCTTGCAGGACAACCCCTTGGAGCAGGTGTTAAACCAATGATTAAACCGTGGTAAATTGTCAAAGTATTCTCCAATGAAGATGAAAGACAAATTCAAGATCTTGGAAGATAACTTAGTCGTATGGTAAAAAGGTTTGCAACGACTCAAGTTCCAAGAAACCAAGCAAAGATTTGTGATAATCTTTGGCTTGCATTCATTGACTATGCATCTCAATGACTTGTATTTTAACTACATGGTCATCACAAGATTCTACAAAATGTGTAAGTTCACAAATTATGTAAAGGCATTGCTGTGGCTGGGAGTTACACAATGCACATAATCTTATTCGCTAGTCATGAGAATGACTTGTCTCTTTCTGATGAAAGATTTATGAATGGATATAATCCGCAGAGTGAACGCTCGCACGAACCGTGGTAAACCTGGTTTACTCAAAATGAAGATAATTACAATTTTAAGGGATGTAAACGAGAGACCCTAAAGCTGATTGTAAATTAAATGGTGTTCAAAGGTTGACCACTTGGATGATGTAATCCAATAATTATTTGAGTTATTTATAACTCACGAAAGGTCAAGTAAAATTCAAATGGGATGGTAAGACCATATTGAACCCCATTAAAGTGAATTGAATTATCATGACCACGCCCCTAGTTGCTTAAGTGAGGTGACATCTCAATGCAACCGGATGTGTGATGCGATTGATGGCGAGTTCAATTGCCATAGAGTCATATGGGATGACTAATCGATCACCTAGGCATAGACATGTTATGATACATTTGTCGGGCTAATGACCGCTGATAGAGCTCTGGCGTACTCTTATTGAAAGACTGCCTGGTCGTGGCGGGAGCATCTATCGTGTTTCACATGAGTCAGTTCTTGGACTAATGACTGTTCTCAGAGGTGGCACAGTTTTCAGATTAACTTTGATTTATGTCCTAACACCTTCGTAACTGGGGTTTATAAGGACATATTTTGGGTTATGATGGGCTGTGGCCAGCCGGAAGGAATGAGTCGATTAGGAATTGTCCACCCCTTGTCAGGGTTGAGAAATATCTCTAGGCCACTCGAGGAGAATAATAACTAGAAATGCGTGGCCACGCTCGGAAGGTATCTATGGTAGATAATTTCGGTCAGTAGTTATAACTCCAGATCGAGATAAACCACTCTAGATTTTAATCAATTGCCGGCACGACCTGAGAGGACGCCATGCATTGAGTGGGAGATAGTAATAGGGCAAGAGAATTGGTAACACACACTTGTCTCGGACAAGTGGGAGATTCTTGGAGGAAGTGTCCTCGACAATAGTGTGTTGACATTATTAAAACTCATTTGAATGAAACACAACTGGGAGTGTTACTCTTTTAAAGTCAACTGATCAACATTTATCGATAATGATTGGCTGTCTAGAGTTTGACATTATCGTCATATGATGGTGGTGATCAGTTGATCCCTTAAGGTCATATCTTTAGGGAATTCCGTCTCAATGGAATAATTAATTAATATTGTATTGGATACAAATTAATTAATAACTGGAAATTTTGGAAATAATATTATATGACGAATATTTTTATAATGGGATTATAATAATAATAAAAGTCAAGGTAATAAAATTGTTTTATTACTCGGTTTTATTTATTCGTTTAGGAAACGATTAAATTGAGAATGAACACGGTTGATCATAAAATTACAAAGAGTTGTAATTAAAATTATGATATTACATTTTATACAATAATAATTTCGAATTATTAGTGTATTCATTTAAAAGTAATAAATTTGTAAATTATGAATTTTAATAGTTAAAATTGCACAATTAACAAATTGGGTCATGTGTTATGGGACATGTGTGACATGTTACAAATTAACACAATTGACAAAGATAAAATGGGTCCATATTAGACCCATTTCAGCCGTGTATATGGTAGTGTGTAGTGATTGTGTATGCTTTACACAAAGCCTTACAAAACCTATGAATAGGTGTGTAAGTATGTAAGAAACATGTAAGGCATCTTTGTTTCTTTTGCATTGTGTAAGAGGCCATGCATTGGCCTTGGGCATGCATGTTGGCCGGCCATATGGCTTGTGTAACAAGCCTATGTTGCTCAATATATACACACCATTCATGCCTTAGTTTGGAGTGGGTGTTGGATGCTTATTTCCTCTACTAACACATTCACACTACAACTCATTCTCTATGTATTTTCTAGTAAATTAGTTTTCTAAGAAAATAATTATTTCCATACTAATAATATTAAGAGTAATGTTATTATTATTATTTCTAGTATACTTATACTAATTTTCTAGTAACAAAATTAGTATTAGTTTGAGATCGGGTCCTTGATACGCATCTTTTGGAGACGATTTTTCTTAGATCGTTTAAGGGTATTTCGGTGGTTTGAAGACTCATATAATAGGTGATTATTGAGTATAAACCTTCTAAAACCAATGTAAGGACTATCTCTTCTTATGATATCATCTTGCATGCATAAGATCAATTTAAGTTTTATGACTAAACTTAAAGAAACAAAACTCATATTAGATTTGAGTATAATATAAGGAACCTAGTTTCCAACATATAGTTATGTGTTGCATATGTCGTACTTAAAAGTTTATGCCTTTTATACGCATTTAAATATGTTATGAAGTTAGTCATCAATAAGGGATACGTAGTAGTCCCTAGTTTATATTACCGTACTTGGATAAGATGTGATTGTGCGATGGTAGAAACTAACTTATTTAGATACACATGTATAACTATCAAGTTATTTAGGTGATCCTATTTTTTTTTTCAGTTTCGAAATCTTTTGTGTCTTAGATGACAACTACAATTGAAATGAGGAACGAATGTAAATGTGGTACAGAGTGATGTCTATACTTCAAATGATTGTCAACGTGTTTTGGAATAAGGAAGGTGGAGTTCGATGTAGTAATGTGAAATTTGTCAAGGAACCAAAATTTTAATAAATTTTCAGAACGTTATCTGGTTTGTACGGGCTTTCATTTTACATGTGTTCCAAATATGAGTATGACAATTTTATGTATGATAACCTTCTAAGTTGGTTTTACAATGCTTTTGGTTTCATGTTAATAGGAGTTATATTTTGAGAGAAATAAACCCTTTAGTTGATAGTGGTCAGACTGTTACTGCACAGTTCCGTTTTGACCCATCTTTTTGTAAAGGAATTCATTTAAAACGTGTTTACTTTTTATGTATGATTCCAACTCCACTGTTTAGAATATTCGTTCAAGTTTTCAAAATGATAAGCCATGTAAAATCTTATCAACTCGTTATTTAATTGTGATTTTTACACGTTGCCCAACTTTCCGATGAATTGCTGTAAAATTTCCTGTCCAGGCCTTTTGAGTTGTTAAAAAGGTTATAAATGATTCCCTTGAGATATACAATTGCTTTTTTTTTTCTTCCTATGATTAGTTAATTCATGATATTATCGGTACATCTATAATAACTCGCAGGATAGCTAAGTGGATATTTAATTATGAATTGTGTAGATTGCTGCATAATGTTTGATTAGTGAATTGTGAGTTATGTAAGTTTCATATGAAAGTTTAATCAAATGTGAACGATGTGATGTTCGTATGTGATGCTAAATCATATTTATCATAGCAGAGTCTTGACAAGTGGTAGAATGAAATTTGAATGGTAAACTTATTTGCATGAAATATCAATCTGAATGTTACAAGTAAAGGTGATCATTTTGAACAATGTGAATCGTGTTGATGTTCTTTCATATATTTATGGTATATCGTTGTCTAGTTCACCGAGCTAATAATCTTTATAACACCTTCATGCATATTGTTCTGTCACAAACTGAATGACATTTGCTACGTTTAAAATCTGATCCTAATATATTGGGGTATTAATTGGGTGACATGTGATTTATGGAAGTACTAGTCTTGTGAATTCGTTTACTTTTATCGTTAAAATTTTCATAAGTCATGGACTATAATAACAACCTTTTAGTAAAGAAGGGTCGGAATGTCCCTAAGTAGTCTTGTTTTTGATCTATAGCTTGTAATATTGTCTTTTGGCTTGTATTTATAATTTGTCACAAATTACCACTTTAATGTTTCAAAAGTTTCAATATGTTTTCAAAGTGATGATTATCCATGTTAATGCTTGATGTTTGATAATTATAGTGATTGCAACATGGCAAATTCTGTAGTTACGCATTGATGAAATCTTGCCCGAATGTTTAATTGTTGCATACGGTATAAATCCCTTAATTTGCAAGTCATTCATTTTATCTGTTTCATGACAAATGACGTGAGGTGAGTGGATGGAAATATACCTAAGTGATTTTAAATTGTTGAATATTAGGAATGTTAAACAGTTTTGTTAGTCTATGATGGAGTATATCTTGTGAAGTATGTTAATGTTCCATGTTTAATTACATTAATTAATTTTGTCTGACTTTTCTAAGGTATGATTCTGCTTCTATAGTATGATTATGATCATGAAATTTTTGTACTTTGCCAATTTACGAACTACGAGGTTGCTGATTGTCTACATTGAGAAATATGTTAAGTTGAGTCAAATTTCGAGGGTATACAAGTGGTAATTACTCTTATTTTGTCTTACTGCGTAACACGACTCTACCGAGCCTAGTATAATTATTATTGTTCCAGGTTGTGTGATTACTACGTGTTAACTGTTACCAGTTTATTACTATTTTTTTTGTGTTGAATTTATGTATGGGTTGAACAACTATTGATTATTATTGTATTTTGATAGCTAATATTTTATATTAGTAATTTAATTTAATTGTTGGTGAGACGGGATAAATAATGGTACTAACTGGTGTTTACGATGGAGTATAGTTGAAACAAATAACGAGTTTCTTATTTGGGACTTAATGTCTAACTATTACGAGCTTTTGTATGGAAATTCATGTATGATGGTATACAATTATACGGGAATAGAGATAGGTTATTGAAGGTGAAGTTCATGTATAATTTGGCGTTGCAGCATTTATTTTGAATAAGAATTTTGGTTCTACAGTAATTAAGATCCTATTTCTATATGGTGTTTATATTGTCGCTTCCTTTTTCCGAGACTCGTGGGTGATTAGCTTAGAATTTACTCTAAGTGTTGAACACGGTTCTTTGAACCTTTGACAATATGGATATTGAAATTGAGATGGAAATTGGTTACTGTTTTTGAGTTATGAGTTATAGGCCTTTGAGCCGAGTTATCTTTACGGTCTAGTGTGACCATGGTTATTGATTGAGTAATTTAAGTTTGAAATCGATATCGAGATAGAAGTATTGTTTTGCGGTTTTATTCCGCCAGTTCACTCACCCTTGTCATTGGTCTTAGGTTCGACGATGAAAATGTGACACTTGATTATTTGGAATAAGGTTTTTTTTGTATGAGTTAATGTGATATTTCGTGTTTTGGGCACTTTTATTAGTTTTTAACATTATATGATGTCACTTTCTATGTCCGTTACATGCGTTATAATCTGTTTTGTTGACCTTGGGATGGTGAACTTCGGGACGAAGTTCATTCTAAGGAGGGAAGACTGTAATACTCCGTATTTTAGTACCACTTTTTTATATTTAATATTTACGTTTGTTATTCGAGTAACTGAATTCGATAATTTAATTTGTCGATCGCGTGTTTTATAATTTATACGTTCTAATTAAAAGGTCGAAGTTACGAGTTAATAGTAAAACCGAGTAAGCTTGACTTTGGACCTTGGATTGCGTGCTAACCCGAAGGCCCATAAGTCGAATTCTTTCAGCTACATACCAAAACACGCTCTCACCCTAGCTCTCTTCTACGTCATATATACTCCATAAAAAAACCCTAACCCTAGCTATCTACTCACAAACTTTCTTTGCCTTCCCTCTGCCGCCACATCCAGGAGTGAGAAGGAGTGTTTTTCACGGTGGTTGTAGGACCAAGGGCCGCTCAAACACGCTGAGAAGTAAGCCTACTCTTCACGTAATTGTTTTTACTGTTCGGTCTCTACGTTTCGATTTCATATTTCAATCGTATAACCATGTTCATGGGTTCATCTTTTGTGTAATAGTAATCTATGTTGTTCATTATTCGTGTATAGGCCTTAGTGTAGACGTCTTGACCGTTACTGTCCACCGCCGAAGGTTGTTTTAGTTACCATGTCGAAATCTGCATATTTCGTTATATACAGGGGGTCGTGTCATGGGAGTTTGGTACCCTGTTGCGAACACTATTCTGGTCTTATTGTACATAATTAGTAAGGTATTTGTATAGGTGGTAGTCACGGCGGTATGAAGGTGGTTATCGTGGTGGTTAATGGTGGTTGGTGTCGATTTTATGGCAGGTTCCGTTGGGGTTGTAGCGTGAGAAACAGAGTAGCAGTGGGTAGTTCTGGGTTTTGTTGTCAGTTATTGGTGGCGGTAGGGTTTTGTCGATGGCCAACGACACTCACCCGGAACCACCGTGGCTCAGAGGTGAGCCTGGTGGTGTCAGGGGCGAGGTTAGAGGCGGCGTCAGAGTCAGGCGTGGGTTGTTTTGCGCGGGTCTGGGAACGGGACTGTTTTGGTTTTGCGAATGTATTTTCGATTTGGGGATGTATGGTTGCTGCGTAATGGCGTGAGATTTTAGGTCATGATTACTTGTTGGAGTATTATTTAATTACCAATAGTGTATTATTATTATTATTATTATTATTATTATTATTAACATTATTAACATTACCTTCCTTTAATCATTAATTAATGTGGTGTTTAGTAGTTATTTTATGATGTTGTTAATGGTGACACTTTGAGTTTAGGGTAATGTCATGTTAGTCTTATTAAAGTATTAGTGTATGGCTTCACAATTAGTATGTTGTTGTTATTTAACTTATCCTTAATTATTTATATTGTTATGATATTGATTTCTAATAATCGGTCAATTGATCATACGCTATCTTTTTTTAGTAAGTACTATTTTTAGTAAGCCCTATGTTTTTGGGTAAGTCTATTTATATAGTAAGTTATAATTAGTATATAATAATTGTATGTTATGGGCATATTGTATATGAATGTTTTCACAATGTGTTATGGGTATATCAGTTAGGAACATGATCAAGTGATTTTAGTAGCATTGTTGTATGAGTAGGAATTGATATGAATAATAATTTATAGGAACGGAATTCGAGGTGGAATAGTTCTAGAGGGTGATTTCATTTGCAGACTTGCTATACAGGTAGGATACACTTGTACTTTTACTGTGATGTGCTATTTTTGGATGTGGTAATTGATTGTGATGGATGCAAATGTGAGTTTTAACATGAGGATTTATAATTGGTTATTTTATTATCATATTCATGAGCATGCATATGCATTGGTTACTGAGAAATTGTGAATCAGATGTTAATCTGATATTAAGCCCAGGGTGGTTCTGCAGACCAGGCCTGGTGTCTTATCAGCTTTTGAGCTGGTGTTCGGCGACGGCCGATTATAGTCTGCCGGGAGGTTCGGTATGGCTGGGTGTTTCGGGTTTGAGTTTGAGATTGTGATTGAGCTCGAGCATGACATATTCATTTGCATATTACTGTTTGTTTGCATTACTTATTATTGTGTTATCCTACTCAACCGCGAGGTTGATAGTGTATTCGTGTTCGCCTACAATGATCCGGAATGGGGAGTAGATCTTTCAGGTCAGAGACAGGTGGACTAGGACTGGGCATGGAGGAGAGACATGGACTAGACCTACCTAGCTGCTAGATCACTTAGCTTCTTCTTAGTTGAACGTTTAATTTATTTCAGTTGTTTTGGAAGTCTTTTGGACTATGGCTTGTAACAGTTATCAGTTTAAACTTTTATATTTAAAGTACTGCGTTTCTTTCACTGTGAATATCTACTACCCTGGTTTATCCAGGATGGTAACAGTTCTATTTACTCAGGAAGTCCTAGTTCAGGCTCCTAGGTAAATGGGGGTGTTACAAAGTGGTATCAGAGCGAACGATCCTCAGGCCTAAACTAAAATGAAAATAATGAAACATAGGAGTGTCTAAATAAAATGAACCCCAGGCTAGTAACTGTTAGGAGCCCTAGGAGTTGGGATGGGTTAGGGGCCCCCTCAAACCAAGCCACTGGCCCTTTCAGTCTAACCTGGTTACCTTGAGAGCTGAAGAGTGTGGGTAGTGCTTAGCCCAAAAATCCCTATCTCACTATTGGGCCCGAAAGAAAAATAAGAGGGATAAGCAGCCCGCCACAGGAGCAGACCAGACGCAGAAAAGAGTCGTTGGAGTAGGAGAATGGGTCAAAACCCTAAAGGGATATTCCCCTACATTCCCTCCTACAAACCAGGACCAGAACAGAATTGGTTATGCACAAATCCGCAACTATAAAAGGGAAGACTAGGGCATTTTTTTTATTCACCCCATTCATACGTTGTAAACTTACTACTTACACAAACACTTGTACTCATACAAAGTAGTGAAATCACTTGATCATAGTAAAATATTGGTGGGATTCCGTTCCCCCCGCGGTTGTTTCCCTCATTGGGTTTTTCCGCGTCACCAAAATCTCTTGTGTCATTATTTCGTTTCGTTAAATTTCGTATTCATTTTCTGCGTTAATCTTTATATTGGTTGGCACTTTGACCTACATCACAGTAATTCAACTCGGTAGAAATTTTAACAAAACAATTTGGCGCCCACCGTGGGTCCGGAGTTGGGTTGATCCTCCGATCACCAGAAGGGGATCTAATCACCCAAGCAGTCCGATGTGAGTTCAAGACCACAAATAATGTGGCTGAGTATGAAGCCCTAGTCCTGGGACTGCGACTAGCCCTGGACATGGGAATCAACCATGTTAGTGTATACAGCGATTCACAACTAATTGTGAACCATGTCAATGGAGCATACGAAGCAAGAGACCCCACAATGGTGGCCTACTTGTGTATAGCAAAGGAGTTAATCAGCAGATTCGAGGAATTCTGCATCCAACAAGTACCCAGAGAGCAGAACGCAAAAGCAGATGCACTGGCCACCCTAGGCTCAACCTTCAAACCAGCCGACGTAGCCAGTATTCCAATCACCCATGTCCTCAAACCAGCCATTCCTGGACCAGATTCGAACCAGGAGGAGCTACCTATCTGCAGCAACAACCCAGACCAGGAGTCAGAACAAGACTGGCGGAAGCCATACCTGGACTGGTTGCAACATGACATCCAGCCCAGCAGTAAGAAAGAAGCGCGCAGTTTCAGGATGAAGGCTTCCAGATTCCTACTGATTGATGGAATCCTGTTCCGGAAATCATTAGCAGGGCCATATCTGCGATGCCTGGACCAGACTGAGGCGCAGACAGTCCTGCATGACCTCCACAGCGGAGACTGTGGAAATCATGCAGGAGGAAGAAGCCTGTCCAATAGAGCCCTCAGAATGGGATACTTCTGGCCCACAATGCGCAAAGATGCGAAGGAGTATGCGAGGAAATGTGACGCCTGTCAAAGGCACGCATCTGTCAATCACCAACCAGCAGAGCCTCTGCACCCGATCATATCCCCATGGCCTTTTATGAAGTGGGGGATGGATATTGTGGGACCTCTCCCCAGAGCACCAGGAAACAAGATGTATATGTTGGCCATGACAGATTACTTTTCTAAATGGATCGAAGCAGAATCATTCACCCAGACCACCGAAGCACAGGTCATCTCTTTTATTAAGCGCAATATATTCACCAGATTTGGCATACCTTCAGAAATAATATGTGACAATGGTTCCCAATTCATTGGGAAGAAAACCGAGGCTTTCTGTGCTGGGTGGAGTGTATCACTCCAGAAATCTACCCCCAGGAACCCCCAGTCCAATGGACAAGCTGAGTCTAGTAATAAGATCATCATTGAGAATATGAAAAAGAAACTACAAGAAATGGGAGGGAAATGGGCAGAGGAACTTCCTCTGGTCCTATGGGCTGACAGAACTACTCCAAAAGTAGCAACAGGTCAGTCCCCCTTCAGCCTTGTCTTCGGAGCAGAAGCGGTAATTCCTTCTGAGGTCAAAGTCCCAACCCACAGGTACGGGTGTATAACTGAGGGCCAGAACCAAGTGGAATTGGCCAGTGGCCTGGACACTGTTGATGAACTCAGGACCAGTGCCTACGTCAGAATGGCCTCATACAAGCAGATGGTGGCTCGAAGCTACAACAAAAATGTCAGGATCAGAACCCTGCAAGTAGGAGATCTGGTCCTGAGAAAGGTGTTCCAGAACACCAAAAACCGACAAGCTGGAAAGTTTGCTTACAACTGGGAGGGCCCATACCAAGTGGAGAGCATAGTTGGTAATGGGGCCTACAGGCTAATGACAATGGAAGGGGAAATGATACCCAGATCATGGAATATACTTCATTTAAAAAAGTATATCATCTAAAGGTGCCTCCACCAGATCAGAGCAGCTCCCTTAGACTCAGGTTCTACTTTGTATAAAGTTTACTCTGATTCAGCTTAAAGTTTTGTCTTATCTTTATATTTTTATAAACCTAAGTTTAGAATGATATCTTGCCTTTATATTTTTTAACCTAAGTTTAGTAATCTAGGTCTTATAATTTCAAACCTTGGGGCATTTTTCAATTTTTAAGTCTTTTAAAAGGAAAAATTTCATTACTTATCTTGTGGACCAGAATTTACTTATCCTAGTGGACTGACCTAAAGAGGAAATCTGCACTGATCGCAGGAGAACCTAAGTCAAGCCTGGCACCCTAGTATAGGGATGGGTATATAAAACACCAGGCCAGCACACCAAAACAGCGATGGCCAAAACACAAACGAAACATGCATGTACAAAAGAAAACGCCAGAAAAACGGCAAGAAACCAACAGATAGAGCAAAACCCCATACAACGGGGGTCATACGATTAAAAGAAAGGCTGCCCAAGGCAGCCCCAAAGCAGCATTGTTTTTACTGGTCCACCCGGACCAGCAGCAAAAAGTTACAACAAAAGCCCATGTAGGGGCACCAAAAGTTCACGAAACAAAATATTAACGCCCATAGCAGGGCCCAGCAGACAAATTTTAAAACCTACTCATCAGGAGCAGGTCCAGCAGCAGCAGCAGCATCAGCACTGGTGGGGCCAGAGGACACCTCCTCTCCAGCATCTTGGGACCTCACCAAACCCTCTTCTTCATCATCCGAAAGCAGATCCATGTTCAGGCCATCAGGGAAATCTGCAGCAAAGGCCTCCTCCAAAGCAGACAAGTCCCAGGTAGTATGACTACCCTCCTAGAACTCCTTCACACAATTAATCCGGGTTTCAGCAGCAGTATAGGAGACAGCCTCGATCAAAGCTTTCTGCAGACCAGCCTTTTTGTGCTCCAGGGCCTCTACCTTCAGAACCAGATCAGCCTCTGTGGCTAAGGCCCGCTCCAGTTTAGACTGAGCTGCGGCCAACTGATTCTGAGAGGCTTCCTCCTGAGCCTTAAGCTTTTCCCGGCCCATAGTTATCTCCCGACGAAAGTGCTCAACAGCCTGCCTTAGATTCGCCCTCAGGATCTCCTCCGACTTCAGCTTCACCGCCATCTCCTGCATCCTCTCCACAGCATCATCATGAGCCGCCTTCATACGCTGAAAATCCGCCAGCAAAGCCTCACTCTGCTGATTGGCACACAACGCCAGCTCCAAAGCCTAAAGCACACCAAATCAAGTAAGATATAAAAACAATAAAAAAAAAAAAAGAGAAAAAGAGAAAAAGAAAAAACTTCAAAAGGTCTACCTCAAAGGAAACCTAAGCAACGTGCTTGGTCAGGTCCTGAAAAGGACGCTTCTTCAGAATAGAGGCAGAGGCGGGGAATAGCAAAGAGTTCAGAGTAGGCCAGAGCTTGATTTTGGATCCTCCAAAACCTCCAGGGCTCTCTAGTTGCAGAGGAGGAATGGAGGACTCACCAGAGGATGTCCGAGGCAGTGGCTCCAGGATAGGCTTGAAACCAGGAGTAGGAATGGTAGGAGGAATCACAAGAGGAGACGGGTCAGTGAAGGGAGTCTCAGGAACCGATTCCTGGACTGGATCAATAGTATCAACCTCAATCGGGGCAGCCTGGGACCCAGCTCCCGCAGGGCTCCCCTCAACAATCTCAATCTTCTTTTTCTTTGAGGACCCCGCGTCCCCAGGAGTAAATCTTTTTCTGCGCAACTGCATAACTCTGCTAACATCAACCCTGGCCTTGCCTGGAAAAATAAAACAACGCAAAATCAGAGCAGATCAAATGCAGCCCTACTCAAAAAGAAAACCAAGCAGAAATCCTACCCTCCTTATTCACCGCCGGAACAGCAGAGTCCTGGACCAGCTTGGAGAAAGACCTCTCCTCCGCAGGAAGGTCCAGGAGCTTGGCCTTAGAAGCGACAGGGTCTGTAGATTCAGGAAGCTTAGCCAAGCTGTTCCCTGAAGAAGTAAATCAGGTATCAGAATACAAACATGCAACACCAAGAGAAAATTCGAAGAGACAAACTCAGAAGCAGAAAACATACCCTCAATTTGCTGCCACTCAGAGAATATGTAGTCCGGGGAGGTAGGCAATGTGTCAATCTTAATAAAGATGAAGCGGGTGAACCATTTGCTGTCATCCGGAGTAGTGAGGAAGACAATAGCAGAAGGCATGTTGTCATGACCACGAATTGTACACTGGGAATGACCCAAGGAACGTGGGTTAAACCACTGGCCCAGATCGGCCAACCCAATGTTCAAACCACGCTCTCGGTTCAGGGCACAAATACTAAGCAGAATACGCCTTGCATGTGGGGCAACCTGACACATGGCTAGCTTGGTTAATTTTAAGAAATCAACAATGAGATCAAGAAACGGGAACCTTAGACCCAAGCGGAAGGGATATTCATAGAAGCAGGTCCACCCCTCCCTCGCAAAGTCCGCCTTCTCGCCGGCGAGGGGGAAGTGGTAGACAACCCCATCCGGGAAGCCAAATCTGACCTTGATCAAGGCAGCATGGGACTCATCAAAGGCAGAATCGCAGAGATATCGAGGAGCCAGCAACTTCTACGATGGAAAGGGCCCAGAATAGACCCCCAGAGCAGGGGAAGAGCCAGATGAGCAACCAGTGGGAGTAGCAGAGGAAGAGCAGGGAGCAGACATTGTGTAATTTCGAGAGTTGGAGTAAAAAAAATTTTACTGCAAAATAAAATGAGGACGAGCAAGAAAGAAGTGAAAGAAGTAAAGGAAGATAAATTTTGAAGATGGTAAAAGTGACAAAGTTGGGTGAAAGGCAATTTATAGAGGAAGTGGACGGTAGAAAGTAAAGAGTAAATTTTGAATTTAAAAGTTGAAAGTAAATGCAAGTGGGAAGTTGAAATAGTTGAGGGGACATCCCATTAATGGGTGGTTGAAAAAGCAGCCTAGTGGGTAGCCTACGTGAGCAGCATCAGCAGTCCCTAAACAAACCATACAAATTCCGGAAGCACACTTGAAAATAGAGTAAAATTCCAGCCCAATTGAAGCCAAGTTAGGCAGAAATTTGGGGGAAATTGTTTAGCCCAAAAATCCCTATCTCACTATTGGGCCCGAAAGAAAAATAAGAGGGATAAGCAGCCCGCCACAGGAGCAGACCAGACGCAGAAAAGAGTCGTTGGAGTAGGAGAATGGGTCAAAACCCTAAAGGGATATTCCCCTACATTCCCTCCTACAAACCAGGACCAGAACAGAATTGGTTATGCACAAATCCGCAACTATAAAAGGGAAGACTAGGGCATTTTTTTTATTCACCCCGTTCATACGTTGTAAACTTACTACTTACACAAACACTTGTACTCATACAAAGCAGTGGAATCACTTGATCATAGTAAAATATTGGTGGGATTCCGTTCCCCCCGCGGTTATTTCCCTCATTGGGTTTTTCCGCGTCACCAAAATCTCTTGTGTCATTATTTCGTTTCGTTAATTTTCGTATTCATTTTCTGCGTTAATCTTTATATTGGTTGGCACTTTGACCTATATCACAGTAATTCAACTCGGTAGAAATTTTACCAAAACAATTTGGCGCCCACCGTGGGGCATAGTGCGCATTCCAATATTTAAAATCGTTATCTTGCCACAACAAGCATGTCTGGGACCAAAGCCAACCCTTCCAGTTCTCAGAGCATGCCAGCCCAGTCCAGTGGGACCAGCCCTACTGTGCCCGTTGGTCTCGCAGGACCACCCCTGGTCGTAAGCCAGACCACAGCCCCAAGGGTTGTGGCCCCATCCATCAAACCTCCTCAGGTTCCCAGATCACCCCCTGTGCCTGCTTCCCCAAGGCAGAGCAGAGAGAGCAGCCCTAGCAGGAGTGGAGAAACCCCGATGCCTGGAGCAAACCAGCAGCCGCAGGCTCCCCGTACAGATCCGATGCAGATGGTGGTCCAGGGAATGAGTGCTTTGCAGGAAGCCATAGAGGACCTGAAGAAGGACAATCTGAACCTGAGAGAGCAGATCGCCGCAGTCACACGCCCAGAGCAGTCGTTCAGAATGTTGCAGCCAGGGCCTGGGCAGACCTTCAATCCCTTCGGGAGAGCAGGGTTGAACCGGCCAGTTCCCCAGGAGATCGTTACTAGGCTGGATCTAGGTGTCACCACCCCGAGCAGTGGCCCAGAGATACTGGATCTGGACTCGTCTGTGTTTGGAGCACCGCAGTCCAGACCAGTTCAGCCTGCAGGTAATCCCACACCTTGTTTTCCCCCTGGGACTGATTCTTTGATTTTTTCAGGTACCCCTCCGCAGCCTACCATAGGGCGAACGCCAGAGATCTCAGTAGGAGTAACACCCGTAAACCAGTCCAGCACTGGAGGGTGGCAAGGAGGAGCACCAGCGCAGTCAGCAGTTGGCTGGCATCCAGGACCAGGCTTCAGTTCATCCGTGGCAGCCAATCAACCAGCCGCCGGACCTTGGGGAGGAGCCCCTCCAGGCTTCTTCCCTCCGCCAGTCAACCTGACCTCAGGTCCCTAGGGAGGAGCCCCTCCAGGCTTCTTCCCTCCGCCAGTCAATTTGTTCCCTGGAGCAGGCAGTCTCTCAGACCAGCGCTACTAGGAGTTGAAAGATATGATCACCAAGATACCTAGCATGCCAAGGCCCATGGAGAAAGCTTCCCAGGACAGTTATGCAGATTCACCATTCATCGACAACATTGCCCTTATCAATGTGCCCAAGGGGTTTGTGCCACCAACCATGACATTGTATGATGGTACGGCCGACCCCCTGGACCACATAAATCAGTATAAGCAGAAAATGATGGTGGTGACCGCAACCGGAGCACTTAAGGAGGCTTGCATGTGCAAAGGATTTGGGTCAACCCTATCCGGAGCAGCCCTGCACTGGTTTGTGGGATTGCCTAATCGCAGCATCTCCTCCTTTGCAGATTTGGTTAATGCCTTTAATCAGCAGTTTGCTAGCAGCATGAAACCAGAAAAGCAGACCAGTGATCTGTACCGAATTGTTCAAGGATTCGAGGAAACTACTCGAGATTACCTTACCAGATTCAAAAAAGAGAAAGTTGCCATTCCACATTGTGATGTACCCACTGCCATCGAAGCCTTTCGCAGGGGGTTACATCACGATTCAGACCTGTACAAGCAGTTGACAATGCACCCATGCACTTCCTTTGCTGATGTACAGGCCCAGGTAGTTGCAGCCATGAGGCTGGAAGAGGACGCTGCCTCTAGAAGAAGTACCTATGACACAGAACCTGTGTCTAGGAAAGCACCAGTAGAAAAGAGGGGCGAGAGGCCAAAGCCCTATAGCAAGCCAGTAAGCAAAGTGTCCGAGAGCACTGGTGGTAAAAGCGATGCAAATCCACCTCCGAAAGTCAGTGAGTATGGCTTTACCACCGGGATGGCTGGCCTGCTGAAGGCCCTGAAAGATCTCAAGGGAGTCAGGTGGCCAAAGAAGAAAGAGGAACGACCCAATGACCGCCGTGATGCTAGCAAAAGATGTGAATTTCATGATGACATAGGCCATACAACGGATGAATGCTATACCCTCAGGGAGGAGGTCCGATTCCAGTATGACCGAGGCAACTTGGATCATCTGCTCCCAGAGAAGTTCACCAGAGTCAATGCAGCCAGCCAGGTGCAGCCCTCACCAGCTCCTCCTTGCAATAGAATTGTCAATGTCATCACTGGAGGATCAGAGCTGTGTGGGCTCACCTACTCAGCGGCCAAGAGGCGTTTAACTGCAGCAAAGGGGGACAAGCCAGAGTCATCATGCAGAATAGCAAGGCAGGATCTCCCAGCAGTAACTTTTGACGAGACAGATGCAGAAGCTGTACCAGAGCAGCACCATGATGCCCTGATTATCACATTGAACATCAGCAACTGTGAGGTCAGGGTCATGGTAGACACAGGCAGCTCCGTCAACCTGCTAATGCTGGATGCACTAAAGAGCATGGTATTTGACGAGAAGGACCTAACAAAGAAAGCTATTCCCCTGGTCGGATTCAGTGGAGAAATAGCGCATACCCTGGGGGAAATCACCATCCCCACCTACGCCGGAGGGCTGAACAAACAGGTAAGGTACTTAGTTATTGATGGTCCATCTACTTACAACGTTATTCTTGGCAGGCCCTGGATCCACGAAATGCGAGCAATCCCGTCAACGTACCACCAGTGCCTGAAATTTCCTAAACCGTGGGGAGTTCAGGAGATACGGGGAGACCAGGAGGAGGCCAAAGATTGCTACAAAGTAGCTCTTAAAAGGACCACCAGACCACCAGCTGCTAGAGCATAGCAATTACAGCAACTGCACATCCAGGAGGAGTACATCGAGCCCCAGCAGGCAGAAATCGATGAGGTCCACCTGGATGAGCAGCACCCAGAAAGGATCGTGCTCGTAGGCTCAGAGTGCTCTGGAGATCTGCGCCAGCAGCTCCTCCAGCTGCTCCGAAAGAACGTGGACTGCTTTGCCTGGTCCCACAAAGATATGATTGGCATAGACCCAGAGATCATAACACACAAGCTCAGCATAGATCCAGGATTCAGACCAGTGCAGCAGAGGCGCAGGAAGATCGCAGCAGAAAGACACCAGATCATAAACCAGGAGGTGGATAACCTTCTGGAGGCAGGAAAGATTAGGGAAGTCAGGTACCCAGAATGGCTATCTAATGTAGTGGTGGTACCAAAAAAGAATGGTAAGTGGAGGGTCTGCGTGGATTTCACAGACCTGAATAAGGCCTGCCCCAAGGACCCATTCCCCTTGCCACGAAATGTTAACTTTCCTAGATGCCTGGAGCGGGTACAACCAGATCAAAATGGACCCGGCAGACCAGGAGAAGACAGCATTCAGGTCCGAAAGAGGCATCTACTGCTACAACGTAATGCCCTTCGGTCTTACGAATGCTGGTTCCACATACCAGCGGCTTGTCAATATGATGTTCAAAGACCAGATAGGACGCAATATGGAAGTCTACATAGACGATATGGTGGTCAAATCCAAGCAATCAGCAGACCACACCCAGCACCTGGAGGAAACATTCAACACCCTCCGGAAGTACAAAATGAAGTTAAATCCAGCTAAGTGTACCTTTGGAGTTTCCAGTGGGAAATTCCTGGGGTATATGGTAACACAGAGGGGGATAGAAGCCAGCACATAACAAATCAAAGCAGTTCTGCAACTGGAATCACCCCAGAAGCCCAAAGATGTGCAGCGTCTGACGGGAAGAGTAGCAGCCCTGAGCAGGTTTATCTCCAGATCCTCAGATCGGTGCAGATTATTCTATGATATTCTTAGAAAAAGCCAGAAGTTTGACTGGACACCAGAGCACGAAAAGGCATTCCAGGAATTGAAGCGGTACCTAAGCAGCCCACCCTTGCTATCCAAACCAGAGCAGGGGGAGGTCCTTGATATGTGTCTATTTTATGATGTTTTACATCTATTTTTACACGTATTTGGTCGCTCATTTACTATGTTTTAGCCTTTATTTCCCACAAATCGTGTACTATCGTATTTTTATGCACTTTTGCAGATTTATGCGGAAAAGAAGCAATTTAGCACCAAATCCGTATCCTCAAGTCTTTTGCTTAATTAGGGAATTAATGGAAAGTCAACTGGAGTCAAAGTCAAGTGCCAAAAGTCAAAACAAGAGAAATCCGAAGATTTCCGTACAGAGGCGGTCGACCGACCACCCAAACGGGTCGGCCGACCAGTCCTGAATTTTAATGAAGCCCAAATTTCAAGGAAGGCCAAAAATAGAAGAAGCCCAGAAGGAAGCGGTCGACCGACCCGAATAGTAGGTCGACCGACCACAGCGGAGGCCCAAACGATTCTTTTTCGGAAATAAAATAGAATTAGAGTCTTTAGGAAACTCTAATCTCTCGCCCTATATAAACTAATCTTATGATTAGGGTTAGAGATCTTTTTTTTATCTATCATCAAGTTTTGCATCGAATCGTCTAGTATCAAGTTTTATCATACTTAGTTTTATTCAAGCTTTAGTTTTGTAATCTTTCAATAGTTCCCAAGCATTCATCAATAAAGTTAGTTTCTTTCTGCCCTAATTCCAAATTGTGGTAATTACTCTTTTAATCTTGCTTTATTATCGTTCTTGTTTTTATTACAATTGTTAAGTTAGAATCTCAAGCTTTATTGAATCTTGCATGCTTAGATTATTTACTATGTTCTCCATGTTTATTCCCAATTTTATAATCATCTTAACAATCATGAGTAGCTAATTTTCATATGTTAGGATGTAGGGGATAAATATGCGTAGGTAGATAAAATTCGAAAGACCGACCTGTAGCAGGACCACGGTCGGCCGACCGGAATAGCTGGTCGGTCGACCGAGGCCGTGGTCGGCCGACTGGAGTAGCTGGTCGGTCGACCACCCGCGTATGTTTTCTTATTTCGTCTTTTCTTGTCAATTATAATATCCTGCAATGAGACCATAAGGAGACTTGTAGGATGTTAGTAATGACCTACCCAAGATTGAAAGATACGGGAAGGGCATTGGTTTACACCTTAAGACGGATAGGTTACTCCAAGGCTGAAAGGTATGTGACCTGGGATTTAGGAATCACCCTTATTGTTGACACCCAATAATTGTGAGACCTAGGAACTAATAGCATAGGCCGAAAGGAGCTATTAGGTAGCATAGACCTAAAAAGATATGATACACCCCCTTACGCAACTGCAATACATGTTGACCTTAGGATTTATTTTACCTTAGCTATTTATTACCCCGAACATCCTAGCATCCCTTTTTATTATATTTTATTCTCATCTTTTATTTCTTGTTTTATTTTTATCTTTGCTTTAGACTTAGAAATCAACAATCAAACCCCCAAAATTGTTACCTTAACATTAACACCAAACAATAAACATTTCCCACCTCCTTGTGGTTCGACCCTGACTTTCACTATCTATTGTTAAAGTTAGGAATTATAAATTTTATCTTTGGTACCCTCAACGACGGGCATCAAATTTTGGCGCCGTTGCCGGGGACGTGACGCCAGTGTTTATTGTTTTTTGTTTTTGTTTCCCTTTTTGTTTAAGGAACTTTTTGTTCCTTAAACCTTCTCACCTTTTTCTTGTAGTTTCCATCTTATGCGCAGGTCAGTTCAAGGAGAATTCCTACCACTTGACCTCGAAATTGAGAGAACTCTTAGAGAAAGAAGAAAGCAACTTCTAGCAAATCAGGAAGGAGGTTCACCATCTTCCTTATTTCAAGAAGACTTATTCGAATTACCACCATCTTCACCAAAAACACCACCTTCACAACCAAATTCACCCATCTATCCACCTTCACCAAAAACACCATCTTTTACCTGCTTTCCAGTTTTTCCTAAAGAAGAAGAGAACATGACAGAGGAAGCTACTATTGCCAGTCACTCCATGCCTCAGGCAAAGGACCTATACAAAGGGTTCACTTTACCTGCAGGTACTGGGAAGCCATTCGAGGCCAAGCCTGCCTATATTACTATGGTTGAAAGAAACCAATTTGGAGGCTCGGCCAATGAGGATGCTGCTAAGCATATTGAAATCTTCACAGATTACATATGCTCTATAGCACCCCCAGAAGGAGTAACGCAGGACCAGATTAAACAGACCATGTTTATCTTCTCCCTTAGGGACTCTGCGAGAGAGTGGTACAGAGATCTTGACCGCACTGCTGCGGGAGTCACAGATTGGAACACCTTGGCCTTAGCATTCTACAGGAAATACTATTCTGCATCAAAGACTAATGCTCTGAGGGCGCAGATTACTAATTTCAAGCAAGGTCCCAATGAAGACTTTAGCGAGGCGTGGGACAGGTTCAAGAGACTTGTTCGATCCATACCACATCACGGATTCGAACAGTGGTTTCTTTGCAACCAGTTCTACAATGGCCTCTATGATGACAACAGGGCCTATTTAGATGCTGCAGCTAATGGGAGATTCCAAGATAATTCAGGAGAGACTAAGGGTCTCAAGTTAATAGAAGATGTTGATGTGCACCGTGCTGAGCATGGTACTTCCAGAGGAAATCAGAGAAAAAACGAGTACAACCTGTCAGCAATTGAGGCCTTGACAGCCAAGTTAGAAAAATTTGAGGCTGCAGGAAAGCTCGATCTAGGGAGTGGAAGCAAGGGAGGAATATACCAAGTGAACGCCGTTCAGGACGGACCCTTTGCTTGTGAGAGGTGCGGTGGAGAAGGGCATGTGTCAAAGTTCTGTACTTCATCTAATGAAACATGTGCCGCTTTTCAGCATTATCGTGGGAACAATTTCTATGACCCAAATAATAACAATGTCCATCCCAACTTAAGGTGGACAAGCCAGAATGTTCAAAACCCACAACACATGTAACCTCAGCAAAATTCCACTTATGTACCCCCACATAAACAAAACTTCCAAAGACCACCTTTCAACCCTCAACCACCTTCTAATCCACCACCCAACACAGATGCTCTTATCCAAAATCTTATTGGGTTGGTACAGAAGGAGTCACAGGCTAGAGAGGCAGGGATGAAGATGTTAGAGTCCCAGATTGCTCAGATCGCGAGCAAGAATGATACTAGGGTTCCGGGTCAACTTCCGACCAAACCAGACCAGAAGAAGGAGACTCTAAACGTCGTAACCCTGCGAAGTGGAGCTAAAGTGGGGGCTGAAAAAGAAAAACAGGCGAGTAGCAGCGAAGGCGGTCGACCGACCGAAAAATCTGGTCGACCGACCACAGATCAGGATCCAGAAATGTTGCCTGAACAGGAAACTGGTCGACCGACCGAAGATTCTGGTCGACCGACCATTGAAGCAGAACCTGAAGTTCCCTTTCGTCCAGATTTGCCGAATAACTTGCGGGATTTCCTTTTCAGGGGTGACAAGACCCCCAGGTTTTTAAAAAGGGCTGCAAATACGGAATCCTCAGCTGCTCCTTTTCCAGAGAGACTCGTGCCTTCAAAGGATCAGGTATCTTTTGACAAATTTAAAGATGTGATTCGTTCATTGAATGTTCAAGTCCCATTTTTAGAATTAGTTCAACAGGTTCCTTCATATCTTAAATTCATGAGACAACTTTTGTCACGAAAGAGGTCTCTAAAAAAGGTTGAATCGGTAGCCCTCACTGAAGATTCATCCAGTTATTTAACGCATGTCATTGCCCCTCATAAACTAGAAGACCCTGGTAGTTTTTCTGTCCCCTGTAATATAGGAACTTTCCCAGTTAAGAAGGCTCTATGCGACTTAGGTGCTAGTATAAGTGTCATGCCCCTAAGCGTTGCCTTAAAACTAGGAATGACCGAATTTGCAGTGACCAGTATGACAGTCCAGATGGCAGATCGCACATCTATGGAACCTATAGGAGTGTTAGAAAACATCCCTGTCCGTATCGACAGGTTCTTCTTCCCAGTCGACTTTGTAGTTTTGGACATCCCAGAGGATGCCCATATACCTATAATTCTAGGAAGACCCTTTCTTCACACTGCGGGTGCCATTATAGATGTAGGTACTGGGACTCTAACCTTCAAAGTAGGCAAGCATTCTATTATCTATGGACTATCCTATAGGAAGAAGGATGCTATGACCCCCATCACATGTAATGCTATAACTTCTGAGAAGAAGTATGAGGTCATCACTACTTCTCCACCTTTATTACCTGTTCCTGTATCTGTTTTTACACCTCCGCCCCAGATTGGGAGCAATAGGGAGGACACTTCTATTATGACTATTGCAGGAACTGGTTTGGGGAAACCCAAAGTGAAGGAAGCCATCGTCCAGAGGGGAGGAATGGGATGCTTAAGCTATGAAGAGGATGAGGATCCAGACGTCGTGGATAGGGAGGAGAAAAAGAAGAGGAGGCAAGCTCAAGAAGAGAGACCGTCGCAAATACTTTGCGACGGCGGAAAGAAGATGTGTTTTGCTACTCAAGCAAAAACCGTGGAGACTACGGCATGTCGTCAGAAGCCGTGGTCGGATATCTTCCGCATCTTTAGCGGATAGTTGTTTTTAAGTTGCAGTTTTAAGACAATTTATTTTATGTTGTGTGAGACTTTTTAATTTTGTTTGCTAGTAGTTTTAGATCCTTTCCTTTATGTTTGAATAGTTAAGACTTTAGAATCGTTTTTGGCATCTCGCGCATTGTTGGGCGCACGTACTTTCTTGTTTTTTCAGATTTTATGCAGAAACAAAGACCTCCAGGATGCAGAGGGTCGACCGACCAGAAACATCAGTCGGTCGACCAGAGACGCTGTATCGCTGATTTTTCTGTGGTTCACAGGAGGTCGGTCGACCTGTTACATCGGTCGGTCGACCTACTGTCCGCTGCGGTCTTTCGTTTCTCTCCCTTGGAAATCATGAAATTGACTTGGTTACTTGAGTGGCACTGCTGGCCACCAAAACCCCCAAGCTTACGCTGGTTTGGGGAGGTTTTTCTCATACATCTATTAACCCAGTGAGTTCTTTCCAGTTTTTCCTTAGTTTTAATTTCTTTGCATCTTTCCTTTAATTTTCTGAAACCTTTACTTAGGCTAATGCACAATGGGGACATTGTGCGGGTTGGTTTGGGGAATGGTTTCATGTTACATGCATTGCATTTTGTCACACGTTTATTGCATTTCTGTCTTGCATCGTTCTTTTCTTTATTTTCCTTATATATACAAAAATCCAAAAAAATTAAAAAAATTCAAAAAAAATTCCAAAAAATGCACGTTTATTTTAGCATATAGGTCGAGTCGGAACGATAGTATTTCAAGGATGATTTAGCTATCTTACATGTTTATATCTTTACCTTGCCTTGTCAACTTGTTTTAGTATAAGAGTCTTTCGCATATCTACGAGTTTTTGTCAACTTGCATATCTTGAGACTTGACTTATACCTTGGCAACCTACTATACATTCTAAGGTTTAGAGCTTATTTCCTGGTTTCATTCTTAAACCAGTTGTCTAGGATGTGAGTAGTACTCCCCTTGGAACATGTTACATCAATATGCATAAACATGAACTTGAATTGCTATATACTTGTTTTACTATCTCGTTTTGTGAGTCTTGATACGTGCATTTGGGATCCCTTTTCTCATATTTACCCATAAGCCTTACATAGCCAGAATTGCCTTTTTATTTCCCCAAAACTACATCCCATACTTAGCCTACCCTTCCAAGCTAGTATTTGTGGTCATTGGATTGTATTTTTGAGGCATCTTGGTTTGTATGCTATCTTGAACAAAAAGAGAAAAGAAAGAAAGAAAAGAAGAAGAACAGAAAGATCCAAAAAAAGGAAAAAAAAAGGAAAGAAGAAAAACGAAAAAAGTCAAAAAACAAACAGAGCCAGTCGACCGACCACTTTAATAGGTCGGCCGACCACCTGGCAGAATCAAAATGCAAATTTCGTTCCAAAAATCCCTTTCTTTTATATGTTATCACTCCCGTACTTCATTCAAAATATTTGGGAGTCCTTTCTTATATATAATGTGAGAGTTGTGCTAGAAAAGAGCACCTTCTTAATATCAAAAATTGTGAATTATGTTGTTGGGAAACGGTTTTACTAGCTTGGCTACTAACCCCACATACCCAAAAACATCTTAACCACTTTTTACCTTTTACCTCACATATCTTTCATTGCCCCAATTGCGTATATCTAGGCCATTTAAATGAGATTGTTATACAAAGTTGTAGAATTCTTGTTCATGTTAGATTGCAGGCATGTTTTCATGGGTCGCAGTTAGGTGAGTATCTCTACAAAATTACTTCTTTCTATCTTTTACTTATACTCACCCTTTGCTTCATGAGTGTCTCGAGCGTACCGCGAGAGTCCATAGTATAAAGTCTCTATAGTCTCTAGTGTTGCAAGTTTGACGACACTATAACTCGTTTGCATGATTTATATACTTTCTCATTTTGTTCTTGGCATTGGTATAGGCTTACAAGTAAATTTCGCTCTGAGATTGAAATCGTTCCATTAGTTAGAATCGAGTCTATTTCTTGCTTGAGGGCAAGCAAGGGTTTGGTTTGGGGAATTTGATACGTGTCTATTTTATGATGTTTTACATCTATTTTTACACGTATTTGGTCTCTCATTTACTATGTTTTAGCCTTTATTTCCCACAAATCGTGTACTTTCGTATTTTTATGCACTTTTGCAGATTTATGCGGAAAAGAAGCAATTTAGCACCAAATCCGTATCCTCAAGTCTTTTGCTTAATTAGGGAATTAATGGAAAGTCAACTGGAGTCAAAGTCAAGTGCCAAAAGTCAAAACAAGAGAAATCCGAAGATTTCCGTATAGAGGCGGTCGACCGACCACCCAAACGGGTCGGCCGACCAGTCCTGAATTTTAATGAAGCCCAAATTTCAAGGAAGGCCAAAAATAGAAGAAGCCCAGAAGGAAGCGGTCGACCGACCCGAATAGTAGGTCGACCGACCACAGCGGAGGCCCAAACGATTCTATTTCGGAAATAAAATAGAATTAGAGTCTTTAGGAAACTCTAATCTCTCGCCCTATATAAACTAATTTTATGATTAGGGTTAGAGATCTTTTTTTTATCTATCATCAAGTTTTGCATCGAATCGTCTAGTATCAAGTTTTATCATACTTAGTTTTATTCAAGCTTTAGTTTTGTAATCTTTCAATAGTTCCCAAGCATTCATCAATAAAGTTAGTTTCTTTCTGCCCTAATTCCAAATTGTGGTAATTACTCTTTTAATCTTGCTTTATTATCGTTCTTGTTTTTATTACAATTGTTAAGTTAGAATCCCAAGCTTTATTGAATCTTGCATGCTTAGATTATTTACTATGTTCTCCATGTTTATTCCCAATTTTATAATCATCTTAACAATCATGAGTAGCTAATTTTCATATGTTAGGATGTAGGGGATAAATATGCATAGGTAGATAAAATTCGAAAGACCGACCTGTAGCAGGACCACGGTCGGCCGACCGGAATAGCTGGTCGGTCGACCGAGGCCGTGGTCGGCCGACTGGAGTAGCTGGTCGGTCGACCACCCGCGTATGTTTTCTTATTTCGTCTTTTCTTGTCAATTATAATATCCTGCAATGAGACCATAAGGAGACTTGTAGGATGTTAGTAATGACCTACCCAAGATTGAAAGATACGGGAAGGGCATTGGTTTACACCTTAAGACGGATAGGTTACTCAAGGCTGAAAGGTATGTGACCTGGGATTTAGGAATCACCCTTATTGTTGACACCCAATAATTGTGAGACCTAGGAACTAATAGCATAGGCCGAAAGGAGCTATTAGGTAACATAGACCTAAAAAGATATGTTACACCCCCTTACGCAACTGCAATACATGTTGACCTTAGGATTTATTTTACCTTAGCTATTTATTACCCGAACATCCTAGCATCCTTTTTTATTATATTTTATTCTCATCTTTTATTTCTTGTTTTATTTTAATCTTTGCTTTAGACTTAGAAATCAACAATCAAACCCCCAAAATTGTTACCTTAACATTAACACCAAACAATAAACATTCCCCACCTCCTTGTGGTTCGACCCTGACTTTCACTATCTATTGTTAAAGTTAGGAATTATAAATTTTATCTTTGGTACCCTCAACGACGGGCATCAGTCCTGCTCCTGTACCTCTCAGTAACCGAAGCAGCAGTAAGTGCAGTTCTGGTCCGATAGCACGAAGGGGCCCAGCACCCGGTGTACTACGTCAGCAAATCATTACTGCCAGCAGAAGCAAGGTATACCTCACTTGAGAAACTAGTATTGGCATTGGTCACAGCATCCTATGAGCTGCGTCCGTACTTTGAGTCTCATACCATCTCAGTGGTTACCAATCACCCACTCAAGAAGGTTATGAGAAAGCCAGAATTATCAGGACGAATGGCTAAGTGGTCTGTGCACCTCAGTGGCTATAATCTCCAGTTTGAACCACGCACAACCATAAAGTCACAAGCCCTTGCAGACTTTGTCTCCGATTTCAGCCCGGCACTCCAGACCCAAGCAGAGCAGGAAATCCTGCACCTACACCAGGGTGCCAAACCAGGCACCTGGGAGTTACGAGTAGATGGAGCTTCAAACGCCAGAGGGTCCGGAGTTGGGTTGATCCTCCGATCACCAGAAGGGGATCTAATCACCCAAGCAGTCCGATGTGAGTTCAAGACTGATGCCCGTCGTTGAGGGTACCAAAGATAAATTTATAATTCCTAACCTTAACAATAGATAGTGAAAGTCAGGGTCGAACCACAAAGAGGTGGGGAATGTTTATTGTCTTAATGTTAATGTTTAAAGGTAACAAATTTGGGGGTTGATTGGTTGATTACTATATCTAAAGCAAAGATTAAAATAAAACAAGAATTAAAAGATGAGAATAAAATATAATAAAAGAGGATGCTAGGATGTTTGGGTAATAAATAGCTAAGGTAAAGTAAATCCTAAGGTCAACATGTATTGCAGTCGCGTAAGGGGGTGTAACATATCTTTTTAGGTCTATGCTACCTAATAGCTCCTTTCGGCCTATGCTATTAGTTCCTAGGTCTCACAATTATTGGGTGTCAACAATAAGGGTGATTCCTAAATTCCAGGTTACATACCTTTCAGCCTTGAGTAACCTATCCGTCTTAAGGTGTAAACTAATGCCCTTCCCGTATCTTTCAATCTTGGGTAGGTCATTACTAACATCCTACAAGTCTCCTTATGGTCTTATTGCAGGATATTATAATTGACAAGAAAAGACGAAACAAGAAAACATACGCGGGTGGTCGACCGACCGGCTACTCCAGTCGGCCGACCACGGCCTCGGTCGACCGACCGACTATTCCAGTCGGCCGACCGTGGTCCTGCTACAAGTCGGTTTTTCGGATTTTATTTACCTCTGCATATTATCCCCTACATCCTAACATATGAAAATTAGCTACTCATGACTGTTAAGATGATTGTAAAATTGGGAACAAACATGGAGAACATAGTAAATAATCTAAGCATGCAAGATTTAATAAAGCTTGGGATTCTAACTTAACAATTGTAATAAAAATAAGAACTATAATAAAAAGCTAGATTAAAAGAGTAATTACCACAATTGGAATTAAGGAAGAACGGAATAAACTTTATTGAATGCTTGGGAACTATTGAAAGATTACAAAACTAAGGCTTGAGTAAAACTGAATATGATAAAGACTTGATACTAAAAGATTCGATAGATGAAAAGATATAAGATGATCAAAGATGGTTGAAGATCTCTAACCCTAATCACAAGATTGGCTTATATAGAAAGAAACTAAGAGTTTCCTAAAGACTCTAATTCTACTTTATTTCCGAAAAAGAATCGCATGGGCTTCGTTCTGGTCGGCCGACCCGTTTGGCTGGTCGGTCGACCGCTTCTTGCTGGACTTCTCTTATTTCCGGCCTTTCTTGGAAATTGGGCTTTATGAAAATCAGGCCTGGTCGGCCGACCCATTTAACTGGTCGGTCGACCGCTTCTGTACGGAAGTCTTCGGATTTTCTTCTGTTTTGACTCTTGGTACTTGATTTTGACTCCAGTTGACTTTCCATTTATTCTTAATTAAGCAAAAGACTTGAGGATACGAATTTGGTGCTAAATCGTCTCTTTTCCGCATAAATCTGCAAAAGTGCATAAAAATACGAAAGTACACAATTTGTGGGAAATAAAGGCTAAAACATAGTAAATGAGCGACCAAATATGTGTAAAAATAGATGTAAAACATCATAAAATAGACACGTATCAAATTCCCCAAAACAAACCCTTGCTTGCCCTCAAGCAAGAAATAGACTCGATCTTAACTAATGGAACGATTTCAATCTCAGAGCGAAATTTACATGTAAGCTTATACCAATACCAAGAACAAAATGAGATAATATTTAAATTATGCAAACGAGTTATGGTGTCGTCAAACTTGCAACACTAGAGACTATAGAGACTTTATACCATGGACTCTCGCGGTACGCTCGAGACACTCATGAAGCAAAGGGTGAGTATATGTAAAAGATAGAAAGAAGTATATTTGTAATGACACTCACCTAACTGCGACCCATGAAAACATGCCTGCAATCTAACATGAACAGGAATTCTACAACTTTGTATAACAATCTCATTTAAGTGACCTAGATACATGCAAATGAGGTACGAAAGATATGTGAGGTAAAAGGTAAAAGTGGTTAAGATGTTTTTGGATATGTGGGGTTAGTAGCCAAGCTAGTAAAACTGATTCCCAACAACATATTTCACAACTTTTTTGATATTAAGAAAGTGCTCTTTTGTAGCACAACTCTCACATTTGAATATAAGAAAGGACTCCCAGATATTTTTGAATGAAGCATGGGAGTGATAACATATAAAAGGAAGGGATTTTTGGAACGAATTTTTTTCTAATGATGTCAGTTGGTCGGCCGACCTGTATATGTGGTCGGTCGACTGACTTTCGTATTTTTCGTGTATATTTTTTTTCGTTTTTCTTTTCTTTCTTTCTTTGAATTTTCCGTTCTTTTTCTTTTCTTGCTTTCTTTCTTTCTTTTCTCTTTTTGCTCATAATAGCATACAAACCAAGATGCCTCAAAAAAATAATCCAATGACCACAAATACTAGCTTGGAAGGGTAGGCTAAGTATGAGATGTAGTTTTTTGGGGAAATAAAAAGGCAATTTTGGCTATGTGAAGCTTATGGGTAAATATGAGAAAAGGGATCCCAAATGCACGTATCAAGACTCACAAAACGAGATAGTAAGACAAGTATATAGCAATTCAAGCTCATGTTTATGCATATTGATGTAACATGTTCCAAGGGGAGTACTACTCACATCCTAGACAACTGGTTTAAGAATGAAACCAGGAAGTAAGCTCTAAAACTCAGAATGTATAGTAGGTTGCCAAGGTATAAGTCAAGTCTCAAGATATGCAAGTTGACAAAAAACTCGTAGATATGCGAAAGACTCTCATACTAAAACAAGTTTGACAAGGTAAGATAAAGGCATAAACATGTAAGAAAGCAAAATCATCCTTGAAATACTTTCGTTCCGACTCGACCTATATGCTAAAATAAACGTGCATTTTTTTGGAGTTTTTGAATTTTTTTAATTTTTTTGGATTTTTCTTGTATATGCAAGGAAAATAAAGAAAAGAACAATGCAATACGGAAATGCAATAAACGTGTGACAGAATGCAATGCATGTGACGCGAAACCATTCCCCAAACCAACCCGCACAATGTCCCCATTGTGCATCAGCCTAAGTAAAGGTTTCAGAAAAAATAAATGAAAGATGCAAAGAGAATAAAAGCTAAGGAAAAACTGGAAAGAACTCACTGGATTATGAAGCGCATGAGAAAAACCTCCCCAAACCAGCGTAAGCTGGGAGGTTTTGGTGGCTAGCAGTGCCACTCAAGTATCCAGGTCAACTTTACGAGCTCCAAGGAAAAAAACGAAAAGACGGTAACGGACAGTAGGTCGACCGACCGGTGATTCTGGTCGATCGTCCTCCTATGAACAGCGGAAAAATCTGCGATACAGCGCCTCTGGTCGACCGACCGATGATTCTGGTCGGTCGACCAGCGGAGTTCTGGAGGTCTTCGTTTTTTCTCGTAAATCCTGAAAAAACAAGAAAATATGCGCGCCCAACAATGCGCGAGATGCCAAAACGATTCTTAAAGTCTTAACTACTAGTAAACAAAACTAAAAAGTCTCACACAACATAAAGTAAATTGTCTTAAAATTGCAACTTAAAAACAACTATCCGCTGAAGATGCGGAAAATATCCGACCACGGCTTCTGACGGCATGCCGTAGTCTCCACGGTGTTTGCTTTAGTGGCAAAACACATCTTCTTTCCTCCGTCGCAAAGCATATGCGACGGTCTCTCCTCTTGAGCCTGCCTCTTCTTCTTTTTCTCCTCTCGATCCACGACGTCTGGATCCTCATTTTCTTCATAGCTTAAGCATCCCATTCCTCCTCTCTGGATGATGACTTCCTTCTCCTTGGGTTTCCCCAAACCAGTTCCTGCAATAGTCATAATAGAAGTGTCCTCCCTATTGCTCCCAATCTGGGGCGGAGGTGTAAAAACAGATACAGGAACAGGTAGTAAAGGTGGAGAAGTAGTGATGACCTCATACTTTTTCTCAGAAGTGATAGCATTACATGTGATGGGGGTCATAGCATCCTTCTTCCTATAGGATAGGCCATAGATAATAGAATGTTTGCCTACCTTGAAAGTTAGAGTTCCAGTGCCTACATCTATAATGGCACCTGCAGTGTGAAGAAAGGGTCTTCCTAGAATTATAGGTATATGGGCATCCTCTGGGATGTCCAAAACAACAAAGTCGACTGGGAAGAAAAACCTGTCTATACGCACAGGGATGTTTTCTAACACCCCTACGGGTTCCATAGATGTGCGATCTGCCATCTGGACGGTCATACTGGTCACTGCAAATTCGGTCATTCCCAGTTTTAAGGCAACGCTTAGGGGCATGACACTTATACTAGCACCTAAATCGCATAGAGCCTTCTTAACTGGGAAGGTTCCTATATTACAGGGGACAGAAAAACTTCCAGGGTCCTCTAGTTTATGAGGGGCAATGACATGAGTTAAAAAACTGGATGACTCTTCAGTGAGAGCCACAGACTCAACCTTTTCTAGAGACCTCTTTTTTGACAAAAGCTGTCTCATGAATTTAAGATAAGAAGGAACTTGTTGAACTAATTCTAAGAATGGAACTTGAACATTTAATGAACGAATCACATCCTTAAATTTGTCAAAAGATACCTGATCCTTTGAAGGCACGAGTCTCTCTGGAAAAGGAGCAGCTGAGGACTCCGTATTTGCAGCCCTTTTTAAAAACCTGGGGGTCTTATCACCCCGGAAAAGAAAATCCCGCAAGTTGTTCGGCAATTCTGGACGAAAGGGAACTTCAGGTTCTGCTTCAGTGGTCGGTCGACCAGTATCTTCGGTCGGTCGACCAGTCTCTTGTTCAGGCGAAAATTTCGGATCCTGCTCTGCGGTCGGTCGACCAGATTCTTCGGTCGGTCGACCGCCTTCGCTGCTGCTTGCCTTTTTTTCTTTCTCAGCCCCCACTTTGGCTCCACTTCGCAGGGTTACGACGTTAAGAGTCTCCTTCTTCTGGTCCGGTTTGGTTAGAAGTTGACCCGGAGCCCTAGTATCATTTTTGCTCGCGATCTGAGCAATCTGGGACTCTAACATCTTCATCCCTGCCTCTCTAGCCTGCGACTCCTTCTGAACCAACCCAATAAGATTTTGGATAAGAGCGTCTGTGTTGGGTGGCGGATTAGAAGGTGGTTGAGGGTTGAAAGGTGGTCTTTGGAAATTTTGTTTATGTAGGGGTACATAGGTGGAATTTTGCTGAGGTTGCATGTGCTGTGGGTTTGAACATTCTGGCTTGTCCACCTTAAGTTGGGATGGACATTGTTATTATTCGGATCATAGAAATTGTTCCCACGATAATGCTGAAAAGCGGCACATGTTTCATTAGATGAAGTACAGAACTTTGACACATGCCCTTCTCCACCGCACCTCTCACAAGCAAAGGGTCCGTCCTGAACGGCGTTCACCTGGTATATTCCTCCCTTGCTTCCACTCCCTAGATCGAGCTTTCCTGCAGCCTCAAACTTTTCCAACTTGGCTGTCAAGGCCTCAATTGCTGACAGGTTGTACTCATTTTTCCTCTGATTTCCTCTGGAAGTACCATGCTCAGCACGGTGCACAACAACATCTTCTATTAACTTGAGACCCTTAGTCTCTCCTGAATTATCCTGGAATCTTCCATTAGCTGCAGCATCTAAGTAGGCCCTGTTGTCATCATAGAGGCCATTGTAGAACTGGTTGCAAAGAAACCATTGTTCGAATCCGTGATGTGGTATGGATCGAACAAGTCTCTTGAACCTGTCCCACGCCTCGCTAAAGTCTTCATTGGGACCTTGCTTGAAATTAGTGATCTGCGCTCTTAAAGCATTTGTCTTTGATGCAGAGTAATATTTCCTGTAGAATGCTAAGGCTAAGGTGTTCCAATCCGTAACTCCCGCAGCAGTGCGGTCAAGGTCTCTGTACCACTCTCTCGCAGAGTCCCTAAGGGAGAAGATAAACATGGTCTGTTTAATCTGGTCCTGCGTCACTCCTTCTAGGGGTGCTATAGAGCATATGTAATCTGTGAAGATTTCAATATGCTTAGCAGCATCCTCATTGGCCGAGCCTCCAAATTGGTTTCTTTCAACCATAGTAATATAGGCAGGCTTGGCCTCGAATGGCTTCCCAGTACCTGCAGGTAAAGTGAACCCTTTGTATAGGTCCTTTGCCTGAGGCATGGAGTGACTGGCAATAGTAGCTTCTTCTGCCATATTATCTTCTTCTTTAGGAAAAACTGGAAAGTAGGTAAAAGGTGGTGTTTTTGGTGAAAGCGGATTGATGGGTGAATTCGGTTGCGAAGGTGGTGTTTTTGGTGAAGATGGTGGTAACTCGAAAAGGTCTTCTTGAAATAAAGAGGATGGTGACCCTCCCTCTTGATTTGCTAGAAGTTGCTTTCTTCTTTCCCTAAGAGTCCTCTCAATTTCGAGATCAAGTGGTAGGAGTTCTCCTTGAACTGACCTGCGCATAAGAGGAAACTACAAGAAAAAGGGTGAGAAGGTTTAAGGAACAAAAAGTTCCTTAAACAAAGAGAGACAAAAACAAAAAACAATATACACTGGCGTCACCTCCCCGGCAACGGCGCCAAAATTTGATGCCCGTCGTTGAGGGTACCAAAGATAAATTTATAATTCCTAACCTTAACAATAGATAGTGAAAGTCAGGGTCGAACCACAAAGAGGTGGGGAATGTTTATTGTCTTAATGTTAATGTTTAAAGGTAACAAATTTGGGGGTTGATTGGTTGATTACTATATCTAAAGCAAAGATTAAAATAAAACAAGAATTAAAAGATGAGAATAAAATATAATAAAAGAGGATGCTAGGATGTTTGGGTAATAAATAGCTAAGGTAAAGTAAATCCTAAGGTCAACATGTATTGCAGTCGCGTCAGGGGGTGTAACATATCTTTTTAGGTCTATGCTACCTAATAGCTCCTTTCGGCCTATGCTATTAGTTCCTAGGTCTCACAATTATTGGGTGTCAACAATAAGGGTGATTCCTAAATTCCAGGTTACATACCTTTCAGCCTTGAGTAACCTATCCGTCTTAAGGTGTAAACCAATGCCCTTCCCGTATCTTTCAATCTTGGGTAGGTCATTACTAACATCCTACAAGTCTCCTTATGGTCTTATTGCAGGATATTATAATTGACAAGAAAAGACGAAACAAGAAAACATACGCGGGTGGTCGACCGACCGGCTACTCCAGTCGGCCGACCACGTCCTCGGTCGACCGACCGACTATTCCAGTCGGCCGACCGTGGTCCTGCTACAAGTCGGTTTTTCGGATTTTATTTACCTCTGCATATTATCCCCTACATCCTAACATATGAAAATTAGCTACTCATGACTGTTAAGATGATTGTAAAATTGGGAACAAACATGGAGAACATAGTAAATAATCTAAGCATACAAGATTTAATAAAGCTTGGGATTCTAACTTAACAATTGTAATAAAAATAAGAACTATAATAAAAAGCTAGATTAAAAGAGTAATTACCACAATTGGAATTAAGGAAGAACGGAATAAACTTTATTGAATGCTTGGGAACTATTGAAAGATTACAAAACTAAGGCTTGAGTAAAACTGAATATGATAAAGACTTGATACTAAAAGATTCGATAGATGAAAAGATATAAGATGATCAAAGATGGTTGAAGATCTCTAACCCTAATCACAAGATTGGCTTATATTGAAAGAAACTAAGAGTTTCCTAAAGACTCTAATTCTACTTTATTTCCGAAAAAGAATCGCATGGGCTTCGTTCTGGTCGGCCGACCCGTTTGGCTGGTCGGTCGACCGCTTCTTGCTGGACTTCTCTTATTTCCGGCCTTTCTTGGAAATTGGGCTTTATGAAAATCAGGCCTGGTTGGCCGACCCATTTAACTGGTCGGTCGATCGCTTCTGTACGGAAGTCTTCGGATTTTCTTCTGTTTTGACTCTTGGTACTTGATTTTGACTCCAGTTGACTTTCCATTTATTCTTAATTAAGCAAAAGACTTGAGGATACGAATTTGGTGCTAAATCGTCTCTTTTCCGCATAAATCTGCAAAAGTGCATAAAAATACGAAAGTACACAATTTGTGGGAAATAAAGGCTAAAACATAGTAAATGAGCGACCAAATATGTGTAAAAATAGATGTAAAACATCATAAAATAGACACGTATCAAAGACCACAAATAATGTGGCTGAGTATGAAGCCCTAGTCCTGGGACTGCAACTAGCCCTGGACATGGGAATCAACCATGTTAGTGTATACAACGATTCACAACTAATTGTGAACCATGTCAATGGAGCATACGAAGCAAGAGACCCCACAATGGTGGCCTACTTGTGTATAGCAAAGGAGTTAATCAGCAGATTCGAGGAATTCTGCATCCAGCAAGTACCCAGAGAGCAGAACGCAGAAGCAGATGCACTGGCCACCCTAGGCTCAACCTTCAAACCAGCCGACGTAGCCAGTATTCCAATCACCCATGTCCTCAAACCAGCTATTCCAGGACCAGATTCGAACCAGGAGGAGCTACCTATCTGCAGCAACAACCCAGACCAGGAGTCAGAACAAGACTGGCGGAAGCCATACCTGGACTGGTTGCAGCATGACATCCAGCCCAGCAGTAAGAAAGAAGCGCGCAGTTTCAGGATGAAGGCTTCCAGATTCCTACTGATTGATGCAATCCTGTTCCGGAAATCATTAGCAGGGCCATATCTGCGATGCCTGGACCAGACTGAGGCGCAGACAGTCCTGCATGACCTCCACAACGGAGACTGTGGAAATCATGCAGGAGGAAGAAGCCTGTCCAATAGAGCCCTCAGAATGGGATACTTCTGGCCCACAATGCGCAAAGATGCGAAGGAGTATGCGAGGAAATGTGACGCCTGTCAAAGGCACGCATCTGTCAATCACCAACCAGCAGAGCCTCTGCACCCGATCATATCCCCATGGCCTTTTATGAAGTGGGGGATGGATATTGTGGGACCTCTCCCCAGAGCACCAGGAAACAAGATGTATATGCTGGCCATGACAGATTACTTTTCTAAATGGATCGAAGCAGAATCATTCACCCAGACCACCGAAGCACAGGTCATCTCTTTTATTAAGCGCAATATATTCACCAGATTTGGCATACCTTCAGAAATAATATGTGACAATGGTTCCCAATTCATTGGGAAGAAAACCGAGGCTTTCTGTGCTGGGTGGAGTGTATCACTCCAGAAATCTACCCCCAGGAACCCCCAGTCCAATGGACAAGCTGAGTCTAGTAATAAGATCATCATTGAGAATATGAAAAAGAAACTACAAGAAATGGGAGGGAAATGGGCAGAGGAACTTCCTCTGGTCCTATGGGCTGACAGAACTACTCCAAAAGTAGCAACAGGTCAGTCCCCCTTCAGCCTTGTCTTCGGAGCAGAAGCGGTAATTCCTTCTGAGGTCAAAGTCCCAACCCACAGGTACGAGTGTATAACTGAGGGCCAGAACCAAGTGGAATTGCCCAGTGGCCTGGACACTGTTGATGAACTCAGGACCAGTGCCTACGTCAGAATGGCCTCATACAAGCAGATGGTGGCTCGAAGCTACAACAAAAATGTCAGGATCAGAACCCTGCAAGTAGGAGATCTGGTCCTGAGAAAGGTGTTCCAGAACACCAAAAACCGACAAGCTGGAAAGTTTGCTTACAACTGGGAGGGCCCATACCAAGTGGAGAGCATAGTTGGTAATGGGGCCTACAGGCTAATGACAATGGAAGGGGAAATGATACCCAGATCATGGAATATACTTCATTTAAAAAAGTATATCATCTAAAGGTGCCTCCACCAGATCAGAGCAGCTCCCTTAGACTCAGGTTCTACTTTGTATAAAGTTTACTCTGGTTCAGCTTAAAGTTTTGTCTTATCTTTATATTTTTATAAACCTAAGTTTAGAATGATATCTTGCCTTTATATTTTTTAACCTAAGTTTAGTAATCTAGGTCTTATAATTTCAAACCTTGGTGCATTTTTCAATTTTTAAGTCTTTTAAAAGGAAAAATTTCATTACTTATCTTCTGGACCAGAATTTACTTATCCTAGTGGACTGACCTAAAGAGGAAATCTGCACTGATCGCAGGAGAACCTAAGTCAAGCCTGGCACCCTAGTATAGGGATGGGTATATAAAACACCAGGCCAGCACACCAAAACAGCGATGGCCAAAACACAAACGAAACATGCATGTACAAAAGAAAACGCCAGAAAAACGGCAAGAAACCAACAGATAGAGCAAAACCCCATACAACGGGGGTCATACGATTAAAAGAAAGGCTGCCCAAGGCAGCCCCAAAGCAGCATTGTTTTTACTGGTCCACCCGGACCAGCAGCAAAAAGTTACAACAAAAGCCCATGTAGGGGCACCAAAAGTTCACGAAACAAAATATTAACGCCCATAACAGGGCCCAGCAGACAAATTTTAAAACCTACTCATCAGGAGCAGGTCCAGCAGCAGCAGCAGCATCAGCACTGGTGGGGCCAGAGGACACCTCCTCTCCAGCATCTTGGGACCCCACCAAACCCTCTTCTTCATCATCCGAAAGCAGATCCATGTTCAGGCCATCAGGGAAATCTGCAGCAAAGGCCTCCTCCAGAGCAGACAAGTCCCAGGTAGTATGACTACCCTCCTAGAACTCCTTCACACAATTAATCCGGGTTTCAGCAGCAGTATAGGAGACAGCCTCGATCAAAGCTTTCTGCAGACCAGCCTTTTTGTGCTCCAGGGCCTCTACCTTCAGAACCAGATCAGCCTCTGAGGCTAAGGCCCGCTCCAGTTTAGACTGAGCAGCGGCCAACTGATTCTGAGAGGCTTCCTCCTGAGCCTTAAGCTTTTCCCGGCCCATAGTTATCTCCCGACGAAAGTGCTCAACAGCCTGCCTTAGATTCGCCCTCAGGATCTCCTCCGACTTCAGCTTCACCGCCATCTCCTGCATCCTCTCCACAGCATCATCATGAGCCGCCTTCATACGCTGAAAATCCGCCAGCAAAGCCTCACTCTGCTGATTGGCACACAACGCCAGCTCCAAAGCCTAAAGCACACCAAATCAAGTAAGATATAAAAAAAAAAAAAAAAAAAAAAGAGAAAAAGAGAAAAAGAAAAAACTTCAAAAGGTCTACCTCAAAGGAAACCTCAGCAACGTGCTTGGTCAGGTCCTGAAAAGGACGCTTCTTCAGAATAGAGGCAGAGGCGGTGAATAGCAAAGAGTTCAGAGTAGGCCAGAGCTTGGTTTTGGATCCTCCAAAACCTCCAGGGCTCTCTAGTTGCAGAGGAGGAATGGAGGACTCACCAGAGGATGTCCGAGGCAGTGGCTCCAGGATAGGCTTGAAACCAGGAGTAGGAATGGTAGGAGGAATCACAAGAGGAGACGGGTCAGTGAAGGGAGTCTCAGGAACCGATTCCTGGACTGGATCAATAGTATCAACCTCAATCGGGGCAGCCTGGGACCCAGCTCCCGCAGGGCTCCCCTCAACAATCTCAATCTTCTTTTTCTTTGAGGACCCCGCGTCCCCAGGAGTAAATCTTTTTCTGCGCAACTGCATAACTCTGCTAACATCAACCCTGGCCTTGCCTGGAAAAATAAAACAACGCAAAATCAGAGCAGATCAAATGCAGCCCTACTCAAAAAGAAAACCAAGCAGAAATCCTACCCTCCTTATTCACCGCCGGAACAGCAGAAGCGACAGGGTCTGTAGATTCAGGAAGCTTAGCCAAGCTGTTCCCTGAAGAAGTAAATCAGGTATCAGAATACAAACATGCAACACCAAGAGAAAATTCGAAGAGACAAACTCAGAAGCAGAAAACATACCCTCAATTTGCTGCCACTCAGAGAATATGTAGTCCGGGGAGGTAGGCAATGTGTCAATCTTAATAAAGATGAAGCGGGTGAACCATTTGCTGTCATCCGGAGTAGTGGGGAAGACAATAGCAGAAGGCATGTTGTCATGACCACGAATTGTACACTGGGAATGACCCAAGGAACGTGGGTTAAACCACTGGCCCAGATCCGCCAGCCCAATGTTCAAACCACGCTCTCGGTTCAGGGAACAAATACTAAGCAGAATACGCCTTGCATGTGGGGCAACCTGACACATGGCTAGCTTGGTTAATTTTAAGAAATCAACAATGAGATCAGGAAACGGGAACCTTAGACCCAAGCGGAAGGGATATTCATAGAAGCAGGTCCACCCCTCCCTCGCAAAGTCCGCCTTCTCGCCGGCGAGGGGGAAGTGGTAGACAACCCCATCCGGGAAGCCAAATCTGACCTTGATCAAGGCAGCATGGGACTCATCAAAGGCAGAATCGCAGAGATATCAAGGAGCCAGCAACTTCTGTGATAGAAAGGGCCCAGAATAGACCCCCAGAGCAGGGGAAGAGCCAGATGAGCAACCAGTGGGAGTAGCAGCGGAAGAGCAGGGAGCAGACATTGTGTAATTTCGAGAGTTGGAGTAAAAAAAAATTTACTGCAAAATAAAATGAGGACGAGCAAGAAAGAAGTGAAAGAAGTAAAGGAAGATAAATTTTGAAGATGGTAAAAGTGACAAAGTTGGGTGAAAGGCAATTTATAGAGGAAGTGGACGGTAGAAAGTAAAGAGTAAATTTTGAATTTAAAAGTTGAAAGTAAATGCAAGTGGGAAGTTGAAATAGTTGATGGGACATCCCATTAATGGGTGGTTGAAAAAGCAGCCTAGTGGGTAGCCTACGTGAGCAGCATCAGCAGTCCCTAAACAAACCATACAAATTCCGGAAGCACACTTGAAAATAGAGTAAAATTCCAGCCCAATTGAAGCCAAGTTAGGCAGAAATTTGGGGGAAATTGTTTAGCCCAAAAATCCCTATCTCACTATTGGGCCCGAAAGAAAAATAAGAGGGATAAGCAGCCCGCCACAGGAGCAGACCAGACGCAGAAAAGAGTCGTTGGAGTAGGAGAATGGGTCAAAACCCTAAAGGGATATTCCCCTACATTCCCTCCTACAAACCAGGACCAGAACAGAATTGGTTATGCACAAATCCGCAACTATAAAAGGGAAGACTAGGGCATTTTTTTTATTCACCCCGTTCATACGTTGTAAACTTACTACTTACACAAACACTTGTACTCATACAAAGCAGTGAAATCACTTGATCATAGTAAAATATTGGTGGGATTCCGTTCCCCCCGCGGTTGTTTCCCTCATTGGGTTTTTCCGCGTCACCAAAATCTCTTGTGTCATTATTTCGTTTCGTTAATTTTCGTATTCATTTTCTGTGTTAATCTTTATATTGGTTGGCACTTTGACCTACATCACAGTAATTCAACTCGGTAGAAATTTTACCAAAACAATGTGGCGCCCACCGTGGGGCATAGTGCGCATTCCAATATTTAAAATCGTTATCTCGCCACAACAAGCATGTCTGGGACCAAAGCCAACCCTTCCAGTTCTCAGAGCATGCCAGCCCAGTCCAGTGGGACCAGCCCTACTGTGCCCGTTGGTCTCGCAGGACCACCCCTGGTCGTAAGCCAGACCACAGCCCCAAGGGTTGTGGCCCCATCCATCAAACCTCCTCAGGTTCCCAGATCACCCCCTGTGCCTGCTTCCCCAAGGCAGAGCAGAGAGAGCAGCCCTAGCAGGAGTGGAGAAGCCCCGATGCCTGGAGCAAACCAGCAGCCGCAGGCTCCCCGTACAGATCCGATGCAGATGGTGGTCCAGGGAATGAGTGCTTTGCAGGAAGCCATAGAGGACCTGAAGAAGGACAATCTGAACCTGAGAGAGCAGATCGCCGCAGTCACACGCCCAGAGCAGCCGTTCAGAATGTTGCAGCCAGGGCCCGGGCAGACCTTCAATCCCTTCGGGAGAGCAGGGTTGAACCGGCCAATTCCCCAGGAGATCGTTACCAGGCTGGATCTAGGTGTCACCACCCCGAGCAGTGGCCCAGAGATACTGGATCTGGACTCGTCTGTGTTTGGAGCACCGCAGTCCAGACCAGTTCAGCCTGCAGGTAATCCCACACCTTGTTTTCCCCCTGGGACTGATTCTTTGATTTTTTCAGGTACCCCTCCGCAGCCTACCATAGGGCGAACGCCAGAGATCTCAGTAGGAGTAACACCCGTAAACCAGTCCAGCACTGGAGGTTGGCAAGGAGGAGCACCAGCGCAGTCAGCAGTTGGCTGGCATCCAGGACCAGGCTTCAGTTCATCCGTGGCAGCCAATCAACCAGCCGCCGGACCTTGGGGAGGAGCCCCTCCAGGCTTCTTCCCTCCGCCAGTCAACCTGACCTCAGGTCCCTGGGGAGGAGCCCCTCCAGGCTTCTTCCCTCCGCCAGTCAATCTGTTCCCTAGAGCAGGCAGTCTCTCAGACCAGCGCTACCAGGAGTTGAAAGATATGATCACCAAGATACCTAGCATGCCAAGGCCCATGGAGAAAGCTTCCCAGGACAGCTATGCAGATTCACCATTCATCGACAACATTGCCCTTATCAATGTGCCCAAGGGGTTTGTGCCACCAACCATGACATTGTATGATGGTACGGCCGACCCCCTGGACCACATAAATCAGTATAAGCAGAAAATGATGGTGGTGACCGCAACCGGAGCACTTAAGGAGGCTTGCATGTGCAAAGGATTTGGGTCAACCCTATCCGGAGCAGCCCTGCACTGGTTTGTGGGATTGCCTAATCGCAGCATCTCCTCCTTTGGAGATTTGGTTAATGCCTTTAATCAGCAGTTTGCTAGCAGCATGAAACCAGAAAAGCAGACCAGTGATCTGTACCGAATTGTTCAAGGATTCGAGAAAACTACTCGAGATTACCTTACCAGATTCAAAAAAGAGAAAGTTGTCATTCCACATTGTGATGTACCCACTGCCATCGAAGCCTTTCGCAGCGGGTTACATCACGATTCAGACCTGTACAAGCAGTTGACAATGCACCCATGCACTTCCTTTGCTGATGTACAGGCCCAGGCAGTTGCAGCCATGAGGCTGGAAGAGGACGCTGCCTCTAGAAGAAGTACCTATGACACAGAACCTGTGTCTAGGAAAGCACCAGTAGAAAAGAGGGGCGAGAGGCCAAAGCCCTATAGCAAGCCAGTAAGCAAAGTGTCCGAGAGCACTGGTGGTAAAAGCGATGCAGATCCACCTCCGAAAGTCAGTGAGTATGGCTTTACCACCGGGATGGCTGGCCTGCTGAAGGCCCTAAAAGATCTCAAGGGAGTCAGGTGGCCAAAGAAGAAAGAGGAACGACCCAATAACCGCCGTGATACTAGCAAAAGATGTGAATTTCATGATGACATAGGCCATACAACGGATGAATGCTATACCCTCAGGGAGGAGGTCCGATTCCAGTATGACCGAGGCAACTTGGATCATCTGCTCCCAGAGAAGTCCACCAGAGTCAATGCAGCCAGCCAGGTGCAGCCCTCACCAGCTCCTCCTTGCAATAGAATTGTCAATGTCATCACTGGAGGATCAGAGCTGTGTGGGCTCACCTACTCAGCGGCCAAGAGGCGTTTAACTGCAGCAAAGGGGGACAAGCCAGAGTCATCATGCAGAATAGCAAGGCAGGATCTCCCAGCAGTAACTTTTGACGAGACAGATGCAGAAGCTGTACCAGAGCAGCACCATGATGCCCTGATTATCACATTGAACATCAGCAACTGTGAGGTCAGGTTCATGGTAGACACAGGCAGCTCCGTCAACCTGCTAATGCTGGATGCACTAAAGAGCATGGTATTTGACGAGAAGGACCTAACAAAGAAAGCTATTCCCCTGGTCGGATTCAGTGGAGAAACAGCGCATACCCTGGGGGAAATCACCATCCCCACCTACGCCGGAGGGCTGAACAAACAGGTAAGGTACTTAGTTATTGATGGTCCATCTACTTACAACGTTATTCTTGGCAGGCCCTGGATCCACGAAATGCGAGCAATCCCGTCAACGTACCACCAGTGCCTGAAATTTCCTACACCGTGGGGAGTTCAGGAGATACGGGGAGACCAGGAGGAGGCCAAAGATTGCTACAAAGTAGCTCTTAAAAGGACCACCAGACCACCAGCTGCTAGAGCATAACAATTACAGCAACTGCACATCCAGGAGGAGTACATCGAGCCCCAGCAGGCAGAAATCGATGAGGTCCACCTGGATGAGCAGCACCCAGAAAGGATCGTGCTCGTAGGCTCAGAGTGCTCTGGAGATCTGCGCCAGCAGCTCCTCCAGCTGCTCCGAAAGAACGTGGACTGCTTTGTCTGGTCCCACAAAGATATGATTGGCATAGACCCAGAGATCATAACACACAAGCTCAGCATAGATCCAGGATTCAGACCAGTGCAGCAGAGGCGCAGGAAGATCGCAGCAGAAAGACACCAGATCATAAACCAGGAGGTGGATAACCTTCTGGAGGCAGGAAAGATTAGGGAAGTCAGGTACCCAGAATGGCTATCTAATGTAGTGGTGGTACCAAAAAAGAATGGTAAGTGGAGGGTCTGCGTGGATTTCACAAACCTGAATAAGGCCTGCCCCAAGGACCCATTCCCCTTGCCACATATAGATGCTATGGTGGACGCCACTGCAGCCACGAAATGTTAACTTTCCTAGATGCCTGGAGCGGGTACAACCAGATCAAAATGGACCCGGCAGACCAGGAGAAGACAGCATTCAGGTCCGAAAGAGGCATCTACTGCTACAACGTAATGCCCTTCGGTCTTACGAATGCTGGTTCCACATACCAGCGGCTCGTCAATATGATGTTCAAAGACCAGATAGGACGCAATATGGAAGTCTACATAGACGATATGGTGGTCAAATCCAAGCAATCAGCAGACCACACCCAGCACCTGGAGGAAACATTCAACACCCTCCGGAAGTACAAAATGAAGTTAAATCCAGCTAAGTGTACCTTTGGAGTTTCCAGTGGGAAATTCCTGGGGTATATGGTAACACAGAGGGGGATAGAAGCCAGCACATAACAAATAAAAGCAGTTCTGCAACTGGAATCACCCCAAAAGCCCAAAGATGTGCAGCGTCTGACGGGAAGAGTAGCAGCCCTGAGCAGGTTTATCTCCAGATCCTCAGATCGGTGCAGATTATTCTATGATATTCTTAGAAAAAGCCAGAAGTTTGACTGGACACCAGAGCACGAAAAGGCATTCCAGGAATTGAAGCGGTACCTAAGCAGCCCACCCTTGCTATCCAAACCAGAGCAGGGGGAGGTCCTTGATACGTGTCTATTTTATGATGTTTTACATCTATTTTTACACGTATTTGGTCGCTCATTTACTATGTTTTAGCCTTTATTTCCCAGAAATCATGTACTTTCGTATTTTTATGCACTTTTGCAGATTTATGCGGAAAAGAAGCAATTTAGCACCAAATCCGTATCCTCAAGTCTTTTGCTTAATTAGGGAATTAATGGAAAGTCAACTGGAGTCAAAGTCAAGTGCCAAAAGTCAAAACAAGAGAAATCCGAAGATTTCCGTACAGAGGCGGTCGACCGACCACCCAAACGGGTCGGCCGACTAGTCCTGAATTTTAATGAAGCCCAAATTTCAAGGAAGGCCAAAAATAGAAGAAGCCCGGAAGGAAGCGGTCGACCGACCCGAATAGTAGGTCGACCGACCACAGCGGAGGCCCAAACGATTCTTTTTCGGAAATAAAATAGAATTAGAGTCTTTAGGAAACTCTAATCTCTCGCCCTATATAAACTAATCTTATGATTAGGGTTAGAGATCTTTTTTTTATCTATCATCAAGTTTTGCATCGAATCGTCTAGTATCAAGTTTTATCATACTTAGTTTTATTCAAGCTTTAGTTTTGTAATCTTTCAATAGTTCCCAAGCATTCATCAATAAAGTTAGTTTCTTTCTGCCCTAATTCCAAATTGTGGTAATTACTCTTTTAATCTTGCTTTATTATCGTTCTTGTTTTTATTACAATTGTTAAGTTAGAATCCCAAGCTTTATTGAATCTTGCATGCTTAGATTATTTACTATGTTCTCCATGTTTATTCCCAATTTTATAATCATCTTAACAATCATGAGTAGCTAATTTTCATATGTTAGGATGTAGGGGATAAATATGCGTAGGTAGATAAAATTTCAAAGACCGACCTGTAGCAGGACCACGGTCGGCCGACCGGAATAGCTGGTCGGTCGACCGAGGCCGTGGTCGGCCGACTGGAGTAGCTGGTCGGTCGACCACCCGCGTATGTTTTCTTATTTCGTCTTTTCTTGTCAATTATAATATCCTGCAATGAGACCATAAGGAGACTTGTAGGATGTTAGTAATGACCTACCCAAGATTGAAAGATACGGGAAGGGCATTGGCTTACACCTTAAGACGGATAGGTTACTCAAGGCTGAAAGGTATGTGACCTGGGATTTAGGAATCACCCTTATTGTTGACACCCAATAATTGTGAGACCTAGGAACTAATAGCATAGGCCGAAAGGAGCTATTAGGTAGCATAGACCTAAAAAGATATGTTACACCCGCTTACGCAACTGCAATACATGTTGACCTTAGGATTTATTTTACCTTAGCTATTTATTACCCGAACATCCTAGCATCCCTTTTTATTATATTTTATTCTCATCTTTTATTTCTTGTTTTATTTTAATCTTTGCTTTAGACTTAGAAATCAACAATCAAACCTCCAAAATTGTTACCTTAACATTAACACCAAACAATAAACATTCCCCACCTCCTTGTGGTTCGACCCTGACTTTCACTATCTATTGTTAAAGTTAGGAATTATAAATTTTATCTTTGGTACCCTCAACGACGGGCATCAAATTTTGGCGCCGTTGCCGGGGACGTGACGCCAGTGTTTATTGTTTTTTGTTTTTGTTTCCCTTTTTGTTTAAGGAACTTTTTGTTCCTTAAACCTTCTCACCTTTTTCTTGTAGTTTCCATCTTATGCGCAGGTCAGTTCAAGGAGAACTCCTACCACTTGACCTCGAAATTGAGAGAACTCTTAGAGAAAGAAGAAAGCAACTTCTAGCAAATCAGGAAGGAGGTTCACCATCTTCCTTATTTCAAGAAGACTTATTCGAATTACCATCATCTTCACCAAAAACACCACCTTCACAACCAAATTCACCCATCTATCCACCTTCACCAAAAACACCATCTTTTACCTGCTTTCCAGTTTTTCCTTAAGAAGAAGAGAACATGACAGAGGAAGCTACTATTGCCAGTCACTCCATGCCTCAGGCAAAGGACCTATACAAAGGGTTCACTTTACCTGCAGGTACTGGGAAGCCATTCGAGGCCAAGCCTGCCTATATTACTATGGTTGAAAGAAACCAATTTGGAGGCTCGGCCAATGAGGATGCTGCTAAGCATATTGAAATCTTCACAGATTACATATGCTCTATAGCACCCCCAGAAGGAGTAACGCAGGACCAGTTTAAACAGACCATGTTTATCTTCTCCCTTAGGGACTCTGCGAGAGAGTGGTACAGAGATCTTGACCGCACTGCTGCGGGAGTCACAGATTGGAACACCTTGGCCTTAGCATTCTACAGGAAATACTATTCTGCATCAAAGACTAATGCTCTGAGGGCGCAGATTACTAATTTCAAGCAAGGTCCCAATGAAGACTTTAGCGAGGCGTGGGACAGGTTCAAGAGACTTGTTCGATCCATACCACATCACGGATTCGAACAGTGGTTTCTTTGCAACCAGTTCTACAATGGCCTCTATGATGACAACAGGGCCTATTTAGATGCTGCAGCTAATGGGAGATTCCAAGATAATTCAGGAGAGACTAAGGGTCTCAAGTTAATAGAAGATGTTGCTGTGCACCGTGCTGAGCATGGTACTTCCAGAGGAAATCAGAGAAAAAACGAGTACAACCTATCAGCAATTGAGGCCTTGACAGCCAAGTTAGAAAAATTTGAGGCTGCAGGAAAGCTCGATCTAGGGAGTGGAAGCAAGGGAGGAATATACCAAGTGAACGCCGTTCAGGACGGACCCTTTGCTTGTGAGAGGTGCGGTGGAGAAGGGCATGTGTCAAAGTTCTGTACTTCATCTAATGAAACATGTGTCGCTTTTCAGCATTATCGTGGGAACAATTTCTATGACCCAAATAATAACAATGTCCATCCCAACTTAAGGTGGACAAGCCAGAATGTTCAAAACCCACAACACATGTAACCTCAGCAAAATTCCACTTATGTACCCCCACATAAACAAAACTTCCAAAGACCACCTTTCAACCCTCAACCACCTTCTAATCCACCACCCAACACAGATGCTCTTATCCAAAATCTTATTGGGTTGGTACAGAAGGAGTCACAGGCTAGAGAGGCAGGGATGAAGATGTTAGAGTCCCAGATTGCTCAGATCGCGAGCAAGAATGATACTAGGGTTCCGGGTCAACTTCCGACCAAACCAGACCAGAAGAAGGAGACTCTAAACGTCGTAACCCTGCGAAGTGGAGCTAAAGTGGGGGCTGAAAAAGAAAAACAGGCGAGTAGCAGCGAAGGCGGTCGACCGACCGAAAAATCTGGTCGACCGACCACAGATCAGGATCCAGAAATTTTGCCTGAACAGGAAACTGGTCGACCGACCGAAGATTCTGGTCGACCGACCATTGAAGCAGAACCTGAAGTTCCCTTTCGTCCAGATTTGCCGAATAACTTGCGGGATTTCCTTTTCAGGGGTGACAAGACCCCCAGGTTTTTAAAAAGGGCTGCAAATACGGAATCCTCAGCTGCTCCTTTTCCAGAGAGACTCGTGCCTTCAAAGGATCAGGTATCTTTTGACAAATTTAAAGATGTGATTCGTTCATTGAATGTTCAAGTCCCATTTTTAGAATTAGTTCAACAGGTTCCTTCATATCTTAAATTCATGAGACAACTTTTGTCATGAAAGAGGTCTCTAGAAAAGGTTGAATCGGTAGCCCTCACTGAAGAGTCATCCAGTTATTTAACGCATGTCATTGCCCCTCATAAACTAGAAGACCCTGGTAGTTTTTCTGTCCCCTGTAATATAGGAACTTTCCCAGTTAAGAAGGCTCTATGCGACTTAGGTGCTAGTATAAGTGTCATGCCCCTAAGCGTTGCCTTAAAACTAGGAATGACCGAATTTGCAGTGACCAGTATGACAGTCCAGATGGCAGATCGCACATCTATGGAACCTATAGGAGTGTTAGAAAACATCCCTGTCCGTATCGACAGGTTCTTCTTCCCAGTCGACTTTGTAGTTTTGGACATCCCAGAGGATGCCCATATACCTATAATTCTTGGAAGACCCTTTCTTCACACTGCGGGTGCCATTATAGATGTAGGTACTGGGACTCTAACCTTCAAAGTAGGCAAGCATTCTATTATCTATGGACTATCCTATAGGAAGAAGGATGCTATGACCCCCATCACATGTAATGCTATAACTTCTGAGAAGAAGTATGAGGTCATCACTACTTCTCCACCTTTATTACCTGTTCCTGTATCTGTTTTTACACCTCCGCCCCAGATTGGGAGCAATAGGGAGGACACTTCTATTATGACTATTGCAGGAACTGGTTTGGGGAAACCCAAAGTGAAGGAAGCCATCGTCCAGAGGGGAGGAATGGGATGCTTAAGCTATGAAGAGGATGAGGATCCAGACGTCGTGGATAGGGAGGAGAAAAAGAAGAGGAGGCAAGCTCAAGAAGAGAGACCGTCGCAAAGTAGTGTGTTTTGCTACTAAAGCAAAAACCGTGGAGACTACGGCATGTCGTCAGAAGCCGTGGTCGGATATCTTCCGCATCTTTAGCGGATAGTTGTTTTTAAGTTGCAGTTTTAAGACAATTTATTTTATGTTGTGTGAGACTTTTTAATTTTGTTTGCTAGTAGTTTTAGATCCTTTCCTTTATGTTTGAATAGTTAAGACTTTAGAATCTTTTTTGGCATCTCGCGCATTGTTGGGCGCACGTACTTTCTTGTTTTTTTCAGATTTTATGCAGAAACAAAGACCTCCAGGACGCAGAGGGTCGACCGACCAGAAACATCAGTCGGTCGACCAGAGACGCTGTATCGCTGATTTTTCTGTGGTTCACAGGAGGTCGGTCGACCTGTTACATCGGTCGGTCGACCTACTGTCCGCTGCGGTCTTTCGTTTCTCTCCCTTGGAAATCATGAAATTGACTTGGTTACTTGAGTGGCACTGCTGGCCACCAAAACCCCCCAGCTTACGCTGGTTTGGGGAGGTTTTTCTCATACATCTATTAACCCAGTGAGTTCTTTCCAGTTTTTCCTTAGTTTTAATTTCTTTGCATCTTTCCTTTAATTTTCTGAAACCTTTACTTAGGCTAATGCACAATGGGGACATTGTGCGGGTTGGTTTGGGGAATGGTTTCATGTTACATGCATTGCATTTTGTCACACGTTTATTGCATTTCTGTCTTGCATCGTTCTTTTCTTTATTTTCCTTATATATACAAAAATCCAAAGAAATTAAAAAAATTCAAAAAAAAATTCCAAAAAATGCACGTTTATTTTAGCATATAGGTCGAGTCGGAACGATAGTATTTCAAGGATGATTTAGCTATCTTACATGTTTATATCTTTACCTTGCCTTGTCAACTCGTTTTAGTATAAGAGTCTTTCGCATATCTACGAGTTTTTGTCAACTTGCATATCTTGAGACTTGACTTATACCTTGGCAACCTACTATACATTCTAAGGTTTAGAGCTTATTTCCTGGTTTCATTCTTAAACCAGTTGTCTAGGATGTGAGTAGTACTCCCCTTGGAACATGTTACATCAATATGCATAAACATGAACTTGAATTGCTATATACTTGTTTTACTATCTCGTTTTGTGAGTCTTGATACGTGCATTTGGGATCCCTTTTCTCATATTTACCCATAAGCCTTACATAGCCAGAATTGCCTTTTTATTCCCCCAAAACTACATCCCATACTTAGCCTACCCTTCCAAGCTAGTATTTGTGGTCATTGGATTGTATTTTTGAGGCATCTTGGTTTGTATGCTATCTTGAACAAAAAGAGAAAAGAAAGAAAGAAAAGAAGAAGAACAGAAAGATCCAAAAAAAGGAAAAAAAAAGGAAAGAAGAAAAACGAAAAAAGTCAAAAAACAAACAGAGCCAGTCGACCGACCACTTTAATAGGTCGGCCGACCACCTGGCAGAATCAAAATGCAAATTTCGTTCCAAAAATCCCTTTCTTTTATATGTTATCACTCCCGTACTTCATTCAAAATATTTGGGAGTCCTTTCTTATATATAATGTGAGAGTTGTGCTACAAAAGAGCACCTTCTTAATATCAAAAATTGTGAATTATGTTGTTGGGAAACGGTTTTACTAGCTTGGCTACTAACCCCACATACCCAAAAACATCTTAACCACTTTTTACCTTTTACCTCACATATCTTTCATTGCCCCAATTGCGTATATCTAGGCCATTTAAATGAGATTGTTATACAAAGTTGTAGAATTCTTGTTCATGTTAGATTGCAGGCATGTTTTCATGGGTCGCAGTTAGGTGAGTATCTCTACAAAATTACTTCTTTCTATCTTTTACTTATACTCACCCTTTGCTTCATGAGTGTCTCGAGCGTACCGCGAGAGTCCATAGTATAAAGTCTCTATAGTCTCTAGTGTTGCAAGTTTGACGACACTATAACTCGTTTGCATGATTTATATACTTTCTCATTTTGTTCTTGGCATTGGTATAGGCTTACAATTAAATTTCGCTCTGAGATTGAAATCGTTCCATTAGTTAGAATCGAGTCTATTTCTTGCTTGAGGGCAAGCAAGGGTTTGGTTTGGGGAATTTGATACGTGTCTATTTTATGATGTTTTACATCTATTTTTACACGTATTTGGTCGCTCATTTACTATGTTTTAGCCTTTATTTCCCACAAATCGTGTACTTTCGTATTTTTATGCACTTTTGCAGATTTATGCGGAAAAGAAGCAATTTAGCACCAAATCCGTATCCTCAAGTCTTTTGCTTAATTAGGGAATTAATGGAAAGTCAACTGGAGTCAAAGTCAAGTGCCAAAAGTCAAAACAAGAGAAATCCGAAGATTTCCGTACAGAGGCGGTCGACCGACCACCCAAACGGGTCGGCCGACCAGTCCTGAATTTTAATGAAGCCCAAATTTCAAGGAAGGCCAAAAATAGAAGAAGCCCAGAAGGAAGCGGTCGACCGACCCGAATAGTAGGTCGACCGACCACAGCGGAGGCCCAAACGATTCTTTTTCGGAAATAAAATAGAATTAGAGTCTTTAGGAAACTCTAATCTCTCGCCCTATATAAACTAATCTTATGATTAGGGTTAGAGATCTTTTTTTTATCTATCATCAAGTTTTGCATCGAATCGTCTAGTATCAAGTTTTATCATACTTAGTTTTATTCAAGCTTTAGTTTTGTAATCTTTCAATAGTTCCCAAGCATTCATCAATAAAGTTAGTTTCTTTCTGCCCTAATTCCAAATTGTGGTAATTACTCTTTTAATCTTGCTTTATTATCGTTCTTGTTTTTATTACAATTGTTAAGTTAGAATCCCAAGCTTTATTGAATCTTGCATGCTTAGATTATTTACTATGTTCTCCATGTTTATTCCCAATTTTATAATCATCTTAACAATCATGAGTAGCTAATTTTCATATGTTAGGATGTAGGGGATAAATATGCGTAGGTAGATAAAATTTCAAAGACCGACCTGTAGCAGGACCACGGTCGGCCGACCGGAATAGCTGGTCGGTCGACCGAGGCCGTGGTCGGCCGACTGGAGTAGCTGGTCGGTCGACCACCCGCGTATGTTTTCTTATTTCGTCTTTTCTTGTCAATTATAATATCCTGCAATGAGACCATAAGGAGACTTGTAGGATGTTAGTAATGACCTACCCAAGATTGAAAGATACGGGAAGGGCATTGGCTTACACCTTAAGACGGATAGGTTACTCAAGGCTGAAAGGTATGTGACCTGGGATTTAGGAATCACCCTTATTGTTGACACCCAATAATTGTGAGACCTAGGAACTAATAGCATAGGCCGAAAGGAGCTATTAGGTAGCATAGACCTAAAAAGATATGTTACACCCCCTTACGCAACTGCAATACATGTTGACCTTAGGATTTATTTTACCTTAGCTATTTATTACCCGAACATCCTAGCATCCCTTTTTATTATATTTTATTCTCATCTTTTATTTCTTGTTTTATTTTAATCTTTGCTTTAGACTTAGAAATCAACAATCAAACCTCCAAAATTGTTACCTTAACATTAACACCAAACAATAAACATTCCCCACCTCCTTGTGGTTCGACCCTGACTTTCACTATCTATTGTTAAAGTTAGGAATTATAAATTTTATCTTTGGTACCCTCAACGACGTGCATCAAATTTTGGCGCCGTTGCCGGGGACGTGACGCCAGTGTTTATTGTTTTTTGTTTTTGTTTCCCTTTTTGTTTAAGGAACTTTTTGTTCCTTAAACCTTCTCACCTTTTTCTTGTAGTTTCCATCTTATGCGCAGGTCAGTTCAAGGAGAACTCCTACCACTTGACCTCGAAATTGAGAGAACTCTTAGAGAAAGAAGAAAGCAACTTCTAGCAAATCAGGAAGGAGGTTCACCATCTTCCTTATTTCAAGAAGACTTATTCGAATTACCATCATCTTCACCAAAAACACCACCTTCACAACCAAATTCACCCATCTATCCACCTTCACCAAAAACACCATCTTTTACCTGCTTTCCAGTTTTTCCTTAAGAAGAAGAGAACATGACAGAGGAAGCTACTATTGCCAGTCACTCCATGCCTCAGGCAAAGGACCTATACAAAGGGTTCACTTTACCTGCAGGTACTGGGAAGCCATTCGAGGCCAAGCCTGCCTATATTACTATGGTTGAAAGAAACCAATTTGGAGGCTCGGCCAATGAGGATGCTGCTAAGCATATTGAAATCTTCACAGATTACATATGCTCTATAGCACCCCCAGAAGGAGTAACGCAGGACCAGTTTAAACAGACCATGTTTATCTTCTCCCTTAGGGACTCTGCGAGAGAGTGGTACAGAGATCTTGACCGCACTGCTGCGGGAGTCACAGATTGGAACACCTTGGCCTTAGCATTCTACAGGAAATACTATTCTGCATCAAAGACTAATGCTCTGAGGGCGCAGATTACTAATTTCAAGCAAGGTCCCAATGAAGAATTTAGCGAGGCGTGGGACAGGTTCAAGAGACTTGTTCGATCCATACCACATCACGGATTCGAACAGTGGTTTCTTTGCAACCAGTTCTACAATGGCCTCTATGATGACAACAGGGCCTATTTAGATGCTGCAGCTAATGGGAGATTCCAAGATAATTCAGGAGAGACTAAGGGTCTCAAGTTAATAGAAGATGTTGCTGTGCACCGTGCTGAGCATGGTACTTCCAGAGGAAATCAGAGAAAAAACGAGTACAACCTATCAGCAATTGAGGCCTTGACAGCCAAGTTAGAAAAATTTGAGGCTGCAGGAAAGCTCGATCTAGGGAGTGGAAGCAAGGGAGGAATATACCAAGTGAACGCCGTTCAGGACGGACCCTTTGCTTGTGAGAGGTGCGGTGGAGAAGGGCATGTGTCAAAGTTCTGTACTTCATCTAATGAAACATGTGTCGCTTTTCAGCATTATCGTGGGAACAATTTCTATGACCCAAATAATAACAATGTCCATCCCAACTTAAGGTGGACAAGCCAGAATGTTCAAAACCCACAACACATGTAACCTCAGCAAAATTCCACTTATGTACCCCCACATAAACAAAACTTCCAAAGACCACCTTTCAACCCTCAACCACCTTCTAATCCACCACCCAACACAGATGCTCTTATCCAAAATCTTATTGGGTTGGTACAGAAGGAGTCACAGGCTAGAGAGGCAGGGATGAAGATGTTAGAGTCCCAGATTGCTCAGATCGCGAGCAAGAATGATACTAGGGTTCCGGGTCAACTTCCGACCAAACCAGACCAGAAGAAGGAGACTCTAAACGTCGTAACCCTGCGAAGTGGAGCTAAAGTGGGGGCTGAAAAAGAAAAACAGGCGAGTAGCAGCGAAGGCGGTCGACCGACCGAAAAATCTGGTCGACCGACCACAGATCAGGATCCAGAAATTTTGCCTGAACAGGAAACTGGTCGACCGACCGAAGATTCTGGTCGACCGACCATTGAAGCAGAACCTGAAGTTCCCTTTCGTCCAGATTTGCCGAATAACTTGCGGGATTTCCTTTTCAGGGGTGACAAGACCCCCAGGTTTTTAAAAAGGGCTGCAAATACGGAATCCTCAGCTGCTCCTTTTCCAGAGAGACTCGTGCCTTCAAAGGATCAGGTATCTTTTGACAAATTTAAAGATGTGATTCGTTCATTGAATGTTCAAGTCCCATTTTTAGAATTAGTTCAACAGGTTCCTTCATATCTTAAATTCATGAGACAACTTTTGTCACGAAAGAGGTCTCTAGAAAAGGTTGAATCAGTAGCCCTCACTGAAGAGTCATCCAGTTATTTAACGCATGTCATTGCCCCTCATAAACTAGAAGACCCTGGTAGTTTTTCTGTCCCCTGTAATATAGGAACTTTCCCAGTTAAGAAGGCTCTATGCGACTTAGGTGCTAGTATAAGTGTCATGCCCCTAAGCGTTGCCTTAAAACTAGGAATGACCGAATTTGCAGTGACCAGTATGACAGTCCAGATGGCAGATCGCACATCTATGGAACCTATAGGAGTGTTAGAAAACATCCCTGTCCGTATCGACAGGTTCTTCTTCCCAGTCCACTTTGTAGTTTTGGACATCCCAGAGGATGCCCATATACCTATAATTCTAGGAAGACCCTTTCTTCACACTGCGGGTGCCATTATAGATGTAGGTACTGGGACTCTAACCTTCAAAGTAGGCAAGCATTCTATTATCTATGGACTATCCTATAGGAAGAAGGATGCTATGACCCCCATCACATGTAATGCTATAACTTCTGAGAAGAAGTATGAGGTCATCACTACTTCTCCACCTTTATTACCTGTTCCTGTATCTGTTTTTACACCTCCGCCCCAGATAGGGAGCAATAGGGAGGACACTTCTATTATGACTATTGCAGGAACTGGTTTGGGGAAACCCAAAGTGAAGGAAGCCATCGTCCAGAGGGGAGGAATGGGATGCTTAAGCTATGAAGAGGATGAGGATCCAGACGTCGTGGATAGGGAGGAGAAAAAGAAGAGGAGGCAAGCTCAAGAAGAGAGACCGTCGCAAATACTTTGCGACGGCGGAAAGAAGATGTGTTTTGCTACTAAAGCAAAAACCGTGGAGACTACGGCATGTCGTCAGAAGCCGTGGTCGGATATCTTCCGCATCTTTAGCGGATAGTTGTTTTTAAGTTGCAGTTTTAAGACAATTTATTTTATGTTGTGTGAGACTTTTTAATTTTGTTTGCTAGTAGTTTTAGATCCTTTCCTTTATGTTTGAATAGTTAAGACTTTAGAATCTTTTTTGGCATCTCGCGCATTGTTGGGCGCACGTACTTTCTTGTTTTTTTCAGATTTTATGCAGAAACAAAGACCTCCAGGACGCAGAGGGTCGACCGACCAGAAACATCAGTCGGTCGACCAGAGACGCTGTATCGCTGATTTTTCTGTGGTTCACAGGAGGTCGGTCGACCTGTTACATCGGTCGGTCGACCTACTGTCCGCTGCGGTCTTTCGTTTCTCTCCCTTGGAAATCATGAAATTGACTTGGTTACTTGAGTGGCACTGCTGGCCACCAAAACCCCCCAGCTTACGCTGGTTTGGGGAGGTTTTTCTCATACATCTATTAACCCAGTGAGTTCTTTCCAGTTTTTCCTTAGTTTTAATTTCTTTGCATCTTTCCTTTAATTTTCTGAAACCTTTACTTAGGCTAATGCACAATGGGGACATTGTGCGGGTTGGTTTGGGGAATGGTTTCATGTTACATGCATTGCATTTTGTCACACGTTTATTGCATTTCTGTCTTGCATCGTTCTTTTCTTTATTTTCCTTATATATACAAAAATCCAAAGAAATTAAAAAAATTCAAAAAAAAATTCCAAAAAATGCACGTTTATTTTAGCATATAGGTCGAGTCGGAACGATAGTATTTCAAGGATGATTTAGCTATCTTACATGTTTATATCTTTACCTTGCCTTGTCAACTCGTTTTAGTATAAGAGTCTTTCGCATATCTACGAGTTTTTGTCAACTTGCATATCTTGAGACTTGACTTATACCTTGGCAACCTACTATACATTCTAAGGTTTAGAGCTTATTTCCTGGTTTCATTCTTAAACCAGTTGTCTAGGATGTGAGTAGTACTCCCCTTGGAACATGTTACATCAATATGCATAAACATGAACTTGAATTGCTATATACTTGTTTTACTATCTCGTTTTGTGAGTCTTGATACGTGCATTTGGGATCCCTTTTCTCATATTTACCCATAAGCCTTACATAGCCAGAATTGCCTTTTTATTCCCCCAAAACTACATCCCATACTTAGCCTACCCTTCCAAGCTAGTATTTGTGGTCATTGGATTGTATTTTTGAGGCATCTTGGTTTGTATGCTATCTTGAACAAAAAGAGAAAAGAAAGAAAGAAAAGAAGAAGAACAGAAAGATCCAAAAAAAGGAAAAAAAAAGGAAAGAAGAAAAACGAAAAAAGTCAAAAAACAAACAGAGCCAGTCGACCGACCACTTTAATAGGTCGGCCGACCACCTGGCAGAATCAAAATGCAAATTTCGTTCCAAAAATCCCTTTCTTTTATATGTTATCACTCCCGTACTTCATTCAAAATATTTGGGAGTCCTTTCTTATATATAATGTGAGAGTTGTGCTACAAAAGAGCACCTTCTTAATATCAAAAATTGTGAATTATGTTGTTGGGAAACGGTTTTACTAGCTTGGCTACTAACCCCACATACCCAAAAACATCTTAACCACTTTTTACCTTTTACCTCACATATCTTTCATTGCCCCAATTGCGTATATCTAGGCCATTTAAATGAGATTGTTATACAAAGTTGTAGAATTCTTGTTCATGTTAGATTGCAGGCATGTTTTCATGGGTCGCAGTTAGGTGAGTATCTCTACAAAATTACTTCTTTCTATCTTTTACTTATACTCACCCTTTGCTTCATGAGTGTCTCGAGCGTACCGCGAGAGTCCATAGTATAAAGTCTCTATAGTCTCTAGTGTTGCAAGTTTGACGACACTATAACTCGTTTGCATGATTTATATACTTTCTCATTTTGTTCTTGGCATTGGTATAGGCTTACAATTAAATTTCGCTCTGAGATTGAAATCGTTCCATTAGTTAGAATCGAGTCTATTTCTTGCTTGAGGGCAAGCAAGGGTTCGGTTTGGGGAATTTGATACGTGTCTATTTTATGATGTTTTACATCTATTTTTACACGTATTTGGTCGCTCATTTACTATGTTTTAGCCTTTATTTCCCACAAATCGTGTACTTTCGTATTTTTATGCACTTTTGCAGATTTATGCGGAAAAGAAGCAATTTAGCACCAAATCCGTATCCTCAAGTCTTTTGCTTAATTAGGGAATTAATGGAAAGTCAACTGGAGTCAAAGTCAAGTGCCAAAAGTCAAAACAAGAGAAATCCGAAGATTTCCGTACAGAGGCGGTCGACCGACCACCCAAACGGGTCGGCCGACCAGTCCTGAATTTTAATGAAGCCCAAATTTCAAGGAAGGCCAAAAATAGAAGAAGCCCAGAAGGAAGCGGTCGACCGACCCGAATAGTAGGTCGACCGACCACAGCGGAGGCCCAAACGATTCTTTTTCGGAAATAAAATAGAATTAGAGTCTTTAGGAAACTCTAATCTCTCGCCCTATATAAACTAATCTTATGATTAGGGTTAGAGATCTTTTTTTTATCTATCATCAAGTTTTGCATCGAATCGTCTAGTATCAAGTTTTATCATACTTAGTTTTATTCAAGCTTTAGTTTTGTAATCTTTCAATAGTTCCCAAGCATTCATCAATAAAGTTAGTTTCTTTCTGCCCTAATTCCAAATTGTGGTAATTACTCTTTTAATCTTGCTTTATTATCGTTCTTGTTTTTATTACAATTGTTAAGTTAGAATCCCAAGCTTTATTGAATCTTGCATGCTTAGATTATTTACTATGTTCTCCATGTTTATTCCCAATTTTATAATCATCTTAACAATCATGAGTAGCTAATTTTCATATGTTAGGATGTAGGGGATAAATATGCGTAGGTAGATAAAATTCGAAAGACCGACCTGTAGCAGGACCACGGTCGGCCGACCGGAATAGCTGGTCGGTCGACCGAGGCCGTGGTCGGCCGACAAGAGTGGCTGGTCGGTCGACCACCCGCGTATGTTTTCTTATTTCGTCTTTTCTTGTCAATTATAATATCCTGCAATGAGACCATAAGGAGACTTGTAGGATGTTAGTAATGACCTACCCAAGATTGAAAGATACGGGAAGGGCATTGGTTTACACCTTAAGACGGATAGGTTACTCAAGGCTGAAAGGTATGTGACCTGGGATTTAGGAATCACCCTTATTGTTGACACCCAATAATTGTGAGACCTAGGAACTAATAGCATAGGCCGAAAGGAGCTATTAGGTAGCATAGACCTAAAAAGATATGTTACACCCCCTTACGCAACTGCAATACATGTTGACCTTAGGATTTATTTTACCTTAGCTATTTATTACCCGAACATCCTAGCATCCCTTTTTATTATATTTTATTCTCATCTTTTATTTCTTGTTTTATTTTAATCTTTGCTTTAGACTTAGAAATCAACAATCAAACCCCCAAAATTGTTACCTTAACATTAACACCAAACAATAAACATTCCCCACCTCCTTGTGGTTCGACCCTGACTTTCACTATCTATTGTTAAAGTTAGGAATTATAAATTTTATCTTTGGTACCCTCAACGACGGGCATCAGTCCTGCTCCTGTACCTCTCAGTAACCGAAGCAGCAGTAAGTGCAGTTCTGGTCCGATAGCACGAAGGGGCCCAGCACCCGGTGTACTACGTCAGCAAATCATTACTGCCAGCAGAAGCAAGGTATACCTCACTTGAGAAACTAGTATTGGCATTGGTCACAGCATCCTATGAGCTGCGTCCGTACATTGAGTCTCATACCATCTCAGTGGTTACCAATCACCCACTCAAGACGGTTATGAGAAAGCCAGAATTATCAGGACGAATGGATAAGTGGTTTGTGCACCTCAGTGGCTATGATCTCCAGTTTGAACCACGCACAACCATAAAGTCACAAGCCCTTGCAGACTTTGTCTCCGATTTCAGCCCGGCACTCCAGACCCAAGCAGAGCAGGAAATCCTGCACCTACACCAGGGTGCCAAACCAGGCACCTGGGAGTTACGAGTAGATGGAGCTTCAAACGCCAGAGTGTCCGGAGTTGGGTTGATCCTCCGATCACCAGAAGGGGATCTAGTCACCCAAGCAGTCTGATGTGAGTTCAAGACCACAAATAATGTGGCTGAGTATGAAGCCCTAGTCCTGGGACTGCAACTGGCCCTGGATATGGGAATCAACCATGTTAGTGTATACAGCGATTCACAACTAATTGTGAACCATGTCAATGGAGCATACGAAGCAAGAGACCCCACAATGGTGGCCTACTTGTGTATAGCAAAGGAGTTAATCAGCAGATTCGAGGAATTCTGCATCCAGCAAGTACCCAGAGAGCAGAACGCAGAAGCAGATGCACTGGCCACCCTAGGCTCAACCTTCAAACCAGCCGACGTAGCCAGTATTCCAATCACCCATGTCCTCAAACCAGCCATTCCAGGACCAGATTCGAACCAGGAGGAGCTACCTATCTGCAGCAACAACCCAGACCAGGAGTCAGAACAAGACTAGCGGAAGCCATACCTGGACTGGTTGCAGCATGACATCCAGCCCAGCAGTAAGAAAGAAGCGCGCAGTTTCAGGATGAAGGCTTCCAGATTCCTACTGATTGATGGAATCCTGTTCCGGAAATCATTAGCAGGGCCATATCTGCGATGCCTGGACCAGACTGAGGCGCAGACAGTCCTGCATGACCTCCATAGCGGAGACTGTGGAAATCATGCAGGAGGAAGAAGCCTGTCCAATAGAGCCCTCAGAATGGGATACTTCTGGCCCACAATGCGCAAAGATGCGAAGGAGTATGCAAGGAAATGTGACGCCTGTCAAAGGCACGCATCTGTCAATCACCAACCAGCAGAGCCTCTGCACCCGATCATATCCCCATGGCCTTTTATGAAGTGGGGGATGGATATTGTGGGACCTCTCCCCAGAGCACCAGGAAACAAGATGTATATGCTGGCCATGACAGATTACTTTTCTAAATGGATCGAAGCAGAATCATTCACCCAGACCACCGAAGCACAGGTCATCTCTTTTATTAAGCGCAATATATTCACCAGATTTGGCATACCTTCAGAAATAATATGTGACAATGGTTCCCAATTCATTGGGAAGAAAACCGAGGCTTTCTGTGCTGGGTGGAGTGTATCACTCCAGAAATCTACCCCCAGGAACCCCCAGTCCAATGGACAAGCTGAGTCTAGTAATAAGATCATCATTGAGAATATGAAAAAGAAACTACAAGAAATGGGAGGGAAATGGGCAGAGGAACTTCCTCTGGTCCTTTGGGCTAACAGAACTACTCCAAAAGTAGCAACAGGTCAGTCCCCCTTCAGCCTTGTCTTCGGAGCAGAAGCGGTAATTCCTTCTGAGGTCAAAGTCTCAACCCACAGGTACGGGTGTATAACTGAGGGCCAGAACCAAGTGGAATTGGCCAGTGGCCTGGACACTGTTGATGAACTCAGGACCAGTGCCTACGTCAGAATGGCCTCATACAAGCAGATGGTGGCTCGAAGCTACAACAAAAATGTCAGGATCAGAACCCTGCAAGTAGGAGATCTGGTCCTGAGAAAGGTGTTCCAGAATACCAAAAACCGACAAGCTGGAAAGTTTGCTTACAACTGGGAGGGCCCATACCAAGTGGAGAGCATAGTTGGTAATGGGGCCTACAGGCTAATGACAATGGAAGGGGAAATGATACCCAGATCATGGAATATACTTCATTTAAAAAAGTATATCATCTAAAGGTGCCTCCACCAGATCAGAGCAGCTCCCTTAGACTCAGGTTCTACTTTGTATAAAGTTTACTCTGGTTCAGCTTAAAGTTTTGTCTTATCTTTATATTTTTATAAACCTAAGTTTAGAATGATATCTTGCCTTTATATTTTTTAACCTAAGTTTAGTAATCTAGGTCTTATAATTTCAAACCTTGGTGCATTTTTCAATTTTTAAGTCTTTTAAAAGGAAAAATTTCATTACTTATCTTCTGGACCAGAATTTACTTATCCTAGTGGACTGACCTAAAGAGGAAATCTGCACTGATCGCAGGAGAACCTAAGTCAAGCCTGGCACCCTAGTATAGGGATGGGTATATAAAACACCAGGCCAGCACACCAAAACAGCGATGGCCAAAACACAAACGAAACATGCATGTACAAAAGAAAACGCCAGAAAAACGGCAAGAAACCAACAGATAGAGCAAAACCCCATACAACGGGGGTCATACGATTAAAAGAAAGGCTGCCCAAGGCAGCCCCAAAGCAGCATTGTTTTTACTGGTCCACCCGGACCAGCAGCAAAAAGTTACAACAAAAGCCCATGTAGGGGGACCAAAAGTTCACGAAACAAAATATTAACGCCCATAACAGGGCCCAGCAGACAAATTTTAAAACCTACTCATCAGGAGCAGGTCCAGCAGCAGCAGCAACATCAGCACTGGTGGGGCCAGAGGACACCTCCTCTCCAGCATCTTGGGACCCCACCAAACCCTCTTCTTCATCATCCGAAAGCAGATCCATGTTCAGGCCATCAGGGAAATCTGCAGCAAAGGCCTCCTCCAGAGCAGACAAGTCCCAGGTAGTATGACTACCCTCCTAGAACTCCTTCACACAATTAATCCGGGTTTCAGCAGCAGTATAGGAGACAGCCTCGATCAAAGCTTTCTGCAGACCAGCCTTTTTGTGCTCCAGGGCCTCTACCTTCAGAACCAGATCAGCCTCTGAGGCTAAGGCCCGCTCCAGTTTAGACTGAGCTGCGGCCAACTGATTCTGAGAGGCTTCCTCCTGAGCCTTAAGCTTTTCCTGGCCCATACTTATCTCCCAACGAAAGTGCTCAACAGCCTGCCTTAGATTCGCCCTCAGGATCTCCTCCGACTTCAGCTTCACCGCCATCTCCTGCATCCTCTCCACAGCATCATCATGAGCCGCCTTCATACGCTGAAAATCCGCCAGCAAAGCCTCACTCTGCTGATTGGCACACAACGCCAGCTCCAAAGCCTAAAGCACACCAAATCAAGTACGATATAAAAAAAATAAAAAAATAAAAAGAGAAAAAGAAAAAAAGAAAAAACTTCAAAAGGTCTACCTCAAAGGAAACCTCAGCAACGTGCTTGGTCAGGTCCTGAAAAGGACGTTTCTTCAGAATAGAGGCAGAGGCGGGGAATAGCAAAGAGTTCAGAGTAGGCCAGAGCTTGGTTTTGGATCCTCCAAAACCTCCAGGGCTCTCTAGTTGCAGAGGAGGAATGGAGGACTCACCAGAGGATGTCCGAGGCAGTGGCTCCAAGATAGGCTTGAAACCAGGAGTAGGAATGGTAGGAGGAATCACAAGAGGAGACGGGTCAGTGAAGGGAGTCTCAGGAACCGATTCCTGGACTAGATCAATAGTATCAACCTCAATCGGGGCAGCCTGGGACCCAGTTCCCGCAGGGCTCCCCTCAACAATCTCAATCTTCTTTTTCTTTGAGGACCCCGCGTCCCCAGGAGTAAATCTTTTTCTGCGCAACTGCATAACTCTGCTAACATCAACCCTGGCCTTGCCTGGAAAAATAAAACAACGCAAAATCAGAGCAGATCAAATGCAGCCCTACTCAAAAAGAAAACCAAGCAGAAATCCTACCCTCCTTATTCACCGCCGGAACAGCAGAGTCCTGGACCAGCTTGGAGAAAGACCTCTCCTCCGCAGGAAGGTCCAGGAGCTTGGCCTTAGAAGCGACAGGGTGTGTAGATTCAGGAAGCTTAGCCAAGCTGTTCCCTGAAGAAGTAAATCAGGTATCAGAATACAAACATGCAACACCAAGAGAAAATTCGAAGAGACAAACTCAGAAGCAGAAAACGTACCCTCAATTTGCTGCCACTCAGAGAATATGTAGTCCGAGGAGGTAGGCAATGTGTCAATCTTAATAAAGATGAAGCGGGTGAACCATTTGCTGTCATCCAGAGTAGTGGGGAAGACAATAGCAGAAGGCATGTTGTCATGACCACGAATTGTACACTGGGAATGACCCAAGGAACGTGGGTTAAACCACTGGCCCAGATCCGCCAGCCCAATGTTCAAACCACGCTCTCGGTTCAGGGCACAAATACTAAGCAGAATACGCCTTGCATGTGGGGCAACCTGACACATGGCTAGCTTGGTTAATTTTAAGAAATCAACAATGAGATCAGGAAAGGGGAACCTTAGACCCAAGCGGAAGGGATATTCATAGAAGCAGGTCCACCCCTCCCTCGCAAAGTCCGCCTTCTCGCCGGCGAGGGGGAAGTGGTAGACAACCCCATCCGGGAAGCCAAATCTGACCTTGATCAAGGCAGCATGGGACTCATCAAAGGCAGAATCGCAGAGATATCAAGGAGCCAGCAACTTCTGTGATAGAAAGGGCCCAGAATAGACCCCCAGAGCAGGGGAAGAGCCAGATGAGCAACCAGTGGGAGTAGCAGCGGAAGAGCAGGGAGCAGACATTGTGTAATTTCGAGAGTTGGAGTAAAAAAAAATTTACTGCAAAATAAAATGAGGACGAGCAAGAAAGAAGTGAAAGAAGTAAAGGAAGATAAATTTTGAAGATGGTAAAAGTGACAAAGTTGGGTGAAAGGCAATTTATAGAGGAAGTGGACGGTAGAAAGTAAAGAGTAAATTTTGAATTTAAAAGTTGAAAGTAAATGCAAGTGGGAAGTTGAAATAGTTGAGGGGACATCCCATTAATGGGTGGTTGAAAAAGCAGCCTAGTGGGTAGCCTACGTAAGCAGCATCAGCAGTCCCTAAACAAACCATACAAATTCCGGAAGCACACTTGAAAACAGAGTAAAATTCCAGCCCAATTGAAGCCAAGTTAGGCAGAAATTTGGGGGAAATTGTTTAGCACAAAAATCCCTATCTCACTATTGGGCCCGAAAGAAAAATAAGAGGGATAAGCAGCCCGCCACAGGAGCAGACCAGACGCAGAAAAGAGTCGTTGGAGTAGGAGAATGGGTCAAAACCCTAAAGGGATATTCCCCTACATTCCCTCCTACAAACCAGGACCAGAACAGAATTGGTTATGCACAAATCCGCAACTATAAAAGGGAAGACTAGGGCATTTTTTTTATTCACCCCGTTCATACGTTGTAAACTTACTACTTACACAAACACTTGTACTCATACAAAGCAGTGAAATCACTTGATCATAGTAAAATATTGGTGGGATTCCGTTCCCCCCGCGGTTGTTTCCCTCATTGGGTTTTTCCGCGTCACCAAAATCTCTTGTGTCATTATTTCGTTTCGTTAATTTTCGTATTCATTTTCTGCGTTAATCTTTATATTGGTTGGCACTTAGACCTACATCACAGTAATTCAACTCGGTAGAAATTTTACCAAAACAATTTGGCGGCCACCGTGGGGCATAGTGCGCATTCCAATATTTAAAATCGTTATCTCGCCACAACAAGCATGTATAGGACCAAAGCCAACCCTTCCAGTTCTCAGAGCATGCCAGCCCAGTCCAGTGGGACCAACCCTACTGTGCCCGTTGGTCTCGCAGGACCACCCCTGGTCGTAAGCCAGACCACAGCCCCAAGGGTTGTGGCCCCATCCAGCAAACCTCCTCAGGTTCCCAGATCACCCCCTGTGCCTGCTTCCCCAAGGCAGAGCAGAGAGAGCAGCCCTAGCAGGAGTGGAGAAGCCCAGATGCCTGGAGCAAGCTAGCAGCCGCAGGCTCCCCGTACAGATCCGATGCAGATGGTGGTCCAGGGAATGAGTGCTTTGCAGGAAGCCATAGAGGACCTGAAGAAGGACAATCTGAACCTGAGAGAGCAGATCGCCGCAGTCACACGCCCAGAGCAGCCGTTCAGAATGTTGCAGCCAGGGCCTGGGCAGACCTTCAATCCCTTCAGGAGAGCAGGGTTGAACCGGCCAATTCCCCAGGAGATCGTTACCAGGCTGGATCTAGGTATCACCACCCCGAGCAGTGGCCCAGAGATACTGAATCTGGACTCGTCTGTGTTTGGAGCACCGCAGTCCAGACCAGTTCAGCCTGCAGGTAATCCCACACCTTGTTTTCCCCCTGGGACTGATTCTTTGATTTTTTTAGGTACCCCTCCGCAGCCTACCATAGGGCGAACGCCAGAGATCTCAGTAGGAGTAACACCCGTAAACCAGTCCAGCACTAGAGGGTGGCAAGGAGGAGCACCAGCGCAGTCAGCAGTTGGCTGGCATCCAGGACCAGGCTTCAGTTCATCCGTGGCAGCCAATCAACCAGCCGCCGGACCTTGGGGAGGAGCCCCTCCAGGCTTCTTCCCTCCGCCAGTCAACCTGACCTCAGGTCCCTGGGGAGGAGCCCCTCCAGGCTTCTTCCCTCCGCCAGTCAATCTGTTCCCTGGAGCAGGCAGTCTCTCAGACCAGCGCTACCAGGAGTTGAAAGATATGATCACCAAGATACCTAGCATGCCAAGGCCCATGGAGAAAGCTTCCCAGGACAGCTATGCAGATTCACCATTCATCGACAACATTGCCCTTATCAATGTGCCCAAGGGGTTTGTGCCACCAACCATGACATTGTATGATGGTACGGCCGACCCCCTGGACCACATAAATCAGTATAAGCAGAAAATGATGGTGGTGACCGCAACCGGAGCACTTAAGGAGGCTTGCATGTGCAAAGGATTTGGGTCAACCCTATCCGGAGCAGCCCTGCACTGGTTTGTGGGATTGCCTAATCGCAACATCTCCTCCTTTGCAGATTTGGTTAATGCCTTTAATCAGCAGTTTGCTAGCAGCATGAAACCAGAAAAGCAGACCAGTGATCTGTACCGAATTGTTCAAGGATTCGAGGAAACTACTCGAGATTACCTTACCAGATTCAAAAAAGAGAAAGTTGCCATTCCACATTGTGATGTACCCACTGCCATCGAAGCCTTTCGCAGGGGGTTACATCACGATTCAGACCTGTACAAGCAGTTGACAATGCACCCATGCACTTCCTTTGCTGATGTACAGGCCCAGGCAGTTGCAGCCATGAGGCTGGAAGAGGACGCTGCCTCTAGAAGAAGTACCTATGACACAGAACCTGTGTCTAGGAAAGCACCAGTAGAAAAGAGGGGCGAGAGGCCAAAGCCCTATAGCAAGCCAGTAAGCAAAGTGTCCGAGAGCACTGGTGGTAAAAGCGATGCAGATCCACCTCCGAAAGTCAGTGAGTATGGCTTTACCACCGGGATGGCTGGCCTGCTGAAGGCCCTGAAAGATCTCAAGGGAGTTAGGTGGCCAAAGAAGAAAGAGGAACGACCCAATGACCGCCGTGATGCTAGCAAAAGATGTGAATTTCATGATGACATAGGCCATACAACGGATGAATGCTATACCCTCAGGGAGGAGGTCCGATTCCAGTATGACCGAGGCAACTTGGATCATCTGCTCCCAGAGAAGTCCACCAGAGTCAATGCAGCCAGCCAGGTGCAGCCCTCACCAGCTCCTTCTTGCAATAGAATTGTCAATGTCATCACTGGAGGATCAGAGCTGTGTGGGCTCACCTACTCAGCGGCCAAGAGGCGTTTAACTGCAGCAAAGGGGGACAAGCCAGAGTCATCATGCAGAATAGCAAGGCAGGATCTCCCTGCAGTAACTTTTGACGAGACAGATGCAGAAGCTGTACCAGAGCAGCACCATGATGCCCTGATTATCACATTGAACATCAGCAACTGTGAGGTCAGGAAGGTCATGGTAGACACAGGCAGCTCCGTCAACCTGCTAATGCTGGATGCACTAAAGAGCATGGGATTTGACGAGAAGGACCTAACAAACAAAGCTATTCCCCTGGTCGGATTCAGTGGAGAAACAGCGCATACCCTGGGGGAAATCACCATCCCCACCTACGCCGGAGGGCTGAACAAACAGGTAAGGTACTTAGTTATTGATGGTCCATCTACTTACAACGTTATTCTTGGCAGGCCCTGGATCCACGAAATGCGAGCAATCCCGTCAACGTACCACCAGTGCCTGAAATTTCCTACACCGTGGGGAGTTCAGGAGATACGGGGAGACCAGGAGGAGGCCAAAGATTGCTACAAAGTAGCTCTTAAAAGGACCACCAGACCACCAGCTGCTAGAGCATAGCAATTACAGCAACTGCACATCCAGGAGGAGTACATCGAGCCCCAGCAGGCAGAAATCGATGAGGTCCACCTGGATGAGCAGCACCCAGAAAGGATCGTGCTCGTAGGCTCAGAGTGCTCTGGAGATCTACGCCAGCAGCTCCTCCAGCTGCTCTGAAAGAACGTGGACTGCTTTGCCTGGTCCCACAAAGATATGATTGGCATAGACCCAGAGATCATAACACACAAGCTCAGCATAGATCCAGGATTCAGACCAGTGCAGCAGAGGCGCAGGAAGTTCGCAGCAGAAAGACACCAGATCATAAACCAGGAGGTGGATAACCTTCTGGAGGCAGGAAAGATTAGGGAAGTCAGGTACCCAGAATGGCTATCTAATGTAGTGGTGGTACCAAAAAAGAATGGTAAGTGGAGGGTCTGCGTGGATTTCACAGACCTGAATAAGGCCTGCCCCAAGGACCTATTCCCCTTGCCACATATAGATGCTATGGTGGACGCCACTGCAGGCCACGAAATGTTAACTTTCCTAGATGCCTGGAGCGGGTACAACCAGATCAAAATGGACCCGGCAGGCCAGGAGAAGACAGCATTCAGGTCCGAAAGAGGCATCTACTGCTACAACGTAATGCCCTTCGGTCTTACGAATGTTGGTTCCACATACCAGCGGCTCGTCAATATGATGTTCAAAGACCAGATAGGACGCAATATGGAAGTCTACATAGACGATATGGTGGTCAAATCCAAGCAATCAGCAGACCACACCCAGCACTTGGAGGAAACATTCAACACCCTCCGGAAGTACAAAATGAAGTTAAATCCAGCTAAGTGTACCTTTGGAGTTTCCAGTGGGAAATTCCTGGGGTATATGGTAACACAGAGGGGGATAGAAGCCAGCACATAACAAATCAAAGCAGTTCTGCAACTGGAATCACCCCAGAAGCCCAAAGATGTGCAGCGTCTGACGGGAAGCGTAGCAGCCCTGAGCAGGTTTATCTCCAGATCCTCAGATCGGTGCAGATTATTGTATGATATTCTTAGAAAAAGCCAGAATTTTGACTGGACACCAGAGCACGAAAAGGCATTCCAGGAATTGAAGCGGTACCTAAGCAGCCCACCCTTGCTATCCAAACCAGAGCAGGGGGACGTCCTGCTCCTGTACCTCTCAGTAACCGAAGCAGCAGTAAGTGCAGTTCTGGTCCGATAGCACGAAGGGGCCCAGCACCCGGTGTACTACGTCAGCAAATCATTACTGCCAGCAGAAGCAAGGTATACCTCACTTGAGAAACTAGTATTGGCATTGGTCACAACATCCTATAAGCTGCGTCCGTACTTTGAGTCTCATACCATCTCAGTGGTTACCAATCACCCACTCAAGACGGTTATGAGAAAGCCAGAATTATCAGGACGAATGGCTAAGTGGTCTGTGCACCTCAGTGGCTATGATCTCCAGTTTGAACCACGCACAACCATAAAGTCACAAGCCCTTGCAGACTTTGTCTCCGATTTCAGCCCGGCACTCCAGACCCAAGCAGAGCACGAAATCCTGCACCTACACCAGGGTGCCAAACCAGGCACCTGTGAGTTACGAGTAGATGGAGCTTCAAACGCCAGAGGGTCCGGAGTTGGGTTGATCCTCCGATCACCAGATGGGGATCTAATCACCCAAGCAGTCCGATGTGAGTTCAAGACCACAAATAATGTGGCTGAGTATGAAGCCCTAGTCCTGGGACTGCAACTAGCCCTGGACATGGGAATCAACCATGTTAGTGTATACAGCGATTCACAACTAATTGTGAACCATGTCAATGGAGCATACAAAGCAAGAGACCCCACAATGGTGTCCTACTTGTGTATAGCAAAGGAGTTAATCAGCAGATTCGAGGAATTCTGCATCCAGCAAGTAACCAGAGAGCAGAACGCAGAAGCAGATGCACTGGCCACCCTAGGCTCAACCTTCAAACCAGCCGACGTAGCCAGTATTCCAATCACCCATGTCCTCAAACCAGCCATTCCTGGACCAGATTCGAACCAGGAGGAGCTACCTATCTACAGCAACAACCCAGACCAGGAGTCAGAACAAGACTGGCGGAAGCCATACCTGGACTGGTTGCAGCATGACATCCAGCCCATCAGTAAGAAAGAAGCGCGCAGTTTCAGGATGAAGGCTTCCAGATTCCTACTGATTGATGGAATCCTGTTCCGGAAATCATTAGCAGGGCCATATCTGCGATGCCTGGACCAGAATGAGGCGCAGACAGTCCTGCATGACCTCCACAGCGGAGACTGTGGAAATCATGTAGGAGGAAGAAGCCTGTCCAATAGAGCCCTCAGAATGGGATACTTCTGGCCCACAATGCGCAAAGATGCGAAGGAGTATGCGAGGAAATGTGACGCCTGTCAAAGGCACGCATCTGTCAATCACCAACCAGCAGAGCCTCTGCACCCGATCATATCCCCATGGCCTTTTATGAAGTGGGGGATGGATATTGTGGGACCTCTCCCCAGAGCACCAGGAAACAAGATGTATATGCTGGCCATGACAGATTACTTTTCTAAATGGATCGAAGCAGAATCATTCACCCAGACCACCGAAGCACAGGTCATCTCTTTTATTAAGCGCAATATATTCACCAGATTTGGCATACCTTCAGAAATAATATGTGACAATGGTTCCCAATTCATTGGGAAGAAAACCGAGGCTTTCTGTGCTGGGTGGAGTGTATCACTCCAGAAAACTACCCCCAGGAACCCCCAGTCCAATGGACAAGCTGAGTCTAGTAATAAGATCATCATTGAGAATATGAAAAAGAAACTACAAGAAATGGGAGGGAAATGGGCAGAGGAACTTCCTCTGGTCCTATGGGCTGACAGAACTACTACAAAAGTAGCAACAGGTCAGTCCCCCTTCAGCCTTGTCTTCGGAGCAGAAGCGGTAATTCCTTCTGAGGTCAAAGTCCCAACCCACAGGTACGGGTGTATAACTGAGGGCCAGAACCAAGTGGAATTGGCCAGTAGCCTGGACACTGTTGATGAACTCAGGACTAGTGCCTACTTCAGAATGGCCTCATACAAGCAGATGGTGGCTCGAAGCTACAACAAAAATGTCAGGATCAGAACCCTGCAAGAAGGAGATCTGGTCCTGAGAAAGGTGTTCCAGAACACCAAAAACCGACAAGCTGGAAAGTTTGCTTACAACTGGGAGGGCCCATACCAAGTGGAGAGCATAGTTGGTAATGGGGCCTACAGGCTAATGACAATGGAAGGGGAAATGATACCCAGATCATGGAATATACTTCATTTAAAAAAGTATATCATCTATAGGTGCCTCCACCAGATCAGAGCAGCTCCCTTAGACTCAGGTTCTACTTTGTATAAAGTTTACTCTAGTTCAGCTTAAAATTTTGTCTTATCTTTATATTTTTATAAACCTAAGTTTAGAATGATATCTTGCCTTTATATTTTTTAACCTAAGTTTAGTAATCTAGGTCTTGTAATTTCAAACCTTGGTGCATTTTTCAATTTTTAAGTCTTTTAAAACGAAAAATTTCATTACTTATCTTCTGGACCAGAATTTACTTATCCTAGTGGACTGACCTAAAGAGGAAATCTGCACTGATCGCAGGAGAACCTAAGTCAAGCCTGGCACCCCAGTATAGGGATGGGTATATAAAACACCAGGCCAGCACACCAAAACAGCGATGGCCAAAACACAAACGAAACATGCATGTACAAAAGAAAACGCCAGAAAAACGGCAAGAAACCAACAGATAGAGCAAAACCCCATACAACGGGGGTCATACGATAAAAAGAAAGACTGCCCAAGGCAGCCCCAAAGCAGCATTGTTTTTACTGGTCCACCCGGACCAGCAGCAAAAAGTTACAACAAAAGCCCACGTAGGGGCACCAAAAGTTCACGAAACAAAATATTAACGCCCATAACAGGGCCCAGCAGACAAATTTTAAAACCTACTCATCAGGAGCAGGTCCAGCAGCAGCAGCATCATCAGCACTGGTGGGGCCAGAGGACACCTCCTCTCCAGCATCTTGGGACCCCACCAAACCCTCTTCTTCATCATCCGAAAGCAGATCCATGTTCAGGCCATCAGGGAAATCTGCAGCAAAGGCCTCCTCCAGAGCAGACAAGTCCCAGGTAGTATGACTACCCTCCTGGAACTCCTTCACACAATTAATCCGGGTTTCAGCAGCAGTATAGGAGACAGCCTCGATCAAAGCTTTCTGCAGACCAGCCTTTTTGTGCTCCAGGGCCTCTACCTTCAGAACCAGATCAGCCTCTGAGGCTAAGGCCCGCTCCAGTTTAGACTGAGCTGCGGCCAACTGATTCTGAGAGGCTTCCTCCTGAGCCTTAAGCTTTTCCTGGCCCATACTTATCTCCCGACGAAAGCGCTCAACAGCCTGCCTTAGATTCGCCCTCAGGATCTCCTCCGACTTCAGCTTCACCGCCATCTCCTGCATCCTCTCCACATCATCATCATGAGCCGCCTTCATACGCTGAAAATCCGCCAGCAAAGCCTCACTCTGCTGATTGGCACACAACGCCAGCTCCAAAGCCTAAAGCACACCAAATCAAGTAAGATATAAAAAAAAAAAAAAAAAAAAAAAAGAGAAAAAGAGAAAAAGAAAAAACTTCAAAAGGTCTACCTCAAAGCAAACCTCAGCAACGTGCTTCGTCAGGTCCTGAAAAGGACGCTTCTTCAGAAGAGAGGCAGAGGCGGGGAATAGCAAAGAGTTCAGAGTAGGCCAGAGCTTGGTTTTGGATCCTCCAAAACCTCCAGGGATCTCTAGTTGCAGAGGAGGAATGAAGGACTCACCAGAGGATGTCCGAGGCAGTGGCTCCAGGATAGGCTTGAAACCAGGAGTAGGAATGGTAGGAGGAATCACAAGAGGAGACGGGTCAGTGAAGGGAGTCTCAGGAACCGATTCCTGGACTGGATCAATAGTATCAACCTCAATCGAGGCAGCCTGGGACCCAGCTCCCGCAGGGCTCCCCTCAACAATCTCAATCTTCTTTTTCTTTGAGGACCCCGCGTCCCCAGGAGTAAATCTTTTTCTGCGCAACTGCATAACTCTGCTAACATCAACACTGGCCTTGCCTGGAAAAATAAAACAACGCAAAATCAGAGCAGATCAAATGCAGCCCTACTCAAAAAGAAAACCAAGCAGAAATCCTACCCTCCTTCTTCACCGCCGGAACAGCAGAGTCCTGGACCAGCTTGGAGAAATACCTCTCCTCCGCAGGAAGGTCCAGGAGCTTGGCCTTAGAAGCGACAGGGTCTGTAAATTCAGGAAGCTTAGCCAAGCTGTTCCCTGAAGAAATAAATCAGATATCCGAATACAAACATGCAACACCAAGAGAAAATTCGAAGAGACAAACTCAGAAGCAGAAAACATACCCTCAATTTGCTGCCACTCAGAGAATATGTAGTCCGGGGAGGTAGGCAATGTGTCAATCTTAACAAAGATGAAGCGGGTGAACCATTTGCTGTCATCCGGAGTAGTGGGGGAAGACAATAGCAGAAGGCATGTTGTCATGACCACGAATTGTACACTGGGAATGACCCAAGGAACGTGGGTTAAACCACTGGCCCAGATCCGCCAGCCCAATGCTCACACCACGCTCTCGGTTCAGGGCACAAATACTAAGCAGAATACGCCTTGCATGAGGGGCAACCTGACACATGGCTAGCTTGGTTAATTTTAAGAAATCAACAATGAGATCAGGAAACGGGAACCTTAGACCCAAGCGGAAGGGATATTCATAGAAGCAGGTCCCCCCCCCCCCCCCCCCCCCCCCCGCAAAGTCCGCCTTCTCGCCGGCGAGGGGGAAGTAGTAGACAACCCCATCCGGGAAGCCAAATCTCAAGGCAGCATGGGACTCATTAAAGGCAGAATCGCAGAGATATCGAGGATCCAGCAACTTCTGCGATGGAAAGGGCCCAGAATAGACCCCCAGAGCAGGGGAAGAGCCAGATGAGCAACCAGTGGGAGTAGCAGCGGAAGAGCACGGAGCAGACATTGTGTAATTTCGAGAGTTGGAGTAAAAAATTTTTTACTGCAAAATAAAATGAGGACGAGCAAGAAAGAAGTGAAAGAAGTAAAGGAAGATAAATTTTGAAGATGGTAAAAGTGACAAAGTTGGATGAAAGGCAATTTATAGAGGAAGTGGACGGTAGAAAGTAAAGAGTAAATTTTGAATTTAAAAGTTGAAAGTAAATGCAAGTGGGAAGTTGAAATAGTTGAGGGGACATCCCATTAATGGGTGGTTGAAAAAGCAGCCTAGTGGGTAGCCTACGTGAGCAGCATCAGCAGTCCCTAAACAAACCATACAAATTCCGGAAGCACACTTGAAAACAGAGTAAAATTCCAGCCCAATTGAAGCCAAGTTAGGCAGAAATTTGGGGGAAATTGTTTAGCCCAAAAATCCCTATCTCACTATTGGGCCCGAAAGAAAAATAAGAGGGATAAGTAGCCCGCCACAGGAGCAGACGAGACGCAGAAAAGAGTCGTTGGAGTAGGAGAATGGGTCAAAACCCTAAAGGGATATTCCCCTATATTCCCTCCTACAAACCAGGACCAGAACAGAATTGGTTATGCACAAATCCGCAACTATAAAAGGGAAGACTAGGGCATTTTTTTTATTCACCCCGTTCATACGTTGTAAACGTACTACTTACACAAACACTTGTACTCATACAAAGCAGTGAAATCACTTGATCATAGTAAAATATTGGTGGATTCCGTTCCCCCCGCGGTTGTTTCCCTCATTGGGTTTTTCCGCGTCACCAAAATCTCTTGTGTCATTATTTCGTTTCGTTAATTTTCGTATTCATTTTCTGCGTTAATCTTTATATTGGTTGGCACTTTGACCTACATCATAGTAATTCAACTCGGTAGAAATTTTTTACCAAAACAGGTAGTATGGAAAGACCCAAGGCATACTAACATTTCAGCGCCAAGGGAATGAGGTAAGTTATGATGGATGAGTATATATATGTGTACACTACTACAAAATATAGATACAAAGACGGTTAAAAACCGTTCTCCTATGAGTGGCGGAACCGTGCTCCCCCTGGCCGTCCTCTTTACCTAAGAGAACGGTTCATCCGTCTTCCTTGTTGTTCACTTTCCAGCACGGTTCAAAGAAGAACCGTGCTCTTTTCTCCCCTTCCAGCACGGTTCTAAGAGGAACCGGTCTCGTTGCCCCGTCATCTATGTACTATAACCGTGCTCTTTTCGCACCTTCCAGCACGGTTGGTAGAGGAACCGTGCTCTTTGCTCACATTTCCAGCACGGTTCATAGAGGAACCGGTCTCTTTGCCCCGTCCTCTATGTACTATAACCGTGCTCTTTTGTTCAACATGTTCAAACTTCGCGCCATATTTTTGAATTAATAGAGCACGCTTGAGAACATAACCGTTCTCTTTGCACCTGCTATTTTTTTTAATAAATTAATTTATAATTCTTCCGGCCAATTATATATAATTCTTCCTGCAAATAAAGTACATTACATAGCTAATAGCGTACAATAACATTGCTCCAACACCTATATTCAGGTCCAAAATTAGCCATATATAGAGAAAATTCTCCAAATACTACATCATTCATATATATCAACATACTTTCCGATCCACAAATTCTAGCTACGTATGTACTTAAGCTAAACTTCTAGCTACGACTTAAGCTAAACTTCATCATCGTTCATGGCTGCCTTAAACTGGAGCGCAAAGTTAGCCCATATATCCCTCACCTCGTCAATTTGCTCAAGCGAATATGTCAATGGGGCTCTAAGCATGAACTACAAACAAATTTTCAAAAATTGGTTAAAATTTTTTTTTCCAAGACTCCTATATAAGTAAAATGATAGAGGTAAGTTAGTAGATGAACTAAAAAACCAAAAACATACGTACATTTGGAGTAATAGTAACATATCTTCCTTTGACGACGTCCAACATGTATCGACAAATATAATATCCACATAAAACGGAACCACAAGGCTGCAAAGGGGCCTGAAAGGGGAGCTCATATTATAAACAAATACTTCACGCACATGTACTATACTTAATAAGAGAAACAATATGTTAAGATATATATATATACTATATATATATATACAAGAAGTACCTTAATCTTTTTCCAAACAACGTCGTTGGCCTCATATTTTGCAAGTGCATCGATAGAGTTCCTTTTCTCAAAGGCCCTATATATATAGATAGCCAGGTTTATATATTTATTCAGTTTTAGTTGATAATTGTTTTGGTAAAATTTCTACCGAGTTGAATTACTGTGATGTAGGTCAAAGTGCCAACCAATATAAAGATTAACGCAGAAAATGAATACGAAAATTAACGAAACGAAATAATAACACAAGAGATTTTGGTGACGCGGAAAAACCCAATGAGGGAAACAACCGCGGGGGGAACGGAATCCCACCAATATTTTACTATGATCAAGTGATTTCACTGCTTTGTATGAGAACAAGTGTTTGTGTAAGTAGTAAGTTTACAACGTATGAACGGGGTGAATAAAAAAAATGCCCTAGTCTTCCCTTTTATAGTTGCGGATTTGTGCATAACCAATTCTGTTCTGGTCCTGATTTGTAGGAGGGAATGTAGGGGAATATCCCTTTAGGGTTTTGACCCATTCTCCTACTCCAACGACTCTTTTCTGCGTCTGGTCTGCTCCTGTGGCGGGCTGCTTATCCCTCTTATTTTTCTTTCGGGCCCAATAGTGAGATAGGGATTTTTGGGCTAAACAATAATGAAGCGTTAATTTCAAGTATAATAGAAAAACAAGCTAAGGTCTATGATTGATGGCTTTTGGGTGGCTTAACTTTTGTTCCTAGCCTACAGAAACATTTTAAGGCAAATGCAGGGGAGTAACGGGAGGTATATATAATATATGAAGGCAAAATAAAAAAGATCAGAAATAAGTTAGACATACTTGGTAACTGTATCCACGAAAAATTGACGAGGCTCTGTATGTCCGGCAGGATCACACCAATACACTGTACTTTGAGCCGGATTGATCACGCCCAACATCCAATGCTTACTACAAGTTATAGAAAAATAAAACATAGATATCAACTTAAATATTGACAAAAAATAATAAAATAATTAATCAAGTCATCAATAATAATACTATGAAAAGAAATTTATAATTACGTACCCCTGGGCATATGGAGCAAATATAAGTTTCCGACCTTTTCCACAATCGGTACATGTCATTGCCCTAGCAACATAATCGGATCGATAATTTTCATCCGGAGCAACGGATTCTGAGGACATTATCTCTGGGCACAAGAATCCATAGTAACTACTAATTTGCATGGTATCGGCAAGATCACTCAAATACCTACAACAATAAGAATCCATAGTAATAACGATCTAGTACTAGTTTGCATATTATCAGATATATACTAATGGGATTGCAAAGGGGCAGCTTAAACAAAGAGACCGAACCTCATAAAGAGTGTAATGTGAGAGGCACCAATCATTTGTTCATCTAACAAATGAACAATCTCCTCATAACTAAGGTAGCAAGTTTGTTCATTGTGTAACACATGTTCATCAATGGGAACACTGATCATTATCCCACTTGCCTTTAAAACCCGAGCCTCAGTTTCTAATAACTTCAAATCCATGGTCCTCTGCTTTTGCTTAAAATTGTGACTAACTTCAATTCCAAGGAAAGAAGATGGCGAAATCGAGGGCGAACACTTCTGAGGCTTGGACTTCTTTGCTGTTGCTGCTTTATTTTTTCCTTGATCATTCTTTTTCATGGTTATCTAAAAGTTGGCATAAATAAGTTGATAAATGGTATAACTCTCAGTGTATCTTATATCATTATACTAGCCAGAAATCTTAGTTACCTTATCAACAGGACTATGTATATGACTTTGCGGCCACTGAATAAATGAACCCTTAGCATGAGTCAATGTTATCATATCACCAACAGGCATTGGTAAATCAACATTTTCCGACCCAGAATAGATTTCCTTGATTGACACTTTTCTAAAACCATCACGAAGGGCACTGCCATGAATGGAAACAAATTCGTCCTTACTTGATAGGTATACCATTCCTGAAGCCACTATCTTCGATGATTTGTTTGGCAGTGATAGCACACAATCTTTCCAAGCCTGAAAATTTAAGTTATAGTAGAATTTCAAACTTTTTTCATTTACTATAAAGTAGCGTATTTAATGAAAAGCTTAACCTGATTAGTATTCAACCCTACCATATGAAGGAAAAGAAAAAAATGTATCATGAAACAGAGCTTAAATGATAAAAACTAAGAATAGCCAGTAAGCATAAGACTTAAGAGATACATAGAAGGTAATTTGATAGAAAAGGTTTGATGAAAAGGTTTGATGAATTACTAGGCTACTTAACTGTTAAAGCAAATAAAACAAAGGCAATTAAGTTTTATATTGGTATATTAGCTGTCAATATTTTAGCTCTGTCTAGTACTAATATTAGTTAGTTTCTATACTCTGTCTAATACTAATATCAGTCCAACAAGGGCACCTCTCCTAAATTAACAAAGTGAAGAATCGAAGGTCTACAAGCTTATTCCAATCTTTAGGTCGATTCATTCCATTCCTACATACAAAAAACCATAGAGACACTTATAATAACCAGAACAGAGAGGTGAAGAACGTGAAGATGATCCTTTACTGAAAATAACCAGAACAGCAATTGCTAAACATCAGAAACCAACCATCAGAAACCAACCATTAATATGACATTCTCCACTCTCCCCTGCACTCTCACAACCAAATTTTGGAGAACACGACATACATATCACAACCAATTTCGACATTATCTTTCGACATACATATCCCCTGCACTTTCCTGCACTCTCCCCTCACAAGAACACGACATACATACACAACCAATTTCGACATACATATCACAACCAAAGAGCACGGTTTAAATAAAATTTCGACATATATCAAGGCCAAACACGACATACATATCACGGCCAAACCCCGCCTTCACAAGAACCCATTCCCAACCACAACAACCCATTCCCTAAACCCTAAACCCTAAACCCTAAACCCATTCCCAACCACAAAAACCCATTCCCAACCACAACAACTCATATCACGGCCAAACACGACATACATATTGGTAATTCGAATAATTGAGGAAAAATAAGAAAACACGAGTAAAGGAGAAAGAGGGCGTACGAATTATCGATGTGCTTTCTTCAGTTGCTTCGAAAATTGTCGTAGTACTGTTTTATTGCTTAGGTTGCTTCGAAAACAAGAGCAAAGGAGAAGCTATGGCTGCTGGGTTTCGAAATTGTGTATCGTCGTCTTTGTGTTTGAGAGGTTTTCAAAAACTGTCGTTTGTGTTCTGTTGTGTTTTGTTTCGAATTTATGAAAGAACAAAGAGCACGGTTCTATAATGAACTGTCTTAGTTGGCTATGTAAGAGCACGGTTCTATAATGAACCGTCTTGGTTGGCTATTTACGAAAGAACAAAGAGCACGGTTACACAATGAACCGTCTTGGTTGTTTATGTATGAATAACAAAGAGCACGGTTAGCAACTTAACAGACAAAGAAAACCAAAGAGCACGGTTAGAAACCCAACCGTCTTGGTTGTTTATGAATAACAAAGAGCACGGTTGGTAACTCAACCGTCTTGGTATGTTATGTATGAAAAACAAAGAGAACGGTTAATTCTTTAAACCGTGCTCTTTGGTGTTTTTTTAAAACTATAAAGACGGACATTTTATAGATCCGTCTTCTATTTCTATATTAAAAACTCGCGCCCAATTTTAGTGACACATTAAGACGGTTCCGCAAAATTTCGTTCCTTAAGCCCCGTCTCCTAAACCTATATTTGTACTAGTGGTACTGTGAAGCATGAAAGTGATGTTACATGATGAATGGCATGTATATGTTGTTATTTCCAAGCATTGCGAACATGAGTTTATATCTTAATTTTGTCTATGAGTGAGATTTGTATGAATATATGCATGCGGTTATGTGATCCCTAAGCCTTTAGGTAGACCTCTAATACGATGTTAAATAGGACTTAACCGTATGAAGGAAGTTACATGCTAGGTTATGTACGTTAGCAAGACCAAGTCAGAGTAGGAGTTGACCTAGAATGCTCATAAATTTGGTCACTTGTGTAGCAAAATGCCTCCCAGGAGAGAACCCAACACTGCCAATGTATCGCAAGAGGAATTAAACCGACTACTAGCTATGAACGCTGCTCTCCTAGCTAGGATTGGGGCAAACACCCAATCGGATGCAATCAAAATGAGCAATAACATCTCTAGGCATAACCCCACCAAGTACGATAGGGAAGGGGCGCCGAGTTTACTTGCGGAGTGGTGCCGAGAGTTCGAGAGTATCTTCGAACTGCTGTCTGTACCAGAATCGATGTAGGTGGACCAAGCTGTATTCTATCTGAAGGGTACAGCTAGGTTATGGTGGAACAACAATAAAGAAGAGATCAAGGCAGCTGCAGAGGAAATTGGGTCAGAATATGTGCGCTGGGAGGGATTCAAGGGGATTCTGTCCTCTAAGTTCGTGCCGGAGCATGTAAAAGGAAAGCTGCGAGCTGAGTTCGATTCATTCCAGATGGCCGAAGGGATGACTGTGGAGGCATACCACAGTAAGTTTTTGCAGTTGGCAGAGAATGTGTAACACCCCGTATTTTATAATAATATTTTATTATAAAAGTATTTTATTTAATTAATTATTTCGAAGTTTATAAATGAATTTTGGAAATATATTTTTATAGCTTCCGTTTCCTATTTTTATTATTTCCGTTTAATCTACTTTTGGATGGGTTAAAATGTCCGTGCACAATTTTATTATTTTAATTTAATAATTACTTTTCTATTTCAAGTTCTCTTTACGTTTTAATATGGTTCAATCCAATTTGTAATCAGATAATCCATTGTATGAGCTAATAGACCAAAAGCCCATTAGTTAATCTCCTTATAAATAGAATTTAACCTAGCAAGCAACTAGGTCAAATCTTTGTTTCGTGCGTGAAGCTTGCCGCGCCTCTCTTCTTCGATTTCTCTCTTTTGTTCTCTTTTCTCTCTTTAACTCCATTGTTGAATATCTTTTATTCTTCAAAACTCATACATAAATTATATTTTCACAATCCTTGCTCTTACTTCTACAATATATTATATTCAAAATATTTTATTGGGAATTATTTGTATGGACTTTTAGACCTACGTTTTGGGTCTCTTGTTTTGTGTTTAAAGAAGAAGAAGTCTTTCTTTTTGGCGTCTTCGAAAGAGTGATGGTTTGGTACAATTTCTATCATAAGGATTTGGATTTACGCTTTCTTTAAAGTTGCCTTTTGGGGTTATTGACACGTGTTGGAGACAAGGCTTTGTTGGTCGTATTCTTTATGGACGTTCTCATTAATTGCTAAAAAGGTAACTAGGTGTTTCTCTTTTAATTGTGTTTATGCCAATTGATGTAATTAATATGATTTAATGATTGTTTGTACGATTTTTACATGTTTGATTATTTATTATCATGAATTAATTGTGCTTCATATATTTATGTATGTTTTATTATCTTAATTATGGATTTAATGTATCGATAAGTCGTTATGGGTATCGTGTGCGCAACTAGGGTTCGCGAGGAAACCCTAGATGGCGGCATGGCGAACGGCCAAGAGGGTTACTCAAGGTTATAGTGAAGTATGTGTAACCTTGGAAATATGATTCAAGGTTATAACTGAACTAGTACAACCTTGAGTACGACTCAAAGTTATGGCTGAAGAGGTATAACCTTAAGTGCGAGCCAAAGTTATAGCTGATGTTAATATAACTTTGGGTTGCGAGTTAAAGTTATAGCTGAAGCTAATATAACTCTGAATTACGAGTTAGAGTTATAGCTGAGACTAACATAAACCTGAGGTATGACTCAAGGTTATGGTTGGTGCTAGTATAACTTTAGGTTCGTGTCAGGGTTTGGCTAAGGTTACCATAACCTCAAGCCATATGTGGGAGTTATAGTTGAGGTTAGTATAACCTCGCATCCATTACTTATGTTATAGTTATCATTACTATAACTTTGGTGTTTATACTGGATTCACATGTTGAGTTGTGTTCAGTGATTGTATAATATTGTGTTTGCATGTGTCGTTGGATACTTCTATGCATTTGACATTAGGACAGTCTGTTATGATGTTCTATTGGTTTGAGTCGTGATGTTATTCACGCATGTTAGTACAGTCAGTTATACTGTGCATTTTTGTTTGCTAGTTTGAATAGATGACGGTAGTATCAGTTATATACTATCGGAATGAACTAACGCCACCCATTGATGTGGGATTTATTTTGGTCTATGTTCGGGATTGGTCGGAGGCAGTGGTTATACGCTCCGGTCCCCGTGTGTCGTTCGGTGTACAGTTATTGCATCGAGAGGTCTGGCCAGGTCTTAGACATATAGGCAGTGGTTATACGCTATACATAGTACCGTGGAGGCAGTGGTTATACGCTCCACACCGATGGAGGCAGTGGTTATACGCTCCGTCAGCTAGAGGCAGTGGTTATACGCTCTGGCAAGTTAGAGGCAGTGGTTATACGCTCTAACGGGCGTTCGCTCTATTCGCTATGCTTTGATGATAGCTTTGTGCCTCCTGTTGCGATGGATTGCGTGTCACCATATTCGCTATGCTTTATTGCTAGCATTGTGCCTTACGTTACTATGAGTCATGAGTTACTTGAGTTGTAAGTGTTCATGGTCTAGTGGTCGCATATGGTCTAGGTTCGTTGGTTTCATTTGTTTGGTGTTGAGAATATCATGGTATGGTAAGTTTGCTTTCATGTCATGTCATGTTTATATCCTCACATGATTGCCGTATTATGTCTTCAGATGATGGTAAGTATGATTGGGCTTTCATGAGTATAGATGATCTCGCATGTTTACTGATTTTACATTTCATTTGTTAATGATTGTTGGTTACATTCAATTGTTGTAAACATGACTGGGAGAGCATCTAGTTACTCCCGACTGATTGTCGACCCCCTTCTCAGGTTGTTCAGGTGGTCGCCGTTTGGTTGATGCTTGCTTGGGGAATGTGTGAAGCGACCTTAATAAATTGTTTAGGACCTTTGCTTTAAGTTTTTGAGAATCTTTGAATAATGTAACTAGTTTGGTTTTGGTTTAGTATCGATCCGGATTTGGGTAAGGTGTTTCCGCCACCTTAACCCAGTTATCATTGAGTTACACTCTGATATTCATTTATATTATGTTTTTTTCTTTATTTTATAATCCGGGTTGTTACAGTTGGTATCAGAGCGAACACGCTCCCAACTCTCGCGTAGTTTATGACTAAAATAAAATTGACTTAGTAAATGAGTGAGAGTAAATGGGGTAGAAACAATTAAGTACTTGTTTTTTTACATCTTAATGTTTCATATCGTTGGTAATTATAGTACATGTATTGTTCATCTACTTATTTGTTTATGCGTTAATATTTCGCATAGTTGTTAATTGTTTTACATTTGTGCTCATGTATTTGTTTGTTGTTCTTTATGTTTCATATAATTACTTAATGTATTGAATGTATAATTCATCAACTTGTTTTATTATGCGTTAATGTTTCGTATAATTATTATTTGTGTTATTTGTGTTGTTCACGCAATTGTGCATTTATACATTGAGGTTTTGCATCGTTATTAATTGTATTACATGTTTGGTCCGTATATTTATTTGTTTATGTTTTAATGTTCATCGTTTTTAATTTAACTAAATCTACAGTTTATATATTGTGTTATTAATGACTTGATGTTATGTTTCGTCATTAATTGTATATAAATGTGTTGCTCATGTATAACTTTTTCAAGCATGCTCTGTTGATTTTAAAGATGGTCAATTTTGAAAATGTCTTTGGCATGTTACGTCTTACATGTTTTTGGTTATATATCGGTCAAAACTTTTTCCTTGATAACCCGAGCTTTACTCTTATCGTACTTTCATCCTTTTGGATCATTTGGTGACATTGTCCTTGTTTGAGGTGATTTTTGAGGTTGATCCCCTTGTGGTTTCTTGAGGCATCAAGTTGGGATTGTTTGACAAGTTGGGATGTTCAAGTATGAAAGAAAAATGCATTTAAGAGTTTGGTAATGAGGGAGTTAATTTGAGATTTGAGGTTGTTAAGAAGAAGTTACTTTGGTATTTGAGGTGGTTAAGGAGAAGTTTACTTTGGGATTAGAGGTCATTGAGATGAACTTGATTTTGGAAATAGTTGTTGTTAGAATGAAATCTCATTTGGGATAAGTGGTTGTTAAGTTCTTTGTGTGCTTGAGGAATTCCTTATGTAGGATAGAGAGTGAGCGAATGATATGTGGCATGAGATGTTTAATTGTGGTTTCATAGTTTCAATGGAAGTGAGAGACATAATGAGTGGATTTATCTTATGGTATTATTTTGGAATATTGTGGCTTATGCTCTTAATGGTTGGACTTTTGGTTTTTGTCTTGTGTTAAAGGAAAGGTTATGCGAGTTATTTATGGATCAAGGATAGAGCGATATGAACGATTTGAATGTTATCATGGAGTTTAGATTGGGCACGTTGGGAATTTTGGAGACTATGCTTGTCTTTAATTGGAATATGATATTTGAGGATTGAGAATCGCTAAAGATTTCTAGTGAGTTATGAAATGGTTGATGGTTTATCCGTTGATGAGAGATTTAATGATTATACCTTTTAAAGGATTGAGTGAAAGAGATGAACTGTAATGTATGGACTTGTGAGATGTTGATATTAAAGTGTTCTAGCGTTGACTTCTTAGTGAATGAGCATGTTGACGATGTTTATAATGGAATGTGGCGTTCATCTTTTGAGGGTATAGAGATTGTTATGGAATTGATTCTTTAAGTGTGATTGGATGGAGTTTTGAGAGTGGAAGGACTTGAGAGTTGACGGTCCTTAGAGTTTATGATCTTGAGAGTTGATAATCTGAGGGATGTAGTTAGTGATGGAAAATGGGCATTTATATAGATAATTGTTGGTGTTGAGGTATTATGGAGATATGATGAAAGGACGTTTCGAGACATTGTGACCTTAAGTGATGATTGTACGAGAATTGTAAGACCTTGGTTATCGTGCCTTATTTATCTTATCTTGAGGTGTCGTCTTGGTGTTTATAAATTTGTTTTGGAGTCGGTTATTCTTGTCATCCTTGCACGTGTCGACCGTACCTCTTCTATTTGATCCTTTAGACCAAAAGTTTCTTATTTATCTTTGCCCTCTGTCTATTTTACTCATTGTTACTCTTGATTTGTTCTTTATTTCAACTCCAGTTTCTTCTTCTTTGAACTTTTGTAATTATCCTCTTTACACCGATTTCTCATTGAGCTTATACTTTCTAAAACCAATTTGCTTTATGGTATTGCACGAAAATATTTTGTTTTGGTTTACAAGTTATTTATTCTTTTATGCATGGTAACTTGAAAATGTTTGAAATATCTTTAGAGCTACTTGTGATCATCTCGTAGTGGAAGCTTGAATCCTTTCGTGAGGAATGTTAGATCTTTGAGTTTGATGTTTGGCTATTGGAGATTGAGAGCATAGTGACATTTGTGAATGAGAGTATGAATTTGAATGACATATAACGTTTTGGAGAAAGAGTATTAAAGGTCTTATATAAGGTTTGAAAGTTTGAGGATGTTATTAGTTTGATGGACATAGCTTTATACAGTGTTTTGGTGGATTCTTAATGTTGAGATGATGTTCATGGATAGTGAGCCATGATTATGAATTGAGGTTATAAGCTTAGTTTTTATATGAGCATGGGTGATATGATTTGTATAGTGATGTTGTTCGGCTTTGATGGAAATGCGTTGTTGATGACAAGTGTTCAAAGATAATGATTTGGGATCTTGCAAGTGTGACTGATGCTTAGGTGGTGAGATTGAGGTTTGAGATTGATGACTTTGGATGCTAGACATATATCGAGGATTATCGAGAGTTTGCCTTTTGAGGTTAAGAGTTGTATATGTGAAGTAAGCGCTACCAACTTTGAGGAACTTATGGTAGTAATAATTTAATGTCACTCGTGAAGGGAAGAGTTTGCTTATTTGGAAGAGTTTCATGGCTTTGAGATTATTTGTTTGAGGTTTTGGTCAATGCCGGATTTATGTGGTGAATGGTAAACAAGAATTGAAGTTTTTGTTGAAAGTTATTTCGATTTGGAGAAATAGTAATAAGTTTATGAGAGGTTATATATGTTATTTAATGATGGTGGAGTAGTGTTTGGTATACGAGGACTAGAAGTTAGATACTTCATGAGATGGAATAGTACACATTGATGAGTGTACTACTTAATGGTTTTGAGTGAGCTTGGTGAAAGTGAGGAAACCTTGATGATTTAGTATGTGAGATGTAATGGTGTTTATGAGTGTTAACCACATGCTTAAAGGTGATGCATGTGTGAAAACATTATGGTTTTACTATGACTAGATCTTATTGAGATATATGATTATTTTGGGTTGTGAGTATGAGTTTGATATTTCTTTTGAGGTTGTATAGTGTGTGAATATGATTATAACTTTGAGGATGTGATATACCTCTTTATGGTTGAGTGTTGATAAGGATCAGAGTGCGCAGCGGTTAGGATTCCGAGATGACTTTCGTTGATGATCACTTGTAATTCTTACCTTGTTTTGATCTTATGTTTGAAATTCAAGTTTCGAGGACGAAACTTCTTTTTTAGGGGGTAAGATTGTAACACCCCGTATTTTATAATAATATTTTATTATAAAAGTATTTTATTTAATTAATTATTTCGAAGTTTATAAATGAATTTTGGAAATATATTTTTATAGCTTCCGTTTCCTATTTTTATTATTTCCGTTTAATCTACTTTTGGATGGGTTAAAATGTCCGTGCACAATTTTATTATTTTAATTTAATAATTACTTTTCTATTTCAAGTTCTCTTTACGTTTTAATATGGTTCAATCCAATTTGTAATCAGATAATCCATTGTATGAGCTAATAGACCAAAAGCCCATTAGTTAATCTCCTTATAAATAGAATTTAACCTAGCAAGCAACTAGGTCAAATCTTTGTTTCGTGCGTGAAGCTTGCCGCGCCTCTCTTCTTCGATTTCTCTCTTTTGTTCTCTTTTCTCTCTTTAACTCCATTGTTGAATATCTTTTATTCTTCAAAACTCATACATAAATTATATTTTCACAATCCTTGCTCTTACTTCTACAATATATTATATTCAAAATATTTTATTGGGAATTATTTGTATGGACTTTTAGACCTACGTTTTGGGTCTCTTGTTTTGTGTTTAAAGAAGAAGAAGTCTTTCTTTTTGGCGTCTTCGAAAGAGTGATGGTTTGGTACAATTTCTATCATAAGGATTTGGATTTACGCTTTCTTTAAAGTTGCCTTTTGGGGTTATTGACACGTGTTGGAGACAAGGCTTTGTTGGTCGTATTCTTTATGGACGTTCTCATTAATTGCTAAAAAGGTAACTAGGTGTTTCTCTTTTAATTGTGTTTATGCCAATTGATGTAATTAATATGATTTAATGATTGTTTGTACGATTTTTACATGTTTGATTATTTATTATCATGAATTAATTGTGCTTCATATATTTATGTATGTTTTATTATCTTAATTATGGATTTAATGTATCGATAAGTCGTTATGGGTGTCGTGTGCGCAACTAGGGTTCGCGAGGAAACCCTAGATGGCGGCATGGCGAACGGCCAAGAGGGTTACTCAAGGTTATAGTGAAGTATGTGTAACCTTGGAAATATGATTCAAGGTTATAACTGAACTAGTACAACCTTGAGTACGACTCAAAGTTATGGCTGAAGAGGTATAACCTTAAGTGCGAGCCAAAGTTATAGCTGATGTTAATATAACTTTGGGTTGCGAGTTAAAGTTATAGCTGAAGCTAATATAACTCTGAATTACGAGTTAGAGTTATAGCTGAGACTAACATAAACCTGAGGTATGACTCAAGGTTATGGTTGGTGCTAGTATAACTTTAGGTTCGTGTCAGGGTTTGGCTAAGGTTACCATAACCTCAAGCCATATGTGGGAGTTATAGTTGAGGTTAGTATAACCTCGCATCCATTACTTATGTTATAGTTATCATTACTATAACTTTGGTGTTTATACTGGATTCACATGTTGAGTTGTGTTCAGTGATTGTATAATATTGTGTTTGCATGTGTCGTTGGATACTTCTATGCATTTGACATTAGGACAGTCTGTTATGATGTTCTATTGGTTTGAGTCGTGATGTTATTCACGCATGTTAGTACAGTCAGTTATACTGTGCATTTTTGTTTGCTAGTTTGAATAGATGACGGTAGTATCAGTTATATACTATCGGAATGAACTAACGCCACCCATTGATGTGGGATTTATTTTGGTCTATGTTCGGGATTGGTCGGAGGCAGTGGTTATACGCTCCGGTCCCCGTGTGTCGTTCGGTGTACAGTTATTGCATCGAGAGGTCTGGCCAGGTCTTAGACATATAGGCAGTGGTTATACGCTATACATAGTACCGTGGAGGCAGTGGTTATACGCTCCACACCGATGGAGGCAGTGGTTATACGCTCCGTCAGCTAGAGGCAGTGGTTATACGCTCTGGCAAGTTAGAGGCAGTGGTTATACGCTCTAACGGGCGTTCGCTCTATTCGCTATGCTTTGATGATAGCTTTGTGCCTCCTGTTGCGATGGATTGCGTGTCACCATATTCGCTATGCTTTATTGCTAGCATTGTGCCTTACGTTACTATGAGTCATGAGTTACTTGAGTTGTAAGTGTTCATGGTCTAGTGGTCGCATATAGTCTAGGTTCGTTGGTTTCATTTGTTTGGTGTTGAGAATATCATGGTATGGTAAGTTTGCTTTCATGTCATGTCATGTTTATATCCTCACATGATTGCCGTATTATGTCTTCAGATGATGGTAAGTATGATTGGGCTTTCATGAGTATAGATGATCTCGCATGTTTACTGATTTTACATTTCATTTGTTAATGATTGTTGGTTACATTCAATTGTTGTAAACATGACTGGGAGAGCATCGAGTTACTCCCGACTGATTGTCGACCCCCTTCTCAGGTTGTTCAGGTGGTCGCCGTTTGGTTGATGCTTGCTTGGGGAATGTGTGAAGCGACCTTAATAAATTGTTTAGGACCTTTGCTTTAAGTTTTTGAGAATCTTTGAATAATGTAACTAGTTTGGTTTTGGTTTAGTATCGATCCGGATGTGGGTAAGGTGTTTCCGCCACCTTAACCCAGTTATCATTGAGTTACACTCTGATATTCATTTATATTATGTTTTTTTCTTTATTTTATAATCCGGGTTGTTACAGAATGTAGCTGACTTAGGCTACACACAGGAGATGTTAGCAGCGAGGTTTGAGAAGGGGTTGACCCTTAATATCAAGAGAAGCATGCTGGCGACTAAGCCCACGACAGTGGAAGATATATATGAGAGGGCTGGCCAGGCAGAGAGGCTCGCTGACATGATCAAGGAAGAGGAGAAGACAAAGGGCGAGAAGAGAAAGGCTGAGTCAGCAACTGAGGGCTCAGGAAATAAGAAAACAAACAACCAGTATCGGTCATTTTTCTCCAACAATGCACCAGGGGGAAATGGCAATCGTGGTGGCAACCGATCTACGAATGGGGCAAGTGGTTCAAGTGTTGCATGTTTTAAGTGTGGGAAGATCGGACACAAGCAAGCAACTTGTTGGGTTGGAACTCAGAGTGCTGGGAACAATTATAATAGGGGCAACCAAAGTGGCGGTCTCAGAATGCCAAATGCAAGCTACTCGAACAACAGATCCGGGGGTAACAGCTACCAACGGAATTTCAATAACTACAATAATCAGAACCGTTACCAAGGAAATCAAAACAGTGGTAATGGTAATTTCCAAAAGACCTTGGCAGAGGCTAGCAATCACAGTGGAGCAGGATCTGTGAACCAGAGTGGGGCCAAGAAAAGTGGGGCCTTGTTCATGATGGGCAAGGAGGCTGCAGAGGAGGACGCACATGTTGTTACGGGTACATTCCTAGTTCAATCTTTTCCTACTTTTGTTTTATTTGATTCTGGTGCATCGCATTCTTTCATATCTGTGGAGCATACTAGGGCTATAGGACTCGATGTATATAGTAGTATAGCTGATTCTGTAACCATACCATCTGGAGAGTCCATAGCTTGTAATAGAGTTTACACCAGTGTAATGATCCAAGTAGGAGATGTAAGTTTTGAGTCGGACTTGATAGAGTTTCCTTTGGGTGGCTTTGAGGTGATACTGGGTATGGATTGGCTGAAAAAGTATAGAGCCTACATTGATTGCTACCAAGGAAAAATCACTTTGAGGGGACCCAAAGGAGTGAGGGTATCCTACAAAGGATATTCTGTGGAGCCTAAACTGAAGCTGATATCTATCAATGCGCTGAAGACCTGTCTAAAGAGGGGTGATGAGATGTTATTGTGCCATGTGAGAGATCTGACTGCAGAGAAACCCCAAGCCAATGAGATCGAAGTTGCAAAGGACTTTGAAGACGTGTTTCCAGAAGAAATTCCTGGGTTACCGCCAAAGAGGGACTTGGATTTTGGCATTGATCTGAAACCTGGGGCTGAGCCAATTTCTAAAGCACCTTATCGCATGGGACCTAAGGAATTGGAGGAGTTGAGAAAGCAGCTGGATGAGTTAGCAAGCAAGGGATACGTAAGACCAAGTGTGTCACCTTGGGGAGCACCAGTATTGTTTGTAAAGAAGAAGGACGGAACCATGAGGTTGTGCGTGGATTATAGGGAGCTTAACAATGTGACAATCAAGAATCGGTATCCTTTACCTCGCATCGATGATCTTTTTGACCATTTGAGTGGGGCTGATGTGTTTTCCAAGATCGATTTGAGGTCAGGGTATCATCAGCTAAGAATCAAAGATGCAGATATTCACAAGACTGCGTTCAGATCGAGGTATGGGCATTATGAATTTGTGGTGATGCCATTTGGTTTGACTAATGCACCTGCTGTTTTCATGGATTTGATGAAAAGAGTGTTTAGTCCTTATCTGGACCAGTTTGTGGTAATGTTTATAGATGACATCTTGGTGTACTCGAAGAATAGAGAAGATCATGCTAAACATTTGAGCCTGGTGTTACAGACTTTGAGGGATCATCAATTGTATGCTAAGTCGAGTAAGTGTGAATTCTGGCTCGAGAAAGTGGCTTTCCTAGGCCATGTGGTGTCTAAGGAGGTTGTATCTGTTGACCCTAGCAAGATTGAGGCCGTTTCGAAATGGGAGCGACCAAGGAATGTGGCTAACATCCGTAGTTTATTGGGTTTGGCTGGTTATTACAGGAGGTTCGTGAAAGATTTTTCAAAGATAGCTAAACCGATGACTTCGTTGATGCGAAAAGAGAATAGATTTGTCTGGGATGAGAGTTGTGAGAAGGCTGTTGAACCATATATTCAAATATATATATAGTATATATGTTTATGTTTTGATAATGACAAGTCTAGCTATTTATATATTATATACTCGTATGTATAATCGTGTGCTAAGTGTACAGAACATTAGTAAGAAGATCTAATCAATCAAGTATAAAAGATTCAAGCATGTTAGTCAATGAATTGACTAAGTCGAAGATTGATAGAAGATCTCAAGCGCGCATAATGAACTAAAGTTATATTCATCAACTATAGCTCTAGTACAAGATTGATCCTAGTTATAGCCCGTAGCTATAACTCTACATCATGAAGAAATGATCGGAATATATATGTGTTTGAGTTGAAACAATTGTTTCTATATTAGTATCGTGTAGAATTAGTGTTTAATTGGTATTCTATTTTAATAAATAGAATTGTTAATCTTAATAGGATTATATAAAATATCTTTAAGTTAAATAAGGAATAAATAATTGTCTTATGAGATAATTATTTATTACTAAAATAAACTAAAGATTTTTATATGATTTTAATTGTCAAAAATATATAATCTAAATATAGTTTGTTTCGATTTTTGGAAAACGTGTAACATGTCACGTTTCTATAAATCGTGTAGGGTTTATTTAAATAAATATTATGTATTTATTTAATGTCCTAAACAAACTAAGATTATATTATGGTAATATATTTTATTATCTTTGACATGGTTTAGGAAGTTGATTTAATAAGGATACTAATTGTTTATTATATAAAGATCTTTCCCAAATATGAATTAGGAAATTGATTCCTTATATAATACATATAGTATATTATTATATCTTTCCTAAATATATTAAGATTAGATTTAAAGTAGTATTACTAAAAGACTAGTATTCTAGTTTTAAGTAATATTCCTAAATCATCTAGGGTTTGAAATACCTAGATACATATTCTATATAAATAGACTACCTATGAGACATTAAGATATACGAAACACACACACATATACACGCAAATCAAAAGAGAAAAACCGCCGTTCATATTCTTCAAGTTCGAGCTTTTCATTGTCATATCCGATTCAAGATTCAAGTGCTCAAGCATTGATCTTATTCATTCAAGATTGTGACACCAAGAAAACATTGAAGACTTTATCTTATTAACGTAAGATAGAACGAGTATTTAGCGGTACTCATTGTAAGACAAATATTTAACGGTATTTTCTCGTAGCTAGATATTTAACGGTATCTAGATTGAGTTGTGACTAACCTCAAAGTCGCACGAGTAGGGTTGATAAAATTGTAATCCAGAGTTGGTACTAATTTTATTAATCGAGAATAGTGGACGTAGGTCTCAGAGTGTGAGACTAAACCACTTCAAAAATATTGTGTCTCTCTTTATTATTTGCTCTACTCAAAGATCATCATACAACCTTACACGCATCGAAGAAGATTTAAAAAGAAGGCATACTCAATTCAACCCCCCCCCCCCCCCCCCTTCTTGAGTATATTATATCAATAGACTCTTCAATTGGTATCAGAGCCTCGTGCTCTTCATCGCCTAGCCGCGTGAGTTTTGATCCTTCTATTGATTCTATATTATATACTCTTTCTTCAATGGATTCCAAGCATCTCAAGTGCCCTATCTTCGATGGCAAAAACTATAGTTTATGGAAAAATATGATGACTCATTACATCAAGGGTTGTGATTGGGAATGTTGGAAGATCATCCAAACTGGACCAAAGAAGATCTTGGTCGCCGCCGCCAATGGAACAACCTATGAAAAAATGGAAAGCGATTATGTGGAAAGTGACTACAAAATTGCAGAGAAAAACTCTAAAGCCATGAGCCTCCTACAGAACGGTATGATAACCTCAGAATTCGATAGATTCTCATCCTGTAGTTCCGCTAAGGAAATATGGGATAGTCTCGAACTTGCTTATGAAGGAACATCCGCAGTCAGGAAACATCGTATAGACTTGCTCGTTCAAAGATATGAACTTTTCAATATGGAAAAGAATGAATCTATTGATAGCATGTCTGCACGATTTTCTTGTATTATTAATGAACTGCGGAACCTTGGCAAAAAGATCGATTATGAGGATATCATTCGTAAGATTCTTAGGAGTCTCACCAAAAAGTGGCAACCTAAGGTCACGGCCATAGAGGAAGCACGTGATTTATCTAAAATCACTTACCAAGAATTGATTGGATCCTTAATGGCTCACGAGATCATACTAAATAAAAACGATGATGATCCCAAGGGAAAGGGAGTCGCTTTACAAGCCTCCACAAGCGAAGTAAGCGAAGAAGAACTTGAGGATGAAACAGTTCTATTCGCTAGACGATTTAAGAAAGCAGTTTTCAAAGATAGATACAAAAACTCTAACAACAAAACGTTCGACAAAAAGAAAACTGACTCCAAACAAACATTCTTCAAAAGAGGATGTTTCAAGTGTGGACAACAAGACCACATGATCAAATATTGTCCAAGTTCGGACAAAATCAAAGACAAGTCAAAAAGAGAAAAGACCAAAACAGAGTTTAAGAAAGTAATGCTTGCGTCATGCTGGGGAGAATTAGAATCTGAAGATGACGAGGACTCTGAAGAAGAAGAGGTAGCAAACCTATGCCTAAGCAACGTCAGCCTAGATCTAATCTCAAACGACAATGATGAAAATGACGCATCGAATATGTGTCTCCTTGGAGAATCAGACTCAGACGACGACGACGAAGAGGTAAATTTTCTTCAACTCAAAAGTCAAGTTAAAAACTTATCTAAGGCTATGCTAATTAAATATTTTGAGAAAACCCTAGACCAATGTCATGAACAAAATCTTGAGTTAGATGACTTGAAAGAGCAGATCCTCGATATTGCTGAGGAAAATCAACTTCTGAAAGCCAAAGCTAAGAAACTGAAATCCAAAATAAGCATTGAAGCAAATGCTAAGTTGGAAACAGTTATGTCTGAGAAAAAGGTTCTTGAGTCTAAAGTTATAGCTAATGAAGCTATAACCTCAAAACTAAAACTCAACATTAAAGAGCTTCAATCTAAAGTTATAGCTAATGAAGCTATAACTTCAGAATTAAGAAAGGTTAATGAACGGCTTAAGTCAGAATCTTCGACTATGGTCGAAGATGAGACTCATCAAGAAGAAGTTGAGATTCTCGAAAGCAAAATCATGGATCTAGAATTCAGTATATCTAAAATCAAGAAAGAACATGCCAAAATTGTGTCTGACTTCCATAAAGACATTCAAAACCTAAAAGAGTCTAGCAACACTGACCATAGTGAATGTAAGAAAGAAATAGACTCCTTGAAAGACCTCCTTCTTCATGCTCGGAAAGTTCACGATAAGTGGGAAGGAAGCACTAACGTTCTAAACTTCGTAACTGAACAATCCGACAACAACATGAAGATGGATTTAGGTCACGAATGTTATGGAAGAAGGGATCACTCAAAGTGTAAACAAAGTCCAACAGATAGAGACTTTAGATAGAGACTTTAGAAGAAGGAAACTACAGTTGATGATACTGTAAATAACTCTCAAACCAATGACTTGGAACCCAGAGTTACAGCTAATGAAGCTGTAACTTTGAATCAAAACCAAAGGGAAGAGGCCAGAGTTATACCTGACCCTACTATAAACCCAGGTTTGGATTCAGGGGGAACAAGTCAAGATCCCGAGTCAAGTTCAGGGAATGAAAATGATCAATCAAGGAATTGGAGATACAAAGGCTCTCATCCTTTGGACAATGTCATAGGAAGCCTGACAGATGGAGTTCAAACTAGAAGGAGCTTAAATAATTTTTGCTCATTTTACTCCTTCCTCTCCACCATTGAACCTTCAAATATCAAGGAAGCTCTCGCAGAACCAGACTGGATAGTTGCCATGCAAGAAGAACTCCAGCAATTTGAAAGAAACAAAGTTTGGCATCTTGTTCCTCGACCGAAAGACAGAACTGTCATTGGAACTAGATGGGTATTCAGAAACAAATTGGATGACACTGGAGTTATTGTGCGAAATAAGGCCAGACTAGTGGTTCAAGGATACAACCAACAGGAAGGGATCGATTATGACGAAACCTTTGCTCCTGTTGCTCGTCTTGAGGCAATAAGACTACTCATTGCATTTGCAGCACACAAGGGAATGAAACTTTTTCAGATGGACGTTAAGACTGCATTTCTTAATGGCTATCTCCAAGAGGAAGTATTTGTTGAACAACCTCCTGGATTTCCTGATAGCAAACTCAAGGATCATGTATTCAAATTGGACAAAACACTATATGGTCTGAAACAAGCACCAAGGCATGGTACGACAGATTATCAAAGTTCCTATTGGAGAGTGGATTCAAGAGAGGGTCTGTGGATAAAACCCTATTTCCTAAAAGCGAAAACTCAGATCTACTAGTTGTTCAGATCTATGTTGACGATATTATTTTTGGCTCAACTAATAAAAAGTTGTGCAAGTACTTCTCTGAGTTGATGACTTCTGAGTTCGAGATGAGTATGATGGGAGAACTAAAGTTCTTCCTTGGACTTCAAATACAACAAACTGAAGAAGGAATCAAAGTTCATCAACAAAAATATGTCAAAGAGTTACTAAAGAAATTTGGAATGGAAACCTCTCATGCAATGCCTACTCCAATGGTTACAGATAAGAAGTTAACCAAAGACGAAGATGGTAAGTCTGTAGATGAAACGACTTACAGAGGTATGATTGGCTCACTTCTTTATCTTACAGCAAGTCGTCCAGATATAATGTTTAGTGTCTGTGTTTGTGCGAGATTCCAATCTGCACCAAAAGAATCACACATGATTGCAGTTAAAAGAATATTAAGATACCTAATCGGAACCTCTAAATTATATCTATGGTATCCTATGGACTGTAACTTTAACTTAGTAGGATATTCAGATGCGGATTATGCAGGATGTTCTTTAGACAGAAAAAGTACCTCCGGACTTGCTACCTTTGTAGGTCCTTGTATTATATCTTGGGGATCCAAGAAACAAAATTCTGTCGCTCTCTCAACTGCTGAAGCAGAATATATTGCAGCCGCACTGGTATGTTCTCAACTTTTATGGTTAAAGCAACAGTTACATGATTATGGTGTTGATGTTGGATGTGTGCTTATATTATGTGATAATACGAGTGCTATAATTATATCTAAAAACCCAGCCCAGCACTCGAGGACCAAACATATTGAAATTAGACACCACTTTCTAAGAGACCATGTTGAAAAGAAAAATATAAAATTGGAATTTTGTAGTACGGAAAAACAGTGGGCAGATATCTTCACTAAACCATTGGCTAGAGAACGCTTTGAGACTTTGCGATTGGAAATTGGTTTAATCGGTGGCACCTAATCAAATCTTAAAAGCAAAAATAACCCAATGATTGACTACGGTTTAGATGAGATTATATGACTGTGTCCGTATACTCCGCTGCATGTGTATGTATATATTCGATGTTAAATTTTGTGATTATAGTTATATTATATAATTTACATATGAATGTGTGCACAACCAATCTCAAAATTATATTACGTCACATATTAAAAATTAACTCAAACATACATATCACAATATATATACAAAATAATAATATCCAAATAGTATAAAAACAAAAAGATGTACCTCAAAATTAAAACACACAAAATGTGTATAATGGTCCCCCCTTTGCCACGTTTATACCCAAACCAAACCCCACTCTCACCTGACACGTGCCCCCCCTACTACTCCTAGACTTTGACTTACCCCAACTCCCACATTATTACCCCATCTCCCTCATCTTACCTTAACCGTCCTCCATTATTACCACACCCACAAACTTTACTCAATTTTATTACCAAAACCCATTAAAACTCAAACCTCCAAAACTCCATTAAAACCGTACCAAAAATTCACCACTTCTCGTCTTTACAACCACCGTGTCTCACCTCAACCACCATGCCTCCATCTCGTGCAACCCGCTCTCATCAAAAGAAGCCTTCACCTCCTTCACCGACTCCGTCACCCCCACCGTCTCCAACACCCATAGCCACCTCCGCACCACCATCTGACAAAGGCAAACGACGAAAACTCAACCGCTCATCTCCTTCCGTCTCCGATGACATGCATGAAATGGGTTTTACATCTCGAAACCCGCGCCCTCTGTTTTCCGAGTATTCGATTGAAGCTACTAGGGAGGGTCTTGAAAGAGTTCGAATGACCAAAAACGAAGGTATGTTAATCGAACGTGTTCTCCCTTATGCTATACATGCGGGTCGTTATTACTCACGGTCATGGGTCGAAAATTCGAAGTCTTTAGGATTCTTTAAAGATTTCTTAAAATATCAGGGATGGGAGTACATTAGTAGTTTTTCTGGGTTGATTTTCCCTATTGAGATGGTTCAATTTCTTGCTTCGGTTCAAAAGTGTGATAATGGTATTATGGGTGTCGTAAATGGACGAGATGTTGTTGTGAGTAAGTCGGATGTTTGTGAAATTTTCAAGCTTGATGAAGAAGGGTTAAATCTTGACCCGAAATTAGAGTGGAGTGTTGTCTCTAAAGATCAAAAACTAAAAATCAAGAAGTATTTCGATGATGATGCCACTGAGGTTTCACCTCTCCTTACTGTTTCTTTTAATCCCAAGCTAAAGTTCTTCTTAAACTTCTTGTGGAACACCGTGCTCCCGTGGAGAGGTGGTAGGGATAAACTCGCTAGTGTTGAAGCAGTCGTGTTGTACAGTTGGTTGGAGACTGTTTCTTTTAATCCCAAGCTAAAGTTCTTCTTAAACTTCTTGTGGAACACCGTGCTCCCGCGGAGAGGTGGTAGGGATAAACTCGCTAGTGTTGAAGCAGTCGTGTTGTACAGTTGGTTGGAGGGCCAAAAAGTTGATTTAGCATCCCTAATGTGTAACAAAATCTGTCAAGTTTCTAGTGTGGTTGTTAAGGAGAAGTTTTGCTCCACCATCGACATTCCATATGGAATGTGGATATCCGAATTGTTGCTTAAAAAGGGTGTTGTTGATGATGCTAGTTTCGGAATTAAGCCAAAAGATGTTATGAATGATCGAGTGTTGAAATTAATGGGAATTTGCTTTGACGGAGTTGATCTTGCGTTTGGTAAAAACGAACCAACTCCGAATCCCTCACCATCTTTTGCGGGTCTTGAAGCCAATGGACAAAATACTTGGTCTCTGTGAAATTAAAAAGGAGAAGGATAAGGCTGGGGGAAGCTGTAAGAAGAGGAGTCGTGGGTTTGAGGATGAGGTAAAGGAGTGGATGGAGAAGGTTGATAAACATTTGGTGAAGATTGGGTCAGAGGTTTCGGTGGTATGCTCGGAATTGTTAGCCATGAGTGATCGTCTTTCTTTCTTAACATCTCAAGGAGGAGCTATCGTACGAGATCATGGGTTGTTGCGAGAGGATGCTTCTAAAGCACTTGAGGCCGTGAAGGCACTCTCGCTCAAGGTACTTAACTTTGAAATCGCACTCAATGCTCAAGGAAGGAACGTGACTAGTTGCCTCGATAGATTGGAGACCCTCGAATTCCGTACCCGACCCGACTACGTCAATCCTTATGCCAAGAATCCGGGTTCAAGCTCTCGCTCTTGATGATCCGTATCCGTCCCTGTTCTTGTTGGATTAAGGTTGTGTTGTCGTTGCTTTTGCTCTAAGTCAGGTGGACTTATAAACACTTCTCTATTGTGGCCAAATTTGATTACCTAGCCCATTAAGGAATCCGAAGCTTATCCTCTTTTGCTTCTTCGGATTTCCTAATCTTACCTGGCCCAAACATTCTCCTAACCGGCCTTGTTATTGTTTTGATGTGGCCCACTCGACTTTCCCTTATTTTGGCCCATCTTATATTGCTATCTTTTGCAGGCCTTTTGTTATCCGAATCCTAGCCGGCCCAATTTTCTTTAAACACTATTACTTTTTCATTCGGCCCATTGGCTTAGTATTTCGGATTGATTGTGTATATTTTTAACATTCCGTGTGTGATTGTGTGATATTTTCTATGTTCATAGTATTTCGACTCGTTTATATGCTTGCTTATGTTTCGTCGTATATTATTCTAGTCGTTTCATGTCTTTGTTCTCATCTTTCCGATGATGTCAAGAGGGGGAAATATGCGACTTAGATTAGAATTTGCCTAAGCTTGCTCCTTGTCGTAATTCATTGTCTCTTAGGGTCCTTAAAGGATATGGATAGATAGAAGATAAAACCCTAAGTGACTCTTTGCTATAAATGACCATTATTATATTGAGGGGGAACATACACTTAGACACGAAATCTAAGAAAGACTTGCCATCATCAAAAAGGGGGAATTTGTTGAACCATATATTCAAATATATATATATAGTATATATGTTTATGTTTTGATAATGACAAATCTAGCTATTTATATATTATATACTCGTATGTATAATCGTGTGCTAAGTGTACAGAACATTAGTAAGAAGATCTAATCAATCAAGTATAAAAGATTCAAGCATGTTAGTCAATGAATTGACTAAGTCGAAGATTGATAGAAGATCTCAAGCGCGCATAATGAACTAAAGTTATATTCATCAACTATAGCTCTAGTACAAGATTGATCCTAGTTATAGCCCGTAGCTATAACTCTACATCATGAAGAAATGATCGGAATATATATGTGTTTGAGTTGAAACAATTGTTTCTATATTAGTATCGTGTAGAATTAGTGTTTAATTGGTATTCTATTTTAATAAATAGAATTGTTAATCTTAATAGGATTATATAAAATATCTTTAAGTTAAATAAGGAATAAATAATTGTCTTATGAGATAATTATTTATTACTAAAATAAACTAAAGATTTTTTTATGATTTTAATTGTCAAAAATATATAATCTAAATATAGTTTGTTTCGATTTTTGGAAAACGTGTAACATGTCACGTTTCTATAAATCGTGTAGGGTTTATTTAAATAAATATTATGTATTTATTTAATGTCCTAAACAAACTAAGATTATATTATGGTAATATATTTTATTATCTTTGACATGGTTTAGGAAGTTGATTTAATAAGGATACTAATTGTTTATTATATAAAGATCTTTCCCAAATATGAATTAGGAAATTGATTCCTTATATAATACATATAGTATATTATTATATCTTTCCTAAATATATTAAGATTAGATTTAAAGTAGTATTACTAAAAGACTAGTATTCTAGTTTTAAGTAATATTCCTAAATCATCTAGGGTTTGAAATACCTAGATACATATTCTATATAAATAGACTACCTATGAGACATTAAGATATACGAAACACACACACATATACACGCAAATCAAAAGAGAAAAACCGCCGTTCATATTCTTCAAGTTCGAGCTTTTCATTGTCATATCCGATTCAAGATTCAAGTGCTCAAGCATTGATCTTATTCATTCAAGATTGTGACACCAAGAAAACATTGAAGACTTTATCTTATTAACGTAAGATAGAACGAGTATTTAGCGGTACTCATTGTAAGACAAATATTTAACGGTATTTGTCGTAGCTAGATATTTAACGGTATCTAGATTGTGTTGTGACTAACCTCAAAGTCGCACAAGTAGGGTTGATAAAATTGTAATCCAGAGTTGGTACTAATTTTATTAATCGAGAATAGTGGACGTAGGTCTCAGAGTGTGAGACTAAACCACTTCAAAAATATTGTGTCTCTCTTTATTATTTGCTCTACTCAAAGATCATCATACAACCTTACACGCATCGAAGAAGATTTAAAAAGAAGGCATACTCAATTCAACCCCCCCCTTCTTGAGTATATTATATCAATAGACTCTTCAAAGGCGTTCTTAGATTTGAAGGAGCGTCTTACTACAGCTCCTATCCTTGCTTTGCCAGAAGGGAGCGGAAATTTTGAAGTCTATACAGATGCTTCTAAGAAGGGTTTGGGATGTGTGCTGATGCAGAACGGGCGAGTGATTGCTTATGCTTCTAGGCAGTTGAAGCCTTATGAGGAGAACTATCCGACGCATGATCTGGAGCTTGGAGCGGTAGTTTTTGCACTTAAGCTGTGGCGACATTATCTTTATGGAGCTACATTCAAAGTGTATTCTGAACATAAGAGCCTGAAGTATATCTATACTCAGAGGGAATTAAACATGCGCCAGAGGAGATGGATCGAGCTTATTGGAGATTATGATATGGAGATTCTGTACAAGGAAGGAAAGGCTAATGTTGTGGCTGATGCATTGAGTAGGAAGTCCGTTCACGCTCTATGCACAGCTATGTCCAGATTGAGTATGTATCATGAGTTGGGACAGATGGGAATCGCAGTGATAAGGAAGGGTGAGACCCTAGGGGATTTGACGATCGAGCCTGAGTTATATTCTGAGATTCGAGAAAGATAGAAGAGTGATCCTAGAATTCAGAAGTGGCGTGAGGCAGTGAGCAAAGCTAGTGAAGCAGAGCCATATTCTAAGTTCGAGGTTCACAGAGATGATAGTTTGAGGTTCGATGGGAGATGGTTTGTGCCTGAAGATGAGGAGCTAAAGAGAAAGATTATGGTTGAAGCTCATTCTACACCTTATTCCGTTCATCCTGGAGGGGATAAGTTGTACAAGGATCTGAAGAAAGCTTTTTCGTGGCCAAAAATGAAGCAAGAGGTAACTGAATTTGTTTCTCGTTGCTTGGTATGTCAGAAGGTAAAAGGGGAGCATAAGAGGCCGCAAGGGAATTTGCAACCTTTGGACGTACCTGAGTGGAAGTGGGAAAGCATTTCCATGGATTTCATTGTGCGGTTACCGAGGACTTCGAGAGGGAATGACATGATTTAGGTGATAGTTGACAGGTTGACTAAGTCTGCCCATTTCATACCAATGAAGGAGACTTGGAGTAAGGCTGAATTAGCCAAGGCTTACGTTAAGCATGTGGTGAAGCTTCATGGTGTCCCTAAGGACATTGTTTCTGATCGTGATTCCAGGTTCATCTCTAAGTTTTGGCAAGAATTACAGACATTGATGGGAACTACTTTGAAGATGAGTACTGCATTCCATCCAGCAACTGATGGTCAGACTGAGAGGACTATCCAGACACTGGAGGATATGGTGCGGGCTTGTGTACTAGAGTTTGGAGGATCTTGGAGGACAGACTTGATTTGATCGAATTTTCTTATAACAACAGCTATCATGCTAGCATCAAGATGGCTCCCTTTGAGGCGTTGTATGGGAGGAAGTGCAGGAGTCCAGTATGCTGGGATGATCGAGCTGATACAGTGACTTTGGGACCTGAGATGATTCAGGAGATGATATCACAGGTCCAGGTGATCCGTCAGAAGATGAGAGCTGCCCAAGATAGGCAAAAGAGTTACGCAGATCTAAAACGGAGTGACATCACCTTTGAGGCTGGAGAAAAAGTGTTGCTGAAAGTGTCACCCATGAGAGGAGTAATGAGGTTTGGCAAGAGGGGCAAGTTGAGTCAGAAGTTCATTGGGCCATTCAAGATTTTGGAGCGAGTTGGTGAGGTAGCTTATCGATTAGCTCTACCTCCAGCACTATCCAGAGTGCATAATGTGTTTCATGTATCACAGTTGAGGAGATATATCAGTGACCCTTCGCATATCCTTAATCATGAGGTCATTGAGGTCGATGAGCAGCTGACCTATGAGGAGAGACCCAAAGAGATCCTTGACAGGAAGGTGAGGAAAACCAGAAATGGGGAGACCGCGCTCGTGAAAGTCTTGTGGACAAATCATAATGTCCAGGAGGCTACTTGGGAAACTGATGTCTCAATGAGGGAAAAATATCCGGAGCTGTTTTCTTAAGGTATGTTACGAGGACGTAACTTTCTTTTTAGGAGGGAAGAATGTGATATTTCGTGTTTTGGGCACTTTTATTAGTTTTTAACATTATATGATGTCACTTTCTATGTCCGTTACATGCGTTATAATCTGTTTTGTTGACCTTGGGATGGTGAACTTCGGGACGAAGTTCATTCTAAGGAGGGAAGACTGTAATACTCCGTATTTTAGTACCACTTTTTTATATTTAATATTTACGTTTGTTATTCGAGTAACTGAATTCGATAATTTAATTTCTCGAACGCGTGTTTTATAATTTATACGTTCTAATTAAAAGGTCGAAGTTACGAGTTAATAGTAAAACCGAGTAAGCTTGACTTTGGACCTTGGATTGCGTGCTAACCCCAAGGCCCATAAGTCGAATTCTTTCAGCTACATACCAAAACACGCTCTCACCCTAGCTCTCTTCTACGTCATATATACTCCATAAAAAAACCCTAACCCTAGCTATCTACTCACAAACTTTCTTTGCCTTCCCTCTGCCGCCACATCCAGGAGTGAGAAGGAGTGTTTTTCACGGTGGTTGTAGGACCTAGGGCCGCTCAAACACGCTGAGAAGTAAGCCTACTCTTCACGTAATTGTTTTTACTGTTCGGTCTCTACGTTTTCGATTTCATATTTCAATCGTATAACCATGTTCATGGGTTCATCTTTTGTGTAATAGTAATCTATGTTGTTCATTATTCGTGTATAGGCCTTAGTGTAGACGTCTTGACCGTTACTGACCACCGCCGAAGGTTGTTTTAGTTACCATGTCGAAATCTGCATATTTCGTTATATACAGGGGGTCGTGTCATGGGAGTTTGGTACCCTGTTGCGAACACTATTCTGGTCTTATTGTACATAATTAGTAAGGTATTTGTATAGGTGGTAGTCACAGCGGTATGAAGGTGGTTATCGTGGTGGTTAATGGTGGTTGGTGTCGATTTTATGGCAGGTTCCGTTGGGGTTGTAGCGTGAGAAACAGAGTAGCAGTGGGTAGTTCTGGGTTTTGTTGTCAGTGATTGGTGGCGGTAGGGTTTTGTCGACGGCCAACGACACTCACCCCGGAACCACCGTGGCTCACAGGTGAGCCTGGTGGTGTCAGGGGCGAGGTTAGAGGCGGCGTCAGGGTCAGGCGTGGGTTGTTTTGCGCGGGTCTGGGAACGGGACTGTTTTGGTTTCGCGAATGTATTTTCGATTTGGGGATGTATGGTTGCTGCGTAATGGCGTGAGATTTTAGGTCATGATTACTTGTTGGAGTATTATTTAATTACCAATAGTGTATTATTATTATTATTATTATTATTATTATTATTATTATTATTATTATTATTATTATTAACATTATTAACATTACCTTCCTTTAATCATTAATTAATGTGGTGTTTAGTAGTTATTTTATGATGTTGTTAATGGTGACACTTTGAGTTTAGGGTAATGTCATGTTAGTCTTACTAAAGTATTAGTGTATGGCTTGACAATTAGTATGTTGTTGTTATTTAACTTATCCTTAATTATTTATATTGTTATGATATTGATTTCTAATAATCGGTTAATTGATCATACGCTATCTTTTTTTAGTAAGTACTATTTTTAGTAAGCCCTATGTTTTTGGCTAAGTCTATATATATAGTAAGTTATAATTAGTATATAATAATTGTATGTTATGGGCATATTGTATATGAATGTTTTCACAATGTGTTATGGGTATATCAGTTAGAAACATGATCAAGTGATTTTAGTAGCATTGTTGTATGAGTAGGAATTGATATGAATAATAATTTATAGGAACGGAATTCGAGGTGGAATACTTCTAGAGGGTGATTTCATTTGCAGACTTGCTATACAGGTAGGATACACTTGTACTTTTACTGTGATGTGCTATTTTTGGATGTGGTAATTGATTGTGATGGATGCAAATGTGAGTTTTAACATGAGGATTTATAATTGGTTATTTTATTATCATATTCATGAGCATGCATATGCATTGGTTACTGAGAAATTGTGAATCAGATGTTAATCTGATATTAAGCCCAGGGTGGTTCTGCAGACCAGGCCTGGTGTCTTATCAGCTTTTGAGCTGGTGTTCGGCGACGGCCGATTATAGTCTGCCGGGAGGTTCGGTATGGCTGGGTGTTTCGGGTTTGAGTTTGAGATTGTGATTGAGCTCGAGCATGACATATTCATTTGCATATTACTGTTTGTTTGCATTACTTATTATTGTGTTATCCTACTCAACCGCGAGGTTGACAGTGTATTCGTGTTCGCCTACAATGATCCGGAATGAGGAGTAGATCTTTCAGGTCAGAGACAGGTGGACTAGGACTGGGCATGGAGGAGAGACATGAACTAGACCTACTTAGCTGCTAGATCACTTAGCTTCTTCTTAGTTGAACGTTTAATTTATTTCAGTTGTTTTGGAAGTCTTTTGGACTATGGCTTGTAACAGTTATCAGTTTAAACTTTTATATTTAAAGTACTGCGTTTCTTTCACTGTGAATATCTACTACCCTGGTTTATCCAGGATGGTAACAGTTCTATTTAATCAGGAAGTCCTAGTTCAGGCTCCTAGGTAAATGGGGGTGTTACAGTTAGTGTAATGAGCTACAATTTTATAATGGGGTTACGGGGACGTAACCATGTTTCTAAGGCGGATAGGATTGTAAAATCTTGGTGATTTACGTTATGGCTAGTTGTTATGACATGGCTAAGGGGTACGTCGTGATTGTTTGCATATACTCGATAATCTTGACTACTTCTGTTATGCATTTTATTGTGTCCGGGAAGTACCATTTTACTTAGATATACGTTAAAACTTTGGGGACAAAGTTTTCTTAACGAGGGTAGAATGTAACATGTATATTTTGAAGTACCTCTACTAGTTCTGACGTTATGTGATGTCACCCTTTTTGTGTTCATTACGTGCCTAGGGACCAGGTTGTTGACCATGGGATGGTGAACTTCAGGACGAAGTTCATTTTAAGGAGGGAAGACTGTAATACCTCGTATTTTTGTTATGATATATATTATTATAATTGACGTATTGATCATGTTTTCATAATTCGTAATGATGCGTGATTTTATATTTTGTCAGGACGAGTCATAATTATAGTTTATTCGATACATATTTATGGTTAGCATAATGGGTATAATTAATTATGCATACTCGTTATTTTAAACACGAGCATTGGTTAAGTTTAAGTTACGGGTTACGAACGGGTTATGTCATGAAGGGCCTCGAGAGGCATCTTTGGACTTGGGCTTGGTAGGGAACCGGGTATGTGAACAAATAAAACACAAAACCCTAGTAATATGAACAACACAAGGACACCCTAAACAAAACATACCCATCGACACTTTCGATGTCAAAACCTACGCTCCTCTCTGCCACATAAACGTGAAACAAAACAATACCCTCTCTTCGGCCTCCATGCCCCGTATACCAGTAATCCGAGTGCAATGTTAAGAAGAAAGAAAAGGGACAAGGGAAGCCATGATTTGTGAGTGACACAGTTATCACTGTCAGCGTTCACGCTATTTTCATGAGTACTTATCATCCTCTTTGCAGATCGTTATATATGTGTTTATAGCTATATGTAATCTCTATAATACGTATTATATGTCTACCATCTTCACCTCACCATAGGACCACCATGGGGGTCATGACAACCCCCTTAAATGTCGACAGTGACAACCCTAGTTCGTGCTCTGTTCTGTTTGTAGTCTGCTCTTGTTTGTGTGGTGTTCAGTTCTATTCTAATGTGTCCTTGAAATCGACTTTTTGGGTAATAATAGTAGGGTGTCTGTGGGTTTTTTGGTGGTGATTAGGGTGGTGAGGGGTGGTTGTATAGCACCGTACTTTTATTCGGAAGGTGGCTGGAGTGTATTACGCAGAAGTAGGGGTTTAGTGGGGGTGTTGTGCTCAGGTTGAGGAGTCTGTTTCATAGGGTTTAGGTGGCGTCGAACCCAGGTGGTTACCACCAGGGTGTCGGGGGTGGCGTAGAGTGTCGATGATAGTGCTTGGTCTTGGTGACGGTGGTGTTGTCAGGTGGTTAGGGGAGTATACGAAAGGGGGTGACACGGGTTATGAGCAGGGGCTGGGTTGGTGTTTGTGACCAGCGTGTTTAGGGCTGGTTTCGATGTCTGTCGTGGTTGAGTGTGGGTTAGTGGTCAGGGTCAGTTGTTGCACCGTGGTTCAGGGGTCTCAACCACAGTGGTATGGTGGTGGTTCGGGCTGTAGAAGGGGTGTCGAAGGAGCTGCGAAGTGGGCTGGTCGGAGGGTTGTTCGGGCTGTTTGATTCTTTACTTGGCTTGTTACATTTTATTATTATTATTACTATGGTTATTATCACTATTATTGTTTTGTATTATTATTATTATTATTATTATTATTAATAGGGTCATTATTATTCTTATTATTGTTGTTAATATTATTATTTTTAGTATTATCAATACTAATAGCTTATCGAATGTTATTGTTTTATTTCATGTAACATTATTGTTATTATTGTTACATATTGTTTTTATCATTATCATTATTAACATTAATTTTGTTATGATTAGTGGTGTTGTTATTATTTTATCATGGTTATGGTTGTATGATATATACTAATTATGTTATGGTTGTCTATATATAGTAAGTATATAATTAGTAAGTTTTAATTGACTAGTGATGATGTATATGAATGAGGAGTTCATAATAATTGATATGAATATGAACATGGTCAAGTAATTGTAGTAATGCGATTGTATGGGTAGAAATTGATATTCAATACTAATTATAGGAACTGAGTTCGGTTGTTCAAGGTGGAACATTTCTAGCAGCTGTTCGGTTGTCAATCCGCAATTGAGGTGGGGGATATATATATATATATATATATATATATATATATATATATATATATATATATATATATATATATATATATATATCTGTGATTGTGTTATGACAGGAAGTGTGCGCGTTGTTTATTACAAGATTGGTATAATATTTTACGAAGGTACTGTGGATTGTATTATTATTATTGATTACTGTGGAGATCGGGGCTTGTGAAATGGGTTTTGTGATATGGGTCTTGTCATATGGGACTTGTGATATGGCCATGTGATGGGAGGTGTGGTGTGATGGAGGTGTGGTGTGGTGTGGTGGAGGTGAAGTGGTTGGTTGAATGATATGGAGATGGAGGAAGATGCAGTTCTATTGTTGTTTATGCTTTATCTGTTTTACCTACTCAACCTCGTGGTTGACCCTGTGTATTCGTGTGACACCTACGATGATCCGGAATGGGGAGTAGATTCTACAGGAAAGATGGCATTGTGGGAGCATGGGATGGCGTGAGTACTTGGATGGACCGACTTAGAATTAGATCACACTCTTCGAAGTTATAAGTTGTATTTTTACTTTCCGCTGTGTAGTAATTATAACATTCAAGTTTAAATTTTACCAATTTTATATAAAGTACTTTGGGTGTTCTACTTTGTTATTCACTACCTCGGTCATTCCGAGATTGTAACAGTTCTATTTACTGAGGATGTCTTGCTAAAGACTCCTTAAGTAAATGGGGGTGTTACAGGTGGAATATATGGTTGTTGTTGTTGTGGTGGGGGAGACGGGTTTAGAACATTTTGGCTCGTCCACCGTAAATTCGGGTGGACGTACCCGTGATTGTGATTGTATCCCCCTTGCTTGTATTGTTGAAACGAGAAAACTTGCTCTCGATCTGCATAGCATTCAAACGCACCGTGGCCTTGCTCGCCACACCTTTCACATAGCACTATTTCCTCTTTTTGCAGAACATGAACCGTCTGACGGTTCCCAACACCTCCGTACTCTAGCTTTCCAATTTTTGCAAATGATTTATCAAACTTCGCCTCTAGACCCTCAGTCTCGATATCGGCAACCGTTCTCGTCCCACTTCTGGGGTTGCCATATTTCGACGTATGGGTAGCCATCTCCTCAATTAAACTCCAGCCCTTATCGTCGTCCACCTCACGCTGGAATCGCCCATTCGCAGCCGAGTCTAAAATGGCCCTATGATCATCGTATAGGCCATTGTAAAACTGGTTACAAATAAACCATGGCTCGCAACCATGGTGGGGGACCGACCTCACATAACCTTTAAACCTCTCCCAAGCTTCAGTTAAGTTTTCAGAGGGTTTATGTTTTGGTTATTTGTGTGCGTAAGGCGTTTGTACGTTGTGGTGGAAAGTACTTCTTGTAAAAAGCAAGGGCTAGGGATGTCCAGTCAGTTATCCCAGCTGCATCCCTGTCTAAATCCGACAACCATTTGTTGGGGCTGGTGTCCTTGACAGTTAGTACAATGACTTACTAAATATCTTAAAGGATCACAAGGGCATACTTCAGTATTATTATCAGTTGATCCACGTTTATCAATAACGGTTGGCTTGCTAGATAAGTTTGACGTTATTGTCATACAGATGGCGGTGATCCATTGGTCCCTATACGTCACACCTATAGGACACATTTGAGAGATGTGAAGGTATGAAAATACCGTCACATTTATGCCGGATACGACTAAACAGTTAGTCAGAGGTATTGACTATTAAATTAGTCAATGAGATGATGAGATTATTATTTAATACGGATTAAATAATTTTAGCTAATACGGATTACATGATTAATTCGTAAAATTAAATATAAACAGTTATATTTAATTAAATATTGAATTCGCGTATTAATATAAACAGTTATATTAATTTGAATAATTATACAATATCGTAATTTTATCAGACCATTATTAATACATCGACTGTATTAATATCTGATAACATGTGTGCGATTTATAATAAATACCCGCGAATCATATTTTTGCAAATCGGGTCGAATCACGCACTGGAATAAGATGAGAGTGGAAAAGCCCACCCTCACCATATACCCATTCAGCCGACCCAAGTGTATACAAAAGGAGAGTTGTTCTCCTTTTGTCAACCACTGTTAAATCACAATTCTCATAATTAGGGTTTTGAGAGCATTCTTCTCCCAAAACTCAGATCTCACATCAAAACTCACAAAAGCTCTCCCCATATTGCAAGGCAATTGGAGAGTATTTCTAGCACACGCGACATCATCTCAAACCAAGTCTTGGGTGCAAGTTATAGGAGGGAATTTACTTTAATTCCTGTTCTTAGGCATATTCAAGCAAGGACCCAAGGTTGTAATTCTTTTCATGTTTTTATTACCTTATGACTATAATCGCAATTGTAAATTTCGTTATAATCCTTCATGTTTAGGGTGAATACATGCTTTATTCCCCACAAGTGGTATCAGAGCCAGGGCCACGAAATTTTTACTTTTGTGTTTTTCATAAGTTTTAATTAAAAATTTTGAAAATCGCGTTTTTGTCGTCGTGTGGGTCGATCGACCTCTTGTTGCGGTCGGTCGACCGACTCCTGCGTGAGTTTACTGTTTCGACAGTTTTCTTTTGTGAGTAATCGATCTTGTTTTCGATTCTTGTTTACATATTGTTACTTAATCGATATTTTTAGCAATATGTGAATCCTTGTTGTTGTTTAATTTGATTTACACGTTTTAAATCAAATGTTAAAAACTTGTTTTGTATTTTAAAAGTGCAGCGATTTGCGTTTTCAGAAACTCGTTTTTCTAGTTTTGTGGTCGGTCGACCTGGTTGATAGGTCGGTCGACCTTGTTGCTGTTACATAAGTTTTTTTTTTCGAAGTTACTTTATCATATTTGAATTTTACTCTTTCACATACATTTTCTCATTAATTTTCCATATCATACCCTTTTCTTAAATCAAAACAAATTAACTTTCACATGTTACTTTTTTTCTCTAAGATCGAATCTAATAACTCTAAAAGTTTGAACAATAAATCATAATTAACTAGTTACTAAAACAATTTAGTTATTTTGTTCAAATTATTAAGGAGAAATTATTAATTTAATTTGTGGTGTATATTAGGGTTTATTAACTTTCAATTTTTCCAAACCCCTAAATTAAAAATTCAATAGTAACAATTGTTGTAAATTGTAGACAACGGAGTTGTTTGACATATCATTCTCACATAGTAATGCTGAAGTAGGCCAACCAATCACACAACAAATTACTAATAAATAATGATAATAATGGTGGAGCGTCGTGGGGGGGCTGGGGATTGAATATCTGGGTGATGGAGGATTTGAGAAGAGGAGGGCAAGTCGATTATAGCGAAATAGTTCGATCGAAGCATGGCTTGTCAGACCATGGCTTTATCGGAGTAAGGTGGTTGAAGTGGTTGTCGGAAGAAAGTGAAGGGAAAAGAAGAAAAAAAAATTAGTTGGGTGTTGAAAAAATGACAAGGATAAATTTGTAAAAAGCGTATGTGAAAGAGTAAAATCCGTATGTGAAAAAGTACGTCCCTTTTTTTTCCAGAGTGACAGATGGTCGGTCGACCCCGTGGTGAGGTCGGTCGATCTCGTCTCTGTAACAGGCGTTTTAATTTTTCGAAAATAACATGTTTTATTTTCCCTTGGCCAAAAGTAATATACTATATACGGAAATAGTATATTAACTTTTGTGAAACGGTTCACTCTCGAATGATACATATTATTTTAAAGCGGTTTAAGATAATGGATTATAAATTTATTAAGATTAATGTGATTAAAACGGTATAATCACATAATTTTAATCTTGTAAGGTGGTTTGGTAGAATTTGTTAATCATAATAACAGTATTATGTCATGAATGAATTTTAATTTTAGTTGATGCATTTTATTTATCGTCTTGTTGAATGCCTTTGAATGCTTTCTATAACGTATTTAATTTTTGCAAACGGTTGTAACTTAGTGTGGCCTTAGAAGATTGTGTTACCGTAATGATGGAACACAGTCCTGTTTGTAATTTTGAGATCTTGTATCTCCGTTTTGGGTTTTTGCCATGTAATTACTTTTGTATTTAAATTAGGATGTAAATAGGTTTATATTTGTAATTTAAATTAGTAATTTTGTGAAGACCAAAGACGGAGACCGGATGCTCACTCCCGCTGCAAAGAACAAGATGGAACATCAAGACAAGCTTCTAGGGTCCAACGGTGGATTCCAAAGTTGTTTTTATGTTTATTTTGGTAGGATAGGCCACACTAGGACTTTTATTTACGTTTATTGCATTTATTTTTATGCTTTCATCGATAATAGCTTGCATCATATTCCGCCTAAAACCAAACCACCTATAACATGCCTGAAAACTGACTCATATAGAGGTTACGCGTTAGTTTTCTGTGACAATACAGATGTCACATGTCACTTGCAAAGCCATCACTTTATTTCATTCATTCATGTATATGCTAGATATTAGTTCACTTAAAATGGATAAATATAAGTTGATGGGGTGTTCCTCGTATAACCAAAAATTGAGACTACTCTTTATAAATCAGACTCCCATGAATCCCTTCTTCGTCGGTAGACATAATATGACCCCTTCTACGTCGGGTAAGTGGGAACAGATGATTTGTTTTATCTCAACATCGTGGTCACAAGTACTATCTAGCGACTGTGATGGACTAATAGATAGGATTTACGGAAATCTATCGACCAAGAGTTCCAACGGTGGAATTAGCCAAGCTGTAGGCTTATCAATATACGGAAATTGAGTCTTGGGATCGTTTATATAATTCTTGAGGGAGATCAATTATATAAATGCATGAGTCTACGAGTTTAAATTCAATTTAAAATAGACTTAAATCACAACGATGAGTTGTTTATATGGTTTTGTTTTTATCTTCTTTTCAGTGTAGAACACGATCAATTTAAACTGCTGTATAACAAATGGCTGGTGAAGACCCAATGCCAAGTGCCAAGCTGGCACGTGAATCCTGGCTAAAAGCCTTCATGGACTCCATGAATCAGTCTACTAGACTGAGGAATGATGGGTCAAACTTCTCTGACTGGGAGGCAGCATTACGGAATGCTGCCATTGCTGACGGAAAGCTCAAGTACTTGACTGAGCCCATTCCGGCACACCAAGGAACTGGAGCTAGAGCTAACGAAGTTCGCGCTCATAGCGACTTCGTCATGGAAGCGGGTGCGATAAAGAACGTACACATCTATGCAATGGAATCCAATTTGCAAAGCCGCTTCATTTCCCATGGTGCAAACAAGATTTTCCCCACGCTCACTAACGAATTCTCGAAAGCTCCGAGAATCGTTTCTTATGAGCATACATGTCGCTTCTTTGAGGCGAAACTCCAGAAGGGCCAAGCTGTTAGCCCACATATTCTCAACATGATTGAGAATATCGAGAAACTGGAGGCCCTAATGTAAAACCCCTCGCGAAAGCGGAAATTTAAAACACACAAAGTACTAAAAATGCAGCGGAATTAAAACTTTTTAACAAACTAAACTTGCGAGGTGCTTTAGAAATCTAAACATGCGAAAGATAAAACATAAATAATTATATAAGTACTATACAAAAGCAGCCCGGGATAGCATATCCCTACAGGCACCAAAATACTGAAATCATAAAACTAAGGTCTAGCTAACGAATGGGTGAAATCGTCGATGAAGGATCATCGCTCGCTAGCCTCAACGTAACCCCCTGCAAAGAGCCTCATGTACCTGCACACACACAACATGTGCCCCACAGTCAGTGGGGAGTGACTAGAGCTCTCATAGCCACCTAATGTCATACAACACCGAACATATAAACAAGCATTATACTCCAACATAAACAATCATGTGAAGCATATATATCAATATCTCAAACTCCTATCATCATGCAAATACTATGCAAAGGCTCTCAACCAACTTCGGAAACTATTTGGAAGGAGAGCCGGTTTCCCTTCCGCTTGCCCGGCCGGGGGGTCTTTCAATCCAAATCATTTACGAAACCAATTAAAGAGTCATCCAATGCCTTGGATGAACAATAACAACGTCAAGCATTAACTCATCAATAGCAGCATCTGAAATATCAATATCAACATCTATATCTGACACTGTACCAACTCCAGGCAAGCAGATAAATTCAGCAAGTATAAGGTTCAGCGGTCAACTTAAGACACAACCTAATTACCAAACATTCATCAAGTAAGAAGGTTCAGCGGTCAACTTAAGACATAACCTAATTACCAAACATTCAGCAAGTATATAACACCGTACCCCTACTCAGGCAAGTATATACCAATCAATACACACAAGCGAACCACCCACGGAGGGGTTCGACCACAGAACAATGAACCACCCAAGGAGGGGTTCGACACAGAGAAAGACGGAACCACCCACGGAGGGGTTCGTCAGGAAGGCAGAACCACCCACGAAGGGGTTCGCACGAAGGAAACAGAACCACCCACAGAGGGGTTCGACACGGAGAAAGCAGAACCACCCACGGAGGGGTTCGCACGGAGAAGATAGAACCACCCACGGAGGGGTTCGTCCGAAGAAAGCAGAACCACCCACGGAGGGGTTCGCACGAAGAAGACAGAACCACCCACAGAGGGGTTCGTCCGGAACAACACAATGAACCAACCACGAAGTGGTTCCACAACCAAAGCTCCAAAGGAAACTACTCATTAAACCACAATCAATTCCTTGAAATATATTCACTCGACACTTAATTGACCCCAGGAACTAAGACGAGGGAGAGCCGGTTTCCCTTTCGGTTGCCCGACCGGGGGGTCTCTATCCTCACTTCATTCCTGAACCCAATATAGTGCCGCCCGAACTCCAAGGACTCCAAACATGCATACGACGCATACGGGAAAAGAATCAATGCAATCCGACTTGAAAATCAGAAGTTATTAAACAAACAACACAATCAGGGGCTCTCAGCCAGTTGGCCACAGGCGGCCGGTAAACCGGCTGAGAGTCCTTTACTCTCTTAGCCGACAACAATCAAACACAACATAAAGGGTCTCCCAGCCGGCCGGCCGGCTGCCGGTCCACCGGCTGGGGACTCTTTCCTCTTCTCGCGAAACTTAAAAGAAAACAACATGAAGGGGCTCCCAGCCGGCCGACCGGCTGCCGGTCCACCGGCTGGGGACCCATTTTCTTAAAACTTTTGAAAAACGAAGAAAACAAAGGGGACTCTGAGCCGGCCGACCGGCTGTCGGTCAGCCTACCGACTCAGAGCCTCTGTTCGCAAAATTCGACAACTTCTCCAATTCCAATCCTTTCAATACTTTACAAATCCGACTTAAACATGTTTCTAAGCAACGATTTCATACTTCCAGCATGTAAACCACATCAAATAAACATATGAACATGTATAGAAACAATCATTTCGTGACTTAACACCAAAATCACAAATTAAACCAATCTTAACATGTATACTCCTAAATCTCATTTCCTCATCAAATTCATCATTAAATCTTCACAAAACCAGTTTGTATAACATAAGAAGAACATCAAGAACTCAATAATCATACTAACTTTCATCAAAACACATTAAAAACCACATATAGTGCTAATTTAGACAAAAAGGCCGAGTTACTCATAATAGTGACCTCTTAAGCGATTATGCTCCTAGCTCCTCTTCAATCTCGTCACTAACCTCCTTGTGATCTTCTAAGCCTCCTCCTACAACACGAAAAGCGATTCAAATAGGCTATACACGGATTACTCCAAAACAGCCCATTTTTGAAGTGGAACGAAATGAAAAACGGAAGTGACGGATGGCTTGCAAATTCGATGAGGATTCCGAAAATGTACTTATTGCCTCGATTCGGTGAACGGATGATGAAGAAAAGAGGAGAAGAAGATGAAGAATTATGGAGGTTTTGTGAAAATGAAATATCAGTGATCTTATTTTTGGAGGCTGATTGTGTCGACACCTTTGAGACTTAGAAGGGTTTTAGTTGTCCTTTCCCGTTTCAAGGAAAAACGGGTTTGGGAGAACGGGTTTTAAGTTAAGGATTCAAGTTGCCAAGTTCGTATTCGTCTTAAGGACTTAAGGTTCTTAAGACGGATCTTACTATTTATTTTAAATGAAATAACATCAAATATTAAAATATTATTTTATCCCGTAAAAATAATTAAAACCTTTAAAATATACTTTACGAAAATGCGGGATGTTACAATCACCCCATCTTTCAAAAAGTTTCGTCCTCGAAACTTGAAGACAGTAACAAGGACAAAGTTAACAAACCAAAGTTTTCACTTAAACCGTTATACAAAACTTAGATTTCTTTCACAAATTACGAAAACAACTTTCTAAGGCACTAGTCTTCGTAATGGACGTTGGGGTTCTCGTTGTACATTCAAGAGCCCGACATTCCAAATCTGAGACAAGTCCCAAAAATTAGAAAAATTAAAATTTAGATCGATCTGGTGTCGATAAGCATAGTTCAGGTTATCAGACGTCTCCAATAACGAGCTCCAATGACAAATCGACGCTGAGATTAATCAAATTGTAAGTCAAGTAACTCTTTAAAACCAGGTTTTCTTGAAAAACGTTATCACTGAAACCTATCAAAGTTGAAAGATTACTCATTTCCTTAAACCAAAATACTTTTGAAAACAAGTTTTTATATCAAAAACCTACAGAAAGAGCAAGGTTGTGAAACTCAACAAGTTGCAATTGACCGAGAGGAGGATAGCTTAGCGAATTTACAGGTGCACAAAAGAGAATCGGTGCACGAGAGAGATTATGATTTAGAACAAATGATTCCATAGGCTCGATTTTCTCGAAATTCTCACCAGGTTCTCATCTCCCTCTTCTCAATTCAAGCACTCTGACTGCGGTTTTGAACCTCTAAATTCGATTTCTAGGGATAAGTTGACATCCTCAAGTTCAGACTCATCACTGTAACATGGATATTCACAATAAGGCTCTACAAAAGTCACAATTCCCAAATCCTCAAGTAGCATTGAAAGACAAGTCCTTTGATATGATACACTCACGGTGTCATACAATACTATGATTCCTCAAAATAAGTAAGTTACCATTATCCCAATTCAAATCATTCCCAAGGCTTGGGTATTAAATTTCTAAGATTCTTCAATGACAGCTGTATCTTACTTCCCAATTACTATTAAGTCAACCAGCTTTCACTTCCAAACGAGTTATTCCAAATTGTCCACCTATCAATGGAACATCATCCAGTTCATCAAGTACTTCTCCAGGCAAATGCTGAGATTCACTAAATAATTCGGGTTCGAGTATCCAGTCAACTCCACAAGTCAAACTGTAAACATCTCCACACTCTCACCCTGCCACCAATAGTTCTCGTCTCTCAAATATATAGGTCCCTCTACATCCAGTACTTCCTCAAGATTAAGCGTCTCTAACTCACTTTATTCAAGTATTTGGCATCAACACCATCTAAAGCATGTTCCTCTAAATTCACCCAAGACTCCAAGTATTCCCTTTAAATTCCCAAATGGTACTTCCAAATCTACCAATACTCACATTCCAATAGTGTCACCACAACTAAGTTCCACCGATAGACATGTATAAGATTCTACCCAATTAAGCATTTCCTCAACCACTTCCACTCTCTCAATCAGTAACATATGGACACTAGGATCACCAAATCACGTCTCACAATATCTCATAGGTTCTCCTTAACAACGATATGTCCCAAAACACGAATTGCGGTTAACCTAAAGGATTCCCCTAAGTCCATAAAAGTAAGTTACTCACTCGAGCCAAGGAAGGATAAGTTCCAGCAATGGGGTTGAGCTAGGAAGCCATGCAAGTAGTTTCCAAGGTAAGATGGAAGAGAATTCAAGAACAGATGTATACATGAGAACAAGGATAAGACCTTGGGGTCTTAGAAGAAGATATAAGGAAGAAGTCAATGGTGAAGACGTACCAGTGATCAACTGAGGGCGAATCTCTGCTGCGGCACGGCTCATCACGAACACAGTACTCTTGGTCTTCGGTCTCTGGACGACGGCAGTGGCGTTGTCAGTAGCGTTCTTCTCGGGGCACTCAGCGGATAGGTGTCCGGGCTTCCTACAGTGATAGCACAATCGCGGTCTGCCCAAACGACGTGTACTCGAGTGATGATCTCGACGACGTCCAATATTCTGGGGTCCTTTGCCTCTGGAAGCAGTTGCTAGGGTAGTAAGTCCACCAGAGTGCAACAACTGCACCTTGTTAGCACGGGGAGAAGATGGTGAAGAAGTAAAGGGTCACTTGCCTTGAGGGCAAGCTGGTGAAGAACTGGGTAGGGAGAGGGCTTGGATCTCCTCATCTATAGCCTTAATCGAGTTCTCAGCCCAAATAGCATCATCGTACTCCTCTACGAAAGAAGTAGAATCTCTGCGAATCATACTCTCGATGCGGGCGCTTAACTTCCCTTTGTAGAAGTAAACTCTCTCGGATTCGTCCCTTACGAACCGAGAAGCAAAGTGAGCCAACTGATTATACTTGTCCGTGAACTCTTGTACTGTCATGTCTCCTTGCTTGAGATCCATGAATTCCTTCAATCTTTGCGAACGCAGCTCCTTAGGGTAGAAGCGGGTCTCAATCTTGTCTTTGAACGCGTCCCAATCAAACAACGTATCACCGAGGAAACTAGGGCCAGTATTAAGAAGCCACCAACGGTCTGCTTCAAGTGTCAAAAAGTGGGAGGCAAGTCGCACCCTATCCTCTCTGACGACCGAATACATCGAAAAGCTCTTCTCCATGTCACGAAACCACTCTGACAGAGCAACTGGCTCAACTTCGCCACCATAAGTCTTAGCGTGACTCCTGGACATCTGGGATGCGATCCAGGAAAAGCCACCAGGTCTGTGAGCCTCATTGCCAGGCGGGGGAGGAGGGACAGCTTCGGCCTGAACCCTTTGGTTCTCGAGGACTTGCTTAAGTGCTTGCATTATAGTATCCTCTGCGGCTGAGGGTCTCACCATCCTTCAAAAGAGAAAACAGTGTTAACCTAACAATTAGCAACCACAAACAGTCTACCACTTGCCTCAAGTCTACCCAAGTCTCTCATTCATTATTTGATTATATGGTCAAGTTAAGGTTGGAGATTACATGAGTGCGTCGGGAGCAATAATGCTCTGATACCAACTGTAAAACCCCTCGCGAAAGCGGAAATTTAAAACACACAAAGTACTAAAAATGCAGCGGAATTAAAACTTTTTAACAAACTAAACTTGCGAGGTGCTTTAGAAATCTAAACATGCGAAAGATAAAACATAAATAAGTATATAAGTACTATACAAAAGCAGCCCGGGATAGCATATCCCTACAGGCACCAAAATACTGAAATCATAAAACTAAGGTCTAGCTAACGAATGGGTAAAATCGTCGATGAAGGATCATCGCTCGCTAGCCTCAACGTAACCCCCTGCAAACAGCCTCGTGTACCTACACACACACAACATGTGCGCCACAGTCAGTGGGGAGTGACTAGAGCTCTCATAGCCACCTAATGTCATACAACACCGAACATATAAACAAGCATTATACTCCAACATAAACAATCATGTGAAGCATATATATCAATATCTCAAACTCCTATCATCATGCAAATACTATGCAAAGGCTATCAACCAACTTCGGAAACTATTTGGAAGGAGAGCCGGTTTCCATTCCGCTTGCCCGGCCGGGGGGTCTTTCAATCCAAACCATTTACAAAACCAATTAAAGAGTCATCAAATGCCTTGGATGAACAATAACAACGTCAAGCATTAACTCATCAATAGCAGCATCTGAAATATCAATATCAACATCTATATCTGACACTGTACCAACTCCAGGCAAGCAGATAAATTCAGCAAGTATAAGGTTCAGCGGTCAACTTAAGACACAACCTAATTACCAAACATTCAGCAAGTAAGAAGGTTCAGCGGTCAACTTAAGACATAACCTAATTACCAAACATTCATCAAGTATATAACACCGTACCCCTACTCAGGCAAGTATATACCAATCAATACACACAAGCGAACCACCCACAGAGGGGTTCGACCACAGAACAATGAACCACCCACGGAGGGGTTCAACACGGAGAAAGACGGAACCACCCACGGAGGGGTTCGTCAGGAAGGCAGAACCACCCACGAAGGGGTTCGCACGAAGGAAACAGAAACACCGACGGAGGGATTCGACACGGAGAAAGCAGAACCACCCACGGAGGGGTTCGCACGGAGAAGACAGAACCACCCAAGGAGGGGTTCGTCCGAAGAAAGCAGAACCACCCACGGAGGAGTTCGCACGAAGAAGACAGAACCACCCACGGAGGGGTTCGTCCGGAACAACACAATGAACCAACCACGAAGTGGTTCCACAACCAAAGCTCCAAAGGAGGCTACTCATTAAACCACAATCAATTCCTTGAAATATATTCACTCGACACTTAATTGACCCCGGGAACTAAGACGAGGGAGAGCCGGTTTCCCTTTCGGTTGCCCGAACGGGGGGGTCTCTATCCTCACTTCATTCCCGAACCCAATATAGTGCCGCCCGAAATCCGGGGACTCCAAACAGGCAAACGACGCATGCGGAAAAAGAATCAATGCAATTCGACTTGAAAATCAGAAGTTATTAAACAAACAACACAATCACGGGCTCTCAGCCGGTTGGCCACAGGCGGCCGGTCAACCGGCTGAGAGTCCTTTACTCTCTTAGCAGACAACACTCAAACACAACATAAAGGGTCTCCCAGCCGGCCGGCCGGCTGCCGGACCACCGGCTGGGGACTCTTTCCTCTTCTCGCGAAACTTAAAAGAAAACAACATGAAGGGGCTCCCAGCCGGCCGGCTGGCTGCCGGTCCACCGGCTGGGGACCTATTTTCTTAAAACTTTTGAAAAACGAAGAAAACAAAGGGGACTCTGAGCCGGCCGACCGGCTGCCGGTCAGCCTGCCGGCTCAGAACCTCTGTTCGCAAAATTCGACAACTTCGCCAATTCCAATCCTTTCAATACTTTACAAATCCGACTTAAACATGTTTCTAAGCAACGATTTCATACTTCCAGCATGTAAACCACATCATATAATCATATGAACATGTATACAAACAATCATTTCGTGACTTAACACCAAAATCACAAATTAAACCGATCTTAACATGTATACTCCTAAATCTCATTTCCTCATCAAATTCATCATTAAATCTTCACAAAATCAGTTTGTATAACATAAGAAGAACATCAAGAACTCAATAATCATACTAACTTTCATCAAAACATATTAAAAACCACATATAGTGCTAATTTAGACAAAAAGGCCGAGTTACTCATAATAGTGACCTGTTAAGCGATTATGCTCCTAGCTCCTCTTCAATCTCGTCACTAACCTCCTTGTGATCTTCTAAGCCTCCTCCTACAACACGAAAAGCGATTCAAATAGGCTATACACGGATTACTCCAAAACAGCCCATTTTTGAAGTGGAACGAAATGAAAAACGGAAGTGACGGATGGCTTGCAAATTCGATGAGGATTCCGAAAATGTACTTATTACCTCGATTTGGTGAACGGATGATGAAGAAAAGAGGAGAAGAAGATGAAGAATTATGGAGGTTTTGTGAAAATGAAATGTCAGTGATCTTATTTTTGGAGGGTGATTGTGTCGACACCTTTGAGACTTAGAAGGGTTTTAGTTGTCCTTTCCCGTTTCAAGGAAAAACGGGTTTGGGAGAACGGGTTTTAAGTTAAGGATTCAAGTTGCCAAGTTCGTATTCGTCTTAAGGACTTAAGGTTCTTAAGACGGATCTTACTATTTATTTTAAATGAAATAACATCAAATATTAAAATATTATTTTATCCCGTAAAAATAATTAAAACCTTTAAAATATACTTTACGAAAATGCGGGATGTTACACCTAAACTGCAAGATCAGTGAGAACATAATCGTTGATCGAATGCTTCATTCGCTTCATGATGGGTTCGCCCTTGATCTTTAGGGCCAACTATTACATGAACAACATGAAGAAGACTCCTCATAAGCTCCACTCCCTTCTCGTACAGACCGAGAAGGATCTGAAATTAAGTGGGAGCGTGAAGCAGGGTGTTCTCATGATCTCCAGTAAAGGTAAGGGTAAGGGAAAAGCTAAAGCTCAGGGCGACCTAGCAGTAGGTAAGCCCAAGTTCAAGAAGTCAGGATTCGCTAAGAGTGGGCCAGGTGAGTCGAGCAACTCACAGGGCAAGACAAAGAGTAAGGATACTAGCATGGAATGCCACCATTGCCACAAGACTGGGCATTGGAGGCGCACATTCCCCGTGTATCGTGAAGACATTAAGGCAGGCCGCGTTATTCCTGTTGGTATGTCTTCTTCTTCTTCTTCTTTTATTCACATGATTGAGATTAACCATGCAAGTTACGGAACTTGGGTACTAGATACTGGTTGTGGTTCTCATCTATGTAATCATGTGCATGGCCTCCTAAACCAAGAACCCCTCATCAAGGGTGAGGTTGACCTGAGTGTTGGGAATGGAGCACGTGTTGTTGTAGTCTCGAGGGGAACATACGTGATCCAACTTCCAAGTGGATTCGAGTTATCTTTGTATAATTGTTATTATGTTCCTAGTTTATCCAAAAACATTATTTCAGTTTCTGCACTTGACAAACTTGGTTTTTCATTTGTAATAGAGAATAATAGCAGTATTTTCTCATTACACAATATGATTTATGGCAAGGCAGTTTCCATGAATGAAATTTATGTTTAAGATCAAACCACCGAAATATTACATGTGAATAATAAGAGATTAAAGGTTGGTGACAAAGATCAAACTTACCTATGGCACTGTCGTATGGGACATATAAATGAGAAACGCGTAAAACAGCTCATACAGAATGGAGCTATCTCGACCTTTGATTTCGAATCATATGACACGTGTGAATCATGTCTCATCGGCAAGATGACTCGTATTTCCTTCAAAGGTGTTGGAATGCGCGCTGCCGGCCTATTAGGACTCATACATACGGATGTATGTGGCCCTATGTCGATCAACGCACGAGAAGGCTATAGGTATTTCATCACTTTCACGGATGATTTGAGTAGATATGGCTATGTCTACTTAATGAAACATAAAAGTGAATCCTTTGACAAGTTCAAAGAATACCAGAATCGGGTACAGAACCAACTGGGCAGAAAGATTAAAGCACTTCGATCTGATCGTGGTGGCGAGTATCTTTCACACGAGTTTGATCAACACCTTAAAGACTGTGGCATCGTTCTACAGTTGACTCCACCTTGAACACCACAATTAAATGGTGTGTCCGAACGGAGAAATCGAACTCTACTTGATATGGTTCGATCTAAGATGAGTCACACCGTTGTGCCTGATTCATTATGGGGCTATGCTCTTTTGTCGGTCGCTCTAATACTTAACCGAAGTCCGTCTAAAGCTGTTGACAAGACTCCATACGAATTATGGAAGGGAACGGTCCCTAACTTGTCCTTTATTCGGGTTTGGGGCTGCGAGGCTTATGTCAAGTGGAGACACGAGGATAAGCTCGGCCCGCTATCGGTCAAGACATACTTTATAGGCTATCCAGAAGGAACATTTGGTCATTACTTCTACTCGCCAACCGAACAACGTGTTTTTGTTGCGACTAGTGCGACGTTCTTAGAGAAAGAATTTCTCGAGAACAAGTCGAGTAATAGAACCTTCGATCTATCGTAGATTCAAGAACCAACTACCGAGCACCCATTGGAGGAAACATTTCCTTCAACCTCGGCTGCGGTAGATATTCCTGAGGAACCTAGGAGGTCGGGAAGAGTCTCTATTCCTCAGGACAGATACATTGGTATGGTCGAGGAATATGACATAGATGACGTCTTACTCCTAGAGGGTAATGAACCCACAACCTATAAAGGTGCCATGACTAGTTCTGACTCAAAGCTATGGCTAGATGCTATGCAATCCGAGATGGACTCCATGTATGAGAACAACGTGTGGGATCTTGTGGACCTACCTGCAAAGGTACATCCCCTTCAATGCAAATGGCTTTACAAGATAAAGCATGCCGTGGAAGGACAACAAGATATCCACAAGGCAAGACTAGTTGCTAAAGGTTTCACCCAAGTGTCAGGCTTGCACTACGATGAAATCTTTGCACCCGTAGTCATGTTGCGTTCCATTCGGATTATCTTAGCGATCGCCGCATTTCACGATTATGAAATCTGGCAAATGGACGTAAAAACCGCCTTCTTAAACGGTTATTTGGAGGAAGAGTAGTACATGGTACAACCCGGGGGTTTTATTGATCCGAAACATCCTAAGAAGGTTTGAAAGCTTAAGCGTTCCATCTATGGACTTAAGCAAACAACACGGAGTTGGAATCATCGCTTCGACCAAGTGATAAAAGAGAATGGGTTTATTCGATCAGTCGAGGAACCATGTCTCTATATCAAGTCGAGTGGGAGCAAGATTGTTTTTCTAGTACTGTATGTCGATGACATACTCTTGATTGGGAATGACATACCTCTCCTTTCTTCAGTTAAAGCATGGTTGAAAAACCATTTCCAGATGAAATATCTGGGAGAGGCACAAAGAATTTTAGGCATCCGTATCTACAGGGATAGATCACGAAGGATGTTATCTCTCAGTCAGGAGTCTTACATAGATAAGATCCTAGAGAGAATCAGCATGACGAACTCCAAGAAAGGGTTCCTTCCTATGACTACTGGGCTTCACTTGAGCAAGACTCAAGAAGCTAAGACATTGGAAGAGAAAGAGCGCATGAGTCGGATCCCTTATGCTTCGGCAATAGGATCGATCATGTATGCCATGATATGCACACGTCCAGACGTTACATATGCATTGAGTATGACAAGGTGATTCCAAGCTCATCCAGGTGAACAACACTGGATGGCCGTGAAAAACATTCTTAAGTACCTACGGAGGACTAAAGATTGGGGATTGACTTACGGAGGCGACTCAACGCTCTGCGCCACGGGTTACGCAGATGCTAGCTTCCAAACGGATCGAGGCGACTCGAAATCTCAATCTAGATTCGTTTTTACTCTTAATGGCGCTACTGTCAGCTGGAAAAGTTCTAAACAGAGTGTTACAGCAGATTCTACAACTAAGTCCGAGTACTATGCCGCTTCGGAAGCAGCTAAGGAAGCAATATGGATGCGTCAATTCTTACAAGGACTATCTATAGTGCCTAGTTCGAATGACCCAATCACCGTTTATTGTGACAATAAAGGTGCCATATTCCAAGCTAAGGAGCATAAGTCTAGCAACAAGGCTAGACATGTATAACGGAAAGCTCATTTAATCAGAGATTACGTGGAGCAAAAGGAGATATTCATTGATAAGATCGCTACGGATGACAACATAGCTGATCCTCTCACAAAAGCATTACCACGTGATAAGCATGAAGGGCACATTAATTCCATGGGAATCAGATGTGTTCCTAAGTTGTAGTACTCTTTTATGAATTCATGTAATAATTCATTTTCTCGTGTACTCTATTCAACCTCATTGTTATGATATATAATGTTTTGTTTTTCAGGTGGAATTGTACGCCAATTTTGAACACCACAAAGTGAACTAATTAACATTACATCATTTTAGTCCTTGATTACCCACTTGAGCTGATAACTCAGGTAATCATTTTGTGACGTTGGTTGATGGTGGGTTCAACGAGCCATAAGTCAAACAGTTGACTGACCAATCACAAAGACGAGTTATACGGATATCTCGTAGGACACCCCGTGACAACGTTATGGAGTCCTAAATGTTTTATAACATTGGGTGTCAGGTCGTGGATAGGACCTCCATAGTGTTCCTTAGAGTCGAGTCTTTTGACTTTCAACTGTCTCTTGAGATTAAGGCAGATTTTGGGTAACTTTGGTTTCTTTCCCACGGTCTTCCGTAATAGGGGCCAAGAGAATTTTTTCTGGGTTATTTCATGCTGCGCTTACATCGGCAGGATTCGAGTTGAGGGAAATATCCAAACCCTTATCAGGATTTTATCATTTCTCAGGGCCACTCGAGGAGTAGTAACTGAAATGCATGGCCATGCTCGAATACAGATTCGTTTTATCAGTTAAGTTACTCTCTAGTCGGGGAAACCACTCTTGATACAGATCGCTTGTGAGATACGACCTTTGCGAATACGGATTTGCAAATTGTCTACATTGAGTGGGAGAAATTTTAAAAGGATATGAGAATCCGTCATCGCACCTACACTTGTACGGACAATTGGGAGTTTGTTGCAGCTTGTGTCCTCCACATGTAGTGTGATAACGTCATTGCACATACCCTTGTACGGACAAGTGGGAGATTCTTGGGGCTGGTGTCCTTGACAGTTAGTACAATGACTTACTAAATCTCTTACAGGATCACAAGGGCATACTTCAGTATTATTATCAGTTGATCCACGTTTATCAATAACGGTTGGTTTGCTAGATAAGTTTGACGTTATTGTCATACGGATGGCGGTGATCAACTGGTCCCTATACGTCACACCTATAGGACACGTTTGAGAGATGTGAAGGTATGAAAATACAGTCACATTTATGCCGGATACGACTAAACAGTTAGTCAGAGGTATTGACTATTAAATTAGTCAATGAGATGATGAGATTATTATTTAATACGGATTAAATAATTTTAGCTAATACGGATTACATGATTAATTCGTAAAATTAAATATAAACATTTATATTTAATTAAATATTGAATTCGCGTATTAATATAAACAGTTATATTAATTTGAATAATTATACAATATCGTAATTTTATCAGACCATTATTAATACATCGACTGTATTAATATCTGATAACATGTGTGCGATTTATAATAAATACCCGCGAATCATATTTTAGCAAATTGGGTCGAATCACGCACTGGAATAAGATGAGAGTGGAAAAGCCCACCCTCACCATATACCCATTCGGCCGACCCAAGTGTATACAAAAGGAGAGTTGTTCTCCTTTTGTCAACCACTGTTAAATCACAATTCTCATAATTAGGGTTTTGAGAGCATTCTTCTCCTAAAACTCAGATCTCGCATCAAAACTCACAAAAGCTCTCCCCATATTGCAAGGCAATTGGAGAGTATTTCTAGCACACGCGGCATCATCTCAAACCAAGTCTTGGGTGCAAGTTATAGGAGGGAATTTACTTTAATTCCCGTTCTTAGGCATATTCAAGCAAGGACCCAAGGTTGTAATTCTTTTCATGTTTTTATTACCTTATGACTATAATCGCAATTGTAAATTTCGTTATAATCTTTCATGTTTAGGGTGAATACATGATTTATTCCCCACACCATTCCCTTGCGTTGTCGGTTAAGGAAAAGGGAAAGGGAAAGAGGGCTTCTTTAATCTTATCCTGGGTAACACCCCCCCCCCCCCCCCCCCCTTCGCTGGAATCGAGGAGCAATAGTCAGCAAATTGCTCCATGTGTTTTCTGGGGTCCTCTCCCGCGGCCCCACGGTATTGGTTTCTTTCCACCATGTTTATATAAGAGGGTCTGAAATAAAAAGTTTGGCCATCTTCATCGGTGGCTATACTAAACCCTTTTGGAATAAACGCTGCTGTGGGTTCAGAGTGGCTTGCAATGTTAGGCATGATTGGTTGAAAAATTGGTTCGGAATTGAAGGTTTCCTCACAAAAATCGGTTCTCTCAGGTTCGAGGGTACTCAAGTCTTCCTCCCGAATAGCTCCCAAACGCTCTCTTCTTCGACGTAAAAATAATCTCTCAGGTTCGGGATCGGGATTCACCAAATCTCCCCTTTGAGACCTGCGCATAAAACTGAAGAGACGATTAGTACGGCCTTAAGGAATTAAAATTCCTTAAGACTAAGGATAGATAAAAACAGAAATAGAAAAACAGCGTTGCTTCCCCGGCAACGGCGCCAAAATTTGATGCGTGTCGTTCATACACCAAAAATAAAAGCCTAGGTCCTACTAACAGAAGTTAGCGGTAAATAGGGTCGATCTCCTCAGGTAAGCAGACTTGCTTAACTAACAGTTTTTACCTATGGTCACAGACATGGGGGGTTTTTAAATTGTGATAACTAAACTATGATATAGAGAAATATGCAAAGAATAAGAACACGGAAGAAAATAACACAAGTTGAGATAAAATTTGGGAAAAGGAATATCTTGGGAATTCGGGTCGTTGTGTCTCATATATGATAGTCGTAAATGGGATAGGCCTAAAATTGGTGGGAAAGGTTGGGTTATTACGGTCAAGTCTCAAACCTGACTATACCTTCCGGTCTTAAGTCGCCTTAAGGTCGTTTTTGCTTCACTTACGCTCTCGCAAAAACTATTTAAAATCGATAAACAAGTCTTACTGAAGAGTCTATTGACTTAGATATACTCAAGAAGGGGGGGGGGGGTTGAATTGAGTATGCCAACTTTTTCGATTCTTCTTCGATGTATGTTGATGACGCGTGGTAATAGCAAGTAACAAGTAAGAACAATAAAGTAAAGGAGACACGATCTTTTGAAGTGGTTCAGTTTCACACTTTGAAACCTACGTCCACTATTCTCGATTAATAAAATTAGTACCTTCTCCGGATTACAATTTTATCAACCCACTCGTACAACTTTGATATTAGTTGTAACTCAATATAGATACCGTAAAATATCTAGCTACGACAAGTACCGTAAAATACTTGCTTACAATAAGTACCGTTAAATACTCGAAACTATCTTAAGTAAATAAGATAAACTTTTAACAACTTCTTGTATTGATGAACTTGAATGTATGAAAATATTCTTCAATGCTTGTAATCTTGTATACGAGTTTTGACAATGATTGCACGAATATCGAGACGCGTGAGAGACTACGTCCGTTTGATTTTCTCTTGATTTGCGTGAGGCGTGTTGATCGTCTTTCTTGGACGTGTAATATGATGTATATATAGTAATTTAGACCTAGGTTTAATCCTAGATAGTTTAGAAATATTACTTTATCTAGAATACTAATTCTAGGTAATATTTAAAACTTAATCTTATATGAATTAGGAAAAGACTCTAATAAGATAATATTAATTTAAGACATAAGATAATATTTCCATAATCCTATTTGATTTAGGAAACATCTTATACCATAAAATATAGAATCCTACTTTGAATCAAATCCTAATTCTTGTCAATAATATAATAAATTATATTCTTATTCAAATCCTAGTTAATCTTTAAGTATATTTAATAAATATCTTTATTTATTTAATTAACCATAAAGATAATACGAAACATGTTAGTAGTTGTGTAGGAAACGTAAGGAATACTTCCTTGACACGCTTCCCCACGCACGTCCCAACGCACGTCTCATAGAACACGTTCTTCGAGACATATTTCTCGAAGCACGTTTCCCTAGGAACTTGAATTTTGACAATAACGGTTAAAATGAAATCCTTAGTATTTTAGAATAAATATTTACCTCATAAGATAAATACTTTAATTCTTGTTAACTAAAGAATATTTCTTATTTTAAAACCGTTTATAAGATTACTAAATTAATATATAATAATATATTAATAGCACGCATAAATCTTCACGCTTTGACTTATATTATGCAAATCTCATTTCTTCAATAGTTATAGGAATGATCCATAACTCAAGAATTCTTTATATTGTAATAAAACTTGTGTCTTGTAAATCTTCAAAAAGACTTGATACTTATCATGAGCTTGATCTCTCTTCAATTCTTCGAATGAATTATACTTTGTTAAACTACGATCTTCGCTCTATAATTAACTGTACACTTAAACACACGATTACACGCATATGCATATAAAACATAATTATTTAGACTTGTCATTATTAAAACATAAAACAATATATTACAAATATAGGATATATTACTCAACACTTACCCTTCCAACCTTCCGGTCTAGGTCGGGAATTAACTAGATGTAAGGTCTCATGCGTGCACTCAATAAACCGAACATACAATAAATTGTTTTAACGATTACTCCTACCAAAGACGGTCTAACCCTACTACATATTATATATTCGACACAACTCCCTCATCCCAACATATTATGGATTTAGCTACTCATAATGGTGGTAACGAAGATTAAGATGATAACGAGAATTCTAGCATATGACATGATAAAAGGATAAATAAAAATCAGATTATAAACATTAGACAAGGGATTCGAAATTAACGTGAACAAAGGGAAAGGGGATGCGAGATTTGATAGTCTTAAGACGGATATAAAAATAACAAACTAGCATATGATTTGATATGAATTAAACAGGGACATAAAATGAATAGATTAAAACTAGAAATAGGATTGGCAAAGATGATGAATTAAAACAGAAAGCGAAAACAGAGACAAGACGTACGGGTGACAGCGATGAACAGGAAAACAAAAACAGAGCATAAACGATACGAAACTGATCGGGAACGAAAACGGAAACAGAAGATACAAACTGAAATAAGAATACAAAAATAAAGATAAGAGAGACGAAATTACAGTAATCCGAAGGCAGGAACGGAGATTAAAATGGAAGAACGAAAACCCGAAATATTACTAAAAATGTGACGGCTACAGTAGTTCAGAAAATACTTAAAGTAAAAGAGTGTTCTTTTTAGAGTAAACTAGGGTATGCAAAAACTGATTATTGATACCTAATGCTCTAGAAACAAGCTCTTTAAATAGTAAAGAAAAATAAACTGATGTAATAAATCAGTGAACACGAAGAGTCTCGAAGTTCTCGATCGAGGGAAAATTCCTCTCGATCGAGCACTATTAGCTTCACAAATCGGTCGATCGAGAGGTAGCAGGTTACTCGATCGACTCCTCTTCTTTGGCCCTTCCTCGATCGATCACTTTGTCACTCGACCGAGTACTTCCTTATTGGATACCTCTCGATCGAGCATAGGACAGCTCGATCGAGTACTTCTCTTCATTTTGATCCCTCGATCGAGCACAGGACAGCTCGATCGAGGACTTCGCTTCATTGATAGATCCTTCGACAGGCACAAAGGTTGATTTTCATTTCAAACTTCTCGATTGCTACGTGACCAACCGTAGTTCTCCCATCGACTATGGCAAAACAGTGCAACGAGGCAGAAAGAGCTCGGTTTCTACTACTATTCGATCACTATCTACAAAATAGCAACACGAACACAAAGTAGCACATACGGGGTATAAAATGACATAAAGTCACCAAATATTACGATAATGTGTGCTAAAACAAGACTAAAAAGTCTATACAAAATGCACACATCAAAAATTGTGACAAAATGTCACACTCTTTTAGATGCGAATCAAATTCGTTACTTAGATATTCACCACCACGATCGGATCGTAGTGCCTTAATCTTTCTGTCGAGTTGGTTTTCTACCTCATTTTGAAATTCTTTAAATTTCTTAAACGCCCCACTCTTGTATTTCATTTAGTAGATATACCCATATCTACGCAAATCATCGGTGAAGGTAATGAAGTAATCATAATTGCCCCTAGCGGTGATTGTTAGTGGTCCACATACATCCGTATGTATGGGCCCTAACAACTCACTAGCTCGTGTTCCTTTACCACTAAAGGGATTACGAGTCATTTTTCCTAGGAGACAAGCCTCGCATGTACCATATAATTCATAATCGAATGGTTTAATTATGTTGGTCTTTACCAATCTTTTAATGTGATTCCCATTTATGTGACCAAGTCGACAATGCCAAACATACGATTCATTTGGGTCATTTGTCTTTATCCTTTTGGTTTGAATGTTATAGACATCGTGAGACGAGTTCGAAGATTCCAAAACATAAATTCCATTAATTGATGAAGCATGGCCAACGACCATGTCATTTTTAGAAATAACACAACAATTGTTCTTAATGGAAAAACTATATCCTTCAATGTCTAACATTGCAACGGAAATAATGTTTTTGGAAAGAGACGGTACATAATAACAATTATTTAAATGTAGCTCGTATCCACTTGATAAGGCAAGAGTGCAAATTCCCTTTGAAGTGGCCGCTACCCGAGCTCCATTTCCAAGTCGGAGATCTGCATCACCCTTGTCTATCTTCTCCATTTCTCTTAAACCCTGCAAACGATTACAGACGTGAGAACCATAACCAGTATCCAATACCCATGTTGTGTTGGAAGCATAATTAATGTCAAGAACAAAAATTTCAGATTCGGAATTACCTAACGGGATTACAAGACCCTCTTGAATATGCTGTAAGTACTTAGGACAATTCCTCTTCCAATGGCCCATGACACTACAATAGTGGCATCGCCCCTTTTGTAACTTTCTTCCCTTCTTCTTTATCTTAGCAAGACTGTTCTTGCTTGAACTCCCACTAGCTTTATCATAAGCCTTTTCTTTCAAGTATAAGGCATCCAAATCTTTGTTTAGCTCATCAATATAAGTCGTGTCAAGAAGTGTGCCTTTGGGAGGTGGGAGAGAAGTGATAAAGTTAACATTGCCATCCGGACCCGTTCCGAAATGAACTTCTCTAGTAGTATCAATGTTGTGTTGGTTGCAAACATCATCAAAAATATTATGACAAGAATCAATAGTGATAGGGTTGAATGAGTCCATTGCGGTTAAGTAACTACAAATTGAAATGAAGGAAATCAATTTAACGTTCATCATTTTAAACACTTGTTAAACATTTTTAAACAAGTTTAGCATTTACTTAATGATCTCTTACACAATTAAGCAAACGATCCCGAGACCCAAATCCATATCAACTCGGGCACAGTGTAGCCGATTCATCCCTTGTTAATATAATTCGGTGGATTAACATTTAATCGATTCTACGTTAGAATTCCCGGTCGATAAAATTACATTAATTTCTATCTTTAGCCCGAACTTATTGCAACTACGGTCATGAATACCTTCGTTGAGATCAACAAAATACTAAGAGTGTAATTACATTACCCCACTTACCCAACCTAGCAAGTTTAGTACCCCGGTGTAGCCGACCCACTTCCTTGTGAAGAAGGGGTTCATGGGTTCTTTTCTTTGGTAAGGCTAAGTCTCAATATTGAATACGTAAGAGATCTTACCAATTATTATCTATCTCCTTTTAAGTGAACTAAGTCGGTGAATTATCGATAATGAATTGACACGGTGACGACTCGAAATTCGATATGCATGTTATGTTAATGGCGATTTGGCTATGCATGCAACATATTAAATAAATGCAAAGCGAAATAAAATTCCTAGTATGGCCTTTCCTAAAAATAGAAAAAGATAATTAAAATTACAATTCGGAAACCAACTCCTTGGTCCCTAGGGCTTCTCGGCACACAACTCGAGGAACACCGTCTTGGACTCCTGCCATGGATGCTACGCCTTTGGGAACTCCGGAATTACAAAAATTACAATTTCTATTTTTCTATCTACTTTATTTTACATTATAAAATAGAACAAAAATAATAAAGTGATATGAGATCACAAAATTACATCCGAATCAATAACCCCTTACATTACGGGAATTACCGATTATCTAAGGCCATACTAAGATAAATTACATAATTCAAAAATTATACACTAAAAATATGACATTCATACTTAAAAACGCAGCATTATAATATGATATAACATGTTCATTTTAATGCCAAATCGCCCTAATCGATTTTATTAGGTTAACATAAACCGGTTTTATGGGATTTTGCAACTTTTAACCCTTTAAAAATGCATAAAACAAAACATAAATCAAATTTATGTTCTAATTAATTTCCTAAAACATTTTAGGACTCAAATTAGTCACTTACTAATATTGATTATAATTAACACTTAATTATATTAATTGTTCATATAGGCCTTGAAATGCATAACTTTTACGCAACTAATCCAAATTAATTACAATAATTTTCGAAATTTGGATTTTTATTACTTGAACATTCTGAAATATTACATTAATATTTATAATGTCAAAAAACTTGGTTAAAATTTTTGTACTTGTTTCGAAATATCTAATAATTTTTAACCAAAAATGCCTCTAAATACGGTTTTTATCAAATAAAATCGTAAGATATGCTATACAACTTGATTTTGTACCAAATTTTACATACAATAAGTAAAATAAGCATGTGAGGATATATAAAAAAATTCAAGGTCATAAACTTTTTCAACCTATTTTTTAATCTATTTTAGACGATTTTACCCATAAAAACGTATAAAATGACCAAAAATGTATATATGAACAATAAAAATCCCACAAATTATCAAAATAACCTAAATTAAATTTAGGACCAGATTATATATCATGCAAAATTTTCGAGTGATTATAGATCACAAATTTTATGGTTTTATTTAAGTTTCAAAAAACTCGGAAAAACAATAACCGATTATGCATGCAAACAACCTTTGCTCTGATACCAATTGTTAGGTCCTAAACCTTATTATAGTCATACTATGAATATTATCTAATAAAATTATGAACTTATGCATGCACAACTTATAAAACGAGATTAAGAAGGATAAACAAATTCATCCATACAATGAACTATTCGGTTTTAGGGCGCAAGTGAAGACTCCTTCTTCACTTGTTCTTGAGCTAATAGTATGGGAATGATCCTCCTTGAGCCCTCAAATAGACGACCTCCAAAAGATATGCACCAAGACACACTACTCTTAATATTTGTATTAATTTTGCTAGAAATAAAATACAAATCTATTTCATATTATATAATATTACTACTAACTCTTTAGTAAAATATTATCAAAATTGATCTAATCAAATGAGGTGTTATACACGGTTTTTGGTGGAGAGCAAGGATGAACAATTCTTTTGTTTTCTCTCTACCAAACCCTAGTACCAACAAGAATGAATGAGATTATAGAAACAAGGCACTCTTTTGTTCTTCTCAAAAGAGTGGCCGGTTGGATAGGGTAGAGTGCCCAATAACATGGGCACCTCAATCCCTTCAAATATTTCCCACTTAAACATTGTATTAATTAGATGTTTAATTTTGTTTACTATCACATTATCATATAATGTGATAATATGTAAAATGTATGTATGTGTATGAGTGTGACACTCGGTTCAAATAGCCGCATGGACTAACATACAACATATGTTAATATCGTATGTAACGATTACATTGATCATATTATTTTACGAGATTCGTAGTTTAACTCTTTAAACACTTATTCATAAAATTAGTAGTAATTAAAGTAATTACTTACATCTAATTAATTATTCTTAGCCACTACCCTTATCAGGATTTTATCATTTCATGCAACATAGTTATTTCATGCTGCGCTTACATCGGCAGGATTCGAGTTGAGGGAAATATCCAAACCCTTATCAGGATTTTATCATTTCTCAGGGCCACTCGAGGAGTAGTAACTGAAATGCATGGCCATGCTCGAATACAGATTCGTTTTATCAGTTAAGTTACTCTCTAGTCGGGGAAACCACTCTTGATACAGATCGCTTGTGAGATACGACCTTTGCGAATACGGATTTGCAAATTGTCTTACATTGAGTGGGAGAAATTTTAAAAGGATATGAGAATCCGTCATCGCACCTACACTTGTACGGACAAGTGGGAGTTTGTTGCAGCTTGTGTCCTCCACATGTAGTGTGATAACGTCATTGCACATACCCTTGTACGGACAAGTGGGAGATTCTTGGGGCTGGTGTCCTTGACAGTTAGTACAATGACTTACTAAATCTCTTACAGGATCACAAGGGCATACTTCAGTATTATTATCAGTTGATCCACGTTTATCAATAACGGTTGGTTTGCTAGATAAGTTTGACGTTATTGTCATACGGATGGCGGTGATCAACTGGTCCCTATACGTCACACCTATAGGACACGTTTGAGAGATGTGAAGGTATGAAAATACAGTCACATTTATGCCGGATACGACTAAACAGTTAGTCAGAGGTATTGACTATTAAATTAGTCAATGAGATGATGAGATTATTATTTAATACGGATTAAATAATTTTAGCTAATACGGATTACATGATTAATTCGTAAAATTAAATATAAACATTTATATTTAATTAAATATTGAATTCGCGTATTAATATAAACAGTTATATTAATTTGAATAATTATACAATATCGTAATTTTATCAGACCATTATTAATACATCGACTGTATTAATATCTGATAACATGTGTGCGATTTATAATAAATACCCGCGAATCATATTTTAGCAAATTGGGTCGAATCACGCACTGCAATAAGATGAGAGTGGAAAAGCCCACCCTCACCATATACCCATTCGGCCGACCCAAGTGTATACAAAAGGAGAGTTGTTCTCCTTTTGTCAACCACTGTTAAATCACAATTCTCATAATTAGGGTTTTGAGAGCATTCTTCTCCTAAAACTCAGATCTCGCATCAAAACTCACAAAAGCTCTCCCCATATTGCAAGGCAATTGGAGAGTATTTCTAGCACACGCGGCATCATCTCAAACCAAGTCTTGGGTGCAAGTTATAGGAGGGAATTTACTTTAATTCCCGTTCTTAGGCATATTCAAGCAAGGACCCAAGGTTGTAATTCTTTTCATGTTTTTATTACCTTATGACTATAATCGCAATTGTAAATTTCGTTATAATCTTTCATGTTTAGGGTGAATACATGATTTATTCCCCACACCATTCCCTTGCGTTGTCGGTTAAGGAAAAGGGAAAGGGAAAGAGGGCTTCTTTAATCTTATCCTGGGTAACACCCCCCCCCCCCCCCCTCCGCTGGAATCGAGGAGCAATAGTCAGCAAATTGCTCCATGTGTTTTCTAGGGTCCTCTCCCGCGGCCCCACGGTATTGGTTTCTTTCCACCATGTTTATATAAGAGGGTCTGAAATAAAAAGTTTGGCCATCTTCATCGGTGGCTATACTAAACCCTTTTGGAATAAACGCTGCTGTGGGTTCAGAGTGGCTTGCAATGTTAGGCATGATTGGTTGAAAAATTTGTTCGGAATTGAAGGTTTCCTCACAAAAATCGGTTCTCTGAGGTTCGGGGGTACTCAAGTCTTCCTCCCGAATAGCTCTCAAACGCTCTCTTCTTCGACGTAAAAATAATCTCTCAGGTTCGGGATCGGGATTCACCAAATCTCCCCTTTGAGACCTGCGCATAAAACTGAAGAGACGATTAGTACGGCCTTAAGGAATTAAAATTCCTTAAGACTAAGGATAGATAAAGACAGAAATAGAAAAACAGCGTTGCTTCCCCGGCAACGGCGCCAAAATTTGATGCGTGTCGTTCATACACCAAAAATAAAAGCCTAGGTCCTACTAACAGAAGTTAGCGGTAAATAGGGTCGATCTCCTCAGGGAAGCAGACTTGCTTAACTAACAGTTTTTACCTATGGTCACAGACATGGGGGGTTTTTAAATTGTGATAACTAAACTATGATATAGAGAAATATGCAAAGAATAAGAACACGGAAGAAAATAACACAAGTTGAGATAAAATTTGGGAAAAGGAATATCTTGGGAATTCGGGTCGTTGTGTCTCATATATGATAGTCGTAAATGGGATAGGCCTAAAATTGGTGGGAAAGGTTGGGTTATTACGGTCAAGTCTCAAACCTGACTATACCTTCCGGTCTTAAGTCGCCCTAAGGTCGTTTTTGCTTCACTTACGCTCTCGCAAAAACTATTTAAAATCGATAAACAAGTCTTACTGAAGAGTCTATTGACTTAGATATACTCAAGAGGGGGGGGGGGTTGAATTGAGTATGCCAACTTTTTCGATTCTTCTTCGATGTATGTTGATGACGCGTGGTAATAGCAAGTAACAAGTAAGAACAATAAAGTAAAGGAGACACGATCTTTTGAAGTGGTTCAGTTTCACACTTTGAAACCTACGTCCACTATTCTCGATTAATAAAATTAGTACCTTCTCCGGATTACAATTTTATCAACCCACTCGTACAACTTTGATATTAGTTGTAACTCAATCTAGATACCGTAAAATATCTAGCTACGACAAGTACCGTGAAATACTTGCTTACAATGAGTACCGTTAAATACTCGAAACTATCTTAAGTAAATAAGATAAACTTTTAACAACTTCTTGTATTGATGAACTTGAATGTATGAAAATATTCTTCAATGCTTGTAATCTTGTATACGAGTTTTGACAATGATCGCACGAATATCGAGACGCGTGAGAGACTACGTCCGTTTGATTTTCTCTTGATTTGCGTGAGGTGTGTTGATCGTCTTTCTTGGACGTGTAATATGATGTATATATAGTAATTTAATCCTAGGTTTAATCCTAGATAGTTTAGAAATACTACTTTATCTAGAATACTAATTCTAGATAATATTTAAAACTTAATCTTATATGAATTAGGAAAGGACTCTAATAAGATAATATTAATTTAAGACATAAGATAATATTTCCATAATCCTATTTGATTTAGGAAACATCTTATACCATAAAATATAGAATCCTACTTTGAATCAAATCCTAATTCTTGTCAATAATATAATAAATTATATTCTTATTCAAATCCTAGTTAATCTTTAAGTATATTAAATAAATATCTTTATTTATTTAATTAACCATAAAGATAATACGAAACATGTTAGTAGTTGTGTAGGAAACGTAAGGAATACTTCTTTGACACGCTTCCCCACGCACGTCCCAACGCACGTCTCATAGAACACGTTCTTCGAGACATATTTCTCGAAGCACGTTTCCCTAGGAACTTGAATTTTGACAATAACGGTTAAAATGAAATCCTTAGTATTTTAGAATAAATATTTACCTCATAAGATAAATACTTTAATTCTTGTTAACTAAAGAATATTTCTTATTTTAGAACCGTTTATAAGATTACTAAATTAATATATAATAATATATTAATAGCACGCATAAATCTTCACGCTTTGACTTATATTATGCAAATCTCATTTCTTCAATAGTTATAGGAATGATCCATAACTCAAGAATTCTTTATATTGTAATAAAACTTGTGTCTTGTAAATCTTCAAAAAGACTTGATACTTATCATGAGCTTGATCTCTCTTCAATTCTTCGAATGAATTATACTTTGTTAAACTACGATCTTCGCTCTATAATTAACTGTACACTTAAACACACGATTACACGCATATGCATATAAAACATAATTATTTAGACTTGTCATTATTAAAACATAAAACAATATATTACAAATATAGGATATATTACTCAACACTTACCCTTCCAACCTTCCGGTCTAGGTCGGGAATTAACTAGATGTAAGGTCTCATGCGTGCACTCAATAAACCGAACATACAATAAATTTTTTTAACGATTACTCCTACCAAAGACGGTCTAACCCTACTACATATTATATATTCGACACAACTCCCTCATCCCAACATATTATGGATTTAGCTACTCATAATGGTGGTAACGAAGATTAAGATGATAACGAGAATTCTAGCATATGACATGATAAAAGGATAAATAAAAATCAGATTATAAACATTAGACAAGGGATTCGAAATTAACGTGAACAAAGGGAAAGGGGATGCGAGATTTGATAGTCTTAAGACGGATATAAAAATAACAAACTAGCATATGATTTGATATGAATTAAACAGGGACATAAAATGAATAGATTAAAACTAGAAATAGGATTGGCAAAGATGATGAATTAAAACAGAAAGCGAAAACAGAGACAAGACGTACGGGTGACAGCGATGAACAGGAAAACAAAAACAGAGCATAAACGATACGAAACTGATCGGGAACGAAAACGGAAACAGAAGATACAAACTGAAATAAGAATACAAAAATAAAGATAAGAGAGACGAAATTACAGTAATCCGAAGGCAGGAACGGAGATTAAAATGGAAGAACGAAAACCCGAAATATTACTAAAAATGTGACGGCTACAGTAGTTCAGAAAATACTTAAAGTAAAAGAGTGTTCTTTTTAGAGTAAACTAGGGTATGCAAAAACTGATTATTGATACCTAATGCTCTAGAAACAAGCTCTTTAAATAGTAAAGAAAAATAAACTGATGTAATAAATCAGTGAACACGAAGAGTCTCGAAGTTCTCGATCGAGGGAAAATTCCTCTCGATCGAGCACTATTAGCTTCACAAATCGGTCGATCGAGAGGTAGCAGGTTACTCGATCGACTCCTCTTCTTTGGCCCTTCCTCGATCGATCACTTTGTCACTCGACCGAGTACTTCCTTATTGGATACCTCTCGATCGAGCATAGGACAGCTCGATCGAGTACTTCTCTTCATTTTGATCCCTCGATCGAGCACAGGACAGCTCGATCGAGGACTTCGCTTCATTGATAGATCCTTCGACAGGCACAAAGGTTGATTTTCATTTCAAACTTCTCGATTGCTACGTGACCAACCGTAGTTCTCCCATCGACTATGGCAAAACAGTGCAACGAGGCAGAAAGAGCTCGGTTTCTACTACTATTCGATCACTATCTACAAAATAGGATATATTACTCAACAAATTCCCCCTTTTTAATGATAGCAAGTCTTAACTAGAATCGTGTCTAAGTGTATCGTAGTAACGTTCCCCCTCAACATAATATTGGTCTTTTATAATATAGATCAACTAGGGTTTCTATTTTTAGACTAAATCAATTACTAAAAAGAACTTTGAGAGACAAAACGTTACGACAAGGAGCAATCTTAGGCAAATTCGTAATCTAGGTCGCATTCGTTTCCCCCTCTTGACATCATTGAAAAGACTGAAACAAAGACATAAAACGACTAGAATAATATAAAACGAAACAAACCTAAGCATGCAATTCAAAATCAAATACACAAACATAATGAAAATCATGCAAACACGAAATACGAACGGAAGTACGACACACAACCAAATACTAGATAGCCTATGGGCCAAATTTACAAAGGATAAGGTCTCAATGGACCGAGTGTAAAGAACATACGCCACTTGGGCCAAAAGTAGTAATAAGTATTGTAATAGGCCGAAAAGTAGAGGAAAGCAAGTGTTTTAATACAAAGCCATCTGGGCCGAATTATGGTTTAAAGAAAATGGGCCAGAAACACAAAAGATAACAAGGCTAATATAGTTTGGTTTAGGAAAGGGAATTGGGCTAAGAATACCACCATCCATCAACAGAACCCAAAGCCAACTCCCCTGACCTGCAAAACGAAACAAAACAAGGCAACAAAGACGACTAATTCTTAACGGGGATGATGAACGATGTTAAGATTGACATATCCAGGACGAGTTCGAAACTCCAAGGTGTCCAACCGATCAAGGCAACTAGCAACGTTACGTCCTTGACCGTCTAGTGCACGCTCGAAGTTCAAGACTTTGAGGGACAATGCTTTAACCGCGGATAAACACTGTGTACCATCTTCACGAAGCATCATCGTATCACGAACAAGAGCCCCTCCCTGAGTTGTGAGAAACTGATGACGGTCACTAACCATGACGATTTCCTCCTTAATTGTTTTAATCTCACGACTCATATGAGTAAGATGACCCTCCATCCTTTGCATCCACTCCTCCAACCCGATACTACCAGCTTCCTTATGCCCAGATTCACCCTTAGGAGCTTTGAATTCTGACATTAACAGGAAGATTTTATCCATCTTATTCTCTAAATCCACCAAATTTCCATTCCCTTTTGACTCCTCATTCTCACGCCCAAACAGAAGGTCCCCATTCTTACCAAAGATCCCCATTAATTTCATAACCTTGTTGCTCATTCGGTCACGAGGAATCACCCCATAACTACTTATGTCAACAACTCCAGCCTGAAACAACAACTCGGATACCCACATTCCGTATGGAATATCCAAAGTCGTACAGAACCGTTCTTTAACAAGAACTTTTGAGACATGCACGATTTTCGAGAATACCAAAGGAACCAAGCTAACCCTTTCTCCGACTAACCATTTGTACAACACAATAGCATCACAACAACTAAGTTTATCTCGTCCACCACGACGAGGTAATATCGTATTCCAAAGAAAGTTCACGAAGAATTTGAGTTTAGGATTAAACGAGTTTGTTAAAAGAGGACTGACTTCAGTAGCTTGTTCATCAAAATACCTTTTAACAACCATTTTCTCATCCTTCGACACATTTGACCACTCTTTACTTGGGTCAAGAACCAACCCGTCACTCGACAACTTGAAAATCCGACACATATCCTCCATTAAAATTTCTACTTCCTTCCCATTTATGACAGCCTTTACCCCATTCTTAGACGATTTCACAGTAGCATAAAATTGGATAACTTCAATAGGGAAAATAAGACCCGAGAAATTACTAATATAAAGCCATTCTTGAAAAATTAAGAAATCTTTAAAGAATGTTAGAGACGGAGTCTCATTAATCCAAGAAGTGGGGTAAAATCGTCCTGCATGTATGGAATAAGGTAAGAGTCGTTCCATTAACATACCTTCGTGTTTAGTGACACGAACTTTTTCCAAACCCATTTGAGTAGCTTCGGTTGAGACGTCCTGAAACAGAGGGCGAGGAGAAAGACCTTCCCGAAACAACTCGTCTTCCATAACACCCTTTCCCTTATCCAATTTACGTCGCTTGCTTCCCTCGGATTTTGGAACGGTCACAATAATCGACTCCGGGGACGGTGGAGGTGATGGAGTCGGGGTAGGTAGTTTTGGGGAACATGGTTTGTTTCGGGTAGAACGCCTAGCAGAGATGGGAGGCATTTTTATGTCGTTTAAATTCTAATGGTGATGAATTCGGGATTTTTGTTGTGAAGTTTTATTTTAATGGTGACGTTTGTTGATGGTAATAATGGTGAAGTGAGAGTTGAGGGAGAGGTGAATGACGGTTATAGGAGGAGTGTGTAAGTAAAGAAAGTAATTTTTGAGGGTTAAAGGGAGGTTACACGTGGGGTAGGTGAAAAGGTAGGATTAATTAGTTACGATTTGATGGTACGTATATTTGATTTGTTACAATTTTCTTGTTACGTGAGTTTGGTAAGTACGACTTTATCTTAAGTTACGTATTTGAGAGACGTAACTATATTTAGATTTGTATATATAAAAAAATATTATTAGGTATAAATTTATTAATATCTGAATATTATTATTTTGACCTGAGAAATTGGTTGTGTACGTTCGTATAACATGTAGCATGATATAATCAAAATTTGAGCATCCAATAAAAAATAACATACATAGGCATGCAGCGGAATATACGGACACAGTCATATAATTCAGTCTTTTCATAGTCAATCATTGGGTTATTTTCTGCTCTTAAGATCGATTAGGTGCCACCGATTAAACCAATTTCCAATCGTAGAGTCTCAAATCGTTCCCTAGCCAAAGGTTTAGTAAAAATATCCGCCCATTGTTTTTCCGTACTACGAAATTCCAACTTAATGTTTTTCTTTTCTACATGGTCACGTAAGAAGTGATGTCTAATCTCTATGTGTTTTGTACTCGAGTGCTGAGCCGGGTTTTTAGATATTATAATAGCACTCGTATTGTCACATAATATAGGTACACATCCCACGTCAATACCATAATCAAGTAACTGTTGTTTTAACCATAGGAGTTGGGAACATACCAGTGCGGCTGCAATATATTCTGCTTCTGCGGTTGACAAGGCGACTGAATTTTGTTTCTTGGATGCCCAAGAAATAATACATGGTCCAACAAAAGTCGCAAGTCCAGAAGTACTTTTCCTGTCTAAAGAACAACCTGCATAATCCGCATCTGAATATCCTAATAGGTTAAAATTACAGTCCATAGGATACCATAGATATAATTTTGATGTTCCAATTAGGTATCTTAAAATTCTCTTAACCGCAATCATATGCGATTCTTTTGGTGCAGATTGAAACCGAGCACAGACGCAGACACTAAACATTATATCTGGACGACTTGCAGTAAGATAAAGAAGTGAGCCAATCATACCTCTATAAGTAGTTTCATCTACCGACTTACCGTCCTCGTCTTTGGTTAGTTTCTTATCTATCACCATTGGAGTAGGCATAGGATGAGAGGATTCCATTCCAAATTTCTTGATTTGTTCTTTGACGTATTTTTGTTGATGCACTTTGATACCCTCGTTCGTTTGTTGGATTTGAAGACCAAGGAAGAATTTTAATTCTCCCATCATACTCATCTTGAACTCGGATGTCATCAACTCTGAGAAGTACTGGCACAGCTTTTTGTTGGTTGAGCCAAATATAATATCGTCAACGTAGATTTGGACTACTAGTAGATCGGAATTTTCGCTTTTCAGAAATAGTGTCTTAACTACTGATCCTCTCTTAAAGCCGCTTTCTAATAGAAACTTTGATAGTCTATCGTACCATGCTCGAGGGGCCTGTTTCGGCCCGTAGAGAGCTTTGTCCAATCTGTACACATGATCCTTGAGTTTGCTGTCAGGAAATCCAGGAGGTTGTCCAACATAGACTTCCTCCTGAAGATATCCGTTAAGGAATGCAGTCTTAACATCCATTTGAAATAACTTCATTCCCTTATGTGCAGCAAATGCTATGAGCAAGCGAATTGCTTCAAGGCGAGCAACAGGAGCAAAGGTTTCGTCATAATCGATCCCTTCCTGTTGGTTGTATCCTTGAACGACCAATCTTGCTTTATTACGAACGATGACTCCAGAGTCATCTAATTTATTTCTGAATACCCATCTTGTTCCAATTACTGATCTATCTTTTGGACGAGGAACAAGATGCCATACCTTATTCCTTTCGAATTGTTGTAGTTCTTCTTGCATGGTGACTATCCAGTCAGGTTCTGCAAGAGCTTCTTTTATATTTGTAGGTTCAATTGTGGAGAGAAAGGAGTAGAAGGAACAGAAGTTGTTTAAGCTTCTTCGAGTTTGAACTCCTTCTGTAAGGCTTCCTATGATATTATCCAGAGGGTGAGAGCCTTTATATCTCCAGTTTCTTGATTGATTGTTTTCATTGCTACTGCTTGACTCGGGATTTTGACTTGTTCCCCCTGAATCCAAACCAGGGTTTGTAGGAGAGTCAGGTATAACTATGCCCTCTTCCCTTTGGTTTTGATTCAAAGTTGTAGCTTCATCAGCTATAACTCTGGGTTCTAAGTCATTGGTTTGAGAGTTATCCACAGTATCATCAACTGTAGTTTCATCTCTCGCACCATTTCCTTCCAAGTCAAGTTCATAAGTGTTTCCTTGAATTTCGCCTTCATCGTTATTTTCTATTTCAGGAGGATCTTCCCTTGACAACCTAAAGTCAGGTTCGTCTAGGTTTTCCTCTTCGTCCTGTAAAGGCTTGTCGAAGGCATTATTCTCATCAAAGATAACATGTATGCTTTCTTCTATGCATAATGTACGTTTGTTAAAAACTTTATAGGCTTTACTATGATCAGAATATCCTATGAAAATAGCCTCATCACTCCTAGGGTCAAATTTGCTTAAACGATTTTTGCCATTGTTATGAACAAAGCATTTGCTCCCAAAACATCTTAGATGAGATATATTAGGTTTATGACCACGTAAAAGTTCATAGGGTGTCTTTTTAAGGATAGGTCTAATCATAGCACGATTATGAATATAGCAAGCTGTGCTAATAGCCTCAGCCCAAAAGTTTCTAGGTAGGCCACTACAAAGAAGCATTGTTCTAGCCATGTCTTCTAGGGTTCTGTTCATGCGTTCTACTACTCCGTTTTGTTGTGGTGTTCTAGGTGCAGAGAAGTTATGTCCAACACCGTTGGATTTACAAAATTCTATAAAAGCATGGTTGTCAAACTCAGTTCCATGGTCAGTTCGAATAGTTACTAGATTAGTTTTTAATTTGTTTTGAACAAGTTTCATAAGACTAACAAATTCATCAAATGTTTCGTCTTTAGAGTGAAGAAAGATAGGCCAAACAAATCTAGAATAATCATCAACTAGAACGAAAACATACCTGGAACCGCCTCTACTTCTTACCTTCATAGGGCCACAGAGATCCATATGTACTAGATCAAGAGCTTGGTTAGTACTTACTATTCTTTTTGGTTTGAAGGATGATTTGACGTGTTTAATTACATCGTGCACATGTGTCGCACATCTTTTCTTGATCAAATCTGATCTTGGGGAGACCTTCGACCAAGTCCCATCTCTTCAATTTGCTAAGAATAGGAGAACTAATATGCCCAAATCTCTTATGCCAGAGACATGGATCATCTAACGTAACTTTCATACATGAGAGAGAGTCAGTAGGCACAATGTTTAAATCAATCATATAGACATTTTTCTTTCTATGTCCTTCAAGAATAACTTTACTTGTACCTTCCATAATTACGACAAATATCTGCATGAAAAACAACTTTGTTTCCTTTGTCGCATAATTGGGATATACTAATTAAGTTATGTTTAAGACCACTTACCAGATATACATCGCTAATAGAGTGAGAAGCTGAGACGCCTATCTTACCGACACCTATTACCTTTCCCTTTTTGTTGTCACCGAAGGTAACTTTTCCTCCGTCGAATGGTTCTAAGGTAGTGAATAGGTTGGCGTCACCTGTCATGTGTCGGGAGCATCCACTGTCGAGGTACCATAGATTATTTTCTTTAGCGATTATCTGCACAAAATAGTTTAAAGACAGGTCTTAGGTACCCAAGCATACTTGGGTCCTTTTAAGTTAGTAATAATAAAAACATCTTCCTTTTTAACCCAAACTTGTCTTACTATAGGTTTTTTGTAACTATGGTAGTTAGGCTTTGTTGGTCTAGTGTGAGTCTTTGGGTTTTGTTTTTTGTAGGTTGTAGGTTTATGAGTTTGAGTGGTTCTATTTTTCTTTTCTGCGTAATCAAAGGACATGTCATAGAACCATCTATGGTCATTGTTTTTTTCCTCAACCTTTTCATTTCCTTCCTCACTATCAATGATAGATATGGAGTCATTTGGTATACCTAGAGATTTAACAAATTTGACTCCAGTTTTGAAGTCGAGTGCGTGTTTTACACAGTTTTCTCGTAGATGTCCATTATGAGCACAATAAGTGCAAATTAAGTATTCAGGCAAATCTACATACTTTCTTTTTCTAAAGTCACGTTCATCAGGTTTTTGTTGACATTTAGAATGGTCTCTCCTACCATAGCACTCATGACCTAGACCCATCTTCATGTTGTTATCAGATTGTTCAGTTAAGAAGTTTAGTACGTTAGTACTTCCTTCCCATTTTTCGTGAACCTTACGAGCATGAAGAAGAAGGTCTTTTAAGGAATCTATTTCTTTTATGCAGGAGGTATGGTCAACATTGTTATGATCTTTCAAGTCTTGAATGTCTTTATTAAAATTGAACACGATTTGCGCATGTTCCCTTTTAACTTTGGATAAGTTGAATTCTAGATCCATGATTTTTTGCTCGAGGATTTCAACTTCTTCTAGATGAGTTTCATCTACAACAACTGGTGTAGATTTACTCTTTAGAAGTTCATTAGACCTTTTTAGATCTGAGGTTATAGCTTCATTGGCTATAATCTTAGATTCAAGCTCTTTAATGTTGAGTTTTAATTTTGAGATTACAGCTTCATTGGCTGTAACTTTAGACTCAAGAGTTTTCTTCTCAGACATTACTGTTTCCAATTTAACATTTGTATCAATGTTAACCTTGGATTTTAGTTTCTTAGCTTTGGCCTTTAGGAGTTGATTTTCCTCAGCAATGTCAAGAATCTGTTCTTTCAGCTCGTCTAATTCAAGACTTTGTTCGTGACATTGGTCTAAGGTTTGTTCTAAATAATTAATTAAAGCAGATTTAGATAAATTTTTAACTTGACTCTTAAGCTGTAAAAAATTTACCTCTTGGTCTTCATCTTCTTAGTCAGATTCTCCATAGAGACAGAATTGTGATGAGTCATGATCGTCGGAGATTAGATCCAAACTGACGTTGCTTAGGCACAGGTTAGCAACTTCCTCTTCTTCTGAGTCACTGTCATCGTCGGAATCCAATTCTCCCCAGCAAGATGCGAGCATAACCTTTTTGAATTCAGTTTTGGTTTTATCTCGTTTGGATTTGTCTTTTATTTTGTCCCAGCTTGGACAATCCTTGATCATATGTCCTTGATCACCACATTTAAAGCATCCTCGTTTGAAGAAGGTTTGCTTAGAGTCATTTTTTTTCTTGTCACATGTCTTATTGTTTGGTTTGGTGTATCTGCCTTTGAAGACTGCCTTTTTAAAGCGTCTTGCGAATAGAACTGTTTCATCTTCCAATTCAGGTTCGCATTCTTCACTTGTAGAGGCTTGTAAGACAATATTTTTGATTTTAGGATGATCATCATCATCTCTATTGAGCATGATTTCATGAGCCATTAGAGATCCAATAAGTTCTTGATAAGTCATGGTCGAGAGATCACGAGCTTCTTCAATTGCAGTGACTTTAGGTTGCCACTTTTTGGTAAGGCTTCTAAGGACCTTTCTGACTATGTCCTCAGAATCATACTTCCTACCAAGGTTCCGCAGTTCATTAAGTATGCAGGAGAATCGTGCAGACATGCTATCAATCGATTCATTCTTTTCCATAGTGAAAAGTTCATATCGTTGAATAAGCAGGTCTATACGATGTTTCCTGACTGCGGAGGTACCTTCGTAGGCAAGTTCTAGGCCATCCCATATTTCTTTAGCTGAGTTACAAGAAGAGAAGCGATCAAATTCGGAATTAATCATACCGTTTTGGAGTAGACTCATGGCTTTTGAGTTTTTCTCAGCAATCTTGTAATCAGCTTCCACATAGTCACTTTCTAGTTTCTCATATGTGGTTCCATTTGCAGATGCAACCAAGATCTTTCTTGGTCCAGTTTGAATTATTTTCCAGCATTCCCAGTCACATCCTTTGACGTAGTGGGTCATCATGTTCTTCCACAAGCTATAGTTCTTTCCATCGAAGATAGGACACTTAAGGTGTTTTGAATCCATTGGAAATCAATAGAAGGATCAATCTCAAGCTGTAAGGCTTTCAAGAGCACGAGGCTCTGATACCAATTGAAGAGTCTATTGACTTAGATATACTCAAGAAGGGGGGGTTGAATTGAGTATGCCAACTTTTTCGATTCTTCTTCGATGTATGTTGATGACGCGTGGTAATAGCAAGTAACAAGTAAGAACAATAAAGTAAAGGAGACACGATCTTTTGAAGTGGTTCAGTTTCACACTTTGAAACCTACGTCCACTATTCTCGATTAATAAAATTAGTACCTTCTCCGGATTACAATTTTATCAACCCACTCGTACAACTTTGATATTAGTTGTAACTCAATCTAGATACCGTAAAATATCTAGCTACGACAAGTACCGTGAAATACTTGCTTACAATGAGTACCGTCAAATACTCGAAACTATCTTAAGTAAATAAGATAAACTTTTAACAACTTCTTGTATTGATGAACTTGAATGTATGAAAATATTCTTCAATGCTTGTAATCTTGTATACGAGTTTTGACAATGATTGCACGAATATCGAGACGCGTGAGAGACTACGTCCGTTTGATTTTCTCTTGATTTGCGTGAGGCGTGTTGATCGTCTTTCTTGGACGTGTAATATGATGTATATATAGTAATTTAGACCTAGGTTTAATCCTAGATAGTTTAGAAATATTACTTTATCTAGAATACTAATTCTAGGTAATATTTAAAACTTAATCTTATATGAATTAGGAAAGGACTCTAATAAGATAATATTAATTTAAGACATAAGATAATATTTCCATAATCCTATTTGATTTAGGAAACATCTTATACCATAAAATATAGAATCCTACTTTGAATCAAATCCTAATTCTTGTCAATAATATAATAAATTATATTCTTATTCAAATCCTAGTTAATCTTTAAGTATATTTAATAAATATCTTTATTTATTTAATTAACCATAAAGATAATACGAAACATGTTAGTAGTTGTGTAGGAAACGTAAGGAATACTTCCTTGACACGCTTCCCCACGCACGTCCCAACGCACGTCTCATAGAACACGTTCTTCGAGACATATTTCTCGAAGCACGTTTCCCTAGGAACTTGAATTTTGACAATAACGGTTAAAATGAAATCCTTAGTATTTTAGAATAAATATTTACCTCATAAGATAAATACTTTAATTCTTGTTAACTAAAGAATATTTCTTATTTTAAAACCGTTTATAAGATTACTAAATTAATATATAATAATATATTAATAGCACGCATAAATCTTCACGCTTTGACTTATATTATGCAAATCTCATTTGTTCAATAGTTATAGGAATGATCCATAACTCAAGAATTCTTTATATTGTAATAAAACTTGTGTCTTGTAAATCTTCAAAAAGACTTGATACTTATCATGAGCTTGATCTCTCTTCAATTCTTCGAATGAATTATACTTTGTTAAACTACGATCTTCGCTCTATAATTAACTGTACACTTAAACACACGATTACACGCATATGCATATAAAACATAATTATTTAGACTTGTCATTATTAAAACATAAAACAATATATTACAAATATAGGATATATTACTCAACACTTACCCTTCCAACCTTCCGGTCTAGGTCGGGAATTAACTAGATGTAAGGTCTCATGCGTGCACTCAATAAACCGAACATACAATAAATTGTTTTAACGATTACTCCTACCAAAGACGGTCTAACCCTACTACATATTATATATTCGACACAACTCCCTCATCCCAACATATTATGGATTTAGCTACTCATAATGGTGGTAACGAAGATTAAGATGATAACGAGAATTCTAGCATATGACATGATAAAAGGATAAATAAAAATCAGATTATAAACATTAGACAAGGGATTCGAAATTAACGTGAACAAAGGGAAAGGGGATGCGAGATTTGATAGTCTTAAGACGGATATAAAAATAACAAACTAGCATATAATTTGATATGAATTAAACAGGGACATAAAATGAATAGATTAAAACTAGAAATAGGATTGGCAAAGATGATGAATTAAAACAGAAAGCGAAAACAGAGAAAAGGCGTACGGGTGACAGCGATGAACAGGAAAACAAAAACAGAGCATAAACGATACGAAACTGATCGGGAACGAAAACGGAAACAGAAGATACAAACTGAAATAAGAATACAAAAATAAAAATAAGAAAGAAGAAATTACAGTAATCCGAAGGCAGGAACGGAGATTAAAATGGAAGAACGAAAACCCGAAATATTACTAAAAATGTGACGGCTACAGTAGTTCAGAAAATACTTAAAGTAAAAGAGTGTTCTTTTTAGAGTAAACTAGGGTATGCAAAAACTGATTATTGATACCTAATGCTCTAGAAACAAGCTCTTTAAATAGTAAAGAAAAATAAACTGATGTAATAAATCAGTGAACACGAAGAGTCTCGAAGTTCTCGATCGAGGGAAAATTCCTCTCAATCGAGCACTATTAGCTTCACAAATCGGTCGATCGAGAGGTAGCAGGTTACTCGATCGACTCCTCTTCTTTGGCCCTTCCTCGATCGATCACTTTGTCACTCGACCAAGTACTTCCTTATTGGATACCTCTCGATCGAGCATAGGACAGCTCGATCGAGTACTTCTCTTCATTTTGATCCCTCGATCGAGCACAGGACAGCTCGATCGAGGACTTCGCTTCATTGATAGATCCTTCGACAGGCACAAAGGTTGATTTTCATTTCAAACTTCTCGATTGCTACGTGACCAACCGTAGTTCTCCCATCGACTATGGCAAAACAGTGCAACGAGGCAGAAAGAGCTCGGTTTCTACTACTATTCGATCACTATCTACAAAATAGCAACACGAACACAAAGTAGCACATACGGGGTATAAAATGACATAAAGTCACCAAATATTACGATAATGTGTGCTAAAACAAGACTAAAAAGTCTATACAAAATGCACACATCAAAAATTGTGACAAAATGTCACACTCTTTTAGATGCGAATCAAATTCGTTACTTAGATATTCACCACCACGATCGGATCGTAGTGCCTTAATCTTTCTGTCGATTTGGTTTTCTACCTCATTTTGAAATTCTTTAAATTTCTTAAACGCCCCACTCTTGTATTTCATTAAGTAGATATACCCATATCTACGCAAATCATCGGTGAAGGTAATGAAATAATCATAATTGCCCCTAGCGGTGATTGTTAGTGGTCCACATACATAAATTACAACTCACTAGCTCGTGTTCCTTTACCACTAAAGGGATTACGAGTCATTTTTCCTAGGAGACAAGCCTCGCATGTACCATATAATTCATAATTGAATGGTTTAATTATGTTGGTCTTTACCAATCTTTTAATGTGATTCTCATTTATGTGACCAAGTCGACAATGCCAAACATACGATTCATTTGGGTCATTTGTCTTTATCCTTTTGGTTTGAATGTTATAGACATCGTGAGACGAGTTCGAAGATTCCAAAACATAAATTCCATTAATTGATGAAGCATGTCCAACGACCATGTCATTTTTAGAAATAACACAACAATTGTTCTTAATGGAAAAACTATATCCTTCAATGTCTAACATTGCAACGGAAATAATGTTTTTGGAAAGAGACGGTACATAATAACAATTATTTAAATGTAGCTCGTATCCACTTGATAAGGCAAGAGTGCAAATTCCCTTTGAAGTGGCCGCTACCCGAGCTCCATTTCCAAGTCGGAGATCTGCATCACCCTTGTCTTTCTTCTCCATTTCTCTTAAACCCTGCAAACGATTACAGAGGTGAGAACCATAACCAGTATCAAATACCCATGTTGTGTTGGAAGCATAATTAATGTCAATAACAAAAATTTCAGATTCGGAATTACCTAACGGGATTACAAGACCCTCTTGAATATGCTGTAAGTACTTAGGACAATTCCTCTTCCAATGGCCCATGACACTACAATAGTGGCATCGCCCCTTTTGTAACTTTCTTCCCTTCTTCTTTATCTTAGCAAGACTGTTCTTGCTTGAACTCCCACTAGCTTTATCATAAGCCTTTTCTTTCAAGTATAAGGCATCCAAATCTTTGTTTAGCTCATCAATATAAGTCGTGTCAAGATGTGTGCCTTTGGGAGGTGGGAGAGAAGTGATAAAGTTAACATTGCCATCCGGACCCGTTCCGAAATGAACTTCTCTAGTAGTATCAATGTTGTGTTGGTTGCAAACATCATCAAAAATATTATGACAAGAATCAATAGTGATAGGGTTGAATGAGTCCATTGCGGTTAAGTAACTACAAATTGAAATGAAGGAAATCAATTTAACGTTCATCATTTTAAACACTTGTTAAACATTTTTAAACAAGTTTAGCATTTACTTAATGATCTCTTACACAATTAAGCAAACGATCCCGAGACCCAAATCCATATCAACTCGGGCACAGTGTAGCCGATTCATCCCTTGTTAATATAATTCGGTGGATTAACATTTAATCGATTCTACGTTAGAATTCCCGGTCGATAAAATTACATTAATTTCTATCTTTAGCCCGAACTTATTGCAACTACGGTCACGAATACCTTCGTTGAGATCAACCAAATACTAAGAGTGTAATTACATTACCCCACTTACCCAACCTAGCAAGTTTAGTACCCCGGTGTAGCCGACCCACTTCCTTGTGAAGAAGGGGTTCATGGGTTCTTTTCTTTGGTAAGGCTAAGTCTCAATATTGAATACGTAAGAGATCTTACCAATTATTATCTATCTCCTTTTAAGTGAACTAAGTCGGTGAATTATCGATAATGAATTGACACGGTGACGACTCGAAATTCGATATGCATGTTATGTTAATGGCGATTTGGCTATGCATGCAACATATTAAATAAATGCAAAGCGAAATAAAATTCCTAGTATGGCCTTTCCTAAAAAAATAGAAAAAGATAATTAAAATTACAATTCGGAAACCAACTCCTTGGTCCCTAGGGCTTCTCGGCACACAACTCGAGGAACACCGTCTTGGACTCCTGCCATGGATGCTACGCCTTTGGGAACTCCGAAATTACAAAAATTACAATTTCTATTTTTCTATCTACTTTATTTTACATTATAAAATAGAACAAAAATAATAAAGTGATACGAGATCACAAAATTACATCCGAATCAATAACCCCTTACATTACGGGAATTACCGATTATCTAAGGCCATACTAAGATAAATTACATAATTCAAAAATTATACACTAAAAATATGACATTCATACTTAAAAACGCAGCATTATAATATGATATAACATGTTCATTTTAATGCCAAATCGCCCTAATCGATTTTATTAGGTTAACATAAACCGGTTTTATGGGATTTTGCAACTTTTAACCCTTTAAAAATGCATAAAACAAAACATAAATCAAATTTATGTTCTAATTAATTTCCTAAAACATTTTAGGACTCAAATTAGTCACTTACTAATATTGATTATAATTAACACTTAATTATATTAATTGTTCATATAGGCCTTGAAATGCATAACTTTTACGCAACTAATCCAAATTAATTACAATAATTTTCGAAATTTGGATTTTTATTACTTGAACATTCTGAAATATTACATTAATATTTATAATGTCAAAAAACTTGGTTAAAATTTTTGAACTTGTTTCGAAATATCTAATAATTTTTAACCAAAAATGCCTCTAAATACGGTTTTTATCAAATAAAATCGTAAGATATGCTATACAACTTGATTTTGTACCAAATTTTACATACAATAAGTAAAATAAGCATGTGAGGATATATAAAAAAATTCAAGGTCATAAACTTTTTCAACCTATTTTTTAATCTATTTTAGACGATTTTACCCATAAAAACGTATAAAATGACCAAAAATGTATATATGAACAATAAAAATCCCACAAATTATCAAAATAACCTAAATTAAATTTAGGACCAGATTATATATCATGCAAAATTTTCGAGTGATTATAGATCACAAATTTTATGGTTTTATTTAAGTTTCAAAAAACTCGGAAAAACAATAACCGATTATGCATGCAAACAACCTTTGCTCTGATACCAATTGTTAGGTCCTAAACCTTATTATAGTCATACTATGAATATTATCTAATAAAATTATGAACTTATGCATGCACAACTTATAAAACGAGATTAAGAAGGATAAACAAATTCATCCATACAATGAACTATTCGGTTTTAGGGCGCAAGTGAAGACTCCTTCTTCACTTGTTCTTGAGCTAATAGTATGGGAATGATCCTCCTTGAGCCCTCAAATAGACGACCTCCAAAAGATATGCACCAAGACACACTACTCTTAATATTTGTATTAATTTTGCTAGAAATAAAATACAAATCTATTTCATATTATATAATATTACTACTAACTCTTTAGTAAAATATTATCAAAATTGATCTAATCAAATGAGGTGTTATACACGGTTTTTGGTGGAGAGCAAGGATGAACAATTCTTTTGTTTTCTCTCTACCAAACCCTAGTACCAACAAGAATGAATGAGATTATAGAAACAAGGCACTCTTTTGTTCTTCTCAAAAGAGTGGCCGGTTGGATAGGGTAGAGTGCCCAATAACATGGGCACCTCAATCCCTTCAAATATTTCCCACTTAAACATTGTATTAATTAGATGTTTAATTTTGTTTACTATCACATTATCATATAATGTGATAATATGTAAAATGTATGTATGTGTATGAGTGTGACACTCGGTTCAAATAGCCGCATGAACTAACATACAACATATGTTAATATCGTATGTAACGATTACATTGATCATATTATTTTACGAGATTCGTAGTTTAACTCTTTAAACACTTATTCATAAAATTAGTAGTAATTAAAGTAATTACTTAAATCTAATTAATTATTCTTAGCCACTACAACAATTGTAGTTTAAAATAATTCATTCGAGCAATTATATATATATATATGTTTCATAAACATGTAAATTTTAGTGACGACATATCGATCACTAAAAATTTATTATTTATAATCTTATTATAAATATTCTCCTCACTCAATTACGAACTAGAATTGAACTGACTCGTATTGATATACAGTCATTTCATTTACTATCAAGAGAGTTGTCCTATAGGTGTGATCTAAAGGGATCAACTGGTCACCACCGTCATACGACAGTAATGTCAAACTCTAGCAAGCCAATCATTACCGATTAATGTTGACCAGTTGACTATATTACGAAGAATCATCCCATGAATATTCTACACAAAAATTTGTCAATGATTTATACCATTGACGTGATCGCACTTTTGCGGAGGACACTTACTCCAACAAGGAAGTAATTGAATAAAATCGATTGGAGTACATTAGGGAAATTAGGGTTTATATGATTGGAGAAATCGATTGGAGTGAATTGGGGAAATTGATTGGAATGAATTGGTAAAATCGAATAAGTGAAATTGAGAAAATGGATTATGAACAATGAAGAAGAAATGCACGTTCTTGGTAGCAAAGAAGAAGAAACGGTATAAGGTGATGAGTGAGTGAATGCTGAGGAGGATTTAATAAGTTAAGGTGTATACTCATATGTATACACATTGGTTGATAAAAAAATCTTATTTATCATGGACATGCGTTTAGTCAGATAACCGATATAAATGACCACGCAATGGACATGGGTTTTACAAAACATAATAGTCTATTAATGTCATAACTCATGGACATGGGTTGTAAAAAACAACTGATGTACATACATTTATAAGGACATCAGATTTTTGAAAAAATCCGATGTGCATAATTATTACATTGGTTTTTTTTTTTTAAAATGTCATGTGCATTAACTGGTGTCGTTTAGCGATTTTGTAGTAGTGATGTAATCCAATGGGAGAGGTTGATTATATAAATGCTTAAGTCATTGTTAAAACCCTTTATATTGACTTTAAATTTTTGATTTTTTAAATACTTTCTTATTTATCGTATTATAGATCATTAAAAACTGTTGTTAAAAAGGAGTGACCGTGACGTTAATGTTGGCCCTTCTGCCACACTTACCAGTGAATCATGACTCCGATCATTCATGGACCACATTAATCAGTCCACTCGACTAAAGAAGGATGGGAGCAACTTTGCCGATTAGTAGGCAGCATTACAAAATGTTGTCGTCGATGGCAAGCTCAAGTATTTGATTGAGCCAATGCCAGCTGAACCCACCGCGAGGACAAGGGCCCAGGGAACTGCATATGATGAGTTCGCTTGTGAGGCAGATGCGATTAAAAATATTTTGATCTATGCATTGAAATCCAATTTACAACGCCGCTTCATTACTCAGGGTGCAAATAATATTTTCACCACCCTAACTAACGAATTCTCGTAAGCTCCGAGGATCGTTAAGTATTATTGTGTTGTTCGTTTATTTGAGGCAAAAATCCAAACAAGCCAATCAGTTAGCCCTCACCTTTTAAGTGATAAAGTTAATGGAGATTTGAAGGAGATCATTATGGAGAATATGTAAACAGTTTAACGGTATGCAATAGAATTTGTAAAATGTAAGGGTACAACTTAGAAAACAGAAAAATACGGGGATACACCGTAGAATATTCCTAAAACTTTTGAGAAATTTAGGATAACCTTAGGGGTTTGCTATATTCCGCCCCTAATTTTACTCAGTGCGCCCCTATAAATTACCAAATTGCCCCTTCTTTTTTTTAATAGCCACTTTTTCAGTAAAAGTTACTTTTATTAATTCGTTTCAACATTTTACGTATATTTAAAAACCGTTTCAAAACCCGCAAATCAAACCGTATTAAAAAAATAAAAAAAGAAAAATAAGTAACAAATTTGTTACACAACAGAGTAGCAGACGCAACCTTCATCAACAACATTTTTCAAAAAATAAAAAATTCATACTCATCTTCATCCTTCCTCAAGAATATTCACATTCATCCTCATCAACAGTCATATTCATCTTCTCCAACAACACCAACACCAATGTTGTCAGGATCGAGATCCTAGTTTAGATCGAAGAGGGGTGGTAGGATCATAAGATCCTACAAATAGCTTAGTTAGACAAGTTTATGCATACCATTTGGTATAATTTGTGATGTATAATATTAAAAGTTAATTTAATGATGTGAAAGTTGTAATAATCATATCAACATATTGCATATATCTTTAATTAAGAGTTGTAAGTATAGAAGAACAAAAACTCACAAATTTATAACACAGATAAGCATTTTACGATCCTGAACGATCCTACCATCGATCCTGACCGATCCTGTACGATCCTGGCCGATCCTGACCGATCCTGTACTGATCCTACCACCACAACGATCCTATGGCAATTTGAATCGTTTTCGACTTTTTGGATCGTAGGATCGTACGATCCTACGATCCGGATCGCGATTTTAACAACAGTGACCAACACCCATGAAGGAAAACGAGATCCATACTTGTTATCCATAATAATGTAGTTTTACTTATTATTTTACATTTGAATTAATTTCATATTAATTTATACTCAAGATCTTATGCATGCAATATTATTTGCGGAACAATAACGAAAGGGGACTTACAAACGGTCCGAATGAGTGCTAGGACGATCCTCCACGGAGCAACCAAAATAGCTTGCCTCCTTTACGTTGCACCCAAGACCTACCCTTAAACACCGAAACACGAACCCGAGCTAGGAGACGTAATCGGTTAACTTGAAACCGTAAACTAATACTATTATTAGTATACTAGAATACTATATGTATAATATTGATTCAAGAGGTTTTATAGAATTTTCTTACACTAAGGAAAGATTGCATGAGTGTTAGAATGAGACAATAATGTGAAGTATTCACATTTTATAGAAGGTGAGGTAGAGTGTTGTGGTGTGTGTCGTGTGATCCCTTGCTTGGCGAGGCTAAATGTGTTGATTTATCTAACACATGCACTTAGGTATGCATACCTACTAATAGGTATGTAAGACTATCTTATAGTAATCATTATGAGTGTAAGAATTAATATTACTACTAATATTAATCCATAACACAAGCATATACACGACACATTATTTTGTAAAATAGACTTTATTTTACAAAATTGTATTTTGCACAATTGTGTAATATGTGACATCCTATGTGACATAATTCAATTGTATTAATTTAAAATATGTTTATCACATAAATAATATTTCTAAATTAATCAAATCATATTTAACAAATTATCTAGTAATTCATAATTACCGTCTCAAAATATGGTTATTATAATAATCGTCAATACGATATACAACATTTGTTATAACCACGAACCCATCTCATTCTAATTTCGACATTTCATAAATATCGATTAATATTTGACAATTGACACATTTCAATTTCAAATATAAATCTTACTTTAAGATTCAACCTCTGATCTCTCAATATACGGTTTTAAGAATATTGATCAATATGTATCCTATACAATTAATCAATATATTATTTAAGGGGTCTGTCCTATAGGTGTGACCTAAAGGGATCAACTGACTACCACCGTCATACGACAGTAATGTTAAACTCTAATCAGCCAATCATTACCGATTAATGTTGGTCAGTTGACTAAATCAATATTGAATCGTCCCTTGCATATTCTTTTCACAAGATTTATGACAATGATTTTTATCATTGTCGTGATCGCACTATTGTTGAGGACACATTTCCCAACAATCTCCCACTTGTCCTCGACAAGTGTGCGTCACCAATTCTCTTGTCCTATTACGTCATCTCCCACTCAATGCAAGGTGTCTTCCAGGTCGTACTTGCATTTGATCATATCTTGAGCGGTTTTCTCGATCTGGAGATTTAACTGCTTTGACCGGAATTATCTACCATAGATACCTTCCGAGCGTGGCCACGCATTTCTAGTTAAACTTCTCCTCGAGTGGCCTTGAGATTTAAGATAACCCTGACAAGGGGTTGGACAATTCCTATCCTACTGTTCCCTTCGCTAACACAGTCCATCATGACCCAAAAGAAGCCCATTTGACCCCCTTTAACGGTTGATCGTAGAGCTAAAATCAAAGTCAATCTGAGGTTGTATCACCTTGGGCGAACAGTCTCAAGTCAAAGAATCGACTTATGTGAATAATATAGTAGCTCTCGCCACGACCAGGCTAATTATAAAATTTCCAGAACTCTATAAGCGGTCACTAAATGCCCGACAAAGTGCCTCTTGCAGTCTGTCTATGTGATCGACTAGTCATCCCATATGACTCTATGGCATTTGAACTTGCCATCAATCGCCTCACATTCTAGTCGCTTCGCGACGTCACCTCATACAAGCGACTATGGGCTATACTAAGTTAATCCAGTTCACTTTACGGGGTTCAAATTGTCTCTTATAACCCATTTGGATTTCACAAAGTATAAATTGTGAGTTAATATTAATAATAATAATAACTCAAACGATAAGAGTGATTGTTATGTGCGAACAAACAATACGATATTGTTGCTCCACATAAACAATCTTTGATGATCATACATCAATTTGTATTAATGGTTTATTATGTGAATATACCCTATCTTCACATCTTTTAAACCTACAAATTTCGGTTTCCTTTTGACTCATATTATCTCGCATAATATGATCTTATTCAAGTACATTTCAAGTCTTTTACTCGACTCGAGTCTCCTTACTTTAAGGAAGCTCCCACTGTTTTCTTAAAACTCATGACATGTCATCCTTATGAACATAGTCATACTGTACTAGAATTTATATTGTAGTTTAATTTACCTAGATTCGATCTACTAGTTCTCCTCGAGAAACTTATATCGAAATAGGGCTTTATTTCGTCTTATGGCATTTTGATCAAGGTTATATGAATTAACATTTTCATATCTCGGATTCAAATCCAAACCTTGTTAACTGATCGGTGACGTTTCATTATCATACAATAAACTCACTTATGATTTATGTTCTTAACATACATTCATTTAGAATTGAAAACCTCATATTCTTTACTTTAAAAAGAATCACCATTCTCTCTTAATGGTAGGTTTCGTTTCCTTAATAACTTTTCTCCCACTGAATTCCATATTACTATCTCATAGTTTAATAACTCCCACTATCTTCATAGTGTTTTGGTAACATCTTCAAACATCTTCTCAACTCATAATGAACATTTCATTTTGATTTACTTCAAACATTTTCTCAACTCGTAATGAACATTTCATTTTGATTTACTTCAAACATTTTCTCAACTCGCTATGAACATTTCATTTTTCATTTTCCTTCCCACGGAAAGAATCTTCTATTTTCACGAGAACGGGATATGATTTATCCTCTATTATCTATAAAACAGAAACATTAACATCATGGAAATGATTTCCTTCCGTTAACACTCGCGGTCCCCTTTGTCCTCTCTGGGAACTAATGACAACATATGGAACATTTCCTTTTGTGTCCTCGCGTAGTTTCTTCTGTGTCCTCTCGTAGTTTCTTCTATCCAATCTCTTAGAGTTCTTCTCAAGGACTCCTCATAGGACTCTTCTCTAAGATCCTATGTTTATTTCATTGGTTTACGGGCGTAGAATTTCTCCCACTCTATCCTTTAAAATAACCTGTATTTTAGGAAGGATAGCATTTTCGCCCGACAACAATGCATTGGATAAAGAATTATGTGAGTAGTGAGACATTAGTACTATCATTCGTTTAAGGTAATCATCTTATAACGAACTGATGTTCTTATGTTTGAATTTGAAGTATTTCACGGGATGCAATTCTCGTTTTTAAGTAAGTCGAATTACTTTTATAATGATCCTATCATATTACTCATGTTATATGATACGTGCCTATTTTATGCATTTTATTTACTCTTTTGGCACGTATTTTCTTACACTTTCGTGACTTTTAGTTGCTTTTTCTCCCGAAACGGTTTACTTTGGCATTTCTATGTTTTATATGTAGGAATACGCGGAAGTGAGCAAAACCAAGCCTTAATTGCCTTTAGGAAGCTGTTTTGAGTACTAATATGGAGCGAGGATCCGGATGGTGCATTCAAGTATTGTTATCGGGCCAGATCAAAGCTGAAAATAACGAGAAGCGGTCGACCGACCTGCAATAGTGGTCGACCGACCGATGTCCAGTTCGCAAAGAGGCCCAGTTCACAGAAGCCCAAATTCGCATGAAATAAACCCGCATCGGCAGAATCGGTCGACCGACCGAAAATATAGGTCGACCGACCACCAGCTGTTTCGGGACTTCTGTTTTTTACTTTCTATTTTTCCTAATCTTGTAATAATTCTTATTTAAGGAGACCTAGACTCTTCAATTAGGTTAAGCAATTTTATGAAGCAAGATATTCCTTAGAAAGAACCTCTTTTATTTTTACCAAGCACTCTATGTTTGAAGAACTCCATTGTTAGACTTTGGTACCAAGCTTTTATCTTTGTTCTTAGATTTTTCATTCAAGTTGTAAGTTTGCTATAATTAATCCTTCCTTTTAATTCAATCTTGTTATTCATATTGCTGTTATTTTCTTATCTCATGTTTTCCCTTTTATTGTCATCTTTAATTATGTTCATCTCTTTAATATTCTTAGTGATTGTTAGTTCCATAATTAAAAATATGCATAGCTAATTCTTGTGATTGGGAATTAGGGGAACCATGATAAAGACTTGACCTTGATAAGTTTGATGATTAAATTACCAATCCCCCATTGTTGTTAGTAAACTAATCCTTAGGATTGAAAGATTATTAGGATTAGTTTAACAACAACTTTGGGATTGCCCTTGAACGAAAGTTTAGTGCTTTTCTAGGAACCCTAAGACCGTAAGGATTGGGTAGAATATTGACCTAAAGGTTTATTCTTTGTTCCTTGGGATTGTGTTATTTGATTATTTTACCCTTCATTGACTTGTTTTGACCATGGGGAACCAAAGTTCCTAATCTCCTTTTTATCTTATTTTAATTTTCTTGTTAGTTTGCTACCTTAGTTGTTAGCTTAAATCTCAAATCAAAACCCCCCTTTTCGGTTACTTGCAATAGACTTTAAATTTACAAACATAATTTACCCTGTCTCTCTGTGGTTCGACCCTTGACTTATCCTATCTAGTTTAAGCTGAGGTTTTATAAATCTTATCTTTGGCACCCCTCAACGACGGGTGTCAAATTTTGGCGCCGTTGCCGGGGAGACGGTATAATTTTGTTTGTTAATTTTTAGTTTATTTTTCTTGTCTTAAGGAACTTAGGTTCCTTAAGACCGTTCTTACCTTTTCTTCTAGTTTTGTTTTAGAAGACAGGTTTTTGAGAGGAAGGCTTGAGTACTCTCTTTATGGATTCTATCTATAGCTACCTACAGCCGAAGCCTAAGGATGTACCGAAGGGATTCACCTTGCCTACACCCACCACTGGCTCCTTTGAACTCCGCCCAACTCATGTTTCTTTGGTGCAACAGAGTCAATTTTCTGGTCTACCCGACGAAGATCCAATAAAGCATGTTACAACCTTCACGGATTATTGTTGCTCCATACCCCTACCTGAAGGGGTAACTAGAGACGAGGTGCTGGCAACTATGTTCTTGTTCTCATTAAAAGATGACGCGCAAGATTGGTACCGGTACCTTGACAAGACAAGTGAGGAGATTATGGATTGGACTTCCTTGGCATTGGCCTTTTACAAGAAATACTTCCCTCTTGCAAAAGCCGAGGACTTGAGAAACCAAATCCGTAACTTTCAACAGGGACCTGATGAAGGATTTTGTGAAGCATGGGATCGATTCAAGAAATTGGTCCGTTCTATCCCTCACCATAACCTTCAACAATGGGACCTATGTAACTGTTTTTACAACTCCCTTTATGATGACTATAAGATGATTCTTGATGTGGCTGCCAATGGAAGATTCCAGAATAACACCGACCATATGAAGGGTTGGAAAACCATTGAAGACATGGCGGTGCATAGGGCTACTTTTAAGGGTTCACGTGGGAATTCAAGAAGGCTGAATGTGGAGATGAATAGAGTGATGGCTCTTGAGACAACAGTTGAAGCCCGTTTTGAAAAGCTTGAGGCAACCCAGCTAAAGCTTGAAAGTGCGAACCTAGTTACTACGGTCGACAACACGGGTGAAATTGAGAAATTAAGAGCTCTTGTTGATGTTTTAACCACGGCAGTTTTGAAGATGAGTGAGGCTCACTATACCTCCTCAAAAGTTTTTGAAGATCACTTGATAAACATAGCCAACCAAAGGACTAGCTCTCCAGCTAGTTGTGAGGGACCCATGGAGACGCTGAACGCCATAAATCTAAGGAGTGGCCGTGTTTGTGAAGAATCAACTCAAGACGATGATCCAGCCGAAATTCCGAACAAAGAATCTGATCCCGTCAAAAGAGCAGGAGGTCGACCGACCGCTACTATAGGTCGATCGACCGCAGTTCCTGACGTGAGATCAGATTCTGAGAAAAAGAAAAATTCGGATGTTGCAGACTCTGGTCGACCGACCACTGCTACTGGTCGACCGACCGACGTTCCTGAGCAGAGTGCTGTTTTGACTCCGGAATCGCTGGATCCTTCCTTCATTCAAGGCCTGACCGAAATTTTACAGCTGAAAAAGCCAAAGGTTGCTGATCCTATGGCTAAAGTCACCGTTCCTTATCCTGAAAGACTGAAAAATTCAAAAGAGGATCGGAAATTTGGTAAGTTTTTAGAGATGGTGAAGAATCTTGAGGTAACCATCCCTTTCACTGACTTAATTACCCAGGTACCTTCTTATGCTAAATTCATGAAAGATATTTTAAGTCGTAAGAGGAATTTTCAGGACGACGGTGCTGTTGCTTTTGTGGAGGAATGTTATGTTCTTTCACAAGATAATATAGCACCTAAGTTAAAAGACCCAGGTAGTTTTTCCATCCCTTGTACCTGTAAGGTTTAACTAGTTGCTCATAAACTAATTTTAGTCATACTAACAAAAACCTTTAATTAACTCTTTAATTAACTTAAAATAAACTCGTTCATAAGATCTTATGCATGCTAAAAGTTGCGGAAATAAGGAGAAAACCGTGTTCTTACACTCGGTCCAATGCTAGCAAGGATGATCCTCCGAGTACCCAAAATAGAATACCTCCTTCGGATGCACCAAGACAACCCCTCAAATAAACCGAACCCTAATGAGTGCTAGAGTAGGAATCGGATTTTTCCTTAATAATTCTAATCACTCTTATTAGAATATAAATACAATACTACTACTAGTATGTTGATATTATCTTTATAATATATGTTTTGAGGTTATAAAATCTCTCTTACACTTAGTGTATCTCGGCTAGGTTTAGAGAGTTTTTGAGTTTTCTACACACTTAGAAAATTTTGCATTAGCATTAGAAATGAATAATGCACAACTTACACATTTATGTAAGTGTGCTTAGGGTTTAAGGGGGCCGGGTATGGTGGGGAACCAAGGGGAGACAACTCTCTAACCCATGCTCTTTAGGGTGGCCTAGATTGTGTTTCCAAGACACACCTTTAAACATGATGATTAAGGTGTGCTTAATGCACAATAATCACCTCCAACCACCCTCACCTAGCCGTCCACTTTATCACTTAAAATGGACTTCATTTTATAAATTGTCAATTGTTCAATTGTACCAAGTGTGACATCTTATATGTCACTAGGAATATAATAACAATTATCTTAATATAAATATTTATCATATAAATATTATATATTAAATAAATCATATTTATTAATTGACATGTAATTCGAAATTACTAATATAAAATAAATAATTTTATCGTCATTACGATTTACAACCTTTGTATTAATTTTAACCCAATTCATTCTAATTACGACATTATAAAATATCGTTTATTTGTTTAACAATTGACACGTTTCAATTTTAAACATAAATCTTACAATAAGATTTAACCTCTAATTTCTCGACATACGAGTTTAAGGAATATGATCAAATCGTATCACTATACATTTGATCAATTTATCAATTAAGGGAATTGTCCTAAAGGTGTGACCTAAAGGGATCAACTGACCATCACCGTCATACGACAGTAATGTCAAACTCTAGCTAGCCAATCATTACCGATTAATGTTGGTCAGTTGACTAATAATTCTCATCATCCCTTGCGCATTCTCGTTATGAGATTTAATCATGTGATCGCACTATTGTTGAGGACACATTTCCCAACAATCTCCCACTTGTCCTCGACAAGTGTGCGTCACCAATTCTCTTGTCCTATTACAATCTCCCACTAAATGCAAGATGTCTCTCTGAGGTCGTACTTGCATTCGATCATATCATGAGTGGTTTCCTCGATCTGGAGAATAACTGTCTGACCGGAATTATCTACCATAGATACCTTCCGAGCGTGGCCACGCATTTCCAGTTAACTTCTCCTCGAGTGGCCCTGAGATTTGAACAACCCTGACAAGGGGTGGACAATTTCTATCGCACTACTTCCTTCAACTGGTCACAGTCAGTCACAACCCAAAACAATCCCATTTGACTCCAGTTACGAAAAGTCGTAGAGAATGGATCAAAGTTATGCCTAAACTGTACCATCTTGGGAGAGTAGTCTTTAGTCTAAGAATTGACTCATAAGAATACTATAGCAGCTCTCGCCACGACCCGGCTATAAAATTTCCAGAACTCTATAAGCGGTCACATTGCCCGACAGAGTGTCTCTTACAGTCTGCCTATGTGATCGACTAGTCATCACATATGACTCTATGGCACTTGAACTTGCCATCAATCGCCTCACACTCTAGTCGCTTCGAGATGTCACCTCATGTAAGCGGCTAGGGGCCATACTAAGTCAATCCAGTTCACTTATGGGGTTCAATATTGTCTCATACAACCCATTTGGATTCTGACAAAGTATCTTTTACTTTGAGTTAATTATAACTCAAATGATGTTGTCATGCAACAATAGTCAACACTATTAACTTGCATTTGATGCACAATCATCTATTTGTATTAGTGTTTTGCGAATAAACCTTTTATTCATGATTGCAAAACTTACAAATTTTGGTCTCCTTTATTCTCATATTATCTCGTATAATATGATCCCTTTTGAGTACATATCTAGAACTCTTTCTAGATTTTGAGTTTCCTTTCCGGAGGAAAGCTCCCACTGTTATCTCATAACTTGTGACGTATCGATATACTGGAGGGATTAAATATCACTCACTATAGTCACTTATGTACTGAAATCTATATTGTAGTCTATTTATGATTTCATCATTCTAATAATTTTCGCTCATCTTGGCTATTTGATAATGGTTTCATTCATCGTTATGAATAATGTATCCAACCATTCTAACTTCTAGTGGGCGACCTTTTATTATTCATATAATAAACCTTCCCTTTGAAGCTCCATCATCATATGATATAAGTTATTTGATCATCTAGAATTGAAAACCTCTTATTCTTTACACCTTAAAGAATCACCCATTCTCTCTAAATGGTAGGCTTAATTCTTTTAATGAAATTGCTCCCACTAAAATCAATATCTCTCGATATCTTAAATGAACCGTTCATTTCTCGCATGTTAAACTATTACTTGAATCATTATCACTATCACTATCCCTATAGTGATCTGTTTCCATTCAATCAATCATTACCTTCTTATCATGTCTTCGTTTCCTCGAGACGTAAATGACATGATAATTTCTTTATAACTAACTTGAGAGGATTGAGATGATTTCTTCTCTTTTATCTTATAAACTTAGAAAAATCATTTATTAAGGAACCGTTTTCTTTCCGATTTCATACGGGGTTTCATGTTTCCTCTCTATGAAACAATGAACATAAAGAACCTTTCTTCGAGTGTCCTCCCGTGGTTTCTTCAGTGTCCTCTCGTAGTTTCTTCAAATCATTTAGGGCTCTTCTTAAGACTCCCAAGTAAGAATCTTCTCTAAGATCCTTCCTTTATTTTCATCATTGGTTTGCGAGCGAAATATTTTCTCCCACTCTATCCTTCTAACAATAACCTTTATTTGTTTAAGGATAGCTATTTCGATTAACCAATGTATCTGAATGTTTGAAGTTTGATAGGTGTGATGAATACATTCTCATTTTCACTTAAAATGAAAATCTTATAATGAACTGATGTTGTCTCATTTTGATTGAAAGTATCTCATGGGGTGTAGTTCTCCGTTTTTAATCAACACTTTGATTATATTATATTGATCGTATCAATGTTCATTGCGTGATATAATCACCATTATTCATGTTTAAACAAGGTGTGCAATTTATTTGAGAAATCAAGACATTGATTAAGAACAAAAGTAGTGACTCGGGTTCAAAACCAAGTCACCAATATCCAAAATTACAACCATTGTTTTAGGATTTTAATCCTTGTCTTACAAGAAAATTGTTCCAAAATAAAATGCAAAATATGAAAGAAGACAATATGAAAATTAGAGGCTAGCTCATCAAGTCTTCGATCATTTGGATGCTACCGTAGCCATCCAAGTAAGGAACTTCATGTTTCCTTTTCCTTGTCCTTATCTTTATAAGATGCCCCTTAAAACAATTTAAAAGGGGTGATAATCAACAACTTGTATCGCCATACAAAAGTTAACAAAAGAACATGAAAGTAAACGAGAATTATTACCTACGGCGGTTGTCTTCCCATTTTTGAGATCGCTTAAGTATTTGGGGCAATTTCGTTTCCTAAGACTTAACCTCGTGCAATGAAGGCACTTGTATTCAACCTTTGAAGATGAGGTGGAATCGCCTTTCGAAAAGGTCTTTTCTTTGGCCGCTTTGGGTTTGAACGTTTTCTTGCCCTTGCCTTAAAGGCATTCCTTTTGAAGCTCGTTTTCCCTTTCTTTTCGATGTTCAAAACATCCTTGGTGGAACTTTCATGAAGTCCCATGTCCCTTTCGACTTGGACTAGCATCTTATGCAACTCATCCAATGTGGTCTCTTGGTTTCGCATATTGAAATTCACTCGGAATTGAGCATACGCCTTAACCTTATTGAGCGAGTGAAGAACTCTGTCAATAATTAGAGAGTCGGGAACATCAACATTTTGAGCTTTTAGAGTCTCCGCGAGCTCAACGAGTTTGAGCACATGAGGGCTTATCTTTTGCCCTTCCTTGAATGTAAAGTCAAAGAAGGCGGAAGCCGCCTCATATTGAATCACCCTTGGAGTTTGCGAAAACATGGTCGCAAGCTTGGTGTAAATTTCATATGATGTGGTCAACTTTATCATACTCCTTTGGAGATCCGGCTCCATGGAGAAGATGAGCACATTTTAAGAGCGGAGGACTCTTTCATGTAGGCTTCATAGGCCTCACGAGTTTGGACCGATGAACGAGCGGTCGGAGCGGGAGGAGCGGCTTCGGATAGGTAACGACTCTTATCGTCACCTTGTGCGGCCAAAAGCAATTGCGCATCCCAATCCTTAAAATTGGAACCATGCTTATCGAGTTTGCAACGATCCATAAAGGATCGAAGCCATGATACGTTAGTGAGAGGTGGAGCGTTGGTTGCCATAGTTGATGTTGAAAATTAAACTACAATAATAAAAGGAAAAACAACATCATTTTAAATTCATAATTTAAACTATAACTTTTAACAAGTTTAGTAATATATTTACTTAATGATCTCTTACCCAATTAAGTAAACAATCCCGAGACCCAAACCCATACTAATGCGGGCACGGTGTAGCCGATTCAACCCGTATTGGTATAATTTGGTGGATTAACTCTTTAATCGGTTCTACTCTTAGAACTCTCGGTCGACAATTTTCTTAAAATTATCTTTAGCCCGAACTTATTGCAACTACGGTTACGAATACTTTCGTTGAGATCAACCAAATTTCAAGGTGTAATCTTATTACCCCACTTACCCAACGTGACAATTTTAGTACCCCGGTGTAGCCGAGCCTACGTTCTTGTGAAGAAGGGATTCATGGGTCCGTACTCTTTGGTAAGGCTAAGTCTCAATATTTAAATGTAAGAGATCTAGTCAAATTATTATCTATCTCCGTTTAAGTGAACTAAGTCGGTGAATTATCGATAAAATAAAAGACTAGGTCGACTAGGTCGAAACATGCATGATACGATGTATGACGATTTGGCTATGCATGCAAACATATAAAAAGCAAAAATAAAAGCATAAATAAACCCTAGTATGGCCTTTCCTAGAAAAGAAATAACAAAGTACAAATTCGGAAACCAACTCCTTTGGTCCCTTGAACTTCACGCGGCACGCACTCCGAGGTAAACACCGTCTTGTCGGAACTCCTTTCCGAATGGCACCGTTTTCAAGGAACTCCGGATTTACAAATATTACAACTTTTCTAGTCTACTTTATACATTATAAAATAGAAATAAATTACAATTGGGTGATATGAGATCACAAAATTACAACCGAATCGGTAACCCCTTACATTACGGGAAATACCGATTTAAAACTAAGGCCATACTAAGTAAATTACATAATTCCCAAAATTACGTAAAAATAAATCATGACATTCATAATATAATATGCAATGCTTATGTAAATATGAATTAACATGCAAACCCTAAGCCAAATCGTCCTATTTAAAACACTTATTTAAATAGTTATCGTAAACCTTGGTTTATGGAATCGCGTGTTTTTAACGTTTAACAACACTATGCATTTTATGAAACGGTTTTCATCCTTAAGTTAATCATCCTAACTCTTATTACTCAAACTTTGAACATGACTTAACTTAATATATTTCAATATTGATCGGTATTACTCGGTTTTACGGGAAAAATAATATAAAATCCAAAAGAGTCATTAAAATTTCGAAAATTCAAAATTCAAATTTTGAAAAATCCAGAATGTTCTTAAAATTTTCAGAATGTTAAATTATTAGTATTTATACGGTTTTAACATTATATCGTAAATAAGACGTAAAACGAGCATTTTAAGTCGGAAAATTCAATAATTAATTCCATAAATGCAAATAAAATACTAATAAAATTTTTACACATTCCAAAACACTTTAAGAACACAAAATGGACAGAAAATTAAATGGCACATTGCCCCATAGCCGAAAATTTTAAATGCATGACTCTTTTATTTAATTTTAAATGCTACTTTTAACAAATTAAAATAAAATCAAATCAAATCAAATCTGAAACTTTTGGCTCCCAAGATAATTTTCATGATGAACATATCATATATGACTAAAATGGGTTACATTTTCGGCCATTTTTAACAACATTTGCAAATTTTAACGATTTACGTCATATATCGTACGATTTTAACCTTTAAAATTATTTCTCAAGCATAAAATAAGATAAAATTCTCGAAAATTTTATACATGCTGGAAATAATATATATGACATCGTGTTAAATGTTTATGGCCAAATTCCAACTTAAACTATTAAACTCGAAATAATGTCACTAATTACCCGATTTTTACATTAAAAATCTATAATATTGCAATATTTGAGATAAATTTATGGAAAATTCAACATAAATTTTAAATATTGCATGTGACATCCTCATAAATTTTTATAGTCAAATTCATAATATAACTATTTTAACCCATTTTTATTCATCTTTTTGCATTTTAACACTTAAAATTCATATCACACGATTTAAAGGTCCATAATTTACGAAAATTCATATTCATATTATAGAAAATACATGTGATATCATACTGAAAAATCTCGGCCAGAAGCTTATTTTAACTATTTTTCCCAAAAATAAACATTTTAACCATTAAAACTCAATAAAATCCGAGATTTAATATACCATAAGTCAATATTCATGCAAATTATATTCCAAATATTCTAAAACATTTTAGAAAACAGTAGGTATTCATGCTAAATTAATTTCGTGCATATCATATATTAAACGAAAATTTCAATTTTATTTGTTATCACTATAACTCCGTAAAAACGTAAACGGAAAGCATGCAAACAACCTATTGCTCTGATACCAATTGTAAGGTTTAACTAGTTGCTCATAAACTAATTTTAGTCATACTAACAAAAACCTTTAATTAACTCTTTAATTAACTTAAAATAAACTCGTTCATAAGATCTTATGCATGCTAAAAGTTGCGGAAATAAGGAGAAAATCGTGTTCTTACACTCGGTCCAATGCTAGCAAGGATGATCCTCCGAGTACCCAAAATAGAATACCTCCTTCGGATGCACCAAGACAACCCCTCAAATAAACCGAACCCTAATGAGTGCTAGAGTAGGAATCGGATTTTTCCTTAATAATTCTAATCACTCTTATTAGAATATAAATACAATACTACTACTAGTATGTTGATATTATCTTTATAATATATGTTTTGAGGTTATAAAATCTCTCTTACACTTAGTGTATCTCGGCTAGGTTTAGAGAGTTTTTGAGTTTTCTACACACTTAGAAAATTTTGCATTAGCATTAGAAATGAATAATGCACAACTTACACATTTATGTAAGTGTGCTTAGGGTTTAAGGGGGCCGGGTATGGTGGGGAACCAAGGGGAGACAACTCTCTAACCCATGCTCTTTAGGGTGGCCTAGATTGTGTTTCCAAGACACACCTTTAAACATGATGATTAAGGTGTGCTTAATGCACAATAATCACCTCCAACCACCCTCACCTAGCCGTCCACTTTATCACTTAAAATGGACTTCATTTTATAAATTGTCAATTGTTCAATTGTACCAAGTGTGACATCTTATATGTCACTAGGAATATAATAACAATTATCTTAATATAAATATTTATCATATAAATATTATATATTAAATAAATCATATTTATTAATTGACATGTAATTCGAAATTACTAATATAAAATAAATAATTTTATCGTCATTACGATTTACAACCTTTGTATTAATTTTAACCCAATTCATTCTAATTACGACATTATAAAATATCGTTTATTTGTTTAACAATTGACACGTTTCAATTTTAAACATAAATCTTACAATAAGATTTAACCTCTAATTTCTCGACATACGAGTTTAAGGAATATGATCAAATTGTATCACTATACATTTGATCAATTTATCAATTAAGGGAATTGTCCTAAAGGTGTGACCTAAAGGGATCAACTGACCATCACCGTCATACGACAGTAATGTCAAACTCTAGCTAGCCAATCATTACCGATTAATGTTGGTCAGTTGACTAATAATTCTCATCATCCCTTGCGCATTCTCGTTATGAGATTTAATCATGTGATCGCACTATTGTTGAGGACACATTTCCCAACAGTACCATAGGTAATCATGTAATAGGGAAAGCCCTTTGTGATCTAGGGGCTAGTGTCAGTGTCATACCTTATTCTGTATGTGAAAGACTTGGTTTAGGTAGACTTAAAGTCACCAATATTACCGTACAGATGGCTGATAGATCAACCCAAAGACCATTAGGGGTCTTGGAGGATGTCCCAGTAAAAGTGGGAAAGTTCTTTATTCCTGTGGATTTCGTTGTTTTAGACATTGCTGAGGAAAGTCAAATACCTATTATTTTAGGTTGACCATTTTTACACACAGCTGGGGCTGTAATAGATGTAAAACGCGGGACCATTACTTTAGAGATTGGGGATGACACTATCGAGTTTAGTCTTGCCCATAAGGCAACTGATCCTACTGATGATACTTGTTGTTCCATCGATATTATAGACAGGAATGTTATCCTTAATTGGAGGGAATCCTTGACCAAGGATCCCTTAGATGATCTGACGATTTTGGATAAGTGTGCAGGTACTCCAGCTGAGGATGCTGAAGAGCTGGATTTGATAGAAGAAGAGGAAGAGGAATATGAGCTCACTAAAGAAGAGAATGAGAAGCTCATAAGCCTAGCTAATGCAAGTCTGGTAAACATGTGTTATTCTATTGATACTAATTCTGTTCATGCAGTCGAGGTAAAAGCACCAGAGCGTAAGCCACTTCCTCCTAATCTTAAGTATGTTTTCCTAGATGATACTGAACAGTACCCTGCGATTGTTAGCTCTAAACTTAGTCCTGACCAACTTTCTGCCTTAATGACTGTTCTTAAAAAGAATAGAAAAGCTCTAGGTTATTCTTTGGATGATATTAAGGGTATAAGCCCTGATGTTTGTATGCACAGGATAGATTTAGAGGAAGGGCATAAGCCTTATAGACAGGGACAGCGTAAGTTGAATCCTAAAATGCAGGATGTAGTTATGGCTGAGGTTATGAAGCTTCTTGATGCAGGTATTATCTATCCGGTTGGCAACTCTAAGTGGGTTAGCCCAGTTCAGGTGGTTCCTAAGAAAGGAGGGACCACAGTGGTTAAGAATGATAAAAATGAGTTAATACCAACTAGAGTTGTAAGTGGGTGGCGGATGTGCATTGATTATAGACAGTTAAATGCCGCCACCAAGAAGGACCTTTTCCCCCTTCCTTTTGTTGACCAAATGACTGAAAGACTGGCTTCTAATAAATTCTTCTGTTTTCTAGACGGTTATTCAGGTTTCTTCCAGATTCCCATCCATCCTGATGATCAGAGTAAGACTACTTTTACATGTCCACAGGGTGTTTTTGCTTATCGCAGGATGCCTTTTGGGTTATGCAATGCTCCTGCTACTTTTCAAAGGTGTATGATGGGTATCTTTTCAGACTTTATAGAAAACATTATGGAAGTATTTATGGATGATTTCTCTGTTTACGGTAATGCTTTTGATCAATGCTTAGCTAATCTTGATAAAGTCTTGCAGCGATGTATTGATGTAAACCTTGTCTTAAACTGGGAGAAGTGTCATTTTATGGTTACTGAAGGGGTAGTGTTAGGGCATCTAATTTCAGATAAAGGTATACATGTAGATAAAGCAAAGGTGCAGGTGATTGAGCAATTACCCCCTCCTGTTAATGTCAAAGGGGTGAGAAGTTTCTTAGGACACGCAGGTTTTTACAGGCGTTTCATTAAGGACTTCTCTAAAATTGCTAAACCACTTACACAATTGCTTCTTAAAGATGCCATCTTTGATTTTTCTGATGAGTGCCTTTCAGCTTTTAACAGGTTGAAGGAAGCTTTGATCTCAGCACCAATCATCCAGCCACCAGATTGGGATCTCCCATTTGAGATCATGTGCGATGCTAGTGATTATGCTCTGGGTGCTGTGCTTGGCCAAAGGAAGAATAAGGCTCTTAATGCTATATACTATGCGAGCCGCACCCTGGATGAGACTCAAGTCAACTATTTTACCACCGAGAAGGAGATGCTAGCTGTCATATTTGCCTTAGAAAAATTTAGGTCATATTTAGTAGGTAATAAGGTAATTGTCTATACTGACCATGCAGCCTTAAAAGGTCTTTTTCAAAAGAAGGATTCAAAGCCAAGACTTTTAAGGTGGATACTCCTTCTCCAAGAGTTTGACATTGAGATTAGGGACAAGAAAGGCGCGGAAAACGTGGTAGCTGACCACCTATCTCGCCTGCAGCTGACTGATGGGGAAGATTCTTTACCTATTGATGATTCGTTTCCTGATGAGAGTTTATTTATCATTAATAGTTCAGGTTCTTATCCCCCTCCTTGGTATGCTAATTATGCTAATTTTGCTGTTACAGGTAAAATCCCTCCAGAGTTGTCTTGGCAACAAAAGAAGAGATTTATGTTCGATGCAAAACAGTATTTTTGGGATGACCCTTATGTTTTTAAAGAATGCGGAGATGGACTTATCCGGAGATGCGTCCCCCAATGGGAGGTGAAGGACATTCTGGAAGCATGTCACTCTTCTGCATATGGTGGTCACCACGGTCCATCTAGGACCGTGGCCAAGGTATTACAGTCTGGTTTTTATTGGCCTACTTTACATGCTGACTGTAGGAATTTTGTAGGTAACTGTGACGCCTGTCAAAGGACTGGGAATGTCTCAAAAAGACATGAGATGCCACAGGTTGGTATTTTAGAGGTAGAGATTTTTGATGTCTGGGGCATTGATTATCAAGGACCTTTTCCTAATAGTCAAGGTAACAGGTATATTCTTGTGGCTGTTGATTATGTGTCTAAGTGGGTAGAAGCTATTGCTACTCCCCATTGTGATGCAAAAGCTGTTATTAAGATGTTTAAAAAAATCATATTTCCTCGTTTTGGTGTCCCTAGGGTTGTCCTAAGTGATGGAGGTATGCATTTTAAGGAGAAACGCTTAGGTGACTTGTTAAATAAATTCGGTGTCCAACACCGTAGGGGTTTAGCTTATCACCCTCAGACTAGTGGTCAAGTTGAGATCTCTAATAGAGAACTCAAGGAGACCCTAGACAAGGTAGTTTCTAAGTCTAGGAAAGATTGGAGCCTAAAACTTGATGATGTTTTATGGGCCTATAGAACCGCGTTCAAAACCCCAATAGGAATGTCACCATTCCGATTGATTTATGGTAAAACTTGTCATTTACCAGTTGAGTTAGAACGTAAGTCTTGGTGGGCTATTTGTGATCTTAATTTAGACCCTAATCTTTCCCGTGAGAAACGTTTATTGCAGCTCAACGAGTTAGAAGAATTCAGGTTGTTAGCCTATGACAATGCCAGGATTTATAAGGAGAAAACAAAGCGCTGGCATGACAAAAGAATCATTAGACGTGATTTTCTGGTAGGTGATAGGGTATTGCTTTTTAATGCTCGTATTCGTCTTTTTCCTGGTAAGCTGAAATCCAGGTGGAGCGGACCCTACACCATCACAGCTGTCTCAAAATTCGGATCAATCGAATTAGAAACCTCATCTGGTGAGAGGTTCAAAGTCAATGGCCAATATGTGAAGCACTTCCGAGGAGAAAATGAATTTGTCGGAAAAGTCGAAGTTTCTTACTTCGACCCTTTTTAGGATGCCCCTTAGAAGGTAAAAGGTCGTGCGGGACCTCTTAAACCAGCGCTACACGGGAGGCAACCCGTGCTTTAGTTTAAATTTACGTTTTCTTTCTTATTTTTCGTTTTATCCTCTGGTGGAAATTGAAATCTCTGCAGAAAAGTGAAAGAAAAAGAGAATCCGTCAGTACAGTGGTCGACCGACCGAGTTATTAGGTCGACCGACCAAACTGACAACTTTATGCAATTTTTCTGACAGAGTAAGTAAAATTGCAGAGCAGGTAAAAGGACGATGGTCGACCGACCGACTTTTCTGGTCGACCGACCACGGTTTTTTTTTACGGTTTTATTTTCCAGAGTCAAATGTCACGGGTCTGTTGTGTTTTGAAAATGCAATAATTGCTTTCACTCCTTCACTTTCCCAGCATTCCCTTTCTCTCTTAAAACCCTAGAAAATTCACCCACCTTCACCCTTCACCAATTTACTTACTTTCTTTCAATTTCCTCATCCAAGGTATGTTCTCCTTAGTTTTTCTTTCTCTCTTGTTAGTTTTATATCTTCTTAATTCCGTTTTAGGTAGTATTAGTTTATCTTTTTAAGTTCAATTTTGCTCTTAATTCCGTTTCCATGCTTGTTTGTGTGTTTTTATCTTAGTTTTCTTCTTCCTTTTGATTTTATATGCTTAGATCTGTAAATTTTGGGTGATTTTGTGCTGATTAGGATAGTTTAATTCTTCCTTATAATTTTTATGCCTCTTTTCGCGCGAAATTCAACCGCGAAAAACCGACCTTTGCACTGTTCACGGTCGACCGACCGGAAACTGAGGTCGGCCGACTAAAATTTGAATTTCCAGGGTTTCGAATTTACAGATCTGCACTTTTCTGATGATAGTCGGTCGACCGACCCGAAACTGAGGTCGGCCGACCAGCACCATGGTTTTCTGGGTTTTATTCTTTTTGCAGTTTCTGACTTTCCTTCGTAAATTGGTCGACCGACCTGGTTTTACGGTCGACCGACCGTCTGTTCTGCAGAAGATACGTGTTTACTCACAGAAGTGGTCGACCGACCTACATATGCAGTCGGCCGACCAGAGCCTGTTTTCCAAGTTTCTGTTTCTGCATTTTTCGTGCCTAATTTTATTAAAGCAATGTTTTCACATGCTCATAAGACTTATATCTTTATTTGAACTTTTCAGCTTTACGATGTCTAGCCGCGATCAAGGTGGGAAGCGCGCACGCACTTCGGGTGCAAGCACTTCTAGAGGACGTGTCTCTAGGACGAGAGGTTTGGCGGTGCAGGACACGGATAGTTTACCAAACTATCCGCAAATCACTTTCAGCACTCCGGCCCAGAAGGCCCGATTCCTCCATCTCACCGCCTACTGCGTGGTAGTGGCAACCCGTTTCCTTTCTGTTCCAGCCTTGCATGCTTTGGGATGCCACGACGAGGTAGTATCTTTGCTCATTGGGACCGGGTTTGCAGGACTCGTCACCATGGACGAGATCACCTACCGCCTTCTCACACTTGAGTTCTTTTCCTCCTTCACCTTTGATTCAGGGGCACTTCGCTCCGGCTATGATAATTTTTGCATCTCTTTTCGCATGTTCAATGAAACATATGCTTTAACTTTAACCCAATTTGCTCAAATTTTAGGCTTGTCTTCTGAGGGTCTTACTGATGACCCCACGGGGTCGTATTCTGATATGTGGTCCTGTATTTCTGATTCCAGCGATGTGAAGAAGAAAAACAGTACCATCCACCTTCCCACCCCCCGTTATTTTTTGCGTCTGTTGGCCAACACTGTTTTCGGCCGCAAAGAGTCTCAAAATGTTAACAACATTGAGCTCTCCATTTTGTCTGGTTATCTTAACATCAGACGTACGGGTCAGCAGTTTTACAACACTGCTTATTTGGTCGCCTCTCACTTCGTGTCGGTGGGCGAGGGAACTTCATTGACTACTATCGTTTGTGGTGGGCTAGTCACTCGATTAGCCCGCTCCTTTGTACCCCAGTTCCCTCGCTATGAGGATGCGGTCGACCCTCTCTCCCGGTTCATGGACATGGCTTATGTCAGGTCCGTGCGTTGGGTAAACAGGAGAGATTATTGGAAGATAGATACCTATCTCAGTGACCGCATCCCCATCACCATGGCTCCCACTATGCTTCCCCTTTCCAATGTTGTAGGGGAACCCCGACCATTACTCCCGTCTTACCGCCTCCCACTTAGGGGAGGCACCGCTAGAGGCTTCAGGGCCCCTGCTCCCGGTGGCCACCATACCACATCTGGGACGGGGTACCCACCTGATTTTACTGCTTCTCCTAATGTTTATGTTCCTCCTTTTGTTGATGACAGATCTATGCCACAAATGATGGCGAGTCTTTGCAGGCAGTTCAGCCAAAAACAGCTGAATGATAGTCTTTTCCAATACCCGGTTTACAGGGAGTATGCTACACAAGGTAGGCTCCCAACCGGCCCATGGACTCACCCCACCTGGTACACACCTCTCACAGGCGGTCGTGACCACGGTGAAGCTTCAGGCTCTGCCTCAGGAACAGGAGTAGGGTCTGAGGAGGATGGCGATGAGGAGGAAGGAGAAGAGGACCCTGAGCCGTTTTACGACTCAGAGGGCTAGGGACATGCTTAACATTACCCTCTTTGGGGTTCGGTTTGGGGAGGTCCCCCTTGATTGGCTCGATTTGGAGAGGTCCACATTTACTTTGTAAGTGTTTTCCTCCCTTAGATTTCCAATTTTCCCCTCTAGATTTCCAGTTTTCCCCTTCTTCCTCCTTAGACTCTTTTTGTAGTTTTTAGTCTTTTTCCTTTTCCTTTTCCTTTCTTTGTTTGCTTCTACCCCCATCCCTATGCTGTGGTTGTATGCTGATGAGCACAATGGGGGCATTGTGCGTTTTGGTTTGGGGAGGGTGTTTGCATACTCCTTTGTGAGTATGCAATTGTTTTTATGTCTTTTGTTTTTCCTTCCTTTAGGTGTTTTTCTTGTTTTCATCCTCTCTTGTCGCGTGTTCTTCCCTGTCGCGCATTCTTCTCTGTCTTAAGTTTTTAGGTCGAGTCGGAACGGATAAATACAAGTTATGCCTCACATATCATTTATTGCTTTGCCTTGCATTTTTCAAAAATTTTCAAGCTAGTCTTTTGCATTATCTACGAGTTTTTGTTGATTTCATGCTAAATTATTAGACTTGACTCTCTTCTTGGCAAGCTATTACATATTCTAAGGATTAGAGCTTAATAAATCGGTGACATCCATGACCGATTTCATATAGGTTTGTGAGTAGTTTCTCCTCTTGAGGCATGTCACATTAATATGCATAAACATGAATTTTGTCTTCTTAATACCTGTATGCATTCGGGTTTGTGGTTTGTTGACACATGTGGTAGAGGTACTCCTTTCTCATTTTTCCCATTATCCTCACATAGCCAAATTGAATCCTTTTACCCATTTGCTACATCCTAAAAATTGCCTACCCTAGCCGAGCTAGTAAAGTAGTGATGGGACTGTTTTTGCCATCCTTTGGTTTATGCTTCAATGATAGGTTTTGACTTTGGGAGAATGATAAAAAAAAAAAAGAGAAAAAAAAAAAGGGGGACACGGAAAAAAATTTATGATCAGAAAAAAATAATGATGAAAATCCGAAACAGCCTGTTTTCAAGGCTGGTCGGTCGACCAGTTTCCCTGGTCGGTCGACCAGGACCATTGGATAGGTTAGTTTTTCTGAAAAAAAAAAGAAAAAAAAAAGTTGGAAGAATTGTGATTTTTGCTCCAAAACTTTGAGCATTGGCATGTATGAAAGAAAAAGCTAACAATAAGAAATGATCTTATAGTATGGATAGGCGGTTGTTAGCTCGGTTTAACCCCTCTTCCCATAACTTATTTTAAGCCCCTTCTTACCTTTAGCCTCACAATCCCAAATTTGCCTCGGCATGTGTCATGGTTATTTAGTGTGGGAATGCATATGTACGGTTGTAGAGATTCTATTCATGTTAGATTGCAGGCATGTTCTTACGGGTCGTAGATAGGTGAGAGTCTTTACTTTTATTTATCTTCTTATCTTTCACATATACATTTGACCCTTTGCTTTCATGAGTGTCTCGAGCGTACCGCGAGAGTCCAATTAGAATGAGTCTTGCAAGGTTGAAATTTTAGCATGCTTTTCCAACATGACTAACTCGTTTTGCTCTTGACATTATGTTTGATTATAGTTGAAGGATGCATTAAATTGGTTAAGCATAGTGTTGTGTTTGGTTGTGAAAAGTATGAAATCCGTTCCATTAGAAGTTTTATTTTCTTTTGAGTCTTAGTGCTTGCTTGAGGACAAGCAAGGTTTGGTTTGGGGAGTTTGATACGTGCCTATTTTATGCATTTTATTTACTCTTTTGGCACGTATTTTCTTACACTTTCGTGACTTTTAGTTGCTTTTTCTCCCGAAACGGTTTACTTTGGCATTTCTATGTTTTATATGTAGGAATACGCGGAAGTGAGCAAAACCAAGCCTTAATTGCCTTTAGGAAGCTGTTTTGAGTACTAATATGGAGCGAGGATCCGGATGGTGCATTCAAGTATTGTTATCGGGCCAGATCAAAGCTGAAAATAACGAGAAGCGGTCGACCGACCTGCAATAGTGGTCGACCGACCGATGTCCAGTTCGCAAAGAGGCCCAGTTCACAGAAGCCCAAATTCGCATGAAATAAACCCGCATCGGCAGAATCGGTCGACCGACCGAAAATATAGGTCGACCGACCACCAGCTGTTTCGGGACTTCTGTTTTTTACTTTCTATTTTTCCTAATCTTGTAATAATTCTTATTTAAGGAGACCTAGACTCTTCAATTAGGTTAAGCAATTTTATGAAGCAAGATATTCCTTAGAAAGAACCTCTTTTATTTTTACCAAGCACTCTATGTTTGAAGAACTCCATTGTTAGACTTTGGTACCAAGCTTTTATCTTTGTTCTTAGATTTTTCATTCAAGTTATAAGTTTGCTATAATTAATCCTTCCTTTTAATTCAATCTTGTTATTCATATTGCTGTTATTTTCTTATCTCATGTTTTCCCTTTTATTGTCATCTTTAATTATGTTCATCTCTTTAATATTCTTAGTGATTGTTAGTTCCATAATTAAAAATATGCATAGCTAATTCTTGTGATTGGGAATTAGGGGAACCATGATAAAGACTTGACCTTGATAAGTTTGATGATTAAATTACCAATCCCCCATTGTTGTTAGTAAACTAATCCTTAGGATTGAAAGATTATTAGGATTAGTTTAACAACAACTTTGGGATTGCCCTTGAACGAAAGTTTAGTGCTTTTCTAGGAACCCTAAGACCGTAAGGATTGGGTAGAATATTGACCTAAAGGTTTATTCTTTGTTCCTTGGGATTGTGTTATTTGATTATTTTACCCTTCATTGACTTGTTTTGACCATGGGGAACCAAAGTTCCTAATCTCCTTTTTATCTTATTTTAATTTTCTTGTTAGTTTGCTACCTTAGTTGTTAGCTTAAATCTCAAATCAAAACCCCCCTTTTCGGTTACTTGCAATAGACTTTAAATTTACAAACATAATTTACCCTGTCTCTCTGTGGTTCGACCCTTGACTTATCCTATCTAGTTTAAGCTGAGGTTTTATAAATCTTATCTTTGGCACCCCTCAACGACGGGTGTCATTATATATCATATAAAAGCATTTTAAAACAACCAAACATGTTTGATTAAGAACAAAAGGATGACTTGGGTTGAAAACCAAGTCACCACTATTACAACTATTGTTTCAACAAGATTCTTGTCGTACAAGAAATAAAAAGTTCTTAAATTAAAATGCAAAAAGAAAAAAGACATCAAATGAAAATTAGAGCCATGCTCTTCATGTCTTCAATCTCGGATGCTACCTTAGCCATCCATGGAAGGAACTTCAAGTTTTCTTCTCCTTCTCCTTGCCTTTGTCTTTGGTAGGAGCCCCTTTAAAACAATTTATAAACGGGTAAGAATCAATAACTTGTATCAATATACAAAATTGATTAAATAACATGAATTAGACGAGAATTTATACCTACTGCAAGAACCTTTCCGGCTTTGAGGTCATCGAGATACTTCGGGCAATTGCGCTTCCAATGCCCGATCTTAGTGCAATAATGGCACTTGTCTTCAACCTTTGATGACGACGAAGAAGAAGCACCTTTCGTAAAAGTCTTCTCCTTAGGAGATGCGGGTTTGAAGGCTTTAACATTTTTACCCTTGTTAGCCTTGCGCTTAAACTTCCCCTTGCTTTTCGTCTCGATATTTAGAACATCCTTTGTGGAACTCTCATTAAGCCCCATATCCCTCTCCGCTTGGACTAACATCTTATGTAACTCATCCAAGGAGGTTTCTTGATTGCGCATGTTATAATTTACCCGAAATTGAACATACGATTTCACTTTGTTGAGGGAGTGAAGGATTTTGTCAACAATAAGCGAGTCGGGAACATTCACCCCTTGTATCTTCAAGGTTTCGGCTAGCTCAACCATTTTGAGCACATGAGGACTAACCTTTTGACCTTCTTTTAAGGTCAAATCAAAGAAGGCGGAGGCCGCCTCATATTGGATCACCCTAGGAGCTTGCGAAAACATGGTCGCAACTCTAGTGTATATCTCATTAGCCGTGGCTAGCTTAATCATTCTTCTTTGGAGATCCGGCTCCATCGAAAATATAAGCACGTTCTTCAAAGCATGCGACTCCTTCTTGTAGGCCTCATAGGCCTCACGAGTTGCTTCCGATGAACGAGCACCGAGAGTGGGAGGAGCGGCAATGGTAAGATAACGAGTCTTATCGTCGGCTTGCGCGGCCAACACCAATTGGGCGTCCCAATCCTTGAAATTGGCGCCATGCTTCTCAAGCTTGCAACGATCCATGAAAGACCGAAGCCATGAAACATGTTGTGGGAGTGGTGGAGCGTTATTTGCCATTGATTGAAAGTCGAAAAATGAACTACAAATGAAAATAAAGGAATTAAAACTCAATTATCGTTTTAATAAATAAACTTGTAAATATTAAACAAGTTAAGCATCTACTTAATGATCTCTTACCCAATTAAGTAAATGATCCCGAGACCCAAATACATACTAACTCGGGCACGGTTTAGCCGATACATCCCTCTTTAATATGACTTGGTAGATTAACCCCTTAATCGATTCTACTTTTAGAACTCTCGGTCGATAAAATTACACTAATTCTTATCTTAGCCCGAACTTATTACCACTACGGTGGCTCGAATACCTTCGTCGAGATCAACCAAATTTCAAGAATAAGTAATCATATTACCCCACTTCACCAACGTAATAAGGTTTGCACCCCGGTTTAGCCGAGCCTACTCCCTTATGAAGAAGATCCTTCGCGGGTCCTTTACTTTTTGGTAAGGCTATGTCTCGATTTTTAAATAACGTAAGAGATCTTGTCAATTTATTATCTATCTCCTTTAAGTGAACTAAGTCGGTGAATTATCGATAATTTAATTGACACGGTCGATAAAATCGATGAAATGCATGAGTTTGAATGACGATTTGGCTATGCATGCAAACATGATAAGCATAAATAAAAGCATAAAACTTTAAAAGAGCATAAATAAAACCCTAGTATGGCCTTTCCTAAAATAGAAAATGAAGTAAATTACAAATTCGGAAACCAACTCCTTTGGTCCCTTGAACTTCACACGCGGCACGCATCCCAAGGCAAATTCCGTCTTGGTCGGAACTCCTTTCCAAAATGGCACCGTCTTCAAGGATCTCCGGAATTATAAATAATTACAAATTTTCTATCTATTTTATACATTATAAAATAAAAATAAAACAATAAAATAAAGTGATACGAGATCACATTAAATTACATCCGAATCGATAAACCCTTACATTACGGGAAATATCGATTAAAATCTAAGGCCATACTAAGAAAATTACATAATTCCAAAATTACGTAAATAAAATATGACATTCATAAACAATAATTAAATATGCAATGCTTATGTAAAATGCAAAACCTAAGCCAAATCGTCCTATTTAAACACGTTTTAAATATCGTTATTCGTAATAACACGGTTTTATGGAATAACGTGATTTAAACATTTTAAAATCACTAATCACTCTATGAATCACCATTCACGATATAGTTAAGTTTCCTAACACATTTTAGGATTCAAAATTTAGTCTTACTCAAATTTCGAAAATAGCATTAAAATAATCAAACGAGTCATAAAATTTCGAAAATTCAAAATTCAAAATTTTGAACATACTGAAAATTTCTTAAAATTTCAGATCCTTAAAACTTAAAATTTTCGAAATATACTTATTTATTTCGTAAAATTGTCGTGTACATGCATAATTAATCGGAAAAATTCAAAACTATATCAAAAATTATGAAATAAAATACTAATATAATTTTTACATCTTCCTAGACACTCAAAGTATCTGAAAAATGCATGAAAAATCAGATGCACACTGTTTTAGAGCTGAAAAGTAAGATTATGACTCCTTAAACACTCAATTTCAACTTTAACTTTTAAAATTACAATTTAAAATTTCAGAAGCTTTTGGCACTAAATAAAAATATGTTGATGATCATATATAATATGACTAATATGGGTGAATTTTTCGGACCATTTTAGCAACCTTTACTATTTTTAATAATTCGTGTCATATATTACGCGATTTTACCGATTAAAATCATTTCTCATGCAATATTCGAGATTAATAGCTCAAAATTCACATGCATGCTAGAAATAATATATGTGACACTATATTAAATTTTTATGGTCAAATTCGAACTTAAACTATTTAAGCTAAAATATGTCACTAATATTACGATTTTTACGATAAAAATCAATATTCATGCAATATTAAAGAAAAATTTCTGGAAAATTCATCATATATTTTATATATTGCATGTGACATCTACAAAAAAATTTATAGTTAAATTCATAATATAACTATTTATCCCATATTTAACTCATTTTATGACTATTTAACCATTAAAATCATACACCATGCATAAAACTCAATAATTTCGAAAATTATATATTCATTATATGTTAAATGCATGTGAGAACATATTTAAAATTCATGGCCAGAAACATTATTTAGCTATTTTTCCCAAATAAAAACATTTTTAACCGATTTAGAGCATGAATTAACCAATTTAATTACAATATTGAACAATATTATTCCATAAATCATAAAAATGACTTAAAACTATTTTAAGACCAGAAAGTATACATGCATTAACATTTTCGTGCATATCCTATATCTACTACTCATTTTCGTTTTTAATTAAAATCGCATTTTCTCGCAAAAACGTATAAAATCGAGTTGCATGCAAGCAACCTAATGCTCTGATACCACTTGAAGGAAAACGAGATCCATACTTGTTATCCATAATAATGTAGTCTTACTAATTATTTTACATTTTAATTAATCTCATATTAATTTATACTCAAGATCTTATGCATGCAATATTATTTGCGGAACAATAACGAAAGGGGGCTTACAAACGGTCCGAATGAGTGCTAGGACGATCCTCCACGGAGCAACCATAATAGCTTGCCTCCTTTACGTTGCACCCAAGACCTACCCTTAAACACCGAAACACGAACCCGAGCTAGGAGACGTAATCGGTTAACTTGAAACCGTAAACTAATATTATTTTTTTTTTTTTTTTTTTGGTTCAAATGAGCGCACTATGTCGCGGATGAGAATCGAACCCCCAACTTCGTGGTTGGGATAAGAGTGCTCTTACCACTTGAGCTAACTCTTGTTCTCAACTAATACTATTATTAGTATACTAGAATACTATATGTATAATATTGATTCAAGAGGTTTTATAGAATTTTCTTACACTAAGGAAAGATTGCATGAGTGTTAGAATGAGACAATAATGTGAAGTATTCACATTTTATAGAAGGTGAGGTAGAGTGTTGTGGTGTGTGTCGTGTGATCCCTTGCTTGGCAAGGCTAAATGTGTTGATTTATCTAACACATGCACTTAGGTATGCATACCTACTAATAGGTATGTAAGACTATCTTATAGTAATCATTATGAGTGTAAGAATTAATATTACTACTAATATTAATCCATAACACAAGCATATACACGACACATTATTTTGTAAAATAGACTTTATTTTACAAAATTGTAATTTGCACAATTGTGTAATATGTGACATCCTATGTGACATAATTCAATTGTATTAATTTAAAATATGTTTATCACATAAATAATATTTCTAAATTAATCAAATCATATTTAACAAATTATCTAGTAATTCATAATTACCGTCTCAAAATATGGTTATTATAATAATCGTCAATACGATATACAACATTTGTTATAACCACGAACCCATCTCATTCTAATTTCGACATTTCATAAATATCGATTAATATTTGACAATTGACACATTTCAATTTCAAATATAAATCTTACTTTAAGATTCAACCTCTGATCTCTCAATATACGGTTTTAAGAATATTGATCAATCTGTATCTTATACAATTAATCAATATATTATTTAAGGGGTCTGTCCTATAGGTGTGACCTAAAGGGATCAACTGACTACCACCGTCATACGACAGTAATGTTAAACTCTAGTCAGCCAATCATTACCGATTAATGTTGGTCAGTTGACTAAATCAATATTGGATCGTCCCTTGCATATTCTTTTCACAAGATTTATGACAATGATTTTTATCATTGTCGTGATCGCACTATTGTTGAGGACACATTTCCCAACAACCCATTCCCATTCATTCTTCTTGTTTAACCATTGTTTTTTTCCGGATTTCTGGGTAAATTATTAGATCCGAAAAATAGTATCCAAGAACAACAAGAACCACAACAACACTGATTCATACGATTCAAGGTATGTTTGTTGTTTTTTCGTAATCTTTGAAAATTTGTTAAATTAGTATGAATTAGTTGCTAGGTGACTAGTTTAGGTAAAAAATTGCCTTATTAAAGACAAATTTAGGGATTTGATGCGGGTTTGGTAACTGGATTGGTCGATGTGGTTAATTTCTGGGTTTTTTAGTTTTTTCCCCTTATCTTTCTTACTGTTTCTCGTGTTTTCTGTTTTTTTAAAAACACGTTATTGTTCATGAATGTTGTGACGGTCGGTCTGTTTGTTAATTTATTAGTATAAATTAGTTTCTATGGTGATTAGTTTAGGTAAAAAATTGCCTTAGTAGAGACAAATTTAGGGATTTAATGTGGTTAATTTTTTGGTTTTCTAGTTTTCTTCCCCCTTTCATTCTTACTATTTCTCATGTTTTTTGGGGGGTTTTTTGAAAAAAAACCGTTACTATTTAGGTTATTGGGTGACTTAGTTTAGGGGATAATTGCTTGATTATAGACTAATATTGAGACTTGATGCGGATTTGAAGCAAATCGATTGATTTTTGATAAATTTTTTTTGTTTTTTAAAAGTTATTGTTCACGTTTTTTTAGGTTACTTAGTTTATGTAGAAATTTGCTTAATGAGAGACAAATATATATAATAATTGTTATTATTTTAATTCTAACAATTTTAATATGCTTGTGTTTTTTTAGGTCGGATAGTCGCTTATTCAAAGGTTCTCACAGTCCGACGATGTTGAAGACCCTGCAATCACAAAGGAATTTATGCAGTTCATGCAGACCGTCCATCCCCAAATGCATGCATATGCCGGTAGACCCCTCGTTGATGAGGAAGTGGGGATACATGCAGACGCTGTGGCAGTGGTAGAGGCATGAGAACCCGTGAGGATGACGACGAAGGCAATGATCAGTAGCAAGAAAAAACAATTTACTGTTGTTTTATTGTTATGTGTTGCATTTGTTGACCTTTCTTTTATTTCTCTTCTTTTCCTTGTTGAACATTTTATGTTAGACTTTCCATAGTGGTTACTTCGACTTTCTATCAAACAAATTAAAACAAAACAACTACAACGATTTATAACATTACTAACAGATATAAATTTAAAAAGACCAAATTAAAAAAGTTCAAATTATCACTATAATCAACATTGTCTCCTTGAACATCTTTAGTCTTTACCTAATTAATGTTGTAATTTTTTTTTTAAAAAAATGCTCGTTCATGTAATTTACATGAACATGTCAGGGTTAGTTCATGTGAATTATATGAACAGGCCTAGACGTGTTCATGTGAATTACATGAACATGTCTGGGCGTGTTCATGTAATTCACATGAACATGCCTAGGCGAGTTCATGTGAATTATATGAACATGAATGGGTGTGTTCATGTAATTCACATGAACATGCCTATATGAGTTCATATGAATTACATGAACATGCCCGGGCGAGTTAATGTGAATTACATGAATATGCTTGGGCGTGTTCATGTAATTCACATGAACGGGCCATACAGCTATTCTATATATTAAATAATATGACGAAATAATAAAAATGGATTATCGTCACCCAGTAATCGATAAATATATGTGTTAAGTAATTTTTTAAATAGAGAAAATGTTACGAAGTGATGATGTGGGATAATTAAATTTCGTCTTAAGGTTAATTGGGATAATTATATTAACCTGTAATGTTTTCACCGTAAACAAAATTACTAAATTACGCGTATTCGTAACTATTTATATTTATCTTATACGATTAACCAATATACTTCGTATTAATGTGTTACATATTTTTTACAAGGACAATCTTGAAATATTTGCAATTAAATTAGAGGCAAAATAAATAAAATAAGTGCTACGACAATTTTGTAACTTTAATCTAAGCCGGCTCAAAATGTCTCAACCCACGCCGGTCCGAGTAAAAGATGTTGCTAAGTTTAGTCAGTAAAATGAAGATGATTTTGTATATTGTTTTCGGTTGATAGAAACTAATTGTTCTCACAATACATTATTTCTATTTTGCAAATCTCTCTCATATCGTTGAATTTAGAATTGTGTTCTTGAAATAGAACAAAAGATTGTATCAATTGAAATCATTGTTTGGTTTTGTTATTTCATATTCATGAAATGTGTTCTCTGTCGCAGGTATGAAACCTTTCCAATTGCATTGTTAATGATTATTTATAACTCATTCTTGTTTGGAGTGATCACATTATTTGACTTTATGAATTTAGTTTCCCTTGATCTCAATTTCCAATTTTGACGTGAATACTAGAGGCTCATCTCTTTTGGTGATTTGTATAAAAGGTAAACAAATGATTTTAATGGAGAGACGTTCAGTATTATAGAAGAACGTTTGTAATGGCTTTGTGAAATGGAGACAAATAGAAATGTGTTGATTTCAATGTAGCAATTGTGTTGTGCTCATCTCATTCTGATGTATATGTTACCAAATGATATCTTGTGAGGATTGATTGTAGAAGTTGGTATCGTAGGGTTTTGAACACCCTATGAGCCCGGATGTTGGAATCGGGTTTTATCATAGAATCAAATGTGGCGATGGTATGATGAAGTTAACCACAGATTGTGAAAATGCACTGCCGGTTGGCGTAGTAATTGTTGATTTCAATTTAGAAATTTGGGTATGGGTCCTCTCATTTGGATGTTAATGTGATTAGATTAATCACAAAATTATATTGTTGATGATATATTGGTTGTGCTCATTATCGAAATTTATGAAGATTATAGCCGAAGAAAACGATTAGTGACAACAATTGATCTACCTAACATTCTAACAAAGACGTTGGAATTCAATTATTCTAACTTTTGAGTTTTGATGAAAGTTCAAACTTTCGAGTTCGGACGCAGCAAATCTACAGCCTGATTAATCTCCCTTGTTTTCAATTAGCAATAATAGGTCATCACCTCCTCGATCCACCCTCCACTAGACCACCACCATCACTAATCACTCATCACCTACTCTTACTTCTAAATTTTGGCTTTATCATTCCCCTATTAATTATTCCCGACCCAAGTGACTCTTAATAAGAGTACATACCGGAGTATTTCGTAGCATTTGTTGATTATGTGTTTCATGTTTTTGTCAGAAATCAGAATTCAACAACTTTTGAGTAATGATTAAGGATCATGTTTTACATACAGAGTCAGGAGTCATCTGAATGATTATGGAGTATTTATGTACGCATCAGCCTAATCATGTGTTTGTTTGCGCTACAGCTTTTTCACCTCTTCTTGTACTTCCTCCTTTCATGTCATTTTCATATATTTGCTCGAAATATATGAGGAATTTTGAATAAATGTATGGAAAGGACTTAAAGGAAGGGAGTAACTAGGAAAATTGTTGATTTCCATGCACCTCTATTGCCCCATGAACAAGATATCCATATATCAGGGACTCTGTGACATTGGGCTTCTCAGTTAGACCAACATAAACTTACCATGGGGCTCAACTTAGTGAAATTTAGAAAGTAGAATATTGTTTTGCGTGCCAATGCTGGTCTCATGAAGCTTCTATATTCACGCGTCGTCTGTTAATTACAGGTGGGCTATGTCTATGTGATATGTTTTGGAAGTTCCAAAGTGCAGATGGGAACCTAACTCAGAGAACTATACTGATTCTTGGCTGAAGGTAATAAACCGCGTCATATCCTAAAAGGAATACTGTCGGATTTCAGGCTTTAATCATGATGGAAGCAGATACATCTTTCACAGAGGTGGACCTTAGGCAAGAAAAAATTGAAGATGTTAGGGAGGAGGGTGAGAAGTTTCATTGTGATCTCTGTGATAAGGAAATGGTTCACAAGATTGCTCTAGTATTACTTGAAGGTTTATCAACTGCCTGTGTTGATAACACAACAGGAGATATCTTTAGAAGTCCTGGCACAGTGGCTGCTGAAATTAGGAAAGAAATGATGGAGTTTCTCGTCGAGAGGACTCAGTCCTTTGTTGCCGAGTCTCTTATCTTAGAGGATCGTCCTGAGGGGGAATTTTCTGACCAACCTTCTGATTTAATATCTGATTTCATCGAGGACTTTACAGGTCTCAAGAGAAATTTACTCAGCCGTGTGTCTGGGTGGCTGCTTAGTGAGACAAGAGAAGATAAAATTGACGATCTTGTTCAAGAAATGGAGCTTAACAGCTTTTGGTTGTTGGATCGAAGGGAGACTATCGCACAAAATCTGCTAAAAAATGTTGACTATAAGAACGAGTTTCACTGTAAGATGAAATTCAAAACTGAGATTGATCTCGAACATCATCGTCTGCAGTGCGGATTTAGGACTCTATTGTGTGAAAATGAGGGTTGCAGTGCCACTTACAGTGCAGCTCATATCGAAAAGCATGATTCGGTGTGCCCTTTTAAGTTGCTTCCTTGTGAGCAGAACTGCCCAGCGATTCTTATGAGGCAGGAAATGGACAAGCATTGTATTACCGTCTGTCCAATGAAGCCTGTGAACTGCCCTTTTTACTCAATCAGTTGTAGAGCTACGGTTCCTAGTTGCAACATTAAACAACATTTTACAGATGATGTTCGTTCTCATATATTATTCGCTCTTATGTATCTTTACAAGGGAATATCAATAGAGGATTTACGACCACGAGCTGAACAGATAGACGAGGTAAGTTTAATGAAACCTTTATATTTATGTTTTTGGATTTTCTAACGTGTACTCTAAGGGCATACATTAAGTACCCAATTAAGAAAATATTTTCATGATTAATTCAACAAAAATGGTAACACTAGTATCTTTCAATTTCTCATGAGAGAATCATGAAAATATTTTCTCACTTGCTTCTTAACGTGCGCTCCAACTTTCTATGTTGTTCGGTTGCAGTTGCATTATATATTCTATTTTTCTAAATCATCTAATATGCTATTACTCTTAATGAATTGGTCTCAATTTATCCAAGTAATTCTATAAAAATATTGTAATTCTATGCACACCATGTATCATTTCCGCAGGAATGTATTGATCGGCTTGTTCGAATGCAAGGAGTGAGGTCTTTTACAAATGCAGTCAAGGACCTTGACTCTAAGCTAGGACCATTTAAGGTCATAAAGAAGCAACCAGATCTTGAAAAAGTTTCAGCTGAAGACACAAAATCATCTAAAGATTCTCCAGCCGGAGACTCACAGAAATCAGAAACTGCAGAGACTCCGGCAGTAGAACCAGAGAAATCAGATTCTGAAGAGTCAAATTCCTCGAAGACTCCGACTTTAAGCACCGAGAAGTAACAGCATAGAGCTTACATTAATGGTAGACATGACTAATTTGACGCATAAGTAATTTCGTTATCTGCTGCCAAAATAGTAAAAATAAAAAATCTTATCGTTGGTATGAAATTGAACCATATTTCTATAGTGTACTTGGGGTCAAGAATGAGCTTCAAGGATGTATTATTATTACTAAGTATTACGATAATGCTAACACATGTTGCCTTAACCTCCTAAGTTATTTTGAGGCAACCTTCGAGTATTGGTCAGACATATAAGTGATCAAGGCTCCTAAGTTATTTTGAGGCGAGCTTCGAGTATATTGGTCAGACATATAAGTGATCAAGGCTCCTAATATTGTCATTCCTGAACTTGGAAATTCGGATACCAGCAAATGTAATTACGTTTCCTAAAAAAACCTTATGGTTTTATCTATGACATATTAACACGTCAATTCTAAGAGTGTGTTTGAATAATAAATTGGGAGGGAAAGGGAGGGGTGGGGAATGGAGGGAAGGGAAAGGTGTGGAAAGTAGTATATAACAGATTATTTATGTAGCATAGAGTCCAGACTACTTGGTATAAATAGATAGTTTGTTATGATAGCTAGTCAGTTAGTTACATTGTAACAGAATTTTATTTTCCAGTTTCTAATACAGAGCTTTCTCTCACTACAATCTATTCTCTCTAGATTTTCCCTCTTTTCTTCAATCCACCTTACTTTTATCATGGTATCAGGAGATTAGGGTTTACACGATCCTTCAATTTTTCGATACTTCCGCAAATCTTTTCTTTAGCATTCTTTCGTTCGTGTTTTCTTTTGACGATTTCGTCCTTTCTCCGACGGAAGATTGCTGGTTTTTCGGATTAATTCCGTATTTGCTGGTGAATTTCGAAGATTTCTGGAATTCTCTGGAGTTTTCTTTGCTCTTCTGCTAATTCTTCGCCTGGTGATCATTTCTCCTCATTTGGTTTTTTGATTCACTCTTATTCGTTTGAATCTAATAGTTTCTCTGTGATTGATTTGTGATCCTCTCTGATTGATCTTGATCAAATTCTTGTTATTTCACAAATATATTCATGACGAATTCCAATTCGCCTTCTTCTTCTATTGTTCCTCCTCTTTTACCATCCAATCCTCTGTATCTTGCTCATGGTGATAGTGCTGTCACATCTCTTGTGTCTGAACTCTTTAATGGCACTATGTACCTCAATTGGGCTAGAGGCATTAAAATTGCTTTAATCTCAAAGAATAAATTGGGATTTATTACTGGAGTTGTTGCTCGGCCATCTGAATCTAATCCTTATTACAATGATTGGTTAAGGGCTGACTATACTGTCATGCGATTGATTTTACATTCTATGACCAATTCTATTTCGAGCAGTATGATGTATGTTACTTCTGCCAAACAACTTTGGGATGAACTTCAGGAAAGATATGGTCAATTGAATGCTCCTTTCTTATATCAACTTCGTTATGATATGATGCATATTAGACAAGATGGCCAATCTGTGGCTGAATATTTTGGCCGTCTTAAGTCTGTTTGGGAGGACTTGTCTAGCTTGGATCCTTTGCCTGATTGTGCTTGTGGAGCACTTAACAAATGTTCTTGTAGTCTTCTCAAGCAAATAGTGGAACGAGATATCAGGAACAAGATGCTAGATTTTTTGATGGGATTGGATAATATGTATAAGGATGTTAAGAATCAGATCTTGGCAACTGATCCTTTACCTATTGTTAATCAAGTCTACTTCAAAATTCAACAACTTGAAGTTCAACAATCTGTTCAGATTAATCAGCATGTTTCATCCTCTGATGGTGCTGCTTTAGCTGTTCATAAGTCCTACTCTCATAAGCATAATCCTTCTAATCATAATTCTGAGCATGCATGGTGACCACAAGAAACCAAAATTGGATGAAGATGATCACCAACCTCGAGTTCTGCACTGTACTTATTGTAACAAAATTGGACACTCTAGGGCCTTCTGTTATCAACTCGTTGGATTTCCAAAGTCTGGTGCCAGGGGAAGAGGAAAGGGATCTTAAAGAGGCAAGCACACACCCAAGGGTTTTGCAGCCAATGTAGAGATCTCTGGATATGAAGATGAAGAATCTCCTTTGGATGTTTCTCAACCCTCTGACACCTCTGTTCATGAATCAGATGTTGATCCTGACCTTGTTAATGCAGTTTTTCATAAGCTGTTTCAAGTATTGAAAGGGAAAACACCAGAAGATTTCAATGTTGCTGCTCCTTCTGGCAAATTTGCTTCTACTGCTGCTGGTACTTCTACACATATGGCAGGTATTGCTTATGCTTCCAATGCCTCCATTACTAGTTATGTGACCATGCATGTTGACTGGATAGTTGATTCTGGAGCCACAAATCATATGTCTTATGACTTGAGTCAGTTTTCTGATATTAAAAATATTCTCAAACCCCTGACTGTTACTTTACCACATGGTGAGGTACTTGAAGTTAAAAAGATTGGTAACATTCACATGCCATCTTTTATTCTCAGGGATGTTTCTTATATTCCTTCTTTGAAACACAAACTCTTATCTGTTGGCAAACTGTTAAAAGAAATTGGACTGTCTGTTGTGTTTAATGCTACTGGGTGTTCTTTCCAGGACCTTACCAATAATCAAGTGGTTGGTACTGGAAGGAGGATGGATGGTTTGTATCGTCTACAATCAAGAAACATGCTGCATAAGTCTAAAAATAGCCTGCCCATTAATAAAACAGTCTGTACTGGTGCTCAGACTAAATCTGATCACAATGATCTGGTTTCATGTAATTCTGTTAGCACTAAATATCTAGATAATACTAGCAATGTCTTGTTGTTACATGCTAGAATGGGACATAGTTCTTTATCGACTATGAAACATGTAACAAGTTTGATGAATAATAATGACAAGATTCCTGATGCTCATTGTGAAGTATGTGTTCTAGCAAAACATCGTAAGCTACCCTTTCCCAAAAGTACTTCTATTGCTATGCATCCTTTTGATCTTATTCATGTCGACCTTTGGGGTCCATATAGAGTCAAGTCAATTTCAGGGGCTTCTTATTTTTTTTACTATTGTTGATGATGCCTCAAGAAGTACTTGGACTTTCTTGTTAAAGGATAAAATCCAGGTTCAGTCTGTTATTTCAGACTTTCTGAACTATGTTGGCACTCAATTTAATACAAAGGTCAAAACTATTCGAAGTGATAATGGCACTGAGATATTTCAGCAAGAATGTTCAAATCTTTTTGCATCCAAAGGGATTATCCATCAGAAAAGTATAGCTGGAAATCCTCAACAGAATGGCCGTGTTGAGAGAAAACACAGGCATCTCCTTGAGACAGCTAGAGATCTCAGATTTCAAGCAAACTTACCTAAGACGTTTTGGGGGGAACTTATTCTTGCTGCTACTCATTTGATTAACATAATGCCAAGTTCTGTTTTGAAGTGGAAAACTCCCTATGAGATATTATTTGGTGCAGCACCAGATTACTCACATTTGAGAATCATTGGTTGCCTCTGCTACATAGCTCAAAAATCAAGAGACAAGTTTGAGCCAAGAGCAAGGAAGTGTATATTTTTAGGGTATCCTTTTGGACAGAAAGGGTACAAACTGTTTGATTTGGAGCATCAAAAAATTGTCACCAGCAGAGATGTCTTATTCACAAAAGACATCTTTCCATATAAAAACAATGAATCTAATGTTACAGCTCCATATTTGCCTCAAGATACTCCTGTTGGAGTTTTGAAGAGCAACAATACTTGTTCATCCTCTGATGGACAACATGATAGTCACACTTCTTTTGACAATCATGATACCATATTACAAGACTCCTCAGTTGACACACATGAAAGAATCCCATCCTCCTCTGACAATCATGAAAATACCGTTACTTCTCAGAATCCGGCTTCAAATATTCCTCATATTCATGAGGTTGTCAGAAAGTCTGCTAGATCAAGACAACAGTCATCCAGACTGCAGGACTTTGATTGTACATGATTACCTCCCTCACTGACTGTTAGTGAACCTGTACATGGAGTTTCATCTTTGGCCCTTCTTGTTACAAAGAGCATGGACAAAGATCTATATAGTTCAGAATATATGGATTCACTGCATAATGTCCTAAGTCTACATGAACCAGCCACATACACACAAGCAGTCAAGGATCCTCAATGGGTGGCTGCCATGGATAAAGAGCTTGCAGCTCTTGAATCCAATCATACATGGGAATTGACACAATTACCTCCTGGATATAAGGCTATTGGTGCAAAATGAGTTTATAAAATAAAATTTAAACCTGATGGGAGTGTGGAAAGATATAAAGCCAGGTTAGTGGCTAAAGGGTATAACCAAATTGAAGGAAAGGATTTCAAGCACACATTTAGTCCAGTGGCTAAATTCACTAGTGTACGAACTTTGATTGCATTATCAGCTGCAAAGGGTTGGTCTCTTCACCAACTTGACATTAATAATGCCTTCCTTCATGGGTACTTAGATGAAGAGGTATATATGCAAATACCCGAAGGTTTTAAAGGAGGAAAACCAGGAGATGTTTGTTTGCTTAAGAGATCTCTTTATGGTCTAAAGCAAGCATCAAGACAGTGGAACTTGGAGTTGACAAAGTTTCTTAAGCAACAAGGATATGAACAATCTAAACAAGATTACTCTTTGTTCATCAGATGTATGGGGAAGGATGATTTCACAACAGTATTAGTGTATGTTGATGACCTGCTGATAACTGGGACAAATGAGCAACATATCAGCTAGTTAAAACATCTCCTGGATGAAGCTTTTACCATTAAAGACCTAGGACAGCTTAGGTACTTCATTGGTATTGAAGTGGCTAGATATCCTAAAGGTATCACACTTAATCAAAGAAAGTATATTGTGGATATCTTAAAGGATAATCATATGGAAGACTATAAGGGGGTTTTTTTTTTCCATTGCCAAAAGGTTTGAGGCTATCTACAGATGAAGGAGATCCTCTACTTGAACCTGAAATTTATAGGAGACTAGTAGGAAGATTGCTGTACTTGAATTTATCAAGACGTGATATAACATACTCTGTACAGCAATTAAGTCAGTTCTTGAGCCTCCCCAGATTACCTCATATGCAGGCTGCCCTACACCTTGTCAGATATCTCAAGTCTACCATTAATACTGGACTGTTTTACTCTGCAAACAATGACTTGAGTTTATCCAGTTTCTGTGATGCTGATTGGGACACTTGTGCTTTTACTGGAAGATCTTTAACTGGGTTTTGTGTATTCCTTGGGGAAGCATTGATTTCATGGAAAACGAAGAAGCAAAACACAGTGAGTAAATCTTCAGCAGAGGCTGAATACAGAAGTATGAGTCATACTGCTGGTGAGATAGTATGGATAGAAGGGTTGCTTAGAGATTTGAAGGTTCAGGTTCCTCTGCCTATTACTATGTGTTGTGACAATAAAACGGCCCAACACATTGCAACCAACCCAGTCTTTCACGAAAGGACGAAACACTTGAAGCTGGACTGTCATTATATACGAGAAAGGATAGAAGAAGGCTTAATCTGCACCAGACATGTTCCAAGTTCTGAACAACTCGCAAATGTATTGACAAAACCCCTTGGAGAACAGAAACACTCTTATTTGATAGCCAAGTTAGGACTTGTGACAAGTCCACCAAGTCTAACTTGAAAGGGGGGGCCGGGGGGGGGGGGGGGGGGGGGGGGTGTGGAAAGTAGTATATAACAGATTATTTATGTAGCATAGAGTCCAGACTACTTGGTATAAATAGATAGTTTGTTATGATAACTAGTCAGTTAGTTACATTGTAATAGAATTTTATTTTCCAGTTTCTAATACATAGCTTTCTCTCACTACAATCTATTCTCTCTAGATTTTCCCTCTTTTCTTCAATCCACCTTACTTTTATCAAAAGGGAAAGAAAGGAAAGGGAGGGGAAATGAAAATGGGTTGTTTGGATAGTAAAAATAAAGTAGATGGAAAGGGAGGAGGATAAAGGGAGTTAAGTCATATTAGAGGAATATATGGTCATATCATTCTTAAATAAGAGTCAAAACAAAGTTTTTCTTCCAAATCTTGCCAACAATAGAGAGATCATAGTTTGGTCTAATGGAGGGAAATTGAATCCTCCCATTCCCCCCTTCCATTTCCCTCCTTCCATATATTGTAACCAAACAATGAAAATTGAATCCCTCCCTTTCCCTCCCCTCCCTTCCCTCCAATTCTCTCAATCCAAACACACCCTAAAGGTCATACCGCAAGAGCTCTGCTACCTTCCCGCGTTTCAGCATCAACCCGATTTTCAGGTTGGGTCATGCCGAGTTTCAGGTTGGGCAACCTCCGCTTGATGATGAAACGCAGCTTGAATGTGAACTTGATGTGCTAGAAGGTAGCAGTGTTGGAGCATGTGTCCACAGTTAGTGCGACTACAATCTAAATCATCTACAAGATCACAAAGGAATATTTTGTATATTTATCAACTAATTAACGTAAATTAGTAACGGTTGGGTTTGCTAGAAGTTTGACGCTACTGTCATACTGATGACGGTGATTAGTTGGTCCCTATCGGTCACACTTATAAGATGTTTCCAAGAAATGTGATTATATACTGATATATTACATAGATGCCTAAATTGACTAAATATTACTCATGAAAATAATACAAATAATTATTTAATACGATTAAATGATTATTAGGAGAAATGAATTAAAATGTTAATTCTAAATAAATATAAATGTTATATTTATAAGTTTTAATATGCGATATTAAAATTAATTGATTATACGATAATTAATTATATTCTCCTGCCATATTTATATATATGTTAAATTACAATATTAGATAAGTCTCGGGAAATCAGTATCCCAACTCTTATTTACTTCGGTCGAAATACTTGAGTATTTCGGTATATATATTATGATTTAATAAGATATAATATATAAATATAACAACTTCCAAGATATCTTCCAACAACTTATAAAAGAGAGTTTTATTCAAGTTAGGACTCTTAAATTGGAGGTTGTTTGTGCCGAGTTCCAGCTGTGTATGACTATCTCAATAAGTTGAGATTTGTTCTATATTATTTTCAGTAGCACTCTATAAATCAACTATATAAATACGGTTCAAGATAGCTAGCAAAAATAACAGAAAAAAACGCACAAAAAGTGAGGTACAGACCGAATTAAAACTGTGCAAGACATATTTTTGGATCATCTTGGGTGCATTTGGTAGGAGGATTTCTGCATACCCAAGGTTAATTTTTCCCTATTTATATCGATTTAATCACTGTTGTTGCATTCATATTAAAATTAATTTTGATATAATTTTCCCTGATGACATTAATACAAGTACTCTCATTATGAAATATACGATATTTTCTACAGGTGGTATCATAACATATGCTTCAATTTTTTTTTAATATATATGTTGTTGATTTTTCATATGATGTTAAATCGTTTGTTGATTTAACTCGATACATTCTTGATTTTTTTCGTCCCCACATTGGTCAGTTTAAAAGTTAAATTGACTTAGTTAATATGATTTATTTGTTGATATAATAAAGATTGAATCAACACAATATAAATTGATTTTTATTCAATAAAAATCCTCCTAGAAAATTTTGATTATTGCATTTGTTATATGATAATTAATGCATCAATGAAATTTGCCTGTTTTTGTTTATTAAACGATAATGAATAAAAAAATTTGGGCCAAAAATTATAAGAACGGATATATAAAAAAAAAGACGTCGTTCTTTTTTTTTCTTTCAGTCGTTTCTTTTGTAAAAGGTCAGAGTGTCGGATTTCGTTGAAAAAATAGTGTTTTTCCAGTGTAAACAAAATTCTAAACCGGACTGCAAATCAGGGTTGTCGTTTTTAAGCCAAATTCGATCATTTAGATTGCTTTCCAAGCCGTTTTACATAAAAAAATGTTTTTTGGAAAATTTTCCGAAAACAACATGGAAAGTCTCTCAGAAGTCCCTATGTTTGGCCGATTCTATTGGCTTCTTTTATCAATTTAATTTAATATCGTAAATTGTTTATGATATTTTATTTTATTATTTGATATCTTATTATTTAAAATTGTTTAGAATAATAGTAGATTAATTCACTATATACGATATTTTGAATTATTCTTCTATTATTATATATGTATGACATATATAGTTAATTTTGTGAGAATTTACGGAAATTTCACATATTATAAATTATTAAAAGGTGGTCTGGATAAATATTTTGCATTATGAATGTTTTATATTTATATTGTTGAATGATTACATTCTTTTTCGATGACTTCTTATTTTAAGCGTTGGGAATGTAATGTAATCTAGTGTGGCCTTAGTTTTGATTGCTTTTTCGTAATGATGGAAAAGTAATCGGTGATGTAATTAATGAGATCTTGTATCTCCCTTTTTTTCTTTCGTTTTTTTACATTATTCATAGAATGTAATTAATAGGACTTTGACTATGTAATTTAATGTAATGTAATTTATTTCGAAAGAAGACTTTGAAATGGAGATTTGAAGACGTTCAAGGGCTTCCTTGATGCATCACAAGACTAGAGTTTCCACCAAGCTTCCCGGGTCCAATGTGATTGGATTCCAAAGTTGTAATGTCTAGGTCGATAGGCCACAATAGGATTTTATTATTTTGTTTTTTTTCTTCGTTTGTTTATTCATCGCTTGTTTAAAATGGTTGCATATCATCATATTCCGCCTAAACCAAACTGATGTGTGTATTTTTTATAGACCTTTTAGGCCTTCTTAGCACACATTTCTATGCTTATTCCGTAGTACTTTTCTACAGATATCCCACGAATAGTCTACTTTGGTTTGTCTTGTGCTAATCGCAGAAATGAGCCGGAGAAGATCATAATCAAGCCTAAAACATATCTTTATGCATACATTTAGTAGAAGAGTTTAGTCGGAGCTTGTTTCTACCATTTTGAGATGCGCATAAAAGCAATAAAGTCTATCAAGCGAAGGAAGAGCTTCAATTTGCTAGTGCCTACTTTGAGGAGCCATATCTCGAGTTATACAACATATAATTAGGTGATTCCAATTGGAGATGAAAGCTTACCCTCCTAGATTTCTAACGCCACCAAGAACGCTTGATTTGAGCGAGTAACGAAGAAATGACAGCCATTTGAAGTTCAATGCGCAGTGCAGGAAATACGCGTTGAGAAGTGCTCAAGCGAGTACTTTATTTGTTCGATCAGGCACTAATCTTCTCGATCGAGAGCTTTTCATAGACATGTTGGGAAATGTGTCCTCAACAATTGTGCGATCACGTAATTAAATCTCATGACAAGAATGCGCAAGGGATGATACGATTTATATTAGTCAACTGACCAACATTAATCGGTAATGATTGGCTAGCTAAAGTTTGACATTACTGTCGTGTGACGGTGGTGGTCAGTTGATCCCTTTAGGTCACACCTATAGGACAATTCCCTTAATTGATAAAGTGATCAAATGTATATTGATACGATTTGATCATATTCCTTAAACTCGTATACCGAGAAATCAGAGGTTAAATCTTATTGTAAGATTTATGTTTAAAATTGAAACGTATCAATTGTTAAACATTGAACGATATTTTACGATATCGTAATTAGAATGAATCGGGTTAAAATTATTACAAAAGTTGTAGATCGTATTGACGATTATTGTGAATGACCATTTTATATTAGTAGTTACGAATTACTTGTCAAATTGATAAATATGATTTATTTAATTTATAAATGATATTTATTTGATAAATATGCATTTTTTAAATTAGAACAATTAATTTTATGTTGTGACATATTGTATGTCACACATAAGTATACAAATTGTACAAAATGACATTTGATAAAATGGAGGTCCATTTTATGTAATGGTGGTACCGGTTTTTGGTAGTGGTAATTAAATGTGTTTTGGTTTTAAGAACACAAAATGACAATAACAAAACATGTTCCTTGAGAACATTACCTTGAGCCAACCAATGTGTTTTTGGTAAGACAAAAAGCACTATTTGGTGCTTCCCATCATGGTTCACGGCAACCACACCAAAATACCACCAAAAATACAATCAAATGTGGTATTCAATACAACAAGTCATTCATTCTATCCTTAGGGTTTTCTAGTGTGAAAAAGAAACCTCAAAAATCCTCTCAAAATATTATCTAATAATATTTCCATATAATAAGATTATATATTTTAATACTACACTTGTTGTTGTATTCATATTAATTATTCTAATAAGAGATTAGTATAAAGTTTAAGGAAAACCGATTATTAGACCTAGCTAAGTGTAAGTTTCGGCTTTAAGGATTGTCTTGGGTGCATCATAAAGGAGGTGTTCTTGTTGAATACTTTGGAGGATCATCCTAGCATTAATATTTGGACCGTGTGTAAGGGTTCAAATCTCGTTATTTCCGCATTTCCATTAGCATGCATAAGATCTACAAGTAAGATAATTAAAATGTTAATTATATTTTGTTTAGTATGACTAAAAAGTATTAGCTTATGAGATAACTAAACCTAACAATTGGTATCAGAGAAACTAGGTTGTTTGCATGCTTTCCGTTTTATTTTTTACGGAGTTATTAGGATAACAAAATAAAAATTGATATTTCGTTTAGTATATGATATGGCCGAAATAATTTATGCATGATTACCTACTGATTCTAAAATGTTTTTAGGATATTCGGAATATATTTTGCATATATATTGTTCATTGGTATTTTTATTCTCGGTTTTTATTAATTTTAATGGCTAAAAATTGTTTATTTTGGGAAAAATAGTTAATATCATCCTTTGGCCGAGATTTTTCAGTATGTTTTCACATGTATATCCTATGTTATGAATAAGAATTTTCGTAAATTATGGACTTGTAATACATGGGATATGAATTTTAAATGTTAAAATGCAATAAGATGAATAAAAATGGGTTTGTATAGTTATATTTGGAATTTGACTATAAAAATTTATGAGTATGTCACATGCAATATTTAAAATGTATGCTAAATTTTCCAGAAATTTATCTCATATATTGCATTATTATAGATTTTTAATGTAACAATCGGGTAATTAGTGACATTATTTCGACTTTAATAGTTTATGTTGGAATTTGGCCATAAACATTTAACACGATGTCATATATATTATTTCCAGCATGTATAAAAATTTCGAGATATTTATCAAATTTTATGCTTGAGAAATAATTTTAAAGGTTAAAATTGTACGATATATGACAAAAATCGTTAAAATTTGCAATAGTTGTTAAAATGGCCGGAAAATTTAACCCATTTTAGTAATATATGATATGTTCATCACCATAATTTTCTTGGGAGCCAAAAGTTTCTGTTTTATTTAATTTTAATTTGTTAAGAAGTTGCATTTAAAATTGAATAATAAGAGTCATATTTAATTAAAATTTCGGCTATTGGGCAGTGTGCCATTTAATTTTCTGTCCATTTTATGCTCTTAAGGTGTTTTGGAAAGTGTAAAAATATTATTAGTATTTTATTTACATTTATGGATCTAATTATTGAATTTTCCGACTTAAAATGGTCGTTTTACGTCTTATTTTCGAAATAAATGTTAAAACCATATAAATACTAATATTTTAAAGTTCTGAAATTTTAAGAACATTCTAGAATTTTCGAAATTTGAATTTTGAAATTTTTGAAATTTTTTTATGACTCTTTTCGATTTTTATATTATTTTCCCGCAAAACCGAGTTAAATACCGAACAATATTAAAATATATTAAGTTAACTCATGTTCAAAGTTTGAGTAAGACTAAATTTTGAAACCTAAAAGAGTTGGGATGATTAACTTAAGAGTGAATTCCGATTCACATTATGCATAGTGTTGTTAAACGTTAAAACACGCAATTCCATAAAACCGAGGTATACGATAACTATTTATATAATTGATATTTAATAGGACGATTTGTCTTAGGGTTTGCATGATAGTTCATATATTCATAAGCATTGCATATTTTATTATGAATGTCATGATTTATTTACGTAATTTCGGGAATTATGTAATTTACTTAGTATGGCCTTAGTTTTAAATCGGTATTTCCCGTAATGTAAGGGGTTACCGATTCGGTTGTAATTTTGTGATCTCGTATCACCCAATTGTAATTTATTTCTATTTTATAATGTATAAAGTAGACTAGAAAAGTTGTAATTTTTGTAAATTCCGGAGATCCTTGAAGACGGTGCCATTCGGAAAGGAGTTCCGACCAAGACGGTGTTTACCTTGGGAAGCGTGCCTCGTGAAGTTCAAGGGACCAAAGGAGTTGGTTTCCGAATTTGTACTTTTATTATTTCTTTTCTAGGAAAGGCCGTACTAGGGTTTATTTTTATGCTTTTATTTTGCTTTTATATGTTTGCATGCATAGCCAAATCGTCATATATCGTCTCATGCATTTTTCGATTTAATCGACCTAGTCATATATTTTATCGATAATTCACCGACTTAGTTCACTTAAACGGAGATAGATAATAATTTTGACTAGATCTCTTACATATAAATATTGAGACTTAGCCTTACCAAAAAGTATGGACCCATGAATCCCTTCTTCACAAGACGTAGGCTCGGCTATACCGGGGTACTAAAATTGTCACGTTGGGTAAGTGGGGTAATAAGATTACACCTTGAAATTTGGTCGATCTCAACGAAATTATTCGTAACCGTAGTTGCAATAAGTTCGGGCTAAAGACAATTTTTAGAAAATTGTCGACCGAGAGTTCTAAGGTAGAACCGATTAAGAGGTTAATCCACCAAATTATACCAATTATGGTTGAATCGGCTATACCGTGCCCGAATTAGTATGGGTTTGGGTCTCGGGATTGTTTACTTAGTTGGGTAAGAGATCATTAAGTAAATATCTAAACTTGTTTAAATTTATTTACGAGTTTTTAAAAAAAATGACGTTGTTTTAATTCCTTCAATTTTATTGTAGTTTAATTTTCAACATCATCAATGGCAACCAACGGTCCACCTCTCACTAACGTTTCATGGCTTCGAACCTTTATGGATCGTTGCAAACTCGATAAGCATGGTTCCAATTTTAAACATTGGGATGCGCAATTACTTTTGGCCGCTCAAGGTGACGATAAGACTCGTTACCTATCCGAAGCCGCTCCGACCGCTCCGACCGCTCGTTCCGCGGTCCAAACTCGTGAGGCCTATGAAGCCTACATGAAAGAGTCCTCCGCTCTTAAGAATGTGCTTATCTTCTCCATGGAGCCGGATCTCCAAAGGAGTATGATCAAGTTAACCACATCTTATGAGATATACACCAAGCTTGCGACAATGTTTTCGCAAACTCCAAGGGTGATACAATATGAGGCGGCTTCCGCCTTCTTCGACATTAGCTTGAAGGAAGGGCAGAAGATAAGCCCTCATGTACTCAAACTAGTTGAGCTCGCGGAGACTCTAAAAGTGCAAGGAGTTGATGTTCCCGACTCACTCATCATTGACCGAGTCCTTCACTCTCTCAACGAGGTGAAATCGTATGCACAATTCCGGGTGAATTTCAACATGCGAAATCAAGAGACCACATTGGATGAATTGCATAAGATGCTTGTCCAAGCCGAGAGAGACATGGGACTTCATGAAAGTTCCACTAAGGATGTTTTAAACATCGAGAAGAAGGGGAAAACGAACTTCAAGAGGAATGCCTTTAAAGGCAAGGGCAAGACAACGTTCAAGCCCAAAGCGACCAAAGATAAGACCTTTTCGAAAGGCGCTTCTACCTCATCTTCAAAATCCGAAGACAAGTGCCATTATTGCACGAGGATAGAACATTGGCCTCTTTTTCCTAGGTGCTCATTTTGTATGGGCTTTTAGTTTAATGTTTCTATTTAGCGGGCGTGGTTATTGGCAAGAACTTATTGAATCCATCGTTTGGGCTCATAATAAATTAAAGGTTGCTCCTGCTACTCAGCCTAGAGCCTTGAGCATTGTACAAGGACGTGCTGTAGGAGTAACCCATTACCTTCTGGGTGGAATTGCCACAACATGGGCGTTCTTCTTAGCAAGAATTATTGCAGTAGGATAATGGTTAGGAGGATTTGAAAGGCATTATGGCATTAAGATTTCCAAGGTTTAGCCAAGGCTTAGCTCAGGACCCAACTACGCGTCGTATTTGGTTTGGTATTGCTACCGCACATGATTTCGAGAGTCATGATGAGATTGCCGAAGAACGTCTTTATCAGAATATTTTTGCTTCTCACTTTGGACAATTAGCAATAATTTTTCTGTGGACTTCCGGGAATCTGTTTTATGTAGCTTGGCAAGGAAATTTTGAGTCCTGGGTACAGGACCCTTTACATGTAAGACCTATTGCTCATGTAATTTGGGACCCTCATTTTGGTCAACCGGCTGTGGAAGCCTCTACGCGGGGAGGGGGGGGGGGGGGGTGCTCTTGGCCCAGTGAATATCGCTTATTCTGGTGTTTATCAGTGGTGGTATACCATCGGGTTACGCACTAATGAAGATCTTTATACTGGAGCTCTTTTTCTATTATTTCTTTCTGTTATATCTTTACTGGGGGGTTGGTTACATCTACAACCGAAATGGAAACCGAGCGTTTCGTGGTTCAAAAATGCCGATTCCCGCCTCAATCATCACTTATCCGGACTCTTCGGAGTAAGCTCCTTGGCTTGGACAGGACATTTAGTTCATGTCGCTATTCCCGGAGCCAGGGGCGAGTACGTTCGATGGAATAATTTCTTAGACGTATTACCACATCCTCAAGGATTAGGCCCCCTTTTTACAGGTCAGTGGAATCTTTATGCTCAAAATCCCGACTCAAACAGTCATTTGTTTGGTACCTCCCAAGGAGCGGGAACGGCTATTCTAACCCTTCTTGGGGGATTCCATCCACAAACGCAAAGTTTATGGTTAACTGATATTGCTCATCTCATTTGGCTATTGTATTTATTTTTCTTATTGCTGGTCATATGTATAGAACGAACTTTGGGATTGGGCACAGTATGAAAGATCTTTTAGAAGCACATATTCCTCCAGGAGGGCGGCTAGGGCGGGGACATAAGGGTCTTTATGACACAATCAACAATTCGATTCATTTTCAATTAGGACTTGCTCTAGCTTCTTTAGGAGTTATAACTTCTTTGGTAGCCCAACACATGTATTCTTTACCTTCGTATGCGTTCATAGCACAAGACTTTACTACTCAAGCTGCATTATATACGCATCATTAATACATCGCAGGATTCATCATGACCGGAGCTTTTGCTCATGGAGCTATATTTTTCATTCGAGATTACAATCCGGAACAGAATGAGGATAATGTATTGGCAAGAATGTTAGACCATAAAGAAGCTATCATATCTCATTTAAGTTGGGCCAGTCTCTTTTTAGGGTTCCATACTTTAGGTCTTTATGTTCATAACGATGTTATGCTTGCTTTTGGGACTCTAGAAAAACAAATTTTGATCGAACCTATATTTGCTCAATGGATACAATCCGCTCATGGTAAAACTTCATATGGGTTCGACGTCCTTTTATCCTCAACAAGCGGCCCGGCCTTCAATGCAGGTCGAAATATATGGTTGCCTGGCTGGTTAAATGCTATTAATGAGAATAGTAATTCTTTATTCTTAACAATAGGGCCCGGAGACTTTTTAGTTCATCATGCTATTGCTCTAGGTTTACATACAACTACATTGATCTTAGTAAAAGGTGCTTTAGATGCCCGAGGCTCCAAGTTAATGCCAGATAAAAAGGATTTCGGTTATAGTTTTCCTTGCGATGGTCCGGGGCGGGGCGGTACTTGTGATATTTCGGCTTGGGACGCTTTTTATTTGGCGGTTTTTTGGATGTTAAATACTATTGGATGGGTTACTTTTTATTGGCATTGGAAGCACATCATATTATGGCAGGGTAATGTTTCACAATGTAATGAATCTTCCACTTATTTGATGGGATGGTTAAGAGATTATCTATGGTTAAACTCTTCACAACTTATCAATGGATATAACCCTTTTGGGATGAATAGTTTATCGGTTTGGGCTTGGATGTTCTTATTCGGGCATCTTGTTTGGGCTACGGGATTTATGTTCTTAATTTCTTGGCGTGGATATTGGAAGGAGTTGATTGAAACTTTAGCATGGGCTCATGAACGGACACCTTTGGCCAATTTGATTCGATGGAGAGATAAACCGGTGGCTCTTTCCATTGTGCAAGAAAGATTAGTTGGATTAGCCCACTTCTCCGTAGGTTATATATTCACCTATGCGGCTTTCTTGATTGCTTCTACATCGGGCAAATTTGGTTAATTTTTGTTTTGTCTTCGCGAAAATCTCATTTATTTCGATAGAGAAGGGAACTTCCTTTCTTATATACTTTTACATCTAGGATCCGACTTGTATCATTGAGACTAAATAGGAACTGAACCATTATGGCAAAGAAAAGTTTAATTCAAAGGGAGAAGAAAAGGCAAAAATTGGAACAAAAATATCATTTGATTCGTCGATCGTCAAAAAAAGAAATAAGCAAAGTTTCGGTGAGTGATAAATGGGAAATTCATGGAAAGTTACAGTCTCTACCGCGTAATAGCGCACCTACGCGTCTTCATCGACGTTGTTTTTTAACCGGAAGGTCGAGAGCGAACTATCGCGACTTTGGGTTATCCGGACACATACTTCGTGAAATGGTTAACACATGTTTGTTGCCGGGGGCAACAAGATCAAGTTGGTAAAGATAAAAAGCTATTTTAATTTCTATGATCATCATCGATCATAGAGAGCCCCTTTACCATTCTGTATAAATGGGTTATTCTATTTATAAAGATATGGTAAAGGGGTACAAACAAAAAGTATTCGTCCATTCATTCCCAGTTCTTTTCTTCAATGCGGAGTGGAGTAGCTTGGTAGCTCGCAAGGCTCATAATCTTGAGGTCACGGGTTCAAATCCTGTCTCCGCAAAATGCTTATTTTGTCAAAAAATAGTAGGTTTGAATTAGTTAACTAGTAAGTTAACTAAAATACTAATTAATTCATTTTTTCTTTTGTTTTGAGGTGATAGAAAAAAAGAATGCGAAGTATAGAATCACTACACTATCGTGATCAATTATATTAAATTTTATTTTTATCATAGTAAAGATAAAATTTTCTTGGGCGGATAGCGGGAATCGAACCCGCGTCTTCTCCTTGGCAAAGAGAAATTTTACCATTCAACTATATCCGCATGTTTTCCTTCTTGAGAAGGAATATGTTCTCACCTAATATATATTAATATATAAAATATCTGGATCATATTTGGGTAGAGTGTGGCCCGATACTCTCGTCAAGTCAATTCCACTTTCATTCAAGAAGTAGAAGTTTGACCCCTCCCTCTAATTTTTTTTTTTTTGGGGGGGGGGGGGGGGGGACTTATCTGTTATATTGATTCAATTTTACTGTATCTCACAACCGGAAGTAATTATAATCCGGGGAGGGGTTATTTTTGGATCTGGAACAAATAGGTTCAAGAAATGAGAGAATTAAGGATCCCCACCAGAAAAACTAACCCAATCCATAATGTTGTGCCGGAAAATAAAATATTTTTGTTACTTGACCAACCATCAGGAGAAGCAAATACAACGGGTACGCTAATAAGTAAGATTGATGAAGTAGCTATTAATGCCAAAACAGCCAATTGGAAAGCTATAGTCATAATTATAATCCTCCGTGTTACCAACAAACGAACTATACCATTTGATCCCCCTAATCAGTCATTGTAAAAAAATGTATCGCAGAGGGATTTTTTACTATGGGAATCCATTTTTTTGATATTTACCACTTTAATGGAACGCGCAAGAAATTTTTCTTTTATTAATTTTTAATTAGTCATAGATTATACATATAAATGGATGGATGGCCCCTATCAACTTATATCCATCTAATCCTTTTACTCTTGATGATATCAAAACTCATATGACCATGTTCTATTCGGGGGAATAAGAATAAAATGAAAATAGAATTATGTTGGAGAGATGGCTGAGTGGTTGATAGCTCCGGTCTTGAAAACCGGCATGGTTCTTTATTCAGAACTATCGAGGGTTCGAATCCCTCTCTCTCCTTTTGATCGTTCAAGAGACTTTTTTTTTACCAGACCGGGAAAAATAAAGGGAATGGCTCGGCCATCTCGCCTAGCCGAGCTAGAAAATAAAAACTAAATAAAAGAAATCTATAAATGAATAAAAAAAAAAGACTTTTTATGTATGATCGGATTCCAATCTGTATGATGTAATAAAACGTATTTCTACTTTGGAAACATTAAAGAAAACATTAAAACTTGAATTCTTTGTCTCAATTAATCAATTAAGAGGGGTCATTGAAAGAACAGGTTCAAAATCACGATCAATTCCTTTTTCAAATCCTGCTGCAGCTGCACGAGCCCTTCCCGCATGCCACAAATGGCCTACAAAAACGAAGAATCCTAAAACAAAATGCGAAGTGGCTAACCAACTTCTAGGAGAGACATAGTTGACCGCATTGATCTCGGTAGCTACACCACCCACAGAATTTAAAGAACCTAAAGAAGCGTGAGTCATATATTCAGCTGAACGTCGTTCTTGCCAAGGTTGTATGTCTTTTTTCAGCCGACTCAAGTCCAAACCATTTGGACCCCTAAGGGGTTCTAGCCAAGGAGCGCGCAAATCCCAAAAACGCATAGTTTCTCCCCCAAAAATAACTTCTCCAGTCGGAGAACGCATTAGATACTTACCTAAACAAGTTGGTCCTTGAGCGGATCCCACGTTAGCGCCAAGACGTTGGTCTCTAACTAAAAAAGTAAATGCTTGGGCTTGAGAAGCTTCTGGTCCAGTGGGTCCGTAAAACTCACTAGGATAAGCAGTATTATTGAACCAGACAAAGCAACAAACAATGAAACCAAAGACGGATAAAGCACCTAAACTATAAGACAAATACGCTTCTCCCGACCAAACAAGTGCGCGACGAGCCCGTGCAAAAGGTTTAATTAAGATATGCCAAATTCCACCAAGTATACAAATGGAACCTATCCATACGTGCGCCCCGATTATATCTTCCTGATCGTTTACACTAACAATCCACCCTTCTCCCCCAAAAGGCGATTTTAGTAAATAACCTAATATAATACTTGGGCTAAGGGTTATGTTGGTAATTTTTCTTACATCCCCCCCTCCCGGAGCCCAGGTATCATATACGCCCCCAAAATAAAGAGCTTTGAATACTAGAAGAAAAGAGCCTATACCTAACAAGATTAAGTGAATGCCCAAAATTGTGGTAATTTTATTTCTATCTTTCCACACATAACCAAAGAATGGAAAAGATTCTTCAAGAATTTCAGGGCCCAAAAGTGCATGATAAATACCACCAAAGCCCAATAGTCACACATAAGTATACAAATTGTACAAAATGACATTTGATAAAATAGAGGTCCATTTTATGTAATGGTGGTACCGGTTTTTGGTAGTGGTAATTAAATGTGTTTTGTGTTTTAAGAACACAAAATGACAATAACAAAACATGTTCCTTGAGAACATTACCTTGAGCCAACCAATGTGTTTTTGGTAAGACAAAAAGCACTATTTGGTTCTTCCCATCATGGTTCACGGCAACCACACCAAAATACCACCAAAAATACAATCAAATGTGGTATTCAATACAACAAGTCATTCATTCTATCCTTAAGGTTTTCTAGTGTGAAAAAAAACCTCAAAAATCCTCTCAAAATATTATCTAATAATATTTCCATATAATAAGATTATATATTTTTATACTACACTTGTTGTAGTATTCATATTAATTATTCTAATAAGAGATTAGTATAAAGTTTAAGGAAAACCGATTATTACACCTAGCTAAGTGTAAGTTTCGGCTTTAAGGATTGTCTTGGGTGCATCATAGAGGAGGTGTTCTTGTTGAATACTTTGGAGGATCATCCTAGCATTAATATTTGGACCGTGTGTAAGGGTTCAAATCTCGTTATTTCCGCATTTCCATTAGCATGCATAAGATCTACAAGTAAGATAATTAAAATGTTAATTATATTTTGTTTAGTATGACTAAAAAGTATTAGCTTATGAGATAACTAAACCTAACAAGACATTCTTCTCGGTCTAGAGCTTTTGATAGCTATTCTTCTCGATCGAGAACTTTTGATAATTCTGCTCGATCGAGAAGTTTTTTCTTCTCGATCGAGAGCCTTATCGGGCGACTGATCAATTTCCCGAGAGTATTATGTCAGTTTTCTCTCGTGTCTTCTATAAGAACACTTGAGAGCTCATTTTAGGTTTACCTTCTTTTTTTTTATCATCTTCTTACCAGTCATTTCTTCATCAAAATAAAATACACCTAGTTACTTATTTTCTTACTTTTCACGGATTTTAATCGTTTTGGATTCCGTTCTTACGCCGGATTCTATTTGATTGTAATCATCCTTTCTTTCCCTTAATCTTAATCTTTCTGTTCCCATTTGTTTACTACTTCAATTTACGTTTTCATTATGCTCTTATTCTCGTGTTTGCCTCGATTTTCGTACCCCTGTTCTTGCTTCCCTTGTCCTCTGTTTTATGTCCCTCTTTGTTTCGTGCTGTCTCGGTTATGTTTCTCCTTCCCTTCGCCGTTTTCTTCTGTTTTTGCCTACATAATTCATACTGCTTTCATACTTGTATAATGCCTCGGAAACCGTGTCCTATATCTCGCATGTTGTCTCGTTTTTCGTGCTCTTCCATACTCATTTCCTGTCTCGGTTATCCCATCCTTGCTTCGCTTGTCTCTGTTTATTTCCGCTGTTTTCATCACTATTTTTATTATAATTCTTACCATGTCAATTGTTAGCATGATTATCGTATTTGTATTCGTTTATAATTACGTTATTAGTAGCTAATTTATTTATATGCCGGGATGAGGGAAACTGTGTCATATACATGATAGGTCATAAACGGGATGGGTAGTTTTGCGGTAGGAATTGTTGTTAAGCAATTTGTATTTTGTTAGGTTGAATGAGTGCACGCAGGAGATCATTCGTTTAGTTAAACCCCGACGTAGACCGGAAGGTTGGAAGGGTAAGACTTGCTTAATAATAATAATTAGTTTATGTGAGGGCGGAAGTCAAGCAGAAATGACGTTAGGGCGATTTAAGACCGGAAGGTATAGTCGGGTTAGAGACGTGACTGTAATAACCTAGCTTTTCTTACCAATAATATGACCAACCTAGTTATACCGATAGTGCTGACGACATAGTGACCCGAATTCCTAGCATATCCCTTTTCTCTGAATTATTTTTATATCTTTCTCGTTTCTATTACTTTCTTATCCTTTCTCTCTTATCTTTTTATCTCCGTAGTTTAGTTGAAATAATTTAAAACCTCCGTTTTGTGACATTTCGACAGACCAATTTAAACAGATACTTAGCAATTTAGCCTCCTTGTGGAGATCGACCCTACTTACCGCTGACTTCCGTTAGTAGTACTTAGGTTATTATTTTTGGTACGGAAACGATCGTATCAAATTTTGGCGCCGTTGCCGGGGAGGCGACACTTTTATCTGTTTAACTTTGTCTGTTTTTCGCCTCATGGGAAGACTGAGTACATTGAGGCTGTTCTTATCTTTTTCTTTAGTGCTGTTTTGATAGGCCCACAAGTTTATTAGACAGGCTACAGAGGGAGATTATCGAAGGGAAGGCTTGAGTACCTTCGATCCCTTTTTCCATGATGACGGTCGTTTCCCGATTGATTGCTCAGTTCGAAGCCCAAGCTGAAAAACCCGTTAATTGGGAGAGGAAGGAATCTTGGGGTTGTGGTAGTTACTACATCGCTTCTACACCATAACCGGTACCGCAACAAACCCCTCCACCTGCTGAAAATAATGAGTTCGCTGAAATAGTTCAGATGATAGAGGCACTGACGTTAAGGGTGCAATCAAACTCCCACGTGTTCCGTCTTCAGATGTTGCAAGCCCAAGTGAATGATTTGAGCAAAGGAATTGAGCGAGAGGCAACTGATTCAAGAGCATCGAAGGGTAATTTACTCGATCGAGTATCTGACAGTCCTCGATCGAGTAAATTGAAGGACAAACCTCTCGATCGAGCTGCTGAAATTGCGCGATCGAGAAAATACGAGGATGATGACCTCGATCGAGTAAACCAAAGTACTCGATCAAACAGAACTGAGGATAAATTCCTCGATCGAGTAGATATAAATGCTCGATCGAGGAATCCTGACGACGAGGCATTCCTTCAAATTTTCTCCGATGCTCAACCGACTATTAATAATGGGGAAACCGCTCGATCAGTTCCTTACTCACAAAGGTTGCTGCCACACCGTGGATATCTGGACTGCTTACGAGCCCTCTACGTTATGCTCATTACAATGCGATGATAACTCAGGTACCTACTTATGCTAATTTTTTTTCTCAAATTGATTGGTCTGGGAAGGATACTAATGAGCCGGTAATGAACATAACCATGAGTGAAGGGTGTAGCACGCTTCTTAGGAAGGGGACCCTCCCTATAATGTCTGACCAAGGTCGTTTATCTGTCTCAAGTTTTATAGGGACCCATTCGTTCGATAATGCTTTATGCGACCTCGACTATAGTGTCAACATCTTACCTTTACCTTGTGCAATGCAATTAGGATTGACTAAGTTTGTACGCGCTAGAACGACCATTCAGTTGGCCGATTACTCTTATGTAAGGGTCAAAGGAGCTTTACATGATGTACCTGTTAAGATCGGGAATTTCTATATTCCTGCGGATTTCATTGTTCTTAACATACCCGAGGACCTCAATGTTCCCATTATTTTGGGTAAACCATTTTTGTGCACTGCTGGTGCAAATGTTGATGTCGGGTTTGGGACACTTACCTTTCAGGTCGGAGGAGAGGATTTGGTTTTTACTAAGTCCGATGACCCTAGGGAACCCATACCTATCGTACCTTGCGATAATTTCCCTTTTGTAGAGCCCGTTGCCATTTGGCCTGAGCCAGTTTCCGAGTCACATATTATTGCTGCTGTTATGACACCTCCGCCCCATTCTGGGAGCAAAATGGAGGAACATTGCTTTGTTTCTCTTCTTACAGGTCTTGACAAGTTCAAGGACCTGGGAGGTGTGATGGGTGCTCCTAGCTTGGAATCTGGAACTACTTGGATAGATGATCCGGGAGAAGGTGTTCATAATCCTATGCCATGGATGGAGAAAGGAAATGCGTGATGTGGTGAAAGTTTGGGAGCCGCTGTGGGGAATATAGCATGTATTCGCCTTAAACATGAAGGACTATAACGAAATTTACAGTTGCGAATATAGTCATAAGATAATTAAAGACATGAAAAGAAATAACAACCTTGGGTCCTTGCTTGAATAGGCCTAAGAACAGGAATTAAAGTAAATTCCCTCCTATAACTTGCACCCAAGACTTTGTTTAAGACGATGCCGCGTGTGCTAGAAAGGCTCTCCAATTGCCTTGCAATATGGGGAGAGTTTTTGTGAGGTTTTTGATGTGAGATCTAGGTTTTGGGAAAAGGCAGTTCTCAAAACCCTAATTTTCTTGAGATGTGTGAATTACCAGTAACCAGACAAAAGGAGAAGGACTCTCCTTTTGTATTGTTTCGGTCGGTCGAATGGATTAGGGTAAGGGTGGGCTTTTTCCACTCTTACCTTATTCCCTTGCGTGATTCGACCCGTTTTGCTAAATATTATTCGCGGGTATTTATTATAAATCGTATGCATGTTATCAGATATTAATGCATTTGATAACATCAATAATGGTCTGACAAAATACGATATTGTATAATTGGCCCAATTAATATAACTGTTTATATTAATACGCAAATTCAATATTTAATTAAATATAACCGTTTATATTTAATTTTTACAAATTAATCATGTAATCTGTATTAGCTAAAATGATTTAATCCGTATTAAATAATAATCTCATCATCTCATTGACTAATTTAATAGTCAATACCTCTGACTAACTATTTAGTCGTATCCGGCATAAATGTGACTGTATTTTCATACCTTCACATCTCTCAAACGTGTCCTATAGGTGTGACGTATAGGGACCAGTTGATCACCGCAATCGGTATGACAATAACGTCAAACTTATCTAGCAAGCCAACCGTTATTGATAAACGTGGATCAACTGATAATAATACTGAAGTATGCCCTTGTGATTCTTTAAGAGATTTAGTAAGTCATTGTACTAATTGTCAAGGACACCAGCCCCAACAATCTCCCACTTGTCCGTACAAGGGTATGTGCAATGACGTTATCACACTACATGTGAAGGACACAAGCTCCAACAAACTCTCACTTGTCCGTACAAGTGTAGGTGCGATAACCGATTCTCATATCCTTTTAAAATATCTCCCACTCAATGTAAGACAATTTAAAAATCCGTATTCGCAAAGGTCGTATCTCACAAGCGATCTGTATCAAGAGTGGATTCCCCGACTAGAGAATAACTTAACTGATAAAACGAATCTGTATTCGAGCATGACCATGCATTTCAGTTACTACTCCTCGAGTGGCCCTGAGAAATGATAAAATCCTGATAAGGGTTTGGATATTTCCCTCAACTCATATCCTGCCGATGTAAGCGTGGCATGAAATAACCCAGAAAAAATCTTCTTGGCCCCTGTTACGGAAGACCGTGGTAAAGAAACCAAAGTTACCCAAAATCTGCCTTAATCTCAAGAGACAGTTGAAAGTTAAAAGACTCGACTCTAAGGAACACTATAGAGGTCCTATCCACGACCTGGCACCTAATGTTATAAAACATTTAAGACTCCATAACGTTGTCACGGGGTGTCCTACGAGATATCCGTATAACTCGCCTTTGTGATTGGTCAATCAACTGTTTGACTTATGGCTCGTTGAACCCACCATCAACCAACGTCACAAAATGATTACCTGAGTTATCAGCTCAAGTGGGTAATCAAGGACTAAAACGATGTAATGTTAATCAGTTCACTTTGTGGTGTTCAAAATTGGCGTACAATTCCACATGAAAAATAAAACATTATATATCATAACAATGAGGTTGAATAGAGTACACGAGAAAATGAATTATTACATGAATTCATAAAAGAGTACTACAACTTAGGAACACATCTGATTCCCATGGAATTAATGTGCCCTTCATGCTTATCACGTGGTAATGCTTTTGTGAGAGGATCGGCTATGTTGTCATCCGTAGCGATCTTATCAATAAATATCTCCTTTTGCTCCACGTAATCTCTGATTAGATGAGCTTTCCGTTGTACATGTCTAGCCTTGTTGCTAGATTTATGCTCCTTAGCTTGGAATATGGCACCTTTATTGTCACAATAAACGGTGATTGGGTCATTCGAACTAGGCACTACAGATAGTCCTTGTAAGAATTGACACATCCATATTGCTTCCTTAGCTGCTTCCGAAGCGGCATAGTACTCAGACTCAGTTGTAGAATCTGCTGTAACACTCTGCTTAGAACTTTTCCAGCTGACAGCAGCGCCATTAAGAGTAAAAACGAATCCAGGCTGAGATTTCGAGTCGTGTCGATCCGTTTGGAAGCTAGCATCTGCGTAACCCGTGGCGCAGAGCGTCGAGTCGCCTCCGTAAGTCAATCCCCAATCTTTAGTCCTCCGTAGGTACTTAAGAATGTTTTTCACGGCCATCCAGTGTTGTTCACCTGGATAAGCTTGGAATCGGCTTGTCATACTCAATGCATATGCAACGTCTGGACGTGTGCATATCATGGCATACATGATCGATCCTATTGCCGAAGCATAAGGAATCCGACTCATGCGCTCTTTCTCTTCCAATGTCTTAGCTTCTTGAGACTTGCTCAAGTGAAGCCCAGTAGTCACAGGAAGGAACCCTTTCTTGGAGTTTGTCATGCTGAATCTCTCTAGGATCTTATCTATATAAGACTCCTGACTGAGAGACAACATCCGTCGTGATCTATCCCTGTAGATACGGATGCCCAAAATTCTTTGTGCCTCTCCCATATCTTTCATCTGGAAATGGTTTTTCAACCATGCTTTAACCGAAGAAAGGAGAGGTATGTCATTCCCATTCAAGAGTATGTCATCGACATACAGTACTAGGAAGACAATCTTGCTCCCACTCGACTTGATATAGAGACATGGTTTCTCGACTGATCGAATAAACCCATTCTCTTTTATCACTTGGTCGAAGCGATGATTCCAACTCCGCGATGCTTGCTTAAGTCCATAGATGGAACGCTTAAGCTTGCAAACCTTCTTAGGATGTTTTGGATCAATACAAACCTCGGGTTGTACCATGTACAACTCTTCCTCCAAATAACCGTTTAAGAAGGCGGTTTTAACGTCCATTTGCCATATTTCATAGTCATGAAATGCGGCGATCGCTAAGATAATCCGAATGGAACGTAGCATGACTACGGGTGCAAAGATCTCATCGTAGTGCAATCCTGGCACTTGGATGAAACCTTTAGCAACTAGTCTTTCCTTGTGGATATCTTGTTTTCCTTCCACGGCATGCTTTATTTTGTAAAGCCATTTGCATTGAAGGGGACGTACCTTTGCAGGTAGGTCCACAAGATCCCACACGTTGTTCTCATACATGGAGTCCATCTCGGATTGCATGGCTTCTAGCCATAGCTTTGAGTCAGAACTAGTCATTGCACCTTTATAGGTTGAGGGTTCATTACCCTCTAGGAGTAAGACGTCATCTATGTCATGTTCCTCGACCATACCAATGTATCTGTCCGGAGGAATAAAGACTCTTCCCGACCTCCTAGGTTCCTCAGGGATATCTACCGCAGCCTCGGTTGAAGGAACTGTTTCCTCCAATGGTTGCTCGGTAGTTGGTTCTTGAATCTCCGATAGATCGAAGGTTCTATTACTCGACTTGTTCTCGAGAAATTATTTCTCTAAGAACGTCGCAGTAGCCGCAACAAAAACACGTTGTTCGGTTGGCGAGTAGAAGTAATGACCAAAAGTTCCCTTTGGATAGCCTATAAAGTATGTCTTGACCGATCGCGGGCCGAGCTTATCCTCGTGTCTCCACTTGACATAAGCCTCGCAGCCCTAAACCCGAATAAAGGACAAGTTAGGGACCGTTCCCTTCCATAATTCGTATGAAGTCTTGTCAACAGCTTTAGACGGACTTCGGTTAAGTATTAGAGCGGCTGACAAAAGAGCATAGGCCCACAATGAATCAGGCACAACGGTGTGACTCATCATGGATCGAACCATATCAAGTAGAGTTCGATTTCTCCGTTCTGACACACCATTTAATTGTGGTGTTCCAGGCGGAGTCAATTGTAGAACGATGCCACAGTTTTTAAGGTGTTGATCAAACTCGTGAGAAAGATATTCGCCACCACGATCAGAGCGAAGTGCTTTAATCTTTCTGCCCAGTTGGTTCTGTACCCGAGTCTGGTATTCTTTGAACTTGTCAAAGGATTCACTTTTATGTTTCATCAAGTAGACATAGCCATATCTACTCAAATCATCCGTGAAAGTGATGAAATACCTATAGCCTTCTCGTGCGTTGATCGACATAGGGCCACATACATCCGTATGTATGAGTCCTAATAGGTCGGCAGCGCGCATTCCAACACCTTTGAAGGAAATACGAGTCATCTTTCCGATGAGACATGATTCACACGTGCCATGTGATTCGAAATCAAAGGCCGAGATAGCTCCGTTCTGTATGAGCTGTTTTACGCGTTTCTCATTTATATGTCCCAAACGACAATGCCATAGATAAGTTTGATCTTTGTCACCAACCTTTAATCTCTTGTTATTCACATGTAATATTTCGGTGGTTTGATCTAAAACATAAATTCCATTCATGGAAACTGCCTTGCCATAAATCATATTGTGCAATGAGAAAATACAGCTATTATTCTCTATTACAAATGAAAATCCGAGTTTGTCAAGTGCAGAAACTGAAATAATGTTTTTAGATAAACTAGGAACATAATAACAGTTATATAAAGATAACTCGAATCCACTTGGAAGCTGGATCACGTATGTTCCTCTCGAGACTGCAGCAACACGTGCTCCATTCCCGACACGCAGGTCAACCTCACCCTTGATGAGGGGTTCTTGGTTTCGGAGGCCCTGCACATGATTACATAGATGAGAACCACAACCAGTATCTAGTACCCAAGTTTCGTAACTTGCATGATTAATCTCAATCATGTGAATAAAAGAAGAAGAAGAAGACATACCAACAGGAATAACGCGACCTGCCTTAATGTCCTCACGATACACGGGGCATGTGCGCCTCCACTGCCCAGTCTTGTGGCAATGGTGGCATTCCATGCTTGTATCCTTACTCTTTGTCTTGCCCTGTGAGTTGCTCTACTCACCTGGCCCACTCTTGGCGAATCCTGACTTCTTGAACTTGGGCTTACCTACCGCTAGGTCGCCCTGAGCTTTAGCTTTCCCTTTACCTTTCCCTTTACTGGAGATCATGAGAACATCTTGCTTCACACTCCCACTTAATTTCAGATCCTTCTCGGTCTGTACGAGAAGGGAGTGGAGCTCATGAGGAGTCTTCTTCATGTCGTTCATGTAATAGTTGGCCCTAAAGAAGGCGAACCCATCATGAAGCGAATGAAGCATTCGATCAACGATTATGTTCTCACTGACCTTGCAGTTTAGGGCCTCCAGTTTCTCGATATTCTCAATCATGTTGAGAATATGTGGGCTAACAGCTTGGCCCTTCTGGAGTTTCGCCTCAAAAAAGCGACAAGTATGCTCATAAGAAACGATTCTCGGAGCTTTCGAGAATTCATTAGTGAGCGTGGTGAAAATCTTGTTTGCACCATGGGAGATGACGCGTCTTTGCAAATTGGATTCCATTGCATAGATGAGTACGTTCTTTATCGCACCCGCTTCCATGACGAAGTCGCTATGAGCGCGAACTTCATTAGATCTAGCTCCAGTTCCTGGGTGTGCCGGAATTGGCTCAGTTAAGTACTTCAGCTTTCCGTCAGCAATGACAGCATTCCGTAACGCTGCCTCCCAGTCAGAGAAGTTTGACCCATCATTTCTCAGTCTAGTAGATTAATTCATGGAGTCCATGAAGGCTTTGAGCCAGGATTCACGTGCTAGCTTGGCACTTGGCATTGGGTCTTCACCAGCCATTAGTTATACATCAGTTTAAATTGATCGTGTTCTACACTGAAAAGAAGATAAAAACAAAACCATATAAGCAAGTCATCGTTGTGATTTAAGTCTATTTTAAATTATATTTAAACTCGTAGACTCATGCATTTATATAATTGATCTCCCTCAAGAATTATATAAACGATCCCAAGACTCAATTTCCGTATATTGATAAGCCCACAGCTTGGCTAATTCCACCGTTGGAACTCTTGGTCGATAGATTTCCGTAAATCCTATCTATTAGTCCATCACAGTCGCTAGATAGTATCGAGTGACCACAATGTTGAGATAAAATAAATCTTATGTTCCCACTTACCCGACGTAGAAGGGGTCATATTATGCCTACCGACGAAGAAAGGATTCATGGGAGTCTGATTTATAAAGACTAGTCTCAATTTTTGGTTACACGAGGAAGACCCCATCAACTTATATTTATCCATTTTAAGTGAACTAATATCTAGCATATACGTGAATGAATGAAATAAAGTGATGGCTTTGCATTTGACATGTGACATCTGTATTGTCACAGAAAACTAACGCGTGACTTCTACATGAGTCAGTTTTCAGGCATGTTATAAGTGGTTTGGTTTTAGGCGGAATATGATGCAAGCTATTATCGATGAAAGCATAAAATAAATGCAATAAACGTAAATAAAAGTCCTAGTGTGGCCTATCCTACCAAAATAAACATAAAAACAACTTTGGAATCCACCGTTGGACCCTAGAAGCTTGTCTTGATGTTCCATCTTGGTCTTTGCAGCGGGAGTGACCATCCGGTCTCCGTCTTTGGTCTTCACAAAATTACTAATGTAAATTACAAATATAACCCTACTTACATTCTAATTTAAATACAAAAGTAATTACATGGCAAAAACCCAAAACGGAGATGCAAGATCTCAAAATTACAAACAAGACTGTGTTCCATCATTACAGTAACACAATCTTCTAAGGCCACACTAAGTTACAACCGTTTGCAAAAATTAAATACGTTATATAAAGCATTCAAAGGCATTCAACAAGACGATAAATAAAATGCATCAACTAAAATTAAAATACATTCATGACATAATACTGTTATTATGATTAACAAATTTTACCAAACCACCTTACGAGATTCAAATCATGTGATTATACCGTTTTAATCACTTCAATTTTAATAAATGTATAATCCATTATTTTAAACCGTTTTAAAATAACATGTATCATGCGAGAGTGAACCGTTTCACAAAATTAATATACTATTTCCGTATATAGCATATTACTTATGGCCAAGGGAAAATAAAACAAGTTATTTTCAAAAAATAAAACGCCTGTATACAGTAACGTGGTCGACCGACCGCACCACAAGGTCGACCGACCATCTGCCAGTCAAAAACAGACTTCCTGTAACAGCACCAGGTCGACCGACCAATTAACCAGGTCGACCGACCTCCAAACTGGAAAAACGAGTTTCTGAAAAACGCAAATCGCTGCACTTTAAAACCAAATCAAGTTTTTACCTTTTAATCTTTGATTTAAAACGTGTAAATCAAAATTAAACAACAACAAAATTCACATATTGCTAAAAATATCGATTAATTAACAATATGTAAACAAGAATCGAAAACAAGATCGATTACTCACAAAAAGAAAACTGCCGAAACAGAAAATTCACGCAGGAGTCGGTCGACCGACCGCAACAGGAGGTCGATCGACCCACACGGCGACAGAAACGCGATTTTCAAAATTTTAATTAAAACTTATGAAAAACACAAAAGTAAAAATTTCGTGGCCTTGGCTCTGATACCACTTGTGGGGAATATAGCATGTATTCGCCCTAAAAATGAAGGATTATAACGAAATTTACAGTTGCGAATATAGTCATAAGATAATTAAAAACATGAAAAGAAATAACAACCTTGGGTCCTTGCTTGAATAGGCCTAAGAACAGGAATTAAAGTAAATTCCCTCCTATAACTTGCACCCAAGACTTTGTTTAAGACGATGTCGCGTGTGCTAGAAAGGCTCTCCAATTGCCTTGCAATATGGGGAGAGTTTTGTGAGGTTTTAGATGTGAGATCTAGGTTTTGGGAAAAGGCAGTTCTCAAAAACCTAATTTTCTTGAGATGTGTGAATTACCAGTAACCAGACAAAAGGAGAAGGACTCTCCTTTTGTAGTGTTTCGGTCGGTCGAATGGATTAGGGTAAGGGTGGGCTTTTTCCACTCTTACCTTATTCCCTTGCGTGATTCGACCCGTTTTGCTAAATATTATTCGCGGGTATTTATTATAAATCGTATGCATGTTATCAGATATTAATGCATTTGATAACATCAATAATGGTCTGACAAAATACGATATTGTATAATTGGCCCAATTAATATAACTGTTTATATTAATACGCAAATTCAATATTTAATTAAATATAACCGTTTATATTTAATTTTTACGAATTAATCATGTAATCCGTATTAGCTAAAATTATTTAATCCGTATTAAATAATAATCTCATCATCTCATTGACTAATTTAATAGGCAATACCTCTGACTAACTGTTTAGTCGTATCCGGCATAAATGTGACTATATTTTCATACCTTCACATATCTCAAACGTGTCCTATAGGTGTGACGTATAGGGACCAGTTGATCACCGCCATCCGTATGACAATAACGTCAAACTTATCTAGCAAGCCAACCGTTATTGATAAACGTGGATCAACTGATAATAATACTGAAGTATGCCCTTGTGATCCTTTAAGAGATTTGGTAAGTCATTGTACTAATTGTCAAGGACACCAGCCCCAACAATCTCCCACTTTTCCGTGCAAGGGTATGTGGAATGACGTTATCACACTACATGTGGAGGACACAAGCTCCAACAGCCGCGTGCTGTAAGGAGCTCCCATTTTTCCAAGTTGTGGAGGACGGATGTTGACTTGACAATTGCTGAAGCTACCGCATTCAGTCAGAAGCCTAATAGAGGGCCATTAATTTATGGTGTTGGATGATAAAGAGGGAGGTCGAGCAGGGACCGTTTAATCTAGCGCTACCGGGAGGCAACCCGAAGTTTTAACCTTTTAGTTTCTTTTCAGTTTCTGACCTTTTTTCATTTTCCTGTTTTTGTGTTTTATAATAATCTTGCACGCCTATAGACTTTGAACTCGTCTTCGCGTTTTGGTAGTATTCCGTGGCTGTGGTTGCGTATTTTCAGGGATTGAACTCAATCGAATGGCGGTCATACTTCGATCGAGATGATTTAAAGCCAGGAATGTTCGATCGAGAGAGCTCACATGGCAAACTGATTGATCGAGCATTGTTATCTCTCGAACGAGAAGCTGCTCTTGTACCGACTGATGTGACGGATTATTTTGCCTAACTTCTACGCTTCGATTGCGACCTCTCTGTCTCTCGTTCGGTTTGGGGGGTCCGTGCTACGCGCACTCTTGTAAGATTTCGACTCATTCTCTTTAGTTTACATTTATTTTCCTTTACTCTATACAATGGGGACATTGTACAGTTTGGTTTGGGGAGGTTTTGCATCCATATCTGTGTCTGCATTTCGTTTTACTGCATTTATGTTTGCACGTTTCAATTTTCGCATGCATTGTTGTTTTATTTTCAAAAAAAATCTAAATATTCAAAAAAAAAATCACGTTTACTTTTGCATATTAGGTCGAGTCAGATTGGAGTGTTTCATTGCTGAAAATTGTTGTATGCTTCAGCCTTGCACCGTTTCACGTCTTTTAGCAAATTCCATAGCAATTTCCCGAATTTCATTTCACATTTTTGTTGAACTAGTAGACTTGACTGAAAATTTTGGCAAACTACAATATCTTTCGGAGGTTTAGAGCTTTAACTGGTGTCATTCATGACCGGTTCATTTAGGATTGTGAGTAGTTACTCCCTGCATGTCGTGTAACATTAATTTGCACAAGTATGATTTTTAATTGCTTATTACCTGCATAAAATCGGGTTTGTGGATGGTATCACATGTTTGGAGAGTGCTTGCAAAATCCCTTTTATTCATTTTACCCATTAACTTCACATTAGCCAAAAATTGCCAGTTGACCATTTTGCTACAATCCATAAACTAAGTCTACCTTTTGCTAAGCTAGTTTAGTAGTTCTAGTGGTATTCGGTTCTTTGCATCAATTTTGGCTCGATTCTTATTGTATGTGTAATACTCCGTATTTTATGGTAATATTATTAATTTATGTTGACGAGTCGATAGTATGTAAACGTTGTATTCGATAATTTATTGAAGTGTTTTATATTTTATACGTTATTAGTGGCATGACGAGTGTGGGTATTAGTTAATTATATCGTGTTTACGTTATATGTAATACCTAGCATTTATGAGACTCGGGTTTTGACTCGAGACTATTTATTATTGAGTTAACGCGGAGTTTAATGTTATAATCATAGCGTATTAACCATTACTGTGTACATATCGAATAAGCTTATTATGAGTTTACGTGTTATATCAGACTTTGAGTCGGGATAGTTGGTAATTCGTTTGTCACATAGTATGGGCCACACCCGGTTCCCCTTGTTTCCACCTTATAACCCACGTAACACCACACACCCTCCCAAAAACCCTATTCCTTTTATTCTAAAAACCCCACCTCCTATTTTGTGACGGCGTGAGCACGGATAAGGGCGAGGCTCGGCGGTAATCCAACGCGGTTGTCAAGGACGTTCTAAGGCATTTTCAAGCGAGGTAAGACGGTCGTTCTTTGTGTTTGTTATTCGCCGTCGCGGTTGTCATAGGGTATCGTAGTGGTTCGTTTGTCAAGGGTAAGGATGGGGGTTAGGGTCTGGTTGTGGTGGTAGTGTTTGTCGTGGGTGGTGTTAGTCGGGGGTGGTGGTAGTCATCGATGGGTGGTCGGCAGAATGTATAGGGCATGTGAGGGAGGGCTGTCCGCGGGTTGTGGGTAGGAGTGGTGTCACCGTTGACTCGGGGGAGGTCGACACGGTGACACCACGTCGGTCGTCGGAGGTTGAGATGATGGTGGTGTTAGGGTTGCCAGCGGTTGGCGTCGGGTTTATGCGTGTAGACTGTCGGTTTATGCGTCGGGTTTATACGCGTAGACAGTCACTGGTAAGGGTGGTGATACAGTGGTGCTCATGGGTGGTGGTAGGGACGTCTGTGGTGGCTGCGAGGGGTTAGGTATTTGTATTCGTGTGTGGTGTTTGTATGTAACAGGAGGCCTGGTGGTGGCCTCGGTTTGACGCGCCGGCGGTGTTGGACGGCTGCTGGGTATTGGTGGTGGGACGTGTTGAGGAGAGTGAGGGAGTTGTGGGGGTTGTCGGCGGTGAGGTGTGGTAGTGAGTGTTTGGGTCCCTTGGTGTCGCGGGTTTATGGGTGTTGGGGGATGTCTGTTGTTTTTATAGTTATTATTATTATTATTATTATTATTATTATTATTATTATAACGGGAACTTTTATTAAAAAGACTGCAAAAATTACATGAAATTTGTGGGCACCCGCGAAACTTTTATTATTATATTTAGTATTATTAGTATTATATTAGTATAGGTTTCTTGTAGTTTAAGTTGTTGGTTGTTTTGGATAAGTTTCTATTTCGGAAACTTTCCAAATTTATTAAGTTACTATATTTAGTAATTGTTAAATATTATATGTTTAGGTGACGGTTTTCACGTGGAACAATTCTAGCTGCTGAGTGGTTGTCATTTCTGTTCCGCCAGTTGAGGTAGGGGAATACCGTATGCCTGGTGATGAGTAATTTGATTATTAATCGTTGTTAACAATGTCCATCTTATTATTGAATGAATGGTATATTGCCTTATTTGATTGCATATTTCTGTGATACAATTCGAGGTGATGAATAATGGGTTTTGTGATTGGAGCGGAGATAATGGGTCTTGTGATTGGTGTGGAGATAATGGGTCTTGTGATTGGTGTGGAGATAATGGGTCTTGTGATTTGGTGCGGAGATAATGGGTCTTGTGATTTGGTGCGGAGATAATGGGTCTTGTGATACGGAGTGGAGAATATTGGGTCTTGTGATTCGGAGCGTAGATGATTGACTTTCTATTTATAGTAATGCTTGACTGACTGTTTATTTTTCCTCTACTCAACCTTGTGGTTGACCCTGTGTATTCGTGATCACCTGTGATGAACCAATTTATTGGGGAGCAGATTGACAGGTGCTTGAGACTATGGGAGCTAAGGGAAGGGAGAGCTTGGATCCGGACCAGACTAGAGTATAGATCACCATAGTCGTTTGTTATGAGTTGTACTTTATTTTATAAGACAGTTTGAGTTTAGTTGTAAGAACTTGTTTTTGAGTTTAACATTTAATATTAAAGTACTGTGTTCTTTCCTTTGTATCTACTGCCTCGGGAAACCGAGATGGTAACACCCTTATTTATCTAGGGAGTCCTAGTTGAGGCCCTTAAATAAACGGGGGTGTTACAAAGTGGTATCAGAGAGAACGATCCTCAGGCCTAAACCAAATGAATAATAATGAACGTAGTAAGAGTCAAATAAAATGAACCCCGAGATGAAACTGATAGGAGCCCCAAAAAGGAACGGGATGAGTTAGGGGCCCCTCACACCAAACCATGGGCCCTTTCGGTTCTATCTTGGGAAACCAATGAGAGTAATTGAAGAGTGGGGTAGACTATATATGTATAGCGACCTAGTTATTTTGTACTAACACTCTTACAGGAGAAGAATGAGGTAAGTAATATGTGAACTGTGGCTAATAATGTTATTGGAGATTATGATTGATATCAGTATATGAATGATATTTAAAAGTGATGTGATCATATGATTTTTGCATTTTGAAATGTTCATACGCTTATCTGGTATTTAAATGACTATCGTTACTATATGATATTGGTGTTTAACTCCTTGTAAAGACGAGTAATTATGTTGATCTTATCATGTGTTATGGTAATCCATGTCTAGTGATATGCGGAATGTGTTGCCCTAAGCCATGAATGTATATAGTTATGTGTTGCATATATCGTACTTAAAATTTTTATGCCTATTATACGCATTTAAATTCGTATGAAGTTAGTCATCAATAAGCAGTACGTAGTAGTCCCTAGTTTATATTTCCGTACTTAGATAAGTTGTGATTGTGCGATGGTAGAAACTAACTTATTTAGATCCACATGTATAACTATCAAGTTATTTAGTTGAACTTACTTGCAGTTCGAAATCTTTACCGTGTTTTAGATGACAACTACAATTGAAATAAGGAACGAATGTTAATATGGTACAGAGTGATGACTATGGTTCAAGTCATTGTCAATGTGTTTTGGAATAAGAAAGGTTGAGTTTCGATGTAGTAATGTGATATTGCAAAGGAGCCGAAATTTTAATAAATTTTCAGAATGTTATCTGGTTAGTACGGGCTGTTATTTTACATGTGTTCCAAATATGAGTATGAAAATTTTATGTATGATAACCTTCTAAGTTGGTTTTACAATGCTTTTGGTTTCATGTTAGTAGGAGTCATAATTGTAGTGAAATAAATCTTTTAGTTGACAGTGGTCAGATTATTATTACACAGCTCCGTTTTGACCTATGTTTTGTAAAGGAATTCGTTTAAAACGTGTTTACTTTTTATGTATAATTCCAACTCCATTGTTTAGAATATTCGTTCACGTTTTCAAAATGATAAGCCATGTAAAATCTTATCGAGTCGTTACTTAATTATGATTTTTGTAAGTTGTGGCATAAGGTTTAATTGGTGAAATTGTGAGTTATGTAAGTTTCATATAAAAGTTTAATTAGATGTGAAATATGTGATGTGACCATGTGATATCTTGTTATTGCATTAGTAACATGAAGAGTAGGTATGTGATAAGAATATGCGCCTTACTAAATAATAACGTAATCTTGCTTATTTCTATATAAAATAGTTTCAATTATACTGACGCTCTTATTTTCTAGTGATATGACCTCAAAATAATGATGTGATGTTCGTACATGATGTCAAAATCATGGTTATCAGAAAAGAGTCTTGACAAGGGGTAGAATGAAACTTAACTGGTAACTTATTAGCATGACAATCTAATTGTTATACGTAATTGTGATTATTTGAACAATGTGAATCTCGTTGATGTTCTTACGTATATTAATAGTATATCTTTTACTAATTCCCTACGATTATAATCTTTATAATTTTTTTCTAAGTATATTGTTATGCCATAAATTGAATTGCGTATTGCTATGTTAAGATCTAATCACAACATATTGAATTAGTAATTGGTTGACATGTGATTTATGGAGGTACTAGTTTTGTGAATTTGTTTACTTTTATTGTTAAAATTTTCATAAGTCATGAACTACAAGCACCATCTTTTAGTAAAGAAGAGTCAGAATGTCTCTATGTAGTCTTGTTTCGATCTATAGCTTGTAATTTTGTCTTTTGGCTCGTGATTATAGATTGTCACAAATTACCACTTTTATGTTTCAAAAGTTTCAAAATGTTTTCAAAGTGATGATTATCCATGATAATGCTTGATGTTTTGATAATTATAGTGATTGCAACACTACAAATTCTGTAGTTACGCATTGATGAAATCCTGCCCGAATGTTTAATTGTTGCATATTATATAAACCCCTTAATTTGCAAGTCATATATAGTAATAGTTTCATGATAAATGGTGTAATGTGAGTGGACGGAAAATGGACTTAAGTTATTTCTTTTAACTTATTGTTAACTTGGAATGTTAAACGGTCTTGTTAGTCTATGATTGATGTATATCTTATATAAGATGTCAATGCCCCAGGTTAACTATGATAGTTAATCTTGTTTTAAGTCCTTTCTAAAATATGTTTATGAACATGAAACGTTTGAATTTGTCAATTCTAAACTATGAGTTTCTTGTTTGATTACATGGTAGTAATATACTAACTGGTGCTAAAATTTCAAGGGTCTGTAGGTGTTAGCTACTACGATTCTGTTTTACTGCGTAACACGATTCTACCGATCCTATTATTAATATTATTGTTCAAGGTTGTATGAATTAATTGCTAGCTATTGTCAATTATTTACGTTTTGTTTGTGTTTGTGATTTTTTTTTTATCTGCGTTGAATTATTGTTAATTGATTCTTTTACTAGAAATTATATTTTATATTAATAATTTTAATCTCTTTTGTGAGATGGGCTATATAGTGCATAGTATTTGATTATGAAAGAGATTGATGAGGTAGACGATGTATGTTTGGCAACAAGGATGATTTTATTAGGAGGAGCCGCTTCTACATTATTTTATGTTTGTGTAGGAATTAGTCAGATGTTAAAGGTGTTGGACAAAAGTTTTGAGGATGAGTCAGTGAGTTACAAATGCTAGCGTGGAGATCGTGATTGGCCTGGGTTAAGAACTTGGGCTACTGTTATTATATTGTATTTAAATTATCGTTTCCTTTGACCTTGATGCGTGGGTGAGTAGCTTAGAGTTATTCTCTAAGTGTTGAGCAATTCCTTGAATGGAACATTTGACAGTTTGACATTGAAATTGAGATGAGATTTGGTTACTACTATAAGTTATGGGGCATGTGTGCCATGTTTACGGTCCAGAGTGACCTGGTTATTGAGTTACATTATTTGAGTTTGAATCGATATTGAGATGGAAGTATTGTTTTGCAGTTCTATCCCGCCAGTTCACTCACCCCTTTGTCTTTGGTCTTAGATTCGACGATGAATGCGATACTTGGTTACTTGGAGTGTCATAGTATGAGGTAAAGTAATGTGTAAGATGGGGTTATGAGCTGGGAATTGTATGATGAGGTTACGGGGACGTAACCGTATTTTAAGGAGGATAGGATTGTAAAATCTTGTGATTAATGATATGTCTAGTTGTTTTACATGGCTAAGTGATATGTCTAGTTGTTTTACATGGCTAAGTGGTATGTCGTGATTGTTTGTATATACTTGATAATCTTAACGATTTATGATATGGCTAGTGACTATGACATGGCTAATTGGTATATCGTGATTGTTTGAATATATTTGTTGACCCTGTTACTTCTGCTATGCATTTTATTGGTGATTGATGTTATGTCGTGTCTTATTTTGTAATTGTTACATGCCTAGAAACCAGGTTGATAACCATGGGATGGTGAACTTCGGGACGAAGTTCATTTTAAGGGAAAAAGATTGTAATACCCTGTAGATATTAATTATATATATCGAGTATTAAAGCCGATATAAGTACTTCTTGTGATTGTCTTAAGATTGTTACATGTGTCGTTATCGTTCTGGGGTGACGAACTTCGGGACGAAGTTCATTTTAAGGGGGGTAGACTGTAATACTCCGTATTTGATGGTAATATTATTAATTTATGTTGACGAGTCGATAGTATGTAAACGTTGTATTTGATAATTTATTTAAGTGTTTTATATTTTATACGTTATTAGTGGCATGACGAGTGTGGGTATTAGTTAATTATATCGTGTTTTCGTTATATGTAATACCTAGCATTTATGAGACTCAGGTTTTGACTCGAGACTATTTATTATTGAGTTAACGCGGAGTTTAATGTTATAATCATAGCGTATTAATCATTACTGTGTACATATTGAATAAGCTTATTATGAGTTTACGTGTTATATCAGACTTTGAGTCGGGATAGTTGGTAATTCGTTTGTCACGTAGTATGGGTCAAACCCGGTTCCCCTTGTTTCCACCTTATAACCCACGTAACACCACACACCCTCCCAAAAACCCTATTCCTTTATTCTACAAACCCCACCTCCTATTTTGTGACGGCGTGAGCACGGATAAGGGCGAGGCTCGGCGGTAATCCAATGCGGTTGTCAAGGACGTTCTAAGGCATTTTCAGGCGAGGTAAGACGGTCGTTCTTTGTGTTTGTTATTCGTAGTCGCGGTTGTCATAGGGTATCGTAGTGGTTCGTTTGTCAAGGGTAAGGATGAGGGTTAGGGTCTGGTTGTGCTGGTAGTGTTTGTCGTGGGTGGTGTTAGTCGGGGGTGGTGGTAGTCGTCGATGGGTGGTCGGCAGAATGTATAGGGCATGTGAGGGAGGGCTGTCCGCGGGTTGTGGGTAGGAGTGGTGTCACCGTTGACTAGGGAGAGGTCGACACGGTGACACCACGTCGGTTGTCAGAGGTTGAGATGATGGTGGTGTTAGGGTTGCCAGCGGTTGGCGTCGGGTTTATGCGTGTAGACTGTCGGTTTATGCGTCGGGTTTATACGTGTAGACAGTCACTGGTAAGGGTGGTGATACAGTGGTGCTCATGGGTGGTGGCAGGGTCGTCTGTGGTGGCTGCGAGGGGTTAGGCAGTTGTATTCGTGTGTGGCGTTTGTATGTAATAGGAGGCCTGGTGGTGGCCTCGGTTTGACGCGCCGGCGGTGTTGGACGGCTGCTGGGTATTGGTGGTGGGACGTGTTGAGGAGAGTGAGGGAGTTGTGGGGGTTGTCGGTGTTGGAGACTTGTGTCCTCCACATGTAGTGTGATAACGTCATTGCACATACCCTTGTACGGACAAGTGGGAGATTGTTGGGGCTGGTGTCCTTGACAGTTAGTACAATGACTTACTAAATATCTTAAAGGATCACAAGGGCATACTTTTGTATTATTATCAGTTGATCCACGTTTATCATAACGGTTGGCTTGCTAGATAAGTTTGACGTTATTGTCATACGGATGGCGGTGATCAACTGGTCCCTATACGTCACACCTATAGGACACGTTTGAGAGATGTGAAGGTATGAAAATACAGTCACATTTATGCCGGATATGACTAAACAGTTAGTCAGAGGTATTGACTATTAAATTAGTCAATGAGATGTTGAGATTATTATTTAATACGGATTAAATAATTTTAGCTAATGCGGATTACATGATTAATTCGTAAAATTAAATACAAGAAGTTATATTTAATTAAATATTGAATTTGCGTATTAATATAAACAGTTATATTAATTTGGCCAATTATACAATATCGTATTTTGTCAGACCATTATTGATATATCGACTGTATTAATATCTAATAACATGTGTGCGATTTATAATAAATACCCGCAAATTATATTTTAGCAAAATGGGTCGAATCATGCATTGGAATAAGGTAAGAGTGGAAAGCCCACTCCTACCCAAGACCAATCTCGGCCGGCCAAGTATTACAAAAGGAGAGAACTTCTCCTTTTGTAGGACTACTGATTGTTTTTACTGATTAAAACAGATCTCAAGAATAATTAGGGTTTTGAGAACATCTTTTTCCCAAAACTCAGATCTCACATCTAAAACCTCAAAAGGCTCTCCCCATATTGCAAGGCAATTGGAGAGTATTTTCTAGCACACGCGGCATCATCTCAATCAAGTCTTGGGTGCAAGTTATAGGAGGGAATTTACTTTAATTCCTGTTCTTAGACCATAAGCACAAAGGACCAAAGGTTGATTTCTTTTTCATGCTTTTAATTAACTTATGACTATAATCACAATTGTATGTTTCATTATAATCCTGCAAGTTTGGGGCGAATACATGCTTTATTCCCCACAAGTGGTATCAGAGCCAGGCCATGAAAATTTTACCTTTGTGTTTTTCGTAAGTTTTAAAACCTGAAAAATCGTCTTCTGCCGCTAAGTCGGTCGATCGACCCCCCGTTGCGGTCGGTCGACCGCCTCCTGCGTGTTTTTCTGTTTCGACAGTTTATCTTTTGTGAGAAATCGTGTTCAGAAAATCGGTTTCGTGTTTTGTGGTCGGTCGACCTGTTTTTCGGGTCGGTCGACCATTCTGCTTTATTGGGTCGGTAGACCACCCCTGTAACAGACTCGTTTTTTTTTTTTTTTATTTTCTGAAAATAACATGTTTTATTTTCACATGGCCTTTAGTAATATACTATATACGGAAATAGTATATTATTAATTTTGTGAAACGGTTCACCCTCGTTTGATACATATTATTTTAAAACGGTTTAAGATAATAGGATTATAAATTTATTAAAATTGGGTGATTAAAACGGTATAATCACATAATTTTAATCCCGTAAGGTGGTTTGGTAAAAAAAAAAAATTTATTAATCATAATAACAGTATTATGTCATGCATGAATTTTATTTAGTTGATGCATTTATTTTATCGTCTTGTGAATGCCTTGAATGCTTTCTATAACGTATTTAATTTTTGCAAACGGTTGTAACTTAGTGTGGCCTTAGTAGATTGTGTTACCGTAATGATGGAACACAGTCTTGCTTGTAATTTTGAGATCTTGAATCTCCGTTTTGGGTTTTTGCCATGTAATTACTTTTGTATTTAGATTAGAATGTATCTAGGACTACTTTTGTAATTTAAATTAGTAATTTTGTGAAGACCAAAGACGGAGACCGGATGCTCACTCCCGCTGCAAGGACCAAGATGGAACATCAAGACAAGCTTCTAGGATCCAACGGTGGATTCCAAGTTGTTTTATGTTTATTTTGGTAGGATAGGCCACACTAGGACTTTTATTTACGTTTATCGCATTTATTTTATGCTTTCATCGATAATAGCTTGCATCATATTCCGCCTAAAACCAAACCACCTATAACATGCCTGAAAACTGACTCATGTAGAGGTTACGCGTTAGTTTTCTGTGACAATACAGATGTCACATGTCAATTGCAAAGCCATCACTTTATTTCATTCATTCACGCATATGTTAGATTTTAGTTCACTTAATATGAATAAATATAAGTCGATGGGGTCTTCCTCGTATAACCAAAAATTGAGACTAGTCTTTATAAATCAGCCTCCCATGAATCCCTTCTTCGTCGGTAGGCATAATATGACCCCTTCTACGTCGGGTAAGTGGGAACAGATGATTTATTTTATCTCAACATCATGGTCACTCGATAATATCCAGTGACTGAGATGGACTAATAGATAGGATTTACGGAAATATATCGACCAAGAGTTCCAACGGTGGAATTAGCCAAGCTGTGGGCTCATCAATATACGGAAATTGAGTCTTGGGATCGTTTATATAATTCTTGAGGGAGATCAATTATATAAATGCATGAGTCTACGAGTTTAAATTCAATTTAATATAGACTTAAATCACAACAATGAGTTGCTTATATGGTTTTGTTTTATCTTCTTTTCAGTCTAGAACACGTTCAATTAAACTGCTGTATAACTAAATGGCTGGTGAAGACCCAATGCCAAGTGCCAAGCTAGCACGTGAATCCTGGCTAAAAGCCTTCATGGACTCCATGAATCAGTCTACTAGACTGAGGAATGATGGGTCAAACTTATCTGACTGGGAGGCAGCACTACGGAATGCTGCCATTGCTGACGGAAAGCTCAAGTACTTAACTAAGCCCATTCCGCCACACCCAGGAACTGGAGCTAGAGCTAACGAAGTTCGCGCTCATAGCGACTTCGTCATGGAAGCGGGTGCGATAAAGAACGTACTCATCTATGCAATGGAATCCAATTTGCAAAGACGCTTCATAACCCATGGTGCAAACAAGATTTTCACCACTCTCACTAACGAATTCTCAAAGGCTCCGATAATCGTTTCTTATGAGCATACCTGTCGCTTCTTTGAGGCGAAACTCCAGAAAGGCCAAGCGGTTAACCCACATATTCTTCACATGATTGAAAATATCGAAAAACTGGAGGCCCTAAACTGCAAGATCAGTGAGAACATAATCGTTGATCGAATGCTTCATTCACTTCATGATGGGTTCGCCCTCTTTAGGGCCAACTATTACATGAATGACATGAAGAAGACTCCTCATGAGCTCCACTCCCTTCTCGTACAGACCGAGAAGGATCTGAAATTAAGTGGGAGCGTGAAGCAAGATGTTCTCATGATCTCCAGTAAGGGTAAGGGTAAGGGTAAAGCTAAAGCTCAGGGCGACCTAACAGTAGGCAAGCCCAAGTTTAAGAAGTCAGGATTTACTAAGAGTGGGCCAGGTGAGTCAAGCAACTCACAGGGCAAAACAAAGAGCAAGGATACTAGCATGGAATGTCACCATTGCCACAAGACTGGGCATTGGAGGCGCTCATGCCCCGTGTATCGTGAGGACATTAAGGCAGGCCGCGTTACTCCTGTTGGTATGTCTTCTTCTTCTTTTATTCACATGATTGAGATTAACCATGCAAGTTACGGAACTTGGGTACTAGATACTGGTTGTGGTTCTCATCTATGTAATCATGTGCAGGGCCTCCGAAACCAAGAACCCCTAATCAAGGGTGAGGTTGACCTGCGTGTCGGGAATGGAGCACGTGTTGCTGCAATCTCGAGGGGAACATACGTGATCCATCTTCCAAGTGGATTCGAGTTATCTTTATATAACTGTTATTATGTTCCTTGTTTGTCCAAAAACATTATTTCAGTTTCTGCGCTTGACAAACTCGGTTTTTCATTTGTAATAGAGAATAATAGCTGTATTTTCTCCTTACACAATATGATTTATGGCAAGGCAGTTTCCATGAATAGAATTTATGTTTTAGATCAAACCACCGAAATATTACATGTGAATAATAAGAAATTAAAGATAGGTGACAAAGATCAAACTTACCTATGGCATTGTCGTATGGGACACATAAATGAGAAACGCGTAAAACAGCTCATACAGAATGGAGCTATCTCGCCCTTTGATTTCGAATCATATGGCACGTGTGAATCATGTCTCATCGGTAAGATGACTCGTATTTCCTTCAAAGGTGTTGGAATGCGCGCTGCCGACCTATTAGGACTCATACATACGGACGTATGTGGCCCTATGTCGATCAACGCACGAGAAGGCTATAGGTATTTCATCACTTTCACGGATGATTTGAGTAGATATGGCTATGTCTACTTAATGAAGCATAAAAGTGAATCCTTTGACAAGTTCAAAGAATACCAGAATCGGGTACAGAACCAGCTGGGAAGAAAGATTAAAGCACTACGTTCTGATCGTGGTGGTGAGTATCGTTCACACGAGTTTGATCAACACCTTAAAGACTGTGGCATCGTGCTACAGTTGACTCCACCTGGAACACCACAATTAAATGGTGTGTCCGAACGGAGAAATCGAACTCTACTCGATATGGTTCGATCCATGATGAGTCACACCGTCGTGCCTGATTCATTGTGGGGCTATGCTCTTTTGTCGGCCGCTCTAATGCTTAACCGAAGTCCGTCTAAAGCTGTTGACAAGACTCCATACGAATTATGGAAGGGAACGGTCCCTAACTTGTCCTTTATTCGGGTTTGGGGCTGCGAGGCTTATGTCAAGTGGAGACACGAGGATAAGCTCGGCCCGCGATCGGTCAAAACATACTTTATAGGCTATCCAAAGGGAACTTTTGGTCATTACTTCTACTCGCCAACTGAACAACGTGTTTTTGTTGCGGCTAGTGCGATGTTCTTAGAGAAAGAATTTCTCGAGAATAAGTCAAGTAATAGAACCTTCGATTTATCAGAGGTTCAAGAACCAACTACCGAGCAACCATTGGAGGAAACAGTTCCTTCAACCGAGGCTGCGGTAGATATTCCTGAGGAACCTAGGAGGTCGGGAAGAGTCTCCATTCCTCCGGACAGATACATTGGTATGGTCGAGGAACATGATATGGATGACGTCTTACTCCTAGAGGGTAATGAACCCACAACCTATAAAGGTGCCATGACCAGTTCTGACTCAAAACTATGGCTAGAAGCCATGCAATCCGAGATGGACTCCATGTATGAGAACAACGTGTGGGATCTTGTGGACATACCTGCAAAGGTGCGTCCCCTTCAATGCAAATGGCTTTACAAAATAAAGCATGCCGTGGAAGGTAAACAAGACATCCATAAGGCAAGACTAGTTGCTAAAGGTTTCACCCAAGTGCCAGGCTTGCACTACGATGAGATCTTTGCACCCGTAGTCATGCTACGTTCCATTCGGATTATCTTAGCGATCGCCGCATTTCATGACTATGAAATATGGCAAATGGACGTTAAAACCGCCTTCTTAAACGGTTATTTGGAGGAAGAGTTGTACATGGTACAACCCGAGGGTTTTATTGATCCAGAACATCCTAAGAAGGTTTGCAAGCTTAAGCGTTCCATCTATGGACTTAAGCAAGCATCGCGGAGTTGGAATCATCGCTTCGACCAAGTGATAAAAGAGAATGGATTCGTTCGATCAGTCGAGGAACCATGTCTCTATATCAAGTCGAGTGGGAGCAAGATTGTATTCCTAGTACTGTATGTCGACGACATACTCTTGATTGGGAATGACATACCTCTCCTATCTTCGGTTAAAGCATGGTTGAAAAACCATTTCCAGATGAAAGATCTGGGAGAGGCACAAAGAATTTTGGGCATCCGTATCTACAGGGATAGATCACGACGGATGTTGTCTCTCAGTCAGGAGTCTTATATAGATAAGATTCTAGAGAGATTCAGCATTACGAACTCCAAGAAGGGGTTCCTCCCTATGACTCTTGGGCTTCACTTGAGCAAGACTCAAGAAGCTAAGTCTTTGGAAGAGAAAGAGCGCATGAGTCGGATTCCTTATGCCTCGGCAATAGGATCGATCATGTATGCCATGATATGCACACGTCCTGACGTTGCATATGCATTGAGTATGACAAGTCGATTCCAAGCTCATCCAGGTGAACAACACTGGATGGCCGTGAAAAATATTCTTAAGTACCTACGGAGGACTAAAGATTGGGGATTGACTTATGGAGGCGACTCAACGCTCTGCGCCACGGGTTACGCAGATGCTAGCTTCCAAACGGATCGAGATGACTCGAAATCTCAGTCTGGATTCGTTTTTACTCTTAATGGCGCTGCTGTCAGCTGGAAAAGTTCTAAACAGAGTGTCACAGCAGATTCTACGACTGAGTCCGAGTACTATGCTGCCTCAGAAGCAGCTAAGGAAGCAATATGGATGCGTCAATTCTTACAAGGACTATCAGTAGTGCCTAGTTCGAATGACCCAATCACCGTTTATTGTGATAATAAAGGTGCCATCTTCCAAGCTAAGGAGCATAAGTCTAGCAACAAGGCTAGGCATGTACAACGGAAAGCTCATCTAATCAGAGATTACGTGGAGCAAAAGGAGATTTTCATTGATAAGATCGCTACGGATGACAACATAGCTGGTCCTCTCACTAAAGCATTACCACGCGATAAGCATGAAGGGCACATTCATTCCATGGGAATTAGATGTGTTCCTAAGTTTTAGTACTCTTTTATGAATTCATGGAATAATTCATTTTCTCGTGTACTCTATTCAACCTTATTGTTATGATATAAAATGTTTTGTTTTTCATGTGGAATTGTACGCCAATTTTGAACACCACAAAGTGAACTGATTAACATTATATCGTTTTGGTCCTTAATTACCCACTTGAGCTGATAACTCAGGTAATCATTTTGTGACGTTGGTTGAAGGTGGGTTCAACGAGCCATAAGTCACGCGGCTGACTGACCAATCACAAAGGCGAGTTATACGGATATCTCGTAGGACACCCCGTGACAACGTTATGGAGTCCTAAATGTTTTATAACATTGGGTGCCGGGTCGTGGATAGGACCTCCATAGTGTTCCTTAGAGTCGAGTCTTTTAACTTTCAACTGTCTCTTGAGATTAAGGCAGATTTTGGGTAACTTTGGTTTCTTTCCCACGGTCACCGTAACAGGGGCCAAGAGGATTTTTTCTGGGTTATTTCATGCTGCGCGATATCGGCAGGATTCGAGTTGAGGGAAATATCCAAACCCTTATCAGGATTTTATCATTTCTCAGGGCCACTCGAGGAGTAGTAACTGAAATGCATGGCCATGCTCGAATACAGATTCGTTTTATCAGTTAAGTTACTCTCTAGTCGGGGAAACCACTCTTGATACAGATCGCTTGTGAGATACGACCTTTGCGAATGCGGATTTGCAAATTGTCTTACATTCAGTGGGAGAAATTTTAAAAGGATATGAGATTCGGTTATCGCACCTACACTTGTACGGACAAGTGGGAGTTTGTTGGAGACTTGTGTCCTCCACATGTAGTGTGATAACGTCATTGCACATACCCTTGTACGGACAAGTGGGAGATTGTTAGGGCTGGTGTCCTTGACAGTTAGTACAATGACTTACTAAATCTCTTAAAGGATCGCAAGGGCATACTTTTGTATTATTATCAGTTGATCCACGTTTATCAATAACGGTAGGCTTGCTAGATAAGTTTGACGTTATTGTCATACGGATGGCGGTGATCAACTGGTCCCTATACGTCACACCTATAGGACACGTTTGAGAGATGTGAAGGTATGAAAATACAGTCACATTTATGCCGGATATGACTAAACATTTAGTCAGAGGTATTGACTATTAAATTAGCCAATGAGATGTTGAGATTATTATTTAATACGGATTAAATAATTTTAGCTAATGCGGATTACATGATTAATTCGTAAAATTAAATACAAGCAGTTATATTTAATTAAATATTGAATTTGCGTATTAATATAAACAGTTATATTAATTTGGCCAATTATACAATATCGTATTTTGTCAGACCATTATTAATATATCGACTGTATTAATATCTGATAACATGTGTGCGATTTATAATAAATACCCGCAAATTATATTTTAGCAAAATGGGTCGAATCATGCATTGGAATAAGGTAAGAGTGGAAAGCCCACTCCTACCCAAGACCAATCTCGGCCGGCCAAGTATTACAAAAGGAGAGAACTTCTCCTTTTATGGGACTACTGATTGTTTTTACTGATTAAAACAGATCTCAAGAATAATTAGGGTTTTGAGAACATCTTTTTCCCAAAACTCAGATCTCACATCTAAAACCTCAAAAGGCTCTCCCCATATTGCAAGGCAATTGGAGAGTATTTTCTAGCACACGCGGCATCATCTCAATCAAGTCTTGGGTGCAAGTTATAGGAGGGAATTTACTTTAATTCCTGTTCTTAGGCCATAAGCACAAAGGACCAAAGGTTGATTTCTTTTTCATGCTTTTAATTAACTAATGACTATAATCACAATTGTATGTTTCATTATAATCCTGCAAGTTTGGGGCGAATACATGCTTTATTCCCCACAGTCGGCGGTGAGGTGTGGTAGTGAGTGTTTGGGTCCCTTGGTGTCGCGGGTTTAGGGGTGTTGGGGGATGTCGGTTGATTTTATAGTTATTATTATTATTATTATTACTATTATTATTATATTTATTATTATTATATTTATTATTATTATATTTAGTATTATTAGTATTATATTAGTATAGGTTTCTTGTAGTTTAAGTTGTTGGTTGTTTTGGGTAAGTTTCTATTTTGGGAAATTTCTATTTCGGAAACTTTCCAAATTTATTAAGTTACTTTATTTAGTAATTGTTAGATATTATATGTTTAGGTGACGGTTTTCGCGTGGAACAGTTCTAGCTGCTGAGTGGTTGTCATTTCTGTTCCGCCAGTTGAGGTAGGGGAATACCGTATGCCTGGTGATGAGTAATTTGATTATTGATCGTTGTTAACAATGTTCATCTTATTATTGAATGAATGGTATATTGCCTTTCTAGATTGCATATTTCTGTGATACGATTCGAGGTGCTGAATAATGGGTCTTGTGATTGGAGCGGAGATAATGGGTCTTGTGATTGGTGTGGAGATAATGGGTCTTGTGATTGGTGTGGAGATAATGGGTCTTGTGATTTGGTGTGGAGATAATGGGTCTTGTGATTTGGTGCGGAGATAATGGGTCTTGTGATACGGAGTGGAGAATATTGGGTCTTGTGATTCGGAGCGGAGATGATTGACTTTCTATTTATAGTAATGCTTGACTGACTGTTTATTTTTCCTCTACTCAACGTTGTGGTTGACCCTGTGTATTCGTGATCACCTGTGATGAACCAATTTATTGGGAAGCAGATTGACAGGTGCTTGAGACTATGGGAGCTAAGGGAAGGGAGAGCTTGGATCCGGACCAGACTAGAGTATAGATCACCATAGTCGTTTGTTATGAGTTGCGCCTTATTTTATAAGATAGTTTGAGTTTAGTTGTAAGAACTTGTTTTTGAGTTTAACATTTAATATTAAAGTACTGTGTTCTTTCCTTTGTATCTACTGCCTCGGGAATTCGAGATGGTAACACCCTTATTTATATGGGGAGTGCTAGTTCAGGCCCTTAAATAAACGGGGGTGTTACAATATGAAGTTAGTAAATGAAGATGTGTTATTGAAAAAAACGGAAAGAAAGAAAATTGCCGGCAAAAAAAAGAAAAAACTGAGAAAAGAAAACGGCAAAAAGAAAAAGAAAAAAAATTGGAATTTATCTCCTAAGTTGCAGTCCATATTATATGAGGAGTTTCATTTTGGATTCGTAAGTTTATTGCCTAATTGTTAAGGCATTCCAACTTAATTCAGTGAGTTAGAAGTGGATGTTTTATTCGGTTTGATTAGGATGCTAGCTTGGCTACTTTTCCTCTCATTCCCATATTGTTTTGCCTCTTCTTACCCATAGCCTCACTTATCCAAACTTTGCAAGTATTCGGCATGTGATGGACCCTGAATGGTTGGAATGTATGTGCATCGTAGCTAGAATTATTTATCATACTAAATTGCATGCACGATTATGTTGGTCGAAGTCTAGTTGAGTGACTTTTACTTCTTTCTCTCTTACGTATAATCTGTTTACCCTTTGCTTTGTTGAGAGAAGAGTAGCCCGGGAGAGTCCAATTTTGAAAGACTTGCGAGGACGAAAGTTCAACATTATTTGGAATATGTATAAATTCGTTTGCTTAAGATTTTGAGCTATTAAGAGTGATTCCTGTGCAGTAAATGGTTTAAGTTAACAGTTTTCAGTTTGTCCATGTTTTACTCCCATCTTTTTAGTCTTAGTTAGTTGCATGAGTTTGCTTAAGGGCAAGGAAAGGTTTGGTTTGGGGAAGTTTGATGTGTGCATTTCTTATAGACCTTTTAGGCCTTTTCCAGACACATTTATATGCTTATTCCGTAGTATTTTGCTACAAATATCCCCCCGAATAGTTTACTTTGGTTTGTCTTGTGTTAATCGCAGAAGTGAGCCGAAGAAGATCATAATCACGCCTAAAACATGTCCTTATGTATACATTTAGGATAAGAGTTGAGTCGGAGCTTGTTTCCACCATTTTGAGATGCGCATAGAAGCAATAAAGTCTATCAAGCTAAGGAAGAGCTTCAATTTGCTAGTGCCTACTTTGAGGAACCATATATCGATTTCTACAAGAGTTGGTCAGGTGATTACAATTGGAGATGAAATCTTATCCTCTTAGCTTTGCAACGCCACCAAGAACGCTTGATTTGAGCGAGTAACGAAGAAATAACAGCCATTTGAAGTTCAGTGCGCAGTGTAGGAAATACGCGCTGAGAAGTGCTAGATCGAGTACTTTATTTGTTCGATCAGGCACTAATCTTCTCGATCGAGAGCTTTTCATAGCCATTCTTTTCGATCTAGAGCTTTTCATAGCCATTCTTCTCGGTCGAGAGCTTTTGATAGTTATTCTTCTCGATCGAGAATTTTTGATAGTTATTCTTCTCGATCGAGAAGTTTGTCTTCTCGATCGAGAGCTTTATCGGGCGAATGATCAATTTCCCGAGAGTTTTATGTCAGTTTTCTCTCGTGTCTTCTATAAGAATACTTGAGAGCTCATTTGAGGTTTACCTTCTTTTTTTATCATCTTCTTACCAGTCACTTCTTCATCAAAATAAAATACTCCTAGTTACTTATTTTCTTACTTTTCAAGGATTGCAATCGTTTTGGATACCGTTCTTACGCCAGATTCTATTTGATTGTAATCCTCCTTTCTTTCCCTTAATCTTAATCTTTCTGTTCCCATTTGTTTACTGCTTCAATTTATGTTTTTCATTCTGCTCTTATTCTCGTGTTTGCCTCGATTATCGTACCCCTGTTCTTGCGTCCCCAGTCCTCTGTTTTTCATCCCTTTTTGTTTCGTTTTGTCTCGGTTCTGTTTCTCCTTCCATTCGCCGTTTTCATCTATTTTTGCCTACATAATTCATATTGCTTTCATACTTGTATACTGCCTCAGAAACCGTGTCCTATATCTCGCATGTTGTCTCGGTTTTCGTGCTCTTCCATACTCGTTTTCTGTCTTGGTTATCCTATCCTTTCTTCGCTTGCCTCGGTTTGTTTCCACTGTTTTCATCACTGTTTTTATTATAATTCTTACCATGTCAATTGTTTGCATGATTATCGTATTTGTATTCGTTTATAATTACGTTATTAGTAGCTAATTTCTTTATATGCCGGGATGAGGGAAACTGTGTCATATGCATGATAGGTCATAACCGGGATGGCTAGTTTTGCGGTAGGAATTGTTGTTAATCAATTTGTATTTTGTTTGGTTGAATCAGTGCACGCAGGAGACCATTCATTTAGTTAAACCCCGACCTAGACCGGAAGGTTGGAAGGGTAAGAGTTGCTTAATAATAATAATTAGTTTCTGTGAGGGCGGAAGTCAAGCAAAAATGACCTCAGGGCAACTTAAGACCAGAAGGTATAGTCGGGTTGGAGACGTGACTGTAATAACCTAGCCTTTCCTACCAATAATATGACCAACCTAGTTATACCGATAGTGTTGACGACACAGTGACCCGAATTCCTAGCATATCCCTTTTCTCTGAATTATTTTTATATCTTTCTCGTTTCTACTCTTTTCTTATCCTTTCTCTCTTATGTTTTTATCTCTTTAGTTTAGTTGAAATAATTTAAAACCCCCATTTTGTGACATTCTGACAGACCAATTTAAACAGATACTTATCAATTTAGCCTCCTTGTGGAGATCGACCCTATTGACTTCCGTTAGTAGTACTTAGGTTATCATTTTTGGTACTGAAACGACGGTATCAAATTTTGGCGCTGTTTTCGGGGAGGCGACACTTTTATCTGTTTAACTTTGTCTGTTTTTCGCCTCAAGGGAAGACTGAGTACATTGAGGCTGTTATTATCTTTTTCTTTAGTGTTGTTTTGATAGGCCCACAGGTTTATTAGACAGGCTACGGAGGGATATTATCGAAGGGAAGGCTTAAGTACCTTCGATCCCTTTTTCCATGATGACGTCCGTTTCCCGATTGATTGCTCAGTTCGAAGCCCAAGCTAAATAACCCGTTAATTGGGAGAGGAAGGAATCTTGGGGTTGTGGTAGTTACTACATCGCTCCTACACCACAACCGGTACCGCAACAAACCCCTCCACCTGCTGAAAATAATGAGTTCGCTGAAATAGTTCAGATGATAGAGGCACTGACGTTAAGGGTGCAATCAAACTCCCACGCAATCCGTCTTCAGATGTTGCAAGCCCAAGTGAACGATTTGAGCAAAGGAATTGAGCGATAGGCAACTGATTCAAGAGCATCGAAGGGTAATTTACTCGATCGAGTATCTGACAGTCCTTGATCGAGTAAATTGAAGGACAAACCTCTCGATTGAGCTGCTGAAATTGCTCGATCGAGAAAATACGAGGATGATGACCTCGATCGAGTAAACCAAAGTACTCGATCGAACAGAACTGATGATAAATTCCTCGATCGATTAGATATAAATGCTTGATCGAGGAATCCTGATGACGAGGCATTCCTTCAAATTTTGTCCGATGCTCAACCGACTATTAATAATGGGGAAACCGCTCGATCAGTTCCTTACTCACAACGGTTGCTGCCACACCGTGGATTTCTGGACCGCTTACGAGCCCTCTACGTCATGCGATGATAACTCAGGTACCTACTTATGCTAATTGTTTTTCTCAAATTGATTGGTCTAGGAAGGATACTAATGAGCCGGTAATGAACATAACCATGAGTGAAGGGTGTAGCACGCTTCTTAGGAAGGGGACCCTCCCTATAATGTCTGACCAAGGTCGTTTCTCTGTCACATGTTTTATAGGGACCCATTCGTTCGAATATAGTGTCAACATCTTACCTTTACCTCTTGCCATGCAATTAGGATTGACTAAGTTTGTACGCGCTAGAACGACCATTCTGTTGGCCGATTACTCTTATGTGAGGGTCAAAGGAGCTTTACATGATGTACCTGTTAAGATCGGGAATTTCTATATTCCTACGGATTTCATTGTTCTTAACATACCCGAGGACCTCAATGTTCCCATTATTTTGGGTAAACCATTTTTGTGCACTGCTGGTGCAAATGTTGATGTCGGGTTTGGGACACTTACCTTTCAGGTCGGAGGAGAGGATTTGGTTCTTACTAAGTCCGATGACCCTAGGAAACCCATACCTATCGTGCCTTGCGATAACTTCCCTTTTGTAGAGCCCGTTGCCATTCGGTCTGAGCCAGTTTCCGAGTCACATATTATTGCTGCTGTTATGACACCTCCGCCCCATTCTGGGAGCAAAATGGAGGAACATTGCTTTGTTTCTCTTCTTGTAGGTCATGACAAGTTCAAGGACCTGGGAGGTGTGATGGGTGCTCCTAGCTTGGAATCTGGAACTACTTGGATAGATGATCCGGGAGGAGGTGTTCATAATCCTTTGCCATGGATGGAGAAAGCAAATGCGTGATGTGGTGAAAGTTTGGGAGCCGGGTGCTGTAAGGAGCTCCCATTTTTCAGTTGCCAAGTTGTAGAGGACGGATGTTGACTTGACAATTGCTAAAGCTACCGCATTCAGTCAGAAGCCTAATAGAGGGCCATTAATTTGTGGTGTTGGATGATAAAGAGGGAGGTCGAGCTGGGACCGTTTAATCTAGCGCTACCGGGAGGCAACCCGAAGTTTTAACTTTTTAGTTTCTTTTCATTTTCGGACCTTTTTTCCCTTTCCTGTTTTTGTGTTTTGTAATAATCTTGCTCACCTATAGTCTTTGAACTCGTCTTCGCGTTTTGGTAGTATTCCGTGGCTGTGGTTGAGTATTTGCAGGGATTGAACTCAATCGAATGGCGGTCATACTTCGATCGAGATGATTTGAAGCCAAGAATGTTCGATCGAGAGAGCTCACATGGCAAACTGATCGATCGAGCATTGTTATCTCTCGAACGAGAAGCTGCTCTTGTGCCGACTGCTGTGACGGATTATTCTGCCTAACTTCTACGCTTCGATTGCGACCTCTCTGTCTCTCGTTCGGTTTGGTGGGTCCGTGCTACGCGCACTCTTGTAAGTTTTCGACTAATTCTCTTTAGTTTACATTTATTTTCCTTTACTCTATACAATGGGGACATTGTACAGTTTGGTTTGGGGAGGTTTTGCATCCATATCTGTGTCTGCATTTCGTTTTACTGCATTTATGTTTGCACGTTTCAATTTTCGCATGCATTGTTGTTTTATTTTCAAAAAAATCTAAAAATTCACAAAAAAAAATCACGTTTACTTTTGCATATTAGGTCGAGTCAGATTGGAGTGTTTCATTGCGGAAAATTGTTGTATGCTTCAGCCTTGCACTGTTTCACGTCTTTTAGCAAATTCCATAGCAATTTCCCGAATTTCATTTCACATTTTTGTTGAACTAGTAGACTTGACTGCAAATTTTGGCAAACTACAATATCTTTCTGAGGTTTAGAGCTTTAACTGGTGTCATTCATGACCGGTTCATTTAGGATTGTGAGTAGTTACTCCCTGCATGTCGTGTAACATTAATTTGCACAAGTATGATTTTTAATTGCTTATTGCCTGCATACAATCGGGTTTGTGGATGGTATCACATGTTTTGAGAGTGCTTGCAAAATCCCTTTTCATTTTACCCATTAACTTCACATTAGCCAAAAATTGCCAGTTGACCATTTTGCTACAATCCAAAAACAAAGTCTACCTTTTGCTAAGCTAGTTTAGTAGTTCAAGTGGTATTCGGTTCTTTGCATCAATTTTGGCTCGATTCTTATTGTATGAAGTTGGTAAATGAAGAAGTGTTATAGAAAAAAATGGAAAGAAAGAAAATTGCCGGAAAAAAAAGAAAAAACCGAGAAAAGAAAACGGCAAAATGAAAAAGAAAAAAAAATTGGAATTTATCTCCTAAGTAGCAGTTCATATTTTATGAGGAGTTTCATTTTGGATTCGTGAGTTGATTGCCTAATTGTTAAGGCATTCGAGCTTAATTCAGTGAGTTAGAAGTGGATGTTTCATTCGGTTTGATTAGGATGCTACCTTGGCTACTTTTCCTCTCATTCCCATATTGTTTTGCCTCTTCTTACCCATAGCCTCACTTATCCAAAATTTGCAAGTATTCGACATGTGATGGACCCTGAATGGTTGGAATGTATGTGCATGGTAGCTAGAATTATTTATCATACTAAATTGCATGCACGATTATGTTGGTCGAATTCTAGGTGAATGACTTTTACTTCTTTCTCTCTTACGTACAATCTGTTTACCCTTTGCTTTGTTGAGAGAAGAGTAGCCCGGGAGAGTCCAACTTTGAAAGTCTTGCAAGGTCGAAAGTTCAACATTATTTGGAATATGTATAAATTCGTTTGCTTAGGATTTTGAGCTATTGAGAGTGATTCATGTGCAGTAAATGGTTTAAGTTAACAGTTTTCAGTTTGTCCATATTTTACTCCCATCTATTTAGTCTTAGTTAGTTGCATGAGTTTGCTTGAGGGCAAGGAAAGGTTTGGTTTGGGGAAGTTTGATGTCTGCATTTCTTATAGACCTTTTAGGCCTTTTTCCGCACACATTTCTATGCTTATTCCGTAGTATTTTGCTACAAATATCCCCCCGAATAGTTTACTTTGGTTTGCCTTGTGCTAATCGCAGAAATGAGCCGAAGAAGATCTCGATCGAGAAGAATAACTATCAAAAGCTTTTGATAGTTATTCTTCTCGATCGAGAATTTTTGATAGTTATTCTTCTCGATCAAGAAGTTTTTCTTCTCGATCGAAAGCTTTATTGGGCGAATGATCAATTTCCCGAGAGTTTTATGTCTGTTTTCTCTCGTGTCTTCTATAAGAACACTTGAGAGCTCATTTAAGGTTTACCTTCTTTTTTTTATCATCTTCTTACCAGTCACTTCTTCATCAAAATAAAATACTCCTAGTTACTTATTTTCTTACATTTCAAGGATTGTAATCGTTTTGGATACCGTTCTTACGCCGGATTCTATTTGATTGTAATCCTCATTTCTTTCCCTTAATCTTAATCTTTTTGTTCCCATTTGTTTACTACTTCAATTTACGTTTTTCATTCTGCTCTTATTCTCGTGTTTGCCTCGATTTTCGTACCCCTGTTCTTACGTCCCCAGTCCTCTGTTTTTCATCCCTTTTTGTTTCGTTTTGTCTAGGTTTTGTTTCTCCTTCCCTTCGTTGTTTTCATCTGTTTTTGCCTACATAATCATACTGCTTTCATACTTGTATACTGCCTCGGAAACCATGTCCTATATCAGGCATGTTGTCTCGGTTTTCGTGCTCTTCCATACTCGTTTTCTGTCCCGGTTATCACATCCTTGCTTCGCTTGCCTCGGTTTATTTCCGCTGTTTTCATCACTTTTTTTATTATAATTCTTACCATGTCAATTGTTTGCATGATTATCGTATTTGTATTCGTTTATAATTACGTTATTAGTAGCTAATTTCTTTATATGCCGGGATGAGGGAAACTGTGTCATATGCATGATAGGTCATAACCGGGATGGGTAGTTTTGCGGTAGGAATTGTTGTTAAGCAATTTGTATTTTGTTTGGTTGAATGAGTGCACGCAGGAGACCATTCGTTTAGTTAAACCCCGACCTAGACCGGAAGGTTGGAAGGGTAAGACTTGCTTAATAATAATAATTAGTTTCTGTGAGGGCGGAAATCAAGCATAAATGACCTTAGGGCGACTTAAGACCGAAAGGTATAGTCGGGCTAGTGATGTGGCTGTAATAACCTAGCCCTTCCTACCAATAGTCTAACCAACCTAGTTATATCGATAGTGCTGACGACACAGTGACCCGAATTCCTAGAATATCCCTTTTCGCTGAATTATTTTATACTATATCTTTCTCGTTTCTATTCTTTTCTTATCATTTCTCTCTTATCTTTTTATCTCCGTAGTTTAGTTGAAATAATTTAAAACCCCATTTTGTGACATTCCGACAGACCAATTTAAACAGATACTTAGCAATTTAGCCTCCCTGTGGAGATCGACCCTACTTACCGCTGACTTCCGTTAATAGTACTTAGGTTATTATTTTTGGTACTGAAACGACGGTAGCCCAAACCACCAAAAATTGCATGAAATTGGATCATATATTACATAAATCGTTATTTCATGTGACATACGATGTCAATTTAGCCGTCATTTTATTCATATTCACTTAAATTTTTGTTCACTTAAAATAAATCTAAAATAAATGATGAGATTTTTTTTTTTTTTTGGGTAACGAGGGAACCCGCAGCCGCTACCTTCGGTGTGCACTAGGTAAACCCTCGGCTATATGTAATAGCCTGCAAACCACATACACCAGGTAAGCCTCCCGAGGAGGGTGATTGGCTCGAAGTCTATTTAGGCATGGACTCGAGCCAAGAATGCTCTACAAGATTTTGCTCTTGAGGAGGCTTGAACCCGGGTCTCCTGGGAATTTCACCCAAGTTTTAACCACTAGACTCCACCCTTGCGGGCAAATGATGAGATCTTTATCTTAATTAAAATTGAGGTTAGTCTTTCTAGATCAATTGACTATGAACCCCTTGTTCGTCGGTGGGAATATTGGAAATATTACTCTCTGTATGGATCCCTTCTACCCCGGGTAAGTAGTGCATATTGATTTAGTTGAACTCGACATTATAATTAAAACAGTGTTAGATTATAATGGACTATGAGTTAGATTTGAGAAATTTATCGACCGAGAGTTCTAAGGTAGAACTAGTAAGTGGTTGGCTTACCAATTTAGAGAAGTTGGGTCTTGGGATCGTTTATGTAATCCAATCGCGAGAGGTCGATTACATAAATGTTTAAGTCATTGTTAAAACCATTTACATTGACTTCAATTATTCGATGTTTTTTACTCACTATCTCTTTTTCGCAGTGTAGATAATTATAAACTATTGTTAAAATGACTGACCGTGACGTTAATACTGGACCTTCTGCTACACTCACCCGTGAGTCATGGCTCCGATCATTTATGGACAATATTAATCAATCCACTCGACTGAAAAATGATGGGAGCAACTTTGTTGATTGGGAGGCATCATTACGGAATGTTGTCGTCGCAGATGGCAAGCTCAAGTATTTAATTGAGTCAATGCTAGCTGAACCCACCGCGAGGACTGGAGCCCAACGAGCTTCATACGATGAGTTTGCTCATGAGGCCAGTGCGATTAAGAACGTGAGCAAACTCATTTCTCAAGGTGCAAATAAGATTTTCACCACCCTAACTAACGAATTCTCGCAAGCTCCGAGAATCATTAAGTATGACTGCGTTGTTCGTTTCTTTGAGACGAAACTCCAAAAGGGCCAATCTGTTAGCCCACGCATTTCTCAATATGATTGAGAATGTCGAAACATTGGAGGAATTATAGTGCAAGATCAATGAGGATATCATCATTGACCGCATCCTTCACTCTCTTTATTATGGGTTTACCCAATTTAGGGTGAACTATTATATGAAAGACATGAAGAAAAGTCTTCATGAGCTCCACTCTCTACTCGTGCAAGCAGAGAAGGATCTTATTTCGAGTGGGAGTCAAAATCGGGATGTCCTAATGATCAAGTCAAAAGGAAAGGGAAAGGCTCCGACTGACTTAAATTTTAAGATGTCATCTTGTGGGAAAACATATGTACACTTCCCAATACATAATTGTAGGTTTATAACGAAATTATAAATTACGATTTATAGTCATAAACGAATATGAAATGGAAAAGTGCTACGGGGTTTTTGTGTGATAAGGGTATGCCCCAAAGATTAAAGGGGAAATTTTATCGTACGGCAATTAGACCGGCCTTACTTTACGGCTCGGAGTGTGGGGCCGTGAAGCAGTGTCACATTCATAAGATGAGTGTGGCAGAGATGCGTATGTTGAGGTGGATGTGCGGCCATACAAGGAAAGACCGGTTAAGGAATGAGGTGATTAGAGAGAAGGTAAAAGTGGCCCCAATAGAGGACAAGATGATAAAAAACCGACTAAGATGGTTTGGCCATGTGAGAAGGAGACCTATGGCTGCACCAGTTAGGAGGTTGGAGACCTGGGGTGCCGAAACGGTTGCTAGGGGTAGAGGGAGACCTAAACAAACTTGGAGAAGAGTGATTGAACACGATATGAGATTTCTCGGGCTTCAGGAGGGGATGGTGATGGAGAGGGCACTATGGAGGGATATGATACATGTGGACTTCTAGCCTTTGATGTTTTTATTAAGTTTTCTAAAAAAAAAAAAAATTATGTTTGGATTTGTTACACTTTTTCCTCCAAAACTCTTATTTTAATTTTTACTTCGTTTCTCAAAATCACTTTAAACTTTATTCTTGATTTATTTTTTTGGGTTTTTATACATGTGATAAGTTCAATTTAAAATTTATAAAGCCCCTTTGCCTTCCATTTTTTTGTTTCACTCCACTTCCATTTTTTTCTTTTCCTTCTTTTTTCTCTTGTGGAGATGAGAGTTCACTCATGACGGTTCCAAGGGATGATTCATGTCAGCCGACCCCAAAACATTTTGGGACTAAGGCTCTGATGTTGTTGTTGTTGTTGTAGTCATAAACGAATCATAGGAAACAAAGATAAGGATCAAGAATCAACCTTTGGTCCCTGCAATAAGGCTTAAGAACAGTTATAAAAGTAGATATCCTCCTAATTGTTACACCCAAGACGCTCTTAGAAATGCCTTTTCTTGAACTAGAAACTGGAAAATTACTAAGTAATTTTATGTAAGATGAACAATTGAGAGAGGAAGAGGGAGGATGAGAATTGGGATGCGTGTGTGTGAGCAATGAGCCGTGTATTTATTGTTGGCAAAAGTGTCCTCGACAATAGTGCGATCACATGATTTTATTATTTATTATAAAATCGTAAAATCTCATATATATATATATATATAATATATATATATATATATATATATATATATATATATATATATATATATATATATATATAAATATATATACATATATATATATATTTATATATTGAATACGGAAGGGATGATATATTATTAAGTCGACTGATCGTCATTTACCGATAAAAAGTTTGACATTTCCGTCATATGATGGTGGTGATTAGTTGATCCCCTATGGTCACAGCTAAAGGATGTTACCCGAAATTGTTAAGATTTATAATTCGTATACGATATGAATTTATTAATGCCCTAATATGAACGAGATAGATGAGAGGTATGTTTCTCATAATATATGATTATATGTTATTCGTTAATGATAAACTGAGTAATTATTTTATGATCGATAAAAGTAATCGTTTATTTTATCGGTAAAGGGTTATCGAATAGTATTGATTATAATATAGTTGTGAATCACGATTGATAAATATAAAATGACGATTTTTATGAAATAAATTGGTAATTTGTACTTAAATGTTAAGTATTATTTAGGAAATATGAAATTGTATTTAAATTGGTTAAATACATAGTTTAAATTGCCTAATGTCATAATTCATGTGATATGTCACACATGTGACATTTTACATTTGACAAATTGTAAAACTTAAAATTGAACCCATTTTATGTAGTATGGGTGCCGTGTATTTTGAGTGTGTATGGGTAATTCATGTTATGATTATTTCTTATTATGAATAAGATAAATAATCATTACCTAAATATGATTAGGCTTACACTAGAAGTGACTTAAGCTTATGGGTAAGACAAAAAGCAAATTTGGTCTTCCCCATTACATGCATGTGCCGTGTGCACACTAGAGAAGAGAAGAGTCGTTCTCTTCTCTATATATTACATGCCTCATACACAATTCATTAGTTAGTCATTTTCTTGTAAAATCCTCACATTATCTAAAATTCTCTCTAGAATTTTATAAGTTCAAAATAAATAATAGGAAATATGATAGAGTATTATTTGTAATATTAGGCTATTACTACTTTAATAACAAGATTATTATTAGTAGTAATTTCGGGTTCATCTTGGGTACCACTTGGGAGGACATCTATACTTGGAGTCTCGGATTTCATCCCGTTTTATAGCTCAAGAACGGTTTTTGGTAGGAGACCAAAACCGTGCCCTAGTGCCATTTCCGCAATGTGAGATTTCATTTCTTTTATCTTGCATGCAGAAGATCCGAGTTTATTTTATGATTTAAATAAAACGTAACATATAAGATATGTAAATTATTTCTGGAAATTTGATTTCCTTCAAGATGTATAGAGTAGTATATAGGCTAGCAGAGTTCTATTCCAAGTATACTACGAAGATTAACAAACAACCATAAGATGAGATTTCTCAAATCGGTATTTGAGTCCTCCCGAATTCCTCCCATCCTTGTAACCAACTCGTTCCACTCGTGTGCGTGTGAACCGTGACATCCCATGCGTGGGTTGTTGCTCAGTCGGTTATTATCCTCTTCTGTATATAATGTTTTATCTGTATAAATCGCTAATTATATAAAACCGTTTATATTTAACTAAATTATTTAATCGTTATTAAATAATTACATTATATACATCAATTAAATATAACATTTTATATTTAGTTAGGAATTAAAATTTTAATTCGTCTCAGCTAATATTATTTAATCAGTATTAAATAATCTCATCATTATTACATTGACTAACCGTTTAGTCGTAGAAGGTATCAATATGATTATATTTTCATTTAATCATATCTCTCAGATTACATCCTCTAGGTGTGACTTTTAGGGACCAGTTGATTACCGTCATCGGTATGACAATAACGTCAAACTTCTAGCAAGCCAACCGTTATCGATAAACGTGAATCAACTGATTAAAATACAAAGTATACCCTGTGAACCTTTACGAGATTTATTCATGTTGTCGCACTAACTGTGAAGGACACTAGCTCCAACACATCTTTCAAGCGCTCGGGCCAGTTAAAGGCAAAGAGTGGGCCTGGTGAGACCAATAGCTCAAAGATCAAGACTAAGAGCAAGGGAACGATATACTGTGCCACCATTGCCACCAGTTTGGCAATTGGAGGTGGAACTGCCCCAATTACCTTGAGGATATTAAAGCTGGACGTGTGACGCCCACAGGTATATCTTCATCTATTCACGTGATTGAAATTAATGACGCTAATTCTGCAACTTGGGTATTTGATACTGTTTGTGGTTCTCATTTGTGTAATCATTCACATGGGCTAAGGGACGTGCGACATCTAGCAAAAAGCGAGATTGATTTTCGAGTTGGAAATGGAGCACGAGTTGCTGCTGTTGCCGTTGGAACTTATGCACTTAAACTCCCTAGTGGATTTATTTAGCAATTAAATAATTGTTATTTTATCGTCATCATCACCCTCACTAACTTGCAACGACAACAACAACAACTCATGCTCTATTTCCAACTCGAAGATCAATCTCGCTTTTTGCTGGACCCGTCGCACGTCCATCAACCCCTGTGAATGAGTACAGAATTGAGAACCATAACCAGTTTCAAATGCCCAAGTTACAGAATTAGCGTGATTGATTTCAACCATGTGAATAAATGATGATATACCTGTGCGCGTCCCACATCCATCACTAATATCCTTAAGGTACTTGTGCAGTTCCTCCTCCAATGCCCAAACTGGTCGCAATGGTGGCACTGCATATCGTTTCCCTTGCTCTTAGTCTTCCTCTTTCCCTTTCACTGGCCCGAGCGTTTAAAACATGGCTTCTTAATATTTAAATCAGCTGGAGCCTTTCCCTTCCCCTTAGACTTGATCATTAGAACATCCCGCTTTTGGCTCCCACTCAAAATAAGATCCTTCTCTGCTTGCACGGGTAGAGAGTGAGGCTCATCATGAAGAGAGTGGAGGATGCAGTCAATGATGATATCCTCATAGATCTTGCTCTATAACCCCTCCAATTTTTCGACATTCTCAATCATATTGAGAATGTGTGGGCTAACAAATTGACCCTTTTGGAGTTTCACCTCAAAGAAACGAACAACGCAGTCATACTTAACGATTCTCGGAGCTTGCGAGAATTCGTTAGTTAGGGTGGTGAAAATCTTATTTGCACCTTGAGTAATGAAGCGGCGTTACAAATTGGATTCCATTGCATAAATCAAGACGTTTTTAATCACACTAGCCTCACGAACGAACTCGTCGTATGTAGTTCGTTAGGCCCCAATCCTCGTGGTGGGCTCAGCGGGCATGGGCTCAATCAAATATTTGAGCTTGCCATCGGCGACAACAATATTCCGTAATGATGCCTCCCAATCAGCAAAGTTGCTCTAATTATTTTGAAGTCGAGTGGACTGATTAATCTGGTCCATAAATGATCGAAGCCATGATTCACGGGTAAGCGTGGCAGAAGGACTAGCATTAACGTTACAGTCACTCATTTTAGCAAAGATTTATTATTATCTACAATGCGAAAAAAGAATAAAGTAAGTAAAAAACATCGAAAATAAATTGTCAATGTAAACGGTTTTAACAATGACTTAAAACATTTATGTAATCGACCTCTCTCAATTGGATTACATAAACAGTCCGAAGACCCAACTTCTCTAAATTAGTAAGCTAACCACTTAGCTAGTTCTACATTTAGAACTCTCGGTCGGCAAATTTCTTAAATTTATCCCATAGTCCATTATAATCTAACACTATGTTAAACAATAATGTTGAGTTCAACTAAATCAATATGCACTACTTACCCAAGGTAGAACGGGTCCATACCGAGAGTAATCTGTCCAATATGCCCACCGATAAACAAGGGATTTCTAGTCAATTAACCTAGAAAGACTAACCTCAATTTTAATTCAGAGAGAGATCTCATCAAGCCATCATTTATTTTAGATTCATGTTAAGTGAACAAGTGAAAAAAATTTATAAGTGAATAGGAATAAATGATAACTCAACTGACATCGTATACCGCATAAAATCACGAAATATATGCTATATTACCCAATTTCATGCAAATTTAGGTGGTTTGATTTCGGCGGAATATGATGATATGCAACAATTTTAAAGAAGTGATGAATAAATAAGTGAAGAAAACAAGCCAAATAATCAAATCCTAGTGTGACATATCAACCTAGAGATTACAACTTTGGAATCCAATCACATTGGACCTGGGAAGCTTGGTGGAAACTCGAGTCTTGTGATGCATCAACGAGGTCCCTTGAACGTCTTCTAAACTCCTCTTTAAAGTCTTCTTTTGAAATAAATTACATTACATAAAATTACATAGCCAAAATACTATTAATTACATTCTATGTAAAAAAACGGAAAAAACGAAAGAAAAGGAGATATGAGATCGCATTAATTACATCACCGATTACTTTTTTCCATCATTACGAAAAAGCAATCAAAACTAAGGCCACACTAGATTACATTACATTCCTAGCGCTTAAAAAAAACATTCATCGAAATAAAATGCAATCATCAAAAATATAAATGTAAAACATTTACAACGCAAAATATTTATCCAAACCACCTTTAAATAATTTATAATATGTGAAAATTTCCGTAAATTCTCACATAACCAATCGTATATGCCATACATATACCATAATCCATGATTAATTCAAAATATCGTATATAGCGAATTAATTTACTATTATTCTAAACAATTTTGAATAATTATTTATCAATTAATAAAATAAAATACAATAAACAATTTACGATATTAAATAACATTAATAAAAGAAGCCAAAAAACAAAACATTTGGCTAACATAGTAAATTACGAAAAAAAGTTTCTAAATTTTTTTTTATATAAAATGGCCTGAAAATCAATCTCAACATTCGAATTTGGCTTAAAATTAAAACATTAACTGACACGCGGTCGTAAACACGGTCAAAGATAAACCTAGGTATAACTAACAGAAGCTTGTGGTAGTAGGGTCGAATCCCACAGGGAGGCAGAGTTTTAATCTAAGGTCAGTTCATTGGTCACAAAATTGGGGGGTTTTGTTTGTTTGGTTAACTATCTAATCAAAACAAGAATTAAAAGAACAAGAAGGATTATAAAATTGAGTTTAAACAATTAAAAGGGAAATATGTTAGGAATCGGGTCACCGCGGTAGTTCATGTAATATGAAAATACTAGGTCAGTCAAATCTTTGATAAGGTGGGTAGTGATTATCTCCTTTCGGTCTCACTCCTAGACTCCCCTACCAATCTTTCGATCCAGGAAGGTTAAATTATATTGATTGTCCTAAGCAAGCCTACTCTACCAATCTTTTGATCCAGGCGGAGTTTTACTAGATAAGCCGGTCTCATGCGTGTACTCAATTAACTGGTTTTCTGATTATATTGCTTATAAACAAACCTCGTCACAAAAACGACTAACATGTGAATCCTAAAACATTATTACCGCGATTTCTCTCATCCCAACATACTAAAGGAATTACCTACGCATGGTTTCAGGATCTAAACTAACCATTGAATTATAAAGAAAATACGACATGATGAACATAGAAATAAACTAATAACAATGATAGAAATAAACTAGCACGTAAACAAGGATTAAGGAAGAATAAGAGTTACACTAATAAGGAATAATGGCAGAGAAGATGAACAAGGGATGAACCAGAAAAGTTACTGTGAATGAAAACCTAAAATAATAAAGCTGCTAATTGTGTTTGAGAGTATGAAATTGAAAGATTAGTAAAATGTAAAGTGTAGAATTCTGAATTACAAAAACTCCATCCTCATTAGTGCTTAACCTAGTCCCTTATATAGGGAGATTAGGTTACACTACTAATCTAACTTAGAAAACATAAATGCGGAATCCGAAGTCTTAATTGAGTTGCTCGATCGAGTTCCAAGTTTACTCGATCGAGCTCTTCTAGCTCCAAAGTTCTCGATCGAAGCCTCCACTCCTTCGATCCCACTGCCTGCATCTGTGCTTTCCTCGATCGAGTATGATACCACTCGATTGAGGCTTTCCACTACAAAATCACTTCGATCAAGTGTATCACAAAACTCGATCGAAGGTTTATCAGTTGAAGTTACTCGTTGTTGTCCCAGTTGCTCCTGTTCTTGGTTTTCCTTCTGGTTTAGGCTCTTTTCCTTTGATAATTGCACTCCCGAGGTTCTGAAGTTCCTTGTTCAAGTTCCATCCTCTAAAAATAGCTTGCTTATTGTGACAGATTGGCGTGGTTTTTGCGACTTTCGCATACTTTCCTGCAAAATGAGAAAAAAGACACAAATAAGCGAATTCGGGGCAAAACCGTGCATGAAACATGCGTAAATGCCTAGAAATGTGTGCCAAAAGATGCTCAAAAGTGTATATAATATGCACTCATCATTAACCATGCTACGCAATCCGGTTTAGAATGTTGTTTACAGTCGAAAAACACTATTTTTTCAACGAAATCCGACAGTCAGACCTGATAATAAAAGTTTTACGACTGGAAAAAAACACGTGAAAAATACCTCGTCTAAATTTTTACGTTTTTTTTTGTAAGATTTAAAAATCAAGAAAATGAAGATTCGATTTAACATCATATGTAAAATCAAGAACGTACATATTAAAACAATTTTGAAGCATATGCTCTGATACTACTTTTAAGAAATATCTTATATTTCATAATGAGATTAATCGTATTTATAACACCCCAAGTTAGAGAAGCTGAGTTGTGAATCAACTCGGGCCTCGCCCGAGTAGGTGACACTCGGCCGAGTATATGTTGGCCGATTTTATGATACTCGATCGAGCTCATTAAGTCAGTAGCTGAGTTGCGAGTCAACTCGGCCGAGTAGGTGGTACTCGGCCGAGTGCTTCGTACTCGGTCGAGTGTTTCTTTTCCAGACGTCAAACCACGGTTATTATAAATTTAATCCGAGGGTTAATAAATCATTTTAACCCTAATTAGAAAGTTAAGCAGAACCCTAATCTTCTCATTCCTCATTTCTCATTCCTCATTTCGTAATCCTTCAAGTTTAGTAGCAAGTCTAGTCTCGTCGGTCATCTACCTAGTCCGTATATCACCAAGTATGCGTATATCTACCGCTTTGTATCATAGTTGTGGTTATTCAGTAAGTAATTAGAAATTGTGTAATCCCTAGAAGGAGGATTCGTAGAAGAGCGTTGGTAGGAGGAACGGGTCTTTCTTGCTGTTCCGCTTGAGGTAGGGTTTCCGTACTCAGTACTGCATGAGAATGTAGTGACGATGTTTTATTAAGATTGTATTACTATGTATGGCATGATGTATGAGATTCCAATTGTAACGTGTGGGACCGTTGCGGGGAACGGATCCCACTCCTATGATCGCTCTGAAGGAAAACGTGAGTCATACTAACAAATCCTAATAATTTAGTCTTACTAATTATATAGTTAGAATTAATCTCATATTAATTTATATTCAAGATCTTATGCATGCAAAGGAAATGCGAAAATAATAAAGAATCGGATTCTTACACTTGGTCCGAAGGTATGCTAGGACGATCCTCCAAAAGCAACCAAGTAAGCTTGCCTCCAATATGAAACACCAAGACCTACCCTTAAAACGGACCAAAAACCGAACCCCGACTAGGAGACGGAAATAGGTTTCAAAACCGAGTACTAATAGTATAATTAGTATATTAGAAAAATATTATATAAATAATTTTTATGAGGTTTCTTGAATTTTCTTACACTAGAAAATTTTGCATGAAGATTAGTTTTAGAATAAGTGAATGATCACATATATAAAGAGAATGGGTTTGGTTGGGGTGGGCATGTGAGCCGTGTAAGAGAAGCATGGGGAAGGGTTTAATCCTTTTCCATGCACACATGCACATAGTGAAGTCATATCACACTATGATCTAATTATTACAATTATAAGATAAAAATATCATATACAATTATAACTTTTATTGTCAATTTACACGGTACACTAAAACGTAAAATGGACCTTCATTTAACGATTTATAATTTGTACAATTTACTAATTATGTAACATCTTATGTGACATAATAATTGTATTAATTTAAAATATATATTTATCATATAAATCATATTTCTAATTTAATTAAATCATATTTAATAAATTATTTAGTAATTCGAAATTACTGTCCCAACATGTGGTTATCGTAATAATCGTCAATAAGATATATTAACAACGTTTGTTATAACCAAGAACTATTCATAATACTAATTTCGATATTTCTAAAATATCGATTAATATTTGACAATTGACACATTTCAATTTCAAATATAAATCTTACTTTAAGATTCAACCTCTGATTTCTCGATATACGGTTTTAAGAATATCGATCAATTCGTATCCTATACAATTAATCAATATATGTTTAAGGGGTTAGTCCTAAAGGTGTGACCTAAAGGGATCAACTGACCACCACCGTCATACGACGGTAATGTCAAACTCTAGTCAGCCAATCATTACCGATTAATGTTGGTCAGTTGACTATATCAAATATCGGATCTTCCCTTGCATATTCATTTCATAAGACTTATGACAATGACTTTTATCACTGTCGTGATCGCACTATTGTTGAGGACACATTTCCCAACAATCTCCCACTTGTCCTCGACAAGTGTGCGTCACCAATTCTCTTGTCCTATTACGTCATCTCCCACTCAATGCAAGGTGTCTTCCAGGTCGTACTTGCATTTGATTATATCTTGAGCGGTTTTCTCGATCTGGAGATTTAACTGCTTTGACCAGAATTATCTACCATAGATACCTTTCGAGCGTGGCCACGCATGTTCAGTTAAACTTCTCCTCGAGTGGCCCTGAGATTTAAGACAACCCCGACGAGGGACTGGAGAATTCCTATCCTAATGTTCCCTTCGACTAACACAGTCCATCATGACCCAAAAGAAGCCCATTTGACCCCCTTTAACGGTTGATCGTAGAGCAAAAATCAAAGTCAATCTGAGGCTGTGTCACCTTGGGCGAATAGTCTCAAGTCTAAGAATCGACTCGTCTGAATAATATAGTAGCTCTCGCCACGACCAGGCTAATTATAAAATTTCCATAACTCTATAAGCGGTCACTTAATGGCCGACAGAGTGTTACACAGTATGCCTATGTGATCGACTAGTCATCCCATATGACTCTATGACATTTGAACTTACCATCAATCGCCTCACACTCTAGTCGCTTCGAGACGTCACCTCATATAAGCGACTATGAGCTATACTAAGTTAATCCAGTTCACTTATGGGGTTCAAAATTGTCTCTTACAACCCATTTGGATTTCACTAAGTATATAATAATTGTGAGTTAATAATAACTCAAACGATAAGAGTGATAGTTGAGTGCGAACAGTCAATACGATATTACTGCTCCACATAAAAAATCTTTGATGCTCATACATCAATTTGTATTAATGGTTTGCTATGTGAATATACCATATGTTCACATATTTAAACCTACAAATTTCGGTTTCCTTTTGACTCATATTATCTCGTATAATATGATCTTAATCAAGTACATTCAAGTCTTTATACTCGACTCGAGTCTCCTTACCTTAAGGAAGCTCCCACTGTTTTCTTAAAACTCATGATATGTCATCCTTATGAACATAGTCATACTGTACTAGAATTCATATTGTATTTTACCTAGATTCGATCCACTAGTTCTCCTCGAGAACTTATATCGAAATAAGGTTTTGTTTCGACTTTTGGCATTTTAATCAAGGTTATATGAATCAACATTTTCATATCTTGGATTCATATCAAAACCTTGTAAACTAATCGGTGACGTTTCATTATCATATAATAAACTCACTCATGATTAATGTTCTCAACATACATTCATCTAGAATTGAAACCTCATATTCTTTAACTTTTAAAGAATCACCATTCTCTCTTAATGGTAGGTTCCATTTCTTTAATAACATTTCTCCTACTGAATTTCGTATCACTATCTTATAGTTTAATAACTCCCACTATCTTCATAGTGTTTTGGTAACATCTTCAAACATCTTCTCAACTCTTAATGAACATTTCATTTTGATTTACTTCAAACATCTTCTCAACTCGTTATGAACATTTCATTTTTCATTTTCCTTCCCACGGAAAGAACTTCTATTATCACGAGAATGGGAGATGATTTCTCCTCTATTATCTTTATAAAACAGAAACATTAACATCATGGAAACGATTTCCTTCCGTTAACACTCGCGGTTCCCTTTGTCCTCTCTGGGAACTAATGACAAAATATGGAACATTTCCTTTTGTGTCCTCGCGTAGTTTCTTCTGTGTCCTCTCGTAGTTTCTTCTATGCAATCTCTTATAGTTCTTCTTAAGGACTCCTTATAGGACTCTTCTCTAAGATCCTATGTTTATTTCATTGGTTTTCGGGCGTAGAATTTCTCCCACTCTATCCTTTAAAATAACCGTTATTTAAGTAGGATAGCATTTTCGCCCGTCAACAATGTATTGGATAAAGAATTATATGAGTTGTGAGACATTAGTACTCTCATTCGTTTAAGGTGATCATCTTATAATGAACTGCTGTTCTTATATATTTTTGAATTTGAAGTATTTCACGGGATGCAATCTCGTTTTTAAGTAAGTCGAATTACTTTTATAATGATCCTATCATTGCAATTGTACGGTGACTCATTCAAGGTACCTTATTTACGATCTATGAAAATCGTATCAACTCATGTTATGTATCATAAAAGCATTTTAAAACACCAACATGTTTGATTAAGAACAAAAGGATGACTTGGGTTGAAAACCAAGTCACCAATATTACAATCATTGTTTCAACAAGATTCTTGTCACACAGAAATACAAAGTTCTTAAATTAAAATGCAAACTGAAAGAAGACATCAAAATGAAAATTTAGAGCCAAGCTCTTTATGTCTTCAATCTTGGATGCTACCATAGCCATCCATGGAAGGAACTTCAAGCATCCTTCTCCTTCTCCTTGCCCTTGTCTTTGGTAGTAGCCCTTTAAAACAATTTATAAACGGGTAAGAATCAATAACTTGTATCAATATACAAAAATTGATGAAACAACATGAATTAGACGAGAATTAATACCTACTGCAAGAACCTTTCCGGCTTTGAGTTCATGGAGATACTTCGGGAAATTGCGCTTCCAATGCCCCATCTTAGTGCAATAATGGCACTTGTCTTCAACCTTTGACGACGACGAAGAAGAAGCACCTTTCGTAAAAGTCTTCTCCTTAGGAGATGCGGGTTTGAAGGCTTTGACATTTTTACCCTTGTTAGCCTTGCGCTTAAACTTCCCCTTGCTTTTCCTCTCGATATTTAGGACATCCTTCGTGGAACTCTCATTAAGTCCCATATCTCCCTCTGCTTGGACTAACATCTTATGTAACTCGTCCAATGAGGTTTTTTGATTACGCATGTTATAATTTACCCGAAATTGAACATACGATTTCAGTTTGTTGAGGGAGTGAAGGATTTTGTCAATAATAAGCGAGTCGGGAACATTTACCCCTTGCAACTTCAAGGTTTCGGCTAGCTCAACCATTTTGAGCACATGAGGACTAATCCTTTGACCTTCCTTTAAGGTCAAATCAAAGAAGGCGGAGGCCGCCTTATATTGGATTACCCTAGGAGCTTGCGAAAACATGGTCGCAATTCTAGTATAAATCTCATTAGCCGTGGCTAGCTTAATCATTCTTCTTTGGAGATCCGGCTCCATCAAAAATAAAAGAACGTTCTTTAAAGCATGTGACTCCTTCATGTAGGTCTCATAGGCCTTACGAGTCGCTTCCGATGAACGAGCACTGGGAGTGGGAGGAGCGGCAATGGTAAGATAACGAGTCTTATCGTCGGCTTCCGCGGCCAATACTAATTGGGCGTCCCAATCTTTGAAATTGGCGCCATGCTTCTCAAGCTTGCAACGATCCATAAAGGACCGAAGCCATGAAACGTGTGGGAGTGGTGGAGCGTTATTTGTCATTGATGATAGAAAGTCGAAAATGAACTACAATAAAATTAAAGGAATTAAAACACAATTATCGTTTTTAATAATTAAACTTGTAAATTTTAAACAAGTTAAACATCTACTTAATGATCTCTTACCCAATTAAGTAAATGATCCCGAGACCCAAATACACACTAACTCGGGCACGGTTTAGCCGATACATCCCTCATTAATATGACTCGCTAGATTAACCCCTTAATCGATTCTACTTTTAGAACTCTCGGTCGATAAAATTACACTAATTCTTATCTTAGCCCGAACTTATTACAACTACGGTGGCTCGAATACCTTCGTCGAGATCAACCAAATTTCGAGAACGTAAAACAATTACCCCACTTCACCAACGTAATAAGGTTTGCACCCCGGTTTAGCCGAGCCTACTCCCTTATGAAGAAGATCCTTCGCGGGTTCTTTACTATTTGGTAAGGCTATGTTTCGTTTTTTAAATAACGTAAGAGATCTTGTCAATTTATTATCTATCTCCTTTAAGTGAACTAAGTCGGTGAATTATCGATAAATTGATTGACACGGTCGATAAAATCGATGGAATGCATGAGTTTGAATGACGATTTGGCTATGCATGCAAACAAGATAAGCATAAATAAAAGCATAAAAATTAAAAGTATAAATAAACCATAGTATGGCCTTTCCTAAAATAGAAAATTTAAATGTAAAATACAAATTCGGAAACCAACTCATTTGGTCCCTTGAACTTCACACGCGGCACGCAACCCAAGGCAAACTCCGTTTTGGTCGGAACTCCTTTCCGAAATGGCACCGTCTTCAAGGATCTCCGGAATTACTAATCATTACAAATTTTCTATCTATTTTATACATTATAAAATAAAACAATAACATTACGGGAAATACCGATTAAAATCTAAGGCCATACTAAGTAAATTACATAATTCAAAATTACGTAAATAAATTATGACATTCATAAACAATAATTAAATATGCAATGCTTATGTAAAATGCAAAACCTAAGCCAAATCGTCCTATTTAAACACGTTTGAAATATCGTTATTCGTAATAACACGGTTTTATGGAATAACATGATTTAAACAATTTTAAAATCACTAATCACTCTATGAATCACTATTCACGATTTAGTCAAGTTTCCTAACACATTTTAGGATTCAAAATTTAGTCTTACTCAATTTTCAGTATGTTCGGTATTAATCGGTTTTACGGGAAATAGCATTAAAATAATCAAACGAGTCATAAAAATTTCGAAAATTCAAAATCCAAAATTTTGAACATACTGAAAATTTTCTAAAATTTCAGATCCTTAAAATTTAAATATTTTCGAAATATACTATTTATTTCGTAAAATAGCCGTGTAAAATGCATAATTAATCGAAAAATTCAAAACTTCTTCAAAAATCATGCAATAAAAAACCAATTATAATTTTTACATATTCCTAGACACTCAAAGTGACTGAAAATGCAGAAAAATCAGACTAAAAACACTGTTTAAGGTCTGAAAATAAAATATGACTCAAACAATTTTCAATTTTTCAACTTTAACTTTTAAAATTAAAAATTTAAAATCCAGAAACTTTTGGCAATAAATAAAAATATTTTTATAATCATATCTAATATGACTAATATGGGTGAATTGTTCGGACCATTTTAGCAACTTTTACTATTTTTAATATATTGTGTCACATATTACTCGATTTTACCGATTAAAATCATTTCTCATGCAAAATTCGAAATAATGAGCTCAAAAATTACATGAATGCTTGAAATAATATATGTGACACAATATAAATTTTTTATGGTCAAATTCGAACTTAAACTATTTAACCTAAAATATGTCACTAATATTACGATTTTTACACTAAAATCAATATTCATGCAATATTAAAGAAAAACTTCTAAAACATTTATCATATATTATATATATTGCATGTGACATCTAAAAATTTTTTTATAGTTAAATTCATAATATAACTATTTAACCCATATTTATCTCATTTTATGACTATTTAACCTTTAAAAATCATAAACCATGCATAAAACTTCAATAATTTCGAAAATTATATAATCATAATATGTTAAATTCATGTGAGAACATATTTAAAAATCTCGGCCAGAAACATTTTTTAGCTATTTTTCCCATAATAAAACATTTTTAACCGATTTTAAGCATAGATTAAACAATTTAATTACAATATTGAACAATATTATTCCATAAATCATCAAAATGACTTAAAACAATTTTAAGACCAGAAAGTATAAATGCATTAAGATTTTCGTGCATATCCTATATGTACTAATCCTTTTCGTTTTTAATTAAAATCGTATTTTCTCGCAAAAACGTAAAAAAAAACGAGTTGCATGCAAGCAACCTAATGCTCTGATACCACTTGAAGGAAAACATGAGTCATACTAACAAATCCTAATAATTTAGTCTTACTAATTATATAGTTATAATTAATCTCATATTAATTTATATTCAAGATCTTATGCATGCAAAGGAAATGCGGAAATAATAAAGAATCAGATTCTTACACTTGGTCCGAAGGTATGCTAGGACGATCCTCCAAAAGCAAGCAAGTAAGCTTGCCTCCAATATGAAACACCAAGACCTACCCTTAAAACGGACCAAAAACCGAACCCGGACTAGGAGACGGAAATAGGTTTCAAAACTGAGTACTAATAGTATAATTAGTATATTAGAAAAATATTATATTAATAATATTTATGAGGTTTCTTGAATTTTCTTACACTAGAAAATTTTGCATGAAGATTAGTTTTAGAATATGTGAATGATCACATATATAAAGATAATGGGTTTGGTTGGGGTGGGCATGTGAGCCGTGTAAGAGAAGCATGGGGAAGGGTTTAATCCTTTTCCATGCACACATGCACATAGTGAAGTCATATCACACTATGATCTAATTATTACAATTATAAGATAAAAATATCATATACAATTATAACTTTTATTGTCAATTTACACGGTACACTAAAACGTAAAATGGACCTTCATTATATGATTTATAATTTGTACAATTTACTAATTATATAACATCTTATGTGACATAATAATTGTATTAATTTAAAATATCGATTAATATTTGACAATTGACACATTTCAATTTCAAATATAAATCTTACTTTAAGATTCAACCTCTGATGTCTTTATATACGGTTTTAAGAATATCGATCAATTCGTATCCTATACAATTAATCAATATATGTTTAAGGGGTTAGTCCTAAAGGTATGACCTAAAGGGATCAACTGACCACCACCATCATACGACAGTAATGTCAAACTCTAGTCAGCCAATCATTACCGATTAATGTTGGTCAATTGACTCTATCAAATATCGGATTGTCCCTTGCATATTCATTTCTTAAGATTTATGACAATGACTTTTATCACTGTCGTGATCGCACTATTGTTGAGGACATATTTCCCAACACGATCTCCGTGGGACCCCCCACGGGGATGATGTTCACATTTATGGTCTAGGTACCCCTTGCTGCGGTAAGTAGGGAGATTGGTGTGGGACTAAAGGTCACCACGACAGATGTAGATGGCGGTAACGGTATTATAATGAATATTGTGAATTATGTATCTAGATGTGTAGCCGTCTTATTGTATAGTTGCTGACACATGATGGTGTTTACTGTGTTAATCCATGTAATAGTAAGCAGAGTCTCAGGTATACTGATGAGTCTTTCTTGCTGGCTTGGGAGGAGGGATCACCAGTTTTTTAGGGTCTCGAGTCTTAGCTTCTGCATGAACAATATTTACTTTTGTTATAGTTTTGGCAGAAAATTGTATTGCTTTGTTACTCAGTACTATCGTTATCTATAATAAAGTGTTGGAATTGTTTATCTTATACTGTAACTTAGGAAACTGAGATTATGACGTCTTCATGATCTAATGGTCCTATTTTAAAGGCCTTGGACTATGAGGGTGTTACAAATGGTATTAGAGCGACGATCTTGGCACCTAAACCAATGAAGCCAATGAACCTAGGATGTGTCTTAAATAAAATGAACCCTAAGTGTTAGGTGGTAAGGCTATCGCAAAGGTTTGGGAGACGTCTCGGAACCGCAAAACTTGCTTACACCATAGCACTTGGCCACTAAGGGTAGAATATGATGTATGCATGTGTGGTGTGTAGTTGATTATGTCTCAAGTTTAGGATTTATAGAATCGGCAAGGGTGAAATCAGTTCATGAATAGTTACTATGTTATGTCACTCGGTCGAATGGGGAATGCTCGACCGAGCGGGGGACACTCGACCGAGTAAGAGGTACTCGGCCGAGTGTGAGGTACTCGTCCGAGTATGAGATACTCGGTCGAGCATGTGATGATAGACCGGTCAGAATTAGTTCGGTCGAGTTAGAAGAACTCGACCGAGTAGGGGTAATTCGGCCGAGTTACAGGTACTCGACCGAGTAGTAAGGAATCGGCCGAGTGCGGTGTACTCGACCGAGTGGTTGATGTTAATAACTATTTTCTTCTTTTGGACTTTCTGTTTTATGGGTCGTAGGCTGCGTGCTTGCGTTTGCTTCTTTCATTCTTATTAGTATTCGATCGCCCCCAAAATAGCAACTCCTCTGGACCCACCACCCAATACGACTCCGGCTATGATCTGGGCCGCTTCTATCTCAATTGAGGAGATGGCTCAGATGATCGAAAGCCATGAGACCCTGACTATTGCAGTCAGAAATTTTGAGAGAGCTCGGGCACCGCAAGTGAAGGCCCGTGACATGAGTAATGCTATGGCCCGTTACAGGCCTACTATGTTCGACGGTGTGGGGACACCGGGTCTGCTGGAGGACTGGCTGCGAGATATGAATAGTGTATTTGAGGTAGTCAACTGTCCGGACAACCTCCAGGTGTACCAGGTTGCATTCTATCTGCGCAGTATGGCAGGGGGTTGGTGGGGTCGTGAGAAGGGGAAGGCTCGGGAACACTTTGAAGAGATGGGGAGGGATCGTGTACCGTGAGAGGCCTTCAAGGCTGTCATGCAATGTGAGTTTGTACCAGAGCACGTTCGTAGTAGGTTGAGGGAACAGTTCGACAACCTCTGCATGACTGAGGAGATGACGGTCTCCGAATACTACATATAGTTCAACGACTTGGCTCGTTAGGTAGAGGAGATGGGGATGACCCCTCAGGCTCTTGCGCTTCGATTCAAGAAGGGACTGACTGTTGGGATCATGGAGAGACTGCCTGCGGGAACAACTTCTAACCTCAAGGAGGTCTGTGAGAGAGCAGGACATGCTGAGAGGTTGGCTGATCTGGCCAAGGAAGCTAGGGAGATGTGTGGTGAGAAGAGGAAGTCGGAGGGAGACAATGCTGGGGCTGGGCAGAAAAAGGGGAATTTTGGTCAAGGCTGTTCTTACTCTACGGGTGCTGAGGGGGAAAAAGGGGTCGCAGCTACAGCGACACTCATGTGACCAAATGCTTCAACTGCGGTGGATCAGGGCATAAGAGGTTTGAGTGCAAGAAGTTTGGGGGAGGCAACTATCAGGGACCTTCCCAGGCTTCTCAAGGCTATGGGAGCAGCCGTCCAGCTGGTTCGTGGGGTAACCAAAGTAAGCAGAGTTACAGTGGATACAACGGTCAAGGAGGCTATCAGAGACCTTACGAGGGGCTAGTCAGGCATCAGCGGCGAAGCCTACCTCGTCTGCGACTACAGTGGAGGGTGAGGGCCAGAAGAATAGCGGTAAGCTATTCGCGATGGGGAAGCAGGCTGCAGCTGACGACGCGCATGTTGTGACCGGTAATTTTCTTATTCATGGTTGTCCGAGTTTCGTTCTGTTTGATTTTGGGGCAACCCATTCCTTTGTGTTTGTAAGTTATGCTAAGAGTTTAGGGCTGGAGTCGTTTGAGTTAGCTAACGATGAGGTATTCATACCTTCGGGGGAGTCGGTTGTATGTCGAAAGGTGTACAAGAGAGTATCATTTGTAATAGGTCAAGTAGACTTTTCTATTGATCTTTTCGAGTTTTCTTTAGATGGTTTTGAGGTAATAGTAGGGATGGACTGGTTAGGGCAGTATAAGACTACCATTGACTGTCATAAAAAGAAGGTGACGGTGAGGGGTGCCAAAGGGGTGAGAGTGTCGTATAAGGGTTTCGTCGTCAGGCCTAAGGTCAAGTCTAATACTAGTTATAGCCTTGAAGTCATACTTGAGGAAGAGGTGTCCTTTGAGTCTTTGCCATGTAATAGGTACCTGAGCTGAGGAGGTGACAACGGAGAGCATTCCAGTTGTGGGGGAGTTGCGAGATGTGTTTTCGGAAGACATTCCTGGGTTACCAGTCAAGCGGGATATTGACTTTAGTGTGGACCTGAAACCGGGTACGAGACCTATTTCAAAGGCCCCTCACCGGATGGGTCCGAAAGAATTAAAGGAGCTGAAGAAGCAACTAAATGATCTGTTAGATAAGGGGTACATCCGACTTAGTGTATCGCCTTGGGGAGCTCCAGTCTTGTTTGTGAAGAACAATTATGGGAGTATGGGGTTTTGTATAGATTACCGAGAGCTGAATCATGTGACAGTGAAAAACCGTTACCCATTGCCGAGGATAGATGATTTATTTGACCAGTTGACCGGAGTCGGAGTATTTTCAAAGATTGATTTGAGGTCGGGTTATCATCAACTGAGGATCAGAGATAGTGATATACCGAAGACCGTCTTAAGGTCTAGGTATGGTAATTATGAGTATGTAGTGATACCGTTCGGGTTGCCAAACACGTCTGCCGTGTTCATGGACTTGATGAACCGCATGTTTAGTCCTTACCTGGACAAGTTCGTGGTGGTTTTTATTGATGACATTTTAGTCTACTCTAAGACTAAGGAGGAGCATGAGGAGCATCTGAGGATCGTGTTGTAGACTCTGATGGACAATCAGTCATATGCTAATTTATCGAAGTGCGAGTTTTGGTTGGATAAAGTAGCGTTTCTGGCTCATGTGATTTCAAAAGAGGGCGTAACAGTGGATTCTAGTAAGATTGAGGCAGTGTCTAACTAAGAGGCACCTAAGAGTGTGGCTGAGGTACGCAGTTTTCTGGGCTTGGCAAGGTACTATCGACATTTCGTTAAGGATTTCTCTAAGATTTCCAGGCAAATGACTGCACTCATGCAGAAGGACAATAAATTCTACTGGGATGGGGAGTGTGAGAAAGCGTTCCAAACCTTAAAGGAACGTTTGACCACGGCCCCTGTCTTAGCTTTGCCAGAGAGAGTGGAAGACTTTGAGGTGTATACTAATGCCTCAAAGAATGGTTTGGAGTGTGTGTTGATGCAGAATGGGAAGGTAATCGCTTACGCGTCGATGTAGCTGAAGTAGTACGAGGAGAACTATCCCACCCACGACTTAGAGTTGGGTGGTGTAGTCTTTGTACATAATATCTGGAGGCCCTATCTGTATGGTGCGACGTTCAAGGTATTTGTAGACGATAAAAGTTTGAAATACATCTTTACCCAGAAGAAGCCTACCATGAGACAAAGGAGGTGGATGGAGTTGATCGTAGACTATGACATGGATATAGTATATCATGAGGGAAAGAAAAGTATAGTTGTCGATGCATTGAGTCGGAAGAGTGTACACTCCCTGTGCACATCAATGTCCTTGATGATGTTTAGGGACAAGGTGAGTCAGATGGGCATCCATGTGATTAGAAAGGGTGATGCGCGTGGTGACCTGACGATAGAGTCAACTTTGTATAATGAAATCAGAGACAACCAGCCGACTGATGCGAAGTTCGCCGAGTGGAGAGCAAAGCTGGAAGCGGGTGGCCCATCGAGGTTTTCCATGAGTGGGGATGAAAGTCTTCGATATGATGGGAGGTGGTACGTTCCGGATTATGCGGAGTTGAGGAAGAGGATTCTGGTTGAGGCTCATTGTGTACCTTATTCAGTGCATCCAGGTGGAGATAAACTCTATAGGGACCTTAAGCTGACTTTTTTATGGCCGGGAGTGAAGAGGGATGTTCCGGAGTTCGTGGCTAGATGTTTGACTTGTCAGAGGGTGAAAGGGGAGCAACACCAACCACAGGGCAAGATTCAGTTATTAGAGGTACCGGAATGGAAGTGGGAGTCTATCTCGATGGATTTCATTGTGGGGTTACCTCGATCTCAGAGGGGTAACAACATGATTAGGGTGATAGTAGACCAGTTAACCAAGTCAGCTCATTTTGTTCCCATAAAGGACACTCGGAGAAAAAATGAGTTGGCCCTAGCCTATAGGAAGAACGTGGTCAGATTACACGGGATTCCTAAGGATATTGTATCGGATCGAGATTCTCGCTTGATCTCGAGGTTTTGGCAAGAGTTGCAGAAGCTGATGGGTACTACCCTGAAGATGAGTACTGCATTTCATCCCGCTACCGATGGGCAGACCGAGAGGACTATGAAGACCTTGGAGGACATATTGAGAGCGTGTGTGATGGAATTTGGGGGTAGTTGTGGGAAGAGACACTGGATTTGATTGAGTTTTCTTACAACAACAGTCACCATGCGAGTATTGGGATGACACCATTCGAGGCCTTGTATGGGTGGAGATATAGGAGTTCAGTGTGTTGGGATGACAATTCCGAAACTGCCATGCTAGGTCCTCTGATGGTTCAGAATATGATAGATCAGGTGGAGATGATTCGCCAGAAGATGAGAGCAACCCAGGATCGACAGAAGAGCTATGCGGACTTGCACCGCAAGGACTTTGAGTTTCAGGCTGGGAATAAGGTGTTACTAAAAGTTTCACCTATGAGAGGTGACATGAAATTTGGGAACAAGGGCAAGCTGAGCCAGAAATTTATTGGTCCCTACGAGATTTTGGATCAAGTTGGAGAGGTTGCCTACCACCAGCCTTGGATCGAGTTCATAATGTGTTCCATATATCTAAGTTGCGAAAGTATGTTACTGACCCATCTCACATCCTTGACGTGGATAATGTTGAGCTCGATGAGACGTTGTCTTATGTGGAAGCACCTAAGGCTATCCTTGATACCAAAGTGCGAAAGACCAGAACGGGAGAGACCAAGCTCCTTAAGATTTTGTGGTCAAACCACGATGTTGTGGAGGCTATCAGGGAACCTAAGGCAGCCATCAGGGAACGATACCCTCAGTTGTTCGATCAGGTATGTAAAGTTAAGGGGACGTAACCTATGTTCTTTTAGAGGGGTAGGTGATGATCACGCGCTAGTGTCACCTCGTTGAGTAGTGTCTTTTGAACCTTGAGAACTTCGGGGCCGAAGTTCATTCTAAGTGGGGAATATTGTAACACCCCAAGTTAGAGAAGTTGAGTTGTGAATCAACTCGGCCGAGTAGGTGACACTCGACCGAGTAGATCACACTCGGCCGAGTATATGATACTCGGTCGAGCTCTTCTAGTTAGTAGCTGAGTTGCGAGTCAACTCGGCCAAGTAGGTGATACTCGACCGTGTAGGCCGCACTCGGCCGAGTGTTTCGTACTCGGTCGAGTGTTTCTTTTTCAGACGTCAGACCGCGGTTATTATAAATTTAATCCGAGGGTTAATAAAACATTTTAACCCTAATAAGAAAGTTAAGCAGAACAATAATCCTCTCATTCCTCATTTCCTAATCCTTCAAGTTTAGTAGCAAGTCTAGTCTCGCCGATCATCTACGTAGTCCGTATATCACCAAGTAAGTGTATATCTACTCAGTACCGTATGAGAATGTTCTGACGATGTTGTATTATGATTGTATTACTATGTATGGCATGATGTATGAGATTCCAATTGTAACGTGTGGGATCGTTGCGGAGAACGGATCCCACTCCTATGATCGCTCTCCGTGGGACCCGCCACGGGGAGGATGTGCACATTTATGGTCTAGGTACCCCTTGCTGCGGTAAGTGGGGAGATTGGTGTGGGACTAAAGGTCACCACGACGGATGTAGATGGCGGTAACGGTATTACAGTGAATATTGTGAATTATGTATCTAGTTGTGTATCCGTCTTATGTACAGTTGCTGACACATGAAGTTGTTTACTGTAATAATCCATGTAATGGTAAGCAGAGTCTCAGGTACATAGACGAGTCTTGCTTGCTGGCTTGGGAGGAGGGATCACCAGTTTTGTAGGGTCTCGAGTCATAGCTTCTGCATGAACAGTAGTTACTTTTGTTAAATATAGTTTTGGCAGACAGTTGTATTGCTTTGTTACTCATCAGTACTTTTGTTATCTATAATAAAGTGTTGGAATTGTTTATCTTATATAGTACCTCAGGAAACTGAGATGGTGACGTCTTCATGATCTGATGGTCCTGTTTTAAAGGCCTTAGATTATGAGGGTGTTACAATATTAATGTAATAAGGATGGATTATATCAAAATTAACTTTAATATGAATGCAACAAAAGTAATTAAATCGATATAGGAAGGTAAGGAATAACCTTTGATCATTTGCTTTCGGCCTAAGAACAACCAAAAATATTAGATTTTAAAGTAGAAATTCTCCCACCAATTACACCCAAGATGATCCAAAATATGCCTTGCTCCATTTTGGTATCGTGCTAGACCAAAAACGAGTGCCTCACAATTTGCATAAAATCACACGTTTTGCCTCATCATATGACTTGCCTTACTTTTTCGTTAAACCTTAGGGTTTTATGTCAAAAGTCTTATATAAGGATGAAATAATGTGAGAATCCAAACAAGATGAGGACTCTCGTTTGGTACACAAGTCTCACGACCCAAAACTCCTTCCATAGCAGATTTTTCCATAAAATAATAAAAACTACTTTTTATTAATTATTGGAAGATATGTTTTGGAAGTTGTTATATTTATAAAATTATAATGTATGGACCGAAATTTTAGTGCCCATGGAAAACTGATTTTCCGAGACTTATCCATATTATAATTTAACATATATATATATATATATATATATATATATATATATATATATATATATATATACGGAAATCAAGGTGAGATACGTTTTATTTATTTGCATGCACCTACTATCTATTTTTTCGTATCTATCATTTTTCCGCCACTCGTATTTATTTTCTAGACCAAGAAATATGTTCACTGGCCATAAAATTTCATGCCGAATCCAATTATCTCATTAATTTTTTAAAAAAAAACTCTATAAGGAAGAGTTCTCACCGGTTTTCATTGTAAGGTGGTTCTCACCGGATCCCGACCCGATATATATATATATATATATATATATATATATATATATATATATATATATATATATATATATATATATATATATATATATATATATATATATATATATATATATATTATATATATATGGCTGGAGAATATAATTAATTATCGTATAATTAATTAATTTTAATATCGCATATTAAAACTTATAAATATAATATTTATATTTATTTATTTAGAATTAACATTTTAATTCATTTCTCCTAATTATCATTTAATCGTATAAATAATTATTCGTATTATTTCCATGACTAATATTTAGTCAATTTAGGCATAATCTATGTAATATCTCGGTATATAATTACATTTCTTGGAACCTTCCTATAGGTGTGACCGATATGGACCAACTAATCACCGACATTAGTATGACAATAACGTCAAATTTCTAGCAAAGTCAACCTTTACTGTAATACCTCGATTTTTTGTGTCACGTTTAGTTATGGGGTTTATTTTGTTACGATGTTAAATACGGTATTAGTACTTCCTTTGTATATAAGTTTTATGTTGCGTTTTTGCGTCTTGTGGAGTTCGAGCTAGGGATCTCTAGAGTAATGTCTTGGGTCCTCATGGGGTTCGTACAAGAGACCTCTAGGGGAGTGGTGTTGGGCCTCGATTTCCGTGCACAAACACCACAGCCCACGACACACTCAAAACCCTAACCTAATTCCTACGCTCACCCTCACCACAAACCCCAGCATGCCGCCATATAAGAGGGTGTTGTACTCTCATTTCTGAATCATTTTCATCAAAACTAAACCCTAGACCTTGCTGCCGCCACCACACGGAAAGGAGAGAGAGTCCTCACAGTCAGTTTGGCCTAGTCGAAACCCCGTCGTTTTGGTCAGAAAAGCAAGTATGTGTTGTCGTGTTGGTCGTCTGTTTAATATCGTGTTGGTCTGCTCTCGTTTGTATAGATTTCGTTTAATGTCGGGTTATAGTCTTGAGTTTGTATTTTTGTTACTTTATTCACGGTGGTCAGGTGGATAGTGGGTAGTCGGTCTCGGTGGTTGCAGAGGTCGGGAGTGGTGTAAAAAGGGATGTTCGATGTACCTGTTGTCGTGGTTGTAGTCTCGGGTCTGGTTGTGTCTTCTTAAAGGGGGATTTAAGGGGGTGGTACCATTGTTGACTCGAGGGAGGACGACACAGTGGCACCACCATGGTGTGTCAGTCTGGTGTCAGAGGGGACTTGGAAGGCGGTGGTATGTGGTGCAAGCTCTGGTGGTTGCGTCGATGTGGAGTCTGTTCAGGGTGGTCTGAGTCGTGGATGTGGGTCTGGTCTGAGTTCAGGGGCCTTGGTCGGAGTTGTCGGCGTGTGTCGTAGGGTGGGGTTGTGTTGTGGTGGTAGTCGGTGGTCAGTGGTGTTGTAAGGTAGCGGGTATTGGTGTTCGAGTAGGTGGTTCATGGTGGTTGTCGCGGGTCAATGTCGGGTATAGGGGCTGTGGGTTTTTTCGAGTCCTTCTAAGTAATTCCTTATGTTTTATTACTTTTATTATTATTATTATTATTATTATTATTAAAGTTAGTATTATTATTTTATTGTTATCTTTTGTTATCTAGTGTTGGTATTTTCTACCATCGATATTGAGTCGCATTTCGTAATTGGATAGTTAAAGTTTATGAGTCGGGAATCTTTTAAGTCATGGGAGTTACTATATTTGGAAACTTTCTATTTTTGGAAACTTTCCACTTATGAAAGGTTGCTATTTATAGTAAGTATGTTCGTTAAGGGGTTCGGGAAGTTTGTTAATTCGTTACGTATATCTGTTTAGGTAGCGAGTTTCGCGTAGGACATTTCTAACAAGCATCGGACTTATCTGCATTTCTTGCTAATTCAGGTAGGGGAATACTGTATAAATGATGATGTGTAATATGTTCTTATTTGGTATTAAGCATGTTTGTTATATAATATCATGTGATCGTTATACTGTGTTATTTATATCATTCTGTGATAGAATACGATGTGAAAATATTGGGTCTTGTGATACGGTGCGGAGTTATTTGGTGTTGGATCGGTGCGGAGTAATTTGGCGTTGGATCGGTGCGGAGTTTATATGGTGTTGGATCGGTGCGGAGTTTATATGGTGTTGGATCGGTGCAGAGTTTATTTGGCGTTGGATCGGTGCGGAGTATATTATATTGTTGGTACATTTATTTCTTTTTCCCTACTCAACCTCGTGGTTGACCCTGTGTATTCGTGATCACCTGTGATGAACCAAATTATTGGGGAGCAGATTGACAGGTGGCTGATTCTAAGGGGGGAGCTATGGGAGAGAGAGCTTGGATCCGGACCAGACTAAAGTCTAGATCATCTTAGTCAGTTTAGCACGAGTTGTATTTCTTTATTTTGTTAAGACTTTCGGATACAGTTGTAAGAACATGTTATGAGTTTAATTTTAATTAAAGTACTGTTTATCTTTCCTTTGTATCTACTGCCTCGGGAAACCGAGATGGTAACACCTTTATTTATCTGAGGAGTCCTAGTACAGGCCCTTAAATAAATGGGGGTGTTACAAAGTGGTATCAGAGCGAACAATCCTCGGGCCTAACCTAATGAGCCCAATGAATGTAGGAGAGTCTAAATAAAATGAATTCCAGGATAGGACTGTTAGGAGCACACAAAAGGGGAAGTATGAGTCGGGGCCCCCTCACACCGAACCATTGGCCCTCTTAGTCTTACCCGGGAACCCAGAGTGAATATATGAGAGAAAGGGGTAGATTAAGAAAAGATGAAATTAATGGTATACTGTGATAAGTATTTTGTGAGAACTCTTAGTATATGTGACTGTTTGGAAAAGCCGGGAGGGGCATGAGAATGAAAGAATTTTAACTGTTTGAATAAAGAGGTGTATATTAATATGAATATGTGAAGTGATTTGAAGCATGTCAGTAATTCTTCTCTCATCATGTCTAGTGATATGCGGTTATGTGATCCCTGAGCCATGCTATAGAAGAGTATTACTCTATATGATAAGTGTTTATAGACTTTAATGCTTAGGGAACATAGCCCTAATCCAAATGGGTACCCACATGAGTCGGGACTCATTTCTTTTCTGTTGTATTATAGTATGCCTCCGCGAAGAAACAATGTCGCTAACATCACACAAGAAGAATTGGACCGTTTGATAGCTGAAAATGAGGCCCTAAAGGCCAAACGTATGGACTCTGCAAAAATGAGCACAATTATCGCGAGGCATCACCCTACCCAATTCACTAGGGAGGGGGAACCTCATCTGCTGGGAGCTTGGTGCCGGGAATTCAGTAACCTGTTCGAGCTGGTGGATTGTCCCGAAGAATTGAGGGTTGACCAAGCAGGCCACTATCTGAGGGGTATGGCCGGAGACTGGTGGACCGGGAACAAGGGAGAGATCCGTGAAGCGGCTAGAGAGGATGGGACCGAGTTCGTTGCTTGGATTGCATTCAAGAGGATTTTATATGAAGTGTTCCTACCAGAATTCCAGAAAAGTTAGCTGAGGGAGGAGTTTGACACTTTTAGGATGATGGAGGACATGACGGTGGAGGCTTATTACAGGAAATTTATCCAGTTGGTGAGTTTTGTGGGAGACATGGGGTTTGATGATGCCATGCTGGCAATGAAGTTCGAGAGAGGGTCATCAATCGCTATCAAGAAGAGACTGATTGCGGCTCCGCCTACCACAGTCCGGGACATCTACTTAAGGGCTGGGGCGGCGGAGAGGCTCTCAGATATGATTAAGGAAGAAAAGAAGTCAAAATCAGAGAAGAGGAAGGCTGAGGCAGTGACGGAAAGTTCTGGGTCAAAGAAACCAAGCACAACAAGTATAGTGGTTACTTCAGTAACAATACTTCCGGAGGTGCGAGAAATCAGAGTGAGGGCAATCACATGAGTGGGGTTTCTGGCAGTGGTTCATCGGGAATAGTGTGTTTTGGCTGTGGAAAGAGGGGACATAAGCAGGCAGTGTGTCGCTCTTCTGGAGGGAATCAGTCCGGGGGCTATCGTACGCCTACATCCGGATATCAGCGGTCTCGCACCCAATCTTATGGTAGCAGTGGCTATCGCACACCCATGACCAACTATGGTGGGGGTGCGAAGTCTGGAGGGAGCAACAATTATCAGAGGAACTTCAACAACTATCAGAACCGCTCGTACCAGAACCAAAACCATGGGAATGGGAGCAATCAGAAGACTGGAGCAGAAGGGAACTAGCAGGCTGGGACATCTAGTGCCAGTCAGAGTGGAGTCAAATCCAGTGGCAAGCTTTTTGCCATGGGAAAGCAGGCAGCTAAGGATGATGCTTATGTGGTAACCGGTACTTTTCTTGTAAACTCTAAACCTACTTTCCTACTTTCGATTCCGGTGCCACCCATTCGTTTGCCTCTAGAGATCATGTTAAGGCTTTGGGACTTGAGAGATTTGATTGGGTCGCGGATTCAGTGACCATACCATCAGGCGAGTCGATAGTTTGTAATAGAGTATATGGTAGTGTACCCATCAAAATCGGGGAAGCAATTTTCTATTGTGACCTCATAGAATTTCCAATGGGGGGTTTTGAGGTGATCCTAGGGATGGACTGGCTGGGGAAGTATCGAGCTTTTATCGACTGTCACCAAAAGAAAATTTCCTTGAAGGGACCTAAGGGAGTGAGGGTGTCTTACAAGGGATACCGAATCAACCCTAAAATCAAGTTCATTTCCGTCAATACCCTTAAGTCTAGCTTGAGGAAAGGAGAGAGCCTGATCTTGTGCCAGATGTAGAATTGTGAGGCTGAGACTCCTAAGACTAGTGAGATACCTGTGGTACGGGAGTTTGAGGTAGTATTCCGAGACGATGTTCCAGGGTTACCGCCGAGGAGGGAAGTGGAATTCTCCATTGACCTAAAACCAGGGGCGGGACCAATATCTAAATCACCGTACCGTATGGTACCGAAGGAGATGGAGGAGTTGAAGAAGCAGTTGGATGAACTAGCTGAGAAAGGGTTCATTCGACCCAGTGTGTCGCCCTAGGGAGCACCTGTGTTGTTCGTGAAAAAGAAGGATGGGAGTTTGAGGCTTTGTGTTGACTACCGAGAGCTGAATAATGTGACCATCAAGAACCGATACCCTTTGCCAAGGATTGATGACCTGTTTGATCAGTTGAGTGGAGCTGGGGTTTTCTCCAAGATTGATTTGAGATCCGGGTATCATCAGTTAAGAATAAAGGATGAAGATATTCCAAAGACCGCTTTCATAACAAGGTATGGCCACTATGAATTTGTGGTTATGCCATTTGGATTGACTAATGCTCCAGCTGTGTTCATGGACTTGATGAATCGAGTCTTCAGCCCATATCTGGACAAGTTCGTGGTGGTATTTATAGATGATATCCTGGTATACTCCAAGAATGCAGAAGAGCATGGAGACCAATTGAGGAAAGTACTTCAGACCCTGGAAGAACATAAACTCAATGCTAAGTTGAGTAAGTTTGAGTTCTGGTTGGAGAGAGTGGCATTTCTGGGCCATGTAATTTCAAAGGAACGGGTGTCTGTTGACCTTAGTAAGATCGAGGCTGTGACTAGGTGGCAGAGTCCGAAGAATGTGAGTGAGATTCGCAGCTTCCTGGGATTGGCTGGATATTATCGGAGATTTGTCAAAGATTTTTCAAAGATAGCAAAGTCGTTGACGTCGTTAATGAGGAAAGAGAACCGCTTTGTCTGGGATGAGAGTTGTGAGAAGGCATTCCTGACCCTTAAGGAACGTCTGACAACAGCTCCTATCCTTGCTTTGCAAGTTGGGAGTGATAATTTCGAGGTTTATACTGACGCTTCGAAGCATGGGTTGGGTTGTGTGCTAATGCAGGATGGGAGAGTAATAGCATATGCTTCTCGCCAGTTGAAGACCTACGAAGAAAATTACCCGACTCATGATTTGGAATTGGGAGCAGTTGTATTTGCACTGAAATTGTGGCGCCATTACCTTTATGGAGCCACTTTTAAGGTGTTTTCCGATCAGAAGAGTCTGAAGTATATTTACACTCAGAAAGAGTTGAACATGACACAGAGGAGGTGGATAGAGTTGATTGGAGACTATGACATGCAGATTGTCTACCACGAAGGCAAGGCGAATGTGGTAGCTGATGCCCTAAGTAGAAAATCAGTTCATGCTTTGAGTTGTGCCAGATCGAGAGTGAGGTTGCATGGCGAACTAAGGGAGATGGGAATTTTCATGATCCGGAAAGGGGATGCTCTTAGTGACCTAACAGTGGAGCCTGAATTGTATGGGGAGATTCAGGAGTTGCAAGGGAGTGATGCGAAGATCCAGAAGTGGCGCTTAATGGTGGAGAGTGAGGTTGGTGAAGCTGCATCCAAGTTCAGTATTCATACCGACGGTAGTTTGAGGTTCAGTGGGCGATGGTGTGTTCCGGATGTTGAGGAGCTAAAGAAGAAAATCTTGACTGAAGCTCATGCTACACCATATTCTGTTCATCCAGGGGGTGATAAGCTGTACAAAGATCTTAAGAAGACGTTCTGGTGGCCTAATATGAAGAAGGAAGTCGCAGAGTTTGTTTCCAGGTGCTTGACCTGTCAGAGAGTGAAAGGGGAGCATAAGAGACCACAAGGAAAGGTTCAACCTTTGGACGTGCCTGAGTGGAAGTGGGAGAACATTTCGATGGACTTTATCGTTGGGTTGCCTCGGACTCAGAGGGGCAACAACATGATTTGGGTGATTGTGGATCATTTGACTAAATCTGCTCACTTTATTCCGATGAAAGATACGTGGAGTAAAGCTGAGTTGGCTAAGTCATATGTGCAGAATGTGGTCAAATTGCATGGTGTACCCAAGGACATTGTTTCCGATCGAGACTCGAGGTTCATCTCTAGATTTTGGCAGGAGTTACAGGCAGCTTTGGGTACCCAATTGAAGATGAGTACTGCTTTTCATCCAGCTACAGACGGTCAGACTGAGAGAACAATTCAGACCCTTGAGGATATGTTGAGGGCATGTGTACTTGAGTTCGGGGGATCTTGGGAGGATCGACTCGGATTGATAGAATTCTCGTATAACAACAGTTATCATGCCAGTATAGGGATGGCCCCTTTCGAGGCTTTGTACGGGAGAAAGTGTCGGAGTCCTGTGTGTTGGGATGATCGAGCTGATGTTGTGACTTTAGGCCCAGATATGATCCAGGAGATGGTGGAGCAGGTGCAGATTATTCGACAGAAGATGAGGGCCGCTCAGGATTGACAGAAGAGCTATGCAGATCTAAAGAGGAGCCATATTTCATTCGAGGTTGGAGAGAAAGTCTTACTGAAAGTATCTCCAATGAGGGGTGTGATGAGATTCGGCAAGCGTGGCAAACTGAGTAAGAAATTTATTGGACCGTTTGAGATTTTGGACAGAGTTGGGTAGGTGGCATACCGATTAGCTTTATCTCCAGCTCTATCCAAGGTCCATAATGTGTTCCATGTGTCTCAGTTGAGGAAATATGTGAGTGATCCGTCACATGTGCTTCAACACGAGGTGATTGAAGTAGATGAGCAGTTGGCATACGTTGAGACTCCGAAAGAGATTCTGGACAGGAAGGTACGCACGACTCGCAATGGGGAGACGTGCTTGGTGAAAGTCCTGTGGACAAATCATAATCAGGAAGAGGCTACGTGGGAGCCTGAGGCATCTATGAGGGAGCGTTACCCACATTTGTTTAACTGAGGTAAGTTACACGGACGTAACTTTTCTTTAAGGAGGGTGGAATGTAACATTCTGTTTTATTCTTTTGTGGTGTTTTACATTTCAAGATCGTTGTGTTGGTTGTTTTGTCACCTAAGTGAGGAAGAACTTCGGGACGAAGTTCATTCTAAGGGGGGAAGACTGTAATACCTCGATTTTTTGTGTCACGTTTAGTTATGGGGTTTATTTTGTTACGATGTTAAATACGGTATTAGTACTTCCTTTGTATAAAAGTTTTATGTTGCGTTTTTGCGTCTTGTGGGGTTCGAGCTAGGGATCTCTAGAGTAGTGTCTTGGGTCCTCATGGGGTTCGTACTAGAGACCTCTAGGGGAGTGGTGTTGGGCCTCGATTTCCGTGCACAAGCACCACAACCCACGACACACTCAAAACCCTAACCTAATTCCTACGCTCACCCTCACCACAAACCCCAGCATGCCGCCATATAAGAGGGTGTTGTACTCTCATTTCTGAATCATTTTCATCAAAACTAAACCCTAGACCTTGCTGCCGCCACCACACGGAAAGGAGAGAGAGTGCTCACAGTTAGTTTGGCCTAGTCGAACCCCCGTCGTTGTAGTCAGAAAAGCAGGTATGTGTTGTCGTGTTGGTCGTCTGTTTATTATCGTGTTGGTCTGCTCTCGTTTGTATAGATTTTGTTTAATGTATGGTTATAGTCTTGAGTTTGTATTTTTGTTACTTTATTCACGGTGGTCAGGTGGATAGTGGGTGGTCGGTCTCGGTGGTTGCAGAGGTCGGGAGTGGTGTAAAAATGGATGTTCGATGTACCTGTTGTCGTGGTTGTAGTCTCGGGTCTGGTTGTGTCTTCTCAAAGGGGGTGTAAGGGGGTGGTACCACTGTTGACTCGGGGGAGGTCGACACAGTGGCACCACCATGGTGTGTCAGTCTGGTGTCAGAGGGGACTTGGAAGGCGGTGGTATGTGGTGCAAGCTCTGGTGGTTGCGTCGATGTGGAGTCTGTTCAGGGTGGTCTGAGTTGTGGATGTGGGTCTGGTCTGAGTTCAGGGGCCGTGGTCGGAGTTGTCGGCGTGTGACGTAGGGTGGGGTTGTGTTGTGGTGGTAGTCGGTGGTCAGTGGTGTTGTAAGGTAGCGTGTAACAACCCGACCCACCACCGTCGTAACACAACCCAATAAGATGAGTGTGAACTTTTGGGCCCGTTATTTGTCCTCACTTAAGCCCAAAAGCACAAGGCCTTGTTACTAAGTGGTGGGTGGGAGCTATTATAAACATATCACAATCCTCACATTCTACCAATGTGGGACAAATCTCCTCTCATACTCTTGGGGTGTTACAAACTCCCCCGCTTAAAGAATACAACGTCCTCGTTGTGCCTCAAACTTGACCACAACCAGGGCCAGAATCCTTCCCCGCTAGGTGTGGGACCCGGGTACTCCCGACCACAGGCTCACCACACGGTCGCAGGGTCGCTCTGATACCATTTGTAACAGCCCGACCCACCACGGTCGTAACACAACCCCAATAAGATGGGAGGTATGCCTTTGGGCCCATTATTTGTCCTCACTTAAGCCCAAAAGCACAAGGCCTTGTTACTAAGTGGTGGGTGGGAGCTATTATAAACATATCACAATCCTCACATTCTACCAATGTGGGACAAATCTCCTCTCATACTCTTGGGGTGTTACAAACTCCCCCGCTTAAAGAATACAACGTCCTCGTTGTGCCTCAAACTTGACCACAACCAGGGCCAGAATCCTTCCCCGCTAGGTGTGGGACCCGGGTACTCCCGACCACAGGCTCACCACACGGTCGCAGGGTCGCTCTGATACCATTTGTAACAGCCCGACCCACCACGGTCGTAACACAACCCCAATAAGATGGGAGGTATGCCTTTGGGCCCATTATTTGTCCTCACTTAAGCCCAAAAGCACAAGGCCTTGTTACTAAGTGGTGGGTGGGAGCTATTATAAACATATCACAATCCTCACATTCTACCAATGTGGGACAAATCTCCTCTCATACTCTTGGGGTGTTACATAGCGGGTATTGGTGTTCGAGTAGGTGGTTCATGGTGGTTGTCGCAGGTCTATGTCGGGTATAGGGGCTGTGGGTTTTTTCGAGTCCTTCTAAGTAATTCCTTATGTTTTATTACTTTTATTATTATTATTATTAATATTATTAAAGTTAGTATTATTATTTTATTGTTATCTTTTGTTATCTAGTGTTGGTATTTTCTACCATCGATATTGAGTCGCATTTCGTAATTGGATAGTTAAAGTTTATGAGTCGGGAATCTTTTAAGTCATGGGAGTTACTATATTTGGAAAGTTTCTATTTTTGGAAACTTTCCACTTATGGAAGGTTGCTATTTATAGTAAGTATGTTCGTTAAGGGGTTCGGGAAGTTTGTTAATTCGTTACGTATATCTGTTTAGGTAGCGAGTTTCGCGTGGGACATTTCTAACAAGCATCGGACTTATCTGCATTTCTTGCTAATTCAGGTAGGGGAATACTGTATAAATGATGATGTGTAATCTGTTCTTATTTGGTATTAAGCATGTTTGTTATATAATATCATGTGATCGTTATACTGTGTTATTTATATCATTCTATGATACAATACGATATGAAAATATTGGGTCTTGTGATACGGTGCGGATTTATTTGGTGTTGGATCGGTGCGGAGTAATTTGGCGTTGGATCGGTGCGGAGTTTATATGGTGTTGGATCGGTGCGGAGTTTATATGGTGTTGGATCGGTGCGGAGTTTATTTGGCGTTGGATCGGTGCGGAGTATATTATATTGTTGGTACATTTATTTCTTTTTTCCTACTCAACCTCGTGGTTGACCCTGTGTATTCGTGATCACCTGTGATGAACCAAATTATTGGAGAGCAGATTGACAGGTGGCTGATTCTAAGGGGGGGAGCTATGGGAGAGAGAGCTTGGATCCGGACCAGACTAAAGTCTAGATCACCTTAGTCAGTTTAGCACGAGTTGTATTTCTTTATTTTGTTAAGACTTTCGGATACAGTTGTAAGAACATGTTATGAGTTTAATTTTAATTGAAGTACGGTTTATCTTTCCTTTGTATCTACTGCCTCGGGAAACCGAGATGGTAACACCTTTATTTATCTGAGGAGTCCTAGTACAGGCCCTTAAATAAATGGGGGTGTTACATTTACTGATTTACGTTAATTAATTGATAAATATACAAAGTATCAATTTGTGATCATGTAAGAGATTTAGATTGTAGTCGCACTAACTGTGGATGACACTTGCTCCAACAAAAGTAACAATCTTTACCCTTTGTATTGGATGCGTTTCATCATATCTAGGTTAAAGAGAGAATTAAGTTGTGATTTAAACTAATAATCGCGTTTTTTATTGGTCGTCACTTCTATCGTTCTTTATTCATTCATGTTGTTATTGAATTAAACTTAATCGCGTGTATTAGGTCGTTTGATAATTAGGTTATTTGATTAGCGCGTTTCGAGTCGGATAATATTATAAAAGAATTAGGAAATTGTTCCCACGATAGCATACTCAAGAGTCAATTAGAAGTTGTTAGTCTATGATCAATTTGATAATCAGTTTGTGAAAATTTTTAGCGCGAGACCGTTTAAACCATCTGAATTCATATTTATTATTCTTCGGTCAATTACTTATTTAATCTCTTGTTTAGTTATTCAATCTTTGGAATCCCCCTATTGGTTACTTATTTTCTATATTATAATTCACATAAATTATATCGCCTTATCTGTGAATCGATCCTTATTACCATATACTATCATTTAGTTAGATATTTTAAGTGTTATAAATACTATTTTTGGGAGGATACGATTTCGGCTCACCATCTACCTTGACCCAATATGCAAAATACTGCCCATAGAGTACTAAATCCTTTTGACACCGTATATACTGGGTCATGAGAGCAATTCATGTACATACAATCCGAACATCTCATGTACATACAAGTAGTACTTGGTAGTTACTAGCCCTTTGAACAACAATTAAGCGAAGAATTTATCGATCATATGTAAAATGTCAGCATGAATAATCAAGGAGTTGACATGTAGACTTCTTTCACTTTACAAATTATTGAAACGTAAATTATACATTAGATAGCCAAAGAATATTGTGTTTGGGATCCTATTTTGGCACATTACAATTTGAATACCAAGTACTTCCTCCAATCAAATCCATTTTCCCACTTTTAATTTTACACACTATTCACAAGTAAGCATTTAATTTCGATTTCCGCTCAATGCATAAGTGAAAATATATTCATGTGTGATTTAGTTTGATTCGTCTTTACCAGAGCATTAAAAATATCTAATCTTTATAATTTTCACAAATAGATAGCTAACGATATTTCATATTTAACGCGCAAAAAAAGCGTTTGCAATTGTCAAAAAGTAAAGTGGTAGAGTGGATTTGAATGGAGGAAGTATTAAAATTGGGTCAAGAAAAACACAAAATCTTTCCATTTTAGTTCCATGCCTTGATGCTAAGTAAATACATTTGTTCCTGCTGCAAGTTCGAGCTGGCCTCATCTACAATCTGAGGATATAATAATAATAATGTATGTCAAGTTCATGAGTTTTGTTTCATAATTTGAGATAATCTGCCTCAAATAATATGTATTTTGTATCCTTATAATTAAGTTATATCTCACTAAGTAGTTTATGTATTCTATTTATATTTGTCTGTCACAATTCTTTTTTTCCTTGCTTTATGTAATAAAATATGTATGTCGGATTCCTTGTCCGACAAGCCCACATACAATTCTTACATGAAAAATCGGCCCCTGAAATATATATATTTTTTTTAAGAAAAACTAATCTTAGTAATAAAGGAAGAAAGTAAGAAATTCAAAATCTATACCTCAAATCCCAATTTATAATATAGTAATTGAGCTGGTGTGTTCTTCCTATGTACATGTACAAATATTGTTTCTGCTCCTGTTAGATGTGCAAATTGCATATTAGATGACCAGCAGCATGAAATGCCTTTAGCGTGGTATTCAACTAACACTCAATATCAAGTTATTCATTGGCTCACTGATATTATTATCCCTCCTATTACAAGGAATTAACCAATTACTCAAATTAAACTATTGTAAGATAAATATTAAAAAAAAAATTGTAAATCAAAATAATATGAACTATTATGTATACACAATAATATGGCCATTTAGTACTCCATATGTCGATAACATTGGTCGTCGAAAGAATTTGAAGGTCATGTTTCAAATATTATATGAAGGTCCTGTGTTGGTAAAAATTGACCAAACATAATATATTATCGTTGATGGGGTGAAAGTAACCTAGTCATTTTAGACTCGTATCTATGGGTTTATTTATATATGTTTTATGACGGTATATGTATGCAAATTAAGTTGGATTAACACAATAAATAAAGTAAAGGACAAAGTAAGGAAATAAGGACTCAAGAAGTTTTGCTGACGCAGAAAACTTAATGTGGAAAACAATTGCGGGGAGTTGGTATCCCGCTAGTTCACTATATATGAATCGGGGTGGAATTTGGGGCGCATGAGTAGAGCACATCGTGTGAGCACTTGTCGATAACAACTTGGCAGCTCTACATACAAGGATGTCACATGTCATCGATGTGGGCTATGACAGAAGTTAGGGCTTTCTTAATTGATGGTGTACATTGTTGAGTAAAACTTAAATAAGATAAGAACGAAAAATTGTATGAGAAGATAAATAATCAGAAATTTTATTGAGAATTTTATGCACATATTTTCTGGAGTACAATTGACATATTTATATTACTAATTACAACACAATATAAAGAAAAGTAATAATATTTCATTCCAAGAGTCACAATGCTTAATCTAACTTTGAATCATTCTTTTAACATCTCCCCTTGATTCAAAGTTACAAACTCCTAGCTCCCTTCGAAAAAAATCATGCTGTGCTTGAGGAAGTGTTTTTGTGAATATGTCTGCCACCTGTTGATTAGTACCGCAGAATTATACAAGTTGTTGAATGAAATGATGCTTGAATATCAACATGCTTGGTTATCGCATGGAAGGCGAGATTTTTACTCAAAGCAATGGCAGCCCTATTATCATAAAAAAATTCAGTTGCGTCTGTTTGCATACAACCAAGATCAGCAAGTAGTTTTCTAAGCCATAAAGTTTGACCTGTAGTGGAAGTGCTGTATATTTTGCTTCCAAAGAGGACAATGCTACCGTTTCTTGTTTTTTCGAACTCCGAGTTATTGCTCCTGAACCAAGGTTAAATATATTACTTTATGTACTATTACGATCATTCAAACTTCCTGCCCAATCGCTATCGCTAAAGCAAATCAATTTCCGCCTTGATTTTTTCTAAATACCAAATGCCAAATTCTGCTGTTCTAGCCACATATCGGAGAATTCGTTTTGATGCACCAAAGTGTTGTTTGGTAGGCTTGTGCAAATATCGGGACCCTAAACTGACAGTATATACAATGTAAGTTCTAGTGTATGTTAAATAATTTAAACCACCCACTAAACTTCTAAAATGCGTAGGATTAACTCCCTATGTTCCGTCTTCATGTTGCAACTTCTCATTAATATTCCTTAGCTAGGGTGCAACCCCACCCTCTAACATATTGAACCTCTTTAATAAATCAATGGAATACTTCTTTTGATTCACAAAAAATCCATCCATACCTTGCTTTACTTCAAGACCAGAGAAATATAGCAATAATCCCAAATACGTCATCACAAAAGTCTTCATCATACTTGACTTAAACTCAGCAACCACAGACTTTGAAGAACCCATATAAATCATATCATCTACATAAACGCAAACTAATAAGAAACCATTGTTACCTTTACGTTTAGTGTGTAGAGTTGGTTCACTCTCACTTTTTGTAAAACCCTGATCTCTAAAGAACAAATCAATTCTATTATACCAAGAACACGGTGCTTGCTTCAACCCGTAAAGTGTCTTTTTTAATCTATAAACTTTATATTCAGAACCATTGACAATAAAACCTTGTGGTTGTTCCACATATACTTCTTCTTCTAGGTTGCCATTTAAGAATGTGAATTTTACATTGAGTTGATATACTGGTAAATTTTGTTGGGCTGCAAGGGCTAACATAATTCTCACTGTTTCAAATCGAGCTACAGGAGAGAAAGTTTCTTCAAAATTGATACCTTGTTGTTGAGAGTATCCTTTTGCCACTAGACGAGCCTTATGCTTTTGAATAGTTCTATCAGAATTGTATTTTGTTCGGAATACCCATTTTAATCCTATCACAATTATGCATTTCGGATGATCAACCAACTCCCATATTTTATTTCTTTCATTTGCATTCATTTCTGTTTTCAAAGCAATTTTCCACCCAGGTTGTTTTTCAGCATCTTCAAAAATGGTTGGGTCAGTAACTAAGAGAGCAAAGTTACAGGTTTTATAAATTTCTTCCAGGGACTTGAACTTTTTAACACGTGACTCACTATAACTACGTATGCCACTTTGTGATCCCTGATTATTACTTCTTGGTGTTGATGGTGGAGTATCTGCTGGTGAGGATAGGTTTGATGTTGACTTTGTATCTAAATTCCCATCAACTCCAGCAATCAGAATATGAGAATTATTATCATCTTTGATAGTATGCCACTCAGAACAAGCTTCCTCATTCAACACAACATTTTTACTGATAATCACTTTGCCACTCACACGTTTATATAGACGATATGCTTTGGATTGTAAACAATAACCAATAAAGATGCATTTTTCAGATTTTGTATCCAATTTTGAACGGTTATTAACCAAAGCATAACATGTACAACCAAATACTTTTAAGTGACTTACCCCGGTCTTTTACCTCTCCATGCTTCAATTGGTGTTTGGTTGAACACTGCCCTTGTTGGATATATATTTAGAAAATATAATGGTGTGGTTATTGCTTCCCCCCAGAACTTATTCGGAAGCCCTTTTGACTTCAACATACTTCTTGCCATTTCTACCACCATTCGATTTTTTCGTTCTGCAATCCCATTTTTTTCTGGTGTATAAGGGGTTTTAAGATCTCTCTAAATGTCATGGTGATCACACAAACTATTAAACTCTCCAGAAGTAAATGCACCTCCTTTATCGGTTCGGAGAGCAAATATGTGTTTTCCACTTTGATTTTCCACCAAGGCTTTGAGTTTTTTGAATTTTTAAATGCTTCATACTTTGATTCTAAGAAATACAACCAACTCATTCGGGTATAATCATCAGTAAATAATAAAAAATATTGGTTTCCCCTTAATGACTCATTTTTCATAGGCCCACACTAACATGCATGAACAAGTTCTAAAGACTTATAAGGCCTCCATGTCTTCGTATTTGGAAATAATGCTCTACTTTGTTTTCCATACATACGACCTTCACATAAATTAAGGTCATTTATTTTCGCGGACCAACTATCATCTCCTTTCGGTCAAGAGTTTTAAACTACACATAATTAGATGACGATATCGTAAATGCCACAACTCAGTTTCATTTTTCTGTTTAGCAATTAGTGCTTTAATGATAATATTTGAGACATCCAGTGGAAATATTTTAATTTGAGTCATATGAACATTTGTTATACCATGACCCGTCTTCTTATTGAGTACAACACACACCATCATCAAACACAATCTTATAACCACTAGTCATTAATTGGCCAATACTCAAAAAATTACGTGCAAGATCAGGAGAAAATAGCACATTTGTGAAGAAGTTTTATATCACCTTGTACGGTTTTGATGGAGATAATACCTTTACCTTCCACGTGCATTTTTTTGATGTCTCCAAGATGAATATCTCCTTTATTTGTTTTGTCTATTTCTTTGAACAAGGATTTTTTCCCAGATATATGATTTGAACATCCGCTTTCCAAAAACCACACTTCATTATTTTCTAGGGGGAACTCAATTTTTGAGTTAGCCATCCATAAACAACATGCTTTAATCTTCGGTATGCTCCCGAAAATTTGCATGTGATTGTTCATTCTTTTGTTTATCCCAAAGTGATCAATTTCCTTGTGCCTATATTTACTGCAATAATGACATTGAGTTTGGCTTTTTTGTGGATAAGAATGATCATTAGCATTAGTAAGAAGCCTCTGACTCTACCACTATTACTACCTAACTTTCCCCTGCCTCTACAATTGTCACGACCTCGACCACGACCACCACAGAAACTAATACCTTTGCCTCGGCCAATTTTCTATAATTTTCTGTCTTCCATTTATTAGAAGACTCACCTTGTACTTGAAAAACTTTCTCCTCTGCTTTAGCAAAACATTTTGTTATCCTACTTTCATGGGCTAGTAATGAACCCATCAACTCATCAAAGGTATAAGTAGACAAATTCTTTGATTCTTCAATTGCAGGGACAACATTATTCCACTCGTCATTCGAACTCCGTAAAACTTTACTCACAATAACTTCATTACTAATTTTCTCACCATAAAACCTCATTTAACTGACAATGTCAGTAACCCTAGACAAACAAATTTGAACAGACTGCTTCTCACCTATATATAATTCTGCAAAATCTCGACGAAATGTTTGTAAGCATACCTTAACTACCCGTTGATCACCCAGATATTCATATTTGAGTGTCTCCCATGCTTTATGAGCGATATATGCTCCTGTTATTCGGGCAAAAACTTTCATCATCTAGCGCTGATTGAATGAAGAATAATGCCTTGACATCTCTTTTGCCCTTCTCCCTCAATAGTGCATCAGTAACATGCGGAGTCGGGTCCGGTTCAATGTATCCCGTCTCAACCAAATCTCACAACTCTTGGGATTTAAAGATCGTCTTCATCTTAAGACTCTATATATGGTACTTTTTTCCCTTAAAAATTGGAATGGATGGTGAAGTGGATTTATTAGAACTATTACTTGTTAACTTTCCTAATCAATTTGGGAATTGTTAAGAATTTATATTTTTTTTTAAAAAACTATGGTGAATTGGGGATGAATTCTGGGATACTAAGGATTAGATTTTCATGTCTAGAAACCGTTCCATGAATTTTAGAACATGTTGTTTATGCAAAATAGCAATTTTCGTGAACTGAGCTTTCCAACCGATCGGCCGGCGGACGGTCGACTAATCGGCTGAGAACCACGTGTTCTTTGTTTTTCCAAGTTTTTCTTAAAAATAGTGTACAGGTCCTACCAGTACTGGAACCCTAAGCCGGCTGGTAGTCTATGTTATTTTCATAAGTTTTGTAAGGAAACATTGAGTACTGGAACCCTAAGCCGGGTGGCCGGCCGTCGGTCGAACGGCTAAGAGTCCCTTTTCTGTAAAGTGGGAAATGTTGAGAGAGGTTCCTTAGTCTGGTGCCCGACGGCTGGTTGGCCGGCTAAGTGGCCCATTTCCTTTATTAAGAAAGTCCAAAGAGTGTTGTCAGGCGGGTGGAAGGCAGCCGGTCCACCAGCTGAGAGCCCCTTCTTCTTAAGATTTGGTAAAGGCTGTAGTGAGAAAGACTGTCAGCCGGTCAGCCGGCAGCCAGTTGACTGACCGGCTGAGAGTCCCTGTTCTATTTATTTCATGTTTTAACTTATGATCAGATGTTCCGATTTGAGTTATTCTTTCTCCATATGATATCTATGCTTGAATATTTTGTATGGTTTAAAGTATGGCCTTCTTATGGAGATTCATATGTTGATGCATGTATGGTTACGTATTAGGATATGTGTTAAGTTAACCTCTGGACCTAGTACGTGTTTCGTGTCAGGATATGTGTTAAGCTCACCTCTAGACATGACTTGTATATGTTTGGTTGCGTGATGAGATATGTTTTAACCACACCTCTGGACCCATTACGTGTTTTGTTTGTGGCGTATCGAGATATGTGTTAAGCTCACCTCTGGACCCGGTACGTGTATGGATGTGACGTGTAAGGATATGTGTTAAGCTCACCTCTGGAACAGACACGTGATCAGTTATCGTATGATTGTGATATATGTTAAGCTCACATCTGGACCCTCTATGTGCGATAACTGTGTATTAAGATATGTGTTTAGCTCACCTTTGGACCCAATGCTTGTGTGTGGTAATGGAATTTGTGTTAAGTTCACCTCTGGACACATTGCTTCTGTATGTATGTTGGGATATGTGTTAAACTCACCTCTGGACCCGACATTTGGCTGTAGTGGGATATGTGTTAAGTTCACCTCTAGACCCATTACTAGTGCATAATATCTGGATATGTGTTGAGTTTACCTCTGGACCAGATGCTTAATGATTATATCCTTATCATATCATGTTACGTATGTTAAATGATTTCGTCTTATAAGTTGCATGGTTACATGATTTATATAAGTAAAAGCTATCATTTATTATCGTGGGTGAGTTTATGCTTCACAGGATTTCGTTTGTGTTGGAGCATGTATATGTGTATTATGTGCTTTATCTGCCTATGTGTTTATTAACAATAAGTGGCTGGGAGAACCTCTAGTTGCTCCCCACTGACTGTGGCATACATTTTTTTCATGTATGTAGGTTGGTGTTGTGATGGGGATTTCGTGAGACCTAGCTAGCAATACTGAGCATCGACATGACATTACCCATATCGTTTAACTAGACACTCTTTATTTGTCGTTTTTTCTATACACTTGGGATATGTTATCCCGGTTTGGTTATAGTTGTATATAACTTATAACTTATCTATCGTTTTATTTTCCGCATTTTGTTTTAGTATTTCACCTCGCATGTTTATAATCATGTCAAAAAGTTAAAATTCCGCGCATTTTTCCGCATGCTTATTTGTTTATTATTCCGCATTCGCGAGGGGTTTGACAATTGGTATCATAGTGTTATCGCTCTCGACGTATTCATGTGATCCCCAAACTTAACTTGACCAATAATTCAAATAATGAATGAGATATGAGGTAGAATTACTGACTCAAGATTTGTAGTCTATTTGTGACTGCTAATTGTTAAGCTATCCAAATTTTTCTCTTTTGAAGGATGGCGAGGACCCTTGGAGTCGAAAATGCGATAGTGCAAGCGCTGCTTCAAGTGCTTAAGAACCAGAGGGCTCAAGCCGATGTTCCTCCTCGACCTCCAGGCAATGATGTCGACCGTCCTGATGGTTACTGATGGATCCCAAATCAGATGTCTCGAGGCAATGCAAAGACCTACGGTGGTGAGGTTGACCCTTTGGCTCTATCTGAGTGGTTCCGAGACTTGGAGTGAGTTTTCTCATTGTATGATGTGGCCAGAGAGGACCGAGTGAGGCTAGCTGCACATTTCCATACTTTGGAGACTAATCGTTAGTGGACACTTATTGGTCCTATTGCATTTTTGGATCTGTTATTTGATTGGGATAGCTTCAAGACTATGATTGAGACCCGTTTCTATCCTATAGAGCTCCGTTCGCAAAGACTCAAGGAATTCATGGAATTCAAGCAATGAAAGTTGTCCGTTCAAGCCTTCAACGACAAATTCAACCAGGTGGCTAAATTTGCCTCTCGTTTCGTCAAGGAAGAATCAGGGAGGATGTACTTCTACCGCAGCAAGCTTAGTCCTCGCATAGAGAGCATGGTTAGGAGAGACTCCACTTCGTTTGTCGATGTATATGACGACGCTATTTGGGTAGAGGGATCTATTAAGGCTATGGATGTTGAAGCCCGAGCTTCTTCTATTGCTGCTCCTTATTCCCTACGGACTCATTACCAGGGTAAGAGACCATTTGTTCCTACTTCTGCTCCTCCAGCCGCCGAGAGAAAGAAAGTTGAGAAATTTATGGCTTCTGCTGTGCGCACCATCGTTTATGTTAGTGGTTCCACGGATAAGTGTAACCGTTGTGGCAAGGATTCCCATCCTGGATTTGACTGCTTCAACCATTCCTACAAGTGCTTCACCTGTACCCAGTTTGGTCATCGAGCTTTTGAGTGTCCGGAGAAGAATACGGCCATTGGTAAGGCTGCGATTCCTGCCATCGTTGCTCGAGGGAACAAACCTAAGGGTAAGATCTATGTCATGAGCAGAGTCGGGGCTGAGACCAACCCAGACATCATTATTGCTGGTATGTTCTCAGTTCTTGGTGTAGAGTGTTTGATTCTGTTCGACACCGGTGCATCTTTATCTTTCATTTCGACCAAGTTCTCCGTCAGCCTTGCTCTTAAGTCTTCCCCATGTGCGGAGACTTCAATATCATTGACATTTGGAGATGTATTCTCCTGTTGTTCTTCCTACTTGGATGTACCTATCTTGATAGCCAGCTCCTTATTTCCAACGAACCTCCTGATATTTTCTCTCGAGGAGTTTGATATTATCCTTGGTATGGATTGACTTTTGCGGTAACATGCTCGTTTCGAGTGCCGCGATCAAAAAATCTATTTCAGGAGCTCTTCTGGAGTTCGTGTTTCCTATAAGGGAACCCGCCCCCAAAAGGGTGTTCATGTCATTTTGTCTATGAAAGCTTCATATCTTCTTAGGAATGGTTTTCAAGCCTTCCTGTGTGTTATTTCTGTTCCAAACACTTCGTTGTCGAATATTGAAGATGTGTCGTGTGTTCGTGAAATTCCCGATTTGTTTCCCGAGGAATTGCCTGGTTGAGCCTGATGTAGAGTTTGTTGAGCTTGTGCCTGACACTAGACCGATTTCAAAGCTCCATATCGTATGGCTCTACCTAAGTTGAAGGAATTGAAGAATCAACTTGAATAGATGATCGAAAAAGGTCTTATTCGACCGAGTGCTTCGCCTTGGGGTGCTCCAGTTCTATTTGTCAAGAAGAAATATGGATCGATGAGATTGTGTATTGATTACCGTGAGCTTAATTGTGTCACTGTGAAGAACAGTTATCCAATGCTGCGGATTGATGACTTATTTGACCGGCTACGTGGTGCTTCTATATTCTCCAAGATCGATTTATGGTCTGGTTATAATTAGATTCCTGTTCGAGAGGTTGATATAGCCAAGACTACCTTCCGCACTCGTTATGGACATTTCGAGTTCGTGGGCATGTCTTTTGGTTTGACTAATGCCTCAACTATATTTATAGATCAGATGAACGGTACTTTCAATGACTACCTTGACACTTGTGTAGTGCTCTTCATCAGTGATATTTTGATTTACTCAAAGACTGACAAGGATCATGCTGAGCATCTTCATAGTGTGCTTTAGATTCTACGTCGACAGAAATGGTTTGCCAAGTTCTCTAAGTGCGAGTTTTGGTTATCTGAATTAGATTTCCTTGGTCATGTGATTTCAAGTGAGGGTGTGATGGTTCATCCATCCAAGATCGAGGTCATGGTGGATTGGCAAAGTCCTAAGGATGTGGGTGAGATTCGCCGTTTTCTGGGTTTGACATGGTATTACCGTCGATTCGTCAAAGACTTTTCAAATCTAGCTAGACCGATGACCCAGTTATTGAAAAAAGAGACCAAGTTCCTTTGGACAGAGAGTTGTGAGAGTTCCTTTTAGGAGCTGAAGACCCGATTGACTACTGCTCCCGTGTTGACTTTACCTGAGAATGGTGTGGACCACAATGTTTTCTGTGATGCTTCTAAGCTAGGATTGGGTTGGGTTTTGATGCAGAATCTGAAGGTGATTGCCTATTCTTCTAGAAAGCTGCGAGTTCACGAGGTGAATTATCTGATGCATGATTTGGAACTAGCTGTTGTTATTCATGCACTTAAGATGTGGCGACATTACTTGATTGGTTCGCACTGCCACATCTACACGTATCATAAGAGTGAGAGATACATTTTCACACAGAAAGACCTCAATATGAGACAACACCGTTGGTTAGAGTTAGTCAAGGATTATAACATTGAGCTGTTATATCATGAGGGTAAGGCGAATGTGCTTGCAGATGCTCTTAGTAGGAAGACTTCATATTCCCTGAGTGTTATCGAGTGTTACCCGATGACTTGTGTACTGATTTCCGTAAGCTACGACTTGAGATGCAGTTGAGACCAGATTTGACTACTTGGATGCTATGACTGTAGAGCCTAGCTTGTTCCGGGAGATACGCCTGAGTTCGCCTACCGATGCAATTTATAGGAAGTTTCAAGCCAAGATTTCCAGTGGAGATGCTAAGGACTTTGCAATTGGTATCGATGGTTCTCTTCGCTTTAAAAGCCGTTTTTATGTTCCTGAGGTTGTCGACTTACGTAAGAGAGTTCTAGATAAGGCTCATGTTTCGCCTTCTTGGATTCATCCTGGTGGTGACAAGATGCAAAGAGATCTTCGACCTCTTTTCTGGTGGCCCGGAATAAAGAGTGACATTGTGGACTATGTTGGCTGATGTTTGACATGCCAGCAGATTAAGATTAAGCACAAGAGACCCGGTGGTCTCCTTCAGCCATTTCATGTTCCCTAGTTGAAGTGGGAGTCTATCTCAATGGACTTCGTTATAGCTTTGACTAAGACAGTGAGTGTAAGGATGCTATTTGGGTTGTCGTCGATCGTTTGACCAAATGTGAGAGATTTATTCCGATTAGAGGGACATGGAACATGGATCGTTTAGCCAGAGCTTATATTGATGAGATAGTCAGATACCATGGTGTGCGTAAGGAGATAATGTTAGACCGTGATCCTAGATTTTGTTCGAGGATTTAGAAATCTCTCCAAGAGACTATGGGTAGCCGCTTGCTGATGAGTACTGCATTTCATGCCCCGAACGATGGCCAGTCTGAATGAATGATTCAGACTCTCGAGCATTTGCTCAGTGCCTGTGCTCTAGACTTTCAATCTTCTTAGGAGAAGTGTTTGCTGTTAGTTGAGTTTTCTTACAACAACAGTTTTCATGCTTCTATCAAGATGGCTCGGTACGAGGCTTTGAATGGCCGAAAGTGCCGTAGTCCAGTTTTTTGGGAACAGTTAGTGACACCAGAAATTTAGGCCCTGAGCAGTTTGTAGAGACCATTGATCATGTCCAGCTTATCCAGGTAGGATGCAAGGCGCGCAGGATCGTCATAAGTCGTATGCCGATGACCTTCGTCGACCGCTCGAGTTTGAAGTCGGAGATCGTGTCTTCCTCAAAGTGTCGCCTATGATGGGAGTTAAGTGTTTTGGTGTCAAGGGCAAGTTGAGCCCTATATATATTGGTCCTTATTTGATAATTGCACGTATTGGTACCGTGGCCTACCGATTGGAGTTGACCTCGAGTTTGGACAAAGTCCATGACGTGTTTCATGTGTCCCAGCTTCGCAAGTACGTGAGTGACCCGAGTCATATGCTGAGTCTAGATATTCCATAGCTAGAGCCTACCCTTGCTTTCGAGGAGCGTCCCCTAAAGATTTTGGACCGCCAAGACAAGAAGCTGAGAAGCAAAATCGTTCCTCTAGTCAAAGTGTTTTGGAAGTGTGGCAACGTGGAAGAAGAGACTTGGGAAACTGAGGCGGCGATGAGAGCCAAGTACTCAAGTTTGTTCGACCGAGGTAATTTCCTTAGCTAGTTTTTCGTTCAAGTTTCGAGGACGAAACTTTTTGAATGGTGGGGTAATTGTAACACTCCGTTATTTTACAAACGGTAATTCTAAGAATTTAAAATCATATTTCGGAAAGTGATTATATTTTAATTTTTTTCTTGTAAACTTAATTAAAATAATACTATCCTCCGTTTTTATATAATGTTCCCATTTGTTGAATATATGAGTGTAGTATTTTAATAAAATGGGTACATTATATAAAAATGGAGGAAGTATATATTAAGTTCCATTTTAAGATTTATTAGATCTTGAAATGAATTTATCCTTCACTTGCCAGTTCTATTCTTAAAACAATCCCGACCCAAAACCGAGTCATCCACTAAAAATTCGTCTTCACAACTTTCAACATAAAAAGAAAAGGAAAGAACACTATTCATTGTCTTCGTCCTTCCTTAAACCTAAAACCTCAAAAACCTCATTGTTAACCTCAAAGTTTCAAAAAAACCTCCATAGGAAACTCGTTTCTCATCAGAATCACGTAATTCTTTCGCCTACGGATTCTTTAGACCGACGCCGTCGTTTATGTACCTTCAATCACGCAAAACGAGGCCGGCGTTTTCTGGTCCGCCCGACCTTTGAATATCGTTTTTGATCTAAATCGATTTTTCTTTGTTTTTAGGCGGAGACATTGACGATCTGGACGTGGACACAGCGGTGGTACACGGGTTTATTAAAAATCTTGAAATTTAAGTTAACCTTAGTGAGGAAACTCGACTTTTGTCATAAACTAAGGTTTTTATGGTTTTACATGATGTTTACATGGATTGATTGTCGGTTTTATGTTCAATGAGTTGTGGGTAGTTTATAATCTGAAATATTATGTAAGAATCATGCTACGAATGCTTAATTTCTGTTTTAAGTTGATAAGAACAGTGGATTATAGTTGTTTATGGTTTTTAAGAACATGTTTATGTTGTTTAAGAAATTGGGACTATGAATACTTGTTTTGATTCTCATATTGCTTCGCATATATGGATATAGGTTGAATACTTGATGGGTTTGATGCATATGCAGATTAAAATCATTGCTAGAAACCGTTCCATGAATTTTAGAACATGTTGTGTATGCAAAATAGCGATTTTCGTGAACAAGGCTTCCCAGCCGGTCAGCCGGCGGACGGTCGACTAACCGACTGAGAACCCCGTGTTCTTTTTTTCCATGTTTTTCTTAAAAATAGTGTACAGTTCTTACCATCCAGTCAGCCGGCAGCCGGTTTACCAACCATATGGTAGTCTTTGTTATTTTCGTAAGTTTTGCAAGGAAACTTTGACTGCAAGAATCCCCAGCAGGGTGGCCGGCTGCCGGTCCACCGGCTGATAGTCGCTTTTGTATAAAGTGGTAAATATTGAGCGTGGTTCCTTATCCGGGTCCCCGGTGGCCGTTTGGCCGGCTAAGCGGCCCTTCTCCTTTATAAAGAAAAGCCTGAAGAGTGTTATTAGTCGGGTGCCGGCAGCCGGTCCGCCGGCGGAAAACCCCTTCTTCTTAAGATTTGTTAAAGGCTGCATATATGGTTACGTATTAGGATATTTTTTAAGTTCACCTCTAGACCTACTACGTGTTGCATGTTAGGATATGTGTTAAGCTCACCTCTAGATCTGACTGGTGCGTGTTTGATCGCGTGATGGGATATGTATTAACCTCACCTCTGGACCCATTACGTGTTTTGTTTGTCATTTATCAGGATATGTGTTAAGCTCACCTCTGGACCTGGTACGTGTATGGATGTGGCGTGTTAGGATATGTGTTAAGCTCACCTCTGGACCTGACACATGATCGTTTGTCGTAGGATTGGGATATATGTTAAGCTCACCTATGGACCCTTCGTGTGCGATAATCGTAAATTGGGATAAGTGTTAAGTTCACCTCTAGATCCATTGCTTGTGTATGTATGTTGGAATATGAGTTAAGCTCACCTCTGGACCTGACATTTGGCTGTAGTAGGATATGTGTTAAGTTCACCTCTGGACCCATTACTTGTGCATAATATCTGGATATGTGTTGAGTTCACCTCTGGACCAGGCGCTTAGTGATTATATCCTTATCATATCATGTTCCATAGGTTACCTGGATTCGTCTTGTAACTTGCATGGTTACATGATCTATGTAAGTAAAAGCTATCATATGTTATCGTGAGTGAATTTATGCTTCACATGATTTCGTTTGTGTTAGAGCATGTATATGTGTATTATGTGTTTGTCTGCATATGTGTTTATTGACAATAAGTGGCTGGGAGAACCTCTAGTTGCTCCTCGCTGACTGTGGCGTACATGTTTTCATGTATGTAGGTTGGTACTGTGATGGGGATTTCGTGAGAGATAGCGAGCGATGCTGAGCATCGACATGACATTACCCATATCGTTTAGCTAGACTCTTTATTTGTCGTTTTTGATATACTCTTGGGATACGCTATCCCGGTTTGGTTATAGTTGTATATAACTTATAACTTATCTATCGTTTGTCTTTTCCGCATTTTGTTTTAGTATTTCACCTCGCATGTTTATAATCATGTCAAAAAGTTTAAATTCCGCGCATTTTTTCGCATGCTTCTTTGTTTATTATTCCGCATTCACGAGGGGTTTTACACCAGGTCCAATGTGATTGGATTCCAAAGTTGTAATCTCTAGCTTGATAGGATACACTAGGATTTTAGTTTTTGGTTGTTGTTCTTCGCTTGTTTATTCATCGCTTGTTTAAAATTGTTGTATATCATCATATTCTGCCTAAACCAAACCACCTCAAATTGCATGAAATTGGCTCATACAGTATATAATTTTTGATTTTATGCGACAAACGATGTCAATTGAGGCGTCATTTATTCATATTCACTTAAATATTTTGTCACTTTAATTGAATCCAAAATTAATGATGGGATCTCTCTCTTTATTAAAATTGGGATTAGTCTTTCTAGGTCAATTGGCTATGAATCCATTGTTCGTCGGTAGACATATTGGACGTATTACTAAATGTCTGGACCAATTTTATCTTGGGTAAGAAGTGCATATTGATTTAGTTGAAATCAACATTATAGTTTAAAATAATTTACTCTTTGTATGGACCCCTTCTACCGTGACGTTAATGTTGGCCCTTCTGCCATGCTCACCCGTGAATTATGGCTCCGATCATTTATGGACCATATTAATCAGTCCACTCGACTTATAAATAATGGAAGCAACTTTGCTGACTCTAAGGCATCATTACGGAATGGAATCCAAAAGGGGCGTATCTGTTAGCCCACACATTTTCAATATGATTGAGAATGTCGGAAAAATAGAGGAGTTACAGTGTTCATGAGCTCCACTCTCTTCATGATGGGTTTACCCAATTCAGGGTGAACTACTATATGAACGACATGGAGAAAAGTCTTCATGAGCTCCACTCTATACTCGTGTAAGTAGAGAAGGATCTTATTTCTAGTGGGAGCCAAAAGTGGGTTGTCCTAATGGTCAAGTCAAAAGGGAAGGGAAAGGCTCCGGCTGACTTAAATGTTAAGAAGCCATCTTTCTAGTGCTCGGGCCAGTCAAAGGCAAAGAGTGGGTCTGGTTAGACCAGTAGCTCAAAGAGCAAGACAAAGAGCAAGGAGAACGATATACAGTGCCACCATTTCCACCAGTTTGTCCATTGGAGGAGGAACTGCCCCAAATACATTGAGGATATTAAAGTTGTACGTGTGATTCCCACAGGTATATCTTCATTTATTAATATGATTGAAATCAATCACGCTAATTCTACAACTTGGGTATTTGATACTGGTTGTGGTTCTCACTTGTGTAATCATTCATACGGGCTAAGGGACGTGCGACGTCTAGCAAAAAGCAAGATTGATCTTCGAGTTGGAAATGGAGCACGAGTTGTTGTTGTTGCCGTTGGAACTTTTGCACTTAAACTTCCTAATGGATTTATTTTGCAGTTAAATAATTGTTTATTTTTTTCCACCATTATCTAAAAACACTTTATCTGTATCCTTGGTAGATATGGAAGGTTTCAAATTTGATATTAAAAACATTGTTGTACTTTTTCATTAAATTATATGATTTATGGCAAAGAAGTTTCCATAAATGGAATTTATGTTATAGATCAATCAACTGAAATTCATCACGTGAATAATAAAAGGATTAACGTATATGACAAAGATCAAACATATCTATGGCATTGTCGTATGGGACATATAAATGAAAAACGCGTAAAGAAACTCATTAAGAATGGGACAATTGCACCATTTGAATATGAATCATTTTGTACGTGTGAATCATCATGTCTTATAGGAAAGATGACTCGTATTTCCTTTAATGCTATTGGAATGCGAGCTAATGATCTTCTACGACTCATACATACTGATGTATGTGCTAGAGACGGTTATAGATACGTTATCACTTTTACAGATGAGTTGAGTAGATACGGGTATGTCTACTTAATGAAACATAAAAGTGAATCCTTCGAAAATTTCAAGGAATTCAAAAACAAGGTTGAGAACCAATTGGATAGAAAGATAAAAGCACTTCGTTCATATCGTAATGGCGAATATCTTTCGACTGAGTTTGATCAACACCTAAAAAATTATTGTATTGTATCACAATTAACTCCACCTGGAACACCACAATTGAATGTTGTATCCGAACGGAGAAATAGAACTTTACTAGATATGGTTCGGTGCATGATGAGTCACACGGTTGTACAAGATTCATTATGGGGATTTGCTCTTCAATCAGCAGCTCTAATACTTAGCTAAGGTCCGATTAAAGCTGCAGACAAGACCCTATATGAGATATGTAAAGGAAAGGTTCAGGACTTGTCCTTTATTCAGGTTTGGGGTTGTGAAGCTTATGTCAAGCGGCAATACGAAGACAATCTAGGCACGCGATCGGTCAAGACTTACTTTGTTGGTTATCTGAAAGGTATATTTGCTCACTACTTTTATTCATCTACCGAACACCGAGTTTTTGTTGCAGCAAGTGCGAAGTTCTTAGAGAAAGAGTTTCCCTCGAACAAACTAAGTAGCAGGACTTGGATTTATTTGAAGTCGAAGAACCAATAACCGAGCAAGTGATGGAGGTAGTCGTTCCCTCCACATCTACTGCGGTTTCTATTCCTTAGGAGCCTAGGAGGACGGGTAGAGTCTCTCACCCTCCAGATCGATACATTGGTATTATAATACTCCATTGAACCGAATAAGATATTCGGGTGGGGTAACCCCTTGAAGAGGTCCATTGATAGGCTTATATGACTAGTGCTTAAAGGGATTAAAAGTACTACTCATATCAACAAAGTGCACTTTCTTTTATGGTTATACATGCAAAAGAACTCCAAAGTTAAGCGTGCTTGGCTGAGAGTAGTCTTAGGATGGGTGATCTCCTGAGAAGGTTCAAGGGATACGCATGAGTGAGGACAAAATGCGCTGAAAAGGACTCGTGTTGGACTGTGGGGCCAGTACATAGCCTGGCGAGCTACCGTGGCTAACATTTCCGTTCCTAGGTTTGGGCCGGGGTGTTAGAAATGGTATCAGAGCAAACCTGCGACCGTCTGGTAAGCCTATGGTCTGGAGTACCCAGGTCACCAAGCAAGCGAGGGAGGATTTCTTGTTTGGCTCGGCTGCGGTCAGATGTAGGCAGGCGCAACGAGGACGTTGCGTTCTTTAAGTGGGGGTGTGTAATACTTCATTGAACCGAATAGGATATTCGGGTGGGGTAACCCCTTGAAGAGGTCCATTGATAGGCTTATATGACTAGTATTTAAAGGGATTAAAAGTACTACTCATATCAACAAAGTGCACTTTCTTTTCTGGTTATCCATCCAAAATAACTCCAAAGTTAAGCGTGCTTGGCTGGGAGTAGTCTTAGGATGGGTGACCTCCTGGGAAGGTTCCCGGGATACGCATAAATGAGGACATAATGTGCTGAAAAGCACTCGTATTGGTCCGTGCGACCAGTACATAGCCTGGCGAGCTACCGTGGCTAACATTTCCGGTCCTAGGTTTGGGCCGGGGTGTTACAGGTTTGGTTGAGAAGGCAAGTGGAGAAGACATATTACTCTTAGAGAGTGATGAACCCGCATCCTACAAATGTGTTATGACCTGTTCTGACTCAAAGCTACGGCTAGAAGCCATGCAGTCGGAGATAGAATCCACGCACGAGAATAATGTAATGGATTTGGTTGACTTGCCCAATAAGGTAAGACCTCTTCAGTGCAAGTGGCTTTACAATATAAAGCATTCAATAAATGGAGAGCTCGATACCTACAAAGCACAACTTATTGCCAAAGGTTTCACTCAAGTGCAAGAGTTTCACTATGTTGAGATTTTTTCACTTGTCGTTATAATCAGATCTATTCGGATTATCTCACTGATTGCTGCATTTCATAACTATAAGATATGGCAAATGGATGTGAATACCGCTTTCTTAAACCATTATTTGGAATAGGAATTGTGTATGATACAACCCGAAGGTCTCATCAATCCTAAAAATCCTAAGAGAGTTTGCAAGCTTAAGCGTTCCATTTATAGACTTAAGCAAGCTTCAAGGAGTTGGAATCATCGCTTTGATAAGGTGATAAAATAGAATGGTTTCAAAAGATGTGTCAAGGAACCATGCTTATATATCAAGTCAAGTGGGAGTAAAATTGCGTTCCTTATTTTGTATGTAGATGACATACTTTTGATTGGAAACGACAATTTCATGCTCTCTTCGGTTAAAGTATGTTTAAAGAACCATTTCCGGATAAAAGATTTGGGTGAGGCATAGAAGATTCCTGGCATCCGGATCTATAGAGACATATCTAAAAGGATGTTAGCATTAAATCATGAGTCTTATATTAATAAGATTTTTGACAGATTCAGCATGACTAACTCCAAGAAGGGGTACCTTCCAATGGTTAATGGGGGTAAGTTTGAGTAAGACTCAGTCATCTAAAACACCGGAAGAGATAGAGCTCATGAGTTGTATTCCATATGCATCTACATTAGAATCGATCATGTATGATATGATGTGCACACGTCCAGACGTGGCACATGCACTTAGTATGACGAGTCGATACCAGCGTACTCCAGGTGAAAGTCACTGGATTTCCGTAAAGAACATTTTTAAGTACTTACGAAGGACTAAAGATTGGGTCTTGGTATACGGAGGAAACACTGAGCTTTGTGCTAAGCGTTGCACAGATGCTAGTTTCCAAACAGATCGGGATGATTCATAATCCCAATCAAGATTCGTTTTTATTCTAAATGGTGCAACAGTCAGTTGGAAGAGTTCCAAACAATCAGTGACAACAGATTCTACAAACGAATCTGAGTATATTGCAGCTTTTGAAGCTGCGCTGCAAAGGAAGCTATATTGATGCGACAATTTTTACAAAGACTAAAAGTAGTTCCTAGTTCGAATGAAGCAACAATCCTTTACTATAATAATAGTGGTGTCATCTTACAGGCTAAGGAGCCTAAGTCTAGTAAAAAATGTAGACACGTACTCAAGAAGGCACACTTGATACAGGATTATGTGGAGCAAAAGAAGATAGCGTTATGCAAGATATGGACGAATGACAATATTGCGGATCCTCTCACTAAAGCATTACCACATAGTAAACATGAAGGGCACATAATCTCAATGGGGATAAAACATATTCCTGAGTTGTATTAGTTATTTATGGATTGGACATGTATCTATTTCACTTATAATAGTAAAATTCATCGAATTTATATTTTGTATTTCAAGTGGATTGTACAACAATATTGAATAACACAAAGTGAAGTGAAATACATTAAATTTTTTATATCTACTAATCACCATTTTTGAATTGATAACTCAGGTGGTCATTTTGTGAGTTGGTTGATTGTAGGTTTAATTAGCCATAAGGTCAAATAGTTGACTTGATCAATCACATATGCGAGCTATATTATACCTCGTGTTATGTTATACCTTGTTGGACACCGTCAACACTAAATGGAGTCCTAAATGTACATATATTGGAGCCGGTTTGTGGATAGGACGTCCATCGTGTAGCTAGAGTCTATTCTTTTGACTATCGATTGTTTCTTGAGATAAAGGTAGTTTTTGGGTGACTTTGGTTTATGTGTCATGGTCATTCCGTAACTGGGGCTGAGTAGAATTTTTTTGGGTTATTTCATACTGTGCTTTCATCGGCAGTATTCGAGGTAAGGAAAATATTCAGCCTTTATTAGGTTTTTTTATATCTAAGGGCCACTCGAGGAGTAGTGACTGAAATGCATGGCCATGCTCGGATACTATCCCTGGTAGATACATTCGTATATCAGTACTGTTACTCTATAGTCGGGGAAACCGCTCTCGATACAGATGACTTGTGAGATACGATCTTGCGAAGCGCGGCTTTGCAAATAGTATTACATTGACTGGGAGATTTTGTGGATATGAGAATCGGTAATCACACATAAACACTAGTCGGACAAGTGGGAGATTGTTGGAGCATGTGTCCTCCATAGTTAGTGCGACTACAATCTAAATCTCTTATAGGATCACAAAGGGATACTTTGTATATTTATCAACTAATTAACGTAAATTAGTAATGGTTGGCTTTGCTAGAAGTTTGACGTTGCTGTCATACTGATGTCGGTGATTAGTTAGTCCATGTCGGTCACACCGATAGGATGGTTCCAAGAAACGTGATTATATACTATTATATTACATAGATGCCTAACTTGACTAAATATTAGTCTTGGAAATAATACTAGTAAATATTTAATACGATTAAATGATTATAGGAGAAATGAATTAAAATGTTAGTTCTAAATAAATATAAATGTTATATTTATTTGTAATATAAGTTTTAATATGTGATATTAAAATTAATTGATTGTATGATAATAACTATATTCTCCTGCCATATTTATATGTATTAAATTATAATATTGGTTAAGTTTCGGAAAGTCAGTTTTCGAAAGGCACTGAAATTTCAGTCCATATATATTATTAATATATAAATATAATAACTTCCAAAAAGATCTTCCAGTAAACTTATAAAAGACAGTATTATTCAAGTTGGGACTTGAGCTTTTGAATATTATTTGGGACGTGTTATTGAGCCGTGTAAGGCCTCTTAATAAGTTGAGATCTAAACAATTTTATTTCCATTTGAACTCTATATGGTAACAGTAAAAATAGGGTTCAAGACAACTTGCAATACACACGAAAAAAAAACGCACGAAATAGTGAGGTACGAACCAACTGTATATTATGCAAAGCATATTTCTTGGATCATCTAGGATGCAACTGGTGGGAGGATTTCTACTTTGAAATCTATTATTCTAGGTTGTTCTTAGGCTGAAAGCAAAGGACCAAAGGTTATTTCTTACCTGTTATATTGATTTAATTACTTTTGTTGCATTCATATTAAAGTTAATTATGATATAACTCTTCCTTATGATTAATAAGATAAATCTTATTATGAAGTATACGATATTTCCTACAACATGGTGTTGTTCCGGGATACCTCGTGCATCTGTCTCATCGAAGGTTATTGTTGGCAGGTCCTGGTGGCTCGATTCTGCAGAAAATTCTAGCTTATCTCCCTTTGTCTCTGTGGCATGTCTTTTGGCTTCTGAGTAAGTCAATACTTACATCTCCGAGCCTCCTGTAATGACATTAAAATTCTAGTACACAAAGGAGAAGGGGAGTAAGTGATCCAGATTCCCTCGGTCATACTAGAACTTGACTTCTCTCCTCATGGTGTAGCATTCGTCAATGGTATGACTTATGTCATCTTGAAACTCACACCTCTTATTGGCCTCCCTCCGATCATATATGTGTTCCTCCATCTTTTTCTTAGGCTACCCGACTACTCTTCCTAGTTCTTTCAACGCCTTGAGCAATTCTACAAGTCCAGTAGAGAAACCATAATCGCTTACCTTTGGGGACGGATCCGAGTCGTTCTTCCCATTGGTGCTTTATGAGCTTTCCTTACTAGCTTACTTTAAGATTTGAATCTTTCCTTTCGCTTCTCTACAGACGTCTTTCTGGAAACTGGGTATGTATCATAGGAGACCCTCTTTGGTCCAACGTCTTCTTCTAGCCTCATTGTTGCTACTGCTTTTGTTTGTACATCCGCGAAGGTTGTACATGGGTACTTGGTCAAATCCTTGTAGATATTTGAATCATGATGCAGACCTTGATGTAAGGCTTCTATCACGGTTCTGATATCATAATGGGGGATTACTAATTTTTCATGATTTAACCTATTCAAGAAGTCTCGAGTTGATTTCTCGAATCCTTGGACGATTTTGTACTCATCACTGGTAATTTATTTCTCAGACTTCCGGCTGCTGGCGAGCTACTGGTTGAAAGCATTAACCAGATCTGCGAAGGTAGTTATGCTCTTGTTGGGCAGGCTGACAAACCATTGCAAGGCTGCTTCAGATAGGGTTGATCCAAATCCTTTGCACATGCACACCTCCTTTAGGACTCATGTGGCCGTCTCTATCATCATCTTCTGTTTAAATTGGTTGATATGGTCGAGTGGATCTGCGGTGCGATCATATAACGGAGGTGCAAATCCCTTGGGTATGTTGACAAGCGCAATGTTGTTCACGAAGGGGGAATTTGCATAGCTGTCGTTGACCGCTTTCCAGCGGACGAGGTACTCCCGGTACCTTGTTGATCAGGTCCCTTAACTCCTAGTACTGCTACTCCATTGTGCTGCCTACACCTGTGAGAGGGTTGGAAACGGGTGGAAAGAAACTGAAGGGTGTACCTCCTAACATGGCTCCTCCTAAGAATTGGCCTCTTGGTTGATTGCATAACGAGGTCGCGTTAACGATGGTTCCTGACGTCTACTGGATGGAAGGACCTCCAAATCTGGCTTCACTTGCGAATGATTGAATCGAATGATTGTTGAATCTAGGATGCCATCATATGGCTTGATGACCGGAGGTACCTGAAAAAGGTTGAGTGTTAGACCCTGACAATCTATTAAACAAAGTGTTACCTAGAGTCTGGTACTGGATGGGCGGTGGATCAAAGGACATGAATCTCAACCCCTTGGCTTGATGGCTTCCCTGGGCGTTGCCACACCAAGATCCAATCTGGTGACGAGTTCTAAGTTGATTGGCCTTGTGAGCCCTCCATTGACTTCTGGGTCCCGGATCCCTAGAGGCATCAGGCTGGGATCTAATTATGGGCTGGATCACTGTAGCAATCTAGGCCCTAAGGTCTTGGTTTTCCTTCTTAAAGCTTTCTACTGCCTGGTGTATGGTGTTCATTTCTTTGATCATTGCCTACATGGGATATGGCTGGAAGGCTCATATACTCTTGGGAACCCCCCCGAAGGGATCTTCCTTAATCTGGATCTTAACCACCATCTCGCTCCGGCTGGGACTACTTTTCCTGCTGGATCCTACTGTGTTGGAGGGTGCAACTGCCCTGCGCGCCTGTGGAGGCTTAAAGGATGGCCGCATGGTCCTTAGCGACATACTAGTTGTGGCCATTCGGCTGGCGGAAATGGTTGCTACGACAGGCCCTGCAGTTGCCGGTACCATATTGGCGCCAGTTTAGGCTGCTGCAGTGTGACTAGTTGGTGGACTTTGGCTGCTTCCAGACATGATTACCGATGGCTGAATTAGACGACGCTTTGGTTACAAAAATTGATCACTATCACGGTGGGTGCTAAATTGTGTTGGTAAAAAGTTACCGATATTGAATACGAGATTTGTGGGTTAAAATGACCTAACTCTGACCTAAGAACGTGTAACAAAATAAAATTGCAATGAATGAGAATAAACAACATGAGAACTTTTGGTGACACGGAAAAACCGTTTTAAGGGAAACGACCGTGGGGAGAGACAAAATCCTACGAAAATTTTACTATAATGTTTTCGAGAGTTACAATAAAATGGAAATTAGAGATAATATTTAGCTTGCTAGACAGAATGCAAAGTTCTTACGCGAATATTTGATGCCCCTCTTCCTCTGCCTTTCTGCTTCTTTTATAATAGCAGTCTTTCTTCTAGCTATTGTACCAGATTCTTGCTAGTCTTTGGGAATTAGTTGCTTTATTGTACGCAACTAATTTGACTTAGACTTGGACTTTTTCTCCTGCTTGCTTCTGATCCGTTGGCTTATACTCTTTTAATTTGTCGGTCCTTTGGTTGCCACGCTGTCACTTTTATTTTTTTCAATTTCTCGAATGAATGCTGGCCATGTCTCGAGGGAAATATGTAAATTTTTCCTCAATAGTCGGCATCCCACCAATTCACTATATATTAATGGGAGTACAATTTGGAGTGCACGAGTAATGTACAAATGTGAGCACTCGTCTTATTCGATGTAGTTCTACATAAAAGGATGTCAAGTGTCATGGGTGTGGGGTACGCCAAAACTTAGGGTTTTCTTAATTGATTATTTACATGGCCCGAATAATGGTATTAAGATGATGATGGTGGATATTTATTGTTGATGGATGAAAATGGCAATATGTGATCATGGTTATGTGTGGCGATGGGAGATGATGATTATGATTGTATGTGAAGATGGCTAATAGTGGTTTATAAATATATTTTCACTGTGGTTTGGTTATGCGTAGTAACGGGTGTGTTTTAATTTACGTTGTTTTGGACATATGTGAATATGTATTGCTTTTTTTGGCTTCTTGAATTTATAGTGAATAAACTAGTGGCATTATCAGGGTTTAATTTTTCACTTAATTGTCTTTTTTATCAAGATATTGTTTAGCTTTTCCTGGGTCCAGTCCGTCATCGGTCTTCTACCTGTATTTTCCTTCTGGTGGTCCAACAACCCGATGCCCCATTTATATCTAGGGTCAATTTGCTAATTTAATTACACACACATCTCGTGCCAAGTAGCCTATGTCGAATACTGAATTTTGGCCGAAACAGGCTCCGTATCCTAATTGTCTTGTGTTTTTTAAGTCATATAAATGCAAATATAATATTTAAGACGTTTAGTTATTCGAAATTTATTAAGCTTGCTAAGTAAAAGCATAAATATTATAATATTATTATGCATTTAGTGCAAAATTATATATATTGAATCAAATTGCTCCTCTAGTTTTCCATTTGGCTCAATACCTATTTTTTAGAGATAAAAAATAAAAAATAAAACTAAATGAAAAAGATATGTGTAACACCCCAAGAGTATGAGAGAAAAGTTGTCCCACATTGGGAAAATATGAGATTGTGTGGAGATTTATCCCACATCGGTAGAATATGAGGCTTGTGATATGTTTATAATAACTTCCACCCACCACTTAGTAACAAGGCCTTGTGCTTTTGGGCTTAAGTGATGACACATATTTGGCCCAAAGGTACATATCCCATCTTATTGGGGTTGTGTTACGACGATGGTGGGTCGAGTTGTTACAAATGGTATCAGAGCGACCCTGCGACCGTGTGGTGAGCCTGTGGTCGGGAGTACCCGGGTCACCTACCTAGCGGGGAAGATTTTGGGCTTGGCTACGGTCAAGTTTGAGGCACAACGAGGACGTTAGCGGGGAAGATTCTGGGCTTGGCTACGGTCAAGTTTGAGGCACAATGAGTGTTTTTAAGTGGGGTAGTTTGTAACATCCCAAGAGTATGAGAGGAAAGTTGTCCCACATTGGGAAAATATGAGATTGGTAGAATGTGAGGCTTGTGATATGTTTATAATAACTTCCACCCACCACTTAGTAACAAGGCCTTGTGCTTTTGGGCTTAAGTGAGGACACGTATTTGGCCCAAAGGTACACATCCCATCTTATTGTCGTTGTGTTACGACGATGGTGGGTCGGGTTGCTACAATATAAGTAATGTAACTGAATTATAGATAAGTGAAATATTCGTAATAGGCCCTTCTCCAACTTAAGGTATCTTAATTTTTGAAAAGAAAAGCTCATGGTAAATAAAAAAGGTGTAAATTTTGAGAATCGAGCATGAGACATACACCTATATGTATAAAAAGTTCTCTACCACTTCTTCATCATCAATTTCATTGAAAATTACCTACTTTAAATAAAAAAATTTCGTTTCTTTATTCTAGATGAGGCGCTTCTCCAACTTAAGTCTCGATTCTGAGGATCAAATTGCAGGGCCTCCGGGCCGCACGTGACGTTAGCTCGTAGGTACAAAAACTTTCATCAGTTAAAAGATAGAACATATGCATGCATCCTTATTCATAGAGTATATTAAAAACTCATGTAGGTAATTTCGCTCCGTAATATAAAAATATTTTACCATTCAATTTTGCAGATTCAATGGCATATGTCAACATGTTAAGGCCAATTCCCTTGCGACGAGCTGATTTAGCAACGCATAAATTGGAGACATACCCGTATCTGCTTGTTTCCTTTCTCTTAATGTTGCTTGATAGAGATGTAAATTTTCCCTGAAATACGTAATTAAACTCAAATATTGGTAATGTTTCATTACTTGCTATATGTATTGCCTTTGATTATGTGGATGACGATGATGATAATAATGATTATTATGTTTTACTTATATAATAGTCTTACAAATAATGACTTCGGTCATAAATGTTTACCCCGTGGAAGGATTCGCCTTGCAACATATATTGGGTAGTTAAATCCAAGGTTCCCACCACACTCTTGATTACTGTACTTTTCACGTTCTTATCTTCCTTTTTAACCTACAAAACACATTATTATAAACGACCATTAATGTGAATAATTTTGAGGTCTCATTGACCATACTTCCCTATAAGTAAATGTATATTAAAGTAGCAAATCCTGTTATGAGAATCAGAAATGGGAGAATTAAGGACAATAGTCATTGATAATTGATAATATGTGTAGATATTTTGGTTGTTATAATATCGTTTATATAAATATCACAATCTCGTTTATGTAAATACTAGCGTAACTATTTCATGTGATCGTGTTCATGTCGAAAATCCCGAAGGCAATATCACACAAGTATTCTTTAACGGAAACAATTACGACGAATGGTCTCGATACTTTACGCTTGCTTTGTCGCTAAAGGCAAAGTCGGTTACATTGATAGCAGTGTGCCAAAACCCTTTGTTTTCGTCTCTAATTTTGAATCCTGATGATCTACCACAGGCTTTGTAACATCCCGAATTTTCGTAAACCATATTTTAATAATTTAAATTGATTTCGAAAAATTATATTTTATGGTTTGAGGAGAACCCCCCCCCCCCCCCCCCCCCCCCCCCGGTCAGACAACCGGAAGGGAAACCGGCTCTCGCCTCAAATAGTTTCCGAAATTGGCTAAGAGTTGAGTGGAGTCTTAGAAATAAAATATAGAACTGTTAGTCGAGTTTTAAGTTATTGTTTTTATTGTAACTCATGTGCGAACATCTTTGAGATGTCATTGTATGATTTATGTGAAACCTTCTATGAGCTACTGTATGACCTGAGTTCTCACCTGACTGCATTATGCTGTTGGTTGACCGTAGTGGTTTAGTCCTCCAGGTCAGGTTTTAGGTTGTCTGCCCGCCTTAGGGCGTATATCGTTCCTTGCTAGTTCCAGTCTTAGAGGTATCCTGCGTTGCGGGTACTTGTCGAATAGGGGACGTAATTGTTTACGCCCTGAGAGTCTGACCAGATTTAGACTAGGACAATCTGTTGTGGCTCAAATACAAAAGATCCAATCGAAAATGCTCACCCATTTACAAAAAAATGATAAAACCAAAAAAGCGACCATCAAACTTCTTGAAACTAGAGTAGCCCGACTCGCTTTATCTAGTGCCCAAATATCACAAGGGAAATTTCCTCAAGGTCACCAACCTAATGATACCGCAAATAAAATTACCTTGAGGAATGATGTTTCCTACATAGAACCTGATATGCCCAACGTTAATAAAGTGGAGGTCTAAAAAAATGTCGAATTGGTTAATGCCCAAAAAATTTGGCGAGCCCATGTTGATGGAAAATGTGGTGACGGATGTTCCTTTAAAGAAATGCCAAGTGGAAATTCTAGAAAATATTCAAGTACCTTTCCCTCATAGGTTGGCAAGAGCTGAAAAATAAACACAGTTTGGTAAGTTTATGGAGGTGGTATTAATTTATAGGTAATCATTTCCTTTACTGAATTAATCACCCAAATCCCTTCTTATACCAAACTTTTGAAAGACATTTTAACTAAGAAGAAGATTTTGGATAGGGTTAAATAATTGCATTCACCCAAGAAGTTTTTCAATTCTATGCACCATTAGTACCTAGACCATTGATAAAGCTTTATGTCATCTAGGTGCTAATGTGAGTGTGATACCAAACTCTATTTGTAAAAAATTAAACTGAGGAGTCATAAAATTTTTAGTGTCACCTTACAATGGTGGGACGTTCTATAAGACGTTGAAGAATGTTCCGGTAAAATTGAGTAAATTTTTCATTCCGCTTGAATTTGTTGTTCTTGACTTGGGCGAAGATTCTCAGATACTAATTATCTTCGGAAGGCCATTTTTTGCATACCGCGGTTGCAGTCATTCATGTCAAGACTGATAGGATGTCATTGGAAGTTGGTGCTGATATGGTTACTTCAAATTTAAATAGTGCTTAAAAACGTCCTATGCTTGAGGAGTCATGTTTTTCCATATATAGATGTTTTATATGCTATTGATAATTGTGGTTGACTCCCCAATTTAATCATTAATCAAGGACCCTTTGAAGTCCCTTTTTGTTGTTGAAATATTTTTCAAGTGATGACTGTAACATCCCGTATTTTTATAAAAGTAAATTTAATAATTTAAAAGTATTTTACGGAATATAATATTATTTTCATAATAAATCTTAAGTTCTAGCTTAAGTTTTCCGTTAAGTTCCGTCTTAAGATATTTTAATCTTAAGACATCGTTTTATTTGGCATTTGAATCCCGACTTGAGTTTCCGTATCGCTTAGGAAAAATAAGCCCGACTCAAGTAAAGGTGAAAGGACAACTTAAAACCCTACCTAAACCTCATCCATCGACACATTCATGTTCTTCATTTTATTTCACTGTAAACCCAACTTTCACCATTTTCACTTTTCTTCAAAGCTTTAAACTACGATCTCGACCCCTTCCCGAACTCCGATTGAGGTAAATTTTATATTTTCGGAATCCCCTCGAGATTTGCAACCTTTCTATCTCTTTCAATTTCCATTTCATCAACTCTCATTTCTGGGCTGTTTTGAGAAGAACTCGAGATTGCCCTCTTACAACCCGTTTTGTTGTTTGTAGGTGTCGACATTGACGACCCGGATAAGGATTCATATATTATTCAAGACTAGGCGTGAAGAAATCGCTCTTTAAGGTGACGATAATGAGAAACTCGACCTTTTGTCTATATTAGCACTTTTGGTGTTTTGATTATGTGTTTCACATGAGATTATGATTATTGATGTCGATAGGAACTTAGTATTATGTTAATTACTTAATTATACGTTCATTATATGAGATACTGGATGAAATTGCTGTATCATATGCTTAAACATGTTTATCTTGTGTTGGGTTGAAATTGTGACGGATATGGATGATTAATCGTATGTTGGGTGTTTGAGAAGTCGTTAGTCATTGCATATGTATGAGAATGGTGTATAATTACTGGGTAATGTATGTTTGGAGTAGAAATCATGTTGTAGGAACGATCCCATGAGATTTGGATGAATTTTGATATGTCGAAATGCGTTTTCTGGGAACAGGGACTCCCAGCCGGTTGGTTGACCGGCGGCCGGTCAACCGGCTGAGAGTCTCGTATGTCGATTTTGAAGAAAGCTGAGGAAGGACCCTCAGTCGGTCGGCCGGCAGCCGGTCAGCCGGCTGGGAGCCCTTCTTTGTGTTTTGAAGTATGTAATTGAGAGTAATGGACTCTCAGCCGGCCAACCGGCAGCCTGTGGCTGACCGGCTGAGAGCCCCTCTTGGTTTTTGAAGTTATTTTTAAGAGTCTTGCACTCTCAGCCGGCCAACCGGCAGCCTGTGGCTGACCGGCTGAGAGCCCCTGTTGCATATTGAATTGCTTATAACTTTTGATTCATATGTCGGATTTGATTGATTCTTTTTCCGTATGTCTCGTATGCTTGTTTGAAGTCCCAAGAAATTGGGCGGCACTTATGTCGGGTTCGGTAATGGATTTGAGGATGAAAGACCCCCCGGCCGGGCAACCGGAAGGGAGACCGGCTCTCGCCTCAAATTAGTTCCCGAAGTTGGCTAAGTGTTTCATGGATGTTTAATGATGAGTTATTTAAGAAATGATTGTCATTCGAGTTTGAAGTCTTTGTATATCTTTGAGATAACATGTTTTGATTTGTGTAAACCTGCTGTGCGCTGCTATAGTACTCGAGTTCTCACTTGACTCCATTGTGTAGCTGGTTGGCCGTAGTGGCTTGGTCCTCACGGTCAGGTCTTAGATTGTCTGCCCGCCTTCGGGCGTATCTCGTTCCTAGCTAGTTCGGGTCTTGGGGGTGCCTCGTGCACTTGTCGAATCGGGGATCGTGATTCGTTCCGCTCCGAGAGTCTGGCCAGGTTTAGACTAGGACAGTCTTTTGATGTCGTCCTACCAGGGGGTTGTATAGTCTGAGATTGGGAATGTCGTGGTATATAGACGAGTCGATTGTCGGCCTGCTCATAGTAGTCTAGTAGAGTCACTTGGCTGATCAATCTAGTAGGAGTCGAGTCGCTTGGTTGACCTATCTCTTGTTTGTAGAGTCACTTGGTTGGCCTATAGTTGTTAGAGTCGAGTCACTAGGTGACCTATCTCTTGTTGATATAGTTGGATGTTGAGTATGCTTTAGTTGCATTGGTGAATGTATGATACTTGGTTATCTTAGTATTGTTCGTCCAAGGCATTGGACGACTCTTAGTCCGGTTCCGTAAATGGTTTGGATTGAAAGACCCCCCGGCCGGGCAACCGGAAGGGAAACCGGCTCTCCTTCCAAATAGTTTCCGAAGTTGGTTGAGAGCCTTGCATAAGTATTCGCATGTTGAATTGGGATTTGGATATTGAATCTGTATGCTTCACATGTTATATATATGCTGGAGTATATTGTATGCCTTATGTGTTATGTGTCATTGACAATAGGTGGCTAGGAGCACTCTAGTCACTCCCCACTGACTGTGGCGCACATGTTGTATGTGTGTAGGTACATGAGGCTGTTTGCAGGGGGTTACGTTGAGGCTAGCGAGCGATGATCCTTCATCGTGGACTTTTACCTTATCGTGTAGCTAGACCTTAGACTTATGTTTCAGTATTTTGTGCCTGTAGGGATATGCTATCCCAGGCTGCTTGTATCGTACTTAATACTTATTTATGTTTTATCTTTCGCATGTTTAGATTTCTAAAACACCTCGCATGTTTAGTTTTGTTAAAAAGTTTTAATTCCGCTGCATTTTTGGTACTTTGTATGTTTTACTTTTCCGCTTTCGCGAGGGGTTTTACAGTTGGTATCAGATCGTTATCGCTCCCGACGCACTCATGTAATCCCCAAACTTAACTTGACCAAAAACTTGAATAATGAATGAGAGATTTGGGTAGACTTAAGGACAAGTGGTAGACTGTGTGTACTTGCTAATTGCTAAGGTAACATTGTTTTCTCTTTTGAAGGATGGTGAGACCTAGGGCTGCTGATAACATTGTGCTGCAAGCAATTCAGCATTTGCTTGAGACTCAGAGACAGCAAGCAGGGAATGTTCCACCTCCTCCACCGCCAGGCAACGAGGCTAATCGTCCTGGCAGTTTCTCATGGATAGCTTCGCAGATGTCCCGTAGCCATGTGAAGACTTATGGGGGTGAGGTTGATCCGATAGCTCTTACCGAGTGGTTCAGGGAGATGGAAAAGAGCTTTACCCTGTATGCGGTGGGTAGAGAGGATAGAGTGCGGCTAGCCACTCAATTTCTGACCCTTGAGGCCGACAGGTGGTGGGCATTGACTGGACCTACTTTCACTCTTGATCCTTCATTCGATTGGGAGGCTTTTAAGGATAAGCTCGAGACGAGGTTTTATCCTAAAGAGCTCAGATCACAGCGACTCAAAGAATTCATGGATTTGAAGCAAGGCAAGATGTCAGTTCAGGAGTTTACCGACCGATTCAACCAACTTGCTCATTTCGCAACTAGGTTTGTCAGAGATGAGGCGGAGAGAGTCTACTTTTACCGTGGGAAGCTAGGACCGCGCATCGAGAGCATGGTTCGTCGTGACTCGACTTCTTTCGTTGAGGTCTATGATGATGCTATTTGGGCAGAGAGTTCCATCCGAGCCATAGATGCTGAGATTAGAGCTTCTTCTTCTTCTGCTCCCTTTTCCTCACAGACTTCCTCCTTTGAGAAGAGACCCTTTGATCCTTCACCTGATTCTCCGGTACCTCAGTTTAAGAAGTTCAAGAGGTTTGACCCATCTAAGGTTAAGGACCCGGCGCCTGTACCTAATGCTCCTCTGAAGTGTTTCAAGTGTCATAAGGATCTTCACCTTGGAGTTGACTGCAACGGCGACCCCTACACCTGCTTTGCCTGCAACAAGACCGGACATCGCTCCTTAGAGTGTCCCGAGAGGAAGATTGTCGCTGGTAGAGCTGTTACCGCTGCTGGTGCAGTTCAGAGGCCGAAGCCCAAGGGTACCGTGTACGTGATGAGTCGTGCTGCAGCCGAGGCTTACCCTCACCTGGTCACCGGTATGTCTCCATTGATGTGTCCATTTTGCCTATAAGGCGTTGTCTTAAGCTCAACCATGTTCTTCTTTCGTGTCTTGCACCGAAGTGTTCTCCCTTTTTCTGCTTCCTTTTTCTGCTCTTGGTGACTTCTTTGGGAATTTCCTCCCTTTTGGCGGTTGTAGACCTCTATTGTTTTTACAAATTTTATTGGTTCAACGTTTGAAAGATCTAAAAAGTTGATTTTTAGAAAACCTGGTTTTAAGAAGTTGGAAAATTTTACAGCTTTGATGGATTTCGGCGTTGATTTGCCACTTGAACTCGTTATTGGAGACGTCTGATAACCTGTACTATGCCTATCAACATCTGATCGGTCTAAATTTTGAAGTTTTCATCGATTTTCACCTTGGTTTTGCCTTCGGATTAGAATGTCAGGTTCTTGAATGCGCAACGAGAACCCCAACGTTCCTTGATGGAGGCCCGACTATGGATTTTACGTTTGAAATTTTTGGAAAGAAATCTAAGTTTTTGTAAATCAAGATTTCTATGAAAGTTTTAGTTGTTAATGTTGTCCTTGTAACTGCTTTCAAGTTTCGAGGACGAAACTTTTTAAAAGATGGGGTGATTGTAACATCCCGTATTTTTATAAAAGTAAATTTAATAATTTAAAAGTATTTTACGGAATATAATATTATTTTAATAATAAATCTTAAGTTCTAGCTTAAGTTTTCCGTTAAGTTCCGTCTTAAGATATTTTAATCTTAAGACATCGTTTTATTTGGCATTTGAATCCCGACTTGAGTTTCCGTATCGCTTAGGAAAAATAAGCCCGACTCAAGTAAAGGTGAAAGGACAACTTAAAACCCTACCTAAACCTCATCCATCGACACATTCATGTTCTTCATTTTATTTCACTGTAAACCCAACTTTCACCATTTTCACTTTTCTTCAAAGCTTTAAACTACGATCTCGACCCCTTCCCGAACTCCGATTGAGGTAAATTTTATATTTTCGGAATCCCCTCGAGATTTGCAACCTTTCTATCTCTTTCAATTTCCATTTCATCAACTCTCATTTCTAGGCTGTTTTGAGAAGAACTCGAGATTGCCCTCTTACAACCCGTTTTGTTGTTTGTAGGTGTCGACATTGACGACCCGGATAAGGATTCATATATTATTCAAGACTAGGCGTGAAGAAATCGCTCTTTAAGGTGACGATAATGAGAAACTCGGGCTTTTGTCTATATTAGCACTTTTGGTGTTTTGATTATGTGTTTCACATGAGATTATGATTATTGATGTCGATAGGAACTTAGTATTATGTTAATTACTTAATTATACGTTCATTATATGAGATACTGGATGAAATTGCTGTATCATATGCTTAAACATGTTTATCTTGTGTTGGGTTGAAATTGTGACGGATATGGATGATTAATCGTATGTTGGGTGTTTGAGAAGTCGTTAGTCATTGCATATGTATGAGAATGGTGTATAATTACTGGGTAATGTATGTTTGGAGTAGAAATCATGTTGTAGGAACGATCCCATGAGATTTGGATGAATTTTGATATGTTGAAATGCGTTTTCTGGGAACAGGGACTCCCAACCGGTTGGTTGACCGGCGGCCGGTCAACCGGCTGAGAGTCTCGTATGTCGATTTTGAAGAAAGCTGAGGAAGGACCCTCAGCCGGTCGGCCGGCAGCCGGTCAGCCGGCTGGGAGCCCTTCTTTGTGTTTTGAAGTATGTAATTGAGAGTAATGGACTCTCAGCCGGCCAACCGGCAGCCTGTGGCTGACCGGCTGAGAGCCCCTCTTGGTTTTTGAAGTTATTTTTAAGAGTCTTGCACTCTCAGCCGGCCAACCGGCAGCCTGTGGCTGACCGGCTGAGAGCCCCTGTTGCATATTGAATTGCTTATAACTTTTGATTCATATGTCGGATTTGATTGATTCTTTTTCCGTATGTCTCGTATGCTTGTTTGAAGTCCCAAGAAATTGGGCGGCACTTATGTCGGGTTCGGTAATGGATTTGAGGATGAAAGACCCCCCGGCCGGGCAACCGGAAGGGAGACCGGCTCTCGCCTCAAATTAGTTCCCGAAGTTGGCTAAGTGTTTCATGGATGTTTAATGATGAGTTATTTAAGAAATGATTGTCATTCGAGTTTGAAGTCTTTGTATATCTTTGAGATAACATGTTTTGATTTGTGTAAACCTGCTGTGCGCTGCTATAGTACTCGAGTTCTCACTTGACTCCATTGTGTAGCTGGTTGGCCGTAGTGGCTTGGTCCTCACGGTCAGGTCTTAGATTGTCTGCCCGCCTTCGGGCGTATCTCGTTCCTAGCTAGTTCGGGTCTTGGGGGTGCCTCGTGCACTTGTCGAATCGGGGATCGTGATTCGTTCCGCTCCGAGAGTCTGGCCAGGTTTAGACTAGGACAGTCTTTTGATGTCGTCCTACCAGGGGGTTGTATAGTCTGAGATTGGGAATGTCGTGGTATATAGACGAGCCGATTGTCGGCCTGCTCATAGTAGTCTAGTAGAGTCACTTGGCTGATCAATCTAGTAGGAGTCGAGTCGCTTGGTTGACCTATCTCTTGTTTGTAGAGTTACTTGGTTGGCCTATAGTTGTTAGAGTCGAGTCACTAGGTGACCTATCTCTTGTTGATATAGTTGGATGTTGAGTATGCTTTAGTTGCATTGGTGAATGTATGATACTTGGTTATCTTAGTATTGTTCGTCCAAGGCATTGGACGACTCTTAGTCCGGTTTCGTAAATGGTTTGGATTGAAAGACCCCCCGGCCGGGCAACCGGAAGGGAAACCGGCTCTCCTTCCAAATAGTTTCCGAAGTTGGTTGAGAGCCTTGCATAAGTATTCGCATGTTGAATTGGGATTTGGATATTGAATCTGTATGCTTCACATGTTATATATATGCTGGAGTATATTGTATGCCTTATGTGTTATGTGTCATTGACAATAGGTGGCTAGGAGCACTCTAGTCACTCCCCACTGACTGTGGCGCACATGTTGTATGTGTGTAGGTACATGAGGCTGTTTGCAGGGGGTTACGTTGAGGCTAGCGAGCGATGATCCTTCATCGTGGACTTTTACCTTATCGTGTAGCTAGACCTTAGACTTATGTTTCAGTATTTTGTGCCTGTAGGGATATGCTATCCCAGGCTGCTTGTATCGTACTTAATACTTATTTATGTTTTATCTTTCGCATGTTTAGATTTCTAAAACACCTCGCATGTTTAGTTTTGTTAAAAAGTTTTAATTCCGCTGCATTTTTGGTACTTTGTATGTTTTACTTTTCCGCTTTCGCGAGGGGTTTTACAATGATGATATCAGAATGAAGGAGATAGAGGCTTTGGAGGTGGATTTGAATTGAGAGGATCTTCCCATGGAAGAAAATTCACAATTTGTTAGTTTGATTGCTACTTCTCCCAAGGGTGAGGTACAAAAACCCAAACTTTAACCTCTGCCTTTTTATTTGAAATATGCCTTTTTGGATAATTCAGAATTGTATTCGATCATAGTAAGTACTAGCTTGAATGAAAATTAATTACCTTCTTTACTTCATGTTTTGAGATAACATAGAAAAACAATTGGTTATGTTGGAGTAAATCTTAGGACTCATACATACAAATGTGTGTGGTCCTATGACGATACTGCAAGAGACGGCTATAGATATTTCATCACTTTTACGGATGATTTAAGTAGATACGGGTATGTCTATTTAATGAAACATAAGAGTGAATCCTTTGACAAGTTCAAGGAATTCCAAAATAAGGTTGAGAACCAATTGGATAGGAAGATAAAAGCACTTCGATCTGATCGTGGTGGGGAGTATCTTTCGACTGAGTTTGATCAACACCTGAAAGACCATGGTATTGTATCGCAGTTAACTCCACCTGGAACACCACAATTGAATGGTGTATCCGAACGGAGAAATCGAACTTTATTAGATATGGTTCGATCCATGATGAGTCACACGGTTGTGCCCGATTCATTATGGGGATTTGCTCTTCAATCGGTGGCTCTAATACTTAGCCGAAGTCCGACTAAATCAACGGACAAGACTCCATATGAGATGTGAAAAGGAAAAGTTCATGACTTGTCTTTTATTCGGGTTTGGGGTTGTGAAGCTTATGTCAAGTGGAGACACGAAGACAAGCTAGGCCCACGATCGGTCAAGACTTACTTTGTAGGTTATCCGAAAGGAATTTTTGGTCACTACTTTTATTCACCTACCGAACAAAGAGTGTTTGTTGCGGCTAGTGCGAAGTTTTTAGAGAAAGAGTTTCTCTCGAACAAACAGAGTAGTAGAACTTTTGATCTGTCAGAGGTTCAAGAACCAGAAACCAATAGTGTGATGGAAGAAAGTGTTCTTTTCACATCTTCTATGGTATCCAAGAGGAACCTAGGAGGTCGGTTCGAGTTTCTCACCCCCAGACCGATACATTGGTATGGTTGAGGAAGGTGGTGTAGAAAACATTTTACTCCTTAAGAGTAATGAACCAGCTACCTACAAAGGAGCCATGACCTGTTCTGACTCTAAGCTATGGCTCGAAGCCATGCAGTCCGAAATAGATATCATGCAAGAGAATCAAGTATGAGATTTGGTTGATTTGCCTGAAAAGGTAAGACCCCTTCAGTGCAAATGATTTTATAAGATAAGCGTGCATTAGATGGACAACCAGATGTTTATAAAACACGATTGGTGGCAAAAGGTTTCACTCAAGTATACGGGTTGCACTATGATGAGATATTTGTTCCAGTCGTAATGCTTAGATCTATTCGGATTATCTTAACGATAGCCGCATTTCATGATTATGAGATTTGGCAAATGGATGTGAAAACCACCTTCCTAAACGGGTTTTTGGAAGAAGAATTGTATATGATACAGCCTGAGGGTTCATCGATCCTAAACATCCTAAGAAAGTGTGCAAACTTAAGCGTTCCATCTATGGACTTAAGCAAGCATCACGAAGTTGGACTCATCGTTTTGATGACGTGATAAAACAGAACAGATTCATTCGAAGTGCCGAAGAACCATGTCTGTATATCAAGTCAAGTAGGAGTAAAATCGTGTTCTTAGTATTGTATGTAGATGACATACTACTGATTGGAAACGACATTCACATGCTCTCGTAGGTTAAGACATGGTTAAAGAACCATTTCAAAATGAAAGATTTGGGTGAGGCACAGAGGATTCTAGGCATCCGTTTCTATAGAGATAGATCGAAAAGGATGTTGGCATTGAGTCAAGAAGATTATATAGATAAAATTCTTGACAGATTCAGTATGACAAACTCTAGGAGAGGTTACCTTCCTCTTGATCAATGGGTGTATCTGAGTAGGAAACAATCACCTACAACACCGGAAGAAACCGAACACATGAGTCGGATACCTTATGCTTTGGCAGTAGGGTCGATCATGTATGTCATGATGTGCACATGTCCAGACGTGGCATATGCATTGAGTATGGTCAGCCGTTACCAAAATAATCCATGTGAAAGTCACTGGATATCCGTCAAGAACATCCTTAAGTACTTACGAAGGACTAAGGATTGGGCTCTGGTATATGGTGGAAACACGGAGCTATGTGCTAAAGGTTACACAGATGCTAGTTTCCAAACCGATCGTGATGATTCCAAATCTCAGTCGGGTTTTGTCTTTACTCTTAATAGTGGAGCAGTCAGCTGGAAGAGTTCCAAGCAGAGCGTCACAGCAAATTCTACAACTGAGTCTGAGTACTTGGCAGCTTCCGAAGCTGCAAAGGAAGCTATTTGGATGCGTTATTTCTTACAAAGACTAAAGGTAGTACCTAGTGTGAAAGATACAATCACCCTTTATTCTGATAACAGTGGTGCCATCTTCCAGGCTAAAGAGCCTAAGTCTAGCAACAAATCTAGACATGTACTCAGAAAAGCTCATCTGATAAGAGATTACGTAGAGCAAAAAGAGATAGCGTTGTGCAAGATTGGAACGGATAACAACGTTGCAGATCCGCTCACTAAGGCACTACCGCATAATAAACATGAAGGGCACATCTCATCCATGGGGATAAAACGTGTTCCAGAGTTGTAATAAACATTATTTGATTGATCTTTGATCATTTCAATTATTACTTAATAAAATCATTGAATTTCTTTATATTGTATTACATGTGGATTGTATGACAATTTTGTACACCACACAGTGAACTGTTTTACTTTATATGTCTGCATTGTCCGTAAACACCAACATCAGTTGATAACTCAGGTGATTATTTTGTTAGTTGAAGGATGGAAGGTTCAATATTCCATAAGTCAAGTGTTTGACTGATCAATAACAAATATGGGTATATGATATCGCATTGGACATAGTGACCAGAACATAGAGTCCTAAATGTTAAGATACATTAGGTGTCTGGTCGTGGATGGGACGTCTATTGTGATTCCTAAAGTCGGTTCTTTGGATCATTGTTTATTTCATGCGATATAGACAGTTTTTGGGTGGTTTAGGTTTCTGTCCTAGGTCGCACCGTAAAAGGAGGCCAATCGGACTTTTACTGGTCCATTTCATGTTGTGCTTCCATCGGCAGGTTATAAGTCAAGGAAAATATCCAGCCTTTATCAGGTTTTATATACATTTCTCAGCACCACTCGAGGAGTAGTAACTTAAACGCATGACCATGCTCGAATATGATTCGTATCAGTTGTGTTACTCTCTAGTCGAGAAAACCACTCTTGATATGATTACTTGGGAGATACAACCTTGTAAGGTGAGACTTTGCAATTTGTCTTCCATTGAGTGGGAGAATAATTTACGGATATGAGAATCGTAATCGCATACACTTGTAGGACAAGTGGGAGATTGTTGGAGTAAATGTCCTCCACAGTGTGTGATTATTTGAATAAATCTTTTACAGAATCACACAGGGATACTTAGTATATTAATCAGTTGGTTAACGTTTACCGATAACGATTGGCTCACTAGTAGTTTGACGTTACTTTCATATGATGGTGATAATCAGCTGATCCCTAAAGGTCACACCTATATGATAGTACTGAGAAATTTGATTATATATTGATATAATTACATAAATGCTAAACTTAGCTAAATGTAGTTAAGTAGATGATAAACATTTAATAATAATTAGGAGAAATGAATTAAATGTTAATTCTAATAAATATATATAAATATTATATTTATTAATTATATTTTAATATATGATATTTTAGAATAATATAATTGGGTTAATTAATTATAAGATAATTAATTAACGTTCTCCGGGAATTATAATTGTACACCGAAAATTATTGAAATATATATGATATTTTAAGGAAATTCGGAATAAGGAAACTGACTTAGAAAATTATAATATAAGGAGGTTTCCAGGAAACTGACTTAGAATATTATCATATAAGGAGGTTTCCTAATAGAAGTACAATACCAACACAAACCAAAACCCTATAAGAAGGGATTTTCGGCCATGTGGTACGAGGACGAAAAAAAGTTATTTTCTCTCTTGTTCTCTTTCATTAGTTTATCATATTAAAATCCCAAAACAAATCCTCTAAAATAATTAATAGTAATTTAGGAGGAGCTTTGAATGGATCTTTCTTAGTCATCTTGGGTGCAATCTAAGGAGAACTTCTACCTTGAAGTTTTGGTTTATACTAGGTTGTTCTTAGGCCGATCTCATATAGGACTAAAGGTTATTTCTATATTCTTGACTGTTTAATTCTTGCAATTGAGATTTTATTGAATCGTTTTTGATATAATCCTTGGCAGTATTAATATGATTAATACTTTTATAAGTAATTTAAGAAATTATTTCCTACAGGTTATACTAATGATTATTTAAAGTCCATAAGCCCAAAATTTTGCATAAATAAAATTCATGTTGAGGAAGGCCATAAATCATGTGACCAAGGTAAAAGTAGGCTAAATCCTAACATGCAAAAAGTAGTCAAAACGGAGGTCCTTACACTTTCAAATACGTAAATTATTTATGCAATTTGTGATTCCATGTGGGAAGTCCAGTCCAAGTGGTTCCTAAGAAATGAGGGACCACGGTAGTAAAAAATGATAAAAATGAGCTACTGGTGAATCGAAAGATTTCGAGGTGGATGCTAGTGGTTACATAAAATTATGTGGCCTTTGTATGTTCCTGGCGTTCCCGTGTTGAGGAAGAATGTTCTAGATGAAGCTCATTTGTCTCCTTATTCGATTCACCCCAGAGGTTAAAAGATGCAGAACGACTTAAAGCGGCTTCAGTTTTGGTGGCTTAGGTTGAAGAGTGGTATTGTGGATTATGTGGGAAAGTGTCTGACTTGTCAGAGGGCTAAGATTGAGCATAAGAGACCCGGAGGATTGTTATAACCCTTGGAGTCCCGTTATGGAAATGGGAATCGATATCTATGGACTTTGTTATGGCTTTTCCTAGGACTGTAGGTGGCAAGGATGCCATTTGGGTGATAGTTGATTGTTTGACAAACTGTGCTAGATTCATCCTGATTAAGGAAACATAGAACTTCGACAAGCTTGCAAAGGCTTATGTGGATGAGATTGTGAGATATCATCTTGTCCCCGAGGACATCGTTTCAGATCTTGAACCCCGTTTTTGTTTGAGGTTCTGGAAGGCCCTTTAGGAGGTTATGGGTAGTCGATTGGTGATGATTACAAAATTTCACGCCGCGACCGAAGGTCGGAGAGAGAAAGATTTAGATCCTTGAGGACATACTTCGTGCATGTGCCTTGGATTTTTAAGCTAGTTGAGAGAGATGCTTACCTTTGGTTGAGTTTTCGTTCAACAATAGCTACCATGCATCGATCAAGATGGCTCACTATGAGGCTTTTTATGGTAGGAAGTGCCATAGTCCGATTCGTTGGGAACAGTCGAGTGATGTTGGTGATTTAGGAGCCGGGCAGCTAGACGAAACCGTTCACCATGTCCAGTTAATTCGTGGAAGGATGAAAGCTGCCCAAGATCGTAAGAAATCCTATACCGATATTCGTCGCCAACCACTTGAGTTTGACGTGGGTGACCGTGTTTTCCTTAACTTTTCACCGTTGAAAGGAGTTAAAATATTCGGGTTCAAAGAAAAGGTTTCTTCACTCCCTCGGCATATCCCACTTTCATCTCATCGAGTTACATTGCGACAGTAAATTTTCTCTTCACATTGCTCGCAATCCGGTCTTCCAAGAACGCACAGAACACATTGAGGTTTCTTGTCAGTTTAGACGAGTTCAAATATAAAAGAGAGCCATTACTAATAAATATGTCCATGCCAAAGCTGAACTGACGAATATTTTTACCAAGATCATCGGTCGTACTTCATTCTATGAGATATTATCCAAGTTGGGCGTTTTGGACCTTCATACACCAACTTAAGGTGTATTAATGATATCGCACCCACCAAACTAGCTGTTGCACCTCAAGCTAGTCGTTGGTTACAGTCAACACAATCAAGACTACAGATCCTTACTTCTATATGTGTAGATATTATTGTTGTTATAATATTGTTTCAATAAATATTGCAATATCGTTTATGTATATATAACTAGCACGTATGTATTGTAACAAACACAACAATCGAACAACAATTCTCTATATTTTACACTTCCCATTCTTCTAATAGCTTATGTTGTTTTGTTTAAGCAATAATATGTGCATGTAATTATTTACTTTAGACAGTAAGGCTTCCCATTGTGAAGTGAGATATAACTAACATATCAACATATTATTTTTAGAATAGAAAAATGAACCATTACGTTGGTGTAAATGGGATGACATACTTACCATTACAATACAAGCACTCTTTTGGTCGTTATATCCTTGACTCTTTCTTTTTAGAGCATTGAATTCCTAGATTGATTGGATGTTGACATTCATTAGTATGTAGTTATCAAATATGATGCTCCTAATTTTTAAGTAGATGAAAGATTAAACTTAAAGGATACTTTGATTCATGTATTTACCTGCTCTGCAAATTGCCTTTTGTAACTCTCAACATACCTGATTCATGAAAGAAAATATATAGGTTTACTTCTTGCCTATAGTTATATTATGCACTTAAAAATAATTATAAAGTTGTAAAGATATATATAAGTTCTCTATGTAACCAACATTATAAGAAATTAACTTCTGCTGAAATGTGAATGAAATTAATTCTTATTATAATAATAAATTAAACCCTAACAACATTTGAATATGATAGGAAATATTAATTAGTATATGGATGTCCATTTATGCTTGTACATGTGTACCCATTATCGTCATTGGGTATGTAACTAGAATTATATTTATATAACTGTGATACTATTTTATTAGACTCACATATTTAAAAATGTAGGTGAACTTAGATTCAATGTCACGTGTTCTACTAAACAGTATAACAACTTACACTAAAAAACGTGTTCTTAAAAAAACATGTTATTAAAAAAGTATAGGTGGACTTAGATTCAATATGACACGTTATATTAAACAATATCACACGAAATACTAAACAATATCACAACTTGCACTAAAAAAAGTGTTATTAAAAAAAAGTGTTCAAAAAAAAATTGAGTCCACCTAAATATTTGAGTCCATGAGTCCACCTAAAGTATCACAAGTTCTACTAAAAAATATCACGTTTTTTTTCTACTACTAATGTCTTTTTTTTCTAATTATTTTTCTTAAACACGTTTTTTTGTATGACACTTTTTTTAGTGTAAGTTGTGATATTGTTAGTATAACGTGTAATTTTGTTTAGTATAACGTGTGATATTGTTTATTATAACGTATGATATTGAATCCAAATCCACCTATATATTTTAAATAACATGTTTTTTTAATGACACGTTTTTTTTTGTAAGTTGTAATATTGTTTAGTATAACATGTGATATTGAATCTAAGTCCACCTACATTTTTTAATAAATGAGTCTAATAAAAGAGTATTACAGTTATACAAAACAATATCACGATTTTAAAAAAAAACGTGTTATTAAAAAAACGTGATACAAGAAAAATAAAAAAGAAATAGTGATTCCGAAAAAAAAATGTTTTTAAAAGAAAAGTGATACTGGAAAAAAAAACGTCTTTTTTAAAGAAAAATGAAATATGAAGGAAAAAGACGTGATACTGAAAAAATAGAAAACAAAAAAACGTGTTTGTTTAAAAAAAAAACAATAATAAAAGAAAGCAAAAGTAAAACTCGTTGGTCGGGAGGCACGAACCTCAAACCATGTGGTTAAGAGTTACACAGTTTAACCAACTAAGCTATTATAGCTTATTAATAAACATTACTTCACTGATATAAATATTGGTTAATTATTTAAAGTGCAAAAGTCACAACAATATTCGTATCTTATATAAATATTCGTTAATTATATAAATATTTTTTTCTTATTTTTTTTTATGTACCACGTTCAATTGTAATTTTTTTCAGTATCGTTTTTTTAAACAAGTTTTTTTTAGTATCACGTTTTTTTAATAACAGGTTGTTTATTGTAAGTTGTGATATTGTTTTGTATAACGTCTGATATTGTATCTAAGTCGTAAAAAAAATATCATTTTTTTCTCAAACATCACTTTTATTTTCTTATTAATTTTTGTCTTTTATGTATCAAGTGTTTTTATGTTTTTTTAGTATCACTTTTTTTTAAAAACACGTTTTTTTTAGTATCACGTTTTCTTTAATAACATGTTGTTTAGTGTCAGTTGTGATATTATTTAGTATAACGTGTGGTATTGTTTAGTATAACGTGTAATAATAACGCATTGAACTAATCAATACTGCGACGAAAATTGTTGCTAACAACGTGAGATATCAACGTGTTATATTAAACAATATCACGTTTTTTAATATCAGTTTCTTTTTTCTTTTCGTATCAGTTTTTTTTCCAATATGACGCTAAACAATATCACACGTTATACTAAACAATATCACGTTTTTTTTTAAAATCAAGGGTAATCTTATTTGTAATATTGTTTTCAGTATGTAGTGATATTGTTGTTAGTATATTGTGATATTGTTGTGATATTGAGTAACATGATTATTGTGTATGTTATGATGATGTGGTTAAAGAATTTAAAATCAAGGATAATCTCATTTGTGATATTGTTTTCAGTATGTAGTGATATTATTGTTAGTATATTATTGTGATATTGTTATGATATTGAGTAAAATGATTATTGTGTATGTTATAGTAAACAATATAACATTTTAGTATAACGTGTTTTTAATAACATGTTATTTATTGTAAGGTGTGTTAGGCCCTGTTCTTTTGGACTGAAACTGAACTGAACTTAACTTATAGGATCTGAATTGAACTGAACTGAATTTATAGGATCTTAACTGAACTTATAGGAAATGAACTGAACTGAACTTATAGGAACTGAACTGAACTGAACTTATAGGAATTGAACTGAACTTATAGGAACTGAACTGAACTAAACTTATAGGATCTGAACTGAACTTAACTTATAGGATCTGAACTGAACTGAACTTATTAAAATCCAAACTTAATTTACGTTAATGTAATTTAAGTTAACTATTATTACTATTATCATTGTTATTATTGTTTTGTTTTTTTATGAAAGGTAAGTAGTATATATCAAAACCAAAGTCTAATTATAGAATAAAAAAAACTAAGCTAAAGCCCGGCCTTGTGTGAATCTGCTATGAGTAAGCTCGGCAACAGCTCCATTCAAGCACAATTCCTCATTCATGAGACATCAACTCCTTAGCAAAAAGAAGCTACTGATCTCTGCACACGAAATACCTGCTATGCCATTTTAAGCAATTTATTATTATTATTATTATTATTATTATTATTATTATTATTATTATTATTATTATTATTATTATTATTATTATTATTATCCAATAGATGACATTGATAAAAAATAGTCTAAAACACAAAGTAAATTAAAATATTTTCAACTTTGTATATAATGGTTTGTTCATAGTTCATACATTATACTACGATTACATTACGATAAAAAATAATTCACTATTACAATTTTCTCTAACCATTTATTTTCTCTAACAATGGTGATGAAGAAGCTAATTAATGGGAGAGTGACAATTGGTGAGGGTGAGTGTGTCATATAATGAACTGTTGTTTTTTGGCATTAATGAGGATGATAGTTTAACATTAATTAGAGAGTAAAAGACGGGTAAATTATTAATGAGTTGTTTTTTTTATAGATGACGTGTATCGAATAATTAAAGCGAAATATTTGTATCGGTTGTTAAAAAAAATACTCCGTATATAGCTTTTCTTTGTTGAGTTTATATGAACTGAACTTATAGGAACTAAACGGAACTGAACTGAACTTATAGGAACTGAACTGAACTGAACTTATAGGAACTGAACTGAACTGAACTTATAGGATCTGAATTGAACTGAACTTATAGGAACTGAACTAAACTTATAGGAACTGAACTGAACTTATAGGAACTGAGCTGAACTGAACTGAACTTATAGGATCTGAAGTGAACTTAAATTAAATGACTTGAAATCCAAAAGAACGGGGCCTTATTGTTTTGTATAACGTGTGATAGTTTAGCGTAAAAAAAAAGTGGTACGAAAAGGAAAAAAAAAACTGATATTAAAAAAAACGTGATATTATTGTTTAATATAACACGTTGTTAGCAACAATTTTCGTCGCACTATTGATTAGTTTAATGCGTTATTAAACAATATCAGACGTTATACTAAATAATATCACACGTTATACTAAACAATATCACAACTGACACTAAACAACGTGCTATTAAAGAAAACGTAATACCAAAAAAACGTGTTTTTTAGAAAAAAAAGTGATACTTAAAAAAACATAAAAAACGTGATACATAAAAAAAACAAAAAAAAAATAAGAAATGAAAAGAAAAAAGTGATGTTGAAAAAAAGGTGATATTTTTTTAGGACTTAGATACAATATCAGACGTTATACATGTAACATCCCGTATTTTCGTAAATAATATTTTAATGATTTTAAAATATTTTTCGGAATAAAATATTATTTTAATAATAAATTGTAAATCTTATTTTAAGTTTTTCCGTTAAGTTCCGTCTTAAGAATATTTTAATTCTTAAGATGTTCACTTGGCATCTCATTTCCCGACTTGAGTCCGTTTCACAAACAAATAAAACCCGACTCAAGAAAAAGGTAAAAAGGACAACAAAACCCTACATAACCCCCTTCTTCATCGACATTCATTTTCGTTTCACAGTAACATTGAAACCTCCATTTTCTCTTTTTCTTCAAGCTTAAAATCATCATCTCGACCCCTTCCCGAACTCGTATCAAGGTAAGTTTTATATTTTCGGAATCCTCTCGAGATTTGCAAGCTTTCTATCTCTTTCAATTTCAGTTTTATCAATCTCGAAAAATGGGTTGTTTTACCCAAATTTCGTCCCAAGCTCTTAATTTCCGTTTTTGTTGTTGTAGGAGTTGGATTAGAGGACCCGGATGTTGCTAGTTACGTTATGGAAGAAGAGATTGGAGCTTAACCGGCTTATAAGGTGACTTTGATGAGTAACTCGGCCTTTTTGTTAATGTAGCACAATTTGTGGTTGTTCTTGATTTTGATTTTGATTTTTATGAGTTATATTGATGTATGAACATAGAGGCATGATAGGAATGTGTTTTACATGTTCTCCATATAGTTTAATTGAAGTTTATGATGTTCTTATGCTTATTACATTCAATTTTCAGTTTTTGCAAAGTTAAGACGAATACAATGTTTGATCTTAATAGGTGTTCTAATTGTTCAAAAATCATATATGAGATGTACTTGGAATTGTTATGGGTTGATATGTGCTGATAGTATAGGTTTGATGCTTGAAATCATGATGTAAGAAGTTTTTGTCGAAAGTTTAAAGGAAATGACGAATTGCAGGAATTTCACGAAACAGGCCTGCCCGTGCTTGGGCACAGGCTGGGCAATCCTGGCACAGCTGCGCACCCCATTGCGCAGGCTGCGCAAAACCCGCTGTAGCTTTTGATTGTTTAATTGTTTTCGTGTTGTTTTGGGGACTTGTTTCCCAATTGTTTAAGTGATGTTAAAGTGATGTTTAAGGATATTTATACTTAGTTTTAAATGTATGTTTGAGCTAAGTAAGATTTAGCAAAGTGGTTAGCCAATTGTCTAATGTTAGTTAATCCTCAATTGTTTGGTTGTAAGGTTTCTATACTAGTTTATTAGTATGTTTAAGTATCATATATTGATATGTTTATACTTGAATCGTAATGGGTAATGTAGCAAGTAATAAGTTAGTAAGTTTATTTCTTATCTAAAGTTAGTTAATTCTTAATGGTAATGGGTAATTTAGTAAACAATGTTTTAGCATGTTGTTTCTTATCTTAGGCTAATCTTTTCTTAGGTTGCTTAGGAGACCTAGTGGATTTAGTTAGTTGAATAGGAACCCTCAGACTTATAGAAGAGAGTCTTAGGTTGTTCTTGGTTTTTATCGAACTTGGTCTTCTCTTACATGTGTATGTGTGTTTGAGATCCCCGAGGTTCGGGCGGCACTACATTGGGTTCGGGAATGGAGAGAGGATAGAGACCCCCCGGTCGGGTAACCGAAAGGGAAACCGGCTCTCCCTCAACTTAGTTCCCAGGGTCAATTAAGTGTTGTTAGAGGTCTAGAAAGACTAGGACTAACGATTTGGTTGTAGTACATATCGGATTATTTTTGAGCAGGGACCGCTAGAGTACGATATGTGCTGATGTTTGGATGCATGTCAAGATATGATCTGAGCAGGGATCCTCTAGCTTGACATGTGAGTGTTTGTGGCGTGACGGACATGTCTGAGCAGGGACCGCTGGACCGTCACGTGTATGGTTAATGCGGTAGGGAAATGTCTGAGCAGGGACCTCTGCTCTACCATGAGTTTGTATGACCGTAGTGGGTTGGGTCTGAGTTGGGATCCCAATTTCATTACGAAGGGTAATGGTCACGACTGAGCAGGGTCAATGAACCATTATTAGCTGATTGGTATCCACTCGTGCCTGAGCAGGGGTTCATGAGTGTATGCTTGATGATTTGTGTACCATGTTTACCTGAGCAGGGTGTGACTTGGGCACTGTTGATTGTGTCTAGTTCTTGTCTGAGCAGGGGTAGGTTCTAGACATTGTTAATTTGCATCTGCTTGCCTGAGTATGGGTACAGTTTCAGATGTTGTTGATTGATTTTGTTTATATAGTGTTGTATATCTTAGAACTGTTCGTCCAAGGCATTGGACGACTCTTAGTCTGGTTTCGTAAATGGTTTGGATTGAAAGACCCCACGGCCGGGCAACCGGAAGAGAGACCAACTCTCTTTTCAAATAGTTTTCGAAGTTAGTTGAGAGCCTTTGCAAAGTATTGCATGTTGATATGAAAGATGAGATATTGATATATATGCTTCACATGTTATAATTGTTGAAGTATGTTGGATGATTTATGTGTTACGGGTCGTTAACAATAGGTGGCTAGGAGAACTCTAGTCACTCCCCACTGATTGTGGCGTACAAGTTTACATGTATGTAGGTACATGACAGGTTGGTGGCTGATGGGTTACATTGGAGGCTAACGAGCGATGATCCATTCATCATTGACTTACCCGCTTATCGTGTAGCTAGACCTAGTTTTTGATATACACTTGAGTGCCTGTAGGGATGTGCCATCCCAGGCTGTTTTTGTACTTATACTTTTCGTACTTAGATTGATATACTTATCTATGTTTTGATTTATTTCAATTTGTACAGTTTGTTTTAATTCACCTCGTTTTATCTTGCATGTTAAAATTTAAATTCCGCGTAAATTTTGGCATGTTTGAATGTTTTATTTTTCCGCTGCGACGAGGGGTTTTGCAATACAAAACAATATCACAACTTACAATAAACAACCTGTTATTACAAAAACATGATACTAAAAAAACTCGTTTAAAAAATGATAACGAAAAAAAATACAATTAAACGTAGTACATAAAAAACACAAAAAAAATGAACAGAAATATTTATATAATTAACGAATATTATTGTGACTTTTGCACTTTGAAAAGTCTATCTTACGTGAATAAGATAAAGTCTTCAATGTTTTCTTGGTGTCACAATCTTGAATAAATAAGATCAATGCTTGAGCACTTGAATCTTGAATCGGATATGACAATGAAAAGCTCGAATATTGAAGTATATGACCGACGGCTCTCTCTTGATTTGCGTGTATGTGTGTTGTGTATTTGGTGTTTATTAATGTGTCATAGGTAGTCTATTTATATAGAATATGTATCTAGGTAATTCAAACCCTAGATGATTTAGGAATATTACTAAAACTAGAATACTAGTCTTTTAGTAATACTACCTTAAATCTAATCTTATTATATTTAGGAAAGATTTAATAATATACTATATGTATTATATAAGGAATTAATTTCCTAATTCATATTTAGGAAAGATCTTTATATAATAAACAATTAGTATCCTTATTAAATCAACTTCCTAAATCATGTCAAAGATAATAAAGTATATTACCATAATATAATCTTAATTAGTTTAGGACATTAAATAAATACATAATATTTATTTAAATAAATCCTTACACGATTTATAGAAACGTGACATGTTACACGTTTTCCAAAAATCAAAACAAACCAAATCTTAGATTATATTTTGACAATTAAAATCATATAAAAAATCTTTAGTTTATTTTAGTAATAAATAATTATCTCATAAGACAATTATTTATTTCTTATTTAACTAAAAGATATTTTATATAATCCTATTAAGATTAACAATTCCATATTTAAAATAGAATACCATTGAACCACTAATACTACACGACACAAATTAGGAAACAAACGTTTCACTTTAAACACATATAAATCTCGATCATTTCTTCATGATATAGAGTTATAGCTACTGGCTATAACTAGAACCAATCTTGTACTAAAGCTATAGTTGACGAATATAACTTTAGTTCATTATGCGCGCTTGTGATCTTCAATCAATCTTCGACTTAGTCAATTTGTTGACTAATATGCTTGAATCGTTTGTACTTGATTGATTAGATCTTGTTACTAAATTTCTGTACACTTAGCACACGATTATACATACGAGTATATAATATATAAATAGCTAGACTTTGTCATTATCAAAACATAAACATATATACTATATATATATATTTGAATATATGGTTCAACAAATTCCCCCTTTTTGATGATGGCAAGTCTCTCTTAGATTTCGTGTCTAAGTGTATGTGCCCCCTCAATATAATAAGGGTCATTTATAGTAAAGAGTCACTTAGGGTTTCTATCTTCTATCTATCCCATATCCTTTAAGGACCCGAAGAGACAATGAATTACGACAAGGAGCAAGCTTAGGCAAATTCTAATCTAAGTCGCATATTTCCCCCTCTTGACATCATCGAAAAGATGAGAACAAAGACATGAAACGACTAGAATAATATACGTACGAAACATAAGCAAGCATATAAACGAGTCTAAAAATATGAACATAGAAAATATCACACAAGCACATACGGAATGTTAAAATATACACAATCAATCCGAATATACTATGCCAATGGGCCGAATGTGGGACAAAGTTTAAGAAAAATGGGTCTGGCTATGTGAGTTGGGCCAATAGCAAAAGAAATATAAACTGGGCCTGTTGAGGATTAAGAAATCCGAGAGAGGCAAAAGGGGATAGGGCCTCGGATTCCTTAATGGGCTAGGTTAGGTATTGGGCCACAAGACAAAAGAGTTTATAAGTCCACCACCGGACTTAGAACAAAATAACAACAATCCAACCAAATTTCGAACAACAGAGACGGAGAGGAGTGATCACGAACGAGAGCTTGAACCCGGATTCTTGGCATAAGGATTGACGTAGTCGGGTCGGGTACGGAATTCGAGTGTCTCCAACCGATCCAAACAACTCGACACATTCCTCCCTTGAGCATTGAGAGCCAACTCGAAGTTAAGAATTTTCAAAGATAATGCCTTAACCGCTTCGAGTGCTTGAGATGCATCCGTCCTTAGTAAACCATGATCACGAACCACAGCACCCCCTTGAGTAGCAAGAAACGAGAGACGGTCACTCATGCTTAGCAACTCCGAGCAAACAACCGAGACCTCCGAGCCAATTTTCACTAACTGCCTGTCTACTTTCTCCATCCATTCCTTTACCTCAACCTCAAACTCACGTCCACCTCCTGTACGACTTCCAGAAGCACCCACGTTTTCTTTTTCTTGCTTAACTTGACACAACCCAATAATGGTATCCATCTTAGCCTCTAAGCCTTCAAACGAGGGAGATGGATTTGGATTAGGACCCTCCTCAACCGACTTTCCAAACGCCAAATCAATTCCATCGACCATAATACCCATCAACTTGAGCAACTTATCACACATTCGATCTCGAGGCTTAACCCCATAGCTACAATCGTCCACAACACCCTTCTTCAACAAAATTTCAGAAACCCACATTCCATAAGGAATATGAAGTGTTGAACTTGGTTTTTCTTTGATTAAAACAGAGGAGGTTTGACAAATTTTCGAACACAAAAGGAAAGCAAGATCAATTTTGTTGCCTTCTAACCAATGAAACAACACAATAGCTTCAATACTTGACAACTTATCACGACCACCTCTTCTAGGCAGAATCGTGTTCCAAAGAAAGTTCACAAATAGCTTTAATTTGGGCGAAAATGAATTTGTGAGAAGAGGTGAAATTTCCGTAGCATTAGGATCAAAATAATGTTTGATCATCATTTTTTGTTCTCGGGTTACCACTCCCCACTCCTTACGGGTATCAATTTCAAGACCATTGGGATCAAGGTGGAAAATTTCACAAATATCACCATAAGAAATCTCGACATCCTTACCATTGACCACAGCTTTTAACCCAGATTCACTCAATTTAACAGAGGCAAAGAACTGTACTAACTCAATAGGAAATATCAAACCCGAAAAGTTACTGATATACTTCCATCCCTGAAACTCCAAAAACTTCTTAAAGAAGAGCAAGGACTTTGACCCTTCGACCCAAGATGTCGGATAGAACCGACCCGAATGAATGGAATAGGGAAGAAGACGATTAATGAGCATACCTTCATGTTTCGTCATACGAACTCGCTCGAGTCCTTCCTTTGTGGCTTCGTCGGAGTAATCTTTGAACAGAGGACGAGGATTCTTGAGGTTTGATCCTAGTTCTTGCATGTCATCAGAGACGGAGGATGACACTCGATTTAGTTTTCGACGCTTAATGTTGTCGGGGGTTGGACTTGCGGTGGCAATGGGTGTTGGAGACGGTGGTGGTGACGGAGTAGGTGAGGGTGGAGACGGTTTCTTTTGTTGAGAGCGGGTTGCACGAGATGGAGGCATTGTGTTTTTAGTAAATTTAGTGGGTTTTGGTCGGGTGGTGATGGAGATTTTAGGCGGAGGTTTAATGGTGTTTTGATAAATCTTGAGGTTTTGAGTTTGTAATAATGGTGAGGTAAATTTGTGGGTTTGGAAATAAAGAAGGATGGTTAATGTGAGTTGAGGGAGTTGGGGTAATAATGTGGGAGTTGGGGTAAGTCAAGGTCTACGGGAAGTAGGGAGGCACGTGTCAGTTGAGTGTGGGATTGCTTGGGTGGAAACGTGGCTATGGGGGACCATTACACACATTTTGTGTGTTTAATTTGAGGTAAGTATTTTTGTTTTTATAATATTTGAATATTATTATTTTGTATAAATATTGTAATATGGATGTTGTGGGATAATTATAATATGTGACGTAATATTATTGTGAGATCGATTGTGCACACATTCATATGTAAATCGTATAATATAACTATAATCACAAAATTTTATCATCAAATATATACATACACATGCAGCGGAGTATACGGACACAGTCATATAATCTCATCTAAACCGTAGTCAATCATTGGGTTATTTTTGCTTTTAAGATTTGATTAGGTGCCACCGATTAAACCAATTTCCAATCGCAAGGTCTCAAAGCGTTCTCTAGCCAATGGTTTAGTGAAGATATCTGCCCACTGTTTTTCCGTACTACAAAATTCCAATTTTATATTTTTCTTTTCAACATGGTCTCTAAGGAAATGATGTCTAATCTCAATATGTTTAGTTCTCGAGTGTTGGGCTGGGTTTTTAGATATAATTATAGCACTCGTATTATCACATAATATAGGTACACATCCAACATCAACACCATAGTCATGTAACTGTTGCTTTAACCATAAAAGTTGAGAACATACCAGTGCGGCTGCAATATATTCTGCTTCAGCAGTTGAGAGAGCGACAGAGTTTTGTTTCTTGGATCCCCAAGATATAATACAGGGACCTACAAAGGTAGCAAGTCCGGAGGTACTTTTTCTGTCTAAAGAACATCCTGCATAATCCGCATCTGAATATCCTACTAGGTTAAAGTTACAGTCCATAGGATAACATAGATATAATTTTGAGGTTCCGATTAGGTATCTCAATATTCTTTTAACTGCAATCATATGAGATTCTTTTGGTGCAGATTGGAATCTCGCACAAACACAGACACTAAACATTATATCTGGACGACTTGCTGTAAGATAAAGAAGTGAGCCAATCATACCTCTGTAAGTAGTTTCATCTACAGACTTACCATCTTCGTCTTTGGTTAACTTCTTATCTGTGACCATTGGAGTAGGCATTGCATGAGAGGTTTCCATTCCAGATTTCTTTAGTAACTCCTTGACGTATTTTTGTTGATGAACTTTGATTCCTTCTTCAGTTTGTTGTATTTGAAGTCCAAGGAAGAATTTTAGTTCTCCCATCATACTCATCTCGAACTCAGAAGTCATCAACTCAGAGAAGTACTTGCACAACTTTTTATTAGTTGAGCCAAAAATAATATCGTCAACATAGATCTGAACGACTAGCAGATCTGAGTTTTCACTTTTAAGAAATAGGGTTTTATCTACAGACCCTCTCTTGAATCCACTTTTCAATAAGAATTTTGATAATCTGTCGTACCATGCCCTAGGTGCTTGTTTCAGACCATATAGTGCTTTGTCCAATTTGAATACATGATCCTTGAGTTTGCTGTCAGGAAATTCAGGAGGTTGTTCAACAAATACTTCCTCTTGGAGATAGCCATTAAGAAAGGCAGTCTTAACGTCCATCTGAAAAAGTTTCATTCCCTTGTGTGCTGCAAATGCAATGAGTAGTCTTATTGCCTCAAGACGAGCAACAGGAGCAAAGGTTTCGTCATAATCGATCCCTTCCTGTTGGTTGTATCCTTGAACCACTAGTCTGGCCTTATTTCTCACAATGACTCCAGTGTCATCCAATTTGTTTCTGAATACCCATCTAGTTCCAATGACAGTTCTGTCTTTCGGTCGAGGAACAAGATGCCAAACTTTGTTTCTTTCAAATTGCTGGAGTTCTTCTTGCATGGCAACTATCCAGTCTGGTTCTGCGAGAGCTTCCTTGATATTTGAAGGTTCAATGGTGGAGAGGAAGGAGTAAAATGAGAAAAAGTTATTTAAGCTCCTTCTAGTTTGAACTCCATCTGTCAGGCTTCCTATGACATTGTCCAAAGGATGAGAGCCTTTGTATCTCCAATTCCTTGATTGATCATTTGCATTCCCTGAACTTGACTCAGGATCTTGACTTGTTCCCCCTGAATCCAAACCTGGGTTTATAGTAGGGTCAGGTATAACTCTGGCCTCTTCCCTTTGGTTTTGATTCAAAGTTACAGCTTCATTAGCTGTAACTCTGGGTCCCAAGTCATTGGTTTGAGAGTTATATACAGTATCATCAACTGTAGTTTCATCTCTCGCACCATTTTCTCCCAAGTTGAGTTCATCATGAATTCCTTGAGGTTCTCCTTCTTCAATTTCCATTTCAGGAAGATCTTCCCTTGATAACCTGAAATCAGGTTCGTCTAGGTTTTCCTCTATATCCTGTAATGGCTTATCGAAGACATTATTCTCATCAAAGATAACATGAATACTTTCCTCTATGCATAAAGTACGTTTGTTAAAAACTTTGTAGGCTTTACTATGATCTGAATATCCTATAAAGATTGCTTCATCACTTCTAGGGTCGAACTTGCTTAATCTGTTTTTACCATTGTTGTGAACAAAGCATTTACTACCAAAGCATCTTAAATGAGATATGTTTGGTTTACGACCACGAAGAAGTTCATAAGGAGTCTTTTTAAGGATAGGTCTAATCATAGCACGGTTATGAATATAGCAAGCTGTACTAATAGCCTCAGCCCAAAAGTTTCTAGGTAGGCCACTACAAAGAAGCATTGTTCGAGCCATGTCTTCTAGGGTTCTGTTCATTCGTTCTACGACTCCATTTTGTTGAGGGGTTCTAGGGGCCGAGAAGTTATGTCCAACACCATTGGTTTTACAGAACTCAATAAAAGCATGATTGTCAAACTCAGTTCCATGGTCAGTACGGATTGTTACTAGGTTTGATTTATATTTGTTTTGGACAAGTTTCATGAGACTAACAAATTCATCGAATGTTTCGTCATTAGAGTGAAGAAAGATTGGCCAAACAAATCTAGAGTAATCATCGACTAGAACGAAAACGTACCTGGAACCACCTCTGCTTCTTACCTTCATAGGGCCACATAGATCCATGTGTACTAGTTCAAGAGCTTGTTCTGTGCTTACCACTCTTTTTGGCTTAAAGGATGATCTGACGTGTTTACATCGTGCACATGTGTCACACATCTTTTCTTGATCAAATTTGATCTTTGGAAGACCTTCGACCAAGTCCCATCTTTTCAGCTTACTTAGAATAGGTGAGCTAATATGACCAAATCTTTTGTGCCATAGACATGGATCATCTAACGTAACTTTCATGCATGATAGAGAATCAGTAGGTACAACATTTAAATCAATCATATAAACATTTTTCATCCTGTGACCTTCAAGTATCACTTTACTGGTGCCTTCTAAGATTATACGACATATATCTGAATGAAAAACCACTTTATTTCCTTTGTCACATAATTGAGATATACTGATAAGATTGTGTTTGAGACCATTTACAAGGTATACATCATTTATAGCATGAGAGGATGAAATACCTATCTTACCAATTCCGATGATCTTTCCCTTTTTGTTATCACCGAATGTGACTTTACCTCCGTCAAAAGGTTTTAGGGTTTGGAATAGGTTTACGTCGCCTGTCATATGTCTTGAGCATCCACTGTCGAGATACCATAAGTTATTTTCCTTGGCGACAAACTGCACAAATAATTTTAAAGACAGGATTTAGGTACCCAAGCATACTTGGGTCCTTTGTTGTTAGTAATCACAAATACATCTTCCTTTTTAACCCAGACTTGTCTTACATAGGTCTTTCTATATCGGTAGTGGTTGGGTTTTGATGTTCTTGTGTAGGTTTTAGTTTGGACTCTTGGTGACCATTTTTTGTGTGATGTTTGAGGAGTCTGTTTGGTTCTGTTTTTCTTTTCTTCGTAGTCAAATGTCATGTCATAGAACCATCTGTGGTCAATGTTTCTTTCCTCAGTTTTGTCACCATCACTATCAGAGACAGAATTAGTGTCGCTTGGAATTCCTAAGGATTTAACAAACTTAACTCCGGTTTTAAAATCTTGTGCGTGTTTCACACAGTTTTCTCGGAGGTGTCCAGTATGGCCACAATAAGTGCATATTAAATACTCAGGAAGGTCGGCATATTTTCTTCTTCTAAAGTCTCTATCTGTAGGACTTTGTTTACACTTTGAGTGATCCCTTCTTCCATAACATTCGTGACCTAAACCCATCTTCATGTTGTTGTTGGATTGTTCAGTTAGGAAGTTTAGAACGTTAGTGCTTCCTTCCCATTTATCGTGAACTTTCCGAGCATGAAGAAGGAGGTCTTTCAAGGAGTCTATTTCTTTCTTACATTCACTATGGTCAGTGTTGCTAGACTCTTTTAGGTTTTGAATATCTTTATGGAAGTCAGACACAATTTTGGCATGTTCTTTCTTGATTTTAGATATACTGAATTCTAGATCCATGATTTTGCTTTCGAGAATCTCAACTTCTTCTTGATGAGTCTCATCTTCGACCATATTCGAAGATTCTGACTTAAGCCGTTCATTAACCTTTCTTAATTCTGAAGTTATAGCTTCATTAGCTATAACTTTAGATTGAAGCTCTTTAATGTTGAGTTTTAGTTTTGAGTTTATAGCTTCATTAGCTATAACTTTAGACTCAAGAACCTTTTTCTCAGACATAACTGTTCCCAACTTGGCATTTGCTTCAATGCTTATTTTGGATTTCAGTTTCTTAGCTTTGGCTTTCAGAAGTTGATTTTCCTCAGCAATATCGAGGATCTGCTCTTTCAAGTCATCTAACTCAAGATTTTGTTCATGACATTGGTCTAGGGTTTTCTCAAAATATTTAATTAGCATAGCCTTAGATAGGTTTTTAACTTGACTTTTGAGTTGAAGAAAATTTACCTCTTCGTCGTCGTCGTCTGAGTCTGATTCTCCAAGGAGACACATATTTGATGCGTCATCTTCATCATTGTCGCTTGAGATTAGATCTAGGCTGACGTTGCTTAGGCATAGGTTTGCTACCTCTTCTTCTTCAGAGTCCTCGTCATCTTCAGATTCTAATTCTCCCCAGCATGACGCAAGCATTACTTTCTTGAATTCTGTTTTGGTCTTTTCTCTTTTTGACTTGTCTTTGATTTTGTCCCAACTTGGACAATCTTTGATCATGTGATCTTGTTGTCCACACTTGAAACATCCTCTTTTGAAGAATGTTTGTTTAGAGTCAGTTTTCTTTTTGTCGAATGTTTTGTTGTTAGGGTTTTTGTATCTACCCTTGAAAACTGCTTTCTTAAATCGTCTAGCGAATAGAACTGTTTCATCTTCAAGTTCTTCTTCGCTTACTTCACCTGTGGAGGCTTGTAAAGCGACGCCCTTTCCTTTGGGATCATCATCATTTTTATTTAGTATGATCTCGTGAGCCATTAAGGATCCAATCAATTCTTGGTAAGTGATTTTAGATAAATCACGTGCTTCCTCTATGGCCGTGACCTTAGGTTGCCACTTTTTGGTGAGACTCCTAAGAATCTTACGAATGATATCCTCAGAATCGATCTTTTTGCCAAGGTTCCGCAGTTCATTAATAATACAAGAAAATCGTGCAGACATGCTATCAATAGATTCATTCTTTTCCATATTGAAAAGTTCATATCTTTGAACGAGCAAGTCTATACGATGTTTCCTGACTGCGGATGTTCCTTCATAAGCAAGTTCGAGACTATCCCATATTTCCTTAGCGGAACTACAGGATGAGAATCTATCGAATTCTGAGGTTATCATACCGTTCTGTAGGAGGCTCATAGCCTTAGAGTTTTTCTCTGCAATTTTGTAGTCACTTTCCACATAATCGCTTTCCATTTTTTCATAGGTTGTTCCATTGGCGGCGGCGACCAAGATCTTCTTTGGTCCAGTTTGGATGATCTTCCAACATTCCCAATCACAACCCTTGATGTAATGAGTCATCATATTTTTCCATAAACTATAGTTTTTGCCATCGAAGATAGGGCACTTGAGATGCTTGGAATCCATTGAAGAAAGAGTATATAATATAGAATCAATAGAAGGATCAAAACTCACGCGGCTAGGCGATCAAGAGCACGAGGCTCTGATACCAATTGAAGAGTCTATTGATATAATATACTCAAGAAGGGGGGGGGTTGAATTGAGTATGCCTTCTTTTTGAAATCTTCTTCGATGTGTGTGTAGTCGTATGATGATTGTCGAGGAGAGCAATAATAAAGTAGAGACACAATATTTTTGAAGTGGTTCAGTCTCACACTCTGAGACCTACGTCCACTATTCTCGATTAATAAAATTAGTACCAACTCTGGATTACAATTTTATCAACCCTACTCGTGCGACTTTGATGTTAGTCACAACTCAATCTAGATACCGTTAAATATCTAGCTACGACAAATACCGTTAAATATTTGTCTTACAACGAGTACCGCTAAATACTCAATCTATCTTACGTGAATAAGATAAAGTCTTCAATGTTTTCTTGGTGTCACAATCTTGAATAAATAAGATCAATGCTTGAGCACTTGAATCTTGAATCGGATATGACAATGAAAAGCTCGAATATTGAAGTATATGACCGACGGCTCTCTCTTGATTTGCGTGTATGTGTGTTGTGTATTTGGTGTTTATTAATGTGTCATAGGTAGTCTATTTATATAGAATATGTATCTAGGTAATTCAAACCCTAGATGATTTAGGAATATTACTAAAACTAGAATACTAGTCTTTTAGTAATACTACCTTAAATCTAATCTTAATATATTTAGGAAAGATTTAATAATATACTATATGTATTATATAAGGAATTAATTTCCTAATTCATATTTAGGAAAGATCTTTATATAATAAACAATTAGTATCCTTATTAAATCAACTTCCTAAATCATGTCAAAGATAATAAAATATATTACCATAATATAATCTTAATTAGTTTAGGACATTAAATAAATACATAATATTTATTTAAATAAATCCTTACACGATTTATAGAAACGTGACATGTTACACGTTTTCGAAAAATCGAAACAAACCAAATCTTAGATTATATTTTGACAATTAAAATCATATAAAAAATCTTTAGTTTATTTTAGTAATAAATAATTATCTCATAAGACAATTATTTATTTCTTATTTAACTAAAAGATATTTTATATAATCCTATTAAGATTAACAATTCCATATTTAAAATAGAATACCATTGAACCACTAATACTACACGACACAAATTAGGAAACAAACGTTTCACTTTAAACACATATAAATCTCAATCATTTCTTCATGATATAGAGTTATAGCTACTGGCTATAACTAGAACCAATCTTGTACTAAAGCTATAGTTGACGAATATAACTTTAGTTCATTATGCGCGCTTGTGATCTTCAATCAATCTTCGACTTAGTCAATTTGTTGACTAATATGCTTGAATCGTTTGTACTTGATTGATTAGATCTTGTTACTAAATTTCTGTACACTTAGCACACGATTATACATACGAGTATATAATATATAAATAGCTAGACTTTGTCATTATCAAAACATAAACATATATACTATATATATATTTGAATATATGGTTCAACACACTTTAAATATTACCCGATATTTATATCACTGAAGTAATATTAATCAATATGTTAGAATAGCTCAGTTGGTTAGACTGTGTGACTCTTAACCCCAAAGCTAGAGGATTGAGCCCCCTACCAGCGTGTAAACTTTCTTACGGTGCGAACCGTACGAACCAACGAAAAAAATTAAATAGTCAACTAATATAAAATTTAATTTGATAAAATTAAGTGACGGAAATATTTAATGCAAATATTTGATATATTTATTGTTTAAGTAGCGAAAATAACTCTTTTAAGAGTGAAAATAGTTTTAGCAACACATTATATAGTTAATATGATTGTGATCACCCATTTTAGTGGTAAAGTAGCAATAATATAATAATAGCGGGAGTGTTGGTGAAAGTAATAGTAGTGACAACAAATGTAATAATATTAATAGTAGGAACAACAAAGAAAGTAGGAAATTTTAGCTACCAATTCAATTAAGGTTAAATATTTTAATTAATTAAATATATGAGTTTGATCAACTTAACGAGAATAAAGAATTTAACCATTAAAACAGGGGGAGTAGTCAAAGAAACAACAATAACTAAAAAATTAGTGAACGTAGTAGAACAGGTGATGTCGTGAAAGTAATAATATTAAGCGCGAGAGTAATAAATGTGTTTCACACTAATATCTCATCGTAATTTCAAGATGTATCATATAACACTCTATTATAAATTGTAAATGGTGTTAAACAAGTCTAGCACAATCATATTCCATAGAAAATAAAATTTACGGATAATCCACACGGTATCTTTGAAATTTGCCACTTTGCACAAAATACCTAATTTTTTTATGAAGAAAAATATATTACGCCAAAATTCGTGTTTACGAGTTCTAAAAGTGACAATTATTTGTTTTCAAATGGATCATCTTTTCGAGAATTATATAGCATCATCATCATGAAAGCCTTATTTCCAAAAGAATTTGAATTGAGGTGATATGAATCATCCGTTAAAACCGTTAGAAAAACTCTAAAAGTGTATAACTCGTGTAGGGAAGAATTTTCTTTTTCAATCGATCAACCTATCACGTAAGACATCAACTCCACTGCACACGTACTTGCATAGAATTGGACTAATACGAAGTATAAGATTAGAGGATTCAGACTGACCTGTCACTTGGTCGATCTTCCCAGTGACTTTCTGCACGAAGCCAAGCTGCTGCCTACCACACATGTACATTAACATACATACTATAAGACAACCACGTCTTATATATGGATTTTAGCTTATACTAAAGTTACTTGCATTATACCCAATACTCTTCATCTTGTTGAGCTTCTCGAGCCACATATTCTCCAAAATATCTGCATTCTTCTTTAATCTCGCTGTTTATTTGCTGTAGTTTTGTAAATTGTAGCTCTGATGAAGTCCCTAATGTCGCCGTCTCTTTACGATGAGGTATAACCAGTGCTCGTTGTCCGGCCGGACTATATTCATTCTCCTTCGCGATTGGAAACGACTTCGATTGCATTTCCCTAATTAAGGAAAACAAGTTACTAAATCGTACTCCGTATGTACGTACATTGCTTATATTGTAGTGAAAAATCATTTAATGAAAAAGGAAACAAAGGTAGCTTCCTAATTTAATAACCGGGACAAAAATAATATTTTTGGCCAGATCTTTAACACCTTTTAAAAAGATTACAAATCAGTGCGAACGCCACGATTTGAAATCAGCAAAATAAAAAAAATTAACGGGTATATACAAATTATAGTATAAAATAACCTTTTAACCAAATTTTTGAAAATTAAAACCGCAAGCGGAGGCGAACACCCTGGCTCCACCAGCGCTGCTACAAAACAAGGCAATGAGTGAATAGAAAAAGGGAATGAAATGATGGAGCAACTCACATGTTGCAACGTAAGTAGGCTCCTCGTCCAAGGTGTTGGTGATTGCTTCCTGAAAGCATGATGAAGGCATTGGAGAATCCAAGCTTTAAAGGCATTATTATTTGATCTGGATAAATTAGAAGGATTGGTTAAAGTTGTGATGAAGAAAGCAAATGAGCAAAAGAAATGCCAAAATAACATGATAGAGGAAGAGATGGGCAATCAACCGTGTTTAAGTACTACCCTTGTGTATGTGCTAAACTTATTGGACGGGAATTATGGATCACATATCTTAAGATTTTAACAAATTCATTCAAATATTATGGGCATGTGGAGTTGTGGACTATGGCGGGGATCACAAACCTTTCAAGCCAGACAAATCAATTATTCACATTATGACACAAATTATTGTTGTCAACATCTAACAACAAACTCTCATTTTAGACCGGCTATTATTATCGGTATGTGGTTGTCAAAAAAAAAAATTTTATTATTATCGGTATGTGTTTAAGATTTACCTCTCTTCTTAGAGGCATACACTTCTGCATACCAAGTACACCATCAGCACTAGGAGGATCATACACCCGATGTACTACCACCAATTTTATACTTTTTGAGCATTTATAATAATATTTTTGAGTTTTGTTTTAAAAATTATGAGTATTGCTATAAAGTTTTTGAGTTAAGTTATTAAAACATTAAGCTCAAAAATATACAATAAAACTCAAAAATATTATATATAAACTTAGTTATATTTTAGTTTTAACGAAAAAAAATTAAAATCTAACTTATAGATTTTTATAAGCTCCGAAAAAATACACATGCTCAAAATTAAATAAAGTTTAACGTAATAAGCTTAAAAAAATTCATATGCTCAAAAAAGCAAATAAAGTTTAAGGTAATAAGCTCAAAAAAATATTCATAAACTCAAAAAAATATTCATATGCTCAAAAAAATATTCATAAGATCAAAAAAATATTCATAAACTCAAAATAATATTCAAATACTCAAAAAAAATATTCATAAGCTCAAAAAATATTCATATGCTCAAAAAAATATACATATGCTCAAAAATTAAGAAAGTATGAGGTAGTACCTCCGATGTATGTTCCTATTTCTCCACCATCAGTTATATTTGATGTTCACTACTGTATCCTCATTTCATATCACCATTAATAAATAAACCGCTCGAAATTGCTGATGTTTTTTTTAGCAGCTAGACTGCTAGAAATTGATTATGTTCTGTTTAAAGATAAGTCTAAGCCTATTGTTCCTACTAATGTTGAGACTACCCCTCCTACGGCCTTAGCCGTTAAGTCCAATGAAGATAAAATTGTTAACTTTATTAAGGACAATAAAACTTCTAGGTATCACATACTTAATAACATGGTTAATTAACCCATTGTTCGATTTATTTGCTGATAATAAATCGACTAAAGTCATTTGGGAGTCCTTAGAGACTAAATATGAGGCTAATGACGCGGGGAAAAAGAAATATGTTGTGGGTAAGTGGCTGCAGTTTGAGATGGTGGATGGGAAGTCTATAATGGAACAGGCCTAGGTTCATGTCTATGACAACTTATGTGTTGATATCGTTAATGAGGGCATGAAATTAGACGACCTTTTTGTTGCTAATGTGCTGATAGAAAAATTCCCTCCCTCATGGTCTGAGTATAGAAACCACCTTAAGCATAAAAAGAAAGAAGTATCTCATATGGAACTTATCGGACACTTGAGGACCGAAGAGGCAAATCGCCTTAAAGACAATCATGTTGCTAGCCAGTCTGTGTGTAATACTCCGTATTTTATTATATTTTATTTTATTATTTAATAATTATTTGGACGTATGTTAATAATTATTTGAACGTTCGTATTCGATAATTAATTTATCGAATAAGTGTGTTATAATTTTTATGATGTTAGTAAGGCGTCGAGTATGCAAGCTTGTAGTAAAAAACGTGTTTAAGTTTGGCTTTGGGCCTCGTTTTGCGTGCAACTTTGAACAACCCACTTATTGACATCACACAATTTTACACAAACCCCTCCCACAACCTTGCTGCCGTCATATTTAACACAACACCCAACCCTATTTTTAACCTATCAACACTCACACACTTACAATAATACTTCTTGCCGCCACATCTGAGTTTGCAAAGGAGGGTCTGGCACGGTGGTCAAAGGGGTCTATGGGTGGTCGTTTTGCTCAGGGAAGGAGGTACACACGCATACTTTTGTTCTTTCCTTTGTAATAGTCCCTTTTTATCACATTTGTATTTTCGGTTATGCATGTTCATAGTTCTGATCTTCACATGTTAGGAGTCTAGGATGTGTGGTAGTCGTTTTTAGACCTTTGTGGTGTCGTTGTTGACTGCCTAGGACCACCGTCGAAGGGTTGTTTTTCCCTTGTGTCAAAATCGTTGTTTTCGTTTCAGAACAGAGTATTTGAACGCATGGTTTTGGTGTACGATTTCGATAAACTTCCTGTGCACGTTCATTCTGGGTGTTAGGGGTTTTATATAGTGGTAGACGGGAGGTTTGAAGGGTGGTGGTCGCGGTGGTTTAGGGTTGTTGTGTTGACTATTAGAGTAGGTTTTGTTTGGGTGGTTATAACGCAAACAGAGCGGTAGTGTGGCAACTGGGTTTTATGACGATTATAGTTGGTTGCGGCTGCGGTGTCGACGGCAACTACTGACCTCCCTGGAACCACCACGGCTCAGAGGCGAGCCTGGTGGTGTCGTAGGCGAGGGCAGTGGCTGCTGTTGGTGTCGGGAGCGGTGGTTATGGGGTTTTTTGGTCACGTCGTAGGCTGGAATAGCGTTAGGGGCTGTTGTTGCGTGTGGTTTATTTGTTTTATTAATTTAGTGTTTTCTTATATTGTTATTATTATTATATGATATGGTATTTAGTAGATGTGCTATTATTAGTTGTTTTATTATTATTATTAATGGTATTATTATTGGGATTTGGGTAATTTTATGTTAGTGATATTATTAGTATTATTAATCATGTTATTGCAATTAGTATACTATTGTTATTATGTTTATTCTTAATTATTTATGTTGTTGTGATATTGATTTAGTAATAATCGATTAATTGATCGTATTCATTTTTAGTAAGTCTATAAATAGTAAGTTTATATGTTGAAGAGTCTATTGATATAATATACTCAAGAAGAGGGGTTGAATTGAGTATGCCTTCTTTTTTAAAATCTTCTTCGATGTGTGTGGATGTATGATGAATGTTGAGTGGAGCACGAATAAAATAGAGACACGATATTTTTGAAGTGGTTCAGTTTCACACTTTGAAACCTACGTCCATTATTCTCGATTAATAAAATTAGTACCTTCTCCGGATTACAATTTTATCAACCCTACTCGTACAACTTTGATGTTAGTTGTAACTCAATCTAGATACCGTTAAATATCTAGCTACGACAAGTACCGTTAAATACTTGCTTACAATGAGTACTGTTAAATACTCGATCTATCTTACGCTAATAAGATAAGTCTTCTATGAGTTTCTTCTTGTTCACAGTCTTGAATAAATAAGATCAATGCAGTAGCACTTGAATCTTGAAGCGGATATGACAATTAAAGCTCGGATCTTGAAGAATAATAGCGTCGACGGTTTTCTTGATTTTAGTGCAAGTGTGTATGATTTCGTGATCTTCATTGTATCACAAGTATTCTATTTATATAGAATTATGTCTAGGTTATTTAAACCCTAGATGATTTAGGAATATTACTTAAACTAGAATTCTAGTCATTAGGTAATACTACCATAAATCTAATCTTAATTTATTTAGGAAAGATTTAATAAGATACTTTAGGTATTATATAAGGAATCAATTTCCTAATTCATATTTAGGAAAGATCTTATATAATAAATAAGTAGTAACCTTATTAAAAGCAACTTCCTAAACCTTGTCAAAATATAATATATAAAATATATTCCATAATATAATCTAGATTGTTTTTAGGATATCTAAATAAATACATATTTATTTATTTAATCTATCCTTCACGATTTATGGAACGTGTCATGGTACACGTTTTCCAAAATCGTTTTATACAAAATTTAGCTTATATTATTTTGACAATTATGGTTATATAAAAATCCTTAGTTTAATAGTAATAAATAATTAACTCATAAGAAAATTATTTATTCCTATTTAACTAAAAGATATTTTATATTACCTTATCAAGATCAATAATTCTATATTCCTAAAATAGAATACTAATTGACCATTAATTAGTCACGACGACTTTGGAAACCAAAATCGTTTCAACCATCACAAATCTTTCGACCATTTCTTCTTTTTGGAGTTATAGCTATGAGCTATACTTTGAACCAATCTCATACTAAAGTTATAGTTGATAAGTATAACTTTAGTTCATTATGCGCGCTTGTGATCTTCCTTCAATCTTTGACTTAGTCAATCATCTGATCTATTGACTAATATTCTTGAATCTTTTATACTTGATTGACGAGATCTTTTCAACTAATATTATGTACACTTAGCACACGATTATACGCACGAGTATATAATATATACATAGCTTGACTTGTCATTATCAAAACATAGACATATATACTTAATATACATATTTGAATATATGGTTCAACAAATTCCCCCTTTTTGATGATGGCAAGTCTTTCTTAGATTTGTGACTAAGTGTTTGGTTCCCCCTCAATATAATAAGGGTCATTTATAGCAAAGATTAACTTAGGGTTTCTACCTTCTATCTAACCCATATCCTTTGAGAACCCTAAGAGACAATGAATTACGACAAGGAGCAAGCTTAGGCAAATTCTAATCTAAGTCGCATTTTCCCCCCTCTTGACATCATCGGAAATATGAGAACAAAGACATAAAACGACTAGAATAATATACAACGAAACATGAATAAGCATGCAACAAAGACGTATCACACAAACACAAAATATAATACAAAACAAGTACGAGTGTGAGAAATATACACCACCAAACCGAAATACTATGCCACTGGGCCAAATATACGTCAAATATGAGAAAATTGGGCCGGCTTGGATAATTTTTGAGATGGGCCACAAATTTAACAAAGGATACCGAGGGATTAGGCAATATAAGTACTAGTGGGCCTCGAATTTTGTTGGGCCAAAGATAGTTTCAGAGTTGGGCTAGGATAAGAGTAAGAGTTTGAGGAAGTCCATTCCGGATTCAAACACAACAACCGAAAACGAGACAGATTGAAGAACAGAGTATCAACGCAGTAATCTGAGCACGAACACCAACCTTCTCAACTCTCTTATCGATTTTTTTTTTTATTATTATTCATCCACGCCCTTAGCTCGGCTTCACGACTTGGATCACAACTACCGCTACCACCCATACTTTCCTTCTCCTTTTAACTTCATATAAACCAAGAATCATATTCATCTTAGCATCCAATCCCTCAAACGATGAAGAAACATTCGGTTTTTTTTTTTTTTTTTTTTGTTCACCACCTATTCTTTTGCCAAAAGTTAAATCAATGCCATCAAAGTAAATACCCATGAGTTTGAAGATTTTGTCACACATACGGTTTCTCGGTATGACTCCATAACTCGCATCATCAACGACTCCTTTCTTAAGCAATAGCTTCGACACCCACAATTGTCGAGCACACCTTTTCTTTAACCAACACAATAGAGACTTGACAAATTTTTTAACAAATCAAGAAGGCTAAATTTACTTTCATTCCCTCCATCCAATTAAACAACATGACATCCTCACAACATGAAGACTTATCCCGACCACCCCGTCTTGGTAAAACAGTGTTCCATAAGTGGCTTCCAGGGAACATTCTCGAAACAGAGGATGGGAACCTTTTCCCGGTTGAGACGAACTCCGACGAATACTGCAGGGACTATATGAGAGTCTCGATTAAGTTTGCGACGTTTCACGGTGTCGATCGTCGGAATGAACACGGAGATGGGTGTTGGGGACGGTGGAGGTGATGGTGTGAGCGAGTGGCGCAGGATGGCAGCATGGTGGTTGGAAAGGGTGGGTTTAAGTTTTGATCGGATTTTAATGGAGCTTGGTGATTTTATTTTGGAGGTTTTGTGAGGGTGAGGTAATTATTTGGGGATTTGAGTTTGTTGGTGAGATGACACGTGGCAGGGGGTGTAGGGTAGCTTGGGACACGGTTTGAGTGAGGTGAGAGTGTTTTTCTTTTTCCCTTTTTTTTTTTGTTTTAATAATATGTATAGGTAAACATTGTACGGTAAATTATAATATGTGTCGTATTATTATTGTGAGATTCGGTTGTGCACACAAACATATATGAATTACATAACAAAATTGTGTTCACATAATTTCATTGAATACACACATAGACATGCAGCGGAGTATACGGACACAGTCATATAATCTCGTCTTAACCGTAGTCAATCATTGGGTTATTTTTGCTTTTAAGATTTGATTAGGTGCCACCGATTAAACCAATTTCCAATCGCAAAGTCTCAAAACGTTCTCTAGCCAATGGTTTAGTGAAGATATCTGCCCATTGTTTTTCCGTACTACAAAATTCCAATTTTATATTTTTCTTTTCAACATGGTCTCGTAGAAAGTGGTGTCTAATTTCAATATGCTTAGTTCTCGAGTGTTGGGCTGGGTTTTTAGATATAATAATAGCACTCGTATTATCACATAAAATAGGTACACATCCAACATCAACACCATAATCATGTAACTGTTGCTTTAACCATAAAAGTTGAGAACATACCAGTGCGGCTGCAATATATTCTGCTTCAGCAGTTGAGAGGGCGACAGAATTTTGTTTCTTGGATCCCCAAGATATAATACAAGGACCTACAAAAGTAGCAAGTCCGGAGGTACTTTTTCTGTCTAAGGAACATCCTGCATAATCCGCATCTGAATATCCTACTAGGTTAAAGTTACAGTCCATAGGATACCATAGATATAATTTTGAGGTTCCGATTAGGTATCTTAATATCCTTTTAACTGCAATCATGTGTGATTCTTTTAGTGCAGATTGGAATCTCGCACAAACACAGAAACTAAACATTATATCTGGACGACTTGCTGTAAGATAAAGAAGTGAGCCAATCATACCTCGGTAAGTTGTTTCATCTACAGACTTACCATCTTCGTCTTTGGTTAACTTCTTATTTGTGACCATTGGAGTAGGCATTGCGTGAGAGGTTTCCATTTCGAATTTCTTTAGCAACTCCTTGACGTATTTTTGTTGATGAACTTTGATTCCTTCTTCAGTTTGTTGTATTTGAAGTCCAAGGAAGAACTTTAGTTCTCCCATCATACTCATCTCGAACTCAGAAGTCATCAACTCAGAGAAGTACTTGCACAACTTTTTATTAGTTGAGCCAAAAATAATATCGTCAACATAGATCTGAACGACTAGTAGATCTGAGTTTTCGCTTTTAAGAAATAGTGTTTTATCCACAGACCGTCTTTTGAATCCACTATCCAATAGGAACTTTGATAATCTGTCGTACCATGCCCTAGGTGCTTGTTTCAGGCCATAGAGAGCTTTGTCCAATTTGAATACATGATCTTTGAGTTTGCTGTCAGGAAATCCAGGAGGTTGTTCAACAAATACTTCCTCTTGGAGATAGCCATTAAGAAAGGCAGTCTTAACGTCCATCTGAAAAGGCTTCATTCCCTTGTGTGCTGCAAATGCAATGAGTAGTCTTATTGCCTCAAGACGAGCAACAGGAGCAAAGGTTTCGTCATAATTGATCCCTTCCTGTTGGTTGTATCCTTGAACCACTAATCTGGCCTTATTTCGCACAATGACTCCAGTGTCATCTAGTTTGTTTCTGAATACCCATCTAGTTCCAATGACAGTTCTGTCCTTAGGTCGAGGAACAAGATGCCAAACTTTGTTTCTTTCAAATTGCTGGAGTTCTTCTTGCATGGCAACTATCCAGTCTGGTTCTGCGAGAGCTTCCTTGATATTTGAAGGTTCAATAGTGGAGAGAAAGGAGTAGAATGAGCAAAAGTTATTTAAGCTCCTTCTAGTTTGAACTCCATCTGTCAGGCTTCCTATGACATTGTCCAAAGGATGAGAGCCTTTGTATCTCCAGTTCCTTGATTGATTATTTGCATTACCTGAACTTGACTCGGGATTTTGACTTGTTCCCCCTGAATCCAAACCTGGGTTTATAGTAGGGTCAGGTATAACTCTGGCCTCTTCCCTTTGGTTTTGATTCAAAGTTACAGCTTCATTAGCTGTAACTCTCGGTTCCAAGTCATTGGTTTGAGAGTTATCTACAGTATCATCAACTGTAGTTTCATCTCTCGCACCATTTTCTCCCAAGTTGAGTTCATCATGAGTTCCTTGAGGTTCTCCTTCTTCAATTTCCATTTCAGGAGGATCTTCCCTTGATAACCTGAAATCAGGTTCGTCTAGGTTTTCCTCTATATCCTGTAATGGCTTATCGAGGACATTATTTTCATCAAAGATAACGTGAATACTTTCCTCTATGCATAAAGTGCGTTTGTTAAAAACTTTGTAGGCTTTACTATGATCTGAATATCCTATAAAGATTGCTTCATCACTTCTAGGGTCGAATTTGCTTAATCTGTTTTTACCATTGTTGTGAACAAAGCATTTACTACCAAAGCATCTTAAATAAGATATGTTTGGTTTACGACCTCGAAGAAGTTCATAAGGTGTCTTTTTAAGGATAGGACTAATCATAGCACGGTTATGAATATAGCAAGCTGTACTTATAGCCTCAGCCCAAAAGTTTCTAGGTAGGCCACTACAAAAGAGCATTGTTCTAGCCATGTCTTCTAGGGTTCTGTTCATTCGTTCTACGACTCCATTTTGTTGTGGGGTTCTAGGGGCCGAGAAGTTATGTCCAACACCATTGGTTTTACAGAACTCAATAAAAGCATGATTGTCGAACTCAGTTCCATGGTCAGTACGGATTGTTACTAGGTTTGATTTATATTTGTTTTGGACAAGTTTCATGAGACTAACAAATTCATCGAATGTTTCGTCTTTAAAATGGAGAAAGATTGGCCAAACAAATCTAGAGTAATCATCAACTAGAACGAAAACGTACCTGGAACCACCTCTGCTTCTTACCTTCATAGGGCCACATAGATCCATGTGTACTAGTTCAAGAGCTTGTTCTGTGCTTACCACTCTTTTTGGCTTAAAGGATGATCTGACGTGTTTACATCGTGCACATGTGTCACACATCTTTTCTTGATCAAATTTGATCTTTGGAAGACCTTCGACCAAGTCTCATCTTTTCAGCTTACTTAGAATAGGTGAGCTAATATGACCAAATCTCTTGTGCCATAGACATGGATCATCTAACGTAACTTTCATGCATGATAGAGAATCAGTAGGTACAGCATTTAAATCAATCATATAAACATTTTTCATCCTGTGACCTTCAAGTATCACTTTACTGGTGCCTTCTAAGATTATACGACATATGTCTGAATGAAAAACCACTTTGTTTCCTTTGTCACATAATTGAGATATACTGATAAGATTGTGTTTGAGACCACTTACAAGGTATACATCATTTATAGTATGAGAAGATGAAATACCTATCTTACCAATTCCGATGATCTTTCCCTTTTTGTTATCACCAAATGTGACTTTACCTCCATCAAAGGGTTTAAGGGTTTGGAATAGATTTATGTCGCCTGTCATATGTCTTGAGCATCCACTGTCGAGATACCATAGGTTATTTTCCTTGGCGACAAGCTGCACGAATAATTTCAAAGACAGGATTTAGGTACCCAAGCATACTTGGGTCCTTTGTTGTTAGTAATTACAAATACATCTTCCTTTTTAACCCAAACTTGTCTTACATAGGTTTTTCTATAATGGTAGTAGTTTGGTTTTGATGTTTTTGTGTATGTTTCAGTTTGACTTTTTGGTAATGGTTTTTTGTGTGATGTTTGTTGAGGAGTTTGTTTGGCTCTATTTTTATTTTCTTCGTAATCGAATGCCATGTCATAGAACCATCTGTGGTCAATATTTCTTTCCTCAGCTTTGTCATCATCACTATCAGAGACAGAAATGGTGTCGTTTGGAATTCCTAAGGATTTAACAAACTTAACTCCAGTTTTAAAATCTTGTGCGTGTTTCACACAGTTTTCTCGGAGGTGTCCAGTATGGCCACAATAAGTGCATATTAAATACTCAGGAAGGTCGGCATATTTTCTTCTTCTAAAGTCTCTGTCAGTTGGACTTTGCTTACACTTTGAGTGATCCCTTCTTCCATAACACTCGTGACCTAATCCCATCTTCATGTTGTTGTCGGATTGTTCAGTTAGGAAGTTTAGAACATTAGTGCTTCCTTCCCATTTGTCGTGAACTTTCCGAGCATGAAGAAGGAGGTCCTTTAAGGAGTCTATTTCTTTCTTACATTCACTATGGTCAGTGTTGCTAGACTCTTTTAGGTTTTGAATGTCTCTATGAAAGTCAGACACAATTTTAGCATGTTCTTTCTTGACTTTAGATAGACTGAATTCTAGATCCATGATTTTGCTTTCGAGAATCTTAACTTCTTCCAGATGAGTCTCATCTTCGACCATAATCAAAGATTCTGACTTTAGGCGCTCATTAGCCTTTCTTAATTCTGAAGTTATAGCTTCATTAGCTATAACTTTAGATTGAAGCTCTTTAATGTTGAGTTTTAGTTTTGAGGTTATAGCTTCATTAGCTATAACTTTAGACTCAAGAACCTTTTTCTCAGACATAATTGTTTCCAACTTAGCATTTGCTTCAATGCTTATTTTGGATTTCAGTTTCTTAGCTTTGGCCTTCAGAAGTTGATTTTCCTCAGCAATAACGAGGATCTGTTCTTTCAAGTCATCTAACTCAAGACTTTGTTCATGACATTGGTCTAGGGTTTTCTCAAAATATTTAACCAACATAGCTTTAGATAAATTTTTAACTTGACTTTTGAGTTGAAGAAAATTTACCTCTTCATCGTCGTTGTCGTCTGAGTCGGATTCTCCAAGGAGACACCTATGAGATGCGTCATCTTCATCGTTGTCGTTTGAGATTAGATCTAGGCTGACGTTGCTTAGGCACAGGTTTGCTACCTCATCTTCTTCTGAGTCCTCGTCATCCTCAGATTCTAATTCTCCCCAACATGACGCAAGCATTACTTTCTTGAACTCCGTTTTGGTCATTTCTCTTTTTGACTTATCTTTGATTTTGTCCCAACTTGGACAGTCTTTGATCATGTGATCTTGTTGACCACACTTGAAACATCCTCTTTTGAAGAATGTTTGTTTGGTGTCAGTTTTCTTTTTGTCGACTGTTTTATTGTTAGGGTTTTTGTATCTACCCTTGAAGACAGCCTTTTTAAAACGTCTTGCGAATATAACTGTCTCGTCTTCTAGCTCTTCTTCACAAACTTTACTTGTGGAGGCTTGTAAAGCAACTCCTTTCCCTTTAGAATCATCGTCATCTTTATTTAACATGATCTCGTGTGCCATTAGAGATCCAATCAACTCTTGGTAAGTAATCTGAGATAGATCACGCGCTTCCTCTATGGCCGTGACCTTTGGTTGCCATTTTTTGGTGAGACTCCTGAGAATCTTTCGAATGATATCCTCAGAATCGATCTTTCTACCAAGGTTCCGCAGTTCATTAATAATACAAGAAAATCGTGCAGACATGCTATCAATAGATTCATTCTTTTCCATATTGAAAAGTTCATATCTTTGAATAAGCAAATCTATACGATGTTTCCTGACTGCGGATGTTCCTTCGTAGGCAAGTTCGAGACTATCCCATATTTCCTTAGCGGAACTACAAGATGAGAATCTATCAAATTCTGAGGTTATCATACCATTCTGCAGGAGGCTCATAGCCTTAGAATTTTTTCTGCAATTTTGTAGTCACTTTCCACATAATCGCTTTCCATCTTTTCATAGGTTGTTCCATTGGCGGCGGCGACCAAGATCTTCTTTGGTCCGGTTTGGATGATCTTCCAACATTCCCAATCACATCCCTTGATGTAATGAGTCATCATATTCTTCCATAGACTGTAGTTTTTGCCATCGAAGATAGGGCACTTGAGATGCTTGGAATCCATTGTTGATAGAGTATATGATATAGAATCAATAGAAGGATCAAAACTCACGCGGCTAGGCGATCAAGAGCACGAGGCTCTGATACCAATTGAAGAGTCTATTGATATAATATACTTAAGAAGGGGGGTTGAATTGAGTATGCCTTCTTTTTTAAAATCTTCTTCGATGTGTGTGGATGTATGATGAATGTTGAGTGGAGCACGAATAAAATAGAGACACGATATTTTTGAAGTGGTTCAGTTTCACACTTTGAAACCTACGTCCACTATTCTCGATTAATAAAATTAGTACCTTCTCCGGATTACAATTTTATCAACCCTACTCGTACAACTTTGATGTTAGTTGTAACTCAATCTAGATACCGTTAAATATCTAGCTACGACAAGTACCGTTAAATACTTGCTTACAATGAGTACCGTTAAATACTCGATCTATCTTACGCTAATAAGATAAGTCTTCTATGAGTTTCTTCTTGTTCACAGTCTTGAATAAATAAGATCAATGCAGTAGCACTTGAATCTTGAAGCGGATATGACAATTAAAGCTCGGATCTTGAAGAATAATAGCGTCGATGGTTTTCTTAATTTTAGTGCAAGTGTGTATGATTTCGTGATCTTCAATGTATCACAAGTGTTCTATTTATATAGAATTATGTCTAGGTTATTTAAACCCTAGATGATTTAGGAATATTACTTAAACTAGAATTCTAGTCATTAAGTAATACTACCATAAATCTAATCTTAATTTATTAGGAAAGATTTAATAAGATACTTTAGGTATTATATAAGGAATCAATTTCCTAATTCATATTTAGGAAAGATCTTATATAATAAATAAGTAGTAACCTTATTAAAAGCAACTTCCTAAACCTTGTCAAAATATAATAAAATATATTCCATAATATAATCTAGATTGTTTTTAGGATATCTAAATAAATACATATTTATTTATTTAATCTATCCTTCACGATTTATGGAACGTGTCATGGTACACATTTTCCAAAATCGTTTTATACAAAATTTAGCTTATATTATTTTGACAATTATGGTTATATACATTGTTGTTAAACTCCCGATCCGGATCGTAGGATCTTACGATTCTACGATTCAAAAAGTGGTGATCGATCCGATCCTAGGTAGGATCTTAATTTTGTAGGATCTTACGATTCAACCTGCGTCAAATTTTTTCAGAGTAGAATCTTAACCCGATCCTACGATCCTGCGATTATATAATTCGATCCTACATTATTAACATTTAATTATTTTGATTTACTAAAATTTTATATATGATTTTTATGATAGACATCTACTATAAACGAGAACAATTAGAGTAGGCACATGCTAAGATAAAAGTGTTTTCAAATTTAAGCACAAGATTTTAACATATTTTGATAGCACAATTATGTATTTTAGTTAATTTGTAGGATCTTACGATTCTACGATCCGATCCTAACGATTCGATCCTAGGAAGCTCATCGATCCAAAGTAGGATCCCGATCCTAACAACATTGGTTATATAAAAATCCTTAGTTTAATAGTAATAAATAATTAACTCATAAGAAAATTATTTATTCCTATTTAACTAAAAGATATTTTATATTACCTTATTAAGATCAATAATTCTATATTCCTAAAATAGAATACTAATTGACCATTAATTAGTCACGACGACTTTGGAAACCAAAATCGTTTCAACCATCACAAATCTTTCGACCATTTCTTCTTTCTGGAGTTATAGCTATGAGCTATACTTTGAAACAATCTCATACTAAAGTTATAGTTGATAAGTATAACTTTAGTTCATTATGCGCTTGTGATCTTCCTTCAATCTTTGACTTAGTCAATCATCTATTGACTAATATTCTGAATCTTTTATACTTGATTGATGAGATCTTTTCAACTAATATTTTTTACACTTAGCACACGATTATACGCACGAGTATATAATATATACATAGCTTGACTTGTCATTATCAAAACATAGACATATATACTTAATATACATATTTGAATATATGGTTCAACATATGTGATTAATAATAATTGATATGTATAGTTAATTAATAATAATTTGTATGTAGATGGGTATGTTTATATGTATATATACACAAGGTAATGTTATACGTAAATCTTTTATGAACATGATCAAGTGATTTAGTAGTGTTGGTTGTATGAGTAAAATTTAATATAAGTAACATTTATAGGAACGGAATTCGAGGTGGAATATTTCTAGGCGGTGTTTGCTTATTTTCAGACTTGCTACTCCAGGTAGGATACACTTATACTATACTATGTGATGTGTTACTAATGGATGATGCATTGTATGTTATGGGTGCAATTATGATTATATAAGCATGATGAATAATGCTTGGTTATTTTATTATTGAATTCATGAGCATAGCATGTGCATTGGTTATTGAGAAAAGTTACAGAACGGTTATTGTTATGATATAAATCCCAGGGTGGTCTGCAGGTCAGGCCTGGTGTCTTCAGCTTTATGCTGGAAATCGACGACGGTCGATGATACTCCGCCGGGAGGTTCGGTATGGGTTGGTGCAAGGGTTTGAGAATGAGATTGTGATTGAGCTCGACCATATCATGGCATTTGCATATCATATTTGTTGCGTTATTATTTATTGTGTTTTCCTACTCAACCGCGAGGTTGACAGTGTATTCATATTTACCTACTATGATCCGGAATGGGGAGTAGATTTTTCAGGTCAGAGAAAGATGGACTAGGAAGTGGGGCTTGGAGAGAGACATGGACTGGACTTACTTAGCTATAGTTCACATAATCTCACTTGTAATAATTTATTTGTTACATTTTAAGTTGTTTTAGAGTTTTGGTTTTGGACTATACTTTGTACCAGTTCTCAGACTACCGTTTAATAATTTAAAGTATTGTTTGTCTTTCACTATGATTATCTACTGCCCTGGTTTATCCAGGATGGGAACAGTGTTATTTACTCTGGAAGTCCTAGTTCAGGCTCCTAGGTAAATGGGGGTGTTACAAAGTGGTATTAGAGAGAACGATCATCAGGCCTAAACCAATGAATAATAATGACCATAGAAAGAGTCTAATAAAATGAACCCCAGGCTAGTAACTGTTAGGAGCCCCATAGGATTTGAGATGAGGTAGGGGTCCCCTCAAACCAAGCCACTGGCCCCTTCAGTCTAACCTGGTTAACCTTGAGAGATGTAGAGTGTGGGTAATATAAAGGGAAGGAGGAGACCCAATATATATTGTGCTAACGTTTCAGCAGCAAAGGAATGAAGTAAGTTATGATGTGAAATGTGAATGATAATACATGATGTGAAGCATGAGATTTTACATTAAGTGATGATTGGCATGTATATACTGTTGTTTTAAATATTGAGAACATGAGTTTATATCTGAGTTTATATTGTAGTTTGACTTGTATGATTAAATGCTTGCGGTTATATGATCCCTAAGCCTATAGGTAGAATTATAATATGATGATAAGTATGAATTAGAAGCATGTAAGAAGTTATATACTAGACTATGTATGCTAGAAAGATCGAGGATGAGATAGAATATTACCTAGGATACTCATAAAATTTTCAAACTTGTGTAGCAATATGCCTCCCTGAAAAGACCCCGAAGCGGCTAACATTTCCCAAGAGGAGCTAGACCGTCTGCTATCTATGAATACGGCTCTCTTAGCCAGGATTGGGAACAATGCTCAATCTGATGCAACTAAGATGAGGAACAATATTTCCAGGCATAACCATACCAAGTATGATGGAGAGGGGGCACCAAGTTTGCTGGCTAAATGGTGTCGAGAGTTTGAGAGTATCTTTGAACTATTGGCTGTGCCGGAGTCGATGAAGGTAGACCAAGCTGTGTTCTACCTAAAGGGTACTGCTACACTGTGGTGGAACAACAACAAGGGAGAGATTAAGGCTGCTGTTGGAGAGATCGGAGCTGAATTTGTGAGCTGGGAAGGGTTTAAGGGGATCATATCCTCTAAATTCGTGCCAGAGCATGTGAAGGGTAAATTGAGGGCTGGATTCGACTCCTTCAAGATGATTGAGGGCATGACCGTGGAAGCATACCATAGCAAGTTCATGCAACTGGCAGAGAATATAGCTGATCTGGGTTATATTCTCGAGATGCTAGCTGCAATATTTGAGAAGGGCTTAACTATTGACATTAAGAAGAGCTTGCTGGCTACCAAGCCCACGACCATGGAAGACATTTATGAGAGGGTTGGATAGGCTGAAATAATTTCCGATATGATTAAAGAAGAAGAGAAAGAGAAGGGTGAAAAGAGGAAGGATGAGTCTGTGACTGAAGGCTCGGGAAATAAGAAACAAAACAATCAGTACCGTGTTTTCTTCTCAAACAGCGCTCCAGGGGGCAATGGCAATCGAGGCGGGAACCGATCTCTGTCTAGGACAGGTAGTGCAACTCCTACATGTTTTAAATGTGGGAAGATAGGGCATAAACAAGCTAACTACTGGTCGGGAACTCATAGTGCTGGGAGCAACTATCATAAGGGCAATTAGAGTGGTAGCTTTAAAACTCCAAATGTAAGTTATTCTGGGAATAACAAATCTGGGAACTACAACAACTACCAGCGGAACTACAACAACTACAGCAACCATAACCGCTATTAGGGAAACCAGGGTAGTGTTAATGGTAATTTCCAGAAGACTTTTGCTGGGGCCAGTAACCAGAGTGGAGTTGCGTCAGTGAACCAGAGTGGAACCAAGAAGAGTGGGACCCTGTTCATGATGGGTAAAGAGGTTGCTGAGCAGGATGCACAAGTTGCCACCGGTACATTCCTTGTACATTCTTCCCCTACTTTTGTTTTGTTTAATTCTGGAGCATCACATTCTTTTATATCTGCGGAGCATGCTAGAGCTATAGGACTGGATGTATATGAAATTATAGCTTATTCTGTAACTATATCGTCGGGAGAGTCCATATCATGTAATAGAGTTTATAGCAATGTAATGATCCAAGTGGGCGTTGTGAGCTTTGAGTCAAACCTGATAGAGTTTCCTTTGGGTGGATTTGAGGTGATACTGAGGATGGATTAGTTGAAGAAGTATAAGGCTTACATCAATTGTTACCAAGGGAAGATTACTTTGAGAGGGCCCAAGGGAGTGAGAGTGTCCTATAAGGGTTATTCCGTGAAGCCTAAGTTGAAGTTGATAACCATCAATGCTCTGAAGACTTGTATAAAAAGATGTGATGAGATGATGTTATGCCATGTGAGAGATTTGACTGCGGTGGCACCCCAAGCCAGTGATATTGAAGTTGTAAGAGAATTTAAAGACGTATTTTCAGAAGAAATTCCTGGGTTACCGCCAAAGAGGGACTTAGATTTTGGTATTGATTTGAAACCCGAGGCTGAACCAATTTCTAAAGCACCTTACCGCATGGGACCTAAGGAATTAGAGGAGCTGAGGAAGCAGTTTGATGAGTTAGCAAGCAAGGGATATGTGAGACCGAGTGTGTCACCGTGGGGAGCGCCAGTGCTGTTTGTGAAGAAGAAAGATGGAACCATGAGATTATGTGTGGACTACAGGGAGCTCAATAATGTGACGATCAAGAATAGGTATCCTTTACCTCGAATCGATGATCTCTTTGACCAGTTAAGTGGGGCTGGTGTCTTTTCCAAGATTGATTTAAGGTCAGGGTACCATCAGCTGAGAATCAAGGATGCCGATATCCACAAGACTGCGTTCAGATCGAGGTATGGGCATTATGAATTCGTGGTTATGCCATTTGGTTTGACTAATGTACATGCTGTTTTCATGGGCTTGATGAACAGAGTGTTTAGTCCCTATCTGGACCAGTTTTTGGTGGTGTTTATCGATGAAATTCTGGTGTATTCCAAGAACAGAGAAGAGCATGCGAAGCATTTGAGCATAATGCTGCAGACTCTGAGAGATAATCAGTTGTATGCCAAGCTGAGTAAGTGTGAGTTCTGGCTCGAGAAAGTGGCTTTTCTGGGCCATGTGGTATCTAAGGAGGGAGTTTCTGTCGATCCTAGCAAGATTGAAGCAGTTTCAAAGTGGGAGCCGCCGAAGAATATGGTCGATATTTGGAGTTTCTTGGGTTTGGCAGGCTACTACAGGAGGTTCGTGAAACACTTTTCAAAGATAGCCAAGCCAATGACTTCGTTGATGAGGAAAGAGAATAGATTTGTGTGGGATGAGAGCTGTGAGAAGGCATTTCTAGACCTGAAGGAGCGTCTTACTACAGCTCCTATCCTTGCACTACCTGAAGGAAGTGAGAATTTTGAGGTATACACCGATGCTTCTAATTAGGGGTTAGGGTGTGTGCTGATGTAGAATGGGAGAGTGATCGCTTATGCTTCTAGGCAGCTGAAGCCTTATGAGGAGAATTATCCGACGCATGATCTAGAGCTTGGAGCAGTGGTTTTTGCACTTAAGTTGTGGCGACCTTATCTCTATGGAGCTACATTTAAAGTGTATTCTGATCATAAGAGTTTGAAATACATTTATACCCAGAGAGAGCTGAATATGCGTCAGAGGAGGTGGATTGAGCTTATTGGAGACTACGACATGGAGATTCCGTATAAGGAAAGGAAAGCTAATGTTGTGGCCGATGCATTGAGGAGGAAATCTGTCCACGCTCTATGCACAGCTAGATCGCGGATGAGTTTGTGTCGTGAGTTGGGCCAGATGGGAATTGTTGTGATCAGGAAGGGTGAAACCATGGGAGATCTGGCAATCGAGCCTGAGCTATATTCCGAGATTCGAGAATGCCATAAGAGTGATCCTAGAATTCAGAAGTGGCGTGAGGCAGTGAGCAAAGCTAGTGATGTCGAGCCATATTCTAAGTTCGAGGTTCACAGTGATGATAGTTTGAGGTTTGATGGAAAATGGTGTGTGCCTGATGATGAGGAACTGAAGAGAAAGATTCTGGTCGAAACTCATTCTACACCTTATTCCGTTCATCCTGGACGGGATAAGTTGTACAAAGACCTGAAGAAAGCATTTTGGTGGCCAAAGATGAAGCAGGAGGTGGTTGAGTTTGTTTCTTGATGCTTGGTATGTTAGAGAGTGAAGGGAGAACATAAGAGGCCGCAAGGGAAATTGCAACCACTAGATGTACCTGAGTGGAAGTGGGGCAACATTTCGATGGATTTTATTGTGCGCTTGCCCAGAACTTTGCGGGGAAATGATATGATTTGGGTGATCGTTGACAGGCTGACTAAATCAGCCCATTTCATTCCGATGAAAGAGACTTGGAGTAAAGCTGAGTTGGCTAAGGCTTACATCAAGTATATAGTGAAGCTGCACGGCGTGCCTAGAGATATTATTTCTGACTGTGATTCCAGGTTCATCTCTAAGTTCTGACAAGAGTTAAAGACATTGATGGGGACTACATTGAAGATGAGTACGACATTTCATCCAGCGACAGATGGTCAGACTAAGAGGACTATTCAGACACTAGAGGATATGCTGAGGGCTTGTGTGCTAGAGTTTGGAGGATCTTGGGAGGATAGGCTTGATTTCATAAAGTTTTCGTACCACAACAACTATCATACTAGCATCGGGATGGCTCCTTTAGAGACATTGTATGGGAGGAAGTGTAGGAGTCCAGTTTGTTGGGATGATAGAGCTGATGTGGTGACTTTGGGACCTGAGATGATCCAGGAAATGATAGCTCAAGTCCAGGTGATTTGTCAGAATATGAGAGCTGCCCAGGATAGACAGAAGAGTTATGTTGATCTGAAAAGGAGTGACATTTCCTTTGATGCAGGAGAGAAGGGTTTGTTGAAGGTGTCATGCTATGCGGGGAGTGATGAGATTTGGTAAGAGGGGGAAGTTAAGTCAGAAGTTCATTGGGCCATTATAGATCTTGGAGCGAGTTGGTGAGGTTGCTTATCGATTAGCTCTACCCCCATCGTTAGCCAAAGTGCATAATGTGTTCCATGTTTCACAACTGAGGAGATATATCAGTGATCCGTCGCATGTAATTGATCATGAGGTCATTGAGGTCAATGAACAATTGACCTATGAGGAGAGACCCAAGGAGATCCTTGACAGGAAGATGAGGAAGACCAGAAATGGGGAGACCGCGCGTGTGAAAGTTTTGTGGACTAATCATACCGTCGAGGAGGCTACTTGGGAGACTGAGGTTTCGATGAGGGAGAAGTATCCTGATTTGTTTAATTAAGGTATGTTACGAGGACGTAACTTTCTTTTTAGGAGGGTAGAATGTGACATTTAGTGTTTTAGAGTGCTCTTATTAGTTCTTGATGTTATATGATGTCACACTTCGTGTTCGTTACGTGCCTAGTGACCAGTTTGTTGACCATGGGATGGTGAACTTCGGGACGACGTTCATTTTAAGGAGGGAAGAATGTAATACTCCGTATTTTATTATATTTTATTTTATTATTTAATAATTATTTGGACGTGTTAATAATTATTTGAACGTTGATATTCGATAATTAATTTATCGAATAAGTGTGTTATACTTTGTATGATGTTAGTAAGGGGTCGAGTATACAAGCTTGTAGTAAAAACCGTGTTTAAGTTTTGCTTTGGGCCTCGTATTGCGTGCAACTTTGAACAGGCCACTTATCGACATCACACAATTTTACACAAACTCCTCCCACAACCTTGTTGCCGTCATATTTCACACAACACCCAACCCTATTTTTGACCTATCAACGCTCACACACTCACAATACTTCTTGCCGCCACATCTTAGTTTGCAAAGGAGGGTCTGGCACGGTGGTCAAAGGAGTCTAAGGGTGGTCGTTTTTCTCAGGGAAGGAGGTACACACGCATACTTTCGTTGTTTCCTTTGTAACAGTCCCTTTTTATCACGTTTGTATTTTCGGTTATGCGAGTTCATAGTTCTGATCTTCAAATGTTAGGAGTCTAGGATGTGTGGTAGTCGTTTTTAGACCTTTGTGGTGTCGTTGTTGACTGCCTAGGACCACCGTCGAAGGGTGTTTTGTCGCCTGTGATAAAATCGTTGTTTTCGTTTCAGACCAGAGTATTTGAACGCATGGTTTTAGTGTACGATTTCGATGAACATCCTGTGCACATTCATTCTGGGTGTTAGGGTTTTATATTAGTGGTAGTCAGGAGGTTTGAAGGGTGGTGGTCGCGGTGGTTTAGGGTTGTTGTGTAGCCTATTAGAGTAGGTTTCGTTTGGGTGGTTATAACGTAAAACAGAGCAGTAGTGTGGCAACTGGGTTTTGTGACGGTTGTAGTTGGTTGCGGCTGCGGTGTCGATGGCAACTATTGACCTCCCTGGAACCACCACGGCTCAGAGGTGAGTCTGGTGGTGTCGCAGGCGAGGGCAGTGGTTGTTATTGGTGTCGGGAGCGGTGGTTATGGGGGTTTTTGGTCACGTTGTAGGCTGGAATAACGTTAGGGGCTTGATGAGCTCCATATTGGTCATTATTTTCATTGTTTATTCTTCATTTTTGGTCCCGATTCGACCTCGTTTTGCGTGCCTTTGCTCGTTTTTACGCCCGTCACCTCGACTATTCCTTTTCGGTTTACATTTTGTAGCTGTTGTGGCGGGAGTGAAGAAACGGGAGCAAACGAGGTGAAATCTAAGCAAAAATAGTGGAAAAAGAGCTGAAATGGCAAAAGGGGGTCCTCAGCCGGTCGGCCGGCAGCCGGTCCGCCGGCTGGGAGCCCCTTCGCCTATCAATTGAGGAAATGATGCAGGCCTTGGATTTTGGGTCCTCAGCCGGTGGCCAACCGGCGGCCGGCTGACCGGCTGGGACCCCCTCCTCCTTGCCATAAACTTTTTAAGGCAGACCATCAAGAATGCATCCCCAGCCGGTGGCCGACCGGCAGCCGGTCCACCGGCTGGAAGTACCTGGGCTTGAAGAAATATGAAGAAAAAATCAGAGTTCACAATTGGACTCCCAGCCGGTCCACCATCGGCAGCCGGTCCACCGGCTGGGAATCACATTTCAGATTTTCGCGCACTATATAAACCCGCACTTGTATCATTTATTTGGACGTTACTTTTTACGCAATTCTTAGGGTTTTCTACTGTTTCATTCACTCATACTTAGTCACAAAAACTCTCTAAAAATACTTAATCCTTCTTAGATTTTAGTTTAATCTTTTAATCTAGTTAATCCTTCTTTAGTAATCTCCTTAGTTTTGTTCTTGGGCATTGTTAGAAGATATTTTTGGGTTGTAATTTGAAGGGTTTGAAAGAATTCTTCATCTTGTTATCCAAGTTCTTTCCTTTTCCTTAGTTAATGGTATAATCTTCCTAATCCTTACTTAGTTATTTCATTTCTTTAAGTTTCTTTTGTTCATTTGCTTGCTTTTACCATAATCCAACATGTTTATCATTTACCCATCAATTGTTTACATGTTTTCTTTAGTCATGAGTGAGTAGTCCTTTTGCTAGGGTTAGGGGTTTGCTTGGGTAGTTAGTAGCCATGAAAAATGCTTAGGGTAAGTCTTGTTTGCTTCTTTGGTGGAGTTTTCACATCTTGCATGTTACGTGTTTGACGAAATGCCTCAACGACGGTTAGGTGTTAGTCTTCGCTTTGTTTGCTTTAGACGATAGTCTTGGGTTTCATGAGCATGTTTGTGTGTTAGGCTAGCTTGGTTTGTAGCGAAAAGCGAAAGCTAGGACTAGTCTTGACCTAAGGGTAGTCGACTCGAGAGAAGAGACGACCCTAGACTTACCATAGAAGTGACACAAGTCCGTTGCCCTACGTTTGGCTACCGACTTACCTAGGTGACCCCCGACACCCTAGTCCTCTTTATCATCAATTTCATCTCGATTTATCTGCTTTAATTGTTTGTCCTTAATTGATTAGTCATTTCAAAACCAAACCTATTACCCCCGACTCTAGCTTCAATTAGAACGTAACTATACAACTTTCCCACCATCTTCGTGTTCGACCCCGAACTAAGTACTACTTTTATTCGGGTTTATAAATTTGTTTGAAGGCCGGTAGTGACGGCAAAAATCGGCCGTCAAAATGGCGCCGTTGCCGGGGATGGTGCTAGAAGTTGTTTAGTTTAGTTTTAGTTTTAGCTTTAGTTAGTTGAGCTTGTTTTGTTTTGATCAAAGCTTTGTTAGTTAATTGTAGAGTGGTTGCTATATTGCTCACCCTAGTGCCTAAAAAACACTAGGACGACTAATTAGGTGCTAAGTTTTATGCCTAGGCGTGACTCTAATTCTTTGTTGTCAACTTCCGAACCGGAGAGGCTTTTTCGAGCCTTGAGGAGAAGAACTATAGCGAGAGTAAGAATTGCTTCCCAAGCATCTACTAGCCATAACAACCCCTCTTCACCCGAACCACAAAGCCCGAATCAAAGCATTCCTAGCCCAACATCCGAAAACTTCGACAACCCGTTTTACCAATCACCACCACCCTCACCTCACATTCCAAATCACCACCAAATTCATATAATGGCCGCCCTTCGTGATCATAACCGGCCCAACCACAATGACACCACAAATCCAATCAACTTTGGCACTCTTGTTCCTCAAAATTTCGAAATACACCCTTCACAAATGAGCTCTATCGAGAAGAACGCCTTTAGTGGAGCTTCTCATGAAGATGCTCATGGACACTTGAGAAAGTTCAAGGGTAAAGTAGCAATGATTAAGAAAACGGGAGTGCCCGAGGAAACCTTAAGGCTAATGCTCTTCCCCTATTCCTTGACCGACAAGGCGGATATGTGGTTGAATGTTCATGTTCCAAACACTTTCACCACTTGGGACGACTTGGCAACGGCCTTCCTTGCTAAGTACTACCCGTCCTCTAAAACCGCCATGCTCCGGAATGAGATAACTCAATTTCAGCAAGACGAGGGAGAATCCTTGGGAGAAGCTTGGGATAGATACCAAGATTTGCTTGCTAAGTGTCCTCACCACGGGATACACACTTGGTACATGACCCAAACCTTTTTTCAGACTCTTCTCCCACGCACGAAAGAGATGGTTAATGCATCGGCGGGGGGTAGTTTTGACCACTTGCCGCATGAGGAGGGAACGGAGCTTATCAAAAAAATCGTTGATTCCGAGGAGAATTATGGTACTCGGGGAAATGTCTTGAGAAAGAGTAGAAAGTACCCTAGTGAGCACCTTTCCAACTCAAAGGCAAATGAGGAAACCAATGCCAAGTTAGACATGTTAACCAAGAAGTTGGAGGAATTGACTAAGGGCTCCACAAGTAAAGAGACCAAGAGCAACGTCCCGGGAATGTACCAAGTGAATAGTGTAGCTTCATGTGATTTGTGTGGAGGAAATGGGCACACATTCGAAGTATGTGCAAATAACTCTATTGAGGGAAGTGGAAGTGAGGAGGAATTGTATGCTTTCCAAGCATTCAATAACTCTAGAGGGAAAAATACTTTCAACCCCAATTCAAACTACTACCATCAGGGGATTCGAGGGAGCCCTTACATGAGTTACAAGAGTACTAATGTGTTGAACCCACACCAAATTCAACAACCTCAAGTGCAAAATCCACCCGGTTTTCAACCAAGGGGTGGAAATTTCAATCCGAGAAACCATTACAACAACAACAATTTCTATCAAGGAAATCAATCAAACCAAGCCAATCAAGGCTTTGCACCAAACTTCAATGACCAAGGTTACAATAACCCGAATTTCAACAACAACAACCCGAATTTCAACAACAACAACTTAAACCCAAACCAAAACTTTCACAACCAAAATTTCAATGATCCAGATTTCATTCAACAAAATCCCAACTTCAATAGCCAAATGCCAAAGGGGAACTCTCAAGTTGGAGTCCCTAGGAATGACTATGGGTTTGCTTTGCCTCTTACCAACACCCCTCATCAAGAACCATCGAGTGAGAATCAAATGGGTGAATTACTCAAGCTTGTGAAGAATATGCAAACTACCCACAATCAAGAGATGATGAACTTGCGGAATGCCAACCAAAAGGAGATAAGAGAGATGGAGGCTAGAGTTGCTTCCCAAGCCTTAGCCAATCCTCAAAGGCCTCCGGGCGGTTTTCTAGCTCAAGTTCAAAGCTCGAGAGATGCTTCAAAACATCATGGGGTTAATGCAATCATGACAAATGTCGATGAGCAACCAATGCTTGAAACCACTAGTAGCGGAGAAAAACCTTCACTTGAGCAACTCATGACGGTTTTTGGAGGGGATATTGAGGAGGAAGCAATGGTGATGGTGCCCGTTGTTTCTCCGGAAGCTAGTGACCAAGATGGGATGAATGAAGACTTATTTGTGATGGAAAAAGTCAAAGAATTTCCAAGGAAGAAGAAAGATGAAAGGAAAGTGAATATTGAGAAAGGAAAAAGTGTGGTTGAAGAAGAGTCCGAACATGAAGAAGGGCTCATTAAAAGAAAAGTTTGTGATTTCTTTAGGAGAATTACCAAAGGAGATCCTCGTTGCGAGGAATTGATGAAACTTGTCGGAGAGGTGGAAGCAACAATCCCCTCACAAGAAGACAAAAGAGAAGTAAATGCAATCATGTCCGCCAAGAAAGTCCCAAGCACCCTCCCCATCACTCTTGCGGATGACACCGAGAAACTTCCTCTAGGGGTGCTTGAAGATGCTATTGTCAAGGTAGGGAATTTATCCATCCCCACCGATTTCTTGATATTGGATGTCCCCGTCGGTAGCAACTCTTTCGTGAAACTTGGTAGGCCATTCTTGGCCGCCGGAGGAGCCACTATTGATGTTAAGAGAGGAAGGCTATCATTCTAAGTGGGAGAGGAAGTGGCGGAGTTCGAACTTGATGCCCGTCGTTGTGGGTATCAAAGATAAAATTTATAATTCCTAAACTTAAACTATAGATAGTGAAAGTCAGGGTCGAACCACAAGGAAGTGGGGAATGTTTATTGTTTGGTGTTAATGTTTTAAGGTAACAATTTTTGGGGGATTGATTGATTGTGTACTAAGTCTAAGCAAAGAATTAAAATAAAACAAGAAATAAAGATGAGAATTAAATATATAAAAAGGGATGCTAGGATGTTTGGGTAATAAATAGCTAAGATAATATAAATCCTAAGGTCAGCATGTATTGCAGTCGCGTAAGGGGTGTAACATATCCTTTCGGTCTATGGTACCTAATAGCTCCTTTCGGCCTATGCTATTAGTTCCTAGGTCTCACAATTATTGGGTGTCAACAATAAGGGTGATTCCTAAACTCTAGGTCACATACCTTTCAGTCTTGAGTAACCTAGCCGTCTTAAGGTGTAAACCAATGCCCTTCCCGTATCTCTCAATCTTGGGTAGGTCATTACTAACATCCTACAAGTCTCCTTTCAGTCTCATTGTAGGGTATTATAGTCAACAAAGAAAGACGAAACAGAATACATACGCGAGTGGGTCGACCGACCGGCTACTCCAGTCGGCCGACCACCGCCTTGGTCGACCGACCCATTATTTGAGTCGGCCGACCACGGCTCTGCTACAGGTCGGTCTCGGAATTTTTATTACCTATGCATATTCATCCCCTACATCCTAACATATGAAATTTAGCTACTCATAATTACCGGAACAATAATAAGAACAAGATTTGATATGGAAAACATGATGAACGATAATCTAAACATGCAAGAAATAATAAAGCTTGAGATTCTAACTTAAACCGGATGCAACAATAATAAGAACAATAATTAAACTAGATTAGGGAATAATTACCAGAAATCGGAATTAAGGCAGAAAGGAACAAACTTTATTGATGAATGCTTGAAAGATTGAAGAACAAAACTAAAAGTGTTTGATGATTATTGAAAGATTACAACTAAAGATAAAACTAAATTAAAGACTGAGCAAAACTCTATTAGAAACTGAATACTTCAATACCAAACCCTAATTACAAGATTAGCTTATATAGGGCCAAAGATTAGAGTTTCCTAAAAGACTCCTACTTCTAATTTATTTCCGAAAAACTGTTTCTGGGCTTCGCTGAGGTCGGTCGACCACTTTGGTGGGTCGGTCGACCTCTTTTACGAACTTAATTAAATTCTTGGGCTTTTCTTCAAGATTTGGACTTTACAGAAATTAGGCCTGGTCGGCCGACCCGTTTTGGTGGTCGGTCGACCGCTTCCGCATCGAATTCTTTGGTTTTCTTCTCGCTTTGACTCTTGGCACTTAAATAAAGACTCTAGTTGACTTTCCTTCGTTCCTTAATTATGCAAAAAGACTTGAGGACATGAATTTGGTGCTAAATCGTCCATTTTCCGCATAAACCTGCAAAAGTGCATAAAAATACGAAAGTACACGATTGTTGGGAAATAAGGGCTAAAACATAGTAAATGAGCGACCAAATGCGTGTAAAAATAGATGAAAAACATCATAAAATAGACACGCATCAGAACTTCCGGAAGCTCCCGGTAGAAGTTACAAGGAAAAAAAATGTTGGCATGGTTGCAAGTTTGATGGAGAATGATGTCCCTAAGATGTTTGATGAAAAGGGAATCATGAGAAGTACGACTTTGAAGAATGAGGATGCTAGCTTTGCTAGCGGGAGGTTATTTGTTCCGGAAAAGAGAGGCCGTGATGAAGAACAACAAAAACCAAGTTGTGCTAGTTCTTTCAAGGACCCTTTGGTTGAAAAAGGGGACCTAGAGGAGCTCATTGCCGGAAAAGATGTCGAGGGTCAAAAGTTGAAGATGTGTGGAGCGGGACTTGCTCATGAAAGAAAGGTGGAAGCTACGGCCGAAGCCTTTGACCGTTTTCTAAGGTCTTTGGCTAGCATGGACGAGGTTCCCGTCTACAAAAATTGAAGATTGGTCGTGTAAGGTTTGGTGGAGTCACTTAACAACCAACGTTTGTAAGTATTAGCTTCTTTTCCTTCTTGTAGTTTGCATGTTAGTTTAATTTTTAGTTCGATTTGTAGTTTGAATTATAGCTTGCATGTGAGATTTGAAGGTGAGATTGTTGTTTAATTTGGTCATATGAGAGAGGTCATCTTGTGGTGAGTAGACTTGGTTAGGCGTATTCGATGAAGTTTCTCCCGGCAATTGAGTTTTCATTGTGTTAGTTGAGTTGTTTTACGAATAGTGCATAGGGGCCCTGAGCCTGTAGGCCGGCTGCCTGTCGACCACCGGCTCAGAACCCTTAATGCGCATTCTGTTTTTTACGACTTAATTTCCAGTTTCAGGAATTTCGCGAGAAAAATACTCTCAGCCGGTTTGTGACCGGCAGCCGGTAGGCCGGCTGAGAGTCCCATATGCGTCTTGAGAAGGAAGAAAACAAAGAGAAAGAAAAAGGCTACCAGCCGGTCGGCCCGCAGCCGGTCCGCCGGCTGGGAGCCCGGATCTAAGCAAAGAAAGAGAGAAGAAAAGAAAAGAGAAGGAAGGAGAAGAGTACGAAGAAATGGCAACCAGCCGGTAGGCCGGCAGCCGGTCCACCGGCTGGGAGCCCGAATCTAAGAAAAGAAAGAAAGAAGAAAGGAGAAGAGAAAGGAAGAAGGAAACACGAAGGAAGAGGGTACCAGCCGGTCGGCCGGCAGCCGGTCGGCCGGCTGGTGACCCTGTTTGCGAAGAATGCCTAGAAAGGAGTCAGGGGCTGTGAGCCGGTCGGCCGGCCGACGGTGCCTGGCCGGCTCAGGACGCGGCTGTAACGGTTCTTTATATATACAAATCCCTCATTTTTCCACTCATTTCCCTTCATTTTTCAGATTTCCCTTCCCTCTCTACCTTCCCTCACTACAAAAACTCTCCCAAAACACTCCCAAACACAAATCCATTTCAATCCTCCATCAAAATCCTTCAACTTTACCATGTCGGGAAGGACCGAAAGGCGATCGAAATCTAGGAATGATCCCACCGCCGGGCGCGAAAGAGTTGATAACCTCGATGCTCCATTTGTTTCGGGTGACCCCGATTTTCCCGGGGTTGTTTTCGATTCCGATACCCAAAAAGGTAATTTCCTATCTTTTGCTCAACGTCCCCTCAACCCAACCCGGTTTATTGATAGGAATTCTATGAGAGACTTGGGTTTGGATGGTGTCACCGGTGATTTGTTCAGGGATGTGGGTTTGAGTCAGTTGTATGAGACCAAAGCGGTATTGACATCCCCTAGATTGACATGGGAATTTTTGAGCTCTCTTAGGATAGCCTAAAATAGAGATACGGGGTTAGTCACTTTTGTGCAATTTCGACTCATGAATAAGGGGTACCATTTGACCCTTGCTGATTTTGCTGGAATTTTCGGGCTGAATAGTGCGGCACCGTTGCATGCCCCTGATAGTGTTAATTTGGAGTCGGTTTGGACATCTATTACTGGATTGGTGAGTTCAAAGGGGGAGAAGAAACCGGTAAATAGGGTGCATCTTGCTCCAATTAGGATTCTACAGAGATTTTTGGGGTGGACCGTCTTTTCCCGAGACGAGCCACACAATTTCACCACTGTTGAGCTCGAGATCCTAGCTTCTGATTTGATCACCCAACCTACCAAATTTGAAATCAACATAGCCCATCACATGGTGCTTCACCTAGCCCGACTCAGCCATCAACCCCGTTTGTCCACACCCATTTGTGTAGGGGGCATGATTACTTTGATTGCTTCAACAGTTTGCCGGAGGAGCTTTAGGGTCGACTATATTAGAGGGGAGAATGTGCTCTCCCGCCGCTACCTTATGGAGGGATTGGGGTGGATTAAGTGGAACCCCAGCGACAACAAGTCATATTGGCAGATTCGAGTGAATGGAGTCGATAAAAACTCCATCCCTTTACCAAACTCTGAGAGAATGAGGGTGATGCCTGATCTACCCTCCTATCTCCTCCCCATTGAGGCTCCTTCTAAGGGTACTTCTTCCGGCCCTCCTGCGACCCGAGTCTACACCCGAGACCAGCGCCGGCCCACCACCAGTGGCCTTGCATTCCAGCAGCCTTCTCTTCCTATACCACCGTTCGGCGGCTCTAGCTTTTTCCAGGGGGCCTCTTCTAGTTCGGCTCCTCCTCCTAGCCATGTTCCTCAGACTATAGTGGATTTCATGGCTCGCATAGATTTGAAGCATGAGGAGACCGTTCGGAGGCGTGCACTTGAGGACATTTGGTACTCTGATACCAATGCGAGGATAGACTATTTGTACCACGATCAGGCTTGGGGGAACTTCTCCACTTATGATCGTGGCATTCAGCAGGGGTGCCGTCACAGTTCTGGCCACCATCCTTCTTACTACACTTCTCCCGAGGCTGAGTATGTGCCCTCATCCGAGCCTCATTTCGCCGGAGAGGTACATGTTGCTGCGGACTACTACTCTAGTCCGATTTTTCCCCCGGTGAGTGAGCGAGAGAGGTTTGATGCGCCTCCTCAGTCCTTTGCAGCTGCTTCCGCTTATGGGTTCTCCAACGAGTACTTCCTGAACCCGGATGATTTTTTGCATGGAGATGGTCATGGAGAGACCGGGGACGACGGTGGTGGTAACTAGCGAGAGGTTGTTTGATGCGGATGCTCCCCTTGAAAAATCCAAAGCAAGTAACTCCCTTAATCCAAATTTCACTTTAGTTTGCATTTTCCTTTTTAGCATGCATTTAGAATAGTTAGTTAGTTTAGTTAGATTGTTTTAGTTTTCAATTCATCTTTTCACATCATTAGTTTAGTTGCATATAGTTGCATTCATTTAGATGCATTAGATTTACGTTTTGTATCATATTGTCACATGTAGTTGGCATACATGTAGATTAGAGCATTTAGTTTGCATTGTTTAGTTTTTAGTTTTTCATTTCTTTTGTTTCTTTTTGTTTTTATTGCTTTCATAAAAATCAAAAATCCAAAAAAAATTGAAAAACCAAAAACCTTCAAAAACATGTTCTTTATTTTCCGGTTTTCCTCCTCACATTATGCTCATAAATAACTGTGGGGAGGAATAACCGCTTATTTCAAAAATACAAAAACAAGTTTTTATTTTCTCAAAAAAATTCAAAAAAGCCAAAAACATGTTGTTTTCGTTCTTTTTTCTTCATTTCCCCCCTTGCACTTTGTTCCATTGAGGACAATGTAAATCTTAAGTGTGGGGAGGGAAAATATCCACTTTGTGAATATTTATTTGCTTTTGTAATTATGAAAAAACTTCAAAAATACTAAAAAAATCGAAAAACTTCAAAAATTTCAAAAAAATATGTTCTTCCTTTCCTTTGTTTTTGTTCTTTGCTTGCCTTGTATATATATGTTTGTTGGACTAACAAGTGGCAGATGCGACGGCAACCCGAGGTATTAGGAGAATGAAGATGCTTGGTATATATACTCTTTCCTACTTCTTTCTCCCCCTCCCGATTTCTTTTTATGTTGATATTATGAAGGAGAACGGGATTTTTTGTGCCTTGGATGTTCCTTTGGGGAACTTTTGGTTGTTGTGGTTGATGTGCTGTTAGTTTAGCCTTCTTGTTGTTGCATGTTTGTTGTGTTTAGTATTAGTTTGCTTTTGTTTCACATGCCTTTTCATTATCATAGTTTTGTGAATATGTGTTAGCCGGTTTTTCCGTTTTGCTTTTGTTTGTAAATATGTATAGGAGGTTGAATAGTGGAGGATATATGCCGTCAATGATGATATTTGTCTTGCTTGTGTCTTACCCCTCCTAATAGCTTGCACCGTTTGATGTCACTTTGTTAGGGTTCTTGCTTGCAAGGACCCGGAAGTCTAGGCTTAATGACCAAGTTCGACCACCTTGTGAGACCGTGGTAGACCTTGACTCGACCTAAGACCGACATTAGCTACTCAAATGTGAGGATAGAGCCTCCTTTATAGTCGGTCCATCAAACCGGCTCAGTTTAGGATTGTGAGTAGTCCTCCTTACGTGGTGTGTTATGTCTATACGCATAAGTATGGCGCTCATTCCTTATTTCCGTGTTAATGTTCATGTGCATGTGAGACAACTTTTGTTCCAAATAAATCAACTTCACATTTGCCAAATTAGCCTTGTTTTGACCCTTGCATCTTATTCCCTCTTTTGTTTAACCACTTTGAGCCTTAGCCTTTTCATTTGGCCTTAACTACTAAATGAACTACATCCCAAAAACATCCTTCCTTGATCAAGAATGGTTGCTTTTGTGGTACTTTGTTAGTGGTAGAGTCGGGAATTTAGATGTTGGTTGGTGCACTCTTCCGTTGTGGTCACTATTTGTTGTTTGGTTGGTGTTTAGAAGTTTGAAAAAGAAAAGAAAAGAAAAAAAAATGAAAAAAGAAAGAAAATAGAAAATCAAAGAAAAAGTTGAAAAAGTTTTGAAAAATCCAAAAAGAAAAATGTACATATTTGTTTTGAAAGAGAAAAAGGCTAGCAACAAGTCCCTTCCATCAAGGGGACATAGAAAAAGTCGTTGCTACAATAATGTGGTCTTTTGATGTTTTTGCACGCGTGCCGGGTTTACACAATTTTTGCATTTGATTTTATTTTCAAGTTGTATGTTAGGGTGTAGACGTTGTTCGGTGTTTCTAATAATGACCACTTTGTCTAAGGTTGTGATGGGTCCGATTTTTCCAAAGTAAGTTGGGGTTTATGCAATTTTTGCTTGGTTTTGTAAAAGCCAAAGTTAGGGCATAGACGTTGCTTAGTTGTTGTAATAAGGAGTTGTGTTGATTATGGCAATCATTCTTGTTTTTGAGCCTCAAATCCTAGAACGGTGCTTGCACCAAACCATTTTCACCCAACCCAAGCCCCGTTGCATCCTTGTTGTTGTTCCCATCATGCGCATTTGCATTTTTCATGGATTTTTGGATGGAGTACCATTCTAGATTGCGGGCACGCCTCGCAAGTTGAGGTAGGTGAGTGATTTTGGTTACTTTTTGTCACAAAAATCACCCCCTTTATTTCCTTGTGTGTTGAGTGTCACCCGTGAGAGTCGGTACTTAGGGTTCTTTTATCGGTTATGGGTCTTGCATTGAGTCGAATCATGTGTGTGTCGTGTCATTCTTGGAAGTATAGCTTAGTACTTCCATTTGCCCGCCTTGAATTAGTTTCTTGGTCTTTGGGTGATGTCATTTTTGGTTGCTTGAGCTTGATTTAGGGGTTTGACACCATGGTTAGGCTTTGAGTCGGCATCCTCCGCTATAGACCTCTCTTGTTTAGTTTTTCAAAACCCCGCTTGAATGAGGCAAGCGGTTGTCTTTTCCTTTTTTCCGATGCATGTTGCTTGTCTATACGTGTTATGTTTTTACTTGTTGGCATCAAAAGTTTTGTAGCAAGACCATACTTGCCTTGCAATAGGGCATTCTTCCTCATGAATGTCAAATTGTGAGTTGAAAGGGCTACGGGTGTAGCTAAACCCGATTCGGCTTATAGTTAGCTTAGTTAGTTTGTTTCTTTGTTTTCTAATAAGGGTTATGTAGTTACTTGATCTCTTACTCGAGGACGAGTAAGGTTTAAGTGTGGGGAATTCTGATGAGCTCCAGTTTGGTCATTATTTTCATTGTTTATTCTTCATTTTTGGTCCCGATTCGACCTCGTTTTGCGTGCCTTTGCTCGTTTTTACGCCCGTCACCTCGACTATTCCTTTTCGGTTTACATTCTGTAGGTGTTGTGGCGGGAGTGAAGAAACGGGAGCAAACAAGGTGAAATCTAAGCAAAAAGAGTGGAAAAAGAGCTGAAATGGCAAAATGGGGTCCTCAGCCGGTCGGCCGGCAGCCGGTCCGCCGGCTGGGAGCCCCTTCGCCTATCAATTGAGGAAATGATACAGGCCTTGGATTTTGGGTCCTCAGCCGGTGGCCAACCGGCGGCCGGCTGACCGGCTGGGACCCCCTCCTCCTTGCCATAATTCTTTTTAAGGCAGACCATCAAGAATGCATCCCCAGCCGGTGGCCGACCGGCAGCGGGTCCACCGGCTGGAAGTACCTGGGCTTGAAGAAATATGAAGAAAAAATTCAGAAGTTCACAATTGGACTCCCAGCCGGTCCATCACCGGCAGCCGGTCAACCGGCTGGGAATCACATTTCAGATTTTCGCGCACTATATAAACCCGCACTTGTATCATTTATTTGGACGTTACTTTTTACGCAATTCTTAGGGTTTTCTACTGTTTCATTCACTCATACTTAGTCACAAAAACTCTCTAAAAATACTTAATCCTTCTTAGATTTTAGTTTAATCTTTTAATCTAGTTAATCCTTCTTTAGTAATCTCCTTAGTTTTGTTCTTGGGCATTGTTAGAAGATATTTTTGGGTTGTAATTTGAAGGGTTTGAAAGAATTCTTCATCTTGTTATCCAAGTTCTTTCCTTTTCCTTAGTTAATGGTATAATCTTCCTAATCCTTACTTAGTTATTTCATTTCTTTAAGTTTCTTTTGTTCATTTGCTTGCTTTTACCATAATCCAATATGTTTATCATTTACTAATCAATTGTTTACATGTTTTCTTTAGTCATGAGTGAGTAGTCCTTTTGCTAGGGTTAGGGGTTTGCTTGGGTAGTTAGTAGCCATGAAAAATGCTTAGGGTAAGTCTTGTTTGCTTCTTTGGTGGAGTTTTCACATCTTGCATGTTACGTGTTTGACGAAATGCCTCAACGACGGTTGGGTGTTAGTCTTCGCTTTGTTTGCTTTAGACGATAGTCTTGGGTTTCATGAGCATGTTTGTGTGTTAGGCTAGCTTGGTTTTTAGCGAAAGCTAGGACTAGTCTTGACCTAAGGGTAGTCGACTCGAGAGAAGAGACGACCCTAGACTTACCATAGAAGTGACACAAGTCCGTTGCCCTACGTTTGGCTACCGACTTACCTAGGTGACCCCCGACACCCTAGTCCTCTTTATCATCAATTTCATCTCGATTTATCTGCTTTAATTGTTTGTCCTTAGTTGATTAGTCATTTCAAAACCAAACCTATTACCCCCGACTCTAGCTTCAATTAGAACGTAACTATACAACTTTCCCACCATCTTCGTGTTCGACCCCGAACTAAGTACTACTTTTATTCGGGTTTATAAATTTGTTTGAAGGCCGGTAGTGACGGCAAAAATCGGCCATCAGGGCTGTTGTTGCGTGTGGTTTATTTGTTTTATTAATTTAGTGTTTTATTATTATTTTTATTATTATTATTATTATTATTATTATTATTATTATTATTATTATTATTATTATTATTATATTATGATATGGTATTTAGTAGATGTGTTATTATTAGTTGTTTTATTATTATTATTAATGGTATTATTATTAGGATTTGGGTAATTTTATGTTAGTGATATTATTAGTATAATTAATCATGTTATAGCAATTAGTGTACTATTGTTATTATGTTTATTCTTAATTATTTATGTTGTTGTGATATTGATTTAGTAATAATCGATTAATTGATCGTATGCTATTTTTAGTAAGTCTATAAATAGTAAGTTTATATGTGATTAATAATAATTGATATGTATAGTTAATTAATAATAATTGGTATGTAGATTGGTATGTTTATATGTATATATTCACAAGGTGTTATATGTAAATCTTTTATGAACATGATCAAGTGATTTAGTAGTGTTGGTTGTATGAGTAGAATTTAATATAAGTAATATTTATAGGAACGGAATTCGAGGTGGAATATTTCTAGGCGGTGTTTGCTTATTTTCAGACTTGCTACTCCAGGTATGATACACTTATACTATACTCTATGATGTGTTACTAATGGATGATACATTGTATGTTATGGGTGCAATTATGATTATATAAGCATGATGTATAATGCTTGGTTATTTTATTATTGCATTCATGAGCATAGCATGTGCATTGGTTACTGAGAAAAGTTACAGAATGATTATTGTTATGATATAAAGCACAGGGTGGTCTGCAAGCCAGGCCTGGTGTCTTCAGATTTATGCTGGAAATCGACGACGGTCGATGATCCTCTACCGGGAGGTTCGGGTATGGGTTGGTGCAAGGGTTTGAGAATGAGATTGTGATTGAGCTCGAGCATATCATGGCGTTTGCATATCATATTTGTTGCATTATTATTTATTGTGTTATCCTACTCAACCGCGAGGTTGACGGTGTATTCGTATTCACCTACTATGATCCGGAATTGGGAGTAGATTTTTCAGGTCAGAGACAGATGGACTAGGAAGTGGGGCTTGGAGGGAGACATGGATCGGACTTACTTAGCTATAGTTCACATAGTCTCACTTGTAATAGTTCATTTGTTACAGTTTAAGTTGTTTTAGAGTTTGGTTTTGGACTATACTTTGTACCAGTTCTCAGACTACCATTTAATAACTTAAAGTACTGTTTGTCTTTCACTATGATTATCTAATGCCCTGATTTATTCAGGATGGTAATAGTCTTATTTATTCTGGAAGTCCTAGTTCAGGCTCCTAGGTAAATGGGGGTGTTACACTGTGAATGCATATGTTGCTGCTGTCAAAGCTAATTTGGTTGAGTCTGGTGGTCCGTCTAATGCTGCTGAAAAGTTCAAGGGTAAGGGTAAAGCCAAGGTTGGTCAAGGAAAAGGTAAGACGAATGGCCGAGGGAAGCATACCAAGCCGGATGCTAAGATTCAAAAGCCTAAGGTCCCTGAGTTTGCTATGTCTATGGGAAACCAGGTCACAAAGCCTATCAGTGCACTGATAAAAAGACTGCTGAAGTCAATGTTGCTGTGACTGATGATGTCATTGCTGCTGTGGCTGTTGAAGCTAATCTGGTGGGTAATATTGTTGAATGGGTCTTAGATACTGGCGCTTCCAGACACCTCTGTGCTGATAAGGGGTTATTTGCTGAGTTCAAGGAGATAGTTGATGGTTGATGGGGAATGCGTCTACATGGGTAATTCTTCATCTGTTAAGATCACAGGCAAAGGCAAGATCTTTCTCAAACTCACCTCGGGGAGAACACTTGCCCTCAAAAATGTTTTGTTTGTACCCACATTGCGTCGAAACCTCATGTCTAGTGCCTTATTGAACAAAGCTGGGTTGAAACTTGTTTTTGAGGCTGACAAGGTAATAATGGTGTGCAATGGGGAATTTGAGGGCAAGGGTTATCTGCCTGGGGGACTTTTTGTACTGAACATCGATTCAGTTTCTAATAATATTGCATCTACTTCTACTTATATCGTCGAGTCTATTGATGTTTGGCATGGTAGATTAGGTCATGTGAATGTTGACTACATTAAAATACTTAGAACTATGAGATTAATTCCAAGTTTGTCGAGTCAAGAATTCTCTAAATGTGCTAGCTGTGTTGAGGCTAAATTCACAAAGAAACCTAGTAAACCTGTTACAACTAGCAGTACGAGTCTTCTTTAGTTAATTCACACTGACCTAACCGACTTCAAAAATGTTGCAAGTAGAGGTGGGAAGAATTATTATGTGACTTTTATAGACGACTGTTCGAGGTACACCCGAGTGTATTTGCTTAGACTAATGATGAAGCAGAACAATCGTTTATAAACTTTAAAAATGAGGTTGAAAATCAACTCGACGGGAAAATGAAAAGGGTAAGGTCTGATAGAGGTGGTGAGCATAAATTCAGTCGTAGGGTGAACTCGACCGAGTTCGTGTAATTGATTGTTGTGACTTGGTTGATATTACACAGAATAAACAGACAAGGAAGAGTTAATAACAAAATTTCTCAAAGCTAAAGGAGTGGAATGGGGAGGAGGAAAGGGAGAGAAGAAAATGAGGTATGAAATGATGGAGAGATATATGGAAGGAGAATAATAAGTGAATAAAAGTGAAGGAGATGCAAAGGAGTAGAGGTAAAGGAATAAGGAAGAGGAAATGAGTGATTATGTGAGCAACAACGACAAAAGAGACGGATGGAACAATAGGAAATGACGTTGCAAGCTACTTAAGAAATGCGGTAAACTATCTAGTAGAAAAATGACCTTTGGCAAGGACTTATGGCTACGGTTGTAGTTAATAACCGTAGCCGTAAAAATTTTGACATTAGGCTTTTACAATGGCTACGGTTGTTTTCAAACAACCATGGCCAAAACGTAAAACGCTACAGTTGTGGGTAATAACCGTAGCCAAAACTATTTTAGAAAAATAAAAAGCTACGGTAGTAGGTAATAACCGTAGCCAAAACTATTTCAGAAAAATTAAAAAGCTACGGTACTAGGTAATAACCGTAGCCAAAACTATTTATAAAAACAAAAGGCGACTTTTGATATTTAAAACCGTAGCCATATATCTTTTAAATTTTTAAAAATCCGTCAATGTATCTACTCGAAATTTTTAATAACCCGCCAAATACGTTTCCCTTCCCTCCAAAAAAAATAAAAAAAAAAATTAATAATTAGATATGAAACCGTGGGGGTTGCAGTTCATATCAAAATAGGAAACCAACGAAATCAGTATTCAATCAGAACTCAATCTCCTGCGACAATCTCATATATTTATCAAAATTGAAACCCTAATTCATCAAATCGGAAACCACGCCTGCGTCAATCTCCGGCCAACGCACCTTTGGTCTGCTCCAATTGACCGAGTTGAAGTAGGTCGTGCTGCTTGTCTCCTTCAGGTTATAGGTAATTTCCTCTCTTCTTATTTATATTTCAGTTCATAGTCCGTATTATGTATATTGCGACAAAATTACGAAACTTTAATATAAATATGTAAAGGTCTGTTAAATTTTGGAAACCCTAAATTAAATTAAGCACATATTCACAAAAATATCGAATTCTCCCAAAATTAATCTTATTATTATCTTCATACTTCAGAGATGTCGATTCTCCGTTGCAAATCCAGAGTTCAAAGTATGTATTCTTACCTTCATAGTTTTCAACTTCTTCATCTTTATTCAACTAAATCCCCAAATCAATCTTATTCCGATTATTTGGTTAATAATCTGGGTTTTACTCAACCAGAAGCTCACTCCATTTCTACAAAGATTCGTTCCAAGACCGATAAATACTCTAGATTCTGTAATAATGCTAATTCTGTTGTTGATTTCTTAAAACAACATGGATTTGAGAATACCCATCTTAAAAAGGTTGTATCCTCTTACCCAAAAATCTTGTCTGTTAATGTTGACGAAATCCTAATACCTAAATTTAAAGTTTTCGAGGATCATGGTTTTTCTAGGTCTGATTTAGTTAGTATTATTTCAGGCAATCCGACATTTTTATCGGTAAATTTGGATCCTATCATCGTAGAACTTAGGGGTGTTTTGGGAAGTGATGAAAATATAATCAAGCATTTTAGAAAATCCAATAGGTTTACAGGAACATCTAGCGTTGAAAATCTTGTATCGAATGTTACATTGTTGAGTAATGAGTATGGTGTCCGTATTGATTTTATTCGGAATATGATTGATATGGTTCTTTCTGTTTTCGTTGGTTAATCATTGCTGTTGTCACGGTTCTATACACTATTGTGGGCTGTTGTTATCACTGAACATCACTGCACTGTACGTAGTTGATATTGTTGTTGTCATTCACTGCGTGCTACACCACTCTACTGCACCAACTGTTGCTACTTCACTACTTCTGCCCACTGCTCACTGTTACTGCCACGGTACTTACTGCACTACCATACAGTTGTTCTCTGTCATCTGCGTGTGTAAACCAGTGCTCAGTGGCTGTTTCTGCTCAGCATTACCTTAGTCTCTCAAAGCTACTGGTTGTGGTGTAAGAGTGACACTTCGCATACTACTGTCATACACGATAACTTGGTGTTATTTAGCCTTTGTTTTCATGCTTGCAGCCCTTTATGTTGGTACAGAAATTTAGTTGTAAACTGAGCACTTCCTCGTGTTCTTCTTTTGATTGTTCTGTACTTGTAGCCACAGGGCTTAGCGCAGAAGCTTAGTTATGAACTTGGTGCTTCTTATCATGTTCGTATTGGTTGTTTCATGGGTATGCTACTTAGAATGCTTAGTAATAGTCATTATAGAATGCTCGTAATAATGGTAAAATGCGACAGGATGTGGGGGCTGATTTGCGTTCCCTTTACCTATGACTACTAGAGAGAAGCCTCTGAGGTTGTGCCGTGCCACCAAAGGTCAATTTAGATTTAAGAAGGTTGTTTAAAGGCTTTGTGAGATTGGAGAAGTCAACGAGGTTCGAGAACTATGTGCTACTTATTTGATGTCGAACCATCTCTAGTTGCAGGTAAGTATACCATACTCCTCACTTTATTGCTATCAAACTTGTATGAAGGTTAAGACGACTGATTGCACTTCTGTCTTATCAATTGATTCTCCATTCTGCATTGATTCCTCTGCCTCCATATGTTGTAGATATCTCTAGTTTTAGGTAAGTATAACAGTCTCATTAAAGCCATATACCATGGTACAGTAGTAATGAAAAATAGAAAATAAATTGTGCACTGTATTCGGATTGAAAGTCATATTGAAAGTATGGAGATTGTCGGATTTAAGGTGTTTGTATTAGGTAAAAGCCAATGTGATGCTATAAACGGGTTGGTTGCAAAAGATGGAAAGGTATATTCTGCCTCTCTGCAGTTGAGAAGATAAAGGTATGGTTGAGACCTTATTATAGTCAGATTTGGCACTTGAAATATAGAAAGGAAAACAGGAGACGGAGAGCATCTCGGTCACTAGGTTGAGACCTTATTATGGTCGAGAACGGGTACTTGGAAATCTAGATGGGAGAATGACCTTAATATGTACTGTTCTTGCTTCAGGATTAGACCCGCTGCTACATTTATTACGTTTGTTCCATTCATTGCACTCTATCTGCTCTATTTTCTCGTTTCGACCTGCTACTTCCTCTAGATTGTTTCACCCCATCAAGATTGTTGTCTTTGCTTTTTATAAGATATTTTCTTGTCAGATTGATTAATGACTGATGATAGTTGTAATACTAAAACAATGGATGATGTTTCTTCATGGCATTTCTGAAATTTGTTTGAATTTGCACTATAATACAACATGTTTAGCAAGGTTTGGTCTTCTGGCTAGGATAGATGCATAGCAATTAGCAAGTATTTAGTAAAACAGTTTTACTCTTTGGCATTGTAAAGACGTGGATACTCATATTATACATAATCTTATGCTGATTAGTTAATAAATGTTCTGTTATAGATGTATTTGTGTCAAAACACATGCGATTCAAGTGCCTTATAGATGTATGTGTGTACGTGCAGGCCGTCAGACATCCAGCATGCTTAATTTCTAATGCACGAGTAGCTTAGTAACTAGATAAATTGATACCAGCAGAATTGGGAAAGAAGAAAATCAGCCTAAAAGCTTTGTGCACATACAGAAATCTAATTAGACGGTTGAAGGCCATCAAATTTTGAAGACTAGAAGCACGAAGGGAAATGACAAGCGATCTATCAATATGGACTTGTCGCTTGTATTATTAAGGGGTATCGGTGTATTTTGTGATCATGAAATATTAGCTTGAATTATATTGGAAATATGTATGAAGATACTGGTTACATTGGTTTTTATTATAAAATAGACGAATTTATTTTAGCTTCCATTTGTTATAATAGCCGGACGAATCGACAATTCTAGCATGGACAAAAGGCATGGCCTTTGGCTACGGTTGTGCAACTGTGGCGTTAAATGAACTTATGGCTATGGTGACTAAGTACTAACCGTAGCCTTAAATGTACTGTTGACAATCAAAAAAGGCCTTATGGCAACGGTTATAGATTGGTAACTGTAGCAAAAATGCACTTACGGCTACGGTTATTAATTACCAACTGTAGCAAAGTTTTACTTATGGCTACGGTTATTAATATCTACCCGTAACAAAATTAGACTAATGGCTACGGTTGTTATATAATAACCGTAGCAAAAAACGGACTTATGGCTACGGTTGACAACCGTAGCCATTTCTCTACTACCTAAGGCTACCCCCTGATTTGCTACGGTTGCACAACCGTAGCCATATGCCTTTTTTAACCGTGGCCGTATGTCATTTATGTACTAGTGTATATAGGTTTCATAGGCATCCAGATTTAACGCACAACTCGGGTTCATCCTCTTTGGCTCCTTACCAACAAGATTATGCAACTAGGATTCATCATATTTGATTTTTCAATTTGTAAAAATCGTACATATAAAAAGATTATTTATTAAAAATCACTTAATTTTATTAGGCCTCATCCATTATGTTTTGCACAAATGGCATAGCCTCTAACTCTTTGATATTTGCCTGACGCAAGAATTTATATAGAACAATGATCAAGTGAACTTTCACACACCCGAAATCAATCGTGTGATGTGCCTCCACGGCGAAAAAAAATCTATAAATCATTCATATTGACAGTAGTCTTTATTGGCCAGTGGCCACTACATCAACGAAGATAATAACTAAATGTGAAGGTACAACAAACAATAATACGAAATACATGAAACAATGTTAATTCTAATAGACAAGTGTCACTAACTTGAGGTATGGCGCGCAACAACTTGTTAGATTAAAAGTTTATGAAAAAAATATGTGTACATTATTCAAAATATGTAGTAATATTTGGATGAGTTTTAATAAGCTAGAAAATGAAAGAAGAGATGAGTAAGACCATTTCCAAGCAACCAAGTCAATCTAATCGGGTCAATTGCATATTAGGTCTTAATCTCTCCTTATTGACTTTGACCACTTAAACCCTCCAAGCAGAAAGTCACGACCTAGGTCAATAAACCCCCCAAATAACCACTTTTTTAACTTTTTAACTTTTTTTTTTCTTAAATGGTTGGAACCAATTAAAATGTGTGCCACGTATGAGGTCGATTGGTGAGTAAATTTACCTCAAATTGGATCGATTTGTGACTCAAATCGACTTGAGTCAATTCTAATCGATTTCTTAATTATAATTAATTTGACTCGACCAATGTTGTTAGGATCGGGATCCTACTTTGGATCGATGAGCTTCGTAGGATCGAATCGTTAGGATCGGATCTTAGAATCGTAAGATCCTACAAATTAACTAAAATACATAATTGTGCAATCAAACTATGTTAAAATCTTGTGCTTAAATATGAAAACACTTTTGTCGTAGCATGTGCCTACTCTAATTGTTCTCGTTTATAGTAGATGTCTATCTTAAAAGACATATATAAAATTTTAGTAAATAAAAAACTTAAATGTTAATAATGTAGGATCGAATTATATAATCATAGGATCGTGGAATCAGGTTAAGATTCTACTCTCAAAAAATTTGAAGCATGTTGAATCGTAAGATCCTACAAAATTAAGATGCTACCTAGGATCGGGATCGGTCACCACTTTCTGAATCGTAGAATCGTAAGATCCTACGATCCGGATCGGGAGTTTAACAATAATGGACTCGACCCCAAATCGACCTCCCAATCGACCTTGGTTTGGGATGGTCTAACAAAATAGAATCCCCGTTGGAGTTGATGAGAAGAAAGAAGAATTGTGATTGAAGTAAATCACTGATATCGATCTACTTTGGCGGGCTTCAATCTCACTGATCGACGAACAATCAATCTGGTGATTCTACCCTCTTTTCCTCATCTTCATTTCTCCTCTATTCTATTCTATTCTATTCTATTCTATTCTATTCCACCTTTTCCATTTCAAGGTCCCTTCTATTTCTTTCTTCCTTTGTTTAATTCTGCTAATTCTATATCCATACCTCCTTATCTCTTTCTTTTCATTTGTTCATCATTTCTGATGATTTTTTACCCTTTCTACAAATTCTTCGTAGAATAATTTCTAGTTTTTTTTAATTATAACCCATGCTTTTAAATTTGTCTCTTTGTTTGATAATTAATTCGAAGAGTAGGTTGGAGCGGAAAGGGTTTCATTTTGTTGAGATGTTGCTTTTTGTTGTAGATTAGCTTGTGTATCCCAAATTATACTAGTCTTGAATCTTGATTGATGGTACTTGAGAATTATACGTATGTCGTCGAGCTAGCTACGAATAGTTTCTATTGATGTTTTGCTTCTGGTGTTTTTAATTGGCGACCTATGTCTATCTATGGCGATGAAAACAGAGGATTGATTACTCTATTATTGCCCAACACCTTCATTTAGGGTGGGTTTGGATTGAGAGATTTGGAGAGAAAAGAAAGGGAGGGGGAGTATGTGATTTAAAGTCACTTGTTTGGATAGCATGTGAGGGTAGAGGGAAATGGAGGGGGAGAGCTTCAAGCCTAATCAAAATCTCTCTACAATAGACAAGATTTGGAGGGCGATTGAGTTTATCTCAAATTTGAGAATGTTTTGTAGATATGTTGTTTCTTCAGTCAGTAATGTACAAGACGGTCTCACGCATTGAGACCAACTCAAATCCTTATGTATTTATCATCAATGATTTGGTTATTGAGTTTGTCTCACATAAGTTTTTTTCCTCGAATATTTTTGTAAGCCCATTTGAGTCTGTATTGATAGTTACAATGCTGTCTTGTACGTAGTGGTATGTGATGGGATGAGTGGGAGAAGAAGAAGACAGAAAAACACCGATAAGGAAATACTACGGAAAGTAGGTTGTATCAATTGCATTAGATCACATCATTTAATGGAATACCATGTAGCAATATGATAAGAGTGTATCTGATTTCTTGTGCAAATCCATTGTGTTGGCTATACCTATCTGTTGTATGCTTCACACGCACCCGTCTTTGGTTCGGAGCTTTGTCTAAGAAAAGAGTCAGTCTATACTGTACTATAACTTGATTTTTTCCCTGGTTTTTTTGAATTTTGTAGGGATTTGCTTTGGAGATATTATGAATTGGCTTGAACGCAAGATATTTCTTTACAATGTCACTATTGGACTCTATATGTTAGATTGGTGGGAGCGTTACCTTATCAGTATCCTCCATGATTATCATTGTTTAGCTGAAATTTTCTTGACATTATGTACCTCTGTACTAGGAAATCTTTATTTATTATTCCACGATATAATCTCCTAACTTTCTGTAATTGAGCTCGTACCTCTGTACTAGCAAATCTTTATTTATTATTCCATGATATAATCTCCTAACTTTCTGTAATTGAGCTCCTTAACTTTAACAGATACACTACTTATTCTGTTAACTTGGTTTTTAATCAAATTAGCGGGGCCCGTTTTAGTCAACATACTGGTACCCATTGCAGCTCTACTTTGCAAGAGGTAACACCGAAAGTTCATATCACATATCTTACATGGATTAAGTGTCGAATAAGCATGTATATACCATAATGTCATATAGCCATACTATAGGCCACTTGCTTAGCTTCTTTATATAGTAGAAAGTTGATATATCCGCTTAACGAAATTTTCCATGTTTTAACAGTTCTCTTGGTTTTGCTGTCTCTTGGTTATGTTCACACCCAACGACCTCAGCTGTTGGTGACACGGTATGCTTTTGTTGTCACCTTATTTAGTTTGCTCAGATTTGTTTGCGTCAGAGCTGCTTATCTTGTAATGTTGTGATCGAACATGATATGAGATTTCCCTGGATTGAAGAGTGTATGGTGACGGAGAGAGTACAATGGAGGGAAGTCATACTTGTGGATTTTTAATATCTATTCTTTCTTGAATTATTCCGTTTTTTGTTGTAATTTTTAAAAATTTATCTTTTTATTTTGATACTTATCGAACGTTTTACCTAAAAACTACTTATATAATCATCCTTTGTTTACTTTTAAGATTTTACATTAATTTTACTTCTATTTACAAAACTATTGTTATTGATTTGTATTTTAGATCTAAACTCAACTTATTTGAACTATTTATCAAACTATTGTTATTTGAACTATTTATTGTTATTTATTTACGTTTGTATCATGTTTTACTCCCCATTTGCTTTTTATTTTTCCTTTTCTATCTTTCGCATTGTGAGGTGTGCTATCACCCATGGGCGGTTCTAAAGGATGATTCATATCAGCCGACCCCAAATCATTTTGGGATTAAAGCTCTATTTTGTTGTTGTTGTTGTTGCTGTTGCTGTTGCTTATCTTGTAATGTTGTATTGTTGCCTTAAAAATAGAATATTGTCATGAATAGAACTTCTGCTGCCGTACTAAATGTATTACATTCCTTTTCTCTGAAAGCTGCCAAAGTCAAATTAAACCTGTGAATTTACGAATTTTCTTCTGCTTTGTTTCCCATCCGCAAGGGTTACTGTACTGTTTTAGCTTAATATGAGAACTTCTTTGCTAAATTGGAGGAACTTCCTTTTTCCATACTTAGAATAAAATAGCAATAAATGTTCAACGAATCTCTTGTGCGGTCGTTTTTCCCGTGTTTTTTGGTCAAATATGACCACTTTTTGGTAAATAGTGACCACCTTTTGGTAAATAGTGACCATATTGAAAAAATTGTTCATGTTTTAGTCATAAAAACTGGTCACTATTTACCCAAAAATGGTCACTATTTATCAAAAAGTAGTCATTTTTTTGGGTCGCACGTGAGACGGTTGTATAATAGAATTTGCGATAAATGTTTTGCATGTTTCTCTTCGAAAAGTTCATGATAGCTCGATTGGTCTTCCTCTTTTCTTATTTTTTTGAGAGAATGTTGTCGTGACCTTTGTTAGGCTTTTCATGAGGATCACAATCTCCTGTAAAAGTCCACCGTTTTGTCTCAGCTGTAGCCATTTGTTTAATCCTCATTAAGCTACTAGCGTCATTCAGGACCAAGGTTTTACGTTACGTACTTCAGTCCGCTCTTGGTCTAGCGCTCTAGCTGAAGTCCTGCTACAAAACTGGCCATACTGGATTCTTCTTGTGGAATCCTTTGGGTCTGTTTTTTTTTTTATTTGGGGGACCCACACATCTTGGTTTTAATATTCCATACTCCAGTTGATTTTCTGAAAGCTTCTGCTTTTTTTCCTTTTTAAGGTGATTCACACTTGCATTGAAAATGTCCATATTTCTACCACCTCAATCACCCATTAGACTCGGTGGGCATCTCTATAACAACTTTCACCCACACTGTCAGCCTCCGCCACTCAACCCACTACCTGCGTCCATTCTCACCTCCACCATGCAGCGCAGACCACTACGCTACCAGCCTTCACAGCGCAGACCACCATACTCCACTCGACCCCCTTCCATACGTCCACTCAATTCACTACCACACATCCAGCACCCAAACTACCTCCTCTACTAGACTGACTACCACACCTCTACTTGACCTAGACTGTTACGCCTACCATCGCCTGACCAACCTTCAGTAGATTGTATTTTTTTCCGTCAGTTGTCTAGCATCATTAGCCTACCTATTGCTTAGTACTCCCTCTATTCCACTTTTATTACCTTAATTTGGGGAGGATTTAAGAAATAGAGTAAAATTACCACCCTATCCTAGGAATTAAAGACGATCGAGATAATGTCATTTTGAAGGGGGGAGTGGTAGTTCGTAAATTAGGGGCAATATTGGTAGTTCAGTCATTTAGCATACTATATTTAGAAAGAGGACAACTAATTTGGAATAGATATGAAGGGAAAGAGGACAATAAAAGTGGAATGGAGGGAGTATCAGCGGAGAATGGGCAAATATGAGCTGAATGAACCACATATCCACTATTTTGGCAGCCTTTTCTATATCAGAAAAATCATTGCTTTACTTAACGGCGGATACATTGCGTTCAGCCGATATCTAATGCCATGTTAAATTGTCAATAATATACCAAATGAAAATCCCGGCCACTTTTGGTTCACCTCAGCGTGCAATTCATTATTAAAAATGCATGAGACAACCTGAAAACTCTACAAGACAAGAAGTAAACGTTGTTTAGTTAGCCATTTTACGTAAATAGTTTAACATTATTGCTCTATAAAAACCTAATGATATTCGTTACTCTACAGATTACAGGTATCCTATTGCCTTGACAGTATAAGGTGCTTCTCCGGGAAGGACTCAAAGAGTTCTTCGGTACTGTTTTCGGCTATCTTGTTGAATGAACAGATTTCGTAACTACCACAGTACTGTCAGCTGTAAGAGCATCATTATGTTACTCTAACTCGTGCTTAGAGCTTGGTTTGAGGAAGAGTTTTTGGCAGACGGATGTTCATCTAATATCTATATAGTGTTAAAATGTAAAAACGATAATTTTTTCATTTGTTTCTGTGTATTAACTTTTCGAATAGAGAAGTAAACTTTTTTTTTGGCAGATAATAGAGAAGTAATTGTTTCTCTATTTTTCTCTATTTTTTTAGAAAGTGGTTTGGGAAACAATATGATAAGCGCCCTATATTCCTGTCAGAAGGATTAGCTGCTGATCATCTGTGGTTTTGATTTTACGTTGTAAAATTTCTCTTTTTGACGGAGTAATTTACTTCCTTTTGAATGTTTGTTTTTGTATTCTTACCTTTTAATCCAAATTATGCTAATTGATCACTTTTAATATATTTTCTACCTCTCACGCCATTTTCCAGTCAAGAAAAGTCCAAAGTCCAAAAGCTTTAAAGATATAAAATTAGACCTGTCAAAATAAAATCGAACCCAAATAATCGATCGGAAATACCCGAATTGACAACCGAGTAACTTGAATTGGACCCAAAACCCAACTCAATCCGAATTGAATTTAATAATAACCGAGTGAGACCAGAACCCGAATATACCTAAACCGACAACACAATCAAATCGATTAACCTGAATTAAAAGTATCTATTTTTGAGAATAAACTCCATATAGTTACATACCTCCCCGTAGAGAATAGTTCCACATCATCTTCTTCCACCATCTGCCTTCCACTACCACCAATCTCCTATCCCAAACTAACCCTTAGACAGATAGCAAATTGATGGATGTGCACAAGAAACTGCTACATTTTATAGACATTATAGTTTTGCCAAACTTGCTGTACAAGTGTACTACTATCCTGGCAAATTGAATATTTGAAGCTACTTACAAAGATAAGGCTTAGGGTGATAGCAAATGAATTGATTTGCACCAGAACTTGCTTGTCTATTGCAAAATTTACCAATTTTTCTGTACATCTTAATCCTGAAAAAATGATGGCATTTACAAAGATCTAACGATATAGCTCAATGCTTTTGATCCGGTTGAGTAGAGTAACTTGATTGGTTCTTCAGCCTCGATATTTTCTTTTGTAAATCCAGATTTGACATCCTTTCTTCTTCAAGTGCGCGTTCAAGCTGGGTATATAAATAATATCAGAAATTCACAATTACGCTAAGCATATCATTCCTTATTCCTGAGTGTAAACACTAAACACAGGCTGCAAATGGTGTTGTTACCTTTGCGGCTCGTGTACTCCATTCCCCTAGAATTGCCCTCAGCCGCTCATTCTCTTCAATGTACTGATATGGTAAGATACCCGAGTTAGAGAAGGTTCAAGTATTTGTCGGAACTTAAAAGGAAAAATAAAAGATAGTTTGACCAAACAATAGTCTATCAGAGCTATTTCCTAGTGAACTGTTTTAGTGAAGACCTGATTGTTTGTAATGCGAATACGCTGAGTCTCAGCATCCTTCTCTGCAATTACGGATCGAGCAAGCTGCAGTTCAGATTGTAGCTGATCCATCTACATTAAGAGTGTCTGTTAGATTGAATAGGAAAATGTATCAAAGCATCAACAATTTTCGAACTTCAATCTTCAGTAACTTTGCCATTGCTAGCATGTATACCTACTAACATGCGTTTAGGAACTGTAGAAAGGAGTTATACCATAGTTTGTCCCATGTAATTACTGGAAACAATGATTAAGATTAGAACATGATCATATGAAATCAGCGAATATGCTTAAAAATCCAGAACTCTGGAGCAGGTGAGAGCAATTTATACAACAACAACAACAACATCAGAGCCTTAGTCCCAAAATGTTTTGTGGTCGGCTGACATGAATCATCCTTTGGAACCGTCATGAGTGAACTCTCATCTCAACAAGAGAAAAAAGAAAAAAAGAAAAAACGGAAGTAGAGTGAAACAAAAAATGAAAGGCAAAGGGGTTTTATAAATTTTAAATCGAACTTATCACATGTATAAAAACCAAAACAATAAATCAAGAATAAAGTTTAAAGTGATGTTGAGAAATGAAGTAAAATTTAATATAAGAGTTTTGGGGAGAAAAGTATAACAAAACGAAAAAGAATTTTTTTTTTTTAGAAAACTTAATAAAAGCATCAAAGGCTAGAAATCCACATGTATCATATCCCTCCATAGTGCCCTCTCCATCACCATCCCCTCCTGAAGCCCGAGAAATCTCATATCGTGCTCAATCACTCTTCGCCAAGTTTGTTTAGGTCTCCCTCTACCCCTAGCAACTTTTTCTGCACCCCAGGTCTCCAACCTCCTAACCGGTGCGTCCATAGGTCTCCTTCTCACATGGCCAAACCATCTTAGTCGGTTTTCCATCATCTTGTCCTCTATTGGGGCCACTTTTACCTTCTCTCTAATCACTTCATTTCTTAACCGGTCCTTGTATGGCCGCACATCCACCTCAACATACGCATCTCTGCCACACTTATCTTATGAATGTGACATTGCTTCACGGCCCAACACTCCGAGCCGTAAAGTAAGGCAGGTCTAATTGCCGTACGATAGAATTTCCCCTTTAATCTTTGAGGCATACCCTTATGGCACAAAAACTCCGTAGCACTTTTCCATTTCATCCATCCCGCTTTAATTCTGTGGGCCACATCTCCGTCTAACTCTCCATCTTTTTGGATAATAGATCCGAGATATCTAAAGGAATCTGACCCCTCCACAACCTTTTCATCGAAAATAATGACTTATGTCAACTACGTAATGCTGTGATTATACGCTATTCCATGAAGTTTATATTACCATTAGCATGACCCACAATGCGGATTCTCCTAAATACATCATCTAAACTACATACAAAGATCAATATCCGCTACATATAGAGGATTAGAAGCTAAATCTTTTCATCACCATATATTAAAAGTCAACTATATTAATGACAGATTTCACACAGGGAAAGCCACCGAATATACCCGGACTAAAACCTATGTATATTAGTAGTATATACATAGTGACATGAATTAACTAATGTGTCATTTTCCAGGCTACCTGTGCTTCTGAAGTGAATATCGTTAGATATTAACTCTTCATTTGTACAGAAGAGACCCTTATCAAATAGAGACAGCTATGTACCTCAGCAGAAAGTGTCCGTAGTTCTTGATCACGAGCTGCCAATAGATGGGCAAGGTCAACCTGAAAAAGGTGCAGATAAGATTTAGATTGACATGCACACTTTCTGAGAAGATTACTCTTTGTGATACAAAGGCCTAGTGGAAGTGGTCAAGTGGGTATTCATTATTAAGCATTGTCTATCAAATTCAATATATAAGTTATAAGGACTGATCTCGTTTTCATTTCTGAAATGGTAGTTATCCAATTTCTTAACTAAAATTCTACTATGTTCAGGTTACTACCTGAGGAGCATTCCCGTCATTGGATGTTTCGTATTTGCTTAAACACTCTTGCAGTCGCAGAATCTACATTTTAAAAAGTATATTAGGAAAGAAAAATCTTGCAAGGAATGTCTGCAGTAGCAACTAGCAAGGGATATTAAAAAATGCATTTAATGTCACAATCAAAATCATAATCATAGATAACTAGTTTCATCAAGGAGTAAAAACCAATATATTTATTTACCTCCTCACACAAGAAATGAATGTTTTCGCGTTGGTATTGAAGCAGTGCCATCTGCTGATCAGCAAGCCGACCGTCATAATACCTGTTTAATGGAAATTAGTCACCCCAAAACTGTAAAGATCAACAGTACCCTCTCTTCATACACTCTACCATCTCAGATTTTTTTTTACCTACCGTAAGCCTTCTAAAGAACTTGATGATTGAAGTGGAGAATATAATGACTTCAACACATCTGGCTGAGAATCCAAGGAGTTGTATTGATGAACGTAACCTGAAAATGTGCATTAGACAGCAGGTAATACTGTGAATACAATCAATTCCTTATCAAGCCTGCCATATCATATCATAGAACGAAATTTGGAGATCTTCTGTTAATTCCCAACATAGCTAACATGGAACTATAATAAGTCGATTAGACTGCATCCTAAAGCATGCCATAATAGGATTTCCAATCGCCTTTACACTTTATTAGGTTTCGCTCTAGGTACAACATCCATTTCGCTATGTTCTCCCCAGTTGCTTATTGTCAAAGTTTGTAACCTTTGAGAATCAATCTTCTAAAGATTTATAATATTATAACATGGTTTTTAGATAGTTACATTTGTTATCAAAAAATCTTTCACAAAATTATATTTTCAACAAAAAAGACAAATAAAAGACTGTATAAAAGCAAAAGGGAAGAGCATAGTGGAGTCGAGGGAGCATCAAGTAAAAGATATCTAACAGAAATATTTGGATGACAAAATGTTGAAGTCGACTAATTACTCTAAATGTATTTTGCAATTTCAGCAGAGTCAACTTTAATTATTAATGATATCAATCCACTCAAAAGTCAGGCCACAATAAAACCAGTTGCTAACACCAATGTCGCAGACCGATCTCCTGAAAAAAATAATTTGCACTGGTAAATATACTACATATCAGATTAAGACTCGGGAAGCTTTCACAGTCCCACTCATGTAGGACAACGACAGGAGGGCAGATGTAGGGAGCCTGGTCCTAACTTCTAAGTAAACAAAATATGTTTTGAAATTTTTGATGGAGATACGGCCTTAGGCCCATTTGAGGCCTGCTAGCATAATTCATATAGAACACTGATACAAAGTTAAATAATCCTCTCAGAAGTGTTTCAAACTTTCAAGACAATCAGCAACTGGACTCATTGAGCTTGACCCGATAATCCAGAATTTCTAAGGATAGGCAAATTTACCAATATAAGCAGACATAAAAGTGGCAGCAATGACTACTTCAACTAGCATCACTATCCTGCAAATATGACATAAAATGAGCTATAAAATAATTAATATAGATAAACGATAACATGATGAATAAAAGCTATTCATAAATACTCCCTCCTATTCAAGGTGAAACTCCTTATTTCCATTTTCGGATTAATCGGGTTATCTTCCTTATTTCTTTATTTGGAAGTTTTGTGTGGTCTAAATTCAATTGCATGAGATAGTGTGTTTTGTGTGGTCCATATTCACTCCCTTATTCCAAGTAGACAAACAAAAGGGGAACTTCACCTTGAATAGGAAGGAGTTAATATAAATGATAATCCAAATTGCAAAATTAACTACAAAGCCAAAAAGGGACGTCAGTTCACTGTATGAACAATACCATGTCCATGTCCCACAAAAAAAAATTAAAATCAATAACTCAAAGAGTCAAATCTATAAACAATGTCCCCATAGTGTTTTGAAGCCTTTTACCTATGGCATGTTAAGGGATTAAATTTGTTGAAAAGCTACTATAAATGATGATATGGAACATTGAGACCCGAAGCTGTCAATAGAACAATAGTATCCAAAAGGAGCAGGGAAGAAGGGTCACAATATGATGCGACTGAATTGGATGAAGCATTGGTAGTAAGCTCGAAGGATAGCAATGTTAATTTGTACTTAGGGCTTATATCGATTTCGTTTCTTAACTATGCTCACTTGGACCTTGGGCTGAAAATGGAGCACGCCAATTGAAGCCTTTTGGGCCGTCCTAACCAGCCACCTACAAGCCAAATAATATCTTATCTTACAAATATATATCTAGTAGAATCACTTGGTAGTTGTGGTTTAGACTTTGATCAATCTTATGCTTAGACTTTGATAATTCTTATGCAAAGTTGAGGGCTAAATAAGACCCCTCAACCGTGTGGACTGAACACACAACAGTAATACAAAAACTTGTTCCTTGTTTCAAATCAGATTGTCGCGTTTACAATCATCATTTCAATTATCGTTCGACGCGTTTCGGGCTTAATTCGGGAATTACTTAATAAGTCTTAAGTGAATTCTCACCGTGTCAATATTATAGGTGTAATTTCGGCACATACTATCCCTCATTTTCGTCCCAAACATCCCATTTCAGCTTTGGTACGGTCGTACCTAGTACATTCAAATCTCGTTCCAAATTCCATTAAGTCTTTGGTTACTTGATTCGTATCATTTGTGGTATCATAGCATCGGCTCTTGATCTGTTTTTGCTATGGATTACACTGATTCCGGATGTTTGAATAGCCTAAAAGAGGCTTTGAAGGATCTCCGCGAGAACCCAAGGTGGCAGCCTAAGCGTGGTGAACGAGTTGTCTAGTTGTTCAAGTTAAACGAACTCGCCGAGTTCGTAGGTGAGTTCGTTGATGGAGCTGATCCCGGGGCCTACTTGGAGTGGGAACGGAAAAGAGATCGTATGTTTGACTTCAAGTAGTTGGATGATGAACAAAATTGCAAGTATGCAATTCTAAAACTAAGCAAAGGTGCATCCCTATGGTTTGAAGCAATGAAAGCCAAGAAGGTGCGTGTGGGGAAAGCAAAGATGGAGTCTGGAGTCCTTGAAACGTAAACTCCATAAAAGGTATGTCTCAACGACCCATAGATTAGCTACATATAGTAAGATTGCTGATTTGAAACAAGCAAAATTAAGTGTCAATGAATATATCGACGAGTATGAAAGTGTATCCTTGACCGGCGAATTGGAGGAAATAGAAGAGCAAAAAATGTCACGGTTTTTGGCGGGATAAATTATAACATTGCTAATACCGTTGAGTTATACCCCAATTCCGACTTTGATACTCTTTATGGTCTTTGTTTGACAGTGGAGTCACAAGGAAAGGCTAAATAAGGGGGAGGGTCAAGTTTAGATACGGGGAAGAGTAAGGCATAGACCAAACCCGAAACAATTTTTAAGTTTGACACTACCTTTGGGATCCTAGCAAGACCACGACACCACCAAACCCGAACCGTAGACCCTCGGCCAAAGAAACCAACCTATCCAAAGTCCGTTGTTTTAAGTGACAAGGCTTCGGCCATTATCAAAATGCGTGCTCCAATAAACGAGTTGTGGCCTTAAGGGAAGCTATTGAGTGACAAAATGAGTCGACGAAGAACAAATGGATTACCCTTTGAACCCAAATGAATGTGAGGATGAAGATGAGATATTAGAGGCTTATGAGGCACCTATTTACGATACAAATACAAATATAGTCTTGCGAACCTTACAAGTAAAGACTTTGCCTAATGATTCCGAGCAACGAAATCAATTATTCCATACCAAATGTCTAGTGAACGATAGGTGGTGTAGTCTAATTATCGATGGGGGTAGTTGCACAAATGTAACCTCCACGGATATGGTATCGAAATCGGGACTTATGACTACTAAACACCCCCGACCATATGTGTTGCATTGGTTGGACAATGGCAGCAACGTTAAGGTATGGAAACATAGTAAGTCTTGCTTGTGACGGGTCACCATTTGTGACGGATATTTTGTGAGATAAAATGGATACGAAATGAGTTAGTGGAAAAAGGGGACCACATGAATAGTGTCAAAGAGAGAGAAAAAGTGAGTCTTTTGTGAGAGGTAACGGTATCCGTCACAAGCTTGTGACGGATAACGCCGTCACAAATGAGAATTTGTGATGGAAACAAGCCCGTATTAACTTGGTTATGGGTTCTTAGTTCTTACGTTGATGAGGTATTATGTGACGTTATACACTTATACCTATCGATGCTTGCCATATTCTATTGGGACGACCATGGCAATTTGATCCATATGTATTGCATAGAGGGAGGAGCAATGAGTATGAGTTAGAGGGACAAGGTGAAACGGATTGTGCTTAAACTCATGTCACCCAAAGTTGTCCGTGCTTCTAGTTCAAAACCAAACCCACAAAACCATGCTACTATGGTCCTGTTGAGCATGCCATCGATCGTGGAGAACAAGTTTATTTAGTTGTTGCTAAAGACAATTCGAGTGCTGGTGTTGTTTTGTAGGAACTAAGCCAAATTGACGGTTTGCTAGAGGAGTTTGGGGACGTGTTTCCCCGCTGGGTTGACTCCCATAAGAGGCATTGAACATCAAACCGACCCTGTTCCAGTTTCATCTCTCCCTAACAAGGCCGCATATCGATGTAATCCCGAAGAAACAAAAGAACTCCAAAAACAAATTGATGAATTGAGGGCTAAGGTGTATGTGCGTGAGAATCATAATGTCCCGATCCTAGTGTTGTGATGCATGTCATTCTTATAGTCTTTTTAGACTTCTATTGCATGCATTTCATGCTTTATTGGTAGTTGTTTACTACTTTTTTACCCCGAATTGCATACTTTGAGTTCGCTTGTGTTAATTGCAGGAACGTTCTCAAAAGTACGTAATCAGAGCCAAAAAATGCCCCCAAAGCTTCATTTAGAAGGTCAGGAGAATCGGAACCCACATCGTGTCATTTTGGGATGCATAAAGTCTATTTGGGAGTGCGTTTTGAAGTTCAACAGTTCGAGGAAGCTGTCAAGTTGGTCGATCGACCATATACGATAAATAATTCGATCCACAACCATTTGGTCGATCGACCATATATGGTCGATATGTAAGTCGATCGACCAAATCTGGTCGATCGACCTGCTTTCTTTTCCCGAAGTCCATTCTAACCTAAGCCCATTAGGTTAGCAGATGTTTAGTCAGTTAAGCTCGTTTAAAAGGAGTGGAGAGCAGCTTGTATCAGAGGATCATCTTTCTTTACTACAGTTTACTTTAGTTTTACTTTTCATCGAGAAAAACAATTCAGTTAGTAGCTTTTACAGTAATTTTCCTTCAAACTTGTGAGATCTAATTTTCCGGAATTCTGTAATCAACACTTCTGGGATTATTGGTAATCATATTTTCTAAACTTCTTTTTTCCTCTTGTTTTAATTTATCTTTTTATCTCGCGATCATGATTTCTTCTTTAGTTATTTCCTTCGTTTGATTGTTAATCTCTCTATGCATAGCTAATTGCCTTGACTAGGATAAAGGGGATCCTATGAATTTGTGACGAACCTTGAATAGGTTTAGACTAGTTCGTATTTGTAGGTCTTTGTTGTTAATTGTAGGATTTAATAGCGATTACTCAGTTAATGCGCATGATTGATTAGTTGATTTGGTAAACCACGACCTAAGATCGAAATCCTGGTGAGGGTAAGACCTGCTACAAACATTAGAGTTTCCTAGTAAGTTGCGAGAGCCCGCTAGAAGCATTTTAGGGCGAATAACGATCCGAGAGGACCTTTTCACTACCCCTTAGACCGATAATTGCAACTGATCTGCGACCTAAACCTCAACCGTTACACTTCAATTGGTGAACCGACTATCCTAGTTTTCTCTCCCTATATTTTTAGACTCTTTTCTTTTACACTCTTTATTCTCTCTTTCCTTCACTACTTTTAGTTTAGTCAAAACAAACAAACAAAACTCCCAAATTCGGTTACTTCGCGGGACTTTAGTTTAGCAATTAGGATTTATATCTGTCTCCATCTGGATACGATCCCGACTTCCTTGCTACATTAGTTAGGCCAGTTGGTTATCTTTGATAGGGTTGCGACAGCCGTGTCAGATTTTCGTGTCATATTTTGGCGTCGTTGCCAGGGAGACGATGATATTTTATACGCTTTATTTTAGTTTGTCTTTTGTCTCAAGGGATTCTAAATCCTTGAGGCAGTTCTTATTCTTTTCTTTAGTTTTTGTTTATGCCCAGGTCCAACAGGTCCGAACTCATACCATTTGATCCCGAACCTAAAAAGACTTTTCGTGCTTTACGAAACTTTTGAAAGGAAATACGTTAAGCAGAGGATTTGCAGACTCTCGATTCCGTCTACGAAGAATTTTCCAATTCTTTCGAAAGATCTTCCGATTCCACACCTTTGTAGAAGAAACTTCGGAGTTTGAAGCTGATATGCCTATACCAGTCGCAATACCGAAATTGTGTACTCATTCCGAACCTACACCCAATTCCATTCCGAAAGGGTCCAGGCTCCCCATCGCTACCGAAGTACAATTCGATATCCGACCGTCTTACATCAATTTGGTGGAACGGAACCAGTTGCGAGGTGTGAGTGGGGAAGATCCGGGGAAGCATATGGAGGTGTACACAGACTATTGCTCTACCATAAACTTACTGCCGGAGTCACACAAGAGCAAGTTAAGGAAGTTTTTTTTTCCTTTCTCGCTTTTAGATGGTGCTCGGGAGTGCTACCGTGACCTTGACAAGGAAGCCGCAAGAGTGACTGACTGGAATTCTCACGCACTGGCCTCCTACAAAAGGTATTACCCTCCACAACGAACGAACGCTCTCAGAAGTCAAATCATCAGTTTCAAGCAATCACCAACGGAGAATCTTAACGAAGCTTGGACCCGTTTTAAGAAACTGAGCCGCTCTATTCCTTACCACGGGTTTGAGAAATGGTTTTTGTGCAACCACTTTTACAATGGGTTTACGATGACCATCGGGCTATTTTGGATGCTTCAGCAAATGGGAGGTTCCAGAAGAATGTCGACGATGATAAGGGCTGGAACGTGATTGAAGAAATGGCAACCAATACTGCTGAATATAGGAATCCGAGAGGAGGTCAAAGACCGAGCGTGGGTATTAATGAAAACAGTGCTCTTGTAGCCCAATTGGAAGCTATGAATGCCAGATTCGACCAATTAGAGATGGGTCAAATTCGGGAAATCAACATAGTGCATGCCATGGTGCAACACCAGATTGGTGTGGAGTAGAAGGACATACTGCGGCTAATTGTATGTTTGAAAATGAACAAGTCCTAGCCTTTCAGAGTTATAAGCAGAGTGGACCATTCTCCAACACTTATAATGAGCGAACACGAGAGCATCCTAATTTCTCTTGGCGAAGTCAGAATGTTTTGAACCCTACACCACTTCCACAACAATCCACCTATGTACCACCTCACTGTTCCAATCAACAACAAACTTTCCAAAAATCACCATCTTTTCCACCACCACAACAACCGGCATCTCAGAATATTTGTGAACCGACTATCCTAGTTTTCTCCCCCTTATATTTTTATACTTTTTTCTTTTACGATCTTTATTCTCTCTTTCCTTCACAACTTTTAGTTTAGTCAAAAAAAATAATCAAAACCCCTAAATTCGGTTACTTCGACGGACTTTAGTTTAGCAATTAGGATTTATATTCCGACTTCCTTGCTACATTAGTTAGGCCAGTTGGTTATCTTTGATAGAGTTGCGACAGCCGTGTCAAATTTTGGCGCAGTTGGTTATCTTCCTTGCTACAATCCCTTATGGGTCACGTGATGAAAAGCGACCAAGCTAAGGATGCATCTATCAAGATGCTCTAGACTCAAGTGCCCAACTAGCATCTAACCAATCAACTAGGCAACCCGCCTACTACCCTCGCAACCCGACAAACCTCGTAATTCTGTTAATGCAATCCACTTACGAAGTGAGTTATCCTATGACGGACCTCAAATGACGGGTACTGTCAAATGACTCAAATCTGAAGTGATAGTTGAGGATGTTGCTGATTCTGAAAATGAAGATGTTAATGAGAAACACGTTGCGGAAGAAGAAGATGAACAGAGGTCGATCGACCAAAACTGGTCGATTGATAATTCGATCGACCAAAATAGGTCGACAGGTAAGTCGATCGACAAGAACACCGATCGACCAGAATACCTTCAGCAGAAATTCGATCGACCAATTCTGGTCGATCGACCAGTTCCAGTCTACCAGAAAGTCGATCGACCACTCCAACTGGTTGATCGACCAATATCAGTTCTGAAAACGTTGGTTCTGGCCCGAGAGTGCTTGCTGATCCGATTCCCGACAAGGGTACCACTGTTTCCCGTGTCCCAATTAACGTTCCGTTCTCGAGCCCTTACGAAATACAATGGTGGAACAACAGTTCGGTAAGTTCATGGAGGTTGTCAAGAATTTGCAGGTAAGTGTCCCTTTTACAGAGTTGATTACCCAGGTACCCTCTTACGCTAAATTTATGAAAGATATATTGACTCATAAAAGAAGTTTTAATGAAGTAGAGACCATTGCCTTCACCAAAGAGTGCAGCGCACTCTTACACTCTTACAGAGCAAGTCTCCACCAAAACTGAAGGACCCGGGTAGTTTTTCAATTCCTATTACTATAGGTACCCATGTGATAGACAAAGCTTTGTGTGATTTGGTTGCAACTGTCAGTGTCATGCCTTATTCGATCTGCGATAAGTGGAATATGGGTAATCTTAAGGTCATAAGTGTGACTCTTCAAATGGCAGATAGATCAGTAAAGAGACCCCTAGGTGTGTTAGAGGATGTCCCTGTTAAGATAGGTAAATCTTTATACCTGTCGATTTTATTGTTAGATATGGCTGAGGACACCCAAATCCCAAGGCACGCAAAATGGGTCGAATACTTGCAATCGTTTCATTTTTCCTCCAAATGTAAAGACGGTAAAAGCAATGTTGTAGCGGATGCCTTATCTCGCTGTCATACCTTGTTGTTAACACCCAAGTCTAGCAAAAATAAGAAGCTAAGAAGCCGTTTGGGTGCAGTTGAGAAAAGAACGATTCCCAAGCAAACCAAACGAAAGAACAAGCTCATGCCTGCCTAGGGCCGAAGGTCCTTCCAAGATCGTGGGTCGAGTCAACAACAATGCTTATAAGGTTGAACTTCCCAGTAATTATGGAGTGCACGCTACTTTCACCAATGGAGATCTCTCTCCTTACTTGGATGACGATAGCCTAGCTGAATCTAGGTCAATTCCTTTCCGGGGGGAGGGGGGATGATGCGACTTAAGTAGAAGACTTTAAATTGGACCAAGCATTGGTAGTAAGCTCAAAGGAGAACAGTGATAATTTGTACTTGGGCTTATATCGATCTCGTTTCTTAACCATGGACCTTAGGCTGGGCTTAAAATGGAGCATGCCAAATTAAAGCCTTTTGGGCCGTCCTAACCGGCCACCTACAAGCCAAATAATATATTATCTTATAAATAAATATCTTGTTGAGTAGTTGTGGTTTAGACTTTGATAATTCTTATGCCAAGTTGAGGGCTATAAAAGGCCCCTAAACCGTTTGAATTGAACACACAACAATAATACAAAATTGTGTTCCTTGTTTCAAATCTGATTGTCGCGTTTACAATCGTCATTTCAATTATCGTTGGACGCGTTCGAGAATTGCTTAATAAGTCTTAAGTGAATTCTCACCGTGACAATATTACATGTCTAATTTTGGCATATACTATCCCTCATTTTCGTCCCAAACATCCCATTTCAGCTTTGGTTCGGTCGTACCTAGTACGTTCGAATCTCGTTCCAAATTTCGTTAAGTCTTTCGTTGCTTGATTCGTATCACAATACAGGTTCTGATAAATGAAGTAGTGATCGCACAGAAGCATGGTTCTTGCTTCTCAAGGCCTCGGGGACGTGAACTTAAGCTAACCCGGGGAGCTAGAGCTATCTATATCATAACCAAATTGGAGCTTAAGTGCTGGCGTGGAGAAAGGATAAATACTAAAGCAATAAGCTCCCAACATAACAATCCAAGTAAACTACCAGAAAGTTATCCGGGCAAAACATTTGTCAAGGAAAGAATTTAATAATATAATTATGACCAAGTTTTGGTTACAGATTTATGTAGAGGTTAGTTTCTTGAACCCTATTATGTTGTTGTAGACTAAGGGAGAAAGGATGACATATATGCTCAGGATTATTTAGCTTCCAGCTAATAGAAAGCAGGGCTGTTTTACAAGTTACTATGATCTTCATTAGCCATGCTACCACAATACTATTCAATTCATCAGGAAGTAACCCAAGTCATCTTAGTGCCACTCTACACACCCAATAAATAATTTTATGCATGTAAGTATGCAGCCAACTTATTCAGTTTAGGATATAGAACATACTTTATTAAAGGAAAAAAGCCGGTAAGTGAAGAAAAACGGAGACTGGGTTGTAAAGGTAATATGAGTTACAACAACGTTTATCCTATGCTAACGAGATTTTTTGCAAATGGCCCATAAAGAAAATTGCATCAAATGAGTGCTAAGTTTCAGATGGTACATTCCTAAGATCTAGGCTCAATCAAAGCTGATATATGCACACAAAAAAGAAGCCCAACTGACTAAAGAAGAAGCTAATAAGCTGAATGTATGTCGAAAACACGTAAGCCTACCTGAGTAGTGCAGAGGCAGAGAGAAAGCTTATTTTGGGTTCCCAAACTACTAAAAGTAGCATTCCAGCAGTTCCTAATGAAGCAATTCCAGAGTTAGACGTGGTTCAACAGTAAAACTTCTTACAAACACGAGGAGAACACTGCAACAACCTTAATTCCCAACTAGACAGAAAAGACCTTTTTTTAATGAAACACAGACATTTGCTTTTATTCAACTCGGTAACTAGGCTTTATTTAGTAGAATTATGATCCATTAAGCTAAGGAATAAATAAATTAGAGGGAGGGGAAGGGGGGATCAAAACAAAACAAAACAACCCAAACCAACAACCAACAACCCTCAACCCCCACCTAACCCGAAACCACTGCCACCTAAACACCCCAAAACTGTCGCCGGCGCACCCATCATAACCACACTCACCTCCACCTAACCCGAAACCACTGCCACCTAAACACCCCAGAAGTGTCGCCGGCAACATCATACCCACACTCACCTCAATCCTTTCATGTCGACCCTCTCCAACAATTTTCGAAATCCCAACCCCACCCCCATAACCACCAACCTCAACCCTTAAAAAGCCTCCCCTACTATCAAGAACAACAAATATGGTGTTTTTTTAGGGTGCAGGAGGGGAATTCGGTGGTGAGGGAGGCGTTTTAAGGGTTGGGGTTGGTGGTTATGGGGTCGGGAGGGAGAGTCACACGGGGGGAGGGGGGATAGGTGAAGAGGGAGTTGCGGCAGGTTGGGGACAAGAGGGTGATCATCGGCGAGCTGGAGTTCGAAGTATGGTTCCTGGCGAGATGGATGTCGAAGGGTGGAGCTGGTGCCAGTAAAGGTGCGAGTGAAGGTGGTGTTTGTTGATGTTGGTGATAGGTGGTAGTGATCGTGGTCGAGTGGTGGATGTTATCGGTGAGGATGAGCTTGCTAAGGTAATTAGGGAAAGGGTATCCCGTAACTTAGGGGGGTGAGATTTGGGGGGTATGGGAAGGAATGAAGATGGGGAAGGAAATCGAAAAAGGGAGAAACAAACTACAACTAAGGGAATGGGGGGTGGGATTCCCTTTTACTTTCCTGTAAACACCAAACCAAGCGTCCCCCTAAGTTTGTCCCGTTCGGCAGTAGCAAAGCAAGAAAGCATTTGAAGGCTAATAAAAAATTTTGGAAGGCCACCTTTGTGGACACAAGATGCTGCTGCTAATAATAAATAATTTCCTACACACACTTCCCTAAACTTCATATTTCACAATGAAGTCTCTTCGGAAGCAGTGAAAAAGTATCCCAAACGAAGTCCAGCAAGTAAGAATGATCATATATTCAAATAGTCAAATATTCAATAAAAGATTAAAATTGCATTCACTCTACTAAAAACTATAAGTATGGCTAGGGAGAGGGTATTGTGGAGAGAGAATTCATGTAGAAAACTTAGTTTGAGTTTTAGATTTTTACTTATCTTTTATCGTTTTAAGAATTTTATTTTTTAGGTGACATACTCTTTTGGATTTACAAACCCAATTTGCCGCTTTAAGTTCAGTTTTCTCATTTTTCTTATTTTGCTTTATTTTATACACACACTTGTTTTGTTATTATTTATCTATTTTCTTTTACTTCGTTTATTTACCTTTGCCCGTATTGGCGGACTCAAACCTAAAAAGGATTCGGTTGAAGTTTCATGTTAGCCGACCCCAAACTACTTTGGGACCAAGGCTTTTGCTGTTGTTGTTTTTCTATTAAAAACTGCAAGACAATGGAAGCTGAGGATATTCACATGTATGGTCCTGTTTACAAGACTTCTAATTAATTTCATTCTCTCACTACATGATATGAGACAGGTCATTTCAAAATGATAAAATGACAAAGTAGGATATAGCTGAGGATATTCACAAGTATGGTCCTGTTTACAAGACTTCTAATTAATTTCATTCTCTCACTACATGATATGAGACAGGTCGTTTCAAAATGATAAAATGACAAAGTAGGATATAGCTATTCGGACATCTTGAAAAACGTCCAGGATTAAGAACAATACTATCACACACCAATTCCAGTGAAAATAAATAAAACTACTAAAATTCACGTGTAATAAAAAATTACTGATGGCTATCCTACAAAAAATAATAAGACAAAAACTATTTCAATTTTTTTTAATATAGGCAGTTTGAATGGACGTATCTAATAACTGTACTAGCCTTGTAAGGAAATGAATTTTGTTTTTAATAAACAGATTCATAAGACGAGAACATTGATGGTTTTAAAAGTTAAAGTCTTGGAAAACTAGAAGGGACAAGGGAAGAACAAATAAAGAAGAGGAATCATAGATGCTTTAAGCAACTGCATATTCACATACCATAAGAAACAGTGGCATAGGGTAGACGGACAATATGTTTCAATCTCTGGCTGAACATGTAGTATCCCTAAAAAGACAGAATTTATGCTTAATGATAAGTTAGATGTCAAAGTAATTGCAAAATAGTTATCACAAAAACCATTCAGAAAGACGAGCAACACATGCTAAACTTTTTAACATTTCACACTGGCCAGTAAGACACCGCAAAAAGATAAAAATGGTTTACGTTGGTAAGAAGTGCTAAGATGTCCGGAATTAAAATCACTAATTACTCAATTGTTCTAGTTCGTGATAAAATCAACTTCATGAGCTAAACATAAGTTTACATCATGGTGTAAATGCTTATGAGAAAAGAAAACTAGATTAAATCTTTAAACAAATTTACAGTATGATTTACTTTTAAAATGTATATAGATGTTCCGTTGATGTACGTGATGTAACTGGTCTTTTATCTTGACACCCTTAACCTTTCCCAAATATATTTTGAATAAAATGCCAAAAATACCAAAAATATAGATTAGTAATACATAATACTACCTTCATTTATTAAGCATACAAGTACATTCAAGAAAAGTATAGTTAGGAAAGATGCCTGCAGTCGAATCTTCTGTACTTGGTAGACCAGATAATGCTGAAAGATTCCTGGAGGAGATAGTAAATAAAACTGTCATACTAGAGCGACCAAAGCTGACACATTTTCTCTGATAAATGAATAAACAAGCTCACACACAGGAACACACAAAACACATAAGTATCTAAGAAAACAGCAATTAGTTTAACCTATTTTCACAAACCAACATAAACAGATGATTTTACATTCCTACTGATATCATAAAATAACAGCTTGACTCGCATTAATTGAATCCTGTGCTTCAACATCCATAAACTTGGCATCTGTGTATGCTTTTACTAAGCATCTTATGAAGCACCAAAAACTGGCACCTTTGCAGAAAAATCAGAAATAGAAATTGTACACTTCCTTAGTTTCAGAAACTAAGCAAAATATTCAGAAGCCATATGACCCAACAGAACAAAACTAATACAGAAAATAGTAAGAAGCATTTGATATCATGATAAACCGACTTGGCCAAATTTTTTATATTCAGTCTCTACCTGAATCCCAAAAACACTCACTCACAATATAATCTAACACAAAGTATCACTTCTTATGAAATGACAACTCTATTTTCTATAAAACTACTCTTTCTAGACATTATTGAGAGACCAGCACATAAGGCTAAGGCGAAAAAGAAGAAAATACAACTACATAACAAGTAATCTTTAAAATCACAATTTTGTGTTATATGAACATTCTAAGGGGAAAACAGACGGTTTCTGATAAGTGATATGGAAGCCTGTCCTAACTCCTAAGAAGAAGACAATTTCCCACGTGACTACCAGGACTTTCTTTTGGGGTATTCGACTATCTAGATTAAAAATATTACTATCGTCTTCACCGGGACCAACAACATTGAAATGTACTAAGAGTCACTGAGAGCCATCATGAGTAACTTCTACGGTAAGGCCCTATTCTTTTGGCTGAAACTTTCTGCACTGAATTAAATAGAACTGGATTTAACTTATAGGACCTGAACTAAATAGAACATATAGAATCAGAACTAAACTAAACTAAACCGAAATTAAGTCCAAAAGAAGAGGGCCTAACTCTTCATTTTGGCTTAATATAACAGATGAATCCACTGCAATAGAATTTACATTTCAACTAACTGGCAGACATATATCCAAACATAAAAACCTATCAGTCCATCATCCATGTGTGATAACAATTTACACTTTCATTTTAACACCGCAGGATGTCTTCAAAACAAATATTAGTATTTGGATTATATAATCAAGGACAATCGCGGTTGGTGGTGTCTATGAAGGTCTAGGGTCATTAGCAAAGACAATGACATAATGTCAGTGCATCACGAGATCCAGCTTAAGGTAAAGTAAAGGAGGCCGGATGTATGCAACCTTACTTCTTTTTTAAGTCTTTGTTAACAAAATAGACACTGTTTCCAGCAGGGTCAATTAACAAACACTTCAAATTTTTAAACTTTTAAATTAGCAATGCAAACAAAAAAAACAATTGCAAAATACTTGTCCCTATCACACTCTCGCTCCTTTTCATCCAAAACCACTACAAAACTCTTCCAAACTTTAGCAAATCCAGAAAAACGGAAGAACCGAACATTCTCATACAAAGGGACAGAAATCATTACAGTATCCTAAGACAGTGCATGATTGATCAAGCTAGTTTATGTCCTTTATTGAGTTCTTACATAGCAAAAACCATTCTTTTGCACATAATTGTATATGTATGGCTCCCAACTGCTTCTGCAAAAGATAAATCTCTCTGAAGGGTAATCTTATGTAGATAACATCAGTAAACAAACGAAAATCTGTGCCCCTTAACCAGATTCTAAATTCAACCAATGTATAGACATGAAGATGACTATGTCATAAGAGATTGCATGTTTTGCACATGAACTTGGAATTTAAAAGAGCTAGTACCAAAGTTGTCATATTCCAGTGCACTCACCACTTCTTTTCCTAGCTTCATTCAAACATCAATTCCAACCTAAAGCACTTAAGAGGGATTCGTATATTCAATCATCGAATCAGATATGATACATAATGAGCAACTTTTGACAAGAAGCCGCCAATGGATTTTGACTATCTCAACATAACTTAGAACTTTTGACTCGTGAAATTCCAATCTCTTCATGCCCTACAGGGAAATTCTATCTCACGAATTCTGCAATGATATTTTACATCACCCAAATCACCAGATATTTTTTCCAGAATGTTCAGTTTTCTGAGAAGACAAGATGCTTAATACCAGATGCACTAGTTGTTTGACGCATTGCCGCTCTACTTGAACCTACGGTTCGTCCAAATGTAGAGCAATAAGTCACAATATTCTCTAGCTAAAGTCCAGGTAGCTGCAATGGTTGATAAATTAATCAACATAAACAAGAAAGGCTCAATAGGAATAGGTCGTTATTACATAAATTAGCCCCTTGCTCTAACGCCTTTCGGTAGAAGGTTTGGCATTTGACCAGTTAGTTTTTAATCCTTCATTAATCCCATCCTAAACCAAATTTTACTTAGAAGGTGCCAAGAGAAAACCAAATGAGAAGTCAGCAAATATTTGGCTCAACAAAAATTACCATTTGTCCGAATCAATATTGGTTAAATTTCTAACTTCTCATGATAATTACAAACATAGATTCCAAAGAAAGGGAACAATGCAGAGACAATTACCACAGTGATTGATTGTTGCTGATACAAAACTATAAAAGCCTCATAATAAATCCAGTTTAAGAGTGTTTGAATCCAAATTCAACACAGCAAAAGAGCCCTAATCACCCAAAATGATTTGGGATCGGCAAACATGCATTGTCCTTTGAAACCGTAAATGAGCATTGAGCAGTAGCAGAAATAAATTAAAATGATAGAGACCGAACAGGCAAAAAAGGAAAGAGAAACATGATAGATATTCAATCTAACAGTCATCAAATGAGAAAAATCTTTTTCTTTTATTTTTAAATAGATGAACATATTCAAGGTTAATCGAATGCAGCATTTTTGTCCATATATGAGAGGATTATATTTGCAAAAACCTGTGATTATTAAAAGGATAACATTGCAGCTGCAAAGCAATTGTGAGATCCATGGTTGAAGAGCTTGAAAAATCCATGGAGCAGCTATCCCAACTGTGGCATAACCTGCCTAAACATTGAGCGCAAGATTAAGATATCTGACCGTGAAAAGGAAAACATATACACTGTCTCCAAACACAAGTAGGCACATAGCTCATTGTCTTACTCCCGTTCCCCTCTTTGGGGTTAGTTTCATAGAAGTCTATCTTGGATGCAATTACATGCATAAGGATATCTTCAAATACATATTTATTTCACGCAGCTAGTTTTTACAAGAAAATCTAATTTACTTAAATTAGTTTTAGACTCGAAGCTGACGGAAATTGAATGTAAGATGCCTTACAAAACCATTATCTTAAATCAATAGAAAATTCAAATTTTGGTTTAGTACATTCTTCCCCGTAGGCGCTTGAATAGACGAAAATTTTCACACACTAAAGTGGTTAGGGTTTTGATTTTACATATAAAGAGACAGTTAACTTGCCAATAGAAAGCAGTAGAATATACTCCCATATATCTTTGTAGGCTTCCGATGTGCAGCTAGTGGAGCATCGTTAAGTATATCCAGAAACCTTCATGGAAAAAGAAATCAGTGTCACACAAAGAAATAAAGCAGTGAGACAGCTTAGAGGACAGCAATTGCTCAGAATATGAAATATTGTGATGTGAGAACAGATCTTGCTAGACCAAGAAGATACACGTCATGTAATTCTAGATTATTGCTCCACTTTGGACACACGAGCATATTCGACACATCAATTTTAAGTTTTTGACCAAAAAAGTGATATTGTTCTAACTCTTAACAGAACATTTTGGCATCGAAGGTAGTGTCATGTCAATACAAGACGTGCAACCAAAGTGAAATGGCGAATTAACATAGCGTAGAATGGTAAACAGACGGGGAGTTATGTAGCTCTTTACATTTGACGCAATTTAAACCAATAAGAGGCACTGATTTGGAAAAGAAAAAACAAGTAAAAAAGTTTGTGGCAAGCTATGAAACAAGTACACAAAAGAATTGGTGAAAAAGTTTCAGAAGATAAATCAAACATCATTTTCATAAGCGCAGGACATAATATTCATGTGAAAAAGATACAAAAATGTAATGGGAACTGTGTAATCAACTAATCATTATTCTTTGTATTATGTATTCCATCATGTATTCATATTTATCACGTCAGTATGTAATCATAAGAAATCCTTATTTTCCTCACATGAGTAGCATAACAATCACTCGCATGAACCAACCAAATACAAGCAACAAAATGGCTTATCAATCACCATGCAATACATTGCCAAACAAAATATTATGAAGAGATTAGTCTATGATTAATGGTGGAGGCCGATTAAATTGATATTGGATCCACTATCTAATATCTCCTAAATTCTTAGCATTCACAGCGTTCCACCATTTCCATTCCACAAAATGAACTCATGAGCAAAAGCTTGTCCAAATGTCTTGATGCATAATCCCTTGAAGGAGAGTTTTGACATGCTGGATGATCGATTTTCACTTAAAGTTTTGTCGTCTTCTTTAATCCTTCTACAATTCGTTTACCCATATCCATGCACTCCAAAAAAGTTGGACATCAATATACTAAAAGATTAAAATTTCTCCAAATTCTCCCACTTAAATTTCCCGCCAAGGTAATATTTTACAACAACAACAACAACATCAGAGTCTTAGTCCCAAAATGATTTGGGGTCGACTGACATGAATCATCCTTTGGACCCGTCATGGGTGAACTCTCATCTCAACAAGCGAAAATAAAGAAAGAAAAGAAAAAACGGAAGTGGAGTGAAACAGATTATGAAAGGCAAAGGGGTTTTATAGATTTTAAATCGAACTTATCACATATATAAAAACCTAAAAACTAAATTCAAGAATAAAGCTTTAAAAGATTTTGAAAAACGAAGTAAAACTTAATATAAAAAGTTTTTGAGAAAAGGATGTAATAAGTCCAAAAAGAACCAAAAAAAAAAATTTTTTTTTAGAAAACTTGAATAAAAACATCAAATGCTAAAAGTCCACATGTATCATATCCCTAATTAATTTTATAACATCAATCATTGTTTAACTTTTATGGCTAATAAAATATCTCCTTGAAATTATATATGCAAACTCTACCTTTTCAAAATGGGCGTAAACTGCATTAGTTTAATTAATTGTCAAATTTTCTAATATTTGTATCTAAAATACTATGCATTTGCACGCAAACTATACTAGTTGGCCATAAAGCCATCTTTATCGGCCTCACAAAAGCAATGATTGAAGCTAATAAAGCTAACGACGTAGTTGCATCATGGCTGACAACGAAACGACTTTTTTTTTTACTAACACAACTCCTAAGTTCAGAATTAACAAACATATCATTGATTATAGCTGCAAATGAAGCTAGTTTTTACAGCATTGCTATAAACTACGGTCATCAAATCATCAATCATCATCTACCAACTAAAGAAGTTGTTCACACACATATCACATTTTAGACTAACAAGTGAGTGGCAATCTTAACAAATAAAATTATAGGCATCAACGACTCAAATGTTATAGTATGAAACATGAAATTTACAGGAGGCTGGGCTTGAATCTTATACTCGAATTACTAGGAATCCATAACAGCTAACAACACAACCAGGAGCTAGAACCAACCTAAGTTTCTACAAAGCGATCTGATAAGATAATTCGATTCTACCACTCAATCACATTACTCAAACTCTAGTTAATAGACTGCTTCCACATAATCGGTAACACGAAAAATGACGTTGATATGCTGAATATACATACAGACAGCATTTCGCAATGAATATTTAAACAATCAAAACAAAACATATCATTAAAATCGTCAATTTATATAGTTCTAAAAGGAACGAAGCTAATCACGGTGAATAAAATGGAACAGTAGGATCAAGTAAATTGGAAATGATCAAACGAATTGACTGAAGTGGAGAGAGAGAGGGAGAGAGAGAGAGAGAGAGAGAGAGAGAGAGAGAGAGAATTACAGGTTTTCTTCGGCGATGTTAATCTGCGACGAATTCCGCAGGTTCGCCATGACTGTTGTCGGGGTTTCTGAGTTCTGCTGTTTGAATTGACGGTTTTTGTTCTGAACTCATTCCCCGCTGATATGATTCATTTTGCAATCGACGAATATTATGCCGATGCTTTTTGTTCTTGGGTTCAGGTGAAAAAAATAGTGGGCCATAATGTGAAATATTGAAGCTGAGTTGATTTTCGGCTTTTGATCTCAAATAATAAATGAGATTTTAGGGTCATTCTTACGTCCGTGCTAAAAATGCACGGGTCTAATTTTATTAAATTACAAAGTCATTAAAAAATTAAATATATTTAATAAAAACATGGTTTTAGTATCGCAGTCATATATGTAAAAAAGTAAAAGAATTTATATACCTGATTTAGGCGCAAGTAAATTAATGCATCTGCTTGACATTATAAAAGTACAAAAATCTTATTTAGGACAACCTATCGGTTTAAGTTTAAAACGTGTCAAATATAAATATGTAGGATGAATAAGACAAAAAAAGCATTATGCATGACGAAAATAAAAGATGTATAATCCATGAGGAGCGATACTGACCCGTTTTAAATTTAAGACGAATAGTAGCCGATAAAAAATATATTTTAAAATTATGCTTACGGATTTAGTCCTAAGTTCCAAACCATCGTAAAAAACCCAATTTTTTTTAGTACAACCCTCTAACTACCGAAAAAAAACTCCGACTATATAATATAATCCTATTTTTTTTACGTACATTTAAGACAGAGTTACATATTTTTGTTGATTTCCAAATCTCGGCTATTTTAATTTGTTGATTTCAACTATTTGAATGTTTAATTTTCGTCAATTTATATATTATTATTATATTTGGTATTCGATTTCTCCTATTTTATTCTTAACGTGACTCAATTTATTCATTTTAGCTGTTGTAACTTGTATGCTAAAGTAATATTAAAAACTTCTTTAATCTTGAAATATACTCATCTCTAAGGTCTATGCATCTCAATCATATTATTATATTTAAAATATGCCTTTAACTTATGTAAAAATTAGTTAACTTATTATCAATGATCATCGAAGATTTGATTTTACGGTTGAAACTGAAGTTAAGACTTCGAAATACTTCATATTAAATTGATGAAAATAGAGAATAGATTAAATTGATGAAAACTTGAGGAGGGTAATTAATTATGCATAACAACATGGTGGGCCTTACCCTAACTAAAAAAAAAATCTTCCTAATTTCATAAAATAAACCAATAGAAATCTTTTAAAAGTTATTCCTTTTATAGTAAAGGAATTTTACGGTTGAATGCGACCATTTTTAACAAACGACTAGTTTTGGGACCCGTGAAACTCACGGGTTTATTGTTTTAGTTTTGTTATTTTTATCGTATTGTTAAGATTTGTCCGAATAATTAGTTTATCCATTTAAAAATATAAAGTCTTGAAATACATAAAAGTTAATTAATTAATGCATAATGTTTGATTATTATTTTTTTTTCTTTTTTTAGAATGATAAATTCTCTGTAAAAAGATTAATACATACTCGTACTTTTTAATTAAATTAGAGGGCTTTTTATCTTAATATTTGATTTCTTATTAATCATATATTTTTTAATAGTAGCATAGTTATGAAATTTAATAAATGTTAGTCTTAATATATCATCTATATCAATTTGTCAAAAATCTTAGATATGGCTTTTTAATAACACATGACATAGTAAGATACTTAGTATTGTCTTTTTAACATCGATGTTTAAAAGTGATGAACCTTGATTGATATGTATGTTTATCTTAAATTTGCTAATAATGGAATAAAATGATCAAAAGTCATAAAACGTATCCTCGATTGTTTATATTTTTTTATAGAGCCAAAGTTTGTAAGCAATAATTTTTTCTATCCTTATCGTCAATAGAATTGTATGTGTCACTAATATGTCTTCTATATATTCACATCAAATTAAGTGTATTAATGTTTTAGTTAATTAAATAATTTATTTATTTATTATGTAAGTTTCATTGTTGGGTTATGAAATATTCATCACATTTTCAAACTTCATCGTACACATTTGTTTTGTTCAAATTTAAGGGATATCGAGATTTGTGGTATTAATAGCATACTTAGTCTTGTCTTTTTATAATATTGTATAAATCAATAGATAACCAAGTTGATATTTTACAATATTGTATAGATAAATGAATAATCTAGTAATCAATATAGATAAATTATGTATTAACCAGTATAAAAATGACATGTGAATTAAAATTAAATGCTTTAAGTAGCCCTTTAACTATATTATTATAAGCATAAATATTAATAATAATGTACATTTTGCCATTATTCATGTCAATAAGATTTATTTTGTCCAACTTGTTAATATGATTGAGATCTTAGCAACTCCAATTTCATTCCATGAGAGCTATTTTTAAAAAGTAGTATGATGAATAAAAAATAACACATACACCAATAAAACTTACATTTTAAAGTTTATGAAATACTATTTTTTCATGAAACTAAAAATAATTGATCATTAACATTCGTGTTGTCAATCTCGTAGTTAGTTTATAATTAATATAGTATTGAGGAGAAAGGGGGAGTATTTGTTTAAGCAATTATCGTATTTCCTTCTTCATATAGTTCTCTTTCTCCAATGAACCATCCTTAAAAAAAATCTACTGAGCGATTAATAACAAACAAAATGGTGGAATTTGATTTATTTAATATTATTACTTCATGATTATATTAATTTAAATTTTCCCTTAAATAATAAATGAAATAGGACATTGAATAATAAAAATGTAAGTTGTTGAGCCAGGATATTTCCTGCCCGACCAGGAAATATAACAAGCAAGTCCAGCCAAACCAAGACACAAGCGTTAAGCAGGAAAGCCCAAAGGAGCACCAGGACAGGAATGTCTTCAAGGAGAAAGAACCAGGAATGGAGCAGTAGCAGTACAGGAACGACAGAAGCTGATTACTGTCCAAAAGGCAGATTAAAGCCCATAAAAGACAATCATATTACGAAGCATAAGAATTAGGTCAAGATAATAGTCGTTTAGAGGGAAGACATTGGAGAAACAGTCAAAGGAAAAAAGTAGCAATGGTTCCTACTTTCATGGGAGCGTGTGGATAGAGGAAAACCAACGACTAGGGCTGCTATATATAAAGATGAGAGGCAAGAAGGAATGGGACTAATCAAAAGAATAGAGAAAAAATACATAAAGTTATTAGCTTATCACATACAATTGTACCACAAATATTCAATCTTTATTTATTAGTCAAAATCATTCCTGGCTTGGTGCCCGTGGTTTTTTACCCAACTTCTAGGGTTTTTCCACGTACAAAATCAATTGTGTTCATCCTTGTTCTAAGTTTTAAATATTCCTTAATTCTTGTCCGTTTTTGTTAATCAGAACTAGATACCCTGTTTCAAAATTATTCCTGGTAGGGAAGCATTCACCGTGCAAATTCCTGCTAAAACAATTGGCGCCCACCGTGGGGCATCTAGTTCAAAATTCCTACAAAAAATTCTTCCTCCTAAAAATCTCTCAAAATGACCCAACTTACTATCGAGCAACAACTAGCAGACGCCAAAGCCCAGCTAGCAATCAGGCAAAAAATTGGAGAATCAGAGCAAGTCTTCGTAAAAAAAATTGGAGAATCAACCCTCTGGGTCCAAAAGAAGAATCTAGCCTGGAACTCCATTCTATTCCATTGTGAAAAACATTGACTTCTCGAGTTTTGATGTCCCCGGAAACAAAACCCCTGATTCAGGATTAGATGATGATGCTGAGATCAACAAAGAGTCGGATAGGACTGGAACGGCTATCATGATGGCTATGTTCCGGGAAATCCACAAGTTGCATCAGAAGATCGAAAACATTACAGGACTCCCGACCCCCCCTGGAAGAAGACAATCCTGAATGCTACGCTGACTCTCCCTTTGCGGATGAGATAGCCAAAGTAGACCTGCCCAATCCTGAATGCTACACTGACTCTCCCTTTACGGAAAAGGTGTCCATTCCAAAATGCGATACAGACACTGCAATTGAAGTCTTCAGGCAGGAGTATTGCCTGATAGTGATATCTAACCTAACCAGAGTACCTTGTCTAACCTTCGACAATGTGCAACAAGTAGCCCTAGGATATATCAGGCTGGAAGACTACCTGAACTTCAAAGTGGACTCATCCAGTGCCATGCATGATAAGTCAACTAGGAAAGCCACGAGCAACCGGGGAAACAACTCTAGGAGCACCCCATATTCCAGGCCAGAACACTCTAAAGTCAACGTGACCCAGGAATACCGAGGTAATTCTAATCTCCCCCATCTATTCGCGAGTATAACTTTTCTGTTGATATTGCAGGACTTATCAAATGCTTGGATAACCTTGGAGACGTGGTAAGATGGCCCAAGCAGTCTGAGAATCCCAGTTCCAGGAAGGACCCGTCCAGGTGGTGTGACTTCCACAATGATATAGGACATACAATAGAGGAATGCATAGGATTAAGAAGGCAGATAACCTACCTGCTGAAGAAAGGATACCTCAAAGATCTGATGCAACCAAAAGGCCGGAGTGATAATGCAACTAAATAAAGGAAGGATCCTCCCTCGGCTCCACCGATCTACGAGGTGAAGTTCATCAACGGAGGATCAGAGATTTGCAGCCTGACTAGCTCCGCAACAAAAAGAGTGGCTAGGGGTACCAAACTTAAACCCCCACCAGATCACTGTCACTCCCAGGAATCACCTTCGATGATACAGATTTACAGGGAGTGTCATATATGCACCATGACGGCCTAATTATCACCATGCAGCTTGGCACCGCAAAAGTATCCAGGATCCTGATAGATGGCGGTAGCTCAGTAAACTTGGTCATGATGGATGTCCTAAAAGCCGTGAAAATTGGAGAAGATCAGATCACCAGGAAATCCAGCGTCCTGGTAGGATTCAGTGGCGAGATCAAGAACACACTTGGGGAAATCAGCCTACCCACCTATGCAGAGGGTGTTGTATCCTATAAGAAATTTGGAGTCTTGGATTGCCTGTCATCGTACAATGCGATCCCAGGCAGACCATGGATACATAATGTGAAAGTCGTTCCCTCCACCGACCATCAATGCGTGAAAATCCCAACTGACTGGGGATAGCGACCATTCTAGGGGAGCAAAAGGTTGCTCAGGAATGCTACATAGCAGCCCTCAAGCCGTCCGTGGCAGGTAAGTCCCATGCCTAGCAATTACAGTACCCTGTCAGGAATGCCTATGTAGCAGACTCGCAAATGGAAACAGATGAGGTAATCTTAAATCCTGAGCATCCTGATAGGATAGTACTGGTGGGATCAGATGTTCCTAATTCCATTAGGCCTAAACTTATTGACATTCTTAAGAGTAATGAATCTTGCTTTGTTTGGTCTCATTTAGATATGACTGGTATAGATGCTAGTGTTATTACTCATAAGCTCAATATTGACACATCTTTCAAGCCAGTGCAGCAAAAGCGACGCAAATTCGCTGCTGAGCGCAATGAGATAATCAATGAAGAAGTAGACAAACTCATAGAAATGGGAATTATCAGGGAAGTCATGTACCCTAGATGGCTGGCCAATGTGGCGGTAATGCATAAGAAAAATGACAAGTGGAGGGTTTGTGTCGATTATACTGATCCAAACAAAGCCTGCCCAAAGGATCCATTTACACTACCACACATAGATGTTATAGTGGATGGAACAACTGGACACGAAGTGCTAACCTTCATGGATGCTTTCAGTGGATTCAATCAAATCAAAATGCATCCGGCTGACCAGGAGAACACTGCCTTCATTACTGATAGAGGTATATATTGCTATACTGATATGCCCTTCGGTTTGAAAAATGCAGGTGCAACATACCAACACCTGGTGAACACTATGTTCAAAGAGAAAATAGGAGATACAATGGAAGTATACATAGATGACATGGTAGTCAAGTCCAAGGAAGCTGAGGACCATGTAAAAGACCTGGCAGGAGCTTTTCAAATCTTGGAACAATACAACATGAAGCTCAATCCATCAAAATGTCACTTCGGAGTATCGACAGGAAAATTCCTGGGGTATATGTGTAACATCCCTTATTTTCGTAAACCTTATTTTAAATTAATTAAAGTATTTTTTGGAATTTAATAATATTTTATTTAAATTCGTAAACTCATATTTTAGAAATATCGTGTAAATTCCGTCTTGAGATTTATTTAATCTTGAGATGTAATATAATTCCTTGGCATTTCCCGTTTACAAATATTCCCGAACATTTTATTTAAAACCCGTCTCAATTTACTTGTACTTAAAAGAAAATAGAGGAAGGAGGCTTCCTAGCCCTTTCCTTACCACCTTCTTTCTTGTTCTCCAAGTGAGAAAAATAAGAATTAGGAAACTCATTTTCTCATCTTAAATAAAATCTCCAATTCACAAATCTTCTCATAAAATCTTCATTTATTAACGGAATCTAGCGATTCTTGCACCTATAGATTCGTGAGATCGTCCTCGTCGTTTTAAGGTAATCATTTTTGTATTAGGGTTCGACCGATTTCAGGGCTGTTCCGCCCTAGCTCAAAATTCGTGCCTCCTTACATTGTTTTTGTTGTTTTAGGCGGTGCTTGTGTCAACCCGGAAGAAGGCTTGGCGATTGTTGAAGTGGAGCTTGAGGATTCGCTAAGTAAAGGTGACAATAATGAGAAACTCGGCCTATGTCATATATTAGCATGCTATGTGATTTTATTGTGTTTATATGAAGTTAGTGAAGCTAATGGTTATGATGAACTATAAGGATGTTAGTAATCTGTTTATTATGTTAATTTCATGCTGAATTTCACATGTTGGATGTTCATTTTGTATAAACATAAGATGGGTGGAAATATGATGAGATTGGGTTAATGATTATGAAAGGTGTGGTTTAGATTGATTAAGGTGTATTTCATATGATTGGGAATTAGTAATACATGCTGGGTATGTTGTATTTTGGTTGGGATTCATGGTTTGGAAATGTTCTCATGAAGTTTGTTTGAATGGAAATGTGTCGATTTACATTCTCGCTGAACATGGGCTCTCAGCCGGTCAGCCGACCGGCGGCCGACCAGCCGGCTCAGGACCCCCTTTGAGTGAAAATTGGAAGTTGCTGAGGAAGGGTCCCCAGGGTGGACCGGCAGCCGGCCGACCGGCTGAGAGCCTTTCTCAGTGGCTTGTTTTGGGCGTTGTATGTGAGAGTCAAGGACCCTCAGACGGGCGACCGGCGGCCTATGGTCGGACCGGCTGAGAGCCCTAGTTAGTTGAATTTGCTTTATATCTTCGATTACTCAGATCGGATTTTATTGATTCCTTCTTCGTATGGTTTGTATGCGTGTTTGTGTCCAAAAGCTTTGGACGACACTTGTGCTGGGTTTGGAAATCGGTTTGAGGAGAAAGACCCCCCGGCCGGGTAACCGGAAGGGAAACCGTCTCTCGCCTCAAACGGTTTCCGAAGTTGGCTAAGTGTTGAATGGATGTATAAAAAAGATTATCGAATTACCATTTGAGTTTGTTTGTAGTCCAAGAAAGTGGACGATGTTGGAGCTAGTGTCCTCAACAGTTAGTGCGACAACACGTATAAATCTCTTAAAGAAACACAGGGTATACTTTGTATTTTAGCCAGTTGATTCACGTTTATCAATAACGGTTGACTTGCTAGAAAGTTTGACGTTATTGTCATACAGATGGCGGTAATCAACTGGTCCCTAAAAGTCACACCTAAAGGATGGAATCTGAGAGATATGATTAGATGAAAATGTAATCATATTGATACCCTATACGACTAAACGGTTAGTCAAAGTAAAGATGACATAATTATTTAATACTGATTAAATAATATTAGCTAAAACGAATTAAAATGTTAATTCGTAATTAAATATAAAATGTTATATTTAATTATGTGTAATGAAATTATTTAATAAAGATTAAATGATTTCATTAAATATAAAAGGTTATATTTATTTAGTGGATTATAAATATAAGATATTTATAAGATAAAACATTACACAAGAGAGATATAACCGATTCTATAAATATAGAATTTCGGTCTGAGCAATTATTAAGTTGTTCAGTTGTTATGAAGTGCTGTAGGTAGAACCAAATACTGATTTGGGGATTCCTAGTTGATGTCTAATAGCAAGGTTGTTTGCAGCTATAAATAGGACATTCACTCTGCACTTAAAGGGCACGAGTTATACGACATACATACTCCCTCTCTCTCTAGCTTTCATCTTACACAAAATTAAAGGTAATTTTGCAGTTTCTAGCTCTAGAAGGGGTATTTCTTGGAACATCATGGGTGCAACGATTAGGAGGATATCTGTTTTGATATTTGATCTTAGGCCTTTGCAAGGACAGAAGGTTATTCTTAATCCCAATCTTTTTATCTTGTTCTTCGTTTATGACTATAAATCGTACATTATAAATTTGTTATAATCCTGCATGTAAAACCCCTCGCGAAAGCGGAAATATAAACATACAAAAGTACTAAAAATGCAGCGGAATTAAAACTTTTTAACATAATTAAACATGCGAGGTGTTTTAACAAACTAAACATGCGGAAGATAAAACATAGATAAGTATATAAGTACTATACAAAAGCAGCCCGGGATAGCATATCCCTACAGGCACAAAAATATGGAAAACATAAAGCTAAGGTCTAGCTAACGAATTGGTAAAGTCATCGATGAAGGATCATCGCTCGCTAGCCTCAACGTAACCCCCTGAATAACAGCATCAAGTACCTACACACATACAACATGTGCGCCACAGTCAGTGGGGAGTGACTAGAGTTCTCATAGCCACCTAATGTCATACAACACAGAACATGTAAACAAGTATTATACTCCAACACAAACGATCATGTGAAGCATTTATCTCAACATCTCAATTTCCTATCATCATGCGAATACTATGCAAAGGCTCCCAACCAACTTCGGAAACTATTTGGAAGGAGAGCCGGTTTCCCTTCCGGTTACCCGGCCGGGGGGTCTTTCAATCCAAACCATTTACGAAACCAATTAAAGAGTCATCCAATGCCTTGGATGAACAACACTATAAACAAAGTAATATACTCATCACTATCAACATACATATCTGACACTGTACCAACTCTAGGCAAGCAGATGTACAACAGTAAGTATATAACACCATACCCCTACTCAGGCAAGTATATACCATCAGCAATATCAGACCATAACCCCAATCCTAGGCATGGAAGGATACAAATACACACTGCAAGGGAAACTCATATGGAGACTCCATTATACAACCCCGGCATAAATACATAGCCTCAGCAAATACAATCCACAAGTATAAACACACCTCAAAATACAAAGGCAAGCAAAGACTGTGACCTAATCCCAATCACAGCCCAATACAATATACCTCAAAATACAAAGGCAAGCAAAGACTGTGACCTAATCCCAATCACAGCCCCAATACAATATACCTCAAAATACAAAGGCAAGCAGAACTGTAACCTAGTCCAAATTACAGTTCCACCAAACATACCCCATAATACAAAGGCAACACAGAACTGTGACCTAATCCAAATCACAGCCCTACAATAATACACCTCAAAATACAAAGGCAAGCAAAACTGTAACCTAATCCAAATCACAGTTCTACCACAACATTTCACACCAAAACTATAACTTAATCCTAGTCATAGTTCCTAACTCCATTACAGAACTTACTCAATTCATAACTAGCTATGCAACGACGTATACTCAAACCAACACTTAATTGACCCCGGGAATTAAGCCGAGGGAGAGCCGGTTTCCCTTTCGGTTGCCCGACCGGGGGGTCTCTATCCTCACTCTATTCCCGAACCCAATATAGTGCCGCCCGAACCTCGGGGACCTTAAACAAGCATACGAAGCATACGAAAAAGGAATCAATACAATCCGACTTGAAATTCATAAGTTATGAAGCAAATAATACTAACAGGGGCTCTCAGCCGGTTGGCCACAGGCGGCCGGTCAACCGGCTGAGAGTCCTTACTCTCTAGCCGACACAACAAAAAACAACATTAAGGGTCTCCCAGCCGGCCGGCCGGCTGCCGGTCCACCGGCTGGGGACTCTTTCTCCTTCTCGCAAAAACACACGAAAAACACAAAAGGGGGCTCCCAGCCGGCCGGCCGGCTGCCGGTCCACCGGCTGGGGACCCTTTTCCAAATTTTCCCGCAAAGACAGCATACCACAAATGGGGCTCTGAGCCGGCTGGTCGGCCGCCGGTCGGTCGACCGGCTCAGAGTCCCTGAACCACGAAATCGCATAAATCGACATTGAAATCATTCCCAATCCTTTACCAATCCTTCCTATACATGTTTCCAAGCAATAATTCGACAATCCCAGCATGTTTACCACATCAAATAAACATATGAACATGTATCCAAACTATTATTCCGTAACTTAACAACAAAATCACAAATTAAACCGGTCTTAACATGTATACACTTTAAATCTCATTCCTCATCAAATTCATCAATAAAACTTCATAAAATCAGTTTATAAAACATTATAAGAACATTAGGAACTCAAAGATTGTCTAACATTCATCAAAACATATCAACAATCACATAAAGTGCTAATTTAGACAAAAGGCCGAGTTTCTCATTATCGTCACCTTTACTCCGCGAATGTACCGGTTTACTCTTCAAGGATCACAAGCTCTTCCTTTGGGTTGTTATTAGCTCCACCTTCAAGCACAAAAACACGGATTAAAGGGTAATTTCGTGATTAGGGAATAACAGCCCCGAAATGAAGTTTCACGAAATTGAAAATGAAAGTGATAGAAAGATCATAAATCTCGCAAGGACTCCGAATATGTAACTTTTACCTTGATTTGATGAACAGATGATGAAGAATTAACCAAAAGGAGATGAGGATTAAGGAGGTTTTAAGAAGATGAAGTTTACTGTATTCTTATTTGAGGTTGAAGGATTAAATCGACATATTTGGGTTTAAGGGGTTTATAAGTTGTCCTTTCACCTTTATTGAGTCGGGTTTACTCTATTCAAGCGAAACGGAAAAAGTGAAGCGGTTTGATATAAAATGAACAAGGCATCTTAAGCTTAAACGATTTTTAAGACGAACTTAACGGAAATCTTAAAAACGTAAATTACAATTATTATTAAATTATTATTGAATTCCGTAAATTACTTTATTTTAAGAAGACATTCCTTTACAAAAAAAATACGGGATGTTACACTGCATATAAAGAATTGGGATTATATACAGATATTTTCCCACAAGTGCTATCAGAGCCTAAGGCTTACAAATTTTATTTTTGTATGATTTTCATAAACGTTTTGAGAAAATTTAAAGAAAAAAAAATAAAAACAGCCGTGTATGTTTGTAGCCGAGACAAATTTTTCTGTTCGTCGCTTTCCTTTTTGATTTATTGTTGTTGTTGTCTTAAACAGTTAAAATAACAAAATAATAAATTTGTTGATGTTTTAATTCAATAAATATTGAATTAAAACGTGAAAGGAAATCGTCTCACATGTTCTTGAATTACATAATTTGCTAAAGGATCGATCCCACCATAATCTTGATATTCGTCTTAAAAGGTTAATTTGAATGATTAAGATTACAACAATATCTAATAAAGATTAGAATTTTGTAGGTTATCGATCTCGTAATTAGCAACCCGACATTAGTTATTCAAGTTCTTGTGTGTTTTTAAAGAAAAAACAAATAAATTTAAAAAAAAAAACAGATTTGCGTGTTTCAGGCTGGAAACAACAATTTTTGCGACGTTTTGGGGCTGACGCATGGTTAGCGACAGTTTTTTTTGTTTTGCAGCAGTTTTAAAGTTTGATCATCAGCGATTAAAAGTGTTGCGAATCAGTTTTTCAGCGTTTTTCTATATGCGTCGTTCACTGTTTTTGGCGTTTTAAAAAGTGTCGTTTAGTGTTTTTAAAAGCGTCAGAAAATCTGTTACTGCTTGATTTTGCCGCGCTTTTCTGGAAATTTGCGACGCTTTGTGTGTTTTCAGCGTTTTTAAGCGCTGGAAGTCTGTTTTTGTTGTTTTTTTTCTCTTCTTTTTCTTCTTTTGTCTCGGCTTTTCTTTTTAAATCGCTGGCTGTTTTTCGTGTTTTTTTTTTATTATACATTATATTGATAATGTGCAATTTTTGGGTGAAAAGTTCACTAGTTTTGATACCTAATTATTTTAAAACGGTTTAAAATAATGTTGGATTAATTCATATTATACGATAATATGAATATGTTTGTTTGATTAAAATTATGAGATTAATTTCGGAATTATCACATAATTTAAATCATTAGTTGGTGGTTTGGATAAATTATTCTACATAATTACGGAATTATGTCTTGAAAGATTAATTTAATTAGTATCATGCATTCTATATATTATATTGTTGAATGAATGAATGGATTTATTTACGCTTTTGCAATCAGTTGTATTTTGTAATACTTAGTGTGGCCTTAGTAAATTATGTTTTCGTAATGAAGGAAACATAATTTGTGATGTATTTATGAGATCTCGAATCTCCCTTGTGTAATATTTTTTTTTTACGTTTTTGGGAATTAGAATGTAATAATAGGATTTTATTATGTAATTCTTCCAATGTAAATAAGAAGACCAAGACGGAGATCGGATTGCTCACTCCCAATACATCACCAAGAAGGAACATCAAGACAAGACAAGCTTCCAGGGTCCATTGCTGAATGGATTCCAAGTTGTATTTTTGTTCTTTTTGGTAGGATAGGCCACACTAGGACTTGCTTTATTTTCGTTTTGTTTTTCATTCACATGTTTGTTTTGCATCATTTTTCCGCCTAAACCAAACCACCTGAATTGCATGAAAATTGACTCATATAGTATGTATGCTAGTCTGTGTCGACATAAAGATGTCACACGTTTTTCCCTTAAAGTCATCACCTTAGTTTATTCATTCTCGCATGCTAGATATTTGTTCACTTAAATGAATTAAATTTAAAGATGATGGGATCTTCCTCTATAACCTAAAATTGAGATTAGTCTTTTATAAGTCAAATTACTATGAATCCCTTCTTCGTCGCCAGGCATATAGGACCTTACTCTCCATATGACCCCTTCTACGTTGGGTAAGTAGTAGCTGTTGACTTATTTTACCTCAACATCATGACCCTCGTACGATCCTGTGGTTATGGTGGACTAAAGATAGAATTTACAGAAATTTATCGACCAAGAATTCTAAATGTAGAATTAGCCAAGAGGTTGGCTTATCAATTTACTGAAATTGAGTCGTCGGATCGTTTATATAGTTCTTGAGGAAGATCAATTATATAAATGCTAAAGTCCTCGCATTAAACTGTTTTTGCTAGACTATTTACAAAACGATGGTATGCTTATTATGTTTTAATTTCTTCTTTACAGCGTAGAATTCACCTAAACAAAACAATAATACTACAAATACTATGGCTGGTCATAATGATGCCCCTATGCCTCGTGCCACACTAAGAAAAGAATCCTGGCTGAAGGCTTTCATGGACCACATGAATCAGTCCACGCGACAGAAAAATGATGGGTCCAACTTTGCGGACTGGGAAGCTGCATTACGGAATGCAGCTGTAGCTGATGGTAAGCTCAAGTATTTAACTGAGCCTTTACCACCTAACCCAGGCCCCACTGCTAGACCTAACGTATCACAAGCTTATAGTGATTTCGTTATGGAAGCGGGTGCGATAAAGAACGTACTCATTTTTGCAATGAAACCCAATTTGCAAAGACGCTTCATTTCCCATGGTGCAAATAAGATTTTCACCACGCTCATAAAAGAATTCTCAAAAGCACCGAGAATCGTTTCATATGAGCACACCTGTCGCTTCTTCGAATACAGAATGGCGCTATATCTCCATTTGATTATGAATCATTTGGCACATGTGAATCATGTCTCATAGGCAAAATGACTCGTATTTCCTTCAAAGGTGTTGGAATGCGCGCTGCTGACCTATTAGGCCTCGTACATAGAGATGTATCTGGACCTATGTCAATCACCGCACGAGACGGCTATAGATATTTCATCACTTTCACGGACAATTTAAGTAGATACGGATATGTCTACTTAATGAAGCATAAAAGTGAATCCTTTGAAAAGTTCAAGGAATTCCAGGCGAAGGTTGAAAACCAACTGGATAGAAAGATTAAAGCACTACGATCAGATCGTGGTGGTGAATATCTTTCGCACGAGTTTGATCAACACCTTAAAGACCGTGGTATTGTACTACAGTTAACTCCACCTGGAACACCACAATTAAATGGTGTGTCCGAACGGAGAAATCAAACACTATTAGATATGGTTCGATCCATGATGAGTCACACAGTTGTGTCGGATTCATTATGGGGCTTTGCTCTATTATCAGCTGCTCTTATACTTAACCGAAGTCCATCTAAAGCTGTTGACAAGACTCCATATGAGATATGGAAGGGAACCGTCCCTAACTTGTCCTTTATTCGGGTTTGGGGCTGCGAGGCTTATGTCAAGTGGAGACACTAGGATAAGCTTGGCCCGCGATCGGTCAAGACATACTTTATTGGTTATCCAAAAGGAATGTTTGGTCATTACTTCTATTCGCCTACCGAACACCGCGGTTTTGTTGCGGCTAGTGCGAAGTTCTTAGAGAAAGAATTTCTCGAGAATAAGACAAGTAATAGAACCTTCGATCTGTCGGAGATTCAAGAACCAACTACTGAGCAACCAATGGAGGAAACCGTTCCTTCATCTTCTGTTGCAGTCAGTATTCCTGAGGAACCCAGAAGGTCGGGTAGACACTCCATTCCTCCAGATAGATACATCGGTATAATCGAGGAACTTGACGGAGTTGACGTTTTTCTCTTAGAGAGTAACGAACCCGTGACCTATAAAGGTGCCATGACCTGTTCCGACTCAAAGCTATGGCTTAATGCCATGCAATCCGAAATGGACTCCATGTATGAGAATGACGTATGGGAGTTGGTTGATTTGCCTAATAAGGTACGACCTCTACAGTGCAAATGGCTTTATAAGATAAAGCGCTCCATCGAGGGACAACCAGACACCTATAAGGCACGACTAGTGGCAAAAGGTTTCACTCAAGTGCAAGGGTTGCGCTATGATGAGATTTTTGCACCCGTAGTCATGCTGCGTTCCATTCGGATTATCTTAGCGATTGCTGCATTTCATGACTACGAAATATGGCAAATGGATGTGAAAACCGCCTTCTTAAACAGTTATTTGGAGGAGGACTTGTACATGGTACAACCCGTAGGTTTCACAGATCCTAAAAATCCTAAGAAAGTGTGCAAGCTTAAGCGAAGTGTGCAAGCTTAAGCGTTCCATTTATGGACTTAAGCAAGCATCTAGGAGTTGGAATCATCGCTTCGACCAAGTGATAAAAAGGAATGGTTTTATTCGATCAGTCGAAGAACCATGCTTATATATCAAGTCGAGTGGGAGTAAGATCGTCTTTCTGGTGTTGTATGTCGACGATATACTCTTGATCGGAAATGACATCCCTCTCTTATCTTCGGTTAAAGTATGGTTAAAGAACCATTTCCAGATGAAAGATCTGGGTGAGGCACAATGTATATTGGGGATCCGTATCTATAGAGATAGATCACGGCGGATGTTATCACTGAGTCAGGAGTCTTATATAGATAAGATTCTTGACAGATTCAGCGCATGAGTCGCATTCCTTATGCGTCAGCTATAAGATCGATCATGTATGTCATGATATGCACACATCCAGACGTGGCATATGCTTTGAGTATGACGAGTCGGTACCAAGGCAATCCAGGTGAACCACACTAGATGGCTGTGAAAAACATTCTTAAGTACCTACGGAGGACTAAAGATTGGGTATTGACTTATGGTGGAGGCACTGAGCTTTGCGCAAACGGTTACGCAAATGCTAGCTTCCAAACGGATCGAGATGACTCGAAATCTCAGTCTGGATTCGTTTTTACTCTTAATGGCGCTGCTGTCAGTTGGAAAAGCTCCAAGCAGAGTATTATTGCAGATTCTACTACTGAGTAAAAGGAGACAGTGATAGACAAGATTGCGACAAATGACAACATCGCAGATCCTCTCACTAAACCATTAAGACATGATAAACATGAAAGGCACGTTATTTCAATGGGAATTAAACGTGTTCCTGAGTTGTATTAGTACTTTTGTGAATTGGATATTGTATCTATTTCATATACTATTTATAACACCATCGATTTTGTTTTATATATTGTTTTTCATGTGGATTGTACTGACAACATTGAACACCACAAAGTGAACTGAATTACATTATATTTATTTTGTCCGTAATCGCCTACACGAGCTGATAACTCTGGCAATTATTTTGTGACGTCGATTGATGGTGGGTTCAATACACCATAAGTCAAACCGTTGACTGATCGATCACAGATACAAGATTATAACGATAACTCGTAGGACAATTTTCGTGACGACGCAATGGAGTCCTAAATGTTATTGAACATTCGGTGCCGGGTCGTGGATAGGACGTCCATCGTGTTCCTTGAGTCGATTCTTTTGACTGTCGACTGTTTCTTGAGATAAAGGGCAGTTTTGGGTGACTTTGATTTCTTTCTCACTAGCTGACCGTAACTGGGGCTAAGCAGATTTTTTTTGGGTCATTTCATACTGTGCTTACATCTGCAAGATTCGAGTTGAAGGAAATATCCACCCCTCATCAGGTTTTAATATTTCTCAGGGCCACTCGAGGAGTAGTAACTGAAATGCTTGGCCAAGCTCGAATAATGATTCGTTATCAGTTGAGTTACTCTCTAGTCGGGAAAACCACTCTTGATACAGATCGCTTGTAAAATACGACCTTTGTGAATACATATTTGCAAATTGTTTTACATTGAGTGGGAGAAATTTAATTGGATATGAGAATCGGTTATCGCACATACACTTGTACGGACAAGTGGGAGATTGTTGAAGCTAGTGTCCTCAACAGTTAGTGCGACAACACGTATAAATCTCTTAAAGGAACACAGGGTATACATTGTATTTTAGCCAGTTTATTCACGTTTATCAATAACGGTTGGCTTGCTAGAAAGTTTTACGTTATTGTCATACAGATGGCGGTAATCAACTGGTCCCTAAAAGTCACACCTAAAGGATGGAATCTGAGAGATATGATTAGATGAAAATGTAATCATATTGATACCCTATACGACTAAACAGTTAGTCAAAGTAAAGATGACATAATTATTTAATACTGATTAAATAATATTAGCTAAGACGAATTAAAATGTTAATTCGTAATTAAATATAAAATGTTATATTTAATTATGTGTAATGAAATTATTTAATAAAGATTAAATGATTTCATTAAATATAAAAGGTTATATTTAATTAGTGGATTATAAATATAAGATATTTATAAGATAAAACATTACACAAGAGAGATATAACCGATTCTATAAAAATAGAATTTCGGTCTGAGCAATTATTAAGTTGTTCAGTTGTTATAAAGTGCTGTAGGTAGAACCAAATACTGATTTGGGGAATCCTAGTTGATGTCTAATAGCAAGGTTGTTTGGAGCTATAAATAGGACATTCACTCTGCACTTAAAGGGCACGAGTTATACGACATACATACTCCTTCTCTCTCTAGCTTTCATCTTACACAAAATTAAAGGTAATTTTGCAGTTTCTAGCTCTAGAAGGGGTATTTCTTGGAACATCTTGGGTGCAACGATTAGGAGGATATCTGTTTTGATATCTGATCTTAGGCCTTTGCAAGGACAGAAGGTTATTCTTAATCCCAATCTTTGTATCTTGTTCTTCGTTTATGACTATAAATCGTACATTATAAATTTGTTATAATCCTGCATATAAAGAATTGGGATTATATACAGATATTTTCCCACAGACGACTCTTACACTGGGTTCGGAAATTGGTTTGAGGAGAAAAACCCCCCCGACCGGGCAACCGGCTCTCACCTCAAATAGTTTCCAAAATCAGTTAAGGGTTGGATAAAGTTTTAGAAATGGAATAGTAGAACTATTGATTGAGTTTAAGTCACTGTTTTATTGTGTTTCATAAGTATACTACATCTTGGGGTGATGTGTTGTGTATGCATGTGGAGGTTATACTGTGAGCTGTTATATGACTCTTGTTCTCACCTTGACTGTGTTATGTCTTGGTATGACCGTTGATAGGTGTTCCGGTCAGGTTTCAGATTGTCCGCCCGACTTAGAGGGTATCTCGTTCCTAGCTAGTTCGAGTCTTGGAGGTGTCTTTGGACACTTGTCGAATCGAGGAAGGTTTATACCTCGAGAGTCTGGCCAGATTTAGACTAGGACCGTAGATTGGTTTGTCGTCCTACCAGGGGATTGTATTCGGTGAGACTAAGTAGACTTGTTGTTGTCGTATAATGGAGTTGTCATATGCCATCTTCCATGTAGTGATGATTGTTACGTCTAACTTGCCCGCGTTATGGTACAGTGTTAGATACTACTGAATTTGTGCTATGCTTAGGTTATGACTTGAGTTGACTGTTGAACCTTCATAGTTTGTGTAATGCATGTATGCTTGTACGAATTGTATATATATATATATATATGAGTAAGCATGAAGTCGTTGGATGTAAATGAATATTATGATGGCGGTTTATGAGTAGTGTACTTCACATGATGATATTTATGTTGGAGTATACATGTTTGATTATGTGAATATGTGTTATGTGTGTATGACAATAGGTGGCTAGGATCATCTCTAGTCACTCCTCAATAATGACTGTGGCGTACATGTTTTCATGTATGTAGGTTGCTGTTTGTAGGGGGTTACGTTGAGGCTAGCGAGCGATGATCCTTCATCGAATGACATTACCTTATCGTGTAGCTAGACCTTCTTTGACATTTCGTTTTGCGCCTGTAGGGATATCCTATCTCGGGCTTGGTTTTGTATTTAATACTTATTACTTATCTATGCTTTATTTCTTCCGCATCTTTGGTTATTGTAATTCACCTCATATACTAGTTAAGAATGTTTAAAGTTTTAATTCCGCGCAAAAATTGCATGCTTTTATATATTTTACTTTCCGCTGCCGCGAGGGGTTTTACAATATGGTCACCAAACGAGGCATTGAAGCCAGTCCTGAACAAATACGAGCAATATTGGAACTGGAACCTGTTGGAGTAAATGTCCTCCACAGTGTGTGATTATTTGAGTAAATCTTTTACAAGATCACGCAGGGATACTTAGTATATTAATCAGTTGATTAACGTTTATCGGTAACGATTGGCTCACTAGAAGTTTGACGTTACTGTCATGTGATGGCGATAATCAGCTGATCTCTAAAGGTCACACCTATAGGATAGTACTGAGAAATGTGATTATATATTAATATAACTAGTTTTTGGACCCGTGAAAAATCACGGGTTTTTTTTTTTCTTTTTTTTTTTTTCTTTTTTTTTTTCCTGTTTTTGGTTGTTTTCTGTGGTATCTTGATCATATTTTTTGGAGCTTTTATTACTTGCTTTATGTTTGTGTTCTATTTTTTTATTTGTATATTCTATTCTATTATTTTATCTTTATTTATTTTTTGTTAGCGAGTCAATCCGTTTTCGACAGTAAGGCGTTTCAACTATGTTGCATTTTTTGGGTAATTCCAGAACTATATTTCTACATATTAGCCAAAAGGCTTTTCTTAAGTGTACGATTGGGGTATATTTCTCTTGTTGAAGTTTCTAAACGTTTTTATCCGTTTTAAAAGAAATATGTTCTTATTTGAAAAGGTAAAAACTTTATAATAGGACTTAGTCCTCTCTCAGCACTCCTCACCGAGCGGTTATCCCAATTTAAGGTTTCTGATATCCAGTTCTGAAAACCAATCGCAATTCTAAAAATAGCAATAAGATATGGGTTTATATTGTTGTTGTTCCTTCACATTTCTTCGTTCCCAATTCGTTCTCAATTGTTCCTGTGAATAATGCTCACCAACGAAGTAGTCCGAAGTCTGGTCATCGCAAAGGAAATACAATCATCCATTGCATTACACACCGATTGAAGAATGCCATTTGAGTCCATTTTTTTGGTGATATGCATCCAGTTGGCCCAAAAATTGATATCCTTTTGTTTGTATTTGTCCTCCATTCGCCAATTAGGGTTTTGTATTTTGTTGATTAGGGTTTACCTTAGTCAATTATTTTGTATGTTTTTCAAGTTTGGTTGGTCTGATAAATTAGGGTTGTTGATTTTTGTTTAGTTTCTTTATTTTTTGTGATTAATCCGGTTTTTTTTGTTTTTCTTTTGTAAATCAGATATTACCATTCTGTTATGGAGTTCGTAATTTCCAATTGGCCTTTGTTGTTTTCGTGTCTTTCTTGTTTTCTGATTGTGATTGATAGATAGCTGTAGTTCCTTATATGCTCACTGTTTATTAGTAGTTGTGTAATCATCTGTTACATATACTGGACTTATAGTGTAACATTTTTTTTCAATCTAGCTATCTAAGTAGTGGCATATTTTTGTTGTCTTTATGATTTTCAATCCCCTGCTTCATTTCCCTCGTTCTCCTTGGTTGTTGTGTTGCTGGTTGTTTCTTTTATTTTGTCCAACATATACTCTGTTCCTTCTTTGGGGTTTTCGTTGTGTTTTCCAGTGAGAGTTTGTTGTCGCTTGTTTGTTTCCCAATTGTTTTCCATTGGCTGCATTGTTGTTCGGCTCATGTTGTTCCTGTCACATATTTTAAATTTTATTGTTTTGTTTCTTTGGTATTTTGTGTGTTTTGAAATTCTGCTTACATTTGTACTTACTCTTCGGTGTTCTTCCTTTTGTGGGCTCTTTGTGCTTCTGGTTCCATATTTTTTTGGGTCTCTCTTTCATTGGTATTCTCCTCTGCTGCATTTTTGTCTTCCTACTTTTGTTGATAATTTTTTTAGTTTGAGTCGGCTTTCTTTCGTATGTGTTAGTGTAATTTTTTTGATGGTCTTACCCCTGAGTCTTGCGCGGTCAAGTATGTTTTGACGACCTTCAACTCTCTTGTGTCTCCATAGCCTTTGCTTCCAATCATGACCTTGAATGTGTATCGTTTTCCTACGCAGTTTTGTAGTATGTCGTATACTTTTTCCTTTCCTTTCTCCTGCATTTTTTGAGCGTGTTAAATGATTTTGTGTTGGCCTCATTTTTCATGTTGATATTAGTAGTTTACCTTTTCGTAGATTTCCATCACTTTTGCTATTGGCTTTTCGATAACCTTCTCTGCCTCTTTATCGAACATGACGATGATTGCTTCAGTTTTCCCGTCATCTAGTGTTGCTAGTATTCTGTACCTGTAGTAATTTTTTGGTTAGGTTTTTGTTTTTCTAATTAATCTAAAGGTTTTGTTTTTACCTTTGTGTTGGGTATGGTATCTCCTCTACGCATTTAGGGCAGAAGTTGTCGGCGTCAAGTCCTTTCCTACATGTAGGGCATGAGATATATCTCCATTCCACATCTGTGCGTACTCCTGATATGACTCCTTCGCAGGTGTATGTTTGTTTCTGTGTTTTTGTTAGTGGGTTACAGTTTTTTTTCATTGTTTTGTAATTTTTTTTGTATGGAAAGTTAGCTTACCAGATCAGTGTCTTCCATTTTGGTGAGCTCCGTTAAGGTCTTCATTTTGGCGAGCATAACGTCTTCACTTTGTTGTTGTGTGTTGTTCTCTAGCTGGTGTACTGGTCTTGGGGTCGTCAGCCTCTTTCATTTAGTAATTATTTTTGGTTACTTATTATTTGTGATAATTTTTTTTTTGATTTTATTAGTTTTACTGTTACCTTTCGAGTAGTTGCATTGCTTCAGGTATATCCAAGTTTATGTAGATCTTCGTGCCATATGTGCTTTTTAGTTGATACTCGTTTGCATATATATGAGTAAGCATGAAGTCGTTGGATGTAAATGAATATTATGATGGCGGTTTATGAGTAGTGTACTTCACATGATGATATTTATGTTGGAGTATACATGTTTGATTATGTGAATATGTGTTATGTGTGTATGACAATAGGTGGCTAGGATCATCTCTAGTCACTCCTCAATGACTGTGGCGTACATGTTTTCATGTATGTAGGTTGCTGTTTGTAGGGGGTTATGTTGAGGCTAGCGAGCGATGATCCTTCATCGAATGACATTACCTTATCGTGTAGCTAGACCTTCTTTGACATTTCGTTTTGCGCCCGTAGGGATATCCTATCTCGGGCTTGGTTTTGTATTTAATACTTATTACTTATCTATGTTTTATTTCTTCCGCATCTTTGGTTATTGTAATTCACCTCATATACTAGTTAAGAATGTTTAAAGTTTTAATTCCGCGCAAAAATTGCATGCTTTTATATATTTTACTTTCCGCTGCCGCGAGGGGTTTTACAATATGGTCACCAAACGAGGCATTGAAGCCAGTCCTGAACAAATACGAGCAATATTGGAACTGGAACCTGTTGGAGTAAATGTCCTCCACTGTAACACCCCCATTTATTTAAGGGCCTGTACTAGGACTCCCTAGATAAATAAGGATGTTACCATCTCGGTTTTCCGAGGCAGTAGATACAAAGGAAGATAAACAGTACTTTAAATTGATAAGTTATCTCAAAGAACAAGTTTATACAACTGAATTAATGTCTTGATAAAACAAAGTACAACTCATAAGTAACTACTATGGTGATCTAGACTCTAGGCAGGTCCGGATCCAAGCTTCTCTCTTCCCCTAGCTCCCATAGTCTCAACACCTGTCAATCTGCTCCCCAATAATTGGTTCATCACAGGTGATCATGAATACACAGGATCAACCACGAGGTTGAGTAGAGAAAAACTGTAAACAAACCACATTACTATAAATAGAAAGTCGAACTTCTCCGCTCCGAACCACAAGCCCCATAGTTCTCCACACCAAACACAGACCCTTTATCTCCGCACCAATCACAGACCCTTATCTCCGCACCAGTCACAGACCCTTTATCTCCGCACCAATCACAGAATGATATAAACAGCACAATATGCCAATCACATGATATTAGGTAACAAACATGCTTATAATCAAATAAGAACAGATTACACATCCATATTTATCAGTATTTCCCCTACCTCGAAGCTGTAGAAGAAAATGGTAACTGAGCAACTGCGTCTAAAAGTGTTTCACGCGAAAACTTCCACCTAAACATATATTATTTAATTAATAAACTCCCTAATTCTCGTAATACGTGTACACATTCTATTTATAGAAACTTCCTATATTTAGAAAGCTTCCAACAACCGAGGTTACCCAAAATAACAACTTTCTAAATATAGTAGCTTCTAAAAATAGTAACTTCCAAAAATGGTAACTTGGGTTTGAAATTCAAATTATTTAAAATGTGCATAAATACCATATCTTACAATAAATCCCAAAATAATTTCCCTTAATATCCATAATATCTTTACTTAGTAAACATAATATTACCATAAATAAATAAATAAATAAATAATAATAATAATAATAATAATAACAATATACCAATAATACTAATACTACACCCTACACGACCCAACTCACGACTCACCCACAAAACCATCTCCTAACACCGCCGTTGTCCTACCACGACCACCAACCACCACGGACCCGCGCACCCAGAACCACCAACAACCCCGGCGACCATTGGCAACCAGGTCGCCGGCCACCGGTGGGTTGAACCAACCCCACAACTCGCCTGAAAACCTCACGACAACACCTCGGCAGGCCCACATTGATGCCCCTGTCGACGGCCCACCAGACCCGACCACCACTCACGACTGCCACCTACACACTCCCTGAACACCAGAAACCTAACCACGGTGGTACCACCGCGTCGACCTCCCTCGAGTCAACGGTGGTACCATCCCCCAAACCACACCTGTGCATTCATACAACGAAACCAGCACCAGACAGAGGGAACGAATCCCCCTGTCGACACCACCTCCGTCGCCTGAATCCACCGTTCCTTCCACCATGACGGACCCCTGACTACAAACTAACTCCTTGACCCATGACCCGTACTAACAAGCACGAAACAAGACTCAACCCACACCCTAAACAAACACAGACGTGAACACAAAGAAAACACGAACCCAGAACTTAACCCAGACTCGTAACAACCACCCTTTTTCCGCCACCCTTACCACCAACGACCACCAGAGACTACTCTATAAGCAAACACCACGTGACATACTATAAAATTATACAAAACGAATAAAGATTAGAGGTTTAACAAACGATTACCCAGGTGACTAAAACCACAGACCAAAACAGAAAATCATGGTGGCGTGTGAGACATACCCGTTTCTCCGTCAAAACGAACCACCGTGCTCCCACCCTAGACCACCGTGTTTAGTCTGATTCTCTTCTCTGGTGTACCGGCTATGTTTGTGTGTCGTTTGAATTGAGATTAGGGTAGAGATTAGGTCTGGGAAAGGGTTAAAATATGACGGTAGAGAGGCTGCTCAAGTAGGGTTTATGTGTTTGCTTACTTAGTTTAGCCGTGGGCTTGGGTGATGGCACACATCCCAAAGCCCACCCAACGTACCAGGTAGTCTAAGGATCGAATCCTCACAACAACATTGCTCAATTTAAACGTTACTAAAAATATAAATATATGAAACCGTAAAACAACCAAGCTATCGATGCGAAAACCTTAATTATCGAGACTCAATTTTTCGAGGTATTACATCCACAGTGTGTGATTATTTGAGTAAATCTTTTACAAGATCACCCAGGGATACTTAGTATATTAATCAGTTGATTAACGTTTATCGGTAACAATTGGCTCACTAGAAGTTTGATGTTACTGTCATATGATGGCGATAATCAGCTGATCCCTAAAGGTCACACCTATAGGATAGTACTGAGAAATGTGATTATATATTAATATAATTAGTTTTTGGACCCGTGAAAAATCACGGGTTTTTTCTTTTGTGTTACTTTTTTTGTTCCTTTTTTTTTTTTTTTTTTTTTTTTTTTTTTTTTTTTTTCCTGTTTTTGGTTGTTTTCTGTGGTATCTTGATCATATTTTTTGGGGCTTTTATTACTTGCTGTATGTTTGTGTTCTAGATTTTTATTTGTATATTCTATTCTATTATTTTATCTTTATTTATTTTTTGTTAGCGAGTCAATCCGTTTTCGACAGTAAGGCGTTTCAACTATGTTGCATTTTTTGGGTAAGTCCAGAACTGTAACACCCCCATTTATTTAAGGGCCTGAACTAGGACTCCTCAGATAAATAAGGGTGTTACCATCTCGGTTTCCCGAGGCAGTAGATACAAAGGAAAGATAAACAGTACTTTAATTAGATAAAGATAACTCAAATAACGAGTTTATACAACCGAATTATAAAAACTATTTTGGTGAAACAAAAGTACAACTCGTAAGGAAAACTACTATGGTGATCTAGACTCTAAGCAGGTCCGGATCCAAGCTCCTCTCTTCCCTTAGCTCCCATAGTCTCAACACCTGTCAATCTGCTCCCCAATAAATTGGTACATCACAGGTGATCACGAATACACAGGGTCAACCACGAGGTTGAGTAGAGGAAAACTATAAACAAGCCACATTACTATAAATAGAAAGTTGATTGTCTCCACTCCGAATCACAAGACCCATTATTCTCCACACCAATCACAAGACCCATTAACTCCGCACCGATCACAAGACCCGTTATCTCCGCACCAATCACAAGACCCATTATCTCCGCACCAATCACAAGACCCATTATCTCATCACCTCGAAGCGTATCTCAGAATGATATAAATAAATAACACAATATAACGATCACATGATATTATATAACAAACATGCTTAATACCAAATAAAAACAGATTACTCATCATTATACACCAGTATTTCCCCTACCTGAAATACCAGGAAACGCAGATAAATCCGAGGCTTGTTTCGAAATGTTCCACGCGAAACTCGCTACCTAAACAGGTATACGTAACGAATTAATAACCTTCCCGAAACCCCTTAACAACCACACTTACTATAAATAGAAACCTTTCTGATGCGTGTCTATTTTATGATGTTTTTCATCTATTTTTACACGTATTTGGTCGCTCATTTACTATGTTTTAGCCTTTATTTCCCGACAATCGTGTACTTTCGTATTTTTATGCACTTTTGCAGATTTATGCGGAAAAGGGACGATTTAGCACCAAATTCTTATCCTCGAGTCTTTTGCATAATTAAGGAATAATGAAAAGTCAACTGGAATCTTTACTTAAATACCAAAAGTCAAAACAAGAAGCAAACCGAAGAATCCTATACGGAAGCGGTCGACCGACCAATTAAACGGGTCGACCGACCAGGCCTGATCTTCATAAAAGTCCAAATCTGAAGAAAAGCCCAAGAATTCAACTAAGTCCTTAAAGGAGGTCGACCGACCCACCAAAGTGGTCGACCGACCTCAGCGAAGCCCAGAACAATTCTTTTTCGGAAATAAATTAGAAGTAGAGTCTTTAGGAAACTCGAATCTCTTGCCCTATATAAGCTAATCTTGTAGTTAGGGTTTTGCATCGATTAGTATCTAGTTTTCATTGAATCTTCGCATAGGAAAGTTATATATCAAGTTCTATAATTCCCTCTTAGTTTATTTGTAATCTTTCAACAATTCTCAAGCATTCAATAAAGTTCGTTCTTTTCTGCCCTAAATTCCGACTGTGGTAATTACTCTTTTAATTTAAGCTTTATTATTGTTCTTATTTTTATTACATTCGTTTAAGTCAGAATCTCAAGCTTTATTAATTCTTGCATGTTTAGATTATTCACTATGTTTACCATGTTTAATCCCGTTTTCATAATCGTCTTAACAATCATGAGTAGCTAAATTTCATATGTTAGGATGTAGGGGATAATATGCATAGGTAGAATAAATTCCGAAACCGACTTGTAGCAGAGCCGCGGTCGGCCGACTCAAATAGTGGGTCGGTCGACCGAGGCTGTGGTCGGCCGACTGGAATAGCTGGTCGGTCGACCACTCGCGTTTGTATCCTGTTTCGTCTTTCTTTGTTGACTATAATACCCTACAATGAAACTGAAAGGAGACTTGTAGGATGTTAGTAATGACCTACCCAAGATTGAGAGATACGGGAAGGGCATTGGTTTACACCTTAAGACGGCTAGGTTACTTAAGACTGAAAGGTATGTGACCTAGGATTTAGGAATCACCCTTACTGTTGACACCCAATAATTGTGAGACCTAGGAACTAATAGCATAGGCCGAAAGGAGCTATTAGGTAGCATAGACCTAAAAAGATATGTTACACCCCCTTACGCGACAGCAATACATGTTAACCTTAGGATTTATATTACCTTAGCTATTTATTACCCCAAACATCCTAGCATCCCTTTTTATATATTTAATTCTCATCTTTATTTCTTATTTTATTTTAATTCTTTGCTTAGACTTAGTAATCAACAATCAAACCCCCAAATTTGTTACCTTTAAACATTAACACCAAACAATAAACATTCCCCACCTCTCTGTGGTTCGACCCTGACTTTCACTATCTATAGTTTAAGTTTAGGAATTATAAATTTTATCTTTGGTACCCTCAACGACGGGCATCACTTCCATAAGTGGAAAGTTTCCAAAAATAGAAACTTTCCAATTATAGAAACTTTCCAAATATAAGAACTCCCTTGACTTAACAGATTCCCGACTCATAAACTTCAACTACCCAATCACGAATAAAATTGCCATACAAAGATGATTATTACCAAATTAATAGTAAAACCAAAAACACAAAGATACTTAATAAAAAATTATAGTAATAACTAATAATCATAATAACAATAATAATAATAATAATAATAATAATAATAAAAGAATCGACACAAACAGCCCTAAGCGACCTTTCGTCCCAGCCCACTTCGACTCCTATCACCACCGTGTACCGACAGTTCGACCACCAGCACTCCCTGCCCTCGACACCGCTGACATCCATCCACTACCCTAACACCACCAACCTATACGACACCTGCCGACGAGTCAGACCAGAGCCCATCAACCCAGGTCTGACTCTCACCCGTGCTACAACCTGTCTGGAAAACAGACCCTATCGACCTCCACCACCGCGCCTTACACCACCCATTTCCACCACCAAAACCACCTCCGACAACCAGTCTATAGACCATGGTGGTACTACTGTATAGACCTCCCCCGAGTCGACAGTAATACCACCCCCAAAACGACTCCCTGGCCTGAACAACCATAGACTCCCTTGTTGGGTTCTTAGTTGCTCATAAACTAATTTATTTAGTCATACTAAACTTGTTAGGAATTTAGACCTAATTAGACTCTCTAATGATATTAAAATTACAAGCTAATTTCATAAGGTGGTCTAAATAATACATGCATGCAAAAATTAATAAGAAGAAATTTTCTTACATTGTTAAAATGGCATTTTTGGCACTACAAATGTCTTCTACCTTTGTAGTTCTTGAGCTAAAATAGTGTAGGATGATCCTCCATAACCCAAGTCACCAAAATAGGTGACCTCCTTTGGTTGCACCCAAGACTAGCCCAAAAACACTAAATATATTAACTAGATATAGTTTAGTGTAAACCTTGTTTTTTTATACTATAAATATTATTACTTTGATAATATAAGAAGTATATTAATTTTTGTGAATTTATTTTGATGAAGATTGATCAAATTTTGATCAATTTTAGAGGTTGGAGATGAAGATCTTAAGTCTTCTATTTTTCCTCTTAAATGGCTTAACAAGAAGTATATATTTAGAGGATTTTAGTTCTCTAGATTTAAATTCCACTAAGAATATGTGGAATAGTAGCCTATTTATAGGCCATCAAATGTAAACAAATGAGTTTATAATACTCATAAACATGAGTGGAAGACAAAGACCTATTATGGTCACCTTATCTCCATATTCTCGGTTTACATATGGTATTCCGGGTCTTATTTCGTCTTTCAACATTTGTCCTTCAAATGCTTATAAGTCGAATATTTAATTATCTTATATAATAAAAATATTTATTTGATTATTTAACACTTAAATAATACAAAGTAGTAAATAAAATACACTTAACATTTAAGTGTCATTTTATCATTTTCAACATAAAATGAATCTTATAAAACCCGTTTAGCTAATTTTACAACTTCTTGTAACATTAATTCGCTAATTACCTCCACCTCATAAATAATACAAACTACGTATATATTTAGTAAATTAACTATTAATTACTAAATATTGTATTATATTTATTATTCAATTATTATATAACCGAATAATAAAATCTTATGGCCTGAGTACTTTACTCTTCATCAAACATTAAATTCACTTGACTAATAAAAGTCAACCTAAACAAAGAATTAATTAACTTGTATCTTATACAAATAATTAATTTTTCCATTTGGGCATCATCCTATTGGTGTGACCTAAAGGGATCAGCTGGTCACCGCCGTCATACGACAGTAATGTCAAACTCTAGTCAGCCAATCATTACCGATTAACGTTGACCAGCTGACAAACATATAAAATATAAATCCCTTATATTCCTTGTACGAGATTTATTATGTAGAAGCATTATTGTGGAGGACACTACTCCAACAATCTCCCACTTGTCCGACACAAGTGTGCGCTACCAATTCTCTTGTCCAATATTATCTCCCACTCAATGCAAGAGGTCTTTCAGGTCGTTCTTGCACGTGATCATATCATAAAGTGGTTTTCTCAATCTGGAGAATGACTGTCTGACCGGATAATCTACTATAGATCACATCCGAGCGTGGCCACGCATTTCCAGTCACCTCTCCTCGAGTGGCCTTGAGATATATATAATGACATGGATGGACAATCCTATTGACCTATTTTCTTTGTTCGATACAGATCACAATGACCCAGTAAATGTCCATCAGCCTCCTTTTACGGCGCGACCTTGGACAAAAACCAAAGCCGCCGGAAAACCATACCAACTTAGACAAATAGTCGCAAGTCTAAAGAATTTACTCGAAGGAATAATTGAAATCCTCGCCACGACCAGGCAACATAAAGGACTCTATAAATGGTCACTGTCCGACAAAATGTCCCTACATTCTGCCTATGTAATCGACCAGCCATCTCTATGGTCATATGACAGTCGAACTCGTCATCTATCGCCTTACAATCTAGTCACTCTGAGACGTCACCCCATTAAGTAACTAGGGACACTATACAATGTTAATCCAGTTCACTGAATAGGGTTCGACATTGTCACTACAACCTAGTTGGATAAAAACAAAGTATAACTAATATCCAGTTAGCCCTGAATATATAAGAGTTGGAAAAAACTCAAACGATAAATGATATTATCATATATGTAAAAATTGATACACTATCAGATTATTACACATCATATAATCTGCAGCAATTCAATTGCCCTATTTCGATCACATTGAAACGACATGACTATCATGTTTAGCCTTCAACAAAACCTTGGTTTAAAATCAATGACACCACATTTTATCAAACCAACAATTGTTATTTCCCATTGTTTCACATAACTGAAATCACAGGTAACTTAATTAAGTACATGTCTAGACTTAACTCTAGACTATGACACCCTTACCTCGAAGATAGCTCCCACTGTTTTCACAGTATATCATGATAGGATATGCGACTGCATGACCTACTACTAGTTCTTGCATTATTGTCAAATCGAAGCTACTTCGTATCGCAACATCGAATGTTATGAAGTACTTAATATCCGTTGTAAAATCCGCAATGTATGACTGCCTAAAACTCTTCCAGCAGATCAACTCCTCATAGCCAATACGGGATTTCAAACAATCCCTATATGTTTTAAAGGATGGTGTTTAATGTATCTTTTACATAAACAACAACAAACATTCATGTAACTCCTTACATGAATTATAAATATCAAAATATCAAAACACTTAGTTTTATTTACTTAGTTCTTCTCAAGTACTAAATAATAACTAATTTGGCTATTAAATGACCTTCACTTAAGTTTGATTAATAAAAACTCACAATACTCAAACTATATGAATTGTTAAGACAATAATACATCATAGCGTAAATTAATCTGACAGCGGAAGCAAGTAGAATCAAATCTAATGAGTTCAACTTGTTTGAACTAGTCAAGAATCTCATCTACATAAGACTCCTAATAAAGAGCATATATCCCTCCTTGATTTATCTAATAAATCTGGATATTTTAAGATGTATTAATATTCTCCTAAGTCTTTCATCATTCCAAATGATTTATATACAGACTATATAAAGACTCATAAGACCACCATACTCCCACTAAACTTCATGTGTAAACATAATTCCTCAACATCTTTAGAAATGTTTTATAATACGATATATTAATCATTCCAACTCCATGATGCTCTCTTAAGATTTCTTCAAAAGTTTGCTACAATCTTAAGATTGTAAGGATCTACAAAAAAACCCTCTAAATGTGTCAAACACACTTCTTCTTCCAGAACGAATCAAATTCCGGAAGATGGTTTTGATATCCTACTATTAAATTGACAATTATGAAATGCAACAATTGCCAGTATAATTCGAGTTTATAGAAGCATTGAAACTGGTGCAAACCCCTTTTTCACCAATTAAGCCTAGAAAACATCTTTTTATTCAAGTCAATTACATTGAAGAGGTCAAACTTCTTCATGTAAATATACCAGGTTATTTACCTGATAATTACACTTGAATTCTAATTCGGATTAAGATGACTTCTATAGCCATTTCATAGAGTTGAAACTAGAAACAACCTTTTAAACAACCTCTTTGTAAGTAAGAGGTATCATAATTTTTTAAATAACGATTCATCACCTCTCATCACTTTCAAAAAGTAACACTTATATACTCATCTCTAAAGAGTGATGGATTTTATCCCGACCTCGTATATTCCGAACAAATATACACTCTATTTGACAATAAGAAAACAATTTTCTTGTGTCATTTGTGGCTCTTCAATATTTTCTCCCGCTCTGTCATTTAGAAATAGTCCTCTATTCTATAAAGACAGCATCATGAGCCACAAACACTTTATTCTCATGAACTTGTAGGATAAATGACCACATGTTTTTATTCGGACAACTTACAAATTAGGTACTATACCTTTCCATATCTAATACGGAGTGAATATGGTTGAATTGTTTAAAAAGGTACTTTGACTTAGTGGGAAAAAGAAATTAGTAGACAAAATATAAAGACCCCAATTATAAAATCAAGTGGCTCAATAAAACTTGACTAAGATACAAAACCATATCGTATAAGTTCTATATTATCTCTTTCCAACCACGCCTTATCGAATAATGTGTGTTACAGAAAGATTTTAACTTGTGATACTGTATCACATTACTTTTGGCGACAAACAAAAATCATCACTTAGTTATACTTTCCACGATCGAATCGTGAAACTTTGATCTTATAGTCTTACTGGTAATCATATTTACAATAAAAACTCTTTGATCTCATGAAGAGTTTCTCTTTATATCTCGTTTAGTAGATACGCCACTATCTTTCTAAACTGATGGTAAAAGAAAAGAAGTAAATGTAATCTACTCTGATTGAATTTGTTATTCGATCATACACATCCACATGTGATTAGGATGAATAACGACTCTTATGCTAAATTTCCTTTTCACCAAAAAAGGTACGAGTTATCTTGCTTGGAAGACAAGATTCGCATATATCATAAGATTCACAATCAAATGATTCACGAAGACTTAGTTTACACTAGTCCATGAATGCAATTTCAATTCAGAACTAAGATTAGATCGGGGTCACCAAAAAAAATTATGAACCTTTTATATGCTATATATATATGATATATATAATTTTATCTAGTTTAGGTGAAGAATAACCAATATTTTGATTGGCATAGCCATAGATCAAATCATGGCAAATTTGGGTACAACTTTTGTTTATATCACATGAGTGACCCTATGTGTCTTACATAAAACTTTTATTAAAACACAATTCTAAACCAAAAAACTAGATTAAGTACATATTTATAACACTTATAAGCCTCATAATGGAATGACAACTACTCTAGTTCCATTTCCTACGAGATAGTTAACATTAGTTAAAAGCTAATCGTCACACGACTATCATCTCATGAACCAATAACAATTATTATAACCACTATCGATATCAAATATTGATGAAGTGGTAGAAGTATAACTAACGTCAATCATATAGATATCTAGAAAAGAACGAACCTTTTAGGTGTCACACACCTAACTTTCTTATTCAAAAATTAGGGGTATTTTTTTATTAATGTAATATTTCAATTAAAATATCAACAAATTTGGTTAGGATTGGCCTTGCACTATGGTTTGGTGTTGCTATTCCCAATAGCTTATCCTTATTAACCTTTGCCTTAAACCAAATACTAAAACCAAATTCTCTTTTGAACCTCGTCCTAATCTTAACTATTAAGATATATACATCCCTCTTAGAGCTCCCACTCACTTCTAAGAAACTTAATAAAGTGAATGTGGTCATTGGTTAATCATGATTTCGATTGCAAATCATATTAGCAATCAGTTCCCAACGAATTTAATAAGTACTTAAACAATTTAAGTATGTATAACTATTTATCTCACGAGCAATAAGATTGTAGTAATATTGTTGTAAATAAAATGATATTGTAAAATCGAAACACTTTTGATTTAAGCAAAATTCAGTTTATCCTCTTCATAAGAGATCTTTACAACAGACAATATGAGGATCATCTGTAAATGCATTTTTCTAATTAGCTATGGTGGTAAATCGGAGAAAAGATGAATAAACGATTAAACAAGTTACCGTATACTCTTAGAAAACTATTTTTCATGTATAACGGATTATCGATTCTATAAATGGAGGAGCGAGTTGAATATATAGTCATTGCGCGATATAAAATAATAAACGGAATAAGTGGAAAATTTAACATTCATCGTAAATAAATACTTGAAAAATAACTTTAACAAGTTTCAATAAATAGGCATTTATATAATGATCTCCCACTGCATTATATAAACGATTCCAAGACCCATCTTTATATGAACACGGGCACAGTGAGCCGATTCATCCCTTATTTATATAAATTTGGTGAGCCAACAATTTGACTGATTCTACCACTAGAACTCTTGGTTGACAGTTTTTCTCAAAAAACTATCTGTTAGCCCCGGAACTAATCATGGGAACGGTGAGGCCGATTCATCCCACATTAATCTCGTTGAGTCCAATCAATTTTCACGTGTAATAGCTTTTATTACCCTACTTACCCAACGTAAAAAGAGAGTACCTCGGTGAGCCGAGCCTACCTCTAATGAAGAAGGGATTCATAGGTGCTAATACTTGGTAAGGCTTTATCTCAATTTTAAAAGTGAGAGATCTTATCAATTTAATTGTCTATCACTTTTAAGTGAACAAAATTGGTGAAAGGTAGACAATTGAATCGATAACAACGGAAAAAAAAAAAAAAAAACATGTAATGACGATTTGGCATGAAGATAAGCAACAAATAAAATCCTTATATGGCCACCTAGGTAATCTAATTAACTATTCTATTACACTTCGGAAACCAACTCCTTGGTCCCTAGGGTCTTCAATGAAATGGCCTCCTTCTTTTGGATTTCGGAATTCCTTTCCGAAAATAACACCGTCTTTTAGGAAACTCCGTCTTTTACAAAATCAATAATACTACTAGAAATAAAATTACATGGCAATATCCTATTATACAAATTGTAACTAAAATAAAACTATTAATTAATTACAAATTAGCGATACGAAATCGCAATAAATTACAAATTAAACCGGTATTCCCATACATTGCGGATAATACCAATTTCTACCTATGGCCATATAAGGTAAAATTACATTAATTTAAATACATTCATCCATATGAATAATAAAATGCATTGTAATAAATATGACATGCCAAATCGTCCAACTTACCAACAACGATCATGCGAGTTTGTTAAGCGGGATTTTTAACCATTAAAAATTCCTAATCAATTGTTAAAACAATTTTAAGATGGATCTCTCATTATAATCTGGTCCAACCTCAAAATGATTAGTCACACTAATTAATTTGACATTATATGGGTTTAAAATACATTTTATGATAAAAATAACATAATAATTCATGATTATTATGAAAACAATCCATTAAATTAATAAAAATTATGGAAAATAAAATTTTAAAATTTTATACATTATGATATTGTACCAAAATGCCATGCATGTGGGAAAAAAAATGGTTATAAAATTGATTCAAACATATACCACAGTATTTGTCGGTAAAATGCAATTTTACGATTTAATTCCAAATTAAATCATAAAAATTAAAATAAATTTAAATGAAAATTTTGGACATTTTAGAATATTTGCAGGAGCTTAAAAAACAAAATTTTCGTGCCCCAAAAATAAAATATTTATTTATTTTAAAATAACCATTATTTACCAATTTTTATCGAATAAAAATCAATAAACTATCTAAATTAATCACATTCACTTAAAAATTTCTATTTATCACAAATAGAACATGCATGTGGTTATTTCTAAATAAACATACATAAAATTAACATGCAACTTAATTAAATTAACTCTTAATCAATTTTAATGCATATTCTTCCAATTTTATGCCATATTAAGTAAAAATAAGTCATAAATTTTTACATAAACTAAATTTTCGACCCATATAACTATATGACCAAATTATATACATGCAAGACTATATTTTTTGATAAAACTAATTTTAACATAAAAATATCAACTTTACTAATTTATCTCATAAACTCATAAAATCGTCTTAAGACAACATGCATGTATGTAACAACGCTCTGATACCACTTGTTAGGAATTTAGACCTAATTAGACTCTCTAATGATATTAAAATTACAAGCTAATTTCATAAGGTGGTCTAAATAATACATGCATGCAAAAATTAATAAGAAGAAATTTTCTTACATTGGTAAGATGGCATTTTTGGCACTACAAATGTCTCCTACCTTTGTAGTTCTTGAGCTAAAATAGTGTAGGATGATCCTCCATAACCCAAGTCACCAAAATAGGTGACCTCCTTTGGTTGCACCCAAGACTAGCCCAAAAACACTAAATATATTAACTAGATATAGTTTAGTGTAAACCTTGTTTTTTTATACTATAAATATTATTACTTTGATAATGTAAGAAGTATATTAATTTTTGTGAATTTATTTTTATGAAGATTGATCAAATTTTGATCAATTTTAGAGGTTGAAGATGAAGATCTTAAGTCTTCTATTTTTCCTCTTAAATGGCTTAACAAGAAGTATGTATTTAGAGGATTTTAATTCTCTAGATTTTTCCACTAAGAATATGTGGAATAGTAGCCTATTTATAGGCCATCAAATGTAAACAAATGAGTTTATAATACTCATAAACATGAGTGGAAGACAAAGACCTATTATGGTCACCTTATCTCGATATTCTCGGTTTACATATGGTATTCCGGGTCTTATTTCGTCTTTCAACATTTGTCCTTCAAATGCTTATAAGTCGAATATTTAATTATCTTATATAATAAAAATATTTATTTGATTATTTAACACTTAAATAATACAAAGTAGTAAATAAAATACACTTAACATTTAAGTGTCATTTTATCATTTTCAACATAAAATGAATCTTACAAAACCCGTTTAGCTAATTTTACAACTTCTTGTAACATTAATTCGCTAATTACCTCCACCTCATAAATAATACAAACTACGTATATATTTAGTAAATTAACTATTAATTACTAAATATTGTATTATATTTATTATTCAATTATTATATAACCGAATAATAAAATCTTATGGCCTGAGTACTTTACTTTTCATCAAACATTAAATTCACTTGACTAATAAAAGTCAACCTAAACAAAGAATTAATTAACTTGTATCTTATACAAATAATTAATTTTTCCATTTGGGCATCATCCTATAGGTGTGACCTAAAGGAATCAGCTGGTCACCGCCGTCATACGACAGTAATGTCAAACTCTAGTCAGCCAATCATTACCGATTAACGTTGACCAGCTGACAAACATATAAAATATAAATCCCTTATATTCCTTGTACGAGATTTATTATGTAGAAGCATTATTGACACCCGTCGTTGAGGGGTGCCAAAGATAAGATTTATAAAACCTCAGCTTAAACTTAGATAGGATAAGTCAAGGGTCGAACCACAGAGAGACAGGGTAAATTATGTTTGTAAATTTAAAGTCTATTGCAAGTAACCAAGAAAAAAGGGGGTTTGATTTGAGATTTAAACTAATATCTAAAAGGACAAAATAAACAAGAGAAATAAAATAAGGTAAAAGGAGATTAGGAACTTTGGTTCCCCATGGTTAAAACAAGTCAATGAAGGGTAAAATAATCAAATAACACAATCCCAAGGAACAAAGAATAAACCTTTAGGTCAATATTCTACCCAATCCTTACGGTCTTAGGGTTCCTAGAAAAGCACTAAACTTTCGTTCAAGGGCAATCCCAAAGTTGTTGTTAAACTAATCCTAATAATCTTTCAATCCTAAGGATCAGTTCACCAACAACAATGGGGGATTGGTAATTCAATCATTAAACTATCAAAATCAAATCTTTACCATGGTTCCCCTAATTCCTAATCACAAGAATTAGCTATACATAATCTTAATCATAAAATTAACAATAACAAGAATTAAGAATATCAAAGGAATTAACATAATTAAAGATGATAATAAAGAGGAAACATGAATTGAGAAACAACAATAAGATGAACAACAAGATTAATTAAAAAGGAAAGATTGAATTGTAGCAAACTTACAACTTAATTGGAAAATCTAAGAACAAAGATGAAAGCTTGAATAAAATCTATGATAGAAAACTAGATTAAGAACTTGATGGATATCTGAATTTTGGACTGAATTAGCTTAAATAGGCGGAATTAAAGAGTTTCCTAATGACCTAAACACTTGTATGGGCTTTTCGGAAACTTCTGGGTCGGTGCTGTGGTCGGTCGACCAATATTTTCGGTCGGTCGACCGCTTTACGGATTTTATGCAATTCCTGGGCTTCAGGCAAATTCTGGGCTTTTCCAATAGGTATCTGGTCGGTCGACCTACTTTGTTGGTCGGTCGACCTGATTGTCGGGACTGCAGCGCGCATCGATCTTAAAACAGCTGTCATTTCTTCGTTACTTATCGTAATCAAGCGATTCTCTTGGCGTTGGAAAGCTAAGAGGATAGGCTTTCACCTCCAACTGGAATCACTCCATTATCAGCTCTAGAACTCGAGATATAGCCATTTGAAATAGGCTGCTATGTCGTGGATCGATTCTTCGCTTGTTAAAAGCTATCTTTAGGCCTTGAAATATGCGCTAGGCTTCGTTCCTTCTTGTCCTTAGTCATGAAAAAGTCCCGAGGGCATAAATTTGGTATAAAATCGTCCCTTTTCCGCATAAATCTGCAAAAGAGCATAAAAATACGAAAGTAGACAATTGTTGGGAAATAAATGCTAAAACATCGTAAATGAGCTCTAAAATGCGTGTAAAAATAGATGTAAAACATCATAAAATAGGCACGCATCAAATTCCCCAAACCAAACCTTGTTTGCCCTCAAGCAAGAAATAGACTCGATCTTAACTAATGGAACGATTTCAATCTCAGAGCGAAATTTACATGTAAGCCTATACCAATGCCAAGTACAAAATGAGAAAGTATTTAAATCAAGCAAACGAGTTATGGTGTTGTCAGACTTGCAAAAATAAAGACTATAGAGACTTTATACCATGGACTCTCGCGGTACGCTCGAGACACTCATGAAGCAAAAGGGTGAGTATATGTAAAAGATAGAAAGAAGTATATTTGTCATGACACTCACCTAACTGCGACCCATGAAAAACATGCCTGCAATCTAACATGAACAAGAATTCTACAACCTTGTATAACAATCTCATTAAATGACCCAGATACATGCAATTGGGGTAATGAAAGATATGTGAGATAAAAGGTAAAAGTGGTTAAGATGTTTTTGGAATTGTGGGGTTAGTAGCCAAGCTAGTAAAACCGGTTCCCAACAACATATTTCACAACTTTTGATATTAAGAAAGTGCTCTTTTGTAGCACAACTCTCACATTAAATATAAGAAAGGACTCCCCAATATTTTTGAATGAAGTACGGGAGTGATAACAAATAAAAGAAAAGGATTTTAGAACGAAATTTGCATTTTGATGCTGTCAGGTGGTCGACCGACCTATAGAGGCGGTCGGTCGACTGACTTTCTGTGCTTTTTGCTTTTTTTTTTTTCGTTTTTTTTTTTCTTTTTCTGTTCTTTTTCTTTCTTTCTTTCCTTTTCCTTCTTTCTTTTCTCTTCTTTCTCATGATAGCATACAACCAAGATGTCTCAAGATTAAACCAAAGACCACATATACTAGCTTGGAAGGGTAGGCTAAGTATGGGATGTAATTTTGGGGGAAATAAGAGGCAATTTTGGCTATGTGGGGCTTATGGGTAAATAAGAGAAAAGGGATCCCAAATGCACGTATCAAGATTCACAAAACGAGATAGTAAAACAAGTATATAGCAATTCAAGTTCATGTTTATGCGTATTGATGTAACATGTTCCAAGGGGAGTACTACTCACATCCTAGACAACTGGTTTAAGAATGAAACCAGGAAATAAGCTCTAAACCTTAGAATGTATAGTAGGTTGCCAAGGTATAAGTCAAGTCTTAAGATATACAAATTGACAAAAACTCGTAGATATGCAAAAGACTCTCATACTAAAACAAGTTGACAAGGCAAGTTAAAGGCATAGACATATAAGATAGCTAAATCATCTTTGAAATACTTTCGTTCCGACTCGACCTATATGCTAAAATAAACGTGCATTTTTTTGAATTTTTTTTGAATTTTTTCATTTTTTTGTATTTTTCTTGTATATGCAAGGAAAATAAAGAAAAGAACAATGCAATACGGAAATGCAATAAACGTGTGACAGAATGCAATGCATGTGACGCGAAACCATTCCCCAAACCAACCCGCACAATGTCCCCATTGTGCATCAGCCTAAGTAAAGGTTTCAGAAAAAATAAATGAAAGATGCAAAGAGAATAAAAGCTAAGGAAAAACTGGAAAGAACTCACTGGATTATGAAGCGCATGAGAAAAACCTCCCCTAACCAGCGTAAGCTGGGAGGTTTTGGTGGCTAGCAGTGCCACTCAAGTACCCAAGAACGGTTGCACGGTTCCCGAGGAAGAAATCGAAAGACTGCGACAGATCGGTAGGTCGACCGACCAAGAGAACAGGTCGACCGACCTTCCTGTAAAGTACAGAAAATTTCAGCAATGCGGCGACTAGGTCGACCGACTGGTGTAACTGGTCGGTCGACCGTCTTTGTCCCAGCGGTCTTCGTTTTTCTTCGTAGAACCTGAAAAAGCAAGAAAAATATGCGCCCAACAAATGCGCGAGATCCCAGAAACAAGTCCAAAAAGTCTTAACTATGCAAACACAAAAAAAAAATTTGTCCTAAAAACTTAAAGAAAGCAAGCTAGAAAGTCTTAGCAAAACAAAAAAAAAAATGTCTTAAGAAAAACAGAAACGAGCAAAAAGAAGAAGTCATCCGCGAAGGATTCGGCGTTTCTTTGACCAAGGGCTCTGACTATAGGCTACTCCTTCAGCTATGGTGATTTGGGTAGATGAGTTTCTCTCCACCATGTAGATGGGTGGGTCATCATCCACAACTTTAGCCATCCATCTCCCGGAGTTGTCGACTCCCAAGTCGTGGGTCGACACCTTCCTGGGTTTCTTCTTCTTAGGGCTCTTTTCTTTAGCCAAATGATCACTTGCTTGAGTGACCTCGTTCTCTACATCATTTGATCGAGTAAGTGGTACTACTCGATCGAGAACATCTCTCTTCCTACTGCTTATAGACTTTATCACTAGTGTCGCAATTTCTGGAGCATCCAAATCAGCCTTTTGAGCAAGAGATTCACCTGCACATGCCTCAAAACACATCAAAGCCTCCGAAGGATCCTTTGAAAAGGATCCTTGCATAGAACATTCACTAATATTAAAAACATCAGGAATGTCAAAAAATGAATCCTGCAAAAAACAAGGTTCATCAACAGAGGGTTCAATTATGTTAGGAACATGGTCATCACTAATACCTACAAAAATAGGTTGGTCAGTCAAGGGATGGAAGCTTAACTCATTGTTTGTTTCTAGATCCAAGTTAGTATCATCAACGGGGAGGGAGAGGGAATCAAGTAACCTATCATCCTCATCCTTAAGAATGAGCGACTCTTTAGTAATGGGTGTGATGGGATCACACTTGACAGAAATATCTGGGTTACTAATATCAACGCCCTCATACCTCTCAAAGGTTTTTTTGAACTGATGCTCCAACATTAAAATATCTTTCATGAATTTAGCATAAGAAGGTACCTGGGTAATTAAGTCAGTGAAAGGGATGGTTACCTCAAGATTCTTCACCATCTCTAAAAACTTACCAAATTTCCGATCCTCTTTTGAATTTTTCAGTCCTTCAGGGTAAGGAATGGTGACTTTAGCCGTAGGATCAGCAACCTTTGGCTTTTTCAGCTGTAAAATTTCGGCAAGACCTTGAATAAAGGAAGGATCCAGCGATTCCGGAGTCAAAACAGCACTCTGCTCAGGAACGTCGGTCGGTCGACCAGTAGCAGTGGTCGGTCGACCAGAGTCTGCAACATCCGAATTTTTCGGTACATCTTGAGCCTTTGGCTGTAGGAAGTTATAAAAAAAATCCATAGAGAGAGTACTCAAGCCTTCCTCTCAAAAACCTGTCTTCTAAACAACACTAGAAGAAAAGGTAAGAACGGTCTTAAGGAACCTAAGCTCCTTAAGACGAGAAAAAAAAAATAAACAAAAAACTAACAAACAAAATTATACCGTCTCCCCGGCAACGGCGCCAAAATTTGACACCCATCGTTGAGGGGTGCCAAAGATAAGATTTATAAAACCTCAGCTTAAACTTAGATAGGATAAGTCAGGGGTCGAACCACAGAGAGACAGGGTAAATTATGTTTGTAAATTTAAAGTCTATTGCAAGTAACCAAGAAAAAAGGGGGTTTGATTTGAGATTTAAACTAATATCTAAAAGGACAAAATAAACAAGAGAAATAAAATAAGGTAAAAGGAGATTAGGAACTTTGGTTCCCCATGGTTAAAACAAGTCAATGAAGGGTAAAATAATCAAATAACACAATCCCAAGGAACAAAGAATAAACCTTTAGGTCAATATTCTACCCAATCCTTACGGTCTTAGGGTTCCTAGAAAAGCACTAAACTTTCGTTCAAGGGCAATCCCAAAGTTGTTTTTAAACTAATCCTAATAATCTTTCAATCCTAAGGATCAGTTCACCAACAACAATGGGGGATTGGTAATTCAATCATTAAACTATCAAAATCAAATCTTTACCATGGTTCCCCTAATTCCTAATCACAAGAATTAGCTATACATAATCTTAATCATAAAATTAACAATAACAAGAATTAAGAATATCAAAGGAATTAACATAATTAAAGATGATAATAAAGAGGAAACATGAATTGAGAAACAACAATAAGATGAACAACAAGATTAATTAAAAAGGAAAGATTGAATTGTAGCAAACTTACAACTTAATTGGAAAATCTAAGAACAAAGATGAAAGCTTGAATAAAATCTATGATAGAAAACTAGATTAAGAACTTGATGGATATCTGAATTTTGGACTGAATTAGCTTAAATAGGCGGAATTAAAGAGTTTCCTAATGACCTAAACACTTGTATGGGCTTTTCGGAAACTTCTGGGTCGGTGCTGTGGTCGGTCGACCAATATTTTCGGTCGGTCGACCACTTTACGGATTTTATGCAATTCCTGGGCTTCAGGCAAATTCCGGGCTTTTCCAATAGGTATCTGGTCGGTCGACCTACTTTGTTGGTCGGTCGACCTGATTGTCGGGACTGCAGCGCGCATCGATCTTAAAACAGCTGCCATTTATTCGTTACTTATCGTAATCAAGCGATTCTCTTGGCGTTGGAAAGCTAAGAGGATAAGCTTTCACCTCCAACTAGAATCACTCCATTATCAGCTCTAGAACTCGAGATATAGCCATTTGAAATAGGCTGCTATGTCGTGGATCGATTCTTCGCTTGTTAAAATCTATCTTTAGGCCTTGAAATATGCGTTAGGCTTCGTTCCTTCTTGTCCTTAGTCATGAAAAAGTCCCGAGGGCATAAATTTGGTATAAAATCGTCCCTTTTCCGCATAAATCTGCAAAAGAGCATAAAAATACGAAAGTAGACAACTGTTGGGAAATAAATGCTAAAACATCGTAAATGAGCTCTAAAATGCGTGTAAAAATAGATGTAAAACATCATAAAATAGGCACGCATCAATTATTGTGGAGGACACTACTCCAACAAAACTAACCTTGTAATTAACATTTTAAATTAACTCATAGAGATCTTATGCATGCTTTAAAAATGCGGAAATAAGGAGATTTAGAACCCTTACACACGGTCCAAATCTAGTGCTACGATGATCTTCCAAAATGCTCAACAAGAACACCTCCTCTAAGATGCACCAAGACAACCCTTGTATGAACCGAAATCTTCGAACAAGCTAGTATCAAGAATCGGTTTTCCTTAATTATTCTAATCTCTCTAATTAGAATATTATCTAAATACTACAAATAGTATTTATGTATTATTCTCTTATAATATCAATTTTGAGGTTAATATATTCTCTCTTGCTTAGTGATGTTTTCGGCCAAGAGAGGAAGTGAATGGGTATGAGATATCTTATATATTATCCTAACCCTAGTCTTAAATTAACAAATTAACTTAAGGAGTATAGGGAGTAGTGGTGTAGCCGGGTATGGGAGGGCTCAAGAGGGAACAACAACACTTTCCCATGTAGATAGGGTGGCTCTAGGTAGCACCCTAATTAAAGTTACGTAAACTTTAATCATCATGTTGTGTTAATTTAATAACACTCAACATGTTCTTAACCCATCCCAAAACCGGTGGAAACACACTTAAAATGGACTCCATTTTACAAATTTTATCAACCTTACAATTTAATGTTATTTGACATCCAATATGTCATAATATGATAAAATAACAATTGTTTTAATTTAATCATACATATTTATCAAATAAATATTATTCATAAATTAATAAATCTCATTTATCAAGTTGACAAGTAATTCGAAATTACTAAGTGTAAAATGGTCACTTATAATAATCGTCAATACGATTTACAACCTTTGTATTAACTATAACCCAATTCTTTCTAATAACGATATAATAAAATATCGTTTAATGTTTAACAATTGACACGTTTCAATTTTAAACATAAATCTTACAATAAGATTTAACCTCTGATTTCCCGATATACGGGTTTAAGGAATATGATCAAATCGTATCAATATACATTTGTCATTTTATCAATTAAGGGAATTGTCCTAAAGGTGTGACCTAAAGGGATCAACTGACCACCACCGTCATACGACAGTAATGTCAAACTCTAGCTAGCCAATCATTACCGATTAATGTTGGTCAGTTGACTAATATAAATCGTATCATCCCTTGTGCATTCTCGTCATGAGATTTAATTACGTGATCGCACTATTGTTGAGGACACATTTCCGAACAATCTCCCACTTGTCCTCGACAAGTGTGCGTCACCAATTCTCTTGTCCTATTACAATCTCCCACTCAATGCAAGATGTCTCTCTAAGGTCGTACTTGCATTTGATCATATCATGAGTGGTTTCCTCGATCTGGAGAACAACTGTTTGACCGGAATTATCTACCATAGATACCTTCCGAGCGTGGCCACTTATTTTCAGTTAACTTCTCCTCAAGTGGCCTTGAGATTTGAACAACCCTGACAAGGGGTGGACAATTTCTATCGCACTACTTCCTTTGACTAGTCACAGTCAGTCACTGCCTGAAGCAATCCCATTTGACTCCAGTTACGAAAATTCGTAGAGAATGGATCAAGGTTATGCCTAAACTGTACCATCTTGGGAGAGTAATCTTTAGTCTAAGAATTGACTCACAAGAATACTATAGCAGCTCTCGCCACGACCCGGCTATTATAAAATTTCCAGAACTCTATAAGCGGTCACTTTGCCCGACAGAGTGTCTTTTGCAGTCTGCCTATGTGATCGACTAGTCATCACATATGACTCTATGGCATTTGAACTTGCCATCAATCGCCTCACATTCTAGTCGCTTTGAGATGTCACCTCATGTAAGCGGCTATGGGCTATACTAAGTCAATCCAGTTCACTTATGGGGTTCAATATTGTCTCATACAACCCATTTGGATTTTGACAAAGTATCTTTTATCTTGAGTTAATTATAACTCAAATGACATTGTCATGCAAAAAACAGTCAATACTATTTCATTGCATTTGATGCACAATCATCTATTTGTATTAAAGTTTTGCGAATAAACCTTTTATTCATTATTGCAAAACTTAAAAATTTTGGTCTCCTTCCGACTCATATTATCTCACATAATATGATCTTATTTGAGCACATATCTAGAACTCATTCTAGATCTTGAGCTCCCTTTCCTGAGGGAAGCTCCCACTGTTATCCTATAACTCGTGACGTATCGATATACTAGAGGGATTAAAGAATCACTCGAAATAATCTAGTCACTTATGTGCTTAAATCTATATTGTAGTTATTAGTGATTTATCACTCTTACGATTTTCAAACATCTTGGCTATTTCATCAAGGTTATTCACATCTAACCATTTTGATTTCTAATGGGCGACCTTTTATTATCAATATAATAAAACTTCCCGTAAAGCTCCATCATCGTATGATATAAGGTATTTGATCATCTAGAATTTTAAACCTCTTATTCTTTACACCTTAAAGAATCACCCATCCTCTCTAAATGGTAGGCTTAATTCTTTTAATGAACATTACTCCCACTAAAATCAATATTACTCGATCTCTTAAATGAACCTTTCATTTCTTGCATGTAAATCTTTATTTATCACTTGAATCATAATTACTATCACTATCCCTATAGTGATCTATTTTCATTCAATCAATCATCACCCTCTTTTCATGTCTTCGTTTCCTCGAGACGAATATAACATGATAATTTCCTTATAACTACATGGAGAGAATTGAGATGATTTCTTCTCTTTTATCTTATAAACTTAGAAAACTCATTTATTAAGGAACCGGTCTTTCCCCCCGTATAGATAGATGATTTCTCCTCTATTATCTTATAATCTTTAAAAAATCATTATCTCAAGGAGCCGATATTCCTTCCGAATTCAAACGGGGTTTCATGTCTCCTCTCTTTGAAACAATGAACATAAAGAACATTTCTTCGAGTGTCCTCCCGTAGTTTCTTCAGTGTCCTCTCGTAGTTTCTTCAATTCATTTAGGGCTCTTCTTAAGACTCCCAAGTAGGAATATTCTCTAAGATCCTTTATTTTCATCATTGGTTTGTGAGCGAAATATTTTCTCCCACTCTATCCTTCTAACAATAACCTTTATTCGTATAAGGATAGCTATTTCGATTAACCAATGCATATGAATGTTTGAAGTTTTATAGGTGTGATGAATACATTCTCATTTTCACTCAAAATGAAAATCTTATAATGAACTGATATTGTCTCATTTTGATTGAAAGTATCTCATGGGGTGTAGTTCTCCGTTTTAATCAACACTTTGATTACATTATATTGATCGTATCAATGTTTATTGCGTGATAAAATCACCATTATTCATGTTTAAACAAGGTATGCAATTTATTTGAGAAATCAAGACATTGATTAAGAACAAAAGTAGTGACTCGGGTTGAAAACCAAGTCACCAATATCCAAAATTACAACCATTGTTTTAGGATTTTAATCCTTGTCTTACAAGAAAATAAATTGTTCCATAAAATGCAAAATATGAAAGAAGACGATATGAAAATTATAGCCTAGCTCTTCAAGTCTTCGATCAATTGGATGCTACCGTAGCCATCCAAGTAAGGAATCTCATGCTTCCTTCTCCTTGCCCTTATCATTATTAGGGGGTGACCCTTTAAAACAATTAAAAAGGGTAAACATCAACACATTTGTATCACTATACATAAGTTGATAAATGACATGAATCATAAACGAGAATTATTACCTACGGCGGTTGCCTTCCCATTTTTGAGATCGCTTAAGTATTTGGGGCAATTTCGCTTCCAATGACCGATCCTCGTGCAATAATGGCACTTGTCTTCGGATTTTGAAGACGAGGTGGAAGCGCCTTTCGAAAAGGTCTTTTCTTTGGTCGCTTTGGGCTTGAACGTTTTCTTGCCCTTGCCTTTAAAGGCATTCCTTTTAAAGCTCGTTTTCCCTTTCTTTTCGATGTTTAAAACATCCTTGGTGGAACTTTCATGAAGTCCCATGTCCCTTTCGGCTTGGACGAGCATCTTATGCAACTCATCCAACGTGGTCTCTTGGTTTCGCATATTGAAATTCACCCGGAATTGAGCATACGCTTTAACCTTATTGAGCGAGTGAAGAACTCGGTCAATAATGAGAGAGTCGGGAACATCAACGTCTTGCGCTTTTAGAGTCTCCGCGAGCTCAACAAGTTTGAGCACATGAGGGCTTATCTTTTGCCCTTCCTTTAACGTGATGTCGAAGAAGGCGGAAGCCGCCTCATATTGAATCACCCTTGGAGTTTGCGAAAACATGGTCGCAAGCTTGGTGTAAATTTCATAAGATGTGGTCAACTTAATCATACTCCTTTGGAGATCCGGCTCCATGGAGAAGATGAGCACATTTTTAAGAGCGGAGGACTCTTTCATGTAGGCTTCATAGGCCTCACGAGTTTGGACCGATGAACGAGCGGTCGGAGCGGGAGGAGCGGCTTCGGATAGGTAACGACTCTTATCGTCACCTTGAGCGGCCAAAAGTAATTGCGCATCCCAATCCTTAAAATTGGAACCATGCTTATCGAGTTTGCAACGGTCCATAAAAGACCGAAGCCATGAAACGTTAGTGAGAGGTGGAGCGTTGGTTGCCATTGATGATGTTTAAAATAAACTACAATAAAATGAAGGAAATAAAACAACATCATTTTAAAATTCACAATTTAAATTTAAGAAACTTAAACAGGTTAAGTATATTTACTTAATGATCTCTTACCCAATTAAGTAAACAATCCCGAGACCCAAACCCATACTAATTCGGGCACGGTGTAGCCGATTCAACCCGTATCGGTATAATTTGGTGGATTAACCCTTTAATCGGTTCTACCTTAGAACTCTCGGTCGACAATTTTCTAAAAAATCGTCTTTAGCCCGAACATATTGCAACTACGGTTACGAATACTTTCGTTGAGATCAACCAAATTTCGAGGTGTAATCTTATTACCCCACTTACCCAACGTGACAATTTTAGTACCCCGGTGTAGCCGAGCCTACGTTCTTGTGAAGAAGGGATTCATGGGTCCGTACTTTTTGGTAAGGCTAAGTCTCAATATTTATATGTAAGAGATCTAGTCAAATTATTATCTATCTCTGTTTTAGTGAACTAAGTTGGTAAATTATCGATAAAATAAATGACTAGGTCGACTAAATCGAAAAATGCATGTGACGATGTATGACGATTTGGCTATGCATGCAAACATATAAAAAGCAAAAATAAAAGCATAAAATAAACCCTAGTATGAACTTTCCTAGAAAAGAAATAATAAAATAAAAAATTCGGAAACCAACTCCTTTGGTCCCTTCAACTTCACGAGGCACGCAATTCGAGGTAAACACCGTCTTTGTCGGAACTCCTTTCCGAATGGCACCGTCTTCAAGGATCTCCGGAATTAACAAATATTACAACTTTTCTAGTCTACTTTATACATTATAAAATAGAAATAAATTACAATTGGGTGATACGAAATCACAAAATTACAACCCAATCGGTAACCCCTTACATTACGGAAATACCGATTAAAAACTAAGGCCATACTAAGTAAATTACATAATTCCCAAAATTACGAAAATAAAATCATGACATTCATAATTAAAATATGCAATGCTTATAAATATATGAACTATCATGCAAAACTTAAGCCAAATCGTCCTATTTAAATTAATAGTTATTGTATACCTCGGTTTATGAAATCGCGTGTTTTAACGTTTAACAACACTATGCATAAAATGAATCGGTATTCATCCTTAAGTTAATCATCCCAACTCATATAGGTTTCAAAATTTAGTCTTACTCAAACTTTGAACATGACTTAACTTAACATATTTTTAATATTGTTCGGTATTACTCGGTTTTACGGGAAAAATAATATAAAATCCAAAAGAGTCATAAAAAATTTCGAAAAATTCAAAATTCAAATTTTGAAAATTCCAGAATGTTCTTAAAATTTCAGAACCTTAAAAATATTAGTATTTACACGGTTTTAACATTATTTCGAAAATAATACGTAAAACAAGCATTTTAAGTCGGAAAATTCAATAATTAGCTTCATAAATGCAAATAAAATACTAATAATATTTTTACACTTTCCAAAACAAACCTAAAGAACATAAAATGGCCAGAAAATTAAATGGCACATTGCCCCATAGCCGAAATTTTAAATACATGACTCTTATTATTTAATTTTAAATGTAACTTTTTAACAAATTAAAATTAAATCAAATCTGAAACTTTTGGCTCCCAAGAATATTTTCATGACATATATGACTAAAATGGGTTAAATGTTTCGGCCATTTTAACAACTATTGCAAATTTTAACGATTTTCGTCATATATCATACGATTTTAACCTTTAAAATTATTTCTCAAGCATAAAATAAGATAAAAATCTCGAAATTTTTATACACGCTGGAAATAATATATATGACATTGTGTTAAATTTTTTATGGCCAAATTCCAACTTATACTATTAAAGTCGAAATAATGTCACTAATTACCCGATTTTTACATTAAAAATCTATAATATTGCAATATTTGAGATAAATTTCTGGAAAATTCAACATATATTCTAAATATTGCATGTGACATACTCATAAATGTTTATAGTCAAATTCATAAAATAACTATTTTAACCCATTTTTATTCATCTTATTGCATTTTAACCCTTAAAATTCATATCACACGTTTTATAAGTCCATAATTTACGAAAATTCATATTCATAACATAGGATATACATGTGATAACATACTGAAAAATCTCGGCCAAAAGCTTATTATAACTATTTTTCCTAAAAATAAACATTTTTAACCATTAAAAATCAATAAAACCGAAATTAAAAATACCAAAGAACAATATTCATGCAAAATATATTCCAAACATTCTAAAAAATTTTAGAAAACAGTAGGTATTCATGCTTAAATTATTTCGTGCATATCTTATATTAAACGAAAATTTCAAGTTTTATATTGTTATCTCTATAACTCCGTAAAAACGTAAACGGAAAGCATGCAAACAACCTATTGCTCTGATACCAATTGTTGGGTTCTTAGTTGCTCATAAACTAATTTATTTAGTCATACTAAACTAACCTTGTAATTAACATTTTAAATTAACTCATAGAGATCTTATGCATGCTTTAAAAATGCGGAAATAAGGAGATTTAGAACCCTTACACACGGTCCAAATCTAGTGCTAGGATGATCTTGCAAAATGCTCAACAAGAACACCTCCTCTAAGATGCACCAAGACAACCCATGTATGAACCGAAATCTTCGAACACGCTAGTATCAAGAATCGGTTTTTCTTAATTATTCTAATCTCTCTAATTAGAATATTATCTCAATACTACAAATAGTATTTATGTATTATTCTCTTATAATATCAATTTTGAGGTTAATATATTCTCTCTTGCTTAGTGATGTTTTCGGCCAAGAGAGGAAGTGAATGGGTATGAGATATCTTATATATTATCCTAACCCTAGTCTTAAATTAACAAATTAACTTAAGGAGTATAGGGAGTAGTGGTGTAGCCGGGTATGGGAGGGCTCAAGAGGGAACAACAACACTTTCCCATGTAGATAGGGTGGCTCTAGGTAGCACCCTAATTAAAGTTAAGTAAACTTTAATCATCATGTTGTGTTAATTTAATAACACTCAACATGTTCTTAACACACCCCAAAACCGGTGGAAACACACTTAAAATGGACTCCATTTTACAAATTTTATCAACCTTACAATTTAATGTTATTTGACATCCAATATGTCATAATATGATAAAATAACAATTGTTTTAATTTAATCATACATATTTATCAAATAAATATTATTCATAAATTAATAAATCTCATTTATCAAGTTGACAAGTAATTCGAAATTACTAAGTGTAAAATGGTCACTTATAATAATCGTCAATACGATTTACAACCTTTGTATTAACTATAACCCAATTCTTTCTAATAACGATATAATAAAATATCGTTTAATGTTTAACAATTGACACGTTTCAATTTTAAACATAAATCTTACAATAAGATTTAACCTCTGATTTCCCGATATACGGGTTTAAGGAATATGATCAAATCGTATCAATATACATTTGTCATTTTATCAATTAAGGGAATTGTCCTAAAGGTGTGACCTAAAGGGATCAACTGACCACAACCGTCATATGACAGTAATGTCAAACTCTAGCTAGCCAATTATTACCGATTAATGTTGGTCAGTTGACTAATATAAATCGTATCATCCCTTGTGCATTCTCGTCATGAGATTTAATTACGTGATCGCACTATTGTTGAGGACACATTTCCCAACAATATTGGGTGATACGAGATCACAAAATTACAACCCAATCGGTAACCCCTTACATTACGGGAAATACCGATTAAAAACTAAGGCCATACTAAGTAAATTACATAATTCCCAAAATTACGTAAATAAAATCATGACATTCATAATTAAAATATGCAATGCTTATAAATATATGAACTATCATGCAAATCCTAAGCCAAAGCGTCCTATTTAAATAAATAGTTATCGTATACCTCGGTTTATGGAATCGCGTGTTTTAACGTTTAACAACACTATGCATAAAATGAATCGGTATTCATCCTTAAGTTAATCATCCCAACTCATATAGGTTTCAAAATTTAGTCTTACTCAAACTTTGAACATGACTTAACTTAATATATTTTAATATTGTTCGGTATTACTCGGTTTAACGGGAAAAATAATGTAAAAATCCGAAAGAGTCATAAAAATTTCGAAAATTTCAAAATTCAAATTTTGAAAATTCCAGAATGTTCTTAAAATTTCAGAAATTTAAAAATATTAGTATTTATACGGTTTTAACATTATTTCGAAAATAATACGTAAAACGAGCATTTTAGTAGACAAGACGGTTGGGTAAGTGGGGTAAGTGGGGTAATAAGATTACACCTTGAAATTTGGTTGATCTCAACGAAAGTATTCGTAACCGTAGTTGCAATAAGTTCGGGCTAAAGACGATTTATTGGAGGAGGTGTTCATTCGAGTAATTATGTTTCATAAACATGTTTATATTAGTGACGACATTTCGATCACTAAAATATTACAATTTATAATCCTATTATAAATGTTCTCCTCATCCTTTTGCGAACTAGAATTGAACTGACTCGTATCGATATACAGTCATTTCATTTACTATCAAGAGAGCTCCCAAAATACCGTGATGAACAGGTTCCAGAACCACCCCCGTCGACGACACTACCACCACCCTAGCCCACCGATACCATACCCCTGAAACAACCATGACTACCCTCAACATACCCGTGCCAACCAGACCAGATAGGAACAACACCCTACCCTTCGAAACCCCTGACAAAACGACTACACAAACCAAAGATAAAACGAAGTCAGTTTCGATATTACACATACCTGACTTCAGATCGGACTTAGGGAGGAACGTAGGGGTGTTTGTGGTTGTGAAAACTCTCCTTCTCCTCTGTGTGGTGGCGGCAGTGGTGTAAGGTAACGGGTGTATAAAAGATAGGTCAGAAAAGTGGGTGTTTGACACTCTTATAGGGCGGCATACATGAGGTTATGAGTGAGGATGAGTGTTAGCATATGTGTTAGGGTTTTAGTGTGTCGTGGGCTGTGGTGTTTGTGCACGAAATTCGAAGCCCAACACCACCCCTAGAGGACTCTAGTTCGAACCCCATGAGAACCCAAGACACTACTCTAGAGATCCCTAGTTCGAACCCCACAAGACGCATAATACAACATAACAACTAAAAAACGAAACAAGTACTAACACTTTATTTAACATCGTAACAAATTAAACCCATCGATTTAATCATAAAACCGTTTAAACCCCCATAACTAATAGTGATAAAAAGCGAGGTATTATAGTCTTTCCCCCTTAAAATGAACTTCGTCCCGAAGTTCTTCCTCACTTAGGTGACAACACAACCAACCTAAACGAACTTGGAATGCAAAACATCGCAAAAGTTACTTAAATCACAGAATATTACATTCTACCCCCGTTAAAGAAAAGTTACGTCCGCGTAACTTACCTCAATCAAACAAATGCGGATAACGCTCTCTCATGGACGCCTCAGGCTCCCATGTAGCCTCTTCCTGATTATGATTGGTCCATAGAACTTTCACCAAGGACGTCTCCCCATTGCGAGTCTTTCGTACCTTCCTGTCCAGAATCTCTTTCGGAGTCTCAACGTATGCCAACTGCTCATTTACCTCAATCACCTCGTGTTGTAGAACATGCGATGGATCACTCACATACTTCCTCAACTGCGATACATGAAACACATTATGGACCTTGGATAGGGCTGGAGGTAAAGCTAAACAATATGCCACCTCTCCAACTCTGTCCAAGATCTCAAATGGTCCAATAAACTTCTGGCTCAGTTTCCCACGCTTCCCAAACCTCATCACACCCTTCAATGGAGACACTTTCAGCAACACCTTCTCTCCTACATCAAACGAGATATCGCTCCTCTTCAGATCTGCGTAGCTCTTCTGTCTATCCTGTGCGGCCTTCATTTTCTGTCGAATAATCTGAACCTATTCCACCATCTCCTGGATCATGTCTGGCCCTAAAGCTACAACATTGGCTCGATCATCCCAACATACAGGGCTCCGACACTTTCCCCGTACAAAGCCTCAAAATGGGCCATCCCTATACTGGCATGATAACTGTTGTTATAAGAAAACTCTATCAATCCCAGTCGATCCTCCCAAGATCCTCCGAACTCGAGTACACATGCCCGCAACATATCCTCTAGGGTCTGAATCGTTCTCTCAGTCTGACCGTCAGTAGCTGGATGAAAAGCAGTACTCATCTTCTATAACACCTTCATTTATTTAAGGGCTTGTACTAGGACTCCTCAGATAAGTAAGGGTGTTACCATCTCGGTTTCCCGAGGTAGTAGATACAAAGGAAGATAAACAATACTTTAATTAAAGTTAAACTCATAACATGTTCATACAATTGTATCCAAATTCTTAACAAAATAAAGAAAGTACAACTCATGCTAAACTGACTAAGGTGATCTAGACTTTGGTCAGGTCCGGATCCAAGGTCTCTCTCCCATAGCTCCCCTTAGTCTCAGCCACCTGTCAATCTGCTCCCCAATAATTTGGTTCATCACAGGTGATCACGAATACACAGGGTCAACCACGAGGTTGAGTAGGGAAAAAGAAATAAATACACCAACAATATAGTATACTCCGCAGCGATCCAACGCCAAATAAACTCCGCACCAATCCAACACCAGATAAACTCCGCACCGATCCAACACCAAATAACTCCGCACCGTATCACAAGACCCAGTAATTGCCACATCGTATTGTATCACAGGATTATACAGTCAAATAAACACAATATAATATCATCCATACAGTAAGATATAAATAGTTAACATCGGATAATAACAGATTACACATCACCATGCATACAATATTCCCCTACCTGAAATAGTATGATTGTAGATACGTCCCAGCTCGTTAGAAGTGTTCCACACGAAACTCGCTACCTAAACATGTATATCTAACGAATTAATAACCTTCCCGAACCCCTTAACAACCATACTTACTATAAATAGAAACTTCCCATAAGTGGAAAGTTTCCATAAATAGAAACTTTCCAATATAAACATAGAACTCCCCCGACTTAAACAATTCCCGACTCGCATCTTTAATTAACACGACCCAAAACCGTATGGAAAATAATAAACACCAAACAACAATAAAAATAATAATAATAATACTAATACTAATATTAACAATAATATTAAGAATAATAATAATAATAATAATAATAATAATAATAGCCTTAGAAGTAATAAAACATAAGGTAATGTAATTTAGAAGGACTCGAAATCATCAGCCCCTAACCCGACTTCAACCCGCGACTCTCACCATGAACCACCACCTCGAACACCAGCCCCCACTTCCTTCCAACACCCCCGATCACCGACTACCACCACAACACAACCACACCCTACGACACCCGCCGACAGCCCCGACCAAGGCCACTGAACTCAGACCAGACTCACATCCTCAACCCAGACTACCCTGAACAGACCCCACATCGACTACCGTTACCACCACTAGAACCAACCACGACTACCACCAACGCCACCTCCGGCAACCCACCTGTAACCACGGTGGTGTTACTGTATTGACCTCCCCCGAGTCGCCAGTAACACCACCCCCAAACCACTGCCTGACCATGACACCAGAAACCTCCCTTGACTCATTTTTGTGAACGTACTGAACAGACCACCAAAACCCCACCGTCGACGACACCACAATCAACTTCGCCTACTGACACCACCCCCCACTACACGGCCCTGACTACAAGCAACACCACCATGCCAACCACGCCTACTGACCGCAACTCTAAACCCTTTGAACACCTGACCAACACAGGAGGTACAACACGACTATAAACGAACAATAGACCCAATAACACGTACCTGACTTCTGATCAGAATCGAAAGGTGTTAGGCACGGTTGATCTGGTCGTGAGCACTCCCTCTCCTTTCCGTGTGGTGGCGGCAGCAAGTCTAGGGTTTAGTTTTATGAAGGTGTTTCAGAAATAGGAGTATAATCCTCTCATATATGGCGGCATGTGTGAGGATGAGTGTTAGAAATCGTGTTAGGGTTTTAGAGTGTCGTGGACTGTGGTGTTTGTGCACGGATTTCAAAGCCCAACACCACTCCCTAAAGGTCTCTAGTTCGAACCCCACGAAGAACCCAAGCCACTACTCTAGGGATCTCTAGTTCGAACCCCTCAAGGCACAACATGCACACATAAAAACTTATAAACGAACAAGTACTAACACCGTATTAAACATCGTGACAAGATAAACCCATCGATTTAATCATAAAAACTCGAGGTATTACATCTTCAATTGGGTACCCAAAGCTGCCTGCAACTCCTGCCAAAATCTAGATATGAACCTCGAGTCTCGATCGGAAACAATGTCCTTGGGTACACCATGCAATTTGACCACATTCTGCACATATGACTTAGCCAACTCAGCTTTACTCCAGGTATCTTTCATCGGAATAAAGTGAGCAGACTTAGTCAAACGATCCACAATCACCCAAATCATGTTGTTGCCCCTCTGAGTCCGAGGCAACCCCACGATAAAATCCATCGAAATGTTATCCCACTTCCACTCTGGCACATCCAAAGGTTGAACTTTCCCCTGAGGTCTCTTATGCTCCCCTTTCACTCTCTGACATGTCAAGCACTTGGAAACAAACTCAGCGACTTCCTTCTTCATGTTAGGCCACCAGAACGTCTTCTTAAGGTCTTTATACAGCTTATCACCCCCTGGGTGAACGGAATATGAAGTAGCATGAGCTTCAGTCAGGATCTTCTTCTTTAGCTCCTCTACATCCGGAACACACCATCGCCAATGAACCTCAAACTACCGTCGGTATGAATACTGAACTTGGATGCAGTCTCTCCACCCTCACTCTCCACCATCCTGCGCCACTTCTGGATTCTCGCATCATTCTTTTGTGACTCCCGAATCTCCCCATACAACTCAGGCTCCACTGTCAAGTCACTAAGAGCATCCCCTTTCCGGATCATGAAAATTCCCATCTCCCTTAGTTCACCATGCAACCTCACTCTCGACCTGGAACAAATCAAAGCATGAACAGATTTCCTACTTAGGGCGTCAGCTACCACATTCGCCTTGCCTTCGTGGTAGACAATCTGCATATCATAGTCTCCAATCAACTCTATCCACCTCCTCTGTCTCATGTTCAACTCTCTCTAGGTGTAGATATACTTCAGACTCTTATGATCAGAAAACACCTTAAAAGTGGCGCCATAGAGATAATGGCGCCACAATTTAAGTGCAAATACGACGACTGCGCCCAATTCCAAATCATGAGTCGGATAATTCTCTTCGTAGGTCTTCAACTGGCGAGAAGCATATGCTATCACTCTCCCATTCTGCATTAGTACACAACCCAATCCATGCTTCGAAGCGTCAATATATACTTCAAAATTATCACTCCCGACAGGGAAAGCAAGGATATGAGCTGTTGTCAGACGTTCCTTAAGGGTCAGGAATGCCTTCTCACAACTCTCATCCCAAGTAAAACGGTTCTCCTTCCTCATTAACGATGTCAACGGCTTTGCTATCTTCGAGAAATCCTTAACAAACCTTCGATAGTAACCTGCCAAACCCAAGAAGCACTACAACACATCCCGCCACTTCTTGACGCTTTTTTGGTCAATTTTCGACGCTTTTAAGCGTCGGCATTTTTTTTCTCGACGCTTCATAAAGCGTCAGTATTTGGGGCGTCGAGATTTTCCGACGCTTTTTGGTGTCGACCTTGGCGACACTTTTTGGTGTCATGAGCCACGACGCCTTTAGGTGTCAATCTTTCTGGACGCTTTTTTGCGTCAATTTCTTAACTTTCTCGACGCTTTTCCTGTATTGGGAAAAGACACTACTTACGCTACGACTTTTGTTAGTACACGATTCAATTAATTAAGCTATATATATAAACTACGAGATGACATCATGCATTATATATATAAAAAAATTTATGAATTAATGACAATAATAATATACACCAAAATAAAATCATATATCATAAATTAAAGTTGCATTATCAAGTTACATGTTTTCAAAAAGTTCAAAGGAATTATTGTAATTGTTTTGTTCATCCGAACAATAGAAATCTTTCCACAAAAAAATAATAAAATGCCTCGAAAGATTAAATAATCTACGACAAAAGGTACGACTAGCTAAACTACACCCAAAAAAGTGAATTCCGGATTTTCTTGCTCCTCTCATCTCGATGCACCACCACCATTAGTCGAGTCCGATATCTACATGCAGAAAAATTAAATATCATCAAGTCCATGAATTAAGAAATTGTGCTACTAATAATGAAAAGTTGAAATCACAACGCTCATCTGATCACCATTGCATTCCTCTATTATAATTTTGCTTTAGTGTAATTTTGAGTCCAGCTAAACCAAAATCAGCAGCATGCAAACAAAAAATAATGGGGTGGAAAAGTACTAACTACTAATACAATAATTAGTAAAAAAGAAATACAAGTAATTTTTCTTTAAAAGTAAACTCGTGAAACTTTTGTACGTTTTAAAACTACTAAATAGTAATACAGACAGATTTGTAGGATCAATAGATAGATACTTGTTTAAGAAAGCGTCCTCAGTAAGGTGATTGTTAATATGTACAAGAATTCGCAGATGAAGAAACACAAGTATTCATTCATCCAAACAATATAAACCCTTTACCGTGGCCCAAAATGGCAGATAATAATTAGCACTGATTTTTCGAAAATGAAAATATACCCTAAATACCTGGAAATAACCAGGAAAAATTGGCTTCGAACATTATCATCCTCCAATGGTTCTACAAGTTCAGGCGTCTTCTTCAAATTGAGATCAGATAATAATTAAATCTGTTTAACGCAACATAGTTAGCATCAAATTCCTCAGTAAGGTGATTGTTAATATGTGCAAGAAAGTGAGTTAAGTAGAGTAGGATCTGAATGAAAAGATGTTTTAGATAGGCCATACCTAACCCTACTATTTTCACCATCTTCTGACAAATTATCCGTCTTTGGCGTACTCAGGTATACCCCCGTTTTCACCATTGTCCGACTTGTCTCACCGGATGAACATTAATGCACTCATTAATTGGATTCTAGGGCTAAGTTTAAACAAAAATTACTGAGTAAAACAACTGGGTTTAGATTGATCGTGCAACGCAGAGCGGTTTAATGCCAGGGCACATTACATAAATCATACCAGTCATGATTCATGTAGACTGTAGTGTCATATATAGGCAGGAAACCTTCACATTACATAAATCATACCAGGCATATACGGTATTCCTCATTGAGTTGTAGGTTTAATGAGTCTAACTCCTTAAGAATTTGTGCCACATACAGAAGTTCTCACATATCATGTTAGACCGTCTCAAATAAGAGTTTGTGATGATCTCCCATAAGATAAACCTCCATGGCCACCAAACAGCAACCATTTGTTTATGTACTCAAATTTCAAAAAATATCCCAAATAAATGGTCCAACACCATGTAAAAGTAGGTTGTTTAAACGGTTTAATTTCTTCAATTGTCAAAGTAAAAGAAAGAACACATGAGAAATAAAGTAAGGCCATCAATTGCCTTCACATATAAACGCAGAAAAATTGAGCAACTGATTAGTAGACAAGCAGACAAACACCAACATGAAAACCCAATCTACCTGTTTCACAAAACCAAATAGGATAAACAAATAGTAAACAAGAATAAGATGCCATTGAGAGTAAGATGAAGTAAATAGTAATTAAAAATTAACGTTTGAGTGAATACCTGTCGAAAATGAATAAAATTCAGGAGTTGGGTTGACCAGAGTCTTAATAGCATCGACAATTGATACAGCAGTTGATGCAGTAGACGACCGTCCTTATTTCTGTATTAGCAGGCCACCCCTCTGCATGAGAATATATTAAAATTGAGGAGTCGTTGAGTGGTTTCCCTAGATGGTCATATTTGATACCTTATCATAGAATACACCTACTTTCAAAGCCAGTTGAAACACAAATGTATACTAGTTACGGAGTTGAAGTAATATTTAGGGAGAAACGGAGGTGAAATTTTTTCAAGGTTACCTGACATTTTGCTCGATTTTCATCTAATCTGGTGAGTGCATGAAAATTCTTGGCAGGTATATTTGGCAGTTGAAACACTAGTATGCATCAATCCAGTGCACGTATGAGGGCAGCTAGTTATTCTATTAACCATGTATATATTGGCATTGGTCAACATTTTTGTTTGCACTACTAGATACTAGTACCATCTTTATCTTAAGGAAAATGTGTATGAGGCAGCCTATCATACACTAGGTTCTAGTTATATAGCCATCTGACTAATAAATTAAGACGCTGCAACAGAACTACAACATGCATAGGTTCTAGTTCTATATCCATCTGACTAATAAATTCTACAAGACAAGTCATAACACTATGTGGACAAAAGCATATAATATTACCCCCTTTTGCAAAAAAATATGAAGATTATTGGATGGTAGAGGTGTTCCAGATCATATACAATAGCACTTTGATATTTGCAGCCTCGCATGCCAGAACTTCAGTAACTGATTCACAATATCAATGTACATCTTCAACACCATCAATGTAATAAAGCTTAATTGGGGAATCGTCAGTCAAAGATATTATAATATTTTACGTTATGCAGAAAGTCGAAACCAGAAAAAAAATTCAGAGTACGAACATGTCTGTGACGGTCAAAGTTTTATCATAAATTCGTAACAGCAATCAGATAAGGTGTGAACAACAAATTATCGGTTAAGGAAAAACTTTTGCCCCGGGAGAATGGCTCGAGGGAGGAGCAAGGACTAAACCACGAGGATTAAATAAATAGTAGTAGCCGCCAAACATCATTGATAAAAGATCACAGACAAAAAAGGTGCTCAGCAAATCCAACCATAATTGAGGGTATAGCCTTGAAGTCTCCACAGAGGAAGAAACTCCAGAGCAACAATTTCCTCCCTACTTAAGCTGGCCCCCTCAAAGATAATAAGTAACGCTGGTCCTTGAAATTCACTTGCATTTGTAATGACAAGATAATTAAGGCTATCTCGACACAAATAAAGATAATTAAAATAGATTATCATGTCTATTATGTTACAAATTGGTCCAACATTAGTGACCAGAATCTAGATACTTGGTTAATGGCCAATATATAATTACGCTTACCTAGATTATGTTGCAAGAGAGACTGGCGAGGATGTTCCCTTTGTCAGAGATAATGTGCATCTTTTCTGAGTTACAGCTGTACGCTAGCATACACTGACAAAAGCTCACCAATTCTCGTAGAGTCCATGCAAATCAAGCATTTGGCCATTTACTCATCAACCAAAGACACACATCAAAGTTATTGCACCACTAACATTGATGCCTAACACTGTCATACTTGTGATTCTCTCGGTTGCGATTCAATACGAAACAAAATTAATAGCAACAACAACAAAAACAGTAACATCATATATATGATTGAATATGATTCAATCGCTCTTAAAATTCAATAAGAAATAAAATTAACTGCAAAAAGAAACAATAATAAAAAGAAGTAGAAGATGTACCAAACAAACTCGGTACCCTTACCAAACAAACTTGAAGAGTCCAGTACACAAGATGGTGATCAACAAGAAGAAAGTGAGGATGTCAGTAGCGGTGCCAAGGTGTGAACATAGACAAACTAATAAGACCCTTAAGCGAGCTTATTAACATGGACAGACCGAGGTTATATAAGAATGTTAAGGATTATATTCTTATATTTTTGCTATGAAAATTCATCTGTAATCACCTCTATAACAGAAGGACAACTTGAACAAACAACAGTGTTCTATTAATCTTATTTTATACAATAATATCATAATATCATACTCTGAGTTTCAATTACAAAATCGACAAAAACAACTATGAACAATACACAAATCAAACACATATATCCCTCTATTTCATTGAAACAACAAAGGAGATTAATGAAAATTATTTCAAAAGCAAAATTGCAAAATACGGACAGTAGATGGATTAGCTGATGACGATGATGATTAAATAACAGTCGTCCATAAAGTTTTGATTAGTTACTTACCTATTTAGCTGATGACGATGATGATTAAAGAGGAGGGCGATTCACTACTGGAAAATAACTGAGAAATATGGACAGTACATGAATTAGGTTTTCATTAATTAGTCGATTGAGAAATCTTGGGGAAAATTGAATTGATGAGTTGCAGACGATAATGAAGGAGACGATGAATGAAAATGAATTAGGGAAACGAATTAGGGAAAAGAATTGGGGGAGATGAATACGCGTGCGTGATATGAGTCTTTTTGGGGAAAAGTATAAAGTAATGCGCATTGGAATAATTTTGAGAGCGGTTGAGCGGTTTTTAGATGATTTTATCATTAAAATGAATATTTTGGGAAACAATGGGTTGACGCTTTTAGAAGCGTCGACCAAAAAACGTCGAGAAGGTAAGGGAATTGTAGTAGTAAGCTTCGAATCTCACTCACATTCTTCGGACTTTGCCACCTAGTCACAGCCTCGATCTTACTCGGGTCGACAAATACCCCCTCCTTGGAAATTACATGCCCCAGAAATACGACTTTCTCCAACCAGAACTCACATTTGCTCAACTTAGCATTGAGCTTATGCTCCTCCAAGGTCTGAAGTACTCTCCTCAGATGATCCTCGTGCTCTTCTGCATTCTTGGAATATACTAGGATATCATCGATAAATACCACCACGAACTTATCCAGATACGGGCTAAAGACTCGGTTCATCAAATCCATAAACACAGCTGGAGCGTTAGTCAACCCAAATGGCATAACCACAAATTCGTAGTGGCCATACCTCGTTCTGAAAGCGGTCTTGGGAATATCTTCATCTTTTATTCTCAACTGGTGGTACCCGGATCTCAAATCACTCTTGGAGAAAACCCCAGCTCCACTTAACTGATCGAACAAGTCGTCAATTCTTGGCAAAGGATAACGGTTCTTGATGGTCACATTATTCAGCTCTCGGTAGTCAACACAAAGTCTCAAACTCCCATCCTTCTTCTTCACAAATAGAACAGGTGCTCCCCAGGGTGACACACTGGGTCAAATGAATCCTTTCCCAGCTAATTCATCCAACTGCTTCTTCAATTCCTCCATCTCCTTCGGTCCCATACGGTACGGTGATTTAGATATAGGTCCTGCCCCTGGTTTTAGGTCAATGGAAAATTCCACTTCCCTCCTCGGCGGTAACCCTGGAACGTTGTCTCGGAATACTCCCTCAAACTCCCGTACCACTGGTATCTCACTAGTCTTAGGGGTCTCAGCCTCGCAGTTCCACATTTGGCACAAGATCAGGCTCTCTCATTTCCTCAAGCTAGACTTAAGGGTATTGACATAAATAAATTTGATTTTTGGTTTGACTCGGTATCCTTTGTAGGACACCCTCACTCCCTTAGGTCATTTCAAAGAAATCTTCCTTTGATGACAATTGATGAAAGCTTTATACTTCCCTAACCAGTCCATCCCTAGGATCACCTCAAAGCCCCCCAACGGAAATTCTATGAGGTCACAATAGAAAATTGCTTCCCCGATTTTGATGGGTACACTTCCATAAACCCTATTACAAGCTATCGACTCTCCTGAAGGTATGGTCACTGAGTCCGCGACCCAGTCGAATCTCTCAAGTCCCAAGGCCTTAACATGATCTCTAGACACAAAAGAATGGGTGGCACCGGAATCGAAAAGTACGAAAGTAGGTCTAGAGTTTACAAGAAGAGTACCGGTTACCACATGAGCATCCTCCTTAGCTGCCTGCTTTCCCATGGCAAAGAGCTTGCCACTGGATTTGACCCCACTCTGACTGGCACTAGATGTCCCAGCCTGCTGGTTTCCTTCCGCTCCCGTCTTCTGATTGCTTCCATTCCCATGGTATTGATTTTGGTATGAGCGATTCTGATTGCTGTTGAAGTTCCTCTGATAGTTGCTGCTCCCTCCAGACTTCGCACCCCCACCATAGTTTGTCATGGGTGTGCGATAGCCACTGCTATCGTAGGACTGAGTGTGGGTTCCCTGATATCCGGATGTAGGCGTACGATAGCCTCCAGACTGATTTCCTCCAGAAGAGCGACAAACTGCCTTCTTGTACCCCGTCTTTCCACAGCCGAAACAGACTATTCCAACCGAACCACTGCCAGAACCCCCACTCCTGTAGTTGCCCCCACTCTGGTTCCTCACACTTCCTGAGGCACTGTTACTGAAATACCCACTGAACTTGTTAGTGCTTTGCTTTTTCGACCCTGAACTCTCAGTTACCCCTTCAGCCTTCCTCTTTTCAGACTTTGACTTCTTGTCCTCTTTAATCATTTCTGAGAGCCTCTCCGCCGCCCCAGCCCGTAAATAGATGTCTCGGACTGTGGTGGGCGGAGCCGCAATCAGCCTCTTCTTGATAGCGATTGACAATCCCCTCTCAAACTTCATTGCTAGCATGGTATCATCAAATCCCATGTCCCCTGCATAGCTCACCAATTGGATAAATTTCCTATAATAAGCTTCCACCGTCATGTTATCCGTCATCTTGAAGGTATCAAACTCCTCTCTCAGCTTACTCTGCTGGAATTCTGGTAGGAACACTTCATATAAGATCCTTTTGAATGCGACCCAAGCGACAAACTTGGTTCCGTCCTCTCTGGCTGCTTCTCGAATTTCACCTTTGTTTCCGGTCCACCAGTCACCGGCCATACCCCTCAAATAGTGGGCTGCTTGGTCAACCCTCAACTCTTCGGGGCAATCCACCAACTCGAACAGGTTACTGAATTTCCGGCACCAAGCCCCTAGCAGATGAGGTTCCCCCTCCCCAGTGAATTGGGTAGGATGATGCCTCGCGATAATTATGCTCATCTTTGCGGAGTCCATACGTTTGGCCTTTAGGGCCTCATTCTCAGCTATCAAAAGATCCAATTCTTCTTGCGTGATGTTAGCGGCATTGTTTCTTCGCGGAGGCATACTATAACACAAGAAAAGAAATGAGTCCCGACGCATGTGGGCACCCATTTGGGTTAGGGCTAAAGTCCCTAAACAATAAAGTCCATACGTATCTAACAAATTGAATAACATGTATCTATAACATGGCTCGGGATTCACATAACCGCATATCACTAGACATGATGTAATTACTGATATAATTCAAATCACTTCATGCATCATATTAACATACGCTTCTTGTATTCATATAAATAAAACCTTTTTATGCTCATGCCCTCACTGGCTATCCCAAACGGTCACATATTCTAAGAGTTCTCGTCACATACTTATCACGGTATGCCATCACTTCCATCACCTCCTAATCTACCCTTTTCTCTCGTATATTCACTCTGGGTTCCCGGGTAAAACTGAGAGGGCCAATGGTTCGGTGTGAGGGGGCCCCAGACTCATACTTTTCCCTTAGTGTGCTCCTAACAGTCCTATCCCGGGGTTCATTTTATTTAGACTCTCCTACATTCATTGGGTTCATTAGGTTAGGCCTGAGGATCGTTCGCTCTGATACCACTTTGTAACACCCCCATTTATTTAAGGGCCTGAACTAGGACTCCTCATATAAATAAGGGTGTTACCATCTCGGTTTCCCGAGGCAGTAGATACAAAGGAAAGATAAACAGTACTTTAATTAGATAAAGATAACTCAAATAACGAGTTTATACAACCGAATTATAAAAACTGTTTTGGTGAAACAAAAGTACAACTCGTAAGGAAAACTACTATGGTGATCTAGACTCTAGGCAGGTCCGGATCCAAGCTCCTCTCTTCCCTTAGCTCCCATAGTCTCAACACCTGTCAATCTGCTCCCCAATAAATTGGTTCATCACAGGTGATCACGAATACACAGGGTCAACCACGAGGTTGAGTAGAGGAAAACTATAAACAAACCACATTACTATAAATAGAAAGTTGATTGTCTCCACTCCGAATCACAAGACCCATTATTCTCCACACCAATCACAAGACCCATTAACTCCGCACCGATCACAAGACCCGTTATCTCCGCACCAATCACAAGACCCGTTATCTCCGCACCAATCACAAGACCCATTATCTCCGCACCAATCACAAGACCCATTATCTCATCACCTCGAAGCGTATCTCAGAATGATATAAATAAATAACACAATATAACGATCACATGATATTATATAACAAGCATGCTTAATACCAAATAAAAACAGATTACTCATCATTATACACCAGTATTTCCCCTACCTGAAATAGCAGGAAACGCAGATAAATCCGAGGCTTGTTTAGAAATGTTCCACGCGAAACTCGCTACCTAAACAGGTATACGTAACGAATTAATAACCTTCCCGAAACCCCTTAACAACCACACTTACTATAAATAGAAACCTTCCATAAGTGGAAAGTTTCCAAAAATAGAAACTTTCCAATTATAGAAACTTTCCAAATATAGGAACTCCCTTGACTTAACAGATTCCCGACTCATAAACTTCAACTACCCAATCACTAATAAAATTGCCATACAAAGACGAGTATTACCAAATTAATAGTAAAACCAAAAACACAAAGATACTTAATAAAAAATTATAGTAATAACTAATAATAATAATAATAATAAAAGAATCGACACAAACAGCCCTAAGCCACCTTTCGTCCCAGCCCACTTCGACTCCTATCACCACCGTGTACCGACAGTTCGACCACCAGCACTCCCTGCCCTCGACACCGCTGACATCCATCCACCACCCTGACACCACCAACCTATACGACACCTACCGACGAGTCAGACCAGATCCCATCAACCCAGGTCTGACTCTCACCCGCGCTACAACCTGTCTAGAAAACAGACCCTATCGACCTCCACCACCGCGCCTTACACCACCCATTTCCACCACCAAAACCACCTCCGACAACCAGGCTGTAGACCATGGTGGTACTACTGTATAGACCTCCCCCGAGTCGACAGTAATACCACCCCCAAAACGACTCCCTGGCCTGAACAACCATAGACTCCCTGACTCCCAAAATACCGTGATGAACAGGTTCCAGAACCACCCCCGTCGACGACACTACCACCACCCTAGCCCACCGATACCATACCCCTCAAACAACCGTGACTACCCTCAACATACCCGTGCCAACCAGACTAGATAGGAACAACACCCTACCCTTCGAAACCCCTGACAAAACGACTACACAAACCAAAGATAAAACGAAGTCAGTTTCGATATTACACATACCTGACTTCAGATCGGACTTAGGGAGGAACGTAAGGGTGTTTGTGGTTGTGAAAACTTTCCTTCCCCTCTGTGTGGTGGCGGCAGTGGTGTAAGGTAACGGGTGTGTAAAAGATAGGTCAGAAAAGTGGGTGTTTGACACTCTTATAGGGCGGCATACATGAGGTTATGAGTGAGGATGAGTGTTAGCATATGTGTTAGGGTTTTAGTGTGTCGTGGGCTGTGGTGTTTGTGCACGAAATTCGAAGCCCAACACCACCTCTAGAGGTCTCTAGTTCGAACCCCATAAGAATCCAAGACACTACTCTAGAGATCCCTAGTTCGAACCCCACAAGACGCATAACACAACATAACAACTTAAAAACGAAACAAGTACTAACACTTTATTTAACATCGTAACAAATTAAACCCATCGATTTAATCATAAAACCGTTTAAACCCCCATAACTAAAAGTGATAAAAATCGAGGTATTATAGTCTTTCCCCCTTAAAATGAACTTCGTCCCTAAGTTCTTCCTCACTTAGGTGACAAAACAACCAACCCAAACGAACTTGGAATGCAAAACATCGCAAAAGTTACTTAAATCACAGAATATTACATTCTACCCCCCTTAAAGAAAAGTTACGTCCGCATAACTTACCTCAATCAAACAAATGCGGATAACGCTCTCTCATGGACGCCTCAGGCTCCCATGTAGCCTCTTCCTGATTATGATTGGTCCATAGAACTTTCACCAAGGACGTCTCCTCATTGCGAGTCTTTCGTACCTTCCTGTCCAGAATCTATTTCGGAGTCTCAACGTATGCCAACTGCTCATTTACCTCAATCACCTCGTGTTGTAGAACATGCGATGGATGACTCACATACTTCCTCAACTGCGATACATGAAACACATTATGGACCTTGGATAGGGCTAGAGGTAAAGCTAAACGGTATGCCAGCTCTCCAACTCTGTCCAAGATCTCAAATGGTCCAATAAACTTCTGGCTCAGTTTCCCACGCTTCCCAAACCTCATGACACCCTTCATTGGAGACACTTTCAGCAACACCTTGTCTCCTACATCAAACGAGATATCGCTCCTCTTCAGATCTGTGTAGCTCTTCTGTCTATCCTGGGCGGCCTTCATTTTCTGTCGAATAATCTGAACCTGTTCCACCATCTCCTGGATCATGTCTGGCCTTAAAGCTACAACATCGGCTCGATCATCCCAACATACAGGGCTCCGACACTTCCTCCCGTACAAAGCCTCAAAAGGGGCCATCCCTATACTGGCATGATAGCTGTTGTTATAAGAAAACTCTATCAATCCCAGTCGATCCTCCCAAGATCCTCCGAACTCGAGTACACATGCCCGCAACATATCCTCTAGGGTCTGAATCGTTCTCTCAGTCTGACCGTCAGTAGGTGGATGAAAAGCAGTACTCATCTTCTGTAAAACCCCCATTTATTTAAGGGCCTGTACTAGGACTCCTCATATAAGTAAGGGTGTTACCATCTCGGTTTCTCGAGGTAGTAGATACAAAGGAAGATAAACAGTACTTTAATTAAAGTTAAACTCATAACATGTTCTTACAACTGTATCCAAAGTCTTAACAAAATAAAGAAAGTACAACTCATGCTAAACTGACTAAGGTGATCTAGAGATCCCTAGTTCGAACCCCACAAGACGCATAACACAACATAACAACTTAAAAACGAAACAAGTACTAACACTTTATTTAACATCGTAACAAATTAAACCCATCGATTTAATCATAAAACCGTTTAAACCCCCATTACAAGAACTATATTTCTATATATTAGCCAAAAGGCTTTTCTTAAGTGTACGATTGGGGTATATTTGTCTTGTTGAAGTTTCTAAACGTTTTTATCCGTTTTAAAAGAAATATGTTCTTATTTGAAAAGGTAAAAACTTTATAATAGGACTTAGTCCTCTCTCAGCACTCCTCACCGAGCGGTTATCCCAATTTAAGGTCTCTGATATCCAGTTCTGAAAACCAATCGCAATTCTAAAAATAGCAATAAGATATGACTTTATATTGTTGTTGTTCCTTCACATTTCTTCGTTCCCAATTCGTTATCTATTGTTCCTGCAAATAATGCTCACCAACGAAGTAGTCCGAAGTCTGGTCATCGCAAAGGAAATACAATCATCCATTGCCTTACACACCGATTGAAGAATGCCATTTGAGTCCATTTTTTTTGGTGATATGCATCCAGTTGGCCCAAAAATTGGTATCCTTTTGTTTGTATTTGTCCTCCATTCGTCAATTAGGGTTTTGTATTTTGTTGATTTGGGTTTATCTTAGTCAATTATTTTGTATGTTTTTCAAGTTTGGTTGGTCTGATAAATTAGGGTTGTTGATTTTTGTTTAGTTTCTTTATTTATTGTGATTAATCCAGTTTTTTTTTGTTTTTCTTTTGTAAATCACATATTACCATTCTGTTATGGAGTTCTTAATTTCCAATTGGCCTTTGTTGTTTTCGTGTCTTTCTTGTTTTCTAATTGTGATTGATAGATAGCTGTAGTTCCTTATATGCTCACTGTTTATTAGTAGTTGTGTAATCGTCTGTTACATATACTGGACTTATAGTGTAACATTTTTTTTCAATCTAGCTATCTAAGTAGTGGCATATTTTTGTTGTCTTTCTGATTTTCAATCCCCTGCTTCATTTCCCTCGTTCTCCTCGGTTGTTGTGTTGCTGGTTGTTTCTTTTGTTTTGTCCAGCATATACTCTGTTCCTTCTTTGGGGTTTTCGTTGTGTTTTCCAGTGAGAGTTTATTGTCGCTTGTTTGTTTCCCAATTGTTTTCCATTGGCTGCATTGTTGTTCGGCTCATGTTGTTCCTGTCACATATTCTAAATTTTATTCTTTTGTTTCTTTGGTATTTTGTGTGTTTTGAAATTCTGCTTACATTTGTACTTACTCTTCGGTGTTCTTCCTTTTGTGGGCTCTTTGTGCTTCTGGTTCCATATTGTTTTGGGTCTCTCTTTCATTGGTATTCTCCTCTGCTGCATTTTTGTCTTCCTACTTTTGTTGATAATTTTTTTAGTTTGAGTCGGCTTTGTTTCGTATGTGTTAGTGTAATTTTTTTTGATGGTCTTACCCCTGAGTCTTGCGCGGTCAAGTATGTTTTGACGACCTTCAACTCTCTTGTGTCTCCATAGCCGTTGCTTCCAATCATGACCTTGAATGTGTATCGTTTTCCTACGCAGTTTTGTAGTATGTCGTATACTTTTTCCTTTCCTTTCTCCTGCATTTTTTGAGCGTGTTAAATGATTTTGTGTTGGCCTCATTTTTCATGTTGATATTAGTAGTTTACCTTTTCGTAGATTTCCATCACTTTTTCTATTGGCTTTCCGATAACCTTCTCTGCCTCTTTATCGAACATGACGATGATTGCTTCAGTTTTCCCGTCATCTAGTGTTGCTAGTATTCTGTACCTGTAGTAATTTTTTGGTTAGGTTTTTGTTTTTTAATTAATCTAAAGGTTTTGTTTTTACCTTTGTGTTGGGTGTGGTATCTCCTCTACACATTTAGGGCAGAAGTTGTCGGCGTCAAGTCCTTTCCTACATTAGGGCATGAGATATATCTCCATTCCACATTTGTGCGTACTCCTGATATGACTCCTTGGCAGGTGTATGTTTGTTACTGTGTTTTTGTTAGTGGGTTACAATTTTTTTTCATTGTTTTGTAATTTTTTTTCTGTATTTAAAGTTAGCTTACCAGATCAGTGTCTTCCATTTTGGTGAGCTCCGTTAAGGTCTTCATTTTGGCGAGCATAACGTCTTCACTTTGTTGTTGTGTGTTGTTCTCTAGCTGGTGTACTGGTCTTGGGGTCGTCAGCCTGTTTCATTTAGTAATTATTTTTGGTTACTTATTATTTGTGATAATTTTTTTTGGTTTTATTAGTTTTACTGTTACCTTTCGAGTAGTTGCATTGCTTCAGGAATATCCAAGTTTATGTAGATCTTCGTGCCATATGTGCTTTTTAGTTGATACTCGTCTGCATTTTCTTGTGTTAGTTGCCTTTTTCTTTTTACAAGTGCTTACATATATAAGTGTTTATTACCTTGGTAACGTGCTATCCTTGTAGAGGTCCTAACAATGATTTTGTTTCCTTCAGTTTCCTTTGTATCGGCCTCAGTGACATAGTTTGCTGCCTCTTCCCATAATGTTGCCTTGACTTCATTTTGTCTGTTATATATTTGTGTTATTATATTTGGTTGTTATTTGTACAAAATGTTTATTTGTTTTTGTGGTTCTTACCTCTCATCTTCAATATAGATATTCCGTATCTCCGTGGTTCCATTTTCTGTGGTTACTTGGGCTTTGTTTTCCACTCCTGTTAGCACGCCTATGACATCTGTTTTTTTATTGACGGAGTTAGTTTTGTTTATTTTTTTGTTACGCAGTAAAGTGTGTGTTTAGTAATTACCTATCAAGTAGTCTGTTTTGTTGTTTCTTTCATGTAGCAGTTCGATCGGGTAAAACTCGAATTTGTGTTTTGGTATTCTGGTTGAGTCTCTGGCTGATCACTGATAGATGTGAATGGTGTGAACTTGATTATATTGTCATTGGAGTGTACCGACCTATATCCTCTTGTGTTTTTGGCTACTTCAAAGTGTGTCAATTGGTATATTCTTCCTTCTTGAACCTCTTCTTTGTAGGTACGCAACCACTTTTTGGGAATCGTTGCATGGATATGTTCACCCTGTTGACGTATATTTGCATTAAACGGGTTAGTATCTTTGTTTCAGTTTTCATTAATATAGTTTTGTGTTTTATTTTGTGATTACCTGTGAATCTAACAAAACCATGTCAAGGGATAGTGGATTGGTGCTGAATTTTGGTGCGACTTCCCATATTCTTGTTGCTCGTGTTGTGATTTGATAGCGCGATTTCGATGGTGCCATGGCTGCAATGTTAACAGTTTGAGGTGCCATTCTTTTTTGGTGTGTTTTTTTGTTAGGTTTGTTGTTGATATTTTTGTGTTAATTTTCATTTTTCTGTTTGGTTAGCCCTTTATATAGGTTTTGTTGTGGGCTTTTGGGTTTTCCCTTTGATTGCCCTAATATTGTATTTCATCTGGCTTTGATTATTTAGGTATGTCCTTTTATTGCTGTAGTTATTATTTTTCTTTAATACTGTTATTATTTGTATTAATATTCTTTGTGGTTTTTTTGTTATTATTGATTGATGATTGTGTTGTGAAGCTTTGAATTGTCTGTATCTTATACATTACTTGCCTCAATTACTCTTACAGTTTCATTTTTGATGTACTCTTCGGATTTTGCTTGGGTTGTTATTGGGGTCCTTTCATTTTCTCGTTTTTTGGCCATTTCATGTGTTTTGTTTTTATTTTAAGGTATCTTGTTTTTTTGGTTACATTTGAGTTGATTTTTATTCCCTGCACTAATATAAGTTTTTTGACCGTTCTTTTTCTATGATTTTTATTCCTTGCACTAATATAATATCTTCTGCAATCTACTTATATTTGGAAACCTTACATAGTAATTAGAATTTATACCAAACATATCTTGAATTTTTGATTTCAGTTGTTTTTTAAAAAAATTTTTGGTGTTTGGTTTTCATGGTTTAGTTGTTTTTCCCCTTATTTATGGTCTTTTATTTTGTAGTTATTGTGTCTTGTCTTCTTGTATTTCATCTTTTTTAACTTATTGAAACGGTCATGTAGATGTTATTATAGATTGAGGGTGTCTTTATTATCAATGCGTTTAATTGTAGTTATTCTTTTTGGGTTTGTTGTCTTTCTGTTATTTGTTTATTTTTGTAACGATCAAATTGATTTAATTGTATAGTTAATACGTGGTTATTATTAGCTTGATGATTGATCTTCTTATTATTAATGTCGATGGCTGCGCTAGTTCTTCTTTTGTCTATTTAGTGTCCGTCTTCATATTAGTTATTGTTTTCCTTTATTTTTTTCTATATATATATATATATATATATATATATATATATATATATATATATATATATAAAGATTCTTTTATCTTTAGGTTCTTGTGTTTTATCTATTTTTGCATTCCGTGTCTTTGTTTTTTTTTTCTATATTTCAGGTAACTAGCTACTTTCTTCAATGGCTATTTACAACGTTGGTGATAGAGTGGAGGTTATGTTTCCGGAGGCTGGGTTTGCTGGCTCGTTTTTCCTTGCAACTGTTCTTCTGTTGCTAGATGATGACATTGTTTACGTCCAATTTCATCACCCCCTGACTTCTAATAATCTTTATTTTTTGAGAGATGTCATTGAGCTTGTCAACATACACCCTATAGCTCCCTTTATTGGGACTGTCGAGTATGCGGTACATGATCTTGTTGAGGTTTTTGTCAATGACGGTTGGTGGGTTGGTCGAGTTACAGCTTTTTACGGTGTCGAAGGGTTCTATGAGGTCCAATTTGAGTTGTATGATGAAGTCTCTTTCAATGTGTTTTATGAGATGTGGCCCCATCTTGTGTGGGAGGACAGTAGATGGATCGGCGTCTTGGAATAATTTTTATTGATGGTTGTACTTGTGTTCCATAGTTGTAGGCTGAATTTATTTTGTTTTCCTATAAATGTGGATTCATAGTTTATTGTTGTATTTCTGCTTATACATGCATTTGAATAAAATTTAGTTCGTCCAATCATGTTCATTTTTTTCTGTTCAATGTTATTGTATTTCACATTCCTCAAGCTCGTATTTTTCACGTCCTAAATCTGGTTATTTTAAATTTTCTAGATACAATGTACATAACTTTGAGTTTGTTCGACACTTTTGACCAGATAATGCTTAGTGTACGTTGTTGTATTCCACAATAAATAAGTCTACATTTTTTCGTTCGTAAACAACATAATAATGATCCCAACCATGATTATCTCACACCGTTTATTTATAAATTTTCAATTTGGTAGAAAAATCGTGAATTGAGTATATAGTTCACTTGACTTTGTTTTTTTTGGTTATATACATCATTGCGGCTAAATTTGAAAAACTTTTCATTTTGGTTTGTTATATTTCTCTTTAGGTTAAGAACCAATAATTACAACAATTTGAATTAACAAATGACAAACAATAATAAAATGTTAGCTATGATTTATTTTTCAAACTCCATAAAAATCACTTGTTATTCTAAATTAGTCCAAATTTTTCGTCTAAAGTTTAATACTGAAATAGTCTGTCCATAACTATTCATGCAAACTGAGTACTTCACATTTTTTAAACATGGTGACTCTTCCATCTCCTTTGGGAAAGATTAAGACATATAGCCTGGAATGTAAATATACTAAATTGAGACGACAGAAAGTTAGAGATTGACTACCAAAAACAGAAATCAGCTGCATAATATATTTCTACAAATTTATGTATTCTCGCTGGAAGTTTTTTATCTACTGAGACTGTAAAACACAACCAAAGCATATGAATGGTTGGTATTTGGTAGCGTTTGTAGTGACTGGTACCATCTTAGCACTTTGGTAGCTTGTATGGTTTCTTTTTAGAGGTCGTTGAATATTTCTTTGTAAACGACATTTTTTGTACACTTCTCATCACAATCGTTGTCCATATCCTTCCTTGGAATGCAAATTCGTAACCCCTTGCGAGAGGTGACTCTTGAGACCGCGACGTAAAGTTGGCCGTGACTAAAAACTGGGTCAGGTAAATATACACCCACGTTCTCAAATGTCTGTCCCTGGCTCTTATTTATGGTCATTGCGAAACAGACTCGTATTGGAAATTGTCTCCGCTTCATTGTGAAGGGCCATTTAGTGTCTGTTGGAGTCATTTCTATCCGTGGGATTTCGACCAATTGCCCCACATTTGACCCAGTGATAACTTGTGCCTCCAATATACGACTCCGTATACGCACAACAATAAGTCTAGTTCCATTGCACATACCTGCCGCTTGATTTATGTTCCTCATCAATATAATGGGGCATCCAACCTTCAGATGTATCTCGTGGTTTGGTATTCCTTGAAATCGAAGGGACTTTAGAAATTCAGTCGGGTATAAATTTTCCATGTTCCCTCCGTTGGTCAGGGGACAAATTCTATCTGGACTTTTTGCTATTTCTTCGTCACCCGGTAGTTGTTGAAGTATATATCTGTTAATCTCATCCACCTGCTCGTTTCTCGGTGCCATAATTGCTCTACCTTGCAAATATTTTGGGTCAGTGTAGTTGCTAAGGAGTTCGGGGTATATATCATTCACGATTGTCCCAATAGGGTTGTCTTTAGATTGGAGGTACGCATCTCTTGGTATTTGAATCCATGTTTTCTTGTCTTCTCCTTCCTTTGCTGTTGTGGGTATGTTTCCATCACCAATATCAAGGACCCACTTTGCAAAGTTTTCAAGTTCAGCAACCTCAAAGTCGCCTTGGTTTTTGAGAAGTCTCATATTCTTTTCCAGTTTAAGCACCTGGCAGTGTGGCCAAATTTGTGGTGATTTGCTAATTGCGGCATCGACTATGTCTGCCCGCCCCTTGCCCGGAATAACCGGTAGTATTTGTCTGAAATCTCTTCCAAGCACCACGGTCTTACCTCCAAAAACTTTGTCCTTGGCTCCCGGGTCGTCAAGCTGCATAATGTCACAGAAAGCTTTGTCAACAGCCTCAAAAGCATGACGGTGAACCATCGGAGCTTCGTCCCATATAATTAAAGAAGCTTCCCTGATCAAGTGTGCAAGGTCGGTACCTTGTTCTATTCTACAACTTGTTGTTTCAGTTAATTTGATTGGTATTGAGAACCTAGAATGAGCTGTTCTACCGGACACCAATAATAATGCCTCAATCCCAGAAGAGGCTACTGCCAGCACAATAAGTCCTTCAGAACGAATTCTCGATATGAGTGCTCCCCAAAGATATGTCTTTCCTGTACCACCGCTTCCATATACAAAGAACAAGCCGCCTTGTTTTCCGTGAACTGCGTTAATAACACTGTCGTAGACTTTCAGTTGATCAACATTCAGACCATTCTGAAGCTGGTCAGATTCCCGTGCCATTTGTTCAACATCAAAATTTTGTTCCTCTAATATGAGCCTGTTCCCACTATTCTTTAGCAAAGATCTATCTGGAGTTGGGAAATCTGGATATTGTTTCAAGCTACGACCACTCCTGTTAAGAATTATTTCTAATTCCAAGAGTGCGTAGTTTTGTATTTGTTCGTCTGTCAGTTTCACATCTCTGTACCCAATGCGTCTTTGCTGCTGAGGTAAAATATCATCTGACAAATCTTTCCAATGTGTGAGTCATAATTCTTTTGCGTTTGACACCTCACAAAATAATAACAACGTTGCAAATATTTCACGTAGTTGTTGAGCTGTTGCCCAAGCTGCTGTCTCATTCAAAGCAACATGCCATTCCTCATCCCCGTCTAATAACCCAAGAGCGTCGCAAGCCGACTTATATGTTGGGTGAATAACATTGTTAACCGTCCGGATATCTGCAAAACATTTTGCCCCCTTAATAATGTTTAGAAGGAGACGTAAGTAATATGACTCTCCAGAATTGGGGTTAGCAAAGTATATTCTTCCAATTTTGAATCCCTTTTTCCTTCTTGTCCACACTTTCTTGTCATTGTCCCATACCCATTTAGTTGGGAATTCGGCATATGTTAAGAGGCAAGCGTCTTTGTGTTCTTTCTTTGTAGCAATCAATTCAGTAAGGGTTGTTCTTGCCGCACCCACTCTTTCGAGGACCTCATCTGCCGCCTCCGAGTCTTCAAAGAAAACATGTTGTTCATCTTCTAAGTGATAGGTCAAACGTTGCACAGGTGGTTGTTTGTATTGTATTTCAAATGCAAACATCCGCCAACACGCTTCAGATGCTGACACATATCTACATTTAAGAAATGTTTCAATCTCGTCAACTGTTTCACTAATCATGTTGACATCTTTTTCTTTCCCACGTAATTCATGTATGCTAGCAAGTGCCATATCCGGGCCTTTAGACATGTATTTGAACAGATATTTGACTGATCTGTGTTTGTTACACCATTCCACATTCAAGTGAGCTTGGTATTTCACTAACAGGTTTATGTAGTGGGGAACAACAAATCTGTTATCAATTGTATGCTTGTTCTTTTCACCAGTTCTTCCATTTTTTCTTCGACGGTATACAGGGTATCCATCATCACTGACGGACGTATTAGAGCAAAAATCTCTCGGATAGTACTTTGAGCACTTCCCATCAACCATACATGGGCAGTTGGGATTCCTTTCTCCACAAGGGCCATGTACCATGTATTGTATTACCGCTTCATATCCGGTTGGGTCTTATCAATATCCGGTAGCTCGGCGCTTATTATTTTGTCAATGTCTGCTGGTTCGGTGTGCTTATCGTCTAATCGCAAAAATAAGCATATATGTGCATGAGGCAACCCTCTTTTCTGGAACTCCACTGTATAAATAACTGTATAATATAAATAAGTTAGTTCTTAAGGAGAAGTTGCTTTTGTAATACGTAAGTTCTTATATTTCTGCCAAAAGTTCTTAGTGTTGTTATTAAGTTAATTTGTTGCTTTAATTACAGATTTTGGGGGTGAATGGGTGACTATCTGATATTGATATTTGCATTTGTTTAGTTGTCATTTTTGTTGTCCATGTATGGCCATATAAAGTAATGACAGTATGCTGGTTATATGAACACTTGGGGCCTTCAAGTCGTTGTTCAGTGTTTAGACTTTAATGTTTGTTTTGTCATTTGTGCCTTAAAATTGCACTCTTGATAAACCATGTCAGACACTCTCATACAACCATTTGTTTGCACCTTATGTATATATTTGGTATTTTGATGTATTTTTGTAAATTTTTAGATGTCATCTTCTATTAAGCTAGCATTGTTTTAACGGTTTAGTAGTTGTTAATGATTCAATTATGTCTGATCATATTTTAGTGTTCACAATGAGAGCAAATTAATTTGCGGTAAGTAGTTAAGTAGTTATAATTAACAGATATAATACATGCGAGTGTTTGGCCAAAGAATGCTCTTTTAGTAAGATCTACCATGAGTTCATCTAGCTTTATCTTGAACACTCTGGCAAGAATGTCGGGTCGATCTTCAGGGCGCTGACCAGGAATTGCTTTCAAAAATTCTGAAATCTCCTCCCATTTTGGGTTGCATGTAAAAGTGATGAACAAATCTGGTGGACCAGCCCATCGACAGATTGCTAAGCCATCTTGGTAGAGTTGGAAAAGATTTCGGTAACAATTTGGATAAGATGGAGGTAGAATTATGCGTTGGCCAAGTGATGCAGGGGTTACTTCACCAATGGCGACTGCATCAATTAACCCACGAAGAGAATATTTTCTAATGGCTTTTTGGTTGTGGCGAACATAGTCTAATCTAGTTTCCTCGACACAAGTAAATGAGTCTGCCATAAATTGTTGCCTTAACCTCCCACAGAAAACACAGATCCCATCAATAATTTTGTCATTCTTTCTCCGTTCTTGGAACCTATAAGCGTAGTACTCCCTCATAGTTACAGTTTTTCTTTTCTTTCTGCTTGTAGTTTTAGCATCCGAATGCTCTATATCTAATCTATAACCATCCTCACCATATGGGAACATCAACGGGTATTGCATTGCCATAAACTTCGGATGTAGTTCAAAAATCCGTTGAAGCCCTCTTGCGCGGTCATGAATAACGATATCTCGGATACCTTTTTCAGTGTCACCGGTCCAAACAATCAGCGCTGCAAATTCATCTGCTGCCGGAAGATTGTATTCTCTGCCGTCTTTAAGGCGGCTACCGCGCAATCGTATCTGAACAGGTTCAAGGTTCATGGTTTCCATCCGTTCTCTAGCCATTTTTCAAAATTTTGCAATGTCGTTATGCTCGTACATCATTTGGGATAGGCTCTCGACAATATCCGGCTGTAGACTTTTTTTCCCATCACCATTCAACGAACTAACCCTGTTTGTAACCTCCTGTTCTGTGTCATAAAAATATAGTTGCATGAACCGAGGTTGTTTTCCTTCTGGTGGTAGTAGAGACCCAATATTATGATGGTTTTGTCCTCCTAGTCAGAAACAATATGGGGCACCACCTTTGTTAATAGCATTGTCTACTCTGCCACCCATCGATGTGAAAGCATATATTGTGTTGTACGACCTGATGAGCCTTCTGAATTCAGTGGAGCGTACTCCACCTGTTGGATCTATGAGTTCTTTCAGTAGTTTAAGAGGTTCTTTTAGTAAGGGTAGTTTCACCTTCCCTTTTTGACAACAAATATTAAATTTGAGTCTGCTGTTCTTCGAGGTCTCGCCAACGGATTCTTCTTTCGAAACTACGGCGTGACAGAACTCGCAGTGTTCGTTAGGGCTGCCGAAACTCCAACCTTTTAAATATTTTCCTGTTAAATTGGATATATTAATAGTCTAAACTATAATTTTGCTATTGGACCCAAAAATTACACTAAATATTAAACAACAGTAATACCCTTAATTTTTATTTGTTTTGATTGCTGGGTAGTGATATTGTTTTATTGTTTAATTAAATGTGTTTTGGAGGCGAACACACTGGTAGATGTAATCTGGCGGGGAGGGCAGACTTTTTGTTCACATGTAATATTGTTAAAGTTGGATGGTTGAAGAAAATGGGAAATGCGATGAAAATAAAAGGGAGGCATACTTGAAGTTGGGGTGGTCGGTGTCATGGTGTTCGCCATACTTTCAGTTGCGGTTCCTGCTCGTTTTAAACATGAATAAGAAGGTCTATTTTTTTGGTTAAAATAGGATGATTACTAAAGTACATTGTCGGGAATTACGCTGTATACCTCTTATGTTGTTTTCAGATCTTGACATTGTTCTCCTCGGATCAGACTGGTTGATTCTAGAGTTCTCGTGTTTATTAGCCTGTCGTGGTCGGCGTTTTTGGCGATGACTCAGCTCCACACCACCACATCCTGTGTTAGTTTGCCATACGATTTATATGATTAAAAGACTTTATAAACAGATTGTATATTTCTTGAACTGCAAAACCTAAACAAATCAGAGAAATTTTACCATTGTTACTGATGTTCGCTGTGAAACCAACATGAGGCACAGTAACGCTTGAAACAGGTTCGTCAACAATTGTTATCTTGCGTGGTCGTCCTCTCTTACGGGGATTACAATCCGTGACTTCGTTACCTGTGTTTGTGTTACATGGGTTGGTATTTGGATGGACACAAGTGGTGTCAGATTTATCAACGAATTCTATCAAGCGAGGCGGTTCTGAGGTACCCGCTGAAACAGGTTTGTCAACAACTGCTGTCTTGCGTGGTCGTCCTCTCTTACGGGGATTACAATCCGTGACTTCTTTACCTCTATTTGGCTTACATGGGTTGGTATTTAGATGGACGCAAGTGTGGGGAATAAAGCATGTATTCGCCCTAAACTTGCAGGATTATAATGAAAATTACAGTTGAGATTATAGTCATAAAATAAATAAAAACATGAAAAGAAGTCAACCTTTGGTCCTTTGTGCTTATGGCCTAAGAACAGGAATTAAAACAAATTCCCTCCTATAACTTGCACCCAAGACTTTGATTAAGACGATGCCGCGTGTGCTAGAAAATACTCTCCAATTGCCTTGCAATATGGGGAGAGCTTTTGTGAGGTTTTAGATGTGAGATCTGAGTTTTGGGAAAAGAATGTTCTCAAAACCTTAATTCTTGAGATTGTAATTCTACCAGTAACTGACATAAGGAGGAAAAACTCTCCTTATGTAGTACCATACGGTCGGCCGAATTGGGTAGGGTAGGAGTGGGCTTTGTCCACTCTTACCTTATTCCTTTGCGTGATTCGACCCGTTTTGCTAAATATTATTTGCGGGATTTAATTATAAATCGTAACATGTTATCAGATATTAATATAGTCGATATATTAATAATGGTCTGATAAAATACGATATTGTATAATTACCTAAATTAATACAACCGTTTATATTAATTCGCGAATACAATATTTAATTAAATATAACTGTTTATATTTAATTTACGAATTAATCATGTAATCCGTATTAGCTAAAATTATTTAATCCGTATTAAATAATAATCTCAACATCTTATTGACTAATTTATTAGTCAATACCTCTGACTAACTGTTTAGTCATATTCGGCATAAATGTGACTGTATTTTCATACCTTCACATCTCTCAAACGTGTCCTATAGGTGTGACGTATAGGGACCAGTTGATCACCGCCATCCGTATGACAATAACGTCAAACTTATCTAGCAAGCCAACCGTTATTGATAAACGTGGATCAACTGGTAATAATACAAAAGTATGCCCTTGTGATCCTTAAAGAGATTTAATAAGTCATTGTACTTAATTGTCAAGGACACCAGCCCCAACAATCTCCCACTTGTCCGTACAAGGGTATGTGCAATGACGTTATCACACTACATGTGGAGGACACAAGCTCCAACAAACTCCCACTTGTCCGTACAAGTGTAGGTGCGATAACCGAATCTCATATCCTTTTAAAATTTCTCCCACTCAATGTAAGACAATTTGCAAATCCGCATTCGCAAAGGTCGTATCTCACAAGCGATCTGTATCAAGAGTGGTTTCCCCGACTAGAGAGTAACTTAACTGATAAAACGAATCTGTATTCGAGCATGGCCATGCATTTCAGTTACTACTCCTCGAGTGGCCCTGAGAAATGATAAAATCCTGATAAGGGTTTGGATATTTCCCTCAACTCGAATCCTGCCGATATCGCCCAGCATGAAATAACCCAGAAAAAATCCTCTTGGCCCCTGTTACGGTGACCGTGGGAAAGAAACCAAAGTTACCCAAAATCTGTCTTAATCTCAAGAGACAGTTGAAGGTCAAAAGACTCGACTCTAAGGAACACTATGGAGGTCCTATCCACGACCTGGCACCCAATGTTATAAAACATTTAGGACTCCATAACGTTGTCACGGGGTGTCCTACGAGATATCCGTATAACTCGCCTTTGTGATTGGTCAGTCATCCACGTGACTTATGGCTCGTTGAACCCACCATCAACCAACGTCACAAAATGATTACCTGAGTTATCAGCTCAAGTGGGTAATCAAGGACCAAAACGATGTAATGTTAATCAGTTCACTTTGTGGTGTTCAAAATTGGCGTACAATTCCACATGAGAAACAAAACATTTTATATCATAACAATAAGGTTGAATAGAGTACACGAGAAAATGAATTATTACATGAATTCATAAAAGAGTACTACAACTTAGGAACACATCCAATTCCCATGGAATGAATGTGCCCTTCATGCTTATCACGTGGTAATGCTTTTGTGAGAGGATCGGCTATGTTGTCATCCGTAGCGATCTTTTCAATAAAAATCTCCTTTTGCTCCACGTAATCTCTGATTAGATGAGCTTTCCGTTGTACATGCCTAGCCTTGTTGCTAGACTTATGCTCCTTAGCTTGGAAGATGGCACCGCTATTGTCACAATAAACGGTGATTGGGTCATTCGAACTAGGCACTACTGAGAGTCCTTGTAAGAATTGACGCATCCATATTGCTTCCTTAGCTGCTTCCGAGGCGGCATAGTACTCGGACTCAGTCGTAGAATCTGCTGTAACACTCTGTTTAGAACTTTTCCAGCTGACAGCAGCGCCATTAAGAGTAAAGACGAATCCAGACTGAGATTTCGAGTCATCTCGATCTGTTTGGAAGCTAGCATCTGCGTAACCCGTGGCGCAGAGCGTTGAGTCACCTCCAAAAGTCAATCCCCAATCTTTAGTCCTCCGTAGGTACTTAAGAATGTTTTTCACGGCCATCCAGTGTTGTTCACCTGGATGAGCTTGGAATCGACTGGTCATACTCAATGCATATGCAACGTCTGGACGTGTGCATATCATGGCATACATGATCGATCCTATTGCCGAAGCATAAGGAATCCGACTCATGCGCTCTTTCTCTTCCAATGACTTAGCTTCTTGAGTCTTGCTCAAGTGAAGCCCAGGAGTCATAGGAAGGAACCCCTTCTTGGAGTTCGTCATACTGAATCTCTCCAGAATCTTCTCTATATAAGACTCCTGACTGAGAGACAACATCCGTCGTGATCTATCCCTGTAGATACGGATGCCCAAAATTCTTTGTGCCTCTCCCAGATCTTTCATCTGGAAATGGTTTTTCAGCCATGCTTTAACCGAAGATAAGAGAGGTATGTCATTCCCAATCAAGAGTATGTCGTCGACATACAGTACTAGGAATACAATTTTACTCCCACTCGACTTGATATAGAGACATGGTTCCTCGACTGATCGAATGAACCCATTCTCTTTTATCACTTGGTCGAAGCGATGATTCCAACTCCGCGATGCTTGCTTAAGTCCATAGATGGAACGCTTAAGCTTGCAAACTTTCTTAGGATGTGCTGGATCGATAAAACCCTCGGGTTGTACCATGTACAACTCTTCCTCCAAATAACCGTTTAAGAAGGCGGTTTTAACGTCCATTTGCCATATTTCATAGTCATGAAATGCGGCGATCGCTAAGATAATCCGAATGGAACGTAGCATGACTACGGGTGCAAAGATCTCATCATAGTGCAAGCCTGGCACTTGGGTGAAACCTTTAGCAACTAGTCTAGCCTTGTGGATATCTTGTTGTCCTTCCACGGCATACTTTATTTTGTAAAGCCATTTGCATTGAAGGGGACGCACCTTTGCAGGTAGGTCCACAAGATCCCACACGTTGTTCTCATACATGGAGTCCATTTCGGATTGCATGGCTTCTAGCCATAGCTTTGAGTCAGAACTGGTCATGGCACCTTTATAGGTTGTGGGTTCATTACCCTCTAGGAGTAAGATGTCATCTGTATCGTGTTCCTCGACCATACCAATGTATCTGTCCGGTGGAATAGAGACTCTTTCCGACCTCCTAGGTTCCTCAGGGATATCTACCGCAGCCTCGGTTGGAGGTACTGTTTCCTCCAATGGTTGCTCGGTAGTTGGTTCTTGAACCTCCGATAACTCGAAGGTTCTACTACTCGACTTGTTCTCGAGAAATTCTTTCTCTAAGAACGTCGCACTAGCCGCAACAAAAACACGTTGTTCGGTAGGCGAGTAGAAGTAATGACCAAACGTTCCCTTTGGATAGCCTATAAAGTATGTCTTGACCGATCGCGGGCCGAGCTTATCCTCGTGTCTCCACTTGACATAAGCCTCGCAGCCCCAAACCCGAATAAAGGACAAGTTGGGGACCGTTCCCTTCCATAACTCGAATGGAGTCTTGTCAACAGCTTTAGACGGACTTCGGTTAAGAATTAGAGCGGCCGACAAAAGAGCATAGCCCCACAATGAATCAGGCACAACGGTGTGACTCATCATGGATCGAACCATATCAAGTAAAGTTCGATTTCTCCGTTCGGACACACCATTTAATTGTGGTGTTCCAGGTGGAGTCAACTGTAGCACGATCCCACAGTCTTTTAGGTGTTGATCAAACTCGCGTGAAAGATACTCACCACCACGATCCGAGCGTAGTGCTTTAATCTTTCTACCCAGCTGGTTCTGTACCCGATTCTGGTATTCTTTGAACTTGTCAAAGGATTCACTTTTATGTTTCATCAAGTAGACATAGCCATATCTACTCAAATCATCCGTGAAAGTGATGAAATACCTATAGCCTTCTCGTGCGTTGATCGACATAGGGCCACATACGTCCGTATGTATGAGTCCTAATAGGTCGGCAGCGCGCATTCCAACACCTTTGAAGGAAATCCGAGTCATTTTGCCGATGAGACATGATTCACACGTGCCATATGATTCGAAATCAAAGGGCGAAATAGCTCCATTCTGTATGAGCTGTTTTACGCGTTTCTCATTTATGTGTCCCATACGACAATGCCATAGGTAAGTTTGATCTTTGTCACCTACCTTTATTCTTTTATTATTCACATGTAATATCTCGGTAGTTTGATCTAAAACATAAATTCCATTCATGGAAACTGCCTTGCCATAAATCATATTGTGTAAGGAGAAAATACAGCTATTATTCTCTATTACAAATGAAAATCCGAGTTTGTCAAGTGCAGAAACTGAAATAATGTTTTTGGATAAACTAGGAACATAATAACAGTTATATAAAAATAACTCGAATCCACTTGGAAGCTGGATTACGTATGTTCCCTTCGAGACTGCAGCCACGCGTGCTCCATTCCCGACACGCAGGTCCACCTCACCCTTGGTTAGGGGTTCTTGGTTTCGGAGGCCCTGCACATGATTACATAGATGAGAACCACAACCAGTATCAAGTACCCAAGTTCCGCAACTTGCGTGGTTAATCTCAATCATGTGAATAAAAGAAGAAGAAGACATACCAACAGGGGTAACGCGGCCTGCCTTAATGTCCTCGCGATACACGGGGCATGAGCGCCTCCAATGCCCAGTCTTGTGGCAATGGTGACATTCCATGCTAGTATCCTTGCTCTTAGTCTTGCCCTGTGAGTTGCTCGACTCACCTGGCCCACTCTTAGTAAATCCTGGTTTCTTGAACCTGGGCTTACCTACTGCTAGGTCGCCCTGAGCTTTAGCCTTCCCTTTACCTTTTCCCTTACTGGAGATCATGAGAACATCCTGCTTTAGACTCCCACTCAACTTTAGATCCTTCTCAGTCTGTACGAGAAGGGAGTGGAGTTCATGGGGAGTCTTCTTCATGTCGTTCATGTAGTAGTTGGCCCTAAATAGGGCGAACCCATCATGAAGCGAATGAAGCATGCGATCAACGATGATGTTCTCACTGATCTTGCAGTTTAGGGACTCCAGTTTTTCGATATTCTCAATCATGTTGAGAATATGTGGGCTAACAGCTTGGCCCTTCTGGAGTTTCGCCTCAAAGAAGCGACAGGTATGCTCATAAGAAACGATTCTCGGAGCCTTGGAGAATTCGTTAGTGAGCGTGGTGAAAATCTTGTTTGCACCATGGGTTATGAAGCGTCTTTGCAAATTGGATTCCATTGCATAGATGAGTACGTTCTTTATCGCACCCGCTTCCATGACGAAATCGCTATGAGCGCGAATTTCGTTGGCTCTAGCTCCAGTTCCTGGGTGTGGCGGAATGGGCTCAGTTAAGAACTTGAGCTTTCCGTCAGCAATGGCAGCATTCCGTAGTGCTGCCTCCCAGTCAGAGAAGTTTGACCCATCATTCCTCAGTCTAGTTGACTGATTCATGGAGTCCATGAAGGCTTTTAGCCAGGATTCACGTGCTAGCTTGGCACTTGGCATTGGGTCTTCACCAGCCATTTTAGTTTTACAGCAGTTTTAATGAACGTGTTCTACACTGAAAAGAAGATAAAACAAAACCATATAAGCAACTTATTGTTGTGATTTAAGTCTATATTAAATTGAATTTAAACTCGTAGACTCATGCATTTATATAATTGATCTCCCTTAAGAATTATATAAACGATCCCAAGACTCAATTTCCGTATATTGATAAGCCCACAGTTTGGCTAATTCCAAACGTTGGAACTCTTGGTCGATAGATTTCCGTATATCTATCTATTAGTCCATCTCAGTCACTGGAATATTATCGAGTGACCATGATGTTGAGATAAAATAAATCATCTGTTCCCACTTACCCGACGTAGAAGGGGTCATATTATGCCTACCGACGAAGAAGGGATTCATGGGAGGCTGATTTATAAAGACTAATCTCAATTTTTGGTTATACGAGGAAGACCCCATCAACTCTTATTTATCCATATTTAAGTGAACTAAAAACTAGCATTTGCGTGAATGAATTAAATAAAGTGATGGCTTTTAAATTGACATGTGACATCTGTATTGTCACAGAAAACTAACGCGTAACCTCTACATGAGTCAGTTTTCAGGCATGATATAGGTGGTTTGGTTTTTAGGCGGAATATGATGCAAGCTATTATCGATGAAAGCGTAAAGATAAATGCAATAAACGTAAATAAAAGTCCTAGTGTGGCCTATCCTACCAAAATAAACATAAAACAACTTGGAATCCACTGTTGGACCCTAGAAGCTTGTCTTGATGTTCCATCTTGGTCCTTGCAGCGGGAGTGAGCATCCGGCCTCCGTCTTGTCTTTGGTCTTCACAAAATTACTAATTTAAATTACAAAAGTAGTCCTAGATACATTCTAATTTAAATACAAAAGTAATTACATGGCAAAAACCCAAAACGGAGATTCAAGATCTCAAAATTACAAGCAAGATCGTGTCCCCATCATTACGGTAACACAATCTTCTAAGGCCACACTAAGTTACAACCGTTTGCAAAAATTAAATACGTTATTGAAAGCATTCAAGGCATTCACAAGACGATAAATAAAATGCATCAACTAAAAACAATTTATACATGACATAATACTGTTATTATGATTAATAAATTTATACCAAACCACCTTTTAGGATTAAAATTAAGTGACTATACCGTTTTAATCACCAATTTTAATAAACATATAATCCATTATTTTAAACCGTTTTAAAACAATATGTATCAAACGAGGGTGAACCGTTTCACTAAATAATATACTATTTCCGTATATAGTATATTATTTTAAGCCATGTGAAAATAAAAAGCAAGTTATTTTCGAAAAAAAAAAAACGAGTCTGTTACAGGGGGGCTGGTCGACCGACCAGTCCTTGTGGTCGACCGACCATCAGCCAAAAAAAACGAAAAATTCTGCAACCGAGGATCCGGTCGACCGACCTATTAATTAGGTCGACCGACCAGAACACAGTAAAAACGAATTTCAGAAAACGCAAAACGCTGCACTTTTGAAATCGAAACAAGTTTTTACCTTTTAAACTTTGATTAAAACAAGTAAATCAAAATTAACATCAACAAGGGTTCACATATTGTCAAGAATATCGATTAATTAACAATATGTAAACAGGAATCGAAAAACAAGATCGAAAACTCACAAAGGAAACTGTTTTAAAAAAAAACAGAAAATTCACAGGAGGTGGTCGACCGACCATGACAGGAGGTCGATCGACCGACAACGCCAGAAAGTGGTCGACCGACCGTGACAGGAGGTCGGTCGACCGACACCGCGACAGAAAACGATTTTTCAGGTTTTCAAAACATACGAAAATCACAAAAGTAAAATTTTCATGGCCTGTCTCTGATACCACTTGTGGGGAATAAAGCATGTATTCGCCCTAAACTTGCAGGATTATAATGAAAATTACAGTTGAGATTATAGTCATAAGATAAATAAAAACATGAAAAGAAGTCAACCTTTGGTCCTTTGTGCTTATGGCCTAAGAACAGGAATTAAAACAAATTCCCTCCTATAACTTGCACCCAAGACTTTGATTAAGACGATGCCGCGTGTGCTAGAAAATACTCTCCAATTGCCTTGCAATATGGGGAGAGCTTTTGTGAGGTTTTAGATGTGAGATCTGAGTTTTGGGAAAAGAATGTTCTCAAAACCTTAATTCTTGAGATTGTAATTCTACCAGTAACTGACATAAGGAGGAAAAACTCTCCTTATGTAGTACCATACGGTCGGCCGAATTGGGTAGGGTAGGAGTGGGCTTTGTCCACTCTTACCTTATTCCTTTGCGTGATTCGACCCGTTTTGCTAAATATTATTTGCGGGATTTAATTATAAATCGTAACATGTTATCAGATATTAATATAGTCGATATATTAATAATGGTCTGATAAAATACGATATTGTATAATTACCTAAATTAATACAACCGTTTATATTAATTCGCGAATACAATATTTAATTAAATATAACTGTTTATATTTAATTTACGAATTAATCATGTAATCCGTATTAGCTAAAATTATTTAATCCGTATTAAATAATAATCTCAACATCTTATTGACTAATTTATTAGTCAATACCTCTGACTAACTGTTTAGTCATATTCGGCATAAATGTGACTGTATTTTCATACCTTCACATCTCTCAAACGTGTCCTATAGGTGTGACGTATAGGGACCAGTTGATCACCGCCATCCGTATGACAATAACGTCAAACTTATCTAGCAAGCCAACCGTTATTGATAAACGTGGATCAACTGGTAATAATACAAAAGTATGCCCTTGTGATCCTTAAAGAGATTTAATAAGTCATTGTACTTAATTGTCAAGGACACCAGCCCCAACAATCTCCCACTTGTCCGTACAAGGGTATGTGCAATGACGTTATCACACTACATGTGGAGGACACAAGCTCCAACAGCAAGTGGACTCATATCTGTCAACTAATCCTATCAAGGGAGATTGTTCTGAGGTACCCATTGAATTCCCCTCTTTCGGAGATGCGGTTGGCTCAATGTCCATGTTGTCAACAGTGAAGCCTGCGGGAATAAATACGTTAATAAGAACAAATGGTTTACCGTTGGAACGATGTACAATAAATTTAGAAGGAGAGCAAAAGAAGCACAATTGGAATGACGTCCCTTATAGCTATTATAAACTATACTATGGGGCTGCTTATAAAGTGTCAGGGCTTTGTTTTTCTCCTGGTGTAGATGGTACATAACTGGTTTGGCCCCGTTAATTAGTGTCGTTCCTCAAAAAGCTTGAGAAGAAATTAGCCAGGAAGCCAGAGATGACATCTACTGGTACCTCTCGCTATAAGCCTCGAGGAAAGGATGAAGTCTACCAAAATCATGCTAAATGAATAACTAAAATTTTGGCAGACATAAAGCTAACTGCATAGACAGAAGCATTTTGATTGGTTAGTATGTAAATTAGTATGAAGTAGTTGATGGCAAAATATGGGATACACTTGTTCAAGTGCTTAATGTGCGTTGTGCTACTTCTTTTTGGTGATTCGGCATGTGAAACCGTGGTATGTAAAGGTCGTACAGAACCTACTCAAAATGCAAATGAATAGCATACATGAAATTTTACCATTGTTACTGATGTTGGCAGTGAAACCCACTTGAGGCACACTAACACTTGGAACAGATTTATCAACAATTGTTGTATTGGGTGGACGCCCTCTCTTACGGGGATTACAGTCCATGACTTTGTTGCTTGTGTTTGTATATGGGAGTCAACAAACACCTATAAAATAGACCATAATTAAACAAATAATGGGAATTAGGCCTAAAATTAAATATCCAAGGGCAAGGGCAGCAGACTCGACTTGAATATGACCCTTACCTTTACGTCGGGGATAACCTCTATTATTCTTGGGCATGTCGTCTTGTGTTATTTAGTAGAACAACTCTCGCTTTTATTCTCTAAAAGGCTCAGCGCTTGTGACATGGTATCGTTAGAATTACAAATTAGATTTCAGTACTCCTCTTAAATAGGTTAAGTCCCATTATACTTATATTATGGATTTCCATGGTGAAATGTGAAATTGAGCTCTAAAATTAGTGAAGCAACTGTGCAAGTGAAAAGATGGTGAGACCAAGTAATTAGTACCCAACAAAACAAAATGGGGGCTTCAGATAATTAGCATTTTCTTTCAGATACTCAACTTTGAGTAATTCACAGATGATGAATCTCAAAGAAAGTATCTATCAGATGGTTAAAAACTGACTTACAAAATAGTAAAATCCAGTGAAGAATGCAATACCCTTAGTTAGAGCGAATCCCATACGGATCAAACTATAAGGCAGCCGGGAACCAAAGTTCGCTACACCAATACTTTACGACCTCTTTAATGCGTTTTATTCAATTCGGAAATGCATGCTACGTTGTTTATCTCGGTTGTACTTCAAAATAGGGAAATATCAAAACAGCTAAAACATTGAAAAGAGGGCGTAAAGTATTGGTGTAGCCAGATTGAACAACTTAAAGATTACCCAACATTCTCAACCAATAAAATGTGAGTAGAGACATTAGACTTTAATGAATCCTACAACTACAATCACGAGTATTTACCCTTTGAATCGTAGAGTGATTCGCTAATATGAAAACAGAATAGAGCAACCAATAAAAATAAATGATGCAGAACACATAGTAAGATAGATTGATGTTGAATAAGAACTTACATGGTTGTTGCTGGAATTTAATTAATCATCCTACAAATTATTACAATTTAGCAACTGATCTTCCAACTGCATAATAGAGCAAATTAATGAGTTGACATCTAACATTCAAATACAAGCAAACGAAAAAATCACAGACCCATAAACTGCCAATTCAATTTAATGACGCCACTCATAATTGAATTCCTACAAAATACTAAAGCAAGAATGGAGCATATATTCATGAAAGGATCCACCCACAATTAAATCATATTCTGGCACAATTGTATCCAAATAGAGCAATTGAAGTTACAAATACGAAAAAACACAATGAAGGTCACAATTAACTCGTAGACACAATTTAATCCCAAGAAACAAAATTAAAGTTCCAAATATGATTCAGATTACTTGGGGCGGCAAAAAGAAGACAATTAATTGTCATAATGTATTATTTAGTAACTGTAAAAAGGGAATTTTAAAAGTTACACTAAATTAAAAACGTACCCAAACCATGGAGGAAGGCGGAGCTGATGTTGTTCTCGAAGGCTGTTAGAGAGGTGTTAATGGCTGAAAGAAGAAAAGTTCTGAAAAAGGAAAGACGACGGGATTAAGAAATGGCATTAAGAATGCTGTCTTTGGTTTGGGACAGAGAAGATCCAGAGGAAACCAAACTATGTGTCTGTACAGCAACTCGTGTTCGAGTGTGGAGGAGTTTAATTGTTGACGTGGAATTAACTAAATTTGTGTTCGGTTTTTGACGTGTTCAATTGTTGACGTGGAATCAAACATTTGCAAGGTGGCTTTTTAAGAATCCCACGTGGCTTTTTTTTGGATGACGTGGCTTTAATTTGACATTTCAGCTTAGCCTTTTAATAAGTTTTTATAGATTACATAAATGCTAAACTTAGCTAAATGTAGTTAAGAGATGATAAACATTTAATATGATTAAATAATAACTAGGACAAATGAATTAAATGTTAATTCTAATAAATATATATAAAAGTTATATTTATTAATTATATTTTAATATATGATAGAATAGTATAATTGGGATTAATTAATTATAAGATAATTAATTAATATTCTCCGGGAATTAAATTTGTACACCGAGAAGTATTAAAATATATATGATATTTTAAGGAAGATCGGAATAAGGAAACTGACTCAAAATATTATATTATAATGAGGTTTACTAATTGAAGTACAATACCAACACAAACCAAAACCCTATATATAGAGAGTTTCGGCCGTGAGGTTGAAGACACAAGAAGAAAACGTTTTCCCTCTCTTATTCTCCTTGATTAGTTTATCATCTTAATCCCAAAATAAATCCTCTAAAATAATTAATAGTAATTTAGGAGGAGCTTTGAGGGAATCTTTCGCAGTCGTCTTGGGTGCAATCTAAGGAGAACTTCTACCTTGAAGTTTGGGTTTATACTGGGTTGTTCTTAGGCCGATCTCATATAGGACCAAAGGTTATTTCTATGATCTTTGTCCTATTATTTCAGTTCTATTGTTTTAATATCAATTCGTTTTTTATATAATCCTTGGCAGTATTAATTAAGTTAATACTTTTATGAGTAATTTAAGAAATTATTTCCTACAGAACCTCCCAGGAATATCAAAGACATCCAGAAATTGACAAGAAGAGTAGCCGCCCTCAACAGGTTCATCTCAAGATCCTTAGAGCGATGCAAACCATTCTACAATTTGCTAAGGAAAAACAAAGATTTCACCTTGACACGTAATCATCAAATTGCATTTGAAGAGCTGAAAGCCTACCTGTCATCTCCCCTATGTTGGCCAAACCAACTAAGGGAGAATCCCTGACAGTATACTTATCCATCACCAACATCGCAGTAAGCTAGGTAGCACGAACACTTCTCCTAATTAGTCGTCCCGTGTCCGACATCGTGTCCGACACTCGGACACCCGACACTCGTTGGACACATGGTTAAACATATTATAGTTTGGACGAGGAATAAATTTTAAAAAAGATCGATTAAAAGATAAGTTTGGGTGGAAATATGAGAATTAGTTATAGTAAAGGTCGAATTGTACCTTTACTTGTTTAGATATAGCTTCAAATACATGATAATAATAAAATTGTACGTTATTTATAACCATAAAATATATATTTTATTATATTTAAATGCCATGTCCAGTGTCCTTAATTTCATTGGATGTCGTGTCCCGTGTCCGTGTCCGTGTCCGTGTCCGTGTCCGTTTTGGTGCTACATAGGCGGTAAGTGGAGTCCTGGTCAAAGAGTCCGACGGACAGCAACATCCACTATACTACGTAATCAAAAGTTTATTAGACGCTGAAACGAGGCGGGACCATATTTGAGATGCCTGGAACCGTCTGAAGCCACCCAATTCATGCAAGAGATACACGAAGGACACTGTGGCAACCACAAAGGAGGCAGGAGCCTGGCAAGTAAAATCCTCAGGACATGCTACTTCTGGCCCACACTGAGGGCCGATTGCCTGGACTACAGCTCGAAGTGCCAGGCATGCCAGGTGCACGCGCCACATATTCATCAACCATCTGAACTACTGCACTCCATATCCGCACCCTGGCCATTCATCAAATGGGGAATGAATATTTTGGGCAAACTACCACAAGCTCTAGGACAGAAAGTGTTTATGCTAGCCATGACGGATTACTTCTCTAAATGGATCGAAGCTGGCTCATTTAGGAAAGTCAAAGAAGCTGATGTCATATCCTTCATCAAACACAACATCATTTGTCGATACAGTATCCCAGCCGAAATCGTATGCGACAATGGGACCCAGTTCTTGGGCAAAAAGACAGCTGCATTTTGTGCTGAGTGGAACATCAAGCTGTCAACGTCAACTCTTGGATACCCAAAGGCCAATGGGCAGGCAGAATCCAGCAATAAAGTCATAATTTCCTGCCCGAAGAAAAAACTAAAACAAGGAAGGGGAGATGGGTTGAGGATTTACCCATGGTCTTATGGGCAGATAGAACCACAACAAAAACTGCCACAGGTCAGACTCCCTACTCTCTGGTCTACGGATGCGAGGCAATAATTCCTACCGAAATACGTATTCCTGGCACCAGATGCACCATGAATACCGTTGAACAAAATACTCCCCTGATGGAGGATAACCTGACTCTGGCTGATGAACTACGAGATGCAGCCAAAGTCAGGATGACAGCCTATCAACAAACGGTTGCCAGAAGCTACAACAAAAATGTCCGCATAAGAGTATACAATGAAGGAGACCTTGTCCTATGCAAGGTATTCCCTAATACCAAAGAGCCAAATGCATGAAAACTTGCTCCAACCTGGGAAGGCCCATACCTGATTGATTCAATTGCTGGGCAGGGAGCATACAAATTACAAACCTTAGATGGTGAGATGATCCCCAGATCCTGGAATATCACACATTTAAAGTTATTTCATATGTAAAAAATTATGTCTGAGGGCCAGGTAAATAAAATAATTATTCCCTAGCAACATGCGTACATGCATTTATTTCCTGGCAATATCAAAATTGTTTTCTGGCAACGTGTGTACCACCCCTATTTATTAAGGAGCCTTTAACAAGACCTTCCCAAATAAACAAGACTATTACCATCTCGGAAAGACCGAGGTAGTGAATAACAAGGTAAAACAACCACAGTACTATATAATTAAATGATAGTTAAAATCTCTTACAACTTATCTCTACACCAAAACTTAAAACAAAGTAAAGCTACTACAACTGAAACAACTACAAGACAGACTAAGTGATCTAAAGCTAAGCAAGTCCAAGCCATGTCTCTCTCCATGCCCAAGCTCCTAATCCATCTGTCTCTGACCTGTAGAATATACTCCCCATTCCGGATCATCGTAGTTGTCACACTAATACACTGCCAACCTCGCGATTGAGGAGGATAACACAAAAATCATATTGCAACAAATGATGATATGCAAATGCCATGATATGCCTTAGCTCAATCTCAACCCGTAACTCCCACCCTTACCGAACCTCCCGACAGAGTATAATCGACTGTCGTCGAACACCAGCATAACAACTGAGGTCACCAGGTCTAGTTCTGCAGAACTAGCCCGGGTCCATACATCATCTCGAAAAAATATCCAATGCATATGCCATGCTTGTGAATGCAACACAATACTAACCATTATTATGAATGCAACAGTAACAATAATCCATCATAACAAAATATCATCCTCATATCATTCATGTTCAACATCCATATCATACACTCAGCATCCATTCATAACATATAACAGTAGTATAGTGCCAGTGTATCCTACCTGGAGGAGCAAGTCTGCAAATAACAATCACCGTCTAGAAATACTCCACTTCAAATTCGGTTCCTATAAACCATTCCTTAATATTAAACTCTATTCATGTAACTAACAATATTACTAATTAATTATTCGTTCATGCTTATATTTTATTTACTCATAACACATTATTCTAGTAAACATATCTGATTATATAGTTATAAACATGCTCATACTCATATGATTATCATTAAATAAAATAACTATCATAACCATCACAATATTATATCACTAATTATTTGTTATTAAATACATTAAACCAATGATAAAAACATTATTAACAATATCACCATACAATAATTATAAACATAATAGTAACAATTCTAATAATAGTACCAATAATATAAATAATAATAATAATAATAATAATAATAATAATAATATAAGCATACAAAACAATACAACATCCCACGACTCACTAGCATAACATACGAAACAACACAACCAGTCCGCGACACTAACAGCCCCTCAAACAGCCCCCAACAACTCACCTTTCTGCTCCTGGACCACCACTACCCTACCGTGGTTGCCACCAGTGCACCACGGCGAACCACCTGACCCTACTTCCAAGCCCTAACTTGACCAGAGCCGCCGTCGATGGCCCCAGAAACCACCCATGGTCCCTGCAACAAAACCCCCGCAACACGCTACACTCACGATTTTCCCTCTCGGTAAACCCCACTCCAGCCACCAACACCACCACCTGACACCACCCTCGACTCCTCTCACACCCCATGACTCTATTGGTGGTAACCACCAGACCTCGACACCCCTACAACTGCCTGTAAAACCGTGTTAAAAGGGTCTCGCAAAAACACCCATGTTTCCCCTGTTTCTGCCATTTGTCAACTACCCGATTTCTGGTGGTGCTCTGGCCACCACGCTCCCCCCACAACAACCAAAACAACCTACAGATACCCTACTTCGACTACCCCAACCACTTGCACCAAAACGAACCATCACAACAACTTAAAATTGCAATTAAAAAAGAAACAACGTGAATGATGAACATGTTACTGTCAATAAAACGAAGGCTTACAGTGGTGGTCACGGTGGTTGACGATGATGGCTGATGTTAGCTGCTCTCTCTCTCTCTCTCATGGTGTTGGCTGAGGTGGAATAGGGTTTTAGAAGTGTAGATTGTATGAGGAGGAAAGGAGGCTGGGATGTCGATGGTTGGAAGGGTTTTGGGTTAGGGTTGTGTTGTGTTGGTTGATATTATACACGGGTTTGGCAAATAATAGAATACGGATAACGTAGTTTAATATTAGTATTACTAATTAAATTAATTACAAAACATAAAATTATTAGTGCGGTAGTATCTCGGTCCATAAAATATGAATTATAGAAATATTAAAATACTAGCAATTACATAAGAATATATAAAAATATAGGATTTAAGTACAATTACGAATTAAATAAAAATAAAAATTAAGTATAGATGAGAAATAAATATAAAATATGAAATATATTTAATTATAAATATATTATCAAAATTAAAGAAATACAAATGAAATATCATTTTATGAAATAATCATCAAATATAAAACTATTATGAAATACGAATTAATCGTAGAAATACGATTTATAAAACAATAACAAATGATTATGAATTGAAATACGTATATAAAACATGGTTTGACTGCCGTTTACCGAGGCTAATGTACGGGGTATTACAGTCTCCCCTCCTTAAAATGAACTTCGTCCCGAAATTCGCTACCCCGTAACAATAACAAAATACCCCACAAGCATAAGACAATTACAAGTAGTATATATAAGCTCCAAAACACGAAGTGTTACATTCTATCCCCCTTTAAAAAAACATTGTCCCCAAAGTTTAACATACGACAGAACACATGACACTTAAAGAATCACACATTGACCAAAACATAACAAAGTAATCAGGAGACTCAATGTATGGTAATTCTCAGTCAAATCAATCATGATATACCAACTAGCCAGATCGCAAATCATCAAGATTTTACAATCTTATCCTCCTTAAGACATGGTTACGTCCCCGTAACCCCATTATATAATTCCACTTCCAATGCTCAAGAAGATCACCGAAACAATAGTCACAATTCATCCGATAGGTTAATGACTCTATACTGGCAACTAGCATCTGTCTTTTAAAGCAACGAAACACATTTATCAATTTCATGCTACGCAGTAAAACAAAATCAAGGTAACAAACACTTATATACCCTTGGAATTTTGAGACAACTTAACACATTTACACAAATGCAGACAATCAGCTAACTCATAGTTCATACTTGGCAAATTAAAACATTTCGTGCTCATAATCATATTACAGAAGGAAAATCATGTTTATGCACACAAGTTTTAGAAAAAAAACATTAGCCAAAAATTTAATTAATGTAATTAAACACGAAGCAATGACATATTTCACGAGATATACACCAATCATAGACTAGCAAGTCAGCTTAGCATTTTTAGATATAAATAAGTTAAAATCACTTAGGTACATTTCCCATCCACTCACATTACATCATTAATCATAAAACTAGTAATAAATATAACTTGCAAGATAAGAGGTTTATATCATGTGGAACAATTTCATATTTAGGCAAAATTTCATCAACATGTAGTTACAAATTCTGTCATGTTACAAAACAATTACCATAATCGTCAACACATCAAGTTTTATCATGGATTATCACCTTAGGAACATTTTGAAACTTTCCGAACAATGAAGTTGTCATTAGTGGCAATTTATAAACACGAATAAACTGACGATTTTAGAAGCTACAGATCGAAAGCAAGACTACACGGAGACAATTCTAACTCTTCTTTACTAAAACATTATTCCTGTAAATTGTAACTCATCTATATATATATATATATATATATATATATATATATATATATATATAATTAGCAATAAAAGAAAACGAATTCACAAGACTAGCACTCCCATAATTCACATGTCAACCAAATTACTAATTCAATATATTGTGATCAGGTTTAAACATAACAGTATTTAATTCACCTTATGACATAACAATAGCGCCTGTATAAATGAAACTAACTTTATATAAAACCCACCAAAATAATTAAGGTTATATTATTATATAATAAGGTTCATATCCATATCATATGCCTACTGTTCATGCTACTAATGCCATATCAGAATATTACATGGTTACATCACATAATTCATATTTGATTAAACTTTTATATTTAAAACTTTACCATTTCAACAATCATACATCACGCAACAACTTCCAAAAACCATAATTAAATAACCGCTTAGCTATTTTGCGAGCTATTATAGCTTTTAGAAAATATAAGCAATTAACTAATCATAGGAAAAAGAATCAATTGCAAAGTTTAAGGGAATTATTTATAACAAATCTTATAACTCAATTGGTCTGAACAAAAACTTTATAGCAATTAAACTGAAAATTGAGCAAGTTGCAAAAATTACTATTAAATAATGGCTCGTTAATATTTTACGTGGCTTATCATTTTGAAAACTTGAATGAATATTCTAAACAGTGAGTTGGAATTAGGCATAAAAAATAACCACGTTTTAAATGGTTTATTTTTCAAAAACATGAGTCAAAACAAAATTGTACAGTGACAATCTGACCACTGTCGACTAAAATATTTATTTCTCGCAAAGTATAAATTGTATTAACATAAAACCAAAAGCATTGGAAAGCTAAATCATAATTCATAAGGTTATCACACATCAAATTTTCATATTCATATAGAGAACACATTTTAAATGGCAGCGCGTATAAACAAGGTAACATTCTCGACAATTATTATTACTATATTAGTTCCAAAAAAAAAATAACTTCACATTATCACATTTACACACAACCATTCTTCCTCCAAAGATGTTGACGTATCATTTGAAGCATCGAAATCTCATTGCACCATATTAACATTCACTCATCACTTCAAACTATAATTCTCTTCTAGAACACGGTAAAGATTGCAAAACTGAAAATTGAATCAACTAAATAACTCAATAATTATATATGTATAAACAATGCATTAGTTTCTCCCATCGTAACAATCACAACTTATTTAAGCACATAACTATATCCTAGAAATCATTAAGGCGCCACTTATTGAATACTAACCTTATAACTAAATTAAATGTATATAATTTGTAACACCCCCATTTATTTAAGGGCCTGGACTAGGACTCCCCAAATAATTAAGGGTGTTACCATCTCGGAATACCGAGGCAGTAGATAACAAAGGAAAGAAACACAATACTTTATTAAGTATTTAGAAAGTCAAAACCACTGTTCTTACAACTGTTTCATAAACTTTAAGTAAATATCCGAACAAACTCGTAAATAAACTTCTATGGTGATCTAGACTCTAGACCGGTCCAGATCCAATCTCTCTTCCCATTTAGCTCCCATAGTATCAAGTACCTGTCAATCTGCTCCCCAATAATTTGGTTCATCACAGGTGATTACGAATACACAGGGTCAACCACGAGGTTGAGTAGGAGAATAAATAAAATATAAATGATAATACAATACCACACACTTCCATCTCCATACCGCCTCAACCACCACTTACCGATCACACACCACTTCTCATTCACAAGTCCATACTCCTCCAATGGCCATATCACATGTCCCAATATCACATGACCTAGTATCACATGCCCCTTTATCACAAGACCCGTAATTCTCCTCTCCACATCATATACTAATATTCACGACAAAATAATAACATCTCAACCACAATATTAAACATCATATACCGATCTTATAATAAACAAACACATTCATTCATAGCATAAATATAGTTCACGGTCTATTCCTCTACCTCAAATTACAGAATGACAATCAGCAGCTGCTAGAAATATTCCACGCGGAAACCGTCACCTAAACATATAATATTTAACGATTAACAACCCTTCACTTAACCCCTATATTTAGAATCGTAACAAAATGCTAAATATAGCAACTTCCTAAATTTGGAAAGTTTCCTGAAATAAAAACTTTCCCGAAATAGCAACCTTGCCCAAAATAACACGTTACTGAAAATAATAATAATAATAATAATAATAATAATAATAATAATAATAATAATAATAATAATATACTACTACTACTACTACTACTAATAATAATAATAATAATATTATTATTATTAGTAACTTATAATTATAATAATAATTGTAATAATCATACTAGTCATGATGATAACTCAAGTAATGATAGAAAAAAAAACGAGAAACAAAACAACACCACAATCCTTCCCATGAACACAAACCCAGCAGCAACCCCACCCATGACCATCAGCCTTGACAAACCTCACTTCCGACACCAACTGCGACCACCGCCCTCGCCAATGACACCATATAATACTCCGTATTTTATCGTATTTTATTTTAATATTTAATAATTATATTTACGTGTTGATAGTTATTGGAATGTTTTTATTCGATAATTTAATTATCGAATAAGTGTTATATAGTTTACATGTGGTTGGTGAAGAGTCGAGTTTATGTTTTAGTAGTAAACTGCGTTTAAGTAATAGAACTAGGCCTCAATTTGCGTGCTAACTCTATCAGCCCATCTCGTCACTTATCACATAAGTTACACAAACCCCTCACAACTTGTTCCTGCCGTCATCTAAAAACACCTACTAAACTCTACCCTAACCTAATCAACGCCTGTCATGCACTCACACACCTACTGTCGTCACATCAGAGATTAAGGAGGAGGGTTCACACGGTGGTTTGGGGTGGTCTAGGGTGGTTCGTTTGGGCAAGGAAATAGGTATGTTCACCACTGTTTCTTATTTCGCAGTTTTTCCTTCCCTTTTAATTTGCATAACTCAATCGTATAATCATGTCTATGAGTTCTGATTTTTATATAATATTGACCTATGATGTTAGTAGTTGCGTTTTGACCCTAGTTGAGTCATCTTTGATCACCGAGGACCACCGGTCATGGTGGTTTTGTCGCCTGGGTCAATTCATTCTTTTGCGTTTTCAGAACAGAGTTTGGAACGCGTGGTATTGTGTGTGATTTCAATGTAAATTCTGTTAACGTTTGTTCTGGGCATTAGAGTAATTAGATTGGTGGTAGTCAGGGTGTTTGGGTGGTAGTTGTCACTGTGGTTTGAGATGTGTCGTGCCTGTGTTAAAGAGGGTTTCGTTAGGGGGGATGTGTCGTATGAAAACAGAGGAACAATAGTGAGTTGGGGGTTGCTTGTGGCCGGTGTAGAGGACACTGCAATGGGAACGGGGATTCGAGGGACCACGCATGGAACCACCATGTGTTAGTGGTGACCATGGTGGCGGCCAGAGTAGGGTTTGGGGCCGGTGGAGAGAGAGTCGAGCGTCAAAGAAAATGGAGGTGTTGGATACAAGTTGCTGAAAATAGAGGGCCTGTGTATGTACGCCTGTTTTGGGGCAAATTAGATTTTCTATTATTAGGAAGGCCACACTATGGTTTTTATTTCTTGCTTTGCATTTTCTTTATATATTTGCATGCATCGCCAAATCGCCATAACTAAACAAGCATATAAATTTATCAAGTTTAAATCGACCGTGGCGATTAATTATCGAACTCACTGCTTTAGTTCACTTAAAACGTGATAGATAATAAATTATCAAGGCCTCAAAGTTATTAAATAATTGAGCATTGGCTGTACCAAAGATTATAACCATAGATCCTAATTTCATAAGGGAGTAGACTCGGCTCCACCGGGGTACAAACCTTGTTACATTAGGTGCGTGGGTTATAAGTGTTATTACATCGAAATTTGGGTTGGGCTCAACAGAAGAGTGTAGAGGGACCGGTGTTCCACACGTGTATCCGGAGCCAAGGAGATTGAATTAGTGTAATTATTTCGACCGAGAGTTCTAGTGTAGCACCGATTAAAGAGTTAATCCACCAAGTCGTGCTAATGGAAGTGTAGAGGGACCGATGTTCCACATGAAAATTAGTATTGATTTGGGTCTCAGAATCATTTATATAAGTTGGGTTGAGGTCACTTTATAAATGCTTAAAATCTTGTTTATTTTCACATTTACAAGTACAAAAACGATAAGTGATTAATTCTTCGATTTTAATTTTGTAGTAACATATACATTCATCGTTCAAAATGTTGACTTCCACAAACACAAATGCAAACTCCGCTACAACCGTTCCTTGGCTAAGATCCTTTATGGATCGTGTTAAACTTGAGAAGAATGGGTCTAATTTTGCCGATTGGGACACCCAATTAAGATTGGCCGCCCAAGGTGACGATAAGACTCGTTACCTAATTGAACCTTCACCCGCCGAACTCACCAATACTTCGACCACCGCCGTAAGGAGGGCCTACGAGTCCTACCATAAGGAGTCCGCGACTATCAAAAATGTTTTGATTTTCTCGATAGATCGGAGCCGGAACTCCAAAGAAGCGCCATAAAGATTGGCATCGCGTATGAGCTTTACGCAAAGCTTGTGACTATGTTCTCGGGGGCTTCGAGAATAGTCCAATTTGAAGCGACATCCGCTTTCTTCGATCTCAACTACAAAGAAGGGCAAAAGGTTAGCCCTCATGTGCTCAAGTTGATGGAGCATGTTGAGACTCTTAGAATGCATCAAATTGAAATCCTAAGGATCTCGTTATTGACCGAATCCTACACTCCTTGTCCAAAGTGAAAGCGTATGTTCAATTCCGGGTGAATTTTAACATGCAAAACTTGGACGTGTCTCTAGATGAGTTGCACATGATGCTTGTGCAAGCGGAAAGGGACATGGGGCTAAATGTTAGCGTATCAAAGGATGTGCTCAATGTGAATACAAAGTGCAAAGGGAAATTCAAGAAGGAAGGAAAGAAAAGCTTGAAGAAGCAAACTCCTTATAAAGGGAAGAAGGTGTTTTCCGAGGCAAGCACCTCGAAGACCAAGAAGGCAACCTCCGATGAGGTAAAGTGCTATTATTGTAATGGTGCGGGGCATCGGAAAATAAATTGCTCTAAGTACCTTGCCGACATAAAATATGAAAAGATACTTCCAGTAGGTATTTGACTACCCCTTCTTTCATGTTTTTAATTATCACATTTGATATATGATACAAGTTGTGATATATGCTCTTTTTATGGTAAATAGGGCATTCAAGCAAGGACAAGGGCAAGGAGAAACAAGCTTAGATTGTCCGAGGATTGCTAGAAGTAGCTACCCAAGATGGATCATCTATGGGAGCTTGATCTAGTTTTACTTGCTTTTGTTATTGAGATTGTGTGTTATTTTAGAACTTTTATTTCCTTGTAAGACTTGGAAATCATTTCCATCAAACTATAGTTGTATTTTGGATATAAGTGACTTGGTTTTCAACCCAAGTTCACTTCTTTATGTTTTTTCGTTCTAAATTAACCTTCACACATCCTTGCATTATAGAAACATAAAGTCATTTGAATTGACTAGAGGACATTCCAATGTAAGATCATTGAATATCCATTAAACCTAGGAGCTTTGTTATATCAATCGTAAATTTTGAGTCAAGAACTCAAGATTAGGGGACATGAAAACCAACATTTAGAGATGCGATCTATTAGAAACCCATCAAGTTTAAAGTTTCAAATATTTCGTATATTGTCCTTAATAAATATATTATCCTCTTTCCCAATAATCACTTGTGGTTAGTGACTATCTTTGCAAATAAGAAGAATTTTTATTTGAAACATAGAGTAGGAGAATTTTAAAGTCATAAGTCTTATGATAAAAGTTTATCGAATAGTTTAACATATAGATAAGATCTATGTGAATGATTATTATTTTCCAAATAGATGGGATCTATATTCGGAAAGAAGGAACAACTCTTACGAGTGGTTTTAGAGAAATCCGACGCGCATGAGTGACTATAAGAAGAAGTTCTTATAGGAAACTACGTGAAGAGACAAGAAGAATGTTCTTGAGGAATGCGTCGCACAAGAGTGATTATAAGAAGCAGTTCTTATAAGAAACTACATGAGGAGACGAGAAGAAAATAGAAAATATTTGTATGGCACAAGGAGATGTTCTTGAAAATTAGATATGATCTAAGTATGCCTATCGCAATTCAAAACCTAAGGAAACGAGTTTAAAGTCTATACAAGTAAATTTGTTTTATTTGGCAAAGTATAAAAAAGAAATTAGCATTGTTAAGTGTTTTGACTATGCTAGAACCATTTCTGTACATCATCTTAAGGGAGAATGAATGAAGCTAGTATTAGAAATCTCCTCTCAAAAGGGTATTTGGAAGGGATGCGTTTTAAATGCATAAGATTTCATCATTAGCTTGATTAGAAATGGTCAATTTAATTCAATTGAATGTTTAGAGTAACATGTTGTTTTGAGTAAGAGTTCTACTTTCATGTTGAGAACATGAAATTGAGTGGCATGGGAACTTTTATCATCAAAGGAATTAAACTCATTAGTCGTTGGGAATGACAACGATACACTTCAAGGAAGTGTTAGAGTTTTTCAGTTCCGGATGAGACATAAAGTTCAGTGGGAGTTTTCATCGTCAAACTCATTAGTCATTTGGAATGACAAGGATATACTTTGAGGAAGTATTTGAGTTTTTAATTCTAGATAAAAAAAATGGACATTATATAGATCTTATTAAGCATGGGATGTTTAATAGAGATCATAGTGGCATCTTATTCCTCATTAGAGGATAATAAGGTTATTCATAGAGATGAAGATAGAATTACCATAAGAGGGTTATGGTCGTTTATTGAACCTTGAAATATATGAAGGTTATTCATAGAGATGAAGATAGAATTACCATAAGAAGGTTATGGTCGTTTATCGAACCTTTATACTCATAATTCACATGATCCGGGATTGCAATGTTTCCGCCATTAGCATTTTCATGTGAACAAGAATGTCCATCTTCATGATGACTAACATGCTAAGAGCATGATGTGTAAAAGGATTAAGCCATTATTATGAATCGTCATGAATTCTCGAGTAGAATCGATGGACTATTCAAATAGGTTTGGAAGAAAACTTAGTTATGTGTGAAGGGTTTGCACGAGAACTAGAGTTTCCGAACTCAAGGATTTGAGATAATCCAAGGATTGTAATAATCCGAGCCTAACCTTGTTCTAATACACGTTCTGTATGACTTGTAAGAGTATTACGTTCTCATGACAGAATCCTACAAAATATGCCAAGTACATAGTGATTAAGGTGTGTGTCTTGGAATTGGGAGTTCCATGGTCCACAGTAACCGTATCACGAGTTATGAGATAACTTGACTCTTTTGGGATAAAGAGATTAGGTTCGAGTTAAATCCTAAGAATGTATTTGGAAATGTTGAAATGTTATGAGCGATAACATGAACATGAAGAATTCCTGCAAATATAAAAGGTTGAAAAACTAGACACTTTATTGCAAGTGTAGAGTTACACTTAGGATTATGCACATTGAGTGACAATCAAATATTGGCTACTCAGATGTGATAATCGCACTTGTCATTTTGAGTTTTAAATAACTCTCTTTTTCATTACTTTGTCATAATCCAAATGGGTTGTGGAGACAAACTTTGAACCCCATTAAAGTGAACTATGATTGACATTGTAATGGTCCCTAGTTGTCACCATGAGGTGACGTCTCAAGGTAACTAGAGTGTGAGGCGATTGATGGCAAGTTCAATGTGCCATTGAGTCATAGGATAATGACTAGTCGATCACATAGGCAGACTGTCAAGAACACTCTATCGGACAAGTGACCGCTTTTATAGAGCTCTGGCATACATTTATTTATATAAATCTGCCTAGTCGTGGCGGGAGCTACTACTTTATTCTGAATGAGTCGATTCTTTGACTAATGACTATTTCGCTAAGGTAGCACAGTTTCAGAGTAACTTTGATTTTTGTCCTAACACCTTCATAAATGACGTTTATAAGGGCATCTTTTGGGTTATGATGGCTGTGGCTAGCCGAAGGGAATACAGCAATTAGGAATTGTCCACCCCTTGTCATGGTTGTCCAAATCTCAAGGCCACTCGATGAGTAATTAACTGGAAATGCGTGGCCACGCTCGGAAGCTATCTAAGGTAGACAAATTCTGGTCAAACAGTTATATCTCCAGATTGTGAAAAGACCACTCTAGATGAGATCACTTGCGAGGCACGACCTGGGATGACGCCTTGCATTGAGTGGGAGATTGTAATAGGACAAGAGAATTGGTGATGCGCACACTTGTATCGGACAAGTGGGAGATTGTTGGGAAAAGTGTCCTCGAGAATAGTACGATCACATGATTTTATTATTTATTATAAAATCGTAAAATCTCATATATATATATATATATATATATATATATATATATTTAGGCGAGTTCCGGTGAGTTTGCCATATTCCGTGAGTTACCCCCGCGTATAAATACAATTGACCTAAACTAGAATTTCTAACACGCGCTGAAATTTAATAATTCAAGCTAACAAACTCTGTTTTCCCCAACTTTCTCTCTCCTTCAAATTCCCAAAATAATCATCAAAAAAAACCCAGAAAATCATCAATTCTTCATCAATTCTTCATCAAATTCTTCATCAATTCTTTAGAAATACACAATTATTACCTAAATTTAATTCATTATCTTCAATAATTCAACTAAAAAGTATCAATTCCGAAAAAAATCAGACGAAAAAATTACAGGAACCCTAATTTTTCGGTAACAATATTTCTTACGATTTAGTTATTTTAATACTTGAATAACTGAGTTATTTGATTCAAATAACAAATTGTACGACAATTTATGTATTGTTTTCGTAATTTTCAGGATTTGCGATGATGAATTCAGACGAACTTAATGACGATCAGCTTAATCAGCTTAATGACGTTCAAACATTGATGATTTCAGGTATCAATTTGTCTAGTTTATATTTACGGCCCAGAGTGACCAAGGGTCTTGAGTTATATTATTTGGTTTGGAATCGATATGAGATGGAGGTATTGTGTAGCGGTTTATCCGCCAGTTCACTCACCCCTTGTCTTTGGTCTTAGGTTCGACGATGAGAATACGATACTTGGTTATTTGGAGTCATATTTTATGAGGTAGAGTAGTGAGTAAGACGGAGTAGTGGCTGGAATTTTATAATGGGGTTACGGGGACGTAACCATGTTTTAAGGAGGATAGGATTGTAAAATCTTATGATTTATGTCATGGCTAATTGGTATGTCGGGATTGTTTGAATATACTTGATATTCGTGATTACTTCTGTTCTTTTAATTATATCTTCTATGCACTACATTGTGATTCGTTAAGTGTCATGCTCTCTTTTGGCGATGTGTTAAACTTTAGGGACAAAGTTTCTTAAGGGGGATGGAATGTAACATCTCATGTTTTGAAGCTTCAATGTTTCAAATGTTTCAAATTATTTCCGAAGTGATAAACCATGATAAACTTGATGTTTGATCCTTATGCTGAATGTTTATAATTTGACAGATTATGTAACTATGTGTCAATGAAATCCTGCACGAGAATTTAATTGCTGCGCAGTATGTAAACCCCTTATTTTTCAAGTCACATATGTTGATAGTTTCATGACAAATGATGTAATGTGGGTGGATAGGAGAGGTACCTAATCAATTTTAACTTATTGACATCTAAGAATGATAAACGGACCTGCTAGTCTATGATTGGTGTGTATCTGTGTAATATGTCAATGCGCCATGTTTAATTACGTTAATTAATTTTACTCTATGTCCTTCCCAAAATATGAGTCTTGCTGCTATAATATGATTATAAGCGTGAAATGTTTAAATTGTCAATTATGAGGTACGAGTTTGCTGATTGTCTACATTGGTGGAAATATGCTGAGTCGTGTCAAAATTTCAAAGTTATGTAAGCGTTAGCTAATCTGATTTTGTTTTACTGCGTAACACGATTCTACCGACTCTATTAATCTTAATATTGTTCGAGGTTTTGTGAATTACTTGCTAATTGTTACTTCGTTTCTCTTTTATGTGTTGTCATTTGGGATGAACTATTAATAATGGTGTTGGCATTTAGCTTAGTATTTCAATACGTGAGATTGGATTTGAGGTTGGCTAATATGTTTTCTGTATTGTAAATTTGTTGTTGTTTCCTTCCGCCTTGACTCGTGGGTGAGTAGCTTAGAGTTTTACTCTAAGTGTTGAGCACAGTTCTTTGAACCTTTGACAATAACGGTATTGAATTGAGATTGGTTACTAGTAATGAGTTATGGGGCGTGCGTGCCGAGTTATATTTACGGCCCAGAGTGACCAAGGGTCTTGAGTTATATTATTTGGTTTGGAATCGATATGAGATGGAGGTATTGTGTAGCGGTTTATCCGCCAATTCACTCACCCCTTGTCTATGGTCTTAGGTTCGACGATGAGAATACGATACTTGGTTACTTGGAGTCATATTTTATGAGGTAGAGTAGTGAGTAAGACGGAGTAGTGGCTGGAATTTTATAATGGGGTTACGGGGACGTAACCATGTTTTAAGGAGGATAGGATTGTAAAATCTTATGATTTATGTCATGGCTAATTGGTATGTCGGGATTGTTTGAATATACTTGATATTCGTGATTACTTCTGTTATTCTAATTATATCTTCTATGCACTACATTGTGATTCGTTAAGTGTCATGCTCTCTTTTGGCGATGTGTTAAACTTTGGGGACAAAGTTTCTTAAGGGGGATGGAATTTAACATCTCATGTTTTGAAGCTTATATAAGTCCTACTTGTGTTCTTTTGTGCTAGTTGGTGTTCTTTTCCTTACGGACATCGAACTTCGGGACGAAGTTCATTTTAAGGGGGGAAGACTGTAATACCCCATATTTTATTAAGAATAATTATTAATTTATGTTGACGTACTGATAGTAAATTTTTAACGTTTATACCCGATAATGTATTTATCAAGTAAGTATGCTATATTTTATGTGTTTAGTAAGACGTTTAGTAATGGGTCGAGCATGTGAATTAGTAATGAGACCGTGTTTAGATATGAGTATGGGCCTTATATAAACTCCTCCCATTTCGTTTTTCACCTCACTATACCGTACAACTCCTAGCCCAATTAGTAATAACAGAACAATTTTACATCTCACATATCCTGCCGCCCTATTTATAATTTCTTTTAAGGCAAAACAAATTTTACCCTAATCAACGGATGAGACCGACGCTTCCAACGCTTCCACCAGAAATATTCATCGTTCTCACACACACGCCTTCACAGAACCTCCTTCCTCGCCAGTTTTTTTTAAGACTGATAACCTCATCATCATCGTCTCCAATCTCGGGTAAGTTTTCGTTTATTGCAACTTGCCTCCCTGGTTGTTTTCGTTAAAGCATGCGTTTGAGGGCATTTGCAACTCGACCCGTTTTGTTCTAGACCAGGTTTTGGTTGAGGGGTCCCCGGGTACAGGACGACCGTAATGGTGGTCGTATTGTAGTCGGTAGCGTCGTATAGCGAGGGGAGTCGGAGGAGCGGTAAAACAGGGGCGTTGTATAGAAGTGTTGTGGAGTCTTAGGTCGGTTTGAGAAGTCGAGTTTCAGGGTCTACATGGGTCTCTGGGTTATGGGTTTTGGTCAGTGATGGTTGTCGGGTGGTTGAGGAGGCGAGGAGAGAAGGGTGGTGTTTATGACGGCAACGTCAGGCAGTAGATATTTAACGTGTTGGGTATGATTCCTTTGCGCGAAATAAGTCGGGTGCGGGGTTCGTGAGGTTGTCGAGGACTGGCGGTCATGGGTAGTTGTGTTAGATTGTGGGTGTTAGTGTTTTCGCGTGGTGCCGGAGCAACCCGCTGTTCTTTTGGCTTTTCGTATAGGTAGCTAGGGCAGGGGATCGTAGTGGTGGTAAGGGCCGACTATGGTGACCGGGAGTGTGGGGTGCGGGATTCGTGATGCAGGTAAGAAGCTGGAACCTATAGCGGCTGTCGTGGGTGGTTCGTTTGGTGGTGGTGATGCGGCAAAGGGAGGGATGCGAGTATGAGTTGTGGTGTTTTGTCGTGTACATGTATACGTCCTCTTACGTTTTTGGAGTTGTTATCCATGGTGGGTGTCTAACGTGGTATTATTATTATTATTATTATTATTACTACTATTATTATATTTATTACTTTTATGGTTATTGTTACCAATGATGTTATTACTTTTACCATTGTTAGTATTATGTTTTATTACCCCTTTAATTATTATTGATATTATTATTCATTATTAATTATATTTGTTTTATAACTATGTTACTACTATTATTATTATTGTGTTAGTGATAATAATAGTAGTTGGTAATTTTATTGTATTGAGTTAGTTGAAGGTGTTTACGAGTCGAGAAGTTTCCTTTTTGGGAAGGTTACTATTTTGGGATAGTTTCCATTTTAGGAAACTTTCCACTTTTAGAAGGTTCTTGTTTATAGTAGGTGTACATTGTGATATGGGGGTTAGGAAGATTTATTAATCGTTACGTAATATATGCTTAGGTGACGGTTGTCGCTTGGATCATTGCTAGCAGCTGTTCGGTTGTCATTCCGAAATTGAGGTAGGGGAATACCGTATGCCTGTTGATGAGTTATTTGGTTATTAATCATTGTTAACAATGTTCATCTGATTATATTGAATGAATGATATATTGCTATATTTGATTGAATAATTCTGTGACACGATTCAATGTGACGAATAATGGGTCTTGTGATATGGAGCGGAGAATGTTGGGTCTTGTGATCGGTGCGGAGTATATATGGTGTTGGATCGGTGCGGAGTTTATACGGTGTTGGATCGGTGCGGAGTTTATACGGTGTTGGATCGGTGCGGAGTTTATACGGTGTTGGATCGGTGCGGAGTTTATACGGTGTTGGATCGGTGCGGAGTTTAATTGGCGTTGGATCGGCGCGGAGTTTATTATATTGTTTGTGTATTTATTTCTTTCCCCTACTCAACCTCGTGGTTGACCCTGTGTATTTGTGATCACCTGTGATGAACCAATTTATTGGGGAGCAGATTGACAGGTGGCTGAGACTAAGGGGGAGCTATGGGAGGAAGAGCTTGGATCCGTACCAGACTAGAGCCTAGATCACCTTAGTCAGTTTAGCAGGAGTTGTACTTTCTTTTTTTTCTGTTAAGACTTCGGATACAGTTGTAAGAACATGTTATGAGTTTAATTTTAATTAAAGTACTGTTTATCTTTCCTTTATATCTACTGCCTCGAGAAACCGAGATGGTAACACCTTTATTTATCTGAGGAGACCTAGTACAGGCCCTTAAATAAATGGGGGTGTTACAATTACAATAACAAGTATTATTATGCAATACAATATTTGACATTATGCAATAACTGTGTAAAAAAGGAAATACAATAACAGAACTTATATAATACAATAACTGTCTTGAATGAAGTCACTACTAGATACAATAACAGGACTTATATAATACAATAACTGTATAAAAACCATTACAATAACTGTCTGAAAATCATTACAATTACTGTATGATCCCATTACAATAACTGTCTAAAATCATTAAAATAACTGCCTGAAACCATTACAATAATTGTCTGAAAACACAATTACAATAACTGTCTGAAAACACAATTACAAAAACTGTCTGACATGATTACAATAACTCTCTGAGAAAATTACAAGAACTGTCACAAAAATAACACTTTCTAGGCTTTACAAAACACACAATCCTTTCCAATACCATGCAACATTTACAATTTCCAACATTTACAATTTCCTCAACTAAAGGCAACAACCTCTCTCTTTCTTTGTTGATATCAGCTAAAACTAGGATAGCAGCAATCTCAGCTCTGTAAATAATCCTTTTTAATGGATCATGCAACTCTGATGTAAACAACTCCCCGTTGTAATCTTCGCAGCACTACAAAGAACCATACGAGCTAAATAAACACAAAGTGATGCATATAATACAACAACACCCCATGAAGTCACTACTACATACAATAACTGAGTTTTATAATACAATAACAGAACTTATATAATACAATAATTGTATTTAAATAAAGTGTCTAAACACATTAAAATAACTGTGTACAAACCATTAAAATAACTGTCTAAACACATTAAAATAACTGTGTACAAACCCTTAAAATAGCTGTTATTGCTTTGTATTCATAATAGTTGGTATTGTAATTCATAGTAAAAAAAGGAAATACAATAACAGTCTTAGACGAATACAATAACAGTCTTAGACAATTACAATAACAGTCTCAGACGAATACAATAACAGTCTTAGACGATTACAATAACAGTCTGAGACGGTTACAATAACTGTCTCATACGATTATAAAAAAGGGAATACAATAATAGTCTTAGACGAATACAATAACAGTCTTAGACAATTACAATAACAGTCTGAGACGATTACAATAATTGTCTGAAAAGCTATAAAAAAGTGATGCATCAACAGAAACTCTAAAAAAAGGAAGAATAAGTGTACTTACATGTTCAATCTTGGACTTGTAGGGGAAATATTATGCCCCTTCCTTGCGAAAACTACTTTTGAACGTTTAAAATCAGCTCTATTACCAACTTCAGTCTCTGTCTTACGTTTAGGTGCCATTATCACTGTAGAATAACCACATCAATATATTACAATAACACACACACATTATCTTCATTAAACAACAATACAAACTAATTTAAAGAAAAAGCACAAGAAAAAACACACCAAAATTTCGAAAATCAGGTAAAAAATCTGAAACATACAATTAAGAAACCCTAATTTTAACTGGAAACAAAATGCAAAGTGACTAATTAAACTACACACCAGTTTTAAGTAAAACACAACTACATAAACGAAGATTTTTACAAAATTGACGAAAATCAAAGAAGTAAGATAAAAAAAACCCTAAAATTATGCTAAAACGAGAAAACAAAGTACACAAAATACTCTAATTCAACTACATAATGAAAAACACTGCGCCAAATTGAAGAATAACAACAGAAAACACAACAAAAATCAACTTAAAAAACCTACAAAAAGTGACGAAATAGAAGAAAACGAAATGAATGTTTTACTGGAGAAACAGTGCGCAAAATTACATGAAGATGAACGGTATAACGACGAAAATGAGTGAAGAAATCGACGAAGAAAAGATGAGCAAGATGATGAAGGTTTTACTGGAGAAAATGGAGGTTTTACAGTAGAATTATGGAGGTTTTACAGTAAAATTTCAGTTGGGAAGTTGAAAAGAGGGGAAAAAAGAAGTGAGGGGTGAAATTTTGGGTTTATATATGAATTGTGAGATTTAATCTCAGCCACTAATCCGAACTAAAAATGGATGGTCCAGATTCAAAGGTGTAACTCACCAAATATACCCCAACTCATATGATCCTATTTCTATATATATATATATATATATATATATATATATATATATATATATATATATATATATTGAATACGGAAGGGATGATATATTATTAAGTCGACTGATCGTCATTTACCAGTAAATGATTGGCTTTAAATAATTTGACATTTCCATCATATGATAGTGGTTATCAGTTGATCCCCTATGGTCACACCTAGAGGATGTTGCCCGAAATTGTTAAGATTAATAATTCGTATACGATATTGTAACAACCCGACCCACCACGGTCGTAACACACCCCCAATAAGATGGGAGGTAAACCTTTGGGCCCGTTATTCACTGAAGCCCAAAAGCACAAGGCCTTGTTACTAAGTGGTGAGTGGAAGTTATTATAAACATATCACAAGCCTCACATTCTACCGATGTGGGACAACTTTTCTCTCATACTCTTGGGGTGTTACAAACTCCCCCACTTAAAGAACACAACGTCCTCGTTGTGCCTCAGACTTGACCACAACCAGGGCCACCGCAACAAGGGCTAGAATCCTCCCCGCTAGGTGTGTGACCCGGGTACTCCCGACCACAGGCTCACCACATGGTCTTAACACACCCCCAATAAGATGGGAGTTAAGCCTTTGGGCCCGTTATTCACTGAAGCCCAAAAGAACAAGGCCTTGTTACTAAGTGGTGGGTGGAAGTTATTATAAATATATCACAAGCCTCACATTCTACCGATGTGTGACAACTTTTCTCTCATACTCTTGGGGTGTTACAAACTCCCCCACTTAAAGAACACAACGTCCTCGTTGTGCCTCAGACTTGACCACAACCAGGGCCACCGCAACAAGGGCTAGAATCCTCCCCGCTAGGTGTGTGACCCGGGTACTCCCGACCACAGGCTCACCACATGGTCGTAACACACCCCCAATAAGATGGGAGTTAAGCCTTTGGGCCCGTTATTCACTGAAGCCCAAAAGCACAAGGCCTTGTTACTAAGTGGTGGGTGAAAGTTATTATAAATATATCACAAGCCTCACATTCTACCGATGTGGGACAACTTTTCTCTCATACTCTTGGGGTGTTACAGATATGAATTTATTAATGCCCTAATATGAATAAGATAAATGAGAGATATGTTTCTCGTTATAATGTGATTATACATGATTCGTTTTTAATAAAATAAGTAATTATTTTATAATCGATAATAGTTATCGTATATTTTATCGATAAGGGTATCGATTAGTAGTGATTACAATGGAGTTGTGAATCACGGTTGATGAATATGAAATGCCGAGTTTTACGAAATAAAATTGGTAATTTGTACTTAACGGTTAAGTAATAATTATGAAATGCAAAATTGTATTTAAATAGTTTAAATACATATTTTAAATTGCCTAATGTCATAATTCATGTGATATTTTAAATAGTGTTTTAGCATCCAGTAGTCTGGAACTTTAGTCAGAAAACACAAATCAATGTTTTATTTAGGGTTTTCGTTCTCTAGTTTATGATAATCTTTCAGTTTTCGCATTATTCAATAAAGTTAATCTTCCTGTTCTTAATTCCTCCTTGTCACGGTAATTCGTTCTCTTTCAATTCAGTGTATCTACAGTTTTTATAGATTTAGTTTCCGGATAGTTAGAATCCCATGCCATTGTTCTTATTGTATATTTCATTAATCGTCTTAATCACGTTGTTTGTTGTTTTCATCGTTATAGTTTACGTTTTCATCAATAATATGAGTAGCTAGACCCCTTATGTGAGGATGTAGGCGACCTATAGCGTAGATGGCGTAGTTTAGGGCAACCCGTAGTAGTCCTTGGTCGACCGACTGGATTCTCTGGTCGATCGACTGAGTTGATTGGTCGATCGACCAGATTAGCTGGTCGATCGACTGATTTTGCGTCAGATCAGCTTTGTTTTATCCCGTTAAGTGCAATATCTTTCAATGAGACCAAAAGGAGACTTGTTAGATGGTTAGTAAAGACCAACCCATAGATCGAAAGACAGGGAAGGGCATTAGTTAATGGTTTAAACGATTAAGTTACTTACGATCGAAAGATTTGTGACTTAGGCTTTAGGAATCGCTAATCGTGTTGACACCTAGTATTAGTGAGACCTAGGGACTAGTAGCATAGACCGAAAGGAGCTACTAGTTAACCAGGACCGAAAGGACTCGTTATACCCATCTTACGCGACTGAAATACGGACCTACCTAGAATTATGTGCCATCGTAACTATAGTGAACCGATCATCCTAGCATTCTTTTTTTCATTTGTTTAAATCTTTATTTTAGTCATTGCTTTTACCTTCGTCGCTAGCTTAATTTTCAATCACCAACCACCCCCCCCCCCCCCCCCCCCCATTTTTGTGACTGAACAATTAAAAGCACAATTAAGACATTACCTCCTTGTGGTTCGACCCGTACTTCCACTAGCTTATGCTAGTCTTAGTTCGGAATTATAAATTTTATCTTTGACACACACAACGATTGGTATCACTTTGTCGTTATGTGAATGAATTTCATGATCTTATATAACTATTATTTGCTGAAGTTGAAACGAAATGTGCAAGTCTAAGTATGACAATGTGATGGTTATTATTTTGCAATATATAGTGTGGTTACCATGTATACAAATGACTAGATACGTGCCTTTGTATGCTTATACTCATGCTTATTTATAACTATTAATTGTTAACTTTGACCAGTTCTTGTAATAAGAGATTTGCAATAGGTGTATTTATGTATGTTTTGTTACGTGTTACCACTTTTATTTTATCACGTGTTATGCAATATCGTAAGAAGTTCGAAATTTTATACTGGTGAAAGGATGTTGTCAAATTGTTTTGTGACCCCGTGAATATCTATATGATAATTCGAGTTGTGCTCAGATGTTCACATGTTGTATGTTTTGGTAACTTAATGCCTTAGTCATAAGACGTTACATGTAAGTCATAATGGTTGTTTAGTTGTGGTGAAATGATAAATGAGTAGTATGTTGTGCTTAATCATCTTCTAGCATGTCGCTTCGCCTCTATATGTAGTGATGATCGGTGTTTAGTGATATATAAATTTGATGGAGGTTACGGGGACGTAACCATGTTTAAGGAGGATAGGATTGGAAAATCTCGAAAGTTTGGTTGTTAATTATTACATGAGTTGAGCAGTAGCTCGATCAATACTTATAGTTTTGTATCTTTTGAGTTTGTGCAATGACGCGAGTTATGTATGTGTATATTTTTGCATTTACTTGATGGCATGTTTCCTTTAAGGAGGATAGACCGTAATAGAATGTCTTCATAGAAGATTTAGGGAGTCAGTGCAGAAGAGCGGCAGAGTGTCGTGTTTGGTTGTGTGGTTGAGATCGTGTTTAGACAACTGTTAAACTTCGGGACGAAGTTTGGTTTAAGGGAGGTGGAATGTAAGACATGCCATTTCTGAGGGGAGTGATCTAGGGTAAAGGACGTCAGTTGACTTTGGTTTGCTGATGGGTAGAGGTGAATTTCGGGGACGAAGTTCTTTTTAAGGAGAGAAGACTGTAATACCCCGTATGTTAGCCTCAGTCAACGACAGTCAGACCATGTTTTATACACGTATTTTCAAAAGAAATGTTTATAAAATATTTTACGTAAACTGTTATTGTTTTACAAATCGTATTTCTACGATTATTTCGTATTTCATAATCATTTTATATTTGATGATTATTTCGTAAAATGGCATTCCATTCGTATTTCTTTAATTTTAATAATATATTTATAAATAAATATATTTCCTATTTTATATTGATTTCTCATCTATACATAATTTCTATTTTTTAGTCGTAATTGTATTTAAATCTTTTTTTATATATTCTTATGCAATTGCTAATATTTCAATATTTCTGTAATTCATATTATATGGACCGAAATACTACCCTACTAATAATTATTATATTTTTGTAACTAATTAATTAGTATTTACTAATACTAAATTACATAATTTAAATAAGGTAAAAACTTAATTGTCTTATTTCTTACTTTCTAATACACCCTACCTCGTCTTAACAGTTATTTACAAATCCTCCTCGTTCCTTCTTTCGCTTCCTTTGTACGTGTTCGATCATCCAAAATCATATGTTTTCTCTCCCTCTTTGTAAGCTTCACGTTCCTGTTTCTAAATCCCGATCAATTGTTTCCTCATTTACTTTAAATGTTGTTCTATCAAGGTACGTCGTGTTATCGTTTTATCGCTTCGTTCATCGTTTTATTATTTACGATCGTCTTATGTATATAATTGAATAATCCCCAAATATCTGACCATAGGCATACGTGACTGATCTGGGTTGATGTCGGGTGGTTACTGGGTTAATGTCGGGTGGTTACTAGGTGTAGTGGTGGCGGTCATTGGTGGCAAGAATCCTTACGGCGGCGGATAAAACAGAGAGTCGCGGGAATGAATTAACTGTGTTCGTTGCTGATTTGAGGTCTGGTTTCGATTAGATTAAGGTGAGTTCGTGCTTGGTGGTTAAGTTGAACCTGAGGAGGGGTTGTGGTGGTTGCTGGTGGTGGAGGACACCACCACGACGGGGGTCAAAAAAATTTGGCGAAAACAGGAGGTATTTATGGGTGTATGTCGTGACGTTTGAGATGGGTAATTCTCGTGGTGGGAACCATGAGAGGGGCGGTGGTCTGCGGGGTTGTGTTAGTCGGGTTAGGGCAGTTATGGGTAGGTGTCCTAGGAGGGTGGTTGTTGGTGTTTCGCGTGGTAGTTGCCGGAGTAAAAATCCAGAGCGCGGTTTCGGCATTTAGTACATGCGGTTAGGGCAGGGAATTGTGGTGGTCGTGAGGGCTGTTGGTGGTGGCCAGGAAGTGGAATGCGTAGTTGGTGATGCAGGCAGGAAGATGGGACCCTTGGTGGTGGTCGTGGGTGGCGTGGATGATGGTGGTGTGGTCGTGGATATGGGTGTACGGGAGTTTTAGGGGCTGTTTGGTGGTGATGCATTATTATATTTGGTTGGGTCTTTGCCACTACCTACGTATTATTATTATTATTATTATTATTATTATTATTATTATTATTATTATTATTATTATTGGTGTTGCTATTATGATTGGTATTATTATTATTATTATTCTTATTATTATTATTATTAGTAGTAGTAGTAGATGAGACGCACAAGAAGGATGTACTAATGTCTTGTGGGGAAAAGTGGAGAAATTTCAAGTGTAAATTGACTAGGAATTACATTCGAAATAAACATTCAAAATATGAGTCCCCGGCAGATTGTTATAGTTTCATTGAGCCTGCTGATTGGGAGAAATTTAAAGCTAACCGAGAGTCAGATGAATTTAAGGTGATAATTGGCATACTTATTTAATTTCTTTTGTAGGTAATCATTATCATTCGAAATACTTCTAGTGTTTTTATTTTCTGTCAATGTAGGAGAAAAGTAAAAAAGTCGTCGAAAGTATAAAGCAATATGAGCATCCTCATATGATGGGTAGACGAGGATACAATCAAAGGATTCCTGAGTGGATGGTTGGTTCTTCAAATTTTGATGATGTTACTGAACGTAGTTGGTATTGGATAAAGGAAAGGAGTAAGTCGTCAGACGGGGAAATTACAAATGATCAGACTCAGAAAGTTCAAGATGAAATGGTACGTTGTTGCTATTGCTTTACTTATGTGATTTTATGCTTACCCGCCTCACTTTCTCTCAACCACCATCAGCAGAGGCTACCATTAGATACTTCAATCCTTGACAGCCAGCCGCTTCATCTCCCATTTCCTTCCTTTTGGATCGCAAACCACCACACTGTCTTTGTTCTCCAGCTTCTGCTTTGTGGCAACTCCATTTGGAATGTGCTGCAAAATTACCAGTATGCTTAATAAATAATCACAGTTAGTAAACAACATTATTATCAAAAGACTAAGGTGCAAAAACTCATCCCCTGGAATTGATGCTAAATTGGTTTCTGTAATTTTCATTTATTAAGTAGAAGGCTGCATACATGCACGGTGCCTATCTATTTTCCCTTTAGTTTCTGGTACATAACCACTGCTGGTAGTATAGCCTTCATCAACCTTCTCACCTGGACATCCACAGCATAATTTAAAACTCCTAAACACTAGCAAATATCGAATATAACAAATTCCAGTTGAGTAACAAGGTTGATAAGTTGCTGGTACATAACCAATGCTTGCTCATTTCCCCACTCACTATTACCAGCCAGCAGCTTTACTGCCAGCCCACAATACTTCTTTCCTGCACCAACACAGCTGCCCCCTGTGCATCCTACTACACTACTTCTCCGTAACAGCAGCCTAGAACCCTGTCATGTTGGATCTTACTTATTAGATTGTCGTCTTTTATATAGGTTGAATGGCGAAAGAAGGTGAAGTCAGGAGGGTTTATTCCTGACAGGTATGATGATGTCTTGTCTCGTAGTCTAAAAAATAAGGAGCATTCTGGTCGAGTGAGAGGTTTTCCTGACGGAGTGACTACCAAGGATGTGTTTGGTACAAAAGATCGAACTCATGAAAGGGCGGCCGTGGGGATTTCTGATCAAGATGTAGCTGAAATAACGGCAAGAGTACGGGAAGATACTTTAAAGTCCTTAGGCTCTATAATCCAACAACAAGTACGACAAGAGGCTATGGGTTTGTTGAAGCGAATGGGATTAACAGTACCGGAAGATATGGAGGAATAATTCCATAGTAGTTGTCAATCGACGAATCCGGAGAAAAGCAGAGGGGGGAGCAATCAAAGACAACCAAACCCAAATCCTACCGAAATTAAGGTTTGTAAGCGTAGTTGTTTATCAAACATTATTTTTTTTTTTTGGTAAAAGGTAAGGTATATATATATATATATATATATATATATATATATATATATATATATATATATATATCAAAAAACTGTCTCAACTGTACATACTAGCAAAAAGGCCATTACCAGCAATTATGTTGTCTAAGCCAAAGAAAGGGTCTGCCTGCCTATTATGTTTTGGGAATAATCACTGCCATCTCATGCTTACTGTGGTTTCTACCAATCGTAGCATCATTTAGTATCTCCAAATTCTTGATGGCCAGACCACCCTCCTCCTTTGGCAGACAAATGGTGTCCCAAGATACCAAAGGAGGTTTCACATTATTGTTTATTTTATTATTAGCACTTTATCTTTATTATATTGACTACTGCTAGGCCAATAACTTTATCATCAACACAATATTTCTGATATTGTAGGAGCCAACTAAGTGTCATCTAGCTTGCATTCATGATGGAAAGACTTTCAACGTTGCCATAGGTACAGTTTACCCATCAGAAGAAGCCAATCAAGTCATTCATGGTAGACCGCTAATAATGGGTAATGCAAGGGTTTCTGTTGATAAAATTTTGGAAGGTACTGCCCCACTTCCTTTTCTTATGCAATATCTTGAGCGTGTAGGTGAAGCAATTGGAAGTTTTGTTCAGTGGCCGAAGGAGCTGATCATTGTTGGGGAGGTAAAATTACTTCAAATAAGTACACTTACATGCACTTTTTAAGTAGTTAAATTCTGATATATCGATTAGTAGCAGAAAATTGGAGCTGCAACGTTTTGGGTAACAAGCAACTTTCTCCTTATTTATTAATAGCAACATTTTTTCAAATATATAGGAGTCTCCTAGTGGTAAACTATCGGTCACTAATAAGGGAAAACAAGGCTCCAGAATTTCAAGCATCAAATCACCAATCAAGGCCAAGGTTAACTTTGACGAGCATAAATTAAATATGAGTGTAGAATGTCAAAAATTATACGATTGCTTAGCCTTAATGCGGCCAGAGACAAAGGTGTTTCAAGTCATACTCCCGTCGAAGATATTCCATTCGAAGGAGGATAAAAGTTTGTTTGTCACCGAAGAAGATATTATGCAACTTTTTCGAATGACATTTTTAAACATGACATGTATTCAAGTGTGGATGCTGTGAGTTATCTGCAATTTTTGTATATGATATACTTTGTTACACGTGTTGGTATTTAAATATCTAATAAGTTGTTTTTGTGTGCAAGGTTTTTACAAAAGCTTTGTAAAGAGCTTAATCATGAAGAAGGAGGGCTGTCCGGTGTGGGATTTTTGTGTCCAACTATCATGTCTCAAATATCTCAAATAGGAACAAATAAAAAAGTAAATGATGAAGTGATGAATTATGTGAAGTGCAGCTTGCTTAGGATGGGTGGTGTTCGTATCGTATTCGCTCCAATTTCCCAAGGGTAAGTCGTCTCATCTTTAATAATCTTGGCAGCAAGCTGATTTATTTATATACTTTGTGCAAAGCTGATTCAATTTCTGTTTTGATTAGCCGCTGGTTCTTTAGCAAGCTCATCAGGTTTTAATGGAGGTCTGGTTCGAGTTATGGAGTATGAATTATGTTTTGTTGTTTTTGTTTTTAATTAAGGATTCGATGGGATGGTGTGAGTAATTTGAAATGAATGCAGTAGTCTCTATACCAACATTCTTGCTCAAAAGAGAGATGTCCTTTTCCTAGCCTACTAGCCTACTACCTAGCATAAACCCAGTTTTGATGTTTGCTACCTGTACAAAAAAACTTGATAAACTACCCCTAACCCCCTTAACATTATAAATGGTTACCCAACTCCAATCTCAAGTGGCTTAAACATGAGAAGACCATTTTCCCTTCATTAATGCTAACTCTTGCGCCCTTGCTTTTAGTTGTGTTATACCTGCCCCTTTTGGAACTGCTACCTACTACCTTCTTAATTCAAATTCCCAAAAGTACCTCAACACCCTCCTTTTAATTAATTATGTTGTCCGTTTTTTGTATTTATTGGATAGAGATCATTGGTTTCTTGCAATTATTGTGGGGAATAAAACATGTATTCGCCCTAAACTTGCAGGATTATAATGAAAAATACAGTTGTGATTATAGTCATAAGATAAATAAAAACATGAATAGAGTACAACCTTTAGTCCTTGTGCGAATGGCCTAAGAACAGGAATTAACACAAATTCCCTCCTATAACTTCCACCCAAGACTTTGTTTGAGACGATGCCGCGTGTGCTAGAAAGGCTCTCCAATTGCCTTGCAATATGGGGAGAGTTATTGAGGTTTTAGATGTGAGATCTGGGTTATAGGAGAAGAATGCTCTCAAACCCTAATTTTTCTTGAGATTTATTTTACAGTGCAACAAGAGTAGTCTGACATAAGGAGAAGTCTTCTCCTTATGTACTACATTCGGCCGAAATTTCGAATAGGGTAGGAGTGGGCTTTCCACTCTTACCTTATTCTAATTCGTGATTCAACCCATTTAGCTATAAGATATTTGCGGGATTTTAATTATAAATCGTACACTAGTTATTAGATATTAACGCAGTCGATGTATTAATAATGGTCTGATAAAATACAATATTGTATAATTACCCAAATTAATATAACTGTTTATATTAATACGCGAATACAATATTTAATTAAATATAACCGTTTATATTTAATTTACAAATTAATCATGTAATCCGTATTAGCTAAAATTATTTAATCCGTATTAAATAATAATCTCAACATCTTATTGACTAATTTAATAGTCAATACCTCTGACTAACTGTTTAGTCATATCCGGCATAAATGTGATTGTATTTTCATACCTTCACATCTCTCAAACGTGTCCTATAGGTGTGACGTATAGGGACCAGTTGATCACCGCCATCCGTATGACAATAACGTCAAACTTATCTAGCAAGCCAACCGTTATTGATAAACGTGGATCAACTGGTAATAATACAGAAGTATGCCCTTGTGATCCTTAAAGAGATTTAATAAGTCATTGTACTTAATTGTCAAGGACACCAGCCCCAACAATCTCCCACTTGTCCGTACAAGGTTATGTGCAATGACGTTATCACACTACATGTGGAGGACACAAGGCTCCAACAAACTCCCACTTGTCCGTACAAGTGTAGGTGCGATAACCGATTCTCATATCCTTTTAAATTTTCTCCCACTCAATGCAAGACAATTTGCAAATCCGTATTCGCAAAGGTCGTATCTCACAAGCGATCTGTATCAAGAGTGGTTTCCCCGACTAGAGAGTAACTTAACTGATAAAGCGAATCTGTATTCGAGCATGGCCATGCATTTCAGTTACTACTCCTCGAGTGGCCCTGAGAAATGATAAAATCCTGATAAGGGTTTGGATATTTCTCTCAACTCGAATCCTGCCGATATCGCGCAGCATGAAATAACCCAGAAAAAATCCTCTTGGCCCCTGTTACGATGACCGTGGGAAAGAAACCAAAGTTACCCAAAATCTGCCTTAATCTCAAGAGACAGTTGAAAGTCAAAAGACTCGACTCTAAGGAACACTATGGAGGTCCTATCCACGACCTGGCACCCAATGTTATAAAACATTTAGGACTCCATAACGTTGTCACGGGGTGTCCTACGAGATATCCGTATAACTCGCCTTTGTGATTGGTCAGTCATCCGCGTGACTTATGGCTCGTTGAACCCACCATCAACCAACGTCACAAAATGATTACCTGAGTTATCAGCTCAAGTGGGTAATCAAGGACTAAAACGATGTAATGTTATTCAGTTCACTTTGTGGTGTTCAAAATTGGCGTACAATTCCACATGAAAAACAAAACATTATATATCATAACAATGAGGTTGAATAGAGTACACGAGAAAATGAATTATTACATGAATTCATAAAAGAGTACTACAACTTAGGAACACATCTAATTCCCATGGAATGAATGTGCCCTTCATGCTTATCACGTGGTAATGCTTTAGTGAGAGGATCAGCTATGTTGTCATCCGTAGCGATCTTATCAATGAAAATCTCCTTTTGCTCCACGTAATCTCTGATTAGATGAGCTTTCCGTTGTACATGCCTAGCCTTGTTGCTAGACTTATGCTCCTTAGCTTGGAATATGGCACCTTTATTATCACAATAAACGGTGATTGGGTCATTCGAACTAGGCACTACTGATAGTCCTTGTAAGAATTGACGCATCCATATTGCTTCCTTAGCTGCTTCTGAGGCGGCATAGTACTCGGACTCAGTCGTAGAATCTGCTGTAACACTCTGTTTAGAACTTTTCCAGCTGACAGCAGCGCCATTAAGAGTAAAAACGAATCCAGACTGAGATTTCGAGTCATCTCGATCCGTTTGGAAGCTAGCATCTGCGTAACCCGTGGCGCAGAGCGTTGAGTCACCTCCATAAGTCAATCCCCAATCTTTAGTCCTCCGTAGGTACTTAAGAATGTTTTTCACGGCCATCCAGTGTTGTTCACCTGGATGAGCTTGGAATCGACTGGTCATACTCAATGCATATGCAACGTCTGGACGTGTGCATATCATGGCATACATGATCGATCCTATTGCCGAAGCATAAGGAATCCGACTCATGCGCTCTTTCTCTTCCAATGTCTTAGCTTCTTGAGACTTGCTCAAGTGAAGCCCACTATTCATAGGAAGGAACCCTTTCTTGGAGTTCGTCATGCTGAATTTCTCTAGAATCTTATCTATGTAAGACTCCTGACTGAGAGACAACATCCGTCGTGATCTATCCCTGTAGATACGGATGCCCAAAATTCTTTGTGCCTCTCCCAGATCTTTCATCTGGAAATGGTTTTTCAACCATGCTTTAACCGAAGACAGGAGAGGTATGTCATTCCCAATCAAGAGTATGTCGTCGACATACAGTACTAGGAATACAATCTTGCTCCCACTCGACTTGATATAGAGACATGGTTCCTCGACTGATCGAACGAATCCATTCTCTTTTATCACTTGGTCGAAGCGATGATTCCAACTCCGTGATGCTTGCTTAAGTCCATAGATGGAACGCTTAAGTTTGCAAACTTTCTTAGGATGTTCTGGATCACTAAAACCCTCGGGTTGTACCATGTACAACTCTTCCTTCAAATAACCGTTTAAGAAGGCGGTTTTAACGTCCATTTGCCATATTTCATAGTCATGAAATGCGGCTATCGCTAAGATAATCCGAATGGAACGTAGCATGACTACGGGTGCAAAGATCTCATCGTAGTGCAAGCCTGGCACTTGGGTGAAACCTTTAGCAACTAGTCTTGCCTTATGGATATCTTGTTTACCTTCCACAGCATGCTTTATTTTGTAAAGCCATTTGCATTGAAGGGGACGTACCTTTGCAGGTAGATCCACAAGATCCCACACGTTGTTCTCATACATGGAGTCCATCTCGGATTGCATGGCTTCTAGCCATAGCTTTGAGTCAGAACTGGTCATGGCACCTTTATAGGTTGAGGGTTCATTACCTTCTAGGAGTAAGACGTCATCCATATCATGTTCCTCGACCATACCAATGTATCTGTCCGGAGGAATGGAGACTCTTCCCGACCTCCTAGGTTCCTTAGGAATATCTACCGCAGCCTCGGTTGAAGGAACTGTTTCCTCCAATGGTTGCTCGGTAGTTGGTTCTTGAACCTCCGATAAATCGAAGGTTCTATTACTCGACTTGTTCTCGAGAAATTCTTTCTCTAAGAACGTCGCACTAGCCGCAACAAAAACACGTTGTTCGGTTGGCGAGTAGAAGTAATGACCAAACGTTCCTTTTGGATAGCCTATAAAGTATGTCTTGACCGATCGCGGGCCGAGCTTATCCTCGTGTCTCCACTTGACATAAGCCTCGCAGCCCCAAACCCGAATAAAGGAAAAGTTAGGGACCGTTCCCTTCCATAATTCGTATGGAGACTTGTCAACAGCTTTAGACGGACTTCGGTTAAGAATTAGAGCGGCCGACAAAAGAGCATAGCCCCACAATGAATCAGGCACAACGGTGTGACTCATCATGGATCGAACCATATCAAGTAAAGTCCGATTTCTCCGTTCGGACACACCATTTAATTGTGGTGTTCCAGGTGGAGTCAACTGTAGCACGATGCCACAGTCTTTAAGGTGTTGATCAAACTCGTGTGAAAGATACTCACCACCACGATCAGAACGTAGTGCTTTAATCTTTCTGCCCAGCTGGTTCTGTACCCGATTCTGGTATTCTTTGAACTTGTCAAAGGATTCACTTTTATGCTTCATTAAGTAGACATAGCCATATCTACTCAAATCATCCGTGAAAGTGATGAAATACCTATAGCCCTCTCGTGCGTTGATCGACATAGGGCCACATACGTCCGTATGTATGAGTCCTAATAGGTCGGCAGCGCGCATTCCAACACCTTTGAAGGAAATACGAGTCATCTTGCCGATGAGACATGATTCACACGTGCCATATGATTCGAAATCAAAGGCCGAGATAGCTTCATTCTGTATGAGCTGTTTTACGCGTTTCTCATTTATGTGTCCCATTCGACAATGCCATAGGTAAGTTTGATCTTTGTCACCTACCTTTAATCTCTTATTATTCACATGTAATATTTCAGTGGTTTGATCTAAAACATAAATTCCATTCATGGAAACTGCCTTGCCATAAATCATATTGTGTAATGAGAAAATACAGCTATTATTCTCTATTACAAATGAAAAACCGAGTTTGTCAAGCGCAGAAACTGAAATAATGTTTTTGGACAAACAAGGAACATAGTAACAGTTATATAAAGATAACTCGAATCCACTTGGAAGCTGGATCACGTATGTTCCCCTCGAGATTGCAGCAACACGTGCTCCATTCCCGACACGCAGGTCAACCTCACCCTTGATTAGGGGTTCTTGGTTTCGGAGGCCTTGCACATGATTACATAGATGAGAACCACAACCAGTATCTAGTACCCAAGTTCCGTAACTTGCATGGTTAATCTCAATCATGTGAATAAAATAAAAAGACATACCAACAGGAGTAACGCGGCCTGCCTTAATGTCCTCACGATACACGGGGCATGAGCGCCTCCAATGCCCAGTCCTGTGGCAATGGTGGCATTCCATGCTAGTATCCTTGCTCTTTGTTTTGCCTTGTGAGTTGCTCGACTCACCTGGCCCACTCTTAGTAAATCCTGACTTCTTAAACTTGGGCTTGCCTACTGTTAGGTCGCCCTGAGCTTTAGCTTTACCCTTACCCTTACCCTTACTAGAGATCATGAGAACATCTTGCTTCACGCTCCCACTTAATTTCAGATCCTTCTCGGTCTGTACGAGAAGGGAGTGGAGCTCATGAGGAGTCTTCTTCATGTCGTTCATGTAATAGTTGGCCCTGAAGAGGGCGAACCCATCATGAAGCGAATGAAGCATTCGATCAACGATTATGTTCTCACTGATCTTGCAGTTTAGGGCCTCCAGTTTCTTGATATTCTCAATCATGTGAAGAATATGTGGGCTAACTACTTGGCCCTTCTGAAGTTTCGCCTCAAAGAAGCGACAGGTATGCTCATAAGAAACGATCCTCGGAGCTTTTGAGAATTCGTTAGTGAGCGTGGTGAAAATCTTGTTTGCACCATGGGTATGAAGCGTCTTTGCAAATTGGATTTCATTGCATAGATGAGTACGTTCTTTATCGCACCCGGTTCCATGACGAAGTCGCTATGAGCGCGAATGTAACACCCCCATTTATTTAAGAGCCTTTAGCAAGACATTCTCAAATAAATAGAGCTGTTACCATCTCGGAACGTCCGAGGTAGTGAATAACAAAGTAAAACAAACCAAAGTACTTTATATAAAAACTGATTAAATTTAAACTTTTGGTATTACATCGATTACACAAGAAATAAAAGTACAACTGATAAAATCTAACTATGTGACCTAATTCTAAGTAGGTCCAAGCCATGTCTCTCTCTCCTTGCCCAAGCTCCTAGTCCATCTGTCTCTGACCTGTAGAATCTACTCCCCATTCCGGATCATCGTAGGTGTACACGAATACACTGTCAACCTCGCGGTTGAGTAGGGTAACACAATAATTATAAAGCAACAATCATGATATGCAAATGCAATGATATGCTCGAGCTCAGTCTCAATCTCAATTCTCAATCTCAATTCTCAATCTCAAACCCGTGACTCCCAGCCATAACGAACCTCCCGGCAGACTATACTCAGCCGTCGCCGAACACCAGCATAACAGCTGAGGTCACCAGGTCTAGTCCTGCAGAACTAGCCTGGGCCCAATAATATCTCATCAATAATATCTCATCATCTCAAATCCGTATACAATGCATATGTCATGCTTATGAATGCAACATACTCTTAATCAATCATGCTATTAAATAATGAAATGCTCACGCCAATAATAATAATTAACACTCAATCCAACCAGTATCATTCTCATATTACTCATGCTCGACATCCATAACACACAATCCAACAACCACTCATAACACAACATAGAGTATAAGGTCAGTGTAACCTACCTGGATAGCAAATATAATCCCATAACGCAGCTAACACCCAATCAGTAGCATCAGTCCATCACATACTCAACACCTAATAAAATAATAGACTCAATTACTAACTAATACAATCACGCGACCAACATAATATATCAATCATTCCAATTAATTACTTAAATAATATATTACGCATAACGAGACCGTATCAAACATGACTACTTCAATTAACTTAACTAACCCGACTTCACTACTTTTATAACTAACTCAATTAAATAAGCGAACATACAAAATATAATTGAACTATTGATAACCGTCACATTCTTGTATAAAATTTACTTAACAACTTGAGTAAACAACCACATGAACAATTATACTAATAATAATAATCATGTCAACATTAACATTATTAACAACAACAACAATAATAATAGTAATAATAATAATAATATTAATATTAATAATACCCACAATAGCAACAACTATGCAAACAATGCTAAAAGTATTAAGAAGAAAAGAAAGACAAAACAACAAATAAAACTACTAATATGGTACTAATAGTAATAATAATAATAGTATCAATAATAAAACAATAACAATAACATATGATAATAACATAATAATAATACTTAATCATAATAGTAATGATAACATAGTAATAATATTAACAATGATAACACAACACAAACGCATCACACATGACAACGATAACACTACCCAACGATAACAGCCCCTGACCAGCCCGTTTACACACCCCTAACGACCACCATACATGGCTAGTAACACCACTCCTCTGCGGTGGTCGTGACCACCGCACCACCACGCATCTATTAACGCTGAACCCAAACCCCGACTCAAACCCAGCAGCCTTCGACACCAGGCCAAACACCCCCTGCCCGCAACCTACTGTTCTGACATAGTATGACAGCCCCTGATTCACGCTGTGACCACCCACCTGAAGCCCCCTCCAAATAACCTTATGCACGATTAAGGGCCACCACGAGAACCACCACACGACACCCCTGCATACCACCAAGTAATCTACCCTAACTCCCATCTAAATCGTGCACCCATACTGACCCAACAACGCTCGCAAACATCACACCTAGGACCTACTGTTCCGAACATGTATAACACCCCTGAACGAAACCCACCTAATGGACGACATTCACCACCAAGATCCACCGTGACAATCACCACCCTAAACTCCAGCCTATACCCATTCTATTAACTCTAACAACCCAGAGCAAACACGAACAAAAAAAAGGTCGAATACTAGCATACAAAAACGTGTTCAGGGACTCTGTTTTGACGATAAAAAGAACGTTCTGACACCGTGATACAAACACCACCCCCGCCGGTCAATGGTGGTCAACGACGACACCACCTTGGTCTAAACACAACTACTAAACATCAAAGAACATTATTATACAAGAATCAGAATCAAAGCCATGCTTAATTGACTGTAAAAGCGAATAGAAGAAGATAAGAAAACTGAAAACGTAAATTGAAGTTTGCGTGTACCCTTTTACAGACGCCCAACGAACCACCAAGAACCACCTTAAACACCTCGTGAGTTCTCCTCCTTGACCTCTGTTGCGGCGGCTGTGCGTGTGTGGGTGTAGCTATGAGTCGATTAGGTCAGATCTAGGGTTTCGTGCTTGCTTAAAAAGGTGGCAGTGAAGGAGTGTGGTAGAGCTTATGTTTTAACGTGATATGGGCTGCTGGTGTTTGGCACAAAAATCGAGGCCCATCATCACTACTTAACACGTTTTATTACTAACTCGTAACCCGACCTCTTACAACAACATGTAAATTCTAAAACACTTAGTCGATAATTAAATTATCGAATATTAACGTTTCAACATGCTACCAACACGACCATATAAATATTAAATATAAAATTATAAAAGCAAGAACATACTGGGTATTACACTCCTCTTACTCGGTCCATCACGCATCCCAAGACACTTACATATCTATATCCCGCTTCTAATATGTAACTTAAAATAGACGAGCACATATATTTAATTTTACTAATTAAATTACCTAAAGTATTTTAATTAAATTAATTGTAAGGATACAAAATTATTAGCGCTTGCATGAAAATATATAAGATTTACGATTTTAAATACAATTACGACTTAAATAAACCAGAATAGAATTTAATTATAGATGTGAAATAAATATAAAGTAGGGAATATATTTAATTATAAATATATTATTAAAATTAAAGAAGTACGAATGAAACATCATTTTATGAAATAATTATCAAATATCAAATGATTATGAAATATGAAATAACCGTAGAAATACGATTTATGAAACAAGAAATAATCGTAACAATACGATTTATAAAATAATAACGGTTTACGTAAAATGCTTTATAAACATTCCATCGGAAATACTTGTATAAAATATAGTTTGACTGCCGTTGACGAGGCTCAAATACGGGGTATTACAGTCTTCCCTCCTTAAAATGAACTTCATCCCGAAGTTCGCTACCCCATAACGGTAAGGAAACATGTAACAAGCAGGAAACAAACACAAGTAGCACTTATATAGACTTTAAAACACGAAATGTTACATTCTACCCTCGTTAAGAAAACTTTGTCCTCAAAGTTTAACGCATAACTAAGTTAAAAGATATATCACGAATCACGGCATAATGCATAACAGGATTATCAAATATATATATTCAAACAATCACGACATACTAATTATCATTATCAACTAGCCATATCATAAAGCATCAAGATTTTACAATCCTATCCTCCTTAAAACATGGTTACGTCCTCGTAACCCCATTACAAAATTTTACATTCAAAGCTCAAGAAATGTCAATTCATATGATAAGGTAATTACCCCTAGCATCCGACTTTTGAAGCAACCATCATATTTGTCAATTTCATGCTACGCAGTGAAACAAAATCAAGGTAACTACTAGTACCTAGATACCCTTAAATTTTAACACAAACTTAACGTATTTACACCAATGTAGGTAATCAGCTAACTCATAGTTCAAAATTGGCAAATCAAAACATTTCATGCTCATAATCATATTATAGAAACGAAATCATATTCTAGAAAAGACATAAGGCAAAATTTAACCAATATAATTAAACATGGAGCATTCGCTTATTTGACAAGATATACACCCTTCATAGGCTATCAGGTCAGCTTAACATTTCTAGGTATAAATAAGTTAAAACCACATAGGTACATTTTCATCTACTCACATTACATCAATTATCATTAAACCAATGATAAATATAGCTTGCAAAATAAGAGGTCTATTATCATATAATAAAGTTCAGGTTCATATCATATGCCTATTGTTCTTGTCGCTAATGCCACATCAGGGTATTACACGGTTGCATCACATAATTCCTATTTGATTAAACTTTTATATTTAAAACTTTACAATTTCAACAATCATACATCACGGAACAACTTCCAAAAATCGTAATTAAATAACTGCTTAGCGGTTTTGCGAGCTATCAACGGTTTTAGTAAGTATAAAGAATTAACTAACCAGAGGAAAGAGAACCAATTGCAACGCTTAAGAAAATTATTTATAACAAGTTTTACAACTCAGTTGGTTTGAACAGAAACTTTACAGCAATTGGACAGAAAAAAATTGGGCAACTTGCAAAATTCACTATTAAATAACGACTCATTAAGATTTACGTGGCTTATCATTTTGAAAACGTGAATGGAAATTCTAGACAGTGGAGTTGGAAATATGCACAAAAAAAAAAAGGGTTATTTACTCTGAACTATTGGGGTCCTTCTCAAAATATTCTGAACTATGTTTTAACTCAAATTACTATGAACTAATACACACACTATCCTTGAACAGAATTACCAAATTTTTTACCTGTTAGAGCAGGTAACTATTATGAATGGACGAAGTTACCCTTTCCCACCCCTTCCCTTTTTGTTTTCAGTCACAACGACTACTTTCCTCCATTAAATTCCTTCCTCATTTCCTCCATTAATTTTTCTCTATTAAAATCCTTCATCATCTCCTACAATATATTCCATCAATGAAGTGTTCATCATCTTCTTCCATGGAGTCTGCTTCAAATCCCTCTACTATGGTATTTTGCAAACACAATTATGAAGCGGTTTTGAAGACTATTGGTAAAGGACGACAAGTTGGGAAAAAATTCTATGGTTGTCTTCTTTGGCCTGTAAGTCCCTTTATTTTGTTGTTTATTTTTTCAATTAATTGATTTAAAAACTGGGTTTCATTATAATTAATTTGGGTTTGAATAAAAGTTTGGGTTTCGTAATTAATCTGGGTTTGAATAAAATCTTGGTTTGAAATAAAATCTGGTTAAATGTTCTTTTCCTTTCGTTTTCTTTTTTGCAGAATGGTTGTGGTTTTTTCGTGTTGGAGGAAGAGTTGCAGAGCAGACGTAAACTTAATTGATTCATCGTGCAATCAATTTGGGGCAGAACTGATTAATCTTCGTCCTCAATGGGGTAATCAATCAATCACTACATATAAATGATATCGAATTCAGGATGATGTTAATTGAACATCAACAATGGAGGAGAAGAAGTTAAGTGAACTAAAAATGAAGAAATAAATTTGACAGTGAAAAGAGGAAGAAAGGGTAAAAATTGAAGTTAAAATTGAAATTAGGGTAATTGTAAAGTTTAAGACAAAGGAAAGTCAAAGGAAACCTGTGGAACAGGTTACTCTTCCACCTATTTCATTACGAGATAAATGATACATTAGTTTATAGTAATTTGAGTTAAAACATAGTTCAGAGTATTTTGAGAAGGACCCCAATAGTTCAGAGTATTGCCATTAAATAACCCTAAAAAAAAAAATAAGCACGTTTTAAATGATTTCCTTTACAAAACATAGGTCAAAACGAAACTGTGCGGTAACAATCTGACTACTGTTAACCAAAATATTCTTTTACTTCAAAATATAAGTCGTTTTAATATGAAATAAAAATCATTAGAAAGCTAACTCATAAGGTCAATTTACATAGAAAAATTACACATTCATATAGAGAACACATTTTAAACGTCAGTCCGTACAAATAGGTAACATTCTGGAAACTTATTACACGTTGGTTACTTTCATATTTCACATTATTACTTTACATCGTCATACTTAAAACACAACTATTCTCAAAAACATGTTGACGCATATATTGAAGCATAGAAATGACATTGCATCCTATTAACATTTATTCATTATTTCAGTTTGTACTTGCCATCAAGGAAGCGGTAAAGATTGCGAAACTGAAAGATAGGATCAACTAATTAAATCAACATTTATACATGTATATACAAATGTAACACCTAGCTATATGACATTCATGGCTTGGGGCAACACATTCCGCATATCACTAGACATGGATTACCATAACATTTAAATCTGATCATTCATATTCAAATTCAAGATGATATATTACATAGTTACGATAGTCATTTGATAACTAGATATCGTATGAAAATTCCTAAACACCAAAATCATATGATAATATCACTCCAATCATTGTTTAATAAATATACATCTATTCTCTAAAATTTCAATGCAATCATTCAGATCAATCAGCATTTTAATATCTGTCATATTCTTCTAATGCACATCATCATGCAAGTCAAGCTTATATTTCAAACTCATATTAAAAACTCCTGTCCTTGGAAATCATATATCTCAATCAATCATTCAATATAACTCTCATATAACACAGATCTCCAACCATATTTCACATCATACTTACCTCATTCACTTTTCTGCACAAACGTTAGTACAATATATATTGGGTCCTGTCCTTTATTCTATACTGCCCACGCTCTACATCTCTCATGGGTGACCAGGCTAGACTGAAAGGGCCAGTGGCTTGGTTTGAGGGGGGCCCTAACTCATTCCAAATCCTGGGGCTACTATCAGTTACTAGCCTGGGGTTCATTTTACTTGACTCTTCCTATGTTCATTATTTTTCATTTGGTTTAGGCCTGAGGATCGTTCGCTCTGATACCACTTTGTAACACCCCCATTTATTTAAGAGCCTTTAGCAAGACATTCTCAAATAAATAGAGCTGTTACCATCTCGGAACGTCCGAGGTAGTGAATAACAAAGTAAAACAAACCAAAGTACTTTATATAAAAACTGATTAAATTTAAACTTTTGGTATTACATCGATTACACAAGAAATAAAAGTACAACTGATAAAATCTAACTATGTGACCTAATTCTAAGTAGGTCCAAGCCATGTCTCTCTCTCCTTGCCCAAGCTCCTAGTCCATCTGTCTCTGACCTGTAGAATCTACTCCCCATTCCGGATCATCGTAGATGTACACGAATACACTGTCAACCTCGCGATTGAGTAGGGTAACACAATAATTATAAAGTAACAATCATGATATGCAAATGCAATGATATGCTCGAGCTCAGTCTCAGTCTCAATTCTCAATCTCAATTCTCAATCTCAATTCTCAATCTCAATTCTCAATCTCAATTCTCAATCTCAAACCCGTGACTCCCAGCCATACCGAACCTCCCGGCAGACTATACTCGGCCGTCGCCGAACACCAGCATAACAGCTGAGGTCACCAGGTCTAGTCCTGCAGAACTAGCCTGGGCCCAATAATATCTCATCAATAATATCTCATCATCTCAAATCCGTATACAATGCATATGTCATGCTTATGAATGCAACATACTCTTAATCAATCATGCTATTAAATAATGAAATGCTCACGCCAATAATAATAATTAACACTCAATCCAACCAGTATCATTCTCATATTACTCATGCTCGACATCCATAACACACAATCCAACAACCACTCATAACACAACATAGAGTATAAGGTCAGTGTAACCTACCTGGATAGCAAATATAATCCCATAACGCAGCTAACACCCAATCAGTAGCATCAGTCCATCACATACTCAACACCTAATAAAATAATAGACTCAATTACTAACTAATACAATCACGCGACCAACATAATATATCAATCATTCCAATTAATTACTTAAATAATATATTACGCATAACGAGACCGTATCAAACATGACTACTTCAATTAACTTAACTAACCCGACTTCACTACTTTTATAACTAACTCAATTAAATAAGCGAACATACAAAATATAATTGAACTATTGATAACCGTCACATTCTTGTATAAAATTTACTTAACAACTTGAGTAAACAACCACATGAACAATTATACTAATAATAATAATCATGTCAACATTAACATTATTAACAACAACAACAATAATAGTAGTAATAATAATAATAATAATAATATTAATAATACCCACAATAGCAACAACTATGTAAACAATGCTAAAAGTATTAAGAAGAAAAGAAAGACAAAACAACAAATAAAACTACTAATATGGTACTAATAGTAATAATAATAATAGTATCAATAATAAAACAATAACAATAACATATGATAATAACATAATAATAATACTTAATCATAATAGTAATGATAACATAGTAATAATATTAACAATGATAACACAACACAAACGCATCACACATGACAACGATAACACTACCCAACGATAACAGCCCCTGACCAGCCCGTTTACACACCCCTAACGACCACCATACATGGCTAGTAACACCACTCCTCTGCGGTGGTCGTGATCACCGCACCACCACGCATCTATTAACGCTGAACCCAAACCCCGACTCAAACCCAGCAGCCTTCGACACCAGGCCAAACACCCCCTGCCCGCAACCTACTGTTCTGACATAGTATGACAGCCCCTGATTCACGCTGTGACCACCCACCTGAAGCCCCCTCCAAATAACCTTATGCACGATTAAGGGCCACCACGAGAACCACCACACGACACCCCTGCATACCACCAAGTAATCTACCCTAACTCCCATCTAAATCGTGCACCCATACTGACCCAACAACGCTCGCAAACATCACACCTAGGACCTACTGTTCCGAACATGTATAACACCCCTGAACGAAACCCACCTAATGGACGACATTCACCACCCAGATCCACCGTGACAACCACCACCCTAAACTCCAGCCTATACCCATTCTATTAACTCTAACAACCCAGAGCAAACACGAACAAAAAAAAGGCCGAATAGTAGCATACAAAAACGTGTTCAGGGACTCTGTTTTGACGATAAAAAGAACGTTCTGACACCGTGATACAAACACCACCCCCGCCGGTCAATGGTGGTCAACGACGACACCACCTTGGTCTAAACACAACTACTAAACATCAAAGAACATCATTATACAAGAATCAGAATCAAAGCCATGCTTAATTGACTGTAAAAGCGAATAGAAGAAGATAAGAAAACTGAAAACGTAAATTGAAGTTTGCGTGTACCCTTTTACAGACGCCCAACGAACCACCAAGAACCACCTTCAACACCTCGTGAGTTCTCCTCCTTCACCTCTGTTGCGGCGGCTGTGCGTGTGTGGGTGTAGCTATGAGTCGATTAGGTCAGATCTAGGGTTTCGTTCTTGCTTAAAAAGGTGGCAGTGAAGGAGTGTGGTAGAGCTTATGTTTTAACGTGATATGGGCTGCTGGTGTTTGGCACAAAAATCGAGGCCCATCATCACTACTTAACACGTTTTATTACTAACTCGTAACCCGACCTCTTACAACAACATGTAAATTCTAAAACACTTAGTCGATAATTAAATTATCGAATATTAACGTTTCAACATGCTACCAACACGACCATATAAATATTAAATATAAAATTATAAAAGCAACAACATACTGGGTATTACACTCCTCTTACTCGGTCCATCACGCATCCCAAGACACTTACATATCTATATCCCGCTTCTAATATGTAACTTAAAATAGACGAGCACATATATTTAATTTTACTAATTAAATTACGTAAAGTATTTTAATTAAATTAATTGTAAGGATACAAAATTATTAGCGCTTGCATGAAAATATATAAGATTTACGATTTTAAATACAATTACGACTTAAATAAACCAGAATAGAATTTAATTATAGATGTGAAATAAATATAAAGTAGGGAATATATTTAATTATAAATATATTATTAAAATTAAAGAAGTACGAATGAAACATCATTTTATGAAATAATTATCAAATATCAAATGATTATGAAATATGAAATAACCGTAGAAATACGATTTATGAAACAAGAAATAATCGTAACAATACGATTTATAAAATAATAACGGTTTACGTAAAATGCTTTATAAACATTCCATCGGAAATACTTGTATAAAATATAGTTTGACTGCCGTTGACGAGGCTCAAATACGGGGTATTACAGCGAACTTCGTTATCTCTAGCTCCAGTTCCTGGGTGTGCCGGAATTGGCTCAGTTAAATACTTAAGCTTTCCGTCAGCAATGGCAGCATTCTGTAGTGCTGCCTCCCAGTCAGAGAAGTTTGACCCATCATTCCTCAGTCTTGTGGACTGATTCATGGAGTCCATGAAGGCTTTTAGCCAGGATTCACGTGCTAGCTTGGCACTTGGCATTGGGTCTTCACCAGCCATTTAGTTATACAGCAGTTTAATTGAACGTGTTCTAGACTGAAAAGAAGATAAAACAAAACCATATAAGCAACTCATTGTTGTGATTTAAGTCTATATTAAATTGAATTTAAACTCGTAGACTCATGCATTTATATAATTGATCTCTCTCAAGAATTATATAAATGATCCCAAGACTCAATTTCCGTATATTGATAAGCCCACAGTTTGGCTAATTCCACCGTTGGAACTCTTGGTCGATAGATTTCCGTAAATCCTATCTATTAGTCCATCTCAGTCACTGGATATTATCGAGTGACCATGATGTTGAGATAAAATAAATCATCTTTTCCCACTTACCCGACGTAGAAGGGGTCATATTATGCCTACTGACGAAGAAGGGATTCATGGGAGGCTGATTTATAAAGACTATTCTCAATTTTTGGTTATACGAGGAAGACCCCATCGACTTATATTTATTCATATTAAGTGAACTAAAATCTAGCATATTCGTGAATGAATGAAATAAAGTGATGGCTTTGCAATTGACATGTGACATCTGTATTGTCACAGAAAACTAACGCGTAACCTCTACATGAGTCAGTTTTCAGGCATGTTATAGGTGGTTTGGTTTTAGGCGGAATATGATGCAAGCTATTATCGATGAAAGCATAAAATAAATGCAATAAACGTAAATAAAAGTCCTAGTGTGGCCTATCCTACCAAAATAAACATAAAACAACTTGGAATCCACTGTTGGACCCTAGAAGCTTGTCTTGATGTTCCATCTTGGTCCTTGCAGCGGGAGTGAGCATCTGGTCTCCGTCTTTGGTCTTCACAAAATTACTAATTTAAATTACAAATATAATCCTATTTACATTCTAATTTAAATACAAAAGTAATTACATGGCAAAAACCCAAAACGGAGATACAAGATCTCAAAATTACAAGCAAGACTGTGTTCCATCATTACGGTAACACAATCTACTAAGGCCACACTAAGTTACAACCGTTTGCAAAATTAAATACGTTATAGAAAGCATTCAATAGGCATTCAACAAGACGATAAATAAAATGCATCAACTAAATAAAATTCATACATGACATAATACTGTTATTATGATTAACAAATTTTACCAAACCACCTTTACGGGATTAAAATTATGTGACTATACCGTTTTAATCACCAATTTTAATAAATTTATAATCTTATTATCTTAAATCGTTTTAAAATAATATGTACCATACGAGGGTGAACCGTTTCACAAAATTAATAATATACTATTTCCGTATATAGTATATTACTAAAGGCCATGTGAAAATAAAACATGTTATTTTCGAAAAAAAAAAAAAAAAACAAGTCTGTTACAGGGGCGGAGGTCGACCGACCTCCAGACGAGAAACAGAAATAATCTGCAACAGCATTAGCGGTCGACCGACCTATCAATCAGGTCGACCGACCACCAAACAGTAGAAACGAGTTTCAGAAAACGCAAAACGCTGCACTTTTCGAAATCAAAACAAGTTTTTACCTTTTAAACTTTGATTAAAACAAGTAAATCAAAATTAACATCAACAAGGGTTCACATATTGTCAAGAATATCGATTAATTAACAATATGTAAACAGGAATCGAAAAACAAGATCGATTACACAAAAAGAAACTGTCGAAAAACAGAAACTTTACACAGGGGCGGTCGACCGACCGCTACAAGGGGTCGACCGACCGACACAGCGACAGAAACGAGATTTCAGATTTTAAAACTTATGAAAAACACAAAAGTAAAATTTTCATGGCTAAGCTCTGATGCCACTTGTGGGGAATAAAACATGTATTCGCCCTAAACTTGCAGGATTATAATGAAAAATACAGTTGTGATTATAGTCATAAGATAAATAAAAACATGAATAGAGTACAACCTTTAGTCCTTGTGCGAATGGCCTAAGAACAGGAATTAACACAAATTCCCTCCTATAACTTGCACCCAAGACTTTGTTTGAGACGATGCCGCGTGTGCTAGAAAGGCTCTCCAATTGCCTTGCAATATGGGGAGAGTTATTGAGGTTTTAGATGTGAGATCTGGGTTATAGGAGAAGAATGCTCTCAAACCCTAATTTTTCTTGAGATTTATTTTACAGTGCAACAAGAGTAGTCTGACATAAGGAGAAGTCTTCTCCTTATGTACTACATTCGGCCGAAATTTCGAATAGGGTAGGAGTGGGCTTTCCACTCTTACCTTATTCTAATTCGTGATTCGACCCATTTAGCTATAAGATATTTGCGGGATTTTAATTATAAATCGTACACTAGTTATCAGATATTAACGCAGTCGATGTATTAATAATGGTCTGATAAAATACGATATTGTATAATTACCCAAATTAATATAACTGTTTATATTAATACGCGAATACAATATTTAATTAAATATAACCGTTTATATTTAATTTACAAATTAATCATGTAATCCGTATTAGCTAAAATTATTTAATCCGTATTAAATAATAATCTCAACATCTTATTGACTAATTTAATAGTCAATACCTCTGACTAACTGTTTAGTCATATCCGGCATAAATGTGATTGTATTTTCATACCTTCACATCTCTCAAACGTGTCTTATAGGTGTGACGTATAGGGACCAGTTGATCACCGCCATCCGTATGACAATAACGTCAAACTTATCTAGCAAGCCAACCGTTATTGATAAACGTGGATCAACTGGTAATAATACAGAAGTATGCCCTTGTGATCCTTAAAGAGATTTAATAAGTCATTGTACTTAATTGTCAAGGACACCAGCCCCAACAATTATTTGTCCGTTGACTCATGAGGCATATTTTTGTGATCCAAAGACAACGTCAAAGCGAGACATCTCTTTTAAGCATTTAATACAAATGTGAGTTTTTCATATTATATATCTTAGTGAAAAACAATTGCACTTTGATTATTTTAAGTGATACTATATACTTATTTTAATATCTTGTTCTTTCGCGCAGAGCATTTCGTTCTTTTAGGGCTCATGCTGGTTCCACATTAAAATCTGGCTTGTCAATGAAATGGAGTAACATTGTTGTAAGACACTTTAATTTCTTTGAAATATTAGCGTTTTTCGTAATTTTCTTATATTAGGTCGACTTCACATATACACTGATTTTACTTACTAATGCATGGTTTTGTTTAATTTTTGTATATGTGTGTAGTGTCATCAACAGGAAACTGGAAGCACAAATTGTGGCTCCTACATGATGCGGTACATGTTAGATGTAGTGACAGACTATCAGAACATTAAAGATCGTAAGAAGGTATTTTTCATTATATTCTATCATTTTGCTTTTATAAACGAGCTAGAAGCGCGTTGTAGATTCGGGATAGGGATATAGATATGCCAGGTATTATATAGATAGCCTGATGAGTTAGGATTGAAAGCCCTGACTATATATAATAGCATCTAAAAATCAGGCTTCTAAAATTGTTGGGTACATAATTTACTGCTGCTGTTTGATTATTGTATGTCAGTTTTACTGCTGCAATTTTTATCATAATTGGATTACCAACCACTTAGCTATTATTGTGACTTGATGGCTGGAATAGAAAAATCAATTTGTTTAATGTATATACTTTGATTTCTTTTGTAGTGGTTTGGATCGAAAGATGCATATACAATTGAAGAGATCGACGAGGTTCGAGACTTATGGGCTACTTACTTTATGGACAATCTTCTTTAAATTAGTAATTAATTTGCTAGATTTTGGTATAAAAATCATTATTGGTTAATTTTGTTATGAAATCGGGATCGTAGTGGATATAATAATGAAACAAGTTATTAGTTCTTGAAGTGTATGGGAATATTGAAGTTGTAGCAGATGATAATATGTACGCAACATCATGATATGATAATATAATATATCATTGCTTTTAAGTTCTGACTTATGGCTACTTACCTGGCAAATTTTATATACGGTTACTGTTGTTATAACACACCCGGGTGTATTTAAAAAAAATATTATTACTTATAGCTACGGTTGTTACTTATATATAAGCCGTAGCCTTTAGTATACATAAGGCAACGGTTTATATTAGTAACCGTTGCCAAATGTCACTTTTGGCAACGGTTGCTAATAACAACCGTTGCCAAAAATAACATTTGGCAACGGTTAATAACCGTTGCCGTAGGTAATTGTTTAAGGCAACGCCCCGATTTACAACGGTCGAAGAACCGTTGCCAAAAGTACTATTTGACCGTTGCCAAATGCACTTTCTGTACTAGTGTTAGTATTATTATTATTAATTGTTTTGATGTTGTTAATAATTTAATTAGTTTAGTTCATGTTTATTTTGTTGTGATCAATTAGTTTAATTAGTTGAGTTGGTTTAATTTATTTTGTGATGGTACTTTATTATATTAGTTACGTTAATTAGCTAGTATTGTTAATAAATTGTTGTTATATTAATTAATCGAGGTTATATATGTTCGTATACTCGTGTGTAAGACAAAGTTTATAATTATAATTAATCAAGTGGTTAATTAATAAGTTGTTTACGTCATTTTATTAGTTAGTAATTATGTATAATATAATCGTTGTGTCGTGACTGTCTTATTTAACTAAGCTCATGCATAAGTTAAGTAGAGGTGTAGTAGAATTAGTTATTGGAATGATTAGTGATTTTATATTACTCCTAATTGTTTTAGGTGACGAGTTGAGGTGAAATATTCTGGTTGTGATTGGATTGCTATTTGGACTATATTGCTATTCATGTAGGATATACCTACTCGATCTCGGTTTCATATGATTATCTTGGCTGACATATTACATGTAATGTGATGATTTATTGGATTGATTGTTGATTATTGATATTGGCATTGGATGATTACGTTATGCATAATGGCATGAGAGTGTTGATTATTATTATTGGCATGAATTTTCCATTAATTAATAGCATGATTGAATAAGAGTATTGTTGCATTCATGAGAATGGCATACGCATTGGTTCCTGGGTTGTGATATGGAATTGATACTGTTTCAAGATGATGATTGGGCCCATGCTAATTCTACAGAACTAGACCTGGTGACCTCAGTTGTTATGCTGGTGTTCGACGACGGTCGATTATACCTCGGCCTAGGGAATGGCGGGGTGGGAGACACGGGATGTGATCACGGGAGTTTGGAGTTGTGTGTGGATTTGGATGCGGATGTGCATCGGTTGCATGGTCTCGTGTAGTTGCATTCATCAATTATATTTGTTTGGTTATGTCCTACTCAACCGCGAGGTAGACCGTGTATTCGTGTGACACCTGTGATGATCCGTAATGGGGAGCAAAATTTGACAGGTCTCGAGTTAGCTGTTTTGGGAGCTCATGGGGAAGCATGAGGATGTTGACTTGCCTACCTAGTTGATTAGCCCAATTAGTCAAACTATCACGATGTAGCTTTGTAATTTAATGTTTCCGCTGTAGCAATTTTTGTAATTTGGTACTTCGGGTTGAGTTAAGTAAGTTGTAATAATAAAAGTTTAAATTTAATCGGTTTAAATATAAAGTACTTTGGTATGTTTTACTTCGTTATTCACTTCCTCGGTCATTCCGAGATGGTAACAACTCTATTTATTTGAGAATGTTTTGCTAAAGGCTCTTAAATAAATGGGGGTGTTACACTTGTTGTCACCAACACATAACATATAATCACATAATCAAATATGTATACTCCAACATAAATCTCATCATGTGAAGTACACTACTCATATGTCAATCTCTTACATTCACTTTCATCTAACATCACCATGCTTACACATATATACATCTCATACAAACATACATGCATATTCATCAACTATGAAGGTTCAGCGGTCAACTTAACAGATAACCTAAACATAGCATACATTCACATTCAATTTCACTATCTATGAAGGGTCAGCGGTCAACTTAAGACATAACCTAAACATATTAGCATATATTCACATTCACTAATATCTATGAACGTTCAGCGGTCAACTTAAGACATAACCTAAACATAGCATATATTCAGCAAGTAGAAGGTTCAGCGGTCAACTTAAGATATAACCTAATATCAAGTTCACTTTATCAAGTAAGGACTCAGAGACCAACCTAAGGCATACTCCTTGTTAATCAACAAGACACTAGACTCAGAGGCCAACTCAAGGCATAGACTAGCATCCAAGTCACTCAATAAGTAAAGGACTCAGAGACCAGCTTAAGGCATACTCATTTACTACATCACAAGACACTAGACTCAGATGCCAACTTAAGGCTTACTCTAGCATCCAACAATTTTACTTCAGGCACGACATCAACACCATAGCTACCCCATTGCACAATTGCTCTACTTGTTAGACTCATATGCAAACTTAAGGCATGTCCTGACACGATCACATAAAACATGTCTAATCTCAGAGGCCAGCTTAAGGCATATCTCAGACACGACACAAATACACATATTGGGCTCAGAGGCCAAGTTAAGGCATATTCCCATATATGACAGCTTGTTCACGTATCAAACTCAGAGGCCAACTTAAGGCATAGTTCAATAAGCATCAATACAATTTATATTCAATTTAACATAACTCCTAAGCTACCTATAACCCATTACATACATAAGTATGAAAGGTAACCATTTCAACTAAACTCATTAATCCCTAAGAATCATCTCTAATAAGCCTAATAATCAATATAAGCTAATTAACTAAATTCGACAAGCTTTACTAATCAATTGCCTATGAACTACTTAACTTAAGACAAATACTAATCACTTTAATAATTCTCATCTAGCTAATTTATATACACTTACTAAGTATATATATCCTAGAATCATTGCTTAAACATGCTAAGAACAAATGGGAAATAAATATCCAAAACAATCCACGAATTAAAACAAAATCAGAAACTACAGCGGTCTCTTGCGTGCACAGCCTGCGCAGGGCTGCGCAGCCTGCGCATTCATGAGTGCAGCCTGCGCATTCATGAGTGCAGCCTGCGCATTCATGAGTGCAGCCTGCGTACTCCTGCGAGCACGAATTCTCAGCACGATTCCTGCACTTTTCAGAACTATTTCCAAACTTCAACAAACACTTCCAAGCTATGAATTCAACCATGTAATCTACACTATCAGCACCTAATATTCCCAAACAATCCCAAGTGGTTCTCATTATCAATCTTAAGCATAAAAACCATGAATTCCAAGCAAATTAATCACTCAAATAAGAAAACTCAGAATTGTAACGGACATACCAAGTTCATCAATAAACATCATAAACTCAACCACAACATCCATAAACATTCTGAAATTACTTCTCAAACATAAACAACATATAAACATGCCCAAATCACCATTGATAAGCACATAAACACATGTCACATTAATGTAATGACAAAGCTGAGTAATCTCATCACGGTCACCTGTTTTAAGTGTCTTCCCCGCTAGCTTCTTCAAGGACAAAGGAGTCCTTCTCCAAGTCTTCTAAATCCTCACCTCAAAACAAAACAAAAGAGGATTAGGGACTGTTTTCGAAATTAATCCCAAAACAGCCCGTAATTCGAGTTTCACGATTTAAAAATTGAAAGAGATAGATGAGACGGGAATGAGACAAAGAACACGTAGGAGAAAACCTTACCTCAAACGGAGTTGAAATGAGATCGGGACAATGAATTTAGTGAATTTGAGAAATATGAAAATGGAGAAGATGAAAAATCTGATTTTGGTTTCTTTGAACTTGGGAAACGAGGAAATGAAGGTTGTGAGGAAATGAAGGGAAGCTTCCTTCACAATTTCCTATAGGCCGTGTTTGGAAACACGAAATTGATTTTATTTTGATGATTTCAATTGTAGAAATCAAAATGTTTGAATTCAATCCGAAATTCAATTTCAAAAGTTCGTTTGGGAAACCCATGGAATTGGAATTGGAATTGGAATTGGGCGAGACGGATATTGGTCGAAGTGATCGAAAAAAATTTATTTGGGAAAAAAAAAATTCACGGAAAATATTCGTGTTCGGAAACAATGTCGAAAATTAAAATATTACGATTAAATTTGGATAAAAAAGACATAAATAATGATGGAATTGAAATAACTACTATATGGTAGGGATTTGATAGACTCAAATTTTAACTAGGTTGGAATTGGTAAGGAATTGAGTCCAATTCCAATTCCAAATTCTCGAGGTTACCAAACACTTGAAATGTTTCAATTACGGAAGGCAATTCCAATTCCAAGTTACCAAACATGCTCTTATGGTATTTTTGTGAGTCGGGATTTAGTAAGTTGTTCGGGATTTTAGCAAACGGAAATGTCAGGGAACTTTTCACACCTTAAGACTATAAAATCTCAAAACGGAACTCATACGTTATATTGAAAATATAAGTTTACGAATTTAAATAAAATATCTTAAATTTCCGAAAATACTTAAATTTATTTAAAATAAGGTTGACTAAAATAAGGGATGTTACATCATATGTCGATTGACAGCCATTTGACATTATGCCAACTACATATTATTGAAGCCCCTACAACGTTCAAAGTACTACGCAGCTACGGAATGTCCTGGTCTCTTGTAATTTATGATTTTTTTAAGTATGGTTATTTACGATTTTTTAAGACAACATTATGTTGGATTTTACTATCATCTGATCCCTATTGATATTTTGATCATGTCGTACTGTAGAGTACTAGTTTATAAAATTTAAATTGTTAATGCTAGTGTTTGTGATGAAGACGATATATTTCAGACGTACGGCGTTTATTTATAAAAGTATGTGGGTAATTTTTTTTATTGCATTCATGATTTAATTCGTAATTGCTACGAGTACTACTACATATAGGTTTATTTAATCTCTACGATTTTATTTGGAAATCAAATTTCTAAAAATTTAATAGCTAGAATAATTATACATTAACAGTAATAATTAAGAATTTACTTTGACAACCAAAGACATCACCGAGATTAACATTTTGAAGTGTCAAAGTATAAAAATATTGACGCCTAATTATGCCTCATTAAGTGACACATAAAAGCATGAATAGTCGTTAAAGACGCTTCAAAACATCACATTTTTGACAAACAAAAGCGACAATAATAACTAAAGACACTTTTAAGCGTCATATTTTCTTGACAAACAAAAGCGTCATTAATCACTGAAGAACTTGTAAGCGTCACATTTATTGAAAAACAAAAGCGTCAATAATCACTGAAGACATTTTTAAGCGTCACATATGGTGATAAAAAAAAGCGTAAAAAAACAACGAAACGACCCAAAAATTAACGCTTTTTCGAATCGTCGATAAACAAAAAAGTGACGTTTTAAAGCGTCAAAAAATACTTCAAAAAGCGTCATTAATGCAAGGGATTTGTAGTAGTGAAGGTTGTGTATAATACAGGTAATAGGATAGTATAGACATAGCGGATATTTGATTGCGGTTCGACGGGTTTGGAAGACAACGCCGCCATTGTTTTTGAAGTGTAATATTTTTTATTAAGTTGTAGGCTATATAATTAATTGAAGTTTGAATTGGTAGATATGTTAATTTATCACATTAGAGAAGTATGTTAATTGGTAGATATGTTAATTGGTCAACACCTGACAAACATGCAACGGTTCATTCCTACACAAACATGCAACGCTTCTTTCCTAGGCAAACCTGCAATAGTTAATATTAAACATCGGAAAACATTTTACAATGGTTCTATTTAAACAGTGAACAATAAATAACCACGGGTACAAAGGAACCGGTATCAAACATATAACAACGGGTACCACAAATCGTTGTTATTTGATATTTACCAATGGTTTTTGAAAAGCCGTGTTCTTATTTAAGTAACGGTTTGTCCAAAAACCGTTGTCGAAGTTTAATAACAATGGTTTGCTTGAGAAACCGTTATTTTTATTTGGCGGTTTAGGTTTCCACTAATATTTGGACAATGATAATATAAGTGTCGTTATTATATGCATGAAACCGTTATGATAAGCTCGTTATTGATGGGCTGATTTGGCGTAGTGTTTGGTTGTATTTTTGGTTGGGGTTTGAATATCAAAAAGAAACGAATAACAAAAAAACAAAAAAATATCAGAAAAGTTTTGAAAAATCTTTAAAAGGAAGTCATCTGTTTTTGTAAATACGTGTCTTGAAAAGAAAAGAAAAGCAAGAGCTAGCAACACCCATTTTCCATCATTAGGGGGCATAAAATGTCGTTGCTAAAATAAAAATGTCTTGTGATGTTTTTTTTCCAATCGAACCGGGTTTGCACATTGTTTGCATGGATTTGGATTTAAAATCTCTTTTTAGGGTGTAGACGTTGTTCGTTTTGTTTAAATAAGGATCATTTGAAACGCTTGTAATGAGTTTTGTTTTTTTCAATTTAAGTCGGGTTTCTGCAACTTTTGCACGGTTTTGTCAAACTGATGTTAGGGCATAGACGTGTCTTGGTTGTTGTAATAATGAGTTGGATGAAGGGTAGCGTGATTATTCTTGATATTTACCCTCACATACCAATTCGGTGCTTGTGCCAACCCCGTTTCGTCCTACTTCCTATCCCCTTTGCAACCCTCGTTTCACATTTGTATGCATTGATTCATGTTTTGGATCTCATTCGGACATAGGAAGGTTTAACACATTAGATTTCGGGCACGCTTGATGAGCCGTAGTAGGGGGTGTTGTCTTCTTTTTGCACAATAACACCCGGAATTCTAACGAGAGACGAGCGAAAACCGTGAGAATGTCGTTGGCCTAGGTTTTCTTAGCCATGGGTCCTTAGGTTGAATCTTGTATCGGTTTTGTAAACCTCATAAGACTTTCTCTGTTTCCCTTCACCCCGTTCTTGAATGTATGTGTTTCTCGAGCATTCAAATGAAAACGGTTGTCATGATGACTGGAAGCGGGTTTTACTTTTTGTGATGCATCTTACGTGTTTCTAGGTTCTTAATTGATTGGATGTGTCAAAAAATTTCCGCAAGACCCAACTTGCCTTTCAAGGAAGCACGTTGTATTTCGTTGTGAGTTGAATGGACAAGGAAGATCCGTTTATTGCCTTTCATCGAATTTTATAGCTTAAATAGTTTTGTTTTTAATAAGGGTATGAATTTTTGGTCACTTACTCGGGGACGAGTAAGACTTAAGCGTAGGTAAGTATGATGAGCATTTATTTAGTCATGTTTTTCTATCTTTTTCCTATGCTTTTAATCTTGTTTCGGCACCGTTTTATGTGCCTTTGCTTGTATTATTTTTCCAATATCCTTATTTTACGTATTTGTCCTTCATCTTGTAGGATTTAAGACGGGAATGAAGAAACGGGAGCATTTGAAACGATTTTGGAGCTCAAAGGGAAGAAAAGAGGGGAATTTAAAGAGCAGGTACTCCCATCTGGTATCCCGGCAGCCGGCTACCCGGCTAGGGATATGTATCCCCCATACTTAGCTGAAAAAGGAAGAGGAAATGAAGAAGGTGTGTCCTCTGTCGTAGGCCGGCAGCCGGCCCACCGGCAGGTAACTACGAATGTTTTGAAGGAAGCTTGTTTGAGGAAAGTTGTTCTGTCGGGAAGTCGGCAACCGGTCAACCGACAGCTATATGGAGCCACATATAAAGCTGAATCAAGAAGAATTGAAGCAAGGAAGGAAAATTTGTGGTCCTCTGTCAGGAGGCCGTGAGTCGGGAGGCTGGCAGTCAGGAAACCACTGTTACTTTAACAAAGCTTCAAATTAAAAACTACTCGGCACCAGTAGGAGTGCCGACAGCCAGTTGACCGGCAGGGAAACACAGCACGCGAAAAATCCTTTGTTAGACTTAAAACAAGGGGACACTATATTTACCCCTTGTCGAGACCATAATATGATACACAAGACACTATTCATCTTCCTTAGTTTTTATTTTAAAATTTGAGTTCTCTCATTTGTAAACCATAATTAATTACTTCAAGTTATAGTTAATCTTTTCTTCACAAAATTTAATCTTTCCTTAGATTAGTCTAGTCTCTTCTCATCAGTTTACATTTGGAAAAGGGTTGTAACTTGTAACAAGATAGGTTGGAAGACACTTTTGTGTAATCCAAGTTCCAATATTTCCTTTAAGTTGGTATAATTCTCATCTTTATTCTTTGTTTTTAGTTCATTTGTTTACATTTCAAATATCCTTTTGTGTTGTTTGTTTTAATTTACAAATTGTCATGTTTGTCACTCTTTACTCATTTATTTACATGTTCTCTTCCATTATGTGTGAGTAGAATATCCTCTAGGGTTAGGGGAATATCTTGTGGGTTTTAATGATGGTTTATGCATGATTATTGGCTTAGTTTTTTAAAGGAATTGTCTTTCAAAGTTATGCATGCTTAGTGTTTGATGAATTACCGCAACGAAAGTTGGGTTCTTTATTCATGCTTTACTTGTCTTTTACGAAAGTTTGAGTCTTGTTTGAGTTGTGTACCCTTCTTTGTTTGTTGAGACTATTTAGGGCGAAAATCTAGGATAGACTTAACTTAGGCTTCAAGTCAACTCGAAAGACTAGACTCGCCAAGTCCTTGCCTTTGAACAACTAGTCGATTTCCATGCCACCCCATTATCATTCCACTCTAGTGAACCCGAAATCCTAACCTTTTAATATCGTTTACATCATCTTGTTCATTGCTTTATTTAGTTTAAATTATAATCAAACTTCAATTATTTTAACTAGCCTTAGGCTTAATTAAACTACCTATACCTCCACCATCGATCCTCGTGGTTCGACCCCGATTTATACTATTGAAATTGGGTTTTTACATTAATTTCGATCAGGAATCGACGACCAAATTCCCAACATTAGGTGGCCTCTGACTCAAACATTTAAATGCATGGTTGATTTATGTTTGATTCACTTGTCGGCTTTAATATCGATTTGCATGTCGACTTTGATAATTACTCACATGTTGATTATTGTTTGATTCATATGTTTGGTTTATAGTTTGATTCTCACATGTTGACTTTAATGTTGATTCACATGTTGACTTGGATAGTTGCTTGCATTTTGATGTATCTCTTTGGTGCATATGTTGACTCGTATGTTGACTCATATATATTGAATGTTACTCATATTATTTCACATGATTTACTTATTGTTATCACATGCTTATATGCATGCTTATATATCGTATGTATGGTTATGTGTATTTTGACAATAAGTGGCTAGGAGAACCTTGAGTTACTCCCCACTGACTCTGGCGTTCATGTTTACATGAATGACGAGTACGTGTTAGTGCTATTTCGGGTGAAGACGTGTGCCTAGCGAACAGTGTTGATAATTGCACATTTACCCTTACGTTTAGCTTAGACGGACTTTACGCTATTTTCGTGGGATATTTTTCCCCCTCGTTTACCTAAATTGTTTTTTATAACTTACACATATCTATAGTTTTAGTGTATGTTCTGCATGTTTATTTGAATTTCTGCGACCGGGTTTTTATACTTATGTCGAAAAGTTTTAAAAATCACGTGTTTCCGCTACGTATTTGCTTGTTTATATTCACGCTAAATCGGGAGAGTTCACATATGTAGCTGTAGTAGAGGTCTAGTCTCCACTAGTTATAGTATCCCAATTGTTTTAACGTTTTCCGATGTAATGTCTGTAATGTATACTTTAAACATTTGCTAATGGTTTATTTGATAAACTTACCTCGGGTAACCGAGATGGTAACACCCTTATTTAGTGGGGAAGGTCTGGTTTAAGGCTACTTGGTAAGTGGGGGTGTTAGAAGGTGTTTCTCCACCTAGACAAAACAAGTATACGGATTTGAAGATTGTGATAACTTTGGATATAACATAAGTTTCTTTAGATAATTTTATATTTTACCCTTTCATTCAAAAAACACTTGCCGTCAATGCGTAATATAATGTTATCAATGCGTAATGTTTATTGGCTTCTTTGACACATAATTGTTATGCTTTATATTTTATTATTTTTATATATCATACCATTCAAACAACATTTGTCATTAATGCATGATGTGTGATGTAATAGGTTACATGAGTTTGTTTGACATAACCGTTATGTTTTATATGTTATCATTCCATAAAAAAAACATTTGTCCTCAATGTGTAATGTAATAAGCTATGTTCCTTACTTTTATAGATAAGTGGGCCATGCAGTAACATACAATAACGTAACAATGAGTGGCAGAAACAGACATTAAGAACATTATCAAGTTAACATTAACAAATTGAGTAACACAAGAATAACATTGGATCCCATGATCAATGTATTTTAATAGACCTAACTTAACCACTCTATGAAATAAAACAAAACAAAGTATATTTTATAGCAATACGTCAATACTAGTACTCCTACTACCACCACCACCACCACCACTACTGATATTCACGAAATGAGTCCCAGTTGCACTCTATGCATTTATAGATCTTTGGCAATTCCATTGTATTCCGTTTTGAGATAAGTTTGAATTCTTTGAACAGCAATACATGGCCTGTGTCAAGCTTGTAATCATTCCTCGATTTCTTGCATTGATCAGGGCTCTTATCACACTCCTGTTTAGTAAAGATCCTCTTATCTTTAAGAACCATTTAAGGCCTTATTATTGTCAATATTTCAATTTTTAGAGTAATATGTATTTATAGAAGCTTTAAGTCTATTAGCCAAATCAAAAAAACAAAAGTGTTACATAAAAAACAAAGGTAGTAGTAGTAGTTATTCTTATGAGCCACACAATTAAGATTCCTAGTCAGGTAAATTATGAGGCACACGATTCAGATTCCTAGGAATAAAATTAAAGCTTAAACAGTGAAAAAAACTAAAGATCTTCTTGCAGTATTCAAAGATACCCCTGATGAGATGACCCGTCTCTTCAGCTCCCACCATCTGACAAAGTAGTTTTAGGCAATCCGTAGAGACCTGCAAGTGAAGAAAGTACCTATCCCGAGCCCACAAGAGAACGGCCTGAATGCCAATAGCTTCCGCTCGAAGGGTCGATTCCGCCCTGAATCTATGACTGGCTTTAAAGACCTCAGTGCCTTCCTGATTCTATCCCACAAAGCCAGTAGCTGCATCAAAGTTTTTATGTCAGCTAGCATCCACCTTTATATGAATTCCTATACATGAAGAACCCGAAGTTATCACATGAAAAGGAACACCCCTTCGAAGTTCCGAAGCCCAGAGTACAACTTGTTTCGTGGCAAGACCAGCACTAATATCCAACTTATCCTTTTGATAATCTAAAGCCAATTGGATATCCCCCATGCAACGATCAACATACATCTTCATAATACTTCCGAAATGGGTGATCAACCCCTTTAAAAACAAAAAGATTTTTCCTCTTCCAAACCCCTCATATAATGGCAGAAACATCTGAAATCCTCTTCTCCCCTTCTTCTAGCTTTTTTAAAAAATTCAATCCACCAATCACCCATTCCGGACCATCAATAATCGAGCTGCTAAAATCAGTTATGATACCTAGACTAGAGCCAACCCATATCCTCTTAGAAACCTCACAATCTCTTATGAGGTGTTCCACCGTCTCAACCCTTCCATCGACATTGGAACAAAAAACACAAGCAGTATCCCCTTAAGGCTTCGTTTCTTAAATTCTTCTCCCACAGGAAGAGTGCGAGAAAGAATTCACCACAGAAAAATATTCCAAAGGTGAGGGATCTGAAGAGTCCAAAGCGACCTCTGACAAAAAACCTTACAAATCACACTCAGTCTAATATTGTCTTTAGTCGACCCATATTTATCCATGTATTCTGGTAGAACCACCCCATACCCACTCTTAACAGAAAACTTATCATTCGAGGTCAAGGGCCACACAACACAGTCACTATCCATAGAGGAACAAATAGGAGTAGCCAAGATACGATTAGCCCATTCCTCCTTAAAGAAATCTTTAATGCATTGTTCCTTCTTCGTTAAATTAAGACTTATGAGGTCACTAACCCGAACGTCGCTCAGATGAGTAGAATCAATATCAAGGAGACATTCCTTAGGCTCGGGCTCCTTACCATTTACCCATTTCTCAGTCCAAATGCTCATGTTAGACGAGTGTCCCGGTTTTCACCCAACATGATCCATAGCTAAATCCAACCCATATAATATACTCTTAGAACCCCATGAGAAAGAGGTTCCCACATGTGGTTTGATCCCAGCCAAGACGTAATTATGCCAAAAAACCTTCTTTCTGAAAACTCGACAGAACATAGAGTTCTCATCCGAAAGAATCCTTCAACCATGCTTTGCCAGAAGAGCCTTATTTAGACAACCAACATCACGAATACCGAGACCCACATCCTTCTTCGGGAGACTCGGGACTTTACTACTACACCAATGGAGCTTGCTACCAAGCTTGCATCTGGCCCACCAAAAATGTGACAAAATAGAGTTCAACGTTTCTGCCACACTTATCGGAATTTTGAAAACTGATAGAAAGTAGTTTGAAAGGTTTGATAGTAACGATATAATCAAGGTAAGACACCCTGCCATAGTGAGACAAATCTCGTTCAACGAAGAAATACGTTTAGTAACGTAATCAATAAGGACTTGAAACCCCCCCTCCCCCCTAGCCTGTTGAAATTCCGCAGGAATACCAAATACTTACCTAAACCCTGACATCTCCTAATCTCAAGAATTTTGATGGTATCACTCATGCAGGCCAGAGTTGAGTTAAGGCTAAAGAGAATTCCGGACTTATCAAAATTAAGCTTTTGCTCTAAAGTCACGCAGTACAGATCCAGAATTCTCTTCAGGTGCCTTGCAGCAGCAACCCTATTTTCAAAGAAGAAGATAGAGTCATCCGCAAAGAAAAGGTTAGTAATGGGCTCAGACCTCTTACAAACCTGGATTCCCTTAAATCGCCCATCAGATTGAGCCTTATCCAAAGCACCAGCCAATACCTCCATACATAGGATAAAAAGTAAAGGTGAAAGTGGGTCTCCTTACCTAAGGCCACAATTCGGCTTGAATTGTTTGAGGGAAAGTCCATTAAGCAAAATTTCATAACTCACCGAGAAGACACAACTCATGATTAAGGATATAAATCTCCTTGGGAAACCAAACTTATCCAAAACCGCTTCAAGGAAATCCCATCTAACTCGGTCATAAGCTTTGCTCACGTCAACCTTGAACACACACTTACCATATTTGCCCTTTTTGTAACTATTAACCCTATGAATGAGTTCATGAGCAAGAAGGATATTATCACAGATGATATGTCTGCCCGGTATAAAGGCCCCTTGAGTTTCCCCTACCAGATTCTTCATGAGACTAACCATTCGATTGGTTATACATTTCGTCAGAATCCTCATAATGACATTGCATAAACTAATAGGCCTATAATCCTTCATTTCCTCAAGGCACTCCGTCTTAGGGACTAACGCAATATAAGTCCTATTAAATTCCCGCAGCATACATCCCGAATTAAGAATGGATAAGACTGCTTTGCAAACATCCTTCTTGACCACCTCCAACACTTCTGAAAAAAGATCGCAGGTATTCCACCCGGACCAGGGGACTTTAGAGATCCCATTAGGAAAACCGCACCCCGAACCTCTTGGGCCGTAAAAGGTCTATTCAATTTATCCGCTTCGTCATCCAAAATCTTTTCTGAAATATGTTGCAAAACTTCTCCAAAGAGGGCAGTATGTCTTGGCTCATTTTCCGGATGCCCGAAAAAGGGTTTTGAAAGTTGTCAAAAATTCTTCACCAATCTCCTCTTGTCCAAACACCCAATTTCCATCCATAATTTCCATCCATTCTTTTCACCCCATCAATGTAGTTACGATCCGATCTACCTCGAACCCAAACAAAAAAGAATTTTGTACACACATACATCTCCTTCAGCTGCCCATTTTGACTTTCGCCTGTTGCTTCCAATAAATTGTTGCAGCTTTGGTAAAGGTCTTGACCTCCTCATTCACCTCATCATGTTTGTTTTCCGCTTGGCCCGAAATGGTATCCTACATCCCATCAATAAGTCTCTTGTCAAAGTCATCCCATTTCTATCTCCACTTATTAGTCTGCTTCAACGTCCATTCTTTCACATTATCCCAAACCTTTGCCTGTTTGCGAGCCATACGAAAGGCATGGGAACCAGAGCATTGAAGAGCCCAAGCATCCCGTAAGCGTTGCAGGCAGTCATTATGATTAAGAGCCCATGCCTCTAATTTATACGGTTTATGTGTACTTGATGGTTTTGTGAGTTCCAAATTGAATTCTATAGGTGCATGATCCGAAATTTGAATCAAATAGTGTTTGACGCCCGAAATCGGAAACTTGATAGGCCAATCTTTTGAGCCCAGGCCATCCCACGGTCCAATCTCTCATACACTCTCTTGGTTCCCTTCCGATTATTGCACCAAGTAAACCGTGGACCTTTAAAGGGGATGTCCATAAGTTCATTTCTAATTTTCCACAGAGAGAAATCTTTTGCACCTACAATTGTACTCTTACGATTGCTTGATTTGTCGATATCAAACTCAACTTGATTGAAATCCCCCATAACAACAAAGGCGTGCTCGCAAGAATCCAACCAATCATCCAAACTTGGAAAGATACGAGTGTGAGACGAAACACTAGGGACACCATAAAACAACAAAAGATACAACGGAAGACCTTGACAAGCTTCTAGTAATAGGATGATAAAGTTATTACAAGACATTATAACTGACATCTTAGCTTCATTTTTCCAACCCGCCGATAAGCCCCCTGAACTACCCACCGGATCCACACTATGGAAACGGTCAAAACCTAGACCCTAAAAACGATGAATATGTATTGTCAATATTTCAACTTTTAGAGTAATATGTATTACACAAATTCTCATTAAAGACTGCTATCCGTTATAAGCAAGACTCTGTTGTATAAATTAATAGAAGCTTTAAGTTCATTGTCCAACTCTGAAAAAAAAAATGTTACATAAAAACAAAGGTAGTAGTAGTTATTCTTATCGATGTCTCCTTTCACAAAAGTATTTTGTGTTATATTAAAAGCATTTTACAATAATTTATTTTTAAACCCCTTGTGCAAAGTATTGTGTTCAGATACAAGTAAAATCCATAACATTATTTCTTTGTAAGCCATGAGTACATAATACAGGATCATAGTTGTATGAATTGTACGAACGAGCAATGCCTCAAATATAGACATAGCAGTATACATTACGCATATCAAACTTTTAATCCAGCAGCAATGGCAGCCTCATCCTCGCAATTTGTCGTCAAAAGAGGGGACAAATCATACTAGAGAGACTGACTATGAAATGAAGACCACGAGTCCAAACTATACAACACGAGATAACTCGAACAAGATCAAGCGACCACAGGATATGAAGCACAAGTTGCAATGCCTGCATTAGATTGTTCTCAGTTAGTCTCTGATCAAACACAAATTAGCTGCAATTGCGACTCGATTTGGTTTAAGTTAGCAAAGTTCAGATTATCCTGCGCTACATTTACATTATCATAGTGGAATAATGATTCAGGGGAGTGGCATATCATAGTTTTAGAGTTTACTGGAATGGGGCCAAGCCGGCCAACCCTAGTTGACTTTTTTTAAGTTTATACATTTTAGTACATACATTAAAAGTTGGCTCTCATTGGTTTACTGACGGAGTGTTAGAATCTTTCAAACTTGAGGAGACAGGATTAAACCTCAAGCTCCTCCAAGATCCGCCACTGATATAAAGTAAGTCCGCCACTGATATAAGGTAAGTGTTTATGTTTCATAAATTTGAAATCCCCCGGAGAAAAAAAAAGAAGGCTATGTGGGACTGTCATTTCAGCATATTCACAAGGACTTACCACACATGTTCTTTCCCAGTTCCATCTTAAAGTATCCGTTGTCCCCCCAATCTTCTCCCCATGAGTTCTTAATAAGCCAGTATGGGACTCCCTTTTCCACACCATACCCAACAGCAAGAACAGCATGGTTCACATCCTGCCAAATTCACAAGGGAAACAAATATCAGACAATATCAGTTCAATCATATATGCAATCCTAACCTTTTCATCACTACTTCCAATTACAGTTCAACTTCTACCAGTAACATGGCCATATGTAGTATTTAATATTATTCTCAAACTCACCATAGGAGTGTTTCCACAAGTTGTGCTAGTGTAAACTCCCTCCTTGTACAACCTAAAACCATCAACCACCTCAAAGGCAATGCTAACTGGCCGCACAAATGCCACCGCATCCTTTAGTTCTTCTTCAGCTCCCTGCAATCAAATTAACAGAAATCCATTAAACTATGTCCAGTTACAAATAGTAATAGCTGCTTAAAGTTTTCAGAAAAGGATTCATTCCCCCCAATGTTCAAAATGAATCTAGCCCGGGAATCTCAGCCATTACTAATTTGAATGCCATGTCTATTACTAACTATTTAGTAGACAGTACCACAAATTAAGAAGCACATTACAATAGAAATCCCAAAAACTCATTTTCAATGCTTGTTTAAGTAACTATGTTGTATGCGACTCTATGCACTAAAAAAAACTGTTATATGTATACAACGGTCTCTCGTAAAATGTACTGTAACCACTAATCTATAATTCTCTCAACGATATCCTACTTCAACCCACCACATCAAATTGTTGTTCTAATGACTTCCAAAAACTACATCTTGACATGAGCTACTAAACTCCTTACCAGAGTGATATTAACAGAGTCAAGAACTTTAACACCAACGTTCTGGGATGAGAAACTGCATAGGCCATTCTTTCCCACATATGGATAGGCCTCTTCAGTGTCGAGACCCCCATTGTACTTGATGTACTCAAAAGCCTGTGATGGTAATCCACCATTGCAACCAAAATTATTGAAGGGGCCAGCACAATCAACAAGCTGTTGCTCAGACAAAGAGATATTCTTCCCATATGCCTGTGCATATGCTGCCTCCAGAGCTCCAGTTGTGCTGCAGGTGCAAAAATCAAAGTAAACAAGCAGTTTTGTTGTCACAGACATGGTATTCTCTCACTGATGCTTGTGCAAACACGCCAAACACATCCTGTCTCCCCCTTTTGTATTTTCTCCTTTTGACTTCAGAGCTCAATTGACGTGGACTTTGAACGATAATAAATCAATCAAAATATACAATGATTACAACTTTTTGAAATGAAAATATCAAAAGTTTTTGATGTATCAAGATGGCATACATGGAGTATAACGTTAGATCTATCCATATAGTTGGGGAAATTAACGGTAAACAATGGTAATGATTGTTAGAATGGGGGCAATAAATTCGTGACGGAGGAAAAACTATCCTGACCTGAATGTCCAGCAGGAGCCACAGTGACCTTGATTTTTGACTGGGCTAACTATACCTTCCGCCCTCCAATCTTTCTGCAAATGTAAAAATACTATGTACATGAAACTCTATCTTTATTTCTAATTTAATGTAGTTATGGAACATCAACAACATGGAATTACATGTTATAGCCACACTTCATAATTGGTAAGGAAATAAGTTAAATCACCCTACCTAGATATTCTAGAACAAGTATCCTCAAACATTACCGCAAGTTTTTCTTACCACACATCAATGTTCCAGCTTTTTCGGAAGTATGTTTCCATAATTACAAATGTGTGAACACCCAATTACTGCCGACTTAATCCATCTCATAAAGCGACACAAACTGAACTAATAGTATGGAACTTGTTCACTAGAAAACATCATCACTCATCTAGTCATCTCAACCAGAAGCCTCCAGATAGATGAGGCCCACTCAAATACTCCATGGTTAACAAACTTCGAACTGAGAGAGCATAATACCGTGATAAGGTGTCCTAGGACAACAAAAAACAAATATATTTGGACATTGTTGTAATGGAGATTCGATGATGTCGTGAGTAATATTCTTCAATGATCACTAATTCTTATTTAACGAATTTTGACATTGCAGTAATTTACAATTATAGTCATCTACAATAATGACTAAAAAAGTTTTCAAAGGTCCACAACGGTACACTAGTTATACACGCCTTTTAGAAATTCATTCCTTGATCCTTTATAAACATCAACAAGATTGAGCGTCGGGTATTTGTTACGGAGTACATTTCAAAAGGGTTAATAACAATATTCAGTTAGAATATACCTCAGCAGGGGTAGGCACATGAGACAACTTGTGACTGCCCTTGAGAGTCGCAGAACAATTTTGTGCAGCTCCTAATTTGTGCTTACTGAACTCCTCCCATGTCAAATCAGCAAACTCTGTCACCGTTAAAAAGAGATGTCAGTACATATTGATAACTAAAATCTTACTAATTAGTAAATCAAACCATAACAACATTAAATTAAAAATTTCCAATGTGAGGAAATCTCATAGTCCAGACTAGTATCGAAGCTTGGAAGTTAGATTTGAAGCGGCGAGAATAGTAAGAATTGATTACGTTAAAAAGAAAAGGTAAAAAGAATATCGTCCACAAATATTATCTATTCAAAGCTGTGATGCTCGGACTCTTCACCTCCTGTCGATCAGGTGGACAAGATACAGACACGGACATGGATCGTTGACGGATCCTTTGGTGAGAGTGTTTTGCTCTTACCCTCCATTTTGTACAACCACCCTATATTAGGAGTGATCTTGACAAGAATTTAATGCTTAATAAAGTCTTCATCCATGTTAAACAGAAAGCAACTAATTTTCCTTTCTTTTCTTTGATTTTCTTAACTTATAATCAATTTTTTCAGAAAAAATAAAAATTCGCCACCCAAATTTAAATTTGGATGCTCGTACCCGAGTCCATGATTTTAAGATTTCAAGCATCCGACACTCCAATCCGTACCCATGTTGGATCCTCATATCCAAGTCCGAGCATCACATATTCAAAGTTGAAAGGGTGGCAACTACTAACCCCTCAGCTCCGCCACTGTTCTAAACAATCTATCGATATAATGTTTTATAAGATTAACATGAAGTTAACCAACTAGCTCGCCTCTACTCAATCCGGTCGGTCCCATGTTAACGGCTCCCTCCAAGTTTTATCAATCTTCTCTATTTTCCTTTTGAGTCTATTTTCCTCTTCCCTTTTCCTTTGTTGGGGAGTATCTTTTACTCATTCTTTATGCAGCCTTGTGCTCATAAAAAGTAACTTTCAATACTTTATTCATTATTCATTATTCATTATTCATTCTGTATTATTTTCTCTCTCCAACACTCACACTATTTTATCCATTCTTTTTATTTTTCTGATTTTTGGTACAAATAGTAAGTAAAAGGGAAAACTCGAAGACTCTAAAAATTTGGAAGCAGTAAGTGAAACTTGAAAATTAAAGATCCCATCCTCGAACTGAGTTAACTAACGATCCAATCTCCTTGAACGGAATTGAACCGAACCAAACTCAACCAGTGGTCAAGTCCACCGTTACCTTTCAGATAAACAAGTAAGATCAATTTATCGGCGACAGATATTTAGAATCTCGAAAACTAGGATATCAAACTAAAACACCACACATCATGATTACACTATTTCCTAAAAATGATAAAAAAATTAGTACTACTAGGACGGTCTAGGAGTATAACACTAAAACAAATACTCTCTCTAATTCATTTGTTTACTTTTTCTTTACTCCTTACGAGCGTGCTTTAGTCCAAAAAAGTAAACAAATAATTGAGACAAACTTTGACAATATTGAAAAAAGTATGAAAATGGTGGCAAATGAACAGACTGTTAAGATGAAGCTTGTAAGGCAAGTCTTTCTTATTAGACGATCGGATCAACTTCAAACTTTCCTTAAAATTCTCAAATCTCATCTTCATCTCTCCCACACTCTCATACTTCTTCCGATGCCTAATCAATCAATAAAATTCACAAATCATATTATCAACAAATAATCAAATAATTAAAGCATATAGTTAATAAAATTAAATTAATAAAATGAACCTGTAAATGAAGCGAGCAAAGGAGAGAGCATGACGAGAATCACCAAGAACAGAGACGACTGATGATTTGATTTCATTTAGACCGTCGGATACTAATCTGATTGGATTTTCATCATCGAAGGTTGATGATAAGGATGGGATTGCGAAGCAGGAGATTATTAGAGCTGTTATGATGATATAACGAGCATAAGCCGCCATTGTCTGTTTAGTTGCGAGAATATTGGAAAGAGTGCTGTTTTGAGGGGAAAGGTATGGCTGTGCTGTGGTGTGTGGATTGGGGATAGATATTTATAAAAAAAGGGAAAATGTTTGTATAGATCCGCGCAAATGCACGGCTTTTTTGTTACATACTTCCTCCGTTCGTATCCACACTACACTTATTCATTTTCGGTCCGTTCGTATCCACACTACACATTTCTTTATTTGGACATATAAATGTCCATTCTATCCTAATTGAAACAACTTATTTACAAGTATTGTCATTGAGACCCCACCTTAACCCAACATCAAAACACACCCTAAACAAAATTACTACCCATCATTAACACCCTAACCCAACCCAATCCATTAACCTTTCCCTCCAAAAATAACAACCTAACCCACAAAAACCAAACTACCCAAAATTACAAAACTCATCTTCATCCCCTCAACTACCCATATTTACTCCCCCTAAACCCTATACCATATTTACTCCCCTACCCACATTCCCAACCACCAAATTTACTCTTTCCAGAACCTTCCCACCCACCCAGTTCTACCTAAGGTTTGTTAAGCGACGTTTGTAATTTCAAAAAACCGTCTGTTTATTTGTGTAAGCAGCCGCTCTCTCTCTCTTTACCTCTCTGTATATCTCTCTTCCTCTAAAAAAATCGCACTAAACCTTCCCACCTTGAAACTCTTATCTATTCATTACCAACCTCAAGTCACTTTCCCTTCATCCTCTTTACATTAATACCTTACAAATATAGATGATGAATTACTACTACTCTTCCGATTTTTCTGAAGAAGATGATGATGTTTTATCCGGTTTCTCCTATCCTAATACCATTGTTCCTGATTCTCTCGATCCGGAGGATTTCGGATCTGAGGTTCCAGATACCCAGTTTGAATGCGATGTTGAAGTTGAACCTGATGATGAAGGCTGTGACGTTGAAGTTGGAGGTGATTCGGGTAAAAATAAAGTTAACGATGATGGTGAGAAGCCCAGATCTGGTGTTCCTGTGGTTGTTGAATCAATTTCTCCATTGAAAGGTGGTAGTTATGAGAGGTTCAAAGCTTTTGAAAGACGCTTTTTAGAGAGGGAAGCGAAAAAGTCTATGGTTACAGCGGCTTCACTGAAAGGTAAACGATGTGGTCCCGAACCTGGAACTCAAAGTTATATAAACATGAAAAAATTTGAGGCTAGATGTCTCGCAAAAAGCAAAAAACCAAATGAAATAAAGTGACTGCTGTATCCGGTTAGTACTTCGTACGTATTTTTTAATTTTTGTTCATATTTATTGTTAATGTTGGGATTGTGATGCTGTTAGGACCATTGCATGTTAGATCTATTAATATTATGTTCTTGTTTGGTATTTTTAAAACTTTTTTCCGATTTTTGTTCATAAATAGTGTTAATGTTGGGATTGTGATGTTGTTAGGGACATTGCATGTTATATCTAATAAAAGTATGTTCTTGTTTGGTATTTTTAAAACTTTATTCATGTTTTGAAGTATACTGATTCATGTTTTGAAGTATTACTGATTAGGATTTTAGGAAGAATTTTCTTGGAGACATGAATAAATTACCTTCACAATTGCTTGTATGGCTATGCTGATCATGTTTCTGTCTTCAGCTTATCATGTTTCTGTCGATGTATTAAGGCCACCACATGGTCTACCATATTTGGTGTGTGTGTAGGAGGCCTTTATACGTCCTTAGCACAACTCAATGATGAGGCTAATTAGTCCTGAGAGTTGTAAAAACTACATTAAAATAAAGAACCACTTAAAACATAGCATACCATTATCATTCCAATAACATTCAGTACATTCAATTAGCCAAAATGTGATTACACCTTAAACATTGTCGTAGTTCACAAAAATGTGTAAAATGTAATCAATTTCCTAAACTTCCATACTTTAGACATTGTAGCCTAATTCATTCATTAGATGTTCTATCCCTATAACATCACCCTTTTCCTGCAAGTACTCAATACATTCTCTTAGTAATGCTTCAGAAACTGTTAAATTTCTTGGTAACATTCCAATTGTTTCAAGATGACCTTTGCCCATATGTGGAATTGAGAAATTATTATGACCCTTTACCTTCATAATCTCCACCATAACACTCTGTAATGTTAAGAAAATGTTACTTAACTTTGATTGGGTGTATTCAACAAAAGCTTGCATAACTGAATTCACTAATTCATCGATTGTGTTAGCCCTTTGTGATGCTTGAACTGACTGTAGTGCCCTAAAATACCCGAGATCGTTTGTGTTCAAATCAGAAAGAATAATTAAAGCAAACAAGTTAAGATTAAATCGATGGAAGGGAAAACTAGGGTGTCGGGGGTCACTAAGATGGGTAGACGAAGATACAAGAAAGCAAACTAGAAGGTCTCAAATAAGTAGTCTCGGTAAGTCTCTTCTCTCGAGTCGACTAACCTAGGTCGGAATACCCTAGCTTTCGCTACAAATACCACAACCCACCATTAAACATGCTAAGACAAACCCTCAACCGTCGCTAAAGGCAAGTCACGCTAAAATCAAAGCCCAACTTTCGTTGAAGCAAATCATCAAGCACCTAGCATGCAACAAATGGAAAACTACTTTATCAAGAACAACTAATCAACAAACTAGCATGAATTTATCATCTAATCACCACCCAAGTTCCCCCCTAACCCTAGATGTAAAACTACTCACTCATGATTAAGGAAAGCATGTGAACAATTGATGGGTAAATGATAAACATGTTGGATTATGGTAAGAATAATTAAATGAACAAAAGAAACTTAAACAAATGAAATAACTATGTAAGGATTAGGAAGATTATACCATTAACAAAGGAAAAGGAAGTAACTTGGATAACAGGATGAAGAATTCTTTCAAACCCTTCAAATTACAACCCAAAATATCCTCTAACAATGCCCAAGAAGATTACTAAAAATATTACTAAAGAGGATTAACAAGAACTAAAAGATTAAACTAAAATCTAAGAAGGATTAAAAATGTTTAAGAGAGTTTTTGTGACTAAATATGAGTGAATGAAACAGTAGAAAACCCTAAAATTGCGTAAAAAGTAACGTGTAAATAAATGATACAAGTGCGGGTTTATATAGTGCGCGAAATTCTGAAAAGTGATTCCCAGTCGGTCAACCGGCTGCCGGTGGCGGACCGGCTGGGAGTCCAAATGCAAACATCTGACTTTTTCTTCAATTTCTTCAAAGTTCTATGATCCCCAGCCGACCAGCCGGCTGCCGGTCTGGCACCGGCTGGGAGGCTTATTTCTTCAATCTGATTTTTCCTCTTTTTTTCCTTCAATGTACAGGTACCCTCAGCCGGTGGACGGCTGCCGATTGGCCACCGGCTGGGAGCCCTTTTGCAAAGATCTGCCCCAAAAACAACATTTTCTTCCATTCTTCGAAATTGGCTAAGTATGGAATATACTTCCCAGCCGGCTGACCGGCTGCCGGTTGGCCACCGGCTGGGAGCCTTTTTGCTTGGGTCTGAAACTTTAGCGCATTTTCCCCAAAAAGTCAAGTCAAGGTCCCCAGCCGGCCTACCGGCCGCCGGCTGGGAACCGGCTGGGAGGCCCTGAGTATGCATCATGCAAAATCCTTCACATTTCTTCACATTTCGCTCTAAATTCATCTCGTTTGCTCCCGTTTCTTCGCTCCCGCCACAATACCTACAAAATGTAAACGAAAAAGGAATAGTAGAGGTAACGAGCATAAAAACGAGCAAAGGCACGCAAAACGAGGTCATATCGGGATCGAAAATGAAGAATAAACAACGAAAATAATGACCAAAATGGAGCTCATCAGAATTCCCCACACTTAAACCTTACTCGTCCTCGAGTAAGAGATCAAGTAACTATATAACCCTTATTAGAAACAGAGAAACAAATTAACTAAGCTAACTAGAAGCCGAATCGGGTTTAGCTACACCCGTAGCCCTTTCAACTCACAATTTGACATTCATGAGGAAGAATGCCCTATTGCAAGGCAAGTAAGGTCTTGCTACAAAATTTTTGATGCAAACAAGTAAAAACATAACACGTATAGACAAGCAACATGCATCGTAAAAAGGAAAAGACAATCGCTCGCCTCATTCAAGCGGGGTTTTGAAAAACTAAACAAGAGAGGTCTATAGCGGAGGATGCCGACTCAAAGTCTAACCACGGTGTCAAACCCCTAAATCAAGCTCAAGCAACCAAAAATGACATCACCAAAGACCAAGAAACTAATTCAAGGCGGGCAAACGGAAGTACTAAGCTATACTTCCAAGAATGACACGACACACACATGATTCGACTCAATGCAAGACCCATAACCGATAAAAGGACCCTAAGTACCGACTCTCACGGGGTGACACTCAACACACAAGGAAAGAAAGGGGGTGATTTTTGTGACAAAAAGTAACCAAAATCACTCACCTACCTCAACTTGCGAAGCATGCCCGCAATCTAGAATGGTACTCCATCCAAAAATCCATGAAAAATGCAAATGCACATGATGAGAACAACAACAAGGATGCAACGGGGCTTGGGTTGGGTGAAAATGGTTTGGTGCAAGCACCGTTCTAGGATTTGAGGCTCAAGAACAAGAATGATTGCCAAAATCAACACAACTCCTTATTACAACAACTAAGCAACGTCTATGCCCTAACTTTGGCTTTAACAAAACCAAGCAAAAATTGCATAAACCCCAACTTACTTTGGAAAAATCGGACCCATCACAAACTTAAACAAAGTGGTCATTATTAGAAACACCGAACAACGTCTATACCCTAACACACGACTTGAAAATCAAATCAAATGCAAAAATTGTGTAAACCCGGCACGCGTGCAAAAACATCGAAAGACCACATTATTATAGCAACGACTTTTTCTATGTCCCCTTGATGGAAGGGACTTGTTGCTAGCCTTTTTCTCTTTCAAAACACATATGTACATTTTTTTTCTTTTTGGATTTTTCAAAACTTTTTCAACTTTTTCTTTGATTTTCTATTTTCTTTCTTTTTTTCATTTTTTTTTTTTCTTTTTTTTTTTCAAACTTCCAAACACCAAGAAAACAACCAAGTAGTGACCACAACGGAAGAGTGCACCAACCAACCTCTAAATTCCCGACTCTACCACTAACAAAGTACCACAAAAGCAACCATTCTTGATCAAGGAAGGATGTTTTTGGGATGTAGTTCATTTAGTAGTTTAGGCCAAATGAAAAGGTTAAGGCTCAAAGTGGTTAAACAAAAGAGGGAATAAGATGCAAGGGTCAAAACAAGGCTAATTTGGCAAATGTGAAGTTGATTTATTTGGAACAAAAGTTGTCTCACATGCACATGAACATTAACACGGAAATAAGGAACGAGCGCCATTCTTATGCGTATAGACATAACACACCACGTAAGGAGGACTACTCACAATCCTAAACTGAGTCAGTTTGATGGGCCGACTATAAAGGAGGCTCTATCCTCACATTTGAGTAGCTAATGTCGGTCCTAGGTCGAGTCAAGGTCTAACACGGTCTCACAAGGTGGTCGAAACTTGGTCATTAAGCCTAGACTTCCGGGTCCTTGCAAGCAAGTGTTGGGAAATGTGTCCTCAACAATAGTGCGATCACATAATTAAATCTCATGACGAGAATGCGCAAGGGGTGATTCGAAATTATATAGTCAACTGACCAACATTAATCGGTAATGATTGACTAGCTAGAGTTTGACATTACTGTCGTATGACGGTGGTGGTCAGTTGATCCCTTTAGGTCACACCTATAGGACAACTCTCTTGATAGTAAATGAAATGACTGTATATCGATACGAGTCAGTTCAATTCTAGTTCGCAAAAGAATGAGGAGAACATTTATAATAGGATTATAAATTGTAATATTTTAGTGATCAAAATGTCGTCACTAATATAAACATGTTTATGAAACATAATTACTCGAATGAATTATTTAAAACTACAATTGTTGTGGCCAGAAATTAAATAATTAGATGTTAGTAATTATTTGAATTACTAATTTTATGAATGAGTATTTAAATAGTTAAAATACAAATTTCGTAAAATAATATATGATCAATGTAATCGTTACATACCATATTAACGTATGTTGTATGTTAGTCCATGCGGCTATTTGGACCGAGTGTCACACTCATACACATACATACATTTTACATATTATCACATTATATGATAATGTGTTAGTAAACAAAATAAAACATCTAATTAATGTAATGTTTAAGTGGGAAACATTTGAAGGGATTGAGGTGCCCATGTATTGGGCACTCTACCATAACCAACCGGCCACTCTTTTGAGAAGAGCAAAAGAGTGCCTTGTTCCCATCATCCAATTCATTCTTGTTTTAGTTTTAGGGTTTTGTAGAGAGAAAAACAAAAGAGTTGTTCATCCTTGCTCTCACTAAACCGTGCATACTCCTCATTCATCAAAGATAATATTTTGATAATCTTATGTAATAAGAACTAGTATTTTGTATTAGATTTCTAGCAAAATAAATACAAAATATATTGAGAGTAGTGTGTCTTGGGTGCATCTTGGAGGAGGTGTTCTTGTTGAGCATTTGGAAGATCATCCTTGCACTAGATTTGGACCGTGTGTAAGGGTTCTAAATCTCTCTTATTTCCGCATTTCAAGCATGCATAAGATCACATAAATAAGTTAATTAAAATGTTAATTAAAGTATTTTGATTAGTATGACTAAATATTGTTTATGAGTAACTAAAAACCCAACAATTGTTATCAGAGCAATAGGTTGTTTGCATGCTTTCCGTTTACGTTTTTACGGAGTTATAGAGATAACAAAATAAAATTAAAATTTTCGTTTGATATAAGATATGCACGAAATAATTTAAGCATGAATACCTACTGTTTTCTAAAATGTTTTAGAATATTTGGAATATATTTTGCATGAATATTAATTAATGGTATATTAAATCTCGGTTTTTATAAAGTTTTAATGGTTAAAGTCGTTTATTTTGGGAAAAATAGCTAAAATCATCTTTTGGCCGAGATTTTTCAGTATGTTATCACATGTATTTTCTATAATATGAATATGAATTTTCGTAAATTATGGACTTATAAAACGTGTGATATGAATTTTAATGGTTAAAATGCAATAAGATGAATAAAAATGGGTTAAAATAGTTATATTATGAATTTGACTATAAAAATTTATGAGTATGTCACTTGCAATATTTAAAATTTATGCTAAATTTTCCAGAAATTTATCTCAAATATTGCAATATTATAGATTTTTAATGTAAAAATCGGGTAATTAGTGACATAATTTCGGATTTAATAGTTTAAGTTGGAATTTGGCCATAAAAATTTAACACGATGTCATATATATTATTTCCAGCATGTATAAAAATTTCGAGATTTTTATCTTATTTTATGCTTGAGAAATAATTTTAAAGGTTAAAATCGTACAATATATGACGAAAATCGTTGAAATTTGCAATAGTTGTTAAAATGGACGAAAAATTTAACCCATAATAGTCATATATGATATGTTCATCACAAAAATATTCTTTGGAGCCAAAAGTTTCAGTTTTAATTTAATTTTAAATTGTTAAAAGTTGCATTTAAAATTAAATAAAAAGAGTCATGTATTTAAAATTTCGGCTATTGGGCAGTGTGCCATTTAATTTTCTGTCCATTTTGTGTTCTTAAAGTGTTTTGGAAAGTCTAAAAATATTGTTAGTATTTTATTTGCATTTATGGAGTTAATTATTGAATTTTCCGACTTAAAATGCTCGTTTTACGTATTATTTTCGAAATAATGTTAAAACCGTATAAATACTAATATTTTTAAGGTTCTGAAATTTTAAGAACATTCTGGAATTTTCAAAATTTTAATTTTTAAATTTTCGAAATTTTTTTATGACTCTTTTGGATTTTATAATATTTTTCCCGTAAAACCGAGTAATACCGAATAATATTAAAATATGTTAAGTTAAGTCATTGAAGAGTCTATTGATGTAATATACTCAAGAAGGGGGGGGGGGGGGGTTGAATTGAGTATGCCTTCTTTTTAAATCTTCTTCGATGTGTGTGTGGGTGTATGATGATCTTCGAGTAGAACAAATAATAAAGAGAGACACAATATTTTTGAAGTGGTTCAGTCTCACACTTTGAGACCTACGTCCACTTTTCTCGATTAATAAAATTAGTACCAACTCTGGATTACAATTTTATCAACCCTACTCGTGCGACTTTGATGTTAGTCACAACTCTATCTAGATACCGTTAAATATCTAGCTACGACAAATACCGTTAAATATTTGCCTTACAATGAGTACCGCTAAATACTCGATCTATCTTACGTAAATAAGATAAAGTCTTCAATGTTCCTTGATGTCACAATCTTGAATGAATAAGATCAATGCTTGAGCACTTGAATCTTGAATCGGATATGACAATGATAAGCTCGAATATTGAAGTATATGAACGGCGGTTTCTCTCTTGATTTGCGTGTATATGTGTGTATGTGTTTCGTGTAGTTTAATGTATCAAGGTAGTCTATTTATATAGAATATGTATCTAGGTAATTCAAACCCTAGATGATTTAGGAATATTACTAAAACTAGAATACTAGTCTTTTAGTAATACTACCTTAAATCTAATCTTAATATATTTAGGAAAGATTTAATAATATACTTTAAGTATTATATAAGGAATTAATTTCCTAATTCATATTTAGGAAAGATCTTTATATAATAAACAATTAGTATCCTTATTAAATCAACTTCCTAAACCATGTCAAAGATAATAAAATATATTACCATAATATAATCTTAGTTTGTTTTAGGATATTAAATAAATACATAATATTTACTTAATTGAATCCTACACGAATTATGGTAAACGTGACATATCACACGTTTCCCAAAGTCGAAACAAACTATATTTAGATTATATATATTTGACAATAAAGACCATATAAAAATCCTTAGTTTATTTTAGTAATAAATAATTATCTCATAAGACAATTATTTATTCCTTATTTAACTTAAAGATATTTTATATAATCCTATTAAGATTAACAATTCTATTTATTAAAATAGAATACCAATTAAACACTAATTCTACACGACACAGATTTGGAAACAAACGTTTCAACTTAAACACATATATATTCCGATCATTTCTTCATGATATAGAGTTATAGCTACGGGCTATAACTAGAACCAATCTTGTACTAAAGCTATAGTTGATAAGTATAACTTTAGTCTATTATGCGCGCTTGTGATCTTCTATCAATCTTCGACTTAGTCAATTCATTGACTAACATGCTTGAATCTTTTATACTTGATTGATTAGATCTTGTTACTAATGTTCTGTACACTTAGCACACGATTATACATACGAGTATATAATATATAAAAACCTAGACTTGTCATTATCAAAACATAAACATATATATTATATATATGTTTAAATATATGGTTCAACAGTCATGTTCAAAGTTTGAGTAAGACTAAATTTTGAAACCTATATGAGTTGGGATGATTAACTTAACGATGAATACCGATTCATATAATGCATAGTGTTGTTAAACGTTAAAACACGTGATTCCATAAACCGAGGTATACGATAACTATTTATTTAAATAGGACGATTTGGCTTAGGATTTGCATGATAGTTCATATATTCATAAGCATTGCATATTTTAATTATGAATGTCATGATTTTATTTACGTAATTTTGGGAATTATGTAATTTACTTAGTATGGCCTTAGTTTTTAATCGGTATTTCCCGTAATGTAAGGGGTTACCGATTCGGTTGTAATTTTGTGATCTCGTATCACCCAATTGTAATTTATTTCTATTTTATAATGTATAAAGTAGACTAGAAAAGTTGTAATTTGTAAAATCCGGAGTTCCTTGAAGACGGTGCCATTCGGAAAGGAGTTCCGACAAAGACGGTGTTTACCTCGAAGTGCGTGCCTCGTGAAGTTCAAGGGACCAAAGGAGTTGGTTTCCGAATTTGTACTTTTATTATTTCTTTTCTAGGAAAGGCCATACTAGGGTTTATTCTATGCTTTTATTTTGCTTTTTATATGTTTGCATGCATAGCCAAATCGTCATATATCGTCTCATGCATTTTCGAAGTAGTCGACCTAGTCATTTATTTTATCGATAATTCACCGACTTAGTTCACTTAAACGGAGATAGATAATAATTTGACTAGATCTCTTACATATAAATATTGAGACTTAGCCTTACCAAAAAGTACGGACCCATGAATCCCTTCTTCACAAGAACGTAGGCTCGGCTACACCGGGGTACTAAATTTGTCACGTTGGGTAAGTGGGGTAATAAGATTACACCTTGAAATTTGGTTGATCTCAACGAAAGTATTCGTAACCGTAGTTGCAATAAGTTCGGGCTAAAGACGATTTTTAGAAAATTGTCAACCGAGAGTTCTAAGGTAGAACCGATTAAAGGGTTAATCCACCAAATTATACCGATACGGGTTGAATCGGCTACACCGTGTCCGGATTAGTATGGGTTTGGGTCTCGGGATTGTTTACTTAATTGGGTAAGAGATCATTAAGTAAATATACTTAACATGTTTAAGTTTCTTAAATTTAAATTATGAATTTTAAAATGATGTTGTTTTATTTCCTTCATTTTATTGTAGTTTAATTTTCAACATCGACAATGGCAATCAACGCTCCACCTCTCACTAACGTTTCATGGCTTCGATCCTTTATGGACCGTTGCAAACTCGATAAGCATGGTTCCAATTTTAAGGATTGGGATGCGCAATTACTTTTGGCCGCTCAAGGTGACGATAAGAGTCGTTACCTATCCGAAGCCGCTCCTCCCGCTCCGACCGCTCGTACATCGGTCCAAAATCGTGAGGCCTATGAAGCCTACATGAAAGAGTCCTCCGCTCTTAAAAATGTGCTCATCTTCTCCATGGAGCCGGATCTCCAAAAGAGTATGATTAAGTTGACCACATCATATGAGATATACACCAAGCTTGCGACCATGTTTTCGCAAACTCCAAGGGTGATCCAATATGAGGCGGCTTCCGCCTTCTTTGACATTACGTTCAAGGAATGACAAAAGATATGCCCTCATGTGCTCAAACTCGTTGAGCTCGCGGAGACTCTAAAAGCGCAAGACGTTGATGTTCCCGACTCTCTCATAATTGACCGAGTTCTTCACTCGCTCAATGAGGTTAAAGCGTATGCTCAATTCCGGGTGAATTTTAACATGCGAAACCAAGAGACCACGTTGGATGAGTTGCATAAGATGCTCGTCCAAGCCGAGAGGGACATGGGACTTCATGAAAGTTCCACCAAGGATGTTTTGAACATCGATAAGAAAGGGAAGACAAGCTGCAAAAGGAATGCCTCTAAAAGCAAGGGCAAGAAAACGTTCAAGCCCAGGCCAAGGCGACCAAAGAAAAGACCTTTTGGAAAGGCGTTTCCACCTCATCTTCAAAGGTTGAATACAAGTGCCTTCATTGCACGAGGTTAAGTCTTAGGAAACGGAATTGCCCCAAATACTTGACCGATCTCAAAAATGGAAAGGCAACCGCCGTAGTTTATAATTCTCGTTTACTTTCATGTTCTTTTGTTAACTTTTGTATGGCGATACAAGTTGTTGACTATCACCCCTTTTAAATTGTTTTAAGGGGCATCTTATAAAGATAAGGACAAGGAGAAGGAAACATGAAGTTCCTTACTTGGATGGCTATGGTAGCATCCAATTGATCGAAGACTTGAAGAGCTAGGCTCTAATTTTCATATCGTCTTCTTTCATATTTTGCATTTCATTTATGGAACAATTTACTTTCTTGTAAGACAAGGATTAAAATCCTAAAACAATGGTTGTAATTTTGGATGTTAGTGACTTGGTTTTCAACCCAAGTCACTACTTTTGTTCTTATTCAATGTTTTGAATTCTCAAATAAATTGCATACCTTGTTTAAACATGAATAATGGTGATTTTATCACGCAATAAACAATTGATACGATCAATATAATATAATCAAAGTGTTGATTAAAACGGAGAACTACACCCCATGAGATACTTTCAATCAAGTTAAGAAATCATTAATTCATTATACGATGATCATTTTGAGTGAAAATGAGAATGTCTTAATCACACCTATAAAACTTCAAACATTCATATGCATTGGTTCATCGAAATAGCTATCCTTATACGAATAAAGGTTATTGTTAGAAGGATAGAGTGGGAGAAAATATTTCGCTCGCAAACCAATGATATAAATAACGAATCTTAGAGAAGATTCCTACTTGGGAGTCTTAAGAAGAGCCCTAAATGATTTGAAGAAACTACGAGAGGACACTGAAGAAACTACGGGAGGACACTCGAAGAAAGGTTCTTTATGTTCATTATTTCAAAGAGAGGAGACATGAAACCCCGTATGAATTCGGAAGGAATATCGGCTCCTTGAGATAATGATTTTTTAAAGATTATAAGATAATAGAGGAGAAATCATCAATCTATACGGGGAAAGACCGGTTCCTAAATAAATGATTTTTCTAAGTTTATAAGATAAAAGAGAAGAAATCATCTCAATTCTCTCAATATAGTTATAAAGAAATTATCATGTCATATTCGTCTCGAGGAAACGAAGACATGAAAAGAGGGTGATGATTGATTGAATGGAAATAGATCACTATAGGGATAGTGATGGTGATAATGATTCAAGATATAAATAAAAGATTTACATGCGAGAAATGAAAAGTTCATTTAAGAGATCGAGTAATATTGATTTTAGTGGGAGCAATGTTCATTAAAAGAATTAAGCCTACCATTTAGAGAGGATGAGTGATTCTTTAAGGTGTAAAGAATAAGTGGTTTGAAATTCTAGATGATCAAATACCTTATATCATACGATGATAGAGCTTTACGGGAAGTTTTATTATATTGATAATAAAAGGTCGCCCATTGGAAATCAAAATGGTTAGACATGAATAACCTTGATAAAATATTGCCAAGATGATTGAAAATTATAAGAGTGATGAAATCACTAATAACTACAATATAGATTTCAGCACATAAGTGACTAGATAATTTTGAGTGATTCTTAATCCCTCTAATATATCTATATGTCACGAGTTATAAGATAACAGTGGGAGCTTCCCTCAGGAAAGGAATCTCAAAATCTAGAATGGGTTCTAGAAATGTGCTCAAATAAGATCATATTATGTGAGATAATATGAGTCGGAAGGAGACCAAAATTTGTAAGTTTTGCAATAATGAATAAAAGGTTTATTCGCAAAACTTTAATACAAATAGATGATTGTGCATCAAATGCAAAGAAATAGTATTGACTGTTTTTGCATAACAATGTCATTTGAGTTATAATTAACTCAAGATGAAAGATACTTTGTCAAAATCCAAATGGGTTGTATGAGACAATATTGAACCCCATAAGTGAACTGGATTGACTTAGTATAGCCCCTAGCCGCTTACATGAGGTGACATCTCAAAGCGACTAGAATGTGAGGCGATTGATGACAAGTTCAAATGCCATAGAGTCATATGTGATGACTAGTCGATCACATAGGCAGACTGCAAGAGACACTCTGTCGGGCAAAGTGACCGCTTATAGAGTTCTGGAAATTTTATAATAGCCGGGTCGTGGCGAGAGCTGCTATAGTATTCTTGTGAGTCAATTCTTAGACTAAAGACTATTCTCCCAAGATGGTACAGTTTAGGCATAGCCTTGATTCATTCTCTACGACTTTTCGTAACTGGAGTCAAATGGGATTACTTCAGGCTGTGACTGACTGTGACTAGTTGAAGGAAGTAGTGCGATAGAAATTGTCCACCCCTTGTCAGGGTTGTTCAAATCTCAAGGCCACTCGAGGAGAAGTTAACTGGAAATGCGTGGCCACGCTCGGAAGGTATCTATGGTAGATAATTCCGGTCAAACAGTTATTCTCCAGATCGAGGAAACCACTTATGATATGATCGAATGCAAGTACGACCTCAGAGAGACATCTTGCATTGAGTGGGAGATTGTAATAGGACAAGAGAATTGGTGACGCACACTTGTCGAGGACAAGTGGGAGATTGTTGGGAAATGTGTCCTCAACAATAGTGCGATCACATAATTAAATCTCATGACGAGAATGCGCAAGGGATGATTCGAAATTATATAGTCAACTGACCAACATTAATCGGTAATAATTGGCTAGCTAGAGTTTGACATTACTGTCGTATGACGGTGGTGGTCAGTTGATCCCTTTAGGTCACACCTATAGGACAACTCTCTTGATAGTAAATGAAATGACTATATATCGATACGAGTCAGTTCAATTCTAGTTCGCAAAAGAATGAGGAGAACATTTATAATAGGATTATAAATTGTAATATTTTAGTGATCGAACTGTCGTCACTAATATAAACATGTTTATGAAACATAATTACTCGAATGAATTATTTAAAACTACAATTGTTGTGGCCAGAAATTAAATAATTAGATGTTAATAATTATTTGAATTACTAATTTTATGAATGAGTATTTAAATAGTTAAAATACAAATTTCGTAAAATAATATATGATCAATGTAATCGTTACATACCATATTAACGTATGTTGTATGTTAGTCCATGCGGCTATTTGGACCGAGTGTCACACTCATACACATACATACATTTTACATATTATCACATTATATGATAATGTGTTAGTAAACAAAATAAAACATCTAATTAATGTAATGTTTAAGTGGGAAACATTTGAAGGGATTGAGGTGCCCATGTATTGGGCACTCTACCATAACCAACCGGCCACTCTTTTGAGAAGAACAAAAGAGTGCCTTGTTCCCATCATCCAATTCATTCTTGTTTTAGTTTTAGGGTTTTGTAGAGAGAAAAACAAAAGAGTTGTTCATCCTTGCTCTCACTAAACCGTGCATACTCCTCATTCATCAAAGATAATATTTTGATAATCTTATGTAATAAGAACTAGTATTTTGTATTAGATTTCTAGCAAAATAAATACAAAATATATTGAGAGTAGTGTGTCTTGGGTGCATCTTGGAGGAGGTGTTCTTGTTGAGCATTTGGAAGATCATCCTTGCACTAGATTTGGACCGTGTGTAAGGGTTCTAAATCTCTCTTATTTCCGCATTTCAAGCATGCATAAGATCACATAAATAAGTTAATTAAAATG